>CP053124.2:10012500-20012500 GCA_022674325.2 Grapholita molesta | reverse complement strand
CTACGTTGACAGCGGTCACGAGCGTACTGGCGACTGGGCAATAGTTGGCCGCCGCCGCCATATCTGAACCATTTTATTTTGCCAATAACGAAATCAATTGGTATTATTGATGTACACAACTTATTAAAAATCTAAGAAGTACAAATCGAAATCTACTTAAAAACTATTATTTAAAGCAAATTTTGTGTTGATATTCATAATAGTTATCGAAATATTTGGTTTAAGGTGTAAAAAACGAGTTATTTTCAAAAAAAAATCTATCGAGGTTTTTATCAGCAATCGTGTTTCTGATGAAGCCAAAAACTAGAGAATAGACTGAAATTATACATATAAAAAAATGCAGTTGTAAGTTGTGTGAAAGTATTTTATTAATATTTTCTAAAATTGGTGTTTTCACTATCTAGAGCGCCTTAATACATATTAACTCCTAGTACAAAATAGTTCAGTCTGTTAATACAATAAATCTTAACAAAAAAATATCATGACAGACCTACATTTATTAACAGTGTGTTAATTAATAATCGCGGTAGACGTGTGAGGTCAAATCAAATGTCAATAGGATACACTAGAATTAACGATGATTCAGTCTAATTAAAGCTAAATAGGAAGTTAATTCATGAGTCATGACATAGTACTATTTTAAGTAAGTCATTATCTTATATGTTAATTTTACAGTATATCGCCAAATATATCGCGATACAGGGCAAACATTGGCCTATCGGCGGCAATTCGTAATTCAGAAAAAAACTTTATTTTCATACAATACAGTAAAATGGGGTGAGTAAAGTAGCTGAAAACTGAAATTTAAACCTCGATAACATTTTATTTTTACATATGAAAACTGAATGGTATATATAATTCGTGTTCCGGGCGTTTGTATTTTAGTTTTTATTTTATTTCGGTTATTTCCATTTCATAACTTTGACGATAAAGAGAAAAACCTGCTTCACCCCGTAGTGCTTCGTGTTTGGGGTGAGAGGGTTTTTCATACAAAAGTGATTTTGGAAGATAGTTGGATCAATTTTTTTTATCATGCGTATTACTATAGCTCCATTTTAAATTAGAATAAATTATTTTTGTAGCAGTAGCCTTAAAATTTCTTCTCACCCCCCTCTCAAACCTTCTCTCCCCATTCGTAAACCATCTCTCCCCGTGAAACCTACTCACCCCATTTTACGGTATACAATGTTACAATAACTACTTAACGACTACGTTAAATTTAAAAAAGTCCCATGAGGTACCACTGATGCTGGCGGCATTTCCTCGTATCGCTTCGACCACCAGGATCGATACCGCGAACATCGAAGTTCGTATATGTCGGGCATCTTTTTCTTTTCCTCCAATAAAGGTGTCATGAGAGTGACAGAGACAATCGCCCGAAATTTAAGGATATATTGTTCGCGGTCGCGCCGCAGTTGTGTCATCCAGACACTTCGCAATTTCTACAAAAAAAAAAATGAGCACGTGGGATCCCACGGGCATTATTATCTTAAATAACTCGCTATAATAAGTAGGATATCGTTAATATAAAAACTAGATTACAAAATTAGAAAAAGGTTGACTCAGATTAGAGCGACCCGTCGTCGAACCGAGGCCTCCGGCGCTACAATTTGTATTCAATGAATCACGTGACCACCGAGCCGCCCGTACGAGTACCGGTCGTGCGACGTTAAAGCTATGTAACGGCGATGGGGCTTGGGTAGGCCCGGTGATGTGATTTCCACGCGATATCGACGGGCGTGTGACGATCGTCTACTCGCAACAAATGGCTTAATGGAACGACGCTCGTGTTAATGTCAAATTTTAGACCCGGGTATGTCCTTAAACTACGTCCAACAATGAGAGGTAGGGCACAGCGAAGTACCATCACGCTTGAGTCCGGAGAAGCTCAACTGGGGAAGTACCTCCTCCTTACAGAAGACCACAGCCATAATAGCACTGCTACCTTTCAGGTATGTAGTGTTATGTTCTTGATGGTGAGTAAGATTCCCAGAACTCCAACCCCCTTAATGGTCGGCAACGCGCTTGTGACTCCCCTGGTGTTACGTGTGCCCATGGGCCCACGTTTGCCACCTTTTGTCATAAAAAAAAAAAATCGAGTGTCGGGCCGCTCGGTGGGTCGACGGTGGGCTCGGGCTTGGGAGGGCGACGTGTAGGAGGCGCCACGGTGCAACGTGAGTCATCCTTTAATAGAGGCGCAATTTAATCGCTAATGCAATTTGTTTGTCGGACGAAGAAATTATCTTGTGGGGGCTCAACGACGCAGCGGCTATGTTGAATCGATGGCTTCCACTGAGCGATACTGCCGTCCGCGTCTCGGAACACCACATGACCATTCCTTCCGAGAACAAACTCCTGCACTGAACCAGCCTTATATCCCGCGTGTATAATCAGCTCGTGCGACGTTTTGCTCAGTTTATATATCAGTTTTTCAGTTGGAGATCCAATATAAATCCAATCATCAAATTCACCATCTTTGGTTGTAGACGATATTACAATCTGTTTTTTGCTTAAAATAGCTCTGGGCGGTTGGGGTGGAGAAGATCCAGTGTAAATTTGATTATCACAAACATACAAAGTGTCATTTGACACAAAATATATGGAAGTGCTATCAATTATGAAGTCGCTAATTAAGTAATTTACTGAAAACGAAAAATGAGGACCGAATGTATCAATGGGCTTAAAATTAAATCCACTAGTGCTATTAGTATACGTTTCAACGTAAACTAAGTTGTTGTCTAAATACTTAATAGTATTAGATCGAATGTATTCAATCTGTATCACTAATAGAGTTTCATTGGTAGCCAGATTATATTTATATACCGCTCCTTCTTCTGTTGCTAAGAACAGAGCGTGTAATATTTGGTGAAACGCCATTGCGGTTGTGCGCACTATGTTAATGAGTCGTTGATGGAGATTGTCTAAAAATATGGCGACGTTCTGGTCGTTGTTACGTAGGTAGAGCACGTTGTCTGTGGTGTCGATGACCATGTTGGATGCAGGGAAGCCGGATAGGAGGGGTGCGCGGGAGTGGCACCGGCCGGCAACGCAGGCGTCGCAGGCTGCGCTCGCGCCGGCCGCTAAAGCGGTCAACGCCAGCATCGCGAACATAAGACACATGGGTATCTCACTGCTTGGCGAAGGTCTTTTTCCACGTGTCTTGAACGGTCTCTCAGTCAGCATCATCGCACTCATAGTGCCTGGAAACGAGAAATTGTTGCATTATTTGAATAGCAAAGCAAGCGCTGTAATTTATGGTTGCGTTCATGGAAAGCTCTATGTCTGTTTTCTGTAGTCTTCTTTTTGTGTTATATTATATATATTTGTTTTTTTTTTCTATCAAAGATTTGGCCAAACGTATTATCGACGTTACTGGTGACCGGAGAGCTGGCAGCTTCCTCGCTCAACGCATAAGCATTGCGATACAGCGAGGAAATGCTGCCTGCTCGTTTGCCTCCTATATCATAAAAAAGCGTTTACGGCACCATGCCGCGGTGCCATCCTTTATTTTAGACAGGTATTTTAAGGTTAGTTTATTTTTTATAATTTTAGTTTTAGTATTTTAATTTATTTTCATCACACTTGCTCGTCAATGGCATTATAACTTACAGAGCAGTTATAGCCGATTTACCTCACACGGGCTGTTAAGTTTAATTTTAAAAATATAAAGAATTCATACTTCACTTTGGACTGAGGATGTTTCCAATCAGCCAAAGTTGGTTGTAGCAAACTTTAGAACATATGAAATACACCTTTTTCATATGTTCTAAAGTTTGCTACAACCAACTTTTCATATGTCTACCTAAAACAAAATAGTATAACGAAGGTAAGTAAACTTATTTTTATTAATTTTATTTAAATTTCTCTGCAATTGTATTGTAATGTTTAGTATTTATTAAAAATAATTGTTTCATTTTGATAATTGATACTATTTGGCAGGATGGCCTGTCAACTTCGAAAACAAAACGCAGTTGTTAACATTATCTGTGGAAGAAATTGAAAAAAATTGTCAATCTAGTGGCTGCGGTCTGATTTTAGTTTTCAAAGTGTATTTTGATTTTAAGCCTACATAGTTACTAATTTTACCAACATTTTTTTTTAATTTCATCGCAAATGTGATGAAAAACATTGTGTGTATCACGGGCGGTAAGTGTATAACAAACTTGAGTCATTAAAAGTCTTCTTATAGACTCGCGTTTGCTATACCCTACTTACCACCCTCATTGCACAATGTACCTATTATTAAGTTTCATATTATTGTAATTTTATGTATTATGTTAATAAAAAGTTTGAATTAATTGTATTTCGATTGTTTATATATTTAATTTTCTTTTAATATTTATTTGATGTTTGATGATTTTGTAAGTGACTATGTATTGTGTAGGTGAATCTTGTGTGTTGTCTGTCGAGGCATCACCGAACGGGCTCAGCGGAATATCAGCGCTGGCTCCTAAGCAATACGCTGAGTTGAGTCCATTTTGTGATGCACACCGGGTGCATTTTTATTTGTCTGCCATCGTTTTTGTATATGTGTTGTCACAAATAAATGTTTTTTATCTTTATCTTTTATCCGAATTGGGATATGGGATGAGTGTAGTTCAAAATAGCACATAGTGAAAACAGAGAGCCGGCATAGTCTTTGTCAATGTAATAACACCTGAACTGAAGTAAAAGAGAAATATTGCCGATCAGATAGTCGTCGCACTAAAAAGATGGTCTCGGGAAAATGTATTCTTTTTTTTATGCTATAGGAGGCAAACGAGCAGACGGATTGCCTGATGGTAAGCAACTACCGCCGCCCATGGACACTCGCAACACCAGAGGAGTCACAAGTACGTTGCTGATGCCGGCCTTTAAGATCTCTATACGCTCTTTTCTTGAAGGTTTGGATGTCATATCGGTCCGGAAATGCACACGACAATTTATTCCAGAGTTTTGCTGTACGAGGCAGGAAGTTCCTAGACAAACGCACAGTTGAGGACTGCCAACCAATATTCTTCAATCGCGAGAGGCACGAGAGGTCGTTAAGGTTGGCATTGGCCTTAAGGCCGGCAAGGTCCTCTTTTTAAACTGTAATTTCACATATACTAGTGACACAGCATCGTGGAGATTTGCCAATGAAAAAATATTGGTTTTGTAACATTCTGCCGCTCATATTAAAAACTATAATCAAATTTTCGTTACTTATACTGTTTTATTAGACATGTTTACTTTTAGTTTATCTAAAAAAATAAGTTTTATTTCTTGGAGTTGTTTTTTACGCTATTGTATTGCATGTTTGAGAAAAACACTATACATACCTCGGCGTGAAAAGGGATTGTCGTTTTCGTAAGAAGCCTCGTCTACTCGGTCGGCAACCCAATACTTCCCGACCTCTGTAGTAATGTATAAATAAATAGATCGACCTAGTCATACGGTAAGCTCAGTAAGGCTTGTGTTGTAGGTACTAGACGACGATCTATATATAATAGATATTTAGATAATACAAATACTCAAATACATAGAAAACGCCCATGACCCAGGAACAAACATCTGTGCCCATCATACAAATAAATGTCCCGACTGGGATTCGAACCCAGGACCATCGGCTTCATAGGCAGGGTCGCTACCCACTAGGCCAGACTGGTCGTCAAATGTACCAACTTACCAAGAATATTAAGCAGATGGGAGAAAATACCCTGCTGCCGCTGAGTTGGGGACTGCGCCCGAAGTCTTTTAAAAAGAGATATTCATTAACAATACACTGTTGTGTTTGATATCAATTAACATTCTGAAGTACGGTTACCATAAATACTGCTATTTATACGCGAAACGGTGATAAGAAATATGGTGAGCATGTTTAGGGATTCTTTAGGACAAAGTAAAGTACGAAAATATTGACTTCGGTTGCCGCGATAATTACTCATGAAATGGTGGTCATCGGGTGGACTCGGGTGTCCACCCGATGACCACGAACGCTATTAAAGGGTTCGAAACGTCGGGATCAAGTTTAAATTAGTATACGCGATTTAATCCGTTTTTTAGTTGTTTTATTTCATAAAGTACGAAATTTGTTTTTTGAACCCTCGGTTTTACTTACAACAGAGATGTAAAACTAATGTTATCAGTCACAGAAGTTCACTGTTAGCCTTCCCCATAGATCACCACAGGGAGCGAGCTTTCAGCATTTCGGCTATAGTCGACACGCTAGGCGGGTTGGCGATCGCAGTATCGAAATCAAAATCAAATAAAATATATTTCTTAAATTGATTAAGTACACAATTAAGTCTTACAATGATCCCCACACTAGGCAGAGCCTGTGGCGTGAGGATCTTAGATAAATATACATTTTCTAATATTTTTATAATAATAAGTTAAGTATGAGTGTATGAATTTGGGAGTGTATGTATGAATTAGTTATGTATGTGTGTGAGAATCTACGTGATAGAAGATATTTATAGTTGTTTCAAAATATCCTCTGAATCATTATAATTCCAAGAAAAAAATACGGCTAGAATATGCTTTAACGCTGCTGGCCGTCCCCCGGTAGTCTGGTCGCATGTTTGTGGAACAGTCCCGGGGCCCTTTAAAAAAACTTGAATTAATAATAAACATCAAAGTACAAATGTACATATAATATTATAAATATTGTTAAATTCGGGGTCAATAGACAAGGAAAATTATGTAAAAGAACCCATTTACTTTCATGGCGTTAGATAATAAGGATTTCGGAACGTTTATTTAGTTTTTTTTTCTTAATATTTGACAGCTGACATAGGTTAAGGCGTGGTTTAGAAAAAAAAGTATTTGAAGTCGTATTGATATAAAATACTTCGAATTTAATTATTAAATGTCCTAATTTAACAGAGATTTAGTGTGTATTATAATGAAACTATTAACTTCGCAATCATAATCATAATACTACCATGGTTTCATTGTCATTGTATACACATAAATTTGTTACCTACATTCTTGTTTAGTTGAAATCTATATTAACAAAAGACAATTTAATGACCATGGGGGGAAAGCGCCCACAGGGTTTTTAAAGAATGTAGCCGTAGGTTAGTCGAGTTGACGCGTGACTAGAGGGCTGGCTCATATCTCGCTTAGCGGATCAGCATTGCGATCCAACGGGGCAATACTGCCAGCAGACGGCGATTTGGGGCATTTTTTTATTTATAGTTCTTAATTTTATTTTCTTAATTTTTAGCTTTTAATTATTATTTTAGGTTTAGTTTTATGTTTATTATTATAATTTTAAAGAAATTAAATGATATGTAAGGGGTACACTAAGCGGATGTCACCCCTGTCTGTGTCTTGGAGCGCGATAAAGACAGCACCCGCCATGGTATAAGGACAAATTTTAATGAAATCTATAATGTACTTGGCTATTGGGTGGAAAATATGGATGAATAAATTGTATACATTATTATTTGACTAGTCATTATTTGTATAATTCATAATTTTAATTTTTAACTTTAATTTTTACTTATTGTTTAATTTTATTTAATTGTAAAGATTAACATATTTTTAAGCATTAATAGGTACTATATAGGACACTCATAATTGGATCACTGTTATCTAAAATAGTAGATTGTTTGACAAGGGGCTAAAATAGGCCATAGTACCACGAGATGGTTATTTTCCCGAACGAAGTGAAGGAAAATTGTTCGAGGGGTAATATGGCGTTTAGACCCGAGTTATGCATACTAGTTTTCACTTCGATTGCGAGAAAATAAGATAAAATAACATTTCAAGAATTAACAAATACAATTTTATCACCCACAATGAATTCTGAGTCAAAAATGTTTTATTTGGCGGTCTTTGTATTTTTTTCACTGCTTTGATACAGATAGGATATATACGCCGTGAATAAATGCCATAGACAACGTATAATTGGGGCTTCAAAGAGTTTGCCAACGATTTAAACTTTTTTTTAATGCTTGTGAAGTAGGAACTAAAAAGCACCTAATGCTTTGACAATTTGATTGCGTTTCCTCATTGGTCGATTTTAATATTGTGGTATTGTCTGATTGGTTGATACTTTATACAAAGTTTTTTTAATGATTTCATATTTTTAAATAGTATTCGCACCAAAAATGAATCTAGAGTTGCGATTCACTTCGATATCTGTCGTGATTGGTGGATTTAATACGATGAAGTGTTCTGGTTGGTCAATTAAAAACGTTTTGTATATCATAAACATGTATACATATTTTCCCAAGAGGCTAAATGTATTACTTTAGTCCGCCTTGGCAAGCATAATATGACACACTTTTAGAGCATGACAAGTGAAAAATATAATTGTTTTCTACTGTCCCCGAATTTATGTATGCATATTGTTGTGGTCACTTTATAGATAAATGGCCAGTTACAAAACAATGCTGAATTGTCCATGTGGTTGTGTTCAACGAACAGGATGTTGGTCTACCGCAACGATATACCCATGATAAGAGTGAACTGTGTTTCAGCAAGTAATACTTATCTGTGCAATAAAATAAGATTTATATATATACCGGGTGTGGCCTGTAATAGGAGCATTAACTTTAGGCATAATTTCTACACCACAAACGTAGCAACATTTGTTTTACGACTTTTGAAAATAACTAATAGTTTAATAAATATTAATAAAAAAAGATTTTTCATTTCTCATGCTCAGAAAGTGGGTCATTGTTCATCTACTATGCAGGTGGAAAGTGATACGTTGACTTTCTACCCTTGATTAACAATCTACTATTCCAAGCAAGCAATATATTGCAAAAACTATGAAGTTTGTAGGCTGACAGTAAACGTCAACTAGACTATTGGATGCTGTTCATTGAAAATACTATTTAGTTTGTTCGAAAAAATCACAAGTAATAAATTACCCAATTATTTAAAGTTGTAGAACAAATGTTGTTACGTTCGTGGTGTAGAAGCGATCCCTAAATTTTTTGCTCCTATTACAGGCCGCACCCAGTATATCTATATATATGATATATATATATATGTATATATTATAACTATTACTTAAAACGGGATAGTTACCATGTATATAATTTTGAATAAGTTTCGGATATTTCGGCACTGTTGCAAGCGCCATCCTCACGGAATAACTGAAACTGACTGATACTGCGAAACGTAATAACGGAATAACTGAGACTGCGAAATATCGGAAACTCATTCAAAATTATATACATGGTAACTATTCCGTTTTATGTAATAGTTGTAATGTAAATGACCATGTTTAGCTTAAAATCGTATATATATCATAGGCGGCAAACAAGCAGACGGGTTGCCTGGTGGTAAGCAATCACCGTCGGCCATGGGCACCACCAGGGGTATCGCAAGCGGCCTTTAAGGAGGGTTGGAGCTCTGGGAACCTTACTCACCATCAGGAACACAACACTATATACCTGAAAGGTTACACTGTTACAGTGCTATTATGGCTGTGGTCTTCTGTAAGGAGGAGATACTTCCCCAGTTGGGCTGCCCCAGATTCAAGCGTGATGGTCATTGCTGTGCCCTCCTTGCTTGATGTAGTTTAAGGACATACCCGGGTCCGTAATATATAGTCAAAATATTAAAGGAGGTCTTAATAACAACATCAAATTTAACAATTGATCATCTTCCTCGCGTTGTCCTGACATCTTGCCACGGCTTATGTGAGCCTGGTATACGGTTGGTAAGTAATCCCAAATGTTTGAGACCCGGGTATGTCCTTAAACTACGTCCAACAATGAGAGGTAGGGCACAGCGATGTACCATCACGCTTGAGTCCGGAGAAGCCCAACTGGGGAAGTACCTCCTCCTTACAGAAGACCACAGCCATAATAGCACTGCTACCTTTCAGGTACATATGTAGTGTTATGTTCCTGATGGTGAGTAAGGTTCCCAGAGCTCCAACCCCCTTAATGGTCGGCAACGCGCTTGTGACTCCCCTGGTGTTACGTGTGCCCATGGGCGACGGTGATTGCTTACCATCAGGCAATCCCACTGCTCGTTTGCCACCTTTTGTCATAAAAAAAATGTTGGCGTAGGCACTAGTTTTACAAAAGCGACTGCCATCCTGACCTCCAACCCTGAGGGTAAACTAGGCCTTATTGGGATTAGTCCCGAAGTGGGAATAGTACCAAATATGGGATCACGTATATTATAATCATATCAGCCGTAAGTCTAACTGCTGGACATAGGCCTCATCTATATATTACTTGTATCTTGGGGAAGTTGGCAGGCGGGTTGGCGAGCGCAGTAGTTGCGTTGCATTTCGTGCTAATTTGATTTCTACAGACGGTGTTATGCTGTCCATCCGTTTGTTTTTTCTCTTTGTCGCCTCTTACGACACCCGCGAGAGGAGATGGGGTTGTGCTATCTCAGCTCTAACCACAGGGCATAATGTCACATGTATGTGAAGCAAATTTAAATTCTAATGCTTAGCAATAAAGTTTATAATTCCGCGAAACACGCAAATTATAAGATTGTAATATGAGCTGTAAAAAATATTAAAAATAAGACGTTAAAAATATTTGAACTAATAAAGATGAAATTAAAATAGGTAACGCATATAATTATCTGGAGTTACAGGCGTCAATAGTAGAAACCGTAGCCGTTACTACTCATTTTCAGGTGGGCCGTATCCTTGTTTGCTATCCCACGTTTTTACCCCCAGGTACCGGGTATCGTCCCTAAACTGCCACCTGTCATCACCGGAAGACGGGTAGCATCGGCCTTTAGAGCGGTGGAAAATACTACGATCACCAACCCGCCTGCCAAGCGTGGCGATTATGGCATTAAACCCCCCATGCTGTGGACGTCCGTGGTTCAAGTAACGTTTACGTATGTCTACGAATCCCCAAAGTGCATTTTTGTTACCCTGCGAGCGGCGGCGCTACCGCGAAACACGATATTCGTTTTCGGACGATTGTCTCTGTCACTCTAATGACGCCTTAATTGGAGTAAAAGAGATAGATGCCCGAAATATGCGAACTTCGATGTTCGCGGTACCGGGCCAGTTTTCAAATCAACTAAACAAAGTTAACCAAAGAATCGAAATTCGATGGCAATTCCTACAAATCTGCGAGGGCGGTCGCCAGAGCCGGATGCTCTCTTCATATTGTTTCTTACTGATCAGCGATAATCTCAAAGGGTCGTATTTATCGCTCCCTTACGCGAATTTGACAAAGAATACCCCCATCATAACTAAAAAGAAACATCCACTACGCATTCAGTTTACACAAAGCGTGGTTTGTGGTATACCGGCGCTACGATGGAAAGCGACCGTAGCGATATGACTGTTGAGTGACTCGGAGATGCTTCGAGTTGTAGGACCGATTTATATGTCGCACAACGTTGGACATCGGCCGAATGTAAATGAAAAGCGGTTTGCAGTTTATTGACTTGAAAGCTGTAATAGTTTTGAGCGAACCGCTGAGCTGTTAGCAAGATAAAAAGATAAAAAAAAAGATTGAGACTTCTATGCCGTTACGAGGGGCGTTCAAAATATTCTCGGTATGTGGATGAAAACAAACAAGTACGAAAAGTTTGATATTTTTATTTTTCAATATACTCCCCCCCTATGTTCATACACTTATAAAATCGATCAATCATTTTTTTTTAATCCCTCATAAAAATATTTTTTATCTTTGGTGTAAAAATGCTCCTTCACGGTCGCCTTCAACGCTTCATCGTCGGAAAAAAAATTTCCACGCAGATCCTTTTTAAGATTGGGTAACAAAAAGAAGTCGCTTGGGGCTAAGTCCGGACTATAGGGTGGATGAGTAACAGTTTCAAACCCACATTCAACAATAGCTGCCTTGGCAATATGAGCAGTATGCACATTGCACAGGGGCGTTGTCATGCAGAAGCAGAACACCTTTGGTTAACTTTCCTCGCCTCTTTTCTTTGATCGCATCTCTTAATTGACGTATAACGTTAGCGTAGTACTGCCCTGTGATATTTACACCTTTTTCTTTATAATCGATAAGCAAAACTCCTTCACAATCCCAAAATATTGTGGCCATGACCTTGCCAGCTGAAGGGATGACCTTGAACTTCTTGGGATGAGCTGAACCCTTAATGAGCCACTGCACGGACTCCTGTTTACTCTCTGGGTCATAATGATGAACCCAGGTTTCATCTCCAGTAACTATTGTTGCAGCACCTCATCGGGATTTTCACCACACAGGTCCATAAAATCTGAACAGCAAGCCACACGCATATCCTTTTGAAGCCGCGTTTAATGTGATGTGAAAAACTGATGTCAGTTTTTCACATCACATTAATTGTGGGCACTTTTTTTCTGAAAATTCCCTTTAACACAATAATCTTTTTTACAAATTATCCTGATGGCGACATTTTTTTGAAACTCCCTAATATTGTTTTTTTTTTTTATGACATAGGCGGCAATCGAGCAGACGGATTGCCTGGTGTTAAACAATTACCGTCGCCCATGGGCACTCGCAACACCAGGGGAGTCACAAGCGCGTTGCCGGCCTTTAAGGGGGGTTGGAGCTCTGGAAACCTTACTCACCATCAGGAACACAACACTACATACCTGAAAGGTGGCAGTGCTATTATGGCTGTGGTCTTCTGTAAGGAGGAGGTACTTCCCCAGTTGGGCTGCCCCAGATTCAAGCGTGATGGTCAACGCTGTGCCCTACCTCTCATAAAATGTTTGACGTTTTTTGAAGTTTTTTCCCTATACGGAACAATGGTGTTCTGGACATTTGGGAGGCTTACGCGGAGCCGGTTAGAGCCAACGCGCAGTGGCCCTTTCGACGATTTAAAGACATGTAAGGGGTACACTAAGCGGATGTTGTCCCTGTCCGTATTATGGGACGCGCACAGAGACAGCACCCACCATAGTGTAAGGATTATTGAGTTATAATGGAATCCGGACGCCTGCCTAATAAAATAGTATACAATTTTATTTCTGGCAGACGGTGACTCGCCCTATGCGAGATGGGCCGCCACAAAAAGCGACATCAAAGATGGCTCAAGGGCACCGTTGCAAAGGGTAGAGAGGTGTCACTGGATTTTTTGTAGTTTATTATTATGGTGATAGATCCGGGTATGTCCTTAAACTACGTCCAACAATGAGAGGTAGGGTACAGCGAAGTACCATCACGTTTATGTCAATCGCATCAAAGTTAAATGCCGCTAAATGCAGTTTGTGCCCAACAGTGGGCCCGCCATGTTCATGAATGGTAGCAGTTTGAACCTAGCTATTATGATTCAGTCAAGAAATTGAAAAACTTAACTGCTTCAAACTAAACTGAAAAGTCGCTGAAAAGCTTAGAAATATAAGCTTTTAATTAAGCTCTTGAATCGTGGCTTGCGGTGATACGGAACCGGAAGTGCATTGCGCTGCTTCCGGCGGATAATCACATCCGGCCTTCTGGAGCAGCCCCGGTCCCGGGACTTTTGCTTACGGCTGCTGGGTTTTGGAGGGATAAAGTATTTATTTTTATCATCATCATTTCAGCCGTAAGACGTACACTGCTGGACTTACCCCAAAATAAGACTTGTGTCATCTTGGGGGGAGTTGCCATAAACGCCACTGCAGGCGGGTTGGCGGCCGCAGTAGCTGTTGATTCGGTTTCGACGGACGCTGTTACCTGTCTAACGGTTTTTTTTCCCTTTGTCGCCTCTTACCACAACCGCGGGAAGAGATGGGATGGTGGTATTCTCAGCCGGAATAAGCGGGCACATATACCCAGTATGTCAACAAATATTACTAAAACCATTTATTGAAATCTGAGGCATCCGGGCCATTTATTTAAATTTAAATAATTTGTATACCACTACTTTATTTATCGCTTAGACTTCTAGGCGATAAATAGCAAAGTATAGCATATACAAATTAAATCCTAACGTCTTTTAGAATTTATAATTCAAATACGAAAAAAAAAATTTTGGTAACTTTTATAGCTTAATGCAGTACTCTACTCGTAACGCAGAATTGTGCAGCTAATGAAGACTTGACTTCAAAACACGAGTCGCCTCTATTTTGGTCATCACCCGGCAGTCCCGGGGTCGCGCCGCCTCTTGGTTTTCTGTAAAGTCCTGATACCACTTTACAAAACGCAATGCCTGCTACCGAACAATGCCATGTCGAAACCTTGATATGTTATTTTACTTATTTGTTACTTCACTTAACATTAGTACCCTTACCATGAGTTGTGACATTGACGTTTTCGATAACGAGTTCGCACTAAAATAGTACAAGCGAGATGCACAGATAGTAAACTCGATACTCTTTATCGAAAACGTCAATGTCACAACTCATGGTAAGGGTATAGCTTTCGCCAATCAATATACCAATCAATGATTTCTCATTGTTTGGTATATTGATGAAAGCCATAGTTTAAAAGAAGAAGTTAGGCATATACTTGGGACAGCTAAAATCTTAATCTGCTTAAATGAAGAAACACAAGAAATCGAGCAGACAATAACACAGCGCTACAGTAGACTTCAAAACAAATCCCTTCTTCAACTATTCCAAATTAAAATCCAAGGCGAGTTCATTTCAAAGGCAATTCTGCCGTAAAATAGGTAAAATATACAAAGAATCCAGCCCCTGAAAGCGAAGTGTCCTCGCAAGGACAATCCAATTTGGTTCCCGAGCTAAACACTCGTAGAGAAAGGAAATACCTATTTCTTTCAATGCTTACGTCCTCTCGGAACTGACACAGTAGTCTATCAGTTTAACGTCCGAAGTCACTGCGCGGAAGCTGGAAGGGTCATATAATTAAATAGTTGCCTGTGTCTTAAAATGGCGTCGTTCAAATTCTTTTTAATATCGAATTAAGTTGTGAATGATTCTGTTCAAGGCGCTAGAAAGTTTTAGAAAAGCCTTAATTCGGTTAAGTATTTATCATCATCACCCGCAAAATGTCTACTGCTGGGCAAATAATGACGCTCCGTCGGATTTCGTAGCGGCTAAGTCCTCTTTCTAAATGGACATATTTAGAAAGAGGACTTAGCCGCATTATTACAATACTTATTACGAGTACTTAAATATTTAGTATATTAAATGTAAAAAAAAGGCCGTTGAGGCATGGTACCACGAATGATTTCCTGGTTGTATCGCAATGCTGATACTTTGTGCGAAGGAAGCAGCCAGCTTCGGTCATCAGTTACATCAACCAGACGCTTCGCGATTTCTGCAAACAATTTGTGCGCGCTGGGACCCCATGGACCTTGCGTTTCTACGCCAAACAGTACAAAATGGTACTCTCTGTCCAGGCTCTTACATTTGTTAAATTTAACCCTTTGACTACGGGTGTCAACCAGAGTTGCCACCTATCAGAGTTAAAACTTAACTCTGCGTAGATGTTCCAAGATGTCATTTTCAATGATAAATAATAGAGCCCGTAAGTAAAGTGTTAAAAAATTTGACGCTTTCTTCCGCTCCACCCGCTTTTCCATATTATGTTGTATATGTCTTGAATCAATGTTTTATGTGGCAAATTTTACACAGGTCATCGGTCCACTTAGTTGGGGGCCTTCCAAAGATACGAATACATTACATATTTGGAAGAAACAAAAAAGCCGTGGTGCCGGCTGAGATTAGCACTACCCTATCTCCAGATAGGCAACAGCGTTCGTCGATACCGGATCAAGCTACTGCGGTCGCCAACCCGCCTGCTAAGCGCGGTTGCAATACAGTAGATGAAACATATCATATTTAGGAGAGGCCTATGTCAAAACTCAGGTCTGACTGCTGAAATAATGATGATTTATTTCACACCACAAATAATTATGTGTACAAAAAACTAAGTTTTGTGTACAAAAAAATGTACACGAATTATTGCGTGGTGCATGTTAAAACGTAAAAACATTCTCTTAGCTTTGATATATTATTATTGTACACACTTATTGCTAACAAAAAAGCCATCAAGTGCGAGTCGGACGCGTACCGAGGGTTGCTTATATAAATAACTAGCTGACCCGGGGAACTTCGTACCGCCTAAAAAACGACAAAAGTAGTGATAGCTTTTAATTAGCTACAACATATATGATTTTAATTAAGGTAATTAAATAATACACAAATAATTCTAAAATTACTAATTTATTGAATACAATTGAGATTATTTTTCGAAATCACGGGATTTTTGTGACTTTTTAATACTTAATGTCTCAATCAGGGCTGTGACGATTCTGACCAATCCAAAATCATTTGAATCAGTTCAGCCGTTCTCGAGTTATAAGCGGTTGTAGAAACCTCACTTTCTTTTATATATATAGATAGATAAAAGATAAATATGACAGGCCATCCTTACACAAATTGACCGAGCCCCGCGGTAAGCTCAAGAAGGCTTTTGCTGTGGGTGCCCAACCAACAATATGACTCAGGAACACTGCTCATCACGCGCACTTGTAATATGTATAATACGCTTAATGATATAGATATTTTTGCTTATAATTTGTCCGTTCTTAAGAACAAAGATCAGCAATTGTTTTATCTTAGAAGCTGGTGAATTATTAATTTGCGTGTACATAACTAAACAAGTAGGTAATATAATAGCCTGGCCAGAGAGTAATATAACTAAACAAGTAATGTAATAACCTACCTAGGACCGTCGCCTTCATAGGCAGGGTAGAGACCCACTACCAAAAACTATCGGTACAATGATCGCAGAATCACCATCCCAGGTTCAAACCCCGGCTTGTACCTACCATTCGGAAATTATGTTTTGCTGTGCGAGGCAGGAAGTTTCTAGAAAAACGCACAGTTGAGGACTGCCAACCATCTATGTGGTGAAGATGGAAAAAAAAAACTCTGGAATAAATTGTCGTGTGCAGTATTTCCGGACCTATATGACATCCAAACCTTCAAGAAAAGAGCGTATAGGGATCTTAAAGGCCGGCAACGTACTTGTGACTCCTCTGGTGTTGCGAGTGTCCATGGGCGGCGGTAGTTGCTTACCATCAGGCAATCCGTCTGCTCGTTTGCCTCCTATATCATAAAAAAAAAAAAAATGTAAATATCAAATGATTGATATTTACGAGTCGCTTTTCGGTGAAGAAAAAGATCACGAGGAAACCGGATTAAATCCTAAAAGGCATAGTTTGAAGGTCGCTTTCGTAAAATTAGTGCCTACGTCAAAGTCCAGGGGATAGTTGCCAATAGAACCCCAGGTTCCTATGAGCCGTGGAAAAATGCCGGGACTAATGATTAATGAGGATGTTGAATTGTGCAAATTGATGATTGTTTTTAAGACTTTTAATATGTTGCCCATACCCCGTTTATTTCACAGATAAGTATTATTTGCCGAAACACAGTTCACTCTAATCATAGGTATATTGTTTTGGCAGACCAACATACTATGGCAAACAAACCGGCAGTTTTTGACGCGGAACCCTAAAAAGAAATAAGCACCATAAAACTAAAAACACAACAAAGAGCTATAAACTGTAAGCAAAGCATATCAAAATCCTTTCAGCAAACTAAAAAAAAACACCCTGAAAAGGTTTGTTCTACGCAGATGACAATTAAAAATTTCAACTTCAGCGGGGTTGGAACTCTGTCTGGGAAAATATTACGTGTGGGTGTAAAAAATATAAAAATCGCACGGACGGTCCGCGCGGTTATAAATGGCTAGTAATTAGGGCAGCCGCGTCGCAGCGGACACACTGGGGGCGGTTTTTGAGCGGGCACGCGGATACTAAATGTTTGAGGACGAAAATAATGGCAGCACAAAAGTTTCTTGACATTATTTACAGAATTTACAATCGTATTATGATAACTACAATTACTTAACTAGTTACTGTATAAAATCTAAAAAAGGCCCTTGAGGCATTGTACCAAGGATGCCGGCGGCATTTCCTCGTTGTATCGCAATGCTGATACGTTGTGCGAGGAAGCCGCCAGCTTTTCGGTCACCAGTTACATCAACCAGACAAAATGTATGTACGCACAATTAATAGTTTCTTTTATGATTCTACACCGTGAAATTTTAGAGGTTGTTTTCCCGCGGCCGGACGATTAGCTATCGCTATTGAATTATAATAGACAACTTAAAAAAAAACCCTAAACTCGAACATACGATAAACAATAGTAACGCACTAAAACTGCAAATAGACGACCGTTCCCGGCATTGTAAACAGATAAACGAATAAACAAGCACACGATTAGGCAAACATGGACCCGGGTATTTCCTTAAACTACGTCCAACAATGAGAGGTAAGGCACAGCGATGACCATCACGCTTGAATCTGGAGCAGCTCAACTGGGGAAGTACCTCCTCCTTACAGAAGACCACAGCCATAATAGCACTGCTACCTTTCAGGTATGCAGTGTTGTATTCCTTATGGTGAGTAAGGTTCCCAGAGCTCCAACCCCCCTTAAAGGCCGGTAACGCGCTTGTGACTCCTCTGGTGTTACGGGTGCCCATTGGCGACGGTAATTGCTTACCACCAGGCAATCCGTCTGCTCGTTTGCCGCCTATGTCATAAAAAAAAACATAAGTCGTAGCGTATCAGTAATAGGCCCGGTACCGCGAACATCGTAATTCGTATATTTTCCTCTTTTACTCCAACTAAGACGTCATGAGAGTCACAGACACAGCAGTCCGAAATTTATGAATAAGTATCGCCTTTGGCACCGGGGGTAAGCTCGCAGCGATTTAAGGTAATGGCACCAATGTTGGACACTTTTAGCTGACAGGCACCAATGATGGACACTTAGTTCTTATTTCAATAATCATAAAGTAATAAATTGAATATATCCCAACAAATGCACAACATTTAACTCCTTTGAAATAAGCACTAATGTTCATGATTGGTTCCTTGTCCATTACTGGTGCCGTCATCTTACGCGGATATTCCCGTTGTCACTCTCTCTCGGGGATTCCCAATATCGCACAGAGGCGCCACGGCGGCTACCATTTCAGTTGACACATGATAGTCGCAAACGCATCCATACTCGTTTTGCGCATGCGCGGAGTTCGTAAAATTGATCAACATTATGACTATTCAAATTTAGAATACGTCGCGATGATGCAGCTTTACGCCAGGTCACTTTATGTACTGTCAGCAGCAGAAGTGGCTAAGCGTTTGAGGTGTTCAAAACGAGGTCAACACATATCTATTGTCAAGAGAATAAGAGCGCGTGGTCATTTTCAACACTTCAAACGCTTAGCTACTTCTGCTGCTGACTGTACAACGTTTATAGTAGTTTATGTATCTGTGCATAATGAAGGGCATTACAACAAGAGTGTGGGTTTATATCACACGATTGTTGTAATGCCTAATTATGTATAGTTACATACACTACTTTATCTACACACATATCATTAAGTGTTTTAAGATGGGTTCAGAAACCGTAGGGAAATGACTTATTACTAGGGTTACTTGTAAACATTAAAAAGTCAACGAACAAAACAAATGACAGCTTGGAACGGCGGCGTTGCGTATTTCGTATCTCAGTAAAATTTTTTTTTAAACCATAGACAAGCGAATGAACTCCCTATTCTACTGTCACTCGAGTTCAAATGTCGTTCGATTTATATTAAAAAAACATAACGAATTGGCGTTTCGTATCAATGGCTGTTTTAATATCTATAGATACTAGATTAGACACCCCGCTTGAATTTGACAGCTGTTCTAAATTTAAATTCATAACCTACTGATTTCAGTAGGTAATGTTAACATTACCTACTGAAATCTTTCTGATGGTTGGTAATGCTGGTCATTGCCTACGGTTTCTGGACGCATTTTAGAGCACTTATGACATGTACGTAGATAAAAGTCATTTACCCGAAATGGCACTAACAAATTAGATCACTGATAATAACTATACCCCGTTATCTTATGCTCAGTTTAGGGGCAAGTGATTGGGCAGTTACGATAAACTAAGTCGATAAAAAATTTAGTTGACTTACTCACTCAATAACATGTCGGTAGATCTTGGGTCTGATTTTTGAAATAGTCACCGAGTGATTTCCCTAGAGAATGAATGATAATCTCTATGAAGATTACTCGGTGATTATTTAAAAAATCGAACCCCAAATTGA
Source organism: Grapholita molesta (assembly GCA_022674325.2). NCBI lineage: Eukaryota > Metazoa > Arthropoda > Insecta > Lepidoptera > Tortricidae > Grapholita > Grapholita molesta. The sequence continues at coordinate 19,992,524 of CP053124.2, read as the reverse complement.
CAATATTCCATAATTGACGATAATTATAATTGTCGCCATCCGATCTTTTTAAAAAGAGGAATGAGCTATCTCTCGGGTATTCACTAAAGAAAAAATTTAGTTTGCCAAATAATTTTTATAGATAAATATGAATCGACTAATTATGTGAAGCAACATCACTATTTTAGCTTGCCACCAAAATGAGTGTTAGATAACGGGGTGTAATAATAACCTAATTATTTACATTAGTATCCCAGTACGCCTCAGCCTAAACTCTGTACTTTTTCCTAGCCGGCCGTTACTGCTATAACGGCGCGCGGACTTTTTGCGAATATTATCCTTTTAGCACCGTGTATTATAAACGCTCCAAAAAGAAGAGAGCTCTTTAAATTACAACCTTTTTACTGCAGTGTCTGGCTAGGAGGACCGGCTTGGTAGCAAAACTCATTTGTAGGTGGAACTTGAAAAAACTTGACCTTAATTTATGATCATTGATAAGAGCACGCTATTGGTCCTACCAGAAGGCACAGCGTAGGCAGCCCCTCCACAAGGTGGATCGACGACATAGTAAAGCTCGCGGGAATCCACTGGATGCGGGTGGCGCTTTAAAAACCGCTCCCTTCGCCTGGACGTCCGATTTTTTTTATACAACGACGCTGGCAAACAAGCACGGCCCGCCGATGGTAAGCAGTTACCATAGCCTATGGATGTAACTAAAGAGGATTCACATGCGCGTTGCCTACCCTAAAACGGAATTAAATCGTGCACACTCCAAAATGTATCCTATAAAACACAGACACACTAGCAACCCAGCGATGATGCTCAAGGCTCCTCATACTTGACGACCGGTCTGGCCTAGTGGGTAGTGACCCTGCCTATGAAGCCAATGGTCCTGGGTTCGATTCCCAGTCAGGGCATTTATTTGTGTGATGATCACAGATATTTGTTCCTGGGTCATGTGTGTTTTCTATGTATATAAGTATTTATATGTATCTATCTATGAGATTTCTGCCTAGCCCCGGGGAAAATGTTTTTGCCAAGGAAATGTAGCATATCTATAATTGATTTATTAGCTTTTAATATAGAACCAAATAGATGTTTCAATGTTGTAAATAAGTCTCGGCGATCCAACCATGCCGCAAAACCGTTGTCACATTTAAACTAGATTGTCAGACAGCGGAAAAACACCTGAGTATGAACATTGTTCACCAAAATATTCAGGGTTTTTCCAGCAAAGAGTTAGAAATAGGTTTATTTTTAGATAATAATAATATTCATGTCATGTGCATTACTGAACACTGGCTCAAACATGGTCATATGATGTTTGACTTTGTCAACTTTAAATTAGGCAGTTCTTTCTCAAGAAAATCTGCCATTCATGGTGGATCCCTTATAATTGTTAAAAACTGTATGAAATGTAAAGAGCGGACGGATGTTGTCAAATGTTCCATAGAAAGAATTGTAGAACTTGCATGTGTAGAATTGGAAAGTTATATAGTTATCTGTGTGTATAGGCCACCATCAGCTGATTTCGGCACATTTGAAAGTACCATGGAAAATGTACTGAAATTAGTGTCTAGGAGCCAAAAACATGTTATAGTCTGTGGAGATTTTAATGTTAACTTGCTTGAATCGTCTAGTAACACTGTCAAATTGCTATGTTTGTTTAAATCTTTTAATTTATTTAATTTATTTTTGAACCTACCCGGGTAGGAGCCACCAGTGCGACATGTCTGGATAATATTTTTGCAATTGCGAATGTTTAGATAAGCAAATTTTTAATTGTTTTAATTCGGATCATAGTGGTCAAAGGGCATCATTTATAAGCCTTGGACAGAGAACTCCACAAACAATAACATTTAGACCCATTACTGGTTATCGTTTGGAATTATTCAAAACGAAATTCAAAAAGTCTGTCTTCATTGCCCTATTCTCATTTTTACGAATCAAATATTATGTATAAAGACCTGTTTGGTGTAATTCTTCATAGTTTTAATAAAAATTTCAAATTGAGGACTATTAGTGGGTCGAAAGTAACAACTAAAGCAAAGTTTAGTGAATGGGCTACTGTGGGCATTCACAGAAGTAGAAAGAGGCTTTACGAACTTTATGGAGAGAGGGAGCTCAACAGGAATGCTGGTTTTCTGGACTATGTTAGGAACTACTCCAAGATCTTCAAGAAAGTGTGTTTAACTGCTAAGGCAAACTTTATTAATTCTAAACTCAAAGTGTCGGACAATAAAGTAAAAACAGTTTGGAATATTATTAACAGAGAAGCTGGTAAATGTAAATCACGCATTACTCAAGTGAACATTGTCTCAGATACTCAACAGGTAGTGTCAAATGCCGATGTTGCCTCGGCATTTGAAGATTACTTTTCCAACGTGGCTCTAAATACAACACAGTGCCTACAATCATCATCGCCTCAAGCACATTCCTTACTTTGCGCTAATATTAAGAAATGTAAAAATATGTTTGAATTTGAATTTGTAGACTCAGAAAAAATTGTAAAGACATTCAAGTCACTCAACTTAAAGAAGACAGAAGACTTGTGGGGAACGTCAGTCGCGGTCATTAGTCATATTATAGAAGTTATAGCGCCTTATTTAGCTTTAATTTACAATAATTCCGTTTCAGAAGGCGTCTTTCCAGATCTTATGAAATGTAGTAAAGTCATTCGTCTTTTTAAGTCGGGTGAATCGAGTGATCTAACTAATTACCGTCCGATTTCAATACTCCCTGTACTAAGTAAAGTTTATGAAAAGATAATGTTAAATAGTCTGCTGAGTCACTTTAACAGACAAAGATTACTTACAAGTAATCAGTTCGGTTTTACAAAGGGACGTTCCACAACCGATGCTGCTTCGGTGCTTATTCAACACATTTACAGTATTTGGGAAAATTCTTGTGATGCCATTGGAATATTTTGTGATCTTTCTAAAGCTTTTGATTGTGTAGATCATGGAACTCTCATTCTGAAACTAGAACATTATGGCCTATCAGAAAATGCCTTAAACCTCATGTCCTCATATCTTAGCAATAGAAACCAAACAGTCGTTGTAAATAACACCCAGTCTAGAGGAGCTTTAGTAAAATTAGGAGTACCACAGGGTTCTATATTAGGCCCGTTCCTGTTTTTGGTTTATATAAATGATTTACCTTGTATAGTAGAAAACCGTTGTGATATAGTTTTATTTGCCGATGATACATCATTAATTTTCAAGGTTGACCGGCAATCTACAGATTTTAATGTAATTAATAACACACTAGCTGATGTTCTCAACTGGTTTACTACTAACAATCCGTTGCTTAATGCTAAGAAAACAAAATGTGTTAGATTCTCTTGCCGAATGTTACACCGGTGGATACTAGAATACTTTTATATAATGTAGATAAAACATTGTTCCTTGGTTTAACATTGGAAAAAAGTCTACAGTGGAGTCCTCATATAACAAAAATCGCACATAAATTAAGTTCGGCCGCTTTCGCCGTTAGAAGAATTAGGCAACTGTCGAATATTGAGACAGCTCGATTAGTTTATCATAGTTATTTCCATAGTGTAATGTCATATGGTATTCTGGTTTGGGGCAAAGCAGCTGACATACAGACTATATTTGTATTACAAAAAAAAGAGCCATTCGTTTTATGTATAACTTAAAAGCAGGTGCATCTGTTAGAAAACTTTTTAAAGAAATTAATATATTAACTGTAGCTTGTCAATATATATATGAAAATATTATGTACGTTATTAAAAACCTTCAGTTGTTTACCAAAAATTGTGACATCCATACCTATAACACTAGAAATAAGAATAAGCTTGCTATTAGAAAGTGTCGTGTGCGTAAAGCAGGGATTGTAAAACCGGTTTTATTAAATACCTGTATACATTTGACAGACTATTACCGCTAATAAAAGAATACCTGTATTCTAATTAGAGGTATTGTTGTCATTTCGCTTTTATGAATACCTTTATGGCTAGACTATTTACGATATTAAATACCTGTATTAAATACCGGTATTCATCGCAATTGAAAGATAAGATGTCAATTAAACATTACTACTAAATGGTTACTATAGAGATTATTTTCTTTCGGGAAGACTCGGATCTTTATCGGAATACGATGACCTCCGAACTGCCAAGAATGATCGTATTAAATGAGTGACATTTTCATATCCATTAATATGGAAGTTTATTGTTTAGTATTATACGTCAAACTGAAAAATTATATTTGGCATTAAACAATAAAGTTTCATATTAATGGATATGAAAATGTCATGCATATAATACAATCATTAATTGATAGTACGGATGCCGTCTTATTTTGATCGAGGTACGAGTTTTTCTGAAGGAAAATAATTTCTCACTATATCTGTAATCTATCTATCTATATATATAAAAATGAACCCCTATTTCTCTTGGTCACGCTATAACTTGAGAGCGGCTTTACCGATTTGGCTAATTTTGGTCTCGAAATATTTGTAGGTTGTAGGAAGGTTTAATCGGTAAAAAAGTATGAAAAAATGAAGTAATATACTAAAAATCGAAGATATCTCTCCAGTACAAACTTTATCAACTCGAAAAAACAGTAAGCGCCGCAGGATTGCATACATCTTACGCGTTTTTGGTAAAATGGTCTTTGCTTTCGCTCAAGAAAGACGGAAGCGCCGCAGGATTTCATACATCTTACGCTTTTTTTGCGAGCAAAATAGGTACTTTATATTATTCCAGCACTAAAGTCGTTAAGGCGATAGTTTCTTATAAATTGTTAATCAATTATCCCTTATTCCCTAAGATATGGCTGTCAAAATCTCTATTGAATGACAAGACATACTTCATCACTTTAGGCCCGGTACCACGAACATCGAAGTTCGTATATTTAGAGCATCTCTCTTTTTCTCCAATTAAGGCTTAAGACAGAGACAATCGTCCGAAATTTACGAATATCGTTGTTCGCTGTAGCACCGCCATTTCATGTATAGTTTTATGACAGAACTATGAGTGTCGGAACAGGGTTGCCAACTTGTAGTGACAAGTACACTTGAGAAGTATTTGTACCTATACTTACTTGATTTATTACTTTTATGTTAAATAAACAGGAATTATATTAAACGTTGGTTCTTTAAACTTCTCTGATTCCCACGAAAGTATATATACCTAAAAATGCTACAGCCGTATTTCTTTGAAAATGTTTTGGTTAGTTCCTTATTTCGTTTCTGGGCAACCAATAAATAAGGTTTTTTTATTTATTTTACCCATTACCAGGTAAGGACTTCGGGAAATAAAGATGTTAATTCTGCTTCCTTGCTATTGAGTCCGAGATATTTTGTGTTTATGTTATATAGTTGCATTGCATTTTATTTTTCAGTAAAACGTGAGAAATCTAATTAAATTGTAACCTCTGAATCACGTCAACATATATTTTTAATTATTTTTACGCGTTTGCCTTGATTATGTTTGTAATTATTTGTCCATTTTACTTAAATTTGTTATTAATTAAATATGTGTCAACACCCCTATTCAGCCAAGGAATATACATACATAGTATTTTTTATTACTAAAGTACTACAAATATTTTTTTCAATTATGTTTTGAATAGGATAAATCTATATTTGTTTTAATTGGGCTTAGGTTCGCCACCCCTATGGGTCCCGCTGACAATGTGCATGGCTGGCTGAAGTGTCAACTATATACTGTATAAGTTAATTAGTTTGTCATACGACTCGAGTATATTGACACTGACGGCTATTACCGGTAATAGTTTTTAGGGGTAAAGTGCTAAATAGAGGTATTGCTGTCAATTGGCAAAACCGCTAATATATTTAAATATCGGTTTTGATTATACCGCTAATCTGAGCTTTATCGATATAAATAGTGAAATGCAACTATAACCGGTTATACCTAATTTTTAAGCGGTATTAAGAATACCGGTAACGATCCCTGGCGTAAAGTGTATAAATCATTTTTTGGGCAATGTATTCATTTATATAACAAGTTACCTGATGATGCCTTAAAATTACCCTTCCCAGTACTTAAGAATTACTTAAAAAAGTCTTTGATGTCTAAGGGCTATTACAGAGTAGAGGATTATTTGACAGACAAACATGCATGGCCCAAACCAGAAACTAACAAAACCGCCTAGCAATTAATTCAACATTTGTATGTACTGCCAGATAATGTAAATGACACAGTTCAGATAAGAAAGCATATTAAAGTATGTCTATTTTGTGAAGTCGAATTTGTTTATACATTATTATTTTTACTTTTATATTTTAATATTTTCTTATCTTGTAATAAACTGTTTGATATGTTTTCTTATCGGGCTACGCATAATTATGTAAGTACCTACTTTAAGATTTGATGTATCACTGTTTTGAAAAAATAAGTCCCGCCGTAGTTTCTTGCCGGTATCTTCACGGGTCAGAGGTGTAGGGTTTGAACCGGTGTAGATTTTTTTTTTGACGTTCATAAGTGCATGTAATGTGCCTAAATTGAAAAATAAAGATCTTTTATCTTTTTTTTTTTTATTTTATTATATTATATATCGTCGTCTAGTACCTACAACACAAGCCTACTGAGCTTACCGTAGGACTAGGTCGATTTGTGTACCTAAGATTGTCCCGATTTTTTTTTATGTATTTATTTATTTATATTTCATTATATCGCGAATAAATAAGTACTAGTGAGAGAAATGGTATTATAAGATACACACCTGATTGTTTGCGGTAATCTCCGCGTCGCCCGGAGGCCAAGAATGGCGCGAATAAAGCCTCTTATAAAACCATCGCCTGTTGCGAGTATCTGCACACAATGCAACAATGTTCAGTTTGTCTGGGCTGCGTGCGCGGCGCCACTGGCAGCGACACAAAAAAAAAAACATTTCTATAAATTTCTGTCAAACATGACATTAGTACCGTAAAACGGGGTGAGGTTCGCGGGGAGAGGTGGGTTACGAATGGGCAGAGAAGGTTTGAGACGGTGAGAAGGGATTTTAAGGGTACCGCTACAAAAATAATGTATTCCAATTTAAAATGGTATGTAGTGTTGTGTTCCTGATGCTCCAACCCCTCTTAAAGGCCGGCAAAGCGCTTGTGACTCCCCTGGTGTTGCGGGTGCCTATGGGCGACGGTAATTACTTACCACCAGGCAATCCGTCTGCTCGTTTGCCGCCTATGTCTAAAAGAAAGGAGCTATAGTAATACTCATTAAAAAAAATCGATTCAACAATCTACCAAAATCACCTTTGTATGAAAACCCCTCTCACCCAAAATATGTGGCACTACGGGGTGAGGCGGGTTTTCGTGTTTATCGTTAAAGTTATAAAATGGAACTACACAAACTCATAAAAAACTGAAATTCATACCTCCGAAACACTTTTTTTGTAAATAAATCAATGTGCCAATGTGTATCCAGGTTTGAACTTCGATTTCCACCCAACTCACCCCGTTTTACGGTACAAGCTTTCATCAATTTACTCATCGAGAGGATTCTAACGAGCCTAAACACCACGTTTCTTGTGTATTTTAAGAGTTGATTAGATTAGTGCCATAATATTGATACCTTGTCCCGAGTTCATATCCTTACAAATCCGACTGATATAGTCGGACTTGTACGGATATAAAGAGTGATTAGAGAGTTGAATATGATGTTCCCTAATATTACTACTACTAGCGCCTTTTTTGCATAAGAAAGAAGGCAACCGCATGAAACACGAGGTATTTTATATGACCGTCTCTCTATGAACTTAGCTACAGAGGACAAATCTGATAGATGAGAATTTCTCCATATCCTTCAATTTCCTTTGCCTTTTTTTTATTAATAAGAATTATGGTTTTAAGAACATAACAATTGAATATAGAGTCGTAACGGTTCTTAGGCCCACTTGCGCCACTCTGGGTTAACCGGTAACCCCAGAGTTAGTGTCAAAAATGTATGGACTTAACCGGTTAACCTCGGGTTTATTGGCTAACTCTGCGTGGCGCAAGTGGGCCTTATACGCAATGGAGCAGAATTTACGCTAGCAGTGGGACCCCACTCCACAGACGTCAGCGGCCGACGATAGTTATTATATTTCTGCGATAGACACGGAATATTTCCCTCAAAGATGCAGCGCGCTTGCACCGATGCACTTCTATTTCCGTCCACCGCACTCACTGTACCTCCAGCGCATTTGGCACTTGGAAATTGTAAAATGTGATCGGATCAAAGTTTTTTCAGAAAGAAGGCTAGGTTGTTGAGTTCACAAGAGGCAAACGGTGCGTGGAGTGATGTCTCGTGAAAAATAATGCTTCTAAAGAAAGTAAAAATGGAAATACCAATTGCCCAGAATGAGACTTAAACTCGTGACTCTAATACATGCTCATCGTTCTACAAACTTAGCTACGGAGGACATTCCTGATGGCTGCGAATTTCTCCACCAGACCCTCTAACGTGCCGTACATGTAACGTAAATGTGTTGACACTTTTACCGGCATCAGAGTCTCAAAATTGAGAACTCGCCGATATCTATCAGCTACCCATTTTATTTGGACCCGGGTATGTCCTTAAACTACGTCCAACAATGAGAGGTAGGGCACAGCGATGACCATTACGCTTGAATCTGGGGCAGCCCAACTGGGGAAGTACCTCCTCCTTACAGAAGACCACAGCCATAATAGCACTGCTACCTTTCAGGTATGTAGTGTTGTGTTCCTGATGGTGAGTAAGGTTCCCAGAGCTCCAACCCCCCTTAAAAGCCGGCAACGCGCTTGTGACTCCCCTGGTGTTACTTTTACCGGCATCAGAGTCTCAAAATTGAGAACTCATCGATATCTATCAGCTACCCAGTTTACTACGTAAATTATTTTTAAGGAGTAACGTCGGCAAAAAAACTGTATTTCTTAAAAATAAAAGAAAAATGGAATAACCAAGTGCTCGAGCGAGATTCGAACTCGCGACTTAGGAGTATATGCCCATTACACTAATAACTAGAGAGAACAGGTTTCCTAGACCATCATAGGAAGGGTCCCCATTAGACCAGACTCACCAGACTGGTCATAAAGTATGGTTATAAAAACCAATTACTGCCGCCCATGGGCACCTACGACATCAGAGAGGTCACAACAGCGCTGCCCAACTTTAATGGAGCTCTGGGAATATTACTCACCACCAGGAACACAATACTGCATACCAAGAAAAAATAGTAGCAGTGTTTTAATGGCTGTGTAAGGAGGTATTACACCAGTAAGGCTGCTCCAGATCCAAGCGTGGTGTTTATTCGCTATTGCTTAGCTCAAATTGGACGTAGTTTAAGGGCACCCAAGTCCGGGCCAGGTCCGGGTCAGTCACCAGACTAGGCTGGCCATCATGGTTGAATACGTTCCTCGTACACGGAGAACTGCGCCAGGTAATGGCGACTGATGGCTTCCGAGCAGAGATCTGCCCGATATCCGCCGACTATAATACCCAGCTTGTTATTAAAAGAGCCTTTGACCGTATTTAATTTTTACAGTACAGCAGTGATTGCTACGTTATGGAAAAAATAGTTTTTCTTGGAGTAAAAGGTAACTTGAATCCAACACAAAAAATATCAGTTCATGTATTCTTAAAAATATCGATCTTAGAACATAACAAAAGGAACAACTGAGTGATTTTGGACTAGAATTAATATGTTTTTTTTTCCTTTAGGCGGAGTACGTCATTTTCTTTACTAGTCACGTTCTGGTTAGGTCACGCTCTGAAGACGCCACTTTCTGTGGATGCCACGTTCTGAGGACGCCACTTTCTTAGAGCGTCACGTTCGGAGAATGTCACTTTCTTAGATTGCCACTTTCTGAGTTCGTCACTTTCTGAGTTCGTCACTTTTTGAGTTCGCCACTTTCTGACTTCGCCACTTTCTGACTTTGTCACGTTCTGGGTTCGTCACTTTATGAGCTTGCCACTTTCTGACCTAATCTTTATCGTACCCGTATTAATAAACCATATTATACTAAATATATCCCTTCTCGTAGCTCAAACTCTCTCCATACCAAATGTCATCCCAATTAGTTTAGTTCGGTTTAAGCGTGTAAAGGTAACAGACAGACATGTAGAGAGAATTACTTTCGTTTTTATAATATATAGTGGATGAGACATAGGTATCTGTTTGGTAGAAGGGTTGTATAGGTGAAAAACTTAACTGAAGGACCATGTCTATGTAGTTGTGCTGATAATTAATATGGAACTTACGTCAAAATTTGAATATCGAACGCCGACATGTGTGTACACACACGTTACTACTACCACAGCTACTACATATGCCAGGTGCTTTAGCTAAGTTGTTCACCTATATCATCTAGTTATTTATTTTGAGATATACCGGTCTTTTGGTTCATGACCCTTTTTCATACTAAGTAACCAGTTTGCTTGTGGCTAGGAATGCTTCCAGTTTTTATTATGCATTTTGCTTTTAGTGCCATAGGAGCACAATGTTGAACTAAATAACGCATTTTACAACAACTTGAAAATAGAATGAAATCCGCAACACAGCTTCGGAACTATTTTTTTTTTTTATAAATGATAGGTTAGCATTTGGCCCCAATCTCACCTGATGGTAAGTGACGATGAGGCCGACGATGGAACATGCTTACCTAGCAAGTGCTTATTCTCTCTCGACTTGAAGATACCCAGGTTGTATTGCTCCGGGAAAAGATCAGCTGGAAGAGAATTTCACTCCCTAGCTGAGCGAATCAGAAAAGTAGAAGCAAAGCGCTTTGTTCTGGTTGAAGGAATATCCACAACATAGGGATGGAATCTCAACGCACGCCTCGTCCCATAATATTTAAATGTAGATGGTGGAATGAGTTCATGCAAACCACTCGCACACTCGCCGAAATGTATCCTATGAAATAGCTAACAGCTAACACAGATAAAAATTACCCTTCCGATAAACATAACACATAAATTTAGTTTGTAATGTGTTCTTCAACACATTAACCCCCTCTGAGGCCATTATCGCCTCTAACAGCCGCCATCAACTATCAATTAGCACATTTAACCCGTTCACTCGTTTTGTCGCCATTTTTGTCGTGTCAGCGGCGCGGACAAATGTACTGGAAAGATAAGCTCCCTCACTGACAATATGTTAGATATATTATTATATAGTTTACATGGTAATGAAGATGGAAAGGTTTTTATTCTTTTTGTGAGGATTTTTTTAGGTTAGATTTTTAACTTAGTATGTTGGCCGTGTAACTTAGAATCAACCCATCTCGTCTCGCGGGCGTAGGAGGTGACAAAGGGAAAATACGGATGGGCAGCAGCGTAGTATTTTCACCTCACTAGTAAAGCCATTTTTATTGTTCCGTACTCAACTAGGAGCGAAAACTATAAAGTTACGCCATGCACTATTTGACCCCGAATGCTCAATGACCGTTAGTCCTAAACCTAGAACCTCTAATTTGGTGTGAATATGTTAATCAATCACGCGGACAAAGTAGTAAATTAAAACAATATTTTTTTTAGGGAACCTACCTCCCCTACATGTTTTTAAAATACGCCTCTGTCCCCTCCTACACTGTAGACCAAGTACATGATAGTATCAAACGTCGAGATAGACCATCCGTCCCACTTTCATTAATGAGTCACTTACAGAATTTTTGTCCCATACCTAATTTTTTGTTTCGTTAGACAAATGTATGTTTTTATTGAGACCTGAGTATCCTGACAAAAGGTTCGATTTTTATCAGTATCGTTACAATGATACCATACATGATGTATTAATGTTAATTAACAAAACTGAGAAAAAATATGGGACAAAAGATCTATCACTTTATTACATTCTAAATTTAATTCGTTTTTATTTTTTTCTAATTTGGAACAATATATATTTACACGAACACATGAAACTGGCATTTTCCTTGTATGGTCGTCCTTAAAAGAAGATCGTACGAACACACATTTTAAATGTACCTATTTTTTTTTAAGTTTCTATTTATATTAATATCTATTCTGAAAGAAAAAGCGAGCGATCGTTTAAATCGGTTCAACAGTTTTTGAGTTAATACATTACTAGTGTAAAAATACAAAAATTCTGCAATTTTTTTTTTTTTTTTTTTTTTAATACAGTACAACATTTTGTTTTATACATATATTATATATTATTGTTATATATATTTTATACAATAATATAGTTAAAATAACTGGTATAATATATTATATAAAGAAATATTACAAATCCGTTAATGATTTTTTTAAATGACAAGGACATGTAAATATGTAATATTGACATGGATGGTCTCGGTATGCCGTAAGGTGCCACACAGAGAGACTTTTTTTGTAACAACCAGTAAACTATGTTGCACATATAAACTACTAATTTTTCCTCTCGACTTCATCGGCCAGCCATGTCCGTTTTAAAGTATGGCGGCGGGATAAGAATTATCCTATGTTCTTTCTCGTAGCTCAAACTCTCTCCATGCCAAATTTAATTCCAATTGGTTAAGCGGTTTAAACGTTAAGAGGTGAGGCGTGAGAAGAAACGTGAATAAATAGACAGAGAGTTACTTTCGCATTTATAATATTAGTATGAATTTTAAATTTTGAAATGGACGTGAAGTCTATGTCGCATCGAGATATTGCCATGGCAATCGTGTGCTAGGCCTACTGATCCCCTAGCTTCCTCGGGGACAGGGAAGCCGGTGCGGGAAGGCACGCTGATATGCTACAGCGTGCCTTATTGCGTTGAGGGTCCGCCCTAGGGCGCTGGTGCCGGTGGTGTCGCGGTGAAATGCTCGTCGACCCCGTGACACCACAGTGTTTTAGTGGGTAGGCCGGTGCGGTTCACCGGAGAGTCCCACATAAACAATAACTGACTCCACCCCGGGGGTCTCTTGTTACGTAGTGATATGCGTAACGCATTTCACTAGGTCAAACAAAGAAGGCCTACTGGTCCGACATGCATATCTACTGATTTTTTTTTATTTTGACGACCGGTCTGGCTTAGTGGGTAGTGACCCTGCCTATGAAGCCGTAGGTCCTGGGTTCGATTCCCAGTCAGGGCATTGATTTGTGTGATGAGCACAGATATTTGTTCCTGAGTCATGGGTGTTTTGTATGTATTTAAGTATTTATATGTATCGATTTATTATATATATCGTCGTCTAGTACCTGCAACACAAGCCTTATTGAGCTTACAGTGGGACTAGGTCGATTTGTGTAAGATAGTCCCGAAATATTTATTTATTTATTTTATTTATTTATTTACACTGAGAAGTTTTATCAGAGATAATTATATTTTAATTATCGCTAGGATTATCTGCACGACGCTTGCATAAAATATTATAATTTTATACGGCGAATGCATTAAGACTTTTAAGAAGCTAATTGATTCGCCCAGAGTTTTTAATGACCTCTACTTTGTGAATTTTAATGCGCCCAGGAATATATTATTTCAATTGGTGTCGCGACCACATTTCAAGTTTGAATTAGGAAAAGGAAATTTTATTTGAATTTAAAGCTTTTTGAGGAAAATTAAGAAAAACGTGAGAGTTAAGCTCATAACTAGAATATTTAAGCTGGTCATAGTCGTGAGAAATCGATGGACCTGGGCGGCACGGAACCGGTCGTTGCGGAAAACATCGGGGAAGCCCTTGTTCAGCAGGGAACGTCTTTCGGCTGACGATGATGACCTTTGCACACAAGTATTTTTAACAAATTTAGTTGAATGATTTTGCCATAAAACACAAACTTTCAATGACCTGACTCTTGTATTAACTAAGCTTTAAATATGTATTTTCTATGAACTAGAATTGCACATTACAATAGAAACACATAACTCATACTCCAGGAATCACAAGCAAAAACAGCGAAACACTTCCTGCAGACCGCGTGGTAACATATTTTATTAAAACATCACTTTGTATTCATTAAAAAAAACTCGTAGACAAAAACCGCCAGCAATAAATCGCAAAATGCAAATGTACGTAAATGTTTTCCAAGAATTTAATAATTCCGCAAATACGGAAGTGTGCTGGAAGAAAAATAATACTCGAAGCAGTGCAATATTGAAATGCATTGCGCGCGTCTTTGTTGAACACTTTCGATTTTTTTATGGCAAAGTTGGCAAACGAGCAGACGGATTGCCTGATCGTAAGCAATTACCGTCGCCCATGGGCATCCGCAACACCAGGGGAGACGCTAGCGCGTTGCCGGCCTTTAAGGGGGGTTGAAGCTCTGGGAACCTTAGTCACACAACACTACATATCTAAAAGGTAGTAGTGCTATTATGGATTTGGTTTTATATAAGGAGGAGGTTCCTCAGTTGGACTTCTCCAGACTCAAGCGTGACGCTGTGTCCTACCTCACATTGTTAGACGTAGTTTAAGAACATACCGGGTCCGATAATGAAATAAGTATAGTCCTGGAATTTTGTCACGGCTTCTGAGAGCCTGGGATCCGCTTGGCAACTAATGCTATAACTAGTTTTACGAAGCGGTAAGACACCTTGGTGTCATCTGGTTTTATATGCATCCATAGCCTACGGTGACCACCAGGCGGGCCGTATGCTTGTTTGCCACCGTCGAAGTGCAAACAAAAAGTTTGACACGTGACGTAATTTAACTAAGTACAATCAGCGTTGTACAGTCAGCAGCAGAAGTAGGTAAGCGTTTGAGGTGTTCAAAATAAGGTCAACACATCTCTATTGTCAAGAGAATAAGAGCGCGTGTAGGTCATTTTGAACACTTCAAACGCTTAGCCACTTTTGCTGCTGACTGTTCCACAGGTTGCACAGTCAGTGATTGTAGGTAAAGTTAGTTGTAGTCAGTATGGCCAAATATATCGAATCACATTACTGTTATATAAATAAAGATCTGAATCGATATATTTGGCGAACTAACTATATGACACTGATACAATTAAAACTGTTGTGAGCCATGTTACTACTACTTAGTTACAAACGGATAAACTCACGAGTAATTATATCGCACTAGGCGACATGTTTCGGGTAAGCTCTGGTATCCATTTTCAAGCCGAGTCAGGACACACCGATCGCGTTGAGGGTGTATCGCTCACTGCTGTCCGCTACCTTTCACGGCGTTTCGCACGCCGCGCCCGAGGCGCTATATATATGAGGTGCTATATATATATATATGATACTGGCTGTACGTAGGTACCAGTTATTTATAAAACTATAAAAAAATAAATGGTTTTATAAATTCAGAATAAGTGTGAGCGCGCCTTAGCGGCCATCGCTGTTCTTATCGGCAGAATGAACAAAAGACTAATAAATTGCGACGGCCCCTTAATTAATTTTATAGCAAAAAGATACTTTTAATTAGCAATATTTTGCTTTCCCTCTTGCTCTGTCAGCTGCGTCCGTAATTGCAGCTAGATTCTTTTACAAGTTATATGTATTTTATTTTCAATTACTGATATTAAAGAACAACAAGTAAGTAATATATCACACACTATTACAATTAAGGCGGGAGTTTATGTAGTAATAGTATACCCGATCAGTGTGAAATGTTAAGAATACAGTTAAGTCGAATAAAAAAAACATAAAGGCGCGCGATTTATTGAATTTCATTAGACGGGTACTATTTAAGTAGTTAACTACAAACGGATAATTGTAATTATCACATGTGTAATTATCGCACTAGGCGACATGTTTCGGTTAAGCTCGCAGTGAGGATTTATGAAAATTGGTGCTCTCTCCGGGCAGCAGCGTCCGTCGAAACTTAATCTACAGCTACTGCGGTCGCCAACCCGCCTGCCAAGCGTGGCGACTATGGCAACTACCCCCAAGATGATACAAGTCATATTTGTGGGAGGCCTATGTCCAGCAGTGGACTGCATACGGCTGAAATGTATGTTACCTACCTTTAAAGGGTTTAGCAAATACGAGACAACCGTTCAATGACTTAAAAAATAAATTAATGCATTTCTTCCATCTGCAGATGGTAAGCTCAGGAATTAAATTGGATTGTCCTAGCAAGAACTTCGCTTTCAGGTACTGGATTTTACCTTTTCTTGGAAGAATTGTCTACGAAATAAGCTTGCTTGGGATTCTAATTCGAAATGAAAGGGGAATCTATTTGTGAAGTTAAAAATAAGTTTGTGCCTGAATAAAAAAAGAAATAAGGTTCTAGTGGCAATCATCATCATCATGTCAGCAGAAAGACGTCCACTGCTGGACATAGGCCTCCGCCAGAACGACCCAAGAAGACCGATCCTGCGCCTTCCACATCCAGCGGTATCCCGCGACTCTAGCTAGGTCGTCAGTCCACCTTGTGGCAGGCCTACCTACGCTGCGTCTTCCAGTTCGTGGTCGCCACTCCAGATCCTTTCCGCCCCAATGGCCATCGGTTCTGCGCGTAATGTGCCCCGCCCACTGCCACTAAAATTTGGCGATCCGGAGGGCTATATCGGTAAGCTTGGTTCTACTGCGGATTCCGAGCGATTCAATCAGAAGGTCGCAAGTTTGAAGCCAGGTATTAATAAGTTTTTTTTTATACTTCGATTTTGTTGAATAGTAATTTGAAAATAGATGTCGCTACTCGTTTTCGTAAGGGGTGTAATCCGAGGTACCGTCGATAGTTAACTAGTCTTCCAAAAGGTTGTTTGAACTCCAAGCTTTCTTTATGGATGAACTTGAATTATTTATGGATAAAATTTGAAGATCTACTAACCGTTCTAATAATTAAATAGTAGTAAGTAGGTTATATAGCTATATGCATGCATATCTCATCTTTCTTGTTTCTTCTTTCGTGTGCATTTGGGCAAAACATAGTGAAACATATTATGTATAAGACCTGCTTGTATTATAACCTATGATTACGAATAAATTATAAATGATTAAGTGAATCTTTTATTCTTATTATGGTAAAATTAAATTTGAAACAAAAACTTATCTTTATTTACTGAACTTAATTCGTTAAATCATGTTTATTATAGGAATGGCTATAGTGTTAGAAAAAATATAACTTTATATAAGATTTAGGTGCTTACAATATATCAAAAACACATTATTAATGACACATTTATGGAGATTTACGCTATTTTCCTGTATACCTAAACTATGGTCGTAAGATGAATACGACTTCTATGCGAGTAAATATGGCAATTTTTCTTCTAAATGCAGTTTATATAAAGATCAAATATACCGACCGGCATTTTGATTCATTGTACCAGAATGTAATAGTCATAAATATGGATTTAGTGAGGCATTACACGTACTATCCAGATTCCAGTATTACTCATAGTACGAGAGCCCACGACCAAAACCATGTTTCATAGCAATACGGCAAAAACCCTATAAAATCGTTAGATTGTATGATTCCGAACCCGACTAGGTGTGTAGTAACGGTCGAAAGTGTAGCAACTGCGTGGGAGGCCATTTCTGCTGTGTCAAAAAAAAAAGACTGTCGGTATTATAGCAATACGTCTGATAGTGAAAATGTACATAGATTTTATAATTGTATTACGAAAAAGTTTGTTTTCAGACATTTTGCGCGTAGCATATAGCCTGAGCGCATTTTTGAAAATGTCAACAAATTTAGCCGACCTGTATCATAGCAATACGGATAATTTTTTATTTCATCTTTTCGTATTGCTGCCATGATTACCAAAAACCTGTTTTCAGACACTTTAAGTGTAGCATATACTCCCAAAAACGAAAATAACGTTTCGGAGTCGCCTGGCCAACGCCTCTGTTAAATGTTTTTTTTAATTTACAGCCTTCATAGATATTCAAGAATCTCCCTTGTCTATTAATTTTCAACTTCATCCAGTTTCATTTTGTGCGATTTATTTCAGTCCTTCAACTTCAATGTTACGGTTTCGGGTAAATTCTTTGTTAATTATCATCTAATAAATTCAGGGTAGCAACGTATTCATTGGTTTGTAACAGAAAAGTCAAGATGCCTCAATACGATTTTTAAATGATATCTGAGTATCGAAAAGTTGTCTGATAGAGAAGGTGCTACACTTAATTTGTCTGATATAAATTTTTTGCACATGTGGACAACTTATTTTATCATGTCCAACAATTTTCAGACATATTGCTATGATACCGATCGGTAAAATTTGTTAACATTTTCAAACCGGTCTCAAACTTATATGCGTTCACTTTTCCGTCTGAAAATTGTTTTGTTGGCATCAAATAACCAAAATTTACTAATAAAAAAGATTTTCAGACGTATTGCTATGAGACATTTTTTTTGTCTCATTTTTAATTTTTTTAAGTGTATTTACGGGTTTGCGCTACACCACTAACGTCTGAAAAATATGTTTCCGGTATCTCAGAACTATCATTCAACTACAGTCTGCAAATCAGACATATTGCTATGATGCAGTTCGGTAAAATTCTTTGACAATTTTGAAAATTCGGTCAAATCAAACGCTACGCGGAAAATGTCTGATATTGGTATTTTCGAGTTCAGGATAATCGTATCTATCGATTTGATGCGGTTTTGGCCGTATTGCTATGAGACAAAAATTTTGGTCGTGGGCTCTCGTACTATCAAATATCCCATCTCATCTTTGAATTGTAAAATGGTTAGGAATAGAAAACATTTCATTGAAGAGTTTCCCGAATATGATTTTGAAGATCGATAGTGAACAGTAACTCGTTGAATAAATTATTTGTTGAAATAATATGAGCATAAGCAGCCGAAGGACGTCCACTGCTGGACATAGGCCTCCCCCAAAGAGACCTATAATGACCGGTTTTGCTCCACGTCGTTAATCCGTTTCATCGTACCAGAAGGCGCAGCGTGAGTGCACCCCACAAGGCGGACCGAAAACATGATAAAGATTGCGGGGATACTGCGCTACTGTAAATACTGTATGCGGCGCAATACCGGTCACTGTGGGTCGCCTTGGGGGACGCCTAAGTCCAGCAGTGGACGTACATCGGCAGACATTCTTTTCTACACATCTTCGTAGATATCCTTTATTTTTACATATAACGTAATGTAAAACCACTATTTGGAATAAAAGTAAGTGTTTTAGGGGCTATTATTATAAAAATGTCTGTAATACCAGCGCGGTGCAAAATTAGTTAACGCAAATAAAATAGCACCAAAATGGCGCCCGGGCCATAGATAGCGTAGAATCTGAGCGCTGGCCTTTTTGCCTTGACGTTTATTGTTTCAACAGCAATGGCGACCTCACTCATATTTCTCTCGTTCTTTGTTAGTTTTACTTATTACCGCAACGCTGCAGTGCCAGTATGAATATATTCCGCATAGCGTCGTTCGCGAGATCATTGCGAATTAAATTTTCATTTTGAATTTTCGGCGGCGGCGGTCCGGACGCAAGAAGTGCGATGCAATATTCATGGTGAGGTGACCTTGCAGCATTTTTATGTACGAGTTCTTTATGGTTTATTGGTGTTTTAAATAAAAACGTTTTCATTAAAGCACGCTAGCTCCTTAATTTGGCAATATATGTTGTAATATAACCTAGATTAGATATTGGAAGCAATTTCTAATGTGAGATTATGGTGCGATTACTCAACTCACACAAATATTTCCCTTCGTCTGTATTCCCGGAAAGATAATTTGGGTCTTTTCAAGGCAAGAGTGGAGCTGTTACTGAACTAGTGTGCTACGCCCTCGACCTCGTCGACACTTACCATCAGAGGCTCTAGTGCAAGTTTCTTTTGACGTAAAAAAACGTCTCGAACGCGTAAGTCATAATGTTATTTATATGGGAAACACTAACCCTATGGTAAAGTAATATCTATTACGTTAAAAACTTACACTCAGGGCTCAGATACTCTAGTGTAATTTACTTTTGACGTAAAAAAACGTTTACGAACATGTAAGTGATAATGTTATTTATACGGGAAACGCAAACGCGTTCGTGACGTAAAGTTACGTTAAAAACTTACACTCAGGGCTCTGAGCCCTGCAGGTGTGACTGAGATCAAACGGTGGTCAGTCTTGTATAAAAAAAGAATACCCTGTGTTTGTGTGTCTCTATCCGTCATTTTGAAATTTCGGCTTGTTAGAACGAGACATAATTTACAGTTTTACCAAGCTTTGTAAGTCCTCAAACGAGCCTCGTGCGGCTGTATCATAAAAGAACTATTCCAAGGAGAGCTGCCGGCAATAACGAGGCCATTTTTCAGGCTTAACCTTAACTGTCGAAACATTTTACCGCACTAACGCTCGGAGTACTTACGCCAGTCATTTTGCCTTTTTTCTTACCCTATACTTAACTGGTTTTGACCGGTTACGTTCACGGTGTTTCGTGCCAAACCGGAGTTAGAAGCGTTTTGCTTGAAATCCTTTACGTGTTTGAATGAGTAACTGTTTTGATAATACTCTCTTGCCACATAACAGTCGAACAAGCATTATTTTCGAAGAAATTATCCCACCAAAAAAATAAATGTAAAAAGGAGAGCCAAGATCAATACAAAAAATATGCTATGATGGTGGGCTTCGCCGCAAAATGTCATGTACTTTAAGATTTGATGTATCACTGTTTTGAAAAAATAAGTCCCGCCGTAGTTTCTTGCCGGTCTCTTCTAGGGTCAGGGTGTAGGGTTGGAACCGGTGCCGGTGGTAGAATTTTCATTGACGTTTATAAGTGCAGAATTGAAAAATGAAGATTTTTTTTCAAAGAATGGAGACCTAAATAAGTGCCAAGTTCTATGCAAAATCCAAATATGTAATAGCTTTATAAAATTACATTTTATAAAGTGAAAATATAGCCTCTAGTATTCTGAGCCCTGAGTGAAAGTTTTTAACGTAACTTTACGTCACGAACGGGTTTGCGTTTCCGATTTAAATAACATTATCACTTATGCGTCCGTAAACGTTTTTTTACGTCAAAAAAAACTTACACTAGAGCCTCTGATCAACTGTGAAGTTGCAATTTTAATAAGTGCCTAAGTGCATGTAATGTGCCTAAATTGAAAAATAAAGATCTTTTATCTTTTTTTTTAAATTAATGACCAGATTTTAAAATGTAACGATTTTAGTGTCAACAAAAAAGTAGTAACTATATATGCATCAGTCGATGGTGATCTGTCAGTAGTTTGTCAACACTCACTGCGCTTTCCCACAGGCGTGCCACTCTAGCACTTTTTTTCTTTTTATGACATAGGCGGCAAACGAGCAGACGGATTGCCTGGTGGTAAGCAATTACCGTCGCCCATGGGCACCCGTAACACCAGAGGAGTCACAAGCGCGTTGCCGGCCTTTAGGAACACAGCACTACATACCTGAAAGGTAGCAGTGCTATTATGGCTGTGGTCTTCTGTAAGGAGGAGGTACTTCCCCAGTTGGGCTGCCCCAGATTCAAGCGTGATGGTCATCGCTGTGCCCTACCTCTCATAAACTTTTGTGCCCCAACGGCCATCGACTCTCATAGCTACGTGCTCTTATTCAGCTTATACACTCTGTCTTGCTGTATAGCCAACGTCCGTCAAGTCCACTAAAAACATAAACGCGACTATTACGTTCTGCAATAAACCCGAAGCATTTCCGTGTCACGTCACTTACTCTGCCTCCCAACGCTGAATCAGCGTAACTGCAGTTAGAAAATTTATGCAATTATATATCTTATTCTCCCGCAACAAGTTCCAAATTCGAACTAGAGTTCCAATGTATATAAGGGTTTTAGTGGCAGTAGGTAAGATGGCTGTATAATAGTCGCATAACAGTTAAGTTGAGGTCATCATTGCACCACTTAAAGAACGTTTTTGTGGCTAGATCAAAGAAAATTTTCACTAAACTTTTAGTTCTTTCACATTATCACAATATAATTTTTTTTTGACATAGGCGGCAAACGAGCAGACGGATTGCCTGGTGGTAAGCAATTACCGTCGCCCATGGGCACCCGCAACATCAGATGAGTCACAAGCGCGTTTAAGAGGGGTTGGAGCTCTGTGAACCTTACTCACCATCAGGAACACAGCACTACATACCTGAAAGGTAGCAGTGCTATTATGGTTGTGGTCTATAATATATTAAGTATAACAATTTTTTTTTAAATTGAAATATTTATTTTAATTAAAATGGAAAACAAATCCATAGATGCGATAGCTCAATAATCTAATTGGATTGTATTCGTATAAGCGAAATCTCAGGCTAGTGCAGTTATCTAAAGATAGGCTAAGAGTCATGCAACTAAAAGGGCAATGGTTAACTAGTATGGAATGCCTTTTGGTATTAAGTTCGCCGTTATGGTATTTAGTAAAAGTGTACATTTTACTGTGCAATATTATTTAAATAAATAAATATTTTGGAACAATTTTACACAAAACGACCTAGTCGTACGGTAAGCTCAGTAAGGCTTATGTTGTAGGTACTAGACGACGATATACATAATAGATAGTTAGATTTCATATGTATTTAAATCTAGTTCGTTCGACGCAAGTAATATTTTTATAAATAATATTAATTTTCAATGGCAGCGACTTATTAGTCTAGCATTGACGGCGCGGTTATTTCCATTATTCAAACTTTATATTATAATTTAAGCAATTATAATGAACAGAAAAATATTAAACGCAAGAATGTAATTGTTTGAACTCGTAAAATCCAATAAATAAGCGATTTGGGATCGTTTACAAATAGAAAATAAAGCTCATATAATGCATGAAAAAGAGTACCTATGTGCAATTATTTTTTAAACGCTCGACGTAGGCAAATGTCTTAATAAACAGAACAATTTTCAAAGTATATTCGGTTTAGTCTCCATGAAATTCAAATGCCATAATAAATAAAGAAATAAATATTTCGGGGCAATCTTACACAAATCGACCTAGTCCTACGGTAAGCTCAGTAAGGCATGTGTTGTAGGTTCTAGACGACGATATATATAATACACAGATATATATAAATACTTAAATACATAGAAAATATGTAACTCAGATTTTCTTAATGTAAATAAATGACTGAACAAAATAAAGTATTTTTCAATTTGTAAAAGCATATTTATGACATTAAAAAAAGAATTGAAATAAGTATAAAAAGTTAAAAAGTTTTAAAGTCTGATAAAACTCAATCGCTAGCTCTTAGCAGTTTTCAGTACCCCTCGCCGGGAGTCAGCACTGAGGCGATTGGCTCGGCAATCCGGAGGGCACTTCAACTTCTCTAGATGAGGAGTTCCATTAGAGTTTTCATTAGATATACTTATATCTGTAATAGCTATACCTGAGTGTCGAAGAAAGGTTGTATTTCGATCGTATTGTCTGTGACTGTATTGTACATTTTGGAGAGTGTGTGCAGGAATTGCACTATTTAATTCCGCCATCTCCGTTCTACCACCTGACGTGACGTCCAGGCGAGGAGAGCGCTTTCATCCTTACGTTGCAGTATTTTCCATTTATTCGCACGAAGCGGTTCGCTTCTGCCTTCCTAATGCGGACAGCTAAGAATTCGCTTGCTTCGTCTGTATCCCCGGAGAGATATAATTTGGGTCTTTTGAAGGCAAGAGTGAATAAGCTGTTACTGACCCAGCGTGCTACACCCTCGACCTCGTCGACACCTACCATCAGGTGTGACTGAGATCAAACTGGTCAGTCTTGTATAAAAAAATCCCCCTCTTACGTAACACTATAAGACAAAAACATAATTTGAACTTCCAGGAGCCGTTAGCTGTTGACCACAGAAAAGACGATTTTTGTTTTAATCAATCTGTATGACTCGGGAACAAATATCTGTGCTCATCACACAAAGGCAAAATCTACTGGGATTTGAAGCTAGAACCCACGGCTTCGTCCGCTTAAAGGGCCTAGTCTAGACCTGTCTCGCTTTAAAAAGTTTAAATACATAAAGTAAAAATGTAAGCTCCTGTTAAAATCAGTCCCTAGATAGCAATCCAATACAGTCCAAGGCAAAAAATATGTGCACAGTTTACCGCCATACTCTATTGTTATAAGATGAAAAATTGTGTACATATTTCTGCCCTTATCTGTACCTTTAGTCGGGAATCAGCACTGAGGCGATTGGCTCTGCAGTCCGGAGGGCACTCCAACTACTCTAGATGAGGGGTTCTGGGATAGTTTTTTCGAGAGTCCATTTTTTTGCAATTCCCGACTTCACGGAGCACCGGCAATGGTCTTACGAGTTGCTAGTTTTGTGCGGCTTGAGTTTTTTTAGTAGAATGAGCATTTTAATTGAGATAAAGGCAGAACGTAGTTGCGGATATTGTATTTATGAGAACATAATAGAAAATGTAATACTTAAATCGAAAGAAAACTAGAAAAAATTGACTCGCAGCGGGACTCGAACCCACAACCTTCTGTTTCTGCTTAATATAAAAATAATTTTATAAAGGGGTAGCACATTGTTATCGATGAATTCTCAATCTAAATTTGAGAAATCGATGCCGTAAAAAGGGTTCAATACTCTTCGGTAGATGTCGCTACACGTCACCCGTAATGACGTATACCAAGAAGGATAAGATAGAAAAATTTGACACGTCTAAATCTCAACGGCGCTCGTATAGCACAACTGGTAGTGCACTGGGCTAGTGATCCAGTGGTTGTGGGTTCGAGTCCCGCTGCGAGTCAATTTTTTCTATTTTTCTTTCGATTTAAATATCTTTGATATGCTAGCAGACGTTTCTGCTTAATATAAAAATAAGAAAATGTAATGTTTTGCGCCTTAAATACAACATAGTCGGTCTTCCGGTAGAGTCTTAAAATGGCGAAGATGTTGCTTTTGTTGGGTGAAATCTTGCAACTCAATTTTGAAGCAGATATTTTTAACGGTTAGAGCTGTTTACCACACATATGTAAGTTGCCAGTGCAATATTATGGTACCAAAGACCTGATCCAATGATGAAGCCAGAAGGTAGCTATAGGAAGACTACTGGGATGCTGCTCGCTATCTCATCGTAGATTTAAAACACGCTATGTGTCTCTGCAAACATCCCTGAGGCACTACAGTATCGCGGTAGACCCATCAGCATCCGGAACGCGTTACTACCAGGTGTTATAAAATACGTAATACAAGATTATCGAGCCGATATCGGTCATGATTTGGAACAATTTTTACTATTGAGTAAACTTTGTAAATTGAAAAAAAAAAAAAGTCTCTCATACATTTTCGTCAAGTTATACTTGACCTTTTCTATGGAACAGCTCAATTTTTATTTCATTTTACAAACTTGACCCCAAAGTAAAAGATGCCAAAAATCATGAACAGATGCCGGTTTGATAATATTGTATAACTTTTTTTATAACACCCAGTATATTGGACTTGTAGAGCTCTATACGATTTTACGGTAAAATTTTTGAGCACCCCGTGTCTAGGACATCTACACCGAGTAATATATAATAATATCAGTAAGATTACGAAAAACTTTAAAATATGAGATTTTATAAAGCATTTTAAAGTTTTCGCTGACCATTAGACGATATTCAACATTGAGCGCTCAAAGGTATAAATGCACAAAGCGATTGTGGTATCGATACACACACGAGCGCGGCTAAAGTCTGGCTAAGGGGCGATCGCTTACCGGGCGCGGGCTGAGCTACGAAATTATCAGATATTCTTGTACCGTCGCCATCAGATATATCGGAGCTGTGGTCACAAACATCTGAACATGCACTTTATCGCCTTGACAACAGAGGCGTTGTTCAGATATAGTTACCACCTCCACAGCTCCGATATATGTGATGGTGACTGTACCCGATTATCGAAGAATATAAATGGTCGTGTTTCAGATAGTTTTCAGAGAGAATGCGCAAAAAAGTTGTAACTACTCTATTAGCGTGAGTTTGTAGAAAATATAAATTATGACAGTTTTCTCACGATAATTAAACGTGATATCTGTATGGAATTTTTTTTTCACACCACCAGCTCGCATGGGGCACTTTTCTACTTTCTAGGATATTTGCTTATAAGCCAGTGTTTCATTACAAATGTATGAAAATAATCGATTCGAACCTTTTTACATCGATTAAATGCATACTTCATATTTTTTTTATTTCGACCTCGCTGCACTCGGGATTCTATCTAGACGCCTTCCCTTCGTTTAGGATTCAATATACGCCCCTGAGGAGGTACTTCCCCAGTTGAGCTTCTCCAGACTCAAGCGTGATGGTACTTCGCTGTGCCCTAGCTCTCATTGTTGGGCGTAGTTTAAGGACATACCCGGGTCCAAATAGTACTGCTATCCTGTAATATATAGGTAATAGTAGTTTATGTATCTGTGCATAATGAAGGGACCTAATTATGTATAGTTACATACACTACTTTATCTACACACATAATTATCATAAATGTTTTAAGATGGGTTCAGGAACCGTAGGGAAATGACCTGCAGTATTACTAGTGTTACTTGAAACATTAAAAAGTCAACGAACATGACAGCTTGAAATGGCGGCGTTGCGTATTTCATATCTCAGTCAAATATTTTTTTAAACCATAGACAAGCGAATGAACTCCCTATTCTGTTGTCACTCGAGTTCTTATGTCGTTCGATTTATATTACGAGTAAAAAAACATAACGAATTGGCGTTTCGTATCAATGACTGTTTTAATATCTATAGATACTAGAATAGACGCCCCACTTGTATTTGACAGCTGTTCCAAATTTAAACTCATAACCTACGGATTTCAGTAGGTAATGTTAACATTACATCTCCATTCATTTCTGAAGGTTGGTAATGCTGGTCATTGCCTACTGTTTCAGGACGCATTTTAGAGCACTTATGATATGTAGGTACGTAGATAAAGTATTTTTCTGTCTATTTTATGATATGCGTATTTTACATTATCCATGTAAACCCGTACGCCCGTGTTCGCAATGGTACAAAGGAAGTATTATGTCGCGTCACAAACAGCTCAATACTTTGATCCACGGGATATTCACACTCGCTGGACTAAACAGTATAACACGTTACAATTGAAGAGAATGGCGATATAAACTGAAATAGTCACCGTATATTTAACACTTTCTTTCGATTTAAATATCTTTGATATGCTAGCAGACGTTTCTGCTTAATATAAAAATAATTTTACAAAGGGGTAGCACGTTGTTATCGATGAATTCTTAATCTAAATTTGAAATATCGATGCCGTAAAAAGGGTTCAATACTCTTCGGTAGATGTCGCTACACGTCACCCGTAATGACGTATAAAAAGGAAGGATAAGATAGAAAAATTTGACACGTCTAAGCGGCGCTCGTATAGCAAAACTGGTAGTGCAATGGGCTAGTGATCCAGTGGTTGTGGGTTCGAGTAATATAGTAAAATAGATTTTTTTCTATTTTTATTTCGATTTAAATATCTTTGATATGCTAGCAGACGTTTCTGCTTAATATAAAAATATATTTAACACGTTCACAGTCCCCATACAAAATGTTTTGATTTCTTCATATGTCTAATTACTTCCATCGCAAGTCCGCGCTCCACTTGTAGGTGAGAAACCCAGGTTTGCACTCGGATTATTAAAGTAATATATTTTGACGACCGGTCTGGCCTAGTGGGTAGTGACCCTGCCTCTGAAGCCGATCGTCCTGGGTTCGATTCCCAGTCGGGGCATTTATTTGTGTGATGACTGATGAGCACAGATATTTGTTCCTGAGTCATGGGTGTTTTCTATGTATTTGAGTATTTATATATATCTATCTATTATATATATCGTCGTCTAGTACCTACAACACAAGCCTTACTGAACTTACCGTAGGACTGGGTCGATTTGTGTAAGATTGTCCCGAAATATTTATTTATTTATTATTTAGAATCCAGTGAATAGAATAGAATGGGCCCTGTGATACCGGCGGACTAGAATAGCGCCACCCCATCTCCCGCGGGTGTCGTAAGAGGCGACAAAGGGAATAATCCTACGGACGGGCAGCAGCGTCCGTCGAAACCTAATCTACAGCTACTGCGGTCGCCAACCCGCCAAGTGTGGCGACTATGGCAACTACCCCCCAAGATGATACAAGTCATATTTGTGGGAGGCCTATGTCCAGCAGTGGACTGCATACGGCTGAAATGTATGATGTATTATATAGAATGCTGTTGAGTCTAACAGAAATATTAACAGATAAATCAGAATTATCTTTATGTTGTGAGCACCATTAAATGCAGTTCGAAGTGATGTCAGTGTATAACTGATCTGTTATAAGTGACTCATGTCAGCCCAAGCTCCATTGCGCAACCCAACCCAAAGTTATAGTATAGTCACAATTTTGTACATATTTTACCTCCGGATCGCTTAAGTGGCAGTGGACGAGGCACGTAGCAGGTTCTCAAGTGACGACCATACCGGAAGGCGCAGCGTAGGCAGAGTCCCCACAAGGTGAACCAACGAGTTTGTAAAGATCGCCTTAATCCGCTGGATGCAGGTGGCGCAAAACCGATCACTGTGCGTCGCTTTGGGTGAGGCTTATGTCCAGCTGTTGACATCCTTCAGCTGATATGATGATGATAATGAAAGGTTTATGAGAGGTAGGGCACAGCGTTGACCATCACGCTTGAATCTGGGGCAGCCCAACTGGGGAAGTACCTCCTCCTTACAGAAGACCACAGCCATAATAGCACTGCCACCTTTCAGGTATGTAGTGTTATGTTCCTGACGGTGAGTAAGGTTCCCAGAGCTCCAACCCCCCTTAAAGGCCGGCACCGCGCTTGTGACTCCCCTGGTGTTGCGGGGCCCATGGGCCACGGTAATTGCTTAACACCAGGCAATCCGTCTGCTCGTTTGCCGCCTATGTCATAAAAAAAAAAGGTTGTTATAGTCCCTATGAAGTACACATACTCCTCCTAATTGAGACTGATTGGTGCCCAAAGGTTCGTGTAAGACTATTGCGTTAAAAGTTACCTCTCTCGCTTAATTTTCTAGTTTATACACGTCCCAACCTAAATGTAAGTAAAGAAAAAATCTTAAATAAATTTTCCATTGCTCAAGAAACGACCGTAATAATAAATCTTGGACCCAAGGGGTCACGATATTATTCAATCCTTTGTGGACCAATTTACACTGATTTTGTGCGATTGCTGGCGCAAGGACCTTCCAGCCCTTTCGTTCACTTTGAAGTTTTCTTTATAGAATGTTTTTATATGCCTATATTTTGGTAAGCATTAACAAGGGAGCGTATGTAGAAACATGAATTTTTCATATAAACCGCATTATGGAAAATAGTACCTACATTACATGAGAGGCCGGGAAAATGAGGATTTCCGGCCAAGAGGGTATATAGTGGTATGAGGCCGAGAATCCATTTTCACGACGAGGCATGAATAGTGCTTTTCTCAAATACTCTATGAAATAAAAGATATGCTTCAATTAATGAAATTTGCAAAATCACAACTAACAATGAAATCGAAATGTATTCAAAATTAACATCAGCTGTTTGCTATGAAACCCGCCATCTTTGCCTCAGTATGGATAATCGTCGAAAAAAAGTTACTTTTCAGGTCTAGGCCTGCAAAGTTATATGATACCTATTTCCGTCCCCTTCAGTTGCCGCGCCTCAAAAACCATATACATCCGAATCTATTATAAGAAATGAAAAGACAATTTTTTTTTATGACATAGTCAGCAAACGAGTAGACGGATTGCCTGGTGGTAAGCAATTACCGTCGCCGATGGGCACCCGCAACACCAGGGGAGTCACAAGCGCGTTACCGGCCTTTAACGGGGGTTGGAGCTCTGGGAACCTTACTCACCATCAGGAACACAGCACTGCATACCTGAAAGGCAGCAGTGCTATTATGGCTGTAATTTGGTGGTAAACCACCTTTTGTCTTTAAAACACAAAAAGTGGACATGGAGTTAGGATTTGAACCCGCGACCTTCAGGTTCTTTAACAGCGAGGGCGATAATTTAGCAAACTACCCGCAAGTATGCAAAGACGCTCAACTCTAAAGAGCCATTCTCTGTGAGCGCACGCAGGCTGCCGCTACAAATCAAAAGTTGCTCTCAGCACCTGTTAGCTCCGGAGCACACCGCGACCACATACTATGTAAACTTTCACCTTTTGGACCCGGGTATGTCCTTTTGGACCCGGGTATGTCCTTAAACTATGTCCAACAATGAGAAGTAGGGCACAGCTAACATCACGCTTGAATCTGGAGCAGCCCAACTGGGGAAGTACCTCCTCCTTACAGAAGACCACAGCCATACTAGCACTGCTACCTTTCAGGTCTGTAGTGTTGTGTTCCTGATGGTGAGTAAGGTTCCCAGAGCTCCAACCCCCCTTAAAGGCCGGCAACGCGCTTGTGACTCCTTTGGTGTTGCGGGTGCCCATGGGCGACGGTAATTGCTTACCACCAGGCAATCCGTCTGCTCGTTTGCCGCCTATGTCATAAAAAAAAACCTTGTCATTATACAGCTTTAGTGTCAATACTTAACCCACAACGGATCCAGATATTGTCATTGCACTGCGTCCAGAAACCACTGAAGGACGGACAGTAGCGCCTTTTAAATTGTGGGACTTATCACCCACCTTACTGCCAGAAGTATATGTTTTTGATAGTTCGGAAGGAAGTATCATACTTTTTTTTACCCTTGCGGTAATTTGTTTATTCACTATTTAAGCAACTTAGTATAAAAACATAATGAAGAAAACAAAAACCCTCGCAATGCTGGGGGACTATATACAGGGTGCTCAATACAAATGGGTCAGTGGGGGGAAGTCAAAAACTATGAGAGATAGCGAAATCTGTTCTTAGGAACCATGGCTTCGATTTCAGATTTAATAATAATTCAAACTTTTTTTAAATCTCTCATACATAACAGGGAATGCTGGGGGACTATATACAGGATGATCAATCCAAATGGGTCAGTGGGGGGAAAACGCACTGTAAGAAATGTTCCTAACATTTATTTATTTAAAAATCCAATACCAAGGAGCGTGGGTTTGTTGCAAAGATACCATAAACAAGTGGGCGTGGTTTGAGAGTATTTTAGTTTTAACTCGGTATGCTACCTCCCTAAGTATTCCTTAGTTTACGGAATAGTGGAAAGGACGGTAATCTAGACTCACTGCTGATGGTAGACTGCATTATCTTATTTATGCGTTTAGAAATATTACGAGATTTACTGAACTTTAAAATACTTAATTGTTATCAAGGGAGATAAATTAGTAAGTTTAGTTCATTACTTTCTCGTGCTAATGTCGAGACCCGAGCTAGCGAAAGATTCCAAAATTGAATCACAAGAAGGGGTAGGGGTTAAACAAGGGAAATCTTGAGCGGTGAGGGTTTCAAAGCATGAGATGGGTACAGATGTCATGGACCAAGTGATAACTTGGGTATTATTGAAAATGCCCGGGCATTATGAAAAATGCCCAATCAGAGGGCAATTTGATTATAAATATTCAAATTATTAAGTTGACCAGGCATTATTAATAATGTCTATCACCTATTGGGCAGAATACTAAGCTAACAATATCGACCAAATGACAGATGAGATATAGTTAGAAAACCCCCGGTCCATCATTTTTTTCATACAATTAGTACTGAGCTTGGACTATCATATTAGGGCAAAACAGAAATTCAGTCCCAGAGTCACCGGTAGGTACGACGACGAGCGAAGCGAGAGTGTTAGGTTTTTTGCATTCACAACACAGCCGACTCGCTAAGAAAAAAAAATCAGTTTAGAAATAGTTGTGGGCTTTTGTGCCAGTTGCAGTTGCATCCATCGGTAACTGTGGTTAAGATGTGTCACGAGTTTGTTTCTCTCCCCGACCAAATTGCCCAACGACGATGTAGCAGTATTCATAATGACCATACAATGTGATAAATATTGAAGTTTAGCTTGTCACTTGCCACTTGGCCCAGTATAGCTAGTCATAATGCCTGGGCGTTACAAATAATGCCCGTCCTTATCACTTGGTCCATAACACATACATTGTTGCCGGGTGAAACACTTTTTCACGTCAGGAGGAAAATACTAAGTCGAAAAACTACAAATAAATTCAAAATTTGTATGAAATTACATTGCTCCCTTGTGAAAAAAAATGCAATTTTCATATCTGTTTTTAAATAACAAAACGGACTTTTCGAGCTGGTGAGGTGAAAAAAAATGCGGAATCCATTAATTAACTGTACTAGTCACCGAACGCCGAGCGTTCGTCGGCCATTGTCTTAAGCGTCTAATTCATTTGCTCATAAAATTTTAATTTGGTTATTAAGTTCTCTGATTTTTCCAGTCGAAGTACAAAAAACGTGAATTTAATTTTATGAGCAAAGGATTTTACCGAAATACCATTGATGAATACATTGCTACTAAGAATAAATCAAATGATTTTTTATTATTGATATGATACGATTTTTAAGTAGTCACACTACCATATAAATTATGAATTGAAAATTGATGACTTAAGAAAAAGTGATGAGGACAAAGTGTCAGAGGTATTATTCGAAATGTCACTATTTAAAATTAAAGGAAATCAAAATATTTAATAAAAACAATACTGCCACAGCGGAGGTGTTACAACACATCCTTCACTAGCCTACTTCGCATTTTTTTAACAGCAGACAAAAGAGCGAGCTTTTAATAGTCAGCAACAAAAGTTGCTAAGCCACGGTGTTCAAAATTAACTTGGTACTACTTTATTGTTAAGAAATAAGAGTGTGTCAAGATCATACCGGACACCATTCCCGCTATCAACTTCTGCTGACTGTACAGAATGTCCAAAGTGAAGATTTCCTCCCCCATAATTAACAGAATCGATAAAAAACCCATTTGCAGCAATTAGGCCCCGAGAGCGGCAGTGAATTATTTCCAAATGAATTATTAATGTCAGTAAAAATACGCCTTTTACTAAATGCTTTTACAGACTGGGAGACTCATAATTGGGTTGAGTTTTGTAATGAACGCATCGTGAAATAATTATCAACTTAGACAATTTGTTTGATGGAAAATATACTAAAATATTTTTAAAGCAGTAACAGCTGTAGGTAGAAAGGTATTTAAAAGAACACTGAATTGTGAAACTTAACTGAAGGACCATGTCTATGTAGTTGTGCAGGTAATTCATATGGAACTTACGTCAAAATTTCGATATTTATTTTATTAAATTATTTATTTTATTTAGGTTAAACCTATATAATATAATATGGATAATATGGAACGCCGACGTGCGTGTACACACGCGTTACATAGATTTAATTTAATAAATATATTTCTTAACACCTGCGTCGCTGCGACAATTAGTTAACATCCCAGTTAACCGTATTTTGTAAGGGGTCAACAGGCCCCATACCGCAGCGAACGTGTTAATTGAATTTTTTGTTTGTGTGTGTACTCGTATTATATTGATTAATCATTTAATTAATTTTATTATGAAGTCACGTGCATGCAAATAATGACTAATGACTCAGACTGGGGGCCGATTTTTTGCGTCGAGTATTCGAATCGTGTTGTTAAACATTAGAAACGAAGAAATGGTATTCTAGGAATCAATGATAGAAATTAATGATCGTGAGTATCGAAACTACACATTTTCTTTTTTTTTTTTATGACATAGGCGGCAAACAAGCAGACGGATAGCCTGGTGGTAAGTAATTACCTTCGCCCATGAGCACCCGCAACACCAGGGGAGTCACAAGCGCGTTGCCGGCCTTTAAGGGGGATTGGAGCTCTGGGAACCTTACTCACCATCAGGAACACAGCACTACATACCTGAAAGGTAGCAGTGCTATTATGGCTGTGGTCTTCTGTAAGGAGGAGGTACTTTCCCAGTTA
The DNA here is from genome assembly GCA_022674325.2 of Grapholita molesta. Lineage (NCBI taxonomy): Eukaryota > Metazoa > Arthropoda > Insecta > Lepidoptera > Tortricidae > Grapholita > Grapholita molesta. The sequence continues at coordinate 19,958,923 of CP053124.2, read as the reverse complement.
GGCTGCCCCAGATTCAAGCGTGATGGTCATCGCTGTGCCCTACCTCTCATTGTTGGACGTAGTTTAAGGACATACCCGGGTCCAAAAATAACCGCGAAAAACTTTTGTGTCCGATTATTTTCGTACACAAAGTTTTTTGAATTCGAGTGCATGACTCAAATACCGGCCTCCTGATCTCTGATAATTATTGCGGCATCCATAGACAATACAGATACCCCAAATACATGACTCCTTTGACAGTTGACTAAAATCCGCCGCAGTATGAATCCGTGAACGTTCAGTTCATTATTTCGACAGTTAATGAGTCCTTTTGACGGTCGCTGGACATGCCGCCGTAATTAGCACAAGCCGGGCCAATTATGCCTGATTCCGCATCGTGGCGACACTGCCCAACGAGTTAATCATTCAGGCATACACACAAACTACTAAGTGTTGTTACTAACTGATAATCAAAGAAAAAAAAATCATCTGGGCAATGAAAGAAACGGCAAAAAAACAGGTTATCGGAGCCGATATTTAATATTTATTGTATTGTGCTTTAGTAATTGTTGATAATATCCTCTCATTTATAAAAGGTCTCCCATTCAATGTCATTTTGAATTTTAATTATGACTAGGGTCCGGAATTTTGCTAGCGGTTTCGGAAAAGTCTAAGGGAGAGAATACTAATGTTTATCGATGTATCGATAAACCTAGTTTTTTTATTAGCGTTTTAAAAAAAAATAACTCACACTTTCCGATGAAACATTTGCTCTTTCAATGATTAGTGATGAAAAATGTACGAAATGTATGTAAATAATATAAAATAATTTTATATTAGTCTGGTATGTTATCTACAAAGAATTGATAACCCGAGTAGGTATCTGCTTGCAATAATGCAAGTACTACCTATTTCATTAAAAATAAATTAATCTCAATGACTCTGAGTACACGACCGATTTATCGATACGTCGATAAACGTTAGTGTTCTCTCCCTTAGACTTTTCCAAAACCGCACGCAAAATTCCGGGCCCTAATTATGACAAAGCATAGTTTCATTTGGCCTGGCCAAGTTTTGATCTCTAGGCGTCTAGAGGATAATGCTAACAGAAATACATCATCTTCCTCGCGTTGTCCTGGAATTTTTGCTACGGCTCATGGGAGCTTCAGGTCCGCTTGGAAACTAATTCCAGGATTTGGCGTAGTTTACGATGCCGCCGCCGCCGCTGCCGTGTGATGCCGGCTGACTAGACTAGAATAGCATCACCCCATCTCCTCCCGCGGGTGTCGTAAGAGGCGACAAAGGGAAAAATCCTACGGACGGGCAGCAGCTTCCGTCGACACCCAATCTACAGCGACTGCGGTCGCCAACCCGCCTGCCAAGCGTGGCGACTATGGCAAATACCCCCAAGATGATACGAGTCATATTTGTGGGAGACCTATGTCCAGCAGTGGACTGCATACGGCTGAAATGTATGTATGTACTAGTTTACGAAAGCGACTGCCATCTGACCTTCCAACCCAGTAAACTAGGCCTTATTGGCATTAGTCCGGTTTCCTCGCGATGTTTCCCTTCACCGACAAGTAACTGGCAAATATCAAACGATATTTCTTACTTAAGTTCCGGAAAAGTCATTTGTACAAGCCAGGATTCGAACCTCCGGATGGCTATTTAAAAATTTCTGACTGACGAACAGACGAACAGCCATATACTCTTTTTTTTTATTTATTACATAGGCGGCAAACGAGCAGGCGTATTGCCTGGTGGTAAGCAATTACCGTCGCCCATGGGCACCCGCAACACCAGATGAGTCACAAGCGCGTTGCCGGCCTTTAAGGGGGTTGGAGCTCTGGGAACCTTACTCACCATCAGGAACACAACACTACATACCTGAAAGGTAGCAATGTTATTATGGCTGTGGTCTTCTGTAAGGAGGAGGTACTTTCCCAGTTGGGCTGCCCCAGATTCAAGCGTGATGGTCATCGCTGTGCCCTACCTCTCATGGTTAGACGTAGTTTAAGGACATACCCGGGTCCAAAAACTTACCTTATTATTTGTTGTGTATAGCCGTTCAAAGTTGAAATTGTGTCTGTCAGAACTTAAACTGTAACACCTGCGTCGCTGCGACAATTAGTTAACATCCCAGTTAACCGTATTTTGTAAGGGGTCAACAGGCCCCATACCGCAGCGAACGTGTTAATTGAATTTTTTGTTTGTGTGTGTACTCGTATTATATTGATTAATCATTTAATTAATTTTATTATGAAGTCACGTGCATGCAAATAATGACTAATGACTCAGACTGGGGGCCGATTTTTTACGTCGAGTATTCGAATCGTGTTGTTAAACATTAGAAACGAAGAAATGGTATTCTAGGAATCAATGATAGAAATTAATGATCGTGAGTATCGAAACTACACATTTTCTTTTTTTTTTTTATGACATAGGCGGCAAACGAGCAGACGGATAGCCTGGTGGTAAGTAATTACCGTCGCCCATGAGCACCCGCAACACCAGGGGAGTCACAAGCGCGTTGCCGGCCTTTAAGGGGGATTGGAGCTCTGGGAACCTTACTCACCATCAGGAACACAGCACTACATACCTGAAAGGTAGCAGTGCTATTATGGCTGTGGTCTTCTGTAAGGAGGAGGTACTTTCCCAGTTAGGCTGCCCCAGATTCAAGCGTGATGGTCATCGCTGTGCCCTACCTCTCATTGTTGGACGTAGTTTAAGGACATACCCGGGTCCAAAAATAACCGCGAAAAACTTTTGTGTCCGATTATTTTCGTACACAAAGTTTTTTGAATTCGAGTGCATGACTCAAATACCGGCCTCCTGATCTCTGATAATTATTGCGGCATCCATAGACAATACAGATACCCCAAATACATGACTCCTTTGACAGTTGACTAAAATCCGCCGCAGTATGAATCCGTGAACGTTCAGTTCATTATTTCGACAGTTAATGAGTCCTTTTGACGGTCGCTGGACATGCCGCCGTAATTAGCACAAGCCGGGCCAATTATGCCTGATTCCGCACCGTGGTGACACTGCCCAACGAGTTAATCATTCAGGCATACACACAAACTACTAAGCGTTGTTACAAACTGATAATCAAAGAAAAAAAAAGTATCACCTGAGCAATGAAATAAAACGGCAAAAAATCAGGTTGTCGGAGCCGATATTTAATATTTATTGTATTGTGCTTTAGTAATTGTTGATATATCCTCTCACCTATAAAAAGGTCTCCCATTCAATGTCATTTTGAATTTTAATTATGACTAGGGTCCGGAATTTTGCTAGCGATTTTGGAAAAGTCTAAGGGAGAGAATACTAATGTTTAACGATGTATCGATAAACCTAGTTTTATTATTAGCGTTTTAAAAAAAAATAACTCACACTTTCCGATGAAACATTTGCTCTTTCAATGATTAGTGATGAAAAATGTACGAAATGTATGTAAATAATATAAAATAATTTTATATTAGTCTGGTATGTTATCTACAAAGAATTGATAACCCGAGTAGGTATCTGCTTGCAATAATGCAAGTACTACCTATTTCATTAAAAATAAATTAATCTCAATGACTCTGAGTACACGACCGATTTGTCGATACATCGATAAACGTTAGTGTTCTCTCCCTTAGACTTTTCCAAAACCGCACGCAAAATTCCGGGCCCTAATTATGACAAAGTATAGTTTCATTTGGCCTGGCCAAGTTTTGATCTCTAGGCGTCTAGAGGATAATGCTAACAGAAATACATCATCTTCCACGCGTTGTCCTGGAATTTTTGCTACGCCTCATGGGAGCCTCAGGTCCGCTTGGAAACTAATTCCAGGATTTGGCGTAGTTTACGATGCCGCCGCCGCCGCTGCCGTGTGATGCCGGCTGACTAGACTAGAATAGCATCACCCCATCTCCTCCCGCGGGTGTCGTAAGAGGCGACAAAGGGAAAAATCCTACGGACGGGCAGCAGCTTCCGTCGACACCCAATCTACAGCGACTGCGGTCGCCAACCCGCCTGCCAAGCGTGGCGACTATGGCAAATACCCCAAGATGATACGAGTCATATTTGTGGGAGACCTATGTCCAGCAGTGGACTGCATACGGCTGAAATGTATGTATGTACTAGTTTACGAAAGCGACTGCCATCTGACCTTCCAACCCAGTAAACTAGGCCTTATTGGCATTACGAGTAGTCCGGTTTCCTCGCGATGTTTCCCTTCACCGACAAGTAACTGGCAAATATCAAACGATATTTCGTACTTAAGTTCCGGATAAGTCATTTGCACAAGCCAGGATTCGAACCTCCGGATGGCAATTTAAAAAATTCTAACTGAGGAACAGACGAACAGCCATCTACTCCCCGGGCTTCCTGATTCTATCACGTGGAAATGCTCTGAGCATAGCTCTTTCCAGTCCACGTTGTGTGAATACAGGTTTTTTTTTTATGACATAGGCGGCAAACGAGCAGACGGATTGCCTGGTGGTAAGCAATTACCGTCGCCCATGGGCACCCGTAACACCAGGGGAGTCACAAGCGCGTTGCCGGCCTTTAAGGGGGGTTGGAGCTCTGGGAACCTTACTCACCATCAGGAACACAACACTACATACTTGAAAGGTAGCAGTGCTATTATGGCTGTGGTCTTCTGTAAGGAGGAGGTACTTCCCCAGTTGGGCTGCCCCAGATTTAAGCGTTGATGGTACTTCGATGTGCCCTACCTCTCATTGTTGGACGTAGTTTAAGGACATACCCGGGTCCGAAATTCTACTCTCCGGGCTTCCTGATTCTATCACGTAGAGATGCTCTGAGCATAGCTCTTTCCAGTCCACGCTGTGTGAATACAGGTTAAACTTACCTTATTCGTTGTGTATAGCCGTTCAAAGTTGAAATTGTGTCTGTCAGAACTTAAACTGTTACAAAGCAAACACAACGAACGAGAATTCAAAAATGTTCAAAGATATGAAAATAGGTTTGAAGTTTAAAACAAATCAAGACTGTAAACATGGTGCAAGTTCCTCAGAAGATTTGAATGTCTTCAAGTGTTTTTGTGGCGTGTGATTCCGGCTGTACTATCGAACAAAGTGATTCATGACCCACCTAGATCGAAAACGGTTGAAAGTGTCAAATCAATTTAATAACACTTTCAAACCGTTTGTCGGCTAGGTGGGTCATGAATCACTTTGTTCGATAGTACATACCACCATCTTTAATAATACCGTAATAGCTCTACCTTTTTCCCGCGGGATTCATAAGAGGCGACGATGGGAAAAACCGACAGATGGGCAGCAGTGTCCGTCGAAACCGAATCACCTGCTATTGTGGTCGCCAACCGCACTGACAAGCATGGCGACTCCTCCCAAAATGATACAAGTAACATTTGAGGAGGGCTATCAATTTAAATGTCAATACGTATTGACATTAGACTTTTTGGTTTAGATTCTTATCAAATTATTTCCTTTTTTTTATTTTAGAAGAGTGGTATATAAGAGTATATATGTGCCACTCTTCTAAAATGAAAAAAAAAAAAAATAATTACAGAATTTAAAAGTTTATAATTACAGAATTAAGAACTTTTAAATAGGCAAGCAGTTTATTATATAAGTTTCGGCACACACAAGTCTTTCATAGATAACAACTAAGATCGATGGGCTCAATTTTTTATAGAAAAAAAATGTGCTTTTTATTATACAATGACGGCGGCAAACAAGCACACGGCCCGCCTGATGGTAAGCAGTTACCGTAGCCTATGGACACCTGCAACCCCAGAGGATTTTAATGCGCGTTGCCTACACTAAAAGGCTATGCTCGTAGTTCAATTTTGGAATCTTTTGCTAGCTCGGGTCTCAGTATTAGCACGAGAAGGTAAACACTAACTTTGCCTCCTTGTATAATAAATAACTATTAAGCAACCAAACTAAAACGTATCTAAAAATATGTGAATGAAAAATAGAGGTTACTATCGAACAAAGACTAACATTCCCATTCAGTTAAAACAGAAATAACTACACACAACCGTTAAACATTACACACAGCATAAAACAAATTAATATCGGGTGTTGACACAAGCGAAAGAAATTACCAGAACAAACAACAAACTGAACAGCGAAATGAAAATTGGACCGACAGGGTAAATACAGACATAGTTGCATTAATTCAATTTGACACCTAACGCACACAGGATCACTGATCTGCGCTATGACGTGGTATATGGGCGTTTTCAGAAAAACATGTGACATGTAGAAATTACATTGAACTAGATGATGCCCGCGGTTTCGCCCGCATGTTAGAAAATGTAACATATTGAGTCTTCCCGTGGGAATGAGAAGTTTTCTTGCTGGAAAAAGCTACCTCCACTTAAAAAATCATGACATTTCGTCGCTCCGTTTTGCCGTGAAAGACGGACAAACAAACAGACACACTTTCGCATTTATAATATTAGTATGCATTAGCTTTTCCTCGCGACTTCGTCGGCCCGCCATGCCCATCTTTAAGGTATGGTTGCGGGGTAAAAAATATCGTATGTCCTTCCTCGTAGCTCAAAGTTTCTCAAATTTTATTCCAAATGGTTTAGCGGTTTAAGTGTGAAGAGATAGACAGACATATATAGATAGCTACTTTCGCATTTATAATTGTTAGTATGGAGTAGTATGGATAAATAATAAATATTTGTGACGATAATTAAGCATTACACGTGACAAGCAGTAATTTTCAGTAATCTTTGAATGCGGTATTCCTAACTTTTAAAAATGACTTAAAATCTTCTTTCAGCAAAATATCTACGATATTTAAGGTATTTTCACTTTATTTACCATACTCTTGGGACAACCTGTATATTTTGTTGACATCCACCTGTACTAGTGTTGACATAAGTTTTAATATAAAAAGGAAACTTAAATAAAATAAAATACTAAAAATATAAATAACTAAAAACTAAACCTAAAATACCTATCTAAAATAAAAGATCCCCCCGTGGCATGGTGCCGTAAACGCTGGCAGCATTTCCTCGCTGTATCGCAATAATATTATTAATATTATTTGAAATTATGGTGTTACTTAAAATAAGACTAATTTTTAATTTTGAGATATTGAAAATTTGAAAAAAAAAATCACGTCACAGATATCTAGTTGTGACTCGTTCAGTTACATTAAACTATTGAGTGATAGGAACTAATTTTTTAATGGATACTTTCTTTCGTAACAAGTTTTTAAACAGAGCAGAGAGGAAGGATCTTGTAAGGAGGCGAACTCTCCTCAGAACGTCTACCATAGTTGACATTTTATCGTCTATCGCGCATCCATCACTTTCGCACTCACATACTCATTAGAGCGTGTCAAATATTGTGACAAGTGATAAAAACCCGAACATATTAAGCTGGAAGGTCCATAGATTCGAGGATCTTACGTAATTCACATATAGTTCTAAATTCAAAATCCTACTTACTCGACTTAACTGGTTTGACCACTGAAGCCTCGGATTGTTTCTTCACTGTAACTTCTTCTTCTTCTTCTTTTAAAAAAATATGGCTTCTATCAATAAATCAATCGATGATTTCGCCAGTGTCAAGTAGAATAAAAAATAAATATAATAACATATAAGTTTGCCCTTAGAGCATGACGTTGTTCGGTAGTAGGCCTTGCGTTTTGTAAAGTGGTAGCTGGAGTTTACAGAAAGCTAAGAGGCGGCCGTGACCCCGGGATTGCCGGGTGATGACCAAAAAAATAGTGATGAAACACGTTTTGAAATCTATTCTTCATTAGCTGCACAATTCTGCGTTGGATCACTGCATAATACGCTATCAATATTACACACTTAAACTACGTTTGAACAAAAAACAAAAAAAATATTTTCAAGACGGACAAGATTTTTTGGACCCGGGTATGTCCTTAAACTACGTCCAACAATGAGAGGTAGGGCACAGCGATGACCATCACGCTTGAATCTGGGCCAGCCCAACTGGGGAAGTACCTCCTCCTTACAGAAGACCACAGCCATAATAACACTGCTACCTTTCAGGTGTGTAGTGTTGTGTTCCTGATAGTGAGTAAGGTTCCCAGAGCTCCAACTCCCCTTAAAGGCCGGCAACGCGCTTGTGACTCCCCTGGTGTTGCGGGTACCCATGGCCGACGGTAATTGCTTACCACCAGGCAATCCGTCTGCTCGTTTGCCGCCTATATAATAAAAAAAAAAAACGACTTCGCCATTTTGAGGTTCAACCGTCAATCTTCAGTGTAACTATTCGCTAACAGGTTAAGCGCAATGTCACATACTAGATCCGCCGGCACACGTCAACAAACCGCTGAAATGAGTCGCGGCACAATCAGACAGCGAATTGGCGCCGCGCGGCAAAACAAATGAATGTGTAAATGAAGGGTGATTAGTGCGACCGTCGAGTTAGTGCGCTGATTGTGGTGGAGTTGGTCAGTGCGCGAACCAGAACGGTTAGGTTCAAATGGTACATTTACCTCGGAACCGGTCAGATTTAAGCAACTAATCAATTTCAGAATAATTTTATCTGTAAAACATGGGTAACAGTCACCAAGTATATATGAGCTGTGGAGGCGATTACAAATATCTGTACATGCACTTTATCGCCCTGACAATAAAGGCGTTGTTCAGGTATTTGTGACATTATCATTATACAAGTTGATGAAACTTTCATGCAAGTTACCATTGAGGATATTATATTAAGGATTGGGACTTATTACACAATATTCTTTGACAAGGAAGGGAAATGTAAAATCGGGTTTGCAGTGCCAAAATAAAGAACAAGGTGAAATCACATTTTTTTACTGAACCAGCGTGCTAGACCCTCGACTTCGTCGTCACTTACCATCAGGTGCGACTGAGGTCAGACGCTGGTCAGTATTGTGTACAAAAAAACTATTCATATCTAGCCTCTACCAGTGATTTCATCTGCGCTTGATTAGTACTTTACTTTTTTTTTACGTTTCAGCCGTAGCAGCAGCAGTCCACTGTTGGACATAGGCCTCCCACAAATATGACTTATATCATCTTGGGGGTACTTGCCATAGTCGCCACGCTTGGCAGGCGGGTTGGAGACCGCAGTAGCTGTAGATTGGTTTTCGACGGACGCTGCTGCCCATCCGTAGGATTTTACCCTTTGTCGCCTCTTACGACACCCGCGGGTGGAGATGGGTGGTGCTATTCTAGTCAGCCGACGGCAGATGCATGTAATGTCTATATAATTATATGTTTATCGGTTGTATGAGTTATATTAAATACAATTCCTTCAGTAGTTTTCGCCTAAAAAACAAATGACTACTATCCATAAAATTATCACGTTTAAAATATTTGTAACATAATATTCAACTAGGATAAATTAAAAATTGACGCAAAAACGGTTCATGGGGTCCCAGCGTAATACTTTTGCGCAGAAATTGCGAAGCGTCTGGTTGACGTAACTGGTGACCGAGGAGCTGGCGGCTTCCTCGCACAACGTATTAGCATTTCGATACAACGGAGGAATGTCGCCAGCGTCCTTAATACAATACCTCCAGGAGCTCAGTCACACCTGAGAATGAGAATGATGGTAAGTGTCTACGAGGTCGAGGATGTAACACGCTGGTTCAGTAACAGCTTGCTTTGCAAAGACCCAAATTATATCTTTCCGGGAATACTACAGACGAAGGGAGCGAATTTCATTCCTTAGCAGTCCGCATTAGGAAGGTAGGGCACAGCGATGACCATCACGCTTGAATCTGAGGCAGCCCAACTGGGGAAGTACCTCCTCCTTACAGAAGACCACAGCCATAATAGCACTGCTACCTTTCAGGTATGTAGTGTTGTCTTTCTGATGGTGAGTAAGGTTCCCAGAGCTCCAACCCCCCTTACAGGTCGGCAACGCGCTTGTGACTCCCCTGGTGTTACGGGTGCCTATGGGCGACGGTAATTGCTTATCATCAGGCAATCCGTCTGCTCGTTTGCCACCTTTGTCATTAAAAAAAAAGCGAATCGTTTATATTTATAAATACGAAGTTAGTTTTATATCAACAATATAAATGGTATACAAATGTAAATAAGGAAAAGTCTTGGTCACAAAAGCAATTAAATAAAATTTTAAAACGTTCCACATCGAAAAACAGAAAAATTAAGCTCGTAGGTTCAAACAAGAACATCACAATTATAAATAAATATTTTTCATATTTTTGCCATATAAAAACTCGGTTCAGTAAAAAGTCAATGAAAATGTTTATTATTCGAACCTAAAATACTTTAGAACGCTCTTGGAAAATCCATTTGTTCAGTTTTGTTTAGGTTTTTACGTTCATCGTCACATTGCGGACTACACATTGGAAAGTAATCAGATTCGCCACTGACTAGGGCGGTGGATCAGACTGCGATCACGAACCTGAGGCTCTTGTTTAAGTTTCTTTTGATGTAAAAAAACGTTGGAAAAAAGTATACTGTTTTATAAATGTGATTATGGATCAATGTTATAATTACAGATACCTACCGCGCCACTGAAATTTAATGACTCCGTGTACTCACACATGTACTACCCTTACCATGAGTTGTGACATTGAGGTTTTCGATAACGAGTATCGAGTTTACTCTCTGTGCATCTCGCTTGTACTATTTGATAGTAAACTCGATACTCGTCATCGAATACTTTAAAGGCACAACTCATGGTAAGGGCACAGGTCAGGACACTGCGGCGCTACCGCGAAAAACGATACTCGTAAACGGACGATTGTCTCTGTCACTCTCATGACGCCTTTTGGAGTAAAAGAGAATATAAGTATACGAACTTCAATGTTCACGATATCAAGCCTGGAATTGTCCTTAAACTACCACCAGCAATAACTAGATTACAGCAAGGTAAAATTATATTGGTATCAATATGGAAAAGGTTCCAAAATATGTATACATGCACGCGTATGTACACACTTTGCTCGCATCGATATCTCTGACCCTGACTGTACATATTGCGATCACCAGCCCGTCTGTCAAGCGATTATAGCATTAACCCATGCTTCTAAATTGGTCTAGGGTCTAGAGGACTGAAGAGAGTACTTATATACACGTATTATATTATGTCAATCACCCTTCAACGCTCGTTTTCTGAACATGTCGCGCGTGTACGAACAATCGGCTTTTCTCAATTTTTTGTCTCAGCTGCGCGGTGTTCTATGTTATGTCATAGATCTATGAGATGGGATCATGAAATAATGAATAAGAAGGATGTAATAAAAATGTTATGACCATGACGTGGGCAACGTTGCGTTTGTGGTTGCCACTCTAGAACTTTTACGCCCAACAACAAATATTATAAACGAAAAAAATTTGGAATAAAAATTTGTGTTTAGTCATGAGAACCTTAAGCTTTTACAAAGGTCTCTGCCGCTTTCGAGACCCAGTCTCAGCCGGCGACGACCCTGATCTTGTCAGTCCAGCATGTCGCAGCTTGCCTTTGCTGCAGGCTTTGGCGACACCGTCGCCCTTTCGTCCTGCGACCATCCTCAAACCTACATGCCCGGTCTATAGCCACTTTAGTCTAAGAAAAATATTGTTCTTTCTCTGTCTCGTTTCGTACTTCATCTATCCGTCTCAGCTTTACTGACCTTTTCATGGCAGGAAGTACCTATTTAATTTTATTTTAAGATACGATAAGATAAAGATACTTTATTTCATGAAATTAATTACAAATGAGAAATTACAAATAAATAAACAGCACAGAAAAATTCCCAAACCACAAATATCCGTTGGTCCCAAACTAGGCACAGCCTGTATCTTGGGTACCGTCATTTTTGAATCGCTTTTTTTGTTAATGAATGAAGACAAGGCAGTATCCAGCTCTCCCATGTCTTTATTGACACTGCTCATAAACGATTGCGTTTAATAGTTATAACAGTTATGAGCCATGTTACTACTACTTACAAATGGATAAAATTGCATGTATATTTATATCGCACTAGGCGACATGTTTCGGGTAAGCTCTGGTACCCATTTTCAAGCCGAATCAGGACACACCTTCGGGATTAGGTGTCACTCATTGACGACCGGTCTGGCCTAGTGAATAGTGTCAGCCTATGAAGCCGATGGTCCTGGGTTCCCAGTTAGGGCATTTATTTGTGTGATGAGCACAGATGTTTGTTCCTGAGTCATGGGTGTTTTCTATGTATTTATATGTATCTATCTATTGTATATATTATCGTCGTCTAGTACCTACAAGTCTACAACACAAGCCTTACTCAGAGCATAGGACTAGGTCGATGTGTGTAAGATTTTCCTGAAATATTTATGTATTTATTTTTTATTTATTTACTCACTGCTATCTGCTGCCTTGCACGATGTGAGTACACGAGTGTTTTTAACTAAGTACTCTGTTTCTAATTGTTATATTACCCTCATAATTTAGGTATATACTAAAACCATTACCAGCCACCCGACCTCTGAACCCCTTAAATTGCACTCAGTGCCCGCAGATCCCGGTCTCAAACTCGGAATCGGGCGGGCTTAGTGCGCCGAGAAGTCATTTAAAAATCGGGATCTCGGATCGACGGGATAACCAACTTTAATTATCCAACCCTTGCCGAATTCGGATCCAGATAACTGGTATTACAGTTGCGGCGATTAGACAAATAAGAGGCGAATAAAGATTTCCACCAATCGGCTCGGGTCGGATCGAAGCGGATTTTTTACGATTTTTAAACTATACTGAATCATATTGCGATGCAGTTGGTCATTCTCTTTAGTACTCAAGGTAATTTTTTTTATTCGAGATAGACCCGTTTAGTGCTTAGTTAATACGTGTGATTATTCCATTCATTTGCACGAAGCGATTCCCTTCTTTCCTATGCGGACTGCTAAGACATGGACTTCGCTCCCTTCGTATCCCCGGAAAGATACGAAGGGAGCGAAACTAAGATATAATTTGGGTCTTTTCAAGGCAAGAGTGAATAGGCTGTTACTGAACCAGCTAACACCCTTGACCTCGATACTAACAATCAGTTGTGACTGAGGTCAAACGCTGGTCAGTCTCGTATAAAAAAAATGTGTAAGAATGTCCTGTAATATGTGTCATTATCTAGGAAAAGGGACCTTATTGTCGATGGCACTTACATCGAATCGCGTTGCGTTTGTATTGTATCGTCTTGAACAACGACATAAGCGCCATCGACATTAAGGTCCCTTTTCATAGATAATGTCACATATTTACAAACACGTAGTTTTGTGTTTACGTTAAAGAGGTTTTGAGAGTTATAGAAGGGTCAAAAGTCGCAACAAGTGATTTGTGTAATATTACACTCGGCGCTGGCTAGCCAGTTCCTTTTCTTGAACTTGACTTGACACGCGTGTCTAGATATATTTACTGTTTAGACCTTTTGGTATACTCCCGCGCTCGCCTCAGCAAGCATTGGTAACATTCAATGTAGTCGATTCTTTAAACTTTGGCAGTGAAGACAATCTGTTGCAATTATCTTGAGCTTAGTGAGGCTTCAGCCGGTTTTAATTACTCTAAACTGTACTGGCCTACCCCGATTAAGAATCGAAGTTCAGCTGTCTCCCTTCTTGTCGCATAAATTTGTGGAAGTGAAAGAGACGCAAGTAATTTGCGAATTTCGATGTAGGCAGTACGTTTAGTGGTGTGTTTTATAAAGTCCGGAGACGATATTAAGTTAAATTAATAAGGATATAATAATTTAATGTTTACAAGCATTTGGTTGGCAGAAATACAAAAACTTTGATCTTTATTTTTACCCCTTTAAGGATTAACTCTTTAAAAAATCGTTCTTAAAAAGTTTTGATTTGCATATTTATGATGTTTCAAATGTCTAAATATTTTGAATAATGATTCAACCTTCAATGCCTAGGTTAAGTGTGCATTATCTATATTATGACCCGACTGTAATTTGATTTGATATGGGTGATATAATAACCTTTTGTTGGGGCTCATCTCGCGGGGGACCATTTTATTAGGCAGGCGGCCGATTTTTTTAAACAACAGCCCAGTAACTAGTCTATCCTTTACATTGCCTTTACACTCAACAGCCTAGTATATTTTAGATGTCGTCAAAATTCAATATTCCTTACACCGTGCTGGGTGCTGTCTCTCTGCATCCATCTTACGGACAGGGGCAACATCCCCAAAGGGCCTTTGAGCGCTGGCTCAATCCGGCTCCGCATACGCCACCCAAATGTACGGAACACTATTGTAGGGAAATAAAACGAGAAATGAATCCAGGGTTAGACAGAAAGTTTTTGAAAACAAGTCTCATACGATAATTTAGACGTTAACTTCTTCCTATTTAGTACTGCCAGTGCACAAAAACGAATCTACTCGGAAAACTATTGAGATTTGGCCTAGGGATATTTTGTGTTTTTATTAATGGTATTTATCCCTAACAATATGTCGGCTCATAGCACATACTGCTACATAGGCGTAGGAACTAAGCAAATTGACTGTAAATTTAATATTACAACTTTACAAGCTTTCCAACTATTCAGGCAGTAATATTTTTTCATTGATTTCTCACAAAACATAAAGAATTACTAATTACAATACTCGTCAAGCTGCGAGTGCAGTTTTTTGGCGAGTTTATTATACTACTCACTCACTCATGTTTGAAGTTTCTTATACTATGTTCTTATTAAGTATGCTGTCCACTAATATCGCATCTATAACATGCATGTACGATAATAAAAAATAAAGTATGGAATAAAAAAAGGTTTTTTGAAACCACGTTACACGTACATTGTAATGTATATTTAACTTGTATTGTATATATTTAACTTGAGAAGGGTATTTAAGCACCGAGCAACCTCATGTCGTCACCGTATCGCATCGTCCCCGTAAGCCGTGCGCACTAAACCGTGCAATTAAGGCGGACGGATTTGAAGCCTGAACTTACGATGTGATCCCGATTAACGTGCGATTTGCGACTTACGTTGCAATTTAGGACCGCCTCTGGGAACACCAAGTTTACGCGTTTAGTTACAACTTATAACAAATGTGTCATTATCTAGGAAAAGGGACCTTATTGCCGATGGCACTTACGTCGAATCGCGTTGCGTTTGTATTGTATCGTCTTGAACAACGACATAAGCGCCATCGACAATAAGGTCCCTTTTCATAGATAATGTCACAAATGTAGGCTCGTTATTAAAACTATTATAACCGACTTAGTTGATACGAGTTTAATTTGGAGTTCAATATTTATTTGGCTTGTTAAAGCTAGTTAAGTCGGTGTTGGAGGAAATATTACTTTACTTGTTATAAGATCAATGGCGTAAAGCGGATTTTGGTCTGAGATTATCCTCGTAATAAATAACAAATATATTAATTTGATTGGTTCAGTTATAGTGACAGTTATACCCCGTTATCTACTCGTAAAATGAGCATTTTGGGGGCAATCTAAAATAGTGATGTTGCTTCACATAATTAGACGATTCATATTTATCTATAAAAGTATAATTTAATTATCGAACGAACAAATTAAAAACACAAGGAAACTTAAATAAAATAAAATACTAAAAACTAAACCTAAAATACCTATCTAAAATAAAAGATCCCCCCGTGGCATGGTGCCGTAAACGCTGGCAGCATTTCTATAAAAGTTATTAGTCAAACTAAAATTCGTCTTCAGTGAAAGCTAAAGAGATAACACATTCATTCCTCTCTTTAATCAGATCGGAGGGTGACAATTATAAATATCGAAAATCGTAATTATTGAATATCGTCAATTTGGAGTCCGATTTTTGTAATAGTTATTCTCATTCATTCTCTATGGAAATCACTTGTTGACTGTTTTGAAAATTGGACCCAAAATCTTTTGACATGTTATTGAGTGAGTAGTTCAACTTAATTTTTTATCGACTTATATTATCGTAACTGCCCCTAAACTGAGCATAAGATAACGGGGTGTCTGACAGTAGCGGCATTTCTCTCACTATTCTATAAGTCCTGGGTAGTAAGTATAGATACATTTTTGTTTATAGTATTAAAGTAGTAAGTAAGTATGTGTCACACTCCTCGATGTTACTCGACAGCGGCCCCGACGGAAGACCAGCTCTGGCCTCCCCGGCCAGTACAATGCTGAGTCGGCACCATTTCGTGGCTCTGTTGTGTATTTGTCCTTGTATTGTAATGGTGCCACAAATAAATACTTTTTCTCTCTTTCTTTCTTTCAAGAGTGTGAAATCGCATCTGTAGTGGTATCGTGTGTTTATTGGCATTGTATATTTGTAATTTCCTTTTTCCCGCACAACCACTACAAATGTAACGCTCTCGCTAATTTATCTATGACTTTGTTTGAATGTACAGTCAGGACATAAATATCTACATACTTAATGCAAAATAATATGTCAACTAGGAGGAATAATGACTGGAGAACGCATCCGCGAGCGCCGCGAGGGACAAAGATATTTTGGCTTTTGTGGCCCAAAATGAAACAATTCACTATAGTTTTGCATTACAGCAGATTCTTTATAACAAAAATATTAGCCTATTCTGTATTCATTACCCCAACTTTGGTTGAATCCCAAGAAAACTACAATTGTATTTGTTTGTTCTCCTCCAACTTTGACAGTTCTGAAGGGACCAGTTTGGAGGGGAACAAAAACATGTGAAACTATGACAAGGACGGACAAAACTTCTCCGCACGAAGCAAGATTTCAACCAGTATCTCTATTGCGTTCAAATTCTCGCGGCTCACGCCCTAGCCGCCTAATAGGAGAACCCGTCAATATTTGTCAAGTACATGTGATCTTGTTTTTTATAACGGTTTTTCCGCACCGTTAGCCATCTCTAAGGCGAATCACTACGCGCTTGAACCTAAACAAGAATGCATATACTTGAGAAATTTCGACGGATTCTGCTATGTCCGGTAGGGTGTTTCATTTTGTTAGGCAAAAAAAAAAAGTTATATATTTTTACAGACTTTGCTCGGCTCTCGTGTCTCAGTGATATAAGCAATATTTATGCCAAATTTCAAGAAGATTGGATTACATTTAGAGGTTGCACACATTGGTCACTTATGAAAAAGTAAAGAAAAATGATGATATTTGTACTTTTAACTTTATTAACTCCATAAATTACAAATTACGTGTTTAAAATACAACTGAAATATAAATAATATAATTAAATAACATTGTAATTAAGTGTTAAGTTCTTATATTAATTCACTTTGTACGACGCAGTGCATTATTTTGTTCGCTAAGGCCCATTTTTCCTGTGATGTTCGAAGACTTTCAACAAAAATTGTTTTTGTGTTTCACCTCAAACTGATTCCTTAAACTTTTTAATCAACGCGATACCTCTTTCTGCTGTATTATTGACTACCTGAACAGCATCTACATAGCTTTTCAGAGAGTCACCACAGTATTCAGTCACATCGTGAACCCCAAACAATTCAAAAGACTCAAAGAAGAGAAGTCTTTGTTTTGATAGTAATGATCAGTGATCGGAATAGGTAGTGCCATTTCGGGTGAATGACCTTAAACATTATACATAACATGGATAAGCCTTGGGATTTCGGTACTCCAATTTTTTCACAGTGAATATTATTGACCTAAATTAAGAAGATTCAAAGTAAAAATAAATGTCATTATAAATACGTCAATTATTTATTCAACATAACTTTTAACAGTTACAAATTACAATCATAAAATAAATCGTCAAACATCAACATTAGTACACATATGTATTAAATCAACGTCATTAAAATATTCGTTATTTTTTACTATACAAATTAAAATTATACAATACAACAAATTATACACAAAAATAGAGGTAAAGAATAAGCGTCTTATCACCAATAAGTGAACTCTTCCAGTCAAACTTTACAGATTTTATTTTACATCGTTTATTCCTTGCTTTCTTTAAAATTGTAATAGCAAACGATTATTTTTTCAATGTTCTCAACTGTCAGTCTATTTCTCTTGACGTCTAATATCCATTTATATGTGGAAAACGATCTTTCAACCTCTACTGATGTCAGCGGGGCAAATTTGTAAAAGGAAATATGTTCAGATGCTGTTTCTTTTGAAATATCTCCTGGCGCGTATTCTCTTATAGTATCTAAATCCGGGTTTCGAGCCATAATCGCTTCAAATTTGTTTTCTATGTGTAAACTATTAGACCAATTGATTACCATCCTCACTTGATCAAAATCGATTAAGGCATCGACCATTGACATATTTCGTTCCTGTAAACGAGTTAAGGCCACCTCTATTATATTAAAATTTTCGTGGATATAATCTAACTCTATTTTTATGTTGGGTTTTTCAAACACTTTTTTTAGCCTTTTTAATTGAAACAGCATCTGATGTTCTTAATCTTGACAAAACCGTATTTATTTCAGTGAAATACTTCACGTAGTAAGATACTGCAGCGAGCCAAGTACCCCACCTTGTAATTACTGGCTTAGGAGGTAA
Source organism: Grapholita molesta (assembly GCA_022674325.2). Classification (NCBI taxonomy): domain Eukaryota; kingdom Metazoa; phylum Arthropoda; class Insecta; order Lepidoptera; family Tortricidae; genus Grapholita; species Grapholita molesta. The sequence continues at coordinate 19,940,541 of CP053124.2, read as the reverse complement.
AGGCAAATTTGGATAAATTTCCTTTAACAGTTGCACTCTACTAGGAGACTTTAAAAATACTTTTTTCAAGTTAGCTATCAGGGTGTCTACGTCCGGATATTGACATCTTATTTGCTCTGCCACGCGATGCAGAGCATGAGCTAAGCATGTAACGTGTTTCATATTCGGTAACACACTTTTTAAAATTCGCCCCGTCTTCAACATATATGCAACGCTGTCAGTACATAAGAGAAGCACATTTTCGAGTTGATTTTCATAGCCTTCTCCCCACATTTTTTCTAAGCAGTCTGTAACAAACTTAGCAATAGTCTCCCCATTCACTACCGTGAGCACTTTACACGCCATTAAATAAGTTTTATGAGAAATGGTTGCATCCAAAGGTTTCACCAAGAAATGGACCACGTATCTGCCTAGAAAATCTGTCGTTTCATCTAACGAAATCCAAATCTTTTTATTTGCCACTTCACTGCGTATAGCTGCTATTCTGGCTTGATAAAACTTGTCCAGGTATACTTTTCTTATTGTCGATTCACTGGGTAGAGTACGTAGAGGCTGATTTGTACAAGTGCAGCAAAAATACTTCTGGAAGAAAGGTTGTGAATGCTGGATTTTCGATTTGAACCCATGGGATATTGCAAAGTATGAGGAACTCGATCAGATCAAAGTAAAAACTTTCATTTGGTTGGTGATGTAATCCTTTGTGTACAGGTCCTTCGATGTGTCGCTTCACTGTACTCTTTCTGCATCCAATATTAACATCACATTTAGTACAGTGTATTAAATGTCTTGTTGAATCAAACTCTAAGTCGGGATAGGATTCAATCCAACTCAGAATAGTTTCTTTCTTAACTCGCCGAGGCATGTTAAGCTAGATAAGAAGTTCCACTTAGTCCAATCACAAGTAAATCAGAGTCCAATTAGCAATAGCCACCGTCGTCACAATAAGATGATCGATCACAAAGTCCGGTAAACAAGCCAAAGGCGAACTGAACCAACCATGAGAAATACGTGCGAACTTACGAACAGAAGAACATAAGTAATCTTAAAATACTTGCCTTGTTTAAAACATTATCTTTCAACTAAAAAGAGATAGCATGACAAATATCGGCATCTGTTGCTATTGTCCCACCCTACCCCGAGCTCTTTATAGAGGTAAACAATAGAAAGTTATCTCAAGGTCGAAGCAGGTAAAGATAATTTAAGAATGCACTTAGAAAAACAACATGCAAATGCAAAAAGATAACTGATAAGACGTGCTTATTTTCTTTGTTTGCATGGATGTCAAAGTTAGTGTATCTGCTTCATATTTTGTAGTTGCCATATTCTATAATAACCAAAAAAAAAACACACATTTATAACATTTCTGAACTAAACATAAACTTAATTTTTTTCATATGGAATCCCGGGGTTAAAAGCTATGTCCATACTAAGCTTACGCACCGAGTTCCCGTGAAATGGCACTACCTATTCCGATCACTGGTAATGATCTCACTCTCAGGTCTTTTCTTCAAAAGTTAGGTTTTAACTCTCTAATCGTTTGTTTCTGACAAATATCAAAGGTGCATTTTGCCAACTGCGAGAGCACTATTGTAGGTTGGCGTCGAGGTAAATGGTCAAAAGCTGAAGGAATCGGGAATTTCTTCATCTAGCATTGTCGTATACGACTTCTTGTCCAGTATATTCCACAGACTTTGGAACTTCCAGTCTATCTGAATATTAGGACCACTTATCGGTGACCACATTTACAACACTCTTCAAACACTCCTTTCTATATTAGTTCGTGTGATGGCGACATGCCAACCACAACGTGTTCGATTTAATAATATTTCGATTCTTATGCATTTAATGCAAGCTCCCTGAATTAAACCTGTGTTTGACGATGTTGTATTAAATAATATTCGACGATTTTATCTTGGTTTATTTCTTTGATAACTGCATCAGACATACGTTCACCTGTAAATTTAAGGACAACAGGTAACCCAAGTAAGTATTCGAAATCTTTTCCGGTTACTATGATTGCAACTCTATCTTCCAAAGTCATTTCCTTGGGCAACGGAAGGCATCAGCTTACTATCCCAGTGTTAACTGAATCTTCAATTTTCTTAACCATTTGGCTTCTGTTTGTGGCACTGGTGGATATATCTGTGTCTGAAAGTTTTTCGTTGTTGTCCTTGTGATGAAGAATAAACACTAAGAGCACTTGTTCTTTTGAAGGAAGGCAAGTTCCTAAAAAAACCCCAAATAGGCAGGCAGGTCTGATAACCAAATACCTCTAGTTCCCATTTTAAATTACAATTATTTTATTTATATGTGAACAATCAGAAATCGCACTTAAAAAAAAAAAAAAAACAAAAATATTAAGACTGATCGTGATTTCACCAACTAGTGTGAGATGAAGGTGGTCGACATGTGCAACCTCTAAAATATTCTTCAACCTTCCTGAAATTTGGTTTATTTATCTTTTGTACCAGTGAGACCCAGGGGAAAATCAAAGTCACATGAAAATCAAACTTTTGGAAAAATGAATCACCCTAATGTCCGGGTAGTCTAATTGATTAGTGCGTCAGCCGCGAAAGCTCATGATGCGGTTCAAATCCTGCCTCGAACACGGGACGACCTGGTAATTTTTTCTTGAGTATAGTCAGTGTCATATAGTTAGTTACAGTCAGTATGGCCAACTGTATCGATACACTTCCTTACATTACATACGTATGCAGTCTACTGCTGGACATAGGCCTCCCACAAATATGACTTCTATCATCTTGGGGGTAGTTGCCTTAGTCGCCACGCTTGGCAGGCGGGTTGGCGACCGCAGCAGCTGTAGATTGGGTTTCGCCGGACGCTGCTGCCCGTCCGTAGGATATTTCCCTTTGTCGCCTCTTACGACACCCGGGGGAGGAGATGGGGTGGCGCTATTCTAGTCAGCCGGAATCACACGGCAGACACATCCTTGCTGCTATATAAATAAAGATCTGTATCGATATATTTGGTCATACCGACTGCAACTAAATATATGACGCTGACTGTACATGTCTTCTATTTCAATTTATATACTAAGGAAGTTTTACGCTCACAGAACTCCGGCGTCCCTACAAGAAATATCGATAATCATAAATCGTAGTTGTTGAAAAACGAGAGCCATCATATCAGGGCCGCACACATGTTTACCAGACAGTTAAAACAGAGCGTCTGACGTGGCGCGATTGACGGGGCCATCAATTAGTGAGTCTTATCGGGCGCGCCGCGGTGGGCCTAGCATTGGGAGTATCGTCAACACCGCTGTCTCACACAAATGTGTGTTTGGCGTTGAATTACAAAGTATCGTCGTACCTAGAAACCTGTTTAGAATTTATGTTAGGATCAGAGTATAATACGTGAGGTTATTTTCTTCATAAGTGTATGTGTTAATTTATATAAGAATTCTGACAGATAAGTTACATATTATTAATTTGCTATTAAATAAATATTATAGGACACGTCCATCAATGAGAGGTAGGGCACAGCGATGACCATCACGCTTGAATCTGGGGCAGCCCAACTGGGGAAGTACCTCCTCCTTACAGAGGACCACAGCCATAATAGCACTGCTACCTTTCAGGTATGCAGTGTTGTGTTCCTGATGGTGAGTAAAGTTCCCAGACCTCCAACCCCCCTTAAAGGCCGGCAACGTGCTTGTGACTCCCCTGGTGTTACGGGTGCCCATGGGCGACGGTAATTGCTTACCACCAGGCAATCCGTCTGCTCGTTTGCCGCCTATGTCATAAAAAAAAAGCCCGATGGTTAACTCAAGAAGGCTTATGTTGTGGGTAATCAGCCAACGATATTTATAATGTACAAATACATAAATAAGTGGATGGAACAAATATCTGTGTATCTGTTACTGGGATTTGAATCTTTGACGGCTACATAGGCATGGCCACCATCCACTAAGCCAGACCTGTAGTCACAGTTTATTGAAGAAGTATATTAAATTTTTGTTATCGTTACTATATTTGTTTAAGTTTATTTTGTTCATATACGCTTCTGAGTTTTTGGCAATTCTTTTAGAAATGAGTTTCATAAAGGCAGCTAATGTTGTTCTTATAGTCTAAAAAATTCAGTCTATTTTTTTTTTATGACATAGGCGGCAAAAGAGCAGACGGATTGCCTGATGGTAAGCAATTACCGTCGCCCATGGGCACCCGCAACACCAGAGGAGTCACAAGCGCGTTGCCGGCCTTTAAGGGGGGTTGGAGCTCTAGGAACCTTACTCACCATCAGGAACACAACACTACGTACCTGAAAGGTAGCAGTGCTATTATGGCTGTGGTCTTCTGTAAGGAGGGGGTACTTCCCCAGTTGGGCTGCCCCAGATTCAAGCGTGATGGTCATCGCTGTGCCCTACCTCTCATTGTTGGACGTAGTTTAAGGACATACCCGGGTCCAAAATGTATGTTACTAAGTATTTGTTTTTTTTTGTAAGTGTATGAAAGTTTTACAGTAGATGTTGCTAGGCGCATCCGTAAAGGTGCGCATAGAAAGGATATGGTGGAGAAATTCGCAGCCTTTGTCGCTCAGTTGGTAGAATGATGTATAACGGATTCGCGAGTTCTAGTCTCGCCCGGGGCAATCGATTTTTTATTTTTTTTCCTTTAATCATCATCATCTCAGCCTTAAGACGTCCACTGCTGAACATTAGGCCTCCCCCTTGGACCTCCACATGTACCGGTTGGAAGCAACCTGCATCCAGCGTCTTCCGGCGACCTTAATGAGGTCGTCTGTCCATCTTGTGGGATGTCCTACGCTGCGCTTGCCAGTCCGTGGTCTCCACTCGAGCACTTTTCGACCCCATCTGCCATCTTCTCTGCGTGCAATGTGGCCTGCCCATTGCCACTTCAGCTTGCTAACCCGGTGGACTATGTCAGTGGCTTTAGTTCGCCTACGGATCTCCTCATTTCTAAGTCGATCTCGCAGAGAAACTCCGAGCATAGCTCTCTCCATAGCTCGTTGAGCGACTTTGAGCCTTGAGATGAGGCCGATAGTGAAAGACCACGTTTCGAAGCCGTAAATCATCACTGGTAACACACATTGGTTAAATACTTTCGTCTTGAGGCACTGAGGTATGTCGGAGGTATGAGGTTTTTCCTTTAGTTTCCTTTATTTATAAACATTATGTTTCCGCTCGCAGACGTTTATGCTAAAAAAAAATAGTGTATGGCAGCCGGTATTCGTTCTAAAACATAATTCACAAAGATGATGAATCAGTAGTCGTAAAGATGGTGGATGCTACAGAAGAAACTCGCTTCCTTGCCTACATCCAAGATACTAGAGTATGGAAACTTGATGTATGAGCCCATTCTAATTGTAAATTGCGTATTGTTTGCATATTACCCGTCACACAGTACAGTTTTCGTCACATATCGGCCATGGATGTCCACTTTTTTTTTTATGATATAGGAGGCAGAAGAGCAGACGGATTGCCTGATGGTAAGCAACTACCGCCGCCCATGGACACTCGCAACAACAGAGGAGTCACAAGTACGTGCCGGCTTTTAAGATCCCTATACGCTCTTTTCTTGAAGGTTTGAATGTCATATCGGTCCGGAAATACTGCACACGACAATTTATTCCAGAGTTTTGCTGTGCGAGGCAGAAAGTTTCTAGAAAAACGCACAGTTGAGGACTGCCAACCATCTAAGTGGTGATGATGGAATTGTTGTCGTGTAGAGCGCTGGAGGAAGGAAGCAGCTGGGATTAATCCGAACAATTCCTCGGAGCACTCTCCGTAGTAGATGCGGTAGAAAATGCAGAGTGAGGCCACATCTCTACGCAGTGCCAAGGAGTCAAGCCGGTCCGAGATATCCTGGCTGCCGACTTCTAGACATAGATGCTAATAATATGGGGATATGGGGAAGCTATAATAGATCGAAGGACCGTAGTCTGGGCAGTCAAAAGACAATAGCAGTGATTTTTTTTAATGACATAGGCGGCTAACGAGCTGACGGATTGCCTGGTAGTAAGCAATTACCGTAGGCCATGGGCACCCGTAACACCAAGGGACTCAAGCGCGTTGCCGGCCTTTAAGGGGGGTTGGAGCTCTGGGATAACAGAATGAGAAGTAAAATAAAAGTAATGGTAAGTAATGGGCCGAGCCTGCTCACCTGAGTCGACTTCGAGGATCGTAATGGCGGCCGCCGGTTTCACATCGCTTAAATAGGTAATTATTATGATAATTATTGATATTAAAAATCATAATATATATACGCGAAAAATATAATATATAGACGAAAAAGCCCCGGGAAGCTATTTCTGCTGAGTTTGCGTTTCGGCCATGCTGTGTAACAAATCTGACCTCCTCATCATCATCTTCCTCGTGTTGTCCCGGCATTTGCCACGACTCATGGGAACCTGGGGTCCGCTTGGCAAGTAATCCCAGGATTTGGCGTAGGCACTAGTTTTACGAAAGCGACTGCCATCTGACCATCCAGCCCAGAGGGTAAACTAGGCCTTATTGGGATTAGTCCGGTTTCCTCACGATGTTTTCCTTCACCGAAAAGCGACTGGTAAATATCAAATGATATTTCGCACATAAGTTCCGAAAAACTCATTGGTACGGTACGAACCGAGGTTGAACTTGCGACCTCCGGATTGTAAGTCGCACGCTCTTACCGCTAGGCTACCAGCGCTCTATAACGAATCTGACCTTAAGCCCCATTTAGACCATGCAAGAACTTGTATACGATTTTCATTACATTGCGGAGTTATATAAAGCGACCGAATTCGCCGTACGCCGATAGCCCGCAATGTAATGAAAATCGTATACAAATTTTTGCCTGGTCTAAATGGGGCTTAACTTTTGTTTATAAATGCATGGGTTAAAAAAAATTGGTTTTACAAATAATTATGACTTAACTCCACGTTTATCTAGTCACTCGCACATGTTTCGCAAAACAGGCCTCCTTGTAGGCGTCCATAGGCTACGGTAACTGCTTACCATCAGGCGGGCCGTATGCTTGTTTGCCACCGCCGTTGTATTAAAAAAAAGTCACAACTACGTTACGAATGGTAAGAAAATGTTCGATAATGTAACCAGGTGTGATTTTCGTTAAACACTCGCGCGAAGCTGGGGCCGGGTTAGTGCATTTATAACATACATACATTTCAGCCGTATGCAGTCCACTGCTGGACATAGGCCTCCCACAAATATGACTTGTATCATCTTGGGGGTAGTTGCCATAGTCGCCACGCTTGGCAGGCGGGTTGGCGACCGCAGTAGCTGTAGATTGGATTTCGACGGACGCTGCTGCCCGTCTGTAGGATTTTTCCCTTTGTCGCCTCTTACGACACCCGCGGGAGGAGATGGGGTGGTGCTATTCTAGTCAGCCGGCAACACACGGCACAGATAAACACGGCAACGCACGGCAACGGCAAGAAAAAGGACATTTATAAAACTACTGCTTATAGGAAGGATGAAGTTCCCAACTTCGCCTCCCTCCCTCCTTCCAGATCCTTCAATATGGGTACTTCGTGAAATAAAGCGCTGTCCGCTTTAATGCTCCATGTGTCAGCGCTGAACTTTAAAACTTACAGGCGGAGTTAGAAAAATGTTCCGATTTATACGAATAGGGTGACGTTTCTGGTGGGGCAGTGAAGACTTATACTTTAAATGTGACATTATCTAAGAAAAAGGACTTTATTGATGATGGCGCTTATGCCGTTGTTTAAGACGATACAATACAAATGCAACGCGATTCGACGTAAGCTCCATCGACAATAAGGTCCCTTTTCCTGGATAATGACACAAATACCTAATAATTTTTTTATCGGCTCGTTAAAACTAAGAACAAATCAATTTTTATGAATTATTATTTTTTTATTGGTTAAGGCGTCAGCCGCGATAGCTGGAGATGCGGGTTCGAATCCCGTCTCGAACACCGGAGGTTCTCGTCGTTTTTTCTTAAGTATATGTTATCTATTTCGGCTCAATTAAAATTAAATATTCATTTATTTCGAACCATTTCAGTCCATATTACAATTTAAAAACACTAACAATACAATATAATAACATTTTTTTTTTATGTCATAGGCGGCAATCGAGCAGACGGATTGCCTGATGGTAAGCAATTACCGTCGCCCATGGGCACCCGCAACACCAGGGGAGTCACAAGCGCGTTGCCGGCCTACAATACAATATAATAAGAATATAAAAATACAATATAATAAAAATTTAAATAATATGGGATTGATGGAATCCATATGTAAGGCGTTCCATCGTCCCACTATAGGACATTCCACCCTGTCAACAACCTGTCAATGAAAATTCGGCTTGTCGGTAGACGCACACCGCACCGTGGTCAACGCGTAGATAACTTTTTGATAGTTTAATGAATGAAACTACTGACTAATAATGCACTTAAAAACATTTATTTACAGAAATTACAATCGTATTATGATAACTACAAGTACTTAACTAGTTACAGTATAAAATCTTAAAAAGGCTCTTGAGGCATTGTACCATGGATGCTGGCGGCATTTCCTCGTTGTATCGCAATGCTGATACGTTGTGCGAGGAAGCCGCCAGCTCTTCGGTCACCAGTTATATGAACCAGACGCTTCGCGATTTCTGCAAAAAGTTTGTGCGCGCTGGGACCCCATGGACCTATAGCGTCTCTACACCAAACGATACAAAATGATACTCTCTGCCCAGGCTTTTATATTTGTTACGTTAATTATATATTATCATCATTATCATCATATCAGATATTCAATGCTGAACATAGGCCTTACCTTTGGACCTCCCATGTGGAGTTGGTGGTTACCGGTTGGAAGCGACCTACTTTCAGCGTCTTCCGGCGAACTTAATCGGCGTCTGTCCATCTTGTGGGTGGACGTCCTACGCTGCGCTTGCTAGTCCGTGGTCTCCACTCGGGCACTTTTCGATCCTATCGGCCATCGTCTCCCTCTTGCTAACTAAGTCTAACTCTTTTATTGGTCGTTCGTATTTGAAGCTAACTATGTCGGTGACGTTAGTTCGCCCTAAAGAAACTCCGAGCATAGCCTTCTCCGTAGCTCGTTGAGTGACATTGAGCTTTGAGATGAGACTGGTATACCTATATAACTCTTACATATTTTTTAAACATATTATATTGGATACTTGTACAAAGCAGATCTTCTTCTTTTGTTAATGATTATCTAGTCAACTTTCTAGTGGCAACTGTACATAGCTGTTCATAACATATTAATAACAATATCAAATTGTGCTTGAAAAATTATAAAAGTTAGATTACCTTCTTGTGCGTATTGGTTTAAAAAATATAACGCTCACAATATTTTTATTCGCAAAGGAGCAAAACTCCAACTCGGTATTTGTCACCTCAGTGCCAGCACGTAGTCACCCTACTCCTGTAAAAGGTGAGTTTATTGCAACAAATCAAAACTTACCGGCTCCGTGAATACTGTATATAAATCGTGTGCTCGCGAACGCGCATTGTTCCCCAAAGAAGAACGCCATAACCGCGGCAGAGCATGGTACTGGCATGGTAAAATATATGAACAAATGTGTGCTTTAACTCGACGTGATAAGATCGAAGAGTGTATACATGTTTTTGATTTATTCTTTATTTTATTGGTCGTTTAGTTTTTGATGGCGTGTCTGCACTCCTTGTAAACATCGCGGGTTGACTTTGATTTATATGCTTATTAGCTGCATCTGTCATAGTGTAAGCCATTTGTGTCTGTTAGTGAGTTGAAATGGTATAAAACTTAAGAATAAGGGATTTGCGTGGTAATACAGTAGGTAGGAGGCTAATTTTAGTAAGGTTTTTTGAATAGAAGAAAAACATTAAAATATTTTGTGAGACATTGTTATATTTTATAAATGATAAGAACGGCTTCACTCACGTTTATTTACTGCGAGACGGGCCGGCGACGCGAGCTGCTAACCGAACAGATACTCAGCATTCTTAGTGCTTGAAAATGGAGGCCTATGTTCTCCGAAACATATCGCGCGAGTGACTAAATAAACGTGAGTAACTAAAGCTGTTCGTATCATTTATAAAATAGAAGAAAAAATTAACTTTTTTTTTAGGGACATTAAAATAATACCTAAACTTCTTAAAATAATACCTAAAATATGAGATGCTAATACCGACAAAAAACTCAATTGGACTTTAGTGTATAGAAATTGATAAATAATATATTGCGATAACTTAACTAAAATAAAATAAACGCGATAGTAGTAATAAGAACACAAGTTGCCCTTGAGCCATCTTTGATGTCGCTTTTGACCGTCTCAACCAATCTCGCTGGAAGAGTAAACTCAGTAGGAGTATTCCAGTAGTACATATCAAGTCTGATGCGGAAGGGTCCTGGATTTTCCGCAGGCTACCTTCCCCCCACACAGTCCGATCTATTCCAAAAAAAAAGTTGGATATGATAAAGCTACAGAGTAGTTAAAAGTTGTAATAGATAACATATACTTAAGAAAAAAGCGACGAGGACCTCCGGTGTTAACCCTCGAACCCGAATCTCCAGCTATCGCGGCTGATGCCTTAAGCAATTCGGCCACCCGTACACTACGTGCGGGTATGGGTCGCTTTTTTCTTAAGTTTATGTTATCTATTACAACTTTTAATTCATATAGTAGTATTACTACTTAAAAATCAAAGCAAATCAAAAATATTTCATAAAAAATAATTTGATTTGTTCTTAGTTTCTACATAGTAGTTGTACAGAGTATTGTCTCGTGTACCGGGTTTTTATTTTAATTGAAATAATGTATTCTTTCAATAAAATGTTCCATCTACAATATTCAAGATACTTTCCTTCCATGTGGCATAACTGTGGGACGAGAGCCTTGGCCAAAAGTATTGAGCACACTTTCTTCAACTCTAAAAACCATCTCTTTATTAATGCAGAACAATTTTCTGATATCTCAAAACTTAATATGTGACATTATCTATGAAAAGGGACCTTATTGTCGATGGCACTTATGTCGTTGTTTAAGACGAAACAATACAAACGCAACGCGATTCGACGTAAGCGCCATGGACAATAAGGTCCCTTTTCCTAGATAATGACACATATATGTACACAACAAGAGAACATCAGTTAATTATACTTAAAAGTAACGTAAATAAGATAACAGAAAGCAGCAATCATTCGTGTCTACAACGAAGTGGCTTATTGGAAATTTTCTATGCAATCACCAGTCACAGCAACGACCAATACCTAATCAGTTTAAATTAATTGATAACATTTCATCAGAAAATATGTAAATTCTACATGAAAATATCGAGTTTTCATATAATTCCTTTCATCCTCAGCACCATGCCAAAGGGGCCCAATTTTAATGACGTTTTTTCTATTTTTATTTTTCTGTTTATTTATAAATATAATAAATATATATTTTTTAAAATACCTACCAGACTTTGACTTCATCAAACCTGATGGTAAATAAATAAATATTAAATATTACGGGACAATCTTACACAAATAGACCTAGTCTTACGGTAAGCTAAGTAGGCCTTGTGTTGTAGGTACTAGACGACGATATATATAATAGATAGATACATATAAATACTTCAATACATAGAAAACACCCATGACTCAGGAACAAATATCTGTGCTCATCACACAAATAAATGCCCTGACTGGGATTTGAACCATGGGCTTTCTAGGCAGGGTCACTACCCAGGCCAGACCGGTCGTCAACTCATCAACCGGATTAAAGCCCCATTTAGACCATGCAAGAACTTGTATACGATTTTCATTACATTGCGGGGTTACATAAAGCGACCAAATTCGCCGTACGCCGATAGCCCGCAATGTTATCAAATTTTAAACACAAAACATGTCGAGCAATATTCGACTTATAAAACGTGAGTTACCCGCTTTTATACAATTAATGTTATCAAAATCGTATACAAATTCTTTCCTGGTCTAAATGGGGATTAACTCATTCTTATTATAGGAATGTACAGTATTAATATGAATGTAGGAGATACACAGTAATGTCCCTCTGTGCATTAAGTTCATTCTGTCGCAGCTGTTATTATCGTGAGCATGGAAACAGCATTATAACTTTAAATTAACAGTCGAGACTCATGAATCAAATACATGTACACCTTACGCCACTGCTACCCTACTATGGTGGGTTTTTATCGTTTCTCACAATATCTGTCACGCTCTAACTAGTATGCGAGTGTGAAAGTGCCGGATAGCGACATTATAATACTTAAATTATACTACTGATTCTTTTTGGGATAGTCTTTTATGGAGTAGAATATAAAATGAGTAAGTTCATCAGCTCATTAGAATATAGCAAAAGAAAATAGTAACTTTATGTTAAATCTCGCACATTGCTGTCCGGCAGGGTCGCGGGCACGCAGCAGTGTGTTCAGATTCATCTCGTCCTACAAGAATGAAAATCATAAAATTTAGTAATTGCCTTTTCGAAGGTAGTCTAAATTGAAAATTATAAAACATTAAGAATTATTGGAAAAATTACCCAGAATTTTTAGTAGACAGCAGGCAAGTAGCAGTGCGAATAACCATCTCGGACTATATTTAGTTCTTCTTTGTTAATAATGGTAGCTTGATTTTATTGTTACAAAATAGCAACAAAATGGCGGTACATAGCTAAGTAGATGCAAACTGTGTTTTACTGCCTCCGTGGTCGATGATAGAATGAAAGATGCAAAGATGGAATGGAAGGGATGAATGAGAAAGGATGAATAAGTGATTCACATACTTTTAATGATAATTTAATTTTAAATGTAATATCAATAATTAATGTATATGTAATATTTTAAATGATTATTTTATTTATATACATATTTTTTTAGCTTTATGTAATGTTTGCATGTCTTCATACGACAGAATACTGTGCTTCAAATTGTACGACCAACTAACTGTACCTGTACAATTGTATTCTAGCAAATAAAAAATCTTTATCTTTTTTTTTTTATGCAAGACTGACCAACGTTTGTTTTCAGTCGCACCTGATGGTAAGTGACGACGAGGTCGAAGGTGTAGCACGCTGGTTCAGTAACAGCCTATTCACTCTTGACTTGAAGAGACCCAAATTATATCTTGCCGGGAATACAGACGAAGGGAGCGAATTCCATTCCTTAGCAGTCCGCATTAGGAAGGTAGAAGCGAATCGCTTCGTGAGAATGAATAGAATATTCACAACGTAAGGATGAAACTGCTCCCCTCGCCTGGACGTCCGGTGATGGAACGGAGATGGCGGAATTAAATCGTGCAATTCCTGAGCACACTCTCCAAAATGTATCCTGTAAAACACAGACAAACTAGCAACCTTGCGGCGATGCTCAAGGCTCTGTAACCTTACACTCACTTATTTAGGATCGCCAATGAGTCTGCGAGCTCGGCGTTCTATTGAATCCAAAGCGGCCAGCTGATACTTGGCAGACCCGTCCCAAAGGTGGCAACAGTTCTCCATACACGACCGAACCTGCGCTTGGTAAAGTGTTAGGAGCTGTTCCGGCATGAAGTACCTACCGCTTCACCCTATGTAAGACTCCTAGTTTTTTATCTTTATCATAGTCCAAAACTCAAAATGACAGAAACACATTTTATTCGATGGACTATTTTTGGGTGCCGTTACAAAACGAACATATCCTAAACCTACTTTGTAGGGTTAGTTTTCCGTATATAGTGTTTTTTGTATTGTAGTCATTTTGTGTTTCGATCCTTTTGAGTAATGCCGCCATTTTGTGTTCTGGCCCGTGTGCGACCGAATTATTTTTTAACCTTCGGTAAAAAGAGATGTCACATGTTTTTAATGTATTTCTCTACATAATGCCCCGACTAGAAGCTTCGAAAATGTTCTCATGGAATTTTCTAGAATTGCAATCTTCAATTTCTATGACACTTGCTATACAGATAGCTAGTTAAAAAAATATTGTAGCAAATCAATCGTATACATAATAATTAATAAGTTTGAGCATATACTCTGGCATGCTCTTAGAGCATGCCAGAGTACCGTAGTAGGTTTTGCGTTTTGTAAAGTGGTAGCTCTCTTTACAGCCACGAGGCGGCCTCGACCCCGGGACTGCCGGGTGTTAACCAGAATGTGCTGTTCAACTTAATAATAAATAAATAAATATTTCGGGACAATCTTACACAAATCGACCTAGTCCTACGGTAAGCTCAGTAAGGCTTGTGTTGTAGGTACTAGACAACGATATATATAATAGATAGATACATATAAATACTTAAATACATAGAAAACACCCATGACTCAGGAACAAATCTCTGTGTTCATCACACAAATAAATGCCCTGGCTGGGAATCGAACCCAGGACCTTCGGCTTCATAGGCAGGGTCACTACCCACTAAAGGGTGAACACTATTAAATTGTCGCAGGTCGAACATGCTACAGACGACAAAATAAAAATCCAAAGTGCTCAAAATTCTTTATATGACTAATTTTATACAGCGTAAAATCATTTTAAAAAATATTAGGGCTATTTCATCGAACGACGAGAAAATTTCCGGACATTACTTTTGACGTGATTCATTGAATTTCGCACGGAATCATCGCTTAACAATTTTGTGCATTTAATCCATTTTCGTTGAAAATCTGGTAATGAAGTGGCAGGTTGGCAAGTTTTTCGCAGTTTAGTTTTTATATTAGCCCAATATTTTTCGATGGGGCGAAGTTCGGGACAGTTAGGTGGGTTACTCTCCTTAGGCACTACCTCGACTGAATTCGCCTTATACCATTCCAAAGTTCGAGACGAATAATGGCAACTTGCTAAATCTGGCCAAAACAATGTTGAGGAAGTGTGTTTCTTTATGAATGGTAACAGTTTCTTTTTCAAGCATTCTGATATATAAATATCGGTGTTAATTGTCCCGGTAGTGATAAATGGTGAGCTCCTCATGCCGCACTGGCATATAGCTTGCCAAACAAGGTATTTTTTGCAAATTTTTCTACCGGGATCACCTTTTCCGATTCGTCAAGATTCGAGATGTCACGAGAGGAATAGTACTGGTTACCTGGTAAAGACTTGAAATCTGCCTTGACGTAGGTTTCATCGTCAATAATTAGGCAACATTTTTCTCAATCAACAAGGTATACAATAACCTAGAACGTCTAACCGCACGATTATATTGATCCACAGTTCTCTTTGGGAGCCTTTTGCTTCTTATATGTTGTAATGCCGCATTCTTTTTTAATTTTTGGACATTTGCTTGACTAGTGCCTACTTTTTCGCCACATCCCGGGAAGAGATACTCGGATTCTTATCAAATAGCTTGCACACCTTTGATTGTAACTTAACATTAGATTTTCTGGTGGGTTGACCTTCACGCCGCTTCCTATATATAGTTCCACCTTGTTTAATTTCTTTAGGGTTAGTTGACCCGTCCTCCGAGTTGTTTGACAAGATTTTGCCAGATCTAAAGTTGATAAATGAGGATTTTTACTGAATTCTTGCAAAATTAATTCGCGAACATTTTTTTCGTGTAACGCCATTTTCATAAATAAAAAACAAATGAACATTTTATGGTTGTCTAATATATTACGAGCCTTCTAAATTTAAAATTTTAAAAGAATATTCAAAAAGGTTCGATGCAACACGCTAGCAAAGTAAAAATGTAGGCGATAATTTAATAGTGTTCACCCTTTAGGCCAGACCGGTCGTCATGTTTAAGATCAAGTGACACACTCGCGGTATTCCTATATGTTATACTATAAAAAAATAAAAATAAAATAAAAAGTCCGCTGAGGACAGGATTCGAACCTGCGCGGGTATAACCCATTGGATTTCAAGTCCAACTCCTTAACCACTCGGACACCTCAGCTGTGAGTAACTTGACGAAATTTACCGACATCTATTAATTACAATGCTGTGATCATAGACAACTATCTTCAGACTCGCTAATCGGTTCTTTCTTTTATGACCTAATAATCAAAACTATCTTTTAAAGCGTATTTTTTTATAAATCTTGAGTGTGTTAGCACCTGAAAACAATTTGAAAGCGATACAGCGGGGGAATGCTACCAGCATCCTCGGCACCATGCCAAAGGGGCCCAATTTTAACGACGTTTTCTAAATTATTTTTTCTTTAGTTTTATTGTTTACCTTGTATTTATCTGTAAATCGTTTGTTTTTCCTAATAAAAAAAACATTTATTTGAAAGTCTATGAGAAATTATCTAAACTCCTGAATAATTTTAACATGTATTATTTGGGTCATTATTTTAGGTGTAAGATAAATGTTACAGAAATAAAAACACACATTTTGATGTTGTCTGTTTTATTTTGAACATAAGGGTATATACCGATAACATACTTTATATTATCAGAGATCGATAAAGTTTATTTTGGTTAAAAAAAGCAAAATTCAAATTTTAACGGTAACGAAAATGAGCACCATGACCACGAAAAAGAACATTTTGTTTATTTTTAAATGTTATAATTGTACTATTTGAATGAAAATCCGATGATAATGAGAAAACGAATAAGCATTATTTAATTAATCAGGTATCAACAGAAATCGACAATCGATATCTATATAATAAAAAATTAAAACTTGACCACGAAAATGACGACTTCAAATTGTCATTTTTGTAACCTTTAAATACTATCTAGAAATTATTTGATTAAAGTAAGATTAATAACTTCAACTCACAAACAAAAACAGCTTTCAATACCTCTCTATCTTCAAGAATTATTTCACACGTACATTGTGTGAAATGTATATATCTAAATATTAAAAAAACTACGTCATTTAGAGGAACATTTTGTTGTGTTGTTTCGTTGTAACAAAATTTCGTTGGGGTCTACCGTAGACCTGCACGGGAATATAATAATATATATATCAGTGCAGGAATAAAAGTAACAATATCGGAAATATCGATATATAATTATTAAACGGTCCGGTACTTTTCATGCCGATTACATCAATTTAACGTCACGCTGCAGATGATCCCAAACAGTTACTAATGACAAGAAGTGTGAAAACTTACTTTATCAGCAAAACTGTATTTATTATTGTCATGTAAGTAAAAAAGGAGATTAGAAGTTTTGTATTTAATATTTTATGTTTTCCATTGTAACGTCTCGTAAAGACGGCATAACGGCATAAACGATTACATTGTAAAAAGCAGAAAATTCTATAAAAAGTGTTCTGTATTTTTTCTACTTGTAGGGAAAATCATCTTTTTCGTGGTCTTTTAATCAGTTTCGTGGCCCATAGCACCACGAAAATGATGACCACGAAATTGAAAAGTTCTTACTTTCGCGACTCTGCAGTAAATATCCTATAGGTTTGAAGCAAATGAAATCAATATGGAATATCTTAACTGCAAACTTAACAGCTCCAGTAAAACATTATATTTATTTACCCAATACTCACCAAGTCGCAACCGTAACGAAAATGACGCTCGATCTTTGACGCAAATCTAACTTGAACCTTTATTACATTAATTATAGATAAATAATTATGGCTTGCGATAAACATTACACGTCATATTGATGCAGTCTTATTTTCAAAGTTGCTTATAGTTAAAAATGATTAACAGGAGGTTTGTCCTCTTTTTGTTTAAAATATTACTTAATAAGTGTGGCAACGAAAATGATGGTGTATTTTGAAACAACGGGAAATGTAGAAAAAATGGTCTTATCAATGTCCTAATTTTTTTATGTTTGCATGCATGGTATATCATATTATGAACATTCAATCCATGTTTTAAACAGCAAGTATTTCTATACCTTGTATTTTTACAATACTACAAAGTAGTCAGGGATAATCCGAACCTGAACACGTAACTGACTTATGTGCAGAAAATTTAAGTTATTGTGGAAAAAAGATAAAATAGAATAAAATGTATTTACCACAAGTTTCAGTGATAATATCCTAAGCCACCTAAAAACAATAAACGATATATTTCTAATTTTATAACTGAAAATTTGAGTCTAAACACAATTGAACCTCTCGAAATAATAACCCATTTATAACATTTGATTGTAAAAAAAACTTTACTATTTTTCTTATTTATTAATGGAGTTGTGTTATATTTCATCAGTGAAATGTCTGGCACCAGAACGAATCAGAAATCATTTAATTGTCAGACATAGGTTTGTACCTATTTAATTAGGTCTTTAAGTAGGGTACACTTTACGAATCATTATGTTTTTATTTGTAGACAAATTTTTTGTTTGTGTCATGTATAATTAATTGTAGGTGCTTCGGAAGGTTGCTGGTGTGGGATGCCATCTGCTTACATAAGCGCCGTCCCATCTCCAACGAACTAATATAAGACAACAAATATAAGAGCCTGGGCATAAATAGAGTGCCTTTTTGTACCATTTGGCGTAGAAACGCTAAGTCCATTGGGGTCCCAGCGCACACAAACTTTTTCCTCGAGGGCCTTTTCGACTTAATGTAGTAAATAGTTACGTAATTATTATAAAATTGGAACCCTTATTGTAACCCTATATTTTTATTTGCATATTACTGAATTTGGATGATAATTTATGATAGTACAACAACGTATCAACGAAGTTATCGACTACATACGTAAGTGATCTGTGGCAGTAATTAAATCGTATTGTTCAGAGACATACGTATAACGGTAAGTAATATAATAAATCTTAATTCAATACCGTACGGTCTACAGTCTATACAATGTGATGTTATGTCGGAATATAAGGATAATTACATATTTTATTATTGACTCACGTTTTATTATACGCTATGCTGTATCTCGTGGCTTTGTAAAATTTATTTTCATTCTTTTTTTTTTTATGACATAGGCGGCAAACGAGCAGACGGATTGCCTGATGGTAAGCAATTACCGTCGCCCATGGGCACCCGCAACACCAGGGGAGTCACAAGCGCGTTGCCGGCCTTTAAGGGGGTTGGAGCTCTGGGAACCTTACTCACCATCAGGAACACAACACTACATACCTGAAAGCAGTGATATTATGGCTGTGGTCTTCTGTAAGGAGGAGGTACTTCCCCAGTTGGACTGCCCCAGATTCAAGCATGATGGTCATCGCTGTGCCCTACCTCTCATTGTTGGACGTAGTTTAAGGACATACCCGGGACATGTATTTGTTTCAAGAACGAAGGGCGATTTTTGACTTTAGAACGTTCCATATCGGCTGAATAGATTAGCACCACCCCATCTTCGTAACGAAAGAGACGACAAGCGGAAAAATTTACGGATGGGCAGCAGCGTCCGTCGCAATGCTACTGCGATCACCAAACCGCCTGCCAAGCGTGGCGATTTTGGCATTAAACCAACTAACTATGCTGCTTATCGCGGTCTATGTGGGAGACCCATGTTAAGCAGTGGACATCCGTGGATGAAGTAGTCTCTACTTACGGTATCAAAAATTGTAGCAAGGTCGGCATCACGGCCATATTGAATAATAATTACCTACGTGTATTAATACAAATAATAAATATCTAAAAAAAACAATATTACAAAAAATTACTGAGCTCCACGTTAGACTCAAGAAGAATTGTGTTGTGAATACTCAGCCAACGATATGTATGTGATATACAAATACTTAAATACATGTATTTTTCTATAGAAAACACCCATGCCTCAGGAACAAACTGTGCTAATCACATAAGTAAATCCCTTTACTGGGATTTGAACCTAAGACCGTGGGATTCATAGGCATGTTAATGAAGAAAAAGTAAACAATTAATGTTCATGAAAACTTCGCCGTTCTGACGCTCAACCAGAAGTGATGGTCACCACCCACCAGATCATACCTGTCGTCACAACGACATGTAAAATAAAATACCGGGATTTTATATAACAATAAAACGATAATCGCATTTATTAATCCTGATAATTATCGGCAGGTAAGCGCATCAGGCTATTAATAATCAATTAATCAAACAGTGTTATTAACTGGCTGATTACCGTTTACGCTCCGGGCGCAGTGTGATATCGGTAAATATCCGGTATCGAGAGGTGAATATTGACGTGAAAATAATGTATATATACAGGCACGCTTATTTTGTCTGTTCCTGGCCCGGTACCGCGAACGTCGAAGTTCGTATATTACGGGCACCTTTCTCTTTTACTCCAATTAAGGATGTCATGAGAGTGACAGAGACAATCGTCCGAAATTTACGAATATCGTTGTTCACGGTAGCGCCGCTGAGGGGACTTCTGGTTGAGCGTCAGAACGGCGAAGTTTTCATGAACATTAATATTTTTACTTTTTCTTCATTAACGTGGTTTACTATTAAAAGATTACATTTCAGCCGTATGCAGTCCACTGCTGGACATAGGCCTCCCACAGATATCACTTGTTATCATCTTGGGGGTAGTTGCCATAGTCGCCACGCTTGGCAGGCGGGTTGGCGACGATGTTTCCCTTTGTCACCTCTTACGATACCCGCGGGAGGAGATGGAGTGGTGCTATTCTAGTCAGCCGGCATCATACGGCATGTGACGATAATTAAGCATTTTTCTATATTTGGTACTCCCAATACCAATCAAATTCTTAAAAGGGCCAATTCTTCTCACAATATTTCTCAGCAAACCTGAATATAACTTTCCATTAGAAGCGCTTGTCTTGAGTGGCCATTAGGGCATTAGGCGAAGGTTAAAATTGTAATAATCTCTGCAGCGCCCCCTAACGGGGCCGTAAATAAAGTAAATAGCTTCTGTAAGCCTAGGCGTCAAACTGTACTAGTGGCCGGGCCAGGAGATACGCGGGCGTCTTCTGTATTTGTCTCTCTATCTATTTATAAGGGCGATAGAGAGGCAGTTAGCTTTTGCGGTCTTAACCTCAACTTGGTATAGGTAAAAACCCTAGCACCTGCGGCGCTACCGCGAAACACGATGTTCGTAAATTTCGGACGTTTGTCTCTGTCACTCGTAAGATGCCTTAATAGGAGTAAAAGAGAAAGATGCTCGAAATATACGAACTTCGACGTTCGCGGTACCGGGCCTGGCCTATGTAGTAGTAACGTGTGTACACGCATGTCGGCGTTCTATATTTAAATGTTGACATAAGTTCCATATTAATTCTCTGCATAACTACTTTTTTGACGACCGGTCTGGCCTAGTGGGTAGTAACCCTGTCTGTGAAGCCGATGGTCCTGGGTTCGATTCCCAGTCAGGGCATTTATTTGTGTGATGAGCACAGCTATTTGTTCCTGAGTCATGGGTGTTTTCTATGTATTTAAGTATTTATATGGATCTATCTGTTATATATATCGTCGTCTAGTACCTACAACACAAGCCTTACCTTACATCTTTATTGTCAAGGGAATAAGAGGGCGTGTAGGTCATTTTGAACACTTAGCCACTTTTGTTGCTGACTGTACGCTGGTTTAGGAGCCTCGTTCTAAATAGCACCGTTTATTATTTGTATTTATTAGTATTGTTTTAGTTTGAACATTCTAACGGGAAGACCGCGCACGGCGCCTGTTATTATTTTCAAGCATTTTTATTCATATAGTTGTGGCACTGCACCGGAAGCTAACTTGAGCCTTTTTTTGTATTAGGACAGAGGCGCCCGTGACTTTTCTGCCTTAAATTAATTATTCCAGTAATCTATTCTGAACACTACCATCTTCTTCGCGTTTACTGCCTGAAGCTTGGGGTCCGCTTGGCAACTAATACCAAGATTTGGCGTAGGCACTAATTTTACAAAAACAACTGCCATCTAGCCTTCCAACCCAAAGAGTAAACTAGGCCTATTGGGATTAGTCCGGTTTTCTCACACACGGAACACCGCGATCGCCAGCCCGCTTGCCAAGCGTGGCGATTATGGTATTTACAACCAGTCCATGTACTTCAGCTGATATGATGATGATTAATAAAAAGTCAATAGATACACGGTTACAATAACTTCAAACGACAAACGAACATTCCATAATAAAGCCGAAACAGGCACAAATTATACTTATTCTAAAAAGGCCATATGCACCCAGATTTAAGTAGCTCTTATGACATTTTGTAATTGGCTAACATGTAGCGAGTCCGAATGTGTTGCGTGGAAGACACCCGCCATAAATAACGCGTAAGCCCGTTGGGGGGAATTTAGTTCCAAACTTGAATTAGATAAAGCTATTAAATGACTTGTGGAGTTTAATATGACCTTAATACGACTTGTGGGCCATCTGTTACTAAGTGTTACAGAATTATAATGTCTTCATATCAGCCGAAATATTTCCACTGTTGGACATAGGCCCCGGACCGGACGGATAGGTATTTTGGACCCGGGTATGTCCTTAAACTACGTCCAACAATGAGAGGTAGGGCACAGCGAAGTACCATCACGCTTGAGTCCGGAGAAGCCCAACTGGGGAAGTACCTCCTCTTTACAGAAGACCACAGCCATAATAGCACTGCTACCTTTCAGGTATGAAGTGTTGTGTTCCTGATGGTGAGTAAGGTTTCCAGAGCCCCAACCCGGCAAGGCCGGAAACGCTCTTGTGACTCCCCTGGTGTTGCGGGTGCCCATGGGCGACGGTAATTGCTTATTATAGGTGTAAGATGTTTAAAGTTCAAAATATTTTTTATTTAATTTTTTTATATTATATTGACATTATTATTGATAGACATATAAATATTATATTGTAATAATTTTACCAATGAATTGCTCTGTAATCAATTATTAGATTAAGATTATATTTGTATTTGACTATTCGAAAGTGCTTGTTGCTACGCCTACTTGAATAAAAAATAAAATTTTTAAAATTTTAAATAAAATTGAAATTGGATTGAATTGAATTGAATTGAAATCTGATGCTGGAGCAGGCAGGATTCCATCTGTCCATAGGAACGCTGTGGTAAAACATTATATTTAGTGTTTGTAGAATTTTCTCGACCGGTCTGGCCTAGTGGGTAGTGACCCTGCCTGTGAAGCCGTTGGTCCTGGGTTCGAATCACAGTCAGGGCATATTTGCGTGATGAGCACAGATATTTGTTCCTAAGTCATGGGTGTTTTCTATGTATTTAAGTATTTATATGTATCTATCTATTATAAATATCGTTGTCTAGTACCTGCAACACAGCCTTACTGAGCTTACCGTAGGAATAGGTCGATTTGTGTAAGATTGTCCCAAAATATTTATACTATTTATATTTATTATTTGTTTGTGGAAAGAAAACTACAGTCTGTTATAATTATACCTAAATATTTTTATAGCAGGGACAACATTTGCTTAGTGTTTGCCTCAATAAAACTATCAACAATCCTGTTATCGATAAATACGTATCTACTTCAACGACAAGACGTACACACAGTCTTATATCGACTAACTACCTAGACACTGCGCGCCACCGATCATGAAAAAAGTGAACCTAATCCGTACACTTTTGATCTAATCTACTTTTACTATTTGCATTGAATATTTCGAAATTGTTTTCTTACTTATGTAAAATATAAATAAATAGATAGTTTTTTATGTAAGAAGACTTTATAATCATATAAATAAATAATTAGTTAAAAATAAACAAAACTTAAATAAATTATAACATTATTAAATTAAATCTATCTAAATTAGAAAAATAAACTGCATAATTAAAACTAAAAACTTAACTAAGAAAATTAAAATATCCCAACAAACTAACTAATCCTGGGCCCCTCGGTAGGGTGCCCATTACGCAGGCAGCATTCCTGCGTTGTATTGCGATTGCGATTCTTTGAGCGAGAAAGCTGCCTGCGCGGGGATCTCCTGTTGCCTCTCTCAGGCGTTTACTGAGCTCCTTGTGGAGCCCGAGCGCACCCTTGCCACAAGGTCCGAGTATCTCGACGCCAAACGGTGAGAACTCGTATTGAGCGCCGAGACAACTGTATTTGCTGACCTTGATTTTTTGTTATTGTTATTTATTTTCAACTCTATTTAAAATATAGGATATATTTGTCTTTGTATTACCTGTATGATGTAACTTATCGATAACAGGACTGGTACTTATAGATGTTTTTATTTTGTCAATCACTTACAAAAAATCGTTCGTGCTAGAAAAAGATCTAGGTATAGTTATAATTAGCTTGTAACAAAAATGAAATTTTAGCCTAAAAACTTAAATGTTTTGCTTCGTTGTGTCCTTTCCGAAAACAACACAAAGAACTTCATTAATTGATAAAATAATCAAAAAACTCCGCAGTCGGTAGGATTCGAACCTACGCTCCCAGAGGGAATCTGATTTCTAGTCAGACGCCTTAACCGCTCGGCCACGACTGCTCTTACATGTGCACTTAAAAATAGCGTTCACTTTTAAACATGCATGTGTTCATTAAAAAGTACTTTCACTAACGAACGTTCGATGTAGCCGAAACGTGACTAATGTAGGTCAATGTAATCGCCGTAATCGGCAAACGATCGTTTGTCTCTGTCACTCTACGTCTTAATTGGAGTAAAAGAGAAAGATACCAGAAATTTTCGGAAGTCGATATTTGAGGTAGAACTTCTGGTTTTATACGTTAATTACACATAAACATCTCTTGAACAAAGGCAAACGAGATAGATTTTTTTTATATACAAGACTGACCTCGCTCACAACTGATGGTAAGTGTCGACGAGGTCGAGGGTGTAGCACGCTGGTTCAGTAACAGCTTATTTACTCTTGCCTTGCAGAGACACAAATTATATATTTCCGGGAATACAGACGAAGGGAGCGAATTCCATTCCTTAGCAGTCCGCATTAGGAAGGTAGAAGCGGATCGCTTCGTGCGAATAAATGGAATATTCACAACGTAAGGATGAAACCGATCCCCTCGCCTGGTCGTCCGGTAAATATTTTTTATAGACTTTTTAAATATTTTAATGTACCTACACTTTATTTTCACATAACATAAATCTACAAAAAGCCCTTGATATTGTACCGTGCCAAGGATGCTGACGGCATTTCCTCGTTGTATCGCAATGCTGATACGTTGTGCGAGGAAGCCGGCAGCTTCGGCGACCAGTTACGTCAACCAGCGTCGCGATTTCTACAAAAAGTTTATGCGCGCTGGGACTCCATGGATCTAGAGTTACTACGATAAATGATACAAAATACGACCGGTCTGGCCTAGTGGGTAGTGACCCTGCCTATGAAGCCGATGGTTCTGGGTTCGATTCCCAGTCAGGGCATTTATTTGTGATGAGCACAGATATCTGTTCCTGAGTCATGGGTGTTTTCTATGTATTTAAGTATTGATATGTACCTATCTATTATATATATCGTCGTCTAGTACCTACAACACAAGCCTTACTGAGCTTACCGTAGGATTGGGTCGATTTGTGAAAGATTTTTTTTTTTTTATGAGATAGGCGGCAAACGAGCAGACGGATTGCCTGGTGGTAAGCAATTATTGTCCAGAAATATTTATATATTTGTTATTTATTATTATTTATTTAAAATAGTACTCTCTACTGAGGCTTCCAAACGAGCCTATTTAATTTGTCGACCGGTCTGGCCTAGTGGGTAGTAGCCCTGCCTATGAAGCCGATGGTCCTGGGTTCAAATCCTAGTCAAGGGCATTTATTTGGGTGGGTGTTTTCTATGTATTTAAGTATTTATATGTATCTATCTATTGAATATATCGTCGTCTAGTACCTACAACACTTAGTGAGCTTACCATATGACTAGGTCGATTTATGTAAGATTGTCCCGAAATATTTATTTATTTATCGTATTAGATGGACTGATACGTACTGGTCACAGGGAGTGAGTGGCTTCAGTTTCTAGATCACTGTGGCGGTCTATGGCGGAGGCATATGTCCAGCAGTGGACTTCTGTGGCTTAGAAATAGGATTCGTGCAAAAATGTCTTCACCAATGGGCGTCTATATTTGTTTTCTGATTGGTCCGTGAGGCAATCAATCAAAGCACTGTGACCATGGCTAAGCCAATTCTTTTCAGGGATTTTTAAAAAGGATTTGTGGTTTTGGATAGTCGTTTGTTCTGTTAACGAAATAAAAACGACCTGAGCACGCGAGCGCTTTAAGAGTTCTGTAGTACACCTAACTCTATTTTTCGCAGTATTTTTTTTGTGTAAAAATGTCCAGTATTTTTTTTTCGCGATATTGACTAAATACCGGTTAATCTTTTACGGTTTTTACACAATATACGCTTAACCGATCTAATTTTTTTGGACCCGGGTATGTCCTTAAACTACATCCAACAATGAGAGGTAGGGCACAGCGAAGTACAATCACGCTTGAATCTGGAGAAGCCCAACTGGGGAAGTACCTCCTCCTTACAGAAGACCACAGCCATAATAGCACTGCTACCTTTCAGGTATATAGTGTTGTGTTCCTGATGGTGAATGAGGTTCCCAGAGCGCCAACCCACTTATAGGTCGGCAACGCGCTTGTGACTCCCTTGGTGTTGCGAGTGCCCATGGGCGACGGTAATTGCTTACCATCAGGCAATCCGTCTGCTCGTTTGCCACCTTTGTCATAAAAAAAAATACTTTTACGTTTACTTTCTAAAATGACAATGCTGCAGGGACCGGACAACCCTTTCCGTGGCAAAAGTCATTAAAAGGGCGTCCCTTAAACACGGCTAACACATTGAAAGACTTACCAGTTTGAAAATGCTGTCGCGGTCCCGAATGAGATCTAGAAACGTCGGAGCTAATTTTTAAAGTACTCGTATATATACGAGATTAAGTCCTCATTTGCTGTGCAGTTGTACAGTCAGCAGCAAAAGTGGCCAAGCGTTTGAAGTGTTCAAAATGACCTACACGCGCTCTTATTCTCTTGACAATAAAGACGCGTTGACCTCATTTTGAACACCTCAAACGCTTAGCCACTTCTGCTGCTGACTGAACGAAGGTTTTACATATTTTTTTACAGTAAAACCTACGTAATTACTTTGTTTTATTATTTTATTTGTTTCTTTCAGCGATTGTACATAAATAGTTCATCATCATATCAGCAGAAGGACGTCCACTGCTGGTCATAGTGGTCATAGGCCAAAGCTACCAACGATGACCGGTTTTGCGCCACCCGCATTCAATGGATTCTTGCGATATTTACCAGGTCGTCGGTCAACCTAATGGAGGGTATGCCCACGCTGCGCCTTTCGGTACGTGGTGACCACTCCTGAACCTTTACGCCCCAACGGCCATAGGTTCTACGTGCACTGTGTCCTGTAAATAGTTATTTTGGGACAATCTTACACATCAACCTAGTCGTACATGAACTAAATAAAGTTTGTATCATAAACACTAGATAACGTTCATAAAGCGAATCCACCTGTGGTCTGAGCAGGAGGCCTCCGTGGAGACGTGCCATCCTCCGACCAGCTCGCAGACGTTCTCTGATGCCAGAGTTAGGTCTATGATCGTACTGCATCTTCTGTTTACAAATGTTGGCTCAGCGCCTACATTTAGGATGTTTAGGTTCGTTGTTACAAGGTATCCCACTAGTGTCTTACCTCGGTTGTTGCTGGTCTTCATCCCCCAAATCGGGTGATGAGCGTTGGAGTCAGTCCCGACAATGATTGCCAGGCCTGCTCCCTCGCAGTGCTTGACCAGCTGCTGTAGTTCGTTACAATTACAACGTTCATAAACCAGAAACAAATATTCGTGATGAGCACACAAATCCCAGGATCCGCTAGCTTTAACAAGCAATTGTATAATAATTATAACGTATTACGTACATACGTAGGGTAAACCAGAGTGTTATTGCCCACTGCCAGTGATTGCTCGCTTGAAGAAAAACATTGTCATTTTGTATGTGTAGGCAATCACTCATACCAGTCCTTAACCGGGCAATAGCTATAAGGTTGACCCTACGTAACCAAGGTATTTAAATATTAGTCTTACATATTAATTGTATACCGGGTGTGGCCCGTAATAGGAGCAATAATTTTAGGGATCGCTTCTGCATCACGAACGTAGCAACATTTGTTCTACAACTTTAAAAAATTGTGTAATTTCTGACTTGGGATTTTTTCGAACAAACTAAATAGTATTTTCAATGAACGGCATCCAATAGTCTAATTGTCGTTTACTGTCAGCCTACAAACTTCATAGTTTTCGCAATACATTGCTTGTTTGGAAAATCTTTTTTTATGTAAACTATAAGTTATTTTCAAAAGTCGTAGAACAAATGTTGCTACGTTTTTGGTGTAGTAGATGCCTAAAATTAATGGTCCTATTACAGGCCACACCCGGTAGAAGAGGGTAACTCAAGGTTTATAAGTCGAAAATTGCTCGAAATGTTTCACTCCGAGTGAGTTACCCGCTTCTATACAATTAATATGTTTGAATCTCACTATAGTTTTTGGTTTAAAATTAGTCTAACATGTGTGTCAACAAACCTAGTGTAAAATTGTTCCACGTATCGGAATATTCACAAACAATGACTTAATGATTGCTTATGATTTTTAAAATCGTAATCCGAAATTGAAAATACTTGACTTGTACTTGAGAAAAAGTGAGGAAGATGTGGGTTCGAATCCTGCCTGACGCCAGAGGTCCTCGTTACTTTTTTTAAAGTATATATCATCTATTTTCCATTTATAATGTATATAGGAGAGATACTATTTAAAAATCAAAGCAAATCTAAATATTTAATAAAAGATAATTTTATTTGTTCTTAAGGTGACGGCACCAGTAATGGACAAGGAACCAATCATGAACATTAGTACTTATTTCAAAGGAGTTAAGTGTTGTACATTTGTTGGGACATATTCAATTTATAACTATGATTTTTGAAATGAGAACTAAGTGTCCATCATTGGTGCCTTTCAGCTAAGCGTGTCCAACATTGGCGCCATTACCTTAATATGTCATATCATAATTTGTTTAAATTATAGAATAACAATAATAAGTACATAATCTTATTTCTATTTTGTCTCTGAAAATATTGATCAAAAGTATAGTCCTTTTATCGATAAGTATAGTCAACCAAATTTGATTTCTAGGCCACTTCGAACCTTGTCACAGTGACGTTAATAAGAGATCTTTTGACGACCGGTCTGACCTAGTGGGTAGGGACCCTGCCTATGAAGCCGATGGTCCTGGGTTCAAATCCCAGTCAGGGCATTTATTTGTGTGATGAGCACAAATTTATTCCTGAGTCATGGGTGTTTTCTATGTATTTGAATTGTCCCGAAATATTTATTTATTTATTTTATTATATGACGTTGTCTGTACTTCCTAGTCTTTTTCAGTATTTATCATATGGAACGACTAAGTCAATGAATTTATTTCTTATTATGCAATTAGTAAGTATATTGGAGCATATTGTATATCAGAAGAAAGAGATAATAATCGAGATATTATTAAATTAACATAAAAAAATTGACAAGTACATAACTTGAAAATTGCTCTAACTAAAAGTAAATTACTCTATAATAATTAATAGCATTTGCAACTATTAACAAATGAACATTTCTTTTACTACTATTTAGAACATTGTAGTTATTAAACCCGCTTCTTTTACCTATTTATTAAAAATATATGAATCGCTGAGCTATCATAACTCATATCATAATCAGCAATAATAAAACTATAATCACCAATCATTAGTGAAATTACCCATCACATATTACATATTGGTACGCAGTCGCTAAATTCGTCCGTTTAATAAGAAGCAGTCGTGGCCGAGCGGTTAAGGCGTCTGACTAGAAATCAGATTCCCTCTGGGAGCGTAGGTTCGAATCCTACCGACTGCGAATCTTTTTGGATTTTTTTTATTATAATTTTAATAATAATAGTATTCAAACCCCAAATTATTCAAGTTTTTAGTAAAAGTTTATTAAACTTTTATTGTATTATATTTTATAATTCACCAAATTCAAAGGCATCTAATTTAGACTACTAGGATCGACTTTAGTATTATAATCATGGCCGTTTTAATCCTAATTTATCCATACTATTTCGCATTTTGCTAACATTTTGCACGTAATTATTTTCTTAATCTATTTTGTAATCTTACCTTATTGTGATTAATTCAGAACATAGACAAATAATCTGTAATTACGAAGCATTATTAACTATATTCGACTAGGCACCGATTTTTGAGCACTAGATGCTCGAATCGTGACATTTTAAACTCTCTCATACACGAAGAAATGGTATTTAAGAAACATGAATGATAGAAATTAATAATTATATAAAAAAATACACAGTACATTTTATGCAAAAATAATGGTAAGAAATTATTTTCGTTCTCAAAGTTTTTGGAATTCGAGTGTACGACTTTCAAAAATCAGCTCACAGTTACGAGTATTTCCCTATCGTTGTCCTGTGTAATGATTATTATCATTTGTGAGGATAAGTGCAAATATTTACTACAAGATAATAGATAACAACGGATTTGCAAGATTATTTTCCTATTAATGAAAAATAACTTATTTGTAAAGTATAACAGTAAGTAAGTAGCAAATGAGTCATTAATGTCATTATACTCGTTATAATCTATGTATAATATGTATAAATTCTCTTAAGTGGCTAAATATACGCAGGTTTATTCATGTTATTCATGAATTGAAGTACAATATTTTATTAACTATATTATATTGCATTGTATTTTTTGTTGTATTCTATAATCTATATATATAAAAGAAAGTGGGGTTTGTTCAACCGCTTATAACTCGAGAATGGCTGAATCGATTAAAATGATATGGATTGGTTGGAATCGTCAAAGCCCTGATTGCGACATTAAGTACTAAAAAAATCACAAAAATCCCGTGATTTTTGTAAGCTGTCACTACTTTTGTCGGTTTTTAGGCGGCACGAAGTTCGCCGGGTCAGCTAGTTATCTATAAAATTAAACAACTAATAACAATACTAACAACTAACTAAGGATGTTTGGATGTTTTTTTTTTTTTGTTACTGAATTAAAATTTCATCCCGCAGTTTTTGGGTGTTTAGAATAATGTGTACCCAATTTTGCACAACTCACCCTGACTTATGCAAAAGCTAAACTATGTCAGTTTTGTCATGATAAATAAACATTAACTTTCTGTAAATACTTACATTAGGTGATCGTTTCATAAGCTATGAGCAATATGTAATACAAAAAAAGTATAGCACTATTTAATAATTTTGATACTAATTTTATACTTTCCTTTAAATCACGCTTATGAAGTACAGTAAGCAGCTAAAGTGTTCAAAATGACCTACATGCGCTCTTATTCTCTTGACAATAGAGATGTGTTGACCTCATTTTGAACACCTCAAATGCTTAGCGACTTCTGCTGCTGACTGTACACTTTTTTTGAAAACTCCCTTTAAACCTTTGAGCAGCAGTTGCAGTCCTGGTAAACTGATGATTATGAACAAATTTAATATAGAATAGAATAGAATAAACTCAGATAGAGATAAAACACAGATATATTACATCAAACAAAAACAAAATACAAATAAAGTGCCACAAAATGGCCTCATGGCAGAATATTGCTAGCGAATAGCTAGCGCTGATCTTCCGATGAGGCCATAAGGTGAAAAAAATCACAATCGGTAACAAAAAAAAAATTTTTCCTATGCAATTCACTAATTTACAAATATAAGCAATAAAATCCATTTTTATTTGTTTAATTTCATTTATATTTATCCGTGTTTATTTACAATCTATATTTAGTCACAAAACAACCAATACTTTTCGAGATTAAAGCTGAAACGTCGTAAGAGATTACATTATCCTATTGTTATAGGACTTTATATGCTCAATGCATTTCAATTAGCATTGCCGGTTGATGACAGTTATGGTGCTTTTGTTTAGCGTCTCTAACTGGAAGGCGATCGGAACAGCGCTCGATATTTCAGTGACAAGTTCAAATGGGCAATATAGTTATAAGCGCAAATTTTTATTTTCCTTTTATTTTGGACCCGGGTATGTCCTTAAACTACGTCCAACAATGAGAGGTAGGGCACAGCGATGACCATCACGCTTGAATCTGGGGCAGCCCAACTGGGGAAGTACCTCCTCCTTACAGAAGACCATAATAGCACTGCTACCTTTCAGGTATGTAGTGTTGTGTTCCTGATGGTGAGTAAGGTTCCCAGAGCACCAACTCCCCTTAAAGGCCGGCAACGCGCTTGTGACTCCCCTGGTGTTGTGGGTGCCCATGGCCGACGGTAATTGCTTACCACCAGGCAATCCGTCTGCTCATTTGCCGCCTATATCATAAAAAAAAAAAAAAAAAATATTTTTAAACATCTAGTTGAACAGCATAACAGCATAAGTAACAAACCACTAGACATGGTTTGTTATCAGTAAGTAATATTATGTAGTTACATAGCTAGTTAATTCTTATCTATATAAACGTGAAAGTCCTGACTGACTGACTGATCAACGCACAGCCCAAACCGCTTAACCTAGATGGCTATTTTTTTCACAATAGGTATTTTATATACCGTAAGCACCCACTAAGAAGGGATTTTTCAAAATTCCACCATTAAAGGGGTAAAAAAGGGGTTGAAAATAAAATTTAAAGCTAGAGACTTGACATTTTGTGTAAATACTCCTAATTCAAACACAAGAAAAGTAATTTCAGCGTTTTTTGATATTCATCCTTTAAGGGGTCAAAAAGGAGGTTCTTCTGCGCGTGCGAAGCCGCGGGCAATAGCTAGTAACTAAATAATTGTGACCAGGGGGGCGATTTTTGAGAGTCATCCACACGAATTTAAAAAACATAAAGGATGAGAATAACTGCGCACAAAAGTTGCTCACCATTATTTTTGCACATGTATAGTTTCGATACCCACGAATATTAATTTCTAGGATTCGTGTTTCGAAAATATCACTTCTTCTATTCTGGCAGTTCGTAAAATGTCACGATTTGAGTACCTACTCAACGCTTAAAAATCGCCCCCCCAGACATGTAAGTAACATCACCCCTATCTGCCATGAGTATCGATTACAGGCCTTTCCCATAGACCGTCACAGGAAGCGATCTCTGAGCATGGAGCAATCGCCACGCTTGGCAGGCGGGTCGGCGATCCCAGTAATTCACTGTTACACACACACACATTACAGCCGTATGCAGTCCACTGCTGGACATAGGCCTTCCACAAATATGACTTGTATCATCTTCGGGTAGCTGCCATAGTCGCCACGCTTGGCAGGCGGGTTGGCGACCGCAGTAGCTGTTGATTGGGTTTCGACGGACGCTGCTGCCCGTCCGTAGGATTTTTCCCTTTGTCGCCTCTTACGACACCCGCGGGAGGAGATGGGGTGGTGCTATTCTAGTCAGCTGGCATCACACGGCTAAATATAAATTCACTGTACTGAGACTGTAAAGAGGATCATTGTTATAGAAAATATATTATTAACTATAAAATAATTGTCGACTAGTTTTAAATTCCCCCCTCTAATTGAGCTGGGGGGTAAACAATACGAGCACCGACAATACTATTGCCCGCGGAACTTTCTGCCTGTAATTAAGCCTCGAAGCGATTTGCTTGTCTTTGCTTTAATTATTCCCACTTTGTTACGGTTACGTTAACTTTTCAGTTAATATTCTGAAAATATCAATTTGTAATTACATTTCGCTCAATCAGCAATATTCCGAAGTAATAGGAGACTTTGTGATTGGTTTTCTTTTTTTTTATGACAAAAGGTGGCAAACGAGCAGACGGATTGCCTGATGGTAAGCAATTACCGTCACCCATGAGCACCCGCAACACCAGGGGAGTTACAAGCACGTTGCCGACCTTTAAGGCGGGTTGGAGCTCTGGGAACCTTACTCACCATCAGGAACACAACACTACATACCTGAAAGGTAGCAGTGCTATTATGGCTCTGGTCTTCTGTAAAGAGGAGGTACTTCCCCAGTTGATCTTCTCCAGATTCGAGCATGATGGTACTTCGCTGTGCCCTACCTATCATTGTTGGACGTAGTTTAAGGACATACCCGGGTCCGGGTTCTTGAAAATATTATCAATGAAATGTTATCTCTTATGGAACATTTGTGCGCCTTGCTTCTATTAAAGATAAGGCTTGATGGAGAACAATTCCTTCAATAAACAATAGCACATGCCGGCGATCGCGGTGACATAGTAAAAATCCAATTCCGAAGTAACAGGATAGTCTGTTGTTGGTTCTTGAAATTATCTTCAATTATAGTACATTACTGCAGCCGCCGGGAAAAAGGGGGTTGAAGGCTGAGTTGTATATACGGCCGACCGTAGGGAGGCCGGATAGTATACGAAGCCTTCAAGACCCTTTCACGGCTAGGCATGTATAGTGCTTTTCTCAAAGTAATGCAATGAAATAAATAAAAAAATACCACTGAACAAAACAGCTTCACGACATAAGTTTTTTAATTTTCCCTCCAATCCCGCTTTGTAGTATTTTTGCCTTCGATGTAATAATTAATGACTATCATAAATAGTCTGGCTATAATTACTATAAACAACATTTAAAAAAACACCAAAAAAGAATCCACTTACTTTTAAAATGTTGGCGCTACGGCATCTGCCTTTGGCGGTACACAATAACAAAATATAGATAAATAAAACCGGGCCCGGTTAGATTATTAAATTTTTATACACCCGTAACACTATATCTAAGTCACAAAAGCATTGAATCACACCATTTACCACTATTTAGTCTTAATAATCAGAGTTTTACACGCCGAGAAACTTTTCCATTCCGCCATTATTAAAATAAGTAAAAGTGTCCTGTGATTGGTTGACTCAAAAATGCGTTCAAAAACGCGCATGCGTGGAGTAGTGTTTGGTGTTGCCAATACAATTTTAAAATTGAGAGCATGAATAATAAATATAATAATGTAATAACCTGATGATATGAATATTCATTTACATGATAAATAAAATAAATCTCTTCATACCATTTCGTCTGAAATAAGCGAGATTATTTTTTAGCTCGCTAATCATTTAGTCACTAAAAATGATAAAAAAATATAATTCAGCTGTTTGAACAGGCTTCATGAACACAGACGCCAGGTATACATAAAAATTAAAAAAAGATTACTTCCCGGCCTAGGCCTTCAATTTTATATGAAATTCGTTACCTGTCCTCTGGAGTCGATCCGCCCTAAACGTGATACTTCGAAGCCTATTATGACGCACGTAACGAAGACATTTCATTGCATGTTTGAGAAAAATGTTTTCTCTTATGGTGCTTAACCTTGTTTTTGTATTACAAAAAAGAGCCATTCGTTTTATGTATAACTTAAAAGCAGGTGCAACAGTTAGAAAGCTTTTTAAAGAAATTAATATATTAACTGTAGCTTGCCAATATATATATGAAAATATGTACCTTATTAAAAACCTTCAGTTGTTTACCAACAATTGTGACATCCATACCTATAACACTAGAAATAAGAATAAGCTTGCTATCAGAAAGTGTCGTGTGCGTAAAGTGTATAAATCATTTTTGGGCAATGCATTCATTTATATAACAAGTTACCTCATGATGCCCTAAAAATTACCCTTCCCAGTACTTAAGAATTACTTTAAAAAGTCTTTGATGTCTAAGGGCTATTACAGAGTAGAGGATTATTTGACAGACAAACATGCATGGCCCAAACCAGAAACTAACTAAACCGCCTAGCAATTAATTCAACAATTGTATGTACTGCCAGATCATATAAATGACACAGTTCAGGTAAGAAAGCATATTAAAGTATGTTTATTTTGTGAAGTCAAATTTATTTATACATTATTATTTTAACTTTTATATTTTAGTATTTTTAGTTATATCTTGTAATAAACTGTTTGAAATGTTTTCTTATCCGACTACGCATAATTATGTAAGTACTTTAAGATTTGATGTATCACTGTATTAAAAAAAATTAGTCCCGCCGTAGTTACTCGCCGGTATCTTCTCGGGTCAGAGGTGTAGGGTTCGAACCGTTGTAGATTTTTCTTTGACGTTCATAAGTGCATGTAATGTGCCTAAATTGAATAATAAAGATCTTTTATCTTTTTTTTTATCTATGATAATGCTAATGCTTGATGGAGAACCGATCCTGGCTTTGAAGATGGGAAACTTTGGTTCATCGGATACATGGTAAATACGGTGACACTCAATTATTATCTCACATAGAGCATACAACGGTGGATTCATCATTTCAGCCGGAAATAATTTACTGTTTGACATAGGCCTCCAACAAATATGACTTGTATCATCATGAGGGGTAGTTGCCATAGTTGCCACGCTTGGCAGGCGGATTGGCGATCGCAGATGTAGATTGGGTTTCGACGGCCGCTGATGCTTATATACCGGTCGCCTCTTATGACACCCGCGGGAGGAGATGGGGTGGTATTCTAGTCAGCAGGTACCACATAGAAAATAAATACGCGACATATTTTAAAATTAATATTATAAACGAGAAAGCTTGTATGAATGGAATTTTTGTTGCTCATTTAGGAGAAAACGACTAACAGACCGGTTAAAGATATCTGTTTAAAATATTAGCTGCAAGATTTCACCCGAAAATACTTACATTGCAAGTTCAACCCGGACGACGCACTCATAACGACCAGTACCGCTACCATGAGTTGACAGTGACGGTACTCGATATCGACTGCGTAAATGTTTTGTATGGAGTTTAGTACAGCGCCGTCGGCGGTCACTTCTAGAACTAAAAATCGGTAGTATGAGTTCAACGTTAGCGATTACTATTCGATAGGTATTTTACCTGACTCGCTATCGAGTAACGTTTGTGGCTGTTGCCTATAGAAATCGGTACCATGAGTTACATTTTTGACATATGCTGTCGAGCAATACCTTGCGCCGTCCCCCGCGGACACAACGCGTACACTTCGGCGTTCCCGCCGGCGGGGACGTCCACCACGCGACAACACGGACACATTCAGTCCCTTATCAACACGGTACCGCCACGTACCGGATAGAGTCACTCCGACAGCGGTCGGGCCTGCTGGGTTGCTTGCTGGAGTCTTTACCAGCAGGCTAGGGGTAGCGAACCAGCAATAAAACTCCCATAAGCTCGATTCCATTACACACCACTCAGATTCGGATGAGACCGTCTCAACCAATCTCGCTGGAAGGGAAAACTCATTAGAAGTATTCCAGTAGTACAAGTCAAGTCTGATTTTCCCCAGGCTACCTTCCCCCCACACAGTACGATTGCTCTATTGCACCAACATGTGCATAAAGCCCAAGTCAGGTTAAAAAAAAAGCAAGTTCAACAAACGCTTGGAGAATACTCTAATATACAAGTCTGGTTCTTGCCATAAGTACCAGATGGTTTTATAACAGCTGAAATATGTACCTTCTGTGACCTCTCTTCCCTTGTTTCATTTATTCAAGATTTTGGATGCAGCCCGCATTGAGTGAGGAATATTAGGGAATTCATATGAGCCAGCAAAAGAATAAGCTTGTAAAAACATGAATGATAGGCTATAATTTATACAGATGTCATGCGCAAATGGCGTCGTTAATAATTGATATTGACTATTATTTAAAGAAATATGTTATTGTTTTGTGCATGTTCCGATACGTAGAACAATGTACATTTTTGTTGATACAGATGTAAGGCTAATGTTTTAACACCTTGAATAATACGTTATAATACAAATGTTCGTTAATTATATATTCAATAGTTTTTCCATTTGACGCCTCTTACGACACTGTCGGGAGGCGATAGGGTAGCGATATCTCAGTCGCTAATATTATCTTTTTTTTTTCATTATACGGTAATATTCTTTAGGGTCCAGTAAGTCAGATCCAGGTAGGTAGCAACTCCCTCTCAAGATGATACAAGGCATATGTGGGGGAGGCATATGTTCAGCAGTGGACGTATTACGGCTGAAAAAACTTGATAATTGTGGAATGTTAAACAGTGTGCCCGAAATTACTTCTTAACAGCGGGCAACTATAGTACAGAATTTTACTAGTTAATTTTAATGGTACAATATTCTTCTTCGTCGTAGTGCTCTTCAGTTATCTGAAGGTCGTGCCTAGCTCTACTGTTCATGAGCTTCGGTACCATTCTTCACTATACTCTGTCCACGATAGCGAGTTAGTATAGACACCTCTGTTTTGCACTTTTGTATGCAGATGAAAAAGACAAAAAACGGCAGTGGGCGTGAACAATGGCACCGGTTTAACGGCCCGACGAGCGACTAGCGGCGCGGCGAGCGTTTTGTCTGTTCTTTGCGCGGTCAAGTCGCGTAATGCACTGCGGTTAGGTGGTATCACACGCAATGAACAGATAAAACGCTCGCCGCGCCGCAAGTCGCGCATAGTCATGGCCGGGCCGTAAGGACGTCTCTTATTTGTTCAGACCAGCGGTAAGGTTCTCTGCCGCGCGACCGTTTGCCCTGTACTCTGCAAAGTATGATTTGCTTTTCTAAGTTGTCTGGGACTCTCCTGGATACATGACCAAAATAACTTAGAATCGCAATATAATATGGTACAATATGTTACTGCAATAAATCCAGGTTTAAAGTGACACGTGAAATCGACAAAGTTGGCCCAAAGCCACAATATTCTACATAAAAAATGCATAATAATGTCGTCGGGGAGCGAATTTGATTAAAAATACCGCATACATTGTTTACGACGGTTTTAATTAGTTACTTTTCAGAGCTGATTAATAACAAATACTTCGCGATTGTTCCTTTTGTGATTAAAGGGCTGAATTTCTCATTATTTTTGTAATTAAATTTGTGATTATTAATATGAAATTTTGAGCCGTGCGATTGATATGATAGGAAGCGAATTTTAATATTATTCGATATAATGTGATCATAATTAAACGGTAAAGGAAAAATTAAATGATAATATTGAGACAATAAGGTGTGTACCGTAGCGTGGTTGCAGCCAGTATGGCCAAATTATATCGTTACACATCCTTATTGCTGCTTTACAGGGTGATTTAGAACCTCTTTTATTTTAAGTGTCAAAAAATTACAAAGTGCATGGTCACCCTACAAAGTGAATGCTCCCGCCAAATTTACCTACTTTTGACAATTTACTTTCTTCATAGTCAAAGATCTGTCATAACAATAAAGAGGATTTAAGTTTACTAATAAGTAATAATGTTGTTTTATTTCATAATAAGTACTAGTTGTTGTAAGGTGACCATAATTTCTGAGCAAAACATTGTTTCTTAACAAAAAGTGCAAAAGAAAAAGGTTTCACTTAAGTGCGATACTAAACAATAGAGTATTATTTACTGTATCTGTGAGCTTGGTCCTGCTCGAGCTGTAAACCAGTTAGGTTGCACAAGAGCCGTGGTCCGAACACTCTCACACTGCTCACAGAGCTATACTAGCCCTCAACCAAAGTGACGACCGGGCCACCATCACGGGTGACGTGTAAACACACCAACCGCCAGCGTATTAAACACTGAACGGCATCGACGTCTCAATTCATATTGAAAATTCATCGATAACAATGTGCTAACGCTTTCTAAATAATTAAATTATTATATATAATTTAGAAAGCCTCCGCGAGTCAAATTTTTTATATTTTTCTTTCGATTTAAATATCGAAGATATTATCTTTTATTGTATTAGAAACTTGCCGTGTGATGCCGGCTGACTAGAATAGCACCTACGAAGAAACGCTGAATTATGAAACGATATTTGTCGAGATTACGTTTGTAGATTTTTAAACTATTTTACTGTCTGTCTATGATTTTATTTCCTATAATTATAATATTACGTTTACTTAACTATTTACTACATTAAATGTAAAAAAGGGCCGTGACGAATTGTACCAAGGATGCTGGCAGTATTCCTCGTAGTATCGCAATTGCATTGTATGCCTTAATTATGAATTATATTTTTGTATATGTTTTTATTTAGTTGTTATTATATTATTGCTGAACACGGTCGTTTTAAATTTTCAGCTCATTTTTCTCTCAAAGTCATCGAATTCTCCCCAATATTCATCTGCCAAATTTAATTCCCAGAAGCAATCAGGCGTCAGACGTGACGCCGGCCGTTTTTAAACAGAAAAATAAGCCCTTTTAGCTGCATTTTCCTTAGGGGAACGTCTCCGGATATACCTAATACTCGAGAATCTAAATTCAGTTAAAAATCCAACAAGTCCCCCTTATTAACATACAGAGTGATCGGGTCGGTTCAGTCTCGTTTCAAATTCTACATTATTACGCAATAATGTAAAGGTTTATGAGTACTATTGAGTACATATGTAGTTCCTACGCGCGGTATAGAGCTGTCGTCAATTATCTATATATAGAAACGTGAAAGTCTTGACTAACTGATTAACGCTCCGCTGAGACGACATAACCTAGGTCGCTGATTATTTCTCAATAGGTAGTTTATATATCGCAAGGAGCTGCTGAGAAGAGATTTTGGATATTTCACCATTAAGAGGTAAGCAAGTAAGTAAGCTTTATTTGTAAATATAGGTAGTTACAATGGTGGTAATTTTGAACATAGTTTCACTATATTTTGCCAACAGGCATACAAATATTATTAACCTTATTCCTAAAAACTAAAGTATCATGCATGAATATATGATATCAGAGGGTAAAAAGGGGGTTGAAAGTTAGTATAAATATTGTGTAAAATTTCAAGCGAAAGACTTGAAAG
Source organism: Grapholita molesta (assembly GCA_022674325.2). Lineage (NCBI taxonomy): Eukaryota > Metazoa > Arthropoda > Insecta > Lepidoptera > Tortricidae > Grapholita > Grapholita molesta. The sequence goes on along the minus strand of CP053124.2, from coordinate 19,900,101 downwards.
TTTGTTTTAACACTCCTTATTCGAATACAAGAAAAGTAATTAATTTTTTATTTTATTTTATTCGGGGCATAAACAGCAATACAGTGATATATTATAGAGCATAAGATACAGAACATAAAGCCAATGATAGATGATCACAAAATTACTATTAATGTGCAATAACTTCGTGGCAGCGCTCAGAGTTACGCGTTTCAGCGTTTCTTGAAATTCATCTCCTAGGGGGTCAAAATGAGGGTTAATAAAGAAGAGGTTAATGAGGGTAAAAGTTTGTATGGAGATGGAGTCAAATGTCAACTGAGAAACTTTAAACGTTGAGTTTAAACTCCTTATTTAATGAAAAGAAAACAACAATCTATTTGCTAGCGATAATATTAATACATACATACATTTCAGCCGTAGGCAGTCCACTAGCTAGGCCTTTTTTTTTTTTTTTATGACATAGGCGGCAAATGAGCAGACGGATTGCCTGGTGGTAAGCAATTACCGTCGCCCATGGGCACCCGTAACACCAGAGGAGTCACAAGCGCGTTGCCGGCCTTTAAGGGGGGTTGGAGCTCTGGGAACCTTACTCACCATCAGGAACACAACACTGCATACCTGAAAGGTAGCAGTGCTATTATGGCTGTGGTCTTCAGTAAGGAGGAGGTACTTCCCCAGTTGGGCTGCCCCAGATTCAAGCGTGATGGTCATCGCTGTGCCCTACCTCTCATTGTTGGACGTAGTTTAAGGACATACCCGGGTCCGGGTCCTCCCACAAATATGACTTGTATCATCTTGGGGGTAGTTGCCATAGTCGCCACGCTTGGCAGGCGGGTTGGCGACCGCAGTAGCTGTAGGTTGAGTTTCGACGGACGCTGCTGCCCGTCCGTAGGATTTTTCCCTTTGTCGCCTCATACGACACTCGCGGGAGGAGATGGGGTGGTGCTATTCTAGTCAGCCGGCATCACACGGCAATATTAATAATATTAATAAATAGCAATAATTACTGAACTAGCGAACACCCTCGACCTCGTCGACACTTCCCATCAGGTTTGACTGAGGTCAAACGCTGGTCAGTTTTGTATAAAAAAAAAGTTAACCATAAATCTAGTTCCTAATTTCCGGGTATTTTCCCACTAATAAAACAGGGCTTTAATAAAGTAAACACTACTGAAAGTTGGCGGCAACTACGCAAAGCCCTCCAAATTTTGATACGAAAACAAGAAAGGCTTAACTCTAGAAAACACGCACGCAGTTCCTGGATATAAGTGTACAGTGATAGGCACCAAAGTCCTGTGTAGGTTGAAACAGAGATGTGCTAGATTATTATCTCTTACAGCATTACAGCGATAGCCAAGAGCGATAGGGCGTTAATCTGCTATAAACCTACTGGCCTTTTAGCTAGGAATTGCAACAATTATATCTCCCCCTCGTAGGTAGTGACTTAGCCTAGCTGGAGCCAGGTTCGAATCATGGGAAGGTCATTCATTTGTTTTTCGAATATGTCATCATCATTTCTACCTGACCAAATATGACTTGTGTCATCTTGGGGGGGACTTGCTTGTCGCCGGGCTTGGCAGGCGGGTTGGCGAATAGCTTGACGCTGACGTTTCGATTGACGCTGCTGCCCATTCGTCGATTTTATTGTCGTCTGTTACGACACCTGCTGGAAGAGATGGGATGGTGCTATTCTCGACCACACGTCACGGCTTTTTGGTATACTAATTATTTATTTAATGTAACATAAATAATATTAACTTGTCATTCTCGATTAATGTCAACGCTAACTTACTTGCGTGTTTTTGCATAAAAGTTGCCTTCAATTTTATGTCACCAAACTCAGTGTGCTTTTCAGTCAACCGGTTAAATATACCTGCTTCAAAATTTTGTTGCAAAATTTTACCCTGACATACTTACATTGCAAGTTAAGTAAAAGCTTGTTAAATACTCTATTATACAATGTTCGTTCTTGCCATGATGACTTTATAAAACAAATTGTTAAAATTCCTTCTGTGACATCTCTTCTCTTGTTGACTAATATATCACCACCCGATCTGCCTCGGGTGTCGTTAGAGGCGACAATGAAAAAAAAACGGACGGGCAGCAGCCGTCGAAACACAATAGTACAGCTACTGCGGTCGCCAAACTCGCCTGCCAAGCGTGGCGACTATAGCAACTACTCCTAAGATGATACAAGTCATATTTGTGGGAGGCCTATGTTCAGCAGTGGACTGCATACGGTAAATGTATGTAATGTATGTATCTAGTAATTTAACTGCCGATTAAAACGACCTTACTGTCCATTCAGCCATGAACTTCCACTTCTAGACTCCTGGTTTTCCTCATAGATTCCCGCAATGATCTCCGAGCATACGGGGTACAATGCTCTAATCGCATTTGGCAGGTGGGTTGTAGATCGCAGTATGTTTCACCTAAAGGGGCGCAGGGGTTCTCCGGTGGTTTCTGATTGTAGATCAAGGACAAATCCAGGGGATTTAAAGAACTTCTTAGTTTTTTTAATTTTCGTCTATTTACTGTTTTAAATAATTCGTTTTATGAATCAGTTCCATTAGTACCATTTTTACCTTCAGTATCTGTCGCGTTACCAGATGCTTCATCAGGCACTTTCGATTTACTTTCATTTGGACCTGTGCTTAATTCAGTTCCAATGTCTTCAGTTGCCTTGCTGTTATCATGGGTATTTGGTTCAACACTAGTCGCTCTGGTCCATGGAGCTCGCGTGTACATGGGTTCGTTAGAACCTTCTTTCTTGTTTGCACATGCGATGTATATGAATACGTTTACTGGCTGATTGAAAACAGAAGTAAAACGGAGAGCTAGGACGTTTTGTAAGAGACCGCCTTTGACTTTTTCTATCTTGGGACCAGCGCCAACGCTAAGACGATCCAAGACGCGGTAGTATGATATCTGAGAAGAGAAAAAATTGGGGTTATAGTAGGGCCAGGGAGTTTGGTTGAGGTACTGTAGCCTTATTATAGAGTGATTGCAGTGTGGTGCCGGATGAGAATAGCACCATAGAGATGAGGATCTCTTCCCACGGATGTCGTAAGAGGTGACAAAGAGGATAGATCGACATATTGGTAGCGACGTCCACCGACATTGAATCAGCTGCTATTTTTATATTTTTGGTACTGTATAATTGTATGATACTACTGTATAATTATATGATGCTTTACGCAGCCTGCATGATCTTAGAGACAAAGGCTCCTAAACATAACAGATAAAAAAAGATCGCTCCATATGGCTTTTCTTGGCTGATATTATTATTACGAGTGTTTTCTGTGATAAAGGCAATAACTTTAGGCATCGTTTCTAAACCAGCAACATTTATTCTACAACTTTTGAAAGTAACTTATAGTTTACTAAATATAAATAAAAAGAGAAACTATGAAGTTTGTAGGCTGAGAATAAATAGAATATTGTATTTAAGCGGGTAACTCACGTTTTATAAGTCGAATATTGCTCGACATGATTTACGACGTAACGAGGAGCATAATTATGAACCGTTCGCGTTGGCTAACCGACGCACACTGCGGGCACTCGACGCCGGCAACAGCTGAGGCCGGGGAGGCGAGAAACTACCCACATTACATTTTCAGCAATATTGTCAATAGTAGGGTTGCGGACTACACTTACTACGTCAGTTGGAAAAGGTCCGTCCACACAAAAGACCGACGTATACCACACAAATAATTATTTTATGCAATTAATATGTTTAAAAGAATCGATTAACAACTTCACTGTTACATAACCTTGATACGGGTGATTAGCGGCTTGCTGTGTATTTTAATACACAGTAATCGGCTGAAGCATTTTTATCACATGGTGTGGGTACCATCGGCGACACGCCAACGACTTCGTTGATATGGCGTGCCGTCGCTTGGTGCTTATATTAAGTAAGTATATACCTATATAGGTACTATAGGTATAATGTTGTAACATTGCATGATCTATTCATAAGTAGTTGTATAACGCTAGATAAGGTTTGTTCGAAAATCGCAAGTAATAAATTACATATTTTTTTAAAGTTGTGGAACAATGTTTCTACATGTTGTAAAAGTTATCCCGAAAGTTATTGCTTCTATTACAGGCCACACCCAGTATATTGTTGTTCTAGTAATATAATGAATTACTTACTGGGCATTTAAAATGTCTCACATATTTGGCTGTTACAGTATTATAGTGTATTTTCTCCTGGTACAGCATATCCTGGGCCACTAAGAGGTCGTTTTTATTGAACACGCCCACATAATAGTCTCGGACGCTGACAACTATATTCCCAAAAGAAACAAAAACGAACAAAATACACCAGTTCATAGCCAATGGTGGGATTAAATCATTCGAGTTTAGTGTGTGTGAAATTAATTTAAAATGATATTTCGGTAGTACGACGTAATGTGAATTTAATTATAGTTTTAATGAAAGTTTCATAATTATTTTCTTTATTTACAGAAATTACAATCGTATTATTATAACTACAAGTACTTAACTAGTTACAGTATAAAATTTAAAAAAGGCCCTTGAGGCATTGTACCAAGGATGCTGGCGGCATTTCCTCGTTGTATCGCAATGCTGATACGTTGTGCGAGGAAGCCGCCAGGTCTTTTTTTATAAAATGATTTAAGTAGGTACAATGCTTTTAGACACGTGAGTGAAGCCGTTGTTATGTTAATAAAATATTACAAAAAAAGTAAAGTAACAACTTTACTCTTGGTTTAGAGTAAAGTTGTTACACATTAAATAAAATCATCAGATTAGTTATATAGGTACTTATGATGAATATTGCAAGGTAGCGGTCAGTAGCCTTAAGGCTAGGTCAAATGTACAAGAAACCTTAATGCATTTTAGATTGTTTTTGACTAACACATTACAAGCCTAAATGGCGGCAAAGCAGTTTTACTATTCTAAAATAAACATTCTAAAAATGTAAAGCTGCTTTCTCGCGAATTATTGATTGGTCCCAAACATTTCCAGGGTACAGTCAAGAAGGTTGTGACGCGGGGAGAGATGGAAATGCGAATCAGCATACATCGCGCACACGCGCGTTGTCAAGCGCCGGGCGTTCGTTTTGGGGACACATTCCGATAACCGCAGAAGTTAATATTTTGCTACGAGGCTCATTTTTGCGGAAAATATGGTTTAAGTTCACAAACTCCGAGATACCTATGTAAGGATTATTTTATTATGTTGTTTGCTTTCATTATGTTATTGTACCTATTATAATAAATAAAATAAAATAAAATAAAATAAAATACCTTGTAAAGACGGTGGAAAAGAAGCATACGGCCCACCTGATGGTAAGCAGTTACCGTAGCCAATCGTCGCTTGCAACTCCAGAGGATTCACATGCGCGTTGCCTACCCTAAAAGAGCTCTGGAAACGGCACCATCAGGAACACAACACTACATACCTGAAAGGTAGCAGTGCTCGTATGACTGTGGTCAGAAGACCACAACCTGGGGAAATACCTCCTCCTTACTTCTGTTGGACTTCTCCAGACTCAAGCGTGATGGTACTTCGTTGTGCCCTACCTCTCATTGTTGGACGTAGTTTCGGGACATACCCGGGTCCAGACATACCCGAGTCCAATAAAGAAGAATGATACATATTAGGTAATCACCAGTCACCACCCCATCTCCCGCGGGTGTCGTCAGAAGCGACAAAGGGAAAATACTGACGTATGGGCAGCAGAGACCGTCGAAACCAATCTACGGCTACTGCGGTCGCCAACAGTCCTATTATGATCACCATGTTGGGGGAGGCCTCTGTCCAGCATTGGGTGACTTTCGACTAAAATGATGATGATGATGAGGTCATTAAATTGTAGATACTCACCGGTCGGCCAGCTGAGTAACAGACTTGAATTTGTCCACCACACCAATCAATTCGTTTAGGGAGAACCTAGCGACATCAATCCTTAAAGTGCCTATTACTAACACGCTGGAATTTATATGCATCGATTTGTATCGTTGTGGGGATCAAATATCGCTATGGGATCAATTGCGTAAAAGGTAAACAAGAGTCAGAAATTAGAGTTAAAGTCTGAATCTCGCACTGTCCGCTCAAAATGCTCCTATCAAAATGATGATTAACTATGACGTCACGCCTAGGTCGTCGCCCACTCTACAGTATGGAAAAATAATGCAATTTATATTTTGATCGTAAAATAATGCGTTTATGTACCTATATAGTTACCGTACATATAATTTTTCAGAAAAATTTAAGGAGCCGACTGAATATCATTATTTTTCTTTTTTTTCTCAATTTTTACCTTAAAATTCATCATTTTAGGGTCAATTATCTTTGAAACATTGCAGTAATTTTATTAAATATCGTCGTTATTATGATAAATTGCTCATAAAATATATATTTAACTTAATTTGGTTAGAATTTGTAACATGTGTAGCCTATTGGAATTGGACAATTGGAATCTCAAGCGCCACCCCATACCTTAATTTTTATATTAAATACGTGGTTTAAAACGTCATAGTTCCCTTCTGCTTTCTGTGTCGTACATTTCGATGCTTCCGAGCAATAAACGCCCGCCACCCTATTAGCATTTGTGAGGCGTTTTCCAAAACTGCCGTATTCCGATGCATCGCGTTGTTATTCCCTATACACCGAGGGTTCCACAGTCAGTGATGACCGACGAGAGGAAGCGTAATGTCTATGGCATATTTTAGCTCCAAGCCTATATCCTTCGTAGGTATATACTTATTTACTTACTCCGTTGGCTTAGCGACTCAAAATGAGTCTTGGCCTCTGACACAAGAGTACGCCACTGTCCTGCGCTAACTCTTGCCAATTGGTAACTCGGAGCTCATGCAGGTCCGCGTCGACCATGTCACTCCAGCGATATCTAGGACGCCCGACAGGGCGTCGACCTCCTGGGTGACCGAGGTACGCCTGCTTGACCTTCCGATCTTCCCCCATCCTCTGTAGGTGACCGAGCCAACGGAGTCTGTGGGCTTTTGTGTCCTATGATGTTAGGTTCAGCCACCAGATCTTCGATTTCTAGGTTATAGGGATATATAAAAATAAAATAGATATAAGATCTTTATTTTTCAATTTAGGCACATTACATGCACTTATGAACGGCAAAGAAAGTTCTACCACCAGTTCCAAGAGGCAAGAAACTACGGCGGGACTTATTTTTTCAAACCAGTGATACATCAAATCTTAAAATACATAATTATGCGTAGACCCAAAACAGTTTATTAGCTACATTTGTTTTGTAGCAACTGGAAACCGACGTGTGCCGGCTGACTAGAATAACACCACACTGTCTCCTCCCGCGGGTGTCGTAAGAGGCGACAAAGGGACGAAATCGATGGATGAGCAGCAGCGTTCGTCGAAACCTAATCTACAGCTACTGCGATCGCCAACCGGCCTGCCAAGCGTGGTGACTATGGCTACTACCCCCCAAGATGTTACTAAACATTATTTGGGGGATGTGTTAGTCCAGCAGTGGACGACTTACGGCTAAAATTATGATGAACTGGCCACCACAAGTGTCACTTTAAACCTTAAATTATAACGTAGACCAGGGTTCTCCAGGGTTACTTTTGCTATTTCAAAAAATACCAGCGCGGCTCTTTTCGGTTGGAGTTTATTAAATAATCGAATGTAATAATTTCAGCTGTAACTCGCCCAGTGCTGGACTTGGATAGGCCTGCTCCAGAAATAACATATCATCATGGGGTGTATTTATCATAGTCGCAAGGCAGGCGGGTTGGCGACCGCAATAGCTGTTAGGCTTCGACGGACGCTGCTTTACATCCGTTGATTTTCCTTTGTCGCCTAATACGGACCCGCCCGCAGTGTTGTGCTGTCCTCAGCAGGCACTCAAACTCTCAAATTATATACATCGATAATACCAGGAAAAAAGTGTGAATCAGTCACCACCATACGTCGGACTGCAGGGGGCAGTTTGGGGGCAAGGTAAAATTTACAAAAAAAATCTTAACTTACGAGTATTATAATGCACCTAGTATTTGTAACATAGTTAATTAAATTAGTTACCCGTTATCATTTATTCATCTTTAATGTGTAAATACTCTTTGAAGTTGTGTTTTATTATTTTCTCGCAGCTGCAATTGTGTCGCTTAACTTCAAACTCAGATAAATTCATTCGACCCTCTCTGCAAATATAGCTATCCTATTAACTTTTCATAATACCAAAATCGCATGATCTGACAGATGGATTTACCTGAGTTTGAATTTAAGCGACTTAATTGTCTGAGTGACGGATAAAACTAAACGAACTTTTTCGCCATTTTGTCTTATGTGTAGTCCAAGTACGTTTATAAATAACGTAGTTAGTTGCTATAATATTTGGAATTTCACATTATAAATACTAGGTACCAAATACTCGAAAGTGAATTGATTGATTTGCGAACCTTACCTATTATTCTGACATGCCACGAAAATGCCTGCTGGAGTCCGACGTATGGTGACTACACTACCTTATTTTGTAAGAAAACTTTTTAAAAGGTTTTTTATACACTATTGTCAAAGGAATACAAACGTGAGCCTCCAAGGAAATCCCAGGAACGCATGTGCGTATGAATATTTAACGCTCTCTCCCTTGCGCATACTAAATTTTGTTTCTGTTGGGTTACCAGTTAATTCTGCCAGAACCAAATGTATGGTATTTGGTTTTGCAGTAAGTGTAGATTTAGTTAGATCTATCACATATGCCATATAATTTTTGCTTTTATTATATAAAAAGTTGACAAAACCGGTCAAAAGCATGTCGGGCTATTCTTAGGTTGCCATAGTTTTCGATATGTATAGGTAGGTAACGCACATGTCTGGGAGGCACTTTTTTTTTTTTTTGTTTGACAACTTTGCCCGTGTATTTGATTTCCATATTCATACAAAATTATGGTTTGTTATGCATGTTATTCAATTCGTGTAAGGATGCCCTGTTATATTTATTTATTTAACAGTAATGAAACAAATATTTTGGGATGATCTTACACAAATCGGATTAGCCCTAAATTTCTTTAGCTCAATATGGCTTTTGTAGGTACAAAACTAAACTAAATAAATATGATAAATATATATGTATAATAACTTTAATAGGTAAGTACTTAAGTAATGTAAAGAAAGAAAATACATTTATTTATGACAAAACAACATAAAACATAAGACTTGCCACAAAAGGGTCACAACTCAGCATTGTAGCTGGCAAAGCCAGAGCTCTTCTTCCGTTGTGACCCAGGTGTACACCGTCCGCTGACGAGGCAGCTGTACTGACGCTATTAATCATTATACATTATTTATAAACGAAACTAAACTAAAAATATAACTAAGATACAACTAAAATACAACTGAAATACAATACAATGCAATACAATGCAATACAATGTAATACAATGTTTCACTCAATTTTACATTGTTATGTTACATTATTTAAGTACCTATACCAACAGAACGAAGGAACGAAGTCGTGATAAATACAAAAATAAAGGTTTTGTAGATAAAAACTGTTTCTCTACGTGGTCGAATCAGAAATGAGGAGATCCATTGACGAAAAGTGTCAAAAAATTAGGTTTTCAATTATTTACAAAGTAGATGGTCAGTCTACAATATGAACGGTCTGGTTACCTACTTTTAATAATTTACTTTCTTTATAATCAAATATCTGTCATAACAATAAGAGAATTTGTGTTCACTAATTAGTTGATCTAGGGTGACCATCATTTCTGAGCATGATATTGTTTCTTAACAAAAAGTGTAAAAAAAAAAGAGAAAGGTGCAGGTGTTTTACCTAAGTGCGATACTAAACGATACAGTATCATTTACTGTGTCTGTGGGCTGGGTACTGCTCACGTCTCACGAATCATTCCGTATATTAAACGTGATAGACTGAGAGAGCATACTTGAAATTAATATATCACAGAACTTCCTAAAGTTAGACTGCCTTAAAACCGTGTTCCAACAAATGACTATCACGACTAAATAACTAAAGTATGAAACACACGCAGAGAAACAGCCACGAACTTGTTTGACGGGGCAGGAACGATTTCGCAGTGTGGCATAACCAAACACCGGATTGACGGGGGCAAATCTGAACTGACGTTTAATAGTGCGAGAACAAATTAATTTAATTTTATCACTTGATATCGATAAAAATTACGTACAACCGTTGTGTAATTTTTAGAATATGAAATAAGAAGAGAAATTCTTGCAAAAGTAAGTCGTATCTCTATCTTCTAAATCTGAATGGTCACTTTTCCATGAAAATGAACAATCTTTTTTCTTGCGAGACATTTTTACGGACATCAAAAAACAAAAAGTTAGGCGTAATTCATTGGAATGACAAATAATATTGTTGTACTGAATTCATTATTCAATGTAATTTTAATGCATGTCATAAGTGACTGACACTTAATGTCAGATATCGTTTGTTTATACTTGTGATAAGTATAAATGAAAAAGGTTTAAACACAATTAAATGTATTCAAACTTAACCATTAGCCATTTTGATACTGATGGATAAAATTGTTTTTTACGGTGTCGATAAATTTAGTCGATTTTTAATTAATCACTAGCAGTGGTGCACTGTTGCCCCCGTCAATCCGGTGTTTGGGCATAACAAATAATTATGTATAGAATTTAAAGTTCGCAGCGTCTTATTTGCATCTGTAATACAAGTTTGTAAACGATTTTTTGTTCGGCTAATTTGAATGTTAACCTCTTACCTAGATATTACTAAATATGTTTCTCAGCAAGTGGTTTTTTTTATCTTATTTACACTAATATTATAAAGGCGAAAGTTTGTGAGTGTGTACGTTTGTTACTTCTTTATGTCTAAACGGGTGGATCGATTTTGATAAAATTTGGTATGGAGTTAGCTGACACCCTGGACACAACAGCTAACACAAAAGCTACGTTTTTTTCTAAAAAACCGCGGGTAACACCGCGGAGCACAGCTATCTTAAACCATAAACGCTGGCAACGTAGGTAGCAATACTTCAGTGCACGGTGCCAGCCCGCTCCGTGCGTTCCGCGCGCCGTTCGCTCGCGTGCGACCAGCGATCGCGCGATGGGCGATAATCGCCACCGCGCGATCTATCTCGCTAATTATTAACAGCTGCGCATCAGTATCTCCTGTCGGCGTGAACGATATCGTTTATCAGGCGAAGCTTTACGAGCGATCAGATTGCAAGTTTGGTTGTAAAGCGATTTGGAGTTGGGCTTTTTAAAGTTTGAAGCTTTCAGGCGGAGAATATAGATATCGTAGACGTTTGGGAAGCGTGAGAGAAAGTAGGTTAAATATTTGTTGAACGCCTTGTGGTGCCGGGTGACTAGAATAGTAACTCCGCGGGTGTCGTAAAAACAAAGGGTAAAACCGAAGGATTGCCAGCGTCCGTCGTAAGCGGATCAAAAGCAACTGCGGTCGCCAACCCGCCTGCTAAGCGTGGCATACGTGACAAGATTATACACGTCATATTTCTGGGTGGCCTATATCCAGCAGTGGACGATACGATTGAAATGATGAGGATGATGATTTTTGAATTGCACATTCTCTGCTAGCCTATTATGGTCGGGTTTTTATCATTTGTGCAAATATCTGTCATGATCTAATAGGCATGTGAGTGCGAATGTGACGTGTAGCGCGATAGACGATAAAATCGCAAACATGCTATCCGTTCTGCAAAACGATCACGTGACAATATGTCGCTCCCTTATGTCAATTCATTAATAATAAATAATAATAAATAATAAATAATTCATTATTTAATTGTTTTTCGCTCATTGACGTTGAGTGCTTGTGTAGGGATCAATGTTAGAGATATCGTGTATATTTGATAAGTCTATCTACATATATAATTAATAACAATTTGATTACTACGCCTATTAGAGGTATGAACGAATCAAGTAGTTATCTCATCGACTAGAAGACCATAATTATAATAGCCATCTAGATATATGAGTAAAGCCCCATTTAGACCATGCAAGAACTTGTATACGATTTTCATTACATTGCGGGGTTATATAAAGCGACCGAATTCGCCGTACGCCGATAGCCCGCAATGTAATGAAAATCGCATACAAGTACTTGCCTGGCCTAAATGGGGCTTTATTATTGACAAAATTGTATAGATGGCGCTGTCAATCTTATCCACGCGTTGACAATTGTTTTTATTGCGCTTCAACAAGAGATCCTAGGGCCTAGTGGGGCTACTAAAAGCATTCCCCCCTACTCCTAGGGTTACTAGAATACGCTACAATATGATTATCGACAAGAACCGAGGTGATAAATCGGGCCCTTAACGTGAAGGGCGCCATTGAAGTCTGGAACGGCATTTTTCCTAACAAATTCATTTTCCTTATGAATATTATAAATTCCCGTCGTGTTTCTGCGGAAAATAACGAAGGCACGGCAATTTTGCCGGCTAAGTATTTTAGTGTAAGCTTAGAGGAGAGGTTTAGAGTATAGAGATTATAAGGCAGAGAGTGCGCTCAGAACATTGGCCCTAAAAATTATATAATAAAAAACACAAAACTATTTATATATTTTTTTCTACTCGCCGACTTTAATCTGCCAAATACGAGTATATAGACAGAACTATAAGATATCAGATTGGGGATACCGCCGTTTAGACAAATAATTTTTCGCCAAATTTTACTTCCCAATAAACTTATGGCATCAGTTTCATTTCCCAAATGAAGCTTTAGCAAGTTTTTATTTCGCATTTTATTCGTTTGGTCAAATTATCATTTGGCATAATTTTACTGCGTCAAGTTTTATTAAGACAAACGTTTATTATGAAAATGTTTTATTTTGGTAAGTATTATATAGGAAAAAATTGTTTGGTCAAATTTACTTTTCGCATTTTATTCATTTGGTCAAATTATTATTTAACATAATTTTTACTTTGTCAAGTTTTAGTTCTACTCTAAGCGAATGGCAAATAACAATTGTTTTTAAAGGGAATCCTTGTTGTAATGAAAGTGACTATCAAATTGACTTTTGATGATTATGTTATATCAGAATAGTGGGTTAGATTAGGTTAGAACTGCGACCCCCCACATACAACAACTGTTACTAGAAAAGTAGGTAAGGTTAGGTTAGAACTGCAACCCGCACAGACACGAACTGTTACCAGAAAAGTGGGTTAGGTTAGGTTAGAACTGCGACCCCTCATAGACAACAACTGTTACCAGAAAAGTGGGTTAGGTTAGGTTAGAACTGCGACCCGCACAGACACGAATTTTTACCAGAAAAGTGGGTTAGGTTAGGTTAGAACTGCGACCCGCACAGACACGAACTTTTACCAGAAAAGTGGGTTAGGTTAGGTTAGAACTGCGACCCCCCACAGACACTTACTGTTGCCAGAGAAGTGGGTTAGGTTAGGTTAGAACTGTGACCCCCCACAGACAACAACTGTTACCAGAAAAGTGGGTTAAGTTAGATTAGAACTGCGACCCCACAAAAACGAACTGCGACAAAAACCGAAAGAAGGTTAAGTAAGAAATTATTTGGTAATCAAATGGTATGCCATTCAATATTTTGGAAAAAGTATTCGTTGCCAAACGATACATTTGACTAAATGATACTTGGTAAAATGAATTTTGACCAAGTATTTATTTGGTAAACAATAACTTACCATAAGAACTTTTGCTAACTGTTTATTTGCGATAAGTTGTTTTGAGAAATGATTTTTCGCCAAGTGATAATTTGCGGAAAATAGTTTGGGAAGTAATACTTTGGGTTACGATTTTTGGCAATACATTAGTAAACCATCAGATTGTCTATAATGTCTATGATACATCCAACTCAACTATAATATTCATTACGATACTCTGCAGACAACTATAATAATTTCAAAAATAGAACTTGATACAATTTGCGAGACCTGGCAAATTTTTCGGTATCTGAACATACATTTTTTTTATCTGTCACGTTATCGGCTAATCAGAGACAGTTTTGATTTGACACTTGGTTTCCAGAAAATTTTGTGTTGATACAACAACGTGCTATACTTATTGAGTTTTGTTTTTGGAATAATTACTAGAACGTAATAAATATCACATAGAACAGTGAGTAGCGATAGTGACGAACTCCACAAGACATCATAAATATGGCTGAGGAAGCCACACTGTCATTGTTGCGGGAAAAGTCAAAGGGTCTGTAGAACAAAACTTATGGTAACTTTATGGCATGGCGGACCAAGAACGATATTTATAATTCTTATATTTTGACCACATCGTCGTTTATTGTTGCATAATTAACTCGTAGAAAAAGTATTGTATACAATCGTGTTATAATCAAGCGTTTCAATCTCGTACCTTACTTAGGCCGGTACTCGACTGAAAAGCTCTCTATTATAATACGATTGTATAATAGTTATTTATGCAATAGTTGTCTAAAATATTATTATGTAATCAGTATGAATCCTAAAAAAACATAATATAATAAAAAACACAAAGCTATTATATTATTATTTTGCAATCAGCATTTAAATAATTTCAACCTAATCGTCCACTGCTGGTCATAGGCCTTTGACCAGCCTAAATATGACTTGCAGCCTCTCTTTTTAATTTTGGGCGGAGTAACTACCCACAATACGAAATGCATCCTTCATTTGAAACATTCATTTGAAACATATTCATAAATTTTCACAGGTATTACATTAGTATTTTTTAAAAATATTAACATTATATGGACACAAACAAATATGAATAGGAAAAACTAAAAATCTAATTCTAATGTTGGTCCCTAACGCGTAGTGCCCAGGATGCTGCGTTTCTTCGCAGTACCCTTACCATGAGTGGTGACATTGAGGTTTTCGATAACGAGTATCGAGTTTACCATCTGTGCATCTCGTTCGCACTAAAATAGTACAAGCGAGATGCACAGACGGTAAACTCGATACTCGTTATCGAAAACCTCAAAGTCACAACTCATGGTCCTTACCATCCAGTACCCTTGTACTGGACGGATTTACATGAAACTTGAGACAGATAGACAGAGATCTGAATAAAGATATTATACATGATATCCAGGTGGAATCTTACGAAAGCCGCGAGCAGAAGCTATTATTATTTAAGGACAGATAGACAGACATGGCAAAACTATAAAGGTTGACTACGGAACCCTAAAATGTAGCTTTTAAATAACTCATCTTTACACAAGCCTTTTTGAGCTTACCGAGGGGCTCAGGCTTGTAAGAATGTCCTACGGTAACTGCTTATCATCAGGCGGGCCGTATGTTTGCCACCTCCGTTGTTAAAAAAATATCTTGGGTCAAACGTGGCTTTTCTGTACATAATACTTCTGTGACCATTTTCACGAAAACAAAACGCTTATTAAAGCATTACGTTTCAAAATGGAAAGCTTGGTCTCTGCCACGAATTATATTTTTAAATGTTCCCTGCGAATCCTAAAACGATCCTTTTAATACGTAATGGAGGTTTGCTTATTTGTGATTATAGCTGCTGAATAACTGATCGGAGTCCAAAATATATTTCATCAAGCTAAGAAATAAATAAATATTATAAAATTATCCTATGTCCTTTCTCATAGTTCATACTATCTCCATACCAAATTTAATCCCGATTGGTTCAGAGGATAAAGCGTGAAGAGGTAACAGACAGCGAAACAGACAGAGAGAGTTACTTTCGCATTTAATATATAAACAAATACTTAAATACACAGGAAACTTCCATGACACATGAGGAAATATCTTTTATCATTATTACACAAATAAATGTCAATTACTGGAACTTTAACCCAGGACAAACTAGTCGTCAGAAAAATAAAAAATAAATTCACTATGTATTTCAGGCATTATAATAATAGATAGCTGTTTCTGCTTAAAATACTTGGAGTCTTACATGGTGATGCGGTATTTCATGCCGGGACAGCTCCTAACACTTTACCAAGCGCAGGTTCGGTCGTGAATGGAGTATTGTTGCCACCTTTGGGACGGGTCTGCCAAGTATCAGCAGCTGATAGCTGCTGGCCGCTTTGGATTCAATGGAACGCCGAGCTCGCAGACTGATTGGCGATCCTAAATTAATGAGTATAAGGTTACAGAGCCTTGAGCATCGCCGCAAGGTTGCTAGTTTGTCTGTGTTTTACAGGATACATTTTGGAGTGTGCTCAGGAATTGCACGATTTAATTCCGCCATCTCCGTTCCATCACCGGACGTCCAGGCGAGGAAGGCAATTTCATCCTTACGTTGTGAATATTCCATATATTCGCACGAAGCGATTCGCTTCTACCTTCCTAATGCGGACTGCTAAGGAATGGAATTCGCTCCCTTCGTCTGATTCCCGGAAAGATATAATTTGGGTCTCTTCAAGGCAAGAGCGAATAGGCTGTTACTGAACCAGCGTGCTACACCTTCGACCTCGTCGTCACTTACCATCAGGTGCGACTGAGGTCAAACGCTGGTCAGTCTTGTATTAAAAAAAAATGTTTGGTTAATTTACACTAATATTATTAAGACGAAAGTTTGTGAGTGTGTATGTTTGTTACTTCTTCACGGCTAAAGCGATTTTGATAAAATTTGGTATATAGTAGGCTGACACCGTGGATTAACACATAAGCTAAGTTTTTCCCTAATAAACCGCGGGTAACATCGCAGGGCACATCTAGTGTTAAAGTAAAACACGATTTCAATTAACACATCCCGCTAAATTACAGAAAACACCGTTCTGAACATCCTTTTCTTATAAATTAGCCTTTTAGCATAAAAAAATCAGAGCTCGTGCCCTTATCCGTACCCGCGATACTATTTCACAATGATTAATCAACAATGGTGTTGTTTGCCTTTCGCCTTCCGCTCCTCTTCACCACTACACAACTGAAATTTACCATCTTCATAGTCTTCTACTTACATTGCTAGATAACACTGTAGCTGTATTATCCACGATCCGTTTGAAGCAGCAATGGATGGGGTTTCTGATGGAAATACGTGTTAGTTTGTAATGTACAACCCGCCTATTGTTATCAGGTGGAAATCAAGCTACGTTTTTGTGTCCGCACCCCTTTTGCACCTTTCGCGATGTGAAAGTACATTTAGTTGGCTAGTTTTGTGAAACAATGGTTTGTGGGCCGGAGTGTAGGTTATGAGTATTAGATGGGCTATGTTGATAACTTTAATGTTGGCCTTGTATTCTCTGAAACTGGGCGGTAGTTATTGCTTTAAGCGATTGATAATATACATAATTTGGACCCGGGTATGTCCTTAAACTACGTCCAACAATGAGAGGTAGGGCACAGCGA
Source organism: Grapholita molesta (assembly GCA_022674325.2). NCBI lineage: Eukaryota > Metazoa > Arthropoda > Insecta > Lepidoptera > Tortricidae > Grapholita > Grapholita molesta. The sequence continues at coordinate 19,882,852 of CP053124.2, read as the reverse complement.
TGACCATCACGCTTGAATCTGGGGCAGCCCAACTGAGGAAGTACCTCCTCCTTACAGAAGACCACAGCCATAATAGCACTGCTACCTTTCAGGTATGCAGTGTTGTGTTCCTGATGGTGAGTAAGGTTCCCAGAGCTCCAACCCCCCTTAAAGGCCGGCAACGCACTTGTGACTGCCCTGATGTTGCGGGTGCCCATGGGCGACGGTAATTGCTTATCACCAGGCAATCCGTCTGCTCATTTGCCGCCTATGTCACAAAAAAAAAACATAAATGATGAATTAAGTCTGCATCATGATTAATGACCCTGCAAAAATGTTTCCTCAGAAGGAGGAACCTAAAAAAAGTTTGACATCGCCCAATATTGTACAGTCAGCGGCATATAGTTGGTAGCATTCAAAGTACTCAAATAGTTCGGTACACCATACAAATTCTATGATGTACCGAACTATTTGAGTACTTTGGATGCTACCAACTATATGACGCTGACTGTACCACCATGGGGTTTGACGTATGTACCTAGGTATATTAGCCTATCATAGAACTTTGATGGACCAATCACAAGTTTTTTAAATAGCGGAAATTTGCGTACAGTAAACTGGGGTGGGTACTTTGAATGTGATAATTTTTAGAAACTATAGAGAATGTGTTTTTAACATTGTTTGTGATGTATTTATGTTAAGCATGCAACTCACATTACTAAAGTCTTAAGCTCGCATTAATAAACCAACCTTTACTTGTAAAAAAATAGGTGACCATTACCCCCCGTAACCTCAGTTTACGGCAGGGATCGTTACCGGTATTCTTAATACCGCTTAAAAATAAGGTATAACCGGTTATAGTTGCATTTCGCTATTTATATCGATAAAGCTCAGATTAGCGGTATAATCAAAACCGATATTCAAATATGATAGAGGTTTTGCCAATTGACAGCAATACCTCTATTTAGCACTTTACCCCTAAAAACTATTACCGGTAATAGCCGTCAGTGTCAATATACTCGAGTCGTATGACAAACTAATTTACTTATACAGTATTTAGTTGACACTTCAGCCAGCCGTGCACATTGTCAGCGGGACCCATAGGGGTGGCGAACCTAAGCCCAATTAAAACAAACATAGATTCATCCTATTCAAAACATAATTGAAAAAAATATTTGTAGTACTTAGTAATCGTAATAAAAAATACTATGTATGTACATTCCTTGGCTGAATAGGGTTGACACATATTTAATTTATAACAAATTTAAGTAAAATTGACAAATAATTACAAACATAATCAAGGCAAACGCGTAAAAATAATTAAAAATATATGTTGACGTGATTCAGAGGTCACAATTTAAAAAGTATAAAATTCAGATTGTTTATGTTTAACCTTGGTACCATTCGATTTCTCACGTTTTACTGAAAAATAAAATGCAATGCAACTATATAACATAAACACAAAATCTCTCGGACTCAATAGCAAGACAGCAGAATTAACATCTTTATTTCCCGAAGTCCTTACCTGGTAATGGGTAAAATAAAATAAAAAAACCTTATTTATTGGTTGCCCAGAAACGAAATAAGGAACTAACCAAAACATTTTCAAAGAAATACGGCTGTAGCATTTTTAGGCATATATACTTTCGTGGGAATCAGAGATGTTTAAAGAACCAACGTTTAATATAATTCCTATTTATTTAACATAAAAGTCATAAATCAAGTAAGTATAGGTACAAATACTTCTCAAGTGTAGTGACAAGTTGACAACCCTGTTCCGACACTCATAGTTCTGTCATAAAATTATACATGAAATGGCAGCGCTACCGCGAAAAATGATATTCGTAAATTTCGGACGATTGTCTCTGTCTTAAGCCTTAATAGGAGTAAAAGAGAGATGCTCTAAATATACGAACTTCGATGTTCGTGGTACCGGACCTAAAGTGATGAAGTATGTCTTGTCATTCAATAGAGATTTTGACAGCCATATCTTAGGGAATAAGGGATAATTGATTAACAATTTGTAAGAAACTATCGCCTTAACGACTTTATTGCTGGAATAATATAAAGTACCTATTTTGCTCGCAAAAAAAGCGTAAGATATTATGTGAAATCCTGCGGCGCTTCCGTCTTTCTCGAGCGAAAGCAAAGACCATTTTACCAAAAACGCGTAAGATGTATGCAATCCTGCGGCGCTTACTGTTTTTTCGAGTTGATAAAGTTTGTATTGGAGAGATATCTTCGATTTTTAGTATGTACTTTTTCATACTTTTTTACCGTTTAAACCTTTCCTAAGCTACTACAAATATTTCAAGCCCAAAATTAGCCAAATCGGTAAAGCCGTTCTGAAGTTATAGCGTGACCAAGAGAAATAGGGGTTCATTTATATATATCTATATATATATATATATATGTTTATATATATATATACATATATATATATAGATAGATAGATTACAGATATAGTGATAAATTATTTTCTAAATAAGACGGCATCCGTACTATCAATTAATGATTGTATTATATGCATGACATTTTCATATCCATTAATATGGAACTTTATTGTTTAATGTCAAATATAATTTTTCAGTTTGACGTATAATACTAAACAATAAAGTTCCATATTAATGGATATGAAAATGTCACTTATTTAATACGATCATTCTTGGCAGTTCTTCGGAGGTCATCGTATTCCGATAAAGATCCGAGTCTTCCCGAAAGAAAATAATCTCTATAGTAACCATTTAGTAGTAATGTTTATTTGACATCTTATCTTTCAATTGCAATGAATACCAGTATTTAATACAGGTATTTAATATCGTAAATAGTCTAGCCATATAGGTATGCATAAAAGCGAAATGACAACAATACCTCTAATTAGAATACAGGTATTCTTTTATTAGCGGTAATAGTCTGTCAAATGTATACAGGTATTTAATAAAACCGGTTTTACAATCCCTGGTTTACGGTATTGGATAAATTATCTAGAGGAGGTTTATGGGATAACTGTCACTGTCAGTCATTTTTGGAAGCCATTTTGTACAATCGGAATCGGAGTCTATGTATACCTACTGGGTGTTATAAAAAACGTGATAAAAGAATACAAGATTATCAAACTGGCATCTGTTCATGATTTTGAACCTTTTACTATGAGGTCAAGTTTTTAAAATTAAGTAAAGATTAAGCTGTTCTACAGAAAACGTTAAGTTGACGAAAATGTATGAAGAATTTGTTTTTTTTTTACAATTCACAAAGTTGACCCCATAGTAAAAATTGTTCCAAAACATGAGCACATGGCGCTTGATAATCTTGTTTCACGTTTTTTATAACACCCGGTATCCAGTCGCTGGTAGGTTACAACTAAATGGAAAATCCCATTCGGGCGAGATTTAGACTCGCTCTGCCCACTATGCTAGCGAGAATACACTCTTTGATCTAGATTCTTTAGGGTTTTTTTTGTCTCTTACTTGTGAAACTGTGGAATGTCATTCTTAACCGCAAATGTTCAAGAAAAGAACGTAAAACCAACTCATCGCCCATGCGACCTGATGTATTTGACAACTTAAAAAAAATATCTTAAAATCCAAATACAGAATGAAATGTTGTCAATTCCGTACCGTTAGGTGATTCTGCTGGTTTTGCCTTTATCTCGTAAAAGTCAAGGCTGCTGTGGGAAATAGTAACTGGGTGATTATTTGGGCGTTTGAACCGTTCTTAAAACTCTGTCCAGATTTCTGTAGAAATGATCACACAGTTTGGTGTTATTTTTGGTTTACTGGTAGACAGCAGGGGTGGCTAATGGACAACCAAAACCTACTTAATATAATGCGGGTACTGCTACAGAAATCTGGACAGAGTAATAAGAACGGTGCAAACGCCCGAATAATCACCCAACTATATCTGACGGGGTGAAAAACGCTAAAGCTGACGTCAAAGAGACGCCGTTCAATATTTACACGGGGCTTTAATTAATGTCCCCAATGAAATATTAAACTGTAGCGCCGCAGAGGGTAAACACATACAGTAGGAGTGCTATTCGGTGTTTGACTTTTTTTAATCAAATGTCGAAAATTATCTAGGTCTAGATTTTGCTGGGCACTTAGCACGTTACCTTTTTTCTTGCAGAATCTTTATTGGCATAGCTCATCATTTCGAAATTTTCTGAAATTGTAGATTTTTCAGTATTAGTAACAGGGTAAGTACCAGAAAGCGCAGAGTGGGCAGACCACCCACAAGGTAGACCGAAAACTTGATGATAATGACTGACAAAAAAATCGGAGAGTTGCACAGTTGCATATATTCAGCGAAATTGACGATGCGATATTATGACAGTTAATTATATACCAGATTTACATATTGTACTCTGAATTGCCACCATACGGCCCGTCTGATGGTAAGCAGTTACCGTAGCCTATAGACGCCTGCAGCTCCAGAGGATTCACATGCTTGTTGCCTAATACCCTTTAACAACTTATACACTTTTTTGAGAAAACCTCATTACGTAGTCCCTAGAGAAAAACGGCAGGGAGTTCATTCGACAGCCAGAGCGTTCGCGGGAGGAAATTCCTCCTAAACCGCTTAGTGCACGACCCTCCAGGGTGTGAGAATGAATGCACTGACCGACTACGAGCAGTGCGGGGGTAGAAAGCGGCCGTTGGCATCATGTCGAACAGTTCTTCAGAGCACAACCCATTTTACAAGCGATAGAACACACACAAGGAGGAAAAGGCCACCCCAAAAGAGACTCACGTGAATTCCCACTATCTTTACCAGTATTATCATTTTAAAACATACCTGATGCTGTGAATTTCACCTCTATATCCTTCAATGCACCTTAGGGAAACGCCTAGCGACATATAACTCACCATAAATGTATTTACACCGTTATCCGGCACTAGCCTGGTAACATGATAACATCTAAGTTGGTACATTTTTTGTATCTTTCTATTTTACTCCAATTAAGGCGTCATGAGATTGACAGAGACAATCGTCGAAAATTTAAGAATATCATTTTCCGCGGTAGTGCCGCTGGAATCTCGGATCGTAGTTGTTACTGCGTGAAATATTAAACGTGTATACTTTTTGGGTAAGATATTCTTTTTTTCCTAAAGCCATTGTATCTAGAAGCCATATTAGCTATGTAGATACATTGTTACGTAAAGATGAAAATGTCTTTTTTTTTAATTTATTTTTTATGACATAGGCGGCAAACGAGCAGACGGATTGCCTGGTGGTAAGCAATTACCGTCGCCCATGGGCACTCGCAACACCAGGGGAGTCACAAGCGCGTTGCCGGCCTTTAAGGGGGGTTGGAGCTCTGGGAACCTTACTCACCATCAGGAACACAACACTGCATACCTGAAAGGTGGCAGTGCTATTATGGCTGTGGTCTTCTGTAAGGAGGAGGTACTTCCCCAGTTGGGCTGCCCCAGATTCAAGCGTGATGGTCATCACTGTGCCCTACCTCTCATTGTTGGACGTAGTTTAAGGACATACCCGGGCCCGAAAAGTGAAAGTAAATAAATTAATCAGCTGCGCCTTGTACACTGCGATGCGGTCGGGGGTTGAGACCCGGCCTAATTAACAATTCTCGATACCGGCTCACCTTTGCGTTATTATATTTGTTACAATACAAACGTCCGTTTGTTGTACAGTCGCCATCAGATATATCGGAGCTGTAGAGGTGGTTACAAATATCTGAACATGCAACGTTTATTATAGCTTTGACTATAGAGGCGTTTTTCAGATGTTTGTGACCTTTTTTCCCTTTTTTTATACAAGACTGACCAGCGTTTGACCTCAGTCACTGATGGTAAGTGTCGGCGAGGTCGAGGGTGTAGCACGCTGGTTCAGTAACAGCCTATTCACTCTTGCCTTGAAAAGACCCAAATTATATCTTTCCTGGAATACAGACGGAAGGAAGCGAATTCGATTCCTTAGCATTCCGCATTAGTAATATTCACAACATAGGGATGAATCCGCTCCCCTTGCCAGGACGACTGATGGTGGAACGGTGATAGCGGAATTAAATCCGCTATCTCAAAATGTATCCTGTAAAACACAGACAAACTAGCAACCCTGCGATAGTGCTCAAGGCTCTATAACTTTACACTCACTTGAGCTAAGCTCAAGTAAGGTTAGGGTTGTAGGGTTGCCAGTGAGTCTGAATCCTCCTCCTCCGTCCTATTGCATCCAAAGCGGCCAGCAGACCCGTCCCAAAGATGGCAACAGTACTCCATACATGATCGAATCTGCGCTTGGTAAAGTGTTAGGAGCTGTTCCGGGGTGAAGTACCGCTTCACCCTGTTTAATTCCAAGTTTATTAGCAGCGGATTTCGCGTTGGCCTCAAGTTCAATCCTTATTTCTGATAGCGACTGTACCTAGTTTCAACCAGTTCTGTTCAAGATAAAATTTGGTTTACCTGGATTTTGCTAGAAGCTTTAAATGAAAATACTTAGTTAGAAACAATACAAAGACTACCTGAAGTACTTTAAAAATAGAATCCAGGGTTACCAGTTCAAGTAACTTGAAAATGATGCTGTTTTAATTTGCTCTTTGAAATTGGCCTATAAAATTACCTTTCCCGGATTTAAATTCTAAATTAAAAACAACTTGAGCTCAAATTAAATGTTCACGGCATAAAAAGAGAGACCAAATAATATTTAATTGAAAAACTGACATTATAATATTGATTTAAGACCAAATTTATTGTAATCTAACTCTTTGCTGTAAAATTATTTAACTAGAGGAGTTATATCTTCTGCTTTCTCGTTTCCTTATGGCTGAGGTTCACGACCATATGAGGTCTTTGCTTTATGCACCAAGACTCTTCACTCAGCACGGGTCTTCGTCTTACGGATAGACTCTTGAATAGATTCTTTCCAAGATTCCTTGACTACATCGGTCCAGCGGGTGGGCGATCTTCCCACGTCCCCTTAGTAATAGTAGTATTTAAGTAGTTTTTTTTTCACACTTTATATCTGCCATCGGCTCTCCAGCCATAATCAGATTTTATCTTGGGTCTGTGTTGTGGAAGCTATTTCACCAAGAAGTCTCCCTCTTTCTTCAGAAGAGCTCACCCTCAGTTAGTGTCTCTGGTCGAGTTGCAATATATGCCATCGTTTCAGTCTAACAGTGTCATTACTAGCATTAACCAGTTCCCTGGCGAGTTGGTTAGTGTGATTTTCCAGTCTTCCTTTATACTTTACGGAATATCTATGAATCTCTTCCTTTATTGTTGGCATCTTCAAATATTCGTGTATCTCTACATTTCTTGCAAACCTTGGTGCATTAGATATTTTTTAAGACATTATTCTGGAATCTTTGGAGGATTTCCAGATTTGAGTTACTAGCAGAACCCCAGAGTTGGATTCCATATGTCCATCATCATCATCATCATGTCAGCCGAAAGACGTCCACTGCTGGACATAGGCCTTCCCCAGAACGACCCAAGAAGACCGATCCTGCGCCTTCCACATCCAGCGGTATCCCGCGACTCTAACTAGGTCGTCGGTCCACCTACGCTGCGTCTTCCAGTTCGTGGTCGCCACTCCAGAACCTTTCCGCCCCAACGGCCATCGGTTCTGCGCGCAATGCATATGTCCATATGGGTTTTATAATGCATTTGTAGACTAATAGTTTATTGGATAGTGTTAACTGTGACTGTCGTCCAATCAGCCAGTACAGGCGTTTAAAGTTAATATCGGCTTCTTTTCTTTTTGCCTTTACGTGGTTGGCCCACGTTAGTTTACTGTCCAGATGAAGCCCAAGGTATCTCACACAAGTTTCCTTAGGGAGTTGCTCACCTCTCAGGCTAACCGCTGGACAATCTCCTTTACGGAGTGTAAGTGTGAGTATTTAAGTAGTGACTGTAAAATTATAACAGTCATAATAAATGTTATAAAAATTATTTTCACTTACCTAAAGACAGTAGAGTGACAGTATAAGGAATGAATGCTATTATGAATAAATAAATAAATAAATAAATATTTCGGGACATTCTTACACAAATCGACCTAGTCCTACGGTAAGCTCAGTAAGGCTTGTGTTGTAGGTACTAGACGATGATATATATAATAAATAGATACATATAAATACTTAAATACATAGAAAACACCCATGACTCAGGAACAAATATCTGTGCTAATCACACAAATAAATGCCCTGACTGGGAATCGAACCCAGAACCTTCGACTTCATGAAATTATAGAAAAACAAAAATACTAGCTGTGCCCCGCGGTGTTACCCGTTGATTATTAGGGAAAAAACGTAGCCTATGTCCATCCAGGCTGTCAGCTAACTCCATACCAATTTTTTTTAAATTGCTCCAGCCGTTTAGACGTGACACTCACAAACTATCGCCTTTATAATACTAGTGTAGATTAATTGGCAGGGCATATACTTATGTATAAAATAAGATATAGCATTGGCCGAGTACCCACAACACAAACCTTCTTGACCTTACCGTGAGACTCGGTCAGTTTGTTATTTATTAATAGCAGCGGGTAACTCACGTTTCTATACAATTATGTTTCAATCTCACGATAATTTTGTTTAAAATGTTAATTCTAATAAAGAGTTTTTTTTTATTTTTTATTTTTTTTATGACATAGGCGGCAAACGAGCAGACGGATTGCCTGGTGTTAAGCAATTACCGTCGCCCATGGGCACTCGCAACACCAGGGGAGTCACAAGCGCGTTGCCGGCCTTTAAGGGGGGTTGGAGCTCTGGGAACCTTACTCACCATCAGGAACACAACACTACATACCTGAAAGGTGGCAGTGCTATTATGGCTGTGGTCTTCTGTAAGGAGGAGGTACTTCCCCAGTTGGGCTGCCCCAGACTCAAGCGTGATGGTCATCGCTTTGCCCTACCTCTCATTGTTGGACGTAGTTTAAGGACATACCCGGGTCCAAAAATTAATTAGAGTAATTCTATTATAACCAGTCTAAGTAACATACCTAATACATTACCTCTAACTGCCCAGAGACCTATAAAAAGGTCTCCCATTGAATGCCATTTTGAATTTTAATCATGAAAAACCACAGTTGCATTTGACCTGGCAAGTTTTGATCTTTGGGCGGCTAGAGGTTAAAAAGTGTCACGTTGATTATGACACATTTATCTGTTATACCGGGTGTGGCCTGTAATAGGAGCTTTAACTTTAAGCATCGTTTCTACACCAAAACGTAGCAACATTTGTTCTACAACTTTTGAAAATAACTTATAGTTTAATAAATATTAATAAAAAAAGATTTTCAAAGCAAGCAATGTATTGCAAAAACTATGAAGTTTGTAGGCTGACAGTAAACGTCAACTAGACTATTGGATGCTGTTCATTGAAAATACTATTTAGTTTGTTCGAAAAATTCACCAGTAATAAATTACCCAATTATTTAAAGTTGTAGAATAAATGTTGTTAGCTTCGTGGTGTAGAAGCGATCCCTAAATTTTTTGCTCCTATTACAGGCCGCACCCGGTATAACAAAACTCTCTAGACTATGAAATGTTATGTCGTCGTAATACTTACTAACGTTACTTAAGGACACCTAAACATGTATCAGATAGCATCAACTCCAACAATTGCCCGTAACGCCTACTTAACCGCCGCAATTAAAGTCGACAAGAATCAACAGCGCAAACTTGCCCGAACTTCTCCGAACTCGTCCAGACTTGTCCGGGGCTGCCCCAACTTGTCCGCGCCTGCCCCCTTTATTGCTTGAGTCGATCGACCCACAAGCTTAAGAGGTAATTTGATGTCGTAAGGGAAGTGATCTTTAAAGAGATTTAAGTCTAAAGCGGTTGCACAGGACAGCGCTATGAATATTTTCGAATAAATAAATAAATATTTCGGGACATTCTTTAATATTCATTGACGACCGGTCTGGCCTAGTGGGTAGTGACCCTGCCCATGAAGCCGAAGGTCCTGGGTTCGATTCCCAGTCAGGGCATTTATTTGTGTGATGAGCACAGATATTTGTTCCTGAGTCATGGGTGTTTTCTATGTATTTAAGTATTTATATGTATCTATCTATTATATATATCGTCGTCTAGTACCTACAACACAAGCCTTATAGAGCTTACCGTAGGACTAGATCGATTTGTGTAAGATTGTCCAGAAATATTTATTTATTTATTTATTTATTCTTACACAAATCGACCAAGTCCCACGGTAAGCTCAATGAGGCTTGTGTTGCAGGTACTAGGCGATGATATATATAATAAATAGATACATATAAATACTTAAATATAGAAAACACCCATGACTCAGGAACAAATATCTGTGCTCATCACACAAATAAATGCCCTGACTGGGAATCGAACCCAGGACCTTCGGCTTCATAAGCAGGGTCACTACCCACTAGGCCAGACCGGTCGTCTATGGAAACATAAAGTGCCATCTCTTTCCCACGCCGTCGCTGCATCCGAACTCCGCAGCTATGTGACATCGGTCTTGGTTCTGGGAGCTACGGAGATTTAGCTTCATGCATTTCCTATGTATATTGTTGATCTTAATCATTTCGGAGGTTCAACTGTTGATTACCAAATTATCATTGTTAAGTTGGTATTGCGTATTGTTACATCACTAGCTCTAGTTATGTACATTATCTGTGGTCACATCCCTCTTATCCTAGAGGAGGAATAATGACTGGAGAACGCATCCGCGGGCGCCAGTTACGGACAAAGATATTTTGGCTTTTGTAGCCCAAAATGTAACAATTCACTACAGTTTTGCTTTACAGGACACTCTTTATATCAAAAATATTAGCTTATTCTGTATTAATTACCGCAAGTTTGGTTGAAAACCCAAAGAAAACTCCATTTGTATTTGATAGTTCCCCTCCAACTTTGATAGTTCTGAAGGGTCCAGTTTGAAGGGGAACAAAAATAAGTGAGACTATGACAAGGATGGACAAAAATTGCACCGTCTCTGCCACATCTATGGAAAGTTACATAAGACCATCCCTTTCGATCGTGGTATTATTATTAGCACGCTCCGTCTATTTAAACGGTATGTCTATGCTTTTATCTAAGACGGTGACTTATATGTTTTACATAGTTAGTACTCTTGATTCAAATGAATTAAATTAAGAACAAGACTAATTACTTCTCCAGCTCAACAATCATACCAACAGAGGCTCTGTTGTAAGTTTAACGCGTTCGTGGCGTAAAGTTACGTTAAAAACTTACACTCAGTACCCTTACCATGAGTTGTGACATTGACGTTTTCGATACCGAGTATCGAGTTTACTATCTGTGCATCACGTTCGCACTAAAATAGTACAAGCGAGGTACACAGATAGTAGACTCGATACTCGTTATCGAAAACGTCAATGTCACAACGAAATGTTTGATACAGTGACTTTAGAATTAAACTTTGAAGTCTAACAAGTTGTCTACATTATCAGCATGTTTTAAACCTTTGTGGTCTTAAAAAGATAAGATCAATAAAGTGTACAATCGAGCCTTATATTTAAAGTCCGTAGTTGGAAGCAGGCACCAAGGAAATGTTTGATACAGCGACTTTAGAATTAAACTTTGAAGTCTAACAAGTTTTCTACATTGTCAATATGTTTTAAACCTTGTTGTCTTAAAAAGATTAGATCAATAAAGTGTAGAATCGAGCCTTAAATTTAAAGTCCATAGTCGGAAGCAGGCACCAAGGAAATGTTTGATACAGTGACTTTAGAATTAAACTTTGAAGTCTAACAAGTTGTCTACATTATCAGCATGTTTTAAACCTTTGTGGTCTTAAAAAGATAAGATCAATAAAGTGTACAATCGAGCCTTGAATTTAAAGCTCCATAGTCGGAAGCAGGCTATATATAATCTTTAATCTAGAAGGACAATTTACCTATACAATGTAAAGATTTAATATCTATAATAATAAATAAATGAATATCTATTTCATTTGGTCAGGGAATCACGCGCTAACGGCTGGACCTAGGTCGCTGATTCTTCTTTGTTCTTTATGTTATTGTCAGGAGAAGGTTCTCAAGAAAGAACAAAAATAAGAAAATAGTGAGTTAAACTTTTTTAATGTTACCTTATGGCGTTTGACATACTAACTAACAAACTATGGATCAACCGGTCTGAAATAAAAACAAATTTAATTTAATTTAATTTATAACATTTAAAGCATGTGTGCTTCAAATAATGTCAGAAAATCTAAGAACAAATCAAATTGTTTTTTTATGAAGTATTTTGATTTGCTTTGATTTTTAAGTACTACTTAATACTTCTATATAAATTAAAAGTTGTAATAGATAACATATACTTAAGACGGGATCCCGTCTCGAACACCGTAGGTCCTCGAGGTTTTTTCTTAAGTATGTTATCTATTACAATTGTTAGAGATTGTTAAAGGACTTTCTGCTTAAAATGGCGAAGATATCTGTCTGGTCCACTTGTATGGTACCTACATAATAGCGTTAATTCGCTCAAGCTCGGCGCTCAATTGAAATGTTACCAATGTAATGTTTATTTAACTTCATTCAGTCTTAGAGCTGAATTTGCACTATTATCTCTCTTGCCAAGTCGAAGTGCGACCATTCAACTCGGAAAATGTATTGAAAGACGATTTTGAAAGTTGAAACTGTGTTTTAAAACAGCTTTGTAACAGTGTTTGTTAGTAGAAAGGATCATTCGCCTCAAATTTGTTTTAGTTCATTTGTTCCTTTAAAAAAACATTGTTTTACATAAAGTACAGTCAGCAGCAAAAATTGCTAAGCGTTTGAAGTGTCCAAAATGGCCTACACGCGCTCTTATTCTCTTGACAATAGAGACGTGTTGACCTCATTTTGAACACCTCAAATGCTTAGCTACTTCTGCTGCTGACTGTACAGTTTTTAGTACAAGCTTATATTTATTTATTTAATCTTTATTGCACAAAAGGAAATCTTACAGTACAAAAGGCGGACTTAATGCTATAAAGCATTCTCTACCAGTCAACATTTAGGCAAAGCAGAGAAATTGTGGGCGGTGCTGGTTGTAGCAAAATCAAAAACAAATGAATACATAGATACATACGGATATATAATATACAAGAATATACATAAACTAAACACACACATCATCATAAACCAAATCAAGAAGAGAACTAGGAATCCTTCATTCTACTAGTAAAGAGACCTCGTACTGATTTCTTAAATTCAAACTTATTTGGAGAATTTTTGATACTAATGGGCAGACCTGGGATAACTCGGGGCAAGTTATAGGGATTTGATATCGATAAAAAATGTCGGTATATATTACTACTCGATATGTCACTAATTTCTATTACTAGAGTTTTATATGGTATAATTCAGGGCATAATCATTAATACCGACGAAAATGAAAAAAATATTGATTGTATATTATGAAAACTATTTTTTAATAAACATGTAAATACCCCTTTTTTACAAAATGACTAAAATAATATTTCTATATGTGTAATAAAATTTAGATGTTGTCATTAACATCGATATATTTAATTATCGATAAAATATTTGGTCACGCACTTATACATGCCCCGAGTTATCCCAGGTATGCTAATGGGATACTATTATATGTTGTAAATTAGTTTTATTTAAACAAATAAAAAAACAAAAACAAAGTACAATTCGTTTGAAGTGCGATGTAAGTAAAAGATTTAATTATAGTAAAGCTGATACATATTAAATAGAGATTATATTTCAGTTTCAGCTTTAATTGAAGAATACACAATAATTTAATACAAGGTAGATTAACAATACGTCTAGACTAGACACACCGTAGTACGCCGAAATTTGATGCTTTGTTTTATCATCTATTGTAGTACAAGTTACAGTACTAGAAAATGAAATATTTGTTTAAAATTGTATATAAATGATTTACCTTGTATAGTAGAAAACCGTTGTGATATAGTTTTATTTGCCGATGATACATCATTAATTTTAAGCTGGCCGGCAATCTACAGATTTTAATGTAATTAATAACACACTAGCTGATGTTCTCAACTGGTTTACTATTAACAATTTGTTACTTAATGCTAAGAAAAAAAAATGTGTTAGTTTTGCTTTGCCGAATGTTACACCGGTGGATACTAGAATACTTTTAAATAATTAATGCTTAGAAATAGTAGATAAAACATTGTTCCTTGGTTTAACATTGGACAAAAGTCTACAGTGGAGTCCTCATATAACAAAACTCGCACATAGATTAAGTTCGGCCGCTTTCGCCGTTAGGAGAATTAGGCAACTGTCGAATATTGAGACAGCTCGATTAATTTATCATAGTTATTTCCATAGTGTAATGTCATATGGTATTCTGGTTCAGGGCAAAGCAGATGACATACAGACTATATTCGTATTACAAAAAAGAGCCATTCGTTTTATGTATAACTTAAAAGCACCTGCATCTGTTAGAAAGCTTTTTAAAAAAATTAATATATTAACTGTAGCTTGTCAATATATATATGAAAATATTATGTACGTAATTAAAACACCTTCAGTTGTTTATCAAAAATTGTGACATCCATACCTATAACACTAGAAATAAGAATAAGCTTGCTATCAGAAAGTGTCGTGTGCGTAAAGTGTATTTATAAATCATTTTTTGGGCAATGTATCATTTATGTAACAAGTTACCTGATGATGCCTTAAAATAACCCTTCCCAGTACTTAAGAATTACTTGAAAAAGTCTTTGATGTCTAAGGGCTATTACAGAGTAGAGGATTATTTGACAGACAAAATTACATGGCTCAAACCAGAAACTAACTAAACCGCCTAGCCATTACTTCAACAATTGTATGTACTGCTAGATCATGTAAATGACACAGTTCAGGTAAGAAAGCATATTAAAGTACCTATTTCTATTTTGTGTTGTCAAATTTGTTTATATTATTATTTTTACTTCTATATTTTAGTATTTTCAGTTATATCTTGTATTAAACTGTTTGATATGTTTTCTTATCGGACTACGCTTAATTATGTAAGTACTTTAAGATTTGATGTATCACTGTATTGAAAAAATAAGTCCCGCCGTAGTTTCTTGCCGGTATCTTCTCGGGTCAGAGTACAACTCTGTTCGAACCGGTGTAGATTTTTCTTTGACGTTCAGAAGTGCATGTAATGATAAAAGATCTTTCTTTTTCAATTTAGGCAATTGAAAAAGAAAGATCTTTTATCTTTTTTTTTATCTTAATCTGAGCATAAGGTATTCAATGTATATTCGCCACGCTTGGCAGGTGGGTTGGCGATCGCATTAAATTCCACCACTCTGAAGACAAGTTCCTGCTCTTCCTCCGGTGGTGTCTGGTCAGACTTTAAAGCAAATCCCGGGGGTCCTGCCGGCTTACTGCCGCTAATTCTGATAGCTAACACTCGTTTGGCGACCTCTTAAAATACTCAGCCATGTGAAAACCTAATGCACATTTAATATTAAACTACAGAAATTACGGAAATGCAGTAAATATTCAAAATATGCAACTTTTGCGTCAAAAGAAATTCCCACGATGCGGTAAAAATTAATAGTTTGTAAGAAATTCTGTCGCTTGGAAAAGTTGGTCGTCTGGGGAGGAGCGAGTTAAAAGTTGGGAGTATCGCGAATAAAACATGCAGTTGCCCGGTGGGGTGTTCAAATTTTAAAATAAAATGCTGATCTGCCGAGCAACCTAGCTAGTAGAGTGTTTGGCGTGGCGACTACGATATGAAACCCTGATGGTTCGAGGCCGCTATGGCTGTTTTTTATAGTAGAGGGGTTACCTACTTTAAGTTTCAATCTGATAAGTAATAACTCACCTGTGGCCAAATATAACAACCTACCTTTTTTTATGACATAGGCGGCAAACGAGCAGACGGATTGCCTGGTAGTAAGCAATTACCTTCGCCTATGGGTACCCACACCAGGGGAGTCACAAGCGCGTTGCCGGCCTTTTAGGGGTTGGAGCTCTGGTAACCTTACTCACCATCAGGAACACAACACTACATACCTGAAAGGTAGCAGTGCTATTATGGCTGTGGTCTTCTGTAAGGAGGAGGTACGTCCCCAGTTGGGCTGCCCCAGATTCAAGCGTGATGGTCATCGCTGTGCCCTACCTCTCATTGTTGGGCGTAGATTAAGGACATACCCGGGTCCTAAAACCTACCTACCTACATCAGTCACAGACGTCCACTGCTAGACATTCTTTCCAACACCAAACAAGACTGACCAGCGTTTGACCTGAGTCACACCTGATGGTAAGTGTCAATAAGGTCGAGCCTAGCACGTTCGTTCAGTAACAACCTATTCTTGCTTTGAAAAGATCCAAATTATATCTTTCCGAGATGACGAAGGGAACGAATTCCATTCCTTAGCTGTTCGCATTGGGAAGGTAGAAGCGAATCGCTATATGTATAGAGAGGCGAGGAATGTCCAATTAGTGGATATCCGTGTTATGAATGTTATAAAATACGGATTATATCAGTATTCAGTAGATTTTAATTTCATCTTGTTTCAAAACCTTTAGCAGCGGCCGTGGTCGCAGGACGTGCTGAAGAAAATATTAATTCCATCCAAGAATTAGACAATATCGGAAACTTCGGGAAAAATTTAAAACAGAGCACGCGATATAATCCATTTTATTTGTTGTCTTATTACAGTCGCCTTCAGATATATCCCATATATGATGGCGACTGTATTGTAAATATGTTCCGATATTTCTGACCGCCTCCACAGCTCCGATATATCTGATGGTGACTGTACAACGACGACAGGTTTGGCCTAGTGGGTAGTGAACCATCCTATGAAGCTGACGGTCCTGGGTTCAAATCCCAGTAAGGGCATTTATTTGTGTGATGAGCACAAATATTCGTTCCTAAGTCATGGGTGTTTTCTATGTATGTAAGGATTTATCTATTATATTATTAATTAATTTTATATAATTTAATATCATTATCAAAAATGTGTCATGGTTTTGAAAATGGTTTTGACTTTGACTGACTTTATAAGAGCGCGAAGTGAGATAGTCACGGAACTATGTGTTCAGCGGCTCGCCCACTCCACATTCATGCATGGCTTTCAGTATGTAAGTGATGTTTGATCGTGGTATTATTATTAGCACGCTCCGTCTATTTAAACGGTATGTCTATGCTTTTATCTAATACGGTGACTTATATGTTTTACATAGTTAGTACTCTTGATTCAAATGAATTAAATTAAGAACAAGACTAATTACTTCTCCAGCTCAACAATCATACCAACAGAGGCTCTGTTGTAAGTTTAACGCGTTCGTGGCGTAAAGTTACGTTAAAAACTTACACTCAGTACCCTTACCATGAGTTGTGACATTGACGTTTTCGATACCGAGTATCGAGTTTACTATCTGTGCATCACGTTCGCACTAAAATAGTACAAGCGAGGTACACAGATAGTAGACTCGATACTCGTTATCGAAAACGTCAATGTCACAACGAAATGTTTGATACAGTGACTTTAGAATTAAACTTTGAAGTCTAACAAGTTGTCTACATTATCAGCATGTTTTAAACCTTTGTGGTCTTAAAAAGATAAGATCAATAAAGTGTACAATCGAGCCTTATATTTAAAGTCCGTAGTTGGAAGCAGGCACCAAGGAAATGTTTGATACAGCGACTTTAGAATTAAACTTTGAAGTCTAACAAGTTTTCTACATTGTCAATATGTTTTAAACCTTGTTGTCTTAAAAAGATTAGATCAATAAAGTGTAGAATCGAGCCTTAAATTTAAAGTCCATAGTCGGAAGCAGGCACCAAGGAAATGTTTGATACAGTGACTTTAGAATTAAACTTTGAAGTCTAACAAGTTGTCTACATTATCAGCATGTTTTAAACCTTTGTGGTCTTAAAAAGATAAGATCAATAAAGTGTACAATCGAGCCTTGAATTTAAAGCTCCATAGTCGGAAGCAGGCTATATATAATCTTTAATCTAGAAGGACAATTTACCTATACAATGTAAAGATTTAATATCTATAATAATAAATAAATGAATATCTATTTCATTTGGTCAGGGAATCACGCGCTAACGGCTGGACCTATGTCGCTGATTCTTCTTTGTTCTTTTATGTTATTGTCAGGAGAAGGTTCTCAAGAAAGAACAAAAATAAGAAAATAGTGAGTTAAACTTTTTTAATGTTACCTTATGGCGTTTGACATACTAACTAACAAACTATGGATCAACCGGTCTGAAATAAAAACAAATTTAATTTAATTTAATTTATAACATTTAAAGCATGTGTGCTTCAAATAATGTCAGAAAATCTAAGAACAAATCAAATTGTTTTTTTATGAAGTATTTTGATTTGCTTTGATTTTTAAGTACTACTTAATACTTCTATATAAATTAAAAGTTGTAATAGATAACATATACTTAAGACGGGATCCCGTCTCGAACACCGTAGGTCCTCGAGGTTTTTTCTTAAGTATGTTATCTATTACAATTGTTAGAGATTGTTAAAGGACTTTCTGCTTAAAATGGCGAAGATATCTGTCTGGTCCACTTGTATGGTACCTACATAATAGCGTTAATTCGCTCAAGCTCGGCGCTCAATTGAAATGTTACCAATGTAATGTTTATTTAACTTCATTCAGTCTTAGAGCTGAATTTGCACTATTATCTCTCTTGCCAAGTCGAAGTGCGACCATTCAACTCGGAAAATGTATTGAAAGACGATTTTGAAAGTTGAAACTGTGTTTTAAAACAGCTTTGTAACAGTGTTTGTTAGTAGAAAGGATCATTCGCCTCAAATTTGTTTTAGTTCATTTGTTCCTTTAAAAAAACATTGTTTTACATAAAGTACAGTCAGCAGCAAAAATTGCTAAGCGTTTGAAGTGTCCAAAATGGCCTACACGCGCTCTTATTCTCTTGACAATAGAGACGTGTTGACCTCATTTTGAACACCTCAAATGCTTAGCTACTTCTGCTGCTGACTGTACAGTTTTTAGTACAAGCTTATATTTATTTATTTAATCTTTATTGCACAAAAGGAAATCTTACAGTACAAAAGGCGGACTTAATGCTATAAAGCATTCTCTACCAGTCAACATTTAGGCAAAGCAGAGAAATTGTGGGCGGTGCTGGTTGTAGCAAAATCAAAAACAAATGAATACATAGATACATACGGATATATAATATACAAGAATATACATAAACTAAACACACACATCATCATAAACCAAATCAAGAAGAGAACTAGGAATCCTTCATTCTACTAGTAAAGAGACCTCGTACTGATTTCTTAAATTCAAACTTATTTGGAGAATTTTTGATACTAATGGGCAGACCTGGGATAACTCGGGGCAAGTTATAGGGATTTGATATCGATAAAAAATGTCGGTATATATTACTACTCGATATGTCACTAATTTCTATTACTAGAGTTTTATATGGTATAATTCAGGGCATAATCATTAATACCGACGAAAATGAAAAAAATATTGATTGTATATTATGAAAACTATTTTTTAATAAACATGTAAATACCCCTTTTTTACAAAATGACTAAAATAATATTTCTATATGTGTAATAAAATTTAGATGTTGTCATTAACATCGATATATTTAATTATCGATAAAATATTTGGTCACGCACTTATACATGCCCCGAGTTATCCCAGGTATGCTAATGGGATACTATTATATGTTGTAAATTAGTTTTATTTAAACAAATAAAAAAAAAACAAAAACAAAGTACAATTCGTTTGAAGTGCGATGTAAGTAAAAGATTTAATTATAGTAAAGCTGATACATATTAAATAGAGATTATATTTCAGTTTCAGCTTTAATTGAAGAATACACAATAATTTAATACAAGGTAGATTAACAATACGTCTAGACTAGACACACCGTAGTACGCCGAAATTTGATGCTTTGTTTTATCATCTATTGTAGTACAAGTTACAGTACTAGAAAATGAAATATTTGTTTAAAATTGTATATAAATGATTTACCTTGTATAGTAGAAAACCGTTGTGATATAGTTTTATTTGCCGATGATACATCATTAATTTTTAAGCTGGCCGGCAATCTACAGATTTTAATGTAATTAATAACACACTAGCTGATGTTCTCAACTGGTTTACTATTAACAATTTGTTACTTAATGCTAAGAAAAAAAAATGTGTTAGTTTTGCTTTGCCGAATGTTACACCGGTGGATACTAGAATACTTTTAAATAATTAATGCTTAGAAATAGTAGATAAAACATTGTTCCTTGGTTTAACATTGGACAAAAGTCTACAGTGGAGTCCTCATATAACAAAACTCGCACATAGATTAAGTTCGGCCGCTTTCGCCGTTAGGAGAATTAGGCAACTGTCGAATATTGAGACAGCTCGATTAATTTATCATAGTTATTTCCATAGTGTAATGTCATATGGTATTCTGGTTCAGGGCAAAGCAGATGACATACAGACTATATTCGTATTACAAAAAAGAGCCATTCGTTTTATGTATAACTTAAAAGCACCTGCATCTGTTAGAAAGCTTTTTAAAAAAATTAATATATTAACTGTAGCTTGTCAATATATATATGAAAATATTATGTACGTAATTAAAACACCTTCAGTTGTTTATCAAAAATTGTGACATCCATACCTATAACACTAGAAATAAGAATAAGCTTGCTATCAGAAAGTGTCGTGTGCGTAAAGTGTATTTATAAATCATTTTTTGGGCAATGTATCATTTATGTAACAAGTTACCTGATGATGCCTTAAAATAACCCTTCCCAGTACTTAAGAATTACTTGAAAAAGTCTTTGATGTCTAAGGGCTATTACAGAGTAGAGGATTATTTGACAGACAAAATTACATGGCTCAAACCAGAAACTAACTAAACCGCCTAGCCATTACTTCAACAATTGTATGTACTGCTAGATCATGTAAATGACACAGTTCAGGTAAGAAAGCATATTAAAGTACCTATTTCTATTTTGTGTTGTCAAATTTGTTTATATTATTATTTTTACTTCTATATTTTAGTATTTTCAGTTATATCTTGTATTAAACTGTTTGATATGTTTTCTTATCGGACTACGCTTAATTATGTAAGTACTTTAAGATTTGATGTATCACTGTATTGAAAAAATAAGTCCCGCCGTAGTTTCTTGCCGGTATCTTCTCGGGTCAGAGTACAACTCTGTTCGAACCGGTGTAGATTTTTCTTTGACGTTCAGAAGTGCATGTAATGATAAAAGATCTTTCTTTTTCAATTTAGGCAATTGAAAAAGAAAGATCTTTTATCTTTTTTTTTATCTTAATCTGAGCATAAGGTATTCAATGTATATTCGCCACGCTTGGCAGGTGGGTTGGCGATCGCATTAAATTCCACCACTCTGAAGACAAGTTCCTGCTCTTCCTCCGGTGGTGTCTGGTCAGACTTTAAAGCAAATCCCGGGGGTCCTGCCGGCTTACTGCCGCTAATTCTGATAGCTAACACTCGTTTGGCGACCTCTTAAAATACTCAGCCATGTGAAAACCTAATGCACATTTAATATTAAACTACAGAAATTACGGAAATGCAGTAAATATTCAAAATATGCAACTTTTGCGTCAAAAGAAATTCCCACGATGCGGTAAAAATTAATAGTTTGTAAGAAATTCTGTCGCTTGGAAAAGTTGGTCGTCTGGGGAGGAGCGAGTTAAAAGTTGGGAGTATCGCGAATAAAACATGCAGTTGCCCGGTGGGGTGTTCAAATTTTAAAATAAAATGCTGATCTGCCGAGCAACCTAGCTAGTAGAGTGTTTGGCGTGGCGACTACGATATGAAACCCTGATGGTTCGAGGCCGCTATGGCTGTTTTTTATAGTAGAGGGGTTACCTACTTTAAGTTTCAATCTGATAAGTAATAACTCACCTGTGGCCAAATATAACAACCTACCTTTTTTTATGACATAGGCGGCAAACGAGCAGACGGATTGCCTGGTAGTAAGCAATTACCTTCGCCTATGGGTACCCACACCAGGGGAGTCACAAGCGCGTTGCCGGCCTTTTAGGGGGGTTGGAGCTCTGGTAACCTTACTCACCATCAGGAACACAACACTACATACCTGAAAGGTAGCAGTGCTATTATGGCTGTGGTCTTCTGTAAGGAGGAGGTACGTCCCCAGTTGGGCTGCCCCAGATTCAAGCGTGATGGTCATCGCTGTGCCCTACCTCTCATTGTTGGGCGTAGATTAAGGACATACCCGGGTCCTAAAACCTACCTACCTACATCAGTCACAGACGTCCACTGCTAGACATTCTTTCCAACACCAAACAAGACTGACCAGCGTTTGACCTGAGTCACACCTGATGGTAAGTGTCAATAAGGTCGAGCCTAGCACGTTCGTTCAGTAACAACCTATTCTTGCTTTGAAAAGATCCAAATTATATCTTTCCGAGATGACGAAGGGAACGAATTCCATTCCTTAGCTGTTCGCATTGGGAAGGTAGAAGCGAATCGCTATATGTATAGAGAGGCGAGGAATGTCCAATTAGTGGATATCCGTGTTATGAATGTTATAAAATACGGATTATATCAGTATTCAGTAGATTTTAATTTCATCTTGTTTCAAAACCTTTAGCAGCGGCCGTGGTCGCAGGACGTGCTGAAGAAAATATTAATTCCATCCAAGAATTAGACAATATCGGAAACTTCGGGAAAAAATTTAAAACAGAGCACGCGATATAATCCATTTTATTTGTTGTCTTATTACAGTCGCCTTCAGATATATCCCATATATGATGGCGACTGTATTGTAAATATGTTCCGATATTTCTGACCGCCTCCACAGCTCCGATATATCTGATGGTGACTGTACAACGACGACAGGTTTGGCCTAGTGGGTAGTGAACCATCCTATGAAGCTGACGGTCCTGGGTTCAAATCCCAGTAAGGGCATTTATTTGTGTGATGAGCACAAATATTCGTTCCTAAGTCATGGGTGTTTTCTATGTATGTAAGGATTTATCTATTATATTATTAATTAATTTTATATAATTTAATATCATTATCAAAAATGTGTCATGGTTTTGAAAATGGTTTTGACTTTGACTGACTTTATAAGAGCGCGAAGTGAGATAGTCACGGAACTATGTGTTCAGCGGCTCGCCCACTCCACATTCATGCATGGCTTTCAGTATGTAAGTGATTATACCGTCGTCTAGTGCCTACAACACAAGCAGTACTGAGCTTACCGTAGGACTAGGTCGATTTGTGTAAGATTGTCCCAAAATATGTATTTATTATTTATTCTTATTCTGTGTTTAGGTGTTTGCATTTTATATATGTCATTAGCTGAGTACCCACAACACAAGCCTTCTAGATCTTACCGTGGGGCTAAATCGTGTAAAGATGTCCTGCAACATTTATATATTTATACAACTATAGGCCGGTTGTCGGTTTAATACAGTTAATTTCTCAGACTACTGTAAGTCATTAATTCCATGGCCCACGCAAAGCTAATCTAAGTTTCTATAGTAAATACTTAACTTAATTTGCCAGAAGTCGTTTGAATCCGTTAAGTTTTGTGACTCTGCCACTGAATTAAGTGTTTGTTCGTGTGTTTAATAACTTGAGAAAATTGAGTTTTAAGGCATTCTTTTAAACATGTTTCTTATAGCTTAGAAAATTGTTTTCTAGTTTTATACTTATAAGGAAATCTTTGTTGTTCTCGCCCGCCGCGTGGGTCGACTTCCCACCGCCACTCGCGGTTACCCGTCGCGTTCTTAGTTATTAAAACAATGGAAATATGGAAATAGTTATTTGTTTTTACCTTCTCGTAGTAATATATAGATCCGAGCTAGCGAAATATTCCAAAATTGAACCACGTACATAGCGAGTGGTTTAAAAATTGGAATCTTGAGCATTGGCAGGATTTCAAAGAACAAGAAGAACCTACTTTGCTAACGAGTGCAGCACCTCACTACTGCCAAGATAAAATTAACTCTTAAAACTATAGAAATGTACGTAAAAATTATTGGCATCCATCGTTTATCATACAAAAACATAACATCAAGAAAACACTCGATTAGCTATAAACAATTTGTATGAAATTACTTTGCACTCTTGTGAATAAAATGCAACTTAGTTATCTGTTTTTAAAGAACAAAACAGTTCTCTCCGAGCTAGTGAGGTGAAAAAATATCAAGAGCAAGATGATTCGTAAACTGCCGACGATTTCGTCGCCGCGATAATTTCTAGAACAACCTAACACTAGCTGTCTGCGGCGACAAGAGCTGCGGCGCTACCGCGAAGAACGATATTCGTAAATTTCGGACGATTGTCTCTGTCACTGTCATGACGCCTTAATTGGAGTAAAAGAGAAAGATGCCCGAAATATACTAACTTCGTTGTTCGCGGTACCGGGCCTGCTGTTTGCCGCGCAGAACAACCAAGGCCCAAAGGCTAATAAATACCAAAAGGTACAAATACACTTAAATAAAACAAATATCCCTTTGAGAAGTCAAATCGGAACAGAAGTAATTCAAATACAATAAAATATTCAATACTTCACTTTCAATTGCTGGTTAGTTAAATTGAAAATATTTCTCAAAGTTAATTAATTGAATCTTCTTTCAAGCTCAAAATCAAGTTTGCCCCGCGTCTGTGTCAACAGAGTTATTTATTCAATTGGATACAAAATAGCAGTGGAATTCAGTTAAGTATTTTACTTTATCGTAAAGTGTTGAATAGTCTTAACCGCCATAGGATCTCTATGAATATAAGCTTGTTCTAAAATCGGATATGTTGTCGTATTGCCATAGTTGTACCCAAGTAATCCATTGAATGGGTGAATGGCAGTTTAAATGTTGAAACGGTTTCTTAAACCTAAATTGTGATATTTATTGTATTGTGCAGAAAAGTGAGGTCTAGACTGCTAATATAATTAACGATCCAATTTTACGAAACATTTACAAAATGGCCGTTCTCGGTCTGGGGATTATTCTTTTGATCTTTTGCATGATCGTGAAAAAGGATTGCGTCTGAGTGTTGAAATAGAAATAATCAAGTAGAACAACAGGGCTTTAATTATTAATGAACAGTTAAAATTTCAATCCCTTATTATACTCGTATTATCCCTCATTATTTTCTATGTATTTAAGTATTTATATGTATCTATTTCTTATATATATCGTCGTCTAGTACCTGCAACACAAGCCTTATTGAGCTTACGATGGGACTAGGTCGATTTGTGTAAGAATGTCCGAAAATATTTTATTTATTTATTTATATTAATAAACGTATGTCAAACCTACATTAGAGTATTTATATTTTATCCTTATTATTATGTACTGTTATGTCGACAAAACATAAATTAACTTATGTATGGTAAGGGGGTATTATGTTTATGTCTTACTAGTCATTACCGTTACTTCAAATATTTGTCTCTCACTCGCACTTGGATAGTGTCTTTATAAATATGGCCGACCATTTCTGGACACGTCATTCGCTTGCTAGACACCAGGCTGACAATAACAACATCTCTATCATAATTTAATTATTTTTATCATGGTTTGGTAAATTTGGACTCGGACCTTGGTGAACTGTAGAACAGTGTCCCTTAAAGTGGTGGAACATATTGCGATCGCCAACCCGCCTGCTAAGCGTGGCGATTATAATATTAAACCCTTGTTTATGCTGATATGGGGGAAGAATGCCCAGCTGTGGACGCAGCAGCAGTGGAGGTTGTATCACTTATCAGACTGAAAAACTTTAGGTGGGTAATCCCTCTAATATGTCACGACTAGGTGGCTTTGGGGAAGCCTATGTCCAGCAGTAGTCGTCCTTCGGCTGATGATGATGATGAAAGTGCCCCCATTCAAAACTCTATAAGGGTTACATGGTTGTTTGGCGACAGCAATTAACGTCTCAGCAAACTCGTTTTATCTCTGCTAATTAAGATTTTGTTGGTATTTAACAAAGGAATCGTTCTCAGTCGCTGGATATTACTTTCAACGGTTACAGCTGTAACACAACAAACTTGGTACGAAATAGGCTCTTGGAAAACATTAAATACATATTTACAACATTATTAAAAACTATTTACTACATTAAACAAAAAAAAATATTATGCAGAAGAAAGCAGAAGAGTAATTGTATAAATAAACGAATTACCATTTTTTTATTTACTTTCTTTAGTTATTTGACTTCGAATTCGTGGGATTGTACGCCATATCCATGTTAATATAACGGACAAAAACCCCGGGAAATTGCATCCGACATTCGATTACTGCTTATGTTTATATTCTATGTATTTCAGTATTTATATGTATCTATCTTTTATATATATCATCGTCTAGTACCTCCAACGCAAGCCTTACTGGACTTATCGTAGGACTAGGTGTAAGATTGTCCCGAAATATTTATTTATTTAACATTAAAGTTTGTAGTAACCCGATTTGGTTTTTCTCTTGTGTTTTTATAATAATGTATTTTTTTTTTCAAAATTGCTAAAATAAGCAACTAAGTACGAGGTTACGTGGTAAATATTCATTTCAATTTCCCGCCGCAAGTGACTCGTACAGACTCAGTCAAAAGCAGTTTTAGAAATGGCTGAAATTTAAAATTCAATTACCGAAAGAGTTCATTTATTCGAATGTGATAATAACTGGGAATAGCATTAGAAGAAAAACTGAAAATGTTTCATACGAGTCGTATGGGAGATGTATCGTTTTATTGTTGAAGCACCAATATTTAACGTTTGCGGATTCACGGTAAGGCGAGTGTCACGCCCCCTCGTGACATGACAGACCACAGACATGCGCGTCCAATCGCGATACGAACATTCGACTCGACATTCACAGGAAATAAATACGCTTTCTAATAAAAAAAGAATTTTGAAAATCGGACTTCCCAGGAAAAAGTTACGAGGAATGATATAAGGAAGGATTCACAATGCATAGGTACAAAACCGCGTTCACCCGAACTGCTAGCTATAACGTATTCTTTTGGTACAAAGCGCCACCTGTCGAGTTTCGTGTGTAGTTACTCTTCGGACATTAGCTAGCGAACAACTGAGCTGTATCGGCGGTTGTGCAACACTAGATGGCACTAGTAGATTAGCCAGCAATGCGGGAACGATAAAGTGTATGGGCGAAATGTATGAACGATAAACTATCCAAGTTTTATATCATGCTTGGTGGTCCTGAGGAAGTAACAACAGTTTTATATTAAAATAGTCGCGTTTTTAGGAGATTAACCGATGCCTATAGAATTTGGATGACGTTTTATTATGGAATAGGAGATGTACTTAAAATGAGGCCAGAAACAACCAGCTGAAAAGTAGCGGCATGTTTATGGCAGAGTAGTAGCTCATAATCCGATCGCCGTACCGCCTGCCAAGCGTGGCGAATACAGAACTGAAGCCCCAATGTTCAGAGATCGCTTCCTGTGGCTGTCTATGGGCGAAGAATGTGTAGCGTTGGACGTTCGTGGCTGACAAAATGTATTTTGTTTAGGGCAAGAGACAGTTTGAACAAAAACCAATACAAATATTTAAAAAAGTAAAACCATCGCTTCTGAAAATGTTTCTTTTATATCCGTTAACTGAGTACTGGGTTTAATAAACTAGTTTTTTTTATATTCGCGTACTTTATATCTGTCAATAACGATAACATAAACAAAACTACAAGCACATACTTTTCAACATAAATAAATAATAAATAAATAAATATTTCGGGACAATCTTACACAAATCCACCCAGTCCTACGGTAAGCTCAGTAAGGCTTGTGTTGTAGGTACTAGACGACGATATATATAATAGATAGATACATAATTATACTTAAATACATAGAAAACACCCATGACTCAGGAACAAATAGCTGTGCTCATCACACAAATAAATGCCCTGACTGGGAATCGAACCCAGGACCATCGGCTTCACAGGCAGGGTCACTACCCACTAGGCTAGACCGGTCGCCAAATATCAGACTGGCTATGATACCTCAAACTCAAGTATAATATTTCATTACGATACGCTGTAGAGATTATATCGACGGTGGAAAGGAAGAACCACTTAAGCGACATTTTGGTCGAAAATGAGTTATATATATCATTGGAATCAGCGTTTTTTTCTGCGTCGTTTGAATTGGGTTTCACGGCGATCCGATGACTTATATGTCGCTTAAAGTAATTCACGAATGAGGTCTGAATTTGAAAAACCACCCCTTATGCGACACACAATTTGATTAAAATATTATCTGTGTCACTTAAAACCTACTTCAATATTACCACAGTCGTATAAATTATTTTTAAAAAGAGTTCGTTTCCGATGTAATGTCCCTTAATTGATTATTCCGGGCACATATATCTTGAATTATGTACTTAAGTGGTTCTTCAAAACTGATTAATAAAACGATTGTCGGTTAAATGAATGTTACGAAAAATTACGTTGTTATTTAATTGCTTTAAGCGACACTCCTTACCGCGGCCGAACCTGTCGCTTAAAGTATACTTTATAAATGCGATACGTCGGATAAGTGGAGATTGAAAATGGTATGATAACGGTTAAAGTGTTGCTCTAATCTATTTGATGTCGGTACAGTGAACAATTTTTGGCGCGAATTTCACGCGAATGGTGCTTTACTTATACAATAGAATGCAGTGGGTCGCTTCAGTCAGCGACGAACACCGGAGTGCGGCGTAAAAAAGTAAATAAGTAAGCTAGCTACTTATTCTTAATAATTTATAAACTCAAAATGATTGTGATCTCAAAAAAGTGCATACTTAATTAAGAGTTATTTGTTAGAAGTAGATTTATTTTATTAAAATAAAAACACGTTAGTTTCGTATAAGTATTATTTTTCTCCTTAAAAAACGCACAATATAGCGTTATTTAACCGCTGTATTCAATTTTTTTCAATAATATAAAATAGTTTAAAAAAATATTAAGGCTAGCGAATATCTTCGATATTTAAATCGAAAGAAAAATAGAAAAAATTGACTCGAAGCGGGATTCGAACCCCCAACCAATTGTGCCATACGAGGTACTCGGATCCCCCTTCGAGTCAAATTTTTCTATTTTTCTTTCGATTTAAATATCGAACATATTCGCTAGCAGACGTTTCTGCATAATAAAAAATAATATTAAAGCTAGCGTTATAGTTCACAAAAAACTGTCTATTTCGTTTCAAATTTCTGGTACCACTTCAAATTGGCACGTAATAACTGCCCATACGACTGTTGCTTAATTGAATATCTTAGAGACAAGTTAAAGAAGGTAAGTTGCTTCAGTGAGTTTTATAGTACTATGATGATGTCGCTTAAATGGTTCTTCCGGGAATATTTTGAGGACCTTTTCAATTAAGCGACAAAATTTTCAGGATCCTGTAAGATTTTGGGGTAAATGTTTATTTCATAAAATAGAGAAAAATTAAATAAGATTATCGTCTTAAGAACTCATTTACCTATTTCAAATAGGAAAAAAGTTATGATTTTTTTACTCAAAAAGAAAACTTTGAAACACTCTCCTGTACAATTCACTAAATGTCGCTTAAGGGGTTCTTCCTTTCCACCGTCGATATAATAATTTCAAAAATAGAACTTCATATAAATTCTATATTAATTTGCGATACCTGGCAAATTTTCCTGCATTTTTTTTTACAATGTCATGTTATCGGCCATTCAGATACAGTTTTGCAATGACACTCGTGCAGATATTGACGTATTGTGTTCAGACGACACTGTTGTGTTTTGTGTTTAATTCTGTAATATATTTGCGTGTGTCATTGTTTGAAATTAATCAAGCCTGTAAAAGTTTGATTAAAAATGAGTGAGAGAAGAAGCTTCGTGGCTTAAACACGGTACTCGTCTGAAAAACTCTTCTTTATGTCACGATTGTATAAAATACTATTTTTATATAACATAAAAATTGCAATAACAACTAATATTAAATCAAAAAAGGCTCCTGAGGCATTGTACCAAGGCAGCTGGCGACATTTTCTCGTCGTACCGCAATGCTGATGCGTTGCGCGAGGAAGCCGCCAGCTCGTAACTGGTTACGCCAATCAGACGTCGTGATTTCTGCAATAGGCGAGACGATTAATTTTTAATTATCAGGTATCAATAAATTCGTTTCGTAGTAGGGATCAAGTATCTGTATGGGACCTATGGCGTAAAAGCTACCCAAAAGTCAGAAATGAGAGTCAAAGTCTTACATTTGCACTACCCGCTCGAAACGCTCCCTACAAAATGATACTTAACGGTGACGTCACGGCTACGTTGTCGCTCTGTTTAAAGTATGGAAAAGTAATGATTTTGCTATTTTGACCGTGAAATATTGCGTTTATGTATATATATATATATTTTTTTTATGACATAGGCGGCAAACGAGCAGACGGATTGCCTGGTGTTAAGCAATTACCGTCGCCCATGGGCACTCGCAACACCAAAGGAGTCACAAGCGCGTTGCCGGCCTTTAAGGGGGGTTGGAGCTCTGGGAACCTTACTCACCATCAGGAACACAACACTACATACCTGAAAGGTGGCAGTGCTATTATTACTGTGGTCTTCTGTAAGGAGGAGGTACTTCCCCAGTTGGGCTGCCCCAGATTCAAGCGTGATGGTCAACGCTGTGCCCTACCTCTCATTGTTGGACGTAGTTTAAGGACATACCCGGGTTCAAAAAATATATAGTTGTTTTACAATTTTTGTTTAAGTATAATGTAAGAAATTAAATGGTGCCTTTATTTTTTTAAATTTGCATTTTGAAAAATCCAAATTTTTTTTTTTAATTTTGTGGTCTCGTATCTTTGGATCATTTGAATCGTAGCAAATTTCAACATGTGTCATCATCCCAATTTTGTGCGCGTTGGGAATAAACTGTGTAGTATAATGTCGAGGTTTTTAAAAAAATGCATTTTTTTGTTCAAAAGAGCTGCTTAATCAGCGAAATTGAAAAACAATCTTTGAAGCACTGGTTTTAATAATAATCCGTATGATTTTCGTCCATTGGGAATATCTCTGGACGCCGCGTATCGCCCACATCAAAAACACGCGTGGTTTAACGTTTCATAATATTGGAGCGTCAGCCGTTTATTTACTTGATTTTTTGTTCCATTAAACTCGATTTCCACGTTTAACAAATATCTTCCTTATTATCCATACTAATATACTAAATACAACGTGGAATTGCAGGCAGCATCCTTGGTACAATGTCTCGAGGGGCTTTTTTAGATTGAATAACTAGTAAGTGCTCGTATTTTAATTAATATAGCATATATCAATATAAATAACCAAATATTATAGATTCGAAAGTAACAAAGACGGACAAACAAACAGACAGACAGACACACTTTCACATTTATAATATTAGTATGGATATCAATATAAATAACCAAATATTATAGATTCGAAAGTAACTCTATCTGTCAGTGTGTTCTCTTTACGCTTAAACCGCTGAACCAATCGGGATGAAATTAGGTATGGAAAATTTGAGCTATGAGAAAGGACATAGAATAATGTTTATCCCGCGGCCATACTTTAAAGACGGGCATGAAAAGCGGGGAAAAGCTAGTAACAAATATTTTTTATATTAAGCAGAAACAACTGCTAACAAACTAGAGTAGTGAAAATGGTGAGTACATACTAGTATTGGTATGTTTTCTAATACAAACAACACACACCTTATTGAACTTACTACAGTACCAAACCAAAGGAAAATTTTGGAAAGTCATACTTTTACACGGCGTAAAGCACACATAAAATTTCAAAATACCTACATCTAAACTCGTTTTCCGCAAACTCATAAATCTCCTGAACCAAAACTTACACAAATATTGCATAAGCTACACATGTACTAATATTAAAGATGCAACTATCAGTGCCGGTACAAGTTTCAGAGAAAGCCTTTGCAAATGTATATATCAACAACTGCACGGAAAAATGGACTTTATCTCCCAGGGAGTAGGAAGTTAGTGAACGCATGAGAGGAGTAGCCACTCAAAAATGCAATAAATGCACGTAGACCGCGTAGCCTGCTCGAGAACCTTTGCATTCAATTTTGCATTATGCGAATTATTTTGCGAAAGTGCATTATGGTCGCTCGCGGGCTTGGAACTGGATTTATAAGAACAAGAAAATTACATGATTGACTTATTTAAAATAATTTTGTATTACTAGACCGGAAAGCTTTCTTTAATTCTTTAAAATCAGATGGCATTGTAATCAGTTCGCAAAGTAATACATATTATATTGTTTTTGTGTTTGGCGTTGGTAGGATGGATTTTTATATGATGATTTTGTATGATAGGTAATTGATACCTGTAGTAATTTTTTTTAATGACAAAGATGGCAAACGAGAAGATGGATTGCCCGATAAGCAATACCAGGGAAGTCACAAGCGCGTTGCCACCCTTTAAGGGGGGTTGGAGCTCTGGGAACCTTACATACCATCAGGAACACAACACTACATACCTGAAAGGTAGCAGTGCTATTACGGCCTAGGTCTTCTGTAAGGAGGAGGCACTTCCCCAGTTGGGCTTCTCCAGACTCGAGCGTGACGGTACTTCGCTGTGCCACTACCTCTCGTTGTTGGACGTAGTTTAAGGACTTTAGAGTTCGTCTTTTCCTAGAGGAAGTGAAGTGAACTATTTTATGTTTCACTAGGCAGCAAATTTTGTTCTCGTGGCCTTTCAACCCAAAATGTACCTTTAATAATTTCCTGCCCAACCAACTATAAACTTCAAAAACTGGCATCGATTTCATACTTTGCAATTCCGTAAAGCGAATTCAGAATTTAAAAACGCTTGTTTTATTACCAAAAACTTTTAAAAACATAATTCATTGAGCCATCATCGGTTCACCAATACCCAAAAATTACACAAAAAGGCTTAGAATATTGCCACAAGCAGATAAGAGTCGAGAAACGAAAAATTGTTAAAATTTCTCTCCCGTGTAACAATTCTTTAAGTCAATTTTTCGATACGAGTCATGCCTAGGGGAAATTATCGAGATACCGATACCCGCTAAGATGCGGCCGGGAATACCGGTTCTGTACAATTAATTTTCGATATTTTTTACCCCTTATCTCAACCCTATTGAATCTATTAATTTGTGAAGTGAAATGTTATCGGATTTTTTGCTGAAGGTCCGATGTTCTTTGGTAATTATAATTTCAAATTCTTGAAAGAAACATGTTTTGGCTCTAATTAGCCACAGAGGCTATACAAGACTGACCAGCGTTTAACCTCAGTTACACCAGATGGTAAGTGTCGAAGAGGTCGAGGGTGTAGCACGCTGGTTCAGTAACGGCCTATTCACCCAAAGGCCCAATTTATATCTTTCCGAAACTATAGACGAAGGGAGCGAATTCCATTCCTTAGCAGTCCGCATTAGGAAAGTAGAAGTGAATCACTTCGTGCGAATAAATGGAATATTCTCAAGGCTTACATGTAAAAAACTTATGTTTGCCTCAGAAAATCACCGTAGCTCAAAGTGCTTTAGTGTTTAAGTAAACGTAAAGCATGACTTCTAGAGCAGACATTCTATGACCACTAAAAACAGGACCTAACCTGAATTTTAAATGTAAGGACGTAACATAATGTAGCATTCTTGAGATACGTAATTTTATTATCAATTATGATATGTGATTCTGATTATGATCATAAAATAGGATAATTCGTTAGTTACTGGCCACCCTCCAATAACTGGCCACATTACCATTATTATTTGGACCCGGGTATGTCCTTAAACTACGTCCAACAATGAGAGGTAGGGCACAGCGATGACCATCACGCTTGAATCTGGGGCAGCCCAACTGGGGAAGTACCTCCTCCTTACAGAAGACCACAGCCATAATAGCACTGCTACCTTTCAGGTATGTAGTGTTGTCTTCCTGATGGTGAGTAAGGTTCCCAGAGCTCCAACCCCCCTTAAAGGACGGCAACGCGCTTGTGACTCCCCTGGTGTTACGGGTGCCTACGGGCGACGGTAATTGCTTACCATCAGGCAAT
The DNA here is from genome assembly GCA_022674325.2 of Grapholita molesta. NCBI lineage: Eukaryota > Metazoa > Arthropoda > Insecta > Lepidoptera > Tortricidae > Grapholita > Grapholita molesta. Next base: position 19,848,963 of record CP053124.2, on the reverse strand, counting down.
CCGTCTGCTCGTTTGCCACCTTTGTCATAAAGAAAAAATTACATTATAAGACTCTTGTTTTTGTACGATTAGAATTCATTTTAGTGTAAAGTGTCCAGTTATTGAAGGGTGCCCAGTTATTGAAATCCCATCAGAAATTGTGTTCTATTTAGAGGTAAACAGAAATCATTTTCAGTGCTGTAACCAGTTTCAGTGGCCGGTTATTGAAAAGTAGGAAGTTACTGGCGATTTACCGTAGATGCGTATAAATAGTAACTCAGGTATATAATCTTACTAGCTTTTCCCCGTGACATCGTCGGCCAGCAATGCTCGTTTTAAAAATATGGTTGCGGGATAAAAAATATCCTATGTCTTTTCTGGTAGCTCAAACTCTTTCCATAGCAAATTTCATCCCAATCGGTTCAGCGGTGTAAGAATGACTCACGTTATACCGTCGCCCTTCCTATACATCGACCTCACGAGCTCAAGCCCACCGTCGACACACCGGGGTGGCCGGGACACTCGAATATTTTTTTTTTTAACAATATTAACATTAATACGAGCGTCGTTCCATCCAGCCATTTCTTACGAGTAGACGATCATCACTCGCCCGTCGACATCGCGTGAACATCACGTCGTCGCCTTCCCATCACTGGGTCGGCCAGAGCCTTTTTACGTAGCTGTAACGGCCATCGCACGACCGGCCCGTGCCCGGGCGGAGTGGCTCGGGCGGCTCGGTGGTCACGTGATTCATTCCTTTGTATTTAAACTTTCGTGAGACATATCTGATAAATTAAACATTAACACGGCTCTACTCACGTTTATTTAGTCACTCGCGCGACATGTTTCGGAGAACATAGGCCTCCATTATCAAGCACTAAGAGTGCTGAGTGTCCGTTCGATTCGGCGATCGCGTCGCCGGCCCATCGCGCACTAACGCGCGCCGCGCTGCTTGATGTCAAAACCGGTTGAGAGCGGTCCGACACCGGAGCCGCTGTAATGGTAGAACGCGGGTTCGATTCGTCCACCAACAACGACTCTGAACACACCGAACTCACCGTGTCCACTAAACTGTTACAACCCTCCCTAAGGTTTTGATGTTTGCCATAGATGGCAGGCTTCCATGCTGGCGTTACAGCCCAACCACCATCACGATTAAAATTTGGACGACGCCCGATCTCAATCGCTTCATTCCATACAATATGCCGCGACGGTGCATAGCCTCGGCTCGGACGCGGGCTGGTGTCACAAGAGTCAACCTTTATGCGTGAAGAGGTAACACATAGACAGAGAGAGTTACTTTCGCATTTATAATATTAGTATGGATCACACAAATAGATGCCTTTACTAGGATTTCAACCCAAGATACAAAGCACGGTCCGTTCGTCTTGGACACTTGTGAATCCGTGGTTTAATATAACAATCGTGTGTCAGCGGTGTGACGTCAGCGATCCCTGCGGATCCCCGGGGTCACAACTTTTTTAATTTCACTCAAAAAATCATCCCGGCAACGGCTGTTAAATTAACAATGAAATATTGGCGCTTGATTAATGGGGGGATCCTTATTTGAATTTTGTGCGGTTGAAATATACGAACATAGACATACAATTTAAATAGACGAGGCGTGCTAATAATACCACGATCGAAAGGCATGATCTATTTCAAGTTTGCTCTTAGAGCATGACGTTGTTTGGTAGGTCTTGCGTTTTATAAAGTGGTAGCTGGACTTTACAGAAAGTCTTGGTGGCCTTTACCCCGGGAATGCCGGGTGATGACCAAAACAGTGAAAGGAGTTTTTAAGCCAATTCTTCATTAGCTGCACCATTCTGCGTTAGATCACTGCATAAGCTATCAATATTACACACTAAACTACATTAATGAACAAAAAATAAAACATATTTTCAAGACGACTTCGCCATTTTGAGGTTTGACCTGAAACCGCTTATCTCACTTGTATTCCGATAAAAAGTCGAGTGTAATAAAGAAACTGTTACAGTGAAATATATAGGTTAATACAAAAGTATTAAGGAAAAGTTCCATTATGAACACAAAGAGATACATTACTTTCTTACAACGCAATAATAACAGGTGAGGTTATAGAAGTGGCGATACGGGTCGTATTGCTTATTACTGCGTGGCAGGGTTGTCACTTCACGGGGTAGGACGGTTACAGTCACTACCGCATTGACTTCTATTTTCAATTAAAATACAAATGTTCTTTCTCCAGATAACTGAGATTCAATATTGTTAGTAATATTAAATTTAATTACTTAAAATTAGCTATGGTAAGTATTCTATAGTTATAAAAATAAATAAAATAAAAATAAAAATAAAAATGCTGTTTATTGTAGGTATAAACCCATTAAATTTACACAAGTTACATTTATTACATTTAGAGAATTTAATTTAATTTAATTGAAATTATTTATGAAGTTATATTAACTATGCTAAACTTATTGTTCTAAATTTAAGGCGCCTAGGCACCGCACATGTGGAGGTCCAAGAGGGAGGCCTATGTTCAGCAGTGGACGTCATATGAAATGATGATGATGATGAGGCACTGGAACTACAGGCGCGTGCAGTTGCATATAACGCTGCAGCAACGGCGAGTCCCAACGTTGGGCTAGCACGCTCAGAATACTATTATAATGTACTTGTTATGTTTTATTACGCAGAAACGTCTTAACAGCCTTAACAGAGTCCGTTTTTTATATGACATAGGCGGCAAACGAGCATACGGATTGCCTGATGGTAAGCAATTACCGACGCCCCTGGGCACCCGCAACACCAAGGGAGTCACAAGCGCGTCGCCGGCCTTTAAGGGGGGTTGGAGCTCTGGGAACCTTACTCACCATCAGGAACACAACACTACATACCTGAAAGGTAGCAGTGCTATTATGGCTGAGGTCTTCTGTAAGGAGGAGGTACTTCCCCAGTTGGGCTGCCCCAGTTTCAAGCGTGATGGTCATCGCTGTGCCCTACCTCTACCTCTCATTGTCGGACGTCGCCGCCGCCGTCTCTACTTTCGTCCACGCTTCTCGACACGCTTTTGCATCCAATTCACGCCGGTATGTTGGCAGATGTCCTTCGATCTTATTGGAGGTTGGCCCCGACCGCATGTGTTAGCAAGTTTCCAATGGAAAGTGCGCCTCACCCAGCGAGTATTGTCCATCCTGACAAAGTGCCCTGCCGAGATGGACATGTAAAAGTGGATCACAACTTACTACACTATAATTGCGACACGGGGGTACATGCCTGTCACTCTGCTGTCGTTTTGGTATCTCCGACAATATTAACTCTACGAAAGTAGGCTAGGGCATGGCTTTTAAGTAAATTAAGAATTAAAATAAGAATAAAATAAACACAATAATACATTCGATCTTTTAAAGTCTAAATATAAATCATTAAAAAAAACATTAGACACACGAACGAGTACCTACTTGTAATTTACTTACAGTTTGTAACGTAAATACAAAGTTAAAGACATTAACATATATAAAAATATACGTTAACTTGTAAATTTTGTATACAATAAAGTGACCTGCAATTTAATGTTAGTAAGTAAATAAAAACCTCATGTATAAATATTTGAAACTTACATGTGAATATCTAATTAGTTTCTTAAAATCCTCATCGTTTTCATGTGCTCTCAATTTAACTTTCAGCGTATAGGCAAAGTAGGTTAGGCACCTAAAGCATGTTTGAAAATATTTCATCACTCGCGCGTACGTGTAGTGAGTGACAACCCTAACATTACCGCCGTGCGTATTGCGCGGTCCCACAGAGTAACGACCCACGCGTGGGCAATTTCTTCACTCTTATTGTTGCGTACCAGAGATCTAAATGGCTTTATGTTTTATTGTAATTTGGCGTGCATGCATGTTTTTATTGAATGATCGTGTTTTTGGCCAATTTTTTTTACTACCTTTGTAAATTGACTATAAAAATACATTGCCAAGCAGGAGCGGACTACAAGCGGTGGCCATATACCTACGTGCATATTTGTCCGACGGATTTGAATGGCGGATAAATCCCGTCCAAATGTCCCGTGGTAAGATCGCAGCAAATGTCCGGATACGAGCACACAACCGACCGACACGAGATCCTTGTGGGTACCTATGTCTAGCAGTGAACTACATGATGACGGCCATTGACATCTCTCTCTCCTTTTCTCAGTTTTGTTACATCATGATGTATGTTAATTTTGTAACGATAATGATAAATATCGAAACTTTTCTCAGGTTTGTGACGACAACTAACCATTAATTGAGAATTGCAATCGCAATACAATGCGGGAATGCTGCCTGCGTAATGGGCACCCTACCAAGGGGCCCAGGATTAGAAGTTTTTAGTTTTAATTATGTAGTTTATTTTTAGAATAGAATAGAATAGAATAGAATATAATTTATTCGTAGAACACAGACTATTTACAAAAAACATGCAACAAACTAAGATAAATATTTTCTAATTAAGATAGATTTAATTTAATGATGTTATAATTTATTTAAGATTTGTTTATTTTTAACTATTTATTTGCTAGTCATGTTTAAATAATTAAATTTATATGGCCTTTAACCATTAATTTGTTTAACGAATTTGAGAAAATTATGGGACAAAAGGTACTTACAAAAATTCTACAATTGATACTTAATTGAAGCAAAGTTAAGTACTCTGGGTACCATTGCCTTGAATTTTAAGTATAGGTAGTTCCACGAGAGGCGAATGGATTACGCACACAACTATATGAAGTACTGATTGAATGAAGGAAATGAATGAGTAATTTCAAAATCTTCCTATCATGAGATGGTGTTGTGTGCGTGACTTCAACTCGTGAAACTACCTATAAATGTCGTTATTCATTCTAGGAATTTATTCATGTTAAATAAATATTACAGGACATCAAAACACAAATTTACTGAGCCTTATTGTAAAGCTCAAGAAGGCTTGTGTAGTGGGTACTCAGCTGAAGATAATTATACGAGTATATTATATAGAAATAATTGTCAATTATATTAAAGAAAACACCCATGACTCAAGAACTGATACCTGTGCTCATCACACAAATGGCACAAATAAGCGAGCTGCTTTGCCATTTTAGAACAAAGAGCAAACTTACATTTTACCTTAACTTAATCAGACTTAAGACTGACGGTAAAACGAGATTAAGCGATTGGTTAATTTCATTCCGCAATTACGATAGGACCCAAAGAAAATATGACAAAGGTGCCTCGTTAAAGCAAATGGCCGTTTTGCGAGCTTTCTACTCGATTTGATTAAAAAAAACTCTCTTCCGCGGCGATTGATTTCTTGTACAACCTCATCTGACAACTACAGACAGTTCCAGCGTTAAGCACACGAAGTTAAGGTCTACATTCGATAATGCGGACGATAAAAGGTTTGTGGTGCTCTTAACGATGGACCTCTTCATTTGGAATGGTATTACGATAAAAGAAAAGGCTTTCTTGACAATAAAAATCTTTAAAATATCAGAGCTATTGTCTTTTCGATGTGTACTTCAAAGAATTGTACTTCGGATTTGGAAGTTTTTAACGAAGCAAATGGAAAACGTTTTTGGAGACCCGTAATGAATTCATTTCGGTTTATTACAGTTTTTCTTCATTACTACTCATATATTATTTTCTTATGAATCTTTTACTTCTAATAAGAAAAAAAATTACGTCATGTGATGTTCAAAATTATTTTGTTTGAGTTATTGTGTAGATTTGTATTCCACATTTAAAAGCTGAAAGTATTTCTGAATATATGTCCCTTTCAACACAATGCATAATATGTATTTAAAATACTTTTTTTTTTTTTGTATAAAACAAGGATATTTTATTTCCAAATAAAGATACAACAAATACCTACATATATTATAATAACTACTTATTAAAGAATAAAACTAATGAAAAATTAATATACATAAATATGTACGGCTTGTTCACGAAAAAACTAGCCACTGCCTTATAATTTTTTTTTGGTATGAAATCATCGTTATTTTTTTAAGTTATCATAAAAACCAACATTTTCTTTCATTTTAGGTAATGTTTTGAATATTTTTATCAGGTGTTCTAAATCTAAGGCCCATTAAAAAAAACTTTGCATTTTGGGAGAGTTTTTTCTAATTTAAACATTTAGGTCATTACGCTTGCACTATGCTCTGTACTCAAACAAATTATAAATACTAGAATGTCCCGTAAATAATTTCTCTTAGATTTTACTATAGTCAACAAGCCAGATATATTTGTAATTTGACTCAGAAAATGACGCATTTTTGTAACGTGCATTTTTGTTTTAGCACTACATGGCGTTATTAACATTTTAAGACGGTTGAGGCTAGATTTTTTTCGATTCTGATATCCTAAACGTAAAATACACAAGAAAATTCGTAATTCTATGACTGTTTCCACTACATGGACCCACCAGTTAACGGTGGAGACTTGTAAAACCATGGCTACTTTTTTTCGTGAACATGCTTTAGAAAATGTTGTTATAGTACATTGTGCAACGAGGATGGTAAGTAAGGTATAGTAAACGCGAGTCTATTAGAAGCCCGACGACGAAGTCGGAGGGCTTTTAATGACTCAAGTTTGTTATACACTTACCACCCGTGGTACACACAATGTTTTTCATCACATTTGCGAGGAAATAAAATAAATTCGTTGGTAAAATATTAGTTAGTACTTATGTAGGCTTAAAATCAAAATACACTTTGAAAACTACAATCAGACCTCATCCACTAAAAAAGATTGTCAACAATGTCAACTTTTTTCAAACTCTTCCACAGATAATGTTAACAACTGCGTTTTGTTTTCGAATTTGACAGATCATCCTGCCAAATAGTATCAATTATCAAAATCAAATATAAAACAATTATTTTTAATAAATACTAAACATTAAATTGCAGTCAAATTGAATATAAAGATATGTTTTATACATATTAAAAGTTGGTTGTAGCAAACTTTTGAAGATATGAAATACACCTTGGCTGTTTGGAAACATCCTCAGTCCGAAGTGAAGTATGAGTTCTATATATTTTTAAAACTAAACTTAACAGCCCGTGTGAGCTAAATCGGCTATAACTGCTCTGTACTCTCGCAAGTAACAACGCCATTGACGAGCAAGTGTCATGAAAAAATTTGGAATGGTGCCGAGGATGCTGGCAGCATTCCCCCGCTGTGTCGCGATACTGATGCGTTGCGCGAGAAAGCTGCCAGCTCTGCGGTCACCAGTGGACTCAATGAGCCTAAAAATCTATTATTTACTTAAATCTAAAAAAAGGCCCTTGACAAAATGAAATAACTTAAAAATATCATCCATTTAATACCAGTCCAGTTGTATGCGTATACCGTAAAATAGGGCGAGTTGGGATTGCGAGGGCAGTTGCGTTACTAATCTGAGGGTTCAAAAGTTTGAGGAGGTTATTATAGGCTACCTAAATAACACATTGTTATTACAAATGGAGCTATTATAACATTCATAGTCCAAAAATGTCGATCCAATAATTGTCCTAAACCAATATTATGAGAGGTAGGGCACAGCGATGACCATCACGCTTGAATCTGGGGCAGCCCAACTGGGGAAGTACCTCTTCCTTACAGAAGACCACAGCCATAATAGTACTGCTACCTTTCAGGTATGTAGTGCTGTGTTCCTGATGGTGGGTAAGGTTCTCAGAGCTCCAACCCCCGTTAAATTCCGGCAACGCGCTTGTGACTCATCTGGTGTTGCGCCCATGGGCGACGGTAATTGCTTACCACCAGGCATTCCGTCTGCTCGTTTGCCGCCTATGTCATAAAAAAAACCGTTGTATGAAATATCAAATCGCAACTACGGGATTTGTGATTATGTTTAAAGTTATGAAATTAAACTAAGTACCTAAAATTATAAGAAAACTCACGTTCAAATGACCGGAACAATTATTAGTAACATTTAGTTTACGTAAAAAGTAATAATATTTTTTTTCATCGAGGGTTGAAATTTTTTGTATTTAAACTTACGTGAGACATGTTTAATAATTAACGATTAATACGGTACTACTCACGTTTATTTAGTCACTCGCGCGACATGTTTCGGAGAACATAGGCCTCCATTTTCAAGCACTAAGAGTGCTGAGTGTCCGTTCGGTTCGCCGCTCGCGTCACCGGCCCGTCGCGCACATGTCGCGCGAGTGACTAAATAAATGAGGGTTGAAATGTCAGATTCTTCCCTACTCTCCCGTTCAACAGACTCAGACTGAGATTTTACACAGATTCGGTTGACACTCAGATTCCGTTGTCACTAAGGTTCGGCTGAGACCGCCTCAACCAATCTCGCTGGAAGCGTAAACTCAGTAGGAGTATTCCAGTAGTACATATCAAGTCTGATGCGGAAGGGTCCAGGATTTCCCCCAGGCTACCTTCCCCCACACAGTCCGATCGCTCTAATAAGCCGAATTGTTTATAGAGCCTCAGATTAATCCCTGCCGCCTCCGCCTGCAGCAACATCCACCCCCACCTGGATAGTTGGAGATCCTCTACTGTGCGTTTCTCTAGAAACTTCCTACCTCGCACATTTAAACTGTGGAATGATTTGCCGTCAGTGGTATTTCCCGACCGATACGACCCTCACACCTTCAAGAGAAGAGAGCGTACTCTTATCTTAAAGGCCGGCAACGCGCTTGTGACTCCCCTGGTGTTGCGGATATCCATGGGCGACGGTAATTGCTTACCATCAGGCGATCCGTCAGCGCGTTGACGGCCTTTAAGATAAGAGTACTCGTACGTTCTCTTCTCTTGAAGGTGTGAGGGTCGTATTGGAGTACATGGAATTTATACAATAACTACTCGTGTTTTTATTAATTTACACCATACTAAACTGGGATTCGGAAGCCATGTTTCCGAGGCCTAAATAAGTAAAACTTTCGCCCCTTGACCCCGTGTTGTTGACCCGTCAAACACAAACTAGCGAAGTTCAACAACGCTCGCTAATTATGTAATAAAAAAATAAAAAAATATAGCTGGAGTTGCGGGTTCGAATCTCGTCTCGAACACCGGAGGTCCTCGTCGTTTTTTCTTAAGTATATGTTATCTATTTCAACTTTTAATATATAGTAGTATTACTACTTAAAAATCAAAGCAAATCAAAATATTTCATAAAAAATAATTTGATTTGTTCTTAGTTTTATATATAATGATAATGAATCTTTAATTATATACAGCATACTTTAATTTTTTTCCACATATTACATTACAGCAATAGGTGAGGGGGTTATACCAACTATAACATTACATGTTAAAGGGATAATAGAATTGCGTGACGTATAGGGGGGGTTACTAAGTCAAAATTTCGTGTGACCCTGTATTGTAAAAATTTTCACATCGCAATTTCTCGGACATGTCGGTGCCCATCAAGAACAAGTGGGTGACGTAGGGGATAATCGCATCGCTGGATAAATATCGATCATCATCTGCGCGTTGTGGCATTTTGCCACGGCTCATGGGAGCCTGGGGTTCGCTTGGAAACGAATCCCAGTATTTGGGGTGTGCACTAGTTTTACGAAAGCGACTGCCATCTGACCTTCCGACTGAAAGGGAAAACTAGGACTGATTAACCAGACAGAGTTACTTTCGCATTTATAATATTATAAGTATGGAGTTTGTGCGTGGTTTTGACCCTAACTTTACCATATGACGCTAACTGCACCTATCGATGTAGAATTATAAAATATATTTCTAAAGAACTATAATTAATTGTGAAATGAAAAGTTAATTTCCTGGCAACCCACGTTTTTGTAAACACGTACTCGGGTATTGCACCAGGGTTGCCAACTTGCAGTGAAAAATGCTTCAACAAATTGCATTGCATTTCTTACGCGGCCAGGAATACGTTTTGTATTTTTCGAAACCTGGAGAACGGAAGAAATTGCAAGGAAATAATATTTTTATTGTAAATTTTACGACAGTATGGGCTAACCGCTAAAATAACATAATTTTGCAGTGTGTGAGGTAAAATTGTCAGCAAATATTTTTTAAACGAACGAAATTGTTTCGAACATGAATTTTGGAGCATCCAATGAAGAACGAACTGGCCCCTATATCGCAACAACGACGATTGTTACGATTGGCGACATTATTCTAAATAAAATACTGTATTTTTTTTACTATATCGGTTGACCCAAATTAGAGCGGCCTGTCGCCGAGCTGAGACCACAGACAAGAGACCGAGACATTTTATATGGAATGAATCACGTGACCACCGAGCCACCCGAGCTGCTCGGCCCGGACTCGGGCCGGTCGTGCGACGGCCGTTGCACCTATGTAAATAGGCTCTGCTCGGCCCGGCGATGGGACGGCACGGCAGCGTGATGTGGACGCGGTGTCGACGGGCGTGTAATGACAAGAAATGGTTGGTTGGAACGACGCTCGTGTTAATATCAATATTAGAGCTTCGGGCCGCTCGGGCCCGGGCCGCCACGGTGAGTGCCCGGTGGGTCAACGGAAGGCTCGGGCTCGGAAGAGCGTCAGTGTAACGTGAGTCGTCCTTAAGGGCCTTTCCGCACTACGTCCGATCCGAATCCGAGAAAGTAAGTTCCGATAACTGTCCGAAGTAGCCGTAGAACTATTTCTTTCCGTCATAGTGCGCAACTTACCAAATAAATAGTTCTACGGCTACTTCGGACAGTTATCGGAACTTACTTTCTCGGATTCGGATAGGACGTAGTGCGGAAAGGCCCTAAGTAGGAAGTACTCGCAGTCTGGTGAAGAGGGCAATTGTCACGATCCTCAGAAGGTCTTTTGATATTTTTCGACATGTATAAATTACATATACGATTTTGAGCTATCATGGTCGTTCACATTACAACTATATGCTATAGTGATAGCTGGAGATGCGGGTTCAAAACCCGTCTACAATCATCATCGCCTCAAGCACATTCCTTACTTAGCGCTAATATTAAGAAATGTAAAAATATGTTTGAATTTGAATTTGTAGACTCAGAAAAAATTGTAAAGACATTCAAGTCACTCAACTTAAAGAAGACAGAAGACTTGTGGGGAACGTCAGTCGCGGTCATTAGTCATATTATAGAAGTTATAGCGCCTTATTTAGCTTTAATTTACAATAATTCCGTTTCAGAAGGCGTCTTTCCAGATCTTATGAAATGTAGTAAAGTCATTCCTCTTTTTAAGTCGGGTGAATCGAGTGATCTAACTAATTACCGTCCGATTTCAATACTCCCTGTACTAAGTAAAGTTTATGAAAAGTTAATATTAAATAGTCTGCTGAGTCACTTTAACAGACAAAGATTACTTACAAGTAATCAGTTCGGTTTTACAAAGGGACGTTCCACAACCGATGCTGCTTCGGTGCTTATTCAACACATTTACAGTATTTGGGAAAATTCTTGTGATGCCATTGGAATATTTTGTGATCTTTCTAAAGCTTTTGATTGTGTAGATCATGGAACTCTCATTCTGAAACTAGAACATTATGGCCTATCAGAAAATGCCTTAAACCTCATGTCCTCATATCTTAGCAATAGAAACCAAACAGTCGTTGTAAATAACACCCAGTCTAGAGGAGCTTTAGTAAAATTAGGAGTACCACAGGGTTCTATATTAGGCCCGTTCCTGTTTTTGGTTTATATAAATGATTTACCTTGTATAGTAGAAAACCGTTGTGATATAGTTTTATTTGCCGATGATACATCATTAATTTTCAAGGTTGACCGGCAATCTACAGATTTTAATGTAATTAATAACACACTAGCTGATGTTCTCAACTGGTTTACTACTAACAATCTGTTGCTTAATGCTAAAAAAACAAAATGTGTTAGATTTGCTTTGCCGAATGTTACACCGGTGGATACTAGAATAGTTTTAAATAATGAATGCTTAGAGATAGTAGATAAAACATTGTTCCTTGGTTTAACATTGGACAAAAGTCTACAGTGGAGTCCTCATATCACAAAACTCGCACATAGATTAAGTTCGGCCGCTTTCGCCGTTAGGAGAATTAGGCAACTGTCGAATATTGAGACAGCTCGATTAGTTTATCATAGTTATTTCCATAGTGTAATGTCATATGGTATTCTGGTTTGGGGCAAAGCAGCTGACATACAGACTATATTTGTATTACAAAAAAGAGCCATTCGTTTTATGTATAACTTAAGAGCAGGTGCATCTGTTAGAAAACTTTTTAAAGAAATTAATATATTAACTGTAGCTTGTCAATATATATATGAAAATATTATGTACGTTATTAAAAACCTTCAGTTGTTTACCAAAAATTGTGACATCCATACCTATAACACTAGAAATAAGAATAAGCTTGCTATTAGAAAGTGCCGTGTGCGTAAAGTGTATAAATCATTTTTAGGGCAATGTATTCATTTATATAACAAGTTACCTGATGATGCCTTAAAATTGCCCTTGCCAGTACTTAAGAATTACTTAAAAAAGTCTTTGATGTCTAAGGGCTATTACAGAGTAGAAGATTATTTGACAGACAAACATGCATGGCCCAAACCAGAAACTAACAAAACCGCCTAGCAATTAATTCAACAATTGTATGTACTGCCAGATAATGTAAATGACACAGTTCAGATAAGAAAGCATATTAAAGTATGTCTATTTTGTGAAGTCGAATTTGTTTATACATTATTATTTTTACTTTTATATTTTAATATTTTCATATCTTGTAATAAACTGTTTGATATGTTTTCTTATCGGGCTACGCATAATTATGTAAGTACCTACTTTAAGATTTGATGTATCACTGTTTTGAAAAAATAAGTCCCGCCGTAGTTTCTTGCCGGTATCTTCACGGGTCAGAGGTGTAGGGTTTGAACCGGTGCAGATTATTTTTTTTTTTTTTGACGTTCATAACTGCATGTAATGTGCCTAAATTGAAAAATAAAGATCTTTTTTTTTTTTTTTGTCTCGAACGCCGGAGGTCCTCGTCGTTTTTTCTTAAGTACCTATATGTCATCTATTTCAATGTTTAACGAAGTAAAGCTTAAAGTTTGTATGTTGTGAACCAAAGTTAGTCTAACAGTGTGTGTTGTCCTTATTGTTAGACCCACCAACCGATCAAGTGTCAACTCGTTTGGATGAATTTTTGATGAATTCTGGTAGATTCCAACCTTTACTTGACGTTTTTTTTATTTGACGTCACAGGGGACCGTAGGGCTGGCTCTTTCCTTAACGGATGGACATAGCAATCCTGAGATGGAACGCAGGCAGCCTTACGGGAACAACCAACCCCGAACCTCAGACCTCAGTATCCTCAGTTAGTAAGTAAATTCTATTGTACTAGCTTTAGTTTACGTTTTGATGATGTGACACTATATTGCTTTAATGATTAGATAAATAAACACTTAAAAGACGAAGGTGTTCGGTGTGTTTACAGTCGTTGTTGGTGGACGAATCGAACCCGCTTTCTACCATTACAGCGGCTCCGGTGTCGGACCGCCCTCAACCGGTTTTGACATCAAGAGCGGCGCGCGTTAGTGCGCGACGGGCCGGCGACGCGATCGCCGAATCGAACGGACACTCAGCACTCTTAGTGCTTGATAATGGAGACCTATGTTCTCCGAAACATGTCGCGCGAGTGACTAAATAAACGTGAGTAGAGCCGTGTTAATGTTTAATTTATCAGATATGTCTCACGAAAGTTTAAATACAAAAACGAAGGTGTAAGTTTAAATGGAAACAAACCTAACTTTATGGTCACAATAAACAGCTCAAAACAATTAACTTGCGCAATTTGGTCAGCTAGCCGCAACTAGCGCCCATAAATCGGTACAAATGTAAAAACAGTAAAATTAAGCCTCGCTTCAAAACGCCATAATTTGCGCCCATATTTTACGGGGGAATTTAAAAATGGCGTCGCTATGCGTTATGTTGGACCGCGCCGCAGGCAAGAACCTTGTGTATGAATCGTCCTTCCTCAGCCCTTTAGGGTTCTGTAGCTGTAATGGCAAAAAACAGAATCTTTATGTTTCCTCGTGTCTGTCCGTCTGTTTGTTTGTCCATATGTCCTAAACTATAAAGTAGATAATAATGTGGAAAAGAGGGTGTTTGAGTGCCATACTTGTAGTAAAGTTCTCACGAATAAACATTGAGTATTATTAATATACACAAAAATGTTATATTGTGTCCTGTATGTCACAAAGATGTCACTTGCGTTACGTTTAAATCGAATTGTAGACCTTAAAATACCTCGGCTGACGCTGCTATGGTTCCACTTTGTCAATAAATCGAATTATTAACTTCGTAAAAGTTCGATCTTATTAGATCCAACGATTAAAACTTTCTTACATGTAATGAATAATCAAACGCCACTTAATCACTTTACAATGTAAAGCGGACTTATTAGATCTTTTATAGTACCAAAAAGTTGTATAAATGTACGAATTGTTGACAAAAAAATTATTACTCTAAGCTCGCGATATAGGTAATATCACGGGTTATGCGATTCGTGTCTCGCTGTATAATGTGAGCAAACGCGCACACTTATTGACTGCCGCTAACTGGTACTATAATCGTTAAAGGATATGCCAGTCGTTCCAATACTTGCAATATAGGTTCCGATAGCCAGAGTGAGTTAGAGGCGTTACGCTTGCGCGCAATTCCGTGGAATTGCCAGTAAACAGTGTTGTATTCGTTTTTGCGACGAATATTATTGCGTTTTCTGTACCTCTACCACGAATACGAACTAACTCGCTAGCGCCTACGTGAAATATTTGTATGGAGATATTGTACAGAGCCTTAATGGCGAAAAAACCTTACGTATGACAGCGGCGGAAACTTGTGGTAGGGGTCGACTATTGTTTTCTGTTTATATCTGCGCTATTGGAACAAGATGAAGTATGAAATGACTGTGCAAGGCTTATTGAAAACTATTTGGTACAGGTGTCAAGATGTAGTCAAGAGTAAGTATGGTTCGTTGCGGTTATTATGGGTACAGTCAGCTTAATAGTAGCGTATGAAACAAAAGTAACTACCGTTTTCTAATAGCTTCCCGAAAACAGACAGATTTCTGCGTGTTTTTTTTTTATGACAAAAGGTGGCAAACGAGCAGACGGATTGCCTGATGGTAAGCAATTACCGTCGCCCATGGGCACCCGCAACACCAGGGGAGTCACAAGCGCGTTGCCGACCTTTAAGGGGGTTGGAGCTCTGGGAACCTTACTCACCACCAGGAATACAACACTACATACCTGAAAGGTAGCAGTGCTATTATGGCTGTGGTCTTCTGTAAGGAGAAGGTACTTCCCCAGTTGGGCTTCTCCGGACTCAAGCGTGATGGTACTTCGCTGTGTACCTCTCATTGTTGGACGTAGTTTAAGGACATACGCGGGTCCAAAAACTGGTGTTTATCAACTGTTGGGTAAGCAACGCACATGTGAATCCTCTGGAGTTGCAGGCGTCCATAGGGTACTTACTATCAGGCAAGCCGTATGCTTGTTTGCCACCGTCGTTGTATAAAAAAATGAAATGGGATAGAAACTTTGTTACGCGAACTGTAGAAATTAACTAATCTGTAAAATTGTTTGGCGGGTAATTTTGGTGCGTTGTTTCATACGTCACTATTGATGCTGACTGTATAGGCTGAATATAACTAATTGAAATTGTAAAAGAATATATTATAAAAGCCTGGGCAGAGAGTACCATTTTGTACCGTTTGGCGTACAGACGCTAGGTCCATGGGGTCCCAGCGAGCACAAACTTTTTGCAGATATCGGGAAGCGTCTGGTTGATGTAACTGGTGACCGAAGAGCTGGCGGCTTCCTCGCACAACGTATCAGCATTGCGATACAAAGAGGAAATGCAGCCAGCATCCTTGGTACAATGCCACAAGGGCCTTTTTTAAATTTTATACCGTAACTAGTTAAGTACTTGTAGTTATCATAATACGATTGTAATTTCTGTATATAAATGTAGTATAGCCCTAAATTGTACTATTAGTGCTAGTAAGTTCATATTATAATAATATAATAATTATAATTGTATAATTGTATATAATTGTTCATATTATAATTATAATTGTTCTTAAGATGTGTGCTCCTGAGTTGGCACCAGTTTTAACGCGTCTTTTTCGGCTCTCCTACTCTTCTGGCGTAGTCCCGATCTCGTGGAAGTCAGCTTTGGTGCATCCGATCCCTAAAAAAGGCGACCGCTCAAATCCCTCCAACTACAGGCCAATAGCTATCACCTCCTTGTTCTCGAAGATAATGGAATCCATTGTCAACTGCCAGCTCCTCCGGTACCTAGAGAACCACCAGCTGCTTAGTGACCGTCAATACGGCTTCCGTAGTGGTCGCTCGGCTGGTGATCTTCTAGTTTATCTGACACATCGTTGGGCTCAGGCGATCGAGACGAAGGGTGAAGCATTGGCAGTTAGTCTGGATGTAGCGAAGGCCTTCGATCGTGTGTGGCACGGGGCTCTTCTTTCGAAACTACCATCCTATGGGCTTCCCGAGAAATTATGCGAATGGGTCAGCAGATTTTTAGCAGACAGAAGCATTATGGTCGTAGTCGACGGTGAATGCTCGGATTCCATGTCTGTGAATGCTGGTGTCCCTCAAGGCTGTGTGCTATCGCCCACGTTATTTCTCCTGCATATCAATGACATGCTGCAGACCAGCGGTATTCATTGCTATGCGGATGACAGTACGGGTGATGCTTGCTATACCGGCCGTGCCAACATTTCTCGGGAAAGTGTCATCGAGAGCCGGAACAAGCTTGTGTCTGAAGTTGAGACTTCCCTTAAAGAAGTCTCAGAATGGGGCCGAATGAACTTGGTTCAATTTAACCCCAGTAAGACACAGGTTTGCGCGTTCACGGCAAAGAAACTCCCGTTTGTCGTATCGCCTCGCTTTGAGGGCACTCTCCTAACAGCCACAGCCAGTATCGGAATTCTGGGTGTCGACATCTCTAGCTTTGTCCAGTTCCGCGGTCATTTAGAGGGAAAGGCCAAGTTGGCCTCGAAGAAGCTTGGTGTGCTCAACAGATCGAGGCAGTATTTCAGTTCGGCCCACCGCCTACAACTGTACAAGGCGCAAGTACGGCCACATATGGAATACTGTTCTCATCTCTGGTCAGGGGCACCCCAATACCAGCTTCTCCCTTTGGACCGCATCCAGCGGAGAGCGACTAGAATTGTCGGCAGCCAGGATATCTCGGACCGGCTTGACTCCTTGGCACTGCGTAGAGATGTGGCCTCACTCTGCATTTTCTACCGCATCTATTACGGAGAGTGCTCCGAGGAATTGTTCGGGTTAATCCCAGCTGCTTCCTTCCGCCAGCGCTCTACACGACAACATTTCCATCTTCACCACATAGATGGTTGGCAGTCCTCAACTGTGCGTTTTTCTAGAAACTTCCTGCCTCGCACAGCAAAACTCTGGAATAAATTGTCGTGTGCAGTATTTCCGGACCGATATGACATCCAAACCTTCAAGAAAAGAGCGTATAGGGATCTTAAAGGCCGGCAACGTACTTGTGACTCCTCTGGTGTTGCGAGTGTCCATGGGCGGCGGTAGTTGCTTACCATCAGGCAATCCGTCTGCTCGTTTGCCTCCTATATCATAAAAAAAAAAAAAAAAAAAAAAAAATAGGCAGAAAACTACAGACAGACAGACATACAGGCAAAAACTGTCAAACACAAAAATATAACGTTTCCTAAATATCTTAAAGGCCGGCAACGCGCTTGTACTCCCCTGGTGTTGCGGGTGCCCATGGGCGACGGTAATTGCTTACCATCAGGCAATCCGTCTGCTCGTCTGCCACAAAAAAGATAAACACAGAAAGATAAACATAGTCTAAAAGATACAGATAGAGAAAAACATGTAGACATAAACTGATACTGACACACAGACTCGTTTTTAGCAGTTAGATTTGGACTTGTAAGTAATTATTTTTATCTACGTACATATCATAAGTGCTCTAAAATGCGTCCAGAAACCGTAGGCAATGACCAGCATTACCAACCATCAGAAATGAATGGAGATGTAATGTTAACATTACCTACTGAAATCTGTAGGTTATGAGTTTAAATTTGGAACAGCTGTCAAATTCAAGTGGGGTGTCTATTCTAGTATCTATAGATATTAAAACAGTCATTGATACGAAACGCCAATTTGTTATGTTTTTTTAACATAAATCGAACGACATAAGAAATCGAGTGACAATAGAATAGGGAGTTCATTTGCTTGTCTATGGTTTATAAAAAAATTTGACTGAGATATGAAATACGCAACGCCGCCATTCCAAGCTGTCATTTGTTTTATTCGTTGACTTTTTAATGTTTCAAGTAACACTAGTAATACTGCAGGTCATTTCCCTACGGTTCCTGAACCCATCTTAAAACATTTATGATATGTGTGTAGATAAAGTAGTGTATGTAACTATACATAATTAGGCATTACAACAATCGTGTGATATTATTATGAAACTCGCCTTCGGCTCGTTTCATAAACCCACACTCTTGTTGTAATGCCCTTCATTATGCACAGATACATAAACTACTATTATTTTTTCTTTGGTAGTACATTTTTGTAATTGTTAGACAGGTTTTCTTATAGAATAACGCATTTTTATGTAGTATGTTTAAGATCTCTTTTGCAATACAGTTTCGAAAAAGTTTTTTCGAGTCAGTTTCTTGCCGGTCATAAAAGTCAGAATGTTTCTCGGGTTAAAAAATATAGGAAAGCATATCAAACGTTTTGTTAACTTCGTTCTTAGCAGTCAGATTTTGACTCGTAAGTAATTAATAATTATTTTTATTTTTCCTTTAGCAGAAATTTTTTGTTATTGTTAGATATGTTTTCTTAAGGAATAACGCATTTTTATGTAATATGTTTAAGATATCTTTTGTAATACTGTTTTGAAATAGTATATTACGTACCCAGGGCGGAAAAACAAAGAATGGCTCAGATCGCGGGTATTTGTTACCGCCCGTGGGTTTACATCTTCATCTGGGTGGAAAGTGAGAGTTTCCGTCGCGCCATAGGGCGGTAAATCTGTCTTACCGCTGAGTGTAACGTAAAAATAATTCCCGCCGAGTTTCTTGCCGGTCATAAAAGTCAAAATGCTTCTCGGGTTAGAACCACTGTAGTTTTTATTTTTTCTTCTTTTGATACTCGACGTGTAAAAGTGCCCTTGTGGCCTACTTACTGAATTTAAACGTTTAAGTTTGAGACAGACAGATAGACGCTACCAAACTGACACAAACTGACACACAGTGGTTAAAGAGCGGTTACACTTACAACCCCCTTTTTGTGTCGTGGGCTAAAAAGCCCGTGTCTAGAAAGTTACGGAAGCGTGGAAACAGTAAAAGACTGGAGCAAGGATGCAATCTGGAGGGTCTTACAGGTGGCTTATGTGTCTAGTAATTTAGTCTCAGAGTGGCATCCGGGCGGCGGCGCACTGGGAGCAAACAATCATTTGACATGTTCAGACATGAAAGACTGGTTATTTACATTAAAGTTTATTCTCTGCTGTCGACCTCGAAATCCATTGAGGGCGGTCTGAAACCGGTGCCGTATTTAGAACATCTTCCTCGCGCTCTCCCGGCATTTTGCTATGCTCATGTGAGCCTGGAGTTCGCTTGGCAACTATCCTAAGATTTGGCGTAGGCACTAGTTTTATGAAAGCGATTGCTATCTGACCTTACTACCCAGAGGGTAAACTAGGCCTTATTGGCCGTGGCCGCCGACATATCGATTCCTGAATACATTACATATTTGTACGGAACCTTTGTTGGGGGCCGCGGACTCGAACTTGTCCTGTTTCTTTCTACTGCTCAGTAGCAGTACTTACGGCTTGGTCACGACAATGGACGACTTATGGCGCGGCAAGCGTTTTATCTGTTCTTTGCGCGGATAAGACGCGCAATGCACTGCGGTTAGTTGGGATCACACGCAATGAATAGATAAAACGCTTGCCGCGCTGCAATTCGCGCAATGTCGTGGCCAGGCCGTTAAGCTTACGTCTTACGCTCGGTGGGACCTCAACTTAGTAAGAATACTCGACTTATACGTAACTAGATGCCAGTGCACTCCGGATTGCCAGTACTATGGTCGCCCGAAAATGAAATGGGGTGCAGGGTATTTGCGAGACAAATTATGTTCTTCAATTATTATATGTAGGAATATAAATGTACCGAGAAGTTTACATAATTTAACTTAACTTTCTAATCACTTAACTTATCAACTTTCATATTATAGCGTACGTCATCATATAAGTCCATACATCGTTATCGCGGGAGCGAATTCGATTTGACAGTACTGAAAGATTATAAAAAACAGTCAAAAACAGAAATGACATTCGTGTAGAGAACGTTTATACCTACGACTTTAAAAATGTATAATTATTTTATTGAATATCAATTTTAAAAACGCACGCATTACAACAGTGGCAATCGAAAGATCATTTAGCCAGTTAAAATGGATACCTATTTACTGCACGACGCCGTATTAGTAGATAATTTTTAGAAACAGAGAAAATTTTTGTCATATATTACGAAAATCCCTTAAGATCAACAAAAAGTAAATAAAGTCGTATTAAATTAAAACATTTATATTTATTTAAGTTGATATGTCAATTTCAGGAATTTTTTTACTAACAGAGTGTAAAGCAAGATTTATTAACATTATGCAGCAAAAACTTCGTGCTAGTTATGATGAACTTCTTGGAGGCTTATAATGTGTAGGCAGAAAAGTCTGTTTTTCCTAAATGGACAGTCTGTTTTACTACTTCTACAACAAATTTATATTTGCTCCCGCGATAACGATGTATGCATATAACTGAGAATCAGCATGGCTTTATAACGTCCCGTAGCGTAGAAACTGTCACTTTTAGATCGCTTGCTAGAGATAATGAATATGTATGGTTAGGTTGGTGTTGTCTACACTGATTTTTCTAAAGCCTTCTATATAATTAATCACGACCTATTGCTCTCGAAGGTCTTTAGATTAGGTGTGCACGGCGGTCTTCTTAGGTGGATCGACTCTTACATCCGAAATGTCAGCCAAACTGTTTGCATGAAAGGTTATCGCTCAAATTACCTAAAAATACCATCTGGAGTTCCGCAAGGCTCACATCTCGACCCTGTGCTCTTTTCTCTTTACATAAACGATGTAGGAGACATTCTCAAGTATAGCCAGCATCTTTTATATGCGGACGATACCAAATTATATAGAACTATCCAATGTGTTGGAGATTGTAAGAAATTACAATCGGATATTGAATCATTATCATTATACTGTTCCACAAATCAACTATATCTTAATGCAGATAAATGTAATGTAATCTCATACACCAGAAAAATGTCTCCTATTCGATACGATTACACGCTTGAGGGTAGCCCACTTGATTAAGCTTGAAAATTGAGTCTTCGATGCCGTTAAGTGTTTAATACGCTGGCGGTAGATGTGTTTACCCGTCACCCATGATGACGTATACGACGAGGGATAGATAGAAAAAATTGACAAGTTGAAGCGGTACTCGTGTAGCACAATCGGTAGTGCACTGAGCTAGCATACATGCCCATACATTAGATTGAAACTGACTGACTGACTTGAAATGACGTTGGAAAACTATTTCACTCCTTGTTACAACCCTTTCCCACTACTTGTGGTGGGACTGAAATAGACAACATTTTTTCGAATTTTCTATGTATAGTTGGAATCTACAACTATTCCTTTAGTTGTCACCATCCTTTGTGGGCCCGTTTTTAGGGTTCTGTACTTATAATATATGTCAACTCTCTGTATCTAATAGCCCATTTTTTAACTCTTAAAGTACTGTGACGGATGGAAAACTCCGGAACCCTACAATCTGAGCGTGGCCCGACACGTTCTTGGCCGGTTTTTTTTTATAGATAAAGTCACATATATTCCTCCTAAAATAGTTGTATTGGTTTTCTAAAAAAACTTGCCTGATGTATGTATGTCGTTTTTGTGAACATCCCTTCATTTCAACTTGGTTATTAATGTTATTACTGTAACATACATAACCTCAAAAATATATTAACATCTCTGCTCCCAATAAGTAACGATTAACACGTTTCTACTCACGTTTATTTGGTCACTCGCGCGACATGTTTCGGGGAACATAGGCCTCCGTTTTCAAGCACAAAGTGCTGATTGTCCATTCGGTTCGCCGTTTTCGTCGCCGGCCGGTGCGCGACGGGCCGGCGACACCGATAGAACCGTGTTATCGCTTATTATTGTACTATGTCTCACGAAAGTTTAAATACAAAAAAAACTGTGCTCCCTTTCACAAATGGACCCGGGTATGTCCTTAAACTACGTCCAACAATGAGAGGTAGGGCACAGCGATGACCATCATGCTTAGATCTGGGGCAGCCCGACTGGGGAAGTACCTCCTCCTTACAGAAGACCACAGCCATAACAGCACTGCCACCTTTCAGGTATGTAGTATTGTGTTCCTGATGGTGAGTAAGGTTCCAAGAGCTCCAACCCCCATTAAAGGCCGGCAACTCGCTTGTGACTCCCCTGATGTTGCGAGCGTCCATGGGCGACGGTAATTGCTTAACACCAGGCAATCCGTCTGCTCGTTTGCCGCCTATGTCATAAAAAAAAAGGAATAAAGTGCAACACATACATCTGATTACTCACGAAAAATAACCTTTACAACACTTCTGAGGAACAGGCCGGGTACCCCGAACATCGAAGTTCATATATTTCCCTATCTCTTTTACTCCAATTAAAGCGTCGTGAGAGTGAAAGAGACAATCTTTTTTTTTTAATAACAACAGGTGGCAAACGAGCAGACGGATTGCCTGATGGTAAGCAATTACCGTCGCCCATAGGCACCCGCAACACCAGGGGAGTCACAAGCGCGTTGCCGGCCTTTAATGGGGGTGGAGCTCTGGGAACCTTACTCACAATCAGGAACACAACACTACATACCTGAAAGGTAGCAGTGCTATTATGGCTGTGGTCTTCTGTAAGGAGGAGGTACTTCCCCACTTGGGCTGCTCCAGACTCGAGCGTGATGGTACTTCGCTGTGCCCTACCTCTCATTGTTGAACGTAGTTTAAGGACATACCCGGGTCCAAACAACAATCGTCCGAAATTTACGAATATCGTTTTTCAGCGTAGCGCCGCAGGTAGCAATTGAAAACCTTGTCATATTGGTAAAATTGTCTCTCTACCGTTTACGGAACCGCTAGTTGGTCTCCAGGGGCCCATACCGGGCAATACTTCTGTACTGTGCCGAAGTGCGCGTTTAATACACGGGCGAGTTAACTGGCTTGCCAGTTACTTGACTGGTTTCAGATATTTTTTTGCTAGCTTGCGGTGTATTCTATTTGTACGTACCTTCTCATCGTATCTTGTTATAAAGGCATTAATATTATTATGCAAAAGCATAATAATATTAATGCCTTTATAACAAGATACAACCAAAAGGTTGCTACGATAATTAATAAAATAAAACGACAAAAATCAGATTATATCGCGTAAATTGAACTCCATATACATCCGAACGTTTCGAATACTTTGAGTGTATTAAACCTCTCCTTTAAATCACTGAGTCTTTTAAAATATTGCGTACTTTAATACATCTAAGGGTACACAATGTAAATTATACCCATTTGTTAATAAAGTGGGGTTAAGGTTAATAAGAGGTAAGGTTTGAATTGGATATTAATATATATTTATTTACAGAAATTATAATCGTATTATGATAACTACAAGTACTTAACTAGTTACAGTATAAAATCTAAAAAAGGCCCTTGAGGCATTGTACCAAAGATGCTGGCGGCATTTCCTCGTTGTATCGCAATGCTGATACATTGTGCGAGGATGCCGCCAACTCCTCGGTCACCAGTTATTTAATTGGATTAAATTGATTAAAAATAACATAACATAACATAAAAATACTCTTTATTGCATAATCCAAACAAAATATAAATAAATCATGTTACAAACTTAAAGTATAGGTAACACAATCGGCGGTCTTATCGCTAAAGAGCGATCTTCCAGACAACCTTTGGGTTAGTGGATAAATTGCGACAGTGAGTCAGAATTTAAAAATTGTCTGTAATTACATTTATCGGGATATGGATGTTATTTTATTTTTTCGCTCATAAGTCGTTCTTGTTCCACTTTAGCTTACCTAAGATATTATGAAAATTTTCTGTATTTATCTAGTATAATAAACCTAATGTTTTTTTTTAAGACATAAGCGGCAAACGAGCAGATGGATTGCCTGGTGGTAAGCAATTACCGTCGCCCATGGGCACCTGCAACACCAGGGAGGTCACAAGCGCGTTGCCGGCCTTTAAGGGGGGTTGGAGCTCTGGGAACCTTACTCACCATCAGGAACACAACACTACATACCTAAAAGGTAGCAGTGCTATTATGGCTGTGGTCTTCTGTAAGGAGGAGGTACTTCCCCAGTTGGGCTGCCCCAGATTCAAGCGTGATGGTCATCGCTGTGCCCTACCTCTCATTGTTGGACGTAGTTTAAGGACATACCCGGCACCAAACCGTAATGTATGAAAGATTAGGTTTTATAATATGAATGAAAAGTTTTATTTCATGACCGGGACCGGTAGTGATTCTCCCTATGGAGCTGATGGTCCTGGGTTCAAATCCCAGTCAGGGCGTTTATTTGTGCGATGAGCACAGGTATTTGTTCCTGAAAATCCTGAGTCATGGGTGCTTTGTGTGCATTTAAGTTTTTATATGTAAATAAATAAAGAAATAGTCGAGTAACTCGACTTGCTGTGGGTATGGAGAGAGACAATTTTGCACAGCGACTTTCATTTCTTCGCCTAAAACGCAATTTATCGTGTTTCCCTGAACTTTATCGCGCCATTTGTGAAGGTTTTATTTATTATTTGACTGCTGGTTTTGCCACTAGCTTCAGCACACGACTTTCTGTATAAAGTCACCAAACTGCTTCATCTGAAGTATTTCAGTTACTTACGAGTATTTTTTTCTAACAAAGGGAAGAACCGACGAAAGGGTAGCAGCGTCAGGGTATCAGATACTTACGACGCTCAGCATACCACTGTCAAGCAGCCTAATTCGGCTTTAAGAGGGAAGATGGGATAAACAAGACGTTTTTACTGTGCCGTAATACCTCGGCCACACTATGCCCCTCGCGCTGCCACTCGCGCTGCCGCGATGTTGCCCTCTTCGGCCACACACTGCCCTACTCGCGCGATTAATCGCGACGCTCCTTGCCGGCCCTTTGAGTTACCCTCTCACTCCTTGTGAGTTAAAATGTAGACGTTCGTTGCCTCGTTTCGCTCGGCTCCTCAGTCAATAAAGGTCCTTGTATACATATTTTATCACAAGAGTGCTGGCGCTAAGACCATGCGGCTTGCAATCCGGAGGTAGCAAGTTCAAAACTCGGCTCGTACCAATGAGTTTTTCGGAACTTATTTACGAAATATCATATGATATTTACCAGTTGCTTTTCGGTGAAGGGAAACGTCGTGAGGAAACCGGACTTATCCCAATAAGGCCTAGTTTTACCCTCTAGGTTGGAAGGTCAGATGGCAGTTGCTTTCGTAAAACTAGTGCTTTCGACCAATGGGACCCTGCGATTTTTTTTTATGACATAGGCGGCAAACGAGTAGACGGATTGCCTGGTGGTAAGCAATTACCGTCGCCCATAGGCACCCGCAACACCAGATGAGTCACAAGCGCGTTGCCGGCCTTTAAGGGGGGTTGGAGCTCTGGGAACCTTACTCACCAACAGGAAAACAGCACTACATACCTGAAAGGTAGCAGTGCTATTATAGCTGTGGTCTTCTGTAAGGAGGAGGCACCTCCCCAGTTGGGCTGCTCCAGACTCAAGCGTGATGGTCATCGCTGTGGTACCTCTCATTGTTGGACGTAGTTTAAGGACATACCCGGGTCCAAATTCTATTGTACTAGCTTAAGTTTTATAGGTTTTAATGATGTGCTACTATATTGCTTTAACCCTTTACTTACCCAGTTGGGCTGCCCCAGATTCAAGCGGTTAGTTCCCAAGTGGACCCCAAGCTCCCATGAGCTGTGGCAAATGCCGGGACAACGCGAGGAAGATGATGATGGTGATGTATACATATTTTGGCACTATGGTCGTATCGATTGACATGCCAGCCAAGTACGTCACATCAGATATTCACGACGCTCAGCATACCACTGTCAAACAGCCTAATTCGGCTTTAAGAGGGAAGATGGGATAAACAAAACGTTTTTACTGCGCCGTAAAACAATTAGAGGGAAACATGACGATGGTAGTCCAAAGAGTAAGCAAGGAGGCTTTATCAGACAGTTCTTTTATTTCTGTGAAAATGGCACAGTAGTTTACATTACAAAATAAAAATGCATTCATTAAAAGATCGTCACAATGACGATAAGTAAAAAAAAAATACAGAAAATGTGTCGTTTAATATAAAAAAATATATGACAATACTCAATAAAACAGCGTTTATAGCTTGTACTAAACTTTCATCAAAATTATTAGCCGAAAGACAACCGTTGGACAAAGGGAGACCAGAGAAGTAAAAATGGCGATGGTTGTAATGTTTAAGTAAATGAAAGTATAGGTATCGCCACGAGAGTTGAGGCCACGCACACATTCAACATTGCATGTAATGATAGCGAGGTTTTGAAATTAGTGTTCTTTTTTCCTACCGATAGCAAAATAGCAAACTGCAAGATAGACTTAAGATTTTTCCAATTTGTTTAGTTACAATTATTTAAAAACTAAGAACAAATCAAATTATTTTCTATGAAATATTTTTGATTTGCTATTTTTCTTAAGTATATGTTATCTATTTCAACTTACAATTTTTTTTTTAGACAAAAATATCCGATTGAATTAAGACAGATCATAATCGTACTAATATTATAAAGGCGAAAGTTTGTAAGTGTGTATGTTTGTTACCTCTTCACGTCTAAACGGCTAGAACGATTTTCATGATATTTTACAATAATGCAGCTTATACATCAGAATACAAGTCAATGGATCCTAAGATTGATAGTTTGTCCGAAAACCATACCCTTGAAATAAATCTAGATGAATCGGAAGAAGATATGTCAAGTGACTAGTAAAACAATTAAAACATATTATTATTTTCTGGCTGTTACGTTTTACCTATTTTTCGAAAATATATAATTCGACCCTTTTTTGCTATTAGTACTCTATGTAGCAGTGTGTGTAACCATTCACCTCAACTCTCTTGCCGATACCTATATGAATTATATAATTAGTTTTATATGTTGCAAAATGAACATTTTTATGTTAAAACAAAATAATGACTTTTATAGTTTTTACAAACTGTCAATAACTGAATACTCTGAATAGGTTGCCTTATAACATTTTCTAAAACGTCCGTACAGAGTGTAAGACACCATCAGCTATCAAGCAGTCTCTTTCAAACATTGATCATTACAATGGTTACTGATATAAAAGAGATCATCAGACCTGGGACAACTCGGGGCAAGTTGTAGGGATTTGATATCGATAAAAAAATGTCGATATATTACTACTCGATACGTCACTAATTTCTATTACTAGAGTTTTAAATCAGTAAATAGTAATAGTAATAGAACGTTTAGCATTTTCATCTAGACGGAAATCATGAATACCAACGAATATGGAACTAATATTATGAAAACTATATAATATAAATTATATTATATAGTCTCCGTAACACGGAACAGCGTTATGTTTCCAAAATAACGGGCGTTTGTCCTATCCTTGAATATAATACGTAGTATTTTTATTTTAAAATAAGCATGTAAATACCCGTTTTATTTTTTTTATTTAAAATAATATTTATATATGTCTAATAAAATTTGGATGTTGTCATTAACATCGATATATTTTTTTATCGATAAAATATTTGGTCATTCAGTTATAGATGCCCTGAGTTATCCCAGGTATGGAGATCATATGCCTCAGCACTCTTTAACTAACAAATGTAACCTATAACAACGCTCAAATCCAGTACAATGCTATTGAACAACGAGTGTTCTTCTCTCTCAATTATCAACTATCCGTACCTACTTGTTATAGAGAGACATAAAAAAAGAGGAATACGATTAATTAAATAATAAGACAGCCGTAAGACGTCCAACGCTGGACGGAGGCCTCCCTCAAATAATTATTTGTGTCATCCTGGGCGGGAGTTGCCATGATCGCCGCGCTTGACAGATGACCTCAGTGACTTTTGATTTAGTTTCGAAAGACGCCTGGTCCTGAGTAGACCCCGCTATCGGAGGTGCAGAATGGTAGCTGTCAAGTTCTTAGGGATGGGTAATCAACTAATCATATTTGTGATGTCGATATCGATACTCGATTTTTCAATATATTTTTTTTATGTACAAGTACCATTTATTTGTATACAATTTATATGAAAAGAAACATAAGAAAAATAATAGCAACCATAGAATTTTTGTTGTACTAATAACAATTTATATTTTTAATATCAATGATTATCATAGATCCCAAAAAAAGTTAAATTGTATACAAATAAATGGTACTGTAAATACAAAAAATGTATTGAAAAATCGAGTATCGATATCGACATCACAAATATGATTAGTTGATTACCCATCCCTAAGGACTTGACAGCTACCATTTTGCACCTCCGATAGCGGGCTCTAGTCCTGAGTTAAATAAAATGCGTAGTATTTTATTCAATAACACTCCTTAATATTAAAGAAGTGTAGTAATTGAATCGAATAATATTTCAAACCATATTGTAAGTTAATGCACTCTCTCAATTTCCGTTTCTGCCTACTTTCACATCTGGCGCCACTTGTCGCAGGCTCCGACGCATAATAATGGCGTATCTGAGTCACAAGGGTGGCGTGATAAGGGCACTTCTTAATTATGGCCTTTATAATGTCATTCCATGACACCCTTACTGGCGCAGTCGCGGTAGGATTAAGAACAGAATATAAGTTTTATTCAGAAACACTTTATTAACTTATATATTGTTGGCTGAGTATCTATACCACAAGCCTTCTTGTGGTATAGATACTTTGTGTTTCTTCTTACCGTGTCAATATGTGTAAGGATGACCTGTAATGTTTATTTATTTTGACAATTATTCTTATATGAGAAAGACACAACATTAATTAACTTACAAAAGTTTGATAAACGTTTAATGCATAAGGGGGTAATAGGCACAAAACTTAGATAAAACACCTGGCCTATGTAGTAGTAACATGTGTACGCATGTCGGCGTTCTATTTTCAAATTTTAACGTAAAATCCAAATTAATTTTTTGCACGACTACATAAGTGATGGTAGTTCAGTTAAGTTTACGACAACACTTCCATCATCACCACTTAGATGGTTGGCAGTCCTCAACTGTGCGTTTTTTTAGAAACTTCCTGCCTCGCACAGCAAAACTCTGGAATAAATTGTCGTGTGCAGTTTTTCCGGACCGATATGACATCCAAACCTTCAAGAAAAGAGCGTATAGGGATCTTAAAGGCCGGCAACGTACTTGTGACTCCTCTGGTGTTGCGAGTGTCCATGGGCGACGGTAGTTGCTTACCATCAGGCAATCCGTCTGCTCGTTTGCCTCCTATATCATAAAAAAAAAAGTTTTTTACCTATTTACAATCGAGCAAGCACTCGTCTTATTTTAATTTTTATCGTGTTAAAGACAGAACTTGCGCTACTGGGTGTACTTGTACCAATGGCTCCCAATTAAGTTTTACTGTTCTCAGATAAACCTCCACGAATCTTCTATGTCAAGCTGTGAGTCGCATACGAATAACGCAATCTTTCTTTATTTGCGACTGTGGCGCCGCTCTAGCGAGTATGAGGCGCACTAGTAATCTAGAAATCGACGTCTGTCAAATAGGATGAAACATTTTCTCCTGATGTCACAAGATGGCGCTACAAAACATGTTTATTTTACACGATATAATCA
Organism: Grapholita molesta; assembly: GCA_022674325.2. Classification (NCBI taxonomy): domain Eukaryota; kingdom Metazoa; phylum Arthropoda; class Insecta; order Lepidoptera; family Tortricidae; genus Grapholita; species Grapholita molesta. Next base: position 19,819,074 of record CP053124.2, on the reverse strand, counting down.
AGCCTCAGATTTTCTATCGCACGGTAAGATGAAAGAAAACTATGGAGTTGATATTAAGACTAAAATGTAACTCATATTCATACTCATACTCACTCAGTATCTTAGTCCCGTGGTGCTTTTATACCTTTATAAGGCTCACTGATCGAAAATGTGAATTGAAAGTGAATCTTAAAATGATTTTTTGTAGTAGGTACGATGTGGGAAGTTTTATGCCCTTAGCTCAGTGAAGGATTACATTTATCATGTAAGTATAATAATTTAGTTACATACTTGCTCATTCCTGTATCTAAATGCCCTATGGGTATTACATACTAGGACCTTTCTGATTTTTTTTTTATCTTATGGCAGTTATTTTTATTTTTTATTTGTGACATCATTTATTCAATCAAAATAATTTATTTCACTAATTATTTACTTTCGTAGTTAATTAAAATGAATGAGTATGAGTATGAATATGAGTTACATTTTAGTCTTAATATCGACTCCATAGTTTTCTTTCCTCTTACCGTGCGAAAGAAAATCCGAGGCTTGGATATAACACCCGGTTTATAAAAATATGTGATACCAATTAACGATTAACACGGTTCTACTCACGTTTATTTAGTCACTCACGCGACATGTTTCGGAGAACATAGGCCCCCATTTTCAAGCACTAAGAGTGCTGTGTGTCTAAGCTGAGGTTGCCCCTGTCCATGTAATTAGACGCGCACAGAGGTTTATCTCCAGACTACGTTTAGGATATTTTGTTCTGTGATTTATAGACCTAAGACACCAATTTTAGGCGTTTATCAAAACATTTACGTAAATCGTTTAGGGACTCTGGGAAAACTAAAGTATAAGGTCAAACTTTAGGGACTTGTCAGTTGTTTAAACGAAATAATAATTGAGAATGCTTACAATTTGTAAATACCAATTAACAGGGACTTGATCCCGTCACAACTAGAGGTGTTGTCAATTCTTGGAAGTAAAGGCAAAATGGAAAATTTTAATCAACAAATATTGGTGAATTCTCAATATGGTTTGAGACTCCGATACCGCTAAAAAAGAGTCAACACATTTACGGTGGATGTCGCTAGGTATAGTCAGCAGCAAAAGTGGCTAAGCGTTTGAAGTGTTCAAAATGACCTACACGCGCTCTTATTCTCTTGACAATAGAGATGTGTTGACCTCATTTTGAACACCTTAAACGCTTAACCACTTCTACTGCTGACTGTACGGCAGTTGCCAACAGATATATCAGAGCTGTGGAGGTGGTCACGAATATGAGAGGTAGGGCACAGCGAAGTACCATCACATTTATTAGATATGTCTCACGAAAGTTTAAATACAAGTACCATCACGCTCGAGTCTGGAGCAGCCCAACTGGGGAAGTACTTCCTCCTTACAGAAGACCACAACTATAATTGCATTAATTGCTACCTATCAGATATGTAGTGTTGTGTTCCTGGGGATGAGTAAGGATCCCAGTGCCCCCCTTAATGGCCGGCAACGCGCATGTGACTCCCCTGGTGTTGCGGGTGCCCATGGGCGGAGGTAAGGTATTGCTTACCATCAGGCAATCCGACTGCTCGTTTGCCACCTTCGTCATAAAAAAAATCCTATATGTCACTGTCACGTAATTAAAAATACCTAATTACGTGACAGTGACATACACTGCTTTATACAGTCGCCCTCAGATATATCAGAGCTGTGTAGGTGTTCACAAATATCTGAACAACACCTCTAGTGTTAGGACGATAAAGTGTTTGTTCCGATATTTATGACCACCTCCACAGCTCCGAAATATCTGATGGCGACTGTACAGTAGCGTAGCTCGTAGGCCTTAGCACATTAAAAGATATAGTAAACTTTTATTTAGTACCAGTATATGTAACAACTGCTTACATACATTACAAGATTAGAGATAGTAGGTAACCGTATGTACATACGTATAATATGAACACAATCTTTAAGAGCAGGTAAGCGTTTTCTGTTCCCCGTTCTAGTATAAAACTGTATCACGGTGGAACAGCAAACGCCGTTCTGTTTAGAGTTTTACATAGATATAATCTATTAAAAATAATAACTAAACCAAAGTACTAAATTAAACATTAACACGGCTCTACTCACGTTTATTTAGTCAGGTTTTGAGATCAAGAGCGGCGGCGCGAGCAGCGCGGCGCGCGTTAGTGCGCGACGGGCCGGCGACGCGATCGTCGAATCGAACGGACACTCAGCACTCTTAGTGCTTGATAATGGAGGCCTATGTTCTCCGAAACATGTCGCGCGAGTGACTAAATAAACGTGAGTAGAGCCGTGTTAATGTTTAATTTAACTGATATGTCTCACGAAAGTTTAAATACAAAGTACTAAATTTCTTAAAAATGATTCTCTCAAGAAAACCTCTGTAGCTCAGTTGGTGGAGCGATGGGCATGTATCCCAGAGTTGCGAGTTCGAAGCTCGCCCGAGACAGTTCATTTTTCCATTTTATTTTTAATAATATTATGATTCAGTTAGCATGTAACAATTAGCCACTTTAACATGTGTGGGTACACCTTAAAAGAAAGTGCCACGGAAAATAATACGAGTGACGCTATTGAAAAATGAAAATGACAGTCCAAACAATAGCTTAGAATAGTGGGTAACACAATTTAGAATAAATGGTATAATTAAATTAAGTCAAAGCCCCTGGTACTCGAGTTAAAGAGATCCAGAACCAGCGACTATGAACTACTAACCGACATCAAATTATTTTTCCAAATCATATAGCTTAAGGTTTGGAACGCGAATAAAATTAAATAAGTATGCACGGATAAATAAATAAGTCTACGGGTCGAAGGGAAAGGCCACTTTGGAGCGAGGGAATGGACAAGTATTTATTATCGATGAATTATGTTATTTTAAAAATAGTAACTGAAAGAATAAGGAGCGCCCTTTCTACTCCTCGACAAACGAATTAACACAAATTGAATTAACAACACAGCTTCTTTTTAAATATATTAAGTTTATTCCACTTTTAGTTACTTATACTAATGGTTCCACTTTTTAAGGTAGTGCGAAGTAAAGTACTTAAATTATATTTTCAGTACACCAATATGGTCAAAACCGGAAGGAAAAATTATTACACATTAGAACTATGTTTACTGGTACATATATCTATTTAAGAAAGTACAGACTGGTTATTACTCGATGCCCATACTTATGTCTAAATAATAAAACATTTACCGGGTAGCAACACCAACAGTTATCGGTTCATGTCGTAAGTAGTATAGGAAGTCCTCGCAAGAAAACCCACTGGAGCCAGGAATAGTACGCCTACTTAATCCAAAGAATCTCAGGCAGGAGAAACCCGTACCAAAGAACTCGGCAGGTTTAACCCGTACCAAAAAACTCGGCAGGTTTAACCCGTACCAAAGAACTCGGCAGGTTTAACCCGTACCAAAGAACCTTTGTGACAAAAGGACCAGATTAATATCATCATTGCCTTGCCTTGTTCCCATATTATTGGGGTCGGCTCTCCTAATAAGCTTGCGCCACTCAAGCCGGTCGTGTCGTGTATATGTCCAGGTTAGCACCCATCGTCGCTATGTCTTTTTCAATCGTCCGGGTCCATGTCGTAAGGCGACGCCCCACATCCCTCTTTCTCTCGGCAAGTTTTAGGACCTTTTAAAAGGATCAGATTAATAATTTTTGAAAAATATTTAAGTTTAGTGTAACGGTGAGAGCCATGGGTGCTGCGCCATCTAGCGGCGGCGCACCGCCGCCGCCGGCTACCCGATGTGCGGCGTGACGCCATGCACTCTAGCGCCAACTAGCGGGAGTTGAGTCGTATACAGAGTATACAGAGTTTGTATTACAGACATAGATAAGAGCAGCGTAGTAGAGAACAAGACAACTGTACTGTCTTTTTCTAACCCTTGTGCGAGCACTCCATAAAAAGAGATGGGTATAGATGGGGTTTGGCTACTTTTTAAACCAAGTCTATTTATGGTGGATGTCAGCCATTTTAAAATAGTACATTTCGATACTAGTGAAAAAAAATTTTTTTCGACGAGTGTGAATGTTGGAGCCCGAGTGGAACGAGGGTGACAATCACCCGAGTCTTAAAGAAGTTTTTACTCATGTATCGAACCCAATTTTTCAAAACAAGTGCCTTAAGTGTGTCGCTTAACTTCAAACTCAGGTAAATCCATTCTGCTGCATCTAAAAAAATGTATAACAATCTGAAAGATAATCAACTTTAGAGCAAGTCGAGCTAATGGGAGTTTTGAGAAGACTGCAGAAGAATTGCAGAGAAAGAAAGAACCCTGAGAAGACTCCAGCAAGAAACTCAGCTAGACTTGAGCGTTGTCGGAGTGGCACTGAGTGGTTTTGGAGCGATGTCTTGTATTAATAATATGGATCTTTGTTAAAACAAAACTGACCAGCGTTTGACCTCAATCACACCTGGATGGTAAGTGTCGACGAGGTCAAGGGTGTAACACGCTGGTTCAGTAACAGCCTATTCACTCTTGCCTTGAAAATACTCAAATTATATTCCGGGAATACGGACGAAGTTAGCGAATTCCATTCCTTAGCACTACGCATTAGGAAGGTAGAAGCGAATCGCTTTGTGCGAATTAATGGAATATTCACAACTTAAGGATGAAACCGCTCCCCTCGCCTAGTGGAACGGAGATGGCGGAATTAAATCGTGCAATCGTGTTGTTCTATTAATAAATATGTATACCCTAACATTGTATGCTGACAATACTAACAACAAAATGTTCCTTGCGACAATCGAAATCTCCAATGTCGGTAATTTATTATGGAATAGGTTAGTTGCGGTTAGTAAATAATTGATACTGATGCTGTGACAGATACAGCCATTAATTATTAACTTGTTTTTGCTATTACATTGGTTTAAGTATCTTATACCTTATGCCGTGATGTCAGCAGAGAATATCACCATCCCATTTCCTTGCGCGGGTAAGGGGCGACAAAGAGAAAAAATCCTATTGATGGTCAGCAATGTCCGTCAAAATCGAATCAGCAGTTGCTGGGTCGCGAACCCGCCCGTCAAATGTGGTGACTATAAATAAAATGCAAGTCATATTTAAGGGAGGATTGGCAAGTCTCTTCAAGATAATACAAGGCACATTTGGAGGAGGCACGTGTCCAACAGAAAACGTATTACGACTGAAGTACACATCATTAAAACTACGCCGACCTATTATCTGATTGAACCGTGAACAGAACCCGCTGGCCGGCAACCACTAAGGCAAAACAAGGCTTGCTTCTCCCCTCAACGCTTACCTTAAGAGGATTACGCTCCAAGCAACACAGCGGTAATTTATCTTAGTAATGGCTCCAAAACCGGCCCCGCCCTTTTTAGATCTGGTTAAGAAAATCAAGGCCCGAATATAAAATGAGAATTCTTTAGCGCAGACGTTAATTTTGAGAAAACATCCTAAATTTATAGTCCCGTTTCGTAAGTAGAAATTATGTGAGAGGCAGTGACGACCATTTTATATAGATTTTAATTTATAATGGAATGGTTTGTACTGTTTATTTATTTATGACAAAGGTGGCAAACGAGGATACGGATTGCCTGATGGGACGCAATTACCGTCGCACATGGGCAACACCAGGAGAATCACGAGCGCGTTGGCCGGCCCTTAAAGGCGGTTGAAGCTCTGGGAACCTTACTCACCATCAGGAATACAACACAGTGAAAGGTAGCAGCGATATTATGGCTGTGTAAAGAGGAGGTACTTCCCCAGTTGGGCTTCTCCAAACTCAAGCGTGATGGTACTTCGCTGTGCCCTACCTCTCATTGTTGGACGTCGTTTAAGGACATATCCTGGTCCAGAAGGGTTCATGGAAAGTTATTCTATTTAGTTACTCCTATTTAATATTCCAAATGATTCTCTGGAACTGTAAAATATTGCTTATCGAAACATTAATGGATCATCATTTATTTATCATCATAATTTCAGTCCACTGCTGGACAAAGACCTGAAAAAATACGACTTTTATTATCTCTTTGGGTTAGTCACAATATTCGACTTATACAACCTTAGTTATGCTCGGCTGGTTTTGTTTCAAATAATCCCAAAATGTCTGAAAGCGGATGTCATATTAAAATAGTAAGACATATTTATCTTAAAATGGAGAAACATCTTATAAGCAACAATTAGTGATACATATAATTATTTTATTTTTATATGGCAGCGTATAAACAATTACTTTTGTATTTAAATAAGTACCAAGGTTGGTACGTGACCTGGAAAAGTTTGAAAACCATACAAAATCCTAGAGCGATCCGGTATTAGACACAAAAATAAATTTTCATTAAACTTAGTCCATCTTCAAGTTCAACCTCCAAGTCTCTAATGAACAAGCTCAGATTTTAATCAACGGAAAAACTTGACAGTCTTCCAAACTTAAAGCGCTTTAATCGGCAAACCCGGTTCAAATTGACTCCACTCAAAAAGTCGAAAAACTAGTAACTAAGTAAAATCCTCGGGCTTCAAAGCAAGTACAATTTTAGAGTTGAAACACGCGTATTTATTGCGAAGGAAAACAGAATACACGCAATGCGACTAATTCGAAAACGAGCAGACGGATTACTTGGTGTTAAGCAATTATCGTCGCCCATGGGCACCCGCAACACCAGGGGAGTCACAAGCGCGTGGCCGGACTTTTAAGGGGGGTTGGGGCTCTGGGAACCTTACTCACCATCAGGAACACAACACTACATGAAAGGTGGCAGTGCTATTATGGCTGTGGTCTTCTGTAAGGAGGAGGTACTTCCCCAGTTGGGCTGCCCCAGATTCAAGCGTGATGGTAATCGCTGTGCCCTACCTCTCATTGTTGGACGTAGTTTAAGGACATACCCGGGTCCAAAAATTTCAAGATGGCTGATCACATACCGTCGGCTACCTACTTAATTTAGTCGATTATGTTGCCTTTCATAAGCGGTTGAGGGTAACAAATATTAGAGGTAAATAGAAAACAAAAATAACTTACACAAATCCATTTTGACTCCATAGCTTCGCAATTAAGTACGCAATAAATAAAAAAAACTTAATTTAATCATCATCGTATTTGTTACTTCTTGTTCAGTTCAAATATGCGATAATTACCTACGAATATATATCACTTATTCAGTCCATACGAACTTCTATAATAATAATTATTTTGTTATGTGTGTGTTTTTTGCTTAGAAATTCATTTGCCACTCTATTTGTTTTCATGATTATTTTTCTATTGACCGGGTCAATTTGATCTCAAATATATTGTACTGAGCGTTAATAAGTATTTTTATAGTAAGCAGAAACGTCTGCTAGCATATCAAAGATATTTAAATCGAAAGAAAAATTGAAAAATTTGACTCGCAGTGGGACTGGAATCTAGTGGTTGTGGGTTCGAGTCCCGCTGCGAGTCAAATTTTTCTATTTTTCTTTCGATTTAAATATCTTTGATATGCTAGCAGACGATATTTATATCGTTAATAAGTAGTTACCAATAATCACAACGTGAGACTATGACAAGGATAACAGCGCCTTCTCTGCCATACTTAACAATTTCTGAGCAGAAGAGATTCAATGCCGTAATCGCCACAATTGACAGGCGGGTTGGCGATTGCAGTATATTCCACCGCTGACCGACACTGCTTCCCGTCATCCTGTTGCAGTTTAAATGCACCACTCGGGTCGCAACTAGGTCGCTAGATTTTATTATGGTGGCATGTCTACAGCTACTATGTCTATCCTTGTACCAGAATAAGAGAATTAATTCGCAACAAGAAAGTTCGTTAAGGCAAGTGGCTTGTAGGAGTTGTAGCTAAATCATATTGATACGGGCCGGCTTAGGAGCCCTCGGTTGCGTTGTTGTCTCAAGACACGGGAGAGTAGCGGATGTGCCTGCTCATAGATTATTCATGATTTACACTGATTTAAACTTTGAAGATTTATGGATAACAAGAAGGAAACAAATAAATGATTTTTGATTTTAAGCTAATATAAACACTGACTAAAAAGTACAAATATTCTCACTGGCCCATATCCAACTCCTGGACCATTTTCCCCCACAGATTCTCTATAGGGCTGAGATCCGGTGTTTTCGAGGGCATTTTTTTTCGACAAACTTGGACGCCTTACGCCTAAATAACACGTGGCTGCTGAATCCGCCTTTCTGCTCCCACTTTCTTGACCATTAATAGACGGTAAATCTCTGTAAAAAAACGTATTTTTAATAATTATGTAAGGCCACATTTTCATTTCAATGAAGTCTCCATTAGCAGAGTGCAAAGCGGGTGGAGGGGGTAGCCTAAACGATCACAGCGCTCGCTACGGCTAAAATTGTCATTTTTGTCGCAGACTTGAGCTGTCAAATCCATATTATTGCAGTAAACATTTTTAATATTATTGGCAATAATGTTACTGACTACCATTGTCCAAAATTATGTAATAAGTAAAATAACACAAGATTTCATCTTAATGTAGTAAATAGTTATTATAATATTGTAATTATTGTATATATAATAAAATCGAATAGGATTTCAAATTACTTACTGCTATTCCGAGTTCGTTAGCAATATCACTGATATTATATCACTTATATCAGTAACGGAACAGTCACGGATAAGCCAACATTTTTAGTAGGTATTTTCTATTTTACGTCGTTCTCAATATGATACGGACATGCCAATATATTTCAATTATAAAATCGCAAATATATTTCAAAAAAGTACAAAATATATATGAAATCTACAGAAATGCGATAAGACAATCTGGGCGCTGTCAAACGCCAATAATAATTAATATGGAAGATAGATTAACAGTATGTCAATGGTCAATACAAAGGAGTTTGAAAATCAAAGTAAACTACTAACAGTCTACTCAACTCTAAAATATGCTTCAACAAAACTTTTTTTTTTTCTATGACATAGGCGGCAAGCGAGCAGACGGATTGCCTGGTGGTAAGCAATTACCGTCACCCATGGGCACCCGTAACACCAGAGGAGTCACAAGCGCGTTGCCGGCCTTTAAGGGGGGCTGGAGCTCTGGGAACCTTACTCACCATCAGGAACACAACACTGTATACCTGAAAGGTAGCAGTGCTATTATGGCTGTGGTCTCCTGTAAGGAGGAGGTACTTCCCCAGTTGGGCGGCCCAGATTCAAGCGTGATGCTCATCGCTGTGCCCAACAAACAAACAACAATTCAGATATTTGTGAGCACTTTAGCCGCTCTGATACCTATCTGATGGCAAAGAAACGCGACATTAATTTTACAATGACAAACAACGCGTTTAAGATGCGTTAAGATAACTATAATTTGATGGTTTTTATACTAAGACGGAGACAAACAAGCACACGGCCCGCCTGATAGTCAGCAGTCACTTTCGTTAAGAACACATTTTTCTAACTATATTAACAGTTAGTAATTTAATGCCCGGGACCTTTAGTAAAATCAGACAAGTTTTATTAGGTTTTATTGACATATATTTTACTTCTCTTGACAATAGAGACGTGTTGACCTCATTTTGAACACCTCAAATGCTTAGCTACTTCTGCTGCTGACTGTACAAGTCGAGTCATGATCCTGGATATGTATGAAATCAGTTGACATTGAAAAAAGTTTGTAAAGATAATGACACTGTGTGTTTTTTAAATCTGTAACCACGAATCTTCGTAAATTTATGATCGGGGGAAGGTTTCTTAAGACCATTTTCGCACTGCAGCACTAGACTTACGGCCCGGCCACGAATATGCGCGACTTGCGGCGCGGCGAGCGTTTTATCTGTTCGTTGCGCGGTCAAGACGCGCAATGCACTGCGGTTAGGTGGTATCACACACAATGAACAGATAAAACGGTCGCCGCACCGCAAGTAACAGTAAGAAACAAGTGGCAAGGCTGGGATTTACTTTTCTCAGATGCCTCAATATCCCCTAATTGTCCAGTGGGTTGTGCCTTCATCCACGATAATTTAGAGTCTTATCACAAATTTCAATTGCCATCAATATGCTCCATCTTCACGGGTGAATGTGTGGCAATTTTGAAGGCAGTAAAATACACTATAGTGCATAAGATACCTAAATCAGTCATATTTTCTAGGCTATTACTTGCAACTCCATTAAAAATTGTGCTAAGTCTCCGATAATATTATTATGTCTTATCAAAGAAGCTTTATTTTTCTGTCATTTACTAAATTTAGAAGTGTTGTTATCTTGGACCCCAAACCATAAAGGTATACATGGTAATGAAAAAGCTGATGAAGCTACCAAAGCTGCGTCTATTAATGGCAGCAGATCATTCTTTCAATGTTTTAGTTGCGATTTAGACTCAGTTTCCTCTGAGAAACGGTTTTCTAGTTGGTCAAATCATTGGGTTACTAATTAATAATAAACTACAGTATTTCCAAATTCAATGCAAGCTCCTTGTTAAGCCCTGATTTTTTAAATTTAAATTTAGGAAGAAAGTAACCAGTTGTCTAATTCGCTTAAGGCTGGGCCATGTGATGTGTGCTCTTCAGAGTTTCTATTCAAGATCAAAATTAAAGGTAGTCCGGAGAGTCAGTGTGGACATGAAGTCGGATATTTTTAAAGCCTTAGCATTTTTTCTTGATAAAAATAATATATCTCTGATTATTTTTGTGTATATATTTGATTATTCATTATATACCTAGTCATTTTATTTTAACACTAGTTTATATATTGTATTGTTATTTTTTATCCAAAGTTCTGGGCAAAATTTGTAGGTGCACTCCTCAGGTAAACCTAAACCACTTGACATTGGCAAAGTGCTCTGGCTGCAAACGCCATATCCTTACAAAAAAAGACTGAATTATGGAAGCCATATTTTTTTAAAAAGAAGAAGAAGAAGACTGAATTTGTCATTTAACTGACATTTTAAAAATATCTTTAGAATAGCATACATAGGATAATTTTGATAATGGCGAAATCATCGATTGATTTGTTGATGGAAGCCATATTTTTTTAAAAGAAGAAGAAAGAAGGATAATTTTGCTAAAAGACATCTCAACTTAGTACCAAATCTATATTTCCAATCTGAACAGAAGCGGTTTGTTCAGCAACACAAACTGAGGTCAGAGCTACAGCAATTAATTAAGCTGCAAGGAAATAAGAAGACCAATGTCACCAAGGACGGCTCCACCATGGACAAGGAGATGAAGGTATACCAGATTTACTACGCAGAAATAGTTAGTTTTACAAGGAAGCAAAGTCACTTTACTTCTCGTGCAAATTTTCGGGTCTACCGTACCCCTCGACGAAATTAGTAATATATAATACTAACTTTTCCTCGCGACTTCGTCGGCCAGTCAGGCTCCTCTTTAAAGTATGGTTGCTTGATAAAAATATCCTATGTCCTTTCTCGTAGCTCAAACTATTTCCATACCAAATTTCATCCCAAGTGGTTCAGAATTTTAAGCGTGAAGAGGTAACAGATAGAGAGACAGGAGAGTTACTTTCGCATTTATAATATTAAGTATGAAGGACTATGTCCATCTGGTTGTGCCGAGAATCTATAAGGAACTTACGTCAAAAGTTAAGTATAGAACGCCGACATGCGTGTACACACACGTTACTACTACATAGACCAGGTACTTTAGCTAAATTTTTCACCTTTATCTTCTTGCCTTAGAGTATATTCTCTTCTTCTGACCGAATTCAAGGTTCAAGACTTGCTCATGTGCTCTGTGGTAAATAAACTACGTACGTACTACGTCTTTAAACCTCAAAACAACCACATTCCTTCGCAATCAAAATGTCCCTATAACTAACAAAACACCACTTCATCTCAGGCCGTATAAACTTATATCTGCGATCGTATTCCGAACTCAGCAGTAAAGATAATGGATACGCCAAGGGCGAGAACTTTATATCTCATATTTTTATATTTTCTATTACTGTAAATCGCTGCTTCAGGATTTTGGCGTGCAGGAGTAGAGCGACAGTTTTTTACGACTGCCCGTTATGGTGACTCGAGTAGATACTTGACGTACACGGTACCGTGGATCCGGGCGTACTCGGATGTAACGTATAAAATTAATGTGATATACTTAAATACTCTAGACGCCCCGTTTGCACTTAATGTACGGTCAATCGCAATACGAGTAGTTAATTGTTATAGGGAGCAAAGTTAGTGTTCACCTTCTCGTGTATTATTGAAAAAAAGTGGCAAGCAGGCAGTTCAGTTTCATGGCACGAAAGGGGAGTAGAATTTGCAGCTGATTGAAACACAAGAAAACACAAAAAATGTAATTATTATCCATCATTTATCATTAAAAACATTAAAAGAACAACCAAACACATTATAATTTATAAAACACTCGATTAGTAATATACAATTTGTATGAAATTATTTTGCCCTCTTGTGAATGAAGTGCAACTTTGCTATCTGTTTTTAAAGAATGAAAGTTATTTTCGAGCTAATAAGGTGAAACCATATTTATACACTTTCACTCTGTAAATCTCTGCTGCTCTGTCTTAGTCTGTGGACAAAGCATCTCGTCTGTCTAAATTCCATCTTATATGTAAAAATCTAAGCACTCTGCGGACGAGGTATACAAACTTTTAGAAGTAAAATCAAAACTCAGCTGCATTGTCATTGAATATAAACAAAATAAAATAAAAATAGTAAGCGAGTAAATAATACCTGTTTTGTCTGTCCTATTTTCAATTTCTTTTATTTCCATATTTTTCTGTAATTTTGTGCTCTGCTAAATTCTAGATCACTTATACGTATGTTATTTGTCAGCATTTTTCATGTTTTGTTCCGTAGTGCACGAAACTAAATAATTCCTGTGGCGTCGTCGTAAGCATTTGATGTAACACTTTTAACCTCAATCACAAAATTAATCACTTTTCATTGTATGTTGTATATTTTTCTCCTAACTTTCCTTAGCGCTCCTAACTTTTATTTTTATTTATTTTTTTACATGTTTATAATACCGTTTGTAAAAGTAATTTTTCTTTTCATAACACTGTTTATGAGCTCGTTGTGCGGCACTGCCTTTCGATATTTGTATTAGGTTATGACATTATTTTCGCATTGCGAAGACTAGATGGCGCTGAAGGCACTGTGACGCGGCCGCAACCATTATAGCTGCGTTCACATTTATCGTCGGGCAGTGTTGTACAGCAGCGATCGTAACCCACTAAAATGGTCCGGCCAGAAGATCAGCGCAGACTCTCGGGTCAGCATTTATGCTGAGGCTGGTCCATTTCGTGGTAAACTTTTTAATTTACACTTTTTTAATATTATAATTAGATGCTGCGACAAGCACTTCCCTTTCACGGGACCTCCCCCGCGCGACGTCTCTGGGACCGGATACTAGAATGCTGAACTAGTGTGTACGAAACCACGTAGGAATGGAAATAAATCGGAACTAGGAAGTTATTTTTGGGGTTGAAGAAAATTTTATGGTTTGTCACGGGAGCTTGTCACGTAAAAGGCTGTCACATAAATCAATGTGTGCTTTAATTATACCTGAAACTCTCAATGTCTACTTACCAGTTGTATGATGATGGTGAGACACCAAGTAAACCCTCTTATCTTCCTCAGGTGCCTCCCTTGCGGTTGAGTCCAGAAAATGCCTTTGACCATGGGAATGTTCAGGAAAGTTCGGGAATTTACTCGCAGCCGGGGTCCAAGTACGAAGCGACACCCAACTGGCGCTCCTACGAGTATCCTCCTCCATTCCACCCGGCTCACGACCAGAAGTCGGAAACCGAGCCACCGGAAGGACCATCTGGTTTGTACAGTTCACAGTCGGAGTCAAGAGAATTAAATAGTAATAAAGATTTATTCACCGCACTAGGTCGTAACTAATACAACTTCAGCCAGCATTGAGTAGCATTGGGCCTTAATGCCTTGATCACCACGCTTGGCAGGTGGTTTGGTGATCGCAGTATGTTAAAACATCGCATCGCTCTGAGAACCTGGTGTCTGGTCGTAGTTTCAACTAACTGTTAATATTCGTAGTGCATTTGGCTTTGGTCAGGAGGAGGAGGGCCCCATCTCCACCCGCGGGTGTTGTAAGAGGCAAAATAGGGAAAAACTGACGGATGGGCAGCAGCGTCCAACGAAATCTAATAAACAGCTACTGCGGTCGCCAACCCGCCTGCCAACCGTGGCGATAATGACAATTCCTCCCAAGATGACGATACAATACATATTTGGGGGAGGCCTATGTCCAGTCCAGTAGTGGAAAATTAACGACTGATATTATGATGATGATGACTAGAATCTATTGGCTAATACAATGACTTACACTCACTTTTCTTCTTTCATCATCATCATCATACCAGCCAAAGGACGTACACTACTGGACAGAGTCCTCCCCCAAAGTAGGGCTCCTGGTATCCGTGATGTACGCCGACCCGTAGCTACGTGTTCTTAACACCGCCGGTACTAAGATCACGAATTTCACAAACACGGCCAGGTACGTGTCACGTACCTACGTTCTCATCCGGATTCACGTGACACGCCGTGACACGCCGTGAGACGTAGCCCGTACCTGCGTCCGTGTGTGGAGCTTCGGGCTCGATTCCGTTGGATACTTATCGCACGTTTCGTAATTTCGCCACGCCCGGGAATATAATAAATAAGGACTAAGTTTTATTCTTAAGATACGAGAAGGCGTGATCACGCCTACACGGATCTACACGGATTTACGTACCCTGATTTCACGTAACCGAATGTCACGTGCGGAACGGACCAGAAAACCGTTGCCGTGATTCACGAAACCGGGCGCACGGCTACGGGTTCACGAATCACGGACACGACCGCGAGCCCTACCCCAAAGCGACCGACAGTGACTGGTTTTGTACGACCCGCATTAGACGAGTGTCCTTCAGACGATTTATTTTTTCAGGTTATTACACAAAAGTCTTGGTCGCGCTGGTACTGATAACACACGGCACACCTGTTATGTGTAAGTCATGCTTCTTATAATTCATCATCATCTAGCCTCCCCCAATGATTTTCACAACGACCTGTCCCATGCCGCCCGGGTCTAGGCCAGATCGTCGACCGGTTTCTGACGTGATCGCCACTCAAGAACCTTACTTACTTGCTGGTAATTATTTAAGCTACGTTGGTGACACTATAATTACAAGAATATAATGAAAAAAACAATACTTACACTCACATACGGTGTTAATGTTTGATGATCACAGATATGTGTTTCGGAGTCATGGGCCTATTCTATGTATTCGAGTATTTGTATATTTAAACTTTAAAATAGTTAAAGCAAAATGTGAATCGATATCTTTCAACCATACATTTCAGCCGTATGCAGTCCACTGCTGGACATAGGCCTCCCACTAATATGACTTGTATCATCTTGGGGGGATAGTTGCCATAGTCGGCATGCTTGGCAGGCGGGTTGGCGATCGTTCAACCGTACTACACAATTTTAAAGTTTTGTTTTAGACTAATAACGCAAAATTTGTTTAAAAATATTTATGTATTTTGTAGTGAACTTCGAGCCACTACGCGAAGCGACCACTCCATCGACTTCCCCCTCGACCACCCCCTCGACCAGCCCCACGACCACTACTATCTTCGTCCCAATGGTTAAGTTTGAAGCATGCATCGAAGGAGCACCCTACATTCGAAGACAGTTTCCAAAAATAAATCTTTTGGCGTTTATGTACACCTTATCTATTAGCCACAAGGACAACCTCGTCTACGTTTCGGAAAATGATACAAACTCGCCTCTGCGGTCACAGGTAAATGTAGCCATTTCATTGGACGCTCCGAGCCGCACGTTCCTAAATGGGTTGGGCGTATATGAAGTTGATGAGTTTCTGTCAGCCAGCATGTTATAATTAACATCCTGGCTGACAGAAACTCCTCAACTTCATATACGTTCAGCCCACGTCTCATCTACTCATCTACGAGTAGGAATTAGAGACTAACACTACACTGGGGTTAGGTTACACAAGAGCCACGCCTAGAGCTCGGAAAATGTATTCAGTCGATAATATGATACCTCTATACTTTGTAACTTTGGGACTAGGCAAGATATATTATTGATCACTATCAGAAAATAAGCCATTTGAGATCATTGAGGAAATCTTCCTGAATCCACCTGCTAATGTTACACGGCTTGATTTTGTTAATACAACTTACATTTCTGCTTTTGCTGTAATCAAACACATCGATCACTATTTATATGTAGCAGAAGGCAAACTGTATAAATACAAAAACGGAGTTATTGTGATGGCTATTGATAAAGATAATGTTGTGATATTATCAGACAAACATAAACAGGTTATGTACAAATATGATGTAGCAACTGAATCCCGGGTACCCTACGCTTCCTATAATGCAAGAGCAATGCTTGCGGCTTTTGATTTTGATAAAAATAACCATATAGTGTTTCGTGACTAGTGATACAGCTGGTGATGTGGGTGCCAGCACCTTCAGATGTATATGGCAAGACATGCACGGTTGACACGGGAGATAACTTGATGCTTGATGATGATGATGATGAGATTTAATGAGTATGAAGACTCACCTGAAAAATTGTATACCAAATTAGTTATTAATTGTAAAAAAATTGTATGCCCAAGAATTGTATACTCAAATCGACATATTGCCCGTAATTGCAAATTTTTCTTATTAGAATATAAAGAAAAAAGGAAATTAAATAGTGGATTGGATGTAACATTTAATATATTAGCACTTCTACGGACAAACCCAGAAATGGTTACTAGTGGTTATTATTAGATTGATTCATCTATATAGTGCCCCCGCCAAGTCGTGCAAAAAAGCAAATGTCAATTAAAATGGTCAGGTGAGTAAATAATGCATTTATGTAAAAACATTTAATACAGAACATTCTATGTGCAGAATGATATGTGTAAACTGCAGTATGATGCATCAAATATAACATTTGTTTCTCCTTTTCATCCCTATATGTATATAGGATAGATGCCTGCGGCTTTGCACGCGTAAATGCCTGTAACCGATAAAAATTATTATGAATTAAATTAAATTAAAATCATTTATTTCAGAAGTCACTGAGTTCCATATTATTGTTAGTAACACTGAATACTATGTTAGACTATTATAAATAAATAAGAAGTTAAAATTAACAAGTTATCCCCTCCGCCGCCTCACAGATCTCCTGCCCTCCTCATATCATGTTGGTTTACGAAGTCCGACCACCGATCTAACCTGTCCGCGATCATCTGCAGGGCACTTTTGCCGCTCCCTCGCACACGTCGTATAACGGACGCCAACTTTATGCGTATTATCGCATGAAAATCGTCGAAGGGCGCATCCTCAAGCATGCCCGACGCGCTGCAATAGCGAGGGAGCCGCAACAGCCCTGAACGCGTTATTGTATTGCACTCTCAGTGCACTGTACAGTCGCCATCAGATATATCGGAGCTGTGGAGGTTGTCACAAATATCTGAACATGCACTTTATCGCCTTGACAATAGAGGCGTTGTTCAAATATTTGTGACCACCTCCACAGCTCCGATATATCTGATGGCGACTGTACGCCCTCTGCGTAAAACTGACCCATACACCACTCGTGTAGATATAGTTTGTATTTTTTTTTAAATTTACTATTCCTATTATGCCTTTCTAAATTTTCTGGAATGAATGTATTTTTTTTTATAAATTGTTTATTGTTTTAAATTAATTGTTTATTGTATTGTATTAATTATATTTTCATTATTTTAATTTAAATGTAAATAATTTTGCATAATTGCCTGTATTCTAGTAATAAAGTGACTAGTTGTAATTGGATGAGCGAGTTTTCCTGGCACAAGAATTCTTATGCTTGCTTGATATTACCAACCTTGATATTATTTTTGTAAATACTAAAACGGAAAATAAATCATTTCAAAATCATTTTATTTCAATAAGAGGCTTTACCGCGTCTGCTTGTGCCTCGCACCTCCCCCTAAAAGATGTCTCTTCATTTTACACCAAAAATAAAATCTTTATCCAGGATTACTGCGGCGGGGCCGCGCAATAATTTAACGCTAATGGTCGCCTGCCCTCCGAGGGAAATCGAGGGAATCATGAACCTCTGACTCCTTCGGGAGAATGCATTAATGTCGTTATGACCTCTTTTGTTTTTAACGGGCATTTGGTTTATTTTTAAACCCTAAAAAGGCTGGAAATGGTTATATGTTTTACAATGCGAGGCTCTGTCAAAAATGTCAAAATCGAGAAATGACAACAAAAATGGTACAACTGATTTCATACGAAGAATTGATAATATCTATCTATCGTAACTATTTTCGTACGAGAATAAAAAGTTATTTGAAAGTAACTGGTTACAAATCTCGGTTTCGTACGCGGTCGAAAGTAAAAAAGGTTTTTGGTATCACGCGTCCATGGACGCTGGGAGTCGCTGGCTACGGTACGCTGAAAATCGTTCGCTGTGGCGGTCTATGAGGAAGCCCTTGGTCCAGTGGCTGATAGATAAATTGACCATAACCTACTACAATTATTTATCATACATATAATATAACCCTTTAATCGCGTGTTAGTTTTAAAATCATATAAAACGCCAGATGCATGATACTTTGGAGTTACCGAGTTAGCTTTGTAACATTGTTGTTTCCATATTAAATTTTGAAACAAAATTTTATACAAATATATTCTAAAGCCTTCCACAATATTATCGTAACGATACAAAAGCTTACCGAAGCATCAAAAATAACAGACAGCAAAAGTTGGCATTAAAATGTGCTGCAACTCAGTTCTGGAACCCCATCAGACCAGTAATCCTATACACAGTTTAAATATTATCCACACTACTTTATCTCTTCTTTACCTGCCCCCTTCCCGTTGATCAGGTCTCCGTTTTGGCTTGTCTTTTTTGACCTGACTTAGGCTCTATATTCCGTTCGGGATATTAGAGCAGGTAGGCTATGTGGGGGAAGGTAGCTTGGGAAAAATCCAGGATCCTTCCGCACCAGACTTGATTAGCACTTCTGGACTACTCCTGAGTTTACGCTTCTAGCGACATTGATGATGAGTGTTCCTTTACTCGAGTTGAAATGGTTGCTTTGCTTTACCTACATAATTATGAGAGACCTCATTCACACTCCAGCTAGTAGACTCCAGCACTTTGAAGAGGGGTCGCACATTTCACAGACTTCAGAAACCATACCATAGTTTTTACATTACGACGTGCCTTAAAAATCCTCTGATAAATTCAGTACCGATTTTGTCCAGTCAAAACAATTATTTTGTCTGCATTTTTGCAACTAAGAACTCAATGAAGTCTACTCGCCTATCTAAAATCGACTGCCGTTTACCATAAAACTTACAATAAAAAAAAACCTTTTCCGCGACTACTATCCGCGTCGAACATACGTACTCGTTATGATTATGAATGTTACGATACTGTTCATAAATACACTACACCACGGAGATCAACGAACCAGGATTAAAATAATCGCTCAACATGCCCGCTGATGATAAGCGGATGAGGATCCGCGTCCCTCCAGACCCTTTCAGCCAGACTTAGCGAGGACATATTGCTGGAGAACAACTATAATAACTTTATTTTAACTCAATCTTGACGAAATGCCATCAACGCCACATCAAAAACAACACGTACGCAATCCTGACCTTGATATGATGTCATGGTGTGAAGGGCAAGAAATGCCCAATATATTGTATCCGTAGCCAGATATATGTCCACAGTCATCATCATATAGTTAGTTGTAGTCAGTATGGCCAAATATATCGTAACACATCCTTACCGCTATATAAAAGTATCTTTATTTATATCGATATATTTGGCCCCTTTCGTTGTGACTAAGTATTTGATGATGACTGTACATATCAAATGAGAATCCATAGGCAAACTAAAGCTACTTATTTAACGGGTTGAATGCTTCCAGAATAAAGAGCGGGTAATATTTGTGTGATGAGCACAGGTATTTGTTTCTGAGTCATCGGTATCTATGTATTTATGTATATCGTTAGCTGAATGCCCACAATACAAGCCTTCTTGAGCTTACCGTGGGGCTCAGTCAACTGGTGTAAGGCTGTGTTGTAATACTTATTAATTGGAACCTTTTGGCAGTAGCGATATCCATTACTTTGTCTGTACCAAGGTAAATGTACTCTCCCGCACTTTTACCGTAAATTAGTTTAAATTGAAGTAAGTTTCAAGTTTCAAGAGCAATTTACAAAAACAATGCAACATTTAAAATATAATGAGATTGGCAAAGGGTTGTTTACCTGAAACCGGAGATTTTCAGAAAAGCAAAGGCTCGCTAACGAGATTCAAATATTAAAAACATTCTCTTTACTAGAATTTAAAGAGCCTTTTCTACTGGGTGTCTTTGACTATCAGACTTTAAATTGAGGTTTTGATTTTACTCCCCAAACATGGCATATTTTAGTTCTGCAGCTTAAAAAAGACGTTAATTGTTAATTGTATTATTATCAATTTATCATACAAGTTAAATGATATTTTCAATGTACACATTCCAACGCGGAATTGACAGTATGCTACTGTTTACTTTCACATTTAAGGAACGTCAAATGTTGAACAAGAAATATCGCCCTCGTACCACGAGATAACGATAATATCGCAATGTTTGATATAATATAGTCGCCCGCCGTTAATAAGTAAATCCTGACACATGTCAAATTCCAACCTCTAGGGTGGTGAAACGATCGATCAATGTATCGATAAAATTCTAGTCAAGCGGGAATCGTTTGAAAGCATTTCATTAAAAGTTACGAGAATATTATTTTTAAGCAGTAGATGAAGAGATATTTGGTCTTTTTTTCTTGATGGGGGAACGTAGCAAAGTTTCGTTTCGCCGCTATCACCCAATTTTTCCTTCGTGATCTTTATGATTATTTTTTACTAATATCAAGAGCAGCTGAAACTCGATCCTACAACAATAATGGTTCGCCATTTTGAGCTTCTCGATCAAAATATTCTCTAATTCGTGGGACCAGTTCACGAGACTGACTCGCAAGAGCAAACTTCTTCGATCTTTTCGGCATTTTAACTATGTGTTTACTGTTTAAGTATCCAATACGCGAAACAAAAAAAAAAAAAACAGTAATCCGTTATAAACAATGTCAAAGCAATACTAGACAATTTTTTTCATATTGACGTCAATAGGTTTCCCTTAAAAAAGAGTTTTCTTTTAGAAGTAATATCTTCTTTCTTTGAGAGTCGTTCTAAAATACATACATACTAGTAACTAATATAATTAAATGAGCAACAGTTATTATTAATACCCATAGACCATATTTTTGGGTATACAAACTGTATACGTGAATCGATATATTGTCTCGATATATTATTACTCTTTACTATTCTGCCAACCGCAACAAGTAAGTACACTATTCTCCTCTTATGACCAACATTGTCAATATTAAGAAACTTCATAGTTGTGGAATCTCAAACGATGTGTCAGGAATTACTTCTTAACGGTGGGCGACTGTCACAATATTTTTTAAAGACACAAAACAAAATTAGAACAGTATGTGTGTGTGTCATAATCGGAAGCAGGATATATACATATGATACATAAGATATGTATACCGTACCCTTACCATGAGTTGTGACATTGACGTTTTTGATAACGAGTAATCGAGTTTACTATCTGTGCATCTCGCTTGTACTATTTTAGTGCGGTACTGAACGATATCAAGTTGTTGTCGCACTTGCGATTCGCAAGCGAGTTTTTTATTTGGGCGAATACGCCGTGAGTTCCCAGTACCCATACCATGAGTTGTGACTTTCAGGTTTTCGATAACGAGTATCGAGTTTACTATCTGTGCATCTCGTTCGCACTAAAATAGTACAAGCGAGATGCACAGATAGTAAACTCGATACTCCTTATCGAAAACCTCAAAGTCACAACTCATGGTAAGGGTACTGAACAATATCAATTAAGTTGTTGTCGCACTTGCGATTCGCAAGCGTGTTTTTTATTTAGGCGAATATGCCGTGAGTTCCCTGCATACAAATTTTGTATAGAAAACGCTCAAGTGTAATAAATAAAGCTCTAAAACCGGTCAAGTGCTTGTCGGACCCGCGCTCGAAGGATTACATACAGTCGTCATCAGGTATATGGGAGCTGTGGATGTGATCATAAATATCGGAACATGCGCTTTACCGGCTTGACAATAGAGACGTTGTTCCGATATCTGTGACCATCTCCACAGCTCCGATATATCTGATGGCGAATGTACCATAATTATATAACATATATACAGACATTTCTCGGTCGAGACCCACAACCAATTATTTTGACTCATCAATGTTATGGTAGTACTTGACCAAAACTATTTTAATTATCTTTCCTTTTACTTTTTTTTAACTAATCAAATTGTGGTTAACCTATGCCTTTGGACATACGCAGTATAGGAAGCGATAAGACGTCTCATTAAGGCCCCTTACACACTGCGACTTTTAGCAGCGATGCTGTTGCGCGTTAGTATCGATACAGTTGCGCGTTAGTATCGATACACACGCGCGACAGCATCGATACCGACGCGCGTTAGCATCGATGCAGAATTGCAGACGTGGGGTACCTAGTGGGCAGTTTGCCAAATCTACTGATAAAGCAGTTCTAATAGCAGCTACCTGATTTTAAAGCTAGCTAAATACTGACATATGATACATAAATTACCACTTCTTAATCTTTCACTTGTAAATGGGTGGACCAAATACTTTCTCTGTTTGCGATTACGTTTCTTTTTTACAGAGAGCGTGATTAATAGTTTCAATCGAACTCCTATGAGTGCGCTGTGGCAGTCAATGAATGATTGATCAAAATACGTTTCGCGTCGTGGCTCACATTAGCATCGATACAGCCGCGATGCTAACGCGATACAGTAGCGATGCTGCATCGCGATTGCATCGATGATGCATCGCGATTGCATCGATACTTCATCGCTACAGTTCAATGGCCAGCTTCTGCATCGCGACAGCATCGCTACTGTATCGCGACAGCATCGCGACTGTATCGATGCTTAAAGTAGCGCAAGTAGGTAAAGGTGGACCATTTGCGACTGCATCGATGCTGCATCGCGGCAGCATCGCGACTGCATCGCTGCTAAAAGTTGCTGTGTGTAAAGGGCCTATTATCAAACCGCGTTTAGAAAGGGATTGAGCTCATACGTCATTAATGTCGTTATTTAATAAATGCATGATATGACATTGTCAGTGGTAGAGTGTGCAGATAAATTAAATTGTAATTTTCTTACCACAAACTTCTAAAGCATGGAAAAAATATACCTCAATACTGAAAATAATTACTTTTAGAAAAACTATAAAAAATATTCAGCTATAGCACCATCGTCATCAGACTTCTTTTAAGAAGTGCCTTTGTATTATCATTTTCTAATGTAGTCCACCGGTGCCAATGCGGAGCCATGGTAGACGGTCTCGGTCACCACGGCCTCTCATGCAGCCGTAGTGCTGGGAGAATCCCTTGGCATGCCAGCATCAACGATGTCATCCGTCGGACTCTCGTTAGTGCCAAAGTGCCGACAGTCCTCGAGCCCAATGGTCTAACCAGAGACGACGGCAAGAGGCCCGACGGAATGACATTGGTGCCTTGGAGTATGGGACGGCCCTCGTGGGACGGACGGCGCCAGGGCACAAAATAGACAAGTACAGAAATCAATCTCCATACAAGCGCGCAGTAAGCGCCGCAGGATTTCATACATCTTACGCGTTTTGGTAAAATGGTATCTGCTATCATCGCTCGAGAAAGGCGGAAGCGCCGCAGGATTTCATACATCTTTTGCTTTTTTGCGAGGAAATTGGGTATTTTATATTATTCCAGCACTTAAGTTGTTAAGGCGATAGTTTCTTACAAATTGTTAATAAATTAGCCCTTATTCCCTAAGATATGGCTGTCAAAATCTCTATTGAATGACGAGACACTTCATCTCTTCAGGAGCGGTACCGCGAACATCGAAGTTCATATATGTGACATTATCTATGAGAAGGGACCTTGTCGATGGCTCTTATGACGTTGTTAGAGATGACGCGATACAAACTTTACGTGGTTCGACGTAAGTGCCATCGACCATAAGGTCCCTCTTCATAGATAATGCCACATATTTCGGGCATCTTTCTTTTTTCTCCAATTATAACTATGAATGATGATGATGATGATGATGATTGACAACAACTATCCTATGTCCTTTCTCGCAACTCAGACACTCTTCATACCAAATTTTATTTAAATCGGTTCAATACTATTAAAAATAGCGTGAAAGCCAGACAGACAGACAGAGTTACTTTCGTATCTATAATATTAGTTAGGATAGTTAGATAGTCAGGATTTTTCCCGTTTCATTCTCGACAATAAATCACAAACAACTAGAGAGGAGCGCCAGTACACGATAGTTTTTCGTGCATAAGCATAGTTGGCAACCCTAGAGCGACCGCCGGGAGTAGGTATGAAAAATGAAGTACATACATGTGATTGACTTCTGTACCTGTGTATTTTGTGGCCAGGGTGTCTACTTGTGTAGACACCCTGGCGCCGCCCCATATTTTAGGCACCAAAGTTGTTGCTGGTGCGGGTGCATCCTCAGCTGAGAACCACAAGCGTCGCAAGTATGTCGCACTGAGCAGTAGTTACATATTTGCGGCGTTTGGGGTTGAAACCCTGGGGCCGTGGAGCCCCAGTGCGCGCCGACTCTACAAGGAGATATCGGCGCGTCTTATAGAGGTTTCTGGTGACCAGAGGGCTGGCCACTATTTCGCCCAACGGATTAGCATTGCTATCCAGCGCGGAAACGCGGCTAGCCTTCGCACCCTGCCTAATAACCAAGACCTAGGTCAATTTTTTTATTTATAGTTAAGTTTTTAGTTAGTATCTTTATTATGTTTTTATCTTATATTTTAGTGATAATAAATATTTAGTTCCAATGATAATTAATAAATTTTCCTTAGTGAAATGTTAGTACTATTAGTATTTTTTTTAATTTTGCAATATGATAACGCGAAAAGGATGTGAATAAGTGACAGAAATGTCAGTTATGATAGTTAATATTTTTTATAAAACATTTGCCGAGAATAGACCGCAAAAGCCCGCTCTACACTCGCGGCGCGAATTCGCTCCGTGACTTTACGGTTTGAATTTGCGCAGCGGTTCGCTCACACCTGTGTGCCTCCACACTCGCAAAGCTACCCTTGCATACCCTTTGTAGTGGGCCAAAAACCGATAGTGATCGGGGAATGACGCGAAACGCGAACGCGAAGGCGTGAACAACATCTACACTAGCGATTCGCGGCTTTCGCGGGCGTTCGCGGGCATCTGCGCCGCGTGTGTAGAGCGGGCTAAATGAGAATATTCAAAGCATACTATGTAAATCTTTTGATCCTATTATGAATTAGTGTCTGGACTTCTGAAGATGTCAAATTGACTTATGATTAGATTTAATCATTCATAGGTACTGTTGTGCTCACGGTACTCTCGAATCCATTTCTAAAAGCGGTTTGATAATAGTTATACTCAGTTTAGTAATAATATCCAGTGCTGGACATAGGCCTCCCACCAAAATGACTTGTATCATATTCGGGGTAGTTGCCATAGCACCATGCTTGGCAGGCGGGATGGCGACCGCAGTAGCTGTAGATTGGGTTTCGACGGACTCTGCTGCCCGTCCGTAGGATTTTTCCCTTTGTCGCCTCTTACGACACCCGCGGGAGGAGACGGGGCGGTGCTATTCTAGTCAGCCGGAATCACACGGCATATGGAGTGAAATATATTTTTAGAAATGATGGTTTATATCTTTATTAGTGTAAAAGTAAAATGTGTTATATTTGGCCAAATTTTAACGCTTTGTGCGCGAACGCTCACCGAGGCTATTTATCATGCAGTGATGCAACCTTAGTGAGAGGAAGTTGTCGATAATTTAATTTTCTATCGTCAATTTAGAACTGTGGTTACGGCGTGAGCCTCGATGCCTTGGATGCCGAAGGTCCTCGTCACTTTTTATTAACCCTATAACTGTCCGTGCATTATATGTCAAACTAGCTCTGTCAGTCCACGTGAAGTCAGAAATGGATGGCTCTGTACATTAGTGCATCACCTGTAATACACGGACGTTGTATCGACTTATGTCAGTGGTGCAAGCGAAGGAACAGTTAGTGTTAACTATATGTCATCCTATTTCAATTTAAGTTTTGTTCTACCTACTTAAACTACTAAAAAAATAAATGAGTGTTCGGAACTTATGTACGAAACAACATATTTACCAGTTGCTTTTCAGTGAAAGAAAACATCGTGAGGAAACCCGACTAATCCCAATAAGGTCTTGTTTATCCTTTGGGTTGTAAGGTCAGATAGCAATCGCTTTCGTAAAAATAGTACCTTTCTCCGCCGAATCCTGGTCAAATTAGTTGACAAGCGGAACTTAGGCTCCCATGAGCCGTGGCGAAATGCCAGGACAACGCGAGAAAGATGAATGATTCAGTGTTTAGAAAAGAATCGCTGAGAGAAAACTAGAATGGCAATATTTAGGTTTTTAGTAATACCAGGCAATCATTACCTCACTTTATGTATCGATATTTCGATACCGGGCCAGCCCTAGTCCATAGCCTCGTCACGCTTACACGCTATTTGCTACACCCGGATATTTGCTATAAAAATCGTATTAGTGGCTGAATCGCGATATTTTACAGATACTCGCTAGTATTTCGGATTTACTCGGACAACTTTTTTTTCTACCTTCTTTTTTCGACTTTATCTGCGCAAAATTATTTGAGTAGCTTATTTTCAATGTAGCCCATTAAATGCCCGCGACTCTATCTGTACAGACAGACGACAGGTCTAGGCAGGTGGGTTGTGAACCTGCCTGATGCAATATTTATTTATTCGCCTCCCCCAAATATTACTTGCATCAATTTGTAGCTACGCCTAGCAGGCGGGTTCGCGACCGCAGTGACTGTTTATTTAGTCAACGCTGCTAGGTTATTTGTCATTCATCAAACTAACATCAGTCGGCGCTACACGACCATAGCCAAATAATGACAGAAAAAATAACGACACTAAGAAATGTACCCCATTTTGTGATGTTACGCGACACAGCCAATTCTTTTTCACTGTTTGCCAAACACCTTTGATGCAAGTTGGAGGGCGAGTCACGTACAAAGGAAAAGACAACAAAACGACAAAAGTGCCTTCGCCAAAATAAATACAAAAAAAAACTCTGTTAAGCAATCGGAAAGTTTGCGACATAGCTCGCGGTTAGAGGTAAGGAGAGGTAAGGTTGCAGTCAGGAACACGCGATGGATGTGCGCGGCTAACTAGTTGACCAACTCAAACATGCGATGCGCAATTATTTTTGACTTTTGAACAATGACCGTATATGACTCTTTGCATTTAACCCTCTAACGCCCAAAAGTCACTGTGGTCGTGCGTTCAAGCCTCCTCGCGGCTCGATTCTCCTAATGATTTTCATTAAGAAAAAATACAAAAAACTATGTTGTTGGCTGGTCATTTTTGCATTGCAATTTTGAACTTGCCCTATAAAGGGTTAATTAAATCAGTATAAGTGAAATACTTAGCTAAAGCAACTGGTCTATGTAGTAGTAACGTGTTTGTACAATCACCATCAGATATATGGGAGCTGTGAAGGTGGTCACTAATATCTGAACATGCACTTTATCGCCTTGACAAATCAGGCATTGTTGTGGAGGTGGCACATATTTGTGACCACCTCTACAGCTCCGATATATCTCATGGTGATTGTACACGCATGTCGGTGTTCTTTATTTAAATGTTGACGAAAGTACCATTTTAATTCTCTGCACAACTAGTATAGTCCTTCAGTTAAACTTTTCGCCGCCATTGACTTAATATGAAGTCAGAAAATTCCGTGCCCCACACGCCACGACTTGATATCAAGTCGAGCACTTGAACCTACGTATTGAGGAATAAGGTTTATTTTCGCTTGCTTGCGAAAACCTTTAGCTTGTGACGCACGTCAGAATTTTTTTGACGTGACGGCGAAAATGTTAAGTTGTTCATCTGTACCGTTACCATGAGTTGGGACATTGAGGTTTTCGATAACGAGAATCCAGTTTACTATCTGTGCATCTCGCTTGTACTATTTAAAAGCGAACGAGATGCGCAGATAGTAAGCTGGATATTCGTTATCGAAAACCTCAATGTCACAACTCATGGTAAGGGTGCTGTATTCTCCTCGCTCCGCCTAAGTAGCCACCGCCTTACCCTGACAGCGTTCGTCTATCGCACTCGCGCCACGAGAAAACCGCTCTGTAAAGGCCTTACTTTTTGACTTGTTGATTAAAATAACATTTCGGAACTCTGAAGTTTTTCGAGGCATTACGCGCTGTGTGTGGCTTGCCAACTTTGTTCACTAGCATTCTTAGAGGCTTTTTCTTGCAGATTAAAAGTATAACGCGTTGCGAGAGTTGCGGGAATCTTAAAACGTGAGTTTCAAACTACTTTTTGTTTCCTAAAACTAGTTTTTTTTAACCTTTTTAACGCTTTTTCTCCCCCGTCAAAACCTCTGCTAGTGAACTCAATGAATATAAACCTTTAGTATGTGGACTTCCGGTTAAGCCTTAAAATGGTGAAAATGTCCTGAGAATATTTTTTAGTTTCTTGTTACATACACATCATCATACATTTCAGCCTTATGCAGTCCACTGCTGGACATAGGCCTCCCACAAATATGACTTGTATCATCTTGGGGGGTAGTTGCCATAGTCGCCACGCTTAACAGGCGGGTTGGCGACCACAGTAGCTGTAGATTGTGTTTTGACGGACGCCGCTGCCCGTCCGTAGGATTTTTCCCTTTGTCGCCTCTTACGACACCCGCGGGAGGAGATGGGGTGGTGCTACACTGCCTATATTAATACTACTCTTTGTGGTCGAGTGTCCAATCAGTTGTTTTGAATCTCTGTACGTTTCTTAAAAATTCCGTTGAATATCCGTTTGAAAAATCTGTTATCATTCAAAAATCAAAACAGAACGATTTCGCAAAAGTATTTCTCACCGCGTATGTGATTTATGTAGGTCCCACTTGCAGTTTTTGGTGTAGATATCACGAAGTCAGCAACCTGCTACACTATTTAACACAGGTTAGTCTCCAATTAGTTGTTTTATCCATTTTAATTTGATTAAAAACACTTTTAGTTTCGCTTATTTATGTTTACACGGCTAGTGTTGCCATCCATCATCTCATCATCATCTTGTTAAGCCCTGGTTTTTTAAATTTAAATTTAGAAAGAAAGTAACCAGTTTTTTAATTCGCTTAAGGCTGGGCCATGTGATGTGTGCTCTCCAGAGTTTCTATTCAAGATCAAAATTAAAGGTAGTCCGGAGAGTCAGTGTGGACATGAAGTCGGATCTATATATCACCTATTTTTTTAATGTTCGTTAAACCGTCTCTGTTTTTATGACATTTTACTTGAATTCATTGTTAATTTCCCGTGTAATGTTAAATCCTTATTAGCTAATCCTGACCCAAATATTTTTAAAGCCTTAGCATTTTTTCTTGATAAAAATAATATATCTCTATAATTATTATTATTTTTGTGTATATATTTGATTATTCATTATATACCTAGTCATTTTATTTTAACACTAGTTTATTAAATATATGTATTTTTATTTTTAATCCATAGTTCTGGGCAAAATTTGTAGGTGCACTCCTCAGGTAAACCTAAACCACTTGACATTGGCAAAGTGCCCTGGCAGCAAACGCCATGTCCTTACAAAAAAAAAAAACTAAATTTGTCATTTAACTGACATTTTAAAAATATTATTAGGAAAATTTTGCTAAAAGACATCTCAGCTTAGTACCAAATCTATATTTCCAGTCTGAACAGAAGCGGTTTTTTCAGCAACACAAACTGAGGTCAGAGCTACAGCAATTAATTAAGATGCAAGGAAATAAGAAGACCAATGTCACCAAGGACGGCTCCACCATGGACAAGGAGATGAAGGTATACCAGATTTACTACGCAGAAATAGTTAGTTTTACAAGGAAGCAAAGTCATTTTACTTCTCGTGCAAATTTTCGGGTCTACCGTACCCCTCGACGAAATTAGTAATATATAATACTAACTTTTCCTCGCGACTTCGTCGGCCAGCCTGTCTCCTCTTTAAAGTATGGTTGCTTGATAAAAATATCCTATGTCCTTTTTCGTAGCTCAAACTATTTCCAAACCAAATTTCATCCAAAGTGGTTCAGAATTTTAAACGTGAAGAGGTAACAGATAGAGAGACAGGAGAGTTACTTTCGCATTTATAATATTAAGTATGGAAAACTTAACACATTCGCTGCCACCCCTTCCAAAAATTTATGGAAATGAACGCACATGTGCGTCGGTGGCAGTGAATGCGTTAACTGAAGGACCATGTCCGTGTAGTTGTGTACATATTTATAAACTAGGGCAGGATTCTCTTTTTTTGATGAGCAGCCCTTAGAAATCCTCCATTTTTTGCGACGCCCCTCTCTAGACTAAAACTAACTACCACAGGGCAGCACCCAGAGAAGGTTTCCGGTGGTTTGTTTTCCTCTCGAAACCATGAAAGTTACGGATATTATTCGATGCTGCGACGAGCACTTCCCTTCCTCCCCCGTGCGACGTCTCTGGGACCGGATACTAGAATGCTGAACTAGTGTGTACGAAACCACATAGGAATGGAAATAAATCGGAACTTGGAAGTTATTTTTGGGGTGGAAGAAATATGTTTTGTCACGGGAGCCTGTCACGTAAAAGGGTGTCACATAAATCATTTTTTTTTTTTTTATGACATAGGTGGCAAACGAGCAGACGGATTGCCTGGTGGTAAGCAATTACCGTCGCCCATGGGCACCCGCAACACCAGGGGAGTCACAAGCGCGTTGCCGGCCTTTAAGGGGGGTTGGAGCTCTGAGAACCTTACTCACCATCAGGAACACAACACTACATACCTGAAAGGTAGCAGTGCTATTATGGCTGTGGTCTTCTGTAAGGAGGAGGTACTTCCCCAGTTGGGCTGCTCCAGATTCAAGCGTGATGGTCAACGCTGTGCCCTACCTCTTATTGTTGGACGTAGTTTAAGGACATACCCGGGTCCAAAAATTTAACAGAATGAGGGACATGTGAATAAGGGATAGTCCATATTTACAGTGAAGAGTTTCGATTTATCCTGTCTAGGACCTAAGGTGGACTGAGAATAAGTTTTAGCAAAAAAACATCTAAAACCAATGTAATGACACTAATGATGTTGCACTAGACTACAAATCTATATATATATAGTGAAAGTCCTGACTGACTGACTGATCAACGTCCAGCCCAAACCGCTTTTTAACCTACATAGATTTTTACACAATAATAATAAATAAAAAATAAAAAATTTGACTACGTCAACGTTTGACGTGTTTTTGCACATTTTCAGTTTATTTTTGATAAAATATATATTTACTGGCATTTTTGATTCATTTGGTACTTTCATAATTATAAAAAAGACCGCAAACATGTACCAGAATGCCGATATAGGTACTCGATATCAAAAACCATAGAAATTGAAAATGTTGACAAGGAGCAAGACACGCAAGGAAGCGTCTACGACTCACGCACGCCCACCATCCTCGCCTGCCTCGTCCGTCTCCTCGCCATCGTCGTCGGCCGACGAGTTCGCAACTGCGGCCGACACCAGCGAGTCGAGCGACGAGTGCAGGCAGCCGCCGCCGCCACGACCACCTGCGCGGCGAGGACGGCCGCCGCTGCCGGCACGCTTGGGGCCCGCGGGACACACTGCCCCGCCCACGGCTCCCGCTGCCGGTGGTGTAGTGCGTCGCATGCGGTGGACTCAAACAATGAATGAGAACTGCATGCGCGCCTATTACAGGGCTACAGAGGGGGGAACTAATCTGTGCGCGTACCGTGTCCGGATGCTGCCTCTGTTTCAGGCCCTTGAACCAACTATCGACGTGACTGCGCAGCGACTATCGGATCAGGTGCGAGTCATCCAACGGCTCAAGCGATTGGATGACTTGACGCTTGATCGGCTTCGCCTGGAGGCTCTCTCTGCTCGTGCCGCCTTCACCTCGGCACAGGACCCGCCCGCCACGGCGCCGGTCTCGATGCCAGCATCCGACCTAGCACCACGGGTGCCGCGGGTGGACCCTTGTGCTGATGAGGAGGAGTTCGCGAGTCAGAGTGTGAGTACCACAGCTAATGAGCAAATGAGGAGGACTCTGGAAGAGACGATTACGCAGTATCGCTCCACAAACAACCCTAGGCCTCGAATACCACGCTTGCCAATGAATAGACGCAATCATGCGATAATGGGAGCCTTGAATGCTTTACTAGAGCCATATCTTCGGACTAGTAAAGATTTAGATGATACACACTCGATCATGTACTGCGGGGCCATCGCGGCGTGCCGTGTTGCACGAGTCAAGTTTCCGGACGCTGAACGTGCACCTAGGACCGCCGGGGGTGTCCCTGCATGGCAAGTACGGATCGAGCGTCGTATCACTTCATTCAAGACTCTCATTGCAAAGCTGATCTGCTTCAGGGGGGGCAATAATCGCCCCCGAGTGATGCGTTTTGTGAACCAGGCGTTTGCGGGGACGAATATCAGGCCCCGCGACTACATGGCCAATATCACGGAACGCATCGACTTCCTGAAGCAGAAAGTGTATGCATGGGCAAGCCGTATTCGTCGCTATAGAGAGCGTGTGGATCGATTCCAGCAGAATCGCCTCTTTCAGAGTGACCAAAGGAAGGTGTACCGAAGATGGGAGGAAGCTGATCCCCGTGTGTCTAACACGCAGCTGCCGGATGCTACTGTCATGACTGATTTCTGGCGTAGCATCTGGTCAGTGCCTGTTGAACACACGGAGGGTGAATGGATGAGCGTTGTTGAACGTGAGTGCGAGTCTATCGAACCTATGGGGGCTATCACCATCAGCCCCGACGACGTAAGTTGTGCAATCCGCACGGCCCAGAACTGGAAAAGTCCAGGGCCGGATGGATTGCACAATTTATGGTTGAAATGGTTTCGATGCTCGCACTCGCGATTAGCAGCGCAATTCCAACAAGCCCTTGAGCTCGGCTCCCTGCCACCTTCCATAACAACTGGTACGACCTTCCTGCTCTATAAGTCCGGTAGTACCACGGAAGCTAAAAACTATCGACCCATCACGTGCTTGCCTACACTCTACAAGCTCCTTACATCCATTTTGAGAGCAAAAATTAACACGCACATTGTCGCGAACAACATTTTGGCCACCTCTCAAAATGGATGTAGGGTTGGGTCCCGTGGTACTAAAGAGCTCCTCCTCATAGACATGACCATTTGCCAACAGGTCCGGCGGAACAAGGGGGCCCTCTCGGCCGCCTGGATTGATTACAAGAAGGCCTATGATTCAGTGCCTCACTCATGGCTGCAGAGGATCTTAGAGTTGTATAAAGTCAATGCAATTTTAAGATCCTTCCTAGGTGCGTGTATGAGGCAATGGACCACAGTCCTTCGTCAACCAGGAGGTGGCGATGACCCCCCTGGCCCGCAGGACTTCATAAGGATCGAGCGAGGAATATTCCAGGGTGACAGTTTGAGTCCCCTATGGTTCTGCCTAGCTCTGAATCCGCTCAGTACTTTACTGAAGGATTTGGGACTAGGTTGCCGGCTTCGGAGAGAGGGTGAAGTCATTTCTCACCTTCTGTATATGGACGACCTCAAATTATTTGCGCCAAACAACCGAGTCTTGCTGGAGCTACTGAAAACCACTGAAGTGTTCAGTAGCGCCATCAAGATGGAGTTTGGTGCCGATAAGTGTGCGGTTATGCATGTACAGCGGGGGAAAGTAGTAAATTCAACAAATTTACAGCTTTCTGAGACGATGTCGTTCAGGTCTATCTCCGAATCAGAAACCTATAAATATCTTGGTATGTCAGAGTCTCTGGGTATTGAGGATGTGGCTATTAGACAGGCGGTGAAGGAGCGCTTCTTCGGTCAGCTGACAAAAGTACTTAATAGCCTTTTGTCAGGTGGCAATAAGGTTCGGGCCTTCAACGCTTGGGTAATGCCCTTACTTATATACTCCTTTGGCATACTAAGATGGACTCAGACCGAGCTGGATGCCCTAGATCGGAGGGTCCGACTACTACTCACCACACATCGCATGCTACACCCACGCTCGTCGGTTATGAGATTGTACATCCCACGGAAGTGTGGAGGCCGCGGCTTTTTAAATGCCAAAAGTCTCCATAACCGTGAGGTGTGCAATCTCAGGAATTATTTCCTGAACCACGAGTGCGGGATGCATCGTGATGTGGTGGCAGTAGACAGGAACCTCACACCGCTCTCCTTGGCAAACGAGAACTGGCGCAAACCAGTGGTACTAAGCACCGAGGACCGCAAGGCCGTATGGAAGAGTAAGGAGCTACACGGGCGGTTCTACAGGGCTCTAACGGGACCAGACGTAGACCTGCCCGCGTCGGTGAACTGGCTACGATTCGGGGACCTCTTCGGAGAAACCGAGGGTTTTGCTTGTGCAATTGCGGACGAAGTTATCATGACGAATAACTACCGGAAATATATCCTGAAGGACGGTACGGTCGACATTTGTCGGGCATGCCGCCGTCCCGGAGAGTCACTCAGGCATATAATCTCCGGTTGTTCTCATCTTGCTAACGGCGAGTACTTGCACAGACATAACCTTGTAGCCAGGATTATACACCAGCAGCTTGCTCTTATGTATGGACTTGCGGACCGCGAAGTGCCGTACTACAAGTACACACCTGCTGCGCCAGTTCTCGAAAATGGTCGTGCCACGCTCTATTGGGATCGATCTGTTATCACGGACAGGACTATTGTAGCCAATAAGCCTGATATCGTGGTGATAGATCGATCGCAACGCCGGGCAATGCTCATCGATATCACCGTCCCATGTGACGAGAACCTCGTGAAGGCCGAGAAGGACAAGTCCAGCAAGTACTTAGACTTGGCTCACGAGGTAACCGCCATGTGGGAAGTTGATTCGGCGATCATTGTACCGATAGTTGTTTCCGCGAACGGTCTCATAGCGAAGAGTCTCGACCAACATCTTGAGAGACTCTCGCTACGTGGTTGTGGTTGGATCAAGGGTCAGATTCAGAAGGCGGTAATCCTGGACACGGCGCGCATAGTCCGGCGGTTCCTCTCTCTGCAGCCCTAACCACCGGCAGCCTGGGCCCTGCCCCGTTGCCGGCGGCACTCTAGGTTAGGTTTTTTATAATGTTTTTATTGTTTTGATACGTTTTAGATGTATTTTTATATTTTACTTTTATAAAAATGTTATAAAACCTAATCTAAGATGTAAAATGAATAAAGGAGATAATAATAATAATGTTTTGATACGTTTTAGATGTATTTTTATATTTTAATTTTATAAAAATATTATAAAAACCTAACCTTAGATATGAAATGAATAAAGAAAGAATAAATAATAATAAGTAAATGTTTCGGGACAATATGACAATCATAGATAGTTTATATACCGTAAAGATACACTATGAAGGGATTTTTGGAAATTCCACCATTAAGGCGCTGCTCCCACCGCGAGCTAGGGACAAAAAAGAGAAATATATATTTTCCTAACTAGTGCATAAAAAGTGCACTTTGTGCGTAAATTTCACTTTTTAAGGCACTTGTTATGAAAAATTGGGTTCGATACACGTGTAAAAACTTCTTTAAGACTCGGGTGATTGTCACCCTCGTTTCACTCGGGCTCCAGCTTTCACCCTTTTTCACTAGTATCGAATACTACGCAGAATGTGTGCTTTAATTATACCTGAAACTCTCAATGTCTACTTATCAGTTGAATGATGATGGTGAGACACCAAGTAAACCCTCGTATCTTCCTCAGGTGCCTCCCTTGCGGTTGAGTCCAGAAAATGGCTTAGACCATGGGGATGTTCAGAAAAGTTCGGGAATTCACTCGCAGCCGGGGTCCAAGTACGAAGCGACACCCAACTGGCGTTCCTACGAGTATCCTCCTCCATTCCACCCGGCTCACGACCAGAAGTCGGAAACCGAGCCACCGGAAGGACCATCTGGCTTGTACAGTTCACAGTCGGAGTCAAGAGAATTAAATAGTAATAAAGATTTATTTACCGCACTAGCTCGTAACTAATACAACTTCAGCCAGTAGTGAGTAGCATTGGCCTTAGTGCCTTAATCACCACGCTTGGCAGGTGGTTTGGTGATCGCAGTATGTTAAAACATCGCATCGCTCTGAGAACGCTGCTGCCCAACCTGCGCTGGTGTCTGGTCGTAGTTTCAACTAACTGTTAATATTCGTAGTGCACTTGGCTTTGGTCAGGAGGAGGAGGGCCCCATCTCCACCCGCGGGTGTTGTAAGAGGCAAAATAGGGAAAAACTGACTGATGGGCAGCGGCGTCCGACGAAATCTAATAAACAGCTACTGCGGTCGCCAACCCGCCTGCCAACCGTGGCGATAATGACAATTCCTCCCAAGATGACGATACAATGCATATTTGGGGGAGGCCTATGTCCAGTCCAGTAGTGGAAAATTAACGACTGATATTATGATGATGATGACTAGAATCTATTGACTAATACAATGATGACTAGAATCTATTGACTAATACAATGACTTTCACTTCACTTTTCTCCTTTCATCATCATCATCATACCAGCCAAAGGACGTACACTACTGGACAGAGTCCTCCCCCAAAGCGACCGACAGTGACTGGTTTTGT
The DNA here is from genome assembly GCA_022674325.2 of Grapholita molesta. Taxonomy (NCBI): domain Eukaryota; kingdom Metazoa; phylum Arthropoda; class Insecta; order Lepidoptera; family Tortricidae; genus Grapholita; species Grapholita molesta. The sequence continues at coordinate 19,782,368 of CP053124.2, read as the reverse complement.
ACGACCCGCAACCAGTGTCCTTCAGACGATTTATTTTTTCAGGTTTTTACACAAAAGTCTTGGTCGCGCTGGTACTGATAACACTGATCACACCTGTTATGTGTAAGTCATGCTTCTTATAATTCATCCTGTTCATCAGTAGGCAGCACCCGCTCGCCCGAATTTCATTTCATTTCATTTCATTTATTCAAATAAGTTAATATGACATAACAGTAAAACCAATGCGTCATATAACTAAATACATTTTTAAAATATAACATAAAAAAGCAAATACAAAATTTAATGAAACTATCTACATTTTGGCAACGCAGCAGTGGGGCTTTGTTGCACAGATAGTACTGGAACTGGAGTAGGATTCGGCAGATTGCCCCGGAACCTCCGAAACACTACCCCCTTCGGCCAGAAGTCCGCGCTTCCAATGGTGTCCAGAAGCGACCGCGGCACGCGCACCACAAACGAGCTGAAGTGCACGTAATGGCGGGCCCGCAGCTGTTGCACCGTCAGCGTGAAGCCAGTCCTCCGGCGAACGTACTCCACCACATCATCAGCCACGGCGGAGTAATGCAGGCGTGACACGTAGAGCGCCCTGCTCGGTATGGCAACTCGTAGCCCAGTGTTAGCCGGCTCCGCAGTGCCACACAGAGTCTTGCGAGGAGCCCTTCGCGTCCTAGACTTTTTTTCCACCAGCGTGAATCCCTCTTTATCCACACTGGCATGGGATTTCCCCGTAATGGGACCCCGAGCAGCACGCGCCTGAGAAGGCACGTTGACCCGGTCAGCTGCAACAGGCTTGCCGGCGACGTCAGCATAAGCACGCTGACGCGACTTAGACGAGGCAGGAGGAGGCCCCGCGCGCAGGGGGTGCGCGGGGGGTAAGGCGGCGAGTGCGGCACCATTCACAGTGTCAGCAACGCGCAGACTTGCAGACTCGGCATTATTTTCAATAAAACCAGGTCGGCCGTCGCTCTTGAAATTTGATGCTACCGACCGAGTTGGGGCATTTCGCAAACAAGTAACTTCCTTGCGTAACTCGGCAATAGTGACTTGGGCTGCTTCAAATTTCAAGAGAACTTCAGCGAAACATGCTTTTAGGGCCACAAACTCCTTCAGCAGGCTTCGCACGTCGACTTCATCAGGAGCTTGGGGCGGCACGAAAGAGGCTTCTGCCGTCACGAACTCCGGAATCCGGTCTCGTTTCTCCTTCAGGAGATTCACAATATCCACGTAGGATTTGTCTCCAACCTCATCCCCACTCGCGTAAGGTGCATAAGTACCAAGAATCCCAAGGGACTGGCACAACACCCGCTTCGCTTCACGGATGTCTTCGCCGGTGAAACTCGATGCCCACGAACTAAACTGGACAGCGGTTTCCAGATCCATCTTCCCTTCACGCTTCAACTTTTCCTTCTGAAGCAGGTAGGCGAGGAAATCGTTCACGACGGGCTGACTCTGAGCACTCATCGTAAAGCTATGCTAGCAGCAGCCGGGCCGCGCTAACTCCGCAAATTAATAATTAATTACTCATTGATGCGTCCGCATTGCTCGGCGCATCGATCGCGAATGGAATTACCTGAACTGGGATTTTTTCATATCCGATTTTAGAGAGAAGGTCGTCCCAACTCAGTTAATTATTTAACCCTTTACCAGGCTCCAAAGAACTACCGTGTCTTCATACGTACTGTATATAGTGTTACAACCGTATTGAACGCCTTGTAAAAACTGTATTTACGAAAGTCGGATATGCTCCTTTAAACCAGAAATAAAAATGTGGGTTACGGTTATCCCATCATCTGTCTAAGTAATTAACTGTCATACTCGATTTTGTCTTATTATATTCTTGATCAGGCGAAGGGACATATTCTTCCCACATCTTATATCGGTTATCACAGTCAAGGTTTAACTCCAAACCTACTACGAAACATTATATTTATCAATCACTGAAAACATTGTTTTATGATCTTCAGTTTAATTACTTACATGAGTTTTTGTGACATGCAAGACAATTTACCGGGCCATGGGAATAATAGCTCCCACACAGTTAAACTCTAATAAGGCCATGAGATAATGTCAACCCACATCCTAATTCTGGTCATACACAATAATGCGTAAATATTTAGCAATTTTTACAATTACAGGGTTGGGCAGATTAAGTGTCCTACTTTAAAATTTTCATAAAATGACAACAACTCCATAGATTTCAAATATTTTTTAGTAAATATATAAAACAGTAACTGTAAATTACTAAAATAATTCATTAGTTCAAATTTCTCTCCATTGGCTTTAATTACTTTTCGCATTCTCCCATAGAAGGAGTTACACGCGGCACGCACTACCTCATCTGGAATATCGTTCCATATCTTCACTAACCGATGCTTGAATGAATTTAAATTCATGTCGTGTGTTCTCCCTATATTACTTAGAATAAATCCCCATATTGAAAAATCTAACGGATTCAAGTCTGGTGACGAAGAAGGCCATTCTTGCCAAGGTATAAAGTCCGTCAAATTCATTCGACACCAGTCTTGAGTGCGTTTGGCTTTGTGAGATGGGGCACTGTCTTGCTGAAAACAAAAGTAATCACTCCCATATAACTTTCGGGCATTTTCTAATAAATGACCCTGCAATACGTTCTAAATATAGTAATCTTGGTTGATTTTGACTCCTCGATCGATGAACAGCAGTGGTAATTTGCCTCCAGGCGATATTGCACCCCAAACCATGACAGCCGACGCACTTTGAAATCGCTGCACAGCTAATTTGTCCACTGGTATGTCCCTCAATGATACGCCATACACACGATCACTTTGTTGATTGTGGCTATCTTACAATAGAAACGTTTTTCATCCGAAAAATAATGTCATCACCCTCGTGCCATGCTAGTAGCTCCTTGCATTTTGTGACTCTAGCTTTTTCTGGGTGTCCGTTAATCAGTATTTTTTGTTTTTGTAGGCTTATAATCTAAGATCATGTCGCAATATACGACTCATGGATCGTCGGGATATTTACATATCTTTCGCGAGTTTACCTGCACTCTGAGCCGGATTTCGCCTAATACGCTCACGAACATTTTTGACCACTTTTTTGATACGGACAGATGGTTTGCGTCCAGGTTAGGGCCTGATTCGGGAAGACCCTGTTTTCCTGAATCGCTTGATGGTGCGCGATATGAACCTTGCATTGAAATTTAAATGTTTCAGCTTTCTTAATATCCCGCAAGGGCGAAAATGTTTCACGAACAAATCGACAACGAGCTCACGTTTCGCGTCCATTGTTGAAAACAATAGAAAATAAAAACAAGTCCAGTTGAAGTCTAGCGATCATAAAGCCGAATATATTGCCTTTTTAAAAACATATATATACGGTAAAAAAAGTAGGATTACTTAAGAAAAAATATACGATATAAGGCTAGGACACTTAATCTGCCCAACCCTGTACATTACCTTTCAACACTCAAAATCTACAAAATGTCAAAAAATTGTTCGACCTATGTACTTCTGTTTCAGAGAAATTACGGAAAGTGTTCGAATTACTCTGTAGTTTACTGAAATTAGCGTTCAAGTGAATTTAAACGTTTGCGAAAGATATATTACGCGATTTAGAAGCGTGTTGTGAATGTAAATTATAAAATAAAATTTTCAGGGATTGACAAAATATTTTGTAGGAGGTTTGGAATTAAAACCTGACTTTGGTAACCGATATAAGATGTGGGAGGAATATATCCCTTCGCCTGGTAAAGGGTTAATTATCGAGGAAAACTTTCATGAACTAACCGTTTCTAGCCTGCCTTAGGTATGCCGCTTCGTAGTCTAAGGTAGAGGCTCGCAGGATTTTACCTACAAGAGCCGAAACACTGTGGACGGACGATAGGAAAGCTAGAACAAACCTGATGGGCTTGGGACCAAGATTGCGCACTAATCTGTACATTAAGAATGTCTTTCAGAGAAGGTAGAATGATAAGGTCAATGGTTTATAAAAAAAATGATGTCCCCAAACAAACAGACAAAACTTTAAAATAGTTAAAGCAAAATGTGAATCGATATCGTTCAACCATACATTTCAGCCGTATGCAGTCCACTGCTGGACATAGGCCTCCCACTAATATGACTTGTATCATCTTGGGGGTTGCCATAGTCGTCACGCTTGGCAGGCGGGTTGGCGATCGTTCAACTATTGCATTTGTTATGATAATGGCTTTTTCGATTTTTTTTGCAATCCTTGTTAGGCTCGCTGAAACTCCCTATCAACTCTCTCTCTAATAGTTGAAAATAACTCTAAATCTGGCTTAGAGTTATTTTCAACTATATTGACATTACGGATAAGGACCTAAATTTTCCGATCAATAGCAGTTCAATAATAATTCGCACTTATTATAATTTTGGTTTAGACCGTCAACGTAAAATTTGTTTAAAAATATTTATGTATTTTGTAGTGAACTTCGAGCGACCACGCGAAGCGGCCACCCCCTCGACCACCCCCTTGACCGGGTACATGACCACCCCCACGACCACCCCCTCTACCACTCCCGCGATCGGGTGGTCGTGGAGGTACATGACCACCCCCACGACCACCCCCTCGACCACCCCCTCGACCACCCCCACGACCACCCCATCGACCACCCCCTCGACCACTACTATCTTCATCCCAAAGGAAGATGCATGCATCGAAGGAGTACCCTACATTCGAAGACAAGTTATAACACTATATCTTTGGTCGTATATAAACGTCTTATCTGTTAGCCACAAGACCAACATGCTCTACATTTCGGAAGGTGCAAAAAAATCGCCTCCGCGGGGATTCGTGAACCTAGCCATTTCATTAGACGATCTGAGCAGCACGTTCATAGGCAGGATGAGGATATCTAACATCCTGGCTGATAGAAACTCATCAAGTGCATATATGTTTGGCTCAGAGCTCATCTACAAGCATGAATTAGAGACTAACACTACACTGGGGTTAGGCTACATGGATATAGACACGTATATACCTCTCAAACTGTATTTAGTCGGTGATATAATATACTTTATAACTGTGAAACAAAGCAGGATATATTATATATCACCATCAGAAAATAAACTATTTAAGATCAATAACGAAAACGAGCTGGGTAAATATCCGCGTGTTAATGTAACAACGCTTGATTTTGTTACAACTGACGTTACTGCTTTTGCTGTAATCAAACACCTCGATTACTATTTATATGTAACACAGGGCAAACTGAATAAATACAAAAACGGAGTTATAACAAAAATTGTTGAAAAGGAATTTGTGATGGCTATTGATAAAGATAATGTTGTGGTATTAGCAGACGTACATAAACAGGTTATGTACAAATATGATGTAGCAACTGAATCCCTGGTACCCTACGCTTCCTATAATTCAAATACAAAGCTTGCGGTTTTTGATTTTGATAAAAATAACCGTGTAGTGGTTCGTCAACGTGGTAGGAGTGTGGCGGTGTGGGTGGCAGCACCTACAGATGTCTATGGCGAGACATGCACGGTTGACACGGGAGATAACTTGATGCTTGTTGATGATGACCATGATGATGAGATTGATGAGTATGAAGAATCACCTGAAAAAATTTAAATAAATAAAATCAGATCAGCTTCCGCCCAAGAATTGTATATTGAAATCGACATATCGCCCGCAATTTTAATTTTTCTTAGATATTCTAAAATAAAAAGAAAAAAAGGAAGTATCTACATAGTGGATTGGATGACACATTTAATATATTATCACTTCTACGGACAAACCCAGAAATAGTTAATAGTGGTTACTACGCTTCAAATTGGAATTGATTCATCTTTATAATGCCCCCGCCAAGTCGTGCCAAAAAGCAAATGTCAATTAAAATGGTTAGGTGAGAATCTTCTATGTGCAGAATGATATGTGTACTGCATCAAATATGACATTTGTTTCTCCGTTTCATCCCTATATAGGATAGTTTATATGATATAAACTAGCTTTTGCCCGCGGCTTCGAACGCGTAGAAGATGCCTGTAACCGATAAAAAATATTATTGTTGTTTCCTTTTCATTAAATAAGGAGTTTAAACACGACATGTAAAGTCTTTCATTTGACATTTGACTTCATCTCCATACAAACTTTTAACCCCCTTTTAATGATGAAATAATGATGATAAAAAAAATACTACTACATAAAGTTTGCATTATTACGTAAATTGTAAGTTATTTCCACTCATATTACGCGATAAAAACATCGGGATCATTTTTATTAGAGAGTCTACCTAATAAAAATGATCCCGATGTTTTTTGCTCCTCTTTCTTCCTTTTACTCAGACATGCGTAAACACGACAGTAATATCTATATAATATATATTGTCACGATATACGATAGTATATTATACTGTCGTGTTATTAATATATTATTTTATACGATTTATAAGTTTAGGATTTGAAACTATTGTGGGACTTGTGAAAGTGACCGACTCGATCTCGTCTTTTGACTGAGTCGAGATAGAACGGCACACGAACTATGTCAAATGTTATTTTTCACTTTATCATTTGACACTAAACAATTAAGTTCCATATTAAATGATATGAAAATGTCACTCATTTAATACAATCATTTATAGACAGTTCGGGTGACGTCGTGTTTCAATCGAGATCCGACCTTTGCCGGTGGAAAATAGTTTTGCAATACATCAGGCCCGGTACCGCGAACATCGAAGTTCACATATTTCGAGCATCTATCTCTTTTACTCGAACTAAGTGACAGAGACAACTGTCCGAAATCGTGTTTCACGGTAGCACCGCTTAATGTAATGACAGATTATTAAAATTATTTCAAACTATTTGAATCTGTGAAACCTCCATATGAAAACCATTGACGGTGTTCATAAAACGCCATCTATATTAATTTATTGTCAACAATTGGATGGGTGAAAAACTAATGAATGCAGTGAACGCCTTAAAAATGCTTGACATAACCGAAATTGCGTAATTTCATAAAATCAGACTACGAGGGCCATCTAGTGAGCTGATTCAAACTTAAATAGTGGGTTACAATTGTTTCTTTGGCTTTGGCACTAAAAGGACACGGGGTTGTTGTAAATAACACACCAACAGCTTTGAGCAACGAAAATATACTGAATCAAAAACAAACAAATAAATTGACATACAAAAATCAAAAATGACAAAATAACTTAAAAATCGAAATGTAAAAGAAATAATAAATATTTAAAAACTATATACAACTTCAACAGACACTTTATATACTATATACTTTCTGGTTAAAGTATAGAATATTTAAAAGTTGAAAATAGGTAACATATACTTAAGAAAAAACGACGAGGACCTCCGGTGTTCGAGACGGGGTTTTTTAAGTATATGTTATCTATTTTCAACTTTTAATTTATATAGTAGTATTACTACTTAAAAATCAAAGCAAATCAAAAAATATTTCATAAAAATTAATTTGATTTGTTCTTAGTTTTATAGAATATTTAAACAAAATAAACAATATTTTCCAAATTCCACTGCTTTACATAGGTATCAAAAATGTACTTAAGTTCTGAAAAACTCCGCTCGAAATCCACTGATGTTAATGAGGCAAACTTATATAATTTAATAGGAATATCCACGGAGGTTTATTACCTATAAAACTAAAATAGGTCTTCGTCAACAATATAAATCATAGGATATTTATAATCATGTGAGTTCAACATAGTAACTTCTTTTTCTTCTAACGAAAATACTAATCACATTAAGGTAATGGCACCAATGTTGGACACTTTTAGCTGACAGGCACCAATGATGGACACTTAGTTCTTATTTCAAAAATCATAACAAATGCACAACACTTAACTCCTTTGAAATAAGCACTAATGTTCATGATTGGTTCCTTGACCATTACTGGTGCCGTCACCTTAATTAACATTTTCATAATAAATACAAGAAAGTAAAATTTTATTTCAAAATTAATTAATTGAATAAAATTTTGATTAATTTTGGAGTCGTATATATTATTTCTGCTTATCATTCAAATATTATAGCATAAAATCAAGACAAAACAATGAATATATCTTTACCATTCTGCTCCAAAAATTTCATGCAAATTGGTTAAGTTTTGGAGGAGGAAACAGAGCCAAACCCTCGATTTTTGAGATTTTTACGCGGGAATTCTCGCCTGAGCTGCAGTTCCTATCGCACTGTATTTGTTCTTCTTCTCTGTTTTGTTTGTATGTTTGTGACTGTGTCAAATAAAATGTTTGTAAATATTTTAATTTGTTTGTTTTGCGATGGTAGTGTGGGAGCGTCAAATATATATATATATATATATATATATATATATATATATATATATATATATATATATATATATATATATTTTACATTAGTTACAATAATTTTGAACTATGGTCCTGAAATTTACAAAATTTCATGGATAGAAACATTTTTTTACGATGTTACACAAATTGATCTAGTCTTACAGTTGACTCAATAAAGCTTGTGTTATATTTATGGTCCCGACTGAAAATATCTACAAATCTAAAGTGACAAAATATGTAACCAAGACTTCACGCCGTGGCGAAAATCTTTTTCATTGTCATAATCATACCAGCCGAAGACGTCCGCTGCTGGACATAGGCCTCCCCCAGAGCAATCCACAATGGCCGGTTTTAGTCCAACCTGATCCGGTGGTTTCCCGCAATGCCCACAACTTCGTCAGTCCACGTTGTGCAAGGTCTGCCGTCATCGTGTACCCTGGTTGCCACTCGAGAACCTTTACGCCCCAAGGGTCATCGGTTCTACGTGCCCCTATTTTCCTTGGACACGGCTGGACCGATTTAGCTAATTCTGCTTTTGTTGTTGTTTGTTATTGCCAAGAAAAGGTTCTTATAAAATAAGCATTGACGACAGCTTTGGCCTAGTAGGTATAGTGACCCTGCCTATGAAGCCAATGGTCCTGGGTTCAAATCCCAGTAAGTACAGTCAACCAATTTGATTTATGGGCCACTTCGTTCCTTGTCACAGTGACAATCTATATAAAAGACCCAAAAGATCTCTTATTAACATCACTGTACCAAGGTTCGAAGTGGCCTAGAAATCAAATTGGTTGACCGTACATTTATTTATGTGATGAGCATAGATTTTGGTTTCCATGTCATGGGTGTTTTATATATGTATGTAAGTATTTGTATATAATATATATCGTTAGCTGAGTACACAACACAAGCCATCTTGAGCTTACCGTGTGGCTTAGTCAATTTGTGTTAGAATGTCCAGTAATATTTACTATTATTTATAACATTAAGAAAATTGTTCGGAAAATTAGGAAACTTACCTAACCACCACATTAATAGTACATAACATCAGAGGCCGGATAGTGATACGAGGCCGGGAATCCGTTTTCACGACGAAGCACGTATAGTGCTTTTCTCAAACATACAAAAAGAAATGCTTCAAAAAATGAAATTTGCATAATCACAACTAACAATGAAATCGAAATGTATTAAAAATTTACATCAGCTGTTTGCCTGCCATCTTTGCTTCTGTATAATCGTAGAAAAAAAAGTTACTTTGCAGGTTATATGAAATTCCATTTCCGTCGCCTTCAGTTGCCATGCCCAAAAAAACTATACTTCCGAGTCTATTACAAGGAATACAATATTTCATTGCATGTTTGAGAAAAGTATTTTTAAAGTAATCTTAGCGCTTTTCGCAATTTAATTATTTAGAAATCGATTTTAATAGTCATTAAACACGACGACTGTCGGGTCCACTAGTAGTTGAATACAAATAGCCCTTGCCAAGATTCGAACCGAATAAAGAGTACAACTAACATTACAAGTTATGCAATATTCCCGAGATAGTCATCCACGCGAATGAAAATCCCCGCCATGTCTCCTCGGAAGCCTTTTTGATAACACCTCCCAGCCGCCGGAGAGATATACTAATTTTCCATTCATCACAAGACCTTATCTCTGTTTGCTGTTTAGACCCGGACATTCAAAAGGACTCAAAGAAAGCCTATTTCCATTTGCAAGTTTACTCTGCGTTTCCACGACGGACGAAAATGTGTAAACATTTTTCGACCGTATGCCGTTGGTGTAAAGCGAAAGTTGTATACATATATATGATCTTACAATGATCTATGCTTTTGACTGTAGGTAAGCGATGTTGAGCGAGATAGCGGATGAAATAGATGATTTATGTCACTTTAAACGACCTGGTTTTGCAGGTTTTTTTATACGTAATATTACAGTCCCAAGCAGATATATCGGAGCTGTGTAGGTCACAAATATGTCAACATGCACTTGCCTTGGCTATAAAGGAATTGTTCAGATATTTGTGACAGCTCCGATATATCCGATGGTGTCCGTTCAGTTAAAAAAAAAAGAAGCAAAGAAAAGAAAAGTTAAATTATTTCTATAAATAAGTGCTTATATTTGATGACTCATGTCTGAACCCTGTACCCTTACCATGAGTTGTGACATTGACGTTTTCGACAACGAGTATCAAGTTTACTATCTGTTAAGAGATGCACAGTACCCTTACCATGAATTGTGACATTGACGTTTTCGATAACGAGTATCGAGTTTACTATCTGTGCATCTCGCTTGTACTATTTTAGTGCGAAAGAGATGCACAGATAGTAAACTCGATACTCGTTATCGAAAACGTCAATGTCACAACTCATGGTAAGGGTACTGAGTGTAAGTTTTTAAAGTAACAAAACGTCACCATCGCGTTAGCCTCAGAGGCTCTAGTGTAAGTTTCGTTTGACGTAAAAAACGTTTACGAACGCGTAAGTGATAATGTTATTTATATGGGAAACGCAAACCTGTTCTTGACGTAAAGTTACGTTATAAACTTACACTCAGGGCTCAGGGCTTTGTATCCTTACCATGAGTTGTGACATTGACGTTTATCTCGTTCGCACGAAAATAGTACAAGCAAGATGCACGGATAATAAACTAGATACTCGTTATCGAAAACGTCAATGTTACAACTCATGGTCATAGCTGCAGATTAGGTACTACGCCTACGTCAAATATGGGCCCCGGCTAGGTGTGCAGTTACCCTCATTGAGCCTTCATGTGGGCGTTTTCACAATTCGTTGGTTTAAGTACTGTTTTAAAATTTGACAACAGGTTTAGTTTAGTGGGTGTACCTTGCCTATGAAACCAATGCCGATAGTCCCGGTTTCGAATCCTAGTAAGAGCATTTATTTGTGTGATGAGCACATATATTTGTTCCTGAGTCATGGGTGTTTGTATATGTATTTAAGTTGGCTGGGTACAACTGGGTAAAATAGAGGCGTTGTTCATATATTTGTGACCACCTTCATAGCTCCGATATATCTGATGGCGACTGTACAACGAACAGAGAATCCGCCCATGTGTATTTAGTGTGGACAAGTGTCCCCGCTAGAGGGCGCTTTGTATGAATGCGCACAGCAGCAGAAGTGTGAATCGCGGTGGACTCATAAAAATTTCATTTGTCAATCTTCAAACATTTGTGCACAGAGCACACACGGTCCAGTAGCTGTAGACCCGGTTAAGCTTTGGTTTCCCAGGATAGCGATGCCGTTAGCGGCCGTCTCCGTATTTTGTTAATGATGATGATTTGTTAATGATATTTTGATGATGATAATAGAAACGGCCGCTATATGACGGAACCGTTATCCTAGGAAATTAAAGCAATATAAATGACTATACTTAAGAACTAAAAATCTTTACCTACTAAATCTTCATCTATTTCTATTAAAAAATCAAAGCAAATCAAAATATTTCATAAAGGGCCCTTTGTGCGCACGCGTGAATCCTCTGGAATAAGGCGTCCATAGCCTATGGTGACTGCTCAGCCGGCCGTGTGCTAGCTTGCCTATGATGATGATGGTCACATAACCTTAGCATGTAACCCGCTAGTGACAACCAGTTTTGTTACGGACACAAAAATGGGAATTTTCAGAAAAAAGTGCCCCTAATTAACGTGGCGTGAAAAACCTTAAATTAATTTACTGCTTAAAGTTTATGTAACGAATATCAAATGTAGTTATATATAGAAAAATACTTAATTATCATCACAAAACTGACACGATTATCTTTTTTTTTTTTGAAAACTCCTAAATGACAAGCAAGTTAACGTCAGCTACATTCAGGATAAGGATGGTGCCAGCAGAGTACAGTACGGGTGGTGCCAACTCGCCTGCCAAGCGTGGCGATTATAACATTTGATGATTAACCTCCTTGGTTGGTGTGCTGGAGATCACTCGCTGTGGTGGTCTATGTGGGGGGGCCCATGTCCAGCACTAGAAGTCCATGGCTGATAGGTAGGTTAGTTATGTCAGTGCAAGTTTGCATCAGTATTTATTAACTACTAATACATGAAAGTAAGAACAAATCAAATTATATTTTTATGAAATATTTTGATTTGCTCCGGCGTTTGAGACGAGGTCCTCGTCGCTTTTTCTTAAGTATATGTCATCTATTTCTACTTTTAATTTATATAGTAGTATTACTACTTAAAAATCAAAATATTTCATTAAAAAATAATTTGATTTGTTCTTACTTTCATAGATGGCAGCACCATCTCTCTAGCTACATCAGAATCCCGAAAGGGATTCATATAGGAGGCGCAAATACGTAGTGTTTGGCCTTAGAGCTGGTAAAACGGTGCCCAAAACCGTTTAAAAATTAACAAGATTAATTTCGACGGGTTCCGCTGTGTACGGGGGGCCGAATTGGTTAAGGCGTCAGCCGCGATAGGTGGAGATGCGGGTTCGAATCCCGTCTCGAACGCCGGAGGTCCTCGTCGCTTTTTCTTAAGTATATCTCATCTATTTCTACTTTTACTAATACATGCTTGAATCGAATTGTTAAAACTAAAATTGAATTAATAAACACTTATAACTATATTATGTTCATACAAAAAAATATATATTCCAAATTGCCTTAGGCGTGGGGAATTTTTTTTTCTTGAAATATCGCAGGGGTTAAAATAATATACGATCAATCATTTTGTTTTAATTCAAGTGCTTTGAAACTTTTTTGACCTGTAATACAGTTGCAATTAAGACAAAAGCAACATTTAATTTCATTAAAACAACTAATGATTAATTCATTTTCGCTTCTAAATCAGATTTGTATCAAAGTAGCAAAATGACATAATTGGCACGAGCGTTATTGAGAATGTTTATTAATAAACTTGCGAGTTTTCGAAAATTTCAATATTGACGCAAACGTCTACCAATACTGCCAACGGTACGAATATACCTTCTGTGAGCGAGTCTTGCGCGCGGGGCAGCTCAGTTTGCGCCGCGACTCCGTGGCGACAGCACGTCGCGACTCGAGTGCCAAGTGATCGGAACCGGCCTGTGAAGTGTCCGTGTCAGTGTTGTGAACGTCCTAACAGATCCTAATAAAACCTCGTGTGACCTCGTTTGTTAATAGTGCGCTTGAATTAGTTATACCTCGTCGCAAACATGAATGAACGTGTTTGAACCTAGGTAAGATAATTTATAAGCGTTTGTTTAGAAACCGCGTAGAAAATTAATACCTTTATACTCATGAACCTAGAACTATAAAATCAAACTTGTTTAGTTGCTATGATTAAAATTATTAAGCCCACGTTGGGCGCCACTTTTATAAAAAGTTTTAACCTTAAAGTACTTCTAATCATTGTAAAGCAGAATGAAATGATAATAATAAAAGCTTTTAAAATTTGTCTCGATGCAAAGGCAATGAGCCATTTCGAACGCAAGCCTACATTATTGCGGAACTCGGTGAGCAGCCCTTGACTGCTTTTATAAGTAGGGCGGCCTCAAGAACCCCCAAACAGACCTTTGTTACTCGTGCTTTGTAACATATCAGGGTATTCCTTTCACTCGTGTCAGCACATAAGCTCGTACTTCAAGTTTAAAGACTGTAAAAGAAAATACCACGTTTTCCTCATTTACAATCGGGATCATACAAAACGAACAATCTTAATAAACTTCAGCTAGATGTTACCGCGACATTAGTTATATAAAACATATTTTCTGAGTACGACCTAACTTTTGGTCTCTTTGAAATTCGTTTAGGTTAAATGCTAAGAGTTTTGACGACTGTCAATTATGGAGTCAGAAACTCCAGTGAGTTTGTGTCTTTACACATCACAAATTAGTAGGCCGCGCATCAATTTTGACGTGTGTCTCCCGTAACTATGGGTTGGAAAGCCGTCATTAAGACTGTAATGAGCAGGCCCGGTCGAAAACTGGAAACAAGGAAATTGTTATTCAGCAGCAATTTACATTCAGAACAGTTTTCGAAGTCCGTTCGTGAAAAATAAACTTGTGTTTAAATAGTAGAATTGATTTGGAACTGAGTCTTGTCGATTAGTTGTGGAATGGAGTTGTGGACTGTCGATAATTTCCCCATTGGCATAAGTATCCTTAGGGAGGAGAACTTGAAATTCGCCAACGAGTTTAAAAAATTGCAAAAGTTAAGGAGTAAGAACGTGAGTTGGCCCAGCCAGCCGGTACTGCCCGCCGTGACCTCACAGCGTGAAGTTTTAATCTCATTACCTGTTTGATAAATATTGATTTCCCAAAAGGCCGGTAAAATTCCCTTCTACGGGTTCTGTAAGTAATTGATTGCGCTAGTAAACGGTTGAAGCTAAAGATTTTAATTACATTTCGTAAAAATAAAATGAATTAAGTAAATCGCTTAACTGACTGTGAGTGTGATGTAATGATTTTTATTTATTTATACACATAAAAAAACAAAAGGCGGATTGCCTTTAGGCATTTTCTACCAGTTAACCATAGGGCCAAACAGAAATGTGGTAAAGTGGCCGCAGTGAGAAAATTGACTGAGAAAAGTGACTCAACTAGGATATTGCTAGGTTATATACATGATTATAGGCCTCTTTAAAGGCAATGTGGGTAAGACCGGCGTATTTTATTTTTAAGGGAAGTCCGTCATATGATATGACACTAAATACATATGAGATAATGTAGGAAATTGGTTGGTAGACGTTCTTACCCACATTGATCTTAATGGGTTTACCCTGGCTGGTACTAAGCTCGGGTTGTGGTTTTCTGTACCCATTTTTCTTCTCAATATTTTCTTGTTCTCCCGGAATATAATACTACCAGCACTTGTAATATATAATGTAAGATTTCATTAAAAAAGACATTAAAAGTAAGCCTTCTATAATAACAAATTACCATTCTACTTCTTTATATATAATTTCGTAGTAAGTTTAAAAATATAAAGTGTTTGTTAATAATGTTTGCGTTCTGAAAGTGCGACATTACGCAGTTTGTTAATTTCCAGCCCTATAACGCTTAAAATGTCTTTTTTGAGAACCCTCGGAAATCTTTATAAACAGATTAAGATAATTTTTCTATAATACCTCCTGAGTATTTATTGCTGCACAGTGCACGTATATTATAAACACATTTATTTAGAATTGTCGATATCCCTTGGCATATTTCAAAAGGAGCCGGATTATTATTTGGTTATTTAAAAGTAACATATTTACTGCATTTTTTTTCACGGAATAAACAACTGAAATATCGCATATACTAATTTAATTTCTACTACTTCATTCCGATGACGTTTTGAACTCTTTAGCAGCGTTTGTGGTCATCGGGTAATTTTCATGTTTTATTTCATGAGTAATTATCGCGGCAACCGAGGGCATATTTTTTAGTTTTTTGAAATAATAATGCAAATGTTGTATAGTAAAATTTACAAGAACTAGACTTGAAACTTATTTATTTGTTAGTTGTTATTACTTAACTTTGATGTGGGTATTTGTCAATATCATTAGACGTATCCTCACATTTGATCGCGTATTAATATCGGAAACTTCTACAAACTCTTCGGTAGTTAATAGAAAAGATATCGTCTTATAACTTTTTACCTCGATTATCTTATTTTTATTTGTGCAACACGTATAATATAAAAGTACATTTCGGTAGTGAAAAAAATTTTTTTCGACTAGGGTGAAAGTTGGAGCCCGAGTGAAACGAGGATGACAATCACCCGAGTCTTAAAGAAGTTTTTACACGTGTATCGAACGCAATTTTTCACAACAAGTGCCTTGAAAAGCGAAATTTACGCACGCGAAGCGTACGAAAAGTGCACTTTTTACGCACTACTTAGGAAAAATATATTTTATACCCACTTATAAGTACTAATTTAATGAGTAGTAAGTAAGTAGATACAAGCAAAGAATAAATATATATAATGTTACATGACGTCCTTGCACAAATTGAATGAGCACTACAGTAAGCTTAAAAAGGCTTGGGTACACACGTACACAGCCAACGATATATGTATAATATATAACGATAGGGTTGGCCTGTATAGTGACCCTGCCTATGAAGCCGATGGTTCTGGGTTCAAATCTCAGTAAGGGCATTAATTTGAGTGAGAAGCACACATATTTGTTCCTGAGTCATGGGTGTATTATATATATTGTTGGATGAGTCCCCACAACACAAGCCTTTTTGAGCTTACCGTGGGGCTCAGTCAATTTGTGTAAGAATGTCCTGGAACATTTACTTATTTATTTTACATTTTTTTATGACAAAGGTGGCAAAGGTGCAGTCGGATTGCCTGATACTTAATAACCATACGTCGGACTGCATGGGGCAGTTTGAGGGTAAGGTAAAGTTTACAAAAAAATGTTAACTTACGAGTATTAAAATATAATGTACCTAGTATTTGTAACATAGTTAATTAAATTAGTTACCTGTTATCATTTATTCATCTTTAATGTGTAAATACTCTTTGAAGTTGTGTTTTATTCCTTTCTCGCAGCTGCAATTGTCTGAGTGACGGACAAAACCAAACGAACTTTTTCGCCATTTTGTCTTATGTGTAGTCCAAAAACGTTTATAAATAACGTAGTTAGTTGCTATAATATTTGGAATTTCACATTATAAATACTAGGTACCAAATACTCGAAAGTGAATTGATTGATTTGCGAACCTTACCTATTATTCTGACATGCTACGAAAATGCCTGCTGGAGTCCGACGTATGTTAATAACATAGTACCCAAATACCTATAACTCGGTAACAAATACCTGTGCTCATCACACAAATGAATGCCCTAACTGGGATTTGAATCCATGACCGTCGGCACCAAAGGCAGGATCACTACTCACTAGGCCAGGCAGGTCAATACGCATTTTTATATGTTGTTACACATACGATTTACTATCAAGAAATATATTATAAAGGTTTATTTAGAAAAATAAAGTAAGTAATATAAAGTGCCGACTAGCTCTTAATTTATCTATAATTAATGACTCTATGGAAGCCAAAAGGGAGAGACTCGGTGGGCTAACTAACTTGATGTCTTAGTGCTTATAACCACTGCCACGTCAGTAACTATTTCTACCATAAGGGCGCCATCTCAGACCAACTCTGAGAAATATTTAAGATATAATACGTCTAACCTCGCTACGGTGACCTGGGGGCCGAAGGGGACCGGCTCAGCAGCTTCCGGGGAAGGCCTGTCCTCGGAACTGCTGGCGGCTACCTCCTGCAGGCGATGCACCAAGGAAAAGGCGCGACAGCGCGGCCAGGCGATATGGTAAATAGGGTTTGCAAACAAAAGACGACCGATAAGCTGCGGCTTGGACGTGCCGGCGGCGGAGTAGAAGGCTGGCCACGGACAGCACTGTACTTACCCTTCGCAGAAAAGAATCCCGCTTATCATATACCAGAAAATATAGTATATAGAGACCCAAAGCCAAAAAAACAATTGTTACCCACTATTTAAGTTTAAATCAGTTCACTAGATAGCCCTCGTAGTCTGATTTTATGGAATTACGCAATTTCGGTTATGTCAAGGCGTTTACTGCGTTCATTAGCTTTCCACCCATCTAATTGTTGCCAATAAATTACCATAGATGGCGTTTAATGAACACCGTCAATGGTTTTCATATGGAGATTTCAAAGATTCAAATAGTTTGAAATAACTTTAATATTCTGTCATTACATTACAGCGGCGCTACCGCGAAACACGATATTCGTAAATTTCAGACAATTGTCTCTGTCACTTAGTTGGAGTAAAACAGGTGAAATATACGAACTTCGGTGTTCGCGGTACCGGGCCTGATGTAGTTCAAGACTATTTTCCGTAGGCAAAGCTCGGATCTCGATTGAAACACGACGGCACCCGAACTGTCTATAAATGATTGTATTAAATGAGTGACATTTTCATATCATTTAATATGGAACTTAATTGTTTAGTGTCAAATGATAAAGTGAAAAATGACATTTGACATAGTTCGTGTGTCGTTCTATTTCGACTGCGAGATCGAGTTAGTCACATTCACAATTGCTTTAAATCCTAAACTTATAATCCGTATAAAATAATATATGAATAAACATGACAATACATATTATATTATATACATATTACTGTCGGGTTATCCATGTCTGAGTAAAAGAAAGAAAAATGAGGAGGTTATTACTTATTAGACTCTCTCTAATAAAAATTATCCCGATATTTTTATCGTGAATATGAGTGGAAAAAACTCATAGCATAATTTACCTAATATGACAAACTTTATATACTTAGTAGTATTTTATAGAGGAATGATCTTTACCGTAGAAATCATGTGTATAAAAAGAACACGTTAAACGTTTTATTATTAGTCTTATATATTGTTCTTCTATCTCCGCGGAACAATGGTGTCCGGAATATATGAAAGGCGTACGCGAACTGAAGCCGACGCCAAGAGGCCATTTCTGGAACACGCATCCTTGTGTTCCAGTGAGGGACAAAAACACACTCGCTTTTGAAGCCCAAAATGTACTAGTTCATTAGAGTTTTGCTTTATAGGACACTCTTTATAACAATAACAATTATTTATTCTGTATTAATTACCGAAACTACGAAATCAGAAGGAAGAAAACTCCAATTATATTTGATTATATCCAACTACTGACAGTTTTGAAAGGTTCAGTTTGAAGGGGAACAAAAATATGTGACACTATGACAAGGACGAACGAAAATAGCGCCGTTTCTGCCATATCTATGGAAAGTTACATAAGACCATCCCTTTCGATCGTGGTATTATTATTAGCACGCCTCGTCTATTTAGATGTCATGCATAGAAATATGTCAAAAAATTAAATTTTATCATTATCTCATGTTCTAAGACAGCACCCACTATAGTGTAAGAAGTAAAAACTATTGAGATTTCATGGAATCTAAAATGGGCTAGACTATTGAAAAAAATGTACCTACTAGTAAGTATTCCTCTGTCTATTAATTATAAGCCTCTAACTAAAAATCTAGGAAAACCGCTAAGAACCTAGGTAGCTATTAAACATACCTATTTAATTTTTAATGTAACGGCAACAATAAGCTCTTTTTTTATTTCTTTCTGTCACACACAAAATTATCTTATTATTGTTGTTAAGTAAAAACTTTTTTGGTTCTATAAAATTCTAGTTTTTAACCAAAACGTAATAAAAAACTAAAATAAGGTTCTATATCTATTTAAAAAGCTTTACAACTCGTTAATTTAACTGCCATCTATCAAGAAGGTAGCGCAGCCTCTGCTAGATGGCGCTAGTGGTACTTTAAAACATCAGAACAATTATTAAGTTTCTCATTTGGGTTTAAATAACTTTAAGGTACGATATAATCGGTCGCGTAAACTAACTAAATAAAATAAATATTTTATTCAATGAAAATATATTGTTACTACTACGATACTGGGTTTATGATTTTTTTTTACGTTTTGCAAAGTTTAAACTCTTACGGTACGGTAAAAGTTGAGCATAATCTGTTGATTCATAAGCCCCGAATAGAAATAAAAATTGAGACTAGACTTCATATCAGCCGAAGAACGTCCACTGCTGGATATAGGCCTCACGCAAAGTGTCCCGCTGTAAATACCATAATAACCACGCTTGGCAAGCGGGTTGGTGATTTCAGTGTTCCACCGTAATCCAGTGATGCTGGCGCTGCTGTCCATGGTGGTCTAGTTCGTAGTTTACGGACATACCCGGCTCCGAATAAAATAAAATTAAATGATTAACTAATCACGTGTCTTTCTTTATAATGAAAAATCCATTAACCAACAAACGGGCATTGTTGGAAACTTTAACACTTGACAGTTTTGCGAATAAAGCCGTTTAATATGAGAGGGTGTTTAACGAAATTTAACGATAATTAGTTCACCGACGATGTACATAAATCACGTGCCTTTGTCGGCACGGACAGATTGCTGGCCGACGAAAATTATTATTCTATACCGCCTTACAATGTAAGGAGTGTTATGGAATAAAGGAATTATGGGATCAAGGGAGGCTAGAGGGTACTTGCGTTAATGGGTATCAACGTGGAAAGAATGGAATGTAATGAATTTATAGACACATTAAGCGGAGGAATAAATCAAAGAAATATAAACCTTGACAAATGTTAAAGATAAAAAAACTTAACTAAAGGGCCATGTCAATGTAGTTGTGGAGAGAATTGATATGGAACTTACGTCAAAATTTGATATGTCGTGTTATGCCGGCTGACTAGAATAGCACCACTCCATCTCCTCCCGCGGTTGTCGTAATAGGCGACAAAGGGAAAAATCCTACGGACGGGCAGCAGCGTTCGTCAAAGCCCAATCTACAGCTACTGCGGTCGCCAATCCGCCTGCCAAAGTAACACTAAGGTAACTTCAACAACTCCTGATCTTAAAATGTTTTGTATCCGACATCACTGTAGCTACTACAGTCAGTATTATATGAATATTAAAACGATAATTTTCTTTGTTTTCGCTTCTCAAATGTTGTTAAGAAAACATGGCTCTTTACCGATAAGACCGCCTGTTATGTATATGTTATCTGCCTGTATAGTAAATTTATAGTTTCTATTCTTTTTTTATATTTTTACTGAGGTATGCCAACAGAAAGTACTTACGAGTATTCTATCTATTCATCTACGCTAAACTTGCCTGACGAAAACTCCCATCTAGTTTATGCTAATTCTGATTTCACTTCAAACGCCCAGATTCAAGCATGAATTCAGAAGTGCTTATCATCCAATCGATACCGGTTCATCTATCACTGTATATCCCGATATGTTAGCTTCATTCTATATTCCTTGTTGGGGAATCAACCGGGAGCGGGCCTGAGCTATCCGTCCATTTTCTAGCGGCTCATACTGTCAGTGTCCATTGTATCGGGCCGCTTAGTCAGCAATCCTAGCATTGCGATGCGAGCTGAGTTATGCTGTGGAATTATCGCAGTTATTTTAGTAGTGTCTAAGGAGGTAACACAGAAGGATACATGAAAATATACTTGCCGCGTGACGGCTGAAAATGGCAACCTCTTCTGCAGATGTCGTAAGAGGTGACATGAAAAACCGTAGGATGGCCAGCAGCGTCTGTAAATGCTAAATATGGCCCCTCAAGTTATATTCGGAGGCCTATGCAGGTCTTACGGCTGAAATGATGATAATAAATGAAAAGGTATACAAAAGGTAATAATAATACTGAATGTTACAAAGATACAAGGTTAGCAAACCGGCATCTGTTCATGATTGGCAACGACTTTTACTTCGGGATTAACTTTCTAAATTGTAAAAAAAAAAACAACTCTGTCATACATTTTTACTAGTTTACTTGACCTTTTCTATAGAACAGCTAACTTTATATTTTACAAAGTTGACCCTGTAGTAAATATCTTTAAAAACATGAATCAATGCCGGTTTGATAACCTCGTATCAGTTGTATCACGTTTTTTGTAACACCCAGTACAGATTGTACCTATAGACGACCGGTTTGGCCTAGTTGGCGTAGTTGGAGTAGACCCATGAAGCCGATGGTCCTGGGTTCGATCCCCAGTCAGGGCATTTATATTTATTTGTGTGATGAGCACAGATATTTGTTCCTGAGTCATGGGTGTTTTCTATGTATTTAAGTATTTATATGTATCTATCTATTATATCGTCGTCCAGTACCTACAACACAAGCCTTACTGAGCTTACCGTAGGACAAGGTCGATTTGTGTAAGATTGTCCCGAAATATTTATTTATTATTCTCTGGGTTATCCCCAGGTCGTGTAGTGATGGTATATAAATTTTCCTTAACAGTTTCTCAACAACACAATGGCAGTCTAATGGATATACTAGGTGTTGTTAAAATGTTTAGAATCCGTCTATGGGTGAATATAAATTTCAAAAAATATCATTTTCTGATAAATTTTGAAGGAAATTTATTATGTTTTTACGAGTATAAATATTGAAGAGGAAAAATTTTATTTGCCTAAATTTTTTTTGACTATCGGGCTGGTCGTTCTCTCACCCTGTATAAAACTATAAAGTAAGCCATTAAGGCTGAAAATTTTTCGTGTGAAAATTTCATAATTAAAACACGATTCTGAATATTTTATGACATAAAATTAATTCTCACTAATATTGTAACACCTTGTTTAGAACGCAAAATAAAATGCACCAACTAACTAAATATTGATAAATGTGATAAGCAAAACTACATATACACGACTGACCAGCGTTTGACCTCAGTCACACCTGATGGTAAGTGTCGATGAGGTCGAGGGTGTAGCACGCTGATTCAGTAACAGCCTATTGACTCCTGCCTTGAAAATATCCAAATTATATCTTTCCCGGAATACCGAGCGAATTCCATTCCTTAGCAGTCCGCATTAGGAAGGTCGAAGCGAATCGCTTCGTGCGAATAAATGGAATATTCAGAACGTAAGGATGACCCCGGTCCCCTCGCCCGGACGTCCGGATAATACTAGCAGAAGAATATATAAGAGAAGAAGTAAGTTTGAATAATAATGATTCATTAAGCTAAGTAGGTTTAAGACGGCTGCTTTGAGCTGGCCGCAAGATTTGATATAAGGTAACAGTTTTAAAGCGGCTACAAATGCTATGTTACACTATGTACAGTCAGCAGCAATAGTGGCTAGGCGTTTGAAGTGTTCAAAATGACCTACACTCGCTCTTATTCTCTTGACAATAGAAATGTGTTAACCTCGTTTTGAACACCTCAAACGCTTAGCCACTTCCGCTGTTGACTGTACACTATTGTTTAGATTCTATTTTGACAAACTAAAAAGTTATTTTTTTACCAATAGTTCATTCGCATTAATTCTCCTTTTATCTTTTGTTTAAATGAAGGTAAATCTGGCTTTCGTTTTTGACTTACAAATTCAGTGTTTTCATTGAATTTTAATGAATTCTGCGGCTTAGTTTTAGATCGGTGTCTGAATGTTTTAGTAGAAAAATACATTTGAATATATTTTTTTGGTATAGTTCAGAGTGTAACTAAGTTGTTCGTTTTTGTTCGAGGCAGGTTAAACTTGATATTAAATTGTTTTTAAAATGTTGAAAGTTTAATTCCATGGATATTTGGCTATGTACATGTATAAACAATTACTTTTAAATAAATATATAGTGTTACAAAGCACGTTTATATCATTAAAAACTTAAAATAAATAAATAAATATAAATAAATATTTCGGGACATTCTTACACAAATCGAGCTAGTCCCACGGTAAGCTCAATAAGGCTTGTGTTGCAGGTATTAGACGACGATATATATAATAAATAGATACATATAAATACTTAAATACAAAGAAAACACCCATGACTCAGGAACAAATATCTGTGCTCATCACACAAATAAATGCCCTGACTGGGAATCGAACCCAGGACCTTCGGCTTCATAGGCAGGGTCACTACCCAGAGTCCAGGCCAGGTCAATGGCCAGACCGGTCGTCAACTTTTTAACTTTCTTCTTGCTCTTATTTTACTTTCCTCGCATTCGAAATTAAAAATAGTATGCTTAACTCGAGTAAAAGTCACTCATTTCTGACTCGCACTAAACTACCCTCGTCGTCAATGAGTGACTTTTTACCCTTGATCAACAATATACTATTAAATTCTCTTGAAAGTTCCAGGAAACTCTGAAAATTCTCGTTTATTGAGAATGTACCTACTGTAATTTGAACATTTGCCAATTGTGTATATTCTGCGGATGCTGCGTACATGTACGTATATATATAAACCCTACAATATTAATTACCCTTAAGTATTTTCGGATAGTTGGGCCACACGGCCCTACGTCACATCTCATAATGGTGGCTTTGTCCCTAACGAGTGCGGGTGGCGTGTGCCTCGCTTGCTAGCGGCCTTCACGTTAAACATTTAAGTGACAGAGATCGTTTACACATATAAAATGTTCTTCTACTTATCAAAAAAAAAAAAAAATGGCTTCCATCAATAAATGAATCGATAATACAAGTAAGTAAAATAACATATAAGTTTACCTTTAGAGCATGATGTTGTTAGGCCTTGCGTTTTGAAAAGTGGTAGCTGGACTGTACAGAAAGCTAAGAGGCAGCCGTGACCCCGGGACTGCCGGGTGATGACCAAAATAGTCACCACTATTTTGAAACCAATTCTTCATTACCTGGACAATTCTGCATCAGCTATAAATATTACACACTAAATAACGTAAATAAACAAAAACAAAAATATAATCTCAAGAAAAACCATGTTTAGCATATAAAATGTTTAATTTTTCGCTACTAAGCAATATGATGTGACGTTATCTAGCAAAAGGGACCTTGTTGTCGATGACGCTTACGTCAAACCGCGTTGCTTTTGTATTGCGGCACTGTGAACAACGGCGTAAGTGCCATCGACAATTAGGTCCCTTCATAGATAATGTCACATATGTCAGTTAGCAATTAAAAGGAACCCGACGTGCAAAATACTTTGGAATTTTCCTTACATTAATCCACAGAAAGAAGGAAAGTGGAAGACGAATGTGGGTAAACTAAGAACAAATCAAATTATTTTTATTAAATACTAGATGATTTCGCTTCGCCCGCATGATTAGTAAATTTAACAAATTGAGCCTACCCGTGAAAATGACGTGTTTTCCCGCTGGAAAAAGTAGCCTATGTCACTTTCCTTCCCTTCAAATACCTCCACTTACAAAATCACGTCAATTCGTCGCTCCGTTTTGCCATGTAAGACGTACAAACAAACAGACACACATTCGCTTAAATAAAAAATAAAAATAAAAACATGGACATGCGGGTTCGAATCCTGCCTCAGACACCGGAGGACCTCGTCACTTTTGCTTAAGTATATGTCATCTATATTCAATTCAGGCATATAAGTATAACCATCAGTGAACAGTTATGGATACAGAAGACGAAGAAAACAATAACTAATGTTAGCTTAAACTAAAACTAGCATTTAGATCCTACCGACTGTGCCTGATAGGTAAAATTAATTTCGACGCTGTTAAAAAACAATTGCAATTCTCAAGGGCGCTTTTACATATCAATAACTAAAATACAATAACTAAAATAAAAAATAAAAAATACGTTACACTACAACTTCTATACATACAAATACAACAGTCAAAATCAGAGTAAACAAAATACCCATATAAACTTAAAAATTAAATAACAACTAAGCAACTTATTATTAATAGAAAGGGGTGTAGGTGGTCCTCAATGTCAGATAAATACTAAATATTGGAGGTGTAAATACTCTCGAAGCGTTAGAAAACAAATTACCTAATGAATATGTAACGAATATATAAGCCTTGGCAGAGAGTACCATTTTGTACCGTTTGGCGTAGAGACGCTAGGTCCATGGGGTCTCAGCGCGCACAAACTTTTTGCAGAAATCGCGAAGCGTCTGGTTGATGTAACTGGTGACCGAAGAGCTGGCGGCTTCCTCGCACAACGTATCAGCATTGCGATACAAAGAGGAAATGCCGCCAGCATCCTTGGTACAATGCCACAAGGGCCTTTTTTAGATTTTATACTGTAACTAGTTAAGTACTTGTAGTTATCATAATACGATTGTAATTTCTGTAAATAAATAATAAAATATAATATGTATAAGACGGAAAAAGTGACGTAACATTAAAAAACAATCTCACAACTTAGCTTAAATCAAAGTTGCGAACATCACAATAATTTCTGAAACGTTAATCTTCTAATTAGTCCAAATCTAATTAGCGTATCTTAACAATTTCTAAAATTACACGAACAGCAGAACGGGGAAGGGGTTTGTTGATTTTCCAGTTAGAATTTATGGTCCCAGGGAAACGTCTTAAATTTGAATTTTTCCGATTGGATTCGTTCAGAAATAAGATCCGCAGTAGAATTATGTGCGCCTCGCCCCGGTATGATTTACCGTGGCCAAGAGCAAGCTCCCTGACCTCTCTGTAATATTTCAACTTACTAACTGTTTTAAGCGGTAAATCGAGCTATCTTGAATGTGAAGGTCGCAGGTTTGAACCGATTTGTATGAGTTTTAAAGCTATTTATTATGTATGAAATATCATTTGTTTCAGCCATTTATGCTCATGGAAATAGGCCTGACTTTTTTTTAATTCATGTTATTGATCGCTTTGTTATTTTGTATATGTATATATATCTCACCGGAATCTGGTCATGATTTGAAACAATTTTTACTATGGGGTCAACTTGGTAAATAGCATAAAAAAACAACTCGCTCATACATTTTATAAATAATAAATAAATAAATATTTCGGGACAATCTGACACAAATCGACTACGGTAAGCTCAGTAAGGCTTGTGTTGTAGGTACTAGACGACGATATATATAATAGATAGATACATATAAATACTTAAATACATAGAAAACACCCATGACTCTGGAAGAAATATCTGTGCTCATCACACAAATAAATGCTCTGACTGGGAATCGAACCCAGGACCATCGGCTTCATAGGCAGGGTCACTACCCACTAGGCCAGACCGGTCGTCTTTTTCTTCAACTACTACTTGAGGTTTTCTATGCAATAACTCAATTTTTATTTAATTTTACAAATTTAACCCCATTACAAAGATGTCGGTTTGTTTTTTTTTTTTTTTTTATAAATGATAGGTTAGCATTTGGCCCCAATCTCACCTGATG
The DNA here is from genome assembly GCA_022674325.2 of Grapholita molesta. Lineage (NCBI taxonomy): Eukaryota > Metazoa > Arthropoda > Insecta > Lepidoptera > Tortricidae > Grapholita > Grapholita molesta. Next base: position 19,755,450 of record CP053124.2, on the reverse strand, counting down.
GTAAGTGACGATGAGTCCGACGATGGAACATGCTTACCTAGCAAGTGCTTATTCACTCTCGACTTGAAGATACCCAGGTTGTATTGCTCCGGGAAAAGTCTGTGCTTATCACAAATAGTACACTTACTGGGATTTGAACCCGAGACTACGAACCCGTTACAATTTGTTATATTCTTATTTTATAATTTTCATAACCTAACTTGTAAATGCATGCATCTCACGTCTCAGAGGATTTGCTTGGTAATAGCATATCTTGCAAGATGGCTGAACGGGCTATTTTATTATCTGTTTACGGCCGCCCTGGCTATCTGATCGCAAGAGGTCAGAACGTTTATTGTACACGTACAGGCGGTCGAGAGTAAGGCAAAATATGTATGTACCCACTTAAACTTATTTGTTAATTACCTGTATAGACATATCATTTAACTAGGAGCGTGCTAATAATACCACGATCGAAAGGGATGGTCTTATGTAATTCTCCATAGGTATGGCAGAGACGCTATTTTCGTCCGTCCGCTATGTTATTGTCTCGCACATTTTTGTTCCCCTCCAAACTGTCAAAGTTGGAGGGGAACAAACATATATAATTTTAGTTTTCTTGGGTTTTCAACCAAAGTTGGGTTAACATGCTCTATTATGTGTGGCTTCTGTAGTGGTCAGGCATGCAAAAATGCATCACAAATTGAGATCGAGTCTGGGGAAAATAATGACGAAATTTCTAACTGCAAGGAGACAGAAAATGTCCACAAGGAAAATATTGACATACCTGGCACCTCAAAACGAGTTAAGCATAAATAAATCTAAAATGATTCGTGAAAAAGTAATTAAATCCCTAACATTCGATAAGTAAACGATTTTTTGTAACTATTAAATGTTCTCCCTCTTGTAACTTTGTATCTATAAGACCTATATAATAAACATGTATACATTTTTGATTCGAAATTGCTCCAACCCCTCATTGTCGAAAACTTACACTTTTCATAACTAGCCTATACTTAAGCATTATCAATGAAAACATTTTAACTCCCACCTTTTGCACGGCAAAAATACCTGCTTACTGGAATGATTAGGAAGAAGAGAATTGCTTAAATGAAAACATTACACGACCAAATCAGAAAGTTTGAAGTCAGTTTGTGAAGTAACAGATATAGTTGATTTTGTATTTGGTTGGTTTAATAATAAAACAATGAGAGGTTGGGCACAGCGAAGTACCATCACGCTTGAGTCAGGAGAAGCCCAACTGGGGATGTACCTCCTCCTTACAGAAGACCACAGCCATAATAGCACTGCTACCTTTCAGGTATGTAGTGTTGTGTTCCTGATGGTGAGTAAGGGCCCCAGAGCTCAAACAACTTTTAGGGTGTAAGGACCAATACGCCTGTAAATCTTCTGTAGTTGTAGTATTTATAGGCTACAGCGACTGCTGACTGTCAGTCAAAGTATTTAATGAAGAGTTATATTTTTAATTTTAAATCGGACTCTTAGCAATGAATAATTATACAGGGTGGTTAAGCTGACGTGTTTTGTGCCCCTACGCGTGACACATGTCAGGCCACGTGCAATTACAGTAATGGAAATGTTGATGTTGCATATTTTCAATTGAGGCAACTCTGTGTTTTAATAGTTAAACACAAACATAGTCACAACGAGTGCTGCTGGCTTAGCGGCACGAGCGTGCGACTTGCAATCCGGTAGTCGCAAGTTCAAAATCGCTCGTACCAATGAGTTTATCGAACTTATGTACGATATATTATTTGATATTTCCCATGCAGTCGTTTAACGTGAGGATAGCGGACAAATCCGAATAAGGCCTAGTTTACCCTCTGGGAAGGTCAGATGGCAGTCGCTTAAGTGAAACTAGAGCCTACGTCATTTCCTGGGATTAAATCCATCCCACTAGCCGTGGCAGAATGCCGGGATACCACGTGGTAGATTAACATAATCACAAAGAAATATTTTTTAAAGGCCGTCAATGCATTTACTATCAGGCAATCCGTCTGCTATATAATGATAAACCCAAACTCGAAAACTCAAATGTATATTCAGTAGGACACAAGGGCAATTTTACACGTCGAGTTTACAAAAGCAAAAGAAAAATAAATACTACCCCGGTTCTAACCCTACATCTCTGACTCCAGAAGCACTTTTGGAGCATTCCATGAAAACATCAACTTTTTGTCGCTTAAGTAACACTATGGCAGCTAGCATAATAAAACGTATTAGCCTTTAAGAAACACCCTCAATCTTAAAGCCGGGTTATTATATTTTATGAGAGGTAGGGCACAGCGATGACCATCACGCTTGAATCTGGGGCAGCCCAACTGAGGAAGTACCTCCTCCTTACAGAAGACCACAGCCATAATAGCACTGCTACCTTTCAGGTATGTGTTGTGTTCCTGATGGTGAGTAAGGTTCCCAGAGCTCCAACCCCCCTTAAAGGCCGGCAACGCGCTTTTGACTCCCCTGGTGTTGCTCCTCCATGAGCGACGGTAATTGCTTACCACCAGGCATTCCAAGCTCGTTTACCGCCTATGTCATAAAAAAAAATTATAATTAGCTTACTAAAACTTCTCGGTGGTATTAAAAATGTGGTGTCGCTTACATAACGTTTTCATGGACTGCTTCTTTTATGTTCCGCAAGAAACTAGACGGGACTTTTTTTTTTAAAACAGTATTACAATAATTATACTCTCATACGATTAATTATAATAAAACTCAAATTATTGAAATAAAAATTATCTTTCGTTAAAAGTTGGCCTGGAGGGCTATAGCCGAACTTCAAACGAGTAATGAGTAGGCGTTTTCCGGGGGTTTGTATAAATATAAACGGGCTTTCTTGGGCGTTTTGTCTGTTTTAACTTTAAGCCTCTGTCGGGGAATGGAAAATATATGGTTGCTTGAAAACATTTTTGTATAAAGTAACGTGTTAAACGTATAATAACTGCTGCTAATAACTGGATGTTTATCATCATCATATTAGCCGAAGGACGTCGTATTTATAATTTATGTGTAATGCTAATGTTGTTTTTGAGTCGGATAAGTTTAAAAAAAAAATTAAGATACCCGATTTGTTCTGGATGAAGCCTCTCTGGACTCGCGTTTCCGTCTACGTTGAAATTTCTATAATCTTTATTCTAAAAAAAATAAACATACGTATGACTGATGTGTACTTTATCTTGTTACTTTGTAATTATTGTGAGCGTGTATACACTAGCGACGGCTAATCCTGGAGAACGCCGCGTTTTTCGACGTAAAGTCGGCGTTTTTCGACGTGAACGTGGCGTGTCGACAGCGTGAAATTTTATATGGGAACGCCTACAAAACGCGGGAAAAAACAAACGATGATTGATCCCGTGTAAATAACAAAAGATAATGAGTTCCTTGAAATAGCTGATAGCTCATAGCTTGCTAGCTCACTGTAGGACCAGTGCCTAAGGGATGAATATCAAAAATGTGTATATATTTATTTTTAAATTTAAGTATCACTATGTTAAAATATCTGCAACTAATAAATTAACACCTTATATAGGTACGAACATAGCCCGGGGCGTTATCCATAAAGGAATTAATAAGTAAATAACTTTATATTAAGGTCACCTAATACCGTCGCTATTAGATATACCGGAGCTGTGTAGTTGTCACAAATATCTAAATAAATAAATAAATAATTTCAGGACAATCTGACACAAATCGACCTAGTCCTACGGTAAGCCCAGTAAGGCTTGTGTTGTAGGTACTAGACGACGATATATATAATAGATAGATACATATAAATACTTAAATACATAGACAACACCCATGACTCAGGAACACATATTTGTGCTCATTACACAAATAAATGCCCTGACTGGGAATCGAACCCAGGACCATCGGCTTCATATGCAGGGTCACTACCCACTAGGCCAGACCGGTCGTCAAAACTGAACAATCTGAACATACACATTATCGCCTTCACAATGTTTACATATATTATATTCCTACATTCAAAGCTAAAGAAGTTTAATATGTACACTATAACCAAGGCAATATTCTCTAGCAAATAACGGCATCCGATATTAAAACCGCGGTTTTCTAATTTCCGTACAAAATCTGAAAGTGCATGCATGAAATTTCAGGAAAGCGTTGGTAAATTCAGATTATTTTCGCTTCGACCGGGGCGTTTTATTGGCGGTACGAGTTATGGGCTATAGACATTTCGGGGCGCCGCACCCTGTATATAATAAAAATCTACATAACACCGGCATACAAATATACTTCGTGTGTATACAGGGTGGATGCAGCACTTTGCGCTATTAGCATTTTTATGCGGCTTTTGTAAAGCTTGTTAGCTTTTAATGTGTGTACTGTAAAAGGATTTAAATGCAAACACTCGTAATGTGTATTGAGCGAAGCACACATTACCCACGGAACTTATACGAGGGGAAATTGAAATTTTTGAGCCTCAAGTTGATAAATATCTAAATTACTATGGGAGATAATAATACAGGCACCTAGTCACATATTATCTTGTAACAATGCCTTATGATTTGTAATTTCCTAAGGTCCGATTTTTCATTTCTCATTAATAAAATATAAATATTATAGGACAGCCTTAAATAAATATTATAGTGAAACACCCCTGACTCAGGAGCAAATATCGTGCTCATCACACAAATAAATGCCCTTATTGAGATTTGAACCCAGGGCCATCGGCTTTATAGGCAGGGTCACTATCCACTAGGCCAAACCTGTCACATATTCGATAGGTACATGTGGGTAATAACTCTATGAAGTTAATAGTCGAATAGCTTATCTGAGGATTAAGAAACTAATATAAAATTGTTTTTTTTTTTTTATTAAGCAGAGACGTCTGCTAGCATATCAAAGATATTTAAATCGAAATAAAAATAGAAAAATTTGACTCGCAGCGGGACTCGAACCGTATAGCACAAGTGGTTGTGGGTTCGAGTCCCGCTGCGAGTCAAAGTTTCCTATTTTGCTTTCGATACAATATCTTTGATATGCTAGCAGACTAATATAATTAATTTTCTTTAAAATGTCAAAGTGCGTGGTGCAAATGCGGTAGTAACTAGAGCATGATTTTCATTTTTTTACCGAAGACAACTAGCATAATACAGGGTATAATTTTTTACATGATACAAAATATGTTTTTCGAACTCCGTGTTGATTATGGAATTCGAAAAAGCAAGTGAAACCTGTAACTCTGATTAAGATAAAACAGTTTTTTTTATATTTTTATTTTAAATTTTCTACTTGTAAAGGACATTACGATATTAATATAACTTTTAAACGATATAATATAAATGAAAATTGGCATAAATCACAAAAAAATGTAATTGACAGTTAGTTATGATTCAAACAGTCTATTCAAATTACTATTTTAAATAGCCTAATAAGCCGTTAAAATATCACGAAACAGAAATTACAAAAAAAAAAATATTATGTGTGATTTCAGCGAGAGTAGGAGCATTCCATTGCAAGTTGTTTATGGAGTTAGAAAAGTAAATTTTCTATCATGTGAAAAATTTCAACCTATAGATTTACATAAGTTGAAATAAAAAAAAAACTGCTTACTTTATGACAGTATAATATCAAAGTAAAAATAAAAATCCTAGCAAATAAACTCCTAAAAACCGTTTTAAAAAGGTCCCATGAGAAAAAGTAGCCCATGAAAAGCGAGGGTCAACTGATGATATATCGCCTCTGCACCCTTTTGCAAAAATGCCCCTAATATTCCGGGTACAATTTCATTATTTATAGCGCACTCTATGAATTTGACCTAGCGAAAGTCTTGAAATCTCTGACGCGTCGTAAGTCTTCGGGGCTCCAGTTGGGGTAAAAAACTTGGTCTTATTGAACCATCCAAAAATTCATAGGTGATTTGTATATCATAGCCTTTGTTAGTGATTTAAGGCATTTTAGAAATGAGTGATATCCTTTGTAAATGATTTAAGGCATTTACGAAATGATTTTTATTTATGAAGCCGGTCTGACATATTGCCGGGAAAAACGAATTGTTTTTTAACAGAGTGATCTGGAGATGCGGGTTCAAATCTTGCCTAAGACCTTCGTGCCCTCGTCTGGGAATCGAACAAACTAATATTAGTTAGAAATTTCTTTGGTAGAGTAGTATTAATGATGAAACACTACGTGTTTGCACCTCTTATATGAATACCTTTCGGGAAATTCTGATAAAGCTAGAAATTAAAGGTGGTTTAGTTGCAGTTTCTGGTTTCATAATTCAGATTTTTCTCACAAGGCTAACAGTATCCATTTTCTAATTCATAATACCGCCCTTAACCCCGAGCCCTTAAAAAGTTGACGGAACTTGTTGAGAATTTGCAAGAGTCTAACAGTCGGGAAATTATGACGAATCATTTGGGGGTTATACTGTTTAACAATATAAGGCAATTTCTTGAAGATTCTATTGAAACACACAATGGTAAGTCAAGTTCGGAAGAAGGCTATTATTATGGTGTTTTAATTCGATTTTCTTTTATAAGTTTATTTACAATAAGTACAATATAATAATAAAGATAAAGATTTTTTATTTGCTAGAATACAATTCTACAGGTACAGGTGGTCGCACAATTTGATGCGCAGTATTCTGTCGTATGACGACATGCAAACATTATATCATAAAACTAAAAAAAAAACTAATATGAATTAAATAATTATTTAAAATATTACATATAAATTACTTACTGTTATTACATTTAAAATTAAATTATCATTAAAAGTATGTCAATAATTTATTCATCCTTTTTGGACCTACCCGGGTCCAAAAAGGATGAATGGATAAAAGAAAGGATGAAATGTCCTTAAACTACGTCCAACAATGAGAGGTAGGGCACAGCGTTGACCATCACGCTTGAATCTGGGGCAGCCCAACTGGGGAAGTAACTCCTCCTTACAGAAGACCACAGCCATAATAGCACTGCCACCTTTCAGGTATGTAGTGTTGTGTTCCTGATGGTGAGTAAGGTTCCCAGAGCTCCAACCCCCCTTAAAGGCCGGCAACGCGCTTGTGACTCCCCTGGTGTTGCGAGTGCCCATGGGCGAGGGTAATTGCTTAACACCAGGTAATCCGTCTGCTCGTTTGCCGCCTATGTCATAAAAAAAAATCCTTTCTCAGTCATCCCTTCCATTCCATCTTTGCATCTTTCATTCTATTTATCATCCTATCATCTACTACGTAATACTACGGGTACCACCAATAAACTACATATTACATTATATTGAAATAAGGTTTTTGAGGCATTGTACCGTGGTGGCGGCATTGCCTCGTTCGATATATTGTGCGAAGAAGCCACCGGCTCTTCGGTTACATTTTTACGGATTTTTGCAAAAAGTTAGTGCGTGGACCCCGTGGATCTAGCGTTTCTATGCTAAACTGTACGAAATGCTACTCTCTGCCCAGGCTCTTATATTTGTTCATCATCTAAGCCATATAAGACGTCCACTGCTGAACATAGGCCTCCCCCTTGGATCTCCACATACCGGAGGTCGCCGGAACCTCGGGGCCGTGGCTTTTTTGATTTTCCATTAGGGGGGGGTTTGCCATACGCGCCACGCTTGGCAGGCGGGTTGGCGCGCGCAGTTTTTAAATTTTATTGGTATTATTTTATTTTAGGAGATGCTGCTGCCCATCTCCCGGTGTATTCCCTTAGCAGGCTCTTACTGCAACCACGGGAGGATATGGTGGGGGATAATTCTAAGGCCGGCCACCCCACGGCTTGTATTTGTTACGTTTAAAAATCTCGGCGCTTTTCATGGCTGCACCCGCTTTTACATAGATCATTGGGGAAGGATCGGCGCTAAGTATATTTACTCAGGTAGCATCCCACACCAGCATCCGTCCTAAGCTCCAAGGAACCAAAGACACCACATTAGGCTTGTTGTCATCTCTGACAATGGCGGTCGGTAATTAATTCAATTTATGTAATTTGGAACGTCATAATTTATTTATTTTTGTTAGGTAATTTTTATGGGACCCTTTTTATAATAAAATGCTGACCAGTTCAGAATACGTATAACACTCTTGTCTCTTGTAAATGTACTCCGAGAACCGAGTACATTCAGCGTCATATAGTTCGTAGCATTCAAAGTCCTCAAATAGTTCGGTACACCATGCTAATTCTATGGTGTACCGAACTTTTTGAGTACTTTGGATGCTACCAACTATATGACGCTGATAGTACTATCAGCTGTAAAGATATTCGTGACTAATTTGTTAGCAACTTATATAACATACATTCCTCAGTAAATAAGGTTTTAAGACGGATTAGCATGTAAGTAAATTATAAAATTTATAAAGCATGTAATTTCACACATTCTATAATCCGGCATGTTTGTAAGGAAAGATGTTTGAAATTAATTAAGTCTTAATTATTTCTCAATCTTCGTAAAAACAAAGAAAATTTAATATCACTTTCTTGATATTACTTTATTACTTTATCATAAAGAGTGAACACCTATTAAAATACTTGTAATATGAAACGAGTTATGTTTGTTTCCTTAACTTTACGAGGCGTTTTCTGTTGTTTCTTGTTGGACATATTTTTCGTACATCAGTTCATCTTCTCGTATATTAGCTTTCATTTGACATAATTTCCTCAGGATTGAATGAAAATTGGAATAGTTTTAGTGCTGAGCAGCCATATGTGCATGTCGATACAGCTTCTCTGCTCGCGTGTATATCTACAGAATAAAAGCATCAAAGTTTTGGACCCGGGTATGTCCTTAAACTACGTCCAACAATGAGAGGTAGGGCACAGCGATAACCATAACGCTTGAATCTGGAGGAGGGTTGGAGCTCTGGGAACCTTACTCATCATCAGGAACACAACACTACATACCTGAAAGGTAGCAGTGCTATTATGGCTCTGGTCTTCTGTAAGGGGGAGGTACTTCCCCAGTTGGGCTTCTTCAGCATGATGGTACTGCGCTGTGCCCTACCTCTCATTGTTGGACGTAGTTTAAGGACATACCCGGGTCCAAAACCTACCTGGGTATGTCCTTAAATATCAACCAGAAACCATTAGATGACGGAATGAGCTGGAGCTGAGAGCAGCGTTCAATCAGAGCGGTGTAACATACCAGTACTGCGATCACCAACCCGCCTGCCAACCGTGGCAATTACAGCATTCAACGCATGTTAAAAAAGTCGAATAGTGAGTGTCACTGTTTTATAAGTATTTGTTATTTACATATTTCAATGTCTACGAAAATACTTAATGGGATAAAAAAATATATGTAAAATTTTCCTTCTTGATTAAATATAATTATTAAAACTCCTAAACGTATTGGTTACAATTTTATTACAGCTTAAATTAGGATTAAAAGTCATTAAAATTTCCAAAGAAAAGTAATTATCTTACGTAATTATTATAATTACGCCAGATACCGCTCAAAGGGTTTTGGAGGAAATTCCAATTGTCCGTGTAGGTATTTTGTTTTGATAAAATTTGATGTAAGTAGGCGTAGAAATTGAATATTTAACTTAGGATATTTTAAGTTACTTAAATTAATAATAAATATAATAGGGATATATATTGGCGTAGGGATGACGACCCCATCGCCCACTGGTTTTCTCCAGTGCAATCAGTCAACGCAGGGCAGCTTGTGGCGAGCTGTTGGAGAGTAGCGACTCCACGTACCTGAGTGCCCCTGGGGTGCCCTGTCGGACAGGTGGGACAGGTCCCCTGCCTCTGGCTTGCCTTCACCGGCCGTTCAGAGTGGGGTCGCGAGAGCTGCGTTCTCGAGGGTAGATGTGGAAACCTAAGTGGCGAGTTGGCTATATGTTTAAAGTCCTGTGACACCTCTCTCCCCTTAGCCCTATGCACCGGTGTTGCCGTTGAGCCATCTTTGATGTCGCTTTTTGTGGGGGCCCATCTCGCATAGGGCGAGTCACCGTGTGCCGAAAATAAAATTGAATACCATTTTATTAGGCAGACGTCCGGTTTTTTTTATCCAATAGCCCAGTTGCTAGTCCATCCTTTCCACCCAATAGCCTCGTACATTCTAGATTCCATTATATTATAACTCAATAGTCTTTACACCATGGCGGGTGCTGTCTCTGTGCGCGTCCCATGATACGGACAGGGGCAACATCCGCTTAGTGTACCCCTTACATTTCATTAAATTGTCGAAAGGGCCTCTGCGCGTTGGCTCGATCTGGCTCCGCGTACGCCTCCCAAATGTCCGGAACACCATTGTTCCGTGCATGGAAGAGACATACAAATATAATAGAACATCTTAATACCGGAAGGCGTAGCGTGGGCTAGATCCCCACAAGGTGGACCGACGACATGGTAAAGTCGCGGGAATCCAATGGATGTGGGTGGCGCAAAATCGATCACTGTGGGTAGCTTTGGGGAAGGCTTATGACCAGCAGCGGACTTCCTTCGGCTGATATGATGATGATTTTAATGATACGTCCAGTAACATAAGGTTAAATAATAAATGAACATTATAGGACATAATTCGATTTTAAGCTAATACATAATATGTGACATTATCTGTGATAACAGACCTTTATTGTCGATGGCTCTTACGCCGTTGTTCAAGATGCCGCAATACAAACGCAAGGCGGTTCGACGTAAGCGCCATCGACAATAAGGTCCCTTTTGCTAGATAATTTCACATATAGTCGTTTACATTACGACTAAAACGGGATATTAATATGTATAAGATACAAAGCCTAGCACGACAACTTGTAATATTCGCGGAAATCTCTTTCTAGTTCCAATAATTAGAAAAAGGTTTTCGCTAATAAGAGCTCGGCAGGGGTGACCCATTTTCACGTCACTTACGTCAAGTGTAGATATTAATATAGATATACCTTAGAAAGAAATATTAAAATAAAAGAAAATAAAACTTTATTAGTTACATATAATCAAACTAAAATGTCAATATCTTATGTACAAAACGAATACTAAGTTTTCTTATGACTGACTTAATGACTGTTTTAATATCTATAGATACTAGAATATACACCCCAATTGAATTTGACAGCTGTTCCAAATTTAAACTCATAACCTACTGTTTTCAGGAGTTAATGTTAACTTTACATCTCGATTAATTTCTGATGGTTGATAATGCTGGTTGCCTACGGTTTCTGGACGCATTTTAGAGCACTAATGATTATGTACGTAGATTGACTTACACAACCGTTGGTACTCTCGACAGAACGACATTACGTACCCAGGACGGTGAAAGAAGCAATAGAAATACAAAAGTATAAAAACTTCAAGCGGGACGATAGGTTTCCACTCGAGTGTTTGGCGTCCAGTTATTCGTAAGTCCATTAACCGCAAAGTGTCTGTTTCAAATCAAAATGTGCGAAATGACGCAGTATTGTATGTCGTGAAAGCGATCGAACCTCAAGTGAGAATGCGAATGAGTAAAAGTGGTATTCCACAAACAAAGCGCATCAGAAAGAGGGTAGATCGCTACGGAGTGTGATTTGATCACCGTAATACGTATACTTCAGTTATTCTTTTTTTTTAATGATATAGGCGGCAAACGAGCAGACGGATTGCCTGGTGTTAAGCAATTACCGTCGCCCATGGGCACCGGCAACACCAGAGGAGTCACAAGCGCGTTGCCGGCCTTTAAGGGGTGGGTTTCTGTGAGAAAGGCGGTTGCAACATTGAAATATTAGAACCCGGATATTTTGGACCCGTGTATGTCCTTAAACTACGTCCAACAATGAGAGGTAGGGCACAGCGATGACCATCACGCTTGAATCTGAGGCAGCCCAACTGGGGAAGTACCTCCTCCTTACAGAAAACCACAGCCATAATAGCACTGCTACCTTTCAGGTATGTAGTGCTGTCTTCCTGATGGTGAGTAAGGTTCCCAGAGCTCCAACCTCCCTTAAAGGCCGGCAACGCGCTTGTGACTCATCTGGTGTTGCGGGTGCCTATGGGGGACGGTAATTGCTTACCACCAGGCAATCCGTCTGCTCGTTTGCCGAAAAATAATGAAAACTCATTCAAATTAACATGCATGGTAGCTATCCCGTTTTAAGTAATAGTTGTAATTATGGGGCATTTCTACAATCGACCAATTTAATAATCTATTCGATCTTAATAACAGATGTCTAAAACTTCATGCGTTTGTTAATTGCTATCACTTTGACATCAATTAGTGACTTTGATGTGAGAGTTTGAAACTAATTCGATTTAATAATTATCCTCTAACACCCACCAAACCACAATAAAATGAAAATATAAAAAGTGTTTAATTTAAATAAAGAAATAAAATAAATAAATATTTTGGCACAATCTGACACTAATCGACCTAGTCCTACGGTAAGCTCAGTAAGGCTTGTATTGTAGGTACTAGGCGACGATATATAATAAATTAATAATACTTAAATACATAGAAAACACCCATGACTCAGGAACAAATATCTGTGCTCATCACACAAATAAATGCCCTGACTGGGAATCGAACCCAGGACCATCGGCTTCATAGGCGTAGATTCACTACCCACTAGGCCAGACCGGTCGTCAAATTTTATACGTGAGAACTGCACCAACCCATCTCCTGCGGGTGTCTAAGAGGCGTGGCGACTGTGGCAACTCCCTCAAGATAAAAGTAATATTTTGGGAGGTCTTTCTCAAAACTGTTTAATTTTTGAACGCCAAGGAATAAATTGCCACCTGTTCTAACCCTAAACCTTTGACCCGAGAAGATTATTCATCATCATCATTTCAACAGTAAGTCGCGTCCACTGCTGGGCATAGGCCTCGTTCAAATTTGACTTGTATCATCTTGGGGGAGCTGCCATCTAGTCGCCATACTTAGCAGGCGGTTTGGCGACCGCAGTAGCTGTAGTATGTATTGGGTTTCGACTGCTAGTCAGCCAGTGAGAGGATGAAAGACTATTTAGGCAAGAAACTCAGCGGGCTTTTTAAAATATAATTAAAACTGTGAGCAATGTTACTACTACTTAGTTACAAACGGATAAACTCACGTGTAATTATATCGCACTCGGCGACATGTTTCGCCCTCAACGTGAGTGAGCGATACACCCTCAACGCGAGCGGTGTGCCCTGACTCGGCTTGAAAATGGGTACCAGAGCTTACCCGAAACATGTCGTCTAGTGCTATCGCACAATAATTACATGTGAGTTTATCCGTTCCTAACTTAGTAGTAGCTTTTTAAAATCTGGTTATAGTTACATTAAATTTGGTTATGGATGTGGAAGGCGCAGGACCGGTCTTTTTGGGTCGTTTAGGGGGAGGCCTATGTTCTGCAGTGGACGTCTCGTCTTTCGGCTGACATGATGATGACATTCAATGATGATGATGATGAACAAATCTGTTGATATATTATCCTGGGACTGTGTTCTCTGGGATTTACCCAGACGAAGCAAAAAGAAGATATAGTTAAAATGTAAGTTTATAATGTAAAATTCCAATTTGCAGTTGATCGAAAGGGTTTGGAAACTTGATTCGTTATGCCAAGTATTTACCTAACTTTAAAGGCCTTTTGTCTAAGAACGCCATGGCGGGAGACAAGAAATTATGCCGTCAATGGAGAGGGCACAGAGAGCCCTCTCGTCTGCTGATTCGATTTGCCCTGACCTGTGCCAGAGACGACAGCTTATTTAGTCTTGTCTAAGCTGTGAAACTTGAATTTTACTGTACAAAGGTTTAAAGTAATATATAATAGCAATAGACGATAGATAAGAAAAAAGATAAAAAAAAATAATTTTTCAATTTAGGCACATTACTTGTACATGCACTTATGAAAGTTAAAGAAAAATCTACCACCGGTACACGTCTGACCCGAGAAGATAACAGCAAGAAACTACGAAGAGACTTAATTTTTTTAACCCCTTACTGCATACGAAGCCATTTATGGCAGTTATAATTTTCAACTCCATCGAATTGAGTTAAAGTTCAAAGTCAAATTAATATTTTTTATGCCATGCAGTAAAGGGTTAATAGTGATACATCAAATCTTCAAATATATAATTAAAACTACTAAAACTTAAAACTACCTTATACAGATTGCCTGAGCCCCACGGTAAGCTCAAAAAGGCTTGTGTTGTAGGTACTCAGCCAACGATATATATAATATACAAATACTTAAATATATGAAAAACACACATAACTCAGGAACAAACTGTGTCACACAAATAAATGCTCTATTTTTTTTATTTTTTTTTATGACATAGGCGGCAAACGAGCAGACGGATTGCCTGGTGGTAAGCAATTACCGTCGCCCATAGGCACCCGCAACACCAGATGAGTCACAAGCGCGTTGCCGGCCTTTAAGGGGGGTTGGAGCTCTGGGAACCTTACTCACCATCAGGAACACAGCACTACATACCTGAAAGGTAAGGTAAGGGAAAGCTCTAAATGGGATTTGACAAAAAATACAAAGCTTTGAGTTCAGGCAATTAGTCGTCATACATAAATAACTAAATGACACTGTAAAGTTGCGCCACTCATATGACAATGCAAAGTTTAATCAAAATCAAAACAGCGCACTACTTGTGTGTTAAAACCTCGGCTTGTACCAATGAGTTTGCGGAACTTATGTACCAAATATCATTTTCTATATAAATATTTATTTTTAAAAACAAATAAATACGTATGAAAACCATGAATCATTAAAACTAACTAACAATAAATTTTACTAAAAACTAACATAAAGCTAAAAAAAGCCCCTGCGGTATAGTACCGAAGATGCAGCAGAAATTCCTCGCTTAATCGTAAGACTGATACGCTGAGCGAGGTAGCTGCCAGCTCTTCGGTCTCCTGTGGCGTCTCTGAGTCTATTTGAAAGGTCCTTAAAGAGACTCAGAGCGCCGGGGCCCCATGGACCGAGGGTCTCGACGCTGAATGGGATAAAATTGTATTCTGCGCCGAGACCACTGTATTTACCCCTGATATTGGCCTGTATTTACATGTCATTTGATATTTGCAAGTCACAAAATGCCGGAAGGAATAAAAGTAAATGGTCTACCCGTTGAACAGAAATATAACACAGGTAAAACTTATAAAACCAGGGTTAGAAATGTGTATTTTTGAAATTAAAATTTTGATCACGGTTACCTTTTCGTTTCATACCTTAGTCTGGGCAGGACTTATCCTAAGTATGTTTTTAGACAGACGCCTACGGGTGGGATTCCAAATTTCGTATGTTATTCTTTCATTAAGTGCTCGACGTGGTTAAATATAGCACACGGAAATAATTCCTTTGTCATTCCAAATTTGATGTAGGTTAAATGTATCACTTTGTGTAACACACAGGATTCTGTAGCACCGGACATGGCTGCTTTGGACACTACCTGCACAGAATAAAGAGGGAGCCGGGGCCCCGGTGCCACGAGTGCGGTGCGGCGGATGATACGGCCCAGCACACATTGGAAATGTGTAGTCGCTGGGCTGTGGAACGGGCGGCCCTCTCGGCGGCTACGGGAGTGGTAGACCTCTCTCTGCACAACATAATAGCGGCAATGTTGTGCAGTGAGAGGAATTGGAAGGCCGTTGCATCCTTCTGTGAAGAGGTTATGTCACAGAAGGAGGCAGCGGAGAGAGTGCGAGAAGCGGACGTGGACGCTCTGCCTCTCCGACGCAGGCGGCAGGGTCGTAGACGACGAGCGTTCGTTCGCCAAGACCCTTAGTTGGGCCAGCGGGTACGGGACCCGCACTGCACGGCCCTACATGCCGTCGGGGGGGAGATCAAGCGTTTCTGATCTCTCCCTCCTTTGTGCGGATGCCCTGGCGCTAAGCTGGGGCCGCCGGAGGGCGCCAGTGTAGAATGTTCGCGATCCTATGGCGCCCTCGCAAACGGCTAAGAGGATGAAACGCCGGAGTGGGGTTTAGTGGGTAGGGCCAATCTCCTCTCCTCCTCAGAGGAGGAGACAAGAGCGGCGAGCCCCACATACCCCCCAATATGGCCTCCCCGCGGTCAGGGGAGACGATGCGTAAAGGCATTCCCCACTCCGAAAAAAAAAAAAAAAAAAAAAAAAAAAGGATTCTGTAGCACAAAATAAATGATTATGTTTGATACATATTAATTGTATAAAAGCGGGTAACTCACGTTTTATAAGTCGAACATGTCGAGCAATATTCGACTTATAAAACGTGAGTACGTTTTATAAGTCGAATATTGCTCGACATGTTCGACTTATAAAACGTGAGTTACCCGCTTTTATACAATTAATATGTTTCAATCTCACGATAGTTTTGTGTTTAAAATTATGTTTGATAGACTTAACACTTACCTACTATTTTTAGGACACTATTACATAATGTCATTTAGTGGTTGTGGATCAAGATAAGAAGGTATGATACAGAATTCAAATGTACTTAAATAATGAAGCTATGAAGATAAATAGGTTTGTTCACGTTTTTTTCGTTTTCTATTGATTCCAAATTTAGATAGTTTAACTTTACTTGACCTTTAATATTTCAAAAGTTGAAATAGATGACATGTACCTAAGAAAAAGCGACGAGGACCTCCAGCATTCGAGACGGGACTCGAACCCGCATCTCCAGCCGCGACAGCCGCTTTTTCTTAAGTATATGTCATCTAATATTGTCTTCGGTTGCCGCGATAATTACTCATGAAATAAAACAACTAAAACGGATTAAATCGCGTATACTATGTATCGTATGTCATCTATTTCAACTTTTAATTTATATAGTAGTATTACTACTTAAAAAATCAAAGGAAATCAAAATATTTCATAAAAAATTAATTTGATTTGTTCTTAGTTTCTTAAATATTTCGTTTCTTAATGGCGTGGCGGTTGGAAGTGGTGGCGAAAAGCAATTTCAAATATAACGTACCACCATTGCCACGTCAAAAACCACGACTTGATATGAAGTAGTGTGTGGCATGAATTTTGACTTAAATCAGACGAAAAGTTTAAAGCTAATGGAATCCAAAATAGCAGTGTGTGGAATGTGGTAATGAGACTCGCGTCACACCTCGGCCACATAACACACGTTCTGGTTGCGTACTCGCATAGTCTACGTACGTGTATACTGACCGTTATGTAAATTACGTACCTACATCTATCAGTGGCTCACGTGGCAACGTCGCTGCGGACCAACAAGCCAGACGGGGATTCATGGTAAGACTAGCCCAGCGGCGGTATCGCGAAAAACGATATTCGTAAATTTCGGACGATTATCTCTGTCACTCTCATGACGCCTTAATTGACGAATATCGATGTTTACAGTACAGAGCCGATCCTCCCACCGTTCAGCAAGGTATGCTCTCTCATACTCCTTCTTCTGGAGTTTCTTTGATAACAAACTATATTTCAGAAATATGTTAAACAAAGACTATGGCTTATAAAAAATCGGTTAATCGTTTTCGGACAAGTGAAAATCATTTAATCGTATTTCGAAACTTGGATATGTTTCACCCGACCACACAACCGTACCGAAAAGCTACATAATATTGGGCAACATCCGCTTAGTGTACCCCTTAGCTTTCATTAAATTGTCGAAAGGGCCTCTGCGCGTTGGCTCGATCTGGCTCCGCGTACGCCTCCTAAATGTCCGGAACACCATCGTTCCGTGTACGGAAAAGAATAATACAATGGCAGGGTCATGAAAACTGCTGACAGGCAAAACAAGCCATGCCTAGCGTCAACAAAACACTCACCAAGACACTCCTTCATCTCAGCAAAAACCGGCTGAGGATGGTAACGAATGTCATTACAGGTCATGGGCCATTTAACAAACATCTTTTCAAGGACAGATCAAACGACAAGTCGTTGTTTCAATTGCATTTCTACAGTCGATTGTCACGTTGTCTATGACCCTTGAAGTGACCCTCAACCTTCCTAATGTCTACCCATCGAGCTCGATCGAAGAGTCTGTGCTACCCGGCGTCCTCCACGAGTCCACACAAGTGTTTTAGACCCTCCCCTAACTAAGGGCTTGTCTACTTGAATATGCAATCACACCGCTAAAGACAGACTTTGATCGAAGGTTTCTTTGCTATGTAAACACCGCCTAATTTACATTCCGGCTCGAGTGACCCTTAATGTTATGTAAACATTGGGTAAATTCAATCAAAATTCTTTGACAGAGATGCCTTTTCCAATTTTGGCTGTACAGCGCATTGATGTATAAAATCCTGGTCCTCAAAATACAATCAGAAACCTTCGTAGGATAGGCAGCACCGTCCTTTTTTATACTAAGACAGTGAAAACAAGCATACTGTACCTTACCATGAGTTGTGACTTTCAGGTTTTCGATAACGAGTATCAAGTTTACTATCTGTGCATCTCGTTCACCCTAACATAGTACAAGCGAGCACAGATAGTAAACTCGGTACTCGTTATCAAAAACCTCAATGTCACATAAGGTAACATTCGTGTCACACATGGTAAAGGTACTATGTTCGCTTGATGGTAGGCAGTCACCACAGCCTGACGCCTTTGGAGGCCTACAGAGGATTCAAATGCGCATTGCCTAGTGCCTACTCCTCATGGAACTCTCTAGCGACCTCACACATCGGCAAGAAGACAATGAGTAGGGTCGTCAAATTTTGGCTGGGTTTTCTGAAACTCGGTCTCCGCTTTAGATTTGTGCAAGATATACCGATTTAAACTTTCGCAGATTTTACACATTATTACAAAATATACGGGACTTAAACCCTTTAGTGCGGTGGAACATATAGCGTTCGCCAAATCATCAGCCACGCGTGGCGGTTTGTTTTGCCCCCTTTTTTTATAATCGTATTTTATACAAAATTCGGAAAAACTTTTTTAACTAGCCCAGACTCAAAATTTTACCTTTCGGCTTTATATGTTCACTTACTTTTTTTCAATAAATAAAACTAAATTTCATCATATTTCGGTCGACGCCCACGACTAAAACCACTGCTAAAGGTTTCGAAACTTGGAATGAAATTTAAATTCAGCCACTAAAATATCTTTCTCGTCCAAATTCCCCATATTTCAACCCAGAAACCTTCGTCACTGTATGTATTAGTCGTCCATTATTCTAAACAATCTAAGTGGAGGCAATTATGATCAGAGATATTGTCCGCAGCCGGATTGCCGCTGGATAATTCAAGGAAGGGTCGTAGGCTACTCCTTCTAATTTATACATGCCTGGTACCTTCAATTCTAATTATACTATTTACTGAAACGCCTTGAACATAATATCTGTTCTAACAAAGCTGCTTCATATATTTCATGTCAATAGTTCCTATTTTTTGGGAGCCTCACATTTCTATATCGGGACCAATTAAATAATGCCTGTGATCAGAAATAAGGTTAAAAGTTTGCCTTTCCGGCCCAACGACTACATCGCCTCTGCCTAAATGATATTCCGATAAATTCAATTCTTTACGTATGGAAAATTGCTACTTTGAGCGTGAAATATAGCGTTAAGTACAGTCGCCATCACATATATCGGAGCTGTGGAGGTGATCACAAATATTTGAACAACGCCTCTATTTTTAGGCAATAAGTGCATGTTCAGATATTTTTGTGACCACCTCCACAGCTCCGATATATCTGATGGCGACTGTACATAGTTTCCGTACAGTATATCTTTTATTAATTGGAAGGAATCGAATGGTAAATTGTTTTTAACCTTTTTTTAAACTTTAAACGTACTGTAGATTTTCATAATTTTAAATTACATTTTTTAAATCCAATTTTTTATTATATATCTACATAATTAAGTAGATTTTAGGTGATTTTATATCTACATAATTAAGTTTTCATCACACTTGCTCGTCAATGGCGTTGTTACTTGCGAGAGTACACAGCAGTTATAGCCGATTTAGTTCACACGGGCTGTTAAGTTTAGTTTTAAAAATATATAGAACTCATACTTCACTTCGGACTGAGGATGTTTCCAAACAGCCAAGGTGTATTTCATATCTTCAAAAGTTTGCTACAACCAACTTTTAATATGTATAAAACATATCTTTATATTCAATTTGACTGCAATTTAATGTTTAGTATTTATTAAAAATAATTGTTTTATATTTGATTTTGATAATTGATAATATTTGGCAGGATGATCTGTCAAATTCGAAAACAAAACGCAGTTGTTAACATTATCTGTGAAAGACATTGAAAAAAGTTGACATTGTTGACAATCTTTTTCAGTGGATGAGGTCTGACTGTAGTTTTCAAAGTGTATTTTGATTTTAAGCCTACATAAGTACTAACTAATATTTTACCAACGAATTTATTTTATTTCCTCGCAAATGTGATGAAAAACATTGTGTGTACCACGGGTGGTAAGTGTATAACAAACTTGAGTCATTAAAAGCCCTCCGACTTCGTCGTTGGGCTTCTAATAGACTCGCGTTTACTATACCTTACTTACCATCCTCGTTGCACAATGTACTATTGTTATATAATTCAATATGTGTCAAGTATCCGATTGCTTGATTTGATCTTGGTTGTTGAAGTTGTTATTCATATTTTCCATGTAATCGCTATAATGAATACGAGTGAATGGATATGGAATGACTTTGATGGCCTTTGATTTTTGGTGACTGAAATCTCGTTCGTAAAGAATTTCCAAGTAACACGGAGAATTTGTAGAACTAAAAACCTGCAGCAGAGGACTAAGTAGTGTCAATAAAAGGTCTCCTAGCCTAGTCTATTTTATTTGTGTATTTTGAAGAATATTTTTACGTGGGTTATGGACATTATCAATATCTTTAAGTACTATCTTTTTCTCGCCACTTAGTCGACTAGCTACGCCTGTCATTAAAGTCCGGTAGCGGGCCAATAGCCTTTGTCCTTTCTCGTAGCTGTAACTCTCTCCATACCAAATTGCATCCCATTTGGTTCACCGGTTAAAGCGTGAAGAGGTAACAGACAGAGAGAGTTACTTTCGCATTTATAATATAAGTACAGATACTCATTTATCTACTACATATTTATTTGTCTAGTATTTACTCACAACATACAACTTATTGAAGGTTTCTGTAAATCTTGTTCGATTTTTGAATCATTGTCCCAATGACTTCATCAAAAAGTGCGGAGTTAAGTGTACGTAAGTATTTATATTATTAATCACAAAGATGGCGCTAAGTATAGAAGCCTATATTAAGGGAACATGATTCGTAAACACGTCACCCGAGCCGATCGAGGGAAGTGTTATGAATGTGTATTAGATTAACAACCTCCCGCTACCTCTGGTCCCCTGGTCCTATCCTAATCGTAAGTTATTCTGCCTAAACTTGAAATAACACGATCGATGATGCCCCGAGCCTGGCAATGTTATTCCTGTGATGTAGACTATGGAAATTTATCAAAATATCAAACTTCGGTATTACTAGAACGTTAAAGCGTATTCTAATCAAAATAACGGACGGATATATTTGCGAATTGAATATTGTAGCGCCGAAAATGTTTAATTTGTTGGCTGGTGAACTGCCACTGGTTGCTGACAAGTTTTACTATTAGAATGGTCTCTAAACAAGCTACGAACCATTTTGGTTTGGTAAGAGCTTAATATTAAATCTTCTCATGGCATATGACTAGTTGCTGTAGACTATTTAAATGAGTTAATGTACACAGTTCCTGAACTCCAAGTACATTATAGGGAACTCACGTAGTGTACGGCTGCCATCTTGTGGTCTAAAGGGATATCTACTATGCAAAAAGCTTCCTTGTATAGTAGACACACGCAAATAAACAAATTGAAAACACAAACGCTCGAACGATGACGGTTTATTAAACAAAAAACTTACGTCAGTATAATAACATTATGTCACTTTCTTAAACAAGAATTCACAGGATTCCTAGAAGGAAACATTCTGGAAGAAATTATTTTGTAGAAAAAATAATTTTATCAAATCAAATAATACGAGTATCACTGGTAAGAGCGTGACACTTGCTATCCAGTGGTCGCGGGTTTGAATCCCGGTTTGTACCAATGAGTTTAATGGAACGTATGTACGAAACATCACTTAAAATTTACCATTCGTTTTTATGTGAAGGAAATTGGATTAATCCCAATAAGGCCTAGTTTACCCTCTGGGTTGGAAGGCCAGATAGCAGTCGCTTTCGTAAAACTAGTGTATACGCCAAATCATGAGATTAGTTGCCAAGCGGACCCTGCGAACTTCGTACCGCCTAAAAAACGACAAAAGTAGTGATAGCTTTTAATTAGCTAAAACATATATGATTTTAATTAAGGTAATTAAATAATACACAAACAATTTTATTGAAGAACCTTATGATATACAATTGAGGTCATATTTCTTTTTAGAAATCAGCAGCATTAAACCCGCCTTTTGTAATTGTATATTTTGTAAAAAAAAAACAATTACTGTCAAAGATCGAAGCCAATTAAAATCATTGTACAACACAACACGAAGTATAGTACAAATAGGGAATCTAGAAACTAGAATAACAATTGCTATTTTCCTAGGGAAGTTTCTCGTGTAGATACACATCTGAAATAAATATAAGGAATTGGTACGAATAAAGAGGCAGCAAGCACTCCCAATGGCACGGCGACGCTCAAATAAAAATATCAAGACAAAAGATAAACAAGATCTGTGACGTAATATGACCGCCATCTTTATAAACATGGAAATGAGGTTCAAACTTCACGTTAGGGTACTATCAGATGAACACGCTGGTAATACCTACATTTCAAGCGCGTACTCCTAAATAAACAGGGAAAGGTTTGCCAGCGCCTCTGCCGGGTTACCCACACTTTTTGCCATATTGCGTGTTTATCTTATTACGTTTTGTCGAGATTCTAAAGATAAAGGTTGCCGATGCCTGCCCAGATTTTTAACAGGTGGTGTACGCCTGGGACTGGCGTATTCCGCTAGCGAGTAGCTGAATTGTGAGGGTCTTCCGTCATAATATCTCTCTATCGATTGTGTATAATATACAAGACGCTTGTGAGTACTTATGTGGCGTGATACCGACTGGCTAGAATAGCACCACCCCATCTCCTCCCGCGGGTGTAAGAGGCGACAAAGGGAAAAATCCTACGGACGGGCAGCAGCGTCAGTCGAAACTACTACTGCGGTCGCCAACCCGCCTGCCAAGCGTGGCGACTATGGCAACTACCCCCAAGATGATACAAGTTATATTTGTGGGAGGCCTTTGTCCAACAGTGGATTGTATACGGCTGAAATGTATGTATGTGTATGTTGCGAGTACTTGAATTGTGAGGGTCTACCGTCATAATATCTATCTCTTTCTTGTATAGGTATGCACAAACGGTGAGGCAAATATACGAACAAAATGACGAACAAAATGAAGTATTTTGCGGTAGGCTATAAGATTGTTCTAACATTTTTTGAGTGCCAAATTACGTCACGTCGTTATAGGTCGTTCTTGTGCGCTCCTCGGGTATATTACATGTATTTCTTTTTAAGCTGTAGGCATTGACTTTACTTGTACTAAGCGCTACAGAATAAATATGCTAGTGATATTATTATTTGAGTTGCAAGAATTAATATTATTAAAACAAGAACAAAATAAACTAAAAGTTAAAAGTTTTTCTTTCCCCGGTAGTCGAAGTGCTTCATTTTTTTGTTATATTGTTATCCTGTTTTTGTTTTTTTTCGAGTCATGTAAACATAATAAAATTATACGAAATCCAAATAAAATAATATAAAGTTTCTGTTACGAAAACCTCGGACAGGCAAACAGCTTTTTTTAATTTCTACTTAAAGTGACTTCTTAATGAAGAACAAATTGGTAACTACATTCTACCTATAAACAGTGTCAGTATGTTTTGTGTGACATTATACTCATACTTGATATTGTAAAGGGTGTGTCACTCCAACTTTTGACAGATAAAAACACGGAGTGCTCGGAACTGACTTTGAGGTTATTGATATTCTTGCAGTTTTTCCACCATGAGTGCAGATATTAGATCATTGTTAGTAAAATACTAAAATAGTTTCTATCAATTTTGTTATCGAAACAAATAGTAGGATTTTTTTGGGACAATCTTACACAAATCGACCTAGCCCTACGGTAAGCCCAGTAAGGCTTGTGTTGTAGGTACTAGACGACGATATATATAATAGATAAATATGTATAAATAATTGAATACACAGAAAACACCCATAACTCAGGAAAAATATCTGTGTTCATCACACAAATAAATGCCCTGACTGGGAATCGAACCCAGAACCATCGGCTTCATAGGCAGGGTCACTACCCACTAGGCCAGACCGGTCGTCAAAGGATTAGACAGATTAAGTAATAAATAATACATTATATATACTCTGAAATTGGTGTCGGATATTTATATAATATATGTAGATAATGGGTATATTGATTTCAATAGGTATTACAAGTTAATATATTTATAGCCAAAATAATTCCGGGTCAGTTGCAGAATTTTCGCACCTTCGCTTGTCCCGTATTTTTTCTCCAATTTGTTATATCTATTAAAACGATACTGATAAAAATTGATTCGTTTCT
Organism: Grapholita molesta; assembly: GCA_022674325.2. Lineage (NCBI taxonomy): Eukaryota > Metazoa > Arthropoda > Insecta > Lepidoptera > Tortricidae > Grapholita > Grapholita molesta. The sequence continues at coordinate 19,731,022 of CP053124.2, read as the reverse complement.
CAGGAACATTACAATTAACTGACAAAAGGTAAAAAAAATCTGTAACTGACCCTACTGTAAGAATCTGCTAGAAAATGAACTACATTACATTTTATAGAAATTCAGATCTGATAAAAATACCAATGGGTATTAAAAATGTAACCTCTCATTTGTTTTCTTGACGTTGTTTGAATGAACGCTAATTGTTGATCTAGATGAGGTTTTTTTAATATTTAAAGTTACACAACGATGAACGTAGGTAAAATAGCGAAAACCCAGTTCGTAACATGAAAAACTTTTTTGCTCATATCGATAATTCACGAGCACATATACGTCAGTAGCAGATAGTAATGGTTTCTTCACTCACACATGTGAGCAATCGTGAAAAAACGTACCCACAAACCGAACCGATATACTACGTTTTTCTCAGTGAATAAATTTGTTTGGATGTTCGGTAAAAACTGGGATAAGTATGTGCGATTTGCATGCCGACGCGTGCGAGCGATGCCCACCTAACTGCCGTGATTGATAGAGGCATTATACCGGGCTTTGTCGTGTTTTTATACGGAGGAGACGAAGCTTTAAAAATAATAATAGGAGGGACGAATGACGGGAGCCGTGTGGAGGAAATTGGTAAAAATTACCTCCATTAAAGTAATACGTGCGTATTAGATGTTAACAGGTGACAGACTTTTCTTTAAAATGATGAGTTATATATCACCAGACAATCACGCAAGTTTATGAGAGGTAGGGCACAGCGATGACCATCACGCTTTAATCTGGGGCAGCCCAACTGGGGAAGTACCTCCTCCTTACAGAAGACCACAGCCATAATAGCACTGCTACCTTTCAGGTATGTAGTGCTGTGTTCCTGATGGTGAGTAAGGTTTCCAGAGCTCCAACTACCCTTAAAGGCCGGCAACGCGCTTGTGACTCCCCTGGTGTTGCGGGTGCCAATGGGCGACGGTAATTGCTTACCACCAGGCAATCCATCTACTCGTTTGCCGCCTATGTCATAAAAAAAAGTCGATTTCTGTAAATAGGCGCCCCCCTAAACCGCCACAGAGATCTCTCGCTCTAACCCGAGACGATAATTACCGGCAATAAACTCGGGACTTAATTTTTCAAAACAGTGATACATCAAATCTTAAAGTACATAATCATGCGTAGTCCTACAAAAAAACATATCAAACAGTTAAATAAAGTACAAGATAAACAGAAAATACTAAAATATGTAAATGTAAATTTTGACTACACGACTTGCTTTGATATGCTTTCCTATCTGAACTGTGTCATTTAAATAATCTGACTGTACATACAATTGATGAATTAAACACTAGGTGGTTTTATTATTATTTAATTTAATTGACTAATGTTTAACTAACAAGGTTCTAATATTCTTTTCTAGATTTTGTAAAAAAAACCTTTATTGTTCAAAATAAATCTTCTTCATACAAGCTAAAATTAAAAATTAAAGCTAACAAAAATATTCATCATAAACTAAAATAAATTTTATAAAGTTAAGGAAATGGATTTTGCCTATTTAAATGTTTTATTGACATGAAAGCAACCCTGATAGAAAAACCCTTGGCTTTCATTCAAAATCTTTCATGTCTTTATCTCCTGACTTTGCTTACAGTCACCTTAAAAGACTCATTAAGGCACTTGTTGCGTAGGTACCTATAGTGTTTAAGGCCAGTATTACACGATTAACGTATACGTCATCTTTGGCCACCAGCCAAGCACGTGTATCTGTATATCATTATTGGCACGCTGGCATGGCCGTGTGTCATAGCCTTAATAGCTTCGCAGTTTCAACAATGTTATGGTCTCTTAGTGGGATTAAGTGTTTTCTAAGTTGATGAATTGTGCGAGTAAGGCTTTGGCCTCCTATTTTATGCTACAAGCCACGTCTGACGTCAGCGTCAACGTCAACGTTCCTGAACAGTAAAGACGGCAACGTCGAAGTGTGAGAGAGACCTCAACAGTACATCCCTATAGGCAGTGTTGTGACGCAGAAGCGGCCGACGGCGTTAATAGGAGACTCAGTGGACGCTCGAGCGGCACGAATAACGGTATAAAAATGTATGTGATAGGCCACACTGCAAGCTCGCCTGACACTAAACGCTTTGCCGAACGTCTCGCTCGACGCTTCACTATCTTAAAATATATATGAATGAAAATGTACGTTATTAGATAAGTGTTTTTTAAGTTAATTCAAGTGAAATTAACAATATATTGAATATAGTTAAGAAAAGTCTGAGGTAGGATTTGAACCTGCATCTCGAGCTTTCGCGGCTGGCGCCCTGAACCATGCATTTTTTTTTTAATTTTCGGACATTACGTGTGGTAGCTTTAATGACAAAAATTGCATGCAAGTATTTATTGAGAACCTTCTCACCAGCACTAGAACTTATGACGCAATGTTTTAACAGATGAAGATCGTTTAGACGTACAGTCAGCAGCTGAAGTAGCTGAGCGGATGAAGTGTTCAAAATGCCCTACACGCGCTCTTATTTTCTTGACAATAGAGATGTGTTGACCTCACTTTGAACACCTCAACCGCTTAGCCACGTCTCCTGCTGAGTCTACATATTGGAGTCTGAGCCCTGAGTGTAAGTATTCAACGTAACTTTACGTCACGAACGCGTTTGCGTTACCCATATAAATAATATTATCACTTACGCGTTCGTAAACGTTTTTTTTCCTCAAAAGAAACTTACACTAGAGCCTCTGTATCAATATGTAAATTAACATACAGGCTTCAAAACAAATATGCGATATACCAAAAATTTTTCATGCGAAAATAAGCGATTTCCAAAACTTTTTGTCGGTGCATTGCTATTTCACGCTAGTCCCAGAAACAATAAACGATGGCGCTCTGAGTCTCTTTAAAGATCTTTCAAAGAGACTCAGAGATGCCACAGGAGACCAAAGAGCTGGCTAGGCTTCTGAGCTACCTCGCTCAGCGTTCAGCCTCACGATACATTGAGACCCCTACTACTACCAGCTGAAGGGACCTTTTTAGATTTATTTGCATTTAGTTTTAGTTGCATTTGTTTGTTATTTTTCATTACGTATTGTTTTTCTCGGTACTCATAATCCATCCTCAAACTTTTTGAAGCTAAAATTAATTCATTCGAAAGTCTGATAGCCGTTTCCCGAAATATTTTTAATTTCTCCAATACCCGAAACTTTCTTAAACACGCATTACCAACAATCCCGGAACATGGAAAGTAAACTCGTGGCGTTAAAACTCAAACTTTTGTCCCGGGAACTGATGCAAAACGGCGCAAGGCGAATAAGTCCCATTTTTAACTGGTAAACAACGCGCTTAACTTGGACGTCATTTCGACGAATGTGCGTAAATAGTTGAAGAATAGGGTCCAATCTATTTTGAAGTTTTTTTTTTTAATATTTACTCATATAGTAGGTACCTACTTGAAGCATGGGAAGAGAGATGGCGTTCGCGTCCATAACTCAGACAAAAAAAATATATTACAGGATATCCTTACACAAATTGACTTAATCCTTCCTCAAGCTCAAAAAGGCTTGTGTTGTGGGGGTACTCAGCTAATGATATATATAATTAACATAAACTTAAATACATAGAAAGTACCCATGACTCGGGAACAAATATTTGTGCTCATCAATCATCATACAAAGGAACTTACTGGAACCTTTACTGGAACCTAGGACCGAACGGCTTCATAGGCTGGATCACAACAGTCCTGGTAGCTGTTCTTTGGCATACACTCATAAAAAAAATCACCCATGATTTAAGAACAAATATCTGTACTCAACAAACAAAAAAAAAGACCATGACCATGATGAATGGGATTTGAAAGATTGTTTGCCAGAAACTACAGTCATTAATTTTTTTTTTAATGTATCCTACATTGGCTCCATAATTGCAGCGACGCAGTATTAAAGCCAAGAATATCAAACTATGTATATTAAATATTGAACAGCGCATGACCAAGTTAGAATTCTCTTTTATTTGAAAGTTTTGTATCTTCCTGGCACAACAAACCTAACAAATATTTTAGCTGTTCGAGAGCAAACAGGTCTTCAAACAGGTATATGAGCCTCATCCATAACGCATAATATTCTTGGTCACACGAAAAAAAATTGTAAAAGGAATAAAAAGCGGCGCATTGTGCCCACACTCAAAGTTTTCCGTGAACCTGGGAATAATCCGTGGCGAAATTAAACAAGTTATGAATGGCTTCCAAAGAATAAAAAAGGGCCTCGAAGAATGAGGCTTCAAGGGTCCTTCAAACAGTTTAATTAAAGCGACGTAAACCCAGTCTTTCCCGTGAATGTTGGGATTTTAAATAAATTATAATAGTGTTTTGGTGCTGGGTATTGTTGAACACCAGAAACCAAAGGAGTATGTGGCAATTATGGCATTAAACCCTCCCTTGCTCAGAGATTACCCTATGTTGGACCCGAGTATGTCCTTAAACTACGTCCAACAATGTGTAGGGCACAGCGATGACCATCACGCTTGAATCTGGGGCAGCCCAACTGGGGAAGTACCTCCTCCTTACAGAAGACCACAGCCATAATAGCACTGCTACCTTTCAGGTATGTAATGTTGTGTTCCTGATGGTGAGTAAGGTTCCCAGAGCTCCAACCCCCCTTAAGGGCCGGCAACGCGCTTGTGACTCCCCTGGAGTTGCGGGTGCCCATGGGCGACGGTAATTGCTTACCATCAGGCAATCCGTCTGCTCGTTTGCCGCCTATGTCATATAAAAAAAAAAATGTGGCAGTTTATTTAGGAGGCTTGTGTCCAGCACTAGACATCATCGGCTGATGGTGGGTAGGTAGCAATGGCGCAGGGTTAGAATCTTTCTTAGGTGAGCCGTCGCCAATCTGGCTTTACGTTTCTGAGCCCCTGACAAACAGCTCAAGCAGACACTCCGTCACTGTAGGTACATAATATTTTTGTCTATGGATGACAAAAACTCTGAAACTAATATTCGTGATAAAAAACACAAAGTGTTGGGGTGTAAAGGTATCGAGTGGCGACCACGTACTGAATAACGCAACGTGAGCCGACCACCACGAAGTAGACCGACGATCTGGCAAAGATCGCAGGAATCCGCTGAACGTGGTCGCAAAACCAGTCTTTGTGGGTTGCTTTCGAGGAGCCCTCTCTAGCAGTGGCCTTTTTTTGTTTGATGATGATGACGACACAAATAAATGCCCTGACCCGGATTTGAACCTGTTCTTTACAATGGTCACTACGGACTAGGCTAGGACGCCATTCGTTAAATAATCAAACCGTGCCGTTCAGACCTTCAGAATGCGATTCGTAATCGCCCGCTTTATTAAACGCCAACATGAATTTATGCTAGAGGGCACCACTTCACTCGCGTTAAAAATCGCCTACCCTCTGCCACTTACCTACTTCGTCGAACCAAAAGTCGTAAACGCCATCAATTCCAACGCAACATACGACGTTTCTTGAAAATAGAACGTTGTAGAAATCTACGTATATAAGTCTTCAGCGGAGCGTTTTAAATAATGCGGCTGCAATTAAAAGGCTTAGAGAGGTTTTATGGCTAGGAGGGAATGGGTGGACCGATGTTATACTGTTCTTGTCTCAAGTTTCGCAATACTTGCAGCGGAATAAGTTTCGATTGGCGTACAAAGGCTAGGTCCATGGTTTCCTAGGGAGCACAATATTTTTTGTAGAAAACGTGACGTCACTAGTGACCGAATTATGCTGGCGGCTTCCTCGCACAACTTATAAGTATCGCGATACAACGAAAAAATGCGGCATGCATCCTTGGCAACGTTATTCAAATACTTGTATTAGATTTATTTAGAGTACTTTTCTTTTGTTTTTTATTATAATTATAACATATTATCTTCCTTTCCCAGATGGAAAGAGATTTGTAGGGTTCCGTACCCTTAGGAATGTGTTTGCCGACTGTCCGTCTACCAAGACCCTTTTTCTCATGAACGGGTACGTATGTAGCTGAAATACATGAAATACAAATGCGTTGCGACCCCCGGTTCGTTGGCCCCTGGCGCTCTGAGTCTCTTTAACGACCTTTCAAAGAGACTCAGAGACGCCATAGGAGACCGAAGAGCTGGCAGTTATTGTCCCGAAATATTTATTTATTTATTCAGCGACGAAATGCTGCCAGCATCTTCGGTACCATGGGCCTTTTTAGATTTACGTTACTTTTAATTATTAATTGTTTTTTTACGTATTTAGTTGTTTTTGGAAATAAAGATTTAAATAAATATTCAGGTATATTGTCGATTAGGGCTGTATAAAATCAAACTTGTATGTACCGGTTCTAACTTTACACTCAAAAGATTATTAATATTATTACCGGCAGAATAATCGGCAAAAACTTATTTTTTCAGAATATTTAAATATAAACATGAGACACTGCTATGCAATGCACTTGTCTAGCCAGAAGTGTATACAATAATGTAAAGATATTGATACAAAATTAATTTCATTTCATTTCATTTATTCAAATAAGTTAATATGACATAACAGTAAAACCAATGCGTCATATAACTAAGTACATGTATAACATAAAAAATCAAATAAAACTATCTACATTTTGGCAACGCAGCAGTGGGGCTTTGTTGCACAGATAGCACTGGAGTAGGATTCCGCAGGTTGCCCCGGAACCTCCGAAACACTACCCCCTTCGGCCAGAAGTCCGCGCTTCCAATGGTGTCTACACTCATATTATAAAGGTGAAAGTTTGTGAGTACCTATGTATGTTTGTTACTTGTTCAAGTCTAAACAGCTGGAGCGATTTTAATAAAAGTTGGATTCTGGATTAACACATAGGCTACGTTTTTTCCCTAATAAACCGCGGGTAACACCGCGGGGCACAGCTAGTGAAATATAAATATAATTGATCTACTAATCAAGTTTTAATAAATTACTTAAGTGAAAAACTTTCTATATGAGTCTAGACTATGGTAACGTCAATGTGGGTAAGACCGGCATACAATATTTTGAAGGGAAGTCCGTCAAATGACACTAAATACCTATGAGATAATGTAGGAAATTGGTTGGTAGACGGTCTTTCAGATAGACGGTCTTACCCACATTGACCTTACTTGAAATAAATAAATGGGAAAAAAAGAATAATGTACATCAAATCTAATAGTACACACAGCAACACTCTTAACTGTACGTCGGTGGACTTTATGCCTTATGTAATAAGGTCTACCAATGTATAGCTAGGAGTGTTGTTGTGTGTACATAATAAAATTATGCATAGTCCCACAAGAAAACATATCAAATAGTTTAATTAAATACAGGATATGGGATAAACCGCCATAAACTTGCCACGTATCAATACCAGGCCAAGTTATACTGAAAATGAATTCTGTTTATCTATAAATAGAACACATTTTCTAATGGCGTTTCAATTACTGACCACTCTTCAATAACTGGCAACCAAGGCTCGGAACCGGTTTAAAAAATAGCGATTAAAACCGGTTTATTTCGGTTTTACTCCGAACTATTATAAAAACGCGAACGTTTGAAGAACTTTATTCAAACCTAAATAAACCGGTTTATTCGACGATTGACGATGGCCGGCATGCCGCGTGTGCCGCGTAAATACAGACACGTAGCAAATTGCTACTAGCAACTTATATTTTTTTTGGAATAGACCGGTTTTTAAAGTTCCAAACCGGTTAACTTGACAAGAACTTTATGAAAACGTTCCCCTAAAAACCGGTTTAAAAAATAATGGTTTCGCGGGAGAAACCGAAATGAAAAGGTTTTGTGCCAAGTACATGATAACGGTTTGGAAATTTAACCGGTATCCAAGCCGTGCTGGCAACCTAATAATAAAATTTATTCCATTTACAGGTGGAATTCACATTTAGTAAAACGAGGCCAGTTATTGAAAGGTGGCCATTTACTGGCGATCAGCCCTAACAGAAAATACTTAAATATAAAAATAATAATGTGTAATAATAATGTATTATGAGAGGTAGAGCACAGCGATGACCATCACGCTTGAATCTGGGGCAGCCCAACTGGGGAAGTACCTCCTCCTTACAGAAGACCACAGCCATAATAGCACTGCTACCTTTCAGGTATGTAGTGTTGTCTTCCTGATGGTGAATAAGGTTCCCAGAGCTCCAACCCCCCTTAAAGGTCGGCAACGCGCTTGTGACTCCCCTAGTGTTACGGGTGCCTATGGGCGACGGTAATTGCTTACCACCAGGTAATCCGTCTGCTCGTTTGCCGCCTATGACATAAAAAAAAAAAGAACAGATTTCACTTTTAGTAAAACGTGACCAGTTATTGAAAGGTGGCCATTTACTGGCGATCAGCCCTAACAGAAAATACTTAAATATGAAAATAATAATGTATTTACAAACAAAGAGCGTAACCGTGTATTCATAGAAAAGCGGCCCTTCTACGAACTGTTTACAGTATTTTTGTTATTAAGAGCCATCATGACAAGTATTATTTCCTATAAGTTTCAGGTTCCTATCGGTGTTATTTTGTGAAATATGATTTTTTTATTAATAATGAAAAATATCCCACACTGGCTAATGTGATTTACGTAAACTTTTGGTACGTCTCTATATAGATACTCATATATTCTTTAAATAATATTTTATTTATATTATAACAATCTTGAAACAAAATAGGAATTAAAACATCTGTGTTTTTTTGCTTTCTAGAAGAGCTACACCAACAATTCTTCATTATGTTATTGGTAGATGTAGAAACCTAAGTGGCGAGTTGGCTATATGTTTAAAGTCCAGTGACACCTCTGCCCTTAGCCCTATGCACCGGTGTTGCCCTTGAACCATCTTTGATGTCGCTTTTTGTGGGAGCCCATCTCGCACAGGGCGAGTCACCGTCTGCCGGAAATAAAATTGGATATCATTTTATTAGGCAGACGTCCGGTTTTTCATCCAATAGCTCAGTGGCTAGTCCATCCTTTCCAACCAATAGTTTGGTACATTTTAGATTCCATTAAAACTCAATATTCTTTACACCATGGCGGGCGTTGTCTCTTTACGCGTCCCATGATACGGACAGGGGCAACATCTGCTTAGTGTACCCCTTACATTTCATTAAATTGTCGAAAGGCCTCTGCGCGTTGGCTCGATCCGGCTCCGCGTACGCCTCCCAAATGTCCGGAACACCATTGTTTCGTGTACGGGAAAGACAAATAAATAAATATTTTAGGTTTAGTTATAGTTTCAAGTTTGGGCTATGCATGTTTATCTGTCAAACAATCCTCTTCCTTTATAAGACTTATAAGTGGCCATAAACACGGAAGTATATTCCATATTCCTGACCACTCAGTTCTCAACTGGGTCAAACTCGTTCTTGTAACAAGTTGGGAACCTTTGACAATAAGTGATTTAGCGAACACGGGGTGCGATTTATTGTTTTTCATCGAATACCACTATTAAGTATAAGAAACGCAATTAAGAAAAATCTGGTGATCGCGGGTTCGAATACTGATTAGGGCAATTGATTGAGTCATAAAGATTGATTGAAACAATTTTTTTTTTCTGTGGTCAAAAGTTAACTATGATTACAAGTATATACGTACTTTATTAACAATAATTACAATCGATATTTAAATCGAAAGAAAATAGAAAAATTTGACTCGAAGCGGGACTCGAACCCACAACCATAATAGCACTGCTACCTTTCAGGTATGTAGTGTTGTGTTCCTGATGGTGAGTAAGGTTCCCAGAGCTCCATCCCCCCTTAAAGGCCGGCAACGCGCTTGTGACTCCCCTGGCGTTACGGGTGCCCATGGGCGACGGTAATTGCTTACCACCAGGCAATCCGTCTGCTCGTTTGCCGCCTATGTCATAAAAAAAAAAAAAAAACCACTGGATTACTAGCCTATACCACGAAGGATAACATAGAAAAATTTGACAAGTCTAAGCGGTACTCGGATAGCATAATTTGTAGTGCACTGGGCTAGTGATCCAGTGGTTGTGGGTTCGAGTCCCGCTTCGAGACATTTTTTTTTATTTTTCTTTCGATTTAAATATCGAAGATACTCGCTAGCAGACGTTTCTGCATAACGAAAAATAATAATTACAATATTATGAAAACTACGAGTACTTAACTAGTTAGTGCATTAAATCTAAAAAAGGCCCTTGTGGCATTGTACCAAGGATGCTAGCGGCATCCCTTGTTGTATCGCAAAGCTGATAATATGTTGTGCGAGGAAGCCGTTTCGCGACTTCGTTAGAAATTATGTTTTTATGTAAGAGGGGGTGAAATTCACAAGCCTTTCAACCGCAGTTATAAAATCTGTTTGTCCGAAGTGATGCTTTTGGCTTATATAAATTTTGTTTTCAAAATAAAAACCATAAAATTTTATTGTAAAACCGTATCCTTACGCATTTATTTTAAAATTTCACCGACGAAATAAAAAGTTTCTCAGATTGGCGCGTATATAACATGGGTCTTTTGAAGGCATGAGTGAATAGATTGTTACTGAACCAGCTTGCTACACCCTCGACCTCGTCGACACTTACCATCAGGTGTGACTGAAGTCAAACGCTGGTAAGTCTCGTATAAAAAAAATACATATACTTATATTATTTTGTATGACCACGCACAATTCATCTTACATAAGGTGACGGCACCAGTAATGGTCAAGGAACCAATCATTAACATTAGTGTTTATTTCAAAGGAGTTAAGTGTTGTGCATTTGTTGGGACATATTCAATTTATAACTTATATGATTTTTGAAATAAGAACTAAGTGTTCATCATTGGTGCCTGTTAGGTAAAAGTGTCCAACATTGGTGCCATTACCTTACTGCTCTTTTGGTTAGCAGTACAATTTTGGACCCGGGTATGTCCTTAAACTACGTCCAACAATGAGAGGTAGGGCACAGCGAAGTACCATCACGCTTGAGTCTGGAGAAGCCCGACTGGGGAAGTACCTCCTCCTTACGGAAGACCACAGCCATAACAGCACTGCTACCTTTCAGGTATGTAGTGTTGTGTTCCTGATGGTGAGTAAGGTTCCCAGAGCTCCAACCCACTTATAGGTCGGCAACGCGCTTGTGACTCCCTTGGTGTTGCGAGTGCCCATGGGCGACGGTAATTGCTTACCATCAGGCAATCCGTCTGCTCGTTTGCCACCTTTGTCATAAAAAAAAACAATAAATTTGTGTTACATTTCGACGCCATTGTGAACAAACAACACAATTTTCTTTCCAACACATGGTCGAATGAGTTCGGGTCCTCTCGCTGTAGTAATGTGTTTGGACAGGCTTCGCCTAACTTTATATAACTTGGCTGTTCAAATCGGGTGGGCGATAATTTATGATAACTTTATCTTTAGTTTTTATATGGGTGGTGTTTTCTAATTTTCTTTTCGGAGCAGTTGGTTGAAACCCTTACTTTACCTTGTTTTAAGAGTTGCTTTTAGGCCACTGGAGTAAAGTCTTAAAGTTATGTCGTAATTATGATTTTGAATGCAGAGAAACTTGCTAAGCGGGCCAGGAGAGAATAATGTTGACATGCTCGCGCTCTTATTCTCTTAACTGCAGGGTGTTATAAAAATCGTGATACAAAATTTTCAAGCCGGCATCTGGTCATGATTTGGAACAATTTTTACTATGGGGTCAACTTTATAAATCCTAAAAAAACCAACTGTCATACAGTATCATATGCATATCATATAGTATAAGTTGGCAAAATATTTATATTTTACCTTTTCTATGGAACAGCTCAATTTTACAAAAAGCGGCTAAGCGTTAGTCAAACACGCGCACGAAGACAAATAAAAATAGGCACTTGTTGTAAAGCCCTCTATAGTTTATCAGGAGAAATTCTATAGTATATGAAAGTTCCTCTCATAAAAAGTTATAAGTGTAATAGTTATGATTACTAAGAATATAATAAAGCAATAATAATAAAATCGAACATTTGTCATAAAAACTTTAACCTCGACGCGTCTCGTTCATAATTAATCGTTGTAATAAATTCCAACCAATTTCACAGACATTTTGTTGTTTCCCAAACCACAAATTACTGAAATTCGTCGAACTTTTCTCCAATTATAGTTGTGCTATAAAAAAATACAGGTGGTTTCATTGAATTATGGGAAATTAATTTCTCACACTCTTCGATGAAAATGTATATCCATACTAATATTATAATTATTTTGGAGCCCAACTGGGGAAGTACCTCCTCCTTACAGAAGACCACAGCCATAATAGCACTGCTACCTTTCAGGTATGTAGTGTTGTGTTCCTGATGGTGAATAAGGTTCCCAGAGCTCCAACACACTTATAGGTCGGCAACGCGCTTGTGACTCCCTTGGTGTTGCGAGTGCCCATGGGCGACGGTAATTGCTTACCATCAGGCAATCCGTCTGCTCGATTGCCACCTTTGTCATAAAAAAAAAATGCTAATGTAACTCTCTGTCTGTTACCGCTTCACGCTTAAACCGCTGGATCAATTGGGATGAAATTTGGTATGGATAGAGTTTGAGCTACGAGAAAGGGTATAGGATAATTTTTATCCCGCAACCAGACGGGCATGGCTGACGGATGATGTCACGAGGAAAACCTAGTTCATTATTTTTTTTTCTCACAAAGGACTTATTAAAAAAATATATTGTACCTTTGTATTATTTAAAGTGCAGTGCAAAAAAATTGATATTGTCTATAGGCGATATAGGTTTGCAAGTTGGTAAAAATTTTTGAAAAAATATCTGAAATATCAGGATATAAGTAGTAATTACAGGGAATTTTAATTTAAAAATGGAGATCATTTAACGGAGTACGAGTAAGCGGTGTAAAGTGGTTCGACTCATGCGGGACAGACCGGTTGTCTTGGCGATCCTTGAGGGATGCTCTACCAGTGGATGTCTTTCGTCTTAAACAAACGTAAACGCCTATCATTCTCTAAGTATTCAAACCAAAATTTGTTCAAAACTTATATCTTCAAATTTTAAACACAAAACTATCATCAGATTCAAACATATTATTTGTATAGAAACGGGTAACTCACGTTTTCGGCGATTCTCCGAGCCGAGCTGTTTTGCGTGACTTCGGTGGAACAATTTTTTTTTTACTTTATCGATGTGAAACATTAAATCCTAGATTCAGGCTTAAATTCAAAAAATATTGCCGGGAAAGGCCCCCTTGTAGACTTAACGGTTTTTAAGATATTTCAGTTTTTTAAATCACCGAAATCAAGTCCACCCACCGAAATCAATATTCATAGGAAAGGTCAAAATTCGTGTTAAAATGACTCTAAAAGCAATATTTTATCAAAAAATACTTGTCCATATAAAGTTTTCTTAATAAATTCAGAAAAATCTTGCATTGGAAACTCATTAACTGTAGAGTATATACTTAGTTTCATATTTTCAGCCCAACGAGCTGATTTTAGCAAGCAAACTAGTCAATTCGGAAGAATCCTGTACAAATATAATAAATCGAGCGATCATTATTAACGATATTCCGACCAGTTAACGGTCACTTTCTGGTAAAAAAACGTTTAGAAAATGATTTAGAAACTTCATGGACTATTCAAACTTAGCAAAGTCCAAGTTGCAGATGACCTCAGCTCGCTCAGGTCGGCCCTTTTGAAGTTCGGTTTAACGAAACTGAAGATGAAACCCGGGCTTATAATTTTGAACCTAAGCTTAAACATCATTGAATACAAAATGGCTGGAAAGTTGATGGATGGTAAATTTTTTGGGATTGTTAAGGTATTTTGAAGATTAACTAAAATTTCACCAGACGGAACTATAAAGTCTGGAAAGAATAGAGAGTCGGCACCAAGATTCTTGATGACCTTGCGCGTCTGTTATAGGCCCAGAAGGAGAATCTTCATCAGAAGGCACTGAATTTGATAGATATAGGTCAACCAGTATCGCGTAATCATAACTGATTAAATAGGAAAACTATCCGCAGATAGCATAACCAAACATTTTTAAAAGTAAATAATAAATAACAAATTTGATGTTGCCTAAAATTAAGTAAATTAAAATAACAATTATATCTATGCAACTAGAACAAACCTACGCCTCTTGGCAAGGTGCCCATTACGCAGGCAGCATTCCCGCGCTGAATTGCAGTTGCAAGCCTTTGAGCGAGAAAGCTGCCTGAGCGAGGGTCGCCTGTTGCCTCTCGAAGACGCTTGCTTATTTCTTTGTGGAGCCCGCGAGCGCACCCTTGCCCCAAGGCCCGAGTGTCTCGGCGCCAAATGGCGAGAACTCATATTGGGCGCCGAGACAACTGTATTTACAGACCTTGAGGCATTCCCGGGCGCCGCTCCCGCTCGTTTGATAGTAGCTGGAAGGCAGGACGCCGCAAGCGTATCTGAGCAAGTGGCATCTCACACCAGCGCGCGGCCCATCTTCCACGGGACCACCGACATTCCGTCAGGGCGCTCGCCGTCACCCCGGACTATCTGGGGCTCCAGAACGGCCGGGACTTTGGTACTGACGAGCGCCCTTCGTAGGATGTCGTTGACGGCGGCGTGACGGGAGAGGCGGCCGGCGCCCGATAAGCAGGATAGGCCATGATGGCCGAGACGATCCACAGGGGCTCCACAAGAAGCGCAAAAGTGGTCTGCGCAAATTCCAGCTCCGAGCCGGAGACCAACAGCTATCCGTAGTGTTTCAGGATCTATGAATGTGCCTATAGTCGGCGAGGGAAAGGCATGTAGCCAGTGACCCGACTCTGGCTTTGAAACTGCTAACAGCCTTGCAAGGTCACTGCCTGAAGAGGAGTCTAAAAGAGAATTCAAAATTGGCTTGGATGTTAATGTTTCCCAGGCCCTTTGTCTTTTCGGTCTGGACGGAAATTATATAATATACGAGTATACTAGCAACGTTGGTGTTAACTTTAACAACATAATCAACTGTTTTGAACACAATTATAACATAAACAATATTTAAGAACAAACAATTAACCTGTTTTTATAGTAAAGATTGATCGCGGTGGCAACTTTTTTGATTTCGGTGGCCTAAAACCCCACCGAATCCACGGAAATCACACCCACGGAATTCAAATTTTATCGTTATTGAACAATTACACAAAAAGTAATCATTGTATTGAAAAGACTCACTGGTAACCAAATCACATACTTCTTGGCATGGCTTAGGCACTGTTGCACTAAGAAAAGCACAAACACTGAACGAAAAATTTTGTTCACCGAATTCAAAAAAACACGAAACCAAACCCACCGAATGATGAAGATACCTCTGCGAATTCTGCTATTACACCGTGAGCATACGTCCGCTCTCGTCGGTGAACGCGGCCTAACTGAAGCTACCTGTGGACGCGGCATTGAGTTCCTGGTATATTGCTTTGAGCGATACCGCTACGTTTTGTAAACTCCAGCGAAATCAAGCGTTGGCGCGGGACATAGCGAAAATATGTTTTTATTTAATAAGGGTAATTCATATATTATGTTCAGTGAAATTATAGTAGAACTTAACTAATTAAGAATATGTGAACTAATATTAAAAATTAAAATAACATCCCCAACTTGAATTATATTTTTTTGTTTCAACGTATTTGGGTGCGGGACACGCCCACTGTACGTCAATTTCTGCACTTTTAATTTTTTTAATAATATTGAATATGGTGTTATGGAATATTTTATTAATTGTCGAGATAGAACAGACGCTGAAATATGTGTATGATTTTTTTCAAAAACATTAGGCTAAAAATTCACGCATATATGGCCTCGGACACGTAAAAACGCCACCTCTGAGAACTGCCCTTTTATAAGTCGAATATTGCTCGATATGTTTCACTACGTAACGAGGAGCATAATCATGAGCATTCGCGTTGATTAACTGACGCAGACTATCTTACAAATATGTCAAGCAATATTCGACTTATAAAACGCGAGTTGCCCGGTTTTATACAATAAATAAATATTTCGGAACAATCTAACACAAATCGATTTAGTCCTACGGTAAGCTCAGTAAGGCTTGTATTGTAGGTAAGACGACGATATATATAATAGATAGATACATATAAATACTTAGAAAACACCATGACACAGGAAGAAATATCAGTGCTCATCACATCACACAAATAAAAGGCCATCGGCTTCATAGGGGCCGCTGGCCTACCCGGTCGTCAAAGTATGTAAAATATTACATTCGGAATTACCTCAAAACATATATAACACTATCTACTAAAGAAAAGAAACTCCTACCCATCCCACATGACATTTCAATTCCGCAAACCAGTGCCATCAAACCAACATTTTTATTACCAACCCGCCCGTATGAAATATTTCAACATCTCAGAAATCCGCAAGCAAAAATGTAACATAACTTATTTTTACGTTACCAAGGAGCTGTTTAATGCATCATTGAAATTTGGGCATTTCTCGTTACGTCGGTGGGGGAAGGGGGTTTCACCCCGAGTAGGGTCAAGGAGATGTGAGAAAATGTGTTAGTATTCTCATCGCGTGCTCAGTTCGTGCATTTTGACGGTTTCTAGGGTTGACGGTTCAGTGTAAGTCGAGGGATGTAGAAATTCGTATTTTGGGATTTGTTAAAAATAACTAATAATAAGTGTGGGGTTAAGGAGAATGTATTTTTAAATGATGACTAGAAGTAGTGTAGTGCAGACTGACCAGAATAGCACCACCCCATCTCCCGCGGTCTGGCCTAGTGTGTAGTGACCCTGCCTATGAAGCCGATGGTCCTGGGTTCGTTTCCCAGTCAGGGCATTTATTTGTGTGATGAGCACAGATATTTGTTCCTGAGCCATGGGTGCTTTCTATGTATTTAAGTATTTATATGTAGAAACCCAATCTGCAGCTACTGCGGTCGTCAACCCGCCTGCCAATCGCGGCGACTATGCCAACTACCCCCAGATGATACAAGTCATTAGATAAAATTTTTGATTGGTGTAAACAATGAGACTTTAGTTCAACAGACCTTATTATCGGTCCATTTAAGACACGAATTTCAACAAAAAATAAATTGGCCAAAAACTATAGAACTGGCCAAAAACTATAAATTAAAAAATGGCCAAAAACTATAGAACGCAACGCACACATGACAATTCAGTTCGGGGGTGAAGGAGCGTCACTCACTCTGAAAATGGGTACCAGAGCTTACCCGAAACATGTCGCCTAGTGCGATATATTCACACGTGAATTGATCCGCATGTAACTAAGTAGTAGACAGTAGTCCTTACGTTGTGAATATAACATTCATTCGCACGAAGCGATTCGCTTCTACCTTCACAATGCGGACTGCTAAGCAATGGAATTCGCTCCCTCCGTCTATTCCCGTTAAGATATATTATCAAGGCAAAGAGTGAATAGACAGTAATCGTAATGAACCAGCATGCTGCATTTCGTGGACACTTACCGTCAGGTGTGACTGACCTCAAACGCTGGTCATACTTGTATAAAAAAAAGTAACATAAAACACAACAGTTTCAATTATATACGCGGCCTGTAATAGGAGCAAAAAAATTAGGGATCGCTTCTACACCACGAACGTAACAACATTTGTTCTACAACTTAAAATAATTGGGTAATTTATTTCTTGTGATTTTTTCGAACAAACTAAATAGTATTTTCAATGAACAGCATCCAATAGTCTAGTTGACGTTTACTGTCAGCCTACAAACTTCATAGTTTTCGCAATACATGGTGCTTGCTTGGAAAATCTTTTTTTATTAATATTTATTAAACTGTTAGTTATTTTCAAAAGTCGTAGAACAAATGTTTCTATTTTTGTGGTGTAGAAATGATGACTAAAGGTAATGCTCCTATTACAGGCCACACCTAGCAATGCACGCAAGAGAAGTTTCCAAAGTTGCGAAACTTTCCACATGAGAATTTCTCGGTAACTTCTGAGAATATTCTCGAGAACGAGAATTTATAGAATTACTTAATAACTTCGTGGTTTTTACCATGAACATTCACCATAGTTTAGATATAATCATTATAATATAAATATTTTACAGGTTTGCACTCCAGTTTACTCCAGTTATCAATTATCATCTTATCAACGGACAGTAAAATGCATGTGTATCGAAGTAATTATAGTAATTTGCATTGTTATATATAAATAAGGTACCACAACAAACACCTGGTTCGGTCGTTTATAACATTTTAGTGCATATAAAAATGAATTTAAAAAACAAATTTGTTTTTGTACACAACATGGTAAGAAATTACTTATTGCATTGCAATCTTCAGATTAATTCAGAACATTCAGAAAGAGACAGAGGTCTGTGTACTAGCCGTCCCACTCAGCTTGTTTTTTTTCTTCATGTTCGGCTAGCGAAAGTTAACCTTATTGAGATGTTTATAACGCACATTTTACTTATTGTCATTATGCAAAAAACTTCTTTCAGCATAATATATTAAAACTCCTTACTCACTGGTTGACACAAGTCAACGCGTCAATTTGACACGACCAAAGACAAGCATCAAGAAATAGTTCGGTAACCTATTTTAAATCTGAAAAACGATATTCGTAAATTTCGGACGATTGTCTCTCTCACTCTCATGACGCTTTAATTGGAGTAAAAGAAAAAGATGTTCGCAATATACGAACTTCGATGTTCGTGGTACCGGCCCAAGCCTATAATTGTGAAGTCCGAAAGTCGAAATGTTCTCTAAAATAAAATGAGAATTTAAGGAACTTATCGGTAACTTATCACTTATCAACCAAATAGCTGACTGTAATAGACAGTAATATATGCATAAAAACATGTAGTTTTAAGTTATGCCTATTTAAACTTTATTCCGGGTATATTTTCTTTTTTAAACTATAAGTTTCATGTTGCAGGAATGTTCTGCGAACATTCTCGAGAACGTTTCCGCTTTTTGGGAATGTTCTGCAATTTGTACATTGCTAGCCACACCTGATATATAAACGGCCTAGGCCAGAACTATTGATCGCCTTTGCTTATACTTTTGTGTAGTATTTACTTCTTTTCTGATGACATATTATCAATTAATTTAAGCTGATTAAGTATTGTTCGTTACGATTGTATAGAAAATTTGCGATAAGTCACTTCGTTGTAGATGCGAATTTTTGGTGCTTTTTGTTATATTTAATACGTACTTTTAAGAATTATTAGCTGATGTTCTCTTATTGTGTATATTGCTTTGAGATAAAAGGCTTGAAACGTCAGAAAATTGTTAGAAGGAAAGTGTGTGCTTAATACTTTTGGACAAGGCCGTACTTTTTAAATTTTATAGTAATGCCATTATTAAGATTGATTGCATTTTGAAAGCGCTTGGGGCTTAGTGGTAAGAGCGAGCAATCTGGAGGTCGCAAGTTGAAACCCCAGCTCGTTTTAATGAGTTTTTCGGAACTTATGTACAAAATATCATTTGATATTTACCAGTCGCTTTTCAGTGAAGGAAAACATCGTGAGGACAGCGGACTAATCGTAATAAGGTCTAAGTTTATCCTCTGGGTAGGAAGGTCAGATGGCAGTCGCTTTCGTAAAACTAACGCCTTTACCTTTGGATTAGTTACCAAGCGGTCCTCAGGCTCCCATGAGCCGTAGCAAATGCCGGGACAAAGCGAAGTTTTTTTTTTATGACATAGGCGGCAAACGAGCAGACAGATTGCCTGGTGGTAAGCAATAACCGTCGCCCATGGGCACCAGGGGAGTCACAAGCGTGTTGCCGGCCTTTAAGAGCTCTGGGAACCTTACTCACCATCAGGAACACAACACTACATACCTGAAAGGCAGCAGTGCATAGCTGTGGTCTTCTGTAAGGAGGAGGTACTTCCCCAGTTGGGCTTCTCCAGACTCAAGCGTGATGGTCATCGCTGTGCCCGTGTGTGGACATACCCGGGTTCGGGTCGAGGTAGATGACTAATGGCATTCTTACTTATAGTGCATTCAGGGTTAAAAGCAAAATATCTAGATCTGTTCGGTTAACTAGCGCGCGAAACAAAATAACCTTTAACGAGAAACAAAGCTAAACAGCCAAGCTTAATAAACCGGATAAAAGAAGCTAAAAAGCACTTAAATAGCCCTCAGTAATAAAAGTAGAATAATGGTCGATTAGAGCCTTGGCTGCAAAATCCTCCAACCAATGCCGTGCTGTTAATAATTAGGTGTAATTAAGTTTTCTTCGATTGCCACTAAGAACACGCCTCCGATAAATGCAGTTTGCGCATGCAGAAACAGGGGTTGGTTGGCCGTGACGTGTCGACAGTAAAACACAACCGACGACTATTTGAGAATAATTGATTCTAGTTAAACAGTTTTTGTATATAACTAGAATCAATAAATCTCAAATATCCGTTTAAATATATTGAAATAATTAAAAAAAAAAAAAAAAAAATTTGAAAAGAAAAAAAAAAACTATAGGCGGCGCCAGTAATGGACATGGAACCAATCATGAACATTAGTGCTTATTTCAAAGGAGTCAAGGTCATTAAATTTATAACGTTATGGTCTTTGAATTAAAAACTAAGTGTCCATCATTGTGCCTGTCAGCTTAAAGTGTCCAACATTGGTGCCATCACCCTACCTAGATTTTTGCTCAGACATAGGTTTCGTATAAAAACGAGAGGTCGATCGTAACTGGTAACGTATAAGAAGAAATTAGTTTTATCGCAACCGGTTTCGTACAAGGTATAAATAATTTTGGATCGCATCTCATTACGAAGCTCTGTTTGCGTATGCGGCCGAAGGGTAGTTAACATAAAATCAAATAAAAACTAAAGCTAGTCAGAACTATTCTTCGCTTCTACCTTCCTAATGCGGACTGTTAAAGAATGGAATTCGCTCCCTTCGTCTGTATTCCCGGAATGATATAATTTGGGTCTCTTCAAGGCAAGAGTGGATAGGCTGTTACTGAAGTGTGCTACACCTTCGACCTCGTCGTCACTTACTATCAGGTGCGACTGAGGTCAAACGCTGTTCAGTCTTGTATAAATAAAAAAAAAACTGCAGACGATATTTACAGAGTTACCTATCTGAGGTATTTCAGAAATGATAATAACAGCTCTACTCACGTTCATTCAGTTACTCGCACGACTTGCACTCTTTTTTGAAAATTTGTAATTTAGGACCCGGGTATGTCCTTAAACTACGTCCAACAATGAGAGGTAGGGCACAGCGATGACCATCACGCTTGAATCTGGGGCAGCCCAACTGGGGAAGTACCTCCTCCTTACAGAAGACCACAGCCATAATAGCACTGCTACCTTTCAGGAATGTAGTGCTGTGTTCCTGATGGTGAGTAAGGTTCCCAGAGCTCCAACCCCCCTTAAAGGCCGGCAACGCGCTTGTGACTCATCTGGTGTTGCGGGTGCCCATGGGCGACGGTAATTGCTTACCACCAGGCAATCCGTCTGCTCGTTTGTCATACAAAAAAAATCAAATAAAAACTAAAGCTAGGTAGAACTACATACGACATTTACAGAGTTACCTATCTGAGGTATTTCAGAAATGATAGTTAATAACGGCTCTACTCACGTTTATTCAGTTGCTCGTACGACATGTTTTTTGAAAATTTGTAATATAGGTTTGTTAGCCAGTAACTGTCCATAAAAAATTCGCAATATAGATTTATTTGCCAGTAACTGGCTACCGTATCCTAAAAATGAATTCTTACAAATAGAACACATTTTTTCTAAGGGTATTTCAATAACGTCACACTAAAATGAACTCTTATCGTGTATGCAGTTATGCACAGAGTTCATTTTTAGTTTTAATGTGGCCGGTTATTGGAGGGTGTCCAATTAATAGCGAATTACCCTATAGCGTTTATATTATGTGTGAAGTCAAGAGATGTTTCTAGATAATTGTCTCACTATGTATGTAGGTAATTGATTGCGTAAGTCTACAAAGTTATAATTATAATTGAATTATTCATCGTAAAATATTAATTGCCTGGTGAAGTGATGAGTGATTAATATTTGAAACAGAAATTAAAGGGAATTGTCATCATCATCATCATATCAGCCGAAAGACTTCCACAACTGAGGCCTCCCCCTTAGCGAACCACAGTGGCCGGTTTTGCGCCACCCATATTCAGTGGACTCTCGCCATCTTTACCATGTCGTGGGTCTACCTTGCGGGTCTGCTTATTGTAAAATTTGATTAAACACAATTTAGTGTTTTTCGCGTGCAAGAGCAACAAACATCCAAAGCCATATCATATCCATATTTTTGGACCCGGGTATGTCCTTAAACTACGTCCAACAAGGAGAGGTAGGGCATAGCGAAATACCATCACGCTCGAGTCTGGAGAAGCCCAACTGGGGAAGTACCTCCTCCTTACAGAACACCACAGCCATAGCACTGCTACCTTTCAGGTATGTAGTGTTGTGTTGAAATCATTCCTGATGCGATCACGCAGGGACACTCCAACAATGCCCTCTTCATTTCTCTTTAGGTGACTTTGTCTAGGTGTGTCTTAGGTGTCTTTGTGTGATTTATCGATATCATAAATCAAAGTTTACCTGTTAACGGTGATATTCAAATGCCCTTAGAACCAGCAATTGAAATAATAATTCGGTTATTCGCCTCTCTAAATGAAATAGTTTAACAAAATGTTCACTTTAGAGGTGAAAAAGATTAGTTGAATGTTTCATTACCAATAAATAGTCCTAGACGGGTGTTAAATATAACCTTGTACTAGAACAAGTCTGACATGCCTCAATGAATACATTAACGCTTAATTTAGTTATTCTGCACACAATTAATTCATGTTTTTATATTAAGCAGAAACGTCTGCTAGCATATCAAAGATATTTAAATCGAAAGAAAAATAGAAAAATTTTACTCGCGGCGGGACTCGAACCCACAACCACTGGATCACTAGCCCAGTGCACCACCAATTGTGCAACTCGAGTACCGCTTAGACGTGTCAATTTTTTCTATCTTATCCTTCCTGGTATACGTCATTACGGGTGACGTGTAGCGACATCTACCGAAGAGTATTGAAACCCATACTATACTAATATTATAAATGCGAAAGTAACTCTTTCTGTCTGTATGTGTCCGTAACCTCTTCACGATGAAACCGCTGAACTTTGGTACGGAGAAAAATTGAGCTACGAGAAAGGACACATGATTATTTTTAACCCGCAAAAGACTGGCGTGGCGGGCCGAGGAATTCGCGAAGAAAAACTAGTAATAAATCAAATCAATATTACATGACATTCTTAGACAAATTTACTGAGCTTCAAGGTAAGCTTAAGAAGACTTGTATTGTGAGTACTCAGCCAACGTATCATACAAATATTTAAATACATAGAAAACACCCATGACTCGGAAATAAATACCAGTGTTCACCTAATAAATGCTCTTACAGAGATTTGAACCTAGGACCGTCCGCTTCATAGGCAGTCAGTCTACTATCGTCACCTGTCCTCAGATGTTTGTAATGACGGCGTATTCCCATCTCTCTTCACTGAATACATATGGGCCATTTCATCAGCGACGAACGTCCACAGCTGAGCATAGTCCCCCATAAACTGTAATAAAGAGCGATCGCTGTATGAGGTTCTTCAAAATAGGAGTCTTTAGGATTCTCTGATTGAGGAGCGTAGTAGCACACACACTTACCGGAATTTGATCCCAGGACTATCGGTTTCATAGGCAGAATCATTAGCTACTAGGCCACACCTGTTGCCATATCACAAGATTGTATTTCGCTTTCAAATAATTTAATCTCAAAATCCTACTAGCTCTTCGCGGTCAGCCCGTCTCATATATAATTACAAGCCTTAATCAAACCAGATTCAGCCATTAATAATAACTAAATCCAATCTCTGACTGTAGAATATTGTCGAAAATTGTGTTCTTTACCACACTGAATTCTTAATAGAGGATTGATAATTAAATACCATACCTACTAATGACAATAGTTCGTTTATTGGAGTAACGCCAATAGTTCTTATGTAACAGTGTACAAGTTTATAGGTGAAAAACTTAGTTAAAGCATCTGGCTTATGTATTTTTTTTTATGACATAGGCGGCGATATGACACGAGCAGACGGATTGCCTGGTGGTAAGCAATTACCGTCGTCCATGGGCACCCGCAACACCAGGGGAGTCACAAGCGCGTTGCCGGCCTTTAAGGGGAGTTGGAGGTCTGGGAACCTTACCATCAGGAACACAACACTACATACCTGAAAGGTAGCAGTGCTATTATGGCTGTGGTCTTCTGTAAGGAGGAGGTACTTCCCCAGTTGGGCTGGCCCAGATTCAAGCGTGATGGTCATCGCTGTGCCCTACGTCTCATTGTCGGACGTAGTTTAAGGACATACCCGGGTCCAAAGTAACCGGGTAGTAGTAACGTGTTTGTACTCGCATGTCAGTTTTGACGTAACTGCCATATTAATTTTCTGCACAACTACATAGAGCTGGTCCTTTAAGTTTTCCACCTATAGCACGTTGGCTGCCATGAGCATCACGGGTGGGATCACGATTTTTTTACACGACGCTGGCAAACAAGCATACGGCCCGCCTGATGGTAAGCATTTACCGCAGTCTAAGGACTTCAAAGGATTCACATTTATGTGGCCATAGGCATCATCGGTAAAATCAAGTTACCTTCTCTGTGTGGCCATGGCCATCACGGGTGGGGTCACGATATCTTATTTATGTGGCTGGCGTCACCGGACGGATCAAGTTGTCTTCTCTGTGTGGCCATAGGCATCTCGGGTGGGATCAAGTTATATATGACATTATCTAGCAAAAGGAACCTTATTGTCGATGGCGCTTACGTTGAACCGCGTTGCGTTTGTATTGCGCCATCTTGAACAACGGCGTAAGCGCCATCGACAATAAGGTCCCTTATCATAGATAATGTCACATATTATCTGTGTGGCTATCACCGGTGGGATCAAAAGCTTATGTCGTTTTTATGTTATTTTTAAAAATTTGTGATACAAAGATAATAATTGCTTCTATGTTTCATAATTTGACTAAAATTATTAATTTCACGTTCCTTTCCATAAATCCGTGTTTTCACGAAAGTTACTAAAACGGAGTTTCCGTCAAACCTATAATACTAACCACATTATACGTATAAGTAATATTTATTATCATTTTTGGCTATTTCTTTACAAATAATAGAGTACCGAAATCCCCTTACAAGCCCTAAAGCATCAAAATATTCGTGGAAAAAGCGTTTTATCTTTGAAAAGTAAGGTTCGCTGGATTTAATATGGAACCTTCATAATTCTGAATGGCCGGCTAGCGAACATGTTGCCTGACCCGCCTTCGCTAAACTACTGACCTGATAAAAAAGGTCTGCTCTAAAATAGAGACAAAGCATAGGAGGGAGCGGAAAGAAATATCTACTACCCATTTAGCTCTTGGAATGGATATTAGACGTCTTTCTATTCCAGGTAGTGAAACATTGGTTAATGACTGTCTTATAAAGGAACTGAAGAGATAATTAAAGGCACTAAACTAAAGTAATTTTCAAGCCTTGCACACACACACACACACACACACGAACACACACAGACACAGACGCTCGCACATACACATATCCCAACTTGCTTCTAATCTCAACATTTTAAAATTTTAGTATAGTAAATGTATTAAATTATAAACTTACTTAGCTAATTTTCTCATTTTTGTTAAACCGCACTCGCAGTTGGCTATGATACAGCCTAGTTTGGTCACTGACGGATAGTCAACATTTTTATAAACTGTTTTTGTATAATAAACGATTATTGTTTTTTTTTATACATATAAGTATTAATTTGAAACATTACCACACCCAAGTAACAATTACCCGTGATGAAGGTCATCAGAGACCTCAGACCCTTAAAGGGCACGCCGTGCGCGTGCGGATAAAGTTACACATGTCCGTAGGCTACGGTGACTGCTTATAACCAGTTTGTTTGCCACCGTTGGAGTACAAAAAATAAAATAGATTTTATATCGAGTTTAAAGGCACAACACTAAATGCAAATTGATGACGCGGGTTCCAAGCCTGCAGTATATGTCATCTATTTCAATGTGTTCGAATAAATGAGATGACCCGGACCCGGGTATATTCTTAAACTACGTCTAACAATGAGAGGTAGGGCACAGCGATGACCATCACGCTTGAATCTGGGGCAGCCCAATTGGGGAAGTACCTCCTCCTTACAGAAGCTCACAGCCATAATAGCACTGCTACCTTTCAGGTATGTAGTGTTGTGTTCCTGATGGTGAGTAAGGTTCTCAGAGCTCCAACCCTCCAACTCGCTTGTGACTCATCTGGTGTTGCGGGTGCCCATGGGCGACGGTAATTGCTACCAGGCAATCTGTCTGCTCGTTTGCCGCCTATGTCACAAAAAAAAGTAGAGACTCGCTCCGCTTCCCTTGTGTTCTTGCGCCACATCCTTAGGTTTACGTAAATCTGGGTGATTCCACCAAAACAGATTTCTTTCTGTATTATTTGTGTTTGGCCTCCGATCCGATTAAGTGGAGCGCGTTTCGGACCGAGTTCGAATGTATTGTTGACTAACCCACCCTTCTATATGGTTGTACCTAAAACAAGCAGAATGCCATTTTAACACGTCATAATCGGTTTAGTTAAAAAACTTAACATGTCTTTCTAGTTGTACATACATACATACATTTCAGCCGTATGCAGTCCACTGCTGGACATACGCCTCCTACAAATATGACTTGTATCATCTTGGGGGTAGTTGCCATAGTCGCCACGCTTGGCATGCGGGTTGGCGACCGCAGTAGCTGTAGATTGGGTTTCAACGGACGCTGCTGCCCGTCCTTAGGATTTTTCCTTTTGTCGCCTCTTACGATACCCGCTGGAGGAGATGGGGTGGTGCTATTCTAGTCAGCCGGCATCATACGGCTTTGTAGTTGTGCAAATAATTAGTATGGAACTTACATCAAAATTAGAATATTGAACGCTGTCATACGTGTATACACTTCTGTCTTTCTTCTTGTCTATATCGGTTATTTTAAAATAGAAAAAGAACTCTAATAATGTTTTCTATACTTTATAATATTCCTCACATTGTCTCCTTTCTCATGGAAGCCTAGGGTTCACTGGGCAACTAATTCCAGGATTTGGCGTAGGCACCAGCTTTACTGAGGTTTCAGTCATCTGACTAAATACAAAGGCTCAACTAGGCCTTATTGGAACTAGCCCGGCTTCCTCATTGGTAAATATCAAATGATATTTCGTAAGTACATAAGTTCCGAAAAACTCATTGGATCAAGCCAGGGTTTGTACCAGCGACCTCCGGATTTTAAGTCGCACGCTCTTACCGCTAAGCCACCCAGCGCTTTCATCTATTACATAAAAATATTAATATCGTACAATAGTACTATGTAGGGGCGATTAGCTTCTAGGATAGTAAAAATAGGAAAAAAAATTAAACAAACCCATTTTGCTTCATAGTTTTTTTTTATGATATAAGGTAGCAAACGAGCAGACGGATTGCCTGATGGTAAGCAATTACCGTCGCTATGGGCACTAGGGGAGTCACAAGCGCGTTTCTGACCTTTAAGGGGGGTTGGAGCTCTGGGAACCTTACCATCAGGAACACAACACAACATACATGAAAGTTAGCAGTGCTATTATGGCTGTGGTCTTCTGTAAGGAGGAGGTACTTCCCCAGTTGGACTGCTCCAAACTCAAGCGTGATGGTTATCGCTGTGCCCTACCTCTCATTGTTGGACGTAGTTTAAGGACATACCCGGGTCCGGGTTGCGGCGATTCGAAATTACGCACTTTAAAAAAATAACCTTAGTTTGATTGCCATTGTATACACATTCATTTGTTACTTACATTCTTATTTAGTTCAAATATGCGATAATTACCTATGTATCAAGTGAAAATGAATTCATATAATAATATTTTGTTATTTGTCAAATGCCTTCATAGAAATTCAGTTGGCAGTCCGCCATATTCGTATTTGTTACCTTATTTTTCTTTTCTATTGAACCTGAATATATACTCGTAACTAACTTGCATACACATTTGAGACATGTCTAAATATTATTCCAGATATTTTTCTGTAATAGTCGTACCGTCATTTCCTACCACAAGT
The DNA here is from genome assembly GCA_022674325.2 of Grapholita molesta. NCBI lineage: Eukaryota > Metazoa > Arthropoda > Insecta > Lepidoptera > Tortricidae > Grapholita > Grapholita molesta. Next base: position 19,703,027 of record CP053124.2, on the reverse strand, counting down.
CTTGCCAGGCGTATTAAACTGGCAATTACAAAGTTCATGCCAACATTATGTTCCCCACGTATTAGTTGTTAGGACTAATGGGGAGCTCCCCGCGGTTAGGGCTGGCCCTCTTACGTTCACTAGATAGTGCATTGGCTAGCAAATTTATAGTTATTTGTAAGGACGTTGATCCTGAGGCATCTCACAACTGCATTTAGATAGTTCTCCTCCGGCAGCGGTCAGTCAGTAATTTTAGTCTTGAAATTAAAGCTGTCATTTTCATTCATAAAATATCACAATGACAAAGTTTAAATTTTCATGCATAATATGTCAATGTCATGCTGTCATATATAATACGATACTTAACATTGGCATATAAAAGTACAATACAATGGTGTGGGTATAGGTACCTTATCCTTTATTTTTATATTTTCTAGTATGAAGTACCAAATGGATTATTTAGAAAAAAAATAATAATAATACGTATGTCTGTTATAGACCCGTATATAAGCAATAACGTAACAAATAACTGTTTGTGTCGCTCTTCTAGAAACCAAGAAAAAAAAAACTTAATTTATAATTCCTACATGTACCTATCCAAGATTTTTTAAATAAAATTAAAATATTATTTAAAGAATATATGAGTATCTATATGGAGATTATTGTGCTAAAAATTCAAGTAAATTGCCAATGTGGGATTTTCTTATTATTACCTATTTATAAGTTAAAAAAATACATATCTCAGAAAATAAGAGAGATAAGAAGCCGAAACTTACAGGAAATAATACTTGTCATGAGGGCTCTTAATAAAAAAATACTGTAAACATGTCGTGAAAGGGCCGCTTGTCCATGAAAACACGGCTACGCTCTTTCTATAAGGTGTCCTGTAATGATTTTTTATTTATACAGTAAGCGGTGTCTCCAGGAGGTAATCTATGAACTGCGCCATGTTGGTCGTGGTGGCGATGAATGGCAGAGCGGTGCGTTTGTGGTTATGGTCGCAATATGGGACTGAGCACGATCAATGACTGAAACTGGTTTCAAATTATGAAGCAATATAGCTTTGCCGTAAATTGAACTTTTTCCTTGAGAAATATTACATTACTACCAAGGCTGGAAAGTAAGCGGTTGCCGGCGCAGTTTATGTCGACGGCCGGCAGCCGGATTGTTACGAAGCCGGCAACCCCTTTTTACGCCAAGGTATGTGTAGTGCTTTTCTCAAACGTGCAATACAATAATATAAAAAGTCCAAATACAAGTTTACCCTGCTTATGACGTTCCTTCGGCCTTTCGCTCGAATCCTAGTGTTTCAGAGTCATGTAATTTTTATATTTGAATAATCTTTTTTTAATTCTGTCTTTTACTTTTGTTACAGGTAAGAACGAGTCAGAACATCGTTATGAGCTTTATCGTTGAAGTTTGAGATTTGAAGAATTTCAGATCTGTTTCTTAAGAGACTCTTTGAACGGTTTCTAGGTAATATGCCTGTTTATAGGGTTGAGATAAGAATTTTTTTGGGACTTTTATGAAAACTAAAAGAAGGTATTACCACCCTGTTTATTAGTTTCTACAAACACAATTTAAATATTTGTGTATGTAGTTATAAATATAAAATAAACAAATAAATATTTCGGGACAATCTTACACAAATCGACCTAGTCCTACGGTAAGCTCAGTAAGGCTTGTGTTGTAGGTACTAGACGACGATATATATAAATTTAATATAATAGATAGATACATATAAGTACTTAAATACATAGAAAGCACCCATGACTCAAACTCAAACTCAAACTCAAACCTTTATTCAGTAAGTAGGCCACAAGGGCACTTTTACAAGTCGAGTATACAAAAGTAAAAGAGAAAAATAAAAACTACACCGGTTCTAACCCTACACCTCTGACCCGAGAAGTATTTTGACTTTTATGACCGGCAAGAAACTCGGCGGGACTTATTTTTTCAAAACAGTATTACAAAAGATATCTTATACAAATTACATAAAAATGCGTTATTCTTTAAGAAAACATATCCAACAATTACAAAAAAATTCTGCCAAAGGAAAAATAAAAATAATTATTAATTACTTAAAAGTCCAAATCTGACTGCTAAGAACGAAGTTAACAAAACGTTCGATATGCTTTCTTATCTGAATTGTGTCCTTTATTCTAATTTAGAAATTACAAAATTAGTAATCAAAATTTTCAAAAAATATTATATGTATAGTTATTTTGTTTTCAAAATATACACAAAAATAGAAATACATGCTTATTACAAATAAACCTCAGAGATGTATAAGGTCTCCAGGTGTCATGATTTCAATATACTAACACTTTTTGTTTTTTTAAGATAAACAAGCACCGAATGAAGTGTATCACGTAAATAAACAAGAAGAAAACTACCTAAAACAGAGCCCCAAATAGCCAAAACAGACCGGTCTCCACAAACAGCACCCGTTCACGAGTATGACGCGTATCTCAGCCATCGCCTCCCTCAACCTTTCTTCGGGAAAGTGGCGACCCGATCAACGACGCCACCATAAGCAAAGACTTTTAAGTGAGCATGACATGTTCAGGCTGGCAGGCTCTATCAATTAACAAATTTAGTCACATGTACATGGTGAGAAGCCACATTCTGTGCTTGTCCATTACATACTTAAATAACACTTTAGTTATGAAAGGCATATAGAGAAATGTCTCTATGCGTCAGAAGCTATAAATATTTATTTATGCAAATAAATATTCATGAATAATAATATAAATACAATAATTAGGGATGTATAATGTCCCTAAGTGTCTAAAGAGTAAAATAAAACATTATAACAAATAAAATAAAAAAAGAAGAGAACAACATGTCTCGTGTCAAACAAACTGGACACTAGTAGGTAAAGACCATATAGTAATGGAATAATCTGTACTACAGTATCAAGCTACAGGCTTAAAGGCATCCTTATCCTCAATGAAATCTTTCAGAGTATAGTATTCCTTACTTAACAAATAGTGTTTGACGTATGACTTGAATTTATTTTGTGGCAAATTAACTACATCAGCAGGAACTTTATTATAAAAGCGTGTACAGTTTCCAGCGAAAGATGAACGAACCTTGGCGAGGCGGTGACCGGGCACAGCAATTTGATTTTTATTTCTAGTGTTAAAGCTATGGATATCACGGTTAAGTTTGAATTCTTGGATGTTATTCCGCACATACATAATGTTTTCTAGTATGTATTGAGACGCTACAGTGAGAATATTTGCTTGCTTAAATTTTTCTCTTACGGATGCTCGACCGCGCATTTTATAAATGCCGCGGACAGCTCGCTTCTGTAGCACAAATATGGTCTCAATATCAGCCGCTTTACCCCATAACAGAATTCCATACGACATAACACTGTGAAAGTAACTGAAGTATACCAGCCTGGCAGTCTCAATGTTCGTTAAATGGCTGATCCGCCTCACTGCATAGGCAGCTGAACTAAGTTTCCCTGCTAGGGTGGCTATATGTGGATGCCATTGCAATTTCGCGTCCAGAGTGACTCCCAGGAAAACAGTTTGATTTTCAAATTCCATTGTATCACCGTTTATTGCAATCTTGCTGTTGTTAATCTGCTTGACGTTGGGAAGAGTAAATTTGATGCATTTCGTTTTCTTGGCGTTCAAAAGAAGGTTATTTGCCGTAAACCAGTTCTCTACTGTGGAGATAGCATTGTTAATGCTCTCGAAGTTACTTTCCCTTCTGTCCACTTCAAAAATCAGCGATGTGTCGTCTGCAAACAGCACTATGTCATGTTTATCTTTCACTCAGGAACAAATATCTGTGCTCATCACACAAATAAATGCCCCGACTGGGAATCGAGCCCAGGACCATCAGCTTCATAGGCAGGGTCACTACCCACTAGGCCAGACCGGTTGTCGCTCTTCTGTATCATAAACATACCATTTAACTAGACGGAGCGTGGTCATAATAGTACCACGATAGAAAGGGATGGTATTATGTAACTTGCCATAGGTATGGCAGAGACGGCGCTATTTTCGTCCGTCCTTGTCATAGTCTCACATATTTTTGCTCCCCTTCAAACTGAAGCCTTAAGAACTGTCAAAGTTGGAGGGATACAAACAAACACAATTGAAATTTTTTTTTTCGGTTCAACTCTAAAGGGTTAAAGTGTCGTTATATATGTATTTGAAAAACAGTTGGGGTTGCTTAAAACATTTTTTGTAAACGTGAATATCTTTGAAAATCTCTAGAGATATTGATCATGATCCTTCCCATGAAGCCGATGGTCCCGGGTTCAAATCTCAGTGAGAGCATTTATTTGTGTGATGAGTACAGATATTTGTTTCAGTCTTGGCTGATATTATATACATTGTTGGTTGAACCACAACACAAGCACAAATAAGTATTATTTATTTATAAAAAAAATTCGGTACAAATGTCAAAAAGCACAAAAGAATATCTACATCTATTTCTATCGCTCTCGTGAACATAAATATCTATAAAAAGAGACGCAAAAAAATGTCCAAATTTCGATATACCTTTCACTATAGCTCCAATTACTGTCATAAAATAAAACTGTCAAGGTTTAAAATTAGGATAATTCAAATGAACTCAGGATATTTGTTTTATCCGTCGAATTTCGAAACTCCTAATCTTGCCAACCGGTAATAAAATCATCGAATTATCTTCGTGTTCCGGCAATTTCGTAAAAAGTAACGCGGAACGTCTTTTGTTTCGTTATGAGGTTGTCACGAAAATTATTGGCGGCCATTTTGTTTTTCTAACTGGCGGCACAAAATAGACAGGTACAGAAGTCAATCACATGTATGTACTTCACTTTTCATACCTACGCCCGGCGGTCGCTCTAGGGTTGCCAACTATGCTTATGCGCGAAAAACTATCGTGAAACTGGCGCTCCTATCGAGTTGTTTGTGATTTATTCTCGAGAATGAAACGAGAAGAATCCTAACTAATATTATAAATAGGTACGAAAGTAACTCTGTCTGTCTGTGTACTGTTTTTAACAGTATTGAACCGATTTAAATGAAATTTGGTATGGAGAGTGTCTGAGTCGCGGGAAAAGACATAGGATAGTTTTTGTCAATCATCATCATCATCATCATCACCCTGATTTTATGCAGACTAAGTCGCGGGCAGAGTGGAAATTTAATTTAAAAATATAAAATACAGTCCACTGAACATTTATAATAGCTTTTTTTCGTTGCTCCATTATTGCACTTATAAAATAACTAGCTTTTGCCCGCGGCTTCGCTCGCGTAGTATTCGTAATTTTTAACAAAAAAGAGGTTTTTGTTACACCCGTACCTATGTTTTGTATATGCACAGTGTACGTGTTTGATGTAGTAAATATACCTATCACAGAGGCAAAACAGCTGGGAAGTGATGGTAAGTACGTAGTTTAGAGGCGGTATGGCGACCTCATTCTACGCTTTCCCACTGTTTCATCTTGCAATTCATTCGAAAAATGACCTTGTAGACTTTAAATCATTAAAATTATATGCACATGTGGAATACATATCGACAGTGGAAATTTCAAATGTCGTAAGTCGCATATAAAAGTATGTCCTTTACGATATTTGAAATTTCCACCGTCGATATATTTCCCGGTGACACCCCTTCCCGTGCGTCGCCTGCACTCGCCTAGGTACACTGACGACAATCGAGATGGCACAAAAAACCGCGTTCTATAGATCAATAGCAAACCCTACCCCAATAGTATAAATGAATGCATTCATTTGTTTAACACATAGATTATTACATGTGACAGTTCTTATATCTATATAGGTACAGTCGACTTCATAAATATGCAAACTTTTTTTTTTCTATAGCCACTGAACAATGCTCAATATTGTTTAGATAATTATAGACTCGTCTGTACCACACATCTCGCCAACAACACGCGTGCGATTTATTTTTCCCAATTCCTTATTTCCAACAACGATATTCTCTTCTTCAACTATACTTAAATTTAAAACAATAACGTACCTAATTAAATGTCTAGTAGTACTCTTGTAGTTTAAAGTAAAAAAAGATAAAGAAAAATAGTATTATAGTTAGTAGTAAGTAGTAAGCTTCCGTTCGTAGTATCACCTCGTTTTGAGAACACTCCCCTAACAGCTACAGCCAGTATCGGTATTCTTGGCGTCGACATCTCAAACGAAGTCCAGATCCGCGGTCATTTAGAGAATCATTGTCATTTCCCCCAATATTGGCACTCTTTTAGACAATACCACCTTCCGCTTAGTATACAGTTTACGTTTAAGGGCATCAACAAACCATCCACATCCATGTCAATGCCGCGTTGTGGTGGACAGTCTGGGCCACCACGGCCTCTCATGTGTCCATACTGGAAGGGCCCTTGTATGTCAGCGCCAAACTGCGAGCAGTTTTGGAGCTGAGCGGTCTAGCCAGAGACGACGGCAAGAGGCCCGATGGGATGGCGCTGGTGCCTTGGAGTATGGTCCGGCCGCTAATTTGGGACGCCACCTGCGTTGATACTCTGGCACCGTCCCATATTCCAAGCACTAAAATTAATTCTGGTGCTGCAGCAACCTCGACAGAAGACTTCAAACGCCGCAAGATTGTCACTCTGGGAAGTACATATTTGCGGCGTTTAGCTTCTAAATTTTGGGGCCGGTCCTATCTTAAAGGCCGGCAACGGGCTTGTGACTCCCTTGGTGTTGTGAGTGCCCATAGCCGGTGGTAATTACTTCATTATGTCAGTCAAATGACGTCCACTGCTAGACATAGGCCTCCCCCAAAACGACCTAAACAGGCCGGTCCTGCGCCTTCCAAATCCAGTGGCATCCCGCGACCTTCACCAAGTCGTCGGTCCACCTTGTGGGAGGCATACCCACGCTGCGTCTTCCAGTTTGTAGTCGCCACTCAAGAACCTTTCCGCCCCATTGGCCATCAGATCTTTGCGCAATGTGCCCTGCCCACTGCCACTTAAGTTTGGGGATCCGGAGGGCTATATCGGTAACTTTGGTTCTACTGCGGATGACATCATTCCTGATGCGGTCACGATCACGCAGAGACACTCCCAATATAGCCTGAGGCCTATAGTAAGCGACCACGTTTCAGCACCAAAAGTTATCACTGGACTGGACCCGAGTATGTCCTAAAACTACGACCAAGACCACCGGGGCCATCCCCCGCAACATCCCTAGAGTGCGGTGAAAGTACTGCGATCGCCAACTCGCATGCCAAGCGTGGCGATAATAGCATTTACCGCTCATGATTCCGTCCAAACCAGGGAATCCGTCTGTCAATAAAAAACAGGTGTGTGCATCAATGAGAGTCAGTGTGTCTGTTACAACAAAATCGATGCCATTTCCGTAATTAGCGTCTCAAAAAACCATGGAAACGACACCCGTATCGATATTTTGAGATTTCAACCCCATTCCACCCCCAACAAGGGGTTGGTATTTCACGTCCACACGTTGTATTTCATAATTGTAATTGTTTTTGTAATTAGCGGACCGATATACAGAAGAAACAATACCAATGTGGATTTTTGGACTTTGTCATCACATTTCCCTCTTCTAGGGGTTGGATTTTTCAAAATCCAAAAACACGTGTTTAATGATGTGTTGTTAGAAATACTCTCGTGAAATTTCACATGAAAAAGTTCAACTATTGTATTTTTCCCATACAAACTTTGGCCCCCATTTCACCCCCTTACGGGATGAATTTTGAAAAATCCTTTCTTAGTGCACCTCTAGACCTTATAAGGAACCTACTTGCCAAATTTGGATTCTCTAGACCCAGCGGTTTGGGCTGTGCGTTGATATGTCAGTCAGTCAGTCAGTCAGTCAGTTTCTTCTTTTATATATTTAGATTTACGATGTCAAGCGGATGGCACTCACGCTTGCACTGGTCCGACTGGTCCGAGATATCGTGTCTGTGCGCATTGTCTATGTGTGCGTTGATCAAGCGCGCTTGTATGGAGATTGATTTCTGTACCTGTCTATTTGGTGCTAGCGGCTAGAGTGGTCGAGGATCGTTTGCGCTGGCGTGCAATGTTGAGCAGTGGACGCAGGCTGATATTAGCCATGTGTAGTAGATATTATATGCTGCACGAATTGTGTCTATATTATGTCAAACGCCATAAGGTTACATTTAAAAAGTTCATACAATTAAAACTTGTGAGCCATGTTACTACTACTTACTTACAAACGGATAAACTCACGTGTAATTATATCACACTTATATCGACATGTCGGTGTGTCTTCGGCTTGAAGTTGGATACCAGAGCTTACCCGAAACATGTCGCCTAGTGCAATATAATTACACATGAATTTAAAAAGTTGTCAAAAGTGCTAAAGTTACATTAAAAATAAAGAAAAGTAACCTTTACTCATCTTCCTCGCATTATTGTGCGCTTTTGGTGCGCTTTGCAAGTTATTCCAGGAATTTTCGTACTGGCTTGTTTTACGAAAGTGACTGCCATCTAACCTTAAAACCCAGAGGGTAAACTAGGCCTTATTATGAGTCCGGTTACCTCACAATGTTTTCATTCATCGAAAAAGGACTGGTAAATATCAAATAATATTTCGTACATAAGTTATTGGTATAGGTAGTTCGACTGAGGCGAATGGATTACGCACACAACTATATGAAGTACTGATTGAATGAATGGAATGAATGAGTAATTTCAAAATCTTCCTATCATTACATGTTGTTGTGTGCGTGACTTCAACTCTCGTGAAACTACCTATAAGAGAAGGAATTTGAACTAGTTACCTCCGGATTGTTCAAGTCGCACGCTCTTACCGCCAGGCCACAATTGCTTAGCGCTTATCCATTCATCCATTTAATTACTATTTTTTGTTCACTTTCCTTTTTATTATTTTCATGGTAAATGCCTTTATATAAACACGGAATATCCGCCTCGTATGCTACTCGTATATCTCGATACCTCCTACGTATACTGAGACAACTGACATTTTTACAATTTTAGTTTTTTTGCATTTTTGGGATCAAAATACTTATATCTACATGCTATAAAAATTTCGTAGCGAAATAACTGTTAGTTTTCGAAATAAAGTGACGTATACTGACCCAACTAACACTATTTTTTAAATTAGAACGTCGTATACTGAGCTAAGTCACTTGTACCAGTATACGCGGTACATTTAGCGAGGGAGGGCGGCGCGGGCGCGGCGCAAGTGGCAGTTGACGCAGTATGCTCGTTCGCTATTGTTGCGGGGGGAACTTGTCTCACTATGCGCGGGCGACAAACGATGCGGCATACGTCTTTTCTACCCGTTTTCTACCTACTACGTATAAAACAAAGCTTTTTATATTATGATTTTGTTATTATGATGTTGTTGTGTAGTAGTTTATTGTTTAATTAAACACAAAATACATCAAAATGAAGCAGACGAGAGGAAGAAGTCTGGTTGCACTGGCATTAAATAAACCATTTTAACGCGAAACGAGCGGTAGGCAAGTAAATTTAATTGTATATTTGTGAGAACATTAAATTAAAAAGCTAATTTGAACAACTATGGTGATATTTTCAGATTTTTTGTTAGTTAGTCCAGTAGTCGTGGTTTCAAATGAGAATGTTATTGATTTACTTATATCAATGCACGTGGGTTTTCAATGGTTTTTTTTTAGTAATTATTAATGATAAGTAATTAAATTTGATTTCATACTTTTCAGTACATTTAATTAAAACCTAATTTGAACAACTATGGAGATATTTACAGACTTTTTGTCAGTTAGTCCAGTATACGAGGTTACAAATTATTATTGAATTGCTTTTATCAATGCATGTGGATTTTCAATGGTTATAGTAACTTATTTTAGTGTCCCCGTTGCCGCTGGGAGTAGAGGAGCTACGGGAGGAAATATATTTTTTATATGTGGATCGACGAACTAAGAAAATATAACGTTAATCTACAGTGGAGTCTTCTTATAACTAAACTCGCACATAAATTAAGTTCGGCCGCTTTCATCGTTAGGAAAATATTGAGACAGCTCGATTAGTTTATCATAGTTATTTCCATAGTGTAATGTTATATGGTATTCTGTTTTGGGGCAAAGCAGCTGATATACAGACTATATTTGTATTACAAAAAAGAGCCATTCGTTTTATATATAACTTGAAAGCAGGTGTATCTATTAGAAAGCTTATTAAAGAAATTAATATAAATTAACTGTAGCTTGCCAATATATATATGAAAATATTATGTACGTTATTAAAAACCTTCAGTTGTTTACCAAAAATTGTGACATCCATAATTATAACACTAGAAATAAGAATAAGCTTGCTATCAGAAAAAGTCGTGTGCGTAAAGTGTATAAATCATTATTTGGGCAATGTAGGTATTCATTTATATAACAAGTTACCTGATGATGCCTTAATATTACCCTTCCCAGTACTTAGAGAATTACTTAAAAAAGTCTTTAATGTCTAAGGGCTATTACAGAGTGTAGATTATTTGACAGATAAACATGCATGGCCCAAACCAGCACTAACTAAACTGCCTAGCAGTTAATTCAACAATTGTATGTACTGCTATATCATGTAAATGACACAGTTCACTTTCAGGTAATAAAACATATCAAAGTTTGTCTATTTTGTGAAGTCAAATTTTTTTACATTATTATTTTCACTTTTATATTTTAGTATTTTCAGTTATATCTTGTAATAAACTGTTTGATATGTTTTCTTTTCGGACTACGCATAATTATGTACTTTAAGATGTGATTTATCACTGTTTTGAAAAAATAAGTCCCGCCGTAGTTTCTTTCCGGTATCTTCTCGGGTCAGGTCATTTACTTCACTCACTATCACTTGATCTCTTTTTTTGATTCTTGTCCTTTATGCGAATGACTTTGGCAATAATAAGAAGTTTTGTTTTTTATGAGGATTCATATTCTATTTTACCTTTTAAACTGATCTCAGTTGTTATATTTAGAGTTATTCATTTTAATTTTTATTGTTAATATTAAGAAAAAGTGTTGGTTAATAATTTTGTAGATATACTAAGCAATGAGAATGAAGAATGTAAGGAAACATATTAAGTCAATGGTTAATCAGTATTACGTTGATAATAACAATGGCTCTGAGTAATTCATTATAATTATTACCTTTATAAGAAACGTAACTTTAGTATCCACTTGCTTTAGTTTTAGTTTCACAAACGTAACTTGCCTAAATATCTTCATTATAATTCTTTAAACTTTCTATAATGAGCACAACATACAAAATAATGTTAATAGTATACTGGTACATAATTCATTCATTCAGGCATTTCACAGGCGTATAATGGTACAAGTGACAAATCAGGCGAAATTTAACCGATAAAATATATCCGAACTGGATTTTGGAGTATTTTAAGATATCTAAGAATGATACGTGACTCATGGCGTTTAGTTTAATAAGATTATGTCCATATTCATCAAATAATAATTTACTACGTATACTGGATCAAGTGGTAGTTATCTCAGTTTATCAAAAAATTGAACTCGTTAATTTCATGTATACTGGACTAACTACAGTTTTTTCAAAAACTACTAATAATTTTAAAATAGTAATTATGTGGATTTAAGCGAAATACATTCACCATACATATTTGAAAATTTCATGAAAATATGTCAAAGTATGAGCTAGTTATGGAACTTTGTACCTTTAAACAGCTCTGCTGTAAAATCGTGATTTTGCACTTGTCCCAGTATACGTAGGAGGTATCGATCTATATATTTCTCCTCCACATAACTAATAAAATACAGTTCGTTACACAGTTATACTCAAATATCTAAAGCCCTTGTATATATCTTTTTTATAAAAATGTATTTAAAGCACTTACTCTATTTACACAAAGATACACAAGGCCATTCAGTTTTCGACAAACAGAAAGCAAAGTATAACGTAGCTAGGGTCTGCTTGAAAACCAGCGTTGTAGTAGTATTGCTACAACAGATGCTGAGGCAAGCTCCTTTTTAACATCAGTTATTCAAATAGGTTTCACCTACAATAAAAATAACGTAGTTTTAAATTGTATGTTAAGTTCTCTCTCTGTGTTGTAGAATATTTATATTTCATGTGGTGTTAAATAAAAACCTTATATTATGTCTATGTCTATATCTTATAGTATAATTGTCATGAATTTAAAAAATATTACTCTTAAAATTATCAATCATATGGCTTGACTATTTGATCGAATTAAGATGATCGCGTTTAAATCTCCGTGGGAACGCAGCCAGGCTAATCCAACCGCTCATCAAATAAATAAATTCTCTGCTGAATCCAATTTTTGCCATTTTATACGCTGATCAAATTAAACAAATTGGTTTTAGATGTAACTCGGGCTGTCACTCAATCGAAATAACAGTCAGTAGAAGTGAGACATGAAATAATTTTCACTTTATCTTCTCTAGATATATAAACGTGAAAGTCCTGACTGACTGATCAACGCACAGCCCAAACCGCTTAACCTAGGTAGCTGATTTTTTCACAATAGGTAGTTTATATACCGTAAGGACCCACTAAGAAGGGATTTTCGGAAATTCCACCATAAAGCGGGTAAAAAGAGGGTTGAAAGTTTGTATGGGGATTGTGTAAAATTTAAAGCGAGGGAATTGGAATTTTGTGTAAACAGTCCTTATTCAAATACAAAAAAATGATTTCAGCGTTTTTTGAAATTCATCCCCTAAGGGGTCAAAAAAGGGGTTCTTCTGCGCATGCGAAGTCGCGGGCAAAAGCTAGTCAATTGATAAAATGGCAGATGAATTTTTTTTTTTATGATATAGGAGGCAAACGAGCAGACGGATTGCCTGATGGTAAGCAACTACCGCCGCCCATGGACACTCGCAACACCAGAGGAGTCATAAGTACGTTGTCGACCTTTAAGATCCCTATACGCCCTTTTCTTGAAGGTTTGGATGGTCATATTGGTCCGGAAATAAAATAATTTGTTGAATAATTTTCTGACAGTTTTGTTGTGTTGTGAGGGTAACTTTCGTGAGTCGGTCATTCTTCATTCTAAGTGTAAAGTCTGTATGGACACTCGAGCTGGATGAAGAGCGGTGTAGGGGCATGAATAAGTATTACAGGACATCCTTACCGAAATAGAAATAGATATATGTGACATTATCTATGAAAAGGGACCTTATTGTCGATGGCGCTTATGTCGTTGTACAAAATTGCGCGATACAAATGTAACGTGGTTCGACGTAAGTGCCATCGACAATAAGGTCCCTTTTCATAGATAATTCCACATATTTATTCGTAGATGCACAAAATAAAAGAACATTACGACTGAATTTGACGACCAGTCTGGCCTAGTGGGTAGTGACCCTCCCTATGAAGCCGATGGTCCTGGGTTCGAATCCCAGTCAGGGCATTTATTTGTTTGATGAGCACATAAAATATTTGTTCCTAAGTCATGGGTGTTTTCTATGTTTTTAAGTATTTATGTGTATCTATGTATTATATATATCGTCGTCTAGTACCTACAACACAAGCCTTAGGTACTGAGCTTACTGTAGGACTAGGTCGATTTGAGTATGATTGTCCCGAAACATTTTTTTATATATTTTTTTTTAAGTAAGAACAAATCAATATTTTTATGAAATATTTTGATTTGCTTTGATTTTTAAGTAGTAATACTACTTAAAAATACTTATACTATATCAATTAAAAGCAGCCCCGATAGCTATAGATGCGGGTTCGAATCCCGTCTCGAACACCGGAGGTCCTCGTCGTTTTTTCTTAAGTATATGTTATCTATTCAACTCTTATTTATTTATTATAAACCTCATGCGGGATAGTACAATATTAGGCGATGTCTAACTAGACTAGAAGGACACTTTAATAGAGTCTGCTTTCTGAGGAAACTTTATTGTCTGGTCATTATACAGACTTAATTCATCTATGTATATTATCGATTGCTATTCAAAATTGAATAATTCTATTAGTAATACCAATTCATCGTATAATGCCATTAGTTTCCATTTATAGTTAATGCGATTACATACCGTAGCTCTAGATAAAAACGGCACAAATGCCATAAAGTTTGCATGTAACTTATGACGTTTAGTTCTTCCATACTAATTAATCGCTCATATCATTTTGCAGTGAGTTATTGTTATTTAAAAGGATTCTAGTAATAAGATTACATCAATGCGCTATTGCTATGTATTTTAAATTTGAATTGGCTTTTATGAAAATTTTCACTATAATAGTATAAACTCTTTTTTATGACAAATAGACAGACAGAGAGTGAGTTACTTTCGTATTTATAATATTAAAGTATAAAGTATGGATAACGTTGACCGAATACCCACGATACAAGATTTCTTGAGATTACCGTTGGGGTCGGTCAATTTGTTTAATGATGTCCTGTAAAATTTATTTTACATTTATGTATATGCCCTTGTCAGTCGCTTTTATGAAATCTGTACAACCCAACCCTATCCTAACCTCGTCATATCTAGGCATCGGACGGAAGAGTGCAAATAACATAAGGAACAGGACTTGGACCATAGTGGAGTAGCTATCAGCGTAACATATTTTATACAGTCGATCAATTTGTCGATGTCATGACATAATTATTTCGTCGTTATTAATGGTGTTAAATTTAGTAATTTAGAGCCTAGTAATATTTTTTTACCAAATAAAGGCCATGCCAGGATAAGCTAAGAGAATCTGCCCCCAGCGAGTTTTGGTTTGTAATTTTTTTTGATGATGTAGCTTTGTATTAGTAGCACGTATGCAAAATATCAGCCCCCGAAATGTTACAGATTTTGGTAAAAAAAAAAAACAAAATATGATCTTTCTTCAATATCTTTTTTTCTACCGAGCCGATTTTGACGTGCTTCTAATATATTGAGCATACAGTAAAGGTGATTATGCGACATTAATTATAGGACACATTGCCTTACAAAAAAAAAAAAAATTACAAAAACAAAAATACTTTTTTTTCTTTTTTGTACTTTTACGTCAGCGACACCTCCAAGTTTTTCACTAAAGCTAGCCTCTTTAATAAGCTACGAAATGAATGTATTAACATAATTTTACCAGGGGTATAACGGGGTGTTTTTTTAATTGAATTCATCACAGTACATTTTCTTTACCCGCTCATTATTAAAATTAATCGATTAAAAACTCTTTTCTCAAACATGCAATGAAATGTCTTCGTTACGTGCGTCATAATAGGCTTCGAAGTATCACGTTTAGGGCGGATCGACTCCAGAGTACAGGTAACGAATTTCATATAAAATTGAAGGCCTAGGCCGGGCTATACCTGGCGTCTGTGTTCATGAAGCCTGTTCAAACAGCTGAGTTATATTTTTTTATCATTTTTAGTGACTAAATGATTAGCGGGCTAAAAAATAATCTCGCTTATTTCAGACGAAATGGTATGAAGAGATTTATTTTATTTATCATGTAATTGAATATTCATATCATCAGGTTATTACATTATTATATTTATTATTCATGCTCTCAATTTTAAAATTGTATTGGCAACACCAAACACTACTCCACGCATGCGCGTTTTTGAACGCATTTTGACTCAACCAATCACAGGACACTTTTACTTGTTTTAATAATGGCGGAATGGAAAAGTTTCTCGGCGTGTAAAACTCTGTTTATTAAGACTAAATAGTGGTAAATGGCGTGATTCAATGCTTTTGTGACTTAGATATAGTGTTACGGGTGTATAAAAATTGAATAATCTAACCGGGCCCGGTTTTATTTATCTATATTTTGTTATTGTGTACCGCCAAAGGCAGATGCCGTAGCGCCATCATTTAAAAGGTAAGTGCATTCTTTTTTGGTGGTTTTTCTAAATGTTGTATATAGTAATTATAGCCAGACTATTTATGATAGTCATTAATTATTACATCGAAGGCAAAAATACTACAAAGCGGGATTGGAGGGAAAATTAAAAAACTTATGTCGTGAAGCTGTTTTGTTCAGTGGTATTTTTTTATTTATTTCATTGCATTAGTTTGAGAAAAGCACTATACATGCTTAGCCGTGAAAGGGTCTAGAAGGCTTCGTATACTATCCGGCCTCCTTACAGTCGGCCGTATATACAACTCAGCCTTCAACCCCCTTTTTCCCGGCGGCTGCAGTAATGTACTATTAGAGAAACTTGTATGTTCAAAGGAATCAATACTTTTTAATTTTTTTTTTCAAGTGGCCAGTGCTCATTATAAACATACAAGTTTCTCTAAAGAGTTTTTAATCGATTAATTTTAATAATGAGCGGGTAAAGAAAATGTACGGTGATGAATTCAATTAAAAAAAACACCCCGTTATACCCTGGTAAAATTATGTTAATACATTCATTTCGTAGCTTATTAAAGAGGCTAGCTTTAGTGAAAAACTTGGAGGTGTCGCTGACGTAAAAGTACAAAAAAGAAAAAAAAGTAGGTATTTTTGTTTTTGTAATTTTTTTTTTTTTGTAAGGCAATGTGTCCTATAATTAATGTCGCATAATCACCTTTACTGTATGCTCAATATATTAGAAGCACGTCAAAATCGGCTCGGTAGAAAAAAAGATATTGAAGAAAGATCATATTTTGTTTTTTTTACCAAAATCTGTAACATTTCGGGGGCTGATATTTTGCATACTTGCTACTAATACAAAGCTACATCATCAAAAAAAATTACAAACCAAAACTCGCTGGGGGCAGATTCTCTTAGCTTATCCTGGCATGGCCTTTAGAGCGAAATTAATCTGCTTTCTGGAGAGCAGTTCAAGTATCTTCGGTATGAAGTGTTTTTATAACAATAGTGTATTAGTAGGAGATTATATCCCGCTCGCTGCAGATTGTCTGATTTTTGCCGTATTTTTAATGCTACTGCTACAACGCAATTGATTTATCCTTCTAACCTTTTTCATTAAATAAATATTAATATATGTATATTGACTGTATAAAATGTGTTACGCTGATAGCTACTCCATTATAGTATAAGTCCTGTTCCTTATGTCATTTGCACTCTTCCGTCCGATGCCTAGTCATATCACAAACGAAAATCTTGCATCAATGTAATGAGAAGTTTCCAGTTTAATCAATTATTTCGAGCGAAGCCCCCGCCCCCACGAATGGGGGATAAGAGTGGTCAAGCCCACCCCTGGAGAAGTTTGGCCCCAACCATGTGTTGCGGAGTTTCTCAGTTGGCGTGATTGCGTAAATTGGGGGTTGGAAATGTAGACTGTACTGGGTCAGGTTAAAATAATAATTGAATATATTCCTGCGTCTAATATTGTTTCATTTATCAGTAAACGAAAAATTACAGGGCATTTTTACACAAATTGAGTCCACAAGCTCAAGAAGATTTATGTTGTGTGTACTTAGCCTACGATATATATATAACATACAGATAAAACAATACATAGAAACTATTATTTTCAACGAATACACTATACAACCTACGTCAGAAGTATTGAACACCCTTGATTTTTATGTAAAAACTCAATATTTAGGTGTAGCATTTACATATTGTCTGATGACATATTGTCAATCAATTTAAACTAATTAGGTATTGGTCGTTGCAGTGATTGGTGATTGCATAGAAAATTGGCAATAAGTCAGTTGTTGTAGATCCGAATTCTCGGTGCTTTTTATTTTCTTATCGAATACCACGGCCATAATAGCACTGCTACCTTTCAGCTAGTGCTGTGTTCCTAATTTTGAGTAAGGTTCCCAGAGCTCCAACTCCCCTTAAAGGTCGCCCACGCGCTTGTGGCTCTCCTGGTGTTGCGGGTGCCCATGGGCGACGGTAATTGCTTACCATCAGGCAATCCGTCTGCTCGTTTGCCACCTTTTGTCATAAAAAAAAAGTACTTTGAAGTATTATTAGCTGATATTCACTTGTTTTGAGGTTAGAAATAAGAGAAAATTGTTTAACTGTATTTAGAAAGAGATGTTTTTATGGTTAGAAGAAAAAACGGTGTGCTCAATACTTTTAGCTAAAGCTTTATTTAAAAATACGTTCTGTTAACAGTGACATCTAGAACCAATAGTACCCGGGGTCACTGAAACGCACATACTTTTAACTGACTCTTATCTGTCACTTAATCTAAATGTCTCACGGTGTGTGCACGGACCGACTAGCGATTCCCAAACCTCCACCGATTTAAAATTCCGAGTGCACGCTGATCTGCACTTTATGTTGAGCGAATAGAGCTCTAGCTTCAGTGTAGCTTAAAAGTAAAGCTGGGTATACACTTGCGAACGCGATTTGTTTTTTAGGTAAACTGATGGAATTAAGTCCGTCTTTATTTAAGGAACAAAAATAACTAATAATAAATAAATATTACAGGACATTGTTACACAAATTGACCGAGCTCCACGGTAAGCTCAAGAAGGCTTGTGTTGTGGGCACTCTGCCAACGATATATTTAATATACAAATACTTAAATACATAATAAATAAATAAATATAAATATTAAATAAATATTTCGGGACAATATTACACAAATCGACCTAGTCCTACGGTAAGCTCAGTAAGGCTTGTGTTGTAGGTACTAGACGACGATATCGATAGATACATATAAATACTTAAATCAGGAACAAATATCTATGCTTGTCACAAAAAATATTGCCCATACTGGGATTTGAACCCAGGACCATCGGCATCATAGGCAGGGTCAATACCAACTAGACCGAAACCGACATAATAATATATTGATCAAATAAAAGAAAAAGTTAACTTCATGTTCAGTCAGCAGCAGAAGTGACTAAGCGTTTGAGGTGTTCAAAATGAGGTCAACACATCTCTATTGTCAAGAGAATAAGAGCGCTTGTAGGTCATTTTGAACACTTCAAACGCTTAGCCACTTTTGCTGCTGACTGTACCAGGATGTCAAGAATAAAGCCCAGGATAGAAATGCATGGAAATTACTCCACCAACAAGAGCCTTGAGCAACAGGTAACTCTGGAACATTCTGGGGAAAATATAATATAATATTTTATATCTCAAAGGTAGTTTTACATTCAGTTTACTGCTAGTCGGCAGCAAACCACAGTGCGGTGTCATAAAATTTTATGATTTTTTTATTACATTATATTATATACGTTTATTACTTACGAAATGAATCCGAGGTTTTATGCGCTGGATTGAATTTTGACATGTTTTGCTGTGAAATGAGATTGTGAATAGTGGCAGTATTTTTGTATTAACTTTATTAAAATCTTTATGAAACAAAACGGATTCACTCAAAATTAAATAGATAGTATAAATACTAAAATAAAGTGATGAGGACACATGCGATTATATTTTTCATTATATACCTAGGACAAACTATCCAGCTAGGAAGATCCAACTTCGAGAAAGAGGTCTATCGTCGAATCCGACTCGGCTGGGCAGCGTTCGGGAAGCTACAACACATCTTTTCTTCCAATGTCCCGCAGTGTCTCAAAACAAAGGTCTTCGACCAGTGTGTGTTGCCAGTGATGACTTATGGTGCTGAAACGTGGTCGCTTACTATGGGCCTCATAAGAAGGCTCAAAGTCTCCCAAAGAGCAATGGAGAGTGCTATGTTGGGAGTGTCTCTGCGTGATCGCATCAGGAATGATTTCATCCGCAGTAGAACCAAAGTCACCGATATAGCCCTCCGAATCGCCAAACTTAAGTGGCAGTGGGCAGGGCACATTGCACGCAGAACCGATGGCCGGTGGGGCGGAAAGGTTCTGGAGTGGCGACCACGAACTGGAAGACGCAGCGTAGGTAGGCCTCCCACAAGATGGACCGACGACCTAGTTAGAGTCGTGGGATACCGCTGGATGTGGAAGGCGCAGGATCGGTCTTCTTGGGTGGTTCTAGGGGAGGCCTATGTCCAGCAGTGGAAGTCTTTCGGCTGACATCTAGTTGTTTCTTTTCATTTCCATTGTTTAAATGTTTTAATAATTACAGTACCTTATGTCCTAATTACATCGATGACGTATTTAACACGTGCACACTTGTATTAAGTGAGGGGTTTAGTTGTCTAAAGTTCAATTTTCAGTATGAAATCTTTCTAAGTGGTATATTATATTTGAAATATAATATCTCTAAGACCTATTTTACAACACTAATATATAATTTATAACTTTTTGTATACCATTGATATAATATTCATATGCAAACATTAGATTTGCTCTCCTGTAAAATTGCTCGAAGTGTAGTTAGTACGGTTGTGAACTAGGGTGACGATTTATATAAAAGTGTTACTACTTAAAAATCAACACCAATAAAAATATTTAGTGAAATTATTTGATTTGTTCTTACTTGGATTCACTAAACTTTATTTACATATCAGATTTTTGCTGTTGAAAACGAGACCTAAGTTCTGTAAGGAGGAGGTACTTCCCCAGTTCAAGAAAACTGAGATAGAAACATGATAATGATAGCGTCACTAAAAATCATAATAAGGAATTTAATTTGTAAATTCCATTTGAATGTGAATTCATATGAGAAGTCGTTTCTGCGGGGTTTGTCGGTTGCGCCATTGGTAATTTTCTTAATTACGCCTCGAGTTCCTAGCGCTAACAGAACAGTCACTCACGCTAACAGTTATCTCTTCGTAGCTGTTGAATCATTTTGAATCTTTTCAACACTAAAAACTTCGTTGGTTTGTATTTAACTCACTACATTACTAGTCACTCGCGTCGCCTGTTGAGGAGAACTTAGGTCTCCTTTTCGCGGCACTGTGTGTTGGAAAATGGAGAACTAAGCTTTCCGAAACATAAAGTGGTAAAATAAACGTGTGTGATACCGTGTTTGATCAGACACCTTGCACCTGTACTTAAACTACGTCCAACAATGAGAGATAGGGCACAGCGATGACCATCACGCTTGAATCTGGGGCAGCCTAACTGTGGAAGTACCTCCCCCTTACAGAAGACCAAAGCCATAATAGCACTGCTACCTTTCCAGGTATGTTGTGCTGTGTTCCTGATGGTGAGTAAAGTACCCAGAGCTCCAACCTCCCTTAAAGGCCGGCAACGCGCTTGTGAGTCATCTGGTGTTGCGGATGCCCATGGGCGACGGTAATTGCTTACTACCAGGCAATCCGTCTGCTCGTTTGCCGCCTATGTCATAATAAAAAAATGTTTCGGTTAAATTACGTTTCTACTATACATAGGTTCAGCTCAGAATGCCGAACACTAGCATCGAAGCTTCTGGAATAATTCCGCAGCGATGGAAACTGTCCCATTCATAAGGTTATATCATTCCAAAGACTGAGCTAATGACACTTAGTCCGTTGAGCATATAATGAACATTTTAATACTACGCAGATACGATTCGCGATTCACTAATTACAACCATATGAATTGTATAGAAACACGTTTTTTTAGTCGAATGTTTTTGGACGTATTTGGTGCCGTAACTTTTCGCTACGCCTGCTATGTTTATTTAGTTCACTGTACCTATTATTAGCAAAGATTACACTTTTAAAGCAACATCATTATCATCATGTCAGTCGAAAGACGTCCACTGCTGGACATAGGCCTCCCCCAGAACCACCCAAGAAGACCGATCCTGCGCCTTCCACATTCAGCGATATCCTGCGACTCTAACTAGGTCGTCGGTCAACCTTGTGGGAGGCCTACCTACGCTGCGTCTTCCAGTTCGTGGTCGCCACTCTAGAACTGTTCCGCCCCACCGGCCATCAGTTCTACCTGGGCCACACTATGCCCCTCGCGCTGCCACTCGCGCTGCTCCTCGCGCTGCCGCGATGTTGCTTTCTCCGGCCACACACTGCCCTACTCGCGCGATTAATCGCGACGCTCCTTGCCGGCCCTTTGACTCGCGCCAAAAAACCGACAAAATAGGGAGAGGTGGGCATGACGAGTAGCGCGGCCACACTATGTCTCTGCTTAGTTCCCTCGCTACTTCCCATGCCGCTCGTCGAGTGTGTGGCCGAGGTGTTCAACCGGCAAGCAACATCATGGTAGCCAGATTTTATTGGTTTTATCTGTACGTAATTATTAAACGGAAGAGACAACAAACCAGACACATTTGTAATTAGGTGGAGACATATACGTGAGCTTTTCTTGCTTGCTGCTCAAAGATAGATACTGCTGCATAAATGTTAAAATGTAAAACTGTTCAATATAAAACTGATCTTGTAATCCATGACAATATGACGTGCATGAAATATAATATACAGTGTGTATTTTTGATACGGGCGTATAATGTAGTGGCGATTAGTATTGGACCTCAAGAACCTATTTATATTCATTTTGTGAAAAAAAATAGGATATTTCTATTTCATACATATAAATTAAGCACGCAATGAATTGCATCTATAGTAATTAACGTACCGATGCGTCATGTCATGCCAGTATTACTTGTCATGTCAAAATAAGTTGGACTGCGTACATTGCTGCCCGGTCAGACTTAAAACAAATCGTTACAACTATGTTATAACACTAGTTATAGTACATTGTGCAACGAGGATGGTAAGTAAGGTATAGTAAACGCGAGTCTATTAGAAGCCCGATGACGAAGTCGGAGGGCTTTTAATGACTCAAGTTTGTTATACACTTACCACCCGTGGTACATACAATGTTTTTCATCACATTTGCGAGGAAATAAAATAAATTCGTTGGTAAAATATTAGTAACTAGTGTAGTGTCATCATCATCATCATCATCTCAGCCATAAGACGTCCACTGCTGAACATAGGCCTCCCCCTTGGATCTCCACAAGTACCGGTTGGAAGCAACCTGCATCCAGCGTCTTCCGGCGACTTTAATGAGGTCGTCTGCCCATCTTGTGGGTGGACGTCCTACGCTGCGCTTGCTATTCCGTGGTCTCCACTCGAGCACTTTTCGACCCCATCTGCCATCTTCTCTGCGTGCAATGTGGCCTGCCCATTGCCACTTCAGCTTGCTAACCCGGTGGGCTATGTCGGTGACTTTAGTTCGCCTACGGATCTCCTCATTTCTGAGTCGATCTCGTAGTGAAACTCCGAGCATAGCTCTCTCCATAGCTCGTTGAGCGACTTTGAGCCTTGAGATGAGGCCGATAGTGAAAGACCACGTTTCGGAGCCATAAGTCATCACTGGTAACACACATTGGTTGAAGACTTTCGTCTTGAGGCACTGAGGTATGTCGGACGAAAAAGTGTAGTGTAGTTTTACCTATTAGACCGCATCCACTATAAAAGATTGTCAACAATGTCAACTTTGTTCAATGTCTTCCACAGATAATGTTAACAACTGCGTTTTGTTTTCGAAGTCCTGCCAAATAGTATCAATTATCAAAATCAAATAGAAAACAACTATTTTTAATAAATACTAAACATTAAATTGCAGTCAAAATTAATATAAAGATATGTTTTATACATATTAAAAGGTGGTTGTAGCAAACTTTTGAAGATATGAAATACACCTTGGCTGTTTAGAAAGATCCTCAGTCCAAGTGAAGTATAGGTTCTGTATATTTTTAAAACTAAACTTAACAGCCCGTGTGAGCTAAATCAGCTATAACTGCTCTGTACTCTCGCAAGTAACAACGCCATTGACGAGCAAGTGTGATGAAAACAAAATTATTAACATAATACGAGTCGTATTGCTGGATACTGTATTTGGGGTTGCCCAAATATACAAAGAGATATACAGTGTGTATTTTTCATACGGGCGTATAAGTTGTTATACGCCCGTATGAAAAATACACACTGTATATCTCTTTTTAACCATGTTAATTAGAAAGAGCTATAGTCTATTTTGCGTGTAAAATTTTCAAAGTTCTGACTTGCCTATACCATCTAGAAATGTATGCCGATATTTTGTCCATAATTTACATGAAACCGTCAATATCTTATCATCAAGCGTCTTGCACTAACAGCACTTTACGACGAGTAAGACTGTACTTTACATTAGTCAGCCGCCGCGTTGGCCACGGGTCGCAGGTCGTCGATCCACCTTCTGGGGGTCTGTCCACGCCGCGCCTTCCAATAACTAGTCAATAGTCGTCACTCGAGAACCTTTAAGCCCTATCGCCCATCGGTTCGTTTTAGCGATATTTACCCGATATTATTTAAATGTCAATAAATTTCAACGAAAAAGAGATGTACAGTCAGCAGCAGAAGTAGCTAAGCATTTGAGGTGTTCAAAATAGAAATAGAAATATAAATAATTTATTCATGACAAATACAAGTACATATAAAAATTGGACATAAAAATTACTTGTCATGAAAGGGTCGCAACTCACCGTAATGCTGGCAACACCAGCGCTGATCTTCCGTTCCGACCCCTTGATGAAGACACGGCGCAGTAACGCCACGATCGCACATACTTAATTAAAAAAAAAAGTTTAACAGTATAGCTTAAAAAAAATATTTAAACTTAATACAAATAACAGAAAAAAAAAAAACAAAATTAAAACTAAACTATATGAAAGCAAGAATAATGCCCTCGTGCAAACACCGCTTAGCACAGTTTGCTGCAGTCTGTGGCAAACAAAACTTCTTGTCTACAGTGATTGAAATGATTACGTAACCTAAAGCGTATGTAGGTCAGGGGCAACATTATTACATAAACGAGATTTATGAACTACCAAAATCAATTCAGAATTAATACTTCAGTGTACACAGACAAATAAAAATAAAATAAAATGAGGTCAACATGTCTCTATTGTCAAGAGAATAAGAGCGCGTGTAGGTCATTTTGAACACTTCAAACGATTAGCAACTTTTGCTGCTGACTGTACTTTATACATACATATTTTTTTTTATGACATATAAGTTTATTATTTAAATATTTCAATACTCAAGCATAACCGCAGGAAACTCTAGTGTGATGAGAACAGCTGTAGCGAACAAATATTGAAATACCAAGTTAAATGGAATTTTGATTTGATTTCGCCTCGAATTATAATTTCAAATTAGTCTGAGATGAAAAATCGGAAAGTTGCTTCACGTAAGAACTACGTAACGTGATTATGGTAATCTTACGTGCAATTTGGATGAATTTGTAAGTTACGTGGGTAACTTTTGGTACACGTATATTATGGTAATGTTTCCTTGTGCCCTTTCTATAATCACTAACCAAGCGTATTAAAGCGTGTTTTTTTAACAAACTGTGCTGATTTGGTCTCTTGATGAAGATGCAGAATAATACAAAAAAATTAATATAAACTTAAGTTTTAGATAAATAAATACTCGGTGAAATCGAAATGGTGATACAAATTTATATATTTTGAATCTATTCATGAAAAATCAGTTAAAAAAAATCCTGCTATTAACACCTATACTAACAACTAAAGCTAGAAGCTAGTATGTGACGGTCTCTTTTGTAACTGATTTTTCATTTGTGATCCCATAGCAAAAGTTGATCGTAATGCTCGTTTATGAGAGGTAGGGCACAGCGATGACCATCACGCTTGAATCTGGGGCAGTCCAACTGGGGAAGTACCATAATAGCACTGCTACCTTTCAGGTATGTAGTGCTGTGTTCCTGATGGTGAGTAATGTTCCCAGAGCTCCAACCCCCCTTAAAGGCCGGCAACGCGCTTGAGACTCCCCTGGTGTTGCGGGTGCCCATGGGCGACGGTAATTGCTTACCACCAGGCAATCAGTCTGCTCGTTTGCCGGCTATGTCATAAAAAAAATGACGAATATATCCAGAAAATATATTTTTGTATTCTTCGTTTTCTCCATCGCTCCCTCATTACTGAGGATCGTGACTCCGCTTCAGCTTATCAACCGCCTGTCTCCATCGGTTGCGGTCAGTTGCTTGGTGTAGTGCAGCGCTGACTGGTCCGTTGTATAGTCTGAGACCTGGCCAGACCATCTTTTGGGACTCGGGCCTCTAGGACGTTTCTCTTGAACTTTCCCGGTGAGCATCAGACGTTCCGAGTTATCCGCACCTCTACAAGCAGTGTGGCCAAAGTAACGCATCGTGCGCTGCAGACAGGTGGTAGATAGCCATTGTATTACCATTTTGATTTCTATGGGCAGTTCCTTCAGAGTTAAAGCCATCCGCCTCTGGAATGCTCTTCCCCTCAGTATACGTCAAGCTCAAACTAAATTTACGTTCAAGCGCAAGCTGCGTAAGCATCTATTTGATAACTCTCGTGATTGACACTCTTCATAGTAAATTAGTAGCAGGTATATTTTTATATTTATATAGATATATGTATATATATATTAAGTTATTAATCTTTTATATTTATACATATTTATACTATTATTGTATCCATAATATTTTGTATTTATTCAAACGCTCTTTTATTTGGACATTTTGTTTCACGCACCAACTATAATTCTCTGTTTTGCCTTAAGGTTGACTGGTAGAGAATGCCTTACGGCATTAAGCCCGCCTTTTTGTACCGTGTATTTTATATACTGTGCATTAAAGTTTAAATAATAATAATAATTTTTCCTGGTATTATAGAGCACCGTTGGGTACACAAATTCCACAAACCCCACGGTAAGCTCAAGAAGGCTTGTTTGGGTACTAAGCTATCGATATGTATAATTTAAGTACACATACTTGCTGTGTGGTGCCCGATGAAAATATTCTCATGATGCTATAGCATCACATCATCTCCCCCCGCGATTATCGTACAAAGGGAAAAAAAAACTGACGCAAAAGCAACGTCCGTCGAAACCGAACCGAAGATTATACAAGTCATATTTCGGGAACCCATAAGTCCGGCATCGGTATTTTATGGATGAAATGTTAATGATGATGATGATTGATAATTTTAGCTCCGCGAAGTAAAACACGTAGGTAAATAAGACAATAATGGCCTTGAAGAGAACCTTTACAGGACAACAAAACTCAATTAGGACAGCAATTTATTTCCGACTCGTGGGACTGACCTCTGAGAGGAATTTCGCGCAATCGATATTGCTGGCTGGACTTTCTAAAGATCATTTACTTAAATCTACAAAGTCACACTGTATTAGATCTAAATGGTGTTATAAATGTCGTATAATAGATGATTTTGACACTTGAAAGAAGTATTAAAATTTTGCAATAATTGTAAATGCAAGATATGTAAAAAATTACGGCTTCACTCACTTTTTTTAGTCACTCGCGTCGGAGAGCATAGAATAAATGGAGATTTTGAAGCACTGTCAATACCTTACTACCGAGTACGTTAAGTCATATCAAATAAATATAATACAACCCTATTCTCCATCGGTAAAAAACATCTTCTCAAAACCCTATCGTTAATCAACATAACTAATTAACATTCGGTTGAATTAGCTCGCTAAATAAATAAAGCTCAATTTCGTATGCATGAGAACTAAATTAAATTCCAACCCATGTTATTCCATGCAACCTTCCATGATTCAATCCAGTGTAACCTTAGCCGTAAGTAGCGTACTAACTGCGTGTAAACGCGGGTTTATTTAAAAAAGTGTACTGCGATGTGATTGGTCAGCTGTGAACGGTGCTCGGATTTAAGCGCGAACTGAAATCAGTGTGTAATGCTGCTATTCTCATTCTTAACTTGATTAATAATGTTTTATAATGGTGATAGATTACATTTCAGCCGTATGCAGTCAACTGCTGGATACAGGCCTCCCACAAATATGACTTGTATCATCTTGGGGGTAGTTACCATAGTCGCCACGCTTGGCAGGCGGGTTGGCGACTGCAGTAGCTGTAGATTGGGTTTCGACGGACGCTGCTGCCCGTCCGTAGGATTTTTCCCTTTGTCGCCTCTTACGACACCCACGGGAGGAGATGGGGTGGTGCTATTCTAATGAGCCGGCATCACTCGGTGATAGATTAAACGTAAATAATTTAACGTTTTCACGTCGTTCTCATATAAAATTGCACGCCTGCTGATCGTCAGACGGACTTTATGCTTGTTTGCCATCATCGTAGTAGAAAAAAATATCGTCCACGACTAGCATGTGTCCATAATTCATGTTCCATTTCGTTGTCACAAGCTTCTGCATAGGAAGGAATTTTGAAATAGGTAGTAGTCATTTCGACTACAAAAATAAGTGTTATACTTGAGGACATGCATTATGATTCAGTTGCAATTACTATAGATATATTAGTGAGAGCGTGGAATTGTATCGCATTTGTATCTAGTTGTTGTACGGGAAAAATGAAATTTCAAATATAGAATGCCTATAAACACACGATACCACTACTCTCGCTAATTTATCTCTAACTTTTGTTAATATATCCGTGCACTCTCACGTGTATTCTTAGCTTTACACAAACTTTATCTTAATACAAGTTTCTCCCAAGAAAACCTATTACGTTTAACAATTTTATGTATTCGAAGAGTTTTCAGAACGGGCTGGTCAATCAATTTAGTTTGATAGACGTTAATTGCGCTCGGCTTGTTTTAGGCATGGGCCTCGGGCGTACCTACCGGCTTTCCGATTTGTCGCGATCCGTTGAAAAATAAACTCTAACCGTATAACGTTAAAGTCCTGTTTGTCTTAATGCATCGCGGTAGATAAGCTTTTCTTAATTCAGAAGTTTTACCAATTTTATCAGCGTTCCAATTTTGAATTAATAATTCTATTTTAAAACGATAAAACGATGGCACAATTCTTTGCGGCCAGTAACAAAGTTCTTTTTCTTAATTAATATGTCGATGTTTTCCAGCTAACGATTAATTGAAGGCTAAGTGTAACCAAACGTAATTTTTACAATACCGATAAAATACTGCTCTAATAAGATAGCAGATAATTTAATTGAGTGAGTATTCAAAATTAAATTTTTTTTTTTTTAATTCAGCATAAAGCCAACATCAGGATTGGCTAGTTTGAATTTCCATAGACCCTAAAGTTCCCGGTTTTTATAGTACTAATAATGTACTAAATGTTATAATGTATGTTAAACCCATCACGATATCAAAAAGTAGCAAGTCCACATCAAACTATGTATAATAATATTTTTTTGTTTAGAAATGTTTGTTAATTTCAACCTTCAATGGTTATTAAGCAACGCAACTGTAATCTATATAATAAAAGTATAGACAAAACCACATAACCAAAACAGTCTCAAAAGCTCTTTTTACACTATTAATAAAGCATATAAATGCGCGATTTATATGAATTACCTTGCCTCACGCAAATGAAATAAGTCCTAACCGCCATTTCAAGCTTATAGCTGTACCGACTATTTGTAATTAAACTTCTTAAATTCTGTTGTGAAAAGGTCGTAAGCGCTAGGTACTATAATGGTCTTACGACGTTTTATCAATGTGTTTAGGTTCTCGTGTGGTTTGAGTATAATTTCCGTAGGCACGCACGCTAACACCTCTGCTTGGCTGTTGCATAATATTGACGACAGGGTCTGGCCTAGTGGGTAGTGGCCCTGCCTGTGAAGCCGACGGTCCTAGGTTCAAATCCTAGTACGGATATTTATTTGAGTCATCATGACTCATGAGCACAAGTATTTGTTCCTGAGTCATGGGCTCATAGGTGTTTTCACTGCGCAACCGTGGTTGCCACTGTAAGAATGTAAATTATTTACTTATTACTTTATTGTAAAATATAAAACAAGCGGGTAGCTCACGTTTTACAAGTCGAATATTGCTTGATATGTTTCACGTAACGAGGAGCATAATCATGAGCCGTTCGCGTTGATTAAGCGACGAGCAATCAATATGTCTTAATCTCACAATACGTTTATACAGTTATTGCGCGACCCATGAGTCATGACACGGACAGGGGCAACATCCGCTCTGTGTAGTGTGAGAAAGGAGGGCGCGCCTGTGTGAAGTAGCAATAGTATAGATTTATTATATTTTAATTTCTAAGCTATACATTTCAACCGACAGTTTAGATTGCGTCTCGTTAAGTGAATTAAAAACGTTCGTCATCTGAGAGAGATGGAAAATATTCTAATTTCGAATTGTCACTAGGCCAGCCCATGTGTATAAATCATCAAGTCTTTATAACCTTTACATTCCGTTAAATTGTGTCATTATCTAGGAAAAGGGACCATATTGTCGATGGCACTTACGTCGAAACGCGTTGCGTTTGTATTGTATCGTCTTGAACAACGACATAAGCGCCATCGACAATAAGGTCCCTTTTCATAAATAATGTCACAATTTTCGAAAGAGCCTCTGCGCACTGGCTCAATCCTGCTTCGCATACACCTCCCGAATGTCCGCGATACCACTTTTTTTTTATGACGGTGGCAAACGAGCAGACGGGTTGTCTGATGGTAAGCAATTACCGTCGCCCATGGGCACTCGCAACACACGAGCGCGTTGCCGACCTATAAGTGGGTTGGAGCTCTGGGAACCTTATTCACCATCAGGAACACAACACTACATACCTGAAAGGTAGCAGTGCTATTATGGCTGTGGTCTTTTATAAGGAGGAGGTACTTCCCCAGTTGGGCTTCACCAGATTCAAGCGTGATGGTACTTCGCTGTGCCCTACCTCTCATTGTTGGACGTAGTTTAAGGACATACCCGGGTGCCATTGTTTTGTGTACAAGGAATATATTTACAAAATATATAGGCGAAACTGAGGATTGGTGGTTTTATATCCAAACGGCCCAAAAGAGTCAACACAATGACATATGAGACGAGTGAAAACATTTCTTTCCCACACAACTTGGCTGGGCTTAGGGCTTCGTCACAATGAATCACCCCTTTCTGGCGACGTGCTGGTCACCAAATCCGATAAAACACCTTTGAAAAAACAAAACACGCAAATCAAAGCCTTATAACAAAGTGTTTAGATCGTTTTTAGTGTGAGTTGTAAAATTCTGCTGTGTCACAGTAATAGGCTGTTTCTGTTGGTATTAACTCATGATGCGAAGATCCTTTCTTCAAACGTGACACGTGAAAAAAGATAATGAAAATGATATGGAGGAAATAAGATATAAAACAGTTTTCTCGACTGATTTGAGAGTTTTAGAATAATGTGACATATCCATTAAATCTGATGATTTCGCTAATGTTAATGACTGTAGCAAATCAATAGAATAGCGTAGTTTGCTCTTAGAGCATGCCCGTGTAAAGAATCAGGTTTTGCGTTTGGTAACTTGGTAGCTGGACTTTACAGAAAGCCACGCGGCCTCGGCTTCGGGACTAGTTTGAACCAAATAGTGGTGAAACGCGTTTGACATCAATTCTTCATTAGCTGTACAATTCTGTGTATCACCGCATAATATCTATCAATATTAGATATTACACACTAATGAACGTTGAAGGGCTGGCGGCTTCCTCGCACAACGTATCAGCATTGCGGTATAACGAGGAAATGCCGTCAGCAACCTCGGTACAATGCCTCCAGGACCTTTTTTAGAATTTATGCAGTAGCTAGTTAAGTACTTGTAGTTATCATAATCTTGTAATTTCTGTAAATAAATATTTAATTTATTATGTATAATCAGCCGCGATAGCTGGACATGCGGGTTCGAATCCCGTCTCGAACGTCGGAGGTCCTCGTCGCTTCTTAAGTATATGTCATCTATTTCAACTTTTATTATGTATAAACTTTAACATTAATAAAAAAAAAACATAATATATAATCTCCAGACGGCTTAGCCACTCTGAAGACCGCCACTCGAACAGAAGACTCTTCGTCTGGCTGCCTATCGTCTGAGTTTCTGTCAAGATTGTCTTGTAGTTTTTGCCTTGTTGGGTTTTAAAGAGTCCCAAAGACTAACGTCGTCCACAGTTGCCAGGTATCTTCAATTTCGAACAAGTCCTCAAATCGTAGCCAGTTCACCGACGCAAGCAGGTCTTCGCCTGTTTCCATGAGGGCCCTATAGAACCGTCCATGAGCTCCTTGCTCTTCCATACAGTCTTGTACTTGGTGCTTAGTACCACAGGATTGCGGCAGTTATTGTTTGCAAGGAGAAAGATGTGAGGTTCCTGTCCATTGCGTGGTTAAGAAGTAATTCCTGTTCACTCTTCGCAATGTGGAGGTAGCGGCCTCCACTCTTCCTTTTTCGATGTACAATGTTATATTATTACCATTTTTTATGGCGAAGATGGCAAACGATCCGACGGATTGCCTGATGGTAAGCAATTACCGTTGCCCATGGGCACCCGCAACACCAAGGGATTCACGGGAGCGTTACCGGCCTTTAAGGGGGATTGGAGCTTTGGGAACCTTACTCACCATCAGGAACACAAAACTACATACGTGAAACGTAGCAATGCTATTATGACCGTGGTCTTCGGTAAGGAGGAGGTACTTCACCAGTTGGGCTTCTCCAGACTCCTCCAGACAAGAAGCCTGATAGTACTTCGCTGTGCCCTACCTCTCATTAAACTTACTTATTAAAATTACAATTAAGTACTATTTACCTTAATTTATGACGTATAAAAACTTTCTAGCGTATAATAATGGTTACTTTTCTTCAAAAAAAAAAAATGCGATGTCAGCAAAATGCACACGTAACATTAATGTCAGTACCGACTTAACCTCAGCACTGCAAATGCTTTGGGAACAAACGCTTCCAAGCAAAACGACGTATGTATCCGTTCTGTACACTTACTTACGATCTTTTCGTCTTTGAACGTTATGCGTTGTGAGTCAAAAGGGCGTATATGTATACGAGTACAATAGTAACATATGTCATTTTGAATAATAAATGTTGTTGGCGTGTGACTGACATACGAAATGCATTCCTGACGGTTTTGTGCAAGCTATGTGCATGTGAATTTTGGGAATTATATTGAGATTTACTATTTCTAACATGGTATGATTCTAGAATAACAAATATTTGTAACATAAGTTGAATTCTTTCAGCCTTGAAACTAAGACAATGTTGCCTTTTCTCGTAACCAGAGACTCTAGTGTAAGTATTTTTAACGTAAAAAAACGTTTACGAATGCGTAAGTAATAATGTTATATGGGAAACGCAAACGCGTTTGTAGCGTAAAGTTACGTTAAAAACATACACGCAGGGCTCAGTTACAAACTACCTAGTAAGAATATTTGAATTGACTTTAATCACAAAACACTTGGTAATTTATGTTAGTTAGGTGATTTCAGATCCGACACGTATACACGATACGACAATCACAACTAGAATTGCTGCAATGAGTTTCATAGAGAGCATAGTCTCTGTGACAATTGTTTATGTATATTTTTAATTTGTGCTTTTGACCATTTCTAATTTATTTGTATATTGACATAACTATTGATTGACCAACAATGAGAGGTAGGGCACAGCGAAGTACCATCGCGCTTGAGTCTGGAGCAGCCCAACTGGAGAAGTACCTCCTCCTTACAGAAGACCACAGCTATAACAGCACTGCTACCTTTCAGGTGTTGTATTCCTGGTGGTGAGTAAGGTTCCCAGAGCTCCAACCCCCCTTAAAGCCCGGCAACGTGCTTGTGACTCCCCTGGTGTTGCGGCGGTAATTGCTTACCACCAGGCAATACGCCAGCTCGTTTGCCACCTTTGTCATAAAAAAAAACTAAATTGGTCAAAAGGACGCATTATCAACAGGATTGAAGACACATTTGAACGAGATTTTATTGCCCTAGCGGCACACAAAATAGTCCTCTTAGAGTTACATAAAAATCACTGGAGTACCACCACTGGTCCAGTTAATTACGGCAGCTGGACAGTATAAAACTATAAGGGCCATTTTGCCTACGGAACCCTAAAAGGTTCAGCATTCAGCCGTATGAGTCAACTTAACAGCGTAAAAACTCACGTCCCAACTTTGTACCATTTTACAAACGCCAATTTGCCCCACAAGCTACTTTTCTCGACCATCCTCACCTATAAAAGGATTTAAGTCGCTAAGGAAGTCATATAAAGAAAACACGTTTTGGTCGGCGGAACGTTTAAATTTTTTTAACAGCACAAGAGCGTAAGTGTCAAAGGAAATAAAAGCGAATATGATACTAATGGTAGACGAAGAGGGTATAGATTTCAATGACGCGTCAAATAGATGTGACGTGTTGGTTTAGGTTAGAACGGTAATTAAGGCAAGCGATGTGTCGCATACTGAATGAGGTTGTGATCCGAATGAGAATGTGTGTCGGAGGTAGGTGTGCTGGGTTTGACTATATTAAGTGTACAAATATTGTGTTTGGTTAGATAATTAAAAAAAAAATTCAGTCGCACGTGGGGACGCAATGAGAGTCCAAACAAAATTAACTAAAATAAAAAGAGTTTTGTTTAAGATATGAATTTGATTTCTCCGTTAGGAAGTTGCTGTCTAAAAAAATTGACATATGCCACGATTACATTACATACATATCAGCCATATGCAGTCCACTGCTGGACATAGGCCTCCCACAAATATGACTTGTATCATCTTGGGGTAGTTGCCATAGTCGCCACGCTTGGCAGGCGGGTTGGCGACCGCAGTAGCTGTAGATTGGGTTTCGACGGACGCCCGTCCGTAGGATTTTTCCCTTTGTCGCCTCTTACGACACCCGCGGGAGGAGGTGGGGTGGTGCTATTCTAGCCGGCCGGCATCACACGGGGTACACGATCAGTTTAGCATCTGTAAATAAATTATTTATCGCGTTTTATTAGTCTTCTCAGACATCTGTGAGAGTGTCCGCGTCGGTTAGCCAACGCGAACGGCTCATGATTATGCTCCTCGTTACGAAGTGACATGTTGAGCAATATTCGACACAAAACGTGAGTTACGCGCATCTATACAATTAATATGTTTGAATTTAGATTCATCGAGTCACTATCGTTAGCAATAGTTTTGTTTAAAAATTTAAATCGAAAAAAAAAAAAACGAGTATTATATGTAAGGCATAGTCGTTGATAAGGTGTTGGCAGTGGGCGAGGCACTTTGTACGCAGAACCGATGCTCGTTCGGGCATAAAGGTACTTGAGTAGCGACCTCGTATCGGAAGCTACGGCGTGGACATATCCCCTACAAGGTGGACCAAACGGCCGTAAATATAGCAGGAATCCAACGATGCGGGTGGCAAAACCGTTCCAAGTGGGTCGCTTTGGAGGCGTATGTCCAGCAGTGAACGATCTTCGGCTTAGAGAACGCACTATGTGAAGATGAAGGGAAGTCTTTCGCAAGACACTTCACGGAATCATACTCTTAAGCTGCGTAAGCGCCATGTTTGTTACAGTCAGCAGCAGAAGTAGCTAAGCATTTGAGGTGTTCAAAATGAGGTCAACACGTCTCTATTGCCAAGAGAATAAGAGCGCGTGTAGGTAATTTTGAACACTTCAAACGCTTAGCAACTTTTGCTGCTGACTGTATTACGGCTACGTCTGTTAGCTCGCTACGCCGTGAGTGCTACGCGCTACGACGTAGCAATAGTGCTGGCACCTATTTCACCATAGCGACAATTGTCACGATTCCCGACATGTAAATTTCTGATGTTGCAGGTCCACTGGCTACATTGACCGCTTACCATCAGGTGGGACGTGTGCTTGTTTGCCCTTCGAGCATTTAAACCTACCTAACGAACCTAACCTACCTACCTAGTCTGGAAAGCTCAGATCCTTAAAGTGTAGGCAATAACGGTGTGAATCTTCTAGTGCTATAAGCGTCCATGGGCTAAAATGACTGCTTACCAATCGTGCTGTATACTTATTTGTTACCGACACAAGCATAACAAAATAAATATAAATAAATAAATTAATATTTTGGGACAATCTTACACAAATCGACCTAGCCCTACAGTAAGCTCAGCTTAAGGCTTGTGTTGTAGGTACTAGACGACGATATACATAATAGATAGATACATATAAATACCTAAATACATAGAAAACACCCATGACTCCGGAACATGAAACTGTGCTCATCACACAAATAAATGCCCCGACTGGGAATCGAACCCAGGACCATCGGCTTCATAGGCAGTGTCACTCACTAGGCCAGACCGGTCCTCAAAAATGCTATTTTAATTTATTAAAATACAAATACGTAGTCCTATAAAATGTAAAGGGTTTTTTGCCTCTAGGCAACAAGAGGATAATTTATACAGTTAAATGTCCCCAAGAAAAGCTAAATAAAACATTTAACATAAAAGCAATGAAAACCAACTTAATACAGTTAAATACACGATTTATATCAAATGAAATTCACGTGCGAACATACGTTAAGCCTCGAGCGATAATTCTCCGATTCGATTGGGTGACAATTTTCTTGAAACTAGGTGGCAATGTTGTGTTTGCAGTCGGATAACAGAGCAGAGAGTTCAAAGGAGGTAATGGATAAATGAATGTATAAATAAATGAATATTACAGGACATTCTTGAAAAAAAATACTGAGCCCCACGCTAAGCTCAAGATTCTTGTGTTGTGGGTCTCAGCCATGTACAATATATACAAGTACTTAAATACATAGACAATGATCATGACTCCGGAACAAATAGTATGTGCTCATTTTACAAACAAATGACCGAATAATCGATAGAATGACCGTTTTAAAAAAAAAATCCCGCTAACTTCTGTGAATATTATAATCTCAGATTCTAGATATTTTGTTCTCTCCTTTTTTTGACGTTCATAATGCTAACAGCATTGTAATTCTAAATCGTAGTATTGTAAAACTAAATTGTAAAATAATAATTTTATTTTTCATGAGTGAATAAGTAAACAGATGAATGAGTGAATAAATGGATAAATGAATGAATACAATGAGCGTATGAATGATGCTGCCAGTATGCCCAAAATTGACGAAATATCTATAATATTGTCTTCATTTGCTGCGATAATTACGCATTAAATAAACCAACTAAAACGGATTATATCGCGTATTATTGTATATATTATTATAACTTTAAACTTCATCCCGTGACAACGTCATCGGGTGGTAATATTTATACTTTAAAAAAAATATTTTAAACTGTATACAAGCAGTTTACACAAAAACTATTTCTGAATATGAAGAATAATGAATGAATATTTGAATGAATCAATTAATGAATACTTTATCATCGTTAAGAGAATAAATCATAAAAGAAGAATAAATATTGTTTGTATTATAAAATCTGCGAAATTACAAAATCGATTTGAAAAATTCTTTCAGCATTAGAATTGTAAATTATTCGTGATGAACTGATGAACATACGGGATATTTATTTTGTTATATATTTATGTTTATTTAGGATTTGCACACGTTTCATTAAATTTAATTATACAACGCAAAAGAATGCAAAAAAATACACAGTCCATATTTGACTATAATCACAAAACTGACATAAAGTAAACTTTGACGTCACCTTAACTGGGAGCACTTTTTTTCTAAAAACTCCCTTATATAACTTTGGCTTAGAAGTATAATTAAAAAAAATACTAATACAAAATATTTCGGCGCGCAATATAATGCAATACACTTGGGTTAAACACTCATTCAGAGTTAAGTTTCAAAAGTTTCTATAAGTATCGTGTAATGGTCGCAGTACATTACTGCTCAGATTTATTTTTTTAATAATTACATGTGTATAATAAGTATAATAAAAAGAGTTTTTTATTAATGATAATATTGATTACTAGTAAATCCCATTTCAAAACACACAGTACAATACTAGTACTGCTGACTTAGCACCACAAAAAAATTCAATTTTCTTTCCAACCGACTGCAAACCTAAGTTTGTCTGTTAAAAAAGATACATTGAACACCGCAGCTGTGAAGTGAATTAAAGCGAGAAGCAGAATAAACGAGCGGGACGGAAGAGGCGGTAATTGCGGGGATGATAAGTGAGCGACTAAGGGATTTATTTAATACGATGTTGGGATTTTAAGGCGTTTTCTAGGTAATGTAAAGCTTTTTACGACCGTTCTGGCCTAGTGGGTACCCTACCTATGAAGCCGAAGGTCCTGGGTTCGAATCCCAGGGCATTTAGTTGAGTGATGAGTACAGATATTTGTTCCTGGGTCATGGGTGTCTTCTATGTATTTAAGTATTTATATGTATCTATCTATTATATATATCATCGTCTAGTACCTACAACACAAGCCTTACTGAGCTTACCGTAGGACTAGGTCGATTTATGTAAGATTGTCCCGAAATATTTATATATTTATTTATTTCCTTGTTTTTATATAAAAAAATCCTTAGTTTTGTTTCTCCTGTGGACCATTGTCCATTTTATTGTACTACAACGCTGGCAAATTAGCACATGGCCCGTCTGATGGTAAGCTAAAAGATAAAAAAAAGATAAAAGATCTTTATTTTTCAATTTAGGCACATTACATGCACTTATGAACGTCAAAAAAAAAAAAATCTACACCGGTTCAAACCCTACACCTCTGACCCGTGAAGATACCGGCAAGAAACGACGGCGGGACTTATTTTTTCAATACAGTGATACATCAAATCTTAAAGTACTTACATAATTATGCGTAGTCCGATAAGAAAACATATCAAACAGTTTATTACAAGATATGAAAATACAAAATATAAAAGTAAAAATAATAATGTATAAACAAATTCGACTTCACAAAATAGAAATACTTTAATATGCTTTCTTATCTGAACTGTGTCATTTACATGAGCTGGCAGTACATACAATTGTTGAATTAATTGCTAGGTGTTTTTGGTAGTTTCTGGTTTGGGCCATGCATGTTTGTCTGTCAAATAATCCTCTACTCTGTAATAGCCCTTAGACATCAAAGACTTTTTTAAGTAATTCTTAAGTACTGGGAAGGGTAATTTTAAGGCATCATCAGGTAACTTGTTATATAAATGAATACATTGCCCATAAAATGATTTATACACTTTACGCACACGACACTTTCTAATAGCAAGCTTATTCTTATTTCTAGTGTTATAGGTATGGATGTCACAATTTTTGGTAAACAACTGAAGGTTTTTAATAACGTACATAATGTTTTCATATATATATTGACAAGCTACAGTTAATACATTAATTTCTTTAAAAAGTTTTCTAACAGATGCACCTGCGTTTAAGTTATACATAAAACGAATGGCTCTTTTTTGTAATACAAATATAGTCTGTATGTCAGCTGCTTTGCCCCAAACCAGAATACCATATGACATTACACTATGGAAATAACTATGATAAACTAATCGAGCTGTCTCAATATTCGACAGTTGCCTAATTCTCCTAACGGCGAAAGCGGCCGAACTTAATCTATGTGCGAGTTTTGTTATATGAGGACTCCACTGTAGACTTTTGTCCAATGTTAAACCAAGGAACAATGTTTTATCTACTATCTCTAAGCATTCATTATTTAAAAGTATTCTAGTATCCACCGGTGTAACATTCGGCAAAACAAATCTAACACATTTTGTTTTCTTAGCATTAAGCAACAGATTGTTAGTAGTAAACCAGTTGAGAACATCAGCTAGTGTGTTATTAATTACATTAAAATCTGTAGATTGCCGGTCAACCTTGAAAATTAATGATGTATCATCGGCAAATAAAACTATATCACAACGGTTTTCTGCTATACAAGGTAAATCATTTATATAAACCAAAAACAGGAACGGGCCTAATATAGAACCCTGTCAATGTAGCTGTCAATGTAGCTTATCCCATCATCATGACTTGTATTATCTCGGAGAGTAGTTGCCATACGCACCACGCTTCGTAGGCGGGTTGGCGACACGACCCTATGGATACTTACCGCCGGCTATATGCGCAGTAAAACTCTGTTAAGTTTTCTGTATACCTGTGTTTTTTTTTTACAACAGAGGTGGCAAAAGGCACGGACGCTGGCAAATTAGCACATCGCTCGCCTGATGGTAAGCAATTACCATCGCCCATGGGTACCCGCAACACCTGGGGAGTCACAAGCGCGTTTCCGGCCTCTTAGGGGGGTGAAGCTCTGGGATTCTTACCCACCATCAGGAACACAACACTATATACATACCTGAAAGGTAGCAGTGCTATTGAGGCTGTGGTCTTCTGTAAGGAGGAGGTACTTCCCCAGTTGGGCTGCCCCAGATTCAAGCGTGATGGTCAACGCTGTGCCCTACCTCTCATTGCTGGACGTAGTTTAAGGACATAACCGGGTCCAAAAATATCTTAAATATATTAGTGCGTGTCAAAATCCACGATTTACTTGTACTAACTATTTAACGACCCAATTAAAATAACACAGATGTGAACACGCTAATGAATGTAAACTACTCACTCTTAATTGCAAAAGCTAATAAGTTACACACACCCAAAAAACTATTAAAAACACGGAACAAAACGGATAAACATCGGCAGGACACCATCGTAAACTATGATACAGCGAGCACCAAACTGGCTGGTATAATGCAAAATGTCTAAACTAACCAGCATCAGGAACCACACGAAATCCCAAAATTTTCATTAACCCATCATCCATCGCGTGTTAAAACCAAGCCCTGCTGATACCACCGCGAACCTAGCCACCGTTCTAAAACGCTTTGACACTTTGAGCCCTGTCGTTATAATTTACGAGGTGCGGGCCGGTCCCAGGCGGAATTTATTCATGGCGGTAATAAAATCTGCCCTGTGACGGCACAGAGCAGGTTAATTCCTTTTTGAAATTCTGCAGCGCTGTAAGTGTTCTTTCCTGAGTAAAAAATAGCCTTATCTATCCTTGGCGAATTGATTTTCTACATCTTAACTTAATAAGCTAAGTAAGGTGGAATTATTTTATCCTTTTATGTTACAATCTGGAGTTAAGTTGAGTATTTGCGAATGACCTTTATAAGATTGCCTTTATAGCTTTTAAGGAGCTTTTTTATACACCGACGGTGGCTAACAAGCATACGGCCCGCAGTAAGCAGTTACCGCCTATGGACGCTTGCAACTCTAGAGGATTCAGCGTTGCCTACCCTAAAAGTTGTTGGAGCTCTGGGAACCTTAGTCACCATCAGGAACACAACACTATATACCTGAAAGGTAGCAGTGCTACAGCTGCGGTCTTCTGTAAGAAGAAGGTACTTCCCCAGTTAGGCTTCTCCAGACTCAAGCTTTGTACTTCGCTATTATATATATTATAGGCTTTGTATATTATTATTGTATGAAATGGTTGACTGAAAAGGATATAACATGGTAGGGCTATTATGGTTTGTATTACACAGTGTGGTGATGGTTGTGAATAGCATCACCGCATCTCCTCACGCCTGCCTCGCAGAACTTGTTGTAGGCAAAGGGGAGGCCTACGTCCAGAAGGGGACTTATGGATTACATAAAATAATAATTACATACATACATTTCAGCCGTATGCAGTCCATTGCTGGACAAGGCCCCCCACAAATATGACTTGTATCTGGTTGGCG
Organism: Grapholita molesta; assembly: GCA_022674325.2. Lineage (NCBI taxonomy): Eukaryota > Metazoa > Arthropoda > Insecta > Lepidoptera > Tortricidae > Grapholita > Grapholita molesta. The sequence continues at coordinate 19,661,950 of CP053124.2, read as the reverse complement.
ACAAGCACAGTAGCTGTAGATTGGATGGCGACGGACGTTGCTGCCCATCCGTGGGATTTTTCACTTTTGACGCCTCTTATGACACCCGCGGGAGGAGATGGGGTAAAGCTATTCTTGTCAGCCGGCATCAGACTGCAAAAATAATAATTATTCTGATTAAATTTCAATTAATTCTTACAACCAACGCTGGGAAATTCAGTTTATCAACATTCAGGGTTTTTAATTTAAGTTCCGTTCTGCTTGTGTCTCTAATCCCTCTATGGAAGAAATGATTGAAAAAGTTAAATTGGGATTGGATAATATTTGAGATCGTAGTGTTCGTGACAGAGTTTTAGTTTGAAAAGATTAAATTTAATTGCACCGATGACGTACCGGAAAACGCAGCGTGGGCGTACCCTCTACAAGGTGGAAAGACTACCTGGTAAAAATGGCGCAATATCAGACACTGTGGGTCGCTTTGGGGGAGCCCTGTCTAGCAGTGGATGACCTTTGGTTGATATGAAGATGATGAAGAATTAAATCATGATTTCAGGCATAATTGGGTTCCCGCGTTCTTTACTATGTCATTGGTCCACTTTGTGGGGGGTCTGCCAACGCTGCGCCTTGCAGTATTTGGTCACTACTTGAGAAACTTTATTGCCGCAATGGTCATCGGTGCTAATATAGTCTAGTAGTATAGCACCAATCCAAAGGAACCCAGTTGTTATTAGTGGAATGGTAAACCAAAACAACTGGAGGTCCAAGGGGGAGGCCTATGTTCAGCAGTTGAGGAGGTCCAAGGGGAGGCCAATTGTCGTTTTATGACTGAGATGATGTTGAACCTTACACAAACCATTACTTAACAAATCAAATTACAAAGCTTCTGCATCAAATGTTGGCTTTTCAAAAGAAGTTGAATACGAGAGTTACCTAATAGTCAAATGGAATAAATTCCATCATTTTACAATGAAATTGCTCGCTTGACTAGTTAACTTGCCCCCGAAACTTATTTAAAGATATTCGTATGTGATTTTTTGTTAAACGGATAGTGTTATTAAATCCTCAATGTGAACTAAAATTTGTAGAAATATTTTAGTTATGAGACAAATCAGAAAAGAGCGAAACGATTTCGACTATACATTTAGCAAATGTGTCCCATATATCTTTTAACATCAATTATTGAATTTTTCGACCCCATCTGCCATCTTCTCTGCGTGCAATGTGGCCTGCCTATTGCCACTTCAGCTTGCCAACCCGGTGGGCTATGTCGGTGACTTTAGTTTGCCTATGGATCTCCTCATTTCTGAGTCGATCACGTAGAGAAACTCCGAGTGTAGCTCTCTCCATAGTTCGTTGAGCGACTTTGAGTTTTGAGATGAGGCCGATAGTGAAAGACTACGTTTCGGAGCCGTAAGTCATCATTTCTAGTATAACAATAGAAGAATAGAATAAATAGTTTTAATTCGTATTTACAAATACAGACATATCACATCAGAAAAAAAAACATCATCTCAGCATATAGTTAGCGAATAGCCAGCGTTGATCTTGCGATGAGGCCATAAGGTGAAAAAATCACGATCGGTAACAAAAAAAAAAAAAGTTTTTGACAATATAATAAACTAATAATTTTATTATATTATAAAGTATTCTTATAAACACTTTCAAAACAAAACTTGTAGAGTATGCAATAAGTAAACAACCTTTTAAATAATTTGCACGTTCACACTATGTCACGGTAAGCAAGACACCTGGATGCAAGTGTAGACCAAGAGTCTTATCTTCTTGTAAGACCAAGAGTCAGTGAACAGGTCTACTTGGGAATCAGTACGTAGGAGTCCGTTAAGCGAAGTGATCATGTCGCATAGTTTGGACCCGGGTATGTCCTTAAACCACGTCCAACAATGAGAGGTAGGACACAGCGAAGTACCATCACGCTTGAGTCTGGAGAAGCCCAACTGATGAAGTACCCCCTCCTTACCAAAGATCACAGCCATAATAGCGCTGCTACCTTTCAGGTATGTAGTGTTGTGTTACTGATGGTGAGTAAGGTTCCCAGAGCTTCAACCCCCCTTAAAGGCCGGCAACGGGCCTGTGACTCCCCTGGTTTGCCCATGGGCGACGGTAATTGCTTACCATCAGTCAATCCCACTGCTAATTTGCCACCTTTGTCATAAAAAAAATAGTGGTGACTGTGTAAAGATTTGTGCGAGATGTCATGGAGTTTTTTCACACTAAGGAGGACGACATTCCTAGTATCTATACCTCTCTTTTAGATGTTTGGTTTTTTAACCTTTTGACAGCTTTTCCTCTCGCATAAAAATGTGACGTGTACGCCATGGTATCGACTTGTGAAGAAGAAATAATTATAAACCTTATCTGTCAGCAGGACAATTGCTTTGACAGCGTCCGCTATAGCCACTTTAGTGGTCGGTGGCGTGGCAGGCACGACATCACGCGACCACTCTAGTGGTGCTTGGCGTTCAAAAGGTTAAATCTGGGTCAAGATGTAGTTTAAAGACATACTTTAGGTTCAAGGTATTCTTTTACGTAAAAGTTCAAAAAGTTACTCCGAGTTTCGATGTTATAATTATAATAATTACCTTTGTATGGTTTCGGAGCCATATTTAGAGTGAATTAGGTGAGCCTATTAAAAACTTGAGCTAGGGTCACCATTAGGAAAATCATCATCATAATTAACATATCAGCCTAAGGATATCTACTGCTGGCCATAGGCCTCTACCAAAGCGACCCACAATGACCAGATTTGTGCTACCCGCATCCATTGGATTCCCGCAATCTTTGTGTGTCGTCGATCCACCTTGTGGGGGGTCTGCCCATGCTCGTGAACCTTTACGCCCTAACGGCCATCGGTTCTGTGTGCCATGTACCCCAACCAATACCACTTAAGTTTAGTGGCCCTGAGAGCTATATCGGTTACTATTGGTTCTACTAAGAATGGCGTCATTTCTGATGCGATCTCACAGATACACTCCCAGGATAACCATAGTCATATGTCGCTGGCTAATTAAGTGCTTTACGAAATAAGCAAAAAGCTACAAAGTCCCAAAGTTAACTACTTTTGACACTCTTTAACATGAATTCACAATATATTCGATATTTTGAGAGAAAAAAAAAATTAAAAAATTTAACTCGAAGCGGGACTCGAACCCACTACCATTGGATCACTAGCCCAGTGAACTACCAATTGTGCTATACGAGTACCCCTTAGACTTGTCAAATTTTAAATTTTCATTATATTCACTGGCAGACGTTTCTGCATAATTATAAAAAAAAAATCACGATAAATTTTGTCAATTAAGGCTGTCTACAAAAAGTGCAAAAATGTTACCTGTAATGCGTATTGCCCTGACAACTAACTAAATAAATTCCTTATAAATCCAGGAACGATGGCAACCCTAACACGAGTTTGGAAAAGAACTATTATTAAGTTTTATTTATGGACTTTTAGTATATTATCTGTGGGTTCTGTATTTACTTAACTAGATAGTATAAATCTCTTTTTCTTTTGTCATCGTTACACATATTATTTCGAGGGGATACGAGTAAGTTGCAATCATTTATCGTCTATCATGTATTTCGTTTCTCTTGGTTTTTTTTTATGATATAGGCGGCAAACGAGCAGATGGTTTGCCTGGTGGTAAGGAATTACCGTCGCCCATGGGCTCTCTATTCGGTACGCGGCAGTACCGGGTTGATAAGGGACTGATATTTTTTTTTTGTTATGACATAGGCGGAAAATGAGCAGACTGATTGCCTGATGGTAAGCAATTACTGTCGCCCATGGGCACCCGCAACACCAGGGGAGTCACAAGCGCGTTACCGGCCTTTAAGGGGGGTTGGAGCTCTGGGAACCTTACTCACCATCAGGAACACAACACTACATACCTGAAAGGTAGCAGTTCTATTACGGCTGTGGTCTTCTGTAAGGAGGAGGTACTTCCCCAGTTGTATGTCGATATATGTCCGGGACACCGTGTACGGGAAAGACATACAAATTAAACTTATATTCGTATTCTTTATTTACTAGAATATTATACGGAATAACTTTTAAATTATAACATCAATTGTACAAATACTTAACTAACTTAACTGAAAAAGGCCTTTGAGGTATTGTAGCATGCTGGCGGCATTTTTTCGTTGTATCGCAATGCTGATACGTTGTGTGAGCAGAACAGATTTTTAAGCGATGTGACCCCATGGACCTAGGATCTTTAATATTCAAGTTTTGGACCCGGGTATATATCCTCCTTATTTCATAATTTTCATAAAGTACAGTGAATCATCACCACGCTTGAATCTCGAGTAGCCCGAGTATGTGATACCTCCTTACAGAAGACCACAGCCATAAGAGCTGCTATTTTGATATGCACTGTATTGCGGGTTCTCGGAGCTCCAACTCCGTACCCTTGCTGGTGGACAGCTCACTTGTGGCCTCTCTGGTGTTGCAAGTGTCCATAGATGGCGATTCGTCCGCTCGTTTGCCTCCAAATTTCATAAAAAAACCTGTTATTAAAACTGTATATTTATTTGAACTTTTAACGGTAACGATTCTTCTCTGAACCCCTCGCTCCTTGTCTTACACCTGTTCTTGTCCACAGTGGCTAAGGATGCGACGAGGCAGACCTAGGCCGTGACGTCACGCCGCCATGCCGCCGCTCGCGCTGCTGCTGCTGCTCCTGGTGCACGGAGACACCAAGACCGTGCAGCAGGACAAGCTTGGTGAGTGTTCGAGAATATTCTAGAGTTTGTGACTGATTGGTGACTGGGTACTTTTTGTATACAAGACTGACCAACGTTTGACATCAGGAGAGTGCTCCGAGGAATTGTTCGGGTTAATCACAGCTGCTTCCTTCCGCCAGCGCTCTACACGAAAACACTTCCATCATCACTACTGAGATGGTTGACAGTCCTCAACTGTGCATTTTTCTAGAAACTTCCTGCCTCGCACAGCAAAACTCTGGAATAAATTGTCGTGTGCAGTATTTCCGGATCGATATGACATCCAAACCTTCAAGAAAAGAGCGTATAGAGATCTTAAAGGTCGGCAACGTACTTGTGACTCCTCTGGTGTTGCGAGTGTCCATGGGCGGCGGTAGTTGCTCACCATCAGGCAATCCGTCGGCTCGTTTGCCTCCTATATCATTAAAAAAAAGTCGCACCTGATAGTAAGTGACGACGAAGCCGAGGGTGTAGCACGCTGGTTCAGTAACAGCCTATTCACTTTTGCCTTGAAAAGACGCGAAGTCCATTCCTTAGCAGTCCGCATTAGGAAGGTAGAAGCAAATTGCTTCGTGCAAATGAATGTAATATTCACAATGTAAGGATAAAACTGCTCTCCTCGCTGGCTCCTGCTGCATGGAGATACCAAGACCGTGCAGCAGGACAAGCTTGGTAAATTTTCCAGAAGATTCTAGAGTTTGCGACATATTGGTGAGTGGGTACATGGTGGTGAACAGCTTTATAGGTGGAGAGAAGCTTCTGGGTTGCTTCTGGGAGCAATAGCTTAGGATGCTTGAAGTCAGACCTGTTACCTGACGTCATGCTGCTATACTGGCTGCTGCTCCTGCTGCACGGAGATACCAATATCAGAATAAGCTTGGTGAATGTTCGAGAACATTATAGATTTTTACAACTGGCTACTGTCTTCTTATGTCTTGGTAGAAGGTTGTCAGTCGCTTCTCAAACTACGGTGGCTGAGGATCAGTAGAACAAGCTTCTAGATTTTTATACCACGACGACCGATCTATTGAATAGAAGCCTACGGTACACCTAAACTGTGATGTTACACCGCTATACAGCTGCTGCTCTCGTTAATAATAATCTGGAAGTATACTGTGTTTTGTTAAAACAAAACTACCCACTTCGCTTATGTTAATAAACGTCGAAACTAAAGGACATTAAATAGCCGATAGTCTTCTATAGTTTTAGTTAATATACCAAATAATATTATATATACAGATTTTATCAACGTGAGTACTCGAGTATTTCTTAATTTTGTGATTTTCCACCGTTTTACGATGGAATAAAGTCCAAATTGATTTACGCATAGCCATTTGACTGTAAATTCTAGTAGGTTCGATTTATGGTGACAGTAGAGGCTGGGGCATACCACCGTTACTTAGAACTGTTACTAGGCCTAGGAATATTGTTTGGATACTGCGAATGCGCCACTAGCCTCAGACGTCCACTGCTGGACTTATTTCCTCATAGATCGCCACAGGCAGAGAATGAGTAGCTAAGTGCCGTAATGACTACGCGTAGAAGGCGGGTTGGCAACTGTAGCAAGTTCCACCGCTATCCACGCTGCTGCTCATTAACAAAATGACTAAATCTGAAAAGAAAATTATACATACAATTTCATCATCATCATCATCATCTCAACCGTAAGATGTCTACTGCTGGATAAGGGCCGCCCCCAAATGTGACTTGTCATCATCTTGTCGCCCTACTCGCCACGCTTGGCAGGCGGGTTGGTACCGCAGTGGCTACGCTGCCTACGCTGCCTATACGTCAGATTTTTCCCCTTTTTCTTATCTTATTTTCCTCGAGATGTGATAGTTCTATTCGGAGCCGGCACACACAACTTAAGTCTATCAAAATATTAAATGTGGTACTCCACGTGGAAAGGTACCTTAAGGCGCTTGGCGCTTACGTTGCAAAATGTCACATTGGTAATGAAGCGTCATTAACAAAAGCGTAAGCGCCAAGCGCCATAAAGTACCTTTCCATGTGGACTACCACAAATCATGTTTTTGCACTTATACCGTTTTGTTCCTGGGCGTGAAACCACACGACGCTTCAAACTACTCGACAGTTACGTCATCTGTCGAGATTTGACGAAACTTGGTCTTACTGGGATATATAATGGAGCGACATGTGTATCGCACGATCGTAGTTTAATGTGCTTGAGTACATTCGGTTCTGAACTAAACGTTTGTTAGTCGAATTCCTGTATTAGATATTTTGTGTGTCTTCAATGTAATTAAAATAAACATTACTTACTACATTATATGGTTTTCAAATAAAAAGCGTGGGTCCCCAATACTTCTGCTATACTGTGTGGAAGTCTAATACGGGCGAAGAATTAAACCAGACATAGGATTTACCAGTATAATCAATAATCATTAACCAAAAGTTTTTTCTTTAATTATACCTATTATACACATGTAATTAATTTTTGTAAAATTTCAGAGCAGTAATGTACTGCGAACATTACGCAATATAATTTTTGAAACTAACTGTCAACGAGTGTTTAACTCGAGTGTGTTGCATTACATTGGGGGCCGAATTTTTTTACATGGATAAAATTTTAATTGCACTTCTAAGTAAAAGTTATCTAAATATATTTCTTATGTCCTATTCTACTCTCCGTTAAGAGATTCGCCTATAAGACTGCCACACTGTAACATACGCCGGTTACCTTGTAGGGAACAGTAGTTGCACAACCCCTTCGCATTACGTAATAGCGTCCGCATAGATTTAACAGCGTAATTGTCACCGTCGATAGCGTAATATAAGAGCTCGGAGCCGGCGGCTCGGTTGTTGTTTAATTACGCCGTGTGGGGTACGCCGGGGACGGGCGAGGTGAAATATCGATGTGAAGTTTGGTACCAAATATGTATTAAACGAATAATTTGAGTTAACGTACTGTTATGAAATCATGCAGGTTTATTTTTAACTGTAATGAAATGTGGCAAGAGTGAATTGGCTGAACCAGCGTGATACACCCTCGACCTCGTCGACACTTAGCGTCAGCTGTGCGGTCAAACGCTGGTCAGTCTTATAATAAAAAAATGATACTATCGCTAATCGTAGAATTGCACAATTCTGTTGTAGATCACTGCTATTATACACTAAACTACGTTGATGAACAACGAATATATTATCAAGATGACATCGCCATTTTGAGTTCAACCGCAAAACAAATGCAGCATTTCAAACCTTCTGCCATTGCAATGTGCCAGTTTGTCTAAAATGGCATTGCCACTATCAAATGATAACTCTATACTCAAAATGGCGAAGTCGTCTTGAGAATATATTTTTATTATTTTTTGTTCATTCACGTGGTTTAGTGTGTAATATTGATAGCTTAGTATGCAGCGATCTAACGCTAGATTGTGCAGCTAATAAAGAATTTATTTCAAAACTCTTTTCACCACCATTTTGGTCATCACGCGGCAGTGCCGGAATAACGGCCGCCTCTTGGCTTTCTGTAAACTCCAGCTACCACTCCTGTAAAGCCCAGCTACCACTTTCTGTAAAGTCCAGCTACCACTCCTGTAAAGCCCAGCTACCACTTTCTGTAAAGTCCAGCTACCAGCTACAAAACATGCTCTAAGAGCAAACTTGATATAAATATTATTACTTGATATTGGCGAAATCATCGATTGATATATTGTTGGAAGCCATATTTTAAAATAAATAACAATAATAATAAATAAATGTTTCGCGACAATCTTACAGTAGGTACATATACAAGTACTACGAGTTTTCACGTCGATTCGATAGACTCTGTTAATAAATAAAAATAAATAAATAAATATTTCTGGACAATCTTACACAAATCGACCTAGTCCTACGGTAAGCTCAGTAAAACTTGAGTTGTGGGTACTAGACGACTATATATATAATAGATAGATACATTTAAATACTTTTAATACATAGAAAACACCCATGACTCAGGAACAAGTAGCTGTGCTTATCACACAAATAAATGCCCTGACTGGGAATCGAACCCAGGACCATCGGCTTCACAGGCAGGGTCACTACTCACTAGGCCAGACCGGTCGTCAAAGAAGAATTCTATGTTTATATTGATAGATTTTAAGGTCAACCTTTTTTGCAAAATAAGGGTAATTCCGTTATCTCCCGTTGGCGTCAGGATCACAAATAGCGGAGACAACTATTCGGTAAACCCAATGATCTGGAACCTTATTTAGTACATCCGAGAGCAATGGCGCGGAATGCCTTTTCTTAGTGGATATTTTCTATCAAACTGTATATAATGTTTTATGATTCTATCGTTAAACGGCATCAGTTGACCGTTTTATGCATAAGGACGTATTTTCATCACACTTGCTTGTCAATGGGCTTATAACTTGCGACCGTACAGAGCAGTTATAGCCGTTTTACCTCACACGGGCTGTTAAGTTTAGTTTTAAAAATTTATAAAAATCATATAAGTGAAGACTTCGGACTAAGGATGTTTCTAATCAGCCAAGGTGTATTTCAACTCATCATCTTCTTCAAAAGTATGCTACAACCAACTTTCAATATGTATAAAACATATATTTAAATATTAAATTTGACTGCAATTGAATGTTTAGCGTTTATTAAAAATAATTATAGTATATTTCATTTTGATAATTGATACTATTTGGCAGGATGGTCTGTCAACTTCGAAACCAAACGCAACTGTTAGTATTATCTGTGGAAAACATTGAAAAAAGTTGTCAATTTCTTTTAGTAGGTGCGGTTTGACTTTAGTTTTCAAAGTATATTTTGATTTTAAGCCTAAGTTATTAATTCTACCCACTATTTTTTTATATCCTCGCAAATGTGATGAAAAAGATTGTGTGTATCACGGGCGGTAAGTGTATAACAAACTTTGCGTTTACTAAACCCTACTTACCACCCTCGTTGCACAATGTACTATTGTAGACTAACAACAAATAAAATAATAAGTTATAAGTCTTCATCCGAGACCACGAGGACAGTCGTTCCCGAAACTTCGGAAGTAATTTTCTAAAGTTAATATATATGCGTTTATTTGCAATAACGTATAAGAGCCGTGAAACTTTAAAACAATAATTTTACTTTAAAATAGCATTTACAAAGTCCACAGAAACACCAACCTAATTCCCTGTATAGCCCTTGTTTTTATCATAAACACTGTCAATATAAAACAGTGTACAAAAACACGGGTTAAAACAACACTCCAATATAACATAACCATAAATCCCTTTTTATTTAACATAACCGATTAACCTCAATAAGATTCCAAACATATCGAATATCGCAGGGCAACTGTCAACAGAAAAACAGTAGGTACATATACAAGTACTACGAGTTTTCACGTCGATTTGATAGACTATGTATAAATAAATAAATAAATACTTCTGGACAATCTTACACAAATCGACCTAGTCCTACGGTAAGCTCAGTAAGGCTTGTGTTGTAGGTACTAGACGACGATATAAATATAATAGATAGATACATATAAATACTTAAATACATAGAAAACACCCATGACTCAGGAACAAATATCTGTGCTCCTCACAAATAAATGCCCCGATTGGGAATCGAACCCAGGACCATCGGCTTCATAGGCAGGGTCACTACCTACTAGGCCAGACCGGTCGTCGTATAGTTTCTTCCTACTAATATTCCACGCGGGTGCTAGCGAGAGTTCATTTCTCCTCGTGGTAATTTTTCTACAGTTGATGCGTTTTTACGTAGATTTGATAGACTCTGTACAATTTGTTCCTACCAAACAATTTTTGTTGTTGTTTGTTTGTTGTTTTGGACCCGGGTATGTCCTAAAACTATGTCCAACAGTGAGAGGTAGGACACAGCGATGACCGTCACGCTTGAATCTGGGGCAGCCCAACTGGGGAAGTACCTCCTCCTTACAGGAGACCACAGCCATAATAGCACTGCTACCTTTCAGGTATGTAGTGCTGTGTTCCTGATGGTGAGTAAGGTTCCCAGAGCTCCAACCCCCCTTAAACGCCGGCAACGCGCTTCTGACCCATCTGGTGTTGCGGGTGCCCATGGGCGACGGTAATTGCTTACCACCAGGCAATCCGTCTGCGCGTTTGCCGCCTATGTCATTAAAAAAAATAAAAACCAATATTCCACGCGGACGTTAGCGAGTACATTTTTGCCAACTCGTGGTAATTTTACCACAGTTGATGCATTTATTCGTAATTTTTTTAGATTCTTTACAATTTCTTCATACAAATATTTAGTAGGGTCCTGTGTTTTCCCCAAGCTACCCTCCCCCCACACAGTACGATCGCTTTAATAAACCGAACGCTTTATAGAACCTAAGTCAGATTTAAAAAAACACATTGTTATACGTAAGATCGTCGATTTGTGAGATTCTGTAAAATTTCTCAATAAAAATATTCCGTGCAGACGCTATCGAATACATTGTGCATACTCGTGGTACGGGACCAACTCCGCGTAGGATTGTTTATCAAATCTGGAACATCAATATGTCCTTGATGTTTTCCGAATGCAAATAGCTCCGAGGGCGGTGAACGTGAGGCGAAGGATTTACCCGAGGTTTCTTAGCAAGATTCTGATATTGGAAGCGTGGCCTGTGTATAACTGTATAGATATTTCAGCCGCAAATCTTATTGCCATAGTCGCCACGATTTTTTGTCATACGTCAAGTGTAAAAACTCGTTCACTGCCAAAGTATCAAACATACGTACCGAGCAACTCTATTGTACAGTAAATAAGGTTGTAAGACGTATTTGTGAAAGGATTCTTTTGGTATATATTTTTGGACTTGACTGTACAAGACCGACCAACGTTTGACCTCAGTTATACCTGATGGTTAGTGTCGACGAGGTCGAGGGTGTAGCACGTCGGTTCAGTAGCAGCTTGTTCACTCTTGCCTTGAAAATACCAAAAAATAATATCTTTATATCTTTTCGGGAATACAGATTAGATTTCGGGAATACAGGTAAGGAATACAAAGCGAATTCCATACCTTAGCAATCCGCATTAGGAAGATATAGAAGCGAATCGCTTCGTGCGAATGAATGGAATATTCACAACGTAAGGATGAAACCACTTCCCTCGCTTGGACGGCTTGGCAGGCAGGTTGACGACTGCAGTAGCTGTAGATTGGGTTTCGATGGACGCTGCTTTCCATCCGTCGGTTTTTTCCCTCTGTCACCTCTTACGTCGCCCACGGGAGGAGATCGGGTGGTGCTATTTCGATCAGCTGGCACCGCACCGCCATAGATAAATATTACACGACTGTATATTATATAGTTTCTCGCCATCTAAATAAATTAAAGAATATGGTGGAGAAATTTGCATCGGGATATCCTAAGAGTTACAAGAGACGGGCATGTATCCTGGAGTAGCGAGTTCGACTCTCGCTCGAGGCAGTTGATTTTTCCTTAATTTCAAGGAATATTATCCGTTTATTTTCGTTGTCAGTGCATATTGTGCCCACGCCACGACTTTATATGAAGTATTGGTTTTATTTAGATTTGTATACATCAAATTTTTGACGTGTGATATATCACTACTTAAATACATAGAAAACTTCCATTAGGTACTCAAAAACAATTAGGTGAATACATGGCTCATCACACTAATAAATGCCCATTCAGGGAATTGAACTCAGAACCGTCGGGTTCATAGGCAGGATCACTACCCACTATGCCAGACCTGTCGTCAAATATGAATAATTTAAAATTTATAAACTTTTTGGTAGCATGTAAACTCAGCTGCATAATCGCTGGCTTAATGCCGACCGCTGAATTTATCGTCAAAATATGCCACAGCCAAGTGAGGTAACGTGTCCCACTGAAATACGGCTATTTAGGCAACAATTAAAATTTTCGCGTTTTGTAGACAAAACAATCTAAAAATAGAACGAAAAAAAAAGTACAGGGAAATTTGGGACAGATTCCAAAATCCTGAAGTTTAAATCATATGCAGCCTTGGCTAAAAGTATGGAACACATTTCTTGTCACTCTAAAAAACCATCTCTTTCTTAATGTAATTTAAAAAGATATTGATATTTCAAGCTTTTGTAGATGTACATGAGAAGAGAACACCAGTTAATAATACCTACTTGAAAGAACATATTAAATAAGAAAACATATAGCACCAAAAATTCACATCAACAACAAAGTGGCTTATTGCACATTTTCTATGCAAACACCAGTCACAGCAACGACCAATACCTAATCAGTTTAAATGAATTGATAATATGTCATCAGAAAACATGTAAATGCTACATTAGAATATCGACTCTAAAATATACACTAAAAACTTAACTGAAGGACCATGTCTACGCAATTGTGCAGGGAATTAATATGTAACTTACATCAATATTTGAATATAGAACGCCGACAAGCGTAGACAAGTTACTACCACATAGGACAGCTGCGTTTTGTGTGTAAGTGTAAGTTTCTTTTGACGTTAAAAAATGTTTACGAACGCGTAAGTGATAATGTTAGGTATTTATATGAGAAACGCAAACGCGTTCGTGACGTAAAGTTACGTTAAAAACTTACACTCAGGGCTCTGTATATTACTTCTGTGCACGAATTTAATGAGCGTTGTGTGTCGGATAGTTGACAATTAACAAAAGCGTATAGCATAACAAATATAATGCTGCTGGCTTCGTACGCTCTTACTGCTTTGACATAAAGGTTTCTACGATCGCTTTTAGCCAAATCCGCGTTATAAGTGTGGTACTACGATCTACAAATCAAATTATACATAATGGCATAAAGCATAAACGCGTCTGCTATAGAATAAAAATAAAACAAACATCCTACTTAAAACCAGTAGACTGAAGGCCTAAAGTCAATCACAACTCGAGTCAAGTATCGATCGTGCAGGAATCAGGTACGGTCGCCGCACTTCACTACCGAAAAAGTCACATCATAATAAACAAACCTAACGTCTTACGGCCTTTTAGAAGCGATATATGAAACTAGTTATTTTATCCTTTGTGGCCTTTGCGGCTCGAAGAATTTGTACTAAGATTTATGGAGTTGTAGTGCTTTGCCTTATGGCTTTGTCCGCGATCGGTTTCCTTTACCGACTTTTATTTTTCGTCAGATAACGAAGTTGTACGTTTTTTTAGGACCTCCATACATACAGATATCTTCTCATAGATATTTTTGTCTTGTATGTTTTAGGGTTTTGGTGTAGCCTAAATAATATTATTCCCTCGCTTACCTATATACGTTATAATAATATAACTAGAGACTCATTCTGTTGTACATACTGCGTTTCCAAAGTACAAAATGGCTCCCAAAAATGACTCTATTATTCACTTAGACTTATCCCCTTTTTTTTTTTATGTCATAGGCGGCAAACGAGCAGACGGATTGCCTGATGGTAAGCAATTACCGTCGCCCATGGGCACCCGTAACATCAGAGGAGTCACAAGCGCATTGCCGGCCTTTAAGGGGGGGTTGGAGCTCTGGGAACCTTACTCACCATCAGGAACACAACACTGCATACCTGAAAGGTAGCAGTGCTATTATGGCTGTGGTCTTCTGTAAGGAGGAGGTACTTCCCCAGTTGGGTTGCCCCAGATTCAAGCGTGATGGTCATCGCTGTGCCCTACCTCTCATAAAAGAAACTCTCCCTTACGAAAGGGGTTCCTTGGCTTTAGATAATATCCAATATGCAAATTCCCGCTATTTAAAAAAAAGTTGTGTTTGATTCATCAAAGTTCTGAGCCCTAAGTATAAGTTTTACCATATAAATAACAATATCACTTACGCATTCGAGACGTTTTTTTACGTCAAAAGAAACTTACACTAGAGCCTCTGATAAATAAAAAAAAAAATTAGGTGATACCAAACCGGACTTGAAAGACACTATTTAGACTCCGCCATCTGAGCCTATGAAACCGATGGTCCTGGGTTCAAATCCCAGTCAGGGCATTTATTTGTGTGATCAGCACAGATGTTTGTTGCTGAGTCATGGGTGTTTCTTATGTATTTAAGTATTTTATATATATCTATCTATTATATATATCGTTGTCTAGGACCTACAACACAAGCCTTAGTGAACTTACCGTGGGACTAGGTCAAATTGTGTAAAATTGTCCCGAAATATTTATTTATTTATTACAGTCAGAACACCCGCAACTCAAAAATACCTGTGCTCATTACACAAAAAAATGTCCGCACTAGGATTAGATCCCAGGAACGTCGCCTTCATAGGCAGGGTTCATACCAGGGTTAGAAGGTCAGATGGCATTTGTTTTAGTATAAATAGTGCCTACGCCAAATCTTGGGATTAGTTGCCAAACAGATTCCAGGCTCATATGGGCCGTGGCAAAGCCGGGACAACGCAAGGTGATTTTTAATATTTTGGCTGAGTACAAACCAACCAAAACACAAGCTTTCTACAGCTTACCGTGTGGCTTAGTCAATTTGTATAAGAACATCATGTAACATTTATTTATACCAGTGATTCCTAAAGTGGTCCAGGTGGACCCCCAGGGGTCCACTGGACGCTCGATGGGGGTCTACGTTGGCATGAAAAAAAATACGGGGTTCACAAGATGTAAGTGGGGTTCACCTGGACCACCACTAAACAGCAAAAAAGATGACATGGCTTTACCTGTTTACGAGTAATGTAGGCAGATAATATTTTAATAAGGCCAGTGACCCGCCCGCAACGCTTGTTCAGAGGCTTAAGTGTTAAGTTATTTTGACGTAAAAAAAACCGTTTACGAACGAGTAAGTGATAATGTTATTTATATGGGAAACGCAAACGTGTTCTTGACAAAAAATTACGTTAAAAACTTACACTCGGGGCTCAGGTGCAAAGTAACGAAATTGAACGTCACAGAACGGGGAAATTTGCGGTTACTGCTTACAAAACTGAAGTCTAATATTTATTATTTGCTGTCAATTCAAAAAGTGCATCCCTCCCATTGAAATGATGAAAGTTTTTTTGTAAATTTGCATTGTTGAAGCTACCTTACGTATTAATGTGTAAATTGAATTCAATTATTTAATAAGTAAAACACTGCAAAATACACTATTTTTCTTTATAATTACCTAGGTCCGAAATCAGCTGCAATGCAAATTTAAATCGTTAAATCTAATATTTCCATTTTTGATGACTTTTGGGTATGTGGTAGAAATGTAGCAGCAAGGGGGTCCACCGAAACCAGTAAAATTTTGAAAGAGGTCCGCGAGAAAAAAAAACCTCTGATTTATACCAAAGTCCCGTTCAAGTTCTATAACGAAAAAAAAAACAAGTTGGCAAAGAATGTAAAGTATTTAATTATACAGACCTTTTCAAATAGCTATTTCATACACTCAATTCAAATTAATAAAAAAATATCGCGCTAATGTGAAACTAAACTGGCATATGTCAGGATTTAAGTGTAATGCATAGCGTTTCTTAATAAAACCAGTTTCTGTTC
This sequence comes from Grapholita molesta, assembly GCA_022674325.2. Lineage (NCBI taxonomy): Eukaryota > Metazoa > Arthropoda > Insecta > Lepidoptera > Tortricidae > Grapholita > Grapholita molesta. Next base: position 19,645,794 of record CP053124.2, on the reverse strand, counting down.
ACATTTTCATGTATTCAAAGTAATTTCAATTTTAAGACTTAGTAATATTGCAAACGTATTGAAATGAAAACGCTTATAAAAAAAATGTTTACTTTGTTATTTGTAGGAGTATTCTGAGCCCTGAGTAAGTTTTGAACGTAACTTTACGTCACGTACGCGTTTGCGTTTCCCATATAAATAACATTATCACTTACGCGTTCGTAAACGTTTTTATACGTCAAAAGAAACTTACACTAGAGCCTCTGATACGTATTCACGCAGGTGCAGCGTGGGCATACCTCCCACAAGGTGTACTGACGACATGATCAAGATCGGGTGGCGTAAAACCGGTTACTGTGGGCCGCTTTGGAGATGGCTTATGTCCAGGAACTAGTAGATGTCATCATCATCATCATGCCAGCCGAAACCATAGCCGATAACCGGGGTACCGGTCGCCGCCGGGGACTTGGGGCCGTGGTTTTTGGGTGTTATCCATATATGCCATAATCGCCACGCTTGGCATGCGGATTGGCGATCACAGTGCTTCCCATCCCCCGGTGGTTGGTCGTAGTTTTAAGACATATCCAGGTCATCGGGGAGTGGATGTCCCTCGGCTTTAATGATGATGATGAGACCTAAATAACCATTAAAGTTAAACAATGAAGAACTATTTTTCTCGCTGTGTCTAATTAAGAAACTTGACCAACCAACACCCAAAATCTCTTACGCGCAAGTTCCAAATTACAAACAGAGTAACATTTTGTGAACAAATTAGTAACAGCCCAGTACACACGACGTATCAATTTCACCGAAATTTCACGATTGAGTAAATAATTGAGAAGACTATACACAAGGAGGAAACTGAACCAAGCTAGCATGTATAAAAGATCAAATTTTACGCAAATTACAATCTACACTAATATCATAAAGGCTGAAGCCTGTGAGTGTGTATATACATAAATGTATGTGTGCATATACATAAAATATATGTCATAGAGGCAAACAATTGTTTTAACTTATGATTTTTATGGCATGCCTTGTTTTTTTGCTTCACGACCCCTAAATCATCCTGTATTTATCCCACCAACAAGCAAAGGACTACCATTAACAAATGAACACTGAATACACTAGTGTCACAAGTAAACCCCCAAAGATTAGTGCTCAACAAAACCCCAACTGTAAGCCACGGAAACCCCAAAATAAACCAGCTTAAGTACAGGTTACCAACAAATTACTCGACAAAATCTACAGCGTGTAATTCCAAGCAATCACTTTATTGCGATACTGTAATCAGGAATAGCAAAGTTAAGTAAAGCACTTAAAAACAGTAATTTGGGTTCACGTAATTAATATAACAAAATTGGTTAAACAAAGGCCATAGCCTGTAATCACTTGATTACTTGCCATTAAAATTTTAGTGACTATAAAATGTGGGGAAAGAGTTTTATGACAGTTAAATGTGCCTATTGATGGCTATTGGCTGTTGAATAGGGTAAATGAATTTTATAAGTATTCATCAAAACGGGATCGGGTGGCAAACGAGCAGACGTATTGCCTGATGCAATTACCCATAGGTACCCGCAACAGCAGGGAAGTCTCAAGAGCGTTACAGGCCTTTAAGATAGGAGTACGCTCTTTTCTTGAAGGTATGAGGGTCGTATCGGTCCGACATATACAACTTTCACTTTATCTAATTATTGTTCCACATGTTTTATTTTAAGATTTACAACTGTTACATAAGTATATAAATAAATAAAAGAAATAAACTATATAAATCCAGCTATATCGGTTTTGTTTCTGCTGCTAAAAACCTCTTTGTCCACGCAGTAAGAGCGAACCGTCGATCGGCGTCGTCCGACATCGGCCGAGCCGATGCGAGCCGATTGAAGTTTGTTTCGCTCTTTAGTAATGCGAGGATATATAAGTTTTTACGAACGAGCCACTGGTCCCACCGTGAGCTAGTAATCTATGAGCTATCAGCTATTTCAAGAAGAGATAATCGCTGCCGTGTAAATAAAAGACAGATATATATTTATAGCTCATCGCCCGGCGGTGAACTACGATCGCCCGGCTATGACATATACTCGTATGTCTCTTTAATTTACACGGAATCGATTATCTTTTGTCCCTTGAAATAGCTGATAGCTCATAGCTTATTAACTCGCGGTGGGACCAGTGCCTTAAACCGACTTGGTGGAAGGCCAATAGGCATACAGTATTAACGAAATGGCATTATAATACCATATACATATATTTAGAGCATCATTCAGTTTGAATTTGATGTAATCCCATTTATGTATAGGGTATTAATATTATTTATAAATATTTCCATGCATATTAACATTTCATTCAATTTAAAGTCGCTTTAGAAAAGTTCGATTGCATTTATAATTTATATGCATTTTAATTATTTTAAAATACCTATATTATTCATGACTTTAGTGGACTCACCCACCCGATGACCACAAACGCTGCTAAAGGGTTCGAAAAGTCGGGATGAAGTTTAAATTAGTATACGCGATATAATCAGTTTTAGTTGTTTTATTTCATGTGTAATTATCGCGGCAACCGTAGACAATATTATACCTATATTATTATGAGATATGTATGGTTAACACCTAACCTCTAGTGACTGCTTATTATGTGGGTGTCGGGTACCCTGACCCGTCATAGTGGGTCATCATGACGAGCCATCACGTACAGGAGCCGTGAGATCCCACCCTGAATCTGGAGAAGTCCAACTGGGGTAGTACCTCCTCCTTACAGAAGACCACAGTCATAATAACATTGCTACCTTCCAGGTGTTGTGTTGTTTTTCTGATGGTAAGTAAGGTTCCCAGAGCTCCAACCCCCCTTAAAGGCCGGCAACGCGCTTATGACTCCACTGGTGTTGCGGGTGCTGTTGATATAGGAAGCAAACTAGCAGACGGATTGCCTGGTGTTAAGCAATTACCGTCGCCTTACGACCAGGCAATCCGTCTGCTCGCTTGCCGCCTATGTCATAAAAAAAAATCAGCCTCCCACGGGTGTCATACCCCCTGTTTGGCCCTTGGGCCAGCGTCCGTCGAAACCGCTGCCGTGGACGGGTTCAACAACTACCATCGCCAACCTTCCTGCAGGCGACTATAGTAAACCGTCTTCATGTTTATAGAAGTCACATTTGGAGGACGCCTATATCTAACAGTGGACATTTTACGACTTGAACTCAAAGTTGTACAATAATGCACTTTCATATTAAGGAGTAAATTGTTGACATATTTAAGATCGACTGTACATATAATTTAATTTATAAATGTTGACTGTCTAAGCAAAATTGAAATTAAGACGAGAGAGCTATTTCGCTCGCTAGAATACTCAGAATTTTTGCTAAAGTATTTTTAATAATGCCCAGCTCATCAAGAATATGACAGTATTCTTGTAAATAAAATGAGATAAATGATGAGTTTGTATATTCTTAAGTTAAATTTTGCCCTACAAATTGCTTTAATAAGAGACATCAAATAAAAGATGATATTTATTTTTAGTTAGGCACATATACATACAATGCATTTCTGAACGTCAATATAATCTACTGTCTATAATCTAACCGGTTCTAACCCTACACTTCTGATCCGAGTTAATTGAGTCTGTCATTCGGTTATTTATATATTTTATTTTATCTATGCTACCTACATACTTTGCTTCGTATCTTCAAAATTCTGACTTCACGGTAAGTACCCTGTTGGTTTGATTCTCTTGCGAGTGACTAAAATTTGCGGCTTAAACGTATGTATTATAACACAATTTGTAGTGAGCTAGTGATTCAGTGGTTGTGAGTTCAAGACCCGATTCGGGATTATCGAAGATATTCGCTAACAGACGTTTCTGCATAGTAAAAAAAAGTTTAGTTAATTTTATTAATAGAAATTGGAGGTCATTTTATTCGCGCCTCGGGCTCTAATTAAAAAGTCAATGTCTTTTAAACTCAATTCAAATTCTTAAAACAGCTTCGAGGCAAACCATTGTTATTATTTAATTTCGTTCAAACTGTTCTGAATAGCCACTTGTGGCTATATACCTGGGAGTCTTCGATCATTGTAAACTATTAATAGCCTACAATGATCGAAGACTCCAGGGTACTGGCCCTTACCTGCGAAGAAGTCAACAGAAGATTGGCAGCAGCGTCTCTTGGAGCAGTGGAACTGCGATTGCCAACTTGACGTGATCATGCCAAGCTTGAGAAGTATGGCATCGAACTCCCCAGGCTCAAAGCTGGCTTGCGATGGTGATCTACAGCCTTGGTCAAAAGTATTAAGCACACAATTTTTTACTTTTAAAAAACCTTTTTAAACACAAAACTATCGTGAGATTGAAGTCATATGAATTGTATAAAAGCGGGTAACTCACGTTTTATAAGTCAAATATTGCTCGACATGTTTCACTTCGTAACGAGGAGCATAATCATGACCCATTCGCGTTGGCTAACCAACCACCGGTTACCCAACCGGTTAGCACTAAACGTGAATTACCCGCTTTTATACAATTAATATCTTAAAACTTTCTCTTTCCAAATGGAGTTAAACAATTTTGACATCACTTAAAAGAAATTATTAAAATAAGAAAACAAAAAGCACCACAAATTCCAATCTACAACATATGTGTGTGACTTACTGCTAATTTTCTACCAGTTACTGCAACGACCAGTTAAACAGTTTAAATTCATTGATAATTTGTCATCAGAAAACATGTAAATAGTAAATTAAAATTTCGAGTTTTCATCTAAAAAGCATGGCTGTTTAATAATTTCAAATAATTCAGGCAGGTCGAAATGGTCGTATATTTTGACTCTCCGGCCTTTACGACAGAAAAATCCTATACCATCAACTACGGACAGCTGAAAAGCGAAGTTTAGTATAGGACATCTTCAAATTAGATAATTGGATGGCTTCGTCCGGGGGGCGAAGAATTGGTCGCTGCAGCGTGGTAGAGATTGCTGTGGTAGTCTATCGGAGAGGCCTTTATCTGCCAGTGAACATCCGTCCCTGATAGATAGGTCACGTGTAAACATCAAATTGAAATTCTGTTGTCCTCTTCTAAGTAGGATTTGACCTCCTAGCTTAATCGGTACGAAGCTCTGAGTTAAAATTCTGAAAAGATTTATTAGGATTATTTGTTCGTGTGTTGTTGGACTATATCTTTGTATTTGAGTATCTATCTTTACACACACTGTAGGACTAGGTCGAATTGTGTTAGATAATACCATAAATACTGCCCTTTCCAAGAGTTGTTATGATGCAAATTGCAATAAGTATAATTGTAGCCTGCCTTACAGTGGTTGGTCGTGATCATTTGATATTATTGCGTTTTATAACAGTCATATTAAATTCCAGTTGCCTCCAAAATGGCGTCTCTAACGTAAATTGAATTACTAGTGCGCAAGTCAAGAATCCTTGTTTTTTTCTCTAAAACTAGGAGAACCATGCTTTTGATTGAAATGTACTGAAATTATTAAAACGAAAAAGAAACTTAATTTAAAATTATTTCCGTCGCTTTGAAAATCTATATAATGACAAATCAATATTACAGGACATTCTTAGACTCGAGGCTCGAGAACTCGGGCAACGATATAATATATACTTAATATAAATACGTAAAAACATAGATAACACCGATAACTCAGAAACAAAATACAACCTGTGCTCATAAAATTAATGCCCTTACTGGGATTTGAACCCAGTACGTCGGCTTCATAGGCAGGGTCAATAATACAATTAAAACTGTTGTGAGCCATGTTACTACTACTTAGTTACAAACGGATAAACTCACGTGTAATTATATCGCACTAGGCGACATGTTTCGGGTAAGCTCTGGTACCCATCTTCAAGCCGAGTCAGGACACACCGATCGCGATGAGGGTATATCACTCACTCATCGCGATCGGTGTGTCCTGACTCGGCTTGAAGATGGGTACCAGAGCTTACCCGAAACATGTCGCCTAGTGCGATATAATTACACGTGAGTTTATCCGTTTGTAACTAAGTAGCAGGGTCAATACTCACTTGGCCAGACTCTGTCGTCACATGATTAACAAACAACTTGCCACATTGGGCAGGCGGGTTGGTAATCGCAGTATGTTCTACTAAGGGACGTTGCATCCGTCCTCCCCAGGTTTCTAATAGCGATTTAAGGACATCTGTTATCATCAGATTAGAGTAGCCTCTAGCCGCCCTGATACCTATAAAAAGGTCTCCCATTGAATGCCATTTTAATTTTAATTATGACAAACTAGAGTTGCATTTGGCTTGGCTAGTTTTAATCTCTGTGCAGCTAGAGGTTAGACATGAGGCAGATAAATTTAAAAAATAGCTCATGATATACTTATTAGAAACACTTAGGTAATTAAGAAATTAATTAAATAATTAGTCATTAAGTAGCTATATTCCCAAACCTGCAGACAAACTGTTCTAACGGTTTTGCAGGGACCTGTATAACAACACTATTAAAAATTTAAATAAAGCATCTTTTTTTTTTATGTCATAGGCGGCAAACGTGCAGACGGATTGCCTGGTGTTAAGCAATTACCGTCGCCTATGGGCACTCGCAGCACCAGGGGAGTCACAAGCGCGTTGCTGGCCTTTAAGGGGGGTTGGAACTCTGGGAACCTTACTCACCATCAGGAATACAACACTACATACCTGAAAGGTGGCAGTGCTATTATGGCTGTGGTCTTCTGTAAGGAGGAGGTACTTCCCCAGTTGGGCTGCCCCAGATTCAAGCGTGATGGTCAACGCTGTGCCCTACCTCTCATTGTTAGACGTAGTTTAAGGACATACCCGGGTCCAAAATCTATCTATCAATCACGGTGAAATTCTTCATAAGAAACACTACAAGGCGGTAGTTGCTTACCATCAGGCAATCCGTCTGCTCGTTTTCCACCTATATCATAAAAAAAGAAAAACAAAAAAAATACAATTACAAAACTATAAAATTGAAATGAGTTTAAAAAATAAATCAAGCAATTGTCTTTACCCAGTACTGTAAGTTTGTTTAAATATTTCCATTCCTCCATTATATTCCGTTCCATTTTATTAAATAGGAAAACTGCAAATAACTTCCCCATTCAAGGCAACCACTTACATTAACTATACTGTTCTTGCACGCCTCAACAATTCAAGTCCTACTTTAAGTGTCGCATTTATTTACGCGACTCAAACAGCTTTGAAAGTATTTAAGCATTCTTTTTAACCGCGGATTTTCCGCCGTTTCCGTGGACATTAATTATGGACGTTCGTTTTTAAGTCAACGTGAATCTTCTTTGTGAAAAAAACTGTGCAATTTTAGTTTAGGAGACGTCAATTGGATGTTCTTTAGCGGAGATAACCCATCCTTCAAATTGATAGAAATGTGTGAGGTTTATCACATTTTTTCTTTCGCGCATTTTTTTTTGGACATCATGACCAATGTTAAGGGATCGGAGCTATAACTTTTCTTATTTTTGGCTCATCTAGGGGGCACAAAGCAAGGAATTGATTTATCAAAAAAAAAACCACCATCACCCGTGTTTACTTAGTCACTTGAATGACATGTCATAGTTAGGAGAACATAGATCTTCATTTTCATGTACTAAGATCCATCCATTACTCACCATCAACATGGCAAGGTACCCTTAGTCCTTGAAAATGTAAACAATGACTTCAAAAATGTCTAATTTACTAAATATCAGTAAAACTGTGGAGTAAAATGTTAGAATCCTTCAAAAGTTTAATTACAAAGTAACTCGTTTATTTTCCTTATATGTAGAAAGTTTTCGAGAAAAGTATTTATGTCGCGCTATTCCACCCGAAGGCAGTGACATTGATTTTCAATCCTAAAACATCCTTCTACATAATGCATTCCTCAGAGATAAACGACCTCGGAGTCGGAATACACTTTTATTTTCAAAGTCATAGATTATTTCTTCTTTTATTCCTTTAAATTTCACAGTATTTAACATATGAACTGAACAAGTATAGTAAATCTTGATACTTTACAGTACCCTTACCATGAGTTATGATATTGACGTTTTCGATAACGAGTATCAAGTTTACTATCTGTGCATTTCGCTTGTATTATTTTAGTGCGAACGAGATGCACAGATAGTAAACTCGATACTCGTTATCGAAAACGTCAATGTCACAACTCATGGTTAGGGTACTGAACTACCAGCTGCGTTACTCTTACTATGTTTACAGCATAAATCAAATTTCTCTCTCTGATTATGGTGTCTACATTTGTGGTCTTTTCTCCACTTTGCGATCTAACGTTCCGTCTACTGACGCGTCGCAAGCTTTTCATGTCTTTTGCTAAAATTTCTGCCCATCCCATTTCCCTTCTTTCTCTTAATTTGTATCTAATAATGCTCAGATCAATAACATTCCCGATGTAATCAGGTCTTATTTTGTGTCCAAACCATCTCTGTCGACTTTCACCAGAAATCATACGTATTACAAATGTCTCAACATGCCAGTTGAATATTGCCATAAACGTAAATTGTAAAAAAATATAATATAATGACACAGTTACATAATAAAAATAAAATCAAAAATAAAAAATCTGCTAATTTTAAAGAGCCCCTTTAAAACCCCTTTAAAATTAGCAGATTTTATATTTAAAAATTTAAAAATTGGTACACATGTGTACAAATACATGAATTAGTCACAAATCAATGATCAATTTAGCTGACTAGTCAACCAACTGATCAGGCGTTCAACCAATTAGTGTGGTAGTCGCCCAGTCGGTCAAATCAATAGTCAGTACATTTATCGTATTGAAACATCAGTGACGCCTTTAGCCTAGAATATCTACGTAACGCAACTATGAAAAACCTTTTCAATGTCAGTAAAAATCGAGAAATAACTAGATGTCATAGTTACATATTATTATGCTCCCTTGAAAGCAAGAAAATTTATACACGTTTGATCAATTTAGCTGACTAGTTGGCCAACTAATCTGACATTAGACTCATTATTCCCCCAGCTGATCAAATCAATAATGCATTTAAACCTATTTCAGCAAACCTCAAAGTGAGTAAAAAATCGAGAAAATATAATAAACAATACGAAATTATCTCATAGTCACATATAACACTTCAACCAAACAAGGAGATTTCGTATAAATCAATGATCAATTTAGCGGACTACTCAACCAACTAATCGGGCGTTCAAGCGCCATTTTGTCAGTCGTTCGTCTATTCGATCAAATCTATAGTCGGTATTTTCATCGAATTCAAACATGAGTGACATTTTCAGCTGGGAACATCTAAAGCCATTTTAGGGAACCTTTTCAATGCCAGTAAAAAAGCGAGCGATTCCGATTTAATTTTGCAGAAAGCGGAGTTTAAGCTTACACTCAATCTTAATATGATCAGGGCTTCGGCATGATCGTGCGATGTGACTCAATCTATTGCTCTTAAGGCTCACGGTATTGATTCTAAGTATTAATGTACATTTTGAAAGAATGATTTGAAAATAATTTTGGTTTATTTTATTTATTTGAGGCATTCTCTACCAGTCAACCTTAGGGCTACAGGCGGACAGAAAAGATTGTAGGCGGTGCAACCAATACAGTTTTTATTAAATTTACTATACCTACACAGACTACCATACATATAATACATAAACATCAAACAAATGGTTTAAGTATTTATAGGTAACAAATAAAAAGGGAAAAGATCTTTGGCATATTTCAGTACCTAAAACACAAGCCTTACTGAGCTAACCCTAGGACTAGGTCGATTTGTGTAAGATTATCGCGATATATTTATTAATTTATTTATTTATATAACAATGTATGAAGATTGAGGGTAGTTTCGGTGTTAACCAATAAATAAATATATAGGATAACCTTACAAAATTGGCTGAGCCCCACGATTCAAAAAGGTGTTGTGGGTAGTCAGGCAACCATGTCGGGGATCCTTTATTTTAGATAGGTATTTCAAGTTTAGTTTTTAGTTATTTATAGTTTTAGTATTTTAATTTATTTCAGTTTCATAGAACGTATAATATTTTAATTTTATGTATTATGTTAATATATTGATTTGCTGATGCCTAGGCAACATTATATAGTTATCACTACTTACTAAATTGGTAACAATCTGTTAAATTATAAAAAAGAAAGTTATAGCCAACGATATATATAATATACAAATACATAGAAAATACCCATGAGTCTATATGTACAACAAATATCGTGCTCATCACACAAATAAATGCCCTTATTGAGATTTGAGCCCTGGACCATTAGTTTCATAGGCACTACCCACGAGGCCAAACCTGTCATCAATATTTTACCGGCAGACAGTGGATTTCCGCGATCTTTACCATGTTGTAGGTCCACCTTGTGGGAGTTCTGCCAACGTTGCACCTTCTGGTTCATGGTTGCCACTCGAGAACCTTTACGCCCTAACGGCCATCGGTTCTACGTGCAATGTGGCCACTGCCATTTAAGGTTGCTTTGGTTCTGCTGCAAATGACACCATTTCTAATGCGATCACGCAGAGACACTCCCAGTATAGCCCTCGCCATTGCCATTTGGGTGAATTGAGCCTTCTTATGATTCCTATAATTTATTTTCAGTATTTGTAAATATTTAATAACAAAATGTACACCTCATGGTTCTTTATAATATAAATAAAGAAGTTACTCAACTCTTAATAAGAGTTATCCATCAAGATAGCAAGTTAGTAATATCGCAGCTACAATTAGGTTTCCACATCTATCTTCGAGAACGCAGCTCTCGCGACCTCACTCTGGACGGCCAGTTAAGGCAAGCCAGAGGCAGGGGACCTGTCCCACCTGTCCGACAGGGCACCCCAGGGGCGCTCAGGTACGTGGAGTCACTACTCTTCAACAGCTCGCCACAAGCTGCCCTGCGTTGACTCATTGCACTGGAGAAAACCAGTGGGCGATGGGGTCGTCACATCCCTACGCCTAAGTTACTCAACTATTGTGCCAAGAGTTTTCCATCAAGACAGCTAGTTAGCAATATCGCAGTTATATCACTCGCGTGGGTATACTCCCGAGTCATGTTTGTCGCTATCACTGTCGCGTGTCGCGTTGTTTGCGGGGGAGTGATTAAAGTGCCGAGTAATTATTATTTAGTGGGTAATCGGGCCGCCTGTAATGTAAGGGTGGGGTGTTTGTGTAAGCGGCCTGATTTGTAACAACAAGCTCGCCTTTGTGCATATCGTTTTATGTTTTTCATTGTTTTGATGTTAGGTTTGTTTATGTGCAAAGTGATGTATTTTACTTACATACAAAAGAACAGCAATTCAACAGAACCATCATGTACTTATTCGTATATATACAATATTGCTTGTTTCTCACTCACTCACTCACGTTTATTTCACGGTTATTCGTGAGTCACGTTTTTTCAATTGCTGAGTTTCCGTTCGGTTCGCCGCTCGCATCACCGGCCCGTCACGCACTCTGTAGTATACTTAAACGTTAACGAAACTAAACGCATAAAAATCAACGTTCCCAGCACATGCAATCCTATTTGAATGAAAAACGGTGGCAAACAGGCATACGGCCCGCCTGATGGTAAGTAGTTACCATCGCTTATGGACGCATGCAACTCCAGAAGATTCACATGCGCGTTGCCTACCCTAAAAGTTGTTGGAGCCCTGGGAACCTTACTCACCATCAGGAACACAACACTACATACCTGACAGGTAGCAGTGCTATTATGGCTGTGAACTTCTGTAAGGAGGAGGTACTTCTCCAGACTCAAGCATGGTGGATCTACGCTGTGCTGTTCCTATCTTATATAGGGTTCCAAAACAAAAAGCACGTTTCAAAATCAATTTAACCCATAATCTCTAGAATCACAGTCACTCGCTGCCACCGGTGCTCAACCCCGCCGCGGTGTAATCAACTAATTGCTATAAGATCCGACAATATTGCGAAACTTGGTATTTATTGTGGCATTACACGAGCAATAACCGTTTCAAACAATTAACCAGAGCCAGCGACTCCATTTTTGTTTTAACTTCAGTTTAGTTTCTAAGTAGAACTTGCTAGTTTTCAGTTAGCGGCAAAACTTAGGACAGTTAAGGAACTAGTAGGCATAATGCCGCGTATCGTTTTTAGGGTTTCGTTGTCTTACTTATCTGACTGCTGCACAACGTGGAGAAGAAAGAGACGTAATCGGAAATCAGTATTTTTTTATACGAGAATGACCAGCGTTTGACCTCAATCACACCTGATGGTAGTGTAGACGAGGTCGAGGCTATAGGCGATAGCATGCTGGTTCACTAACAGCTTATTCACTCTTGCCTTGAAAAGACCCAAATTCTATATCTCCGAAAATACAGACGAAGGGAGAAATCCCTTTTCTTAGCAGTTCGCATTAGGAAGTTAGAAGCGCTCGCTTCGTGCGAATGAATGGAATATTATGGAAGGACGAAATTGCTCCTCTCCATGCATCCAAGTATATCCGAAGAATGAATTAACTTATTACGTACTCGATTTGGCAGATAATATAGCCCGGGGAATCAGTAGCCGTTGGGAAAAATAGAATAGAAAGAGTAGGGAGTAGCGACCACTGATAGGAACCCGTAGGCACAAATGGTACGGGTCGATGGAAGTGAATGGCTGCAGTTTGCTCTGCTGATGCTGGTACAAAGAAGAGCGTGCAACTTGTTCGCAGGTCGCAGGTTGGTACCACCGCTTTTAACAACGAGCTTTCCAAAACCCTTGTGCAAACCGTCATTTGATATTCACCAGTCGCTTTTCGGTGAATGAAAACAGTGTGAGGAAACCGGACTAATCCTAATAAGGCCTAGTTTACCCTTTAGGTTGGAAAGTCAAATGGCAGTCGCTTTTGTAAAGCTACGTGCTTACGAAAAATCCTGGGATTATTTGCCAAGAGGTTTCTATGAGCTGTGGCAAAATTCTGGGCCAACACGAGGAGGATGAAGCTTCGTTGGAGATCATTCCCTGTGGCGGTTTATGGGTGCAATCCATATATCGGCACTGGACGTCAGTAGGTGGTTGTTAAGTTGGTAGTCAACTAAGAATCCCCATATTTTTGCGATGTCCGTCTGTCTATAGAAACTGGAACCGATGTGGGTACTCAAATACCAATCCACAGAAACTGGAAAAAATCTGGGTACTCCAATATGAAAAAAGGTATTTTGATAATATAATAAATACTTTCGTAAACTATCCAAAGCTGCAAATTGAGAGATTAATGGAAAACACAACGCTACTATTATTAGTACAAGATTGTATTTAACTTAGAATTTACGTTTATCGAAACTAAAAGTTTAAAACCTGTTTTGCAAGGAAGTCATGGCTATAAAAAACTAAAAAAAAAAAAGAAATAAGCTGTCACTTGTCAACGCGATGACACCTTGACGTATGTACACTAATTCAACTTAATAAAATGAAATAGGTTATGAAACTACGTGTCATTTGTATATATACGTAGCACAGCATAGCTCTGGTAGAAAGGCATCCTAAGCACTGTTTCCAGTTCGCCTAATTGTGACGGATGAATACAGAACCCTCACTAAACATGACCCGGTATACTCTTGGAAGGTTTTTAGAATAATGTTCCTTGAAAACCGAGTATAGCGTGAGACTCGAAATGAAAAAGTGTACAACTGTTTTAAGTTACTAAACGGGTTTAAATTAAGTAGTTCGAAATTAGTTTCTGCTAGCAATGTATTGCATTTATGCACGTTTTACAATGTTTTAAAAAAAGTGAACTTTTAAAAGTCATGAATGAAAAACGTTTTTTTTTTTATGACATAGGCGGCAAACGAGCAGACGGATTGCCTGGTGATAAGCAATTTCCGTCGCCCATGGGCACCTGCAACATCAGGGGAGTCACAAGCGCGTTGCCGGCCTTTAAGGGGGGTTGGAGCTCTGGGAACCTTACTCACCATGAGGAACACAACACTACATACCTGAAAGGTAGCAGTGCTATTATGGCTGTGGTCTTCTGTAAGGAGGAGGTACTTCCCCAGTTGGGCTGCCCCAGATTCAAGCGTGATGGTCATCGCTGTGCCCTACCTCTCATTGTTGGACGTAGTTTAAGGACATACCCGGGTACATATGTACATGTCGCGATTATGTCGCGTACATTGAATTTAAGTTTCATACTTACTTTTGGACGCCTTCCGCAGCGTTCTTAGTCATATTTCTTCTTCTTCCTCGCATTGCCTCGGCTCATGGGAACCTGGGATCCGCTTGGCTAATCCCACGTTTTGGCGTAGGTACTTATTTTACGAAAGCGACTGCCATCTGGCCTTCCAACCACGATATAGACCTTACGAGTATACCTTAAAAAGTGAACAGCTGCTCCGACGTCTAACCTATTACACCACCTGGACTGAAGGTTCGTATAACGCGTTTTTGGGAACCGTTTAATCTATATTTTGAAATCAAAATATCTGTTCTTATAAGTAACGATATTATCACTGTCATGATCTTTCCTTACATTGGCCAAGAAAAAAAAGAATTAATACAATCGAACTACTCTGTAAAAAATTATGCGTACCTATTCATACATTAAAAAAAAATACGCTTCAACTTGAGATACTCCTCCGTTTTTTTCGACGGTGAAAAAGAACAAAAATGTTTATTAAATTATACTTAGTGTTCACTAATTAAATATTGTTCCCTTATCAAACTCTAGATTTCACGTGAAGTTGTAAAATTAAATAAATAAATAAATAAATATTTCGGGACATTCTTACACAAATCGACCTAGTCCCACGGTAAGCTCAATAAGGCTTGTGTTGCAGGTACTAGACGACGATATATATAATAGATAGATACATATAAATACTTAAATACATAGAAAACACCCATGACTCAGGAACAAATATCTGTGCTCATCACACAAATAAATGCCCTGACTGGGAATCGAACCCAGGACCTTTGGCTTCATAGGCAGGGTCACTACCCACTAGGCCAGACCGGTCGTTATAATAATTATAGCTTTATACGAATCCAAATGTTCTATTGCATCCCATCAGCTCAAATGTAAGAGGTTATATGCGCCATAAGGAAAGAAAAGAATATACGCCCTTTCACGAAGATGTAAAATTCGTCTTAAACATAATTAAACCAAAAGTTTCACTCCAGGTAAGCGACAAAGTTGCAAATGCAGACTCTAATTACGAAGTTTGAGACAAAAAGACCCAACTGTAAACTGCGGATATAAAGCAGATGTCTTTATTACTCTAAAAAAACTGGAATTTACGAGATGTCTTTTTTTATTGCAGTGAAGTACGCCCGTGGTTATGACTTGATCGTTTTATAGCTTTCTGTGTAAAAATGTAATGTGATTTTCACACTGATTTTCAAATTTTATTTAGATAACATCGCTGTTTTTGGGAATGCTTTATTATGGGTTTTAAAAGATGTTTTTGTAAGAATTTTTTCTTTTTTGGGAACTATCTCAACTTTCAGCATATCCTTCCACGGATATCGGAAGAGGCGACAAATGGGCAACAGCGTCCATCAAACATTATTTACAGCTACTGCTGTCGCCAACCCGTCGGTTTGGCGACTGCAGTAGCTGTAGATTGGGTTTCGACGGACGCTGCTGCATTTTCCCTTTGTCGCCTCTTACGGCACCCGCGGGATAAGATGGGGGTGGTGCTATTCTAGTCAGCCGGCATCACACGGCAATAACACCAAAGGCACTTTTAAAACAACATACACATACATACATAGGTAAAACATACCTACTGTGTGGAAGTCTAATACGGGCAAAGAATTAGACCAGACATAGGATTTACCAGTATAATCATTAACCAAAAGGTGTTTCTTTAATTATACCTATTATACACATGTAATTAATTTTTACATTGCGGGCCGAACTTTTTTAAATGGTTAAAATTTTAATTGCACTTTTAAGTAAAAGTTATCTTAATATATTTCTTATGTCCTATTCTACCCTCCGTTAAGAGATTAGCCCGTATAAGACTTCCACACTGTATATAGGTACATACGCATACAAGAAAGAAATGTGTTACCGGAGACAAGCCAACCCAGCAAAACATGTACACGTTGGCAAGCGAACGCGCTTACTTTAAAAAAACAGCATAATTTACTGCACTGAATAAACAGTAGGAATGCTCATTACCTCCACCTGCCCACTTCAAAAGGACGTAAGCCCCTTTAAATTCCTATGTAACTACGCCTTTGTGGACTAGAACTGCCGTTCCCATTAGCACCTTGTATATCTAAGTCTTGTAATGCCTAGTTAGCGTGTTAGCAGGACATCAACACTAAGTGCGAGTGAGCAAACAAATGAGAAGGATTCGTTTAATAAAGAAAATGGGAGTTTATAATGTGATCTTTTTCGTATTTAATTAATAGTTCGAGACATGGCATTGAAGTTTCAGAAGACAATAATATAGTATCATCATCATCATCATCATGTCAGCCGAAAAACGTCCACTGCTGGACATAGGCCTCCCCCAGAACCACCCAAGAAGACCGATCCTGCGCCTTCCACATCCAGCGGTATCCCGCGACTCTAACTAGGTCGTCGGTCCATCTTGTGGGAGGCCTACCTACGCTGCGTCTTCCAGTTCGTGGTCGCCACTCCAGAACCTTTCCGCCCCACCGGCCATCGGTTCTGCGTGCAATGTGACCTGCCCACTGCCACTTAAGTTTGGCGATTCGGAGGGCTATATCGGTGACTTTGGTTCTACTGCGGATAAAATCATTCCTGATGCGATCACGCAGAGACACTCCCAACATAGCCCTCTCCATTGCTCTTTGGGTGACTTTGAGCCTTCTTATGAGGCCCATAGTAAGCGACCACGTTTCAGCACCATAAGTCATCACTGGCAACACACACTGGTCGAAGACCTTTGTTTTGAGACACTGCGGGATATTGGAAGAAAAGATGTGTTGTAGCTTCCCGAACGCTGCCCAGCCGAGTCGGATTCGACGATTGACCTCTTTCTCGAAGTTGGATCTTCCTAGCTGGATAGTTTGTCCTAGGTATATATACTCATCTACAACTTCGAGTGTAACGTCTCTGATTACAATGGGAGTTGGTACGACATGGGCATTCGACATGATTTTTGTCTTGTCCATGTTCATCCTTAGACCAACTCGCTCAGAGGCATTACTGAGGTCATCTAGCATTGTGCTCAAATCCTCCATGGTCTCAGCCAAGACTACAATGTCGTCGGCAAATCGAAGGTGAGTGATGTACTCGCCGTTAATGTTGATGCCTTTCCTCCTCCAGTCCAAAGTCTTGAAAACGTCCTCCAGTGCAGCAGTAAACAGCTTTGGAGAGATAACGTCTCCTTGTCTGACCCCACGCTGCAGTGGAATAGGTTTCGAGCTCTGGTCTATAATACCTTTAAGCTGTAGCAAAATCAAACTTCTATGTCAACGCAATCAAAAGAAACAGCAATTTAAGCTGCATATTTTGAAACTCGCAAGTACTCGCAAGGGAATCAAAACCTAAAGGGTACTTCCAGTCGACCTAGAATCTTGAAATTTGGCATGAAGCAACGTTTTATAGCACACATAAAGGAAAAATTCCGAAAACCTTAAATTTTTAGTTACATTACAAAATATATATTTTTTAATGAACGAACTTTGTAAACCTTGCAGGTTTGTACGGAACCCTCGGTGCGCGAGTCCGACTCGCACTTGGCCGGTTTTTTAGCTGTTTAAGAGCCATTCTAATCTCGTACAAGCAGATGTCCGGGATATCTTCAGTATAGTGCCGGGTTAGTCTGGCTCTAGGGTCTTCCGCCAGATCAACTACGGGTCTGCTAGTTGATGTGTAAAGCTGTCCGTAAAAGCGCTCTATTTCACTCAGAAGCTCCGGTCTGGATGAAACAATCCTACCATCATCAGTTTTCAACCTGGCGAGCTGGCTTTGCCCAATAGACAGGTCCTTCGCAAAAACCTTCGACCCCTTGTTCTGCTCAATGGCCTCTTTAATACGATCAGTATTAAATTGGCGCATATCACGGGTAAGGGACTTAGAGATCTGTCTATTGAGCTGCCGGTATAATGTCGCATCAACTGAAGATTGCAGGATCATCCCGCTCCTTTCCTTAATGAGTTTCCGAGTAGAGCTAGAGAGCCTTTTAGTTCTACTGCTCCGTTGGGCCTTAAAGAACTTAGACCCAGAGCTGTGGACAGCTTCTACAAACCCGTCGTTGAGTTCGTCCACCTCGCTTCCTAGACAATCGAAACGGTTCCGGAGCTCTAACTGAAAGCTCTCGGGGTTTTGGATTTGGATTGGTGCTGGCCGGAGTGTAGACTTCATCAGTCGCGAACGTTCTAGCTTAACACTTATATTCAATGTGCCCCTAACCAGACGGTGATCACTACCGGTTTTAACCGTATTGATCACAGAGACATCATTGAATATATGTTTCTTCGTCGACATGATGAAGTCTATCTCGTTTTTTGTTGCACCATCGGGACTCATCCAGGTCCATTTTCTGTGCTCACGTTTCTTGAAGAAAGAGTTCATCATATAGAGTTCCTCTTTCTCCAAGAAACCCGCCAGTAGTTGGCCCCGGTGGTTCCGACGTCCGTATCTAAATTGCCCCACTCTCAGCTCAGCACCGTCTCTCTTGCCAAGTGTCGCGTTGAAATCCCCCATAACAACGGTGAAGTAGGTTTTGGAGCTATGCATGGCCTTTGAAATGTCCTCATACATAGCCTCCACCTCGTCGTCGGAATGTGTCGAAGTCGGCGCGTATACCTGGATGACCTTCAACGAGTATCTCTTGGATACTCTGAGTATCAGGTACGCCACCCTGGACGACACACTCTCGAACTTCACCACGTTGTTTGCGAGGGACTTGTGGACGATGAACCCGACACCACCTTGGGACTGGTGGTCGCCCTCCCGGAAGTAGAGCAAGTTGCCGGACTTCAGGGTTATCGTGTCCTCCCCCTCTCTTCGAACTTCAGATAACCCTACTATATGCCAATGCAACCTGCTCAACCCTTCCTCCAGTTCCACTATCTTTTCCTCGGTCCGCAGTGTACGCGTGTGGTATGTTGCCAGGGCCAGGAGTCGTCGGTAGCAGGATCCCGCCCGGGGATTCTTAGCACCCCTGACCCCTTTTGTACCCTGGCCGCTACCGGCATAACCAGGATACCGGGGGCTACCGGGGACTCGGGGCCATGTATTTTGGGTGTTATCCATAATGGGGTATACGCCATAATCGCCACGCTTGGCATGCGGGTTGGCGATCGCAGTGCTTCGATCGCACTCTAGAGATGCTGCTGCCCATCCCCGGTGGTCTTGGTCGTAGTTTTAGGACATACCCGGGTCCATAATATAGTATAATAATATAGTATAATATAGTATAATAATAAAATAAATATAGTATAATATAGTATAATATTTTACAAATAAAGTTAATTTTCACTATAGCAAAGAAACTGGTCAAGATCTTCAAGCCAGACTAGTTAAGAAGTTTTAACGTTAAAATAACATGCACTTAAATTACTTATAAGAAACAAGAACCGACATAATATTCAAAACAAAATATACACATCTACATTTATATTTTCTACACTAATATTATAAAGGAGAAAGTTTGTGTGTATGTTTGTTACTTCTTTACATCTAAACGGCTAGAGCGATTTTAATAAAATTTGGTATGGAGTTAGCTGATACCCTGGATTAACACATAGGCTACGTTTTTCCCCTAATAAACCGCGGGTAACATCGCGGGGCACAGCTAGTAAACATAATATTAAAATCCAAAGGCTGAATATGTACACATAAAATTATAAAACTGCAATAATTTAACTTTTCTACACAAAACTGCTATCTTCACAACACTACAATAATTTAACTTTTCTAAAAGTCATTGTAATTGAGTATACTTATTTCTGAAACCTCCTAATTATTAAAGATAACTCAAAAACTATTAAAAACTTAAATTATATCACATGTATAGTTTAACTAGGCCAAACCTTGGCTTATTGGATGCTACTTGGTAATTCCGGTGATACAATATCATAATTTTATCTTAGACAGCACACTATAAGAAATTGTAAGCTAAAGAATTGATGACAGTTAGACAGCTGACGATTTTAATGCTTGCGATCGGCTTGCAATTCATCATTGCGAGCTCAAGATAGATAGATCATCGCGTTACGAAATACGAAATGGCATACGCAATATGCAATTCGCGTATGCCGTTGCTCATAATAGAACACACCAACACATTCATTCATTTTGGACCCGGGTATGTCCTTAAACTACGTCCAACAATGAGAGGTAGGGCACAGCGATGACCATCACGCTTGAATCTGGGGTAGCCCAACTGGGGAAGTACCTCCTCCTTACAGAAGACCACAGCCATAATAGCACTGCTACCTTTCAGGTATGTAGTGTTGTGTTCCTGATGGTGAGTAAGGTTCCCAGAGCTCCAACCCCCCTTAAAGGCTCCCTTATCAACCCGGTACTGCCGCGTACCGGATAGAGCCACTCCGATAACGGCCGGGCCTAGCTGAGTTTCTTGCTGAAGTCTTCTCAACTGGCTAGCGAACCAGCGACACAACTCCTCATTAGCTCGATACCATTACACACCACTCAGATTCAGTTGAGACCGTCTGAACCAATCTAGCTGGAAGCAAAAACTCAACATAGTACAAATTAAATCTGGTGCGGAAGAGTCCTGGATTTTCGCCATGCTGCCTTCCCCCCACACAGGCCGATCGCTCAAATGTGTCTCAATGGTCATAGAGCCTAAGTCTGGTTAAAAAAAAATTACATACATACATAGATACATTTCAGCCGTATGCAGTCCACTGCTGGACATAGGCCTCCCACAAATATGACTTGTATCATGTTGGGGGTAGTTGCCATAGACGCCACGCTTGGCAGGCGGGTTGGCGACCGCAGTAGCTGTAGATTGGGTTTCGACGAACGCTGCTGCCCGTCCGTAGGATTTTTCCCTTTGCCGCCTCTTACGACCCCCGCGGGATGAGATGGGGTGGTGCTATTCTAGTCGGCCGGCATCACACGGCTAAAAAAGTTAGTAGAAAACAAAAAAGAAACATTTAAAAAGTTGTGTTGTGTACAACTTTAAAAGAATGATTTTGCATTAAGGTAAACCACATTTACAGTACACACCTTAAACCAATAGCTCGTGTTGAGACCTTAATTATCCACGGGCGTCGCAAACTGTATTATGTACGCCGTGTCGCCGGGGGCGTCGTTGGGCTATTCAATTGCATTAGGCCGATAGTTATCGTTGAACGGACTTTATTGGCGCCCCCGCGTGGGTTTATTTATGTTAATTGCCACTATCTGTTTGGTGTAACTATATACATTCTATTGGATGCGGTGGAGGGGAAACTGTAGCAAATACTTTGGGTGTTTTCAAATGTTTTGGCGTTATGGAAGTGTAAGCTGGGGTAAGTTGAAGTCTGAATAAATCGTTAATTATTATCATTTATGAGTCTATTTGGCTTATTTCGATGGATATGCAGCATCGTCTCAATTAACAGCTACTGATGTGGCCAACCCGCCTAACGCAGCTACTATGTGGCTAACCCGCAGATGATACAAGTAATTTGGGGGAGGCTGAGGGGAGATTATGCATTGCATTGCATATTTGTTTTGAAAGTTTCCTTTGGAGCGCATACATTACCAGCAAAAAACTGAACTGAATAGAAGTTTAATTTCTTACTTAAACTTCTTGGAGCATTGGAATTGTTAGAATTCTACATAGAAAGGTTCACGAAACTTCAATTCTAATTCAATACAATTTACTACTATGCCGCTCACACCTGTAGCTACTAGCTACATTCAAAAGCGAGTGAACAAGCAACATTTTTTCGATATTATTCGAATACAAAGGTACAATCGCGAATGAAGCCTCAATTGTTTTGCAAAACAGAATCAATGGCGGACCAAGTTGCCGGCTCGGAGACACAACTTTTTCATGATATCTTCTCCGTTCAGAACAAAAAGTAAATACAACTCCGTATCACACCTAGTTTTAAACTTTGCAATGTGTGCTGTGGAAGTTTTTTGCAATTTTCCTACTGTTTTTATGGAACAACTAATGCGAGCAGCGAATTGAAAAGAAAACTCGCCGAGCTGCAATTTTAAAGCTCTAGAAATATACAATGATTGTGTATAATGCTTTTTTATTAATAATATCATTCAGGATTTACATTCCAAATCAAACAAAAAGTTAATTTACTTTTTAATCGAAGTTTTTATTGCTAGTCGTTTCTGTTTAATTTTATTGTATACTAGCTGTGCCCCGCGGTGTCACCCGCGGTTTATTAGGGGACAATGTAGCCTACGTGTTAATCCAGGATGTCAGCTAACTCCATACATTATTTTATAAAATCGCTTCAGCCGTTTAGATGTGAAGAAGTAACAATCATACATGGGCGATTCTCCGAGCCGAGCTGTTTTGCGTGACTTCGGTGGAACAATTTTTTTTTGACTTTTTTAATGTAAAACATTATATCCTAGATTTAGGCTTAAATTTAAAAAATATTGCCGGGAAAGGCCCCCTTGTAGACTTAACGGTTTTTAAGATATTTTAGTTTTTTAAATCACCGAAATCAAGTCCACCCACCGAAATCAATATTCATGAAAAAGTTCAAAATTGGTGTTAAAATCACTTTAAAAGTGTTTATGTCTTTAAGTTTTTATCAAAAAATACTTGTCCATATAAAGTTTTCTTATTAGATTCAGATAAATCTTGCATTGGAAACTCATTAAATATAAAGTATAACTTAGTTTCATATTTTCAGCCCAACGAGCTGATTTTAGCAAGCAAACTAGTCAATTCGGAAGAATCGCAGCCTAACTTCTCTCTTGCATTTTGATGTCACGCACGCCCAGGCTTCCTCGCACGTAGGTACTCGTTGCGGATTTTATCGAGCCTGGTAACGCCGCACATCCACCTCAGCATCTTCATTTCAGCAACTTAGATGGTACGCAGGTGCTTCTGCGTCACCGCCCACGTCTCGCTGCCATAGGTTAAAACTGGTCTAATCATGGTCTTATAGATCAGCCCCTTTAGTTTGACCGGCATTTTTTTGTCGCAGGTCACACCAGTCACTTCTCGCCATTTTTGCCATGTAGCGGCTATTCTGTGATGAATGTTGCATTGCATTCGATGTCTCCGGACATGTGCATTATACCACCCAGGTATTTGGACTAATTGCCCATCGATGGGTATCGGACTGTCGTCACGTGGATCTGGTTCGTTCAGCATGAATTGTGTTTTGGCAACACTCAACACCAGGCCTCCGAATTGCAACTGGTGCTTCCATGAAGCGAGCGCTTTCTGCAGCTCGGTACGGCTTTCAGTGCATATGGCTACATCGTCAGCGTATATAAATGTCCACTTTGCCAAATCTTGTGCTTCTTTAGTAAGTGAGTCCAAAAACTAAGCAAAACAGGAAGGGGCTCATTACTGAGCCCTGATGAACACCTTCTTTGATCGCTATTGCTTTGGTCTCACCCACCGATGTCCGGACCACTGATCGTGCATCCCTTTAAATGTCAGCTATGGTCTTGACATATTGCTCTGAGGCATTCTTCTTTCGAAGGCTCCACCAAATAATATCCCTTGGAGCACGGTCAAATGCCTTTTCCATGTCCAGGAACGCAACGAACAGCGGTTTTTTCTTCGAGCGATATTCTTCGGCAATTGGGGACAGAGCACAAACATATTAGGATCGGTAGTTGAAAAACCAGGTACGAAGCCATAATAATGTCTAGATCAAATGTAAACTTTTATTCATGTCAAAAATACATTTTACAGGCTAACTTAAGACTAACTTAAGCCTAGTCAAATAGTCCCTCTCGAGTCGTCCCTGATGCAAAGGTACCCATTACACTAGCCGCGTTACCACGCTGAATAGCGACGGACAACCTTTGCACCAGATACGAACCCGCGCGGGCGTCAGACCCCCTCTCTCTAATTCGACGTCCCACTTCCCTAATGAAGGCAATAGCCTCTGACCCCCAGCACCCAGTAGTCTCGAAAGCAAGGGGTACAAAAAAGTAATTACTGCCCAGAGCCAAATATTTTTCGCGCTTTTTGACTGCCGCAAAATCCGCAGCGGCCCCAGCTACTCGCACTGTTCGACCGAGGTGCGAGGCGGCGAACGTACTGACGCACGTGGCGTCCCATAGCAGACACTTTCCCCGCTGCCACGGCACCAACGTTAAGCCGTCCGGCCTTTTGCCGTCGGCGCGACAGAGGCCCGGAGGTTCCAGCACACAGGGGATGTTGGCGGATATTAAGGCCCTCCGTACGATGTCGTTGAGAGCGTGGTGGCGCGGAAATCTTCCCGAACAACGACAACAACTTAATGCGTGGTGGCCATTAGCCTCCACCATGGCGCCGCAGATGCATTTATGAGGTACACAAACATCACAGCCCAGGCGGAGAGCTACAGCCACCCGCAATGAGTCGTTGTCCAGAAGTGTTCCCAAATGAGGAGCAGGCAAAGCCTGCAACCACGCTCCCGCTTCGACTCTCGACACCGACTTCAGCCTGGCCAAATCCACCCCCTTGGCCCCCTCCACAAGCCGAGAAAGAGTATCCCTGGCCCCCACATCATCCCACGAACGCTGCACCTGTGGAACTTCAGGCAGCGATGCAGATGGGTAACGGGCCCCCCACCTTGCCTGTGCATCTCCCGCAAATGGAATGGTAGCCCTATCCCCATGAAAATTTAAAATTTTAGACACAAGGCCACCAACCCCATAAGCGGAAGCCAGGAAAGCTGGCAAGCCCACATCACCCGCACACCGCAACCCGAGGCCACCGTGGCGTATCGGCAGAGACGCCTGGATCCATTGCTGATCCGACAAAGACACATTAAGGATAATCTCTGTGGTATCCTTCAACACAACGTCAAAAGAGGCCATGTCACCCGGACACAACCACGTGGGAGCAGTTCTCAAGAGGTATGTAATTTTGATGTCTAGATAGTGAGCACTCTGACCTTATTCGGTTGTCGATTACTCTTTCGTAAAGCTTCATAGTATGGCTTAAGAGCTTGATGCCTCGGTAGTTGTTGCACTCGTACTTGCTTCCCTTTCCCTTGTAAATCGGAACGATAGTGCGCAATCTCCATGCCTCTGGCATCTTGGAAGAGAGCAACACCTGACTGAAGAGATTAGAAAGTAGCAACACGCCAGTTTCTTGCAGGCATTTCCAAGCTTCCAGTTGGATACCTACGGGGCTTATTTTTGCAGCGCTATCTTAACCTCATGTGGCTGTATCGGAGGGATAAGACCTACATTTGCTGCCATTTCCGGAAGCTGTGTAGCAGCAAGCGTAGGGTTTAGAAGTTGTTTATAGTAGTGATGCCAGGCCGCAATGACATCTTTATCCTTAAAGAAACAGCTTATTTGTACTTAATATATCGCTGGCCGAGCACCCGCATCCACAATACAAGCCTTCTGGAGCCTTTATATGCAAGATGGGTGCCGAGAATGCGCACACCGACGGATCGAGGAGCTTTTTATAGCGGTGTGGTGAACACAGCACATCAATTTTGAAGAAGATGAAACCCGGGCTTATATTTTTGAAGCAGAGCCTAAACATCATTGAATACAAAATGGCTGGAAAGTTGATGGCCAAATTTTTTTAGGACTGTCGAGGTATTTTGAAGATTAACTAAAAAGAAGGAGGGTTTCATTATCACGTGTCTTTAAACTAGTATGCTTTTAGCTAGTGTGAACTTTAAACTTCATAATTTAAACAGTAATTTAGGACCCAAAATTTCATCAGACGGAATTAACTATAAAGACTTGAAAGAATAGAGAGTCGGGTCCAAGATTCTTGATGACCTTAAGCGTCTATTATAGGCCCAGAAGGAGAATCTTTATCAGAAGGCACTGAACTTGATAGATATAGGTCAACGGTAATCATAACTGATTAAATAGGAAAAATATCCGCAGATAGCATAACCAAAATTTTTTTAAAGTTGTGATTAAATATACGAGTATACTAACAATGTTGGTGTTAACATGAACAACATATTCAACTGTTTAGAATACAATTATAACATACAAATTATTTAAAAACAAACAATTAACCTGTTTTTACAGTCAAGATTGATCACGGTGGCACCTTTTTTGATTTCGGTGGCCTAAAACCCCACCGAATCCACGGAAATCACACCCACTGAATTCAAATTTTATCGTTATTGAACAATTACACAAAGAGTAACCATTGTATTGAAAAGACTCACTGGTAACCAAATCACATACTTCTTGGCATGACTTAGGCACTGTTGCACTAAGAAAAGCACAAACACTGAACGAAAAATTTTGTTCACCGAATTCAAGAAAACACGAAACCAAACCCACCGAATGGTGAAGATACCTTTGCGAATTCTGCTATTACACTGTGAGCCTACGTCCGCTCTCGTCGGTGAACGCGGCGCAACTGAAGCTACCTGTGGACGCGGCATTGAGTTCCTGGTATATTGCTTTGTGCGATACCGCCAAGTTTTGTAAACTCCAGCGAAATCAAGCGTTGGCGCGGGACATGGCGAAAATATGTTTTTATTTAATAAGGGTAATTCATATATTATGTTCAGTGAAATTATAGTAGAACTATATTAATCAAGAATATGTGAACCAATATTAAAAGTTAATACAACATCTCCAACTTGAATTATAATTTTTTGTTTCAACAATTTTGGGTGCGGGACACGCCCACTGTACGTCAATTTCTGCACTTTTTATTTTTTTTATAATATTGAATATGGTGTTATGGAATATTTTATTAATTGTCGAGATATAACAGACGCTGAAATATGTTATGAATTTTTTCAAGAATATTGGGCCAAAAATTCACGCAAATATAGCCTCGGACACGTAAAAACGCCACCTCTGAGAACTGCCCACATACTCACACACACTCACAAACTTTCGCCTTTATTAGTGTAGATTTTACAATTAAGTCATAACGTCTACCTTCTTATTAATTTAAGATTTACGAAATCTTTTGGTTATATAAATAGAAATAATAAATACAAGCTAATTAAATGAAAAAAAATATAATAACAGTTGATAACCTCCTGGGCGGAGATAGTGTACGTGCAGAATATACTTCTTATTTTTAAGGCTGCACTTTCCCACATATTGTTCCTTTCATGAATATTTTTGAACATTTTGAGGTTTATATTTTATATGTTTATTAAAGTCACAGTAATCATCATCAGCGTTACTGCAATTCATGCTTTGACATAATGCTCAGTGAAATCTCTCAAAGTTTAGTGTCAAATACATTATATACTTATTTCTTTCTTTGTGTCTTTCACTTAAGTTTATTTAGTCGCTTTAGCCTTTAAATAATTCAATGTATCAAATTGAAATAAAACCAATACCAAAATTATCTTCAAATAAGAGTCGGCTGGTATTTAGGAAAAGCCCAAAGCAATTCCACGGCCATTTGTAGCGTTAAGGAAGCACCCAGCGGGGACGCATTAATCTTTATCTTATATGATGTCACTCGCACGGCGGGCGTCCTGGCGTGGCGTAAACACGGTAGTTCCACCGGCTCTGATTGGCTGGTAATAAATAGGATTTTATGAACTGTTTATTGTATCGAAAGAAAAATAGAAAAACTTGACTCGCAGCGGGACTCGAACCCACAACCACTGGACTACTAGCCCAGTGCACTACCAATTGTGCTATACGAGTGCCGTTTAGACGTGTCAAATTTTTCTATCTTATCTTTCCTGGTAAACGTCATTACGGGTGACATGTAGCGACATCTACCGAAGAGTATTGAACCTTTTTTTTGTTTTTTTTTTTGTTCATTGTTGCCATTTTTACAAGCTTTTATTAATTCGCAATGTTAGTATCAGTGATGTAACAGACGCCATCCGTTGATTTTTCCTTTTGTTGCCTCTTACGAACCCGCGGTTGGAGATAGGATGGTTCTATTATAGTCAGCTAGCATTACACTGGGCACACACACGCACACACACATTACATTTCAGCCGTATGCAGTCCACTGCTGGACATAGGCCTCCCACAAATATAACTTGTATCATCTTGGGGGTAGTTGCCATAGTCGCCACGCTTGGCAGGTGGGTTCGACCGCAGTAGCTGTAGATTGGGTTCCGACGGACGCTGCTGCCCGTCCGTAGGATTTTTCCCTTTGTCGCCTCTTACGGAAGAGATGGGGTGGTGCTATTCTAGTCAGCCGGCATCACACGGCATTACACTGCGCACTGTTTCTTTATTACTTTGTAATTCAATTGTTTGGTACATTACGTAACACTTTACCAAGCTCAGGTTGGATCGTGCATGGAGTACTGTGCCAAGGCAAGAGTGAATAGGCTGTTACTGAACCAGCGTGTTCACCCTCGACCTCGTCTAACCTCGACCTCGCGCGACTGAGGAGAAACGCTGGTCAGTCTTTTATAAAAAAAAAAGTAAGCTATCTTATATATCGCTCTGAAAATGTAATGTCGGTATTTTTTTAAGCCGCGATAGCTGAAGATGCGGGTTCAAATATCACCTCGGACTCCAGAGGTCCTCGTCGCTTTTTCTTAAGTATTTACCAATAATTTACATAGTAATATTACTACCTGAAAATCAAAGAAAATAAAAATAAAATATTTGATTTGCTCTTACTATCGCAAATTATTAATATTTATTTTAACAAATGTTCGGTATTTGATCGAACGAGGTAGATCTATTCTCTTCTGCATTGAACGAATTCACAAGGGCCGCCCTAGTATACTATGACAATACTTAAAAGCAATAAGTTATTTAATTTTTTGTATTAAAATTGTTAAACCCAACTGTCGAAATAGGACAAGCCTCGCCTGTAACTTACAGGGTGTAAGGATAGTTGTATGTTTTTGTTATAATAAAATACAGTAACACAATATTATTACACATTTTTAAAATATTCACAGCCGTTTCCTTAATAAACACCAAGCATTTCTTTCAGTTTCTTAATAAAATACTTGCGCTAGCTCAGTGTCTAGAAAATTGTATTCCATTTTCTTAAATATACAAAACTTTAACGTTGCTCGGCTCAGCGATCGGTCAATGCCAGAGATATTTAAATTGCTTACAATATTCTGAAAAGTATTAGATCAACCAGTCATCATTTTAGCCAACAGGCTTCTATTTCTGAACACAGGCCTCCACCAAAAACCCGGACCCAGATTTAAAGACCTAAAGAAGGTATAAATAAAAAAAATGTCGAAAGGGCCTCTGCGAGATGGCTCAATCCGGCTGCGGCGTATTGCCTCCTAAATGTCCGGAATACCATTCTTCTGTTTACGGGAAAGATATACAGAAATATTAAAATTTACAGGACATCATAAATTGACTGAACCCTACGGTAAGCAAAAGAATACTTGTGTTGTGGGTAGCCAACAATATAATATACAATAAGTACTTAAATACTTAGAAAACGCCCATGAACAAATTATGTCCAGCACACAAAAAATGTTGTTACTGAGATTTGAACCTATGACACTACCAGGGCTGGACCTGTCGTCGTAATCAGTCTAAGTTTAGTTTAGTTGAGTTTTGTTTTTTATTCGTAAACACAAACACAGACAGACATATTACATAAGAAAAAAACACAATACAAAAAAAAACTGCCACGAAATGGCCTTATCTCAGAATATTGGTAGCGAATAGCCAGCCATGATCTTCTGATGATATTTTGTATGTTATATTTAAAGTTGACTTGACTTGAGTACCCACAAAAAAAAACCTTGAACTTATCGTGGGGCACATTCAATTTGTGTAATGATGTCTTGTTGTTTATTTTCCGTGTAAACAAATTGATTTCAAGAATCTACTTCCATTAAGAATTAAATCATTCCAAAGATTTTTTTTTTATGACAACAGGTGGCAAACGAGCAGACGGATTGCCTGATGGTAAGCAATTACCGTCGCCCATGGGCACCCGCAACACCAGGGGAGTCACAATCGCGTTGCCGACCTTTAAGGGGGGTTGGAGCTCTGGGAACCTTACTCACCATCAGGAACACAACACTGCATACCTGAAAGGTAGCAGTGCTATTATGGCTGTGGTCTTCTGTAAGGAGGAGGCACTTCCCCAGTTGGGCTTCTCCGGACTCGAGCGTGATGGTACTTCGCTGTGCCCTACCTCTCATAAAAGATTATTAACATTATGGTCATACGAGCTAAAATACGAAATTAAAGGCACGCGTCACGTTTATGGAATGTGAACTTAATTAAAATGCATAAATAATGTGGCCATTTTTCATTCAAAATCATAGGTTTGCGGTAACACGAACCTCGTGTGTGCACTCTACACAAAATTATATAGAAAACGAAATCGCTCACTCTAGCTAGAGTTGAAATGAAACATGACAGATCTTTGCTAACTTACTTTTAAGCAATAACTTTTTTTTTATACCACAAAGGTGGCAAACAAGCATGCAGCTCGTTTGATGGTAGGCGGTCACCGCAGCCTATGGACGTTTACAATTAGGCATCAGTCACGCGTTGCCGACACCGTAAAAACCTCTTTACATCCTTTTTGAAGAACCCATATTGTAGTCCTCCATTTACCTCCGCAGGAAGCTCATTCCACAACCTTAGCGTACGCGGGAAATTCCTCTGAAACCGTTGGGTACGCGACAATTTTGGTTTTAAAGTATGTGGGTAAAATCCCTGACGGTGGCGAACGGTGCGATGATAAAAAGTAGCCGTGGGCACCATACCAAACAATTCCTCAGAACAAAGCCCATTGTACAAGCGGTAGAACACACATAAGGAGGCGAAGTGTCTCCTAAGAGTTAAGGGTTCAATACCACTTGTAAGCCTGGCATCGTCAACAATCCTCACAGTGCGTTTTTGGACCGAGTCAAAAGGTCCAAGCTGGTACTTAGGTGCCCAGAGATGACTTATCGATAACATGACTGTCGATGTTTTTATTTTGTCAATCACCAGACCTGAGACAACTCGGGGCAAGTTATAGGGATAAGATATCGATAAAAACATGTCGATATATATATAACTATTCGATATATATTATTATTTACAACTCGATACGTCACTAATTTATATTACTAGAGTTATAAATCAGTAAATAAAGTTTAGGCTCATAATCTCTAATTTTTGTATTTGATTATTACAATTTATTTATGTTTTAGGTTTAATGTATAATTTTTGTATTCCCACACAATGTAAATTATTTTTGAATTAAATAAATGAATGAATAAATAACGAAAATGGAAAAAGTATTATGAAAACTATATTATAAAAACTATTGTAAATACCTGTTTTAATTTTTTTATTTTAAAATGACTAGAAAATAAATAATATTTATATATGTCT
The DNA here is from genome assembly GCA_022674325.2 of Grapholita molesta. NCBI lineage: Eukaryota > Metazoa > Arthropoda > Insecta > Lepidoptera > Tortricidae > Grapholita > Grapholita molesta. The sequence goes on along the minus strand of CP053124.2, from coordinate 19,614,492 downwards.
AATAAAATTAAGATGCTGTCATTAACATCGATATATTTTTTTATCGATAAAATATTCGGTCACACACTTATAGATGCCCCGATTTATTCCAGGTAAGTCAATATCACTTACAAGGAATAATTCGTGCTAGAAAAATATCTAGTTATAGTTATTGGTATAACATTTTTAGAAGTGCATGCCTGTGTGAGTCGCGGTACGTCCCACATTGTAGACAGGTTCAACTAGCCTTTGATCGCTCGCACGGAACTCTAGCGGGTTTTTATGGCTTTTTAGCGCTTTCAACGAAATTGGCCAGTACACAATATATTATTAGTAAGGTTATATTTAGAGATTTAGTATTTTAAAATGTCTAATGCTCATATTTGACGACCGGTCTGGACTAGTGCATAGTGATCTTGCCGATGAAGCCGATGGTCCTGGGTTCAAATCCCAGTCAGGGCATTTATTTGTTCCTGAGTCATGGGTATTTTATGTATTTAAGTATTTATAATTTATCTATCTATTATATATGTATACCGTCGTCTAGTACCTACAACACAAGCCTAATGAGCTTACCGTAGGACTAGGTCGATTTGTGTAAGACTGTCCCGAAATATGTATTTATTATTATTTATATTTGGATGATTTCACGACCGTTTAGATTAATTCATAATCAAATTAGTAAGCTGAATCAATTATAATAGGTGTAATTATAAAAGTGTCCCAATAAATACCTATATTCGGAGTCAATAGCAAAGGAAAATAATGTAAATAAACCCATTTAGCTTTGCAATTACGAAATAAATAAAAAAACAAACATGGTTTATTTCTTTACTTATGGCCAATATCTTACGTATCAACAAAGAAATTGTCTAAAATAGCAAAATCATGTTTTTATTTTAAATAAATTCTCGGCGTTAAAACGAACAAAAAGCCATTATAATTGATGTAACTCGCCTTAGAACCAAAGTAACCTAAAAATTGAAATACGAGAGATACCTACGAAAAGACGAGCGAGACTGGTCCCGTCTCGAACGCCGAAAGTCCTCGTCGTTTTTTCTTAAGCATATGTCATCTATTTCAAATTTTTATTGATATTATAGTATCACTACTTAAAAATCAAAGCAAATCAGAATGTTTTCATAAATGATTTGTCTTTAGTTTCAAAGTAACCTATATAATCCTCCGGGTTGCTAAACTCAAGTGGCAGTGGGTAGTGCACACTGCTTGTAGAACCGTTGACAATTAGGGCCTAAAGTTTCTCCAATAGTGACCGCCTACTAGAAGGTGCAGTGTAGGCAGACCCCCACAAAGTGGATCGAAGACAAGGTAAAAATCGGGGGAATCCACAGGATGCGGGTAGCCCAAAACCGGGCACTGCGAGTCGCTTTGTGGGAGGCTCATGTCCAGCTGTGGACGTCTTTAGGCTGATATGATAAGGATGAGATCCATTGGTTTATAGTTGTTAAACATTTTGTGAAGAGATTTTTTTATTATTCCATTTCTTAATAACATAAACAATCTGCTTTATATACAATAAATACTACATATCTGTCCGCGCATCAACGACACAATCTTGGTGTGACAACTAGATTCAGTTTTAGATATTTCATACCACATACTTCTCTTTACCCAAAACACGACCTTATCTACATTATAATAAGAACCTCAACCTAAATCATAAACAGAACCCGGTACGTGTACATTTAACAACACCGGTTTTCGCGATAACGATGAAAAAGTGTCGCACCATCGTTATGCCACTATCTACATCAGCACAGCAAATGTAAATGTATGCATGCATAATGTGGTCACATATGTGACCTTTCGGTCCGTTAGAGACAGTTATACGACCAAATTAGCAGCATGCTTTAATGTCAGTGGATTTCATTTAGCTCGCTCGTTTGTGTTGCGCTGATGCGTTTATATCATGGTTTGGGTGGACACGGGATTTAGCACAACAAATTATCTATTCCGGGGTTACAGTTTTTCTATTCACGCGTTGATTAAAGATGGCGCTGGCTAATGACATCCTTTTTTTATATGAAGAATAAGAAAAGATAAGCAATATGGTATATAATTTATATTACATTTTCAATCGGATAAGCCTATGGCAGGATTAGGATCAGCGCGGTGACTAACTAGACCACTCGCTCATTGTCACCGTAACAGGTCAGCTGTGAATGCTCAACAAAACTGCAAAATTCGCCTCGGATATCATCTAATATAATTAAAAATCTTGTGAGCCATGATACTACTACTTAATTACAAACGCAATGGCCGGGCGCCCGGTTTTAGTCGCATTTGCAACGCGCTACTAACGCGCTACTGCATCGCGACTGCATCAATGCAAACGTGCGATCGTGTTGGACGACGTCGGGGGAAGAAGGTGGGGTGCGCATGAGTGGAGAACAGAGCAACTGCGTTTGCATCGCGACAGAAGCGCGACTGTATCGCGTTTGCATCGCGACTGCATCGTGGTTCGTGGGCGAGGGTACATAGCCAGCGACCGCAGCGCGACTGTATCGATTTGAACGCGCAATTGTATCGCGATTGCATCGCTGCAAAAAGTCGCCGTGGGCGAGGGCCCTAAACTCACTTGTTATTATATAGCACAGTGACAGACCCTCACCCCAAGCGGTGTGTCCTGACTCGGCTTGGAAGTGGGTACCAGAGCTTACCCGAAATATGTCGCCTAAAGCGTTATAAGTACAAGTGAGTTTGTCCGTTTGTCGTTAGTCGTATGCAAGTCAAAAAATCATTTTACATCACTTACCTATAGGTGAAAGACTAAATGTCTATGTAGATGTGCAAAAAAATAATATGGAAGTTACGAAAAAATTGGAATGTAGAACGCCGACATGTGTGTGCACACACGTTACTACAACATAGGCCTTGAGTGGCTTGCTTTAGCTAAGTTTTTCTCCTATACTACTATTATTATTATTTGTATGTCTCTTCCGTACACGGAACAATGATGTTCCGGACATTTGGGAGACGTACGCGGAGATAGATCGAGTCAACGCGCAGAGGCCCTTTCGACAATTTTATGAAATGTAAGATGTGTACATACGGATGTTGCCCCTGTCCGTATCATGGGACACGCACTGAGACAGCACCCGCCATGGTGTAAGGACTATTTAGTTTTAATGGAAACTAGAATGTACCAAGCTATTGGGTGGAAAGGATGGACTAGCTACTGCATGGGCTATTGGATAAAAAACCGGACGACTGCCTAATAAAATGGTTATTTTAAAATTACAGAAAAAGCTTTTCCGGAACAATAAACAAACACATATGTTTATTAACAATAACTCAACAAATAATTGTAGGCAGCTTATTAAAAGCCAAACTGATAATTTTACCTACCAAAAACTATTTCTATATGAAAAACTACAAACCGGAGTTTACCAGTTCAGGCGTATTACAGTTCAGTCGCTGGGCACAAAACTTATTTCTACCATATTTCTCTCTCAAGCTCTTCAAACAATAAGCACCTTTATTATACAGATCGAAAGGCTTACATTCAGTTGATTTATAAGTGTAGTTATAACGTTATAGTTGAAGTGAAGTTAAACAAAACCACGCGGGCGGGGATTGGATGAATCTTCTAATGAGATCCATGGTTGGTTTGTAGTTGGTTTATTATTATCATTTCAGTCGTAAATCGTCCACTGATGGGCATTGGCCTCTAAATATGTTCTTTAATTATCTTGGGGGAAGTTTTTGTCCCAACCATCGACTCCCCGGGCTCCATGGCCTGTCCGCTACTTCAACAATGCAGTCCAGCGAGCAATGTAGATTTTTCTTCTACGGATATTAAAACAATACCCGAAATAATCGTCTATCTGCCTATCAGCGACGAATTTCCATTTGCCGGACATATTCCTCCCCCAGAGACCACTAGAGGTTGGTGACAAAATATTCTTGTTTTTTGCTATTAAATACAAATTGGCGACAGGTTGGCCTAGTGCAAGGTAGGCGAACCAATGGCATTGATTGCACGCTACACAACAATATTTTGGACACGTCGCCGATCCTGAAACATGTGTAAAAAAAAGCACACACCACGTAGCGAGAGTTTCTCAAGATGTTGGTCGAGACTCTTCGTTATGAGACCGTTCGCGGTAACAACTATCGGTACAGTGATCGCTGAATCAACTTCCCCCATGACGGTTACCTCGTGAGCCAAGTCTAAGTTGCTAGTATTTATTTTTCTCAGAAATCTCTTTCTTTTTCTTTCTCTTTATGATCAGAAAGTCAAAATTATTTGATGACACGTCAATGACCCCATTGTTTTTTTTTTTAATGGCACGTTGATGCATAAAAGTTAGCTTACACTAGGCCCTAGAGGGTAGTGACGCTGGGCTATGAAGCTGATGATCCTGGGTTCAAAATCTAGTAAGGGCATTTATTTGTGTGATGAGCACAGACAGTTGTACTGAGTCATGGATGTTTTTATATGTATTTAAGTATTTATATTATACATATGTATCGTTGGCTGAGTAGCCACAACACAAGTCTTCTTGAGCTTACTGTGGGGCTCAGTCAATTTGTGTATGAATGTCTTGTAATATTTTTTTTTTATTCAACAGTTATCTATAACCAAAACTTTGATATTTTCATTTAGTTTTTCTCTAAATACGCAAAGATAATGCAGCAACGTGACAAATATTTTGGATTTAATATTGCCATTTATTAGTGCTTTCTTAAAAATAGTAGCAATTTCTCGTACATCGGCGTCAAAGATATCTCTACAAATATGTACCTTATTTCTTTTGTCATAAGGTACAATTTTATGAAAGGAAGTACCAGGTTGTGCAACTGAAGATGTGGTGGTAATAATGTCATTTTTATTGTTACTCTGCTCGTTAGTCTTGCAATGTCGCTACTCTGAGTACTCTCTAATCTCTTGATAATCTTTTTTTTTTCTAACACTAAGATTTCAATGGAGACAGTAAGATACAGTCAGCGTGACATAGTTGCAATCAGTATGGCCAAATATCGATACACATCCTTACTGGTATATAAATGAAGATTTGTATCTGTATAAGATCGTTGTAAATATTAGTTTATTTAAAAAAGTAACACAATGAAAATCTGTAATTGAAAATAAAACAAGAATTATTTTATATAGAAATTTGTTATCAGTCATGAATTCTTGTAAATGTGTTATATTTTTCTTTAGTTTATCAATAATAAAAAAATTGAATGTGATGCCATTTTCCTAATCACATCCTTTATAGGTGAAAAACTTAGCTAAATCACCTCTAACCTATGTAGTAGTAACGTGTGTGTACACGCATTCTACATTCAAATGTTGACGTAAGTTCCATATTAATTATCTGCACAACTACACAGACAACATAGATTTTCTTCTGTTAAGTTTTTCGCCTTTAACAACAATTTTTTAAATATATTTTAAATCTTAAGCTTTGTAAAAACATCTTTTGAGCCTAAAATATTGATAATCAATACAAAAAGTTACTAAACTGTGTGCAAAAAAATACACTTCAGGTGCATTCCATCTTTACGTAAGGTACTTTAATGTTCGGACTCATTTGGATTTTTGGAGGCTGGTTGTTTAAGCTTGCCTTTTTATAGGATAATATTGGTATAATTTTAAAGCTCCTTGTTTTCCTAATACATTTTTTACTCTACTTTTACCATAATACACAAGTCTACAGAGGAATTCGAATACTTTACTACTAATACTTTGTCCTACACGTAGACATTGCATAAAAATAAAAACCGTAAAAAAATAGATGCAAAATTTAACGTTTTCATGAAAATGTAGAAAAAAGTGAGAACAGGTACCATAGTATCTGTTGAGCGAGTGAGTTAATAAAGTAGTTATTATCCCAAGATGCTTGCCCTCGGAATGTTTATTGCGCGTCGGAACAGGCGCCGCATTGTACTAAATATCACTCTCCGGGTCATTTTTCTTGAAATTTTATTAACTCACTTGTTTCCTGCGAGGAATTCGAGATAATTAGCTCTGAACAAGTTCTATATTTTTATAATCTACATTTACATTTAAGTAAGTTGCATTACGTTCTCTTATTATAGATGGTTTTGAAGACACTTTCATTTTGTTGTGGGTTCCAAAAGTTATATTTTCACAAGTTACAATACGACCCCCTGTCTTGGTTTATGGTAGCTCCGGTGCACTGCAGCTACCGAACTCAAACTCAATTTATTCAGTAAGTAGGCCACAAGGGCACTTTTACACGTCGAGTACTAAAAAGGAAAAGAGAAAAAAAAAAACCGGCAAGAAACTCGGCGGGCCTCATGTTTTCAAAACAGTATTGAAGTATTGCAAAAAAAATCTTAAACACACATAATGCGTTATTATATAAGAAAACATATTATCAAACAATTCATCATCATCACCCAAAGACGTCTACTGCTGGACATATGGCTCCCCAAAAACGAGCCAAAAAGACCGATCGATCCTGCGCCTTCCACAGCAGCGGGATTCCACGACCATCAACAGGTCATTGGTCCACATTGTCCATCAAACAATTACAAAAATTAAAAAAATTACGGGCGCTTATCATTTTTTTCATCTTCCTCGCGTTGTCCCGGCATTTTGCCACAGATCATGGGAGCCTAGGGTCCGGTTGGCAAATAATCCCTGGAATTAACGAAGACACTAGTTCTACGAAAGCGCCTGGCATCTGACGTCTCAACCCAGAGGGTAAACTAGGCCTTATTGGGATTAGTCCGGTTCCCTCGCGATGTTTTCCTTCACCGAAAAGCGACTGGAGTAAATATCATGATATTTCGTACATATGTATTGGTACCTACTCATTGGTACAAGCCGGGGTTTTATTTAACCTGCGACCTCCGGATTACGGGCGCTTATTATTTCAATCAAATTACATTACATCAGTACAGACAAAAAGCCGATCAAAGTCATTAAAAATAAATACTTCAGTTATAATATCCATTGAGTTATCTATCTGATAATCTGCCCATAATCACGTCGAATTAATAAATCGACGCCGGGTGTTTTTAATGTATTATTATGTAATGTATGCGTGGTCACGGCAGTGCTATTGTACTTTTGGAACGTTACCAGTGAACAAGCCAATTTGTGCTTTATGGTAACTGAATAGGGTTCAGCGTAAAGCCTTTTATAGTTTGTCCGTAATTGCAATGGCGCAGTACAAACGATATTGGTTTTCAATACAATATCCCGCGATACAACTCTAGGTTCAGTTGGAAAAAGTCGTATTCAGACTGGTATAAAATTAAGGTTTTTTTTTTCAGTTGGCTATTTGTGTTCAAAGACGGAGAAGTAGTAATCAAAAGACTAATAATTAGTGCATGATGTAACAAAAAGATTGAGGAGCGGTACCGCGAACATCGAAGTTCGTATATTTCGAGCATCTTTCTCTTTTACTCCAATTAAGGTGTCATGAGAGTGATAGAGACAATCGTCCGAAATTCATGAATATCGTTGTTCGCGGTAGCGCCGCAGTTACCATTGTATCGATAGTCGGTCGTGTAACAAATGCGATCTGACCTTCCAACCTATAGTGTAAACTAGGTCTTATTGATATAGGTAGTCCGGACTTCGCTCCTCGGAAACTCCTTCACTGATAAATATCAAATGATGTTTATGTACATATATTCCGAAAAACTCATTAATCACGTTATGTCACGATGTTTTTTTTTCATCGAAAAGCGGTAAATATCAAATGATCTTTCGTACCGAAATTCCTGTGTATGATCCGGGATTTGAACCTGCGACATCCGGATTGCTAGTAGCACGCTCTAACCGCTAGGCGACCGCCAACCAACCTTATACACAAAAAGCGTAAAAAAATTTCGAGCAAAAAATGTTTTCTTGCTCCTTTTTTATCAGAACTCGAACCGAATATACCCTCAAACATATTCCCTCTATTTTTGTTTTAGCTTGTAAGCGTTCTTTATTTTTCATCTATCAGCCCCACAAACGCTAGAAATATGATAATAAATGTAATTAAAACCTTACCCTTTAGGCTTTTACGACATTATGGTTTCGGGTGTTTAATAATTATTGGTGGTCTTGCCTCGGGCTGAATAACAAGCAGCTTTAAATTCTGACGTTTAATATTTTGAGGGAGGCTCCAACCGCTGGCGCCGGTAATGTTTTAAATATGTGGTATTTTCCCTTTATTGGACATCAATATTATTGCCCAGTTCACATTATTCCAGTCAAGCGAACACAGTTTATCGAACACGATGGCGTGAAATTGGGGAGGCCTATGTCCACTTGACTGCGATAGGCTGATGATGATGATGATGATCACAGTTTACTGATATGTGAACTACTGGATGCTCCAGTCCCCAATACCATCTCTTCTTGCGGGTGTCGTAAGAGGTCTGCAGCGGTCCAACACGGCAATTTCCTTCCAACATGATATAGTTAATAGGGAGAGGTGTGGTTTGATGAGGAGTGGACGTCTTAAGACTGGAGTTAAATTCACAAATATGTACCCATTTCAGTGAGCGTCCAGTCTAGATACTGGAGAAATCGTCTACACTTTCATTCCAGCTCAACCAATCCAGTGCCACTGGAATAGTGTGGACAGCCAAAAACGTTCAATCCAGCAATCCAGTGCTTTCTAGAAATAATTATCACAATAGTATTAGTTTTAAGATTTTATTGAACGCAACGCTAACGAACAGTCTTACAGTTTGACAAACAATTAATTTAAGGTACAACGTATCTGAATTTCTTATGTGTAAAAAACAATTGTTTTACTATTCTAATAATAGTAATAATGTTAATGATATCTATTGAAACAGTGAATTTAATTTGTTTCCGTCGATTTTGACACAAAAGAGATTCGACTTTATTTCCTACACTATAAAGGACAAATTAGTGTAGGATTTTATTTGTATGGTGAGCCTTACGAGGATATAATCCAGTTCCGCACTGGATTACTATCAAGATCTCCGAGAAAAACTAACAAAAGTTGACATCAAAACCTAGGGCATCCACTAAGGTCGAAAATTATCAGGTCGAGACGCTCGGTCGAAAGTTAATATTTCTAATTTGTGTACGCCACTTAGTCTTTAATTGTAATAATGTTTACAAAACATGACAGTTCAAATGAAAATAAGAAAATGATATAATATTAGCACATATAAAAAAATAACGAACAAAAGTAATATTCTGGTCTTGTCACAAAAAATCTCATTATGAAATCTTTGGGTAGAAGAGCAAGTGAAGCAATAAATCGTGCAGAGTCGAAAGACATATTAATATAAATACTATAATTATTTCACGTAGAACCTATGCCCTTTGGGGCGTAAATGTTCTCGAGTGGGTAATACGTGCCTGAACACGTAGCGTGGGTCGACCGACCACAAGGTTGACCGACGATCTGGTACAGATTGGGGGATCCACTGGATGAGGGTGGAGCTAATTCGCTCATTGATTGCTTTGAGGGTGACCTGATATAATGATGATGATGATTTCGGTAAAAGTCTCATAACTGTATCATTTTCTCTTTTGAAATTAAGATATGTATATGTATGTTTAAGTATTTATTATATGTATCAATATTGCTTATATATGTACTAGTTTGATAATTAGTTATCCAGTTAGCTTTGATTATAATTGTGATACGCTTTTGTTTTAACTGTGAGCACCGCCTACATTATTTTCTGTTTTACCCAACTGGTAGAAATTGCCTGACGGAATTCAGTACAATAAGTTTTCTTTTGTTTTTTTTTTGTTTTTTTTATGACATAGGCGGCAAACGAGCAGACGGATTGCCTGGTGGTAAGCAATTACCGTCGCCCATAGGCACCAGCAACACCAGATGAGTCACAAGCGCGTTGCCGGCCTTTAAGGGGGGTTGGAGCTCTGGGAACCTTACTCACCATCAGGAACACAGCACTACATACCTGAAAGGTAGCAGTGTTATTTTGTGCAATAAAGATTACATAAATATACAAATACTACAGGACATAGGTATTTATACAAATTTACTGAGCCCCACAGTAAGCTCAAGAAGGCCTGTGTGGTAAAACAATGTCAATGACTATCCATATAAAATTAATTCATAAAACAATTTCATAAGATGCCACAAACAAACTCATAAATGGTACATCAAAGCATACGCCCGGTTATCGGGCACGGCATGTTGCTAAGATATTAATATCCGTGTAGTTACGTTACCCGTGTTTTTACGATGCGGGTATCCGGCTCCGGGTATACGGAGACTCATTTCGTTGTCGGTGATGTTGAATGAACTGAAGTGATTACTTGTTTGCTTTCTTTGTTTTGGTAGTATCAAAATATTATGCCACCGGGAAAAATGTAGCCTTGGCCAAATGTGTGAGCACTAACTCTAATAACAACTTCTTCTAACTCTTAAAACATTTTTATTTTAAATGCAGTTAAACAATGTTTCGATATTTCAAACCTAACTATATGTAGACAACAAGAGAACATCAGTCAATAATACTTAAAAGTTCGTATTAAATGAGAAAATAAAATTAGAGAATTATCGCAAACTTTATATGCAATCACGGCACCGGTCACCACAACGACCAATACCGTTAAAATTATTTGATAAGAATGTGTGTAATATTAGTTTTGCATGTATAAGGCCCCAGCGCAGCGTAAATGTTTAAATCAGTATTTTATTTTTTATTATATTCATTTAAGGAGTTCAACCAGCTATACATAACAGAATATATTACTTAGGAACACGGAACCAATTACAAGAACTTACGGATAGAAACAGCATGATACAGTCGATACACTCTGCCACCAATTGCACATAAATGTGTAAGAAATGGAAAAAATAAGCCCTATACAGTTAATTATCGTGGCAGGAACGTCAGAAACGTAACTTATCGTTTGACGACCGATTTGGCCTAGTGGGTAGTGGACCCTGCCTATGAAGCCGATGGTCCTGGGTTCAATTCCCAATCAGGGTATTTATTTGTGTGATGAGCGCAGATATTTGTTCCTGAGTCATGGGTGTTTTCTATGTATTTAAGTATTTATATGTATCTATCTATTATATTTATCGTTGTCTAGTACCTACAACACAAGTCTTACTGAGTTTACCGTAGGACTAGGTCGATTTGTGTCAGATTGTCCCGAAATGTTTATTTATTTATTTATCATAATATATACTACTGTAAGCAATTATATACATGTTGATATGGCTGAGTTTCAAGATAGTTTTGTATTTAAAACTGTATGCGAAGCGTTTAAAAGACCTAGACAGAATATCAACGACATTGGTACCCAGTATATTTATATATTTATTTATGTATTGGTAAATTAATATTGACATTTTGCGATTATTCTTTAAGCCCTGTACTATTACGCCAAACAAATATTTAACTAGCAAGTAGGATTTTACCAACCTGTTGTTGAGATATGTTCCCATCATCAATGTTTTGTAGTCATAAACAAATAGGCTTTCAACAATGTTGGCAGGCTTTGTTAAGAATTTAAGGGATCATATTAATTACAGAAATTTGGTGAAACGGTTGATGTGTGTGAGTTAAACAGAATTCATGCAATAATTCTGCTTCTTGCTAATTTCAATAACATGTCTGCGTATTTGATGGAATGAAAGCATAAATGAAGTTAATAATTTTTATGTGGAAAAATAAAATGAATTTGTTTTTTGTTTTCTACATACATTTTGACGACCGGTCTGGACTAGTGGGTAGTGACCCTGCCTCTGAAGCGGATGGTCCTGGGTTCGATTTCCAGTCAGGGCATTTATTTGTGTGATGAGCACTGATATTTGTTCCTGAGTCATGGGCGTTTTCTATGTATTTAAGTATTTATATGTATCTATCTATTATATATATCGTCGTCTAGTACCTACAACACAAGCCTGACTGAGCTTACCGTATGACTAGGTCGATTTCTGTAAGATTGTCCCGAAAAAATATTTATTTATATATTGTCTCAGTGTAATAATTTAAAAGGGGAATATTTGATTGTTTGATTCTTTGTCTGTATCAAAAAGGCCCCGAAATTACTGGACCGATTGGAAAAATTCTTTGAAAAGCCCAAGGTGTCATTTTTGTTAAATACCGATATAATATTTAGACCTATAAGGACCTCCAGGTCTTAGTCGCTAGCTTCAGAGAGATTCCAAACTTGATCCCTAGTATCGCGAGGGTTTAAATAAACTACCTAAGGCTTCCTGTATAATCAATTATTTTATAAAATTTGCGTTGATTATCTATGGTTAAACATGTGACGACGTTTGGGTTGCCAGTAAGAGCATTTATTTGTATGATAAGTACAGGTATTTGTTCCTGAGACATGGGTGTTTTCTATATCTATATGTGTAAGTATTTGCATATTATCGATAAGGTCAGCCGAGCACCCACAGAATAAATCTTCTTCAATTTACGGTAAGGCTCAGTCAATTTGTGTAGAGATATCATGTAATATTAATTACTATTTACCCTTACTCAATTCACATTTAATTAGTAAGCTTTAATTATCAGTTTCTTTTGGGATAATAAACAAATCAACTTCCCTTCCTTCAAATTTTAAAATATTTGGACAAATATGACAACATTTTGGCACCTTATAAGCTGAATGTAGTTAAAATATCAAAGGGGTAAAAAGTATGTAGCCTATAATGGCTCTGACTTTAGACCAACAATCGTTTGCAGTTTTGCCTAAAAAGGTCAAACTATGTTGTTAAAATAAACTCGCCTCTGCAGTTTAACAGCTACATGTCAAACAAGTACACCTTATAGACTAAGAGCTAACCCCGGAAACTATTTGAGAGCAAATATCAATTTATGACCCTTATTTCGCTGCTAGAGCCAACATGACAATCATTTTTAAACGCAATCGAAACTAAATTAAGGTATCTTATAACAGATAAAAAAAAAACGGATCCTGTTTTCGGTAATTCAGATAACGAAACGCGCGTGTGCGGTAAGTCAAATTCAAACGAAGGTAACTAACGAAAATTTTTCAATTACTTTTGATCCCTCACTATACTAAACTACACGTCGCTAATCGCTCGAACTTCTACTTAGAATTCACTTTAAAAGCGTGCGCTTACTAGCATTTCTGTCCCGCGTTTACTCGAAGTTCCCATATAAAAATATGCTGAGATGGGGCCATTTCGTGGCACTTCTTGTAATGTTTTATGATCGCCTGTTTCATGTTTTGTGTAAATAGTATGTACGGATAAATAATTATTTTATTATATTCCAAATTTTACGCTGCGTGCCGATTAAGGAACCGCAGACGTCCGGATCGAGTAATTAGGAGGAAATGACGAACTAATAAAAAAAAAATGCTCTCATAATTGTATAGCACTTCCAGGCACTAGCTCTCCAGCTAGTAATAAAAGCTTTCAGCATGAACTGAACCACGAACAATACCTGAAAAGGCAGGTTTTATTTACACAGCGGAGCAAACTAGAATTTTGTGAACATAAACATGTCTCATTGTGTTGTGTTGTTTTAGTTAAGGAATTGGTTTTGATTCGGCAATTTGATAGTGAAAATTTTTGTAGCGTACAACGTGTACAATGTTTCGTACCACGCAAAATATGCGAAGCGATTGAGATCGGGCGTCGTCCACATTTTAATCGTGATGGTGGTTGGGCTGTACCGCCAGCATGGAAGCCTGCCATCTATGGGAAACATCAAAACCTTAGGGAGTGTTGTAACAGTTTAGTGGACACAGTGCGTTCGGTGTGCTTAGAGTCGTTGTTGGTGGACGATTCGAACCCGCGTCCTACCATTACAGCGGCTCCGGTGTCGGACCGCCCTCAACCAGTTTTGACATCAAGAGCGGCGCGGGATAGTGCGCGACGGGCCGGTGACGCGAGCGGCGAACCGAACGGACACTCAGCACTCTTAGTGCTTGAAAATGGAGGACTATGTTCTCCGAAACATGTCGCGCGAGTGACTAAATAAACGTGAGTAGTACCGTACTAATCGTTAATTACGTGTACAAGGGATTTTTTTCTGACATGATTTAGGCTCTATAATCTCTTTGGAATGACAGAAAGAGTTGACTGTGTGGAGGGAAGGTCACAAACTAGAATTTTGTGAACACAAACATGTCTCATTGTGTTGTGTTGTTTTAGTTAAGGAATTGGTCTTGATTCGGCAATTTGATAGTGGAAAGTTAAAAATTAGATGTCAAATCTATATACTCGTTTATAGAATATAATGGATTATCCAATAAAAAGCGTCTCAGTTGGCGTTCAAATGATTCGTCAGATGGTTCCGTTCGTAACCCTGCAGGCAGACGTTCATACTCGTAGAGAGTTGGTCCAATTCCCCTCGGATTTTTTACCGAAAGTGCCAAAATTTTTGTTGCTTTACTCTCGTGTACAACAGATTTTTATTCTGACCTGACTTAGGCTCTATAATCCGTTCGGAATGATAAAAAGAGCGAACTGTGTGGAAGGAAGGTCACCAACTAGAATTTTGGGAACATAAACATGTCTCATTGTGTTGTGTTGTTTTAGTTAAGGAATTGGTGTTGATTCGGCAATTTAATAGTGAAAATTTTTGTAGCGTTAGGTACTACCGTGTCATTAATATACATATATATTTTTGATTTAAATAAAAAAAAACAGGTGCGTCCTGCTTCTGACGATTTTAGATTTTTTCATTCATTTTGTTAGATTCAGTTTTTACAATATTTTTATGGAATAGTTAAAGCCGAGGTTACCAGTAGTTAGGGCTACAGGGAAAAAACCGCTCGGTACGCTCGCTGTGTCCAGAATAACCGCCTTCTGAATATAATAAATAACTCACGTTTTATAAGTCGAATATTGCTGGACATGTTTCACTCCTTAACGATTCCGCTTCTACACAATTAATATGGTTGAATCTCCCGTTAGTTTTGTGTGTAAGATTTTATAGCTTGTCTAATGTCTATTTTTATGACGATAAAATCACCAATTTATCACCGAGCTAAGGTTTTCTTTTTTCCAATTTTTTATCGTCACTTCTTTTAAAGTAATTTCCGAGTCTCCATCAAAACCACTATAAGAGCAAATAATTATTCTAATGTCACAACACTAGATTACCCGAGTTATATTAAGTTTGATTAAATTCTTGAATACTTCAGATGGAGCGGCGGGAATTCGCATACCGCTATTGAAACTTGGACCGTAGTTGCGAGTTGGTAAACACGCAAATGAGTATATCCGGGTATACCCGGTCGTTGTATACCCGGGTATGTAGCGGTCAACATTTCCATAGAGTTTCGGCATCGTCCATATCAGCCAACCCTAAATACAAAGATCAAATATTTTTCGAGTAAACATTTTTTTCGTCCACTTTTTGCTAATCCAAACACCATACCGAATATCCTAAAACAATCTCCATTATTTTTGTTATACCATGTACCTATGGGTCAACATTTTCATAGGCTGTCGGTACTTGTTCCCGTCGAATTAACCACATTGACGGATTTTTTTTCTGACCGGACTTAGGTTCTATAATCAGTTCGCAATGACAGAAAGAACGGACTGTGTGGAGGGAAGGTCACATACATAGAAGACAAACGCAAAAAAAAATAGGTTGTGTGTATTTACTTGCAATTTAACTATGATTTGAAGAGTGACGCAGGGGATCGTAACCTTGGCAACGAGGGACAAAGAATAGTTGATTGAGCTAAATGTTTAGTTTAGTTTAGTCAAATGACTGAAAATTTTTAGTTAAAATATGAAACGGCGACGTTTTAAAATTTTGCTCATGTCCTTTAAAGATTTGTTGAAATCTCTGTTTTAATAATTTCTCTGTGACATATTATTACTTAAAACCAAGGCAGTTGAAAATATTGAATAAAATTATTTGTTGTCTAGTTTCCTGCTTTCTACAGAATTTTGACTTTTCTATACTCGCAAAGGCACGGAGAATAAACTGCCGACTTCATAGTCTTTATGATGCTAATTCATTCGCTCGACCATCTTTTAAACTATGGCATATTGTTAGAAACTTTTGAAATTATGCAGCAACTATGAAATATTTATTTAAAAAGTAAAAACTCTGCTCTGCATCATTAATTACTCTGAAGTCACTTAAGTCGCACTGAGTTTAAAATTTTAAATGTTTGCTCTTTTAAAACCTCATTAAAAATTACTAGATTTAATAACTTTTTTTGTTTAAAGGACCGAGGTTTAATGTTTTTGTTGGAAACCACGCAGGTCCATTCAAATTAACTTTTTAATGCGCCTAGTCTAAACGACCTTTGGGTTTTAGGGGCCACTGCCTTTTTTATTTTCTTTCTCGAGAACGCATTATGTTCGAGTAAATTTTTTTGTTCTTGTGTTTTTTTTTCTGAGTATGTCTTTGTTGTTTTGTTTTAATTTTTTTACCGCCTTATTTTATAAAAGTTAGCAGTGGCAGCATTTTTTTTTAATTATCTTACAAACATAAAAAATCATTTAACTGCATGATATAATAGATCTGTATTCAAAACGGTATTGTATAAATTGGAATGTAATTAAAGGGCAACTATTATCAACTGCTTATTTATCATGTTTATTAGTATTTTAGAGTTCCCAATTATTAAGTACGCTTCCAGCCAATATATTGGAAATCCAAAAACCCAAAACATGATGAATAACCCTATGAGTATTATAACTATTTGCAAACGTATCCAAAGCTAGTAACAAATATACGAATAGTTCTGTAGATTCCAATCACTTCTAAAAATACAGAGAATATTTAATAGTTTGCTTCAAAACTCCGCATAAACACGGTTTCTAGAAAAACAAGAAATATCGCCTGTGGAGAGGATCGATCAAACGGAGCTCCGGTATAGAGTGCTCGCAATAAAGCTGGGGTTTTCATCGCGTGACTGATTTGTAGCAATTCTGGAGAGGTTACAAGGCTTTCAGATTTATATGTACACTTGTATTCCGTTATAAGTAGTATTTCTTAAATTTGAATACGATTAGACCTTTATAAAATAACTACTCTTGATCCTAATTTGGAATGGCCTTTATTTAGTCGGTAGTAAACTAAGGAAGATATAAGGTCCCGGATAAGAACCCTGTGAAGAGCATTTATTTATCTGCTTCTCATGAAACTTAATATTATTATTAATATCATATTATGTTATTTGGTTAAGATTAAAACGATGGCGATTTTTGTAACGTTTATATTTATTTTTAAATGCCTTGTCTTATGCAAAAAAATATCGGTAGTTTTAACTATAACTCTTGCAATTCAAGGAGGCTAAGTAATCTTATAAATCTATTTGTCTTCATTTCTACTCTTACTCTCTCTCTCTCTCTCTCTCTGTACGTTTTCTCTATTCTGCGCCACTCCACACCAGTTGGACAGACAGGGTCTTTTAGAGCAAATTCATTTTTTATCCAAGTAGACCTAAGTAACAAGCAATTTTGTATACTCAGATATAAATTTAATTTCTTAATTTAATAATTCATTCTGGGCAAGGCATTGACCTATTTACATCAGCGTTACCTGGCACTCTCGGATGGACTTTTCCTACTTGAGTACCACACATACTCCCTTCTCACAGCTCAGTTCTCTTCCATTCTCTCCAGGTGACAAAACCAGCGAGTTCGTGTAGCTATAGTCTCGCCAATGATATTTAGCACCGCCACATATTTTCTAGCTTCCTAATTATGTGCCTCCAAATATCTATCCTCATCTTATATCCCAAAATATTCCACCTACTACTAATATTATTTATATAATAAATATGGAAATGCAATTAATATCAGTGTATGTAATTACGATCACAGACGCTTAGAAGCCACCAGTCCTAAACCGTTAAGCGGATTGTATCACCCTGCCCTAATCTCCAGTTACAAAAACATCTGCCATCTACTTATTATTCATGTTATACCGGGGAAGATTAACTAATGAATAAATAATCATATTAATCATCCAATTCATCTACAATCAAGCATAAGAAGCATCAAAAAGTATACTGACATAGACTAATCGAATAATACACCAACGCTCAGCTGAAGACCCCCGATTTAGCCGATAAGTGGATCAAATAAGCGCACAAAATAAATATCAAGAATGCTTTTTGCTTCGTCCTCGATCGTTATTTATTATTTATGGAAATAGACCTGGAAACTCCACGAGGGAAGGTCGTCATATTTTTCTTAAAAAAGTAATGTCCCCCGCTGCCGCGTTTGTCATGCAAATTTATGCGATTCGTTTTAGCATTCGTTTTTAAACCGATAGCGATTTCTAGAATATTGAATCGTGTTGCAAATAAAAAGAGTTCATTCGATAATGTCACTGTTATTTTCGCTCGACACGAACGTATTTAACTGTATTCATAAATCTGACGGTAAGAAAACATTTTCATTATACAGAGGGCTTTGTGAATATGATTTCGATGTTTTATTGCGGTATAACAAGATTGTTTTATACGTTTTTATTTATTCTCTTTCGTTTAGGCGGAATTTGATATGGAATCAAAAAAGTATTCGATTATCTGTCTCCTATAGAGTTTTGTTTTATTTTTGTTGCTCAAAATGTTTCAAGGGCAGTAATAAAATGTTCTCTTGTATAGTATTTCTAGGTATCTAAAGAGAAATCTATTAATATTATTATTTTTTATTTTGCAGAAAGTCTGCTAGCGAAAATCTTCGATATCAATATTATATTAAGCACAAAACTATCATGAGTTTCAACTATATTTATTGTATTTTGTTACGAATGAAACATGTCGAGCAATATTCGACTTATCAAACGTGAGCTACCTGATTCTATACAGATAAAATTATTAAAATTAAGAAACATCATATTATACTTATGTTTACCAAACAGGGTAATACTGTAGTTAAATAAAACTGAGAGCAATATTACATATGCACGGCTGTTGTGAGTGATATCAAAATTTTGCCAATTGTTACTTTACCTGAAATTGTAGTTACAGACCTCAAAATGGCGCAATCGTCTTGAGATTTTTTGTTTATTAACTTTGTTTAGTGTGTAATATTGAGAACAGTCATCTAACGCAGAATTGAGAAGAATTCCAAACACGTTGCACGCATTTTTTTTTTTGCCACCCCGACAGTCCCGGAGCCGATGCCGCCTTGTAGCTTTCTGTAAAATCCAGGTACCATTTTACAAAACGCAAGACCCTACCGTACACTGTCATGCTCTAAGAGCAAATTTCTCATGTTATTCCATTGATTTGCTAAAATCACTTTGACACTGGCGAAATCATCAGAATTAATGGCAGCCATCTTTATAAAACTATCGACTACCAGTAGTTACATTTTATCATACATCTACCGTAAACTTGTTCACATAAATCCGTCGATTATTTTAACAAATATTATCTTTGTTGTAACAAAACTAATGTTAAAGTATCGTAAATGAAGTAAATTCAT
The DNA here is from genome assembly GCA_022674325.2 of Grapholita molesta. NCBI lineage: Eukaryota > Metazoa > Arthropoda > Insecta > Lepidoptera > Tortricidae > Grapholita > Grapholita molesta. Next base: position 19,595,152 of record CP053124.2, on the reverse strand, counting down.
ATTAGACGTGCATATTTGAAAAAGTTGCATATTGGTGCATTTTATAACCCCAATAGCACAAAACGCAAACGATACATACCCCTAGAAATAAAATAACACAATTCAGAACACCTTCTCAAAAACCTTACAAATACACTCCTTGCTGGTTTATCCATGTCTATAGCTCCACGCTTTTACCGAACAAAATTGTCATGGCCGATTGAGTTACTACGTCGAACCAGAATACGGCGTTAAGAGCCCCATCATTTATCACGCGGTATAATGTTATGTGACGTCATTATGTCATGTAGCTCATTTTGTAAGTGGAGTAGGATGACGAGCGGTTCTCTGGCCAGAGTTGCGAACTTGCATTAACGTGTTTAAGGGTCCTTGGCGGTGTGTTGTGTAAAGGTTTCGTGTAACATGTTTAGTTTGTGCTAGGAGAATTAATATTTTGAGTTTACAATTTTCCATTCACTTGAAATTTCCATTATATAAAAACTGGTTTTATAGTAGGTGGATACTTGAAAGCGGCTGAAACGTAATCATACAAAATATTAGTTTTTATATATTGTTATCTGCACTTAACTACTTATCGATAGTATACTACATTCAATTTGTTGTATATGATTTCTTAGAAAATGTTTAGAAGAGATATTATGTATTTTGCGTTAAGGAATAATTCATATTTTATATTTAGATCAAAACATTCGAGTAAAATGCAAAGAAAGACTACGATTTTTAATTATATACAATAACTACGAAGCAGTTTGTACCGGGTTTGATTCATATAAGGGTATATCACAAATGGTTTCAAGTTCATGGAAGTTATTTTTTATTATGCAGAAACGTCTGTTAGCGAATATCTTCGATATTTATCGAAAAAAAAAATCAATTTTTCTTTCGGGGTAGCACATTGTTATCGATGAATTCTCAATGTAAATTGAGACTTCGATGTCGTTAAGTGTTCAATACGTTGACGGTAAATGTGACTACACGTCACCCATGATGACGTATACCACGAAGGATGAGATAGAAAAATTTGACAAGTCTAAGCGGTACTCGGATAGCACAATTGGAAGTGCACTGGGCTAGTGATCCAGTGATTGTGGGTTCGAGTCAATTTTTTTCTATTTTTCATGGAAGTTATTTTTATAAGTATACAACTGTAATGTATGTAAGATACATATAAATACGTATAAAAATAACGTCCTTGAAATTAAAAGCATTTATTTTTATAGTATGTACCTACCCAGTAATAGTGTAAGGGAGTCCCTCTGCCAACAAACTGTCTTGCAGTTTGGCAGAAGTAAAAATTGTATATTGGGGTTTATGTTCTTTATTAAATGATTTAATTTTTTTTTTTTGAAACAATTTGTGATAAATGCACTTATGAATCAAACCCGGTACAGTCAGCAGCAGAAGTGGCTAAGCGTTTGAGGTGTAATTGTTTTGGACCCGGGTATGTCCTTAAACTACGTCCAACAATGAGAGGTAGGGCACACCGATGACCATCACGCTTGAATCTGGGGCAGCCCAACTGGGGAAGTACCTCCTCCTTACAGAAGACCACACCCATAATACCACTGCTACCTTTCAGGTATATAGTGTTGTGTTCCTGATGGTGAGTAGGGTTCCCAGAGCTCAAACCCCCCTTAAAGGCCGGCAACGCGCTTGTGACTCCCCTGGTGTTGCGGGTGCCCATGGGCGACGGTAATTGCTTACTAGCAGGCAATCCGTCTACTCGTTTGCCGCCTATGTCATAAAAAAAAGAAGCCTAACTCTTATTAAGCTTTCTGTGAAACTGGGTCGACTTCTGTAAGAATTTTCTAAAATATTATATTTATTCTATAAAACCACGATTACTATAACTGATATTGTAAATAATAAAGGAATGTATAGCCTTAACCATCGGCAGGCTGGGCCCTGCCCCGTTGCCGGTAGCACCCTAATAATAATATTTATACAATTGTATATCATTTTATTAGGCAGACGTCCGGTTTTTTATCCAATAGCCCAGTAGCTAGTCCATCCTTTCCACCCAATAGCCTAGTACATTCTAGATTCCAATATAACTCAATAGTCCTTACACCATGGCGGGTGCTGTCTCTGTGCGCGTCACATGATACAGACAGGGGCAACATCCGCTTAGTGTACCCCTTACATTTCATTAAATTGTCGAAAGGGCCTCTGCGCGTTGGCTCGATCTGGCTCCGCGTACGCCTCCCAAATGTCCGGAACACCATTGTTCAGTGTACGTAAGAGACAAACAAATATTTATACATAATGTTTACTGTTTTGATACTTTTCAGTTGTATTTTTTTATTTTACTTTTATAATAATGTTATAAAAGCCTAACTTAAGAGATTAAATCAATAAGGAAATGTAAATGTGAAGCTGATTATTCAAATTTAATTAATGGTCCAATTAGTGTTCAGAAACATCAATTATAATTTTGTTATGCATTAGCTAAAATCAGTAGTGGTTTGCTACGAAGTGTTAATTCAATAATTATTCATACTTGTTAAATAACGTCATGTTTTGTATTATTAAGCAATGATAAATGATTTTATTGATACGATAGCTTGAAATGTGGCTTTTGTAATAGTGCGAAAAGTTCACTTGCACGCACTTGTGCTTTAATTTAAATTATTTAGAGCTTATTGTATGAAATAAGCTGTTTTAATAATTCGATTGAATTATAGTCCGACATACCTTAGCGCTTCAAGACGAAAGTCTTTATTCAATGTGTGTAACCAATGATGACTTAATAAATAGATATAGTTAATAAGCAATTTTTAAATTTGATTTGTTACTTTCATCATCATCATCATCATCATCAGCCTATCGCAGTCTGCTGGACATAGGCCTTCCCAATTTCACGCCATCGTGTTCGATTTTCGGCTGTTCGCATCCAGCTCCTGCCAGCCATCTTGCGCAAGTCGTCACTCCACCTAGCCTGAGGGCGCCCTACACTACGCTTGCCGAGACGCGGTCTCCACTCGAGAACTCGTTTACCCCAACGGTTATCGGTTCTACGGCTGATATGGCCAGCCCACTGCCACTTCACACACTTCTAATACGGTGGGCTATGTCGATGACTTTAGTTATCTGCCGGATTACCTCATTTCTGATTCGATCCCGCAGAGAAACGCCGAGCATAGCTCTTTTCATAGCCCGCTAAGCGACTTTCAACTTGTGGACCAGCCGTACCGTTTGTTAGTTTGTTGCTGTAAATTTTTATTTTTTTTATGGCATAGGCGGCAAACGAACAGACGGATTGCCTGGTGGTAAGCAATTACCGTCGCCCATGGGCACCCGCAACACCAGGGGAGTCACAAGCGCGTTGCCGGCCTTTAAGGGGAGTTGGAGCTCTGGGAACCTTACTCACCATCAGGAACACAACACTTCATACCTGAAAGGTAGCAGTGCTATTATGGCTGTGGTCTTCTGTAAGGAGGAGGTACTTCCCCAGTTGGGCTGCCCCAGATTCAAGCGTGATGGTCATCGCTGTGCCCTACCTCTCATTGTTGGACGTAGTTTAAGGACATACCCGGGTCCAAAATACAGAATGTCATTAAACAAATTGTCTGAGCTCGATGGTAAGGTCAAGAAGGCTTGTGTTGCGGATAGTCAGCCAACGATATATAGCAAATACTTAAATACATAGAAAATAATGACTCACAAATAGCTGTGCTCATCGCGCAAATAAATGCCGTTACTGTGATTTGAACCCAAGACCGTCAGCTTCATAGGCAGGGTCACTCCACTAGGCCAGACTTGTCAAAATATGTATTGTAAATATCTTGTTTCTCGCTTTTATTTTTAGTTAGTTGCTATTTATATGACTCAATGTCGAATTGTATTCGCATATACTACTTGAGCTTTTTCCATTTAAAAACTTATAATTATAAGATTCTTTCAATTTTATAATGAAAACCAAACATCGCCCCGAGCGCATTTGGCTTCGCAGAAGCATTAAGAGAACAATGTTGTGTTTGTTACGAAGCCATATCTATTTCCTCCGTTATGGCTCAATGGAGCAGCTTTTCTCTGGGATTACGTCACAGTCCCTATGGCAAAGTAGAGTAACCTGAATACTGATTTTTGTTGTATTTTTTTTTAATATTTTTAATTTTTCATTAATTCTTTATCATTATCTTCGTCATCATTTCAGATTTCCTCGTTTGCTGGACGTAACTCTCTCTAAGGCTTTCAACCAGAGATGAGCGAGGACACGTTGCGAGAAATAGTTTTGTTAACAGACAAAAGAATTACTCTATTTCAGTAAACTTGGTAAATAATGTGATTCTATTGTTTTTTAAAAACTCCGCTCATCTTTGGTGGAAACGCAGCCTTAAGGTCCTAAACATACATACAAACATATTGTTGTATCAATATTGTGATAATGATAAGTCAATGTGGGTAAGATCGTCTATCTGGAATTTCCTACATTATCTCATAGGTATTTAGTATCATATGACGGACTTCCCTTAAAAATATAGTATGCCGGTCTTACCCACACTGACCTACTAGAAATTAGTTTTTAATCTAAATTTTTATGTTTCAGGTAATATTCAAACACATATACACCCAAGATGCTAAGGAAAACTGTAGGTAATACAATAACTGCAGCAGATGAGATTAAAACAAATTATGCTTAAGTCATACAAATTGAATGGCGTTACATTTGAACATTCCATTCATTCGCACGATGCGATTCAGTTCTACCTTCCTAATACAGACTGCTAAGGAATGGAATCCTCTCTTCGTCTGTATTCCCGGAAAGATATAATTTGGGTCTTTTCAAGGCAAGAGTGAATAGGCTGTTACTGAACCAGCGTGCTACACCCTCGACCTCATCGACACTTACCATCAGGTGTGACCAAGATCAAACGGTCTTATATACACATATTGTTGAGTTAATAAACAATAATTTATAATTATTAGCAAGTTAATAATATAGTGAAACACATTTACCGGGTGTGGCCTGTAATAGGAGCATTAACTTTAGGCATCATTTCTACACCACAAAGGTAGCACCATTTGTTCTACGACTTTTGAGAATAACTTATAGTTTAATAAATATTAATAAAAAAAGATTTTTCAAGCAAGCAATGTATTGCGAAAACTATGAAGTTTGTAGGCTGACAGTAAACGTCAATTAGACAATTGGATGCTGTTCATTGAAAATACTATTTAGTTTGTTCCAAAAAAATCACATGCAATAAATTACCCAATTATTTAAAGTTGTAGAACAAATGTTGTTACGTTCGTGGTGTAGAAGTAATCCCAAATTTTTTTGCTCCTATTACAGGCCGCACCCGGTATATATTTGATTCATATTTTAATTAATACTAGGTAGTATTTACTAAAGCACGGTATTATTTAACAATGAAGGCTAGTTAAATCCAAGTTAATGAGTTCAATAGAAAAACAACTGGACAAGGTAAAAATATGTGACTAAGGACAACACTGGCATTCATACCTCGATATATTTTTATTTTTATATTTTATACAAACTCAATTTTATTAATATGTACACACATTAATACAAAATCTAATTATATAAACATCTGACTAACATTAAAAACGTTACGTTAAGTATGTATGTTAATGAAATTCAATACAGGGTGTTCTATTTCAAAAGCAATTTAATCTGCATTCATAGATTTTTAAATAATTACACAGTTGAACCGGGAATCAAATATGCTACACAAGAAAAAAAAATATCCTGTAGTTTTATCATACCAATCGAAAGGCTTCATCGAAAGGGTTATTTCTTGCAAAATAACATAATGTCAAAAATAAAAGGAATACGGTTCACGATTATTTCTTACCGCATTGAAAATAATGATTCTCTTCGCAATACTTATTTAGAAGTCGCGTGCGTAAGCTAATAATTAAACACCGACATTTAGAATGCCAGGTAGTCGTAAAGTGCAATTTTTTTTTAAATATACGAATTTTGCGAAAAACACACTTACGCGGTTTAGTTTCAGCCGCACCTGCGTTTTTGCCCGCAATGCTGACCCCTGCTGACCACCTCAATTTGCGTAAAAGGTAACGACGCACTAACCCCCCCCCCCATCACCTCCTTCCCGCCCCCCTCGTGTTTAGTTGGCTAAATACGCCGATCGTTTGTTGTTTCTCTTAAATGCGCTTGCCGCATTGGTTCAATGGACGAATAAAAAAAAACAATACATTATCTTTATTTTTATATTAAGCAGAAACGTCTGCTAGCATATCAAAGATATTTAAGTCGAACGAAAAATAGAAAAATTTGACTCGCAGCGGGACTCGAACCCACAACCACTGACACAAATTTGACAAAATTTGACACGTCTAAGCGGCGCTCGTATAGCACAACTGGTAGTGCACTGGGCTAGTGATCCAGTGGTTGTGGGTTCGAGTCCCGCTGCTTTTCAAATTTTTCAATTTTTTTTTCGACTTAAATATATTATCGTTATTATAAATTTAGGCATATTACGTACACATATACAATGCATTTTTGAATGTTAACAGAATACTACAATCGATTCTAACCTACACGAAAATATCAAAACAGATTAATGAAATATAAGATATAACAGAATTTTCTTACGCCAAATCCTGGGATTAGTTGCCAAGCGAACCCCAGGCTCCCATGAGCCGTGGCCATGCAAGTTTGTCTGTGAAATCAATAAAGCTAGAAGTATCTCTGCGTGGTCGCATCAGAAATGATGTCTTCCGGAGCAGAACCAAAGTAACGCACGTGGAACCGATGGCCATTTGGGCATAAATGTTCATGTGTGGCGACTAAGTACCAGAAGGCGCAGCGTGGGATGTCCCCTCACAAGGTAAACCGACATGGTAAAGATCGTGAGAATCCAATGGATGCGCGTGGCGATAGTGGTAGTGCTTAGGCTGATATTATGATGATAATGACGATAGCACTGTTGCTTTTATGGCTTCTCTACACGATGGCCCAGCGCTGGGTCTGAAAGATGGCCATGGGATGGTTGTAACGTCACAATGGCGACATTCAGTTGATGTGCTGTCCACATAGCCATCCGACACCACTATTATCAAACCGCGTTTAAAAAGGTATTGAGCTCGTACATCATTCATTATTGCATGAATGCATGACGTGACATTGTCAGTGGTAGGGTGTGCAGATAAATTAAATTGTTGTTTTAGTACCATGAAGTTATAAAATGCAATACTTTAATACTGAAAATAATTACTTTTAGAAAGAGAGGTAGGGCACAGCGAAGTACCATCACGCTTGAATCTGGAGCAGCCCAACTGGGGAAGTACCTCCTCCTTACAGAAAACCGCAGCCATAACAGCACTACTACCTTTCGGCAGGTATGTAGTGTTGTGTTCCTGGTGGTGAGTAATGTCCCCAGAGCTCCAACCCCCCTTAAAGGCCGGCAACGCGCTCGTGACTCCCTGGTGTTGCGGGTGCCCATGGGCGGCGGTAATTGCTTACCATCAGGCAATACGCCTGCTGGTTTGCAACCTTTGTCATTTAAAAAAAAGTATACAAATATTCAGCCATATCACCATCGTTATAAGAGTTGTCTGTGTCATCACCTGTATGACAAAATAAATGGATATATCAGTGTCTGATGAATACATATACTTGTCAGTGACAGGTTTGTCAGATATGGTAAATAATATTTTATATAAAACAAATGACACCATTTGCCAAGAATAGAATGCGAATGAAAAAATGCAAAACATACTGACAGCGAGTAAATTTAAAAGAAAAATAATATAAAAATAACCAACACATACTCTGCAAGTCTTTTGATCCTATTATCAGTGTCTGCAATTATGAAGATGTCAAAAATTGACTTATGTTTATAATATTTAATTATTTATAAGTACTGTTGTGCTCACGGTACTCTCGAATCCCTTTTTAAACGCGGTTTGATAATACCTCTCTACACGATGGTCCATCTTAGTGGGCCAGTATGATGGACCATCGTGTAGAGGAGCCATAAAACGTAACCTAATATGCTGGCGAGGCGAAGTCACAAAAAACTCAAAGTTCTCTCATTGAAAGTTATAACAACTATTACACGAAGTCACGGGAGAAAACTAGTATATCAAAATAATCAACAATGTTAAAGTTAGTGCTGCTATGCTATATAAGTAGCAATCTGATATTTAAAAGGACGTAAGTGAGTCGTAACTTTCACAGTAATAAGCTCTTATGTCAATGGAGGCAGACGACGAAACACTCACGAAGTTAGTTGAAAACTGCAGTGTTTTAAACACAGACTGCCATCTACAGATCTCGCATCAATTTAAAAATATATAATCTATATAGGTCTAGCCTAGTGGGTAGGGACTCTGCCTATGAAGCCGCTGGTCTTGGGATCGATTCCCAGTCAGGGCATTTATTTGTGTGATGAGCACAGATGTTTGTTCCTGAGTCATGGGTGTTTTCTATGTATTTAAGTATTTATATGTATCTATCTATTATATATATCGTCGTCTAGTACCTACAATACAAGCCTTACTGAGCTTACCCTAGGACTACATCGATTTGTGTCAAATTGTTCCGAAATATTTATTTATTTAAAATTTATATTCATCATTATCACTACTCAAAATACATCCGTTGCTTGGCGAATGTTCCCCAATGATTTCAACAATGACCCTGATCAGATTATCGGTCTTCCAATGCTAATTTTGGTACGTCGTAGTCGCCACTCAATAAAGTTTCTGACCAGTGTATTTACGCCATGTACTATAACCAAGATCTTGTGATAGCCAAGCTACTAGTAAATTGATCTCATATCATCATCATCATTTCATAAGTCGCCCTCTGCTCGCCATAGGCCACCCCTGAATATAATTTTTATCATCTTGGGTGGTGTTGTTGCTATAGTCGCCAATTGGTTCGGGACCACAGTAGCTGTAGATTGTGTTTCAACGGACGCTGCTGGCCATCCGTCCGCTTTTTCATCTCATACGACACCAGCGGGAGGAGATGGGGTGGCGCTAGTCTAGCCGACACTGTACGGTTCACCGAATATCGGAGCGTGAAAATCAAACATAAAAGTACCTAGCACTTTCTTCAGTGCTCTACGTAATGATTTCCGAGGTTATTAAATTTTAATTTCTACTTGTTATAGATGTGTTTTTATAGGATACATATTTTTTATACAAAACTGACCAGCGTTTGACTTCAGTTACACCTGACGGTTAGTGTCGACGAAATCATTAGTGTCAAAAGACCCAAATTATAAATTTCCAGGAATACAAACGAAGGGAGCAAATCCATTCCTTAGCAGTCCGCATTAGAAAGATTCGCGTTTCGTGCAAATTAATGAAATATTCACGATGTCAGGATGAAACGGCATCCCTCGCCTGGGCGTTCGATGGTGAAACGGAGATGGCGGAATTAAATCGATTCCTGTGCACACTCTCCAAAATATATCCTGTCGCAGACAAACTAGCAACCCTGCGACGATACTCATGGCCCTGTAAACCTTACACTCACTCTATTGAGAGCTGAAGTAAGGATTTTTTTTTTTGATAATGATAGTTTATTTATTTATTGGTTGGCTCTAACATGAGTCGAAACTAAAGTATTGGAGCGCCATTAAGTTACCGCTACAGTTTTATATGTGCCATCTAGTGTGCATTTGTCGTAGTTTTAAAATTATTTCTGTGCTGCTAATGGAATAAGTGAAGTCTGTATTTTCTGTACTTATAAAAAAAAATAGATTAAATAAAAATGATAGTGTACTGAAAAGGATGCAGTTATATCTAGTTATATAGATAGAAATACTCGAACATATATATTAATAAATATGAGCTTATGCTCACAGAACGAAGAAGTGGCTGGTGGCCTAGCGATAATAGTGTGTGACTTGTAAACCGGAGGTCGCATGTTCAAACCCCGGCTTGTACTAATGAGTTTTTCGGAACTTATGTGCGAAATATCATTTGATATTTATTTATTAAAATTGAACTCACTGCCCTAGCTCTTATATCTTATATTTATCAGTCCACTGCTGGACATAACCTCCCCCTTAAACTGCCACAGAGAGCGACGCAGAGCACTGCAGCCACCAACTACCAGTGAACCGTATAGGTCAGAAAAACGACCGATATTTTGGAAACGTAATCCTAGGTTCCGTAAATTGAGTTATTTTAAACATCATCCAGACTTAATACTACAAATGCGAAATTAACTTTATCTGTCTGTTACCTCTTCACGCCTAAACCGCTGAACCAATTGGGAAGATTGGTATGGAGAGATTTTTTTTTATGACATAGGCGGCAAACGAGCAGACGGATGGCCTGATGGTAAGCAATTACCGTCGCCCATTGGTATCCGCAACACCAGGGGAAGTCACAAGCGCGTTGCCGGCCTTTAAGAGGGGATCGAGCTCTGGGAACCTTACTCACCATCAGGAACACAAAACTACATACCTGAAATCTAGCAATGCTATTATGGCTATGGTCTTCTGTAAGGAGGAGGTACTTCCCCAGTTGGGCTGCCCTAGATTCAAGCGTGATGGTCATCGCTGTGCCCTACCTCTCATTGTTGGACGTAGTTTAAGGACATACCCGGGTTATACATGAGCTACGAGAAAGGACTTAGGATCATTTTTATCCCGCAACCATACTTTAAAGACTGACATGGCTGGCCGACGAAGTAAAAGCTAGTATTTAAGTATACATTTAGCTTAATCAATGATGCTAAAAAAGAACGAACATATTTCTACGTAATACAAACATTCCTTTATTACAAGTTAAGTAAATCGATCCGCACTCATCATTCTTCACTTATTTGGAGAGATATTTCTCATTATCTGCGTAATGCGAGGCGACGAATGCTTGTAAGGCCTTATCTAGCATAAAGGTCGTAACACCCATTGGCATCTATTCAACTATGTATCGTATTCTTACGCAACTAAGCTTATATGGAATAGGTTTTTCAATATACATACAACGGTCGTGTTGTGGGATGAACAAGTTTGCCTTTTATTTAATCTAGGCCTGTTTATTTATTTATGCTACCACAGAACATGTTTGCCTTTTGTCAACTTGTGAATCGATTTAATTGGATTATTGTAATGTGGTAAGACATCGACTCAGTTACAAGGTTAGCAAGCCACCGGGCTAGCAATGGGCAGGCCACATTGCACGCAGAGAAGATGGCAGATGGGGTCGAAAAGTGCTCGAGTGGAGACCACGGACTGGCAAGCGCAGCGTAGGACGTCCACCCACAAGATGGGCAGACGACCTCATTAAGGTCGCCGGAAGACGCTGGATGCAGGTTGCTTCCAACCGGTACATGTGGAGGTCCAAGGCCTATGTTCAGCAGTGGACGTCTTATGGCTGAGATGATGATGATGATGATGATGGTAAGACATTTCAGTATAATAAATTGTATTGAAATGAGGAACTCATCCATACTAATATTATGAATAGGCATCGGACGGAAGAGTGCAAATGACATAAGGAACAGGACTTGTACCATAGTGGAGTAGCTATCAGTGTAACACATTTTATACAGTCGATAAATTTGTCGATGTCGTAGATAAAACGTCTTGTAGCAGTAGCATTAAAAATACGACAAAAATCACACAATCTGCAGTGAGAGGGATATAATCTCCTACTAATAGACTATTGTTCTAAAAACACTTCATACCGAAGATACATGAACTGTTCTCCAGATAACAAATTAATTTCGCTCTAAATGTATTTGGTAAAAAAATATTAATAGGCTCTAAATTACTAAATTTAACACCATTAATAACGATGAAATAATTATGTCGACATATTGATCGACTGTATAAATGACATCGACATATTGATCGACTGTATAAAATATGTTACGCTGATAGCTACTCCATTATGGTACAAGTCATGTTCCTTATGTCATTTTCACTCTTCCGTCCGATGCCTAATTATGAAATTTACAAACTAATAATACTCGTATATTATAAATGGAAAAGTAACTCTGTCTGTATGTTACGTCTTCACGCTTAAACTGCTGAACCAATTGGGTTGAACTTTGAAGAGAGAGACGTATGGAGAGAGTTTGAGCTATAAGAAAGGATACAGCATATTTTTTATATCGAAACAATACTTTAAAGACGGAAATACATATAGAATATCCACGATTCAGGAACAAATGTCTGTGATCACCACACAATTAAATGCCCTTATTGAGATTTCATCCTAGGACCGTTGGCGTCAAAAGCAGGGTCACTAGCCACTAGGCCATATCTGTCATCCAAAAAACGTTTTTGTAAATTCAGAAACATAATAGCACTGCTACCTTTCAGTTATGCAGTGTTGTGTTCCTGATGGTGAGTAAGGTTCCCAGAGCTCCAACCCCCCTTAAAGGCCGGCAACGCGCTTGTGACTCCCCTGGTGTTGCGGGTGCCCATGGGCGACGGTGATTGCTTACCATCAGGCAATCCGTCTGCTCGTTTGCCCCCTATATCATAAAAAAAAAAAGAACAGCGTATTTTTGACTAATAACTAAAGGATCGTTTTTTAGCATAAAGTGAGTATAAGCATCAACATGTGACATCAATTAAGTCTGTATGTCTGTGTAACGTAGTTTCATTTAAGTTGTTATGCGAGCTCTTTACTAACGATGTTGCTTGTAGCCCGCGGCCATTTTGTTTTATGTATTCATTAGAAGATGTTTTTAAAAATTAGTTGGAAATATAAGCAGTGCTTTGCAAGGTGACCCAAGGCTTAGAACATTATCTAATAATATAACGTTTATGTTTGGACCCGGGTATGTCCTAAACTACGCCCAACAGTGAGAGGTAGGGCACAGCGAAGTACCATCACGCTCGAGTCTGGAGAAGCCCAACTGGGGATGTACCTCCTCCTTTAAGAACACCACATACATGATAGCAGTGCTACCTTTCAGTTATGTAGTGTTGTCTTCCTGATGGTGACTAAGGTTTCCAGAGCTCCAACAACTTTTAAGGTAGGCAACGCGCATGGGAATACGGTAACTGCTTACTATCAGACGGGCCGTATGCTTGTTTGCCACCATTGTTGTATAAAAAATATGTACATAATGTTTTTGAAAGGTTAGGGTAACAGAAACACTTCAATCATATAATTTACTTTATTATTTTAATTATATACTTGGAAGCTAAGACACGTCTACCTCGGAGTAAAGTCAGGATCAAAGAGGCACGGCATAGGAGTGAGTAAAAGATCTGAACATAGAATGAAATGAACTAATTATTCAATCAAACGGTCTCGTTCATTCCTTTAGTAAACTAGCCAAACACTTACTTTTATTTACAAGGTAATGTTAATTTTTGTGCAATAAAGTATAATAAATTCAACATATGTTTTGTATGTGATAAAAAAACTGTGTACGGGTGTCAAAACATTTTATACAACTGTATCTCCTTTTTTTTAATTAGTATCAAAGGTGCATGGCTCGTACACCGTTCAGCTATCAATCTTACTTATTCCGTGAGCGATATTTTTCTTCTTCCGCGCCCGCTCGTTCAGGGAGCAATATCAGCTAAGTTACCGCGATTTGCTGATCTGTGTCGGTTTATTAACTTTTCAAATTGATTTAAAAGAAGCATAAGTCTCTATTTTCAAGCGCTAAGAGTGTCGGATCTCGGTTATACAACTGACTTTGTTAAAATATATGTCGCGACCGGCCTAATAGGTATGTGACCCTATGAAGTCGATGGCCCTGGGTTCAAATCCCAATAAGGGCATTTGTTTGTGTGATGAGCACATATATTTGTCCCTGAGTCATGGGTGTTCTATGTATATGTATTTAAGTATTTGTATTATATCGTTGACGTACCCACAACATAGGCCGTCTTAAGCTTACCGTGGGGCTTAGTCAATTTGTGTAAAAAAGTTTTGTAATATTTCTTTATTTATTATATATAATACGACAGTTAATAGTTAAATAAATAAATATTGTATTTAATATTGACATAATTATTGAAAAACTGTTGATTAAATAATATTAGCTACTAAAAAGACTTCTAAATGTGACACTTTAAACTGAACATTAACTTGAATTCCTAGTCACTTCAAAAGGTAAAAAATATAAAAGATTTCACATTACAATACACTTATAAACGTCAAAGAAAAATCTACAACTAGTTTTAACGCTAGACTTTTGACCCGAGAAGATTATAATCGGCAAGAGACTCGGCGGGACTTATTTTTTCAAAACAGTAACACATCAAATCTTAAAGTAGGACATAATGCGTCCGTTCTTGCGTCCCTCGAGAAAACATATCAAACAGTTTAATACAAGGTATAACTAATGTATAAACAAACAAAGTATAAACAAATTTGACTTCACGCTTATGCTTATTACCTGACCTGTGTCACTTAAAAGTAATCTAGCAGTACATACAATTGATGAATTAAATGCTAGGCGGTTTAGACATAGTTATTTACAATTAAAAAAATATTTTTTTTTGTGTAGTACCCACAACACCAAAAAAAAATTAATTACCGTGGGTATCGAAATTTTAGAAAGATAATAGCGAGGAACTTTTGTGCGTAATTATTTTCGTCTTCATACTTCTTGGATTCGACCACAAGACTACGTTTATAGATAAAAAATAAAATAAAATATTAAATACGACTAAACCGTTCATATTACAAAGTTAAAACCCGTTTTAATTGCAATAATGTCTAAGCCTTGGGTCACCTTGAAAAGAACTGCGAATATTTTGAACTCATTTTTAAGGACATCTTCTAATGAATGCATAAAACAAAATGGCCGCGGGCTACGAACAACATCGTTAGTAAAGAGCTCGAATAACAACTTAACTGAAACTACGTCACACAGACATACAGACTCAATAGATGTCGCACGTTTTTTTTTTCAAACGTGGTTATTCGAACACATACAGAAAGACAGGTGTTGTGGGAAACATTAGGCGTTGGGGATTTCCAACCAGCTCCCCAAAGGACTGGCTTACTCTGATGAAACGGACCACCCGACGACCGGATGACCGAACGTTTATGCTGATACTTTTAGTTGTGGGTCAATAATACGCCCTTCTGAATTTGTAAATATGTTTTCGTCACACTTGCTCGTCAATGGCGTTGTTACTTGCGAGAGTACAGAGCAGTTATAGCCGATTTAGCTCACACGGGCTGTTAAGTTTAGTTTTAAAAATATATAGAACTCATACTTCACTTCGGACTGAGGATGTTTCCAAACAGCCAAGGAGTATTTCATATCTTCAAAAGTTTGCTACAACCAACTTTTAATATGTATAAAACATATCTTTATATTCAATTTGACTGCAATTTAATGTTTAGTATTTATTAAAAATAATTGTTTTATATTTAATTTTGATAATTGATACTATTTGGCAGGATGATCTGTCAAATTCGAAAACAAAACGCAGTTGTTAACATTATCTGTGGAAGACATTGAAAAAAGTTGACATTGTTGACAATCTTTTTTAGTGGATGAGGTCTGATTGTAGTTTTCAAAGTGTATTTTGATTTTAAGCCTACATAAGTACTAACTAGGATTGACGGTTGAACCTCAAAATGGCGAAGACGTCTTGAAAATATATTTTTTGTTTTTTGTTCAAACGTAGTTTAGTGTGTAATATTTATAGCGTATTATGCAGTGATCTAACGCAGAATTGTGCAGCTAATGAAGAATATATTTCAAAACGTGTTTCACCACTATTTTGGTCATCACCTGGCAATCCCGGGGTCACGGCCGCCTCTTATTAGCTTTCTGTAAACTACCGAACACCGTCGCTCTAAGGGCAAACTTATATGTTATTATATATACTTATTTGTTATTCTACTTGACACTGGCGAAATCATCGATTGATTTATTGATGGAAGCCATATTTTTTTAAAAGAAGAAGAAGAAGTACTAACTAATATTTTACCAACGAATTTATTTTATTTCCTCGCAAATGTGATGAAAAACATTGTGTGTACCACGGGTGGTAAGTGTATAACAAACTTGAGTCATTAAAAGCCCTCCGACTTCGTCGTCGGGCTTCTAATAGACTCGCGTTTACTATACCTTACTTACCATCCTCGTTGCACAATGTACTATTGTATTGTAAATAGTTAGTTTTTTTAACGGTGGCAAACAAGCATACGGCCTGCCTGATGGTAAGCAGTTACCGCAGCCTATGGACGCCTGTAACTCCAGAGGTGTCACGTGCGCGTTGCCAACCCTTTATAAATCTGTACACTCGTTTTTTGAAGAACCCCATACTGTAATCCCTCGGGAAAACCGTGGCAGGGAGCTCACCCAGTACCTACAACGCAAGCCTTCTAGAGATTATCTTGGGGCTGAGTCAAATTGTGTATGAATGTCCTGCAATATTTATTCAATATCATTTATTTATTATATACAACAATAATAATATAACTTTGATTCGATGTAGTGAGAAGTCAGTACTACTCACTACATCGAATCCAAAAAAAGCGTTTATTCCCTTTATTCAATTGTTTTATTTATTATTTTTATTAGCCCCTCTTATTACATAAATACCTGGGGTATTTCTCCCTAAACCGTGACCATTGGGCCGGGACATAGGACCTTGGTAGTGAATTGTGACATAACATGTATCAACATTGTAATTTTATATCATGGTCTAAATTGCTCTTGTTAATTGTGACTCTAGTGAAAAAACGGTACAAGATTTTCATACTAAATTTTGGTCATCCTTTACCACTAGAGTCACAGAAATACTCTTTCCCCTATTTTGCCCTCTAAACTATATTTAAAAATATGTCTGTGGTACTGTGTGGACGAAAATTCGTCTCGTCACAGGGCTTTATACTTTGATGGGTTATTGGTTTAGGCTACCAAAGACGTTTAGTTACTTATTGCGTGATTTCCGAAGATCCCAAATGCAAATATCTTAAAGAAATTGTGTACTTTTAAAGCTGTAAGGGATTTCGGAGGACGATTATCGTGGATAGCAGAATAAAGTCGTTTTTTATTAGGGTTCCGTTCTCAAAACCCGTGAAGGTATCAAACTGTTTATATCAAATACTCAAGTCTACTGTCCCTTGAGTTGTGAAAAAGTAAAACTTCTAAGCCGACGCAATCAAAAGATTCAGCGGTTTGTGCCGCAAGTTTTCGGCACTCGCTAGGGAATCAAAATCTACAGGGTACTTCCCGTGAAAAGAAAAAAAAAACAAAAAAAAAAAATACTTCCCGTGAACTTAGAGTCTTGAAATTTGGTACGGAGCAACGTATATCATAGACAAAGAAAAAACTGCAAAAAACGGGTTCCAAAAACTCATTGGTAGAAGCCGGAGTTTTAACCAGCGACCTCCGGATTTCAAGTCGTATGTTATATGGATCGAAAAGTGCTCGAGTGGAGACCACGGACTAGCAAGCGCAGCGTAGGACGTCCACCCACAAGATGGACAGACGACCTCATTAAAGTCACCGGAAGACGCTGGATGCAGGTTGTTTCCAACCGGTACATGTGGAGATCCAAGGGGGAGGACTATGTTCAGCAGTGTACGTCTTATGGCTGAGATGATCATGATGTTATTACCGCTATTATTATAATTTTATTCCTGTAACTCTTTCCCGTACACGGAACGATAGTGTTCCGGATATTTGGGAGGCGTATGCTTAGCCGGATTGAGCCAAGAGGCTCTTTTGACAAGTTAATGAAATGTAAGGCTTGCCGGCTGACTAGAATAGCACCACCATATCTCCTCACGCGGGTGTCCTAAGAGGCGACAAAGGGAAAAATCCTACGGACGGGCAGCAGCGTCCGTCAAAACCCAATCTACAGCTACTGCGGTTACCAACCTGGCTGCTAAGCGTGGCGACTATGGCAAGTACCCCCAAGATGATACAAGTCATATTTGTGGGAAGCCTATGTCCAGCAGTGGACTGCATATGGCTGAAATGTAAGGGGTACACTAAGCGGAAGTTGCTCCGTATTATGGGATGCGCACAGAGACATCACCCGCCATGATGTAAACGCCCCATCACCTACTGGAGAAAACTAGTCGTCACGTCCCTACGCCTTATTTGATTCATATTTACAGTCAACATGATCCATTTTTAGTTAGTATCTTACCTAAAATCCTATGTTAGTATTAGTTTTTGGACCCGGGTATGTCCTTAAACAACGTCCAATAATGAGAGGTAGGGCACACCGTTGACCATCACGCTTGAATCTGGGGCAGCACAACTGGGAAGTACCTCCTCCTTACAGAAGACAACAGCCATAATAGCACTGCCACCTTTCAGGTATGTAGTGTTGTGTACCTGATGGTGAGTAAGGTTCCAAGAGCTCCAAACCCCCTCAAAGGCCGGCAACGCGCTTGTGTCTCCCCTGGTGTTGCGGGTGCCTATGGGCGACTGTAATTGCTTAACACCAGGTAATCCGTCTGCTCGTTTGCCGCCTATGTAATGAAAAAAAATCATACTTCACTAGCGATAAAGTATTTAATAAGT
Organism: Grapholita molesta; assembly: GCA_022674325.2. Classification (NCBI taxonomy): domain Eukaryota; kingdom Metazoa; phylum Arthropoda; class Insecta; order Lepidoptera; family Tortricidae; genus Grapholita; species Grapholita molesta. The sequence continues at coordinate 19,576,722 of CP053124.2, read as the reverse complement.
GTTGCATTATTGAGCACTCACTTCTTACAGCTATATCCCTCGGGACGCTGGTTGAGCCGCCACGCATTCTGCTCAGCAGCGATGCTGTCTCCAAGGCTCGGAAAAACGCCCGTCGTTTTAACAATAGAAATTATAATGGGTCGGGCATTACATAATCGGGATTTTGGCAAATCATTAAAGAGGTTTTCGGGATTGTGTAGTGTTTTTTAGTATACATTCAGCGACTATTAATCAATGATGCTGAAATGGTAAGTTCGTTTATGTGAAAAATTTACTGTCATGATTAAAAAACAATGAGTAATTTTTTCCACCTCTCTACTTTTGCGACTGAAATAATTTCGTAAAATAAAAAAACGTGGACATGAATAAACAAATGTAACATATAATATAGTAGCATCCCAAGAAAGACTCGGTTGTGCGGAACAGGGTTATGTTTTCACTATGAAGGGCGTTCGTTCGAGACTTGGCTGTCTTTTTACCCAAGATATAATTAAAGATATACTCGTGCCTCGACAAATATGACTTTCACGCAAAAAAATATCGCGCTTTTATACAAAGACGGTTGCAAACAAGCATACGTTCTGCCTGATGGTAAGCAGTTACAGTAGCGTATGGACGCCTGCAACTTACATGCGCGTTGCCAACCCTAAAAGTTATTGGAGTTGGACTCACCATCAGGAACACAACACTACATACCTGAAAGGTAGCAGTGCTATTATGGCTGTGGTCTTCTGTAAAGAGGAGGTACTTCCCCAGTTGGGCTTCTCCAGACTCAAGCGTGACTTAGAAACGTAAGTAACACCGCTTTGTTATATTAAACAGAAACGTCTGCTAGGATATCAAAGATATTTAAATCGAAAGAAAAATAGAAAAATTTTACTCGCAGCGGGACTCGAACCCACAACCACTGGATCACTAGCCCAGTGCACTACCAATTGTGCTATACGAGCGCCGCTTAGACGTGTCAAATTTGGCTAGTGCACTGGGCTAGTGATCCAGTGGTTGTGGGTTCGAGTCCCGCTGCGAGTCAAATTTTTCAATTTTTCTTTCGATTTAAATATCTTTAACACCGCTTCGATTAATAAAATGGACAAATGTAGTTTCTTTTTTCAAAATAGACAAAATATGCTACAGCAAGTTTTGTAGTTTGTGTTTACACATTCCGATCGCAAGGAATTGCAAGCAACTTCGCTCACATCAAAATTCACCGCTCGGTCTGAACTTGTATCGTACACTTGCTAACTTGGAGAATCGATGGAGCCCGAAAAGTCCCAAGTATTCGTAAAACGGGTACAAACGAGCGAACATGAATATGAGCGGAATTGTGTGTGGTAGGGGGAGGGGGTGAATCTGTTGGGACCACAGACATTTGCATGTGTGGGGTGTCAAGAGACAAGAGGCGGTTTCGTCTCGCGGAATTACTCGGGTGAATTAAATTTGATGTAATGAAATACTCCCATTTTATCCTGTAGGAAGAGTTTTAATTTAGATACATTTTCCTTTATAACTTTGGAGAATATAAATAAATGCAGCCACTACGAGGTTTGCGAGGCCTGTGGTGCCAGCCGACTAGAATAGCATCACCCAATATCCTCCTACGGTTGTCGTAAGAGGCGACAAAGTAATATCGATGGATGGGCAGCATCTACTGCGGCCACTAACGCGCCTGTCAAGCGTGGCGCCTTTTTTTTATGACATAGGCGGCAAAGGAGAAGACGGATTGCCTGGTGGTAAGCAATTACTGTCGACCATGGGCACCTGCAACACCAGGGGAGTCCCACACGCGTTGCCGGCCTTTAAGGGGGGTTGGAGCTCTGGGAACCTTACTCACCACCAGGAACACAACACTACATATCTGAAAGGTAGCAGTGCTATTATGGTTGTGGTCTTTTTTTATGATAGGAGGCAAACGAGCAGACGGATTGCCTGATGGTAAGCAGCTACCGCCGCCCATGGTCTTCTGTAAGGAGGAGGTACTTCCCCAGTTGGGCTGCCCCAGATTCAATCGTTGCATCTCTGTGCCCTACCTCTCATTGTTGGACGTAGTTTAAGGACATACCCGGGTCCAAAATATAATGGCAACTATCCTCCAAGATGGTAAAAATCATATTTGGGGGCAGTACAGCAGTAGATGACCTACGGCTGAAATGGTGCAGTCTGTAAGCAGTCGACGTGCAGTTTCTGTATGTGCCCTCTGAATCAGCTCTAACACGCATGTCAAAGAAACCCTTAACACGATCTTTCCTCGACTTTTCACAAAATGCATTTACTTCAAGCTTCAAAACATGTTCAAAGGTGTAATTAGCGTTAACAATTGTAGGCTCTCAGACGTCATTCTTCTATACACGGTTGACTGTGATAAAAGCCTAACCGTCTTTGAAATTATAGGTACTTAAGACGTTTAAGAAGTAGCTTGAATTGTTAACTTGTTTGCTCCTTGTTAGAGGGGGTGTTAGTAATAATTATATCGTCTGAGTACCTACAACACAAACTTCGATAGGTTCTATTTTTCGTCAAAAGTTTTCTAGGGCTTTTGAAGAAAAATGTTAGGGCTTACGCGGATTGCTAAGGAATGGAAATCGCTCCGTTCGTCTGTATTCCCGGAAAGATATAATTTGGGTCTTTTCAATGCAAGAGTGAATAGGCTGTTACTGAACCAGCGTGCTACTCCCTCGACCTCATCGACACTTTACTATCAGGTTTGACTGAGGTCAAACGCTGGTCAGTCTTGTATGAAAAATAATAATAATAAAGCAGTTTTGCTCCATCATTTTGCTCAAAATAATTAACCAGTTTTTACTAAGCAACCTAAGTCTTAAAGCTAAGAAGACATCATTTATTCATCACTCCAGCGGTAAGTCATCTACTGCTGGACATAGGCCTCCCTCAAATATGACTTGTATCATCTTGGGGTTGCCATAGTCACCTCGCTTGGCAGGCGGGTTGGTGACCGCAGTAGCTGCTGATTCAGTTTCGACGGATATTGCCGTCGGTTTTTCCTTTTGTCGCCTCTTACGACACCCGCGGGAGGAGATAGGGTTGTAGCCGTCACCACACGATTTCAGAATAGTAACATAACTGCAGAGACCGTGAAGTAGGTAAAGGGTCGCAGAATGAGATTCCGGCAGATGGATAAAGCGAGTCCTGCAATCCATGTTCCAGCCGAGCATTGTATGGTGTTTTTCGCAAACAATGCAAGAGAATATTAAAATAAAAATACTGAGTAACCAATTAAATAAGACAACTCAACTAAGTTATATAACAAGCCTCGGATTTTAAATCGCACGGTAAGATGAAGGAAAATTATCGAGTCAATATTAAGACTAAAATTTAACTCATACTCATACTCATACTCATTAATTTTAATTAATACCGAAAGTAAATAATAAGTGAAATACATAATGTAGATGAAAAAATAACATTCAGAAAGATCTTAGTTTGTAATACCTATAGGGCATGTAGATATAAGAATAAGTATGTAACAAAATTGTTAAACTTACATTTTTAATATAATCCTTTACTGAGCTAAAGCCATAAAACTTCCCAAATCGTACCTACAAAAATAATTTTAATTACCTCATTAAGATTGACTTTTTCAATCGGTCAGCCTGATAAAGGTATACAAGTTTTTCGGGGCGAAGATAATAAGTAAATATGGGTAGGAATATGAGTTACATTTTGGTCTTAATATCGACTCCACAGTTTTCTTTCATCTTACCGTGCGAAAGAGAATCCGAAGCTTGGTTATAAACTTACTAATAAAATCAAATAAAAAACACTGAGATAGCATTTCAATGTGTTAAAACCAGTTCTACAATTATAAAGCTTAACATATTCCCTCGTGAAACTGTCATAGAGACAAAATTAACAAAGTTTCGTTCGAATCAAAGCTTTGTTACATATTCCTGAGAATTTCATTAAATAAAATTTGCCGCCTAATAATTTTAAACGTAAAGCTTTTCGAGCACCATGTTTTGACCACATATAAATACGATAGATTTTGTTTTTCCTTTTCTAATTTTAAATGACGACCGGTCTGGCCTAGTGGCACCCTGCCTGTGAAGCCGATGGTCCTGGGTTCGATTCCCAGTCAGGGCATTTATTTGTGTGATGAGCACAGATATTTGTTCCTGAGTCATGGGTGTTTTCTATGTATTTAAGTATTTATATGTATCTATCTATTATATATATCATCGTCTAGTACCTACAACACAAGCCTTTCTGAGCTTACCGTAGGACTGGGTCGATTTGTGTAAGATTGTCCCGAAATATTTATTTATTATTTATTTAAATGTCGGAAGTACGAGTATTCTTACAGAAAATAGTCAATCTAAACTTAGTGAGCAAATTTTAAGAGTTAGGGTATCAGACAAAAATATATTTCGTCGCTACTTTGAAAAAACCTTTTAAAAAATTTTGGCAATCAAAAGAAAAATGACGCAACTGTGTATGGGATGAGTACAGAGTTACTGCGTTTCAACTTGGAATATTTGGGTCAGATACGATTTTTTTTCAAAATAGCGACGATTTTCCAGACTAACTCCCTTTTTTCAAGTTGGGAAACTGCTTTTACGCATGCCGTCTCAAAGGGACCGAGACGGGTATGACGCGGCAAGATACCTCAACTATCGTCTAAAAACCTAACAAGTGTCGGATCCGCCGTAATTGGAGCGACACAGGATCGCGTTAGCATTCCACTGCAGCACTCTAGCAGACTAACTCCCTACTTTTCCTAAGACAAGAAGTAATGTACGGAGCCTTAAATGAAAATGTTTTAACAGAGTTATTATTATAACTAGCTTATCCCCCACAACATCATACAGACCACATAGAACACATGACATATTAATTTTCCACTAATGAGCAAGTTGTGTTCCGCGTACGCCCACATTAGGTGACATCGCCAAAACCGGGTAACCGCCAGTAATGGTAATTATACCAAAAATGCCGCAAATTAACGGGAATGCTCGTTACTCGCTAAGTAACGCAACGGGACACTTTCATTAGATGACGCCTAGCATGATTTCATTATTGTACGTAATTATTTTATTTATCAATCTACAGCTATTGTGGTCGCCAATCCGCCTGCCAACCGTGGCTACAATGGCAAATACCCTCAAAGATGATACAAGTAATATTTAGAGGAGGCATATGTCCAGCTGTAAATGATTTACATCTGAACTGATGATGATGATAATATTAATTCAACTGTCCTAACAACTACTCACTTCAATAGGGATTGCGAAGGCAGTTGGGTTATAAAACGGAGTTGTGTGTCTAATATTTTACCTTGAACAACGACATAGGCACCATCATTTCATAGGAAATGTTATATTGTACAGTCAGTAGCAAAAGTGGCTAAGCGTTTGAAGTGTTCAAAATTACCTACACGCGCTCTTATTCTTCAATAGAGATGTGTAGACCTCATTTTGAACACCTCAAATGCTTAGCTACTTCTGCTGCTGACTGTACATACGTAATTATACAGTGCAATTCAACCAAATAACATGTCGCTCGAAAACAACGCCAAACTATGAATAAATAAACAAATATTACAAGACATCCTTACACAAATTGATTGAGCCCCACGGTAAGCTCAAGAAGACTTGTGTTGTGGGTACTCAGAACAATATAAATATATATAATATACAAAGAACCATTGGAGAAATTGGTGCGGCGGCTAAAGCAGCCGAAAAGCTTAAGCGCTACAAATACCGGGGTCTCGGCTCCGAATACATTTTTATGCCATTCGGAGTCGAAACCCTAGCCCGTGGGGTCCCAGCGCCCATATCATGTTCAAAGACCTTTCTAAAAGGCTCGTCGATTCCACTGGTGACAGCAGAGCTGGCAGCTTTCTCGCGCAACGCATCAGTATCGCGATACAGCGGGGAAATACTGCCAGCATCCTCGGCACCATGCCAAAGGGGCCCAATTTTAACGACGTTTAATTTCTATTATTATTTTTTCTTTAGTCATATTGTTTACGTTATATTTATCTGTAAATTGTTGGTTATTCTTTTAGTCTTAGTTGAAGTTATATAAATAAAACTTTTCGATATACAAATAGTTATATACATAGAAAACACTCATGACTCCATTACGAATACCTGTCCTCATCTCCCTAATTAATATATTTGGATTTGATGCCAGGACCGTCGGCTTCATAGACAGGGTCATCCACTAGACCACACCTGTCGTGAATTTGTGATTTAAACACGTCTGTTTATCCTTCTTTCCTTCCACTCTTCCTTTTTTCTTTCCCTTTGTTCTTCCTTAACAAGCCATGCTAGCCCTCCACAAGTTGACTCCACAGAACCCGATCTCACGTGTCTTCCCCGCCGTTACCGCTTATTAAATTGCATCGGCTAATGCTCAGAAATGAGAAACACATTAACCGTTATTGCTTTCGTCTTCCTCGTTAAGATATCATATTCAATGTTAGGGGAGTTTTGATGTAGATGGCAGATGTACTCGTAAGTACTCATAATTATAAATAAATAAATAAATATTTTGGGACAATCTTACACAAATAGACCTAGTCCTACGGTAAGCTCAGTCAGGCTTGTGTTGTAGATACTAGACGACGATATGTATAATAGATAGATACATATAAATACTTAAATATATAGAAAACAGGAAAAAGTATCTGTGCTCATGACACAAATAAATTCCCTGACTGGGATTTGAACCCAGAACCATCGGCTTCGTAGGCAGGTTCACTACCCACTAGGCTAGACCGGTCGTCAAAATAATTACTTGTTAATGTAAAGATCTGTCATGTATTTTTCTTACTGTGTATGTTTTGTTGTACATATGAGTGGTAAACATCATCATCACCTCAGCCATAAGTCGTCCAGTGCTGAACATAGGCTTCTCCCTTGGACCTCCACTGGTTGGTACCGGTTGAATGCGACCTGCATTTAGCGTCTTTCGGCGACCTTAATGAGGTCGTCTGTCCATCTTGTGGGTCATCGTCCTACGCTGCGCGAGCTAGTCGGTGGTCTCCACTCGAGCACTTTTCGACCCCATCTGCCGTCTTCTCTGCGTGAATGCGGCCTACCTACTGCCACTTCAGCTTGCTAACCTGGTGGGCTATGTTGGTGACTTTAGTTCGCCTACGGATCTCCTCATTTCATTGATATGTGGTCACAAATAAATATTTTTTTATCTTTGTAAAGATGTTTGTAAAATACTTATTTAAACTTTTACAGTTTTTACACTATTACAAATCCAGTCATTAGTATTATGCAGGTGTCAAATATCACACCTTAAACTGGGGAAGTACCTCCTCCTTACAAAAGACCACACTAGATAACACTTCTACCTTTCAGGCATGTTTGCGTTATGTTTCTCATGGTAAGGTTCCCAACAAAGGCCGGCAACGCGCTTGTGACTCCCCTTGTGTTGCGGGTGCCCATGGGTCACGGTGTTTACTAACAGGCAATCCGTCTGCCCGTTTGTCATCTTTGTCATAAAAAACACAAGTTAATAATACCGATATCATTATTCATTAGTGTATGTAGTGTGTCGACCGAGTGACGTCCTTAGTGCGCAAAACGTTGCAAGTTGATAAACAACATCAAGTGCGGGCAGTAAATAAACATGAGTGGGCCAGTTGGACATTCCTTTGTTTTTCATCATCATCATCATCATCATCATGTCAGCCGAAAGACGTCCACTGCTGGACGTAGGCCCAAAAAGACCGCTCCTGCGCCATACACATCCAGCGGCCTCACCGGGTCGTCGGTCCACCTTGTGGGAGGCTTACCTACGATGCGTCTTCCAGGTCGTGGTCGCCACTCCACTCCCTTTGTGTTTAAAAACAATAAATTATTGATTTATGAAAAATCGTTTGCCTCAGTCGGGACCCAAACCGGTGACAAAAATAAAGTGCCGTATTTTATGATGCATTGAAAGGGTTACTGATAAGGTTGATATTTGTTACTTAGAGAAATATTAACAGACAGTTGCCATCCATGTGGCATTCGTTCTTTCAGCCCAGATATTTCATTGAATACCCCCAATAGCAATATCATGAAAGTTTCAAAAATAAAAATATATTTATTTTTGAAACTTTTGATGACGAATTACTGTAATTTGTAAATTAGAGTAAAGGACACAATTCTGAGCCCTGAGTGTAAGTTTTTAACGTAACTTTACGTCACGAACGCGTTTGCGTTTCCCATAAAAATATCATTATCGCTTAGCGTTGGTTAACGTTTTTCTACGTCAAAAGAAACTTACACTAGAGCCTCTGATGAGAAAGCATATCCAACGTTTTGTTAACTTCGTTCTTAGCAGTCAGATTTGAACTTGTACCTAAGTACTTAATTATTTTTTGTTTTTCTTTATCAGTGATTTTTTGTAATTATGGATATGTTTTCTTATAAAATAACGCATTTTTATGTAATATGTTTAAGATATCTTAAATAAGCCCCACCGATTTTCTTGCCGGTCATATATGAAAGTCAAAATGCTTCTCGCGTCAGAGGTGTAGGATTAGAACCGGTGTAGTTTTTATTTTTCTTCTTTTGTTTACTCGACGTGTAAAAGTGCCCTTGTGGCCTACTTACTGAATAAACGTTTGAGTTTTGAGTTTTTGAGCATATTAGGCCCTTACCAAATAAAATAAATGGCAGTTAACCCCATCTGGAACTCAGCAGAACTTACTTAATAAAACTTCAAAGTAACTTTAACATTAATGATCATTAGTTCACTTAATGACTCCATTACACCAAAATTATTATTATAAATCAACGAAACAATATCGAAACAACACTTAAGTAGGAATATAATTAGTTAAGTGAATATAAATGATATAGGTAAGTACACCATTCCAAGTACCACCTTAAGATAAAAAAGTATGTATGTAATATAATTTTCCCCTCACTAGCTCGTAAAGCGCTTGTTTATCCTTTAATACGAGAGGGAAAAAACGCATTTATCCACTAGTGATTAAAGTAAGTTGACTTCTCATAGCTCTTATTGCTATGGTTTGAAAGTCTAAATTCGCGAAGTACTGCTCACTTGCCCCCGCGGCGGCGGCGGGCGCGGGCGAGCCTCGCTAACGCACCGAGTTGGAAATCGAAGTAGAACATTCGAAAATCGTACTGGCCACCACAAGCTAACCAAGCTAAAGGCACCTTTTGTAAAAATGTTGAATGTATCTAAACGCAAAGAAAAAGTCAATGCGATTTCAAAACGTTTTTTTGCATGTTTCACTTTCCTCGCTGTAGTGAGGGGAAAAGTTTTGTGTTGCACACGAGTGCAATTGTAATTTAATTCTCGTGTATTGAAATACTCGCTACGCTCAGGATTCTATTTTAAAACCACTCACTTTGCTCGTGGTTAAACTATAGAATCCATTCGCTTGCTCGAGTTTCAATCCCACACTCGCAGTTAAAATACAATTTTGCACCCTTGTATAAAAAATAACTATAAAACTGTTGTTTTACACACATTACTAGATTACTAGATATGTGATACATGTCTATCAGACTCCAAACTAGGCTGAGTCTGTATCTTAGTAGAATGCGATTTACGGGATTTTGCAATTTGTTTTACAGAATAGTTGGGAAATACCTACATACTTATTAACTAGTTTCATTTGTGTATGTGAGTATTTGTGAGTGCGCGCGAGTTAAATCGGAACATTTGTGTATGTGTGTGTGTGTGTGTGTGTGTGTGTGTGTGTGTGTGTGTGTGTGTGTGTGTGTGTGTGTGTGTGTGTGTGTGTGTGTGTGTGTGTGTGTGTGTGTGTGTGTGTGTGTGTGTGTGTGTGTGTGTGTGTGTGTGTGTAATATAATGTGATAAATAAGAATGTGTATAAAAAGAGTGACGACGTGAGAGGTAGTGGGCAACCCTACTAATGACAATATTGCTGAAAATGAGGGTAGTTTCTCGCCTCCCCGCCCTCAGCTGTTGCCGGCGTCGAGTGCACGGTCGCGGAGAGCTGCGGCCCGCAGTCTACGTCGGCTAGCCAACGCGAATGGCTCATGATTATGCTCCTCGTTATGGAGTGAAACATGTCGAGCAGTATTCGAGTTATAAAACGTATGTTACCCGCTTTTATACAATTAATATGTTTTAGTCTCACGATAGTTTTGTGTTTAAAAAGAGTGACCCTTCAGTTATTTAAATAGACTGTAAATAAATACTAAAACTCGAAACACACGACGTGATAATATAAATTCAAGAATGCAATGGCGTTGCTGGTTTGCTGCAGTTATTTTACACTGCAATAATATTTTCTTGCAGTCCGACCGGGTGAACTTCGGTGCATAATAAATACATCGACGAACAACGTTCAGTGCAGATTTGTTAAGTTACCAGGCCGTAATAGCTGACAGTTGTTGAAAATTCATTTTCACCTCACCAGCTCGGAAGGTCTATTTTTGTTTTTTAAAAACAGATAGCAAAATTGTATTTATTCACAAGGGAGTAAAGTGATTTCATAATTGTTATGAATGTTTTTTTTTGTCGTTAGCTGGGTTGGATGTAATTTTAAATGGTGATTTTGATTGATGCTATTAATTTGGAGAAAATTTGAATGTTTTGAAGTTAGTATTTGGAGTTTTTTTGACGTCCAGTCTGGCCTAGTGGGTAGTGAACCTGCCTATGAAGCCGATGGTTCTGGGTTGGAATCCCAGTCAGTTATTTGTGTGATAAGCACAGATATTTGTTCCTGAGTCTTGGATTTTTTCTATGTATTTAAGTGTTTATATGTATCTATCTATTATATATATCGTCGTCTACTACCTACAACACAAGCCTTACTGAGCTTACCGTAGGACCAGGTCGATTTGTGTATAATAAGGTCCCGATATATTTATTTATATTTTATTTAAATTAAATTCGTTATGGTTCACAATATTTCGATACTTTATAATCTCACGAGTTAGATTATAAACTAACGGAATATATAATTTTACATGAAATTATACGTGACATACAGATGCACTTTATTACTTTACTATTACAGCGTTTATATAGATATTTTGGCAATTTGAATGAGTCTATATATTAGCCCTTGACTGAATATTTATCCGCGGAACGTCACATATGAACATTTAAGCATTAACTAGCCTTTTATACTTATAGAACAAGTTTTTTAATATTTTTAAATCCCAATAAATGTCACAAGAACTTCACAAACTCCTTTTATTACTTCAAATCATCGTTATCGAAACTTCCAAGGGCGAAGTGCAAAAAGTTTTTTGTACTACAAATCTGAGGGCGGATTTATGCGTCCAGTGGAACGGTTTTTTCGTATCAAGATTAGGCAAGCACGTGTCTTCAGCCATCTTATCGATATGACCATAAATTGTTTCAACTTTGTAGTCGTCCTTTTTTAATCTGTGCGACCTTGGTACAAAGTTTATTGCTGAGACAAAGTTTGTAATATAATTATAACTATAACATAACATGGTTTTAAATAAATAAAAAAAAAACATTTATTTCGACCAACAAGGATCATTGTGTTACTTAGTACATAGAAAACTTATGCTAGTGTTAGTTAAGACATACAGAAAAAGACACCGGAAAGAGACCGGGTATGTCCTTAAACTACGTCCAATAATGAGATGTAGGGCACAGCGATGACCATCACGCTTGAATCTGGAGCAGCCCAACTGGGGAAGTTACTCCTCCTTACAGTAGACCACAGCCATAATAGCACTGCTAGCTTTCAGGTATGTAGTGTTGTGTTCCTGATGGTGAGTAAGGTTCCCAGAGCTCCAACCCCTCTTTAAGGCTGGCAACGCGCTTGTGACTCCCCTGGTGTTGCGGGTGCCAATGGACGACGGTAATTGCTTACCACCAGGCAATCCATCTGCTCGTTTGCCGCCTATGTCATAAAAAAAACATGGTTTTAAATTGATAAATAAAATAAATAAAAATCATTTATTTCGACCAATAAGGATCATTGTGTTACTTAGTACAGAGAAAACTTATACTAGTGTTAGTTAAGACATACAGAAAAAGACAATTACTTAGGTATCGCTCCGCACATGAAGCTGTCAGCAGTGGTTCACGTAGGGGCAATCCAGTCTGTCCACTATCATGCGTAGGACGCTGTTGATGCTAGCACGACTCTGTTCACCAGGTATACGCATCGTTTACTCATTGTGGCATTAAAACAGTCTACACTCGCCTCCGCGAACATCCCCGAAGCGCTGCGAATCGTGGTAGTGGTATCAGCATCCTGAACGCGTTATTATATTGAATACGCAGAGCGCTGTACTGTCTTTGCGTATAGTTTTCCCACTGGCTACACGTATAAAACGATTTTCGTCTTGTGTTCATCTTTAGAACACTTCGCTGAGTGGCATTGCTGAGGTTAATCGAACATTTTGCTCAAATCCCCCAAGGGATCAGCCAAGACTACAGTTCAGGCAAGCCGAAGGTGAGTGATGTACTCGCTGCTAATGATTCCTCCAGTAACAATATCTTCAAAACATCCTCAAGTAAATCATGAGAATTCGCTGGATGCGGTAGGCTCAAAACCGGGCATCGCGAGTCGCTTTGAAAGAGGCCTATGCAACAGTAAACGTCTTTCGGCAGATAAGATGATGATGATGGTAAGTCGAATTGTTTAGATTGACGGTTAACTTATTTTGATTAACTACTCTCCTGTTCTAAAGAGGAATAAATTTTAATTGAATAGGCTCAGAAGCTAGTCGACCGATTTGAAGAATTCGTTCACTATAAACTATAACACCCAATGCTGGGGCACGACGCTGATATGAAATTTAACAGACCAGCTACAGCTTCACAAACATACTAACAAACTTTTATTTTATATGAAAGTAGGTTGAAACATTTATTATATTATGTATTCATAACATAATATTGACGTCCAACAAGGTAAGAGCACAGCGAATCATCACCACGCTTGATCAGAATTAACCCGACTAGTATAATACCCCCCAGTCATAATAACACTGCTACCTTAAACCACCCCCGTTCCTCGTGCCCTGCTCGTTTACATCATTATTAAAAAATAAAAAAAACAGATGACAAACGACACAAAACAAAGATGGCGGACTAAAAACTGAAATTATCTGAAAAGCGACATTAAAATAAATGATGATATCGCAAAAACCTAGTTTAAAAAACGAATCCAGGATAAAAGGCTAATTCAATGAATATTACAAAAATAAAAGGTTCAATATCAGAATGCGCTCTACAGTGTGTGCCAAGAGGCGAATAGAATGAATACTCAACTCTTAGTACTTAAACATGGAGGCCTATGTTCTCCGAAACATGTCACGCGAGTGACTAAATAAACGCGAGTAAACCCCTTATTTTCATTTCTAAATACAGATAATTCAATTCAATTAAAAGCTCAACGAGTTATATAACAAAAGGTCAATCAGTATGAATAAAGGGGGAAGGGGGATAATGCTCCGTCTACCGGATATTTAATATTATTACAGAATTTCCGGATGTCTCTTGCGAGTGCACAGCGTCGTGTTAGCCGCATCGTCGGACACTGCAACGCTCCGCTGTCCCGGATTTCTGCCTCTGATTTTATAGGGTTCCGTACCCAAAAAGTACCCTAAAGAGTACTTTTTTTTTTTATGACATAGGCGGCAAACGAGCAGACGGATTGCATGATGGTAAGCAATTACCGTCGCCCATGGGCACCCGCAACACCAGGGGAGTCACAAGCGCGTTGCCGGCCTTAAAGCGGGGTTGGAGAACGCCTGGGAACCTTACTCACCATCAGGAACACAACACTACATACCTGAAAGGTAGCAGTGCTATTATGGCTGTGGTCTTCTGTAAGGAGGAGGTACTTCCCCAGTTGGGCTGCCCGAGATTCAAGCGTGATGGTCATCGCTGTGCCCTACCTCTCATTGTTGGACGTAGTTTAAGGACATACCCGGGTCCAAAAGAATACCTTAAAGGAGTACCTTAAAGATTCTGCTGTCCATCTGTATGTGCGTCTGTTCAGCAGTTATCAGTGATCGGAATTGGTAGTGCCATTTGTCGGGACTTTGGTGCGTAAGCTTAATATGGATATAGTTTTTAACTCCGGGATGAGATATGAAATTTAAAAAAAAATTGTCTTTATGAAAATTTTAATATAATCGAGATATGGTTTTAACTCGTTTATAGAAACGTAATGTGAACACTTGAAATATTCACAGAATATTCAGTTGTATATTCAATTATTCACTTCAAAATTAAATGGGAATTAAATGAAGGGTTGGGTCTTCATACAAAAAAAAGTGACATTTTACCGTTTCTTCCGCTTGTCGGAAACATAATGGTACGGAATCCTCTATGTGCAAGTCTGATTCGCACTTGGCCGGTTTTTTTAGCCTCGTTCTGAATCAACTAGTCTAGAGTAGCTGTTGCTATTCTGTCCCATATTCTGGCTCGAAAAAACGCCTGTAGCTTTGATAAAATAACGGACACCGGAGACTTCCTAATGATGTTACGGCATTATATTTTAAATTGTTTATTTATTAACACGTCTTTTTATTATTCCGATTGTGTTACATATAAGTTAGTTACAGTTAAGTTTGTGACCTATTTGATTAAATTTTGTTTGGGTTATGCAATACCTAACGAATTTTGTAGTGTTGTTATGGTACCTGAATCCATTGATCCATTTCCTCACGATATCTTCCTTTACCGAAAAGCTACTGGTAAATGTCATGTGATAGTACGAAATATTCCTTCCTAATGCGGACTGCTAAGGAATGGAATTCGCTCCCTTCGTCTGTATTCTCGGAAAGATATATAATTTGGGTATTTTCAAGGCAAGAGTGAATAGGCTGTTACTGAACCAGCGTGCCCTCGGCCTCGTCGTCACTTACCATCAGGTGTGACTGAGCTCAAACGCTGGTCAGTCTTGTATAAAAAAAATGTACGTTTCCAAAAACTCATTGCTAACTATGAGCCGGGGTTTGAATGTGCTACTGGATTGCAAGTATCATTCTTACCCCTAGGCCAGCAGCGCGCGCATAAAACTCTGGTTTAAAAGGGGGAGATAGGAGACCAGAGGACCGTAACTATGGAAACGACTGAATAAATTAGTTGATTGAGCCCTGAAAGCAAAACTGTTAAAAATTAAAATTGTTAAAGAGTTATCGCGTCTAATGAACGTTGAAGAAACATTTAAATCTGAAAGAATCTTGGGAGAAATGGGGACTTAACTTTTTCAACATTAATTAGTTTGGAAACAATTTAAAGTTGCAGTGAAGCAAAAATATCTATACAGTTTTTCATTCTTTGCTATTGCTATGAAGGAAAAAAGTGTACACATAATTATGCTCAGTATTAAGCGTTCCGGTTTCAACGTAATGCAATCAGAAGGATAGTTTTATCAGGTGTCGTTGTAAGGATTTTAATTTGGCGATTGCAACGCTGTAAGAAAATAACATCATCATCATTTTAGTCAGATGAAGCGCTGGCAGCCTAGCGGTAAGAGCGTGCGACTTGCAATCCGGAGGTGCTGAAACCCCGGCTCGTACCAATGAAGTTTTTCGGATCTTATGTACGAAATATCATTTGATATTTACCAGTTGCTTTTCAGTGAAGGTAAACATCGTGAGGAAACCGGACTAACCCCAATAAGGTCTAGTTTGCCCTCTGGGTTGGAAGGTCAGATGGCAGTTGCTTTCGTTAAACTAGTAACTACGCAAAATCCTGGGAGTTGCCAAGCGGACCCCAGGCTCCCATGAGGCACAACGCGAGGAAGATGATGAATCATTTTAGTCAGATAACTTCCATAACTGGCCATCAGCCTCTCTCAAGGGTCAACACGATCGGATATGTGCTGTTTACTGGATTCCTGGAGCTTTTACCAAGTCATTAGACCACCTTGTGAATTATGAGAAGTGTATCCATGTCAACTGGCAAGTGCCCTGTCCACTGCCACTGTCTAGCAATTCTGAGAGCAATATTGGTGACTTTGCTAATCAGGCTTGTAAGGCCCATGAAAATTCTTCATTACTCTTAAAAGTTACATGTATTTCAACTCGTGAGTTGATGATGACTTCACTAAAGTTTATTTAGTCACTCATGCGATATATTTTGGAGAGCATAGGTTTTCATTTTCAAGCATTAAGAATGCCAAGCGGTTATGGTTTATCTTGCGCGAGTGACTAATCAAACTTAAGTAAAGGTGATTCTATATTTTTTTTAAGAACACATAAAGTCATATAAAATACATAGTTCGAAAGTGCATATTTGCATAGTAGGCCACGGAGCCCGGAGAGTTGATAGCCGCCAGGGTACAAAAGTCAGTGGTGACCAAAATAGATGGACCGATGACCTCGTCCTGAAAATCTCTTCTAGAGGATTCCTGTATGCAGCAGTGCTACTCCGATAGATAGAAGAAAAAGTATCTACTCTTGATGCATTAGTTATTTTTATGATATAGGAGGCGAACGAGCGGACGGATTGCCTGATGGTAAGCAACTACTGCCTCCCATGGACACTCGCACCAGTCACAAGTACGTTGCCGACCTTTAAGATCTGTATACGCTCTTTTCTTGAAGGTTTGGATGTCATATCGGTGCGGCAATACTGTACACGACAATTTATTCCAAAGATTTGCTGTGCGAGGCAGGAAGTTTCTGGAAAAACGCACAGTTGAGGACTGCTAACCATCCAAGTGGGGATGAATTGTTGTCGTGTAGAGCGCTGGCGGAAGTAAGCAGCAGGTATTAACCCGAACAATTCCTCAGAGCACTCTCCGTAGTAGATGCGGTAGAAAATGCAGAGTGAGGCCACATCTCTACGAAGTTCTCTAATAACGCTTTCTGCAACACATCCGTATTTAATTTAACGTAACCCAGCCAGTGATCTCGAACAATAAGCGCCGTGTCGCGCCCCGCCGCTCTATCGGCACATAATTATTTATCAATTTATCGAAACGGCACAAACAGAACCGGTGTTAGGGATCGTTTCAATAAATAATCACAAAGGAAGCGTAAAGACAAAGGAACAAAGGCTTTGTCCGCACCTCGGACGATACCGGCGCAATCTTTGATTCTCCTTTGAAACGTCTGAAAAGTGACAGGGCTATTATCGCGTATTAGCTGATTGACAGGCTCGCCCGCAAACGAAAATATGGCTTTCACCCGTTTATGAAGATTGATGCGTCCGGGAGTGATTCCTGTGGATTTGCAAATCGCGCTGTCAATTTTTATTTGGATTTATGATGCAGCCTGTAGTTCTTACAAAGCCTCACCCTTTGCGGTGTAAATTATCTATATACTTTCACATAGATATCGTGTTTGTTTGGTAAATGCCTCAACATAGTCACCATCAGATGTATACGGGGCTGCGGAGGTGGTCGCAATCACAAATATCTGTAAAATAAACGCGTTGTTTGATATTTGTAATCAGGCGGGCCGTCGTTGTATTAAAAAAACCTCTCTACCGTAGTAAATAACGGTAAAATTTTGAATGCCGCTTCTGTATTCATGTTTTCTTTGTTACTAATTAAAATATTTTATTTGTACCATTGTGTGCGTTAAACCAATTTACTAACTGCAGCATTTATTTCCAACTCGAATTTAAACAAAATCCAATTCGTTAGTTATTGAACTGATCAAACGCGTCAATAAAACTGAAGCTTTTATTATTTTTATCAAGAAACCATAATATTATTTCAATCCATTCACATCTTATATTGCACAGTAAGCAAGGCTAGCTGATCACATTCAAGTCACGACCTTTCCAATGCCACTCAAAATTCGACTCAAAACAAATTGAAAAGGGTTGATATTACACTGGCAAACTTTTTCACAAATTTTCCGTTTTCCTAATTTGAACCTTATTGTAATGATAAAAGGTTTAGTTTAGGTTGTGAGATTGGAAGCAGGTTTCGAGGGCAAGAGGCGTTAGGCCTGAGAGCTATCGATACAACGGACAATGTACATTCGAGCGAGCTCTCTTTCGTCACTTATATTTGAAATAGCGATATTTTTCATCCCATTTTAACGGCTCTTTTGCTGCTGCCGTAATCGCCTCGTTTGTAGCGTATATAATAAATTTGAGGTGTGAGGTACTTTTGTTTTCTTAAGGTTGTAGGCTTGAGACTGAACAAGCGCGTTTATCATCATCATCTTTGCCATAAGACATCTACTGCTGCATATACAGATACACCTTTCCCTGGACTTCTATAGGCATCGATTGGAAGCGACCTGCAGCCAGCGTCTTCCGACGATCTTTAATGTCGTCTCTTCATCTTGTATGTGGACGTTCCACGCTGCGCTTGCTAGTCCGTGGTCTCCACTCGAGCACTGTATGACTCCATCTGCCATCGGCATTGCTATGTGGCCTGCCCATTGCCTTCAGCTTGCTAATCCAGTGGGCTATGTCGGTGATTTTAGTTCGTCTACGGATGGGGATTTCCTATTCGATCACGTAGATAAACTCCATATCATAGCCGTCTCATTTCCTCCGCGACTTTGACCTTTAAGATGAGGCCGATAGAGTGAACCAGGTTTCGGTGTGTTGTTTGTTTTTTCTTTGACCGATAATACCTATATGTACAGTCAGCAGCAAAAGTGGCTAAGCGTTTGAAGTGTTCAAAATGACCTACACGCGCTCTTATTCTCTTGACAATAGAGACGTGTTGACCTTATTTTGAACACCTCAAACGCTTAGCCACTTCTGCTGCTGACTGTACCTATTCGCACAGTATTATACTACCTATATACTATCTGGCATACAAATTCTAAAATATAGAAGTAAAGAAAGGAACTTAAAAAATAGTTAACACATACAAAACAAATATCTTACCAAGACATCGAACTCGGGAGCAGCTTCAAAGGGTACTGACTAAGCTCCTGATACAATATTATGTGCTCTCAACATCACTATGACCCACAAACAAAGAAAAACTGCGTGACCCAATTGTAGGCTATAGTTACCACCGCGTGCCCAATCGCGGCATCAGTGCGTGGGGCTACGAAGCACTACGGGCCCCCTTGGGCACTTAGTGGTACTTGGGCACACTTGAGTCGCTAATAACGAACAGAGTGAGGAAATGTAGATGGCTCATGTTTTTCTACTGGTGTTCGATGTTGGATAGAACTTTGGCTTGTGAAGTTAACATTATGGTTATTGAACAATGTTATAACATAAAAGATTGGAAATATGGTTGGAATAATAGTAGTTTATGTATCTGTGCATAATGAAGGGCATTACAACAAGAGTGTGGGTTTATGAAACGAGCCGAAGGCGAGTTTCATAATACTATCACACGATTGTTGTAATGCCTAATTATGTATAGTTACATACACTACTTTATCTACACACATATCATTAAGTGTTTTAAGATGGGTTCAGAAACCATGGGTAGGGAAATTACTTATTACTAGGGTTACTTGTAAACATTAAAAAGTCAACGAACAAAACAAATAACAGCTTGGAACGGCGGCGTTGCGTATTTCGTATCTCAGTCAATATTTTTTTTAAACCATAGACAAGCGAATGAACTCCCTATTCTACTGTCACTCGAGTTCAAATGTCGTTCGATTTATATTAAAAAAACATAACGAATTGGCGTTTCGTATCAATGGCTGTTTTAATATCTATAGATACTAGATTAGACACCCCACTTGAATTTGACAGCTGTTCCAAATTTAAATTCATAACCTACTGATTTCAGTAGGTAATGTTAACATTACCTACTGAAATCAGTAGGTTATGAATGAAATCTTTCTGATGGTTGGTAATGCTGGTCATTGCCTACGGTTTCTGGACGCATTTTAGAGCACTTATGACATGTACGTAGATAAAAATAATTATGTCTATCTTTTTGTATGCCTCTGTTTGTCTGTTTTATTACGAACAATCTGCTGAGGAAGGCTAGAAGTAGATGAGATACTCAATATTGGATAGAACAGACTTTTGCAATAGTACCAATATAAAATAATCATTGATTGACAAAAACGGTTTCAAAATGAAATTCTTAAATTGATTTTCACTCTTTCTATCGCTCTTGCATATACGAGTGATAAAGAGGAAAACATAGATGAAGGAACGAACAAAGTAGTTTGAAATACACCTTCTGACCTCTTTGCAAGGTTTCTACCTTATATAATAGTTATACCTTTGTTACAGAGATACTATTGAATCAAACGATTGCAAGTATATATTTTTCTAATGTCATAGAAAATACACAATTTTGTCTGTCTTTGTGTCTGCCTTTATGTCTGTCTAATAACGAACGAATTGCTGAATAAATGTATTTTTCTACTGGTATTCAATATTGGATAAAACTGTCTTGCGAAGTTAACAACATGAGGTGTGAACATTTGATAAATGATTAGAATTAATTCTGTTGCAAACCAGATTCCTCCATAAGCTTCTATTTTTTTGCCAAGACACCATCGCGCAGTTTTTTTTGCACAGGAGCAGTGATTTGAGATCACCATCTGGTAAAAGGACTTTGAGGTCTAGTGCTTTCAAATTTCCTTTTCTTCCATTTTCAAATAATTCCCCAGGGTATCTGAGGAGCGAAGTAAAAGGTGTCCGAAGTACACGAATATTATTAGGTCCCGGCACATCGTTGGCGACCGGAGTTCTATGCGTAACTCTTCCAAATTCCACTGACGGAAAAACCGACGTCTTTTGCGTTATAAGCATATGTATAAACGGGTCACTCACGTATCTTAAGGTCGAAAACCGCTCGATATATGTTTCGGTCAAATTCGTGAACCATAATCATGAGCTCCGTGCCGCACCGTCGCTGGCGGCGGCCCTTCGAGAACAGCGACGGTATACGGACATACGTCGAGCGGTTTTCGACCTTTTATTTTTCTCTTTTACTTTTGTATACTCGACGTGTAAAAGTGCCCTTGTGGCCTACTTACTGAATAAACGTTTGAGTTTGAGTTTGAGTTTAAGACACGTGAGTGACCCGTTTATATATATTTCTAGTATGTCTGAGTCTCACGGGAGTTTTCTATTAAAAATAAGCATATGTATTTAAGAACATAAACACTGGAACGAAGCACCATTAGACAAAGGTATGATTCTCAAAACTGTCGTTCGCAGACTGATTAAGGAGAACACTCGGGGGCAGAAATTCATAAACCCAAAACCACAATTAATACCACACCGTTACAAATGGGCTGAACTTTCCTTGCTTATTTAGCGACTAATTTATCAAGCAACGCAACAAACGAGATGACACAAACTTGTATATGCGGGTGGTGAATGAAACATTAATGTTGCTACGTAGAGAATTATTCAGAGGATTTGGTTTGGGCGCGGTGGTCGGCGGTAAACCTAAGTTTGCCGTTCATTGGTGGCACTCAACCAATTGGGGCATCTGCTTTTGTTTACCCCCCCACCCCCTGGGGTGGTAATTAATATTCATAATCGCGTTAAAGAAGCTCGGTTGACGGTGCAATTTTACAGTTCAATTATCACTGGTTTTTTTGTTGGTTAATTAATTTTATATTCATAGCTATTTGTCTTCAATACAAAAATGCTGTTAAACTGTAGAAGAATTCACGTAAACGCTAATGTCGACGGACACAGTCTTTTAATAACATTCTTCTTATTTTGTTTTAGATTAGGTTAGTTCGGTACTTTCAATGCTTTTTTTTAATAAAAGAAATTCAACGCTATCATTTATTTTCAATTTGGGAGTTAGGAAAATATGGCTCAATCATTCATCGTAGGCCTCTGCCTATGTCCTCCGAAACATGTAGTGCGAGTGACTAAACAAACGTGAGTGAAGTCATTATTTTCATTTATGAGACCCCATTTAACTTTTATTTTTTTGTCTATACAATACACGTGTCAAGTACCCAATTGCACAAAGCATCAACATATATTTACAGGAAGTTACTCGCGCGTTACCACAGGTATTTATATATATAATAATTAATTAATGTGTGTTCCTGAGGTTTGTGTATCAGATACAAAGGGAAAGCATAAATAAAGGTCGTTTGCAAATTATGGTTAACCTTACACCCATCTACATAATTATATTCCGTCATATTGTAAATTAAAAGTCACTGGCATAATTTTAATGAGCACAAACATACTTAAAAAGGGTTACCCGTAATAGCCTCACATGTTTTATCTTGGATACATTATAAACAGAAAATTCTGAAATCCATACGAATATTTTTTTTATGACAGGTGGCACGGATTGCCTGATGGTAAGAAATTACCGTCGCCCATGGGCACACGTAACACCAGTCACAAGCACGTTTCTGACCATTAAGGTGGTTGAAGCTCTGGGAACTTTACTCACCATCAAGAACACAACACTACATACTTGAAAGGTAGCAGTGCTATTACGGCTGTGGTCTTCTGTAAGGAGGAGGTACTTCCCCAGTTGGGCTTCTCCAGACTAAAGCGTGATGGTACTTCGCTGTGCCCTACCTCTCATTGTTGGACGTAGTTTAAGGACATACCCGGGTCCAAATATTATAAATAAGAACGTAACTCCCTTTATCTGTCTATTACTTATTCACACTGCTAAATTAATTGGGATTTCAATATGGAGAGAGTTTGAGTTACGAGAAAGGACTTAGGATCATTTTTATCCCGCAATAATAGGTACTTTAAAGACCAGCATGGCTGGCCGACGAAGTTGCGAGATAAAAATATATCTTTAAGAAACGTTGCTAGCATATCAAAGATATTCAAATCGAAAGAAAAATAGAAAAAAATGACTCGCAGCGGGACTCGAACCCACAACCACTGGATCACTAGCCCAGTGCACTACCAAATGACGTGTCAAATTTTTCTATCTTATCCTTCCTAGTATACGTCATTACGGGTGACATGTAGCGACATTGAACTTTTTTACGGCATCAAAGTCTCATCGAAAATTTAGATTGAGAATTCATCAATTGACACGTCTAAGCGGTACTCGTATAGCACAATTAGTAGTGCACTGGGCTAGTGATCCAGTGGTTGTGGGTTCGAGTCCCGCTGCGAGTCAAATTTTTATATTTTTCTTTCGGTTTCAATATTTTTACTGTTGCTGTTGAAATATACTAGTAAATGTTGTATGTATTGCGGTAAATGACCGGTTATTTATCTCTTTCTCTCACATTTACTAGTAAACGCAAGACAGAGTGCGAAACAAACTCAAACTCAAACGTTTATTCAGTAAGTAGGCCACAAGGGCACTTTTACTCGTCGGGTATACAAAAGAAGAAAACATAAAACTACACCGGTTGTAACCCTACACCTCTGATCCGAGAAGCATTTCGACTTTCATGACCGGCAAGAAACTCGGCGGGACTTTTTTTTTTCAAAACAGTATTACAAAATATAATATACATATTACATAAAAATTCGTTATTCTTGAAGAAAACATATCCAACAATTACAAAAAAATTCTGCCAAAGGAAAAATAATAGTAGATTGTTTGACAAGGGGCTAAAGTAGGCCATAGTACCACGAGATGGTTATTTTCCCGAACGACGTGAGGGAAAATTGTTCGAGGGTAATACGGCGTTTAGACCCGAGTTATACATACTAGTTTTCACTTCGATTGCGAGAAAATAAAATAAAGTAACATTTTAACAATAAACAAATACAATTTTATCGCCCGCAATGAATTCTGAGTCAAAAATGTTTAATTTGGCAATCTTTGTATTTTTTTCAGTACTTTGATACAGATAGGATATAATATATCTACGCCGTGAATAAATGCCATAGACAATGTATAATTTGGGCTTCAAAGAGTTTGCCAACGATTTAAACTTTTTTTTAATGCTTGTGAAGTATGAACTAAAAAGCACCTAATGCTTTGAGAATTTGATGGCGTTTCCTCATTGGTCGATTTTAATATTGCGGTATATCTGATTGGTTGATACTTTATACAAAGTTTTGTTTAATGATTTCACATTTTTAAACAGTATTCGCACCAAAAAAGAATCTAGAGTTGCAATTAACTTCGATATGTGTCGTGATTGGTGGATTTAATAAGGTGAAGCGTTCTGGTTGGTCAATTTAAAACGTTTTGTATATCATAAATATGTATACATATTTTCCCAAGAGGCTAAATGTACTACTTTAGTCCGCCTTGGCAAGCATAATATGACACACTTTTGGAGCATGAGAAGTGAAAAAATAATTTTTAATTACTTACAAGTCCAAATCTGACTGCTAAGAACGAAGTTAACAAAACGTTTGATATGCTTTCTTATCTGAATTGTGTCCTTTATTCTAATTTAGAAATTACAAAATTCGTCATCAAAAGTTTCAAAAAATATTATATGTATAGTTATTTTGTTTTCAAAATATACACAAAAATATAAATACATGCTTATTACAAATAAACCTCAGAGATGTATAAGGTCTCCAGGTGTCATGATTTAAATATACTAACACTTTTTGTTTTTTAAACATTAGAATATTATACGGTAGCGCTAACAAAATCGTATAATATTTTACAGTAAGCGTTGTCCTGTAAGAATGTTTGAAATTACATTCCATTCTAATGAATGGAGAATTTATCTCCGAAAATGCGAGGTATTCTCGTTTTATTACACTAGCGCATTGTAAATATTATTACAAAAGCGAACTTATCGTTTAATAGATTTCTCCCATTTAACCTTTGCGCTATTGAGAAAGAAAATCGGCATACTATAGCAGCCATATTGTACAGTCAGCAGCAGAACTTGCTAAGCGGACCACGTGTTCAGAATTATCTATACACGCTCTTGTTCTATTAACAATAACATTTCAAGCTCATTTTGCAAATGTTTAATTTAACACTCGGTAGCAAAGTTCTTTTCTTGTACCTTGAAACCCTCCCAACGCTCAAGTTTCCAATGTTTGAACCAGTTCAATTTTCAAATCTATCGCTTGTGATGTGGGGTTTTTATGTAAACCACTTCGTCTGGAGTATAGGTTTATTATGTTTTAAATAACACATACATGCTATTATATGACCCGGGACCCGGGTATGTCCTCAAGTTACGTCCAACAATGAGAGGTAGGGCACAGCGATGACCATCATCACGCTTGAATCTGTGGCAGCTCAACTGAAGGGAAGTACCTCCTCCTTACAGAAGACCACAGCCATAATAGCACTGCTACCTTTCAGGTATGTAGTGTTGTGTTCCTGATGGTGAGTAAGGTGCCCAGAGCTCCAACCCCCCCTTAAAGGCCGGCAACGCGTGTGTGACTCATCTGGTGTTGCGGGTGCCCATGGACGACAGTAATTGCTTACCACCAGGCAATCCGTCTGCTCGTTTGCCGCCTATGTCCTAAAAAAAAAATACTTAGCTATGCACGTGTGTGGGGCAAGGCGTAGTACCTACACACACTACAGCTAACTCGGGTCTCAATATTAACACGAGACGGTAAAGTGTGACTTTTCTCCCTTTTATAAAAAAAATACTATTTGACGTTCAAATAAAAAAGTTTTTTTTTTAAATACAACGACGGTGGCAAACAAGCATAAGGCTCACCGGTACGGTACGGTAGGCAGTTACCGTAGCCTATGGGCGCCTGCACCCAACATCCACAGGATTCACATGAGCTTTAAGAACCTTTACACTCCTTTTTTGAAGAACCTCATACATAGAGATAACCTCGGTTTATATAGCACCACTAGCTTTTGCCCGCGGTTTCGCACGCGCAGAAGAACCGCCTTATTGACCAATTAGAGGTTGAATTTCAAGAAACGCTGAAATTACTTTTCTTGTATTTGTATAAGGAGTGTTTACACGAAATTTCAAGTTTCTAGCTTTAAATTTTACACGTATCCCATACACACTTTCAACCCCCTTTTTACCCCCTTAATGGTGAAATTTCCAAAAATCTTTGTCTTTGGTCTCTTGGTCTTTGCGCTATATAAACTACCTATTGTGAAAAAATCAGCCATCTAGGTTAAGCGGTTTGGGCTGTGCGTTGATCACTCAGTCAGTCGGGACTTTCACGTTTATATAATGGTTCCCCTTGTTTACGCATAATTTGTTTTGTCATCATTTTAAACCGCATACCCAGAGTTGTTATAATTGTATATGAGCAGAAATTGATCTCGCATAATTCTGTTTTACCGAGTTCTGTTACGCAGAACTAAACTAAGCCGAATGGTCAATACGCATAATTTGGAAAGCCCGAATTATTACGATTTTTTTCCCAGGAGTGCGTTTCTGTTGTGGTCGCAGTTCTAACCTAACCTAACCGAAATTGTTTTTCTGTTGTGTTCACAGTTCTAACCTAACCAAACCGAAATTGTTTTTCTGTTGTGGTCACAGTTCTAACCTAACCTAACACACTTTCGGACATTCGGCCTCAATAATAGTATGCTAATATATTTTCGGACAAAGTAGTATTCGGCTACTAAAGAATTAGGCTAAATAAAAATCGATGACATTAACATTCGGCGTAAATAAATTATGCGAAACTTGGTATGCGTATTAAGATTCGGACAAAACAAATTATGCCAAATAAAGGGAACCCTTATACGAGTATAATATATATAGATTACAGTAGAATCTGAAAAGGTTTTCAACTAACGAAAACCAGCTCGGTAACAAGCACATTAATCAAAACTTAAATACGGCCGTGTAATACATATATTTGACCAACAATTCAGGCCATACATTTTTCAAAGCGGCCATCATTCCAACCGCGTCATCGTGAGAGCGGGCATCCATCTTCATTACCAAGGAGCCGGCCGCTACACATAGCCACGGAACTTTCGGCAGATTAAAGAAACTGCTGGACCGTTGGAGTCGCGGTAATTTTTAAAGCGACAGATATTAATGAGGCTGAGATTTATACATAGGTATACACGCTTTTTATATAATGTATATATTTTTATCTACGTACATAACATAAGTGCTCTAAAATGCGTCCAGAAACCGTAGGCAATGACCAGCATTACCAACCATTAGAAATGAATAGAGATGTAATGTTAACATTACCTACTGAAATCAGTAGGTTATGAGTTTAAATTTGGAACAGCTGTCAAATTCAAGTGGGGTTTCTATTCTAGTATCTATAGATATTAAAACAATAATTCCTCAACCTTCAACCCACACATTTGTTGTAATACCCTTCATTATGCACAAATACATAAACTACTATTATATAATGTATTTGACGACCGGTTTGGCCTAGTGGGTAGTGACCCTGCCTATGAAGCCGATGGTACTGGGTTCGATCCCCAGTCAGGGCATTTATTTGTGTGACAAGCACAGATATTTGTTCTTGAGTCATGGGTGTTTTCTATGTATTTAAGTATTTATATGTATGTACTCGTATCTATGTATATTGTCGTCTAGGACCTAGAACACAAGCCTTACTAAGCTTACCGTGGGACTAGGTCGATTTGTGTTAGATTGTCCCGAAATACTTATTTATTTATATATACCGGGTGTACAATCCAAATGAGTCAGTATGGTGTAGTCGGAAACTATGAGAGATAGCGAGATCTGTTCTTAAGAACCGTGACGTCAATTTCAGTGTTAATAATTATACATATACATACATACATATATGTGAACCGGGAATCGAACCTGGTCGAAGTCTTGTAAACAAAGTTAGGTGTAAATCTGAAATTTTTGTAGTTGTTATTGTTGATGATACAAAACGTAAATTAATGGGTCATGAATACATTTTTCATCATCATCAGCCGTATAAAGATTATTGATAGCTTCGATTCCCGGTTATGTATGAGAGATTTAAAAAAAAGTTTGAATGCCATTATTATTAAATCTGAAATCGAAGCCATGGTTTCTAAGAACAGATCTCGCTATCTCTCATAGTTTCCGACTTCTCCATACTGACCCATTTGGATTATACACCCGGCATATTGGAGGAGGATGGATGAGAATGAGAATGAATATGTGAACTGGATGCGAATAGCCGAAGATCGAACCTGATGGCGTGAAATAAGTAAATAATAAATAAATAAATATTCGTGACAATCTTACACAAATCGACTTAGTCCTACGGTAAGCTCAGTAAGGCTTGGGTTGCAGGTACTTAGACAACGATATATATATATATATGTATTTAAGTATTTTTATCTTCTATATATATAAACGTGAAAGTCCTGACTGACTGACTGATCAACGCACAGCCCAAACCGCTTAACCTAGATAGCTGATTTTTTCACAATAGGTAGTTTATATACCGTAAGCACCCACTAAGAAGGGATTTTTGGAAATTCTACCATTAAGGGGGTAAAAAAGGGGTTGAAAGTGTGTATGGGGATTGTGTAAAATTTAAGGCTAGAAACTTGAAATTTGGTGTAAACACTCCTTATTCACACAAGAAAAGTAATTTCAGCATTTTTTGATATTCATCCCCGAAGAGGCCAAAAAGAGGGTTCTTCTGCGCGCGCGAAGCCGGGGGCAAGAGCTAGTATTATATATATATCGTTGGCTACCCAAGAGTACCCACAACACAAACCTTCTTGAGCTTACCGTGGGGCTCAGTCAATATGTATAAGAATGTACTGTAATATTTATTTATTTAAGGTAGTATTTTTTTCGATGATTATCTATTTTTCTAAACGACTTGAGAAGGACATTAGCAAATAATGACTCAATTACACGTTACGGGTTCGCACTAATGACTAATGTCATAAAGCAAGTGAGTGGCAAAGAAATGTTAATGTATTTTCATATCCAACTTTATTGCTAAATCTTAACGACATTCATAATAACATTAACAATGAAATACCCGATAATATCGCACCCTTGGGGCAATAAAGCCATATCTGCAAAATGACAACTTTACAGGAGAGAGGTTTAAAGATTCTGCCAATGAGAATTGGTCGATAATTTTTGTATGCTTGTAGATAGGTTTCTAAAATTTCGCAACTGCAATTATAAATATGGACTCTACTAAATAAGATCTAGTTGATTTTAATTACTTCATTATTTTCTAAAATTATGGGTTGCATGTGTACTTACGGCTATGTTGCTCCAAACCACAACGGACGTAAATATACATCCATCCTTATTGCACGGATAGCTACATGACGCATGGGTACAACCGTCTTTGTTTACTGTCATATCATTTTAGAGATAGGACGTAAGTGTAATAACAACAACTATTTCATTTATATTTTTAATTATAGGGAGTAAAATTTTTGAATAACGTAATAACAAACACACTTAGCGTGATCTATGAAGAAAACTTAGACCATTGTATTTGGGTACTCATCAAAAAACAGCGTAATAGTGACACGCGAGCAATGAATTTGTTTAAATACATACATAGTTATCAAGACACCCGATTGCAAACTAAACCATCAGTCCATAAGTATTAGTTATTTCTCACGATAGTTTTAATAACATAAAATTATTCATCTATTTTCATGAGGCACTCGTACGCATTTTAGTTAATGTCGTACTGAGTTTGTCGTATTTCAATTCAACATAACATGTGTGATTAAAGTATACAGACAGACATGCTACTTTTATCACACGAGTAATCCAAAAGAAGTTCCATTTTTTCGTACGTTCGTGTGGAACTATAGAATGAGCTATATTTTTTTCATTCGCTACAAAGTAAAGTGAAATATATATATTTTTTGTAAAAAGTGTCAAGTTTGGTAATAAGCTTTTATTACCTACCGACTTATTATTAACACAGCAATAAAAGTGTGTCCAAAACATTTTGAACACCTTAAAGCCCACTTAAAGCTACTTCTGCTGCTGAATTTAAGCTTACATACTCCATTTTCATTCTAGTAGTATTCTGTAGTATCTATTTAAAACCGTAATATAGTACTCGTCAAGACAAAAATGAAACAAGCCCAAACTCGCTAGGGTTGCATATTCTATTACCTACCTACCTACTATGGCCTACCTACGATGGCGTGCAATTGGGGAGGCCTATGTCCAGCAGTAGACTGCTATAGGCTGATGATGATGGCCAGGGACCGGAACCGGTTACCAAGTAAGGGGTATTACGCTGGGTTTTGATAGGGTTGTTTTTAAATACCCTATCAGTTTGGTAAGCGTATCATTGATTTACCCGGATGATAGGGTAACCAATTTAATAGCCTTAGTTAGAGTAAGCGCTTACCAAATTCAAAAACCCTCAATAAGGTTACCCTATCAAGTGTTTTCAAATGCGTTTAAGCGATTTTAAACTCTAGAACTATCTGCCTACGTGGAAAAGAGACGCCCATAGAGTAACCCTATGAAATGATAAGTGCTAAACATTAAAGCTATTTTTACCCCATGCGACTCGGTAACCATGTGAAACCCGGGTAAGCCTATCCATAATGGTTTCCATATCGATAGGGTAACCCTATTACATGGTTACGGTAAGACTTCTATAGGGCTACCCTATCGATATGATTAGACAAATGAAGGGGTTTTCCGGTCTCTGATGATGGCCTTCTTCTAGTTTCATGATTAGATAAGCTCTATGTCACCATAATATGACATAGTCATGTACTCGTAATATATATGTTTCAGCTCAATCGGTTAAGTATATAATAGGTATGTCAAGTTACTAAAACTATTTATTTGAATCCGGGCATGGCTAGGCGATAAATAAGGTTGTGGTATGCACATTATTAAAATCTTATCGACTTTACGAATTTATAATTCACATACAAAAAAAATGTATTAACTTATAATTCCAGAACACCTGTATTATTTGATTTGTTTACTTGTTGTTTAATGATAAAACTATAAATATTACACAAATATTAACAAAATAATTATGTGGTAAAACACTAAACATACGTAGGCATCAACTGGTTTAAGGAGATGGTTTTAGTAAGTTTACATATTGTATATACTTCAAATTGAGTTGCAAGATTTCACCCAAACAAACATACGTAGGTACACAGTCGTTAGTTACATACTAGCAATGTAAGTAAAGTAAAAGCTTGGAAATAAACAAAATGAGGTTAGTAATTACTTCATAACATTCATAAGTAATTCCAAATGATATATACATTAAAATTGAAAACATTTGATTTAAGATTGGACCATTTTTATGTGTTTAAAGTATTTAATAACGACGTATGTTTATCTATATCGTGTAAAAAAGACACATGTGTTCTTGCGGCTGGTAACATTTCGTGAAACAAAGGCATATGTGATTTTATAACTAACATTTTGTAGGTCTATCAAATTATGATACAGGCAGTAGTTAACATATAAAATACATTATTAGGACGTTTCTTGCCTAAAATATGTTAGTACCACATACAACCGTAAAAAACGACGTAAGTGCAGTAAATTTTAGAGCAACATAGCCGCAAATTGCATAAAAATACCATAATCCAATAAACTAATTTAAACAATAAATAAGTCAATTACTTGTATCTCTGCTCTTTCCCGAATCGATTTTAACCAATATTTGTGAGATATGCAGAAACATTCTCCTCGCCCGGCAACATGGTCGCAACCGATCATATGCCGGCGCGCGCGCAGCTACGGCGCTTGCGTTTACCTCGGGAAACAAGGACGGATGTGCCGAACGGGCCTTGTTGCACGTTATCCTAATCACATGCGCCTTTTTCCACTTGATTTATTTAAGGAACTAATAAAGATAAAAGAAAAAGGATTTCTGTTTCGGATAGAATACATCATTTGTATACGTTTCGCGTAATAAAAGCGATTTGGTCGGAAAGTCACATGTGGCTTTATTGCTCCAAGGGTACGATATTCACTTATAAGTACTTGATTTATTAAGGTCACATTCATAGGTCACTAGCCTAGACCTTCAGAAATTATGATACGTTCCACCTTGACAACGTAGCCTAGAGGTTATACCGTGTGTCCCCGTCATAGGAGCTTCAACTTTGGGGATCGCTTCTGCACCACAAACGTAGTAACATTTGTTCTACGACTTTTGAAAATATCTTATAGTTTACTTTATATTAAAAAACTTGACGACCGGTCTGGCCTAGTGGGTAGTGACCCTGCCTATGAAGTCGATGGTCCTGGGTTCCATTCCCAGTCGGGGCATTTATTTGTGTGATGAGCACAGATATTTGTTCCAGAGTCATAGGCGTTTTCTATTTATTAAATAATATATATGTATCTATTTATTATGTATATCGTCATCTACTACCTACAACACAAGTCTTACTGAGCTTACTGTAGGACTAGGTCGATTTGTGTAAGATTGTCCCGAAAAATTTATTTATTTATTTATTTATTTAAAAAAAGAAAAATTTTCAAGCATGCGAAAACTATTAAGTTCGTAGGCTGACAGTAAATGTCAACTAGACTATTGAATGCTGTTCATTGAAAATACTATCTAGTTTGTACGAAAAAATCTAAAGTAATAAATTAAATATTTTTTTAAAGATGTAAAACAAATGTTGCTACATTCGTGGTGCAGAAGCGATCCTCAAAGTTAAAGCTCCTATGACGGCGACACACGGTACATAGCGACAGGAACTAAATCAAAACACCGGGATTGAAAGGCTTGGCCAGTTTTCTTGAGTTTATTATTTACCAGCGTGACTTCTGTGTAAAATTACAGGAATACTGAGTAATAGTCCAGATACAATGTAATTTTTATAGTATGTATTTAAACATGTACCTATATAATTATAACAGTTCATTTACCCCAATGTCTCTGGAAATAATTGTTCTAATGCTGCCACTGGACCCGGGTATGTCCTTAAACTACGTCCAACGATGAGAGGTAGGGCACAGCGATGACCAACACGCTTGAATCTGGGGCAGCCCAACTGGGGAAGTACCTCCTCCTTACAGAAGACCACAGCCATAATAGCACTGCTACCTTTCAGGTATGCAGTGTTGTGTTCCTGATGGTGAGTAAGGTTTCCAGAGCTCTACGTAGTGTTACGGGTGCCCATGGGCGACGGTATTTGCTTACCACCAGGCAATCTGTCTGCTCCTTTGCCGCCTATGTCATAAAATAAAACATGCTTGTGTCAATGGACATAAGGACTAATTTTGCCTAGCTTGAACGGATTACTTGATGTGTGATAGTTTCCTAATTGATCGGATGACGTTGTTCAGCGAGCGTGGCGGTAATCTGCATCCGTTATGCATGTTGCCTTGCAGCTTAGCCTGTAAATCTGCTGAAGGGCCCAGGTTCGAGGTTCGGTAGTGTTTAACATGTTTTTCCGTCCGGGTATCGTTCGTAAACTGCTACCAGATAGGACGGACGGGCAGAAGCGTTGCTTAGAGTCATGGAACATACTGCGATCGCCAATCCGCCTGGCAAGCGTGGCGATTATGATATTAAACATACTTTTCACAGTTTATGTGGGAGGCCCGTGTCCGAGGCTGAAGTAGTAAATCTAAAGACCAGATAGTGTAAATGGCGAAATTATATAATACCTGGCCTATGTAGAAGTAACGTGTGTGTACACGCAAGTCAGCGCTCTTTTTTCAAATTTTGACATAATATACAGTGTGTATTTTTCATACAGGCGTATAAGTTGCCTACATACGGTATCCAGTAATACAACTCGTATTATGTTAATCATTTTGTTAAATAGTGTTATAACATAGTTGTAACGATTTTTTTAAATTTGACCGGGTAGCAATGTATGTAGTCCAGCTTATTTTGACATGACAAGTAATACTGACATGACATGACGCATCGGTACGTTAATTACTATGGATGCAATACATTGCGTGCTTAATTTTTATGTATAAAATAAAAATAACTTAATTATTTAACAAAATTGATGTAAATAGGTTCTTGAGGTCTAATACTAATCGCCACTACAATATATGCCCGTATGAAAAATACACACTGTATATTAATTCTCTGCACAGCTACATAAACATGGTCCTTCAGTTTAGTTCTTCACCTATACTTGTATTCTTTACCAGTTACTTGATTCTAAAAAAATGCCTTATAGAGTAGTCATATAACCCGAAGAGTAGATGGCCGTTGGCATAGATAGTCGCGACCACGGATATGAAGGCGAAGTCGAACGTCCACAAACCAAACCCGGACCCGGACCCGGGACCCGGGTACGTCCTTAAACTGCGTCCAATGAGAGGTAGGGCACAGCGATGACCATCACGCTTGAATCTGGAGCAGCCCAACTGGGGAAGTACCTCCTCCTTACAGAAGACCACAGCCATAATAGCACTGCTACCTTTCAGGTATGTAGTGCTGTGTTCCTGATGGTGAGTAAGGTTCCCAGAGCTCCAACCCCCCCTAAAGGCCGGCAACGCACTTGTGACTCATCTGGTGTTGCGGGTGCCCATGGGCGACGGTAATTGCTTACCACCAGGCAATCCGTCTGCTCGTTTGTCGCCTATGTCCTAAAAAAAAATATATACTTAGCTATATGCACGTGTGTGGAACCGACGTATGGGCAACCGACGTATGGGCAACAGCGGCCATAGAAACTTCTCTTTCTCTGTAGTCGGTTTGAGGATCGTGGTCAACATCGGAGATACATCTGGTGTGGATGATCTGCCTCCATCGGTTTTAATTCAGAGCGTCGCTTACAGCCACGTAGAATTTGGAGGACGATGAGTCCTTCACTTGATTGGTCTATATGGTAGGTGAGCCCCCACGCTACTGTTTGCCTTCGGTGTTCCCAACGACCAGAATCAGTTTTTCCAGGCTTTCATCGCCTCTGCGCACTTTGTGGCCGAAATAAAACAGAATGCGTTGTTGGCATGGTGTGGCGGGTGTTGGCGTGGTCGACAAGCATTATTAAGACAGTGTGTTTAGCGGTCCAAGGAAGACCTGGTAGTCGCCTCCATAGAAACTTGATCAACAGCTGGACGCCAATCCTATTGGACAACAACAGTTCTTTGGGGGAGGCTTCTGTCCAGTAGTGGACGGCTTACGGTTGAAATTATGGTTATGATCTAAAGTATTATTATTTCTGAAACTGTCCGGAAGGCAGAACTGATCATATTAAAAGTATTTAACCCCTCGTAAAATTACTAGCACCGAATATTAAGAAGCCATTAAAATCAACCCGTTCGTCGAGCGCCTGTTTGCACTCAAAACACACTCAATTTCGTGGAAAAGGGAATCAATTTTCAACGTTCGCTCTCCGAAACGTTGGCAAACTTCAATAATTAAGGTATGAACACAGGGTGATGGGAACGCATTTAGTGCCGGTGTAGATCTGACATCTGACCTCCATCATCATGTCAGCCGAAAGACGTCCACTGCTGGACATAGGCCTCTGACCTTCAGTTGAGAGATTTCAAAATCGTGCGACACAGAGAGAGACTGCAGAAACATGGTAAGAAGGTACTATATCAGTAAAATTAATATTTTAAAGGTATCGGATATAGTGCAGTGACAAAGTATAATTCTTCTTCTCAAGAGTTTCCTCTTAGCAGAGCAGACGTGAATACTCATACGGTTTGCCAGTAGCACATTCCACAATCATCCTCCATTTCCCCTGGCCTGAGCTTTGTGATCACACTCATTGAGGAGGACACTCGTCAGTGTCTTGAGTTTGGGCAGTTCATCGCCTTGGTGAACGGCTCCGTGACCTTAAACCATTGATCCTGTACCACCAGTCTCTCCACAGAATCAGGACCTCTGCGGATAACATGTCCGAAGTAAGTGAGGATTTTTCTTTGCACAACGGCAAATAGCATTTCCTTAACACAAATCTTTTTAGGAATGGACATTAAATCAGTACCTATATTATTACTAAAATTCAGTCTAGGTGACAATTAATCCTATATTTTCCAATACATACATGCTAACACACACACTGATACAGACATGAAACGAGTTTTTTTTTTTTATATTCACTTCTTCCTTTTCATAAATATTTACATTTAGATATTGGAGATAATTTTAATTTTTTGGGCATTTTTTATTGAGTTTTAGCTTACTGTATTTCTGTTTATTATCTTAGAATACCTAACCAGTGAACGACAAAAAATATATAGTGATATAGAAATATCGGTCTTGGTTAATTTTCGCAACCCAAATTTTCGTTATCCAAACTAGATCTAAACCTAAGATCTAGATCTTATACTTGCATTATTTGCTACCTTTATACAGCGATTATGCACTCATTTAACACCTTTATAATCCCTGTCTCAACGCCCCATTTGTTAATTGAAACCTCTAGTAATAAGTAATATTGGAGAATAGCCAGACGCACTATGCGCCAGTAGATTTTCGGTGAAGTGAACTGCGCAGATAAAGGCTTTGTGTGGCCCATTTGTGATGTTCATTTGGCCAGATAAAATTTATGGTCCATTGAAATATTTGGACAAAGAATAATCGTGGTCGCTTGAAGCGGTCAAGTAACCAGACTTACTGACGACCGGTCTGGCCTAGTGGGTAGTGACCCTGCCTATGAAGCCGATGGTCCTGGGTTAAAATTCAAATTAGGGCATTTATTTGCGTGATGAGAACAGATATTTGTTCCTCAATCATGGGCCTTTTCTATGTGTATAAGTGTTTATATCTATCTATTATATAAATATCGTCGTCTAGTACGTACAACACAAGCCTTACTGAGCTTACCGTAGGACTAAGTCGGTTTGTCTAAGATTGTCCAGAAATATGTATTTTTATTTGTTTATTATTTATTACAAATATTTTTAGTGATTAATATAGTCTTCACCCGCGATTTTATCCAATATCCAACGATCTAGCTACTAGGTTACACAGAAGAAGATACATTGAAGTCTGTTTACTATTTGGGAATAACTAAATTAAGCTGAAATGTTAGAGCGTTTTATGATAAGTAATTATTTAACTAGATCACTAAATAAACGTTTGCAAAATAACTTTTTGTAAATAGGAAGAGCTGA
Organism: Grapholita molesta; assembly: GCA_022674325.2. NCBI lineage: Eukaryota > Metazoa > Arthropoda > Insecta > Lepidoptera > Tortricidae > Grapholita > Grapholita molesta. The sequence continues at coordinate 19,540,033 of CP053124.2, read as the reverse complement.
GGAAAAGACACCTTGAAAGTCTACAAAAGTTTTGGAATTTTCACTGAAACCTTCAAACTCATAGTTATTATATATTTCTTAACACGAACAACAAGTATTACTTTGGTTATTACAGAAGTTGTTATACAGCTTATAAAAGTCTACTTTTAACCGATTACAAAAAAATAATGAATACAGGATTTTAAGATATTTCAATGTAAGTATGTATATTTGTGTGTAATATTAAATCAAAATCAAAATTAAAAATGTATATTTAATTTCATCATCATCATCATCATTTATTTAAGAGCCGTGCTCTTGTCGGTGGAGTAATTTCCAATCTTCTCTTTTTTGAGACAGTCTTTTGATTTCCTCATACGAGGCCTCACTCTTTATTTGGCTGAGATACGTGGTCCTAGGCTTTCCAGCGCCTCTCGTCTCTTCAATTCTGCCCTCCATAATTTTTAGGAAGAAGTCGTCATGCCGTAACAAGTGACCTAACATATTTAATTTCACAATAATTATATTAAGTTTGCAACACAACGCAAGTTTGCAACAAAAGAGATTCATACAGGAGGCGCAAACACGTAGTGTTTCACCTTAGAGCTGGTAAAAACGTGCCAAAAAACCGTTAAAAATAAATAAAATTACATATACTTGATTAATTTCGACGGGTTCCGCTGTGTACGGGTGGCCGAATTGGTTAAGGCGTCAGCCGCGATAGCTGGAGATGCGGGTTTGAGTCCCATCTCGAACGCTGGAGGTCCTCGTCGCTTTTTCTTAAGTATATGTCATTTATTTCAACTTCTGCAACACAATTTTGAATCGGACTTTTTTAACCGATTGTGCTGAAATCAAGCACACTTACTTATAAGTTCGGTGGCAATGCAATATTATGGCACCAATGATGTGGCGACGATAATTGCTTACCATCAGACAATCGTCTGTTTGTTTACGGTTAAGATTGAATTTCGTCGTTTAAATCGACTATAAAGAAAGCAAGCCAGCAAGACAATCACTACAGAATTAAAAAAAATATGTGACCTATATTATAACAATCAATTAATATCGTTTTTGATTTAAACAAATAAAGTAGCTACAATTATTCTGCAGCAAACATTGGTACATTTGCATTTCGATCTCCAAAAATCAACTTTAATTCTCGGCGAGAGAGTACAAATCACAATGCGGTATCGGAACTCGACGCAATCATTAAAAGTAATTAAACGGACAGCACTTCCATTGTAATTGGCATTACGACGGATGTCCAACAATCCAGGCTGCGTTACTATTGTTTCGACATATCGGCGAAGTCGATTACTCCGGCAAGCCAGTGTTACAAGATCCTGTCTCTCTTTGTCTATAATCTTCCTCGCGCTGTCCCGGATTTTTGCCACGGATCATGGGAGCCTGGAGTCCGCTTGCCAACTAATCTCATTTGAACGAATGAATGAGTGAATGAATGAATTAATATTTGTTTATTCGTAGACACACAACACAAAGGTGACAGAAATACGAATAACATAAAACATACAAGGAAAAAAGTGCCACGAAATGGTCTCATCTCAGCGTTATGCTGGCGACATCCAGCGCTGATCTTCCGATGAGATCATCAAGTGAAAAAGTATCACGGCAGGTAACATAGAAACATTTGGCGTAGGAACTAGTTTTACGAAAGTGACTGCCACTTGACCTTTCCAAAGGGTAAACTAGCCTTATTTTAGTACATATTATTCTCTTATACCATAAAAAATCCCATTACTATCTTTTATTAGTTTCTAAAATATAATAGATACTGAATAAATATTACAGGATATACTTAAACAAAATGACTGAGCTCTTCGATAACACCCATGGCTCAGGAACAATATCTGTGATCATCACACAATTAAATGCCCTTATTGGGTTTTGAACTCACGACCGTCGGCTTACTATTCACTAGGCCAGACATGTCGTTAAATAATTATATCTTTTATATTTATCTTTATTTAAGATCTTTTTAGATACTTTTAAGATACGCTCTAAGGATTCGCAATAAAAAACAAACAGAGAGCTATTTTTGTCAATCAGTTGAATGAATTCTCTTATAAGAGCTTTATCAGAGTCCAGTCAATCAATAGAAGACCCTTAACACTCTTTTTATTTAGACAAGTTCGTGTCTTCTCTATACCTCGCTTAGACTAGCATTCGAATCACATTCCAGGAATTCTAATAGTCCATTGCTAAACGTCGTAACTATACATGCGTTACGCCCACATAAGACTTAACAATACCAAGAATAACAGAATGTTATGGACACTCGCTCCGTATTAGGTTACAGCAATGTCTTAGGTGGTTCCTTGACAAGGCCTTCGATTAAGAGGCCTTTGGGTCAGAATTTGCGGCTTAAATCGGACACATAGTCGTTAAACTTGATGAAATGGAGTGATACTATAGTGATGGAGTTATAGGAGTCGTATAAGTGCTGCTATAGGTATCTTATACAGGTAATACAAGTAAAGTGCATATAAGACAATCAAATTATGTTTAAACTATGCCTTTGTTTTGAATTCATTATTTCAATATGTATTGAACATGATTAATTAATTATATTATTTCTGTTCGTGTTATTTCGTGCTCAAAAAAATTATGTTAACAAAACCGTTTGAGAACATATTATTTGGTTATTGATAATAAACAGTCACTTTATTTACAATAAAAATACGAGTACTTTAACTAGTTATTAAATCTAAAACTGGCCCTTGAAGCATTGTACCAAGCATGCTGGCAGCATTTCTTCGTTGTATCGCAATGCTGATAGGTTGTGCGAGGAAACCGCCAGCTATTCGGTCACATCACTTTTGGTTAGTAGTCTTTTTTAGTCTTTATTTTAAAAGAGATTTTAAAGAAAAAATATATATATATATATTATTGCTTATATAAATGTAATGCTTAATTATCGTCAAAAAACTTTTTTTTTATAGAAGACTCGCCAGCGATAGCTCTCAATCGCACCTGACAGTAAGTGTCGACGAAGTCTAGGGTGTAACACGCTGCTTCAGTAACAGCCTCACTCTTGCCTTGAAAAAAAACCCAAATTATACCTATCTTTAAACTAGTATATCATTAAACTATTAAATTATTGACTAATTATTAAACTGACGTCATTTAACTTTTCTACAAGTCACAAATATGTACTTTTTTTAATTTCAATATGTCTTATTCCTATATATATATCGACTAGAAAGCTAATAAGGGCAGTAACACAATCGCTGTCTTTCCACTCATCGAGCAATTCACCGCGCGGCTCTTATCGACCACTTATTTAGAACCAAAACGTAATTTTTTCATATAGCTTCAGCCACACATGTAACCTTCTAGATACGTAAAGATTCGCAAGGAGGACTTCGCAAATGAGTGTCAATTACCTACAAGCAGTAGGGAGTGAATGTTAATGAATGTATTTCGTTATTCACTCGGCCATGTGTATTGAATGTAATTTACTTAAGGATAATTTTTATGTTGGTATTTTAAAATAGTATACACGGTGAAATTTGATCGGTGATTCCTGATTAGGAAAAAAAAATCTAATTTAGTCATTAATAGCGATTATATTTGTGTAGCACTTACACGGAACTAAGTTTTTGTATATACCTAATTTAAGAGGTACAATTATATTTTAATTTAAAATTATTGTCATCCTACTAGCGGTGTAATCTAAAGAATTTAAAACCTCTTTCGCAAGTAAGTCATAGCTATAAAAAAAGTAAAAACAAATAAGAACTAAGCCGTCAATTTGACAACGCGATGGCACATGACGTACACTAATTCCATTTAATAATATTAAGTATGGTGTCTTTGTAACTAGTGGTTGTAATATTAACGAGGTTATTAACTGTTAGTTACTAATATTAATTAGGTAGTGAAGTAAATTCCATAAAATCTCACGATTTAGATACATACATACATTTCAGCCGTATACAGTCCACTGCTGGACATATGCCTCCCACAAATATGACTTGTATCATCTTGAAGGTAGTTGCCAGAGTCGCCACGCTTGACAGGCGGGTTGGCGACCGCAGTAGCTGTAGACTGGGTTTCGATGGACGTTGCTGCCCATCCGTAGGATTTTTCCCTTTGTCGCCTCTTACGACACACGCGGCAAGAGATGGGGTGGTGCTATTCTAGTCAGCCGGCATCACACGGCTATTTTAGATTACGTCCCGTTTAAATTTCACCGTGTATGTTGTGCTGATATTGAGAAGCGAGCTAGTGATAGAATACAAAATTGAACCAAATGGTCAAAGAATGGAATCTTGAATGTTGGGTACGGTGCGGGTTTCAAGACACGAGAGGGGAACACTTTTCTGCCGAATGAACACACAACTTTTCACCTGATTACCGCTAAGATAAAACATTTTAAATTAAAACTGGCGCCTTGAAGAGTATGGTGAAATACTTCGCAGACTTTGAATAAGTGTATGTAGCTGAGTTGGTCAAGCAATTATTATGTATCCTAGATTCGCGAGTTCGACTCTCGCCCTGGGCTGTTGATTCAATGATATCTGATTTTTATTTCTTAGAATTGTCTCTACGCTCAAGCAGCTTTATTTATGCGTAATGCTGAACCGATTTATCTAAAGTTTTATTCAATCGAAAACAATTTGAAATGTCGATAGCCAATGGCTTGGAAAGATAGGACGAGTCGTGACGGCTGCCAATGGTGACTGGCAGGCAATTAGGATTCCGGCCATTTCAAGGCGTTGGTTGTGTGCTATGAAAAGGTTAATAAATCCTATGATAGGAGCAGGCTTGCCCGCAAAGGACACGACAATTTCCACTTCACTAGCTCGGAAAGCCCGTTTTAGTTCATTAATAATAGATAGCAAAACTGTACTTTACTCACAAAGTAATTTTATACATGTATTTATGCCGTTACATGTGATGGATTTTGATTTATTGATGCTAGTTATTGGAAGTAAATTTTAAAGTTTTAGATTATTTTTTTCTAAGGGGTGTAAAATGTTGTGTTTCACGGCAGCAAAGTTAGTTCCTCTCTCGAGCCTTGAAATTCTCCCAAGGCTTAAGATTCCACTCTTTGAATCACTCGCTATGCCCGTGGCTCAAATCTTAAGCATTAAGAGAGTTTCAAGGCACGAGGAGTAAAACACAAATTTTGCTCTCTTGTATAACAACTAACAAATTGTCTTATTTATTTAATATTTTTTGCACAATTGATCTTAGAGTGCAAAAGGTAGACTTAATGCGATAGGTAGGGATCGGATATTCGAATAGATATTTACTAAAAGTTGGGCAGAGTGAACAGTATGGAGACAGAATGTAAGGCTTTATTTTCGTTTAATAAAATTCCCGGGATTTGTAAACGACAGTTAACTAACAGCTTATGTGCATAAAAATAAGGTGTGTATGTTTATGTCACCAAATAAGATAAAACAGGAAACGGATTTGAAGCCATTATTAACTGTATAGAAGCAGGTAACTCACGTTTTAGAAGTCGAATATATGGCTCCACATGTTTCACTGCCAAAAAAAATAACTACTTCTCTTATAACTCGAAGAGAAATCAGGTATGAATCGTATCGTACCCGTCACGTATAAACCCAGGCGTCATTCACGACATCCTTAAGCCTGATGACACCAGATTACTGAGACTTCGTTGAATCTATTGCTCACTCACGAGTCACGAACCGGTCTATCATTCATTCCGCTCACTCGCGAATGGGAGGTTAAGTTTGATAGCATTCTGAGTGGAGCACTCAGTCAATATTGGAAGTTTCGCTGTTCCGATAAAGGATAAAAAATGGGTGTATCATTGAACTGTTATCGATTTCAATCCATACTTATATTATATAATAAATAATAAATAAAATAAATAATAAATATTTCGGGACAATCTTACACAAATCGACCTAGTCCTACGGTAAGCTCAGTAAGGTTTGTGTTGTAGGTACTAGACGACGATATATATAATAGATAGATACATATAAATACTTAAATACATAGAAAACTCACTCATGAGTCAGGAACAAATCTATCATTCATTCCGCTCACTCGCGAATGGGAGGTTAAGTTTGATAGCATTCTGAGTGGAGCACTCAGTCAATATTGGAAGTTTCGCTGTTCCGATAAAGGATAAAAAATGGGTGTATCATTGAACTGTTTTCGATTTCAATCCATATTTATATTATATATGCGAAAGTAAATCTCTCTGTCTGTATGTTACCTCTTCACGCTGAAACCACTGAACTAATTGTGATCAAATTTGTTATGAAGAGAGTTTGAGCTACGAGAAAAGATATAGGATAAACCCTATCCCGTAACCATACTTTAAAGACGGGCATGGCTGACCGACGAAGTAGCAAGGAAAATCTAGTGATCGCTCTTGGGGAATTCATACGGATCATAAAAAGATTTAAATTTGGATTTTCTCGAGGACTCACATATCATAATTAATCTTTCTATACTGTAAACATCACTCTACCTAAGCTCAATGAAGTCTGGAATCCTCTTGGAAATGAATCCCACAATTTGGCTTTTTTACGAAAGCAATTGCTATCTGATCTGGCATTAGTCCGGTTTCCTTGCAATGCTTTTCTTCACCGAAAAGCGACTGGTAAATATTAAATGACTAGCTTTTGCCCCCGGCTTCGCACGCGCAGATGAACCCTCTCTTGACCTTTTCGGGGATAAATATCAAAAAACGCTAAAATTAATTTTCTTGTGCTTGAATAAGGAGTGTTTACACAAAATTTCAAGTCTGTAGCTTTAAATTTTACACAATCCCCATACACACTATCAACCCCATTTTTACTTCTTTAATGGTGGAATTTCCAAAAATCCCTTCTTAGTAGGTGCTTACGGTATATAAACTACCTATTGTGAAAAAATCTGATAACTAGGTTAAGCGGTTTGGGCTGGGCGTTGATCAGTCAATCAGGACTTTCACGTTTATATAATATATAAGAAGATTTTCATGTTCCGAAAAACTCATTGGCATATAAAAAAAAAAATGATTTATTTCAGGCCGTACTGCCAATATACCTAAGTATAAGTCGGAGTTTGATCCTGCGATCTTCGGATTACAAGTGGCACGCTCTTACCTAAGCCACCTCTTTACCACCCTGTAAACATTACACGCGACTATTCATACTTACACTAACTGTATCGAAACACGTTGTGCTATAATTGGAAATTGCTCCAATATTCCAATGAAACTCCCAAACTTAGGTGTGTTGATAATTTATTTCAATGTCAACACACCGCCGCAACTATGATCAAAACTTATTAATTCATACAACCAAATACTAACTATCCCGAGTCTCTCGGGGTACAGAAACAATACAATACAAGGCGCCATTACCATGATAACGAGGTCTCTAGCCAAGAGGCTTATTCGAAGTATATGATTTGTTACTGGATTGAGATTAAGAAATCCACAAAAAAAGATAAAAGACCTTTATTTTTAAATTTAGGCATATTAAATGCACTTATGAACGTCAAAGAAAATATCTACCACTGGTTCTAACTTTACACTTCTGACCTGAGAAGAGACCGAAAAGAAGCTACAGCGGGGCTTATTTTTTTCAAAATAGTGATATATCAGGGTGATTATTCGGGCCTTTGAACCGCTCTTTTTTTTTTTTTTTTAATGATATAGGAGGCAAACGAGCAGACGGATTGCCTGATGGTAAGCAACTACCGCCGCCCATGGACACTCGCAACACCAGAGGAGTCACAAGTACGTTGCCGGCCTTTAAGATCCCTATACGCTCTTTTCTTGAAGGTTTGGATGTCATATCGGTCCGGAAATACTGCACACGACAATTTATTCCAGAGTTTTGCTGTGCGAGGCAGGAAGTTTCTAGAAAAACGCACAGTTGAGGACTGCCAACCATCTATGTGGTGAAGATCTTGTTACTCTGTCCAGATTTCTGTAGAAATGATCACACAGTTTGGTGTTATTTTTGGTTTACTGGTAGATAGATAGCTGGGCTGGCTAAAGGACAACAAAACCTACTTAATAGAATGCAGGCACTTCTACAGAAATCTGGACAGAGTAATAAGAGCGGTTCAAACGCCCGAAGAATCACCCATCAAAGGGTTAGAACCGGTGGTAGATTTATTTGTAGGTACATAAAGTGCATAGTAATATGCTTAAATTGAAAAACAAAGATCTTTTTTTGTGACCATAACTTTGACTGTATTAAAACTGGTAACTCAAGTTTTATAAGTTGAATATTGCTCCACATGTATCGCTCCGTAATGAGGAGCATAATCATGAGTACTTCTGTGTTAAAAAAATAAGCAGCAAACCTGAAACGTACCTTGGGAGATACCTATGTCCATAAGTGGACTGCAACGGGCTGATGATGATGATAATAAAGGACGTAATCGTTAAATCTACCGGCGAATCTGGTTACTTAACTAAAGATTGATCTCAAAACTTTAACAATAATTGCTAATGATGAGTTGATAAAAGAAGAGAACAATGTAATATTCATCAAAATTTTAAAAATAATATGTTATAACAAAATTGAAGTTTGAATACCGCCCCAAGAACTAGAGCCAAGTGTCGAGTATGGAAGTTCTCGGAACTCTGTTAGACAATAATAAGTGGTATTATTAAGTTTAGCTTTCAAAATGACTATTGTGTGAATTGGCGTAAATGATGACTCTGTCGTTTGTGGAGGATTTTGAAATGGAAGGAGGCACTGGCTGTTCAAAACTATCCTTCAGAGTGACACTCCTTCACTCCGAGCGGTGTCCTGATTTGGCTTGAAAATAGGTCCCAGAGCTTTTTCTTATAATATAGGCGGCAAACGTCTGCTGGATTGCCTGGTGGTAAGAAATTACCGACGTCCATGGGCAACCGCAACACCAGGGGCGTCACAAGCAGCATGGGGTTGAAGCGTTGGAAACCTTACTCACCATCAGGAACACAACACTACATACCTGAAAGGTAGCAGTGCTATTATGGCTGTGGTTTTCTGTAAGGAGGAGGTACTGTACTTCCCCAGTCCAGCTGCTCTCATTGTTGGACGTAGTTTAAGGAATACCGCAAAAACATAACCTGTAATTACATAAGCCGTTAACTATTGGCCACGTTAAAGACGATTTCTGTTGTAATTTATTACACATTTCTTTATTAAATTTTTACAACACGTCAAAATCAAATTACATATTTAAATACAAAAAAATATTACAAAATTAGTATTTGCGACATAACACAAAATACAAAAAAATATTACAAAATTAGTATTTGCGACATAACACAAAATACAAAGAACAATAGTTAAAAACAGTTAAAATTAATCAAACCTATCATTAATACAACTAAAGTAGGTGTTTCGTTCTTGAAAAATTCTTTGAAGCTAAAGAATGTATGCTCGATGAGACACCGTTTAAGTCGTGTTTTAAAGCTTTTTAGTGATGTCCCGGCAGTTTGTTGTAGACAGTTGCTGGACTCCTAAGAGTTTGTTCGAATTCCGTAAGTAGTTATGACCATGAACAGCTCCTCTCAATCAATGATGAATGTTATAAATTATCGCTAAACTAAGCTGAGGACAAACAAACTAACACATGGAATAACAATGTGCCTAGTCCTCTTGTCTCGTTTTCGTTCACATACGAAATAATTTTCTGCCAAAATGTCATTTTTGGTACAAGCTTTTTTTGCCGATTGTAGTTTTGCTCAATCGTTATCTACTCATGGAAATGTTCTAACGAGTCTAAACACCACGGGTTTATCTTTTGTATTTTAGGAGTTGCTTTTGCAGCTCCAGCATCAGATCAGATCAGTGGTACCATAATATTGCATTGTCACCGAACTTACATATTATGTGTGATAAATTTTAGCTCAATAAGTTAAAGATATCTGCTTCAAAATGGAATTGAAGGATTCCACCCGGATAAACATACATGCATTGAAAATTAAATAAATGCTTGTAAAAGATCCAACACATTGACATATATAAAAACAGTGTATTACATAAACAAACGCTTACAACTATCGCAAAAACTCTTATTCCCATGACAAATATCAAAAGTTGTACAAGTCATATAAGATATCCGAACTCTCTGATCATTTGTTCTCACATTTTTTTATATAACAGTTACCCGCTTTTCTTGACCCTTTTTCTTGCTCGTCTTTCTGTAACAAAATATAACCTATGCATAAATAAATGAATACTTTGGAACCGGCTTACACAAATACACGTAGTGCTACAGTAAGCGAAAAAGGCTAGTGTTTTAGGTTTGGCGACACTACATAAAAATATACACGGTGATGTACTTAAATATTAAATACTAGCTGACCCGGCGAACTTCGTACCGCCTAAAAAGCGACAAAAGTAGTGATAGCTTTCAAAAATCACGGGATTATTGTGATTTTTTAGTACTTAATGTGACGATTCCAACCAATCCAAAATCATTTCAATCGGTTCAGCCGTTCTTGAGTTATAAGCGGTTGAACAAACCCCACTTTCTTTTATATATATAGATATACTTATAAAAAAGTCCACAATGAAGGTAGAAATGTTTGTCTAAAACACAAATAAATGCCCTGGCTAGGATTACAACACGGGTTGTCTAGCTTCATTGGCAGGATTCCTACCGACCACAGACAACTACCTATAGACAAGTCATATTAGTAATTTTATTCGCGATGTAAGTTGCCAAAACAGCCCGGCCACGACAATGCGCGACTTGCAGCGCGGCAAGCTTTTGTCTGTTCGTTGCGCGGTCAAGACCCGCAATGCACTGCGGTTAGTTAACATCGCACGCAATGAACAGATAATACGCTTGCCGCGTCGCAATTTGCGGAATGTCGTGGCCGGGCCGTAACGGCGATGCGATTGGTCGCTTTAGTAATTTCATACAAATAATTTACTACAATCACGTGTTTTCTTTTACCTTAGCTGGTTGGATGTTGTTTAATTTAATAATTTTGAATGATAAAATGATGGATATCTTTAATTTCGATTACATTTTTTCCGGTACATTCTTTCCTTGCGGTAGTGAGGTGAAAAACTATGTGTTGCACTTGGTAGTAAAGTGTGTTCCCTTCCCTTGCCTTGAGACCCTCCCAATGCTGAAGATTCCACTGCTGCAATCTCTAGCTCGGATCTCACCTACACAAAAGATCCCAATGGGCCGAAGTGTATCCGGATCCCCATAACATAAGATAAGATTAGCTCGGATCTCAAGATGAGATGGTAAACACTGAGTTTTCTCCCTTGTATAACAAATAGTTATTATTCCTGTCTTGTTGCAGCGGGCGTGCGAACGGTGGATGTCCAGGCCGTGGAGGGTATGGTGGCTCAGTTCCCCTGCGACCTCGGCACCGCTGCCAACGACAAAGTCTACATGGTTTTCTGGTTCCGGGATGACGCTGGCATCCCGCTGTACAGGTCAGTGCCAATTCCTATCCATAGATATTGCTTTTTTTTTTTACTTGCTGTGTCCGGTTGTGGTACACTTGGCCAGACCGGTCGTATAAAAAACCTAGCCTATGTGTTAATCCAGGGTGTCAGCTAACTCCATATAAAATTTTATTAAAATCGCTTCAGCCGTTATGATGTGATGAAGTAACAAACATACACACTCTCAAACTTTCGCCTTTATAATATTAGTACAGATGCAACAAAGGTGGCAAACAAGCATACGGCCCGTCGGATGGTGAGCACCCTAAGCACTTTTAATTATGTGTTTTAATCATTATACAAAGACGATAACTTAATATGTATTTTATTCGGTTGACGCGATAATTACTAATGAAGTAACAACTAAAACGGATTATAATATCGATAAATACTAAATTAAACTTCATCTCGGCCTTTAGAACCCTTTAGCAGCGTCCATTGTCATCGGGAGTTTAAATTAGTATACGCGATATAATCCGTTTTAGTTTATTTATTTCACGATAACTTAAAATAAAATAAAATATTTACCAACACTCACTAGTCCCAACAAACAAGGCTATTACCCCGTTACCTAACGCTCATTTTAGGGGCAAGGTAAAATAGTGATGTTGCTTCACATTATTAGTCGATTCATATTTATTTATTTATTACAAGTTACTTGGCAAACAAAAAATCTTCTTTATTGAAAGCCCGAGAGATAACTCATTCATTTATCTTTATACTTAATCAGATCGGAGAGCGACAATTAGATATAAATATCGAATATCGTCAATTTGGGGTTCAATTTTTGAAATAGTCACCGAGTAATCTTCATAGAGATTCTCATTCATTCTCTATGGAAATCATTTGGAGACTATATCAAAAATCGGAGCCAAGATCTTTTGACATGTTATTGAGTGAAGTTAACTTCATTTTTTTATCGACTTAGATTATCGTAACTGCCGAGCTGCCCAATCACATTACACTGAGCATAAGATAACGGGGTGTAGCTATTACTAGATTGTACGTAGTTGTAAGCTAGGCGACAGCCGACAAACTTCGCCCGATGAGGAAGGAAGCTTTAGTCAAGTTTACTCAATAACCTTAAATGAGTCTTAGACAAGCGCCCGTACCGAACCATCGTGTAGTTTCCTTGCTGGACATTGTTTGATGGTACAAACGCTTATTACCTAAACATACAATAATCAATTGCGAATCAAAATTTACTTTGAGCTCCGAGGTTTTGACGCGGGTTGCACTGCTCATTATGGCGGACAACTGACATGCCAGAAAGTATCAAAGGTATAGGTAAAGGTAAGTAACAAAATCTGACCCACACCTCAAGCCTTGGCCAAAATAATTGGGCACACACTATTTTTCTTTTAACCCTAAAAACCATCTCTAGATGCAGTTAAACAATTTTCTGATATTTCAAACCAGATAGATATTCATTATTCAACAAGAGAACATCAATTAATAATATACTTAAGAGTACGTATTAAATAAGAAAACAAAAAGCACCAACGATTCAGACTCGTACGACGAAATGACTTATTGTTAATTTTCTATGTTCAATCACCAGTCACCGCAACGACCAATACCTTAATCAGTTTAAATTAATTGATAATAAATGTCATCAGAAAAGATGTAAATACTACACTTTTCGGACCCGGGTATGTCCTTAAACTACGTCCAACAATGAGAGGTAGGGCACAGCGATGACCATCACGCTTGAATCTGGGGCAGCCCAACTGGGGAAGTACCTCCTCCTTACAGAAGACCACAGCCATAATAGCACTGCTACCTTTCAGGTATGTAGTGTTGTGTTCCTGATGGTGAGTAAGGTTCCCAGAGCTCCAACCCCCCTTAAAGGCCGGCAACGCGCTTGTCACTCCCCTGGTGTTGCGGGTGCCCATGGGCGACGGTAATTGCATAATACCAGGTAATCCGTCTGCTCGTTTGCCGTCTATGTTAATAAAAAAAACTTATAAAATGGAGTTTTCGTGTAAAAATCATGGGTGCTCAATACTTTTAGCCAAGGCTGGTTTGGGTCAATTATATGCATGTGTATGCTCTGAGCGGATTCTCTAGTTGAGCATGCAGAGTGCATGTTAAATAATTGCAAACATATGAAAGTGGTCACAGTGTACGCTGCTGAAATCGCTTGAAGGCTCAGCGCAACGCTCCACGCTCGGTTCGCTTTGAGGATTTTTTTTTTTTTTTATGATATAGGAGGCAAACGAGCAGACGGATTGCCTGATGGTAAGCAACTACCGCCGCCCATGGACACTCGCAACACCAGAGGAGTCACAAGTACGTTGCCGGCCTTTAAGATCCCTATACGCTCTTTTCTTGAAGGTTTGGATGTCATATCGGTCCGGAAATACTGCACACGACAATTTATTCCAGAGTTTTGCTGTGCGAGGCAGGAAGTTTCTAGAAAAACGCACAGTTGAGGACTGCCAACCATCTAGGTTAGAAGATGTTGTCATTGTATATAAACTGACCCTAATTTCATTTTATATCTAACTATTTGGTAAATTCTTTGAAAACTGTATCATTGATAAATGTCTAGCAACAATATTGAAACTGAATTATTTATTTGTAATCTCATACTTGGAATGAAGTAGCTAACTAAATTTGTAAACAAAATGGCCTACAGTTGTAAATAATTATGCTTTCGCACAAGTCAGTTCGTGGCACTAATTTATTTTCCTAACTAGTGCGTAAAAAGTCCACTTTTCGCATATGCGTGCGTAAATTTCTCTTTTTAAGGCACTTGCTATGAAAAATTAGGTTCTATACTTGTATAAAAACTTCTTTAAAACTCGGATGATTGTCACCCTCGTTTCACTCGGGCTCCAACGTTCACCCTCGTCGACAAAAAATTTTTTTTCACTAGTATCGAAATGTACTATTTTATTTCTCTTTGTTATATAAAAGGCTTTTAATTAACGCGTGCTAACTACACTTATTTTTGCTTTCATTGTTGAAGAAATTGCAATACGCTTGGAGAATTTCTAAAGATAGAATATTACCATCGCAAAATGTCTATGGGATCCATTTTAGGAAGTACTTACAAGTAGAAGTACCGAAATAATAATATGTTATGCAATTGAGTGAATAAAATGTAGTAAAATGAGAATAAACACCCAAATATTCAAAGGTATAGAAAATGGCATAGATATTTGTTCCTGAGTCATGGGTATTTTCTATGTATTTTAGTATTTACATGTATCTATATATTATATTTAAATCATCGTCTAGTACCTACACAAATCTTACAGTAAGGCTTGTTTACTGTAAGATTTGTGTAATATTATAATTTTTTTTTTAGACTTAGCTTTTATAATGTCCAAAGGATAAAGGCGATCACAAAGCTATGCGTAGGAGGACTACAGGAGACTTGCCAAGATGGGAGACAAACTATTACGAAAACAACTTATTTAAATAAAATCCTTCAATATTTTACCTGAAATCTAAGACTTTCCCTAACCCAAATAAGAAAAAAATCACTTCAAATCCATTAACATCCGATCGCATTCATACAATTCTTGTCGGCTGCGTCGGGACCACAATCAAGAGTCGGAGTGCAGTCGACGGCAGGCGATAATTGCCGAAGTTTCCCGAACTACTGCCGGGACAGACGGCTATTTTTGCGGCAAGAGTTATACGCTTTTAATTGCTTCGTCGCAAACTTTGATAGTAGCCGTGAAGGGAAGAAATGAAAAGTGTACCCCAGGGAGGTGTTCTAGGTAAACTTAAGAAGGAAGTATAAAGCCGCTCTTCACTTAGCGTTGAAACAATCTATATAATATAAACGTGAAAGTCCAGTACCCTTACCATGAGTTATGACATTACGGTTTTCGTTAACTATCTGTGCATCTCGTTCGCACTAAAATAGTACAAGCGAGATGCACAGATAGTAAACTCGATACTCATTATCGACAACATCACTGTCACAACTCATGGTAAGGGTACTGACTGACTGACTGATCAACGCCCAGCCCAAACCACTTACCAATACACAAACCCTCTCCCAAAACTCCCAAACCTAGATAGCTGACTTTTTCGCAATAAGTAGTTTATACACCCATTAAGAAGGGATTTTTGAAATTTTACCATTAAGGGGGGTTGAAAGTTTGTATGGGGATTGTGTAAAATGTAAAGCTAGAGACTTGAAAAATTGTGTAAACACTCCTGATTTGAATACAAGAAAAGCAATTTCACCGTTTTTTGAAATTCTTCCCCTAAGGGGTCAAAAAGGAGCTTCTTACGCGCGTGCGAAGCCGCGGGCAAAACCTAGTTTTTTTTATTTATCGTCAACTAAGGCCAAGTTACAGGCATTCTTAGGCTACGGTGGCTAATTTTCAATAGGTGGCCGGTGTGCTTGTTTGCCACTGTTATAGTAATAATAAAACTTATTAAAGCGTTTCTCTAAATTTTGCCACTTTTTTCGCCCAAAATTTTTTTGGTAAGTTTTATGTTTTTTCTGGTCAGAATCACCAGCTGATTCGATTTATGCAATAAAAAAATGTCCCATAAAATTCCATACATTTTTAAATTTCCTATTATGTTACCTCCATAGAAAATATATAGAAAAGGGTAACACAATAGGAAAAAAATCTTTGGGACACATTTTTTTCTTGCATAAATCGAATCACCTCGCGATTTTGACAAGAAAAAACATAAAATTTCCCAAAATATTTGAAGTCGAGAAAAGTGGCAAAAATTTTAAGAAACGCTCAGCTAGTGCTATATATCTTCAATCCTATAATTGTAAGAAGACTTGTGACAAATTCCTTAAATCAATTGTGATACTTTATGATTCTATGAATTTTCGAGTTACCTTTTCTCCAAAGTCATACTTAAGACACTTTAAGAATGTCATCAGTTATTACATCAAGCATAAAATGAGGATCATGAGGCATCGTTTAAAGCCGTAAACTAAGTTGGCTTCACAATCACGAGACTTCAGAGTTTCTAACAAGTTCCCCGGCGACCCCGATCGAGATATTCGTGGCGTCATCGTACCTAATCATAGAAATACTGTAGATAAAGCAAAAGATGAGACAAATACTTATTTACGAGAACGGGATTATTTGACAGACGAACATGTATTTTTTTTATGATATAAGGTGGCAAACGAGCAGACGGATTGCCTGATGTTAAGCAATTACCGTCGCCCATGGGCACCCGCAACACCACGAGTCACAAGCGCACAACATACCTGAAAGGTAGCAGTGCTATTATGGCTGTGGTCTTCTGTAAGGAGGAGGTACTTCCCCAGTTGGGCTTCTCCAGACTCGAGCGTGATGGTACTTCGCTGTGCCCTACCTCTCATTGTCTGACGTAGTTTAAGGACATACCGGGTCCAAAAATGCCAATGCATGGCCGAAACCAAAAATTACACAACTAATGCTGATTTAAACTTTCACGATTTTTACACATTGTTACACATAAACGGGACTTAACCGCGCTTTATAACTATGCACCTAGCATTTAATTGATCTTTTGTATGTACTACCAGTGACACTAAATGACACAGTTCAAGAAGATTTTTGTGCCTTGTGGTAATCTAGGACCCGGGTATGTCCTTAAACTACGTCCAACAATGATAGGTAGGGCACAGCGTTGACCATCACGCCTGAATCTGGGGCAGCCCAACTGGGGAAGTACCTCCTCCTTACAGAAGACCACAGCCATAATAGCACTGCCACCTTTCAGGTATGTAGTGTTGTGTTCCTGATGGTGACTAAGGTTCCCAGAGCTCCAACCCCCCTTAAAGGCCGGCAACGCGCTTGTGACTCCCCTGGTGTTGCAGGTGCCCATGGGCGACGGTAATTGCTTAACACCAGGCAATCCGTCTGCACGTTTGCCACCTTATGTCATAAAAAAAAAATCTGACAAAAATGCGTAGTTTATTTGAAGAGAGTCTATGCCGCAAACTTAGATAAAACACTGGCGCTTCGCCAGTTCGTAAATTACCAAGTGGACAAATTTTTGATGGCTTTTTAAATATTTTTTCGCGAGTTAGGCACTCAAGAAGTTTAATCTTGTGAATAAGTTTACGTGAACACGACTGCGTGTCTTGAGATAGGATACTTAATTTAACCAAGTTTGTTTTCATAACTAATAATAACCTGATAATCGTTTATTAAGTTTTCTTAGTCAATTTTGGACCCGGGTATGTCCTTAAACTACGTCCAACAATGAGAGGTAGGGCACAGCGATGACCATTATGATTGAATCCGGGGCAGCCTAACTGGGGAAGTACCTCCTCGTTACAGAAGACCACAGCCATAATAGCACGGCTACCTTTCAGGTATGTAGTGTTGTGTTCTTGATGGTGAGTAAGGTTTCCAGAGCTCCAACCCGGCAAGGCCGGCAACGCGCCCCCTAGTGTTGCAGGTACCCATGGGCGACGGTAATTGCTTACCACCAGGCAATCCGTCTGCTCGTTTGCAACCTATGTCATAAAAAAAATAAAAGACATTATGATTCACTTATATTTGTATTGTTGCGTTGCACTAACTACAATCGTAATTACGAGTATAGCTTGTTTTTCAATAAATGTTACAAAGTATCATATTCTCTATTTTTTTATCAAGGTGATTAAAAGAACATAAATTAGGTAGTTAAATAGAATTATAATAAACCTTGATCACTTCAGCAAAAACAGAAAAGTATAAATACAAAATTACATAAACCAACATCAGATCCTCATATGATGTTTTTTTTCATTTAGATGTGAGAATAGTTCCAAGGGCTGCACAGCTCAGCTATACGATTCACTCTTTCGAGCAAAACACTAAATATTCTCCACAAACCGGTCAAGGCTCCAATTTTTTTTATACAACGAATGTGACAAACAAGCATACTGCCCATCTGATGGTAAGCGGTTACCGAAGCCTAAGCAACTCCAGAGGATTCACATGCGCCTGTACACTCCTTTTTTAAAGAACCTAATACTGTAGTCCCTAGGGAAAACCATGTCTCTTCACAGTGGTGCTCGCCCTAAGCCCCAGCAATTATAAGAACGGCGCTCATACTTAAACTTGCGTACTTCGACTATCCTGAATGTACATTGTACCAAGTTTAACTTATAGTTTATCTTAGAATTCCTCTTGTATACCTTTCTTAAACTCCTGGCTCGTATAGGCGACATGTTCTCAAAGTTTTGGATAAAGCCCCGCTTATCAATGGAGCTATTCATTAGCATAGTGTGTTCGGTGTTCTCTGCATTGTGTACGAATTCGGAAGAACTTCATATCACGCGGGCATGCCTAATTCATGAGGGCGGATTATCGGTGTCTAGATTGAACGGGTTTTAATCAGAACGGTGTTGTATGTCCTCTGAGCACTGAGTGTAAGTTTTTAACGTAACTTTACGTTACGAACGCGTTTGCGTTTGCCATATAAATAACATTATCACTTACGCGTGCGTAAACGTTTTTTTACGTCAAAGAAACTTACACTAGAGCCTCAGAGCGCCAACTCTGTGAGACTGACAAAAAGTCTTACATTATATGGGGCTTATTTATAATACGGCGGTTAGTAATCACGATAATGAAAACCTGTATAATATTAAGTACTCTTCTACCATTCTATTAGTCATCATCATCATCATCTCAGCCATAAGACGCCCACTGCTGAACATAGGCGTCCTCCTTGGATCTCCACATGTACCGGTTGGAAGCAACCTGCATCCAGCGTCTTCCAGCGACCTTAATGAAGTCGTCTGTCCATCTTGTGGGTGGACGTCCTACGCTGCGCTTGCTAATCCGTGGTCTCCACTCGAGCACTTTTCGACCCCATCTGCCATCTTCTCTGCGTTCAATGTGGCCTGCCCATTTTTGCTATTAGTACATTATCTCAAAATTTTTAGTTTCATCATCTTCCTCACGTTATCCAGGAATTTTGAGACATTTTTATTTTCGGAGGTTTTCTGCATACATTCAAAACCGTTGATGTATTTTCATAATCTTGTTTTCACACGTTAAAAACAAGCCGGCAGTTTCAAACAGAAAATCAAAAATGAAATCCCACAACAGTTGAAATTAAACCAGATGTTAGCAATTATTTCCAGTCCAGAGCTCTTAAGCCATTTCATTAATAATTGTTTACAAACGGTATCAAACAAAAGCCCGTGCCGCTTTGAAGTGTCTCTTATTTAACGTGCAAAATAATTAATCCACATTAAGGAAGTCATTGTTTTAGTTCATGAGTTTCCTCGTCTCCTACAGCGCAGAGGTTCGGAGGTAAGGATGGAGATGCAGATGTGAGGATTGCGGAATGCGGATATATATTTTTATTTATATCGTCTATTTTATTTATATCATTTCTATTTACATCATCCAGATAACACAGTAAGTCATAAAATAAATAAAAAAATAAAATAATTGAGGCGACTCTTAACTATAATTGTATGAAGGCAAATAGTCAAGACTCTCGGAGCAGTCAGCAAGTGAGCTTTTCAGGGCGTTGGCACAATGGCTGGGCGACGTTAAGAATGACAAAAGAGTATGCTCAATACTTTAGTGTTGCGGTGCAGCCAGCATACCACACCTTTGTGAAACTTAACCCTGCTGAATATAAGCCTCTCCCAAAATGCGCACATATACCTTTCTGCTTTATACATCAATTCGCTGCCGGCTTTTGCAAGTCGTTCCCTTTATACTGTTTGGAATCTTTATTTATGGGCATCTCATACTTTCCTCATTTAATTTTTTTATGAGAAATAAATACCTGTTATTCTATTTAAGAGGTACGTACTTGGACAGAATAACAGGTATTTATGTGTACTCGAAATAGCCACAAAACAATTACTACATAAGTTCGTAAAATCATAGAAGAAATACCGGATTTCGGATGTCGAAATCTGTACCACCCTTCTCCCCAGATACACTGCAGCGAGCACCTGTTCATTACGCAAGAGAAATCCCCGTATTAATTAAAAAACCCTACCCTCTAAGTCGCCGAATATTTCACCGTTCTGGCCACTTAAAACGAATAGCTTTAGTGTTTTTTACCGTATCACCTTTCCCGTGGCTTGTAGAAGCCGACACCCCTTGGAACGTACGAAATGCCTTTAAAAATTCCTCCGTCCAACTGTCGGGTCGTCGGAATGCTCTCGGGATAATGAAAGCGCCATCTAGTAGATTAGTTTCTCTCTAATGAACGGGAACTTTGAACTCTTTAAGAAGTTTGCCATGGGGATCAAAAGATTCTTGTAAATGGAAGTCTGTTTCGGTATGGTGGTGTAATGCAGATGCGAAGTTTTTCCCTCTTTCAAACACGCCCGAACACAATTTTGTAAATTAAAATATAAATCTAACATTTGTAAAAAATTTTATGCATATGGATTGTTGTCCAGCTGCATTATGCAGCTTTTTCTACATATATTATATATGGATGTGGAAGGCGCAGGACCGGTCTTTTTGGGTCTTTTTGGGGGAGGCCTATGTCCAGCAGTGGACGTCTTTTAGCTGACATGATGACGATGAAGCAGATTAGATTGTACTGTGGCAGATTAGATCACATTGGGGCAATGTTAAGCAAAGAAAAAAAAGTGTTAACAAAAACCATCATGGCGGCGGTAATTGCTAACTATCAGGTAATCCGCCTGCTCCGTCTGTTCGTTTGCCACCTTTATCATAATATATACATATTAAATTATCGTATGTCTAAAGTACATATATGTAACTGCATCTTAAGCATATACAATAAACTAATTGAAATTAAGATTAAATTTTTAATATTTTGTCCTTCCTAGGCCACAATTGTCTATTCTGACATGTTCTTAAAATCGTCAATATTGTCTTTTTTGTCTTTTTCAAATTTGTATTTTTTGTTCGTTTTCCGATACGCCTGCGAATTTTATAACATTGGTTTAACTTTAACTGGTACCAGGTCAAATTGACCTCGTACAAGTACTTATGCATAATTGCGATATTAACTAATTGCCGCAACAAAGCTGTTAACCGCTCTGTAAGACATGAATTATACACTGTACCAATAAATAAAAGTACCAGAACAAATAGCATGGTTCCCATTTTATCTGCTATGACACTATACGTCACTTTCACACTCACAAATTCGTTGGAGCGTGACAGATATTGTGACAAATAATAATCTCGACCAGGGTTACCAGCACATTAAGATTTCATGACACACAAGCGGATTTGCATAACAAAATAAGCCCCTAAACCTGTAAATTAAAAAAAATCCAGCAATCAATCTGGAAGTCCCAAATTGTTACAATTCAATCAGGGGGCTAACGCGGCACGCCGCGATAAATTATGCCGCGCACGACAACCAAATAACATCCGCCTAATGAAGGACCAATAAACGGCCGCGAAGCGCCGGGTTCCCGGCCTGGCTTAAGGCTGGGAACAGAGGGCTTACCGCGAAAATCGAAATTCGTAAATAGCCTATCTCCATCTCTATCGTTCTTGCATATACAAGCGATAAAGAGGCAAACGGACTGAACGAGTGACAGTGCTCGGGCGACAGTCAACTCTAACATTGGTTAGATTTAGCTATAAGACATGAGCATTTCACGAATTAATTATTGAAATGAGTATATCAGGTGTCAGAAATGATTTATTTTTTAATACTTTTGCTGTAGCAGCACGTTTTTTTACACCAAGATAATCTTTTGGTATGCCAATTTTGTACAGACACCAAACAAACAAAATAAATTATGGAATAAAAAAAAATGTTTCATGATATGGTTAATATTTTGAACTTTTGATGTAAATCAACTAATAAAGTTACTATTACTACTCAATTAGTCTTAAGATGTAAGTCTTGACTAACCAGTGTATGCTGACAGTGACGAGTGAGTGACTTCCATGACCTGGGAACAATTATCAGTGCTCATCACACAAATAATTGCCTTTATTGGGATTTGAACACAGGTCTATCGGCTTCACAGGGTCTCCATCCAGTAGACCAGACCTTTCTTCATTAAGGTTGAGTTACGATATATTTGGTGACGAGAGTTAATAGGCATCGTCTTTTCTTCATGAAGTCATGGAAAACTGTTGGATTGTACGAAATTAGTTTATGAAGCTATGATCCTGAATGTATCACTGATTGCCCATAAGAACTAATATTCGTCGCACATCCAAACATACAATTAATTAAAGCTGCGCCCATAATCATACAAATGAAACACCATGTGGCTATCAGATTTGATCCGACTCTCTAATTACTAGCGGATCAGATACAGCTTACAAAACACACAAATTCCGCAAAAGAGCCCTATGTTCGACACAAATGATCCAGGCTTCAACAGAATCAAAACTTTCGACTCGTAAATATAAGCGATAACCATGCTTGACCATCGATAACTACACGCAACTTTGGAACTAACCCGTTTTGGAATAATGTTCAGATTCGAATGATAACTGTCCCTATATAATTTGCGATTACGTTGACTTGTATTGTTATTAGTGATAGAGTTTACTTTCGTTTGCGTCAGTGACGGTTGATAGCTTGCCAAAAAGTCACGTTTCTGGCGTATCGAGGGTAGTTTACGATAATTTGGGTTATTGCGGCGCGTGGTTTAGTGCTCTCGTTATCTTTGAAATAATTGTCATTGTTGGTGTTTTTCCCGGTAACGATTATTTGGTGAATATAATTTCATTGGATGATTGTGTAAATAATTTGAATATCATGGTAATAATGTAAATGAGTATTTAAACAGTGTTGTTTATTAAGTTAGCTCTGGGAATACTTGTAATAGTACATTACTACAGAGGCCGGAAAATAAGGAGTTGCTGGCCGTGTATACCAGTATGTAACCTTCTTACCCCGTTATATACATTATAGTGCTTTTCTCAAACATGCAATACAGATACTATAAGTCAACTGGGCAAATATATAAATGCAAAAATTACCAAAACTTGTTTGTTTTTAATAGTAGCAGAATTTCATCGAAGCAAATAGGACCAATATTTTTTTTTAAATACATAGCCCTAACCTGAAACAATAGTTTCACAAACTTATGTGGAAAGGCAATTAAAAAAGAGAACGTTGCCGGCCTAAGCCGCGTTCCATCTGCCACCGTCGAGCCATAATACGTCCACTATTGGACATACGCCTCCCCCCAGCCTCCTCCCAGTTGCCATAGTTGCCACGCTTGGCAGTCGGTTTGGTGACCGCAGTAGCTGCTGCCCACCCGTCGGTTTTCCCTCTGAGACATCTTACGACATCGCGGGAGGAGATGGGTTGGTGCTATTCTCATCCATACTTATCCTGAACTTTTTCTTTTGATGTTTTATTATTCCTAAAATTATTCTTCTGTAATAGAATTTTCTTTGCAATAAACTTTAACCTATAAAACATTGAAACCAGCATCTTAAGCCACATAGTTCCAACTTCCTTGAATACGTGTAAGAGGAATATTCCCGCCGGGAAGGAACATATTTCCGGCGTCAGCGGACGCGTCGCGTCCGGCCACACGCGTCTCTTGTCTGTCTTATGTACGTGTGTGTATGTAGTGTGTGTCGTGAATGATTCTAACTATTAGGTACAGTCAGCAACAAAAGTTGCGGGTGAGGTGCTCAGGATATATGTAACACGTCTTTAATGTTAGGAGAATAAGGGCATGCCAAGCTCATTTTGAATACTTGGTCCACTTAATTACTTCTGCTGCTGACTGTATTATCGTACGAAATAGTTGAGTTTCAAAATGACGATGTCGTTTTTAGAATATACTTTTCATCTCACTAACTAAGAAAGAACTGTCTTATTCTTTAAAACATGTAGTAAAGTTGCATTTTATTCACAAGAGTCTAGTGTTTTTTTTTTTTTTTATATTATCTGGTCAGATGTTCTTTTATTTAATGTTTTTGAATGATAAATGATGGATGCCAATAATATTGAATATTATTTTAAAGTTTTGGAGTATTTATTTTGCCTCGCGGCAGTGATGTAAAAAAAATGTGGGTTTCACTCTGCAGCAATGTGTGTTCCCCTCTCGTGCTTTGAGACCCTCCCAATGCCCAAGATTCCACTCTCTGAATTTCAATTTTGGAATTTTTCGCTAGCTCAGGTCACAATATTAGCACGAAAAGGTACTTACTTTGCCCCCTTGTATAACAAATAACTATTTTCCTTTCAGTTAATAATCGAATCTAATATTTATAGCTTATTTCAAGGATAGGACAAACGCCCGTCATTTTGAAACTATAACCCTGTTCCGTACAGCAGAGACTTCCTTATGTTAATAAAAAAATACTATTTTATACATTTTATTGGACCATAATTTATATCCAGTGACAAATTAATTTATGATTGACATTCCGAAATTTACTGTCGCCAATAAAATAAAATGACCAAGATTTTTTCTAAATCTTCAGTTGTGAGTGTGTGAAATGTGAATTTATGACCCATTTATGCGTTGAAAAAGTCTGTTCACAGTCTACGACGTCATATGGGCATATGTAAACGTTGACATTGGTATACTGTTCTTCCAAAATATTTTAACATCATAAAATAAGGAAGAGGTTATATTTTCGAAATGACGGGCGTTTGTCCTATCCTTGCTTATTATGCAGTGATCTAATGGAGAATTGCGCAGCTTATCAAGATTTGATCTCAAAACGCGTTTCATCCCTATTAGGTTAACACCCGGCCATTCCATGGCCTAGGCCGCCTCGTGGCTTTCTGTAAAATCCAGCTACCACTTTACAAAATGCAAGGTATGTTGTACACATAGCAACACTGTTAGCTGTACATAGGTGGACCTTATGCCTTATATAATAAGGTCCACCGATATATAGTCAACCAATTTGATTTCTAGGCCAGTTCGAACCTTCTCACAGTGACGTTACTAAAAGATCTTTTGCGTCTTTCATATAGATTTTCACTGTGTGTGATAAGGTACGAAGTGGCCCAGAAATCAAATTGGTTGACTGCACAGCTAAGAGTGTTGCTGTATGTACAGTCAGCAGCAAAAGTTGCTAAGCATTTGAAGTGTTCAAAAGGACCTACACGCGCTCTTATTCTCTTGACAATACAGGCGGGTTGACCTCATTTTGAACACCTCAAATGCTTAGCTACTTCTGCTGCTGACTGTACAAGGGCGTTCTCTAAGACCAACTTGTTCCTTTGGGGTCGCAATGTATCTTATTTATAATTGCGCTGTGACCAAATTAAAATTTTCGATTTGGGTGACATTACCCTACATTACCCTGTTGATAGAATAGTAGTAGCAGATAAAATCTAAAGTACATACAATTTAAAAATAAATTACTTCATAGAATATACTTAATTTAATATTACCCATTTTTCTTTCGAACAAATCAGTATTCCCTAGTAAAATGCAGTTACTTGAAAACCTGTTAAAATTCATAAAGACGTCAAAAACTAAAAATGTTAAAAAATACTTAGTTAGAAAATGTCTATAAGAAAACTATCGATATTCTATCAAAGATTTTCTGGATATTTTAGGAAATTTTTACTTTCAAAACAGAAATTGTCAAAGTAGATTTTTTGTGACAACATTCGGCACTTAGGTTTCGATGCCTTGCTTAAGGCATAGAATAAAACTGCCAAAGTAATGGACTTAGACGAATTCAATTTTAGTATTTGCCGATTGAAACAGGATTTTTCTTAATGGAAGAAAGGATTATATGTATTTCTAACCGTCTATTTTACATGTTGCTGTTTCATTTGGACATCCAAAATAAGCCAAAATTTTCATTTAAGTCATACTCTTCTTCGCATTGTCCCGGTATTTGCCACGGCACATGGGAGCCTGGAGTCCCCTTGGGACTAATCCGAGAATTTGGCGTAGGCAATAGTTTTACGAAAGTGACTGCCATCTGACCTTCCAACCCAA
Source organism: Grapholita molesta (assembly GCA_022674325.2). NCBI lineage: Eukaryota > Metazoa > Arthropoda > Insecta > Lepidoptera > Tortricidae > Grapholita > Grapholita molesta. The sequence continues at coordinate 19,513,801 of CP053124.2, read as the reverse complement.
AGGGTAAAGTAGGCCTTATTACTCCAGTTTCCTCACGATGATTTCCTTTACCGAAAAGCAACTGGTGAACATCAAATGATATGTCGTACATAAGTTTCGAAAAACTCATTGGTACGAGCCGGGATATGAACCTATGACCTCCGGAATGCAAGTCTGACCACTAGGCTCTCCTTTTTTTAGTCATGATTTTAGATTTATTTGTTGTGCCTATCAGTCTGTTAGTCCTCCAAATCAGATGACCCATACTTACCAGTACCCTCACCATGAGTTGTGACATTGAGGTTTTCGATAACGAGTATCGAGTTTACTATCTGTGAATCTATCTCAGATAGTAAACTCGATACTCGTTATCGAAAACCTCAATGTCACAACTCATGGTAAGGGTACTGTGAACTTCAAGTTTCTATCAGACATTCGTTGATAGAATCATCTAACTTCATGAACTTCGTATTACTATCAAAGTGCTAAGTAAGTTGGAGTAGATTTCGACAAACAAACAAACAGAGCTAATTTAAATGTACAGGTCACACCGCAACTTTAATTGGAAAGGCGAGTGGTGGGTGAGTCATGGCGGCGGGGATTTAAAGTAGCCCAACGAAAAAGGCTGATATATCTTGATATGAGGAAGGGAAAAAGAGCGCCATCCCGGTGGATACACACAGTTAAGTCATATGCGGGAGCCAGGGTCCAGACCTTTCTGCAAATGGCGCAGGATAGGAATACCTGGAAGAACGTGGTTAAAAGCGTCGGTAATCACGACCCTCAGCAATGAGGATACGACTAGAAAGATCTTGATATGATGCTTTTATTGTAGCGGTATACCTTTTCTTTCTTTCTTTTCGTTTGGGATTTACAGAAATATTGAGATTTTTAGTAGTACCAGCATCTCTGATTTAAATTGTATATGTATTTGCAATACATATTTATAATATGAAAAAATAAAAAATATACTGGTAGGTAACGCCTCCAGCGTTATGGGATCCGTGCTGCAGGTGGAACTTCTGGAAAGGCTTTTTGTTTATAAATTGTTTTTTTTTTCATACATATATATATATATATATATATGTATATATAACTACTATACTTATGCTTGTTTTAGCTTCATTTAGTTTAAAAATAGTTTATTTTAAATTGATTCAGTTAGAAATTTTACAATTGTAAATGTATTATTATATTATATTTCTTGGTATCTAATATTTTTTTGTCATGCCTAAAAGTTTTTCATGTCTTATATTGTAATAAGAAAATAATTTTAACACAATGTTGATCTAATATAATATATTGACAAATATTTGTTAATTTGCAGTTGACCTGTTTTTTTTTCAAAGCTACCGTCTACCTCACTGACTGAGCTACTTCTAGTTCTAGCCAGAAAATGTTTTTATTTCTTTTCTAATTAAAAATTCTTATGCAGTACTATCGTTGATACTAAGGACGAATTAGTTTTTAGTAAAATTAGCTGTAGTATTCAAGTTAATAAAAAAATAATACAAAATTATTTGACGACCGGTCTGGCCTAGTGGGTAGTGACCCTGCCTATGAAGCTGATGGTCCTGGGTTCGATACCCAGTCGGGGCATTTATTTGTGTGATAGCACAGATATTTATTCCTGAGTCATGGGTGTTTTCTATCTATTTACCTAAGTAATTATATATGTATCTATCTATTATATAATTATATCGTCGTCTAGTACCTACAACACAAGCCTTACTGAGCTTACCGTAGGACTAGGTCGATTTGTGTAAGATTGTCCCAATTTTTTTTTATTTTTAATTTATTTATTTATTTGATTGTGCCATTCTCACGTAATTCATGTAATCGTGTAGCCTTTTCTATTTTATCCGCCTGGTTATGGTCTTTTAAAGGTTATTTCGCCGTTTACGTCTGGCTGGCCTGTAATTTGGTAAGCATATGTAAATCAATCACGCGGATAAATTAATACCAAAAAAAATGAGAAAAAAATAGTACATGTGAATTGGGATAGTATATTGTTTAATTTTTTTCAATGTATCTCTGAAATGTGAGGTGTCGATGTCGCTACTTAAATATCTGAAAAATAGTAGGGGCTTGACTTAATTTTTTTGATAAAAAGAATTTCTTCGGAAATATTCTTACAGAAGGCTCATTCAGTTTACCGTGGAATCGATTTTTAAACTTTATCTTCCGCTCACTCCTACTTTTTGACTATCACTAACATTATATTTAAGAGAAAGAGACGCGTCCCCTTAAGCGGAACTAAAATTTTCGAAACAAATAACAGAATAAAACAAATAACTTTATTTAACTATTAAACAATTGTTAAGTACATAACGATCTGTTACTCTAAGTGGCATATTACGTATCGCGTAGGGAGCTGTCAGTTTCAATTCATGTTAATTTGACGTGGGAATATTTTAACGTAACTTGGACTGAAGAAGGTATCATGCCAATCTCAATTTGGTAAGAATCAAGATTTCTTTGTTTTGTGCTCAAGCGTTCGAGAGTGTATTTAATTTCAATCTGCGGTTTTGACAAAAGGGACACTCGACCTCGTCGACACTTACCATCAGGAGATCCACTCAGTGGAGTCGAGGGGTTTTAGCAGCGTGCACTACGGTCACTCCCATACATTTTCATTTGTTTAATATGCACGCCGACCGTTCCGCCCCCGCTGCTCGGTAAACTAGAGCGTCCACGCAGGCAAACTTTTCGTTGGTGCTCAAAGTTACCAAGTTCACAGTCACAGCAGGTAACTTTCCTGAATATGACGTTCAATCTTCTGGAATACTCTTTCGTAAATAAAACAACGTATGTACAAGGGGATACGCAATTTATACCTTACTCCATTATGATAAGATCTAAATTGGTATATACGGGTTTGACCGTAAACAGGGATTGTAATGATAAAATGACTTTTTTAATTTCAAGTAAACATGCCCAGAGGCATGGTAGGAAAGTAATTTTGTACATTATTTTTGAAAAAAATAGCAGTCCGAAAATTACTTATGACATTTGTTCGCTTCCTGATAAATATATAGATGCAGAAAGAGTCAAAATATGTATACATACAATTTTTAACGAATTTATCAGAATTAAGAAATCATCATAATAAACAAATATTTTATCTGGGTGCTATAGAATAAACTATATAATCTAGCACCCAGGTTATTATGTACCTACTATTTTCAGATTAAAAACACCTTCTAGATAATATTATTTATACTAGTATACTATTAGTATACCTACATATTACTTTACCATCGCGTTAGAGTTACGTGTATAAATTACATTATCACTTACGCGTTCGAGACGTTTTTTTTACGTCAAAAGAAACTCACCTCTCTGAAATCTGGTGAAACGCTGCTAGCAAACGCTAGCGGCGAGAGCATACGACTTGCAATCCGGGAGTCGCAAGTTCTAATAAATGATATTTTATACATAAGTTTCAAAAAACTCGGCACGAGCCGGGATTTGAATCTGCGTCCTCCAAATCGCATGCTTATGCCGCTAGGCCAACACCAACCAAAGTACCAAAGCATGTATAATGCGATACCCTGTTTAAATTGAAGCGCTTCCATCAAATAGGAATTTAATTAAACACGAAACAATAACGTGTTTAAACTAATCCATTAGACTTAATTAAATAATGAATGCATTCTGAATTTAGCATGAGGCCTTCAATGTTGAATAATAATTACTCCATCTTTGTCCTTCTACTCCTACCGCTGTCTACGTCTGCAGACATTAAAGATTAAATAACACGTCAAACAAATATAAATAAAACTGCTGTGAGCCATATTACTACTACTTAGTTACTCGCATGTCATTATATCGCACTAGGCGACATGTTTCGGGTACGCTCTGGTGCCCATTTTCAAGAAGAGTCAGGACACACCGCTCGCGTTGAGGGTGTATCGCCCTTAATATGAGCCGACGGGCCGAGCAGAGCCTTTTAACATAGCTGTAACGGCCATCGCATGACCGGCCTGAGCCCGGGCCGAGTGGCTCGGAGAGCTCGGTGATCACGTGGTTCATGCCATACAAAATGTAGCGACGGTGACCTTGACTTGGCGACAGTTCGCTCTAATGTGAGTCAAACTTTAATCTACACATGTGGTGCCAGCTGACTGAAATAGCGCCACCCCATCCCTCACCACGGGTGTCGTAAGAGACGACAATGAAAACACCGACGGATGGGAAACAGCGTCCATCATAACCCGAAACTACAGCTTCTGCGAATTTCTCAACCACATCCTTATGAGCCTAGATGGTCTTAAATTTTCAAAAGCAAATTTAGCTCATGCATTCGATACAAAGGTGGGAATTTCCAATTAAATTGGACCGCTTGATGGGAGCATTGCCAGCACAATCGCGTCTGTTAATAAACTACCCGATCGCGCTCCAAATGCCTCGCATACTAGTAACTAATAACGTACAGCCAAGGTCAGAGATATCGATACGAACAGAGTCCCAAAATATGTATACATGCGTAAGGTGCATGTATACATATTCTATAGTCTCAATATTAAAGCACATGTTTACATACTTTGGATTTTTTTCTGTATCGATTTCTTTTACCTTGACTGCGTCTGCCGATATACCGGGTGCGGCCCGTAATAGGAGCAAAAATTTTAGGGATCGCTTCTACACCACGAATGTAACAACATTTGTTCTACATCTTTACACAATTGGGTAATTTATTATTTGTGATTTTTTCGAACAAACTAAATAGTCTTTTCAATGAACAGCATCCAATAGTCTAGTTGACGTTTACTGTCAGCCTACAAACTTCATAGTTTTCGCAATACATTGCTTGCTTGGAAAATCTTTTTTTATTAATATTTATTAAACTATAAGTTATTTTCAAAAGTCGTAGAACAAATGTTGCTACGTTTGTGGTGTAGAAACGATGCCTAAAGTTAACGCTCCTATTACAGGCCACATCCGGTATATTAAACAATGGATGATCCATTTTGATAATGAAAGCGAGAGGAATCAATATTGTATTCCATTTTAAACAATTCAGTATTAACATTAGCAGCCCGTTGTAGTCCACAGCTAGATGTAGGCATCTCCCAAGGTACGCCATTAGTACCTGGTCTTCTGATTTACGCATCCAGTCGCTGCCTGCTATCATTAAGTCGTCCCTCCATCTACCCAAAAAGCGTCCAACGCTACTATTCCTCAGTTAAGCATTTCAATATGTTTTTGTAATTAAACTTATTGTCGCTTGACAAGCTATGGAGAGGGCTATGCTCGGAGTTTCTCTAAGTGATCGAATCAGAAATGAGGAGATTTGTAGACGAACTATGGTCACTAACATAGCCCACACGGAGCAAGCGCAGCGTAGGACGTCTACCCACAAGATGGACAGACGGCTGAAATGATCCTATTTAGTGGAAAATACCACAAATTGAAAAGTGATGAATCGCAATCTTAAGACACTAGCTAACATAGAACTTGAAGCCACAGCCTGGCCGGCAATCGAAATGGGTCCGTATTGACAACCATTTTCTAATGGTGCATCTATTTTATAATGGAATCGGCAGTAGTGTGTTGTTCCTGAGTCATGGGTGTTTTCTATGTATTTAAGGTTTTAAATGTATCTATCTATTATATATATCGTCGTCTAGTACCCACAACACAAGTCTTCTTGAGCTTACCAAGGAGCTCAGTCTATTGCTGTTAGGATTTTCTAATATTTCCATTTATTGATTCATACTTTGTCTAGTAATAATGTCATTTTACTTATATCGTGAATAGATTATCCGTAGTATTCAGAAGTTTCAGTACCCTTATCATGATTGTGACTTTGAGGTTTTCGATAACGCGTATCGAGTTTACTATCTGCGCATCTCGTTCACACTAAAATACTACAAGCGAGATGCACAGATATTAAACTCGATACTCGTTATCGAAAACCTCAAAGTCACAACTCATGGTAAGGGTACTGGACTAAATCGATAGGATACAATGTTCGAATAACAAACTTGTCAGTATTGCGGCAGAGATCACAGCAATCAAGTTTGCCTGAGGCGAGTGTAATATATCTCCAAACTATATACAGGGTGAAACTTAAATTGTGAACGGAATTATGTTATTCGAACTTCCGTAAACAAGTAGCAATTAAATGCCCTAAACTTTACTAAAAACATTTGCATATTAATTTGACAAAGAAAAACTGGGTCTATCGTGAAAATTGAACTTTGACCATTACGGCTATATGTCTCTCATAGTCCAATTAAGGCGAAATTAGAGTGACAAAAACAATCGCTGGGAAGCGAACTGCAATTTTTCGCCATTTTTTTACTGATCTGCCGTGAGTTGAAATAAAAATTTAGTAGCACAAATCTCACCATTCTATCAGCACTTATAAACAGGAGTTTATAAGCTAGCACACTATTCCCTAAAAATACAAAAATGTACAACACACTCTAAAACCTACACAGCGCCGAGGACGCTGGTGAAAATATCTTAAACATGCATCGAATCATCGCTCGAGCTCATAAAATTGAGTATCACTACCAAATGCAAACCAATATCTAAAATATTCATAACACATTTAAGCCCCCAAAATGGTGGGACACATCCCTTTGTCTTAAAAGAATGCCTTCATTCTCATGTCAATATTGACTATGTGTTTTTAGGGTGAGATTATGAGCATGGATCAATTTGGTTTGATGTGTTTAGATAACGAAAGAAAATACATTTCATCATCATCATCTTCATCTCAGTCACAAGACTTCAACTGCTGAACAAGGCTCTCTCTTGGACCTTTACGTGTACTGTTTGGAAGCGACATGCATCCAGCGTCTTCCGGCAACCTTAATGAGGCTGTATGTCCGTCCGTCTTGTAGATGAACGTACTACGCTGCACTTGCTAAACCATGTTCTCCACTCGAGCACCCTTCGATGCCATAGGCCATTTCCTCTGAATGCAATTTAACCAAGTTATTAGCATATACATTTATTAGCACATAAATACAAAATCACTTACAATAAAAAACGGTTACATAACGAAATAAAATCGTTATTTTTGCGCTAAATAGTCTTCTCTTCTTAATGTATCCAGAACCAGATGCCACTCTGCAACACCGGTTTTCTGTAAAACTAGCACAAGGGATAAAAGACTAGAAACTATTACTAAATTATTTACTATTACTAAAACATTACTAAAAAAGACCACCATGTGACTACAATATAGAATTCGACGAGAATAATATTTACGCAAGATTATTGCAGCTTCCGACACATTTTTACCACAAAATTATTAAGAAAACAGGGATAATACTAATTTTAAAACAAATACCGTATTTTTTCTTGCAATAACTTTGGGTATCGATTCTACACCACTTACATAGCATTTTTTAAAAGTTGTAGAGCAAATGTTGCTACGTTTGTGGTGTAGAAACGATGCATAAAGTTAGTGCTCCTATTACAGGAGACCCGATATACACGGTACCCATGTTACTTAGATAACAGCGCCATCTAGTCTCTTTGACAATGAGTAATATTTTATTCAGACGGGCTTCACATTATTAATGTAACGATTGCTGACATAATTAAAACTTATTGCTAAACGAGATCGAACAGCCGGCAGCCTCCTCGCTCGGCGTATCAGCCTCACGGTTCAGCGAATTATAGGAAATGTTGCAAGCGTCTTCCGTGTCATACCGCGGGGCCATTTTTGATTTATGAATTGTTAGTTTTATTATAAGTTTTTTTTTGTAGGTGTCTACTTTTTTTTTTAAATAAAATTAAGTCAGTCATAGCCATGGTATCCGTTCAAATAAGACACTTAGCCCACAAATCTTATTACAACATCGATATATATATATATATATATCGACGCCGGAAAGCAAACACGTAGTAACCTACACAAGGTCAAAATTTTTTTTTTTGCATTTTTAGAATCAGTAATTTTTTCTGCGTCGAATGGTCTAATCCACGTGCCGATACAATAGAAAATGACAAAAATAGGAACTCAAATTTTCTAGTGTTTTTTTAAAACTGGCACCGCAAATACGCGGTAAATAGCAATAAAATCTAGTTTTTTTATACAATTGTAGTTACAGCACTACGTTTTCTGTAAAAAATAAATTGTGTCATTTACGACGTCCACAGTTCTGCCGCTAGTGTGGTTTACTACGCGTTTGCTGCTCATGAATTGTGATTGATCCGCAGTTACGCCATATGGCGAGAAATATTTTGTAAACAAGTAGTATTTACCACAAATTTACATAGTATTTAATATAGAGACACATGCCTTTTACTACGTTTACAAGGAGCACTTTTTTTTTTTTTTTTTTTTTTTTTTATGACATAGGCGGCAAACGAGCAGACGGATTGCCTGATGATAAGCAATTACCGTCGCCCATGGGCACCCGCAACACCAGGGGAGTCACAAGCGCGTTGCCGGCCTTTAAGGGGGGTTGGAGCTCTGGGAACCTTACTCACCATCAGGAACACAACACTACATACCTGAAAGGTAGCAGTGCTATTATGGCTGTGGTCTTCTGTAAGGAGGAGGTACTTCCCCAGTTGGGCTGCCCCAGATTCAAGCGTGATGGTCATCGCTGTGCCCTACCTCTCATTGTTGGACGTAGTTTAAGGACATACCCGGGTCCATATAATCCGGGCACTTATAATTTAATAATGAATGTTACTTCATTATTGTTGGACTTAGATTTAAACTTGCGCGGGCTTATTTCATTTAAACGTGCCCGTCGCTGCCACTACTTTGATGTTTGCGCCGTCCCGCAGTGAGGCACAAGCAGCGAAAGTGGGTTGACTTGTTTGTGATTCATATTATTTTATAACTAAAAATAAAAAAAACCAAACTGAATAATTTTAACCTTTAGTGAAGCATTCTATAGTTATTTGTGCAACAAGAGAGGAAAGTTGTTTTTTCTTGCGAGTGTTAATTTTGAGTCGCGAGTAAGCGAAAGATTCTATAATTGAATCACGAGCGTAGCAAGCACTCAAAAACACGAGATGTAAAATAACTTTACTCTAGTGTGACACATACAACTTTTCACCTCAGTAGTGAGAACATATTTAAAGTTAAATAGAGTAAAGAGTCATCTACTCTTCGAAAGGATTCTAATGAGCCTAAAACACCACGGGTTTATCTTGTGTATTTTAGGAGTTGCTTTTGCTACCTTCTGACTCCAGCATCAGATCAGATCAGTCGTAACATAATATTGCATTGTAACCGAAATTACATAAGTGTGCTAAATTTCAGCTCAATCGGTTAAAGATGTCTGCTTCAAAATTGAGTTGCAAGATTTCATCCGGATAAATGTATATTTACAAAATACATACATAAAGTTAAATAAAATCTTGAAAAAAATGAACATCTAGTTAACCACATTCATTTAAGGGTTTTATCTGTAACTGCACTGGCTTCATTACTTAATATTTTGTTTAAATATTTTTCATTATAAAATATGTTCATTTCAAAATTATAATATTTGATTAATTTGTGAGGGTCCGAAAGTGTTAGTGGTGTTAAGGGAGTCCATTATGTCCTATTATAATAAATAGATACATATAAATACTTAAATACATAGAAAACACCCATGACTTAGGAACAAATATCTGTGCTCATCACACAAATAAATGGCCTGACTGGGATTCGAACCCGGGACCACCGGCTTCTTAGGCAGGGTCATCGCCTACTAGGCCAGACCGGTCGTCAATTAAAAAGCTACTTTGTCTCACCCCCTGGAGTGACGAAAGTAGCAACTTTCCTCACTCTCTGAAAGTGAGGAAAGTCGCACTTTCCTCACTCCCTGGAGTAAGGAAAGTAGATATGTTCGAGATGCTGAGGTGAAAATAATATTTTGGACATAACTGCCTTACTCACGTTCATTTAGTTACTCGCGCGACATGTTTAGTGTGTTGTTTAGCTTAGATCTCCATTTACGAGCACTAAAAGTTCTGTGCTCCGTGCACTAGGACGCACGCAACGCATGTCCGTGACGCGTCGTGCTTGAAAATGGAGACCTAGCTGTTAAAAATATGTCGCCCGAGTGACTAAATAAACGTGAGAAGGGCCGTGATGTACAAAATATTAAAAATAGTAAATTAGAAACTACCCTTTATATATTAGAAACGTCGTTGTAGCCAGCACTAGATTTTGATTTTCAATTATACTTATTTTTATCGTGTCAAAAATAGACATTTTATTTTTATTTTAAAGCGAAACACGCAAATGTGAAATTTTATTTTATGCTACTAGGTTTTATGTACCTGCGAACTCCAATCGTGTATTACTATCATTATTAATTTTAATAAATGGATCAGCATGTGCATGAAACATTTTTAATAGTTATTACATTTTTTGCAAATAAATCGATGATTATTTTAACAGTTGGTATTATTTTCATGGGAACAATAAGCAAAACACCCCAAAAATATTTCTACTATTTTAGGTAAACGTACGAAAAGTCGTGTGTTTTTCTATATCATACCATTAACGTCACTTACAGGGGTGTATAAGAATTGCTAACAATACATTTAACGCATACTAAATGACTTATAAAATAAAAATATTTAGCGTTACTGCATTTTGTTTTCTACAATTGTCTTAGAACCAACATTTTTGACATTATATTGGTTAACATTTTACCAGTTCACGTGGGTTACTGCACTTATGCTGTTCATAAAATTGATGAAAATCGGCAGTCCCATACATTTAGTGATTCGGGTTACTACATGTTTGCTTTCCGTGAAAAAAAAATCAAAACGTAGTAACCCACAAATCTCCGTGTGTAATGGCTTAAGGTTATTTCAAACAAAATGCATTTAAAGCTTTAAAAAAATTACACATTGTGGCCAAATTTCAGTAATTTATCTGCATAAATACAAAAACTACGAATTTTATTTCAAAAATGTAATGGTTTTTCGGCTCTGGTGGACAATTTGACTTTTGTGGGTTACTACGTGTTTGCTTTTCAGCGTCGATATATATATATATTATATATGACGACCGGTCTGGCCTAGTGGGTAGTGACCCTGCCTCTGAAGCCGATGGTCCTGGGTTCGATTCCCAGTCGGGGCATTTATTTGTGTGATGAGCACAGATATTTGTTCCTGAGTCTTGGGTGTTTTCTATGTATTTAAGTATTTATATGTATTTATTTATTATATTTATGGTCATCTAGTACCTACAACACAAGCCTTACTGAGCTTACCGTAGGACTAGGTCGATTTGTGTAATATTGTCCCGAAATATTTATTTATTTATTTATTTTTTATTTATAATTGTGTTATTATTTATAATCAAGTTTTATTCAATAATTATCAATTTTAATAAGCTTTATTCTCTGAGTAAACGGACTTCGTAACCAGTTGCGATCATAAATTATTTTATTACGAAACCAGTTACTTTCAATTTTTGTACGAAACTAGGGTTATTAATATTACTGACCCTAGTTTCGTACAAAAACTGAAATTCGTAGTTAATCGTTTTTATATTGAGCAGAAACCTCTGCTAGCATATAATCGATATTTAAATCGAAAAAAAAAAATAGAAAAATTTGACTCGTAGCGAGACTCGAACCCACAACCACTGGATCACTAGCCCGGTACACTACCAATTATGCCATACGAGTACCGCTTGGACTTGTCAAATTTTTCTATAGTAGTAATACTTAATGTTAACGTTGTTTAGTAGAATATTCACCAAAGAATAATATACAGTGATCGGTTTTTTGGATTCACCCTCGCGGGATATCATATAGAAAAGTTAATATAGATACGACAGTTTCCCGCGATACCGAACAAATTAATCAAAAATAAAACAATTTAAAATGTGTGAAAGGGATTTTTTACTTACTCGTCGAGCATTCGTACAAACGGTACAAAATATGCCGATTTGGTTGCCACCAAATGAGCAGTCAGTGTGAAAACTTGTGCTCATTTGTTCAATTTGGACAAAATAACGGCGAGTAAGTCGCTTGTATATCAGCTATTTAAATGTTTTAATGTATAATAAAATAAACACAATGTATTTTTTTTGTCTTTTCTAACAACCTAAAGCCCGGATTCCCGGGGCATTTCCATACTAACATAATGTTTGAGGTCGTTCACCCCATATCGAATCCAAAAAACCGATCACTGATAATATACTTAGTAAATTAGTACCTACTGCAATGTATTTCAATCGTAACTCGTACATATTACATTGGAATTAAACAGATTAGAGACAACCAATAAGAGATGAGATGTCAAGACTGATGTCGGTACTGTAGAATAGTTTACAAGTGAAATGAAACTGGTGATACTTGCGTTCAATCATTTGTTTTATATTAAATACCTATACCCTTACCATGACTTGTGACATTGACGTTTTCTACAACGAGTATCGAGTTTACTATCTGTGCATCTCGCTTGTACTATTTTAGTGCGAACGAGATGCACAGATAGTAAACTCGATACTCGCTATCGAAAACGTCAATGTCACAACTCATGGTGAGGGTACTAGAATTCCCAGTACAGCTAAATAACTTTTTAATGTGTCTGTGAAAGTTTTGAAAGCTGGGTGTCATAGTAAGGTGACTTCTAAAATGTATTGAATGTTACTAAATTAGTAATACTACAATTATAATGATTGACATATATGATTTGAGGTACATTGTTATACGTTTGAGAATTAGTATGAATAATGACACTACGCTATTGAATTTTAAATTTATTGAATAAATAATAGTTTTTATTTAATATAAACGATACAGAATTAAGAAAGAAAAATGAAACAAATCTAGTAGCAAATTCAAAACATTGGAATAAGTTTAACAAAACAAAATAAGAATTACGCATCGAAAAATCCAAACCGCAAAAACCGCGGCCCCAATTTCCGGTACAAACGGACAAGGAATCAATTCGGTACATTTGTTATCATAAATTTGTATACAATTTTGCACCTTATATCAATGGAATAAGGTAGATGTGTATATGTTTATAAAGTCGAAGGAAGGCTAATACGCTATAATAATCGTTTGCATGTGGAAAGAATTTGTTTCGTAGCGCGGCCGACGTGGGGGTCATGGGAAACATGTGACACGAAGCAAATTTGACCTTTTTAGTTAAGGCTTGGTCACATAGGGCGCGTTTTGTGGCGCGACGCTGCTGTCCGAATGTGTGCCTTATTTCGTTACATTAGCCACACCGCTGTCACGCCCCGCTGCGCCACGCTCTCAAAACGCGCCTATCTGCCCAAGCCTTTAGGATTTTTTTACACATTTGACTGAGCCCTACAGTAAGCTAAAGATAGCTCGTGTTGTGGGTACTCAGCCAACGATATATATATATCATTGGCTGAGTATATATATATAGATAGCTGTAGATGTTAGTATGGGCAGGTCATTTTTTAAACAGGTTATTTTTAGACTGATTTTTCTGTTATGGCTCCATACTCGTAGTAAAAGTAGATCGTAATCACAAATAGACCCAGAAAATATATTTTGTATTTCTGTTACTACCTATTTAAAACTTAACGAAGTGAAGAACGGTATGAAGAACGATAATCCGTTTTAGATGTTTTATTTCATGAGTAGGTAATTATCGCGGCAACCGAAGACAATTACAATGTCTTGTAAACAACTCCTCCACGTATTCTTAACCCATACGTAATACTTTCAATTTTCTCCATGACTCAGCGACCCCAAACTTCTGTTACAATATATAGCTGTATACTACACCCATAGCTATGTTTACGACTTGTTTTGTCACGGTTCTGTTTACTCGTTTCTCTCCTTTTTGTTGGTGTAATAATAGAGATGTTTGCGAAATGTGAAGGGGCTATATCTGTTTTTACAGTTTAATTTAGCCGCATTTTATTTCAGCAGTATGCAGTCCGCTGATAGACAATGGCCTCCCACAAATATGACTTGTATCATCTTGGAGGTAGTTGCCATAGTCGCCACGCTTGATAGGCGGGTTGGCTACCGCAGTAGCTGTAGATTGGGTTTCGACGGACGCTGCTGCCCGTCCGTAGGATTTTTATGTACGAGTTACGTTTTTCCCTTTGTCGCCTCTTACGACACCCGCAATGAGATGGGGTGGTGCTATTCTAGTCAGCCGGCATCATACCGCAATTAAAATAATATTTTCACAATATGAATATTGTCTGATAATCTGACATTGTTGTCAGCTCCAGTGGTGGTAATGACGTCATATAACGAAGTTGGAATTTATTTTGGACGCTTGTCAATTTTAATTGTATACATAATGGGCTTGTCAGTTTATGCAACCGGCTCGGTTACAAAATTTTCATGATTTAAATCTGAAATTGTACAGAAATATTATATTTTACCGTACTTACTCTGTCCATAAGTTGTGTCACAAGGATTTTGTGTCATATTTATAATACATAGCGTTCAATAATAATAATTGATATTATTATTGAACGCTATATCGGGTGTGGCCTGTAATAAGAGCAATAACTCAAGGGCGTTATCACACTTGGGCGATTTGAAAGCACTTTGTATACAAAATTCGTACGCGGCGGACTCGCTGCGTAATCGCCTCCATACAAAACTCACTCGAAAATCGCAAGTGTGATATCTACCCTAAGGCATCGATTCTACACCACAAGCGTAGCAACATTTATTCTATGACTTTTAAAAATAACTTATAATCTACTAAACATTCATGAATTAAAATGTTTTGTAAAAATATGAAGTTTTTAGGCTGACAGTAAATGGCAACAAGACTATTAGATCCTGTTTATTTAAAATTCTATTTAGTCTGTTCGAAAAAATCCCTAAAAATTACAATTTTTTTTAAGTTGTAGTACATTTGTTGTTCCGTTAATGTTGTAGAACCGACCCCTAAAGTTATTGCTTCTGTTACAGGCCACACCCAGTGTATATTTGCTCCTTTATATTTCATTAAATTGTCGAAAGAGCCTCTGCGCGTTGGCTCGATCCGGCTTCGCGCATACCTTCCAAATGTCCGGAACACCATTGTTCCGTGTACGGAAGACATGGGTATTATTTTTAAGCAAATTTCAATCGGAATATAATAAAGTTAAATCGTATTAATCGTAAAATTGTAATTTTTTTTAATCTTTTATTTATTTATCAGACTGGCCGATTTATCAAAATATACTTTTAAAAAAATTGGCCTTAATCGATCTTACAATTGTCAATGTGGTCAAAAGTATTTTTATTACAAAGCTCTTTGATGTGCCTTATTTGATACGTAGCCTTTAGCATTCTGACAAGTCTATTTATCAGCTATTATGCTCTGGAACTATGAGGATTTTTCAGTTCCACGCAAAAATTGTGCTTTGTAAAAGTAGATTTGTTAATCAATGTACAAGAGCAATCTTACTGGTGAAACCTGCGTCAGTTATACATAAAAATAAGAATTGTGGACACCTATGTATATATTTTTTGGTGTGATATAATTACTATAGATCCCCAAATCTAATAAGTGAATATTTAATTCAAACTAATATTATTGTTATTGATTGAATGCTCTGAATAATTGATTAAAAATCCTAGTTGAATAATACATACGTACAGTAAAATATGATTGTGGCCGGACAAAGTGATAACCTGAATCTAAATTGCGTTATTTAAAATGTATTTTATCTTATCTATCTGCTAAATCAAATATATCTTATATAAAAGCTATGTTCGTAAAAAATCTCATCCTGATAGATGCGACCATTGTTTTATTAAGATTTTTTAAACATACATGCACATACATTTCAGCCGTATGCAGTCCACTGCTGGACATAGGTCTAGCCCGTCCGTAGGATTTTTCCCTTTGTCGCCTCTTACGACACCCGCGGGAGGAGATGGAGTGGTGCTATTCTAGTCAGCCGGCATCACGCGGCTAGCACGCGGCACTATTTTTAAACATGCAGGCCACAAAATCTACAAATTGGGAATATTGGTTTTGATTGTGACTTCTACGTTATTGATTGTTTGGTACCAAATTAATTTACTAAACACAGTCATATTTACCCCTTGAATCGATGTGTACATCGTAATATCGCTGTCATTTCAATAATATATAAACAAATACATCTCATTTAATTATAAGGGATAAATGCTTTGCACAAACAAAAACAGTAGTTAAAGAGAGATTTTTGGCCCCGTAAATCTGGCGTAAGTACCGGCTGCGGCTATATCCCAATCACATGGACCCTTAAAGCTTAATTAATAGGCGTTTGGATTAATTCGTAACTTTAGCCTTCAGCCGCTGGGTCCGCTCGGGTGTGGGACAAGGCATGAGCGATGAGATGCTTAATGCACTGTTTGGATGTAAATAAAGTTAGTGCTAATAGGTTTTTTTTTTTAATTTTAGAACTTTTAGTAGTCCAGCGGCCCTAGCCATTCGTTCGGGCGACCGTGGACGTATTTATTTGAAAGCTCCCGCTTATGATACGGGCTGCTTTGATTTTCTTTATTCTTATTTGTTACTCTGTTCTTTTATTGGGGGAGGCGCGCGGCCGTAGGTTAAGTTTGCCCAAAAAATACTTACATTTGTATTGCAAGTAATACATATAATGACTTGAACTTAACTTGTAAATAACATATAGGTACCTAATTAAATAAATATTACAAGAAATAAATATTAGGACAACACACTGTTCTAATTGTGTTTGGATATAAATTTACTGATAATGTAATTTATATTAAACTGAATTACAACCTTCTTACGACGTTTTCCTAAAATAGTTTTTTTTAACAAAAAGCCCTTGATAAATGCGAACTGTTAAAAAAAATACGACGTACCTACTAACAGTTTGTACAGTAATTGAAAGAATGGTTAATACTCTATTACTGAAATCAGATCACACTTTATTTAACACTCTGTTTATAGTAGATTTTATAAATTCAACAATAATTTAACAGTGAAATAAATACTTTCACAGCCTAAAAGTTAAAACCGCTTCCGCTCCCGCGCCATGCCCCGCTGCCGCCTGCCGCACGCCCCGCTCGCAGGGTCGCGTCATGACTTACTTATGGACCGCTTCAACTTAGCAGTATATCTCTCTCGGCCGCAACTAAAACTCTTCCGATGGATTACTATAACTGATCTTACCGGCCTAGTTAAATCGTCGGGTCTTACAGGCTTTATAAAACAGGGTTGAACTAGTTTCCGCAAAGGCTTTAATAAAATATCGTTGAACTTGTTTTCTTCAAGGCTTTGTTTTATAACATGTTAGGTCTTGTTTACTATGAAGTTTTTAAAACATAGATGGACTACCAAGTATCCTTAAAAGCTATATATAACACTTTATAGGACTATAGAACCGTGTATTGTTAAATAGTAACCAGAACTACCGAACGGACAGACACGTACCATAGTATCATCCATGTACAGTCGCCATCAGATATATCGTAGCTGTGGAGGTGATCACAAACATCTAAACAATGCGTCTATTTACAAAGTGCATGCTCGATCTTAACGACCTCTCTTATTAGCTCCAATATATTTGATGACTGTACTTAATATGCTTATTTTTATATAGGCGTTTAGTACCTAACACAAGGCTTATATTTTTTATTTATTTAAACCTTATTGCATAACAAAAAATAAGAAGAAACGTGAGACTTATTGCGTTAAAACTTAATGCACGACACGAGGTGTTCTTTTCCCGTACCAGTCAACCATCGGGCAAATCAGAAATTTTCTGAAGTGGGTGCTGTAAGAAATCCTGCTGATTTATTGTAATTGGGTACCAACGTACTTAAAATAATTATTCATTATTTTAACAAGTAAACTACCTTAATTCTCCTGAGAGTTCGCTCCTACTTGTACCTCGCAAGGCAACTTGCCTCCGTTCCCACTGTATTGTCCTCAAAGCAACGTCATAAAATATAAGCCTTTAGCATTATCTGAGACTTGCCAACGTCCAGTAACTAAATTACGGTTCTTCCTGCATTGCAGGGCCTTCCCCTACGTCAGCCTAATTTCCGGTGTGTATTCGCAAAACGTTTTCGAGCTGAATAAGATACGCTGGTGTTATTTGAACCTTTGATATCAAAGCTAATTGTTAGTTGCTGTACAATTATCGGCACATACTAGATTGTGGTTATGTCTGTATGTGTTAGATATGTGGTTGTCCACATGAAAAGGTACCTTATGGCGCTTGGCGCTTACGTTGCAAAGTGTCACATTAGTATTGAAGCGTTATTAACAATAGCGTAAGCGCCAAGCGCCATACGGTACCTTTCCATGTGGACTACTACATATTTTATGAGAGGTAGGGCACAGCGATGACCATCACGCTTGAATCTGGGGCAGCCCAACTGGGGAAGTACCTCCTCCTTATAGAAGACCACAGCCATAATAGCACTGCTACCTTTTAGGTATGTAGTGTTGTGTTCCTGATGGTGAGTAAGGTTCCCAGAGCTCCAACCCCCCTTAAAGGTCAGCAACGCGCTTGTGACTCCCCTGGTGTTGCGGGTGCCCATGGGCGACGGTAATTGCTTACCATCAGGCAATCCGTCTGCTCGTTTGCCGCCTATGTCATAAAAAAAAAAATTCAATTATAACACTCCAAAGAATATGACTCCTTGGTCATTCATGAAGATCTTGCTGTTGAAGCAAAAGACCAACAGCTTATCTCGTAACCCACCAGCTCCCGGTATGATGAATAAATCTCACACGTAAATGTTTAATTAAAATTAATCGTACCGATTACCTACATTTAAATTGGAAATTACAGAATATACAGTAAAATGTGACTGTAGCTGGATAAATGGATCACCTTTCATGCTACCACCATATAATATATATATTCAATTGTTCAATCCAAAAGCCATCCGTCATTGGTCATTCATGAAGTACTCGCTAGTTTTGGAGGAAAAGACCAACACCCGGCTCCCGGTATGATGAACTTGAGTTTAACATACACGAAATATAGATAACCGAGTTGCGCCTAGTTTTAGCCCTTGTAAGATCTGGTGACAATTGAAGCGTATTAGGACAAGGCTTGTGCACAAATCATGCGAGGTTACCCTCCCTCCCTCCTCCTTAGGTAACCCTCCCTGGTTACTAAAAACCACCGCTAAGTTTTAAGGGGTTCAAGGCACGGGGACAAACTTTTTTCCAAGTAAAACAAAAAAAAATTACTACCTCGGGGAAAAATACTAACAATTCTCAGTAGGTATCTCATTTATCATCAAACACATTATTTACAAAGTTCATCCATCCATAATATTGTCGTCGGTTGCCGCGATAATTACTCATGAAATAAAACAACTAAAACCGATTAAATCGCGTATACTCATTTAAACTTCATCCCGACGTTCCCGAAACTTCATCCCGACGTTTCCGCGACGCGACGCGATTTAATCCGTTTTAGTTGTTTTATTTCATCCATACAGTTTTAATATTTATTTTTCATAATAAAAAGTTATCTCCGAGCTAGTGAAGTGAAAATAAAATAGTTACCTTCCAGTGAAGGTAACTGTCGTGTCAGTGACACGTTAAAACAAAATTTATCCCATTAGCGAATATGAGAACGAATTTATTCTCGTATATCATAGTAATATGGTTTTCGTATTGCGGACACACGTACAGATGGTGTTTCATTTGTTAAGGAGTTAATTTAAGGGACTGAATAAGCGAATGTTCCGGTCTTCTGACAGCTTGACATTATCATGACAGTTGTTTGGAGTAATTTAGTTTTGGTATTCATCATCTTACTGAGTGAATAAGGGTGAATTAACTGTTGTAATTCTGTTATCAGCCAGAGGACAGAAACATTATAGGTGAAAAACTTAACTGAAGGACCATGCCTATGTAGTTGTGCAGAGAATTAATATGGAGTTTACGTTAGAATTTGAATATAGAACGCCGATATGCGTGCACACATACGTTACTAATACATAGGCCAGGTGCTTTAGCTATGTTTTTCACCTATAGTCTCTTAGAATAAATCTGGCACCACATTCGAAAAAAATTTTTTTGTTTAGTTAGGTAAGAATAATTATGGAAAGGACATATATTATAATTTCCAGAAAAATGCATGTTTGATTGCCTTTTTACTGTGGCTTTAAAAGTGAACAGGTACATGGCAAAAGGTGAGATTATTAATTTTATAGAACTAAGAGGGTGACTCACGCGCGTAACGGCCGTTCACGTTGGCTAACCGCGTTCATAATTAATAACAATCATCATAAGCCTAAATTGAAAAATAATGATCTTTTATCTTTTTTATCTTTTTAACCGACGAAAACGGCTCATGATGGCGGCTTATGCTCCTCGTTACAGGGTGAAACATGTAGAGTAATATTAAACTTATAAAGCGTGAGTTACCCGCTTCTATACAATTATGTTTGAATCTCACGATAGTTTTGGATGAGATAATATTGATAGAAAAGGTAATTATTTATTATTTATTTAAGGAGTACCAACAGCTATTACATGAACAATAAGCATTAAAAATAAGAAAACAAAATGAAGGTACTCCTTTTTGGTAATGGAAGTTGCTGGGCATATATTTTGTTGTTAATCTTTATGCCTAAATATTTCAGGTATCAAATCTGTTTTTGAGAAGGGTAATTTTTCGATTTATTAACTGCGTTATAACTTTACTCCGCTTTACATCTTTTTTCTAGATTTTATATGAATACACAAATTAGGAGAACGATCGATAGTGCTTACAGCCCGGCCACGACAATGCGCGCGGCGCGGCAAGCGTTCTTTCTGTTCCTTGCGCGGTCAAGACGCGCAATGCACTGCGGTTAGTTGGGATCACACGCAATGAACAGATATTTAAAATGCTTGCCGAGCCCCAATTAAGTCGCGCATTGTCTTGGCCGGGCCGTTACAAATAAAAGACAAAACAGGCAGAGTGCAAGTCGGACTCCCGCACGAGGAAACCCTTGTGCCATTTTATATAAATGAAATATTTATATCTGTTATATGAGAGCCGCTTTAATTAATTAATTTATTATGTTTGTTAGTAATTCTTGTTACTTAAAATTTTGACTGTCTAACTGTCGTGGTTCATAAGATACAGCCTGGTAACAGACGGTCGGACATACTTACAGACCATAATGGGTCACGTGTTACCTTTGGGCCCGAGAAAATGCAAAATCCACTGCTACAGGCGAGAGTCGAAGTTACTATTCCGGGATACCTCCCCATTACTCCATATAATGACACCAGATCAAAGCTATACCATTTATATAGACTAGGCGTGCTAATAATAATACAACGATTGAAAGGGATGGTATTATGTAACTTTTCATACTTATGACAGAGGTGGCGCTATTTTCGTCCGTCCTTGTCATATTCTCAGATATTTTTGTTTCCCTTCAAACTGAACCTGTCAGAACTGTCGAAGTTGAAGGGATATAAGCAAATACAATTGGAGTTTTCTTGTGGTTTTAACCGAAGTTGCGGTAATTAATACAGAATAGACTTATACTTTTGTTATAAAGAGTGTTATGTAAGGCAAAACTATAGTGAACTGTTACATTTTGGGCTGCAAAAACGAGAGTATCTTTGTCCCTTACTGGCGTACGCGGATGCGTGCTCCAGCCATTATTCCTCCTAGCACCAGATTAAATTATTTCTGCTTTATAGGGAAAAATAATTTTCATTCACGCTATTGATTCAGAAGATATAAATAAAGACCGACAACAAAAATAACTAGCCTGTGGCCACGCAACGATATTTATTTTTAATTGTACCGATTGCAATTTATCTGCGATGCGGTTATAAATAAAACACAGCATGGCATTATCGATATGTAATCAGAATATAAGCAAATAATCGGAAAATAAGTAAAACAAACAGCTTATTTAATCAGGATTCAAAGCTATATTAATTACACGGAAGTGGAAATCTACTACATCAAGAGTATGGGTATGGACCGTTTAATGGAAAATTCCGTTTGTTGTTACATTTAATTTTCATTTGTTTTCATATCCAAAATAAATGTTTATAAAATTCCGTTAGTACCTACACTAAATAATGAATGTAACAGCCTTTAAACCAGCGTGTTACACCCTCGACCTCGTCGACACTTAATTACAATTGCTGAGATCAAAGGGTGGTCAGACAGAGACCACTTGAAAACAAAAAGATTGCTACAAACTTAACAAAATCACTAAATTCACACAATTAAAATCATAAACACTAAATATTGTACCGATAACTTTGTTGCCCAAATTATTTTCAATGTTATACCTGACAATTATGTAGGTAGCCCCCGTCACTAGATGATTATAAATGAGTTTACAATCTTAGTTTAAAATACGTTTAAGTAGATGGTCGTAGAAAAGGTTGCATGCTAGTTTCTTTAACCTTACGTCTTTTGACTCAGTCAAAAAATACTCTTGGGGTCTATTAATAATTTTCGAGTTTGCCTCAAATTGTTACCCACGCCACTCGCCTTTTTGACCTTTAAGAAACAGTTGCATAAAGTACTATTAAATTCGCTTGCTGTTCGTATAAAGAAATAGTATTTATGTATGAGTGGAAAAACTCGGTAAGCCAAGTCGCTTTTTAAAACGAGTATAAAATCCAATCTAAACCACTTTCGTCTGGTTTTCCCTATTTCCACACACAGAAAGCATCTGGATATCTCATCCAGAGTGGGGCGGGCATAAACTTCATCCTAAGTGAACTCTATCACACATTTCTCGTTTGAGTAAAGTTTTGACGCGTGAAATCCAATATCCTCGCATAAAATTTTCAGTTCTGTTACAGTAAGTATAAGGATATAGTTTCCTGTTTAATATTCTTCGCGCGTACCGTGAAAGTGTACCGAACTTTAGTTTCGAAACGGCTTCATACACGTTTCAGTAAAGGCGGACATAAAAGGGGAACTCGGTGAATGAGCTATATGAGCGTCCTCGACTGTACCGTTTACCACAAGCGGTCGGCGCGTGCGAACAAATCCACGCGAGCGTGTTACACCGCTCGCCTAATTTCCAACAACACGTCAACATTGCGAAGCGACCGCGTAATAAGTAACGCGTGTTTCCTAACCGCTTCCGCGGATCCACCACGCCATTGTTTTTAACAAACTCCATTGCTTGCTCTTAGCTAGAGGACGGATGTTTGAGCCGCGCGCCAAACAATGTATATTGTGCGGATGCTTTTGTTTGCCACTTGCCGCGGGAATGAATGGTTCATTTATTTAGTGTTAATAACTATAGTTTCGTGACATCGCTTTAATTAAACACGTTTTTATATCCCTGAAGATATAGGGGTAGATAATTCAGGAGCTTGTACTCCGTTGGTGTGAGTACCGTACCCGCGTCACGCGTATTCATTAGCGATTCGCCATAAATATTGGCTTACTTTTGTTCATGTTGGGTATTAATTCTAGTATTCGGGGCGTCTTGGGATTGGCTGCGATTATCGGAATGGCGCTAATTCGTGAGCCGTTTAATACTGAGCAGTTTAAAATAATTTAGCGGCTGGTATAATGAGCAGTCGGCCGTGCACGGCATTCAGCCATTAGGCTAGTGAGAGTTCACGAAGCATTGTAGCTTGGCTAATTTATATTAGCCGGGTTCTTTGATGTTGTACATGTTCCGAGTGTATTATAATTTGGAGTCTTATTTCAAAATCTGCGTGGGTTGCCTGTCGTTTACGGCAACAAATTAGCGGTCGTATGTGAGAGCGGGACACGCCTTCCCTTTCTTTCCAACTTGTGTCCGTCGTGCAATGTCGTTAACGCCGAGTGTGGGGTAATTGCGTTTGTAGGATGAACAGCGCCTAATTACGACATAGTTTTATTGGCAGTTATCGTAGGATGAGAGCAAAATCCATTGAAGTGCCATGTCATACGTCACGTCGTAAGAATACATTTATTTCAATCTATTTTGCTAGCTTTCTTATTACAGCCGGTATGGTCTAGTGGTTTACTATGTCGATGAAGCCGTGGGATCGAATCCTAGTAAAGACAGTTGTGGGATGTCTACTAGGTGAGTCACGCGTGATTTCTATGTGTTTAAGTATTTTTATATTTTATATATATATCGTTTGATAAGTACCCAGAAGCCAAGCCTTTTCTGCTTACCGCGGGGCTCAGTCAATTTGTGTAAGACCGTTCTGGAATATTTATTTCATGTATTTTACGATTACTTACTTATTGATATTTTCACTATGATCACTTTTCTTCTAGCTAACAGTTGGTCATAACTAAACTCCTTTAAGTTATTTTTTACAGTATCGTTTAAGGTACCCGTAGTTACCTCTTCGGCCCAAATTGCCCCACCGACTTTTAATGTGGAATGAAAATTTTACGTAAGGTATGTTTTATCAATAAACATAATTACATAGTTTTTAGACCACCGTTTACCAACTCTAAGGCGAAACATTACGAGCTTGCCGACTCCTATATGAATCACTTTCGGGATTCTGGTATAGCTAGAGAGATGGTGCTGCCATCTATCCAACTAAAACAAATCAAATACCTACCATACTTTAGTAGCTTTTAAGTGAAAGATGCAGAGACTTAATTAATTCATATTAGTCACATCTCTTTGTAGTCCTAGTATCCCAGTAATTTATTATTACGAATGCGTGGGCCGAACGACTTTGTTGAAGGCTTGTTAGAGAATATTGTTTTAAGCCTTTGTCTGGCTTTTTCAAGGTTTTCCTCTGTCTAAACTTCCAAGATTTTTTATTAAGAATTTCATTGTATTTAACCAATACTTAATTTACATACAGCCTTGACCGGAAGTATTGGGCACACTCTTTTTTCTCCTCCTCCAAAGCCTCTGTTGTTTTTTTTGTCGCCCCTGGGCAACACCAAGGGAGTCACAAGCGCGTTGCCGGCCATTAAGGGGGGTTGGAGCTCTGGGAACTTTACTCACCATCAGGACACAATACTACATACCTGAAAGGTAGCAGTGTTATTGTGGCTGTGGTCTTCTGTAAGGAGGAGGTACTTCCCCAATTGGGTCAAGCGTTATGGTACTTCGCTGTACGCATTGTTGGACGTAGTTTAAGGACATACCCGGTTGCGTTGAGCAGGGTTATGATTTCAAAATGGCGGGCGTTTGGCCGAGCCTTGGAAATGATGTAGTATTTTGAAAATATTATATAAACTGTTCA
The DNA here is from genome assembly GCA_022674325.2 of Grapholita molesta. Taxonomy (NCBI): domain Eukaryota; kingdom Metazoa; phylum Arthropoda; class Insecta; order Lepidoptera; family Tortricidae; genus Grapholita; species Grapholita molesta. The sequence goes on along the minus strand of CP053124.2, from coordinate 19,488,766 downwards.
TGTTATTTTGAGATTTATTTTATACATATGTATGTAACGAAAGCGCTTTGATGTTGATATAGCGAATGGTCTGTTTTGATTATATTCTATGTAGATACCTACATATTTTCTTTATCAAAATGTTTGTCTGTGTAGGACGAATTTTCACACACAAAAGAGTAAATATGTCACCAACATGAAATAAAACAACTAAAACCCTTTAGTTCGTGGTCATCGGGTTGACGTCAAAACGTAGGGATGAAGTTTAAATTAGTATACGCGATATAATCCATTTTAGTTGTTTTATTTCATGAGTAATTATCTCGGCAACCGAAGACAATATTATGTACAGTTATATAAAAATAAATATTGCAAAACACCCATGACTCAGGAACAAATAAATATCGATGCTCATGACACAAATTAATGCCCTGACTGGGATTCGGAACCAAGACCATCGGTTTCACAAGCTGGGTTAATACCCACTAGGCCAGACTGGACCGGAAAAAGATATGTTTTATTGGACCCGGTTATGTCCTTAAACTACGTCTAACAATGAAAGGTAGGGCACAGCGATGACCATCACGCTTGTATCTGGGGCAGCTCAACTGGGGAAGTATTACAGAAGACAACAGCCACAATAGCACTGCTACGTTTCAGGTATGTAGTGTTGTGTTCTTGATAGTGAGTAAGGTTCCCAGAGCTCCAACCCCCCTAAAAAGCCGGCAACGCGTTTGTGAGTCCCCTAGTGTTGCCCATGGGCGACGGTAATTGCTTACCACCAGGCAATCTGTCTACTCGTTTGTCGCCCATGTCATAAACATAAAAAAATATGTTTCATCATATACTTCATCACTTCAGTCGTAAGTTGCCCACTGCTGGACATAGGCCTTCCTCAAATATGATATGAAATAATTCCATCTTTGTTACCATAGTCGCTATGCTTGGCAGGTGGGTTGGCTACCGCAGTAGCTGTAGATTGTGTTTCAATGGACGCTGCTGCCCATCCGTCGGCTTTTTTCCCTTTTTTGCCTCTTACGATCCCTGCAGGAGGAGATGGAGTGGTGGTATTCAGTCTCTTCAGACGTCAGTTGCAGCTATTGCTTTGGAACCTTCTAGTACTTTATTTATGCTGATAGTTAGTCCGAATTTACCCCATAAAACCGGGATAAACGGACACCATAAAAAGTTCCCGACGCGACGTCCTTATTCCGTACTAGAAAGAAGACTCGCTGTTTCATAATAAGATATATAATGATTGGAACATAAACAAAATGGCTGCCAATAAGGATGTATAAAGATAAGAGTGCGGCTTATCTTAATGTATTTAAATGCCGTTAGGCTACATGAATTTATAATACTTTGTTGTAAAATATAGGAGTGTATCATCATCATCATCATCATGTCAGCCGAAAGACGTCCACTGCTGGACATAGGCCTCCCCCAAAACGACACAAGAAGACCGATCCTGCACCTTCCACATCCAGTGGTATCCCGCGACTCTAACTAGGTCGTCGGTCCACCTTGTGGGAGGCCTACCTACGCTGCGTCTTCCAGTTCATGGTCGCCACTCCAGAACCTTTCCGCCCCACCGGCCATCGGTTGCCCCGCCCACTGCCACTTAAGTTTGGCGATCCGGAGGGCTATATCGGTAACCTACTGCGGATGAAATCATTCCTGATGCGATCACACAGGGACACTCCCAACATAGCCCTCTCCATTGCTCTTTGGGTGACTTTGAGCCTTTTTATAGTAAGCGACCACGTTCCAGCACCATATGTTATCACTGCATAGGAGTGTATACGTGTAACAAAAAGTGAAAACATTCTTTTTAACGTAAAGGTTACTGTTAACATATATTTTGATCAAGAAATAAAACAACTAAAACGGATTATATCGCGTATAACTAAATTCCATCCCGACGTTTCGAACACTTCGAACGCTGCTAAAGTGTTCGAAATAATCCGTTTTAGTTGTTTTATTTCATGAGTAATTATCGTGGCAACCGAACACAATATTATGTTTTGATAAATGTAATATTTTGAAAAACAGTCACCCCAAAACCCAAATCTGAAAAATACATATCAAACTTCTTCTCGTTTGTCTAACTGGATGCGGGTGGCGCAAACTGGTCATAAATGGGTCGCTTTGGGGCAAGCCTTTGTCCAATAGTGGACGTTCTTCGGCTGATTTGATGATGATGATTTCTCACTTTAGAACCGTCAATCCAAAAATAGGGTCTTTTAGAAGATACCTACATCATTATTTTATCGTTTTTAGAAAATACTTTCAAAGAAACAAAGTTTTTAAAACCCGATCCAGAGCCCTGAGTGTAAGTTTTTAACGTAATATTACTTTACCATCGCGTTAGTGTTTCCCATATAAATAACATTATCACTTATGCATACTACACGTTTTTTTACGTCAAAAGAAACTTTCACTAGAGCCTCAGAGCCCTGAGTGTAAATTTTTAACGTAATATTACTTTACCACCGCGTGAGTGTTTCCCATATAAATAACATTTTTTTTTATGACATTGGCGGCAAACGAACAGACGGATTGCCTGGTGTTAAGCAATTACCGTCGTCCATGGGCACTCGCAACACCAGGGGAGTCACAAGCACGTTGCCGGCCTTTAAGGGGGGTTGGAGCTCTGGGAACCTTAATCACCATCAGGAACACAACACTACATACCACTTACTACATTATCACTTACGCGTCCGAGACGTTTGAAACTTACACTAGAGACTCAGTTACCCACCATTATGCGCAGTCCGACACACACTTGGCTGCTATTTAAAAACCTTAATGTGTAAGGAAAACGCCGCTATAACGAAAATGGCAAACGAACCTCGCACCTAGCTAAGTTTGCCATAAACTGGCCCTCATTAAAGATAAAAGGTTCTCCTAAGAGAATTAGTCAAGGCGGTCTTCCGTCCGCTCCCGGCGTCCGGTCACCGCTGCGGCCATTTTTGTTTTGTCACGTACCACATGAAAAAACCGCTTTTACACTTCTCGCGTTGATTGCTTCGCTATTTATATCGCGAGAGACGTCCCTTATGCGGGTTGTCCCCGATTTGAGGGTTTCGCGTGTGGATCGTGATATTTTTCTTTATTTTTATTATGTACGCGGGTCTTTGCTTTGTTCCTGACGTGTGTATGTTTTTATTATATCATTTAATGTTCAAAATAAGTATAAATAATAAGGTAAAAGTTCATGTGAAATCTTGCGAGTCAATTTTGAAGCAATGATTTTAACCGATTGAGGTTAATTTACCACAAATATGTAAATTCTGTGACAATGCAATATTATAGGACCACTGATATAATCTATGCTGGAGTCTTAGCAAGTACTGAATTATTAAGATAAACCCGTCGTGTTTAGACTGGTTCGAATCCTCCCAATGCATAATTCATAATTCTGATGAAAAACTTGTACCAAAAGTGTCATTTTTGACAGATGCTTATTGCAATGGAAATTGTAAAAGATGGCGTTTACAGTGTGTGCTTATTTCGTAAGTAGTTTGTTTATTTAAGCCCATAAACAAGTAGTAATTGTATGTCCAGACTCTACCTAAAAAAAATATATATCTTTTTAGCATTATTTTCCCTTTACGGACTTATCAAGAACCCGCTCCAGCTATCGCGGATGACCCCTTAACAATAATTGTGTATGTCATCTATATGTGTCGCTTAACTTCAAACTCAGATAAATCCATTCGACCCTCTCTGCAAATATCTACCCTATTACCTTTTCATAATAGCAAAATCGCATGATTTGACAGATGGATTTACCTGAATTTGAATTTAAGCCACTCATATGTAACTTATACAAGTAGTGTTACTACTTTGAAATCAAAGCAGAGCAAAGAAATTATTCTAATAATAATTGTTCTTAGTTGACTACATGTGAACAGCTTTTAAATTAGTGCACATAATTATGTTTTTCAATCGCATCTAATTAATTTTGTTATTTTTTTGACAAAGATGGTAAACGAGCAGATGGATTGCCTGACGGTAAGCAATTACCGTCGCCCATGGGCACCCGCAATAGGAGGAGAGTCACTAGCGCGTTGCTGCTTTTAAGATAAGAGTACGTTCTTTTCTTGAAGGCTTGTCGTACATATCGCGCGGTAAATGACAAAAATAATATATTTACTCTAAAACGCTTATTATATTGTAATCTTGGTGTTCATACATACATACATCATACATTTTAGCCGTATGCAGTCCACTGCTGGACATAGACCTCCCACAAATATGACTTGTATCACCTTGGGGGTATTTGCCATAGTCACCACGCTTGGCAGGCGGGTTAGCGACCGCAGTAGCTGTAGATTAGGTTTTGACAGAAGCTGCTGCCCGTCCGTAGGATTTTTCTCTTTGACGCCTCTTACGACACCCGCGGGAGGAGATGGAGTGGTTATATTGTAGTCAGCCGGCATCACACGGCGGCCTTGGTGCTCACTACAACTTTAATTTAGTCTAGACACCTACGAATCAAAAATACATTAACAACTATTATTTTTTTGTTACAGGTACACAATCTACCAATCATAATAATGAAGGTACACTGAATTGGACTGTGCTCACGAGGTAACCGCCATGTGAGTTAATTCGGAGATCATTAGTCATCAAGTATCGGTAGTTGTTTCCACGAACGGTCTCGTGGCGTAGAATCTCCAGAGACATCTCGAGAAACTCTCGCTACTTGGTTGTGGTTATACCTCTACGCCATCAATGCCATCAGCCGCTTACCGCGTCTACGTCCAAGAAGCTGGCAGCTACCTCACTCGTATCAGTGTTCAGCGAGGAATTCAGCAAGGAAATGCTGCCACTGTTGCGCAGGGGCCTTTTTCAGATTTATCTTAGTCTTATAACACTAAACTTTCGCGTTTTCTAATTAACTAGTGCGGTGGGTAGTTGTGTTTTTACAACCTCTACCCTAAACTTCCTCACAAACATTCGTCGGGTAGTTACTTTAATTATTGCACCTATGTTTTGACACTTGCTGGGACGTCAATCCACGAGGATGATAGGTGCAACCCACGTCGAAACATTGGTAATTTCTAATTCGCGACAGACCCATTGTATAGTGTCTAGTAAATAAAATATAATATTTAGTCTTAGTTGGATTTCATTGTTAGTTTGAAATGTTAATTAAAGCAATTAAGTGTTAATATAAGGATTCTGTCATTTTGAAATAAAAATCTACTATTTAAAGTTATCATTGTTATTCACATCACAACTATTTGATGACCGGTCTGGCCTAGTGGGTAGTGACCCTGCCTATAAAGCCGCAGGTCCTGGGTTCGATTCCCAGTCAGGGCATTTATTTGTGTGATGAGCACAGATATTTGTTCCTGAGTCATGGGTTTTTTCTATGTATTTAAGTATTTATATGTATCTATCTATTATATATATCATCGTCTAGTACCTACAACACAAGCCTTACTGAGCTTACCGTAGGACTAGGTCGATTTGTGTAAGATTGTCCCGAAATATTTATTTAATTATTATTTATTTATTTATTATTACTTACTGATAGTTACCATTTATGTTAATTTGAATGAGTTTCCGATATATTGATATTGTTGTTAACGCCATCCTGAGGATCAAATTTAAATAATAGTTGTAAAAATCTTTTACGTTTAGTTTATTAACAGAACCTTAGGAACAGGTCACAAAGCTATCGATATTGTGATGGGTATTCATCAAAAGTCACCAATCAAATAAGTATCGTATATAAAAGAATCTAATATTTGACCTTACTGTGCCATGATTGATGATGAGTTGCAAGGTTGTACTGAAATAATCATAAGGCGCCGGCTGCCCGCGGCTCCGAAAATAGCCAAAATAACAGCCGTAAAAGTGCTCACGGGATACACGGGGAAGGAAAAGGTTAGAGCTAATATTTTCTGACAACTACAAGGCAAATGCTTTTATGAAATTAGCGCGAAGTCAACGAAGGCGATGAGAAGAGGAATTTAACACTTAGATTTTTTGACGGTGACTCTGATGGTCCTGGGTTCAAATCCCAGTTAGGGCATTTACTTGTAGTCTACCCACTAGCCAGGCCTGTCGTCTATTATAATAACGTAGTCTTTTTTGGACCCGGATATGTCCTTAAACTACGTCCAACAATGAGAGGTAGGGCACAGCGATGACCATCACGCTTGAATCTGGGGCAGTCCAACTGGGGAAGTAGGGGAGAAGTGGCATGAAAGAGCCAGTTTTCTTTACGGCGGAAAAAATACTACTTGTAATGAAAAAGATGTAATTTTTTATTTAAAAAAATATTCTTTATTTATTTGAGTACGTAATTTCGTACAAAAAAATCTTAAAAATCAACAAAATATGCATTTCAAAAAAATGAGTCATTCGGCTTTTTCATCACAGATCGGTATTGAAAGAGCTGCCATAAGTTTTGAAAGAGCCGGTAAGTATAACAACGAGTAATTATGAAAATAATCAAAAAAAAAAATATATAAGTGCGATATAAAAAAAACTTAAAAACAATTCTAACAATATTTTAAGTAATTGCTAACATTTCTTGACAAAAAAAAAACAATTATATTAGTCATTTTAAGTAATCGTTTTTAACGCTTTTTTAATCTTAACATATTAATCATTCAGATATAACTTAAAATATAGCCGATTTTTTTTAAATAACAGTCTCTAAATTAAAAAAAAATCTTCTATCAAAATCAACATCATTAAATCTCCAAGATCTTCAAAAATAATATTGCTATCTTTGAGCCTAAATATCTATCTATTCATGAAATATAATTATCAGACTGTCATGACATGTCATAAATATGTTTAATAAACTTAAAAACATTTCTTACAAAAAAGTGCAGTTTTATTTATAGACTGGCGTTTTTCTAAAACTTCAGCAACTGCCTCTTCAATTACCGTTTTATTGGGTATTTTACGTTTTTTTGGACTAACTTTCGCCATGATGAAATATCTGAAGAAAATAATTCAATAATATTATGAAAAATGTACGTATATAGTATTATTTTCTATTATTTATAAGAAACAATTTCATGGTTATGAAGGAGCCAGTTATGAAAGAGCCGGCTTTTTCAATGCCCATTGACCCGGCTCTTTCACGACTTGTCCAAAAAATATATATAACTTTAAAAATAACAACAATACGAGACCTTCTGCAAAAGTTTTTATGCAGCTGAAAAGCCATATATACGCACCAACTGAGTCTATAACCCATTTGCCTATAATTGTTAGCAAAAAAATACCAAAAAACAACGAAAATGAAACAAAAAACTTACTTTTGACTGCCTAAAACTTCGACTGGATGCACCGATGGCGGTTGGTTTCGGCGAACTGTCAAATTTTTGTGAGGGACGGGAAATCAGTGTTGCCACCTAAAAATAGTATTGCCAACCAAATCTGTTCTAAAACTTCCGATATAATGCAAGTGGCTCTTTCATGCCACTTCTCCCCTACCTCCTCCTTACAGAAGACCACAGCCATAATAGCACTACTACCTTTCAGGTATGTAGTGTTGTGTTCCTGGTGGTGAGTAAGGTTCCCAGAGCTCCAACTCCCCTTAAAGGCCGGCAACGCACTTGTGACAACCCTGGTGTTACGGGTGCCCATGAGCGACGGTAATTGCTTACCACCAGGCAACCCGTCTGCTCGTTTGCCGGCTATGTCATTAAAAAAAAAAAAGAAGGCGATGAGAAGAGGAATTTAACACTTAGATTTTTTGACGGTGACTCTGATGGTCCTGGGTTCTAATCCCAGTTAGGGCATTTACTTGTAGTCTAGCCACTAGCCAGGCTTGTCGTCTATTATAATAAGGTAGTCTTAGAATAAAATCAAGTACATATTCGCCTTGTGTTCGTTATTCCAGCCAGTAGAAGTTTCAAGGGTTGTACGTTGCGCGGGCTCCGCAAACAATTAAGAAACTGCACTCAGACAGTAAATTTCATCTGAATCTGATTTGATATAATTAATATCGCCTGCTATACTTGCGCTGTTTGAACTAGTTCAATATTTCATTATTTATGCTGATAGTGGTTATTAATCTTGTTGTTAAACTTATTACGAATTGAAAATATACAATTAATATGTTAAACGTAGTGTCGGACGCCCTTCGTACAGGTCTTAGGACGATCTTTAATGCATTCACTGCCACCGACGCACATGTGCGTTCATTTCCACACATTTTTGGAGGGGGTGGCAGCGAATGTGTTAAAATATTGTAGGCAGATGCTGGATGCGGCAAGATGAAGACAGGGCGCTATGGTGCTCTTTAGGGGAGGGTTATGTCCTGCAGTGGACTACTATAGCCTGATGATGATGATGTTGAACGCAACGTCGTTCACTCTCATAGCTACATTTTAGTACTCAAACTAAAGGTTCTCGAGTGGTGACGGCGAAGCGTGGGGAGATCACCCTCAAGGTGAACCGACGACATATGATAAAGATCGAAAGATTCCACTGGATGCGGGTGGCGCAAAGCGTTTCCCTCCCTCGTCAAAAGGTCTATGTCCGGCAGTGGACGTCCTTCAGGTAATATGTTGATGAACATCATTGTAGCAAACTGATGCAGTGAGTTCGTATCACATTCGTAATCTGAGTTTATTCTATATCTATCAAGCTCGACTGTCCATTACTTGGCACAAGCCTCCCCTCATAGAAGGTCAAAGGGAGCGATATTCAGCACACTGCAACCACCGACTAGCAATCTGCCGCGAAAATCAAAATTCCCAATTTTCGAACGATTGTCTCCGTCACTCTAATTATGCTTTAATTGGAGTAAATAAGAATAATGCTCGAAATATACGTACTTTGGCGGTAGATCCTACAAAATATTGTGGATGTCCGTCACTGAGGTTTCCTATACGTTGGCATTAATTATTTAACTAAAATATTTGTTCACAACATTTGTAAAAAATGTTATATTCGACAAAATCTGTTTTTTTAAACGTAAAAATTTCTTTCTTTACTTGAAAAAAAATCGGAAGTCGAATTAAAAATAAATGTCTTACTACAATTTTTATTGACATCCAGTAACTCAATGCCAACATTTTTTCTTTGTTTGGAAATACAGCATACTAATATTTTTTCAAATAGTTGGCAATCATATGTGCGCACTTGCGTAGTACGGCACTCGATAGTTCTAGCCACACCCTAATTTTATAAGTGTCTATTACTCTAACATTAATCATAGCCTCATAAATCATGTCCAGATATGATTCCATATAATCACAATATTGTCTGTCTGTTTGTTTCAATCCATTACTAGCTTGCAGCTACATCAATCTTTGGTTGACAGCTAACCTGAATATCGACATTTAATGATAGTTTACAATATACTTAGCTGTATTAGTCATCCGGAATATTGATATTGAAATTTATAGATGACTATCAATCAAAACATTTCTAGATCTTTAAGAATGTTGGACTGTAATTTACAATGTATTAAGGTCAATATTAGGTTTTTAGAAAATTACAGTAGTTCTTATAAAATATGGCTCCCGTCAAAGGCATTGTAGCAAATTAGTAAAATATAACAAGTAGTTAGACTTATAGAAACTATGAGGTCGCCCCGGGACTGCCGGGTGTTGACCAAATAGTGGTAAGATGCGTTTTGAGATTAATATTTAACTAAAAAATAATTTCCAAAGTGACGCGGGGCTCCTTTTACTGGTCAGTTTACCCTTCGTTATTCGTCACTTAAAATAATGTGACTACATACAGATACCCTAGGTATTCTTCTATTAGACCAGGTAAAGGTTTTAATAATTCCACCATGTTGACTCCGCATACCAAACTATGAATCTGATTTTGGACCCGGGTATGTCCTTAAACTACCTCCAACAATGAGAGGTAGGGCACAGCGATGACCATCACGCTTGAATCTGGGGCAGCCCAACTGGGGAAGTACCTCCTCCTTACAGAAGACCACAGCCATAATAGCACTGCTACCTTTCAGTTATGTAGTGTTGTGTTCCTGATGGTGAGTAAGGTTCCCAGAGCTCCAACCCCCCTTAAATGACGGCAGCTTGTGACTCCCCTGGTGTAGCGGGTGCCCATGGGCGATGGTAATTGCTTACCATCAGGCAATCCATCTGCTCGTTTGCCGCCTATGTCATAAAAATAAACCTACTCAGAAATTGGTTTATTAAGAACATAGCTTAGGTACAAATTATTAGCCGCATTTCTTCTGTCTGGTTCAGAAGTAGACCTATTAAAAATGTGAATAGATCCGAATCACACTTAGTCCGATTTAGATTAAATGCTCAGTTGGCTAAATACGAATCTGGCCCGCCTCATCTAAACTGAAATATCGGCATAGTCCCATATGGGATGAGATAAAGTAGTAGATGAGGTATAGTCCAACTGGATAAGAGCAATTTTGGTGGCTACTGGAAAAAAATAGAGTCATCGTACAGAATCAGCAAAAATAACTTCGCTAATTTGAGTAATGCAAGACAGTGTTTGAACCAGAAGAATGTCAAAGAATTTTCATATTACCAGTTAGTTTTTTTTTATGACAAAGGGCATCGCCCATGGGCTTTAAGGAGGTTGGAGCTCTGGGAACCTTACTCACTATCAGGAAGATAACACTACATGCCTAAAAGGTAGCAGTGCTATTATGGCTGTGGTATTCTGTAAGGAGGAGGTACTTCCCCAGTCGGGCTTCTGCAGACTCAAGCGTGATGGTACTTCGCTGTGCTCTACCTTGCATTGTTGGACGTAGTTTAAGGACATACCTACCAAGCCTTTTAATAGACGACCACGAAATAGAACCAGCAATTTTATTTTTATTTTTTAGCTAACGAAAAGAAAACAGAAGAGGTAGAACACATAACATTTAATTAATATATTAAAGAAACGAATGCTTAATTAACTGCAGCTTGCCTGAGAATATTCAACTCGTTCATTTATTGTCGCAGCAAACTTATTAAAGCAAATTTATTGGCATAATTAAATCATTTCGCATAATATTTTTTCTTCTGAAACTGTAGACTTTTCAGGTTTATAATAAAACAAACCTAACTTCACTGTACTAAACATGATGGCACTATAATATTTTTTTAAATTTGTACAGTTTCAGAAAAAAAACGAATGAATGAATTCAGACATTCAATTTTATGCCAAAATGAAGCGACCCCTATCCAACCCGCTACATCTGCTAGATACACAATAACATTACACTATGCGGCGTGTAAAATAAGTCATAAAACACTTTTAAGACTTAAAACTGGAATGTCCCGTAACACCCGGTGACACCATTAACCCGCTCCTCATCAAAGCAGTCCTCATTATGCGAGCACAAAGCTGAAGTCATACGACTCATACATTTTCCATTAAGCCGGCGTCTGCTTAGCACATCCATTACGAATAATTGCCCTGTCCGCGGCCGTATGGGACCGGGACAGTAAATGTATAACAGTAGGCAATGATTTCATGAAATTACCCTTTCTCTCACTCTGTCTCTATATTTCTTTACCACTCTGGTAAAAAAAGTGGTAATAAGAATAATATTAACAACAAAATATTACTTTGCTATTCCGCTGTTTAATAACGTGCTAGTCAATCAGTGCCAACCCGTTATATTTACTTGCGTTGCACTTGCATTGCGTTGCGGGTTGACACTGATTGACTAGCACGTTATTAAACAGCGGAATAGCAAAGTAATATTATTGTTGTTAATAATATGGACTTCCGCAAAGTAACGCTTCATTCAATTGATTAATAAGAAAAATATGTTTATTTGTGTAAGGTCAATGTGGGTAAGAGCGGTATACTATATTTTTAAGGGAAGTCCGTCATAATGACACTAAATACCTAAGAGATAATGAAGGAAATTGGTTGGTATGGTAGACGGTCTTTTCAGATAGACGGTCTTGTCCACGTTGACCTTAGGTTTTTACTTTTTTCTCACAAGTGATAGATGAGGCCGATGTTGGAGCATGCTTACCTAAGTGCTTGTTTACTCTTGATTTGAAGACATCCAGAGGCCCATTTCATAACAATTTACAGCTAATAATATTAGTGGAAATCTATTTCTAATAAGGTTGTATTGCATAGTATCTTTGACAACCGGTCTGGCCTAGTGGGTAGTGGGCCGATGGTCCCGGGTTCAAATCTTAGGGCGTTTATTTCTGTGATGAGCTTAGATATTTGTTCCTGAGTCATGGGTGTTTTCTATGTACTTAAGTATTGATCTATTATATATATCGTTGTCTAGTGCCTACGACACAAGCCTTACTGGACGTACTGTAGGACTAGGTCGATTTGTGTAAGATTGTCCCCATTTGCTAAATGATAAATTATGCCAAACTAGCTGACCCGGCGAACTACGTACCGTCAAAAAAGCGACAAAAGTAGTGACAGCTTTCAAAAATTGGGATTTTTGTAATTTTTTTGTACCTAATGTCTCAATGACGATTCCAACCAATCCTAAATAATTTTAATCGGTTCAGCCGTTCCCGAGTTATAAGCGGTTGAACAAACCCCACTTTTTTTTTATGACATAGGCGGCAAACGAGCAGACGGATTGCCTGGTCGTAAGCAATTACCGTCGCCCATGGGCACCCGTAACACCAGGGGAGTCACAAGCGCGTTGCCGGCCTTTAAGGGGGGTTGGAGCTCTGGGAACCTTACTCACCATCAGGAACACAACACTACATACCTGAAAGGTAGCAGTGCTATTATGGCTGTGGGCTTCTGTAAGATATATATATATATGTATATATATAGATGATATTATACAAATAAATCTTCTGCGAAACAATAGTGAACCACTGACTTTATTATATGCTAACTACTGTTTAACCGCTCTACTGCGCCATTGACACTGAAGCTGACTTTTCTCGATTAATGAAATACGGACGTGTTCGGACAAATTGGCTCGCGGCCGGTGCGGGCGGCGCGGTTTAAATATTTACTGGGTTGTTCGGGCTTACAAATATACAAAGCACAATCGCTAATATTGAATATATTACGGGGCAATGTGACACAAATTTATTCAGGCTCAGTAAGTTGGATAAGGCTTGTGTTATAAGTAAATTGCGTTAAGCATCAGTTTAGTGTTTACATGCTTGTTAACAGGTCTGTTTGATAATCAGTCAATCAACTAAATATTTCGGGACAATCTTACACAATTTTTTTTATACTACGTCGGTGGCAAACAAGCATACGGCCTGCCTGATGGTAAGCAGTTACCGCAGCCTATGGACGCCTGTAACTCCAGAGGTGTCACGTGCGCGTTGCCGACCCTTTATAAATCTATACACTCGTGTTTTGAAGAACCCCATACTGTAATCCCTCGGGAAAACCGTAGCAGGGAGCTCATTCCACAGCCGAAGCGTTCGTGGGAGGAAGTGCCTTTTTAAAGCGCTCAGTAAGCGACCCCCCTCCAATGTGTGAGGATGAATACCCTGCGGATGGCGAGCGGTGCGGTGATAGAACGCGACCGGCAAATCGACCTGGTCCTAAAGTATGGTACAGTTAAGTTTGTGTTTTAGGTGCTAGACGACGGCATAATATATAATAAATAGATAAATACATGTCATATAAATACTTATTTGGGATTCGAACCCAGGACCTTCAGGGTCACTACCCACTAGGCCAGGCCGGTTCTTAAACTTTTGTCGTTTTGGTATTGTGTTCCGTCATCCAGCGTTCATTAAAAAGATAAAAAATCTTAATTTTACATTTTAAGCTATTCCAAGTAAAATAATAAATATCTACCACCCTACTCCGCTCCGAGAAGATTATTACCGGCAAGAAACTCTGTGGGACTTATTTTTTCAAAACAGTGATACATCAAATATAATTATGCGTAGTCCGACAAGAAAACATACCAAACAGATTAATAAAATACAAGATAAAACAAAAAATACTAAAATGTAAAAATAATAATGACTTTTACATTCACATAAGTCTTTGATATGCTTTCTTATCTGAACAATGTCGTTTTAATAATCTGGCAGTACATACAATTGATGAATTAAATGCTAGGCGGTTTAGTTTTAGTATTAATAGCCAATTTTTTTTAAATAATTGTTTTATCGCATACTACTCGTAATATGCTTAGTAGATGACCTATCAAAGCAACGTTTTAAAATAGTGGGTTTAATCCTATCTTGCAACCCTGAATATCCACTGCTGGGTAAGGAGCCACTGGGAGCAATCTACAGCATACTGCATCCACTGACTCCCAGCACCCTTATAAAGTCATAGGTCCATGAAGTCTGTGGACGTACGAGACAGCGCTTTCCCACGTAGTCGCAACTCTGCCCCAACGGCCATCGATTCTCCGGCTATGTGGCTTATCCATTGCCACTTCAACAGTGCATTCTGTTAACTTTACCAGTTACTTTGGTTCTACGAATATGTCCATTGCTAATTCCGTCGCTCTTCCTCATTTCTATTTCCATTCCATCCCGCTGAGCGCCTCTAATAATAAGTTTCATTACGAACAACCGAGTTTAAGTTTATTACATAATCATTATGCAAGCATTCTAAACCGTTACACACTCAATCAAAATCAGACCCTTTGCCTTACGACATGGAGCTCAAATTTGTATATTTAAGTCTCATGTTAACCCTTGTACTACCTGAGTATACCACAAAGTCTAATCAAATAGGTTAATACCAGCGGGGTTTGACGGATCGACCCGACCGAATGTAAATCACCGTGTAAATATTAAACTCATTCGCTTTGGGATCCCGGGTTTAGTAAGGTACCAAAAATAAGTATACGTTCACCGTATTACGAAGCAATAAAGTTCAGAATTGTGGTATTTGATATTCAGCTTATGCTGCTTAGAGATGAAATTTAAAGTTGTTTTCAATGCGTAACAGACCTTTTTGCTGGAAACTTCTGTTTATATGTTAGTGGGTTAATTACTTACATTTGTATAGTAGTTTTTTAAGTTTCTGATAATTTGTCATTCAAGTCAAGGTTAGTAATATACTACATATGCTAAAATGTTTTTGTTAATAAAATTGAAAACTACGTATGAATGTATTTGTTTTTTATGACATAGGCGGCAAACGAGCAGACGGATTGCCTGGGGAAAGCAATTACCGTCGCCCATGGGCACCCGTAACACCAGGGGAGTCACAAGCGCGTTGCCGGGCTTTAAGGGGGGGTTGGAGCTCTGGATACCTTACTCACCACCAGGAACACAACACTACATACCTGAAAGGTAGCAGTGCTATTATGGCTGTGGTTTTCTGTAAGGAGGAGGTACTTCCCCAGTTGGGCTACCCCAGATTCAAGCGTGATGGTCATCGCTGTGCCCTACCTCTCATATTGTTGGACGTAGTTTAAGGACATACCCGGGTCCAAAACGATTCAATGTTAATCTATGACTGTAATCATTGTCTAGCCTGGCTATCACAGTTTATGAGGTATAGCTAAATGACAGACATAAAGATTATACAGACGGAGTTTTAGTATTAGGGCCCGATTTTTACACTTTGGTCTGTACCGTCCCCTTAAATGAATTACTTTTTCTAAAGTGTTACAAAGATTTATTCATGTTTCTTTTATATTCCAAAGTTGTAATTCGATATACCGTATACTTACACTAACTTAATGCGCAACTTTTCCTTGTAAGTGAAATAAAAATGGCGCCTAAACACCGTTCGAGTCACAAATTACGAGGTTTGTGGGTTTCAAAGCGGTTTTATTCGCGCTCAGGTATTTTCCTATAATAGCCTCATGGCTAGAAGAAAAACGTTGCAAGAACATTAATAGTAGAGTTAGGAAAACGAAAAAGAAATAATTATTAGAGCAATTAGGTATTAATTTATTTTGTAGTTTGAATTAACCTGTATACCAGAAAATGCAACGAGGTGGTCGCGGGACGGTTGCGTATTGACCAAAAAGTGGTAAAACGCGTTTTGAGATCAATTCCTAGTTAGCTGTACATTTCCTCGTTTCATCACTATGTCATAAGTTCGCAACATTATGAGTACACACCGAATAACCTTCATGAACATCAAACAATAATATATTCTCAAGACGACTTCTCCACTTTGAGCCTCAACTCTTACGTTTCATATTATCAACATCATTTAACTGCCGAACTTTTTCGAACTACCCGCATTTTGGTATATATTTATGCACATTTACGCTATTTAGAGGTAGTTCCACGAGAGTTGAGGCGAATGGATTACGCACACAACTATATGAAGTACTGATTGAGTGAATGAAATGAATGAGTAATTTCAAAATCCTCCTCTCATTACATGAGATGTTGTTGTGTGCGTGACTTCAACTCTCGTAAAAATTGCGTTAGACGATAATGTTCGAAAAAAAAATCGTGAAAAGTTTTTTGAAAATTGGGCACAACACTAACTTGTGTTTCGGGGTGAACTTATAAAGGCATTTGCTATTTTGACTGCAGAACAGTAAAAATAGGTGCTGAACTAGGAGGAATAATGACTGGAGATCGAATCAAAATCTAGCTTTTTTTGAACTCGAACTCCCACACTTGATCTTGTTTATCAACTTGAACGTTTTGCGCACTAGGGATGTCACTCGGTCAACACTCTACACTTACGATGCCGGCATTTTTAACTTCTGTTATTTGACGCCTGCAATTCCTAATGGCTGGATTCCAATGGTTTTTTCACGCTTAACGAACTTTTCTACTATAAAAACGACGATCCGTAGAAATAATTTAGGATTATGAAACTCAATCAAGTTTTTTTTTTTATGACATAGGCGGCAAACGAGCAGACGGATTACCTGGTGGTAAGCAATTAGCGTCGCCCAGGGGAGTCACGAGCGCGTTGCCGGCCTTTAAGGGGGGTTGGAGCTCTGGGAACATTACTCACCACCAGGAACACAACACTACATACCTGAAAGGTAGCAGTGCTATTATGGCTGTGGTTTTCTGTAAGGAGGAGGTACTTCCCCAGTTGGGCTGCCCCAGATTCAAGCGTGATGGTCATCGCTGTGCCCTACCTCTCATTGTTGGACGTAGTTTAAGGACATATCCGGGTCCAAGTGGTGCGTTCCTGTGTCTATTAAATGCTTGGTAACGTTTGGGAGTATTTTTTTTTAATTACGTGGATAAGTTCCGTAATAATTGTTAAAAATACTTCCGCAGCCCATTTAAAATCTTGTGTTGCCAAATATGTAGGCACACAACTGAGATATTATACTTTTTGGTAGCTTTTGACAGTAACAGCGTCGTACTATTTCGCCATAGTCGATAAAAACAAGTGGCATTTGTCGTACCGCTATTCAAAACTGTTACGCGCCAATTTTAGCAAACGAAAAGGTTGTAAGTGCCCAGAACTTTGTATCACACATACGCCGTTTTTAAACATTCAGATCAAAACTGTTATGAGACACGAACCCCATGCCAAATTATAGCACCCAACTAAAAGGTAATTTTAAATATTAAAGTGCATTAAACATACGTCTATTTAGAATTAAAATGAAGTAGAAACTAGGTTACTAAAAAGTTAAACTAGCCTGCGGTGCTCAGCTAAAATCAACCTTCCTATAAATGACTTGATATCCAAATGAAAGATTTTAGAGTATACAAGTGATGCATTTAAGTCTTTTTGTAATTTTCTGGAATAGAACGCAAGTGCCCGAGCACACGAAACGAACCGGCTGTATAATTTTAGCAAACGCAATATTACCGGCATTTTATGCATTTTGTTCGCCTGAAGAAGTTAACAGTTCAACGGAAGGGAAATATTGTATGGAAAGTTGTATTCCCGATTCTGCATAAATTGAATACTCGTAGGTTTAAAACGGTCAATTTACAATACCTTTTTATTTAAGTAAAGTGTACTAACTAGTACATACTGTCTATACTTTTAGGCCCACTTGCGCTACTCAGGCTTAACCGGTAACCCGGGAGTTAGTGTCAAAAATGTTTTTTTTTTATGACATAGGCGGCAAACGAGCAGACGGATTGCCTGGTGGTAAGCAATTACCGTCGCCCATGGACACCCGCAACACCAGATGAGTCACAAGCGCGTTGCCGGCCTTTAAGGGGGGTTGGAGCTCTGGGAACCTTACTCACCATCAGGAACACAGCAATACATACCTGAAAGGTAGCAGTTTTACTGCTGTGGTCTTCTGTAAGGAGGAGGTACTTCCCCAGTTGGGCTGCCCCAGATTCAAGCGTGATGGTCATCGTTGTGCCCTACCTCTCATTATGGACTTAACCGGTTAACTTAACCGGCTAACCCTGAGTGGCACAAGTGGGCGTTAGGTAGTTAAAAAATGGTAAATCTTAACATAACTGTCTTTTTATTGAAAATAATTTTTGGGTAATAAATCATGGTAAGTATATAAGCATTATTAATCACATATGACTATTTACATTACTTTGCTTACTTAAGTAATAGTCACTGATGTTTAAGAAGCATTTATCAATAAAAAGATATATCAAGATTGTTTACCTTCTTCTCTATTATCTTCTATAAGATCGTTGACTCTTCTTCTTCGTCGAATTACTCTTGACAGAGCAGTCGTGGTCACGTAGAACGACGTACAATTCTTCACCAGTTCTCCCAGGCAGTTGCTTCTCTGGCACATGTGTTAAGTGTGGTGTTGGTAAGGGCTTTTATCTGATCCGTCCAATGGGGGAAGGACCTCTTGATCTACAGCCATTGACCCGTCCCTGAACAACAAGTCTCTCCATGGCATTCTCTCCACGTCGCGTTACATGCCCGAAATATCTGAGGATACGTGCTCTGACTGTAGCTGAGAGCCTTTCTTTCACTTTTAGTTCGTTAAGTATGGAGACATATATTCGTTCGGTGTTGTGTCCAAGATACCTGCAGCATTCGTCTCCAACACCACATTTCGAGTGCGTCGATTCTTTGTCTCTCTCGCTCCTTAACGGTCCATGTTTCAGCAGCATATTATAATATGGGAAATACTAAAGACCGCACTAATTGAACTTTAGTGGCCTTGGAGATCGTTGACTATACGTTGGCAAAAGGTACTCGGTAGCTCCAATGTTAGTGATGGAAACTCATAGGCACTGGTTTATGATGATGTGGCTTATTTAGCGGCTGATGACACAATAAAAATCACAAATCAGGAAAAAACCAAAGAATGTAATTTGGAACAATATCTAAAACAAAAGTACAAAATAGGAAAAAAGTAAAAATAACATAAAAAAGGTGCGTCAAGCCAGCGTACAATATTTGTATGGATAAGTTGTACAGAACACCTTCATCAACATATCAGTCAAAGTAAGGCCACTGCTGGGCAATAGGCTTCCCCCAAATCTACCCACACATGGGTCTCTTCTACCCTTCTGCGGTTCCTGGTCGTTTAGAAGATAATATATCGATTCTTAATAGTTATTTGGTATAGAAGTGAGCAAAGTAAGTGTTTGCCTTTTTATGCTATTGAGACCCGAGCTAACGCAAGATTTCAAAGGGATTTTGAGCATTGGCAACGCTTAAAGGCACGAGGGGAACAAAGTATGCCAACGAGCGAATCACATTTTTTTTCTCTCGAAAATACTTTAAAACATTAAAATTTAATCAATAAGATTTCATTCAAAATTATACCCAACCCAGCTAACAGAAAAACATAATTATAATTATTTATGGAAACACTACTCCCTCGTGAATAAAATATAGTTTTACTATGTGTTTTTAAATAATAATAACGGACTTCCTAAGTTATATTAGAAAATATATTAGTTTGTCTTATTATCAATAAATAAATATGATTATCAACTGAACTGAGAACCTTCCTTTTCAAAGTCAATTTAATCTTTAATTAGGATAATCTCGTGGGTCCTTCATAAAACGTATAATTATTTTTACATCTTGATTCTCTTCAAAGCTCAAATGACCCTATCAATTAGTGTCATTATCGAAGATCTAATGAGCCGGGACATCTCAAGATATCTGCTTTTTAGAAAAACGACGTAACTTAAAAAAAAATGGAGACTTATCTTCCTTTTTAGAACAACTGAGATTTAATTAAGCAAGTATTAATTATCTGCTCTTTGCGGACGAATGTTGTTCAGTTATATAAAAAGTCGGGTTTTATAGAAAATTCTTTTGACTTAAGACCTTTTGTGGAAATTAATGTAGCTAATTATTTTATCCCAGTAAATAGCCTGATAAAGCGTCTTTTTGTCGGATCTGGATTTAAAATGGCCGTGATAGAATTTCTTTTGACATTGGCAGTTTTTTATGCATCAATGAATTTTTCTTTGTGAAGGCTCGGATGGTTTAATTGAAATATTTTAGTAACTTTTGTAATTGGATATCTCGTTTCAGATTTATATTTAATTTGCAATTATCCTTAAATCTAAAAAACAAGAGCTTTTCATCTCACTACCTAGGAGATAACTGAAATCATTTAAAAACTGATAGCAAAGTCGCATGTTTTTCACAAGAGTGCGACATGATTTCATACATATTATAAATTATTTATTAGGTAGTGTCCTTTCGGTTCGCCGATCGCGTCGCTGGCCCGTCGCGCACTCAAGGAGCGCGAACGGACACTCAGCACTCTTATCTCCATGTCGCGCGAGTGACTAAATAAAAGT
The DNA here is from genome assembly GCA_022674325.2 of Grapholita molesta. Classification (NCBI taxonomy): domain Eukaryota; kingdom Metazoa; phylum Arthropoda; class Insecta; order Lepidoptera; family Tortricidae; genus Grapholita; species Grapholita molesta. The sequence goes on along the minus strand of CP053124.2, from coordinate 19,468,241 downwards.
ATTAGAACCGTGTTAATCGTTAATTATTATATTATGTCTCACGAAAGTTTAAATACAAATATTACAGGACATCCTTACACAACTTGCCTGAACACCACGGTAAGCTCAAGAAGGCTTGTGTTGCAGGTACTAGGCGACGATATATATAATAAATAGATACATATAAATACTTAAATACATAGAAAACACCCATGACTCAGGAACGAATATCTGTGCTCATCACGCAAATAAATGCCCTGACTGGGAATCGAACCCAGGACCTTCGATTTCATAGGCAGGGTCACTACCCACTAGGCCAGACCGGTCGACAAAAAAGGTTCTTTTTTAACATTGTGGCTACGGAAACCTAACAGACGCAAGAGCAGGTAAAAGAGAACATGTAGGTAGCATTTATGCTGATACATACGTAAGTATGCCGTACCTATTCAGACTTTAGAAGTACAGTTCAGTTCATAATGTCTCGCTAAAGCCCTCGGTTCCAGTTTAAGTACATATTTAGTGCCTATTTTGTACCGACTAAATCCTATTTAAAGTTGGCGGCTTTCCAACAGTAATTACAAAGTCAAGTATTCATGTTAGGACTTGTGTTAATAACGGTGGTTGACTGGAGATATATTTGTACTATTGTCCAAGTTGGACAAGTAACTTGTTTGAAGAAAACTGAGGGTTTTGGGCTGCGTTTCCACCAGACCCGGACCGTTTTGGACCCGGGTATGTCCTTAAACTACGTCCAACAATGAGAGGTAGGGCACAGCGATGACCATCACGCTTGAATCTGGGGCAGCCCAACTGGGGAAGTACCTCCTCCTTACAGCAGACCACAGCCATAATAGCACTGCTACCTTTCAGGTATGTAGTGTTGTGTTCCTGATGGTGAGTAAGGTTCCCAGAGCTCCAACCCCCCTTAAAGGCCGGTAACGCGCTTGTGACTCCCCTGGTGTTGCGGGTGCCCATGGGCGACGGTAATTGCTTACCATCAGGCAATCCGTCTGCTCGTTTGCCACCTATCATAAAAAAAAGACATGTGCGAGTGTATAGCGAGGAATGTGTTTTCAAGAAGCAATAAAATCACATTATTTATTGAGGTTAGGGGAATAAAGTACATAATTATTTCTATTGTTTTTTATGCTCATCTTTGATGGAAATGCAGCCTAACGCTGTGTTTTGCCGGGAGAAAAAAGAAGAGCGATATATTTTTGACACATTGCACACAAATATTGGTGTGTTTTTGCATGTTTGCGTGGGTGTTTGCGCCCGTGTGTGTGTACGTATGTGCACCATCATCATCGTCCTTACGTTGTCCCTGCCCTGGGCTGCCTGCGGCAGCCTGGGGTCCTCTTGGCAACTAATCGCAGGATTTTACGTAGGTACTAGTTTTACGAAAGCGATAGCCATCTAACCTTCCAACCAAGAGGGTGAACTTGGCCTTGTTGGGATAAGTCCGGTTTCCTAACGATGTTTTCCTTCACCGAAAAGCGACTGGTAAATAACAAATGATATTTCGTACATAAGTTCCGAAAAGTACTTGTGACTCCTCTGGTGTTGCGAGTGTCCATGGGCGGCGGTAGTTGCTTACCATCAGGCAATCCGTCTGCTCGTTTGCCTCCTATATCATAAAAAAAAAGTAAATATGTGCTCTTAAAGAAGCAAACGGATTAGGCTGCGATGTTTTTATTTGGAATCAGTTTAGGTTAAAAACTTCCGCGGAAATTGTTCTAAGAATCATCATCATCACCCTGGTGAAATGTCTCCCTAATTCGTTTCCATAACTATCGACCCTGTACCGCCCGGGTCCAACGAATTCTCGGGACTTTCAAATGATCGGTCCACCTAGTTAAGAGCCGTCCAACGCTTCCTTCGGGTACATAGGCACCGATTAAATACTTAACCATGTTTTTCTAACAACGCCACTTAAACCTGGTGATTCTTCGGGCTTTTCTCTTGGCTCCATATATATTTGAAATACGGCATGTATTTCTAAGTGGTACACACTTATCTGACACCAAACTAATTGAAGTCAAAGATATCGACTTAATAACTTAAAAACTTTAATTTTTTACCAAACTTCATGTTAAAAGTTTTATTTTTCAGTTTACAACTATACATTATATATATGACGTGTAAGGCAACCCTAACAAAGTATAAAAATTGTGAAAAAATCACAAGTCCTTTACAGTACCAAAGAACCAAGGCAACTAGTATCTTCCCTAAGACCACGCAGCTCATTCTTCATACGTTTTTGGATGGAATAAGTGATCGGTGGCCCGTAAAGCAGGTTTAAAATGAGCGCTCCCCGCGGCTCACCGGTGACACCCGTGGCTCCAATGGTTTAACATGGTTAGGCTCACTGGTGACCCCCGTGGCTTCAATGGAAACACTACATTTTTGGCCTGGCGTTCAACGTGTTAACTTAATTGCCAATAAATGTAAATGAATGTTACATTCCAGGCAATTCTTACACAAATCGACTGATGAGCCCCACGGTAAGCTCAAGAAGGCTAGTGTTGTATACTCAGCCAACGATATATACAACATACAAATACTTAAATACATAGAAAACACCTATGACTCAGGAACAAATATCTGCGCTCACACAAATAAACGCCTTTACTGGGATTTGAACCCAGGAACTAGAACTAGGCCAAACCTGTCGTCTGAATAGACCATAAGGTTCATTATAAAAAAAAAAAATTGTGGCACTAGCAGCTCTATAACATTGACCAGCGAAATGTTTTACCCATTTGATTTGCTCAAATGAATGAAAATTGACTCGCAAAATATGAACGTGACTAAAAAGTATTCGGACGTAATTTTACACAAACGGTAAACGAATTTTCGTTTTAAGTTTACCGGTAAAACGTTTACAATTTTGATACCTGCTGGCTCCAGCAACATCAAAATTCAATTTAAAATTTAAAAGTTTGAGGTTATTTCTCGGTAGGTAGATAATATTGTTTCGGCGAGGTTTTGTGAATCGCTTGTGTTGTGTGTTTTGTTGTTATTGTTCGCATTATTAATTCCTGGATATCGATGTATAATAAACTTAGATTCACAATCAGATCGGTTGGTAGCGATCTACATCAAGCAACCTTTATTAGATCGTCTTTCCATCTTGTGGGTGGACTTTCTACGCTGCTTTTGCTAGCCCCTCCACTCGAGCACTTTTCGACCCTATCGGCCATCTCCTTTGCTTGCAAAGTAGCCTGCCTATTGTCACTTCAGCTTGCTATTCCAATGGACTATATCGCTAACTTTAGTTCTACGGCTTTCCTCATTTCTGACTCGATCACGTAAAGAAACTCCAAACAAAACCATTTCCATACTTTGAGCTCGTACTTTGAGCTTAAAAATAAAATAAAAAAGGTTAAAAAAAGTTATAAGATATTTATTTTTCAATTTCAGGCACATTAAGTCTACGACTTATTTTTTCAAAACAGTAATACATCAAATCTAAAAGCACATAATTATGCGTAGTCCATAAGAAAACATATCAAACAGTATCGCTGAAAATACTAAAATATAAAAGTAAAAATAATAATGTATAAACAAATTTGACTTCACAAAATAGACATACTTTGATATGCTTTCTTACCTGAACTATGTCATTTACATGATCTGGAAGTAATACAATTGTTGAATTAACTGCTAGGCGGTTTAGTTAGTTTCTGGTTTGGGCCATGCATGTTTGTTTGTCAAATAATGCTTTACTCTGTAATAGCCCTTAGACATCAAATACTTCATCAAAATTATCACAACACGAGGCTAATAGTGGAATATTTTACCACCACGTTAGGAAAATATTTAATAGATTTCTGAACGTAACATGGATGCCTATGATATAAAATTAAAAAGCATTTACGCGTAAGTAAATGTAGATGGGTAAGCATAATCCCGCCGAAACGAACAAAAAACGCGGAACAAACGCACGTCAAGGCAAACATGAACGAAATTAAGTGTCAGCAACAGCGTGTAAATCTTATCAGGCACGCTCAGCGATTTTAAACAATCGCTCGGGCAGCACAATGGATGATATACGATGAGAGGATGGATTTCTAAGGACTACGGGGTTTGTGTGCTAGGTTAAAGTTGACAACCGATGCCTGCCAGAATCTAAATTTGCTTCAAACGATTTCCTGTCACTCTAATTAAGCCGTCATTGGAGTAAAAGAGCAAAATGCACGAAAATTTCGAACTTCGGTATTCGGCGTTCCTTCAGTGTGGACTATTTTTGTCTTGAATCTATAAATCATCCCGATACAACAAACTGATTTAATTTTTCACGGCTTTTACACAATACAGTGTGTAGTATGTCGACTGAGTGACATCCCTATTAAATAAAACGTTCATATTGATAAACAACATTGACAACCGCTCTGGCCTAGTGGGTAACTACCCTGCCTATGAAGCCGATGGTCCTGTTCGATTCTCAGTCATTTATTTTTGTGATGAGCACAGATATTTGTTCCTGAGTCATGGGTGTTTTCTATGTATTTAAGTATTTATATGTATCTATCTATGATATGTATCGTCGTCTAGTACCTACAACACAAGCCTTACTGAGCTTACCGTAGGACTAGGTCGATTTGTGTAAGATTCTCCCGATGTATTGATTATATTTATTTATTTATTATAAAGTTTTGTTTTAGTTATTTATTTTTCACTAACTGTGTTACCTGCGGTTTATTAGGGAAAAAACGTAGCCTATGTATTAATCCAAGGTGTCAGCTAACTCCTTACCAAATTTTATTAATATCGCTCCAACCGTTTAGACGTGCAGAAGTAACAAACATACACACTTAAAAACTTTCTCCTTTATAATATTAGTGTTGAAGTGTAGATGTAGATGACAAAAGTGTCAAACGAGCAGACGGATTGCCTGATGGTAAGCAATTACCGTCCCCATGGATATCCGCAACACCAGGGGAGTCACAAACGCGCTGCTGATATTTTGAGTTGAAGCTATGGACCTTACCGGGATCACAACACTGCATAGAATAAAAAATATTAGCAGTCTTATTTTTCTATATTCATTTCATATCTTAGGATAGGTTTTTATAACATTTTTACAAAAGTAAAATATAAAAATACATCTAAAACGTATCAAAACAATAAAAACATTATAAAAAACCTAACCAAGAGTGCCGCCGGCAACGGATCAGGGCCCAGGCTGCCGGTGGTTAGGGCTGCAGAGAGAGGAACCGTTGGATTATGCGCGCCGTGTCCAGGATTACCGCCTTCTGAATCTGACCCTTGATCCAACCACAACCACGTAGCGAGAGTCTCTCAAGATGTTGGTCGAGTCTGATCATTGTTACGAGCCGTTGTCGGCCTTTAAGATAAGAGTACGCTCTTTTCTGGAAACTATGAAGGTCGTATCCAGGTGGTGGGGGTGGAAAAGTTGGTATAAACAAGCCTCGGATTATCTATCGCACAGTAATATGAAAGAAAACTATGTCGATATAGCTATAGAGAGAGAAATCGCCGGACTATGCGCGATTATTAAGGGGGCGCCGAGCTTCTCGCGCTACTCGATTCAATCTAATGAAGGCGGCTCAGGTAAGAATGTGCGAACGGCTCGCGAATATAGGAAATTTCGTTCATATTATTAATAAAAATAATTAAATTTTAGACGTATACATTAAAGAAAATAAGTAATTTAATTTTGTTATTATTAAAAGACCTTCTGTTGAGTATTTGCAATGTATTAAGGGAATCCTATCATTTTAGAGGGCATTGGCCTCTCCTATCTTTTTTGAGGTTTGGATATTATTTCTATAAAGCAAAATTCAAGTAATCGTGTTTCTGACTTGTATGATTCATTTAGTTAATCCTTAAATATGTAACTTATGACGCACATAGACTAAGATTAAGGCTTAACTATACAAAAAAGGTATATAAATAACAAACGAAATTTTGCTATCATTTTTTCGGCTCAGCCTTAAATTATATCTAGGCATCGGACGGAAGAGTGCAAATAACATAAGGAACAGGACTTGTACCATAATGGAGTAGCTATCAGCGTAACATATTTTATACAGTAAATCAATTTGTCGATGTCATCCACATAATTATTTCATTGTTATTAATGGTGTTAAATTTAGTAATTTAGAGTTTAGTAATATTTTTTTACCAAATACATTTAGAGCGAAATTAATTTATTTTCTGGATAACAGTTCATGTATCTTCGGTATGAAGTGTTTTTATAACAATAGTGTATTAGTAGGAGACTATATCCCGCTCACTGCAGATTGTGTAATTTTTGCCGTATTATACTCGCCGCCAGTCCGAGACGTGTTTACATGTAGTAGCGCTCTACGTGCGATGCAGGTCACATAATTTCAAAGCTATTAAAAAAAAAAAAAAACAAAAACATCTCTCGTATAGCAACATTACATATAAGCGTCATTACGTTTTATGTGACAGCGCGGTCACAAGTACTCTCGTTAATTTATGTTAAAAATAGTTAGATTACTGTGTATATTCTATCCAAATATGTTTAATATTATTGTGAATATAATAATAGTGGTTGTGGTGTATATTTTTCATGTGAAATCATCGTATATCGAGAAATATCAAGTGCCGCCAAAGAGGTCAAATCACGGTTTGTTTTAAACAACATTGAGGTATGTACAGCAAATAGTTAACTATCGAATTAACATAACAATGTTATCTACTGGATTTACTATAATCAGGTGCACGTTTTACTGTACACTCTTGAAAATCCCGTTACGAATCATCAAAATAACCTATAAACTTGAATCGACAATAAACCATTGATCCAAGGATAAATAATGCAAATCCGGTGTTCGGATACAGATAACTAATAAAATGACATTATTTTTATTCGTAATTTTTTACGTTTCATGTTTAAAAACGAACCATTTTTATTTACATTGAAATTGTTCATAGAAAAAAGGTTTGTTGTTATTTCTCATTTTGGCGGTTCGCGACTTCGCGAGGTTACTTTTGCAAATTAGTTCGTTTTATCGCAGCGACAGAAGAAAAAATAATTAAAACGGAGGAAAGGAAATAATACATCAAAAAGAAAATAGGGACAGTGAAAGAGATTACGTGTATAAAATCATCGTCGATCATCGGTGTCATCCTCACCAACGTCATCGATAATAACGAGCGAATATTTTGAGAAATAAGTTGTATACATGACATGCATCCTATATGTGATAACTTAAAACTGATCAAATACTGCAAGAAATTGACTTAAATTGACCTTTGGGGCCAGTACTGACCTTTGAGTTTTTACAATGCCCAATGATTCTGTAAACATTCAAGTTTTATTATTTAATAATAATGGGTCAGCGTTTTCACTTGAGGATTGATAATACCTACCCATCTAAGTAATGCAAGAGGTCATTTTGTCTATATGAAAGAAGAAAAACTGACTTGATAGTTCTGTGAAAACTTCAGTTTTTAGTCCTTGATAATATTGGGCCAACGCTTTCAGTTTGAGGATTGACGGTTCCAAACTATGCAAGACAAGAGTTCATATTATCTATATGAAAGAAGAAAAACTGACTTGATAGTTCTGTGAAAACTTCAGTTTTATTCCTTGATAATATTGGGCCAACACTTTCAGTTTGAGGATTGACGGTTCCAAACTATGCAAGACAAGAGTTCATGTTATCTCTATGAAAGAAGAAAAACTGACTTGATAGTTCTGTGAAAACTTCAGTTTTATTCCTTGACAATATTGGGCCAACACTTTCAGTTTGAGGATTGACGGTTCCAAACTATGCAAGACAAGAGTTCATAATTATTAACTATATGAAAAAAGGAATACTGACTCAATGCCCCTGTTGACATTGAAGTTATTATTTGATTATAATGGGCCAGCGCTTTCACTTTGCGGTCTGACAGTGGCCGTCTAAACCAAGGCAAGAGTTATCTTTAAAGGATTAACAAAGACTTCCTTTTGTGTGCCTAAAGTTGGTTTTTATTTAGTGACTACTACACTAGTAGTACACTTTGAAGTTATTATTTGATTATAATGGGCCAGCGCTTTCACTTTGCGGACTGACAGTGGCCGTCTAAACCAAGGCGAGAGTTATCTTTTTAAGGATTAATAAAGATTTCCTTTTGTGCGCCTAAAGTTGGTTTTTTATCTAGTGACTACTACACTAGTAGTACACTAGTAGCTACACACTGTAGACTACTTATATACTACCATCATCTAAGACAGGTTTTCACAGATGTTGATCAATTACCAAAAAAGATCCTGCTTGCATTGGGCAATGAAGGTGTGGACACCCTAGAAATAGGAGACCCTATTTAACATAAACTTGCACTTCGCTAGACCAAGATTTTGGCTGATGCCTTAGAAAGGATTTACAGATAAAGGCGTGGGATATTTCTTCAGAAAGTAGAATCACTCACGAGCTGAAGCACCTCAAATGTATTCGAGAGGCTGAAATTTCTTAAAAGGGATCTCGATTGAAAGACACAATTTTGATAAGAATTTGACAAAAATTTAATGAGATGTTGAAAAACCTCTTACAATCTTATTGTATGGCAATGTCAACAGTGTTCAATGAGGAGCTGATGCTGCTAAATTAGCAGTTGAGATGCATAATCAGGATTCAACATCTGTAAGATATTTTGCTTTTACTGGTGCCAGGGGAATTCTTCAAAAACTATATGTGATACAAATATTGTTCAATTTTTATTTAAAGCAAAATGTGACAAACAAACAGCAAATTAAATATGATTAACTCTACCCAGGGAGCCATCAGTGACCACCACAGAGACCCAGATCCAGATACCAGAACCAACTCAGGTTGAATGGCTAGAAATTACAGATAATCCTGTGAGTCTGACACTGGAGACAAGGATATGAAATTTCGTTTTTTCGACGAATCTCCTTCGTATAATTCAGAACCACAATCTTGGAATAACAAAGATAAATTTTAGTATTGAAACCAAGAACTTAGTTGTCATATTGTCCAGCCCAATTTTGCTAATCTTATCTCTTCTGGTATATAAAGTTTATATACCTAAAATATAGTTTATAAATAAACCAAAGTTAGTCATATAAATCAACAAATTTTAAATCTCATAAGTCTTAACAGATATATTGAACCAACATACTCCAAATTAGAAGATGTGTAAACAGTTTCTAAACATGTCTTAAAATTGTAATATGTCATCAATTGACTTATTTTTCCTTGCCAATTGCTGAAAATAGTAAAATGTGTTTTGTGATTTCCATTTGCTGGAAATTGTAGCATTTTTAATGCTCTACCTTATAGCCTCCATGAAAATACTGGTCCTATGAGTTTACTAAAATGTTACTAACCTAACCTAACCTAACCTACTTAACACAGGGAAAGGGAAATATAATATTGACTTCATCACCTTATTTAATCAGATCTATGATAATTCATAGTACCTAATGGTACTAAAATTTTAAAATTTTCATGTACCTAGACATAGTGTAATCAAACACTAAGTCAGTCCTGATGGGTTTAATTCAATTATGTATTGATGTGTCAATGCCTATTCTTGAAAAGAAACAACTATCTAATTTAACTGAATTAAAATAAATTCAGCTAAAACAATACTACTGCTACTGTAGCATATATAAATATTATGGGAAGAACTTCCTCACTTTAATAGTATCATCTGGCAATAGTGTGAAAATATTCTTGTGTGGATTTTTTCATATGTTAACGCATAAGATAATGTTGAAGCCTTATTGGCTTGAGTTCAGAAATATTAATATTGTAAGGGAACCTTCTTTAAGAGATTTGAAAAATAGTTCATCAATTTGGTTTATCTGATACTGAATTAATTGTTTCTAGAATTTATAAAAATAACATTTTAGAAAACTAATACCATAGATGTTTTACAGATTATTTTATGACTTTTCTCATTGATCTTTAGTACTGAAATGTCTATATGACATCAAGATATAATACTTTTATATTCCAATGTTGGTCCCAAAATAAATCATTGCATGTAAGAAATTTGAGCATATGAACATTTCTTGTCACCTCCTTCAAGAAAAATTCACTATGAGGTTTCCCTAGCCGCAGGTTTTCTGTCAGCCAGGGATATAAAATATCATTAAACAGTATTCTATAGTGGAACTGTTGTAACAAACACAATTTAGATACCAAGCTCTAATTCTATTGGTAATAAAATCCTTAAGTGACGGTTTAGACACTGGATCACCATACTTTATGTTAGATAGAACACAACTATATATATATAGAGCCCCTTGTCATTGAAAATTGGACCAAGAATTAGTTCAGATGAAAGAATAAAATGCCCTATGAGTGGACCCAGCAGGCCATTAAATTTATTTTAAATTTTATTTAATTTTTCTAATGAAACTTTGATTTTGATGCGTGGTCATATAGTCCAAACTCCTGCCTTGGTTGATAAAAATAACATCAAATTTTCTAATGAAAGTGTCCAATTAACAGAGATAATTAATATAGAGTTTACAATCAATGTTATGCCACGAATTATAAAATAGAGCTCTATCCAGTTTCAACTATTGATTGAAGCAAGAGCATAGTTATATAGATAAGAACAAAGTTGGAGTGACACTTATCTATAAAGAACTTCATAGGCGTTTAACCATGCAATTTATAAGTCGATGGATTAAGATTACCTCGAAGAGGCTGGAATAAATGTTTATATATTTACACAGTTACACAGTCCTCGACACGGTCTAGTTCAGCCGCAGAGATCTGCTCTGGGGGTTAGCATGGATAAAATTTGTGAAGTTGCACGTTGGCTCTGAGCTCGGCAACAGTTGCCATTGTCAGACATTAAGATATTAAACCAGATCTATAGCTATGTATTACAGTTATGTGTTTTACTACTATAAAACTATTTTTTAGTAATTTTGTACATACTTGATTGCATAATTGTTTTGCTTTTTCCTAAGAAGAATATAATTTGTTTTGTTCTTATCCATAATAAGGACCAATTATTAACAACCTTAGCTTTAAACATCTACATGTAAACACGTCTCGGACTGGCGGCGAGTATAATTATAAGATTAAACGAACTTACCTAAGTGAAGTTCTATCTTAATTATACGAAGCCGCCAGTCCGAGACGTCACACCCAAAAACCCACCCACTAATACACAGTATTATCCCAAACATGGGGTTGTTAATACCTCTATCTTTAAACTAAATGACGCTTATATGTAATGTTGCTATACGAGAGATGTTTTTGTTTTTTTTTTTTTTAAATAGCTTTGAAATTATGTGACCTGCATCGCACGTAGAGCGCTACTACATGTAAACACGTCTCGGACTGGCGGCTTCGTATAATTAAGATAGAACTTCACTTAGGTAAGTTCGTTTAATCTTATAATTATTAATGCTACTGCTACAACGCAATTGATTTATCCTTCTAACCTTTTTCATTAAATAAATATTAATAAAACCTATATACATATATTCCCCCTTTCTAAAAAGACAAACAAATCATTTATGTGTTAAATGTGTTACGCTGATAGCTACTCCATTATAGTATAAGTCCTGTTCCTTATGTCATTTGCACTCTTCCGTCCGATGCCTAAATTTATATCAATTAAACAATTCATTGTTTATTTCATATTCTTTATTTGTATTAATCATACATTGTCATTGATATAGATTTATATTTATAATTTTCAATATGAATGTCAGGATTATTTATATAATTCAAGATTACATAATATTGCGATTATTAAATAATATAAAATAAAAATGGTTAGTAGAAATATTTAGTTCCATTCCAACACATAGGTACGCTAGATTCCATGCGTCTATTACCTACCCGTCTAGGAATTCGTTAATAGAATAAAATGCTATTCAAAAGCGCTTCAGACCGTTAATAAAAATGAGATCCGATGTTGCATTTTTTATTTCGGACGGTAACCTGTTATAAATTCGCGGTCCTGTAATTTGAAAGTTGTTACCAGTTTTTGAAAGCCTATGTTTAGGTACTACTAACGCCGGGGGGCATCTGGGTGCATCATGTGTAGAAGAAATGGTGGTTTACACCACTGAATGCCTCAGGGTAACCAACATAACGCCATAAATCGCTTCAAACATTTCAATTATCGTTTACATCATATTCCGGCTAATCCGTCACTTACAACGTGAGCCAGGCGTTACGGTCCTGACGTGTCGTGCCGTGCCGTGCCGGATTCTGGCCGGCTATTTAACCGGATTATGGAAATCGCTATTTGTTTTAATATGCGTGGCGTAATCATAAGCTATGTTCATGTCTTCGCTTAGAGAGTTAATTAAACTTAACTAATATTTAGGTTCAATGTGATCCAATTTCGTCTGTATCGACTGTCTGATTTGTTTCAAAGTTATTTGAATGTGTTATTTAACTTTGTCTTCTTCGCTCATTTCATAATTTTTTTTAATGATTTTATCTCGCGTATTTTTATTTTACTAACTTTGTAATAACGGCATTTTGCATGACTTGTGTTATAAGGCCATTAAACGAATATGATTATATTAAATATATTTATTTATATATCTTTCTCGTCCTCGGAACAATGGTGTTCCGGATATTTGGAAGGTGTACGCGGAGTCGGATCGAGCCAACGCGCAGAGGCCCTATCGACAATTTAATGAAATGTAACACTAAACTCGGGTAGGTAGGTATTAATGTGCGAAGTAGGAAGTTTAGGTAGGTACACTTTACTATTATAAATATAAATATTTATAACTAAATCTCTAAGATTCTGTGCTATTCTATTCAGTATTCCTACACTTATTCACCCAATGATTCTGCAGACCAAATCAAATTGAAAAATAACAGCACATTTGTCACGGTACAGCCTTAAAAACCTAATTTACCTTTCCTAATGGCCGACGTCAATGCATTAGGAAAAAACCTTTAAAAATAACACAGCAGCCTCCCGTGTCCCGCGGGGCTGGAAAATTCAATGCCGGCCCGAGTAGTGTTGGTATAGAGTCTCTGAGACTCGAAATATTTTGTTTTTTTTGTTTTTTTTATACAAGACTGACCAGTGTTCGAACTCAGTCACACCAGATGGTAAGTGTTGACGAGGTAGATGGTGTAGCACGCTGGTTATAACAGCAGGGTAGATAACAGTCTATTAATTCACTGTTGCCTCGAAGACCCAAATTACATCTTTGCATGTAATTTAGAGCTTGCATACTTATTTAGTAGGTACGCAATGATTCAGTTGGGCTATGTTGGCAGTGCCTCTGCGTGATCGCATCAGGAATGATTTCATCCGCAGTAGAACCAAAGTTACCGATATAGCCCTCCACATCGCCAAACTTAAGTGGCAGTGGGCGAGGCACATTGTGCGCATAACCGATGGCCCGTGGGGCGGAAAGGTTCTGGAGTGGTGTCCACGAACTGGAAGACGCAGTGTAGGCCTCCCACAAGGTGGATCGACGACCTAGTGAGGGTCACGTGGGATGCCGCTGGATGTGGAAGACGCAGGACCGACCTATGTCCAGCAGTGGACGTCTTTCGGCTGACATGATGATGATGATGATGATTCAGTTTACACGAACTAAGCAGACTCGGAAAAATCAGTTTTTAGAATAAGCTAGTCGACAGATTACTTTTTAGTCTATCAATCAATTCCTTTCTTTCTAGGGATGAAATATCTGTATGGGAGTAGTTAGTTGCCTTTAAGCTATACAAATATTTTTTTTGCCACGAAATATAGCGTTTATGTGCATAGTTGCTTTACAATTTATTTTTCAGTTTACCGTGAGTAATCAATTCATACGTTAGGTTTTTCGGAATTTCGCAAATTAAAAATTCTTTATTAAATTCTTTTAAAATAATCGTTCTTTTTAAAATTTTGTTATTGATCTATATCACGTTAGATCTTTATTCTATTATAATCTTAATTGATTATTTTGTGTACCTGTTTTACATAATTTTGTTACAAATATGCTAAACTCCACGGTAAGTACAAAATGCTTGTGTTGTGAAATTATAAACATACGTCGGACTATAGGGGGCAGTTTGAGGGCAAGGTAAAGTAGGTATACAAAAAAATCTTAACTTACGAGTATTATAATGTACCTAGTATTTGAAACATAGTTAATTAAATTAGTTACCCGTTATCATTTATCCAATCCAATTTAAATACTCATTGAAGATGTTTTTTATTCCTTTTTCACAGCTGCAATTACGAGTGACGGATAAAGCCAAACGAACTTTACATTATAAATACTTGGTACCAAATACTCGAAAGTGAATTTATTGATTTGTGAACCTTACATATCATTCTGACATGCCACGAAAATGCCCGCTGGAGTCCGACGTATGATTATAAATAATGAAGATTTTAAGCCTCGTAATCTGGACATCACTAGTCCGTGTAACCATTTTCTGGAGACTCACGGAACTAATTCGGAACGTTATAGTAAAGGATTCGATGTGTCGCGGGTTTTTTGGTAGTTGATGTTGATATGTTTAATTCCGTATGCCGTTTTTTTTATGACAAAGGTGGCAAACGAATAAGTGAGTAAGTAAGTAAGCTTCATTTGTAAATACAGGTAGTTACAATGGTGGTAATTTTGAACATAGTTTCACTACATTTTGCCTACAGGCATACAAATATTATTAACCTTATTCCTAAAAACTAAAGTATCATGCATGTGCTTATATATCTATCATGCTCACTCTATATAATTGCTTATTTACAGTTTAATATACAGCAAAGCTACCAAATGTATGGCAATTAAAAAATCAGTGTGTCAATTTCATATAATCAGCAAACGGATTGTCTGATGGTAAGTAATTACTGTCGCCAATGGGCACCCGCAATACCAAGGGAGTCACAAGCGCGTTGCCGGCCTTTAAGTGGGGTTGGAGTTCTGGAAACCTTATTCACCATCAGGAACACAGCACTACATACTTGAAAGGTAGCAGTGCTATTATGGCTGTGGTCTTCTGTAAGGAGGAGGTATTTCCCCAGTTGGGCTTCTCCAAACTCGAGCGTGATAGTACTTGGCTGTGCCCTACCTCTCATTGTTGAACGTAGTTTAAGGACATACCCCCGGGTATGTCCTTAAACTCCATCCAAAAAGTATAAGAAGATTATTATTTATTTTACCGTTAAAAAGTTTAGTATCTGAATATTCGTCTTTATGTACAAAATAAGAGCTACTGCTCTAAGTAAAAACCACGGCGTAGGCTGACAAATTAAAAATGCCACTAAATTGTAATCTAACGCGAAATTAATGAAATTTGAACTAAGTATCGGAAAGTAGTGACCTGTAACGCATTATTTTTCGTTAAATTGTAAAGTATCTATAGCAATCCGCAAATGAACGTTGCACGTTGATTGATTAGACGCTGTGCGCCGCCATAAATACTTTACAGTAAATTCGTATTTTTATTGTTCATTTTGCTTATTACTATATTGTAAATATTCATTGTACACATCTCAAAATATTTGTAGGGTATTAGTGGTTACATGTGTGGTTTAATTCACGTCAAGGTTACAATTCAGACCAGCCAATCGGTGCTTGAGAAAGGTGCTAAGGTGTGACAATTCACAATTTGACGGTTTTTTGTTGATAGTTTACAATCTAACGTAAAATAAATCGTTAATCTTAGCCCTGAGTGTAAGTTTTTAACGTAACTTTACTTCACAAACGCGTTTGCGTTTCCCATATAAATAACATTATCACCTACGCATTCGTAAATGTTATTTACGTCAAAAGAAACTTACACTAGAGCCTCAGAGGCTGTAAGCAATATAATGTTAGGGTTCACAATATTTAACACAGTTTACAATCTCGCGACTCTCGTATTTATATTTTAACCGTGACATTTACAGTTTTAAGTTTACGTCAAGGTAAGAAGGTGAAAACTGTGCTAGTGATTATTTTCTGTGGCGGTTAATGAGAGAGTTCTATGCCCAGCAGTAGCTAATAGATATTTGTAAAGAAAAACAAGATTTGCCACCGGTTGCCAAGATAATTATTAAATAATGCAACTGTAACGGATTATATGGCGTATATTATTTAAACTTCGATGTTTCATTAATTCGTTTCTTGGACATCGGATAAAAGGTTTTCAAAACGTCGGGATGAAGTTTAAATTTTTACGCGCAATATAATCCGTTTCAGTTGTTTTATTCCATGATTTTACGCCCGTTTTAATCGGTATTCAAGACTCATTTCCGACATCATGACACCATCCAGCCTGATTAACATACATACTATGTGATTATCTATTATTAACTGTGAGGTAATTAATCATGGGAATAATTAACTATGGTAATTCTGACTGCCATTAGTCTAAAGCTGTGTAATCTTTATATTACATATGTATTATTTCATTGTTGTTTTATTATTTAGTGATAATTGATAGACACTGAAGGTAATCTAGAACGGCTTTTGGTGACAAAAGATAAGGACTCTTTAATTTGAGTAAAAGAGAAAGATGCTCGATTTATTCGAACTTCGATGTTCGCGCTACATGGTTCTGGTGCGATTAAAGGAGTTATAGGAGGCTGCAGTCCATCGAAATTGTCCGACCAGATCATCACCATCATAACCATTTCAGCCATAAGACGTTCACTGCTGGACAGAGGCCTCTTCCTAATATTATTTATAGTCACGACGTTTGGCAGGTGGGTTGGCGACCGCAGTAGCTGTTAATTCGGTTTCAACGAACGCTATTGCCCATCCGTCAGTCTTTTCCTTACGATACCCGCGGGAGGAGATGGGTTGGTCCTCTCAGCCGGCACGACATCGACACATCAACAAGCTAAAGAAAATTTTTGAAAAATAAAAGTTCAAAAGTCAGCTTTGTATTGGAGCTAGGGTTGGACGACTTGGACGACCTGACCAATAGAAAATCTTATAAAAAATAAATAAAAATAAAAATAAATAAAAATCATTTATTTCAGAAATCATTGAGTTCTATATTATTGTTAGTAACACTTAATACTATGTTAGACTATTTTATAAATAAATAAGAACTTAAAATTAACACGTTATCCCCTCCGCCGCCGCCGCCTCACGGATTATTCCTACCGTGATTTTTTTTAAAGCCTATGAAAGCCATGATTTACATGCTTTTATTAACAAAACATCGGACTCTACATATTTGTTGCCGACTATAAAACCTCAGGTGCACCCCATTACTTTATTTATCAAAGACTTCCCTGAGTTATGGCGGTCTTATCCTGCTGTACCGAAACACGCCCAGCACCAAAAGACCTTATCTCTCTTCGTATCAGTACAACTGCTGCGACCATTTGTCTTAGAACGGCGAGCAGTCCAGGTGATTTCGGCCGGGGCGAATAATTGGGTATTTGTATGGATTTATTTGCGCTGGCAAATTAGGCCCGGCGTGATAGAGTGAATCTTTTTTGCGAGCTCTAATTAAGCGTACTGAGAGATTAATGTTTTGTAACAATTTGATTACATTACATTTTGAGTGCTCAAACAGAATGTTTTTGGACCCGGGTATGTCCTTAAACTACGTCCAACAATGAGAGGTAGGGCACAGCGTTGACCATCACGCTTGAATCTGGGGCAGCCCAAGTACCTGGGGAAAGACCACAGCCATAATAGCACTGCCACCTTTCAGGTATGTAGTGTTGTGTTCCTGATGGTGCGTAAGGTTCCCAGAACTCCAACCCCCTTAAAGGCCGGCAACGCGCTTGTGACTCCCCTGGTGTTGCGGTATGGGCGACGGTAATTGCTTAACACCAGGCAATCCGTCTGCTCGTTTGCCGCCTATGTCATAAAAAAATAATAATAATTAAAACTTAACGGTTTAGAGATTACCTCCGACGCATCCAGAACGACATTGTCCTTGTAGTCTCCGACGAAGACTGGCTAAAGTTGACATCAATAAATAGCGCGAGTTTTTCGAACTACCCGCACTACAGATGTTGTTTATCAACTTGAACGTTTTATGTAATAGGGATGTCATTCGGTCGACATACTATACACTGTATTGTGTAAAAGCCGTGAAATATTAAATCAGTTTGTTGTATCGGGATGATTTATAGACTCAAGACAAAAATTGTCTGAATACCGAAGTTCGAAATTTTCGTGCATTTTGCTCTTTTACTCCAATAACGGCTTATTTAGAGTGACAGGAAATCGTTTGAAGCAAATTTAGATTCTGTAAATAATTATGTATAGAATTTTGCACCTTACTGGATTTAGTTAGGGTTAAAATATGCATGTATATATTATTTATAGCTTAACTGTAAAACTTTTTGCTTGCGTTTTTACAAACTTTTTGCTTGTGTTAATGTGTAAAGTTGGTTAAATGAAAAAGTGATATTGTTATTGTGTGGGTAGTTTGTAGGAAACTCTATCGTTTGTTGAATTAGTTAAGCTGAAAGTTTCTCACTTAGAGCGTGGACAATGAGGAAAAATATTTTTTTTCTTACATTTCTTAGTTTTTTGTCTTTAAAGGGACATGCTGATTATGTTTTTTTTATAAATACTTCTGGCTTATATTGATATGTATTTGCGCTCTCTCGAAAAGCTTTTCACGGAAGGGAGGTCCAAAATCCCTCGAATCAGGCCGAGTGAAAATAAATATATATACATCATACATCATACATTTCAGCCGTATGCAGTCCACTGCTGGACATAGGGCTCCCACAAATATGACTTGTATCATTTTGGGGGTAGTTGCCATAGTCGCCACGCTTGGCAGGCTGGATGGCGACCGCAGTAGCTGTAGATTGGGTTTCGACGGACGCTGCTGCCCGTCTGTAGGATTTTTCCCTTTGTCGCCTTTTACGACACCCGTGGTAGGAGATGGGGTGGTGGTAATGCAGCCGGCATCACGCGGCAAAAATGTTTTCGGTGATTCCCAAGTAGTTTAACTGTGTGGCAAGTTAGTTCAACATCAACATCATATCAGCCGAAGGACGCCCACTCCACTATGACCAGCTTCGCTCCACCCTTAGTCTTTCAGTAGATTCCCGTGATCTTATCCAGGTCGGTCTACTTTGTGGGGGATCTGCCCATGCCACGTCTTCCAGTACCAACGGCCATAGATTTCAAAATGAGTTTTCTTCAATTCTATTCACAGAAACAAAAACGGAATTAAAATCTTAAGTACTAAATTAAAAAGCGAATTCACAATGGAAATTAAACTAAATGCCGGCAAGCACAGGTGTTCCAAGTTCTCAAGTGGGATAATTCATCTATAATCCAGTTGTGACCAAGCCCAGTGTAAAACTTCGACAATCGAATCTTCCCATAACTCACGGAATCATAATCCGAGGATTAATTTATGGAGTCGGTCGGCTGTCTGAAATATTACTTCTATATAAATATCACTTCGGTAATGTTATAATTTATATCATTCTCATTGTCATCATCATCACATCATCCATAAGATGTCTACTGTTGTGCATAGACCTCCCCCAAAATGTCTTCTATGATCTAGGGGGGAATCGGCAGGAGAATTGGCGACTGTTGCGACACGCTGCTGTCGATCCGTCGGTTTTTCCCTTTGTCGCCTCTTTCGGCACCCTCGGGAGGAGATGGGGTGGTACTGTTCTGGTCAGCCACACACGGCATTCGATGGAATAATAGAACCGAAGACTAAGACTTCGATTCGACAGCCGAATATTCCCATAAATTATAGGGTTCATAATCCGGGGAATTAATTTATGGAGTGGCCGGATGGCTCTTAGTGAAATATTAACGCGGACGCTACTTGTCTGGGCTGACAGACTATAGTCAATAGACTCCGGATCAATAATAAATTCGCGTGACTAATAAACCGTGTAAAGTTTGGATCTGTCATTGTTTTGTAAATGTGGTTGATAAAACACGCCTTGTTTTCGAAATTTACATAAACACACAAAAATTTTGCGTTAACTTCAGCAGCTTCGAACATTTCAGTGACAGAAACAAGAAAAACTTGGTATGCACAGTCAACATTAAGGATATACACACTTTATTACCACACTTTTTTTAAATATGGTACAAAATTGTATATAATTATACTTTTGACGTGTAATAAACAGTGTGAAATAAGTTGTTCTTTATTTGTCAATATAGGTTTCTACGGACGCTGCTATCCATATTTTTTCCCTCAAAACACCCGCGGGAAGACAGGGCTGTGGTATTCCAGTCAGCCGGCACCACACAGCACAAGTTAGAGTGCGACACATATATGTGGCACCTAGAATAAGTGATCAGCAGGAATACATTAGGGCTGGATTAGTGCGTGAGTGGGGTGCGACGGTTTCTTGTACGAGCTTACATGTTAACACGCATACATTTAGTATATATATATGCCCCTTGTTTAAAGCCATATATAATTACTTTTAAACTGTATTAGAAGATGTTTTAAATAGAGATAAACAACGTGTAGCTAGACATGTTTGTCAAGACCCGATAAATTCTACTGAAGAAAGATTTGGCCTAGTTAATGAAGGCCTACAAAGCCGATGGTCTCGGGTTCGATATAAGTAATGACATTTATTTGTGTGATGAGCACACAAATAAATGTCATTTCAAGCGCGTTGCCGGCCTTTAAGGGGGGTTGGAGCTCTGGGAACCTTACTCACCATCAGGAACACAACACTGAACACCTGAACCCTTTAATTATTTGCATATCATAGAAACCCAACGTCATGGGTTGCGAGTTCAAGGCCATGGGAAAAGCATGAAGTTGACAGGTGAGTGTCGGATCAGCAGTAAAGTTTAATAGAAGAGCAATAAACCCGTGACTGGAGCTAAGTAATTCATTATTCATATTGTACGACGCGGGAGCGGAATGCTAATATTTATACGCCTACTTTAATTACGGTTTGGGGAGCGTATTTTCGGTTTATGGATAGTTCCGAGTTTTGGATGGTGAACTCCTTTGTGAATTCAATTTAAATGAAGAAAGAGGAGCTAAAGATAAAACGTAAGAGGCTTTGATGTCTAAAAAAAGGAGTAATAAGAAGCAAGGTACATAACATGTGAGCAGTGAATATATAATAAAATAAATCACTAAATTCATTTCATTTAAATTTCTTCAAAATTATAAAAATACATTTCAAAAATAAAATCAAGCAATAATCAAATGAATAGAATAATATTACTGGACATCCTTACACAAATTGAATAAGCACTACGGCAAGCTTCATAAGGCTTGTGTGAAGGTTTGATTACGTATATACGGAGAAATGTACAAACGACCAGACAGAATAGTTCTAAAAAATGAATAATATTATGGCACAACAATCGAATCTAAAGAAATTTGGAAATCTAATTAAATTTATAGAAAACACATACCTAGTCTGTGGAGACTGTAAAAATACTGGCAATCAAGTCTGATTGTCTGTCAGGAAAAACGTAGTTATTAGGGGTTTATAAAATTAAATAAGACAATACTACGAGTAAGCATCTAGTTTTTATCAACACAAACCAGATAATATACCTTTATAATTATTACGAAATTTCCTCATGTGTGATGTAATACATTCAATTATTTTTTCAATAAAGTCCATAAACCATATACAGAAATATAATATTAAATGCCTAAATATGCTTTCACATAATTTCGTCCACGCGGACGCTTGTAGCTGTATAAATTAAAACATAAAATGTATTGCGCATTCATTGAAATAAGCGGATCAAAACCGTTGAAATGAAAATGAGTTTTGTGCCTCAAGACACTGCCCGCTGCAATATAAACAAGAAAATAAATAAGAACAATTCTGTTTTTGCACAATACACGAAATATTTCATAAATAGACACTAAAATTGTATACAATATAGCAGTGTAGTTAAATAAGAGCATGTCATAAACAATAACATACAGTGTATGAAAGAATGTGACAAAAAATTCTGCTTGCAAAAACTAAATTACTGCAACATTAAAAAAAAATGATGACACAATTCTAGACTTTAAGTTAACTCGGAAGTTGAGACACGCTACTCAGATTCGGTTGAGACAGCCTCAACCCATCTCGCTGGAAGCGTAAACTCAGAAGTAGTATTCTAGTTGTACAAATCAAGTCTGATTCGGAATGAATTCTGTGGATTTTCCACCGGCTACTTTCCCCCCATACAGTTCAATCGATCTAAGTATACGAATGGTTTAAAGAGCCTAAGTCAGGTTGAAGCAAGTAAAAGAAGCCGATAATATAGTGCGCTAGTGTCTCCGACCCGAATTATTGGGATCTGATCTAATCTGATCTGGTATAAATAATTTAAAATTGTACATCAGAATAAAATATATATGGCAATAATGACCAAGTGCAACTTCAAACCAAAATTGTATGCTACTAGTATAACTTTTGTCCCGAAAGAAGAATTTAAATTATGCGATGATCATTTTTAACTATCAATGACAACTTGATTTTAAAAATATTTATATGTACAGATGCCATCAGATATATCGGAGTTATGGAGGTGTTCTTATATCTGTACATGCACTTTATCGCCTTGATAATATAGGCGATGTTCAGATATTTGTGACTATCCCCACAGCTCAGATAAATCTAATGGCCACTGTACCGCTATAAAAAGTTTTTACATTTTTTTTCCTTAACTTAATTGTCACAGCAGATAATCCGCAAATAGTTGGTAGCCAAGTGAAATTGAGACGGGAAATTTGTCAAGAAAGCAGACACAAAGTGTCATGTCATATATTTTACGTGCTCAATTTCACAAAATTTAATTGCTACTTGGCCAGACTCTTGTTGTGTTTATTTAGGTCTGCGTTGTGTTCCACAGGAAAGTTATCTTTCATTTTGCTTTTATTTACTTTGATGTTTAAATTAGGTTAATAGCTTTGATATAATCTGCTTAACGGCCATTAAATAATCTTAGTAACAATTAAGAGGGGCTTTGTACACTGTACACGTAATATTAAGTTGTAATTCCACGATCTGTTCATTTCTATCATTATTAGCCTATACATATAGACGGACTAAATATTTTTATAACTTATATGCAGTGATCGGATCTAGGATGCAATTTGGGGAGAACGACCTCAAACGTTATGCTTATCGTGGATGTGCCTCGGGATTTCCCGGGATTTTGGATAATGGGCTATTGCAAATAAAAAGTTTTTGGATGGTTAAACTAAATAAACAAAATGAAAATGTTTGCTATAAGGAGGTCATTTATTTGACATATATACTTTAAAAACACATTTTATAACTCCTATCAACAGAAATCTTTTTTATAAATAAACGAGTTACTACTTTGTGAAACAAAATTAAAACAAACTCATCTTTCACATGCCACTGTCAGAACTAGACCAAACTAAAATGAAACCGCATCGGAAGGTTCACCCAGACGAAAATTCTGAGGCAACAAACATAAAAAAATACAATTGAATTAAAAACCTCCTCTTTTTTTAAAACCAGTAAAAATTAAATGAAACAAAATCAAAAACTTTATATTGTAGTCGTGTTTGTACCATTCCAGTAACATACCATAATTTTTTCAATATTTTCAGTCGACAATCGATTTCTTTTAACGTCTAAGATCCATTTGTAAGTTGAAAAAGACCTCTCGACTTCTACTGACGTTAGTAGAGCGAATTTGTAAGTAGAATTTTCGTCACTTGTAGATTCGCTTGAAATTTGATCTGCGTATTCCCCGCACAGTGTCAAGGTCAGGGTTTCGATTAACAACCGCTTTTAATTTATTTATGATAGGTAAACTAGAACACCAATTAACAACTATCCTTACTTGATCAAAGTCAAGCAATGCATCAACGACTGATGTGTGACGTTCTTGTAGGCGGATTAAAACTATCTCTATGATTTCAAAATATTCGGCTATAAAGTCTAAATCTTTTTTGAGGTTGGGTTTCTGCAAAACTTTCTTAGCTTTTTTAATCGTTTTTAAACTATTTACCTTTGTGTAATGATAATAAAATAATAAAAAAGTCGCGAGATTGTAAGTCATATCCATCTTAATATTACGGACTTAAACCCCGCGAAATTGCATCCTAGATCCGATCACTGCTTATATGGTATCTTCGTGTTCATGACGAAAGCTATGTTCACCTCTAAAGCAAAAGTGGACGCCTCAACGTGACCACGACCGCTCTGTCAAGAGCGAAACGACAGAGAAGATGAATATGGTATCTTGTTTAGTTTTTGTTTTACTTCCTCCCTTCACCATAATATTTCGTTGAGGCGTAAAGGTTCTCAAGTAGCAACCACGAAACGGAAGGCACAGAGTGGGCAGACTTTTTTGGGCTCGGGTATGTTCTGAAACTACATTCAACAATGAGAGGTAGGGCACAGCGATGACCATCACGCTTGAATCTAGGGCAGCCCAACTGGGGAAGTACCTCCTCCTTACAGAAAACCACAGCCATAATAGCACTGCTACCTTGTAGTGTTGTGACCTGGCGGTGAGTAAGGTGCCCAGAGCTCCAACCCCCCTTAAAGGCCGGCAGCGCGCTTCTGACTCCCCTGGTGTTACTCCCCACGGGCGATGGTAATTGCTTACCACCGTCTGCTCGTTTGCCGCCTATGTCAAAAAAAATAATCCTTTCACAAAGTGAGCTGACGACCTGGTCCACTGGATGAAGGCGGCGCAAAACTGGTCATTGTGGGTTCCTTTACGGGATATCTACGCCAGCAGAGGACGTCTTTCGGCTGGTGATTAAAATGGCGTATTGATAATGTAACGAAATTAATTCAAAAAAATCAAAATTCTGTAAAATTTCATCACAAGTATTTTGCTGACCTATTTGAGAATGTGCACTGCTAATGGACTAGCTGCTCAGGCCATGTCTGTGACTTCAGCGTGTAAACACATCATCAATCATTGCCGGAGCGATCAAAGCTCAACTTTGCTTCTTTTTCGTACATGTCGTGATTCTGCTGGTAATTTTTACCGTTAATCTTGATAGTATCAAAACTTTTATTTTTTCAATCATTAATATTCTTCATTTCAAATATTTTGGGGACGTCGATGCGATAACTCGTACTTTTATATTCGACATTATAATTATTTTTATTTCTTGGTAAATATAGTTATGGAATATCTAGATTTGAAGGAATGGAGTTATTTAATACATCAATGTAAACATTTCTTATCTGTCATATTTCGTACATTAAGTTTCAAGAAACTGATGAAATTAGGTGTTCAAAGTGTTCAAACCCGGACTTCGGATTACAAGTATCTTTCCACCAACGATTCTAACTAAACGCTTATTATAGGCGCTCTGAAAACATTTTCAAAAAGTAAACGATCAAAAACAAATTAAAAATATTTCAAGTAATTCCAGGTAAAAATCATTAGACACTGAAGTTTTCTCAAAGCACTTTGTTCTACAGATTTTAGGTACTCTTCAAGCCTCGAGTGACTAATTAATGCCTATATTTAGTATCAAGCTCTAACCCACTTTCGTTTCTTTGCTCTTCGTGCTATTAACGAGCTATTATTATAAATGTTTTTGTTGTGTCCCGTATTATCCTTCCTACGTTGAATTTACAATTTTAACTGACGCCGCCCACGCGTGTATAAAAGACCCTTTTCATTGTATTTTCACCTCACTAGTTCGGAAAGTCCGTCTTTATTCTTTAAAAATAACAAAACTGCACTTTATTTACAAGGATAAGCAAATAACGTAATTTTATAGAACTTTTTTTATGTTTTTTTTTTTTACCGAAAATACTTACTCTAATACATCCATGTATTAGAGTTAGTATTTTCCTCGCGGTAGTAGGGTGAAACATTTTGTGTTTCATTCGGGAGAAAAGTTCGTTATCCTCTCGTGCCTTGAAACCCTCCGAATGCTCAACATCCCAGATCGTTGGTGAACCTTGTGGGGGGTCTGCCTGCTGTGTCTTTCGGTATGTGGTCGCTGTTAGACCGTTGAGAACCTTTACGGCCCAGCGGCCATATATTTTGCATATAATGTGCCCCGCTCACTGCCACTTTAGCAATCCAGATGATGTTATAGGTTACTTTGGTTGCACTGCGAACAACATAGTTTCTGATGTCATATAATATATCTAGTTGTCTTCAGTAATTACATAGTAATTAATTTTACTTGAGATTTTGTGACGCCATCGATGATAGATGCTCAAATGTTCCGATATGATTGTTATTTACTCATAGGTTATCTGTTATTAAGATATACAAAAAAAATTAATCAAATTGTTAGTCTAAGTTTCATGATGAATTGGTTTCACTGTAAAGTCATGTAAACCTTATTAAAATAAATTTTGCCGGTAAGCCATGATTTTGGTCAGTGAATTATCAGGAAACTGAGTTATTTTTCATGAATTTTTCGTATTCGACATAAATGGCTATAAGTGGATATTAATGATATGCCGCTCTCAATAACAGATGGGGATTCGAGTCTATATTCAATCAATGTTTACTTGCTTAGGGAAGGTTTTCAGAACAGAGGAAAATTTTCCTGGTGAAGCGAACTTCTGATAATCGTTAAAAATGTTTGTTGACACGTAAAATCGTCCCGTGTTATGTTTGTCCCTATCCGTCTTATATATATATGTTAGATAGGAAAACATGATGATTTGTTAAATGCTCGCAATTTAGTTTGGAATACGGGGGTAAGAAATTGTAGGGCTCATTAGAGAGTTATCAGTGGGGATTTGTTGTACGTGTATAGCACATATTTCATTGTTCCTTGGCTTTTATTTTTATTTCAGTCAAATTTAAATAAAGAGTTTATTTTTCCACATCTAAATCAACCAATAAAGGCTGTCCCAGACGTAAAGAGACAAATTTTGAATGTCGTACTGGTAGAAACATGGTCAGGGGTTTTTTTCCTCGCGTTGTCGAGACATTTTGAGCAGGCTCAAGAAAGTTTAGGTTTCCCTTGGCAACTATAGGTATATTCACTAAATATTTCGAAAGAAAGAATATAAACAACCATTCGCTCATCACACCACTGTATTAATCTGGCCTCTGGAACGTGAAAGGACACAAAACCTTTCAGTAACTTTCCACAATTACGAGTTTAGTGTTAACCCTCGTACGTCTAATAAGATTACTCGCTGTTATTGTACGTGGACAAAAGCTTGGAGGTGTCCGAGCTGAACGCGGTGAAAAGAATTCTCAGTATCTGGTACTTTGAAAGTTTGCGAATGCCGTTTGGGTTGGACAATGCTCTTATTCTAGTACGAACTATAAGTATTATTAGGTAATGGACGTTAGCTTTGTATTTCGAATGTAAACACAGATCAAAATTAGATGTAAAAATAAACTGAATTTTTCGTAAAAAGATCCATACCCATACTGTTAATAGATAGTAGATTTCCACTTCCGTGTAATTCATATAGCTTTAAATCCTGATTAAATAAGTTGTTAGTTTTACTTATTTTCCGATTATTTGCTTACTTTGTAATTACATGTCGATAATGCAATGCTGTATTTTATTTATAACCGCAACGCAGATAAATTGCAATCGGTACAATTACAAATAAATATCGTTGCGTGGCCACAGGCTAGTTATTTTTGTTGTCGGTCTTTATTTGAATCTTCTGAATTAATAGCGTGAATGAAAATTATTTTTCCTCATAAAGCAGAAATAATTTAATCTGGTGCTAGGAGGAATATAAGGAATATAATAATTAAGCTGATCTTTTCCCGGAGCAATACAACCTGGGTATCTTCAAGTCGAGAGTGAATAGCACTTGCTAGGTAAGCATGCTCCATCATCGGCCTCATCGTCACTTACCATCAGGTGAGATTGGGGCCAAATGCTAACCTATCATTTATAAAAAAAAAGAATAATGGCTGGAGCACGCAGCCGCGTACGCCAGTAAGGGACATAGATACTCTCATTTTTGCAGCCACCGAAAATGTAACTGCTCACTATAGTTTCCTTTACATGACACTCTTTATAACAAAAATATAAGTTTAATCTGTATTCATTACCGCAACTTCGGTTGAAAACACAAGAAAAATCCAATTGTATTTGTTTATACACCTCCAACTTTTTGTTCTGAAGGGTTCAGTTTGAAAGGGAACAAAAATATGTGAGACTGTGATAAGGACGGACGACGAATAGCGGCGTCTCTGCCATAGCTATGGAAAGTTACGCAATACCATACCTTTCTATCGTGGTATTATTATTAACATGCTCCGTCTATTTAAATGGTATGTCTATGATAGTAATACTTTTTCACTATGTGTTTGTAAAAGATATATAGGTATAAATATTTAAATAAATTGATAACGTCAATAACCCAGGAACAAATATTCGTCATAAACCCACATATGGATGCTCTTGCCAGAACAGTTCTCGTTTTTTGGTGTTACTGCCAATACCGGCGTCGCGTTTCAACATTCCAACTCTTTTCCATATGGATTTGCCGTTTTTTACTTTATTTACTTTTGAAACTAAATAGCCTAAAATATTTTTCGCTAAAACAGATTGCATTGATTTTTCATTGTTACTAACTGTCAACAACATAACATGTCTTATTAGTAAAATATATAAAAACCCAACTTTTGGTTGGCGTTTCTTTATTCTATCTTCATATATTATCATTTTATATTGATACAAAATTTACCCATCTTCAAGCCGAGTCAGAACACACCGCTCAGAGTGAGGGTATATCTCTTACTGCTGTCCGCTGCCTTAAACGGCGTTTTTTTTAATCATAACACATTGTTTTTTTTTTTTGTAAAATATGCAAATGATGTATCCGTAACTGCCAACATTTCACTTTTTTTGAGGGTGTTCTCAATACACTCACAATTTCTTCATAAATTATCTACATTTTAATTTATAAATGCGCAAGTAGACAATGTAGAGGTATATATACCTCTTCATGCATAAATCTACGAAACCCTTACAATGTGTTTTTGAATGAAACTAATTTGAGAATTGTTGGGATAGGATAGGATTGGTCTAAGGGTTGCCTTTGACTATGATGCTTTAAACGGAAGGTTTGATTTTAATCCCCAAACTGACTTCACGATTAAACTTTGATGTCTAATAAGTTGTGCAAAAAATGTGTAGAAACAGAGTTAGAGGGAGGCTGTACATCTGATCATATCCTTTATTGTTTTATTTAAAGATATACTAACTTGTTGTTAATATTTATATTTTTTATTTTGTTTTCAGGTAAACATCTAAAAACAAGCTTGTAATTCATTATAAACTGAATCTCATAAGGAAAATAGTGTAAGTACTAACATATAAATCACATCCATGAGACAAAATTGTACTAGAAGCATCTGTCTGGGAAGATTTCATTTTGCCGGCAGTAAAACTCTCGGCCTTGCCTCGATAATGGTTCTACTCAGCTGCCCTTAGCCCGGCTTAGTGTACTGATGGCTTGTTACTACACTAGATGTTGGAAAGTCTTAAATAATTCACAGACTTATTTCTGTATAGTGCATTTTTTTGCAGTAGTTATCCTGTAAGAAAGTTTACGATTTCTAGGTGAGCAAAAAACATTTTTTTTTAGTTCCGTAACGATATAATAGAGCAGGTAGGAAAACAGACTAATCTCATTAAGGTCTAGTTTAGCCTGGTGGGAACGTCAAATCACAGTCTTTTTCGTAAAACTTGTGCAAGAATGAGCCATGGCTAAATACCGGGACATCGCGAAGCAAATGAAGACAATAAAAATAGTGCCGCGTGATAGCAGTGCCGTGTTGTGAATTGTGATGGCTGGGAATAGCACCACCCCATCTGCTACCACGCTGTAAGAGGCAACGAAGGAGAAAACCTGACGAGTGGGCAGCAGCAGCCGACGAAACTCCCCCATAAGATAATACAAGTTTTATTTAGGGCAAGTCTATGTCCAGCAGCCAAGACTGTGGACATCTTACGGCTGAAATTATGGATTTAGTATACTTAAGTATAAATATATAAGTAAATATATCGGGACAATTTGACACAAATCGACCTATTCCCATGGTAAGCTCAGTAAGACTTGTGTTGTAGGTGCTAGACGACGATACATATAATAGATATGTATCTAGATATAAATACTTAAATACATAGAAAACACCCATGACTTAGGAACAAATATCTGTGCTCATCACATAAATATATCCTCCTAAGTCCCAAATAGCTTTAAAAAGGACAAAATGGCGTTCATGGTTGAGTCCTGAGTTTTGAAAAAAAAAGATGTCACTATGACCGAAAGAACTTTTAAAAGGCCTAAAGCAATATAGTCACTGAGTCCTGAACTTTTAGCGGCACTTTAATGTAATTTATACGCAACTATACCATTTTACCTAGAACAAACATTATTCAGTAATAAAGAAACTTTATTTTGTACTAAGTCAGTTAATCTATACTTTTGTTCTTTTTAAAGGACTCTCGTTCTTAGTGTGTAGCAGGAAACATCATAATAGTAGGTAAATAAACAAGGACGTTGGTTACAACCTTTAGTTTTATTCAGTTTAATTACAACTAAAACAAGAAATCAAAAAGTAAAAGTTATCAAAAATATTTACCAGAATACATACGTGTACTCGTAACAATAACAATCTTAATTTTTTTAAATTCTAACATTATGAAACCGTGTGATGCCGGCTTACTAGAATAGCACCACCCCATCTCCTCCCCCGGGTGTCGTAAGAGGCAACAAAGGGAAAAATCCTACGGACGGGCAGCAGCGTCTGTCGTAACCCACTCTACAGCTACTGCGGTCGCCAACCCGCCAACCCAATACAGCTACTGCCTGCCAAGCGTGGCGACTATGGCAACTACCCCCAATATGATACAAGTCATATTTGTGGGAGGCCTATGTCCAGCAGTGGACTGCATACGGCTGAAATGTATTATGCAACTTTGGTTGCAAATGAGCTCACATCCCGCCCGACGGTAAGTGGTAACTGTAGCCTATGGACGCCTGAAAAGCCAGTAATGGACACTTTTCACAATTGTCGCAGTGTCCACAATACGTGTCGTTACTTTATATTTAATTATTCTAACACAGTTGTAATATTTACAAATTAACTTAATAAGAATATTATTAAATTCAAGCCAAAAAGATAACTAATAACGAAACACTATACAACTTTACTTTAGGCACTAAGACCGAACACACTTTTAAAAGGACAAATTATTTTACCTTGAAAAATTACCGTTCACACCGCATGATCATCAAAAATACCACAATGTAGGTATACTTTATGAATTTATAAGTGCAAACACAGTTTTGATGAAAGTAAATGTCAATATTTGGCTAAAATATGAATGGATTTACTTACGTTGTTTCCGACCTGCTGCCATTATGACCTGTTGCTGGCTACTGCAAATAAATATGGCATCTTGCTATGGTTCCATTCTATGCGTGCGAAAGGGATGACCATATAAACCTTAAGATAATGACTTTATGGTCTTAAATATCGCGGTAAATTTCGAAAAATGATATTGTACCTTTGAAAGGCATCTCGTGCTTAATGACAACTCTTGCTTTCGAATTGTCAGGACTTAACAGTGGTTGCCATTTAAGCCTTTTAAAAGCTATCTCGGTCTTTATAACAACTATTTTTTAAAAAGGTCAGGTCTTAGGAGGATATACCCTGACTGGGAATCTAACCCAGGACCATCGGCTTCATAGGCAAGGCCACTACCCACCAAGCCAGATCGGCCGTCAAAGTATAGTATTACAAGATGCAAGTCCGGGTACTCGACATGATTGTCAAGAGAATATAATATTTATTTTCATAAATAACGATATTATGTTCATTAAACAGTTTCATTATGTTTTAAAGGCCCAATAGGTGTCAGCCGGTTTAAAAACTTATTACATAAAATAAAACAACTAGAACGGATTAAATCGCGTATACTAATTTAAACTTCATCCGACGTTTCGAACCCTTTAGCAGCGTTCGTGGTCATCGGGTGGAACGCGAACTACGAACGCTGCTAAAGGGTTCGAAACGTCGGGATGAAGTTTAAATTAGTATACGCGATTTAATCCGTTTTAGTTGTTTTATTTCATGAGTAATTATCGCGGCAACCGAAGACAATATTATTACATAAGTTATTCGTTTTTAAATTGTGATGAAATATATTAAAGTCACTAACACTTCGTACTGTTAAAATGACGCTGTGTAATCTCATCTTATTAATCGCTATTTAATCTATAAATGACGCGTATTAGTACCACGTCGAGTACCATTACTTCCAACTTACGTGATTTGTTTTATTTATTTTATTTTATTTAATAACCAACAACAGATACGCCAAACATGCAAGTTATAGGTTATAGTACAAACTAGACATAGACCTACGAAACTAAAAGATATAATCATAATTAAATATTTACATTCTATGATACTATAGTCGTTGGTGTGGAGATTGACTCCAAATATCGGGATGCTGTGGCCAGGAATTCCGTTCTTTCTGCAAGAATATGTCTGTGTTGGGGTCAAATATAAGAATATTATTAATATGATTCAATGCTAAATATAGAGGGCTGGTAAGCAAAGCCACAGTGCTAGTGCGTATTTGTGTTAAGATATTTGTGTTAAAATTCACTTTTATCAATACTTAGTTGGAATTCAAGTAAAACGTAAGCATGTAATTTAAATTTCTTAATTCAGAGCCGCTTGCTTCGTATTGCATGTTGCGCAGTCCAAGCCTGAATAAATTATCTGATTGTTGTATCATCATGGCGTGAACTTTTTATCTTTTAATTAGATTCCGTTTTCGCAATAATGTCGTCTCTTCTTAACCGACTATGACAAAAAAGTGTTATGAATTTAACATTTAATTAATTGCGAAAGTTTTTCCTGGTTCCTCTTTGATGTAAATAGGAATATCTTAATGCTAGAGATTTCATATAAGCTATACAATCGTTGTTTATCGTATCAAACAACTGCGGCGCTACCGCGATAAACGATATTAGTTTGTCGGACGATTGTCTCGGTCACTCTCATGACGCCTTAATTGGAGTAAAAAAGAAAGATGTTCTAAATATGCGAACTTAGATGTTCACGGTATCAGGCCAGAATCCAAATTTTATTTAGAAAATGTTCTGAAAATTCAAAAGAATATCAATATATTTTTTTCCTTCCAAAATACTATACAGTTCAAATAATTCCATTTCAATCATACGTAGATCGTTGTGCCCGACTAACATCGTACTGTGATGTGTGGTGTTAAAGTAAACTACTTCGTCTGAAGTATAGGTTTATTCTGCTATATGATTCCTATGCTAAAGTACCTACATGTGAGAGAGTGTGAGTGTCATATATGACGCACACTACATACACCTAGTACATAATCATTTAACGACGCCCTAACAGACGTTGTATTCACATCATCCTTTTAGCCATAAGACGTCCACTGCTGGACATATACCTGCCCCAAATATGACTTGTATTATCTTGGAGGGTGTTGCCATAGTCGACACTCTTGGCAAGCGGGTTGGCGAACGCCAAAGTTATAGCCCGTCCATCGATTTTTTCCCTTCATCGACTCTTACAAAATTTGCGAGAGGTAATTTTTTTATTTTTTTTTTATGACAAAGGTGGCAAACTAGCAGACGGATTGCCTGATGGTAAGCAATTACCGTCGCCCATGGGCACTCGCAACACCAAGGGAGTCACAAGCGTGTTGCCGACCTATAAGTGGGTTGGAGCTCTGAGAACCTTATTCACCATCAGGAACACAACACTTCATACCTGAAAGGTAGCAGTGCTATTATGACTGTGGTCTTCTGTAAAGAGGAGGTACTTTAGGTTTCTCCAGACTCAAGCGTGATGGTATTTCGCTGTACCCTACCTCTCATTGTTGGATGTAGTATAAGGACATACCCGGGTCCAAAATGTGATGGTAACATGGATGATGTAATGTCCGGGTAATGGGGTGGTGCTTTTATCAGCCGGCACTAAATGCTACTTATCTGATAATCTAAAAAATGACTCGCATAAAAAGTAGCTAATTTGTCTATAATAAAATATCCTTTTGTAACAAATATACTGTTTGCACGAATGTTCTCCAGTATTACTTATCCGAATTTCCGGCTCAAAATATTCAATATGAGTTTCTGACAGACGTTCAGGATCGCGAGTGACGTGCCCGCGAAGGGTATTGGATAAAAACCGGCAGCCCGTATAATTTTGCTACATATATTCATATTTAAGAAGCGTAGCCTCGCGGTAAGACATACGACTCTGAATCCGATGTGGGCGACGAGGAACCCAAAATATGAGACTCGAACTCTCTTCTCTGGGATACTATTTTCGTTAGTAGACGCTTATGCTTAATACAATAGTAATTGAAATAATCAGACCTAATTTTCAATGTAGTTGTAGAAAATTATCAAGAAACTTATATTTTGACGATTTGGCTTAGTGGGTAGTGACGCTGCCTATGAAGCCGAAGGCCCCGGGTTAAAATCTCAGTAAGGGCATTTATTTGTGATATTGTTCCTGAGTAATGGGTTTTATAAATGTATTTAAGTATTTGTATATTATAATTATCGATGGCTGAGTACCCAAAATACAAACCTTCTTGAGCTTACCGTGGGGCTCAGGCAGTGTGTGTAAGAATGTCCTGTAATATTTATTTATTTGTATCAAATTCACAACAAACAATTCAAACATAATCCAGTAAAATTTTTCATCCATAGTCCGTAGTTGCTCACGAAGCTGTAGGACCCGGGTTTAAATTAAAAAAAACCTAGTGCAACGAGCAAGGATTTGATCCCCACTTCGACTCTTTTATTGCATGGAAAGGCACATTATCACAACGTGGTTTTCTGTTTTTCGTTTTTTTTATGACATAAGGTGGCAAACGAGCAAACGGATTGCCTGATAGTAAGAAAATACCGTCGCCCATGGGCACCCGCAACACCAGGGGAGTCACAAGCGCGTTGCCGATCTTTAAGGGGGGTTGGAGCTCTGGGAACCTTACTCACCATCAGGAACACAACACTACATACCTGAAAGGTAGCAGTGCTATTATGGCTGTGGTCTTCCGTAAGGAGGAGGTACTTCCCCAGTTGGGCTTCTTCAGACTCGAGCGTGATGGTATGGTTTCGTAAAACATGACCGTACCAATCGCAATTCAGTTAGCTTCTCGGCGATAGGCGCTACTTCAAAAAGTAATTCTTCTATATTAGATTCGTTGAGCACTTAATTTCTGAGCGTAACACCACGCAACCATTATAGCTATGCATTTCACTCGTGTGAAACTTCGCTGCTGAATTACTCGCAAAATTTTTTTTGTTCCGTTGGCGTAAAGTATGACTGGCCTCACAGCCACTCTAAGCTTAACTGACATTATTAAAACTGGATATGACTGGAACCTTAAAAAATACTTCAATAAAGTGTCTGAACCAGTTAATACCTATAGTAAAATTGACGTTATCTGTCCATAAATAGGTCGTAAACCGCCAGATCCGATCGGCAGTTACTGGGTTTACAGCCGCAACTGACTCGATGTCAGCCATTTCCTTTACTGTCTAGCTGGCGAACAGTATTATTATATTTGTATAAATATGTGTAATTGTGTATCTTTGTTTTTAGACATAAAACTGACCTCAATGGAAATCAATCGCGCGCGAATCTACAATCACTACATAACAATAAATTACAATAAGAGAGAGGTAGGTACAGTCAGCAGCAGAAGTGGCTAAGCGTTTGAAGTGTTCAAAATGACCTACACGCGCTCTTATTCTCTTGACAATAGAGATGTGTTGACCTCATTTTGAACACCTCAAACGCTTAGCCACTTCTGCTGCTGACTGTACACTGAAACAAAGACGTAGTAAAATAACATCGTTGTAGAAATTTGTGGCTATTTCGTTCTGAAATTTTCCACTTAATCAAAAAATATTGCAATTAACCTCGATGTGAATTTCACAGACGTATCGATTGAGGTCCAATATGTTATTATTTGTAAAAAAAAAATTGTAACGGATAAAGGACTATGTCAAAAGTACCAACATCATCTTCCTCGCGTTGTCCCGGCATTTGTCACGGCTCATGGGAGCATGGGGTCCGCTTGACAAGTAATCCCAGGAATCGGCGTAGGCACTAGTTTTACGAAAGCGCCTGCAATCTAACCTTCCAACCCAGAGGGTAAACTAGGCCTTATTGGAATTAGTCCGATTACCTCACGATGTTTTGCACCGAAAAGCGACTGGTAAATATCAAATTTAATGATATTTCGCACTTAAGTTCCGAAAAACTCATTGGTACGAGCCGGGGTTTGAACTTGCAACCTCCGGATTGCAAGTCGCACGCTCTTACCGCTCTTGTGTCGAAAGTACCATATGTACGCATTTTTTTTTATGACATAGGCGGCAAACGAGCAGACGGATTGCCTGGTGGTAAGCAGTTACCATCACCCATGGGCACCCGCAACACCAGGGGAGTCACAAGCGCGTTGCCGGCCTTTAAGGGGGGTTGGAGCTCTGGGAACCACCATCAGGAACACAACACTACAGACCTGAAAGGTAGCAGTGCTATTATGGCTGTGGTCTTCTGTAAGGAGGAGGTACTTCCCCAGTTGGGCTGCTCCAGATTCAAGCGTTTACAACATTAATCTGGCTTGTACTTGTAAAATTGTTATTGTCATTTTAGTGCTATTGTTGCATATTGTAATTTTGGATGGAGGTTTTCCTCAATCCACTCATCGCTGTGCCCTACCTCGCATTAAGATATTATGTTTAATAGTTTCCGAGTAAAATGTCCTTGACAAACGGACATGAAGAAACTATAAGGGTTCCGTTTTTGCCATTTCGGTTGCGGAACTCCAATTAAGAATTCGCCTTCATGTTTTGCACTGCAAGTACATTTGTTAGTTTGATGTAAGTGCGCCGTCAAACTTAGTAACTTAGTAAAGCTTTTAATTAAATTAAGTTTGGTGCTATCAAACTTAACTGTGCTTTAACTTTTCATTGGACACTGCCGGAAGTCCTTAGTTTTACGGCCTTGCTCAAGGAAAGTAATTAGATTTGGTTGTGTCACAGTTTCTTGTGCTGATTGTGTGAAAATTAAAAGTAAGATATTATGGATAAATTTTTAAACCGATTCGAACTGCAAACCGTCAAATAAAAAAGCGTATACCGTAAAAGCCGGCAACGCAATAGTAACCCATCTGGCCCCTATTCCACAGCGACAATTGTCACGATTCGTGACATATGTAAATTTCTGACGTAGTAGGTATCCATTGGTTACATTGACCGCTTACCATTGGGTGAGACGTGTGCCTGTTTACCACCAACACGTTACTTTCAATATAATGCTGTTATTTTTTATTATATCGTCAATAAATAGGTAATAGTTTGGTGAAGAGCTCTTGACAATTGTCAGGATTCTCAGAAGAAATTTCGATATTTTTCGACATGTGATTAGACCTCTGTCGGAATTTCGCGACAATTGTCGTATTTCTAGTGACAATTGTCAAGAGTCTTTCATCCAACATGATAAAAAATAACGGTATTTTATTGAAACTAACGTGTTGGTGGCAAACAGGCACACATCACATCCGATGGTAAGCGGCCAATGTAACCAATGGACACTTGCAACGTCAGAAATTAACATATGTTGGGAATCGTGACAATTGTCGCTGTGGTGAAATAGGGGCCAGGTGTTTCATTTGGCTACAGTTGGCGATAGCTGCTTACTAGCAGGCAACTCTTCTAATCGTTTGTCTCCTATATCATAAACAAATATTGAACCTAGTAATAAAATTGCGTAAGAAAGAAATGCATGATCTTGCAAAGATCAACAGTGTCTACAGTTATTTGTTATACATTTTTTTTTTTTTTTTTTTTATGACATAGGCGGCAAACGAACAGACAGATTGCCAATTACTGTCGCCTATGGGCACCCGCAACACCAGGGGAGTCACAAATCAAGCACGTTGCCGGCCTTTAAGGGGGGTGGGAACTCTGGGAACCTTACTCACCATCAGGAACACGACATTACATACCTGAAAGGTAGCAGTGCTATTATGGCTGTGGTCTTCTGTAAGGAGGAGGTACTTCCCCAGTTGGGCTGCCCCAGATTCAAGCGTGATGGTCAACGCTGTGCCCTACCTCTCATTGTTGGACGTAGTTTAAGGACATACCCGGGTCCAAAATTTTTCTAGAACATTCAAATACAAAGTCGATTATGTATTCCTAGGGCAAACTGTCTAGTCAGACCTCGGATTCGATTATATTTCGAAATGGGATAGGCCTAACTTCGAGAAACAAATCCATCGTTAATTTCGACTTGGCTGGGCAGCGTTAGGGAAGCTACAACACATATTTTCTTCCAATATTCCGCAGTATCTCAATACGAAAGTTTAACCAATGTATTTCCAGTGATGACATATATGAAATTGAAACGTGGTCGCTTACTATGGGCCTCATAAGAAGACTCAAAATCACCCACTAGGCAATAGGTAATGCCGGGCGTGTCTCCGCGCGATCTCATCAAAACTGATATCATTCGCAGAAGACCCAAAGTAACCGATATAGCCCTTTTGATTGCTTGTGGGCGGGGCACATTGCACGTGGAACCGTACAGGTCCTCGCATGGTGATCGCATACAGGAAAGCGCGGTGTGGTCCGATCCCCCACAAGCTGAACCGACGGCCTAGTAAAGCTGACGGGAATCCACAAAACCGGTAACTGTGGGTCGCTTTATCCAGCAGTGGACGCTGATATGATGTCAAAGTCGTTAACTTGAATCCTTTCTCAAAAATAGTTTCATACAAATCTTGACCCGTTTTACGTCATTTGTCATTCCTTTCAGCCGACAACCGATTACCGCTCTGCTTACACATGTTTTAGTACATTTTGATACTAGTGAAAAAAATTTTTTTCCAACGTGGGTGAAAGTTGGAGCCCGAGTGACAATCACAAACGAGGGTGACAATCACCCGAGTCTTAAAGAAGTTTTTACACGTGTATCGAACCCAATTTTTCATAACAAGTGCCTTAAAAAGTGAAATTTACGCATGCGAAGTGTGCGCAAAGTGTACTTTTTACGCACTAGTTAGGAAAATTTATTTTTATACTCACTATCGTTTATTTATCTTGTAAATTAACGTCCATGGTAACTATCTAGTTATTTGGATGTTTTTTTATGTAACTCATTGTTGTTTAATAATTGTAAGATTTTACGAAATATTGTTCCGAAAAACAACTCCCGCTAAGTTTCTTGCCTGTCATAAATTTCAAAATTCTTTTCGGACGTCTACGCCTCAGGAGCGGTTTTTGTAAACTAACTATACTTGACATATAAAAATACCCTTGTGGCCTACTTACTAAATAAATGTTTGAGTTTGAGTTCTACTGAGTATTGAGCTGCTTAGTATGTCAGGAGCTCTCACGATGCAAATCGATTGTTAGAGTTGTGGTGACTATATGTTTCTTCGATGGGTCACCCACCAAGCGCGTCCGTACGCAGTGCCACATTTCTTGTAACAAACTATACTTCAGTTGTCCCCTGGCTGATGGGGCAGAACAACAACAAATAGTTGATTAACTCGGCTTCTTTGCAAATCTTTAATCCAGAAAGTTAAGTCAATATATGCTACTCTTATATAACTCTTAGGTGCTAAAGCAATCCCATTCTTACTTTCCTCGACTATTTTACGAGGTGAATAAACATTCAATATTTTGCTAAAAAAAACGTATGTCAATCAAAACATTTGACGAAATTATAATTGGCATTATAAAAATATCCCATGTAATATTTTGTCAAACAATAATTTATTAAATCATGAATTGGGAAAAGATATCAATGCGAACCGTTGAGTTGCGAAATAAAAATTTGACCAAATAAAACTTTGGGATACGTAGTTTGGGGAGTTAAGAATTTGCTAAATGTTTTTTGGCGAATAATTAGTAAACCGTCTTATATAACCTACTTTCCTCAACAGAGATTGATAATATACAATGATAACGAATTAAGTTTGCATAATGACTTCAAGCGCGCATGAGGTTAAAAAAATATTTATTCGGTAGCAAAATTTTTTTTATAACTTAAGTCAGATTGGTGTCTTTTTTAAGTATAAAAATACCTATGCCAAGAGACACCTCTCCTTACACGAACACTCAGGTTTGAGGTATGACATTTTTATTTAACATACCGAAACTTTGATGGACCAGTCATATTTTTTTTAATAGCGGAAATCTTTTGGATAATATATTAAACCGAGAAATGGGATAAGTTAATAACTGTCAGTAGAATAATGGAGAATTTATTTGCAGGCATTTTATACTGTAAACGAAGTATACATACAAGAATTAATATTCAGTTAATGATACAAAAGACAAGGGTGATATACGACTCTTATGTGACTCCCAGCTAACGCAACGTCAATATGGATTTCATCGAGTGTTTTACAAGTCGTATAACATACTTTTCAACATTCATTCAAACCCAGTGCAGCATCTACAAACTCACAGAAGCTCATAAAGATTAGGTTGATTCGTCGTAAACCCAAGTTCGGAGCAGGTACGTTATCTAAGCGCTAATCGCCGCGTAAAAGCGCTTTATTAGAGCTCTGCGCAACTTACTTGCGGAGAATACGGAGATGCGTTATCAGTTATTTTGAGTTTGCGAGAGTGGGTATCATTTGATTGTTATAGCGATTAGCGGTTGTTTATTGCTTTCTTAGGCAAGCACATATATGCACTTACATATAAATATTGACATTATTAAAGTTAATTACGCTGTATATTATATTACATGTATTATTATAGTTTACTCTGTTTAAAATGAATGGAACTGGATAATTTATGCAGCGTATACCTGAAGTCAAATTAATTTGAAAAATAAATTATTATATTCTGAAAATATTTAAAAAAAGTAAATGTTTATGAGAAATATATATAATAAATAAATAAATATTTAATACAATTAAAACTGTTGTGAGCCATGTTACTACTACTTAGTTACAAACGGATAAACTCACGTGTAATTATATCGCACTGGGCGCGACGTGCAGAACGCCGTGCAAGGCAGCGGACAGCAGTGAGTGATACACCCTCATCGCCATCGGTGTGTCCTGACTCGGTTTGAAGATGGGTACCAGAGCTTACCCGAAACATGTCGCCTAGTGCGGTATAATTACACGTGAGTTTATCCGTTTGTAACTAAGTAGAAATAAATATTTGGAGACAATCTTACACAAATTGACGTAGTCCCACAGTAAACTCAGTAAGGCTTGTGTTGTAAGTACTAGACACCGATATATATAATAAATAGATACATATAAATACTTAAATACATAGAAAACACCCATGACTCAGGAACAAATCTGTGCCCGTATTACAAATAAATGCCTTGACAGGGATTTGAACCCAAGAACTATCGACTTCATAGGCAGGGTAACTACCCTCTAACTTTCATCAAACTACTACCTATAATAAATACGATATAATAAAAAATAAGGGTATTTTATTGAAACTAACGTATTGGTGGCAAACAGGCACACGTCCCATACGATGGTAAGCGGTCAATATAACCAATGGACACTTGCAACGTCAGAAATTTACATATGTCGGGAATCGTGACAATTGTCGCTGTGGTGAAATAGGGGCCAGGTGTTTCAATTGGCTACAGTTGGCGATAGCTGCTTACTAGCAGACAACTCCTCTGTTCGTTTGTCTCCTGTATCATAAAAAAATATTGAACCTAGTAATAAAATTGCGTATGAAAGTAATGCATGATCTTGCAAAGATTACACGTGAGTTTATCCGTTTGTAACTAAGTAGAAATAAATATTTGGAGACAATCTTACACAAATTGACGTAGTCCCACAGTAAACTCAGTAAGGCTTGTGTTGTAAGTACTAGACACCGATATATATAATAAATAGATACATATAAATACTTAAATACATAGAAAACACCCATGACTCAGGAACTAATCTGTGCCCGTATTACAAATAAATGCCTTGACAGGGATTTGAACCCAAGAACTATCGACTTCATAGGCAGGGTAACTACCCACTAGGCCAGACTGGTTGTCAACTATTCACTTTCCTCATGTTATAAAGTCGATTTAATATAGCGGATAATACGACAAAAAATGACTTTTAGAGTGTACTTTGCTTAAACAATTGATAAACAACAATGTTCTTTCAGCCTATTTAATTACTGAACCTAAAACTTTAAACTGATATGAACCAAAACATATGTCACCTAGTCATATAAATATCATATAGTGGCCACACTCAACACTAAATAGTCCGTTAAACGCGTCCAATCTCGGCCTCGAGTCCCCCGCTTAAGCCGCGAGCGGGTACAGCGCTATTACCCGACAGATAAATCAAAAAGTTTCCGTAATGGCTGCTTTATGAGCCTCCTAATACAGCCCACTTCATGATTACTTGGGGATTTTTATTGAGTGTCAGCGTGAAAGTGGTCAGGTTGTTACCAGGCCCTGAACTGAAGTGTTTAATACGTGTATGTTATAATTGGGCCTCATAAGAAGGCTCAAAGTCACCCAAAGACCAATGGCCTCTCCATCTATGTTGGGAGTGTCCCTGCGTGGTCGCATCAGGAATGATTTCATCCGCAGTAGAACCAAGGTTACCGATATAGCCCTCCGGATCGCCAAACTTTAGTGGCAGTGGGCTGGGCACATTGCGCGCAGAACCGATGGCCGTTGGGGCGGAAAGGTTCTGGAGTGGCGACCACGAACTGGAAGACGCAGCGTAGGTAGGCCTCCCACAAGGTAGACCGACGACCGACCTAGTTAGAGTCGCGGGATACCGCTGGATGTGGAAGGCGCAGGATCGGTCTTCTTGGGTCGTTCTGCGGGAGGCCTATGTCCAGCAGTGGACGTCTTTTGGCTGACATGATGATGATGATAATGTTATAATTGGGTTTTTTTTTACTTTTAATATGTCTAATGGGCAGGTGTAGGAATTGATAGGTATTTTTTTATAAGCCTGCATAATGCCCCATGCTTGGCATAGGCTTCCCCCTAGACTTCTAAACCCCTCTATTTTGGTGTAACTTCTACCCAGTCATTAAGATAGGCATCCAAGACGTCTCCTTCACGGCTGAAGTTAGAATTAAATTATA
Organism: Grapholita molesta; assembly: GCA_022674325.2. NCBI lineage: Eukaryota > Metazoa > Arthropoda > Insecta > Lepidoptera > Tortricidae > Grapholita > Grapholita molesta. The sequence goes on along the minus strand of CP053124.2, from coordinate 19,425,311 downwards.
AAAAAAAAATCGTGACGAATAACAATAATGTTATATATATTGTCCCGAGTTTTGGAACATATTGCGATTGCTAACCCACCTGCCAAGCGTGGCGATAATGACCCGAGCCGAAACGCAATTCGTATTTTAATTTTTGGATTTAATTTGATAGATGCGAGCGAGAGACTCGCAGTCGATCCCGCCCACTTATACAGAGTGGTACCTACATTTAGATCACTTAGTATGAGTAAGGGGCTGATGGTTACATATTAATGACTATTTAGTGCGAGTTCATTCATTTGCCATTTTGTGTTTAGTAACAAAATGAACTCGCACTAAATATTAATCAATGTGTATTCAGACTCTAAGTCTGTAACAATAAAACGTACATAGATCTGTTCTTAGGAATCATGTCATCTACTTTAGAAAGAAAAAGCTACATTCATATATAAAATAAATAACTTATTCTGAATTCGAAAACATGATATTTGACATGTATTAGTTGAACTTTACACCTAAACAGCTTCTGCAGCTTTACCAAGCGCAGGTCCGGTCGTGTATGGAGTACTGCTGCCACCTTTGGGATGGATCCGCGAAGTACCAACTTGCTGCCTTAGATTCAATAGATAAACGTGCCAAGAAGCTCATTGACGATCCTGATCTGGTGGGGGCAAAGCTGCAAAGCCTCGAACACCGAAGGAAAGTCGCATGCCTATCGGTATTTTATAGGATACATTTCGGCGAGTGTGCGAGTGGTTTGCATGAACTCATTCCACCATCTCCATTTAAATATTATGGGACGAGGCGTGCGTTGAGATTCCATCCCTATGGTGTGGATATTCCTTCAACCAGAACAAAGCGCTTTGCTTCTACTTTTCTGATTCGCACAGCTAGGGAGTGGAATTCTCTTCCAGCTGATCTTTTCCCGGAGCAATACAACCTGGGTATCTTCAAGTCGAGAGTGAATAAGCACTTGCTAGGTAAGCATGTTCCATCGTCGGCCTCATCGTCACTTACCATCAGGTGAGATTGGGACCAAATGCTAACCTATCATTTATAAAAAAAAAAAGAACGAAAGTTAAAATAAAGGAATAGTTATATATTTAACAAGGGAGCAAAGATAGTGTTTACCTTCTCATGCTAATATTAAGACTCCGGCTACCGAAAGATTACAGAATTCAAAGAGTGGAATCTTGAGATTTGTTGCCGAGTGAAACACAATTCTTCACCTTACAACCGCGAGAACAATCCTAACTCTAAAATATTAAAACTTGTATCATAATAATTGGTATTCATCATTCATCATTAAAAACATAAAATAAATGAACATCCAACCAACTGACGTCAATATGTATCATATTAGATTAGATTAGTTAAAACTATTTGTATCATATTACTTTGTACTCTTGTGAATAAAATGTAACTTTGCCATTTATTAAAACAAATAGCACAGTTATTTTCGAGCTAGGGAGGTAAACAGATTTTTAAGCGTCTTCGCATGTATGTACCACTCCTGAAGTTTTGCAATATCGTGTGGAGATTTATGTTGTTCCGTCGTTACGATGCCTTCGCTTTAATATACACGTTACCAGGGTGTTATGATTGATTTCGTTGTAATTTTGTAGGAAGACAGTGCCTGTACCACGAGTTTGGCAAAACGCACTCGCTAGAGTCTGGGTATAATATTTGTATGGGGAAAATGTACAGAGTCTAACATATCAACTTAAAAAACGAGACGTGTGCCAGCTGTCGCATTTCGTGGTAGAGGTGGAGTAATGACGGTGAGGCATGGTAAACAAATAATTGCGAGATGTAAACAATTTTTTACGTAATATTTTGTAAGTACACAATTTCTTAACGTGATCGTTTACACATTGTATATTAAGAAAAATAGATTCGTTATGTGTATTATTACTGTTAGCTGCAAAATTTGTTATGCGGGCGACGTGTTCAAAATGAGCTGGACACGACTTTATTTTCAAGAGAAAGAGCGTGTCTAGATCATTCTGAACGCCTGGCCTGCTTAGCAATTTCTCTGCTGACTGTACAAGAGAGCAAACCTAAGTGTTTACCATCTAGGACTGATATTGAAACACGAGCGAATATTTCCATAATTGAACCACGGGCATAATGAGCAGTTCAAAAAGTGGAAACTTGAGTATTAGGGTTTCAAGAGTTGGAAACAATATTTCCTTCCGAGTTAACACAGATTTTTTTTGCTTGTAACTCCAAAAAGTTACAACTTTTATCAAATATTATAATATAATTTTATCATGAAGAATCTAAATTTAAGAGTCCACTAAACTAGCTAACGTAAAAAAAAATTGAATCACTGCACTCTTGCGGATAAAATTCGTGGAGACGAAAATCGACACTAATATTATAAAGCGAAAGTTTGTGTGCGTGTGTATGTTTGTTACTTCTTTACGTCCAAACGGCTAGAGCAATTTTAATAAAATTTGGCATGGAGACACCCTGGATTAAGACATAGGCTACGTTTTTTCCCTAATAAACAGATAGTAATTTATAAATGATAATCATGGCTCTGCCTTTAATCGCTAAATAAACGTGAGTAGACTCGTGATTATCATTTATACAATACTATAGCTTTTGCCCACGGCTTCGCACGCGCAGAAGAACCCTCTTTTTGACCTCTTCGGGGATGAATATCAAAAAACGCTAAAATTACTTTTCTTGTGTTCGGATAAGGAGTGATTACACAAAATTTCAAGTTCCTAGCCTTAAATTTTACAGAATGCCCATACACACTTTCAACCCTTTTTTTCTTTTTTTGTAGAATTTCCAAAATCCCTTCTTAGCGGGTGCTTACGGTATATAAACTACCTAGTGTGAAAAAATCAGCCATCTAGGTTAAGCGGTTTGGGCTCTGCGTTGATCAGTCAGTCAGTCAGGACTTTTACGTTTATATAATATATAGATTACAATGACTTACGAAAGTTTAAGTAAAAAATAAGAATTGTTTATCCTCACGCTTATTTTTATTTCGTGTCATTTTCGCTCAAAGTTTCACCCCAGTCATGTAAAAAGGTAGTTTATGACTACTAACAAAAGTGTTACAAAATGTCGTTCGCAAAACAAAAGACAGGTTTAATTTGAGTTATAAAATATAGCTGAGCTGCAGTCACCTTTGTCTCCGACTTACGTTGCATCGGCATGAAACAAAAGGCCAGTTTTGAAGTTAATTGCTACGTTGTAGTCGGAGACAAATTAATAATAAAGACTGTTTTAGCTAGTCCATCATCTCCACCCAACCTAGTAACTACATTCGAGATTCCATTTAAAAGAGTAGTCCTAACACCATGGCGGGTGATTTCTCTATGGGCGTATATGATACGGACAGGGGCAACATCCGCTTAGTGTACTCTGACTGGCCTCTGAGCGTTGGCTTGATCCGGCTCCGCGTACGCCTCCATAATGTCCTGAACACCAATGTTTCGTGTACAGTCAGCAGCAGAAGTAGCTAAACATTTGAGGTTCAAAATGAGGTCAACACGTCTCTATTGTCAAGAGAATAAGAGCGCGTGTAGGTCATTTTGAACACTTCAAACGCTTAGCAACTTTTGCTGCTGACTGTACGTAAAAGATATACAAAGACTGTTTCATATTACATTACACTCTGCGTTTCTATTGTGGATCGGGATACATACTACATGTAAATCTAATACGAGAGAAGAATAAAACCAGATAAAGGATTTATTAGTACCTATAATAATTCACTAGCAGGTTTCTTTTTAAAATATACTTGTAATCCGGAGGTCGCAGGTTCAAACCCCGGCTCGTACCAATAAGTTTTTGGGATCTTATGTAGGAAAAATGTTTGATAATAACCAGTCGCTTTTCGGTGAAGGAAAATATAGGGAGGAAACCGGAGTAATCCCAATAAAGCCTAGTTAACCCTCTCGGTTGGTCAAGTTGAAGTCGCTTTCGTAAAACTAGTTCGTACGCCAATTCCTGGGATTCGTTGCCAAGCGGACCCCAAGCTCCCAGGAACAGTAGCCAACGCGAGGACGATGATGATGATAGTCGGAAATTCTATAACAACAAGGAAAGCAATATTCCTGATAGTAGCTCTTAGTTGGAAGTTATTAACGCGTCGATCAAATTGAGATTATTATGGAATCTTGTAGGATGTTAATGTAATTATCCTATAGATGTCGTTGTTACCTACTACCATAAACTAGATAACGGTTGTGTTTCATAAAACATACATATCGCAAAATGAGATTACTTGCAATTTGTTTCATAAAAGTGTCTTCGGTTGCCGTGATAATTATTTATTGCGCGAAACACGAACGAAACATCGGGATACTTTTTTATACAACGATGGTGGCAAACAAGTATATGGCCCGCCTGATGGTGAGCAGTTACCGTAGCCTATGATTCACTAAAAGTTGTTGGAGCTATGGGAACCTCATTCACCATCAAAAACACAACACTACATATTTACCTGAAAGATAGCAGTGCTATTATGGCTGTGGTCTTCTGTAAGGAGGAAGTACTTCCCCAGTTGTGCTTCTCCAGACTCAAACGTGATGGTTTTCTTATTTCTGATGAATATACATATAAGGTACAGTTTCGTGTAGGCAATATAATTAGTTGTTTATTTCACTAAATGTTGGTATTCAACACCATGGAATGCCACCATTCGCTACGCGATACGACCGTAACCGACACCCGTGTAACGAAAAGCCGCTATGAATAGAGAACCCACCTGGCGGGTTCCTGGCACTCAATATGTTAAGAGAATTGACTCTAATAAACCATTTTTTTTTATACAAGACTGACCATGACCAGCGTTTGACCTCAGTCGCACCTGATGGAAAGTGACGATGAGGTCGAGGGTGTAGCACGCTGGTTCAGTAACAGCCTATATTCACTCTTTCCTTGAAATGACCCAAATTATATCTTTTCGGGAACAGACGAAGGGAGCGACTTCCATTCCTTAGCAGTCCGCATTAGGAAGGTAGAAGCTAATCGCTACGTGCGAAATCGAAAATTGCAGCAGATTAGCAGTCTTTATTAACTAGTCTCCGTTCTTGACAAACTAGAGGCAGTCGGTATTATTATTACAGCCCTAATAACAAGCGCTACTAACAATTTCGGAGACTGCCATCACAAAGCCAATCAAAACCGTTTTCCAGAAATTCCCACTTTGCGGGACGGTGCTGTTTCATTCCGTCCGGTAATTTAATTAGCGAGGGAGAAATCCTCTCTTCCCGGTCACCTTAGCTTGTGGACGTTAACACTTTTCCTGCTGGTATGGTCTAAAAATAAACGAGTATTAAAATAGTTTCAGCTTCTTCTACACAACGACGGTGGCAAACAAGCATAGAGTCATGGGTGTTTTGTATGTATTTAAGTAATAATTATGAATCTGTCTTTTATATACATAGTCGTCTAGTACCTACAACACATAAGCTTTACTGAGCTTACCGTACTAGGTAGTTACTAGGTTTGTGTAAGATAGTCCCGAAAAATATAAATATAATATTTACCATCGTACAAAGTGATTCATGTCCCACCTAACCGACAAACGGTTTGAAAGTGTCATTAAATTGATTTGACACATTCAAACATTTGCGATCTAGGTTGATCATGAATCATTGTTCGAAAGCCTCGGGGCGGACGCGGTCCGGGATCATAAACAAATTTCCTTGTGGGGGGTCTGTCCACGCTGTGCCTTCCGGTTGATGGTCGCCACTCTTTTCATCCCATTCACTAAAATTTGTTGGAGCTCTGGGAGCCTCACTCACCATCAGAAACACAACACTACATATTTACCTGAACGATCAGCAGTTCATCAAAATTTTTGACTGCCTGTTCAGAAGCAGTTGAAGTGTTAATCACCAAAGCAGCGCTATTACCTGACATGTCTGGATTTAAAACTGTTTGTATCCATACTTTGTAACGTGAACAAAGGACCCATTACTGAAATGAGATGTGAGCGAGCATTTTAGCTAGAAATTTGCTTAAACCTGTCTCAACTCGTTCAGCCTCTGAAGTGTTATACAAATTTTAAAATCATATCTTGTTACGAAAGTTAAATTAAACATAAATTTAAGTGTAACGTAACAAAAATGTTTATTGTTGTATTCACGGTAAACAACATTGATTTTGAATTTGAGTACCAATTTGTTCATTGTGACGTCGATACGAAGTGCAAACGCCGGGGGTCCTCGTCGCTTTTTCTTAAGTAGGGTAAATCGCCAGTTACTGGCTACCTTTCAATAACTGGCCACCATATACTGAAAATGGACTCTATTTACCTATAAACAGAATTCATTTAAGTGTATAAGGTGGCCAGTAATTGAAGGGTGGCCAGTAATTTAAACCCCATTTGAAAATGTGTTCTATTTATTGGTAAACAGAATTCATTTTCAGTATAAGGTGGCCAGTAACTGGTGATTTACCCTATATATCATCAATTTCAACTTTTAATTTATGCACTAGTATTACTACTTAAAAATCAAAAATACAAAGTAAATTAAATTATTTCATAAAAAAATATTTAGTTCTTTTTAGTTGTATTATAAGAGCTTATATTGTTTATCCAGTCGCCATGAGATATATCGGAGCTGTGGATGTGGTCACAAATATCTGAACAAGCACTTTATCGTCCTAACACTAAAGGTGTTGTTCAGATATTTAGCAGTATAAAGCAGTGTAAGTCACTGTCACGTAATTATGTATTTTTAAATAGAATAAATTATAATTATGCTAAAAAATAAAACTTTATGATATTGTTATACAATCTTCCATTTGGTTTGTCCTTATATGGCATAGATTAGGTATAAAAATACTTGTTGGTTTATCCTATGACTATTAGGTTCCATATTTAAAGTTAAATAAAATTATAAATTTTGGTAATACTATAACTGCCTCTCTAATGGGCCGTATTCGGGGTGGCACCAACAGCATCCTGAATTTGCTTGCTGAACGGGTGGATTGCCCGATTTTGCGGCACTGGGACGGACTGCACGCTCCAGTTCGTGTCCCTTCCCGCCGCTATCAATTATTAGTTTTAATTTTTATTTTTTGTATTTGTTACTAATCCTGTCTTTGTTTTGTGCTTTGTGTATACTAACCTAATTATGGACTGAAATACGTTCGAAATAAATGATTTTTAATTTTAATTTAATTTATAACAAAATTTACAATTATTGAATTTTGAAGTATGTTCCTACATATTTATTTTTTGTTTGACGATCCTTATTGGGAGATACATATATCCATTACTGTACATTATATCACTATTTTGTTTTTGAATTGATAATGTGACGATCATGACTGAAGTTCTTATAACATTTGTAAATAAGACAAACTTATAATGTAATTATCTTTCGTGAAATAAAATAAACTAAACTAACTTAACTTAACTATAATTATCAGGCATCTTTCTACTTTTTATTTAAACAAGGTTTATCCTAAAAACTACTATGTTAGAATTTTCCAAGTCAACCCGAAATCGTTTTCAAACGTGCAAGCAAATCCGAGACGCGAAATCGGTTTTTGCAAAAGCTTTCCTCGGCAATTGCATTCGACCTATTATTTCCGGATTTGCACTACGTTCATTACAAGAAATGTGAAAAGAAAAATGGGTACCGGTGTACAACTTTTTGGTGCAAAACTTTAGAGTACGAATTGGTGTCGGGCTGCGGTGTGCTCGGTAGCGCAGCCTGATCATTTTTGATTTGAAAAATATATGACAACAACAATAATATTACTTTGCTATTCCGCTGTTTAATAACGTGCTAGTCAATCAGTGCCAACCCGTTATATTTAGTTGCGTATTTTTTCATGTATTAATGTTCCCTGCCTCCCACCGCAAAATTAAATACGCAAATAAATATACCAAACCACCACCAATAATACCAAAACTCGACACGTGTTTCGCCTCTCTACGAGGCATCCTCAGGAGCTGCTTGAGATGTTGTCGGTCTGATGTCCGACAACGGAATTTGATTCCGAGGCGAAACACGTGACTGTCGAGTTGTGGTATTATTGGTGGTAGTTTGTTATATTTATTTGCGTATTTAATTTTGCGGTGGGAGGGAGGAAACATTAATGCATGAAAAAATACGCAACTAAATATAATGGGTTGGCACTGATTGACTAGCACGTTATTAAACAGCGGAATAGCAAAGTAATATTATTGTTGTTAAATAATATGGACTTCCGCAAAGTAACGCCTGATTCAATTAATTAAATATAATATATGACATATTATAATACTTAAGACAACGTGACAGATGACACATACTTAAGGAAAAGCGACGGGGACCTCCGGCGTTCGAGACGGGATTCGAACCCGCATCTCCAGCTACCGCGGCCATGTATGCAGTTTTTCTTGTCCCTAAAATCGATGACATGTTTCCTAAGGACAGATCTTTGTATTTCTTATAGGTTCAGATTTCCCCATACTGACCGATTTAAATGCGCCACCCTGTATATAAAATAGAAAAAAAAAAACACATTTGTAATTGAAGTCTTCAATCTTTGACAATATTTTTAGATTTTATATATTATGTAAATGGTTTATGACGAGAGATCTGGCCTTGTGGGTAGTGACCCTGCTTATGAAGCCGACGGTCCTGGGTTCAAATCCCAGTATGGGCATTTATATGTGTGTTGAGCATAGCTATTTGTCATGTGTGTACATGTATTTAATGTATTTCATATATCGTTGGCTTATTACCAACATCACAAATCGCCTTGAGCTTAACGCTCAATCAATTTAAGTAAAGATGTTCTGTAGTTTTTTTTTGTTTTTTATTAGCTTTTTTAACAACACAAAACAACATACAAATACAAATAAATACACATTGAGGAGGCTGAGCTATCCAGTACAGTTAGAAAAGTATAATACGCGGTGAAACGAGCTCGGGCCCACAATACGCATTGTATTCCATCGCCGCTTGCGCAGGTACTTTTGTTACCTTTTTCAATAACTGAACATTTCAAAATTGTACTTATTAGTTACTAACTTTTGCCCGCGACTTTGCTTAGTATCCTATATACTTTTGCATCTTAACTATTTCCCCAAATCGCCTGTGTGCAATCCCACTTCACCGCAATTACAGGGTGAGGTGAGACGTCCTACTATTCCATCTTTATTTTATAATTGACCTAAAATTTATAAAAAAAACTTAAATACAAACTACCAGAACACTTAACTACTTATTTACAAACGGATGACCTCATGTGTACATCTGTCACACTAGGCGACATGTTTCGGGTAAGCTCTGGTACCCATTTCCAAACTTCAGGACACACAGCTCGGAGTGAGTGCAGCACATGCAGTAACTAAGGAATCTTATTAGTAACTCGAGTCACAGTTTTTAAGGCTTGGGCACATAGGCGCGTTTTGTGAGCGTGGCTCAGCGGGGCGCGACGCTGTCGTCCGAATATGTGCCTTATTTCGTTACATTAGCCACACCGGTGTCACGCTGCGCTACCGCCACGCTCAAAAATCGCGCCTATGTGCCCAAGCCTTTAGACTTTTTAATGATAAAAAAAAAAATCTTTATTCCATATAAAGAAAGCACAGGGATATTAGCTAAGAGATGGTGCCTCCCGGTAAGCAATCACATGCCTGTGTTGGGAGCCACCGCTATTTCCTTAGGATATAGTTACATATTTATTTCTATGTATTTAACTTTAAGTTCGAAAATAACGTCACTAGTAAACGTAACATAACGTAGATACTCGTAGACAATACACGTAAGTAAAACAAACATTGGATGCAATTAGTGTTTGTGGAATGAATGCGCGCGCGCGCGTGTTTGTGTGTGTGTATGTGTGTGTGTGTGTGTGTGTGTGTGTGTGTGTGTGTGTGTGTGTGTGTGTGTGTGTGTGTGTGTGTGTGTGTGTGTGTGTGTGTGTGTGTGTGTGTGTGTGTGTGTGTGTGTGTGTGTGTGTGTGTGTGTGTGTGTGTGTGTGTATGTGTGTGTGTGTGTGTGTGTATGTGTGTGTTGTGCGTGTGTGCATGTTTGTGTGTAAGACCGCGTATTAACTTAAAGAAGTAAGTAAGTACTCTGTCTCATCGTAAGTCATAGATTTTTAAAACTTAATAATATTGAGTTTGCACTAATCTGCCGTGCAATACTTAAACAGCAGTAAGTGCTACTTTTGCGATTTTTTGATTTTTCTTGATTGTGGACCACAGTGTCAAGACGCACAGATATATATAGTCCACGTGCGATAATGACAATGGGAACATATAAAAATCGAAGCCTCCATGTACAGTAAGTCAGAAAAATTTAGTAAATTATTGAGGTAAAACTAACTAAACTGCCGTAATAAAGTTGTCAGCTGTGAATATTTAGACTTTACTGATTAAAATACAGTAAATGTCTCCTGTCAATCCTAAATTAGCAAGTAAAGTGAAGTCAATACTTACGCCAAAAACTATTTAAAATGCAGTACTATATAATGTAAATCGAGGGTGGCCATCAGATAGGAGTGGCGGCGTGTTGTTAGCCACCAACACCTAAAGCGATAACCGCGACCACTCTGTCAAGAGTGACACCGACAAAGAAGAAAAAACTCGATATTCCCATTTCATTCCGCCATCTTCGCTCCACTACCGGACGTCAAGGCCTGACGAGCAATTTCATCATTTCGTTGTGACTATTCCAGTCATTCACACGAAGCGGTTCGCTTCTACCTTCCTAATGCGGATTGCTAAGGAACGGAATTCGCTCCCTTCGTCTGTATTTCTGGAAAGATATAATTTGGATCTTTCAAGGCAAGAGTGAATAGGCTGTTACTGAACCAGCGTTCACCCTCGACCTCGGCGACACCTACCATCAGGTGTAACTGAGGTTAAACGCTGGTCAGTCTTGTATAAAAAAAAAAACTAAAATTTTATTGATTTGAATGTAAGTTTTATCCTCACCCCGTTTTACGGTATTTAATTTTTTAGTCAGGCAATTTCTGGCTGATGCAATAAAAGAAATTAATGGTTTAAATGTTAGAAAAAACCCACAAAGTACGGTTTAAAAAACCTAACATTCCCATCATACATTAAAAACTGTGCAACTTATGTGTAGGAATCACGCTATGCCCCCGAAACATAAATTGTATTCATTTAAATAATTATTACAAGAGCCCTATTATTTAAATAAATAAGAGTTTTTCGTACTTTACGCATTTTACTACATCTTTCTTTTTTATGTAAATTGAGGTTATAATGTACTATTTTGTAACTTTTATTAACAATAAAAATCCTAAGTTTTTGTTTGTACTTTTTCTTGTCGTTTGTACACTTCAGTAGGTATTCAGAATGATCTTGACAAGCTCTTATTTTTAACCGACTTCAAAAAAAGGAGGAGGTTATCAATTCGGTTGGCATGTTGTTTTTTCTTAAATATAAAGTTACAATGGTCCTTTAAAAAAATGATAAATAAGTGAATCAAAATTTTAACATAATATGTACAAAAATGGAGTCTTTATAATAGTAATAATGTATAATAGCCTGGTACATTCTAGATTCCATTGAAACTTAATAGTTCTTACACGATGGCGGGTGTTTTCTCTGCGCGCGTCTCATGATACGGACAGGGGCAACATCCGCTTAGTGTGCCCCTTACATTTCATTAAATAGTCGAAAAGGCCTCTGCGCGTTGGCTCAATCTGGCTCCCCTTATGCCTCCCAAATGTCCGGAACACCATTGTTCCGTGTACGGAAAAGACATAATTTATAAACATTATTTATTTTGAAGTCTTTGGTACCATATCGCAGTATTAGGTACCATGTTACGGTCTTTGGTACCATGTCGCGGTCTTTGGTACCATATCGCAGTATTCGGTACCATGTTACGGTCTTCGGTACCATGTCGCGGTCTTTGGTACCATATCGCAGTATTCGGTACCATGTTACGGTCTTCGGTACCATGTCGCGGTCTTTGGTACCATATCGCAATATTCGGTACCATGTTACGGTTTTTGGTACCATGTCGCGGTCTTTGGTACCATATTGCAGTATTCGGTACCATGTTACGGTCTTCGGTACCATGTCACAGTATTCTTGCAGCTGCAGCTTGCAGTTTTATAATTGTTTTAGTTTTAGTTTTATCATATTGATCGATTTAATTAATTGTTGTTTTTATAGGTATTTTGTTGTTTTTTAATTTAAGAAATTTGCATATTTATAAATTATTCTAGTAAAGCTAAGAAGCCGATTTTTGACAAATCTGTGAAACGCAGTCAAATATCAAATAAATATTTTTATCAGCCATCACAATCCTATAAAACTAGGATTTAGATTCGTTTTAAATAAAATTGTTAGGTAGCGATATCAGTTTTGGACATGTTTCGGTTTTTGGTTGTCCACGGGAGCGTTTTTACTTTTTACTCGGCTTTTATGAAGTTATATTTTTTGCAACGAAATTTTTGCCATTCAAATTGAATGGTCGCCTGCCTGGTCTCAATGTATCACATTTGGTATTTGTCGTTCGTTACGTAATACAGTACCCGTACCATGAGTTGTGACACTGACGTTTTCGATAACGTGTATCGGGTTTACTAGCTGTGCATCTCGTTCGCACTAAAATAGTACAAGTGAGATGCACAGATAGTAAACTCGATACTCGGTATCGAAAACGTCAATGTCACAACTCATGTTGAGGGCACTGCGGTCGACAGAGGTTTAAAAACAAAACTAGATTCCAGTCACTTCAATGATCTAGTTTTATTTTATCATCATCATCATAAAAGCCGTAGGACATCCACTGCTGGACATAGGCCTCACGCCTTAGCGACCGATTTAGCGGCACGCGCATACAGCGGATTCCCGCAATTTTACGATCGATCTTACACCTTGTGGATGGTCTGTCTACGCCGCTGCGTTTCAAAGTCAGTATTTTCCTCGCGGTAGTGGAATTCATCATCATCATGTCAGCCGAAAGACGTCCACTGCTGGACATAGGCCTCCCCCAGAACGACCCAAGAAGACCGATCCTGCGCCTTCCACATCCAGCGGTATCCCGCGACTCTAACTAGGTAGTCGATCTACCTTGAGAGGCCTACCTACGCTGCGTCTTCCAGTTCGTGGTCGCCACTCCAGAACCTTTCCGCCCCACCGGCCATCGGTTCTAGTGGAATTAATTTATATAATTAGAAAGTACATCGTTACAAAATTGTATCAAAAATTAACCTGAACATGTTTATTGACCGAGTGAGTCGGGTAATTTTTAAACACATAACTATCGTGAGATTGAAACATATTAATTGTATAAAAGCGGGTAACTCACGTTTTATAAGTCGAATATTGCTCTCCGCGACCGTGCACTCGACGCTGCGGCCCGCAGTCTGCGTCGGTTAGCCAACGCGAATGGCTCATGATTATGCTCCTCGTTACGAGTGAAACATGTCGAGCAATATTTGACTTATAAAACGTGAGTTACCCGCTTTTATACAATTAATATGAGTAAGTCGGGTATACTGTCTCTCCTTTTTCAATGTTATTACACTCTAAGCACCAAGTGTGTTCTCCGATGGATTTAAGCTAAGAACGGATTACACTGAGTGCTGGTCCATCGAGGGTGCCGTGATGAGATTTCACTTGTTTTAAGTGCTATGTCCATCATAAAAAGAGCTCTCAGACTCATGATTGTTATAGATTTAGAGGTCCTATAATAATGGACGCCGTAAGTGAACCCATACTCGCTTATTAATTAGAAAACATGTCCGGACAAGCTTAGTTAAACATAGTTACAAACTTGGCGCAGCGCTTAAACATGTCTAAAATATTTTTGACGACAGGTTTTGCATGGTGCGTAGTGATCCTGCCTATAAAGCCGATGGTCCTGGGTTTAAATCCTAGAAAAGGCTTTTATTTGTATGATCATAGGTATTTGTTCCTGAGTCATGGGTGTTTTCTAACATGTATTTAAGTATTTATATATTTATACATGGTAATAAATCCAAATGGGTCAGTAGGGGAAAGTCAAAAACTATCGAAATCTGTTCTGAGGAACCATGGTTTCGATTTTATATTTAATAAATGGCATTCAAAGTTTTTAAAAAGAATTTTTATTTTGCATCCATGAAAATGGTTACCATTTTGAACGTTTATTGAAATAAAATAATTATCTTTTTTTGGGTTTTTTAGTGAATTACTTAAACAATATTTAAAATGTACTCGTTGTGACTCATGAATGTATATTTCGTACCATAATAACATCGAAAAATCTTTCAGCTAAACGCCTAACATGTTTACAAGACAGTTTTGTATTCTCGGTTATGTATGAAAAATAAAAATATAAGTTTTAATGCCATTAATATTAAATCTAAAATCGGACCCATGGCTCCTGAGAACAAATTTCGCTATCTCTTATAGTTTCCGACCTCCCTCTACTGACCCATTTGGATAGATCATCCTGTATATATCGTTGGCTGAGTACAGAACACAAGCCTTCTTCAGCTTACCGTGAGATCAGTCAATTTGTGTAAGAATGTGCTGCAGCCATTCAAATTGCAGGGCTGCCAAGCAGTTCGTAAATAATTCCAAACTTTTTTTTAACACTTCAGTATTAAGCTAAATAATTTCAATATGACTGATACGAAATAGTCGCTTATTAAAAACTGAAGTCGTATGGTTAATCCTGATTACGTGTCGTGAATCATCCTGTATACTTCCTAATTAAATCCCGTTTTACATTTCAGTCTTAATTTTATTATTAAGATATTCATTTCAGGAATAAACATAATTACTTTAGGGTATTAACTCTGCTACAACAACCTTTCATTTAACATTTCGGGCATAACCGGATTCGCTATAAATAGCCTGATCTGAAATGACAAAGCTCCCCGTGAGGGTGGGGTCCCTGATTGAGGCGCTGTTGGCCGTTTTTGCCTCCCCTCGGAGACAAATGAGTGGCGATGGCTAATCTCGAAGTGAAGAAAGGCTATGTAGCAATTTGTATCGCCTCTTTATTTGAGGGTCTTGTTAATCAAAGAATGCTCACTGTTGTTTTAAGCTCAAGATGTAAAAATCAGGAGGCAATGTGTCTTTGAAGACTTCATAACATGATCCATAAAGCCCCATTTAGACCAGACAAGAACTTGTATACGATTTTAATTACATTGCGGGCTATCGGCGTACGGCGAATTCGGTCGCCTTATATAATGAAAATCGTATGCAAGTTCTTGCATGATCTAAATGGGGCTTTAGAAAGCAAATCAAAGGCATGTAAATCTTTGTTAGGTGTTATGTTTTTACAAGCTATTATTTTAACTTGCAATCTATATATTATAAACGTGAAAGTCCTGATTGACTGATCAACGCCCAGACCAAACCACTTAACATAGATATCAGTTTTTTTCACAATAGGTAGTTTATACAGGGTGGTTCATTCGAATCGGTCAGTATGGGGAAATCTGGAACTATAAGACATACAAAGATTTGTTCTTAGGAACCATGTCATCGATTTTTAGGGACAAGAAAAACTGCATACATAGATTTAAAAACACCCATGACTCAGGAACAAAATAGCTGTGCTCATCACACAAATAAATGCCCTGACTGGGAATCGAACCAAGGACCATCGGCTTCACAGGCAGGGTTACTACCCATTAGGCCAGGTCGGTCGGTTATATGGGTATACATTTAATATTTTCCCAAGAATGGTAACATTTTTTTTATATTTCCATTATTCCATGAAACCATTCCATGGACTTAAAATGTTTGCAATTTGTATGCAACATGTGGCTCAAGGTTACGTTCCCCTGGGTCACTCTTCAAACCACAGTTTTATTGCATCTAAATACACAAAACATAGATATTTGTAGAAGCTATATGTCCCTACCATAATGGGTCACCTACCAAGCGCGTCAGTAGTACGCAGGGCCACATTTCTTGTAATAAACTATGCTTCTGTTGTCCCCTGGCTGATGGAACAGAATAACAACAACAAAATAGTTGATTCAGTCATGTAACGTCGCAGGTGGGAGCTAGTCTTAACAATTTTTTTTGTTAATCTATAAATGAAAAAATCGTTTATAATTTCTACGAAAAAGGTTTTACAAAAATTATAAAAAATATGTTTTCTGAGAAAAGCTAACTTACTGGGCAATTCGCCTCTTTGACAGGTAATTAATGATAAAAATAAGTTGCTTATTGATGTTAATATTTCCATGTAGCCTCTGATGTTAATGTAGACGAAATTCATTATTAATAATATTATAATGATTTTCTAAGCTAAAAATTTATAGGGTATTTTTTTTTTCAGTTTTACAACATTACAAATTATCTGCTTTGTGTAATGGTTATCTTGCTTGCATTATTGAATAAAATATTAAACAACATATAAAATACTTAGTTAAAAACGGATAAACTAAAGTATAATTATATCACACTAGGCGACATGTTTCGGGTAAGCTTAGGGCTCTGAGTGTAAGTTTTTAACGTAACTTTACTTCACGAACGCGTTTGCGTTTCCCATATAAATAACATTATCACTTACGCATTCGTCAACGTTTTTATACTTCAAAAGTAACTTACACTAGAGCCTCTGAAAATGTACCAGCGGGCAGATTTTTGAGCGTTGAGTACTCGAATCGGGACATTTTAAACTTTGTCTGATACAAAGAATAGTTATTTGTTATGCAAGGCTGCAAAGTAGTTATTTGGCGTTAGTGTTGAAATTGAAAGCTGAGCAAGCGAAGGAAGCTAAGATTGAACCATGAGCGAAGCGAATGGTTTAAAGATAGATTCCTGAGCGTAGCGAGGCTTTCAAGACACGAGACGCCAAATAATTTTGCAGTCATGCGGAACACACAATTTTTCACCTCACTACAGCGAGGAAAATTCGAGCGGCAAGAAAAACAAGAAAACAAAACTTATCGAGTGATTTTTCAGGGAAATCTTATCGGCATCGCTACTAGAATCATTAATTTTATAGTTCAAACGTTGAGTTCAAAGAGTTTAGCACAGGAAAAATTCGATAAATTTACGTGAATTGTGATAACTTAAAACTTAAAAAAAATTTTTTTCGGTTGCGTTCAGAAATTACAATAGTATGTAAACCTATATTTCAATTTCTTTATCAAATAAACATTGAAATCGTGTTTTATTTAATGGATTAATTAGTTAAAATATGTCAATTAAACTGAAATACTAACAAAAACCTAACCTAAAAAAAATTAAACAAGATTACAAATTGGCACCTATGTATACTGTATAATAAAACCTATTTGACATAAAATAAAGTGTAGGTAAAAATAAAAAAGTTAAAAATCTGTAATCAAAAACATGTTTCTGATTGGTCATTATCTATGGTTATTATGAACTCACCGCGGTACTGCGAACATCGAAGTTCGTATATTGCAAGCATCTTTCTCTTTTACTCCAATGAAAGTGACAGAGACAATCGTCCGAAATTTACGAATATCGTTTTTCGCGGTAGCGCGCCAGTTACGCGTTGAAGGAGTTTTATACTTAAAAAAAAGTTACATGCACCACAGAGAATTACAATCATCGGCTTCGAAATTCGAATGACTTTTGCACGCTAGCGGATAAAATAGGCTTTTCCACGCAGATTTCGCGCTATAAACTAAGGTTTTCCGAGCGAGTGAGGTGAAAATGGTATTTTAGAAATATGAGTGATAGACATCATTAATCGTGGGTATCGAAATAATATATTTCGTAGAAATGTAATGACAAAGAACTTTTGTGTACGATTATTTTTGGCGAAGTTTTTTTAAATCGAATGCATGACTCTCAAAAATCAGCCTCCCGAGCTCACAACTGTTTTAATTGTATTATAAATAATAATACTTAGTTACAAACGGATAAACTCACGTGTATATTAAATCGCACTAGGCAACATGTTTCGGGTAAGCTCTGGTACCCACTGCAGAACGCCGTGCAAGGCAGCGGACAGTAGTGAGTGATACACCCTCATCGCGATCGGTGTGTCCTGACTCGGCTTGAAGATGGGTACCAGAACTTACCCGAAACATGTCGCCTAGTGCGATATAATTACATGTGAGTTTATCCGTTTGTAACTAAGTAGTAGTAACATGGCTCACAACAGTTTTAATTGTATAAATAATAATCTTTGTTTCAGGTAACCTTAACATTGGATTGCAGCATCAAATACGAAGTGCGAGTTTCATGATTTCTAAAAACATCTCTGCAATGACTCGGTAAAGTCAAGGTCAAAGTTTTTTAGGATACGTAATACCTACCTTCCTGTAAGTGAATTAGGGGGTATGAACCTACGCGGTTAGGCGCCGTTAGATAGGCATATCAAAAAAGGATATAAAAAACATTTTTAGATAATGTAAATATTTTTGGAAATTATCTGGGGTACAAAAAATTTTTACTACAGGTCTGGCCTACTGGGTAGTTCAAATCCCAGTATGGGCATTTTTATGTGATGAACACAGATATTAAATTTGTTCCGGAGGCATGGGTGTTTTCAATATATTTAATATTATGTATATTATTTCAAAATAAACGGGACTTTGCCGCATAGGTTAACTTTAATAATTATTAAAAAAATTAAACAAATAGACATAAAATAAAACGGAAACAGAAAAGTTAGTAAGTTAGTCAGCGTGTGGAAGTGCCGGACCATCATCAAAACCAAATAACTTCGCTGCTGTCTTCCATTTGCTCATCATCCTGCGGGTACCACGAATGCACATGCTGGTCGCTCTAATTATTGAAGTTATTATACGAGCTCTCAGCCAGCCCAAATTTATCATAGCATGATGCAAGTGCTTCCCCGAGGTGTTTAACAAAGCTAGCTGAAGTTACTTTATGTTTTTTCTACTCAGAATCACAAACTCCTTCTAATACAGTCGCCATCATATATATCGGAGCTATGTAGGTGTTCACAAATATCTGAAGAACGCCTCTATTGTCAAGGCGATAAAGTGCATGCTCAGATAATTGTGGCCACTTCCACAGCTCCAATGTATCTGACGGCGATTGTACAACAAGTTTTTTTTTGTTCCCATGCTTTTCTCTAAACGTTAAAAAAATGCGTCATATGTCAAAAAGATACAATACATAATAGTTAGCTGCATGTAAAACACCCTATCACCTTATACTAAATGTATTATTTACTTATGATGACGACTTTAAAATGATTGAAATTCGATCTTCAAACAAAAGAAACCTTTTTGCGGAAACAAAAGAAGAAACCTGTATGATTTTTTTTTTATGAAAAAATAATGTAATATTTTTATTTTGTCTATTGAAATGGAAATAACAATATTTTATAAGAAAAAAAAACATAATTGTTAAAAGTGGATTTTTTTAAAGAAACTCTAATATAAATGACGATGCTTGCACACCATGCATGCAACTTTATAATTCGGCCATAAAATGCACGTTTAAGTAGACGATATGATTTATTATTAATTTGCGTAATAGCGCAGAAAACGTCGCGTGCGCTGGTACCAATTTATGTTCGAGGCTCATAATTAAGTGTTCTTATTATTAACAACATAATACGGCGTTGGCAAATGTTACTGGAACATGCCTTAGTCAGGAATTTTCTAATAATATACAAAATAATTAAACTTAGAATACTTACCTACTCAACTCTTGAGGTATCATCCGTCGGTTTTTTCCCTTTATCGCCTCTTACTGAGGAAATGGGGTGATGCTATTCTAGTCAGACGGCACCACAAAGAAAGACTTCATCATGGCGGTAATTTAGAAGTTTTTTTTTTTTTTATGATATAGGGGGCAAACGAGCAGACGGATTGCCTGGTGGTAAGCAATCACCGTCGCCCATGGGCACCCGCAACACCAGGGGAGTCACAAGCGCGTTGCCGGCCTTTAAGGGGGGATTGGAGCTCTGGGAACCTTATTCACCATCAGGAACACAACACTACCTACCTGAAAGGTAGCAGTGCTATTATGGCTGTGGTCTTCTGTAAGGAGGAGGTACTTCCCCAGTTGGGCTGCTCCAGATTCAAGCGTGATGGTCATCGCTGTGCCCTACCTCTCATTGTTGGACGTAGTTTAAGGACATACCCGGGTGCAAAAAAAGAAGTGAAATCGAAACAGTTAAGTTGCAAAGGATACTAAATAGAGGTACAAGTATTGTAATATTATTTAAAATTACAAGGTAATTAATTCTAAATACCTCGGCTGGCGCTTCATCAAAATGAAGTAGTTTTGAAACTAATATAATTAAAACTGTTGTGAGCCATGTTACTACTACTTAGTTACAAACTGATAAGCTCACGTGTAATTATATTGCACTAGGCGACATGTTTCGAGTAAGTACTCACCGTATATGTACTATCGAACAAAGTGATTCATGACCCACCTAGCTGACAAACGGTTTGAAAGTGTCATTAAATTGATTTGACAACCATTTGCGATCTAGGTGGGTCATGATTCACTTTGTTCGATAGTAAGTGAGTGATACACTTGAAAATGGGTACCAGAGCTTATCCAAAACATGTAGCCTAGCGCGATATACTTGAGTTTATCCGTTTGTAACTAAGAATTAGTTTTGAAACTATTCAGATATTCATTGTCACAATTATACGGGACCTACCCATGTCCAAAAATTTGACCTCGAATGACTATCGGTACCGCAGGTCCGAGACGAATGACTCACATGTAAGTCACAGACTACTGAGAAATGCAACAAAATAAATATACGAGCCTTGCAAAATACCATTTTGTAACGTTTGAAGTAGAAGCTCTAGGCCCATGGGGTCCCAGTGCGCATTAACTTGTTAGAATCGCAAAGCGTCTGGTTACACCAGTAACTGGTGACCGAAGAGCTGGCGGGTTCCTCGCACAATGTATCAGCATTGCGATACAACGAGAAAATGCCACCAGCACCAACCCACGCTTGAGGCACAATGCCTTTTATAAATGTTACTACTTATAGAGTAGTTAATTAGTCAATTTAATGCATAGCTGTATTTTATTTGAAAATAAAGATTTTGTTAGATCACAAAATCGACGGATGGGCAGCAGTGTCTACAGCTACTGCGGTCGCCAACCCGTCTGCCAAGCGTGGTGACTATAGCAACTATGCTCCAAAATGAGATGAGTCATATTTGGAGAAGACTTATGTTCAGCATTGGACAATTACGGCTGAAATGGGGAGGATGAAAGATTTGTTATTTAGGAATTAATTTCACAGGTACAAACTTGTTCGTTCCAAGCCGGAATATCATTTTACAATGTTCTACGCGTAACTAATACTAATTTAAACTAGTCCAACATCCAACTGGAAACTGGCATTACGGCTGTATTCATTCAGGTGGAAACCAGGTTCCAAGCCAATTAAAGCATTTTGTTGATAGTAATAAAACCTAAATTGGAATGGATCGGAATAGTTCCGAGTTCGGTCGCAGCTGAAAGGCGGGATGGTTAGACAGTTCCGAGATTTGTTCTGTCCCACGATTATCTGGCTTCATTCCAATTGTTGACCAACTTTTAAAGAGACCGATATAAGTTTATCTTTAAATTATTATAGCTGTTACGGATTTCGGAGTCAGGGGTTTTTGGTTTTCTTGACTCGCTTCTGTCGGTAAGCTTAATAAATAAGCCTTGCAAGCGAGAGGGATTATTTAAGTTCTCTTTATCTGATGTTTTACAATAAAATACTGAAACGAAATTAAGGTTTTAAGCCAAGTTTTTACAACTATCTTATCTTCTCTTACAGGAACTTTGAATCCTGTTTATTTTTTATTTTTGATGGTTTGCCGTTAGAGCGCTGGTGGCTTAGAGGTAAGAGCGTGTGACTTGTAATCAGGAAAACATTGTGAGGAAACCGGGCTAATCATAATAAGGCATAGTTTACAGTCTGGGTTGGAAGGTCAGATAGCAGTCACTTTCGCAAAACAGTCACTTACGCCTAAAGCCTTGGTCACATAGGGCGCGTTTTGTGGCGTAGCGTAGCGGGGCGCGACTCTGCCGTCCGAATGTGTGCCTTATTTCGTTACATTAGCCACACCGCTGTCACGCCCCGCTGCGCCACGCTCTCAAAACGTGCCTATCTGCCCAAGCCTTAAATCATGGGAATTAGTTGCCAAGTGGACCCCAGGCTCCCAGGTGCCGTGGCAAAATGCCACTATGATTCTCCCGCAAACTTTTTTTCCAAAAACTCCCAATTACGGGAATATTGAACGAGAAAATCTGTACGTCATTTGAAATATAACGGGATTGAGAAGGTCCCATAATTTTTCATCAAAATCCGTATCAACTCACATATGAATAGTGGCCGGAAAAACAGTTTGTCATCCACTGATTACCTAGCCTAGTGGGTAGGCCTGCCTACAAAGAAGAAAACCTGCCGTGTAAATCAAAGTTGGCAAACGTGCAATGGTCTCTGTTACTCTAGTAATAATAAAAAAAATATATGCCCGTTTTCGAATTTCGTTCTTCGCGGCAAGCCTGCAGATTGTGTGTTAATAAGTATTTTGTTCGTAACTTTATGTTGATAAATGACTTACTGAGACAACTGAGCGATAGTGTTTAAATGTGTGGGTATTTTTATACGCAAATTCATTTTGATGGAGGGCAAAGCTGACAACTGCCATTCATTGGAGAGTTTAAAGCAATATATTAGTGAGATAACAATGCATTATCACCAAATTACTAAATAATACCGAGAAGACAAGATTTGCTCTAGTTCAAATGATCTACACTAATATTATAAAGGCGAAAGTTTGTGAGTGTGTGCGTGTGTATGTTTGTTACTTCTTCACGTCCAAACGGCTGGAGCGATTTTAATAAAATTTGGCACGGTGTCAGCTGACTTGGATTAACACATAGGCTATGTTTTTTTCCCCAATGTACCACGGGTAACACCGCGGGTACAGCTAATGAATAATAAATAAACTACGTCCAACAATGAGAGGTAGGGCACAGCGTTGACCATCACGCTTGAATCTGGGGCAGCCCAACTGGGGAAGTACCTCCTCCTTACAGAAGACCACAGCCATAATAGCACTGCCACCATTCAGGTATGCAGTGTTGTGTTCCTGATGGTGAGTAAGGTTCCCAGAGCTCAAACCCCCCTTAAAGGCCGGCAACGCGCTTGTGACTCCCCTGGTGTTGCGAGTGCCCATGGGCGACGGTAATTGCTTAACACCAGGCAATCCGTCTGCTCGTTTGCCGCCTATGTCATTAAAAAAAAAATCTACAGCTACTGCGGTTGCTAACCCACCTTTCAAGCGTGGCCAAGATGATGCAGGTCATATTTGGAGAAGGCCATCTTGAAGTAGTGTAGTCGCTATGTGTGGAAAGTGGGTTGGCCGCAGGAGCTGTATTTGTATTGGATTTCGAACTACTGAGCTTCCTGCAGAAGTCAACAAAGGACTACAGTATGGGGTTCTTACGGGTGTAAAGACGTTTTTACGGGATCGGCAACGCGTGAATGATGCCTCGGTATTGTAAACATGACCGCCTACCATCAAGCGGGCCGCATGCTTGTTTGCCACCTGTGTTATTAAAAAAAAACTGGCTTGCTTCTGACCACGCCCGCGGGAGGAGATGAAGATAAAAGGAGCTTAGGAATAATATCAGTCTAATATACACTAATCACTTAATTAATTAAATATCTGCTCCTACTTGACTGCCAATCTTCTCGTTAATTATGTTATGTTGATGTCAGATATCCTGCGGCGCTACCGAGAAAAACGATATTCGTTTTCGGGCGATTTTCTCTGTCACTCTTACTTGGAGTAAAAGAGAAATATGCTCGAAATATACGAACTTCGATGTTCGTGGTACCGTGCCTGAGGTAATAATTTAATGTCATTAAATTGGGTAGGTGACGAAGGTGGCTTATTTGCATTTGTATCCGATTGACGAAGGCTGCGTTGCTGAAATTAATCTTGGTACGAGTACATATAACATATAACTCTATTATATACTAGGTTTTGCCCATGGCTTTGCACGCGCAGAAGAATACCTGTAACCGGTTGCAATTATTATTGTTATTTTCTGTTCAATCAATAAGTAAACAACGTTTAAAGTCTCTCAGTTGACATTTTAATCCATCTCCATACAAACTTTTAGCCACTGAAAAAAAAACACTGAAATTTTCTTTTATCGGAATAAGGAGTGTTTACACAAAATTTTAAGTCTTCGCTTTAAATTTTACACAATCCCCTTTATACAAACTTTCAACTACCTTTTTACCCCATTCATGGCAGAATTTCTAATAATCCCTCTCATAAGGGGATCTCTTTTAAATTACGTATGGTGAAAAAATCAGTGTGGGCTGGGCGTTGATCAGTCAGTCAGTCAGGACTTTTACTGACAAACACACTAGAATTAACTGTCATAATTAAACTTGTACATAATAAATAATAATAATTAATAAATATTTCTGGACAATCTTACACAAATCGACCTAGTCCTACGGTAAGCTCTGTAAGGCATGTGTTGTAGGTACTTGACGACGATATATATAATAGATAGATACACTTAAACACATAGAAAACACCCATGACTCAGGAACAAATATCTGTGCTCATCACACAAATAAATGCCCCAACTGGGATTCGAACCCAGGACCATCGGCTTCATAGTTAGGTAAGGTCACTACCCACTAGACCAGACCGGTCGTTACGTGTTACACTTTTTTGTGAAAACTCCCTTTTTTGCTACTAACTAAACTTTTTGTAGCGACACAGTCGCCCGTCCCGTAAACGCGCAACTGCATCGCTGCTAACGCGTTTTAGTCGCATTTGCAACGCGCTACTAACGCGCTACTGCATCGCGACTGCATCGGTGCAAACGCGCGATCGTGTTGGACGACGTCGGGGGAAAAAGGTGGGGGGGCACGAGAACAGAGCAACTGCGTTTGCATCGCGACAGAAGCGCGACTGTATCGCGTTTGCATCGCGACTGCATCGTGGTTCGTGGGCGAGGGTACACAGCCAGCGACTGTATCGATTCGAACGTACGATTGTATCGCGATTGCATCGCTGCAAAAAGTCACCGTGGACGAAGGCCCTTAAATAAACCAATCGTCTTAATCAACAAACAATAGTCTGTCGTCCAATACTCGCTAATTATGTTAGTTGATTCGCGAGGCAGGATAGAGATGGCAGCAATCCCGCGGTGACAAACGATCGTTGGACACGCTCGCGGGCCACGCGGGCGATTAACAGCACGCCAGGCGTTTGTGGGTTCAGATATTCAATTAAGGTTTACCATAGTAAAAAGTGTAATACACACAAATTAAAACTAAAATCTTAATTGTTACAACCATTATATAAAACGGTATAATTACCATATTGACTACACCCCGTTATCTAACGCTCATTTTGGGGGCAAGCTAAAATAGTGATGCAGCTTCACATATTTAGTGACGCTTTAAACTAGCGCCTACGCCAAATCCTGGGGTAAATTTCCTTGCGTAACCCAGCTTCCGTTAGCCGTGGCATAATGCCGGGACAACGCGAAGATGATGATGATAGCACAAAATGAAAACCATTTCACACACCTTGTTATAAATAAAATTTTCGTTTTTGAACGTCAATTCATGTAAGGTTTTGGGTTCTCTGCCGCCGTCCACGCGCTCAATAATACAACTAAAAGTTCAGCCATTTTATTAATATACTTAATTAATTTCCGCCAAATATAGTCTATTGGATGTGTGCTTAATTACCACTATTTTAGCGTGAATATTATTTAACGTTTTATTTCACATCAGCAACAAGCGACAGATTCAGCTTTTGTTATACAGATAATGATAAATTGTTATTTCTGTAAAGTTAAATATAAATGCCGTGTGATGCCGGCTGATTAGCCACCATCACACCATCTCCTCCCGCGGGTGTCGTAAGAGGCGACAAAAGAAAAAATCCTACGGATGGGTAGCAGCGTCCATCGAAACCCACTCTACAGCTACTGCGGTTGCCAACCCGCCTGCATAGCGACTGTGGCAACTACCCCCAAGATGATACAAGTCATATTTGTGGGAGGCCTATGTCCAGCGGTGGACTGTATACGGCTGAAATGTATGTATGTAAATATTAAATCAGAATCAATGACGGCTAAGCATAGCCGGTACGAGTATTTACCACCGTGATGCAGTTTACACTGATACGGCGGCGGCGGCGGCTAGTGGACGCTTATCTACTTTTGTTTTTGTGTCGTATTAACTAGTCGTAAGTAGGAATAAGATACTTATTTGCAACAAAAACAAACATTGAAAGCAAAAAAAATGTACTATTTATTTATTACTAATAAACTTATATGAACGTATAGTATTGTGGCTGCAGAGCTAAATATCGTGGGTCCGGATTAAAGTAACAGCATTAATGACTAATATATAGTAATGGAATAGGTATTTGGATTTACCAAAAAACTATGTATCACATATGTATAGGTATGTGATATATAGTTTATTGATTACTATCTTAGTTATATGTGACATTATCTATGAAAAGGAACCTTATTGTCGATGGCGCTTAAGTCGTTGTTCAAGATGTTACAATACAAACGCAACGCGATTCGACGTAAGTGCCATCGACATTAAAGTCCCTTTTCCTAGATAATGACACATATGGTCAAAAGGCTTGCGAAATCGTCTGACTCAGGGTAGTTAATGTTAAGATATACAAGCCTCAACCCGGACATTAAATATCCTTGATATGAGCTGTTGGTTAAACAGTCGAAGGAGTTCATAATGCTATCTTCGCGATAAGCGTTTAAAAAAATATATATATTTTACCTTTTATATTTTTTTTTATGTCATAGGCGGCAAACGAGCAGACGGATTGCCTGGTGTTAAGCAATGACCGTCGCCCATGGGCACCCGCAACACCAGGGGAGTCACAAGCGCGTTGCCGGCTTTTAAGGGGGGTTGGAGCTCTGGGAACCTTACTCACCATCAGGAACACAACACTACATACCTAAAAGGTGGCAGTGCTATTATGGCTGTAAGGAGGAGGTACTTCCCCAGTTGGGCTGCCCCAGATTCAATAGTGATGGTGATGGTCAACGCTGTGCCCTACCTCTCATTGTTGGACGTAGTTTAAGGACATACCGGGGTTAGTAAATATTAGTAATATACCAGTAAATATTTAAATATATGCATACATTATGTTTTTTGTCATGATTATTTTCATCCAAACCTTCAAGAAAAGAGCGTATAATGATCTTAAAGGCCGGCAACGTACTTGTGACTCCTCTGGTGTTGCGAGTGTCCATGGGCGGCGGTAGTTCCTTACCATCAGGCAATCCGTCTGCTCGTTTGCCTCCTATATCATTAAAAAAAATGTCTAAAGATGAAACATTTCCTTTTAATGTGTGTGTTATATTGATTGTAGTTTTAATATATAAATGTGCAAGTACTAAATATATAACTACTATCAGTAAGAAAGGCACACTGCCCATATAGTTCCAATTAAATCCAGTACAAAAGAAAAAAACATCTTGAACCATCTTCCAAAATCCCATTTGTGAACGCCGTGTTCGCAATTTCATTTCATCGCACAAACAAATGAAAGTCTAGTCCGCACGGTAATATCCTGGCAGGAGAGCGGAGCGGACAGTCTGATAGAATTGAGCACAGAACAGTTATCAGAGACCGCATCGTATGGACGAATCGTTCTTTTACTATTGCCAAGAAAAAAGACATTATAACACGAAAATTTCGCTGTTGTTGTCGCTTTGTTGACGAAAAATTGAATTGCCCCAAACGTGGCATTGAATACGACTCGCAACATAAACGAAGTCATACTTAGGTAAAATACGGATTGATGGTTGATTAATCAAAGTATGTCAACAGATTTGCTGTATCTTATACTAATATAAACTCTCAATAAATCCAATTTATAGACCAAAGATCCTTTTAACTGAACGTAATTGCTACAGCCGATGTACGTGAAGCTGTTGAAATTCGAAAATACAGTCACAAAGTGATTAATTAAGACCAAGTGTGGGTAGTTGAAACTCAGCAAGCAGACGTTTTCACCCGCTTCCTCAGTCCATTCGCGAACATAGAAGTCAAACACCTTCCGAAACGCAGGCAAAAATGTAGGTAATACCTAGACGTTGTCGACCAGTTGCCGTGTGATGCCGGCTGACTAGAATAGCACCATCTCTTACCGCGGGTGTTGTAAGAGGCGACAAAGGCAAAAATCCTTCAGACGGGCAGCAGCGTCCGTCGAAACCCAACCTACAGCTACTGCGGTCGCCAACCCGCCTGCCAAGCGTGGCGACTATGGCAACTACCCCTAAGATGACATAAGTCATATTTGTGGGAGGTCTATGTCCAGCAGTGGACTGCATACGACTGAAATGTGTTGTCGACCGGTCTGGCCTAGTGAGTAGTAACCCTGCCTATGAAACCGATGGTCCACTCAGGGCATTTATTTGTGTGATGAGCACAGATGTGTTCCTGAGTCAAGGGTGTTTTCTATGTATTTAAGTATTTAATCATCTATCTATTATTATATATATTTGTCTAGTAACTACAACACATGTCTTACTGACCTTGCCGTAGGACTCGGTCAATTTTGTGTAAGATTGTCCCGATATATATACTTATTTATTATCATTTATTTTATTACATTTTTTTAAATAGCTTAGTCGAAGACCGATCATCTCGCTACATACGAAATCTAATATATTACAATATTAACTATTAAGAACCTATTTGTATATATTTAAGAGTAGTTTTGCTTGATCGGAGTTAAGGTTAGCCAACTTTATGCTACAATATCCCAAGTCAAAAGCGGCGATGAGACTGTCCTCTGCTACATTCCATTAAGACATGGTATACATTTTCTGTGATTCCACAATCCAGACAATTGGCTGACGCTGCTATTTTCATTAAAAACTTGAATTAATTAGACTGTATATGTTCAGACCGTAGTCTCATCACCGTTATAAGGTCTTGGTGATTTAAAACATTATAAATATATACATCCGGCTCGAAGGACCAAAAATGAGTAGGATACGTCTAATTATATTTTATATTTGGTGATGAAAAATGGGTTTTTTATAAAAACCAAGAAATATAGAGATACATTTTTATTTGTGTCAAATTCAAAAATATATTCGAAGTCGGCTGCTAGACAGCGAGCTATCCATAAGGTTTTAATACTGAACAACAG
This sequence comes from Grapholita molesta, assembly GCA_022674325.2. Taxonomy (NCBI): domain Eukaryota; kingdom Metazoa; phylum Arthropoda; class Insecta; order Lepidoptera; family Tortricidae; genus Grapholita; species Grapholita molesta. The sequence goes on along the minus strand of CP053124.2, from coordinate 19,396,241 downwards.
TAATTGATCCATAGCGAATGTAACGGTTCCAACTGTATGGCTCTCTTGAGATCTCTTGTCGAAAAACTCTTTACATAGATCAATACAGCGCTTCCTCACTTTTCCTAGACTCTCTGTGAAAAAAGGCAACAACCTTTAGTTCTGACGCGATGAAGTCCGGTTTAATTTGTGCTTCATCTAGTTCAACATATTTAAAGTCTGTGTCGCACTACAAACGCAAAGGCAGGCCAATGCCAGCGGCCCGGCTAGTTTGTGTCAGCGGGCACACGCGATTTGGTTTCCTAACTTTTAAATGTAAATTGAGTGCGAAGCGACCGGGAATGTTATTTGTACTGGAAGTTCTTGAGCTTGTTACATGCGAGGTTTTAACTTGATTCGAGGTGAAAGACGTCTATTTATTTATTTATTTATTTATTTATTTATTTATTTATTTATTTATTTATTTATTATAATATGGAAAACCAACAGCTTAATCATAATTGTATAAGAACTAAACATAAATTCAATCAGCCAATTACAGGTTCTCACAGTTAGCACTAATTTAACAATTGAAATTGACCATTTAGCGGGTACGTTAACAAGTTAACAATGATAACAATATGATACGATACTATATAAACAAAGGTTATGCAATAAATGCGGTAATTTACAAAAATGTTAAAGTAACTAATAACTAAGATAAGTAAAGGGAATGCTCATTTAAAGAACCTAGCCATCAGGTTACGTCTCACAGAATGGATATTAGCGTTGAACACATCAATGTCGACCTCTCTGGAAGTCACGTTCACATTCTTGGCCGCACGGACCAGGAAACTGTTTTGCCTGTATTTTGTGGAAGCAAGAGGAACTGAAATAGGATTGTAGTATTGCTAGACATATAATAATAAATAAATATTTCGGGACAATTTTACACAAATCGACCTAGTCCTATAGTAAACTCAGTAAGTCTTGTATTGTAGGTACTAGACGGCAATATGTATAATATATAGATACATATAAATACTTAATTACATAGAAAACACCCATAACTCAGGAACAAATATCGGTGCTCATGACACAAATAAATGGCCTGACTGGGATTTGAACCCTGGGCCATCGGCTTCATAAGCATGTTCAATTGTTCACTGCCCAGACCGGACCGGCGATGAACATATGTATGTATGTATGTATTTCCCCAAGGGAACAGCGAACTCAGACGTTAAAAGCCTTAATCAACACGCTTGTAAGCGGGTTGGTGATCTAAGTATACTCCAGTACACTTAGTATTGTCCCTAAACTGTAATTAGGAACAGTTAAGGGGCAATACCCGAGTTCCTCGTACTTATTGTACCCGGTACTGGTTTAGTATCAATAAAGCCTAGTTAGACCTCTGGGTTGGAAGGTCAGATGGCAGTCGCTTTCGTAAAACTAAAATCCTATGCCAAATCCTGGGTCTAGTTGTCAAGCGGATCCCAGACTCCCATGAGCCATGGCTAAACGCCGGGAGAACGCGAAAAAGATGATATACAACATCGTAACAATTACTGCTAATTACCTACACAATCAATATAGGTACAACAGAAATAATTAAAAAAAAAAAAAATTCATCGACCAGGTTTCATTACCATTTTAATTTTTTTTTCTTAAATTTATATAATCATTCTGTTATTCTTGTCCCTGAAATTGAAGATATCGTTCCTAAAAACAGATCTTTTCTAATCTTATTTTAACAGACTTGCCCAGACCGACTGATCTAAATGTACCACCTTATATATATCGATTGTCATTCGCAAGATGCCAATTTTTTTTATGACATAGGCGGCAAATGAGCACACGGATTGCCTGGTGGTAAGCAATTACCGTCGCCCATGGGCACCCACAACACCAGATGAGTCACAAGCTGGTTGCCGGCCTTTAAGGGGGGTTGGAGCTCTGGGAACCTTACTCACCATCAGGAACACTGCACTATATACCTGGTAGCAGTGCTATTATGGCTGTGGTCTTCTGTAAGGAGGAGGTACTTCTCCAGTTGGGCTGCCTCAGATTCAAGCGTGATGGTCATCGCTGTGCCCTACCTCTCTTGTTGGACGTAGCTTAAAGACATACCCGGGCCAATTCCATGCCATTAACTCATACAAATAACTCCAAAACAAATGACTCCACGTCATTGATGTTTTACCAAACTCACACGAGATTGCGTCGAGATTTAATTCCATTCGCTGTCCGCTGTACCAAGAGCCATTTATACAGACCAATTTAGACTTTATTCCATTGGCATACGGTACAGACGACCAGTTAACTATCCACGACGGAGCCAGTACAAAACGATGCGAGGAGAAAACGCTTTTCAATCCTACGCGGAAACAAGTTTAAGTCAGACGTTTCAGTCCAGTGCATCAAAACTGTTTCGTTATCTATGGTTAGGACTATAACAGCACAGGCTAGATACTACATACATATATATATAATTATATACATACATTTCAGCCGTATGCAGTCCACTGCTGGACATAGGCCTCCCACAAATATGACATGTATCATCTTGGGGTAGTTACCATAGTCGCCACGCTTGGCAGGCGGTTTGACGACCGCAGTAGCTGTAGATTGGGTTTCGACGAACGCTGCTGCCCGTCCGTAGCATTTTTCACTTTGTCGCCTCTTACGACACCCGCGGGAAGAAATGGGGTGGTGCTATTCTAGTCAGCCGGCATCACGCGGTAGATACTACCTGGGACCCAAATATTTTCCTTGAACTAGGTACCAGAGTCTAGACATGGATAAACTGTGTCACTTAAAAAAAAATAGTGTTATACAAAATGGCTTTATGCATAACACTATTTGCCACAAGCGCGTTGACGGCCATTAAAGTGGGTTGGAGCTCTGGGAACTTTACTCACCATCAGGAACACAACACTACATACATGAAAGGTAGCAGTGCTATTATGGCTGTGGTCTTCTGAAAGGAGAAGGTACTTTCCCAGTATGGGCTTCTCCAGACTAAAGCGGGATGGTACTTCGCTGTGCCCTACCTCTCATTGTTGGACGTAGTTTAAGGTCCAACTTAATTATTTTGCCTTAGAATTAAAGTTAATCATCTCGAACACTAATATGTACTACCATATATAGATGCATAACTCTTTCTGCTCAATACAGGTGTTTTACAAATCTGGACCTAAACAATCTATGTAAGTACAATATAACGAGTACCTACATAAAATATAGCTTCGTAAGTAGGTACACTACACGTTAAGACGGAGATGGGTTAAGGAGCAAGATGAAGGCTTAGAACAAACTTATGTCCTAAAGCGAAAACGGCAAATATCTTTATAAACTAAATGGCGCTTACATCATTTTCAACTCGCAAGACAAACTTAGCTGTTCTGAAGCGGCCAAATCGCGCGGACTGCAGCCGAGTGCTGGACACACTTTAAACAGGTGCAATTCTATTATGAACCGTGTTGCAATTACCTTTAAATTGAATTTTGAACGCAGTTCTTCGCGAACTAAAGTCTTAATGGTCCTGAGTGTGATACATGTGCCTTGGGGCTTCGACTCTATTTCTAACACGATTTAGAAGCTTGCGGCCAAGTCGGTTCAGTATGCAGGACGATAGGAAATATGGGATACAAATGGAACAGAAATAGAAATCTGTTGAAACAACTATAAATATAACAACTATAATAAAAAGATCGTGCAGACTGTCAATTCAACTTTCTTTCAATTATATCATGTAAGACTAGAAGAACTATGTATGTATAGTATCGTGAGATTGAAACATATTCATTGTATAAAAGCGGGTAACTCACGTTTTATAAGTCGAATATTGCTCGACATGTTTCGTTACGGAGTGAAATATTTACTTGATTATGGTGTTAGCCCGGTTTTCTCGCGATATTTTTTTCTCTTTGAAATGCGATGGGTCATAAAAGAATATTTCGTACATAAGTTCCGAAAAACTTATTGGGTGTTCACTCAAACTCAATCTGGGGTTTCAATCTGCCACCTCTGGGTTGCAAGTCGCACGTTTTTACCGCTAGGCCACCATGAAACATGTTTAAAATATAAATACAATATAATATAATACAATATAATATAAATATAAATATTTCGGGACATTCTTACACAAATCGACCTAGTCCTACGGTAAGCTCAGTAAGGCTTGTGTTGTAGGTACTAGACGACGATATATATAATAAATAGATACATATAAATACTTAAATACATAGAAAACACCCATGACCCAAGAACAAATATCTGTGCACATCACACAAATAAATGCCCTGACTGGGAATCGAACCCAGGACCATCGGCTTCGTAGGCAGGGTCACTACCCACTAGGCCAGACCGTTTAAAATGTTGTTTATTTTTTTGTTTCGAATTTTTTTTTATTCACTTATGCAGGTATTATATCTTAATTCGATGACATAGTTCCTAAGAACTCATGTTTGTTTTATTGTTACAAACTTGCCAATATCGACCAATCCGAATATCATCCTGTATATTATAAGTCATTAAATAAAAAATACATAGTTCCGATTCCGATTACGAAATAGCCATTATGAATTCTGATTTCACCGGTTCATTTGCAATAATTAAAACAAAATATTTATGCAAATCATAGTAATTAGTAAGTACACAAGTCAAGTCTAAAAACGGCATAACAGTCACATATAGAATCGGCCATTGTACCCTTTACCGCTAAACAGCCCGAGGTTTCACCATTAAATATTGTCCGTAGTTCCATAATTCCCAAATGTTCGTTCTTTTGATCATTCATCAATCACATTGAGTGCAGTCAATATTAACATTTCAAATATTAGTCTAGATTATTAATGGGATGCGTGAATCTGATCGTTTGTTAAATTATTTAATCTGCCTTTGACTGTTCAAAGGCTTACAAACCTTGAATCTGTTTTGTAGGCAATATGAATCTTAAGATATTCTCGTAAAGCCCACCATACAACTAAAATTCTACTCGAATATCTTCTTAACAGTGTAGGAAATAAAGTAAAATCTTTTTTGTTTTAAAATCAAAGGAAACAAATGAAATTCATTTCTGTTTCAATTGTTTAAAATACAAACATTATAGTAATTTGGAACACAGGTAGGCTTGTAGGCCTTACGAAGATATATTATGTTCAATCAGCAGCAATAATCATATATTATGTTCAAAATTAGGTCAACACATCTCTATTGTCAAGAGAATAAAAGCGCGTGTAGGTCATTTTGAACACTTCAAACGCTAAGCCACTTTTGCTGCTGACTGTTCATGGCAAAATTAATTAAATGACCAACATATTAAACAAAAGCTAAATTTTTAATAAATACTCACCTGTTTCAAAGGTATTAAACTCGTAATTTAATAATTTTAGATATTTAAATTAGCAAAATTTCGAACAAATCAATATGTTTCGGTATGTTCAAAGTAACTAGCAATTTCAATTGTTCCCGTACTACAAAGAGCTATGAAGAGGTAATTGGTTCATATCATTTTGTAAGAAGCGTTTCATGCGAAAATGTGCAAATATCCAACTATGGCGCTTTTTCTGACTTGCGTAGTTATTAGACAATTAGTCCTATATAGACATTTAATCCTTACACGAAACAAGTCAATTACAAACAGCTAACGATGGCATAATTAGATTTAGAAACATAAATCTTATGTTTTGAAAATAGTTTTTCACTATATCTGTTTGTCAGTTAGCCGGTACAGTCAGCGTGTAGTCAGAACAGAGGTCAGAAACCCCAATACCTATTATTGCAGAATAAGACTAAATATTTTTTTTAAAGTAAAGGAATAAACCAACAAAAGGAAACAACCGCTTGACATGCTCGGTACTTACATCCGTGGGATAAGAAACGTCCTTGATGATATATCGTCGCCGCTGTCTGAAACGGAACACGGGGCAAGAAACATTTGTATAAATGTTACCTGTACATTAACAACCTGACAGCCTTAGAAATAGCTGGTTATAAGAATATTAAGATAACTACAAGTAGTAGTAGTAGATAGGAGGCGCAAATACGTAGTGTTTCGCCTTAGAGCTGGTAAAACGGTGCCCAAAACCGTTTAAAAATTAACAAGTTTACTTGATTAATTTCGACGGGTTCCGCTGTGTACGGGTGGCCGAATTGGTTAAGGCGTCAGCCGCGATAGCTGAAGATGCGGGCTTGAATCCCGTCTCAAACGCCGGAGGTCCTCCTCGCTTTTTCTTAAGTATAAATCATCTATTTCTACTTTTAATTTATATAGTAGTATTACTACCTACTCAAAAATCAAAGCAAATCAAAATATTTCATAAAAAATAATTTGATTTGTTCTTACTTTCATAACTACAAGTACTTAACTAGTTACAGTATAAAATCTAAAAAAGGCCCTTGAGGCATTGTACCAAGAATTCTGGCGGCATTTCCTCGTTGTATCGCAATGCTGATACCTTGTGCGAGGAAGCCGCCAGCTCTTCGGTCACCAGTTACATCAATCAGACGCTTCGCGATTTCTGCAAAAAGTGTGTGCGCGCGGGACCCCATGGACCTATCGTCTCTACGCCAAACGGTACAACATGGTACTCTCTGCCCAGGCTCCTTTTTTTAGATTCTATACAGTAACTAGTTAAGTACTTGTAGTTATCATAATAGGATTGTAATTTCTGTAAATAAATGTATTTAAAGAATATTAAAACTTTACATTCAGCAGGTCCATCCCGGCATTTGCCCCGGATGATGGGAGCCTGGGGTCCGCTTGGAAACTAATCCCAGGATTTGGCGTAGGTACTACTTTAACGAAAGTGACTGTCATCTGCCGTCCACCCCAGAGGGTTAAGGCCTTATTGGGATTAGTCCGGTTTCCTCGCGATGTTTTTCTTCACCGAAAAGTGAATGGTAAATATCAAATGATATTTCGTATATATGTTCCGAAAAACTCATTAGTACGAGCATCGGTTTGAACCCATGATCTCCGGATTGCACTTCGCACACTCTTGCCACTAAGCTACCAGCTCTGTACATTCAGCTGGTATGAGAAAATATTTATTGGCGCAGTCGGTAGGTTTGGTACTAATACTTTTAACATTTGTACCCGCCATGAGTTGTGACATTGAGGTTTTCGATAGTAAACTTGATACTCGTTATCGAAAACTTCAATGTCACAACTCACGGTAAGGGTACAGCGATGTTACTAACAGTGGCAGCACATCCATATTACTTGATTCTCTTAGTTTTATTACGTGTCATGGCGAAAATTTTGGCACCGGTCGATAAATTCAAAAATCAATCGAGCGTCTTTATCATATCTTTACGTGAAAAATGTTTTTAGTCTTGTTTTTAAATTCCTGCAACTTGACAAACAGATTTACGCGCCGTATGTAAACAGGGAGATGGCATCATCCGTGGGATAAAGAGACATCCTAAATGATATATCGCTGCCACAATCTCGAGCGTAACGTGGCGTGGAAAAGATTTGTTTAAAAAAGCTTGATAAACTCAGTGTTATCAACAGCAGGCAAGACTTGTTCAACCAATATAACAAAAAATCCAAATAACAGAACAAAAACAACTAATAGAGAAAGAAATAAGTCAGTTGCAATCGACTTTTAGGCTAATAATGAGGTCAGTTGCAGAATATGGTTAATTGATGTAGAGAACATACTAACGGATTTTCTGCATAATAAAAAATAATTTAGAAAGGCACATTGTTATAGAAGAAAATTGAGATTCCAATGCCGTTAAGTATTCAATACGCTAGCGGTAGATGTGTTTACACGTCACCCATGATGACGTATACGACGAGGGAAAAAAAATCGACAAGTCTAAGCGATACTTGTATAGCACAATTGCAGTGCACTGGGCTAGTGTTAGTAGTGTTCCAGTGGTTGTGGGTTCGAATTCCGCTGCGAGTCAAGATTTTTCTATTTTTCTTTCGATTAATATCGAAGATATTCGCTAGCAGACGTTTCTGCATAATAAAAAATAATGAAGTGAACATAATGTATATTATTCATTGATGTAACAAAACTGAAAAAAAAAATTGAGACAAGCAAAGGTACAAAAATTCTTTAACTGATCCAATGACGAAAACAGAGTAATATATATATATTTTTTATAAATGATAGGTTAGCATTTGGCCCCAATCTCACCTGATGGTAAGTGACGATGAGGCCGACGATGGAACATGCTAACCTAGCAAGTGCTTATTCACTCTCGACTTGAAGATACCCAGGTTGTATTGCTCCGGGAAAAGTTCAGCTGGAAGAGAATTCCACTCCCTAGCTGTGCGAATCAGAAAAGTAGAAGCAAAGCGCTTTGTTCTGGTTGAAGGAATATCCACAACATAGGGATGGAATCTCAACGCACGCCTCGTCCCATAATATTTAAATGGAGATGGTGGAATGAGTTCATGCAAACCACGAAATAATATAATTATATAATTTTGTTCTAAAAGCACAAGTCATGTTATCTTATATTTGCTCCAATCACTTTGCCATTGGCAAAATCTCCGTCATTGCTGAAAGTTATATTTCAAAGCTAAGTCACAGGCCTTCTTTGTACTGCCCAGGTAGCGATCTATCTAACACACTGCTGTCTCTGACAACTAGCGATCCTTACGATGTCATCTATTCTTCTAACTAGACCACAAACTTGTGGTCGTTTGACACTGCACTTTTCTATCCAAAGTCGCAGTTATACAATGTAATTTTATCGCGCATTGTGAGAGAGTTGTTACGGCCGTTCAGCCCGATTCGGTGTAGATTACCGACTAAGATACGAAAAATATCCCAGATTTTACTCCCACGCCGAGCGCAACACGATATTGCACGGAATTTTGTACAATGAAATTCGAAGTTAGAAATATAACGACAATTTCGAAGCGAAATTGAATGTCAGCCAGTGAATTAACAGCTCAAAATTTGTCAGTTGTAGTTCCTGAATTCAACGAATTAAAATGAAAATCGAGCGTGGCAGTTCGCTTTAAACATTTTGTCAGTTTTACAAGTTAATGCTGATAAAGGAAAATGCTTCTCTTGTACGCATTTTGCGAGTCATTTTTTGCTATAAATATTATTCTTGGTTGAATATGTACTGAATAACGATTGACATCTAGACAATTTACTTTATTATATTATTTTTTACTTGATACCGGCAACTGAGTAAAATCCAATGAATTCAATTGAAGGTGTGCATTTTGAACCACAACCACTGTGTTAACCTATTTCCTGGGTCTCCACCGATGTACGACTGCCAGACATCCGCCTCTGGTACTAAAGACGGTATAAGAATCTTAATGCAACCGATATATCGCGGGTGGATAAGAATAGAACTGATGCACTTCACATGCATATCACAGCCTCCCAAAGAGTGATCTTCGTCGGATTTCTCCTTTGTAATTTTCAAGATGACTTTCTTCACTAAACGGTTCAATACATTATTTAGTATTTACTGAGCTGTAATTTTATATTTAAAGGATTTTTTTTTAATTATCGCATCGAGCATGATCCAAACTGTGCTTTTACGTGTAATTTCGTATTTGAGCAATTCTCAAAAATTTTGTACATTTGGATCACGTCTTCGATTTTGATTAATAGCGGTAGACCGATAGAGTAAATGATGCTGAGCAAGATTTACCATATTTCCTAAAATGTCCCATAAAGTTTGTATGGAAGTTTCCTTTTTTTGTTACCAAATTTCTATAGACTTTCGGTTTTCGGATCCAAATGTACAAACTTTTTGAGAAATGCTCATTTAATTGAATAGCTGCCTGCTTAATGCATACATATTTGCATACACTCCGAAAATCCCTTCATCCTTACACACATTTAATATCCAGTATATCACTTCCAATTAAAGGAAACTCCAGTAGCTTCGAGAACCGATCGGGGTTATCAAATAATGAGCCTCATGCTCAAAGCGTTGTCTTATCTACAATATTGCCAATGAAGGCACGCGATTTCGTCGCTTATCCTATTCGATATCGTCTAGAGGCAGTCCCGCAGTTTAAAAGTTACTGTGTATTAGGAGCTCATATGTACCGACAGTATACTGGATATTATGAAAGTTCTGAGCAAGGCTAAGGGTAGCAAATTATCATCATTGTCATCTTAATTTTAGTCGATGAGTGTCCACTGCTGGATATAGGCATCCAGTGGATTTGTTTTATTGGCATATTTAAATGCAAATTATATTTTAAACACATTCCCTGCCGAAATGCTATAAACGATAGATCATGCAGCTTCTTCTGATGAATCAATGTTTTCACTATTAGTCACATCCTTACACTGACTACCTAGTTGGACTTGTAACATTATCACATCATTTTGTATGAGGATAGTAAACGTCTGAAGGTAGGAAGCTTTTTTAAATTCTGTTGCTTTTTTTATCTTCGACAACCGGTCTGGCCTAGTGGGTATTGACCCTGCCTATGAAGACCCTGCAAATGCCAATCAGGGCATTTATTTGTGTGTTAAGCACAGATATTTGTTCCTGAGTCATGGGTGTTTTAAGTATTTAAGTATTTTTATGTATCTATCTATTATATATATATATCATCGTATAGTACCTACAACATCAGCCTAACTAAACTTACCGTAAGACTAGGTCGATTTGTTGTCCCGAAACATTTATTTATTTATTTTATCTTATAGAAATGGCATAGGAAGAAAAAGTGTATATATGACCTTGACTGTTTATATGGGATTGACTGGGCTACGCTAACTCACTCGATGATTGGATATGTGCATAGCAGGTTTATAATTCTGATAGCTTTTTAGCACAAGAAAGTCACCATAACCAGTATTAAGAGGGCTCTTGTAATTACAGGTTTAGAGGGATTTCCAATAACATTTTACTGGTTTGCTCAAAAAGGCCAACACTCGCGTCGAACTAAAACACAATAAAAGATTTACGAGGTTCACACCTGTTGTCATGAAGGATTTATGGAGAAGTACATATCGCAAGTTTTGATAACTCAAAAAATGGAAGGAAATGTAAGGTTTTGTAGTATTGGAATATTTGTGAAATACTTTCTTTTTTGCAGAGTGGTAAATGCAAGTATGTAATTGGAATTAATTCAAGAAATGCTTACTTACCCACGATATTTAAATCGAAAGAAAAATAGAAAAAAAAATTACCCCAAGCGAGACTCGAACCCACAACCACAGCCCAGTGCACTACCAATTGGGCTAGGTAATTCACTGGATTGCAAAGTTTCACTCGATTGCAAAGTGTGTTCCCCTCTCGGGCTGAGACCCTCCAAATGCTTAGGTCTCAATATTAGCACGAGGAGGTAAACACTAACTTTGCCCCCTTGTATAACAACTTACTATTTCACAATTGTATTTATAACTACAGGGTACCAGATCACAATTTTAAAGAGGTATACTCTTCTCGTTTCTCACCGAATGGGGATCGATAGGCGCACACCATACATTATTTAGAACCACCATCTGCTCCAAAAGATAATGGCGACAGCGAATTGAATACAAATTTGTTGTTATTTTATTTGGGACAGGTTAGGACAAGTAAAAGTTTAATGGTTAGCGTAATGGAGTCGTTGTGTTTTTATTGTACGCAATGAAATGGCTCGATTGACGAAACGGTGCCAATCGGGCTCTTTTTAACCAACAAAAAACGTACTCAGTTTGACGTTTTTACGCGTTTTATGCGCCATTTATTTTAAACGAATAATTATCGTAAAGGTTCGAATCAGCAGTGTATATAAATAATTAGTGATAATATTAACAAAAACATAGAATGGGTCGTGAATTGAAATTTATTTACTTTGAGTAGGTACCTACTTACTCCGTTCTTTTATTTTTTAGTTTATATGTGTAGAAAAACGCGTAAGTTGTAAGTGTTTTTTTTTTTAATTTAAGAGCTGGGCTCTTGTCGGTGGAGCAATTTCCATGCGGTTCTGTTCTGTTCTTTAAGTGTTATAATAGAACAATATTTGCTTATATTGACGGCAAATAAAAGTACAACTTTAAATAGCCACCAAATTAGGCAATATCAGTCTCGTGGGGAGAAAATATTTTTATACAAAAATTTTGTTTAAGAAACAATTTGATGAACAGAAGTTACAGAATGCATTTAATAAATAATTTAAATACGTAAAAAACAATAAATCATTAAAACTAATTAAAACTAACAATAAATTTAACTAAAACTAATATAAATCTAAAAAAGGCCCCTGCGGCATAGTACCGAAGATGCTGGCAGCATTTCGGACTGATACGCTGAGCGAGGTAGCTGCCAGCTCTTCGGTCTCCTGTGGTGTCTCTGAGTTTCTTTGAAAGGTCCTTAAAGAGACTCAGAGCGCCGGGGCCCCACGGACGGTAGAGATGTGAACAAAAACAAAAAGCGCTTATCTCAATAAGTTTATGTATCAAAGCCCGGATTGATATTTTATATCCAGTTGTTTTTAGCCTTTAGAACATGTATAATGTTAATGATTTTAATCTAATTAATAAAATTAAAAAGAAAACTTCAAGTAACGTGCATGGTAGTTACCATGCACGTTACTTGAAGTTTTATTACTAAACTCAACATACTTATATAAAACGTGAATTATATGATTCGATACAATTAATATGGTTGAATCTTACTATAGTTTTGTGTTCGTAATATTTAAATTTATTTATTCATGTAACTAAGTTAATTAGGTTATATTTTTTAAAATGGAGGCCTAATCGCGATAGCGGTTACCCCGCTAATGGCTGGATACGGGTTATTAACGTAAAAGCGTAATCAAATGTTGTATTTCCGACCTCATTTTGATTGGTACCGACTATGATTTATGTTTTAGGTAATTCAGTTTATAAAGCAACCAGTTGATAAGTAAAAAAAAAATCTTTCTCGTAGAGGGTGTTAATAACTCCTGCACGCCAAAATAGTAATTATTTTATGCAGAGCTGTTTTTGTCAATTACTCTATTTTTATTAGGTATAATAATAGATTTTTCACATCACTAGCTCGGAAAGAACTGTTTTATTCTTTAGTTAGCAAAGTTGCATTTTATTCACAAGAGTGCAAAGTTATTTCATACATATTGTTTATTACTTGCAGAGAGTTTTTTGATGTTAGCTGGTTAAATCATCTTTTAATTCATGTTTTTGAATGGTAAATGATGGATATCAATAATTTTGAATACATTTTTGAAATTTAGAGTTAGCTTTTTCATCGCGGTAGTGAGGTGAAAAATTGTGTGTGTTCCCTTCTCGTGCCCTGAAACCCTCCCAACGCTCAAGATTCCACATTTTTACCACTCGCTATGCTCATGGTTCAATTTTGGCATATTTCGCTAACTCGACTAAATATGAGTACGAGAAATTTAACAATAACTTTGCTCTCTTGTATAACAAATAATTATTTACAGTCACTAGCTATATGGTAATAAAAGTACTAGAAAATTAGGCTTACCTAAAGAAAAGTATAATATGTTATTTGTTTGTAAATATGTCGAGGGCTGAACTAACCCAATAAACTAAAAGTATTTAGTAAGAAAGAACTAAGAGTATATGTTATAAGAACTGTCTTGGTCAGAAATATGTGTACATTTTTTGTCCAATGCCTTTGCTATAAGGCGAAAAGTGTATGGCAACTATTTAATCCATGTTAAGTTTTCATTACAATGAAAACATATCTAATTCAAGATATTTATTTAACAGTTTCATTAAACTTCTTAGAGAAATTCCCTCGAAAAGTCACTTTCAGGAATAACTTATTCTCCGAAAATGTCGCAACTCATTCTGATCCCGCGACACAAATAAGCAATGACGCCGCATCTGACCCCCGTAATATGAGGTCGTCTATAAACCCGTTTGTAAATATAAACATGTTGCTAAACAGATCGCAAAACGCGAGTATGACACAAACAAATCGGCCAACACTCGGCGTCGAAGCATCCTCACATATTTAATTCAACGCACACAACCAATATCGTTACTTTCGCCGTGCGCCGCTTCTAAAACGAGGCTGTGTTCGTAGCGCGAGTGAGAGTCGAGGTGTCGTGTGAACGAGGCTAACATGCCCTCGGAACCTGTTCCCAGGGATGTTCATTATATATTTTAAGTTTATCTTTTGTTTTTGTATTTATTGTTTTTTTTTGTTTTTTTTTTATGACAGGCGGCAAATGAGCAGACGGATTGCCTGGTGTTAAGCAATTACCGTCACCCATGGGCACCCGCAACACCAGGGGAGTTACAAGCCGTTGCCGGCCTTTAAGGGGGGTTGGAGCTCTGGGAACCTTACTCATCATCAGGAACACAACACTATATACCTGAAAGGTGGCAGTGCTATTATGGCTGTGGTCTTCTGTAAGGAGGAGGTACTTCCCCAGTCGGGCTGCCCCAGATCTAAGCATGATGGTCATCGCTGTGCCCTACCTCTCATTGTTGGACGTAGTTTAAGGACATACCCGGGTCCAAAAATATTATTATTTAGGGTATTTTGTGCAATAAAGTTTACATGAAATAAAAACTTTCTTAAACCCATTTTTGTATGAACGGAAATTCCTGAACTCATAATGAGAACCTATAACCTATAAGGACGTCAACTGTTCAGCTGAACATAGGCCTCTCCACAAGACACATTGCCAAACTGCGCCCTCCGGTACTTCCGTATTGAGACATAATAAATATTATAACAAAATAAATTGAAATGGGTTTACCCATATTGATCAATATACTCGTAATGAATGAAAGCAAATATTTTTCAAAATTAAAAAGAAAACAGAATTTAATTGTTAAATTTGTGGAGTCAAAATAGCAATTTAATTATTTTCCCATTTTTTTAAGTTCGTGGCTATAATAAAGGCCGGCAACGCGCTTGTGACTCCCCTGGTGTTGCGGGTGCCCATGGGCGACGGTGATTGCTTACCATCAGGCAATCCGTCTGCTCGTTTGCCGCCTATGTCATAAAAAAATAAAAAAATAGTATAAGTGACGTCATAGATTCTCATCATTTTGTGAGTGAGGCTGTGCCGCCTATTTCTGCCTTTTCTATAGCTTTGAGGCAATAAGTTCTATACAGACGTTTGATAGAATAAAAAAAAAAACATTCAACAGCCAATTGTGATATACCGGGTGCGGCCTGTAATAGGAGCAAAAAATTTAGGGATCGCTTCTACACCACGAACGTAACAACATTTGTTCTACAATTTTAAATAATTGGGTAATTTATTGCTTGTGGTTTTTTCGAACAAACTAAATAGTATTTTCAATGAACAGCATCCAATAGTCTAGTTGACGTTTACTGTCAACCTACAAACTTCATAGTTTTCGCAATACATTGCTTGCTTGGAAAATTATTTTTTATTAATATTTATTAAACTATTAGTTATTTTCAAAAGTCATAAAAAAAATGTTGCTACCTTTGTGGTGTACAAATGATGCCTAATGTTAATGCTCCTATTACAGGCCACACCCGGTATGAGGTTACTAGCGCAACTGAAGAATCGACTCGTGTACACTTTGCAGTGTGACTCTGTGAGTTATACAGAGCGGACACTAGAGACGGTTAAATGGGGAGCTTCTTGAATTTCCATTCGTACTATGTGAAGTGTGTACTGTGTAAACATAGTTTATCTTATTTTTTTTAATTTATTAGACATAAAACGTACTAAAGGCGGACGTGAAGCTTAAAGCATTCCCTACCAGTGAACTATTCGGCAAAGCAGAGATACTTATGTACCTATGTGGTTGCAAAAATTAGAAAACTAAAATAATAAAAAAAATAGTTATTGCCTGAGCTCTTTGCGATGCATGAGTCGTCCCACGAATCGCTAGACTAAAATGAACGAGGGCGCTTTAACATAGTCAATAAAATTAACTGCAGTGTTGGGATGCAAAGTATCGCAGTTACGAAGAAACTCCTGAATTTCGTAAGTGATCCAGTACCTTTACCATGAGTTGTGACATTCAGGTTTTCGATAACGAGTTTCGATTTTACTATCTGTGCATCTCGCTTGTACTACTTTAGTGCGTACGAGATGCACAGTTTAGTAAACTCGACACTCGTTATCGAAAAC
The DNA here is from genome assembly GCA_022674325.2 of Grapholita molesta. NCBI lineage: Eukaryota > Metazoa > Arthropoda > Insecta > Lepidoptera > Tortricidae > Grapholita > Grapholita molesta. Next base: position 19,380,244 of record CP053124.2, on the reverse strand, counting down.
CTCAAAGTCACAACTCATGGTAAGGGACTCTAAAGGTTCGGCCACACTGCTGTTTCAAATACGCAGTCGTTACGGAATCGCAGTGACGTGCCGGCAAATATTATAAGTTTGCAGTTGGCGAAAAATTTAAAACGCTTTTTAGACACTTGGTAAGAAATAGACCGGACCCGGGTATGTCCTTAAACTACGTCCAACAATGAGAGGTAGGGCACAGCGATGGCCATCACGCTTGAATCTAGGGCAGCCCAACTGGGGAAGTACCTCCTCCTTCCAGAAGACCACAGCCATAATAGCATTGCCACCTTTAAGGTATGTAGTGTTGTGTTCCTGATGGTGAGTAAGGTTCCCAGAGCTCCAACACCCCTTAAAGGCCGGCAACGCGCTTGTGACTCCCCTGGTGTTGCGAGTGCCCATGGGCAACGGTAATTGCTTACCATCAGGCAATCCGTCTGCTCGTTTGCCGCCTATGTCATAAAAAAAAAAATAGACCGGGAGTTCTGGGAATCTACGGGAGACCCCTTTCGTCAGCAGCAGGGCCATATTTTTTTTATAAGTGATAGGTTAGTATTTGGCCCCAATCTCACCTGATGGTAAGCAACGATGAGGCCGATGATGGAGCATGCTTACCTAGCAAGTGCTTGTCCACTCTCGACTTGAAGACATCCAGGTGGTATTGCTATACAGTGTGTATTTTTCATACGGGCGTATAAGTTTCCCACATACAGTATCCAGTAATACGACTCGTATTATGTTAATAATTTTATTAAATCATAATGATCAGAACCTATAACGACGTCCACTGTTCAGCTGAACATAGGCCTCCTCACATGACACACTTCCAAATTGCGCCCTCTGGTACTTCCGTATTGACATTATAAGCATTATAACAAAATAAATTGAAATGGGTTTACCCATATCGATCAATATAATGGATGAAAGCAAATATTTTTCAAAATTAAAAAGAAAACAGAATTTAATTGTAAAATTTATGGAGTCAAAATAGCAATTTAATTATTTTCCCATCTTAAAGACCGTGGTTAACAATAAGTGACGTCGAAGATTCTCATCATTTTGTTAGTGAGACTTTGCCGCCCATTTCTGCATTTTCTGTAGCTTTGAGACAACAAGTTCTATAAAAACGTTTGATCCCTATAACGAACGAAATCTATTGATAAAATAAAAAAAAAAACATTCAACAGCCAATTGTGATGTATGAGTTTACTGGCGCAACTGAGTAATCGACTCGTCTACACTTTGCAGTGTGACTCTGTGAGTTATACAGAGCGGACACTAGAGACGGTTAAATGGGGAGCTTCTTGAATTTCCATTCGTACTATGTGAAGTGTGTACTATGTAAAGATAGTTTATTTTATTTTTTTTAATTTATTAGACTTAAAACGTACTAAAGGCGGACGTGAAGCTTAAAGCATTCCCTACCAGTGAACTATTCGGCAAAGCAGAGATAATTGTATGCGGTTGCAAAAATTTTAAAAATAAAAAAATAGTTTTTGCCTGAGCTCTTTGCGATGCATGCGTCGTCCCACGAATCGCTAGACTAAAATGAACGAGGGCGCTTTAACATAGTCAATAAAATTAACTGCAGTGTTGGGATGCAAAGTATCGCAGTTACGAAGAAACTCCTGTATTTCGTAAGTGATCCAGTACCTTTACCATGAGTTGTGACATTGAGGTTTTCGATAACGAGTTTCGACTTTACTATCTGTGCATCTCGCTTGTACTACTTTAGTGCGTACGAGATGCACAGTTTAGTAAACTTGATACTCGTTATCGAAAACCTCAAAGTCACAACTCATGGTAAGGGACTCTAAAGGTTCGGCCACACTGCTGTTTCAAATACGCAGTCGTTACGGAATCGCAGTGACGTGCCGGCAAATATTATAAGTTTGCAGTTGGCGAAAAATTTAAAACGCTTTTTAGACACTTGGTAAGAAATAGACCGGACCCGGGTATGTCCTTAAACTACGTCCAACAATGAGAGGTAGGGCACAGCGATGGCCATCACGCTTGAATCTAGGGCAGCCCAACTGGGGAAGTACCTCCTCCTTCCAGAAGACCACAGCCATAATAGCATTGCCACCTTTCAGGTATGTAGTGTTGTGTTCCTGATGGTGAGTAAGGTTCCCAGAGCTTCAACCCCCCTTAAAGGCCGGCAACGCGCTTGTGACTCCCCTGGTGTTGCGAGTGCCCATGGGCAACGGTAATTGCTTACCATCAGGCAATCCGTCTGCTCGTTTGCCGCCTATGTCATAAAAAAAATAGACCGGGAGTTCTGGGAATCTACGGGAGACCCCTTTCGTCAGCAGCGGGCCATATTTTTTTTATAAGTGATAGGTTAGCATTTGGCCCCAATCTCACCTGATGGTAAGCGACGATGAGGCCGATGATGGAGCATGCTTATCTAGCAAGGTTGTATTGCTATACAGTGTGTATTTTCCATACGGGCGTATAAGTTGCCCACATACAGTATCCAGTAATACGACTCGTATTATGTGAATAATTTTATTAAATAGTGTTATAACATAGTTGTAACGATTTTTTTAAGTCTGACCGGGCAGCAATGTACGCAGTCCAACTTATTTTGACATGACAAGTAATACTGACATGACATGACGCATCGGGACGTTAATTACTATGGATGCAATACATTGCGTGCTTAATTTTTATGTATGAAATAAAAATAACCAATTTTTTTTAACACAATGAATGTAAATGGGTTCTTGAGGTCAAAAACTAATCGCCACTACAATATACGCCCGTATGAAAAATAAACACTGTATATATAGGCTACTAAAAAAATGATACAAAAATTGCTTGTAAAACCTTTACTTCTGAAATTTGTTGTTTTGTGGTTGTACGAAACTTTAGCTACAATTTCTGCTATCGTTTCATGTCAAATAGAGGCCGTGGGTCTGTTTGTAGTGTTAGTAGCAAACCAAACATGAACGGTTCGATGGAGATCAAATACAACTAAGGAAAAATAACTTTTACTTTTTTTTCTATTTCGGCTTGCCGAGTATGCAATTACAGCCTCTCTCTTTGTACGTTGTTTTCATGTTAACCCTTTTTAAGGCAGAGGGAATGTATTTCCCACAATCATTTGAACTTTATTACAAAAGTGACAAGGGTAAATTTTGCCTAATTTTTGACATTACTATGCCCGTTAAAGGTACAGTATTTCACTTTGTATATAAAATTTAACAACAAACTAATCTAAGCGGTACTCGTGTAGCACAATTGGTAGTGCACTGGGCTAGTGATCCAGTTGCTGTGGGTTCGAGTCCCACCGCGAGTCAAATTTTTATATTTTTCTTTCAATCTAAATATCGAAGATATTAGCTAGCAGACGTTTCTGCATAATAAAAAATAGTTTAGAAAGGGGTAGCACGTTGTTATCGATGTATTCTCAATGAAAATTGAGACTTCGATGCCGTCAAGTGTTTAATACGCTGGCGGTAGATGTGTTTACACGTCACCCATGATGACGTATACGACGAGGGATAGATAGAAAAATTTGACAAGTCTAAGCGGTACTCGTGTAGCACAATTGGTAGTGCACTGGGCTAGTGATCCAGTGGTTGTGGGTTCGAGTCCCGCCGCGAGTCAAATTTTTCTATTTTTCTTTCGATTTAAATATCGAAGATATTCGCTAGCAGACGTTTCTGCATAATAAAAAATAACAAAATAATGTTTACTATACAGTATGTCAACTTACTAATACCGTTTATTTAAATCCAAAAAATGTGATATGAGATTGTGGTATACAAATTAGTAACATCCTATCGACGATGAATATTTCAAATACGCAAAAATAAATTTTATTATTTTTTAATTTCATAACATCCTGTAGGTATTATTTGTTTACAATAAAGAAACTTTACATTGACAATTAAACTTGTCATCAATGTCAACCTTTTTGTCAAGAAAAAATAATGTCAATAAGGAGACTTCAGTGAAATATAAATTATGTAAATGGCAGTGATTGATGCTGGTGACTTGATACATGCATAATAAAACTAAGAACAAATCAAATTCATTTTTATGAAAATATTTTAATTTGCTTTGATTTTTAAGTAGTAATACTACTATATACATTAAAAGTTGAAATAGATAACATATACTTAAGAAAAAACGACGAGGACCTCCGGTATTCGACACGGGGTCCTCGTCGTTTTTTCTTAAGTGTATTTTATCTATTTCAACATTAATAATAATTTAGTTACTACTTATATTTATTCTATTTATCTAAGTGATCAACGAATCGGGCTCCGGCCTATAGGAAATTTATCTTCTACTTCTTTCTTCTTTGACCGTCAGACTTTCCAAGTTAAATAAATGAATAAATATTAGGTGGACCCGGGTATGTCCTAAAACTACGACCAAGATCACCGGGGGATGGGCAGCAGCATCCCTAGAGTGCGGTGGAAGCACTGCGATCGCCAACCCGCATGCCAAGCGTGGCGATTATGGCATATACCCCCCTCATGAGTAACACCCAAAAGCCATGGCCCCGAGTCCCCGGCGGCCCCCGGTACCCTGGTTATGCCGGTAGCGGCCAGGGTACAAAAGGGGTCAGGGGTGCTAAGAATCCTGCTACCGACGACTCCTGGCCCTGGCAACATACAACACGCGTACACTGCGGACCGAGGAAAAGATAGTGGAACTGGAGGAAGGGTTGAGCAGGTTGCATTGGCATATAGTAGGGTTATCTGAAGTTCGAAGAGAGGGGGAGGACACGATAACCCTGAAGTCCGGCAACTTGCTCTACTTCCGGGAGGGCGACCACCAGTCCCAAGGTGGTGTCGGGTTCATCGTCCACAAGTCCCTCGCAAACAACGTGGTGAAGTTCGAGAGTGTGTCGTCCAGGGTGGCGTACCTGATACTCAGAGTATCCAAGAGATACTCGTTGAAGGTCATCCAGGTATACGCGCCGACTTCGACACATTCCGACGACGAGGTGGAGGCTATGTATGAGGACATTTCAAAGGCCATGCATAGCTCCAAAACCTACTTCACCGTTGTTATGGGGGATTTCAACGCGAAACTTGGCAAGAGAGACGGTGCTGAGCTGAGAGTGGGGCAATTTGGATACGGACGTCGGAACCACCGGGGCCAACTACTGGCTGGTTTCTTGGAGAAAGAGGGACTCTATATGATGAACTCTTTCTTCAAGAAACGTGAGCACAGAAAATGGACCTGGATGAGTCCCGATGGTGCAACAAAAAACGAGATAGACTTCATCATGTCGACGAAGAAACATATATTCAATGATGTCTCTGTGATCAATACGGTTAAAACCGGTAGTGATCACCGTATGGTGGCACATTGAATATAAGTGTTAAGCTAGAACGTTCGCGACTGATGAAGTCTACACTCCGGCCAGCACCAATCCAAATCCAAAACCCCGAGAGCTTTCAGTTAGAGCTCCGGAACCGTTTCGATTGTCTAGGAAGCGAGGTGGACGAACTCAACGACGGGTTTGTAGAAGCTGTCCACAGCTCTGGGTCTAAGTTCTTTAAGGCCCAACGGAGCAGTAGAACTAAAAGGCTCTCTAGCTCTACTCGGAAACTCATTAAGGAAAGGAGCGGGATGATCCTGCAATCTTCAGTTGATGCGACATTATACCGGCAGCTCAATAGACAGATCTCTAAGTCCCTTACCCGTGATATGCGCCAATTTAATACTGATCGTATTAAAGAGGCCATTGAGCAGAACAAGGGGTCGAAGGTTTTGCGAAGGACCTGTCTATTGGGCAAAGCCAGCTCGCCAGGTTGAAAACTGATGATGGTAGGATTGTTTCATCCAGACCGGAGCTTCTGAGTGAAATAGAGCGCTTTACGGACAGCTTTACACATCAACTAGCGGACCCGTAGTTGATCTGGCGGAAGACCCTAGAGCCAGACTAACTCGGCACTACACTGAAGATATCCCGGACATCTGCTTGTACGAGATTAGAATGGCTCTTAAACAGCTAAAAAACAACAAGGCGCCAGGTGAGGACGGAGTAACAGCCGAACTTCTGAAGGCGGGTGGTACACCGGTCCTAAAGGCCCTTCAGAAGCTGTTCAATTCTGTCCTACTGGAAGGGAGAACGCCAAAGGCATGGAACAGAAGTGTGGTGGTGTTGTTTTTCAAAAAAGGCGACAACGCTTTATTGAAGAACTATCGACCCATCTCACTTTTGAGCCATGTCTACAAGCTGTTTTCAAGAGGCATTACGAATCGTCTCGCACGCAAGTTAGATGACTTCCAGCCTCCCGAACAAGCCGGTTTCCGAAGAGGCTTTAGTACCGTAGACCACATACATACGCTACGTTAAGTTATACAGAAGACTGAGGAGTATAACTTGCCCCTCTGTTTGGCGTTTGTGGACTACGAGAAAGCCTTTGATTCGATCGAAACTTGGGCTGTGCTACAATCCCTCCAACGGTGCCAAGTGGACTACCGCTATATCGAAGTGCTGAAGTGTCTGTACGAGAACGCCACCATGTCAGTCCGAGTTCAGAACCAGAGCTCGAAACCTATTCCACTGCAGCGTGGGGTCAGACAAGGAGACGTTATCTCTCCAAAGCTGTTTACTGCTGCACTGGAGGACGTTTTCAAGACTTTGGACTGGAGGAGGAAAGGCATCAACATTAACGGCGAGTACATTACTCATCTTCGATTTGCCGACGACATTGTAGTCTTGGCTGAGACCATGGAGGATTTGAGCACAATGCTAGATGACCTCAGTAATGCCTCTGAGCGAGTTGGTCTAAGGATGAACATGGACAAGACAAAAATCATGTCGAATGCCCATGTCGTACCAACTCCCATTGTAATCAGAGACGTTACACTCGAAGTTGTAGATGAGTATATATACCTAGGACAAACTATCCAGCTAGGAAGATCCAACTTCGAGAAAGAGGTCAATCGTCGAATCCGACTCGGCTGGGCAGCGTTCGGGAAGCTACAACACATCTTTTCTTCCAATATCCCGCAGTGTCTCAAAACAAAGGTCTTCGACCAGTGTGTGTTGCCAGTGATGACTTATGGTGCTGAAACGTGGTCGCTTACTATGGGCCTCATAAGAAGGCTCAAAGTCACCCAAAGAGCAATGGAGAGGGCTATGTTGGGAGTGTCTCTGCGTGATCGCATCAGGAATGATTTTATCCGCAGTAGAACCAAAGTCACCGATATAGCCCTCCGAATCGCCAAACTTAAGTGGCAGTGGGCAGGGCACATTGCACGCAGAACCGATGGCCGGTGGGGCGGAAAGGTTCTGGAGTGGCGACCACGAACTGGAAGACGCAGCGTAGGTAGGCCTCCCACAAGATGGACCGACGACCTAGTTAGAGTCGCGGGATACCGCTGGATGTGGAAGGCGCAGGATCGGTCTTCTTGGGTGGTTCTGGGGGAGGCCTATGTCCAGCAGTGGACGTTTTTCGGCTGACATGATGATGATGATGAATGTGACATGATGAATGTTATGATATTCATACACAAATTCACTGAGCCCTACAGTAAGTTCAAAAAGACTTGTATTATATTATATTGGGTACTCAACCAACGATATATAAATACTTAAATACATAGAACATACTAACAAATATATGAGCTCATGACACAAATAAATGCCCTTACCGGGATTTGAAACCCGGATCATCAGTTTCATAGGCATGATCACTTAATAGACTAAACCTGTCACCACATAAAAAAAAAGATATACGCTACAATATAAAACTTAAGGTAATGGCACCAATGTTGGACACTTTTAGCTGACAGGCACCAATGATGGACACATATTTCAAAAATCATAAAGTTATAAATTGAATATGTCCCAACAAATGCACAACACTTAACTCCTTTGAAAGAAGCACTAATGTTCATGATTGGTTCCGTGTCCATTACTGGTGCCGTCACCTTAATTCGATTTTTATCATTAAATGACATGCGACAAACTGCTCTCAAATAAATGAAATATCGATTTTGGTTTATCTAAATAAATAGAAAAAATACAAGCGGCTAATAGTTGTTTATTTGGTTGGCGTCCAAAGCGGTGACTGTTTGCTATCAAGAAGTATGCTAGTTTGCTACCGTCGTAATATAAAAAAGTTACTAAGGGAATTTAATAACATATACATATTTAAAAGCGTATAGATCTTAAAGGTCGGCAACGTACTTGTGACTCCTCTGGTGTCGCAGACACTCGTTTACAGCGGTAGTTGCTTCGTCTGCTCGTTTGACTTCTATATCATAAATAAAAACATTTAATATTATTTGCACATAAACCTACTTCCTGCGTTTTCTCAGCGATATAAAATTGCAAGTTGCGAAGACGACGCGTTCACGAAACGTGCCGGTTGCGGAATCGCCAGGAAAACGTCGAGAGGCCGTCGCTACTGTGCCCGGGTTTTCATGTATTCAGGTCGTTGCTTAGTACAAGCCTATTACAAATTCATTCTAATTTTATAATGCTAACACCCAAGCGAGTTTGCCATTCCAGCTCAAGCTCAGTCGGTCATAAAAACCGTCTTTATGAAGCCAGTTCTAGCTCAGAACTTGTATATTTTATGAGCTACAATCACGTACGAGATCATAAAACAAACGAACAAACTCAGACGCCAGTTTGCTATGCTAACAATTAGTATATACAAAGTTTTGGTAAAGGCACTTAAATAATATAGACTGTGAAATCTATCATTAATTAACACATAAAAATATATGAGTACATACAGTCAGCAGCAAAAGTGGCTAATCGTTTGAGATGTTCAAATTGAGGTCAACACAATACATCTCTATTGTCAAGAGAATAAGAGTGCATGTAGGTCATTTTGAACACATCAAACGCTTAGCCACTTTTGCTGCTGACTGTACAATACACATGTATATGTTATTGCCATGAAGCCCAATATTGGCTTTAAAACACTCTTCTTTTAAATAGTTTTTGTTATTCTTGTGCTTAAAAGTTCTTTTAATTCTAAAAAATAATGCGAATGTGCACTGAAACACAAAACCGGATCATAATGAATAATGAACCATTCCATTACACATAGAGACTTTAAAATCTGTAATCAATATTTTTTGCAGAGCTAAAGTCTATAATTATAAGCCTCCAGTTAGTAAAGTTTTCTTTTTTATGGCAATTAGAAGAAATAATTGATTATTTATTGTATTTTTTTTTAAGAGCCGAAGAGTGTTTCATTTCTGGAATAATGATTTGCTCTTATTTTTCAACATCTTTTAGTCATAGATTACTCAAAAGCGGATATATACCGTGTATATTTTATTTGAATGAGTATCCTTTATTTCGGCACTGTTGCAAAAGCCATCTTCACGGAGTAACTATTCCCTCGTAACTTATTATCAATGTAATTTCAATATTCAATGTAATTTCAATACACGTGATACGTGACTCGAAGTTGCCCGTTAATGTCAGATATCGGTTGTTTATATTTGTGAAATGAAAGAGGTTTAAACACAATTAAATGTATTCAAAGCCAGCTTAGCCATTAGCCGTTTTGATAATGATGGATAAAATTGTTTTTTATGATGTCGATAAATTTAGTCGATTTTTAATTAATCACTAGCAGTGGTGCACTTTTGCCCCCGGCAATCCGTTGTTTGATCCAGCTTTAGGTAATACCTAGTTGGAACGTGGACGACCATGTTACCTTAAAATAGTAGCGTTTTAAAATTTGGCATGTCAAATCTGGTGGCCATGCAACTTTTAAGATAAATTGTTATAAAAATAAATTAAATGAGGCCATAATTTGACGCAGTCCTAAAGAGTTAAAAATATTAATGTTGCGTAGTGGTACTTTCCAGTCTTTAATAATAAATTGTCTCTGGTTACATTATTTGAATCTTAATGTCTTAATCATGAAGAAACTTAACAGATGTTTTGAATTGATCGGTCTATAATTACTTTCACTTGATGGTCTTTTCATCTTTATGATTAATAATAAATTGGATTAGTCACTATTTACATTTTATTAATTGATAAAATGAATAGTGACTTTATTACTTTAAAACAAATAATTACATAGTTTATTCGAATATCTTTGATTCTTACCCATATTTTAATTGCGAAAGTACCTCTATTTGTCTGACTGTCTGTATGTTTGTTACGTAAACGTATTCACGCTTAAACCACTAATGCGATATTGATAATATTTGGTACGGAGAGTTTGAGGCCCTAGGATAGGATAATTTTTACCCGGAATGATTATCCATACAAGCTGATTTTTGCCGGATTGACTAACTTTCATGCTATTCTACAGTTTTCAATGTTACCAACAACCAAACCAATGTTACAACCAAACCAAAATAAATTTGCCTCACGAAGAAGAGGCAAATTTATTTTGGTTTGGTAGGGTAAATGGTTCAAGGTCACGGGGTCGTTAGCCAATGCGATGGACTAACCAGATCTGGCAAATATCAAATGATATTTCGTACATTGAATATTCCATAATATTATATATTCGGACCAGTGTGTGTTGCCAGTGATGACATATGGTGCTGAAACGTGGCCTCATAAGAAAGCTCAAAGTCACCCAAAGAGCAATGGAGAGGGCTATGTTGGGAGTGTCCCTGCGTGATCGCATCAGGAATGATTTCATCCGCAGTAGAACCAAGGTTACCGATATAGCCCTCCGGATCGCCAAACTTAAGTGGCAGTGGGCTGGGCACATTGCGCGCAGAGCCGATGGCCGTTGGGGCGGAAAGGTTCTGGACTGTCGACCACGAACTGAGAGACGCAGCGTAGGTAGGCCTCCCACAAGGTGGACCGACGACCTAGTTAGAGTCGCGGGATACCGCTGGATGTGGAAGGCGCAGGATCGGTCTTCTTGGGTCGTTCTGGGGGAGGCCTATGTCCAGCAGTGGACGTCTTTCGGGGCTGACATGATGATGATGATGATGATTTTGTACATATGTTTCGAAAAAGTGCAAGCCGTGGTTTGAGCCTGTGACTTCCGGATTACAAGTCGCACGCTCTTACTGCTAGGCCATCAGAGGTTGCCTTGTTTTCTTGCTCGACGACCCCGAAATCAGCCTTGCAAAATACCTAAACTATCTTGCAATATCGAGTCCAATCGTGTGAAACGGGCTTGCCGAGATTAAACAGCAATAACAACGGCGCCTTTAAACATTCAATATAATCGGAAGAAAAACTCTTTCGCCCGGCAGAATAAGCTCAGAGCTATTATCATCTAAAGTGAATTGCAAATTTGAAGTATTCTCCGGAATTTTCTAGAAGGCGAAACAAGAAAAACGTTATTCAATAACGTTTCGTAAACGGTTTTTGATTTTTTTTTTGCAACACAAAAGGTAACTTAATTAAACATTTTATGCTACACAATAAACAAGAATATTTTAAATATGTTTTTTTTTAATGTGAAATGGTTTGAAAGAAAATAGTTTTAGTAAAAATGGTTTTTCGTGATTGTAACATAATTCTTAGAAATGAAGGAAAAATAAGAGAGAGTGTCTTATCTTAAATCGTAATTTATTCGGGAGTCATGAGTTCGAGTCTCGATCGAAGCAGTTCATTTTTCGGTATTTCTTTAATTCTAAAAAATATAGTTTTATTAGCAGACTTTTCTGATTAATACAAAATTAATTAAGTTATAACATGTAGGTAAAAGAATGTCAGATAGATAAGGTTTGCTACACTTATGTCTTCCTAGTTGAACTTTGTTAGTGCACCTAGGTTTTCATTTTCATATATAAAAGTGTCCTACTATTCACATAAATATGTACAGCAGAACGTACTTTCAAGCGACCATAAACTAGGTAGTCGGAGACCCTGTACCAGTCACTAGGAGTCGGTGGCTGCAAAATCGCTCCCTGTGGCAGTCCATGCGGATATACTCAAGCAGTGGACCGTTACTGGTAGCTCAGGTTCCTATGGCAACGCGGCACGTTAACAGTTTCAAAACAACGGTATTACTAAAAACGAAACGGTTCAACGGAAAACATGTAACGATGCGAGTACGTACGACAAAAAGACGCAAATGCGAGTGCCGGTGAATTTCTGAGCACAAACACGGGGTAAAATAAAGCCTTAGGTGTTTGCGTCGGATGTCAGCCGTATATTCGTGGCGTTCAGTTAAGGACCCGCCAGGGAAGGCCTCGGTGGGGATGAACAGGCGTCATGTTTAAATTTGCAATTCAACTAGAATACCTTCGCCCTAACTACGAGTGTCGCCCCCTTCCATATTTGATAAACAAATATGAAAATGAAGTACTGTCACGCGAAGATCGAAGTTCCTTCTTGTTTTGGCAGGTGTTCTGGAACGCGTTATGGCGTAGATAAGTATCTGCGATTTTGTACCCGCTGTTATGGGGAAATACGAGATGTTTAAGCTGGCGTTTTGGAAGACTATCTAATTCGATGTAATAGTGACATTGATATGTCTTTCCCGTGCACGGAACAATGGTGTTCCCGACATTTGGGAGGCGTACGCGGAGCCGTAGCCGGATCAAGCCAACACGCAGAAGCCCGTTCGACTATTTAATGAAATGTAAGGGGTACACTGTATTGATATTATTGATAGAAGAAAAAAAGTTTTTGTGTGTGTAAACAAATTCTGGCGATTAATTTTGTAATAGAATATTATAAAATTTGTTATTTGTGTTCGTAGTGTCAAGCCTATTTCAACCTTTTATGTTCTCCTGCTTGTCTAGTCTTCTTCCATTCTACGCAGGGCAGTTTTCAGCATTAACAGCGTTTTTATATTTAAGTCTCCATTTCTCTAAAATCTCCGGTAACAGCCATGTTTTGTTTTTTGATAACATGACCAGTTCGCTACAGAACATAATTAAACTGCAATTTTACATCAAAATTTTAATAAAAACAAATAGCATGTAACAAAACTCTTGATAAAAGTTTCTGCTACACCAAATGTCGGCCCATATATTCACTCAACAGCCGCTGCCAAAGGTATTTTGATTTCGTAATTCAATTTTAACCGTATTGTTAACTGTCGCGCGTAGGCATGCCTCTGACAGTGATATGAAACATATTGCTTTGAACATTATTTTGCTTGTCGATAAGCGGGCGCTTATTTACATCAACCATTTGCAAAATGATGGACACTTTAATTAGCACGTGGCGAGATAACGTGTTTTCAAAATGTTAACCAAACAGCTGGTATCGCTCGCTCAGGGTTGATTGCCTTAATGCATCTTGATAACGATTTATCGCTTTCGTGATTCGACGATAGCGCATCTGGTCGCGCAAAAACCGAGCAGACGAGAAACGTCGTTGGCCGGCAGTCAAGTCCGCGGGAAGAAAATACGGTAACAAAGGCAAACGCTATCCAATCTATTTCAGTCTATAGAGAGTTCGAAAGACAATATGGCGGAAGTCACATTAAAATGTATAGTCCATTACGTAAATGTCTATCAATTCCGTTTAAGGAGCGCAAGATTACCGGGCAGCGACGATGTGTATAAAATTTGAGCTTCGTGTTTGGAATCTGTTCCATGCGAGTTTTTCTACATCCCGACTTATTGGCAATACTATGACATATTAAAATGTCATTTTAAAACGTGAGACATTCCATCAGAGCGTTGGGAGGAGAGGTTGGGTTAGCGTCCATGAGACTGTAATGGCGTAAAATTCATTCGAAGAAAGCTCGTCTCAAGCGTCGCGAAGCGCCATCTACAGAAGACCCGACCTAAACCCACCTACACATACTCGGTAAAAGACCAGGGTCAGCTCCACTGCGCACAGTGCAATCGAATATTTAAGACCAAATTCGGTTTCCGAGCCATATACGTGCTCATCAGAAAAAAATGTAAGGATCGCCGTCCACGATTACGATGAGGACGACTATATATATATTGGCGATACTGAAGTGAGACACCAGTCGTAAATACAAGCTCTCGACCTTAAAACTAATATTTCTCTGTACGTGACGCGAAATTCACTCGAACCTTTTCAGAGCAAGTTTTTTTGTAAACTTTATTCTTTTCCGAGCATCGACTTTTATACCAAGCTTCCACATAAGTTTCGTTATCACTTCTAAGTGTTTATATACGGAGAAAGGAACTATACTGAGATATTTTACAAAGATGAAAAGTTTCTTATTAAATTAGAGTGAAAGTTAGAGCATGTCACGCGTAGACGCGCGGTTGGAAGTGGCGACGCAGCACGCGTGATTTGACATGTGACGCGACGTCACGTCGTGGCATCGCCCGCGGACGCGCGGCTAGTTGCCGCGTGGAGAAGGGGTGAGCGGTAAATTGACAAAGGGGCCCCGAAGTGGATCGTCGTTTTGCGAGTGACGGCGAGCGGCGACCGGAATACGGGATGAGCCCCAAGCCTTCGGGGGAAATAAAACAACACGGATCCTCTAAAAAATATGACGCGAGCAAAGTTATAAGCGGCAGCGGCGTAATTAAGTTTACTTTAACTTTTTATCGCCTATCATATTCCTTGGAGTAAACGATCCTTTTTAATATCAAAAGAAGTATAACTTGAGTTAAAACACGTGGAAGCCTAAGAAGAACATAATACACGCAAAGCACGTAAGACAACTGGCTGGCTTAGTGGGTAGTGACCCTGCCTATAATGCCGCTAGTCTTGGCTCAAATCCCAGTAAGGGCATATATTTGTAACAGGTGTTTAGTCCTGAGTCATGGGTTTTCTATATATTAAGTATTGGTATATTATATGTATATATATCGTAACGTTAGTTGAGTAGCTAAAACACAAGCCTTCTTGAGCTTACCGTGTGACTTAGTCAGTTTGTGTAAGGATGTCCTGTAATATTCATTCATAGTGCGAAAAACATGAAAATAATTCAAGATAGCATAACGTAGCTGGCTTACTTGATTTTAATATTTTTTCGATTCTCTGTTGCTCTTATATCAGCAGTGGTTACAAATGGTTGAGCGGTTTTAGGCTGGTCATATGCTACCAGCGGTAAAAGGCCACAGGTTTAGTATTGGTTCAGTTTTAGTTCAATTTGGTTGTTACCTTTAAATATTAATTATTTTCCTAAACGTTTAGTTGTTTAACCAAATATCTTCTCTATAAATCACTAACAATTCATTAATGTAGGTAGCCGGGTGATTAACACTTTAGAGTACTTATGATTTAAGTATTCCGCTTCCTTTTGTCCTTTACAGTCGGCCCTCGAGTCACGCGTCTCCGCTCCATCACCGCTAATATCCCGCCCAGGGCAGATCACTCACGATACGTCTTACATTCAACTCTAAACAATTTCTCTCACACTTCAACTTCTAGTGATAACTGTGACCAGATACGTAAATATACGTCTGGGTACAAGTCAAGTCTATAATACAGTCTACAATACAAGTCTCAACGGTATAAGACACAGGGCAAAGCTTAACATGCAATATTTTTAAATTAATATAAAGAGCGTACTCCAATCTTAAAGGCCGGCTGCGCTTGTGTCCCCTCTGGTGTCTTTATTTTATTTATTTTAGGGATAACAATCCAGTTAAAAAGGCCTTGGCTATCCCGGAAGAGAGTAGAGGAAAAGGGCGCCCGCAAGCCAAGTGGTGGACAACCGTAGCCAAAGATCTGGAACGGGCACAGCTGAACACAGAGACAACCCAGGATAGGTTATCCTGGCGCCTAAGGACGCAAGGACTGAAGGGATAAGGCAAAAAAGAAGAAGAAGAAGAAGACGAAGGGATAACAAACAACTATACAGAACGTGATATAATAAGAATTACAATGTAGTGTTGTTTTATGTACAATCAACGACATTAAAAGATAAAAAAAGATAAAAGATCTTTATTTTTCAATTTAGGCACATTACATGCACTTATGACGTCAAAAAAAAAATCTACACCGGTTCAAACCCTACACCTCTGACCCGTGAAGATACCGGCAAGAAACGACGGCGGGACTTATTTTTTCAATACAGTGATACATCAAATCTTAAAGTACTTACATAATTATGCGTAGTCCGATAAGAAAACATATCAAACAGTTTATTACAACATATGAAAATACAAAAATATAAAAGTAAAAATAATAATGTATAAACAAATTCGACTTCACAAAATAGACATACTTTAATATGCTTTCTTATCTGTTATATTTCTTATATGCTTCATTATCCACTGAGTACAGTGTCTTGGGTTTTATTTGCCAGATTTTTAACAATTCACCTTCTGAATGAAAAATGTGTCCACTCCACACTAATACGTATGTAACATTCAACTTGGTTTAAAAATAAACTAGCCGTCGAAGCCAGCCAGAGTAATCACAACTTTGCTTTAAAAATCAACGTATTAACCAAATGAAACTGTTACCAAAACTAAGTTTGCACCGGAATTCATAGGAAACGAAGTTTTCAATAATTTATAAAACCAGCCAAGAACATGTCGGGCCATGCTCAGTGAAGGACTCCGTAGACTTCGGTTGGCAATTCAACAATTTATCAAGTCCTAACTTTCATGGCTCGCGCTGACCCAAACCGAGTCTTGGCCTCCGACAAGAGCTTAAGACATGTGTCCCTATTCTGCACCTTCACCCACCAGGCAGCGATTTGGAGACCGCACAGGACGTCGTTCCACCGCTATAAGATAAGATAAGATAAGCAATATTTTATTAGCACAAAAGTAGGTAAGTGCATATAATGATATCTGGACTTTCCGACAAGTGGCTGATAGCCCTGCTTGGCACCACCATCCCCCCAGTCTTTCCACGAAAGGCCCAGCCATTAAAGACGATGGGCTTTCGTCTCACCGACGTTTGAGTGAGAAGAGAGGACGGAAGCTACAGAGTCTACAAGAACGCCGAAATTAGAGAGCTGGTGGCCATACTCAATATTGGTGCATCCGATCAAGTTCATATTAATTTTCCTTGAGTCTTTCATAATCTGTAGTATATTACAACTATTACTCAAAACGGAATAGTTACCATGTTTGTTAATTTGAATGAGTACCCGATATTTCGCCACTGTTACAAGCGCGATCGCTCGGAATGACTGAAGTGCGAGATTTAGAGCTGTAGTAAAATATAATTAAAACTGTTTTGAGTCACGCAACTTCTACCAAAATCGTTACAAAGGGACGGATATGCTCACGCTTACCCTAAACATGTCGCCTAAAGTGATATAACTAACTAGGTACACCTGAGTATATTCGTTTGTGACTAAGTAGAATCTGTACTGTAATTTTTTCATATTTTTAAGGACTTGTGTTTCAAAATTTAAAGGAACGCATTTTTGAACTTCCACAGTAAATTTCCGAACATATTTAGACTTGTTTAAGGTAAACCAAGGGATATCTAACAATTTAGGGCTGAACCGAAATTAAAATGACCCCCACACCAAGGGATTACCCTAAAAAAGCACGTCATTGAGCATAACCGGAGACAGGTAGACATGGCAATATAAAGTTTCCTAATTGACTATGGAACCCTAAAAAGGTGAAATTCCCGCTCAAATCCGCATATATATCGGCAGAAGAGACGGCGCTAATTAAGATCACATTACTCAAAAACTTTATAATGAAGAGCTCTCAACACAGTAATTAGATTTTTCTTTTGTTAAAATCCGGAGGCGTGGGCCGGTTCCCTCTCGGCTACCTGAATTATTCGAGGGAAAACGTATTTTTTTATAATTTCGCTGGTAAACTTTCAACGGAACTTTTTTGATAAATCTATAATTGCGAGATGAGTTTCAGGGGAGTCTTGGAATTTGCGCGAAATACGGATCCATTGGCGGTATTTTCCGTACGAAAACATCGTGGGAGAGAAATAATTCGTTCGAAAATAGTGTGACGAAGGAGATTCTAATACGCTTGTGAAGTGATGGCGCCACGAGGGATTCAGACTTGCTTATATCGAGTTATATTTTTAGAAATAATATGCGGTGGGAGGAAGCAAAATTTTTGTACAGTCACTGGTATTACTTGTAGCAAAATTAGAAACTTCAAATCTTTTTCAAATTTGATTTTTGGGCTGTTGTCGCAGGTTTGAACCCCGGCCTGTACAACAGTCAACAGCAGAAGTTGCTAAGCGTTTGAAGTGTTCAAAATGACCGACACGCGCTCTTATTTTCTTGACAATAGAGACGTGTTGACCTCGTTTTGAACACCTCAAATGCTTAGCTACTTCTGCAGCTGACTGTATCAATGAGTTTTTCAGGACTTATGTACAAAATAACATTTGATTACCAGTCGCTTTTCGATGAAGGAAAACATCGTGTGGAAACCGGACTAATCCCTAAAATGCCTAGTTTACCGTCTGGGTTGGAAGGTCAGATGGTAGTCGCTTTCGTAAAACTAGAGCCTACGTTAAATCCCAGGGTTAGTTGCCAAGCGGACCCCAAGTTGCCATGAGCCGTGGCAAAATTTCGGGATAATGCGAGGAAGATGATGATGTGAAATAAAACAGTTTAACTTTGCGGTGGTTGTGGGAATCGGATCGTTGAAAAATTGGGATGTATTGCATAATACACGAAATGATCCGTTATAATATTGTGTTACTTCAATATTATGTATTAAAATACTTCTTTTATCCTTTTATTGAAAAATACTTTTTATAAGTCTCGCCGACTTTCTCGCCAGTCAAAACACTTCTTGGGTCAGAGGTGTATAATTAGAACCGGTGTAGTTTTTATTTTTCTCTTTTAATTTTTGTATACTCGACGTGTAAAAGTGCCCTTGTAACCTACTGAATAAATATTTGAGTTTGAATTTTATTTTGAGTTTATCTTTAAGCTAAAACGATAACATATAACATAATGTCTTTTTAGGTTTATTTTAGTACACGTAATGTTAATTACGGAAATAATAAAAGCAACATACAGAAACGATTAATCAAATACAAACATATAGCTGCTTGCCCTCACACATATGAATCGCTAACAATACGTTGATGATATAATTTTGATAAGGCAAATGCGTGCGAGAATTCTGGATGTAAAATCATAAAGGTTTTAATTGCTAATTGCTTTGATTGTTCCATTATGGTCGCGTGAGTCAACGATAATGGCCGAAGTCTGTTTGGGAGCACCTGGCCACAACAGCCAGTGTTCATCAATATACCTCAGTAACGTAGCATTCTATTTTTGATCGAACCAATGGAAACTGACCTTGAAAGGCAACATAGAGTAAAAATAACTGCCAATTTGGGCCGGTTGTGTTGTCATGAGTAATTGTAACCTTGATCAATTAATAACAACAATAATATTACTTTGCTATTCCGCTGTTTAATAACGTGCTAGTCAATCAGTGCCAACCCGTTATATTTACTTACGTATTTTTTTTTCATGCATTAATGTTCCCTCCCTCCCACTGCAAAATTAAATACGCAAATAAATATAACAAACCACCACCAATAATACCAAAACTCGACACGTGTTTCGCCTCTCTACGAGGCATCCTCAGGAGATGCTTGAGATGTTGTCGGTCTGACGTCCGACAACGGAGTTTTGATATTGTTGGTGGTGGTTTGTTATATTTATTTGCTTATTTAATTTTGCGGTGGGAGGGAGGGAACATTAATGCATGAAAAAAAATACGCAAGTAAATATAAGGGGTTGGCACTGATTGACTAACACGTTATTAAACAGCGGAATAGCAAAGTAATATTATTGTTGTTAATAATATGGACTTCCGCAAAGTAACGCCTGATTCAATTAATTACTTGATCAATTAAATTATGGATAAATGATCTTATTGACAAGCGGAGACCAGTCTTCCCGAATCGTGGCAAAATGCCGGGACAATGCGAGAAAGAAGATGATGATTGATCTTGATTAAATTGTAGTTCTTGGTTGTTATGGAAAGATGCTCAGAATATCTCCTGGACCAAATATGTTTTGAAAAGATTCGCTAAAGAACTTACCTCAATAGATTAAACAGTAGCAATTGGTTGTCGCAGAACTGATAACCAATGGGGTAAATGACATAAGGAGTGGAGACTGCATTTAGGTCAATGTAGCGTGATACGCCCCCCGGCTAGGAATGACGATCTACGCAGGCTGGCTGCCAGTAATAGGATGTGGAGAACCGAAGACCAGGCTCAGTGGCGCGCCATAAAAGAGGTGTCGGGGCTTCCAACCTCTGTGCTGACCAGACTCTGACTGTACAGGCTGACTGACATGTTTTGGAATGACCGACACTAAATTTAAAGACTGACAGGAAAAAATCGACAGTCGACGACAAGAACCAGACATAGACGGTTCAAGAGGTCTACTCGTATGTCCGGCAGTGAACTGCAGTAGGTTGATGCTGATATAACTCGATGTTACAGTGATTTCATTCTGAGAGAATAGCTTATTGGCACACGCAAGAGGACCACTTCATGCCAACGTGCTGCCACTTATAAGTGGCATAAGAAGTACTAACATATACCGCATCGTCAGGCCGTATTACAAAAACAATGCTTTATTTATTTTATTTTATTTTATTTATTTTATTTATTTTATTTATTTTATTTATTTTATTTATTTTATTTATTTTATTTATTTTATTTATTTTATTTATTTTATTTATTTTATTTATTTTATTTATTTTATTTATTTTATTTATTTTATTTATTTTATTTATTTTATTTATTTTATTTATTTTATTTATTTTATTTATTTTATTTATTTTTTTTTATTTTTTTATTTATTTTATTTTATTTTATTTATTTTATTTATTTTATTTATTTTATTTATTTTATTTATTTTATTGAAATAGGTACAATAACATAATGTAGGCAAACAACATTTACAATATTCTTTACACAAGCTATAAATTACTTACATTACCATTACAATTGTACACAGCATTACCAAGTATTAATAACCTCCTAAATCCCAAATAGCTTTAAAAAGGACAAAATGGCGTTCATGGTTGAGTCCTGAGTTTTGAAAAAAAAAGATGTCACTATGACCGAAAGAACTTTTAAAAGGCCTAAAGCAATATAGTCATTGAGTCCTGAACTTTTAGCGGCAATTTAATCTAATTTATACGCAACTATACCATTTTACCTAGAACAAACATTATTCAATAATAAAGAAACTTTATTTTGTACTAAGTCAGTTAATCCATACTTTTGTTCTTTTTAAAGGACTCTCGGTCTTAGTGTGTAGCAGGAAACATAATAATAGTAGGTAAATAAACAAGGACGTTGGTTACAACCTTTAGTTTTATTCGGTTTAATTACAACTAAAACAAGAAATCAAAAAGTAAAAGTTATCAAAATTATTTACCAGAATGCATACGGATACGTGTACTCGTAACAATAACAATCTTAATTATTTTTTAATTCTAACATTATGCAACTGTGTGATGCCAGCTGACTAGAATAGCACCACCCCATCTTCTCCCCCGGGTGTCGTAAGAGGCAACAGAGGGAAAAATCCTACGAATGGGCAGCAGCGTCTGTCGAAACCCACTCTACAGCGACTGCAGTCGCCAACCCGCCAACCCAATACAGCTACTGTCTGCTAAGCGTGGTGACTATGGCAACTACCCCCAAGTCATATTTGTGGAAGGCCTATGTCCAGCAGTGGACTGCATACGGCTCAAATGTATAAAACAACTTTGGTTGCAAATTAGCTGACGTCCCGCCCGACGGTAAGTGGTAACTGTAGCCTATGGACGCCTGAAAAGCCAGTAATGGACACTTTTCACAATTGTCGCAGTGTCCAGAACACGTGTCGTTACTTTATATTTAATTATTCTAACACAGTTGTAATATTTACAAATTAACTTAATAAGAAAATTATTAAATTCAAGCCAAAAAGATAATTAATAACAAAACACTATACAACTTTACTTTAGGCACTAAGACCGAACACACTTTTAAAAGGACAAATTATTTTACCAAATATCAAAATCACCGTTCACGTCGCATGATCATCAAAAATACCACAATGTAGGTATACTTTATGAATTTATAAGTGCAAACACAGTTTTGATGAAAGTAAATGTAAATTTTTGGCTAAAATAAGAACGGATTTACTTACGTTGTTTCCGACCTGCTGCCATTATGCAAATAAATATGGCATCTTGCTATGGTTCCATTCTATGCGTGCGAAAGGGATGACCATATAAACCTTAAGATAATGACTTTATGGTCTTAAATATCGCGGTAAACTTCGAAAAATGATATTGTACCTTTGAAAGGCATCTCGTGCTTAATGACAACTCTTGCTTTCGAATCGTCAGGACTTAACAGTGGTTGCCATTTTAGCCTTTTAAAAGCTATCTCGGTCTTTATAACAACTATTTTTTTTAAAAGTCAGGTCTTAGGAGGATAAACGAAGCTTAATAAAATTTTACATATTAAAAGTAATTGAAACTTCAAAGATAATTTTGGGACACTAAAATATTTTTAAAATTTGACAAGGAGCTTTCATTTAATAAGCTGGGGAAAACACGTCATTTTTGTGTCACATATGAAAGCTAGTGGATTTAGAACAGAATTTCATCAAATACAATCTAAAAGTACATACTTTAAAGGAAAATTTATTGCACAAACAATTCCTGTTGTAACAACTATTTTTTTAAACCTAAAGGAAAAATAAATAAATAATTATTTTAAGCAATTTAAAGTACCACTAGCGCCATCTAGCAGAGCCTGCGGGAGCTGATATGGCTATTCACATAATTATCGATTTTGTCCTTTAGGAAAAATCATTATAATTTTATTTCAAAGAATTATGTAGATTTGGGTTTTTATTAAATAAGTCTGAAGTTGGATTGTGGTGAATTATATACGGTTTGTCGCCTCCCTAGTTCTGTCATCGTTGTGGTCAACCTGCGTTTCAGTTGTCAAATCTGACAGCGTCACCGCTATGGCAAAGGAGAGGTCGTTATTTGCAAAATGGAGAGAGAAGCCTCCCGTTATATTATAATCTGGTCCCATCGGCCTTTTGAGTGAGTTTATTATCTATCGTTGGTTGTATTTCCATCGAGAAATATAAATAGTAATGGTTGTTGTGATTATTTATTTTCAGTCCCGGCATCTCGTGTCCTGGAATGACCCGGTAGCCCTATTTTACGACGATTTAATAGGCCCCGACGCATTGATATGTCATCGATGTAATACGGAGGGATTCTTTTCTGCGTCGGGTAAGTACGACAGTTGTTTGTGGCTAGCCTTCTACTCCGCCGCCGGCATGTCCAAGCCGCAGCTTATAAGACGTCTTTCGTTTGCAGGGCCTACTTTAAAACCCTATTTACCAGCCTGCTTATGGATTCGGATTCGCTGTTGTCTGGCACCGCGCTGTCGCGCCTTACGGTCGGTGCATCGTCTGCAGGTGGTAGCCGTCAGCGGTTCTGAGGACAGGCCTTCCCCAGAAGCTGCTGAGCCGGTCCCCTTCGGCCTCAGGTCACCGGAGTGAGGTCAGACGTATTGTACCTATCTTATTTTTTTTATTTCTCTCAGAGTTGTCCCGGAGTGAGGTCAGACGTATTGTACCTATCTTATTTTTTTTATATTTCTCAGAGTTGTCTGAGATGGCGCCCCTACGGTATTTAGTTATTGACGTGGCAGTGGTAACAAGCACTAAGAGACAAGTTAGTTAGCCCACCGAATCTCTCCCTTATGGCTTCATTAAAGCCCTTAATTTAAATTAATTTAAGCTCTCGAGCTAGTCGGCACAATTTGTTTATTTTTCTTAAATAAACCCTTTATAATATATTTCTTGTTTTCTTCCTTACATATATTTACCCTCTAGGGCCCTCATCCCCCTAGAGCAATCTCGTATGTAACACTGTAACAAATAAGAATACGGCAAAATATATTTAACACGTTGGACGCCACGGCACCCACCGGTGGGCCATCACGATGTATGCGTTGGGGCCATGGTGAAAACGAATAATGCGCTATTTTTTCAAAAAAAGGATTTTGGTTATTTTGGATGTAAAACGTTATATTTAGTACTATAGATCAAAAGATACTAGCTTTTACGTCATAAATACTCGATTATCCTTAAAAGGCTCACCGGTGAGCCGCGTGGCCTAATCGGAAGGAATTGCGAACTTTCTTCCCCGGGGGCCGCGGGGGTCATGCCGCGGCTCACCGGTGAGAAAATGCGTATTATTCCTTATTTGTTTATTATGGGTGAGGATTACCTATAACAATTGCTGTTATTTAAATAAAATGCGAGTTCTTAAAGTAACAAGCTGTGACTTGGCCAGTTTTTATCAGAATTAAAATATATATGAATAACTTTATAAAATGACTGATGCTATGAAAACTGGCCAAGTCAAATTTAACCTAATTGAAGTTCTCACATTTTATTTAAATAACAGCAATTGTTATAGGTATGATACCTATATCAATTGCTTTATTGGATACCTAAGGTATCCATTAATACTTGTTTGTTCCTATAAATATATATATGGATTTTGCATAAAACTTGGCACTCAATTAGATCTCCATTCGTTGTGCCCGCAAGCCAAGCATAATTTTTGTATTGAACTTGGCTCTCCTTTTTTTACATCTATGTTCTTTGTAGGATTACTCTATACATCAATACGTTATTTACAATAATTGTTTATCATCTTCAGGGTTAAACTTACACAATCCAATGGATCCCATCGATTTTCTTGTATTTTTGTGGAGTCGATTTTAGAGTTCGGTACCATTTTACCGCAAAAGAAGGCATTCTATACGGTTTTCTATTTCAAAAATTTTATATGAGCTGACATCTTATGTCATGGAAAGCTTCTGTACTACTAACGCTGTTAAACTCCGTCGCGGCTCAGTCGATCGTTCGCGACACA
Organism: Grapholita molesta; assembly: GCA_022674325.2. NCBI lineage: Eukaryota > Metazoa > Arthropoda > Insecta > Lepidoptera > Tortricidae > Grapholita > Grapholita molesta. The sequence continues at coordinate 19,355,524 of CP053124.2, read as the reverse complement.
CTAGCCTGTAGGGTCATTTTTGAGCTCGAGTCGATTTCTGTATATTACTAGTTTGTTGAGCCAGGTTTACCCGTGGTTCGTTGAGATTTTATGTAGATTTACTTCTGTTCTGTGTATAATTATGTGGCGCCGCCCGCCGCCGACGACACACAGTTGGCCGGTTGTTGAGAGTGTGTTACAAGTTTTTTGTATATTTATATTTCTGTTATACTGCGTGTCTCCGACCTAGGGGCTTTAAATGTAAGGATTAATTGTGCTCATAATGCTAAACTACTTTTAGTCTACAACTAGTAAAATTATGCTATGTATTTTTTTTGGTATTACTGTTGATGCCCCAAATAAAATAAATATCGGTTATTTAATGAAATCATTGTTATCATACAAACTAAATACTATTATTTTCTTAATACAATTTTTTTTTAATTTAAGACATCCCATGAACCAAATGAGATCATCTGTCACACTTCAAAAACTGATGCTCTAATAAAACTGTTTTAAACTGTATTATTTTTTACCAATCCAGTTATTTTCAAAAGTTATAGATAAAAGTAGCTCAGTTTTATGAGCAAAATCGATCCTTACATTAAAAGCCCCAATTTTGGAGACACACGGTATAGCAAATATAATATATTAATACATATATTAAGATAGTTTCAAATATCTGCATGTAACATTGTAACGGTTCCAACGCTACAATAAAAAGATGTATGCCCCCCCCCATTTTAACTTTTTATTTTATTTTTAGATATCTTCCTACGTTTACATACAATTACCGATCTGGATTCCAAATTTCATCCTTCTAGGTCACCTAAAAGTAGGTTTAAGTACTATAGTCAGTCATTCAGTCAGTGCTAAAATTTACAACTTTTTGACCTTCATATCTATATAACCCTTTGAGCTAACTCCATGAAATTTGGGCTTCTAGGTGTCCTTATAGATAAAATTAAATACACGTAGTTTTATGTGTTTACGTTAAAGAGGTTTTCAGTTATAGAACGGTCAAAAGTGGCACCAAGCGGTTCGTGTAACACTTGGCGCTGGCTAGCCAGTTCGTTTCCTTGAACTTGGCTTGCCACGCTGCCGCGTATCTATTAAGTAATATATACATTAATAACTTATTTACTTTAATTTTTTACAAAACTCCATGTTAAAAGTTTTATTTTTCAGTTTACAACTATACATTACATATATGACGTGTAAGGTAACCCTACCAAAGTATAAAAAATTGTGAAAACATTATAAGTCCTTTACAGTACAAAAGAACCAAGGCAACTAGTATCTTCCCTAAGGCCACGCGGCTCATTCTACATACGTTTTTGGATGGAATAAGTGATCTGTGGCCCGTGAAGCAGGTTTGAAATGAATGCTCACCTCGGCTCACCGGTGACACCCGTGGCTCCAATGGTTCAACATGGTTAGGCTCACTGGTGACCCCCGTGGCTTCAATGGAAATACTACATTTTTGGCCTGGCGTTCAACGTGTTAAGCATATTTCTATTATCCTTCCAAATATGTTTTGTTTGACAGAGCCAAATCATGTTCTTTTCACCAAACTTACTTGACCGGCAATTATATTCAATGATTATTTAGTTTTCAAATAACAAACTCATACTTTGCCTACGAGTCTTTGATTTACTTAAGTAATTGTGATGTCACAATAGTACTCACATTAGTATCCCCGAGCTACACGAGAACACGCTCAACTCCGCAAAAGTAATGACTATCCTATTGTATAACCGTAGTTATAAAGAATTCTTTATCCGCGCACGTGCTCTGTAAAACAATGTCACTCGACATTAAAATGAAAAGCTAATCTGCATAAAAATAAAACCGGGACCTTCCCGATGACTGAAAAAAGTACGCCTCTATATTTTTTTCTGGTAATCTCCTTTATGGTTATGCAGTCGTGTTTGCTCCTTTTATGTCCGTGGCTTTGGATCGTTTCTAGCGATTACATTAAAATCATAGGGCATGTGAGCATCCCTGATTTATGGAGGGCACTGGCACTTAATTTTACCCTTGTTTATTGTAATGCGGCCCTTCTGAGCCAGGGACGGTAAACATCGCAGGCCCTTGCCTTGGACTTATCCAAACCTACAACACCCTTTAGCTATAAAGGCTTTAGGCACTTAAGCTTTGAAAACGAAGTATTTTGCCTATGTATAATATATCATCATTAGCTTTAAGACATCCACTACTGGATAAAGGTTTAAACTATGATCAAAATTATCAAAATACATATATTTACTTGATTTATTAATCATAATGGCTTCTGTACATGGCCTATCATCATTATCATCATCTCAGTTAAAAGACGTCTACAGCTGAACATAAGCCTCCCCCTTGGATCTCTATATGTACCGGTTGGAAACGACCTGCATCCAGCGTCTTACGGCGACCTTAATAAGGTCTTCTGTCCGTCTTGTGAGTGGACGTCCTACACTGCGCTTGCTAGTCCGTGGTCACCACTCGAGCACCTTCAATCTTCTCTGTGGACAACGTGGCCAGATCTGCAAAAAATTTAAGATCGCCTGAATCGTGATCGCTCATATATATTTTTTTTTAATAAGCCTGCAGAGTGTCCCACTGCTGGGCAAAGGCCTCCCCTCTTGATTTCCACTCTTCCCTGTCATGTGCAATCTTTGGCCATTCGTTGTGGAATGAATCCAAGTCGTCCGTTTATCGCTCATATAGCTGGTTTAAATGTATTATGAGAGATACATTGCTATAACTAGCTAGCTATAGCTGGTATAACTGGGATTATAGTTATACCTTCGTAACCTGATAGATGTAGCAGAAGCGTTATGTAATGAAATCAACTACCAGGAAACTTCGGAGCATCAGAATTTCTGATGAAACAGGAATCTCTGATGAACACAGATATTTGTTTTTGAGTCATGGGTGTTTTATATGTATCTATTTAAAATATTTGTTTATTATATATATCGTTGTCTGATTACCCACAACACAAGCCTTCTTGAGCTTACCGTGAGGCTCCGTCAATAAGAATGTCCTGTAATTTTTATTATATTATTATGTATTTTTGTCATAAATGCTGGGAAAATTAAAAGGGAAGGGTTTATTATCACTTGTTGACACAACCTTTTAACATGATTTTATTATTTTTATTTTCTTTATTGGCGAAACAATAGAAGTATGCGACAGTATAAACATTAATTGGCGCAGTTAGTAGGATCCACGTCAGCTCATTAAAAAAATCTGAATTAATTGATCAATCTTTAAAGGAGTAAAAAATTATAAGAGCAAAACAACTTTATGGTCTTTTATATAAAGTAAAAAACGTCCCGTCCTCTCACCAGAATGGGGTGTGTCTGCATATATAAATTGTACTCTTCGCATTCTGTACATCTGTTTGTGTTATTGGCTTCTGTTGTATATTGTAATACCAACGCGTAGGTAACAATTACCTACGGCAATGTTACCTACAGCATTTTTGGACCCGGGTATGTCCTTAAACTACGTCCAATAATGAGAGGTAGGGCACAGCGATTACCATCACGCTTGAATCTGGGGCAGCCCAACAGGGGAAGTACCTCCTCCTTACAGAAGACCACAGCCATAATAGCACTGCCACCTTTCAGGTATGTAGTGTTGTGTTCCTGATGGTGAGTAAGGTTCCCAGAGCTCCAACCCCCCTTAAAGGCCGGCAACGCGCTTGTGACTCCCCTGGTGTTGCGGGTGCCCATGGGCGACGGTAATTGCTTAACACCAGGTAATCCGTCTGCTCGTTTGCCGCCTATGTCATAAAAAACAAAAACAAAAAACGCATGTACTGTTTAAATATTTGAACCGTTGCTGTACGTAAGTTTATTTTAAATTAAAATTAAGAGCGGGTCACCAACAAACTGTTTATTCAGTTTAACGAAATTTAATTTAAGTTACTTTTGTATATTTTATCGTTTTTCAATTGAAAAAAAAGTAACATCTTGTAAATATAATAACTTTCCAATACGTTCAACTTCCTTCATCATTTTTTTTACTTATTAAGTAACCAGCAATGGGCAGTTAACAAGACCCTTAACTATTACATCGAATCAGGCTATTTCGTTATGTTGCTTCAAACTGAGCGATAAAAGGATATGGCGTTGGCAAAAACTAAGCCGCAGGCATCTCAATTCACGCTCAAATAATAATTCTCCCGACTCCGCGTCGCTGCCATTTTTTCTATGGCTCGGATAGGCACCGAGCGAACGATATCTGTCCTCAACTCGTCAGCTGAAATAGAAAAGAAAATACCCTTTACTGACCTAAATAAAATCGCTACTTCAATAAAAATAAATTTGGTAAAAATGTTTTTACCACTTATTTTATCAACGAGGACAAGAGCTAAGTACCCCTTTTTAATGTAATGGGGAGTTTTAAAATTAATGTTTTCTATTGATTTTAAGAGGATTAAAGTCTCTGGGAACTCACGGATCTGCTTAAAAAGATTTAGGAATTTATTATATTTGTTAAAAATTCCTTGGCAATTTATTGGCATTGCTTTTAAAAATATTACGAAGCTCTGGTCCCGGTGGGCGGGTGATAGATCGCAGTCTGCGCATCTGGAGTTTTATATTTGACGAGCTTTCTTTATCTATTCTATTGATATAATTTTATCTCAAACGACACTAAATATAGTAAGAGCAAAATATAATAGTAATAAAACTTATCTAAGAAAGCAATCAATCGTGCTCGGAGTTTAGGAGTATCTATTCATTGGACGTATGTGACTATGTTGATTTTTTTGCGTAGGGCAACACTGTCTAAATTAAATATGATACAAGCTTTTTTTTTAATTTATCATGTATAAGTAGCAGTTTGGCAATTGAGCCAACCGGATTGGCTATAACGCCATTTTTTAGAAATAATGAAATAGATAGGTAACATAATACATAATACAACGCACTAGATATGTCATTTAGAGTCACCAAAATTAAAGGTTTGTTTATAAACTACCCAAATAGTGGTAAGTGTATTTAGAATTTATAATTGAATATAAAGAAAGAAGGGAGAAGAAAAAGAGGAAGACCGCGAAGAACTTACATGGAGCAGTTAAAAGAAAAAGTTGAAGTTCTAACTTATAGAGAATTGAAGGAAAAGGCAGAGAATAGACCCGAATGGAAATTACTCCACCGACAAAAGCCAAGCTCTTAAATAAATGATGAAGTGAATATATATTGATACGACATCTGATAGCTCTGATCTCTCAAAGGCTATCACTATATAGCTCGTACAATTTGGCTCGTATTAACAGCATTAGCACTTAGTACGTGATAAAACGCCTCACAAAAACTAGCTTATACGAGCAAAAACGACAAAGCATTCAAACCGCATCGTAGTGAGAATTGTCGCGCTGCGCAATATTATTCCCTTTCATACGACCCGGGGCTGAATAACGGATTATTGTTATTGGCTATTTTGGACTCTTGCCCGTAAAGGCGGCTCGAATTTAGTTTTAGATTCCCCAATACCCGGCGCCATGGGGATGAATAAATATGAACCGTTTTAACCGGGGACGAAGTGGGAGAAATAGTGTAACCCTAAAAATAGTGCTAAATGTAGTGGAAATCGCATTGTGTTCAGTTCAAAAAGGTTGGATTAGCTTTCGAAGAATGAATATTAAATTCTGCCTAATTATGTAAAATTGGCGATGGCACGCTCATGTTAAAAGTATGATTATTTTAGTTTTTAGACGTAATTTTTTTTTATTTTATAATTTTAGATTAATGGTGACCAAATTGTTCATCAACTCCCGCACTCAAACTTTCTTTTAACTCTTTAAAAAGTATTCATAAAAAAATACAGGATCCTTACAAACTTACAAAAAATGACTGAGTCCCACGGTAAGCTCAAGAAGGCTTGTGTTGTGGGTACTCAGGCAACGATATGTAAAATAAACTATACTTACACACATAGAAAAAACCCATGACGTAGGAACAAAATATATGTGGTCATCACACAAATAAATGCCATTACTAGGATTTGAACCCAGGCCCGTCGAATTCATAGGCAGGTCACTACCCCCTAAGCCAGACCTGTCGTCATTCGTAATGGATGGGTTCCTTATAATGTGCATTACTTCATCCATCTTGCCCACAGGTTCAAATGGCATACCGTCATTTAGAGGCATTTTTTTTCTTCACCCAATCGCAAGGCACAAAAAACGGATTATACAGCGCATTGTTAACTGCAAAGTGTTTGGAACGGCATGTAGTTTTAACTCGGTGTATATATATTCGATTTTTATGAATATTGAGGCAATCAAACAACATTATCGGACCGCGATGTCATGTCGAAATGACGTCACAATAGGGTGAGTAAATGGAACGGTGGAAAAAAATAATACATAAAAAAGAGATAAGCTAAAAATATATGAATTGCAAAATACTGATTTAAACTTTCACGGTTTGTACACATTATTAAACATGAACGGGACTTAACCGCGTATATTAACTTTAAAATTTACCTCCGACGTTTCGAAGACGACGTTGTCCTCGTGGTTTCGGATTAAGACTGGCTAAAGTTCACATCAACATCTTCTAGCCGCGCGAGTTTTTTGAACTACTTTTTTTTTTTAATAATTATATGAATTGCATCAGAAAAAAATTATACGGTTATAGTAACCTAATAAATTTTAAATAGAAATTGGTTAATTAATGAAAGAACAACGTTGATAATTTAAACAACTGACAATTGCAATATTATACCAAAAAATAATAAGTAACATTTTCGTATTAATTAACGCATATTTATCAGTATTTTTCGTATGTTACCTTAATAAATCCGTATAAATTACTACTGTTCTATTTGCTCCCTAATTAACCCTATTGTGACGTCATCGGTACAAGAATCCAGGGTCTAACATTATGTATAGTTTGTTTGAACAAACTATAACCATAATTCATACGTTTCTATAAACGTACGCATTGCATGTCAATGCTTGTTAGTGTTAACAAGCCCTACATTGTGCCGAACCCGGCCTGGGGCTTTGTGTCTACTGACAATGTGTCTTACGTCACCAATAAGTTTCGACATGATGCATTGTCGCGCTCTGTGACGAGTTTGTCACGTTGTCATCAATGGCTGCTTCAAACAGGATGTGTCATGGTTTTTGACGTGCAGGATACGTCTCGAGGTTACAATTTGATGTCTGATAGTCTTTTGCTACGCGGCATCTCATTTTTTTTTATGACATAGGCAGCAAACGAGCAGACGGATTGCCTGATGGTAAGCAATTACCGTCGCCCATGGTCACAAGCGCGTCGCCGGCCTTTAAGGGGGGTTGGAGCTCTGGGAACCTTACTCACCATCAGGAACACAACACTACATACCTGAAAGGTAGCAGTGCTATTATGGTTGAGGTCTTCTGTAAGGAGGAGGTACTTCCCCAGCTGGGCTGCCCCAGATTCAAGCGTGATGGTCATCGCTGTGCCCTGCCTCTCATTGTTGGACGTAGTTTAAGGACATACCCCCGGGTATGTCCTTAAACTTTCACGGTTTGTACACATTATTAAACATGAACGGGACTTAACCGCGTATATTAACTTTAAAATTTACCTCCGACGTTTCGAAGACGACGTTGTCCTCGTGGTTTCGGATTAAGACTGGCTAAAGTTCACATCAACATCTTCTAGCCGCGCGAGTTTTATATGAATTGCATCAGAAAAAAAATATACGGTTATAGTATATTTTGGTTGAGGTCTTCTGTAAGGAGGAGGTACTTCTCCAGTTGGGCTGCCCCAGATTCAAGCGTGATGGTCATCGCTGTGCCCTACCTCTCATTGTTGGTCGTAGTTTAAGGACATACCCGAGTCCAAAAATAAGATGAGTATTTTTCAAAAACTTTCATGTCTTCTAATCTTGATTAAAATTGGTAAGCTGGTAGACATTTTTGATAGTTCTTGCTTTGTATCAGTTATTTTACCTTGCTTACTGCAGTGATCCGAAGTGGATCTTGACTTCCGACACCAAAGACCGCCATCTTCCTTAATGTTCCATTTGTGTCCAACAGAAGGCGCTGCTAAATTTATTTTTGTACTTCGTCTCTCCAGTGGTACCTAAGGTTCCCAGAGCTCCAATAACTTTTAGGGTAGGCAACGCGCATATGAATCCTCTGGAGTTGCAGGCGTCCATAGGCTGTGGTAACTGCTTACCATCAGGCGGGCCGAATGCTTGTTAGCCACAGTCGTTGTATAAAAAAAAGTAACATAACAGGACTTTATTAGTATTGTCTATGAAGTAGACGTTTCCTAAATATTAGCAAGACAAGACGTCAATTAAATAAAAAACTAATGATCTGAAAAATAAAAGTAATATTTGACGTTGAGCTGTTAAAGGTAACATCCGTTTTCATAAACCCCGAGCTCCGTTTTCATAAATCATTTTTGTATTAAATCAAATAAGGAAATGAGTGACGCGCGGTTACGACTGCTACTGACAAAAATCTCAACTGCAATGTATCCAGCTTTCATTTATTTTTGATATGAAGCACCGGGTGAATATGAACGTTATATGGTTACCCAAATACGGCCTTTTGGCGAACTGGCTTCCTAAATTATTATCCTTAAATCGTGTTCCATATTTTGAATGGACATTTTTTATCAAAGACGGCAGGATAACTTGTAATATTCGAGGTGTGTAGCTAAGATGTGTTTTATTTCTGATGTTTCCTTCCACATATATTAGCATAGTGTTTGTCTCTTTCTGTGGTGTCTGTAGCGCCGAAAAGGCTATAATAAGTTAATGCTACTGTGAATGTTATATGTTTGAAAGGATATATATCCGTTTCAAATCATGTTGAATATCGATCTTAATAGGAAAATCAAGTAATGTTTTTTTTAGCATTATATTTATGGCTTACGTCGTTTCATTAGGTAGCCCTCCATACAAAGCCATTTATGATTTCTGCGCATTTTTCTGGTTCTATTGATCAGAATATGATTAAAATAATGAACTGTATTTAAATATCACTTGTTTACCACAGCTCTGGCCTGTCCTTACGTTTATATATTTGATAAGCTAAAATTAATATTCTCAGATATATAAAACCTTCGCCACCTACTTATTTGAATCCCAAACCTTTCACATTTTTGTCACATGTATACAAGCCTCGTGACGATCATCATGTTAATTTAAGTCCAAATTTGATAATGGCGTTCGCGTGCTAATACTACATTATATTATGTATTATTTTGGACCCGGGTATGTCCTTAAACTACGTCCAACAATGAGAGGTAGGGCACAGCGATGACCATCACGCTTGAATCTGGGGCAGCCCAACTGGGGAAGTACCTCCTCCTTACAGAAGACTACAGCCATAATAGCAGTGCTACCTTTCAGGTATGCAGTGTTGTGTTCCTGATGGTGAGTAAGGTTCCCAGAGCTCCAACCCCCTTAAAGGCCAGCAACACGCTTGTGACACCTCTGGTGTTACGGGTGCCCATGGGCGACGGTAATTGCTTACCACCAGGCAATCCGTCTGCTCGTTTGCCGCCTATGTCATAAAAAAACAAATCTCCGCAATGCTTTTTTTTCCTGTCCATGCTAATTGCCACACATTTTAAAAATATCCGTTTGTCCACAGTTTTGACGTACGAGGCAAGCCGCTGTCAGAAGCTCGGCACTGGTCCGCGCCAGAAGTGTTCGGGCCGCGTGCGCATTTCGCTACCTCCCCTCCGCCCGCCGCACTGCTCGTGCGCGATGTGAAACGGAGAGACGAGGGCGTATATCGATGTCGAGTGGACTTCAGGAATACTCAGACAACGAGCTTCAGATACAACCTTACTGTTGTCGGTGAGTTCATTTACGAGTATAATAAATTATGGTTAAGAGCATGGGAGTCTTTGAAGATATACGACAGAAACACGGTTCAAAAGGAGAGAAAAACTGATGGAAGCGTTTCTATCCTAATGCCTACGCGCCTTGTCTATGATGAAGAGTCTCCTTTAATATTGAGGTGACAAAGTACTTACCATGACTTGATCAGATATATCGGGGCTGTGGGGGTGGTAAAAAATATCGGGACATGCACTTTATCGCCTTGAGGAGTTCAGATATTTGTGAATATCTCAACACCTCCGATACATCTTATGGCGACTGTCCGAGGAGCCTAAGCCCCATTTAGACCATGTAAGTACTTGTACGAGTATACCATTTTCAAAACGTTGCGAGGTTATATAAAGCGACCGAATTCGCCGTACGCCCATAGCCCGCAATGTAATGAAAATTGTGTACAAGTTCTTGCCTGGTCTCGGTTCGGTATTACTGTATTTTGATTGTATAATCAAAGGACGAAATTATAAATTTTTATCGGTGTCTCTTGCATTACTGCCAGGCAAATTGTTTTAATTTCCAATTGCCATGATATAATTTTAGTCAATTGTAATCTAGAAGAGTGTAGCTATTTTATACAAGCGTGCAACATTACTCTTGGAAAGTAAAATTCAGCGAAAATTGTCCGAAATGTCTTTTAAAACCCGATTCAATCTTACTTACTATTCTAAGCGGACACCACTCTTCAAGAAATAATGAAATCGGATAGAGCCAATGATTTCACAAATAAAAATAAGAAGCACTTTATTATATCACGTACAGGATTCCTGTTACGACTGTTCACCCGTGTAATTGGTTGATATTTGATATAACAGTTTTGTCAACGTCTCTGCACATTGATCGTATAACACCGATTTACAATATCTGACAAGTGGAGTTTATTGATCATATTGAATTATTCAAAATCACATTTCATGTGGTTAGTTGAGGGTTTATGTGTGTGCTAGTTATATTATTGTCGAACAGTTTTATTGGAGGCGTATGCTGATACTAAAGATATGAATCATACATATTAATGTTTAAAAAATTCGCAATTATTACGAGTCTAATTTTTCCTTCATAATTTACAATGCTGTGAAGAAACAAAAAGTATACCCTGGACCCGGGTATGTCCTCAAACTACGTCCAGCAATGAGAGGTAGGGCACAGCGAAGTAACATAATGCTTGAATCTGGAGAAGCCCAACTGGGGAAGTACCTCCTTCTTACAGAAGACCACAGCCATAATAGCACTGCTACCTTTAAATATGTAGTGTTGTGTTCCTGATGGTGAATAAGGTTCCCAGAGCTCCAACCCACTTATAGGTCGGCAACGCGCTTGTGACTCCCTTGGTGTTGTGAGTGCCCATGGGCGACGGTAATTGCTTACCATCAGGCAATCCGTCTGCTCGTTTGCCACCTTTGTCATAAAAAATAAATAAAAAATACATAGGCAATCAATCCTTTCTAACCTTAACTAAACTAAAATAGTTAAGGCGTCAGCAGCGATAGCTGGAGATGCGGGTTCTGAACTTCAAACCCTGTCTCGTACGCCGGAGGTCCTCGTTACTTTTTCTTTAGTATTTCAATTTATAATTTATATACTACTTATACTACTTAAAAATCAAAGCAATCTAATCTAAATTGATTTATTCTTAATTTTAATTAAACTATTTCTACGCCACAACGTATTTGATGTCGTTCAATTAAATCGTTGTCTAAAACTCATTAGTCTCAATAGTTTCCCGACACAAGCTCCTAAGGACACCTTGCTGCGAGGCTCAGCCATAGATTTCCAAGATATAGAGTAATTTGTTCCAGTAAGTCAGTTGAAAACAGCATTCCGTATTTCAGTAGACCTGCTTTATGGATCTGTTAATTGATCAGTGTTACTAAAGATAACTAAACCGCCTAGCATTTCATTCTTCAATTGTTTTGTCATCATCATCTCAGCCATAAGACGTCCACTGCTGAACATAGGCCTCCCCCTTACTCAAACTCAAACTCAAACGTTTATTCAGTAAGTAGGCCACAAGGGCACTTTTACACGTCGAGTATACAAAAGTAAAAGAGAAAAATAAAAACTACACCGGTTCTAACCCTACACCTCTGACCCGAGAAGTATTTTGACTTTTATGACCGGCAAGAAACTCGGCGGGACTTATTTTTTCAAAACAGTATTACAAAATATATCTTATACAAATTACATAAAAATGCGTTATTCTTTAAGAAAACATATCCAACAATTACAAAAAAAATCTGCCGCAGGAAAAATAAAAATAATTATTAATTACTTAAAAGTCCAAATCTGACTGCTAAGAACGAAGTTAACAAAACGTTCGATATGCTTTCTTATCTGAATTGTGTCCTTTATTCTAATTTAGAAATTACAAAATTAGTAATCAAAAGTTTCAAAAAAATATTATATGTATAGTTATTTTGTTTTCAAAATATACACAAAAATAAAAATATTACAAGTAAACCTCAGAGATGTATAAGGTCTCCAGGTGTCATGATTTCAATATACTAACACTTTTTGTTTTTTAAAGATAAACAAGCACCGAATGAAGTGTATCACGTAAATAAACAAGAAGAAACAAGCAAACAAACAAACAAGCAATTGCCTTGCCTTGGATCTCCACAAGTACCGGTTGGAAGCAACCTGCATCCAGCGTCTTCCGGCGACTTTAATGAGGTCGTCTGCCCATCTTGTGGGTGGACGTCCTACGCTGCGCTTGCTATTCCATGGTCTCCACTCGAGCACTTTTCGACCCCATCTGCCATCTTCTCTGCGTGCAATGTGGCCTGCCCATTGCCACTTCAGCTTGCTAACCCGGTGGGCTATGTCGGTGACTTTAGTTCGCCTACGGATCTCCTCATTTCTGAGTCGATCTCGTAGTGAAACTCCGAGCATAGCTCTCTCCATAGCTCGTTGAGCGACTTTGAGCCTTGAGATGAGGCCGATAGTGAAAGACCACGTTTCGGAGCCGTAAGTCATCAATTGTTTTGTACCTGCGATTATTTAAATGACAAAGTTCAGGTAAGAAAACATGTAGTACTACGCATAATTTAGTACTTTAAGTTTTATGTATTACTTTTAAAAAAAAGTCTCGCCCAGTTTCTTGTCGGTATTAATCTTCTTGGGATGAGGGACAGATGTAGGGTTAGAAACGATGGTAGATTTATTTAAAAAAAGATCATTCTTCTTTTTAACGTTTTGCTAACGTGTGCTGTGTTTGAAAACGAGTAGTAGTGGTATTGTGCGAAGAGGTAATGAAGATTGAATATTTTATATAGCACCGATTTTTCTATATTTACATAGTCACATATCTGACAGATACCTATAGAGCGGTTTCAAATTAATGTTTCATATGCGCGTATGTGCTCGAGCGCCTCCGCGCTACCGCGAAATACGATATTCGTATTTTTTTACGATTGTCTCTGTTACTCTTATGATGCCTTAATTGGAGTAAAAGAGAAAGATGGTCGAAGTATACGAGCTTCGATGTTCGCGGTACCGGGCCAGGTGCGAAGTTGTTTTCTCCGGGCATTGACCGGCATAAGAGCTCGCATAAGCGCAAGCGAGTAACCCCTTTTTCTATTTTGAGCAAACAAGCAGGAAAAACCGCGTACACGCGTGTTCGATTTAATGTAGCGCGCATGTAAGTGCGTATGCCAGAAACGAGTATCAGGCTAGCTTTTTCTGCGCGTATACAACGCGCAGAAAAAAAACGCTAGCCTGATACCGCTCATAAAGTAAGTCGAATAATTATGATGTATCTGATGCCTTTGCACTGATATATCTGACTTAAAAATAGTTTATTGAAATTAATTTTCCGTTTCCTTTTTTAGTAATATTTTATGCATAATATGAAATTATGTTAGGCAAACTGTTACACAGATATTTTTATATTACAGTGATTTAACTTAATAGTAGTGTTGCCGTTACTACCAGCGTCAACTACGTGTTGCTACTACACTTACACTACGTGAAAAGTTTATTCTAAGTTATTTTTTTAGATACGTTTTAATTTTTAATTCACACATAATGTTTTGTAGCTTAGTCACTTCAATGATAAGCTTGCTTATTGTAACCCTTTTTTATTGCATTCTCTCTTCTCAACTATACTTCTATAGAAGCTGTAAGGCAAAACACTAAATACGGGAGCACATTGATTCGAACCTTGGTTTAAGTAGATAAATAAGTTGAGAATTCCAAAAGACCGCATCAGTCGTCCCACTACTGGTCAGAAAAAATTGATATAAATGTCACATGTCATTTTTTACTTTGAAGTAGAAATAGAAATAAAAATTATTTATTCGAGACATACACTGTAGATACAGACATACACAAATAACAGACGACAAATACATAATTAAAAGATGTATGTCACGAAATGGTCCCTACAGCATGAAGTTGGTGTGGTAACCAGCGCTGGTCTTCCGTAGGAACCATTTAAGTGAAATCAGGACAGACAACAAAAACAAATTAACAAAATTAAATACTAATTAAAAAAGAAATCTCAGACTTCAGAAGTGTATGCGCGGCACGCGCGGCTAAAATAAAAAGAACTGCATTTTTTTTATTGTTTCTGAACCACACTGACAAGCAAAACTGAAAACTTTGACGTCTGACACCAAATAATAAAGTTCCATAGATATTAAAGGATATGAAAATGTCATTTATTTAATACGATCATTCACTGACAGTTCGGGTGTCATCGTATTCCGATAAAGATCCTTGTTTTCCCGAAGGCAAATAATTTCTCACTATATCTGTACTACCAAACTAACCTAATGGAAAAAAATCATTAAAGCGAAAATCTTGTAAATATAAGTTACCCTAAAAAGACAAATTGCTTACGTTATTACAACGAAACCAAATAAAGCGCGAACGAATATGAACACAAGTGTGTAATAAAATGTTTTCCCGAACTAACATTCACTGGAATTGGCCATCAACATGACGAAGTGCTCTGCTTGTTTTCTATTTAGACTCCATACAATTGGTAAAGGCATTCCGAGTTTATTGGAGGTTCATGTCACAGACACTAATGTATTTGGGTAGATCACGCTACGCACGTCACACGCCATTGCGGAGTGCCGATTTTATGCGAGTGATTTATTGACGCAAAGAAGAAATGATTCGTTTTAGTTTGAGCGAAACGGCCGGCAAACGCGAGGTGTAAATCTTTATACTAATTGACTAAACCCCACGGTAAGCGCAAAAAGATTTTCATTGTGGGTACTCAGCCAATGGTAAATTTTACTAATACTTAAATATATAGTCACTCACTCACTTCAGCCGTAAATCGTCTACTGCTGGACATAGGCCTCTCACAAATATGAGTAGTTGCTATAGTCGCCACGCTTGGCAGGCGTATATAATAACAACCTCAGACTAGGTGCCGGAACACGGAATCCGTTTGGCGGCACGACTTAGTCTGAGGGGTGGTAACCAGCCACGGCCAAAGCCTACCACCGGTAAGTTTGGTTGTTCTTTTAGCACCACCCAGGGGTCACTTGTAGGGTTTTACAGTTTTCTAGTAGTAATTCTAACCTATGGAAGCGGACAACATTGACCCCTAAAACTGTTGACAGCCAGGATAATCTTAACTTCACATATCATATAGTCAGGGTCTTGACATGGGTTGTTTTCTATCAACGTCGAATTTGCGGTATTAAAAAGTGACTGCTGTGATGTCACATTGATAAGTGTCTCGATGGTTTATTAACTTAATAGACAAGACGCGTCATGATGTGCGTGGGTAGTTTTATCGTGAACCGAAAGATATATTTTTTTTCGGGAACATTGATATTCAAAGCGTTTATTTATTGGGTTTAACTATTTGCTCTGACAAGAACATCAAATAAAATGGAGTGACGAAAACTGAATTATTGCGAAAATGAGTTTGAAATTAACTATGTTCGTTGATATTTTCCAGACCAAATATACTCGTATCATGCCATTTACGGCTGAAAAGGCTTCGTCTGTCGAGTCCATACTGCTGATATTGCTCAATTCAAGTTGATGTAACAATTAATTCTTTGTCTTATAACTATACGAGTAGTTTCATATGGCTTTATTAACTCTTTAGACACTAAAATAATAAAGTTCCATAGATATTAAAGGATATGAAAATGTCATTCATTTAATACGATCATTCACTGACAGTTCGGCTGTCATCGTATTCCGATAAAGATCCTTGTTTTCCCGAAGGCAAATAATTTTTCACTATATCTGTACTACCAAACTAACATAATGGAAAAAAATCATTAAAGCGAAAATCTTGTAAATATAAGTTACCCTAAAAAGACAAATTGCGTACGTTATTACAACGAAACCAAATAAAGCGCGAACGAATATGAACACAAGTGTGTAATAAAATGTTTTCCCGAACTAACATTCACTGGAATTGGCCATCAACATGACGAAGTGCTCTGCTTGTTTTCTATTTAGACTCCATACAATTGGTAAAGGCATTCCGAGTTTATTGGAGGTTCATGTCACAGACACTAATGTATTTGGGTAGATCACGCTACGCACGTCACACGCCACTGCGGAGTGCCGATTTTAT
Source organism: Grapholita molesta (assembly GCA_022674325.2). NCBI lineage: Eukaryota > Metazoa > Arthropoda > Insecta > Lepidoptera > Tortricidae > Grapholita > Grapholita molesta. The sequence goes on along the minus strand of CP053124.2, from coordinate 19,339,134 downwards.
GCGAGTGATTTATTGACGCAAAGAAGAAATGATTCGTTTTAGTTTGAGCGAAACGGTCGGCAAACGCGAGGTGTAAATCTTTATACTAATTGACTAAACCCCACGGTAAGAGCAAAAAGATTTTCATTGTGGGTACTCAGCCAATGATAAGTTTTACTAATACTTAAATATATAGTCACTCACTTCAGCCGTAAATCGTCCACTGCTTGACATAGGCCTCCCACAAATTTAATATGACTTGTATCATCTTGGAGGTGGTTGCCACGCTTGGCAGGCGTATATAATAATAGTAAACAAATAAATAATAATAAATATGTAGTAAACAGGCATAACTTGGGAACAAATATCTGTGCTCATCACACAAATTAATGCTTTTACTAAGATTTGAACCCAGGACCGTCGGCTTCACAGGCGGGATCACTACCCATTAGGCTAGACTGTCATCAAATAATATAATACTTGTTGTTTTTTTTAATCTGTTTTATTTAGGAACCTTTAGTCTGGCACTTCTTTAAGACAATTTCGACCATTGCAGGGTATCACATAATTTTGTTTTACGTTGGTAGACAAGCATACGGGCCGCCTTATGGTAAGCAGTTACCTTAATCTATGGACGACTTCAACACCAGATGTGTTACATTTTCGTGGCCGAACCTTTATAAATATATACACTCCTTTTTTAAAGGATCCGATAGTGTATTCCCTCGGGAAAATTGTGACGCATCATGTGACGAAAACTATTACTGACGTCTATTTAGGCATATTGTCTATGTTGATATCAGTTTGAGCCGTGATCGATGGCAGAAACTTCAGGAATGTTCAATCAATGTTGCTCTTAGACGCTCGATTTTCATTAGTGCTGATGAAATCGTTTATTAATTTAATCAACGTAACACGTCTTGACGTGATTACTGTAGATGGAGTACTTGGACCCTTGACATAGAGTGGAATTAAGCTATATTGTCCTATTTGGCTGGATAGTTCTTATTGACTCGTGCCTTATTGTAATTTTGCAGCCGTAAGTAATCTACTGTTGGATATAGGCCTCCCCGAAATATGACTTGTATCAGCTTAGGGGTAGTGCCATGCTTGGCAGGCGGCTTGGCAACCGCAGTAGCTTTATTTGGCTTTCAACGGATACTGCTACCTATGAAGGAGATGTATGAATGGCCATGGATATACTACCTTTCAATCAGCAACGGATGTCCACTGTTGGACCTCGCCCTAAACCGCCACAGGATCTGAAGAACACTGCAGCCACTAATTCCCAATGACCCAGCATCACACCATCTACTTTATGGCCATCTGACACTACGGCTTCCTATCCGTGGTGAACTTTTGCCCCAGCGGCCATCTTTTCCCTATGCCAGCCTGTTGTCACTTCAACTGTGTAAGTCTATCATCACGTGGAAATACTCCGAGCATAGCTTTTTCTGCTCTATGAATCTCTGGGATATGTCGTAACAGTAAATATAGGTAGTTTTACGAGAGTTGAAGTCACGCACATAACAATATCTCATGTAATGATAGGAAGATTTTAAAATTACTCATTCATTCCATTCATTCAATCAGTGCTTCATATAGTTGTGTGCGTAATCCATTCGCCTGAACTCTCGTGGAACTACCTATACCTTTTAGTAAAGTGACAGCAATAGCTAAGGGTGTTAACTAAAGGACATACCTATGCGCTTCATATCTTTTCCATGATTAGCTGCAACTTCGTTTTCTTCACTGCATTAAGGGTCCATGTCACACAATAAATATATTGATATTTTGGCAACCTATTTGTCGATGACCATCACGCTTGAATCTGGAGCAGCCCAACTGGGGAAGTACCTCCTCCTTTACAGAAGACCACAGCCATAATAGCATTGCTACCTTTCAGGTCTGTAGTGTTGTGTTCCTGATGGTGAGTAAGGTTCCCAGAGCTCCAACCCCCCTTAAAGGCCGGCAACGCGCTTGTGACTCCCCTGGTGTTGCGGGTGCCTATGGGCGACGGTAATTGCTTACCACCAGGTAATCCGTCTGCTCGTTTGCCGCCTATGTCATAAAAAAAAAAAAACCTATTTGTCGACTGTTCTTTCTTGATAGCCGTTTCCCGTTAATTCTTTTGACAACCACGATAATCTAAACTTCACATATCGTATAGTCTTGGTCTTGACGTGGGTTGTTTTCTATCAACGTCGAATTTGCGGTATTAAAAAGTGACGGCTATGATGTCACATAGATAAGTGTCTCGATGGTTTATTAACTTAATAGACAAGACGCGTCATGATGAGCGTGGGTAGTTTTATCGAACCGAAAGATATATTTTTTTTCGGGAACATTGATATTCAAAGCGTTTATTTATTGGGTTTAACTATTTGCTCAGAAATGAGTTTGAAATTAACTTTGTTCGTTGATATTTTCCAGACCAAATAAACTCGTATCATGCCATTTACGGCTGAAATGGCTTCGTTTGTCGAGTCCATACTGCTGATATTGCTCAATTAAAGTTGATGTAAACAATTAATTATTTGTCTTATAACTATAGTTTCATATGGCTCTATTAACTCTTTAGACACTAAAATATTTATCTTAAACGTCTAGAGGCGACATAATTAAAAATGCGACACACGCAGCTGCCCGTTTCCCGGACTTCTAACTTCTAAGGGAAGATAACATTTTGCGAGCGTGGACTTTAACAACTTTCAATGAAAATTGTTGGGAAACATACTGACTTTATTACTTTTTGATGGATATGAGAAATATAGGTTATGTTGGAAAATAGATTTAATTTTGGAATTATGTACCTACCTAAAGATTTACAATCATTTAAAATAAGATAGAACAATTTGAAACAATTCGGGTAGTAATAAAACCGCCGTATTAAAACTAAGCTAACCTAAACTAAATGTACTTACAGAAATACTAAATCTCCTCAAAAAAAAGTATTTCTGTTGGAAGTTAAGTTTTTCGTTGGGAACATTTGTTATTATTCAAACAATTCATACTTAACATTTTTTGTCTCCAGATTCGAAATGATTACCGATAGTCAATTAAAAATTAGAGTTATCTGCACAAAATTGTTTCATAATTTTTCGATCAAAATAAAATTCAACCCTTCAATTAGTATACGCGAATTAATCCGTTTTGGTTGTTTTGTTTCATGAGTAATTATCGCGGCTACCGAAGACAATATTAAAATTCAACCCTATCTACTGTAATAGAGACTTTTTGTCTAAGGCCTACCATGCCTTACGAGGGTAATTCAACTTAGGTTATCTAAGATGTTCGTAGCAGATTGAGCTATTAAAAGTTCGCATAGTTCGCTGGCTCAAGCCTATTTTCACAACGAAACATGTCTAGCGTCAAATGGGAATTATTTTAAGATGCAGTAGATATAGAATTGTCTACGACCCGGGCATGGTGACGCCTAGAAACCACCCCAGGGCAGACGCAGCGTTTCTTTACTAACATACTCCGATCTTCAACCTAATTATGTTATTGAATCCCCAAGCTCAGAGATACCTGTGCCTGTCTATGAGGGAAGCCTATATCCAGTAAACCTTGAAACTCGCTGATTCTAGAACTATTATTGGATCCCTTTATGTTGGCAATTTGTTCTCTGTTTAACCCGCAATACATTGTAAAACAAGAGATTTGCGTAAACCCCAACAGTGTTAGTCAAGTGCTACCCCGCCATTCAAGGAAATTACCTACTTAGTCTCCCCGTGCACACAATTAGGGCCCTTGTCGTTTGGTGACAGGGGCCGGAATCGTGTGGCGTCATAGGAAGGGTGCTTAATCACGAATTGATGAGGCGAACTAATTAGGTTCCGTAGCTCGCGATATAATGTACACTTGGAACCGTACAATTAAATCGATTGTTTGGTACCACCCGCCAAGGTACAGACGCAATTGAATGCCTCTTAGACATGGTTTACTTTTATTAGAGTAACCCTTTACTGCATGATATAAAAACCTATTGGTTTGAATTTCAACTTTTGACACACTTCCAATAGAGATCAAAATTATAAATGTTTTATATGGTTTCTTATGCAGTAAAGGGTTAAAACGTGAATTGTCTTCAGTAATAATTTGTAACACAACAAATGTATCGTCATTACAAACTTCAAAAAGAAAAGAGATAACACCTTGTTGTGTACTGCTTTTAATGTTTTTTACGATATTCACTAGAGTGTGATTATTATCAATAAAATATTACAAGACATTCTTACACATATTTACTGAGCCCCACGGTAACCTCAAGAAGGCTTATATTGTGGGTATGCCAACGATATACATATATAATATACAAATATATAGAAAACACACATCACTCAGAACAAATATCTGTGCTCATCACACAGATAATAATTTGTTATAATTAACTCAATCAAAATAATACATGTCACAACTGGTTTAAAGTTTCACAATATAAAAGCTGCCTGTATATCTACATGTAGTAACTTAGGCAAACGGTACATTCTGTTGTCGGAAAAACATTTCACAAAAGCATTGCAATGTTTCTTTTATTCGTATTTATCCAGGTCAGGCGCGACTCCCATTTCCGCTCACAAATCATTATCGCCTACAAAAGTGCGTGCAGACATCGTTGACCTTACACAAATGCCATGCAAATGCTAATCACTGCCATTGCTACACTCAAGGTGATAGTGCAAGCAAATGTCACCGTTATATCTATGCACATATAGGCTGAAGCTCCCGAATCGAGAATCCGCGCTACTGTTTCAAACGCAACGGGAGAGTAGACGAGTGTTTTTGGGAATACAGTGTGTGTCACATGCATTTGAGATTTGTTTTATCTTGGTGGTCGTATTTATACACTGGTTATGGTATCAAGAGCTCGGTATAGTATTGGAATGAGACCCCAGGTGCGCGAATCTGCGCTTTTAATAAATTGCGAATGTCGTCGCCTTCGTCTTGTGTTGTTGAGAATTATGGTTTGGGGAATTTGCAGCTGAATGAACCAGTGGAAACAGGTGCTGGAGTTGTAGGTTAAATTAATCCTTAATATCAAATGCGATGTTCTGAAATAGGTTTTCACTATGAGTAGTTTATCTTGTTGGAACTTGATTGATCGAATGATGATCGAATATGTCGTTCGTCGTTTCAGGAGTTTGAAAGGTTATCGAAGAATGCCACGTACTTTAGCTAGCTTTAGAATATGATTCCTTTCATATAATAATTAAGTTTTTTGTAAGAATTTGGCAAATAAAACAACGTTAATTCAATGTGTTCATTTAGTGACAAACTACTGAAGTCTCATGCCGTGTGGTGCCGGCTGACTAGAATAACACCACCACATATCCTCCTTCGGGTGTCGTAAGAGACGACAAAGGAAAAGAATACGACGAATGGACATCAGCGTCCGTCAAAAACCAACTATAGCTGCTGTGGTTGACAGCTCGCCTTTCTAGCGTAACGACTGTGGTATCTACCTCCAAGATTCCATGTCATATTTAGGAGAGGCCTATGTGGACGACTTACGGCTGGAATGATGATGATGTCCTACCGCCTACAATGGCTACACAATCTAATCACAGCTGCCTATTCAACTCTCTTCTACACCAAATCTCGATATAACCAGTATCTGTTTCCAGTAATTGGTCACAGCTCACAGCGACAGCGGAATACATTCCCAACACGTTGCAGATTATTTTAGTCCAACAAACCAGTTTATGCAAACCGTGTTATCACAAAATTGCCCATTCAAAAATCTCAAGGTGAGTTACGGAGTCGGCTCGGTAAGGCTTAGGAATGCATCCAGGTAATCTGCCGTCCGGTCCCACGCGGCGCCGTTAATTTGATCGCATTGCCGTCAACGGCTTGTTCCCATTAATGAGCAGCTCCCCCCCGGGCCTGCCGTAATTGGCCGGCGCCGGACGCCGGACAGCGCCGATAATTGCCCGTCTCTTTTGCCGGAAGGCGCCACGAGCCGGACCCTGATGGCCCATACTTCCGATTCGTTGGGCTGCTTTTGTAAGCGAAGTAGTATTAGGCGAGAGCAATCATAATGGTAATCCTGTAAATGTGTAAGTTTTTGTAAGAGTTTGGATGTTTATTACTTCAATACAATAAAAGTCACGTCTCGGTCGACATCTTTAACACCACCAAAATTCAATTTAAAAAGCAAATCCTTGGTACAATCCCAGAAGACTGATATATTATTAAGTCACATCATATGTTAATCAAATTACCTTTAATTTTAAAACTGAATTCAATTAATTGTTGTTTAATTCATGTAAGTATAGCCTCTAGATGCCACAAATTGTTTCTTTTAGTTTCCCAATATGCAATATGATGCCAATAGAAAATATCTATTCATAAATTAGGATAAGTAAACTGAATTTCAATGTGTATCTCGGTGAGAACTGTCGTGGAGGAAAATGCATGTTTTAGTGTGTAAGTTAGTTTTAAAAGAATCTTATGTACATTTTTACTCTGTTTGTTCTCCTAATAAATAATAAAAAATGGTTAAACGATTTACATGAAACTTGGCGTACAGATAGACAAAGTCGGGTGCTAAGCTGGTTGTATTATAATGATTAAAGTTTTCTCAACGGGCTAGGGTTTGCAAACAAGCGACAAAACTCCCAATTGTTCGATACTATCACACACCACTCAGATTCGGTTGAGTCTGCCTCAACCAATCTTGTTGGAGTGGGAGTATTTCAGTAGTACAAATCAAGTCTGGTGCGGAAGGGTCCTGCATTTTCCCCAGGCTACCTTCCTTCCACAGAGTCCGATCGCTCTAATAAGCCGATCGGTTTATAGAGCCTAAGTCTGGTTCAAAAAACAAAAAAGATTAAAAAAATCTCCGAAATTAAAACGCTCGTAACATGTTCCTAACACAGCCAACAAAAATTGATGACCTTGAAAACGATTTTGATAAAATGTATCTAAGAAGTTATAAAATATTTGATTGCAATCAAATCCACATTAAACATGGTTCGCCTAATTTACTCCAAGATGACATATGTACACAAACACTTATATTCAAGATCTTAAATCGCAAAATATTTATACGTAGGTACCCATAGTTTTGTTGTACCCCTTAACAATTCTAAACTGTAAACATTATTTATGCGCTGCAGTATCTTACAGGTACACTTGCAAACTCCGCTCACAAATTCCAGGTCTAAAAGAGTAGTTAGTCGTAAATTTTCTTTTCTTCATAAAATTCAGAATAGCCCCGGGCTGGTAACGGCTTGATTTCACGCCAAGTTCGGTTTGGCGCTGCCCGCTAGGGACCCTATTCTTGAATGGATTGACGAAGCAAGATTATATTGAAACCATATTGGTGGCAACTCAATTTTGTTTGCGATGATTATACTTGCTCTTTCTGAAGGATTTATCTGCAAATAATTCGGCTGCGGAATAAATCTTTTCCGAGATTTTTCTGAAGTGATACGGCTGCTTTTGAATTTTTTGCGTAAATATTTGTTTAAGAGTCAGTGTCAATTGGTTGCTAAAGTAAAATTTTGAGGCAAAGAGGCGGCCGTTCTGACGTGATATCTTATGTTCGATTTTTTTTTTTATGACATAGGCGGCAAACGAGCAGACGGATTGCCTGGTGGTAAGCAATTACCGTCGCCCATGGGCACCCGCAACGCCAGGGGAGTCACAAGCGCGTTGCCGGCCTTTAAGGGGGGTTGGAGCTCTGGGAACCTTACTCACCATCAGGAACACAACACTACAGACCTGAAAAATAATAAAATAATATTATCAATATAAACGATATATTATATTTATTACTTAATATTAAAAACGACCAAGCACATTCAATCAACTGAACATCCTTAAATATGGCGGCACAACTGTCATTTATTTATTTAAACTTTTTTACTACTGGTAGATAATACCTTATAAGTTGTATGACACTTGGTTGGACTTTTGTACAATTTTTTTTATTTTACATAACAGAGATTAATAATTACAAATAAAAGTACAATGGCTGCCTGTATCCCCAAAGACATTACCAGTCAATTATTAGGCCAAAAAAAAACAGTATATTTAAGGTGCAGGCAGTCAGCATAAATGGGACAACATACAACAGTGTTCTAACAAAAAAAATGTTATTCCATAGAGAACTGTCAACTTTTCACACAAGCACATTTTAACTATTTCAACGACGTAAACAGAAGATTTGGTGCACCGGGCCGTTAATCGCGTTAAAAATTAAGATAGTTAAGGTAGTTTTCCTAGATTTTTTTACCAGGTTTCAGGAGTTGTGTAACTACCGGAGTCGTGACTGAAATTCAGTACGGTTGAGTTACGACCTCGTTGGTTACAGCATTACCTAAAAATCGGTATAAATGTTACTTAATTTTCTAAGTTTTTACGCCATTACCCATATTTATAATTTACTAGCTTTTGCCCGCGGCTTCGCTCACGTAGTAAATGTAATTTTTAACCGTACGTGTTTTATGTGGTAAATATATCACAGAGGCAAAACAGCTGGGAAGTGATGGTAACTACGTAGTTTAGAGGCGGTATGGCGAACTCATTCTAAGCTTTCCCACTGTTTCATCTTGCAATTCATTCGAAAAATTGACCTTGTAGACTTTGTATCATTACAATTATATGAACTTTTGGAATACATATAAAAAGCAAGCAAGCAACCACCTTCGTGTAGCACCTTGAATGTACTTGTTACCAGTACAGGAAGTTTCCCGGTGACACCTCCTCCCGTGCGCCGCCTGCAGTCGCCTAAGCGCGCCGACTATATAAAAATCTGTCGACGCGCCTGATAGAGGCCTCGGGTAACCAGAGGGCCAGTAACCAACCTGATAGTAGCCAGCTTCTATTTTGCACAGCGGATAGCCATCGCTTTTTTCATTTTCTAATAATAGTTATAAAGATATCAACGCAAGGCAGCTTGTGGCGAGCTGTTGAAGAGTAGCGACTCCACGTACCCGAGTGCCCCTGGGGTGCCCTGTCGGACAGGTGGGACAGGTCCCCTGCCTCTACTCTGGCTTGCCTTAACCGGCCGTCAGAGTGGGGTCGCCAGAGCTGCTTTCTCGAGGGTAGATGTGGAAACCTAAGTGGCGAGTTGGCTATATGTTTAAAGTCCAGTGACACGTCTCTAGCCTTAGCCCTATGCACCGGTGTTGCCCATGAGCCATCTTTGATGTCGCTTTTTGTGGGGGCCCATCTCGCACAGAGCGAGTCACCGTCTGCCGGAAATAAAATTAGATACCATTTTATTAGGCAGACGTCCGGTTTTTTATCCATAGCCCAGTAGCTAGTCCATCTTTTCCACCCAATAGCCTGGTACAGTCTAGATTCCATTAAATCTCAATAACCCTTATACCATGGCGGGTGTTGTCTCTGTGCGCGCCCCATGATACAGACAGGGGCAGCATCCGCTTAGTGTACCGCTTACATTTTATTAAAATTGTCGAAAGGGCCTCTGCGCGTTGGCTCGATCCGGCTCCGCGTACATGGCCGGAACACCATTGTTCCGTGTACGGAAGAGTTATAAATATAAAACAAATTTGATTATTATTAGAGGGTAAAGCCAAGTTGGCTTAGAAGGAGACTGGTGTGCTTAACAGATCGAGACAGTATTTATTTCACTCCGACCCACCGCCTTCAGCTTTATAAAGCGCAGGTAGATCCGCACATGGAATACTGCTCTCATCTGTGAGCTCCCCAGTACCTCCTTCCTCTAGACCGCATCCAACGGTGAGTAGTTCGAATCGTCGGTTGCCAGGACCTCTCAGATCGGCTTGATCCTTTAGCGCTGAGTAGAGATGTAGCCTCGCTCTGCATCTTCTGTCGCATTTACAACGGAGAGTGTCTGAGGTTTTGACTAATCCCTGCAGCCTAACTCCTGCCACCATCATTCTACGCGGCAACATTTCCACCCCCACCATGTCCACCACCTGGATAGTTGAAAATCCTCTACTGTGCTTTTCTCTAGAAACGTGCTGCCACACACATCCAAATTGTGGAATGATTTGCCGTCAGCGATATTTCCGAACCGATACGACCCTCATACCTTCAAGAAAAAAGCGTAGGACCTATCTTAAAGGCCGGCAACGCGCTTGTGACTCCCTTGGTATTGTGGATGCCCATAGCCGGCGATAATTGCTTCATCATGTCAGCCGAAAGACGTCCACTACTGGACATAGGCCTCCCCCAAAAGGACCCAAAAAGACCGGTCTCGCGCCTTCCACATCCAGCGGCATCCCGCTACCTTCACCAGGTCGTCGGTCCACCTTGTGGGAGGCCTACGCTACGCTGCTACTTCCATTTCGTGGTCGCCACTCAAGAACCTTTCCGCCCCATTGGCTATCGATTCTGCGCGCAATGTGTCCCGCCCAATGCCACTTCAGTTTGGCGATCCGGAGGGCTATATCGGTAACTTTGGTTCTACTGCGGATGACATCATTCCTGATGCGATCAAGCAGAGACACTCCCAACATAGCCCTCTCCATTACCCTTTATGTGACTTTGAACTCATGAAGGTTAATGCTTACCACCAGGCAATCCGTCTGCTCGTTTGCCACCTTTATCATAATAAAACACGTGTGGATCAATGAGAGTCAGTGTGTCTGTTACAACAAAATCGATGCCATTTTCGTAATTAGTGTCCCAAAAAATCATGGAAACGACACCCGTATCGATATTTTGAGATTTCAACCCCATTCCACCCCCAACAGGGGGTTGGTATTTCACGTCCACACTTTGTATTTTATAATTGTCATTGTTTTTGTAATTAGCAGACCGATTTAAAGAAGAAACAATACCAATGTGGATTTTTGGACTTTTTCATCACATTTCACCCTTGTAGGGGTTGAATTTTCCAAAATCCGCAAATACGTGTTTAATGATATATTGTTAAAAATACTCCTGTGAAATTTCACATGAAAAAGGTCAACTATTGTTTTTTTCCCATACAAACTTTGGACCCCCATTTCACCCCCTTACGGGGTGAATTTTGAAAAATCCTTTCTTAGTGCACCCCTAGACCTTATAAGGAACCTGTGTGCCGAGTTTGGAAACTTTAGACCCAGCGGTTTGGGCTGTGCGTTGATTTAAGTGAGTCAGTCAGTCAGTCAGTCAGTCAGTCAGTCAGTCAGGACTTTGAGATTTATATATATAGATTATTTTTTGACGACCGGTCTGGACTAGTGGGTAGTGACCCTGCTGCCTATGAAGCCGATGGTCCTGGGTTCGAATCCCAGTAACGGCATTTATTTGTGTGATGAGCACAGATTATTCCTGAGTCATGGGTGTTTTCTATGTATTTAAGTATTTATATGTTTCTATCTATTATACCGGGTGCGGCCTGTAATAGGAGCAAAAAAAATAGGGATCGCTTCTACACCACGAACGTAACAACATTTGTTCTACAACTTTAAATAATTGGGTAATTTATTGCTTGTAATTTTTTCGAACAAACTAAATAGTATTTTCAATGAACAGCATCCAATAGTCTAGTTGACGTTTACTGTCAGCCTACAAACTTCATAGTTTTCGCAATACATTGCTTGCTTGGAAAATCTTTTTTATTAATATTTATTAAACTATTAGTTATTTTCAAAAGTCGTAAAACAAATGATGCTACCTTTGTGGTGTAGAAATGATGCCTAAAGTTAATGCTCCTATTACAGGCCACACCCGGTATATATCGTCGTCTAGTATAGGTACTTGTTGTAGGAACAAGGTTAATGAGCTTACCGTTAGATTAGATCGATTTGTATAAGATGGTCCCGAAATATTTATTTACTATTATTTATAATTACAAATTCGTATTATATTGATGTTAAAATTTGGGTTCAGAATAACCCTCGGTCCACTTTCGGGTAACCGCCTTTTGCCATGAAACGTGTTATCTGCGATATTGGAGGCGATGATCGCAACGATTGGATAAGTGGCACGGGAACAAAATTCTGTGAATTTTTGTGTTTACGTTTATAACCAAGTAATTGAAGTTAGAATATATTATATATCAATATCCCTAATATTATAAGTATACCTAATACATTCTCGGCCTGCTTTGTGTAGCCGGAATGACACCACCCCGTCTCCTGCCGCGGGTGTCGTAAGAGGCGACAAAGGGAAAAAACCGAGGGATGGGCAGCAGCATTCGCCGCAACCGAGTCAAAAGCTACTGCGGTCGCCAACCCGCCTGCCAAGCGTGGCAACTATAGCAACAAAAGACGATACAAGTCATATTTAGGGACACCGATATCCAGCATTGGACGTGTTTGAGCTAAAATGATGTAGTTGTCTGCTTTCGAAAATTTGGAACGATCAGACTTAGGATTTTCTTCTTTTTAGGATATCTAAATAGATACGAAGAGGACAACATAACTTGGGAACACGAAGTATTTTTATGATAATCACACAATTAATTATTCTTACAGAGACTCGAACAAAATATATACCTTTTAGTTTGCAGGGTTACTACCAATTCGGCTCTGGAATTCGTTATCAAAATGTATAATGACATAGAATCTCATTGAAATTCTGGTTACTAGCACAATGATGAACCTGCCTCAGTTCCAATGCCTGTGTTAACGTTACAAAAATATCAATTTCCTTATAACAATATTTTGCTCCTACCTAAGCGCTCTTGTGCCAAGTCGGCGATATCACAAACTTTCCCGGAAAATGACCGGAGAATCGCGGATTAATCGAAAGTTTAAATCACTTCGCTCAGATCCGCAAGACTTTGTTGTCTTACCATCGAAGATTCCCGCTGATCTACCACCGGCACAGTAAACATAATCTACGTATTTATCAATTAACAGCAAGCTAGCTTGGAAGTTTTAATTGGAACTGGGACGAAAGGACAGGCGAAAAAGCGCGTTGTATGCACCACGGAGCTCAGTTACTTTGACTAGCGGGTATTAGAGGTTAAAGTTAGATTGAGCGCGCGGGCGGACGCCGAATGTAAAACCTAATTGCCCTTTGGTGTTCAAATGGAACACGCCAAAATAGCTTTAATATGGAACTGAGCTAAGCAAATATAGGCCTTTTTCCTATGCGGCTTAAATTGGAACAATGGCATAGCGGGAATGCTGCGGGCTGCATGGTAATCGAAGTGAGTTGTGAGCAATCACCTGCGTTGTATTTGGCTGATTGGCCATTAATCTGCTTTGGATCCATACGGTTTGCTTAGCTAATCAATAATCGATCCAAGTGTAATTGGTTGTAAAAAAACTAGTCAGATATTGTTGTTTTAGACAAAACTGCGAATCATATTTTTGCCTCATGACATTCCACCAGGTCAGACTCAAAATAAATTTACAATTTACACAGACGGATTGCCTGATGTTAAGCAATTACTGTCGCCCATGGTCGCCCGGTCACCGTCGCCCTTCTGGGAACTTTACTCAACGTCAGGAACACAACACTGCATAGGTGCCTGAAAGGTAGCAGTGGTAGACTGTGGTCTTCTGTAAGGAGGTGGTACTTCCCCAGTTGGGCTGCCCCAGATTCAAGCGTGATGGTCAACGCTGTGCCCTACCTCTCATTGTGTCACGTAGTCTAAGGACTCCCGGGTATATTCAAAAATATTTATCTTCTGCATCACCCTAAATAGAGTACTATCGTTTTCTTTGTCCCTTAACCTTCCGTAAGTATTTAGAGAAAAGAGAAAATTGTTCTAAATGAAAATTAAGTTTCTTCTGTTCTTTCAATGGACATAAGCGAGAATTAATATTATTTTCCTCGAGAACTGTAGTCTATGGCTACCCGTTTATTAAACTCTTTTAATAGCATTCCCTAAACAAAATACTCTGGCATCTTTCAACAGAATAAAGCCAAATCTTGACATGCTATGTTTAGAGAATCCTAAAATACAGGGACAAAGTTGCCTCGCAGGTCCCCGGTGGGATGGTAACGAACCGGAATGGTGACGTCACACCCGCCTTCTCTCATATCATAACGTGCAATATTTCGGTAGCTTGCCTACCTTTCTTGAGACATGCCAACAGGATTTATCTTAGACCTTTCTCGGAACCAAACAATTGTGCGTCGTCAAAAATGGACAAAATTGGTCATATATACACCTGTTTTTATGACGTGGTCTGCTTCTGTAACATTTATCTAAGCATGGGTTTTCGATGTCGAGAAGCTCGGAAGTACTGAATCTTATGAACTTGGCGCAAAACAGGGACAGCCTTTGCCCAGCTGTGGGACATGATGTCAGTAATTTTTAGAAGCAATCTGCTCTATTTACAACTGCGAAAAATTTTTTTGATCATTAGAGAAATACGGAGTTAAGGAGAGGTCTAAAAAAAGGTTTATTTACTAATACAGGGTTACAAAATAATTAAGACACTGTGTCCTGTGCTAGAACACCCTGTGTTACAGGACCCAGTTTCGTCAATCTTAATGTACATTACTTATGTATACAAGTTGTACCTCGTAAACAATTTTTACTTATACTACCTATATTTAAAAAGATATATGCCCACTTTGTTACTTTATTTCTAAATTATATTTATATAAATTGATTTGATTTATATAATTGATGATACAATTGTTTATATACTGGTACATTTGTTATCATAAACATTTTGCTTGTACGAAAATTTTAAAGAATTTAGCCTTAAAACCAGTTGTGACCCTATATCAGTTCGTCAACGAATTTTATTTCTAGGCCTTTTTGTAGGTATTTTCTCACAGTGGAAATCATTCGTATAGTTATATCTGCTAGCCTAATAAATATGGTCAGATTTTTATCACTTTTCACAATATCTGTCACGCTCTAACAAGTATGTGAGTGCGAAAGACGGATAGCGCGATAGACGATAAAATGTCAACCATGGTAGACGTTCTAGTTTGAATAAGGCGATACGTGTATTAGGTGATAGGAATAGCAAGTGACTCTTACAAGTCAAACATTGACACGTTAGTTATGTTAATGCCTTTACCTCGTTATTATAATACAACTCGATTTATGACTGAGTGTATTTGCTGCTCAAAATGTCATGTATAATTAACGAATGTGCAGAATTTATCAGACCTCTTTAATAACACTTAAAATTATAAGAGTTTAATTATGTAAATAGTATTCAGAATATCTAATTTTAATTATCCATTTCACATCAAGTGATCCATAAATTATGAATAAAAGAGAATCGAATATCTATATTAATAAAATAAAGTTGTGTTAGTTCCGGCTTTTATAATTCGAGAACGGCTGAACGGCCAAAAGTTTAATATACCTATTAAACTACAATATTTTTAGGAAAAACAATTAATAATTATGATATTTAATAGCATCCTCGGCAAGTCGGCACCATGCCAAAGGGGCCCAGTTTTAACGCCTTTTTTAATTTCTATTATTACTTTTTCTTTAGTTTTATTGTTTACGTTGTATTTATCTGTAAACTATTAAACTTGCTTAAAAAAGAAAAATATCAATCAAGAAAAATATCAATTACAGACTTTTAGGCGATACAAATTTCGCGGAAACAGCTACTTTATTATAAATAAAATTATCATTTTAATGCAATTATGATAATAATTATGCATAATCTGACTGTCGTCATGATTTACTTACGTTATGTTACATTTTATATAAAAGCTGTCATACGAGTAAACCGACTTTGTATCAAAATTCAGAAACTTCCTCAAAATATTTATAAAATACGTGAAAATCTCGTTAAATTCCCTCTTGCACTCACCTGTAACAACGCTGCACTGAAACTCTAGACTGTTCTACAAAATTTCACCTGCATCATTAGCGTCACGAGGAAACAGGCAGAAAAATGTCTCCAGTCGCCGCGCTATTCCGAGGCGTCTCAAGTCAGCCGACGCCATTCAGACAGCGTGCCGGCGAGGGAGTTGAAAGGCAGAGCACCCGAGCCAGAACAGAGCACTTCAACCTTGCATAGCAATCACGGGCCACATTTTAAACTGGTACTCTAAGGAGCAAGACTGATGCGCTCTCGGGTTAATGGAACCACAGCGAGACATTTTCTTATTCCTACACTTTGCTCCACGGATCGTGATTCTAAGAATAGACAAGAATTGACACTTGAAAGGCTGGGAGGCTAAAGAATTTTAAGGTCGAATCAGATACGTGAAGCTAACCTTTTTGAATCTTTCGAACCTTTTTCTATCGATAGATAATCAGTAGGGTGATCTGAATAGTGCATCTGACCCCTTGGGATCACGAAAAGTCAGACGGAAAAGGCCGTTAGTTTTTAAGGATTTAGTTTTGATAGATAAAGGGTTTGAAAAGTTGTGATTTAACTAAGACAAGCCGGCGTATATTATATTGTATATTGTCATACTTAAAGTTTTATTCATATTTAAGCCCCGTACGTACTCGTATCATTTGTAATAATTGCAGTTTTAGTAGGGTATTCCTTTTTAAGATGTAGCAACGTTATCACCTTTTAATATGGCATAAAATATTTTAGACTACGTTACGTAATTGTTAAGTTAATTTCCTTTCGCAACTACATTTTTTCGACAAATAATCGCATTAATCGTTTACTCTAAACGTTGCAGGTAAATTTAGGTTGCCTTCCTTAGATGATAAGTACCCGTACCATGAGTTGTGACATTACGGTTTTCGATAACGAATATCGAGTTTACTATCTGTGCATCTCGTTCACACTAAAATAGTACAAGCGAGATGCACAGATAGTAAACTCGATACTCGTTATCGAAAACCGTAATGTCACAACTCATGGTACGGGTACAGTGCACACTAGGTTACGGTTGCATTACAAAACTATACACGTGAAGTACCTTAGTAATTATTCAAGTACTTAGTAGTAGCTACTTACTAGTACTAGAAGATACCTAAACTTGAATATAATTAAAACTGTTGTGAGCCATGTTACGACTTATTAGTTACACACGGATAAACTCGGGTCTATATTGACTCCCATAATGTTAAACTTTCGATTTTTTTTATACATACCGATGTTTGTCATACTCGTTGGTAGCCATATTGTCATTAGTCATAACTTCAAAAGTCAGAATTTTCTTTTACCCGTTATCATTAGTTATAAGTATTGAATTTCATACCGTTATTGGTCATAACGCTCAATATAGTAATTGTATTGAAAGGTAGAAACTCAAAAGGCATACTAGTTGGATCTGTGGGGGTCGCAGTTCTAACCTAACCTAACCCACTTTTCTGGTAACAGTTCGTGTCTGTGGGGGTCGCAGTTCTAACCTAACCTAACCCACTTTTCTGGTAACAGTTCGTGTCTGTGAGGGTCGCAGTTCTAACCTAACCCACTTTTCTGGTAACAGTTCGTGGCTGTGAGGGTCGCAGTTCTAACCTAACCCACTTTTCTGGTAACAGTTCGTGGCTGTGAGGGTCGCAGTTCTAACCTAACCTAACCCACTTTTCTGGTAACAGTTCGTGTCTGTGGGGGTCGCAGTTCTAACCTAACCCAACCCACTTTTCTGGTAACAGTTTGTATCTGTAGGGGTCGCAGTTCAACCCTAACCCACTTTTCTGGTAACAGTTCGTTTCTATGGGGGTCGCAGTTCTAACCTAACCTAACCCATTTTTCTGGTAACAGATCGTTTCTGTGGGGTCGCAGTTCTAACCTAACCTAACCCATTTTTCTGGCAACAGTTCGTTTCTGTAGGATTATGAATTTTGATATTATGCTGATTAGTTTTATGACTTTTGTCTTATATGACGTGTAACATTATTGCATTTAATTATTATATTTATTTAGTTGTATGTCTGATAACTATTATGACTAATGATAGTTATGACTTAAAACAATATGGTTAACATTTTCTGACTTTCGAAAATCGGACTAATAAAATTATGGGAATCAAAGGGATCCCGGATAAACTCACGTGTGATTATATCGCACTAGGCGACATGTTTCGGGTAACACCTCACCCTAACCGCTGTGTCCTGACTCGGATTGAAGATGGGTACCAGAGCTTACCGGAAACATATCGCCTAGTACGATATAATTACACGTGAGTGTATACCTAAACTTCCTATATATGTTAATATTCCTCCAGAAATCAAATGTTTTGGAGGTGACTAAGCGATTGACGATCGTCCGCCAGGAGCGCAGAACTGTCAGCCACTTGTCAGAGCCTCAAAGCTTATGAACCATAGAGTACCCAGTTAGATGCTCATGGAGTATGCAGGCGGCCATAGCGTCAGACTGATGGTGGTACATTACGAGAAGTGATCGCATATTTTATTCATCGCCGCAGATAGGCGCGCGAAATTAGGAAAACAAACGAACAAAAGGCGAGAGATTTACTTTTGGCTTATCTTCTCTGTAAACGGGCGGATGTTGCTGTTTACTGACTTTTTTATTTTATTTGTTTTTTACGGTTGTTAAGAAATTCAAAGTCGGGATTGCTCCGACGATTGGCTAATAATTTATTTGGGGTTTCTGCTACTTGAGTATGCATTGAGGTCTTAATCTAATACCAATATCCATCAACAAACGGGGTTTCCTTTAAAACAGAAAATTTTATTTATTACGACGAAAACCAGATTATTATGTAATAAGAATCAGATAAAATCCTGCATGTACTTTGTAATTTTACTTTTAAGTCCAATCCTAAAAAACTATGCTCAAACTAAACTACATAGTTAAAGTCGGTGTTCTTTTGCAGTGCCTCCAGAGAAGCCAGTGGTCGTAGACCGTTGGGGGCGCGTCATCAACACCACCACACTGGGCCCACACCAGGAAGGTGATGATGTTCTTCTCACCTGTCGGGTACTTGGAGGTAAGTCCTGTAATTGCAATGTCCCTGTCAGCACCTCTTGATAAACCTATGGTATAAGAAGTCTAGAGGTATGATTTCAACATCAAGCTGAGCCTGGATGATGTTGTACTCACCTGTTGGGTACATGGAGGCAAATCCTCAAATTGCACCTTCCCAGTCATCTTCAGAAAAACTGACACAAGCACAAAGGTCTTTAGGTGACTGTAGGGTACTTGGACCCGGGTATTGTCCCTAAACTGCTACCAGAACTGGGGGTCATAGCAGCGTCCTTAAAAAGGGGCAGGGATTGTTGATGCAAAATTATTGCTTCCTGTGGCAATTTATGGAGGACGCCTATGTCCAGCAGTGGACGTCTGTAACTAATAGATACGGTATTTGCACATATGCCATCATCTTTTCTAGCAATTGCTGCAGAAAAACTAGGTAGTAGGCTTGGTAGCTGGAGACGAATTATCAATAACACGCTTGACTTTTTTGCTCATCTGAGCTGACATGTGTTCCATTTTCCCTGTGCCTCTGATATTTGAAGATAAGTCCTCAACTTTTGTAGTGCCTGTAAAGTGCGGCAAGCATGGACATTCTAAAACACCAAGCAATTATGCTTGGTGTCTGGTGGAGGACGATGACATACTGCTTCTGTGGGTGTCGACGAGGTTTTATACTGTTTTAATGTTTTGTCTATGTCTTTATTTTTGAATCCTGTTTTTGTACATATTCTATCAGTTGTCATTATATTTTTCGCCTTACGGTCGCCTTTTAGTTTTCAGCCCATTGTTTAATACTCTTAAGCTATCGAATTCTCTACAGTGGGTAGCAAATGAAGCGCTTTTCAAAAACCGCGCTAGTTATTGTAGTAAGGTGTAAAGTTACCAAACTGTCAGTACCTAAATCTACGGGAACCTTAATTATTCTTATTATAATCTTGTTCAGACAGCACAAAGATTAGTATCCTGTTTCATGGAATAAGGTTTTGTGCAACTTGAAACTAATAACGTTTTCTGAGTACACAATGCCGCGCAATTATAAGAGGGATGGCTTATGAATTTCAAGCTCAACGCAGCTTCAGCTATTTCTATCTTATTCCATTTAATTCCATGAAATAAAATATTAATACCGATTTTATATAAAACAAGTTAGTTTTAATTTTTTTAATGACTTCGCTACTTACCTGTTATCCTTACTGTGTCTCTTGGCTGTCTGCAAGTTACTCTCGCTATTAAACCTGCTACAAATATAGAACAAGCCTCAAAATTTTCATTGAATAAAAAATTCATATCAATTCATATTGCATACCTTTTTCAACTCAATGAACAAATTCTCATCTCAGCGAAATGTTCTCTGCGCCAAATACAGCCGAGTGGAATGTTCCCACTAATCCGAGTCCCAAAATGGCGGAACTGCTCGGCGTTCCTTCTCTTTTTTCCCGTTGTCTGTCGCCGCTGTGCTATTGACGTTCCAAAAAAGAAAGTAACAAAAGTTAAGCATCCTTGTTTTGCAAGTTTTTAGCAGAGATTCGTTACTGTATGCTGTTTAGTTCTAAATCGATCGACGTGTAGATTAAAAGGTTCCTGTTGGCGGGTATCCTCGATGATTTCACTGCTCGAGTAAAATATTGAATCTGGACAACGTATTTATTATTTTATAATTATTATACATATTCTATATAATTGTAATGCATGATTGACGTGTGAGATAATATGTAAATTGAGAAATAATATATTTAATTAATTATTTTACGGATTCGTCTTAGTCTATGATGTAATTTTAATCCAATTGATTTAATTTGAACAAGAAACATAGTACAGAAACTGTAATTTGATAAGTATTGGATATAAGTAACATGCTTGATAAGATAATAATTAATATTGTTTTCTTTTAATTAACATTACAGCCTTTGAGTTACAATGAAGGCTAATTATCTATAAGTAAATCAAAAATGATGTGATTTTTTATTTCATTATAATTATGAAAAATATGCGTAAGCTACATAAATGGGATTATAAATATAGTTTTCCAGTTTTATAAATATAGTATTTTATACAATCGTGTTAAAATAGAGAGCTTGATAACACGATGGTATGCAATACTTTTTCTACGAGTTAATTAAAGTAAGTAGTAAAAATTTAATATTACATTCTAGTAATTATTCCAAAAACAAAACTCAATAAGTAGCGTTGTTGTATCAACACATAATTTACTGGAAACCAAGTGTCATTACAAAACTGTCTCTGATTGGCCGATAACGTGACAGATAAAAAAGAAAGTATGTTCAGATACCGAATAATTTGCCAGGTCTCGCAAATTAGTATACAAATTGTATGAAGTTCTATTTTTGAAATTATTACAGTTGTCTGGAACGTATCGTTATGAATATTATAGTTGAGTTGGATGTATCATAGACAATCTGATATCGAAAATCGAAAAGTATGAACTTATAGTTCTGTCTATGTACTCGTAATTGGCAGATTAAAGTCGGCGAGTAGAAAAAATAATTTACATTTCTAAGACCCTTACACAAAACCATAAAAACGAAGAAATATTGGTCCACGTGGAACCTGCGCGCACAACTATTTGCAGAAATCGCGAAGCGTCTAACTTAACTGGTGACCGAAGAGCTGGCGGCTTCCTCGCACAACGTATCAGCATTACGTTACAACGAATTAATGCTGCCAGCATCCTTGGTCAATGCCTTAAGTGCTTTTTTTTTAGATTTAAGATAGAGTAAGCATTACATTTATTGTAATGATTAGGTTAGCTTCAGATCACTATCAGATATATCGGAGCTGTGGAGGTGGTCACAAATATCTGAACAACGCCTCTATTGTCAAGGCGATATAGTTCAGATACTACCTTCAGAGCTCCGATGTGTCTGATGCCGACTGTATAGTATTTGAAAATAAAGAATACCACCAACACTACCAATTGTACTCGGATAGCACAATTGGTAGTGCACTGGGCTAGTGATCCATATGATATGGGTTCGAGTCCCGCTTCAAGTCAAATTTTTCTATTTTTATTTTGATTTAAATATCGAATATATTCGCTAGCAGACTTTTCTGCATAATAAAAAAAAATAAAAAGGAATAATTTCAGGTATCCAGTCATAGTAAAAATTTCTTTAATCGTGCATCGATCGATATTCAAATAAGAATTTATCTTCAATATCATGGGTCACGTTCCATCACGGAGACACATTTGCAATAAAACGAAGCAGAATAACGTTCCAGCAAAGCCTTTTATTGCATACCATTATCATTTTTCTATGTGTTAAACTTAACTTACTTCGCGACGTGTAGCTAACTGAATTTCATCAATTATAATATTAATAACATTAATCTACACTAATTATAAAGGCGAAAGTGAGTGTGTATGTTTGTTACTTCTTCACGTCTAAATGGCTGGAGCGATTTTAATAAAATTTCGTATGGAGTTAGCTGACACCCTGGAACAAATAGGCTATTTTTTTTCCCCTAATTAACCGCGGGTAAGTAGGTCGCTTTTGAGGAGGCCTATGTCCAACAGTGGACATACTTAGGCTGATATAATGATGGTAATGAAAAAGAAAACAGGACTTAATACCTTTTTGAAAGTGCAGTGACTTCTATGGTCTTGGCTAAACTCTATATATTTATTTTTTGTTTAAACGAGATTAATTCCCTTTTAATTGTATAGTATGTGTGAAAAATGTGATAATTTAAATTTAAAATGATCAATCTTTAATAATTATTATTTGTCTTTTATAGCAGTGTTACCAATAAATATGGAGATATCGACAGGGGCCATCAAATATTTCGACAATTTACCAAAAATAAATAACATAAGTACATGGAAGTATTATTAGCCGCATTTGTTATATTAGTGTGGAGAGAGGTAGAGCTACGAGAAAGGACATAGGATATTTTTTTTCCAGGAACCATACTTTAAAGACGGAATTGGCTGACCGACGAAATCGCGAGGAAAAGCTAGTATGTATATGAGTTTTGCTAGTATAGAATATAGCTACTAGCGAAATCTCATCACACAAAATCTAAACTAAAATCTATTCTAGTAACAGAAAATTATAAATTCTGTTTAAACAACAGTATCACGTGCAACTAAGCTTGTATCGTGTATAAACTTTTATTAATAAACTGAAAATTGAGCATAACTCAGTCTTCTCTCTGGTCGCATCTGCCCGTTTTGCAATTCAGCAACTTTTGAACTATTCAAATGGGATGCAATTCATTAGAAAGGTGGTTAAATGTTTTTGTCAGTTGCAACAATAGTTGTTTCGAGTTCGCGTGGTAACGCAACGCGAGGGTTGCCACTTGTGAGTTTGAACTTTGTAGAAATCTCTACTGAGCGTATTTCATCTTCTACCGTTTTGAAGTGCCGACATGGGCTTGCAACCCGACTGCAATTTGTGTTGAAACTCTTGCTGCGGTGTAGTTCCCATAAAAGTAGCTGCTATCATGCAGTCCGTTATTATTTTATTAAACTACGACGATGGCAAACAACCATACGGCCCGTCTGATGATAACAGTCACCGTAGCCTATAGACAGCCTATAACTTTAGATGATTCATCGTTATAAAAGACATTGCACGTTGTACGAATCTGGAAGTTGCTAGTTCAAACCCCGGCTCGTATGTGTGTAACGAATGAGTTTAACAATAACTAATGTACGAAATATCATATGAAATGATGAGTCGCTTTTCAGTGAAGGAAAATAGCGTGAGAAATCCGGACTAATCCAATAAGAGGGCTTATTAGGATTAGCCTTACCCTGGCCTACGACAATTCGTGGGATTAGTTTCCAAATGGAGCACAGGCTCCAATGATTTGTGGCAAAATTTCCGGACAATGCGAGTAAGATGATGATACTTTAGAAATATAATATCACCCCTAGAGATGTCGCGCTCGATCGCGTTGTTTTCACGCGGCGAACTTTGTTTGCCCGCCTCAAATGTGTCGACTGACGACTTGACAACCCCCACGCCTAACCCCCGCTACACAAAAACGCTTTTATCAACCCCCAAAACGATTCTTTATTATAATCGAAAAGTTTCTTATTCAAATATTAGGTTGCGCGTGATGGAATTGATTTTCGAAAAAAAAGCTAAAATGCTAAGTGGTTGCATTGTAACGAAAATTGAGTTGAAAATTTTTGTCTTGTAACTTAATTTTTCAAGAACATTTATTTGATAGATTTGTACAAGAATTTGTATATTACACAAGCGTGGTGACTATGGCAACTCCGCCTAAGACCATACAAGCATAGCAGATACATGGTCATATTCTCGGGTCTATCCTACAGTGGACCTCTTAACGATGAAATGATGATGTTAGCTGTGGAGCTGTGGAGGTGGTCACAAATATCTGAACATGCACTTTGTCGCCGTGACTATAGGAGGCGTTGTTCATATATTTATGACCACCTCCACAGCTCCGATATATCTGATGGCGACTGTACAGTAAATTGAGGAACATTATGAAACACACGATTCATAGATCACATTAAGTAATAAAATAACGCCGCGCAAGCTCCCGGCTGTATTTTTCTTCCCGGCGAGCAGTCTACATACACAGAAACGCTTTTATCTTGCAAAACACTCCTCGAGAGCAGAGATCAAGCCATACATACTATATAGTGTGTTTAATACGGACCAATTTTATCAGAAACTGTATATACCGGTATAATATTAAGATTTTGGTGTCTAATCACGGGCTGGTTGCTTCATGTAAATTTATTTCTACCCGGGTATGTCCTTAAACAACGTCCAACAGTGTGGTAGGGTACAGCGAAGTACCATCACGCTAGTCTAGAGAAGCCCTACAGAAGACCTCCTCCTTAAAGAAGACCACAGCCATAATAGCACTGCTACCTTTCGAGTATGTAGTGTTGTGTTCCTGACGGTGAGTAAGGTTCCCAGAGCTCCAACTTCCCTTAAAGTCACCTTTGTCATAAAAAAAACGGATTACGGGTTAATATTTATTAAAGCGCAGGCTAAAGCCATACTGGCCTTGGCAAATCCCATTCCTGGAATATCCCTTTGCCTCAAACATCCAATAGTCTCAAATGTCCAATTCCTTCAATACATATTTCCACTTATGTCCAATATCTCAAATCACGATTTGCGTCGAAGGTTTAATACTGGAACCTTTGAAAGGCGCATCGTGGGCAGGCCCCCCACAAGGTGGACCGATGACATGGTAAAGATCACGGGATCCACTAAATGCATGTGGCACAATACAGGTCACTGTGGTTCCCTTTGGGAAAGGCCTATGTCCGGCAGTGGACGTTATTTGGCTGATATAATGATGATGATATGACATGTGCATGGAATGTCCAGTTCTCGAATGTTCGTTCTCCTCGTTGGATAACTTTCTTGTACATCCATTATTGACGAGGAGCTGTTATAGTGTTAACGAAATACTTAATAAAGAGATTAGCTAGCTTAATATATAGGTATAAATATTTTATTGTTATCATTATCAAGATCTCGTTCTAATAGTTTTATAAATAAAGAAATAAATATTTCGAGACAACCTTACACAAATCGACCTAGCTATTTCTAAACTGATTTTTTTTTCTTAGCGACTCGGCTGTGTTGTGAACGCAAAAAACCTAATACTCCTACTCGCTTCGCTCGTCGTCGTACCTACCGGTGACTCTTGGGACTGAAGACTGAATTTCTGGGAAAAAAATGATGGACCGGGGGTTTTCTAACTATATATCTCATCTGTTATTTGGTCGATATTGTTAGCTTAGTATTCTGCCCAATAGGTGATAGACATTATTAATAATGCCCGGTCAACTTAATAATTTGAATATTTATAATCGAATTGCCCTCTGATATTGGGCTTTTTTCATAATGCCCGGGCATTTTCAATAATACCCAAGTTATCACTTGGTCCATGACATATATAATAAATAGATACATATAAATATATAGAAAACACCCATGACTCAGGAACTAAATATCTGTGCTCATAACACAAAAAAATGCCCTGACTGGGATTCGAACCTAGGACCATCGGCTTCATAGGCAGGGTCACTACCCACTAGCCTAGACCGGTCGTCAATTTATTAGAGATTTTCATATATTTATAAATTAAGTAAAATAATGAAGTTGTTTGACTTCTGACACTTTACTATTGCTAAAGAATGAAATAAAGAATTTGCCCGCCTGCAAAAATAAATGCCAATTTAGTATAAGAAAACACCACCGACACGTGTCTTCGCTTTTTTTTTAGTTTAATGGCTTCCGAGATTGGATGTCTTTGAACATATAAATAGAAGGTAAAAAACATTTCTTATAATAAAACTGCTCATAGCACCAAATAATATAATTATAGTCGAGGCTCTTTAAATCACGAAGCGTCTGGTTAATTCAAGTGGTTACCGATGTACTAGCTCGCTTTCTCGCACAACGTATTTTTTTTTATGACAAAGGTGGCAAACGAGCAGACAGATTACCTGATGATAAGCAATTACCGTCGCCCATGGGCACTCGCAACACCAAGGGAGTCACAAGCGCGTTGCCGACCTATAAGTGGGTTGGAGCTCTGGGAACCTTACTCACCAACAGGAACACAACACTACATAACTAAAAGGTAGCAGTGCTATTATGGCTGTGGTCTTCTGTAAGGAGGAGGTACTTCCCCAGTTGGGCTGCCCCAGATTCAAGCGTGATGGTACTTCACTGTGCCATACCTCTCATGAAATTTTGCATTGCGATACAACGAGGAAATGCCGATGCCGCTAGCATCCTTCACTCAGATTCAGTTGAGATCACCTCAACCAATCTCGCTAGAAGCGAAAACATAGTAGGAGTGTTTCCAGAAGTACAAATCAATTCTGGCGCGGAAGGGTCCTGAATTTTTAGGAACCTTCCGCTTAGGGTATCTAGTAAGCCCAACGGTTTATAGATCACCCTCATCGTGATCGGTGTGTCTTGACTCGGCTTGAAGATGGGTACCAGAGCTTACCCGAAACATGTCGCCTAGTGCGTTTATCCGTTTGTAACTAAGTGGTTTATAGAGCAAGTCAGCATCAATAAAAGCCAGTATCCTTGCTTGGTACAATGTTTCAAGGCCCGTTTCTAGATTTAATGTAAGTAGTCAAGTAGGTATAACATTGAAACCCTTGTATACTATTTGAAAATAAATTATTAAAAAATGATATCTAGGATATCCCTAATGCCATAAAAAATCACCAATTAAAATCTTTAAAAAGATTAACATTTTTCCAAGTTAACATCGGCAGGTATTCCCGTTCGCCTCGACAATTTCAGAATCGCCGGATTCCAATCAAAGTGACTTTTATTGGATTAAGTGTATAACTCGGGCGTTATTCCGATCGGGGGACCGTATTTGCATAATGGGGAAATTGATTGGAGCGTATTCGGAAAAGGCTCTAGAAGATTCAGCACGTGTTAATGTCCACAGTGATGGATGATATTGGAGTAAGAAAGATTTTTTTACTCAAGAAATTATAAGGGGATCCACTTAATATGTTTTATTTTCATTTATTTTCTGTTTAATTTTATAAGTGAATACACAACAATACAATACAATGAATACAAAAAATTACACTATTCGATAAAAAAATTAAGAGAAGGTATATTATGTGGGAAAAAAATGACGAATATATTTCATTTTATCTTCGACCACAGTTAAATCTCGCAGTACTTTAGTTATTCTGTGACGATAGCGTTTGCAACAGTGCTGATATACGGACTCTCATTATAATTAACTTACATGATAACTCTCCCATTTTAAGTAATACTGCAAATACTTCTGTGAAATTCACATTGATCCGTAATCCGCGTTTTTTTCTTTATGCAAATCTTTTTTGTCCCTTCTCAACGGGGCCCAGACCTCAGCCTGTTGCGTCCGGCCCTCCTCACTTTAAAATTAACTGCAAAGACAGCTTGTCAAAGATCCGGCGTCTTTTGGTTAGATTTAAAACGAATTCGCTCTAAGCTCGCCTTTTGTCACTCAAACGGATAGCAAAGTTGACCTTTGTTAAACCTTATGTCAAAGGAATAAAGTCCGTTTAAGAATATCGTGATAAGTATTCAGTTGTTCAGACGAAATGGGATTGGCGTTGGCTAAATAAACTGTTTAAGCTTTATGGCACTTGTGAATATGAAATTATGGAGTTGTAGAATTTGGGGATTTAGAAAATCTTTACGTTACGTTTGGTACTTGAAATCCTTTTAGTTGAGACTTTTGAAAAGGATTTATATAGAGGTTTAGAAACGACGTTAAGATGAAATGTGTCTCTAATACTAGATTAATTCATTAGTAGCCACGGACTTTCATCCCTATAGAAAACCACAAGATATCATTTCCACGCTTGGCACGGGTAGACTATTGCAGTATGTTTTTTAAAGACGATAAGGAAAATAAGTATTTTTTACCTGTTATAAAAAAAAACTTACGAGTTATTACGAGTATTTGCAATGTATTAAGAGAAGCATATGTTTTTTATAGAAGTCACTTTGGATGTAATTTTCATATCGCAGAATTCAAGTAATCGTGTTTCTGATTTATTAAGTTAATCCTTAAATATGTAACTTATGACGCACAAAGACTAAGATTAAGGATTAACTATACAAAGAAAGTATGTAACAAATGAAATTCAGCTGTCATTTCTACGGCGCAGCCTTAAGTATATGTCATTTATTTCAATTTTATATTTATATAGTAGTATTGCTAAAAAAATCAAAGCAAATCAAAATACTTAATAAAAAATAATTTGATTTCTTCTTAGTTGTTCAGTTATTCATTATAATTATCCAGAAAAAAGGATCAATTGCCGTCTTACTTGTAACAATATCTTGAATCCAATCTTAATATGAATCAAGGGTTGTTTCGATTTAACATTTAATTATGTCATGACCAATTGTTTTTTTTTTCAACGCCTCTGTCTATATAAATAGGCGGGTTATTTGCCAAGTGCCAACCGGGGCAAAGACGTCAGCATCCGCATCCGCCATCTAATGTCCGGTCCATCACCGGACGTCCAGGCGAGGGGAGTGAATTCATCGTTACATTGTGAATATTCCATTAAATCGCACGAAGCGATTCGCTTTTATCTTCCTAATGCGGACTGCCCCGGAACAGAATTCGCTGTCTTCGTCTTTATTCCCGGAAAGATATAATTTGGGTCTTTACAAGGCAAGGGTGAATAGGCTGTTACTGAACTAGCGTGCTACACCCTCGACCTCGTCGTCACTTACCATCAGGTGCGACTGAGGTCAAGCGCTGGTCAGTCTTGTATTAAAAAAATAAATAAGACGTAGCATTTAGTCCTAAGGTACATATTAGTATTGTACAGTCAACGTCATATAGTTGGTAGCATCCAAAGTACTCAAAAAGTTCGTTACACCATAGAATTAGTATGGTGTACCGAACTATTTGAGTACTTTGAATGCTACGAACTATATGACGCTGACTGTACTCGGATATTGTTCTTAAACTGACTAACTGGAGCGCTAATGCAAAAATCGATTTTCATAAGTTTCGAACGCTCGTCTCTATCATCTCCCATGACGCCTTAATCGGAGTAAAAGAAATAGCTTCGAACTTCGGTTTTCGCGGTAGACCCCCTGCACATTATATGTAATATAAATAAATAAACTTGACCTAATTTACGAACTGCAGCTCCACTAATTAGGACCGAAATTCGTGTGCCACATTCTCAAATGAAGAACAGACCTATCAAAATTATATTACAATTTAATTGATTACATGGACTCGTTCGCTTTAAAGTCGCTTTTATGTATGAGATTAGCGGGGATTGCATTGATTCATGTAAATTCTAATATTTGAGTCTGAATACGGTTTAAGCCGCAGGTTTTTTACTAATTGACTTCCAGTAGACGTAGCGGAATAGTTTGACCAGCGGAAGAAATTATATAACGAGGAGCATACTATATGTCGACAGTTATAACTATTCTCACTTGCGTATCCATATTTTACGTCTTCCTTCTTTTATTAAATAAGATACAGTTTTAAAAAAAGGCTTCAATCAATTCTGATGATTTCGGCAGTGTCAAATTGATCGTAGAAATTGTTTATTCTTTTTAATAGGCGTAGTGGCAGAATGTCATACAATCACCAATATTTTTAAGGCCAATCACCAAGATGCTGTGTCACAATGTAAATTGACAGTTAAAAAAGAGGACCTTGCCTATCTTATGCCGGCAATGTCAACTCATGCCTCTTGCCTAGCGAAACCTGCAATCACATACTTTGAAGCATATATAAGGATGGATATTAAGGATGACATCATAATGTCAAAATTGTAGTGCATAGTTTTTCTTATAATTAAATTGAAACTTGAATTTTTTAAACTATTATATTGCATGTTTGAGAAAAGCACTATACACACCTCGGCATGAAAAGGGGTTGTCGTCCTCGTAACAATCCTACCTATACTTTGACGGCAACCCCTTACTTCCCGGCCTGTGTAATAAAGTACTATTGCTAACTGCCCTAATGAACTACCAGAGATCAGGACTTATCTAGTTATTATAATTATAAGATTAAACGAACTTACCTAAGTGAAGTTCTATCTTAATTATACGAAGCCGCCAGTCCGAGACGTGTTTACATGTAGTAGCGCTCTACGTGCGATGCAGGTCACATAATTTCAAAGCTATTTAAAAAAAAAAAAAAAAACAAAAACATCTCTCGTATAGCAACATTACATATAAGCGTCATTTAGTTTAAAGATAGAGGTATTAACAACCCCATGTTTGGGATAATACTGTGTATTAGTGGGTGGGTTTTTGGGTGTGACGTCTCGGACTGGCGGCTTCGTATAATTAAGATAGAACTTCACTTAGGTAAGTTCGTTTAATCTTATAATTATACTCGCCGCCAGTCCGAGACGTGTTTACATGTAGATGTTTAAAGCTAAGGTTGTTAATAATTGGTCCTTATGATGGATAAGAACAAAACAAATTATATTCTTCTTAGGAAAAAGCAAAACAATTATGCAATCAAGTATGTACAAAATTACTAAAAAATAGTTTTATAGTAGTAAAACACATAACTGTAATACATAGCTATAGATCTGGTTTAATATCTTAATGTCTGACAATGGCAACTGTTGCCGAGCTCAGAGCCAACGTGCAACTTCACAAATTTTATCCATGCAGATATCTGCGGCTGAACTAGACCATGTCGAGGACTGTGTAACTGTGTAAATATATAAACATTTATTCCAGCCTCTTCGAGGTAATCTTAATCCATCGACTTATAAATTGCATGGTTAAACGCCTATGAAGTTCTTTATAGATAAGTGTCACTCCAACTTTGTTCTTATCTATATAACTATGCTCTTGCTTCAATCAATAGTTGAAACTGGATAGAGCTCTATTTTATAATTCGTGGCATAACATTGATTGTAAACTCTATATTAATTATCTCTGTTAATTGGACACTTTCATTAGAAAATTTGATGTTATTTTTATCAACCAAGGCAGGAGTTTGGACTATATGACCACGCATCAAAATCAAAGTTTCATTAGAAAAATTAAATAAAATTTAAAATAAATTTAATGGCCTGCTGGGTCCACTCATAGGGCATTTTATTCTTTCATCTGAACTAATTCTTGGTCCAATTTTCAATGACAAGGGGCTCTATATATATATAGTTGTGTTCTATCTAACATAAAGTATGGTGATCCAGTGTCTAAACCGTCACTTAAGGATTTTATTACCAATAGAATTAGAGCTTGGTATCTAAATTGTGTTTGTTACAACAGTTCCACTATAGAATACTGTTTAATGATATTTTATATCCCTGGCTGACAGAAAACCTGCGGCTAGGGAAACCTCATAGTGAATTTTTCTTGAAGGAGGTGACAAGAAATGTTCATATGCTCAAATTTCTTACATGCAATGATTTATTTTGGGACCAACATTGGAATATAAAAGTATTATATCTTGATGTCATATAGACATTTCAGTACTAAAGATCAATGAGAAAAGTCATAAAATAATCTGTAAAAACATCTATGGTATTAGTTTTCTAAAATGTTATTTTTATAAATTCTAGAAACAATTAATTCAGTATCAGATAAACCAAATTGATGAACTATTTTTCAAATCTCTTAAAGAAGGTTCCCTTACAATATTAATATTTCTGAACTCAAGCCAATAAGGCTTCAACATTATCTTATGTGTTAACATATGAAAAGAAAAAATCCACACAAGAGTATTTTCACACTATTGCCAGATGATACTATTAAAGTGAGGAAGTTCTTCCCATAATATTTATATATGCTACAGTAGCAGTAGTATTGTTTTAGCTGAATTTATTTTAATTCAGTTAAATTAGATAGTTGTTTCTTTTCAAGAATAGGCATTGACACATCAATACATAATTGAATTAAACCCATCAGGACTGACTTAGTGTTTGATTACACTATGTCTAGGTACATGAAAATTTTAAAATTTTAGTACCATTAGGTACTATGAATTATCATAGATCTGATTAAATAAGGTGATGAAGTCAATATTATATTTCCCTTTCCCTGTGTTAAGTAGGTTAGGTTAGGTTAGTAACATTTTAGTAAACTCATAGGACCAGTATTTTCATGGAGGCTATAAGGTAGAGCATTAAAAATGCTACAATTTCCAGCAAATGGAAATCACAAAACACATTTTACTATTTTCAGCAATTGGCAAGGAAAAATAAGTCAATTGATGACATATTACAATTTTAAGACATGTTTAGAAACTGTTTACACATCTTCTAATTTGGAGTATGTTGGTTCAATATATCTGTTAAGACTTATGAGATTTAAAATTTGTTGATTTATATGACTAACTTTGGTTTATTTATAAACTATATTTTAGGTATATAAACTTTATATACCAGAAGAGATAAGATTAGCAAAATTGGGCTGGACAATATGACAACTAAGTTCTTGGTTTCAATACTAAAATTTATCTTTGTTATTCCAAGATTGTGGTTCTGAATTATACGAAGGAGATTCGTCGAAAAAACGAAATTTCATATCCTTGTCTCCAGTGTCAGACTCACAGGATTATCTGTAATTTCTAGCCATTCAACCTGAGTTGGTTCTGGTATCTGGATCTGGGTCTCTGTGGTGGTCACTGATGGCTCCCTGGGTAGAGTTAATCATATTTAATTTGCAGTTTGTTTGTCACATTTTGCTTTAAATAAAAATTGAACAATATTTGTATCACATACAGTTTTTGAAGAATTCCCCTGGCACCAGTAAAAGCAAAATATCTTACAGATGTTGAATCCTGATTATGCATCTCAACTGCTAATTTAGCAGCATCAGCTCCTCATTGAACACTGTTGACATTGCCATACAATAAGATTGTAAGAGGTTTTTCAACATCTCATTAAATTTTTGTCAAATTCATATCAAAATTGTGTCTTTCAATCGAGATCCCTTTTAAGAAATTTCAGCCTCTCGAATACATTTGAGGTGCTTCAGCTCGTGAGTGATTCTACTTTCTGAAGAAATATCCC
The DNA here is from genome assembly GCA_022674325.2 of Grapholita molesta. Lineage (NCBI taxonomy): Eukaryota > Metazoa > Arthropoda > Insecta > Lepidoptera > Tortricidae > Grapholita > Grapholita molesta. The sequence continues at coordinate 19,305,918 of CP053124.2, read as the reverse complement.
ACGCCTTTATCTGTAAATCCTTTCTAAGGCATCAGCCAAAATCTTGGTCTAGCGAAGTGCAAGTTTATGTTAAACAGGGTCTCCTATTTCTAGGGTGTCCACACCTTCATTGCCCAATGCAAGCAGGATCTTTTTTGGTAATTGATCAACATCTGTGAAAACCTGTCTTAGATGATGGTAGTATATAAGTAGTCTACAGTGTGTAGCTACTAGTGTACTACTAGTGTAGTAGTCACTAGATAAAAAACCAACTTTAGGCGCACAAAAGGAAATCTTTATTAATCCTTAAAAAGATAACTCTCGCCTTGGTTTAGACGGCCACTGTCAGTCCGCAAAGTGAAAGCGCTGGCCCATTATAATCAAATAATAACTTCAAAGTGTACTACTAGTGTAGTAGTCACTAAATAAAAACCAACTTTAGGCACACAAAAGGAAGTCTTTGTTAATCCTTTAAAGATAACTCTTGCCTTGGTTTAGACGGCCACTGTCAGACCGCAAAGTGAAAGCGCTGGCCCATTATAATCAAATAATAACTTCAATGTCAACAGGGGCATTGAGTCAGTATTCCTTTTTTCATATAGTTAATAATTATGAACTCTTGTCTTGCATAGTTGGGAACCGTCAATCTTCAAACTGAAAGTGTTGGCCCAATATTCTCAAGAAATAAAACTCAAGTTTTCACAGAACTATCAAGTCAGTTTTTCTTCTTTCATATAGATAATATGAACTCTTGTCTTGCATAGTTTGGAACCGTCAATCCTCAAACTGAAAGCGTTGGCCCAATATTGTCAAGGAATAAAACTGAAGTTTTCACAGAACTATCAAGTCAGTTTTTCTTCTTTCATATAGATAATATGAACTCTTGTCTTGCATAGTTTGGAACCGTCAATCCTCAAACTGAAAGCGTTGGCCCAATATTGTCAAGGAATAAAACTCAAGTTTTCACAGAACTATCAAGTCAGTTTTTCTTCTTTCATATAGATAATATGAACTCTTGTCTTGCATAGTTTGGAACCGTCAATCCTCAAACTGAAAGTGTTGGCCCAATATTGTCAAGGAATAAAACTGAAGTTTTCACAGAACTATCAAGTCAGTTTTTCTTCTTTCATATAGATAACATGAACTCTTGTCTTGCATAGTTTGGAACCGTCAATCCTCAAACTGAAAGTGTTGGCCCAATATTGTCAAGGAATAAAACTGAAGTTTTCACAGAACTATCAAGTCAGTTTTTCTTCTTTCATATAGATAACATGAACTCTTGTCTTGTATAGTTTGGAACCATCAATCCTCAAACTGAAAGCATTGGCCCAATATTGTCAAGGACTAAAAAACTGAAGTTTTCACAGAACTATCAAGTTAGTTTTTCTTCTTTCATATAGACAAAATGACCTCTTGCATTTCTTAGATGGGTAGGTATTATCCATCCTCAAGTGAAACGCTGACCCATTATTATCAAATAATAAAACTTGAATGTTTACAGAATCATTGGGCATTGTAAAAACTCAAAGGTCAGTACTGGCCCCAAAGGTCAATTTAAATCAATTTCTTGCAGTATTTGATCAGTTTTAAGTTATCACATATAGGATGCATGTCATGTATACAACTTATTTCTCAAAATATTCGCTCGTTATTATCGATGACGTTGGTGAGGATGACACCGATGATCGACGATGATTTTATACACGTAATCTCTTTCACTGTCCCTATTTTCTTTTTGATGTATTATTTCCTTTCCTCCGTTTTAATTATTTTTTCTTCTGTCGCTGCGATAAAACGAACTAATTTGCAAAAGTAACCTCGCGAAGTCGCGAACCGCCAAAATGAGAAATAACAACAAAAAAACGTTTTTCTATGAACAATTTCAATGTAAATAAAAATGGTTCGTTTTTAAACATGAAACGTAAAAAATTACGAATAAAAATAATGTCATTTTATTAGTTATCTGTATCCGAACACCGGATTTGCATTATTTATCCTTGGATCAATGGTTTATTGTCGATTCAAGTTTATAGGTTATTTTGATGATTCGTAACGGGATTTTCAAGAGTGTACAGTAAAACGTGCACCTGATTATAGTAAATCCAGTAGATAACATTGTTATGTTAATTCGATAGTTAACTATTTGCTGTACATACCTCAATGTTGTTTAAAACAAACCGTGATTTGACCTCTTTGGCGGCACTTGATATTTCTCGATATACGATGATTTCACATGAAAAATATACACCACAACCACTATTATTATATTCACAATGATATTAAACATATTTGGATAGAATATACACAATAATCTTACTATTTTTAACATAAATTAACGAGAGTACTTGTGACCGCGCTGTCACATAAAACGTAATGACGCTTATATGTAATGTTGCTATACGAGAGATGTTTTTGTTTTTTTTTTTTAAATAGCTTTGAAATTATGTGACCTGCATCGCACGTAGAGCGCTACTACATGTAAACACGTCTCGGACTGGCGGCGAGTATAATACCATTGACTAAAATAAAGGGATTACGCGTCTCTCAAAATTGTAAACAATATCACGAAGCCGGCGAAATTCATCATAAAATAAACCAAGTTATCGCTTCGCTTTGAAGTTGTTTCGACCGTGTGCCGATAAATGAAGCAAATTGAGAGACTATAATTAATCGGGTACGTCACGTAGGTAACCCGTAACGGGCTTAGTACGGCCACTTGTTACTGTCAACACAAATCCAAATTAAACCCATTGACATTTGGAATTAGATCCCCGAAACCGCGCCGGTTCTGAAGCACAGCGAGAACTAATTCAATTTGCTCAGAGCAGAACTAAGCGTTCGATCCTGGCTTAACAAAAGCATAGCGGTTTACAAACAAGCCAACAATGGCCCGAAAGGAGCCGGTGGCTGCGGGCGACAAATATCGTCGGCCATATTGTTTGACATACAATATTATAGGCATTGTTTGAAATACTCATTGGGTGAGATGCGTGTAGTGCAAAATGTTAAGCTTCGAAGAGTATTCAAAAACAGTACAGTTATTTGTTTTACAAGAGAGCAACGTTAGTGTTTTCATACTCGTGCTAATATTGAAAGCTGCTAGCGAAATATTTCAAAAAGTGGAATCTTGAGGGTAAGGCCCATTTAGACCAGGCAAGAACTTGTATACGATTCTCATTACATTGCGGGCTATCGGCGTACAGCGAATTCGGTCGCTTTATATAACCCCGCAATGTAATGAAAATCGTATACAAGTTCATGCATGGTCTAAATGTGGCTTTAGGATGGTTATAAGGTACGAGAGGCTGCTAAGCTAAGTGAAATAATTTTTAGCCTCATTAAATTATAAATTGTATAAAATATAACTTAACTATATTTTGTAAATGAAGATAATCACGTTTATTTGGTCACTCGCGCGACATATCTCATGTGTCATATTTTCAAGCACTACGTGCTTGAACATGGAGGTCTATCTTCTCCGTAGTGCTTGAAAATGGAGGCTTATATTCTCCGAAACATGTCGAGCGAGTGACTAAATAAACGTGAGGAAAGCCGTTATTTTTATAACTAAAATATTACAATGAGTCACGATAGTTTCAATACAAAAAAAAGTCTATTTAACCTAACCTTAATAAAATTAATTCACAAAACCAGAAAACTATCGACAAAAAAGCGCCCATAACTGATTTCATAATATATAACATGAAAAATACTATTGAAAGTTTAAATAAAAAAACTAATTCACTACACGAATTCCAAAAACGATGACGGAAAATGCGCCCATAACTTATTTCATAAAAAAAACTGTGTAACTCTTTGTGTATTTCATGAAAACAGTCGCAACTATCACGGTCGGGCAGATAGGCAATCCACGCAGCTCTGAGCTCGGTATCAGCCAAGCGTAGCCAAGCAAGTGCACGCGTTGTACCGCGCCACTGGTTAATACGAGTACGTTTTAGGATCCCTGTACCCTTACCATGAGTTGTGACATTGAGATTTTCGATGACGAGTATCGAGTTTACTATCTATGCATTTCATTCGCATTAAAATAGTTCAAGCGAGATGAAGAGGTAGTAAACTCGACACTCGTTATCGAAAACCTCAATGTCACAACCTCAATGTTTCTCTCCGACATTTCATTTGCATCGGGGAAGCGTGCCGTTTGTTACTTTTTAGATATCGGCTGATTTAAGTTAGAACAATTCATTCGATGTGTTAGGCTTTCTGTTTCTGTCTGGTATCCCATTTACTTTGGAAACACGTATCGTTAGTGTTTTGTTTATATTGCGTATTTCTTACTTAATATAATCTTAATATTTCTTAATATTTTCGGACAATCTGACACAAATCGACCTAGTCCTACGGTAAGCTCAGTAAGGCTTGTGTTGTAGGTACTAGACGACGATATAAATATAATAGATAGATACATATAAATACTTAAATACATAGAAAACACCCATGACTCAGGAACAAGTATCTGTGCTCATCACAAATAAATGCCCTGACTGGGAATCGAACCCAGGACCATCGGCTTCATAGGCAGGGTTACTACCCACTAGGCCAGAGCGGTCGTCAACGTACCGTTCATATAACGTGTTTTGTTTTCTGTCTGGTTTTTTTTTGGAAACACATACCATTTATATTTCAGATTATGGATGGTTTAAGTGGATATTTGATACAGTTAATTTATAAGTTAAGAATTTTTGAATCCCATTTGCTTTGAAACCGTTTATATTATTAGTAGATTGCGGGTAGTTTAATTGGCTATTTGGTACAGTTTATTCTTGAATACATTATTGTAGTTATTCTCATAGTTGCTTACTCAGTTACTTATGTTTTTTCGAAAATATAATGATTCAAATGCCGCATCTCTTGCCACTGTCATCGTGATAAATTATGTTTAAAGGTATACTGCAAATCGTCACTTTAACAACTATTAATACCTTTTTCTTAAGACATTTGTAAGTTACTTTCTAATTTTAGTTTTAGTCCGACTCAAGGAACAACTAACTGACTACCTACAGACTTACGATGTCTTTTCTCTATCGCGTAATAAACTTCTTAAAATGTTGTTTAGTTTAACGCTTTCAAAATAACCCCACTGATTTAAAAAAATGGCCGCTGCGCGACTTATTGTAAAATTGGAGAAACGGACTGACTTTTTGTAAAAACATGATCAGAATGATGATATGGGTCAGAATGCTAATTATATTGATACACCGCTTCATCCTTACCTGCCAGTGCAGGCGCGTCGCGATTTTGAAGATAGAACTCGCCTCAAGGACGCTTCCCGAATGGACCAATCAGGGGGAGCGCTGGCGTCGTATGACCGACGCCATTTGTTTACTTCAGTTGTTTTTAGTTGCAAAACCGCCGCGGATTAGATACCTATTTTTAATGGATACTATTGTTTATTCGAGTGTTAAGTGAGATTAATATAATATTTAAGTGATCAGTTAAGTGTTTAATTTCCTATCCGATGCTAGAATTACCTAATAATATCTCATTCCTGTATACTTTATACCTAATATTTCTTACGCAGGTCCGTATAGATATGATCCTTGGTCAAGATTTTGTATTGACATGATACTTATACCGACTACCTTTGGCCTAGTGGTAAAGGACCCACTAACCGAATCCAGGACCGTGCATACAGCCGTTCGTCCATATATAGGCAGAGGCCTATCAAGCTAATGGTCCTAGATTCAAATCCCACGGCATTTATTTGTGTGATTACCACATCTAGGTTGATCATGAATCATTGGTGTTTTCTATGTATAGAGTGATGGCACCAATGTTGGACACTTTAAACTGACAGGCACCAATGATGGACACTTAGTTCTTAATTCAAAAACCATAACGTTATCCATAACGTTTAAGACCAGTCTGGACCCTGCCTATGATGCCGATAGTCCTGGGTTGGAATCCCAGTAAGGGCATCTATTTGTGTGATGAGCACAGATATTTGTTCCTTGTCGTCTAGTATCTACAACACAAGCCTTCTCTAGCTTACCATGGGGCGTTGTAATTTATGCAATGCCTTGTAATTTTTATTTATACCAATTTTTTTCGCAGGTCGACCAGAACCGACGGTCAGATGGCTAGTCAACGGCGTGCTAGTGGACGCCGAATACGAGCAGAATACTGGAGATGTGATCGAGAACCGTCTGATGTGGCCCGCTATCAGACGCGCTGACTACGCCGCCGTGTTCACCTGTCAAGCTGCCAATTCGCAGTTGGTCCCGCCTCGTGAGGTGTCTCTTGTCTTGGACATGTTCTGTAAGTATATACTGCTCATACTATACTCATACTACTCCTGCTCATTCTCCTGCTCATACTACTACTGCTCATTCTTTTAGCGAAGAGCGCTGGAAAGGATTGGAAAACTGGAAAACAAATTACATCGTTTTCGGAAGGCGTATTTCTGACATATATTGATGAAATATCAAAGAAATATCAACCGTCATCACTTTGGAGCATAATATATATTGCTTAAAACTACAAAGCGCATAAACCATAACGTTAAATTGAAACAAGCTCGTACGTTCTTAGAATGGTTGATGTTTGAGCGTGCTACTTGCAATCCGGAGGTCGTTAGGTTCCAGCCCCGACTCGTACCAATGAATTTTTCGGTATTTATGTACGAAATATGACTTGATATTTACCAGTCGGTTTTTGGTGATGGAAAAGATTGTGGAGAAACCGGACAAATTCCAATAAGGCCTAGTTTATTCTCGGGGTTGGAATGGACATTAGCTAAATTTTTCACTAATGTTAAATGTTTTTTTACAGTGAGACCACTAACAGTAGAAATCCGGAAGCCTACAGAAATAGGCGAAGGAGGCTCGTTAACGGCCGAGCGTCGGTACGAGGTGTCTTGCGAATCGGCGGGGTCGCGACCGCCGGCCATCATAACGTGGCATAAGGGGAAACGGCTGCTTAAGCGGATTACTGTAAGTCTTAGTTTTATTAAATAGATCTCTTAAGAGATTTCAGCTCAGTATTAGACCTTACAAAATGGTCGTATTATGAAAGGTCGTATAATTACATTAGTGACGGAATGCTTAAGTTTGCGGAGGAAGCCACTAAGTACATTGTTTGCTTAACGTTTGCTGCGTAAAGGTAAGTAAAGACAAATTTATTTAGAGCACTGCTGAGCGATGGTTGCAGATTCAAACCCCGGCTCGTACCAATGAGTTTTTCCGAGCATTGTTTATATATACGACTTTGACCTCAGTCACACCTGTTGGTTAGTGTCGACGAGTTCGAGGGTGTAGCATGCTGATCCAATAACAGCCTATTCACTCTTGCCTTAATAAGACGCAAACTATAACTTATATACTTGATATCACTTCATATTTATTTACCAGTCGCTTTTCCAGTATACCCTCGGGGTGCGAAGGTCAGAAATGTATATAGAATAGAATAGAATAGAATAGAATATAATTTATTCGTAAAACACAGACTATTTACAAAAAACATGCAAGAAACGATAAGACATTACAGAAAGTGCCACGAAATGGCCCCATCTCAGCATATTGCTAGCATGTTGCCAGCGCTGGTCTTCCGATGAGGCCATCAGGTGAGAGACATCACGACAGACAACAACATACAGAATAACAAAAAATAAAAACACGATCGAAATAATAAGAAAAAAAAAAGGACCATAAAGAGAAACGAAAGATAACCCGTCCGACCGTTCCTGTGTTGGCCCGTCATTACGCGAATGATGCTAGCGCCAAGCCAACAGCGGCGGCTATGCGTAGTATATATGTATTTGGCATAATAATCTATACACGCATATTATAATGAGTGACCCATCTGTGATTCAGATGGTCCTGGGTTCAAATCCCTACTGTGACGAGCACAGATATTTACGGCTGTGTCATGGGTGTTCTCTATATATTTAAACTGAATACCCACAACACAAGCCTTCTTGAGCTCACCGTTCAATTTGTATAAGGATATCCTGTAATATTAATTTATATATCTATAAACAAAATGCGAAAGAAACTAAAATTATAATCTTACATCCTGCGAGCATAGAAAGCAGGTCAAGATTTTTTGAAAGAGAAAGCTCGGAGCATTATTATTTTATTTTATTTTTGTTTGTGGGTATTTATAAATTTCATTTTTGTAATTTAATTTATGTTAAGGTAATGCCACCAATGTTGGACACTTTTAGCTGACAGGCACCAATGATGGACACTTAGTTCTTATTTCAAAAATCATAAAGTTATTAATTCAATATGTCCCAACAAATGCGCAACACTTAACTCCTTTGAAATAAGCACTAATGTTCATGATTGGTTCCGTGTCCATTACTGGTGCCGTCACCTTAATTCTAATTTATTTGTATTTAAAATTTGTTGTTATGACGTTAAATAGATTGAATTGAATTTTCATATAACGGAACAATCACGCATTTATACTATGTCGGGCACGTAAACCTAGTTGCTACAATTTATTTTAATGCAATGCAAACATGTCCACACAAGTTCCCAGCATTTTTTCATCCCAACAAAGCTCTAAAGAATATTTTTTAATACAGCAAGTGGACTCGGAATTCTTTAAATAGTCAAACATCACAATAGACATCTCGAAAGATGTGTACGGAACTGCAGAACCCAATCGTGTAATGGCAGTCTAGTTACGTATGTCAACTGATATTACAGTTGTATTGTTGCACTGAGAACCGGATTCAATGCATTACCTGGTTGAATGTACGTGTATTCACGACGTATTATTCTGTGAAGATGCTATTGTTAAATTCAATTCACTTAATTAGTTTGCTGAAGTATAGTGAACTGGAGTACAAATTATATTATATAAGTTTTTTTTTTATGACATATTGGCGACGGTAATTGCTTAACACATGCCTGGTGTTAAGCAATTACCGTCGCCCATGGGCACTCGCAACACCAGGGGAGTCACAAGCGCGTTGCCGGCCTTTAAGGGGGGTTGGAGCTCTGGGAACCTTACTCACCATCAGGAACACAACACTACATACCTGAAAGGTGGCAGTGCTATTATGGCTGAGGTCTTCTGTAAGGAGGAGGTACTTCCCCAGTTGGGCTGCCCCAGATTCAAGCGTGATGGTCAACGCTGTGCCCTACCTCTCATTGTTGGACGTAGTTTAAGGACATACCCGGGTCCAAAGTTCAAAGTTCCGATAAACTCATTAGTACGAGCTGGGGTTTGAGCTTGCGATCTCCGGATTGCAAATGACACGCTCTTACCGCTAGGCCACCAACGGTATTATATATTTACATATCAGTAACATTATTAATTCATTAAATTTCGCTTCATTCCGTGTTATATGTGGTTTTCAATCAACAGAAGTTTGACTGTCATTTTGTTGAATTCTACATAATTAGGTCAATTTTATCAACCATTTTCCGTATCAAATTAGGATTTAAAGTTTTTAATTTGCAAGAAAATAAGGCAAGACAATAAAATAAAGCTTGTGATACAAAGGTGGCTGCAACTGTCGAGGGAAGAATGCAGCTAAATTGAGTTAGGGCTCATTAGAAAGGAACACAACTATTTAAATATTTGTCTCAATGTGACAGCAATACGACTGTAAACTAAAATGTAAAAATGTAAACTGTAAAATAAAATACTTTCTAAAAAAAGGATATACGGTAGATAGAGAAGTGTAAGAGATTACTCATGGTACTGTTAAGTGGCAAAGGGAAATTTAACCTAGAATCCTTCATTGGAGCGTAAATGGTTTTGAGTATCGACCACGTCCCGGAAAGCGCAGTGTGGGCAGACCTCCGATAAGGTGGTTCGAAGACGTGTTAAAGATCGCGCGAATCCACTAGATGCAGGTGGCGCAAACCGGTCACTGTCTAGGTTCTAGGATAGGATGCATATGTCCATCAGTGGACGTTCAGCTTATATGATGATGATGATGATGATGATGATGATGATGATAATGATGATGATGATGATGATGATGATGATGATGATGATGATGATGATGATGATGATGATGAGTTCCAGTAATCTGTAAAACTCATTGACACAAAACATCAACATTACCAACGAAGCCCACCGCCGAACCGTTAAAATGCCCATTAACTTTCTAAATCTATCGAGTTCAAGATCAAAGCGTCCTTAAAGACGAATCCCCGCGAAAAATACTTTAAAGGCGTAATCTCAGATGTAATTTAGTTTGGTCGGAGCACGTGTAAGGAAAAGGTCGAGCGTACTAAGCTTCTAATCAATCCAAGATAATTCCTGTTTGAGCCGTGTGCAATCACATCACTAATTGAAGCTCAACCTATCAATACCTCTGGCACCACAAACATAAGTACTCTCCCTGAACTAGGAAACTCAATCGACTCTTTAGAACAACGTTCGCAGATAAACTCCGCTGCTATTTATATAATTATAAGGTTGAAATAAATAATAAAGTGCTTCGAGTGTTCAAACAAACGTGCTTTATTATATGAATATTTTATTGTGAAATAAAGTGATATTTCTGGCTTAGCAACGGCAGAGTCGCGCAAGGAGCGCTGTTATGTAAATACGCTAACTCCTTGGACTAATAAAGCTAACCGTTTGTGGGAAAGGTTTAACGCACAGTTTTAATGGACTTTAAAAGAAAATGTGACGCGAACGATGGGGCAATAATTAAGGTTAGGTATTTTGGCATCTTTTTCTTCTTTACGACCCGGACATTGGACCCGGGTATGTCCTTAAACTAAGTCCAACAATGAGAGGTAGGGTACAGCGATGATTATCACGCTTGAATCTGGAGCAGCCCAACTGGGGAAGTACCTCTTCCTTACAGAAGGCCACAGCCATCATAGCACTGCTACCTTTCAGTATTGTGTCCCTGATGGTGGTTCCTAGAGTTCCAACCGCCCTTAAAGAGCTGCAACGCGCTTGTGACTCCCCTGGTTTTGCGGGTACCAATGGGCGACGGTAATTGCTTACCACCAGGCAATCCGTCTGCCGGTTTGCCGCATATGTCATAAAAAAATGATGCTTGAGAAACGCATTATTTGAACAACCAAACTTATAAATATTCGTCCCTTTAAAACAATTATAATAATAGTATGTTTGCTTATAATCATACTTTGCCAAGCCCGTACACGAGGGATGTCGATCAATAGACCTCACGCTGGCATAAAGCGGCTTAAGAACTTTATATGCAATGTTTAATTAGGAACCAATGCAATTATTATGTTTGTGCTATTTTATGATGTTTTCCTTCGAGGAAAGTGACTGTAGATATAATAGAACTATATAGATAAAACAAAATTAAGTCTAAAACCTAATGGAATGGCTGCTAATGCTTTAGAGTAATTATATTTATGATCTTACCTTACATATGACTTCTTAAGATTTTTTTTAGTGACAATTTGCTGACGTCTCACTCTGGTGGGGCTGTTTCACTCAATTTTATAAACGCTGTTTATCAAGACCCATTTTTTGGACAGCTTCCTCGTCAGCGAACGGTGTACACCTGGGTCACAACGGAAGAACAGCGCTGGCTTTGCCAGCTACAATGCTGAGTTGTGACCCTTTTGTGGCAAGAATTTATTTTTAAATTCATGTTTATGGTCTTTTGTTTTGTGTTGTTTTGTCATGAATATTTTTTTTTCTATCTTTCTTTTCTTTCTTATTAAAAGTATTGTGAGCCATGTACTACTACTTAGTTACAAACGGACAAACTCACGTGTAATTAAATCGAACTGGGCGACATGTTTCGGGTAAGCTCTGGTACCCATTTTCAAGCCGAGCCAGTACGCACCGCTCGCGTTGAAAGTGTACCACTACCTTGCAGTTTGGTATGCTTACCGGTTACTGGGTTCGATAATAATATACCACAGACGAGTGTAGCGGTAGCCTTTACAAAAAGTCTAAAGATTTAATTTATACACTTTAAATCAGTAGATCTTTTGTCTATTTTTATCAATACGATAATTATTTGTCTTTTCCTTGAGAGATCCCTTATTGTTGTTTCTTTTAATTCTTGGATACCTGTCTATAGAATAACGACTGGAGTTACATTTAGTTTAAAAGTAGCTTCTATCTAATGGAGCATCGTCCTTAGAAGTCGTTGCCTTTTCGCTAATGGATGATGCTATTTTCAAACTGATTGTATCATGTCACAGGTATTTATAGGTAATCTTTTCCTCGCGACTTCGTCGGCCAGCCATGCCTGTCTTAAAGTGTGGTTGCAGGATAAAAAATATCCTTTGTCCTTTCTCGTAACTTAAACTCTTTCCATAACAAATTTCATCCCAATTGGCTCAGCGATTTAAGTAGAGGTAACAAACCGACAGACAGAGAGAGTTACATTAACATTTATAATCATACGTCGGACTCCAGCGGGCATTTTTGTGGCATGTCAGAATGATAGGTAAGGTTCGCAAATCAATCAATTCACTTTCGAGTATTTGGTACCTAGTATTTTAATGTGAAATTCCAAATATCATAGCAACTAACTACGTTATTTATAAACGTACTTGACTACACATAAATCAAAATAGCGAAAAAATTTCGTTTGGTATTATCCATCACCCAGACAAGTGCAGCTGTGAAAAAGGAATAAAACACAACTTCAAAGAGTATTTACACATTAAAGATGAATAAATGATAACGGACCGGAACTAATTTAATTAACTTTATTACAAATACATACATAAATACATAGGTACATTATAATTTTATAATACTAGTAAGTTAAGATTTTTTTGTAAACTTTAACTTGCCCTCAAACTGCCCCCTATAGTCCGACGTATGTTTAAATATAACATTAGTATGAATTCCTTCAAAGCAGCTATTTCTTAAATCTTACACAGAATAACTTTAAATTTTTTGAGTTGATATTATAATATATATTTGAGCTGCTTTTGATTGAATCAGATTTTTTTCAAGTGACTTTTTGCTTATCTTTTTATTGTTACCAGTATATTTGAAGTTTAAACGTTCAGCAGAAAGTATCTACTAGAAAAACTCAGTGGTACATGCAGGCTACTAACCCATGACCATTCTTCTTTACACTTAGTTGTACCTGTTAACATGTAGCACAACGTTTCTTGTAGACTATTTAATATTCCTGCCATGCCCGTAGTCTATAAAGGTAATTTAAAGTGATGGTTTCCATTTACATTTGATTATGCATCAAGTGTAATTTAAGCTCTCTGCGTCACCAAACTGGGTCCAACGATCTTTTATCGTCTTGAAGACGGTGAGTGCAGAAAATCCTCCTCCTTGTCACGGCATTTTTGCCGGGGAACCTAGAGCCCCGGACCCGGGTATATCCTTAAACTACGTCCAACAATGAGAGGTAGGGCACAGCGTTGACCATCACGCTTGAATCTGGGGCAGCCCAACTGGGGAAGTACCTCCTCCTTACAGAAGACCACAGCCATAATAGCACTGCCACCTCTCAGGTATGTAGTGTTGTGTTCCTGATGGTGAGTAAGGTTCCCAGAGCTCCAACCCCCCTTGAAGGCCGGCAACGCGCTTGTGACTCCCCTGGTGTTGCGGGTGCCCATGGGCGACGGTAATTGCTTAACACCAGGCAATCCGTCTGATCGTTTGCCGCCTATGTCATAAAAAAAAGCCTACTAGAGTGACACAGAAAGTGATAGCCATCTGACCTTTCAACCCAGTGAATACATCCATGGATATTACGAATAGATATTTATCCATCGACGGATGGGCAGCGTCCGTGTAAATCGAATCAACAGCTACTGTAGTCGCCAACCGGCCTACCAAGCTAAGAGGAGGAGAGCAACTCCTCTCAAGATGAATACAAGTCACACTTGAATTTTCCAGCAATTTCTCAACTGCGATTCGCAACCAGTTATGACGAAAAAGTTTCCATTCTTTTCTCGCCAGTTGCGAGCGAAGAACTTATATTATTTAGAGGAAAACCTTGCAAGTATAAAACAAAAGTTATGTTCGTTAGGTAGCTTTAAATGCGCTAAGGGCAACCGCAGCAGAATTTTTTTTATGACTTAGGTAGCAAACGAGCACACGGATTGCCTGATGGTAAGCAATTACCGTCGCCCATGGGCACCCGCAACACCAGGGGAGTAACAAGCGCGTTGCCGGCTTTTAAGGTGGTGGCCCCCTACCCCGTCTTTGGAGTATTTTTTTTTACAACAAAGGTGCCAAACAAGCATGCAGCCCGCTTGATGGTAGGCGGTCACCGCAGCCTATGAACGTTTACAATACCGAGGCATCATTCACGCGTTGACGACCCCGTAAAAACCTCTTTACACCCTTTTTGAAGAACCCCATACTGTAGTCCTTTGGGATGACCTCCGTAGGAAGCTCTGGGAACCTTACTCACCATTAGAAATACAACACTACATACCTCAATGCTATTATGGCTGTGGTTTTCCGTAAGGAGCAGGTACTTCCCAGTTGGGCTTCTCCAGACTCAAGCGTGATGGTATTTCGCCATGCCCTACCTCTCATTGTTGGACGTAGTTTAAGGACATACCCGGGTCCAAGTTCAAACAGGTGATAGCCGAATGGTGTGAAATGATGGCAACTGGTTCTGTACAAAGATATAAGTCTTCAAAGAAATTTCTTAAGTCACAACTGTCAAAACGGTCGGAAGGTATGGAGGAGGCCTCTGTCCAGCAGTGGGCTTCTTACGGGTGAAATGATGATGATGATGATTTATTATATATATATATATATATGTATATATATAAAAGGGTGTATAATAAGAAGTACATAATATATATTAAAAATATAAAATTTCGGGACAATCTTACACAAATCGACCTATTCCTACGGTAAGCTCAGTAAGGCTTGTGTTGCAGGTACTAGACGCTGATATATATATATATATATTACATATATATCTATTACATATATATATATATGTAATACCTAGATAGTTACATATTAATACTTAATTACATAGAAAACATCCATGACTCGGGAACAAATATCCACGCTCATCACACTGGGACTGAGATTTAAACCCAGGACCATCGGCTTCATAGGCAGGGCCACTACCCACTAGGCCAGACCGATCGTCATGTGTACAACACACATATAGACTTCCAAATAGTATTAATTTCCAACAGCGGACACTGTAGGTAAGTCTACTGTGTGTTTCATTTCCAAATTCTATAGAGACACTAATTCATAATAGTACCTAAATATGGGATGAGCCTGTTTGTGATAAATGAGCATTGAGTATTGAGCACTCAGCATGGGCATTGAGCATTGAGCGAGGCTGAATGAGCGCTAATTGGAGGCTCGCGCTAATCTTGTTGCCTCCAGCTCACTGTTGGTTTAGGGCAGAGTCCGGGTAATATTTCGACCACGAAACCAGCGTTTTTATCATTCGAACTTTATTGCACAGTATAAAGATATAACTGATGGATGGGCAACAGTGTCCGTCGAAACTGAACCTACAGCCTATCGACTATTTAAGACAACACCCCCCAGATTATACAAGTCATATTTGGGGCCTATGTTCAGCATGAGTCTATTTGTTTAGTCCACCTTGAAATACCGGATTTTACCTGTCTATATTAACGGAACTTGCAATTATTTAAACGTTGTATCAATCCATACTAAAACCTTATAAAATAAACTTCGATATTTAAATCGAAAGAAAAATAGAAAAATTTGACTCGCGGCGGGACTCGAACCCACAACCACTGGATTACTAGCCTAGTGCACTACCAATTGTGCTACACGAGTACTCGTGTCAAATTTTTCAATTTTTCTATCGATTTAAATATCGAAGATATTCGCTAGCAGACATTTCTTCATAATAAAAAATAATTTATATTCATAAAACTAAAAATATAACAAAAACTAAACTAAACTACAAAACTGAAATAAAACAAAAATAATCAGCATTAAATTTCTTATGGCTGAAATTATCATGATGACGTTACAAATAACCAGTCACGAAAGGCAGTTACAGAGAGCATTCAAAGAGAGTGGTTGTCTAAATAAAATGTTCATGAAACTTTTTTTTTAAATATATTGCTGAGAAAAGATGGTTGGAGTTTTATCATACTCGTTAGGGTGTGACAGCTATGGCGACAGAAAATTAAAGCCTGACCCGAGCTAGCAGTCCTAATAGTACCGCGAACGTCGAAGTTCGTATATTTGGAGCATCATTCTCTTTTACTCCTATTAAGGCGTCATGAGAAGACAGAGATGATTGTCTGAAATTTAAAAAATATAGTTGTTTGGGGTAGCACCCATCCCCATTTAGTTTCACGGACAACCCCATTAGTTTCGCCTGAATACCGTGAATTTACGACTTTAAACAAATCACCATAAGCATCTAACGTGCTTTTATGGTGATGAAAACTTTAAAAACTAATATAACACATTACCCGCTCCGCTAGCCGCTAGTTTCACAGCCACACCGAAGCCAGCCAACTTTTTCCCAGTATGTCCGTAAGTCCCGATATTAGATACGTGGTTGTTTTGTACCAAACTCGTAGAGATAGTAATACCACCCGGCACGTGAAAGCATTATGATTTTATTCTACCTAATATTTTCCTTGTTCACGTATCATTATAGCCACTTAGGAAGGTTATGAAGGTATTGTTTTTTGAGGGCCTAATATTGTGTCGGTCCCAATCGAGATATCTACTTTTTGATGATGCTGCCTTTTATGGCGTTTATAGGTTTGGGTATTTTGGCTGCCTGGGTTCCAAATCAGGGTATTTATTTGTGTAAAGCATTAATTCGTGTATTGGTGGACATAGGCCATCCTTAAATACGACTTGTATCATCTTGTATAATAGAGGGAAAGATAGAATAGAGAAGAAAAAGAGGAACCAAGAAGAACTTACATGGAGCAGTTACGAGAAAAAAGTTGTAACTTATAGAGAGTTGAAGATAAGAGAATAGACCAAAATGGAAATTGCTCCACCGACAAGAGCCAAACTCTTAAATGAATGAATGATCATTTTGTGATCGGTTATTTGGATTCTAAATCACGGGATATCATGTAGAAAAAGTAATATAGATACCAGTTTCCCGCGATAACGAACAAATCGTTCAAAAATAAAACAATATAAATTGTCTTTAAGGGATTTTTTACTTACTCGTCGAACTTTTGTTCAAACGGTACAAAATGTGCCGCTTTAGTACTAAACCGGGTGGCACCAAATGAGCTGTCAGTGTGAACACTTGTGCTCATTTGTTCGATTTGGACAAAATAACGGCGAGTACCTAAGTACGCGTGTCTATCAGCTACTTAGATGTTTTAAAAGTGTAAGAAAATAAACCTATTGTACTTTTTTGCCTTTCCTAAAAACATAAAGCTTTGATTTCTGGGGATTATCCATACTAACATAATGATTGAGGTCGTTCACCCCATGTCTGATCCAAATAACCAATCACTGATGATCATCTTTGGTTCCATAGTCGCCACGCCCGCCGGGTTGGGCTGCGACAGACATTGCTTGCCATCTTTCGGGTTTTCCTTGAAACTGAATACTGATACTTCATTTAATTTCAAAGAGAATTTGAGTTTATTCCACTGTAAGTCTATTAAAACTGTTATTGAATACCTAGCATAATATAATTAATGAAACAAAGCAAATTCTCTTGTGCACTCTCATGTGATTTTAATTTTATTCAAGTATTTTTGGTATTATGTAATTTTTGTTTGTTTTACGAACGACGATAACCACGTACAATGTTTAAGGGCATAAAAAAAGAGGATAATGTGATTATCTTACTTGTTATGGTAGGGTACGTTCAATGAATGGCATTTCGCACAAATCTGAAGTGAAGCTCGACTGGGGAAAACCGACCTTGCCAAAAACCACACACAATTAACAATTCTAAAAATAAGATTCCTATAACCCGTTAATACCACCGATCTCCAAACACTCATGTCTAAAATATATAAAAATAACATAAACCGCTTGGTCAAGCATATCCGATATCGAAAGCAGAGCATTTACAAATTCCGCATTCCGTCCGGAGCAGTCCGAAACCCGGGCAATTCCTGTCAGCCACGTGGGGTTATTTTGGATTGTGTGTTTTCAGGTAGAAATTGTATTGACAGTAAATTTGTTGTGAGATTAGCATTGTATCGTAGTATCGTTGAAAAACTCAGCTAAAGGAGTGTATGTAGTAGTAATGTGTGTGTATACGACGCATGTCGGTGTTCTATATTCAAGTTTTGACGTAGGCTCCATAATAACGGCCCGGCCTTGCGCGACATTGCGCGAATCGCGGCGCAGCAAGCGTTTTATCTGTTCATTGCGTGTGATCCCAACTTACCGCAGTGCATTGCGCGTCTTGACCGCGCAACGAACAGATAAAACGCTTGCCGCGCATTGTTGTGGCCGGGCCGTAATGGTTGTATTGCATTGTTGCACTGCAACGACACAGCTGCACCACAGTACGGCCTCTAATTTCGGCTACCGCTTCGCGAGTTGCCAGCTCGCTGGCAGCGAGCCATCCGCAGAATGCGTAGCTTGCTATCAACGCGAACACGTAGTCAGCGGCGCGCAGTCGGCGCGCTGTACGCACGTAGTCTCCTCGCTTGCACGCAGATACGACCCAGGTTTTGATCCTCTAATTTGAATGACAAGTTTGCTGGGTTGGAGCCGTGCTGGATCCGTGCCGCTATAATGTGATACAACCTTTATTATGCACAACTATATAGATATGGTCAGCTGTTAAGTTTTTCACCTATATGTGCTTGTGGTTGCGGGTTATACTCTCGTTTGGCATAACTCATAAATTGGCGGAACGTTAGTGTGCCCACGCTCAGAGGCGAAAGATGGAAAAAACGGACGGATCGCCAGCAGCGTCCGTTAAAAGCGATTAAAGAGCTACTGCAGTCGCCAACCCGCCTGCCAAGCGTGGCGACTATCATCATCATCATCATCATCATCAGGCTATATTAGTCCACTGCTGGACATAGCCATCCCCTAAAGAGCGCCAGAGCGCCCTGTCTTCAGCTTTAGCGACTATACTTATAGATAACTCAAGTCATCAGCAGTGAAATCATTATGAATGATGATAACAAATAAATTCGCTGAATAAATTTTTGTCGTGTCAGAATAAGGTCTCTGCATCTCGAAACTCGCATGTCAGGGGCTTAGTCTTGCATTGCATATCAAATAAAAGTTTTATAGTATCGATTCCCGATGTCCGCACTGGCGCCAAGCCAACGTTCTTTCATAGCATAATCGCTATGGCGCTATTCACGGTTATTGGCGGGGATTATACTAATATAACTATTTCCAGGCCAGATAATACTTGTAGTAACAAAACGTTTAGAAATCATTAGTTATTGGCGAAATTGGCATTGTTGGAACTTTGATATTAGGTATGCATACATGAATCGTAAAGCGATTTAATAATTTCACAGCGACTTCTAGCGTCATAATTATGTACTATAATGTCCAATCTTTTTCTTTTAGTTTCCCTCCTGACAATTTGCTATTACAGTTCGTAATTTTATTGATTATAAATAATAATAAATTAATTTGTATACCAGAACATTCTTACACAAATTGCCTGAGCCCTATAAACTCAAGAAGGCTTGTGTTGTAGGTACTCAGCCAAATTTTTTTTTATGATAAAGGTGGCAAACACGCAGACGGATTGCCTAGTGGTAAGCAATTACCGTCGCCCATGACCACACGCAACACCAGGGGAGTCACAAGCGCGTTGCCGGCCTTTAAGATATCGGTCCTGAAATACCGCTGACGGCAAATCATTCCAGCAGTTTAATAATTGGATTTATATAGAAACACCCGTGACCCAGAAACAAATATCTGTGCTCAACACACAAATAAATACCATTACTCAGATTCGAACCCAAAACCGTAGGCTTCATAAGCAGAGATACCCACTAGGCCAGACCGTCAAAGTATTGCATGCTTTAACAAACATCCAAATGTCACGAACTCTCACATTTATAACTGTAGGATTGGACTGACATTCACTCCAATACTCCCGTACGGTTGTACCGATGGCTTGCAGTGCATATAATATAAAAATTTAATAGTATCGATTCGTGACGTCCACACTGGCTTACTGCCAAAGTTCTTTCCCTCTGCATAATCGCTGGCGCACTTTCCACAGCCATTATCTAGGATTATTTTGGTTAGAACAATGGTTGCTCTATTAACGCTTTTGTGCTCTGTAGAATTTATTCCGTTTTCAATTTAATTGTGGGCGATGTAGCTCGTTTGTTGTGAAATATTGAATAATTGATAGGGTATTGTGCGTGTGTCAGTTCCATGCCAATCTGGTTGAGTATTTATCGACTTGTGGATATAATGGGCTGCATTGAGCATTTAAAATATAGTTTAAAATATAAAGCATCGTGGTCGCAATTACAGAACGTATCAACTTTGGTTCTTTTACAAATATTCTCACATCTGTCACTTTTTTTTATGAAAAAGAGGGGCAAACGAGCAGACGGATTGCCTGATGGTAAGCAATTACCGTCGTCCATGGGCACCCGTAACACCAGGGGAGTCTGAAGCGCGTTGCCGGCCTTTAAGGGGGATTAGAACTCTGGGAATCTTAGTCACCATCAGGAACACAACACTACATACCTGAAAGGTAGCAGTGCTATTATGGCTGTGGTCTTCTGTAAGAAGGAGGTAGCCCAGTTGGGCTTCTCCAGGCGTGATGGTACTTTGCCTACCTTTTATAAACACGTGGGAACACTCCTAGCATAGCCTTTCGTTGTACAAACTGATAAACTCGCGTGTACTTATATAGCACTAGGCGACTTGTTTCGTATAATCTGTACCCATTTTCAAACCGAGTCAGGATCGCGTCGTCCTAATATTAATCAGGATAGTCGTTAGGTCTTATCGCCAACGTCGAAGCCAGTTATTTCTGGTGTGAAAGTTCGCATTATGATAGTAAATTGGATACAGTCAGCTCTTGATCAGCGACCGCTGTATGTTCCACAATTCTGATGCAAGGCAGCTGCCCGTCCTCTGGTGGTTTCTGACTCCACTGCAGGGACAATACCCATGGTCCCCAGCCCATAAATAGGTTCATGTATCTACACTATAATTATAAAGGCGAAATTTGGATGTTATATCGGTCCGGAAATACTGCACACGACAATTTATTCCAGAGTTTTGCTGTGCGAGGCAGGAAGTTTCTAGAAAAACGCACAGTTGAGGACTGCCAACCATCTATGTGGTGATGATGGAAATGTTGTCGTGTAGAGCGCTGGCGGAAGGAAATGTAGTAAATTATAAGTCAGTCATCAGTAATAATAATAAGGTTAAGGAATGCATAGAACCATCTGGTTCATTTATTAATGGAGTCGTTTGTAGTTTCAGCGAACACAACAGTTACACGCTAGCCGAGTAATCAAAACTTGTGTCCAACCGGTGTTGCCAAATAGTCAATATTAGAAACAAGTGTGCCAAATTCAGAAATAGTAAAATATATCATTACAATTTCTGCGTTAAGCTTTTCCCATATAAATAATTGAGCTGGGATGTAATATATTAAATACTAGATGATGCCCGCGGCTTCGCCCGCATGGTTAGAAAATAAATTAACATATTGAGTCTTTCCGTGGGAATGAGATGTTTTCCCGCTGGAAAAAAGTAGCTTATGTCACTCTCCATCCCTTCAACTTCCACTTAAAAAATCAAGTCCATTCGTCGCTCTATTTTGCCGTGAAAGACGGGCAAACACACAGACACACTTTCTCATTTATAATGTGAGTATGGATGAATGATTTATAATTATGAATGCATGTATTTAATAAATGTGAGAATACATTGTTAACAACTAATAAACGTCAATCATCTAAAGAGACCAGTGTGGTAACAAGTATCGTCCCATTTTTTTTTCACTATCAAAAATTATTGTAACTCTCTCTTTGTATTTGAGAGAAGTTATCAATTTATCATGAATAATATGAATATCCAAACAAAATTGTGTTGTTTTGTTCCCGCCATGATGAACGGAGTGTACTGATCTTTTTAGTCAGTATCACTCTTGACAGAGTGGTCGTGGTCATTTCAGTTATTCGTGGCAAACTTCACAACACAGACCCGGGTATGTCCTTAAACTACGTCCAACAATGAGAGGTAGGGCATAGCGAATTACCATCACGCTCGAGTTTAGATAAGCTCAACTGGGGGAAGACCACAGCCATTATAGCACTGCTACCTTTCAGTTATATAGTAATCCTGATGAGGAGTAAGGTTCCCAGAGCTCGAGCACCCTTTAAAGGCCGGCAATATGCTTGTGACTCCCAAGGTGTTGCGGGTGCCATTGGCGAATCCGTCTACTCGTTTACCACCTTTGTCATAAAAAACACGCCGACTCTTCTCTGATAGAAAATGTTACCTTTTGAAAATTGAGGATCTTTTCAAGATTTTATTGGTTACAAATTAAGATGCTATAAATTCTACACTAATGCCGTGTGATGCCGGCTGACTAGAATAGCACCACCCCATCTCCTCCTGCGGGTGTCGTAAGAGGCGACAAAGGGAAAAATCCTACGGACGGGCAGCAGCGTCCGTCGAAACCCAACCTACAACTACTGCGGTCGCCAACCCGCCTGCCAAGCGTGCCGACTAAAGCAACTACCCCCAAGATGATACAAGTCATATTTGTGGGAGGCCTATGTCCAGCAGTGGACTGCATACGGCTGAAATGTAACTATTCTAAGACCACAGTGCCCATGGCCTAGAAAATACGCGTAAGATGGTCGTTTTTCTTGGCTCGGGTGGCATGCCAGCTCGCAACAGCAAGCCGTTGTGCCAAACTCCCTCGAATAAGCTGTGATGTGTTTCAAGAGAATTTGATTTATGTGTTCAGCAGCTGCCAAGAACAATCGCTCATTCGATCATTTTAGCTGCAGGGAAATAAAGTTATTTGAAATTTAAAGGCAATTTGCGAAAACTATTACGTTGCTATTATTTTTAACCATTGGATTTAATAATATTTTGCTGTCGTATAATATCGTTAATTCCATTTGGTTTTGATACTACTTAATGTTTACGGTAAAGTCATATAACTTTCAAAGTTACAATAAAATCAAGTTCCATTTAGAAATGGTATGAATGAAGAGAGCGTTCTGATTCACGCATACTTAGTAGCGACATCTTCTATCATAATTTATTAATTGGACACAATAATAAATAGAAATCAGTTGAAACTGCGGATTCAGCTCCACTGTATGCAGCAACATTGGCGCTTCGCCAGTTTCCGGATAATTATCCCCTATTAATCTACGAGCCAAATCGCTGTCCAAATGCCGTCCTTAAAAAAACGACCCGCTCCCGCCCCCGCTCTCGCCTCTGAGACAATGCCTGATTTAAACTCATTCCTCGGTTCACCAGCGTCAGTTGAACTATTGCATAGAGGCTATAACATAGGAAATTACTATCCACGTACTTTGGTTATATATCTGCGGGATATCCGCTTTGTAGGATATGTTTTTGCACTTGAGCGGGTTCTAATGTAAGTTTTAGCGATAAATGAATATTCTAGGATACCTGGAAGGATGCTAAGTTTGCGTTTCTGGCTTCTACGGGAGAATTTATATTTGTGGAGCGGTGTTCAAACCTTGCGATCTTTATTTGTTAAGATCTTCATTTATCTTTAGAATTACATGAAAACTCTGACTTTGCTCTTAAATCGATAGTGGACGTAAGGAATCTTATTTTAATTCATAAGAAATTCTTAAACTAATGTTGTCAAAAAATGCTTGAACTAATTAGTTGAAATGTCATGTTCAATCAACTCAGATACGAAAAAAATTCTTCAAAAAAGTCTTTTAAGGTCATATTGTATATTTTACAGCATGGTCCCAAGCATCCCAAATATTAATTCATATTTATTCGCATACAATTAAAGATGTGTCACCTACATATTTAGCCACAAACTTTATTAGACAGATTTTTATAAATACAAGACTGACGCATTGTTTAACCCTAGTCACACCTGACGGCAAGTGTCGACAAGGTTGAGGGTGTAGCACATTGGTTTAGTAACAAGCTATTCAGTCTTAAACTTAAAAAGACCAAAATTATATCTTTTTTTTTATAAGTGATAGCATAGCATTTTATCTTTCTGGGAATGAAGCGTAACTATGTGATTGGTCAAATAGTTACGAAAGCACATTTAAACACTAAGCTGAGATCAAAAGCCAGTATTTGTATAAATCTTCGGAACTCAAAGCATAAGATGATCGGTCACCCGGTCCGAAAGTTAAAGTAGTTTGAGAGCTGCAACGCCTGTGCCGCCTGCGGCTCTCGTTGAGTATTCTCAATGCTTCCACGGCCGAAGGCTAGCTCAAGACCTGACTGCAGGAATTCTTAAGTATCATCATCATATCAGGAAAAAGACGATCACTGCTGTGATATAGATAGCGACCTGCAGTGGCCGGTTTTACGCCACCCGCATCCAGTGGATTCCCTCGATCTTTACCATGTCGTTGGTCCACCTTAGCGCGCCTGTTGGTTCGTAGTCGCCACTCAAGAACCCTTACACCCCAACGGCCATCAATTGTTCGTATCCCGCCAACTGCCATTTAAGATGATCGATTTGGGAGGCTATATCGGTTACTTTGCTTCCCCTGCGAATGACATAATTTCTAATTCAATCGCGCAGAGATACTCACAGCATAGCCCTCTTCATTGCCCTTTGGGTGACTTTTAGCCTTCTTATAGAATAGAATAGAATATAATTTATTCGTAAAACACAGACTATTTACAAAAAACATGCAACAAACGATATGACATTACAGAAAGTGCCACGAAATTGCCCCATCTCAGCAGGCCCATAGTAAGCGATCACGTTTCAATGCCATATTTATAGAGTATATGACTATATAACTAATTATGAATAAAGAGTGGATTTCTATACATCAGCCATGGACATCTACTGCTGGTTAGGAAACATACCTTCACCAGGAACCAAAGACAAGCACATTTCAGTCACAGATTGCCACCTGTATGACAAAGTCATCGGTTCTTCAAGTTTGTGAACATCCAATATTGCCCTTTCCTATTCATGGTCGTCAAACTAGGACTTTTGTGCCTCAATGGTCGTCGATTATCCGGGCAGTGTGTCCTGTCCTTTGCCAGTTCAGCTGGGTTACCCTGATGGTAAGCAATTACCGCTGCCCATGGACACCTGTAACACCAGAGAGGTCACAACAGCTGTCACCTTTAAAAGAGGGGAACCTCATTCACCAATAGGAACACAACACTGCTTACCAAAAGAATATAGCAGTCTTTATTTTGGCTGTGGTCTTCTGTAAGGAGGACGTCACACCAGTCGGGCTACTCGAGATTCAAGCGTGGTGTCGATTCTCAGTGCTCTCACTTTTTTGGACGTAGTTAAAGAACATACCCGGGTATCATGAGCTAAAAAGTAAGGCATATAGTATGAGTGGGATATAGAAAAGCTACGGACCGAAAGGCCCTCTTAAACTGGTTCACCTGAGTTTCGAATGCGCTGAAGCTATGCAAACGCTCGTAATGACATCCTCAGCTTCGATTGCTGTTTAAAATTCCACGGCGGTTTACAAATTTTGCCAAGTCATCAAACTTTCCCAATAAAACCCTTTCATATTTAATGAAACCGGGAACCAGGACGTGAGTTCCGCGGCTTAATTGCTTTACAATAAAGTTATGGCGAATAATATGAGACAATAACGCACGTCATAAGGGAGGCATGGTTGGCATTTTATTCTCATGCGTCATATTCACACTTGCATACGTGTGTGTACGTGACAGGTTGAGTTACAGACAATCATAACTCGACCATTTTAAATGTTCTAATTAGGATTCCCAAGTAGTATCAATTGTGTGATTTCCACGACCCGATTAGTCCAATTGTTGTACCAGATCTTCGCTCACCATTTAACCATGCGATTACAGTACTACAAGTTCCATAATTTTGTGTGGTGTTCCGTAATCATTGTAACTATGTCCTCAGTTGGAAAACCTTCATATTTGAGGCTTCGGTCATTCTGAATCGGCGTGTATCTAGCAGCCAGTCGCCTGCGCGTGTGTGTGCTTTGTACGGGAAGGTTCTAGAGCGGTCCTTCTCGCCCGCCTCGAGCGATGTCCCGTCGCCACCTTCGACTACCGTTCGCTGCACACGCCGTCTTTAGTTATTTTAAAGCAATGCGAAGTGGACAAGCAAAATTTTAGCATTAAAAAAAATTAAAAGAGCGAATTTCTTCGAAAACTGCCAATGTTTTGGCAGCCGTGGTCACGTTTAAAACCGACGACAAGATAACCCCGATTTTATGCAAACTCCATTAGTTGAAACAGATTTATGCCCTCAGTATTTATTAGATCTACTCGCTTACTGTAAAAGCACACACACACACACACACACACACACACACACACACACACACACACACAGTTTGTAACCGTGAAGATTCATGGTATTATAAATCCAATGCAAAAATGGACTAACTGCGCGTAGTAAGCGATATTGTCCTGAACTTCAATTGCCGACACTATCTCCTATTATTTTATATCCAGAATCCCTTGCTCGGATACCTTGGGGTTTTTTAGCATTTAGGCGCAATAATGAATGTTTGTTTTAAGCACCTTTTTAATACATTATAAGTTTCGTCGTTTTATCGTATGTGAATCTAATCTGGACCCGGGCATGTCCTTAAACTACGTCCAACAATGAGAGGTAGGGCACAGCGAAGTACCATCACGCTTCAATCTGGAGAAGCCCAACTGGGGGAAGTACCTCCTCCTTACAGAAGACCACAGCCATAATAGCACTGCTACCTTTCAGGTATGAAGTGTTGTGTTCCTGATGGTGAATAAGGTTCCCAGACCTCCAACACACTTATAGGTCGGCAACGCGCTTGTGACTCCCTTGGTGTTGCGAGTGCCCATGGGCGACAGTAATTGCTTACCATCAGGCAATCCGTCTGCTCGTTTGCCACCTTCGTCATAAAAAAAAATAGTATAATTTTGACCCTCCTCCTAATTTTGCTTTCAAAAACTCTGTAAGCTGACAATAAAATAAAGAAAGAAATTAAGTAAAGAAAAATCATGTATTTATGACAAACATAAGTTACATATACGAGTACAAACAATTATATTTGATTAGCCTGCCACAGAAGTGCCACAGCTCAGCAAGAAGCTGGCACAGGCAGCGCTGATCTTCCGTTGTGGCCTAGGTGCAAGCCACAGCACACACACGACGCGGCTATAACATATGGTATCTATGCTATAGCATATCTATGGCAACATATAATATTTATATCCTTCTCACAAGTAACAATATAATGTAAACAGTTCCTTAAATCTTCTATGATACTTATCTACTGTATACATTTACGCCCCACGCCCTTATTGGGACACACGACACACCATAATGCACACCGGAGTTCAGGCAGACCAAAAAGGAGATGGCAGCATGACTTGGACGCGTTCTGCATAGAGTGGCGGGATCACATAAGTGACAGGGTTGAGTGGAGAAAAAGAGGGAAGGCCTTTACCCAGCAGTGGGACACAAATATAGGATAATAAAAAATAAAAACTTAAAAAGTTAAAAAGGGAAATTATTATGGACGTCTTCCTCTTCCTTAATGAAAGGTCGGCATCGTGCTTGTGACTCTCTGGTGTTGCAGGCATCCATGAGCGGTGATAATTGCTTACCATCAGGCGACTCGTCTCCTGGTTTGCCTCTTAACTCCATAAAAAAGTAACGCTTACGCTGCTACAGTATATACGAGTATCAAGGTCCATGTATAAAATAACGAAGTATTTGGTTAGCAAATAAGGATCATTTACCTTTTATGAATATATAAAATATACATAGAATATTACAAAAGATCGGCGTATATTGAGAGTAAACTCCCCCACACAAGTCCCCTAATTGTATTCACATGCGGATTTTAAAAGAACTCATTGTTCAATATTGGGTACCAAATTGCTTTCTTAAACGCAAATAAACGAGAAAATTTTGGTAAATTATTCATTGTCACAATTCTTCCGAAATTTCAAAATTGAATAATGTATTTTGAATAGGTTTAGTGGTTACGGTCGAAACATGATAATTTTTTATAAAAAAGTAAGTACATACAAAAACAACAATAAAAAAAAATTATAGGTAATAAATATGACAGTACCTAACTGGACAGTTTGCCATATGATCATCTACAATTGAACCAACACATGGTAAAGATCGTGTCCATGTCAGTCCGAGTACAGGAGCAGAGCACGAAGGCGATTCCATTGCGAAGAGGCGTAAGGCAGGGAGACGTTATCTCTCCAAAACTGTTTACTGCCGTAATGGAAGACGCCTTCAAGCTCCTGGAATGGCAAGGGCGTGGCATCAACATCAACGGCGAATACATCACTCACCTTCGATTTGCCGACGATATCGTAGTCATGGCAAAGTCGATGGAGGAACTCAGCATGATGCTCGATGACCTCAACCGAGTTTCACAACGGGTGGGCTTGAAAATGAACATGGACAAGACGAAATTAATGTCAAATGCCAATGTTGTGCCCACCCCAGTCTTTGTTGGGAACTCGGTACTCGAAGTTGTTGACTCGTATATCTACCTAAGACAAATAGTCCAATTAGGTAGGTCCAACTTCGAGAAAGAGGTAAACCGCCGAATCCAACTCGGTTGGGCAGCGTTCGGGAAACTACGTAATGTCTTTTCGTCCGACATACCTCAATGCCTCAAGACGAAAGTATTTAACCAATGTGTGTTACCAGTGATGACTTACGGCTCCGAAACGTGGTCTTTCACTATCGGCCTCATCTCAAGGCTTAAAGTCGCTCAACGAGCTATGGAGAGAGCTATGCTCGAAGTTTCGCTACGAGATCGACTCAGAAATGAGGAGATCCGTAGGCGAACTAAAGTCACCGACATAGTTACCGGGTTAGCAAGCTGAAGTGGCAATGGGAAGGCCACATTGCACGCAGAGAAGATGGCAGATGGGGTCGAAAAGTGCTCGAGTGGAGACCACGGACTAGCAAGCGCAGCGTAGGACGTCCACCCACAAGATGGACAGACGACCTCATTAAAGTCGCCGGAAGACGCTGGATGTAGGTTGCTTCCAACCGGTGCATGTGGAGATCCAAGGGGGAGGCCTATGTTCAGCAGTGGACGTCTTATGGCTGAGATGATGATGGTAAAGATCGAGGGAACCAAAGGATACAGGTGCAAATCCGGCTACTGTGGGTCGCCATGGGGAGGCCTATGTTGGTGTCCATGGCAGTGGACGTTCTTCTGCTGATATGATGATGATAATTATGATGCCGACTATGGCAACTACCCCCAAGATGATACAAGTCATATTTTTGGGAGCCCTATGTCCAGCAGTGGACTGCATACGGCTGAAATATATGTATGTATGTGATGATGATGACATGACACTACCCTCACACATAGTTATATTATACCTATATCCCTCACACCCTCACACACACAGTGATACACCCTCACCCCAAGCGGTATGTCCCGGCTCGGCTTGAACATACCAGAGACCGGACGAGATACTGGGTACCACAGCTTACCCGTAACATGTCGCCTAGTGCGATATAATTAAACGCGACTTTATACGTTTGTAAATAAGTAGTAGTAACGCGCCTCTTAACAGTTTTCATTATAATATTAAAATATATAGAAAACACCCATGACTCGGGAACAAATACATGTCACTCAGCATAAAAATAAATGTTCTTACAGAGATTTAAACCAAGGACTGTCGGCTTCATAATTATATTTTGTCATGTGTGTCAAATGTTTTTTGCTTAGAAAATTAAGTTGGCAATCAGTCATATTTATTGACCTTATTTTCTTTTGAACTTGAATATGACGAAATAAATTATTTATTTATTGAAAACATAGTAACAGTTTTCTACAAGCATTCACAGAAAACGGTTTCCATCCAATCCCACTAGATGGCGCTGACATGTCTAACGTTTTCTGAATAATCCCTGTACAAAAGCAGGTGACATTTTATCTTACGTTCATTTATTACGCTGGGACGCATGCCGGTTTGTCTGACAACAAGGGGTTATTCTTTGTCACGTAACAAGGTTATTTGATAAAGCATTCAATTTGAAAATATCTTTGTAATAAAGGGATTAATTCAAGTTGGGACAAATCAAATTATTTTTTATAAAATATTTTTTTTTTATGACATAGGCGGCAAACGAGCAGACAGATTGCCTGGTGGTAAGCAATTACCGTCGCCCATGGGCACCCGTAACACCAGGGGAGTCACAAGCGCGTTGCCGGCCTTTAAGGGGGGATGTAGCTCGGGAACCTTACTCACCATCAGGAACACAACACTGCATACCTGAAAGGTAGCAGTGCTATTATGGCTGTGGTCTTCTGTAAGGAAGAGGTACTTCCCCAGTTGGGCTGCCCCAGATTCAAGCGTGATGGTCATCGCTGTGCCCTATCTCTCATTGTTGGACGTAGTTTAAGGACATACCCGGGTCCACAATTTCCCGGACGACGGTAGGCCTTGTCACTAAAGTATTTGTGATATATTTTCAGTCCATACTAATATTATAAATGCGAAAGTAACTCACTCTGTCTGTTACCTATTCACGCTCTAACCACTGAGCCAATTGTAATAGAATTTGGCGTGGAGAGAGTTTGAGCTACGAGAAAGGACATAGGATTATTTTTATCCCGCAACCATACTTTAAAGTCGGGCATGGCTGGTCAACGAAGTCGGAAAGAAAAGTCGTTTTTTTATGACAAAGGTGGCAAACGGGCAGACGGATTGCCTGATGGTAAGCAATTACCTTCGCTTATGGGCGCACGCAACACCAGGGGAGTCACAAGCGTGTTGCCGCCCTATAAGCGGGGATGGAGCTCTGGGAACCTTACTCACCATCAGGAACACAACGCTACATATCTGAAAGGCAGAAGTGCTATTATGACTGTGATCAGTAAGGAGGAGGTACTTCCCCAGTTCGGCTTCTCCAGACTCAAGCGTGATGCTACTTCGCTGCGACATAGTTTAAGGACATAGGGTTCAAAAGACAAAATAGAATAAAATATATTAACGGACGTAACTTAAAAGCTATTTATCCCAAAGGGTCAGTTCTTAAGCATTCTTAGCCATAGATTAACGTATATACACTATCCCTAGTTAATTCAATATTCATTAATTACAAAGCGATCGTGTTTAGCGGCTATTGGGCGTCGACAAATGTCTTGGTTAAAAAAGGGTATAAGTCCTCCACTACTTGTACTAGGCTTGTAACGTTTTTGAATAGCTAGAAGTGAAGAGTCATGGATCGTTTACCCAGTAGATAAGATGAGACATTTACCATATATTAGTGCTGCCATCTATTTTTGGGGAAATGCTTCATAGTCCAGAAAATACAATCTCTAGATAGACCGAAGTCTATCTATCTCTCTATCAGCCACGGTCATTCAGTGCTGGGCATAAGCCTCCCTCATAGATTACCACAGGGATCTCCAGCACACAGCCACTCTGACCGATACGTACGATTCGTCTATCTAGTTTGTAGATGTCATAATCTCCAAGCCTTTCAGGTGGGTCTGCGACCACATGTTCTACTCCAAAGGATGTGTGATTTTTAGACGTATTTTAGGAACAAAATCGTCCGCATTCCAATAAAAATAAAGCTTGCAAAAGGCGAAAAGTTTGCATAACTCTTTTGTCCAACACACAATTCTGTAGCTTTTATATAATTAGAACTTTACAGCTTGTAAATTAGAAACAATGCATAGAAAGTTCTAGGAACAACGGTATACCTTTGTAGGTCTTCACAATATACCCACACAGCTTTTGACTTTTATGAAACAGTTGCATAAATAATAAGTAAAGGCCAATGTCAAAGCTGTATGTCGGAAGCAAATTGTTTTACCAAGTTTCTGAAAGTCATAAAACTCCGTTTAAAGAGATTGGTTATTAACCCTCGTTGGGGTGAGAGGGGTTGAAAGTTTTTACGATTTTTTGGCAGATTAATCGTGAGCAGAGTTTTGTTACCCCCGAAGACGCAAGGCATTTTTTGTATATATTTCCCTAGATTGTTTTGAATAAGATTTTGTCTAATTGCTAGATCCAGAATCAATTAACAAAAAATGTGTTTTTTTTTATCAAATCAGGATCGTGATTGTAACTACAAAGAAAATTAAAAAAAAACAATATTATATAAAATAGCCCAGTTAACCTAACCTGATGACATATAAGTCACTTCGTTGCAGATCCGAATTTTTGGTTATTTTTATTTTCTTTTAATATGTACATTTAAGTATTAAACTGATATTCTCTTATTATGAACATTATAAGGTTGAAAATATCAGATAATCGTTTAACTGCATTTGAAAACAGATGGTTTTTAGAGTTAAAATGAAAAAGTGTATGCTCAATACTTTTGGCCAAGGCTGTATTCTCAAGACGACTTCGCCGTTATAAGGCTCATCCACAGAGATGTAGGGCACAGCGATGACCATCACGCTTGAATCTGGGGCAGCCCAACTGGGGAAGTACCTCCTCCTTACAGAAGACCAC
Organism: Grapholita molesta; assembly: GCA_022674325.2. Lineage (NCBI taxonomy): Eukaryota > Metazoa > Arthropoda > Insecta > Lepidoptera > Tortricidae > Grapholita > Grapholita molesta. The sequence goes on along the minus strand of CP053124.2, from coordinate 19,273,446 downwards.
AGTCATTATAGCACTGCTACCTTTCAGGTATGTAGTGCTGTGTTCCTGATGGTGAGTAAGGTTCCCAGAGCTCCAACCCCCCTTAAAGGCCGGCAACGCGCTTGTGACTCATCTGGTGTTGCGGGTGCCCATGGGCGACGGTAATTGCTTACCACCAGGCAATCCGTCTGCTCGTTTGCCTATTTCATAAATAAAAAAAACTCCGCTATGTGCCATACTCCATGCGGAGTCCATGCGAAGTAATCAGCACTTACAACATAATAAAGGTAACCCCAGCGATAATTCAGCAAGACAAACGCAGACGCGGCCGATCGCAAGACAATACATGCTCCGTCCGATAAACGACCGGCTTTCATACATAAATTGTATGAAGACCATTTAGGTCTACGTCTTCCATTGACGTTGTTATTGCTGTTAAAGATCGATCCTCATTACCAGCTTAATTGGAGACCAATGCCTAAGTTGGAGGTTTTTCGATTTTAATTATGGATCGAATACCGGTAAGTAAATTTCAAAGCGCCTAATTAATGCCTCGGGTAATCAGAGGGTTGGCAGTTACTTCGATCGGAGGTTAAGCCTGGCCATACAAAGAGGAAACGCTGCCAGCCTTCTGGTTACCATGGGTAACGAGGGGGACTTGGGGTCCATATTTTATTTATAATTTATATTAAGTCTTATAATTAAGTTTTTTTTTTTCTCAGTTATAGTGGCATGTATTTTTTTTTATAATACGATTGTAATTTCTGTAAATAAAGTAAAACGGTATTCAATTTCGGTATATCACTTCTTCTGCTCAGTTTCTATAATAAGATAAAGATTTCTCTATACTTAATTAGCCAGAGCCCGGAATTTTCACGGCAAAACAAAATACAATCGCAATCTTACTATTGTTAGAAATATTTTTCTATCGATATCGATAATGACACGTTTCTAACATTAGTCGATTGGAGTAAGATTGTCCCTAAATATTTATTTATTTTTTATTAATATTTATTTATACCCGGGTCATCTCAAAGCATTAAGACTGATGCCGAGCGTCAGTTCGCGTCGCGTCGTCGACTTATGATCACAAAACCGGTTAAGACTTGTTAACTTAATTTAATTTATTTATTACTTTTGATTTATATAATCGAGGCAATTAACCAAATCCTTGAAAATTATCTGACAATTAACAAGCTAAAAAGGCAGAAACTAAAGGAGTTATTTGGAATGACAAAACGCTTTCCTAAACCGGCCTAAACAACCCTTCAAGATCCATTGCCAACTTCCAGCTACAGTTGAACAAATGCGGTATTAAAACAGTTGATTTTTTGTTTGTCCCGGTCCGCGGTCCGCAGCCGTGACGAGGGTTCCGTTCCTAATGGCCCCCGACAGATATGACGGGGACTAGTGATGGGTTGTAACCGGGAATATTCCTAAACGCAAGGAGGCGGATAAGATTCAATAATACTAATGTTTATTATATTAATGATGTATATTAATTTTTTTGGGTAAGTCTTTCATTAATCCATCTGTTACAATTATGACTTAAAACGGGATTGTTACCATATATTTATTTTAATCTTAACAAGTTTCTGATTGGTTAGCACTGTTGCAGGCGCCATCCTCACAGAATAACTGAAGTATTACGAGATTTAACGGTGGTCAAACTACACTCGTTCTCATGTGCTTTTTTTGTGGAATATCACCTTTACTAAAAAAACTAAGAACAAATCAAATTATTTTTTATGAAATATTTTGATTTGCTTTGATTTTTAAGTAGTATTACTACTAAATAAATTAAAAGTTGAAATAGATAACATATACTTAAGAAAAAACGACGAGGTCCTCCGATGTTTGAGACGGGATTCGAACCCGCATCTCCAGCTATCGCGGCGGCTATCAGCCGGAGGTCCTCGCCGTTTTTTCTTAAGTATATATTGTTATCTATTTCAACTATCACTTTTACTACTCAGAGGCTCGATTCCGTTTCGCACGCTTAGCTTAAAACTGACATTCCTGAAATGCATCTAGTCCTACAGCAAGATTGGTAAAACTATATTATACAGTTAATAATAGATCATAGATACCATGTTTTAGCGTCCATAAACTAAGAATAAATACATGTGATAAACAAACAAATAAATACTGGTTAGTAGGCATTCGACGATGAGGCCGTTAGATCCCCTCGGTCTTTTGCCTTTTAAGGTTCTACAGGATTTATTAGGATATATATCGTACACCAATTCAGCGAGGAAATGCTTTTAGCATCCTCGACACCTTACTCGATTGAGAGTTAGATTTGTAGTTTTTAATATTATTTTTTTAGTCTGTTAATTTTTCAGGTCAGATAATATGTAGTGTTAAATTTAAAGCTAGTCGTTGTTTTTATTTCTTGACGTTCATGAGTGAATTTGTAATATCTTTTAGCCGCCCATATATCAAAATTTAAATTGTTGTACCTAGAGCATGTGCCTAAATAATTAAGAAAATAAAGAAGAATATGTTTACATTTACATCACGTAACTATAGAAAAAAGAGCTTTTTATTACGAGCTGGTAAAAGCCTGAACGACTTAACGAAGAATCGGGATATTGACGTATTCAATAGCACATCATAACTATAAGACAGATTTTAACAGACGAGTTTTTTAAGGGAGCGAGTCGCATGCGTCCACTGTGTATCTTTTGATGTACCTATGTCACTTATTGATAAGTTTTGCTTCTTTCTTACATAGGTATAAGGTAGTTGTAAATAAAATTGAGTACTAACCACCAGTTGTTTCTTAATCTGTTGCTACTGGTGGAAACCTATAATTAGCTCTCTGTTACTTAAACTATATAACTTGTTTATATTATTATGTTGAATTGCTAGCTGTTGGTTATCTCCAAATAATAAATAAATAAAAATAAAATAAAATAAATAAAATTTAGCGAACAAAAGATAAAACTTGTCTATATTTTTTCAAAAATGGGAAAAATTTAACGTTTGTCTGGGAAAATGTTTTTCCCGTGAGTACGTCCCTAGCAGCGCCGCGGGAGACCGGGTATCATTTGACGCGCGATCTCACCGATGCTCGCTTATAAAAATAACTTGAAAGGTTGATGAATGGTCCCGTTGATGTTTTGTTGACAACGTGTGCCATTCGCGTGAACGTGCCTGTTGGTTTTGTACGTCTTTTTTTATCTAAAAAAAGATACGGCATAACAATGAAATCATTGTATTTTGCTACACATTTGTAACAAGGGAATTTGTCACGATTTTAGACGTAGGTTCGCAGTTTTAACAAGCCTGACAGAATTCGTTTGCGACTGATATGTGAAGCTTAATTTAGGTGTATCCATGGTAATTATTTTAACGGATTTTATAATACTGTCGGAATGTTTGAGCGGTTAGGCTGTTTGGGGGGAAGGTAGCTTTGGAAAAATTCAAGTCCCCTCCGCACCAGAATTGATTTGTACTACTGGAATACTCCTACAATATCTTAGTGGGGACATACTCGTAATAAGTGAATTTACGAGTATCTACTTATCACCTTATCAGCCACAAAAATGGACTGCCACTGGTAGCATGGAAAGTTTAATGCTAAATTCGCCACGCTTGGTAGGTGGGTTGGCGATTGCTGGGATCGCTTTAAAGGACGCTGCTGACGGACGGGTCCACTGTTCCTAATCGCAGTTTAAAGACAATACCCGAATTCAAAATATAACAGTTTTACGAGTAGCTTACGTGTACGGGTGGCCGAATTGGTTAAGGCGTCAGCCGCGATAGCTGGAGATGCGGCTTCGAATCCCGTCTCGAACACCGGAGGTCCTCGTCGTTTTTTCTTAAGTATATGTTATCTATTTCAACTTTTAGTTTTAATATAATTCTATAAAGAGATCTCTATTCAAAATAAAACAGTTGAGTGTGTGTTCAAATGCAATTCAAACCTTACTAAGTCCATTAAGCTATCCTTTTTCGAACCCAGGTGCAGTTGCAAATACGACGTCATTAATGCATGTATGAGGTGCGTCCGGGGAAATCAGCCATCAGTGCCAAGTTGCGCTTGTATTTTCCAGATCTGGTTGCGGAGAGGACTGGATACATTATAGTTCATTGTCTGTTATTCATAATTTTCTTTTTCTTGTCCATCTTTATAGGTGTCATAAGGCGACAAAAAAAAACTGACGGATGAACCGACAGGAACCGGGGTTGCCAACTCGTCTGCCATGCATGGCGAGTATGGCAATAACCAAGATGATGCAAATTACATATTGACCTATGTCCAGTAGTGGCCATCCTTACGGCTGAAATGAAGAAGATCAAATAAAAAAAAAACAATCAAATTCCTCTTTAGGTAAATACTTTTCATTTCACATTTCAATAGTAATTAAAATTAAAAAACGTGTGGTAAAATCTGCCAGGAATTCAGGTAGATGTAACAAAGAGGCAACAGCAGTCTTATGGCTAAAAAGCGGTCTCTATCAAGAAGATACTCCGCACTGGCATCGACATATGATGGTGTGTCGGTGACATTGGAGACGGCAGCCCCTTGGGGTGTGGAAGCCCGCCGTCTCTTAGTGATCTAGCCTACTCAAAATCCTGGGGTTAGTTGCCAAGTACCCCAGTTTCCCATGAGCCGTGGAAAAATGTCGGGGCTACGCGAGGAAGATGCTGAATAGTTTTGGTACTTAAATCGAAAGAAAAATAAACATAAATTGACTTGCAGCGGGATTTGAACCCACAACCACTGGATCACTAGCCCAGTACACTACCAATTTTACTATATAAATACCGCTTGGACTGGTAAAATTTTTCTATTTTATCCTTCCTGGTATACGTCATTACGCTGCAAGATGTTTCTGCTTAACCGATTCATTGCGGATGGCACAACAGGCGAGTCATCAATGTTTTTAACGTGTGGCGTATGACACGAGAGGAGTGTCATCACATTCTATGGCGTAAGGCACGCCTGCCGCGTCATGAAATAATTGTTCGCCGCCACAGACAAAAGTTTTTGAAAATGGAAGACGCAACGAATCGGTTAATATATAAAAAAAACAGTTTTGGTACTTAATCAAAACTTTCTTTAGGAATAGAGTTAAAGAAGCCATTATGAGACGATAGTTACTTAGTACTTCAACGTATTGAGATAAAATTATTCTGCACTCAGTCACTGTATAGTTCTGGCAACATAAAATTTCAAACTTATTGAAGCTTCCGTTGTGCATGTACAAGTTCCTCACATGCCTTAGGCCTTACTTACTTACGCATTACGCAACACTTCCTTATTTCCCTTAATTCGGTATTGTCTCTAAACTGGGAACCCTCTAAGACGGGGCAGCAGCGTCCATTATATATATATTATGTACTAGCTTTTGCCCGCGGCTACGCACACGCAGAAGAACCCCCTTTTGACACCTTAGAAAATGTATTTCAAAAAAACCGGCCAAGAGCGTGTCGGGCCACGCTCAGTGTAGGGTCCCGTAGTTTTTCGTCCGTCACAGTAAGTGTTCCCACTTAAGAGTTAAAAATGGGCTATTTGATACATTGTTGTTGACATATTAATATTAAGTACAGACCCTAAAAACGGGCCCACAAAGGACGCTGACAACTAAAGAAAGAGTTATAGATCCCAACTATAAATGGAAAGTTCGAAAAAATGTTGTCAATTTCAGTCCAACCACGAGTAGTAAGAAGGGGTTGTAACATGGAGTTATAACCAGCCAGCGTTATTTGAAGTCAGTCAGTCAGTTTCAACCTAATGTATGGGCATGTATGCTCCGACCCCATTATTCAGAAAGAATCTTAAAACCGCCATGTAGGGTATGAGCGTTCCACCTACAGCGACATCTATCGGCAAATTAGTCAGGACTTTCACGTTTATATATATAGATTATAACAGTGGAACATACATGGGAGACTAATGCCCAGGAGAGATAAGTAGTACTTGTTAGAAGTCATGAATTTATTTCACCCTTTGTCCTATCCTTATTCGTTTAACAAAAACAAAACGACAGATAACCTAAAATCTATTTACTTGGTTCTAGGCAGCGTAAAAGAGAAAGCATTATGTCGGTATTGCTTAGTTAGAGTCTTAGTGGCGAAGCTCCATCGATCAGCACTCGCCACAATGAAGTTAATTTCCTTACGCAAACACTGGCGAGTGTACCTCTAACTAAACCAGTTCGAAAGGAAAAATAATATTTTATGAGAAACACGAGACCAGATTGCGCCATTTTGAAAAATACGTATGAAATCATATATTCTCTCTAGTATTTTTGCCACGGCTCAACGGAGCGTGGAGTTACGCAAACTGATTCCTGGATTGGAAGTAGATACGAACTTTTTCTAAAGCAACTGCGTTTCCGACTCAATAAAAAATAAGTTTTTTTTTTAATAGCGTGATAAAGAAGATATACATTTCAATTATCTATTTAACTCAACGGCACTACACCAACGGGGGTCACTTTTCGTGCTTGGAAATGGAGATTTCCGTGTCGTGTGAATGAGTAAATGGGCGGAACCTCCAATTTTGTAAGCCGGGTAAGCTAGGAAGCCATTCGTATTTTAAAATTGAACACTACGTTTTGTCACGTCGCTAACGGCCCAGTCACGTGTCGCCCTCTAATAACGTTGAATTATGAATATTGTAACGGAGCGAGAGGCGCGTGACATCCCACTCTAATTTAAAAAGAAAGGAATGAGACAACGATAAAGCGCGGCGTACACTGTGAGTACTGCCTACGTACACCCTGACGACATTAGATTTCTAAATCTATTTTTACAGAGAATACATTTATAAACTACATGTTATAATAGGAACTTCTCGACATGTGTATTAACCTACGGTGCTCAAAGTTGGTCGCTCACAGAAATTCACAAGTCCAACTTGAAGGTTTTCCAATCCATAGAGCGCTTTTTAGGTGTGAAGAGGACTGATTGCATCCGGAACACCACATTGCGTTCCATAACCCACATTGCAGACGTAGGCAAAAAGGCTGCGTGGCTCAAATGGGACTGGGTCTACCACGTCTACATCTCCGGACTGGTGGACTAATGTAGCTACCAAGTGGATGATGATCTTATGCTCCGGCCCTGACGGAGTTGGTGGGACAATCTTGATGCCTTCATTAAAAACTGCTCGACGGAAGGTCAAAATCGGGAGTGGTGGAAAGCATGGGACTTTTTCCCAGCAGTGGGAGACTTTTAAAAAAGTCTCAGTGTAAGGACTAAGTGAACGTTCGAGATGTCCAGAGCCTCGTAAATCTACAAGCAAATAAAAATACAGGACTCTTCGAAGTAGCAAATTTTACTACCATACTATTGGCGGCGAGTCAATTATTTTTCTAGGCAAGATGAGGATACCATTTCTTTATGAGCTAAAGGAGAAATATTGCACTGTAAAACTTTTGAAAAGTTAGTCAATCCGGCGGAAATCGGCTCTGCTAAATACTTAGGGGAAGTCAGTCTTACGGCTGAAGTGATGTTATAATTTAGTTCGAACTCCGCTTAAACTTTAGATAAAATTTAATAAAAACCAACCCAAATATCTACAATTTTGTAAAAAATGTATAAAAAGATGTTTTGAAACTTCAGCAAATCTCCCTAGTAACCTACAAGTAGGTAAATCCCTTTGTTTTGTTATCACATCGCCGTACAATCCGCGGGCGTAAACGCCAGGGCTATAAAAACTTTACTAAGTTACAACGCAACAAAGTGCAACTTCTCCGACTTAAGTGGCGCCCTTTTTACCGAACGGCGTCCATTTTAGCTCCATAAAACGACGTTGTTCACTTAGAAAATTGCGTCAGTTAAGATTTTATGGAACTGCGAAGGAGGCACCGTCACGTGCGCCGTAAAGATGCTGCGGCACAATTGTCTATGGAGTGTGTAGCTCAAAGTGGGTTTTTACTGACCAACGCAGCGGAGGACGAAAATTATGGTACGTTGGACTAGTTGCTTTTAGCGGTTTCGTTTTATTATTGTCTTTTAGTATCTTTCTTCACAAACATCTTGACAGACAAAAAAATTAAATTAACTTTAAACATATAATGTATACAAATATTATTTAAAACGGGATAGTTAGCATGTATGTTATTTTGAATGAGTTTTCGATATTTTGGCACTGTTTCAAGCACCTTCCTTCAAGGCCAGCCAAGGTTTCTTTATAAATTACAAATATTTATGCCTATTCATTTATTTGTATTTTTTATAAGTGTTACTTTTTTGCATAATTTAATTTTATTTTGTACAGCTACTCTAATTTAAATTAAATTATCTTTATTTCAACCTTCATGGACTATACTTTGTTAGTAAAAGTACACAGAGAAAGTTAATCTACTGCTAGTATGTTACAAAAAGAAAAAAAGTGCATAGCCTTAGCATCTAAGGTCTCCTCTCTCTGATCTGTTGTTGGTCTCTTTGTTTATGTGTATTTTTTTTATACTGCGCGGTAATTTTTAAAGGGGTTGAATAAATCATTCGTTCTTTCATTCATTCACAAGACGCGCAGTGTGCGCCGCCGCGGCCGGGATTTATCGGTCGCGCGTGACCGCCGCGCGACTGATTGTAGCAACCCTACAGTCGAACAGCCTACAACTAATTGCGTCGCTTTATCATCCGGCGACTTCTGTATTCAGATGAATTTTATGAGTCATTCAAACAGGTTACGGAACGAGATTATAATATTATTATTTGGACCCGGGTATGTCCTTAAACTACGTCCAACAATGAGAGGTAGGGCACAGCGATGACCATCACGCTTAAATCTGGGGCAGCCCAACTGGGGAAGTACCTCCTCCTTACAGAAGACCACAGCCATAATAGCACTGCTACCTTTCAGGTATGCAGTGTTGTGTTCCTGATGGTAAGTAAGGTTCCCAGAGCTCCAACCCCCCTTAAAGGCCGGCAACGCGCTTGTGACTCCTCTGGTGTTACGGGTGTCCATGGGCGACGGTAATTGCTTCCCACCAGGCAATCCGTCTGCTCGTTTGCCGCCTATGTCATAAAAAAAAAAATTAATCCGGTATACTGAACTTTAAGGGGCTCATCGAACCACTCAATATAGATTCGCCTAAAGCCGCCAGTAAGTCCTCTTTGTCCTCCCATTTGCGAAAGAAACATTTGGCTCGTATTATCGCCTATTCCGTTCAACGCTGACCGACCTGAGTAACGTTTAATGAATGGGGATCACTAATATGTATAAATATGTATACGATTTTGCACCTTATTTCAATGGGATAAGGTAGATGAAGAAGAAGCACGAAGGCTACTACGGTATGATATTCGTTTGCATGTGGAATGAATTTGTTTCGTAGCGCGGCTGACGCGGGAGTGTCCCGGTCTTGGAATAAAAACACGAAGCAAATTTGACCTCACTACTTAATTACAAATAGATAAACTCACGTGTAATTATATCGCACTAGACCACATGTTTCGGGTAAGCTCTGCCGTTTCATGCCTAATCAGAATATATCGCTCGAGGTAAGAGTAAGAGAGAGAGAGACTGGCACACACCATATGACTCACAACAGTTTTAATTACACGAATGGCAATCAATTGGGTGAAATTGAACGTTAAAAAACGAATCAATAGGTAAATGAAACTAATGTTTAACTTAAAAAGAATCTCGTCTGAAAAGTCAATAGTACTTATAAAGTTATTCCCGAATAACAAGTTTTTTATAAATCATTTTTTTTTGTTTTTCTTGCCCCTAAAATAAATGACATGGTTCCTAAGAACAGATCTCTCTAAGAGAGATCTCTGTAAATGTTAAATATTCAGATTTTCCCGATCTAAATGGACCAACATTGTATAGTGTATACTATAGGTATATGTCAGTAGACGCCCGTGGCTGAAAGATAGATAGAAAGTTCATTACTTCTTCTGTTCTTATAGTTCTTCCCTACCTTACGTATAAGCTAGTAAGCTAAATTTCGAAGTCGTATTTATACTAGATCCGAACTTCAAAATCCAACCTCAACTCCATCCTAAGCGTATAAAGAAATTTTCTTTTGAAAAAATATATTCGTAGAAGCAAAAAGTCCTGAAGTATCAGATCTTAAAAAGTTATAAGGAAAACTCTCCCGAGCAAATTTATCCACTGGAAGGAAAGTATGCGTCCACATTATACGGCAGACGTCGCCAGGAATCACCGATCGAATAAGATAAGGAATTTCGTAGAATTTAATCGCTGCATCAGCTGCATTGAAACCGAGGTGCGAACGCCGAATACAATTCAGCGTCCAAAAGAGATACAATCTCAAACGTACATAACGCTTTGCAAGTATTCAATGCTCCCCGGCATTGAGGATCCGAGAAATCCGCTGAAGCCGTGAGGCAACGGATTGGCTGCAACACTAACAAGCCGGCCAGCGAGGGTTCTCATGCTGAGAGCGCTCCAGGCGTGCTTCTGCAGCGAAATTAGCGAAACGAGCGACACAGATAAGCGGCACCTGAACCGCCCGTATTCAAAAAGCTAACGACTGCAGTTATTGTAAAGCCTCCGGCTCCATTTCAATACTAGCCTCGTTAAAATAATTCTATCCAAGATTATGCTACGATTTTAGGACTCGTAAAGATAAGCCGAATCTGCCCGCAGTACATTATTAAGTTCCGGATTAAAAGCACTATTAAAATCAAAGCGCTGAAACATTAAAAGATAAAAAGCGAGCGTCCCCTAATTAAACAAGACAGTGGAAATAGGAAAGTATTAAAAATGGCAGCCCGGCTCGCAAAATAAATATGAGAGCGGGTTTAATTCTCACAAAGAGTTGCGGTCCACTCCCGCTCTAGGGGTGATGACACTCGGACTGCAATCCCGTACACAAATTAAAGCCCAAGTTATTTTACTACACCTAATAAATTGTAGCGAACGTAATTATGTTGTGCACATACTTTGTTAGTGTAAGGGTTCAAACTGAATGGACGCTCCACAGTACATATTAAACACATGAAATCCGATAGAAGTGGTCTCACTGAACGCGACTCAAATCAAATACGGGTTGCCCTAATCAAGATAAACGATTATAGAAACTAAAATCGTATTGCCATGACAAATCGAATGTCAAGTCACGTGATTTTTCTATACATTGTTCTTCGTTTCAATTGCCTTTCTACAATCTACTTAGTAGGTTGTTTTTAACCATGCACTGCCGCTACACGCTAACAAATATGTTCTCAAATCTTTCATCATCGAGTCATCATCATTATGCACTTCAGCAGACTGATCAATATTTGTGTTAAAATTTTGGAGCGTACATAATCGTTGGCGAGTAGCGGCTAGCGGTAAGATCTGGTAAATGGGAGTTTTCAAAATTTGGTACACCCAATTAGCGAAAGTTGTTAAAAAAATTAAATCACTGTCAGTTTCGTGACGACAATTAAGCATGAAATCTTTATGAAGATCGACTTTTTGCCTTTAATTATGTTGTAATATCGATTGAAGTTTATAAAATGAACATCAGAACAAAGTTTTTGTCGAAATTTAACTCTTAATTGTCGTCACGAAACTGACAGTGGGTTAATTTTTTTTAACAACTTTCGCTAATTGGGTGTACCAAATTTTGAAAACTCCCAAATAAGAAATGCATAACTAAAAAACAAAAACGTAACGCATAAAAAATTATCTATACTTCCATACTGACTTTAATTATTATTTAATATACCATGTTATAAATACGAAATTAACTCTCTCTGTATGTCTGTTACCTCTTCACGCTTAAACCGCTGAACCAATTAAGATGAAATTTGCTATGGAAAGAGTTTGGGCTACGAGAAAGGATATATTTTTTATCCCGCAACCATAAAGACGGGCACGGTTGGCCGACGAAATCGCGACGAAAAGCTACCCCATAAATCATCCTTCGATAAGGAAGTAGGTAGCGGGTTAAAACTTGTATTTTTAGTTCATCAATACACAAATTCTGGTTTTTCTACACCCGCTTCTCGACAATCGTAGTAAAATTCCAGAATCTACAAACGATCCTGAATTGACCAACTGTGTAATCGTCTCTCAACGGCCGTTTTACCGTCGAAGGGAAATACTTTATCCTCTGTATGGAGTTAGTTTAGCCGGAGAGCTGAGTGTTTGCGTAAGGAAATTAACTTCATTGTGGCGAGTGCTGATCGATGGAGCGCACACTTCGGCACTAATCGAGCTGCCTCCAACGATTTTAAGGTTTATCTTGCTTTGTGAATAAAGGTTTTAACTGGGTTAAAACATTTTATTCCTTTGTTTTTTCTTTACTCTTGTAAATGGTTACACGGCCTTGACCAAATGTATTGAACACACACTTTTTAATTGTCTCCCAATACTATAATCTCTTTCTAAATGCAGTTCAACAATTTTCTGCTATTCCAAACTTGAATGTACGTACACAACAAGAGAACATCAGTAAATAGTACTTAAAAGTACATATTCAATAAGAAAACTAAAGCAAAAATAATGTGGATCTACCGTTGCACAATTACAAGTCACTTAACGAAGTGACTTGTAGTAAATTTTGTATGCCATCACCAAGAACCGCAACGACCAGATACCTAATCAGGTAAATTATTTAGTTGATAATATGTCATCAGAAAAGATGTAAATACTACAAAAAAATATGGAGTTTTCGGTGTTCAATTCTGGCCAAGACTGTATCGTCGTATCCTCGTTAGATCCAGTGTGTATTCCCCCAACCTACAAAAACCTTACGTATAAAACTAAAAACTTAATTTTAGGGTTCCGTATCTTTACAGAAAAAAAATGATTCCTTATAGTACTACTTTGTTGTCCGTCTATGTGTCAATGTCCTTTCCCAGGAACGCATGGACGTACTAATCTAAAATTCATATTAAATACACAGGAGTAGTCCTTAAAATCTGTGATAAAATATAACTGCTAAGGCAACGCAATGAAATTATGACGACCATCTGATCTAGTGGGTGACCCTGCCTATGAAACCAATGGTCCTGGGTTCGATTCCCAGTCAGGGCATTTATTTGTGTGATGGGCACAGATATTTGTTCCTGAGTCATGGGTGATTTCTATATATTTACGTATTTATATGTATCTATTTATTATATATATCGTCGTCTAGTACTTACAACACAAGCTTTACTGAGCTTACCGTAGGACTAGGTCGATTTGTGTAAGATTGTCCCGAAATATAAAAAAAAAATTAAAAGATACGAACGTTTATGCCGCAAAATTTATGACACTTGCAAGGGAATGAGAAATCTACAAGGTACTTCCCGTGAACTCAGAATTTTGAGGTATGATATGTCGTAAAGCACAGATAAAGGAAAAATTCCGAAAAGCGTACATTTTTAGCTTTTACTTATATACCTAAAGGTTTCTACGGAATTTTCGGTGAGGTTAGTCGGATTGCGGTTTAGCCGGTTTTTCGAGCAGGCTTTGGTTTTTTTTAAACTATAAATTAATGAAAATAACTCCTTTATTCACGTTTATTTGCACGTTAATGTGCACTCAGTAATATAAGTGCAAAAAATGGAGGCCTATGTTCTGCGAAACATATCGTGCCAGTGACTAAATAAAAGATATTCAAAATACGAAAGAGAATTTAATACACATAATTTAACATTAAATGTGGCATATTCACTTTCTCATTTGCCCCGCCTAAATTGTAGGAAAATTACTATCACTAAAGTAACTTCACAAGTATAGACTAGGTCAATAAACCAAACACTAGTGAAGTTATTATTTGAAACGAAACTAAACTAAAGTCTTTAGAACTGAAGTTAAATTGATAGTTTTCCAACGAAAAATAAATACGAAGAAGTGACTTAATTGAAACACGAACGACCTAAGAGGAAAGTCATTAAGGTTCATCAACCAAACTTTTCAAACCCGAAGTTTGATAATCTAATTTGAGTTTTATTCCGATTGAGCACGACTTAAATTCTGACAGCAATTTTTGGCAATCCCTAAATTTCCAATGATTAAACAACACCCACACATGGCCATGCACTGCGTAGGATACATATTACAATGTCTCCTTCTAACACAGCTCAAAAGAATCGTGTTGTCTCGTACGTGACACAGGCAGAATCATCTCAATATGTGGAGGTTTAATAAGATGAGTGTCGCCTAATTGGATAGAGAAAGCCTTTCCACTAATTAGCTTTATTAGTTCTCTTTAAGTTTATTAGGCGAAGAGATTTGTGGTTACACAGAATACCTATCATGAAGCTGTTTGTGAAATTTAGTGTAAATGTCATTGAAGCAAAAACTAAAAACCTGTTTTTTTTTTATGACATAGGCGGCAAACGAGCAGACGAACACCAGGGGAGTCACAAGCGCGTTGCCGGCCTTTAAGGGGGGTTGGAGCTCTGGGAACCTTACTCACCATCAGGAACACAACGCTACAGACCTGAAAGGTAGCAGTGCTATTATGGCTGTGGTCTTCTGTAAGGAGGAGGTAGTTCCCCAGTTGGGCTGCTCCAGATTCAAGCGTGATGGTACTTCGCTGTGCCCTACCTCTCATTGTTGGACGTAGTTTAAGGACATACCCGGGTCCGGGTTTACTGGTACATAATACTTTTATGCATTAAGTTTGCCGTAATAAAACTCGTCAACATATGTTATTTTTAGTATGAAGAAACGTCTGCTAGTGAATATCTTAGATATTTAAATCGAAAGAAAAATAGTGTTTTTTTAAACCACTGGATCACTAGCCTAGTGCACTACCAATTGTGCTATACGAGTACCGCTTAGACTTGTCATTTTTTTTCTATTTATCCCTCGTCGTATACGTCATCATGGGTGACGTGTAAACACATCTACCGCAAGCGTATTGAACAGTTAACGGCATCGAAGTCTCAATTTACATTGATAATTTCATAAACTCAAACTCAAACTCAAACTCAAACGTTTATTCAGTAAGTAGGCCACAAGGGCACTTTTACACGTCGAGTATACAAAAGTAAAAGAGAAAAATAAAAACTACACCGGTTCTAACCCTACACCTCTGACCCGAGAAGTATTTTGACTTTTATGACCGGCAGAAACTCGGCGGGACTTATTTTTCAAAACAGTATTACAAAAGATATCTTATACAAATTACATAAAATGCGTTATTCATTAAGAAAACATATCCAACAATTACAAAAAAATCTGCCAAAGGAAAAATAAAATAATTATTAATTACTTAAAAGTCCAAATCTGACTGCTAAGAACGAAGTTAACAAAACGTTCCATATGCTTTCTTATCTGAATTGTGTCCTTTATTCTAATTTAGAAATTACAAAATTAGTAATCAAAATTTTCAAAAATATTATATGTATAGTTATTTTGTTTTCAAAATATACACAAAAATAGAAATACATGCTTATTACAAATAAACCTCAGAGATGTATAAGGTCTCCAGGTGTCATGATTTCAATATACTAACACTTTTTGTTTTTTAAAGATAAACAAGCACCGAATGAAGTGTATCACGTAAATAAACAAGAAGAAAACTACCTAAAACATAGCCCCAAATAGCCAAAACAGACCGGTCTCCACAAACAGCACCCGTTCACGAGTATGACGCGTATCTCAGCCATCGCCTCCCTCAACCTTTCTTCGGGAAAGTGGCGACCCGATCAACGACGCCACCATAAGCAAAGACTTTTAAGTGAGCATGACATGTTCAGGCTGGCAGGCTCTATCAATTAACAAATTTAGTCACAAACATAGTACACAAATCACGTCATTCGTTTTGCCTTAAGAGACGGACAAACAAACAGACAAACTTTCCTATTTATAATATTAGTATGGATAGCCCAGTAGCTATAGTCCATCTTTTCCACCCAATGGCGTAGTACATTTTAGATTTCATTAAAACTCAATAGTCTTTACACCATGGTGGGTACTGTCTCTGTGCGCATCCAAGGGCCTCTGGGCGTTGGCACGACCTGGCTCCGCATACGCCTCCCAAATGTCCGGAACACCATTGTTTCGTCAACGGGAAAAACTCTTTGATATTTAAATCGAAAGAAAAATAGAAAAATTTGACTCGAAGCGGGACTCGAACCCAACCACTGGATCACTAGCCCAGTGCACTTCCAATTGTGCTATCCGAGTAGTATTAGAATTGTCAAATTTCTCTATCTTATCCTTCGTAGTATACGTCATTATGGGTGACGTGTAGTCACATCTACCGTCAGCGTATTGAACGCTTAACGGCATCGAAGTCCTGATTTAAACTTTCACGGTTTGTACACATTATTAAACATGAATAAATTTTAAAGTTAATATACGCGGTTAAGTCCCGTTCATGTTTAATAAGGCATCGAAGTCTCAATTTATATTGAGAATTCATCGATAACAATGTGCTACCCCCTTCGAAATTATTTCAATTTTTTCTATTTTTCTTTCGATTTAAACATCGAAGATATTCGCTAACGGATGTTTCTGCATACTAAAAAATAATTGGGAAAAACTCTTGTCAATCTTGACAATAGAAATTATAAATCCTTAATTTTCAATGAATACTTACATTATCAAAAAACTAATACGATATTGTCGCTGTGACATTTAATACGACCGAGATGCGACTGTTTTAGCGTACCCCTGTTCTAACGACTACCTCCTACCAAAGTTAACAAACCACATCGATTTGTTAGGCTCAGTACAACTTCTTCATACAAGTTTCCCGCAAACGCTATCGAGTACATTTCTCGTGGTACAGGTACAGATCTTAGCCAATAAAGACAAACAATTGCTGTTACAAGCCTTAAAGGCAATATCGTTTTATTGATGCAGCTCCATTAAACAGGCCTTTATTGCAATCACTGAAGTTTAATTTCATTGTAATTACGAAGCTCTGGATAAGAACTTTGTACATAAATGGATACAATTAACTTATCTCCATGGATTGGAGTTAGATTTTTTTTTTATTCTGCACATCTATATTTGGACCATGATGACAGATCTGGCAAGCGGGTTGTCTAAACCGATGGTCCTGGGTTCAAAACCCAGTAAGGGTTATAGGTGTGATGAACACAGATATTTGTTCCTGAGTCATAGGTGTTTTATATATGTATTTAAGTATTTGTATATTATGTATATCGTTGGCTGAGTACCCACAACACAAACCTTCTTGGGTTTATCGTGGGGCTCAGTCAATCTATTTAATTTCTCTATATTCATTGCTGCTTTTTAAGAAAATGTATTTCAATATATCCTAGTTTTCCGTCCGTCTATTCTAATTAGTTTGTCAAATTAATCATCATCATCAGGCTATTGTAGTCCACTACTGGACAAAGCCCTAATGCCTCATAGCGATCTGTATTCAGCTTGCCGCATCAAGCATCTTACTGCAATCTTCGCAAATCGTCATCCCACCTGGTCGGAGGACATCCCACACTCAAGAACGCATTCACGCTGGCAGTCGTCAGTTCTTCATGCGATATGGCCAGCCCACTGCCATTTCAGCTTGCTAATTCTAAGCCATGTGGATAACTTTGGTTCTCTGTCGGATATATTCTGTAAAATTAATACCATATTTTACAAAGACCATATTTCCCGTGTCGCATTATAAAATGAAGCCTTCAGACTGCATTAGATAATATCCACGCGTCTCCGTTCAATATCAGATGGTAATCCAGATTTACTGCCTTTAATATCGAAAGTTCTAGTAGCCTAACAGGGAATCCGATTACACAATGGAAGCTATTAGCTCGCGGGTCGGTTTCTGAAACTTACAAGTTCATGAGCAATATTGGAGCATGAAGAGTACAATGTATTATACAATTGGACCCGGGTATGTCCTTAAACTACGTCCAACAATGAGAGGTAGGGCACAGCGATGACCATCACGCTTGAATCTGGGGCAGCCCAACTGGGGAAGTACCTCCTCCTTACAGAAGACCACAGCCATAATACCACTGCTACCTTTCAGGTATGTAGCGTTGTGTTCCTGATGGTGATTAGGGTTCCTAGAGCTCCAACCCCCCTTAAAGGCCGGCAACGCGCTTGTGACTCCCCTGGTGTTGCGGGTGCCCATGGGCGACGGTAATTGCTTACCAGCAGGCAATCCGTCTGCTCGTTTGCCGCCTATGTCATAAAAAAGAAAATGTCGAGATTGGAAAGTACAAATTAAGAGGAGCAGTTGTTGGAACAAGAAAGGTGACATGAATAATGGTCTCTACTTTACCGCTATAATCCGCACGCCGAAGGAAAACCAGTCTGCTAATCCTTAAGCAAAAGCAAGCAAATGTGAGTGCGAAAGTGGATAACGCGGTAGACGATAAAATAGCAAGCGTACTATCCGTTCTGTGGTTCTAGTATAAGTTACTTTTGACGTAAAAAAACGTTTACGAACGCGTAAGTGATAATGTTATTTATATGGGAAACGTTACGTTAAAAACTTACACTCAGGGCTCTGGATATTACAACACGGATACTGTTATACCGCGTTTACATTCAACTGAAGTGAGCATGGAAAGTGGCAGGGAAGCTGGCATGAGCAATGTTTAAACAACATACTTCTCATGCCATTGCCAATCTCGCTGTTGAAAGCGATGTGACTGACAGGGCTGTTCGTAAGCACAACAGTGCTTTCTATGCTGCTGGAGCAGTATCTAGGAAATTGCGGGCAGCGACAGGGGCTGAATGTAAATGAAGCCTTAAACTGCGAGCAGAATAATAGGAGGTAGCTGCACAAAAAAGCTGACAGCCCGATCCTAGATTACCAACCCCAGGACAGCGTTGAGATTATAGACCCGGACCCGAGTATTTAAACTACGTCCAACAATGATAGGTAGGGCACAGCGATGACCATCACGCTTGAATCTGGGGAAGCCCAACTGGGGAAGTACCTCCTCCTTACAGAAGACCACAACCATAATAGCACTGCTACCTTTCAGGTATGTAGTGTTGTGTTCCTGATGGTGAGTAAGGTTTCCAGAGCTCCAACCCTCCTTAAAGGCCAGCAACGCGCTTGTGACTCCCCTTGGTGTTGCGGCTGCCTATGGGCGACGGTAATTGCTTACCACAAGGCAATCCGTCTGCTCGTTTGCCGCCTATGTCATAAAAAAAAGCATTGAATCCTACCTGCTCAAAGAAAGCTACATTATGGGGGAGGTCTATGTCCAGTACGATGTCCGTGGCTTAAAAATGGAGATTCAATAACAAGTATATAGAGACGGGTATTGTCATTAACATGCGAGTAGAAATGAATCCGTTCGTGTGCGGTGACATCCGATCGCGTCCTGAAGGGTGCGTACAGCACTGTCGCTTGCCGAGCGATTTGTTCATTGAACGCGTACAATATAATGAATTAGTGGGTGAGCAGATCGTAGGCGACGACAGGCGAACGGAGCCGATCGCACGTCGCAGCATACCGTCGGCTACGATTAGACTAGGTTTTGGCTGCCAGACATATCGTCAATTCAGTATCCATTAGAATTCCTTCCTTTCCGAACCGATTGATGGAAATTAATCTTATAAACAAACACAACTTTAGAGTACTACGTAATATACTCATAACAGCAAAGCGAATCCGTGTGCATTTTTAGATTCGTCGATTAGTGGTCTTATGCACTCGGCTGGCACTGCGCCAATATAGCCTGCGAACCATTAGCCGAAAGAAGTCTAGAACAACAGTTGTCAAAAATATGTATGCCATTTTGGATCGCATTACAAAGGCGTAAGGGTCAAATTTGTATACATATTTGTGAAATTGATTGCACAATAGTCTGTATTGTGTTTTACTACTGGTTGGGTTAAGTAGTCATTTTGCGATCATCATTAATACTTGTGACTGAGATGTAGATATCTTGACTTATCATTTTCTATCCTAAGGCTAAGGCAAATTTTGGCTTATCAGTAAATATGACTTGGTTTTTCGGTATTATTGAATAATTATTACTCTAAACTCACAATGGTGAATTGCTAGCAATATATCAGTTTATTAATGCCAACTTGATTGCAAGCAAATAATGACTGCCAGCGATTGTACCGTCAGCGTCATATAGCTAGTTACAGTCAGTATGGTCAAATATATCGATACACATCCTTACTGCTATATAAATAACGATCTGTATCGATATATTTGGCCATACTGACTGCAACTAACCATAATATGACCTTAATTGTATAGCTTGTATTTCTTAGAGGGAGATCTGTGTAAGATAATATGTGGGCAATTTTACTTTCAGGGACACCCAATTACCTTAATTGTCAAATAAAAGTTAAATCAGTGATCAGTTTAGTGACGACAATTAAGCCTGAAATATTTATGTAAATCATCTTTATTCGCATTTTTCTATTACAATAACACGTATTATTTATGGATTAAACATAAAACAGTAGATTATATTGAAATTTAAAGCTTAATTGTCGTCACTAAACTGACCACTGATTTAACTTTTATTTGACAATTAAGTTAATTGGGTGTCCCTGAAAGTGAAATTGCCCATGTACATATATTGTACTATTTACATTCATTTTGTTTAAAAAATTAGGGTATTTCATTTTTTGTACATATTATAATAATTAAGTACGCAATATATTACATTCATAACAATTAATGTACCGTAATACGTATGTGTAATGTAAAATAATAGGGCCGCGTACATTGCTGCCCGGTCAGACTTTAAAAAATGATTCGTTCCATTTCAGCTTTCTAATCCGAATTTACATTCATATTAATATTATAAATGCGGATGCGTCCCTTCTGTCTATCTGTCTGTCTACCAATTGGAATGAAATTTGGTATGGAGAGAGTTTGAGCGACGAGAAAGGACAAAGGATAAAACTTATCCTGCAACCATACTTTAAAGACGGGCATGACTGTCCGACGAAGTCTCAAGGAAAAGCTAGTACGTAGTAAGTTCGTTTGTATTCCCGGAAAGATATAATTTGGGTCTTTTCAAGGCAAGAGTGAATAAGCTGTTACTGAAACAGTGTGCTTCAGGTCAAACGCTGGTTAGTCTTACATTTAAAAAAAGTGGTAAGTAATACAAATATATCATCACTGCTTTTAAGAATATACAACGCATTTTGAGCGATTAAGGTGAAAATTAACGCAAAATGCACCACAGTCAGTCGGCTACGCTTATACGGCTACGAGAAACCGAGTAACCCGAACTGCGCTACGCTCTGGGCTACGCGTCAAAGCGCCACTCGTGCTACGAGTGCTACGCTGACATTTTACTACACGTTTGAAGCGGTGATGGTTTATTTCAAACTATTATTTGAACTTTATTTCCAAGTAATAAAGTCGAGTTTCGCGTGACTTCTGACACTTTCATTGCGGTTAGTTTAGGCTCGGCTATGATTTACGCTTAAGAGCGAGATGCCGTGTCCTGACGTTATATTCACACATATTGCCGTCCTTGTTGCCGCCGCTGCTACTTCCAATGATATTACAATATTATATTTTTTACTTTTAACATCTTTTGAGTGTAGTTTTACTTTTTTTTTAATCAATTATCTACTCTTAACAAAAAATTTAAGATATCTTCTAGGAATGCATTAATTGAGTATAATATTATAAATAAAAATATAATAGTATATTCGACTGTATTCCCGGAAAGATATGATTTGGGTCTTCAAGGCAAGAGTGCTGATACTGAACCAGCGTGCTACACTCTTGACCTCGTCGACACTTACCTAGGTGTGACTGAGGTCAAACGCTGGTCATCATCATCATCATCAGCCTATCGCAGTCCACTGCTGGCCATAGGCCTCCCAAATTTCCCCCTTATCGTGTTCGATTTTCGGCTGTTCGCATCTAGCTCCTGCCAGCCATCTTGCGCAAGTCGTCACTCCACCTAGCCTGAGGGCGTCCTACACTACGCTTGCCGACACGCGGTCTCCACTCAAGAACTCGTTTACCCCTTAGGTTATTGGTTTTACGGTTAATATGGCCAGTCTTGAAGTCTGAAACGCTGGTCAGTCTTGTATAATAAAAAGACAGTCAGACGGACGAAGAGACAGATAGACAGCATATGGATAGTGGAGTCTAAATTATAACTGGGTATTAAAATTTGTATCATTAATGCGCAGAAGCAAGAATTGTTATAACGAGTATATGCTAGTTAAACATGTCTAATCAAGTGTTAAAAGTTTGAATGCGCTCCCAGTCGATCTATAGAGCAACTGCGACTCGTCCAGCTTCCAACTCAATTATTCGCATACTGCTAGGATTTAACTGGAATATTCGTATTCATAATCGGATAATGAATGAGCGATATAACAAAACCTTTTGAGCGCTCGCGTTCGCTTACGCAATATTCGCTTTTATGTTTAACGATTTGCGAACATGCACAGAAAATTCGTGAATATAGTATTAAATACATACATACATATCAGTCGTATGTATTCCACATAGGCCTCCCTCAAATATGACTTATATCATCTTGGGGGGTAGTTGCAATAGTCACCATGCTTCGCTGACCGTAGTAGCTGTAGATTGGGTTTCGACGGACGCTGTCCGTAGGATGTTTCCCTTTGTCGCCTCTTAGGACACCCGCGGGAGGAGATGGGGTGGTGCTATTCAAGTCAGCCGGCATCACACGGCACCGGAAATATAGGTAGTATTAAAATTGATGAATTATTGTATAATTTCTGAAAGATGTCCCTGCTGCATATTCTCCCAAGGATCGCCAAATCGGCCGAATCTGCTCAGTTTGCCTCTGGATCTCGTCACTTTTCAATGTACATATAGTAAGATAATAGATTATAGAAGAAAATAATAAATAAAGAAAGAAAGAAAATACATTTATTTTAACGCCTAAACATTACATAATATTAAAACAGGGTACGAAATATTATAGAAACGCCCCCATTGGGGCGTTAAAATAGGATCCCCTCGCAGCGTAATGCCACGGCAAGCATTTTACAGGACATTCTTACACAAAGTGACTGAGCCCCACGGTAAGCTCAAGAAGGCTTATCTTGTGCGTACTCAGCCAACGATATATCATCATCATCATCATCTCAGCCATAAGACGTCCACTGCTGAACATAGGCCTCCCCCTTGGATCTCCACACGTACCGGTTGGAAGCAACCTGCATCCAGCGTCTTCCGGCGACTTTAATGAGGTCGTCTGCCCATCTTGTGGGTGGACGTCCTACGCTGCGCTTGCTATTCCGTGGTCTCCACTCGAGCACTTTTCGACCCCAAGAGACCGAAGAGTATAACTTGCCATTATGCCTAGCGTTTGTGGACTATGAGAAAGCCTTCGATTCGGTGGAAACATGGGCGGTGCTTGAGTCTCTTCAGCGATGCCATATTGACTATCGGTACATCGAAGTGTTGAAGTGTTTGTATAGTAACGCCACTATGTCAGTCCGAGTACAGGAGCAGAGCACGAAGGCGATTCCATTGCGAAGAGGCGTAAGGCAGGGAGACGTGATCTCTCCGAAACTGTTTACTGCCGTAATGGAAGACGCCTTCAAGCTCCTGGAATGGCAATGGCGTGGCATCAACATCAACGGCGAATACATCACTCACCTTCGATTTGCTGACGATATCGTAGTCATGGCAAAGTCGATGGAGGAACTCAGCATGATGCTCGATGACCTCAACCGAGTTTCACAACGGGTGGGCTTGAAAATGAACATGGACAAGACGAAAATAATGTCAAATGCCAATGTTGTGCCCACCCCTCTTTGTTGGGAACTCGGTACTCGAAGTTGTTGACTCGTATATCTACCTAGGACAAGTAGTCCAATTAGGTAGGTCCAACTTCGAGAAAGAGGTAAACCGCCGAATCCAACTCGGTTGGGCAGCGTTCGGGAAACTACGTAATGTCTTTTCGTCCGACATACCTCAGTGCGTCAAGACGAAAGTCTTTAACCAATGTGTGTTACCAGTGATGACTTACGGCTCCGAAACGTGGTCTTTCACTATCGGCCTCATCTGAAGGCTCAAAGTCGCTCAACGAGCTATGGAGAGGGCTATGCTCGGAGTTTCACTACGAGATCGACTCAGAAATGAGGAGATCCGTAGGCGAACTAAAGTCACCGACATAGCCCACCGGGTTAGCAAGCTGAAGTGGCAATGGGCAGGCCACATTGCACGCAGAACGATATATATTATAGGTAATTACTTGAATACATATATAAAACACCCATGACTCAGGAACAAATATCTGAGCTCATCACACAAATTAAAGTCCTTACTGGGATTTGAACACAAGACTATCGGCTTCATAGGCAGGGTCACTACCCACTAGGCCAAACCTGGCGTCATAAGATTCATGGTTATGTTATTATAGTAGGATTTTCAAATACGAATGGCTGACCGGCGCAGACCGGCTCCTGATTACGCTCCACGTTATGGAGTGAAACATGTCAAGCAATATTCGACTTACAAGACGTGAGTTACCTGATTTTATACAATCCATACTGCCATACTAAGATTACAAATATGCGAAAGTAAATGTCTGTTACTTCTTCACGCTTAAACCGCTGAACTAATCGGGATGAAAATTCGTATAGAGAATCCTTTTCATAGCTCAAAAAGCTACGAAAAAAGACAAAGGATAATTTTTCATCCCGCAAGGCATGATTGTCCGATGGATTCGCGAGGCAAGTATGTTCGAATCTCGCCATAATAGCTTTATGTGTTTTAATCTCAAGCGTATTTAGATTTTTTTTTTTATGACAAAAGGTGGCAAACGAGCAGACGGATTGCCTGATGGTAAGCAATTACCGTCGCCCATGGGCACTCGTAACACCAGGGGAGTCACAAGCGCGTTGCCGACCATTAAGGGGGTTGGAGCTCTGGTAACCTTACTCACCATCAGGAACACAACACTACATACCTGAAAGGTAGCATCAAAATATCTCAAAACACAGCCAAATAAGCTCTGGCAAGAAGTGAATCCCTTTTACAAATATACTAAATCAGCTCCCAGGATTTGCAGGACATGACATACTGTCCCTCCATTGATTAAGTATGTGTTCTGGCGCTATCCAACAAGCACTTAAGCAAAGACATTCGTCCGGACGAAGTTCGTATGCAGTCTGGAATGAGCCTGACTGTACCCGTGTTTGACTAAACAAACAAGCAGGATCCGGAGCATATCAAATTGGATTTTATCTAGTCGGTAGTAAGGTTAAATTTCCTGTATCACGCTCATTCAAACATGGCCGCCCCAGATTTCAGAGCTAATATGGACTAAGGAGAGGTTCGGCTAAAATTAGAATCCTTGCCACGGCTAACACAAAGATGCAAGTGTCGTAGATATTGCACAACATACAGCCCTACAAAACAAAATACAGTCACTACAAATTCTTGCTACCTAAATTAGCTCGTAGTCAAGTTACATTTCAGCCGTATGCAGTCCACTGCTGGACATAGGCCTCCCACAAACATGACTTGTATCATCTTGGGAGTTGCCATAGTCGCCACGCTTGGCAGGCGGGTTGGCGACCGCAGTAGCTGTAGATTGGGTTTCGACGGACGCTGCTGCCCGTCCATAGGATGTTTCCCTTTGTCGCCTCTTACGACACCCGCGGGAGAAGATGGGGTGGTGCTATTCTAGTCAGCCGGCATCACACGGCACAGTCAGCCGGCATCACACGGCACGTAGTCAAGTTGCTATAGGTGAAAAACTTAGCTAAAGCACCTGGCCTATAGTAACGTGTGTGTACACGCAAGTCCGCGTTCTATATTCAAATTTTGACGTAAGTTCCATATGAATCCTCTGCAGAACTACATAGACATGGTCCTTCAGTTAAGTTTTTCACCTATAATCAGTTATAAAACGCTATCGAAACAAAAAAATAATGTATCTGAATAACAGATTGAATGACTTGTAGTGACTTGTCTGAGATTTTTTCCTTTTCATTTTCTACAATCGATTGTATAGCACCTGTTAAGATTGTCAAAGTCAAACTACATTTTAATGAAATCAAATTTTTGAAATATATTTAAACTTTATACTTAAAATCAGGGATTGTTATCGGTATTCTTACTACCGGTATAAAATAAGGTTTAACCGGTTATAGTTACTGTACCCCTAAAAACTATTACCGGCAATAGCTGTCAGTGTCAATATACTCGAGTATTAAGACAAATTAATTTACTTACCCAGTATTTAGTTAACACTTCAGCCAGCCATGCATAATATTATCGGGTGACGTTGTTACACCTACCTATTTGTTATATTTTAGTAGCAACGTTTAATGGACATCTTATCTTTCAAGTGCAATGAATACAGGTATTTATTATCGTAAATAGTCTAGCCATAGAGGTGTAGATACAAGCGAAATGACAACAAACACCTCTAATTAGGATAGGTACAAGTATTATTTTATTAGCGGTAATAGTTAGTCAATTTCTATACAGGTATTGAAAAAAACCGGTTTTAAAATTCCCGTTTAAAATAAAATATAATATATCCTACATCATCTGAAAGTAACAAATTGTAAACAAAAGAATAAAATTTACATTATATGGACACAAATAAATATTACACCTGATAGTTACGAACAGGTGGTCCCCATAGTCGCCACGCTTGGCATGTGGGTTGGCGACCGCAGTAGCTGTAGACGCTGCTGCCCTTGTCGAGCAATATTTGACTTATAAAACCCCTTTCAATACAATCATTATGTTTTATGTCGAACAATCGTTTTGTTTTTAATTAACATTTATTTTATTTTCGATTCCGTTTACTGTAACCCATTGTCACATTGTTTACGATCCGAGGGCTAAAATTGGCTGCAAGACGAATGCAGCATTTTAGTGGTTGTAGTTTTTTTGTCGAGTTCGGGAATTAAAAGAGGAACGAACTGCTCCCGTGGGGCGCAATGGACCAATAAATTGACCCTCGTCTCGTGTTCGACCAGTTTTATGGGTCATCCGCGGGTCGGGTTAATTCCTAGCGTACCTTTTGCATCTTAAAGGTTCAATCACACTGTTGCTTAAAATAGACAGACGCTACGGAATCGCAGTTTTACTATATACACGCACACCACTTCTAAAAAATACGACTACGAAAACACTGGGACGCCACGATATAACGCAGACGTACCGATTTTTTCTGGGTTATGTCAAACTTTCATATGGAGCCCGTCATAGCGTAGGTACACTTTGCATTTGCTTATTTTGAGCAGCAGTGGGAAGAGCATTTATGGCACCTAACAGCGACTTCCAGGGGAGTTCTCTGTTTGTAAAGGTTTTCCTCTACATAGCGGAAAAACGCTAGGATCAGCTACCAGCGTAGCAAGAAAAGTGTTAAGCAGCGGTTCAGTAGTAGTAGCGTGTATTCTACATAACGGTACGCATACGATGCGCCACTGCGATTCCATGCCGGCTGCATAATTTAGAAGCAGTGTCGAGGGCATGCTAAAAACAGTATGCTTACAATACGCCAGTGCGATATTAGCTTTCGTTACATAGCAACCTAATATCACGTCACCCAGTTACTACAACTTACCTGAATCCAAGAGCTAATTATTTATCTCAAAACACATATGGCAGAATCTAAAATATCTAAATGTCTTTACTAAAGTGCTTGTTGGACAGCGCCAGAGCACATACTTAATCAATGGAAGGACGACATGTCATGTCCTGCGCGAATTCTATGAGCTGAATTAGTCTATCTCAGTATTATCCGGGCAATTTCACTTTCAGGAACACCCAATTAGCTTAATTGTCAAATAAAAGTTAAATCAGTGGTCAGTTAAGTGACAACAATTAAGCTTGAAATCTTTATGTAAATCATCTTTATTCGCATTTTTCTATTACAATAACACGTATTATTTATGGATTGATCATAAAATAGTAGATTGTATTGAAATTTAAAGCTTAATTGTCGTCACTAAACTGACCACTGATTTAACTTTTATTTGACAATTAAGCTAATTGGGTGTCCCTGAAAGTGAAATTGCCCATCCACACTTTCAAATTAATCTAATTAAAATGGTATGGCTTCTACGCGTCACTGCGATTCCTTGCCATCTGCGATTTTAAGCGGCGGTGTGGTCATACCTTTATTCTAGAAGGCGGTGAGTTGCTGACAGATACCTTTATATTTCAATCCGGAGTGGAGGTTAGATTAAATACATGTGTTTTAGGTATTGACTGATCATCTCATTAACCCTTTGCGTCGGGCTACCTTCGCCAGGTTGGGGTTAATTGTAATGTATTTGGAGTCGGGTATGTTCTTAAACTACGTCCAACAATGAGAGGTAGGGCACAGCGAAGTACCATCACGTTTGAGTCTGGAGAAGCCCAAATAGGGAAGTACCTTCTTCTTACTGAAAACTACAACCATAATAGCACTGCTACCTTTCAGGTAATCAATATCGAGGATCATATAATTAACAATAATAATATATATCCATTGAACACCTTAATATAAGTGGTAGCTTAACGGTAAGGGCGTAAGACTTGCAATCCGGAGGTCGTACGAACCCCGACTAGTACCGATGAGTTTTTCGGAGATTATGTACGAAATATCATTTGATATTTACCACTTTAGTATAGTCTATAATTATATACCTTATCTAATAAATTAATAAGAAAAAACGGGATGAGTATAGTCTCATTAACCGGGCTGTATGCAGCATACAAGTTAACTACGAAGTAAAGAGACTCAATTATAGAACGAACCAGTGAAATCCGAATTGTACCCTTACCATGAGTTGTGAGATTGACGTTTTCGTTAACGAGTATCGAGTTTACTATCTGTGCATCTCGCTTGTACTATTTCAGTGGGAACGAGATGCACAGATAGTAAACTCGATACTCGTTATCTAAAACGTGAGTGTCTCAACTCATGGTAAGGGTACTGGTGTAGGGATAATGCATGTTAGAACGAGAGAAGTGACGCAGATAACAGTATGAGACGAGTGAGCGGCCCGAGTTAGGAAATCCTATTAACAAGGGTCGGGACAAACTGCTTGGGACGAAGGACAAGGCTACAACGAATGAATTGATTCGTGTTATTGATGTAAATATATAAAAATAATTATTTCGGGACAATCTTACACAAATCGACCTAGTCCGGTAAACTCAGTAAAGCTTGTGTTGTAGGTACTAGACGACGATAAATATAATAGATAGATACATATACTTAAATACATAGAAAACACACATGACTCAAGAACAAAAAATATCTGTGCTCATCACACAAATAAATGCCCTGACAGGGAATCGCGAACCTAGGCCAGACCGGTCGTCAAAATGTTTATGTCATTTATTATTCTTAGAAATAAAGTTTTTTTTATCAACTGTAAATTAAGTATTCTTACACAAATTGACTGATCCCCACGGTAAGCTCAAGAAGGCTTGTGTTGTGGTACTTAGCAATATATAAATAAGTGGATAACACCCATGACTCAAGAACTACCTATGCTCATCACACTGATATCCTTACTGGGATTTGAACCAAGGACCGCCGGTGTTATAGCCAGGGTTACTACCCTAAGGCCAGACTATAATATAAATAATTATTGAACATACCAATGGTGGCGCGTCGAAATTATTTATATCGCCCGGGATAAGCCATCTTTGCTCTATTTTATAATAATATTAATATTTGTAAGGCGAGCCCCCACAAGGTACACTGGCGACATGGTAAAAACCGCGGGAATCCACTGGATGTGGGTGGCGCAAAATGTCACCGTGGTCCGCTTTGGGGGAGACCTGTGTGGAAGGCTGATATGATGATGATTAATGTATATTCTTACAAAATTACACATAACTGGGTTATTAGGCAAGAACGACTACATATCGATTCCATACATCATTTTTGCCAAAACTCACTTCACATCACTAAATTAAGTAGCCAATAATTATCGATAATCAAATCATCGACATTCTAATAATAACCGGCCCTATTAGCTAAACTAAGGCCACGCCACAGAGGCAGCGAGCTTTAATCCATTAGTCTTATCGCCATATTTAATCAAGAAAAGGGCTCCACGGATGCGTCGATACGTGGCCGGATATACGTCATTGATATGCCAGTTTGCGGTTTCCGGTATACCTCGCAAGCCTCTTCAATGGAGTGCCTTATCGAATCGATTCTTGTTACTGTATTTTATTAGATACGTTTGCATGTATATTTCAGAAGAAAATTATAAGGAAGGTAAACATTTTGAATTCGATTGTAACGTATATTGTTTTTCTCTTACGTATTCGTATGTATATTGTTACTAGTACTAATCGACTAAGACTTACAGTAAACATAATTAAGATCGTGTTATGGGTACTAGTTGACGATATATATAATACTAGCTTTTCCTCGCGACTTGGTCAGCCAGCCATGCCAGTCTTTAAAGTATAATTGCGAATAAAAATTATCCTATCTCCCTTCTCATAGCTCAAACTTTCTACATCCTAATTGCTTCAGCGGTTTAAGCGTGGAGCGATAACAGACAAAGTTACTTTCATATTTATAATATTACTATGGATAAATAAATAAAAATGCCTTTATTTCAGGCAGTAGTAGCCAAAAAATACCTACAACACAAGCTTTATTTAGCTTATTGTAAAACTATGTCGATTTGTGTAAGGTTGTTTAAAAAAAAACATATTTATTAGTATCCATAAAAACGTAAACTTCTTCTTTTTTACAACAGGCATCGAGAAATTTGTGATATTACAGTTTAAATAACAAAAATAGTCGCCAGTATCAAACAACACCTACACGAGTAAATAACGTACCAGTTGAGGTTCGGTTGAGCTGTCAATTTTATCGATATTATTAGTCGGCGCCGCACTAGTAGTCACAACGTGGGCCAAGGTCGGTCCGCATTGATTTGGCCGATAACGGTAGTGTCCACCGCGGAACTTGAAAAGTACTAGGTGACGCAAATGTCGAACCTTTGTCTCTGTCGCTCTCATAATATCAGCCGTAAGACGTCCACTGCTGTAGCCACCCCCAAATATGACATGAATTATATTGGGGGGTGTTAATCGCCACGCTTTTCCTGCCGGTGAGTAAGGTCGCCAAAGAACTCACAGCTTTGGATAGTCAACGCACGAATGGCTTCCAAGGACTATTAAAAATTTTAGTTTTTTAAGAATCCTTTCCCAAAAACTTTATGTGCTATCTATAAGTTCGATGTCAAACTTGTTACCGATACGGTAAAAAGAACAGACTCTAGTGTAATTTTCTTTAGACGTGAGTGATAATGTTATTTATATGGGTAACTCTAACGCGATAGTGACGTATTGTTACGTTAAAAACTTACACTCAGTAGGTAATTTTAATCGCTTGCAGTGTGGCCTTAACCGCTATTGACAGTATATTTAATGATATGAATTATCGAATCTGTGATCGATAGCGGTAACGGAACTATTAACGTATTTGAATTGTACGTTAGATTTCTGGCTTTTAAAACGGTAATTTAGTATCGTAAAATCTTATATTTAGGAATTGCGAGGGCAATTGGGCTAGTATGAGGAGAGTAGGAAACTTTAAAAACAGTTACTTAGTTGAATTTTACTCACAAGAGAGCAAAGTCATTTCGTACATTTATTATTAATCGAGTGTTATTTTGACGTTAGCTTGTTGAATGTTGTTTTGTTTAATGTGTTTGAAGTATATATCATGGAGACCAATAATTATGATTAAATTATTAATATTTTAGGGTTCAGTTTTCCTTGCGGTATAAATTGTGTGTTCACTCGGCAGTGAAATGTGTTCCGCTCTTGTACCTTGAAACCCTACCGACGCTCAAGATTCAATTCGTAAACCACGTCGTACACCATTTTCAATAGTAATTGAGAGCCGAGCTTATCACAAAAGGGTAAACATTTACTTTGCTCCATTGTAAATTAAATAACTATTTTAGTATTTATTTTTAAAATGCCTCATTTTTCGTAGCCAGTACTCGTAACAGATTTTGTTAACGATCGGACAGGCATTTGTATAAATAAAAAATTTGATATTTTTAAATCCTTGGGGAAAACACGGAAACACGGTCAGATTTTTGCACATTTTTACTTACACTTGATACAGATAAAATTAAAACGTTTTGTTGTGTTTTCATTCTCATGAATTCGAGTCAGAAATCATTTTTTCTCGTACATTCTTGACTTTTATCATTTTGAGTATCTGGTTGCGACAGGTGTGGCCTAGTGGGTAGTGCCACTAGTGACTCTGCCTATGAAGCCGACGGTCCTGGGTTCAAATCCCGGTTCATGTTAAATGGGTTCAAAAAGTTCTTTATGTTTTTAAATATTTGTATATTAGAAATATATATAAACGGGTCACTCACGTATCTTAAGGTCGAAAACCGCTCGATATATGTTCTCGAAGGGCCGGCGCCAGCGACGGTGCGGTACGAAGCTCATGATTATGGTTCACGAATTGGACCGAAACATATATCGAGCGGTTTTCGACCTTAAGATACGTTTATATATATTTCTAGTATGTCTGAGTCTCACGGGAGTTTTCTATTTAAATATTTGTATATTATTGGCTGAGTACCTATAATACTAGCCTTCTTGAGCTTACCGTGGGGTTCAGTCGATTTGTGTAAGAATGTAGTGTAACACAGTTTTTTTTTAAACATAATATTTATACAAAATATGAAAAACGAAATTAGACGCATCTTTAAAATGATAAATATTATAGGACATCCTTACACAAATTGACTGGGCCTGATATATGTATTTGCAAAACACCCCTGACCTAGGAACAAAAGAAATATCAGTGCTCATCACATAAATAAATATCCTCACTGGGATTTGAACCCAGGACAATCGTCGTCATAGGCACCTTACGGCGGCATCGGCGGCTTAGGCTTACAATGATATTAAGATGCACTGAAGTACAAGCGAGATGCACAGATACTCGATGCTCGTTAACGAAAACCTCAATGTCACAACTCATGGTAAGGGTACTGCTTACATTAAAACTATTGTAAGTAATTCTGGCTAGACAGATGTGTTGTTCTGTGGATTTTTTTCTGTATCTACCAACCATCTCAATCATCCTTCTTGTATAGTTTTTTGCTTCGCTCGGGGGAGTCCGCAACCCATATTGCAAATAATCCTTGGCATGGATTCCAGTTTTTACGAGAGCTGCCATCTTGCTATTCCAGAGAGGGAATGAATAAATAATTTAAATCAAATCTTCACGCCGGAATCTTCTGTAGATACTATGCTGAATGAGACTAAGCTTAGTCTATTTTTAGATTTATATTTGAGTATTTTGTTTACATTATTAAATTTAAAAAAAAGTAACGCTGAGTTAATTGCCTGTAAAATAATCTTCTGTGATCAGACATGTGGAGTTAGAAGTAGTCTATTTTGACGTTCATAAGCTCATTGTATCTGCCTAAATTGTAATATGAATATATTTTTACGCAAAACTGCATTTTATTCACAAGGGAGCAAAGTCATTTTATACTATTTTTTTCGTCTTTTGCTGTTAGCTGAGTATTTAAAGTGATTTTAAATGTTTATTTTTATAATAATAAATAATTGATACTAATATTGTAAAGTAAATTTTATTTTCTATGAAATTAGTGTTTTCCTCGCGGTTAAGGTGAAAAATTATGTAACGTGTTTCACTTGGCAGCAAAGTTAGTTTTCTTCTCGTACCTCGAAACCTACCAAACGCTTTAGATTCCACTCCTTGAACCGTGATGCTCGTCAATCGTCAATCGTCAATCGTTATGTTCAATTTTGGATTATTTTTCTCAGGTATCAATAATAAAAAAAAAAAAAAATTATTTTTTATCTTTTTTCAAATATTTTTTTGCAACACTTAGCATATTGCATTTTGATTTGCAAATATAGAACTCTACTGTAGAATATTGTAGTATTCAGAGTGCTATTCGCAAACCTACGTAACTTGATGCTCAATTAACAAAGGCTGGAATAGGAGTCTACACATATAAACGCCTGATATAGCCTGTTACATCATATTGGACTGACTATATAATCCAGTTCAAGCCTAGCTTTCATCATATGCCTGGATAACTTGTATCATATTGTTGACTTGCACCTCTTGAACGTTTGATAGGCTCACACAAGTTGAATACACTTGCAATGGTGCATTTAACCCACTACGAGTTGATCCCGAGTCGGTTCGTAGATTTATGTTTCAATTTGATCCATAGTAGCCGGAGTTACTATGCGGAAGCCATATTGTTACGAAAAGTATTATCATACATAATTACAAATTAAATGATGGGCGTTGAGTACAGGTTCTCAAGTAGCGACCACGAACTGGAGGGCTCAGTGTGGACAGACTATACAAGTCCCATCACTTCCTAAACGTTGCCAAAAATCTAGGTAACCTCAATACCGGGTGCGGCCTGTAATGGAGCAAAAATTTTAAGGATCGCTTCTACACCACGAAGTTAACAACTTTTGTTCTACGACTTTAAATAATTGAATAATTTATTACTTGTGATTTTTTCGAACAAATAGTATTTTCAATGAACAGCATCCAATAGTCTAGTTTGACGTTTACTGTCAGCCTACAAACTTCATAGTTTTCGCAATACATTGCTTGCTTCGAAAATCTTTTTTTATTAATATTTATTAAACTATTAGCTATTTTGAAAAGTCGTAGAACAAATGTTGCTACGTTTGTGGTGTAGAAATTATGCCTAAAGTTAATGCTCCTATTACAGGCCTCACCCGGTATATTATAAAGGTAAATACAATATGTGTGAAACGTGAGAGTTAAATAAGTATACATTATACCTATACTTGCGTATTTTTGCATGAATTAATTAAATAAATAAATATTACAGGACATTTTTACACAAATTGACTGAGCACCACGGTAAGCTCATAATTATGTTATCAATAATAGGTACTGCTGTGTGCTCAAGTGGAGACCACGGACTAGCAAGCGCAGCGTAGAACGTCCACGCACAAGATGGACAGACGACCTGCAGGTCCAAGAGGAGGGCAAGGAGTACCAAAACCGACATAAAAATAGCTAAAACTACGCTTAAAAATAACCTCAATTTGAACCTATGGGTAGGGACCCCGTCACATAGGCAGAGTTCCCGCGTTAGATTGCGATAGCTATCTTTTGTGCGAGAAAGTTGCCTACGCGAGGATCGGAAGGAAGCCCACACGCACCTATGCCCTTTCACGAAATTATTATCCTTCGCTTTGCTCACAATGGTCACTTGCAAGCGATAAATTGCTGCCAATATGATTGCAAGCATCTAAAACTGACAGTTGCTACCGATTTTATAGCTTGCATTTGTTTGTATCAAGATCTGTGTAAGCTGTTTTTTATACAACAACGGTGGCAAACAAGCTCATAATGGCAAGCAGTTACCGCAACCTATAGACGCCTGCAACTCCAGACGAATCACACACGCGTTGACTACCCTTTAAGAACCTATTACTTTTTCGAAGAACCTCATACTGTCCTTAGGGAAAATCTCGTAGAATCGTAAAGCATGTAAAATGCTACACATCTTGCAAAGTAGACTTCTAGCAAACGTTTTCATTGCAGCCGGCCTTAACGCCTGTTCCCGTCAGTACCGTTCCTAATGGCCCTGAATACCTCTAAGATTTATTAACTCGTATCGCAAGCGGCGCGCGCGCTGGCGCTCGGCCAACCGGCTGCTTGCGACGTGACGCGCCGTGCTTGCCGACTTCGCAGCTTCGCTCTGACTTTCTTAAAGACGATGCAATATCGTAACCCGAATGTGTTAGGATTATTAGTCGTTTGGAATTTCATTGTGTTTGATACGATTCATAAAAAGATCTTTATTTTTCGACTTAGGCACATTACGTGCACTTATGAACGTCAAAGAAAAATCTACACCGGTTCGAACCCTACACCTCTGACCCTAGAAGATACGGCGGGACTTATTTTTTCAAAACAATGATACATCATATCTTAAAGTACATAATTATGCTGAGTCCGATGGGAAAACATATCAAACAGTTTATTACAAGATATAACTGAAAATGCTAATATATGAAACAAATTCAACTTCACAAAATAGACATACTTTAATATGCTTTCTTATCTGAACTGTGTCATTTACATGATCTGGCAGTACATACAATGTTGAATTAATTGCTAGGCGGTTTAGTTAGTTTCTGGTTTGGGCCATGCATGTTTGTCTGTCAAATAATCCTCTACTATGTAATAGCCTTACACCTTACAGTTACCCTTTGACACCAAAGACTTTTTTAAGTAATTCTTAAGTACTGGGACGAGTAATTTTAAGGCATCATCAGGTAACTTGTTATATAAATGAATACATTGCTGCCAACGTTTAAGGTAGATATCGCCCCGCATCTCCTTGGGAATGAAAAAGAAATGACGGACAAGTTCAACGAGGGTCGAATAACGTCGATAGCTTCCGTCAGAGCGGGACCGATGTTCCGAGAGGTCACGACTTCGAGTTTTATTGTCACGTCTAGACTTGACAATAAATTGACACATTATGTAATAGTTGCCCTTCTGTAATTTCAAAGCCACGTTCTAATAATGACTAACCCTAAAATAGTCAAGAATACAATGTAACTTTATAGAAATAAAATGTGTAATTAAAAAAAATGGAACGCGTATAAACATAGAAGGTTATAAGTTGAATAAAACATATCATCTGTTTTTTTTTTAAATGAGAACAATCTTTATTGACTTTGGGTCTTAAGTCGATATCGATCCTACCCACATTTGTACATGATAACTGTACCCACCAGATTGGCTTTTATATTTATATAACAAAATTGAAGAGGGTTGAAAGTCTGTACATGGAAGATATAAAAAAATGACTGGGGATACTTAGTAAGAAATAAATGTCAAAAATAATAAATTATAAACTACTAGATATATCGTTCACACTGTCCAACGCTATGGCTTCGCGGATATAATTATCAACAAAATATTTTTTATCGCGGAATCAAGACTTAAACTTATCTTACTTCGACAAAGATATTTAAGTCAAAATATATTATTCTTATTCTATATCATATCATTTTCTTAAATCAAATATGTCCCCTGACTCAACACCACGGAAAACAAATTCATAAAATTGACAACAAAATCTTACAAAGCCACGAAATTGAGGCATTGATTCCTACCTTTCTGAATAAATGTAACAGTACCATTTGTCCAACGGACTTACTTTGTAATTGTTTACTCGAAGAAACGTATTGTTTTCTACCCTGGCATCAAAACGGCTGTTTGTGTAAGAAAATTGAAAACAAGTCCTTTATCCTAACAAATAACAAAGCCGCCAGAAAAAAAACACTTAGAAAGAAACCCACACAATCAAAATTTAAACCTAAAAAATAACGGAGCGGAATTGAATCTCTTAGATAAATATTATTCGTCCCTACTTCATATTTTCACATTATTTCTATAAAAATGTAAGTACGTAACGTACATAAACATTGTAAGAAATAATATATATGTATTACAGGACATACTTGCTTACACAAATTTAATTAGCCTCACTGTAAGCACAATAATGCCTGTGTTATGGGTGGATTCGTATCTGAGTCATGTTTGGAGAAAACACCCATGACTCAGATACAAATATCTGTGCTCATTACACAAAGAAATACCCTTACTGGGATTTGAGCTCACAACCGTCCGCTACATAGGCAGGGTGATTACTCACTAGACTTAGCTCTATACATCTTTGAAAGTACGAGTTAAGAAGCATGCCCAAAAAAGCTGTTTCAGCTCCAAAACTGATTTCAAGGAAAATAAGACGAAAAAAACGACGGATATAGACTTGATCTTGTGTTCTCCCAAACATTCGTCATGATATCCGTGCGATTGGAGAAAAAAAACTTGACACGGAAAACATCGCAACTTTGTTTTTAGTACAGTTAGCAACAGAAGTGGCTAAACGGCTGAGGTTTCCAAAATGAGGTCAACACATCTCTATTGTCAAGAGAATAAGAGCGCCTGTAGACCATTTTGAATATTTCACCCGCTCAGCCAGTTCTGCTGCTGACTGTACGATCAAGGTTATAATAGTTATTTGTTTATTATACAAGGAAGCAAAAGTGTTTACCTTCTCGTGCTAATATTGAGACTAGCGAAATGGATCCAAAATTCAAAGAGTGGAGCATTGGGAGGATTTTAAGGCATGAGAGGAGTACAAGTTTTGCTATCGAGTGAATACTGGTGGGCACTGGAGCGGTACCGCGAACATCGAAGTTCGTGTATTTAGGGCATCTTTCTCTTTCACTCCAATTAAGGCGATGACGCCTTATCTATGTCACTCTTATGAGAGAGTGACATAGATAATCATCCGAAATTTACCTTGACCAATTATCGTCGATCTACAAAGTTGGGTGCCAACGCTAGGAATTCCATCTGAACCTTATTATAGTTATTATAATTCACGTCATTTGATCATGTGGTGTTAATGTAAATACAAACCCGCTCTCCTTTGTCTCCAATATCTCCTGGCTCTCCTCTATCGCCAAGTTCTCCTGGGGAGCCCTGGCGACCTTCAGGGCCATCTTCACCGTGGTTACCCTGGGCTCCAGGAAGTCCCGGTGAGCCCGGGTCTCCCAATTCCAAATACAAATAAAATATATGTATTTATTGTATGTTATATTTAGTATTTTAATCATTTATTTGCCGTTATACGTACCATTTGTGCTAAGCGTAATCATATACAATTTGAAGTAGCATTTTAAAAATATTTATTCAACAATATCGATGATCGCCAGTTGGCAATCTAAATAACCTTACTTTCAAGTACTAAAACAGTGCTATTTAAAACTGCTTGAATATTTATTTAACTTGTAACCTGCGCAGTCCAATTAAAAGTTAGCTCTATTCTTAACACGGTTCTCGTAAACTTCCGAAGGAAGAGAATAATTTTCTAGATCAACTGAAGTCTGACTTTATTTGCAACACGATCCCAGCCTTGGATTCACATAGATAAGAATATAATAAGCTTATTCGTATTAAATATAATACATAGAGGCCCAGATATATACATGTTCTGTTATATCTTGTATTTTATTAAACCGTATGTATAGTCCCAGACATCATACAGTTTAATAAAATACAAGATATAACAGAATACATATAGTTTTATATTAAGCAGAAACAACTGCTAACAAATACCTATCATCGATATTTAAATCCAAAGAAAAATAGAAAAATTTCACTCGCAGCGGGACTCGAACCCACAACCACTGTATCACTAGCCCTGTGCACTACCAATTGTACTATACGAGTACCGCTTGGACTTGTATTTTTTTTCTATTTTATCTCTGGTATACGTCATTACGGGTGACGTGTAGACACATCTACCGAAAGAGAATTGAACTCTTTTAACGGCATCGAAGTCTCAAAGTTTAATTGAGATTTCATCGATAACAATTGCTACCCCTTTCTAAATTGTTTTATATTAAACAAAAACGTCTGCTAGCAAATCATGCATATATAATGGTTCTTATTGCGACGATGCAATAGAACCATATGAAATGAAAACCAACTACTCTCTGTTCTAACCCCAGTTCTCATTATCTCACTAACCCCACAATACTCATACGTCTAACTAATATAATAAATCACAGCACAATAGTTAGCCGGATCCGAAGAAAGTTCGCTTTTCTCGCCGCGCCTTTGAGCCGAAATAATTGTGACGGCGGGGGGGTTAATTCAAATCTGGAGCATCGTATATCAAGGGCGGAATATCTTAAGCTATTGTGTGGTTACGTAGGCGGAAGTGTTAACTTCACTTCAGCTGACGCTGCGTTTGGAGTTAGCAAGTAACTTGAAGATAGTGATTTAAAATTACAGTTTCACGAATTAAATGGGACTTAATCCCATTCAAACTAGATTTTTACCGACGCTTCGTAAATTCTGTGACTTATAATGTATGCGGCCATTTGTAGTTAACTTGAAGATTACATTAATTACTAACATTGCAAATATAGTCGAGTGCACGTAGCAGTGCCGTACTTTATTTATCCGTTTCGTTTGGACTTAACTAAGTAAATTTGTTTATCAATGGTCTCAAACCTGAAGTGATATTTACGCATATAGGTTACCCTAAGTATAAATAGAAAATATCCAAAATCAGTCACGTTAAACGTTTGGAGATATAATACGTCTAGAGCTGCAAGTTCGTTAGCATGTGGATTATTTACATACATCTATACATCCTGCCTATAAAACAAATGTTTATGTGACATAAATATATTTTGACTGAATCATAACAGTTTTTTATGTATTTAAGTATTTGTATAGCTAACTGAGTACCCACAACACAAACCTTCTTATGATAACCGTGGGGCTTAGTAAATTTGTGTAAGTATGTCCTGTATTATTCATTTATTTTTACATCTTATTATGCATTTCTATTTTCTTAGTTAATTAAATTCTAAGACTTACAATTTTAAATATAGTAAATATCGTTAACATTGTCACGTTAGTAAGCTTTGTTTAGTAATATACACTACTGACCAGTCAAGTGCGTCCAAACGCAGCTCTTGGGTCACTGGCGGGAAGCCAGCCGTTACGTATTCATTAAATTCTAAGACTTACAATTTTAAATATAGTAAATATCGTTAACATTGTCACGTTAGTAAGCTTTGTTTAGTAATATACACTACTGACCAGTCAAGTGCGTCCAAACGCAGCTCTTGGGTCACTGGCGGGAAGCCAGCCGTTACGTATTCATGCCCGAATATTCGCGGCGGTGCCGAATTCGCGCTCCGCATACATTAATACCAGTTCATTTTGGATAATAACAGCCTTATTATCTTAGGACGTAAACTAGCTGAAATGAATAACTATTTAGATTATAGAAGTTCTTCTAAAAGGAGTGGAAAGGTCTGTGCTCGTTTGCCACCGTTGTATTATAAAAAAAAATGGCTAGCAAAGGAATAGGTAGTAACTAAACATGTATACAAGTAAGTCTTATAAGTGTTAGTAAACGGTGCCAAAAATCTATTTGGCAAATTTTGACGGGTTCCACTGTGTTCGGGTGGCCCAATTGGTGAAAGCGTCAGCCGCGGTAGCTGGAGATGCAGGTTCAAATCCTGCCCCGGACGCCGGAGGTCCTCGTCACTTTTCCTTAAGTATATGTCATTTATTTTCAGTATACATTCATAATATCATAATTATTTCCTTTTGCGCCGATACTTATATAAGTATAAATAAATTAATACTTTATTGCACACCTCAAAAAATAGAACAATATCAGACAAAAATAATACAAAAAATGTATATATAACTAATGTACTTATGTATAGCAATTTTTCTCTTTTTTTTAAATAAAATAAACTGCTAAGAATAGCAATGCACGTTCAAATTTAGACGAATTTTTCATAATTTTAAACGGCTGTTAACGACAATAAAAAAATTCGTTTTAATGTCGAACCAAATTTTGACATATTTTGTATCAAGCAGAAATTAGACATTTCTCATCGATGAACGATGAGTACGTAAACATAAAAAAAAAAAAGAAATACTGCCTCTAGCGAAGCTGAATTCGCGCCTCGGGGGTACAGTCAACAAGACTCCTAGCTATACATTGGTAGACCTTATTATATAAGGCATAAAGTCCACCGATTATTATTATTATTATTATTTATTTATTAAACATACTACAAAATTTTTACAATTCAAAGTCCTGCAAAACTGTTTGGACAGTTTGTCTGCAGGAAGGCTTATATAGTATAATTATACACAACAAAGGTAAGTCTTACATTTATTAAGCACATTACTAAGGTAATGTGCTTAATAAATATTTTTTCAGCTTATTTTTAAACTTTTTTACATTTTGCTCGTGTCGGATATCTTCAGGCAAGCTATTTAAAAAGTATGGTAAGCGTTTCTTTAACGTCCGGTCTCCATAGTAGTTGTTAACTCTAGGCACCTCCAGCTTGCCCGCAGATGTATAATTAAGAGTGTTGCTGTGTGTACAGTCAGCAGCAAAAGTGGCTAAGCGTTTGGAATGTTCAAAATGAACTACACGCTCTTATTCTCTTGATAATAGAGATGTGTTGACCTCATTTTGAACACCTCAAACGCTTAGCCACTTCTGCTGCTGACTGTACCAGCCATGCCCTAAAACAAAGCGAGTCTGTCTTATCCATTGGCTGCTGATTCCTTCACACTTTTAAAAAAATGACAATGTTTTTTTTTTTTATGAAATAGGCGGCAAACGAGCAGACGGATTGCCCGGTGTTAAGCAATTACCGTCGCCCATGGGCACCCGCAACACCAGGGGAGTCACAAGCGCGTTGCCGGCCATTAAGGGGGGTTGAAGCTCTGGGAACCTTACTCACCATCAGGAACACAACACTACATACCTGAAAGGTAGCAGTGCTATTATGGCTGTGGTCTTCTGTAAGGAGGAGGTACTTCCCCAGTTGGGCTGCCCCAGATTCAAGCGTGATGTTTCAAATTGTTAATTTTGCGTGTCGTTAAGAGGTTTCTAAGTACATCGTAATAAAAAAAACTAGTGTTTATTACTTGTACCTAAAATTAATAAGGCTAAAAATACGTCTACATTATCCATCAACTCATAAATCTAATAACTTCAAGATATTTATATCGTAATTTCTATTTCTAGCTTTTATCATACTTCAGAATGACCCCTGGTTGCCATTTTATCATACATCTTTTTTATACTAATATACTTTTACAACTATATTGACAAGCAATATAAGGCCATATTAGGCTAGCTACGTAGTTTGATGTAGCACACAAATGGGTTATAGATACAATTAATTATTTAGTCAACAGATAAAATCAATTCTATATACAAATTAAATATCATCATCATCATCTCAGCTATAAGACATCCACTGCTGAACATAGGCCTCTCCCGTGGACCGCCATATCTACCGGTTGGAAGCGACCTGCACCCAGCGTCTTCCGGCAACCCTAATGAGGTCGGCTGTTCTTCACGTGGGAGGATGTCCTACGCTGCGCTTGCTAGTCCATGGTTTCCACACGAGCACTTTTAGACTCCATCGGCCATCGCCACGCAGAGAAGCGTGCAATGTGGCCTGCCCATTGCCTCTTCACCTGCTAACCTAGCTAAATATCAATTTCTTCATATTATTATATTTGTTCTACGGATCTTGGGGCTGTGACGCCTCTAAGTTTTAATCGCTTGTCAAAAACTCGACTACCACTGTTCTATTTCATTTATTTCTCTCGTAATTCAACTTGTTAACTTTTACGTATAGCAATTGGCCTATTTAATAAATAAACTCATGAAACGTTCTATGTAAATTTGTATTTTGTACTAAAAAACCCAAGCAAAATCGAATACGTGCTCCATGAATGTCCACTAAAGCCTACTCCCTTCAATTAGGGACACAGTAGTGTAAAGAGCGTAAGCATCAAAGACATCAATGGTGTTTACACCGTTTTAGTATAGAGGTCGTTAGTATTCACACCACGAGCCACTACTTGGCCGCACTTATCTCCTGATACGAGTCCCCGGCTATTCTCTAAGGTAACATAGTGTGCCGATGAGAGGTGTAACTAAGGGCTCCATTATCTTATACCTGTGTTATACCTATTAAGGTAGACTCACGTTAGACCGGCCCGCGTCCGAGCCGAGGCGCCGGGGACACCGTCGCAACATTATGTATGTAATGAATCACGTGACCACCGAGCCGCCAAGTCACTCGGTCGGGGCACGAGCCGGCCGCGCGATAGCTATGTAAAAATGCCCGGTGATGGGAAGGCGACGTCACAAAATAGACAGGTACAGAAGTCAATCAGAGGTCTCCCGGCGGTCGCTCTAGGGTTGCCAACTATGCTTATCCACGAAAAACTATCGTGGTACTGGCGCTCCTATCTAGTTGTTTGTGATTGTCGAGAATGAAACGGAAATAATCCTGACTATGTAACTTCCTAACTAATATTATAAATACGAAAGTAAAGCCTGTGCCTGTGTGTCTGTGTCGCTTTCACGCTATTTTTAATAATATTGAACCGATTTAAATAAAATTTGGTATGGAGAGTGTCTGAGTCGCGAGAAATATAGGATAGTTTTTGTCAATCATCATCATCATCATCATCATCATCACCTTGATTTTATGCAGACGAAGAATTAATAATAACTACAATATTTTTATTTTAATATTATTATTATATTACAAATTTGTCACAGCAAATATCTTGCGACGATTTCGACATTGGCAAAAAGCACGATTATTATATTTTAAAGTGTAATAAGTTCGCATTCAATAACGTAACCAAGAAACGGATGTCTGAGGCGCTACCGCCCAAAACGATATTCGTAATTTGCGGGCATCTTCCTCTTTTACCCCAATTAAGACGTCATGAGAGTGACAGAGGCAATCGTCCGAAATTTACGAATATCGTTGTTCGCGGTAGCGCCGCAGTTATAATTGGAGAAAAGAGAAAGATCCCCGAAATATGTGGCATTATCTTTGAAGAGGGACCTTATGGTTGATGGCACTTACGTCGAACCGTGTTATGTTTGTATCGCGTCATCTCTAACAACGTCATAAGCGCCATCGACAATAACGTCCCTTTTCATAGATAATGTCACATATACGAACTTCGATGTTCGCGGTATCGCGGTACCGCTCCTGAAGAGCTGAAGTGGTGGATAAGGTCTAATTTTTTAACAATTTGTGAGAAACTATCGCCTTAACAACTTTAGTGCTGGAATAATATAAAATACTCGCGAAGAAGCAAAAGATGTATGAAATCCTGCGGCGCTTCCACCTTTCTCGAACGATGATAGCACAGACCAATTTACCAAAACGCGTAAGATGTAAGAAATCCTACGGCGCTTATTGTTTTTTCGAGTTGATAAAGATTGTATGGGATAAAAATATCTTCGTTTTTCTTTCGGATGGCACTCACGCTTGCAGTGGTCCGAACTGGTCCGAGATATCGTATCTGTGAGCAGTGTCTATGTGTGCGTTGATCGAGCGCGCTTTGTATGGAGATTGATTTCTGTATCTGTCTATTTTGTGGCGACGTGATGTCCACGCGATATTGACGGGCGTGTCTTGATCGTTTGCTCGGAA
Organism: Grapholita molesta; assembly: GCA_022674325.2. Taxonomy (NCBI): domain Eukaryota; kingdom Metazoa; phylum Arthropoda; class Insecta; order Lepidoptera; family Tortricidae; genus Grapholita; species Grapholita molesta. Next base: position 19,228,576 of record CP053124.2, on the reverse strand, counting down.
TAAATGGCTGGATGGAACGGCGCTCGTGTTAATGTCGATATTCGAGTGACGGGCCGGTCCGGTCCGGGCCGCACCGGTGGGTCGACCGTAGGCTCGGGCTCGTGAGATCGACGTGAAGGAAGGGCGACGGTGTAACGTGAGTCATCCTTTATATGGATATGTGTACATATATACTTAGTTATACATGTGCCTATTAATGTGTTTGAATATTTCAGATGCGTGAATTAACTATTTTGTGCTGTTCTTCTGTCATATCTACCAGGAGACAATAAAATCATAGTTTGTTTGAAGGAATGTTGTACCACGTTCTTCTAAAGACGCTTTTAGTATGAGACCCAATATGGAAAGCGCATGTAACTTAAATATAAACTTAAACCCGTGGTTTTAGAAGTGAAGTGAGTATCTATCCGTAACCATGGTAACAAGTGACAGAAAATAGTTGACTGAGCCAGATACATCTAAAAGGCTATTAAAATGTACTTTTCCCAACTGCTTGACAGCAAATATCGAAGGATCTAGAGTGTGTATTCAAATAAACATGTAAGACAACATCCAATTTAGATACGAATTCTGGAATTTATTTTGAGCTTGAGTACGAGTTAATAAACAATACGTAGGGTTCCGATTTCAAAATCAAATAACACCTTATGGATCCCAAGGACATAAACCGTTGAGGATTTTTTAAATAATACAATCGAATGGGCAATTCTGAAAAAATGTATTTATGTATATATGCTATATTTATTACAATTCCAGTGTTAATGGTATACACATTAGTATTAAGTATTTTTTGTTATTAATTTACACATTCGTACCTATATTGTTTATTTCGAGGTTGAGAGCGTGTGTCTTGTTTTTAATGTCTCCTTCCTTTCCAATCTTTCGTTTTCAATTTTTGGACCCGAGTATGTCCTTTTAAACTACGTCCAACAATGAGAGGTAGGGCACAGAGATAACCATCACGCTTGAATCTGGGGCAGCCCAACTGGGAAAGTACCTCCTCCTTAAAGAAACCCTCAGCCATAATAGCACTGCTACCTTTCAGGTATGCAGTGTTGTGTTCCTGATGGCGAGTAAGGTTCCCAGAGCTCCAACCCCCCTTAAAGGCCGGCAACGCGCTTGTGACTCCTCTGGTGTTACGGGTGCCCATGGGCGACGGTAATTGCTTACCACCAGGCAATCCGTCTGCTTGTTTGCCGCTTATGTCATAAAAATAAACTCTTTTCACACGGTAAAAAATCCTTCTTATTCTTAATTTGCTAACCAAAGGTTGTCTGGAAAAGATCGCTTGTTAACGTTATGACTGCTGTAACCTTAATCTTAAAATATGTTATTTAAACTACGGTTTATTTTGCTTATTGGCAATAATAGTACATTACTATAGAGGCCGGAAAGTAAGGAGTTGCCGGCCGAGTATATGAGAGGATTGTAGCTTAGAGCAACTTAAAGTAAACTAGCCACATATAATACAAAATGTACCAAAAATAGTATTGTTTTAATAGGCGTAGTGGTAGAATGTCATCGAACCAACTAACAAATGTGACCAATATTTGTGAATGGGCAATCGCCATGATGCTATGTCACAAATTTATGTGCAATAACAATTAAAAAAGAAGACCTTACCGGCAATATTAACCGTAACGACCTTTAGTGACTCTAGTCTAGCCAAACCTGGAACGACATACTTCGCACCCTATTATAAGGAACATAATTTCAACATTGTAATGCATGATAGAGAATATAATAGTACATACATTACTACAGAGGCCGGAAAGTAAGTGGTTGCCGGCCGAACGCAGTTAGGTTCGATTGTTACGAGGCCGATAACCCCTTTTCAAGCCGAGTTATGTATAGTGTTTTTCTCAAACATACAATACAATAGTTTGATTATTGTTTTTAATAAGTGTACTGGCATAATACCACCAAATTTTTTTTAATGGCCAATCTCCAACGAGCTGACATACTTCGTACTAGGTGTTTTCTATGTATTTACCTAAGTTTTTTTATGTAAATATATATCTATAGTATCTATTAAATATATCGTCGCCTAGTACCTACAACAAAAGCCTTACTGAGCTTACCTTAGGACTAGGTCGATTTGTGTAAGATTGTCCCGATTTTTTTTTTTTATAATTCCTTATATACAAGTTTTCAAGTACATCTCCCGAATGCTCGTTCTCGTTTACTCAAGAAATAAACTTTATAACATATGTTCAAATTGAGACCTTACAAGTTACTACTTTTTCGCGACTTTAACTCGTAAATCTTTCTTTCTTATAGAATAAGGTGGCATTTCTTTACAATAACTCTCAGTTTGAAATTGCGATCAAAATTATGAGTTCCATTTACGTAATATCACTTCTATTTTTTTCCATAGCCTATTAGGATAATGTCCCATTGCAAGCCAGAGTTGTCCCCCTCCCCTTATGATGTCATCTCTTTTGTGGTTACACAGAAAAATACCTTGTTTGAGACAAGATTCAGATAACTTTTATATTTTGATGGAAGATGTATAACTTGGACTAAAAAATCTCAGGAACTATTTTGAAATATGTTGTATGTTATACTGTCCAATATTATGTATTTGTGTGTCTTTTGTGCGGTAAACAAATGTTTTTCTTCTTCTTCTTCTTCTTCTTCTTAAATACGTAGTCCAATTTGTCAAGACTAAAAGTCTTTTGTAACAAATTGACTTTTTTTTTATAGCGTTATAAAAATCATGCAGGGACTAATACCATAATCGCCACGTTTATCAGGTGGGATAGAAATCGCAGTTTGATCCACCGTCCTTAAAGCTAGCATCCGCTGCCCATACAGTCATTTTCCGTAACCGAGAAAAAATAATAGATTTGTTCGTAGACTATTCCCGAAATGTAGTCGGTACGGACCGAGTTGGAACTGCTTATTTCCGAATTGAAAGTCAGACACGGTACCAACTCTAGTAGCAGGCTATTAAAACTACAGCTCAACAACAGCCCGTTTCAAAAGTAATTAATTACTATTTCCATTCAACATAAACCTCTCATAAACGCTCGCCCACTTTTTTCGTTGGACAACCCTAATTAAATTATATTTATTTCCAAGCCGTCTCTTATGAAAACGGCCGCAATTTGGAGCGCGAGATAAAATGAAGCACCTTCGTGCATAATTTAAAACGTAATAAAACGCCATGAAACACGGCTAATTAGACAATAAAATTCCTCGACGCGAGAAGGACGAATCAAAGGCGGAATCCGCGCCGGATTAACAGGGAGACGACAAATTTAATTATTTACGTTATAGCTGCTTTACACACACGCCTTTAGATTATCTCTTGTTTTTTTGTTGGCGATTGTATTTTTTCCTCGGGTATTGTCTCGAAAGTCCTAGAAATCACTTGAGTCACATACTGCATGCAGTCGCCAACTTGCTAAACGTAGGGATTATGGTAACATACTCCTATGCTAGTAGCGACGAGGAAACTACCCTAGGAGGAATAATAACTGGAGAACGCATCCGCGAGCGCCAGTAAGGGACAAATATATTTTGACTTTTGCAGCCCAAAATGTAACAATTGACAATAGTTTTGCTTTACAGGACATTCCTCATAACAAAAATATTAGCTTATTATGTATTTTAATTGCCGCAACTTTGGTAGATAACACAAGAAAACTCCAATTGTAATAATTTGTATCCCTCCAACTTTGACAGTTTTGAAGCGTCCAGTTTGGAGGGGAACAAAAATATGTGAGACTAGGACAAAGACGGACGAAAATAGCGCCGTCTCTGCCATACCTAAGGAAAGCTACATAAGACAATCCCGTTCTATCATGGTATTATTGTTAGCAAGCTCCGTCTAGTTAAATGGTATGGCTATAAAACTACACAAGGGGAAACACGCACTTTTAATAACCGTTTTAAAACAGGGGATTACAAATGGGTTTTTTTTTCAAATTTAAAGGCTGGTGTTTCGCACATGCTCCCATTTCGTATCTAACTTTTTTTTATTCTTAATAATGTGTAAAATAAAGAGTGAGTCATCTTTGACTCAAACACTGAGTGAGTGTGTTTGAGTCTGACATGAAGAAAACGCTACTTCAAGCCTGACAATCTCAAATTAAATTGGATTTTGCGAAGCGATTTCTCGACCGTAATCAAATAACGCTCGGAGCTAGCGATACTAATTTTAAATCATTTGGATATAACTTACTCGGGTTTCATCAACAAATATGACAGTTACATTTTAAAAATGAAATAAATCAATATTACGGGTCATCCTAGCACAAATTGACTGAGCCCCACGGTTTCTCAAGAAGGCATGTGTTGGAGGTACTCAGCCAACGATACTAAAATACATAACAATACAACCATGAGTCAGGAACATTTCCTGTGCTCATCACACAAATTAATGCCCTAGGACCGTCGGCTTCATAGGCAGGGTCACGACTCTTTAGGCCACACTTGTCCTCAATATGACAATTTTATTTAAAAACGGATAAATCAACTACACTCTGTTGTTTTTTTTGTCGTTCAGCCAGGGGACAACAGAAGCTCAGTTTGTTCGAATGCAGCACCGCCATCAGCGAACTAAGCGGTTTTAGAAGAATTTCCTCCCGCGAACGCTCCGACTGTGGAATGAACTCCCTGCCGAGGCACTTACAGGGACTGCAGTATGAGGTGCTTTAAAAAAGGAGTGTATAGGTTCTTAAAGGGTCGAAAGCTGAATTCGCTAGAGTTGCAGGCGTCCATAGGCTATGGTAACTGCTTACCATCAGGCGGGCCGCATGCTTGTTTGCCACCGTCGTTGTATTAATAAAAAAAGTTTTGCTAACGAGCTTGGTAGGTGACCCATTATGGAAGGGACATATAGCTGCCACTAATTTTGTTTTTTAATGTAATGTTTTTTGTGATGACATAACATTTTAAGAGTGACCCAGGGGAGACATTCAGCCCAGTTCCCTGTAGTTGGAGCTGCAGGTTACCGTTCCGGCTGCGTTCCCACACAGTGCTCCTCAAATCTCCTAATTTTCCTGCAGAACAGAAGGATATCCTTTGAGTTGGCATCCTTTTATTTGCTTTCCTCCAGAGTATCACTACCAAATACTTTGTATCGCATCGATGCGTACATGCCGCATTCCGTTATCCGGCACATGGTCTCTACTCGACAACCCTCACGCCCCAAATGGTCATCAGGTCTGGGTGCAATGTACCGCTACTGAAGTTAAGTGATCCTGAGTTAATTAAATCGGTTACGTTGGTTCTGCGTATGACATCATTTCTGATGACATGAAGGCTTTATCTGTTTAATATAAAAAAAAAAAATAACCCGATGAGTCTATTTTTAGACCAACTAAAGTCTATACTCATCCTGCTAACGCATTTATTGTAGGTTTTTTTTTTTGTAGTTAAGCGCAGGCAATTTATAAGCATAATTAGAACTTAGAAACTCAGAATACCACATAATAGCTACACAATTAACGTACATAACAAGCACATTATAACTTATACCAATGGTATAAGGTTCAAAAACCCTTTTAATTATGGTAGGTTTTATAATGTTTACAGCAGTTTTAAAACCTTTGGGACGTATTTAGGTATTTCGCCTCCAGTTTCCAGACTAATTGGGGCATAAAATGCTTCTTTGCGAAAGGATTAGATTAACTAGAAGTTATGTCTACGCACTAAATTCTAAGTGTTTTAATTTCGGATTTTACGTTAAAAAGACTATTAAGCAGAAAAATGTAAAAGTAGTTTACTTTTAATATTTATTTTTCCAAAAAGGACACATTATATAGACGACCGGTCTGGCTTAGTGGGTAGTGACCCTGCCTATTTGTGTCATGGGCACAATATTTGTTCCTGGGTCATGGATGTTTTCTATATTATATATATCGTCGTCTAGTTCCTACAACACAAGCCTTACTAAGCTTACCGTAGGGCTAGGTCGATTTGTGTAAGATTGTCCCGAAATATTTATTTATTTACCGTTTTAACACAACAAGAGTATTATTAATTCCGACATACAGGTTGTATTTCAGCTCGTGTCTCTGTAAATGATATGATGCATTAGTTTTCCTACATAAATATCTTTCATACCCTACAACATTAACTTACCAAGGAAGGTCCAGGTGTTAAAAAGAGGTCAATCGTCATATTCCACTCGGCTGGACATCGTCCGGGAAGCTATCCAGATTTTTTGTCTTTACCGCAGTATCTCAAGTCGAAAGTATTTGCCCAGAGTGTGTTATCAGTAAAAACTTAATACGGCACCGAAACGTGGTCGCTTACAAGTCATCGAAAAACTCAGTTACTGAGAGATGCAATGGAGAAAGCAATGCTGGGATATCTGGCTGGTTCGAATCAAAAATGAAGAGATACGGAAAATAACCAAAGCTACCCATTGCCAGGGCACATTGCCAGAAGAACGGATGGCCATTGGGGCCAAAAAATACTTAACTGGCGACCATGTACCAAAAGCTGGTCAAGGGAGCAGAATTGTTGGAGGAAAACCGGTCCTCTTGGTGATCCTTGGGGAGACCTATAGTATGGCCAACAGTGGACGTCATTCTGCTGAAAGGATGATGATGATCTTTATTATCAGCTACCATTAAACTATATTTTGACTTTCATGTCAATCACGAATATACAACAACACGTCGTAATAACCCCAACACACCTTGACTTCATTGGAAATCTCTCCTACCTACACGTGTTCAAACCCCACACAAACTTGAAATGATTACATTATTCATAAAAGCAAAAGTATGTTCCGATATCTTTGGAAGGCGTTTTCCCGTCGATGTATTTTCCTGTGCCTTCGGGTATTGAGTGGAAGTAAGATCGCGAGTTGGAATTATTTCTGAACGGGTTGAAGGCCGAACCTTTAGATTGTGTTCAGGAAATCGAGAGAAGAAATCTTTGAGGAATAACGCTACTGAATTACTCTCGTCGCTTTTGCCTACTGTAGGTACTTTTGCACTGCTTTATGCTCCATTATTAATGCTCACTTAGTGAACAGTCAAATGTTACATAACTAAGTTTACACTTTTTCACCCAATTTCATCGCTATAAGGTCAAGAGGAGTATACAGTCATGTTTATAAAACCTTGATTGTACAAGATCAAAGGCTACAACGAAGACAAACAAATCAACAATTCTAATAAGATGCATTCATTACGCCTGTTATCAATTGTTTATTTACACACATGCACACAGACACACATATGTTACAACACCTGCGGATTGCCCGCTAATTTGTTTGCTGCCGGCAAACAAGCATTTGCAAATGAAATTGCCTGCCGTGTACCGAGCAAGTGTTATGTACACTCGAGATCCGAGCACACCACTTGGCCTATTAATTCCAATTAAGTGGAGAGTTCCGAGTCTTCCTGATTTCCACAATACTCTGCTCATTCCAAATATGACTGCACTGATTAATTTTCCAGCTTCTTGTACAGCCTCAGGCTTTACACTAACGGTCAGAACTAGGTAGGCCAAGGTAGCGTTGCAAAATGATGAAGCGGAATTTATATACTGTCGAGCGAAAGTGTGAAATCAAACTTAACTAATGTTTTCAAAATACGTGACATAAAAGGACATATATCGGTGTTTCCTATAACAAGAGCAATAACTCTAAGCATCGTTTCTACACCACAAACGTAGCCACATTTGTACTACGACTTTTAAAAATAAATTATATTTTACTAAATATTAATAAAAAGAGTTTTTTAAAATAAGCAATGTATTGCGAAAACTATGAAGTTTGTAGGCTGACAGTGAATATCAACTAGACTATTGGATGCTGTTCATTGAAAATACATCTTCATCATAGATATACAAAAACATTCGCGACAAACATCGTTTTTTTTTATACACGACTGACCAGCGTTTGACCTCAATCACACCTGATGTTAAGTATCGACGAGATCGAGGATGGAGGAGGAGCACGCTGGTTCAGTAACAGACCCCTTCCCTTGCCTTGAAAAGACCCAAATTATATCTTTTCCGATTTCAAAGTACCCCGTCCGTAAATATTTAATGTAGATTATCAAAGTAAATATTTTACGATACCAGATAATATAGAATTTCGGAAGCCTCATAATTTCGTAATAAATACGGATCTTGCCTGAAATTCCGAACGCCGAACTAAATAATTTTAATGAGGGTTACGAACTTCGCCAACAAAATAATGAAGGAACAAATTTCTACATGACAACTAGGTATTCACGCTTAAAGCGTAGCTTACATTCGCTAATGCTTAAGCCCGTATTGTTCAAAGTTGAATGCGTACCAAGAAAGCTGGTTAAACTTTGGTAATTAGGTAATCAACGTTGGAGCTTGGTGAGATAATCGATTCTAATGCGAGTTTAACTCTGTATAATCGCATCGCGGGATCGATAATCGAGTTGTCAGCGCAGCGCAATCAGCGGCCATTGACGGCCGACCGCCGGGCAACTTCGGTGCCCTGGTTGTGAACACTCCGTAATAAACTTGCAGTTGGAGTACTCAAGTATGAGAGACGGTGTTTCTAACTGCACTGCAGCGATGTTTCAAGGAAAAGTACGGAAGTTGAAAGAAGAATCAGCACTTCATTTATTTATTAAACCATATAAGAACTTTTGTTGAAAACTGAGGCTACCATTAATACATTGCTGGTCTGACTCTCCCCAATGCATACACGATGATAGAACATATGATTTATGAAAGCCTAGTCACTAGGTTAGACGGGCATTGAAGACTTCATAAAACTCAGAGCCATAGAGTATTTGAAGAAGGCTAATTTCTAAGACATTTTCTTAAGACATTTCAAATTACTTTATTGATGATGATGATAATTTGATGTATCACCGTTTTGAAAAAATAAGTCCCGCCGTAGTTTCTTGCCGGTATCTTCTCGGGTCAGGGTGTAGGGTTGAAACCGGTGGTAGACTTTTCTTTGACGTTCATAAGTGCGTTTTTATTTATCCCATAGTAAGCGACCACGTTCAGACCACATTTCAAATTTATGATTTCTCTCAATAATATACAGTGTGTAATTCTTATACGGGCGAATCTCTTAACGGAGGGTAGAATAGGACATAAGAAATATATTTAGATAACTTTTGCTTAGAATTACAATAAAAATTTTATCCATATAAAAAAATTCGGCCCGCAATGTAATACAACACCCTCGAGTTAAACACTCGTTGACAGTTCGTTTCAAAAGCTCATATCGCGTAATGTTCGCAGTACATTACGGCTCAGAAATTTTACAAAAAATAATTACATATGTATAATAGGTAAAATTAAAGAAATACCTTTTCGTTAATGATTATACTGGTAAATCCTATGTCTGGTTTAATTCTTCGCCCGTATTAGACTTACACACAGTATATTATTAATAGTTCAGAATTAACTTCACTGAATATTTCATAAGACGTTCAAATAGGGTTCAGTAAGCGACACGATGGTTTAAGTGAAGACGTAAACTGAAGGTTAGTTTATGGCGTAATTAGGGCCGCTTTACGACTGCGCTGTGGGAGTGTTCTCACGCTGGCCACTTTAGCCACCAGTTACCGTTAAACCTTTAAACCCCTACAGACTAAACCCATCACGGCACACACCTAACACACCGTAGCAATGCACCGACGAAAAGTTTTGAGAATTGAGTATTTTCTCATAGAATTCTTGGTATCACATTTCGCAAACTAATTCTGAAGACAATATCAATTAATAATTTAAATTTTCACATTTTTTACACATTATTAGAAATAAATGGACGGGATAATCCTAAAATCTTATCTACGGATCGTCGTTTTTCTATTACAAAACAACGCGAAGACATTGATATATTTAAAGAAAACATTTCATTTCATTGGGATGATGGTCTTAGGATGGTTTCATGAAATCCAGTAGGTTCAGTCAGCAGCAGAAGTAGCTAAGCATTTGAGGTGTTCAAAATGAGGTCAACACGTCTCTATTGTCAAGAGAATAAGAGCGCGTGTAGGTCATTTTGAACACTTCAAACGCTTAGCAACTTTTGCTGCTGACTGTTCCACTCATATAATCCAGTCATTAGTGAATGAAGGCGTCAAAAACAACAAGTTTAAAATACGTACGAGTATATTGTTAGTAAATTGTGTCGACCAAGTGCGCAAAACGTTCAAGTTGATTAACAAAATCAAGTGCGGGTAGTTTGGAAAACTCGCGCGGCTAGATGTCGATGTTAACTTCAGTCTTCATCCGAGACCACAAAGACAATGTTGTTTTCGAATTAATTCGTAATTTTTAAAATTAATATACTCGATTCAGTCCCAATTTTATTTATACAAGACTAACCAGCGTTTGACCTCAGTCACACCTGATGGTAAGTGACGACGAGGTCGAGGGTGTAGCATGCTGGTTCAGTAATAGCCTATTCACCCTTTCCAAAGACCCAAATTTGTAACAATATTGATTATCATGCTTTTTGTATGAATATCTATAAGTATGTTGATACTCATACAGATCCAAGTGCATAACATAAACGTTAAATTAAATTATCGTCATCTGTTAAGAGCATTGCGTAACATGCTCTAATTTTTAAGAAAATATTTTCAGCGGTAGCTTACATTAAAAATTTCTCATGGAATTTTCCACAGATGTGTGGAAGATTTTACAATTTGTACAAAACTACGTCGTATTACAAAACTCTATAAACAACGTCAGCATTAAATAATTCGTAGCAAATCCAAATACATTGGTACAGATCTTTATTTATCTAGCAGTAAAAACGTATTAATATATTTGACTACTTTGTCAGTAATAGCTTGTGTGGTGTAATCTGATTTTTTTTAGCTTATTGAGTTTTATGGTGAGATGGACTGACAAGGTTTATAACAGTCTTCTATGAAATAATATTCCAAGGCTAAATCAACTTGCGAATAATAATGAGTAGTCAGCATTATATTTAGGGGTTAATATAGCAAGCTTTATAATACCTTTCTCGCCTACGTACCCCCGAGTGCTGAAATGGCAGAAAATACACGTGCCACAGTTTAATGTAAACTTTGAAACTTTCTGTTTATCGTCGGCCTTGGCAAGCAGAATATTAGATCAGAAATTTCATTTTGATTACGAGCCAATCAAAGTTAGCTTCGATGGACAAAATTATATTTCGTAGGAAAGTTGCCTTGCTTGCTTTGTGATATTTTATTATGCTTAAGTGACTCCATCCGTAATGTGATGATATACTTTATTCCTGTTATTGATAAATGATTTAAGTAAAGCGTTACAATTAAAGGGAAGTACAGCAAAACATCTTTGTAACAATTTAATGGAAAAAACAATAGTTGTAAGAAGCACCGTTCGCAGTATGTTTATGAGTTTATGCACCGGACGTGTCTGTATACACGACTTGCATACTGCAACGCTGGCGTTTCGGGCCGCAGCTCATAAACTGTGAAATAATGCGTCCTGCACGGACCCGCTGAAGCATGCAGTAAGCAAGAGTTACGCGCGCGGCGTGCGGCGTGTGGCGTACGGCGTACGGCGCGCCGTACGACGCCGTCGCGCAACCTAATAAGCCCCGCCTGGCCGCGCGCCAGAATTATGACACTACACAACTGCATTCACAACGCAGAACGTCGTAAGAAATACGTGTTGAGATTTACCGAATACCTTTTGGACTGGGTAATGCGACAGGCGCACTGAGTCAGCTGCGATTAAGATTTTTCCACCGACTCCTATCCGGAATACACAGGCACTTATTTATAAATAACTCCTTGAAAAATGGTCAGCATTTCGCCGAGTGGAATGCAGATAATCCTCTTGCATAACAGCTAATAAGATAGCATAGCCCAAACGCGACTGTGTGTGAAAGCGTAATCTCGAGCTAAAAATTATGGTTCCGTATCACGGTGGATATCTTCAATTTATACCGCGACAATTTCGACAATGCGCCAATATGAAGGCGTAAAAGAGGGGAAAGGAATACAGAAGAATGTAGCATTACATCCATTGAAGGTTGTACGTGACAATGATGGCAACGCGGGCACCGCGGATTTATGGCACTTACGTGATCGTGAAAAGAAATAAGGACGGATAACGAAGGAGATGTAATCGCTGCATTATTGATAATATGCGAGACAAATCCGAGCGTCTGCAGCCGGCGATAATCCGCTACGCCGGGAGGATATTAAAAATAAACTCGGAAGCTTTGGAGTGATGAAGAAAACTTTAGTGAGATTGGGCCATAATCTTATCCAAGTATTAAACAATTTTCATTTACCCAGTACTTTCGTTATCTTTATGAAACATGTCAGTGTGAACTATCGTCATTTTTATTAAAGAAAAAACGTAGCCTTTGTGTGAATCCAGGGTGTCGGCTAACTCCATACCAAACTTTATTAAAATCGCTCCATACGTGGAGAAGTAACAAACATACACACTCACACAACCACAAACTTCGCCTTTATAATATTAGTATATTAGATAACAAGTTCACCATAAAAAATGGTTAAAGCTTATTGATTCACATGTGTATTTACATGCATAACGCAATGTCAGGATTATTAATTTATTTAGCTTATGATCTTAAGGGATATCTGAGTAAATTATGACAGCGATCTCAGCTGGGTATTATCGACGGGCACTGTAAACAGTCGATTGTTTGCGTATCGGTTGGTCCACCTGCAGCGCCCGCATCGCCACTAATCCTTGGCGTCGTCTCACTGCGATCATAAAGCCAATAGGATGGCTTTACACTGATGAGTAAACACTTTAAGTCGTTTATTATTCATGGAACATTTTATGCAGGCTTTTTTCTCCATGGCAGTTTCCATTTCGCTTGGGGCCGGACCTGCATATTTTTTCGGCACTTAGCTCTGTCACAGGATTTTTTGATTGGATTGTTTCTGATTTTTACAGGTTGCTCCAGCAAGTAGCCTTTGGGCATCCTCGAAGTTTTTTTTTTATGTTAATATTTAATTCAATTTTTACTTTTAGATATACTACATAAACTAAAGTCGAAGAGTCTTCGTAGGTCACCATAGCATATTTATCAAAGAAGAGTCCAATACTCTTCGGTAGATGTCGCTACACGTCACCCGTAATGACGTATACCAAGAAGGATAAGATAGAAAAAATTTACACGTCTAAGCGGCGCGGCGCTCGTATAGCACAACTGGTAGTGCACTGGGCTAGTGATCCAGTGGTTGTGGGTTCGAGTCCCGCTGCGAGTCAAATTTCTATTTTTCTTTCGATTTAAATATCGAAGAAGAGGACTCTTCTTAGAAAACTAGAGTTAGTTAATATATTTAATTTGTAAGAGCATTGTAATTGACTAGGTTTTGCCCTGTATTTAGTAGCGGAATCAGTATTTAATCGGGACTTGTGGAGTGGATTAGTTTAGGATAACCTCGGGTGCGCGCTGGACTACTTGCGACTTCGGGATAACAGCTTACCATTATATACAAACTAATCTGCTAATACTTACCCATTTCTTGCGATTCTTTTTCCACAAAACCCTACGCACCATAGGAGAACACCTTGTCGATTTTTCAGTATACAGCATAGCAGATGTTTTTGTTAAATACAAAAAATAAGTTAGGTTCGTATGATGCGAGATATTTCCCACGTAAACAAATTATACCACCTGAAGCAGCCTGATTTTTTTTTGATACATCACTTTGCAGCCTTAAATATGAACAGTTTACATATTAATACGGAAATATTTGTTAAATAGTTTCTTGCAGTGTCGATACCTATGTCGTTCTATTTATTGTCATAACAGACTTTTCTTTGTATCGTCAACTCTTAAATGCTCTTTAACATTTTGCTAGTATTAGACTATGTACTTCAAGAATATCAATCGATTATCATCCTATTCAAGCTGAGTAAGCATCGGCTCTCAAACGCGGTTCTTCAACGCGAAGGCTGTAAAGGGTTCTAGCGCGGATGCTAAAGTGCACGACGCACAGTCAATAACAGTATGATCTCAACAAAGACTGCTCGCTCTCAGTGCGCAGTAAAAGGATGTAGTACTGATATATACTGTGATGTTTGGGATACTCTAAGAGCGCAAGCTAGGGGGCGAGCAAAGACTACGGAGCGAAGTCGTATTGACCGAGCGCTCCACTCCCGCTTATTAGCACCTCTTCTGAAGCACTCGTGAGTCTTGCAAAGCAATGCTCAATACGATCAAGCACTACGCTAAATAGACTAGAAAAACTCTTTGCTATAATTTAATGGGATGGTTATGGGTGGGTTGGTGTGTATAAAATTTGTTTTAATAGATGCCTTCACGTAGTGTTATATATAACATTATGATCCAATGCTATAATTGACAGGAAAGAGGAAAAGGAAAAAAACACCTGTCCACACAATTCTGTAATATTTGCTTAAAGATTCAACAATTAAATGCTACTCTAAAAAATATCAAAATGTGTAACATGCATGTTCTCTCGCAAGATGAAATTATTATCCTTATAGCATGAAACGCTTTAAGCAGAAATTTATTCATAATATGTTAGAAAGATCGAATAAAAGCATCAAAATATTGCGCTTTATCTCATTGGAATATACGGAAGCCCTCGCTGAAAATAGATTCTATAATAAAGAGTAATGTAAAAGGAGCATACATTTTTAATAACCATAAAAGTCAGCCGGAGCGTTAACAGCGTACATTGTTTTATCGCGCCGATATATCCCGGCATGGCTCAATGAAAATTGAATGCACAGTTTGCCTCGATTTGTGGTGGAGGATTTGAAATGAAAGCTAATGAAATATGACAGAAACGCAATGACGCGCTCACGGCCGCCGCGCTTCACGCCTCACGCCCCCCGCGCCCGCGCCGCCTTCCCCTCGCGCCCCCGAGTGACAAACGGCTGCTGACTCGCGCGCCGATACTCGCCGATCCGCTTGGATAAAACTAACGAGTCGGCCTCTGCGCTTTTGATACGTTAATATCGTACGATAAAGTTGTTTCGGGTTTATTCAGGCCGGCGCGGAATAAGGGCAAATTGGCACTATTTTTTGCGCCATTTTTACTTTATCGGCGCTCGACTACAATGAAAGCCGTGCATGAAAATGCAACCACATGCAGCGTAATTTAACGATGCGCTAAAAACTGTTTATACGCTTTACTTAAAATACAGAATTTACACACCATTTATAATATATTTTTGGCTTCTTAGTGGCCAGGATAATAAAGAAGAATTATTCCTTCCAGTTCACTATCACCTGTATAGTTCTCACCCATACGTAACTACGGGTATGGTTGAGAAATACTGTGGGTGTGGGTTAATTTAAGTCGTAATAGAAGTTATTGTTTAAATAACTATAAAAGTATAAAAAAGTAAAATTAAGCTTATGAGAAGTTTTTGTGACAAGTTTCTCGAAAGTTCTCACTATTAATAATGCTTATTTGTATTTAATATTGTAAAAATCGTATGTTTAGAATTTTCCTCCGTCACACAAAAGGGAAAAAGCTTTGAGACAGTGCTTTTTCCTATAATATTAGAAGGAGCTTGTAATTCTGAGTAGAAAATTCATTCAATTTAAGTAAAATAACACACTTTTGAAAAATACTATTTTAGGTTAGAGAAATGCTTAAAATCTGTCTTAAGATAAGATAAGGTAAGAAATATTTTAATACAATCACATAATAGTCAAAAGAATTATGCATCTCGAACATAGTTAAGACATTATTATTTTTGATGATTTGAAAGAATAAATTACTATAGGTTTTTACAAAGTGACGAAATTTTACATACAAACATAGCGTCGCCGTAGAGCGAAAAGTCACCAAATCGTTAATTGGTCATTTTGAGTTATGAGGGTTTTAAGAAAAAAATAATTAATTATTTTTTACTGAAATTATCTTAAGATGAAATTGTGGTTTTATATGTATTTATTCATTGGAAACTGCTATTCTTTGGGCTAAAAATGGATTTACATTATTCACACTAACGATTTAGGAGTTATAGGCGATAATTAATTTTTGCCCTTAAATATTAAACATTAATTATCACTTAGTGATTTTTTGAACGTAGTTAATGATTATTTGCCCACATTCTAGTGCATCTAGATTTAACTAAGTAAAGTTAGTTGCATTATGACTGCTATGATAAAGTGAAAATACGTGTTAGTTAAAAACTACTTACTATATATATTTATTGGATTCTTCATAATATTTAAGGAACAAAGTAAAACAAGTCATTTAAAATACTGCGAACACTTTATTGAAATAAAATGAACAAGAAATTAAATTAAAATGGACTACATTATAAAATAAAGTTGGCCTACAAATCAAATAACAGGAACTTCAAAAAAAAACTTCAGTTTCAAAACAAATTAAAATTATCATCAGAAAATCCGAAAACATTAACACGATCTTAGTAAATTAGCGTTATATACCCATCACAGTCACTCTTCGACCTCTTCGTCTGTTTCTGTGACATCAGGCTCACACAATCTGTCAATAACAGTCTTATTGGTGGGCAGACTTTGGTACCACGAATGAAGCTCTCGAGGAATAACTCCTTTAGTACATAAATTTAACAGATCTTTTTTTTTCGCCTCAGATATAGGCAATGCCTGTAGATATGCCTTTGGAATGTGATAGGCTTTTATCTTGTTGACCCAGTCTTCAGCGTTGTCATGGTTGTCTGGTTCATCAGACACAAGCCCCTTGCGCCTATTTGTGCGTCTCAGTGGCTTTGGCGGGCCACCGTAAATTTGTTGGACATTAAATTGAGAGTAGGGGCCCTCATGGCTGTAGCGAAATTTGACGACACCAGGATGCTGCTTCTCAAATCTGAGACACTTAAATTTAAGCCATGACAATTTTTTGCCGTCAGTGTCGTGTGTAGTGTTTCTAACGACAGCTTCATTCAACGCCCTGACATCGAGCATTTCGTCGTGAAGTAACTCTCTTACGACGTATGGTGGAGCAGATTCTCGGTGCCTTTTGGAACGGGCACGTTCCATTATATTTTTCCAATCGATCATGGAGTAAACTGACGTATGTCTCTGTTCTCTTTCGATTGAACTATGCATTGAGTCCACTTCCATATGAGTATGCCCACTCTCTAGATATTTTGTTCTAACACTTCCAAATGCACACTGTCTTTTTGAATTAAGTGAATCAAAAACGCAGTTATATATTGATTTCTGTTTTGGCCCGCACACGTATCACTGTAAATGGTTACCTCTTTTATTGTTGACGGCAACTGACATACCCAATGATCTATTGCCGTAGCTATTTCATTGCTGCCTCTTTTACCATTTGTTTCATTCCACGTTATGCAATATGCATCATGAGGGGGCTTGGCTGTATATATGGTATAGTTTTGTACATTCAGCTTTCGTGTATAATAGAGAACACCCACTCCGCATACAGGTATGTGTAATGTAGACTGCATGTCAGCTGTAACTACTAAATACGTTTCGTCGTTCATTGATCTCTGTTTATCTAGCTCTTTGGCTTCCTGTGCGGAAGTTTTTCTTTCTATATGGGCCTCATACTCTATTTTTAAATTCTCAGGGCGCCCAGAACTATCGTATCGGGAACAAATAAGGCACAAGTCTTTCTTTGGAATAAAAAATGAAAGATTGAAATTACAACCAAATATTCTTTTGTAAACGTATAGTGAGCAGGGTTCTTCTCCAGCAGCTTCAGTTTTAGTTTGGTACAATTCGTACATCTTCGCAATTGAAAGATGTCTGTCAAGGTACTGTCTTTTAGAAGTTTTCCTGCAGTAATGAGATTCCATGCGAGGAAAGGAGTTGATGTGTTCGATTACTTTTTGTTCAGTGATCATATCAGTTTTATTGATCGGTTCATGAGATCCCCGCTTGTCTTGTCCAATAAAATTACCGAATTCATCTTGTTGTTGCAACGCTTTGTTTACGGGCCCATTTGATATGCACAACGTCTTGAGAAAAAAGTTTTTACACACTCGATGTCTGTTTTCGTTCTTCTTAAAATAGTATCCAATCGCTACAGATCTGTGTTTGTTATCTGGTATTTGAGCTTTATGAGTTTTTACAGGCGCTGCCGTCATATTATACAACAAGAACTGTTTTTGAGCAACGAAATCTATAATATTCCAATACGATTTGCAAATGTTCAGTCTGTCTTCTTCGGAAAAGTTATCTGTGCAACCAAACTTACATTTGTCACAGTTGACCGGCTTAGGTATCTTCGCAGGCATGTTTTTCCCTTTTTTGCCTTCATAAGGTAAACAGTTATGCCTATTTGATTTACTGAGATTTTTTTTCCATTTGCTAGGATCGCTTTTTTTCCAGCGAGTTGGTCCTTTATCGGAATTGTTAGCTGCAGACGAATGCGGTGTATTGGAAGTTGCATTGTCTGCGTCACTAGAGTCCTCTACTAACATAGGAACAGTTTGGGCTACTTCCGATGTACTATTAATTCTAATATTAGTTCTGTTTCTGTTTACCTGTGAGGATCCAGGCTGAGCTTCATTTCTAACGCGTTTGAAAACAGGTTGGTCATCATCGCTGCTGTCAGATGAAGATGCTGGGACAAAGATCCGTCTCGCTTTCTTACAACGCTCCCGCTCTTCTTCACTGTCCGGATGCCAGGAAGCGCTAGAGTCTGAAAAATCATGCTCAGAAGAACTGGCTAATGGTTCGATGCCGCTTATGACAGATCGAGGGCTTTTCGAAAACTCGCGTGATTCAAAATTAATTTCATTCGCTTTCTCCAATGATAAGTCACCTTGTACTATTAACTCTTGTCCCAGATCTGGTTCTCCTAGCAAAGGAGCAGAATATGATGGCTGGATAGGAGGTATTTCTTTATTAGGACTGAACAAAGCAGATGCTGGAGCTGACTCAAACATATATTTCTCTTGAAATAAGTCCTCGATCTCCAAAGTTTTTGTTGATTCTTTGTCTTCCAGGGTAGCTAAAAAAATCTGAAATAGATGTAACTAATTAGTTGCTAAGCCAGTTTGCGGTCAAGTTGGATTAGTTCCCGGCCCGGACACAGCACGTTACCGTTCTAGCGTAAGTCATCTTTAAACCAGCACCTCATTTAGCATGTTGCGTAATATCAAGTGGTGCATGACATGCTCTTATATGTGCGAAATGATTGTTTATTTATATACAATATTTTAATGATGATGCACCCCATGCTTCTAGACTCTCACCTTTATGCATTTATTGTATGGTTAAAAAGAGATAAATATTTTTGTATTCGCGTGCAAAAAGAGTTAAGACGCATGCTAGCACTACACAGTAGCACACAGCTTCCATGTGGTTAAAATATTTAGTCGAATTAAGAATAGTGCTTCCGTGGTACATAATGACAATGACATTATTTTTAATTAAAGTAAGTATAACTATAAAAGTTTACACCGTTTTCAGCACTATGACAAAATTCAGTAATCGGTTAGTGAAATTAATGATAAAAACACACAACACAATGCAGGCAACACCAAATACGGTCACGAAATTTAATTTCATCCACACTTCGTACCGTTGTCACAGTGACAACCAATAATGAAAGCCGCTAGAAACATGTTGTTCTCACAGTCATAAAGTACGAAGTGTCGAAGGCATTACATTTCGTAATAATCTTAATTATCTTAAATACGGATTATCATATTTGAGCAAATAATTTAGTAAACATGTAATGGTTATTGTAGTATGTAAAAAAGCATTTTGTTATTAGGCACACACACCCACAAGCTTTAGTCATCACACCGATATAAAAAAAATTACTTGTTTCGTTCCACATAATCCTGTTCCTTTTGGCTTATCCCATATAAGTACTTCTAAACTGGAACCTATGAAATAGTATTTCATTTTAGAAACACTTTTTGATAAACATAATTACAATTAAATAACAAACTGATACCATAAACACTTACCTCGTTATCCAAATCATCTTTGCCTTTAACTAAATCCAAAATTAACTTAGCGCGTTTCATTCTTAATTTCGGTACACCCAATTACACTCGGTACACGTATCACTGTCGGCTCATGCGCAACGACTGGCCGGTCGACGCGGCGGGGGGAGTCGCAGCGGTCGGTATCGGTGCGGGGGCTGCGGCACTAGGCGAAAAGTCACTAACTTGCGAGCGAAATTCAATCAAATCACGTCGGAGTACAGTACAGTCTTTGTGGTAAAATTACTTAAATATGATTAGTTATTGTATTGTATATTTTTTTGTAGGGTAAAACTCATTAAAACTGTTTAATTAATTATCGCTTTGGTTAAATGATGAACATTGCCTTACAACTATGGAAAAAAAATAACTAAATAAAGTTAGTTAATTTTCGCTTTCACACTTTTGACATACCAGGTATTCAAAAAGTAACTAAGTAAATTAAGTGACTTTTTGAATACGATGCTTCGTGGTTAAATAGTTTAGTAACACTTAGGGAAAAAATAATTATAAAGACTTAGGTACGCTCATACATAAGTTACAAGAAGTTTAAAAATGTATAACGGAATTAGGTATTTTTTGACTAAAATATTGAATCCGAAGTGGGTTTTTAGTTAGTTCTTTAACTTTGTAAAATTGAAATTATGAACGCTATTGCTACGGCAATAAGACTGAAATTTGAAGAAAAAAAATGCGATTTTGATGACATATATAAGTCAATTTTGGCCATTTTGTGATTTGGTGACTTTTCGCTCTACGGCGACGATAGATCAACTAATAATCAGTAAATAATATGCCATGTGGTGCCGGCTGACTAGAATAGCGCCACCCCATCTCCTCCCGCGGGTGTCGTAAGAGACGACAAAGGGAAAAAACCGACGGATGGGCAGCAGCGTCCGTCGAAACCCAATCTACAGCTACTGCGGTCGCCAACCCGCCTGCCAAGCGTGGCGACTATGGCAACTACCCCCAAGATGATACAAGTCATATTTGTGGGAGGCCTATGTCCAGCAGTGAACGATTTAGTGTGTGTGTAATATGCCATGACTACGCGTAAACCATTCTCTATAATATACCTATATCTGTATATAACTATAGGTACTTATAACTCGAGTGTATTGATGTGCATTCGACCGAAAGGCTTTGGTAAGCCACCTGCGATGTTGCACCGCGCTTCCCAGGATCATGGCAACCACAGATACCACAATATCATACGTAGCTTTATTTTGGTAAATAAATGTTAACGAACAGTTTTGTTTTTTATTAATAGCATGACTTGTTCCGCGTTTTTGCCTCGAGTCATTGGTGCAATAAAAATTCTCGTAACAGTTTTAACTACACCTATTGCAGTCTAATCTTCCACTCCGTAGTAAAAAAATAATCATTATTGGAACAAAACATGGTTTCCTCGTAATGTTTTCCTCTTTCTAAAAGCTTTTCAAATATTTTTTTTAGAGAAGCAATTTATTATTAGCCTATAAGAGTATCCCACTGCTGGGCAAAGGCCTCCCCTCTTTCTCTCCATTTGGTCCTATCCAATGCACTCTCTCGCCACTCTTTAAAAAATGTGTCAAGGTCGTCCCGCCATCTTCGTTTTGGTCTTCCTCTACCCCTCAGAGAAGCAATTACTACAATTTTTTTTACAATAACGAACACTTGTTCTTGGATTTGTTTCAATAACTATCGATAGTGTTTACGTCAATATAAAAATTTAATTTCATCATTATATAAAATAAACAGGAATATTATAAACTAAGTCCAAACATCACGATTCCAAACTCTGAAATTGACTTGACAAAACTGGCCGTTGCAAAATTACGACCATTGAAATTTAAGTCAATGGAATTTCCAACAGCCCTCCTAAGAATCCCAGCTGTTTAATATGAGATTATCCTTTAAATGTTAATTTAGCAATACTTATATGTCATTGTTGTTCCAGGAGGAGGTGCGGGATAACCTGACAGTCAGTGTCATGAGTTTCGTGCCAACACTAGAAGATGACGGCAAGGCAATCACTTGCCGTGCGGAGAACCCGAATGTCACTGCGTTGCACATGGAGACATCGTGGACTATCAACGTTGTCTGTAAGTATATAAATAAATCACGCAGTGTCTCAAGACGAAGGTCTTCAACCAGTGTGTGTTGCCAGTGATGACATATGGTGCTGAAACGTGGTCGCTTACTATGGGCCTCATAAGAAGGCTCAAAGTCACCCAAAGAGCAATGGAGAGGGCTATGTTGGCAGTGTCCTTGCGTGATTGCATCAGGAATGATTTCATCCGCAGTAGGACCAACATAGGCTCATGGATCTCCGCATGTACCGGTTGTAATCGACCTGCATCCAGCGGCTTCCAGCGACCTTAATGAGGCCGTCTGTCTGACTTGTGGGTGGACGTCCTACGCTGCGCTTGCTAGTCGGTGGTCTCCACTCGAGCACTTTTCAACCCCTTGGGCCATCATGTCTGCTTGCTCATTGCCACTTCAGCTTGCTAACCAGGTGGGCTATGTCGGTGTTTAGTTTGCCTACGGATCTCTTCATTTCTAATTCGATCGCGCAGAGAAACTACTCCGAGAATAGCCCTCTCCATAGCTCGTTGAGCGACTTTGAGCTTTGAAATGAGGCCGATAGTGAAAGACCACGTTTCAGTGCCATCAGGCCGTAAATAAATAAACAAATATTACAGGACATTGCCGTCATAATTTTGCAAATATTTTCTTAGTGAAGCTATAAATATGTCCAAAATTTCAAGGTTAAACATAGATTTTATTTATATAAAATTCAGGCATATCTTAACTGATATAAGATAAAAATTTAACTACGGTTCAACAACATAGTATAATTCTCAAAAAATGTCATGTAACAATTATTCTTAAACCAAAACTGTTCTCATTAAATTCTTATTTGACATGAATTAATATATCGAAATAATCATTTTTTTTTCTGCGTACGGTATATAGTTTTGACTGTTTTTACTATCTGAAGTCGAAGTTAAAGATGAACAGCACAACATGTATCCTTTTAAGGTACATCAATTCGATGCGACAGTCCATTAGATGAAAACGGTAAGGAACTGTAATCTGACAAACCAAATTTGTCAATAACAGTGAAAGAAAAGTATATGCATCCCTTTTTTATGATATAAGAACTAGTATTAGAAAAAGACATTATGATTTCTCCTGACTTATGCCTTCAAACTCGCTGGCCAAGCCAGTATGGTGATATGACGAAAATCGACCACACATAAGAAGTAAACTACTATTGTCTTAAATTGTTGCGATAATTAATCAAGATATAAAAAGACTGATTATAAATAAATAAATAATACAGACTTCCTTACATAAATTGACTGAGCCCCACGGTAAGCTCAAGAAAGCTTGTGTTGTGGATTCTCGACCAACTACTATACAGTGTGTATATTTCATACGGGCGTATAAGTTGCCCACATACAGTATCCAGTAATACGACTCGTATTATGTTATCGGTACGTTAATTACTATGGATACTAATCGCCACTACAATATACGCCCGTATGAAAAATACACATTGTATAATATTAAAATACATAAATACATAGAAAACACCCTTGACTCAGGACAGACCTGTCGTCAATCGTCAATTTTATCTCGTATACTGAATTACCGAGGCTGACTGGTCAGAGCCCGGAATTTTCATGGCAAAACAAAACACTGTCGCAAACTTACTAGTGTTAGATGCATTTTTCTATCGACATCGAGAGTTGTGTAATGGAAGAATAAAACTATCCAATAAATGGAAGAATAAAATAAAAATACGTTAGGTATTAAATTATGTAGAATCAGATGATAGTTGTCCGAAATCCACGTCAGTAGACGCACCATCACATGGTTTCTTATAGTGATAATAACAAGAGTATATGATCCATAATTTTTCTACATTCTCTGGAAGTAGACAGTTTCGTTTATCACCATAAAAGCCAAGTGTGTAAACTGAATGATCGACAAAGTGAACTGATGATGAGTCATCAATTTACTTTGTTTTATTCTTCCATTACACAACTGTCGATGTCGATAAATAAATGCATCCAGCACTAGTAATTTTGCGACAGTCTTTTGTTTTGCCATGAAATGTCCGGGCTCTGTTCATTATACGCAATATAATTGTTTATTCGTTGTTTCATTTTACGTAATAACCAGTGTTAATAAAAATCGGACGGACTTTTTCGCGAATGTTACTTATAAAACGCGACGCGACACTATAGGTAGGTTGGTAGTTCTTTAACGTTAACAACCTGCTCGAGTTGGACAATGAAATAAAATCAACTTAGTCAAACCCAAGTTTCTAAGTAGTACGGAACAAAGAATTGGAATCCCAATGTAGAAACGGAATGCTGGAACTTACTGGATACAACTTAAAGCCTCAGGGAAACTAATTAATTAATTTAATTTTAATTTTCAATTTTTTTATTCAAGTAGGCCTAGCAACAAGCACTTTTGAATAGTCAAATACAAATATAATCATAATCGAATAATTAATTAATTAATACAGAGCAATTCATTGGTAAAATTATTACAATATAATATTTATATATATCAATAATAATGTCACAATAGTATCAAAAATAAAATAAAAAATATTTTAAACATTAAACATCTTGTATATGAATACTAGTCTAGAACTGTCTAGAATAAAATCTAAATGTCAAAAGTTAACACATAAGGATAGTCATTATAATTCAACTAAGCAAGACCTAGATAAATAGATTCGTTGATTATCTAAATTGAAGTTACTAAAAGCGGTTATGTTTGGTTAAAGATCAAAGGTTGGTTTTATAATAATTCTGCGCGCAATTTGAAAATTCGGGTTTTAACTTAATCTGCCATTAAAAAGTTGGGAGATTCGGTAGACTTTAAAACGCTTCCAGACGTTAGCAATATCAAAATAGCAATGAAAAATATAGGTAAGTAAGCTTTCGTGGCTGACGCCCTGACTAATTAGACCATTCGGCCGCAGCGGTAACTGTCAAAACTTCTCAAGTGTCAATATGGGTAAGACCGTCTATCAGAAAAGACCGTCTACCAACCAATTTTATATACTATCTCATCGGTATTTAGTGTCACATGACGGACTTCCTTTAAAAATAAAGTATGACGGTTTTAACCACATTGACCTATATGCATTATTTTAATGTTTTTAGGCACTGTTTTTCATCACTAAGGCGAAGCAATATGTGCTTGCTCATACTCGAATCAGTTCGATCGAAGGGATTCAGTACCTGGTATTTCATTTGTTAGTGCTAGCCAAGTACCTGTTTAACACATTTTTAAATTTTAAAACCAACGGATGGACAGCAGCGTTCGTTGAAACCCAATCTACTGCGGTCGCCAACCTGCCTGCCAAGCGTGGCGACTATGGTAACTACGCCTCAAGATGATGCAAGTCATATTTGGAGGAAGCCTATATCCAGCACTGGACGTCTGAAATAAAAATTTTTTTAAGCAATCAAAGTGACATCTACTATAAAACTCTGTCAAAAATTACGCTACAGTATGGAGTTGTTATTTACTTCAGAACACATTTTAGATCCTACCTCAAGAAGTGCTGGGAGAAATATTTTTCTATTAGAGTAACATTCTCGTGAGACATCTTATTTTATATAACATAATGCTCTGTCCGACTGAAAGACGCTGCACGGCTCAGAAAATACTGCAATTGCACACTTAACTATGGCCACAGAGAAGAGGAAAAATTCTTAACCTCTATCCGCGCAGAGATCGAAGCCTGCCAGACTAAATGCAACTATGGTTTGTCATAATTAAAATTCAAAATTGCATTCAATGGGAGACCTTTTATATTTTTTTTTATGACAGGCGGCAAACGAGCAGACGGATTGCCTGGTGGTAAGCAATTACCGTCGCCCATATGCACCCGCAACACTAGATGAGTCACAAGCGCGATGCCGGCCTTTAAGGGGGGTTGGAGCTCTGGGAACCTTACTCACCATCAGGAACATAGCACTACATACTTGAAAGGTAGCAGTGCTATTATGGCTGTGGTCTTCTGTAAGGAGGAGGTAGTTCCCCAGTTGGGCTGTCCCAGATTCAAGCGTGATGGTCATCGCTGTACCCTATCTCTCATACCTGTGTCTCCGGGTGGACATAGGTTAAGGTAGTTTTAGATTGGCAGGGCGCGGCGTGATGATTTTTTTAAATTGTACCCTAAATTGAACCGTATTGCTCTTGAGTTAATAGTTACTGGAAGGACATTCATTGCCCGCGCGAAAAAAATGTCTCCGTAGAATAAACACTACCGATGCAGCAATACAGTTCGATTTTGAATGAATAAAAAATCTTTGCGTCTCGCCCTGCCAGCGGAAAACCACCTTTAAGCTTTACGCGATTAACACGCAGAAGAATGGACATCAGGTTGCCCATCTGAAGTGTGCAACTATCATGTGCAAGTACAAAAATTGTTTAATAATTGATGGAGGTAAATTAATATTTTCCTAAATCCACCCTATGACCACGAACGCTCGAAGGGTTCGAAACGTCGACGATAATACGCGATATAAACCGTTTCAGTTATTTTATTAAAATACATAATCTGAGATAGAACTACAAAATTAAAAGAAAACATTTGTCATTTTTATGGTGATCACAGTTAATTTGAGTGACCAGTAATAGACGCTGTCTTTTAAAAATTACATTGGGTTACTCGTTTGTTGTTGTTGGGTAAGCTCTAGTACCCATCTTCAAGCCCGAAACATGTATTCATTTTTAGTATAATGTAGTAAATGACGATATTTAAACGTAGATATGCTACCTACTTTGCCTACTTACACAAATGTTTATATACTTACAGTTATAATAAATTGTGTAAATCAATGTATGTCGGTCTAGCCTAGTGGATAGTTGCCTATGTAGCCGACGGTCCTGGGTTTAATCCCAGTAAGGGCATTTGTGTGATGAGCACAGATATTTGTTCCTGAGTCATGGATGCTTTCTATGTATTTAAGTTTGTGTATTATACATATCGTGGGCTGAGTATCCACCATACAAGCCTTTTTGAGCTCGCCGTGGGGCTCAGTGAATGTGTGTAAGGATGTTTTTATATTAAGCAGAAACGTCTGATAGCATATCAAAGATATTTAAATCGAAAGAAAAATTGAAAAATTTTACTCGCAGCGGGACTCGAACCCACAACCACTGGATCACTAGCCCAGTGCACTACCAATTGTGCTATACAAGTGCCGCTTAGACGTGTCAAATTTATCTTATCCTTCCTGGTATACGTCATTACGGGTGTCGAGTAATAGTTATTTATTTATTTATTGTAACTTCTCATATAATAAATAAATAAATATTTCGGGACAATCTTAAACAAATCGACCTAGTCCTACGGTAAGCTCAGTAAGGCTTGTGTTGTAGGTACTAGACGACGATATATATAATAGATAGATACATATAAATCTATATATATAAATCTCAAACTGACTGACTGACTCACTTAAATCAACGCACAGCCCAAACCGCTGGGTCTAAAGTTTCCAAACTCGGCACACAGGTTCCTTATAAGGTCTAGGGGTGCACTAAGAAAGGATTTTTAAAAATTCACCCTCTAAGGGGGTGAAATGGGGGTCCAAAGTTTGTATGGGGATTTATGATTAGTTACACCAATTAATTTGAAACTTCATAATAGTATTCCTAACGACAAATGAGTAAACACGTGTTTCAGCATTTTTGAGAATTCAACCCCTAATATGAGAAAATGGGGTTTAAAAAGTCTGAAAAACGACATGTGTATGTTTCCTATGGTTAATCGGGTCGCTGTTGACAAAAACAACAACGGTTTTAAAATATGTGCACTAAAAAAGTATTTTTCAAAAAGAGGGTAAGTATATAAAATAAGGAGGTACTATAGGTACAGGAGGATCAAGCCCACATAGCGGATGAATGTATTGTTATGTTGTGTGTGTGTGTGTATGTTATTTTAACTTGATATGCCTTTTCAAAGTAATTTTGGGATTTTGAAAAATCCTTTCAGTAGTGTGTGTGTGTAGCCCATTTATAGATAAAGGCTATATATCATAAGCGAAGACCAAAAGTAACTATTCTACGCGGACGAAGTCGCGGGCAGAAGCTAGTACTTAAATAAATAGAAAACACCTAATTCATGAACAAATATTTGTGCTCATCACACAAATAAATGCCCTGACTGGGAATCGAACCCAGGACCTTCGGCTTCATAGGCAGGGTCACTACCCACTAGGCCAGACCGGTAGGACAAATAAATAATAAATTTTGATAATATGAAACAATTGAATGTGTATACGAAATGTTCTAGAATGTTCTAGAATTTTCCAAAGGAAATATGAAACAACAGACAAAGGCTTCGGGAAGATTGCTGTTTGTCGTCTATATAGTTTTCATAGCCGATATAAATTTTATTTATTGTACTGCAGTGGAAAGGCAAACACAACCGTGGGTGAATTGGAGCGAATGTTGTCGAAATAACACGTTCAGTGTTGAAATTGATAACAATTTATTGAGGATATTGCTATAAAAATATAAATAATTACAATACATTCTTATGGGTGTTTTCTATGTATTTAAGTATTTATCTAACTATTATATATATCGTCGTCTAAAACCTACAACACAAGCCATACTGAGCTTACCGTAGGACTAGGTCGATTTGTGTAAGATTGTCCCGAAATATATTTTTTTTTTATAAACACATATTGACTGAGCCCCACGGTAAGGCTTGTGTTGCGGGTACTGAGCCATCGATACATATAATGTACAAATGTTTTAAATAAAATATAATCATATTGGAGTTAATCGCTAGTAACTGACAACATGTGGCCACTTTTCAATAACTGGTCAATACTGTAAATGAATTCTGTTTACCTATAATTAATAGATAGATAGATTGATAGAAACATTTATTCCTGACACACACACACACACGCACACACACACACACACACACACGCACGAACACACACACACACACACACACACACGCGCGCGCGCACGCACGCACGCACGCACACACACACACACGCGCGCACACACACACACACACACACACACACACACACACACACGCACGCACGCACACACAATAATAACAACAAAAAAAATACATTACACAAACGGCGTGTGCCAAGAAATGGCCTCATCTCAGCGTAATGCCAGCAATCGCCAGCGCTGGTCTTTCGATTAGACCATCAGGTGCCATGACGACAAGTAACATATACACAAGGAGAAACAAAAAGAAAGGAAAGAAAAATAAAAATAAAAATTAAAAAATACACGTTAAATGAAAACCTGTCCTACTCGCACATCAGTCCGCGCCTGCCTTGGCGGGCATTATCAAGTGTCAAAAAATGACATACGACAATAGCGCCATCGGCAGCAACGCGAACTAATGATATTGTGATTATTTAGCTTAATCGGGTTTCAATTACTGACCACCCATCAATAACTGGCCGCTTCACGCTAAAATAAATTCTAATAGTCATTTAATCATATGAAAGAAACACAATCACAATAATATTATAAAGAAAGGATAAACTAAAATTACAAATAAAAAATATCCCCCAAATCGCTGCCAATGGGCAAAGTGCCCAGAAGGCTGGCCGCATTGCCTCGTTGGATGGCAATACTTATTCGTTGAGCAAAATATAGGCCAGCCTTCTGGTCACCTGTAGTTTCAATCAACAGGGATGCCAAAGCCTTGTACATACTACGCGCACTCGGTCCCCACGGTCCCAGCGTTTCGACCCCAAACGCCTAGAATATGTAACCAGTCCCGAGGGTAGCATATTTGCGACGTTTGAGGTCTTCGGCTGTGGATGCAGCATGACCAGTAGCGCTGCTAGTCCCTGGAAGATGTGACGGTGCCAGGGTATCAACGCATGTAGCATCCCAAACTAGGGGCCGTCCGATCCTCCAAGGCACTAATGTCATACCGTCGGGCCTCTTGCCATCGTCTCTCACCAGGCCAATTGATTCTAAGATGGCAGACACTTTAACACTGACAAGGGCCCGACGGATGACATCATTGATAGTCAATAGAGTTCATTTTTAGTATAATGTGGCCACATATTTTTAGGGTGGTCAGTTAATAGCAAATTTGTTGAATAGCAAAATTAGGTGACTAAAAACCATGTTCTTCCTTCTCTTTCAGATCCTCCCGTGGTGCGACTACGGCTGGGCAGCACATTGGCCGGTGGGGATATCAAGGAGGGAGATGACGTTTACTTCGAGTGCCATGTCCGGGCCAATCCCGTAGCCCGCAAGCTCTCTTGGCTGCACGATGTAAGTGTTTCCAGTCTACGTTTATTAAAACACCTCAGTGTTTGGCTGGAGGTGGAGATAGGTGATCAAACAAATTGTACATTTTATACTTCTAATTAACAATCAACATCAAAACAACATTATCCACAATACCTGAATCAAAATCAACACTAACTTAAATAAATGACAGGAAAAACTAAAAGAGAAGAACCTATTTAAATGCCCGAATGTCGCGGGTGTTACCAGCCTGCATGTACTACGGTCTGGTATTAATGGGCTGATCTAAGGGCAAGTGCAGCTATTCAGGCAACGTTCCGTTACACTCGTCTTTGTAGTGATTTATTGTCAGTATCATCTCAGCCATAAAACAAAGTTTCACATAGGTCTCCTAGACTTCCAAAGCATCGGTTGGAAGTGAACTGCATCCAGCGTCTTCCATTACCTTTATAAGGTCGTCTAACATCTTGTGGGTCCTACAATGTGCTTGCTAGTCCGTGGGCTCCACTAAAGCACTTCTCGACCCCCTCAGCCATCTGCTTTAAGTGCAATCTGGCTTGCCGGTGCCACTTCAGCTTGCTAATCCGGTGCACTAATTGCTTATTATTAATATTCAGGATGATTTACATGATATACAGAACAGGTTCTGACTCAGTAAGTGGTCAATATTATCTTACGGTAGTATCTGCGGCTCCACGACTAAACACGATATTCGTAAATTTCGGACGATTGTCTTTCTCACTCTCTGTCACTCTCATGACGCCTTAATTGGAGTAAAAGAGAAGGATGATCGCAATATACAAACTTCGATGTTCGCGGTACCGGGCATGATCAAAACAACATTTATAACCTTTTCTATTGTTTTTAATTAAATTGATCTTAAAGTAACCAAATCATGGTCACCCTATGTCTTTTGACAAACTCAATATAGGAAGCAACAAGACGTCACATTGAGTAGGGTGACCAAATAGTAAACAAATATTTTTTTCTACTTACAACCTAATAAATAATTATATTTTTTTGTGATAAAAAAATATGTTTAACATAATTAGCTTCACCTTTGAGTTCTAGGTCATGCCTTGTATTCTTGGTCTCCTTGTAGAGTTTATCACATAACTTTACTTCCGTTTATTTACTCTCCTTATTCAAGCACTAAAATTTTGCGTTAACAGCGCAGTTCAAATTACTTATAAAGAAGAAGTTAAAATAAATCAGTAGCTGCAATGTAATAAATATCAATCTAGAACAGCACGTTCAGAGCTGATAAATAGTTGTCAACTTAAGTTTATTTACAAGATGATTCCTTGACAGGGTCGCCATGTATTGTAAGCTTCTGCGTAACGGATGATTTTAAATAGTTAGACATTATTTTTTAAGAAATAAATATTTCTTTTTCGAAGTATCGATTTGAAATAATAAGTAAAACAAGAATAGAAATAGAAATACAAAGAAGAGATATATTATTGAGTGGATTACTAATACAGTGTTCAAATTCATAAAAGCAATTATATTAGGCCATTCTACACTTCACATGTTATCGGCGACGACTATAAAACTTGTATTTTTATAGCAGCCTCTTAACACCAAGATAATATAATACATTTCACTCAAATTCAGTTAGGTTTTATCTTATATTCAAAATGTTGCTCTCCGCCGACAAACTTTTAAAATGCCCTACAATTTCATGAGCCGCGCCACGCAGAGTGCTCGTTGACTCCAGTTCTTGAATCATGTATGTGAGGTTGTATGTGGGGAAGTGCAGCCGCATTCTCATTGGGATCGGTCGAATCGAAAACCAGTGTAACATTTTGAAACATTATTTTTCCTAACTAGTGCGTAAAAAGTGCACATTCTGTGTAAATTTCACTTTTTAGGGCACTTGTTATGAAAAATTGGGTTCGATACACGTGTCAAAACTTATCTAAGTCTCGGGTGATTGTCACCCTAGTTTCACTGGCGCTACAACTTTCACCCTCATCGAAAAAAAAATTTTTTTTTTACTAGTATCGAAATGAACTATTACGAGTGTGAAGAGCTGGCTACTATATTATAGGCATAAATATACCTGACGAAAATATGAAAAATTGGGTTTTATATACGTGTAAAAACTTATCAAAGACTCGGGTGATTGTCACCCTCGTTTCACTCAGGCTCCAACTTTTACCCTCGTCGAAAAAAAATTTTTTTAAACTAGTATCGAAATGTACTATTACGAGTATGTGAAGAGCTGGCTACTATATTATAGGCATAAATATACCTAACGAAAAAGCTGAGATTGCAGTAACAAAATCGGAATCGTCGGAAACTAAAATTATGGAAAAGGGCAACAATAATAAACCTTGTTAACTGTATTGTTATACAAAAATATAAAAAAAAAAGTTATACCCTGGGCGCATAGGTTAGGCTTGATGATATAATCACGTATTGTTTAACAAGAAAGACATCAAATAATGTACAGGCATATACGAGTACATGTTACTGCGCAAATGTGTAATTTTACAAGAACTCATTTGTATTATCATTTGTATAATAATTGTCAATTGTTTGGTTCAATTGTGTGAGGGTTATAGTTCTAAAATAACCTACTTTTCTGTAGCAATTCGGTTCTGTGACAGTCGCAGGTCTATTCTGACGTAGGTACTTTTCTGGTAAAACTTCCGTACTTTGAGGGTCGCAGTTCTACCCTCATTGTGCTAGATTATTAAATGCCGCTGAGTGAATTAAAATATAGACACATTAAAAAAATATGCCCGAAATGCCTTAGCCTGTCCCTCACTATTTACGATGTTGCCTTTACATTTCAAGCCGTTGAGAGGTGGGTGAGCTTTTCGATAACGAGTATCGAGTTTACTATCTTGTACTATTTTAGTGCAAACGAGATGCACAGATAGTATACTCGATACTCATTATCGAAAACCTCAAAGTCACAACTCATGGTAAGGGTACACGGGTACAGCCATACATTTCAGTATGAACTGGCGTCACCATGGCAACCTAGCGATGCAAGAGACAGCGTATACTGGTTGGCCTAAGATTCTGAATCGCCCGTGTCCGGTAAGCGCTTGTAACACGAAGCCCCTTGTGAGGCTATTAGCGTAATGTGGTCCGAGCGAGCCATACATTTTGTAGTCAATATTACATATCCTGTATGAGCACGGATGTACGAGGTTGAAACTTCCTGTAGAATTATATGTATGGTAGTAAAAGAGAAACTTATGACAAAAACTTTGTGAAGATAAACAAAATACTTATCATTTGATTTTTAAATTACCTACATCAATAGCAATATTTTTTACTACCCTGGTTGTTAATTACCAGCTTATTATGAATTTAAGTATACAGGGTAATCCATCTACTTTTTATCGGGACTGAATTTTTAAAATTCAACTTCACATATAAAACTTAAACACTTGGCAATAAACGTGACAATTTAAAAAGCTAATTTATACAATTACACGCTAATACGCGGTCAAGATTCACAGCAGCTATTCAACCATTTGACTGCCAGTTTTACGGCCGGCCATACCGGACCAACTCATTTCGATGGCTCTAAATGTTACATTGTCGCCCGCATCAAACCCCGCCATCAAATTGCTAGCTGATGTTGTACTTTGTACACACAATTTGCATTTAATATCGTACATTGTCGCTCAGATATGGCGTCCGGCTGACATTGTCGCGGGCTCGCGGGACGGGGGATTAATAGTCTAAATTACGTAATAACGGGTCGAAATAATAATTACAGGTTTGAATTCGTGGTGAAAATATGAGGGGAGAATTACTGATGTTACGTAAACGAGGTGTTATGTTATTCTAATTATATAACAGTCTCATTACGGGAACTTCTTACACAGGACTTCTTACACAAATCGACTGAACCCACTATAAGGTAAAGAAGGCTTGTGTTGTGGGTACTCAGTCAACGATATATGTTATAATATATAAATAGAAAACACCCAAAACACCAACAATATCCTTCAAGAAAAGAGCGTAGATCTTAAAGGTTGGCAACGTACTTGTGACTCCTCTGGTGTTGCGAGTGTCCATGGGCGGCGGTAGTTGCTTACCATCAGGCAATCCGTTTGCTCGTTTGCCTCCTATATCATAAAAAAAAACCTGTGAAATACCTGTACCTGTGTAAACCGAGTCAGAACATACCGCTCGCGTTGAGGGTGTACCACTTACTTCGAAAATGGGTACCAGAGCTTACCCGAAACATGTCGCCTAGTGCGATAGAATTACATGTGACTTTATCCGTTTGTAGCTAGTAGAGGATTTCTAAGTGGATAAAAATCATTATTATTTTTTATTATGCAGAAACGTCTGCTAGCGAATACCTTCGATATTCGATATATATTCGAAAGAAAAATAGAAAAATTTGACTCGAACGACTGGATCCAGAGGATCGTGGATAAAGATCGTAATATTATGTTTTTTTTTTATGACATAGGCGGCAAACGAGCAGACGGATTGCCTGGTGGTAAGCAATTACCGTCGCCCATGGGCACCCGTAACACCAGGGGAGTCACAAGCGCGTTGCCGGCCTTTAAGGGGGGTTGGAGCTCTGGGAACCTTACTCACCATCAGGAACACAACACTACATACTTGAAAGGTAGCAGTGCTATTATGGCTGTGGTCTTCTGTAAGGAGGAGGTACATCCCCAGTTAAGCTGCCCCAGATTCAAGCGTTGATGGTACTTCGCTGTGCCCTACCTCTCATTGTTAATTTATCTCATTGTTATGTTCCCGATTTATACATACAAGCAGAAAATAAAGTCACATATGGCTCATACAGATTGATTGAAACAAAAATTGTCTCCTCTGTAGTCAATTGTTAACGGCTTCTATGACTACAAGCTATGTTTTTGTGGTACTAATGTTACGTAAGTGGGACACTATGTTGATAGATCAAAGAATTAATCAACCCTTAACTTTCACATTGTCCACAAGATAGACGCAAACCTAATTGATTTGTATGACCCACATACACCCCCGCCCCCGGCGGGGCACAGACTCAAACTCAAACTCAAACTCAAACGTTTATTAAGTAAGTAGGCCACAAGGGCACTTTTACACGTCGAGTATACAAAAGTAAAAGAGAAAAAAAAAACTACACTGGTTCTAACCCTACACCTCTGACTCGAGAAGAATTTTGACTTTTATGACCGGCAAGAAACTCGGCGGGACTTATTTTTTCAAAACAGAATACAAAAAAAATCTTAAACATACATGTGTAATTCTGTAAGACTTTTCCTTAAACACCAACAATAGCACTATCCCATCACATCCCGTGAATGTCGTAAGGTAATCGACAACCAGCCTGCCAAGCGTGACGATTATGGCTTTACCCCCATCCTCCTCCCATTGTCCCGGCATTTCCACGGCCCATGTGAGCCTGGCATCCACTTGGTAAGTAATCCCAGTAATTTGGCGTAGACACTACTTTTACGAAAGCGACTTCCATATGACCTTCCAACCTAGAGGGTAAACTAGGCCTTATTGGGATTAGCCGGGTTTCCTCAGAATGTTCTTCACGGAAAAGCGACTGGTTAATATCAAATGATATTTCGTACTTAAGTTCCGATACACTCACTGGCACACTCCAGGGTTTGAACCTACGATCTCCGGATTGCAAGTTGCATGCTCTTAAACCTAGGCATACTGGGATTAGTCCGGTTACCTCACGAAGTGTTCCTTCACTGAAAATAAGCGACTGGTATTTATCAAATGTTTAACCAATGTGTGTTACCAGTGATGACTTACGGCTCCGAAACGTGATCTTTCACTATCGGCCTCATCTCAAAACTCAAAGTCGCTCAACGAGCTATGGAGAGAGCTATGCTCGGAGTTTCTCTACGAGATCGACTCAGAAATGAGGAGATTCGTAGGCGAACTAAAGTCACCGACATAGCCCACCGGGTTAGCAAGCTGAAGTGGCAATGGGCAGGCCACATTGCACGCAGAGAAGATGGCAGATGGGGTCGAAAAGTGCTCGAGTGGAGACCACGGACCAGGACCTCCACCCACAAGATGGACAGACGACCTCATTAAGGTCGCCGGAAGACGCTGGATGCAGGTTGCTTCCAACCGGTACATGTGGAGGTCCAAGGGGGAGGCCTATGTTCAGCAGTGGACGTCTTATGCCTGAGATGATGATGATTTATCAAATTATGTACATGTATCCCCCCCCATGAACGAAAAATTTGTAGGCGAAATTATTTCCTCAACAAGATATGACCGCTCAAACGTGTGGCATTTTGCGCAGAGATAATTAAACTTTCAAATTTCGCTTTGAGCTCATTAGTTTGTTGATCCATTAAATACCAAAATATACAGTTCCAATGTGTAAACAAGTTAATTAAGGCAATTTTAATGTGATTTGAAAAATTACCCGCCTGAATGATTACGAAGTTTGAAAAGTAAAACAAGATTACAAAATACTTGATAAATTTCGACGAGTTCCGCTGTTAGCCCAATTGGTCGTCAGCCGCGATAGCTGGAGATGCGGGTTCGAATCCCACTTCTGACTACGGTGGTCCACGTCAATTTTTCTCAATTCATCATCATCATCATCATCATCATCATCATCATCATGTCAGCTGAAAGACGTCCACTGCTGGACATAGGCCTCCCCCAGAACCACCCAAGAAGACCGATCCTGCGCCTTCCACATCCAGCGGTATCCCGCGACTCTACTCTCGGTCCACCTTGTGGGAGGCCTACCTACGCTGCGTCTTCCAGTTCGTGGTCGCCACTCCAGAACCTTGCCGCGCCATCGGTTCTGCGCGCAATGCGCTCCACCCACTGCCACTTAAGTTTGGGGATCCGGAGGGCTATATCGGTAACTTTGGTTCTACTGCGGATGAAATCATTCCTGTTGCGATCACGCAGAGACACTCCCAACACAGTCAATTATATGACAATGACAATGTTTCTCAATTATATGACATTAATTTTCATTTAATAATTTGTATAGTTGTGTTACTACTTAAAATCAAAATAATTAATAAACAATAATTTTATTTGTTCCTAGTTGCGAAATTTGAAGTTTAATACCACAAACAAATGTTTCGTGTGTTACTTTTAGACGGTTATGTAGTAGTTAAAAAAACGAAACAAATTGGTAATATTATAAATGCGAAAGTAACTCTGTCTGTTGGTCAGTCTGTTACCTCTTCAAGCTTAAACCGCTGAACCAATGCGAGGAAATTTGATATGGAGAAAGTTTGAGTTACGAGAAAGGACATAGGATAATTTTTAACCCGCGACCATTTTAAAGAGGCCATTTTATTTAAAGTTGTATTCTCAACTTTTTTTTTGTGTGGTTTCTACTTAGAATCATGAGCTTTTTCGAGCTTCATAGGGGAAAAAATTTTTCCCACAATTTTCATACATTTTTTATTACTTCCGTTTCGTTACCGCCATATGAAATTTATGAAAAATAGTCACGGAATGGAATAAAAAAGATTGGAACACATTTTTTCTCCTATAAGGCTCGATAGAGCTCATGATTCTGAGTAGAAACCACATAAAAAAAAACCAAATTAAAAAAGTTGGGAATTCTACATTAAATAAAATGGCCTAAATATGAAGTCGCGTGGAAAAGCTATTATTAAATATATTCATAGTATATATACTATCGACGAAAATAGCTTTGAAAATTGTAGCTTAACAACTGATTTTATTATTTATGTTAAAACATTGAAGCTAATATCCTGACACAGCTACGAAACCCTTCATTAAGCGGGACCTGACGCACTTGGCCCGTTTTTTTTTTATTTAAATGCTTGTAGGCTCACGTCCCGGGACGATAAGTGCCCAACAAAAACACGTGGAAACAATACAGGGTGGCAAAAAGCGAGGGCGGTGATGCGTGTCGCTATCCGTGTAACAGCGCGCGACCGATTGCTACTGAAAGGGTGAAACGGAACAAAAAAATAAAAAGTGTGCCCCGCCCGCGCCCGCACACATTGCCTGATTAAAACACGAGTAGTACAGACCATCCCGTATAGACGTGTTATAATTAAATATTACAGGAACAATCTTATACAAGTCGACCGAGCCTCACGATAAGCTCAAGAAGGCTTGTGTTGTGAGTACTCAGCCAACGATAATATGTAATATACAATTACTTAAACATTGAAAACACCCATGACTCAAGAATAAATACCTTTGCTCATCACACAAATAAATGCCCTTTGCATTTGAAACCAGGACCATCGGCGTCAGACCTGTCGTCATATACAGGACATTCTAACAAAACATTAATTAGTCCTGCAAAAAGCTTGTATAGCGCAGCAGTGAGATATATTGGTGCTTTGGAGGTGGTCACAAATATCTAAACAACGCCTCTATTGTCAAGACGATATAGTTTAGTGAAGGTTCAGATATTTGTCACCACCTCCACAGCTGTGATATATCTGGTGGCGACTGTAGGATGCTTTTTTTAACTACTTTCAGAAGTGGTAAATATAATACTACAATGGTTTTAATTTGATACAAATGTTTATTAACTGCAGTGTTCAGACCTTGAAAATCAACGTCCTAAAACCATGCTTGCTATATTGAAATAATTCCCAAGTTAGTTTCGATAATTTTTGTAAGGAATATGAACGGAATTATAATACCATACTGCTACCTTTTGTGTTTGTAGTGCTGTGTTCCTGATGGTGAGTAAGGTTCCCAGAGCTCCAACCCCCTTAAAGGCCGGCAACGCGCTTGTGACTCCCCTGGTGTTGCGGATGCCCATGGGCGACGATAGTTGCTTACCACCAGGCAATCCGTCTGCTCGTTTGTCACCTTATGGCATAAAAAAAAACCATTCGCCATTCGCCTGTATAACAGGCAACTTTGTTACAACGAGTAGCTTGACAGCTAGTGAATCTCAACTCAGATTGGTTGTTCAAACTATCTCGCTTTAACATGAACCATCTAAGATATTTAAATCGAAAGAACAATAGAAAAATTTGACTCGCAGCGGGACTCGAACCCATAACCACTGGATGCATGCGTTCTTTGATATGCGTTTCTGCTTAATATAAAAATAAAGAACCATCTAGTTGTAAAATGCTCTGAGGACTCAGTACAAAGCGATTATCGGACCATACACCGCCATCTATTACCTCACCCCTGCACCCTCTTCATTGTCACGCCAACAATAATGTCAGACTATTTTGTTATTGTTATTCTTCTGTCACCGTATTCATTTGAAGCTAACAACGATTGCGATTAAAAGTCTGTTGCGATTAAAAGTCTGTTGCGATTAAAAGTCTGTTGCGATTAAAAGTCTATCGCGATTAAAAGTCTGAACGAACGGCTGAATTGTTTTTTGTTAATCTCCACTCGTAAATTCATTAGGACGGCAACGTTTCATTGTTTGATTTGTGATGGAGAAAAATTACGGAATTACGAGACCGTTAACACGTTTCGTGAAATTATTTATTTTATGTCCGTTGTTGCGGGTTGATTGATGGAAATGGGTGGAAATAAAAAAGTTTTACGCCAATCAGAATGAATGGCGATACCGGCTTATCGGCGTGGTGTGACAGTGACAGTATCTGTTTCTTTCAGCGATGTTAAAAAGAGATGAAAACATCATGATTTCGTATGTGTATTTGTCGATATCAGGAGCAAAAAATAAATGACAATCGATTGTAATATTTTAACCGAAAAGAGAATAATGTTAGGTATATGAAAATTTTCGTTCGATTCCAATAAACTATACTATACAATATACTATACAATATTTGGACCCGGGTATGTCCTTAAACTACGTCCAATAATGAGAGGTAGGGCACAGCGATGACCATCACGCTTGAATCTGGGGCAGCCCAACTGGGGAAGTACCTCCTCCTTACAGAAGACCACAGCCATAATAGCACTGCTACCTTTCAGGTATGTAGTGCTGTGTTCCTGATGGTGAGTAAGGTTCCCAGAGCTCCAACCCCCCTTAAAGGCCGGCAACGCGCTTGTGACTCATCTGGTGTTGCGGGTGCCCATGGGCGACGGTAATTGCTTAACACCAGGCAATCCGTCTGCTCGTTTGCCGCCTATGTCATAAAAAAAAAATCGATTGATATTCTTTTTCAGCAAGTCATCTTAGCTACGGCCCATAATAATCTTTAACTCGGGATACTTTCAGAAACCCACGACTAGTTTTCCAAGAAACACACACAAAGGTATTTTCAACGTTACTTGACTAAACTGAGCCCTGAGTGTAAGTTTTTAACGTTACAAAACGTTACCATCGCGTTAGACCCGTTTAAATAACATTATCACTAACGCGTTCGAGGCTTCTTTTTACGTCAAAATAAACTTACACTATAAATCTGATAAAGTAAACAGCTTACGTCAAAATCATAGAACAAAAAGAATTCGTAATATCAAATTTTCTTAGGGTAATTCGTTCTTTGCTTGTAATTATTTTAAAAAAACAAGCATTTGGAGATTATTTGCTATTTTATTTGAGTAACATGTATGCTAAGCAAGAATTTGCCGATAATCAAGAAAACTTACTGTTCATTATGATTTCCGCT
This sequence comes from Grapholita molesta, assembly GCA_022674325.2. Taxonomy (NCBI): domain Eukaryota; kingdom Metazoa; phylum Arthropoda; class Insecta; order Lepidoptera; family Tortricidae; genus Grapholita; species Grapholita molesta. The sequence continues at coordinate 19,187,906 of CP053124.2, read as the reverse complement.
ATGGAAATTCCTCTCCTTGGTGGTTCTCGCCTTTTCTGTGGAAACATATATAAAGGATTCATGCCCTCATTTTTTTTCATAACTTTAATGACAAGAACTTAAATTATTTGGAACACAACCTGTCAACTATTGACCACATCATCATCACCATGATTGCATCATTGCAGCCGTAAATCGCCCATTGCTGGATAGGCCTCCCCCAAATATGACTTGTATCACCTTGGGGGCAGTTGACATAATCGCCACTCTTAGCAGGCGGGTTGGCGACTGCAGTAGCTGTATATTGGACGCTGCTGCCCGGTCTTTTCTCTTTTTCGCCTTTTACGACACCCGCGGGAAATGGGGTGGTCTTATTCTAAAAAAAAAACAGTGATCAGGGAGATACACACCCTCACCCGGAGCGGTGTGCTCTGACTCGGCTTGAAAATGGTTACCAGAGCTTACCCGAAACATGTCGCCTAGTGCAGAATACTGGGTCCGTTAGGTTCGCCGCTCGCATCGCCGGCCCGTCACTAACTCAAGTCGCGCTGCCCTCGCCGCTCTTGATGTCAAAACCGGTTGAGGGCGATCCGACACCGGAGCCGTTAATTAGGACGCGGATTCAATTGGTGCACCATCAATTGCTCTAAGCACACCGAGCTTACTATGTCCAATTAACTGTCACGACTAACGCTCACTCAGCAATAAGATCAGCAAAGAAACATGTCGCGCCAATGACTAGATAAACGTGAGTTTATCCGTTTGTTTTTTTTTTTATGACAAAAGGTGGCAAACGAGCAGACGGATTGCCTGATGGTAAGCAATTACCGTCGCCCATGGGCACCCGCAACACCAAGGGAGTCACAAGCACGTTGCCGACCTTTAAGGGTGTTGGAGCTCTGGGAACCTTACTCACCATCAGGAACACAACACTACATACCTGAAAGGTAGCAGTGCTATTATGGCTGTGGTCTTCTGTAAGGAGGAGGTACTTCCCCAGTTGGGCTTCTCCAGACTCAAGCGTGATGGTACTTCGCTGTGCCCTACCTCTCATTGTCGGACGTAGTTTAAGGACATACCCGGGTCCAAAACTAAGAAGAACTAAGAACTAGTAACTAAGAAGTAGTGACATGGCTTATAACCGTCCAACAGTCGACCTATTTATCCTCCACCTTGTATTTGAGTTGATCTGCAAGCATAGCGACTGTTTTACATACATTTTTACCATCCAGTTCACAATTCTTTAATTACAAAACGCAGTGAAGAGACAGAAGTTCATTAATTCGCTGTGACAGGTGACATTTCTGCAAAAAAGATTATTAATGTTTACCGAGTAGATTAGAATCGTGTGAAGGCTTGTTTGGCTTTTTGTTTCTCCCGAGGGAGGGCGCTACGGAAGCTTACAGTGTAATGAATTATTCGTCGTGTGTTGGAACAGTACAGACTATGCTACAGTTAGAGTATGCCCCAGTATAGTGCTATAAATTAATCGATAGCTCTTTATAACCAGACCTGGGATAACTCGGAGCAAGTTATAGGGATTTGATATCGATAAAAAATGTAGATATATATTACTACTCGATATGTCACTAATTTCTATTACTAGAGATTAAATCAGTAAATAGTAATAAGCGATACCTAAAAACGAACATATAAATAATAATATTGATTGTATATTATGAAACCTTAAAATAAACATGTAAATACCCGTTTTAATTTTTTTTTTTACAAAATGACTAAAAGAATATTTCTATATAATAAAATTTAGATGTTGTCATTGACATCGATATATTTTATTATCGATATTTTATTATTATATTTCTCTTTATTTATCTTCTTTCTTATTATATTTTATTATTATTATATTTTATTATATTATTATAGATGCCCCGAGTTATCCCAGGTATGTTTATAAAACTTAATAAAGAAGGTGACTTACTATGGGCCTCATAAGAAGGCTACAAGTCACATAAAGGGCAATGGAGAGGGCTATGTTGGAAGTGACTGCGATCTCATCAAAATGATGTCATTCACAGCAAAACCAATAATAGCCCTCAGGATCGCTATAGAGGTACAGAGAGGGTAAAATTTTAAGGTACAAAAGAACTTATCCCTTCCGAACGCGTAGCAGGGTTGTATTTTATCATCTATCCGTCACTATCGCACTCGCCTACTTTTGGCGCGTGTTGGAGCGTGACAGGTGTTGTGACAAGTGATAAAACCGGACCATATTAAGCTAGCAGGGATCTTTTCCAGCCAAACTAGATATCACTGAGCTGATTGGAAACATATATTTTTACAAACCATCTTCTTCTTCCTCGAGTTTTCTCAGCATTTTGCCACGGAGCCTGGAGCTTGGCAACTAGCCCCAGGAATTGGCGTAGGCACTATTTTTAACTGCCATCTGACCTTTAAACCCAGAGAGTAAACTAGGCCTTAGGGATTAAGTCCAGTTTCCCTACGATGTTTTCCTTGACCATAAGCCATTGGTAAATATCAAATGATATTTCGTACTGTTAGAATATCTACAATAAAATATTCAAGTAGTAAATGACTTTGTTTCTTTAATCCATTTTACTTTAAGTATAACTTTATTTTCTCTCCCATCTTCTACCTCCCGTGAACTAACTGACCGTTCCACCTTTTTTTTTTCTTTTTCTTAATTGTCCAAATCGAACTTCGAACAAATATGTACTTACTCATTATTATTAGGTTCAAAAATAACTTTTTATCTGTAAAAATAATGACAACAATGAGTTTAAAATAAATCAAACCTTACAGTACATAAGTTCCGAAAAACTTATGTACGAAATATCATTATGGTCTTAGATTTTTTATATTACGATGGTGGCAAACAAGCATACGGTCCACCTTGTGGTAAGCAGTTACCGTAGCCTATGTACGCCTGCAATTCCATAGGCTTCAGACGCGCGCATCGCCATGCGCTCTACCCTTTAAGAACCTATACACTCCTTTTTTGAAGAACCTCATACTGTGGCCTTTTCGTAGAATAATGTTCACATTTATTTAAACAGCGCTGGTAGACTGTTTTAAGCCAGCTTTTTGGCATCTTACTTCTGGCACGGGCTGATGGCGACAAACGACTTTGAAACTTAACTCGTGAAATTACGGTTTAAATTTGAATACATTTGTACTGTGGAGTTCTTAAATAGTTTACAGGGATTTACTGTAGCGTTATAATATTTAATTACACGGTTGTTCATATTTTAGCAAACAAAAGCATTGCATTAATCACGTTTCTAGTTCAAACGTTAAATTTGAGCTGGCTAGCCTTGGTATTTTTAGGGTTGTGAAACTTGTGACCCTATTACTATAGTTTATACGCTTAGGCAGTTAAAAAAAGGTAAACAATCTTGATAGGTCTTTTTATTGTAAAACGCTTTATAAAATCAGTGTGACATAATCAATAATCATATACTGACACATTATCACATACTTGGACCCGGGTATGTCCTTAAACTACGTCCAACAATTAGAGGTAGGGCACAGCGAAGTACCATAAGACTTGAGTCTGGAGAAGCCCAACTGGGGAAGTACCTCCTCCTTACAGAAGACCACAGCCATAATAGCACTGCTACCTTTCAGGTATGCAGTGTTGTGTTCCTGATGGTGAGTAAGGTTCACAGAGCTCCAACCCCCCTTAAAGGCCGGTAACGCGCTTGTGACTCCTCTGGTGTTACGGGTGCCCATGGGCGACGGTAATTGCTTACCACCAGGCAATCCGTCTGCTCGTTTGCCGCCTATGTCATAAAAACAAAAAAAAACTTGTCATGATTTATTTTTCAGTACTTTTCAATAAAAAGACATGTCAAAATTATTTACCTTTATTAAGTATAGACTTTTAGGTTGTTTCTCTGTCTGTCTGTCACATCACAAGTACTCTCACCGGATGAAAAGTGGTAGACAGTTGGGATTTCCACAGATAATGTATTTCTATTGCGGCTATTATGGAAAAGATTAAAATCTGAATGAGTGGACAAGTTGGAGGAAGGCCTTTGCCTAGCCGTAGGACAGTATGGTACTCCAAACAATAATTCGTTAATCTGAGAAAACGATTTGTAATTCAGTCGGTAGTGATATTACGTGTTAATCTGCTGGTTCGTGTGACATTTTGTCTGACATAAAACTCGACAAACTTAGTTAAGAATCTATTCTGCTAAGGGAACAGGGAACCCAGGATCAGAGGAGAACACAGAAACACGTCCGTTTGGTATTACATTATTATTTATTTATTTATTATAAAATTAAAAATTCAACAAAAACATTTACTACTAAAAGTCCTGCAAAACTGTTTTAACAGTTTGACTGCAGGAAGACTTATTATAATAACTTAAATCTAATATTACATATTATGTAATAATTTAGTTCTATATAAATTTATAGTAACAATATATATATAGTTTGGCAAAAAAATAATTAAATTAAAAACATTTAATCGGGCGACAGACTAGGTGCGTAATCTACCCTCAGTCGTACACATGAGTTTACCCACATACATTACACTTAGTAGTAAATGTTTTAAGGCATAAACGACGTACGTCTGGCCTCGCGTTTAAATTAGGCGGCGTATTCAACTCGCCATACAGCCATTCAGCAACTTTAGGCTCCGTTACAGACTTAGTTATTCCACTATACAGCCTGCAGCTGAAATAGCGCGCGCAACACAACTTTATCACAAAGAGAATAAAAGCTCATCCAGGTAATTCGGCGTGTAACCCGCGTTGTTGACTGTACGCTTTGAACGAATCGCCCTCGAATCGGATTTACGTCGCACAGTGTAACAAAGTCCAGTAAAACATTTTATCGCGTTAACCCTTGTCCGGGCGGACACTTCGCTAACTTTTTTAATATCGTACATGCTGAATTGAATTTTTATTTAAGAATCTGTAAATGTTCTTCATCAATTACTTGTGCACACAAACATGCCCGCTCCCCGCGCGCGCAGACCTCTCATTATTAACTACCCTCGAATGAGCTGTCAAAATAATAAGACGCGGCATAAATTTCTCGTCTTGGCCGCCATTTTGCTTTGAATTTATGTATTGTAATCCTCCCAATTACTCAGCTGCATCCCTGCTGATGCCAACTCATATTTCTGCGGATCCCTTTAAATAGCTTCTGGAGTTTGATTGTTCGGGCCGCGTGATTTGACGGGTTTACTAATGTCTGGCAAGGAATCTTCTCCAAAGTAAATCATCCCAAAATGTTTATTTGGCAAAAACTTAAATGTCAAGACTGCTTATCGTAATACCCTTTTTTAGCAAGTGATTGTTCAGTCTATTAATCACTTTATTAATATAAATCACAATACCATAACCACAACATCTGACTAGAAAAATACTTTGGAAAATCTGAGCAGTTTGTTTTCCCCTACGGTGACAGAAGGCACCGTAGGGTAGCAGTTCTAACTAAAAAACCAACCGACTTCACCTGAAACAACTGTATCTGACGTCATTCATTATCTCATTTATTTTTCATGATTTTTTTTCCAAATCATAATTTGACCAAAAGAATAAAGTTTGGGAAATTATACTAATGCGTTAAGTTATTTGAGAAGCCATATTTGGGAAAAACCTAAACGGCAGTACACCCATTTGACGTAATCTAAAACATCGATTAAAGATACTTTATATTTACCTATATTATATATATGATCTATTATGCACAAGCTAACCATCCTTCGTCGGGAGGTTGCGGTGCAAGACAAATTACTAGTAACCCTGTGTTAAAGATTACCTCCGAGATGGCTGAACCCAAGACGGTTCTAAAATTGGTAATTCTTAAAATTCAAAAATAAATAATTTTTGACAAGGATATTTTATACTTCTTCTTTTATATTTTATACTTCTCTAATTACAACTGTTTGTATTTTTTAATGTTATGTTATTCAATATCTTTGGATAAACAGTTTCATTTCTCGAGTAAAGTCATTTTTGAGTTTCCTTATAACGAAATTCGAAGGTGCCTTGAAACATAATATTCGTTAGAACAAGTCTTATATTCTCTGTTCCTCGCCAACTCATATTCGTTTTAAAAAACTCAATTTTTTAAACGCCCGAATGGGAAAAGCAAGTTTTTCGAATATTTATATATTTTTTGGCTAAATGTACCAGTGCTCGACACCCGCTGTATTGATAATGACTTAAGATTGAAGGTGTCATCCATTGGCACCGGGTGTTTTTCTTAATGAATCATATCATTTTAATGGCGACCAGGCTTAGTTTATAGCAAACTGTCTCTTGGTTAGTTGCCATGGAGTATTGTCGAATGAACCTTTCAGTAGGCCGACAAAGTTGAGACTCCTATCTGCACCGGCAGTGTTGAACTTCTAACAATGCAGCCGGCGACGAATGCATTTTGTGCATTGCGTACAACTCGGTCTTATCCGTTTTGTGGATATTTACATCGGTTCTATGCAAAGTGTGCATTGAGCAGTTTATCCCATTGTATCGTCGTAGAAGTTTGGGTGTCGCCAGTAAAATGGATAGGATTGTAAATTGTATAAACTCAAAACTATTGCGGATTTTTCAAAATTCTGTATTTACATCAAATTTCATACTCGTAGCCCTATGCCTAGAAAGAAAGACAGAAACTACACAATTCAAGTGACCCTATCAGTGACGGACGTCCACTACTGCATATCTCGCTCACAGACCGTCACAGGGAGTAATATCTGATGTCTGTTTTATGCCATAACTGCCACGCTTTGTAGACGGGTTGGCGATCGCAGTATATTCAATTGTTCTAAAAGACCCCAGTAGCTCGTCTTTCGATGGTATTAGGTCGCATTGTGGTCGAAGATTATCAAATTGGTACGAAAATAAAAAAATACAGTTCTGAAAAGTACTTAGATAATTTAGATGCGAAGTTAGTCTTCTTTCTTTCGTGGTTAAAAAATATCACAAATAATCCTCCGATGTAGAAAAGAAAGAAAAATATCTAAATGTGTTCCATACAATTGTCAAATTGACGACAGGTTTGGTCTAGTGGTTTGTGACCCTGCCTATGAAGCCGATCCTGAGTTCAAATTCCATTTTATTCTTGTGATAAGCACGGACATTTTTTCCCGAGTCATGGGTGTGTTCTATGTATTTAAGTATTTCTATATTTTGTTTATTGTTGGCTGAGTACCCACAACACGAGCCATCTTGAGATTACCGTGGGGCTCAGTCAATTTGTCTATGAATGTCCTTTAACATTTATTTATTTTTTATGTTTAAAACTCGTCATGGATCATCAATTCGTCAACCTTTTTCAAAACTAGATATATGTACCTCTATACAACATGACTGTCCCTCTTAGGAAAATTACAATTAAACAATAGGCCTCGCTGAACGGGTGTGTGCTTAACAGGGTGTCATGGCGATGACAATGGATCCTTAGGCAACAAAAAGAGGGAAATCCATGAAGGGTAGCGTGTAAAAACGACCACCATGTCAAGATTTTGACCAACAAAATGTGGCGTTGAAATTCTTTAAGCAACATTAAGTCTTGAGGAAAGCTTTGTTCGTTTGCTCTTTGCTTTTTTCAAGTAAATCAAAAAATATTACTGTACCAAATGAGACGTTGACAGCCTTCATAAGAAATATCTAAACATATACATATCGCCATGACAATAGAGGCGTTGTTCAGATGTTTGTGGCGCATTTATTGCGCATTATCTGATGGCGACTAGAAATTTGCTTCAAAAACAGCGACCTAATTATTTTAATTATATATATCATAAATTCAGCTATAAGACGTTGTAATTTAGAAAATGGCTAGAGACTGGTCTAGATCGACAGGAGTCGAAATGCCTAGCAAGGGGACAGTATAGCCTCTTAATAAATAAACAGATTATAGGTACTTTTAATTACCAGTTACTGTACAAATACTAAACTACATAGCTTAAAACAAAATCAGGCTTGGTACTATGGATGCTGGCGGCATTATATTGATGTTCAATAACATTTTAAACTCGAGATTTCTTAACCACCTCTAAGTTAAAGTTTTAAGCCAACGACAGCCGATTTAAATGATCACGTTTCATTTATCAAAGATTTGATAAGCCAAGTAAAGGAATGTTTCCACAATTTCGAAACTTTGTTAAGGGGTTTCCATTTTACTGAACTACCTTAAAATCGGAGCTTGTTCCTATCGGTCGCACCAGAACAGAAGTTTCTTTTGTAACCAGCATAATGTGGTCTACACATTAGTTCTCTTGTCTTTGAGCTGGACATTAGCGTATACGTGAATAGCGGCCGTTTAGCAACTTCTACTGATGACTGTACCATAAAATGGTTCCACTTTTCTCACGGCTCCTATTAAAGTATGATTGCCGTATGCGTTAAAATAATTAATTAATCTTGACTAAACTTATAAAGATTTTGTTTCAATATTACTTTTTTTTGCTTCGTTATATGTTTAATATTATCATTACACTCCGGACAAATTTGCAGGGAGCAAAATTATTGGTTAATTGCTCTACTATAATATACATGTAATATTGCTTCCGAGCTATATTTTCTATGAAAACAGTATAAGGGGATAATAAAATGTTAGTACTGTTGATTTACTAACTACTCATATAATTTAGTGAAGTGATTTTCAAGAAAAATATGAAACACTATATTACATTAATTTTGAAATCTATGACACGTGTCGACTTGAAACTCTTTAGACTCGATTAACCCGAGTTCATATCGACTCTGCAGTCGATACCTGAGTACTCGGTAAGCTTGTGAAACGAGTCTGATCTCCAATCAACCCAATTTCCGATCGACCGTGATATCCGTGACCCCGGTTACTGTGCGACCTTACAAATAACTTTCACAAAAACAACAGAACATTACTACGGTTGGCGAATCCGGAATCGTCTGGCGACTATAAAGGTCAAGGGTTAGGGATATTTGATCCCACGAAATACATAAATACGTTCCACAGCCAAATTTGTTTCATCATCATCATCATCTCAGCCATAAGACGTCCACTGCTGAACATAGGCCTCCCCCTTGGATCTCCACATGTACCGGTTGGAAGCAACCTGCATCCAGCGTCTTCCGGCGACCTTAATGAGGTCGTCTGTCCATCTTGTGGGTGGACGTCCTACGCTGCGCTTGCTAGTCCGTGGTCTCCACTCGAGCACTTTTCGACCCCATCTGCCATCTTCTCTGCGTGCAATGTGGCCTGCCCATTGCCACTTCAGCTTGCTAACCCGGTGGGCTATGTCGGTGACTTTAGTTCGCCTACGGATCTTCTCATTTCTGAGTCGATCTCGTAGCGAAACTCCGAGCATAGCTCTCTCCATAGCTCGTTGAGCGATTTTTGGTTACACACATTGGTTAAATACTTGGTTAAGTTTGTTTATAACTGTATCGGTAATAAAACATCATCACCTGCCGAAATAAGTACATTATTGAACAAAGGCCTCCGCCAATTTCCACAACCACCGGCCTCGTACCGGCCGTGTCCAAGAATTTACCGCAACCCTGATCAGATTGTCGATCCATCTAGTTGGGGGCCTTCAAAGCTACGTCTTTTCATCGAGGTCGCCACTAAAGAATCATTTTACCCCGTCGATCATCGGTTCTCCCAGCAAAGTGCTCTGTTCATTGCCAGTTAAACCTGGCAATTCTTAGAGCTATTTCGATTACTTTAGTTCTGCGGATCGCGTCATTTCTGATTGGATCACGCAAAATCCAAGCACATCTCGATCCATTGCATTCTGAGTGACTTAATAAACATAGAAGCTAGATAATATTCATAAGTTTATCATGTCATGTGGGTATAAAAGGTGATGCGACGAATATAGATGTGGTAAGATTATACTCAGTAAGCTAGTTGATATATATTTTTTTTATGACATAGGCGGCAAACGAGCAGACGGATTGCCTGGTGTTAAGCAATTACCGTCGCCCATGGGCACTCGCAACACCAGGGGAGTCACAAGCGCGTTGCCGGCCTTTAAGGGGGGTTGCAGCTCTGGGAACCTTACTCACCATCAGGAACACAACACTACATACTTGAAAGCTGGCAGTGCTATTATGGCTGTGGTCTTCTGTAAGGAGGAGGTACTTCCCCAGTTCGGCTGCCCCAGATTCAAGCGTGGTGATAATCGCTGTGCCCTACCTCTCATTGTTGGACGTAGTTTAAGGACATACCCGGGTCATGTGGGTATAAAAGGTGATACGTGGAATATAGATCTGGTAAGATTATACTCAGTAAGCTAACTAGTTGATAAATTTTGTGTGTAAGAAGTAAATATGACCGAATTTACATAGATTTATGCCCCGTTTTCGGTAGTGATCTAATTCCTATTATAGTCGCGAGTGAACTGAAGACGCGTCCAATAACGTTTTCTTGATGTGTATGCTTTTGTAACAACTCGTGCTTGGTCTTTATAAATAACTTAAATAGGCGTATTAACAGACCGATACAAAATACTCATGACGCAATTTGTTTCATGAGTAAATACCCAGTAGTATTCAAATAACTTTGACCATGTAACTGAAGACACGGACAAGAACGTTTTCTTGATGTGAATGCTTTTGTAACTACTCGTGCCTTGCTTTTATAAATAATAAGTTAAACAGGCATATTAACAGACCGATTTAAAATACTCATGACGTTATTTGTTTCATGGGTACATATTAAAATAACTTTGAACAGTATCTAAAAATATCGTCGATTTCGAAGATAAACATAAAATACTCTTTATTGCACACCTCAAAACAAGGAAACATGGCATATATAGGTTACATGGCATTATAAAGAAGAGGCTGTTTAGCCTCTATTGGCGGTCTTATCTTAAGATACTGGTCAAATTTATTTTAATACTTAATAATGTGACCATTCTACAGACAAAAATGCATGGCCTAAACTAGAAATTATACATCTAAATAAATATAAATCTAGAACAACTTGGCTGACTCATTGCCACTAGTAGCAATTTTTGCTTTAATACATAAGCGGCGATACTTTTTTTTTTTAATGAATACTACAGCTAATTTGAATGAGCATATCCTCTCTCTATAGTTACGAGTAATATGTTTCTCTCTGATACTGTTCATATTCGTTTAAAATAAAGGTGAGAAATGTTTTAGTATTTTTGTCGTATTCTATGTCGCAATATCAATACTTTAATTCTTAATGAATTCATGAAAATATTAAACCTGAACAAAAAATAAAATTTGATGTTTGCTGTTGAACTTGCTCATAATGTAAATAATAAAATTACTAAATGTCAACATAAAGTTTCACGGTCACGAGAGCAATAACAATATTCCAGTACATGTACGGGGAAAACAAATAAGTAAACAAGCAAGTAATATAGCCGAGTTAGTTCCGCACCAACGGAGATCGCTCTCCAAATAAGAAGCATGAGTAAAATAATGATTTGTTTTACGATCTCAAAGAAACTCATACGGAATCCAATAACAACAGAACAAGAAGGCTATCAGGTGGAAAATTTTCCCTTTATTCGTTAATGGCAGCCATTCCCGTCTCGCGATTGCAGGGAGGCGTCATAATGGGGTTTGATTCGATCTCCTTTCAGAGTGCGGATTAGTTCCATGCGTGGCCATAGTACCAAGACTCTGTTAACATCAAAATACGGATTAAAACTCTTTACAATTATTTACACTGCACAGGTATTTTCGTGTATAACTAAATAAATATACGCAGTGATATACAAACATTTGATGTTTACATATCTGTCTTTTAAGAGACATTTTGCTGCATATTTCTTTTACCGTTAAACATCATTCATCATAGCATTACATTTTGGTGCTGTGACCAGGATAATTAAATAAGTTAAGCTTTTTACAATTATTTACACTGCACGGGTATTTTCGTGTACAACTAAATAAATATACGCAGTGATATAAAAACATTTGATGTTTACATATCTGTCTTTTAAGAGACATTTTGCTGCATATTTCTTTTACCGTTAAACATCATTCATCATAGCATTACATTTTGGTGCCGTGATCAGGATAATTAAATAAGTTAAAAGTTGTAGACTGATTTTGTTACATTAAGTCAGAAATGGCATAATAAGAAACTCGTTAAAAATCATATGGTTACCGAATTACAACGGAACAAGAGTCTTTTTTATGTTCTCATCTAATGAATAATTGTTTTTTTTTGTTCATAATGTCGAGTTTTACATATATATACTTGAGTTATGTGTTGTTCTGTTGTTCTTCTTTCGTCTTATTTATATGCGACCTAGTAGCTGATACCCCTGGATTAAGCACTTAACCTTAATGTGATGTTTCATAAGACACGAAGATAATCAAATTACGCGTTGCTATGGTTACAGTATAAGAACATAATACAAACCGAGGTTACACTGATATCCTAAATATTATTATTTGTATACGCACAATGCCGTATCTATCACAAGTTTTTGCTGCTTTTTCGTCTGCTTTGTCTTTACTGGGATTTGAACCCAGGACCATCGGCTTCATAGACAGGGTCACTGCCTACGAGATTAAACCTATCTTTGTATTTAAACTTACGTGAGACATATTTAATAATTAACGAATAATCCGACATGTTTCGGATAACATAGGCCTCCATTTTCAAGTACCGTATTTATCGTTAATTACTTAACCTATCGTTAATCGTAATGTAATTGTAATGCTTTTAAAATATGAATCCGAATCCAAAATCTCGACATGTAAGTTATAATTCATATGTTACTTATACAAACCAATTGTTACTCGAATATCCTTTCATCTTAACTGATTCAATGAAATTAACATCTTTTCGCATTCCCCATTTCCATACAAGCATTCCGTGCTTACATCCAAGCTCAAAGGTGCGCGTCATTACAAACAAAGATGGCCGGAGGCTCCATCCCTAAACAATTAGCGCAGACCTTTTTTAACGAGAGCTTGTCAGCCCGCGCGCTCGAATAAAACATTAATACAAATGAGAAACAATCGTACCCGCTATTACCAGTACCCAGAATCTCTTAAAAGTTTAATGCCCGTAAAAATAAACAAATATTGCGCAGCACCGACGGTAAAGCTGCTAAGCAAATGTCATTAATGTTAAATCGCTACTTTGGCATGTGTACTAACTGCTCTGTACTCTGAAAGAGACTAGAATCGGTTAGCGCAAACATGCCTAAGGCTATGTAAGTACCAGAGCTATTCCGACTGTACAATTATATGGCGCTGAAATATACGAAATTATCTTTATTTGAATACTAAACCGATAACTATTAACATGTACATATATTGTGATATAACTTACATATTCAAGTGCAGATAATTATTATTATTATTTTTTTATGACATTGGCGGCAAACGAGCAGACGGATTAACTGGTGTTAAGCAATTACCGTCGCCCATGGGCACCCGCAACACCAGGGGAGTCACAAGCGCGTTGCCGACCTTTAAGGGGGATTGTAGCTCTGGGAATCTTACTCACCATCAGGAACACAACACTACATACCTGAAAGGTGGCAGTGCCATTATGGCTGTGGTCTTCTGTAAGGAGGAGGTACTTCCCCAGTTAGGCTGCCCCAGATTCAAGCGTGATGGTCAACGCTGTGCCCTACCTACCTCTCATTGTTGGACGTAGTTTAAGGACATACCCGGGTCCAAAAAATTTATAACATTTACTAATTAAGTATATTTTGAAAATGAAATGATAAATTATGAAAATGGTAAAATTCATCCCCTGATGATAAAGTTTAAATTAGTATACGCGATGTGATCCGTTTCAGTTGTTTCATTATATGAGTAATTATCGCGGCAACCGCAAACAATATAATAAGTATAGTATAATTATATTTAGTGCTTTTTAAAAATCCTTACACCACTTGACTGTGGGTAAGCTCTTATAGAATAACGCATTTTTATGCATGTCCATTTTTTTGTAATGCTGTTTTGAAAAAATAAGTCCCGCCGAGTTTCTTGCCGGTCATAAAAATCAAAATGCTTTTCGGGTCAGAGTTGTAGGGTTAGAACCGGTGTATTTGTTTTTCTGTTTGTTTTTATATACTCGACGTGTAAAAGTGCCCTTTTTGCCTACTTACTGAATAAACGTTGGAAATATGTATAATATACGAATACTTAAATGCATGAACACCCATGACTCAGAAACAAAGATCGTGCTCATCGCGGAAATAAATGCCCTTCTTGGGATTTGAGCCCAGAACCATCGGATTATGAAGGTTAGGTACTCCCTACGATGCCAAACCTGTCGCCAATATATCAATAATTTGTCAATTGTACAGGGTTCAAGAAAATAACCTTAAAGGCCAACAACAATAGTTCTTCATCAGACAATTTGTTAGTTCCATGTCATAAAAAAAATGTTGTGTTTTTTTTTTTTTATGACAGGCGGCAAACGAGCAGACGGATTGCCTGGTGGTAAGCAATGACCTTCGCCCATGGGCACCCGTAACACCAGAGGAGTCACAAGCGCGTTGCCGGCCTTTATGGGGGGTTGGAGCTCTGGGAACCTTACTCACCATCAGGAACACAACACTGCATACCTGAAAGGTAGCAATGCTATTATGGCTGTGGTAAGGTGGTCTTCTGTAAGGAGGAGGTAATTCCCCAGTTGGGCTGCCCCAGATTCAAGCGTGATGGTCATCGCTGTGCCCTACCTCTCATTGTTGGACATAGTTTAAGGACATACCCGTGTCCAAAAATGTGGGTGTCCCAGTAATGGCATTATCTGTGCTCATCACATAAATAACGCCCTTATTGGGATTCGAAGCCAAGATCATCTGCTTCATAGACAGGGTTCCCACACTAGACCAGACCGTCGTCGTTTATAATATTAAATAACGTGATACTTGTTCATATTAATCTATACATGTTGGTAACATAAGCGATTGCGACGCTGTCGCTCAAACACAGAGCAGGACAGCTATTACGCGGGTGAACAAGATTCAGTTAAGCTAGAGCGTCACCTGGTCGGTCGCAGGCGTCTAATCAGAGCCGCGCCAAATCTCTAATTAATGCTCTGCCCTGCCCGTTAAATCTGTCGCCTACTGTACGTTGATGCAATTCGCAAAACGCTGCATGGCATAGCAAATTTATCTGAACATATCTTCATTTGAGTATGTTTAATACTAGCTTTTGCCCGCAGCTTCGCACGCGCAGAAGAACCCTTTAAGTCCTTAGGGGATGAATTTCAGAAAACGCTGAAATTACTTTTCTTGTATTGTAATAAGGAGTGTTTACACAAAATTTCAAGTCTCTCGCTTTAAATTTTACACTATCCCCATACAAACTTTCAACCCCCTTTTTACTCCCTTAATGATGAAATTTCCAAAAACCCTATCTTAGTAGGTCCTTACGGTATATAAACTGCCTTTTGTGGAAATATCAGCTATCTAGGTTAAGCGGTTTGGCCTGGGCGTTGATCAGTCAGTCAGTCAGGACTTCCACGTTTATATATATAGATTACCTCAAATCGTAACCAAACGTAGGTTTTCGTAATGCGAACAGATGTTGCAAGGTAATTTAATTTAGCCTTAACCACTAAAGCGTTGTTAATTTTTGAAATATTTTCGAGCAGCCATGTATTGCGTATACTTGAATCGATAGTTGTGACGTTACGCTGTCTCAAGTAAGACAAAGTAGCGATACATAAAACCCGTGTAACAAAAACTCAGTATATATGTATTTACTTAACTAACAAACAATCAGGGGCCCATCGCATAATAATCTACAATTAATCATATTAGCGGAACTCTCTTTTTAATTTAAGGAATTGGAATGGAACTTCCGCAAATATAAGTAACAAGTTGCTATGGAATAGGCCTCACTCTTTCTCACGAGTTTAGTCGGTAGACAGTCAGACATTCGTAGAAATACCATGAAAAACAACCTTATTACCAAGTGAATCTAGGTTAACTCCGATAATCCTACATATTTTATTCAATCAGCTGGTTTAGAGCAATCCTTAACTTTTGCAATAAAATCTATATATACATATAAACGTGAAAGTCCTGACTGACTGACTGCTCAACGCCCAACACTTAACCTAGATAGATGATTTTTTCACAATAGGAAGTTTATATACCGTAACGATCCACTAAGAAGGAATTATTGGAAATTCTCCCAATAAAGGGGTAAAGGGGGATTGGTAGTTGTATAGAGATTGTGTAAAATTTAAAGCGAGAGACTTGAAATTAAGTGTAAGAACTCCGTAATATAAGAAAAGTAATTTTAGCGTTTATAGAAATCCATCACCTGAAGGGTCAAAAAGTGGGTTAAAGTTTATATGGAGATGGAGTCAAATGTCAACTGAGAGACTTAAGGTGTTGTGTTTAAACTCGTTATTTAATAAAAAGAAAAGTGATTGCAGCGTTTTTTGTAATTCGGAATGAATTTATAAGGTACAAAACGGGAGATGAAATTTTCTATATAGATGGAGTCAAATTTTAACTTAGAAGTTAGATGTATTTTATTGCCTTCTTATTAAAATACCCTGCTAAAAATTATTCTGTTGTGCGAAGCCGGGGACAAAAGCTAGTATATAATATTCCAATTCGAAACGAAACGGAAATTTAAAATCAAATACCTTTATAAACGTTTCAATTTTCTTTCCCTTTTGAAACAACGGTATCATTGGGAGTAAATGGTCTCTGTTTGTACCGCGCGACTTCATTAGTAGAAATTAAATTTCCTAACCTTCGTTAAGCCACTCAACACTCATGTCCCCCCACCTCCCTCTCACACCCACGGCGAATCAGATTGGTGTGTGTGTAACTTCCGACAAACCACGTAAGTGTCTCTAGAATTTCATGCGACAAATTGCACGGACAGAATAACGTGCTGAAACGTTTTATTAAATACCAATCGCAGTTAAAATAGACTCCGTTTGATCACACAGAGAGCTCTTGTTTCTATGAATTTCGTAGTGAATTTGTTTGTACCGGTTTCAAAGGAATCCTAGTTGAAGTTTAAAATATAGGAATGTACCTACAGACAAAACTGTTTTATTCTGACTGGTTTGTTCTAGAAAGTTTATAGATGTAGCTGTGTCTTTTATATACCTTACAAATTGTAAACATATCATAGCTTGTAAGCTTGCTGCAATGCCAATGCCAATGTACGCCTGCAGCTCCAGAGGATTCTCATATTTTCTCGTTGCCTACCCTTTGAGAACCTATACATTCCTTTTATGAGGAACCGTACACTGTAGTCCCTAGGGAAGACCTCGGCAGGGAGTTCATTCCACAGCCGGATCGTTCGCGGGAGGAAATTCCTCTTAAATCACTTAGTACCTACACGACCCTTTAGGCTCCAGGGTGTGAGGATGAATGCACTGCCGACGACGAGCGGTGCGGTGGTAGAAAGCTATTATAGGTATCTTACTAGATTGTTACGCCCCTAATCTATTAGAATGGGGTATGGAGAGGAATTTAGTAGCGCAGTGTCGGGTGTTGTAGTGGTAGATGCACATTGCACGTAGAACCGATGGCCGATGGGGCGTAAAGGTTCCCGTAGTTCAACCACGTACCGGAAGGCGTAGCGTGGGCAGGCCAACCGCAGTCATTCGATCAACAAAGATCGAGGGAATCCACTGAACGCGGACCGCACAAAAACGATTACTGTGGGTCGCTTTGGGAGAGGCCTATATCTGTGGCCCTAGTGAAAAGGGGTACAAGTAAAATTAGCACAGCGTAAAAGGGTGCAAGTGCCGTACATTTTATAGGACTTGTGGCCTTTTTACTGAGCCAATTTAACTTATACCCTTTTTACAAAGGTCATATATGTCCAGCAGTGATGAAACACATTTTGGCACTTTGGTCGCGTCGATATTATTTACTTATAATCCGCTTATAATGTACATTAGGAGCGTTTCTCTAAACAAAATTCCACTATTCAAAGTTTTTGTTATTTTGTTTTTTCTAATGAATTTTCTGGGACAAATTTTCTGTTTACTGTAATGGAATGAGTCGTGATTCTGAGTAGGAAAAGTAAATTAGGGAAAAAACGTAGCCTATGTATTAGTCCAGGGTGTCAGCTAACTCCATACAATATTATATTAAAATCGCTCCAGCCATTTAGACGTGAAGAAGTCACACTCACAAACTTTCGCCTTTATAATATTAGTGTAGATTGTTTAGAAGATTATACGTTTTATCACCGTCCCTGGTTATTTATTTTAAAACAAGAATTTTCTCATGTATACCTAAGACACTGTTCACAACAGGTCTCGCGTGCATGGTCAAAAAAACCTTTTGTTAAGAAGGAATAATATTTTTCATAATATAACGAGTACCTTCATTGTCCAGTGAAGTGGGGCCCAGCGCGAAAATAATGGAAGGGCCTTTGTATTTCTAGTAATCGCACCCTTGTAAGGACATTTAGCTTTTTATTTACCAGGCTACTGCAAATATCATTCTTAATGTTAGGGCGTTGAGGTCTTATTTGCGATGAGCGTTGATAATGTTTTCAGTTCAGCGTACTAATTGTTTCTGTTGATATTTTAGGCATAACAGATGCGAATAATTAGGCTGAAACAATGAAGGTACCTGTATAGACCTTGTTATTTGATACTCGGAATGCCGCCCACCTAGCGCGGTTACTATGGCAACTACACCCCAATGATACAAGTCTTATTTACCAAATATTTTGATTTGCGTTGTAGTAACACTACATAGAATTTGTAAAATAAAATTGATGACGTAATATACTTAAGAAAAGCGTATGGTTTTACCTTAGAGATAATAAACGGTGCCCAAAAAGTAACTTTCCAATTAGTTGGGACGTCAGCTACGATAGCTTGAGATGCGGATTCAATCCCGCCTTGGACGCCGGGGGACTTTGTCACTTTGTTTTAAATATATGTCATATCTAGGGATGGGCAGCAGCATCCTTGGAATACTATGGAACACTGCGATTACCAACCCGCTTGCCGAACGTGGCAATTTGGCGTGGCGTGCCACATTGTCGCTCGCTATAAGTTACGGCGTACGTCCAGAAGAAGACGTCCTTAGGTTGATATGATGACGATGATGAATAATGAAATCTTTTCGGTAAAAAATATAAGCGAAGTTTCCGCTTACAGTTCCACGTATTATGATCAAGACATGCTTGTTAGCAGTAGCAGTGGCGGCGCGTCCTAAGAACTGGATTCCTGCCGGCTTGACTAACAGCAGAGCAGTTTTCCATGAAGAAAAAGATTGTCATAATAATTCCAGCTTGCCGGCTGGTCTTTTTTTTTATGACATAAGGTGGCAAACGAGCAGACGGATTGCCTGGTGTTAAGCAATTACCGTCGCCCATGGGCACCCGCAACACCAGGGGAGTCACAAGCGCGTTGCCGGCCTTTAAGGGGGGTTGGAGCTCTGGGAACCTTACTCACCATCAGGAACACAACACTACATACCTGAAAGGTAGCAGTGCTATTATGGCTGTGGTCTTCTGTAAGGAGGAGGTACTTCCCCAGTTGGGCTTCTCCAGACTCGAGCGTGATGGTACTTCGCTGTGCCCTACCTCTCATTGTCGGACGTAGTTTAAGGACATACCCGGGTCCACCGGGTCTAGGATATAAATTGACGCCCCGCTACTGGGGAGTAGACATTAACCAAATCTTTTTGCCAACAGGACCGGCCGCTAGCCCACAACGCGTCTGCGCGGGTATTCCACAGTAACCAGAGCCTAGTGCTTCAAAAAGTCACCAGGCACTCCTCGGGGCGATACGCCTGCTCTGCACTCAACGCTGAAGGCGAGACTGTGTCCAACGAGCTGCATTTTCGCGTCAAATGTAAGTATGACGCCATTACTTGTCAGTCAGAAGTCTACTGAAAGAAAGAAGAAAGGAATTTGGCATAATCCTTACACAAATTGACTTATTGTTAGCCCCACGGCTCAAGGCTTGTGATGTGGGTACTCAACCAACAACGATAATATCGAGGGTTGGGTGGTCAAACCCGATAATTCAATATGATATTTCATTGAAGTAACAATCTTAATTCACATATAGTTCTAAATTCAAAATCTCATTTACTCGACTTATCGGGTTTGACCACCCAACCCTCGATATACAAATACTTAAATACATAGAACACCCATGACTCAGGAAAATATATCATCATCAAACAAATGAATGCTGAGATTTCGACCCAGGACCGTCGGCTTCATAGGCAGGGTCACTTACCACTTGTTCAAGCCTGTCTTCAAAAACATAATACTTTTACGTACAGTTGTTTTAAAATACTTGAACTCTGAAAGGTCATATGGACAATGACACACTAATATGGCCCCTTCTATATTGTAATGTCACCATCAGTTTAAGTAAGATGTATGAAATAAGTAAGTCTATCGTGCATATCTAATAAGTTCTCTAGAAGCTATATTCAGAAAAGTGTCATGTGTAGGTAACTCGTTCAACTACCAATTGTTTTATATTTACCAAGAAAAATCCCAAAGAGAAAAGCAGCGAAAATATTAAT
Organism: Grapholita molesta; assembly: GCA_022674325.2. Lineage (NCBI taxonomy): Eukaryota > Metazoa > Arthropoda > Insecta > Lepidoptera > Tortricidae > Grapholita > Grapholita molesta. The sequence goes on along the minus strand of CP053124.2, from coordinate 19,167,490 downwards.
TTGAAATATACGAGTGTAACACAGACTCGACGGTGTCTCGTAACGTGAAACATCCTTAACTCGTGAGCAGCGCTCATTACCGCTCAGCGCTGAGTCGCTCAAATGCGCCCAATTCATTAATCGCACAGACCGCGGTATAGCGCCTCTGCGGGCCACGTGGCGTGAGCCTCTATCACCAACCACGACCCAGAACGTCCTATCTCCACATGACTTTCATAATCACATACGGCTTTCCGCAAACCAGATTCCGACTCCCGCCTCCCTCGCCCTGAAACGCCTCCGGCAAACTTTCCTCTAATTGTTTTTCCCCGACGTTTGCCGTCTGAAAGAAAACAACGAGTCGACTTCGTTGCTTAGCGATTTAAGACTAAATGGAGTTCTTGCCTTTTTTATTTGAATTAAGCGATCGTTCTCGCGCTCGATACGCTTACGTTTTAGGCGAGTCATAACAATGAAGCAATCTGCGACGAAGGACAGAATTGTACCTGGCACCGCTCAAAGTATCTGAAAGGATTTCTAAACAATGGTCGATTAGAGAGCGGATTCGGAGGCGGTGATTAAGCACAGAAGAGAAATAATGGATATAAATTAAATAAGAGTCGCCGCAGGTGTATACCGTCACAACAAGACGCTACATTTAATGGCGCATTACGCGGGACGCGGTAATAAATTGTTGTTGCTCGGTGAATTGTTTTGTAATGAAGTTACTTCGGAGAGACGATTGGCCATTACGGGCCGTTTTTATCGCATCTCCGCGTCCCGTGCACTCTTTACGGCTACTTATTGCCCTTTAATTACTTTCCATTGCCGCTGAAAGTTTCTCCCCTCAATACACGTAAAGGGGTGTCCTACATACAATTAGTAGACTACAGATTTGCATATTTTGAAGGGCCCTCGATTCGGAATGTTTGACTTCGATTTCTCTAACAATTTCGGGATAAATTCTTGAACCGTTAAGGGTATATCAACATGCTTGAATCAATTTCAACATCTACGCCGCGGATTTTAGAGCTGTTAGAATTTGGGTCAACAACAAAGTGAACGGTCTACGGTTGCTCGTAAAGGCAATTAGCGGTCATAGTTTTCCGTGCTACCCGGGCAGTTCACCCATCGCGCTCAATTACAATTTAATATGTAGGCTCGCCCCAGCTTCTGACCTTGTATCAATATTAAACGAAATCTTCAAATTAATTATAACAATCGTTGGGTCCTTTTGCATTTTAAATTGTTTCGGGAAAGTTGGTGCCGGCGTATCGGAGCGGTTATTTTTGTGATTTATATTTTATTATCAAACTTTGTCGTTGGCACTTTTGTGTGATGTTGACACGCAACAATACGCCTACAATTATGACGCGCCGCCGAACACCGTTCATGCCTCGTGTCAATTTAAAAGGCATCGATAAAACAATGCCGTTTGACTTCAACCAAGCATTTTTGCTTCTGACACGGAATCGACGAGGCGCTAAGCGATGTGTAGGGTGCGTTGTGAATGCCTTACAACCCTTGCGACATAGTAAAATAAGTAAGTGCCCTCAGAGGTACAAAGCAATGTATACTTCAAAGGCTATTTCACGTGCTCAAGCTAGAAGTTATAGGAGTAGAAATGCTTCTCTTGCAACAACACCCTCGAAGTTCATGAACATCAAACACTTCAGTATATAACAAGAACTCCTAGTTATGAGACGAAGGAAAATAACCGACTGATGGGCAGAAGCGTCCGTCGAAACCAGATCATCAGCTACTGCGGTAACGACTGCCGCGTGGCGATTATTGCAACTTATATGAGGATTCATCGTCATAATTTTACCCGCAAAACGTCCACTGCTGAACATCGTACCATAATATAAGTTGCAATAATCGCCACGCGGCAGTCGTTACCGCAGTAGCTGACGATTTGGTTTCGACAAACGCTTCTGCCCATCAGTCGGTTATTTTCCTTCGTCTCACCTAACGACCCTCGCGAGAGAGGGATGCTTTTCTCACCCGGCACAGTAAGAACCTAGAGGTAAACCAGAAGCTCAATTAAAGGAAAGTAAAGGAAGATGTGTTACTCCTTTAAACTGTCCTCGTACACACGTACCGAGGGGATCGCACCGCTTAATGCACCACTTGGCTTCGCCGTTCCCTTAAAACGAGAGAGCTACGTGACTGACCCGGCTCAACCGTCTTGAAAACAGTGAGGAATGTTTTGTTTCCAAGCGTAATTCGTCCGTACAATGAGCTTCTTTGAGCTCCTCGTAATTTGAATATTTTCGCTTTGATCACACCCAAGTGATGTCGAGACGCGTTTATTAGACGCAACTTGGTAATGATGCCGACATTCAAACTGGGGGGAATTGATTCCTTACAATGAAGTAAAATACGGCGTGTGGGCGGGTTGATGTTAATCGCGATTAATTTATCACTGCATGTGTCGTTGAGCTCGCACTTGATCAAAGTCTGCGAGTTGGGGAGCGACCAAATACTTCAAATGGAGCACAATTGCATTGGATATTTTGGATGACTGACGAGTTTCACGCTCCGTTAAATATACTTTGAAAACATCTCAACCCAACTGCTACCCAAAATACAGTACATAATAAGTGCATTTTTTCTTTCCAAGTAGTGTCGATATTCAATGAGTTCATTAATCTGATGTTGATGCTTTGAATATAGATGACGACAAATGTTACAAGTTCTAATTTACTAGATACCATATGAGAAACATATTTTAATGAAGAAAATATTGAATAAACTTATTGAAATGTTTAATTAATGGTCAATAAAATTATAAACTTTAAAGTTTAAAACAATTGCGAAATAAAATTAAAAAATAATATTAATTTGAAATCATACATTTTTCTGAAAAATGTGTGTAAAGCATAATTGAAAGTGCTTTACCTTAATGCTGGACGTATAGCATAATTTGCCGGTGGAAATATCTGAAGATCTTCATGCGGCGTAATAATTGTTTCTATTGGAACTAAGAACAAATAGATATTATTATTTGCTTTGATTTTTAAGTATTAATACTACTACATAGATAGGACCTCCGGCGTTCGAGACGGGGGTTTGTTTCTATTGGCTTTTACCCCTGATTCCTTGTTTGTATCTTAGACGCGCCATCTTGCCGAACCGGCGCCAGCTCACCGTCCGGTGTTGCGGTAGTCGGCGCGGCGCGCGGCGAGGCAGTAGTTATTGTATGCGAAGTCGACGCCGACCCACCCGCGGCTGTGTTCAAGTGGAAGTTCAACAACTCCGGGGAGACTATAGATGTCGCTGCTGACCGGTATACATCTAATGGCAGTGCTAGCAGTCTCAAGTAAGTGCCTTTATTTATCAGTCTCTTTCTGTCTTTAAGATCATGTCGAGACGTGACGTATTAATCGATTCATTTCGTTGTGGGGATCAAATATCTGTATGGGACCTATGGCGTAAAAGCTACCCAAAAGTCAAAAATGAGAGTCAAAGTTTTACATTTGCACTACCCGCTCGAAACGCTCCATACAAAATAATACTTAACGGTGACGTCACGGCTACGTCGTCGCCCTCTTTAAAGTATGGAAAAGTAATGATTTTGCTATTTTGACCGTGAAATATTGCGTTTATGTATATAGTTGTTATACAATTTTTGTTTAAGTATAATGTAAGAAATTAAATGGTACCTTTATTTTTTTTTTTAAATTTTGTATTTTGAAAAATCTAAATTTTTTTAAATTTTGAGGTCTCGTATCTTTGGATCATTTGAATCGATTCTTCAAATTTTCACTGTTTTAAGATACATTGCACATTTTCAAATCGTAGCCAATTTCAACATGTGTCATCATCCCAATTGTAACTACTATTATTAACGAGCTATGTACGAAATATCATTTGATATTTAGTCGCTTTTCTGTGAAGGAAAAACATTGTGAGGAAACCTGACTAAACCCAATGAGACCCAGTTTACACTGTGGTTTGGAAAGTCTGATGGCAGTCGCTTTCGTAATCCACGTCCAATTTCCAATTCTTTCAATTCCAATTTTCCTAGTCAATTAGTGCCACGCCAATTTCTGGGACTAGCTGCCAAGGGTATCCCGGCTCCAATAGGCCGTGGCAAAATGGAACACCGCGAGGAAGATGTTAGAACTTTGTATGTTAAGTCTGTATTTTTGTACGCAGATATACGCCAGTAGCCGACTTGGACTATGGCACATTATCCTGCTCGGCCTCCAACGAGGTCGGATCACAGCTCGCCCCGTGTGTCTTCCAAATGGTAGCAGCCGGTAAGTACCAGATGAACTAAAAAACGCTTCAAGATTCATTTTCCCGCACAGAAGTAAAAAAAAGACGAAAAGGGACGAACATTAGTATATCAATAGCATAAGTTTATCAATAACGTAACTCAATTAAAATATACTTGGTGCAATAAACCTACTTAGCTGCTCATATATTTATGAACTCGACTGTACACTGCAGCCACTCGCCCAGCGACCCACAATCCGTCCATCTATTTAGCGAACGACCACTATCACACTACTACTACTCATCACTGATTGAATTATCAATTCAAAACAGATGAGATGACATATCCTCGTAAGGCCCTCATGCTTTCCTGTGGTACTAATTACTTTAAAGAAATTGGAATTTTATAAAATGGGAATAGAGTTGAATTTCATTTGTTTCTTTCGATTTTGACACAAAAGAAAACACACTTTATTTCCTACACTATAAAGAACGAATTTGAGTATCATTTTACTTGTATAGTGGCCTTAGGAGGATATACTCAAGAAAAAGTGACGAGGACTTAGTCTTAGTTTTATATATATGATCGTTGTACAGGCAAGCCGCATCCACCTCGGAACTGCTCGCTGTGGAACCAGACGGCGGAGTCAGTGGAAGTCGCGTGTCTAGCTGGCTTCGACGGCGGCCTGCCTCAGACCTTTCTGCTGCAGGTTTACTCAGCGGGCGAGAGCGTGCCCAGGTACCTAAGTCATTCTATACCTTAAGTTTTTGTTTATACCTTTTTGTTCCGGTCACATCTAAAAATATGGTTACATGGAATGTGACTAAAACATTTATCTCAAATTTCACACTTCTGACTATTTTCGCAACTGCGTTTCGCAACCAGTTGCGAATGTAGAACTTATTTTTACTTGGGAGGAAACCCATGCCGGTATAAAATAAAGGGCAAACCGAGCCGAAATATAGAGCCCGCGAAGCGGAGCTCAATCGTAGCTGTGCGAAAAATGATCGCAACTGGTGAAGTTACAAGGTTACAACTAAGTGAGAACTGGTTGCGAATTACAGTTGCGATTGCCGGAATGGACTTTACGTCTTGGTAAAAGATGTGTCTGTACTATTTTTGAGTACCATCGCCCATTGAATGGCAAATACTGGCTTTGGTATTTGTACTAATAATTTGTGTAGATTGTAATAATTTGTATTAGATTCTATACGAAAATAATAAGGAATATCTTTTGACCGCAACTGGTGAAGTTACAAGGTTACAACTAAGTGAGAACTGGTTGCGAATTACAGTTGCGATTGCCGGAAGGGACTTTACGTCTTGGTAAAAGATGTGCCTGTACTATTTTTGAGTACCATCGCCCACAATTTTGACTGGCAAATACTGGCTTTGGTATTTGTACTAATAATTTGTGTAGATTGTAATAATTTGCAATAGATTGTATACGAAAATAATAAGGAATATCTTTTAAAAGTTCAATATGTAGCCGTAAGATGTATAGTTTTGAAACAATAATTCCCACTTAGTTACTTGTCGGTAATTATATCATTGGATCTGAGGTCTAGACCTGGAAGTAGTTTATGGAAAATGAATATAAGGAGTAATACGAAATATGCGTTACGAAACGTGCGTTTCAAATTAAACAAATAAATGAAAAAAAAAATGTCTCAAATTTTCATTTATATAAAAGAAAGGTATGTTTAGCTAGGACTATAGGCTATATTATATAGGATATAGTTAACTTTTAATTTAGCTTAGCTTATTACTTCTATTGTTACGGCATTTTTGTTGGCCAGACTTAATTATGATGTACTAGTACTGTCCGCATCAAAAGTAGTATAAGAAAAAGCGCACCCAAAGTACGCACCCTTTGCTTTATTTCCTCGTCAGACATTTTTTTGCGTGTTTATTAATTGAAATGCTATAGAAACTTTGAAACGAGAACTCAATAATTCCTCTCTATATAATATTATACAGGATGGCAAATATTTTTGGTAAGTTGCTTCATACGTTACTATTGACGTTGACCGTGCATCCAAAAATACTATACAAATACTACATGATCAAAAAGTATCTAACAAGCCCATTACCATTCCAAATTAGGAGTGCGCACATTATTTCGCATATTAAACAAGCATCCGTGGCTAAAAGTCTAACATCATTATTTTAACGTACAACACAAACTCGAGCCCCCGTATATTTTATTTCCCGTACTATTCCCGAGCCCTCGGGAGTCCGTTAATGAGAGCGCGTAATGGAAGGGACCAGCCGCGACACGACAACGTTTTTATTCGGCCATTTGGGCCGTGGAGACTTCAGGCTATTCTTAAACCGGTATATCCAACTATATTTTGGGATAATCTTACACAATTCGAGCTAGAGCTTAGAAGCTCTGTCTTGTATGGTAAGTATTAGAAGAAGTAGGATTGCCTGAGGGTAAGCGATTGGCGTCACCCATGGGCACCCGCAATACCAGGGGGGTCACAATCGCGTTGCCAGCCTTTAAGGGGGGTTGGAGCCTGGGAACCTTACTCACCATCAGGACACAACACTACATACCTGAAATGTAGCAGTGCTATTATGGTTGTGGTCTTCTGTAAGGAGAAGGTACTTTCCCAGTTGGGCTTCTCTAGACTCAAGCGTGATGGTACTACGCCCCTGCCTCTCATAAACTATTATATTTTAACTAGATTTTTCTCGCAACTTCATCTGCTAAGCATGCCCGTCTTTAAAGTGTGGTTGCGTGATAAAAATTATCCTATGTCTTGTCCCATAGCTTAAACTCTCTCCATACCAAATTTCATCCCAATTAGTTCAGCGGTTTAAGCGTGAAAAGGTAAGAGAAAAACAGAGAGCGTTACTTTAGGATTTTATAATATTACTAGCTGTACGCACGACGCCCCTCGTGCAGTTTCAATTGCATGTAGTAATTTGATCTTCCTGATTAGCCGATAGAGAGCCTCCAAATTTACCGTGGATTAATATTGTTCTTTTCAAACTTTATGTGGAGTTAAGGCATGTCGTCGAAAACTAGCATTCCATTTCACATTGGATGTTAGGATGTTACCGCAGCCCTGCTTTTAGGATTTAGAAATTCATGGTTGTATACAAGATGTGTTCAGGAGCTGTTCTCATTCCATGTTCAAAACACCGGTGTTTTGACTTTTATACTCACGTGTAGCTGGTCACATAGAAGATCTTTTACCCACAAGGCAGCAAGATCACCACAGTTTTAATCTATTCGAGTTACGTTCAAGTTTGATAACCCATTGCTTACCATGATATCTTACAACTGACACTCTCATGTCTCAATATCGCTAGCTAATATCCCTAACCTCTTAACCCGATTACGAAAAGCTAAGAGATTCCTGACCTTAATGACAATACATTAAAGTTACAAATCTTTTCTGAAGTCCATTATTTATATTATAAGCTGACGTTATGCAAAGGTTGGCGCATTACTAACTTGTCTACCGACCAACTCTATTCCGGGTACCCCTTTGTCACTGGTACCCGCGGTAAGCAACTACACGGTATAAGTTTCTTACCGGGACCTTATACCATGTAGCTAGATAGTTCCTCTTTATACTGGTAAATCTACTCAGCCTTAAAGAGCTTTGCGAACTGCTGCCCTGTCCAAATAGAATATACTTGTCTACCAACGTCTAGCGAGCACATTCGTCCTCCTAAAGGGTGATTTGCGTATTTCCCAAAGCGGTCCGTGTCGTACAGACGTGAAATAATAGAGGGCCTGGGTTGTATATGCCCACACGTTGAATATATGGCGTGAAAAACTGCCTTACTCTTTGCAGAAGTTAATGCTTTTGGCAAAAGAAACGCTTCTGATTTAATGTCGATTGTTTTGAATTTTTATACGGTTTTACGACATGATGGATAAAGTACAATATAAGTATTTCAAAATTATCAAATATCTAAGTATCAAATATAAGTATTTCAAAATTTAAGAACAATTGTGCCTTTTCATTAATAACAATATTAAAATTATTCTTTGGGGAAACCCATTAATCACGAACTATTTTTTTCATACTTTTTTTTATGTCGCCTTGTGATATTTGATTTCCACTAACGATTATAAAATTACACTTATTTGAATAAAGAATCATTACATCATTTATCAGTGTCATACACTTGATAACCCTCTTTCGTTATAATATGGTTTTAATGGATAGAGAAAGCAGAGTCCGTCGAAATCTACAGGTACTACGGTCGACGATCCAAGGTGATATAAGTAGTAGTGACGACCGGTCTGGCCTAGTGGGTAGTGACCCTGCCTGTGAAGCCGATGGTCCTGGGTTTGAATCCCAGTCAGGGCATTTATTTGTGTGATGTGCTATTTGTTCTTGAGTCATGGATGTTTTCTATGTATTTAAGTATTCATATGTATCTATCTATTATATATATCGTCGTCTAGTACCTACAACACAAGCCTTACTGAGCTTACCGTAGGACTAGGTCGATTGGTGTAAGATTGTCCTCAAACATTTATTTTTTTATTTTATTTATAAGTCATATTTGAGGGATGCGTATATCCAACAGTGGGCAATTTACGGCTGAAATGATGATGATGATAGTAAACGGATAACGAAATCAGTAGAGCCTGAAACCCGAAACTTTACTGCAATGCCTGAGGGCAATTCAGTACATTATATCATAAACAGATCTCCGACTATGTAGCGAACAGTTCATTGTCCAATTCCTGTTGTCAAAATGAACTGTGAATTTGCACTCTAGTTCAACGTAATAAGGTTAGAAATTTAAAGACAAAAACGTTAAAAAAGCGTTCTCTTGACGCGTTCCAGTGCATTCTAAAAGGCGGTAATTAACATTACTTAACTATGCAGAATGCATGCACAAGACGTGTTCCAAGCTCTGGGTCGTTTCTACAGAAACTCGCCAGATTCAATTAGGTGTTGTAAAATGCCGTACGAAGACAGAATATGACTACGTTACAAGAATTAGCCAATTAAGGATGTCTTTATAACGAGTGGTATGCGTACGTATGATGTGTGTACCCGTAAGTTACAGTTAAAGTAAGTCACGTTTTTTAAGTCGATTTGTTATTTCTGTACAACATTGTTTTTGCATTTAAACATTTTATGAATGTAAAGTGCTTGCTGACTATAATAGCACCAACATTATATTATTTATTTGGCAAAAAAAAATACGCTATTACATACTTTCTTAACTATATTCTGTATTGCTCAGACGCTAGCCAGTATGATTTTGCCAACTCGGGGTAGCAGATTGTGTGTAGCACTGGTTTAATGGTAACAATGTTTTAGGCGATTCAGCTTAGAGAATTCGATCTAAGATAGGTATTCAATTTTTTTGCTTACTATTGATGCAAAATAACAGAGCTTTATGAAGTATGCTATGAGCCGATTAAGAGATTGATTTTGATTTAATAATGTCTAATATGAAAACCCTTGATCACTTTTTGTTAGGTGTGCGTAAATTGTATTTTATTCTTAAAAAAAATAACGAATTTCAATATTACATACCTATGTAACTATATTTTATTTTATTTTATTTTATTTTATTGAAAAAGGTACAATAACATAATGTAGGCAAACAACATTTACAATATTCTTTACATAAGCAATATAATACACCTTGTTAACTAAGTCTAAGAAGAATAAAATTCATAAACAGTAATTGTTTTTAACATATACCCGCTCGAACGGAACGCTAACACCGCCCTTAATGCAAAATATTTTACGTCGTGTCTTCTACGGCTTATATAGATATAATGTTTCAATTAACAAAAATGGCAAACGTGCATGTTTCTGACGAATAAAAATGATCTATAATGACTTATACACACAATTCAATTTGCGACGGCGTTCACCTCGCTCTTAGGACATTTTGGTTTATGGCGTATGCCTTTTGGGCTTTAGGTGGCAGTAGGCAGGCAAAAATGTCCCGAAGCAGCCTCATTAAACTTTATCCGTGTTAATTTTAGGGACGAACGCCATACACACAAGTAATAGGGAAGGTTCAAAGGCAATTTTGTCCTTAAGTATGAAAAGTAAGTAAGATTTTTAAAACAAATTAATTTGGCAATGGGCCTGCTTTTAATGAGAATATAGGAAAGGAATATTTCTGAATTAACTGTATTGTATCTTTGGTTGCCTTGGTAACAACAAGTATTTAAATTAATAATCACGACACCCATCTCTCTTTACGAGGCTGTCTTTAGGAGACTGTTTTTATACATTATAGGTATTATTATAAATAAATAAATAAATAAATATTTCGGACATTTTTTTACTCAAACGACCTATTTCCACGGTAAGCTCAATAAGGCTTGTGTTGCAGGTACTAGACGACGATATATATAATAAATAGATACATATAAATACTTAAATACATAGAAAACACCCATGACTCAGGAACAAATATCTGTGCTCATCACACTAATAAATGCCCTGACTGGGAATCGAACCCAGGACCTTCGGCTTCATAGGCAGGGTCACTACCCACTAGGCCAGACCAGTCGTCATTATGACCAGCGTTTGACCTCACTCACACCTGATGTTAAGTGTCGACGGTACAGGGTGATATGCTATGCACTCTTGCCTTGAAAAGATCCAAATTATATCCTTCCGGAAATACAGACAAAGGGAGCGAATTCCTTAGCAGTCCGCATAGAAAGGTAGAAACGAATCGCTTCGTGCGAATGAATGGAATATTCACAACGTAAGGATGAAACTGCACCCCTCGGTTGGACGTCCGGTGGTGGAACGAAAATAGCGGAACTTAACGTATCTATAGGAGATTTGAATTCTCTGACAACTTAAAGTATTCATTTTCGCCTATGCAAAGGGAAAAAAATATATTATCCTTTTTCATTGGCTTAGACATCGGCTGTCCGCTAAAATTACCAATTAAACCTGTGTCAATTTCGATAAATATAATTTGCGATAAACGTCAAAGTCCCAATGTTGATGACAGCTTTGGCCTAGTGGGTAGTGTATCTATGAAGTCGTAGGCCCTGGTTTCAAATCCCAGTGTGGGCATATATTTTTGTGATGAGCACATATATTTGTCCCTGAGTCATATAGCATATTATATATTATATCGTTGACCGATTACCCACAAAACTTCATGAGCTTATCGTGGGTCTCAGTCAATCTGTATAAGAATGTTTATTTATTTAAATAGTTCCGCCGATGTACCTCTATAATTATATATTTCAGTTGTCAATGCAAAAACTTTTGCCGTCAACTGTACATTACGGGTCGGTCCACGCAGATTGGCTCACGATTCATTCACAAGGAAGGGTTTCTGAAGGTTGCAAAGAATATTAATTACAGGGATTTCATTTGCGTTTATTATTTACCCTTACTTAATTACCTCGTTGTAAGGTTTTTGAAGTTTAAAATATTTATTAATGTCTTCTGGCTTTTTGTTTTTTATGACAAAGGCGGCAAAGGAGCAGACGGATTGCCTGATGTAAGCAATTACCGTCGCCCATGGGCACTCGCAAGACCAGGGGAGTCACAAGCGCGTTGCCAGCCTTAGAGCTCTGGGAACTACTCACCATCAGGAACACAACACTACATACCTGAAAGGTAGCAGTGCTATTATGGCTGTGGTCTTCTGTAAGGAGGAGGTACTTCCCCAGTTGGGCTGCCCCCGATTCAAGCGTGATGGTCATCACTGTGCTCTACACTAACAAGCAATTTAAGTGTCATATCGTATCGAGATACCGACCGGCGTGTGATGATTGTCTACTCTCAACAAATGGCTGGATGGAACGACGCTCGTGTTCATTTCAATATTCGAGTGTCGGGCCGCTAGGACCTGAGCCGCCCTGATTGGTCGACGGTGGGCTCGGGCTCGTGAGGTGCAACGTGTAAGAAGGGGGTGACGTGAATCATCAGATAACGTACGTAACTCGGGAACTATTTCACGATAAACACACAAATAAAAGACTTTACCTAGTATTCTAAACCGGATCTCCTGCTCCCGTTAACCTATGAATATCATAAACATGTTCCAGCAACTGCTTTTGACTCGATAAGCGAAGATCAGTTCAGCTGTATGTATTCCCCCAGCGAACAACAACCGCAGGCAAGTTGCATAATAATAGCAACTTTTGATCGAGAAGTTTGCGGGAAACGGGGAGCGCTCTATTTGAACGAGCGTCAGGTGTGTCGGTCGCGATGGAATGAGTATTCACATACTATATTCTATAAAATGGGATTTTAGTATGATAACGCGACTCTCCGCTGACCGCTAAAGAAGAACCGACTGTGTGGAGAAAATCTACACTGCTAGCCTAATATGGTCAGGTTTTTATCATTTCTTACAATATCTGTCACGCTCTAACAAGTATGTCAGTACGAAAGTGACGGATAACGTGATAGAAACTCGATTTACAGCTACTGCGATCGACATCCAGCATGTCAAGCTTGGTGACTATGGCAATTGCCCCTCAATATGATACAAGTCATATTTGTGGAAGGCCCATGTCCACCAGTGGACGACTTACGGCTAAAATGATGAATGAATGTTGATGAGACAGTTCTAGAAAAATAAACACATTTTACAGGATTTCCTTACACTACTCGTAATTGTCTGAGCTCCACGGTAAGCTCAAGAAGGCTCTGGGCACTCAGCCAATACAAAACTTAAATACATAGAACATGTACAGACTCAGGAACAAATACCTGTGTCCACCACACAAATGACCTTACTGGTATTTGAACCCAGGGCTGTCGGCTTCATAGGTCATTATACATATTATTCTCAATATTAGGTTTCAGTGATATCATGTAAGACAGACAACTATAAGATTTAATATTTATTGAAAACCATTGTCAGTTTAAAACTTTTTTTTTAATTGAAATTGAATCCTTATTTTCCACCGTTCGTATTATAAAGAAACCATTTTGAGTGTTTTACAAAAACGTTCCCTGAAATTCCTCATTTGACCCGACGTGAGTGGTTATTTGAATATTTAGCAGTATCCTGTTGACAGGGCGATTATCCCGCGCAGGTGCGTGTTTTTATCTGTCCTCCCGGTTATATGCTGCTATTCATAACGCGTGCCTTAGCTTTCACAATACGGAAACCATTACTCCTGAGACACGAGCACAACATTACAAATTTGTTGACGCCGGCAATGTAGTCTACAATATTTGTATACAACTTTCGTGAGACATAATATATTAGTCTACAATGTTCTATATCCATCATCTACCAGTCAGAGATGTCCACTGCTTTACAGAAGCATCCCCATAAACCGTCAAAGGGAGTCCACACTGTAGCTATCGAGTTCCAGCGACACGTCTGTCCATTTAGATTATGGAAGTATGACACTGCGCCACTTTTCTCCCCAACGGCCATCGACTTTCCAGGCCATTTGGCGTTCCTATTGCCACTTCAATGGTGCTATGCAATGTTGGACATCGTTGTTGTATATTCCGTAATTTTTTCTTAAGTGTTTACCACGCCATTACTTATATTTTTCTTCTCTTCTGTCTAAGTAGAATACTATTAATTGATGAGTGATTAATTCAGTTCTGTGTTAATTATTGACATCTTGATCAAATGTTAAGCGTACATATGTACTCGTAGTTCACCAATGACAGCGTCTGTACACCTATATACCCAATACAATTTGGTAGCAGATGTGTCTAGGAATTCCCCTAAAGTGGTGGAAAGAACGATCTTCGAACGATCTTTGTGGTGAGAAACTTCCATCGCTGTAACTACCCAAGAGCATAGACGGAATAATATATTACTCAGTTCAATAAATCCTACGCTTTCCCTGTACGGTCTACCTGTCCTGAAAGAGGACATAATTTACAAGAAACAGCAGCCTGAAGTCGAATACACGGTATTTTGCGAATAAATAGGCTGGTAGTGACGAGCCGTGGGGCGAAAAGCAACAAGATGGATTTGCCGCAGCTGCGCGCAGGGATAAATAAAAGGCGGCGTTCATCACCCCGTTTTGTATAGAAATTTAATTACGGAATACCGGAGTGCGAGTGGACTCGTAGATTACTGGAGACATAACGGCTTTTGGGTACTTGACAGAGAAATCCTCTCGGTGAAATTTCCGACAACCAAATTAGGTTGCGCTTTTCGTCGATACCTTTTTATCATACGTCTGAATAAAAATGAATTTCGGTCAAATTTATTACGACGCTTTTTCAAGTACTTATGAATGTCGACAATTTACCAGCTCTACTCCTGCAACCCGGACCTGGCAACATAATTAACGACGATAAATTCAGATGGGCTTTTTTTAAAGCACTCTATAATTACGTTCTGTAAAGAATGCCTGACACTTACAAACATCTATCCACCCACAGTGTAACCCTGCCATCAGATTCAGGTCTTGCCACATTGACAACAACAAATACAACAATTTTGATCCCTGACATTTACTATCAAACGAATCTTAATACGCATACCAAGTTTCGCATAATTTATTTACGCCGAATGTTATTGTTGCCGAATTTTGATTTACCATATTTTTTTATTAGCCGAATATTTACTACTTTGTCCGAAAATATATTGGCATACTGTTTATTATTGCCGAATGTCCGAAAGTGGGTTAGGCTGCGACCACAACAGAAACAGACTCCTGGGAGAAAAATCGCAACAACACTATTCGGTCTTTCCAAATTATGCTTACCAACTATTCGGCTCAGTTTAGTACTGGGGATCCAGCGTGAAAGAATTATGCGTGATCACTTTCTGCTTTATGCCAGTTGGTATGCGATTTAAAATGATTACCAAATTAATTAAGCGTAAACATGGCTAACCCTTTTTTCCATCCACAGAGTAAACATTTGTTACAATTAAGCTTGTATCTACAGGGTGAACCTGTCATCAGACGAGCCATCGTGGACGGTCCGGGGCCTGGAATGGGACGTCAGGTTCCGTCTCGAGGCCGTCGCCGTGAACGGCAAGGGCCGGAGCGCGCCTGCCCGACTTGACGACGTGCTGTTCCGAGACCCTGAGAAGCGGACAGGTGAGTCTTTCTTTGTTCAAAGTCTTTCTTTGCAATTTCGCTTTGTCTTTCTTTCAAAGCAGTCATCTTCCTCGCTTAAACAATTACTGCCTCTGGCGAGACTCTAACTCACGACGCAGGGATTCATGCCCGTCGCTTTTCCTATTGAGCTACAGAGACTCGAGAGAAGGCTGCGAATTTCTCCACTATTTTCCATTGGGTCTAGGGGGCGCCTAGCGTCATCTATCGGATTTTCCTAATAATTTGTACATTATATTAAAGCACTCAAGGCTCTGTGGCATGTGCCGCGAAACTGCATCGCGTCTGTCATGTTTTCCCGCGATGCTTATAAGCGTCGGTAACAGAGTTTTTTACTTCATTATTTGACATCAGCCTTTATGTACACACAGCAACACTCATAGCTGTACATCGGTGGACCTTATGCCTTATATCATAATGTATGTTGCTGTGTGTATAACATCCATCTATATAAATATCTCTGTTGTTCTACTATGTATCATTTTGCAGTGGTGACCAAAATGGTAAACATTCGCAACCATAGTATGAAGTTTCCGACGATGTCCTAATGCAAATACCGTCAAATTATGTTATTTGACTTTAAGTTACACTAATTTTAAGGAATCGTATAATTCGGTACGAGAAATTGGAGTTGGCATCCCGCTTGGAGATCTGAGCCTTGAGTGTAAAATTTTTAATATGTAACAAAGCGTCACCATCGCGTAGAGTTACCCAAATAAAGAATATTATTATCACTTAAGCGTTCGAGGCATTTTTTTTTAAGTTAAAAGAAACTTACACTAGACTCAGAATTGCTTTTATCATATTTTGCTGTTTCAGCTAAACGCACCTGCGACATTTTAGCTATATTTGATTGACCTATTCAGAATTGTCCCGAAGACGCGTTCTGGATTTAGCTTAACGCAAATACTTGAGTCAAAGCTGGTGCTCGAACTATCTTGAGATTGGTTTATTTTCTGTGAACTAGCACGAGTTGTATTTCCTGACTTGCGAGAGACTATGTCGACGACTCGGCTGAATCTGGTTAAAATAACCTATTTTTCAACTCAGTAATTAAGAGTGAAACAAATATCAGTTCGCATCAAGTTTCATCATCACAAATCCATTATTGATTAGAGTACGGTCAAAGGTTGCCATGTGATGCCGGCTGACTAGAATAGCATCACCCCATCTCGTCCCGCGGGTGTCGTAAGAGGCGACAAAGGGAAAAATACTAGGATAGGCAGCAGCGTCCGTTGAAATCCAATCTGCAGCTACTGCGGTCGCCAACCCGCCTGCCAAGCGTGGCGACTATGGTAACTACCCCCAAGGTGATACAAGTCATATTTGTGGGAGGCCTATGTCCAGCAGTGGACTGCATACGGCTGAAATGTATGTATGTATGTAATGTAAAGGTGCCGAAAATTGGTTAAGATATTTCATATGCTTGAGATTTTTTATGGGTTTCGCCATACCGGGTACTGTAGGTTAGGGTGTCAGACGCGGACGCTGAGAGCGGGTTCAAATCCTGCTTCAGTCACTTTATTCATAAGTATATATTTTCATTTCAATGAAATAATTTAAAAAATAAGTAATGTTAAATAATATAGTAACTGCATAAACTAGCTAACAGATAGCAACAAGGCGTATATTTTTTACCTAGAAAAGCCGGAGTTTCAAAGGTTTCGTTTCTTCACGGACAACTGCTTAACTGTCTAAAAATCAAGTCGGCGGGAATTGTATACCAACGACTCGCTGCCACTGAGGCCAACCGTAACCGTAATCACCAGTTTCGAGATTAGGTTTAGCTTAGCCTGTTATGGCCATATGAGTACTTCACGGACCGTAATTAGGTTTTGTTCTAAATCACTCAGCTAAACTCGATTTGAGCGCGCTCAGACCCGCGGGAGGCCCTCGGGCGGCTGAGCTACGCCCGGCCGGCGGCCATTTTGCCACAGTAGAATGAATATTAGTACTGCATCTGATTAGACTATGTTAAGAATAATAATGAAAAAGAAAAAAACGTTCGAGACAATCACAAACATGACCAGATTATAGTCTATAATTTTAGGTATTTAAAAAACGGTAAACAGTCTTGACGTGTCTTTTGATTGAAAAACGCGTTTTAAAAATCATAGACTATTACTTACAAAAGCAAAATAATGTAAAGAACCATATGTGATATATAATTGTAACATACTTGTCATGATTTATTTTTCAAAACTGATTTTCAATAAAAAGACATATCAAAATTGTTTACCTTTTTTAACTACCTTAAATGCCGAAATGGATAAGTCCATTCCACTTTTGAAGCCAGCGCTGATCTGCTGATCAGACGGTGATGCCACTACAGATAACAAAAAGCTACTTTAAAATAACGTAAATGTTTTTTTTTCATGCGCATGCGAATGCAATGTACTCGCATGTTTATTACTTTAAGGTCTAATTTTTCTAACGTCAGATAATCACGTATCCGAGAGATAGGTACCCATACAGTTATTCGTCGAATAGGGTTTACCTGATGATTGAAAAATTGGTCATAAATGTTAAACTTAGAGTTAATTAAACTAAATCGCTGTATGAATTAGATATTGTATATTAGTAGCTATCGAGATGTCACTAGTTTCAGGATTAGTCCGTTATAACACTTATGATCATATAAGCACGTCCACTAGATCTGTGAGAACGTCACTAAGCTGGATTTGTTTGGTGTAACTTGATTTGAGCGTGGCTAAACCCGCGGGACAACCCCGGGCAACTTAGCAGCGCCCGGCCGGGCGGCCATGATGCCACAGTAGAAGGGATAAAAGTAGTGCATCTGATGAGACTATATATATTTTTTTTTATCAAAAACAAAACAAAAGATACAAATTTAGCAACTAAAAACAATCAAATTATTTTTATTTGCTTTAATTTTTAAGTACTGACACTACTACATAAATTGTAAATAGGTAAAATATATTTAAGATAAAGTTAACTCATGTTAGGGTGGCCCAATTGGATAAGGTGTCAGCCGTGATAGCTGGAAATGCGGGTTCAAATCTTGACTTGGACGCCGGTAGTCCTCACCACTTTTTCTTAAGCACATGTCATCTATTTAAATACAACAGAAATTTACAGAAATTACAATCGTATTATGATAACTACAAGTACTTAACTAGTTACAGTATAAAATCTAAAAAAAGGCCCTTGAGGCATTGTACCTCTTTGTATCGCAATGCTTTAGATACAGAAATTTAGATTTAATCACAACAAAACAGTTATATTTTGTAGGATTCAATAATCAAAAGTTAAAAAAAACCCTATCACTAACACTGTCTGTCACTAGGCTGTATCTCATAAAAGATAGAGAATTTAAATTTTTACAGATGATATATTTTTGTTCCTGCTATAACAACACATACCTACTGCCTAAAACAAAATAAAATAAATATCTGCGGGCCTCTATAACCCATCCTTTAAACGTGATATTTTTCAGTTTTTGCTCGATATTTATTCCCCTTGTTGCACAAGATAAATGTGTCATTTCACTATGTTTTTGCCGAAGAGTTCACTTACCCATGCCTTACCATACTAAGGATAATTTACCTAAGGAGCCGCGGAGTACCTAGCTGGTTCCAATTATTAGCACAGAATGTCTGAGTAGCTCTATAGAACTATAAGATCTTTGAAATACCTTTCGAGAAGAATCGACATCATTAGTTTGTGCTAAAATAACTAAGCGGATCTATTTTCTATAATGATTAAATGCCTGAGTCTAAATATACTCTGGCTGAGAATAACATTTGTCTGCGCTCAAATATAAAAAAAAAAAAATCATAATATTTATTTAGCAAACGTGTTGTACAGTCAGCAGCAAAAGTAGCTAAGCGTTTGAAGTGTTCAAAATGACCTATACGCGCTCTTATTCTCTTGACAAAAGAGATGTGTTGACCTCATTTTGAACACCTCAAATGCTTAGCTACTTCTGCTGCTGATTGTACATACGTTAGCAAACATAATAAAGTTATCCTTGTCTAACAAACAAAAATTTGTGATTGTGACTGTGGTTTATTCGTCATAAATCAGCACGAACGACATACGAGTATTTATCCGTGGATGGCAAAATGACAGCAAAAAAGTTAGCGTCACGCTATCCACGCGATAACTGCTGCGATGATTGATCAAATGTTGGCGCTTGATAAATTTATCATTATCATAAAAAGTTTAATTATACTAGCTTTATATCTAGGAAAAGTAAAGAAAATGGAATTAACGGATAACCGTGAACTAGCTAGTGAAAGTGTCGCCAGAGTGACATCAGAGGCTATAGTGTATCTTACTTTTGATGCATCAAGGGCCTTTTTTAGATTTAATGCAAATAAATGCGAAAGTAACTCTGTCTGTCTGTTACCTCTTCACGCTTAAACCGCTGAAACAGTTGGGATGAAATTTGGTACGGACAGAGTTTGAGCTACGAGAAAGGACATAGGATATTTTTATCCCGCAACTATAATTTAAATACGGGCATGACTAGTTGTAAATAAAGATTAATAAAAAAAAAAGAAGCAAAAAGAAAGCAAGAAATAAACTTAAACTGAAAAACTTTGAGCGAACAACTTATAGTACATTGAAAGTTGAAATAGATAACATATACTTAAGAAAAAACGACGAGGACCTCCGGTGTTCGAGACGGGATTCGAACCCGCATTTCCAGTTATCGCGGCTGATAATTGATGGTTCTGGGTTCGAATCCCAGTCAGGGCATTTATTTGTGTGATGAGCACAGATATTTGTTCTTAAGTCATGGGTGTTTTCTATATATTTAAGTGTTTATATGTATCTATCTATTATATACATATTGTTGTCTACAACACAAGCTTTACTGAGCTTACCGTAGGACTAGGTCGATTTGTGTAAGATTGTCCCGAAATATTTATTATTTATTGATAGCTAACCTAGAACAATTGCTTTATACATTTTCACACAGATACAGAGTTTATATTAGCCAGTACATAGTACAGTCTGCACGGCGTGTTCAGGGCACCTCGTAAATCCTTATTACAACGTGCAGCTGCATTTTAAATATTTACCTTAACGGCTAATACTGTCGAGTGTACGCCGTGAGTAAGGCTAGTGCTTGATACAACCACTTTTTCTTATCTTATCTTACAGCCCCTTCGATACGCTTCGATATGTGGATATATTTTGTGTAATTGTTTCCTATTAGCTTATTTCGACTTTATTGATCCCAGCTAATATTTTTATAACTAATATACTTAATAGAATGTTACCATGTGTATTTAATGTGTATTTTATTTGGACCCGGGTATGTCCTTAAACTACGTCCAACAATGAAAAGTAGGGCACAGCGAAGTACCATCACGCTTGAGTCTGCCGAAGCCCAACTTGGGAAGTACCTACCTCACCCTTACAGAAGACCACAGTCATAATAGCACTGCTACCTTTCAGGTATGTAGTGTTATATTCCTGATGGCGAGTAAGGTTCCCAGAGCTCAAACAACTTTTAGGCTTTGCACGCGCACGTGAATCATCTGGAGTTGCAGGTGTCCATAGGCTACAGTAACTGCTTACTATCAGGCGGGCCGTATGCTTGTTTGCCACCGTCGTTGTATTAAAAAAAGTCTTTTATATCAAAATATAGTAGGAGCCGCTTAATTACAAGTAAAAATAAGGAAAATTTAAACACCCAACAATTTTATTAATTGTATAGAAGCGGCTGTGTAGAAGTTTGTCAGTCAACGCGCACGGCTCATTATTATGCTCCTAATACTGAGTGAAACATGTCGAGCAATATTCGACTTATAAAACGTGAGTTACCCGCTTCTATACAACTAATACTGGAATATTTTCTTTAGTTCCTAATACCCTACATTAAGGGGGAACCAAAGCCAGTATAAATCCCGCCATTATTATAGTGAGCACTTGGTTGCAGATACACAATTCACAACGTCGCTTCGTTTAGCCAAGCCATATCGTTATTAATATTTAAAGTTCATTTTTTTTATTAAAAAACAACTAAGTCCGGACCACTAGGTCATAGCGGGACCCGTCGTAATTTCTTAAGTATATGCAATCTTTGGCACACATGCTTAAGCTAAAATGGTTATGGGCTGGCCACATAGCAAGAATGCAAGATGGCCGATGGACCAAAGATGTGACGATATGGCCTGGACCCAAAGGAAAGCGCTGCAGAGGAAAGCCGCACACGCGCTGGTCCGACGACTTGAAAATATCTTCAGAATATTTAACATCTCCAACGAACCAATGTAAAAGCGGGTGCAGCGGCGGAAAGCGTCGAAATTTTGAAACGTAACAAATATAAGAGCCTTGACAGAGAGTACCATTTTGTACCTTTTGGCGTAGAGACGCTAGGTCCATGGGGCCCCAGCGCGCACAAACTATCAGAAACTAGCAGAAATCGCGAAGCGTCTGGTTGATGTAACTGGTGACCGAAGAGCTGGCGCCTTCCTCGCACAACGTATCAGCATTGCGATACAATGAGGAAATGCCGCCAGCATCCTTGGTACAATGCCTCAATGGCCTTTTTTACATTTTATACTGTAACTAGTTAAGTACTTGTAGTTATCATAATACGATTGTAATTTCTGTAAATAAATATATATGGCACATTATTTTAATATTCTGTGGTTAAACTTGTGATCTTCAAAACCAGTTAAAGGGTGAACTTGGGGTCGTATATTATACTTTAATACGTATATTATATAACTACCCTTCTTAGTATAATTTATACAATAAACCACCATGACGCGGTTAGCAAGCAGAAATAGAGAAGAAAGGGATTATTTGATGAAAACTTGGAATATTTCTAGCATCCAGTTCCGCGGGTATTATTCCAACAGCTTCATAAAGGCAGTTTAATGGCTTCACAGGAGCTTCGAGTAATTGAAGACCTACTAGGAAGATCCTGCTTTCTAGCTAGCTAGGTGACATAATTCGATTTTTTTTTATCAAATTAAATTTATTTCACCACGGAACACTAAAACAAACATACTCATACATACATTTCAGCCGTATGCAGTCCACTGCTGGACATAGGCCTCCCACAAATATGACTTGTATCATCTTGGGGGGTAGTTGCCATAGTCGCCACGCTTGGCAGGCGGTATTTCGAGTATCAAATAACCAGGAGTCAGCCGCGATAGCTGGAGATGTGGGTTCAAATCTTGCTTCGGCATTTGAAACAATACTTATGTTTAAATTTTCAATACAAGAGTCATAATCATCATCATCATGTCAGCGGAGTGATGTCCACTGCTGAACATAGGCCTCCCCCAAATCGATCCTGCGCCTTCCACATCCATCCCGCGCCCCAAACTAGGTCGTCGGTCCACCTTATGCGAGGCCTACCTACGCTGCGTCTTCCAGTTCGTGGTCGCCACTCCAGAGACGCATACAAGAGTCCTTAATACCAACTCAATAATTTTAATGAAGTTTCCTCTTTGTTTTACACGCTTTATTCTCGAAGTTTCGTTAAACTGGTCCACTCAAGCTCAATACACTCGCTTTTATCCACGGGAATAAGGCTCGTTAGCGAGCGAGCAACATTCTGCCGCAACTTTCAGTCGCTCCAGGATTATTGCCGATGACTTTACAACAAAGACATACGCTTGTGCAATAAAAACTCAACTTGTATAGAAATATAAGTTAATAATGTAAGTACTAGACCTATTTTTTCACAGCCTATCACCCACATATACCGGGTGTGGCCTGTAGGATAAAAATTTTAGGGATTGCTTCGAACACGAACGTAACAACATTTGTTCTATAACTTTAAGTAATTGGGTAATTTATTACTTGTGATTTTTTCGAACAAACTAATAGTACATTGTGCAACGAGGATGGTAAGTAAGGTATAGTAAACGCGAGTCTATTAGAAGCTGGCTTTTAATGTCTCAAGTTTTTTTATACACTTACCACCCGTGGTACATACAATGTTTTTCATCACATTTGCGAGGAAATAAAATAAATTCGTTGGTAAAATATTACTTACTAGTGTAGTGTAGTTTTACCTATCAGACCGCATCCACTATAAAAGATTGTCAACAATGTCAACTTTTTTCAATGTCTTCCACAGATAATGTTAACAACTGCGTTTTGTTTTCGAAGTTGATAGATCATCCTGCCAAATAGTATCAATTATCAATATCAAATAGAAAACAACTATTTTTAATAAGTACTAAACTTAACTAAACTAAACTTTTTTTCGGGGGGTAGGTGTGGAAAACAACAGTTGTCACTTGTGTGCATTAATTATATTTAAATATTTAAATTCATAGAAAAGTACATTATTTTGGTATATTTTAACACTACTTCATAGACATATATACATACAGTGTAGTGTGCTAGATCCCATGCACATTAAATAATCCACTTAAGCAAATCTGCCGGTTGACCTTTGACCCCAGTTCACTGACCCTGTCATCACTCAACATTCTCAACAATGTCTTCACTGGAAGCAATCATGGAAACACAGAAGTCACTGGAGTCCACATTTGCACAAAAGTTTTCTGAATTGGACCAGGCGCTGAAGTCTGCCTCGCCCCAATCTCATACAACAATTAAAAGCCTTTCAGAAGATGTCAACAGATTCAAGGCATATGTAGACAGCACATTGAAACTTCTTCGGCAACAGATTGAGTCAGTAAGTGATGCGGTTGACTCCATAGAAATGCGGCATCGGAGGAAATACTTGCTGTTTAGAGGCATCCCGGAGGCTGAGGATGAAGTTCTTACAGACACAGTGGTTTCGGTGTGCCAAAATACTTTGTCACTGCCTGAAGTTACTTGCAGAACTATCACAGTCTGTCATAGGCTTGGAAGTAACTCTCAGCAAGTCAGACCCGTGCTGGTCAGGTTCGCTGACAATAAAATCAAAAACTGTGTTTGGGCCAAAAAGACTGCATTAAAGGGCTCTTCAATAGTTTTATCGGAGTTTCTGACCAAGCAACGGCAGTCACTATTCATAGCAGCACGCAAACACTTTGGTATTCGCCGGGTTTGGTCACTTGATGGAAACATCTATTTGAAGCTGAGCAGTGGAAAGAGAGAGCGGATCACTACTTCAAAACAACTTCTCGCCTTAGTTTCGGAGCATCCTGCAGCACAGGGACATGCTGCGCCGTCTCTGGAACCGTTGGCTTCGCCAGTATTGTGCTCTGCCGATGAACTCGTGCTCGCGCCAGTGGAAGCCCGTGACGCACCTGCAGCTCCTGCTGCGGTGCCAGCCCCTAAGGTGGTGAAAGCCCCCGCGGCCAGCAAACTAAAGCAGGCTGAGGAGCGTCGTGGTCGTCGCACATAACGTCTTCTTGCAATGGTGTTTGTATTATATCTTGGTGTGACGGTATGCATGTTATGTTCTCTTGTTGTCACTTTAATTATCAGTCTTGTTGTTTGTTTTTTTTTCTTACGCGGGTATGGAGTAATTATAATCTGTATTTAATGTTTTGCGGGTGCGAATTAGATTTTCACATGTCAAATATCTTGCTATTCCTGCTGTCAGTGTCAATTTTCGTTCAGAAATGTATAAATGCGGTATAATGTTGTAATGTTTGACACTGACGAAGTAAAATTTTACGTCATACCGACACCAATAATTTATTAATTACGTTATGTTTCTTTTTTTCCTATCTTACTTTGTTGTTAGATTGTCATGTTTTTCAGTGTAATATTAAGTTGTAAACGGTCAACCGGCAGGACAGATAGCCGGTTTGTTAGTTATTATATTAGCAACGTCTGTCAATATAATATACAGAAAACCATATATATTATATTTATTACTTTATATATTTATTATAAATTGCGTATGTACCTGCTTTAACTTGTTATGAATGATGACGATGATTCCGATGTGTCTTATCACTCTGCTTGTAACTTGTCCTCTTCGTTTCACTCTCTTGACAACACAATGTCCGAACCAGAAACACTTGGTATGTCTATTACTCGCGAATTTCAAACTACACTAAATCTACTTAATGTATGTCACATAAACGCACAAAGCATTCCTAGCCATTATAACGATCTCTTGGATACCTTTTCGTCTTGTTGTGCCCACGCTATTTTGATTTCGGAGAGTTGGCTTAAGCCTAACCTCACGTCCACCTCTTATGGCCTCCCAGGTTACGTATTGTTGCGAAATGACCGTACAGGCAAAGGCGGTGGTGGTGTCGCCATCTACATCCGTAGCGATATCCCGTTTAGTATTTTAGCAACTTCTCCCTCTCAGTTCTCTAACAACATGGAATATTTAGTCATAGAAGCTAATGTTAAAGGGACAAAGGTCGTTCTTGGCGTTGTTTACTGTCCGCCTACCGTAGAATATTTTGCAACGTTGGACTCTTTGCTAGCTTCATTCATTACGGAAGGTACGCATCACTTAATCCTTGGCGATTTCAATACTGATCTCTTAAAAAATAATACTAGATCACGTAATCTCCTGTCTGTAACTGAGTCTGCGGCTCTCACCGTACTACCGCTTAAGCCAACACATCACAATCACGACACGTCTGACTCATGGTTGGACCTTATCCTCTCGTCTTCAGTTGATCATGTGAGCAAAGTTGGGCAGTTTCCAGCACCTGGTTTCTCCCGGCATGATCTCATATTTGTCTGCTATAAAGTCCGGCCACCAAAACCGAAAGCAGTTTGTATTAAGTTACGGAGCTTTGCACGGTTGGACACTGACGCGCTAATACGAGATGCGCGTGAGATTGACTGGGTACCCACACTTACGGCGTCAACTGTTGACGGGGCGGTAGGTGCGTTTAACGCGGCGGTTTTAAAATTATTTGATACCCATGCGCCCGTTCGTAACGTCAAGCTTAAGCGCCCACCCGCGCCTTGGATAACCCGTGCTGTCCGTATGGGTATGACGAGGCGAGATCGGGCGTTTCGTAAATTTAAACGCGATCGCTGCGGGGAGAATTGGGACGCTTTTAAGATTGCCAGGAATCGGTGCAACAAATACATCAGAGATGCGAAGCGCAAATATATTCATGATAATGTTGTTTCCAGCTCGCCTGCAGATACCTGGAAATTCCTTAAAACAATTGGTGTGGGAAAGTCTTCCAGTAATTTAAGTAACTTTTCGCCCTTTCCTTTAAACGACTTAAACTCTCATTTTTCCAAAACGTCTTCGTTAGACCCGGCCATTTTATTAAGAACTATTTCATACATTCGTGCTCTCCCCTCTTCTTCTAAATCTATTTTTTCTTTTACTCCAGCCACTGATGATGAAATTAGTAAAGTGATATTGTCTGTCAAATCAAATGCTGTCGGATTTGACGATCTCAGTAGGGTTATGGTATTACGAATTCTAGAATGCATCGTGCCTATTATAACACATATTGTAAATCTTTCTTTGCACACCGGTGTTTTTCCGTCCTTATGGTGTAATGCTTTTGTTGTCCCTCTCCCTAAAGTCTCTAACCCTGTATCGGTAAAAGAATTCCGCCCTATCTCTATCCTCCCATTTTTATCTAAAGTCCTTGAGGCAACGGTACATAAACAGTTGTCTAATCACATCTTCAATAATAATATTCTGTCACCCTTTCAATCAGGATTTCGTTCAGGGCATAGTACTACCACGGCCCTGCTTAAGGTTATTGAAGATGTGCGGTTAGGCATAGAGGCATCTCATGTTACGATCCTGGTTCTCATAGATTTTTCCAACGCCTTTACTTCAGTAAATCATGACCTTCTTCTTGCTGCCCTTGACAATCTACATGTTTCATCATCAGTGGGCGACTGGTTTGCTTCCTACCTCTCTAATCGTCGTCAGGCTGTTCGTGCCAATCGGACACTCTCAGATTGGTGTGATATTTCCTCTGGGGTTCCGCAGGGCGGAATCCTCTCTCCTCTTCTGTTCTCCATTTTTATTAACTTAATTACACCTTTCATAAATTGTTCTTTTCATTTATATGCCGATGACTTACAATTATACACTCAAGCGAGGATTGACGACGTTGACGAGGCTATACTTCGGATAAATAAGGATCTTACGAGTATTTCGAATTGGTCGAACAATTTTGGAATTGCTGTCAACCCCACAAAGTGTCAGGCTATCATACTTGGAAGCCCTCGCTCAGAATCACTTTTTGATTGTGCTTCGCTCAGACCAGTTAAATTTGATGGTGCTGTTATACCTCTCGCAGGACAGGTTAAGAATCTGGGGCTGATTGTTGACAGGAGCCTAAGCTGGAAACCCCATATTTCTGATGTGTGTCGCAGAATCACCAATACGTTAAGATCTCTATATAGGTTTAAGCATTTTCTACCGATATGCACAAAAACCCTTCTCATTCAGGCTTTGATCTTGCCAGTAATTGATTACAGTGATGTGTGCCTTACTAATGTCTCACAAGAACTCTTAGATCGGCTGGATAGACTTTTAAACAATTGCATAAGATTTACTTACGGCCTCCGCAAGTATGACCATGTCTCCGCATTTCGACGCAAGCTGAACTGGCTCCGTATTCGAGAACGTAGATGCCTGAGGGTCCAGTGCATGCTATATAGCATACTGCATGATCCTGCTGCACCGGAATACCTGCGGTCCAAATTTCATTTTGTCAGCGCACAGCCAGGTCGCGAGCTCCGTTCCTCTCGTACACCTACATTGTCCATACCGTTTCATCGCTGCACAGTGGTCACGTACAATGCCATAAGTCTAGGAAATCGACGGTGGCTTTGTTTTAGATAACCTAAGACCAAATCGCCCACTAATAGCCAGACTTTCCAAAACAATAAATAATTTTAAAATATATTTATTTAATCATTATTTTTCGTACCTTCAAAGTGAGCACACCGACCACGTGTCATTACCGATATCAGTAGCTCGTTAAAGTGACAGTTTGTGTACGACGTATTTTTCGGAATTGTTTGCTTGTTATCAATTGCATTAGTATGGAAGTTGTAGATAAAGGTATTTATTATTATTAATTTATATTATTGAAATCGTAATTTATTTATTATATAGAAACACCAGAGGTCTACGTAACCTATTTTATAAGAAGTCTATTTTGCTACTACGAATATTTGTAGAGACTTTTAATAACTTTAGGTCAATAGGTACCCAATACTTTTACATTATTTATATAGTCCATAAGACGTAGTTTTAAAATAATAAGGGCTTTATTACCGGATGGTACCGGACTTTAAGTTAAGAGCCTTCTACGAATTTCGTAGCGCCTGCTACAAGACTAACATGACTTTTATCATTTCGAACTATCTTTCCTAATACATATTTTATTCATTTTCATGTACTTTTTTTCACTGCACGTTTTCAAGGAGGTATATTTTGAATTGCGGCATTCTACAAAAGGTTCATATATTGAAAGAACACGCCATATTCTGCGAATAATCTACAACTGCTACCGGACGACGCTGAAAATAATATTATATCGACGAGACATAAAAAATACCGTGTTAAGACCAGTGAAGATAAACAAATATTAGCCAAAACAAAAAAAGAAATCCAGTCACATTTAAGAAAAAGTTGAGATAAATTGTTGGCAAGCCAAGAAGCGGAGGGAGTGCAGTGGAACATCGAATGATGGTAATACGGCGCGCAGGTTTTTTGAGAATTCTGCTATTTCAGCAGAGATCACAGGTATAAAAAAGCTGATTGATAGGTGTGACACAATTATAGCGTGCATACATTCGGGATAAAAAGTAAATTCTGAAAGATTTAACACGTATGCACTTAAAACGGCCAAGCAGCTTATTCAAGAATATAGATGGTACTATATGCCGGCTTCTGTTCATAAAGTCCTTATTCACGGGGCTGGAGTGATTGACCATATGATGTCACCGATAGGAGAGCTGTCAGAAGAAGCTGCTGAATCAACAAATCAAAATTTGAAACAATTTAGACTTAATAATATGTACTAGGAATATGTCACGAACCATGACGAATGAGGATCGTCTTTTAGTAAATTCAGACCCTATGATTACAGGTCTTAGGGCACTACCAAAGAAAAAATACAGTTTGTCACAGTCGGTACTTAGTTAATTAGATGTCTTAATATATATTTTAAAATAACTTCAAGTTATAATATATATAAGTCAGTATGTTTAACGTGATTGACAAATAACGTGCAATATTGTACGATACAATTTTTGTTCGTTGTTAGCATGTCTCTAAATATATATGTAACTAACTTAAAATGTTTTTATTGCGTTTTATATTTAAAAATACTATTGTTCTTTTGTATTATGAGGGAAAAATATGTAATATATATTTTATTTGTATTTGCGGAAGGCTTGAAGATTGTACAAATTTCTCATATTATTTAAATATCATTATGTTTTTTTTTAACGTTCAAATATACTTAATAAAACCATTTTATATTGTTTTCCTATTAGAATTTAAGTAACTTAATGATAACATATTTTTACATTGGCGCTATATGTGATACTTTGGGAGTTATCGAATTTTGACACTTTCTCCATACAAGCTAAACCACAGTGCGCTGGGCTCTATGACTAACTCCTTTTCAGTTAATGCGAGTCGTCTATGGAATGACCTCCCTCTTGAGATACGTCAAGCTCAGACCAAGTACTCATTTAAGAACAAGTTACGCAAACACCTTCTCGAATCTTCAAACTAGAATTGCAGGTATAATACTATATGTATATATTTAATTATTTATATATGGCTATGTATATATTCTTGTATGTATAAATTTAATGTATTGTATTATATATATGTATATATATTTATTTATTGTGTATGTATGTAACCTATATATTTAGAATCATATTATATGTTAGTGTTTTTTTTTTTTTTGTTATTATCTCGATATTGGTATAATTTCTCGCACCTATTACCTTGTGTTTTTCTATTTGGCCTGACGGTTAACTGGTAGAGAATGCCATTTGGCATTAAGTTCGCCTTTGTACTTTTTGTTGTGCATTAAGATTAAATAAATAAATAAATAAAATAAACATTAAATTGCAGTCAAATTTAATATAAAGATATGTTTTGTACATATTAAAAGTTGGTTGTAGCAAACTTTTGAAGAAATACACCTTGGCTGTTTAGAAACATCCTCAGTCCAAGTGAAGTATAGGTTCTGTATATTTTTAAAACTAAACTTAACAGCCCGTGTGAGCTAAATCGGCTATAACTGCTCTGTACTCTCGCAAGTAACAACGCCATTGACGAGCAACTGTGATGAAAATAGTATTTTCAATGAACAGCATTCAATAGTCTAGTTGACGTTTACTGTCAGCCTACAAACTTCCTAGTTTTCGCAATATATTGCTTGCTTGGAAAATCTTTTTTTATTAATATTTATTAAACTATTAGTTATTTTCAAAAGTCGTAGAACAAATGTTGCTACGTTTGTGGTGTAGAAATGATGCCTGAAGTTAATGCTCCTATTACAGGTCACACCCGGTATAGTATAATAGTCTTCCATGTCGTATTCGACAACGGCGACCCTTACCTTCTCTGATGAGCCCTTACGTGGCTTGCAAAACCAAACTTAGTTTTGAAAACCCTGTTGCACAGAGAACAGAAAAGCTGTCCCTGGTCGTTAAGAGTGTAAACGTAGGACGGTTTAGGCCGAGTCTTCCGATGATGGCGCCTCTGGTCGAGGTGTTCAAGCCGAGCTTCTTCAAAAGAAGCTACACCTAAACTAACCCTTTTGCGCCATTCAGGCCTTATCGACGCAAGGACTTCCCAACGGTCAGGTGGCATACCGCACGCTTTGAGGTGTCATTTCAAAACATCCTTGTACCTATCTACCTATCTTCTACAGTTGCAGCGTCAAACCCACAGGCTGTTTGCCGTCCGCGCGACTAAAGGCTCGGGCACATAGGCGCGTTTTGTGATCGTGGCGCAGAGGGGCACAACGCTGCCGATGCCGTCCGAATGTGTGCCTTATTTTGTTATATTAGTCACACCTTTGTCACGCTGCGCTACCGCCACGCTCGCAAAACGCGCCTATGTCGAAATGCCAACCGACCTGAGAGCCTGAATTATTATTTATTTAATGAATTATAATTATAACGTGATGATCCAATAGGCACGTGTCTTGTATTGTAGACAGGCAAGGTGTCGCTTCGCATAAATAGTATCTAAGACGAATATATTTACATAATTCTAGATTACGAGACAGCTTAGGTATAACGGGATTGATTAAATTACCAGATTAAGGGTACAAACTCCACGAACTATCTTATATCTGATAGTTAGTAGGTTAAACCTATAGAAATCTATATCAGCACTAAAGCAGCTTTAAGATTCTCCTAAGTTTGTAATTGCTTCCCATAGATTGTGCATTGTATCTATTATCTTTGTCTAGTACCTACAAGACAAGCCTTACTGAGCTTACCGTAGGACTAGATCGATTTGTGTAAGATTGTCCCCAAATATTTAATATTGATTTATTTTTCGTATTTTTAAGCTTCTGACATCATCACCTGAATGTGGCCTGTTTGTTTGGAGATGGACAGCCGTGTGCCGTGATTCTTGAGGTTTTATAACTTGACAGACTATAGGCCATCCAGCACCTTAATTCTTCCCTGATACTTATGTTATTATGTAGTTACCTATACTTATTAGTTGTAATGCTGAGTTATAGTATTGTTGTTGTTCTTAATAAAGTTCATGATCATCATTATATCAGGAGAAAGACGTCGACGGCTGGATATAGACCTCCTCCAAAGCGACCCACGATAACCGGTTTTGATCGGCATCCATTGGATTTCAGCGATCTTTCATAGGTCGTCGTTCCACCTTGTAGGTGACTTAACTTGTGTACTTTATGCAATAAAGAAATAAACACGTTCAACAATTCACGCAGAGCTGATAGCCGTTGGAGTGCTGGCGACGGCGACCATGTACCGGAAAGCGCAGCGTGGATAGACCCCCCACAAAGTGGACCGATGGCATGGTAAAGATCGCGGGAATTTGGTGGCACAAAACTGGTCAATCAAGCCGCTTTGGGCCTATGTCCAGAAGTGTAAGTTCCTTCGGCTAATATGATGATTGATTTATTATATAATAATGTTTACACTCACACTTTTTTAAGTCTCTAAGTGATTATATCTCGCGTTTACAAATTTCTCTCGTTAGCAACAATAATATTGCTTTGTAATTTCGGTACTCAATGGCGTTTCAGTCGATCAATACCAGCCCGATAAACTTAATTGCGTATTTTTTTGCATACATCAATGTTTCTGCTCTCCCACCACATATAAATACGTAAATAAATATAACAAACTACCAGCAATAATTCAAACACTCGACATTCGTAAAACGGAGAGAGGATTGTTGTAACTAATATGTACTTCTGCGAAGCCGGGTTCAATAAATTAACTTCGTTCGTCCCACGCTCGGTCTAGCGGGTGAAATCTGTGTCCTATCGACTTTGGTCTGTATTTG
The DNA here is from genome assembly GCA_022674325.2 of Grapholita molesta. NCBI lineage: Eukaryota > Metazoa > Arthropoda > Insecta > Lepidoptera > Tortricidae > Grapholita > Grapholita molesta. Next base: position 19,134,862 of record CP053124.2, on the reverse strand, counting down.
AGCCCAAATAGTTTCACCAAACTTTAATACCGATGAAAAGACAGCCTACAGGGTGTAGCAGCTAATCAGCGGTGGGGAATGTCGGCTATTTCTTTGAAGCGGATGATGGAGATTCCAGGCAAGTTCGACTTGAGTCGCTGTTGTGATGTAATTTGATTCAAGGACATGTCTAGTGATGTGATGCTATGTTTTTAATTTCAATTTGAAAGATATAAATAATATATATTTACAATATGTACAATATTATGAAAACTACGAATACTTAACTAGTTACTGCATTAAATCTAAAAAAGGCCCTTGAGGCATTGTACCAAGGATGCTGTCACAGAAGCCGCCAGCTCTTCGGTCACCAGTTACATCAACCAGACGCTTCGCGATTTCTGCAAGAAGTTTGTTTGGTTTTTTAATACTCGTTATAAGAATATTAATATTAGCCAATATGTGATTGTTAGAATTTTGTCTATGAATTTTAGTTGCCTGAAAAAAAAAAACTGTTAACTGTTATATCAAAACTTTTTTTTTTTTGCCACACTTATTCTGTTTACATTTCGGGACAATATTGTACCGATCGACCTAGTTCTACGGTAAGCTCAGTAAGGCTTGTGTTTTAGGTACTAACTAGACGATATACATAATTAATACTGGGTATTATAAAAAACGTGATATATGATTATTAAACCTGTCAAATCTGTTGAACATCTTTTACTGTGGGTACAAGTTGGTAAAATTACATAAAAATTGAGCTGTTTCATAGACAAGGTCAAGTAGAAGTTGACAAAAATGTATGAGGGAGTTGTTTTTATTTTACAATTTAAAAAGTTGACCCCATAGTAAAAATTGTTTCAAATCATGACCAGATGCCGGCTTGATAATCTTTATCACGTTTTTTATAACACCCGGTATAATAATATATCACGACAAAAATCTATTTACTGCTATAGCTTGTATCAAATGATTTACCAAAAGTATTCTGTTTTGCTTTTACATATTGACAAATTTCATGTTCACAATATATCTTGAACGGTTTTGAAACATCTGAACGGCCCCTCACTAAATGTAAGGTTTCTGAGAAGGCTCTTGATTAATCTCGCCGGTAAATCCGAGGCGCCTTTAATTAAAATAAGATTATCAGGAGCCTGCAGCGGGCATCTGCGCCAGGTACCTCAGTACTTGCCCTTTTTGGCCCTGGGGTCTCGTTGCTTTACGAGAACCGATGGTAAAAAACATTCTTTTGGAATTAAACTCGAATAAATTTTGACCCGGGTATGTCCTTAAACTACGTCCAACAATGAGAGGTAGGGCACAGCGAAATACAATCACGCTTGAGTCTGGAGAAGCCTAACTGGGGAAGTACCTCCTCCTTACAGAAGACCACAGCCATAATAGCACTAATACCTTTCAGGTAGTGTTGTGTTCCTGATGGTGAGTAAGGTCCCCAGAGCTCCAACCCTCCTTAAAGGCCGGCAACGCACTTGGCGTGGTAGGTGCCCATGGACGACGGTATTTGCTTACCATCATGCAATCCGTCTGCTCGTTTGCCGCCTCTGATATATAAAAAAACTGGGGATTTTAGGGTTCGAAAATAGTTATTTGTTATACAAGGGAGCAAAGTTAGTTTTTACATTCTCGTGCTAAAACTGAGACCCGAGCTAGCGAAGGATTCCAAAATTGAACCACGAGCATAGCGGGTAAGCGGTGTAAGCGGCCTATGGCTTTTAACCTTTTAGCCTTATACGCTCGACGCCACGCTGCCCGCCGCCCGCCCGGCTGTCCGCTCCGCTTCTAGCGTCCAAACATTACACGTTGCGAAATTATTTCCCATCCCCAAAATAGGAAAACCGGTAAAATGAAAATTTCCATCAGAGAGCTGCGTCACGATGAAACTGTATCAGATTGAATAGGGTCCTACATATTATATCAAGTGTAAAATTACTTATGGAAACGTATCGCGCATCACTGCGACGGGAGCTCGGGTGGAAAATGTTGTGTGAGGATGTGGTACACCAAGTTACTGACCGGTTGAGGCTTTGATCAAACACATTTCAACTTCATTTTTTTTTATGAAACGACGGTGGCAAACAAGCATACGGCCCGCATGAAGGTACAGCAGTTACCGTAGCCTATGGACGCTCCAGAGGATTCACATGCGCGTTGTCTACCCTAAAAGTTTATTCATTTCAGCCACTGACCACTACTACACATAGGCCTCCCCCAGATATCATTTGTATCATTTTAGGGAGTAGTTGATGGCATAGTTGGCAAGATGGGTTGGCAACCGCGGTAGCTTTTGATTTGGTTTCGAATGATGCTGCCCATCCGTCAGTTTTATCCCTTGTCGTCTCTTACGACATCCGCGGGAGGAGATGAGGTGGTGCTATTCTAGCCAGCCTGCACCACGCGTCGAATCAACATTACAGCGAGAGTGAAACACAAAATTAATAAAGAAAGAAAGGTGAAAGCAGTAGCACTACCATGAGCCGGTTGACATAAGTCACGTTTTCCTAGTCAATTTATTAGACTGTAAAATATCTCAAATTGTAAAACTTTTTTTAATGACAAAGATGGCAAACGAGCAGACGGATAGCACGATAGTAAGTAACAACCGTCGCCCATGGGCACCCTCAATACCACACACACACACAAGGGGGTCACAAGAGCGTTGCCAGCCTTTAAAGGGGATTGGAGCTCTGGGAACCTTACTCACCATCAAAAACACAATACTACAGACTTGAAAGGTAGCAGTGCTATTGCTGTGGCCTTCTGTAAGGAGGAGGTACTTCCCCAGTTGGGCTGCTCCAGATGCAAGCGTGATGGTACTTCGCTGCGCCCTACCTCTCATACAATTTCTCCATACAAGTATTTTACGTTTCGCCGACTTAACATAATGGCTACAGAATCGTAATTTAAAGGCGCAGTGTACCCACGGTCCTGCCGTGGCCTAGCCGCAACGCGATTACGTAGCGAATTGCGAACCCATGCCTCGCCCTTCAATCAAACATGCCCAATTTCGTACCCAAAACGTTAGACGTCATTCCGAACGGTCAAAGGTGAGAATCGACCAGAACAAACCTGAATTAGACACCTGGTTAACGCTTGCACGGAACAAAATTTTTGAATTCAGATCTTTCAAATGATATTTTTATCATTTATCATGATATCAATATGTACAAGCCTGAGCCAAAAGTATTGAACGCACGCCTTTATTCCTCTTAAAACCATATCTTTCTAAATGCAGTTAATCTTTTTTTTTATACAACGTCGGTGGCAAACAAGCATACGGCCTGCCTGATGGTAAGCAGTTACCGCAGCCTATGGACGCCTGTAACTCCAGAGGTGTCACGTGCGCGTTGCCGACCCTTTATAAATCTGTACACTCGTTTTTTGAAGAACCCCATACTGTAATCCCTCGGGAAAACCGTGGCAGGGAGCTCATCCCACGGCCGAAGCGTTCGCGGGAGGAAGTGCCTTTTAAAGCGCTCAGTACGCGACCCCCCAGGCTCCAATGTGTTTTTATATTTCAAGCCTTGATACTCGTATATGTACATAACAAGAGAACATCAGTTAATAATACTTAAAAGTAGGTACGTATTAAGGGCGTGTACACAAAATTGCGATTTGACGTCGCATCGTAAAAATCGACGAGTTAAATATAAGTAATATTAAGTAAGTTTTTCTTGTTCCGAATTCACATCGCGTCGCATCACAGTTTTGTGTACAAACCCTAAATAAAAAAACTGCGTGGATTGCCGCGATTTTTACTAGTTTGTCGGTCCACTTTGTGCCCCGCCCGCAGCCACTCAAGTTTAGCGATCCGGAGGGCTATATAGCTTGCTTTGGTTCAGCTTCGAATGACACCATTTCTAATGCACAGAGACACTCCCAACATAGGCTATGTTGCCCTGCCAAAACATATCAATTAACTTATTAAATAAAGAATAAATTTAACAGGATATTCTTACACAAATTGACTGAGCCCCGCGATAAGCTCAAGAAAGCTTGTATTGTGGGTACTCTTGGTCCCTTCTCAGCATGTTGCCAGCGTTAGCCAGCGCTGATCTTCCGAAGAAACCACTTAGTGAAACAATACACAGAAGGCAACAACACAAAAGCACATATAGAATAAAATAAAAATAAAATAAATAAAATAATACAGTATAAAGAAAACAATTTAAAATAAAAACATAGACAGAAAACGCTTGCAACTTGCCCACGTATTCGACCACACCTGTCTTGGCCGGACATTGGCATAAAAAAAAAAAAGAAAAGTGAAGTGACACTGACACTAAAAAGTAGGTCAATTTGATAGACAAATATTTAAATATATAAAACACCCATGACTCAGGAACAAATATCTGTGCTCATCACACAAATAAATGCCCGTGGATTTGAACCCAAGACCATCGGCTGCATAGGCAGGGTCACTACCTAGACCAAACCTGTCATCAAAAGTCGTCGTTATTATTATTTAAAAGGCATTTACATAAGTATAACTCGAAACTTGCTTGCAATTCAATCATTTACCTTCTCGCTCCGGCCTGTTAATTTCCACAGAGATGAAAAGACAACAAGACACTTTAGAGCCATCGATCTTTGTCAATAACGAAGCCGAATAAAGATATTGAATTTGGGTCGCGGTCGCCCGACCCCGTGACTATTCCGGTTGTAGCCTGAAATACGGTTTGGCCTGGAAGAGACGGCAGTATATATAGAAAAATACGGGGCTGAGGAAATTCTTTAGTACGCGGTGGAACTTATATCGTGCACGGGTAGTACAACTAGATATTGAATGCCCCGACTGTCGCTTGTTTTTTTAATGTTGTATTTTTTTTCTTACTCTTATCGTTGACTAGTTAACGTACAGTCAACCAATTTGATTTATGGGCCACTTCGTACCTTGTCACAGTGTAAATCTATATGAAAGACGCAAAAGATCTCTTATTAACGTCACTGTGACAAGGTTCGAAGTGACCTAGATAGCAAATTGGTTGACTGTACGTTAACTAGTCAACGATAAGAGTAAGAAAAAAACAACATTAAAAAAACAAGTGACAATCCTGCAAAACTTGATCATTGTTTTATGAGCAGTAAATTTCTCAACATTCAAATATTTAGTACACTATACTACAATAATCTTATGCATCATTTTGACGACCGGTCTGGCCTAGTGGGCAGTGACCCTGCCTATAAAGCCGAAGGTCCTGGGTTCGATTCCCAGTCAGGGCATTTATTTGTGTGATGAGCACAGATATTTGTTCCTGAGTCATGGTTGTTTTCTATGTATTTAAGTATTTATATGTGTCTATCTATTATATATATCGTCGTCTAGTACCTACAACACAAGCCTTACTGAGCTTACCGTAGGACTAGGTTGATTTGTGTAAGATTGTCCCGAAATATTTATATTTATTTATTTATTTGGCCCTAGGAATTTCTAGCCAAATTCCTTCAGAATAACCTATTCATAGTCGCTCGAGCTTACTCACATCAGAGCTAATTCGGTAAGCAACACGGCGAGATAACTCATCATCCGCCTTGACTTGATAAGGAAGCATTGTGGTGCACGTCACGTGTCGCCGGGTGTACCGAGCACAATAGCTGCTGTACGTTGTAAATAATTGTTTGGAGGCGCCTTGACTAACGATTAGGATTGAAACATACAATAATAAATATCTAATAAATTAATAGTATGGGACAATATTAAGGTGTCCAGAGCTCTAACAACTTTTAGGGTAGGCAACGCGCATGTGAATCATCTGGAGTTGCAAGCGTCCTTAGGCTAAGGTAACTGCTTACCATCAGGCGGGCTGTATGCTTATTTGCCACCTACGTCTTAGTAAAAAAAAAAACTTACTCTCGACCTAATTCTACGGTAAGCTCAGTAAGGCTTCTGTTGTAGGTACATAGAAAACACCCATGACTCAGGAACAAATATCTGTTCTAATCACACAAATAAATATCAGTGGATTTGAACCCAGGACCATCGGCTTCATAGGCAGGGTCACTATCCACTAGGCCAGATCGGTGGTCAATAATGTAGTGTGTGTGTAGCAGCTAGCAGCAGGGTAAGCCTATATATACTATCCGATTGTTACCGAATTAACTAATTCTACCGCAGTTCTTGGGTTCATGTCAAGGAAAAGCCATATAGTCCTTATTATCTTCTTCTTGAGAATGATTTTATTATAAAAAAGGTCATTTTCTTTCAAATCTTGAACATCACAATTCTGACTACAAATTTACTCGTATATTGTAGCTAAACAATCTCTTGATGTCTATTTGACATGTACTGGAGAATTGATTACTAGAAAAGAATGATTTCAATACCCAAACATCTGACAGGTCCAATCCTTAATATGTAAAGCCAAAGAAAATATTATATTAAATGCGAATAGACCAAAATGCTAAATAAAAAGGGTGAACTAAAATATCATGCAATCGCTTTCTCCAACATCTAGTATAATGTTTGTACATTATTGCCACAACAACAACAAAAAGGGTAAGGAGCAAATTAGTGTTGTAAATTTGAAATACGCTGTGCCGTAATACAGCTTTAAAAATCTATATCATCACGCTTGAATCTGGGGCAGCCCAACTGGGGAAGTACCTCCTCCTTACAGAAGACCACGGCCATAATAGCACTGCTACCTTTCAGGTATGCAGTGTTGTGTTCCTGATGGTGAGTAAGGTTCCCAGAGCTCCAACCCCTCCTTAAAGGCCGGCAACGCGCTTGTGACTCTGCTGGTGTTACGGGTGACCATGGGCGACGGTAATTGCTTACCATCAGGCAATCCGTCTGCTCGTTTGCCGCCTGTCATAAAAAAAAAATATGGAGTTTCACATTTTGTATCCTTTTTACTAGTAAACTACTTGGGCAGATGTCGTTCGTGCAAGCAAGACACATTACCTAAAATTATATAACGATTTGATAAATTGTCGCCGTTTAAGGTAAACATATCAGTTAATTCCGTTCCTGATTTAATAGCGGAAGAAAACAAATATTTTTGAGCCATGTGACAATTAAACACTTATAGAAGATTGTCGTATCAAAATATCCTACAATATTTGACTGCAATTAAATGGTATTTTTTATAAATTGACTGCTTTCATTAATTCATTCGTTGTTAGTTTCTTAAAAATAAAATGATAACTGTGTGCATTATTTTATCGGCATTCCAGAATAAAAAACCTTTTTTTTTTTAACAAATTAATCTCTTATATCTCTAGACGCACCTGCTATAAAGTGAAGATAGAGCTTAAGATATAGTAAGAATCAATTATGACTTAGCTTTAGAACTGAAAATTAGAAATAAATATATATAAAAATGTTTTTCTTGCGCAATTCACACCAGTTCAAATTGTACAATACGCAGGAGTAATATGGAACATAATTCTTAGTAAATATTTTCAAATTCAAAATACCAAATAAGAGAGTGAGGCGATGTGAGAGGTACTTCGGCAGTTTTACGACGCTTTTATGAACAAAGTTATAGGCGTAAGCTTGAATTGAATATATGACATTATGACTAAGTAGAACAAACTAATGTTCCATTATGCGAAACGTAATTAAGATACTTGTTAGAAAAGTTTGAAAATTAACTTTTGTTATATGAAACTTATTTAAAGCTGATCTCACTGGAGGTAAATAATACAATACAATTAATGCCTTGACTACTAATACAGAAAATAATGATCAAAGGGTGATGTTAATATTCTATAAGGTCACTGCCCCATTGTCGTGTTTCTGCGACATACCCCGGGCCAACTTTAAAGAGCATCTCATTAATCGGATTTCCCCCCTCGCTAATTACCCGCTCGCACCGAGCTCGTAATTATATCCTTATTGCGTTATCGCCTCGGCTCGATGCTTCCTCATACACATACTAATTAAGTTTGGTTTCGTCGTCCTTTCATCGAGATGGCCCGAAAAGCAACGTTCTACTTCGCTACCTACTTAGGGCAGTTAAATTTAAATACATGCCGTTTGGTTTTTACATCGCATTCTAAAAAAATCGTTAAAATATGTTGTATGTTAACAACAAAACTGTATGAGTCTTGTATTAAGTTTATAAAGACTGCCTTTCGATCTATAACAAGGGGGCCATATAGTTTTGAGTACATGACTTTTGGTCTCGAAAACGCGCTTTCGCATTCTTGGCGCAGTAGGTACAAATAAACAGGGCTTAGTGTTCTTGGTGAACAAAGATACCAAGATTACAAGCAGCAAGTCACCGACATAGCTTAAAAAATTGCCAGGCTTGACCAGGATTCTTTGAGCAACATGGCTACATGTTGCTCATAGAATCGATGATCAATGGCACAGAATGGTTCCTGAGTGGCGACCACGAATCGACACTTTGGAAGGCCTACATCCAGATTGACACACGAGCTGGTCAGGATAGCTGGAAACCGTTTGACCTGGGCAGCAGACCTTTACAGTGGACATCTTTCGGCCAAAGAAGACCAACAAGATCGGGTGAACCTTAAACAATCAAATCGTAGGGTATAGTGCAATACCATGTAACTACAAATATCGATGGAGATGGAGTTCGAAATTCAAACAATGTACAAAGAAACTGTTTCTTATTGTATTTGTTGTATTTTTTTTGATATGGCAAAGGTAGCAAATGAGCAAACGGATTGCCTGATGGTAAGCAATCACCGTCGCCCATGGGCACCCGCAATACCAGGGGAGTCACAATCGCGTTCCCGGCCTTTAAGGGGGGTTGAAGCTCTTGGAACCTTACACACTCTCAGTAACACAGCACCTGAAAGGTATCAGTGCTATTATGGCTGTGGTCTTCTGTAAGGAGACCCCCCAGTTGGGCTTCTCCAAACTCAAGCGTGATGGTACTTCGCTGTGCCCTACCTCTCATTTTTGGACGTAGTTTAAGGACATACCCGGGTCCGGGTTACGCGGTAATGTACTATCCCCGACTAAATCCAAGTTTTTGGCTGAAGCAGCTATGCTTTAGTATATTTGTGGCTACCCAACCCAGGCCCCCGGAGTCCCGCCGATCACTCCATCCCACACGACTCATCATTTTTATTTGGTCGGCATTCGCCGCGCCATTTGTTGTCGGCGGCGCGCCGCGTTAAATCACGCTTCGCAGCTATTTACGACAGTTATAGATTCGAGGATGCGTCGCGCCGTACATCACCGGCTTTCCCACTCTCGCCGATCACGTCTAAAAAGCTTAGCCATAACTTAGATTTTATTACTATTGACACGCCGCGGTTTTACAGGGCCTAAAGCGATTTATATTAAAAATAGCCACCTTTTGGTATAATCTTGCTGGACAGCTGAATTATGAGGCTCCGGCATAATCCTCCCTTTGTTCGGCCACTATCTGGCTCGACCGCCCTAAAGTATAATCTCGAATTATTCTAACAAAAGTTATCCAAGTCCCAAAATCATATTTTGTACGCCTGCGCGTTCAAACATGTTATATTATAGCTATAGACATTGTAATTTTATTTATATGGAAACCAAGCGTATTTAATTAGTATAATAATATCATCATCATCATTTCAACCTTAAGACCCAAACTGCTGGACAAAGCCTCCCCCAAATATGACTTGTGTCATCCTGAGGGGAGCTGCCATAGTCGCCACATTTTCCAGGCGGGTTGGCGACTGCACTAGCGGTTTTTCCCATCGTCGGCGCTTACGACACCCGTCGGAGGAGATGGGGTGGTGCTATTCCCAGCCGGCATCATACATACATACATTTCATCCGTATGCAGTCCACTGCTAGACATAGGCCTCCCACAAATATGACTTGTATCATCTTGGGGGGTAGTTTCCATAGTCGCCACGCTTGGCAGGCGCGTTGGGGACCGCGGTAGCTGCAGATTTGATTTCGACGGACGCTGCTGCCCGTCCGTCCTTTTGTCGCCTCTTACGGCATCCGTGGGTGGAGATGTGATGGTGCTATTGTAGTCAGCCGGCATCTTACGGCAATAATCGGCATCTACCGGCACATATAGTAAGACATATTAATTTAAGTTCATCTGTAAACTTAAGAGTATATATACATTAGATCGACTCAGAAATGAGGAGATCCGTAGGCGAACTAAAGTCACCGACATAGCCCACCGGGTTAGCAAGCTGAAGGGGCAATGGGCAGGCCACATTGCACGCAGAGAAGATGGCAGATGGGGTCGATAAGTGCTCGAGTGGAGACCACGGACTAGCAAGCGCAGCGTAGGACGTCCAACCACAAGATGGACAGACGACCTCATTAAAGTCGCCGGAAGACGCTGGATGCAGGTTGCTTCCAACCGGTACACGTGGAGATCCAAGGGGGAGGCCTATGTTCAGCAGTGGACGTCTTATGGCTGAGATGATGATACATTAGAACAAAAATAAAACGAATAACACTTTAAATTATCAAAAGAATTTCTGCATTCAAAAAGTTGTTTGTATACTCAAATACAAGAATAAAGCACTATGTCTGATCTGTATAGTTTCATATATATACAGGCCTTCATACGGAGATTACTGAGCACTAAAAAGTTGCTCCCGGCACAGGTGCGCGGGCCCGCTCGCTTTATGGCCTCTCCCGCTAACGTGTGGCCACTAACCTCGGAAATGAACGGGATACGACCAAACTGTTGTGAACTACTGCAAACTTGAAAACGTTGTACATCAAGCGTTTTATATAATATTTCAGAAAATATAGTTAATAAATAAATAAAAAATTCAGGACAATCTTACACAAATCGACCTAGTCCTACGGTAAGCTCAGTAAGGCTATTTGTAGGTACTAGACGACGATATATATAATAGATAGATACATATAAATACTTAAATACATAGAAAACACCCATGACTCAGGAAAAAATATCTATGCTCATCACACAAATAAATACCCTGACTGGGAATCGAACCCAGGATCATCGACTTCATAGGCAAGGTCACTACCAACTAGGCCAGACCGGTCGTCAAATACAAAACAATATATATATAATACAAAACAAACAGTAACACTGTGTAGTGTTACTAGATCTTTACTGTTATCTTCTTTCTCGCGTTACCCTGGAAATTTTCCACTTCGTGACTAATCCCAGAATTTGGCGTAGGCACTAGTTTTACGGAAGCAACTACCATCTGACCTTCCAACCCAGATGGTCAACTAGGCCTTATTGGATATTTCCAAATTACCTCACGTTGTTTTCCTTCACCGACAAAGGACTGGTAAATATCAAATGAGATCTCAAGTATCCATCAAGCTCAAGCCGGGCTTCGAACGTGCGACCTCTGGATTCCAAGCCGTTCTCACCGCTAAGTCACCAGCGCTCATAATAAACCCAGATCCTTACAGTTATGTACTCGTACTTAAATAAAAATATAAAAAAATAAATATTTCGGGACAATCTTACACAAATCGATCTAGTCCTACGTTAAGCTCAGTAAGGCTTGTACTGTAGGTACTAGACGACGATATAATTATCATAGATAGATACATATAAACACTTAAATACATAGAAAACACCCATGAGTCAGGAACAAATATCTGTGCTCATCACACAAATAAATGCCTGACTGGGAATCGAACCCAGGAACATCGGCTTCATAGGCAGGGTCACTACCCACTAGGCCAGACCGGTCGGTCAAAGAAACAAGAACACTGAAATTGTTTCAATACCCTGTATAGCATAGACTGTGTAGAGTACTGTAGAAACGCTTACTGCGAACTCATAAATATAGATTGTGGACGTCCTGTCTCATTGGATTGGGCTCATGACAATGCATCATCTTTCACGATATATACGAGTAGGAGTGAGATATATATATCTCTATCCCGAATATATATTCGGAATCAATTAAGTCTGTCTATTAATGATTAAATTAAAGGTAAGGTGCTGCATAAAATTCAATCTCGGAATCAATAGAAAACGTAAATAATGCAAATAAACCCATGTACTTTCGTGTCTTTCGCAATTGCGCAATTAAAAAAAACACATGATGTTCCATTGTCATTATAAACACATAAATTTACCAATTAGGTACATTGTTACTAGTTTAAATATGCAATAATTGCTTACAAATTGAGTGCAAACCAAATTCTACAATAATATTATAAATATAATGTCTGTGTCAAAATTTTTTTTTTTATATACTTACATACATTCATTTCAGCCGTACGCAGTCCACTGCTGGACATACGCCTCCCACAAATATGACTTGTATCATCTTGGGGGGTAAATGCCATAGTCGCCACGCTTGGCAGGCGGGTTGGCGACCGCAGTAGCTGTAGATTGGGTTTCGACGGACGCTGCTGCCCGTCCGTAGGATTTTTCCCTTTGTCGCCTCTTACGACACCCATGGGAGGAGATGGGGTGGTGCTATTCTAGGCAGCCGGCATCACATGTTTTTTTTACTTAGAATTAAGTTGTCAGTCAGCAATATTTGTTAACATTATTTTCGATTTCTATCGACTCCGAATATGTATGTTTGTTTTCAAATGTTTACAAGTTATTGCAAATTTTTATTTAACTACCGCATTACGAGTAACGTACAAACGTTTCGGAGAGCCTGAGTCTTCATTTTGAAGCTCTAAGATTGCCGAGCCCCGTTTTGCGTCGATGGCGCATGGAGACCTAAAGTCTCCGAAATATGTCATGTTGTGTTAAATCAAACATACGAGTAATATTATCTTAAAGCATCTTGTCCGCGACAGATTTATTAATAAACATGTATAATGTTTTTTTTCGGGAACTTGGGAGATTGTGCTTTTTTATGATATATTTTTTATGACGGCAGCAAACGAGCAGACGGATTGCCTGGTGGTAAGCAATTACCGTCGCCCATTGGCACCCGCAACACCTGAGGGTCACAAGCGCGTTGCTGGCCTTTAAGGGGGGTTGGAGCTCTGAGAACCTTACTAACCATCAGGAACACAACACTACATACCTGAAAGGTAGCAGTGCTATTATGGCTGTGGTCTTCTGTAAGGGGAGGTACTTCCCCAGTTGGGCTTCTCCAGACTCAAGCGTGATGGTACTTCGCTGTGCCCTACCTCTTGTTGTTGGATGTAGTTTAAGGACATACCCGGGTCCAATATATGTCAAACTGTTTCATTAATAGCCTAAAAAAAAAAAAAAACAATGTCATAAAAATATTTATAACAAGTGAATAAATTGGAATGCGTCAAAAACCTTTGGTCGTGAACCTAGAGATCTTGATTATTAAAAAAAGGAGAAGGCAGATGCTATTGGTATATTATTTCATACGCTACTGATTCTGGCTGCACATGACTGAAATGCATAAACAATTTATCTTATTTTCATTGTTTGACAAACTACACTTATCAATTCTAAACGCATCTGTCTACGACAGCTGACTCCTTAGTAACAACTGCATAGCATCCAAAGGAAATGTAATAGCAAACTGTTGAAACACAACAGTGCCGCTATTCAAATTGCTTTGATATCAATCTCTGCGGAATTTACAACCGGTGTTTGATTTTGTATACTGAATCAACTGGAATTGTATATAATGCTCTATCTTTCCAAGACCAAGCGTTCACCGCCGTATTATATTTCTATTTACTTGTAACTTCCCCACATTGGTCTAAGGATGGATTAGACGAAAATCATTTCACACTTTACACTCGAAGTTGTAGACAAGTATTTAGGCCTAAGGCAAACTTTCCAGTTAGTCATGTCAGGCTTTGAGGAGGTCAATCGTCAAATCCGTCTCGGCTGGGAAGCGTCAGGTCCGACACATATTTTCTTCCAATATTTGTCTCAAATAGGAATTGTGTCTCAAATAGGAAGTCTTTGACTCGTGTGTGTTGCCAGTATGGCCTCACAAGTCACCCAAAGTGAGGGCTTTGCTGGGTCTCTGCGCTATTGCATCAGAAATTATGTCATCCGCAGTAGAACCAAAGTAAACCTTCGATATATCCGATATAGCCCTCCGGATTGCTAAACTGCCACATTAGGCAGGGCACATTGCATGTAGAACTGATTGCTGTTGGGACGTAATGGTTCTCGAGTAGTGACCACATACCGGCAGGCGCAGCATGAGCAGACCTCTAGGTGGACCGACGATCTGGTAAAGGTTCGCGGGAAACCAGTGCGGGTGGCGCAAAACCGGTGACTGTGAGTCTTTTTGTGGGAGGCCTATATCCAGCAGTGAACAGCAAAACTGATGATGAGACTACCTAATGACTGATTGTGCAACTAATGGGATTATATTAGAAAATGTAAATTCCCTTACTTGCTTCTCTGTCTCTTGTATGTTTCTTACCTTCTGGTCTGTCTCTTGTACTGCCACTATACTAACCTAACCTATTACAATACAGATTTGGAATCACAGATTTTAATCAATTGATAATAATCTTTTAGGCCACTAAAAGCCAACTTATACTTTCTATATAACCTAGTTACTCTGCTACATCCTTTCTTTACCAGCCCTAAGATTGTCTCATTAAATTTGTCTTAAAACTTTCTATCCAGATTTTCCACGCACTCTGCTAAGCAAAATGTGCTAGCATTAAGTTTCAGAAACGTTGCAAAACTTTGCATATGAGTGTTTCTTGTTAGTTTCTGAGAATGCTCTTGAGAACAAAAATTTACCTGAATACTTAATAGGACCCGGGTATGTCCTTAAACTACGTCCAACAATGAGAGGTAGGGCACAGCGTTGACCATCACGCTTGAATCTGGGGCAGCCCAACTGGGGAAGTACCTCCTCCTTACAGAAGACCACAGCCATAATAGCACTGCCACCTTTCAGGTATGTAGTGTTGTGTTCCTGATGGTGAGTAAGGTTCCCAGAGCTCCAACCCCCCTTAACGGCCGGCAATGCGCTTGTGACTCCCCTGGTGTTGCGAGTGCCCATGGGCGACGGTAATTGCTTAACACCAGGCAATCCGTCTGCTCGTTTGCCGCCTATGTTATAAAAAAAAAAATACATCATATATACTCAATAGGAATTGGTCAATGGTACTGCAACTTGCAGACTAGCTGTTGTTGATAAAACCTCTATTTAGATCAAAGTGTACTAGAAACAAGGCAGACACAGCCGAGTACTGAATGTTTTGAGAACGTACCGCTCTTAGGCAGACTACTCGACACCTGTGCCTCACTTTACGATGGCACGTATCTTACGTGCTTGCCGTGTGTTCCCGTTGCATGCTAGCACAGACGAGTCACTTCTTTTGCTGAACCGGTTAACACCGGACTCTGAAATAATAAAAATAATAGGTCACAGAGCCTTGAGCACCGTCGCAATTTTAATTCCGCCATCTCCGTTCCACCACCGGATTTCCAGGCGAGATGAGCGGTTTCATCCTTATGTTGTGAATGTTCCATTTCTTAGCACGAAGCGATTCACTTCGTGCTAAGAAATGGAATTCACCCCCTTTATCTGTATTCCGAGAAAGATATAATTTGGGTCTTTTGAAGGCAAGAATAGGCTGTTACTGAACCAGCGTGCTACACCCTCGACCTCGTCGTCACTTACCATCTGGTGCGACTGAGGTCTAACGCTGGTCAGTCATGTATAAAAAAATCGACTAAATTACGAATTTTAGTTGTAATAATAACCATTGTGTTGTTAAATATTTCGTAAATTTTCCTTCTCTATCTGCTACTCAGATCAGCCAGAGTCGAACCAAATTCATCTCAAGAATGAGATTGAGTATCTTCCACCATTCTCATCGTTTGAAATGTTCATAGCCATGTCATGTTATATATTATTTGGTGATGTTATTTCTTACTCTTGCAAATGCACCACCTACAATCTTCTCTGCTTTGCCCAAAGGTTAACTTCATAGCATTAAGTTTGCCTTTGGTACATTACTTTTATTTTGTGCAATAAAGATTAAATAATAAATAGCCATGTTCATCTTGTAATAACTTTGTTTCGAATCAAATCTTTTCTTGACCAACTTCTGACGCTGTCTGGCCAGCGATAGGAATGGCATCTGTCGGCTTTGTGGTGAACTAACGCCTTACGGCACCGGTAAGCATCCTTACATACGGCGCCGCACAGTTGACTTGGACACTAAATTGTGCTTTCGATTTAATTTATTGTTCTGCCTTGTCGTAGAGGACAAGTAAAATATGGGTACGATAAAACTGACATGTTGACCACATTTTCTTTCGAGGTAACCTATTAGAATTAAGTCCGCGTTTTGTTACTCGAGACTTTTCTTTGTGGAATTAAGTTTATGTTTAAATACGTAGTTATTGTAACATTATTTTATATTTTTTTTATTGTAGGTTTTTGAGGTATTAACGCATTGCTAATTTGAAATAGTATATGATCATATCCTAATACGTCTTATTATCCTAAAAAATACGACTCAAAAGTCAATTTTAAAATACATAAAACTAACTATAGTTAGTAGAGTATTTTTTAAGAAACTACTCTTAAATATATTCAAATCTCTGAATTATGTTTAGGTACCATAAAATTTTACCATACCTACGTAGATTGCCTTAGCATTTGTATTTTTTATTAAATTAATCAAGAAAAGGCTTCCCGTTTATTTAGTCACTCCAATGATATGTTTAGGAGTACTTAGGTCTCTTATTTCAAGCACCATTCACACTGACATCGCGTCACATAATTATAATTACACAAATAAAATAAACTGTTATTTTATAACCTTTAACCTTTTGAACGCCAAGCACCACTAAAGTGGTCGCGTGATGTCGTGCCTGCAACGCTACCGACCACTAAAGTGGCTATGGCGGACGCTGTCAAAGCAATTGTCCTGCTGACAGATAAGATTGATATTTGTTCTTCACAAGTCATACCATGGCGTACACGTCACATTTTGACGCGAGAGGAAAAGCGTTCAAAAGGTTAATGACCGTAAATACACTAACAAGTTATGATAGTAATATTCTAATGACATTGACATTTTTACCAGATATAACAACGGTACTTATAAAGATTGCAGATGTTCCCTCGGTCGCCATGTTTACTCGACCGTAAAACAAAGTTGTATGAAGAGCGTTCATTTTCCACGGCCGACGTATTTGTATTCAGGGGCGAGGCCGAATAGTCGAACTACTCGAAAACTAATTATCTCCCTTCCCCTGGGCCCTTACGAGGTTCTTGTCTGTTGCAGTTTTACGTTATTACCTTTAAGTACTTACATTATAATGAAGTGCAGGTTTTGTTACGTTTGTTAGTAGCTGTTAAGTTTCTGAATGAACTATTTATCGATTTGGAAAGACACGGATTTAGTTACTGTTTATTTAGTCGCGTAACATGTCCAAGAGAGTCTAGGTTGCAATTTACAAATTGATCTTTAGTGGTTAAATGAAGGTGAGTGAAGCCGTGTGTTGAAAAAAATGTTTAATTAATGAATTTGTTTAAATAAGTTATTGTTATATGACATTCTTATAAAAAATGATTGAGCTCCACAGTAAACTAAGCTCGGCTTGTGTTGTGGGTACACAGCCAACGATATATATAATATACAATTATTTAAATACACAGAAAATACACATGACTCTGGAAAAAATATCTGTGCTCATCACACAATTCAATTCTCTTACCGGATTTTAAACCCAGGACCATCGGCTTCATATGCAGAACCACTACCGACTAGGTAAAACCTGTCATCAAACTTGGCTTGTGTTACATATATTTCTTATATTACATGTTTATTTATTTAAATAAAAGCATTAAAACTTTAAAGGTTTTAATAAAACAAACCCACTGTCTTATGTGCCGAATTAAAATATTAACAGTAATTTACCATCCTGCGTAGTATATACTACTAAGGACTGTTTAAATCTATAATACAGAGCTCTAGTGTAAGTTTCTTTTGACGTAAAAAAAGGTTTACGAACGCGAAAATGATAATGTTATTTATATGGGAAACGCAAACGCGTTCGTGACGTAAAGTTACGTTAAAAAGTTACACTCATGGATCAGTAACCAATTCCACCAACTACGAATTGGAAACATATTCCCATTTCGTTACCTGCAGTTACACATTGGAACTCAAACATTTGTAGTACTGCGTCTGTACTCGCTTGACGCATATTAAATGGGGTAAATGCCTAATATAACGGATACGAGCGACAGCTAGCTAATAAGTAATGAAGCATAAATTCCTATCTGATGCATCAGGTGCACTCAGCACTGCAGTCTACCGCTCTAATGGCTTTAGGATGTAGAATCTTGATGTAAGTCAAGTTCGGTCTTCGGATTATTGATTAACGGTGACTCTTGATATGTATTCGGGTGATTACATTTCTGTTATTCTTTGTCGAATCACCACAACACAACGATAATGTGAACCCGGCTAGAAATTTGTCCGACGAATCCTGTGGAGATATCTTTAGGTACTTTATGACTAGCTTTTTCTGGTAGTGTTGTAGGTCTGTGTAAAGTCTCGTACGCAATAAAGATTAAACAGTGATGCGTCAAGAGACAAGCCGCGCCACGTCGGGTCCGTAAATAACCAGAATTAGCGACAGACCGGCAGTTTGCATGAAATTAATGTAAATATTAATCATAAGGGCGGCATTAATGATTTAAGTTGGCTTAATGTATTCATTCGCGGAGACGCTGTAGTTTCCAGTTTCTTGTTCTCCGAAAACGCTGAGCGAAACGCTGCTTTATAGCGTAACCATCTAGCCCTAAGTCTAGAATATTCTGCTTACAATGCACAGCGTAACGAGTTTGAATCTTAAAGTTCGTTTAAAGAAGTGGTGACCAAAGCACGGCACTTCACACACACACATCACATTTCAGCCGTATGCAGTCCACTACTGGACATAGGCCTCCCACAGATATGACTTGTATCATCTTGGGGGTAGTTGCCATAGTCGCCACGCTTGGCAGGCGGGTTGGCGACCGCAGTAGCTGTAGATTGGGTTTCGACGGACGCTGCTGCCCGTCCGTAGGATTTTTCCCTTTGTCGTCTCTTACGACACCCGCGGGAGGAGATGGTGTGATGCTATTTTAGTCAGCCGGCATCACACGGCACTTGCAAGGATTTTATCCAACTCGCCGTAGGTTATTTGATTAGTGTATCGTGCCAGAACGGGTAGCATGGTTGTCATTTTATCGTCTATCGCGTTATCCGTCACTTTCACACTCACATACTTGTTAAAGTGTGACAGGTATAAGAAATAAAAACCGACCATAATAGACTACTAGGTGATAGCACGCCTCTCTTCCTGTAATAAGCGGTGATCTGTAAAAAAATTGCCTAAATTTGCTAGAAGCACGAGTGCTCAATATTTCTGACCAAGGCTATATGTGGCATTATCTATGAAAAGGGACCTTATGGTCGATGGCACTTACGTCAAACCGCGTTACGTTTGTATCGCGTCATCTCGAACAACGTCATAAGAGCCATTGACAATAAGGTCCCTTTTCGTAGATTATGTCTCATATATCCACGCAGTCAGAGCGAAACAAACATTCGGCTCGCATCAATTTCAATTCAATTTCAATTTTCAATTTTTTATTCAAGTAGGCCTAGCAACAAGCACTTTCGAATAGTCAAATACAAATATAATCTTAATCGAATAAATAATTAATTAGTTAATTAATTAATTAATACAGAGCAATTCATTGGTAAAATTATTACAATATAATATTTATATATATCAATAATAATGTCACAATAGTATCAAAAATATAAAAAAAAGATTTTAAACATTAAACATCTTGTATATGAATACTAGTCTAGAACTGACTAGACACATCGGCTCGCATCGGATCCGCCGACGCCGCTCGACTCCGGCGGACATTTTCGCCCTTACTGCGTCAACATTAAGGTTTTTACGACCAACAGATTTCCGGACCTATATGACATCCAAACCTTCAAGAAAAAAGCGTATAGAGATCTTAAAGGTCGGCAACGTACTTGTGACTCACGCACGAGTGTTCATGGGCGGCGGTAGTTGCTTATCATCAGGCAATCCGTCTGCTCGTTTGCCTCCTATATCATAAAAAAAAAGATGTGGAGACCCTGAGAAATCGAGTAGATAACGCATAGCGCCAAGTACAACCCATTGGCTGTTTCCGATTCGTATTTTTTGATCTGGAAAGCTCAAAGGCAATATTTCGTCGTGTTGTATGTTAAAGGAATCATTCTATTTCACGGCAGCTTTGCAGGACACGGCAAAAAGTACGCCTGTGAGCTACGGCCGATTTGCAAACATGGAGGACAAATAGGCAAATATTGCCGTTTATTTTGAAACTATAATTCAGTATCGGCAAATGTAAATATTATATTAAGTTGCAGTTTATTTTACTTTGAAAAGGTTTCTCTCGTATATGTGCTTCTTTAGCGTACGGTCAGGTTTTAATACCGGTATGGTTATTTATGTGTTTGTCACATAAGTCATAAGTGATTTATTTGCATAAAGTTAATTAAGTTTCTGTATAATGGACGTAATGCAGTGTGTTCGGGAAATTGGAAAAGCTGAAATGTTCGTATAGAACCAGTATAAAACTTATCATAACAACCGGTGTAGCGATTACGAAGAAACTTACAAATTACGTTTTTTTTTTACTTTGGAATAGCCTGTGCTAGTAGCTCCTGAGTAAGCATCACAACCGACTTAAATTTTGCTTTTGTATGAGAAAAACTGGTTTTCAGGCTTTAATATTAGGTTTCCATATACAAATCAAATCCGATTGTGACCTTTACTCCTGAGGTCCATCCTTATCGAATAGTTTAAAACCCCCTTCGGTTTTAAATAACATATGTAATAAATAAATAAATATTACAGGACAAACATACACAAATTGACTCATCCCCACAGTAAGTCTAAGAAGGCTTGTATTTTGGGTACTCAGCCAACGATATATAATTATAATATACAAATACTCTATCTAATACATAGCCATCCATGATTTAGGAGCAAATATCTGTGCTCATCACACAAAATGCCCATCCCAGTATTTCATCCCAGGTGTGTCGACTTCATAGAGTCACTACCCACCAGGCCAGACCTGGCGCCATTAAAAAAAGATAATCTTTTTAACATATGACATTTTGTTTTTTGAGAACTGTCACACTGTAATACTTTTTTTATTAACTTGTTTATAATAAAAAAACATTAGAATATCCCTGAAGTAACACTACGTGAAATTTCAGGGTTTGTCCAATAGCTATGCACACACTGTATATGTATCTGTCTATTAAAAAAACATCTAGTACAGTCACCAGCAGAAGTTGCTAAGCGGGCGTTACTTAACTTTATAAGTTTGTAAATTGAATTTTGAAATTGCTTGAAAATAAGTTGAAAAACAAAATTTTATTTCAATAACATGACGATTTATTGTTGCAGGTTGCTAGTCGGACCAAGTGTTCAAAATAAACTTTATACGACCTTTTGATTCAGAGAATAAGAGCGTGTCAAGATCATTTTATGACCACCTAGTCTGCTTAGTCCCAGCAGTTGCAGGTTTGCAACAATCAACCATCATTATTAAAATTCAATTTTGTTTCACAACTCATTCGACATCCAAAGTGGCCCGGTTTTGGGACGCGGGTATGTCCTTAAACTACGTCCAACAATGAGAGGTAGGGCACAGCGATGACCATCACGCTTGAATCTGGAGCAGCCCAACTGGGGAAGTACCTCCTCCTTACAGAAGACCACAGCCATAATAGCACTGCTACCTTTCAGGTATGTAGTGTTGTGTTCCTGATGGTGATTAAGGTTCCCAGAGCTCCACCCATAAATGCCGGCAACGCGCTTGTGACTCTGGTGTTGCGGGTGCCCATGGGCGACGGTAATTGCTTACCACCAGGCAATCCGTCTGCTCGTTTGCCGCCTATGTCATAAAAAAAAAATCCAAAGTGAAAATTCTCAAGCACAATTTACAAACTCAATTAAGTTAAGTAACTAAACTGTATGACATGAAAATGAAGCAAGCGCCGGTAAAACTAAGTCGTTAGAAAGCTGACGCCGACAGCGGAGGTGTCGACGGCCGCGCGCCGATAATTTATGCGACGACGCCGACACGCCGATAAATCACCCCCGCCGATACGCGCCGGACGAAATGAATAATCATTATTCATTGCACTTTATCAATGATTTATGCGCGTTATTGTATTTTTCCGCTCGTAATTAATTTGGGAATATTGCAACGATGCCGTTTCGGTAATAGCCGATAATCTGATACGTGTATGATTGAATTAAGTGTTGCCAAGTACGGTCCCGACTAAAAATATCATTTTTTATTATGCAGAAACGTCTGCCAAATTTTTCTATTTTTCTTTCGATTTAAATATCGAAGATATTCGCTAGCAGACGTTTCTGCATAATAAAAAATAATTTAGAATGGGGTAGCACATTGTTATCGATGAATTCTCAATGTAAATTGAGACTTCGATGCCGTTAAGTGTTCAATACGCTGACGGTAGATGTGACTACACGTCACCCATGATGATGTATACCACGAAGGATAAGATAGAAAAAATTTACAAGGGGTTCGAGTCCCGCTTCTAGTCAAATTTTTCTATTTTTCTTTCGATTTAAATATAAAAATATCATCATCATCATCATATCAGCCGAAAGACATCCACTGCTGGGCAAAGGCCTCTCCCAAAGCGAACTTTATCAGAATACGATGACATCCGAACCGCCAATTAATGACTGTATTAAATGAGTGACATGTTCACATCTATTAACATGGAACTTAATTATTTAACATCATACATACATTACATATATTTCATCCGTATGCAGTCCACTGCTGGACATAGGCCTCCCATCTTGAGGGGTAGTTGCCATAGTCGCCACGCTTGACAGGCGGGTTGGCGACCGTAGTAAGCTGTAGATTGGCTTTCGACGGACGCTGCTGCCCGTCCGTAGGATTTTTCCCTTTGTCGCCTCTTACGACGCCCGCGGGAGGAGATGGGGTGGTGCTATTCTAGTCAGCCAGCATCACACGGCAAAATTGTTAAATTTTTTAACGGCGAATATCATTTCTCGCTTTGACATATGACACTAAACAGAAAAGTTCCATATTAATGGGTATGAAAAAGTCACTCGTTTTATATAATTACTGATTGACAGTTCGGGTTCCGTCGTATTTGAATCGGGGCCCGAGTTTTTCCGATGGAAAATAGTTCTGTATCATGCGCGCTTTAATTTTTTACATGGTTAGTGAGTAGTATTCATACAGGGTGATTCGTGAAACGTGAGCAGAACCAAGTCCACAGACACAGTAAATGATACTGTATCGTTTAGAATCACTCCAGCTGCGATAGCTGGAGAAGAGGATCGAATCCTGCCTTGGATCCTGGAGATACTCGTCAATTTTTTTCGTTTTTTTTTTCCAATTTATCACACTTGAGTGAAAAAGCTGCACCTTATACATTCTTTTGCACTTGTTGTTAAAATAAAATTTCGTCGTCAATAATGATGGTCTATACATACAACAACTAATTAATGAACATAAATCCGCTTTGATTATTATGACAGATCTTTGATTATGAAGAAAATAAATTATCAAACGTAGGTAACCAGACTGATAAGTTGATGACATTTAATTTGGCGTACAAAAATTATAGGTTTGGCGAACTAAAACTACATTAATCTTTTTTAATACTAAAAAGATTATTAATTACACTAATACAGGTCGATTCACGAGAGTTGGGGCCGTATGTTTGTGTTGGCGACGTATAAATCTTGACGGTTAAGTACAAAACTCAAGTCAACTTTTGTGAATCGACCTGTACGAAACAGGAGCTTGTTAAGTTATTATTAGCGAAATGACTCCACCATCCTGCTCACGTCTCCTGATACACTCTGTATACATACATCATGCAGCATTGTATAATTCCTACTTCGAACTATATTAAGTGGGTACCCTGCAATAAATTTCACCGACTATCTTATTTTCCCCTATCGCTGACAAAGAAGCAAATCAGTTTAAAAACTTAATTGCAAAAGGTAACGAAGGCACGTTCGACGTCCGACGCCATTTTAGTAACGTGATTCCATTTACACCTTAGTACTTACCCGTCTATGTATACCTACCTGCGGTAACACATCTCAATTTTCATCGTGTGAAGATGCAGTTTCGTTTAGTTCTTAAAAAAAAAATTAAATATCCCAGGGTTATTACAGTGTAGAGGATTATTTTGACATGTTACACTCCGTAACGAGGAGCATAAACATGAGCCGTTCACGTTGGCTAACCGACGAAGACACGAGTTAGTAGACAAAGCTTCCCGCTTCTATACAATTAGTATGTTTGGATCTCGATAGTTTTGGGTTTAAAATTGTAGATTATTTGACGACCGATCTGGCCTAGTGGGTAGTGACTCTGCCTATGAAGCCGATGGTCCTGGGTTCAAATCCCAGTCAGGGCATTTATTTGTGTGATGAGCACAGTTCTCTATGTATTTAAGTATTTATTTGTATCTATCTATTATATATATCGTCGTCTAGTTACAGCACAAGCCTTACTGAGCTTACCGTAGGACTAGGTCGATTTGTGTAAGATTGTCCCGAAATATTTATTTTTTTAAGAAATTTCCATTTTTTTTTATCAATATGCAAGTTCAAACCGTTGTTGATTTTCGCTTTGAAATTTGTTATACAACGTTCAACCAAACTGTTTAAACTCTGTTTTATTGGCTTTATCTATGCTAATTTTCTCAGTTTTCTAACTAGATCCAAACTTCAATCTATATGCAAATCGAGCCGATATATGCAATAAAATAACTGAACCTGCATTTTGTTTAATATCTTAATAATATGAGTAATATATTTTGCAATCAATATTCTATATACACCGTGCTGGAATTTGTTTTTATACAAACATTTATTTCACTATTTAAGTTTAGATATAATTAGTTCATATATGTATTATGCAACTTGGATTAACATTGTTTTTATATCGAAAATTATTCATAATATAACTTAAAAGAGAACGTTTCAAAATCCACATATGGCGCCAATTCATACAGTACTATGATTGGTATAGTACTATGATTAGGAGAAACTACAAAAAAATTAAGCAAAAAAAAATAGTTTTGCGTTTCCTGATCCTGCCCTATGTACCGATGGGCTTGGCGAAAATATAATGTATATACCTATTTATGCATCAAGTTTTAGGTTTAAATAAAAAAAACGTTACCACATTCCAGAGTAAACTCTACGTGGTCTTTTAAAGTTTACGCAATGGCTAAGAACACACTGTATATCGTCTGTCTCAATTTATATAGGTATTACCAAATAATGTTAACTACTTAACATAACCATTTGATTTATACCCGATTTTATGCAACGTCACATACCCAATGTTCGATTTAACTTACTACCTGCTTATGTACTAAAGCTAGTTTGATGATACACGGCGCGGTAATGTACGCGCCGCTCGCGATACATTAATGATTAGCTAACTAGAATAATCCCACAAGCGCGTGTGGGATCAGGCTTGAGCGAGCTCTTTGCATCCAAGCGCTTTCAGAATTGCCGGGGATTATGTTTTCGTGACTAAACGTTCCTTTTAATAAACAAATATTTAATATCGCCATGGGAAATCATTCACCATTTCAGTCGTAAGTAGACCCCGCTATCGGAGGTGCGAAATGGTAGCTGTCAAGTTCTTAGGTATGGGTAATCAAGTAATCATATTTGTGATGTCGATATCGACACTCGATTTTTTCAATACATTTTTTTATGTACAAGTACCATTTATATGTATACAATTTTTTTTTTTTGGATCTATGATAATCATTAACATTAAATATATAAATCGTTATTAGTACAACAAAAAATGTATGGTTGCTATTACTTTTCTTATGTTTCTTTTCTTATTATTTATTGTTACTTGTAGATAAAAAAATGTATTGGAAAAGTCGAGTATCGATATCGAAATCATAAATGTGATTAGTTGATTACCTATCCCTAAGAAGTTGACAGCTACCATTCTGCACCTCCGATAGCGGGGTCTAGTCGTAAGTCCTACAGTACCGGACATAGGCCTCCCTCAAATATGACTTCTATCATCTTGAATTGGAAATTGAAATCATTTGAAATTGGTAGTTGCGATACTAGCTAGTCCATCTTTTCCACCCAATAGCCTAGTACAGTCAGCATCAGAAGTGACTAAGCGTTTGAGGTGTTTAAAATAGGTCAACACATCTCTATTGTCAAGAGAATAAGAGCGCGTGTAGGTCATTTAGAACACTTCAAACACTTAGCCACTTTTGCTGCTGACTGTACATTCTAGAATCCATTAAAACACAAAAGTGCTTGCATGGCGGGCGCTGTCTCTGTGCGCGTCCCATGACACGGACAGGGGCAACATCCGCTTAGTGTACCCCTTACATTTCATTAAATTGTCTAAAGGGCCTCTTCGCGTTGGCTCGATCCGACTACGCGTACGCCTCCCAAATGTCCGGAACACCATAAGGAAAAGACATACAATAATCTCACAATAAGATCGTCAAAAAATATAACAAAAAAAACTTACTACTTAGTTACAAACGGATAAACTCACGTGTAATTATATCGCACTAGGCGACATGTTTCGGGTAAGCTCTGGTACCCATTTTCAAGCTGAGTCAGGACACACCGATCGCGTTGAGGGTGTATCACTCACTCTTCTGAGCTTACCTGAAACATGAGTTCTGAGTTTATCCGTTTGTAACATAGCTCACAATAGTTATAATTGTATAAAAAAAAACTTTATGTAAAATAAGCTTCTGATTCAAAAGTAAACAAACACAAGTACACTGCCACGCGTGCCTGCGTCAGTGGCTCGACAGCCCACATGGTGGATATCGGTGTCAAATTAAAATTTGTGACCGTAGTTAAAAGGGTACAAGTGACGAGCAACTGTTATGAAACACATACCGTTTGTCACTAGGGCCACAGATATGTTCCAGCGAGCGAGCACACATGTCGAGTATGCTTGAAGATGAGAGTGGCTTTGACGATCAGTTTTCATAGTGACCATTGTGTTTGTGCGTAATGTCAAAGTCCGGTATCATTAAAAAGATTTTCCAAACCCATTTTTTTATACAACGACGGTGGCAAACAAGCATACGGCCCGCCTGATGTTAAGCAGTTAGCGTAGCCTATGGGCGCCTGAGGATTCACATGCGCGTTGCCTACTAACGTGATTAGAGCCGTGTTAATTTTTAATTTATCTGATATGTCTCACGAAAGTTTAAATACAAACGCGTTGCCTACCCTTTAAGAGCCTATACACTCCTTTTTTGAAGAACCTAGGGAAAACCTCGGCAGGGAGTTTATTCCACAGCCGGAGCGTTCGCGGGCGGAGTTTCTGGCTTAGACGAGTTTTCTAGGGATAACATACAACTATACACTATGTATTACAGCTTACATTAAATCTTATACGTATACAGGCTCATGTATAGTCAACGGCATTATTCACGAATAATACCAAGACATAATACGACGATTTAACGACCAGTCTGGCCTAGTTGGTGTAGTGACCCTGCCAATGAAGCCGATGGTCCTGGGTTCGATTCCCTGACAGGGCATTTATTTGTGTGATGAGCACAGATATTTGTTCCTGAGTCATGGGTGTTTTCTATGTATTTAAGTATTTATTTGTATCTATCTATTACATATATCGTCGTCTAGTACCTACAACACAAGCCTTACTGAGCTTACCATAGGACTAGTTCGATTTGTGTGAGATTGTCCCGAAATATTTATTTATTTTATTTATTTATTTAATACGACATGTTTTTTCTTACTTTAATAAAATTAGTAGTAATTATTTTTTTAAGCATTTAATATTATGAAAAATTTGGCCTAATTGGTAGTGACCCTGCCTATGAAGCCGATGATCTGAAATTAAATCACAGTGTAGGCATTTATTTTGGCGATAGATAGTTGTTTCTGAGTTATGGTGTTTTAATGTATTTAAGTATTTGTATATTATATATATCATTGGGTGAGTACTCACAATACAAGCCAACTTGAGCTTATAGTGGGACTCAGTCAATTTGTGTAAGGGGGTCCTGTAATATTTATTAGCTATTTATTTATTTGAATAAAATATTTATTGCCTTAGAACTACTTACTCGTTCCTGGGTTAAGCCATCTAACACAAATCAATAACTTATACAGTTCTAGCGGTCAATACTTAAATACATAGAAAACACCCACAACAAATATTTGTACACACAAATTAATGACCTCACTAGTAATATATTTTCAATGATTATTTGATTTATATTAGTTTCTTTTTAGTTTTATGATGTTGGCATGTCGTCTTACGACAGAATACTGCGCACTAAATTGTAAGATCACCTGTACCTGTCGAATTGTATTCTAGCAAATAAAAAATCTTTATCTTATCTTATCTCATCTGGGATTTGAGCCAAGTATTGTCGGCTTCATAGGCAGGGTACTCACTAGGCCAGACCTGTCTGTATCAATATTATTTAGTAGTTATTAACTACTGCTAACGTTTCGCGGATTAATCAAAAATATCACGAAACGGATTAATTAGTTTTACGTTTTATTTCACCTCGTTGCCCTGAATACCAGCGCCTCAAAAAATGTCAAGGCAAATTCTGAGCATCATCCATTTTGGTATAAAGAAATAGTAGCTATTCAAAAACAGCTGTACAAAAAACTTAATATAAATAAATAAATATTTCATGACAATTTTACACAAATCGACCTAGTCCTACGGTAAGCTCAGTAAGGCTTGTGTTGTAGGTACTAGACGACGATATATATAATAGATAGATACATATAAATACTTAAATACATAGAAAACACCCATGACTCAGGAATAAATATTTGTGCTCATCACACAAATAAATGCCCTGACTGGGAATCGAACCCAGGACCATCGGCTTCATAGGCAGGGTCACTGCCCACTAGGCCAGACCGGTCGTCTAATACAATAAACACCGGTCATCTAATATAATAAAATAGTAAAACAATTAGAACCTAACGTCTCACTTCAGAGAAATATTGAAGGATCACATTAATTAATGATTTATTCGTGCAAGGACCCCAGTGGAGTATCGTCGCCGCGAGCACCTGCCCTAACCCTTGATTAATTATTGAAGTTACAAATAGCCCGCATCCCCCGATCCCACCGACTGCGCCAAATCGTTTCATTGTCCCACTTAGTAAGACGTCGGACGAGACTGATGTGTCGACTAAGCTCAAGTTGCCATTGTTACTGAATTTATTGCAATCCACATTAGCGTGGTCTCAGGCGAAATTGGGGCGTGTTGTGCCAAGTTGGGAAGTAACAAGTCGCGCCGAAGTCACATGTGCGCGTAATATGCCGCGGACCGCAGTGGGGCGTGGTGGCGCGGCGCCGACGGCTGAGAGCACTGCTAATTGCTTCTAAAACTTCGCTTTGAAATGGATTGCGGACACGTCGCCTCACCTGACTACGGCTTGTCTCTACGCCTGAAACTAAAGAGTTTGGAACATGTTATAATCTAAGTTATATTGACCATAAAGTCCGAGTTTTGGTTTCGATACACACTGCTGTAATCCATCGGTGTTCCGACGAGGGAACAGATTAGTTTTCTTTTTCTTTCTTTTTCCTAATTAATAGGTATTTTTATTGCATATAAGACAACACAATTTGAAAGAATAAATTTCCCTTGCATCAGTATTTTGAGTTGGAAACTTATTCTTTGAATCTCAAAGCCTTTCCTACGCGCGAGCGCCCTCTAGTGTAAAAATATGACTCTCTTCTCTCTTTTTTTCCCTTTGTCTTACGATGCCTGCGAGGTGAGATGGGGTCATGCTATTCTCTCACGGTACAGGTACTGTCGCCAAGCCACCTGCCATGCGACTATGCCAAAAGTCATATTTGAGGCCTATGTCCTGTAGTGGACGTCTTACGGCTGAAATATAATGTTAAAGAAAGGCGGTAATAAAATTGAGTAACCAAGCTGCTGTCTATTCTTGTCTTAATTAGGTTGGAGTGAACTTTTTGCTCAAAGGCGATCGAACTGCATCACCGGCGCATAAATGACGAGAAATCCAATTATGCGACTCCTTGTGACGCCTCCCAGCCTTTTCAATTAAGTTATTAACGTTGCGATCTCGGTCCCACGGTGGAACTCTTTATACAAAATGCTAATTCCGACTCCTGTTCCGTTCTCAGTCGTTCCAATTTGATTTTGCACCTTTTTTATTACAATGAATCCTTTAGAATATAACGGACGAGGAACCTCGGGTATTCTGCTACGGGTGTGTTATTTCAGCGTTGGGATAATATTTATTTTGTGAATGTTGGAGGTCGCGAGCAACCTAAGTAAAACAATGCCTTCGTCCACGTTTTTGAAGATTGTTGCAATAATTTCAGACGCGGCTTCGGCATAGCTCCGTCCAATAAGGTGTGAACAACCAAACTCATCGGAAGCATCACTTTTATTCGTTGTTTTAGGAACCCAGTAGCCAGCAGTGCGGAGAAAATTAAGTGTTTCTTAGTACATACAAATACAGACTCTATCGTTCAAGGAATAAGGTTGGCAGTGAAGTTGCAAATATTATTCTCAAAATTGGAAACGTGCAATATGATTTCTGGGACGTATTTCACCTGGACGTCATATTGCAAGCGATAACCGTTATTAATTACTGTTTTTGCTCTTGCCGATTGGTGATTTCATAAAATTAATATAAGTTTTCAGTAAGAGTTATGTTTGTGACAATATGATAAAACCAATTTTATTGTAACGATTATAAGTAGGTAATGACAGTCGCTAAAGGATGAAATATGCTTAATAATTATGATTTCAAATTATAAAATTGTATTGAATATAATACCTGTTTGGGATTGAAACTTTGGCGCCATGGGGAATACATGCGTACTGTGTCTACAAAAAAAATGCGTTTTTGAGACTTCTGGCGACCGGAGGGCTGGCCAATAATTAGCCCGAAAAAAGCACGGTAATGCGGCCAGCCTTCTGGGCACCATATCCAGTTACCCAGGCCCATAAGTCAATTGCAGTTGATTTTTACATTTTTCCTTTATTTCTAAGAGTTAATTAAGGTTTCGTTTTTGCATAAAAATATTTACGTATAAATCAAGTTTTCTATTTATATATTAGTTAAGTTTACTATTAATAATGTCTCTGTTAGTTTTTCTATGTTATTTAAATACTCATATGCCCAATACGAGATTGGCTTATTATCCGTTGTTTACATCAGTTGGTGAATACAAATGTGGTTGTAGACCATCCTATATATTATATGATCCACATTTTTATTCAAAAAAAACTAAATACTCAGCATAACGAAGACGCTGGCAGCATTTCCTCGCTGAATAATGAAGCTGATACGTTGAGCGAGGTAGCTGCCGGCTCTTTGATCTCCTGTGGCATCTCTGAGTCTCTTTAAAACCTATACACTGTAACATAAGGAAACGGAATAATTTTAAAAGCGTATTCCTGAGGCCAAAATAAATAAAAAATATCATATAACTTTTGGTCAAAGCCGGCAAAAAAAATATGTTTTTTGTTTCGTTTTTCATGTTTATTGACATAAAAAAAAATATTGAGAACAAACAATGAGTTCAAAAGTGGTAAAATCGCCCTTAAGAATGCGAACGGTGCTGACTTATAATCAATTTTTTTTTTGTAATGTGTTGTAACTTCAAAACTAGGTGAATTTCTAAAAGGTTTATTGGACATTTTAGTCTCTGTATAGGTGTATATTAAACGTTGTGTATTTGTTACAGCATCTGACACGGGACTGGGGCTTGGCAGCACAGCCGGCGCAGTCGGCGCGCTGGGTCTCGGCGCCGGCGCCTGCGCGCTCCTCGTCGGCGTGTGCGCATTATCGCGCCGACGCCGGTCGCGAGCCAAACCGCCGCCGGCGCCCGCGCAGCGCGCCTCTGCCCCAGCTCCGGTGGAGGATATCAAGAGGCCAGATCATGATGACGCTGAGCCGGATCTCATACCAAATAATTACTGTAAGTTTTATTAATTAAATATTACAATAGGCGTTTCACAGGCATGGGACCTCGTTATACAGTCTAAAGCATTTATTCATAAGTTTCTCTCAAAGGATCTAGCTGGCTAAGCGATACTTCATTCTTATAGACGACCGGTCTGGCCTAGTGGGTAGTGACTCTACCTTTGAAGCCGAATGTCCGGGGTTCGATTCCCAGTCAGGACATTTATTTGTGTGATGAGCACAGATATTTGTTCCTGAGTCATGGGTGTTTTCTATGTATTTAAGTATTTATATGTATCTATTTATTATATATATCGTCGCCTAGTACCTGCAACACAAGCCTTATTGAGCTTACCGTGGGACTAGGTCGATTTGTGTAAGAATGTCCCGAAATATTTATTTATTTATTTATACTTCATTGTATAAAAACTATATATTTTTCTTTTTCTAATTATATACTTTTCGCCGTGTTTTCCTTGGTCTGATTATAAATTCCTAGGTCTGATTATAACTATTAAAATAATACATTAGTTCACTACCACGAGATGAATGAAACGTTATCAAACACAGATTTAGTTATCAGTGTAACCACAGCATGAATGTCGCTGTATTTACCTCCCGTGGCCCAAGATACGAGGCAGCGAGGCAGTCTGAAAGCGCCCCTACTAATCAATGAAGTTACGAAGCGAGGAGTGTATTCTGACTTAGGAATCGTGATATAATAATGATATCAATATAAAATTGGATACCACTTTATTAGGTAGACGTCCGGTTTTATATCTAATGGCCCAGTAGCTAATCCATCCTTCCCACCTTATAACCTAGTACATTGTATTCCAATATATATTTTTATAGAATAACGCATTTTAATGTAATATGTTTAAGATATCTTTTGTAATACTGTTTTGAAAAAAAAGTCCAGCCGAATTTCTTGCCGGTCATAAAAGTCGAAATGCTTCTCGGGTCAGAAGTGTAGGGTTAGAACCGGTGTAGTTTTTATTTTTCTTCTTTTGTATACTCGACGTATAAAAGTGCCCTTGTGGCCTGCTCACTGAATAAGCGTCGTCCTTACACCATGGCGGGTGCTGTCTCTGTGCGCGTCCCATGATACGGACAGTCCCATGATACATTCATTAAATTGTCGAAAGGGCCTCTCCTTGTTGGCTCGATCCGGCTCCGCGTACGCCTCCCAAATGTCCGGAACACCGTTGTTCCGTGTACGGAAAAGACATACAAACAAAATCAATATGATCTTATACTTAAGTTCAGAGGTTATAAATTAATATTACAGGACATTCTTACACAAATTGCGTGAGCCCCACGGTAAGCTCAAGAAGGCTTGTGTTGTGGGTACTCAGCCAACGATATATATAATACTAGCTTTTCCCTGCGACTTCGTCGGCCCATGCCCAATCTTTAAAGTATGATTGCGGGGTAAAAATTATCCTACGTCCTTTCTCGTAGTTCAATCTCTCTCCATACCAAATTTCATCCCAAGAATTGAATTGAGTTCTCTTGTTCAGCGGTTTGATCGTGAAGAGGTACAGTCAAGTTTAAAAATTCGTTCACTGCCAAAGTTTCAAAAATATGTACCGAGCAACTCTATTATACAGCAAATAAGGTCGTAGGACGTATTTATGAAAGGATTCTTTCGGTACGTATTTTTGCACTTGACTGTAACAGAAAGACAAACAGACAAAGTTACTTTTAGACGACTGATTATAGTAGGGGTTCTTCAAAAAGGAGTCTACTGTTATACAAAGGTCCGGCAACGCGCATATAACATCTTTGGAGTAGCAGGCGTCCACAAGCTGCGGTAACTGCTTACCATCAAGCGGGACGTATCCTTGTTTGCCACAGAGAAAGCAGTCTATATCGTCACGAGATACTGTCGGCCCAATCATGTACTC
Organism: Grapholita molesta; assembly: GCA_022674325.2. Lineage (NCBI taxonomy): Eukaryota > Metazoa > Arthropoda > Insecta > Lepidoptera > Tortricidae > Grapholita > Grapholita molesta. The sequence continues at coordinate 19,101,075 of CP053124.2, read as the reverse complement.
CTGGTCTACTCAAAATCAAACTAATATCAAATTGTTTTCTTCGAATACTACGTCTCTCTCGCTCACACTTATCTCATTTGCTTATAAAGGAGTATATATATTAGTACGAAAGTAATTCACTTGCTTATTTATAAAGGAATGTAATAGGATAAACTAATTTGTTTCCTCATTGGTTCGTATACGTGATTATATCAAGTAAACAAGCCCTCTATACAGGATGGTAATGGATAAGTGACTTTCCGCAAATAGATCCTTTGTGAATTCTATAGAAACGGGTAACTAACGTTTATAAGTCGATATGCGTCACTCCGTAAGTTACCGCTTCTATAATAATTAATATTTGACGACCGGTCTGGCCTAGTGGGTAGTGACCCTGCCTATGAAGCCGATGGTCCTGGGTTCGAATCCCAGTCAGGGCATTTATTTGTGTGATGAGCACAGATATTTGTTCCTGAGTCATGAATGTTTTCTATGTATTTAAGTATTTATATGTATCTATTTATTATATATATCGTCGTCTAGTACCTACAACACAAGCCTTACTGAGCTTACCGTAGGACTAGGTCGATTTGTGTAAGATTGTCCCGAAATATTTATTTTATTTATTTAATATGCTTAAATTTCCCGATAGTTTTGTGTTTAATAAGATCTTTTGTGTATGTATTTAAAAATTTGTTGGAACTTTCAATTGGATGCCATTTCATAAATTTATAGAATATTTGTTAATTAACGATATACAGAGTGCCAATTTAAATAAAATAAAATCGTTTTAATGTGATTAGTTTTTTTTTTTTCAGTACACATTAAAGAAAAGATTGAAAGAAACTGATCGCACAATTCATAATGAAAAACACCTTAAATAAGATTGTTCAACACGAATTCGTGTGTTTGTACGTGTGTAAAATTTGATAATATTGAATCTATCACTAATGACATAACGAAATTGACTTACTGAAAAAACCTTAGTATTTCTGTTTTGTAGAGTTTCATCTGATTGCACACCTGTATTTCCATCAGTTTATGTTAGTATTATGTATGTATACTGTATGTTTATGCATGTATATTATATTAATGTATATAAGTATGTTTAATTTATATTTAAATGTGTTTTGGTTTATGTTTATTTTGTTTTTTATGAACCGCCTACAACCTCTCTGCTTTGCCTAAAGGTTGACTGGTAGAGAATGCTTTGTAGCATTAAGTCCGCCTTTTGTACTTTTGTGTTTTTTGCAATAAAGACTAAATAAATAAATATATATTAACCTAATATCATTTGGATTGAAAATGGATCTGACTAATTGATATAGTTTTTACTTATATGCGATTGTAAGCACAATATTTCGTTCCTGTCTTTCAGTTCTCCCGTCCACCCAGTATACATATGTAGGCAGTTTCAAATTTATTCATAAATGAATTCAGAATGATGTTCGTACGTAGATTTATTGGGGCGATGAGCACATAAGGGTTAACACGATCCGTGACAGCCGATATTGATAGGACAAAAAACGTAAAAACAAGTGATATATGTTTATACAAGAGCGCTGGTAGCCTAGCGGTAAGAGCTTGCATGCGAGGTCGCATGTTCAAACCCCGGCTTGTACCAATGCGTTTTTCGGAACTTCTGTACGAAATATCATTAGTTATCTACCAGTCGCTTTTCGATGAAAGAAAAATCGTGAGGAAACCGGGTTTACCCCCTGGGTTGGAAGGTCAGACCGCAGTCGTTTTCGTATTACTAGTGCCTACTCCAAGGGATTAGTTGACAAGCGGACCCCAGGCTCTCATGAGCCGTGGCAAATAACGGGACAATGCTAGGAAGATGATGATGATGTTTATATCGAGCGAGTGATGACACAACAGCAAGCATAACAGATCGGAGGCATCTTTCCCTTTTACTCCAATTAAGTCGGAATTAGAATAACAGAGACAATCATTGAAAACGAATTTCGATTTTCACGGTAGACTTTAAGACATAGATGTTTCGTTTCAATTTGAACTTTATTGCTGGAGAATAAGGTACACAGTTAAATATTATGGTGGTCGATTAGGTGCGGACACAATCCATACTAATCCATACTATACACACTTAATACTATAAATGCGAAAGTAACTCTCTTTCTGTCTGCTTCCTCTTCACGCTTAAACCACTGAACAAATCGAGAAGAAAGTTGGTCTGGAGAGTTTGAGTTACTATGAAGGACATAGGATAATTTATATCCTGCAACCATAATTTAAAGACTGTCATGGCTAGCAGACAAAGTCACGAAGAAAAGCTAGGTACTTCTTCCACAAACGATGCTGACATTATGTACCTTATAATAGGCTGGCGAAGTGTGTCGTTGTAGGCTTGCCTAATATATCCCTGTACAGTCAGGAGCAAAAGTAGCTAAGCGTACGCATGCTCTTATTCTCTTGACAATAGAGATGTGTTGACCTCAATTTGAAAACCCGAAACGCTTAGCAACTTCTGCTGCTGACTGTACCTATCTTACAAATTAATATCTTATATTACTTCTTTACCCACTCGTTTGTTACAAAAATGGAACACGTGCTACAAAACGAGTTACCGAATTCACTTCATATAACAAAGTTAATTTTATCGCCCAAAACGTTGCGAGAGGCATTTATAGCTCCAAATTACCTCCGAAACAATTCAAATTAATCAACGAGATGATTAATTTCCTCAGTAAATAAACACAGCCTTCAATTCGATCTCATTACGATTCGAGACGCGATGACAATGTCGAATTATAGGCGTAGGAGGAGCTATATGGTTACAGGTAGCTAAAGTCTATACTAGAAATATTGTTTTTATATTAAGCAGAAACGTCTGCTAGCATATCAAAGATATTTAAATCGAAAGAAAAATAGAAAAATCGCAGCGGGATTTGAACCCACAACCACTGGATCACTAGCCCAGTGCACTTCTAATTGTGCTATACCAGGAAGGATCAGATAGAGAAATTTCACACGTCTAAGCGGTACTCGTATAGCACAATTGGTGGTGCACTGGGCTAGTGATCCAGTGGTTGTGTGTTCGAGTCCCTGAGCGAGTCAATTTTTTTCTATTTTTCTTTCGATTTAAATAGAAAAAATATACTTATTCGTTTTTAACGAGCTTGTACTAGCGTAAGAAAAAGTTCATTCTCTCTGTTTATTTTCTTAGGAAAGACAAAGAGGCATCCTTGGCCAAGGTATAAGTGTAATTTCTTAAACAACGCTGAAGTTATCCATCTATATTAATAAAATAAAGTTGTGTTAGTTCCGGCACTTAAAACTCGAGAACGGCTGAACCGATTTGGACGATTTTGGTTCGTTGTGATCGTCTTGGTCAAAAGTTCAATAGTTTGCTTAAAAAAGAAAAAAAAAACAATTAAAAAAACCCCATTGACAGGGCTTTCAGGCGGTACAAAGTTCGCCGGGACAGCCAGTATACAATATTTCAAGCTATGTAAGTAGGTATGTCCTAGACAGAATAGGAATTATTTCAAGCTGACCGCTATGACGCATTACTTCATACCCATATTGATAAGTCCATCAAGAGGTACGCTAGACCCGAAAGAAATTGTATCCAAATGAAAGAGCGAGAAAAGAATAAGACAGAAGAAAAAAAGTAAAAATCAAGTAGACATATATCGGCAGTTATCGTATTTTCTCGTATTTCGCTTTTAAAAGTATTTATTTAGTGACAAATTATGTCTGCCCTATTAGATTTGTTTATTGGCAGTGACGGGTGCGTGGGTCGTTGGGTCGACTAGATAGGCAGTGTCAATTTCAATAAATGTTACAGTATTTGTCTTGTTACAGGCTTAAATTCGCTCCCTTCGTCTCTATTCCCGGAAAGATGTAATTTAGGTATTTTAAAGGCAAGAGTGAAAAGGCTGTTACTGAACCAGCGTGCTACCTCTTCGACACTTACCATCAGTTGTGAGGGAGGTCAAACGCTGGTCAGTCTTATATAAAAAACAACCAAAGAAAATATAGCACTGAATTAAGAGCTGAAACTTATTACTTGTTGTGCCAGTGCTGCCATGTGGAAGCAGAACATTACAGTAATAAAGAGAAAGTCTAATAAACAATCATTAAAAACAAGACCTTTTTTTCTGTGCCATTGAAAAAGACGTCTTTTTAAAGCTTTAAAAGATTTATTTAGTCACTTGCGTGACATGTTTCTGACAGCATTAGATCTCCATTTTCAAACACTACAAGTGCGCGTCCATTCTCGTATAAGCATATTCGTAGAAAATATAAATTAGGTTGCATTAAGTAGCCGTCAGCTCACATAACTGCGAAGGTGGCAATAGGTAGGAACATAATTATAAAATCGATGCTGGCGGTTTGGGCAATAAAGTGTTAGTGGCGATCACGCTTAGGCGACTTTTAGCAGCGATGCAGTCGCGATGCAGCATCGATGCAGTCGCAAATGGTCCACCTTTACACACTTGCGCTACTTTAAGCATCGATACAGTCACGATGCTGTCTCGATACAGTAGCGATGCTGTCGCGATGTAGAAGATGGCCATTGAACTGTAGCGATGCAGTATCGATGCAATCGCGATGCAGCATTACGCGTTTTTGAAACGCGTGACTGCATCGCAACACCAGCAATTGTATCGATACTAACGCGCGACAGCATCGATGCAAAATTTCTGATGTCGCGATGCAGTCGCAGTGTGTAAGGGGCCTTAGGAAAGCAGTGTGAAACGGCCAAAAACTACATGGACAGACGAGTAAAGCTCGGTGGTAATCCGCGTCACCACTATAGAGATCGCTCCCTGGAACTGCGACGGTCTATGGAGGAGTCCTACTTACATGTACATTGATCGTCCGTGGCAATTCGTAAATTTCGGACGATCGTCTTAATCACTTTCATGACGCTTTAATCGGAGTACAAGAGAAACATGCTTGCAACATATGAACTTCGATGATTGCGGTACCGAGCCGGGCTTAAGAAAATGTAAAGCCATATTGTCTTGGGTTGGTTTGTTGGTATGGCTAACATACTCGACTAACTAAAGAAAAGCTAGTGAGCTAGCTGTAACAGTGTAGCCACGACGTGATGGCTAATTAACGACTCGTATGCGACACTAACGACACTTTAGGCGAACTTGCTTCATCGTTTCCTCATCTTAGAGCAATTACTTTACCATCAGATTTGCAATTCAGGTTAGAAACAGAGTAAAAAATCTAGATTACTAAACACGTGGTGAGGTATAGTTTTATAGGTATAGTTTATAGTTTAGTAGGCTTCTAGCTGTACCTTAAGGGTACCTTTTTGTCTATTGTGATCTTATAATACACAAAGCCGTATTTGCTACTTTACCGCAAAAAAATGTTTGATCTGCTGTTTGGTCCCCACGGGTACTGAGTGGAACTGAAATGAAATCAGTTTATTTAGAATCGTATTACAATTTAAATAAAGTCTTAATTCAATAACCAGTTCCATTTAGTAACCTTCCGGATGCGGAGTGTCTGCATTCCCGGAAAGATACATTAATTTGGGTCTTTTCAAGGCAAGAATAGGCTGTTACTGAACCAGCGTGCTAAAGCCTCGACCTCGTTCTCACTCACCATCAGGTGCGATTGGGATCAAACGCTGGTCAGTCATGTATATAAAAAAAAGTGAAAGTGATCAAACATAAACTGAGAGGGCCAGCTAGAAATCTAAAAACTATACCGTACACTGGCATTACTTTGATTCGCGGGATAACATTGATCACCTCAGACTATATTTTAATTAGATAAATATTTGCAACTACTCAGTTACAATCGATGAACTCACGTGTACTTATATCGCACTAGTTGACAAGTTCGAACCTGTGAAATGCAAATAGCACGCTCTTACCGGTAGGCCACCAGCCATGGCAGCAAATGACAGAAATAGGTACGTCTGAGCGGAGAGAGGTTTAATCACTAGGCTTAAAAATGTGTACACACAGCGACACTCTTAGCTGTACATTGGTGGTCCTTATTATGTAAGGCATAAGATTCACCGATGTACAGCTATGAGTGTTGCTGTCTGTACAGCAATTTACAAAAAGCTACATTAGATAACAAAACATTTCCCCGTGACATAAGCAAAGTGCCCACATTCGTTCGTCACAAGCCACCTGAGCCGTGTATTTTACCGTCGAGAATTATGGCGCAATAATGCTGTAATACCTATTATTATAACACGCGTTCCGAACACGTACGGACGGACATAAAACTGATTTACACGGCGTTTTAATTGCTCCTACGCCGAATTTTTACAATCTCCATGAAACGGCCGTTGCCATTACGGCGAGTTGGAATTCTGGCAAGGTCAAGTTATGTGGTTTGGTGAGGATTTAGGCGATTACGACAAAAAGAAAAAAAAATGTTTTATCGGAATAGTTTATTTTATTTTATTAACGTAGTTTAGTGTGTAATACAAAATAGTTTATTATTATGCGGTGATCTAACGCAGAATTGTACAGCTAATGAAGAATTGATTTCAAAACGCGTTTCAACACAATTTTGGTCATCACTCTGCACTCTCGGGGTCACGGCCGCCTCTTGGGTTTCTGTAAAGTCCATCTACCACTTTACAAAACGCAAGGCCTACTTACTACCGAACAACGTCACGCTCTAAGAGCAAACTTGATATTTTATTTTACTAATATATTTATGGAAGCCATGTTTTAAACGAAGAATTATCAACTTTGATCAAAACGATTTTATTCTTCCCTTATCCTGCTACGGCCTTCATTAAATGGTGTTTTCAAGTTGACAACCCTCACTACACCTATAATCGAGGTATACAAAAGTGATGAAGTGTTACTTAGCTAAATTATTGTGGATGGATAATTGACAAACCTGGCACTCAAGTCCACACCCAATTGATTTTTTTTAAAACAAGACTGACCAGCGTTTGACGTAGTCGCACCTGATGATAAGTGACGAAGAGGTCGAGGGTGTAGCACTCTGGTTCAGTAGCAGCCTATACTTGCCTTGAAAAAACCCAAATTAATGTATATTTGCCTTGCATATAGTCACCTTTTTAAATGAAACAGCTTTAAACCCAACCTGAAATCCACTAAATCCACCCGAAACTCGCCATCAATATACGAGCGAATTAAATTTATAAGAAAACATAAAATATAAGGTGACCTCATATTCATACTGACCGCCGGGCGCTCATAAATCGCGGGGTAATGAATGCCGTTCTCACCGCAATAAAAACCGGCGGTTATACGTTATGGAGCCTCATATCTCCCGACTATCCCTTTAGGGTGGGAGACACGCGAGTTCTTCCCCTGAGGCCACGGAGCACGATTCGAGCGTGGCGGATTCTCAGCAATATTTCCTACGAGAGTGTTTATGGGCATTTCTCTTCATTCTCTCTGGGTCGTAGTACGGGTTTTTAGGAAGCACCCTTGTGTATTTATTTGCGATTTACTCAGATATGTATTTTATACAAGACTGACCAGCGTTTGACCTCAGTCACACCTAGTAAGTGTCGACGAGGTCGTTGGTGTAGCACGCTGGTTCAGTAACACTATAGCTTGTCTTGTGTAGATGACATTAATTGTATAGAAACAGCTGAAACGGGTAACTCACTTTTTATAAATAGATTATTTCTCGACATGTTTCGCTCGGTAGCGAAGAGCATAATCGTGAGCCGTTCGCGTTGGCTGACCGACGCAGACTGAGCACATGACACCAGCAACGGTGAAGGAGGCGAGTAGTTACTACTACTACTACCCGCACTTTCAGCAATATTGTGAATACCAGCAACAGTGTGAGGTTGAACCACATTCCACTCAAAAAACGTGTGTTACCCACTTCTATACAATGACTTCGTTATATGGTTGAATCTTACAACGATAATTGTTTGATATATTAATTTTATCCGACGTATTGTTTTTTTAAAGAAAACTATCGTGAAACACCCATATTAAATAACTAGGTGTGCGCCTCAGTGTTAGCGGTTTATTAGGGAAAATACGTATTTTCCCCTATGTGGCTGCTAACTCCATACCAAATATTATTAAAATCGCTCCAGCCTCACAAACTTTCGCCTCTACAATATTAGTGTAGATGAATCGGGTAGCTTTGTAATTATGTCCTGTAATGCTCGGATTTTTTTTTTTTTTTTATGACATAGGCGGCAAACGAGCAGACGTATTGCCTGATGGTAAGCAATTACCGTCGCCCATGGGCACCCGCAACACCAGGGGAGTCACAAGCGCGTTGCCGGCCTTTAAGGGGGGGTTGGAGCCCTGGGAACCCTACTCACCATCAGGAACACAACACTACATACCTGAAAGGCAGCAGTGCTATCATGGCTGTGGTCTTCTGTAAGGAGGAGGTACTTCCCCAGTTGGGCTGCCCCAGATTCAAGCGTGATGGTCATCGCTGTGCCCTACCTCTCATTGTTGGACGTAGTTTAAGGACATACCCGGGTCCAAAAAAATATTAAATTTCGCTCAACGCTGTTCTTATGAAAACGCTCGGAGCGTTTTCGTCGTGGCCGAAGCATTCACGTTGATTAGTTTCGAAAGTCGAGGAAAACTGTTACGGACATATTTTAATTAGGAGTGCGAGTGGAGGTTTGTGGGAGAACTTTCGATATTATTATTATAAGTTGAACGCTGCTAATTTGGTTAAACAATGCAAATGCTGCTTAGATTTGTTATACTTGTGACAGGCGACAGTTTGAAGTATGTCGAGATTTCAACGGAGACGCGGCAGCGTATTTGCCGCAATTCAGTTTTTTGGGTCATGAAGAAAATTGTATTGCCTAAAAAAAATTGACCCACCGCGAGATATTAAGCAAGACTTTTTTCGCATCAGGTTACATTACATTTCAGCCGTATGCAGTCCACTGCTGGACATAGGCATCCCAAAAATATGACTTGTATCATCTTGGGGGGTAGTTGCCATAGTCGCCACGCTTGGCAGGCGGGTTGGCGACTGCAGTAGCTGTAGATTGGGTTTCGTGGGACGCTGCTGCCCGTCCGTAGAGTTTTTCCCTTTGTCACCTCTTGCGACACCCGCGGGAGGAGACGGGGTGGTGCTATTCTAGTCAGCCGGCAACACACGGCATAGTCAGCCGGCATCACACGGCACAGGTCAGTGCCCGCAAGTTCAAACCCCGGCTCGTACCAATGAGTTTTTTGGAACTTACCAGCCGCTTTTCGGTGAAGGAAAACATCTAATAGGTCAGATGGCAGTCGCTTTCTTAAAACTAGTGCCCACGCCAAATCCTGGAATTAATTGCCTTACCATGAGTTGTGACATTGACGTTTTTGAAAACGAGTATCGAATTTCCTATCTGTGCATCTCGCTCTGCACAGATAGTAAACTCGATACTCGTTATCGAAAACGTCAATGTCACAACTCATGGTGAGGGTACTGCCCCGGCCAGTTTTTTTCCATTTTCTCTTTATTTCTAAGAATAACACACACTTTCTTCTTAAAATATAATTTCTGCGTTTCTGCTTAAATGTAATTTGCTATGTACACTGATTATAGGTACATAAACCATATCCTTACCAAACTGCAACCTAAATGTATCTCATCCAATCTCAGTACAATACATATTTCTCTGCATTGTCCAACAGAACAGAGCATCTTACGACTTACGAGATTGTATCGGTCGCTCGCCGTGATTCTGTAGAAGATTAGGTTCTATACAAGAACATTTTCTTTACAAGAAAGATAATCTTAATTTAATCAATGGAGTTATTGAATAGGAGTGGTATTATCGTGTTCTAAATTACTTGGGATGTAAATCAGGAACTTGCCTAGTGAAACGGAGGTACTCCAATTCCGATCCTGATAAGGGCATTTAATTTTCTATGGTGAATATTTTGTTTCTGAATTAAAGACGTACTTGGCTCAATAAAGTATTTTGTGTTATATCCCATCAACGGTAGTGGAAGTGGATAGAGACCAAACGTTGTCCTCCGAAGCATTTCAGCCGTATGCAATCCACTGCTGGACATAGGCCTCCCACAAATATGACTTGCATCATCTTGGGGGTAGTTGCCGTAGTCACCAGTAGTGGCTGGCGGGTTGGCGACCGCAGTAGCTGTAGATTGGGTTTTAACGGATGCTGCTGCCCGTCCGTAGGATTTTTTCCGTTTGTCGCCTCTTACGACACCCGCGGGAGGAGATGGGGTGGTGCTATTATATTCAGCCGGCATCACACGGCAAATCCTCCGAAGACCAGAAGTTAACGCCGCTAGGGTCACATGGAGGCCACGCGGGAACAGGTGACAGGGCCGTCTGGTGCCGACGATTAGGTCTTTTCAAGGCAAGAGTGAATAGGCTGTTACTGAACCAGCGTGCCATACCCTCGACTTCGTCAACACTGACTATGGTGTGACTGAGGTCAAACGCTGGTCAGTCTTGTATGAAAAAAGACGGATTCTAGTAACTACCCGCCGCCACTGATTGTCAGTATCTGCATGAAAAAAGTCTATGAAATACTAAACAAAAGACTCATAGAACCATGTCAAAGTACTACAAATAAAACCGTTGAAGTTAGCTATGCCGAGTTGGCTCAAAAATTAGTGTATTTGAGATTGAAATGTGCGCCTACATTTGGTCGAAAAAGCCTGCATTGGAGCTCTGAGCTGGGATAGGTTTGACGTGTTTTATGCTAACTCGGAGTGGATTTCGTCGAATCACTACCGGCCGCGGTCGCGATCAGGAATATTCCGATCTGCAAATGATACACCCACGTTGAAAAAGGGAATAAATATATTATTTAACGACAGGTCTGGCCTAGGTGACCCTGCCTATGAAGCCGAGTCCTTGGTCCGAATCCCAGTACGGGCATTTATTTGTGTGATGAGCACAGATATTTGTTCCTGAGTCATGGATATTTTCTAAGTATTTATATATTGTTGGATGAGTACCCACAACACGAGCCTGCTTGAGCTAACCGTACGGCGCAGGCAATTTATGTAAGAATGTCCCTGTACAGTCGCCATCAGATATATAGGGGCTGTGGAGTTGGTCACAAATATCTGAACATGCACTTTATCTCCCTGACAATAAAGGTGTTGTTCAGATGTTTGTGACCACATCCACAGCTCCAATATACGTTTTAATAAATAAAGAACTAAATTAAGGCTTGCAGGGCCTTAAGTTTATTATTGGAGTTCATAATTTCACTTGGACAGAGGATTCCTCCAAATATGACCTGTATCATCTTGGGGGTAGTTGCCATAGTCGCCACGCTTGGCAGGCGGGTTGATTACCACAGTAGCTGTATTGGGTTTCGACGGACGATGCTGCGTAGGTAACCGTTGTTTTTTACCCATTGTCGCCTCTTACGACAACCGCGGGAGACGGGGTGGTGGTTTCTAGTCAGTGGCATGATTGCTGTTACGGTGTTAATTGTATTGAATTTACAAGAAAAAAAATGTTTTTCGAGGCATATATACAACATAAAAAATTATATATAGCGCCAGATTTGTGTGTCAGTTAGGTAGAAGACTATATCGAGTTTTACAATTTTGGAAATATTATATGATATAATACATTTTTTTCTATAAATTAAGGGGGCGCCGAGCTTCTCGCGCTACTCGATTATCTGCGCTCATTAAATGTGTACTGAAATGTCACGGGCAAAAAAAAAAAAATATTTTTCAAAATGTAAGACGTATACGTTATAAAAAATAAGTAATCTTGTTATTATTAAAAAAACGTATGACCTTTTGTTGAGTATTTGCGACGTATTAAGGGAATCCATTTTTCTTTAGAGGTAGTTTTGGATGTAATTTCTATTAAGCAAAAGTCAAGTAATCGTGTTTCTGAACCATATAATTTATTAAGTTAATCTTTAAATATCTAAGTTATGACACACATAGACTAAAATTAAGGATTACAAAAAAGGAATCTTGCAGACCAAATTATGCTGTTTATTCTTCGGCGCAGCCTTAACACGTTGATGGACAGTAAATTACGTCACCTGTCATAGACCATAGGAAACAAAAACATACGCGACGCCTATAGGCGTACTGTCCGCCAAAGTGTTAAGGTTATAATTGCGTTTAAAATTACCCAATGTTCTTGACTTGAGTGTCATATTTAGGTTTGTTAGCATTACATTTTTCGAATCTGAATACGGTCCTGTTTTCAATTCCGAGTGTCGCCGCGATGAATATTCACGAATACATCAATATTCATGAATACATCGCCGCTTCTGTTTCAAAATATTTTTCAATACACTCCGCGATGTCCTTTGAGGAAGCATTGTATTGTAAAACAATGGCGATTTTTCACAAAAAAAAAGTGATTAAAGGAAGGGTCATAGTATATCCTTTTCCGAGTTTCTATATGTGTCTTGTAAAGATTAATGCGTAATGTTGTATTGTTCGCACTTATTGGCAAACGGCTGCAACACATCAATAAATATTTACACAAATCATAACCCACTCACACTGATGGTAAGTAGTTACCGTAGCCTATTATGGACGCCTGCAACTCCAGAGGATTTACATGCACGTTGCCGTTTCCATTGGAGCTCTGGGAACCTTACTCACCATCAGGAATACAACACTTCATACCTGAAAGGTAGTAGTGTTATTATGGTTGTGGTCTTCTGGAAGGAGGAGGTATTTTCCCAGTCGGGCTTCTCCAGACTCAAGCGTGATGGTACTTCGCTGTGCCCTACCTACCATTGTTGGACGTAGCTTAAGGATATGATATTCATGACTTTCTTAATTTGATTATTATAATACATACAATAAAATGTTATATTCAATGTACCCGAACAACAAACAAACAAACGAAAAACAAGATAGAATCGAGCCTTAAATTCCAAACCTCGACGACTGCATCCCATCTCCTCCCGCGGGTGTCATAAGAGATGGGGAAAACCGACGGCCGGACAGCAGCGTCCGTCAAAACCTAGTTTACAGCTACTGCGATCGCCAGCCCACCTGCCAAGCGTGGCGAAGATGGCAACTGCCCCCCAAGACGATACAAGCCATATTTGGGGGAGGTCTATGTCTAGCAGTGAATTAATTGCAGCTGAGATGATGTCGACGGTACTCTGTATAAAATATTTAAACAACTCTCTATAATGAACCTTTTTCTTTCCATAACATCCGAAGACTTTACCAAAAACTCAATTTTCTTTACAGTAACATTTTAAAGCAATTTAATGGAGCCAAGCACATTAGCGGGCGTCCCCTATTAATTATTTCTTGCGTCGTGACTTGCCGTCTTTGAATGTAGCGATTAATCAGGTTTTTTCCGAGAGATAAATCTGCCCTCGCTAATTTATGTGGACACCGCGAGTGCCGGCTAAATAAGAGGACTGCGATCCATCCTCAAGCCTTCACTTTACACTGTGTTTATTTTAAAGAAGGGTTTAGTAACTCCGACTTATTTGCAAAATGCTGCCACATTTCATTTCAATTCGTTCATGAGTCCCAACAGTTCATGAATGAATGAATGAATGAATGAATGACTGTATGAATGAATGAATGAATGAATGAATGAATGAATGAATGAATGAATGAATGAATGAATGAATAGGTACTTTATTGCACACCTCAAAAAGTAGAACAATATTACACAAAGGAACAATAAAATAAAAAGAAAAGGAGGCAAACAACAGGCGATCTTATCACTAAAAAGCGATCTCTTCCAGACAACCTTAGGGTAGCGAAGCAAAAAAATAAAAAATAAATAGAAAACTACAGGGAGGTGCAGGAATTGAGAGTTCATGTCGTTTTAATAATTCGAATAAGTCATGTTATTATATAAATTAGATTATTAAATAAATTACCTTAATATGATTTGAAGAGAAGCTTTGATATAACATCAGCTGGCCCCTTTGGATTCAATAGAGCACCGAGCTCGCAGACTCATTGACGATCCTGAATTAGTCAGTGTAAGCTTACAAAGCCTTGAGCACCGTCGCAGGGTTGCTAGTTTATCTGTGTTTTCCAGGATACATTTTGGAGAGAGTGCACAGGAAATACACGTTTTAATTCCGTCATCCCCGTAACGAGGAGCATAATCATGAGCCGTTCGCGTTGACTAACCGAAGCAGAACCAACCACCAACCAACCATACCAATCGCCTCGATCGAATGGATCATAATTATACTCCTCGTTACGAAGTGAAGCCGGGTTGGACCCGGGTATGTCCTTAAACTACGTCCAACAATGAGAGGTAGGGCACAGCGAAGTACCATCACGCTTGAGTCTGGAGAAGCCCAACTGGGGAAGTACCTACTCCTTACAGAAGACCACAGCCATAATAGCACTGCTACCTTTCAGGTATGTAGTGTTGTGTTCCTGATGGTGAAGTAAGGTTCCCAGAGCTCCAACCCTCCAAAAGGTCGGCAACGCGCTTGTGACTCCCCTGGTGTTGCGGATGCCCATGGGCGATGGTAATTGCTTACCATCAGGCAATCTGTCTGCTCGTTTGCCACCTTTGACATAAAAAAAAAGCATATCGAACAATATTCGACTTATAAAACGTGAGTTACCCGCTTCTATAGGTACATTTAATTGAATCTCACGATAGTTTTTGTTTAAAATTACTAATCCATACTTCATTATGCTGCTGTGCCTGTTAGCTTACGAGATATAATAATCTTAAACTCCTCAACCCTTAAACGGGCATAAGTCTGTCAAAAATTACGCAAAACTGAACGCTATTACTTTGAAATAGAGTTCAAATAATGCTAGGAAATATGCCCTTAAAGGCTTAAAGTACACTGTATTATATAAAAGAAAACCCTGTAAGATCCGACGGCACCAACCACTGATAGCTTTCCCGCGTTATCAGTCCAAATCTCGTTACACATCCAATTTGCTTCAGCGGAAATTGGGAAAAAACTACCGCTCAGTGCCCCTGCCCCACCGCTTACATGTCAGCCAATTTACAAATATTAACACGCAATAAATCGTCCGTTATCCAATTGTATCTTGACATTTGCGGCTGATGTTTTTTAATATTGCAAAATGGCGGATTTACGTGGACAGGATTTATTGAAGTGTTGGTAGTCTGGTCTGGCAAACCAGCTCCAAAACTAATGTTTCGTATTCGGTTCCTTATGGTAGTGTATGGTTAGTTTTAATCACTGTTAGTTAGTTTTAAGCACTGCTTCCTTTCAGGTATATAGTGTTGTGTTCCTGATGGTGAATAAGGTTCCCAGAGCTCCAACCCACTTATAGGTCGGCAACGCGCTTGTGACTCCCTTGGTGTTGCGAGTGCCCATGGACGACGGTAATTGCTTACCATAAGGCAATCCGTCTGCTCGTTTGCCACCTTTGTCATAAAAAAAAAAACCATAATCCTTTCCTCCTAATTAGCGTTGTACATAGATTCCTTTAAATAGTCCTTACACTATGAAAGGGGCTGTCTCTGTGCGCGTCCCATGACACGGACAGAGGCAACCTTCGCTTATTGTACCCCATTTAATTCTTCTTCTTGTGGTGCCTCTCCAACTAGTGAAGGTTTTTTTTTTATGACATAGGCGGCAAACGAGCAGACGGATTGCCTGGTGGTAAGCAATTACCGTTGCCCATGGGCACCCGCAACACCAGGGGAGTCACAAGCGCGTTGCCGGCCTTTAAGGGGGGTTGGAGCTCTGGGAACCTTACTCACCATCAGGAATACAACACTACAGACCTGAAAGGTAGCAGTGCTATTATGGCTGTGGTCTTCTGTAAGGAGGAGGTACTTCCCCAGTTGGGCTGCTCCAGATTCAAGCGTGATGGTCATCGCTGTGCCCTACTTCTCATTGTTGGACGTAGTTTAAGGACATACCCGGGTCCACAGTCAGCTCCGCATATTTCACTCTGTCTTTTGCCAAATAGAAAAGCTCCGAGGTACTCCTAACCCCCGTCTATTCACGAATATAACGCAACCAGACAAAGGTGGCAAACGAGCAGGCGGATTGCCTGATGGTAAGCAATTACCGCCGCCCGTGGGCACCCGCAACACCAAGGGAGTCACAAGCGCGTTGCCGGCATTCAAGGGGGGTTGGAGCTCTGGGAACCTTACTTACCACCAGGAACATGGAGGAGGTACTTCCCCAGTTGGGCTGCTCCAGATTCAAGCGAGATGGTACTTTGCTATGCCCTACCTCTCATTGTTGGACATAGTTTAAGGACATACCCGGGTCATATCTATCGTGCCTGAGCACGTGTCCCAGATAAGCAACTTTTCTTCTCTTTACGATCTGCATTAATTGACCCTGTTTTCCAGTCCGGCGAAGTACTTCATCATTGCTGATCCGTTGTGTCCAGCTAATGGCTAGCATGCGTCTGTAGGTCCACATTTCAAAAGCTTCTATACGTTTCTGGAGGCCTTTGAGCGTCCAGGCCACACATCCGTGTAGTACGATGGGCCCATTTAATTAAATTGTCGAAAAAAAATCTGTGCTTTTTTGTGCATACGCCTCCCAAATGTCTGGAACACCATTGTTTCGTGTACAGATAAGACAAATGTTAATGAGATAAAAATAAGGAAAAGATCTTTATTTTTCATTTAGGTACGTTATTAGACTCTAGCTACGTGGTTGTGGTTAGATCAGGGTCAGTAAGCGGTAATCTTAGACAGGCACGTAATGTCCGGCGAATCCTCTCTGCAGCCGTAACCACAGTCAATCTAGGCCCTACCCCGCTGTTGACGGTACACTATCGTTTTTTTTTGTTTTTGTTTTGATACGTTTTCTTAATATTTTACATTTATAAAATTATTATAAAACCAAGAAACGAGATAAATAAAGAGAATTTATGCATTTCCAAATAAATTTGGAGTTAAGGAAGAAACAATACGTGCTCAATACTTCTGCGCTATACTTAACATTTTCGTACACACACCAAAGCGACTCGCCCAATTTATTGCCAGCTTTTAGTGTCAGTCAATCGAAGGACTGGCCACTGGGACGCTGTATCTAACCGAGGTTTCTGAGGCGCTACCGCCAAAACCGATATTCGTAAATTTCGGACTATTGTCTCTGTTGCTCTCATGACGTCTTAATTAGGGTAAAAGAGAAAGATGACCGAAATTTACAAAAATATTTTATGGCGGTAGCGCCTCTGACGCGCGACACGTCCAATAAAATCTCCTAGCAATTTACTAGTGTAAATTGCTAGGGGGTTTGCGTTATAAAATCGAGCAGTCTTGCCTATCTAAGAACTAACAGATGGACAGCAGCATCCGTCGAAAACTACTACGGTCGCAGTGACAGACGGGTGCCTGTGCACTGTTGCAACTGTCCCCCAATATGATACAAAGGTTTACGGTTGACTGATGATGATTATGATACCTATATCTAGCCATGGACTCCACTGCTGGGTAAAGGTCTCCCTAGAAACAGCAGGGAGCGATCACCAGCACTTACCAATCTCTAGCGAGCTGAGGAAAACGAAAATTGTAATTAGCAAATTTTTAATGTCTCCACCTTAATTGGAGTAAAAGAGAAAGATGCCCGTTTTTCGATCGATACAAGACACGTGGATGTCCACCTTGGCGCTTGTTGCGTAGTAATCCGTTTGTTTAAATATTTATTCCTTGAATATTTCGATAATGTTGCTGCCCTACTAAGCATAAGTGGAGTAAATCCGTTTAATTTTTCATTTCAATATGTACGATACTATTTTACAGAAAAGCACGAGATTTCAAGGGTAGACTGTCAGTATATCACACGGCAGAAACCATTATTTTCCTATCCGTGCTCGCCATTGGGGCATCATGTGGCAACCCCATATAGTCATGGGGTTGCCACATGATTCGCATAGTGTTTATCGCTTACCACACATAAATTTCGAAAAACAAGACCGCCTCCCCGAAAATTTACGAAGTCGTACGATTCGGTGCCGGTCATTAGTGTCAATCAATCGCAGGATACGCTGGAGACTTGACCTGACGCGCAGAGCGTCCAATGCACCGTCCTTCTAACAATGTTGTTGTTTTGGACATGACGTTCTAAGTTAAGACCAAATAGGGCTTGAAAATGTTCACATCATTTAAATAAAACTACATTGGTTGTTTTTAAAGATAAAGATAAAAGATAAAAAACATTTATTTGTGACAACACATATACAAAAACAATGACAAACAAAGAAAGAAAAAAATAATACACCTGGTGTGCATCACAAAATGGACTCAACTTTTTCACATACCTATTGCTTAGACATTTCACGGACATGAGTTCATGGGTGTGTGGAAGAACAAACAACTAACTGCTTAGCTCTGCTTCTTTTGGCATAAAAATGAAAGCCCATTATGACTTATATAGTTTTTCGTTTTTTCCTTTTCTATACAGTTGTTCAGTTGTGTTCACGATTTGTACCCCAAAATCCCCACCCCTCCATTTTTCAACCCAAGACTGACAGGGCTACTGCGCTTGAGAGACATTCCTTTAGACTTGGAGCAACTTTATCTAAAGTATGGGTTTGTTCTAGGCGAGTCAGCTGTAAGCGTCGGACGACTCACTGCGGCGTCGCCCGCGCGGACCGCGCCCGCGCCGCTCTCCACGCCGGCTAGCGTAAGTGTACTTATAATATTATAATATTATGCTAATATATTATTCCAGATGATCTGTATGTAGTATTGAATCACTGTTCCAGTTGAACTCAGTTCGGGACTATGTTAAATAGTATTTACTTAAAACTATACTGGGTGAAATCTGGGTCGTGATCCAAAATGTCAAAAAGTTTGACGACCGGTCTGGCCTCAGGAACAAATATACAGATATTTGTTCCTTAGTCATGGGTGTTGTCTATGTATTTAAGTATATATAATATGTATCTTTCTATTATAGGTATATATCATTGTCTAGTACCTACAACACAAGCCTTACTGAGCTTACCTTAGGACTAGGTCGATTTGTGTAAGATTGTCCCCAACTATATATTAAAAAGTGATAATGGCGATAATACTTAACAACTTTTCGAATGGGACCAATATTTAATTCCCGAAAAAAACCTGCTTCTCCATACATACTGGGACTTAATTGCCGCAGCAATTTTTTTCAATATTGGTCCCATGGGAAAAGTTGTTAAGTATGGTCGTCTTTATCACTTTTTGACATTTTGGATCACGACCCAGATTTTATCCTGTATAAACATGAGTGTCGACATTTCGACGCGGGTTGCACCGGTAATTTTTGCGGATAAGCCGCGTAAGTTTTTAGTAAATATGTATAGAAAACGCGAAAGTTTAAAATGTTATATGAATAGTAATTCATTCTTACTCAGCGTGGAACAAATCTTTGATAGTGAAGTACAACCTTCAGATGTAACTGGTGACCGAAGAGCTGGCGGCTTCCTCGCACAACGTATCAGCATTACGATACAACGAGGAAATGCCGCCAGCATCATTGGTACAATGCCTCAAGGGCCTTTTTGAGGTTTTATACTGTAACTAGTTAAGTGCTTGTAATTATCATAATACGATTGTAATTTCTGTAAATAAATGTATGATTGATCTTCAAAACTACATTATTATTAGTAGGTATCATACGAAAGTCCAGGTTACTAACTTATTTAAATAAATAATTTCAAACTTAAAAACAAACATTGTTTAAAGTCAGTGCATTAAGTATGATCGATACAGTCCATCATTTTAATTGCATTGGCCTAAATCTCAGTAAATCACAAAAACTGTTCTCATCTAAATCTCTTTGATCCACGGT
Source organism: Grapholita molesta (assembly GCA_022674325.2). NCBI lineage: Eukaryota > Metazoa > Arthropoda > Insecta > Lepidoptera > Tortricidae > Grapholita > Grapholita molesta. Next base: position 19,081,430 of record CP053124.2, on the reverse strand, counting down.
CAGTACGAAGTCGTTCGTAATCTCTAAAATCCGCTCGCACTAAGTTAATCTACATAGTTGTCTTCCAAACCAAAAAAAACATGATGTTTTTGCAAAATACAGCCTTAAAATATCATAGTGATTGAGAGTAAAAGCCGTAGATTATGACGCGAAAAACGACAAAGCATTATAATCCTTAGCCGCCATTAATTTTTTTAACAAAAATTAGCTCAAGACCTATTTATTAGTAATTATTCATCGTTATTTATACAAGACTAACCAGCGTTTGATCTCAGTCACACCTGATTCAGTACCAGTCTATTCACTCTTACCTTGAAAAGCCCAAATTATATTTGCGGAATACAGACGAAGACTTCCATTCCTTAGAAACCTACATTAGGAAGGTAGAAGCGAATCGCTTCGTGCGAATGAATGGAATATTCACAACGTAACTTCTAACTCAAATATAAGCTTTACTATTTGTGCAAGTTGAGAATTAAAGACGTAGCAAGCACCATACGCAAAAACGTCTAAGTGGTATCAGATTCATGGGGCAAAACCCCTATGCTTGTCAGTCTCACTGGAATATTGAGACGGCAATCCATTTGTGCGTGCAGCCGATCGCCCATTACCCGCGACACACGCATCAATCCGATCGCATTCTCATCTCTTAAAAGCCCCCCTTGCCCCCGTCATCTGATATTGGGAATAACTCTTCCCTACGTGCCATTAGTTTGTTCCGCCTTCAAAGCGAGTATAACTGAGTTGAAACACGCGTATGGGCAAGAACGACAGAACACACGCAATGCAACTAATTTGAAAAGACATTCCAAGATGGCGGATGGCCCGGGTATGTCCTTAAACTACGTCCAACAATGAGAGGTAGGGCACAGCGATGACCATCACGCTTGAATCTGGAGCAGCCCAACTGGGGAAGTACCTCCTCCTTACAGAAGACCACAGCCATAATAGCACTGCTACCTTTCAGGTATGTAGTGTTGTGTTCCTGATGGTGAGTAAGGTTCCCAGAGCTCCAACCCCCCTTAAAGGCCGGCAACGCGCTTGTGACTCCCCTGGTGTTGCGAGTGCCCATGGGCGACGATAATTGCTTAACACCAGGCAATCCGTCTGCTCGTTTGCCGCCTATGTCATAAAAAAAAAAATGGCCCAAGTCTACTTAATTTTGTAGGTATCTTGTAACGAATGGAAGAAACAGAACGCATGCCGGCTATTTTAATCGTAGTTAATTTGTCTGCGAGGAATGTAACGAGGTATAGTCTGCGCTAATAAAATTAAGTCTGACTCGGCTTTGAACGTTCAAGGTTAGAGAACCAATATCAACATTTACAGCATTCGAGTAAAAAAAAGCAAAAAGGTCGGTAGGCATTTGTTTGTTAATTCTCGCTAGAATATACTTATAGGTGAAAAACTTAGCTAAAGGACCTAGCCTATGTATTTTGACGTAAGTTCGACATTAATTATCTGCATAACTACATAAGACATGGTTTTTCAAGTTTTGCACCTATCCTACACTTAATATTATTGATAATAGAGTTCCCCATAGTGACCGATATAAATGAGACACCCTGTATAAGTAATATTTTCGTGTTATAGTGTTACACAAGAGGGGAGCGGTTTATGCTGATATTTCATACAATAAAACTATTTTATTTGCCTTTATAACTCTTAACTTTCACAATGTCCCAACGAAAGAAGCAAACCTAATCGATTCGTATTACCCCCTTACTTTTTTTCCTCACATAACAGCGTCTAAGCCAAATAAGATTTCGATGTAACCTGAAACAACAATTGTCGACGAGGTTTTATACTGTTTTACTGTTTTGTCTATGTCTTTATTTTTGAATCCTGTTTTTGTACATATTCTATTAGTTGTCATTATATTTTTCGCCTTACTGTCGCCTTTTAGTTTTCAGCCCATTGTTTAATACTCTTAAGCTATCGAATTCTCTACAACAATCAACCGTCCGTCAGCGGAGGCTCTTTATCTTCGTCCATGGACAACCCAATCTGCCTGTGGTCTGTCAAAATCAATAAGCCATCAATTGTTACAAGGTCCGTGTCGACTCGGACCCGCGCCGATAAAAATGAGCGCCAGTGCCATAAAAACGGTGCGAACTTTACGACACTGCGTCGCCCTATTTATTCAGGGTAAACTCGGGTTGTTACGTGCTTATTTATAAACAAATGTATGATTGATTTTATGAGAAGTAGGGCACAGCGAAGTACCATCACGCTTGAGTCTGGAGAAGCCCAACTGGGGAAGTACCTCCTCCTTACAGAAGACCACAGCCATAATAGCACTGCTACCTTTCAGGTATGTAGTGTTGTGTTCCTGATGGTGAGTAAGGTTCCCAGAGCTCCAACCCACTTATAGGTCGGCAACGCGCTTGTGACTCCCTTGGTGTTGCGAGTGCCCATGGGCGACGGTAATTGCTTACCATCAGGTAATCCGTCTGCTCGTTTGCCACCTTTGTCATAAAAAAAAAAGATGTAAACTTTCACAGTTATGACACGTTGTTACAACTAAATGGGACTTAACCTCGAAAATTGACCTAGCAAGATTCGACAAAAACTTTATACCTACAAACCTCCTGGTTTTGGAGAAAAATAGTTGAAAGTCTACCTGAACATTTCCTTTCCCAGCGAATTTTTCGAACTTAAGTACCACAAACTCTGTGAAATAAGTATCGTCTAATAGTTATTTTACGTCGACTTTTTTTTAATCGTTTTTTTTTTTATTATCAAAGATTATCAAAATCAGTCAATTAGTAATGGTGTAAATAACCCACCTTAGACTGATTCATATAGATTTTAACAGAACACAAATGATCTTTCGATATATAATCAAGTAATTTTATTATTCATGAAAAAAAAATAAACGAATGACCAGGTAACCAAAAACGTAGCAAAGTATTCTTTTTTATTACAGCATTTTTTTTACCTTATCCCGTAAGGGCAATTTGAAAGCATATCACCTATTTTAAACCAACAAATTGCTTTGGCAGTTTCATGGGAAATTTATATATTGTAAATGTTGTGTACTATTTTGAAAATAAAATCTAATATGAACAAGTCATATATTTTTAATGAAACACCACGATAATTAGAATCGATATAAAGCGCAATTGACGGAATATTCCGAGTTCACCCTAAAGTCTTAACTTAAAAAAAGTCAGGATAAAATTCGCATTGATGTTATCCGTTGTCCTTTTACAATAGAGATTCAACTGAGTGAAACTAAGAGTCCCTTTAGGAAGTTTTAGCGGTTAAAGATAAGTCGATCGCCCGGTCGATATCTTTATTGTCGTCCTTCGTCCGTCGGGACCCGTTGACGACTCTCTGTCGTCAACGCCTTATGTCGTCATCCTATTAACATCGTAAACTAGATGGTACCCGCGACTTACTCTGCGTAAGGGACAGTTACTTGCTACGCACACAAACATTCTAAACTAACACTGTTCGATTTTTGTATTTTTCTTTTTGTGATTTTCATTCGCCAACTCATTGTCTGTGTTATTTCATTGTTTCGGTTGTTTTGCTGTTCTGTGCAGTAATCAAATAAGCGAATCATATAATTATTTATCGTATTAGTATATTTTAGACAATAATATTTTATTAGATATTTATAAATAGGTACCTACTACATAACGTCCATAAGTCCATAACCCAAATAGTTGTGACAAATATAAAAATTAAGTTTCCAGGGCAGGTGATATTTCTGGACCAATACGACCCTCATACCTTGAAGAAAAGAGCTTACTCGTATCTTAAAGACCGGCAAAGCGCTTGTGACTCCCCTAGTGTTGCCAATGGGCGACGGTAATTGCTTGCCATCAGGCAATCCGTCCGCTCGTTTGCCACCTTTATCATAAAAAAAGAAGATTTGAGCCTGAGACCTTCTGCTTCCTAGCTTGCTTCGCAAAACTGGATACGTCATCAAATGATTACAATAAAACTTCTTGAATGAACGTTGTACTTAAAGAATTAAATTCGGCCACGGCGAGACTGTAGCCCCCAACCTCCTTCAGATTAAACTTTATCGTATTTACACGAAAACTTCCACCCTGAATTTACTTTGCAAAGTCCCCATCAAATAAAAACATCGAACTTCAGTTTAACCGAGTTGCCGACCGATAAAGTAACGAGCGAGTTGAATTTTAATGCAAACTCGTCAACGACGCTAAATTCGTTAAGCTTAATATTAATCGAGTTTCCCGATCGGCATTATTCGGGCGCGGCGTGATTGCGCGGCGGCGCGGAGCGGAGGCGGCCTGATGCGCCGAAGCGCGCCGTAACTCAGCGCGCCGTTTTTTCAATCGTTCTTCCTCAGTCTTCATTCCTCTCATACCATACGTAATTGGAAGAAAAGAGAAAGATACCTGAGATTTACGTTTTCGCGGTAGGTGTTGTGATAATGGTGTCGACCTTCATGTCTTGGCGACAGGTTTGGCGTAGTGGATAATGACCCTCCCAATGAAGCCGATGATCCTGTAAGGACAGTAAGGGCATTTATTTGTATTTAACACAGATATTTGTTCCTGACTCATGGGTGTCTATATGTATTTAATTGTTTATAATATATGTAATGTTTATTTATTTATTTATGTCTGCATAGTGCGTGAGGTATGACATTAAGCGATCCCGTCCTGTGCTCAATTTCTAAGTCGGATTTAGATAGTTTGCAACCGAACCCCAATCTTTGTGACGGATTTCCAAGGATCATATACCACGTGACTTTAAATTTAAAGGTATGTCTGAAATTTATCTAAGGTACACTGACGCGCTAAAATTGCACTCACTTCTGTTTCAAGTACGACTGACGCACGAAGATTGGATGTTCGGTAGTTCCAGTAGTCCTATATACACTTGAATAACCAGATGTATCCACAATTGCTAACTAACAGCAAAAAAAAATCTAAACATTTATTATTAATTTGAATTGATTAGGCCTCAAGGGCGCTTTCACGAAGCTGAAAGAATATGAAAAGAAATTAAATTACCATTTATTTTTCTCGTACACAAAACCAAAATTTGAATTAAATAGTCACTTTTATTTTACACGTGGATTTACCCATCACATTAAAATAAACATGAAATTAAATTATAAGTAGGGTTTAGCATTTATACATTTAAAGCTAAACAATTTGTTATCTTGGTACTCCGTTTTGGGATCATCAAACAAAACCATTCGGTCCGAGTGCCCATCTATTATTTCAGCAATGAGTTATTTCATGGCTATTCGTTCTCTTGTTAATTCTTCAAAATACTCACAATTTTAAACCACTATGATTCACTGCGGATGCCACCTATTTAAATAACAGAATAGACGATTTGGAACTTTAAAAAAATCTAGACGAAATCATCTTAGAGTAAGATATCGCTTTGATTTGTGCGCCAATACTGCGCTATTCGCTACAGCTGCTACGAAAATATCGCCCTCAAAACCACATTTCTCTCCAATAGCGGACTGTCTACAGTTTTACACTTAGCTCAAATAAATTATCCTTACGTGATGCTGGAGGCTATTATCAGGCTAATATGTGAATTACTGCGGGCACTGCACGTGGAATACATTCATTAAAAGATATTAGTTCCGCATGGAGTTGTTTACACAGAGATTAACTGTCGCGCGGTAGTGTTTGGGCAGTTGTTAGGTATTCTATAAAATGGCGACTGTTATAATATTTCATAACCCGTTAATTTAGACTAGCCTTTTCAAATGTCTGTTTTGTTTTGAATTCATTACAAAAAAAAATATTTTTTAACAAATTAATAAATAGTCGGTTTGTATTTTGTAACCGTACTTATGAACACCGTTCTAACAACTCCAACTAGGTAGCAGTGGCGGTGCGCACTTAGAGCTCGATTCCTACCTGCTTGACATTCAGACAGTTAAGCAGTGCTCCATAAAGAAAAAAAAACATTATAGATAATAATAGGCTTTTATAGGAAAAAAATTGAGACGCTCCTGATGTTAAGTATGAAAGTCACTACGACTTTGTATACAACTTTGTAAGGTTCCCAGAGCTCCAACCCCCCTTAAAGGCCGGAGTTGCGGGTGCCCATGGGCGACGGTAATTGCTTACCATCAGGCAATCCGTCTGCTCGTTTATGTCATAAAAAAAAATACTAATCTAGAAATGCCTTCTTTTAATCCTAGTAAGGGCATTTGTTTTATGCTTATTTGAAACATTAGTTCCTGGCGTATAAACTTCATCAGTGCATACGTATAGATATATAGTTTTTTTATACAACGGCGGTGGCAAACAAGCATACGGTCCGCCTGATGGTATGAATGCCTGCTACTTCAAATGATTCACATGCGCGTTGCCTTTAAGAACCTATACACTCCTTTTTTGAAGAACCTCGTACTGTAATCCCTAGGGAAAACCTCAGTAAGGAGTTTATTCCACAGCCATATAGTACCTTAAACATATTAATAGCGTTAATGGTAGGCCTAAGTCAATCTGTGTAAAGTGATTTTTAAATATGTATTTATTAATACAAACTACCACATATTATTGTACCACAACAGACACACGTAGGCAATAAATATCGCGTTCAATTAGGCGTATAGTGTTGACAGGCCGTGTCGTGTCAACACGCCGCGCCGCCGCCGCATCGTCACGCGTCGCGTTTTCCATCACAACGCCGCCGACACGGTTATTATAGTTGTCTAGTGGCTTAGGCGACCACGCCGTCTTTGTTTAAACTATCGATTATTTGATTGCCAAAATGAACAGGCTACGAGTTCGTAAAGCGCACTGAAATGATTAGGTGAGCTAGATCGATGTGATTTTTGCTTAGTAATATAGCAATAGCCTTATACTCTATATACTATATCATACCGCGGGTCTCCGATATTGGGTCTTTAAGTGTAAGGATCGATTTTGCTCATTTACTGACCTATTAATTGTATAGAAGCGGGTAAATCACGTTTTATAAGTCGAATATTTATTGCTTGACATGTCCATGTCATGTCATAGACATGAACGGCTCATATTTATGCTCCTCGTTACGAAGTGAAACATGTCGAGCAATATTCGACTTATAAAACGTGAGTTACCCGCTTCTATACAATCAATATGTTTGAATCTCACAATAGTTTTGTTTAAAAAAGCTACTTTCAGTCTTTCGCTTTATTAACTTATATAAGTGTAAACTATTATATGAAATAGCTACACCCCGTTATCTTATGCTCAGTTTGGGGGCAAGTGATTGGACAGTCACGATAATCTAAGTCGATAAAAGATGAAGTTCAATAACATGTCAAAATATCTTTGGTCCGATTTTTGAAATAGTTACCAAGTTATTTCCACAGAGAATTAAAGAGAATCTCTATGAAGATTACTCGGTGACTATTTCAAAAATCGGACCCCAAATTGACGGTATTCGATATTTATAATTGTCGCCCTCCGATCTGATTAAAGAGAGGAATGTGTTGTCTCTATAGCGTTCACTAAAGTAGAATTTTAGTTTGACAAATAACTTTTATAGATAATATGAATCGTCTAATTATGTGAAGCAACATCACTATTTTAGATTTCCCCCAAACTGAGCTTTAGATAACGGGATGTAGAAATAACTATACGAACTAGCTTTCGTTTTATTGTACTGTTCTATAAGTATTTTGTTTCTGTTAACGGCGGTCATAGAACAAGTTATTTATACAACGGTGCATATAATTAGCTCTTTAAATTCTCGTATACATATGCATGTTATTATAAACTCCGCTACGGCTCGTTCCTTTTACTCATATCTTAAGACCCCTTATTATGTAGCTGTTGCACAAAATACAAGTTTAGAACATAACAAATATAATATTACAAACTACTTTCCGAATATTCTTCTATAGATCCTTATTCCAAAATTGCCATTCCTTATTTCATAAATGGCTTCCATACTTACATAACCTAATAAAATAAAACTTTACTTACTTTTAACTTCTGTATATTCTCACGCGCCTTTTGGACAAAAGTGTGCCAGTTAGCAGTAAATCTATTCATTGTCTAGTGAGGTGCATTAAATCGCGGCGCGCCCCGCCGCCGCCGCTCCGCGCCGCCGCCACGCCTGCTGAGGGCGCGTATTAATTAGGCGTGTGATAGTTTCACCTACGCGTTTTGCCGCGTCACTTGTCAGGAGTATTCGTAAACGGTTTATTGGTAATAAAAGAAATGAACTACAAAAAATTATCAGCTGGCAGGCGTCATGTCCACTGACCCTTTAAATCCCTTCACTTATCTCTTGTTTACACAAACGGTTTTTCTATAATATGAATTTACTCGTAGTAAAAAATAATTTTCTTTTAGGGATTGAACAAAATGTTATGATTATTATAAGACCGTCTCCTGCTTGCGAAGTTGTAGGCGGGTTCAAATCCTGGGAAAGACATTAATTTGTATGTTTATCATCACGAATATGTTTTTATAGACGTATTTAAGTATTTAATTATTATTTGGTATTGCAATTCAGCAGGGAAATGTCCACTATCTACGTTACCATGCCACGGGGCGAGTTAAGTTTAGTTAAATTTAATTATATTTAATTTCATTTATTCATCGCTTTCTGCTTCTTATATTATAATTTATATTAAGGTTTAGAATAACATATAATCGATGACGTCTATCAGGTCAGGACGTCATCATTATATTCCTGTAGACTATAATGTTTTTAAATGTATTATCCTGAAAGCTTCGGGTTCATCAAAGTCAGAACATTGCGTATCGTTGTCTTGCAAATATACCTGACCCAACACGTTAAGTCCTTTTAAATTAGGTCAGGTCAGCTATTGCGTGGAATTAGATTTAATTTCGCGTGACAATGGAGCAGGCTAATACTGCGAGATGAGTACGCGATACGGCCACATACACGCAGCCTCATTATCTCACTGATTGGATGCCCGCTGCATGGGGGAGCCATTATAATAAATTATAAGAGCAATCTTAGTTCCGCGACTAGTTAATTAGTTCCCACGATTTTGGATAGCTGTAATTTGTAGTTAGGCACACAATGGACGGACTGATTGCATGCTAGAATCGATGGTTGCATCTACAGGTTCCATGTGCAACGCCAGAACCACTAAACACGAAATTATATAGAATAATGTATAATATAATAGAATGTGCTATATAATTTAATAGAACTTAATAGAAGTATCTGTTTAATTTAAGGCGCGTGTCTCTAAAAACGACCTTTATTGGTATAAATAAATGTGGTTATGTTACCTATTTTGTTTTAAGGATCAACAAAAATATGTATACGATATTCATATTTTTAACGCAACTGAATGGTATAATAAGAATTGAAACTCTTCGACCACTTGTATTAATTTCTTTCTACTCAGTATGTGACCTCAATCATCATGTCACGTCATATCCATAACAAATACGAAAGTGTATCTGTCTGTCTATCTCCAATTTAAATCTAAAGTAAGCCAAAGGGCCTGCCTCTCTTATACGCTTCTCCCTTTCCTTGCCTTCTTTTTATGTCTTGAATTACCCCTTGAAAATAAGGGTACGAAACTAACTCGATGCATACGAAGTTCTGGCCATAAGTCATACGTTATAAACCATACACACTTGAATACTTTAAAAAAAATGCGAATAAAAGATTTTCTAGATATATGGTTGATATATTTGAATTGTTACAGGCGTGCAACGGCCCCGGCGCATCCTGGACGTGGGGCGCGCGGCCCCGTGAGCTCGCGGTCGGCGCGCCGCCGCCGCCAACAACGCTCGGCCGCAGCGCCTCCGCCACGCTGCGCGCCGCCGCCGACCTCAACGTCGACGCTATCAAGGAAAAACTGCTCGACCACCGGATCCCCGAGTCTTGCGTCTAGTCTAATTTAGGTGAATACAACGCCATGCCGCCGCCGTGGACAAAAGTTTTATCACGTGACTTGTCATATCAGGAAACATATCAGTGTAGCATCTATTTTTGTCGGTTGGTGTTTATTTCTAAAACGTTCCCAATTACATTTTTATAACTTGTTTTTTCTGCGTGATCATATCTTACTCACCACCATATCAGAAAACATATCACTGAGTCATAAAATCAGGAATTACATTATAATGTACATAATCATCTTTGAAATTGGTACGAAAGCCTCGGAGGCTCTTTGTTGAACAAGGCGCTTGAATTTCGCGAGCTCTGTCAACACACGCTGCAATCAATTTGAGTGGTGTGGTAACAAAAATTCCGTTTATGGGAGTAACAAAACAAGAAATACTCTTGAAAGCTCGGGCGGAGCGTTCACGTTACAATTTTAATTTGTTAGCCAGCATTAGAACGCCGGCGGCGGCGGCGCGCGCCGATCTTTGTACAGTCGCAATGTCCCTGTCTTGTAAATGTGGTAGGTAGGAATCTTTCGGGATGCATTCTCTTCACTTCTTCTGCCATGCGCTCGGAATAACCATGTAAACAATTACAACTATTATAGTTTTTATACCTTCATTTATTTTGCTTAAATCCATTTCTGTTAACATCTGACCCTACAGCTTACCATATGCCTGACGGCACTCTAAATAATTTCGTGCTTAAGTAATAGTCGTATCTGCTTGTGACATCTTCAGAGACCCATTTATCTAACGAATTAAAAGATTGGATATTCCGAGCGTATTTTTCCGAAATCGAAGACTAAATTATATAGTTTATTTACGAATCGTGTGTAAATAGTAATTTATAAGAATCTTTGCAACTTTTTTATATGTCTACGAATTCTAGCCGGCGCTTGCGGTGCGCGAGCGATGTCATTAGTTTAAATGGATTCATCGTTATTTGTATAAATATAATACATTTATGTAAATAAAATTTGTACTTGACTCTTAAGGTTTAGGTCGGCTTGGAAGCGCGATGCGGCGACTGCAGCGGAAGCATGAGTTGAGCTTTCGGCGGGGTGGGTAGCGTAGCGTCAAGCGTCCAAGAGATTTGATCAGCATGCACTGCGCTCCCATACATTTGCGTTTGTTGAATAAGTACGCCGCTCGCCCCGCCCGACTCACGCTCAACTTATGTCCACTAAGTTGTAAAACATTCTCACTAATACTTTAGATGGAGAATAATGTGGCTCCCACACTATTATAAATGTTATATGACATGAGTTTTCTCTCTCTAACAAATCAATATTACATGATACTGTCTCTGTCAAACCGTGTTGTATAACGTTATAAATTATAACACTCTAGTGAAGGGGCAACATAATGTACCTACACGTAAGAATGTTTTGCAATTAGTTTGCCAAGTATTGACTCGCGTAGTTCATTGTACAGATTATTTACACCCAAGCTCTGACGACTTAACGCCTCCTACTTTATGTCCAGACAATTTTATGACGTCTAAAGATGTCAATCGCATAGGTGTTAATCCCTCGGATGCGTGGTCAACAGAAAATAGGTATGAGCTTTGAACTGTAATTGATTCAAAGGTTTTAATTTCAAGAAATGCTAGGCCGTATGACCGAGGGGTTATAGTCCGATTCAACACATTGATATGCGACAGTTTTCTTTTATGATCAAAGAGATTTACCTTAAGCCCCAAAGTTTCACAGCGCACACATTATTGTCTGGCGTTTTTTGTAAATTTTCCACACAACAATTCCAGGGACGTTTTTAATCACGTCACGCATTTAAAACAAGGCTGAGCCGTCACTGTGAAATCACGGAAAATAAACTTGATTACGAAGTCGAAATTACGTCAATTTTATTTTTACCCAAAGAGGAAAACTGAAGCATTTATCAATGTGTCCGAAGTTTGTGTTGGAGGTAGAATAACGGGGAATGTTAACTTGAATGAAAACATATCTTTTTGGCGCAGTCGGCGTAATGGGTATTATGTAAACATAATAGTAAAAACAGAGGTTTTATTGTGCCCGACGACGGTCGGCGTGTAGGTAAATGATTGTTAGGTAATTATAATTTGTAAGTAAGAGATTTGTTATTCTAATGTTTAAAACAGCTCGAAGAGTACGCCCTACTGTTGACTTATTTATTTATTTTGATGGAAAATTAAAGGTTGTCTTGGAAGTACACTTAGCGTTTTACTGCCCTTAAACAACAACAAGAACGGACCAGCATCTGACATTCAGTCGCACCTGGTGGTAAGTGACGAGGTCGAGGGTGTAGCATGCTGGTTCAGTAACAGCCTCACTCTTGCCTTGAAAAGACCCAAATATCTTTCCGGGAATACAGACGAATGGAGCGAATTCCACTCCTTAGCAGTCCGCAAGCGAAGAGATATTGAAATATACACTATGTAAAAGAAACCGAATAATTTTTAACAGAGTTTTGCTGAAGCCAAATACAGTAAAAAAAAAAGACTTTTGGTCAACTCCGGCAAAAACATGTTCTTTTTTCTGAAAACATTTTGACATTAAAATTAATGTTAATGAGAAAACTATGTCTGAAACTATGTAGGATACCTATCCTGGGTTCAATTTCTGGAACGAGCATATCTCGGATTAAGTCGTTTGTGATTGTTACAGAATATAAAATAAATGTAATTTAAATATGGGAGAATCCCCATCCCCACATCCTCCCGCGAGTGTAGTAAGAGACGACAATAGGAAAATCTACAACTACTGCGGTCGACAACCCGCCTGCCAAGCGTGGTGACTATGGAAACTACCTTACTACTTTGTAGAGATGATACAAGTCATATTTGAATTCGTGAACGACTCGTAAAAATCGCCCCTTGACGCTCAAAAATTGTTACTACATTGTGATTATGTTTTATAACCAGGCACACTTCATATCATATTTATATAATCAATACTTTAAACCTAACTACAAGGCGAGGAAAATATGATGTACTTTGATAATTTTATTCTTAGGCAAGCCGTACAATATGAATTTAAGTTTTTCTATTACGCGAAGGCAAATTGATCACCTGTATGAAATTAATTATTCATTTATTATACAGGGATCGGGTTATATGCGCACCGCTACTGGTACAGTGCCATAAATATCGATGCCCCCAATATGCCAAAACATGTATACATCACATTCACATCACATTTCAGCCGTATGCAGTCCACTGCTGGACATAGGCCTCCCACAGTTATGACTTGCATCATCTTGGGGGTAGTTGCCATAGTCGCCACGCTTGGCAGGTGTTGGCGACCGCAGTAGCTGTAGATTGGGTTTCGACGGACGCTGCTGCCCGTAGGATAATTCCCTTTGTCGCCTCTTACGACACCCGCGGGAGATGGAGTGGTGCTATTCTAGTCAGCCGGCATCACACGGCATATGTATACATGCACTGTATTATCTTTAAATTAAGGTACGTGTATACGTTTTTGGGCAATTTGCTTGTATCAATATATTTTACCTTGACACATTACGACTACGAAGGAAGTGAGTTTTTATATAACAATGCTGATATTATTTTCATACAAGCCTGTGGCATACTTTTGGACAACTTCCTCAATTACCGCTAATAGTATCGTTAAGTCTAAAATACGTTCCCTGTTTTTCTCTTTACCTTATATTATTAAAATATAAAAAATAGATTCTCGTAACTGGCGGCAGCGGGGAGAATTTTGAGTCTACTCTAGCATATTCAACCTTGATAGAAAGAGGCTTCGTAAAATGCTGGACATAGGCATCCCATAGTTGCCATAGTCGCCACGCTTGGCAGGCGGGTTGACGACGGCAGTAGCTGTTGCATCGGTTTCGGTTTGCCTGCTGTGCTGGATGAGATGGGGTGGTGCTATTTTCTGCCGGCACCACATCTCGTAATCTATTTAACTCTGTCATGCACAAAGAAACAGTATTCTAGAAACATAATACTATAAATGTAGAAATGAATAATCGGGAGTAAAGAAATTATACATTTCGAAATAAGAAATTTTTGTGTACGATTATTTTTATTTTTTATTTGAGTACACGACTCAAAAATCGGATCCCTCATTACGTAAGCAATATTTTAGTCTTAACTATTTATTTAAGACATATTCTTGTTTTGCATCTGTAACGCCATCTGTGAATAGCTGCGCACGACGCGAAGGACCAGCGACAGCAATATTGAGAACATACCATCGTCTGTTGTAGTGATGCCACTCACCGCTAGATGGCATTTCTAGTTGAATTGAAAGTGCTGTAAGTATTTAATGAATCTAGGGTATTGTTTCATGTCATGTCATTTTTGGAAATAAAATATTTTGTATTTATTTGTATTTGTATTTGTTTAGTTTATGATACAGGCTAGGGGCTACTAATTTATGATACCCTGCTATCCCATCCCGCTCCTCTGACGCAATCTATGAGCCGGATATGAACCTAGAGACTGTATTTTTTATATGAAATTAGGGGGCAAACAAGGATTTTTCCCTTATTTCTAAGAATTAAAGAGAAAAGCATAATAGTAGACGGAAAGTTATTTACTAAATAGAACTAACCTTGGACTATGAAGAAAACTGAGATAAAAAATAACCTATTTCTATCCAAGCGCCATGACTCAGCACGATTTGTAAGCACCAAATATTGTCTTCACCATTTGTACACTTTACTACCATGTCACTCGTTGACAATTTCGCACGGCGGCCATTAATAACGACACAACATGGTACTAAAGTGTACAGATGTTTATGAAGCTGGCTGTGAGCCAACGAGGCGTAGCTTCCAACTTGATTGAGTTTCTTTAAGTTGTAAACAAATTGGCTATGTTGAGCGTGCGGCTAAATAAGTCAGGATGCAAATAATTAGATAGAGGGAATAAATGATTGAATTGAGCTTGGTTATACCTAATACTTCACTAGCTTGAAAAGTCGGTTTTTATTCTTTAAAAACAGACAGCAAAATTGCATTTTATTCACAAGGGAGCAAAGTAATTTCATACTTTTGAAAGTTATTTTGCCGTCTGGGTTAGATGTAATCTTAAATAATGATTTTAAATGGTAAATGGCTGACACTGCATAACTCGATATGATCGACAAAATTATTACAACACTATTAACACCAGACCAAACACCAGATGTGGAAAAGTACACCTACTGTCCTAGGTAGGTTTAGGTTATGTTCGTTTTGTATCAGCCCGACGACCAAAGCGCCCAAAAATAGGAACTCCGCGCAAGCAGAGCTCTGTCGACTAGTCATTTTGTGTTTTTGCCATGTTTAGTTTCGGACGTACTCATTTTATGTTCTAGTCCGTTTAAGACTTACCCTGTAGTAGTAACGTATATGTACACGCATGTCAGCATTCTATATTCAAATATAAACTACATAGACATGGTACTTCAGTTAAGTTTATCACCTACCTACAATATTATATACAAGAGTCAATGAAAGTTCAAAAAGTATTTATTATAGTGAAATGTCAAACAATATTTCTCTCTTTTTATGTCTAACATAGGTACGTAATTCTCAACGAAGATCCAGACTCCTTGAATAAATAAAGGCTGATTTGTTTGAGCTATTTTCTTGCATTATGCATTTTCTTCGCTGTAGTGAGGTGAAAAGCTGTGTGTATAACACAGGCCACAGCATGTTCCTTGCGTTATCCTAGCATTTTGCCGCGGCTCCTAGGATCTACTTTGCAACTAATCCCAAAAATCCCCACAGGCACTAAATTTACGAAAGCGAATGTCATCTGACCTTCCAGAGATCCAGAGGGTAAACAAGACCTTATTGGAATTAGTCCGGTTTCCTTATTACTACCGGTTTCCTAGTTAATACATAAGTTCCGAAAATTTGAGCTCATTGGTAGGAGTTGGAATTTTAACAAGCTTTTACGGCTGTGCAGATTTCTGGAAAGATCGGTGATCAATGGTTCTTGAGTGGCGAGCACGTAATGGAATTTGTTGGAACCGGGCGGCCAAAGAAGGTCATTGTGGAAACCATATTGTCTTAGGGGAGTTTCTTGTACATTTCTACTATCCACTACTAGACAGGACTACATAACAGATGAAGTGGAATACCTCCAACCCAACACTAGTTAGCGATGACAAAAATGTTTGCACTAAACAATAAACATTCTCCGACAAACGTTTCGAGCCGATAAATATGTCATCGTATTGCAAATAAATAACTGATGAACAATGAGATCGGGTGATGGATAGCGTTACGTCACACGGAGGCATCCGTCACCGCACACCCGTCGCGTCGTATGTCGCCATCGGCCACCAATAGTGTTGGGCCATTGATGAAAAAAGTTCTAGTAACTAGTACATTTTAGAAAAAGCCTTAAACTAAAACTAATTGAAATAGGGGCTGATTTAGGAGACATGAGCAGGATTAACCCACGAATTCAGTTATAATAAGCTACTGTTTCCTACGCTTAGTGAAATAACATACATTTTTTAAGTGTTAAACGTTTTAATTTTTTACAAATTGCATGGTCATTTTGAATGCTCCCGCCAAATTAATTGTCATCAACGGTGAAGTCGGTGTGCGAAGCCTTCATTATACATTCGTGAAATCCTTCTAAAATTTATAAATGTATCTACAAATTTGTGAACAGATTTACATAAAACTTGGCGCAATGACTTGACAAAAATGAAAACTCACTTTTGTAAAAGAACCGTACTTGAAGATACTAAAATAACGCCTCCATCAGAGGTCCACTGTTGGACATAGGTTTCCTCCACGGGGTAAGGGTGCGATTTATTTTTATACCAAAGATTCAACCTTAGTCACACCTTATGGTTAGTATCGACGAGGTCGAGGGTGCAGCACGCTGGTTCAGTAGCCTATTCACTCTTGGCTTGAAAATATCCAAATTATATCTTTCCGGGAATACGGACGAAAAATTCTAATTTCTAGCACACTACAGCTACCGACACCCAGCAATTAGTCCGAGATCATCCGTCCATCTCATTAATGGACGACACTATAGGACAGGTTGTAAAGGCTCAACGACAACAGACTCCCCCAAGACTCCCCTATTGCCTTTCCTACTGTTCAGTCTTGTGACATCTATCTTCAACGAATTCTTCAACAGATTCTTCTACGGATATTCTCATTTCTGATTCGATCATGTATACACAACAAGATTCCAACACAATCTATATAAATTCCTTATGTTTACGTCATCAAATTGTTTAGTAGGTACTAAGTAAATATAATTTAAAAATAACATTACCTGTGGAAGCGGCACACAATTTTGGCTCGGAGCAGCCTACGGAGCGAAAATCGCAAATTTAAAATGATTGTCATATTTACTATTAGTACGCCTTAATTTAAGTAAAAGAGAGATGGTTGATGTAACTGGTGACCGAAGAGCTGGCGGCATCCTCGCACAACGTATCAGCATTGCAATACAACGAGGAAATGCCGCCGGCATCCTAGGTACAATGACTCAAGGGCCTTTTTTATACTGTAACTGTTAAGTACTTGTAGTTATCATAATACGATTGTAATATTTGTAAATAAATGTATTATATACCTGCTTATTAAAAAAATAGAGATGCCTTCAAACTTCGACATTAGCGCCGTTAGTACAGTCGCCATCCGTTAGTAAAGTCTGTCAGAAGTTTGACCGATGCCGCTACCTCAAATGTTTTGATTATAAACCAAGTTTCCATATAATCTCGATAAAAACTAAAGTTATTGTATGTTATCCAATATCCAAGCCATCACTATTCCCAAACGCACGCTTTGTCATCCACGTAATATCATAATGTAGAAACGCGTAGGTGTAGCGAATATCATTTCTTTTTGCATATTATTTCAGGTCTATATCGATCATCGCGAATCGCAATAAAGAAAATTGAAATTTGCCGCAATTTTTTTAGTTTTTTTTTTGTATGATTCCGGGTATTATAAAAAACGTGATACCAGATTATCAACCGGCATCTGAGGTTCTAGTGTAAGTTACTTTTGACGTAAAAAAGAGCCCTGAGTGTAAGTTTTTAACGCAATGTTACTATACCATCGCGTTAGAGTTACCTATATAAATAACATTATCACTTACGCGTTCGAGACATTTTTTTACGTTAAAAGTAACCTACACTAGAGCCTGGAATTTTTTTATGTTAAAAGTAACTTACACTAGAGTCATGATCAATTTACAAAGTGGACCCCATGGTCAACTTTGTAAATTGTAAAAAAAAAAATACTCTCTCATACATTTTCGTCAATTTATACTTGACCTTTTCTATGAAACAGCTCAATTTTTATGATGTTCAAAATCATGAGCAGATGCCGGTTTGACAATCATGTATCCCGTTTTTATAATATCTAGTATGAATAATGATAGTAAATGGCGCGAGCTCACACAGCTTGTAACACTATTATATAAATTATAAATAAATAATATAAAAAAGGAAAAAAAAACTGTCCAGGTCCTTTGGCGTCCGAGGCGGGATTTGAACCCGTTTCTCTAGCTTTTGCGAAATTATATCAGAATCCCGAAAGTGATTCATATTCGAGGTGCCAGCACATAGTGTTTATAGACGATACCCAAAAAATCGTTAAAAACAAAAGTAGATATATACTTGACAAAATTCGACGGGTTTCCGCTGTTTCCAGTCGGTCCAATTGCTGCAAAAGCTGCCATATGTATCTTGTGTATGTCATCTATTTCCAATTTTAATCATAAAGTTTCCATTAACGATTTTTCCGAACTTGGTTTCTTTGAAAATTTTATTGTGGCGGCGGTGCGTCCATACAAGGCTTCCCTCCGGCTTAACTAACATTTCCTTAGTCTACCAGACGTTTCCTTTGACGTAAGGAAGAACCTTGAAGAAACGCCAAAACCATGTTAGCTCCGTCTTAACTTAGTTCACTCATTGCCACTGGTAGGTTGTCAGTCGCCATCACATATAGCTGTGGAGGTAGCCATAAATATCTTATAAATTATCTGTCAAGATGATACTGTGCACGTGATACGATATTTGTGACCACTTCCACAACTCTGATATATCTGATGCCGACTGTGTATCGGCAAATCATGAAAAGATATCTCAGACAGGATTTAAAGTACCATTGTGGCATAAACAAAATATAACATCCATATCGATCGTCACAAAAACCAATTTCATTCTAAGCAAGAAAATGGAAGCCAGTTTGTTTTACTGTTCACTTCGCTTCCTCTTTCAACTGCAGAAAAGCACGTTGCATTTATTCCGCTATTTGCCCAATTCCAACACGTTCACATAAGCTTCATCCATGTCTCGCTTTAGTGTATTGTTAGACCTTAAGTTCAAAACGGAACGCGTATTGGTTTAGGTATCACTGGTGAGAGTCGCAGAAAATGGCCCCAGCTGTTCAAAGGCACGCATCTATCCCATCTCAGCTGTTTACCTCGCTGAACCCGAACAAACAAACAATACGATGAAAATAAATTGCACTTGAAAGAACGCACAAACAGATCTATAAATGTGTCCCACTGCTGGGCAAAGGGCCACCACAACTCTCGGTCTTGTGCTGTTTCCTAGCTGAGGAAAGCGTCAAGATCGATCTGCCATGTCTGTTTCAGCCTGCTCCGTCCACGCCCCACTTGCGGTATCCACTTGAAGCTACACATGCCTAGCTACAGATGCAAGCGGCAGATGTAGCCCGATCCCACTTGAACCTGGCAGTCTTCCGACCAACGTCAGCTATGCGTCTTTTGTACAAACTCTAAAGAGAAAATCGTGATTTAAGTAGATAGGTCTAAAAAAAAAAAATTTTCTTCTGACATGACCGAAATTGTAGCCCAAATTTTTGTAAGCTTACATTGATCTCCTATTTATATAGTTACCTTTTTAGATAGGAACAGTAATGTGCCGATAGAAACCGAAAAATTGCACAATTATATTAAAAATTACCGCCAGTCTTTATCCGAGACCACGAGAACAACGTCGTTTTCGAAACGTTAGAGGTAAATTTTTAAATAATGTTCAAAATTTCCGTTTACTAAATTTAATTTTCTTTAGTTCAAAGTAAATTTTGTAAAATACCATTTTCAAGATAGGATTTACTCAAATAGCCCGTAGTTATCGGTACGAAATCTGATCAGCAAAACTTCAAAACGGAGTAAGTCGGTATTGGAGAGCTTGTAGACTACTTGGCCTCAATAAGTTGGCCTCGATAATAACTTGGCCAACTAATCCTCCAAGGCGAGAAGCGGGAGCGAACGTAAAAGAAAGGAGTGCTGAGTGCGCCAAGATATTCGTCTAGTTGCGCCAAGTCGGGTGATTGGTCAAACCAATATAACATTGTACCCAGTGGAAGATGTAAGGTTACTAGTAAAAACTTTGCACTTAATAATTGTTATCAATTCAAAACATATACTGAAGAAAAAACAACTACCTCCGTCTTTTGAGGCGGGATTTGATTCCGCATCTCCAGCTATCGCGGCTGACGCCTTAACCGATTGAGCCACCCGAAAACAGCGGAACCTGTCGAAATTTGTCAAGTATATGTAATCTTGTTCATCACTTCGCCAACGGCCAACTGTAGTCTTCTCAGCAGGCTAGGGTTAGTGAACCAGCGACAAAATTCCCATTAGCTCGACACCATCACACATCACAAATTCGATTGAGACTGCCTCAACCGATCTTGCTGGAAGCGTAAAATCAGTAGTATTTAATTCTAGTAGTGAAAAGCAAGACTAGTGCGGAAGTACACGGACAAATATTGCTAGACTTATGTCTGCTAATTTGCCACGACATGAACCGCTACAGAGAGCTATCTCCAGCACCTTACAGCCGTCTACTTCCAGCGAACTGTACGCCTACAGGGATGGACTCGCTTGCATTCTGTGAGCGATGAGAACCAATCATCTGCATCGGATCTGCCCTTTGTTCCCTAACCGCACTGAACTCGTGACCGCTTCTTCAGCAATGCTATTTACAAATCTCTTCCGTCTGTTAATTCAGATTCAAAGTCCTTATTCATAAAACTCTAACTTAAATTTAATTATGTATCCTTAAGAGGAGTGGTAAATTTTCCATATAAGCGTTCTCAACTCTTTCCTCCGTAGTTTTAACTCTAACTCTAGTCTTTTTTGAAAACGGATTCATAACATCATTATCTGTGTCGTACAAAGTTTTAGAGCTCATTAAACATTGCTTACAACGGTTGAGTTAACTGTTTTGCAAACAGTCGCTTATATTCAAATTTGATGACAAAAAAGTCCGACACAGTCAGTCAGTTTGTCATAATTTCGTGTCGTGCGTGCGTTCCTAACTATGGACGGACGTTTCTCTGGCGATTCCATGGTGATCGACACACCGCGTGGCGTCTTGGTAGCGTGCAATTTTATAAGGGAAGGCAGAGAAATCGCAGGACAGAAACTCTGGTGTCCCTACACTTTAGAGGTCAAGTTTTGGAGGAGTTTTGTTCAGAATTCAATGTTATTATATACATTTATGCGAGGATAGTTTACTTTTAATTGTATAGAAGCGGGTAAATCACTTTTTATGTAAAAACGTGAACGTATAACTCACGTTTAATAAGTTTAAGTAAGTGTTAAGTTAACCACTTCTATACAATTAATATGTTTCAGTCTAACGATAGTTTTGATAGGATTTAAATGATAAATAAATAAATAAATAAATATTTCGGGACATTCTTACACAAATCGACCTAGTCCCACGGTAAGCTCAATAAGGCTTGTGTTGCAGGTAAGGCGACGATATATATAATAAATAGATACATATAAATACTTAAATACATAGAAAACACCCATGACTCAGGAACAAATATCTGTGCTCATCACACAAATAAATGCCCTGGCTGGGAATCGAACCCAGGACCTTTGGCTTCATAGGCAGGGTCACTACCCACTAGGCCAGACCGGTCGTCAAATGATACAAATCTACACGGGTTATATTTACAGGAATGTTGAAGTTTGGTAAAGGAAGTTAATCAGATTAGTAGGAATTTAAATGAAACCACAGAAAAATAGTAAATATATAATCATACAAGTTTCTATATTTCAGATTACAATGTCCCCCGAAGATAAATCTATAGGTAAATAATTTTAATTATATTAAACAACATTAAATAATTTGACTAGAAATATGAGTAATGTTAGCTCATTTATAAATTATAATATTAGTAGATTATGTAATCATAATTATTGACACTTGAGGAAAATAGCTAGAAGCTGATAAAATATAAACAAAACGAGACAGAGGTAGCAGTACCTATTTATATGGCGTGTTTAGTTTGACGGATTGTAACTTTAACTTAAAACGATATGAAAGTGAAAGTTAATAAACGATAAATTTAATAATCACGTGTCAAATAAACTATAAAATCTTTGATCAATCTCTGTACAATATCAACTAATTTCTTACACCGCCGTGTGGTGCTGGATGAGAGTAGTCTCACCCCATCTCCCCGATGGAGAGGTGACAAAGGGAAAAACTATTGTCAGCAAGGCGAAACCGAATCAACAGTAACTGTAGTCCAACCCGCCTGCCTATCTTGGCGACTAAGGACTCCCCCAAGATGATACAAGTCACATATGGGGTAGGCCTATGTTAAGCACCCTACACTATTTAGAACAAATTTTACTTGTATTTTCGTACATGGCGGTCCTTTAGGAAGCGATAAATGTAAACATGGTTGTATAGGAAAGAAAAACTAGTAGACTTCAACGCTTTCCTGATGATGCACGGTATCCTGCCGGAACATCTCCACATCAGCTTGGGAGTCCGCGTGGATCATCTTAGCACGCCCCTCCTACACAGAAAAACAAGGTTTGATAACCTGGTAAAAAAGTTTAGCATAGATAGATAGATCAATTTATTTCTTTCAGAAAATGGCACAGTATTTTACATAACAAAATAAAATGCATTCACCAGAAGATCATAGCCTGGATTGACCCACCCACTGCCACTTAAGTTTAGCAATTCGGCGGGCTATATCGGTTACTTGGTTCGGCTTAGAATGACATCATTTCTGAAGCGCTCACGCAAAGACACGGTCAACATTGACAACCGGTCTGGCCTAGTGGGTAGTGACCCTGCCTATGAAGCCGATGGTCCTGGGTTCGATTCCCAGTTAGGGCATTTATTTGTGTGACGAGCACAGATATTTTTTCCTGGGTCATGGGTGTTTTGTATGTATATAAGTATTTATATGTATCTATTTATTATTTATATCGTCGTCTAGTACCTACAACACAAGCCTTATTGAGCTTACCGTAGGATTAGGTCGATTTGTGTAAGATTGTCCCGAATATTTTTTTATTTTAATTTTTTTTAACATAGCCTTCTTCATTGCTCATTGCTACAATGAGTGATTTTGAATTTTCTTACGAAGCCCATGGTAAGCCACCCCATAGGGTAAACCGGAAACCCGGTACAGATCGCTGGAATCCACTAGATGCGGGTGGTGCAAAACTGGTCATTGCGGTCGCTGTACGGAGGCGTGTCCAGCAGTGGATGTCCTTCGGATGATATGATGATGATGATGAGCCAGGATTTCAAACTCTCTCTATAAAATATTACATACAAATCGGTCAAGCTATGCTATGAAGCTATTATTTCTGGCCGAAGGGGGTAGTGTTTCGGAGGTTCCGGGGCAATCTGCCGAATCCTACTCCAGTTCCAGTACTATCTGTGCAACAAAGCCCCACTGCTGCGTTGCCAAAATGTAGACAGTTTTATTAAATTTTGTATTTGCTTTTTTATGTTATATATGTATTTAGTTATATGACGCATTGGTTTTACTGTTATGTCATATTAACTTATTTGAATAAATGAATGTGTTATTTGTATGTAAACGTAGCGCAGCATAGCTCTGGTGGAAAGGTAGCCTAAAGGTAGCTCACCGACTACGTCACACCGATGACTCGTACAGGTAGATGGTGCCCTACGACAAGATAGCCCATTTGTTCCATCGAACAGTAAAAAAACATATTGAAAATTACTTCTTATGCCTAATTTTATTCTTAAATTGGGACAGAACAAATGGGAATCAAGCCAAAGTCAAAGAAGTTGTCATCCGTTGTACTCCTTTCCTCCCTAAGGTCAAAGATATATACACGAACAAACGTCCAAAATATGTATATATTATCCACATTATTGTCTCAGATTTAAGGTACACGTATACATATTTTGGCACTTTGGTTGCATGCTGCACTTAATGTTACTGTCAATTCTCCATAAATTATCCAAGAAATCTTTTCAAGCTAGTGGTAAAGTGCAAACCTTGGCCTAAGGGTGACACTGCATTATTATCTTACTATGGTGAATTGGAAGCGATAAATTGCTGTCAACCAATTGTATACATCGAAAACTGATTACCATCGTTATTAAAGCTTGCACTTTTTTTACCAGGATCAGTGTGACATAAAAATGCAAGGATAAACCAAGGTTTGATCTCCGTGAGTTCTTATAGAAGATATGACTTCTTAAGTTCTAGTTCTCATACCTTTGGATGCATCATGATAAAAGGCAGTTCGGCAGCCAGCTCTCCAGCCAGGGCACCAAGGTACAGCTTCACCTTCACGCTGTAGGAAACCACGATGCCAAAAGCGTCACGTTGGTCTGGGTCCAGCATCCTGTCAATAATTAGACCTTAAGTTTTGCAGATTGTGGATACGCTGAGAGTTTTCTAATGACATGGATGAATACTCAGTGGTCAATTTCTTAGGAAAAATGGTTTACTTCATCAGCACAAAGAAAACTGTTGAGCTTTGGCGCAAGCTAGTAAAGCCGTTTCCCATTGGCTTGTCTTGACTGTCGCTGTTACTCAGTTTTCAGGTAAGATTTTAAAGTTTTTTATTCAGTTCTGATTGGATTAATAGACTATTTTAATAATTAATATATTATTTAAGTGATTAGTGATTAATAGATTATTTAAGTGCTAATGTTTTGACTTGTCAATACTTAATCAGGACCACTTAAAATGTGCCACCAGAATGTATCTTAACGAATGCTGTTAGTGTCAGATAAAACAGAGTCCGCTTTATATGACTATGCTATGTTGGAAACGTCAGCGTCTGCAGCAGCACGAGCGAGTCAACTTTATATGACTGTGTTGTCCAGACTTCACAAGCTATAAACGAAGAATCAATAAGAGTGTGTAAGTTCTGGGGTTTGAATACTTTTTAGAAAGATTTAATATTATTTTGTATTAAGCAGAAACGTCTGCTAGCGCATATCTCCGAAGTTTAAATCAAGAGAAAAATTGAAAACAAATCATCCATGATGACGTATACCAAGAAGGATAAGAAAGAAAATTTTGAAGTCATAAACGGCACCATTGATAGTGCACTGGGCTAGTGATCCAGTGGTTGTGGGTTCGAGTTCTTCGAATCAAATTTTTCAATCTTTCTTTAATCATCAAAGATTTGATATGAACATGCTCTAAGGCTTAGAGCATGTTCATGTCAAATCTTTGATGTTCCTCCTCAGCTGTCACCCTAAGTTGGAACTTACAGAGTAGTAGAGGCGAGGGTAGTGTCGCCACGTTTGAGCTGGCCGTCGAGAGCTATGCCGCGCTTGTCTCTGTTGGCTGACAGAGCTGGAGTCAGGTGCAGAACGCGCTGCAAGCTGGATCCTGGCTGCAGAGGGCAGCCATCCCTTGAACACAAATATCTCTTGAAATATCTTCAGATTAGTAGTTCAGAATATAGTAATCATGAAACAATCATGTGGTTAGTTGATCTCTTCTAGACATTTTAAGAGGATAAATAATAAATTAATATCACAAGATATCCTCACACACAGGATGAAATTACTTGCTTAATTTTTAGATATGTATAAATATCTAATAATAATTATTTGGGGAGTAGAGAAGAGAATATTAGTATACTGGCATCAAAAATACATATTGTCCACATAATAAATTATTATTCTTTACTTGCTTGTTTTTTTTTCTAAGGATAGAAACATACCTATCTGCCGAAATTGTTAGGCGAATGTTATGTCAATATAGGTAGGTATGACGGGATTCAGACACATATGTGGTGTGTGCCAAAGCTCTGTCCAGTGACAGATCTGTGCCATGGGGCACAAGGGTATTGGCCTGCCATATATTCAATTTTAAGATGATCTGTACGATTATTTAATACCCTATCTACACTCATAGCAAATGCGATATCCATTACCATGACGATCACAATAGAGTTTAAGAACAATGATTAAGAAATTAATAATTATTAATAATACTGACTGTGTCTCCACACTAGCGACGATATTGCGATACTGTCCACTCTGGAACAGCACCACATCGACCCCTTGCTGGACGGCCGCCTTGATACGCTTCACCACCTTGTTGCTATGGTTACGAATGCACACGTTCACAGCGATGCTCTCGCCATGCATGTAAAGCTGCTTGTCCAACGTCAGTTCCAGTTCCAGTTGTCCAGGGGACAGGACGAAGTCCTTGCGGACTACGGTGCATGGCTGTGGCCCGGGCTTGCCTGGCGCGTATTGGACCTTCCGAATGCCCAGGGCGATCGTGCTCCTGAATACACGAAGAGATTCTGAGTTATAAAAGTAGACACCCAGAAATTTTAAGTTTATGATTGAATATAGAATATAGTTTTGGATGTTATCCATCACGTGTAAGTGCGAGATTCCTAACTTTCCGAGATTAATTTTGGCTTGCTTTGAATGCAATTGTAAAGAATCATAAGATGACTTGAGTAATTAATCCAAACATCAGTTAAAGTGGTTACAGAACAGTAAAGAGCAGGAGAGTATAATCTTATCTCAACTGTTGTACATAACAGCTAGAGACTAGGACTTGGCTGTAATGGGGAATATTTATTTGTTTTATTAAACTTCATTATACAAAAGAATATCTTGACTATGAAAAGGCATTCTCTACCACTCAAAGACGAAGTTTTATAGTATATCTCCAAAGGATTTATAATAGCTCTACTCATATTTAATTCAGTCTCTTTGTATCTGTTGACATATAAATAAAAATAATTAAATATTTTAGACAATCTTACACAAATCGACCTAGTCCTACGGTAAGCTCAGTAAGGCTTGTGTTGTAGGTACCTACCTACTGTACGACGATACTTATATATAATAGATAGATACATATAAATACCTGAATACATAGAAAACACCCATGACTCAGGAACAAAAAAATGCCCCGACTGGGATTCGAACCCAGACCATCGGCTTCATAGGCAGAGTACCACTAGGCCAGACCGGTTGTCAAAAATATGCATTAAAAGTATTTGTACCTGCGATGTGAGCGGTCGATCTCGGAGTCACCAACGAACAGCTTCACATAGTAGTGCACGCCACAAGGTTCCCCCTCGTCTTCTAAAGCCGGCTGGAGGGTCACGGAGCCAGGCGCGCCCGCTGGCACGGTCAGGCGGAAGGCAAAGGCGTTTTCACCAAGTTTCTTGATCAGTCGCTCCTGACAAACGGTTTGACATATAATTGTATATAGAATAAGGATTTCCATACAGCGTGGTAATGCGGCCAGTCTTCAGCTAGCCTAATATGGTCGGGTTTTTATCACTTGTCAGAATATCTGTTACGCTCAAACAAGTACGAAAGTGACGGATAGCGCGATAGACGATAAAATGTCAACTATGGTAGACGTTCTGGGCACCCTGCCCGTTGGTGGATTTCGAGGACATTCTTTATTTATAGGTATTAGTTTTTAGTGTGTGACGAAGCCTGTTGCTGATTTTTTTTGTGTTTGTTTGTGTTGTATTTTCTGACGACGTCTGCGTTGCGGATTTTTTATTGGTAGTATAGGTGAAAAACTTAGCTAAAGCACCTGCTCTATGTAGTAGAAACGTGTCTGTACACACATTTCGGCATTCTATATTCAAATTTTGACGTAAGTTCGACAACTACATCGACGTGACTTTCTTAAATTTTTCACCTATACAGATTTTTACCGTTTTTACTTTATTTGAAAGCACGTCATCGTTGTGATCTTGTAGAAATTACAGGTATAGTAAACACCTCCATATACGGTTAAATTACAAACTTACTTCGGAAATTATTTTATAATTTTTGTCAAAAACTATTCAACATATCAATAAAACATTTTTTTCCACTTTTTATGTTACCACTTTGTCGGCTGGTTGATATACATATTAGTACCAAATTTCAGCTTTCTAGTGCTAACGGTCGCTGAGATTATCCGCGGACGGACGGACAGACATGGCGAAACTATAAGGGTGTTGACTACGGAACCCTAAAAATCTGTCGCTTATTTTAGGCTAGTTGGGTACCTTTCCTTGTAAGTTTTCCACCTACGAGTACAGCTGTATATTTGCAGCTGTTTAACCCCGCCTGCAGGTGTTGCAGCGCGACGCGTTTATTGCATTCCTCGCGCGCAGCCAGTACCTACTGCTTCATTACAGCTTGTAAATAGCTTTAAATGGACCGCAGGCGGACTAGTTTATAGTATCAACTGCGGGCAGGTTGGAATTCGTGTAGAAGATATATAGTAGTATTTGTAAACTGCTTTAAAATTTTATAGCAATTCACGTTCTATTAACGCTTTATGGACAAGCTGAATCGAATGCATAAAGAAAGGAAATACGTTTTTTTTTATTATGCAGTGAACAAACTACGTATCTTGGTCGTCACCCGGCAGTCCCAGGGCCGCTACCTAGTGGCTTTTTGTAAAGACCAGCTACAAATTTACAGAACGCAAGGCCTACTACCTTACACTGGCATGCTCTAAGAGTAAAATTGTTTTGTTGTTCTATTGATTTGCTATAATCTCTTTAATATTGGCGAAATCATCGGAGTAGCCATGTTAAAAAAAACGAGATGACAGCTGCCACGGAAACAAAATTGAAATCAATATTTAGGTAACAATTGGTACCAGGATAACATGAATCTCACGAAGCTAATAGGTAAACGTGCTGTCTCATAGTTCAGTGAATCATAAACTGGACTCTAAGACAATGTGCCTAAAGTTGTTTTTAGCCTGTTGAAAATTAAAGCGACGTGGTGTGGGGAGCCGTGAGATGCGGCCGATTTTAATAAATATTTTGTATGAATAGAAATAAAAATAATCTATTACATCTGAATACTGACAACCTGATGCTAAACTCTCGATAAAGGATGAGTGTTACACCGTGTCGCGTCTCCTACATGTCGCCCTCCCGAGGCACTCGCGGCCTGACACTCGTATATTGACGTCGTTCCATCCAGCAATTTGTTGCGAGTAGATCATCACACGCCTGTCGATATCGCGTGGACATCACGTCGCCTTCCATTCGCCGATGACCAAGAGGGTATCGCGGTAGAATGCTAAGCGACCCTCACCACCCCCACTGGACGGTCAGGCGCGTGCACACGGAGCATTCATTCATTCATTTTAGTGGGCATTCTCTTATTATAATAGAGGCCGGAAGGGCGAGACTCATATACCCCCGGTAAGACCCTACCCGGGGTTGAGCGAATGCGCAAACGTATTTCACTCCGTCAAAAAAGGGGGTACTTAAAGTTAGGGTACGAGTACCTACGCCTGAGTAGTAATCGACGAGCCATCTCTGTCTCTGAAAGGTTAAGTTACCTGTGTGCGAGTAGGTTCCCAGCTCCGCTTCTCCGGTGGCGGGTACAGCTGCTCTGAAGCCAGGAACAGCTCCTTGTAGAAGTTCAGGCCCATGACTTCATCCTCCTCGCGGCCGTAACGGAAGGTGCATACCACCTGGCCCCAAACTTTGCGTCCGCGCACGTATTCCTCGTCCAGGACCACAACACCATCTGTAGATTTTAGAGCCTTAATGATCGTTGTACGTTATCGCCGTGTGGTGCTGGCTGACTAGAATAGCACCATCCCATCTCCTCCAGCGGGTGTCGTAAGAGGCGGCTAAGGGAAAATACCGACGGATGGGCAGCAGTATCCGTCGCAACCCAATCTGCGGTCGCAACCCGCCTGCCAAGCGTAGCGACTATGGCAACTACCCCCCAAGATGATACAAATCATATATGGGGGAGGCTTATGTCCAGCAGTGGACGATTTACGGCTGAAGTATGATCGTTGATACTAAAATTAGTCGACCGATATGACACTCGAATCTAAGTTGCGGGTTTAAAACTTGACTTATGGGTATGATTCATCATCATCTTCCTCGCATTGCTCCGGCATTTTGCCACGGCTCATGGGAGCCTGGGATCTGCTTGGCAACTAATCCCAGCGTAGGCACTAGGTTTACGAAAGCGACTGCCATCTGACCTTCCAACCCAGAGAGTAAACTACGAATTGGGACTAGTCCGGTTTCGTCACGATGTTTTCCTTAAACGCCTTCCTATGCCAAATCCTGGGATTAGTTGGCAAGCGGGCTCCAGGCTCCCATAAGCCGTGACAGAATTCCGGGATAACGCGAGGTAGATAAAAATGCTCAATTATGGTTATGGGAGTAAAATAAAAACATCCATTTAGCCCCATAGTGTGTAGTAGTAGTGTATAGGTAATTAACAAGATTAATTGGTTTAGTAGTTAAGAATCTAGCAATCGATCTAATGAAGTTAATGTTCGATTAAGTCTTTAAATAGAGCCACCAAGGCGTGCCAAGATGGATGCCTACACCGCCTGCGGCGGGCACCGTCTTCTCGTTGCCTGGAGTCCAATATTCTAGAAGACCAGCCTATTTCTCGAACACTTGTAATAACAAGCGTCTCTTTCTAACAATTTTTACTTTTTTTTCTTTCTATCACTTTTTGACAACTGTTGTTAGAAAGAGACTTCCGCTTGTATTACAAGTTACAATCCTCGAGAAATAGACCCCAGCAGAAGAGTGTCTTTTCAAAAGGGTTTATATCCACATAGGGATACGATATGTTACGACACCCGCATGAGGAGATGGGGTAGTGTTATTCTAGGCCAGCCAGTGTGTTTATCACGATTATTTATTTTGTGTCCATATGTTTAATTATATTGGGGCTATTTTCTGTTGTTTACAATTATACTGGTTCGGTTTATTATTTGACTTGCTTGCACGAAGAATCTTCCAGGTAAAAGTTAAAACTTAACAAACGAGTAAAGCTAGTAAACCTACTATTAAAGTCGGATCTGTTAACGTCAAACTGCAGCAGTGCGTCAGTGCACCCGTGATGGATAACCACTAACACCGCCTTTATGTCTCACTCAAACCTTATAGCTAACTA
The DNA here is from genome assembly GCA_022674325.2 of Grapholita molesta. Taxonomy (NCBI): domain Eukaryota; kingdom Metazoa; phylum Arthropoda; class Insecta; order Lepidoptera; family Tortricidae; genus Grapholita; species Grapholita molesta. The sequence continues at coordinate 19,050,448 of CP053124.2, read as the reverse complement.
CCATATGGCACTGGTCCCACCGCGAGCTAGTAAGCTATGAGCTATCAGATATTTCAAGGGACAAAAGACACCGTGTAAATAAGAGACATATATGTCATAGCCGGGCGATGAACTATAAGTATATATCTCTTTCTTTTTATCTTTTGTCCCTTGAAACAGCTGATAGCTCATAGCTTACCAGCTCGTGGTGGGACCAGTGCCTATAGGTGAAAAACTTAACTGAAGGACCATGTTTATGTAGCCTTCGTCAGAAGTATTGAGCACCCACGCTTTTTATATGAAACCTGGATGACATATTATCAATTCATTTATTTTAACTCATTCGGTGGGAAAATTTCCAGTAACTACTTGACCACTTTTCAATATCTGGCAATTACCGAAAAATAAATTAAAAATAAATTGTGTTAAACTTTAAAGAAAATGGCCCAAATAATTAAATAAATACACAATAAAACACACCTATGGGCTCAACGAACGAAATATGATCCACGAAGTCCCTCTTCGCCATATACAGGGTGAGTTTCCCGTTGGGCGCACATTTCTTGAACACTTTGAAGTTGTACACCATTTTGACTGCACTCGAAACTTTCGCTGCAAAACTTGTACTGAGACCGGCGTGGCCGGGGCTGTATATATACAGGATTATTTTGTGTATGGGGCTTCTGAGCTGTTAATCTTGTTCCCCTAGTTAGCGCTCACGTGAACGAGACTACTGCTTACGATTTCTATGAATCACCTTTGAAGGTCAGTAGATGTAAATGTCACGCGACGTGTCATATGAATTTTGATAAAAATCAGATTTTGTCAAGCGAGCAAGAGTAGGACAATTATATAATGACAACTCCATAAAGAATATTTTTTTTTATGACATAGGCGGCAAACGAGCAGACGGATTGCCTGGTGTTAAGCTATTACCGTCGCCCATGGGCACCCGCAACACCAGGAGAGTCACAAGCGCGTTGCCGGCCTTTAAGGGGAGTTGGAGCTCAGGGAACCTTAGTCAGAATCATCATTAACAGACCCCCCCTTGAAAACAAACCGGCTTGGTGCCGGGATCAAATCCCACGAGACGGTGTGCTTTTTGCTTTTTTTTTAAATAGTTTTTTAAATGTTACTTTTACCTATTTTACTTTTTTATTTTTATTTTACTGTTTGATGATGGTTTACTTTTTTCTTTTTTATAGTTTTTTTTTCTTACTTTTAGTTATTATTACGCTAATATAGGTTTTTTATATGAAAACAATATAATAAAAAAAAAACAAAGAATGTAGCAAAAACAAAGGTGAGATTTTAATAAAAATGTATTTCAACCAAGTATTCTAAAAATCGATTCTCTTCTACTATACCTAAATAACTCGTGATAGTCACCTGCCATCTAGTGATCTTATTCGGTAACTTTAACAATACTATTGCACTTGCGGTGTCAATAAACTTGAGCTACCCTCTATCGAAAGAACGCACGAACACTTTGCCATAAGATCTGCCGTATGTTCACGGCCACTCAATTATTCTCAAAGGGGCGACAATGACACGGCCACGTGTTTATTTTTCTATTATTTCTAGGATAGGCAACGCGCATGTGAGTCCTCTGGAGTTGCAGGTTGTTTGCCACCGTCGTTGTATCAAAAATGTCCATGTTAGCGTATCACCTTTTAGGTAGTTTTTTGGTTATGTTACCCCTATCATATTGTATTGTGTAATATTTATATACGGGTTACAGTACCGTAATGACGGAGTATCAAATGACGGAGCTAGCTTATAGCATGCCGTCGGCCAATTTGAACTGTTTTTCCAACTAGTAGTCGCACTGTAATATTTTCTGTACTGCTTGGGTGCCACATGCTCATTGCAACCTCATCCTTACCCTGAGATTATTCCAGATTTGGTCGCATTGTTGCATTTTAAGCATATACCAAGATTTATTCTATAGTTTATTTATTCCCATTTTGCATAGTAAAAATATGCTTTAAAAATACAAACATGGAAAAGGTTCGCAAACCTCTAGATTCGATCCTGAAACCTCTAGCGTTTAAAGCAGACATGTCTCAAATGAGCTAGTTTGTCATTAACGAAGTCGACAAAATATCTGATTGCCTTCAAAAAATCGAATGAACTGACAACGATCCCTTTTGAATCTTAGGGGCTGAAACTTAAAGTCAAAGTCAAAGTCAAAAGCATTTATTTGTTCAACATAGGTACAATACATGGTGTTAAAAATAGAGGAAGGTCTCACTATGTCGTGCCTATTGGCATACAAATCTAGGTACTAGAACATGCTCTAGTCACAGCTATACGTCACAAACGAGCAACGATACAAATAATATTTTTTCATCACACTTGCTCGTCAATGGCGTTGTTACTTGCGAGAGTACAGAGCAGTTATAGCCGATTTAGCTCACACGCGCTGTTAAGTTTAGTTTTAAAAATATATAGAACTCATGCTTCACTTCAGACTGAGGATGTTTCCAAACAGCCAAGGTGTATTTCATATCTTCAAAAGTTTGCTACAACCAACTTTTAATATGTATGAAACATATCTTTATTGCCTTATTTGACTGCAATTTAATGTTTAGTATTTATTAAAAATAATTGTTTTATATTTGATTTTGATAATTGATACTATTTGGCAGAATGATCTGTCAAATTCGAAAACAAAACGCAGTTGTTAACATTATCTGTGGAAGACATTGAAAAAAGTTGACATTGTTGACAGTATTTTTTAGTGGATGCGGTCTGATTGTAGTTTTCAAAGTGTATTTTGATTTTAAGCCTACATAAGTACTAACTAATATTTTACCAACGAATTTATTTTATTTCCTCGAAAATGTGATGAAAAACATTGTGTGTACCACGGGTGGTAAGTGTATAACAAACTTGAGTCATTAAAAGCCCTCCGACTTCGTCGTCGGGCTTCTAATAGACTCGCGTTTACTATACCTTACTTACCATCCTCGTTGCACAATGTACTATAACATGCAATAACCAGAAGAGACATAAAGAATATAAATAAAAAAATCTGTCAATAACTGTAAGATCTAATATTTCATAATAAGAATGTCAATGATAATTATGTCAATAAGTACTTTATAATTCACGAGTCATTTAGGAAATCTGCTATTGAATAATATGTCTTTTCTATGAGAAATGCTTTTAGCATTCTTTTAAAAACATTATCATTATCCTTAAATGCTATTATATTTGTCGGCAGCTTGTTGTATACTTTGTGTGCCATTCCAAGGATGCTTTTTTGCAATAATGCTGTTTTTGATGGGACTCTTTGCATCGACTTTAATTTATTATGAAGTCGAGCACTTTTAAAATTACTAAATAGGCTGTAGTTTGCCTTTACAAAGATTGCCATTTCATAAATGTATAAGCATGGTAATGTGAGGATTTTAAGTCTTGCAAACAAAGGTTCACAGGGTTAATTTTCTTGGACGCCGCAAATGGTTCGAATGCAATTTCTTTGCGCCCTAAATACGTTATGTTTATTGCTAGAGTTGCCCCAAAAAAGGATGCCATATCTTAAATTAGAAGTAACGTAAGCATGATATGCCGTTAAAAGTGACGACATGTTTGCGATCTTTTTCAAATTGTACAGTGCATATGAATATTTACTTAATCTTTTACATATAATGTCAGTGTGTGTTTTCCATGTCAACTTATTATCTATACTTAGTCCTAAAAATTTGGTTATGTCTGTTTCATTTATTTTATGTCCCTTATAAACTATGTTTAAATTGTGTGATTTGGTTCTTTGTTTAAATGTCATAATATTTGTTTTGTCACGATTAATTTTAAGATTATTATTAGTAAGCCAATTTACGATATTTCTAAGGGTATTATTAATGTCAGTTTCGTATGTTTCTACATTATGTCCAGAAAAAATTATAGTACTGTCATCTGCAAAGAGAACCATCGGGTGTACCGTGACTTTAGGCATATCATTAATGTAAATTAAAAATAATAATGGGCCTAACACACTCCCCTTAAGGTCTATTATGGAACATTTTATCATGACTTTATACTATTCATCCATCCTGGTCCGTTTTTATTTATTTTGTTTGTTTAGTTAGTAAAAAAAACTATTCACCAGCAAGTTCTATATGGCACTTTTCTTCCCCGCTAGAAGGCAACAAAGTGGCACTTTTCTATTCAATGACATTTGGTTTTTTTTTCAGCAGCATTTCAAATGTATAAACATAATCGATTCGAACCTTTTTACATCGATTAAGTGCAAACGTTATTTTTGTTTCATTTTGACATAGTCATTCCGCCTCTTTATAATGGTGAAATTAATTGTGTTAAAGAAACGAATAAATTGACCAATGGCAACAGATAGTATTTCATTTGAACGAGTTTAAAAATTTTAAAAATGAAATGTTTCGGTACTGTCGTTTCGCTCCAACTTAGGTATGATATCTAATTAAAACAAATTATATTTATAAAATAAATATGAATTGAAGTGTTTGTTCCAAATCACGGTGTCCGATATTTTTTTTTTTTTTTTTAATGGTGGTGTGAAAAGCAGTATGTGTCACATGATAGCAAAATCTATTCTACCTCAGGCCTAACGCCTTTAATTCCTCACTACGCTCAGACGTATATTGTAGACGCCTTCCCTTCGTTTAGGATTCAATATAAGACCTCGTCGTAAATATGTAATTTTGCTACCTCGTGACACAATCTACTATTGATAGGCACTACAAAAAAACTTCCAAAATAGTTATTAATTTTTTTTATTTTATAATATTAACCTACCTACTTACATTTTAAATCTGGTTTTACCCACTACAAACTTGCCTAGTGCAAGTGGATCCAAAAACATAATATATGTTATAAAATACCACGCACCGTCGATAAAAATTGCGAATAATATCATATCATAATTAACATGTATTTAGTAGCATTTGATGAAGTAGAATAGAAATTATAGACACTTAATACAATGTTTTTTTACATTGTTTACAAGTTCGATGGATGGCGATGTTGCTTTGTTAAATAATGGTGGGTTAAAATTGTGGTAGATATGTATTAAGCTTTAGTGGCATTAATAAAGGTGGAGTTTTATTTAAGTAATGGTTTGGGATTTATTAGACCTAAAACTAGTTTCTTAACTTCTTTGTAAAACCAAACTACCCACCTGCAGGTGTGGCAAGTTTATCGAATCGCAGGCGTCATCTTTCAATGAACAATTTATTTGGGTTAAAAATATTTTCGGAATTTACATATTTAATCTTTTACAAAGTAAATATTATATAAGTCATATTAGTTACATAAACTAGACCACCAAATATTAGATGCCAACACAAAGTATAATATATGCCTATAGTATACTTATATATTTTAACGTTACTAAGAGAAATCATATGCTATCAGATGAAAGCAAAATTCATCTCTTGAAACGTTTGCCTAAATGTTATCAATTTCAACTTACCACAACTTTAAGATAGGTATTTCTCCACTAAACGGGGTGTAATTAACTGCAACAGCCTTTACTACTACAAGTATATAAGTGATACTGAGATAATGAGTGGATAGGGGACTGTAGATATTGTCTAAATACATAAAATACAGTGAACTTCTTTAAAAAAAAAACTACACATGAAACACCAAAGCTATTTACTTGTTCATTAGCGTGGCTGTTTTATATTTTGTATTTGCATTTTTTTGCAATTAAATTTTGCAACAAGTTCTGTTTGCAAAAAGTATGTTTATAATTTATAATATTATAGTCGAGGCAATGGCGTAGCTAAGGTGGGTCGGCGAAGTGACATCCGAACTGTAAATATCAGTGTTAGTCAGTGAACTGGCAAATTGTATAGCCACACAAATTTTATTGGAAATTATTTGCACTGCCCCCCGTTTTAGGGTGACACCATGAAATCCGCACCGGATGTCACTCATGCTATTAGCTACGCCGCTGCGTGGAGAAATACCTATTAAAAAACACAGAGCAGGTAGGTATCAAAACCGACCAAAAAAGTAATATATTTAGTAGCGGAGAGGGTAACCGTCGTTGTCATCCACTAGTTTGAGTCTACCCTTCATGCCTCACACCATGTTGGAACAAACATTGTTGTTCCTCATGAGTTCACAGGACCTGTGAACTTCGTCGTCTAAATATTTCTTTGATTTGACCTAGCCTTCATGGTAAGCGACTCGAACCGATGGCAGCATAACGTCGCGTAATATTTCGAGATACCGCGCACAGTTCATTCGGCCTACTACTTCCACAAGCTCACCCGGCCCCATCGATGACATCCAACCCCCGTACGCTGAAAAAAAAACCGCATAAGTATAATTTATACAACATTTGTAAAGAATTCACAATTGAATACTATCTAGTAATACTTTTTTTTTATGAAAGTATACCTACAATTTACCTAACGATATCCGTCCACTGGTTCTAAGGTCAAGCAGGTTTTTTGGGTTATACCGCTCTCCACTTCTTCTCCATAAGATTTTTCGCCCATCTTTGTCGGACTTAAAACATTTTTCTCCCAAAAGTTTTTATATTTTCTAGCGAACGCTACACGTTCGTCGTGGTGCGTTTTCGTTAGGCTTATTTTCTTTGCTGGTTTATAATTGTGAAGACCGGCAGCGTGTAAGTGTCTTCGCACTGTTGAAAGTGACACCTGAAAGGTTTCCGCAGTAGATCCATTGGTTTTGAACGGATCATCACTATGGACTTTCACTACTTCACGGTGTCGCTCCGATTGGTCAGTATATGCGTAAGGACTTCGTCCAGGGCGGTTACTGTCTACGTTCCCCTGTCTCTGGTAACGCCTTACCCATCTACAAACAGTGTTTTTCTGCAAGTTAAAATATTATATTATTAACCGTCAAATATATGTGCTTAATTCTATACCTACCAATGACGGATAAAAGTATATCTTTTTAGACACTATGCACGCAGACAAAACATTATGAAACTCATAACATTTCATGAGGGTGAAATCTATTTTTTACAATCATATAATAACTTTTCAGTTTTTGTAATCTCTAAAATCGTAATCACAAATGTTATTTTGATAAAATACATAATAGGTAATATGTCTTATAAAATTGAAACGAGGCAGTTTAATCTAATTTTCATTTAATTTACAAGTCAAATATATTAACATGTTTTTATACATAATTTACTTTTACGGGACATTATTGTAAATGATTAATTAAATTTCTTGTTGCAGTAGCTAAGTTTATTAATGCATTTTACCTTGTTTCACTTCAAAACCCATAATATATTTTTCAAAATTACTTACCGTTATATTCAATTCCCGAGCAAATTTTTTAATGCTATAATTATCTTCAAAGAGAACGATGATTTTAGTTCTTAGGAATGAAGTTAACTTCACTATATTTGAATAAAAAATATCTATAAGAACGAGCGCGGTTCACAAGCTAAAATACTTAAAAATCTCAAAAAGGAAGAACATGCTTGCTTAGACACACCAAATACAGGTATAATCAGCTGGCACAAATAATTATCTACTTGCCCTCAAAACCAATGATTCTTTACATGAATTTGACAAAACTCAATTCCTCCTGTAAATTCAACCTTAAAATACTTGTAGATAAAGTCGCTGTTAATCTCTTTCGAAAAAAAAATAGGGTAGCAAAATATTGATAAACAAGGACAATATGAAAACCGTTCATCGCAACAATATTGCTTTTACACGCTAGGAACTGGTTCATATTTTCGTTCCATGTCGTATATGCTTCCTTGGTCTAGCGGTTAAGAGGGCAGACCGATATATGAAAGCCACGAACTTGCGTCGATGTCCCGGGATCGATCCTCACTAGCAGACAACAGAATTTAATTTTTGTAAGATTTGAATGATTGTGTAGCAAACCAAACCGAACGAGAACCAGCAGAATAAATATTTTAAAGTTAGGGGGGTCCCATAATTCTGACGCCGAGTGTACTCACCATCAGGAACACAACACTACATACCTGAAAGGTAGCAGTGCTATTATAGCTGTGGTCTTCTGTAAGGAGGAGGCACTTCCCCAGTTGGGCTGCCCCAGATTCAAGCGTGATGGTCAACGCTGTGCCCTACCTCTCATTGTTGGACGTAGTTTAAGGACATACCCGGGTCCCAAATCGGGTCTTTTCAAGGCAAGGGTGAATAGGCTGTTACTGAACCAGCGTGCTACACCCTCGAACTCGTCGTCACTTACCAAACACTTATCAAACGCTGGACAGTCTTTTATAAAAAAAAAAGAAACCAAGTTATTATCGATGTCTTGACGGGAGTTTATTGTTTAATACTTGTATTATCAAATTTAATAGATAATTAACAAATAAAAATCGTTGCTTTGAACGACCGACCCTTTCCTTGTGTGCTTATTGCATACGAATCATCCATAGATATATTTCCTTAATATCTGCGACTTATCAACCTCCCTCTCGCACTATGCTAAACAGAAAGAGATATTTGTTACATAAGAATGAAGCTCGCCCAATATTTATGGGCGAGCGAAATGGAAAGGTCCATAAAGAGAAGCATATAAACGCGGGTCGGTTTTACTGTAAATTGAAAGAGTGGCCGAGTGCGACTCGTAAAGTGCCGATATTCAATAAGCACAGATTCGGAATAAATAAAGTGATCGGCGTGTCGTAAACCCTACGCCCCCTGTATACATTTCTGCTTACATATTTAAAACAAGATCGGGTCACGATTTATCAATGTATCAGCTACAGATGTCCACTGCTGGACAGAGGCTCCATAAACCGCCAGAGGGACTCATGCCTAATTTACGGTAACAGAGCGTTATTAAATGTATTTTTCCAAAAAAAAAGTTTTTTTTTTACTCCTAACGAGCTCTGTCCATTCCAATGTAAACTAGGCTTCTGGGATTGATCCGGTTTCCTCACAATGTTTTCCTTCAGCGTAAAGCGACTGGTAAATATCAAATGATATTTCGTACATAAAGTTCCGAAAAACTCATTGGTACGAACTGGGATTTGAACTTGCGACCTCCGGGTTGCAAGTCGTACGCTCTTACCGCTTGGCCACTGGCGGTCTCTTCAAGATTCGACAAGTCAATTAAAAATAAAATTGAGGTTTTTTTTAAGTATGTATTTATTATTTATATACAAAAAGGGTATCGAATATGGCAACTCCCCCCACTAAGTCATGTTTGTTGGTGAATTCCAAATCTAAGTTTAATTCCTGCTGTGCACGTCTTACGGTTGTAATGATGAACAGTACAGAACCCTAGTAGAGGGGCTACGGCGAAAATGATCACTGTCACCCTAGGTGACGCCTTGCTTGGAGTAAAAGAGACAGACGTCCGTTTTCGAACTTCGACTTTAGCGGCAATGAGTACTGATATACGGCGGCCATCGCTATAAAGATGATGACGTCACATGCGCACGCGACGTTCCGTTCATTCACCCGCATTGTACCTATTCGCTCGCACGCGTTTGTTGAAGCAAGATGGCAATTTCTAAAAGATGTGCAGTGCAACCTACCATAACATTTAGTTTTGGTCTGGTACCGCGCTCGTCGAAGTTCGTATATTCTTATAAAATTACACATTTTCATGTACCTATGTTTAAGATTTTTTTTGTATTACTTGTTACAACTGGTGTAGTTTATATTTTTATATTTTACTTTTTATACTCGACGTGTAAAAGTGCCCTTGTGCCCCAATTACTGAATAAACATTTGAGTTTGAGTTTGAGTTCGGGCATCTTTCTCTTTTACTTCAATTAATCATGGACTGGATGGATTTGTACTATTGAAATGGAATACTTACGCGGTTAACTATTTTTGACCTCTGCTTATTTGAATTCGAACGCTGAATATCAAAATTGGATTGACGATGACTCTAATGGTCCAAGATCGCTGTGGTTATTAATTAGGGAGGCCCGGGTTCAGCAGTGGATTTCCGTGAAGTGGCTGATATCTTAAATAAATATTATAGAGATCCACAGATTTTTTTGGCATTTTGCAACCCAATACACTTAACCTTTGCACCGTGCGCCGCACATTCAATCAGTCAGCTGAGTATCCAGTAAACCTACCTTGGTACTGCTAACGTCAAAGATCATATATTTCGAGCATCTTTCTTATCTACTTCAAATAAGGCATCATGAGAGTGACAGACAATCGTCCAAAACGAATATAGGTTTTCGCGGTAGCACTGCTGAGTAGGTCATGTTGTGCCGGCTAACTAGAACCACCACCCCATCTCCTCCCGCGAGTATCGTAAGGGAAAGACGACAGATGGGCAGCAGCGTCCGTCGAAAACCAACCCATAATTACTGTGATCGCTAACCCGCTTGCCAAGAGTGGCGAACTGGCGACTATGGCAACTACCCCCCAAAATACAAGTCATATTTGGGGAGGCTTATAACCAGCAGTGTATGAGTCAGCCGAGTCAGCTGCAGACGATCTGGATATCTTAATCAAGTCGCGTATTTCTCGACAGAGGTCGCGGCGGCGATGACGTCAGCAGCGCCCGCGCATCGCAGACAGTTACCGGCGCGCCGCTTACCTGCGCGTTGCTAGTAAACTTGTTGTCAACGTAATTGCATTGAATGTTTTTAAACGCGAAAGTTAGGTTATTTTTATACTTTTAAATTGTTTTTTTTTTACAGCTGTGAGCGTTAGTGTAGTGACTTTTGAGTGCTGTTTAAGCGTTAAGCGTTTTTAAAGTAGTGAGTGTATGTGCTAAGTGCTTTAGGAATGTACTGTTAAGTGAAGAATCTGTCGGTTTTGGTCTAATATAAGAATTACTGTAATTCTTATTGTAAAGTGACTAAGTGTATCCCTAGATAAGTGAATAGTGTGTTTTAGTGATAGTAAGTGTAAACTGCTGCACCGTTTGAGGAATGTACTGTTAGCGCAGGTAAAGAAATCACTACTTATTGACGGTTTTGACCTAATTTGTTTTTGTTACTAATAGCATTGTTCATTTAAAAAATAATAAACAAAGTGGCTTTTTGTTACTTTTTAACAAACTTTTAATATAAAAACATATTTTCCTAACTAGTGCGTAAAAAGTGCACTTTGCGTGCGTAAATTTCACTTTTTAAGGCAATTGTTATGAAAAATTGGGTTCGATACATTTGTAAAAACTTATTTAAGACTCGGGTGATTTTCACCGTCGTTTCACTCGGACTCCAACTTTCACCCTCGTCGAAAAAAAATTTTTTTACTACTTTCAAAATGTACTATTGTGTTGTTGATGCGGCAAAATAAAACTTTCGTCACTAATGAAAAAAAAAGTTTAATTATGACGCTAAGCTATTGGTTACCTCTGGTTATTTACCTATTTGTATCTATTGAGATTTGAGCAAGAAGAGGGGAGCAAAGTTAGTGTAGTGTTGAAAGAATTCAAAATTGAAAAACTAACACAGCGCATTCAAAATGTTGAATCTTGAACATTGGAAGGGTTACAAGGCATGAAGGGGATAAGCCTTGCTGCCAAGTGAAACACATCGACGGTGGAAATTTCAAATGTCGTAAGGGACATACTTTTATATGGGACTTACGACATTTGAAATTTCCACTGTCGACATTTTTTTTTAACCTCACCACCGCGAGAAAAATACTAACGCTGTAAGATTGTAAACTAACTGTCCCGGCGAACTTTGTACCGCCTGAAAGCCTATAAATGGAATCTTTTTTATTGTTTTTTTTTTTTAAGCATACTATTAAAATTTTGGCTAAGACGTTCTCGAGTCATAAGTGCCCGAACTAACATACTCTCTTTTATTAATATAGATTTAATCCAAATGAACGGTATCAATCATTTAAAAGTATCCAACCAGCTTAAAAAAAAACACTTATATAGCAGTTTTGCAATCTGTTCTAACTAAAATTCAGCTTAAAGGATAAACAAGGGCTTTCCGACCTAGTGAGGTGAAAAATATATATTTTGGACCCGGGTATGTCCTTAAACTACATCCGATAATGAGAGGTAGGGCACAGCGAAGTACCATCACGCTCGAGTCTGGAGAAGCCCAACTGGGGAAGTACCTCCTCCTTACAGAAGACCACAGCCATAATAGCACTGCTACCTTTCAGGTATGCAGTGCATGTTCCTGATGGTGAGTAAGGTTCCCAGAGCTCCAACCCCCCTTAAAGGTCGGCAACGCGCTTGTGACTCCCCTGGTGTTGCGGGTGCCCATGGGCGACGGTAATTGCTTACCATCAGGTAATCCGTCTGCTCGTTTGCCACCTTATGTCATAAAAAGAATAACAATTGCACTTCGAGCGTATATACACTTATACAGTAGTTTAGAAAACATACCTACCTACAAGTTCATACTGAAGCACCAAGAATTCAAGATCGACGGAACAAATCAAAAGGAATATTCATCATCATCATTTCAGCCATAAGTCCACTGCTTTACAAAGGCATCCCCCAAATATATCATCTTGCGGGATAGTTGCCATCGCCACGCTTGGCAGGCAGGTTTGCGACCGGAGTAGCTGTTGATTCACTTTCGGCAGACGCTGCTGCCCGTCCGTCGGTATTTTCCCCATTGTAGCCTCTTACGACACCCGCGGGACGAGATGGGGTGTGCTAGGAATGTTACTTATTCCCATTAGAATTTCAATCTAGGGTGATGAATAACCCATGCCAGCACAGAGCTTGATGAATTCTATTAAAGTTCATTTGAATATCCACGATTATACGTAATTAAACCGCTACCAAAATACTCGACAAAATCGAAACTTGAAACTATCTCTGTCGCTCTTACGATGTAATAGGGAGTGCGAAACAGGACTGGATATGCCAGTAGACGCTCGAAACGGTTTACGATATTGTTCGCTTTGACATTTAAATTAACTGATTAGAACGCTCGGTAAAACGCTTGCCCCATATATGGGTCACGAATGTCACAATTGACTAACTAAATTAGTCCGTGTCCCACATATGGGTCACTAAGAAACTAGGCTGAACGAAACTAACAGCTAATAATGGGTAAGTAATACGAGATATAAGTACACAAGATATATCACTCACAATATATACGCATACTTTGTATAAGCCTGTTGTTTATATTATAACATTCATCGGATATAAAGGTTGAATGGCATACTTTCAAAATGTATAATTTCATTCAGTATAACGTTTATTGGTTATAATGCCTATTGTTATAACGATCACATTGCATAACGTTGTAATACCTAAGAATTAAAATATATATTATTCAATTGATATACCATCAAATAACATAAGTCTATGCATGCAATATAAAACCTAACCTACTTTCCTAACAGCTCGTTATGTGTAGGGGTCGCAGGCCCGTTACCGCGAACATCGAAGTTCCTATATTTCTGCATCTTTCTCTTTTACTCCTATTAAGGGATCATAAGAGTGACAGAGACAATCGTCCGAAATTTACGAACATCGTGTTTCGCGGTAGCGCCGCAGTTTCTAACCTAACCTAACCTACTTTCCTAACAGCTCGTTATGTGTAGGGGTCGCAGTTTCTAACCTAAGCTAACCTACTTTCCTAACATCTTGTTATGTGTAGGGGTCGCAGTTTCTAACCTAACCTAACCTACTTTCCTAACAGCTTGTTATGTGCAGGGGTCGCAGTTTCTTACCTAACCTAATTTCCTAGCAGCAATTCGTTTTATGTGGGGGTACCTATTATGTATATTATACTATATAACGAGTATATCTTGTAATCCGTATACTAAAAAATATTATATACATTGATCTTATATGTCATGTATAGTATACGAATTGAAATTAGTTCACTCAAGTGTTATATTAAAAAACATTATATTAAATTATTATTATGTCTATTGATCGTTATTTCTAAAAAAGATATAGATTTTGTTGTTATTTCTAATGTACTTTATGTCTTATGAACGTTATTAAAGTGACTACTTAGTTACAAACGGATAAACTCACGTGTAATTATATCGCACTAGGCGACATGTTTCGGGTAAGCTCTGGTACCCATCTTCAAGCCGAGTCAGGACACACCGATCGCGATGAGGGTGTATCAGTTGTGTTATTAAAGTGACATTAGATATTTTAACATTATATCTCGTGAGACGCACCCGCTAATAATACTTATGTATTATTAACTGTTATACACAGGTAAGTAATTATTAACTAGTTATTTGCATTAAATCTGAAACAGGCCCTTGAGGCCAAACCGGGTACCCGTAACACGTCGCCTAGTGCGATATAATTATACGTGATTTTATCCGTTTCTAACTAAATAGTATGCCCTTGAGGCATTGTACCAAGAATGCTGTCGGCATTTCCTCGTTGTATCGCAATGCTAAACCGCTGTGCGAGGAATTACTTAATTACGAAAAAAAGATGAGATAAGTAAATATATAAATAAAATAAAAAGTAACTATTTACCTCACCTAACAAGGTTTCCTAACCTAACCTTCCATTTCTTAAAATCGTACGATAAATATCTAAAGTCTATTTTTTATTTAAAAAAAATTAAAATTAAAATTAATCACGTTATTCATACAATTTAGCAAACCCTTCCGTCCCTTCCTAACAAACAGAAATTTCAAGAAGAAAGAAAGAGACAGTAACGATTATTAATTTCACGCTTATGAATAAAGGTTCGACCACACCGCAGCTTAAAATACGCAGTCGCTACGGAATCGCAGTGACGCATCGTATGGGAAACATTTCTATCGCATGTCCTTCAACCTGCCCAAAAAACGCTGGAAATACGAAATCGCTGTGATGTACGATGTACTGTAAACGTCTCCACACTGCTGCTCAAACTGAAGACCTATCATCATCAGGCTATAGTAGTTGAGTGTATTTTCAAAAGGAATTATTTCTTCATGTCAATAATGCTTGTTTTTATATGATTGTTCTTAGAAAAATAACCCCTGCTTACATAAACAAATAAGGCTTTTTGAAAAGATACTCCTCACTTCACTGCTGGACATAGCCCTCTCCTTGGGTGTGGATCCAGCATCATCTTCAAAAGTGACAGTGGCCATATCGCACGAAGACCCGACAACTGCTGGGGTAAAAGCGTTCTTGTGTAGATACCGCGTCTCGGCAAACATAGTGTGGGACGCCCTCCGACCAGCTGGGATGGCGAACTGCGAAAGATTTCAGGAAGACCTAAAACTACCCTACAATACAATTCGTCATGATTTAAATGATAATACAAAATACGCATAAACTGAACTACGTTAAAAGTTTATCGTATGAACAAGTATGGAGCACGTCACAGCGTTTTTGGAGCAGCGTGTGGAGAGCATTTGGTAAAGTCATGACATTTACGGTACAGTGTGGGTACGGTCAACCAATTTGATTTATGGGCCACTTCGTACCTTGTCACAGTGAAAACTTGAAAATCTATATGAAAGACGCAAAAGATCTCTTATTAACGTCACTTTGATAAGGTTCGAAGTGGCCTAGAAATCAAATTGGTTCACTATATAGTCACTGCGATTCCGTACCAGCGTCAGCGTATATTGAGCACAGCGGTGTGGAAGGAAAGCGGTGAAAAAGTTTTGCTGCTGTGCGCCGCTGCGATTCCCTAGCGTCTCCTTATTTTAAACAGCGGTTTGGTCATGGGGTGATGGTACCAATGTTGGACACTTAGTTCTTAATTCAAAAACCAAACGTTATAAATTAACATTTACCAACAAATGCCCAGCACTTGACTCCTTCGAAATATACACTAATGTTCATGATTGGTTCCTTGTCCATTACTGGCGCCCTACCTTAATGTCATAATTTAATGTTAGTTCTGATTCATTGTAATTTATTGTCATGTATATATATTTCAGAATCAGGCGCCACTAGAAACATGCAGAACCCATCAGACGCTTCTCCGCCATCAGGTAAATGAAGATAATTAACTAATGTACCACCATACAAGTAAAATCCTTCTCGAATTACAGTGTAGGGAATAAAGTATAATCTATTTTCAAAGGTGTCAAAATCAGAGGAAACAAATGAAATTCAACTCTTTTCCAATTTGGTAAAATTCAAAAAAGTAACTAGTACTATATTAATTGTATAAAAGCGGGTAACTCACGTTTTATAAGTCGAATATTGCTCGACATGTTTGTCTCGACTCGTTACGGAGTGAAACATGTCGAGCAATATTCGACTTATAAAACGTGAGTTACTCGCTTTTATACAATAAATATGTTTCAATCTCACGATAGTTTTAATTAGTACTACATGTAGGCCCGTCGGCCTCAGGAGGTTAAGTCTACTGCTAATCAATATAATTAAAAAAACATATATTTTGGGAAGATCTTCTACAAATCGACCACGTAGTAAGCTCAATAAGACTTATGTTTTAAATACTATACGCCGATATATATCATCATCATCTCATTTCAGACGTAAGTCGTCCACTGCTGGACTTGCCCCAAATATGACTTGTATCATCTTGTTGTCGTTGTCGCCACGCTTGGCAAGCGGGCTGGCGACCGCAGATTCGGTTTCGGCAGACGCTACTACCCATCCGTCGATTTTCCCTTTGACACCTCTTACGACAAAGCAGATGGGGTGGTGCTATTCTAGTCAGCCGTCACCACACGGATATGTACCCCAGTATAACCCACCTGCTAGTTTTGTTGATAGTTTATTCAATACCCTTACCATGAGTTGTGACTTTGAGGTTTTCGTTAACGAGTATCGAGTTTACTATCTGTGCACCTCGTTCGCACTAAATGAGAGGTTTTATGAGAGGTAGGGCACAGCGAAGTACCATCACGCTTGAATCTGGAGCAGCCCAACTGGGGAAGTACCTCCTCCTTACAGAAGACCACAGCCATAACAGCACTACTACCTTTCAGGTATGTAGTGTTGTGTTCCTGGTGGTGAGTAAGGTTCCCAGAACTCCAACCCCCCCTTAAAGGCCGGCAACGCGCTTGTGACTTCCCTGGTGTTGCAGGTGCCCTTGGGCGGCGGTAATTGCTTACCATCAGGCAATCCGCCTGCTCGTTTGCCGCCTTTGTCATAAAAAAAATAGTACAAGCGAGATGCACAGATAGTAAACTCTATACTCGTTATCGAAAACCTCAATGTCACAACTCATAGTAAGGGTACAGTATACTAATCTAGTAAGAGTCTACTATTATAGTCTATGTTTAGTCAGATCGCTCACTCAGCCCCTCCCACTACCTGGCCACGCCACTATCTTAATAAAAATCTTCCATTTCCCCTATCGCGTTCCGATAATATAAACACCAACGGCGCTCGCAAAAGGCATGCCCTTTGTGGTAATATTTCACGGGAATATTCCCGTTAAATATTAGCTAAAAAAATTAATAATTATTTAATTGAAAATATATACACGTCAATTGCCGAACTTAACTACTAATCTTAAATTACTTCAATTTATTTAAAATAACCAACAATTTACAGACAAATACAACGTAAACAATAAAACAAAGGAAAAAAATATAGAAATTAAAAAAAAGACGTTAAAATTTGGTCCCTTTGGCATGGTGCCGAGGATGCTGGTAGCATTCCCCCGCTGTATCGCGATACTGATGCGTTGCGCGAGGAAGCTGCCAGCTCTGCGGTCACCAGTGGAGTCGACGAGCCTTTTAGAGAGGTCTTTGAACATGATATGGGCGCTGGGACCCCACGGGCCTATGGTTTCGACTCCGAATGGCATAAAAATGTAAATTGAAATAGTTGAGATAAGGTGGAAGTACTAGAACTCGACACGGTACTAGTACCCTTCATAGTTTAAATAAATAGCGATTAATAAGAAGACATTAACCAACCATTTTAACTTTAATATTTATCATCACCATTTAAGGCTGCGCCGAATGTTATTTCTACAGCAGAATTTCGTTTGTTACTCGCAGATACCTTTTTTGTATAGTTAATCCTTAATCTTAGTCTTTGTGCGCCATAAGTTAGATATTTAAGGATTAACTAAATAAATCATACGATTCAGAAACACGATTACTTTAATTTTGTGTCATAAAAGTAGGTATTTATTCAAGGAATAGTAATATAAATACTTATCAATAAGAGCTTAGTAACTATATATCTGGTTAATTCTCAAGTTCTGTTGAGTGTTCTTGAAAAGTACCTGATCTCAAAAAACTACGCTACCCCCTGATGGTTGTATGAGCTCTTATTGTGAAAATACACAGAATTTGGTTTATTTTTGCATAATTTTCGCCAGTTACCTTTTTTTTTATGACATAGGCGGCAAACGAGCAGACGGATTGCCTGGTGTTAAGTAATTACCGTCGCCCATGGGCACTCGCAACACCAGGGGAGTCACAAGCGCGTTGCCGGCCTTTAAGGGGGGTTGGAGCTCTGGAAACCTTACTCACCATCAGCAACACAACACTACATACCTGAAAGGTGGCAGTGCTATTATGGCTGTGGTCTTCTGTAAGGAGGAGGTACTTCCCCAGTTGGGCTGCCCCAGATTCAAGCGTGATGGTCAACGCTGTGCCCTACCTCTCATTGTTGGACGTAGTTTAAGGACACACCCGGGTCCAACCTTATTCATAACCTACTATATTTCTGTTAAAGGAATAATATATTCCCGCAGCTCATCCCTACTCGGAATATCGCTATTTTCCCGCGATGATTTCGCCACAGGAAATGTCGGAACAGACCGAGTCGAATCCAAATTAGTTTTACTGATTGCCGTCGTCTGGCAAATTGGTAATTATTTGATTTCAAAGTCAGTTAATATTCATTTCCAGTATTTGATTTAACGGTTAATATATTTTAACCTAATCATAAACTTATATAATCAGGTTAAGGGTGTCCAATGCTTGTATATATAGGTAGACCGCCACATGGTTCAATGCCTTAATCACCACGCTTGGCAGGCGGCTTGGCGTTCGCAGTATGTTCGCTCTAGAAAAAGTAGACGCTGCCCGTGAGACGGCGGTTTCTAATCACCTTTGACCGTACCTACCTCTATTATTTATCGTATTGATATCTTGTGGGAACTACGCAGAGTTGAGTTTGCACTTTGATTAGTGGCAACTCTGGTTGACACCCGTAGGTATCCATCATTTGTTTTCCCTTCGTCGTTGTCGGGGCTTCCAACCTCTTTACTAACCAGACTCTGACGGTACAGGCTGACTGACTTGTTTTGGAATGACCGACACTAAATTTAAAGACTGACAGGGAAACACAGTGACAAGAGAAAATAACTGAATCGACAGTCGACGACAGTAACCAGACCGAGACGGTTCGCTTAAAGACTGACTATCAATTACAAGAACCAGACGAAGACGGTTCAGTCGTCTTTAACTTTACCTACGGGTCTCTATTATATATCTTATTGACATCTTGTGGCAACTACGCAGAGTTGAGTTTGCACTTTGATTAGTGGCAATTCTGGTTGACACCAGTAGGTGTAACAAAGGGTAACAAAACCCGAGGGAAGCCGTCACCACACGGCGCCTTGAATATGACGTGAATAGCCTACCTTAACAGTAAATTTAAGCCACACTCGGTACGTTAAGCCTCCAACTTGTAAGGTTAAAGCCATAACTACCTATAGATAACTACTTCAATTTGTAAGGTTTCTGCGGAACATGCGCTAGGCCGATCAACGACAAATCGACAATGTTGACATATAAATAAATCGCTGAACAATCTTGTGGGAATTTAAGGAAACTCAAACTTAAACGTTTATTCAGAAGTGGCCATGAGAGCACTTTTATACAAAAGTAAAAGTAGTATACAAAAGACGGAAAAAATACCTATTTACAATAATAACAATGTTATAAAAACTACGAGTACTTAACCAGTTATTGCATTAAATCTAAAAAAGGCCCATGAGGCATTAGCTGATACTTTGTGCGAATAAGCCGCTCTTCGGTCGCCAGTTACATCAACCAGACGCTTCGCGATATCTGCAAAAAAGTACTTAAGAGGGAAAAATAAAAACTACACCGGTTCTAACCCTTGTTTCTCGAGGTGTACAGTCAGCAGCAGAAGTAGCTAAGCGTTTGAGGTGTTCAAAATGAGGTAGGTCATTTTGAACACTTTAAATGCTTAGCCACTTTTGCTGCTGACTGTACCTATTTTCAAATTATTTTATTAAAATGTAGTAGTTTTAAGACTGGACCCGACTTCCTCAACTGCGACCAGAAACAAATCGGGCGTATCAGCAGTGGACGTCCGAGGTTGATTAAAATGAAATGAAATGAAAAATGTTTATTTGGTGAAAAATATTGAACTTAATCTAATTACATCTTATACTAAGATAGGATAGTTTGCAAAACCAGGCCTCTAGTGTAAATTTCTTTTGACGTAAAAAAACGTCTCGAACACAAGTGATAATGTTATTTATATGCGTAACTCTAACGCGATGGTGACGTTTAGTTACGTTAAAGACTTACAGGGCTCCGGACACCGGTGGGCTTGCCGCTAACGATCCTGATGAATTTTACAGGTGTGGTGGAACTGCGTGAAGATATCCCTCTAAAGGCGGGAACCAGCAGTAGCGGCAGCTGTGGTACTCCTCGCCTGATCGCTGGCTGCTTCGCCGCTCTCTCCGCAGCTGTCACCTTAGCGCTCCTCACGCAGATATATTATGGCGACTACCAGGTACCGCTACATCTGCGTCCGTCTAACACAGGCATGTCGGCCATGCCAGGTTTCTGTCTCCTTCGCTCGTAGTAGAAGCAGCTGCAACACCCCGCGACTTAGCGCTGGCTTCTTCGCCGCTCTCTCCGCGCCGGACATTATAGCCCTTCTCACACCTCCTTCTATATTATGGCGACTACCAGGTACCGCTACATCTGCGTCCGTCTAACACAGGCATGTCGGCCATGCCAGGTTTCTGTCTCCTTCGCTCGTAGTAGAAGCAGCTGCAACACCCCGCGACTTAGTGCTGGCTTCTTCGCCGCTCTCTCCGCGCCGGACATTATAGCCCTTCTCACACCTCCTTCTATATTATGGCGACTACCAGGTACCGCTACATCTGCGTCCGTCTAACACAGGCATGTCGGCCATGCCAGGTTTCTGTCTCCTTCGCTCGTAGTAGAAGTAGCTGCAACACCCCGCGACTTAGCGCTGGCTTCTTCGCCGCTCCCTCCGCGCTGGACATTATAGCCCTCTTCACACCTCCTTCTATATTATGGCGACTACCAGGTACCGCTACATCTGCGTCCGTCTAACACAGGCATGTCGGCCATGCCAGGTTTCTGTCTCCTTCGCTCGTAGTAGAAGTAGCTGCAACACCCCGCGACTTAGCGCTGGCTTCTTCGCCGCTCCCTCCGCGCTGGACATTATAGCCCTCTTCACACCTCCTTCTATATTATGGCGACTACCAGGTACCGCTACATCTGCCTCTGTCTAACTCGGGAATGCTAGCCGTCTGTCTCCTTCGTGAACCCCGTGATGTAACAGAAATTATCCAAATAAATCAGAAATAAGGTATTTCACCCAAGGCTCGGAACCGGTTTAAAAAAATAGCGGTTAAAACCGGTTTATTTCGGTTTTACTCCCAACGCGAAAGTTTGAAGAACTTTATTAAACCCCGAATAAACAGGTTTATTCGACGATTAACGATGGCTGGCATGCCGTATGTGCCGCGTAAATACATGCACGTAGCAAATTGCTACTAGCGACTTATGCTTTTTTGGAATAAACCGGTTTTAAAACTTCCGAACCGGTTAAATCGACAAGAACTTTATGAAAATGTTCCCCTAAAACCGGTTTAAAAAGAATGGTTTCGCGAGTAAAACCGAAATGAAAAGGTTTTGCGCCAAGTACATGATAACGGTTTGGAAATTTAACCGGTATCCGAGCCTTGATTTCACCAAAACTTCTGTCTGTATATAACCTATATGTGCCCTGTGACTGGGAGTTCTAATCAGTCATAACTAAACAGGTGGTGCCCCACGGCTCGGTCTCCAGCGCAGCCGAGGTCTGCTCCTCAGCGGGCACGGGCGCCTTGAAGGCTGGTGGACGAGCGATGGACGCCGCTGCTGCCACCGCGCTGTGCCTCGCACTCCTGGCTCCTCACCGGACCAGCATCGACGCGTGAGTATACCAAGAGTTAACATTTCAAAAACTTTATATCCACGAAAGTATATTCACGCCATGTCATCGCGACATAATTTCTGTCTCAGGTTGCTTAAATATACCATATTTTTTGTGACATATATGTGTGAGTAATAACATTATATCTATAATGTTATTACTCCTATAACTTTCAATTTTATCATATATATAAAATTATATCTATAATGTTATTGCTTTTTCATTATATCTATAACTTAACTATATCTTAACTTAACGCAATTTCATTATACCTATAACTTAGCTAAAGCACCTGGCCTATGTAGTAGTAACGTGTGTGTACACGCATGTCGGCGTTCTATATTCAAATTTTGACGTAAAGTTCCATATTAATTCTCTGCACGACTACATACACATAGTCCTTCAGTTAACTCTTTCACGTATGCTACTACTAGGACGAATGAGAGTTAAAAGAGTAAATATTAGTTTAAAAATATACGCAACTATTTTATTAAGGTAGTGGCCTTTTTAAATAAAGACTGTTATGTCGGTATACTTTCCATTACAGTTTTATTATAAAATTTCAATTTTAAAAATAAATTACTAGTAAACTTGCATTTTCATTATTAATAAAGTTTGATTATACTACTACACTTGGAACATAATTATTATAACTAGTCTAAGTAAGCTCTACGTTTATTTTACTAACAGCGCCATCTAGTAGCAAGCAGTGTCACCGCTAATAACAGTACTACACGCTTTAGTGTCGTATATAACACGGCGCGATTAGTCACAATGTTTATAGTAAATTGACAAAGAAGGGACAGGTGTCGCTAGTAGACGAAACGGAATACGTAAGTAAAGGTTACATATACATACTTCCCCGATTAAACGAATTCATGCTTTAAAGTATGAGTTGGATTGGAAGTTTTCAAGTTAAGTAGTACTACACTTGGAACATATAATAACTAGTCTAAGTAAGCTCTACGTTTATTTTAACAACAGCGCCATCTAGTAGCAAGTAGTGTCACCGCTAATAACAGTACTACACGCTTTAGTGTCGTATGTAACAAGGCGCGATTAGTCACAATGTTTATAGTAAATTGACAAAGAAGGGACAGGTGTCGCTAGTAGACGAAACGGAATACGTAAGTAAAGGTTAGGTACATACTTCCCTGATTTAAACGAATTCATGCTTTAAAGTATGAGTTGGAAGTTTTCAAGTTAAATCGGCAAATTAAATTGAACGAATTTAAAAAGAAAATGTTCAATAATATGCTTACTTACTTAAGGTCAACTTTAACTCAATACAAGTAAGTTTTTTTGCAATTTTTGCACATCAGTTGAGTGTGTTTATTTTATAAGTAAGTTTTCCAACATAACTTATCTTTAAAATGTATCATACTTTTTGTTTAAATACTTCCATTTTCTTTAATTCCCGATTGAGACACTTAAAAACTGGTATATTTATAGAATAGATACTTACTTCTATAAATTATTTAAGCGGCTGTCACAAATGTGTACCAACCAATCAATCAAGTCAATCACTCATCACATCACTAGCGGGAAAGGTTTCAGGCTTGATACCAGGGTACCGCGAACATCAAAATTCGTAAATTTCCAGCATCTTTCTGTTTTACTCCAATTAAGACGCCATGAGAGTGACAGAGACAATCGTTCGGAATTTACGAATATCGTTTCTCACAGTAGCGAACATCGAAGTTCGTATATTTCGAGCATCTTTCTCTTACTCCAATTAAGGCGTCATGAGAGTGACAGAGACAGAGGTCGACGCAGGGGACCATGATCTTGGAAAAAGTCGTGCTAATACATTTCTAACATTTTCTCCATATTGTATGACCATTATATTATAACAAAGTTTTTACATTAAAAGTTGAAATATTTACCTCGTCGCCTTTTCTTATGTATCATCTAATTCAAATTTTAACTCATTATTTTATTTCATTAGCCTATATTTGTGCCCCACTGCTGGGCAAAGGCCTCCCCTCATTTTCTCCACTCAACCCTGTCACTTGTGATCCCGCCACTCTACGCAGAATCTCTCCTTTTCGATCTGCCTGCACTCCGGTGTGCATATTGTCTATGGTGTGTCGTGGGTTGGGACCCACGACACACCAAAAGTGGTAACAGAGTGGGCTCTGTTACCACTTTTGCCCACCTTTCCGGGTGCATGCGGCAGACATGTCCAGCCCAGTCCCAGTTTAACTTGGGGGTGTTAACACCTACATCCACAACTTGAGTTCTGGAGCGTAGTTCCATGTTTCTGATTCGATCAGTTCTATAAACACCTAAAGTACTACGCTCCATCGCTGGCTGGCTGACCTTGAGTTTGGACTTTAGAGACTTGTATAGTAGTTTTTTTTTAATACAAGACTGACCAGCGTTTGACCTCAGTCGCACCTGATGGTAAGTGTCGACGAAGGTGTAGCACCCTGGTTCAGTAACAGCCTATTCACTCTTGCTTTGAACAGACCCAAATTATATCTTTCCGGGAATACAGACGAAGGGAGCGAATTCCATTCCTTAGCAGTCCCCATTAGGAAGGTAGAAGCGAATCGCTTCGTGCGAATGAATGAATATTCACAACGAAAGGATGTAATCGCTCCCCTTGCCTGGACGGACTGGATGGAACGGAGATGGCGGAATTAAGTCGTGCAATTCCTGAGTACTACTTAAAAATAAAATCAAATTAAAATATTTCATAGAAATAATTTGATTTATTCTTAGTTGCAAGGTTTTTACATAGTCAAACAATATTCAGGCCTCATTTTCAACCTACATTTACAATAGTAAGTACCTTTAATAGTATGTATTCATAAAAACCGTATATTTCGTAGTTAACGTATGCGGTTTCCTTGAATAGGTACCAACGGTTTACCGCATATTGTTATCAAAACAAAAACATTCATGCCAAGGTCATTGTCATTGCGAAATCATTTGCGTATCATTGTGTAATCAAAACATGTACTTGTTTATGTCCCAGTCCCAAAATTCAACAAAATAAAACATACAACAGTCATAAGATTAAATTAAATCTACTAATAAAATTAAGCCCCGGACCCGGGTATGTCCTTAAACTACGTCCAACAATGAGAGGTAGGGCACAGTGATGACCATCACGCTTGAATCTGGGGCAGTCCAACTGGGGAAGTACCTCCTCCTTACAGAAGACCACAGCCATAATAGCACTGCTACCTTTCAGGTATGTAGTGTTGTGTTCCTGATGGTGAGTAAGGTTCCCAGAGCTCCAACCCCCCTTAAAGGCCGGCAACGCGCTTGTGACTCCCCTGGTGTTGCGGGTGCCCATGGGCGACGGTAATTGCTTACCATCAGGCAATCCGTCTGCTCGTTTGCCGCCTATGTCAAAAAAAAAAAAACATACAACAGTCATAAGATTAAATTAAATCTACTAATAAAATTAAGAGAAGATAGCAGATGGGGTCGAAAAGTGCTCGAGTGGAGACCACGGACTAGCAAGCGCAGCGTAAGACGTCCACCCACAAGATGGACAGACGACCTCATTAAGGTCGCCGGAAGACGCTGGATGCAGGTCGCTTCCAACCGGTACATGTGGAGGTCCAAGGGGGAGGCCTATGTTCAGCAGTGGACGTCTTACGGCTGAGATGATGATGATGATAATAAAATTAAAGTCTAAATTTGGCCCTCTAGGCAAGGTGCCCATCACGCAGGCATTCTCGCGCTGAATGGCTATGGCAATTCTTTGTGCAAGAAAGGCGCGAGGCCCACCAGTGGTCTCCCACGTTTGTCTTTTGGAGACAGCGCCAGTAGTGGACAAGGAACCAATCATGAACATCATTGGCTTATTTCAAAGTAGTCAAGTGTTATGCATTTGTTGGTATATATTCAATTTATTACGTTATGGTTTTTGAATTAAGAACTTAAGTGTCCGTCACTGGCCTGTCAGCTTAGTGTCCAACATTGGTGCCACCCAAAAACAGCAGACAATGAAAATCAACAGCTACTGTCGTCGCCAACCGTGGTGACCCCGGCAACTCTCCCCCATGACGATACAACTCATATTTGGGGCTTATGTCCAACAGTGGACGTTTTGCGGATCCTTGTGACAAAATATGTATACGGTATGTAAACTCTTGTATACATATATTTGTCACATTAAATGTATAAATAGTTTCAGACGTCATCGTACACAGATATAGGTGAAAGGCTAACGCGCCTGGCCTATGTAGTAGTAACGTGTGTACACGCATGTCGGCGTTCTATATTCAAATTTTGACGTAAGTTCCATATTAATTATCTCCACAACTACATAGACATGGTCCTTCAGTTAAGTTTTTCAGCCTTAATCCATACAAACAAATGGGCCAGCGATAACGTGAACCTAGAATGACCTTCGACCACTAGTAACGATAAGAACATTCGAAAATAATAATAGAACTGTTATATTTACAATAAAATATCATTAAGAGTACCCTATAAATGTTTTAGTAAAATTAATACAATTAAAACTGTTGTGAGCCATGTTACTACTACTTAGTTACAAACGGATAAACTCACGTGTAATATTTTTTTTTTATGACATAGGCGGCAAACGAGCAGACGGATTGCCTGGTGATAAGCAATTACCGTCGCCCATGGGCATCCGCAACATCAGGGGAGTCACAAGCGCGTTGCCGGCCTTTAAGGGGGGTTGGAGCTCTGGGAACCTTACTCACCATCAGGAACACAACACTAGCACAGCAGCGTCCGTTGAAACCCAATATACAGCTACTGCGTTCGCCAAACCGCCTGCCAAGCGTGGCGACTATGGCAACTACCCCCAAAATGATACAAGTCATATTTGTGGGAAGCCTATGTCCAGCAGTGGACTGCATACGGCTGAAATGTATATATAAATGTGCACATAGAACCGTTGCGTAAAGCCGTTTAAACAATTCTTAGTATCCATCTTACTGTGTATCTTGAAGTACCTAGAATAATCTTGAATATTATTTTGACCGAAGAGCTGGCGGCTTCCTCGCACAACGTATCAGCATTGCGATACAACGAGGAAATGCCGCCAGCATGCTTGGCATAATGCCTCAAGGGCATTTTACAGTGAATGTAGTAAATAAGTACTCGAATATTTAAATTATTGTGAATAAAGATTCTTGAATATTATTGGTTAAATTGTCTTCTTCTTCTTTTAACCTCTAAGAGGATAAAATATATGGCTTCCTTCAATATATCAATCGATGATTTTGCCAGTGTTAAGTAAAAAACATATACCTAGCAATGTACAAATTGCAGAACATTCCTAAAAAGCAGAAACGTTCTCGAGAATGTTCGCAGAACATTTCTGCAACATGAAACTTATTGTTTCAACAAGGGAATATACCTGGAATAAAGTTTAAATAGGCATAACTTAAAACTACATGTTATTATGCATATATTATTGTCTATTACAGTCAGCTATTTGGTTGATAAGTGATAAGTTACCAATAAGTTCCTTAAATTCTCATTGTATTTTAGAGAACATTTCGACTTTCGGACTTCACAATTATAGCCTTGGGCCGGTACCTCGAACATCGAAGTTCGTATATTGCGATCATCTTTTTCTTTTATTCCCATTAAGGCGTCATGAGAGTGAGAGAGACAATCGTCCGAAATTTACGAATATCGTTTTTCGCGGTAGCGCCGCAGATTTAAACTAAGTTACCGAACTATTTCTTGATGCTTGTCTTTGGTCGTGTCAAATTGACGCGTTGGCTTGTGTCAACGAGTGGGCAAGGAATATTAATATATACTGAAAGAAGTTTATTGCATAATGACAATAAGTAAAATGTGCTACATAAACATCACATTAATGTTAACTTTCGCTAGACGAATATAAAGAAGAAAAACAAGCTGAGTGGGAGAGCTAGTACACAGACCTCTGTCTCTATCTAAATCTTCTGAATTAATCTGAAGATCATTGCAATAAGTAATTTCTTACCATGTTGTGTACAAAAACAAATGTGTTTTTTTTAAATTCATTTAAAACACATTTATATATACACTAAAATATTATTAACGACCGAATCAGGTGTTTGTACCTTATTTATGCCAATGTCTATAAATACCTACTTCGATACACATGCATTTTACTGCCCATTGATAAGATGATAATTGATAACTGGAGTAAACTAGAGTGCAAACCCGTAAAATATTTATATTATAATCATTACATCTAAACTAAGGTGAATGTTCAAGGTAAAAACCACGAAGTTATTAAGTAATTCGATAAATTCTCGTTCTCGTGAACATTCTCAGAAGTTACCGAGAAATTCTCATGTGGAAAGTTTCGCAACTTTGGAAACTTCTCTTGCGTGCATTGCTACATATACCTATATAAGTAAAATAACATTATTAAGTTTGCTCTTAGAGCATGACGTTGTTTTATGAGAGGTAGGGCACAGCGTTGACCATCACGCTTGAATCTGGGGCAGCCCAACTGGGGAAGTACCTCCTCCTTACAGAAGACCACAGCCATAATAGCACTGCTACCTTTTAGGTATGTAGTGTTGTGTTCCTGATGGTGAGTAAGGTTCCCAGAGCTCCAACCCCCCTTAAAGGCCGGCAACGCGCTTGTGACTCCCCTGGTGTTGCAGGTGCCCATGGGCGACGGTAATTGATTAACAACAGGCAATCCGCCTCTCGTTTGCCGCCTTTGTCATAAAAAAAAGTAGGCCTTGCGTTTTGTAAAGTGGTAACTGGACTACAAAAAGCCACAAGACGGGCTCGGCCCCGGGACTGCCGGTGGTTGCCAAATAGTGGTGAAACGCCTTCTGAGATCAATTCTTTAATATTCATTAGCTGCACAATACTGCGTTAGATCGCTGCATAATAAGCTATCGATATCCCACATAATAAAAAACAAAATATAAATTCTCAAGACATCTAGTTATGTACGCCATTTTAAGGCTCACCCGGAAACCATCACTTAATGCGATCTTTGTGACGCCCAATCAATAAATTATAGTTTTTTTTTTGTTAATATATTGTTTATGTACTGGTGTGTAATTTGTCTACAAGACGCACACTTGCAAAATAACAATCGGCCGTTTTTCGAGTAGAACTTTACCCGTATACCATGAGTTGTGACATTACGGTTTTCGACAACGAGTATCGAGTTTACTATCTGTGCATCTCGTTCGCACTAAAATGGTACAAGCGAGGTGCACAGATACTAAACTCGATACTCGTTATCGAAAACCTCAATGTCACAACTCATGGTACGGGTACTTGTATGTAACAGTGTATACGTGAAAAACTTAAAACAAATGTGTCATTATCTAGGAAAAGGGACCTTATTGTCGATGGCATTTACGTCGAATTGCGTTGCGTTTGTATTGTATCGTCTTGAACAACGACATAAGCGCCATCGACAATAAGGTTCCTTTTCATGGATAATGTCACAAATGCCCTTGTAGTAGTAACCTATTGTACACGCATGTCGGCGTTCTACATTCAAATTAAGAATTAAGTTCCATATAAATTCTCTGCACAACTATATAGACATGGGCCTTCGGATCAGTTTTTCACCTATATGAATATCACTACATGTATTAGGGCAGTAGTTGTACTGCCCTAATACATATGGAGTACTATTTGGCGTTGGACAAATGCTGTCAAACTGTCAAACAAGTAATTTTGGTCTAACAATTTCCACGCCTTTATATTCGAACCATCTAGCTTCAAACGACATGAATAGTCAACGACAACGTACCTACATTAGCATACATTACGTCAAAACAATTGAGTAAACAAGCTACAGAAATGAAGAACAAAAGAAAAAAAAACCACGTGACTTGAAATGACGACGCGTACTTCCCAGATATTCTTAACAATAACCGTATGTAATTATTAGAGTACGCGACGGCGTAAGAAAATAAAACATCTGATATTGATCAAACTTTATCATGCAAGCATATCGCTTACACATGCAAACGAACGAGATAGACAGTATGAATATAAAATCAAATTCTTATTATTATAGGTAAAATGCTGCGAATACGTCAACAGGTATCTTCTGTTTTGTTACAAGTTGTTTTTGTGTTATTGCACTCATTATCCCCCGTCCCCTTCACACTGCAACGCCGTAACGAACATAATCTAGTAATAATGAACTCTATATTAATGACATAAGACTTATAATAATATGAGTGTGCATTGAAGTGCATTCTTATCGTTATCGCAATCTACATATAGCTAAGATAACGTGACAATCGTAGTAAACAAGAGTAATGAGAGGATTTTTAAACCAACTAACTTTGGACCAGGGTATGTCTTTAAACTACGTCCAACAATGAGAGGTAGGGCACAGCGATGACCATCACGCTTGAATCTGGGGCAGCCTAACTGGGGAAGTACCTCCTCCTTACAGAAGACCACAGCCATAATAGCACTGCTACCTTTCAGGTATGTAGTGTTGTGTTCCTGGTGGTGAGTAAGGTTCCCAGAGCTCCAACCCCTCTTAAAAGCCGGCAACGCGCTTGTGACTCCCCTGGTGTTACGGGTGCCCATGGGCGACAGAAATTGCTTACCACCAGGCAATCCGTCTGCTCGATTGCCGCCTATGTCATAAAAAAAAAACTAACATACATGTGAAAGTTTATGGTGTTTGTATGTTTGTTACACAATCACTCAATAATTGCTGAACGGATTTACATGGAACTTTGTCTACAGATAGACAAACATCTTAATTGTGATATAGGATATATGATAATGTGTACCCGTTGAGTTTTACACAGACGAAGTCGTGGACAAACGCTATACATCCATACTAATATTATAAATGCGAAAGTAACTCTGTCTGTCTGTTACCTCTTCACGCTTAAACCGCTGAACTAATTGGAATGAAGAGAGTTTGAGCTACGAAAAAGGACATAGGATATTTTATCCCGCAACCATATTTTAAAGACGGGCATGGCTGGCCGACGAAGCCAGGAAACGCCAGTAAAATATAAATGTATGATAAAATTTATAAATATGACGCCGCATGGGTTTTAATGTTTGAATTACAGGTTTAAAATAATAAAATGGAACTAAAATCAAATTTACAATTAAACGGAGTAAACTGCCAGCAGTTTTCATACATTTGACAGGTCGTTAGACAACTTTAGTATGAAAACTGCTGTCAGTTTGCTAGGTTTAATTATAAATTTGATTTTAATAAGCAAATGGACTAGGGTAGTGTCTCCTAACTGCCGGCCCTGTCGGTACAGCGAATATCGAAGTTCGCATATTTCGAGCATCTTTCTCATTTACTCCAATTAAGGCGTTATGAGAGCGACAGACACAACCGTCAGAAATATACGAATATCGTTTTTCGCGGTAGCGCCGCAGTACTCGTAGTTTTAAATGTATGCATAAGATTAAAGTAAAGGGTAGTCTTTTCTGATACTTTTTAGAGAAAGACAGATAAAGGTTTTAAGTATGTTAGTTGAGTGAATCAACTATTTGTTGTTGTTATTCTGTCCGGTCAGCCAGGAGACATCTGAGGCATAGTTTGTTAGAAGAAATGTGGCACCGCGTTCTACTAACACGCTTGGTAGGTGACACATTATGGAAGGGACATATAGCTACCAGAAATATGCATGTTTTGTGCATTTAGATGCCATAAAACTGTTTTAAGAGTGACCCAGGGGAACGTAACCATGGCAACGAGGGACAAAGATTACGAATAAACATAATGCGATCGCCAACACAATAAAACAAGCAAAAAAAAACACTAATACACGAGGCAGATATTACTAGAACAAAACAACAACGGCGGTGTAGTGATATTATTCTATCTATCCGATAAGAAACTATTTTTTATTTAGTATTGAACTAACTTATCGGTTAGACAAATTGATGAATCTAAAAGTCACTTTTTTACGTTTAAAAAATATAATAAATAATATAAAAGATTATTTATTTAAATATCTGTATTTATTGTAATAATGTTACTACTTTTGGACCCGGGTATGTCCTTAAACTACGTCCAACAATGAGAGGTAGGGCACAGCGAAGTACCATCATGCTCGAATCTGGAGAAGCCCGACTGGGGAAGTACCTCCTCCTTACAGAAGACCAGAGCCATAATAGCACTGCTACCTTTCAGGTATGTAGTGTTGTGTTCCTGATGGTGAGTAAGGTTCTCAGAGCTCCAACCCCCCTTAAAGGACGGCAACGCGCTTGTGACTCCCCTGGTGTTGCGGGTGCCCATGGGTGACGGTAATTGCTTACCATCAGGCAATCCGTCTGCTCGTTTGGCACCTTTTGTCATAAGAAAAAAATAAATAAATGTTATATCTCATAAAAAAATATTATTGTTATTTTGCCAATGAACATGGCAAGGTAAAAGTGCCTTTGTGGCCTACTTACTGAATAAACGTTTAAGTTTTGAATCTAAGGGTCGGTGTGTCACTATTTAGAGCCTTTGTCGCTATTATGGTTTAGGTTGTACAGTCAGCATCAGAAGTGACTAAGCGTTTGAGGTGTTCAAAATGAGATCAACACGTCTCTATTTTCAAGAGAATAAGAGTTCGTGTAGGTTATTTTGAACACTTCAAACGCTTAACAACTTTTGCTGCTGACTGTACCAATGTACATTAGAGTCCTCTCGATGAGGATTCGATGATGATTGTACAAAAAGAGTACAGTCTGCAATAAAAGCTTGTACCAAAACTGTCATTAATGTCATTATTGACAAAAACTTATTTACAATAAAGTATTAAACACAAAACTATGCTGAGATTCAGACATATTAATTGTACAGAAGCGTATCTCACGTTACATAAAACGTTACCTGTACCCTTACCATGAGTTGTGACTTTGAATTTTCGATAACGAGTATCGAGTTTACTATCTGTGCATCTCGTTCGCACTAAAATAGTACAAGCGAGATGCACAGATAGTAAACTCGATACTCGTTATCGAAAACCTCAAAGTCACAACTCATGGTAACGGTACTTCTTCTATACAATTAATAACGAAATTATCAGAATAAATTATACCTTACCTTTGTACCGTTTGGCGTAGAGACGCTAGGTCCATGGCGCGCACAAACTTTTTGCAGAAATCGCGAAGCGTCTGGTTGATGTAACTGGTGACCGAAGAGCTGGCGGCTTCCTCGCACAACGTATCAGCTTTGCGATACAACGAGGAAATGCCGCCAGAATCCTTGGTACAATGCCTCAAGGGCCTTTTTTAGACTTTATACTGTAATTAGTTAAGTACTTGTAGTTATCATAACACGATTGTAATTTCAGTAAATTAATGTATTTTTTACCTTATATACGAGTATTAGTGGAGGACATATTTGTGCTAACGAATAACGCAATTAATTCGCAGCTGATTAAATAAATTAGAACGACATTAACAATTCCTTATCATATTTCGAATAGACCAAAATAGCTTAATACGTTTAGTATAATATATATTATATCCTGTTTACTTTAAATTGCTTATACTATTTTATAATTTGACTGGTTGATAATGATGCCAAAAAACTAAAAAATAATTTAAAAGAAAAAAAGTTGCTGTCAAAAATGTAATTTTTGATACAAGCTTATATTGCCCACTTTTTTTAACAATCATTAGCTTACTCGTTTACTTAATTTTTTGGACCCAGGTATGTCCTTAAACTACGTCCAACAAGGGGTAGGGCACAGCGAAGTACCATCGCGCTTGAGTCTGGACAAGCCCAACTGAGGAAGTACCTCCTCCTTACAGTAATACTTATTTGTTATACAAGGGAGCAAAGTTAGTGTTTACCTTCACGTGCTAATGTTGAAACCCTTTCAATGCGCAAGGTTTCAAAGAGTGGAATCTTCAGTATTGGGACGGTTTCAAAGCACGAGAGGGGAACACTTTGCTACCGAGTGAAACACACAATTTTTCACCTCACTACCGCGAGGGAAAAAATAACTCTAATTCATTAAAAATGTTATCAAAATTATTGGTATTCATCATTTATCATTTAAAAACCGGTATTCATCATTTGACCACCGGTTTAGTGGGTAGTGACCCTACTTATGAAGCCGATGGTCCTGGGTTCAAATCACAGTCGGGGCACATATTTGTGTGATGAGATATTTGTTCCTGAGTCATGTTTCATGTGATTTTTCTATATATTTACGTTAGCATTTATATATTATATATCTATATCTTATATATATCGTCGTCTAGTACCTACAACACAAGCCTTACTGAGCTTCCCGTAGGACTAGGTCGATTTGTGTAAGATTTTCTCGAAATATTTATTTATTTATATTTTATAACAACATTAAATAAGAGAACATCTGACCAGATATTATAAAAAAAAACACTCGATTAGTAATAAACAATTTGTATGAAATTACTTTGCACTCTTGTGAATAAAATGCATCTTTACTATCTGTTTTTAAAGAACAAAACAGTTTTTTCCGAGCTAGTGAGGTGAAAAATATATTTCCTTTACCTAGTATCGTGTATCGCCTACCATTATTCGCAAAATTGTAATTTCATTAATGGAGCGTGTAGAACAGGTGTTTCTTTCTCAGAGCAAACCAATGAAACATACTATGTTTACTTTGCCTACACTCTACCTGAAACCTCAGAATCCGTAAGGAATTAGCGTGCTCAGAGCTCACAGTTTTGCTGGTTTTTTGACTCAAATATTTGAAAGTGAAACAATAGTAATATAGAATGGAATAATAATCACCGACCGTCACAAACCTTTGTCTTAACACTTGTGTTAATTAGTTTATTAAATAAAAAAATCATGTATATAGCACGTGGACTACAGCATTTTGAGAAGAAAAGTTTATTGATTTTTAAATTACCTACCTACAGCCTTGGCGAGAAGTAATGAGTAGCTATGCTTTTTTATATGAAAACTCGATATTTTATTTACATATTTTCTGATGACTTTCTAATACGTACGGGGTCTAACATAAACGCTGATGGCCTAGCGGTCAGTGCGGATTCGGAGGTCGCAGGTTCAAACCCCGGCTCGTACCAGTGAGTCTTTCGAAGCTTTTTAGTTTTTTACGAAATATGATTTATTTACCTGTCGCTTTTTGGTAAAGGAAGGTCGAGGAAACCGGGCTAATCCCAACACACTGTATTCAGGACCACGTAATTGGGGATCGTTTGTTGAAGAAGCATTTCGTCCCCAATTATGAAAACATTTAGAATTTGTTGCGTTATTACCAGTGATCGGTTTTTTGGATTCACCCTCGCGGGATATCATGTAGAAAAGTTAATATAGATACAACAGTTTCCCGCGATACCGAACAAATTAATCAAAAATAAAACAATTTAGATTGTGTGAAAGGGATTTTTGACTTACTCGTCGAAGTTTTGTACAAACGGTACAAAATATGCCGATTTGGTGGCAGCAGATGAGCTGTCAGTGTGAACACTTGTGCTCATTTGTTCAATTTGGACAAAAGAACGACGAGTAAGTCGCATGTATATCAGCTACCTAGGTTTTAAAGTGTAATAAAATAAACACAATGTATTTTTTTGTCTTTTCTAACAACCTAAAGCCCGGATTCCCAGGGCATTTCCATACTAACATAATGTTTGAGGTCGTTCACCCCATGTCGAATCCAAAAAACCGATCACTGGTTATTACAGGCTAGGGTTTGTAATCCGAATATTCGGATATTCAGATTATTTCGATTTATCCGAATAAACCAACCTAAAATTATCCGAATAATTTTGATATTACAAGAATGTAAAATTATAAAAACCTAGGCTTTATTCTAATTGTTACATGGATGCATTATAAGATCTTCATTGATTTTGTTAATTAATGGCAAATTATTGTAATGTATTTCATATTTTAAGGTTATATTATATGAATTAAAATCGTAGTGTTGTTTAATTTTCTCTAATATACATAATATCCGGATATTAAAACTTGATTTATTAAAATCATCCGAACACTCATAACGGGCGGATATTGCAACATTGCGGTTGCTCGTTAAAAAGAGGCCCGGTTAAAATAATCGAATATCCTTCGTTATCGAATATATTTAGAATAATGGCCTTAGAAGTGCGGGCGCGTATCGAATTTTAAAACAAATTTTACCAAAAGTATACTGGGTGATACTAAATTGTATAACCAAGCCCACATATACCGGGTGTGGCCTGTAATAGGAGCATTAACTTTAGGCATAATTTCTACACCACAAACGTAGCAACATTTGTTCTAAGACTTTTGAAAATAACTAATGGTTTAATAAATATTAATAAAAAAAGATTTTCCAAGCAAGCAATGTATTGCGAAAACTATGAAATTTGTAGGCTGACAGTAAACGTCAACTAGACTATTGGATGCTGTTCGTTGAAAATACTATTTAGTTTGTTCGAAAAAACCACAAGTAATAAAGTAGCCAATTATTTAAAGTTGTAGAACAAATGTTGTTACGTTCGTGGTGTAGAAGCGATCCCTAATTTTTTTGCTCCTATTACAGGCCGCACCCGGTACAGTGAATGATACTGAATCGTTTATTTAGTACTAGGATTTCGGACTTCGTCGGCCAGCCATGCCCGTCTTTAAAGTATGGTTGCGGGATAAAATTTATCATATGTCGTCTCGTAGCTCAAACTCTCTCGATACCTTTCATCCCAATTAGTTCAGCGGTTTAAGACCACAGGTTCATGACTCATGGACCTGTGCTCATCACACAAATAAAAGCTTTTACTGGGATTTGAACCTAGGACCATCTGCTTTAGAGGCAGGGTCACTACCCACTAAGGCGCGGGGGCCCGGCTATTGCCGACTGGGCTGCCGGGGAGTGTCACCGTCGAGTGCGATCGTGATCCAGTGGCACTCCCCTAACGGCAATGCGGACGACGCCGCTGGGTGTTTAGTGGGTATTCTCCTCCCCTCCTCTTGGCTAGCAAGAGGAGCAGCGAGGAGAGTCCCACTTACCCCCTCACTACCATCATTGGCCTACCCCAGGCCCAGAGGTAAACGTAAAAGCATTTTCCGAGCGACAAAAAAAGGGTCACTACCCACTAGTCCAAATCTGTTATCAAATGTCGAATGCACTGTTAGTGATAAGCGTACATAACGCGATGTCCAGGGCCGGAACTGCGAACATCGAAGTTCATATATTTGGAGTATTATTCTCATTTGCTCCAATTAAGGCGTCATGAGAGTGACAGTGACAATGATCCAGTCGACTACAAAGATATGTATACACTTTTGCACCTTATTACAAAGGATTAAGGTGAAAAAATGTATACATATCTTTGTAGTCGACTGTCCGAATTATATGGACATCGTGTTTCGCGGTAGCGCCCAAAATGCCATATTTTTAGCAACGATCAAACTTGGCCACTAGTTAGACGTTTGATTTTGAAACAAAAAGAATTTTACTTTACTAGCTGAGCATTTCTCTAACTTTCCTTTTTTGTTACCAAATTTCTATAGACTTTCGGTAACAAAACAGAAAATTTCCATACAAACTTTATGGGATATTTTGGGAAATATGGTAGATCTTGCTCAGCATCATTTACTCTATCAGTCTACCGCTGTTAATCAAAATCGAAGACGTGATCCGAATGTACAAACTTTTTGAGAAATGCTCAGCTTCACTATTTGAAAATAGTTATTTTCCCCTCACTAGCTCGTAAAGCGCTTGTTTATCCTTTAATACGAGAGGGTAAAAACGCATTTTATCCACTAGTGATTAAAGTAAGTTGACTTCTCATAGCTCTTATTGCTATGGTGTTAAAGTCTAAATTCGCGAAGTACAGCTCACTTGTCCCCGCGGCGGCGGCGGCGATTTTCGAATGTTCTAATTCGATTTTCTACTCGGTGCGTGTGCGAGTTACCGCCGCCGCGGCGGGGGCAAGTGAATAGCAATAAGAGCTATGAGAAGTCAACTTACTTTAATCACTAGTGGATAAAATGCGTTTTTAGCCTCTCGTATTAAAGGATAAACAAGCGCTTTACGAGATAGTGAGGGGAAAAATAAATCACTTGGCTTTTTCTTCGTTTGGTGGTTTTAGTAGGATAGATAGAGGTTAATACACTCATCTTTGTTTGTACAATCAGCTAATGGGTGTAATGTGAGTTGTTTATCTGCTGCCGCCGATTCCTTGAACGATTATACTTGCTTATGAAAACAATCATTCTACTATTCATTTGACCTACGGTTATTATGATAAGTCCATGTTCAAAGTCATTTGTACTGTTAAGCCTCCCTAATAGGGAATTAAATCAGAAACGGGGATATTCCTAGGAGATAGGGGATTTCCTTTATGACAGGTAGGGCACACTGTGCCCTACCTGTCACTGTGCCCGGCACAGCGATGGCCATCACGCTTGAATCTGGGGCAGCCTAACTGGGGAAGTACCTCCTCCTTACAGAAGACCACAGCCATAATAGCACTGCTACCTTTCAGGTATGTAGTGTTGTGTTCCTGATGGTGAGTAAGGTTCCCAGCGCTCCAACCCCCCTTAAAGGCCGGCAACGCGTTTGTGACTCCCCTGTTGTGGGCGACGGTAATTGCTTACCATCAGGCAATCCGTCTGCTCGTTTGCCGCCTATGACATAAAAAAAAAAGAATAATGGCTGGAGCATGCATCAGCGTACGACAGTAAGGGACAAAGATACTGTAGCTTTTGCGACTCAAAATGTAATAGTTCACTATAGTTTTGATTTTACAGCACACTCTTTATTGCAAAAATATTATTATTCTGTATTAATTATTGAAAACACAAGAAAACTCCAATTGTATTTGTTTGTATCCCTCCAACTTTGACACTTCAGTTTGGAGGGGAACAAAAACATGTATGACTATGACAAGGACGGACGAAAATAGCGCCGTCTCTGCCACACCTATTTAAATTTACATAAAACCATCCCTTTCGATCATGGTATTATTATTGGACCCAGGTAAGTCCTTAAACTACGTCCAACAATGAGAGGTAGGGCACAGAGAAGTACCATCACGCTTGAATCTGGAGCAGACCAACTGGGGAAGTACCTCCTCCTTACAGAAGACCATAACAGCCATAACAACACTACTACCTTTCAGGTATGTAATGTTCCTGGTGGTGAGTAAGGTTCCCAAAGCTCCAACCCCCCTTAAAGGCCGGCAACGCGCTCATGACTCCCCTGGTGTTGCGGTTGCCCATGGGCGACGGTAATTGCTTAACACCAGGCAATCCGTCTGCTTGCTTGCCGCCTATGTCATAAAAAAACAAACATAATTAAGAAAATAATTGTATTAATTTAAATTGTCACAATAAAACTGTTACAAGCATGCCTTTGACAAATCCATGACAGATATGCGATTAAAAGGTCAATTGTTATTACGATAATATCCGCTTTAAATAACAATACCTAATCTGAAGTCTCGACTCTATAGTCTTGTTCCATGTCCGTATCTGTTTCTGCGATGACTTGTCCGAGCACTGGTGATAACAGCTTTGTCTTCGTACATATCATAAGTGGTCTAAAATGCGTCCAGAAACCGTAGGCAATGCAAATGCAATGCAAACCAGCATTACCAACCATCAGAAATGAATGGAGATGTAATGTTAACATTACCTACTGAAATCAGTAGGTTATGAGTTTAAATTTGGAACAGCTGTCAAATTCAAGTGGGGTTTTTATTCTAGTATCTATAGATATTAAAACAGTCATTGATACGAAACGCCAATTCGTTATGTTTTTTTTAATAGAAATCGAACGACATTTGAACTCGAGTGACAACAGAATTGGGAGTTCATTCGCTTGTCTATGGTTTAAAAAAATATTTGACTGAGATACGAAATACGCAACGCCGCCATTCCAAGCTGTCATTTGTTTTGTTCGTTGACTTTTTAATGTTTCAAGTAACACAAGTTCCTGAACCTATCTTAAAACACTTATGATATATGTGTAGATAAAGTAGTGTATGCAACTATACATAATTAGGCATTACAACAATCGTGTGATGTGAAACCCACACTCTTGTTTTAATGCCCTTCATTATGCACAGATACATAAACTACTATTAGAGTAAGATAGACTTAGTTTTATCGATGTCTACTCATAAGCCAAGGTTGTAAACAAGTTTCCCTACAAATCGTATCTTAAATACGGAATGCACCGGCCGCACTGAATGCGTCATACGATCAAAGACAGCTTGTAAACAACGCGGGCGCATGTTTAAGATTACATAGAGTTCACATGATTTGAACCTTATTTCTATAGTACTAAGGTGTATAAATAAATATTCTTTCCTCGTTAGGATTGCTTGCGCACTTGCATAATCACAACTGCGTTCTTATCGCGTTCATGACCCCTATAAAATCAAATATGAATCCGTGGCGTTGTTTTGGACGATAAATAATCGTAGTACATTTGACGCACAATGTTTTAGCGTATGTTGATAGTGAAATTCACGCTGTGAATTATACTGCATGTATACTATAATAAACTGGGGTTATTGCACAATATGATGCAATGATGGGTCTCATCGGGCGGCTTTGATTTCGATTTGGAACTTCTAAAATTAACAATCAGCAATAAAATTGATAAACCGGGTGTGGCCTGTAATAGGAGCATTAACTTTAGGCATCATTTCTACACCACAAACGTAGCAACATTTGTTCTACGACGTTTGAAAATAACCAATAGTTTAATAAACATTAATAAAAAAAGATTTTCCAAGCAAGCAATGTATTGCGAAAACTATGAATTTTGTAGGCTGACAGTAAACGTCAACTAGACTATTGAATGCTGTTCATTGAAAATACTATTTAGTTTGTTAAAAAAAATCACAAGTAATAAAGT
Organism: Grapholita molesta; assembly: GCA_022674325.2. Lineage (NCBI taxonomy): Eukaryota > Metazoa > Arthropoda > Insecta > Lepidoptera > Tortricidae > Grapholita > Grapholita molesta. The sequence continues at coordinate 19,009,700 of CP053124.2, read as the reverse complement.
ACACTATTATTTAAAGTTGTAGAATAAATGTTGTTACGTTCGTGGTGTAGAAGCGATCTCTAAAATTGTTGCTCCTATTACAGGCCACACCCGGTATACAAAGATGATGACTTAAGTCTGCATAATGACTCCACAAAAATGTTTCCTTGAAACGCCTTCTAAGTAGTGTCCTTTAAGTCTAGTTTGACATCGCTTAATATTGTACAGTCAGCAGCAGAAGTTGCTAAGCGTCTGAGGTGTTCAAAATGAGGTCAACACATCTCTATTGTCAAGAGAATAAGAGCGCGTGTAGGTCATTTTGAACACATCAAACGCTTAGCCACATTTGCTGCTGACTGTACCACCGGTCATGAATTGACGTATGGCATTTTTCTCAAACAAATGTTGACATTATGTTTTATAATAGGCTTCAAAGTATGTGGTTGCAGGTTTGGCTAGGCGAGAGGCACGAGACCCCGGCAAGGTCTTCTTTTTAAAGCATTGGAGATTGACCATTAATAATATTGGTGGTTTTATGACATTCTGCCACTGCGCCTATTAAAAACAATCAATTTTACAAAAAATATACAAAATTTCACCTTTATTCCTTTTTTTTCTTTTTTTTACTTTTGTATTGCATGTTTGAGAAAAGCACTATACATAACTCAGCATGAAAAGGGATTGTCGGCCTCGTAACAATGCAACCGCTTACTTCCCGGCCTCTATAGTAATGTACTATTATTTTAGCCAATCACAAGTTTTTTAATTAGTAGTAATTTGCGTACTGGATAATATCTAAAGTCGTGGAAAGGGATAACTGTCTGTAGAATATTGGGTTGGAGTCATTTTTGGCAGCCATTTTGTACTGGAAATGAAATCTATGTATTCTGTCGCTGTAAACAACTCTATAAATTAATCACTTGACAAGTAACTAGTATAATTTTGGTAAATTAATTTATTATCATTGGCCGGCCAACAGGACATTGTTGCTCAAATCATGATGTCACGCCATAAAATCGCAATACACATTTGTGGGTACCTATTATAATACCTTACGATGACTCATTCTGCTACACTTGAACAAACAGTCTAATTCATGTTCCAAAATATGTATACAATATTACTCCTTATTCCAATGGCTTAAGATGAAAATTTGATTTGATTAAATTACCCCAAATTAGGTATTTTATAACGGCGGAAGAATTTGCTATTGCTCTTTGTGATCAAAATACTGTTTTGCTATCTGTTTTTAAATAATATAAACGGAATTTCCGAGATAATAAGGTGAAAAGTATATCATGTAGTCATTGGTAGGTATCTACTTAAATGGGCCTAAGATTTTGAGGATTGTATAAATCCGAAACTGAATTTTGGATTAGAATAATATATTCTTATTCAGTGTTGCTACACAAATGTGCTATTGTCAAGAATTTTGACAGAACACTTTCCTATTATACCGGGTGTGGCCTGTAATAGGAGCATTAAACTATGAAGTTTGTAGGCTGACAGTAAACGTCAACTAGTCTATTGGATGCTGTTCATTGAAAATACTATTTGGTTTTTTTTCGGAAAAATCACAAGTAATATATTACCCAATTATTTAAAGTTGTAGAACAAATGTTGTTACGTTCGTGGTGTAGAAGTGATCCCTAAATTTATTGGTCCTATTACAGGCCACACCCGGTATTGGTTATTGTTTTAACATAGATTTAAATATGTTATCATTGGGTTTACATTTGATAGCAGTTCTGCATTTTTTTTTTAATACTTACTGAATGCTTGTATACTTATATTATTGAAAATAAACAAATAAAATAGGTTACTATCATAATTAAAAGAAATTATACAGGTAAGTACTTTTTACCGTGTGATGCCGGCTGACTAGAATAGCACCTTCTCCCACGGGTGTCATAAGAGGCGACAAAGGGAAAAATCTTCGGATGGGCAGCAGCGTCCGTCGAAACTCAATGCAGCTACTGCGGTCGCCAACCAGCCTGCTAAGCGTAGCGCTGCGTAGCGTACACAAGTCATATTTTTGGGAGGCCTATGTCCAGCAGTGGACTGTATACGGCTGAAATGTGATGTAATACAGTTACTTTAGGCAATAATCTTTATATTTGATTTTTTATTGTACTTATATAAAGAAGACTAGTAAACCAAGGTTAATAAACTTTAATACTACGACTTAAAAGACAGGAAAAATTGCATTATTTATTTACCCGAAAACTTTTTTAATATCGAAATTTCTTCCACAGGAGCGGAAGCCTCCTCTACTGGGAGTACCGAAACCGCACCGCTCGTGAAGAAGGCCCAATGCTCATCGAGTGGGGGGCAGCGAGCCAGGCGGCGGGTGTTCCGGGAGGTCGTTGGGGAGCGAGCCAGGGTACGCCGAGGCTTGTGGGTGCGCTGGCGTCGCTCCACGCGAAGTATGGAGCGCTGCCGTGGAGCCAAGTGTTACAGCCGGCCATCGACCTCGCCAGGTTAGTGTGTGAGCAAGCTGAAGAAGCGAAACATGAAGTTATGATGAACGAAGAACACAGAGCTTGGTGGCGGTACTAAGAATTTCATCAATATCGAATAATTTTGATTCTGGGCAATGTATTCATTTATACAACAAGTTACCTGATGATGCCTTAAAATTACCCTTCCCTGTACTTAAGAATTACTCAATAAAGTCTTTAAAGAGCTATTACGAGTACAGAGTAGAGGATTATTTGACAGACAAACATGCATGGCTTACACCAGAAACCTCAATCAAATCAGTCAATCGTTTATCTCAATCTGAATGCATTAATGTGTAGTGTTGCTATGACAAAACATTCAAAATACGATATCAGGTACGGCATCAGTTTCATATGTGTATGTATAAAGGTATCTGTGAAACTGCCATCTGTTATTCGAGCATCTTTTTATTTACTTCAATTAAGGAGTCATAAGAGTGACAGTGGCAATCGTCCGAAATTGATGAATATCGTTTTTCGCAGTTGGGGCTTATGCGGTTGATGATATTTCGTTCTTCATACAGGAGCGTAATTTTGTGCGTAGCGATTTTCATTTTTTTTACTTGGGTATTGCGAAAAGGGCACTTTGCCGAATGTATGTACACTGGCGTTTTTGACTGCGCTTGTGTGAATTAATGTTTTGGGACAATCTTACACAAACCTATACTGGAGCAGAAGATTCTGAACTCACGTTACACTCTGAAACTTTTTGAAATTTGCGTTAGTTTACAAATAAGAAAAGATTGGTAATTATTTATAATTTGGCCTTAGAATTTTTACCCCACCATATCGTCCCCTGCTAAGCAGGGCGCGTATGGCAACCCTTCCCCCATCCCTAATAAGGAGCACAATCTTCCAATGATGATGATGCCTGTAGAGGTCCAGGGGGGCCTATGTTCAGTAGTGGACGTTTTATGGCTGAGATACTGATGATGATGTATATATATTTTAACTTTCCGTTTCTTACATATTTTTCCACATTGCCTATTGTTATGTAGGGTAGTGGCCTAGTGGCTAGAGTACGCAAAAAGTCTTGCCAGCTACCACTTTACAGAATGCAAGGCCTAATACCTCACAACGTCATGCTCTAAGAGCAAACTTGATATTATATTTTACTTATTTTTTACTTTACTTGAGATTTGGCGAAATCATCGATTGATTTTTTGATGGAAGCCATATTTTAAAAGAAGAAGAAGAAGAATTAAGATTAAATTAACCTCACTGGAGGTTACAACTCTTCCTGATCCGGTCTCATACGGACCGTGATTGTCGATTTGCCCAGTGTTGTCAATTACTATAATAATATTCAGAAACCAAGAGAAAACACAATTGTTATATATAAAGACATGTTTTATCTTGATGACAGCCAACCTAAGATGACAACTAACCATAATCTCAAACACGAAGCAGTAAATATACTGTCTACTTTGTTATGACAACAACAAACTAGTTATAAATGCAGGCATGTTTTATGGGTTAGACGTAATAATGCTAACTGCAGAAAGCGAAAGTTTCTCTTACTTTCGTTTATCTTGTATACTCGTCCAAACCCAGGTTGTCAGGTAGGTACCACTACATTGTAAAAGTAGGTACTCTCTTCTCTGTCGTTTCGATCTTTTGAGAGCGGTGGTGGCGACGTTGAGGACTTTAGCTTTAAAGGCGGTTACGAAGAATAATGACTGGAGAACGCATCCGCGAGCGCCAGTAAGGGACAATAATATTTTGGCTTCAGCAGCCCAAAATTATAACTTCACTAAAGTCTAGTCCGTCTAGTTAAATGGTATGTTTACGAGAGGCGGACACAGCTTTCGTCACGATCTCCCCCTATTTCTCCCTGTTTGTACACTGTGAAAAGTATGAGTATATATGTAGCTTTATGACGTGATTAAAAAATAAAATGCAACGTCAACAACAAGAAGATTACAATACAACCTTTTTATATGAAAACTCGATATTTTAGTGTAGTATTTACACCATTTCTGATTACATAATTATTAATTAATTTAAACTGATTAGGTGGTCGTTGATGGCCGTGTGATGCCCGCTGACTTAGCCGTGTGATGCCGGCTGACTAGAATAGCTCCACCCCATCTCCTCCCGCGGCTGTCGTAAGAGACGACAAAGGGAAAAATCCTACGGACGGGCAGCAGCGTCCGTCAAAACCCAATTTACAGCTACTGCTACAAGCGTGGCGACTATGGCAACTACCCTCCAAGATGATACAAATCATATTTGTGGGAGGCCTATGTCCAGCAGTGGACTGCATACGGCTGACATGTATGTATGTATGTATGTAGGTGGTCGTTGCGATGACTTGTTGTAATGTACAGTCGCCATCAGATATATCTGAGCTGTGGAGGTGGTCACAAATATCTGAACATGCACTTTATCGCCTTGACAATAGAAGCGCTGTTCAGATCTTTGTGACCACCTCCACAGCTCAGATATATCATATGGCGACTGTACATACGCCTTAGGAAGGATGGAGTTAGTTTTGCATGTTATTAGTTACCTTTGATTTTAACCTCAAATACTTTACAAGTCTTAACAAAAATGTTTAATGTACTTCATCTAAATACCAACGTTGTCCTCATTCATGTACTTAATTCCGACTTTAATTGTTGAGCCACTTACGGTGCAAGCTATTTTCTTTTGTTTAATACTTATTATATGAAATGCCCAATGTAAGGTGAACCCTAAATGGTAGAAACGATGCCTAAAGTTATTTCTCTTTACAGGCCACACCCGTTACAATCTATCCTAAGAACGAAAATAAATAAATTGATAAACTAGTTTTGGTGCCACAGACAGACAGCAGACAAACATAGCGGTCAAACTAATAACCCTTTGCGTCGGGGATTAAAAATAGATTGTTTACTGACATTCTAATAACAAAATGTCATTTTAATGACAAAGAAGATAATATTAACAACATGTTATGCATAACAGAATAGGATTGTAATGTTACCATACAAACATCAAAATATCATTAAATTTAACCTTAATGATAACCATCGAACTCCAACGAACTAATGTAAAAGTTGTAAAGGCGGAAAACGCCAAAAATTTTAAATGTAACAAAAAGAGCCTGGGCAGAGAGTACCATTTTGTACCGTTTGGCGTAGAGACGATGGGATCCCAGCGCGCACAAACTTAGAAGAAACCGCGAAGCGTCTGGTTGACATGGTGACCGAAGAGCTGGCGGCTTCCTCGCACTACGTATCAGCATTGCGATACAATGAGGAAATGCCGACAGCATCCTTGGTACAATGCCTCAAGGGCCTTTTTTGGATTGAATGTAGTAAATAGCTAAGTACTCGTAATATTGTAAATAGAGGCGTTACAAAACATATTATAGGTAATGATATTTAAGGTCAAAGAGGTTTTTGCGCCACTCGCTATGCTCGTCTTTTAATTTTGGAAAAAAAAACACGAAAAACGCGTAGACATACCATTTAAATAGACGAGGCGTGCTAATAATAATACCACGATCAAAAGGGATGGTCTTATGTAACTTTCCATAGGTATGGCAGAGACGGCGCTATTTACGGCCTAAGCTTGTCTTAGTCACATATTTTATTCGCGTTCAAACAAAACCTTTCAATACTTTCGGAAGCTGGATGACCTGGATGGATATAAAGAAAATACAATTGGAGTCTTCTTGTGTTTTCAACTGAAGTTGTGGTACTAAATACAGCTTATATTTTTGTTATAAAGAACGTTTCACATTGAAGTACCCTCGAGAAAGATCATTATGCAATACTTATGTTTTAAATCTACCAAGGATTTTAAATTAATAACCCTACAAAATATATCGAATAAAATTATTTTGTGTTAATTGACCTTCGAAAACGAGATCTGCAGTAAAAGTTAACTTCAGACCACATTCCGGGTCTGCGGCGCTACCGCGAAAAGCGTTATTCATATATTTCAAGGATCTGTCTCTTTTACCCCAATGAAGACGTTATGAGAGTGACAGAGTGAAAGAGAAATTTAAGAATATCGTTTTTCGCGGTAGCGCCGCTGGACACGGAATATATTCACACTCATTGTCATTACACTGATGTAAGGTAATGACCGTTGAACCAAATTCTGACAGATTTTGCTTTTTTAATACTTTTTTAATGTCATTTAGACTGTATTCAGTATTCGAATTCCTATTTATGTAAGCATGCGTGAGTTCCACTTAGTTTTTTTTTATACGACGTCGGTGGCAAACAAGCATACGGCCTGCCTGATGGTAAGCAGTTACCGCAGCCTATATTTACCTATATTTTGAAGGTTACATTCATTATCCCCATTTCAGCCATGATACGTCCAAGACATGTCTTTTCCATATACCTACTTATGTCATTTAAACCATTATACAGGATAATTTTTGGGTCGTGATCCAGAACTAGTTTTTATAACTCAGTAACTGGTCAATTTTATCTAATTGTAGATCGTTGTTTTGATCAAAGTATTTGGTCAGAACAACGTTAGTTATCTTCTCTTATTTTTCCAATTTAAATATGATCTTAAACTAGCCAAACATGGTCACCCTATGTCTATGGACAAACGCAGAATGATAAGCGACGAGACGTCATATTGAGTAGGGTGACCAAATTGTAGGCAATTTTGTCTACTTAGGTACCATCTGAAAAAAAAAATATTGTGATGAAAACATTACGTTTAATATAATTAGGTTCAACTAAGAACAAATCATATTTTTATATTCATGTTCGGGTGGCCCAATATCTGAAGATGCGGATTCAAATCTCGCCTCGGACGCCGGAAGACTTCGTCACTTTTTCATAAGTATATTGTCATTTATTTTCAATAATTAGCTTCACCTATGACTTCTATGTCATGCTTTGTTTTCTTGCTCCACGACCCCTCACCCTGTATATGGGTACTTCTATAATAAACATGATTATAGCACAGTGTAGCTATATACCAGTGACCAAGCTCCGGCTATTTTCAGAGCAACGATGGGGGGTGTTCGGGGAAGTGGGCGGGGAGGATTTACCGCGCAATTTTCATACAAATTGCGCGGTCTATTTTTAAGGTGTATCAAATTATTATTAGTAATTAACCAACTTTGGAAAGGTCGTATGTATGTAATTTTTACAAAGGGTCTGGGGCATATTTAAATACAAATCCAAAATGTAATAGTTTTATTTTTTAATTACTTATAAAAAATATGACTAAGAGTCAGAAAGAGTCAGACTAAGAGTAGAGTAAATAAACGTCTGATATGGCCGTGTTTAGAATAATTATAATATAAAGAGTTGGAAACCGGCATCGGCTCCATCTCAAATTTCGCCACGTTTGATCCGATTATATTGAAAATCGATATCAGAGAATCCGAAGGGAGTCTTACTACGATACTAAAGTCAACATTGCAAAAACGGCCGCCATCTTGAATTTCGTCATTTTTGATCCGATCATGATGAAAATCGATATCTGTGAGTCTGCGAGACCTCTTAACACGACACTTAAGCCAAAATTGCGAAAAACGGCCGCCATCTTGAATTTCGTCATTTTTGATACGATTTTGTTGAAAATCGATATCTGTGAGTCTGAGAGACCTGTTAACACGACACTATAGTCAAAATTGCAAAAAACGACCGCCATCTTGAATTTCGTCATTTTTGATCCGATCATAATGAAAATCGATTTCTGAGAATCCGAAAAGGGTCTTAACACGACACAAAAGTCAAAATTGCAAAAAACGGCCGCCATCTTGAATTTCGTTATTTTTGATACGATCATATTGAAAATCGATATCTGAGAATCCGAACGAGGTCTTAACACGATACAAAAGTCAAAATTGCAAAAAACGGCCGCCATCTTGAATTTCGTCATTATTGATGCGATTTTGTTAAAATCGATATCTGTGAGTCTGCGAGACCTCTTAACACGACACTAAAGTCAAAATTGCAAAAACGGCCGCCATCTTGAATTTTGTTATTTTTGATGCGATTTTGTTAAAATCGATATCTGTGAGTCTGCGAGACCTCTTAATATGACACTAAAGTCAAAATTGCAAAAAACGGCCGCCATCTTGAATTTCGTTATTTTTGATACGATCATATTGAAAATCGATATCTGAGAATCCGAAAGGGATCGTAACACGATACAATAGTCAAAATTGCAAAAATCAGCCGCCATCTTGAATTTCGTCATTTTTGATCCGATCATGGTGAAAATCGATATCTGAAAATCCGAAAGAGGTCTTAACACGATACAAAAGTCAAAATTGCAAGAAACGGCCGCCATCTTGAATTTCGTAATTTTTGATGCGAATGTGAATGCGAATTTTTGACTTTTGAATCGTGTTACGACCCCTTTCAGATTCTCAGATATCTATTTTCAATATGATCAGATCAAAAATTACGAAATTAGAGATGGCGGCCGTTTTTTGCAATTTTGACTATTGTATCGTGTTACGACCCCTTTCGGATTCTCAGATATCGATTTTCAATAATGATCGCATCAAAAATGACGAAATTCAAGATGGCGGCCGTTTTTTGCAATTTTGACTTTTGTATCGTTTTAAGAGATCTCTCGGATTCTCAGAAATCGATTTTCTATATAATCGGATCAAAAATGACGAAATTCAAGATGGCGGCCGTTTTTTGCAATTTTGACTTTAGTGTCGTGTTAAGAGGTCTCGCAGACTCACAGATATCGATTTTTAACAAAATCGCATCAAAAATGACGAAATTCAAGATGGCGGCCGTTTATTGCAATTTTGACTTTAGTGTCGTGTTAAGAGATCTCTCGGATTCTCAGAAATCGATTTTCTATATAATCGGATCAAAAATGACGAAATTCAAGATGGCGGCCGGTTTTCGCAATTTTGATTTTAGTGTCGTGTTAAGAGGTCTCTTGGATTCTCAGATATCGATTTTCACAATGATCGGATCAAAAATGAAGAAATTCAAAATGGCGGCTGTGTTTTTAACTTTTGAGTTTAGATCCGTAAAATCCGTATTAAGATGCCTCTCGGATTCTCGGATATCGATTTTCAACATACTCGAACAAAAAAAGATAACGGCAATCTTTTGGGTTTTTTAACTTCAGATTCGTATTAAATGCAGGTAGGTATAAATGGGTCTTTAATTAATATTAATATATAACATTTCAAATGTATTCGATTACTTAATGTACAAAAACTTAAGATGGCGCTAACAATGAATTTCTCTGTAAGAACAAAAATAAAACATCCGTTTTGACATCAAGTTTTTTGACAACCCTGACCCTCGAGCGCAAGTCGTCAGTCGAGGCGTTGAACGGTCCGGTTGTATAGAACCTTTGCGACTGTATATACTCGTTAGGCTGTGATTATAGCGTCCGTCGAAACCCAATCTACAGCTACTGCGGTCACCAATCCGCCTGCCAAGCGTGGCGACTATGGCAACTACCCCCAAGACGATACAAGTCATATTTATGGGAGACCTATGTCCAGCAGTGGACTGCATACGGCTGAAATGTATATAATTTCATCGTAACATGTCGATCAGCACTATCACACGTGTTGCTCGAAGGTTTTTCCCCTTGTCATATTTATCTAAGATGCAGTTTTGTAGCACTCAATCCTAATACCTAGGTAATAAAGGATAATATCAATCAGCGAATGATGGTCTGATTCATGAAAAAAAACCGCTACGGTAAAGTACTGTATTCATGCTCTGATACGGCAAATACAGGAAAATTTAATTATAGAAAACCCTATAGCTCGTTTTTTTGTCGTCGTGAGATGTTTACGAGTAGGAAGACAACAGCTACTACAGCTACTGCGCCAACCCACCTGCAGTGGCGATTATGGCAACTACCCCCCAAGAAGATACAAGTCATATTTGAGGGAAGCCTATGTCCAGCAGTGGACCTACGGTTGAAATAATCATGATGATGACCACAGATAAGATACATTTAACATGTCATAGTAAAATCTTTTGAACGTAAATTGTAGATCACAATAGACAAAAATAACAGTTTATTCTGTAACACCGACGGATGGCCAGAAGCGTCCATCGAAACAAAATCTATAGTTACCGCGATCGCCAACCCGCCTCCAAGCGTGCCGACTAAGGCAACTGACCAAGATGATCAAAGTCATATTTGGGGGAGGCCTATGTTCAGCAGTGGACCTACGGCTGAAATGGAATTTGTAACAACCTAACGAACGTCGGACGCGCAGAACTTCGTAAACGGACGATTGTCTCTGTCACTCTGACGTCTTGATTGGTGTAAAAGAGAAAGATGCCCGTTTACGAATATCGTTTTTGACGGCTCCGGACCATTATAACAAGTAGATATATGTCATAGTTAGAGACTCTTCTAAACAAAATATATTTAAAAAAAAGGTATAGGGGAAAACTTAACTGAAAGACCATGTCTATGTAGTTGTGCGGAGAATTAATATGGAACTTAATTCAAAATTTGGATATAGAACGCCGACATGCGTGTACACACGTTACTACTACATAGGCCAGGTGCTTTAGGCACTGGTCCCACCGCGAGCTAGTAAGCTATGAGCTATCAGCTATTTCAAGGGACAAAAGATAATCGCTCCCGTGTAAATAAAAGAGAGAGATTTATATTTATAGCTCATCGCCCGGCGATGAACTACGAACGCCCGGCAAAGACATATATGTCTCTTTTATTTACACGGGATCGATTATCTTTTGTTCCTTGAAATAGCTGTTAGCTCATAGCTTAGTGGGACCAGTGCCTTAGCTAAGTGTTCACCTATACCTACATATATTATGATTTTATTTGGTAACAAGCATGACATGTCAAATTTTACGCAATGTTTTTATGGTTACATAGTCGTATAATGCATACCGTTATGTTGAAAGGATTGTTCCGAACGAGTTTATTACTGCTCTCATTTTAAAGCAGGTACTACTTTCCTTTTTTACATAAATGCCACTAAAAGATTTAAGAGGCCACTTGTCTGTACAGAGGCTCTAGTGTAAGTTTCTTTTGACGTAAAAAAACGTTTACGAACGCGTAAGTGATAATGTTATTTATATGGGAAACACAAACGTTCGTGACGTAAAGTTACGTTGAAAACTTACACTCAGGGCTCAGACCTGGTACCGCGAACGTTGAAGTTCATATATTTCGAGCATCTTTCTCTTTTACTCCAATTAAGGCGTCATGAGACTGACAGAGCCGATTGTCCGAAATTCACGAATATTATTTTTCATGGTAGCGCCACATTTAGTGATGTACTTTTCGTAATTTCTGACCCTGTTTTTTAAATTTGGATCAAAGTATCACTTTCGGACCGTTTTTATTCGCATGTTTCTCATAATATCAGCCAAAGGACGTGCACTGCTAGACATAAGACCTCCTAAAGTGACCCATAATTAACGGTTTTGTCGCGATCTTTATCTGGTTATCGGTCCACCTTGTGGGGACTGCGCCATCCGGTACGTGGTCGCCGTTCGAGAACCTTTACGCCCCAAAATTTCAGTTTCTAAAACATTAAAACTCAATAACTCTGAAGTAAGTTTGGAAAAGAAAACAGTCCAGAAACTCAAGAATACAACTTCGATTCGACTTGAACTTCGACAAGCTACAGTTGTCTTTGTCGCACTGGTGCGAGGTTGCCCTCGTGATCTAGAAATCTAAGCCCGTTCAGATCTACAGGAGTTATTTTCTCTTACCTATAAATGGAAGTGTAAAAAATATATATCTTTCAATATCTCTATGAAACATGATGTTAATAATTTGTATATTTAGAATATGTTAGACTCATACTTTGGAGCGAGCGAGATGCCCTCAAGCTAATATGAAACTTTTATCGAATTTATTTGATATAATTTTGATTGGAATGCGCCTTAAGCCACTGATTGCGCTCTAAGCAACGACTCTAAACTGCCATAAGCTATCGTAATACCATTTCAAATTTGTAATTACTTGCCAGAGAATAAAGTATAAATCAGAAAGTTCTCCGCTGGCTGTTACGACTGTTAGACATGATCTCTCACCATGCATGGATTTGAGACACCCATTAAATTGCCGCCAAACAAATTCCTCGCTTTGAATAACATACGCGAACCAGTTTGCTATTATTATACCAAGAACTGTTTGTTTTCGCGAATATTACTATCTCCTTCTGAATGTTAATTAAATACTTCTTGGAAGACGCGTGAGTAAGTAATAGGAGTAGCTTTGAACATAAACAAAGTTTCATTTAAAATTCAAAAAAGCCGGCTGACTAGAATAGCACCAACCCATCTCCTCGAGGCGACAAAGGGAAAAATGCTACGGACGGGCAGCAGCGTCCGTCGAAACCCAATCTACAGCTACTGAGGTTGCCATCCTGCCTGCCAATCGTGGCGACTATGCTACTACCCCCAAGATGATACACGTCACATTTGTGGGAGGCCTATATCCAGCAGTGGACTGCGTACGGCTGAAATGTATGTATGTATTATGAATCGGTGTGACAAAATCGCCTCTAAAGAAGTTGAATACAAAATCCTCTTATGTAGAATCGTACAAAGCTTCCGAAAATACAATGTTTTGGTTGTGGGCAATCTAGGTAAACGTAAAATGAAAGTAACCGGTTTTAATAATTTACTCAATAGTAAATTATTAAAAACGGTCACTTTACAATTCAAGTATCATTGTTCGTATCGACACCAAATTACCAAATTACAAATTACAATTACATTCTTTCCGGCTGTGGTTTGAACTCCCTGCCGAGGTTTTCCCTAGGGACTACAGTATGAGGTTCTTCTAAAAAGGAGTGTATAGGTTCTTAAAGGGTAGGCAACGTGCAGGTGAATCCTCTGGAATTGCAGGCGTCGGTTTACGGTAAATGCTTACCATCAGGCGGGCCTTATACTTGTTTGCCACCGTCGTTGTATAAGAAAGAAATCTTTACCAGCTTTGATGTTCGCGGTACCAGGCCAGGCGACTTTTCATCAACATTAGTCATGTTCTAGACAACTTTTAGTCTTGGAAGTGCTAAATGAGTTTTGTATTTTGTGTATTAGGTACATATTTCAATGAAGGTCCAAATGAAACCCTCCATCGATCGTAGTCCGACACGCACTAGGCCGGGTTTATTCGCGACTGCTTTCAAAGAAATCTTTTATATTAATTTGCTCATTGCAAGATAGGAAGTTACAGAATGTTTCTACAAATTTCTCAGATCTATTTTTGTAGATATCAAGATCAGATGGTACAAGTGAATGTTAGCACAAAGAATATAATTCAATTAAAAGACAGATAAAGATCGTAAGTTCTTATGATTATTACAACTAAGTATTACCGTAAAATGGAGTGAGTTGGCTGAAAACTGAAATTTAAACCTCGATAACATTTTATTTTTACATGTAAAAACTGAATGGTATATATAATAAGTGTTCCGGACGTTTGTATATTCATTTTTATGATAAATAAAATAAATCTCATACCATTTCGTCTGAAATAGGCGAGATTATTTTTTAGTCCGCTAATCATTTATTCACTAAAAATGATAAAAAAAATATAATTCAGCTGTTTGAACAAGCTTCATGAACACAGACGCCAGGTATACATAAAAATTAAAAAAAAATTACTTCACGACCTAGGCCTTCAATTTTTTATGAAATTCGTTACCTGTCCTCTGGAGTTGATCCGCCCTAAACGTGACACTTCGAAGCCTATTATGACGCACGTAACGAAGACATTTCATTGCATGTTTGAGAAAAGAATATAATTCAATTAAAACACAGATAAAGATGGTAAGTTCTTATGATTATTACAACTATTACTTAAAACGGGATAGTTACCAATCCATGTACACACAGCAACACTCTTAAATGTACATCGGTGGACCTTATGCCTTATACAATACAGTCCACCAATGTACAGCTAAGAGTATTGCCACAGTGTAGCTATATGTATTGCTGTGTGTACGTTAATTTGACTGAGTTATCAGATACCTAGTTCGGCATGCGCCATACTCACGGACTCACCTTATGATTGTTTACTTGCAAATAAACAGTTTTCCAAAACCGACATTTTTTTAAACCTAATTTCAAAATAGTGGCGTTATAATTGTTCTAAATAAAAATAGTTGCAAGAAACTAATCAAACTTGTGGATAATCAATGGAATTGGCAATTTTTAGTGCGGAAATCCGAGATGACTTTGCTCCCTGCGGCGGTCTATGGGGGAGGCCTGTACACATTCTTATCTCATAAGTACCTAGTTATGTACAAAATAGATTCTATGGCTTTATTGTAAGTTTATCCGAATCTTTGGATTAGAAATTGACTTTTATTCATTTATGTAGGAACCAATTTCTCTTTTTTTTTATACGACGATGGCAAACAAGCATACGGACTGCCTAATGGTATGCAGCTACCGTAGCCTTTGGATGCCTGAAACTCCAGAGGATTCATCTGCGCGTTGTCTACCTTTTAAGAAACTATAGGTACACTCCTTTTTTGAAGCACCTCATACTGTAGTCCCTAGGGAAAACCTCGGCAGGGAGTTCATTCCACAGCCGGAGCGTTCCCGGGCGGAAATTCTTCTTAAACCGCTTAGTGCGCGACCCTTTAGGCTCCAGGGTGTGAGGAGGAATGTACTGCCGACGGCACTGCGGTGGTAGACAGCGGTTGTTGAAATAAGGCCGGGTTTGAACCTGTATCTTCAGCTCGCTGCAGACTCTGACAGACCACTGGGACACGGCGGGACTCCTCGTAAGTGTAATCTTTGAACGTCCGGAACGTTGACTATGGGTACACAGCCATAGTCAACGTATACCCATAGTCATAGTGCGCACACTAGCATCCCTATCCCGTTTTTTCTCGGCGTTTCCATACAAATTTCCACTCCGTGGTGACGCCGTGTTCGCGCTCCGTGCAATTTTACATTTAAAAACCTATACACTCCTTTTTTGAAGCACGTCATACTGTAGTCCCTAGGGAAAACCTCGGCAGGGAGTTCATTCCACAGCCGGAGCGTTCGCGGGAGGAAATTCCTAAAGAACCGCGGCGCTACCGCTAAAAACGATATTCGCAAAGGGACAATTGTGTCTGTCACTCTCATGACATCTTAATTGGAGTAAAAGAGAAAGATGCTCGTAATTTACGAACTCTGTTCGAGGTACGGGCCCAGGGACAGAAACGCTAGTGTGTAAACACCCTTTAAGTTAGTTTCACGAACCCTGTTACCTACATCATACAAACACTTAAGTAATTAATTAAGTAATTAGTCATTGACGACCGGTGTGGCCTAGTGGGTAGTGACCCTGCCTATGAAGCCGATGGTCCTGGGTTCGATTCCCAGTCGGGGCATTTATTTGTGTGAGCACAGATATTTGTTCCTGAGTCATGTGTGTTTTCTATGTATTTAAGTATTTATATGTATCTATCTATTATATATATCGTCGTCTAGTACCTACAACACAAGCGTTACTGAGCTTACCGTAGGACTAGGTCGATTTGTGTAAGATTGTCCCGAAATATTTATTTATTTTATTTTATTAAGTACCTAGCTATATTCCCAAACCTGCAGACAAACTGTTCAAACGGTTTTGCAGGGACCTGTATAACAACACTGTTAAAAATTTGAATTAAGCATCTATATATCAATCTATCTCATATCATCATCATCTTCCCCGCTTTGTCATTTGCTACGGCTCTTGGGAGCCTGGTGTCCGCTTGGCAGGTAATTCCAGGCACTAGTTTTACGAAAGCGGCTGCCATCTGACCTGCCATCTAACTAGGCTGTATTGGGATTAGTCCGGTTTCCTCACGACGTTTTCCTTCACCGAAAAGCGACTGGTAAATATCAAATGATATTTCGTACATAAGTTTCGAAACATTAATTGGTACGAGACGGGGTTTGAATTTGCGACCTCCGGATTGCAAGTCGCACGCTCTTACCGCTAGGCCACCAGCGCTCTATCTCATGTCATGTTAAACTATAATCCGATCATCTACATTATTTGTAAACTTTATTTTTGAACGCTCATATTATTTTTGTTATAAACTATTGCTATTTTTTCCAACTATCAATTCCTCCCCGGTCATAACTGTCATAAGCGATCATCCATAGTCGTAAATAATGATCGTGTGTATGTCCGATTATAATCGTCATTTATACAGAAATAGAAACCTGACGCTCCCGCCTACTCAAACTGCTGTTAAACGTGGTTTCTTATTTTTAATGCGGCCATTTTGATCCGTCATCAAATGTCAAACAAACGTCACTTATAATGCTCGTTTCACACACAGGCGGGCGCGGCTCGGGCGCATGTCAACGCGGACCCGCGGCGGGCCCGCGGCGCGATTGTTCAGCTAGTTTTAAATGAACACCTTCGCACAACCGGCGGGCGCGGGCGGGCGTGTGGGGCGGCCGCTGTGTGAAGATGTTCATTTAAAACTAGCTGAACAATCGCGCCGCGGGTCCACGTTGACACGCGCCCGACCCGCACCCGCGCTGTGTGTGAATTGACCTTAAGTCTTATAACCGTTTGGCTGAATGCGCCATAACCGCGATGCCATAAAAAAAGTCTTATAACATAACGCCGTGTGATTGAAAAAAAAAACAGTCTTATACATGTATTAGGAGGAATAATTACTGGAGAACACATCCGCGAGCGCCAGTAAGGGACAATGATATTCTGGCTTTTGCAGCCCAAAATGTGTTCACTATAGTTTTTCTTTACAGGACACTCTTTATAACAAATACATTAGCTAATTTTGTATTAATTACCGCAACTTCGGTTGGAAACACAAGAAGACTCCAATTGTATGTATTGTATCCCTCCAACTTTGACAGTTCTGAAGGGTTCAGTTTTAAGGGGAACAATAATAAATGAAAATATGACAAAGACGGGCGAATAGTGCCGTCTCTGCCATACCTATGGAAAGTTACATAAGACCATCCCTTTCGATATATCTTTAGTTCGATATATTCCGAATAGATTGTGACAAGCGCAGCGTTTGACAAGAACGGGGAAACGCGAACGGAACGGAATGCGGGAAAAACCGACGGATTGACATATACTCGATAAAAATAAAAATAGAATTATCTTAGAAGAGAGAAAGATAGTTATTTTTCAATTTAGGCACATTGCCAATGCACTTATAAATGCGAAAAAACAATTTACGTCACACTGGGCGGTAAGAGAGATTTCCCGCCCTAGGGCGCGACGGAAAATCTCACTTTACACCCAGACGAAGACGTAAAACTATGTACGCACCACGGGCGGCAATCAAATCACCTCCGGTCCGGGCCACAAATACCCGTGGTCTGAACCCTTTTTTGTTTTACCGCCCTGGGTACGTAATATACTATTTCCATCGGTTTACGAGAGCAGGAATAACCTTACTGATTTGGGAAATTATTATTTTATTTTATTTATTCAATTACAATCATAAACTTAGTGGGGTACCAAAGCTTATGCGCCATATGTACCAATTTATAGGTAGTTGAAGTCACGCTCACAACAATATCTCATGTAATTATAGGAAGGTTTTGAAATTAGTTATTTTTCATACCGATAGCAAGTTCAATAGTGAGTTGAGTATATAAACCAAAAAGTTTCTTATTAAACCTTCGAACATGACTGAAGCAACTTGCACTGGTTACATTGCAAATGTTTTTATTTACATTCACTCATCCATTCCATTCTTTCACTCTTTTGGCAATCAGTATTCCATATAGTTGTGTGCATAATCCATTCGTCTCAAACTCTCGTGGAACCTATAACCTATACCTAAGGTCTATTCATCCTTACTTGTCTTATCATGTAAACACAATTCTCGAAGGCATTATCACACTTTTCCCTGGAAAGATCCTATAGTGAATGCTAAATTGTTACGTACACTTGCTATTAACAAACACCAAACACCGGCTCTACAATGTCCTCGTATTATAATCTTAATCCACTTTTAGGTTTTCACTCTCTCTCGCCGGCCATCGGCCCATAGACAGTGACAGTTCTTCTTCTGCGGCTTTCCCGCCAGTACAAGGGCACACGAGACAGCGTAAGTATGCTATTTGAGTTAGTCTCATAAACGCATACACTACATATCCCGTAAATGTTGTTTTATACTAAAGAAACTCACAAAGTGTTGAAATAAACCACTGAAAAATATCAGTTCGAATAAGATTTTCATCAATAATCGAAGTAACGAACGAATCACCGCAAAAACGTCATAGTGAAGTTTAAATTGTCTATTATTGAATCGCTTGGTCATGATAAAAACAACACATCAACTTTATATAATCATATATTTTAGATATTTAAATCGAAAGAAAAATAGAAAAATTTGACTCGCAGCGGGACTCGAACCCACAACCACTGGATCACTAGCCCAGTGCACTACCAGTTGTGCTATACGAGCGCCGCTTAGACGTGTCAAATTTTCCTATCTTATCCTTCCTGGTATACGTCATTACGGGTGACGTGTAGCGACATCTACCGAAGAGTATTGAACCCTTTTTACGGCATCGATGTCTCAAATTTAGAGTCCCGCTGCGAGTCAAATTTTTCTAATTTCTTTCGTTTTAAATATCTTTGATATGCTAGCAGACGTTTCTGCTTAATATAAAAATCATATATTTTAACTCTAGGAATAGTATTTCTGGTTCGTCACCCAATGCTCTGCTCCAGTACTCGCTTGTGTTGTTTTTTAAAGTCACACGGTTCCCGCCAATTTACACCCTTCAGCCGGTCCGTATTGGACAAATCACGCGACAGGCCACGTGACTTGTCCAATACGTCAAATATACGTTGCATACTTGTCAAATATCATTAAGTACTTAGGCCACGGCGACTTCTTCAGCTCCTTTGTTGGCGTTCGTGGGCTCTCGTGTGGCTAACGTAGGCGATCTTGTTATTGAAGACCCGTGAGCACAACAGGCACGAGAGAACACCATTGACATAATTATAGCTGATCGCCGCTGGTGGTCGGGCTTTCAGCTCATCCCTCTTGTCATCTAGCTCAGTGCGACGACGGGATTCTTGTTTTTTTTGGCAATTGGCAGGGCGCTCCTTAACCAAAGATCTCCACCCAGGGCGGTTGGTGGCCTGCATCTCCCATTGTAGTGGCTCAATGTCGCAGTTCTTCATGTGGCGCTTAAGCATATCCTTGTACCTGAGGAGTTGCCCGCCTTGCTTTCGCTTGCCTTTCTCCAACTCACAGTAAAATATGTGCTTAGCCACCCGACCATATTAATATCTATATTAATTCTAATAATATATCATTACCTTACACTATGCATCGTACTGTTGAGAATGACAACTTATCGAAAATATAGATATGGTTAAATATGTTAATTAAAATAAATTGAAAGCAATCACAATAATGTGTTTCTACTCGCTAGACAACATCTTTGACGTCACTTCTGTTTACATGATAAATTATCATTGATAAAAGCAAGTAAGGATGAATAGACTTTATATTCAGGGTCAAAAGAAACCTAAAAAAAAAAAAAACCTATATTTACCTTCATAGCTTCACAATTACTCAGATAACGATCTTAATGGTTCTTATGATTATTACAGCCATTTCTTATAACGGGATAGTTACCATGTAAGGTCAGAGAAAAGGTACCACCGTGCCCTACAAATGCCGTGTGATGCCGGCTGACTAGAATAGCACCACTCCATCTCCTCCCGCGGGTGTCGTAAGAGGCGACAAAGGGAAAATCCTACGGACGGGCAGCAGCGTCCGTCGAAACCCAATCTACAGCTACTGCGGTCGCCAACCCGCCTGCCAAGCGTGGCGACTATGGCAACTACCCCCAAGATGATACAAGTCATATCTGTGGGAGGCCTATGTCCAGCAGTCGCACACACACACACACACACACACATTTCAACCGTATACAGTCCTACGGTTGAAATGTGTATACAGTCCTACGGTTGAAATGTGTGTATGTGTGTCCTACAAATACATTTTCTCTGCAGCTGACTGTATGTTAATTTGAATTGGTTATCCGATTTTTCGCCACAGCTGCAAGCGCCATCCTCACGGATATGATTATGTTCTCCAACAATTTATTTTGCAGTAAGGAACAGACAACTGGCTGAATCAACTATTCTTTGTCCCTCGTTGCCATGGTTACGTTCCTTTGGGTCACTCTTAAAACCACACTTTTATAAAGATAAAGATACAGATAAAAGATATTTATTCGTCATGTACACAAACAAAAACAGAAAGTAGGAACAAAAAGAAGAGAATATCAGGTAGTGTAACATCACGAATTGGACCCAACTCTGCTTATTGCTGGCTTGATTTATGGCATCTAAATGCACAAAACATGCATATTTCTGGTAGCTAGTCCCTTCCATAATGTGTCACCTACCAAGCGTGTTAGTAGAACGCGGTGCCACATTTCTTCTAACAAACTATGCCTCAGATGTCTCCTGGCTGACCGGACAGAATAACAACAACAAATAATTGATTCACGCAACTAACATACTTAAAACCTTTATCTGTCTTTCTCTAAAAAGTATCAGAAAAGACTACCCTTTACACACAATGTAGCTATATACGAGTGAAGAAGCTATTTTCAGAGCAACGTTGGGGGTGTTCGGGGAAGTGGGCGGGGAGGATTTACCGCGCAATTTTTTGACAACCCTGACCCTCGAGCGCAAGTCGTCAGTCGAGGCGTTGATCGGTCCGGTTGTATAGAACCTTTCCGACTGTATAATACTCGTTAGGCTGTGCCTTTACTGTAAGCCTAATGCGTACCTACATTTAAAACTACGAGTACTGCGGCGCTACCGGGAAAAACGATATTCGTAAATTTCGGACGATTGTCTCTGTCACTCTCATGACACCGAGAAGAGAAAGATGACCGAAATATACGAACTTCGATGTTCGCGGTACCGCTCCTGTAACTACATATGAAGAGACTTAACGACGCAATGACTTAAGTACCTTAACCATGAGTTATGACTTTGAAGTTTTCGATAACGAGTATCGAGTTTACTATCTATTTTTTTTTATGACAAAAAGTGGCAAACGAGCAGACGGATTACCTGATGGTAAGCAATTACCGTCGCCCATGGGCACACGTAAAATCAGGGGAGTCACAAGCGCATTGCCGACCATTAAGGGGTTTGTACCTCTGGGAACCTTACTCACCATCAGGAACACAACACTACATACCTGAAAGGTAGCAGTGTTACTATGGCTGTGGTCTTCTGTAAGGAGGAGGTACTTCCCCAGTTGGGCTTCTCCGAACTCAAGCGTGATGGTACTTCGCTGTGCCCTACCTCTCATTGTTGGACGAAGTTTAAGGAGGACGAAGTACAAGCGAGATGCACAGATAGTAAACTCGATACTCGTTATCGCAAACCTCAATGTCACAACTCATGGTGAGTGTAAAGGTCCCTTTTTGCTCCGTAAAATTTGGTAACATATCAGCTAATACCGACGAACGCTGTACCCACATTTGTATTTAAACTTACGTGAGACATGTCTGATAAATTAAACATTAACACGGCTCTACTCACGTTTATTTAGTCACTCGCGCGACATGTTTCGGAGAACATAGGCCTCCATTATCAAGCACTAAGAGTGCTGAGTGTCCGTTCGATTCGGCGATCGCGTCGCCGGCCCGTCGCTGTACCCACATATTTACATATGATTTCATTGCATGTTTTGTTTTGAGATTTGTATTAATACACTGTATATACAGTGTGTATTTTTCATACGGGCGTATACGTTGTCCACATAAAGTATCCAGTAATACGACTCGTATTATGTTAATAATTTTGTTTAATAGTGTCATAAAATAGTATTACCCATTTTTTTAAGTCTGACCGGGCAGCAATGAACGCAGTCCAACTTATTTTGACATGACAAGTAATACTGACGTGACATGACGCATCGGTATGTTAATTATTATGGATGCAATACATTGCGTGCTGAATTATTATGTATGAAAAAAAAATAACCTATTTTTTTAACAAACTGAATTGAAATAGGTTCCCGAGGTCCAATACTAACCGCCACTACAATATACGCCCGTATGAAAAATACGCACTGTATATTAGGTAAGACTGTTTGGTATTTCTCTAAGTTAAGTGAATGTTATATTCTTTATCTACGTACATATCATAAGTGCTCTAAAATGCGTCCAGAAACCGTAAGCAATGACCAGCATTACCAACCATCAGAAATGAATGGAGATGTAATGTTAACATTTCCTACTGAAATCAGTAGGTTATGAATTTAAATTTGGAACAGCTGTCAAATTCAGGTGGGGTGTCTATTCTAGTTTCTATAGATATTAAAACAGTCATTGATACGAAACGCCGATTCGTTATGTTTTTTTAATATAAATCGAACGACATTTGAACTCGAGTGACAATAGAATAGGGAGTTCATTCGCTTGTCTATGGTTTAAAAAAATATTTGACTGATATACGAAATGCGCAACGCCGCCATTCCAAGCTGTCATTTGTTTTGTTCGTTGACTTTTTAATGTTTACAAGTAACACTAGTAATAAGTCATTTCCGTACGGTTCCTGGACCCATCTTAAAACACTTATGATATGTGTGTAGATAAAGTAGTGTATGTAACTATATAATTAGGCATTACAACACCCTTCATTATGCACAGATACATAAACTACTATTTTGGATAAATAAATTCTTAAACCATAAACCATTTTTGTAGATAATGTCTCAATTACATTGTTTTGTATAACAGTTACTCAACCGTTCTAAAAGTGTCCACAATTTGGACATTACAACATTACCTACATAAAACTCGATAGCTTATCCAAACAGATTTAACGTAAATCTAAATGTCTCATATCCATGTGCTATACATGTGACTTACTACTTTTTGACTTTAATATATTCTTGGACGACAAGTAGCGTCGCGTGCGCCTTTTATTCAGCTGCACACAATATAATTTTATTGTTATTCTTGCTTGTCTTGCTATTTCGTTCATACTCATTTAAATATAGATAGGTGGGAACAGGTGCAGTTTCGTTCCATGCGTTTTTAGTAGACAGTTCCAATTTCACTTTTTTATTAAAGTAAGTTTAACAGAACCCATTCTCTTTAACGGTCAGATACTAAAAAATATTATTTTCCTAACTAGTGCGTAAAAGTGCACTTTGCGCACGCTTTGTGTGCGTAAATTTCACTTTTTAAGGCATATGTTATGAAAAATTAGGTTCGATACACGTGTAAAAACATCTTTTATTTACTTATCCGTGTTTTCAAACGTATAGTTTTAAATTTCTTGTTAATTAAATAATTAGGCACATTTGTGTTGCATTTCTAAAGAACATCAATATATGTATGAGTTAACAAGTTAAGTAATGCCACGTTTTTCTGGGGCATTTTAACACTGCATACTGAATGTAAAACTAGAAACGTGATAATGATAATATAGTATCCATATTCTAATTGAATTAAGAGCAAGAATTAATGAATGCTGAATGTCGTCCACGATTAATTTAGAAAGTACTGCCAATAAAAAGTCAAGTTTGGAAACTAGATCCATAGATGTGGAGCAAGTAATGATAAATTCGAGTGCTTATTACGTCCCATGTTCCCATGTCTTCCCCTGGGTGTTTTTTTTTTTATGACATAGGCGGCAATCGAGTAGACGGATTGCCTGGTGGTAAGCAATTACCGTCGCCCATGGGCACCCGTAACACCAGAGGAGTTACAAGCGCGTTGCCGGCCTTTAAGGGGGGTTGGAGCTCTGGGAACCTTACTCACCATCAGGAACACAACACTGCAAACCTGAAAGGTAGCAGTGCTATTATGGCTGTGGTCTTCTGTAAGGAGGAGGTACTTCCCCAGTTGGGCTGCCCCAGATTCAAGCGTGATGGTCATCGCTGTGCCCTACCTCTCATTGTTGGACGTAGTTTAAGGACATACCCGGGTCCGGGGGTTAGAGAGATAAAGGGAAAACGATGGATGTGAACAGAACAGCTACTGCGCTGTGGTCGTCAAGTGGGACTATGGCAGCACGCCCCAAAGATACAAGTCATACAGTGTGTAAATCTTATACGGGCGAATCTCTTAACGGAGGGTAGAATAGGACAAGAAATATATTTAGATAACTTTTGCTTAGAAGTACAATTAAAATTTTATCGGCAAAAAAATTCGGCCCGCAATGTAATGCAACACACTCGAGTTAAACACTCGTTGACACTTAGTTACAAAAGCTCATATCGCGTAATGTTCGCAGTAGGTACATTACTGCTCAGAAATTTTACAAAAAATAATTACATATGTATAATAGGTATAATTAAAGAAAAACCTTTTGGTTAATGATTATACTGGTAAATCCTATGTCTGGTTTAATTCTTCGCGCGTATTAGACTTACTCATAGTATATTGGGAGGTCTAAATCCAGCAGTGGACGTCAGAACGCTGAAATATGATTACGTTCTGCATGTACAGCGATGGCAACTAAACTTCTTTTCAACATAGTATGTCAATTTACTTCTAGGTGAAACATATAATAGTAGTAGTTAATTATGTATATAAGTGTCTATTTTTTTAAAGTACTTAGTTGTTTGTGCTGTTCACAAACCTTATTGAGCTTACTGCAGCATTGCGTCCATTTATGTAATTTTGTCCCGAGGCTGTTACTGAACCAGCGTGCTACACCCTCGATGTCGTTGACAATTACCATCAGGTGTGACGTGTGAAAAAAAAGTCAGCATCATCATTTATTGTTCGATCTTTTGACGACCGGTCTGGCCTAGTGGGTAGTGACCCTATGAAGCCGATGGTCCTGGATTCGATTCTCAGTCAGGGCATTTATTTGTGATGAGCACAGATATTTGTTCCTTAGTCATGGGTGTTTTCTATGTATTTAAGTATTTATATGTATCTATCTATTATATATATCGTCGTCTAGTATCTACAACACAAGCCTTACTGAGCTTACCTTAGGACTAGGTCGATTTGTGTAAGAGATGAGGAAGAAGAAGAAGAAGAAGAATAAACGCTGTAAGATTGTCCAGAAATATTTATTTATTTATTATTTATCTCAGCATCCGTCTACAATCAATATAATGCGATTAAATTAGATCATTGAGGTGTATGAACGGACGCCCTGGGCGTGAGCCAACTGGCGCCGCCTCAGTCACACGAGTCAAAAGTGTTATTTTTCCACTTATTACCATTTGATTGTCATCTGCTATATTTACCATGGACTTGTATTTACTGGCCGGTACTCTTACTATTTCTGCTTACCTAATTAGACCCCTTAACAATAAAGCACAGAGAGATTACAGCCTTGGTCAGAAGTATGGAACATCCATGTTTTTTTATGAAAACTCGATAGTGTAGTTTCTGATGACATTTTATCGATTAACTTAAATTAATTTTAACCATTTCTTGACGACGAATCTCAAACATACCTATATGATATCGGTTGAGATGCCGAAAATTGGTCATATTCTCCTACCAAAAGGCGATATATTTCCTGAGCAAGACAGAACGAAAACTCCCACTGTGTTAAACGCTGAAACTTGTAGGGGCGACTATATATTAATATAAATAAAATCAATCATCTTAAAACATTTAAGTATCAATATTGATAATCAAGAAACAAAACATTAACACATTCAGCGCGATGATACAACATCTGTGATCTTATTAACACGTTTAGCTCCGACGACACAACGTCTGTGATCTTATTAAACCTTCTCCAATGACGGTGACACAACTTATGTGATCAAAAATTATTGAATTCCTATGCCAGTGACACATATTTGTATTTAAAAAGATAGTCCTCCTATGCCGGTAACATGTACGTGTGTTCAGGTAAATTAACTACCCAATGCCGGCGACACGTAAGGCGTAAAAACGTTCGTATTCCTATACCACTGGCATAGGAGTAAGAACTTGACTTATGACAGCGGCATAGGAATAAAAAATCGTATACTGCCAGTGACATGCTCTGAGTGATCGAGGTAATTTCTACCGGCATATTGTAAGCGTTTAGTAAAACAGTACCGGGGGCGAACATGTTAAACGTTCTGTAATGCAACTGGCACAACGTCTGAGATCAAAGATTGTCGAACTCATATGTAAGTCGTGACACGTAATTGTGTCTAAAAACGTCGTTCCCCTATGCATCACGTAAGTGTGTTCAAACATATTTACCTACCAATGCCGGCGACACAACAGTTGAGTTAAAAAACACAACCACACTACTGATGGAATACAAATACGAACGTCAGCATTGGCGTAGGAATAAAAAAAAATCTTATAATGCCAATCACATACTCTGAGTGATCGAGATAATATATACCATATTGTAAGCATTTAGTAAAACAAAACGATTGTCTCTGTCACTCTTTGCGTTTCATGCCTTAATTGGAGTAAAACAGCATGACGAGCCAGTTCCGGAGGCGAACGTGTTAAATTAACATTAATTCATCTTCAAATTCTTTATTCTCTTGCTCTACTACTCTGAGGCTCTAGTGTAAGTTTCTTCTGACGTATAAAAACGTCTTGAACGCGTAAATGATAATGTTATTTATATGGGAAACGCAAACGCGTTCGTGACGTAAAGTTACGTTAAAAACTTACACTCAGAGCTCTGAAATTATTATGTATTATGTCGACGAGTAAGCCAAATAGTAATATTTAAGAATTTGTCATTCCTTTCGTCAAATCCATCAATCACGCTTCTACATTCTTGACCTAAAACTGTCGTCGCACTTTTCGAGATATCTTGATTTTACTCAGCGTGGGGGTTTACGCGTGTGTTGTCCATTTGTTTTGGTCTTTATGAGCTCTGTACATCGTTTCCAAGTCTTGTTTGCATAATTTAAAGCTTCATGTGTGGTGGGCGATTTTGAGACGTTCGTTTATTACTACTTAACTAGTCACAAACGGATAAACTCACGTACTTAAATCGCACTAGGCGACATGTTTCGGGTAAGCTCTGGTAGCCATTTTGAAGCCGAGTCAGCGGTACTACCGCGAAAAACGATATTCGTAAATTTCTGATCTTCTCTGTCACTCTCATGACGCCTCAATTGGAGCAAAAGAAATGCTCGAAATAGGAAATTGGATGTTCGCGGTACCGAGCCTGACATGTTCCGAAGATGCACAACATCATAACAAACAAAATGCGCATGTATGCATGATGTGCATGCAATCCAGGACCCAGACCCTAAAATAAAGATTTTGAAAATGCGCAATGACGACGATACGATCGGTTCACATTTAAATAAAAAATACAGGTTCAGGGCTTAATCTTAATCTTAATAACTTTTATTGCTGATAAACTCCTTTTCCGTTAATCTGCGTGTCTTTAAGACACAAAGGTCAAACGCCCTCCACTCCTCTCTATTTAAGGCAGTTCGGTACCATAATGGACCCGCGGTCCTCTTTATCTCGTCCGAGCATCGCTTTTTTTGTCTACCTCTTTTCCTCTTTCTGAGGAATCTGGGGGTCCACTGGGTTATTTCCTCTGTCGACTTTTGTCTACCTTTTCTGATCATGTGGCCTGCCCACCTCCATTTCATTGTTTTTGTTTTTAATGTTCCGTCTTCTACCTTGGTTATTTGTCTTATGTCTATTGCCCTTTTACGGTCTCTGTCCTACTAAGGCAATATTTCACAGAATAAAATAAATAAGAAGTCTATAATTTTTTTCCTACTTCAAAGAGGGCAACTACACAATTATGAGTGAAGTCACCTCATCTTGTATTAAAGAGCGGAAAGTGCAAATATCACTTCTCAAATTTAATTTCTTCCTCTTAAATCACTATTTATATTCGATCACTCAGTTCCATCAGCGCTAGCAATGGACGATTTACGGCTGAAGTGATACATAGTAAAGTATGACACGAAACAAATTGAACTACCAACAATTCCTGGAATTACCCTAATTGTTTTTTTTTTTATCAACAGAGGCGGTTACGCAGTGTCGAGGGGACTGGCGATGGCGGCGAGCGACGCGGGCCGCGACGGTTGGGTCGCGAGCGGCGTGCGCGCCGACCCCGCCTACGCCGACTATCTCGAGTCGCTGCAGCGCAACTCTAGCGCAGGTATGGACTTCCGACTCGCTTTCGTGATGGACTAGTCCAGTGGTGGGTAAAATGAGGTTCTAGGGCCAACTTCGGCTCGCGAATGGCCAGCAGCGGCATTTCTCTACAGCAATGCATGGCAGCGGAGCGTATAAAATGAAATTTTATACGGCGCGTCACCTTTCGAAATAATTAGGGCCCGCGCCCACTTAGCGTCTTTCGAGCGTCGTCGTCTAGTGCGCTCGTAGTAGGCGCGGGCGTTACTTAGTTGTCGATGACGGACGACGGTGCTCGAAAACCGCTAAGTGGACGCAGGCCCTTAGTATATAGTGTCAAGTCAGACCACCCCTCCCTTCCTCTAGACTTCGTCGTAAGAGGTCGGCTATCGTAAAAATTTCCCATTGTGTCCTAAAATTGCGAAAAGTGCACTTAGTACTGCAACATAATTTAATTTGTGTTGAATTTTAAATAGGTATACAAACTTTTCGATTTTACGTACATATTACTTCAGCCACGGACGTTTACTGGACATGGGCCTCTTCCATAGATTGCGATAAGCAGCATGGGGGTTTAATGCTATTGGTTGGGATGGAGCGGCAACATAGTGTTAAATGTTGCCGCTCTAAAGGATGATGCGGTCTTTCCTCTGGGGCTCTGGCAGTTTAGGGACAATAACCGGGTCAAACCATAAAGCAAAACATCAATTGCCAGAGCTATCGGCGGCGTGGTCAAAAGACGGCGAAGCGGTGCAATTCTCACCCGCGCTGGCCGCTCCGGCGGGGCTGGCGGTTTTACGTCGGCGGCGCCGGAGCGGCTTCGGCGGGGCGCGCGGTCCTTGCGGCGATGGAAGTACCCGACGACGTCGACGAAGCTCAACGCAGGTAACACTTGCAATTTTACTTTTGCTGTCATGGGCCGTCAATAAGGTACACACAGCAACACATGTACATCGGTGGACCTTATGCCTTATATACCTATATATTTTTTTTTATGTCAAAGGTGGCAAACGAGCAGACGGATTGCCTGATGGTAAGCAATTACCGTCGCCCATAGGCACCGGTAACACCAGGGGAGTCACAAGCGCGTTGCCGACCTTTAAGGGGGTTGGAGCTCTGGGAACCTTACTCACCATCAGGAACACAACACTACATACCTGAAAGGTAGCAGTGCTATTATGGCTGTGGTCTTCTGTAAGGAGGAGGTACTTTCCCAGTTGGGCTACAGCTAAGAGTGTTGCTGTGTGTACACCCGAATGCTTTAGACATCTTCTTCTATGTGTTTAAAAGCTGATTTAAACCATTCTTGTTATAGTAGTCTATAATTAGAGGTTTTAAGTAGGTATATTTGTTCATTTATTGTTTTTTTTTATAAGTGATAGATTAGCATTTGGCCCCGATCTCACCTGATGATAAGCGACGATGAGGCCGATGATATATTTTTATAACATGCGACTTCTTCAGCGCGTATAGGTGAAAAAGTTAACTAAAGTACCATGTCTAAGGTATAGTTGAGCAGAAAATTAAAGGGAACTTAGATACGACAATTTAAATATAGAACACCGACATGCGTATACAGACACCTTTCTACTGCATAGGCTAGGTGCTTTAGCTTTTCACCTCTAGTGTTATTTGGTTCAACTCTAGCATTGTTTGTGTTGATTTAATAGCTAGGTATCTAATAACAATCATCACTTGTGGAACAACTACTTCATTTCATGTTTTATATTGCGCTTTAAGATTTTGCTAAATATAAATGTAATGATTACCACGCATTTTTTTTGTGACTACACTATCCTCCTATTTAATTCTAAATAAAAACTATATACAGGGTGGTGAATGCTCTGGTGAATGAGGCGCATATCGCAACATGGCCGCCCGGTGGCGTTGCGACCGGCCTGGCTGTAGTAGACTCCGTTGACACATACATCGCCCTCGTTACGTACGTATTAATGTGCAGAGAAGAGTTGTATTATATTAAGCATACATGACAACAGCACCGCCTCAAATCTCGGCTACCGCTAGCAGCGAGCCATCCGCAAGGTGTGTAAGTTTGCTATCACCGCGAACACGTAGTCAGGTGGCGCGCAGTCGCTGGGCTACCATACGACTTGTCGTACAGCTATGTAAGCGCGCTGCCTGCCCGTCGCCGGCTTTTTATATTGACATTACAAAATTATTAAAGGACACAGATTTTAATGTTCTAATTTGAATGACAAGTTATTTGTTGGGTTAGAGCCGTGCTGGATCTGGGCCGCTATAATGTAAAACCTTAACAATCATCTCAATCATCAATACTGCACGTTAAATAAATCATGATTTCTGTTAAACTATTTCATCAAGGTAAAAACAAACATTATCATTTTTATGTACTGCTTTATTCAGCCATCTAAAAAGCCAGGCGAAGTAATAAGTAATAACTCGTAGTTATCCTACAACTATAAATAATTACTAAACATTAGTCCCGTGTTACTAAACTTATTACACCTTTTACGTCATTTTTTATATTAAGCAGAAACGTCTGCTAGCATATCAAAGATATTTAAATCGAAAGAAAAATAGAAAAATTTGACTCGCAGCGGGACTCGAACCCACAACCACTGGATCACGAATCGAAAGAAAAATAGAAAATTTCTATTTTTCTTTCGATTTAAATAGTACATTTAGTACCTTTAGTATATAGTACCTTTTACGTCTTCTGGCATTATGGTATCTAAATAAAATCGCTTTTCTTACTATGAGAAAAAACATTTTCATATATATTTTCATACTAAATCCAAATCAATTTCCATCACTATTTTGCGTATACAGAGGGCTATCGGTGCCGTTCGGCTCACATCCGCCGTGGAGCCAAGACGGCGTTAGCGTCGGCGAGGAAAGCGAAGACAGCGCCGCCAACGCTCGAGATTCTCCCACTTCGCCGATTGATTTAGCGCCTGCCATTTTACTCAACGGAAATGTGTGTGGTTAGTATTCACTTTGCAAAATATAATAATCACAAATTAAATGTTACTTAACTAATGAAATAAAACAACTAAAACGGATTAAATCGCGTATACTAATTTAAACTTCATCCCGACGTTTCGAACCCTTTAGCAGCGTTCGTGGTCATCGGGTGGACTGGTCGAAACGTCGGGATGAAGTTTAAATTAGTATACGCGATTTAATCCGTTTTAGTTGTTTTATTTCATGAGTAATTATCGCGGCAACCGAAGACAATATTATGTTACTTAACTAGTCAACGCTATTATCATCATCATTAAGCGAAAGACGTCCGCTACTGAATAAGAGCCTTCACCAATACAAAGGCCTCCCTCTATGTATGGGTAAAGTCCATCCGCAACGTCATTATTTGTCATAAAACACATATATTTTTATTTATTGTATTTAATGTCGCAACTACTCATATACCTACTCGTATACTTAGTTTATAACAAAGGCTATCGAGAGCCACGTTCGTGCGTCTATTTACCTCTTAATCGCTCGTATATGCAAGAGCGATAGAGATTGACAAATTTAGATCTTCAAGATAGGCCGTCGAGAATGCGGGTTATTATAATAATAGTACATTTGTAGGTACTCGCTACGTGCTTGGGGCTGAATCATCAAGCGCGCTAGCACAAACGGCTGCAGCACTAGCAACCGGCGAGGGCGAAGAGCTAAGCGTCGGCGTGGAGCGAACCCGCGTCGGCGTTTTACGCGGCGGCGTGCTAACGGTGGAAGCGACGCCGCCGACCGCGCTCAAACCGCTCGACGGGGCAGTCAACGCTACACAGCCGTATGCTGCGGTTAATGGAGTGCAGCAGCGCGGCGATGCGCTTGCAAGTCACGCTGATAGTCGCAGCGGCGGTCTCTCTTCACGCTTCTAACATTGTAACTAAAAATATAGTTGAATATTAATACTCAAGTACCACTTGAACCACGTGGGGTTAACCAAATAACCAAGAGTCAAAGGTTACTTACGTATAGACTGAGGCGTACGTGTGCATCTTTGGGTTAGCCAGCTAACCCGAGATTAACCAATTAATCCCATACATTTTAACAACGCTTAGCCTTAAATTTACTTTTTTTTTTGACAACTGACCGATTTGCTTTCGTAATTTTATTTTTATATTTTTGTAATCATCTTCCTCGGGTTTTCCCAGCATTTGCCACAGCTCATGGGAACCTGGGGTCCGCTTGGCTACTAACCCCAGGATTTCGCATAGGCACTAGTTTTACGAAAGCGACTTCCAACCTAGAGGGTAAACTAGGTCTTATTAGAATTAGTCTGGTTTCCTCACGATGTTTTCTTTCACCGAAAGCGACTGGTAAATTGATGATATTTCGCACATAAGTTCCGAAAAACTCATTGGTATGAGCCGGGGTTTTGAACTTGCGACTTCCGGATTACAAGTCACATGCTCTTACCGCTAGGCTACCAGCTATTTTTGTATTGTATAACAATGAAATGAGGATACTATAGTATGTTGAGGTCTAACGGAGCCGACATGGTCTTAGGGACAAAGGCTCCTAGACAAAAAAGAAAAAAAAAACGCCTCTCTGGATTGGCCATTAACCCTGAATGGCTCAATTGGACCTTAACAGTTTAACCTCGGTTTTGTTGTTTAACCCTAGATGGTTCAAGTGGGGCTAACTAGTTTTTTATCATGTGGACCAAATAATTTTAACATAATTATAATTAGGTATTTAACGAAAATAAACAATATTTATTTCATGTTATCATATGTCACTGTTCATTAAAATTGTTGCTCTAATTAATGCGTGGTTATTTATTAATACCCTCAAAAATATATCGCTGTACAGTCGGCATCAAATAAATCAGAGCGGCCAAGGTACAGTCGGCAGCAGAAGTGCCTAAGCGGTAGAAGTGTTCAAAATGAGGTCAACACATGTCTATTGTCAAGAGAATTAGCGCGTGTAGGTCATTTTGAACACTTCAACCGCTCCGCCACTTTTGCTACTGACTGTACTCAAAATATATGAATGCACTTTATAACAATGGAGGCGATGTTCAGACATTTGTGTCTACTTTGGCAGCTCCGAATCTGATGGTGACTGTACTATTTGTACAAGCCTGACTTGGCTGGTAAAATAAGAAAAAAGAAAACATAGTTTTGTTGTAATGATCAATGTTTGAAAGAATGAATGAATGAATTGACAAGGATGAGAGTGATTCTTTTGTTTTAAGACACAAATGTGCATTTTGCAAAATATAATAGATAAATATACAATACTAGTAAAAAAAAAATTTTTTTCGTCGAGGGTGAAAGTTGGAGCCCGAGTGAAACGAGGGTGACAATCACCCGAGTCTTAAAGAAGTTTTTTCACGTGTATCGAACCCAATTTTTCATAACAAGTGCCTTAAAAAGTGAAATTTACGCACGCGAAGCGAAAAGTGTACTTTTTACGCACTAGTTAGGAAAAATAATTATTATAATTCATACTTCTATTTACTAAGTCATTACATAGCGCAGTCGGTCATCGAACGTGTTTTCAAGAGGATTTGATGTCAAATACAAACATTAGTGAGTAAGGAAGATAAAAAACTAAAATTATTAATCTTAAAGATCGCTCTTGATATCGCATGTCAGTGATAATCCTACCCACCTATCAGCCATGAACTTCCGCTGCACAGGCCTCTCCCATCCCATCATGAAGATATTAAAACGATTCATCGTTTCAGCTTTAAGACGTCCACTGCTGGACATAAGCCTAACCCAAAATATTATCTTGGGGGGGTTTCTACAGACAGCAGGCGGGTTGGCGACCGCAATAGCTGTTGATTCGGTTTTGATTTCGACGGACGCTGCTGCCCATCCGTCAGTTTTTCCCTTTGACTCCTCTTACTACACCCGCGGGTGGTGCGATTCTCAGCACAAAATGAACACATATTATTGTCCTCGAACCGAAAGGCGCAGCGTTGGCAATCCCCCACAAGGACCGGCGGCAATGTAAAGATCGCGGGAATCCACATGGATCCGGGTGGCGTCCTTGGGCTGATATGATGATAATGATGTTGAATTGTCGTCGCATATTTGCTGCTGTGTTTGTGATTGAATCAGAGCGAATGGTAACAAACAGGTGAGATTGGGGCCAAATGCTAACCTCTATCACTTATAAAAACCTCTATCACTTATAAAAAAGAAAAAAAAAAAAACAAACAAACAAAAGGACACAGACTAGAGTAAATCTTGTCTTTGTGTCTTCATTATGTGTGTGTTGACGACAAGTGCTCGAGTGGAGACCACGGACTAGCTAGCGATGATGGACGCACGTCTCTTCCAACCGGTACATGTGGAGGTCCAAGAGGGAGGCCTATGTTCAGCAGTGGACGTCTTATGCTATGATGATGTTGATAAATAAATCGGGATAAGAGTGTGACACAAAATGTCTGACCAGCCCAAAACAGCGGTCAACGACCTGGATATGGCTCAGACAAAGAGTACACGAAGTATACCGTACGACGGCTATCCCTATTAGGTGTGAAGGCTATTACGAGTATAGTGATACTTAAACTAAATGTGACATTATCCATGAAAAGGGACCTTATTGTCGATGGCGCTTACATCGTTGTTCAAGACGATACAATACAAACGCAACGCGATTCGACGTAAGTGCCATCGACAATAAGGTCCCTTTTCCTAGATAATGACACAAATGGCCTATGTAGTAGTAACGTGTGTGTACACGCATGTCGGCGTTCTATATTAAAATTTTGAAATAAGTTCCGTTAAGTATTAGTGCTCTGCACAACTACATAGACATGGTCCTTCAGTTAAAGTAGTTTGTAGCTTGAACGTTCGTATGTTGAGATGCCGAGTGCTATACCGACTGGGAGGTTTTTTGGGAGACTTGAGCAGTTGAATTAGTATCATTAGTAAACATGACGAACCTGCAATCAAAAGTAATTCGTTGTACCCAATTCAATAGGTTATAATACGAACAACAAGGGACCTAGGATAGAACCTTGCGGTACCCCTCTTGAAATATCTACCATCTTGGAGCCAACTTGTATTTGGAGACCATTCTCAGACCTTAGTTTCACAATTTGCCTTCGGTTTTGTAGGTAGCTTTTGAATAAGCATCGCCCGATGGTAAGCAATTATCGCCGCCAATGAACATCTGCAACACCAGAGTTGCAGGTGCCGTCTTTAATACGGGAGGGTATTTACACATGTAGGATGCTACATGTGTAAATACCCTGGGGCCTTGACAGTTTCAGTGTGCCGTGGTGCTGGGGGCATATGAGAGTCGTGCACTGGAATTCATAAAACTTTGAGGACGAAAATAATCACACACAAAAGTTTCTTACCAGTATGTTTGCACGAAATGAATAGTTTCGATACCCACGATTATGAATTTCTATCATTCATGCTTCTAAAATACCATTTCTTCGTGTTTGTGTGAGTTTAAAATGTTACGAATCGAGCGTCGAGTGCTCAAAAATTGCCCCCCTGGTCGTGCCGAATCCACGATTTAGGTACAATAAGCCGGGACAAAGACATCAGTCATTGAAATAGCAAATTAACAATTGAGTATGCTAATCGCCATGTTTATTTAAACAACGATGTTTAGTGCATATGTTATTGATTATCATTAAATTAGCATACTAGACGTTCGAGGACATTGGACCGATAACCTTATGCTAACATCTTAATATTTGAATAAAGGTACTATAATTATTTTTGCTAAATCTTTATTTAGAGATTTATCTAGTCCTGGTGGGTTTAAAGGGTGATGGTAACTATAGACAAATAATAAATATAACACCCTTACACGAATTGCCCACGGTAAGCTCAAGAAGGCTTGTGTTGTGGGTACTCGGCCAACGATATAATATAGAAATGCTTAAGTATATAAGTAACTCCCATGACTCAGGAACAAATATTTGTGCTCATGCCCCATATATCCCTCCGGAAACCCCGAATTCGGAGGGCATACGCAATACGTTTTCACAGGAAATAATAAAAAGTCTTCAGTCGGGTCCGCTAGTAATATTTATTATATATAAAAATGAAATGCGTTTATTAGTTACCCATAAACTCGACAATCGCTGAACCAATTTAGGTAATTTTGGTATTGAAATGTTTGTATTAGACCGCAGAAGGTTTAGGCAGTGTAAAAACACGGAAATAGTTATTGTGATGATAATTAGAAAACAGTGATTCTTCATTCCCATACAAATTGTTCCTACCTGTCAATCATTGAGATTCCAATTTATAACCATAGACATAATAAGATAAAAAGAGAAGTTGCGGGTGTTACGAAGTTCAACGGGTCATCTAGTAATATATAATACCTACATGTAAATTATGCAAGTGAGCCATTTTATTTAAAGTTCTAAACTCAACTTTTTTTGATATATTTGAAAAAATGTGTCCCAAAATTTCCATACATAGGGACGTATTTACATTTTAATAACTTGGCTTCCTCGCACAACGTATCAGCATTGCGATACAACGAGGAAATGCGGCTAACATCCTTAGTAAAATGCCTTAAGGGCCTTTTTTTAATTTAATGTATTAAGTAGTGACGTACTCGTATAATAATGTTATCATTGTAAATAAAGTGAAGTAATAAAAAACAGACATATGATGAACGTTATCTGAACAAAATCGGCTACACGTGGCTACGACTAAACAAAACAAGAGCTGCGTACGCGCTGAATGGAAACCCATAAACGTGGGCTACACGTGTACGACGTTAATAGTAAAACGTAGTATTTATGTCAGTGACGAACTGTTATTACGTCAATAAACGTGCCGTAAATTTTGACGACCGGTCTAGTAGTGGGTGGGCCTATGAAACCGATGTTCCAGTTCGAATCCCAGTCAGGGCATTGATGTGATGAGCACAGATTGTTCCTGAGTCATGGGTGTTCTCTATGTATTTAAGTATTTATATGTATCTATCTATTATATATGTCGTTGTCTAGTACCTACAACACAAGCCTTGCTGAACTCACCGTAGGACTAGGTCGATTTGTGTAAGATTCTCCCGAAATATTTATTTTATTCATATATTTATAATCGTTGGTTAAAATGGCTGAGTTCGCGACGCACTCGCGGTGATTTCACTACGCGCTCGCTCCGCTTATATTTTTCTCAAACATGCAATGAAATATTGTCTTTACATTCCTTATAAGCCTAGGCCTGAAAACAACAACTTCTTTTCGACGGTTATCCATACAGAGACAAAGATGGCGAGTGTCATAGCAAACAGCTGATGTTTTTTTTTTTTTCTAAGGTTGGTTGGCTAAAATGTCGGCAGTAAGGGCTGTTATACACGAGCTCAAATAAAGAATCTAAATCGCGATGTTACGAAATGAATTTGATATGTTATGATTCTTATGAATACTCTTTACAATTATTTATAACCAGAAATCCAAAACAATATTTTTAACGATACAAATTAATTTAGTCACCATTATAACTTCTTTTTAGTTTCAGTTTGTGTATAATATCCCTAAAAGTTCTAATCGAACGATGTACTACATGTGTGTCATAAATAATTAAAAACAAAACTTTTGATGGGAAAATATAAATTTTAATACATTTTGATTTCATTGTTAGTTGTGATTTTGCAAATTCCATTTATTTCATTGTATGTTTGAGAAAAGCACTATCCATGGCTCGTCGTGAAAACGGATCCCCGGCCTCGTATCACTATCCGGTATATACCCACTTAGCCGGAAATTCTCATTTTCCCGTCCTCTGATGTAATGTACTATTTGTATACGTTTTACACTTGAAAGTGCTTTGTACCTTTTGCGTCAATAGAAATTCCCAGATGCATCTATTTCCCTTATTTTCCCAGAAACATGACGTACTTAACCTCACAAGTCCCCAGCAGTAGTGTTCGCACGGCATAATAAAAAGCTTACAAATTAAACGCTTTAAAAACAGTACAAGTCCCACGCAATGTATATTAAACTTACGCCGTTTTATAATTAGAGCAGATAATTACATACGTTATTTGCTATCTCTCTCTACACGTGTAAACAACGTGAATAGCAAAAGATTCCAAGTATTCATTAACTGCATGAGGAAAACAAGTGAAGGTTGCACCGCGAATTCTATGCGATATGATATGATATCAGTGCATCACTTTTGCACTAATATGTCAGTGCGAGTGTGACAAATAGGTATGCCTGGAGAGTCCGTTTTCTAGGTTTTGACAGCGAGATTTAATGTTAGCAAGAATCGAGGTAAAATTATTAGTCATGTGATTGAAAGATATGCGTTATTCATACATATTTATAAAACCTTACGCGTCTTTGGTAATATAATAGGTGAAAAACCTAACTGAAGGTGTCTATGTAGTAGTGCAGAATTGATGTGTAACTTACGTCAAAATTTGAATATAGAACGCCGACATGCGTGTACACACGTTACTACTACATAGGCTAGGTGCTTAAGCCACGTTTCTCATCTATGTCTTGTCATGTTCCGCCTTTTTTTATGGCCAAAGGTGGCAAAGAGCAGACGGATTGCCTGATGGTAAGCAATCACCGTCGCCCATGGGCACCCGCAACACCAGGGAAATCACAAGCGCGTTGCCGACCTTTAAAGGGGGTTGGAGCTCTGGGAACCTTCCTCACCATCAGGTACATAGCACTACATACCTGAAAGGTAGCAGTGCTATTATGGCTGGGTCTTCTGTAAGGAGGAGGTACTTCCCCAGTTGGGCTTCTCCGGACTCAAGCGTGATGGTACTTCGCTGTGCCCTACCTCTCATTGTTGGACGTAGTTTAAGAACATAGCCGGGTCCTTTTAGGAATGTATGCTTGTTAGAAGGGACATATTGATTTGACGTTTCCTAAGCTTTATGAATAAGGTTGTTAGTCGTTTTCATTACAAAAATATTGTTGTTTTAAAGATAATGTAGTTAAATATATAATACTATAACACAACTCACGGGTTTGAGTTATTATTAGCGTGAAATATTTCGAGAACGTCAGAAATTCTTATAGCCAGAGGTGGTACCGCGAACATCGAAGTTCGTATTTATTTCTAGCATCTTTCTCTTTTACTCCAATTAAGGCGACATGAGAGTGACAAAGACAATCGTCCAAAAGTAACGAAAATCGTTTTTCGCGGGAGCGCCTCAGGTCTGTGTAATAAATAATAATGCAGTGTATCACCAAATTGCCAAATAAAGACGATACCGGTACCCTTACATTAACGTTTTCGATAACAAGTATCGAGTTTACTATCTGTGCATCTCGCTTGTACTATTTTAGTGCGAACGTGATGCACAGAACTCGATACTCGTTGTCGAAAACTTCAAAGTCACAACTCATGGTAAGGGTACTAATAGCCAAAATCAATTTGTGCGTAAATGACCGTCACGGGTCCGTTGACCCGTATAGTATCTATATTCATCGCTTATCGGCAGTTTCACGAAAAACAAATGCCTAAAGCCACATTGCCAATGACAATTTGTCTTGTAACGGAACTGTCACACCAAATTAAGCACTTGAGCGAGATTTGACTTTTAAAAATTGTAACGACTTTTGAGGAATGTAAGGAATTTTATCGACCGGTCCGGCATAGTGGGTAGTGACCCTGCCTATGAAGCCGATGGTCATGGTGTCAAATCCCAGTCAGGGCATTTATTTGTTAGGTGAGCACACATCATTGGTCCTGTGTTTAAGTATTTATATGTTAAGTATCTATCTATTAATATATATCGTCGTCTACCTACAAAACAAACCTTACTGAGCTCACGGTAGGACTAGGTCGATTTGTGTAAGATTGTCACGAAATATTGATTTATTTAATGAAAATTTCTGGCATCTATGATATGACTCTTTAACACTATTTGTATTTAAACTTTCGTGAGTTCATTTCAATATTCGTTATAATGTTTTTCTACTCCGGTACTTTTACTGTAAATTATATGGTCCCGCGAACGAATATAAAAGCATGTCTTATACGATTTCTCAAGAGTCTATCTAGTCTATTTGTCGACGAGGTTTTTATACTTTTGATATTGTCTCTGGTTTTGTAGTCTGTATATTTTTGTGATTCTATTGTTTTAAAGTTGTATTATATTTTTTGCTAACTACGGTCGCCTTTTAGTTTTCAGTTCATTTTAATACTCTAAGCTATAGAATTCCCTACACTATACTTCAAAAAGACCCTAGAGAGATTATGTGATAAAATGCAACTGCTACAGAGGTATCGGTATCTAGGCCCGGTACCGCAAACATCGAAGTTCGTATGTTTCGAACGTCTATCTCTTTTACTCAAATTAAGGCTTCATCATGAGAGTGACAGAAACAATCGTCCAAAATTTACGGATAGCATTTTTCGCGGCAGAACAGCGGATAATCCAACAGATAAAAATAATAAGGAAACATTAAATTTGCAACGAAAATCAAAACTGCCAACCTAACAAACAACTGAATTTAAATGATTAGAAGCAGTACCAGAACTAAACTAATTGCTGCCAACATAAGGAAAAACACAAGTAAGTAAATGTCAGTTGAAAAAATGATATATATTACCGTGTCTATGATTACGTTCTGTCGGCTGTCATTTGTCACTATCCATCTTCCCGCTCTTTTTTATGCTATATTGCTGTGTTTGGTTAGCATTCTTGGAATAGTTATATATTACGTTTTATTTAATCCCTAGTCGTAGAAAAAGTATTATATGCAACGTTGTATAAAGAGGTCAAAAAAGGCTCATGGCGTCTATATTAACAATTTTCGGCTTCGCCTCAAATTGTTACACATGCCACTCACCTTTTTTGAACCCTCTTATACAACTATTGCATAAATAACTATAAAGTACGGCGACAAAGTGTGCGTGTCTGATGAGCCGACGAAGCGAGCGGGCACTCGGCAGTCTCAGTGCTTCAAAATGGAGCCCTATGTTCTCCGATTATTTCGCGATAGTGGTTAAATAAACGTAAGTAAAGTGGTAATTTTTCGTAAAACTTTTACACCAATTATAGCGTAATTGAGAGTGACAGAGACAATCGTTCGAAAGCGAACTTCGATTCGACCCCCTGGAGAAAGTGTGTGGTATTAAAATGTCGACCAGTGAGGGTGGGACTCGCATAAGAGAGATTACGTACCATTATCTATACAACATTACTTAATTTCAACCTATCGAGCAAAAAACAGAAAAAAAAAATGTTTGATTGCCCGCTGTTCATTTTATTTTGTGTTTACTAGTTAATTGTTGTTATAGCGACAGTATAAATAAAAATCTCTCTGAGAAAATTTCAACTGTCTAGCTATCATAGCTCATGGGATACAGCCTAGTCACATACAGCGGACATTTGAAGTTGTAATAGGGTCCCGATTATACACATTGGGATCGCAAAATGTAGTTAGTAGTTTGCAAAGGATAGTCAAATCTTTAACGTCATACACTTTGAATCACGAAAGACCTAAGGTCAATATGGGTAAGACCGGCATACTTCATTTTTAAGGGAAGTCCGTCATATAGACGACCGGTCTGACCTAGTGGGTAGTGACCTGCCGATGGTCCTGGGTTCGATTCCCAGTCGGGGCATTTATTTGTGTGATGACTGATGAGCACAGATATTTGTTCCTGAGTCATGGGTGTTTTCTATGTATTTAAGTATTTATCTATACAAAGATAAATACTTAAATACATAGAAAACACCCATGACTCAGAAACAAATATCTGTGCTCATATATATATATATATATATATCTCGTCGTCTAGTACCTACAACACAAGCCTTACTGAGCTTACCGTAGGACTAGGTCGATTTGTGTAAGATTGTCCCGAAATATTTATTATTTATATGGCAATAAATACCTATAAGATATTGTAGGAAATTTGACACATCACATCACATTCACATTGACATTAAGCTATTTGGCACGGCACCTTGAACATAGAAGTTCGTATATTTCCAGCATCTTTCTCCTTTACTCTAATAACCAGAGACAATCGATAGAGACGATAGTTTACGTATATCGTTTTTCGCGTTAGCGCCGCTGGAAAATGTGGAAATTAACTTAATGCCTAGGGTCGCGTGCGCATTCGTACAATCTCGCGATTATTGCAAAATACATATTGGCGCCAGAGCCAGTATACGCTAGCGTCGCGAGCGGACGGTCGTGTCGAGCCAAAGTGACTCATACGCAATCGTGTGAAGTGGCGGGAACG
Source organism: Grapholita molesta (assembly GCA_022674325.2). Lineage (NCBI taxonomy): Eukaryota > Metazoa > Arthropoda > Insecta > Lepidoptera > Tortricidae > Grapholita > Grapholita molesta. The sequence continues at coordinate 18,967,079 of CP053124.2, read as the reverse complement.
CAATTATCGGGCGATTTCTGAGTGTTTGTCAATATCGGAGCGTTTAACACCGCTTAAATGTTTTTTTTAAGTCATATAACGTAGACATTTATATGAAGAATAAAATATGATTGTTCACATCTAACATTTGGCAATCACTACGATTGTTAAGAGATACATTTAATGAAGAGAACAATCAACGCACTACGAGAGATACATATAATTAAGAAAATAATCATCGATTGTAGCTAATATATTACATTGCTCTATGATTACATGGTCAGATCAATCTGACAGTTCGGAGTAAGTAATTAGCGAAGTTAAATGGAACAGACAATTGTGTGAACATTTAGAATTCTGAGTGATAAAAAAAAAACTTGAACATTCTCTAGTGTTGTCGAGAATCACGCGAATGATTAACTTATTATTCCTGATGACCCTGAGTAGAATGATAATATCTGTATAAGTGTAATGTAAACAAACTATTAGTGTTGTGTTAATGACAAGTGTACGAGGTAATAAAAAGTTTTTGTGAGGGATATAAGCGACCTCTCAGAACATATAAAAGTAAAGAAACTACGTCAGTTGACATGTATGGAAAAATATTACTGTGAATGTGATATTCGTGACATTTTACCAAATACGGATTGACCAAAATCTTTGACGGTAAGTGTAATTATAATTATGAAATAATTTAATAACTTTTTTTTTATGACATAAGGTGGCAATCAAGCAGACGGATTGCCTGCTGGTAAGAAATTACCGTCGCCCATGGGCACGCGCAACACCAGGGGAGTCACAAGCGCGTTGCCGACCTTTAAGGGGAGCTCTGAACTTGACGGCCAGGTTTGGCCTAGTAGATAGTGACCCTGCCTATGAAGCCGATAGTCCTAGGTTCAAGTCCCATTTATTTGTATGATGAACACAGATATTTGTTCCTGTGTCAGTGTTTTATATATGTATTTAAGTATTTGTATATTATATATATCGTTGGCTGAGTACCTACAACACAAGCCTTCTTGAGCTTACCGTGGGGCTCAGTCAACATGTGTAAGAATGTCCTGTAATATTTATTCATTTACTTATCAGTCACAGACTCCCCCATAGGCCGTCACGAGCAGCATGGGGGTTCATGCCATAACCGCCGCGCTTGGCAGGCGGGTTGGCGATCGCATGTACCATCGCTCTACAATCGCTGCTTCTATTGGGTTTTATAAAAAACGTGAGACCAGATTATTAGTTATCGAACCGGCAAATGTTCATGATTTTGAACATCTTTTACTATAGGGTCAAGTTTGTAAAATTAAATAAAAATTGAGTTGTGCCATAGAAAAAGTCAAGTACAAGTTGACGAAAATGTATGAGAAAGTTGTTTTTTTTTTACAATTTACAAAGTTGACCCCATAGTATAAAAGTAAGAACAAATCGAATTATTTTTTTATGAAATATTTTGATTTGCTTTGATTTTTATGTAGTAATACTAGTATATACTTAAATTAAAAGTTGAAATAGATGACATATACTTAAGAAAAAGGCCCCGTCTCGAACACCGGAGGTCCTCGTCGCTTTTTCTTAAGTATATGTCATATATTTCAACCCATAGTAGGTACAAATTGTTCCAAATCATGACCAGATGCCGGCTTGATAATCTTGTATCACGTTTTTTGTAACACCCGTACCCTTACCATGAGTTGTGACATTGACGTTTTCGATAACGAGTATCGAGTTTACTATCTGTGCATCTCGCTTGTACTATTTTAGTGCGAACGAGATGCACAGATAGTAAACTCGATACTCATTATCGAAAACGTCAATGTCACAACTCATGGTAAGGGTACCGGTATACCTTCTGGTAGTTTTAGTTCACGGGTAATACCCGGATACTCTTTTCTGTCTCATCCTCTCTATCGCACTTGCATAGGTAGGTATTTAGTTGAGCGAAAAATACGCATATAGCTTTACGATGTGCATAGGGTTGCCATACTTCAGAATTTGTCCTGGCATATCGGGATTTTTGATCCTTTGCCAATGCTGCACACTTAGCTGGTGTCAAGATTTTTTTAATATAAAGTGAAAAATTTAAAGTACCTAATATTTTAAGATTTATTAATTACAAATGTAATAGTCAACAAACAGTATTGACATTGACACAATAATAAATCAGTACTAATACCTACTACCTACTTGTTATGACAATTAAACAAGAAATAGATAAGAGGGGGCGATGGGAAAGGAAAAGATCCATGATACATGATACAATAACAGGTTGTGTTGTATTGATTTGATTTGTTTAAAAAAAATTGTCAATGTTTTTTCTGTTTTGTGTACGTACTTTGTGCATATCTTTTATAAAAGTTTTGGTTTTTTTTTTTATTTACACAAAGTGTATTATAAAATTTATAAAATGATTACATAATAAACAAAACTAATGAACAAAGAAAAAATAAACTAACCTAAATCCCCTTAGTCTGTCCCTTGCGGAAGGGTGCCCATAAGGCTAGCTACACTACATTCCCGGTGAATGGCTATGCCTATTCTTTGGCCGAGGAATGCGCCAGCTCTAGGGTCTCGGGTACATTGGAACAGCCTACCTCTAATATTGTTAAATAAAAAAAAAGTTTTGTTATATTGGTGGAAAATTTTGCTGGCATTTGATCTACCTAAATAAATGTGAGACCTTACCTTGTGTAAGATTGTTGCTGTATTTTTCCTCAATAAAGAATAATCATACAGTAAATCATTATCCATGACACGTCCACTGCTGAACCCTCTTGATAGGCCTCCCTCTTGAACCTCCATATGTACCGGTTGGAAGCGTCCTGCATCCAGCGTCTTCCGGCGACCTTAATGAGGTCGTCTGCCCATCTTGTGGGTGGATGTCATACGCTACGTTTGCTAGTCCGTGGTCTTCAATCGACCACTTTTCGACCCTATCGGCCATCTTCTCTGCGTGCAATGTGGCTTGCCATTTGCCACTTTAGCTTGCTTAACCGGTGCGGGCTACGTCGGTAGTAATTTAATACGCTAAATCTCAGGTCCTCCGCTTAGCAACTTCTGATGCTGGGTGTGAACCCACCATCCTTACCTGAGCCGGTATGATTAGATTGAGCCGGCATGAGTAGCGCGGAAAGCTCGGCGTTCGCTTAATGCTTTCACTGCCACCGACGCACATGTGCGTTCATTTCCATACATTTTCGGAGGGGGTGGCAGCGAATGTAAATGTGTGCAAGAGAATAAAGTCGAGTCAAGCACGTTTTGAACACATCTATTATAAGACCAGGTCTCTTATATGAATGGAAATACATCATATCACCCAGAGAACCATCAGTTAGAGCAGGACTGAATATTGGAATATTATTCCGCCACGCCCAGTAACACACTGAGCAGGTACCATCTCTAGTTTGTTCATCAAGCATTTCATCCAGCAATGGAGTAACCCACTCTTCAAAGCGGCAATAGTTATCATTAGGTACAAGGAGGTTACCAATTCGGTTGATACCGCGGATTCTTAAGGACTTTCCGCTCAAATTAAAGTCACCTACGTAAGTAGGAGCGAGGCATTTGATAAAGTCTTCTTCCACACCCCCCGAGGCGGATTCACTCTTAGGACGATGCGATGTCAGGATTTTTATCACGAAATTTTAAGTTTTCCATATGGCAACACTAGTTGTGCGTGCGCTATTTGAATTGATAAATGACAATGATGATAAGGTACATAGATAGCCAAGATAAATTCAGTGTTTTAATACACTATTGAGAACCAAAGAAACTTTGATGTATAAATAATTGCTTGTATTAAAATGAAATAGATAGAAGCGCTAGTGGCCTAGCGGTAAGAGCGTGCGACTTGCAATCGTGAGATCGCAGGTTCAAACCCAGGCTCGCACTAAGAAGTTTTCGGTTTCATAGTATTATGAGACCATAGTTGATAGGCCATCCAGCGCATTATTAAAAAGTCGTTTTTTGTTTACTGCTCATTTGATAATGTAAATAAATATTGGTATTGTTTAGTTAATTTTTTTTTGTTTATTTAGTTATTTAAAAACCATAAAAATATAAGATAAAAACATAATAAAGATACTAACTAAAAACTTAACTATAAATAAAAAAATTGACCTAGGTCCTGGTCATTACGTAGGGTGCCCAGAAGGCTGGCCGCGTTTCCGCGCTGGATAGCAATGCTAATCCGTTGGGCGATATAGTGGCCAGCCCTCTGGTCACCAGAAACCTCTATAAGACGCGCCGATATCTCCTTGTAGAGTCGGCGCGCACTTGGGCCCCACGGCTCCAGGGTTTCAACCCCAAAAGCCGCAAATATGTAACTACTGCCTAGTGCGACATACTTGCGACGCTTGTGGTTCTCAAAATATGAATAAATTAGCAAGTTGAAATGGCAATGGGCAGGCTACATTGCACGTAAGCATGGCCGATGGGATCGAAAAGTGCTCGAGTGAAGACCACGAAATAGCGCAGCGTAGGACGTCCACCCACAAGATGAACAGACGACCTCATAAAGGAGGACGCTGGATCCCATCCACTCTGCATTCATCACCCACATGGATGATGAATGCAAATCGCTTCTAACGGATACCTATGGAGGTCAGGGGGGAGGCCTATTTTCAGCACTAGACACCGTATGTCTGAGATGATGATGATGATGAATAAGTGGTCAATTTATCAATTGAAATAGTCGGCCATGAATTCAGCTCGTGAACTGTGAACTTTGGTATCAATTACAAATCAAGAACTGGAGATGGAAAGAATGGCCCCTATTAGCCACGGACGCCCACCGCTGGACATAGTCCCCCACAGCTTGTGAAAGGCAGCGAATTCTAACCATGTGGGGCTATGACATGGGTATGTATGAATGTATTTCATTTGACGACCGGTCTGGTCTGGTGGGTAGTGACCCTGCCTATGCCGGGGTATTTATTTGTGTGATGTGTATATTCCTGAGTCACGGGTGTTTTCTATGTATTTAAGTATTTATATGTATCTATCTATTATATATATCGTCGTCTAGTACCTACAACACAAGCCTGACTGAGCTTACCGTAAGACTAGGTCGATTTGTGTAAGATTGTCCAGAAATATTTATTTATTTATTTACATATGTTTTTTTTTATTTGACAATAAAGACATTGATGTGAATATGCTGCTAAGTACCTAAGTGTAGGTATAATATAGCGTTGCCGGCCTTTAAGGGGGGTTGAAGCTCTGGGAACCTTACTCACCACCAGGAACACAACATTACATACCTGAAAGGTAGCAGTGCTATTATGGCTGTGGTTTTCTGTAAGGAGGAGGTACTTCCCCAGTTGGGCTGCCCCAGATTCAAGCGTGATGGTCATCGCTGTGCCCTACTTCTCATTGTTGGACGTAGTTTAAGGACATACCCGGGTCCAAAAATAAATACTTAAATACATAGAAAACACGCATGACTCAGGAACAAATATCTGTGCTCATCACACAAATGAATGCCCTGACTGGGATTCGAACCCATGACCATCAGCTTCATAGGCAGGGTCACTACCCACTAAGCTAGACTGGTCGTCAAATGAAAAACATGTGTAAAACACAGCATACTAAACCGATACTTTTATTAGCACCATTCACTACGCAATAGCAAAACAAGCATTTATTTGTATGTAGTAGTCTCGTGTTTGACATGTTTTCGATATATTGCATTCTCCTCATTTTCATTACTAGAGCAAACGTGCGTATTTAATATTTATAAGAGTACCTACAGCTAGTAGTAAAATTTGCTAAGAGAGCGGTTTTTCAAAATACGCTTGGCACGGTATACATTTGCTATCAAAATCAAGTTCAAACTCAAACGTTTATTCACTAAGTAGGCCACAAGGGCACTTTTACACGTCGAGTATTTGTTTTTTATGACAAAAGGTGGCAAACGAGCAGACGGATTGCCTGATGGTAAGCAATTACCGTCGCCCATGGGCACCCACAACACCAGAGAGTTGCCGACCTTTAAGGGGGGTTGGAGCTCTGAGAACCTTACTCACCATCAGGATCACAACACTACATGCCTGAAAGGCAGCAGTGCTATTATGGCTGTGGTCTTCTGTAAGGAGGTAGTACTTCCCCAGTTGGGCTTCTCCAGACTCAAGCGTGATGGTACTTCGCTGTGCCCTACCTCTCATTGTTGGACGTAGTTTAAGGAGTATACAAAAGAATAAAAATAAAAACTACACCGGTTCTAAACCTACACCTGACCCGAGAAGCATTTTGACTTTTATAATCTATCTATTATATATTTTTCATCACACTTGCTTGTCAATGGCGTTGTTACTTGCGAGAGTACAGAGCAGTTATAGCCGATTTAGCTCACACGGGCTGTTAAGTTTAGTTTTAAAAATATATAGAACTCATACTTCACTTCGGACTGAGGATGTTTCCAAACAGCCAAGGTGTATTTCATATCTTCAAAAGTTTGCTACAACCAACTTTTAATATGTATAAAACATATCTTTATATTCAATTTGACTGCAATTTGTTGTTTAGTATTTATTAAAAATAATTGTTTTATATTTGATTTTGATAATTGATACTATTTGGCAGGATGATCTGTCAAATTCGAAAATAAAACGCAGTTGTTAACATTATCTGTGGAAGACATTGAAAAAAGTTGACATTGTTGACAATCTTTTTTAGTGGATGAGGTCTGAATGTAGTTTTCAAAGTGTATTTTGATTTTAAGCCTACATAAGTACCAACTAATATTTTAACAACGAATTTATTTTATTTCCTCGCAAATGTGATGAAAAACATTGTGTGTACCACGGGTGGTAAGTGTATAACAAACTTGAGTCATTAAAAGCTTCTAATAGACTCGCGTTTACTATACCTTACTTACCATCCTCGTTGCACAATGTACTAATAATTAATAATATGGAAAACAATACGTATGGCATATGTTCGTTCTGGAATCAATCTAATAATCGGGTAAACAAAGAGTATGACACAACATTTTTATGGTAGCCAAATCATTCTGGCAAATGAATTTCGGGGAAATAAAATTCGGGCATAAGTCATTTATTAATAATATTATAAATATTACATGTCATGATATTGATTATTTTTAACTTATTATATTAATTACAATTACAAACACAGAATATAATTATGTAATACATTATTTAATAGGTACATGAGTTACATCATATAATTCAGTAAGACTATAAAAAGTGTGATTCAATAACCACCATTTTTTTTTAATGGGAGTATTATTTTGTATAATTTCAAACAAACAATAGACAACCGTTTAACACGAATTTATTGTTAAGAGAATAAAAGCGTTTCAAGATTATTTTCTTGAATACTTGTAAATACAGTCAGCAGCAAAAGTGGCTAAGCGTTTGAAGTGTTCAAAATGACCTACACGCGCTCTTATTCTCTTGACAATAGAGATGCGTTGTCCTCATTTTGAACACCTCAACTGCTTCTGCTGCTGACTGTACAAGCGGAAGTCTCTTTCTAACAACAGGTGTCAAAAGGTGACTTCTGATTGTATTGCAAGTTACGTGTTCGAGAAATAGGCCTCTGGCCCGTGACTTCTGCTTGTATTGCAAGTTACAAGCGTTCGAGAAATAGGCCGTTTGGCAACTTCTGCTGACTGTACGAGGAGACAGCAAAACATCTTACGTCACGCACACCTTGTTATTTGCAGCGGTAAGGAGATGCACACACTGACGCGACAAGACGCAGGGAGCGGACTGAATAATCTGGGATATTTTTGAACGTCCGATACTCGACTCATGATTCACAAATAAACGGGCCTTAATCGAGTAATTTATCTTTAAAAATGATTTGTGATGTTTCGAGAACGAAATTGCCTTTGTTGAAAAGTATGAACAGAGCCCTGTACCCAAACCATGAGTTGTGACATTGACGTTTTCGATAACGAGTATCGAGTTTACTATCTGTGCATCTCGCTTGTACTATTTTAGTGCGAACGAGATGCACAGATAGTAAACTCGTTACTCATTATCGAAAACGTCACTGTCACAACTCATGGTAAGGGTACTGAGTGTAAGTTTTTAACGTAACTTCACGTCACGAAGGCGTTTGCGTTTCCCATATAAATAGCATTATCACTTACGCGTTCGTAAAAGTTTTTTTACGTCAAAAGAAACTTACACTAGAGCCTCTGGTGCCGGCTGACTAGAATAGCACCACCCCATCTCCACCCGCGGGTGTCGTAAGAGGCGAAAAAGGGAAAAATCCTACGGACGGGCAGCAGCGTCCGTCGAAACCCAATCTACAGCTACTATGGTCGACAACCCGCCTGCCAAGCGTGGTGACTATGGCAACTACCCCCAAGATGATACAAGTCATATTTGTGGGAGGCCTATGCAGTAGACTGCATACGGCTGAAATGTATGATGATGTATGTATTGCCCTCTGGTGTAGGGGAGGTAGGGTGCATTGGGCAGTCGGGGCTTGGGCACCATTTTATAAATGTCTCGATATCTGCTACAAGTTTAGATATCAGACAATCTAGTAAATTGGTGTTATCATAATACATCCGGTCTAGTGGGTAGTGACCCTGCCTATGAAGCCGATGGTCCTGGATTCAAATCCCAGTAACGGTAGTTATTTGTGCGATGAGCACAGATAATAGTTGCTGATTCTGTGTTTTCTATGAATTTAAGTATTTGTATATTACATATCGTTGGCTGAGTACCCACAACACAAGCCTTCTTGAGCTTACTGTGGGGCTCAGTCGAATTGTGTAAGAATATCCAGAGGCTCTAGTGTAAGTTTTTTTGACGTAAAAAAACGTCTACAACGCGTAAGTGATAATGTTATTTATATGGGTAACTCAACAGCGATGGTAAAGTAATATTACGTTAAAAACTTACACTAGAGCCTCTGTATAATATTAATTTATTTATTATAACAAGTGCCGCCATCTAACAAGGATCGCCAAACTTAAGTGGCACTGGGCGGGGCACATTGCGCGCAGAACCGATGGCCGTTGGGGCGGAAAGGTTCTGGAGTGGCGACCACGAACTGGAAGACGCAGCGTAGGTAAGCCTCCCACAAGGTGGACCGACGACCTAGTTATACCGCTGGATGTGGAAGGCGCAGGATCGGTCTTCTTGGGTCGTTCTGGGGGAGGCCTACGTCCAGCAGTGGACGTCTTTCGGCTGACATGATGATGATGATGATAACAAGTGACGACCTAGGCACTTTAACTAATTTTGCTCGCTATCGATCACTGCGTATATCTTGCGGCTGATCGCGTTGTCATTGTAAGAGTCGCCTTATGTACAACCCAGCTAACTTATAAATAAACAAAACTACAATATAAATATTTGCTACGTACAGTAGGCCTGCCACATGAAGGATAGGAATAGGATACCTATCCTTTACCGCGTGTAATTTTAAAAATTTCCTCCGAAGTTTAAAGATCGACATTGTCCTTGTAGTCTCGGATGAAGACTGGCTAAAGTTCACATCGACACCTAGCCGCTAGTTTTTTAATATAAAACTCCCGTGAGACTCAGACATACTAAGATATAGATAAAACGGGTCACTCACGTATCTTAAAGTCGAATAACGCTCGACATATGTTTCAGTCCAATTCGTGAACCATACTCGTGAGTGACCCGTTTTTATCTATATTTTAGTAAGACTGGCTAATGTTCACATCAACACCTAACCGCCAGTTTACCAAACTACCCGCAGTTGATCTTGTTTATCCACTTGAACGTTTTGCACTAGGGATGTCACTCGGTCACACTGCATTAATGATACCGGTATTTTTAACTTGTAATGAAATTATTCGATAATTATGTGACCCTAGAGAAAAAGGGTATAAGTCAAATTGCCTCAGTATAAAAGCCACACGTCCTATAAAATGTACGGCACTTGTACCCTTTTTCGCTGTACTAATTTGACTTATACCCTTTTTTATTAGGCCACAGGGTTATAGGTTATAGGTAATTTTAAAAAGTTAACATTATTAATTTCCGTTTATTTGTAACTAGTTCTTGCAAAGGTTTAAAAGTGTCTCAGTTGACATTTGACTCCATCTCCAAACAAACTTTTGACGCGCTTTTTGACCCCTTAGAATATTCAGTCAGATATTCATTCAATAGAATTTCAAAAAACGCTGAAATGACTTTTCTTCTATTCGAATAAAGAGAGTTTACACAAAATTTCAAGTCTCTCGCTTTTAATTTTACCCAATCTGCATACAAATTTTCAACCCCCTTTTTACCCCTTCATGGCGGAATTTCCAAAAATCCCTTCTTAGTGGATGCTTACGGTATATAAACTACCTATTGTGAAAAAAACAGTTATGTCAGTTAAGCAGTTTGGGCTGTGCGTTGATCAGTCAGTCAGAGGCTCTAGTGTAAGTTTCTTTTGACGTAAAAAAACGTTTACGAACGCGTAAGTGATAATGTTATTTATATGGAAAACGCAAACGCGTTCGTGACGTAAAGTTACGTTAAAAACTTGCACTCAGCGCTCAGAACATTCACGTTTATATATATAGATATGTATAGATAAGAGTGTCAGAGACAATCTCCTCTAGGATTTTTTGCGAGTTCTCTGCACTAGACCAGCCAATGACGCAGATACTATCACAATCTGATTGCACTTTTATTTGTTTACACACACAAACACCCACGCACACGGTGACATATTGATAATGCGTTTTTATCACAGACTACATTCTACATAGACACCACATGCATAGAACACGAGAGTATTTTTTTACTGCCATACACAAATTTACTAAGCCCCACGGTAAGCAATCAGTTCCTACAAGACAGAATCTTTCTTAAGCTTATTGTTGGGCCTAGGTCGACTAGTGTCAGATTTGGCAAATATATTATTATATAGATGTAATATTTTTTGATATATAATGAATCTTCGGCGTTTGTAAAATATGAGAATAAAGATATAAATGCGAATAAATAAACCGAGCGTAAGCCTTTTAAATATAGAATATAAATAAATAAATATGACATTGCTGTCATATTTATTATTTATATCTTTACACAAATTGATTTAGCTCCAACCACGGTGAGCTCACGAAGGCTTGTGTTGTGGGTACTCAGGCAACGATATATATGTAATATATACAAATAATTAAATAAATCCAAAAACAAAACACCCATGACTTAGTAACAAATAACCATTCTCATCACACAATTAAATGCCCTTACTGGGATTTGAACCCAGGACAGTCGGCTTCGGCCAGGACAGGGTCACTACCCAGAAGGCCAGACCTGTCGTTAATACAATATCCAATAAGGAGGTTTAAAGTAGGTGTAGCTAATCCAAAAAAAAATATTTTTGTGTATTGTTTTTGATGTATATATTAATTATATTATATATAAGTATTTCGGCCTTCGGGCCGAGTACCCACAACACAAGTCTTCTGCAGATTACCGTGGAGCTCAGTCCTGTAATAATTATTTATCGATTATTGATTATAACTGCGAAGACCCATACAGAACTTATACATTATACTATGCTGCTTATATTACTAGTTATGTGTTGTAGGGGCCTTTTTTAGATTTATGTTAGGTTTAGTTAAATTTTATTGTTAGTTTTAATTATTACCAATTGTTTTTCTACGTATTTAGTTGTTTTGGTAATAAATATGTCATCTTACTTAATTCTACTTAATGCTTAGTCTAGTAATTGAGGTAGTCTGTGGTTTATTACGAGTGCCCGGGCACTGCCCACGATTATGCGTGTTATTTTGGGAGTGCTATATATTTTTTCTGGTTTATCTAGATTGAAATTACATGTGCTGATCGCGTGTTCAGGTTGGCTTAGCAGTTTTATATCAACAGGCATCCAGGACCTACGTCGTAGTAAAATAATAGTACATTGTGTAACGAGGGTGGTTAGTAGGGTATAGTAAACGCGAGTCTATTAGAAGCCCGACAACGAAGTCGGAGGGCTTTTAATGACTCAAGTTTGTTATACAATTACCGTCCATGATACACACAATGTTTTTCATCACAATTGCGAGGAAATAAACAAAAAGTTGGCAAAATTAGTAGCTTGTGTAGGCTTCAAATCAAAACAACACATTTTTTTTTTTTTTTTTCATACTGATCTCTGCATCCACTAAAATAAATTGTCAACTTTTTTCATTGTTGACTTCCACAGATAATATTACCAACTGCGTTTTGTTTTCGAAATTGACAGATCATCGTCCCAAATAGTATCAATTATACAAAATGAAATATAATACAATTATTTATAAATAATACTATACATTACATTGCAGTCAAAATGATTATAAATATATGTTTTATACATATTAAAAGTTGGTTGTAGCAAACTTTTGAAGATATGAAATACACCTTGGTTGATTGGAAACATCCTCAGTTCGTTGTGAAGTATCTAGGTCCTATGTATTTTTAAAACTAAACTTAACAGCCCGTGTGAGGTAAAACGGCTATAACTGCTTTGTACGCTCGCAAGTAATAAAGCCATTAATGAGCAAGTGTGATAAACATAAATTAACATTATTGGACATCCTTACACAAATTCACTGAGCCCCACGGTAAGCTCAAGAAGGCTTGGGTTGTGATTCAGCCAACGATATATATAACAAATACTTAAATACATATATACTAGTAAAACACTCTTGATACAAGAGCAAATATCTGCGCGCATCACACAAATAAATGCCCTTACTGGTATTTGAACCCAGGACCATAAGGTAAAGGCACCAATGTTGGACACTTTTAGCTGACAGGCACCAATGATGGACACTTAGTTCTTATTTCAAAAATCATAAAGTTATAAATTGAATATGTCCCAACAAATGCACAACACTTAACTCCTTTGAAATAAGCACTAATGTTCATGATTGGTTCCGTGTCCATTACTGGTGCCGTCACCTTAATGCTGAGATGAGGCCATTTCGTGGCACACGTCGTTTGTGTAATATGTTTTTTTTTGTTGTTATTATTATGTGTGTGTGTCATGAATAAATGTTTCTATCTATCTATCTATGTATAACTTTTATAAGGCATGTTGTGTTTTTTTTTTTCGGGTGAACGACCTTATACTATGTTCCAGTGTTTTTTATAGAAACGATAGCTTATTTAAATTCTGAGTCGATCAGGTCAATACATAATTTAAAACAATTTGATTTGTGACGCGGCACACCTCGATAACCTCAACCGATTTCACAACGGGTGTGCTAGAAAATGAGCATGGACGAAACTAATGTCAAATGCCAATGTTATGACGACCGTTCTGACCCTGCCTATGAAGCCGATGGTCCTGGGTTCGATTCCCAGTCAGAGCATTTATTTGTGTGATGATTATAGATATATGTTCCTGGGTGTCTATGTATTCAAGTATTTATATATGTATCCGCATATTATATATATCGTCGTCTAGTACCTACAACACAAGCCTTACTAAGCTTACCGTAGGACTAAGTCGATTTGTGTGAAATTGTCCCGAAATATTTATATTTAAATGCATTTTCGATGAAATTTTTGACTCGTACATTTTTACCTAGGACAAGTAGTCCAATTAGGTAGGTACAACTTCGAGAAAGGGGTCAACCGCCGAATCCATCTTGGTTGGGCAGCGTTCGGGAAACTACGTAATTCGTCTTAAAATCAAACTCAAACTCAAACGTTTATTCAGTAAGTAGGCCACAAGGGCATTTTTACACATCGGGTGTACAAAAGAAGAAAAAAGAAAAACTACACCGGTTCTAACCCTACACCTCTGACTCGAGAACATTTTGACTTTTATGGCCGGCAAGAAACTCGGCGGGACTTATTTTTTCAAAACAGTATTACAAAAGATATCTTAAACATAATACATAAAAATGCGTTATTCTTTAAGAAAACATATCCAACAATTATAAAAAAAAATCTGCCAAAGGAAAAATAAAAATAATTATTATAATTACTTTACAAGTCCAAATCTGACTGCTAAGAACGAAGTTAACAAAACGTTTGATATGCTTTCTTATCTGAATTGTGTCCTTTATTCTAATTTCGAAATTACAATAATTTGTCATCAAAAGTAAAAAAAAAAATATGTATAGTTATTTTGTTCTCAAAATATACACAAAAATATAAATATGTGCTTATTACAATCTCTCACAATTCACATTTATTGGATACCTACATATAACAATTGCTGTTATTAAAAAAAAAGTGAGATCTTAAAGTAGGTTAGATTTGACTTGGCCTGTTTTCATTACATCAGTCATTTTATGAAGTTATTCAACGTACCTACCTATATATATTTTTTTAATAGGACCAAAACATTTTGGGATCGCTTCTACACGCTTCTAGCTTCTATATTACTTGTGATTTTTTCGAAATAGTATTTTCAATGAACAGCATTCAATAGTCTAGTAGACGTTTACTGTCAGCCTACAAACTTCATAGTTTTCGCAATACATTGCTTGCTTGCAAAATCTTTTTTTATTAATATTTATTAAACTATAAATTATTTTCAAAAGTCGTATTTAGAACAAATGTTGCTACGTTTGTGGTGTAAAAACGATGCCTAAAGTTTATGCTCCTATTACAGGCCACACCCGGTATGTAGGTATCCAATAAAGCAAAAAAAAAATAGAGTTTAATATTTGTTCATGTTATTTTGTTCCTATAAATACATATTTGGATTTTGCATAGAACTTGGCACTCATTTAGATCTCTATTCTTTTTTGCACCGAAGCCCACAGCCAAGCATAATTTTTGTATTGAACTTGGCTCTCATTTTTTACATTTATGTTTTAGTTGGATTATAAATACAGATACTGGGCAACCCTACTCACAACTGTCACAGACAAGAAATATTTAGTATCGGATGAAAACGTATGAAACCCGGTACCGCGAACATCGAAGTTCGTATATTTCTATCTTTCTCTTTTACTCCATTTAAGGCGTCATGAGAGTGACGGAGACAATCGCCCGTTTGCGAATATCGTTTTTCGCGATAGCGCCGCAGCGACCTCCACAGTCCGTCTCACTCCATTTAACCTAGCTAGGTCGAAAATACCCGGCCATTGTCTATTCTAACACGACGTCAATACACGTCGTATAAATTTAGAACGTCCGGGACATAAATATGTATACAGTCAGCAGCAAAAGTGGCTAAGCGTTTGAAGTGTTCAAAATGACCTACACACGCTCTTATTCTCTTGATAATAGAGATGTGTTGACCTCATTTTGAACACCTCAAACGCTTAGCCACTTCTGCTGCTGACTGTGCATATTTTAAGCTAAACCCGTTATAATGAGGTTTAAGCTGGTATACATATTTATGCAATTACTGGTCGAAATAACAACAAACGGATGAGTTTTCCAACAGATTTATTATACTACGATGGTGGCAAACAACCACACGGCCCACCTGTTGGTAAGCAGTAGCGTAGCCTATGCACGCCTGTAATCCTAGAGGATTCACAAGCGCGTTGCCTACCATTTAAGGCTCAGCTTTCTGTCAACCGTAACTACTACTGAACGGTGGGAACACAACACTATGAATATAATTTTTTTTTCTCTAGTACAGTCAGCAGCAGAAGTTGCGAAGCACGCAAGGTATTCAAAAAGAGCTTAACAACATAAATGTGTTGTTAATTTATTTTTGAATAAGTAATGTTAAGAGGATAAGAGCGTGTCTAGATCATTCTGAACACCTTGCGTGCCTAGCAACTTCTGCTGCTGTGCATAAAGTCACGAGTGTAATTGTGGTGAAAAAATTAACTAAATGTCGTCATAATGTGGTAGGTATAGGTAAAACTTAGCTATAGCACCTGAGCCCTGAGTGTAAGTTTTTAATGTAACTTTACGTCACGAACGCGTTTGCGTTTCCCATATAAATAACATTATCACTTACGCGTTAGTAAACGTTTTTTTACGTCAAAAGAAACTTACACTAGAGCCTCTGGCCTATGTAGTAGTAACGTGTCTGTACACGCATGTCTGCGTTCTATACTCAAATTTTGACGTAAGTTCCATATTCATTCTCTGCACAACTACATAGACATGGTGCTTTCGTTAAGTTTTTCAGCTACTTGTACAACCACAGACTAGCAAGCGCAGCGTAGGACGTCCACCCGCAAGATGGACAGACGACCTCATTAAGGTCGTCGAAAGACGCTGGATACAGGTCGCTTCCAAACGGTACATATGGAGGTTCAAGAGCCTGTGTTCAGCAGTGGACGTGTCATGGCTGAGATGATGATGATTTACTGTAAGAATATTCTTTATTGAGGAAAACAAGCAACGATCTTACACAAGGTAAGGTCTTTCTTACATTTATTTAAGTAGGTAGATCAAAGGCCAGCAAAATTTTCCACCAAAATAACAAAACTTTTTTTCCCCTCACTAGCTCATAAAGCGCTTGTTTATCCTTTAATACGAGAGGGTAAAAACGCATTTTATCCACTAGTGATTAAAGTGAGTTGACTTCTCATAGCTCTTATTGGTATAGTTTTAAAGTCTAAATTCGCGAAGTACAACTCACTTGCCCCTGCGGCGCGGGGCGGCGGGCGCGGGCGAGCCTCTAACGCACCGAGTTGAAAATCGAATTAGAACATTCGAAAATCCTACTGGCCACCACAAGCTAAGCTAAGCTAAAGGCACCTTTTGTAAAAATGTTGAATGAAAAATCTAAACGCAAAGAAAAAGTCAATGCGATTTCAAAACGTTTTTTTGCATGTTTCACTTTCCTCGCTGTAGTGAAGGGAAAAGTTTTGTGTTACACACGGGTGCAATTGTAATTTACTTCTCGTATATTGATACACTCGCTACGCTCAGGATTCTATTTTAAAACCACTCGCTTTGCTCGTGGTTAAACTATAGAATCCATTCGCTTGCTCGAGTTTCAATCCCACACTCGCAGTTAAAATACAATTTTGCACCCTTGTATAACAAATAACTATTAGTAGGTTGTTCCAATGTACCCGAGACCCTAGAGCTGGCGCATTCCTCAGCCAAAGAATAGGCATAGCGGGGGAATGGCTATGCTGGCTGTCCAGGGGGACGCCTATGTTAATCGTGGCTGAGATGATGATACAACTATTAGAATGTGTTAATTTCAGAATTATTATGTTCAGTTTATAAATTCATTTTTAATAAATTATTGTTAGGCTCAAAGTCACCCAAAGAGCAATGGAGAGGGCTATGTTGGGAGTGTCCCTGCGTGATCGCATCAGGAATGATTTCATCCGCAGTAGAACCAAGGTTACCGATATAGCCCTCCGGATCGCCAAACTTAAGTGGCAGTGGGCGGGGCACATTGCGCGCAGAACCGATGGCCGTTGGGGCGGAAAGGTTCTGGAGTAGCGACCACGAACTGGAAGACGCAGCATAGGTAGGCCTCCCACAAGGTGGACCGACGACCTAGTTAGAGTCGCGGGATACCGCTGGATGTGGAAGGCGCAGGATCTGTCTTCTTGGGTCGTTCTGGGGGAGGTCTATGTCCAGCAGTGGACGTCTTTCGGCTGACATGATGATGATGATGAAATTATTGTTATCAAGCTATTGAGTAACACAACCTTTTTTTCGGCGGCTTTTTTATTTTATTTGTTAGTGAAATGCATAATTATAAGTATTTAAATTATTATTAATTATGATAATATTATCATTTATCAAAATCCGACGGCGTAGTTATCAGTTTGTGTAATCAACGACTGATAATACATAAGTCAAGGATAAAGGAAATGTGATGTCTGTGGTATAAGCATGTCATAAATTATCTAGTCTATAGGTACTTCATAAAGATCCTAGAGTTATTATGCAGCTGCTACCAGGTGTCCTGTGAATCCAACAGATAAAAATAAAACACTAAAACAACGAAAATAAAAACTGTCATCCTAACAAACAACTGAGTTTTTATGGTTTGAAACAATAACAGAACTCAATTATTGCTGCCAGCATAAGGAAAAACGCAAGTAAGTATAAATGACAGTTGAAAAAATGACATATATTACCGTGTCTATGATTACGTTCTGTCGACTGTCATTTGTCACTATCCAACTTCCCGCTCTTTTTTATGTTGTATTGCTGTGTTTGGTTAGCATTCTTAGAATAGTTATATGTATATTGCGTTTTATTTAATCCCTAGTCGTAATAGTATTTTAAGCAATTTGTCTTATACTATAAAGGGCAACACGAATGTGAATCTTCATGTGAATATTGCCGTGTGATGCCGACTGACTAGAATAGCACCTCATCTCCTCCCGCGGGTGTAGTAAGAGACGACAAAGGGAAAAATCCTACGGACAGGCAGCAGCGACCGTCGAAACCCAATCTACAGCTACTGTGGTCGCCAACCTGCCTGCCAAGCGTGGCGACTATGGCAACTACCCCCCCGATGATGCAAGTCATATTTGTGGGAGGCCTATGTCCAGCAGTGGACTGTATACGGCTGAAATGATAAGCTACTTTTTCCAGCGGGAAAACATCTCATTCTCACGGGAAGACACTATATGTTACATTTTCCTCTAACCATGCGGGCAAAGCCGCGGGCATCATCTAGTATTAAATAAATGTTTCGCGAGAGATACTTTGTGAACTAGTGATAAAGAATACATAACCATGTATCCAAAAGTCAATTATCTAAAATCAATCGTTGTTTGCCGTCTCAGCCACTCTCACATATTCGACTATTCGAGCGATAGAAAGGCAGTTAACAACATAATTATACTCGTAGTTCGCGATTGCGCTTGTCCCTCGATGCGACCCGTGTTTACACCGCGCACCGAACGCGATAACAAGCTATCACTGAATACTTTAAATTGCCGATAATTTACATAAACAACTAAAATTATTTAATAACACCTCGCTTAAGGTCAAACGGATAAGCGATGTGTGCGAAGCGGGCTTCAATACGAGGCGTTAATATATTTTATCATTTGGAGTGATTGAAGTTGGCGCGAAGAATGGGTTGTGGTCTGAAAAATTGGTCGACGTAATGCCTACGGTCGGTTTCTATCAGCGCACCGCTCGCCGTCGGCAGGGTGTTCACCCTCGCACTCTGGACCAGAAAAGCCCACGCACTGTGCCGTTTAGGAGGAATTTCCTCCCACGAACGCTCCGGCTCCGGCCTATGTCCGGCAGTGGACTGCATACGGCTGAAATGTAAGAGCTAGCGGCCCTACACAAGAGGGCCAAATATTCGGCACTCAGCGGGTATTTGTTCGTTCCGCTGGCCGTGGAAGCTTCTGGTGTGTGGTGTGGGGAAGCCAAGGCTTTCCTTAAGGAGATGGGACGCCGCCTACGAGATAAGGGCCTCGACCCCCGCTCCGGGTCTTTCCTATTACAAAGGTTGTCCATTGCTGTTCAACGTGGCAACGCAGCGAGTGTAATGGGCACCTTTGTACCTGGAACGACGCGGGGTGGGCTATTTTAATAGTTTAGTTTATTAAGGTCTGTCCACGAAGAAAAGTGGTCGCTGTTATCACGACAAATTACAACAAAAAAGTAACAAAAACAACTTGATGGACTATTTACATTCAAGTTTTATTAGCGTTCTTCAAAATTCATCAACCTCCTGTTAAACAAATTAAGACTGGTAAAATGCCCTGACTTTGCTTCGAACTCCTTCCATCAATCTCTGTACATCTCTTTCAGTCACCTTTTTACAATTCGTATCCCACATTCTTTTGAAATTTTGCTCATTTGTAGCAATTTTACCACTATTCTTCAATTTTCTTTTCATTATTGCCCAGTAACGCTCTATCGGTCGGAGTTCTGGGCAGTTTGGTGGATTCGCTAATTTTGGTACAACAGAGATATTGTTTTCGGTATACCATTCTAACACAGATTTGGCATAATGTGAGGATGCTAAATCAGGCCAGAATATGACAGGCTCTGTGTGGTTTCTTATAAACGGCAATAAACGTTTTTTCAAACACTCTTTGGTGTAAATGGATTGGTTAATGGTGCCCGTAGTAACAAATGATTTGCTTTTTTGACCACATGAACAAATGGCTTGCCAGACAAGGAATTTTTTTGCAAATTTATCAAGCTTTTTTGTTGTAAATTTTTTATCGGCATTCCCTCTTTGATTTGCCACATAAAACTGCAAACCTGGCAATTGCTTAAAATCTGCTTTTACATAGGTTTCGTCGTCCATCAAAATGCAACGAAACTTCGCCAAATATTTAGTATACAACTTTCTAGCTCGGGTTTTACATACTTTATCCTTTGTAGCATCGCGATTAGGAACTGTAGATGCCTTGTACGAACGTAAACCTGCATTCTGTTTGATTTTTTGGACATACGATTTGGATACCTTACATTTCCTGGCGACGTCCCGGACAGAAAGGGTTGGATTCTTCTTAAAGTACTCGATTACTTTTTTTGCCTTAGTTTTATCAACGGGACCGTGTTTTCTACCCGAACCATCTTTTCTTGAAACAGACAATCTGTACTGATAATTATGCAATACCTTTTGCACGGTTGACTTTGGAACTTTTAATAATTTGGCTAACTTTCCTTGCGATATACCGATATTTTGGTTGTAGGTGTACACGATTTTTTTTCGGATGTCCAGTTGGCTCGACGACATTTTATAAATGTTACGAATTTATAAACTCCCAATAGTCCAAAACGAAAGTTTAGTCTTGCCGCCGTCTAACAATCAAAGTGACAGATGTCAGTTGTTACTTTTTTTTATTATTTTTTTTAATAAATGCTGACCACTTTTCTTCGTGGACAGACCTTATTATTTTTTCTTGAATAATTCGTGTAATTTTAGTAAGCTGAAATGTATGTATGTATGTATTACGAATAGGTGTTGTCAAAATCGCCTCTAAAGAAGTTGCACACAAAATGTACTTGTACAGAATCGTGCAAAGCTTCCAAAGATACAGTGTTTTGGTTGTGGGCAATCTGGGTAAACCGGTAACCGTTTTTAATAATTTGCTATTGTCAAGTATCTTTGCGTGTATCGACTCCAAATTACCATTTACATTCTCTCCGACTGTGGAATGAACTCCCTGCCGAGGTTTTCCCAAGAGCTTACAGTATTATTTTCTTCAAAATAGAAGTTCTTAAAGAGCAGGCAGCGCGCGTGTAAATCCTCTGGAATGGCAGGCGTCCATAGGCTACAGTCAATGCGTACCGTTAGGCGGACCGAATGCTTGTTTGCCACCGTCGTAGTAATAAAAAAAGTTGCCTAAGCAATAGGTTAATTCCTATGCTCTATTTACTCCAATTAAGGTGTCATGAGAATGACAGAGACAATCATCCGAAATATACGAATATCGTTGTTCGCGGTAGCACTGCTGTTACCAGTAGGCAGACCCTTGCCAAAAAAAGATTACTATCAAACGATTTTTTTCTAACAGGTAAAGACCGCATTATTCTTGGCATGATAAATATATTAACACATAGAGATACTAACACATTCGCTACATATTTTTAGTACTCGTAATAGACTAGGTAAACAAGTAATTGTGCCAAGAGCCGCAACTATAAGTAACATTATAGAATTCCTGAGGCTAAAGGTTGACTCACGTTACACCAGGCCCGGTACCGCGAACATCGAAGTTCGTATATTTCGAGCATCTTTCCCTTTTACTTCAATTAAGGCGTCATAAGAGTGGCAGAGACAATCGTCCGAAATTTACGAATATCGTGTTTCGCGGTAGCGCCCTAGCCCACGTCCGAGCCGAAGTCACTGTCGCGACATTTTGTATGGAATTAATCACGCGACCACCGAGCCGCCCGAGCCGCTCGGCCCGGGCACGTGGCGGTCGTGCGACGGCCTTCAGAGAGTTGAAAGCGAAGCTAGCGCGTAACGTAATCGCCGCGAGCGTGCAACGAATTCGCTGCGTACTCGTGGCGAGTGATTTGCGTCTTAGACAGTCAGTTACATAACGGATTCCGACGAACTCGCTCGCGGTAAATCTTAAGCCCCATTTAGACCATGCAAGAACGATTATACGATTTTCATTATATTGCGGGGTTATATAAAGCGATTGAATTCGCCGTACGCCGATAGCCGGGCCTGACATGTTCCCCAGATGCACAACATCACAACAAACAAAATGCGCATGTATGCATGATGCGTATGCAATCCAAGACCCAGTGTCCTATTTAGACCATGCAAGAACTTGTATACTATTTTCATTATATTGCGGGGTTATATAAAGCGACCGAATTCGCCGTACGCCGATAGCCGGGCCTGACATGTTCCCCAGATGCACAACATCACAACAAACAAAATGCGCATGTATGCATGATGTGTATGCAATCCAAGACCCAGTGTCCTATTTAGACCATGCAAGAACTTGTATACTATTTTCATTATATTGCGGGGTTATATAAAGCGACCGAATTCGCCGTACGCCGATAGCCCGCCATGTAATGAAAATCGTATACAAGTTCTTGCCTGGTTTAAATGGGGCTTTAGCGCACTCACGGCAAATTCGCTGCGCGCTCGCTTCGCATTCAACTCGCTCGCACATCGCAAGTTTGATAAGGCCCTTACAGCTGCTCCGCTCAGTGATGGGAAAGCAACGTGATATGGACGCGATGTCGTCGGGCGTTCGATTATCGATATCGTCTACCCGATAAGTTGTTCTTTCTTATGAGAATACAGAACAATGGTGTTCCGGACATTTGGAAGGCGTACGCGGAGCCGGATCGAGCCAATGCGCAGAGGCCCTGTCGACAATTTAATGAAACGTAAAGGGTACACTAAGCGGATGTTGCCGTTGTCCGTATCGAGTATCGATAAATTTTATATCGGAAGGAAGTCCCTAGTTAATTGACGTTATTCCCACTAAAACTTCTATGTCTGATAATGAAATAAAATAAGACTTGCATTTGACGTGGTAGGTAAACAACAGATAATGTGTTTGTAGTTTTGTCTGTGACCTTGCATGCTTGTTTACTTGAATGAACAAATGATTCATAATGCACATTTTTTATAATTTGTATCTTTTAAAATTTACTCGTATGAGTAAATGAATGTTTCATATTTTTTTGGAGGATTTACAAATATAATGAGAAACTTCTCGGCTCCCACCATCTTCCTCGCGTTGTCCCGGCATTTCCCACGGCTCATGAGAGCCTGGGGTCCGCTTGGCAACTAGCTCCAGGATTTGGCGTAGGCACTAGTTTTACGAAGGCGACTGCCATCTGACCTACCAACCAAGAGGGTAAACTAGGCCTTATTGGGATTAGTCTGTCTGTCACGACGTTTTCCTTCGGCGAAAAGCGACTGGTAAATGATATTTCGTACATAAGTTCCGAAAAACTCACGAGACGGGGTTTGAAATTGTGACCTCCATATTGCAAGTCGCACGCTCTTACCGCTAGGCTAACTTCTCGGGTCCCACCGTTTTTGCTATAATCAAGAGCACACAAAATTTTTTGTTTTTTTTTTGTCTCAACTGTACCTATTTAAAAAAAAATTGCTTTATCACACTAGTACCATAATAGTCATTTATGCAATAGTTGTATAAGAGGGTTCAAAAAAGGTGAGTGGCGTGTGTAACAATTTGAGGCGAAGCCGAAAATTGTTAATATAGACGCTATGAGCCTTTTTTGACCTCTATATACAACGTTGCATACAATACTTTTTCTACGACTAGGGATTAAATAAAACGCAATATATAACTATTCCAAGAATATTAACCAAACAGCAATACAGCATAAAAAAGAGCGGGAAGTTGGATAGTGACCGACAGAACGTAATCATAGACACTGTAATATATATCATTTTTTCAACTGTCATTTCTACTCGTGTTTTTCCTTACGTTGGCAGCAATTATTTTAGTTCTGTTACTGCTTCAAATCATATAAATTCAGTTGTTTGTTAGGTTGGCAGTTTTGATTTTCGTTGTAAATTTAATGTTTTCTTATTATTTTTATCTGTTGGATTCACCGCGGTCCTACCGCGAAAAACGATATTCGTAAATTTTGGACGATTGTTTCTGTCACTCTCATGACGCCTTAATTGGAGTAAAAGAGATAGACGCTCGAAACATACGAACTTCGATGTTTGCGGTACCGGGCCTAGATACCTCTGTTAGCAGTTGCATTTTATCACATAATCACTCTAGGGTCTTTTTGAAGTATAGACTAGATAGACTTTTGAGAAATTGTATAAGACATGCTTTTATATTCGTTCGCTTTATAATTTACAGATAAAAGTACTGGAGTAGAAAAATAAATTATCGGTTCTCCCTTGCAAAATATGTGCAGTCGTTCAGTTCGCTAAGATTTGTGTTATACATATTAGTCGACGATATACATATGCAATAGATTTACCTATACTAATACTATAAATGCGAAAGTAACTGTCAGTCTGTCTGTTACCTCTTCACGTTTAAACCGCTGAACTAACTGGGATGAAATTTAGTAAGACTTTGAGGTAGTACGAGAAGAGACATAGGATAATTTTTATCCTGAAACTGGACTTTACAGACTAGCATGGCTGGCCGACGAAGTCGCGAGGAAAAGCTAGTAATATTTATATATTTCAGCCGTAAGCCGTCCACTGCTGGACATAGGCCTCCCCCAAACATTGAGACAAGTCATTGTATCTTGGGAGGGAGTTGCCAATTGGCGGGTTTGCGACCGTAGTAGTAGAGTAAAATAATCCCGAGGCTCTAGTGTAAGTTACTTTTTACGTAAAAAAACCTTTTCCTAACTAGTGCGTAAAAAGTGCACTTTGCGTAAATTTCACTTTTTAAGGCACTTGTTATGAAAAATTGGGTTCGATACACTTTTAAAAACTTCTTTAAGACTCGGGTGATTGTCACCCTCGTTTCACTCGGGCTCCAATTTTCACCCTCGTCGAAAAAAAATTTTTTTTCACTAGCATCGAAATGTACTATTACGAACGCTTAAGTGATAATGGGCTCAGAGTGTAAGTTTTTAACGTAACTTTACGTCACGAACGCGTTTGCGTTTCCCATATAACTATGACTTATAACTATCACTTACGCGTTCGTAAACGTTTTTTTACGTCAAAAAAGTAACTTAAACTAGAGCCTCAGGGCTCTGTACCCTTACCATGAGTTGTGACATTGACGTTTTCGATAACGAGTATCGAGTTAACTATCTGTGCACCTCGCTTGTACTATTTTAGTGCGAACGAGATGCACAGAGAGTAGACTCGATAATCGTTATCGAAAACGTGAATGTCACATCTCATGGCAAGGGTACTGACCCTCCTCTGAAATTAACTATTTCGGCTCACAAGATTTTATATTTTTGAAGTTAATTTAGCTTAACAGCTGCAGATTACCATAATTCGTAAATGGTTTTTAACGTGCCAGTTTTTGACAGCCGCAGCATTGGAATTCAATGAACAGAACTAGAAAGTAAAAAATATATATATTTATATATATATATATATATATTTGACGAAACAAGTAGAAAAGCTAGAAATATAATAAACCTTCTACTTGTTACAAACGGATAAACTCACGTGTACTTATATTACTAGGCGACATTTTCAAGCTGAGTCAGCGCTACAAACCCTCAACGCGAGCGGTGTGTCCTGACTCGGCTTGAAAATGGGTACCAGAGCTTACCCGAAACATGTTGCCTAGTGTGATATAATTACACGTGAGTTTATCTGTTTGTAACTAAGTAGTAACATGGCTCACAACCGTTTTAATTACATAATAAACCTTGCTTATTTCAACTTTATCTAACTAGTTTCTTGAACTTAGGAGTAAGTATACTGGGTATTAAATAAGAGCAATAAATTTAGGGATCGCGTCTACACGACGAACGTAGCAACATTTATTCTACAACTTAAAAAAAAATGTGTTATATATATTTGTGATTTTTTTCAACAAACTAAATAGTATTTTCAATGAACAGCATCAAATAGTCTAGTTGATGTTTACTGTCAGCTTACGAACTTCTTAGTTTTCTCAATACTGATTGCTTGGAAAATCTTTTTTTGTATCTGGAGATGCGGGTTCAAATCCCGTCTCGGACGCGGAGGACTTCACTTTTCTCAGTATATGTCATCTATTTTCAATTTATAATTTAAATGACTATAAAATTACACATATCGACAGTCTTGAAGTAATAAAATCAAATATTCAAGATATTTTTGGAAAGTTCAAGATCGCGTCCTCATTATCATGCCGCCTTGTTTATAGATTACCAACTGTCGCGCAACTTTACACGCCCATTTCTAGACAGTCGTTAAAAATTTTAAATAATTTAAATAATTACGTAAAACGATTGTATGTCAGTTTTGCCAGCATTACCTCAGTCACACCTGATGGTAAGTGTCGACGAGGTAGAGGGTGTAGCACGCTGGTTCAGTAACAGCCTATTTGTAACCCTCGCCTTGAAAACACCCAAATTATATCTATCCGGGAATACAGACGAAAAGAGCGAATTAGGAAGGTAGCGAATCGCTTCGTGAAAATGAACGGAATTCACAACGTAAGGATGAACCCGCTCCCCGCTGTATGGACGTCTGGTGTTGGAACGAAGATGGCGGAATTAAATCGTGCAAATCCTGTGCACACTCTCCAAAATGTATCCTGTAAAACATAGACAAACTAGCAACCCTACGACGGTGCTCAAGGCTCTGTCCGTGTTGTACTATTCATAGGAGAACTTTGGTGGTCACCAAAATCCTTCCATGTTATACAGGTAATTTAAGACCTTACGGTCATTAATTACATAACCGCTATATGTATACAGAGGTTTTGGGCTACTTTACCGCCGCCCGTGTTCGGCCTTGAATATTTCACAGTTGGTACTGCTAACCGAAAATGTGGCGATACGGAACATCCCTAGTGACTCTGCGCATCACTAGCGCGTTGACAGCTAGTTTTGGCGGGATCGCGAACTGGCTGGTGAATCTCTAATGGCGTCATGTAGAGTGGATTAATTGTTATAAATTATATGGTTAGTGTACAAATAGTTAATAGTACTCTTCATCAAACCAACCAAGATTTAATAATAAACATATTATGTTATTTCGAGTTAAACTGGTATGTTCACAAATATGCACAACCTAATTTTAAGAATTCATCCGACTCGAAAAATTGGCGTCTGTATAATTAATTAAGAAACACGTGTAATTTAAATTTTAATAATTTGTAACTTGTGTTCTTATAATAATTAATTAATCTCAATAATTTCTGAACTGTGGTCGGCGCTCTTTGCGCGTCCAATGACAGGAACAGGGGCAACATCCGCTTAGTACCACTCCCATTTCATTAAATTGTCGAGAGTTATCTACGCGTTATTCAGAATATTTATTATCAAATGCTAATAAGGATTAACATATTATTATATATAGAATATTAAATTGATATATTTAAAAATATTTAAATAAAACATCATTATTTATAGATATTTAAAGTTAGTTTTTCTATGAAACTAAGAACAAATCGAATTATTTTTTTATGAAATATTTTGATTTGCTTTGATTTTTAAGTAGTAATACTACTAAATAAATTAAAAGTTGAAATAGATAACATATACTTAAGAAAAAACGACGAGGACCTCCGGTGTGTGATCCCGTCTCGAACACCGGAGGTCCTCGTCGTTTTTTCTTAAGTATATGTTATCTATTTCAACTTTTAGTTTTTCTAGTTGCGTCTTGATCGCGTTGTTTTTTTATACAAGACTGACCAGCTTTTGACCTCAGTCACACTTAATGGTAAGTGTCTTGGCATTTTGCCACGACTCATGGGAGCCTAGGGTCCGCTTTGGCTAATCCTAGGACTATTCGTTTAATAGTTTTGTAATTTTTGTCGATCTGGAAAATTCAAAAAGTTAATCAATTAATACTTTAAGATTGATATTAAAACAAGATAAGGTGATCATAAGGTCGGTAGGCTCATGATAATTAATTTCACAAGTAATCTAAGTAGGCATATTATTTAATCTGTATAATTCTATAATTTCACCTATCAGACAACTTATCATACCATATAATATATAATATGAAGCTTACGATCCGGTTATACCAAACCAATTATCATGTTATTTCGTCGAGCAAGAAAGAAAGGCATGACACATAATTGACGACCGGTCTGGCCTAGTGGGTAGTGACCCTGCCTATGAAGCCAAAGGTCCTGGGTTCGATTCCCAGTCAGGGCATTTATTTGTGTGATGAGCACAGATATTTGTTCCTGAGTCATGGGTGTTTTCTATGTATTTAAGTATTTATATGTATCTATTTATTATATATATCGTCGCCTAGTAACACAACACAAGCCTTATTGAGCTTACCTCTGGACTAGGTCGATTTGTGTAAGAATGTCCCGAAATATTTATTATTATTTGTATGTCTCTTCCGTACACGGAACAATGGTGTTCCGGACATTTGGAAGGCGTACGCGGAGCCAGATCGAGCCAACGCGCAGAGGCCCTTTCGACAATTTAATGAAATGTAAGGGGTACACTAAGCGGATGTTGCCCCTGTCCGTATCATGGGACGCGCACAGAGACAGCACCCGCCATGGTGTAAAGACTATTGAGTTATAATGGAATCTAGAATGTACTAGGCTATTGGGTGGAAAGGATGGACTAGCTACTGGGCTATTGGATAAAAATATTATATCTTATTATTATTTATTAATTATGTTGATCTTACACTAGAGCCTCAGAGCGTCACAGTACGAAGTCGAAATTACTGTCAAAACATAGCAAAATTTCAAGGTTAATTATACCCGATTTTTCATGTTAAAATTTTAACCTCAATGTTAACCTTGGTCCTTGTTTACCAGACATGAGGTCTTCGAACTTCGAATATAATACAAAACATAAATATTGTTCGAGTAGAAAAGTTTACGCAGCTGGTGTGGCGTCTACCGAAATGCGTCATGTCTTTGCAGCTATTATATTCATTACATCTTTTATTTTATTTTACAAAAGATATGTTAAACATGGCTATCTAAGTACATATTTGTATGCTTTAAAGACGAATATCGTTTTTACAATACTGCTCAAAAAATAAAAAGTGTGGTAGTCTTATACGCAATCTCTTAACGGAGGGTAGAATAGGACATAAGAAATATATTTAGATAACTTTTACTTAGAAGTGCAATTAAAATTATATCCATTTAAAAAAACTCGGCCTGCAATGTAATGCAACACACTCGAGTTAAACACTCGTTGACAGTTAGTTTCAAAAGCTTATATCGCGTAATGTTCGCAGTACATTTCTGCTCAGAAATACAACAATTAATTACATGTGTATAATAGGTATAATTAAAGAAAAACCTTTTGGTTAATGATTATACGTGTAAATCCTATGTCTGGTTTAATTCTTCGCCCGTATTAGACTTCCACACAGTATACCGACTGAGTGCAATTAATATATTCCATCAATATATCAACCGATGATGTCGCCAATGTCAAGTAAAGTAACAAATAAGTAAAATAACATATCTAGTTTGCTCTCATAGCATGACGTTGTTCGGTAGTAGGCCTTGCGTTTTGTAAAGTGGTAGCTGGACTTTACAGAAAGCCAGGAGGCGCCCGCGACCTCGGGACTGCCGGCTGACCCAAATAGTGGTGAAACGCGTTTTAAAATCAATTCTTCATGAATCATGAGCTACATTTGAACACTGCATAATAAGCTGACAATTTTACACACTAAACTACGTTAATGTATAAAAAAACAAAAAATATATTCTCATGACAACTTCACCATTTTGAGGTTCAATCCATGTCGGATTTTCCTTAAAATCCACTTTGGGCTCAAGACAGTACAAGTACCAGTTCTTCCTCGCGTTATCTCGGCATTTTGCCACAGCTCATGGGACCCAGGGGTCCGCTTGGTCCGGAAGCGACTGCCATCTGACCTTCCAACCTAGGTAAACTAGGCCTTATTGGGATTAGTCCGGTCTCTATCATGGGATTAGTCCGGTCATAATTGACTAAAAGAAATCGTTCTTTCATTCACTTAACGCTTAAGGCTTGGGCAGATAGGCGCGTTTTGAGAGCGTGGCGCAGCGGGGCGTCACAGCGGTGTGGCTAATGTAACGAAATAAGGCACACATTCGGACGGCAGCGTCGCGCCCCGCTGCGCCACGCCACAAAACGCGCCCTATGTGACCAAGCCTTTATAAAAAAAATCTTAAATAATATTCAATTCAAGATTTTTTTTATGAACGATAAAATAACCGAATCATCTCAAAAGAACTCTAGATTATTAAGGCGGTTATACAACGTTACCGTTTAGTATTTATCATTAAATTGTTCTTCGTAATCACAAACCGTTTTTATCTTTTCAGAAGCAGTTTTTGCCGCCATCATTGCACTGCACTACACCAACGCCCGCTGTCTGCGACTGCATGAGGTAAGCATTTCATGAAAGGTATTTTCTGCACACGAATTCCAGGGAAACGTTCCAGACTACCTCAGAAAGTTCCCTCGTGGCCAGTATGACCTTGGCTTAATGGTGATTCCTAGTTGCGGTCATAATATTATCTTACGCTAACAATGTGGAATTGCAAGCAATAAAATGCCACCAACCCGATTGCAAACATAAACTGTCAGTTGCCTACAGACGTCAAAATACACTTTTGCACCCTAGGTATTTGTAATAAGGTTTATTATCTACTAGCTGATTTTACCCGCGGTTTAATAGCGAAAAAACGTAGCCTATGTGTTAATCCAGGGTATCAGCTAACTGCATCATCATCATCATCATGTCAGCCGAAAGACGGCCACGGCTGGACATAGGCCTCCCCCAGAACGACCCAAGAAGACCGATCCTGCGCCTTCCACATCCAGCGGTATCCAGCGACTCTAACTAGGTCGTCGGTTCACCTTGTGGGAGGCCTACCTACGCTGCGTCTTCCAGTTCGTGGTCCGCCACTCCAGAACCTTTCCGCCCCAACGGCCATCGGTTTAGCACGCAATGTGCCCCGCCCGCTGCCACTTAAGTTTGGCGATCCGGAGGGCTATAACCATGGTTCTACTGCGGATGAAATCATTCCTGATGCGATCACGCAGGGACACTCCCAACATAGCCCTCTCCATTGCCCTTTGGGTGACTTTGAGCCCTCTTATGAGGCCCAAACTAACTGCATACCAAAATTAAAATCACTCCAGCCGTTTAGACATGAAGAAGTGACAAACATACACACCCACAAACATTCGCCTTTATAATATTAGTGTAGATGTATCCGGGTATTGTCCATAAAGTGCCAAGAAACCATTGGGAAGCAGCTTTCCTTAGAGCAATGGAACGGTTCCATTGCTCTAAGGAAAGGCGAATGTTTGTGAGTGTGTATGTTTGTCACTTCTTCACGTCTAAACGGCTGGAGTGATTTCAATTTTGGTATGCAGTTAGCTGACACCCTGGATTAACACATAGGCTATGTTTTTTGCCCCAATAAACCGCGGGTCGGGGCACAGCTAGTTGATGGAACGGTTCCATTGCTCTAAGGAAAGCTGCTTCCCAATGGTTTTTTGTCTTCCCTTGTTTATGCATTTCTTTTGGCATATTTTTTAATCGCGTACTTTGATCGTCTGTATAATAATGAAACAATAAAGATATTGATGACGAGAACGTGATTAAATGGAACTTAATCTTATCTGGGTACAAAGACCAAAGATAAATTTATTCATCGTAATTTCAGCCGTACGACGTCCACTGCTGGACATAGGCCGTTCCCAAATATGATCTAGGGGGAGTTGCCATGGTTGCCACGCTTGACCGGTTGACGATAGAGGCGCTACCGCCAAAAACCAATGGGAACCATGTAGTTGTGCAGATAATTAATATAGAACTTACGTCAAAATTTGAATATAGAACGCCGACATGCGTGTACAGACACGTTACTACTACATAGGCCAGAGGCTCTAGTGTAAGTTTCTTTTGACGTAAAAAAACGTTTACTAACGCGTAAGTGATTTTTTTTTTTTCTTCTTCTTCTTCTTCTTCTTCTTCAATTAATGACGTCATGAAAGTGACAGAGACACTCGTCCGAAATTTACGAATATCGTTTTTAGCGGTAGAGCCTCAGCTGTTGACTCGGTTTCGACGGACGCTGCTTCGCTGCTCATCCGTCGGTTTTTTTTTCTTTATCTTACGACACCCGCGGGAGGAAATGGGGTGGTGCTATTGTCAGCCAACACCGTGTGATGCTATGGAACAATATGTGTATATTGTTTCAAAATAAATGCACAACAATTGGACATAATACCCGGGATTATTGGAAATGGAGAATCAGAGCCCTGAGTGTAAGTTTTTAACGTAACTTTACTTCACGAACGCGTTTGCGTTTCCCATATAAATAACATTATCACTTACGCGTTTATAAACGTTTTTCTACGTCAAAAGAAGATTACACTAGAGCCTCTGGGCTCTTGCAGAACTTCAGTGAGCGATAGTTTAAAACAAGTTATCGTGGTGAAAGATATATTTTGAGTGACATAATAACAAACAATACTAAATATTGTTCTATGGAATATTTCAAACTTATGTTATAATAGGTCGTATGGATTATAAAACCGGCATAATTACGCATATGCAACCAGTACGCTCTCTTAATCCATTACGTACAGTCAGCAGCAAAAGTGGCTGAGCGGGTAACTTGTTTAAAATGACCTACACGCGCTCTTATTCTCTTGCTAGTAGAGATGTGTTGACCTTATTTTGACCACCTCAACCGCTTAGCTACTTCTGCTGCTGACTGTAATTACATAATTCTTTAAACATTTGTAGGTACTTGTCTGTAATCGGTACACAAAACAAATAATTAAAAAAACTTTTGTGCCTGACTGTACACAGGTAAACACAAAACAAATCGTCCAACAGAATGCATAAAGAAAGATTCTAGAAAATTATTCTATTACATCAACAAAACACCTAAAATATAAAACACTATCAAATATCTAACTCTAACTGCGGTAACTGCTTACCATCAGGCGGGCTGTATGCTTGTTTGCCACCGTCGTTGTATAAAAAAATAAATCATCGTCACATCGTCGTTAATTAGGGGCACTTTTTTCAAACACTTTGCCCGTTTTTGCTGCTGACTGTACAAGTGATGCTAAGTAGATTTTAATGGAGAGGTTTTTTGTGCATCATTGAATACGCTAAAAGCTTCCGTACTAAACGTACCAAGGTTATGAGAGCTTTAGTTCGTGCAAACTTAATATGCTAAATCGTTACCGTTAAGGCTTGGGCAGATAGCCGCGTTTTGAGAGCGTGGCGCAGCGGGGCGTGACAGCGGTGTCGCTAATGTAACGAGATAAGGCACACATTCGGACGGCAGCGTCGCGCCCCGCTGCGCCACGCCACAATACGCGCCCTATGTGACCAAGCCTTTAGGGCCTACGCTAGCTGACGCGGGCGCCCGCCGCGTGTCCATACAAACGTTAATCCGCGCGGCGGGCGGTGTGCGACTTTTTATATGGCACGCGACGGGCGTCCGCGTCAGCTAGCGTAAGCCCTAAAAGTACACAACTATAGTCCAAACCTTTAATTCGTAATTAAGTATCAATCCTAATATTATTTTTGTTTTTTTCTTCATTGATTCATCGATGAAGAAAAACAAATGCTGTTCATTAATGAACAGCCTTTGTTTTTTAACTGCGTAATTTAAATAATACTCACACCTAAACGAATATATTCAAATTAGTTTTGGACCATTGTTGGGAGATTTTGGACTCTAGTTGGGTAGTTTTACGGTACTGAATATAAATGAAGTTTATGTTCATTGCTGTTATTACTGGTGTCGCCATCTTAATACATTAGTCGTACCTACAGTCAGAACCAGAAGTTTCTGAGCGGTCATGTGTTCAGAATTATCTTGACACATTGTTATTTTCTTAACAATAAAGTCGTGTTCCACCGTGTGATGCCGGCTGACTAGCACTACGCCATCTCCTCCCGCGGGTGTCGTACGAGGCGACAAAGGAATCCTGACGGGCAGCAGCGTCCGTCGAAACCCAATCTACAGCTGCTGCGGTCGCCAACCCGCCTGCCAAGCGTGGCGACTATGGCAACAACCCGTCAAAATGATACAAGTTATATTTGTGGGAGGCCAATGTCCAGAAGTGGACTGCATACGGTTTTGGTTACTAAGAGGCAAGCTGATACTTGGCAGACCCGTCCCAAAGGTGGCAACAGTACTCCATACACGATCGAACCTCTTGATAAAGTGGTAGGAACTGTTCCGGCGAACTGGTTCTTTTTCTTTAAAAAAATATGGCTTCCATCAATAATACAATCGATGATTTCGCCAATGTCAAGTAAAATAACAAATAAGTAGAATAACATATAAGTAAGTTTGCCCTTAGAGCATGACGTTGTTCGGTAGTAGGCCTTGCGTTTTGTAAAGTGGTAGCTGGACTTTACAGAAAGCTAAGAGGCGGCCGTGACCCCGGGACTGCCGGGTGATGACCAAAATAGTGAAATATAGTTGAAACGCGTTTTGAAATCAATTCTTCATTAGTTGCACACTTCAGCGTTAGATCACTGCATAATAAGCTATCAATGTTACACACTAAACTACGTTTGTACAAAAAACAAAAAGTATATTTTCAAGACGACTTCGCCATTTTGAGATTCAACCGTCATACTCCGGCGAACTGGTTCTTAGTTTTAATTGTTTGACAGAATCTCATGGCTATGCTTGGCGGCGCTGTGCGGCGTGCTGGGAAACGCACGCGCCGACGCGCCGCCGGTGTGCGAAGAGCTGCGCGTGACGAGCGCCGTGCTCGGCGATAACGGCGTCAGCGCGGCGCTGCGGGAGTTGGCGGCGGCGGCGTTAGCGGCAAGGTATTGCACATTTCCTTTTTTTATAGGTATCTTGATACAATATGATATATTCGATATTTAAATCGAAAGAAAAATAGAAACATTTGACTGGATCTAGGAACTGAAACAGTGGTTGTGTGTTCGAGTCCCGCTGCGAGTCAATTTTTTCTATTTTTCTTTCGATTTAAATATCGAAGATATTCGCTAGCAGACGTTTCTGCTTAATAAAAAATAATATGATATTATGTTACAGTATGTCAAGATAAATTCCTATTGCTACTAACTACATATGGATCAAGCTGCCTGAAATAAAAAAATATTTTTATATTACAACTAGCTGTGTGTGAAAAAATATCCTTTGTGTTAATTCAGGGTGTCAGCTAACTCCATACCTAATTGGAGAGACATTAAAGAAAGGATTGTGGCAAGATGATTGATGATGACATTTGGAGCTGTATAACATAACTCTAACTTACTAAACTTACAAAGGGTTAATTTATTTGTTTCACTTAAAGAGTTTGGTGAACCATACGATGCGATTAGCTGTTGTTAATGAACATGTTGAATCACTCGTAAGAAGGGAAGGTAGCCTTCCAACTGGATTGGGCACCACTTTGTAAATGTCTCGATATTCGCTATTTACCTTTTTTTTATGACATAGGCGGCAAACGAGCAGACGGATTGCCTGGTGGTAAGGAATTACCGTCGCCCATGGGCACCT
Organism: Grapholita molesta; assembly: GCA_022674325.2. Taxonomy (NCBI): domain Eukaryota; kingdom Metazoa; phylum Arthropoda; class Insecta; order Lepidoptera; family Tortricidae; genus Grapholita; species Grapholita molesta. Next base: position 18,931,669 of record CP053124.2, on the reverse strand, counting down.
GTAACACCATGGGAGTCGCAAGCGCGTTGCCGGCCTTTAAGTGGGGTTGGAGCTCTGGGAACCTTACTCACCATCAGGAACTCAACACTGCATACCTGAAAGGTAGTAGTGCTATTATGGCTGTGGTCTTCTGTAAGGAGGAGGTACTTCCCCAGTTGGGCTGCCCCAGATTCAAGCGTGATGTTCATCGCTGTGCCCTACCTCTCATAATTAGAGAATGTAGTAAAGCTCTTAGCGTTGTTATTAGTAATGACAACACCCTCAATTTATTACTTAGATTCTGTAATATGTAAACGTGTAGCGGATATCGAGACTTTTATAAGTGGTGCCTAAGCCTCCCGACTGCCTAATGCACCCCTACCCCACACACTACACACGGTCTTGACTAAAACATTTTGACTTCCAGAGGCGTGCGCGCTAGGGCTGTACCGCCGCCGCCGGAATGCGCCGCTCCGGCGTCGCAGGATTGCCATCTGGCCGTGAGCCGTCTCCTCACTGGCGGTCTACTTACCGCTGCCATACTACCCACGCCTGCCGCTGCCGCGCCGCTAGGGTTAGTACTTACTACTGTATGAACATAAGAAAACGGTATGCTCATACGCTGTACGTGGTAAGTACTCAGAGTACTTACAGCGTAATTGAGCCTTTTGTTTTGACCGCGATAGTACATTTCGATACTAGTGAAAAAACATTTTTTTTCGACGAGGGTGAACGTTGGAGCCCGAGTGAAACGAGGGTGACAATCACCCGAATCTTAAAGAAGTTTTTACACGAGTATCGAACCTAATTTTTCATAGCAAGTGCCTTAAAAAGAGAAATTTACGCACGGGAAACGTGCGAAAAGTGCACTTTTTACGCACTAGATAGGAAAAGGCTTTTTCGTATTAGAAGTGAACCACATTAGAATTTCTAAAGATTATTTATAAGCTTATACATCTATAGCTCGATTTTTTGTATTACAAAATCGTGCGATTGTCGTAGTGTAATTTTTTAGAAAATAATTTGAAAGCTGTCTATCTTGCCTCTGATATTCACCATAATGTTAATAATGAAATCTTTAAACTTATTTACGAGATTGCTGAAATAATTGACGAAACATCGGCATAATCGACCGGTATTTTTCTAATTAAAAAAACGAAGTTGTATGGTTAAAGACTCATCAACATATGCGTCGATCTAGCATCAAATACTAGTATAATGTATTGTTAATGAAAATGATGTATTTACTCACGTTTATTTAGTCATTCGCGCAAGTCATCGCCCACTTAGTATGTTTTTAGTAGACAAACAGCCATTACTAGTTTTTCATACTTTACTACAAATATGCCTAAAGTTTCCTACATTACTACGAAAACTATTACAATAGAAGTAAATTAAACAAATGCAAATTACTTGTTTAGTTGTACACGCAAATTAATAATTAATTAGCTTCTTGGAAACAATATTTTGCCGAATTTGCTGGGTTTCACCACCAGAGATAAGAGGTAGCGTAATACGTAGTTGGAGACGTTCTGTGAACCAATATTGGGTCTCAGAAAAAACGTCTAATTGACACTGATTGTTATCAATGATTATATAAACACTTCAATTTCTTTCAATTTGACGATATGTTTGGCCTAGTCGGTCATTGCCCTGACTATGGAACCGACGGTGATGAGAACAAGTAAGGGAATTTATTTGTGTGATGAGCACAAGTATTTCTTGAGTCAAGGGTGTTTCCAGTGGACCGGTACAGACGGCCAGCATTTCAACTGCAACCCAGCTGCAAAGTGGCAGTTCCAGGGCAGTTCTGATGCAGTTGGTGCAAACCTATTATGCAGTCCGCTTGCAGGTGTCGTGCAGTCTTGTTAACCGCACATCAACTGCAAGCCAACTGCCAATTTGCAGCTGGGATATGGCCGTCTGTACCGGCCCTAAGGGAAAGGTGTATGTTAATTAATTTTATTTTATGAGGTAGGTATCCTCTCTCAATTTTAGAAATAGCACATCGAAGCTTTTCTTGCTTAAGCTATACAAGGATGCACTCAGTCTAATGGCCGCCTTCTGCGAGTGGAGCGGACTCATTAATGACTCCGTTTGACTTTCACGGCTGGTGTCCCTCGCTACAAGAAACAGCATACAAGTACGTTGCCAGCGATGAACTTCAAACGGTGTCATTAAGAGTCCACTCCGCTCGCAGTGGATTAGGGATTACGCTAACTGACGCGGACGCCCGCCGTGGGTCCATACAAATTTTAATCCACACAGCGGGCGACTTTTGTATGGGCACGCGGCGGGCGTCCGCGTCATTTAGCGTAGGCCCTAAATCACTATTAGCTAGTATATGTATCTTTTAGCTCCATGGACGGCTTCGGTCTCGCCACACTCGGCGACGCGGTTCCACCGGCGCGGCGGGTGTGCCGCGCTACTGACGTTAACTCGCCGCACGCTCGCTCTCTGCTCGACTTGGCAGATGAAGACGTGGCTGCGCGCTACGAGCTGACGCCGACAGAGGTCGCCAGTGTGCTCCCTAATAACACAAGCTGGGATGTGTACGTACACAATTAATGTCCTAAAGCTTCTAATCCTGCGATATACATGTTTCATGTCGTTTATTTCAATTGCAGGTGGTCATATCCGAACGGAACGGAGTCGATGGAACTATGCGAGTCAAAACGTTGCGCGACGCTTCTCACTAGCACCCCCAGCGAGGCGAAGGAACTCGCTACTCTAGCACGCGCTTACTCACTTCGCGTACGCGTAGTTCCACTAGGCGCGTATCTACATACTGCTAGCAGTTTGAATCGCCCGCTCATTGCTTGCGATGCATTAAACGCACCGCCTGGCCGATCGCTCGGCCCGCCGCCTTGCATCGACTACCCATGCATATTTGAACCGTACCGAGTATTAAAATTAATAAACAAACGCGCGTCTGAATTGACGTCAAGCGCGCTCCACGTGCTAACTAGGCTTAAACTGAGCGAAGATCAGTTATCAGAGCTCGGTAAAAACGCACGAACACGAGGTGCAGTGGCCGCAGCTAGTGAGTTTTTGTCAGCGCATCCGCTAGCGCTCGGTGCTAGCGAAGTACGCGTATTAGTAATGCTACCATACGAAACGCCGAGAGCGTTACAACTACAGCCACGCGCGCTAGCCGCCGCCGCCGCGCTCGCCGTAGTGGACGAACGGAGCGCCTCCCGCACTGTGCGCTTTAAAGTGGAAACCTTCGACGATGAATGCTCAGGTTCTACCGCGTATAAACATCTATCGGACGCGCTAGGGACAGGGGAATACGGTGCGTTATCAGCTGTAGCTGGGCCGGCTTGCGGCGCCGCTTTTTCCGATGTGGCTAAACAAACAAAGTCGCATATAATGCCAGTGCTAGCGTACACGCCTCAAGCGGCAGAAGGGCCGTATGTGTTGCGAGCGGCGGGCGACACCAGAGACGGGGCTGCGGCTCTAGGTGCGTTACTATCAGCTCACAGCTGGCGCCGAGTAGCCGCGCTGACCGAGCCCGGGACGCGGGCGATATTAGACGCCGCGAGTTTACGCGCCGATGTCGTCGTGCACACGGAGTTGCCGGACGCCGTCGCCGTGGGCGACGACGGCGTCGGCGAGGACGCCGCCTGTGTGCATGAGCTCGGCGAGCCGCGCGGTACGATGATGCCCGGAGAGAAACCAAAGGCGGAGCCGGATTATGAATTAATAACTCAGGTGAGACATTTGATGAAATTTTAGTTATATAACTAACTGCACATTGGTTTCTGAATTTTCAATTGTAAATTATGACGACCGGTCTGGCCTAGTGGGTAGTGACCCTGCCTATGAAGCCGAAGGTCCTGGGTTCGATTCCCAGTCAGCGCATTTATTTGTGTGATGAGCACAGATATTTGTTCCTGAGTCATGGGTGTTTTCTATGTATTTAAGTATTTATATGTATCTATTTATTATATATATCGTCGTCTAGTACCTGCAACACAAGCCTTATTGAGCTTACCGTGGGACTAGGTCGATTTGTGTAAGAATGTCCGAAATATTAAAAAAAAAAAAAAAAAATATGAGTCATTCATTCTTAGTCACTTAAGTGTTTTTACATACAGTAAGGTCATAATCATCTACAATGCATCTGCTTTGAGCATTACTTATTTTATGATTATATCAGTCATGCGTCATAAATGTGCACTATTAATGAATAAACTAATTGTTCCTGTTTCTTTTACAAACAATCTTATCAAGTCAATTCTAAGACGACAAAACATCCGTCGTAACACATTCAGCTACTGCGGTCGCCATCCCACCTCCCAAACGTGGCGATTATGGCAACTACCCTTTAAGATTCGACTGGCCTACGTCCAGCATTGTACGACTTTCGGCTGAAATGATGATGATGTGTCAAAAATTATAAAATCCTATAGGTAATCACATTATTTAGGGTAGGCAACGGGCATGTGAATCCTCTGGAGTTACAGGCAACTAGGCGGGCCGTATGCTTGTATGTATTAAAAAAAATGTCGACAGTGGGCGAGACGCGCAACAGAAGCGGGCGCGCGCATACTCCTGGTGTGGCCGGAAGACGCGCGCGCACTCCGCGGCGCCCTGTGCGCGGCGCGCGGCGCGGGCCTGCTGCCGGCGGGCGGCGCGGTGCTGCTGCTGCCGCCGCTGGCGCCCGCGGCCCTGCGGCGCGCGCCCACGGACCGCCACCCTGCTCCACGGAGCAGCTGCAGGACGTGGCCGACGGACACCTCAGCCTGAGGCCGGCTTGGCACGAGGACTGGACGGCGCCCGCCGGCTGGAAGGAGCGCTGGCGGCAGCAGTGCGAGTTTCAGGTAATTTGAAATTCTTTAGTGCCGATGAGTAAGGTCGCCGGAGAACTAGGAACCATGCGCGTGTACCTATATCGTGGCAGAATACCAGCGATGTGGTTTGCCGCATCAACATGCCGAGACAGCACCTTTTCTTTGCCACGACACATGGCTCCATTTTGATGTTATGGATAAAATAATGGTGTTAAAATTGCATGCCTTTTTTATTTATATGTTTCTTTTGTGTATTTATGTTAATGCCATGTAAATTGTGGACATGAATAAAGAATTTATCTATCTATTATCTATCCTCTAGAGTTACAGACGCCCATACTTACCATCAGACGGGCTTGCTTCCCACCGTCGTATTATATCATATCTGAGAATTAGGAATAAAAGCGAAAAGAGTAATGTTTAAACACAAAAATGTCGTGAGATTCAAAAAAATATAATTTTATATAAGCGAGTAATTATTACGGTAATTTTTGTAGGTTTCTGCTTAAAAACATAATAAGTTAGTTATGGGGTAGCGCATCTATCGGTGAATTCTAAAATGATTTGAGACTCTAATGCCACTAAAAAGTGTCAACACGTTTACGGCAGATGTCGCTAGGCGCCTCCTAAATGGCGCATTAATGGAGAAATTCGCAACCTTTGGGCAAACTTCTGTTCATATTGTTGAGCGATGGGCATGCACCATTGCACCCTAGAGTCGAGAGTTCGAATCTCACCGAGGCATTTATTTCCAAGAATTATAGTTTCGGCAGTAGACGTTTCTTCGATATTTAAATCGAAAGAAAAATAGAAAAATTTGACTCGCAGCGGGACGGGAAAATTTTTCTATTTTTCTTTCGATTTAAATATCGAAGATATTCGCTAGCAGACGTTTCTGCATAATAAAAAATAGTAGACGTTTCTTTTTAAAAAATCTAGGTCGTTCGAAAAAAGCAGATAATGAATGTAATTTTTTTTTCCAGCCGGTTGACGGGCCGTGCTTAACGCCGACACCAAACGCGGCACTTCTGTACGACTTGCTGCGACTGTGGGCTGCGTCGCTATACCGCCTACTCGCTCGCAAGCCCAGCGCACTTGACGACCTGCATCAGGAAGAGATCATTAAGTTAGTATATCTTCTGAACTACGAACAGCCATTTGTAAGTCTATGGTCATACTTCATCGCCACGCTTGACGGGCGGGTTAGCGATCGATGTATCTTCCATGCTGCAGTAAGGGTATTTTTTGTTTATTGTGATTAGCACAGATATATTTCTGAGACATGGGTGTTTTGTATCTATTTATTAAGTATTTGTATAAATTATCATATATCGTTAGCTGTGTACCCAGATCACAAGCCTTCTTGAGCTTACCGTAGGGCTCAGTCAATTTCTTTAAGGATGTCCTGTAATGGTTTTTGTTTTCATTAATTTATTTTTTGCCACCACACCCACAGCCACAAGACGTCCATTGCTGAACATAGGCCTCCCCCTTGGACCCCCACATGTACCGGTGGAAGCGACCTCCATGCAACGTCTTCCAGCGACCTTAATGAGGTCGTCTGTCCATCATGTGGCTGGACATCCTACGCTGCGCTTGCTAGTTCGTGGTTTCCACTCGAGCACCTTTCGACCCCATTGACCATCTCCTACCAAATAGTGTGAATAAACAACAATTAATACACTAATCAAACAAAGCAGTGGAACGAGTATATGCTGGCTAAATAAATCTTGATTTAATAATTAAAAATTACCGTCCAATCTCTTCCAGATCACTGATAACAGACGTGGAGAGTCCTGAGCACAACTACACAGGTCTTACCGGACAGTTCTCGTGGAAAAATGGCGCTCGGACGTTACCACTGCGGCTGTTACAGTGGGACAATGGGACCCAGGTGAGCTAGAAACACCAACTGATATTCGGGTGGCGATAGTACATACAGCAACACTCTTTTTTTTATGACATAGGCGGCAAACGAGCAGACGGATTGCCTGGTGGTAAGCAATTACCGTCGCCCATGGGCACCCGTAACACCAGGGGAGTCACAAGCGCGTTGCCGGCCTTTAAGGGGGGTTGGAGCTCTGGGAACCTTACTCACCATCAGGAACACAGCACTACATACCTGAAAGGTAGCAGTGCTATTATGGCTGTGGTTCTGTAAGGAGGAGGTATTTCCCCAGTTGGGCTGCCCCAGATTCAAGCGTGATGGTCATCGCTGTGCCCTACCTCTCATTGTTGGACGTAGTTTAAGGACATACCCGGCTCTTAGCTGTACATCGCCTTTACTAAGGTAAAGTTATATAATAAGGTCCACCAATGTACAGCTAAGAGTGTTGCTGTTAGTACTAGACATGGCTGCCTAAGGAATATGTAAAAATATTTACCACGAATAACGATTAATACGATATTCCTTTTGGTGGAAATAAGTGTTTATTAATACGTAATTTAATTTCAAATTCAAATGTTATTTTTTCAGATAACTGAGATTCAATTTTGTTAGTATGTTACATTTATTAACTTAAAATTAGATTAAGTATTATATAATTATATTATACTATGCTAAACTATAACTATTATTCTAAATTAACTAAAGGCGCATGCACACAACGATGCAACAACGGCGAACGTTGGGTCAAACGTTGGGCCAGTAGCTTAGAATATTTAACATTATTTTTGAAAAAAAAAATAAGACACAAATAAATGCCCTTACTGGGATTCGAACCCAGGACCATTAGCTTCACAGGCAAGATCCCACTGGGCCAGACAGGTCCTCAAATTGAATATTTCTTTACAGGCGTATGCCGGCGTGGGTGACTGGACAAGTACACTAACATTGACGCCGGGCGCGATCCGCTGGCGCACATCAGACGGCTTGCCACCCAATGACGGAGCTGAGCCGTGTGCCCTACAGCCACTAGCAGACGTCCTCCGGGCCGACTGCCGAGTAGCCCTCGGCACACTTCTAGCCTTACTCCTGGCAGCACTAGGCGCTGCGCTCGCCGGCGCGGGCTGGCTGCTAAAAAGACGCCTAGAAACCCGCTACCGTAAACGCTTAGCCGCACTTGGTCTGACCAGCTTAGCTCCGAAGCTAGACGCGCTTGACCGCTGGGAGCTGCCACGAGAACGAGTCGTTATCAACCGTAAACTTGGCGTGGGCACTTTCGGCACAGTCTACGGCGGTCATGCCTTGTTGAATGAACGGCGCGTCTGGACAGCTGTTGCTGTCAAAACCCTGAAGCCTGGCGCCGGCATGGCGGAGAAACTGGACTTCCTCGCTGAGGCTGAGGCTATGAAGAGGCTGGAACACCCGAATGTTGTGCGGCTGTTAGGTGTGGTGACCCATTCGGAGCCAGTGTGCACTGTTATGGAGTTTATGCTGTATGGGGATCTGAAGGGGTATCTGCTGGCGCGGAGGCATTTGGTGGATGAAGGAGGTGAAGCCGCTGATGAGGTAAGAAAACCATAGATATTTACCTAAATCGAAAGAAAAATATGACTCGAAGCGCGACTCAAACCCATAACCGCTGGATCACTAGCCCAGTCCACTACCAATTGTGTCCAGTACCGCTTGGACTAGTCAATTTTTTTCTATTTTATCTTTCTTGGTTTACGTCATTACGGGTGATGATCGATGATATTCGCTAGCAGACGGTTATGCTTAATAAAAACAATTGATGTAAGAAAACTTTATAAACTTATTTTAATATATTCCCGTGCACATTGTACAAGCTCCATTCCAGCTGGATATCAACAAGCTCCATTCGTCGTCCACTGCTGGGCAAAGGCCTCCCCCAAATATGACTTGAGGGGTAGTTGTCATAGTGCCACCCTAACCGGCGGGTTGGCGACCGCAGTAGCTGTATCGCATGTAGCTCTATATGTATATGATTGTCACTAGTCACTACCCATTAGGCCAGATCATCACCTGCCTCGCGTTGTCCCGGCATTTTGGAGCCTGGGCTCCGCTTGGCAACTAATCCCACGATTTAGTGTAGGCACTAGTTTTTACAAAAGCGACTGCCATCTGACCTTCCAACGCAGAGGGTAAACTAGGCCTCATTGGGCTTCCGCACGATGTTTACTTTCACGAAAAGCGGCTGGTACAGTCAGCAGAAAAAGTTGCTAAGTGTTTGAAGTGTTCAAAATGACCTACACGCGCTCTTATTCTCTTGACAATAGAGACGTGTTGACCACATTTTGAACACCTCAAATGCTTACCTACTTCTGCTGCTGACTGTACCTAAATTTCAAACCTGGTAGTCCACATGGAAAGGTACTTTATGGCGCTTGGTGCTTACGTTGCAAAGTGTCACATTAGTATCGAAGCGTCATTAACAATAGCGTTATAATTTGCCGTGTAATGCCGGCTGACTAGAATAATACCACCCCATCTCCTCCCGCGGGTGTCGTAAGAGGCGACAAAGGGAAAAATCCTACGGACGGACAGCAGCGTCCGTCGAAACCCAATCTACAGCTACTGGGGTCGCCAACACGCCTGTCAAGCGTGGCGACTATGGCAACTACCCCCAAGATGATACAAGTCATATTTGTGGGAGGCCTATGTCCAGCAGTAGACTGCATACGGCTGAATGTATGTTGTACATGTATCATCATCAATTCATCATCATCATGTCAGCCGAAAGACGTCCACTGCTGGACATAGGCCTCCCCCAGAACGACCCAAGAAGACCGATCCTGCGCCTTCCACATCCAGCGGTATCCTGCGACTCTAACTAGGTCATCGGTCCACCTTGTGGGAGGCCTACCTACGCTGCGTCTTCCAGTTCGTGGTCGCCACTCCAGAACCTTTCTGCCCCACCAGCCATCGATTCTGTGAGCAATGTGCCCTGCCCACTGCCACTTAAGTTTGGCGATTCGGGCTATATCGGTAACTTTGGTTCTACTGCGGATGAAATCATTTCTGATGTGATATATGTATATGTATGTAAAAATATGAATGTGTATGTTTCCAGGTGTCGCCCACGCGGCTGACGGCCATGGCCCTGGACGCGGCCCGGGCCCTGTCCTACCTGGCCCAGCTGCGGTTCGTGCACCGCGACGTGGCCGCGCGGAACTGCCTCATCTCCGCGCGCCGGCAGCTCAAGCTGGCAGACTTCGGCATGGCGCGCCCCGTGTGCGAGAGCGATTACTATAGACTAAGGTAACGTGGATTGAACCTTTATGTATGCTATCAGCCATTGAAGTCCACTGCTGGACATATGCTTCGGACCTTAGCTAGAGTTGCAAAGTCACTTTCAATATCTGACCGACGTTTTTGATAATTGACCGGAAATTTTCGACATTTATTGACACACTAGCTGTGCCCTTGCTGTTATTTTCCCGCAGTAAAACGTATGTGTTAATCCAGGGTGTCATTTAACTAGTTAGTTAAAATTAGACATTAATTTTTCAATTGTATTACTTTATTGACAATTAAAGGATGATTCACGTTAGACCGTCGCGCTTCCTACACGTCGACCTCACGAGCACGAGCCCACCGTCGACCTATCGCTTCACTTACCTCGACGGTCCGAGTCCGAACGGCCCGAAACTCGAATATTGACATTAACACGAGCGTCGCGTCGCCGCTCCGCTCACGAGGCCCACCGGCTCGAGCGCGAGCCACCCGAGCCGCCCGTCTCTAACGTCAGCCGAGCTGTCTAAGTCATTGTCACTTGATGTCAATTAAATTCCTTGTCAATAATAATAGCAGAACTAATAGAAAATAAGAAACAGAAAAATTTAGTTATTATATTAGCCATCACGGCTATAATAGCCAATGAAGAACAAGAAAAATCACGCAGACAATGAGGCATACACCCTTTTGGTGCACACGTTTGCAGTACAGAGAATATGTGTTACTATATTCGTGACGATTTTTGTATAATTTCCAAACCACGAGGAAATTAAGCACCGGTTGATGAATAAACAAAGCTCCAGAGTCAATATCCTGTAAAGATCGTCTAGCAGCCTGCTTAAGGTAACCGATAATAAAATAATAAAATATATGTATAGGTATAATAAGTGCAAACAATGTCGTGGTTTTTTCTGTTTAAGCCTATTAGGTTTAATAGTAGCCACGTATCGTTATTTCATAATTTTTCAGTTAAAAAAGGAAGTAGAACTTGGTCTTTGGTAAGCATTTTTATTATTTACAATTTTAGGACGAGCATTACTTTTATTGATTACAGTGTCATCAAATGAACAATATATGAACAGAGTATACACAGTCTGCAGTTTGATGAGGAGGCATTGAAAAAATTGCTGACATTCATCCAAAGATTGCTTTGTGCGAAACACATTCTGTGCTGACGCGCCTGCTTAAAATTGCTAGGGTATAGATATATAATTATAATATAATATCCAAACAGGCTATTCTATTGTTCAATAAGTATCCAATGATATATAACGAGATGACTTAGGTAGGTACATCAACTCCGGAGATAAATTAGAGCTCTCTTACGAAGCAGATCCCATTCCCATCCCATCCCATTTCCTTCGTTTTTCTAACAAAGCAAGGATGCTGGTTCGGGAAAAATGTTAAGTATCGCGCAAAATACGCGAAGCGATTAATATAGATAGTTGCTCTAATTTTAATCGTAATGGTGGTTGGACTGGCTGCCTATAGAAGCCTGGCATGTATGGCCAAATTTAGAAGTGGAAGTTTAGTAAAGTATAGTTCGGAGCAAACTAACGACGCCGGTTGAGGATTGCCGTGAACCGGCCACAACATTGAGAGCGGCAAAGGCAGCGCAGCGCGCAGCAATTCGTTGAAGCAAACGGGTGTCGACACACAATGTTTGACAATAGTGTTGGAAAATTTAGACCTTTCTATAGGTACTCCAAACCAGTTCGCGTGAGTGAGGCTATGAAATGTACAGTGACTCACGAAACTTTAAATACAATATCAAAAGACCATAAACTTATTTTTACCATAAAATTACATTATTAGATGCTGTATTATAAGCATATTACAATACCGCAAAGAATAATGTACGTTTCTGACCTATTGAATTAAAAAATTAGCATTATTTTGTTCACACATACTCGTAGATAGAATATTAAACGTAGATCTTTGTGTTATAACAAAGATCTTTTTAATATTTTCTCCTTGGATAAAATAAAGTGCATAAAATACTGAATTCATAATATTCATCACACGATTATAAACAACGTGAGACTAGTTAGTATCTTTGGCGTGAAGGAATTTAAAAAACCCTAGTTTGCCTGTACCTTCAAAACAGTATATATACCGCCTTCTTACTAGTCAAAAACTTTCTGTCAATATTGACAAGCCGTCTAGTTCCTAATAATCGTATATTTAATAAATAAGGGCAGGTTCGTTTTTAAAGTAAATCGTTTCTAAAAGTCAAAAGGGTAATATTTTTCCAGCGTAATGTAATAATTTCTAGTGCGACCTAACAGCCAAGGTGGCCTCATAACAACCAAACAAATGGGACTATATACGACTGTACGTATAGACGTTTATAAACCTAATTAGAAAACATGCGTGCCCGCTTCAAAAATTAAACTTCCCATAGTAATGTGCCTTGCCTAAACCAACTGTAGTCTGCATCAACATAATTTTACCGATAATGCTTTTGCAAAATTTTATCAACGTCTTGCTAAATCATAATAATATGTTCACTGATTTTCGTCTCATTTTCAGGTTTCCATCAAAAATTTTAAGGAACGCGACTTTGGATAAAAATTGTTAGTCCTAGTTATATAATCTTTGGTAAGTAGAGGGTTTGGTAAGGGACTTACTCCCTTACAGGAACTTAGTAAGTGAGTCAAATTTACTTGAATAGTGACATACAAAACATAATATCTTGCAAGCAAACAAGACATCTAATACAGCGAACTCTCCGTGATAAGACTGTTCATTTTAGGTCCTGTTTGTTATAATAATGTAATATAATGTACGTAATTATCGGGACCGTAACTATCAGGCATTGACAAGATCCTATTATTGTCCGTCCTTCTGCCCGTCTTTTCTGCCTGTTAGCAGTTAGAATGTACCTATATAGGTACCTACTTTGACTGACATCCATGTATGGTCCTGAGATAGCTCTATTCATCATCTTATCAATCATTCTACTACCGAACCGTACCGAAGGACGTCCACTGCTGAACATGGGCCTCTCCCAAAGCAACTCACAATAACCGCCACCCGCATCAGTGGATTCATTCTGTCTTTATCAGGTCGCCAGTGCACCTTGTGGGGGTCTGCCCACGCCGCACCTTCCGATATGTGGTTGGTACTATAACCACTTACCCGTGCGAAGGCAGGAGAGGTTGCTAGTACCTACCAATAAATTATTATTTGTGTAATGACGTTTTCGGCAGTACTAGGTACTTCCTGTGAATACTAACTACATAAGGTTTGTGGTTGCCTAAATTATGGGTACTTACACAGCGATTTGGGGCATACGTTTGTAATGTATTTACAACATATTATATAGGTACTTTCCCGAGCAAAGGTGGTTAGTTGCGAATAAAATCAGATTTTACTAACGATGTTCTCCGCAGTGTTTGGTACTTCTTATCCCACTCTCATCATCATCAGCCTTGAGCCGTCTACTGTTGGACAAAGGCCTTAACTTCGGTGTTGCCGTATTGACCACGTTTGGTAGGCAAGTTGGGAATCGCAGTAAAATACACCGTAGACGCCGGTCGCTACTGCTCATACCGGTGGGCTTCGGCGCAGTTTAAGGACATACCCGGGTCCATGTCTCATTAGTAATATTAATAAAGGTTTACTGCAACTTACTTGCAATTTTTGTTGTATAATATTATTAATGTTATATGTGTATTATGTAGCAGCCAAGGGAACTGGGCTGAATGACTGCAACAAGCGATCGACAGCCCGCCTGAGTCCGGCCGGGAGTCCCTACACTACATGTATATCTACATTAAGTATCAGTGATACATAATTAAGTAAGCTTGTAGGATCTGTAGATGCCTTTAACAGTTATTTAATTTACCCAGTAGTCATTAAGTACGTAGGTTATGTTGAGGATTTTTTAATAGAGTGTACCCCCAATTTAGCCGAGGTACAGCCAGATTAAAGAAGAAATGGCGGGACGACCTAAATGTTTTTAGCGACTGGTGGGAATACGCACTAAAGAGGGGAGGCCTTTCCAGGCAGCTGGACACAAACTAGGCTAAGAAAAAAGAGTAGGAAGGGTCAGGTATCTAATCTTAGTGCGGACGAGTGATAGTAAGTAAATATAAGTTGTTGTTGTATGTTTTATAATTAATTTAATGAATGGTTGGTTAAATTGTAAACCCGTGCTGATTACTCCACAGTGCATCCGTTCGTTTATAACATTAATAAATATTCAGGACAATTGACGATAGGTCTGGCCTAATGGATAGTGATCCTGCTTATGAAGCCCATGGTCCTGGGTTCAAATCCTAGTAACGTCATTTATTTTTTTTCTGAGTCTTCTGAGTACCTACCCACAACACAAGCCTCATTCGTCAGTGTATTGTGCGCGCGTACTTGTAGTACGGCAGCTGTTGATGGTGTATAATCCTGGCTACGAAGTCAGTCTGGGCAAGTTCTCGCCGTTAGCAAGATAAGAACATAGAGAACAGAGGTTTTCCAACCCTAAAAGGGTTCCGGGCCCGATTACTATTACTAAGACTCTCCTGTCTGTACGTTTGTCCGTCTGTCTATCTCTCCGTCTGTTCATCTGTCCGTCTGTCCGTCTGTCCGTCTGTCCGTCTGTCTATCTCTCCGTCTGTTCATCTGTCCGTCTGTCCATCCATCAGTCTGTCCGTCTGTCCGTCAGTCCGTCCGTAAGTCTATGTATAGGTCACCAGGCTGTATTACATAAAATGTTCACACATAATGTATTTTACTTACCTCTATGTCAACGAATACTTATACTAAGTAAAATATTAGGCTCTATAATGCTGCGAACCTGTCAAGTTATTACTAGCATTTGGCCCGTTTAATATATAAGTAGGCAGTTTAACTAAGGTAGGTAGGCAAGCCGATAGAAATGGTGTTATGTAGACGCCATGCATAGTTAAGTATGTATAATATATATAAAGTTCATACGTTAATTTGAGGATTTTAGAATATTATAAGTTGATGTACAGTATATATAAATAAGAGAGGCAAATGCATGGTTAGGTATATTAAGTTCGTAGGTTAATTTGACCACATGATAATTTTATACTAATTCTACGCACAGTATACTGCAAGCAGAAGGTAGTTTATATCGCTCATATTGAGCACTATTACGAGTGACTTTGCAAAAGCGTCACTGACTAAGAATCTACTTTGTCTGGATTGAGGACGTTGTCATTAAATATCATATTTCTAATTTTAATTCATCATTGCATCGGCCGTAACTCGTCCACTGCTGAACAGAGCCTCCCCCAAATAGGACTTGTGTCATCTTGAGAGTCGCCACTCACATTTCTGTTATTGATACAAAAATATTTTAACCGTCTTAACTCCAAGAACCCTTAAAGTGGTCGAGTAATGTCGTGCCTGCCACGCCACCGACATCTAGAGTGGCTAGAGCGGACACTGCCAAAGCTATTTTGCTGCTGACTTATAAGGCTTGAATTCGTCGAGACGAGACGTTGGCGTACTTGACACGTTTTGACACAAGAGGAAGGTCTTTCAAAAGGTAAACACGTTGACTGCCCGCCGTAAAGTCAGCATCAATTAGCGCATGAAACAGCGCACCAAACGAATCTATCGTTTCTTAATTTCTTCACAAAAGTGACGAATAAAATGCAATATAAACTTTGAAACGCGAACTGTAAAATGTCATTTGTAAAAGTACACAGGATGGCAGATCTTAGATATTGGTGCGTTTTATTTTATATGCTAATTGATGCTGATTGTACTAAATTACAGCATTAATCCCATGCCCAAATACCCAAAAACATAAGCTTTTGATCCCACCAATGATGCTCATGGCCACACAAAGAAGACAAAGTGATCCCACCCGTGATGCCGATGGCAACACAGGGAAGGTGACTTGATCCCAAGAATGATGCTCATGGCCACATATTCCACCCGTGATGCTTTTCGCAGTCTACGTGTTAAATAATCAGTATCATATCATAACGTAATTTGTTTTAATTTCATATATGACGTACGTCGAGAGAAGTTCCAAGCTTCAACCAACTGGACAGTAGCGCTGAGACTACGGAGCATTTACTGTATCAACGGAGGCATTAGTCAAAAATTTAATAAAGTTAAGATAAAGAAATAAAAGGATTAGGATTTTATCACACGTCAACTCGAGCCTTCATGGCTGATGTATACAATATTTAAAAAGTTATTATTGTTTAATTTAATTTGTTTACTAAAATTTTTTTGATGTTTGTAATTCTACTCAGATAGACTTGACGCTATGTTTTCTGCAGCTTTTACGTATAAGTACGAGTAGAAGCCTACTATCAGTCAAAGAAATAAATTGTGCTTTCGTGTTGTTTTATTTCTCAGAGGTGGGGAAGGAGTAATTTTAACTTTTAAGTCACTAAGGGCCGATTTTTCAATCGTCAGGTAAGCCTTATTCGACGAATAACTCTATGGGTTTCTGCCAGATATGTGCTTATCTGACAAATGAAAAATTGGCCCTAAGTAACAAATATATTAATTCAAGTCCTAAGTACCGTTCATTTTATTACAATTAATATCATATAGATGGCAGCCAAATATAGCTCGCCAATCCTTCCTTCTAGGCACTGGTCCCACCGCAAGCTAGTAAGCCATTGAGCTATCAGCTATTTCAAGGGACAAAAGATAATTGCTCCCGTGTAAATAAAAGAGAGATATATATATTTATATCTCATTGTCAAAAGATCAAAAGATTGTCTAAAACAAACTCGAGAACGATACCAAGATATGTCATGGCAACCTATCTCATCCTACGAAGTCTCTAGGATTATTCAGTCTATGGAAAATAAAAATTCATGTGGATATGACGAAATGCCCATTACTATAATTAAGAGATGTGTAGACATACTCTCAGAGCCGCTAGCTGATTTTTTCAATAAATGTTACAAATCAGGTGTTTTTCCAGATGAATTTAACCGTTTCAGTGCGGATGACACGACAGGCGTGTCATCAATGTTTTTAACGAATGGCGTATGACACGAGAGGAGTGTCATTTTAAAATCGATTAAAACTTCACCAAATTAAGTTTCAGAAAGGTTCACCCCGAACAAAACTATTATTGTTTGTCGTGTAGAACAAGCTAGTAGCCTTCGTTTCTGAAATATTCAAAATTTTAAGATTTTTTTTCAAATTCAGTTGTTAACAACCTTTTCATGCAGCACTAATTTTACTACTTAGCGTTTCAGTGCGGATAACACTACAGGCGTGTCATCATATTATAGAATGAATACCTATATTATTTTTTGTAATTCCAGATAAATGATTTGTTACCTTAGAGCATTTAATGACTGGAGACGCCTTTATAAGTTTACCCTTCTGCCAAAAACTTGCACAATTGTGCAGATTGTTGTATAGACTGACGTTTTAGCAATGCATTTGACACTCTTCTTGCCCGCAAAAACCGTCAGTCTATTTTGTAGGAAAAATGACAGCCAAGGCGTCTCCAGTTACTACTTAAATCCTCTAAGTTTGTTACCTATAAGACTCAAATGAATAGTTCAAGGAGAAATGTCGAAGATAGTAAATGCATAGGTTTAAATACGTCGCACTATAAAAATAATTACCCATACCGTTACCCCACTATACATAATTAGCAGAGCCGGAAAATCCATAGCAAAACAAAACACTGTCGTAATCAAACTAGTGTTAGAAACATTTTTTTATCGATATCGAGTTTATTGATGTCTTATGGAATACTGATTCTCTGAAGTTTATTATTTTCAATGAGATTGATTACTTCTTTGTCACCAGACTACGGCCAAGCCAAAGGGAAGGGTTATTACTTAATATGAAATATAAATAACGTTGATGATTACGTTGCGTTTTAGATGAAATAACAATAAAACAAACCCTAACTTTACCACTTCTTTTGCGTTTGGCGTGAATGATTATAAAATAAGTAATGTACCTAAACATATCGGTATGATTTTTAGACGAAACTAACTCGATATCGATAAAAAATGTTTCTATCACTAGTTTGATTACGACAGTCTTTTGTTTTGCTATTGATTTTCCGGGCTCTGATAATTAGGAAAGTATAAACATTATACTTAGTAGAAAATGTTTGTGATATCTGAATTTTGAAAGTCACTTACCATCCATTTCGAGTAAAACTCGTAGTTTAAAAGCTACTAACAGTTTAAAACAATCTTTTGATCAGTTCACTTCCTTGGTTAGATGTCAACTGAACTCAATCAAGTCAAAATCAATGAAAAAAACGAAATTAATTCCGAATTTTATACACATGGCGGATGACACGATAGGCGTGCCATCATATTCCATGGCGTAAGGCACGCCTATCGTGCCATGAAAAAATTGTTCGCCGCCACAGACTAAAGTTTTCAAAAATGGAACACGCAACGAATCGGTTAAAGTAGCTAGGGTGTTGCCTGTTTATAAAAAAGGAGACAGAACCGATCCTGGAAATTATCGGCCAATATCTCTTCTCCCGGTTCTTTCTAAGGTTTTTGAGAAACTGATCAAGTGTCGCCTTCTTTCTCACATGAATAAACACTTCATTATCAGTACTAAGCAGTTTGGTTTTCAAAAAAATATAGGAACTATGAATGCTATAGATTCTCTTATTGATGATGTCGTGACACAAATTCATAACAAAAAAAGAGTTGCGGGACTGTTTCTTGACCTTAGCTCTGCCTTCGATACTGTGGACCATGACATACTCTTAACAAAACTCGATTTCTATGGATTTAGGGTCCTATTTATCAGCTTTTGCAAAATTACCTTAGTAACAGACAACAATACATAGAGATAAAATATATACACAAACATATGGAACAAACTACTAAATCTAAACTCTATAATGTTAAAAGAGGTGTGCCCCAGGGCTCGATTTTGGGTCCTATTTTGTTTATCATATATACCAACGACATGTGTAACTACGTATATAACACTGTACCCGACTGCCATGTAACCTTATTTGCAGACGACACCAGTACAATCATTTCAGCAAACAATATGTCCGAACTAAGAGACAAGACAAAACATGCGATTATGGTATTTCAATATTGGTTCGAAATTAATAATCTGAGACTTAATGCGTCAAAAACTCAGATCATGTTATTTAAGAACAACTCGAAAAAGACTGATACTCTGAATGTCATTATAAATGGAACTATAATAGACGGAATAGATTGTATAAAATTTCTTGGGGTACACATTGATTCTGCCTTAAACTGGAAGCAGGAACTGAACTCCATTCAAAATTCAATCAACTCAGCTTGTTACGCTCTGCGAAGTCTTAGGGATGAATTGACAGTGGAACAACTAAAGACAGTCTATTACGCACTAGTTGAATCTAAATTAAGGTACAGCATTGTTTTCTGGGGAAATGGCTACATGTATAATATCGGCAAATCTATGGTTTTGCAAAAAAGAGCGATCCGATCCATTCTGCGTCTGCCTCAGTGGGTTTCATGTGGGGAGCAGTTTAAAAATTTGAGTATTTTACAATTCCCAGTTTATACGTACTGGTCTTACTGACTTCACTTATGAAAACATATTTAAATTTGAAACATGTGAGCAGCAAAATATTCGTCTTCTTACGCGTACCAAAAATTTGAAGCCTAGTTTTTGTCCTAAGAATAAGATAGAACAGCATTGCACAAGAAACCAAGCGGTAAAAATTTTCAATAAGCTCCCCACTCACTTAAAATCGATTACTGACTGTGTTGCGTTCAGCAACGAATTAAAAACATATTTGCTAAGAGGGTGCTTCTATAGCCTTGATGACATATTTGATAAAAAATAATTAATGAAATACTGACATGAATAATAAATTAATAATTAATGTTGTAAAGACCCCTAGATTTACTATGTATTTACTTGTATTTAGAAAATAAGTGTTATGTATTATTATGCTATTTATTTCAAACACAATCACTGTATTGTTAATGAATAAATATTGAATTGAATTGAATTGAATTGCCTGGTAATGAACTACGATCGCCCGGCTATGACATATAAATATGTCACTTATTTACACGGGATTGATTATCTTTTGTCCCTTGAAATAGCTGATAGCTCATAGCTTACTAGCTCGCGGTGGGACCAGTGCCTAAATACAAATATCTGTACTGAGATATTTGGATACTTTGGTTGCTAAAACTATGCTTATAAGCTTATTTTCCTTTCTACCTAAAATACCCACCGTATACCCTATAATATACCATTTGGACGCCAGACACGCCTTTACTGGTTTAGTGTGTTCTTTTACCAGTTGAGACGTTGCGCGTTTGCGCGCCTAGGTTCTTTGTAGATAGTAATAGTATCTAAAAATGAATAAAAATTACATATATTTAATTTGTTTTATTTTAGTAGTTGGTGTTAAAATTAGCCTGAAAAATAAAGGGATAGACAACGGAACATAAATGTGCTCTCATACTGCTAATACTTGGTCGCGGCAAATTTTACCGTGATCCGAAATAATGTATGAGATAATACTACCTATAGTTTGCACAGGGCGCTTTATTTCGTAATAATTAGTAATTTTTTTTCTATCCAAAGCACAAAAGCTGGTAATATTTACAAACTATCATTATTTATCTTTCTGGCAACATTGATGAACAGTAACAGTTGCCACATTAAGCCGTCTAAATATAATGTCGGTTTGGTATCCATATTTCAGAAACCATTTTGTGACATTTTGTAACGCACATAATTTTGACGTATATTCCGATTCAGATACATGAAAAACCTCTTTGGTGATTTCAATTCAGACTATTCAAACACAGAAAACTAAATAATAAAGACTGTTTATTGTTATTGAGGAATTCGTCGAATTATCTTCATACTGGTTTATAGTTATATGGTTATGTAGACACATGGTTAATTAAACAGGCGTTAATTAAATTAGTTAAGAAAGGGCATAAGAAGGGATTCAATTATTTGTTGAATTTTACATTTGGTATTTAAGAAAATTCATATACTATACCTATACCTAAACCCTACCATACCACTAGGGCCTACATCGAACTTTGATTTTTAGTATTATATTTTTAAATTTAGTTTAAATATTTATTTTATGCAATAAATATTTAGGTTATATGTTAAATGAGGTTTTGATAAAAAAAATATAAATTATGAGCCCTTTGCCTAAATATTCGGTTCTTTTATTTATGATTAACGAATATTTATTCTTTGATTATTTTTAAAGAAATGTGTCAACTCAGCACTCTTTGTTAATTCCTCGTCTCTGCACTAGTAATATAACCCGACTAAAGAAAGAATTATTTATCCCCTCATATTTAGCAAACAAATTGATGACATTTTGCAACCTCCGTAGTTCGGCCAATATATACCGTTCCATCCGAGCCATTTTTTGCGACTAGGCGACCGTCGCACGCCCGTCGACATCCTGTCGACATCCCGTCGCCCTCACATCACCGGGCCGAGCCCAGCCCTTTGAACATAGCTGTAACGGCCGTCGCACGTCCGCCCCGTGCCCGAGTCGAGTGGATCGGGCGGCTCGGTGGTCACGTGACTCTTTCCATACAACGGAACGCTCGGAGCGGAAGCGCGACGGTCTAACGTGAGTCATCCTTAAGACTGTTCAGAATCTATGTATTTAACTACATATAGTCTATGTATTTAAGTATTTATCTATCTATTATATATCGTCGCTACTTTGAAAAGATTGAAACGTAGTAACTTTGTACTCATCCCATACATAGTTACGTAATTTTTCTTCCAATTGCTTAAATGAGTTACGAGGTTTTTTCAAAGTAGTGACGATATATCGTCGTCTAGTACCTGCAACACAAGCCTTACTGAGCTTACCTTACTAGGTCGATTTAGTAAGATTGTCCCGAAGTATTTATTATTTATTAATAACCCAGTTAGTCCGCACGGGGGTCGAAAGCTGAGGTGTCAAGGCAGTCCTGCCTACCAGAATGTCAAAGCAAGAAAGTGTTTGTAAGTAGTGACTTATGTTTCCAGCCGCAAAGGCCTGCTTCCCGTCCGCTGGATGGCGCCAGAGTCGCTATCCCGCGGCGTGTTCTCGCCCGCCTCGGACGTGTGGGCGCTGGGCGTGCTGCTGTACGAGATCGTCACGTTCGGCGCGCTGCCGTACCAGGGGCTCGGCAACGCGCAGGTGCTAGCGCGCGTGACCCGCGGCCGGGCTCTGCGGCCGCCGCCGGGGTTGCATCCCAACTTGTAAGTACATGAAGCAACTATTAACTGGTCGAAAACTATTACGCAAGAGAACCAACGTGACCGACTTGGCTTCAGAATTGGTAGACTTAAGTGGCAGTGGTAAACAGAAGAATGGATGGCCGATGAACCTCGACTATCGCCAGCACGCATCCGCGAGCGCCAGTAAGGGACAAAGATATTCTGGCTTTTGCAGCCCAAAATGTAACAGTTCACTATAATTTCGCTTTACAGGTCACTCTTCATTTAACAAAAATATTAGTTTATCCTGTAATCAATACCGCAACTTCGGTTAAAAACACAAGAAAACTCCAATTGTATTTGTTTGTATCCCTCCAATTTTGACAGTTCTGTAGGGTTCAGTTTGAAGGGGGACAACAATATGTGAGATTATGTCTCTGCCACACCTATGGAAAGTTACATAAGACCATCCCTTTCCATCGTGGTATTATTATTCGCACGCTCCGTCCAGTTAAATGGTATCATTAGTATGTCTATGGTTCTGACGCAGGGAAGGGCTGATGCTTGTCATGTCCTTGTAGCTTAGGCTTTGGTCTCCTATTTTGTGCTACATGCGACTTCTGACGTCAG
Organism: Grapholita molesta; assembly: GCA_022674325.2. Taxonomy (NCBI): domain Eukaryota; kingdom Metazoa; phylum Arthropoda; class Insecta; order Lepidoptera; family Tortricidae; genus Grapholita; species Grapholita molesta. Next base: position 18,908,983 of record CP053124.2, on the reverse strand, counting down.
CGTCAACGGTCCTAAACAAAAAAGACGCCAATGGCGACGTGTGAGAGAGACCACAACAGTTCATCTTTACAGGCAGTTTTTTGTTTTTTTTTTTATGACATAGGCGGCAAACGAGCAGACGGATTGCCTGGTGGTAAGCAATTACCGTCGCCCATGGGCACCCGTAACACCAGGGGAGTCACAAGCGCGTTGTTGGCCTTTAAGGGGGGGTTAGAGCTCTGGGAACCTTACTCACCATCAGGAACACAACACTACATACCTGAAAGGTAGCAGTGCTATTATGGCTGTGGTCTTTTGTAAGGAGGAGGTACTTCCCCAGTTGGGCTGCCCCAGATTCAAGCGTGATGGTCATCGCTGTGCCCTACCTCTCAGTTGCTGTAAGCGGCCGACGACGTTTATAGGAGACCATAACCTTACTGTACTCCTAGTTGGTGACGTGTAACACTGCATGATATCTGTTCTGACGCAGGGAAGGGCTGATGAAGTCCTGCTGGCAGCAAGAGCCGGCGGCGCGGCCGAGCGCGGCCGCCGTGGCCGCGTTCCTGGCTGACGCGCCGCGGTTGCTGACGCCGTGTCTCGTCGCGTTCGACGTGCTGCCGCTCGACCCGCCGCGGCCGTCGGAAAACTCGGAACACGAGGTAACATTTTTTTTTATAACAAAGGTGGCAAACGTGCTGATGGATTGCCTGTTGGTAAGCAATTACCGTTGCCCATGGGCACCCACAACACCATCAGGGGAGTCACAAGCGCGTTGTCGGCCTTTTAGGGGGGGTTGGAACTCTGGGAACCTTACTCACCATCAGGAACAGAACACTAATACATACCTGAAAGGTAGCAGTGCTATTATAGCTGTGGCCTGCTGTAAGGAGGAGGTACTTCCCCAGTTGGACTTCTCCAGGCTCAAAAGTGATGGAATTTCGGTGTGCCCTACCTCTCATTGGTAAACGTAGTTTAAGGACATCCCGGGTCCAAACAACAACATGCGCAAACAAGTGAGGCTTTCATTGTTTATAATACTAGCTGGTGGCTAATAGTATTATAACCAGCGGTGTTTCCCGCAGTTTATTAGGGAAAAAACGTAACCTATGTGTTAATCCGGGGTGTCAGCGAACTCTATAACAAATTTTACTAAAATCGCTTCAGCCGTTTACACGTGAAGAAGTAACAGACATACACACTAACACACTCATAAACTTTCGCCTTTATAAAATTATAGTGTAGATGACGACGTCAATATCTATGGTCATGGAATCGCCACTTTTACTCCAAGTGCTTACTATTCTGAAATTCTAATTATATAATGCTGCTGATACTGTTTAGCTAAGATGAAGATCATGATAGATAGATGCAAACAAAGAAAAGAACGGTCTACTGCTTCATCATGAAACGTGCTTCATTACGCTCTACGTAATACTAGCTTTGGGGCAAGCACTGATCTCTGGTGATTCCACGACGACTGATATTTTATAGATTAGACGCAAATCTTATAAGTAGTCTCAAAGCTTACGAATACGTTTTCAGAGTTCAAATGGTCACTGAAACAATTTTAATATTAACTGTGTTACCAGCAGGACCTACAAGAGCGATGGGTGTCGTGGGCGGCGCCGCCTTCCGCCGCCACGGACACAACGTACCTCAGCGCCGACGCCGACGCCGACACGGAGCCAGACTCGCCCGGCGTCGACGTGCCGGGCGAGATACAGCGGTTCCTACCCTAGCATATCAGCAGGTCTATAAGAATCCTGAGTATCACAAAGCGGGGCGCTGCTCCGTACATTAATACAGCGTACTGCCGACGTTCCTGTTGTAAAATAGAGGTTCCTAGCTTATAATAGGACAAGACCTAAGAACGCTGATTGAAACTGCGTCTCATCAACGCCGCTTACCTCATCGCCAACACTGATGCCGAAGACAAGAAGTAAGAGTAGTCAGCATATGCTGACACAGTGCCTGGAGAAATATAGTGGCTCCTACTCTATCATATGACGAGAGAGGATCTACAAGAGTTGAGCATATTTGGTAGCTCTGTTTTCCGCCATTAATACCGTATACCTCAGAGTCGAGGCTGCCGCAGCTAGATTCCTACCCTATGCTACCGTAATATTCTATAAGACTATTGGATGTATTTGGTGACGCTGTTTTGCGCGTACCCCGACGCCGTGAACAGACTCGCTGACGCCGTGCTTGGCGAATCTCAACCGTTACATCCCTAAAAGCATTATGAGCCCTATGGCATAAAAGCCTTCGTTGTATAAACGATTCGGCTTTTCTCGATATTTATTAGAGCAGGTGGCCTAGCACAAGCGGGGCGCAAGAGTATCTCGCGGCGACATAGACTGCCCGTCCTTTTCTATATAATTTAAAGTGGGACGGGTAGTCTATATCAGCTCGAGATACTGACGCTCCCCTCTTGTGCTAGGCTAACAGATCGGAAATGAAAGTAACAAGAGATACATTGATGCAATGTTAACGCTTTTGACACTAATTGTAAAGGCGTGAATGGACGCTCAAAGCGGAGCGATCGGCGGAACAAGCATCGTAGCTTCCAAGCGATTTGAGCACCGTCCACTATGGCCACCCGCGTATGATTTCATTTGTTTAAAATCTACGCCAGACGCTTCGCTCCGCTGCACGCTCTCGTGCCCTTGCCGTAATTATAGGTCTATTGCCCTTTTAAAACACTATAGTATCCACTCAAGTGTAAAACTAGTATTATAAAAGGGCAGTGGACCTAAAATTACACAGCCGTGCCTTAAATTGATACATTTATAAAATAATGTTAATGATAGAATTTAGAATTGTATATACTACAGGGTGATTTAAATTGTGAACAGTACGTAGTACACCATAAAAAAGTGGCGACTATGGCAACTACCACTCAAGATAATAAAGTCATATTTGGGGGACGCCTATGTCCAGCAGTGGACAACTCACGGCTGAAATGAAACAAGTAGCAATTGAACGCCCCGAATTTCACTAAGTTTACAGCCTAGTTTTTTTTACTAATGTTTTTGTGATTTATTTTACTTTTGAGTATGATTATAATATTTTTAACGGTTGATTAAGCAATTTCAATTTGTATAATGACATTCTTCTTTGAATCGCACCAAAAAAATAGTAGATTGTTTGACAAGGGGCTAAAGTAGGCCATAGTACCACGAGATGGTTATTTTAGGGGTAATTTGGCGTTTAGACCAGAGTTATACGTACTAGTTTTCACTTCGATTGCGAGAAAAAAAAAGCATTTTAACAATTAACAAATACAATTTTATTCGCCCGCAATGAATTCTGAGTCAAACAAGTTTAATTTGGCAGTCTTTGTATATTTTTCACTGCTTTGATACAGATAGGATATATCTACGCCGTGAATAAATGCCATAGACAACGTATAATTAGGGCTTCAAAGAGTCAACGATTTAAACTTTTTTTAAATGCTTGTGAAGTAGGAACTAAAAAGCACCTAATGCTTTGAGAATTTGATTGCGTTTCCTCATTGGTCGATTTTAATATAGCGGTATTCTGATTGGTTGATACTTTATACAAAGTTTTGTTTAATGATTTCACATTTTTAAACAGTATTCGCACCAAAAAAGAATCTAGAGTTTCGATCAACTTCGATATGTGTCGTGATTGGTGGATTTAATAAGGTGTAGCGTTCTGGTTGGTCAATTTAAAACCTTTTGTATATCATAAATATGTGTACATATTTTCCCAAGAGGCTAAATGTACTACTTTAGTCCGACTTGGCAAGCATAATATGACACACTTTTGGAGCATGAGAAGTGAAAAAGCTTTTTTAAAATCATACTCTTATTTAATTTTTAAAAGTGACAAAATAAATTACAAAAAAAACGTTTATGTTTTTAGTGAAAGCCAGGACATTTAATTGCTGCTTCTTTATGGAGTTAGAAGAACATAGGTACTTTTATTCACTCTCATGACGCCTTAAAAGAGTAAGACCTTTTAGGGCGATACTCGCTTGAACGTGAGAGCGTGGAACTGCATTTGTAGTTATTGTACGGGAAAAGGAAATTTCAAATACAGAATGCCTATAAACACACAATACCACTACATAGAAAGCATGTAAACACACAATAACACTACAGGTGCAATTCCACGCCCTCGCTAATTTATCATAAATTATCTGTGGAACACCGCGAGCGCAGGCGACGATGATTCGCCATCACATACATCAGAGCTGTGGAGGTGTTCACAAATATCTAAACATGAACCTTATCGCTTTGACAATAGAAGCGCTGTTCAGATATTAGTGATCACCTCCACAGCGCCGATATATCTGATGACCTGCATGCAAAAGATTTACGTACCCACACAAAGTGCTATATTTTAATATATAAAAGGCTTATGATCTAAATGTGCATGAAAAAGCCAAGAATATATTATAATCCGTCTCATTTCAACAATTGTGGATTTATTTTTATGATAGGCGTAATACACATTCCATTGTCTAGTCAATTATGTTATATAATTAGTTGTTACATAAATATTTATAATAAAATAAGTTAATAAATTGTAAATAAATATATTTTTAATTTATCATGTTGTTTTAATGATTTAAACTTTCAGTTATTAAGAATATGGCCATTGTTGGATTAGGATCTCATCCTCATGAAATTGAGGCATTAAATAGATGTAAATGCAGGCGTCAAACACCACAAGTTAAAAATACCGATATCGTTAGTATTGTGTATCGACCGAGTGACATCCCTAGTTCAAGACATTCAATATAAACAAGATCAAGTGCGGATAGTTGGAAAAACTCGAGCGGCTAGTACCCGTACCATGAGTAGTGACATTACGGTTTTCGATAACGAGTATCGAGTTTACTATCTGTGCATCTCGTTCACAGTAAAATAGTACAAGCGTGACATTCATGGTACGGGTACTAATGTTGATGTCAACTGTCATTTTTCGAATGAATTGCAAGATGAAACAGTGGGAAAGCGTAGAATGAGTTCGCCACACCGCCTCTAAACTACGTATCACTTCCCAGCTGTTTTGCCTCTTGGATATAATATATTTACTACATAAAACACGTACGGTGTGCATATACAAAACATACTACGGGTCTAACAGAGAACCTCTTTTTTGGAGACTGTTAAAAATTTCGTTAACTACGCGAGCGAAGCCGCGGGCAAAAGCTAGTTTGAGTATATAAGAGAAACTAAGTATTTGGTATCAACCAATTAGATTTCAGATATACTAAAAATTCACCAATCAGAGAACGTAATTCATATCTCAACACCTAAGGTGTTTTATAGTTCCTACTTTACAATTATTAAAAGACATATTTAGGCCGTGGAAACATCCTCTAACTTTTTTTAATTGGAAACCCCTAAACAGCCCAGTGTTTATGAACAAACGATTATTGCCATTGGAAATAACCTCAAAACTTGATTATACATGTAGGTATATTTAATATGATTAAGATTGAATTAATTTTATTATGCATACCAAGTAGCTTCAAAATAGTTTTATAGTTATAATTGGTTGGCTAAACATGCAAGTATTTAAAACGTCACATTTCGAAAAAAGAATACAGAAAAAAACTGAAATGCGGAACAAAGATTGCTTATTTGGATTTTTGCCATCATACCTAACTAAGTAATATTTAGCCAAGTTCTTAATTGTAAAATTGTATAATTTACGATGTCGTCATCATCATCCGATGAAGAGGTATTAACGCCTAAATCCAGAATGGAGAAGAAAGCAAAGAGGTGGTGTAAAATCTTTTGCCGCCGAAATCCAGTGGAATTTATTTAAAAGCATACCAATATATCTTATCAATATATCTTTTATGGATTGGAAAACTGGAAAACAAATAACATCGGAAGGCGTGTTTCTGACATATTTTGATGGAATATCAAAGAAATATCTACCGTCATCACTTTGGAGTATATATTCCAAAACCACACTGCAAATAAACCATAACATTAACGGTATATATCTTACTTTTTATTCTTTCTTTTAATAAATATTGTAATTGTGTAGAACATAGTTGTTTTCGAAGTGAAAAACATCGTGTTCACCGTGGGACTAAACAGCCATAATGACCTGTTTTAGTCCCTTGTTGAACAATCTACTATAATGCCACAAAGATATTTTTATCGTTTCATTTTTATCTGGCATCATTTTTATTATTTTAAGCAATAGACTACTTCATTGGGGTAAATGTTTTTTTTTTTGATAAACCAAAATATTCTAGAGCAAGGCATTTACCCAATAATTTGACAACACCTCCGGATGGTGGCTGAGTCTAGATTTCATTGGTGAATTTCACAAATCGCAGGGCTTGACTTTGCCTTTGACTGGTTGTTCCTACGTTGCTCTTTCCCGTTCTCGACGGCTGGCTGACATTTTTTATAGGTACTATTTGGACCGACTGATTAGGATAGGTACCATGGAGCTTCTTTGCATGCATGAGAGTAGAGGAGGGGAAAAGGCTAAATAGGGTTTGGAATAGGCAAGAAAAATCGGCAATTAAAATAAAAACAAAATATACCATAAATTCACTTATATGAAGTGCTCCGAAGTCTACGGTTCACAGAACCACTATACTCCGTCCACGATAACGAGCTAGTACCAAAAAACTCAGAACGCACGTGTTTGGTTAACGATAATGGCGATGAATGTGTAACGGGTAAGTTTACATGTCAGTCAACTCTGTCTCTTGTACGGTGCGGACGCGTCTATAGTTCTCCATTGTATTGATTCCCGTTTAAGTAATCTTAATTTAGTCCACCAATCTGTCAATTCAGTATTGATCATAAATATGCAGTTGGTTATTAAAATCTAACTAACAAGAGTATAAAATAAGTCTTATAACCATAACAAATTTATAAAAATAAAATAATAGAAGCTACGGCATGTAAGCCGAGCCGGACAGCGAGGTGTCATTGTTCACGCCCACTGCCCTTTTTCGTCCTTTTCATCTGCGTACAAAAGTGCAAAAGAGAGGCGTCTATACTAGCTCGTTATCGTGGACGGAGTATAGTTGAATAAATAAACATATTTATAACCTCATTTAACAGGATAAGTTTCATATAAGCTTTATATAACAGGAAGGTCATGCGATAATACATACTTACATTAACGCAGGTTAGTCCGTTCCAGAGAGCACGGGTGATGGGCCGTCCACCAATCTTTGTGCAAATTGTGCAATTTGTGTTGTATGTGTTGTGTGTCTTTTGTGCAACATGTGTAAGCAATTTGAGCGTTGACTACTGCCAGCAGCTTACAGAATTAAAGCTTGGTAAGAAGAACAAGAAGGTCTTAGTGGGTGGCCCTGCCTATGAAGCGGGATCAAATCCTAGTCAAGGCATTTATTCGTGTGATGAGCGCAGAATATCTGTATCACACGAATGAATGTTTGGATGTTTAATACATGTATTTAATTATTTGTGTATTATATATGTCGTTGGCTGAGTACTCACAACACAAGCCTTCTTGAGCTTACCGTGGGGCTCAGTCAATTTGTGTAAGAATGTCCTGTAATATTAATTTATGAATAGACCCCGGTATCGGAGGTGCAAAATGGTAGCTGTCAAGTTCTTAGGGATGGGTAATCAATTAATCATATTTGTGAAGTCGATATCGATACTTGATTTTTCAATACCTTTTTTTATGTACAACATAAAATATGTGATTGCTATTACTTTTCTTATGTTTCTTTTCTTATTATTTTTTGTTGTTGTATACTAATAACGACGTATATTTTTAATGTAAATGAGTATCATAGATCCAAAAAAAATGTTTAATTATATAGAAAAAAATTATTGAAAAATCGAGTACCTATCGATAACGACATCACAAATACGATTAGTTGATTACCCATCCCTAAAGACTTTACAGCTACCATTTTGCACCTCCGATATTGGGGTCTTTCATTATTTAAGAACTTGTTTGATAAAAACACGTGTTTGCATGTGTTGCTATGTTCGCGCACTTTTTATTGTCTGACAGTCAACAAACGTTGTGACGGTAGGCGCGTTCAGGGCATTTTATAGAGTAACTCCTGTTGAACGCTTTTCCTCTCGCATCAAAATGTGTCGTTTTAGTCGTGTACGCCAACGTTTCGACAAGTGAATAACTAATATAAACCATATCTGTCAGCAGTATAATTGCTTTGACAGTGTCCGCCATAGCCACAATATATGTACGATTCCCACTGACCGGGCGGAGTCAGCGCGGTCAAGCGCATTTAAATAGTTGCCAAAGAAATGTAGAGCTTCTGTACCGTAGTTACATTCCATATTTGAGTGTTTTTGGCGTCGCTGCCGGCCGATCGGACGCTCGCGGAGGTGGACGGAGGTTCTCGGCCGTCGTTGCTCGTAATCGGCTCCGTTCGGCCGCCGTCGGGCGCCCATGCACGCCGTCGGGCGCAGGCACATCCGATGACGTCCGATCGGCGATAGATTTATTCGCCCCGATAGACGCGGTCGAATACCGCCGCGACCGCTGACACGTGGCGGCAGCCGACTCCGCCCGACCTGGCCACTGGACGCAGTCAGCTTCCGCCGGCTGCCCGAGCGCCCATTTCGACGTGGCTCCAGCCGACTCCGGCCGGCCCGGTCAGTGGGAATCGTACAATAGTCGGTGGCGTGGCAGGCACGACACCACGCGACAACTTTAGTGGTTCTTGCGTCCAAAGGGTTAAATAAAAGAAGATAGCCTGAACCGAAGTGGATCAACAATTGAACTACATAGCACTTTTGGCAGGTTAAAATTAGTAGTAGCAGTATGGATGTGTTATGATATATTTGGCCACTTTGGACTGCTACTAACTACCTATACTCGTATGATGCAGATTGTTCTAAAAGTAACGAATAAAACGATTACAAACATCGTCGTTAACATAATAATACTATAATTAATTAGTTACAATTCATTGATAGGAGATTAGGACTATTTGTGTCATTATCTAGGAAAAGGGACTTTATTGTCGATGGCACTTACGTCAATTCGCGTTGCGTTTGTATTGTATCGTCTTGAATAACGACATAAGCGCCATCGGCAATAAGGTTCCTTTTCATGAACAATGTCACATTTATTGAACCCAATTTAGTTAAAATTTACCATCAACATCGAGTCGATAATGAGGAAAAAAATGGTAGTTTCGACTCTAACGATAGACTCGTAGCGTTATAATTACAGCCAGGACGTATTGTAAATACATGTATACGTGTTTAAAAACTCGCTGAGGCCACAAGATGTTCAAGCTCGTTTGTCAAGCAAGTTAGATTGACAATCGTGATCGACAGTTTAAGCGCAGGGCAGTAATAGTTATTTTCACCTCACTCGCTCGAAAAACCTTAGTTTATAGCACAAAATCTGCTCATGGTTTAATCTTAAAGCAAGCGAAAGAAGCTATAGCTTCTTTCGCTTGCTCGGCTTTCCCAAATAACCACTTTGCAGCCTTGCATAACAAATAACTATTGTTATACAAGGGAGAAAAGTTAGTGTTTACCTTCTCGTGCTAAAATTGAGAGCCTAGCTAGCGAAAGATTAAAAAATTGCGAGGAAATAAACTCTAAAAATTTTAATAATATTAATTCAAAATTATTGGCAATTGTCATTTATCATTCAAAAACATTAAATAAAAGAACATTCAACTAGCTGACTTCAAATAAACAATGGATTAGTAACAAATCATAATAAACAATTTGTATGGAACTCTTGTGAATAAAATGCAACTTTGCTACCTGAGGCGCTACCGCCAAATACGATATTCGCAATAGACGATTGTCTCTATAACTCTCATGACGTCTTAATTGGAGTAAAAGAGAAAAATGCCCGAAAACGAATATCGTTTTGGGCGGTAGCGCCTCTGTTGTAAAGAATAAAACAGTTTTTAATTTGCTAGTAAGGTGATTTTTTTTTTTTTAACTAGTGCGTAAAAAGTGCACTTTGCGCACGTTTCGCGGTGTTTGATTGTGACGCGTGACGCTTGTTTTGAAAAATTGGGTTGTACTATTTCTTATAAGTAATTATTTATTTCTTACGTAAGCACTATCTCGATTTTTTTTATAGAGACTGGTCTCGGCAGTGAGATCCCATATCGCGCGCTAACGCTAGAAGGCGCCCCGCGCACACTCAAGCTATGCGCACACGACGCCGCGCCGACAGCTGCGCGTGCGATCATGCGCGCGCTTCTTGTGCATGGACTGCGGTATCGTGAACACGATATCGAGGAGGCTGACTGCTCTATGGAAGAGCTTCAAGCACTTATTGATACAGACAACGAGTTAGTATAACAACACCATTATGTGGCATTATCTAGGAAAATGTACTTTATTGTCGATAGCACTTACGTCGAATCGCGTTGCGTTTGTATTGCGTCATTTTGAGCAACGACGTAACCGCCAATGACAATAAGGTCTCTTTTCATAGATGTCATATATATTATGTACAATTGTACAGTCGCCATTAGATGTATCGGAGCTGTGGTCACAAATATATGAACAACGCCTCTATTGTCGAGGCGATAAAGTGCATGTTTAGATATTTATGACCACCTCCACAGCTCTGATGTATATGACGGCAAATCATCGTCGCCTGCGCTCGCGGTGTTCCACAGATAATTTATGATAAATTAGCGAGGGCGTGGAATTGCACCTGTAGTGTTATTGTGTGTTTACATGCATTCTATAATTGAAATTTCCTTTTCCCGTATAACCACTATAAATGCAATTCCAATGCTAATTTATCTATTCAAGCGAGTATCGCCCTAACGGCCCGGCCACGATAATGCGCGACTTGCGGCGCGACAAGCGTTTTGTCTGTTCGCTGCGCGGTCAAGATGCGCGGTGCACTGCGGTTGGTTGGGATCACACGCAATGAACAGATAAAATTTGCGCAATGTCGTGGCCGAGCCGTAAAAGATGGCACAACGAAAGTACAGGCCCTCATGAGAGTGAATAAAAGTATGTTTTGTAACTCCATAAACAAGCAGCAATTAAATGCCCTGGCTGACACTAAAAACATTAACGATTTTTTTTGCAATTTATTTTGTCACCTTTAAAAAGGTAAATATAGTACCACCTCCACAGCTCCGATTAAACTAATGGCGGCTGTACCGATTATACGAGGATTATGTCATTAGTCATTACTGTTTTTGCCTATTCGCGATTCTGCACAAATTCCACACAGCTGAGTTTGGATTAATAATAATTTTTCACCTAAGGGCCTACCGCGAAAATCAAAGAACTAAAGTTTCGGGCATTTTTCCCTTCTACTCCAATTAATGCTTAATTAGAATGACAGAGACAATCATCCTATTGCGAATATCATTTTTGGCAGTAGCGCCCCAGAGCTCTTTTTAGCCGGTTTTCGCAACAAACCCCTAGTTTTTTACTTAAGTTTATATGCTCCCACCATCATTAGACGAACTTCTACAACGACAAGCCCAATACCCTTACCATGAGTTGTGACATTGCGGTTTTCGATAACGAGTATCGAGTTTACTACCTTTGCATCTCACTTGTACTATTTTAGTGCAAACGAGATGCACAGATAGTATACTCGATACTCGTTATCGAAAACCTCAGAGTCACAACTCATGTTAAGGGTACTGTGCCGGGGCTTAACAATCCCTGTACGTTGCTCAGTCAGCAGCAAAAGTTGCTAAGCGTTTGAAGTGTTCAAAATGACCTACACGCGCTCTTATTCTCTTGACAATAGAGACGTGTTGACCTCATTTTGAACACCTCAAATGCTTAGCTACTTCTGCTGCTGACTGTACGTGTAGCCAGGATCACAGCTTATAGAATGTACTAAAATAAACTTGGTTAGGCTATGCCCTTACAATATACTGTGTGTAAGTCTAGTACGGGCGAAGAATTAAACCAGACATAGGATTTACCAGTATAATCATTAACCAAAAGGTTTTTCTTTAATTATACCTATTATACATATGTAATTATTTTTAGTAAAATTTCTGAGCAGTACTGCGAACACTACGTGATATGAGCTTTTGAAACAAACTGTCAACGAGTGCTTAACTCGAGTGTGTTGCATTACATTGCGGGAAGAATTTTTTTATATGGATAAAACTTTAATTGTACTTCTAAGCAAAAGTTACCTAAATTAATTTCTTATCACTTATTCTATCCTCTGTTAAGAGATTCGCCCGTATAAGATTTACACACCGTATAATTCCCATATTGCTGGCCAAGATACTGGTGCCATCTAGTATTTCACAGCCGCAATAGATCTGTCGCTTAGAATTTTTTCGCTGGCGGGAAAATAACTACACACGATACTCGACAAATAGCGCTTTGTGAACTTAGTACTAAAAATATACGATAACTGTTCTAAGGAACGCGGTTTTGTATAGACATTTATTATATTATCCTTGTATTCAGTTATTATTTGTTATTTATGAAGCGGATTTCATTTTGATTGGCTTTTTAGTTTCCATGTTCATGTTTTGAGTCGCTTTTTTTAAACTCAAGAAAGCCAAAAATGATCTCATATTTCTGTGCCCCCAGTGAAAAAGGGTATAAGACAAATTAGCACAGCGTAAAAGGGTACAAGTGCCGTAAATTTTATAGGACTTGTGGCCTTTTTTACTAAGCCAATTTGACTTATACCCTTTTTCACTAGGGCCACAAATTTATTGGATGCGTTGCCCAAGAATTGCAGAATAAAATTGCTGATACTAAAACAAAAAAACAGTAAATAATAAGTTATAAATATTGATTTACTGTAGCTAATTAGTTATAAATAATTTGTTATTGTTTTAATGTGTTATTTCCTTCCTATCTAAATATAACGGAGTCCACACTCCATACTGCGTATTAAAACGATATATAATTTAAACGATATTTAATTATAATGATAAATACATATAACCTATATAGGTAAATGTTGTTTTACCGTGCACTGAAAATAAGTTATTATTTGTTATTTATAAAGCGGATTTCATTTTAAATCTATTCTTAGTTTCCGTATTCATGTCTTGAGTCTTTTTTTTTAACTCAATTATTTTACCATTAAGACATTAACATAGTTACTGTTTTAGTTATGTTTTTTTTTAAATACCCTGAACAATCTCTACAGTTGACTGCTCGTGGTTGAAAACCCAAACTTCGGTTGCGCCTTTCCTGACGTGACCAAAGTTATGGTATTCCAGCCGTATTTTTTTAAAGACTCATAATGATGAGTTGTGCCTATATTTTTTTGTTAATTTCGGGCGATTGTCTCTGTCACTCTCATGACGCCTTAATTGGAGTAAAATAGAAAGAAGAAGAAGCTCGAAATATAGGAAACTTCGATGTTCGCGATACCAACGTAGTTACCACGCATTATATCGCACTAGGCACACATACTAAAATGTAGCGGTAGCGCGTCGAGCGAGGCGAGCGGAACGACGTGCAAGCGACGCGCTCACGGCCCGGCCACGACATTGCAAGAATTGCGGTGCGGCAAGCGTTTTATCTGTTCATTGCGTGTAATCCCAACTAACCGTCTTAACCGCGCAACGAACAGATAAAACGCTTGTCGCGCCGCAAGTCGCGCATTGTCGTGGCCGGGCCGTCAATCCGAACGGTGTGCCCTAACACAGCTTAAAAATGGGTACCTTATCCGAAACATTTCACCTATTGCAATATAAGTATACATAAGAACGGATAGCACATGGTTGCCATTTTATTGTCTATTGCGCTATCTATCACTTTCGCACTCACATAGATATTGTAAATGAAAAAAACCCGACCATATTAGGGTATCAGTTCAGCCATTTTAATTCAGTAGTAGTAGCGTGACTCACAAGTTCAATTCAATTCAATTCAAATTATTTAATGTCATAAAAACACTTGTCAAATACAAATAAATTACAATTTACATAAATTACAAAAATAAAATTAACAAATACAAGTCACAACAGTTATAATTATTTAGACCCACATGCAAGAGTGAATAGGCTGTTACTGAACCAGCGTGCTACACCGTCGACCTCGTCGACACTTCATATGTGACTGAGGTCAAACGCTGATTATTTACCATCGACAGAAAATACTTCGTACTGAGCGTAGCAACAGCATGGCGAGAGGAAGGCACTATTACCGCCCAGTGCGCCGCTGGTGCCTGCGGCCTGGCGGGGTCCCGGCTGGACGTGCTAGGCCACGGCGTGGCGCCCGCCGTCCGGCGCCTGCTGGCGCACCTGGCGCCCGGGGCGCCATTCCGTTGTCTACAGGACTGGGACAACTTGAGACTACATGAGTGTGGATTTCTGAATGAGTCTTTGTCCAGTACTAAACCATGCAGGTATGTGTTAACCTTTTATACTGATGTAAACTCTGAGGGTTTTAACTCAATATTACAAATTTAACAGGGTTTAATTGCGTTAAAACTGTAGTAATGCTACCTATTTTTGCCGACGTTTTGACAGTGGTGTAACTTCCAGTTAACAACCCCATGGTTGTGGCTGGAGCCGGACTGAGGAGGCGGACAATATCGTATTTTTTTTTTTTTTCTTACAGCAATTGGACAGAAACTGCGTGTTCCGGTGACTGTGTAACTGTGGCGATACTACCAGGGGAGTATGTAACAGAACAATGCTACCTAGCGCATCAATTAGCCAAAGTAGCTGGACCACTGCACCTAACCTTTACAACAGAGCGAGTCAACCGCTCATACCTCTTCTTCGACTACGACTTCTGGATCGACAGTAAACAGCGCATATGGCCTGCACCTTCTATCCCTACATACAACACGCCAAACGCCGTGTCTTTATCACTAGGAGACGTCAGAAAACTGTTACACTTTGCCCCACCAATACTGAACCTTGCGTATAGCTTCCGACCCCCACCCGACATGCTGCGCAGAGTTTTAACAAACACTTCGATTACTTCGAAGCTGGACATACACACAGCGGCATGTGAAGCCGTTATCGCCTCAAGCGCGCTTGCCCGCAACTGGCTCACATGTAACGATACTTTCTGTAACATGAAACCTAGGGCACGCATCTACGTATGCGAAGAGGAAGACAATAAAGACAGGCGCTACGAAACTATCAAAAGAATAGTGAAAAGCTATTGGTACAACACGAGCAATCAAACCGGTCTAGAATTTATCAACGTGAAGATAAACTGTTCCTTAACCGATGAAGTTAAATCTGATTTGGAGAGAGTGTTGTTGCATTTCGACTTGAAGGTGACGTTGCGTGGTGTGGTGGCTATGGGGTCGGGGGGAGGGTCGACATTGCCGGAGTTCGCGAGCAGTGAGACGCGGGAACCGCTCCTGTTGGTAGCGACGCCGCCGATGGGAGCGGAACTAGCCGGCGCGCGCAGCACGTCGCCGTCAGTGCATGCGCTGGCGTCGGCTGTGCGGACGCTTCTGGACAGCTGTGGCTGGCGACGCGTTGCGCTTCTGAGAGAAGAGGGTACTAGCGATGTGTTAGTATAAAACTGTTTATTCAAACCTGCTCTTACTTATTCTCTTTACCTTTTAACACATTCGCTGCCACCCCCTCCAAAAATGTATGGAAATGAACGCACATGTGCGTTGGTGGCAGTGAATGCGGTAAATGTTAGACACGGTAATGCTAAAAGCTTAGTGCATCCGATAATAGGAAAAAGCAGTGGCAGTCATAAGGTAAATCAGCTTAGAATCCAACCGTATATAGTCCAACAGGGTAGGGTAGTACACACGAATTCCTTATAAGCCAGAAGAGTAATACATAATACTTACTATGGTGTTACTTTTTAGGGTTCCGTAGTCATCTAAGGAACCCTTCTAGTTGCGCCATGTCTGTCCGTCCGTCCATCAGCGGATAATCTCACTGACCTTTAGCACTAGAAAGCTGAAATTGTATAACAATCACGCCGACAAAGTGATTAAAATAAAAAATGGAAAAAATGTTTTACCCCTTACGTAAGCAACCCTTACGTAAAGTGGGGTGTGATTTTTCTTTTTTCATTTCAATCCTAACGTGTGATTTGCGTGTGATATATCGTTGGATACGTTTTAGTTAAAGTTTCATAAATAATTGTAACAATATTGAAACTCTCATGTTTATTTAGTCACTCTTGTGACATGTTTTATTTTTTTCTAATTGCTTTAAAATGAGACATGTTCTCCGAAACATGTCAAGTGACTGACCCTGCATTTTATTTTTAATAGATGGAAGCGCTCGCTAGGGTTGGCGGAAGCATTAAGCAAGCGAGGCCTAATAACGCACCAGGAGATACTAAACGACAACGCTACGGACGCGTTGGACGCGCTGCGGGCACGCGACGCGCGCGTCGTGGTGGTGGACGCCAGCGCGGGCACGGCGAGGAACGTGCTGGTGACGGCAGAGGCACGCGGCATGACGCCGCGGGCCGGATACGCGTGGCTTGTTGTAGGCGCTGCGGGAAACTCTTCTGACTCGGTAATGTTCACATTTAAATTGTTTTATATTAAGCAGAAACGTCTGCTAGCAAATATTATCCAATGGTTGGTAGTGTTACATAACATAACGTTATGTAATATAATATAATAACACAAATTGTAACATAAGTTGCTTACATTTTTATCGTTCTAAGGGTATGTTACGTTATAAGATTATTTCTCTAAAAAAATGCTGCCTTTCAAAGTTTAGATATTTTACGTCAATTTAATATTTTTTCTTAGATTACTCGGAATCATAAGCACTCGTTTCTAATAAAAAGTCACATAGTGTTACTCTACTGTGCTTCCATCTACCATATATTCTTTGGTGGTGTCACAAGAGAAGATATCAATAATGTACATAATGGAATATTAAGAATTTTTTGAGTCTTTAACTTATGGAAAACAAGAGGTTTTTTCCTCATAAGCCTCATTGCCCTTTTGGCCTCTCTCTTATGTCCCGTGACTTTTCTGAGCTGTGATTACATACATATATTTCAGCCGTATGCAGTCCACTGCTGAACATAATGCTTCCCACAAATATGACTTGTACCATCTTGGGGGTAGTTACCATAGTCGCCACGCTTGGCAGGCAGGTTGGCGACCGCAGTAGCTGTAGATTGGGTTTCGACGGACGCTGCTGCCCGTCCGCGGGATTTTTCCCTTTGTCGCGTCTTACCACACCCGCAGGAGGAGACAGGGTGATGCTATTCTAGTCAGCCGGCATCACACGGCCAGCTGTGATTCCGATACATTTAGTTTTACTTGGCCCGATTGTCATCTTGATTACATCTCAGGACTGGCTGCCAGCCACACCGGACTTCTCCTACATGACCCTGAGCGGCGGCTGGCGCGGCCGTCCAACAGCCCCGCCTGGACTTCTCCACTCCTCAACACTCCGCGACGCCTTAGACAGCGAATTTCCAACATGGCCGCCACACACGTCAGCCCTTGTCGACGCCTTACTGCTGATGCTTGAAGGCACGACGCAGTTAGAGAAGCTTTATCCGGAGCACAGGCATGATCCGCATCGCCCTGGTGTTATCAAGTATGTGCCTAACGTTTAAGCTTGTTACATAGAAGTGGAAAGAAAAATGTTTGATTTTGCCAAAAAGTCCCGTTGGCTCCATTGCTCTCCGCGGCTACGGGATTGGGTTGTTAAAAACCACTCGTATAAATCTACACATCCTCCTACCTATCAGCCACTGATGGACATAAGCCTACTCCGTAAACCGCCACAGGGAGCGATATCTAGCAGGCTGCTGCCACCAATTCAGCGACACGACACGAGATCATTCAATTCAATTCAATTATTTTATGTCATAAAAACACATTTCATATACAAATAAATTAGAATTAACATAAATTACAAAAATTAAATTATTAAATACGTACTTACAAACAACAATAAAATAATATAACAATCAGCTAAAAATTTACAATGTCATAGAGGCTAATTGTGAGTGTCATTCAAGAACTAGACTATAATACACTTTATCCAGTAAACATGTCTATTCTGGCAACATACTGCTCTTACGTAGGTGCCTCCTTTATCTCAGAGCCCAACTTATTGTATATTTTTACCCTCAAAGAGTTTGACATTTTCGCTAGCCTGGCAGGTAGGTACGGCGGGGTTCATATCATTAGCAGTTCTTCGCTGATCCGGATGACACGTTTTAAATTGATCTTTATGTTTCCACATGAATTTGGCAACTAAGGGACAAAACATTAATTGGTCGTGATAGTTTGTGAACTTACGCTTTCGCCCCATGCCTGTCTTTACATTAGAGCTTTAGCAGCTCTGCGTTTACACACACATGCGCATTTAAATGAATCTGCATATATTTGTTTCTAGAACATTCTTCCAACTTCTCGACAACACTACGGTCCGGGGAGTGACGCGCGACATACGTGCGAATTCCTCTCCGCTGGTGTTTGCGCACCGCTGGACCAGGGGGGGCGCGTGGCTGGTAGCGGCGTGGGACGGGTCTGATAACATGCACTTCGATAAAGGTAACGAAATAACTATATGGCAAACATACATACATCATCATTCTCCATGAGTTGTCCCGGCTGCCACGGCTCGTGGAAGCTTGGGTCCACTTGGCAACTAATCACAGTATTTGGCATCGGCTCTAGTTTTACGAAACCCTGACCTTCCAACCCTGATGGTAAACTAGGCCTTATTGGGATTAGTCCGGTTTTCTCAAGACGTTTTCCTTCACCGACAAGCCACTGGTATCTATCAAAGGATATTTCGTACATTAGTTCCGAAAAACTCAACGGTACAAGCTGGGGTTTCAACCTGGGACCTCCGGATTGCAACCGCTACTTACCGCTAGGCCATCAGCGCTTCGCAAACCAACGTACTTGTGACTTCTCTGGTGTTGCGAGTGTCCATGGGCGGCGGTAGTTGCTTACCATCAGGCAATCCGTCTGCTCTTTTGCCTCCTACATCATAAAAAAAAACCAAAAGTGGTCTAACATTTAATACTCATGAGTACCTTCAAGACAAATACTTACGAATTACTGCATATACCAACTTAAAAATGTATTATTCCGTCAGATCAGGTGTGCCTCGCCGTATCCGATGGCCCTAAGTGTCACACCTCGCGCTCTGGCAACCACTTCACACCCCACTGCCACGACATCGCATGGGCCATATTAGTCTGTGCGCTAGCGTTGGGCCTGCCATCCGTGTACGCCGCCACGGTTACGCGCCGCCGCCGCCTTAAACGCCGAGACCGCGCAATTGAGGAGCGCGCGTTGCTTCTCGGCGGGCACTCCGCCGCCGACGCCGCCGCGGGAGCGGCGTTAGCCGAGCACGCCGTGCCACGCGATGCCTTGCAGTTGCTGGACGAGTTGGGCACTGGACATTATGGGGTTGTTCATCAGGCGGTATTACGCCTGCCTGCAAGCGCCGCACTTGGCGTCGCCGTTAAGGTATCCTATTGCATCAAGATTATATATTCATACTAATTACATCAGCTACAGTACGTCAGCTTTACTGTGCGATGCCGGCTGACTAGAATAGCACCAGCTCATCTCCTCCCGTGGGTGTCGTAAAATTTCTACGGACGGGCAGCAGCGTCCGTCGAAACCCATCTACAGCTACTGCGGTCGCCAACCCGCCTGCCAAGCGTGGCGACTATGGCAACTACCGGCAAGATGATACAAGTCATATTTGTGGGAGGCCTATGTCCAGCAGTGAGTGGACTGCATACGGCTGAAATGTATGTAACGCAAGCATACAAGCCGATTCCGGCCGGCTTAACTAACATTCCCGTAGTTTTTTTTTTGGCTCATGAATAAAAGGCAAAGCAACTCTCGACTCGCCTCACCTCACCGCATCGCCACTGTGCCGTTCTAAACATTTTCGCGAGAGAAGTATTTCCTGTGCTGTTTTTGCGAACTTTAACACGTTCACAGTCTCCATACAAAACGTTTTGTTTTCCTCATACGGCCAAGCAAATTACCTCCACCGCACGTTTGCACTATATTTGATGTAGGATGCTGTTGAATCTAACAAAAATATTGACAGATAAATCAGAATTATATATTTCTTATATACCAGCATTGATTTAATTGCGTACCTTGTCGGTTATAGTGAACCATGTGTGTGGCACGGATTTGTGAAGATAGATTGTATCGTGACCCATGTATGGGGCACTGGACTGCGAAAGTGTTAATGGACTACCATTATGCTGATGTAGGTGAAAAAAATACCTAGCGTAAAACTGCCCAAGTACAGTTCCTAATTATAGTACAAAACTAAGTATAATATCTTCGTTTAGGTGTGAGTATTCTGTAGTAATTCTTAATTTTAGATATTTTTTTTAAGGCACCACGAGCTGACGCCCCGGCTGGCGCCGCAGCTGAGCTACTTCGCGAAGCAGCGTTACTGGCAACATTGCGGCATGACCATATTGTGCGTTTTACAGGTAAGAATCAAATATATTTCTAGTTGATAACTTAAATTTGCACTGTTAGGCGTAGAGACGTTAGGTCCATAGGGTCCCAGCGCGCGCAACCTTTTTGCAGAAATCGCGAAGCGTCTGGTTGATACAACTGGTGACCGAAGAGCTGGCGGATTCCTCGCAAGTATCACACGTATCAGCATTGCGATACATCGAGAAAGTGCTGCCAGCATCTTTGGTACAATGCCTCAAGGGCCTTTTTTAGATTTAATAACTAGTTAAGTAATTCGTATTTTGATGAATGTAATAATTATTGTGAATAAAGAATTATAACTTAAATTGAAATTGGTTGACCATTGTGTTGTTGCACATACCTAGTACGAGTATAACCTGTGTTCTCAGGTGTATGCTGGGAGGGCGGGCCACTAGTACTAATGGAGCACGCGTTTTACGGCGACATGAGGCGGTAATTTTTATTCATCCATACTAATATTACAAATGAGAATAACTCTCTGTCTGTCTGTTACCTCTTCACGCTTAATCCGCTAAAATTATTGGGATGAAATTTGGTATGGAGGAGTTTGAGCTACGAGAAAGGACATAGGATATTTTTTATCCCGCAACCATTTGAAGACGGCACGTGGCTGGCCGACGAAGTTGCGAGGAAAAGTTAGTAATATATAAATATTATTATCTCTTCATCAATTCACAATTTTTTTTTTTAATTTTATTTTGTAACAGCAAAATAAACTTTATTGTTTTATTATATTAATGTCAACAACAAAGGTCGATTTTGTATCTAATAAATATTTGTGTGTTATATATTAAAGGTACCTACGTGCTCGGCGCACACTAGCAGAACGCGCACGCGCCGGTCTGCCCGAGCCGGAGGCGGTGCATGTAGCGGCGACGGCGTTGACGAGGCTGGCGTGCGAAGCCGCGTCGGCGTTGGCGTATCTAGCGCAACAGCGACTGGTAATCTACACTATCTACACTAATATTATAAAGGCGAAAGTTTGTGAGTGTACATTAACACTTACTTCTTCACGTCTAAACTGCTGGAGCGATTTTAATTGGAATGGAGTTAGCTGACATCCTGGATTAACACATAGGCTACGTTTTTTCCCTAATAAACCGCGTGGCACAGCTATTTAAAATAGAATCATTTGCTGTCCATAGGCCTCCCACAAATATGACTTGTATCATTTTGTGGGACAGTTGCCGTAGTCGCCACGCTTGGCAGGCGGGTTGGCGACCATAGTAGCGGTGATTCGATTTCGGACGCTGCCACCCATCCATCGGTTTTTCCCTTTGTCACCTCATACGACACCCGCAGAAGGAGATGGGGTGGTGCTTTTCTCAGCCATAAGGGTTACGGCACACGGCTTTATTTCATAATAATTGCTAGGGCGATGGCACCAATGTTGCCATAACGTTATAAATTAAATATAAAATGTACCAACAAATGCACAACACTTGAGTCCTTTGAAATAAGCACTAATGTTCAGGAATGGTTCCTTGTCCATTACTGGTTCCGTCACCCTAATACTTATCTAGATGACGTTACTTCAGTAATGTTAGCTAATTTTGTATGTTTCTTGTGTGCAACAGGTGCACCGAGACATACGCGCGGCTAACTGTCTCGTGGATGTCCATCGGTCCTTGAAGCTCGCAGACTTCGGCATGGCCCGGCGCTTAGATAAAGAAGGGGATGGAGAATATCTTTGCAAGAGGCGTGCCATGTTTCCGGTATGTCCAGATAAAATTATGTTCGGTGGTAATTAATCATAATCATCCCCTATTTTCCTACCCTTGATTTCTCCGAATTTATATGGGACCAACTTCAAGGTATTATACCCTATTGGTTAATAAATAATTGTTATTATCAATAAATCGGACTACACAGTAAAAAGTTATGCGTTACAATCGATGAGTAAAAAAAACAATCATTCCCTATTTTCCTATCTTTAAGTTTAGATTTTTTTTTCAAATTGTTATGCGACCACCTCCGGGGTATATCCTTTCCAATAAAAAAAGAATTATCAAAATCGGACTAGTGTGTAAAATGCTATGCGTGATCGTACATAAAAAAAAATACTCATCGACTTGAGAACCTCCTCCGTGTTCTGCGTCGGTTAAAAATACGTTTTTATCGTTTTATAACCAGCTTACACAAGAGAAAAAGATTTTTTTACGATAGAATATATGCATATGTTTGTAGGTATTATGGATGGCACCAGAATCCCTCTCCTACGGCGTTTTTACAGCGGCCAGCGACGTGTGGGCGCTAGGCGTGTTGCTGCTAGAACTGGCTACGCTGGGCGACCGGCCCTACTGCGCGTGGACCACCAACCGAGTTCTGCGCCACGTGCGAGACGGCGGCGCGCCGCCGCTGCCGCAAGACGTCGCTACCGGCACGTGAGTATTAGTCAAAAAAGTAATGAAAACAATAGTACTTTAACCTTTTTAACGTTATATAAAACTTAAAAGCTACCGCTCAAACACCACGTTACTAAAACTAAACGTTAAGCAAGTGCTTATAGGTTTATTATGCTGTATAGTCTGTCGTTGGAACTGCGGTGCCGATATGTGAGTTTTTGGTGTGGAAAAGGTTAAGCGCCTTCTAGCCTAGGCAGTGACTGCCTACGAAACTGGAGCTCCTATGTTCGAATCCTGGTTTCCATCCATTTATTTGTGTTAATTTCGAATATCTCGTCCTAGATCTAGTTATTTATTTGTCTTATAATTTATACTAATGAGGTTACACAAGTCGACTTTGTTAGATTAAGATTAAGTATATAAAATTAATCTGAAATGATTAGGTATTTCTTATACCCTTTTTTGAATTTGTCAGGAAATAAAAATTACGAAGTATTCATATAACACGCCCTTTTCGTTTTTATTTACCTGTGATAACTACATTTCAGTGTAAATCCTATAAATAGTTTGTTACATATCAATGCATTTACTAATGAATTAAACTATGTTCTAGCCGCTATATAACATCGCAATGCTGGCACCGCTCGCCCGAGGAAAGGCCGTCGGCAGCCGAAGTAGTAACCTATCTCACCGAACATCCGCGCACGATACAACCGGCGCTCGCGCCGTACGCCGAAGAATGGACTAACTAATATTAATATAAATAAACTTTTAACAAAATATAAACCCGACTTCAAATATGTACTGAAAAGCAACAAATAATTGTTTTTTTTTTTGTATTTAAACTTACGTGAGACATGTCTGATAAATTAAATTAAACATTAACACGGCTCTACTCACCCGCCACGGCGGTGAGTGCGCGACGGGCCGGCGACGCGATCGCCGAATCGAACGGACACTCAGCACTCTTAGTGCTTGATAATGGAGGCCTATGTTCTCCGAAACATGTCGCGCGAGTGACTAAATAAACGTGAGTAGAGCCGTGTTAATGTTTAATTTAATTGTTTTTTTTATTACTTGATAAGTACTTTTGGACTATTTAGAACAAATAAATTTCTTAAGACAATTATATATAATTATTTTTGGTTTAGGTGTCGGTGCCACCCACTCTTTTTGTTTCCAGAAGCCTTCGGCAGTCGTGAATAAATCGATCTCTGTTTCAATACAATACAATACAATTTCACTTCCCCGTCGCTAAAATCGTTATACATTTTGAGTAGTTCTCTTAATTCCTCATGGATCCCATCATCAGATCTGAATTCTGGTAACAATGGGACCAACCTTGAAGTAGATGCTTTCAAACAACGAAATCGAATTTTTGGAATCGGTCATAAATGACGGAGCCAACCGAATTGATAACCTACTACTTTTTTTGAAGTCGGTAAAAAAAATGCTATTGGCATAATGGAATGCCGCAACATTTCTGTTAAGTCGACAGCCATCTATATTATAATAAATGTGTTTTCCTCACTAGCCCGGTTGCAAGACACCACGTCTAGCAGGCGGGTTGGCGATCGCAGTAGCTGTTGATTCGTTTTGACGCTGCTGCCCATCCGTCGGTTTTTCCATTTGTCGCATTACTACACCCGCATGAGATGGGGTGGTGCTTTTCTCAGCCGGCACTGCACGTCACGGCGGCAGGATAGGTAGTTAGTAATTAGAATTTGTTATATCCTCCTAAGGTACCTGTAGTACTAATTAGTAATTGCTATAAAGAAATTAGAATTTTATAAAATTAGAACAGCGTTCAATTTCATTAGTTTCCTTTGATTTTGACACAAAATAAATTATACTTTATTACCTACACTATAAAGAACGAATTCGAGTAGCATGTTACTTGTATGGTGGTGCTTAGGAGAATATTTAAATAAAATATTTCTTTACTGATTAGTCTTTTATTACATGTTCATTATAATACACAAACTTAATTACAGACCAATTTCGATTAAAATATTTCCTTCAACTCCGACAATTTCAATATATTTCTTGTAATATTTCTTACAAAGGGCAAATAAAATCTGGGCCCTATTCGACTATCTTGACTATGCATTGCGTGACATCGCCGATTTTTAAAATTGCTTACGATATAATTTGACCAATAGTCAAACATAGAATATTGTCTCCATACCTATAGGGACATATAGAAAGTTAAAAATAATATGTATACAGTAAAATATATCGATACGGAAGATTCCAAATATGTTTACATGTGCTTTAATTAGACCCCGATATCGGGGGTGCAAAATAGTAGCTGTCAAGTTCTTAGGGTAATCAACTAATCATATTTGTGATGTCGATATCGATACTCGAGTTTTCAATACATTTTTAATGTAGGTACAAGTACTATTTATTTGTATAAAGTTTAACTTTTTTTGGCATCTATGATAATCATTGACATTAAAAATATAAATCGTTATTAGTACAACCAAAATAATAAGAAAAGAAACATAAGAAAAGTAATAGCAACCATATATTTTTTATTGTAAAAATAATGTATTGAAAAATCGAGTATCGATATCGACATCACAAATATGATTAGTTGATTACCCGTCCCTAAGAACTTGACAGCTATCATTTTGCACCTCCGATAGCGGGGTCTAGCTTTAATATTGAAACAATAAGGTGCATGTATACATATTTTGGTACTTTGTTTGCATCGATATCTCTGACCTTGCTGTACCCCATTAGAGTACTTTGTTAAGAAAAACATTTATGCACGAAATTTTGAAATACAGTCAGCGTCATATAGTTAGTTACAGCCAGTATGGCCAAATATATCGATACACATATTGCTACATAAATAAAGATCTGTATCGATATTTGGCCATACTGTAACTAATATGACGCTGAATGTACATTGTAACATCGCTTATACGGGTCATACAGATCGTCTCTCCTGTGGATTATTAATTAAATTAAACATTAACACGGCTCTACTCACCCGCCACGGCGGTGAGTGCGCGACGGGCCGGCGACGCGATCGCCGAATCGAACGGACACTCAGCACTCTTAGTGCTTGATAATGGAGGCCTATGTTCTCCGAAACATGTCGCGCGAGTGACTAAATAAACGTGAGTAGAGCCGTGTTAATGTTTAATTTAATTGTTTTTTTTATTACTTGATAAGTACTTTTGGACTATTTAGAACAAATAAATTTCTTAAGACAATTATATATAATTATTTTTGGTTTAGGTGTCGGTGCCACCCACTCTTTATGTTTCCAGAAGCCTTCGGCAGTCGTGAATAAATTGATCTCTGTTTCAATACAATACAATACAATTTCACTTCCCCGTCGCTAAAATCGTTATACATTTTGAGTAGTTCTCTTAATTCCTCATGGATCCCATCATCAGATCTGAATTCTGGTAACCAACCTTGAAGTAGATGCTTTCAAACAACGAAAACATTTTTGGAATTGGTCATAAATGACGGAGCCAACCGAATTGATAACCTCCTCCTTTTTTTGAAGTCGGTAAAAAAAAATGCTATTGGCATAATGGAATGCCGTAACATTTCTGTTAAGTCTAGCTAGCTACATTATAATAAAAGTGTTTTCACCTCACTAGCCCCGTTGCACGTCTGGCAGGCGGGTTGGCGATCGCAGTAGCTGCTGATTCGTTTTGACGCTGCTGTCGGTTTTTCCATTTGTCGCATTACGACACCCGCAGGAGATGGGGCGGTGCTTTTCTCTGCCGGCACCGCACGTCACAGCGGCAAGATAGGTAGTCAGTAATTAGCAAGGATAGGACAAACGCCCGTCATTTCGAAAATATAACCCTGTTCCGTACAGCAGAGACTTCCTTATTTTATGATGTTAAAATATTTTGGAAGAACAGTATACCAATGTCAACGATTACATATGCCCCTATGACGTCGTAGACTGTGAACGGACTTTTTCAACGCATAAATGGGTCATAAATTCACATTTCACACACTCACAACTGAAAATTTAGAAAAAATCTTGGTCATTCTATTTTATTGGCGATAGTAAATTTCGGAATGTCAATCATAAATTAATTTGTCACTGGATATAAATTATGGTCTAATAAATGTATAAAATTGTATTTTTTTATTAACATAAGGAAGTCTCTGCTGTACGGAACAGGGTTATATTTTCAAAATAACGGGCGTTTGTCCTATCCTTGGTAATTAGAATTAGTTATACCCTCGTAAGGCCCACGAGCCTACCTGTAGTACTAATTACTATAAAGAAATTAGTATTTTATAAAATTAGAACAGCGTTCAATTTCATTTGTTTCCTTTGATTTTGACACAAAAGAAATTATACTTTATTACCTTCACTATAAAGAACGAATTCGAGTAGCATGTTACTTGTATGGTGGGGCTTAGGAGAATATTTAAATAAAATATTTCTTTAATGATTAGTCTTTTATTACATGTTCATTATAATACACAAACTTAATTACAGACCAATTTCGATTAAAATATTTCCTTCAACTCCGACAATTTCAATATATTTCTTGTAATATTTCTTACAAAGGGCAAATAAAATCTGGGCCCTATTCGACTATCTTGACTATGCATTGCCTGACATTTAATTGCTTACGATATAATTTGACCAATAGTCAAACATAGAATATTGTCTCCATACCTATAGGGACATATAAGTTTAAAATAATATGTATACAGTAAAATATATCGATACGGAAAGATTCCAAATATGTATACATGTGCTAATCGGGGGTGCAAAATAGTAGCTATCAAGTTCTTAGGGTAATCAACTAATCATATTTGTGATGTCGATATCGATACTCGAGTTTTCAATACATTTTTAATGTACTATTTATTTGTATAAAGTTTAACTTTTTTTTGGAATCTATCATAATCATTGACATTAAAAATATAAATCGTTATTAGTACAACAAAAATAATAAGAAAAGAAACATAAGAAAAGTAATAGCAACCATATATTTTTTATTGTAAAAATAATGTATTGAAAAATCTAGTATCGATATCAACATCACAAATATGATTAGTTGATTACCCATCCCTAAGAACTTGACAGCTACCATTTTGCACCTCCGATAGCGGGGTCTAGCTTTAATATTGAAACAATAAGGTGCATGTATACATATTCTGGTACTTTGTTTGCATCGATATCTCTGACCTTGCTCTACCCCATTAGAGTACATTGTTAAGAAAAACATTTATGCATGAAATTTTGAAATACAGTCAGCGTCATATAGTTAGTTACAGCCAGTATGGCCAAATATATCGATACACATATTGCTACATAAATAAAGATCTGTATCGATATTTGGCCATACTGTACTGACTGTAACTATCTATATGACGCTGAATGTACATTGTAACATCGCTTATATTTCATGATATTACACCAAAGTCAAGTTTGTATTAGCGTATGTTTATCGTCAAACACGTCACGTCAAACGTAACTGAGATTTAACTTAACAACGCACCCTATTTGATTACACCATTCTCTTGAAAACTCCCAATGTCTACAATACCAATATTTTATAATGCCATGTAACCTATACCGGGTGTGGCCTGTAATAGGAGCATTAACTTTAGGCAGCATTTCTACACTACAAACGTAGCAACATTTGTTCTACGACTTTTGAAAATAACTAATAGTTTAAAATATATTAATAAAAAAAGATTTTCCAAGCAAGCAATGTAATGCGAAAACTATGAAGTTTGTAGGCTGACAGTAAACGTCAACTAGACTATTGGTTGCTGTTCATTGAAAGTACTATTTAGTTTACAAGTAATGAATTGCCCAATATTTAAAGTTGTAGAACAAATGTTGTTACGTCCGTGGTGTAGAATCGATCCCTAAAATTTTTGCTCCTATTACAGGCCGCACCCGGTATACGCCATGTTTCCGTGTTTTGAGGTGTGCAATAGAGTATTTTATGTTTGTTTATTTTATTTATGTTTTGATTATCAATCTCATACATAAAGGAAAAGATCGCAAAATCTTACATAACCTTGTAACTACCGATCTGACAGCTATAGGTGCCGTTCAGTCGCCATCAAATATATCGGCACGGCAAGGTACTCAAAAATTATCAGAACATTTTAACGCCTTGACAATAGAGGCGTTGTTCAGTCATTTGTGACCACCTTGTCTGCTCCGATATATCTGATGACGACAGTATAGCTCTTGAAGACGAGTAGATTAATGTAATTTAGACTTTCTGGCTATGGGAATAAGAAAAATACACTTGCCTTCATGAATTGTAATAACTATAAGTAAACTTTGACAATTATTAACCTTTTGAACGTTTTTTCTCTCGTCAATATCTCTTCTTCTTTTAAAATATGGCGTCCATCAATATATCAATCGATGATTTCGCCAATGTCCAGTAAAGAAACATATAATTAACACGTTCAGTCCCGACGACACAACGTCTGTGATCACAAATTATCAAACTCCTATGCCAGTGACACGTATTTTTGTCTAAAAATATCGTTCTCCTATGCCGGTGTCACGTAAATGTGTTCAAATAAATTTACCGCAAATGCCGGCGACACAACAGTTGTGTTAAACGTTCGTATTCCTATACCACTGGCATAGGAGTAAGAACTTGACTTATGACAGTGGCATAGGACTAAAAAAATGGTATAATCCCAGTGGCATACTCTGAGTGTTCGCGATAATTTCTACCGGCATATTTTAAGCGTTTAGTAAAACCTTACCGGGGGCGAACATGTTAAAATAACATTTCAAGTTAGCTTTTAGAGCATGACGTTGTTCGGTAGTAGGCCTTGCGATTTGTAAAGTGGTAGCTGGAGTTTACAGAAAGTCACGAGGCGGCCGCGACCTCGGGACTGCCGGGTGTTGACCAAACAGTGGTGAAACGCGTATTGAGACCAATTCTTCATTAGCTGCGCAATACTGCGTTAGATCACTACGTAATAAGCTATCGATATTACACACTAACAACATTGAAGAACAAAAAATAAAAAATATATTCTCAACACATCTACGTCATTTTAATTCTCAACTTGTGTGTAGTGAACCTTATCTGTCAGCAAAAAAATGTTGTGACAGCGTCCGCCATGACACTTTTGAATTGGTGGTATGGTAGACACGACACCTTTAGATGTTCATGGCGTTCAAACGGTTAATAAAACGTATCAGCTGTAAAATTTGCAACTACAATATTATGCAATGTTGCACGTATTCCTTACGCATAGGGGCTCAAATATTTTTTAAACTAGCTTATAGGTGAAAAACTTAGGTAAAGCACCTTGCCTATGTAGTAGTAACGTGTATGTACACGCATGTTGGCGTTCTATATTCACATTTTGCCGTAAGTTCCATATTAATTCTCTGCACAACTACATAGACATGGTGCTTCAGTTAAGTTTTTCACCTATATTATACATTTTAATGTACAAACAGTGCGCGGAGGCACGGAATGCGATTTTGCGACTAACGTGCGACTTTTCAAATAAATACGGGTAATAACAATAAGTCGGTAATAAAATAAAATCGTATCAACAATACGCCGAAGCCACGTTTTTAGCACCTGAAACAAAATAATATATATATATTTTGGGACACTGTCAGTCGGATTCAACTAGCATTAGATATCCTCTAGCCGCCCAGAGACCAAAGCTTGCCAGGCCAAATGCAACTGTGGTTTGTCATAATTAAAATTAAAAATGGCATTCAATGGGAGACCTTTTTATAGGTCTCTGGACGGCTACAGGATATACATATTTTCATAGTGGGATATGGGCATCACTCTGCCCTGTCCATTTAAAAAAAGAACATAGGGCGGGTCTGCATTGCACCAGCAGATTCGTGACGGAATTGCCGCTCGAAACAGTTTGGGCAGAGAATATGACGTCACAGGCGGTTCGTTGATTCTCGCACACTTACTGCATGCCCCGTTCATGCGTTTCATTTCATTTACTTTTACAACTTGTTGAACTATGCCGTGATCTCAGAATTTATTTTTGTCGTCAAATGTGTGCACAGTCGTTATGAGATTTATCGGAGCTGTGGAGGTGGTCACAAATTTCTGAACATACATGTTGACGCTTTGACAATCGAGGCGTTGTTCAGATATTTGTGACCATTTCATAGCTCCGATATATCTGATGACGGCTGTACCACAGTTTTGGTAAATAAAAAACTTTGATTTTGACTGTTGTAACTAAGAACAAATCAAATATTTTTTTGCTTTGATTATTAAGTAAGTAATGATCAGGGAGCGTACCTTTCATGCCGATGACATCAAATTGACGTCATGTTGCATATAGGATGATACTAATTTTTCTGAAATTATCAATCATTCATCAATCAATTAATCATGAATCATTTTATTATATAGATTGTAACGATTTTTTCAAATATGTTTTATATTCATTTCGACAGATATACCATGTCAATTTCCATCTGTATCAGTGCGGAAAACATGCCATTTTATTTTTCATTACTATCAATCAATTCTTCATTTTACGTCATGTTTTATACATCATGACCGAGTTTCTTAAGTTTTAAATTATGCTCAATTATCACTGATATCATATTATGATATTACACAATAAAATATTATGTTATGATTATACCTAGATATTTTTCTAGCAGGAACGGCATTTGTTTTGTGCTTGCCACAATAAAAATATCGACAATCCTGCTATCGATAAGTACATACTACTTCAACTTCAAGATGTACACACAGTCTTATATCGGCTACCTACCTAGACGCCGCGTGTCACCGATCTTGAACAAATTAAACGTAATCCGTATACTTTTGATCCAATTTACGTTTATAATTTGCAATGAATAGTTCCAAATTGTTTTCTGAAGTAGGTATTTAAATATATATTGACTTTTATTATTGTTAGTTATTTTTAACCCTATTACCCCATATTTGTCTTTGTATTACCTGTATGGAAATTGAAGGGGTACTTATCGATAACAGGACTGTCGATGTTTTTATTTTGTCAATCACTTACAAGAAATCGTTCGTGCTAGAAAAATATCTAGGTATAGTTATGATGTATGAAACACACATGAATAAATGATTGATGATTAATGATTGATGACTACAATAAGACTAACTGTAATCATCCTATATGCAACGTGACGTCAATTTGCTGTCATCGGCACGAAAGGTACGCTCCCTGGTAATGATACTTTATATATTTAAAATTGAATTAAATGACATTTATTAAAAAAAAAAGCGACAAGGTCCTCCGACATTCGAAACAGGATGCCTCAGAATTAGCTTATCTCGGATGCCGGAGGCCCTCGTCGCTTTTTCTAAAGTGTAATTATGTCATCTACTTCAATTATAGACTGTTAAAATAAGACTGCTCATATTACATACCTGGGCGGCGGCGGCTGCGCCCCGGGTGGGTGCTGCTGCGGCGGCCCCGGGAAGTAATGCAGCTGCTGCAGGTGCGGCGGCAACTGCACGCCCGGCACACCCGGCACACCAGGCACGCCCGGCACGCCAGACACACCCGGCACGCCCGGCACTCCCTGCACGCCGTAGGGCTTGAGCGGCTCGCGCATGAGGTGGTGGTAGAGGTTGAGCGCGTCCACCAGCTCGGCGGACAGCTGCGTGAGCCGCGCGTGGCGCGCGTCGGCCCGCTGCAGCGCCGCGTCCACCGCGCCCGCCTGCCGCAGCGCGCGCGCCTTCGAACAAAGGGGACTCCATTAGCGTCGAAGTAATAGTAGGTTATGCATCTGTGCATAATGAAGGGCATTACAACAAGAGTGTAGGTTTATGAAACGAGGGCGAGTTTCATAATGCCTAATTATGTATAGTTGCATAAACTACTTTATCTACACACATATCATAAGTGTTTTATGACGGGTTCAGGAACCGTAGAGAAATGACCTGCATTATTACTAGTGCTACTTGTAAACATTAAAAAGTCAACGAACAAAACAAATGACAGCTTGGAATGGCGGCGTTTCGTATTTCGTATCTCTGTCAAATATTTTTTTAAACCATAGACAAACGAATGAACTCCCTATTCAATTGGCACTCGAGTTAAAATATCGTGCAATTTAAAAAAAAAAAAAAAAAAAACAACAAATTGGCGTTTCGTATCAATGACTGTTTTAATATCTAGATACTAGAATGGACACCCCACTAGCATTTGACAGCTATTCCAAATTTAAACACAACCTACTGTTTTCGAAAGGTAATGTTAACTTTTCATCTCCATTAATTTCTGATGGTTGGTAATGCCGGTCATGCATTGCCTACGGTTTCTGAACGCATTTTAGAACACTAATGATATGTACGTAGATAAAAAATAAAATGATGTCAGTTCTGTGACGATAATTAAACTTAAAATCTGTATTGACATTAAAATAATGGCGTTTTTTACATTACAATTATTACGAGCCCCAATGAATATTAGATCGTTTAGTTGCACTTGATGTATACGATATTTATTTGCCAATCTGAGGCCTATTTCTCGAACTCTTGTAACTCGTAACACAAGCGGAAGTCTCTTTCTAATAACAGGTGTCAAAAAGTGACATCGAAAAATAAGTCACAGGCCGCGCGACACTAACGCCGCAGTTTTGCACCGACGCCACGTCATTGAAACACCGCGCCTTCCTCTCTCCACCTCCTCCTCTAACCACCACAATGAACGCATCATACATACATACATACATTTCAGCCGTATGCAGTCCACTGCTGGACATATGCCTCCCACAAATATGACTTGAATCATCTTGAGGCTAGTTGCCATAGTCGCCACGCTTGGGGGTCATACAGATCAATTAGGTTCGCGTCTCTATTGTGGACATTGTGAAAGTTAAGGGTTTTGAAGCCTAATTTTTTATTATTTAATATATCAACATAAACCACTCCCCCTCTTACGTAACATTATACCACAAAAACATAACTTGAACTCATACAAGCCGTTAACTATTGACCACAGAAAAGACGATTTTTGTTTTAATCAATCTGTATGACCCTTGGCATGCGGGTTGGCGACCGCAATAGCGTTAGATTAGTACCGATGGACGCTGCTGCCCGTCCGTAGGATTTTCCCCTTTGTCGCCTCTTACGACACCCACGGGAGGAGATGGGGTGGTGCTATTCTAGTCTGCCGGCATCACACGGCATGATCACAATGAACGCGCGTGTTCTAAAAAACTACTACATACCCTAACCTGCACTTTTTTGTAATACTGTATGACTGTAATACAAGCTTTTTCTCGCGACTTCGTCGGCTAGCCATTTCTTCAAAGTATAAAGATAAAGATAAAAGACATTTATTCATGACGTACACATACAATAAACAGAATACAAGATGAAGAATAAGTAAGACATCACGAAATGGACCCAACTCAGTGTAATGCTGGCTTGAGAAGTCAGCGCTGATCTTCCGTTGAGCCCATTTGGTGATGTCACGAAAAATAACACAAAACAAAAAGGAAACAATAAAAAATTTAAGATAATGACAAAACAGGCATGCAGACTTATTAATTTTACTTTTTTTTCTTGCGTTTTGTAGTATGGTTGCGGAATAAAAATTATCCTATAACCTTTCTCGTAGCTCAAACTCTCTTCATACCAAATTTCATCCCAAATGGTTCAGCGGTTTAAGCGTGAAGAGGTAACAGACGGACAGTTGCTTTCGCATTTATAATATTAGTAAGGATTTTTTTAGTGATATAAATACATTTATTTATAGAAATTACAATCTTATTATGATAACTACAAGTATTTAACTAGTTACAGTATAAAATCTAAACAAGGCCCTTGAGGCATTGTACCAAGGATGCTGGCGGCATTTCCTCGTTGTATCGCAATGATACGTTGTGCGAGGAAGCCGCCAGCTCTTCGGTCACCAGTTACATCAACATATGGATTAGTTATATGAGTGTCGTGTGATGCCGGCTGACTGAATAGCACCACCTCATCTCCTCCCGCGGGTATCGTAAGAGGCAACAAAGGGAAACATCCTACGGACGGGCAGCAGCGTCCGTTGAAACCCAATCTACAGCTACTGCGGTCGCCAACCCGCCTGCCAAGCCTGGTGACTATGGCAACTACCCCCTAAGATGATACAAGGCATATTTGAGGGAGGCCCATGTCCAGCAGTGGACTGCATACGGCTGATATGTATGTATGGATTAGTTACCTCGTGCCTGGCCAAGTCCTCTTCCCCTGGCGCTGGTGCTTCAGGACTGGCCTCGTGGAGAGCTAGCAACGCAGCATCCAAAGCTGCCTCATCTATATCCGGTTCCTCTTCCTCCTCAGGGATGGGGCCAGCTGACGCGGCGAATTGCACATTTTTGCCGCCAGTACGCGATTCGGTCTCTGAAAAAAAAACTAGCTATAGCTGAAAAATCTAGCTAATGCACCTGGCCTATGTAGTAACAATTCCATTCATTTATTTTATTTTATTATTAAAGGCTTATAATTAAAGTTAGTACTTAAAAACGATATTAGATTTAACATTTAAAATCATCAAAGTAACGTGTGTCTACACGCATGTCAGCGTTCTATATTCAAATGTTGATGTAAGTTCCATATTAATTCTCTGCACAACTACATAGACATGGTCCTTCAGTTAAGTTTTTCACATATTACGTAACTAGGTTTACCTAGAAGTCTGTAACTTATATAACGCCAAAGTCTCCTCCTTAATTACCTATTACGGGATTACAACATATAGATAAATAGCTTTTCCATGCTACTTCGTCGGTCAGCCATGCCTTTAAAGTAAGGTTGCTGGATAAAAATGATCCTTCTCGGGTCTGAATTATGCTGAGGAGAGTCCATTGCGTGGTAAACATTGTTACATCTATATTCGTATTGTTACCTTTATTATTAAAATATATATATATATGGATCCGGGCCCTGGACCATCTGTTTCATAAGCAGGGTCATTAAGTAGGAACCAATACTAACTTGCAGCAGATTCAAGATCAGCACTGACAAAGTTGGCCGGGAAGAGCCCCTCGCCACGCTCGTTGCTCCCCTTCCACCAGTTGGGGTCGCTGGCGTCCGTCACCCACACTGAAATATGACGTTTTATTGCCGGCGTATAAAATATGCACGCTCAAGTGTACCACAAGTTCATCCTGTGTAACAAAAGTTTTATAGTACCGTTCTACATTACTACAGAGGTCAGAAAGTAAGGGGTAGCCGGCCGAGTATGTGTAGATTGTTACGAAGCCGGCAACCCCTTTTCACTCCCAATAAAAACGAAATAAAAAATAAATACATTAGAATTCGACACTTTTAAAGTACCCATCACGGAATCAGTTCGTTACCGATCGACAGAGGCCATTTATATAGTACTAACCTATCTCTCCCGCCAAAAACGTCAACTCATTATCCTCGGCGGCCTCAAAGTCGTAGAGCGCGCGGACCTTCCTCGGCGCGGGCGCGGGAGCGGCGGCGGGGCGGGCGCGGGGCGGGCGCGGGCGCGGGCGCGGCGTCCACGCGCGGGTAGAGCGCGCCGCCGCCGCCGCCGCTCTCCCGCAGCGACAGCTCGATGGCGCGCGCCAGGTCGTCGTGCTCGCGCGCCGCGGCCGCCGAGGCGGCGGACTGCGCGGGCGCCGCCGCCGCCTGTTCCGTGGTCTCGAAATCGTGGCCTGCGGAACGATATGGAACTGACCGCGAGATTCGAATCTTTTCCACGTCATTTTGAACTTAGAATAAGGATTCAAAAATGAACCAACTAATTGACTGTCTAAAACGCAGTTGTGATACTGATAATCCTAGTATTTACTATTATTGCCCGATTGCCCGATTTTGCAGCACTGGGAAAGACTAGGACTAGGAAGTTTTTAGATTTTAGAATTAGGTATTTAAATTGTTTGTTTCTAATCCTGTCTTTGTTTTATGTGTTGTGTATTTACTAATCGGTTTATGAGCTGAAAAATGTTCGAAATAAATAATTTTTAATTCTAATTTAATTTATTATCGGCAGAATTGCAGACACGAATCACTATAAATATTTATATTATATTAACATCTTTCAAATATGCCGTCGATTTCACCAGAAACCTATCCTTATGAAAATGTTGGTGGTAGCTTCACACAGCAAACATTTTTGTTCCAAATCTGTCTGACCGACTCAGTGAACTAAAGCGTGAAACCCGTGTAATGGAAAATTGCAAGTACGCGTTGTAATTTTGTTGCTCCGATATTTTGTTTTCCATTTTGACTTTCTTATATTATCAGTTCACTGCTATCTTCATTAATATAGTCACCTTAATAACTAAACCTAAAATTTATTAACATTATACTAAATTCTAACCCACCTTCAACACGTAACTTCAAGTACAAAGAAGGCACAAGATCCAACTGCGAATCGCCTTTGAATTCGTTCTCCGACCATTTCCTCAGCATCGCTCTGAGCCTCCGCGCCACGGGAGGCTGGGCGCGGTCCAGCAGCCGTCGGAACTCGTGGAGGAAGTCGCGTGAGGCGATCTCCAGGAGGAAGTTGCGACCGCAGTTGGAGACGCATGCGTCGAGCAGGGTGGCAGCCTAGGAAGAAACCAGTTTCCTATGAAAACATTTTTTTACTCATCAGGTCACTTCAGCTCCGAAGAGCCCAAAGACTGTCGGCTCTTTTTGAACTCAGTGTACAGTCGCCATCAGATATATCGGAGCTGTGGAGGTGGTCACAAATATCGGAACATGCACTCTATCGCCTTGACTATAGAGGTGTTGTTCCAATATTTGTGACCACCTACACAGCTCCGATATATCTGATGGCGACTGTACAACTTATTCCATTTTGTCATCATCATCAGACCTTGAGTATTACCTAATGTTAAATAAATTATCAAGGACATTCATAAAAGCTCAAAGGGCCCACGCGATCTCAGATGTCCACAGATTCCAATCTTCGCTAGAATTATTTTGAACATACCATCAACTGCACGTGAGGGTCAGTGTGCGCCAGACCCTCAGGTCGGTGCGCCCCAGGCGGCGCGTGACGGAGCAAGCAGTCCCATACCGTGCTGACGCTCGCGATCAGAGCTCAGGCTTCGCTGGAGTTGTTCTGATGCATACCTTCAGCTGCACGGGAGGGTCGGTGTGCGCCAGGCGCGGGTGACGTCGCGGAGGCAGTCCATCGCCGCGGTGGTACTCGCGATCAGAGCCCAGTCTTCGCTGGAGTTGTTCTGGTGCATACCTTCAGGTGCACGTGAGGGTCGGTGTGCGCCAGGCAGCAGATGACGGCGCAGGCAGTCCTCACCGCGGTAACGCTGGTGATCCGTGCTCAGTCTTCGCTGGAGTTGTTCTGGTGCATACCTTCAGGTGCACGTGAGGGTCGGTGTGCGCCAGGCAGCAGATGACGGCGCAGGCAGTCCTCACCGCGGTGGCGCTGGCGCCTGCGCGGTCGCAGATCTCCAAGATCAGGGCCCAGTCTTCGCTCGAATTGTTCTCGTTTGTCGCCTTTTCTGTATACATGTGGAAAATACGTGTGACAATATTGGGGTGTTGAAGCGTCATGTCATACCTATAAAGCTTTGAAGTATTAATGTGATTGTTTCAATATAGAGGAGTTTCATGATAGCAGATTTTTATACTTAAGCCCAAACTATGTTTATCGGTAACGTACCGCAAGCGTGGGAAAACCCCCCACAAGGTGAACCGATGACATAATAAAGATCGCGGGAATCCACTGAATGTAGGTGACGCAAAACCGGTAATTTTGGGTCACTTTGGGGGAGTCCTATGTCCAGCAGTGGACGTCCTTCGGGTGATATGATAAAGATAAGTTTTACTCTCATTTCAATACCAAAAACATTTAATTTAAAATATAATATATGTATATTATGTTATGTGTGATTGAAACTTGAAAGCATATCAGATAGACAATTTCAGAGTTTATTACCTACAATTACTTTCATTGACACCTGGCCCCTATTTCACCCTAGCAACAATTGTCACGATCCCGACATATGTAAATTTCAGACGTTACAGGTGTCCATTGGTTACATTGACTGCTTACCATCGGGTGGGACGTGTGCTTGTTTGCCACCAACCCGTTAGTTTTAATAAAATGCTGTTATTTTTTATTATACCGTCAATAACTAGGTAGTAGTTTAGTGAAGAGATCTTGACAATTGTTATAGTAGTATAATATTCATTTATTTAATTATTATATGCCTATAATCATGGAAGTATGAAATAATTACATATTCAGCGTCACTGTGACGTAATTAGGATTGTAGCAGAAGCCATTTTGAATGTCGGCCAATGAACTCACAGCTCCATGCATGCTAATTGTAAATGTGTGCGCGCTGCGAGTAAATAGGACAAAAATATGCCTTTTTTTTTTATGACATAGGCGGCAAAGGAGCAGACAGATTGCCTGGTGGTAAGCAATTTCCGTCGCCCATGGGCACCCGTAACACCAGGGGAGTCACAAGCGCGTTGCCGGCCTTTAAGGGGGGGTTGGAGCTCTGGGAACCTTACTCACCATCAGGAACACAACACTACATACCTGAAAGGTAGCAGTGCTATTATGGCTGTGGTCTTCTGTAAGGAGGAGGTACTTCCCCAGTTGGGCTGCCCCAGATTCAAGCGTGATGGTACTTCGCTGTGCCCTACCTCTCATTGTTGGACGTAGTTTAAGGACATACCCGGGTCCAAAGGGTCTAAGGTGTTTTGTCTCAACAACCCGGTATCAGTAATAATTTCATAAAGTGAATAAACATCTCACTGGCTTTATGAGTCATCGTACTAAATGTATGAATAATTAATTACATACTAAATTATATTTCAGATAAGACAATTGATTTTTGATAAGTGCCATTTAGATAAGAATACAATGAACCTTTTAATTTAATTGTCGTTCATTTAAACTAATACTACAACAGTATTCTGCGGCGTTACCGCGAAAATAGATATTCGTAAATGAACCATTGTCTGTCACTCTCATAACGCCTTAATTGGAGTAAAAGAGAAAGATGCTCGAAATTTACGAACTTTGATTCCGCAGTACTGGCCCTATTTCTCATTCATTCAGTACTTATAAATTGGAAAGATATTGCTACAGTTTGTCCTTGCCATTTGCCAGTTTGCCATTTTGAGTTGTGAGTCACAGTATTCTTATACTATACTCGTACTTGTTTTAAAGCGTGTTCTGCCTTTTCGCCGAATTTTTTTTGGTCGAATTTCATTTGCTAACCAACATTTCGCGGAATGTTTACTTTCACAACTGACAATTGCCAAATTTTTATATGACAACTTTTTTAATTTGCAGAATTATTGTTTAGTGGATTATTATAACGCCTTTAAACTTTTGGCACACATCATTTGTCAAATCTGTCACTAGGTCGAATAACATATAGTTAATGCAAAAGTTCCCTTTTCATGGGCAAGTTACAAGTAAGAAAATGATACAAAGATACCCACACTAACATATTTTTTAGTTTTTTTAGTTATTTTTATAATGTATTGCGATAGTGTTAGGTTTAGGTATTTTTTGTCTCTTGCTTGAAACAGAAAGAAAGAAGAGAGAAATTGAGAGAAAAGAAGAAATTGATTGCTCTCTATGTCTGGCATTGGGCAGACTATGTGAGTTTTTACAAAAAGGAAAGTAAGGTTTCTTACTTACCTTTTAAGGAAAGGAAAAAAGAATTATAAATTGAAATAGATGACAGATACTTAATAAAAGTGGTACAAGGCAGGATCTGAACCCACATCTCGAGCTTATGAGACTGACACCCTAACCAATTAAATCACCTGGAGACATTGGAAGCCATTGTAATTTATATAGTAGTATTACTCCTTTGATGGAGGCAGAAGAAAAGATGGGAAGACGAGATAATAAAAGTTGCAGGTAGAAACTGGCTAAATATAGCCAAAAATAGAAATGAATGGAAAAAGATGGAGGAGGCTTTCTACCCGACAGGGGCCACATTAAATTAGGACTACAAAAACAAGAACACAAATATTATAAATGTAAATGTGGAAAATAAAAGCTAAATAAATAAATAAATATTGAAAAATTACTCCTCCAAAATCAAAGTACACCAAAATAATTTCAATAATTGATAAAAATAATTTGATTAATTCTTGATTGAAAGAAGAATTCAGTAAGAAACAAAATTGAACAACAACTTTTATTTTCACAGTAGCCCCTCAGTTCACAAGCTAATCCATTCTAATCAGGGTCTTTGATGATTATTGTTAATCTTGTGTCAACAGCAACAGAAAGTGTAACACATTGATTCTTTATATTTTTTTCATAATAATTTATAATTTACCACAGTTATCAAGTTAGTCACAAGCAGGCAAATGTATGAAGTTACTCACTTAGAGCATAGACAAAGAGAATGATGCTGTCTTTTTCTTAATCTAGTAATGTCACGCTAGCAAAAGATATGAGTAGTATTTTCCAATTGTTAGTGTTGATTTTGATTTACCAGGCGAATAGGCAATAGTTCGAGAATACAGTAACATTTAAAAGCAAGGATTACATGTACCTTGACAATGAATTGTAATGACTAATATCTATCGGAACATGATTAAGGTAAACAAATGATAGAGCGAGAGCGTCATCTGAAAGCACTGATGCAGAAATCCGAAGGCTGTTTGCAAAGTTGCAAGGTCCAAGGCTTGAGACACACGTAATCCAACCAGCCTGTTGTGCAAGCGACAGCAGCGCCCCGCGTCACACCGCCGCCTAGCCAATCTGATTACCAATCATTAACAAAACACTTACCGACATCTTGGTCGAAAGGCGATGAGTTCCCGAAAATCCCCATTGCGTTCTTGTTCACGATCAAACGTTCACATCAAGTCGCGCTGGCCACACCGCGTAAATCATTAAAAGCAAATACAAACGGAATGTAGGACGACTGGTGAAAATCAACGGGATTTAGAAAACAACAAAACAATGAATCGCTTCATTGACTGCTCCACTGACATTACTGATAAAATGACAAACAGAAACCCGAACGACTTTGACAGCTCACGTCACTACTCTAATCACTATGACACTAGTGTTACCAAAAGCAAAAAGGTTAGAATGCGTTCCTTTTGGGTTTCTTGCCAAATCAAATATCATCCTTTTATTTTTTTTATTTCGTTGTTTTAGTATTTTTGTGTTTCCGACAACGAGTAATATGTGGAAATTAACTAATTATAGGTGCGATCGCACTATGTTACTTTATTTTTATTTTTTAAGATTGTCGAGTAGATCTTCCTCACCTGTAATTCGGTTTGCATCCAATGATTCCTATATAGGGTCATATTGGGATGATACTAGGAGGAATAAATATGTCTATATTCCTATATGGTTCCTATACGAAGTTTTATTCATGGCATATGACAACCATGACAACGCCCACACAATGCTAAATGACAGACAGCTATCAAAATTGTAAAAAATAAAAATAAATAAACCCTTCAAAATTTTTAGCGCTGTTTATTTAATTTTTATTATGGAAATAGAAACAGAACCTAAAATCAATAACATTACAAAAATCGAAGATGTCATAGACTTGCAGAAACAAAAAGGAAGTTACAATCCTCGACAGGTAGCCTTTGCTTTACCTGCTGCAGAAAGCACGGTATCCGCTAATGTAGCAAAGAGCTTAGAAACTGGACTATCGGAATCCAAACCTAAATATAACACTAAAAAGCAATTCAAAAAAGGGATCCGTCCAAAAAATCTGATCCCTGATGTAGTATCTTGGCCAAGTGATTCCGACATCACTGTATTGCGAATGAAGCTCATGGACGCCAGTAACTTAAAGGATAATGTGTCTAATATTCTAACAGGCGACGGTCTTCATCAACCGGATAGCTCCTCAATGGTAAACTTGGCAACACTGATACTCCAATCTCAAACTCCATCGAAACACAGCGTGTTAGAAGAGTATTTGGTACCTTTAACTTCTTGGGGAGGGAAGAACGCAGAAGCAAAAGTTTCTTTCGATAAATTACCGAAGGAAGAAATCACAGACTTACGCGCTGTTACGCAAGAAGCCCTTTCTTTTATCAAAAAGAAATATCTGTCCTCCGAAGCTCTTAGCTCGAGGGACAGTACTTATTTTGTAAATAGGCCAAAAAAGTGTAAAATAGCTAGGTTTTTTCGTCTCTATTTTTGCCCTTGTTGTTCATGCCTTTATGAAATTGAGAGAATGCGACAGGCATCTTCAGAAATGTGAAATAAGAATAACAAAATATTAAACTCGTTTTGTGGTTCTCTAGTGAATTGTTAGCTCGTACCTTTTTGTCAATGAATTTCACCTTACCTGTTATATAATTTAATGTTGTCACTAATTTTTGTGTTGCTACAACTTGCATGAAACGTATCCGATAGCGAAACATGTTACCTTTTGTTGTTTGGCCAGATTGTTATAATAATACATTAGAGAGAAACATGTTGTTTTTTTAACTACACTATTATCTAGAACAGATGGATGCCTATACATTGTTACACCTTTACTACCAATTTGATTGATAAATTAGACACACCGGTGTCCGATACGATAGCGTGTGATATCGGATATCGTCGACACAGGAGCGGTACTGCAAACATCGAAGTTCGTATATTTCGGGCATCTTTCTCTTTTACTCCAATTAAGGTGTCATGAGAGTGACTGAGACAATCGTCCGAAATTTAGGAATTTCGTTCTTGGCGGTAGCGCCTCTGATGGCCATGCCATAGGGAGCTAGCGTGAATGAATTGGGCAGCACATGGCCCCTTTGTTTATCCCGAAGTGCTAATATCACACACAAGTTGTCCAATTTTGGACCCGGGTATGTCCTTAAACTACGTCCAACAATGAGAGGTAGGGCACAGCGATGACCATCACGCTTGAATCTGGGGCAGCCCGACTGGGGAAGTACCTCCTCCTTACAGAGGACCACAGCCATAATAGCACTGCTACCTTTCAGGTATGTAGTGTTGTGTTCCTGATGGTGAGTAAGGTTCCCAAAGCTCCAACCCCCCTTAAAGGCCGGCAACGCGCTTGTGACTCCCCTGGTGTTGCGGGTGCCCATGGGCGACGGTAATTGCTTACCATCAGGCAATCCGTCTGCTCGTTTGCCGCCTATGTCATAAAAAAAAATTACTGTACTAAATTGCAGCCTTCAATTCGCAACAGTCAGTGTGTCTACATTGTGGCAGCAGCGACTTTGGCGTGAGCATCTTAAATTTTCAAATTACACAAGATGGCATCCCTCGTCGCACGTTATGTATGCAAGACGTTTGGGCCAGCTTCAAAGAATATAAGAGTTAGTTACTTTATTGTATAGCTGGGTACAGTAAACTCGCTGAGGTAAGCCTAACATCACATGGAGTAGGTTTAGACCTTGTTCCTACGTGTTCAAAATCTAAAATTGTGTACAATATTAACAACGTCTAATACGGCCAGTTTCAAATATTTGAACGCCTACATATTTTTTAATAGCAACGTAAACGGTTGAATGCGTTTTCTACCTGAACTTAGCCTTGAAACTCAATCTTTTTTAGTTCCGCTACACTGAAACTGTCGCATCATTTAGCTTTAGCTTAATTTGCAGAGACAACAAAAAAGTAGGTAGGTACTATCTACTTTTTATCGAACAGTTTCGTCCAGAGACAACGACAATAAAATAAGACATTATTCTATCATAAGAACACAGCGGCGCCACCGCGAAACACGATATTCGTAAATTTCGGATGATTGTCTCTGTCAATCTTATGATGCCTTAATTGGAGTAAAAGAGAAAGATGCTGCAAATATACGAATTTCGGTGGTCGCGGTACCGGACCTCATGTGAACTGCAGCTAATGATCCATTTATGTAGTAATGTGCTGAATATTTATATTTAAGATTTAGTTGTTACTTAAAACACGAAAAACATACAAATATATAAATTCTTTTTTTTTTTTAATGACATAGGCGGCAAACGAGCAGACGGATTGCCTGGTGTTAAGCAATTACCGTCACCCATGGGCACACGTAACACCAGGGGAGTCTCAAGCGCGTTGCCAACCATTAAGGGGGTTGGAGCTCTGGGAACCTTACTCACAATCAGAAACACAATACTACATACCT
Source organism: Grapholita molesta (assembly GCA_022674325.2). Lineage (NCBI taxonomy): Eukaryota > Metazoa > Arthropoda > Insecta > Lepidoptera > Tortricidae > Grapholita > Grapholita molesta. The sequence continues at coordinate 18,864,232 of CP053124.2, read as the reverse complement.
GAAAGGTAGCAGTGCTATTATGGCTGTAGTCTTCTGTAAGGAGGAGGTACTTCCCCAGTTGGGCTTCTCAAGCGTGATGGTACTTCGCTGTGCCCTACCTCTCATTGTTGGACATAGTTTAAGGACATACCCGGGTCCCGGGTAATCGTATGTATTATCCATGTATTCTGGGTTTAATGTAATATTACTTGGACCCTTGATCCCACCAAAAACATTTCATGTTTATTTCATGCATAAACCTTGAAGGCGATTCTGATTTTCGAGTATTCGAAATAAAATACTCAAGAGGTTGAAAATAGTCGCACACAAAAGTATGTCACCATTGTTTCAGTACAGTCAGCAGCAGAAGTGGCTAAGTGTTTTAGGTGTTCAAAATGAGGTCAACACATCTCAATTGTCAAGAGAATAAGAGCGCGTGTATGTCATTTTGAACACTTCAAACGCTTAGCCACTCTTGCTGCTGACTGTAGGAAGTTTAAGTTCTAGTCATATTTATAAAATAGAAAGAAATAGAGAGAAAGTGTGTTCGACTCTTAAAATTTCTCCCTGTTTTAAGTCGCTTTATAAATGGGTCTATAGGTATTTTCGTGGGCATAAATGAGTCTATATAAAGAACTGTCTGGCTTATATGTTGGGAAATTAAGACTTAGTCCTACAAATACTCTAATATACTTAGGTAGAATATCATATAAAGCTCTTAAGGAATTTATGGAATTAATATTCATAGTCGATTTTGTCAAGAAGGCTCTCATATCGTAACGATACCATCGCGGTATAGGTACGCCGTAGAGCGCCCATTAAGATAATGAATAAGCCTAATAGTATTAAGAATATTGTTAAAAAAGCTCTGATAAATTTAAAAATAAAAGGGAGCGATAATATGTCAATCTAATTAACTTTTAAGTAATTGTCTAAAGGGGTTGCAACCCCGCTCTATTCACTTTCTTAGAGGCACAATCTTAAAATTAAAAGATTATTTCTAAGGAGGTTTATTTTTTCTAAATTATGCTTATTTGACAATAAACAGTTTAATTTTTTTTTTGTCAGCGCTCAAAACGGTTCAGAGATCCAACCCCCCTTTAAGGCGGCAACGTGCTTGTGACTCCCCTGGTGTTGCGGGTGCCCATGGGCTACGGTAATTGCTTACCATCACGCAATCCTTCTGCTCGTTTGCCACCTTTGTCATAAAAAAGACACACTGCTGCGAATTTTAGATTGCCTTATGGATACTCAAATCTCTTTCCCACTTCGTCATCGCATCCGAACTTCGCTGCAGTGTGACAATCGCCTAAGTGTCGCAAAACGAAACCAAGGACCTCAGACGGGTTCAAACCGGACGCCCTTGTGGGTAGTCTGCATTCTCGCCGACATTGCTCGTGACTGATTCACATCGCCTCAATGAAGTCCAATAAATTGAATTGTGAATGTTACGTTGCCAATTCAATATAGTTCTTATTGTTATAGGAATAAGCGTTCAGCGGTAGTGACTATTCAGGACCTAAATGTAAGTATATTAAGTTAGATATTACTAGATGCAGTATGTATGTCCTAAACTTAATCTGACTGTCTCAAAGAAATATGACAGATCTTCCTTATCTGGATTTAGCACTTACACAAATCAATTCCTGATGCGAGACTGACTTGAATTGACATGAAGATACATGAGTTCATTCGACCCGGATATTGCCCCTAAACAGTGACCAGTGATCACAAGACGACAGGCAGCAGCGTGATCCTTTAAAGCAGTGGAATATACTGCGATCGCCTACCCGCCTGCCCAGCGTGATGATAAGGCATTGTAGTTCCCATTTTTAGAGATCGTTTCCTATTGACTTCCATGGGATGTGTGGTAGGCAGAGGATACATGGATTAACACCCTCACAGTCTCAAAATGGTCTGATACGGTATGGGACCCGGGTATGTCCTTAAACTACGTCCGACAATGAGAGGTAGGGCACAGTGAAGTACCATCACGCTCGAGTCTGGAGAAGCCCAACTGGGGAAGTACCTCCTCCTTACGGAAGACCACAGCCATAATAGCACTGCTACCTTTCAGGTTACAAGGTTGTGTTCCTGATGGTGAGTAAGGTTCCCAGAGCTCCAACCCCCCTTAAAGGTCGGCAACGCGCTTGTGACTCCCCTGATGTTGCGGGTGCCCATGGGCGACGGTAATTGCTTACCATCAGGCAATCCGTCTGCTCGTTTGCCACCTTATGCCATAAAAAAAAAAAAGATAGAGCGTTACTCCTCTATTGAGGGCATCCGGACAGGGGGTATATTAAGTAATTCCTATAACTTATATATCTAATACGTGCAAATTATAATACTTACCACATATTGTAGCACACAACAGTATTATATATACACTTAATACAATTTCTGTCGGCTTAATCAAAGTATAACTGGCGTAAAATAAACCGCTCTTTTTATAATTCAATATTTATTCGAATATAGAATTGAAATTGCTTTTTGATCAAATAATAAGACGTTCAATTAGTGGCTGATACGCGCCGTCATGGCTTCAATTCGAGGTATTGTCCGCAGGTTACCTAAGTGCCTGGCTTAAATTTAAAAGACTTGAAAAGTTGAGCAAAATGTTAGCTAATTTTCTTTGAAACTTAGATGACTTGTAATTCGTCGTATAATTAGATTGTCTAGTTTTCGGGTCTGGGATGTATTTGATAATGTTGCTTTAGAGTTTAGTGGTTACAAAAATATAGTTATTTGTTATACAAGGGTGCAAAATTGTATTTTAACTGCGAGTGTGGGATTGAAACTCGAGCAAGCGAATGGATTCTATAGTTTAACCACGCGCAAAGCGAGTGGTTTTAAAATAGAATCCTGAGCGTAGCGAGTGTTTCAATACATGAGAAGTAAATTACAATTGCACCCGTGTGTAATACAAAACTTTTCCCCTCACTACAGCGAGGAAAGTGAAACATGCAAAAAAACGTTTTGAAATCGCATTGACTTTTTCTTTGCGTTTAGATACATTCAACATTTTTACAAAAGGTGCCTTTAGCTTAGCTTAGCTTGTGGTGGCCAGTACGATTTTCGAATGTTCTACTTCGATTTCGAACTCGGTGCGTTAGCGAGGCTCGCCCGCGCCCTTTTGTCAGTTGCGGTCTGAAGATCCTAGAAGTCTAAAACAAATAAATGGACATCACAGGACATTCTGACACAAGTTGACTGAGTCCCACGATAAACTTGTTCTATAGGTAGACAGCCAACGATACACCGTCATGCGTCAGTTTCATAGGCAGTGTCACTACCCACTAGCCAAACCTGTCTGCAAAATAATAGCATTCTTTTATGATGCAATCCGTTACGAAGGTTATACCAAAACATTAAACATTAAAATTGTACATATTATGTATTTACAAGCCTAGACGTATAGAAGACGGGCGGAGTTCCGTAGATGAATGGCGATTCTAATGCGCTGCTCAAGGAACAAGCTAAAGCCCTCTGAAGGCTTACAGTAAATAGTAATTCGCTTTCGAACGATTGTCTCTGTTGTCTGCTTCATTTAGTCCAATTAAGAATAAAAACCCTCAAATCTTCGCTCTTCAATTTTCGCTGTAGGCCTCTGATCACCCTTAGAAGTTTGAAAATTTCGTAAATAGAGACTTGGCCAAACAGAATATTCTATGAGTACCCACTTTCATAGCGCTCGCCATCTGCTATCATCGACACTTACCAACAGGTGTGACTGAGATAAAACCCTGGTCAGTCTTGTCTTAAAAAAAAATCTATATGGCCATCGAATCCAATCAATTTTCAATTACAGTGTTGTACCAATAGTGAATTGAATATGTTAAATACAAAATGACAATTATAACCTAAAGACAATATTTAAACATAAAAGAATAACCAACAATTTACAGATAAATACAACGTAAACAATAAGACTAAAGAAAAAATTATAATAGAAATTTAAAAAACGTCGTTAAAATTGGGCCCCTTTGGCATGGTGCCGAGGATGCTGGCATTCCCCCGCTATATCGCGATACTGATGCGTTGCGCGAGAAAGCTGCCAGCTCTGCGGTCACCAGTGGAGTCGACGAGCCTTTTAGAAAGGTCTTTGAACATGATATCGGCACTGGAACCCCACGGGCCTACTCCGAATGGCATAAAAATATATTCAGAGCCGAGACCCCGGTCACCCCCGGTATTTGTAGTGCTTAAGCTTTCCGGCCGCTTTAGCCGCCGCACCAGCTTCTCCAATGGTTCCCGTGAGGTGAGAAGGGGCCAAACATAAAATATATAAAAAAACAAAAACTACAAACACAATAAAATAAAATAAATTTGAATGAGTTCCTGATATTTCGGCACTGCTGCAAGCGCCACGCCATCCTCATGGAATAACCAGCAAATTAACATTCAACATACATGGTAACTATCCCGTTTTAAGTAATAGTTGTAATGTGAACGACCATGTTATTTTAAAAATCGTACAACTACTTATTACTAACATTCTAGAATTAAACTAATAATAGTAATATTAGAATTTTCCGGTAAAATGCACCAATACTGTCCGCAAATAGATCAATCCTCAGCTACTACAATAATTTAGTTGAAGACGGTTCGTGCCCTAGTGGTGGGATCTTGGATCATCTACATACCATTATTACGAGTACCTTTAATTACTTTATTAAACAATCATCATCATCATCATCATTTCAGCCGTATGCATTCCACTGCTGGACATAGGCCTCCCACAAATATGACTTGTATCATCTTGGGGGTAGTTGCCATAGTCGCCACGCTTGGAAGGCGGGTTGGCGACCGCAGTAGCTGTAGATTGGGTTTCGACGGACGCTGCTGCCCGTCCGTAGGATTTTTCCCTTTGTCGCTTCTTACGACACCCGCGGGAGGAGATGGGGTGGTGCTATTCTAATCAGCCGGCATCACACGGCAAAACTAAACAATATTAAACAATATTTAACAAAATTAAACAATAGAACAACATAATATTCAAAACGTATGAACATGCTGTAGGTACTTAGTAATCCACGCCACACTTCTAAGTTTTTAATTAAAACATAAGTACGTAACTCTTAATGATATTGTAATTAACGATTGCGATCTAGATATAAACAGATAAGGAATTACTATAATTGGGATATTATTTAACATCACTTAAAAGCTGTAATTATAACCGCTGATATAATGGTATTGGATTACTAACATAATTCCTATATTTGGCGACACAGTGCAACCTCAGAGTGCCTACGTCGAAAATCGAAGTTCGTAAATCTCAGACAGTTGTCTCTGTTACTCTAATTACTAATGCTGATACGTTGTGCGAGGAAGCCAGCACTTCGGCTACCAGTTACGTCAACCAGACGATCAAGATTTCTGCAAAAATTTTGTAAGCGCTAGGACACCATGGACATTTTTTTTTGACGCAGGGAAAATGCGTTTATGCATCCCCCCAGCCCTGGGGAAGGGTCTTACAAGGGACTCGCCCCTCCATATGGGAGGGGAATACTCACTAAAAACCCTGCGGCGTTTCCGTCTTTGCCATTAAGAGGGGGTGCAATGGGGTGGACTTGCATTCACCACAGCACCCCCCCTTCACTACGGCACCCCCCAAGGTCACATGGACCTAGCATTTCTAAGCCTAACGGTACATAATAGTAATACTTTCTGACCACACTTTTATAGAGAAACTTATATGACTTGGTTTATTTACGAATAGTGTAGAAGGAGGAACAAAAACAAATAGTTATCGATCGCGCTCAATTATATTCCCAATTTTTCATTACTTATGAATCTTATGATTATGAATTTATGACTTATGTTAAAACCGAACTGAACTGTCTACATCCAATAATTGTTTCTTGGCAGGACAGGAAACCGATATATTCCACGAAAACAAGACATTAAAACATTGGAAAACGCAGACAATTAGATACACGGTTTGTTTTAAATATCCGTTTGTAAAACCTTGCGTTCCATTTCCGCATATTTATACCTTGTCGGTGACAAATAAGCATAAAATTCGATGATTACCGTAGGTATTTTATAGGTGCATGCAACTGCAGGGCTGCCATATTTATTATATTATTTGTCGATCTTTAAAAAACTACGTTATTTTAAAATTTGACAAATCTGTATTCCCGATTGTTATTTGGCGTGCTGAAATGATTAGTTATTTCTTTATGACAAAGGTGGCAAACGAGCAGACGGACTGCCTGATGGTAAGCAATTGCCGTCGCCCATGGGCACCCGTAACACAAGGCGAGTCACAAGCGCATGGCCTTTAAGTGGGGTTGGAGCTCTGGGAACCTTACTCACCATCAGGAACATAACACTACATACCTGAAAGGTAGCAGTGCTATTATGACTGGTTTTCTGTAAGGAGGCGGTACTTCCCCAGTTGGGCTTCTACAGACTCAAGCGTGTTGGTACTTCGCTGTGCCCTACCTCTCATTGTTGGACGTAGTTTAAGGACATACCTGGGTCCATATTTGAATCGCCGTGTGAATGTTACGTGTGGTGTCGGTTGAGATTCTTGAGAATAGCACCACCGAATCTCCTCCCGCGCGTGTCGTAAGAGGCGACAAAGGGAAAGAATGGGCAGCGGCATCCGTCAAAACCGAACAGCTACTGCGATCGCTAACCCAAGCGTGGTCACTGGCACTTCATGAGATGATACAAGCCATATTTTTAGGGAGGCCTAGTATTTCAAACAGTGGATGTCTTTTACGACTGAAATGATGATGATGATGACTTGAATCATATTTAATATAGTCCAACAGCTACGTAAGTAAAGCAGGTAAAGCAAACATTACATTACTCACTAATTACATGCAGTTGTAATACCTCGTAATAACATTTTTCGCCTGATCATCACCGTATACAATGGCGCGAAAACTTTCGTTTTCTAAGTTCAAAACGTCAATCGATTCGCGAACAAATCAAAGTCATCTGTTGACTTTACGCTTTTATTTCTGTTTTAACGAATTAGTTCGATTCGATCGGTGTCTGCCCCACGTTGCAAATGCACTTATAAAGGCTGGAGAAAGCACCGCGCTCGCAGTCTTCGCCTAACCGCCATTCGTGTGCCGTGTTCCCGCGCTTTTTTGACGTTTATTTTTTTTAAATTAACTTTTTAATCAGTGTTCCAATTGCACGGATACGTTACATCACATTAAAATGGATATAAGGTAAATTTTATTTTAGTGTTTTTATTTCTAGAGGCGTTATTATGATACTACTTATTATTAGTAGGTAGGTATAATCATGGGATAAGCTATTGTTGGAAGATGTTAATTCAGTTTCACCATATTGAATAGATCGTTACGGTGTTAATAAAAACATAGCTACCTAATACCTAAACTAAATTTTCCATAAATTCCATAAATGTGTTTTGTGTTTACTTTTTATTATAGGCACTTAAATAACAAATAAGTAACTTACTTCTGTTGATCTTGCGGCAAAATAAAGGTAATTCATAGTGCAAACTAAATTTATCAATAGTCAAAAAAACTATACTTAAGTATCTCTTTTTAGAGGTATTGTACTACTGAAAGAAGAAGACAGTCGACTTCTCAGTCAGTTCTAATTGAGAAACATCTTCTTCAAATGTTCCGAATTATCAAAATTTAAGCGTAGATAGATATAGTCGAAAAATTGTATGGGCATCTGTTATAATAACATCAAATCAAACATAACCAAAATGCTTCTAAAATTGCACAGATAGTATTCTTTATTAAATAAATAAAAAAAAAAACACAAGTATATCTCTAACTACCGTTACAAAATCAGACGGTCTACCGCAAAATTTCTTATTTCGCAATTTTCAAACGATTGTCTCTGTCACTCTAATTACGCCTTAATTGGAGAACAAGAGAAGGATACCCGAAATTATCGAACTTCTATTTTCGCGGTAGGCTGCTTTCAAATAAAGAAACCGTATCCCAATCGTTGTAAATTAAAATTCATCCGTTGTAAAGTTACTATGTGCTCAAACACGAACAAACGTGACTGGGGCGTGAAAATAAGAACAATAATCAAATAATTCCAATTTTTATAAAACTTTTTTACCGTCCGCTTAACAGGGAGCCATACAGCCTTGCCAAAAGTATTGAGCGCACGCTTTTTTTCTTCTAATTCAAAAACCATCTCTTTCTAAAAGCAGTTAAACAATTTTCTGATATTTCAAACCTTAACATACGTAAAAAACCAGAGAACATCAGTTAATAATACTTAAAACTACGTATTATATAAAAAAACCACCAAAAATCTATAACGAAGTGACTTATTGCAAATTTTCTATGTAATCCAATCACCATCACCGCAACGAGCAATACCTAATCAGTTTAAATTAATGGATAATATGCCATCAGAAAAGATGTAGATACTACACGGAAATGTCCCGGACCCGGTTTGGACCCGGTTTGGTCCTTAAACTACGTCCAACAATGAGAGGTAGGGCACAGCGATGACCATCACGCTTGAATCTGGAGCAGCCCAACTGGGGAAGTACCTCCTCCTTACAGAAGACCACAGCCATAATAGCACTGCTACTTTTCAGGTCTTTAGTGTTGTGTTCCTGATGGTGAGTAAGGTTCCCAGAGCTCCAACCCCCCTTAAAGGCCGACGGTAATTGCTTAACACCAGGCAATCCGTCTGCTCGTTTGCCGCCTATGTCATAAAAAAAAATAAAAAAATATCGTATTTTCTTATAAAAAGCATGGGTGCTAAAATACTTCTGGCTTCTGGCCAAGGCTGTGGATATACTATGCTAAGGTTACGTTTGTTGCATAACATAATACATAATCGTTAATTAACATCATAAAACAGTTCGATCACATAAATTATGGCGAGAAAGTGATTGTTAGTTGACTCGTGATTCCATTATATTAAGTAATATATATATAATGTTATCAATAAAATATAGATATATTATGCACTTTCCCTTCGTCTTGGGCACTGAGATCGTAGGATTGCAGTTTTTGACTTTAGAGCGTTCAAAATACAAATAAATAAGCGAAAATAATCGCACGATGGTCAATAAATGATGGTCAGTTTGCCACCATTTTTTGTTTGCTTTATTGGATTCGCGTTTATTTTATATATCACTAGTATACATATATATATATAAGTAAGCACGATGGCGCTAATAGATGCTGACATCCATTACAACATCTTTAAAAAGAACAACCTTTTGACAAACAAGAAATAAGTTACATGAACATTTGGCAAAATGCCCTGACAGCTAAAGCCAATTCTTAAAAAAAAAAAGGTTTAAAACATCGCTACCACATCTCTATATAATTACGTTCCTGTAAAGAAAGTAACCTACTTTCGTTCACGTCAACCGCTTAAGCCGCAACTGAAAAATTAATCTACCACCTTCCGTTAAACTGCATCAGATGAGTCAGATTTAATTTTCTTTTTATAAAATTGCTAGTACCGCCACCAAGCTCTGCGGCTCTTCGTTCATGTTTCGTACCTTCAATCATACTCGTAGTACCTAGGTACCTACATTTATTTTAATTTAAAAACCCTATGGAAACTTATTTTTTTTTTGTAACATGCAAAGTTTTGGAAATAACGGAACAACTTTGTCATAAAAAAACTGGACGGATCACGGGGAGTCGCTAGCTGCATACTCGTATAATAAAAATAATAGGAAAGCTGCAGTGCTGAGATCGCTCCCTGTGGCGACCTATAGGGGAGGCCTATATTAAGCAGTAGGCTTTCGTGGCTGATAGATAGATAGATAACGGAATTCCTGGCTGTAAACAAGCATGACATCGAAATGGAAAGTGATCTAGCACCAATGCGTCAGCAAAACTTGCGTACGCGCTTATCCACCGACATGTCTGATTGTTCGCAACCCGTATTGCAAAGAGATAAGGTTCACCTTTGTATTACATCTGTTGTTTATAAATATACAATTTTAGACTCTATTCCGTTGATTTAAAGAGCAAACATATTTATGAACTCCAGTGTAGTTTAATATACAATAATTACAGCGATTGCTTGCTCAGTTTCCCGCTGTGCCGGAGCATACTGAAAATTTACACACGAGTTTGAACCTTATGACATTGACATACGTTTCGAAATGTGACAATATGTTAAAAAAGCTAGGTTATGTAAATCCACTTTTAATCTTCATTCCTTAATTAAGGATATCTTCGGTTAACGTAGATTTTATTCAATGGAAATACTGATTTAGTGTCACCACAAGAAGTCATCTATCATTTCAGCCGTTAGTCGGCCACTCCTGGACTTAGGCACTGATCCCACCGCGAGCTAGTAAGCTATGAGCTATCAGCTATTTCAAGGGCCAAGAGATAATCGCTCCCGTGTAAATAAAAGAGACACATATGTCTTAGCCGGGCGATCGTAGTTCATCGCCGTTTCGATGAGCTATAAATATGTATCTCTTTTTTTTTATTTACACGGGAGCGATTATCTTTTGTCCCTTGAAATAGCTGATAGCTGATCGCGGTGGGACCAGTGACATAGGCTCCCCCAAACATGACTTCGTTATGACTTGGTAGAAATCAAATCTGCGGCGCTACCGAGAAAAACGATTTCTGGAAATTAGGATGATCGTCTCTATCACTCTCATGACGCGTTCATTGAAATAAAAGAGAAAGATGCTAGAAATATACGAACTTCGATGTTCGCGGGTCCTTCCTCCCACATAGTCCGCTCGCTCTAGCATTCCGAACGATCTACAGAGTCTGAGTTAAGTGAGCAAGAAAAATCGACTTAAGAGTTGCAAGGAGACGAGAATTTAAATAGTGATTTATATATATTTATATTATAGCACCATCCCATCTCCTCCCTTCGTATGTCATAAGAAGCGACAAAGAGAAAAAACCGGCTCATCGAAGTTTCGAAACCTAACCCGTGCGTCAGTCGAAACCGAATTAACTTCTTAAGTCGGAATTAAATTTCTTGGTGGAGGCCAATGGCCAGCAGTGGATGTCTTACAGCTGAAATTATAACGATAATGATGATAACCAGTTAATTCCAGTTCCTGTAATTCATGATTCTTGGATATTTATTGGCTTAATTGTGTTTATTATACGGAAACATTGAAATCCATTTCCCTCGTAAGTTCCTGTAATCATAATCATAATTTTCCGTTAAAATATAATTAGAATCTATTATAGTATCCTCATTTGTATTTAAACTTTCGTGAGACATAATATATGAATTAACGATTAACACGGTTCTACTCACGTTTATTTAGTCACTCGCCACGGCCACGCGATCGGCGAACCGAACGGACACTCAGCACTCTTAATAGTGCTCGAAAATGAATATTCCATTTTAAGAATTCCGAAACATGTCGCGCGAGTGACTAAATAAACGTGAGTAGAACCGTGTTATTCGTTAATTAGTATCCTCATTCATTTAGAAATTATTGCGGCGAGATGGCAGGGTCGCCATGTAATAACACATCTCTAATTAGTATCATTAGGTATTTAGAGATATATATTTATATACAAAATTACTTATGATATAATCGTGACAGATTGTGTAAAACTAACATTGTTTTCCTGTGGACACTAGTTAATATGGCTACTGACATATCGAGGGTTGCGTGGTCATACCCGATAAGTCGAGTAAATGGGATTTTGAATTTAGAACTATACTTGAATTACGTTCAATAATATCCTACACAAAGCGACCTAGTCCTACGGTAAGCTCAGTAAGGCTAGACGACGATATATATAATAGATAGATACATATAAATACTTAAATACATAGAAAACATCCATGACTCAGGAACAAATATCTATGCTCATCACACAAATAAATACCCCGACTGGGAATCGAACCCAGGACCATCAGCTTCATAAGCAGGGTCACTACCCACTAGGCCAGACCGGTCGTCAAATAGCCGTCAAAACTTCAATGAAATATGATATCGATTTATCGGGTTTAACCGCGCAGTTATATTAAAGGAGGACTATAAACTGATACAAAATAGAACCAAATATTAGGCTTTAATTAAGTTCTTAACTTTCGCAATGTTAAAAAAAACGCGAAATTCAGTTTGGATATGAAATAAGTTCATTATCATTTAAACGTTACAAAATCGGATTTGACTACGAATTACTCAATCGATTCCTTATACCGATTACGGTAATCGTTTGTCATTGACCTTGATTACATTGGCATGTGTGATTTTGTATCGGTTCCCCACGCAACCCGTGCGCACACGCAACCAACTTTTTGCAGGAAACCGACGTTTTTCCGTGCGGACATGTTTACCGCCAGCTTGTTAATAGGAAACTTATAAATAAATTAACGTTTTCGTTTATTATGACTAATTAGCGCATTAGGTACTAATTGTTTCTTGTTAGTATTTGTTACGGCTATTTATTTCTTGTCATAGATAACAGTAACAACTTAATGTTATAAATACGAAAGTAACTCTGTCTGTCTGTTACATCTTCACACTTAAACCGCTGAACCAATAGGGATGAAATTTGGTATGTACAGTGAACTATGAGAAAGGACATAGGATAATTTTTATCCCGCAACCATACTTTAAAGACGGGCATAGCTGGCCGACGAAGTCGGGAGGAAAAAGCTAGCTGTGTATAATAACAGAAACAGAAATAACAAAATGTCAAGATCGACTGATTAATTTATAGAGCAGAATGTGAAATATTATTCCATTATTCCACCAAATATTTACAGTATCACTTTCGACCATAAAATAACATTCTATTCGTACGTAAGTGTATAACACTCGTAATAAATACGCTCGGCGGATAAAATACAACACTTAATTAACGGTTTTCTCTTAATCGTCATACATAAAGATAATTGTTACATGTTTATACCGCATAATGTTACAATGTTACGCTATTGCTATAATTTTCGTTCGGAAATGGATTAGCAGTGTTGAAAAATTACACTTGAAGAGATCTTCAATATGTATTTTCAAAAATTAATAGTTAAAACTAACAATAAAATTTATCCTAATCTAAAACAAATTTTAAAAATTCAAAGAAAATAAAATAAAATGATCGTCTAAATTAGTGTCGAGCCTGATACGTACCCGGCTCAAACGTTCCCAAGATACTCGCCGCATTCCCGTGTTGAATAGCCAGGGAAATACGTTGAACAAGGTAGGTACATATAAATACTTAAATACATAGAAAACAACCATGACCTAGGAACAAATATCTTTGCCTATCACACAAATAAATGCCCTGACTGGGAATCGAACCCAGGACCATCGGCTTCATAGGCAGGGTCACTACCCACTAGGCCAGACAGGTCGTCATAAATAAAGAATATTATGAGAGTTATCAGTCTTAATTCTTAAAAAAAAACTTAAATAAAAAATAAAAGCATTAATATTCATACTCATTTATTAACTTATGTAAATGAACAGAAGCGGTAGCGTGTTCTGAATTAATGAAAGTATGTATTTCTTTTTTCTTTTTGTTTTTACTTTTAGTTTGCCTGTTTTTATATTTTAATTGTTCCTAATTTTATATTCCATTCGTAATACGCTTTCAACTGATAATTACAAGATTATCTTTCCTTGTCTGGCCCGGTACCGCGAACATCGAAGTTCGTATATTTCGGGCATCTATCTCTTTTCCTCCAATTGAGGCGTCATGAGAGCGACAGAGACAATCGTCCGAAATTTACGAATATCGAGTTTCGCGGTAGCGCCGCTGGTACCACACACATCGAAGTTCGTAAAGTAGCATCTTTCTCTTCTACACGAATTAAAGCGTTATGAGAGCGACAGAGCCAATATTTCGAAATATACAAAATATATCGATTTACGAGGTAATGCCGAAGATTTGCCATATAACTAAGTCATTTAACTTAACCGTGTATATAAATTAGCTTTTAAAATTACCTCTGAAGTTTTAAAAGTTATTTTTAAATAATCGCAGTTAAATCCAGAGTTTATCTGTAATAATTTGTAGAAACCGTGAAAGTTTAAATTAACTAAGTTATTGGGTATGATTATACAAGACATGTAACAAACTGTTAAAGTAGCCACACATTATCATACCAAAGAAATTATTTCACACAAGCAATGAGGAAAGTCAAAAGGCAACTCCTAGACGTATTGCACAAGTGTGCATACGAAATTAATCTTTATTGCTACAACCTTAAGTGTCATGTGCTGCGTGCGAGTTAGCATACCTAATGACTGGTCTCACATGTATTGTCTACAGAGTTGGTTCATGCTTATACCCTTACCATGAGTTGTCACCATACGTCGGACTATAAGGGGCAGTTTGAGGGCAAGGTAAAGTTTACAAAAAAATCTTAACTTACGAGTATTATAAATATAATGTACCTAGTATTTGTAACATAGTTAATTAAATTAGTCACCCGTTATCATTTATTCATCTTTAATGTGTAAATACTCTTTGAATTTGTGTTTTATTCCTTTCTCACAGCTGCTATTGTCTGAGTGACGTACAAAACCAAACGAACTTTTACGCCATTTTGTCTTATGTGTAGTCCAAGTACGTTTATAAATAACGTAGTTAGTTGCTATGATATTTGGAATTTCACATTATAAATACTAGGTACCAAATACTCGAGAGTGAATTGATTGATTTGCTAACCTTACCTATCATTCTGACATGCCACGATAATGCCCGGTGGAGTCCGACGTATGGTTGTCACTTTGAGGTTTTCGATAACGAGTATCGAGTTTACTATCTGTGCATCTCCTTCTTACTAACTCCGCGTTTAGACATGCTGGCTCGTCACTCGCCTCGCTATTCGTCGAAACGTTCGACGCATGTTCCAAGTAAGAAAATTCTTGGCGCAAGTACGTACTTATTATAATACTTATATAATATATGCAAGTCATCTCATGTTGCATTTTATTTGGACACCTTACAAAAATAACAAAACTAATGTCTTGGCCTGTCCGGTCGAGGCTGGTGGTCTCGTATCGAAGTACAATGAAATGCACTTTATTCCGGTATCAGTATTTGCGATCCTGTCCCTTGATGCGAGAGTCAATAACTTTGCCTTTATTTTTCAAAAACGTACGGGTCAGTGAACTGCAAAAAACACTGCCCAAGTCATGGAGGGTTCCATGACTGTATATGTAGAAAGAGAGACAGCATTAGTAAAACAACGCACCAAGCAGAAAATATAAATATTTGGCTCAAATACTAAACTTTGTTCGCGTCTTTTCTATGTACAGTCAGCAGAAACGTCTGCTACCGAATATCTTCGATATTTACATAAAAAGAAAAATAGTAAAAAAAGCCTACGATTTAAATATCGTAGATATTCCCATTTCCTCTTTTAATTGTTGACAATAACATAATTTATGCACACAAGCTGTTAACTATTATCGATCACAAGAGAGACAAAACGGAAAAAAATTATACCATCTGTTAAATAAATGTAATGCATCAAAAAGTTTCTGAATGGGGACTGAGAGATTCGTTTTTGTTTTTTTTATTGACTTATATTATACTAGTTTTCCCTCGCGACTTCGTCGCCAAGCATAGCCCGTCTTTAAATTAATGTAGGGTTGTGGGATAAAAAATATCCTATGTCCTTTATCGTGGCTCAAACTTACTCCATACCAAATATCCCAATTAGTACAAAGGTTTAAGCGTGAAGAGGTAACAGACAGACAGAGTTACGATCGCATTTATATTAGTATGGATGTCAGATAATTTTGGTGCCAGTCACCAATTACGTCACGTTTTTGGTAATTTTTTTTACCTTATTTTCGTCGGTTTTAACGTGTACATTTTATGTATGCCTACACATTACGTCTTAATTAACTTTATGTAACCTTAAATGCACTTTACACTGAAAATAAGCAATCTCGTGTGCACTTAAGCATAAAACATGCTACAATTGCATTGCACTTCTCTCCAAGTGTGTAATATGTTACGCGGACATTATCCAATTTTGGCAGCAAACAAACATGTCATGTCACCAGTCGGAAAGTCGATTACGCGCATGCGTTATGCTGATCGAGCATTACGCAGCGCCCGCGCATGTGCAGTTAGACCTGCCAAATTTGTTGTTAGCGTCGCTCAAATGGACTTCTGTAGTTATGTACACTTGTTCGTTAATGCATATACGGTTCAGCAAAACAAGTATTTGTGTGAAAAACTTAACTGAAGCACCATGTCTATGTAGTTGTGCAGATAATTAATATGAAACTTACGTCAAAATTTGAAAATAGAGCGCTTACATGCGCTTACATGCACACGTTACTACTAAATAGGTGCTTTAGCTAAGTTTTTTACCTATAATCACAAAACTCGCTCAATCTTCGGATTGTCTTTTCAGTACACCCCGTTATCTAATGCTCATTTTGGGGGCAATCTAAAATAGTGATGTTGCTTCACATAATTAGTCAATTCATATTTATCTATAAAAGTTATGTGTCAAACTAAAATTCTTCTTCAGTGAAAGCTATAGAGACACATTCATTCCTCTTTTTAGTCTAATCGGAGGGCGACAATTGTAAATATCGAATATCGTCAATTTGGGGTCCGATTACTGAAATATTCACCGAGTAATCTTCATAGAGATTCTCATTCATTCTCTATGAAAATCAATTGGCGACTATTTCATAAATCGGACCCAAGATCTTTTGACATGTTATTGAGTGACTAAGTCAACTTAATTTTTTATCGACTTATATTATCGTAATTTTCCAATCACTTGCCTCTAAACTGAGCATAAGATAACGGGGTGTACCTTTCAGGCTTACCTCCTTGTACGCTTGTGACTAAATGTCTATGAAATTCTCTTTGGCATAACAAGGACAGATAGACGTATCCTGTTTCTTGGTCGGAACTGTTCAATGCTGGCGGATCTTTGGATGGAAATCGATATCGATTGTCGATTATTAGATATCCGAAACATTTCGGATAATTTACATTTCCGATCCTACCTTCCGGCGTTAAACGGAATATCCGAGCGATAATACCTCAATAATCTTACTTTGTTTCATGAATAAAGGCTTGGGCACATAGGCGCGTTTTGTGAGCGTGGCGGTAGCGCAGCGTGACAGCGGTGTGGCTAATGTAACGGTGTAATTAGCGGTGTGGCACACATTCGGACGGCAGCGCCGCGCCCCGCTGAGCCACGCCATAAAACGCGCCCTATGTGACCAAGCCTTAAGATATGATCGTACACCTTAATGTATGATCATAAAATAAATGATATGATACAATTAAAACTGTTGTGAGCCATGTTACTACTACTTAGTTACAAACGGATAAACTCACGTGTAATTATATCGCACTAGGCGACATGTTTCGGGTAAGCTCTGGTACCCATATTCAAGCCGAGTCAGGACACAGCGATCGCGCACTAGTGTGATATAAATGATATGACTTGAATCATCTTGGTTTGCCACAGTCGCCACCCTTGGCAGGCAGGTTGGGGACCGTAGAATCGGTTTCGCTGCTACCCATCTGTCTTTTCTCCGTCTTTTACGACGTCCACGAGACAAGATGAGTTGATGCTATTCTCAGTCGGCGCGACAGGACAGCAGCAAAAGTGGCTGAGCGGGTGGAGTGATCAAAATTACCTACACGCGCTCTTATTTTCTTGACAATAGAGATGTGTTGACCTAATTTTGAACAATCAAACAATTAATCTTTTCAAACAATCCTTTAAACAAGATTAGTCTAAAAGTTGAAATAGATAACATATACTTAAGAAAAAACGACGAGGACCTCCGGTGTTCGAGACGGGATTCGAACCCGCATCTCCAGCTATCCCGGCGCCGCGGTATTCATATAATATTAGTCTAATTTAAGAGATCTTACACTCAGTAACCTCTGACATACAGAATTGTTGAGAAACAAATGAATATCGCTTAGGCTAGTCTTTAGTGGTAAGATTACCTTTAATAATTATGTTAATGCTGCTGACTGTACATAGGCATCACATTTTTTAGTGACCGTGACTAGATACAACTCTTTTAAGTAGCTACGATATCAGATCATTGCCCTTGATCCAGAACGCTGTCAAATTCTCCATTCGTCGATTGTATTCTAGAATGAGGTCTATTATTCTAATGGGTAATGAATGAATGCAAACCTGATCCCCCCAAGGCTGATTGCCCAACGCTGGCCTGACTCGTGCTGATCCGAGATACAGTGTCTATTGTGGATCAAATTATATTGCGAAACTGTCAAGGTGTCAACTGCTCATTAGCAATTGAACTTAAGGCCCCTCTGTTGCTAATACATAGCAATTTGCTGAATGTCTACTGTGAAAGTCGAAACTTACAAATAGCGGTTACCGTAAAACTTCCCAGCTATGATCCAAAACTAAGTTAAATATCTTCTTCGTTGAAAGTATTACTTAAATTACGCAGTAAACGTTGTTCATAATCATAAATAAATTAATCAATAAAAAAAAAAAGAATATTAGGATTGATGTTTAATTATTGGACTATAGTTTGGTAGTTTTACGGCACTATCGCGTTAGAGTTACCCATATAAATAACATTATCACTTATACGCGTTCGACGCTTTTTTTACTGCAAAAGTAACTTACACTACTCTGGAGACTAAGCCGTGATGCCAATTTATTATAGAAGTAGAAACGCAATAAAACCGTTTTTTTTTCGACGTAAAAGCGATAGATCCATGGAGTCAGCCAGGGGATAGTTAAAGCAATTCCTAAAATACACAAGATAAACCCGAGGTGTTTAGGATCGTTAGAATCCTTTTGATGAGTATTAGATGACGATTGTGCAAAAAAGTACAGTCGGCAATAAAAGCTTGTACAAAAAATGACATTTTTACAGAAACTTATTCCAATTTATACATACTTAGTTAAGAGGAAACGGGAGTATGCAATTTTCAGCACAGATTGATATCATCAATTTTCAATTTTGACGACCGGTCTGGCCTAGTGGGTAGTGACCCTGCCTATGAAGCCGATGGTCCTGAGTTCGATTCCCAGTCAGGGCATTTATTTGTGTGATGAGCACAGATATTTGTTCCTGAGTCATGGGTGTTTTCTATGTATTTATATGTATCTATCTATTATATATATCGTCATCTAGTACCTACAACACAAGCCTTACTGAGCTTACCGTAGGACTAGGTCGATTTGTGTAAGATTGTCCCAAAATATTTATTTATTTATTTATGAATATCTGTGTGTCGGACTGTATAGTTTTTTTAAGTTTTAGAGCTCTGTAAACATTGCTAAAAACGGCTCAACTATCTCGCAAACAGTCGCTTATCATCATACCTGGGATAACTTGGGGCATCTATAATTGCATGACCAAATATTTTATCGATAAAAAAATATATCGATGTTAATGATATCCAAATTTTATTAGACATATAAATATCATTTATTTTCTACTCATTATTAAATAAAAAACAAAACGGGTATTTTCATGTTTATTTTAAAATAGTTTTCATAATATACAATCAATATTTTTTCCATGTTAGTCGGTATTATTGATTGCCGTCCAGACGAAAATGTCCATTTTAAACTGCTAAACGTTCTATTACTACTACTATTTAAAACTAGTAATAGAAATTAGTGACGTATTGAGTTTATTGAATAATTTATTTAAAATAAATAATAAAAAACAAATTTGATGCCGCTTAAGACCAAGTAAATTAAAATAGGTAACAAATTGTATCTATACTAAAACAAACCTATGCCCCTTGGAAAGGTGCCCATTACGCAGGCAGCATTCCCGCGCTGAATTGCAATTGTAATCCTTTGAGCGAGAAAGCTGCCTGCGCGAGGGTCGCCTGTTGCCTCTCGTAGACGCTTGCTTAATTCTCTGTATTGAGTAGTAATATCTATCGACATATTTTATCGATATCAAATCCCTATAACTTGCCCCGAGTTGTCTGCTTATCATTCAAATATTATAGCATAAAACACAAATTCCATTTAACCGCGATAAAGAATAATGCATAAAGATAAATAAGTTTTTTGGCACATGTAATCTAAAAGTATTTCACATGGATGTTAAAATTTTATCAGCATTGGTTTAAAACTGAAAGGTTTCATAAATTGCGCTAAATGATAACGAGGGTCGATTGCACGCTGGTCTTCAGATGTGTTTATTGCTCTGACCGTCCTTAAAGTTTGTTGCCATTAGTTGCATTTTGATTTACGTTGGCTCACGTCTAAAAATATGTATACATTTAATGTAACAAAATCATGTATTCAAAACTTTACGCCTTATAAAATAGACGTATACGTATACATATAAAGCCGTGTGATGCCGGCTGACTCGAATAGCACCACCCCATCTCCTCCCGCGGGTGTCGTAAGAGGCGACAAAGGGAAAAATCCTACGGACGGGCAGCAGCGTCCGTCAAAACCCAATCTACAGCTACTGCGGTCGCCAACCCGCCTGCCAAGCGTGGTGACTATGGCAACTACCCCCCAAGATATGATACAAATCATATTTGTGGGAGGCCTATATATGTATGTGTGTATGTATACATATACAATATGATATTGTGCTGTTATCGGCTGACTTATAAAAACAGAGTACTCCTAATGTATTTTTTTAAAACCCTGACAATTTTTTTTCTAAATCCATAAGACTAACTAAGATAATTAAAAAAAATAATTAAACCATAAATTAATATCAAATTGTTTTAATATTAAGCAGAAACGTCTGCTATCCAGCGGTTGTGGGTTCGAGTCCCGCTGCGAGTCAAATTATTCTACTTTTCTTTCGATTTAAATATCTTTAATAACAAATGATCTAAATTGTTACTATCGTTAAACTGTGTTTAAACTATAAAATTACACAGTGTTGTAACTTTTTGTTGCGATGTGACATAGGAAAATCTTGTAGAATTCTTGATACGCGATTTTCAACCCTGACACTCAGTAATAAGGTGGGTATCAGATAATCAGAAAATCGTTTGGTTCAAGCAGACATGATGTAGTCGGACAAAGGTCGAGATTAGGGTCAATGACCTGTTAACAGAAGAAAGGTAAGTACATTTATTTATTTCGTTATGTAATAGTAAACATACTTTAATAAAAATGTTTATACAAAATGAACTGTACGCTATTAAATATATAAAAAAGTGGTAAAAAAAGACATCAACGCGCGAACAAGTTCAGAGCCCTGAGTGTAAGTTTTAACGTAACTTTACGTCACGAACGCGTTTGCGTTTCCCATATAAATAACATTATCACTTACGCGTTCGTAGACGTTTTTTACATGAAAAGTAACTTACACTAGAGCCTCTGACTAAATAACTTAGGTAGTAGAATTTTCTTTGAAGTATTTTTTTTTACTGTATAATAAGTACGCAATTATTTTAGGTCATTTCAAGAACTATATATTGCTCAAAAAGTTGGCAACATTAGGTATTGACAGATTGACAGATAAATATTAAATAAATAAACATATTACAGGTCATCATTATACAAACAGACTGAGCCCCACGGTAAGCTCAAGTAGGCTTGTGTTGTGGGTAGTCAGCCAACAATATAAATAATAATCAAATACTCAAAAACACGGAAAACATCCACGGCTTAAGAACTGCTCACACAAATGCCCTTTAAATAGAACCCCGGATCGTCGGCTTCATAGCCAGAGTCACTACCCACTAGGTCATATCTGTCGTCAAAAATAACAATACCTATATTGCAATAAATTATTAATTGAAGTACAAAGTTAATGTATTGAATATATTTCCGACGCAAATATTTAAGTATTACATAATACTAGATGACTTGTGCAAAAATGTAGGCTGATATCTAATTATTTGTATGTATGTATAAAGAAGCCTACAGCTGCGTAACACGTTATTCTGTTATGTCACGTAACATAAAATAGTTTAGACACTTTGCGTCACAAAATGACTTGTAACTAATAATATCAATGTTATTACATGGTAATTATCAAGGCGAGGGGAGCGGTTTCATCCCGTTACTGCTAAGGAATGGGATTCGCTCCCTTCGTCTGTATTCCCGGAAAGATATAATTTGGGTATTTTCAAGGCAAGAGTGAATAGGCTACAAGCTACAACCAAAGAGCGTATAGGGATCTTAAAGGCCGGCAACGTACTCGTGACTCCTCTGGTGTTGCGAGTGTCTATGGGGGGCGGTAGTTGCTTACCATCAGGCAATCCGTCTGCTCGTTTGCCTCCTATATCATAAAAAAAAAACCAGCGTGCTACACCCTCGACGTCGTCGACAATTACCATCACAGGCCTGAGTGTAAGTTTTTAACGTAACTTTACGTTACGAACACGTTTGAACACACTTACACTAGAACCGCGGAGGCTCTAGTGTAAGTTACTTTTGACGTAAAAAAACGTCCCGAACGCGTAAGTGATAATGTTATTTATAAATATGGGAAACACTAACGCGATGATAGCGTTAAAAACTTAAACTCAGAGGCTCTAGTGTAAGTTTGTTTTAACGTAAAAAATGGAAACGCAAAGCGTTCGTGACGTAAAGTTACTTTATAAACTTACACTCAGGGCTCAGGGCTCAGGTGCGACTGAGGTCAAACGCTTTATAAAGTCTGTTTTTTAAAAAGAAATACATTGTACTAACATCATTCTCAAAATATATGTAGATTATATATTTTGTTTAGTCGAAACGCCGCAAAGCGCACGAAACGTCTTGATGTACCTAATTCTTTAATAAATGCCCTTCGCAGGATTCGAACCCGGGAACTTACGTTTGTATTGAAGTTACGAGTGAATACAGCATTTATTCAAATTCCAATCACTTAGTGTAGTAAATGTAATTAATGTAGTATATTGAGGGCGACATAGACCATATGTGGGCACAGGCCAGCCGTTGACCACGTGCATAGGTGCGCCGGCGCAGGTATACACCAACCACACGTAATCCTAATAAGGGTGAACACTTAGTAAAAAATCGGTATCTAAAAATATATTATTTCCTCTAATTCAAATATATTTTTATTTCCTTTACTAAATCAATAACGAAGTTAAAGAATACAAATGTCACTTTTGAGTAAAAATTATAGATAGGCAAATTTTAGTGCAAAAATTCACAAGTTCAAGTCATTTCACTTTTTTGCCAAACAGAACACTATTACTTATATAGGTACAATCAGCAGCAGAAGTGGCTAAGCGTTTAAGGTGTTCAAAATGAGGTCAACACGTCTCTATTGTCAAGAAATAAGAGCGCGTGTATTTGAACACTTCAAAAACTTAGCCACTTTTGCTACTGACTGTACATTTACCTACTATTGTTCAACATACTTATATTTGAAAGTTGAAATAGATTATATATAGTTAAGAAAAAGCGACGAGGACCTCCGGTGTTCGAGACGGGTTTCTTAGTTTCGTACTTATATTTGAGTTAAATATTTGCGCCACAGTTGCATCAGCCCTAGACCGTCTGGTCGGTGCGTACCCTGTCATTATCACATGTGGAGCATGTTACATACCGAACCCTACTAAGCACATGCGGAATTCTAATTTAGAAGTCATGATTTGTTATAAATTGATAACAACATGATAGTTCTTGTTGTCAATATACCGATAAAACAAATTGTGATTTAAATAAATAAATAAACAATAAATATTTCGGGACAATCTTACACAAATCGACCTAGTCCTACGGTAAGCTCAGTAAGGCTTGTGTTGTAGGTACTATCCGACGATATATATAATAGATAGATACATATAAATACTTAAATACATAGAAAATACCCATGACCCAGGAACAAATACCTGTGGTCGTCACACAAATAATGCCCTGACCGGGAATCGAACCCAGGACCATCGGCTTCATAGGCAGGGTCACTACCCACTAGGCCAGACCGGTCGTCAGATGCACAGATAGTAAACTCGATACTCGTTATCGAAAACCGTAATGTCACAACTCATGGTACGGGTACTACTAAGCACATGCGGAATTCCAATTTAGAAGTCATGATTTGTTATAAATTGATATCAATACGATAGTTCTTGTCGTCAATATAACTTTGAAACAAATTGTGATATAATTTGATTAATATTTTCTTGACCATGTTTATTTTTTAGAGGTATCTACAGCAATAAAATAAGTTATAAGTATGGAATAAGATGAGGCCTTGCAAATAAATAAGTTTGAGTTATGAATAGTTTGAACAACCCACATGTTTATATCCCTGTTAAATATATATTTTTTTAAACGTAACAAATAATTATACGGGCAGATAGTACCATTTTGTACCGCTTGGTGTAGAAACGCTAGGTCTATGGAGTCCCTTCGGGCGCAAACTTTTTGCTGACGAAGCGTCTGATTAACGTAACTGGTGACCGACTTCCTTTCACAATGTATCAGCGATATGAGGAAATGTCGCCAGCATCCTTGTTACAATGCCTCAAGAGCCATTTTTAGATTTAATATAGTAATTTGTTAAGTAGTTATTATAATATTGTAATTCAAAAAAAAAAATCAATAAAACTAATTAAATTAATTGTAATTCTTGTATATTTATTTGAAAAAATATCAAATTAATATCAAACCAATAATAAATCATATCCGTCGGATAAACCTCTAAACCTAGTTGGCAAGCTTGATACCGGATTTAAGTGTGGACTAGATACCGATACGCAATCGATTCGGAACGCATTTTGGTGTAATTAGTCTTACAGTATGACCTTCATAATGATAGTGTGTGATGATATAATGAAACATTAAACTTATCTTAATTATCATTTTTTTAATTTCAGCCGTAAATCGTCCATTACGAGATATTACTACTGTATTTAATTAGTAAATAGATTGAGATAAGTTTAAAAGTAGAAATAGATGACATATACTTAAGAAAAAGCGACGAGGACCTCCGGCGTTCGAGACGGGATTCGAACCCGCATCTCCAGCTATCGCGGCTGACGCCTTAACCAATTCGGCCACCCGTACACAGCGGAACCCGTCGAAATTAATCAAGTATATGTAATCTTGTTAATTTTTAAACGGTTTTGGGCACCGTTTTACCAGCTCTAAGGCGAAACACTACGTATTTGCACCTCCTATATGAATCCCTTTCGGGATTCTGATATAGCTAGAGAGATGGTGCTGCCATCTCTGAAAGTACTGTTTGCTTTACCTGCTTTACTTACGTACCTATTGGACTATATGAAGTTCGATTCTCGTCTTCATCATCATCATTTCTGCCGTGAGACGTCCTCTGCTGGACAGAGGCCTCCCCCAAATATGACTTGTATCATCTTGGGGTATAGTTGCCATAGTCTTGCTGGCGGGTTGGCGACCGTAGTAACTGTAGATTGGGTTTCGACGGACGCTGCTGCCCGTCCGTAGGATTTTTCCCTTTGTCGCCTCTTACGACACCCGCGGAAGGAGATGGGGTGGTGCTATTCTAGTCAGCTGGCACTACACGGCATATCTATCATTAAATATATGAAACCGAATTTACTACAGGGTGTAATGTTTATATGGTACAAAATATATTTTTCGAAGTACATAATCAACTAGCAAGTGAAAGCTGTAACTCTGATTAAGATAAAACATTTTTTTAATATATTATGTATTTTCTTTTTGTATTTATTTACTTGTAAAGGATATTATGATACATATACGATACTTAAAATTTAAATTTAACTAAATTACTCGGATAGCACAATTGATAGTGCACTGGGCTAGTGATCCAGTGGTTGTGGGTTCGAGTCCCGCTACGAGTCAATTTTTTCTATTTTTCTTTCGATTTAAATATCGAAGATATTCGCTAGCAGACGTTTCTGCATAATAAAAAATAATTTAACTAAATTACTTTTCAAACTAGCATAAAACACAAAAAAGAAGTTATTGACACCCCATGCAAATTCTAATTTAAATAACCTAATAAACCGTTACTATATCCAGAAACAGTTGTTAAAACTAATACAAATTACAAAACATAAAAATAAACATTTTGTATCATGTAAAAAATTACACCCATGTAGTACAGTCAGCAGCAAAAGTTGCTAAGCGTTTGAAGTGTTCAAAATGACCTACACGCGCTCTTATTCTCTTGACAATAGAGACGTGTTGACCTCATTTTGAACACCTCAAATGCTTAGCTACTTCTGCTGCTGACTGTACTATGGACTCTCCACTGTTATACAGCATATTTGCACAGCATTCTTATATAGCCTACTATACAGCCTACTGTACACAAAGCGGTGCGCAGAACCTGTCTCCGTAAGCTGCGGTTACATAACCGTCGAAAGTGAAATCAGAGATAATGTTGCATCCACACGCGAGCGCTTCTGTTTGCACGTGCGCATGCGGCGCGAGCGTGCGAATGATCTTATTCGTGTTTGTCAGATCTGTATGGTATTGTTGACAAATATGGGTCATATACCGGGTGCGGCCTGTAATAGGAGCAAACAATTTAGGGATCGCTTCTACACCACGAACGTAACAACATTTGTTCTAATGTATAGTGTTTCACCTTAGAGCTGGTAAAACGGTGCCTAAAACCGTTAAAATAAACAAGATCACATATACTTGATTAATTTCGACGGGTTCTGCTGTGTACGGGTGGCCAAATTGGTTAAGGCGTCAGCCGCGATAGCTGGAGATGCGGGTTCGAATCCCGTCTCGAACACCGGAGGTCCTCGTCGTTTTTTCTTAAGTATATGTTATCTATTTCAACTTTTAATTTATATAGTAGTATTACTACTTAAAAATCAAAGCAAATCAAAATATTTAATAAAAAATAATTTGATTTGTTCTTAGATTTGTTCTACAACTTTAAATAATTGGGTAATTTATTGCTTGTGATTTTTTCGAACAAACTATTTAGTTTATTAGTATATTTAGTTTACTATATTTAGTTTATTACTAAACTACTATTTAGTTTACTAGTAGTTTCAATCAACAGCATCCAATAGTCTAGTTGACGTTTACTGTCAGCCTACAAACTTCATAGTTTTCACAATACATTGCTTGCTTAGAAAATCTTTTTTTATTAATATTTATTAAACTATTAGTTATTTTCAAAAGTTGCTACCTTTGTGGTGTAGAAACGAAGCCTAAAGTTAATGCTCCTATTACAGGTAGTACACTAGTACACTTTCTTGCCTTTGTAATGTTTTGTAAGTCATTTTTGCCGAGGCGTTGGTCTTTGGTCAGCCTTTGGTGGCAAGAATTAGTGCTGGGTTTATTCACAAGCACTTTTGTGCTAATTATAGGCACGTTTTAGTAAAGGCAATATTATTATATTAGTGGAAAGCAATAAAGTAATTCTGAGTCTTATCAAAGTCTGTTTGTCTGTCTGTCTACGAAGTCAGACTGTGTGTGTGGGTGCAATTATGCAAAATTGTCTGTCTATGTAAATGAAGTAGTTTAAAATTCGTAAAGAACGTATAGCGAACAAACTGTTCTACAGTTTGGCGATTTTTTTGTTCCATATATCATGTATGCTCTTTGATGACGTTTCTGCATAATAAAAAAAAAAAACAAAAAAAAAAGAAAGAAATGGGATACTAGGCTTTATATACGTTTAAGGCAGTGCACCAAGTCGAGCCCATTTTCAATATTCCGTGTGCCTATAAAAATAAATGAAGCTACGTAACGTAAGAATGAAAAATAATATTCCTTTAAACTTTTGCGTTATATTAGCGATAGCAGCTGTAAACCTAGTTGTTTAAAATCTTCGTTCTCTGTCAGTCCAGTAATGAAAGAGATTCCTTTCATTAATAGTGTGATCGTAGCTATTGAATTCATTCATAATTTTAGCCGTAAGTTTTCATTTCATTTTCATTTCATTTATTTATTTTACATATATAAGCATTACAGTATTCCAGGACACCAATGCGCTTATATACAAGTCATATCTTAATAACTAACAATAATATAAATCAACACCAACTTAAAATTATAAAAAAATACATTACATCCTTAAAATCACAACAGATAATTATTAGAGAAGAAAAATAAACGAATCAAAAGTTGTCTCCTGGACATAAGCCCCCCTCAAATATGACTTGTATCATCCTGGGGGGTAGTACATAGTTCTCTTGGCTGACGGATTGGCGACGAATGCAGTAGCTGTAGATTGGGTTTCGACCCTGGACATAAGCCTCCCTCAAATATGATTTGTATCACCCTGGGGGTAGTACATAGTTCTCTTGGCTGACGGATTGGCGACCGCAGCAGCTGTAGATTGGGTTTCGACGGACGTTGCTGCCTTCGTCGGTTTTTCTCCTTAGTCGCGGGAGGAGATAGGTGGTCTAGTCAGCCATTGGACAACGATATTCTAATTTCAAATCAAAACTAAACCGGCGCGTGACAAGCTGCGCCGGCGCGTCACGCCGCGTCGTTTCATTGTCAAGAGTGCGCGGGCAATGTCAGCAGTAATTAATCGTTGCGAAACTTTACGCCAGTCTGGTTTCAGACATTGCTTGATGAAATGTCTGATTCTTTTTTGGGTAGCTCTAATAATACGCACATTTCACTATTTTGTTAATTTTTTTATTATACGTTGACAAATGAAGGTTGATTCGTGTAATTTTAGAAAACAGTTTTCTACAATTTCTACAGGTTCCGAGACTTTTACGGAACGGGACGGTATGGGGTACGGAAAAATACTGATCACGAGCCTTATTAGGCACTGGTCCCACCGCGAGCTAGTAAGCTATGAGCTATCAGCTATTTCAAGGGACAATAGATAATCGCTCCCGTGTATATAAAAAGAAGAGAGATATATACTCGTATTTATAGCTCACCGCCCGGCGATGAACCACGATCGCCCGGCTATGACATATATGTCTCTTTTATTTACACGTGATCGATTGTCTTTTGTCCCTTGAAATAGCTGATAGCTTACTAGCTCGCGGTGGGACCAGTGCCTTAGCAATGATGTTAGTCGATTGTAGAAATGCAATCGAAATCATAGTATATATATTGGAATGACAGTTTAAACGACAAGTCACATGATCGAATAGAACATTACTTTTCATTTCGATAAGACTTCTACAATCGGCCCAAACTCTCCTATGTTTAGGTGTCTCCTATTTGTAGGAAGAATTCAACATGTACTTATTTAGTAAGTCATTCTTGCTTTTTTTATTGTACAACTGATCGTAGGCAGGCCCGTGGGTAAGCATTGTGCTGAAGCCTTGAGTCACTAAGGATTAAGAAACAATCAGAACCAATTGTCTGCTAATTACATTCTAAATCATATTAGTGCTGCTGTGATCAGTGTCATTGCCTCATTATACTATTTTAAAACTTATCCATCAAGCCAAGACTAGAATGTCTAAATAACTATTGGGTAAAGAATTATAAATATAAATAGGTCCATATTTAGCGTTAATAAAATGCCATCGCCATCTTTTTTGGCCATAAAGTATTAAAAAGTAAACTATGATATAAGTTTTTTTAATAAGGGACAGTAGTCCAATGTGCAATATAATACACCGTATTGTCTCAATATTAAAGCACATGAATACATATTATGCAACTTTTTCCGTATCGATATATCTTTAACCTTTCGTAAAATATTTTTTTAATTTGTCCGTCACCTGTATATTCAAACACAATCTTATTTTTTTTTATAAATAAAAAACTTGTCAGCATATCGTTGCTCTCTTCTGCTTATATTTATTTAAAGTCGATTGTATCGAAATACAGAACAACAAAGGAATGGTTTCTGAACCGTGTCTTAATATTCAGAATAATTGCGCGGCTCGATTATAAAACTCGAATTCCATTCATCGATTAAAAATAAACTATATAATACCCTCGAAGTGTGCCAACCGGATTATTTCAATGTTTGGTCACGGGCCAGATACCAGACGATATTACTGCTAAAAGTTGCCTGCGCAAGAGTACGCAAGTTTCTATTTCACGAGTCAATGGTTTTCACGGAGAAAGCACTAGACTACTCGGTTTAGAAATTATCAGGTGGAGCACCTTTCCAGTAAAAAAGCTGATTATGTAAGAAAGTGTTGTGAATAAAGAACCTAATTTGCTTTTTGACGTAATTATGACTATAAAATACCTGTATGCCGCGCCCTGGAGCATTGGCGCAACGAAGTAACACCTCAAATTGCTACGCATCCGAAACGGCATATATCCCTTTGAGCGCCGAATATGCGTAAGACCTTATTCATACGCATTAATCTCGCCGGAGGCACTAGGGCAGGTACTTGTGCAATTCGTAAATACAGGATTTTCGCTTTTAATAAGATACAGATAAAGTTGCCCTCTGATTTTCCCAACGGCAATGGTAATTTGGTGGTTGTCTGTCACCTGCTGGCCTACAAATACGTTTCTTCATGTATGGACACCGAGTGCGTAATTCCTGGCAGTTGACATTTCGGTTGATTATTTTGTTGCGGTTAAGTAATAAGTAACCGCTTTTTATGATATCGTAATGAATGGTTATTCTTGTATGTGTGGTTGTTCAATACCAGCAGGACTGATAAGGGCAGGTGACATCATACACATGTATGGTATTTTCCAGGCATTTTTTGGCGACTGAACCGATAAAGAAGGCTTTTATACCAACAGGCTTCACTCGTGTTTATTTACTTACCCACGCGACATCTTTAAGATATCATACCCTGCGTTTTTGCAACGGTTCAGTAGCGGCTGAATATAAGGCGTTGGCACTTTGGATATTTTTTTTACGAAAGCAAGTTTAGACTTTTTAGACTTTTCAACCCAGGGGGAAAACTAGACTTTCTCGGGATGATAACTGGTTAGGTACCACACCTTTACCGAAAAGCGACTGCCGTGATTAATCGATCTCAAGGCCGCGCTGGCAGGGTCGCCATGAAGTGTTACGTGTTAAAGAAACAACTACTGAAAGTATTGTGTTTGATATTTCTTAGTGCTAACGGTTATATAGGCTGACGACTACATAGAAAACAAGGATAGAATATACATTTATTAACGTGACATCGGTTAAAATACATAAAATAAATAACAAAAGTTTAAAATAACAACATTGCGGTGGCACATTGGCACATTGCCACAGCATAGGCGAACCGATAGTATATATGGTATAGCAAACACTATACAATACCTTTTTATTAAAGTATGTTTTCCTTGTTTCCAGATGGTGTTTATTTCTGGCGTTGGTAGCCCTGGCGGCGCGTGCGCATGCCGAAGAGGAGGACAACGTTCCCGACATGGGCGTCGAAGATGAAGATGAGGAAGTTGCTCTGGACCAGGAGGTACGCCAGTCTAGTCCATGTAACCATAAATAAATATTTCGGGACAATCTTACACAAATCGACCTAGTCCTACGGTAAGCTCAGTAAGGCTTGTGTTGTAGGTACTAGATGACGATATATATAATAGATAGATACATAGAAATACTTGAATACATAAAAAACACCCACGACTCAGGAACAAATATCTGTGCTCATCACACAAATAAATGCCCTGACTAGGATTCGAACCGAGGAGCATCGGCTTTACAGGCAGTGTCACTACCCACTAGGCCAGACTTGGTCGTCATAAGACTATAATAATAACATGCCTTATTCATCTGTAACAGATGTTTTAAGCAGCATCCTATAAATGACACCTCCGTTAGAGGCTGTGTAGCGCTATGCGAGAGAGGATCCACCACCTAGGCTATAACCAACTATGAAATTCGTATACCTACCTAGCGGCCTCGTAACAACGGAGCCTCGGTGGTGCTCCGCCCTTAATGCAATACAATTAATGTTTTAACTTCAAGACCGCTACAGTCATCTATATCATAAAGACGCATTTCGCAGTAGCCTTATCTGAAGACCTGCCGCGAAGTACGTTGTTAGTTTATTCATCTATATGCCTCTTTATCGCTCGTATATTGTTGCATATGTGATTGAGGTGGAGATAGATAATTTTCGAAATTCGGTTTACGCCATACCCGTTCTGAACAACACTGCAACTGGTATGGTAACCTCTTGAGCTTTAGACCCGGGTATGTCCTTAAACTACGTCCAACAATGAGAGGTAGGGTACAGCGAAGTACCATCACGCTTGAGTCTGGAGAAGCCCAACTGGGGAAGTACCTCCTCCTTACAGAAAACCTCAACCATAATAACACTGCTACCTTTCAGGTATGTAGTGTTGTGTTCATGATGGTGAGTAAGGTTCCCAAAGCTCCAGCCCCCCTTAAAGGCCCGCAGCGCGCTTGTGACTCCCTGGGTGCCCAGAAATGTTAATTTCCCTTATTATCTCCATAATATCACTATTATCCTTAATTAAATTGAAACAATAAGTAAATAAACACATCCAATACAGGAAGTTCTATATCCGTTTGCAGCGTTACATAAAACCTCAGATAGGATCTGCCACTTAGATCTAAAACGTATGATAAACTATTGTCCCAGTTTAAAACTATACTGTGTGTAAGTCTAATACGGGCGAAGAATTAAACCAGACATAGGATTTACCAGTATAATCATTAACCAAAAGGTTTTTCTTTAATTATACCTATTATACATATGTAATTAATTTTTGTAAAATTTCTGAGCAGTAATGTACTGCGAACATTACGCGATATGAGCTTTTGAAACTAACTGTCAACGAGTGTTTAACTCGAGTGTGTTGCATTACATTGCGGGTCGAATTTTTTTATATGGATAAAATTTTAATTGCAATTCTAAGTAAAAGTTATCTAAATATATTTCTTATGTCCTATTCTACCCTCCGTTAAGAGATTCGCCCGTATAAGATTTACACACTGTATCTCGACTTTTAGGTACAGTACTAGTGCTATCTAGATTTAGTCTTTTGTTTTTAAAAAGCAATACATTACGCCATAACGAAGACAGGTGTTCAAGCTTTCAGATTCAGAGCGATATCGTCACAGCTTTGCGATAATAGTCCTTTAGACACGGGAGAAGAGGCTACATTTGCATGTTGTGCTCTGTGGGCTAACTTTCGATTACTGTTTCGACGTCCATCGGATACGAGGAAGAGTTATTCGAAACCAATTAAACGCTAATAGGCTGTTACGATTATTTGGCGATATGATAATGTTTGTGATAGGTAGCGAAATAGGGAGTTGGAACGTAGAACTGAAACTGACAAATTCTAAAGACACGTCAAATCAAGTGGTAAGAAAGTCATCTGTAAATTAAGCCCCGGGTATGTCCTTAAACTACGTCCAACAATGAGAGGTAGGGCACAGCGATGACCATCACGCTTGAATCTGGGGCAGCCCAACTGGGGAAGTACCTCCTCCTTACAGAAGACCACAG
This sequence comes from Grapholita molesta, assembly GCA_022674325.2. NCBI lineage: Eukaryota > Metazoa > Arthropoda > Insecta > Lepidoptera > Tortricidae > Grapholita > Grapholita molesta. The sequence continues at coordinate 18,831,077 of CP053124.2, read as the reverse complement.
CCATAATAGCACTGCTACCTTTCAGGTATGTAGTGCTGTGTTCCTGATGGTGAGTAAGGTTCCCAGAGCTCCAACCCACTTATAGGTCGGCAACGCGCTTGTGACTCCCTTGATGTTGCGAGTGCCCATGGGCGACGGTAATTGCTTACCATCAGGTAATCCGTCTGCTCGTTTGCCACCTTTGTCATAAAAAAAAAAAAATAAGCTAGGCATTTGCAGTTAGCAGAAACGCTAACTAATGAGAGGTAGGGCACAGCGAAGTACCATCACACATGAGTCTGGAGAAGCCCAAGCCCTGCTACCTTTCAGGTATGTATTGTTGTGTTCCTGATGGTAATTAGGGTTCCCAGAGCTCCAACATCTTTTAGGGTGGGCAACACGCACGTGAATCCTCTGGAGTTGCATTCGTCCATAGGTTACGGTAACTGCTTACCATCAGGCGGGCCGTATGCTTGTTTGCCACCGTTGTATTAAAAAAAAACGCTAGTTCTTATATGCAACCCTTGTCAAACAGACAGACGTATCGACAGGAGAAATTGAGAAAATTGTATACTCTATATAATTCCTTTTTACCAATATTAAGATAATTATCTAATTTGCTGATCGTACTCGCCGAGAAACTCGTGCGGTATCCGTTTGCATTCGGACGTGTTCAATACTAGCGGTATTAAACAAATTATGCGTTTTCCCGGCAAATAGGTAGATCGTGACCGAAAACACCAGCAGTGCTATTTTTTTTTTTACCGTTCAATGGCCAAGCGCCAGTGAAAGTTGAGCGCACCTAATTATTTTTTAATCATCGTTTTTCAATCGATTTGTGAATGCGAAAGTGCCACGAGTTGACACTTTTTGGCGGGAAAGTGGACAAAGTTGTGCGTGCTAGAGCGTAGTATCATGGGTCGGTGATCTGGCCATTAGTAACCACGTTTTTTTTTTGTTTCTGAAAAATAAAACATAATACACTACATGCACATAAGACTTTTTGTCCGGCTTAGGTACATATCTTATGATTATGAAAGAAGTGTTGGAAACCATTTAAACTGAACAAAATAATTACATACCACAAAGAAGACGGTAGATATGACTATCTCTAACCGAGGTTCTAGTGAGAACTCGCCGAATAATATTTTGCCTGACTGCCTGGATACCATTTTCGAATAAAAATCTACCTGTAAATATTTTTAGATACATATACATACGGCATACGACGCAGCCATTTTGTATTAAGTTACCCCTTTAATAAATTTAACGACCTAGACAGTGTCAATATAAATCCTCAATATGGTACAGCGTCAAATAATACAAGCCTCGTACCGCCAACATCGAAGTTCAAAATTTTCGGGGAGCTTTCTCTTTTAATCCAATTCAGGCGTCATGAGGGTGACAGAGACGATCGTTCGAAATTTACGAATATAGATTTCGCGGTAGCGCCGCAGGGTATGATCCAGTTACGTAAGTTTGCGCAAGCGCGTGAGAAAAGACGCGCCGCGTTCCGTAATGTCGATGTTTATTTATGTTTATAACGAAATTGTCTGAATTATATTAATTAAACATTGTTTTATTGAAACCCAGGAGATTTATAGGTTCTGTGGAGATTATAAAATGAGTACCAGTGGCGGTGGAACTTTTTTTTTCCTAGGCAAGGCATAGAGAATATGAATTTTCACATCATTCATTGAGTTTAAGAAAAACTCAGATTTTATGGACACGCCGCTGCTGATAGGTCCACTTGTTCACCCAATATACGCTATGTAAAATCTCGAACCGAAATATAGATCCTCAGGATAGGATATAGATGAAAAAAGGATAATATAAAGGATTTATTTATAACCCTTTGTGATATTTTTTTCAATTTTGTTAAAATATTGATCCTATCTTAACTAGGATTAATATTTTAACAAAATTGACCCGGGTATGTCCTTAAACTACGTCCAACAATGAGAGGTAGGGCACAGCGATGACCATCACGCTTGAATCTGGGGCAGCCCAACTGGGGAAGTACCTCCTCCTTACAGGAGACCACAGCCATAATAGCACTGCTACCTTTCAGGTATGTAGTGTTGTGTTCCTGATGGTGAGTAAGGTTCCCAGAGCTCCAACCCCCCTTAAAGGCCGGCAACGCGCTTGTGACTCCCCTGGTGTTGCGGGTGCCCATGGGCGACGGTAATTGCTTACCATCAGGCAATCCGTCTGCTCGTTTGCCGCCTATGTCATAAAAAAAAAAAAAAAAAATAGCAACACCTAGCCAACAATTGCATCAATCACATTGCCCATCTCTCCCCTATGGCCAATCTACACCGGACATTATTGTAGGCAGAATAAAAAGATTTATGCCTTATGGTTATGGCATAGTGGTTAGGAAGAGCTTAAGGAAAAATGTACCGGACGACATATCGCGTTACAGACGACAAACTTGGGCGATAATTACGTCGTCTCGCCCGAGTGTACGTTACAGAGTCAAAGATATGTTCACACCTGTGCACCTTACGCCTTTGTAATAAGGAAACAAGTGTAAACATATTTTTGACGTGCCGTACGATAGCGATTATGCATCAGGTTGTAACAATGTCTGGTTGCTCATTGGCGGTAATTATTATAGGTATTATATAACACGCGTGTTGCGGTATCGAGGAACTTCGAAATAGCGTTGGTACTTGGTTGTAAATTATGCACGCCCTGTGTACGATCGTACATTGCGTGTTGAATACACACTTGTAGACTTGTACAGTCAGCAACAGAAGTAGCTAAGCGGGCGAGGTGGTCAAAATGAGCGAGACACGACTTTATTGTTAAGAGAACAAGGGTGTGTCAAGTCAAGATCATTCTGCCCAGTTATCAACTCTGCAGCTGACTATACCTACGATTTGCTAAAACAGATCTTAAGTAAAAGCTTAGCAGCCTTTGCTGCTAAGTGTATAGTAAATTTTACCCTTGTTTCCTCTTCTAACTGTACCCAGCAGAAGACAGTAGAAACCAGCTGACGGTTACATATTTATGATATCTAGCATTATTAATGTAATTCATCTCTTTAATAAAAGAAAAACGGGTGATCTATCTTGGTTCGAAATAATGTCGCTCCATGCTATTAGACGAACGTTAAGTTTTACAATTTCCTTATTACACGTAAAACAACTAACAAATAAACGTAAAAAAACGTATACATCGCATTCCTAATAGTCGTACGGTTTTGTGCAACAGCGGGAAGTATTGGCTCACACGATTACAAGAATTGGACATTATAAAAATGCCTTTTAAACGTTTCGACAGAAATTGCAATTGGCGCTAATCCATTTTATTAACGCATTATAACATGGTTGGTATGTGAAATAGGTTATTAATAAACGCCGACCACGTTATTAGTGTTATTGTTATTACTTATAAGTTTTAACTTTTGTAATGTAATGTAAGTAAAGTCCAATAATGTAGCATATGAAGGGTCCACGGAAAGAACATTTGTCACAGTCACTTTGACAACATTTCGAGATATTGCGGTTTTTGAGTTTGGAATGATTCAATTAACAGTATCTTCGCTATTAGATGATTTTCAAGTGCAAAAAACTAGATTAATAATCATGTTTACAATTATATCAAAAAGTGTAGGTAATAGATCGTCTAGAGCTCTACATTTTGAGATTAAAATCTCATTTTTAGAAAAAAGTGACTAGACATGTTCTTTCCGCGGACGCTTCATATATTATATTAACAGAAGTATCAACGAGTATACGGGCCAATAAGTACAATAATAATTAATAATCTTTATACGGCATAATTTAAAAAAAAATCAACTGCTATTTTTAAGAATTACGGTTTCGTTAGCAGACGATTCTGCTTAAAACAATCACTTTGTAGTCTTATTAACTATCAAGACATAAATGAATCCGCACGAAACGCCTGGCAGAATATTAACAGCAAATCCTAGGACATATTTCGTCAGCCGACCTAGCCGGTTCTCACACTTTACAGCCTCACAACAATACAACATTGACACAGTTGACTTATCGACATATTGTCAAGTCAAATGAAGTTTTTACTTTCGAATACGAGATACGACACTTTTTTTGGACCCGGGTATGTCCTTAAACTACGTCCAACAATGAGAGGTAGGGCACAGCGATGACCATCACGCTTGAATCTGGGGCAGCCCAACTGGGGAAGTACCTCCTCCTTACAGAAGACCACAGCCATAATAGCACTGCTACCTTTCAGGTATGTAGTGTTGTGTTCCTGATGGTGAGTAAGGTTCCCAGAGCTCCAACCCCCCTTAAAGGCCGGCAACGCGCTTGTGACTCCCCTGGTGTTACGGGTGCCCATGGGCGACGGTAATTGCTTACCACCAGGCAATCCGTCTGCTCGTTTGCCGCCTATCTCATAAAAAAAAAAAAAAGATGCAAGTTCTTACTTTGCTTTCCCATTTTTGGTCGAGTTCATGCTACACTCGATTAAGTTGTTTTGAACTTAGATCATAGACAGGTATTATCGTTTTCACGATTTAAAGATAACCAAGACGCAGTTGTATTGACCAAATCAAATTAAAAACTCGGTGTCGTGTCATATCAAGAGCTCAAGAGTCTGGCGTATGTAACTACTCTACCGACAAAAGTACAACTCTTAAATTACGATGATGATGATTTCAAAATAACCTTTAAGTTTCCTTTTTTACTATAAATCTTCGTTGTATTCACATTTTTTTCTTATTTTCCACTCAGGAAACACGGAACCTGCGGCCACGCGCGTACTCGCCCGGCGCCTTCTCCAACACCGTCCCCACTGGGTTCAGACCCACGCCGTCTTTAGCTGAGCTGGCTGGATACCAACAGAGGCAGCAGCCTCAAGAACAAGAGGCGTATATTCTGCAGCGTCAACAGCAGTATCAGCAAGAGGAGAGGCCGCAGAGACCAGCGCCAGCTCCGCAGCGCAAGGTAATTTGACTGGTTGAAAACCCTTGCAGGTTTCAAGCAGTCAGTTCAAGCAGCCTTAGAAGCAGGATGCGTATACCCTGCAATATCTGTAATACCATTACGCTTGAATCTGGAGCAGCCCAACTGGCGAAGTACCTCCTCCTTACAGAAGACCACAGCCATAATAGCACTGCTACCTTTCAGGTAGTAGTGTTGTATTCCTGATGGTGAGTAAGGTTCCCAGAGCTCCAACCCCCCTTAAAGACAAGCAACGTGCTTGTGACTCCCCTGGTGTTGCCTATGGGCGACGTTAATTGCTTACCACCAGGCAATCCATCTGCTCGTTTGCCGCCTATGTCATAAAAAAAAGATAAGTCCAGCGACGGGGAGCAAGGTAATCGATAGTTAGGTCGACTCATCTAATGCAGAAGTGTGACTGGTTGCCATCAAAAAAGCCGGATCTTGCAGCGGCAACAGCTGTATTAGAAGGAGAGCGAGTAGCGTTTCAGTTCAAGGTAATTTCTCTAGCAGTGTTGAACCAATATCAAGATTGCACGCTTTCATATTTGTAGCTACGTCTACTAAATATCAGATGTAGCCTCCAGAGCTGGCGGTGTATATTTCGCAGCCTTCACGGAAGGTAATTTATTTAATGGATTTCTAGTATGAACCTCATTTCATGAAACCTCTTTTTCAACCCTCAGCAACAAGACCAACGCCAAAGGCTCCAGCAACAGCAAGAAGCAGAAGAAGAACTTGAAGAAGAGAAGGAAGAGCCCGACCGTCTTCAAGCCTTACTGCAGCAGTCCAAGTTCGACTGCGCCAGCAAGCAGTCCGGTTACTACGCCGATGAGGAGCTCAACTGCGAGGTGTTCCACTACTGCCAGGACAGTGTCAAACACTCCTGGATCTGCCCTGAAGGATTCACCTTCCACCAAGTAAGTTTCGTACCTACTCCCTGGTGCAACTAATAACATAAGTGCTGCAACTAAGAACCTATACTAAAACTAACTACAATATGAGCGAGAACTCAATGCGATGCGATACGTGTAACATTGTCAAATAATTAGTATTATTTTAAACAAAATTAGTCCCATTTAAGAGATCTTACACTTAGTAACCTCTGTGACACAGAATTGTTGAGAACTATCGCGTAGGCTAGTCTAGAATGGTAATAGAATGATCTCGCAAAGGTAAATATACCTATTTATGCGAAATCATTATTTTCGTTATGTTAATTACGTACAGTCACAGTTTTATTTGTTGAGCCAACGGTTCAAGCTATTTTATTTTATTTAAAACATGAGTGCCCAATGTAAAGTGAACCCTAAATGTCTCTACAAGACCCTGACCGTACATCCCTGGACATCAATATTCCACATACCTTGAATTTATTCAAGTTAATACTCCTCATAAAAATAGAGCCTCTGGCCAGAATAATCACCATCGTTTTGCAATTGTTTTAATCTCTTGACACGTCAATACATTGGTTTTCTCTTCAGTTTTATCCAAAAACGCCCTCCTTCCTTCGTCTCTTCATTTTTAAATTCTGCCTTCAATAATAGCTTTACAATACCACCCCTATTTCCAGGTCCACCTAATTTGCATGCCGCCAACCCACGACAACATCTGCCAGAAGTCTTCCAAGTACCACTTCGTGAACGAGTATCTGTACCGGCCCATCAATGAGGAAGAGGTGCAGCGCAAACCCAATGTGTCGCTGAAGTACTCCGACCGGTATTATCCCGCTGAGGTGTACAGGGACGACCGGTTTGACGGCGAAGAGGAATCTGAAGAGGTAACATTGGCTTAAGTGATGAGTTAAGAAAAAACTCACAAATAAGATGTATATTCGAATCACGATCCGACTACATTCATTTGTAGAGATGTGTTGTTCTCCTGGGACATGATGTTAGACTTACAAGAGCACGAAATAAGCAATAAATAACTTTACACAAAAGTATGTCACTATTTTAAATTATATTATTTATAAGTCAATTGTATTTATATTCTCAACACAGGCATCGTCAGCTAGGTGGCTACAAATTCAAATCGGAAACAGGCTTCGTCTCATATAAATCAATAATGAAATTCGAAACAGGCTTCGTCAAATCTAATTAACTAACAGGAATCAGCTACAGGGTATACACAGCCCAAAAGTCAGTTAGAGTCGAGTCATACCTGGCCCAAAAGTTCCCATAACGCTGACAGCGTTACCACGTTGAATGGCCAGCGAGATCTTTTGCACCAGATACGATCCAGACCGGGGATCCCTCAGCCGCCGGCCCAACGTATTTTGTTAATGTCACTATTCGTTTCCGAGAAGATAATTTCTTCAGGCTAACTTACGAAACGAACCCTTACGTTCCAGGAGGAAGCTCCCCGCCGCCACGCTCCTCAGCAGCTCCAACAGTTGCAGGTGCGACCCTCGCCGCGGCCGCAGCAGCCCCAGGTCTTCCGCTCCGCTGAGGAAGTCAACATCCCCCTTGTCCAGAGACGCCCGCAGCGTCCCTACGACTTCGACTTCTAAGACGCCTGCTGGCTTACCGTAGCATAGTTGTGTCTTTGAGAAAGTACTCCGATTTGTATGGAGAATGTTGTCGTTCGAGAATATTCCTCATACAAACTGGGAAGTCTCTGTAGCAGTAAAAAGTTGTTAAGGACAGATTGAATTATGTTATAGCCGGTTATAATGACTCTTGATCCCCGATTGATTTAGTACGCTTTGCAGCGAATTTCGTCAAACGATGATCAAGGCGTTAAGAGTATCGGCTAATGAGAGTGAGATATCAAATAATCCTTACTTATTGTAGTTATTAAAGAAATAATTTCTGGGTTAGTTTGGTCACTCAGTACTTCCATCGCTGATTAAGCAATCCTCCGTCACACCTTTACCAGAAGGGTAGCTGTTTACATCAGCGATAAAATTAAGTACTATCTAAATTATAAAAAAAAAAGGAAGTACAAGTATCTACTCTCATGGAAACGAGTGGCTAATGGGAACTAACATTCGATTTCATTGGATAAGACTGAAATTGACCCAATATGATCGGAATGTTAGTTCTTGTGTTCGCTAGCAATGTTTATTTAGAATGTAAGTATCGACCTAGCCCTACATTATAATCGAAATCTTATAATCCGTAACATTGATTATTTTACTTCGGTGTTCAGTTTTCCCTGTATTTTTAAAATTTTGTACAGCATATACATTGCCACACCACTGCTAGGGTTAATCTTATTTATGATTTTGTAAAATAAAGTATTCGATCGTAATAAGCTACAAATTAGTTATAAGCTAGTCTTTATGTAAGGTTTTAAATAAAAAAATGTTTTGTAAAAGTACGTTTTTTTTAGTCCTACAATAACCCTATGGAACAAATATGATAAACTATAATAATAAAGGTTATTAAACTCTACTAAGAGTAATTAATTCAAATGATATTCTACGAAATGCACAAGTTTACAGTCAGCATAAAATGTATATAAACAACATATTATAAAATATAAAATCTCTCTGTCTCGTCTCTATCGCTCTAATTAAACCTTGATGGGAATAAAAGAGACATATGCCCGAATTTTTCGAACTTTTAATTTTTGCAGAAGGCCGTAAAGCCTCTAGCCGCCCGGAGACCTATAAAAAGGTCTCCCATTGAATGCCATTTTGAATTTTAATTATGACAGACCATAGTTGCACTTGGCCTTGCAAGTTTTTATCTCTGGGCGGCTAGAGGATATTATATTGAATAGTAGGGTAAACCCTTACCCTTTAGTGTCATTATTTACATCGTAAAATGGAACGTACATGTCACGTCACATCAGTGACAGTGACATAATACTGCTGATGACATATGTCACATATGGCATTTGGCAGCGTTATCAAATTAACATGTTTATCAATTTATTATATAAAAACTTTGCTGTTTGCTTTTAATTAAATGCCAGCAATTTAATTTGATTAAAGTACTATCATGCGTTAAATATTTAACACCACAGTAAAACGTGATATTTATTAAAATGGCGCAAATATCTATAAATGAAGTAGAGAAAATGAACTTTACTGAGTATAAACAATACCACGAGTCATTTATGCAGAACAACCATGGATCTACAGCGGTTCATACATGCCTCAGCATATTTTTCACCATCCAGTGTTCTTTATATTGCTGTATTGGACGGCGGCGGCCCAGATTACGGCAGTTATTATTGGAGTTCTTTATCATAGTCTTACCCCTTATTGCTGTACACACTATACTCGCAGAATATCTTCTGCATTTAAACCTTCTTATATTTTGTTTATTGTTAATTGAATATGTAAGAAACTATCCTAGAATTTATGTTACAAAATCGTTTAGAAAATTAAATAATTTCGGTACAAAATATTCAAATATAGTAAGTATTATCAGAGCATTGACATATCTTATAACTGTTTTCTGCATTTTAGCTGTTGATTTTAAATGTTTTCCTAGACATTTGGCAAAAACTGAACAATTTGGGTACAGTTTGATGGACACGGGGGTAGGATTATTTGTATTGATAAGCGGAATAGTTCATAAAGATTTAAAAAAAGATAATCTAAAAAGAATACTTTATAGTAACACAGTGTTAATATCAGTATTATTATTTTTAGGTATTGCTAGATTTTGGTCGGTGAAACAATTAGATTATCAAAAACATGTGACAGAGTATGGAGTCCATTGGAACTTCTTTTTTACGTTAGCTGCATGTAAATTTGTATCAACACTCCTATTGTTTTATTCAAACCGTGCCTTATTGTTCAGTATTCTGACTATATTTGTACATGAAGTATTACTATGGCACAGTTTACAGGATTGGGTGTTTAGTGATGAACCTCGCACTTCTTTGCTCTCGGCCAATCGCGAGGGATTATCATCATGCCTCGGTTACGTCTCCATGTATTTATTTGCTGCTCATTTAAAAACTGAGATTAACAATAAGACTGTCACAAGATTCAGGTTACTATGTAAAATGTGTTTAGGGTCTATATTTCTTTGGACACTATCAGAAACTGTTCACTTCTTCCGTCCGGCTTCCAGAACATTGGCAAATGCAGGTTATTGCTTGTATTTAGAGGCAGTATTCTTAAGCATTAGCATTTTCATGTATGTAGTTGAAGTGTTATTTCAGGATTCAGAAAATAAGTTATATTACAATGAGCCAGAGATTTTGAGAATTGTGAACCAAAATGGACTGGTTTACTTCCTTATAGCGAACTTGTCAACTGGTATGATTAATTTAACAATGAGAACTCTTCTTGTGCCCACAACTGGTGCACTTTTCATTTTTGTATTGTACATGGTATTCTCATTAATAGTCACTAGATGTATTCAATTATTGTTTAACTTTTTCCGCTCGAAAGACTGATATATCGGCATCGCAGGTCCAACGCCAGACTGATATATATGTCACGGACCACAGAGTAAAATAGACCTACATGCACATACACAAAGTTCAACTTAAGTTTTGACAATCCATGGCGTCTGACTGAGCGATAGCTTTTGCGTTTGACATGGTGTGGAAAAGGTTAAACAATTAAAGAAACAATGAGGTTATTAAGAATTATAAACATTTTTATAAATAAAAGCGTTTTATTTGATCATAATTTTGGAATTTCACAAAATAAAATCTCTTCCTACACAAAATAAAGTACAAGTCAAGGGCAAAATGAACTATACACATTTTTACCCTTTATAATAAGTTTTAAAATGTAGACATGTTTATATGCCCGTGCCCATGTTTAACATTAGGACAACAACTACTATAAATGTACTTTAGATTCAAAGAGGAAGATTAATGTGTCAATAATGAAATAATACTGGAAACTAAAATAAACATCACATAATTATTGCAAGTACCTATAAATTTAAATTATTGATGTGATAAATTCTCCATAAGAACTATATTATTTAACCCCTGTCAACACCATAAGGAATAATGTTAATAAGAATACAACTATTATTACTATTATACATAATCGCAGATTTCAAGAAATAAGGAATATATATATATTGTCCATCCGTAAAACTACAAAAGACTAAGTTTACGAGTCCTCACTTACAAGGCTATTCTCACTGGTTAATAAAACTTATTTAAATTAATAATTTTAATAAAGTTAAAATAGGTGGGGTTAAACAAGCTGGTATACCTACAATTTGTAATATAAATAATTGCCTTGAGTGAGCGCTCTAAACCTACAAGTTACTCTATCTAACATATCTCGGCGCCAATTTAGCCTTTTCTTTCTCCCTAACCTGAGGCTCTAGTGTAAGTTTCTTTTGACGTAAAAAACGTCTCGAACGCGTAGTGTTATTTATATGGGAACCTCAAAAGCGATGGTGACGTTATGTAACGTTAAAAACTTACACTCAGGGCTTTAATTTAACGACTGTCAGTCCGGGACTGCATAACCGTTTAATAACGGTTAAAACGATAGCGTAATGACGTTACGTCGATTGGTTTAGGTGGGTTTCAATGACGTAACCGATTTTATTCGGTAGCGGAACTTAACGAATATATTTTTCGATGCTCAACCGTTTTCATAAAGGTATCTTTTGAACTTGTTCCGGCTGTACGCATGTAGGTATCACTCCCTAACCGAAATAATACCGTTAAAGTAACGGTATTATTTCGGTTATTTATAACAAAACTTTTAGGTAAATTACTGTAGCTTTATTTAATACCTTGTAATTTTGATTAGGTAGTATGTTTACCCACAAAACACGTAATACATTTTATAACTTAACTCATCCTTGGTTTTCACAGACTAAAACGGGGTAGAATAATAAAAACGTTATTTTTTAATACTATTTCAACTAGCTCTACAGTATAAATATGTATCTTTAAGAACACTACAGTATAACAATAAATATGGGGCAGACTCTTTCATACCTAAATTCGCATGGTCGTTAAACTTAACATTAGGATAAACTCAATTTAATTATCACAAACTCAATTTAAAATATCAGTTTATCACAAGAGTAACGAAATATTTTCTTAACTTACTACTTTAGGTACTTAATCATTTTTTTTTCCTGTAATTAACCTTTTAACCGGTAATATTTACATTAATTCCAATGGTTTTTTTTTTTTATGATCGAATGCCAAGACCTGCCACTATTTGACGTTTAAAAACAAAATAAGGTAGTTTTATAGGCCTAGGTGTTTACAGCTACATGAAATTCCATTACATATCATCTTCACTCATCATTTTCCTATTTTGAAGTAAGTCATGTCTACATTTAATTACAAGTTTGTATATTTTTTTTTCTATTTTCCTCGCAAGTGTGATTAAAAAAAATATACACAGCCAATAAGGGAATCGCAATATATAAGCGAAGAGGATTTATCAATCTTGAGACAACGTTTTTATATCTAATCTTGATAAAAAGGTTTTAGTTCAACTCTTAATAGTCAAGGAACATTCGTCTTAGTAAATTTGAACTTTGTTGTCAAACAGTTAAACATAATTTTCAATACAACACTCTCGTCTATTACACAGTTCAAAAATGTAACATGTGCTTGCCACTCGTAAATGAATTTATTTGAGAACTGGTCAACCTATTAATTCCGCGACTGGTCATAGGCAAGTGGCTCAACAATCGATTGCACTTTACGCCTGCTAAAGTTTGCTATACACAGGCAATCCTGTACCCCTGCAGTACCTTTGGCAGAATACTTTGACGGTGCAAGCAGTCATGTATATCAGACCGAGTACCAGGAGCGCAAGGTACGCGAAGAGGTAGGGGAATCGAGTAGGCGACCACAGCACGGCGTAGCGCAGTCTCGTGTTGTTATACTCTGAAACAATTCCATATTCGGTTGATTATTCGGGCGTTTGAACCGTTCTTATTACTCTGTCCAGATTTCTGTAGAAATGCTTGACTGCTTGCATTATATTAAGTAGGTTTTGGTTGTCCTTTAGCCAGCCCAGCTGTCTACCAGTGAACTATTATCAAGCACAACTAAATAGGAAACTAGTACAGTCGCCATCAGATATATAGGAGATGAGGAGGCGGTCACAAATATCTGAACAACGCAACGCCTCTATTGTCAAGGTGATGTGCATGTTCAGATATTTGTGACCATCTCCACAGCTCTGTATTTGGTTGGTTAACAAACAAATATAACTACCCGAAAATGTACAAATTGTTTGTTTATTTTTATTTAAATAATATCTAATGATACAGAGTTATAGTCAGTGAACGGAAATAAAACATGGAAGCATTCTGTCCCTTCAATAATAGCACCACTTAAACTTTACCTGGGTGGGCGGGCTTAGCTTTATACTTTACCTGGGTGGGCGGGCTTAGCTTAGACTTCACCTGAGTCGACTTCAGTGCGATTATATGACAGTGAGTGACGGATGCCAAAAATTGTATTTTAATACAATGTTTTAAAATACAATTACACTAGTTAAACATGCCCGCATGTGCAGTGAAGTGGTGCAAAAGCCATTCTAATAATTTTAAAGATAGTGGGATAAGTTTACACATGTACTTAAACGGATGATTTCACAGAAATATGCAAACTAATATTACGTCATTTTCTCTATGGGGATGATGTTATGCCAAATGAAGAACATTATTGTATTGTGTAACTGGATTTTAGTAATTAGTGTGTGTATTGTAAGAGATTCAAATCTATAACCCGGGTATTACCCGACTTCAAGTATCAAAACCCGGTTGGTATAATGTTACTTTTTAGGCAACTAAAAACGACAGTACTAGTTTCAACAATTTAAACATCTATTAGTCGAAATCAACAATATAATAAGAAGTCAGAATTTTTAGCAATAAAAATAAATTATAATATCACAGTACTATAATTAAAAACCCCTTACACAGTACTAATTCAATTTGACCCTATATTTTCAATTAACTACGGCCATACACCATTGGAGGACGAGCAGCGTCCCTTAGAGCGGTGAAACCAAGTGTAGCGATTACGATTCGACATTAAACTGTGGTGATCTATGGTGGAGCCCCGAGTTCAGAACAAGTTGTTAATAGTCTTAACATTCATGAAGCTAAGATAAGCGTATAAGCCAAGTTACGAGACGATTAAATTATTATTATAAGGCTTAAAGGAAACGCCAGAATAACCAAACGTATATTTTTGTTTCATAGTTAACGTTAAGCCTAAATAGCCTACATTTTTTTTAAATACAATAATTAATAGGAAGTGTTGGTTATAAACATATTTAGTCAATAGTCATGCTTATTTTTTTTAAGTTAGTATAATAAAATTGATTTGACCAACCTGTCAGATTTTGTAAGAGTTATTTTGGCATATTATCCATGTAGTGTTTAAAATGTATTTAGAGGCCAAAATAAAATGTTATTTAAGATTAAAAGGTGTATTAGACCATTCTTTGACATTTTGTTCGCGTTTTTAAATATTTTTACCAATATTTCTTAATCTCGGGTAAACCCGGGTTCCATGTTGAAAACCCGGGTTTTACCCGACGGGTTGCATTCCCTAGTAAGAGATTAGGTCGAAGGTACCGGGTTCAAAGCCGGGCCGTACTGAGCTTTTCGGAACTTATCATTTGGTATTTACGAGTCGTTTTTCAGTGAAGAAAAACGTAGTAAGGAAATTGGACCCAATCCCAATAAGGCTTAGTTTCCCCTCTGGGTTGAAAGGTTAGAAGGCAGTCACTTCCGGAAAAAACTTTTACCACGCCAATCATGGGATTAGGTTGTGAAGCGAACCTCAGGTTCAATTGAGCCGTGGCAAAAAGCCGGGACAAACGCTAGGAGGATGACGATGGTTGTTACAAATCCCTAACTATTGATTGTATATTGAACTCAAAATTAATAATAATAATACTGTTTTCTTTTATTCAGTTTTCCTAAAGATCTATGGAAAAAATAAACAATTTGAGAGACAGGAAAAGAAGGAACAAAAGCAACAAAATTTTATTGTACTATTATACTGCTTAAGACGCTAACACTCACATTAAACAATAAAAAAAATATCACAGAAACACCGAGTCCTACGAAATGTCTATCGGTCTAATTTATTTCTAGTATATTACTCTTGCTTTGTTTTCTTCCACTTTAGTACTAGCACTAATATTTGGAAAAAACAAACTCGCTATATTGGGGTCACTAGTATGTGACCAACATGGATAACTGAGTTCATGGATACACGGCCTCGCTACCTGTCATAAAATTTTGCGTCCTGAATTCTAATATGAGCTTATATCATATTATTTGCATAATTATTGGCAATAATCGATCTAACAATACGTAAAGCAATTGTACCATACGTACCTGATCTCTAGTAATATATAAAATTATACTAGCTCAAGTTGTGTACATGTTTTCAAATGTGTTTGACATGATTCACATGATTGATATATCATTCTTAAATTGACATTTAGACATGGGTACGTGAATCAGATTTACGCACTGCCCTTTATCACTTTGATAGTTACATACCGAGTGTGACCTGTAATACAAGCTATAACTTTAGGGATCGCTTCTACACTACGAACGTAGCAAAATGTTTTTCTACGACTTAAAAAATGTGACTCGTGTAAGTGGAATTTTTTTAAATATTATTTTCAATAAAAAGCACCCAATAGTCCAGTTGACATTTACTTTCTGCCAAAATCTTTTGTAATAATATTTAGTAAATTATAAAAATATTATATAAAGTCGTAGAACACATGTTGCTACGTTAGTGGTGTAGGAACTATAGCTAAAGTTATTGCTCTTATAACATCCGATGTAATTAAAATAATAATAATTCGTTGTTCCGCTGCCTCTGATGCCGCTGCAGCGTTGACCGAGGTCTTTGGAAGGTAGGATGGCGCAAAAGTATCCGCACATGTGGTGTCTGAGACAAGAGGCCTTCCTAACTTCCAAAGATGGTATGACCCTCCTTCATGCCATCCGGCCGCTTGCCATCGTTTCTAGCCAGTCCCGCAGGATTTCATAAGGCTCGAGCAAGGAATATTCCAAGGTGACAGTTTAAGTCCCCTATGTTTCTGCCTAGCTCTGAATCCGCTCAGTAGTTTACTAAAGGATTTGGGACTAGGAGAGACGGTGAAGTCATTTCTCACCTTCTATATATGGACGACCTCAAATTATTTGCGCCAAATAACCGAATCTTGCTGGAACTACTGAAAACCACTGAAGTGTTCAGTAGTGCCATCAAGATGGAGTTTGTTGTCGATAAGTGTACATGCAAGTGGTTCTGCATGTACAGTGGGGGAAAGTAGTAAATTCAACAAATTTACAGCTTTCTGAGACGATATCGTTCAGATCTATCTCCAAATCAGAAACCTATAAATACCTTGGTATGTCAGTCTTTGGGTCTCGAGGATGTGGCTATTAGACAGGCGGTGAAGGAGCACTTCTTCGGTCGACTGACAATAGTACTTAAAAGCATTTTGTCAGGTGGCAACAAGTTTAAACCCTTACTTATACACTCCTGTGGCACAGAAGGTCCAACTCAGACCGAGGTGGATGCCCTGGATCGCAGGGTCCGACTACTAGTCACCACACATCGCCTGCTATACCCACGCTCGTCGGTTATGAGATTGTATATCCCACGGATGTGTGGAGGCCGCGGCTTTTTAAATGCCAAAAGTCTCCATAACCGTGAGGTGTGCAATCTCAGGAATTACTTGCTTAACCACGAATGTGGGATGCAGCGTGATGTGGTGGCAGTAGACAGGAACCTCACACCACTCTCCTTGGCAAGCACCGAGCACCGAGGACCGCAAGGCCGTATGGAAGAGTAAGGAGCTACATGGGCGGTTCTACAGGGCCCTAACGGGACCAGACGTATACCTGCCCGCGACGGTGAACTGGCTACGATTTGGGGACCTCTTCGGAGAAACCAAGGGTTTTGCCTGTGCAATTGCGGATGAAGTTATCATGGCGAATAACTACCAGAAGTATATCCTGAAGGACGGTACAGTCGACATTTATCGGGCATGCCGCCGTGCCGGAGAGTCACTCATATAATTTCCGGTTGTTCTCATCTTGCTAACGGCGAGTACTTGCACAGACACAACCTTGTAGCCAGGATTATGCACCAGCGGCTTGCTCTTATGTATGAACCTGCGGATCACGAAGTTCTGCACTACAAGTACACACCTACGCCAGTTCTCGAAAATGGTCGTGCCACGCTCTATAGGGATCGATCTATTATCACGGAGAGGACTATTCTAGCCAATAAGCCTGATACCGTGTTGATAGATCGATCGCAGCGCCGGGCAATGTTCGTCGACATCACCGTCCCATGTGACGAGAACCTTGTGAAGGCCGAGAAGGACAAATCCAGCAAGTACTTAGACGGCTCACGAGGTAACCGCCATATGGGAAGTTGATTCGGCGATCATTGTACCGATAGTTGTTTCCGCGAACAGTTTCATAGCGAAGAATCTTTGAGAGACTCTCGCTATGTGGTTGTGGTTAGATCAAGGGTCAGATTCAGAAGGCAGTAATCCTGGACACGGCGCGTATAGTCCGGTTATTCCTCTTTCTGCAGCCCTAACTACCGGCAGCTTAGGCCCTGCCCCGTTGCCGGGGGCACCCTAGGTTAGGTTTTTTTATAATCTGTTTATTGTTTTGATATTTTTTGGATGTATTTTTATATTCTACTTTATATCGCTCTTGCATATAGGAACAATAGAGAGCTAAATAGACGAACGAATGAAAGATGAGGTTTAAAATAGGATCCCTGATGAAGTATGATTGGCGAATATCTCTGCTGCTGTCAAAAGCCTATTAGCCGAAATGTTGGTGCCCTTAGAGATTGGTAGTTATTGCCTAAATATGTGTTTCTTTTACACGTTATTATGTAGAACAGTGTAAAAGAGATGACTATAATTTCACTTAGTATTTTCGAATAAACGCTGTGTATATATAACGTCATATTTCAATGTGAGCGTATTTGTGTCTGTGAGATAATTGTCCCGATAATTTTAAAGGTAATGTTCGCGCATGCCGCTTCCATGTTTATTTCCGTTCACTGGTTATAGTACCTTCAATAGGCTTAAGTAAGTTATGTCAAGCTTATTGTAGGATTAAATCGTTTTGCGTAAGATTATTCCACAAGTAATTCATAGAAATAAAAGAAAAATGGAAAAAATCTACTGCCGCTAAAGTGTCAACACTTGTACGGTAGATGTCGCTAGGCGCCTCCTAAGCCCATTGAAGGATATGGTAGAGATATTCCCAGCCTTGGGGCTCTGTAGCTTAGTTGGTAGAGCGATGGTCATATATCCTAGAGTCTCGAGTTCGAATCTCGCCCGGGGCAGTTGATTCCTCCATTTTACCATTATTTATAAGAATTATGGTTTCTGCTTAAAAATATTATGATTTTGTTCCAAAGATATTTGTCAATTACTGTATCAACAGAGGTGTTTACCTAACTGTACACGCGTCACCAGATTTAGAGAGATCATACAAGACATTTTTCTTTTTTGACGACAGGTTTGGTCTATAGTGGGTAGTGACCCTGCCTATGAAGCCGATGGTCCTGGGTTCAAATCCCAGTAAGGGCATTTATTTGTGTGATGTGCTCAGACATTAGTTTCTGAGTCATGGGTGTTTTATATGTGTATTTGTATATTATATATCGTTGGCTGAGTACCCACAACACAAGTCTTCTTGAGCTTACCGAGAGGCTCAGTCTGCGTAAGAAGTAAGAACGTCCTGTAAATTTTTTTTAAATTTTTTTTTCTTACCTTAATCAGCAGCTCCGTACCCAATTTTATGAGTACCCACAACACAAGCCTTCTTGAGCTTACCGTGGGGCTCAGTCTGTGTAAGAACGTCCTATAATATATATTTTTTTCTTACCTAAAACAGCAGCTCCGTACCCAATTTTATCTGTACCCATTCTATACGAGCACGTAGGCACGTATATCTCGTATACATCACTTCCGAAAGCTATGTCCAGCACATTGCTGCCGTAAAACGGGTGCATTCGGTTGCGTTCGAAACCGTGAGACTGCGTCGTGTATTTAGACTCGTGGTCGTGCGCGCAGAAATATATGTCTGGACGGACGCGTTTGTTTATCTGTGAAAAAAAAAGTTAATTGATTAAGTAAATATTGTTAGATATACAGTCCTTTATCAATTCGGAACCACCACGTAATGGATACTCCATAAGTGCAATAGCTACGTTTCAATTTTTCTTTTTATATGTATCCTAGGTACAGTTTTAGAGGAAGTAATAAGTACCTTATTTTTATGACAAAGATACAAACGAGCAGATGGATTGCCTGATGGTAAGATGGTAAGCAACACCGTCCGACATGGGCAACCCCAACAACAGGGGAGTCACAAGCGCCTTGCCGGCCTTTAAGGAGTACTCTTTTCTACAAGGTATGAGAAATACCGCTGACGGCAAATCATTCCACAGTTTTGATGTGCAAGGCAGGAAGTTTGTAGAAAAACGCACAGTAGAGGATTTCTAACTACCCAGGTGGTGGGGGTGGAAATGTTGCCGTGTAGAACGATGGCGGAAGGAGGAGGCAGGGATTAATCCGAACAATTCCTCAGAACACTCTCCGTTGTACGTAATTCAAAGAGATTTCAGGATTAGTTATTGCACGAATGCTTTTCTTGCTTTCTTCTCAGCGGGCTAGGACTAGCGAGCTAGTGACAAAACTCCCGTTAGCTCTATTCCACTCCACTTAGATTCGGTTGAGACCGCTTCAACCGATCTCACTGGAAGCCATAAGTAACTCAGTAGGAGTCTCTTTTTAGGCGTACGCTCTTGGCACAGCAGTCGTGTCCACTCATGCGGTTCGGCCTTAAATCATGTCTGGTGGAAGGGTTCTGGATTTTCCCCCGGCTACCTTCCTCCCACAATAAGCCTAAGTCAGGTTTAAAAAAAATCGGTTTGCCGGTGGCACGTTCCCCAATCTGCCTCCAATTTCCTCTGGCCTAAGCTTAGTGAGCACACTTATTGAGGGCAACACTCGTCACCCTCCTGTCCTTGTCTGTCTCGTCACCGCCGTGTCCTGATTTGGTCAGTCCATCGCATTGGCGAACGGCCCCGTGCCTTTGAACCATTGACCCTGCCCTGTACCACCAGTCTCTCCGAGAGAATTTTTCGTATAACTTGGACACAACACCTAATGCTTCCATTCTTCAAGAGCTTCAGATTAAGGAAAGGCTATCTGCCGTTGTGTAAAGGAAAATCCCCACTTTTCACATGTTTCCCGCAGAGGTCCTAATTTTGTGGAGACACTGGTTAGCTGGAGTATTCCAGTAGTAATAATAAAGTTTCCTAACTTCCGAATTCTTATATAGAGCCTAGAATACAGAGTTGCTCACCGACTTTCGTATAATATAAGTATGGAACCTACCTCAGAAATGAAGGCATGTCGAATCAGCAGCGGGTAGTGTGAGACAGCTATCTTAAAGTTGTCGTCTGTCTCGTTCGCGGGTAATTTAGGGTATGCATGAGTAATGGCGTTTATCCTGTTGGTACAAAATATATTTTTTTAAACATGAGTTATGGCTAAAGCTCGGGAAAACGCTCATCATTTTCAATTTGGGTTGCTAGTTTGTCTGTGTTTTACAGGATACATTTTGGAGAGTGTGCACTGGAACTGCACGATTTAATTCCGCCATCTCCGTTCCTCCACCGGACGTCGAGGCGAGGGGAGCGGTTTCATCCTTACGTTGTGAATATTCCATTCATTCGCACGAAGCGATTCGCTTCTACCTTCCTAATGCGGACTGCTTGCGTTAAGGAATGGAATTCGCTCCCTTCGTCTGTATTCCCGGTAAGATATAATTTGGGTCTTTTCAAGGCAAGAGTGAATAGGCTGTTACTGAACCAGCGTGCTACACCCTCGACCTCGTCGTCACTTTCCATCAGGTGCGACTGAGGTCAAACGCTGGTCAAAAAAAACCTAACCACTAATTTCCAGGCCAATAATATAATGCCATGGTAGAATATTCGCGTTCCCATGGCACCCTCACAAATGGCAGGGAGAAATGCCGGAGTGGGGTCTAGCGGGTAGGGCCGAGCTCTCCCCCTCTCACTAGGGGAGGGTGACTAGAACGACGAGACCCATATACCCCCATTATGACCGCGGCCAGCGGGACGATGCGTAAGTGCATTCCCCACTCCGTCAAGAAATAAATAAAAAAATAAACACCTAAGCCTGTTC
The DNA here is from genome assembly GCA_022674325.2 of Grapholita molesta. Taxonomy (NCBI): domain Eukaryota; kingdom Metazoa; phylum Arthropoda; class Insecta; order Lepidoptera; family Tortricidae; genus Grapholita; species Grapholita molesta. The sequence continues at coordinate 18,810,011 of CP053124.2, read as the reverse complement.
CGTAGAACGGCGATTACCTTGGGTGTTACAAAATATTATCAATTTATAATTTTTTATATCATAATCCATGAGCATATGATACTAGGTTGGTTATATGAAAAAAAAATCACTATCCTGATTAAAAAATAATGCCAGAATGTCCATACATAATATATATGAGTATATAGTAAAACTGATTGGGTGGTGGCAATATGAGTGTCGAACTTTCAGTTTACGAGGTACTTGTACAGACAGATATATTTATAAGGGCTCTTTTTCTGCCAGCTTGGCTATTTATGGGACCAAAAAAATAAAGTACCTGTAGAATGATATGTCTTTAACAGCGACCACGGGCGGCTGAGCGAACACTTTCTGGAACAATTTCACCTTGTCCCACTTTATAGGCTCATTCTCTCCTCCAATGTCATTGTCTCCTGGTACCCAAATTTGCTGTAAATAGATATTATTTGTAAAAAACAAGACTCAATTTAATTCTTGCCATGGTTCAGTGGCTATAATGTCAAATCTAACCTAAAAATATTTGGCCAAGTACAATCATCATCATCATTTCAGCCGTAACACGTTCACTGCTGAATATAGGCCTCCCACAAATGAACTATAAGTGAAAAACTTAACTGAAGGACAATGTCCATGTAGTTGTGCAGAAAATTATTAAATTAATATGAGCTTATGTCAAAATTGTAATATAGAATGCCGATATGCGTGTACACATGCGTTACTACTACATAGGCCAGGTGCATTAGGTAAGTTTTTCCCCTATATATAGCTGTTGATTTCGTTTCGACGGACTAAATTAAGAAGCAGAACTATAACATCTTAAGTTTGGCAGTTCCTCGATTTTCGTAGAATTGCTAATGACAGTAATAATGACCGACATTGTCCTATTTTTGTTGCATGCGGCAGGCTTATATACACACAGTACTTTTACAAGTAACTTTTTTAATTAACGCAAGCTTTTGTCTAAAGAAACAGGCTCGGTACCGCGAACGAAGGTCGTATACCTATTTCGAGCATCATTATCTTTTACTCCAATTAAGGCGTCATAAGAGTGACAGAGACAATCGTCGCAAATTTACGAATATCGTTTGTTGCGGTAGCGCCGCAGGAACAAATAATGAAACGGAAACAAGATTTAGGTTTAGTCACTAGTCTTATCTTTATTTATTTTATTTCTTAAGTTAGGTTTTTTATTACATTTTCATAAAAGTAAAATATAAAAATGCACCGAAAACAGATCAAAACAATAAAAATATTATTAAAAAAAACATAATCTAGGGTGCCGCCGGCAACGGGGCAGGGCCCGGCTGCCGGTGGTTATGGCTACAGAGAGACGAACCGTTATTTATTATAATTATTACCTATACAAAATATAATGCATTAAAAAAAGAAATTAGTAAGACAATTTTAAGTTTAAAATACGCTACCTACAGAATAGTAATATGTAGCACTTAGGGGTCACAAAACCGTAAAAAAATTTGAAACCCGGTTTTTCGGCTTTTCTATAGGACCAAAACCGGTTTTCCGGTTTTTTCGGTGATTTCGGTTTTGTTTTTAATGGTTAATGCAGTCACCTTTTGATAACCGCCTTGTACGATCTTGGTGGCGTCTCATTGATAGTCGATAAGTTTTATAAGTAGTTAAAGAGTCTAGGTCTAAGCCAAAATTTAAAAGCTCGCTTAAAGGGGAGACAGAAATAAATTCTAGACTATAGTTAAAAGCTATTTATTTAACAACATAAGTTACATAAGGCATTCAAGCAATCATAGTTTTTCTTAATAACAATATTAACACGTGAGATCAATTAATAAATTCAGAGAAAATCAGAACAAAGGCAGTTTTAACTTAAGAAAAAACGAAACATAAACATAACATTTTTTAAAATAATAATTTTAACACCTGAGATGGCTTGAGATCAATCAAATCAGAAAAAAAGTATTGAACCCCGTAGTACGCTCTCTACTCCTCAGTACTCAGATCTCTAAGTACTCAGATTTTCTAAGGTATCGTCATTCAAAGACGTTCTCAAATGGTTACATAGGTAGCCTGCTGATGAAAAAACTCTCTCGGACTCTACGCTTGTAGGCGGAATTCTGTTTAGAGAGTCATAAGCCTGTAAAAGATGTTTTCCCTTGACTCCTCCGTTATCATACAGAGCCATTTCGACTTTGATCACTGATAGTAAATCACTTTCGAATTCTGAATCATTGATGGAAGGCTTCTGGCTCGTTATATCCTCGGACATAGATTTATCAATGGCTTCTTGCAACTCCTCCGCCATTGATTTTGTAGAAGAGGATGCAGTTAATGCTTCGGAAGCTAAAACTATATTATCCTCGACGTCCTCGTCCACTGAGTGCAAAGTAACGTGACTGGGCTGTCGGAGCTGAAGTATTTTTGTCATTAATTCAGCTATTTGATCGCTGTTAAGGTTTGGAACAGTCGCACTCTCGTGTCTATTGTTGTAATATTTTGCCGGGTTCTGTAGATATTTTAGAACTGATGTGAGGCCATTTGTTCGTTGCTTAATTCGCTCAATTAGTTGCTGTGCAAATCTATCGAAAACCTCGATAAACCCGGTTTTCAAACTCTCAAACCCGGTTTTGACATGAGGCTGGAAACCCGGTTTTTTCGGTTTTTTCGATTTCGGTGAAACCGGTTTTGTGACCCCTAGACTAGCACTGCTTGTAACATTCACAATCTACATTTTCGCATTCAATTCCAACGACATCTGAGTCCTTATATATGTCCTGGAATATGGCCTGGGTCGCAAGCACCAATACAAGGCTTCACTCACATGTGGCCCCGACGGAAGACCAGCGCTGGCCCCCAGCTTGGCACCATACTGAGTCGAGACCATTTCATGACACCCTAGTTAAGGCTTCTAGTTCAATATATGTAATTGTGTACGTATGCCTCGATGTTTCTTTCTTTCTTTTTATATCTTGCATAAATGGTTTTACTGTTTCAAATTCTTTCGTAATTTGTACAGATGCCACATCTGTTGATGGCCCATTATTAATTAATCTGGTACTTTTGTTAATTTCTTAATAATTATCTTAATTTTCAGTCTTAGGTTGGGTCTATTTATAAAAGTAAGATATAAAAATACATCTAAAACTTATCAAAAAAATAATTTATAAAAAAAACGTAACCTAGCGTGCCGCTGGCAACAGTGCAGTGCCAAGGCTGCCACCGGGAGGCACTTAGGGCTGCAGAGAGGAACCGCCGGACTATGCGCTCCGTGTCCAGAATTACCGCTTTCTGAATCTGACCCTTGATCCAACCACAACCACGTAGCAAATCTTTTATTTTTATCATCAATTAATTTATATATTTAAACGTCTAAGTTTTCATCTTCAGCATAATCATAATCAGTTGCTAAAATATCAAGACCACTGTGACCAATTTTTTTCAGCCCTCAATACCAGTCTATTGGTATGTATAACTTGAACCAATATCTAAATTCACTTTAGTCAAGCACTTGCCAGATTCTGCCCAAGATTTTGTACATATTGTACGCGCGTTGCATAATGCTAGCGTCAGTGCGTGGCTAAGACAAAATGCAATGAGCTAGGCTAAGAATAATTCATTTATTCATCATTTCCTTTAATACATCTTCAAAATATTCTCTATATTTTTTTCCAAAGCCATGGTCTACGCATTCACACATCCCATTGCCGCATTCCATGTATATTGCGTCTCGTAGTCTCAACAGATGGTTCTGTTCATCATTCATATATATATATATATATATTTTTTTTTTTTTTATGACAAAGGTGGCAAACGAGCAGACGGATTGCCTGATGGTAAGCAATTACCGTCGCCCAAGGGCACTCGCAACACCTAGGGAGTCACAAGCGCGTTGCCGACCTATAAGTGGGTTGGAGCTCTGGGAACCTTACTCACCATCAGGAACACAACACTACATAACTGAAAGGTAGCAGTGCTATTATGACTGTGGTCTTCTTTAAGGAGGAGGTACCTACTTCCCCAGTTGGGCTGCCCCAGATTCAAGCGTGATGGTACTCTATATTTCTCTCTACAAACATATTTTACAAAATACGGCTGTAAAAAAATCATTTAACCTAACGTGTGTATTTCACCTTGTTAAACGCGAGATCTTCATTTATATTTGTTGCATAAGTTATCAATTTCGCTTGGTAGTCATCGTCAGTATCCTTCCATATTTCCAAGCGCTTATTAAATCCAGTGTAACCGTATAATGTATAAATTTTTATAGTCCGTAAATTTGAATCATCAAACCCAATATGATCATGTCCGTATGAAAACTCAATCTTTGTAGGTTCCAATACCTTTCATCTATGTAATATTTCACTGATCATTCTCCTGGCATTGTTAAGATTTTTGTTAACTAGATAATTCATGATTGGGAACTTAATCTTAGTTGGAAGTGTTGGAACTGACCGTTCTATGGTTACAGCGTCAATTATATGGCTATTGAATTGAGCCATTAGGTAATATTGTATATTGTTTAGGTTTGTAATCATATGAATAAATCAAATCTACTGTAATATTAGGTCAATCACAAACCATGGATGCTTCTTTCATCTCTATCTATTCTAATAATGTACCTGAAGGTAGCTGATGATGGATTATATAAGGCAATAGTGATTCATGTCACTTATTTTTATTCTTATAGTTCATCTATTGTAGTATAATAATCCCATATGGCTGATGGTTCCTCGGTCATCAGAGAACATCTCCAAGATAACTTTTAGTGCTGCCTAGTCCAATTATTTAATGCCAAAATTAATAAATTCACTATCTTATTTCTACAATACTTTAGCATAAAGAAGTGTAGCAAAGCGGGTGTGAAAAGACTTAAAATGAAATATATTGGTTTACTGGATCTATCTGTCTTTTGCCACCTCTTATGACAGCTGTGGTAGCAGAAGCAGTAACTAATATATAATATAATCCAGAGTGGATTTTTCAAATAGGTTACTAAGAACCAGAGCCCGGAAAATCCATAGCAAAACAAAACACTGTCACAATCGAACTAGTCATAGAAACATTTTTTCATAGATATCGAGTTCATTGATGTCTTACGGAATACTACTTATCTGAAGTGAGGTTTTTTTATGAGGTTGATTACATCTTTGTCACCCGACTACGGCCAAGCCAAAAGGGAAGGGTTATTACTTAACATGAAATATAAGTAATGTACATATTGGTATGTTTTTTTTTAGACAAAGCTTACTCGATATCGATGAAAAAATGTTTCTATGACTAGTTTGATTGTGACAGTGTTTTGTTTTGCTATGGATTTTCCGGGCTCTGCTAAGAACTGATGCAAGATCTAATGACGTTATTTGTACCTCAGCCTGAGTTGATATAAAGAGATTTTCAGAATAAGAGACACAGGAATAAGTTATAGAAAAATTAGAATTTTCTGCACCAAATATCTTTTTTTTTTTCAAATCTATTTGGCTTAATTCTAAAGATAGGGAGAGTGCCCAATGATCTTTGGATCTGGCAGCTGTCCTGACTGGGCTCACTGACTAATTGGGTTATTCATCCTGATTTGTATTTTCATTATTAAACTGGTGAACCCATAAACATGAAGATAGGTATGGATCTTATGGAAGGACATAGGATAGTTTGAATCTTGGAAATATTATTTAGTATCTTATGAACTCTAAGTGGAGCTAACAATAATTTGAACGGTTAGCCTATAGCAATATATAGCTAGTACTGTTATGCATTAAACCTAAAAGTAGAATGCTACATCCAACGACTGGTCTGGCCTAGTGGGTAGTGACCCTGCCTTTGAAGCCGATGGTCCTGGGTTCGATTCCCAGTCAGGGCATTTATTTGTGTGATGAGCACAGATTATGTTCCTGAGTCATGGGTGTATTCTATGTATGTAAGTATTTATATTTATCTATCTGTTATATATATGAATTCTATGAGTCATGGGTGTATTCTATGTATGTAAGTATTTATATTTATCTATCTGTTATATATATTGTTGTCTAGTACCTACAATACAAGCCTTACTGAGCTTACCATAGGACTAGGTCGATTTTGTGTCAGATTGTCCTGAAATACTTTTTTTTTTTTTTACATACAACTACAAGTAATGTTTACAGTCTTACATGCACAGGATAGGGGATGTTGTCAAATATATCGGACAGCCTTTTGATATAGTGTGAATATTGCTGAGCGTCTGCTATCGATCCTTCATCCATCAGATCACCAAGGTACACCAGTACTTCAGGTTGGAAGTGATTGATGGCTCTGGTAAATGTCATACGTACATACCTGAAATTAATATCAGTCTTTATGTTATTAGATAATAAAATATAAATGATAAGTTATCAATATTATGCAGTAATCTTTAGTGGTATGTTACACTGCCCTTAGTGCCCTTAGATCTATAGTTTTTTTTCTTCTTGATTGGCATTATACTGGATGTTACAAAAAATATGATACTAGAGTATCAAACTGGCATCAGTTCATTATTTGGATAACTTTTACTATGGGGTTACCTTTGTGAAATAAAATAAAAGTTGAGCCATAGAATAGGTCAAGTATAAGTCTATGAGTTGTTTTTTTTTTACAATTTACGTAGTTGTTCAAAATCATGCCGATTTGATAATTTTGTATCTCGATTTTGGTAAAATCCAGTAATTTAAATTTTAATAGCAACTTGCTGAGGCATAAATGTGTCTGGAGATAAGCTCATAACATACAAACTAATACTAGTATTGATAAAAGACTGATTTTAAATAAAAAAACAACTCACTTATCGCTATCCCAAATAAAAAGGTAGTTCAAAGGCGGCGACACCGCGACTTCTCCCTGTATCTGCGGGTCGGCGATAAAAAGTATCTTCGTACAACTTTTGTCACCCTCTTGGCATTGTAAATCCGGCCAATGCAGAACTTGGATGTAGTAAACAAATACTTCGGCGTACAAAACTGCTCCGATTACAATCGCCAAGCAGTATTTTACTGCTGTGCTGCAATCAAAACAATATAAAAGCTACCGTATGTTTTTTATCATCAGTCTGATTAAATAACTTAATTAGTGCATTACTTTCTTCTAATATACATTGATTTTAGATTATATTACTAATTTTGTTAAATTTATGTAATAAATATAAATCCATTAGGCTACAAATAAAGAGAATACTATAACTGAATTAAAAATCGTATAAAATTGAAGTACACTGATAGAACCAAACCAAACAACTCCACAGGTTCTAACGTTTAGTTCACTAACTCACTTATTTTGTTTTTTAATGTTTAATAAGTATTACTTTTTGTAAATGTGCTAATTCAATTATTTATATTAAGGAAAAATATTAATCTTTAGTTAATGTTCTTAATATAAAAGGAACAAATTTCTTAAAACCAAAAACATTATGCTACTAGAAAAACTAAACGAAAAACTGACGTTATAGTTTAGCCGCGTTCTATAATAAAATCTATATGCTATAAATCTAAATAATAAACTACCAAGTCCTCTTAAAATACTAAAAAACAACAATGTTCCTCAACTTAGTCTTCAAGATATATTACATGAAATACATTCATCCACGCCGGATACTTTAAGAGGCACTTATCTTTACATTATGGTAATATGGTATTTTTTTTTAATGTACCGACAACAAAAACATTTGAACGCATTCAATTGCGGCGAATTGACAGGTCAGCTTCAAGCCACTTTTTAGCTTCCCGAGTAGAGTATTTAGTTTTATTTTGTATTATCATTTAATTTGATTATTAAAATGTACATGTTTATAGACGCAATAGTAGTTAGAGTGAGCTATTAGATGAATTATAAGTGCACTTACAGTGTTACATAAACTAGCGCTCGGCGGTCCCGATGCATACAACTACATAATACGTCAGTGAATAAATGGTGGCTAGATAATGGATGTGGATGCGCCGAACATATTGAAGCGGTGCAGCAGCGCACCGTTGATCAATGATGTGGCATCGACGGCGGCGACATCGCCCACAACGACGACTGCGCCTAGGTAAAGCTTCGCCATCTATAGCGCTATGTGGCCCGCCACTGCCTATTTTTGACAGCTGCTGAGGTCGCCCGTGGGTGCCGCGCCGTATTGAGCGCCGTGCGGTGACTGCATCGTGTTTTGATAATTTAGCAAACAGTCATCAGTTTGCAGTATCATGTTGCAGCAATGCATGTGGATTGTAGCTAGGTGCCTGCCACTTGGCAGGGACATTTAGATTTTAGAGGTGAGTGCCTTGTTTCAGTGTCTTATATTGTAACATGTTTCATAAAGTATTTAGTGAGCCATTTACAAGCTGTGACACTTTGAACTATGATGCAATTTTGAGTAGAATAACTTAAAATATGGTTACACATGTAATTGTTCTAATAATAATGACTAAATCTGTTATTTATCTACACACCCTTAATTTAGAGTCCACTTGAAAGATTAAGTTTCTTGCAATATAAGCTTCATGATAAGTGCTGGCCTAACCTTTATGAAAGTGAAATGAAAATGATATGATATCAGTAAGGATTACCTGATACTTGCGTCAACACTTTCACTGCAATAAATGGTTAACCTGTCATGTTAGAGTTTATATACATATGATACTATATTGCACATAAAAATGTTCTCACTATATACAAAACTGCAGTTTAGATAATACATATAAAGGCTTGGGCAGATAGGTGCGTTTTGAGAGTGTGGCGCAGCGGGGCGTGACAGCGGTGTGGCTAATGTAATGAAATAAGGCACACATTCGGACGGCAGCATCACACCACGCCACAAAACACGCCCTATGTGACCAAGCCTTAACTGCTGTTTTGTATTTTCTCGCTGGTAATAATCTTCTTGGGTCAGAGGGTAGAACTTTTTTGCTGAAAATGAAAAATAAAGATCTTTTATCTTTTCAACTGCATCATGACACAATGAGGAGCTGGCATAAAGATTAGACAACATATTAATTTTGAAAACGGAAATGTGCAGTGAACTAATATAACGGTTTTTATTTTAAACATATTTAGGGACACTGAGTCACATCATGCATCTCAGACCACAAGATACAAGACTGCAACGGCTGTAGTGGTTTCAGTGACAGTGTATAATTATTTTTCCAGTTTTATTAACCTCGTTAGGCCCAGCATACTAAAATATTTAATAGTTAAAACCAACCTTACTATGCAGTGAATAGGGTTGAATTTCGTTTTGTACGGAAACTAATGAAACAAAAGAAATTCTACTCTATTTCCTTTTATAAAAGATTTAAACTCTATTAAAAGGGAGTGTACACTGTAATGCACAGTGGGTCTTACGAGGTTAATACAAGTGCTGACTGTGTCAAAATTAAATTGAGCCACATTACTATCGTGTGACCAGTCAATGTTTTTCTTACATAATGGCAATTGTGTTTTATCTTAACAAGCTGTTACAATAACAAACTTGATATTATTAAAATTATCTGGCATGCCGACAGATGACACTGGCTATAGATAAGTGACAAGTCTGTCACTATCACACGCACATACTGTTGGAGCTGGAGCGTGATAGATATTGTGAGAAAATATAAAAACCACAATGTTAGGCTAGCTGGTTTTTATAAACCTATGTCATTTGTTATTAGTATATTTATGTTGTATGCCAATTTTGTTTATCATAACTGTAGTTTATTTGGTCATATTATGGAGATGCCTAGGCCTATCATGGAATAAATATAATAAGAAAAAAAAAGAAGAAGAGTCAGCATCATCATCATACTGATTTTTTTTTTTTATGACATAGGCGGCAAACGAGCAGACGGATTGCCTGGTGTTAAGCAATTACCGTCGCCCATGGGCACTCGCAACACCAGGGGAGTCACAAGCGCGTTGCTGGCCTTTAAGGGGGGTTGGAGCTCTGGGAACCTTACTCACCATCAGGAACACAACACTACATACCTGTAAGGTGGCAGTGCTATTATGGCTGTGGTCTTCTGTAAGGAGGAGGTACTTCCCCAGTTGGGCTGCCCCAGATTCAAGCGTGATGGTCATCGCTGTGCCCTACCTCTCATTGTTGGACGTAGTTTAAGGACATACCCGGGTCCGGGTCTTGTTTGGATAGTATGGATTGTTTAATTTAGTGTCTATGAGTAGTGTCTGAATATTGAGGTTTTAGTTTAGATACAGTATTACTTTTATAGTACTTATAGGTTATAGAGGTATGGGTATTTTATTTTTCAGGGAAAATGGAACCATAATGTCTGTCTTTGGCTTTTTTCCATGAACCCCAGAAAAACTGTACAGTCAGCCATGACAGTCAGCGGAAAATAGTTAGTGGCAACCAAAGTGGCCAAATATATCAATACAGATCTTTATTTATATATCAGTAAGGATGTGTTCAATATATTTGGTCATACTTCAACCAACTATATGATGCTGAGTGTACAGCGATATTAAAAAAAGCATGGCCACATTATGAATGAATACATTCATACACTGCTCGTCAGAGATGTCCGCCCTAGACTGTCACATCTGCCACAAGCAGCGATCTATGCATGGTATTCTGATTTGTCTGTAAAAACTGACAAAAGCCAAATGAGCCTAAATGCATAGATAACATTACAGAAAAAAATCCTTTGATCCGTTTTTTTCCTTATCTTACGTTAACCGTTCAATATGAAACAACAGGAATGAGTGAATAACATGGTATTCTGTTTCATGTAAAGACGGACAGAAACTAAATGCATAATAATATTAGAGATAAATAAAAAAAAAGTCCTAATTGTTAAAAAAATGCACTACTTAAGAGCCTTGCATCTTGTTCTTAGGAGCACGAGAGCCATAAATGTGTCTGTAACAGGTGGGCGTGGCTAACGCAAATCAATGTAGTGCCTTAGCATTTTGTTACTACAATTTTTTAATACGTATTTTAGAGAAAAACTACTGAAGTTTTCTGTTCACGGTAAACCACTTCGGTCAGACATTACGTACTTAGGTAGTCGCCATCAGATATATCGGAGCTGTGGAGGTGGTCACAAATATCGGAACAGTGCCGCCATGTCAAGCCGATGAAGCGCATGTTCAGATATTTGTGACTGCCTCCACAGCTTTAATAGCGACTGTACACTGAAGTCAATAGCCGCGTCCCCACAGAACGCACGACCTCGCGAGCCTATTTCCTAGCGCGTAATTCGGCAAGTGTGGACGTGCCTCAAGCGCAGCAGAAGCGCTACCGCCAAAAACGATATTCGTAAATTTCGGACGATTGTCTCTGTCACTTTCATGACGTCTTAATTAGGGTACAAGGGAAAGATGCCCGAAATTTACGAATATCTTTTTTGGCGGTAGCGCCTCAGAGCGCGCGTTTGCCTCGGCCGCGGCAAATTCGCACGTCCCGTTTTGGACCCGGGTATGTCCTTAAACTACGTCCATCAATGAGAGGTAGGGCACAGCGATGACCATCACGCTTGAATCTGGGGCAGCCCAACTGGGGATGTACCTCCTCCTTACAGAAGACCACAGCCATAATAGCACTGCTACCTTTCAGGTATGTAGTGCTGTGTTCCTGATGGTGAGTAAGGTTTCCAGAGCTCTAACCCCCCTTAAAGGCCGGCAACGCGCTTGTGACTCATCTGGTGTTGCGGGTGCCCATGGGTGACGGTAATTGCTTGCCACCAGGCAATCCGTCTGCTCGTTTGCCGCCTATTTCATAAAAAAAAACGTCCACACTTATGAGGAAATTGCCTCGCGAAGCCGTGCGTTCTGTGGGGACGCGGCTAATTAGTTAATCTCTGACTTGTTATTAACTGATGCTAATAATGTCAACAGATATTGTTTTTTTGCCACGTGCCATCACTGTAATTACGAGTGCAATTTTATACAATTGGCACCACGCCACGCACGTCATTCAACTGCACTTAGACGACGGTCCAATTTTATAGCTAAATCTGGAAAAAGGTACAAGCGCCATACAACTTCTGTGTAGAATACTCCTCATATTTTCCTCTTGAAGCCATAAAGTTTCGAGGCCCTATTTGGACAAGACTAGCGGCCGAAAGAGAGAATTGGACTAAGACGGAGGAGGCCTTTGCCCAGCAATGGGCAACTAAAAATTTAAATAGATCAATTTCTGTAAAAATAATTTGGAACAAAAACTATAAATATTATTTTTTGCTCAGTCCACGAACTGCTAAAGGGTTCGAAACGTAATGAGTGTTTAGTCGTTTAGTTTAATAAACGACGGACAAAAACCGTCGGCAGCAGCGTTCGTCCAAATCGAATGTGCCAGAAATTGTTCGCTGTGACGGTCTACGGGGGTGACTTAAGACCAGCGGCTTAAAATACGCAAAATAACTATGCCACGTCTCACTTCCTAAAGACTTCTTCTTCTTAGCCTTTTGTATCGGGTGGATGTACCTAATGCTCCATTCACACACAGCGCGGGCGCAGGTCGGGCGCGTGTCAACGGCGTCAACGCGGGCCCGCGGCGCGATTGTTCAGCTAGTTTTAAATGAATACCTTCACACAGCCGGCGGGCGCGGGCGGGTGCGTGTGGCGCGGGCGCTGTGTGAAGGTGTTCATTAAAAACTAGCTGAACAATCGCGCCGCGGTCGTTGACACGCGCCCGATCCGCGCCCGCGCTTTGTATGAATTGACCTTAAGCCTCCTTCAAATTTCCATTTTCATTTCAGCAATCTGTCTCTTGTACTGAAATTGAATCGTCGTTGAAAGTGCCAGAGACAATCCTTCCTAATGAGCCTATCGCAAAGAGCGAAAATTGCAAATTACGAAACATTCCTATCAAAACCTATCAAATCTTGGAGTCTGTTTGACCTCGTGGTCATAGATATCTGAACGACGCTCTATTGTTAAGTCGACAAAGGACATAAGATATTTGTGACACACAGCTCCGATAGGTGTGTGCGACTGTACGTCCCTCGTCCGTGGATGATGATGATTGCATGTTTCTGTTGCAGGAGCACGTCGATCTTCAGCAGTTTTAGCATGTTCTCCAACAACAACCTGAACCTGCGCACGCGACGCCACAGCGGCAGCTTCAGCCCCTTAGCCACGCCCCACAGCCCCAATGTAAGTTTACCAGCTATAGTATTGAAAACAATAATATTACTTTGCTATTCCTCTGTTTAATAACGTGCTAGTCGTGTCGAGTTTTTATACCACTACATGTAGTACATATAGTAACCAAATTTTGGGGCACAACAATACTAGCGTAAGAAAAAGACGGAGTGATTTTCTATCTCAATCTGTGAGTCACTAATCTAAATAAATAAATAAATATTTCGGGACAATCTGACACAAATCAACCTAGCCCTACGGTAAGCTCTATAGGCTTGTGTTGTAGGTACTAGACGACGATATAGATAATAGATAGATACATATTAATACTTAAATACATAGAAAACACCCATGACTCAGGAACAAATATCTGTGCTCATCACTATAATAAATGCCCTGATTGGGAATCGAACCCAGGATCAGGCAGTTCATAGGCAGGGTCACTACCCACTAGGCCAGACCGGTCTAAACTGTCTTAAATTATCTCATTTTTATTCTCGTGCGGTTTAAATTGCTTATCGATGTGCCGTTAACCTCCTGACGACTGGGTTTTAATATTTCCCCGCTACATTTTCAACTCTGTCACATTGACAAAGAGTCGATACTTAGCTGGGGCTTATGTACTATATGTAGGACGCCAGGCATTAAAAGGTTAAACCTATAAATATAGATTTTTGCTAACTTTAGATGGTGGGGATTTCATCATGTCACTACTCTGTCATGCTCTAACGATGTAAGTGCGAAAGAGAGTTTAGCTGGGTATTATAAATTCGGCTAGTATTGTTTATTCACGTGGTACAGTTGACCCAAATAAGTAGGTGCGGAAATAAATGACGCGGCACGAAAATGTTCAAGCCTTAAGTGCCTCGCTGAGTTAATGACGTCAATTCGATACATAATATATAGGCTTATTATTAAGGTATTATGGTTTTTTTTAATATGTCAAAGCGGCTTATCTGTTCGTTTAGCATTTTTTTTTATAGCAACGCTATATAACTCACCATTTCTATCTCAATAAAGGGACACAATTTAAAACGTAAAAAATTAATTGTGCAGGAAATATAGAAAAAAGGAGAAACCTTAAAAAATACTTAGGTACCACTTTGTTTGCGTGATTACTACTTATCGCCTCCCCTAAATATGACTTGTATCATCTTGGGGGGTAATTGCCATAGTCGCCACGCTTGGCAGGCGGGTGACTGAAGTAGCAATATTGGGTTTCAACGGACGCTGTTGCCAATCCGTCGGTTTTTCCGTTTGATTATACATTATACTCATACTAAATTTCAGTTTTATCGATAGACAGACAGACTTTGTGACACTATAAGGATAAAAAGGTTCTTTACATTTCAATGATAAGTATTCGTAGTAAATTAGTCGATATATACTTTTGGTAAAACGTATGGTACAGCCGCCATCAGATATATCGGAGCTGTGGTGGTGGTCAAAAATATCGGAACAACGCCTCTATTGTCAAGGCGGTAAAGTGCATGTTCCTATATTTATGACCACCTCCACAGCTCCGATATATCTGATGGCGACTGTACAATACATAGGTATCCAATACTAATATAATACTATCCATACTAATATTATAAATGCGAAAGTAACTCCGTCTGTATGTCTGCTATCTCTTCACGCTTAAAACCGCTGAGCCAATTGGGATGTAATTTGGTATGTGGACAGTTTGAGCTAAGAGAAAGGACATAGGATAATTTTATCCCGCATCCATCTTATAAATACGGGCATGGCTGAGCAACGAAATGGCGAGAAAAACTAGTCTATAATAACATAACAATGCAAATCTTCTTAAAAATGCTTTTTAAGGATTAACAGAGAATTATTGATATTTTACTTGGAATTACCGAATTAGTGACACGTTCAAATCTTTGTTAAAGTTTTTTTAAGAGAAATATTTCGTGTCGTGCGTTATGACAAGTATGTGACCTGCATGACACTTGTACGCATGTGACCTATGATCTGTAAAATGAAAAGAGACAAAACAACGTGACTAACAAGTAACGTGCTTCATGTTCTTGAATATTTCTTCTTATATATATAAATTCTAACCTAACAACTTGTTTTTATGCTGTGGTCATACTTTTAATCTAAACTAACTAACCCGCTTTTGGACATTCGACCTGGTTAATAGCATAGCAATATATTTCCAGACAAAGTAGCGTCAATAAAGAATTATGCTAAATAAAAATTCGGCAACATTAACATTCGGCGTAAATAAATTATGCGAAACTTGGTATGCGTATTAAGATTCACACTATGACAAAAAAAAAAACCTAGCAAAGGGAACTCCCTATTAGCGCCTAGCTTTTCCTCAGAGTTTATGGGACTTCATATTATTTAATTTTTCATACTTAAATTGTAGAACTGCTGGGGTCCTCGCGCGCCGCGTGTTAACCAACTACGACTAGAAGAATGCGCCGACGTCAGCAACACGAGGGCAGTGGCCCACGAGAGAGAGGTCCACTCCGCCATGCAGCTGGGACAATCCTGCGAAGACCTGACCTTGCCGGGGCTGTCCAACTCCCCCACTAGAGTCACCAGGTGTGTATTACAATGCTGACGTCAGCAACACGAGGGCAGTGGCCCACGAGAGAGGTCCACTCCGCCATGCAGCTGGGACAATCCTGCGAAGACCTGGTTTTGCGGGGCTGTCCAACTCACAGGCAAAACCCTCTCATTAAAACCACCAAGAGTGTATTAAATGCTGGTATGAAACTTCGACGACGTCAGCTACATGAGAAAAGTAAAATATAAATGGGTGTATTTCACAAATGTTAAATTTCTTAATGAAAATATATTTAAAAAAATATTGCCAACGACCGGTTTGGACTATTGGGTAGTGACCCTGCCTATGAAGCCGATGGCCCTGGGTTCAAATTCCAGTCAGGCGATTTATTTGTGTGATGAGCACAGATATTTGTTCCTGAGTCAGGGGTGTTTTATATGTATTTAAGTATCTATCGTCGTCTAGTACCTACAACACAAGCCTTAATCAGCTTACTGTAGGATTAGATTTGTGTCACATTGTCCCGAAATATTTATTTATTTAATTGTCCGCTCACCAGGCTACCCCAGGTGGTGTCCCCGTCCCCCACCCGCAAGTACATGACGCGGCGCAGCCTGTCCCCCATCGCCATCCGCGCGTCCAGCTTCAGCCCCGTGGCGCTGCGCAAGCGCCGCGCGGACGAGCCCGAGTCGCCGCGGCCCAAGCGCGTGTGCGAGCGGCTCGCCTCCGCGCCCGGCACGCCCGGCACACCCGGCACACCAGGCACGCCAGGTACGCCCGGCACGCCCGGCACGCCGGACTCGGACTCGCTGGACTGCACGTTCCGGCCCGTGTCGCCGCGCCCGCACATGAGCGGCGGCGAGGGCCGCAAGAGTGAGAACACTAGCTAGTAGGTCGGGTTGGCTCGGAGCGCGCGGTTGGACGGCGTGTTTTCAGTTACGAAGCGTACATACCCTTTTGCCGCCGTGATGACAGTAGAGGAATTATACCTACACATATTATGCCATTTTCTATAAGTATCACATTTATAATATACTAACTTAAATATATCACAATCACACCTACTTATAAATCCGCCAGATTTTTTGTCGATGTTTATTACGATAGTAAAATTACACTCATAATGTAACCGTAAATCTTTTTATCTTTTCTGGCATTAGTTGACTTTTTTTTTCTAAACTCATTTTATATCTTAAAAATAACAGCACTGAAAATTACAAGAACGAACTATATCTGTTAGTAGCAGGCTGCAAAAGGGTTAAGGACGCAAACTAGTGCAAATATTTAAACAAAATTGACAGCTGTTGAGAGCTCTATATATCATAATTTTATCGAATATTTAATATGATTATTTTTTGTTCACATTCAGCTGTTTAATGCCTACAATGCGTCTATTCGTACAACAAATCGATTTTTTTAGGAAGTAATTTTTTTACTGCACATGGAAACACGCCGTTTCATTTAAATTGTGTACAGTCAAGATAAATATGTGTACATTTTTTAAGGTCAGAAAGTGTATATATATTTAAGTTATTGTACAGTCTGCATCATAGTTAGTAGGAAAAGTGGTGAAATATCTTTAAATATTGTAATCGCTAATACAAAAAAAAACGAACCTTCGGTTACTACTAACTACGCGGACAGTGTAAGAGTACGAATCGATTGATAAGAAAATTTTGATTTGAAAATTATTAATCATCGATATATAATACTCAAGTTGACGCATAAAATGTCAAGAAAACTGTTTGAGCTCAGTTGGGTGTTAATTGCACGCGGTTTCGTCAATCTCATTTTCTAATATCATAAATATCATAATCACCATCAGTTTACAACTATTACTTAACCCTTAGAACACCAAAAACCACTAAAGCGGTCGTGTGATGTCGTGCCTACCACGCCATCGACCCCTAAAATGACTATGGCGGAAATTTTCCTGCGCATAGATAATTCATTCTTCAATAATCGAGACTTTGGCGTACACGTCACGTTTTGACGCGGGAGAGCGTTCAAAAGGTTAAAACGGTATACAATCACAATGTTAAATAATAGTTGTAATGTGGAAGACCATGTTAGCGTAAAATCGTACAGTCGCCATCAGATATATTGGAGTAGTGGCTGTGTTCACAAATATCGGAACAACGCCTCTATTGGCAAGGCGATAAAGTGCATGTTACGATATTTGTGACTACCTCCACAGCTCCGATATACCTTAAAATCGAATACTTGTTTTATACATCGTGTCATTACTATGCACTAGAAATGAAAATTTAAAGTTTAGTAAGATAAAGTTTATGTGTATATGAGACACAGTTTTTATTTCGTCTGTTAATTAACAATTAATGTATCTTGAGTATTATACATCAATGTTCTTAAGACAGTTTCCGATTCAGATTAATACCTCATTTTGAAACTAATACCGAATTGACATTCGGTGTTAAAATATACATAATCGCTTCGTACTTGCAAGAATTTTGTTAAACTGCGCAGACTCGGGCGATGGTAGATTAAGATTATTGTATAGGGTTCAAGTTATGCAATGTTTGTAACCTAGGCTAGGACAGCCTGTCCTAAATCAGGCTTGGTTACTGTGGGGGCATTTATAACCTAGATAAAATATACTTCAACGCAATAGTGTCCAATCGAGTATTGTACTTTTTTCAATATCATCGAGACAGAACGAAAAAAATGTTTATTCCTAAAAGAATACACTGAATTTTGTATTGAAAATCCTTGTTTTATACATGGTGTCTTTGAATATGGGGCTTTAAATGCATAAACTAAGCACCTTCTGTTCTGCAACTTATAAAAATATGTTAAACTTTGATTTTATTATTTTGATTAGAGTTAAATACTATTTTTATCATACACAGTCCAACACAAAGTTGATAGTATGCTGCTTTATGCCTTATTTAATAAAATGTCAATTGCTAAATTGAATAAAAGGCCCTTGTACCAAGGGAATGTCCGCCTCGAACCTTGAGGTAATGATAATATCGCAATTTTTCTTTGCGTGAACTTTGAGGTCTAATAAGTTGCTTACAGGTCGATTCGCGAGAGTTGGCACGAATGGATTGAACGAAACTTTCATTGTATGAGTTACACTTGTATCGGTATACAATCGAGCCACAATTTTATTGGTTAATGTGACACACACATAGACATTTTCATTCAGTCATTCATTCCATTCGTGCCAACTCTCGTGAATCGACCTGTATCTTCTGTGTTTAAACGTAACAAACTAAATTAGATCAGTAAGGAGAACAATTACATTTAAAGCTGCACAATCGGAAGCACGCTGTATGATCTATAATATATGGCACTGGTCCCACCGCGAGCTAGTAAGCTATGATATGAGCTATCAGCTATTTCAAGGGACACAAGATAATCGATCCTGTGTGAATAAAAGAGACATATATGTCATAGCCGGGCGATGAGCTATAAATATATCTCTCTTTTATTTACACGGGATCGATTATCTTTTGTCCCTTGAAATAGCTGATAGCTCATAGCTTACTAGCTCGCGGTGAAACCAGTGACTAAAAATATAAGCCCCCACGATAGCCTAGTCTTCAAATATCTAGGAACTGTAAAAGTAGCTAGTAGGATATAACGGGAGCCCTAAATAGCCAAAGCATCCAAAACTTTATTGTATATAGTTAGGCGCGTTGCTATATTGAACGCAATGTATATAATTTATTATAAGTCTTAGTTACGTTCAAGTATTTCGAAGCCCATGTTAATTCGAATAGATTTTGTGAACTTCGAAAATTTCGTGCATTATTCTCTTTTACTCCAATTGAGAGTGACAGAGACAATCGTTCGATATTAGCGAATTTTGATTTTCGCGTTAGGTCTTCAGGTCTGAAGTTGATTGCAGTTTCAGCAGGGTAAAAGAGGTAGATAATTTAAGGTTATGTTTAAATATATATGTCTAAGCAATAAAAGAGATAAAGTATGGCCGAGGTCAAGTTGAGTCGGCGGAGCAGATTATTTGATTTGCTTTTATCGCGTGGACATAAAGGCGCTACCGCGAAAAACGGTATTCGTAAATTTCAGACGCTTGTCTCTGTCACTGTAAAAGACACAGATGCTCGAAATATACGAACTTCGATGTTCGCGGTACCGGGCCAGCTACTCTATCCTCTATGTACAGTCAACAGCAAAAATTGTTAAGGTGTTCAAAAAAGGACACGATTTTATTGTTAAGATAATAATTAATAAGTGTGTGAAGATCATTCTAAACCCTAAAATCAAATCCGTAATGCCACAGAGTAAATTGACAGCATTTTGCATACTAAAGTTGTCAAACGACCTGTCAAATGTATGAAAACTGCTGTCAGTTCACTCCGTTTTATTATAAATTTAATTTTAGCAAAATCTGCTACTGATTGTACATAATACGCGACCTGCTGAAACATTAGGTTTTAATTGTTACGTCTCACCGGTAGCGTTAGTACACTTTAGTTCCATTCTTGCATTGTGTTGGTCACATACTCTCGCCATCAGATGTATCGGAGCTGTGGATGTGATCACAAATATCTGAACAACGCCTCAATTGTCAGGCGATAAAATGCATGTTCACATATTTGTGATTACCTTCACAGCTCCGATATATGTGAAGGCGACTGTACATACCATATCTATAGTTACTTGTATTATATCCATAGCATAGCGATCGAATTGACGCACTTTGTACCACTCGATTTGCAGACGACTTACAAAGCAGAAACGAAAAAGTTTAATAATTTTCATACAAATAATTTTCATATTTATAATGACCCGTAAGGTGACGGCACCAGTAATGGACAAGGAACCAATCATGAACATTAGTAGTAGTACCTACTTATTTCAAAAGAGTTAAGTGTTGTGCATTTGTTGGGACATATTCAATTTATAACTTAATGATTTTTGAAATAAGAACTAAGTGTCCATCATTGGTGCCTGTCAGCTAAAAGTGTCCAACCTTGGTGCCTTACATTACCTTAATACCATCTATTTTGTTAACAGAGTATAGTTAGTTCCACGAGAGTTGAGGCGAATGGATTACACACACAACTATATAAAGTACTGATTACAAAAGAGTGAACGAATGGACAGAATGAGTCTCCCTATCATTACATGAGATGTTGCTGTGTGAGTGACTTCAACTCTCGTGAAACTACTTATAGTAAAGAGTAAAAAGCAAGGATAGCTAGAAATAGAGAAAGAGACACGCGTTTAAACTTCTGCAGACAAACGATTATAGCACTTTCTCTGTCACACATATAGAGTAATTGAAACGCTTTTCTTTTTAATTATTGTACAAACATAGATTAGTAACATAGATACAAAATCATAGACAAGGCATGAGAATAATAATACCATTATCGAACGGGATGGTCTTAATAAACTTTCAATAGGTATGACAGAGAAGCTATTATCATTCGTCCTTGTCATAGTTTCACATTGTGATGATTGCTTACTAAAAGGCCCTAAGTACAATATGAAGTTTTCTTACATTCAGCAGGCCCGGTACCGCGAACGTCGAAGTTCGTATATTACAGGCATCTGTCTCTTTTACTCCAATTAAGGGTGTCATGAGAGTGACAGAAACAATCGTCCGAAATTAACGAATATCGTTGATCGCGGTAGCGCCGCAGGAACTGAGAAACGGACTAAATTAACCGATTCAGTGTGGATGGCACAACAGGCGAGTCATCTATGTTTTTAACGTGTGGCGTATGACACGAGAGGAGTGTCATCACATTCTATGGCGTAAGGCACGCCTGCCGCGTCATGAAATAATTGTTCGCCGTCACAGACAAGTTTTTGAAATTGGAAGACTCAACGAATCGGTTAAGGAAGGCAGGAGGCTAGCAATTGCTATCAGCCGTCTTGAAATACGTCTTGGAATTGGTTGTATTGGTGTATTTTGTCCTTATGGAGCCTACGCGTGTTTCAGGGTCTTGTACAAAATGGTTATGATTGCCAAATTGGCTGGGTGTCTTTATTAGACACAGACTAGACACATTACGGAAATACTTTGTATGAAAATTATAAAACATTTTATTCTATTATAGTTGTAAATTGGTCGACAAGATATATTATACCTAGAGGTGCATTATTATAAGATTTATAAAGTCTAGTGCACTTATAGAACGATTCATTTTGTTATAAAATTACAAATTTCACTATATTGACATAATATAGAACCAGATTAACACGTTTACTGTCCCCATACGAAATGTTTTGATTTCTTCATATGTCCAAGCAAATTACTTCGATCGCAAGTCGGTGCTCCACTTGTGGGCCACTAAGAAACGCCCAGGGGCTTATGTCTCGAAAGCTTGTAACTTGTAATACAAGCGGAAGTCACTTTTGACACCTGTTAGAAAGAGAGTTCCGCTTGTACTACAAGTTCGAGAAATAGGCCCAGGGTTAGCACTCTGATTATTACAATATTTGATTATGCTGTTGAATCTAACAAAAATATTGACAGAGAAATCAGTATTATCTATATAGTATGAGCACCATTGAATGCAGTTAGAAATGATTTGATTTCAGTCGTGTAGGGCACGGACTTGAGTAGATATTTCGGCGTGACCCCATGTGTGGGGCACTGGACTGTGAGTGTTAAAATACAATTCTGATATATTGAAACCAATATAATAATTAATGATTAAATCATTTGTACCTACTTTCATACCTCTATAAATGTGTTGCCAATTATCAAATTGTCCATAGCAAGTTTTGTAGTCAAATGTAAATTAGGGCGAAATTTTGTAGCCACAATATTTAAGTTTTGTGGACTACTTTTGTAATGAGGTTAAAAACTACAAGTTTATTAACTATTATTTTCATTAATTGTTAGGACCCACATAGTGTATGCCTATGTGATAGGCCCGACTGTCAGGCGGGCAGCGTCAGTGGGGCCGCTACAGTACATTTTCAAGTACTGAATACGGACGCCGTACGCCCCGAATTGTATGTTACCTCGTGCTCTCATTTTTTACCTAAAAACTGCAGTTTTTAGCCGCATTAAAGTTAAGTGCATTTTTATTATATTTTGTACTATGTACATAATGTTTTGTGGAAACTGTTAACCTTTTAAAATTAATGTGAATATTGTACAGTCGCAGCCATAATTATACAATTTCGAAATTGTGTATATTCCCATGCCGTAAGGGCTGGTACGCACCGGCAACCGTATTGAGTTTTGTAACTTTTTTAAGATGTCGGTTCCAGATTACCATTGTTTTTGAGGGTGATTAAATCACGTCAGGAATACATATCTTGTTTCATTTACTCAATAGCTTTAGTTATGAGCAGAGCCCGGAAAATCCATAGCAAAACAAGACTGTCGCAATCAAACTAGTGATAGAAACATTTTTCAATCGATATCGAGTAAGTTTTGTCAAAAAAATCATACCGATATGTTTAGGTACATTATTTTATAATCATTCACGAACCGGGATAAGTGGTAAGTTAAGGGTTTGTTTTATATGTGTTAATTCATCTAAAACGCAACGTAACTTATATTATCAACGTTAGTTTCATATTAAGTTATAACCCTTTCCTTTTGGCTTGGCCGTAGTCGGGTGACAAAGAGCTAATCAACCTCATTGAAAATAATAGACACTTCAGAAAATTAGTATCCTATAAGACATGAATAAACTCGATATCGATAAAAAAATATTTCTAACACTAGTTTGATTGCGACAGTCTTTTGTTTTGCTATGGATTTTCCGGGCTCTGGTTATGAGGACACTTCATTCAAGCAGTAATAATATAAGAACCCGTACACCCATGGGCGTGTAGTGATGCTCAAGTTGAATTGCTATGACATTTAGAGCGAGAACGCTGCGACACGCATTACTAGGGACAACGAGTGAGCGAGACATCTGGCACAGCGCATTACAACCCGATAAACACGTTTGGCCCGCTAGTCTCTGACGCTGCACGCTGAGCGAACCGCGGTAGGATGGGGTGGAGCATAGAGACCAGTTCGTCTTTTTTTTAGCATGCGTGTTTTCCTAGTTCAAACCGAACGCCAGAAAGATAATATTTGCTGTTGGTGCATGTATATTGAAACGACGAACTTACCAAACCAAAATCACTTTATTTACAAGTTGGGGTTTACATTAGTTTTGTATAATTAGACGACAAATGATATTAGGTAAAAACAGCATTAAAATTGAATTATTCTAAAACTTACCATTAATGAACAACATTATTATTATAACATTCCAATATTTTGTACTCTTTAAAATGTGATAAATTACAAAACATACGACAAATGCTGTGAATAATCTCACAATAATTACTATGTAAAGTTTATTATTAAAACATTACAAAAATCCATTATTAATAATTGTTATAATTAAAAGAGTATTAGCAAAGCTTGCCAAGTACATATTTTATATAAAAATATTTGGACACGTCCAATCAGAGCCCAGGTTCAGTCTGGTACCTTGGAGTTGCCTAGTCTAGCGTCAAGCGTACTATATTTTGGATGACGCGCGGACGAGCGATTATAAACTAGTAAAACAATTTACTTCTAATTAATACCGATTTGGATGTGCACTCAACCGCATATAAATATTTATTTACCGATATTTTACTTTGAAAATGTATAGCATGAAATAAATATGTTATTTGAAAATGATTGTTAAGTTTATACTTAAATATCAGTAATTATGTATTTGCAGATCAGTGTTCATACAAGCGGGACGATACAGGTGTGTAGGAATTATTGCATCGCTGCCCGAGCGCCTCCACACCTTAGCATATTTTAGTATGTACGGTTTCTGAAAAACTCATTTTCTCAGTTTATTTTTAATATTTCCGTATGCTAACTAAAATTTACTATAGGAAGACAATAACACTAAATAATATGTATAGAAGACTAAGCGAAAAACATTGGAATGTGGGTACTATTATTAGGTATAAGTTTTTGGTAAAATTCCATCTACTTACTGTAAACTTGTGTGGGAAGGCGGACCGGTTGGCAATGATTTTGGTTTACGATTTTTTTTTTTCAAACAGTTTTCGGACAAACTACAATGAAACTTATAGCTTCAGATATAACTTAGTTTCACTTTGCGCACATCTGTGGTCAGATTTTTGCCATACACACATATGGCACATTAAATAATTAAGTAGCTCTTCCAAAAGTAGGTAAATAATACCATAACATTAAAAAGTGTCAGTCTTTCTTTCGGATTTTTGTTCTCTTTACGAAAAAAAGATTGTAAATAAACTTTGCATAAAAAGCAAATATTATAAAGACTTTAAAGCGTTATAACAATTCGCAATTAAGCTCCCGCTTAAATGTTAACGCTAGAATTATTCTACGCTCCTTACCAATTATCTATTTGAGGTACATTCCGAAGAGAGCGGTTTTGACAGTTACTTAGTGTAAGGCCTGAGTGGACGCGGGAAGCGGGGCGTGTAGCGTAACGTTGAGCGTCGTGTGTGACGTCTCCCATACGTTTGCATATGTTTAATACGCCCGCCACGCGCCCAACTGGAGCATACACTCAGGCATTACTCTTACGTGGCGATAGAGCGACAGTATATGACATTCCAATTGCATATTGAAACGGCCATAAAAAATAGGAGTGCTACCTGACGCTGAAGTCAAATGCTTGCACGGTCGACTATTTTCGTAAAGTGTCGTAGAAGTAGATTTGAATTTCGAATTCCTACTATTGCGACGTCGTTAGTCGTGTCGGAACCGCCCCGTTCGGTGCCTCCACGTGGCAGTGAGCGGCCGCCCGTCTACATTAAGTATACATACAACTATCATCATAACGAGAACAATTTGTCTAAAATTAATTGGTCAGATCCTATTCTAGTTTTACATAGCGTTGTGGCACCTTACATTCAAAACCGTAACAATGCGACAAAGCTATTAAAAAAAACAACTCTCGTAATGTCACAGTTGAAACATTTCAATATGAATTCTTACCAATTTAAATCTTACGTCTAGCCGATCGATGATTCTGTACATAATGGATGAATTTCAATGAAACTATTTTTGTGAACTAGTTATTTTGTAATTACAGTGTCGTCAATATTATAATAACTATCGGTTATCATTGCAATACCAGTCGAGTTATTACATAGTAGGAACTGTGCGCAAGGGACAGCTGTATTGCGCGTGAGCGAAAGTTATATAACTGTCAAATGAAAGAACTTCGCTGTGGTTAAATATTAAAAACGACTCGAAATGCGTTAAGCCCCAATAGTTATTAAGATTGATAGTCTCATCAAATATTGCAGTAGAAAGTAACTAAGTTGCATATACTATTTATATTTTACAGTTCAAAAAGGAGCACAGTATACGTAAAATATATGTTTACATATTCTACATACAATTCTTGTGAATAGCGGTTTATTCCGCAATAAGATTTCACAGTAGCTCTTAAGTTAATGTTTGACAATGAAATTTCGGTCAAAAATACGGTTTTAAGGATGTATTCAAAAATAACGTGTTATAAACAATCACGCAATCTTAGTTATTTTCTAAAGGGGCTGTGCAATAATCGCGCGATCTTTAGTTAGCAATTTCTCGCTCGCATCTTACAAATTCGCTAGCAGTAGTTTGTTGCACATCAACGCCTCATCAAGCCACTAGCGTCATAAGGCAATTGTCAATTCCTCTTACAATTTGATTAGAACCAGAAGCGGAGTGATTTTATATGGCTTTGCATTGACTGAGCCAAAAAAACAATTGTTTAACTGTGGGCAAAGTTAAGTCGGCGGGAATCAAGAATCTCACGTGATTATTGCATGGACCTCACAATTGGCTGACGAGACTACAACACTGCATCACAGTAAGCGTACCCACCTGAGTACCGTCTGTACTAGTAAGGTGCCGGGCCGTCCTCAACTGCTCAGGGCCGCGTCGTCCAGGAGGGGCACCTTTGCCACCTCGAAGAAGATCTGGTGCGAGTACTTGTTGCGGACGGTGCTGATGGCGGACTTGGGTTTCTTGTGGAGCGAAGCGTTCTGTTGTAGGACTATTGGGAGGATTTCTTGGAAGGTGTAGCCTGGAATTCAAAACGTGGGTTTAGAGACATATTTGATTCTTATACAGGATAAACCGCTAGTAACTGGGCGAACTTCAATAACTGGCCACATTGTATTGAAAATGAATTCTGTTTATTTATAAATATAACCTATTTTAGTATTACGTGACAAGTTCTTGAAGGATGGCCAGCAGTTGAGACCCCATTAGAAAATGTGTGCTATTTATAGATAAAAAGAATTCATATTGAGTATAAGTTGGCTAGTTACTAGGGTTTTACCCTACTACTACTTTAGCCAGGAACGCCTACTGCGAAATGGGCCTCCCACATAGACTGCGATTAGGTGCAACCCACCAGGGTTTAATGCCATCATCGCTACGTTTGGCAGGCGGGTTGGTTGTCGCAGTATGTGCCGTTCTAAGGGATACTGCATCCTGTTCTATGGTGTTGTCTGGTCGCAGTTTAGGAATAATACGTTCTTATAATAATAAATCTCATAGAGTCACACAGCTTTTATAAGGTTCGTATTGTGCACACTAGAGACCACAATTCGACCGCAGGATCTCTAGCTTTGTAGGCATGTTCTCGACTAGGCTATAGAAAATTGTATAGACAAGTCAAGATTAGATGCTATGCGAATGTTCGCATAAACAACTACTGGCACAGTCAGCAGCAGAAATTGGTAAACGGACGTGTTCAAAGTGAGCTTGACGACTTTAATATTGAGAGCATAAGAGAGTGTCAATGTCATTCAGACCACTTGGCTTCATGGAATCTATTTTATATTATTACGAGGTAACCACCACACCTCGTGAACCAAGTAGGGCTTGCGGTCGTGTCCATGATTCGTGAACCCGTAGGCGTGCGCCCGGTTTCCGGTTCCGGTGAATCACGGCAACGGATTTCTGGTCCGTACCGCACGTGACATTCGGTTACGTGAAATTAGGGTACGTGAATCCGTGTAGTCCCGTGTAGGCGTGATCACGCCTTCACGTATCTTAAGAACACGCCGGTTCGGTCCGCCCGTAATATATACTAAGTGGTAACTCAATTCAATAAAACTTAGTCTTTATTTATTTTTCTCCCGGGCGTAGCGAAATTACGAAACGTGCGATAAGTATCCAACGGAATCGAGCCCGAAGCTCCACACAAGGACGCAGGTACGGGCTAAGTATCATGGCGTGTCACGGCGTGTCACGTGAATCCGGATGCGAACGCAGGTACGTGAAATTCGTGATCTTAGTACCGGCGGTGTTAAGAACACGTAGCTACGGGTCGGCGTACATCACGGATACCAGGAGCCCTAGAACCAAGTCTAGGTACAGTCGCTATCAGATATATCGGAGTTGTGGAGGTAGTCACAAATATCGGACCATCGCCTCTATTGTCAAGGCAAGTGCATGTTCCGATATTTTTGGCCACCTCCACAGCTCCTATATATCTGATGGCGACTGTACACGCCACACTCCCCGCCCCGAAGAACAAAATGTCCGCTTAGGCCAACTTCAGTCAGACCCACAGTTCAGTCAGTCAGACCCACAAAACAAAAAAAACAGTAGAAGTGGCACAAGCTGTGATTAGTATGGGAACCGATGTCGCCAAAACGCACACCAGCTCACGCACAAACACAACAATTTCTGATAGGTGGTTGGCTCTGTCAACTTAATAAAAAAGTCATTTGTACCACGACTGGGTACGATAGTTCAAACTTTAACATAAGTGGCGTCTAGCGTCAAGTAGTGGAACTACAATAATTATGGCATAGCAATTTGACAATAGAAGTCAGGATTAGCGCATATGTTCTTTCTCCCTTACACTTTTGTAGTCTTAGCAAGAGTGAGTAAGATACCATGTAGGTAGTACATTACGGTAGAAAGATGCCATCGTGATGTCCAAGTGTCGGTGTGATATCGATAAAAAATATATACGTGGGTAATGTATCATCATCATCATCATCATCATGTCAGCCGAAAGACGTCCACTGCTGGACATAGGCCTCCCCCAGAACCACCCAAGAAGACCGATCCTTGGGTAATGTATGTAGGTACGTAAATGCATATTACAAAAATCATATTGATCACGCCTCTTATATATTATACGAATAGATAGTACTTAGATGTATTAGATAACAAAATCATTAGTGTAAGAGATCTCGAAATTAAACCAAAAATAAAGAGTATTGTATGATTTAGCTAGAAGAAAAAAAGAGTAAAGGGAAGTATTAAAACTTTGTTAGGATGATTTTGAATATAATAATGTACCTATACACTGGAAATATTTTTCTAAAGTAAGATGTAACATAATAAAGGTACAATAATGGTTAATTTAATCAGGTAAACGTTACATCAAGGTTGTTATTCAATATTTTTTAACGGAAAAAGGGGGTAACTAATTACATAATAACTGACCCCGCCTCATCACGGAAAGCCCCTGTTTCAGTATCCTTTATTAAGAAGTGTACTACAACACTACACGGAAATCAGACTGTAGAAATATTGTGAACATAGTGTTGAAGTTTCTTCATTTGTATTCATCATCATCTTCCTCGAGTTGTCCCGGCATTATTTCCCGGATTACGGACAAACTAACCAAGAGAGTTGGCGTAGGTACTAGTTTTTATAAAAGCGACTGCCATCTGACCTTCCAACCGAAGGTAAACTAGGCCTTATTGGGATTAGTCCTATTTCGTCACTGAAAAGCGCCTGATCAAATGATATTTCGCACATAAGTTCCGACAAACTCATCGATACAAGCAATACTTCGAAACCTCATTCATATGGATAAATAAAATAATCGTAAAAAATATTAATAGAATTAAAACTTATGGGCCTCCTAAACAAATATCGATATTCAGAAACTCGAACATTTTCCTCGCACTAGTTCGAGTAGCGTACCACAATTGACATGTTCGAGAATGTTCTGCTGTTTGATGCTAGTTGGATTTCAACCTTATTTCTTAAGAGTAAAGTTGGAATTTATATTACGCGTACGAAAATATTTTTCCGAAGGAGAAATATGTCAATAAATTATTAAAATAATAATGAAATAAGATTAACTGATAGTAAATGATACCTTTGTGATCAAAATTTAAACACGATCTTTGGTTTACGTTCTCTAAAATAGCGAAATAAGCCATATTTCTATGATTATTGTCATTTTTCCTGCTGATCAGTTATGCTTAGCCGCTCGTGACTAACTGAGCGCAGTCTGTGGTACGACTGCGCGCTTCTGCGCGCACTGTTGCCACACGCGCCACGCCCACATTACACTTCTATAGTTTTTATTCTTCTGTGGTCAGACCAACCAATCAGAATTTATAAGCAAAATGATCAACCAACCAGTATAATACTCGAGTGTCGACGTCCAGTGTCCGAGCGACTTCATCCGCAGAGCGATGTACAGCGCGGCGGCCGCCATCTTGCTGTCCGAGTGCTGGACCAGCGCGTAGTCCAGCAAGCACTGCTCCAGCACGAACCTGGCCAGCGTGAGGGTCGGCATTGACAGGCGGGCACACTGCAATGAGGAACAATTATATCTGTTTAAGAGTAGAATTTAATTATGACAAAAGGTGGCCAACGAGCAGAGGGATTGCCTCATGGTAAGCGATTACCGTCGCCCATGGGCACCCGCAACACCAGGAGATTCACAAGCGCGTTGCCGACCTTTAAGGGGGGTTGGAGCTCTGGGAACCTTACTCACCATCAGGAACACAACACTACATACCTGAAAGGTAGCAGTGCTATTATGGCTGTGGTCTTCTGTAAGGAGGAGGTACCTCCCCAGATGGGCTTCTCCAGACTCAAGCGTGATGGTACTTTGCTGTACTCTACCTCTCATTGTTGGACGTAGTTTAAGGACATACCCGGGTCCAAATCTTAATTTGAAATTGCAATATTATAATTTAAAAAAAGAACATTAATATTGATACCATTCTTTTCATTTCACGAGGGCAACTATATATACCAGGGCAATTCCATTATTATGTCAGTAAGCGATTGAAAATCATAAATACCAAATATTACTTGGGCTTAACAATGTACAGGGTAGCATGAATATTTCAAGACTGGACTCGAAGAAGTCTTCTTGTACCTACCTATCAGCCACGTCCATCCATTACTGGCACCACAGACCGCCATAGGGAGCAATAGACACTGCAAAGACCAACTCCTAGCGACATCGCCCTCCGGCGCCCAGCCCTGGCTACGTGTCTACGGTGTACTGACCCGAGCGTAGCGCCGCAGGAACCGGTAGGAGAGAGGCACGCCGAGGTCGAAGTCCACCGTGCGGAGGATCGTCATCTCCATCTTCAGAAGTTGGCTGAGCGTGTAGGCGCCGTCGCAAATGTATAGGAAGTCGTCTACTAGAGGCGGGATACGTTCCTGGAAATTACAACGTTGGTTATAACTATAGCAATCAAACTTGTGATAGATCACTCGGTAATGGTTCCTTCGCAAAACCCATTTTATGTAGTTGCTAGTTTATTTGTAAATGATTTAAAAAAGTATTTGAATTGGATAAATTAAGAGCGTTGTTGTCCGAAGCCATTTGCTAAAGCATTTTTAGACTTACATTCTAATTTAATTATTAGTCTTCGAATTTTTTGCTGTCTTACTTTCGAGAACGTAAGTATGCCATATAGATGTCATAAAATTGTATCGTAAACTTGAATAATCATAAAATATATGATAAATATTTTGGCGCAATCTTACACGAACCGACCTAGTGCTACGGTAAGCTCAGTAAAGCTTGTATTATACTTGTTATAGGTGGACGACTATACATATAAATACTTAAATACATAGAAAACACTCATGACTCACGAACAAATATCTGTGCTCATCACACAAATAAATGCCGTGACTGGGATTTGAACCCAGGACCATCAGCTTCATAGGCAGGGTCACTACCCATAGCCACTAGGCCAGACCGGTCGTCGTCATAAAATATATGATAAATATTTTGGCGCAATCTTACACGAACCGGTCTAGTGTTTATAGTACCTAAGCTCAACATGTGACATCACTCCTAGGTGTCTCTGTTATATGGTAGTCGCCTTTTTTAAAGTATATCTACAAATATGAACTTGTTATTATGACCGTCAATACTGCGTTTATATGTAACTAGTTTTTCCACGCGACCTCGTCGGCCAGCAATGCCCGTCATTAAAGTATGGTTGCGGGATAAAAATTATCCTATGTCATTTCTCGTGACTCAAACTCTCTACATACCAAATGGTTCAACGATTTAAAGGTGAGGAGGTAACAGACAGACAGTTACTTTCGCATTTATAACATTAGTATGGATATAATTTATTTAAATTAAAATGTGAGAAATCGTTTCGTACGTTGGCTTTTATAATATCGCATTTTTTTAAACCGAAATTCCGAGTCTGGCGCTTTTTTCAGTTCAAAAGAATTTTTAATAATTCTCTCAGGTATATTGCTTTTTCCCGTTTAACTAAAATCTTGTACAATTTGTAACATGTGTCGTCATACCTATTATTACATATCAACACATAAAATATGACGGCTTGTAACTTTTACAAGGCGTGAGAACGCTCAAACGGCAGATACGCGCAGCTGAGACGTTGGGGTGCATAAGGAATGAATACATTGTCTGTCTGACCTTACAGGGGAGGGGTTCCATTGTAAGACGGACAGAAATCAGAGCATTGCATGGGTGGTTTTCAATTTGGCACGTTGAACATGGGGTTGGGGTGCAAATATAAATTGGCAGAGATGATAAGATGTTGCATTGTTGATTGGGTATAAGTTATGTTTTGGTGGGAAGGGTAGGTATGACAATTCAATACTGTCCTATAAATGTTAATTGTGTCGCTTATTTTCAGACCCGGATAACTCAAATTTTGATTTATTTATGGTTATGCAATAAGGTAGGTCTTGGTGAAGCGACAAGATTGTTTTCTAGCAGTAAAAATATCTAATTTGCCAAAATACACGAGAAAACTTTTTTCCTAACTAGTGCGTAAAAAGTGAACTTTGCGCGTGCGTAAATTTCACGTTTTAAGGCACTTGTTATGAAAAATTGGGTTCGATACACGTTTAAAAAAATATTAAAGACTCGGGTTATTGTCACCTTTGTTTCATTCGGGCTCCAACTTTCACCCTCGTCGAAAAAAAATGTTTATTTACTAGTATCGAAATGTACTATAACATGTTTGTGCTGTAAAATGTTTATTTTAAGCAAAAATTCTTATGGAAATTTCATAGTAGCAGGAAGATTTAATTATTGCGTTTGATTTAAAAATATAAGGAGATAGGGAACTCGTAGTAAACAAATCGGATCTATCGGATTCTGAAGATCACAATCAGTTTAAGTATAAAAAAAAAAAAAAATAAATAAATATTTCGGGACAAAAAAAAATAAATATTTCTTTAGAAAAATAAAGTATGGATGCATGGAATAACAGAAAAACATTCCAATTTTATCGTAGGGCTCCTTTTTTCGCAAAAGCGACGATGGATGTAAACTAAAATATTTAATTTTATTTTTTAGGTTTCGTTTGACGTCTCGACTTTTTTATTATATATTTTTTTGACATATCATTCTCTTTATTCATTTTACATCTTAGGCTAGGTTTTTATAACATTTTTATAAAAGTAACATATAAAAATACATCTAAAACGTATCAAAACAATAAAAACATTATATAAAACCTAATCTAGAGTGCCGCCGGCAACGGAGCAAGGGCCCAGGCTGCCGGTGGTTAGGGCTGCAGAGAGAGGAACCGTCGGACTATGCGCGCCGTGTCCAGGATTACCGCCTTCTGAATCTGACCCTTGATCCAGCCACAACCACGTAGCGAGTTTCTCAAGATATTGATCGAGACTCTTCGCTATGAGACCGTTCGCGGAAACAACTATCGGTACAATGATCACCGAATCAACTTCCCACATGGCGGTTACCTCGTGAGCCAAGTATAAGTACTGTCTGATCTTACAATAATAAGGGTCTTCATTCCGAGACCGCGAGGACAATATCATTATTATTATACAATACAAAAATAGAAAAATAAAATTACAAAAGCAAATCGGTCAGTTGTAAAAAAAAATAAAGAAAAATATTACAGGTTTGGACAGGGGGTTCCGCCAATATCGACTGGCAGACGAGATACTTGTGACGTAATTTCCTACCGTAAACAAGATCGTCAGACCATAACCATGGCTGGCATATGATTGGCAACTACAGTATATGGCGTCGAGATAGACTTCCCGTCTTTATTTAATTAATATAGGGTCTTCATTCCGAGATCGCGAGGACAATATCGTTCTTGAAACGTAGTTGAAAGTTAATATAGGTACGCGGTTAAGTCCCGTTTATTAGTTAAATTTCAATTTTAAAGCCTTTTATTATCAAACATACAGTTACAATTTCAGTACAAGTTTATTTAATTATTATTATGTCTTTTTTTTTATGCAACAACCATCGGCTCGACGTGTCCTTTTGACACAAAGGCCTCCTCCATTGCCTTCCATGCCTCTCTATCTCTGTCTCTACCTCTATCTAATCGTGTCCATAGTGGACCAGCAGTTTTCGTTAAATCATCTGACCATCTTTTGTATTGTATTCTCGTGTATTTCTCCGTTTATTAGTAATAATGTGTAAAAACCTTGAATATGTAATTCAGGTTTAATTAATATATTTGGAAATGGGCGGGTAGAACTTAAAAGTTTTGATTTATAGATAAGTATTCATTCATATAAAAATATTTCAATCTAAATATGAAAGTTTAAAACTTGAATAGAATTTGTGGATGAATAAACTATTATCAGTTGATATTCTGTCTCGTCAGTCAGGGGATAACAATGGCATAATTTGTTATAAGAAATGCGGTATCTCATTCTATCAGCACACGGTAAGTGACCCATTATGGAATGGACATATAACCTTACCACAAAACATATAGGTACTTTTGTTTGTTTTTAGATGTATAAAATTAAAAACGGTGGTTTTAAGACCGTAACCGTAACCAAGACAAATAGAGACGTAAAATAGTTGAATAACACACCAGCCAGAAGTTTAAAATGACCCTTACATGCTCTTATTCTCTTAACAGTAAACCCATGACAAGATCATTAACCGGACGACACCTTAACCGGTTAGCTACATCAGCTGCTGCCTGTACAAGTACTTGCGAGGCAAGGAAGAATCGATATAAACTTACGTCGAATTTGGAAGCAATGAAGAGCGCAGAAGCACCCAACAGCTGCAACTCCTCTTTTGTCAGGTGCTCTTTCTCTGGCTGCTTCAGCGAGGACTTTGTGAGGTACAGGTCTACCAGCTTCACTGCCAGATATAATGTTTCATGGTTTAGCTCAAAGCTCTCTTGGACTTCCACCATCCAGTCCACTAGGAGGGCTCGCATCCAGGAGGTGATCCCTTTCATCCGGGTCAAGTAGTCATCCACGGGGAACAGGTGCTGCAAAAGTGTGCTCTTAAAGAACTGCAATATATGTTCATGTACACTGAGATATCTGGAGTTTGAACTATGTGGTCCAGGCCCTAAAGTCGCCATGAGATATATCAGAGCTGTGGAAGTGGTCACTAATATCTTAACAACAACTCTATTGTCACGGTGCAGTGCCGATTTATCTGATGGTGACTGTATCAGGACCATTCCTACACATTATCCCAGTGTAAAAACCATAATATAAACTTAAAATGAACATAGATATCTACACTTTGTTTACTCAATGTTTCCGGTCGAAATACTTGATTGTGCCATATAGCAACCCTCACTTAGAAGCACCAGCAATGTGTGGTTCTGCCTAGTTGGGGGTTTGACAAAAACTTTGGCTTGTTCATTTTTGCTTTGAACTTTAGCCGTCTACTAGCAAGACTTTGCGTTTTAAGTAGTATGTCTCACCTCTAGTTAAAATGTAGCAATATATCTATGGACATGAAAATGGAGTTGTAAAGTTTCAATGCAAACTTAAGTTGAGTACCTATATGCAATATAATCTTTACACCATAGTTCAGTATGATTTTTTTAATATGGTTA
This sequence comes from Grapholita molesta, assembly GCA_022674325.2. NCBI lineage: Eukaryota > Metazoa > Arthropoda > Insecta > Lepidoptera > Tortricidae > Grapholita > Grapholita molesta. The sequence goes on along the minus strand of CP053124.2, from coordinate 18,774,412 downwards.
AAAAGAGCAAAGTAACTCACCTCCCTATTTTTTAAATAGTTGAATATATCCATAGCATATTGTGACACTTGGAACACATCATTCCAGTTCTCCTTATCAAAATCTGTGACTCCTGTCGGAGCCTGGTGGATATCTGTCTCGTCATCCAGGGACTTGTTGGCTGTGCTGTCGTCTAGGTTGACTTTGTCTAGCTTTTCGCTGATCTTGCATTCTATTGTGGGGTCTAGAGGGCTTCTGGAAATTGGTAATAAACATGGAAATTTTATCTCTTAATAGACACAGATGGTATGGTAGGCAATGTTTACAAGCTTATATATAAATAGTCACAACATTCCAGTATGTATGTGTTAAGTAGGTCAAGGGTCTTACCAAATCTGTCTTGGGCATGGCTAGAACGTCATTTTAAGTCATTATACACCAATAGACTTTGGAAACTTAAATTGTGACTTGCAAATATTTTTAAGATACTTGCACACTTTGTTAGTAACAATGGAATTGCAGAAAAAGGCATTTTAAGCAGCTTACATACTACAATATTAAAAAAGTGCTGAAATGAGCAAGTATCAAAAAGTTTGTACATTTGGATCACATCTTCGATTTTGACCAAATACCAAATGTCTATAGACTTTCGGTAACAAAAAAGGAAAGTTCCATACAAACTTTATGGGACATTTTGGGAAATATGGTAGATCTTGCTCAGCATCATTTACTCTATCAGTCTATCGCTTTTAATCAAAATCGAAGATGTGATCCAAATGTACAAACTTTTTGAGAATTGCTCAAATATTGATAGATTGCAGTATTTACATGGGTGCCTAAAGTTAAGACTATAGCTTTTTAAATTATTTATAATTTGGTGCCATACTACATTGTTAGTAGTTTTATCAAGTGTAATAAATTTGTGCTAATATTTGACTAGGTCAAGGTTTTATCAATTAAAATTTCTGAGTCAACTACCTATGGATATGATCTACATAACACTTAAATTCATGAACTTAGTTGAAATCTTGGACAAATACTTGTACAGATATAGCCAAAGTTGATTATTATAATGAAAAGTCTCAACTTGTAAGTAAAGGAATAAATCTATTTCTTACATATTTTCTAATGCGGTCATATATAGAGATGGTTCTCCAGAAATATCACTCCTCAGGGACTTGGCGGAGTTAGACGAGCTACTCTGGTTCTGATTTTCCTTCAGCACCTTCTTCTCAATGTTCTTGAGGATACCATTCTGGGCCCGAGTTGCTACTGGCTTGGGAGGGTCCTTAGCAAAGTGCTTCTGTACGGACTCTAGGGCATTTGTAGCTACTCTCTGCAGCTGTTTTGTTTTTGATGTTTTGCCATTTAGAGTAACTTGAGGCTTGATGGTCTAAAAGAATTTAAATAATCAAAAAAACGTGTAATACTCCCCTTTTTTGTAGTTATGCTTTAGCCTGATCTTTTGTAAGCATTTTCATTATAGTTCAAATACAATTGAGTTAGAAACTAGAACTTCAAATATTTTGGGGGGAAAGTTCACTGACCTGTTTGAGAATGTAAATAAAGACTTACCTGATGACCATATAGTTCTTTAAGTATTACACTACAAAGTTAATCGTGCTTTAAACAAAACAAGTAAAAGAAAACCAAGAAAGGGAGTACCCTCTCTAGAGAAAAAATAACAAGTAATATAAGTTTAACCTTAAGTGTAGGGAGCATCTTAGACTCCACCGTGATTTTTTTGAGAGGTACAGCTTTCTCTGGGGCTGCGGATTTGTTAAAGGCGTTGGTGAGGTCCCCGAACGCCGCTCTCTTCGCTGTAACATCTTTCAGGGGACTGTCGGCTTTCCTTTTGTTTGGCATCTTCATACTGTCTTTGTAACCTTTCAGAGTAGCCAACTGCTTACTCCTCGTCGTGATGCCATGGTTCAGGATGCCGTTCAAGTTCTCATTGACGCCGATTGGCTTTGATGCCAACCTGGTTGGCGCCATTACGCACTGAAACACGATTACCAATTCACGTGCGATGCTTCAACGTGGTATTTAACACTAGGAACACAAACAGCTCTATTAACAGAACAGGGATTATAAATTGTAAACAAGGCTTTCGAAAAATCTCACGTCTAACCGTCTAAAAATGGAGGCAAAACAAGCGAACGTCGCCCGTTGAGACAGCGTCAAACGGTTATCTAACGATTTCCGAATACTCACGTTTCTAGACGGCGGCGGCCGTTGTATATTAGTTTAATAGATATTTACGGAGTTGCACGTCCCGATTGTTTGCTAAGAAATGTAAAATATTATCTAAACTTAACAAAAGTCCAGCCTGAGACCGGACTGAACTCCAACAACCACAGACAGAAACCGTTGCTTTAAAATTCCATTGGGCACCCGCCTGGCCAATGGTAGAAAAGCTTGTACTTTGACGCTCCAATCTACGGAATAAAGTATAGACAGAAATATAAACGATTATATTTTGCAATGCGAATCTTGTGTATCCAGACTACAAAGAATAATTTACGAATAACTTTGTTTATATATCTAAAAATATGTCACAAAACAATAATATTCATTCATTTGAAATTTTGTATAAATATTATTTCAGTGTAACGAAACGTAACACTGCATTCAAAACCTATCCTCTAGCTATAGATTTGCGCTAACGAAAAAGCAAAGGAATGTTGTAAGGTTGTTATGTTTTTGAGTGTGAGTACACAATCGAAAACTTTACTGATCAAATACTTAACGTCCCTTTATTTTGTATTTTGTTAATACATGTTTCCGATCACAATTGAAACAATTAATTAGACACTGATTTGTTTTTATTTGAAGTTGGATTCAGAACGGTTCTTGTGGTGCCAGCGTTAAGTATTCCGCATTAAATTGTAAATTTCTATACTACATAGAATTCTACAAACCGTTTTCTTTTGTTTATTTCACATATTTTTTTATTTTTCATATGGTGTTGATACATTATATCCTTACAATAAATGGCTGAAATTATTATGGATAATGAAATCATTGCTTGGCATACCAAATAAAAAATCTTTACCAATACTTTTTTTCTTTATGTTACTATTTTTCCATGATTCCAGTGTAAAATTCATAAGTCAAAGTATTGTATAGTTAATAGTATAATATAATAATTATTATGGTAAGAGTTAGGTTATGAACAGATTTCCTTGTTCATCAACGGCCATTGTTGGTAGAAGGCCAAGATACACGTAAGAAAATAGTACATTTCCATACTAGTGAAAATAATTTTTTTTCGTCCAGGGTGAAAGTTGGAGCCCGAGTAAAACGAGGGTGACAATCACCCGAGTTTTAAAGAAGTTTTTACACGTGTATCGAACCCAATTTTTCATAACAAGTATGTAACAAGTGTCTTAAAAAGTGAAATTTACGCACGCGGAGCGTGCGAGAAGTGCACTTTTACGCACTAGTTAGGAAAATGATGATTATATCTCTTAAGAACCAACTAAATTTTTTCTTTTCCTACCGGAAGCAGCAAATCATCTTTCTATTTATGCTTTAAGTAAAAATACTCATAAACTTCATACGGTTAGTACCGTATATTATGGGGTATAATTTAATTAAAGGAATCGTTGTGATAATCATGGTATTATTTGCAATGACGGTAGACATTTTGACAATGACATTGACATTAGTGGTAATAAAAGAGTTGATAGGAAAAAGTAATATTTAGATAAGAGTAAATTTATTTTAACTGTCGTGACAAAGTATTTTAAATTAATTTATTTTCCTACACTTCTGTATTTAACTTTAAGATACTAAGATTATAAATATTAAAATAAGTATTACAGGGGTTTCGTAAAATGCTCGGAGGAGTAAGACTGCAAGTAACTTACACACACGAAAAGACTTGTTTTGCGTATTTAAGTTCCAAATACAGCACCAATAATGAACAAGTAAGTAAACTGGACAATTCTGTTACTTCATTTACTAAATATATTATCATTTTAACAATTACTTGTATTTATATTCAAACCCGACTTTTAGGTTATTCCTTTGTTTTTAAGCTGAAACACACCATAAGCTTTGATGTTTTTTTAATTGGTTATGGATTTTTTAAAGCTTTGAATGCCTTAGGACTTGCAGGAATGTTGGTTGAATATTATTTTTCTTGCATAATTTATTTAGTTTAAATATTAGGTCAATGGCAAAGTCCAAAGGTTTTGTTTTTGTTGACTGTCTTTTTCTAATGTATGTTAAATGTGTAATTGTTATTAGTTTTAAGGTAAAATGGAGTAGCATCAAAAACAATAAAAACATTTAAGTTACCTTGATGAAAACAATTTTTGTTTGTATTTTTTTTTAAATTGTTTTTAAGTGCAGTATCACAAGTTCTTTCAATAGCAACAGAGGACCTCCCACGAAAATTAAAGGTTAAAAATTTCGGGCCTCTCTCTTATGCTCTAATTAAGGAGTAATTTGAATGACAGATTTTTTTTTGAAATTTGCAAATTCGTTGAAGACACATCAAAAATTGTTATATCCTTGTGTTGAATTAATTAGAATGAATATAAAATGCTAAGTAACACAATTTATAAATAGGTTTAGTTTCTATAGAACTACTTGATGATTTATCCAATATCTGTTACCATTTCTGGAAAAAATCTATAAATGAAGTTGATTATTAATAAATAAATAAATAAAATACAATGCCTTTATTTCCAAATTATCATTTTTTACATTACAAGTGCTGTGTATTTTTTATATATTTAATTTGGACCCCTCTTTGGGTGTAGGCCTCCTCCAACTCTCTCCATTTCTGCCTGTCTTCTGCTTTATTTATCTGGTCTTTCCCTGCAGTTTCTTTTATGTCATCTACCCATCTTTATATGGCTAAAGTGGGAAAGCCAAAGTTGATTATTAAAATGTTGAAATTATGAAGAGTAAGGAAATACCTGCACCAAATAAAGGCAAGATATTAAACACTTGCATAACAGCATGTCTGTCATATGCATGCCAAACATTGGCCCTAACTTACAAAATCACACACAAGTCAGAGGTATGCCAAAACTCAATGCAGAGGAGCTTCTTAGATTTAAAAATTAAAGATAAAATAAAACTAGTAGACATAAGACAGAAAACTAAGGTAGTGTAGAGATGGTTGGGCCATATGATCGGAGGACCCCAGAGATTCGAAAAGAAAAAGGGCAGACAGATACAAAGGTGGGAGGATGATATAAAAAAGTTGGCTGGACCACTTTGGACTTTTGGAAAAACTTAGAGGAGGCCTATGTTGATGGACAAGCTAGAGAATAAAAATAAACTTGAGAAAACTCATATACTTCTATTTTAATTCACAAATGTATCTCTAGTAATAAAGGCTATCTTTATCTTTATACTTTCAATCAATATCTTCAGGGTCAAAGCATCCAAGTGATCTACAAAGACCGCCGGCTCCTTGTATGGGTGGTGTATAGCAACAGTGTTTCCGAGGGGCACTTCACCTGCAACCCTATACATGGGCGCCTGCTCGGCCTAGATGAGGGGACAGAGGTGTTTGTGTCCCCATTTGGTGATGTAAAGGTGTTAGACGAGCTGTATATAGACACAGATAGTCCTGAAGATCAGGAAATATTAGTAAGTTAAATAGTTGCACTAATAGGTACAGTCAGCAGCAGAAGTGGCTAAGCGTTTGAGGTGTTCCAAATGAGGTCAACACATTTCTATTGTCAAAAGAATAAGAGTGCATGTAGGTCATTTTGAACACTTCAAACGCTTAGCTGCTTCTGCTGCTGACTGTACCTATTAGTGATCAGTTTTCATTCAGGCTCACTAGTTTCTACCTACTTTATTGGTCTTAAGTTTCTGTCAAAAACGTCATTATTAGCACGAGCTTTTATTGCACAAACATCAACTACTTGTCAAGAGAAAGTCTATGGAGTATAAACAACATGGATTTATCTTGTTTTTATATTAAGCACTACAAAAACAAGATAAATCCATGGTGAATCCAATAGCAGAAACTAGTGATCCAGTGGTTGTGGGTTCGAGTCCCGCTGCGAGTCAAATTTTCTATTTTTCTTTCGATTTAAATATTACTTAAGTTTGGTGAAGAGACGATATAGACGTTTCTGCTTAATATAAAAACAATTTTAGAAAGGGGTAGCACATTGTTATCGATGAATTCTCAATCTAAATTTGAGACTTCGATGCCGTAAAAAGGGTTCAATACTCATCGGTAGATGTCGCTACACGTCACCCGTAATGACGTATACCAGGAAGGATAAGATAGAGAAATTTGACACGTCTAAGCGGCACTCGTATAGCACAATTGGTAGTGCACTGGGCTAGTGATCCAGTGGTGTGGGTTCGAGTACCACTGCAAGTCAAATTTTTCTATTTTTCTTTCGATTTAAACATCATGGATTTATCTTGTGTATTTTTGGAGTTGCTATGGCTATGGGCTTCAGCATCAGGTCAGATCAGTGATACCATAATATTGCATTGTCACCAAACATAAGTCATCATCTTCTTCGCGTTGTCCCGGCATTTGCCACGACTCATGGGAGCCTGGGGTTCACTTGGCAACTAATCCCAAGATCGTAGTCCAATGGCGTAGACACTAGTTAAGAAAGGGACTGCCATCTGACCTTCCAACCCAGAGGTAAACTAGGCCTAATTGGAATTAGTTCGGTTTCCTCACGATGTTTCTCTTTACCGAAAAACGACTGGTAAATATCAAATGATATTTCGCACATAATAAGCTCCGATAAACTCACTGGTACGAGTCGCATGCTCTTGCCGCTAGGCTACCAGCGCTCTTCATCAAACTTAAGTACCTAATGTGCTAAATTTCAGCTTTCCATTAAAGAGATCTGCTTCTAAATTGAGTTGTGAGATTTCACAAGAACATACATTGCAAGCAAAAAGCTTTTGATTATATCGGTAGGACAAACTGGAGCTTTGGCTTTTTTTTTAAATGGAAAACTGCTTAACGCTAATATGTCAAACGGCGGGAATCAGACTAAAGGAGCCCTCACCACTGTAGTACTCCATGAATGCAAAGTTATTAAATTTCCCTTGATTTATTCACATCTTTTCGAAATCTAGGAACATAATGCAGAACTGCTCCAGCTCCGGATCCTCGACCAGCTCCGATTAGTGGCATCAGGTCAGAAATGCGTGGTTTGGATCTCCGTCTCCCTGCCCATCATCTTCACACCCAAGCAGACAGGTTTGCTTGTGAACCAGTCTCGGATCGTTGTCAAAGTGGATGCTTTCAACTCGCTTCATCACAATCAGGTTGGTTTTTTCTATTCAAGTTTTGACTTAGATGAAAAAGAATATTATTAAAATCGTCACTTATGAAAGACAAAACAAATCTACCTCCATTCCTAACCCTACACCTCTGACCTGAGAAAATTAATTACCGACAAGAAATTCAGCAGGACTTATTTTTCCAAAGCTTTGATACCTACATCAAATCTTGAAGTATACGGTCTTGAAATAATATTATGGGACTACACATAAGCGTAGTCCTACCAGAAAACATCGAAAATGTTTAATAATATTACCAAAATATGATACATGTTTATACATATAAACAAATTTTCTTATACAAGATAGACAAGTTTTTGATATGCCTTTTTACCTCAACTGTGTCCTTTAAATCATTTGGCAGCACATAAAAAAGATAATTAAATGCTTGGCGGTTATGCACAATTTTATTAAGAGGTTAGAGGGTTGTTGTTGAGATAATATTGTAGATTTATTTAAATTATTTTCAGATACCAATACAAAATACACCAAATATATCTAAAGAAAACCGCTTTAATAATATAGGAATCATCAACCAAGGAATGCTTCGTCCATACCTCAATCCCCCAAAGAGGTTATACCTCCGAGCTCTACCCATAGACAGTGATGGCAAAAAAAACTTAATACATCCGTATATTGTGTTTATACACGAAGACTTATTGGATGACAAATATAAAGATAATACTATTATTTTAGCTACAATGAGAAATATTCCTTCAATAATCCAAGACTCGGATGAAGTTAACAAGGGTATTAATGATATTTGCGTAGAGATTGTACCAATAGATAATATAGTTTTCAGAAGCTTATGCCACGAAGTATATAATGTACATATACCTACGGTACTCATACCAAAGTCTTTGAACACTATAATAAATATCGAAAATGGGATGAAAATGAGTTTAACGATAATAGGAGATAACTTAGAAATCCCTGATAATGTAGAAATTATAACTTATTCCGAACAGAAGCAGAGTGAAGAAGATATTGTTGAGAAATTTAAGAATTGTGTCATAGACAGTACTCATTCCGGCAAAAAGTTTTTAATTAATCACAATATGCTTAAGTATAACCCTGAAATCAGCCACGGATTTGTCCAGTTTAACCTGAAGCCGGAAAGGATAAAATATACTTTGTTGAGTTCTGAGTCGTTCCGCCATTGTACGGTGTCGGCGAAATGTCTGAGTGATACGGATTTTGAGTTCAACAAAGTTTCGACGGAAAGATTTGAGTATGATTGCAAGAATTACTGTAGAGGGCTGAAGTCTACGGAGGAACTAGTGCAGAAGGTGATATCGCATCTGTTCTTCGAAATTCATCGGGAGGCGACTTTTAAAGATGTCTCGGAGATAAAGAGCAATGTACTTATTACTGGTGAGTTTATGCTCATCTGCCTCTTGTTATCCCGGCATTTTGCCACGACTCTTGGAAGCCTGGGGTCAGCTTGGCAACTGATCCTAGGGCGTAGGCACTAGCTTTCCGAAGGCGACTGCCATCTGACCTTCCAACCCAGAGGGCCTTATTGCGATAAGTCCAGTTTCCTCACGATGTTTTCCTTCACCGGAAAGCGACTGGTAAATATCAAATGATAATAATTAAGCAAGTTCCGAAAAACTCATTGATCCGGGGATTAAACCTGCGACCTCCGGATTGCAAGACTTATTTTCTTACCGCTAGGCCACCAGCCTCAACCTAATTTCACTAATTTGTATCCTTTTGTAATTTTGTATCCGGTGAAGTCGACTTCGCTGACATTTTTGAGAAATAATGTTCGCAGCTAGTAAGCATTTGCGATGCGCCGTAAATCCCCTGAGAAGTAAAAAATATACAGACATACACAGTAACTACAAGTCTGTCTTTCGTTAAGGTTTTATACTTTTTAAAGATAAAAACTTACACCTTTATGACTTAATATTAACTTTCTCAGGTCTCAGTGGCACAGGCAAATCCGCCCTCTGCCACATAGTCCAAAAAGATCTGACCGTGTGGTCCCACATCCTCCACTGCCGCTCACTGCGAGGCCGGAAGGACATCCCGGAGGCCCTGGGCAAGGCTATCCTCATGTGCCAGGAGCGGAGCCCTGCGGTGCTGATCTGTGATGACGTTGATAGCTTGGTGCCAGCGAATCTAGAAGGTTCTTCCCCGCAGGATTTGGCTTATTATCAAAGGTAAGCCATAGATGGGATTTCTAAAGAAAAATCTGAAAATGAATTATTTTTACTTGTAGATAGATCCTATTTTAGTGTTAAGTGGCCAGTTGAAGGTAAGCAATTAAAACCCCAATAGAAAAGGTGTTATATTTATAGATAAACAGATTTCATTTTTAGAATAAGGGACTCTATTCGTAGCGGCTTTTCGCTACATGTGAAGAATACACGAGCTTCGACTATTAGCATAGCGCGTTGCGAATGCCGGCAATCAATATGTTAAAGCACTTTTGGAGGAACTCTTAACCCTTTATTTGACATTGTCTATTGTGATATACATTGACAAAAAAAAAATCTACACTAGTTATGAACATCTTTAACTATATTTTTGTGTGAAATACTGGTAACCCAATGTGTAAGTAATTGTCAGAAAAACATTTTTGAGTTGTGGCAACACTTAGCTGTCAGTCTAAAGTCAAAATGGCTGAACGACGGACGCAGGCGCCGCTTCGCAAGGTATTTAATCATATTTTTCATGTTTTTAACAATGTTTATATTTAAAAAATGGATGCAATATGCTCATGGGTATATGTTTAGTTGTGTGGTATATTTTTTTTATCGTTAAGTTTGCATTTGCCCCGTCTGTGCCTGTTTAATTTCGTATGTTTATCACAATATACAATGCCAAGTGTACGGCCAACGACCTAAATGTGCGTGTGTATACTGTGATAAACATTGCCAATTCCACGGCATAATACATTATAATTCTATGTTTATTGTGATAGACTTTGCCAATTAACCAATTAATTTTGTTTTGGGTTAATTTTGTTTTTTTTTGCTTGTTAACAGCATGTGGTTCAAACTAGATCTGCAAAAATATTGGCCCTTATTCCTAACGAAAATGCTCCTTCCGAGACGAGTGATCATTCCGATGATGAAATAGAGACTGACTATTTTAAGATGCTTTCTTCGCCTGAATGCTCGTCTGCAACGCCTTCTCTTGACTCGTCATACGAACGCATGAATCTGCTTGGTAGCTCTGATGATGATGGTGATGGTAATAATAATAACGTTGACAGAATTAACCAAACAGAAGACGATAACCAGACAAATAATTTACAGGAAATTGTCCCTTTAACCCCAATTATCCGAGAGGTTTATCCTTCGCCAACCGGGGAACCGAACTATTTTAATATCCCTTCAGTTTCTTCACTGCCATCTCTTCCATCTGCTACGGCTACTCCAGTCTCATCAAAACTCTCCGTGCGACAAACAAGGAAAACAAGGGCTAAGAAGCAAATTGCCCCAGTTCCCAAGAGGACCAAAAGACCCAAAAAGTTTGTCCATGGGCCAAAGCCGTATTTCTACACGCAGCCTCTGTTGAAGAAAAAGATGATGAGTACGAAGATATACCTGCAGATGAATCACCCCTTCACTATTTCAATAGGTATTTTTCTCCCGATGTTGACGACTTTGATCACAGAACAAACCAATCTTTACTCCGTCCAAAAAACAGGAAAGTCAATCCAATTAACCGAACAGGAGTTCCTGGACTTTGTTGCCATACACGTTATAATGGGCATCGTTCAAATGCCTTCGTACACCGACTACTGGAGTGCTCGATAGCGCTATGGCAATGTCGCCGATATAATGTCTTTGAAGCATTACCAACAAATAAGAAGATATTTACACTTTGCTGACAATAATATGGAGGACTCCGATAGATATTATAAAATACGGCCTGTCGTTGATAAAATAAGACAAAACTGCTTGAAACATGATAATGAAAACAAATACAGCATTGATGAAATGATGATACCGTATAAAGGTAGAATAGCAGGAAACAGAAAACAATACATGAAAGATAAACCTAACAAATGGGGTTTCAAAAATTATGTGAGAGCTGGAGTTTCGGGAATCATTTATGATTTTATCCTGTACGGTGGAGAAGATACATTCCGGTATCATAATTTTACGGATGAGGAGGCTTCTATAGGATTCGGAGCTAAAATAGTACTTGCTTTGTGCCAAACTATACCTAAGAAACCTGCAACAATTTTTTGTGACAATTTCTTTTCGTCGCCAGAATTGTTCTACATGTTGCGAGAAAATTATGGTGTTTTTGCCCTCGGCACTATTAAAAACAACCGGATCAGGGGTGCTGAAAAAATACTTCCCCAAGAAAAAATTATGAAAAAGAAAGAGAGGGGTCATTACGTGCAAGTAGTGTGCAATAAAAACAAACTCGCTGCCGTCCGTTGGAACGACAACAAGCCTGTTACTTTAATAAGTAACTTTGTGAGTGCCGAACCTTGCCACAAAATAAAAAGATTCTGCAAAGAAAAAAAAACAAAAAGTAGATGTGAAATGTCCACAAATTGTCGTAGAGTACAATAAACACATGGGGGGAGTGGATCTAGCTGACATGCTTATATCTTTATACAAAACGCCGCTCCGGACTAAAAGATGGTACTTGGGTATATTTGCTCAACTAATCGATATTTGCATAAATAATGCCTGGATTATGTACAAAAGAAACTGTAAAAAAAAACAACTGAACACTAATAAACCACTGAAAGTTTTTCGTTATGAAGTTTATGAAAATTTGACAATGGTAGGCAGGGCTAATAAAAAAGGAACGAAATCAGACGAATGTACCATAAAAAAACCACGAGCAGCTAGACCCACGAGCCCTGTAAGATATGACAATATTGGTCATTTCATATCTACTCAAAATGACATGGGACGCTGCAAATTTTGTCAGAAATTGACAACAGTCTATTGCATCAAATGCAATGTTAAATTATGCTTTGTAACGGGGAAGAACCCCAGAAATTGTTTTTTAAACTTCCATACAAAATAGTGTACGATAGTTTTGATATCTAGTCTACTATTTACTGATTTTTTCTATAAATGTAATAAAAAATACACATATTTGTTATTTTTTATTTAAAATCCTTTTTACCCCATATCTAACTTTGTCTATCTCGATATACATTACCAAATAGGCATAACTCTTCACTTATTTGGCTTTCACTTATTTTATTATATAGTGATATACATTGGTTTTCAGGAAAACTGAAAATAGTAGAATTTTTTAAATATTTTTTGTTAACATATTTTTGACCCTAAATCATAGAAAAGTTGTCGTACTATGTCATTTGCAATTTTTTTATCCTTGCCAAATAAAGGGTTAAGGCCAAGTAGGGTAGTTAAATTAATCAATAAAATTGGAATTAATGGATATATAAGTGTCACTCATTTAATATTATCATTGTTTGACAGTTCGGGTGTCATCGCATTTTGATCGAAATATAAATAATAAATAAATAAATATTTCGGACATTCTTACACAAATCGACTTCGTCCCACGGTAAGCTCAATAAGGCTAGTGTTGCAGGTACTAGACGACGATATATATATAATAAATAGATACATATAAATACTTAAATACATAGAAAACACCCATGACTCAGGAACAAATATCTGTGCTCATCACACAAACAAATGCCCTGACTGGGAATCGAACCCAGGACCTTCAGCTTCATAGGCAGGGTCACTACCCACTAGGCCAGACCGGTCGTCAAATCGGAGTTTTCCCAATGGAAAATAGTTTCGCACTACCTACATATGTAGGTTTTAACGCCAATAAATCTAGTTTATTTTCTATGACCCTAGTGAAAAAGGTTTCAATGAAACTTGTACCGTTTTTCACTATGGGCAACGTATTTATAATTTATATCAGGAATATATCAAGACGGTTTTTTTCTACAGATTGGCGGTAGTAATAAAGCACTTACTTCAAACTTGCACGGGTGTGTGTGTGTTGATGACTGCTTCAAGTGTCAATGACCTCCACCCGACTCTGAGGCAGTTTGGCGGTAAGCCGTTGTTCACGGCACACTTCAACATACAGGAGTTGCAGCAGGTACAGTCGCCATCGGATATATCGGAGCTGTGGAGGCGGTCACAAATATCGGAACATGCACTTTATCGCCTTAACAATAGAGGCGTTGTTCCCATATTTGTGACCACCTCCACAGCTCCGATATATATGATGCCGCATTCGGTAATAATTGGATATAATTGTTTCACATCATCATCATCTTAGGTGAAAAACTTAGCTAAAGCACCTGGCCTATATAGTAGTGACGTGTGTGTACACGCATGTCGACGTTCTATATTCAAATTTTGAGATAAGTCCCATATTAATTCTCTGCACAACTACATAGATATGGTCCTTCAGTTAAGTTTTTCACCTATATCAACCGATAGACGCAATTGCTGGACATAGACCTCTCTCAAAGCGACCCTCGAGGACCTTTTTTGCGCCACCCGCATCCACGGCGTAACCTTGGATTCTATCCGCACCGCGATCTCTACCAGGGCGTCGCGTCGGTCCACCTCGTGGGGGCCCACGCTCTTTGGTCACCAGTCGCATCAACCAGACGTTTCGCGATATCTGCAAAAAGTGTGCGCTGGGACCCTATGGACCTACAAACGTTTGAGGAAAGCGAAAAGGGGTTGTCGGCCTCGTAACAAACCTTCGGCCGGCAATCCCTTACTTCCCGTAGTTCCCGTTCTCTATATTAATGTACTATTTTTTTTAAAGGAGGAGAGAGTAGAACTCTTCAAGCACCTAATAAACAACAAACTCAGGGAGCTATTCCTAGTGGAAGATGATGATTTCTCAAGACTCAGTGCAACGACCGCTGGCTTTAGTATAAGGGAAATTACTGACCATCTCAATAAGAGAATCTTTCAAGCCGTTAAGAAAAAGAGTAAGTGCTCAGCTGTGCTAGAATAAAATTAAAACATTTAATTTACTAGAGGACGTTACAAACCGCCGGACTATACGCACCGTGTCCAGTACCCTTACCAAGGGAGGTTGGAGCTATGGGAACCTTACTCACCATCAGGAACACAGCACTACATACCTAAAAGGTAGCAGTGCTATTATGGCTGTGGTCTTCTGAGGCTCTAGTGGAAGTTTCTTTTGACGTAAAAAAACGTTTACGAACGCGTAAGTGATAATGTTATTTATATGGGAAACGCAAACGCGTTCGTCACGTAAAGTTACGTTAAAAACTTACACTCAGGGCTCTGTAAGGAGGAGGTACTTTCCCAGTTGGGCTGCCCCAGATTCAAGCTTAATGGTCATCGCTGTGCCCTACCTCTCATAAAATCTGTGCATCTCGTTCGCACTACAAATAGTACAGATAGTAAACTTGATACTCGTTATCGAAAACGTTAATGTCACAGCTCATGGTAAGGGTACTGGATTACCGCCTTTTGATCTGACCCTTGATCCAACCACAACCACGTAGCGAGTCTCAATATGTCGGTCGAGACTTGGCTATGAGACCGTTCGCGGAAACAACTATCGGTACAATGATCGCCAAATCAACTTCCCACATAGCGGTTACCTCGTGAGTCAAGTTAAAAATAGACATTTGTATTACAGGATCGAATCCGTCAGAACCAATGCCCCGTCTAGTAGAAGTCGCGGAGTCGCCAACGCAAAACGACGCGTTCGACATATGGGATGCCGTGGGGGGTATGGAGAAGGTCAAACAGGAGCTTACCGAATGTATTTTCTGGCCTCTAATGGTGAGTTATAATTCGACGACCAGTCTGGCCTAGTGGGTGACCCTGCCTATGAAGCCGATGGTCCTGGGTTCGAATCCCAGTCAGGTAATTTATTTGTGTGATGAGCACAGATATTTGTTCCTGAGTCATGGGTGTTGTCTATGAATTTAAGTATTTATCGTCGTCTAGTACCTACAACACAAACCTTATTGAGCTTACCTCAGGACTAGGTCGGTTTGTGTAAGATTGTTCCCAAATATTTATTTATTATAATATTTTTTTTTGACATAGGCGGCAAACGAGCAGACCTGCCTGGTGGTAAGCAATTACCGTCGCCCATGGGCACCCGCAACACCAGATGAGTCACAAGCGCGTTGCCGGCCTTTAAGGGGGGTTGGAGCTCTGGGAACCTTACTCACCATCAGGAACACAGCACTACATACCTGAAAGGTAGCAGCGCCACTATGGCTGTGGTCCCCAGTTGGGCTGCCCCAGATTCAAGCGTGATGGTCATCGCTGTGCCCTACCTCTCATAAAATCAGTATAAGGTGGCTAGTTATTTAGGCTTGTGTTGTAGGTACTGGTAAGGTTATGTATAATAGATAGATACATATAGTTATTGACCAGCGAATTACCGTATGTCTAGTTCCTAGTTAAATGGCAACTTATTCTAGATTGGCGAGATATAACCCCACGAAACTATTTAACCCTTAATCTATCTCTAATCAACAGTATCCAGCGCTGTTTCCGTCTCAGTCCTGCGGCATACTTCTCTACGGGCCTCCTGGTACCGGCAAGTCGCACATCGGCTCGAGTCTTGCGCGGTTGCACAACATGAACCTCATCGTGGTGAAGGGGCCGGAGCTATTGTCCAAATACATTGGACAGAGCGAGAAGGCTGTACGGGACGTTTTTGATAAGTATGTCACTATGTTTTAATTAGTTGACTTAATTTGTGAAATAAAACAACTAAAACGGATTAAATCGCGTATACTAATTTAAACTTTTCGAGCGCTAAACGCTGCTAAAGGATTCGAAACGTCGGGATGAAGCCGGCGCCGTTTTAGTTGTTTTATTTCATGAGTAATTATCGCGGCAACCGAAGGCATGCCATTAACTTTAGGCATCAAAATTACTACACCACAAACGTAACAACATTTGTTCTACGACTTTTGAAAGTAACTAATAGTTTAATAAATATGAATATAAAAAGATTTTCCAAGAAGGCAATGTCTTGCGAAAACTATAAAGTTTGTATGCTGGCAGTAAACGTCAACTAGACTATTGGATGCTGTTCATTGAAAATACTATTTAGTTTGTTCGAAAAAATCACAAGTAATAAATTACCCAATTGTTTAAAGTTGTTGAACAAATGTTGTTACGTTCGTGGTGTAGAAGCGCTCCCTAAAATGTTTGCTCCTATTACAGGCCGCACCCGGTATACATGTCGTGATTCTTTGCATCACCTACTTATGACTCTGTCGCATTTAATCGACTAACCCAAAGGTTGTAGCGATAAGACCGCAGAGTGTTATACTTTAAGTTTGTGACTTGTTCTGTTTATATTTTGCCATGTTATGGGTTACATAATTATCAGTGATCGCTTATTTGCATTCTCCCTCGCGGGATATCTTATAGAAAAGTTAATAGAGATACGACAGTTTCCCGCGATACCGAACAAATCGTTCAAAAATAAAACAATTTAAATTGTCTGTAAGTGATTTATTACTTACTCGCCGAACATTTTAAAAAACGGTACAAAATGTGCCGCTTTGGTGGCAGCAAATAAGCTGTCAGTGTGAACACTTGTGCCCATTTGTTCGATTTGGACATAAAAACGGCGAGTAAGTCCGGGTGTCTTAGGTGTTTTAAAGTGTAATAAAATAAACACATTATATGCTTTTGCCTTTCCAACAACATAAAGCCCGGATTCCCGGGGCATATCCATACTAACATAATGATTGAGGTCGTTCACCCCGTGCCTAATCGAATCACGTGTATACTATTCATTGTTCCAGGGCGGACATGAAGCGACCCTGCATATTGTTCTTCGACGAATTCGACAGTCTAGCGCCCAAGTAAGTCCTCTTTGTAAGTACGCGTTCATACCATCATTCATTATCATATGGAAGTCCACTGCTGGACATGGCCTCCCCATAGCGACACACTGTGACCGGTTTTGCGCCACCCGCACCTGCATAGTCGCCACGCTTGGTAGGGGGGTTGGCGACCGCAGTAGCTGTAGAATGGGTTTCGACGGACGCTGCTGCCTATTCGTCGAAGTTTTCCCTCTGTCGTCTGTTATACGCAAACATAAATGATAAAAGAAATAAAGATACAATGCATTTATGAAGTTTTAAGTAGGTACTTAGCTACCTCTCTCTCTCTCTCTCTCTCTCTCTCTCTCTTTTATTAATACAAGGCCACTATCCGGTATTCGCCCGAATAGTCATTATCATCATTTCATCCGACAGACCACAGCTGGATGTCCACAATACACGATCGTACGATACCTGCATCTAACAGTTCCTCTCGATCTCGATCGAGTCGACAATTCGCCTTGTTGGAGGCTTACCCATGCTGCGTCATAATGTAACCTAGTTTTTATAGTTGAATATTAAGGCTGCGCCGAAGAAATGGCAGCAGAATTTCGTTTGTTATATACCTTTTTTGTATCATATAATCATTAATTTTAGTATTTGTGCGTCATAACTCATAACGTCATAAGTTACATATTTAAGGATTAACTAAATGAATCATACTATTCAGAAACACGATTACTCGAATTTAGCTTTATAGAAATTACATCCAAAGTGTCCTCTAAAAAAAGATAGGATTTCCTTAATACGTTGCAAATACTCAACACATGGTCATAAGTTTTATAATAATAACAAAATTACTTATTGTTTATAACGTATAAGTCTTCACTTGTAAAAATCATTTCCTAAATTCGCGAATGGTTCGCCCATCCTTACCTAAGCCGCCATGATTAAATTGATTATATTATTATTATTCTTATTATTTTTTTATATAAGACTGACCAACGTTTGACCTCAGTCACACCTGATGGAAAGTGACGACGAGATCGAGGGTGAAAATTAAGATTATAAATTAGCATTATTAGCATACACTGGAACGTGATAGATATGTCATTTAGTGCCATATTAAGGAATATCACTTGAAAAATAGTTTTCAAGGAGCCACTGACATAAAGAAATGGACTGCTATACGCGAACCATAGATATACTATTATAACTAGATCGAGTACTAGCCCGAAAAAAGCGAGCCTAGTGAGATAGCTACCACGCAGACCATTGTCTCTTTCTATAGGGTGACCACGTTAATTTTAGAAGTTAGGAAAATTCCATTAAATGCAATAGTGTTCTGATGTACTAGATCGGTGTAGAGATCACGCCGGCAGCTCTGTATCTATTTGACATACTACATGCGTTTTTTTGCTTCCCAAAAATTTTAACTTCGAATACTTATAAAATTTATTAAAAATCGTCTGTGGTATCTAATTACAAGAAATTAAATGGTAAAAGAGATTATGATGATGATTTCTAAAATTAAAAATAAATAACCAGATGGTGAAAGAATAAAAATAAGCTCTTGCGGTGTTCAAATTTAAGTGTGTCGGTGGAGTAAACACCAATCTTCTTTTCTCTCCGACAGCCTTATAGGTTATTTATATATTATGATACGACAACAGCCTTCTTCATATTTTTTAGATATGTAAATCGGTAATGTCGGACATCAACAAACCAGACGGACCGATGACCGGGTCGCTGGTAGTCGGTGGCCGCAGTATGTTAAAGTGTTCTTCATGTGTGTGCTCCATGTGGCAGTCTATGGGAGAGGCCTATATTTTGTCGTGTTGATTAAAATACAGCCTATACTTTTATAAAATATAATATAATCGTATATATTTATGTATTAAATATGGTTTTCTTATTACAGCGTACATTAATGTGAAACAAAACAATAAAATGTTACGTTCAGTTTTCAATGTTCAGATTTTCATTTTACTTGAAAAATATTTTTGTTCTTCAACCACCAGTTTGTTATTTACGATTCTTATTTTATAAAATTAACCTCATAACCATTTTTGTGAATAATTTCCTGTAATTGACACACACGATTTGAGTTTTACATGTTGATTTTTTTTAAATCTTTACCGGGTGTAAATTTGTATTTTGCACACTTATATATTCTATATGTTTATTAGGTATATCAAAAAAATACACGCAGGAAATTAAACCACTATAACCCGGAACCCCGCTTCTGTGGGAATTACTTTACTATAATATACAAATGTTTACTTACTATTACTTATAATTATTTCGATATCTCATTGTCTGCAAACCGTCTGTAAATATTAATATACAATGACAATGAAACCACATAAATTTTACAAATTTTAATGAATATGTTTAATGTACTTTATCTCAACACCAACATTAATGTTGTCCTGTTGTGTAATTGTCCTCGTCCATGTACAAGCATGGTTACCCTAGCATCTAGTTGACTTTGGGTTGCCATAGATCTAATATTATTCTAGGAATAGCATCATTCAGAAAGGGACAGAGGTCTGTGTACTAGCTGTCCTACTCGGCTTGTTTTTTTTCTTCATATTCGGCGAGCGAAAGTAAACCTTAATAAGATGTATATAAACCACGTTTCACTTAATTGGTATTTTTCAGAGGGCTTATTCCAGTTATACTAAAATTTCCTTGACGCGAACAAATTATGTAGAAAAATATGGCGCTAAATGACATTTCTATCACGTTCAAGTTTATGCTAATAATGCTAATTTATAATCTAACAAAAAAAGATAATATAATGAAACAAAAAAGAGCTCAGTGTTCTAATAATTAAGTATCAAACTTCACTATTGATAAAGTAGTAACTTTTTAGTCATTGTGGACACTTGCACTGACAGCGGTTCAAAGAAGACTAACTAAATGTACCGCGCAACGCAAGTTGTTCGAGCGGTTGTTTTTAGAGCCATTTTTTTGGGGCTGATTGTGAATCTACGTTTATTATACATCGATGGCAGCAGCACAGTTTTTCATATAAATACTCTAAAATAAAGTAAAAAAAATTGCAACAAAACCAAAGTAAGCAAAATAACCCTCTAGATTGCTAACCCTAAGCACATTGTCCGTTCGGTAAGCTCCGACACCTTTTTTCTTTCAATATTTCGCAGTGTCTCTAATCGAAAGTATTTGACCAGTGTGTTTTGCCATATGGTACTGAAACGTGGTCGCTTACTATGGGCCTCATAAGAAAGCTCGGTCACCTAAAGGGCAATGGAGAGCGCTATGATGGGAGTGTCTCTGCGCGATCGCATTAGAAATGGTGCCATTCGCAGCAGAACTAAAGTAACCGATATAGCCTCCCGGATCGCTATACTTAAATGGCAGTAGGCGGGACACATTGCACTTATAACCGATGGCCATTGGGGCGTAAAGGTTCTCGAGTGGTGACCACGTACCGGAAGGCGCAGCGTGGGTTGATCCCTCACAAGGTGGACCACAGACATGGTAAAGATCGCGGGAAGGGGAACCTTTTTTATGCGGGTTGCGCAAAACCGGGCTCTATAAGTAGCTTTGGGGGAGGCCTATGTCTGATATTTTTTACTTGTGGTATTTGACGCCTACATTTACAAGTTAAAAATACCGGTATCGTTAGTGTTGTGCGTCGACCGTCATATTTATCGATAGTCCTATCGTAGCATACGAGTATTTACATAAAAAATATTGTAACAAGCATGCATCGGAGTTGTGAAGGTAACAAATATCTGAACAACGCCTCTATTGTCGAGGCGTCATGTTCAGACATGTTCAGACATTTGTGGCCAGCTCCACAGCTCCGATAGTTGACAGCAACACTGTTTGCGCTCAGACGCGGGCACGACTCGACGGGCGTGACGGACCGCGTGGTGAACCAGCTGCTGGCGCGGCTGGACGGAGCCGAGGGCGGCGCGCGCGGGCCCGTGCTGGCCGCCAGCAGCCGGCCCGACCTGCTGGACCCCGCGCTGCTGCGGCCCGGCCGGCTGCAGCGGCACGTGTACTGCGCGCCGCCCGACACGGTACACACTCACTGTTGCAGACCGACCGCGAGGCTCAATCAACTGTGCTTTGTCCGTCGTTGCCATGGTTACGTTCCCCTGGGTCACTCGTTTATTCAATCGAGATCCAAGTTTTCCCGATGAAGAATAGTTTGGCACTACACCTGCACAAGTTAAGTTTTTGTGGTATAGAGGTAGTGTTACGTAAGAGCGGTTTATGTTGATATTTACACCTAGATATTATTTTAGCAGGATCAACATTTGTTACTGCTTGCAACAATAAAAATATCGACAATCCTGTTATCGATAAGTACATGCTACTTCAACGACAAGACGCACATACAACCACAAACGTATATCGGTTACCTACCTAGACGCCGCGCCGTGTGCCACCGATCTTGTACAAATTGAACGTATTCCGTATAATTTTAATCCAATTTATTTATATAATTGTTTCCTGAATTATGTAAAATATAAATAAATTGATAGTTTCGTTATTACTATCTATTTTTAACGCGCCCTTACACCGTATATTTGTCTTTGTATTACCTGTATGACGTTAAAGTCGTACTTATCGATAACAGGATTGTCGATGTTTTTATTTTATCAATCACTTACAACACATCGTTGGTGCTAGAAAAATATCTAGGTGTTTCATGGTATCAGAAATTTGACTTTAAAAATTCAATCTACACTACCTATATCTATATCTACACTATCACTAATATTATACAGGCGAAAATAGGTGAGTGTGTATGTTTGTTACTTCTTCACGTCTGGAGCGATTTTAATAAAATTCGCTATAAAGTTAGCTGACACCCTGGATTAACACATAGGCTACGTTTTTTCCCTAATACACCGCGGGTAACACCGCGGGGCACATCTAGTAAATAAATAAGTCTATGTAAATTCTTCGAAAGACCATATTTTTTCTCACAGTCTTTCCTGTCCAACAGAAAGACCGATATGAAGTACTAAATACGTTGAGCAAGAACGTGGTGATAGATGAAGACGTGGACCTGCAGCAGTTGGCGGAGGTTACCGAAGGCTTCTCCCCGGCTGACCTCAAGAGTCTACTGGTCACAGCGCAGCTCGGCAGTCTAGAGAAACAACTGGTAAGCGTGGCAAGCTTTTTTTAATACAACGACGGTGGCAAACAAGCATACAGCCCGTCTGATGGTAAGCAGTTACCGTAGCCTGTGGACGGCTGCGACTCCAGGGGTTTCACGCGCGTTGCCTACCCTAAAGTATATCTTTACTAGCTTAGATCGTGACACAACTGGGGAAGTGCAAGCATCCTATCCTCGTACAGTCAGCAGCAGAAGTGGCTAAGCGTTTGAGGTGTTCAAAATGAGGTCAACACATCTTTTGTCAAGAGAATAAGAGCGCGTGTAGCTCATTTTAAACACTTCAAATGCTTAGTCACTTTTGCTGCTGACTGTACCTACAGACGGCCACAAACTTAACTGAAGGACCATGTCTATGTAGTTGTGCAGAGAATTAATATGGCCTTAAGTCAACATTTGAATATAGAACGCTGACATGCGTGTACACACGTTGCGACTGCATGGGCCTATTTCTCGAACACTTGCAACTTGTAATACAAGCGGAAGTCACTTTTTGACACCTGTTAGAAAGAGACTTCCGCTTGTATTACAAGTTACAAGTGTTTGAGAAATAGGGCCCTGGTGCTTTAGCAAGTTTTTTACCTATATTATGAATAATTAAAACAAAAATCGTATTTTCTGTGGTCAATAGTTAACGGCTTATGTGATTACATGTTATTATTTTGTGGTGTAGTGTTACGTAACAGGGGAGCATTCAATGTTGAAATTTCATAGAATCAACTATTTGCCTTTAAACTTAACTTTCACAATTTCCACAGGAAAGACGCGTGCCTAATTAATCTGATTTACCCTAATATCCTTTTATTTCCAGTTGAGTGGAGCAGAGAAGGACTTACAATCAGTTGTTGTGAGGAAAGCGGATATACAAAGCGCCCTCTTGGAGACAAAACCCTCATTATCTAATGAGCAGAGGATCTTTTACGATATGATGTAAGTATTTTGACAGTCTTCATTCTTAGAAATAAAGGAAAAATGGAAAAATCAACTGCCAAGGGCGAGACTCGAACTCGCGACTATGGGATATATGCCCGTAGCTCCACCAACTGAGCTACAGAGGCTTGCCCAAAGGCTACGATTTCTCCACCATATCCTTCAGGCACTGGTCCCACCGCGAGCTAGTAAGTTATGAGCTAAAAGCTATTTCAAGGGACAAAAGATAATCGATCCCGTGTAAATAAAAGAGACTTATATGTCCTAGCCGGGCGATTGTAGTTCATCGCCGGGCGATGAGCTGTAAATATATATCTCTGCCTTTTATTTACACGGGAGCGATTATCTTTTGTCCCTTGAAATAGTTGATAGCTCATAGCTTACTAGCTCGCGGTGGGACCAGTGCCTCAATGCGCTTAGGCGGCGACAACGCGACATGTCGCAAAAGGTGTCCCAACATCTTTGCTCTTCTATATTTGTCGAGGTTTAGGCTATAGGTTTATACTGTTTTACTGTTTTGTCTATGTCTCTATTTTTTGAATCCTGTTTTTGTACGTATTTTATTAGTTGTCATTATATTTTTTGCTAACTACGGTCGCCTTTTATTTTCAGCCCATTTTAATGCTCTAAGCTATCGAATTCCCTACAATATTTCCTATAATTTTGATGTTGTATATTGAACATTTATTAATTTATATTTTTTAATGGTTTCTCTTAACCTCTGATAGGAATATTTTATTTTAATTTTTTTATTATTTCCGTTCCGTTATAGATGAAAAACTTAGCTAAAGCACCTGATCTATGTAGTAATAATGTGTCTCTACACGCATTTCGGCGTTCTATATTCAAATTTTGACGTTAGTTCCATATTACTTCTCCGCACAACTACATCGACATGGTGACTTTCTTAAGTTTTTTACCTATCCGCCATATGTATTATATTCATAAATGGTAACGAGGAAGAAAAAAAGCTTGAGAATTTGTTCACGTGATACTTTTTTTTTGTCGTAGATACAAAAGGTTCCGGGGTGACATATTGTCTGAAGACCAGAAACTGATGTCGCGACAGTTGGAGAAACAGAGAGTTACCTTAGCTTAAGTACTACAACAATTATGTATTGTTTTAAATAGTCAAATAGTAGATTGTTTGACAAGGGGCTAAAGTAGGCCATAGTACTACGAGATGGTTATTTTGTTGAAAATTGTTCGAGGGGTAATATGGCGTTTAGACCCGAGTTATGCATACTAGTTTTCACTTTGATTGCGAGAAAGTAAGAAAAAATAACATTTCAACAATTAACAAATACAATTTTATTCACCCGCAATGAATTCTGAGTCAAAAACTTAGACTAAATATATACCTATAGACGCACAGTCCCGAACAAAGGAGTCGGAAAAAATGGCCTCAAATGACATTCTAGTTTTCAAATAAGTAACATATAAACCGTTTTCGTCCGATCACCGCGATACTGGCAACTACTGAAACGTCATTAGAAAAATAATAAATGTCAAACTCCAAGTCATCAGAATATCGGATGCATGGAGTCGCATAAATAATATTAGGCACGTTGAGTAATAAAAAATCTCTAATAACAAAATAAGTTTATTTACACTTTTTACATTTTATATTACTAACGTAGAAGTGGTCCATTTGATAGGTATTCATTGATTCATTACCATTTGCTTGAATCACAGTGTCTTGTACCACTGACATCTAAAGAAAGGAACAAGATGTTATTTGTCATGTAAATGAGATCATATGCCGAAGAATGTAGATTACCGACACGATAAATATGACACAATGCCTTGAAAGGAAAGGGATAGAAAGTGATTGTTTCGTTTACTGTCCTAAGTAATATTTACAAAAATTACAAAGTGTGGATAGGCCTAACTCTTAAACTAAACCCAATTTTCTTGTTACACGTGTTGAATAAGAAGAGAGGGACTTACGTTCAAGACCGGCTTGGCTGTTTTGACTAATTTGCGAAAGCCTTTTTTGGTCAAATATATGTCTAACGCTGGTAAATGGGCCGAACACACGGGACGCCAGTCGTTAGGTCTGAAAAATTCATCACCCCTATCTCGTGCTATGATAGCGGCCCATTCCGATCGTCGCTTGGGATCCCGTGGGAATCTTGAATTAAAATATAAAGTTATTAAAGTACATACGAGACGAAGTGATTAAATCTGCCATTTCAAATTTGCTAGATGTAATTTAAAAATGTACAGTCAGATATATCGCAACGTACGAGTTACTCAAAGATATCAGAAAACGTTCTCAATTGTCAAGGCGAGGCGTTTGAGTGTATGTTCAGATATTTTTGAACATCTCGTTTGTTGCGATATATCTGATAGCTACTGTACACTCCCTATCTCCTTTTTCATCAATAGGTACATAAATAAGAAAACGCATGTAAGTAGGTGTAAATAAAATATTAGCGACTCCGTACCTTTTTGTTCCATGAAAATCCTTTATTTTTGCAATTAATTAAATTCATTCTAAAACACGAAATTGCATCGAGTTAATACATAATTTGTCAATACATTTGAATTTCTTACGTAAAAAACTGATCCCACTGTCCTTCTTGTGTTTTTTGTGCTATTTTTACATGTCTGAACCGAGCACGACGACATTGTTATTTGACGCCGGTCGGTGAAAGACTAAGTCACAAACTCCATCCTTTTTCGAAATTACTAGAGTTTGAATGTAGCCATTTTTTTCGCCTGACTGTGTATCTGTATATATTTAGTCTAAGGTCAAAAATGTTTAATTTGGAAGTCTTTGTATTTTTTTCACTGCTTTGATACAGATAGGATATATCAACGCCTTGAATAAATGCCATAGACAACGTATAATTGGGGCTTCAAAGAGTTTGCCAACGATTTAAACTTTTTTTAATGCTTGTGAAGTAGGAACTAAAAAACACCTAATGCTTTGACAATTTGCTTGCGTTTCCTCATTGGTCGATTTTAATATTGCGGTATTGTCTGATTGGTTGATACTTTATAGAAAGTTTTTTTAATGATTTCACATTTTTAAACAGTATTCGCACCAAAAAGAATCTAGAGTTGCTATTAACTTCGATATGTGTCGTGATTGGTGGATTTAATACGATGAAGTGTTCTGGTTGGTCAATTTAAAACGTTTTGTATATCATAAATATGTATACATATTTTCCCAAAAGGCTAAATTACTTTAGTCCGCCTTGGCAAGCATAATATGACACACTTTTAGAGCATGAGAAGTGAAAAATATTTTAAAAAGCGTTGTCCTGGGGCCTATCTCTCGAACACTTGTGACTTGTAATACAAGCGGATCTCTTTTTCTAACAACAGGTGTCAAAGAGTGACTTCCGCTTGTAATACATATTACTAGTGTTCAAATAGGCCTCTGGCATTTTGCCACGGTTCATGGGAGCATGGGATCCGCTTGCCAAGTAATCCCAAGATTTGGCGAGGCCACTAGTTTTACGAAAGCGACTGTAATCTTAACTTCCAACCGAGAGCTAAGAGCAGGTAAGCTAGACGTTATTGGAATTAGTCCGGTTTCCTAACGATGTTTATTGTTTTCCTTAACCGAACAGCGACTGGTAAATAACAAATAAATATTTTGCACATAAGTTCCGAAAAAGGAGTTGGTATTTGAACCTGCTACCTCCGGATTGCAAGTCGCACGGAAACTAGAACTGGAACTTTTCTTTTTTGTTATCGAAAGTCTATATAAATTTGGTAACTAAAAAGGAAAGCTCGATACAAACTTTATGGGATATTTTGGGAAATATGGTAGATCTTGTTAAGCATCATTTGCTCTATCAGTCTACCGCTTTTAATCAAAATCGAAGACGTGATCCAAATGTACAAACTTTTTGAGAATTGCTCATTTACATATTTACTTATGACGTATGTGGTAGTCCACATGGAAAGATACCTTATGGCGCTTGGCGCTTACGTAGCAAAGTGTCACATTAGTATGGAAGCGTCATTAACAATAGCGTAAGCGCCAAGCGCCATAAGGTGCCTTTCCATGTGGATTACGACATATTAATTTAAACTGGTTAGGTATTTGTCGTTGCGGTGACTGGTGATAGAAAATTTGAAATAAGTCACTTTGTATATCCGAAATTGGTGCTTTTTTTTCTTATTTAATACCTACTTTTAAATATTGTTAACTGCTGTTCTCTTCTTGTGTACATATATTAAGGTTTATCTGTATTATAGTAAGAAATGTTTTTTGTACAGTCAGCGTCATATAGTTCGTAGCATTCAAAGTACTCAAATAGTTCGGTACACCATACAAATTCTATGGTGTACTGAACTTTTTGAGTACTTCGGATGCTACCAACTATATGACGCTGACTGTATTAGAAGAAAAAAAGTGTGTGCTCAATACTTTTAGCCAGGGTTATAGTAAATATCTGAACTGATAATTGTTCAGATGTTTTTGAGCACCGTGGCAGCTCCGATGTATTTGATGGTGACTTGTACTAAATGCCTTAAGAGGATTTGGAATTGCGGTCGCGAGTGCATCTGTCAAAAGTATAAGCGTAGCGAAATAATATAATTAATATAATATAAGCAAAGTTTATTTAATGCATAAAGTTTATTATTTAAGGTGATTTGTATATTTTGCATATTTTTTATTATTTATTGTTGAATAAAAAAGGGCTTTAAAGGTGAATTTCATTACAAAACCCTTACCGATACAGATCGATGAGCGTCATTCACGGATATTGTAAGAATTAAGGATTCTAAAACCATTTTTTTTGTTCTTTGACAAATAAATATGAATTACTAGCTGTGCCCTGCTGTGCTGTGCTGTGCGGTGTTACCATTTCATTCTTATTAAAATCTGCCGAGAATGCCATGCCGTCTGCAAATTGATGGTAGGCACGACAACGAATGACACCTTTACGTGTTCTTGGCGTTCAAAGGGTTACATATGGGTCATACAGAGGATTAAAACAAACATCGCCTTTTCTGTAGGCAATAGTTAACGGCTAATGTGATTACAAGTTATGTTTTTGTGAATACTAAGTA
This sequence comes from Grapholita molesta, assembly GCA_022674325.2. Classification (NCBI taxonomy): domain Eukaryota; kingdom Metazoa; phylum Arthropoda; class Insecta; order Lepidoptera; family Tortricidae; genus Grapholita; species Grapholita molesta. The sequence goes on along the minus strand of CP053124.2, from coordinate 18,746,237 downwards.
ATTAATCTACACTAGGTAATATTATAAAGTTTGTGAGTGTGTGTGTATGTTTGTTACTTCTTCACGTTTAAACGGCTGGAGCCGGAAATTTGGTATGAAGTTAGCTGACACCCTGGATTAACACATAGGCCACGTTTTTTTCCTAATAAACCACGGGCAACACCGCGGGGCACAGCTAGTAATATCCAAATTAGAGGAGGTATGGGAATTGGGGTAATTTTTTGGGTACCATTTTGTTTTTGGAAAGAAGGCTATGTATGTATATCTATGTAAGTATGGTCTAAAAATACATAGATAAGACGAAAATTATGACGAATGGAATCGCAGAGTGTCTGGTCAGATTCTCCTAGCTGGAATCCCCCAAGGGCATACGTAACGCCGTTTCCCAGGGTAAAATAGGTACATAATGATTCAGTGAATGAAGGCTATTGCCTACTGTAGATATTTGTATGCTATATCGTCGGCAAATGTTTAACTCAGTGGAGATTAGAGGTTTGAAATCTTATGTGTTTGTAACTAAGTTCAAAATGCATTAACAGCTTTGAGTGGAGTTACGACATGATAAAACACAGCTGATAATTGAGAGATACTGTTGCACAAACAAATTATTTGTATTTTCCCAAGCTACTCGTGAATCAATAGTTATTTTATATTTGTTTTATAAAAACATAGCCGTTATCAGTCATCAAACTTGCAATACCATTGAAACTAAGTCAATATGGTCGTTAATATTTATTTCGTACGATGCAAAAAGTTTTCATTTTTCTGTCACGCTAATCAGCAGAGCCCGGAAAACCCATAGCAAAACAAAAGACTGTCGCAATCAAACTAGTGATAGAAACATTTTTTTATCGATATCGAGAAAGTTTTGTTTAAAAAAAATCATACCGATATGTTTAGGTACATTATTTTTTTATTATTTACGCCAAACGCAAAAGATGTGGTAAGTAGGGTTTATTTACATGTGTTATTTCATCTGAAACGCAACGTAACTTAATAAATAAATATAAGTAAAGTAAAAAAGTAAAAAAAAAACCCTTTTGTCTTGGGCGTAGTCGGGTGAGAAAGAGGTAATCAACCTCATTGAAAATAATATACTTCAGAAAATTAGTAGCCCATAATAAGACATCGATGAACTCGATATCGATAAAAAAATGTTTCTAAAACTAGTTTGATTGCGACAGTCTTTTGTTATGCTATGGATTTTCCGAGCTCTGCTAATCAGTTTTGTTTCATTAAAGGATCATAGGACAGGAAATGTAGCACTTAATTTCATTGAGGACTGTTTGCTGACGATTGTTTTATTTTTGAAGAAATAAACAATACTTTAATAATAATTTTGTTGACACATGATAATTTCTGGGAATATAGTTTTATATATAATTATAGGCACTGAATACATTGATTGGAAGGTCGCGGTCAACTTCTAGATAACATTTAGCGTACTAACAGCAACACTTTTATTTAGCATTGGTGGACCTTATTATATATGCTATAAGGTCCACCGATGTATAGCTATATACATACATAGAAATGAAAAGAATTGATTTACAGAAATTACAATCGTATTATGATAACTACAAGTACTTAACATTATATATAATTACCTACACAAATTTAAAAACTAACTTAAGGATATATTATATGTACATATTTACAAGTAAAAAATTGGGTCGAGCTCTGAGCAGGATGGTAGGGTGCCCAGAAGGCTGGCGGAATTTCCCCGCTGGATGGCAATTCTGATACGCTGGGCGAGGAAGAAGCCAGCCCTCAGAGGCTCTAGTGTAATTTACTTTTGAAGTATAAAAACGTTTACGAATGCGTAAGTGATAATGTTATTTATATGGGAAACGCAAACGCGTTCGTGAAGTAAAGTTACGTTAAAAACTTACACTCAGGGCTCTGGTCACCCGAAGTATCTGTCAGTCTTTTTCTTAATTTCTTAAAAATAGTAAATGTATAGCTAAGTGTTGCTGTGTGTACAAGTCGAATAACTAAGTAATTCGTTGTTAGTGTTGAACGCAGGGAATGTTTTTGATAATAAATAAATATTACAGGACATTCTTACACAAATTGACTGAGTCCCACGGTAAGCTCAAGAAGGCTTGTGTTGTGGGTACTCAGCCAACGATATAAATAATATACAAATACTTAAATACATAGAAAACACCCATTACTCAGGAACAAATTACTGTGATTATCACACAAATAAATGCGCTTGCTGGGAATTGAACACACGATCATCGGCTTCGTAGGCAGGGTCACTACTCACTAGACTAAACCTGTCGCCAAAACAAAAAAAAATATAAAATGAAAACTGTACAGTACTGGCATGAAATTACAACGACGTAATATGTCATGATCATCATCATCTCAGCCGAAATACGTTCACTGCAGGAGAAAGGCATCCCCCAAGGGTCGATGATACGCGCTACAATGATTGCAAGTCGAAAGTTTTTGGCCAGTGTTGCCGGTGATTATTTATTGGACCGAGACGTGGGTGTTTCGGGTCTCATCAAAATCTCAGTTACTGAGAGGGCAATAGAGAGAGCGAGGCCCGGAGTTTCCTTGCGCGATTGAATCAGAAATAAGGCAATGAGCAAGAGAAAATTGGTCTTAGAATTCCTTGACTTAAGTGGCAGTGAGCCTGAGCACGACACATTGCCTGAACAACGGGGTGCTGATGGAACCAGAAACTATCGGGATGGACCCACGTAGACCACGTAGGACCCACGTGGAAGACGAGGTGTGGATAGACCTCCTAAGGCCCAACGAACTGATTAAATCTAGTTGGTACAAGCCTGTTCTGCCTACAAAGCGTGAGGCTCCGGGATCGAATCCAGGTTAGATATATTAAAAAAAATATTTATTTTGGAGTTCGTTCAGCCTTAAGTATACTCGTAGAAGTTGTAGTTTCGACGGACGCTGCTCCCCGTCCGTAGGATTTTTCCCTTTTTCGCCTCTTATGAAACCCGCGGGAGGAGATTGGGGAGCTAGGTATTCTATTCTAGTCAGACCACACGGCAAATTTTATTAATGTATTTATGTGTATCAAAATTGAAACTTCTTTTGTAAGAATAGTACAGTAGGTAATAATTTGTGTTAAAAAACTATAAAAAGTTCTTGTATTCAGCATGCAAGCAAGCGTACAAATATTCGTAAAACAGATTCTAAAATAAATAATACATGTTAAAATAATAGTCAAATAATACTAGTAGGTACTATGGCGTATATACTATGGCGTCTATGGTATCGATTCCTTAAACCTTAAATAGTCCCTAACAAAAAACATTATCGATTGTGCTTACTGGATTTGCATAAAATTGTCTCAATAGCATTTCCAAGCAATTCATCACACACATATGATAAGAAAAAGTACGTCCTATAAATTCTGGAATAAACAAGTTATTTTGACAATAGCACGAATATCTCGGGATTATTGGGTTGCTGATAACTACTACGAGTATAGCTATATAATATGTAATATAGCTATATAGCTGTATGCTAACGTGGACAGAGCGACAGTAGTAAAGACTGAGGCGCGCGAGACATATCAAAACATACGATTACATATAATCAGTAATAACACAGTTGTTATTTATTATATTTAAAAATGAATTATTTTGCCTTTTTGTGTGTCATTTTATTTACAGGTAAGTTTTTAACAAGCTATTTTATTCACAAGAGCTCAAAAGTCATTTCAAAGAAATTGTTTACTAATAGACTATTTTTTTGATGTTAGCTGGTTGGATGTTTTTTTTTTTATTTAATCTTTGTGAATGATAAATGATGTATACCAATCAATTTCAACAATACGTATTAAAAGTTTTAGAGTTCATTTTTTCCTCCAATAATGAGGTGAAAAATTGTGTGTTTAACTCGGTAGCAAAGTGTGTTCCCCTCTCGTGTTTTCAAACCCTCCCAATTTTCAAGATTCCATTCTTTGAAATCTTTGGCTAGTTCGGGTTTCAATATTTCGCACGAGAAGGTAAACTTTGCTTCCTTGTATAACAAATAAGTATTAATTTGAATACTATTTGTGTTTTTTCACGTCATTTGGATTCACATTCGTGTTTTTGTGAGGGTGTTGAAAACAAAACTTGATCAAGGAGTATTACCTATTTATTACTTTGACAATTTTTCCCAGTTTACATTAAGGAAACTGGAAAATAACTTCACCTAAGCAATAAACAAGACAAGGACTAATTTCTAGTGCTTATTTAAATTAATAAAAATTTATCCATTCAAGAAAATTTTATCAATAGAATAAATAGATAAAACAAATGAAGCATTGTTCTAATGCTGGCGGTATTTCCTCGACGTTGTGCGAGCCAGCTCTTCGGTCACCACACGTCAATCAGACGCGACTTCTTCGTCTTTCGACAACGCGAATGCTGCATAGAGCTACCTATAATAATAAATAATAATAATAAATATTTCGGGACAATCTTACACAAATCGACCTAGTCCTACGGTAAGCTCAGTAAGGCTTGTGTTGTAGGTACTAGACGACGATATATATAATAGATAGATACATATAAATACTTAAATACATAGAAAACACCCATGACTCAGGAACAAATATCTGTGCTCATCACACAAATAAATGCCCTGACTGGGAATCGAACCCAGGACCATCGGTTTCATAGGCAGAGTCACTACCCACTAGGCCAGACCGGTCGTCCTATATCTTTTTCCAGAAACACATTTAGCTGCCAGCATTCCTAACGCTAATTACGAGTATAGTCGGGAAGCGAACGCCTGGCTGCGTCTGCACATGGTACCTGCTACATGGCCCGACGCGGGCATGCGCTGTTTCCTAGAAGGTATAATTTGTCCTTGCTCTTCTACTAGAGTACCTACAGACAGAATCATACTGTCTTAAATATATCAGTAATATGACAAGAGAAAAAAAATAATTCAATCTAGGCAATATAATCTATTTTAGTTGTTGTTCATTATTGAAGCAATCAGAGACAATATTAAATTAAGTATTTAAAGATGGTAACCTTGATTTTGAAGATTGTTTATAAAATGGAAACCTAGATAATACTTATGTTATTTTTATAAAGAGGCTAATAGTTTGAGCTAGGACTTTTTTCTTTTTCTTGTAGGGTATATTTTGTGAGAGCGCTGGTAGCCTAGCGGTAAGAGCGCGCGACTTGCAATACGGAGGTCGCAGGTTCAAACCCCGGCTCGTACTAAGTTTTTCGGAACTTATGCACGAGATATCATTTGTGACTGCTTAATATAGCAGTCACTTTTCGCTGAAGCAAAACATCGTGAGGAAACCAGACTAATCCCAATAAGGCCTAGTTTACCCTCTGGGTTGGAAGGTCAGATGGCAGTCGCTTAAAACTAGTGCCTACGCCAAATCTTGGGATTAGTTGCCAATCGGACCCCAGGCTCTGTGACAAATGCCGGAACAACGCGAGGAAGATGATTGTATATTTCATGCAGTTTCTGTGAATGACGTGACCTGCAATTTACAGGTGGTGTCCTAACTTCCCCCACCACGAGTGCCTTGGCTCAGGTAATGTCGAGTATGATGGCCAAACATAAGCTGACTCGCAGTGTGTTTACCGGGATCAACTCCATTGTAACTAGAACCAATTTCACCACTCTTGAGGGTAAGAATACTATTGCACTTTTTGTGCCTTTTCTCTATCCAGAATCCTGCAATTCAACCCACTCCTTCTGTGATCATATTCCATGCTGCAAAACCTTTGTAACCTCAATAGCGTCTGTTTAATGTATATCTACCTGCAGAGTTGAAAATGCACTCTATCTGAAGTTAATACAAAATCAACAGCACCCCAAATCGAACAGCCAACCCATGACCTAAGAGAATTCATCAGATCAAAAGTATTTTGGTCCAGGAAACCTACATAAATAGATGTTTCCATGTTTCTATTTGCATTGTGGTAAAATTTTAATAGTGTTATGATGATAACAGGAGTGGAACTGGCGTCTATTCCGCTGAGCTGGGCCCCGGGCGAGCCAGACAACATGGATGAGAACGAAGACTGTGTGGTGATGACGGGAAACGGCACGCTAGCTGACACCAGCTGCGACAACAGGCTGCCCTACTTCTGCTCCAAGAAGTACACACAACAAAAGAAGAAGAAACACAGCTGTGGTACCGATGATCATGGTAAGTGCATCGAGACATGTAAAAAACAAGTTCCGGACCCGGGTATGTCCTTAAACTACGTCCAACAATGAGAGGGCACAGTGAAGTACCATCACGCTTGAGTCGGGAAAAGCCCAACTGGGGAAGTACCTCCTCCTTACAGAAGACAACAGCCATAATAGCACTGCTACCTTTCAGGTATGTAGTGTTGTGTTCCTGATGGTGAGTAAGGTTTCCAGAGCTCTAATCTCCCTTAAAGGCCGGCAACGCGCTTGCGACTCCCCTGGTGTTGCGGGTGTCCATGGGCGACGGTAATTGCTTACCATCAGGCAATTCGTCTGCTCGTTTGCCGTCTTTGTTATAAAAAAAGTAAATATCCTAACCAGCAGGCCTAGCACTAGAGGGGCGCGACGGTATCTCGCGGTGAGATAGACTTCTTGTCCTTTTCTAGGCCCGCAGGATTAGGACACCAACTGTGACAGCAGGCTGCCCTCCAAGACGAACGAGAACTGAAATGTGTTACTGGTGATCATGGCAAGAGCATTCGATTGAAAAAAATGCCTTTACCACTTTGAACCGAAACCTCCGTCTTTGTAGGCAGGGTCAAAACCAGGGGCAAAATCGTTCTTCTCCTTTAACTCGTTCTTTAAGAACGATTTTATTTTCAAATATTTTTTATATGAGGAGGCAACCTCTCTCGATCCTGTGCCACTTAGTGCTAGTTATATAAATCCGCCTCCACACTTTCGCCAGCGGTGTCTGGGCTAACTCACTCGACGGCGATATACTAAGTAACAAGATATTTTCAGAGTACACGGATTCTGATCTCGGTAGCTGCTACAGGTTCTACAGAAGCGGGAGGGCTTGGCGTGACGCCCTGACCACGTGCCACTCCGACGGGGGATACCTTGCCATCATCAACAGCCGCACAGAATCCAAACTGCTATGGAAGATATTAAATAAGGAGAATGAAACTGGACATACCTATGTTGGGTTTAAGAAGTACTATGATGGCGAGTGGGCGACGATTTATGGTGAGGACTCTGCTGAAAATCGAAACTAGTAATTAATTTAACTTTTTGACCATCTGGAAAAATAAATACACATTCATCCGATTGTCTCTGTCACTCTCATCTCTCTCTGATCGTCGTCGTCATAGTCTGCCGAGGGCGGGGTACGTCTCGAAGTTGTGTACACCACGGCCCTGTAGACTTACCATGAGTTGTGACTTTGAGGTTTTCGATAACGAGTATCGAGTTTACTATCTGTACATCTCGTTCGCACTAAAATTGTACGATGTCTTAATGTTAACGACGCAGGTGACACCCTTGCCGAGGCCGGATTCGCTGACTGGAGCCCGTACGAGCCCAACAACGCCACAGGGAAGGAGACCTGTGGCTCCATCTTCCCGGGCAACGGACTGCTCAACGACGCCCAGTGCAGCGAAGCACGCGCATTTATATGCGAATTTCCCCTCTAAGACCTGCGTCTTAAGGGCCTAATTCGCCTCCCCATATCTCTGGATCTGGAGTAGTACCCTAGACGCTAATCGATTGCAGAAACAATTGAAACGAAAAATAACTCATGCCTTTTGGTTCTGTCATATCTGTCAAAGTAATGAATTATTATTCGTTTTGATTCTGGTTTTGATTGTGTTTCTACAGTCGATTGGCATACGAACGTATGATTATGAATGTATTTATATATATTTTTTAAATAAATTGATTTTAATAACATATTTTTTTATTGTAAAAAATTGTGTTGTCACCTCAGCCTCAGTCAGTTTAGTCCAATTGAAAATCACTCATATGACATGTGGAGAATTTAAAAACATAGCTAAAGACCTGGCCTATGTAGTAGTAGCGTGTGTGTCGGCGTTCTATGTTCAAATTCAAATCGCCGATATACTTACTCAACCTCGTGTCTGTAATACTCATTTGATGACAAAAACATCCGTATTGCAAATGAATGAAAAGCGAAATTTCCATCAAATGATTGTTGCAGATATGAGGTTGAGTAAGTATAGCGACGAAATGTTGATGTAAGTTCCATATTCATTGTTTGCACAACTACATAGACATGGTCCTTCAGTTAAGTTTTTCACCTATACATCTCCTTAAGAAGACCTCAGCCGATTCTACCAATATATGGGTCGTAAAATAAATGTGTACAAATCAAAGGTCATCTCAATAAGCATTGCCATTGCTATGGATGTAAAGGATTCTACGCTTGAAGATTGGACCAAGCACCTATTAGGCATATTCTTAGCACTTCATCTTCTTAGGCTCATGGATGGGGGTTGCGTTGCGGGCTGGGTGTCCGCTTGGCAAGTAAGTAGTTTTGCACTCTATTAATTATGACGAAGAAAGCGGGAGGTGCAATTTATTGAAGAGTGAGATAATGAGTTCCTAATTTTACAACTCTTCTGCTACTCTAGCTCTACTGCTGGGAATATTTATGGATAAATATTTAAGGAGGGGATGTTGTATGTGTGATACTACACGGCAAGATCTCAGAGGAATCAGATATTTCCATTGCGGCATATATTCACGAAAATATAGTTATTTCTATACAAGGGGGCGATATAGGTATTGGTTCAAAGAGTGGAATCTTGAGCCTTGGGAGGGTCTAAAAGCACGAGAGGGGAACACACTTTGCTTCCGAGTGAAACACACATCTTTTCACCTCACTACTGCGAGGAAAAAATTAAAGACTGTGCACGATAAAATCTGGCCACATTCTCATGTTAATAAATCTATAATAAAAGTACGCTAAATTCTATTTTACACTTTAATAATAATATTTGACATGTGACCTAACTATTTACATTGGATATTTTACGTTTCCAACGGGCTTCGGCTGAATTTTCGAACCTTTCTCTTCACCTTCATCATCAGGTTTTGCACAGTAGTCTGAGATATCGATTTTGCTGCTGAACGCCACTGTTTTTTGAAGTCATCGATGTCTTTCGCTTCTTTGCCAGTCTTTTTTAGCTGACGCTTCACGAGAGCCCAATACGTCTCAATTGGCCGGAGTTCGGGGCAGTTTGGTGGGTTCATCAATTTTGGCACTATCATGACATCATTGCGTTTATACCATTCTGTTGCTGATTTAGCATAATGACAGGAGGCAAGGTCTGGCCAAAATGCGACAGGCTCTGTGTGACTCCGTATAAAAGCCAAGAGTCGTTTTTGAAGGCACTCTTTTACATATATATTTTGGTTCACAGTTCCGGTTGTGATGAAACTTTGACTTTTAACTACGGCCACATGTACATAACGCTTGCCAAACTAAGAATTTTTTCGGGAATTTACACTTCTTTTTTTTCTTGAATTGGTCCGAAACACTTGTTTTATCCGATGTTGTATAAAACTCCTGGCCAGGCAACTGTTTGTAATCAGCTACGACGTATGTTTCATCGTCCATTACTATGCAACTGTGTTTTGTCAAAATTTGTTCATACAGTTTGCGAGCTCTAGTTTTAGCAGATTTATTTTGTTTTTCGCGACGATTTGGTGCTGTTTGTACTTTAAAAGCCTTTAAATCAGCTCTAGCTTTTACTTTTTGGACGTAGGATGCGGACATCTTTACTTTTTTTGCGACCCCACGAACCGACATGTTCGGATTTTTCTTAAATGCATCTATGACCTTCTTATCCTTACTTGTACTAACAGGACCCCTATTTTTCCCGCTGCCTGGTTTCCGTGCAGTCGTCAAACGTTCTTCAAATCGTTTTAATACCACAGAGACTGTTGATTTGGCCGCGTTTAACTTTTGCGAGCTTGCGACACGACAAATGCGGCTTCAGTAAGTGTTCGGAAACGATTTGATTCCGGAAAGCTTCTTCTTTTGAGGACATCGTGATAATTATGAAACAATTATCAACAATGCTAATAGAAAATATTGCAACGGTTACTATAGCAACCAAAAACAAACAAACAGTCATAGTATTAAAGCAAAAACAAAAAGTTTGGGATATAAATAAATGGCCAGTTTTTATCGTGCACAGTCTTTAGCTCTTCAACTTTAAAAATGTTTTAAAATTATTGACATCCGTCATTTACCTATCATTAAAAAATATTAAATAAGAGAACACCCAACCATCTATCATAAAAACACACTCAATTAGTAATAAACATTTTGTATGAAATTACATTGCAGTCTTGTGAATGAAATGCAACTTTGCTATTTGTTTTTAAATAACAAAACAGTTTTTTCTGAGTTAGTGAGGTGAAAAATGTATTTTCACCTCAGCAGCTCGAACATGTCTACTTTCCTCACTCCAGGGAGTGAGACAAAGTAGCTTTTTAATTGACGACCGGTCTGGCCTAGTAGGCAATGACCCTGCCTAAGAAGCCGGTGGTCCCGGGTTCGAATCCCAGTCAGGCCATTTATTTGTGCGATGAGCACAGATATTTGTTCCTAAGTCATGGGCAATCTGCCGAATCCTACTCCAGTTCCAGTACTATCTGTGCAACAAAGCCCCACTGCTGCGTTGCCAAAATGTAGATAGTTTCATTAAATTTTGTATTTGCTTTTTTATGTTATATATGTATTTAGTTATATGACGCATTGGTTTTACTGTTATGTCATATTAACTTATTTGAATAAATGAAATGAAATGAAATGAAATGGGTGTTTTCTATGTATTTAAGTATTTATATTGTACCTATTTATTATAATAGGACATAATGGACTCCCTAACACCACTACCACGTTCGGACCCTCACAAATTAATCAAATATTCTAATTTTGAAATGTATGTACATATATTTTAAAATGAAAAATATTGAAACAAAATATTAAGTAATGAAGCCAGTGCAGTTGCAGATAAAACACTTAAATGAATGTGGTTAACTTGATGTAAATTTTTTTACAAGATTTTATTTAACTTGATATGTATGTATTTGTATATTTATCCGGATGGAATCTTGCAACTCAATTTTGAAGCTGACATCTTTAACCGATTGAGCTGAAATTTAGCACACAAATTTATGTATTTCGGTTACAATGCAACATTATGGTACCACTGATCTGATCTGATGCTGCAGTCAGAAGTTAGCAAAAGCAACTTCTAAAATACACAAGATAAACCCGTGGTGTTTTAGGCTCATTAGAATCCTTTCGAAGAGTAGAGGACGATTGTGAAAAAAAGTACAGTCGGCAATAAAAGCTTGTACTAAAAATGTCATTTTTGGCAACTTATTTAACCTTTAATATGTTCTCACTACTGAGGTGAAAAGTTGTATGTGTCACACTAGAGTAAAGTTATTTTACTTCTCGTGTTTTTGAGTGCCTCTCTACGCTCAAGTTTCTAACACTAGAATCACTCGCTACGCTCGTGATTCAATTATAGAATCTTTCGCTTACTCGGGACTCAAAATAAACACTCGCAAGAAAAAACAACTTTCCTCTCTTGTTGCACAAATAACTATTTTATGTACCTACTGTTAGTAAAAAAAAATGTCCCCGTACCGTATGGTTTGCGACGAGAGGCCGTAGTCGTGCCAGGTAGATTCTTAATAATGCTCAATAGTTGTGTATTTGGGAACTAAAATATAAATGTGCATACGGTCCATGAGGAAAGACTGGCATTTGGTAGGGATTCCGACTTCTGTACTGACCAGACGCTGACTGTACTGGTAGATTGACATGATTGTCATGACATGACCGACATTAAATTTAAAGACTGACAGGATAGAATAACAACCAATATAATATACATATATATATATATATATATATATAAATGTTATATATATAAAATAACATGAAAACTCACTTACCGTAAAAACATAAAGTAGAATCATCATCATCATCATCACTGCTGGAAATAGGCGTCCTCCAAAACGACCCAAAAAGGCCGGTTCTGCACCTTCCACGTCCAGCGGCATCCCGCGACCTTCACCAGGTCGTTGGTCCACCTTGTGGGAGGCCTACCTACGCTGCGTCTTCCCCGCCCAGTTCCACTTAAGTTTGGCGATTCGGAGGGCTATATCGGTAACTTTGGTGGTACTCTACTGCGGATGAAATCATTCCTGATACGATCATGCAGAGACACTCCCAACATAGCCCTCTCCATTGCCCTTTGGGTGACTTTGAGCCTTCTTATGAGGCCCATAGTAAGCGACCACGTTTCAGCACCATAAGTCATCACTAGCAACACACACACTAAAGTAGAATAAATTCATCGAAACAATGGGTTGCCTGTATCTCACTTACCATACGGCCATACCTCCCATATCAATAGCTAGGGCCATTGGGTAAAACCCAACGTTCTTTAATATAACGACCCGTCTGGCCTAGTGGGTAGTGACCCTGCCTATGAAGCCGATGGTCCTGGGTTCGATTCCCAATCGGGACATTTATTTGTGTGATGAGCACAGATTCATGTTCCTGAGTCATGGGTGTTTCTATGTATTTAAGTATTTATATGTATCTATCTATTATATATATCGTCGTCTAGTACCTACAACACAAGCCTTACTGAGCTTACCGTAGGGCTAGGTCGCTTTGTGTAAGATTGTCCCAAAATATTTATTTATTATTTATTTATTTATTCAAAAAAATAGGCACTTAGGAAAACTTAGTCATAATATAAAAAAAGAAAACATAGCGCCAAACTATAATAGTTTAGATAATAGAATAACAACTTAATAATAAGATAAAAAGATTTCTGGGAAATTCTTGTTAAACGCAAATATTGTGAAAGAAAGGTCAGAGATCGGTCAGATAGTTTTTACGTTCGTCATAATTAAGTTTATCTGTGTCACTTATCAAAACTGCGGGTTTTGCTCGGTATGTGCTGAACAAGGCATACTTTGACAATAAAATTATATCGTGCTTGGTAGGTTAATACTCGTAGGCTAATAAATAACGCGGTATTTCCGTCGCAAATTTAACGCAATCTTGATAATAAAATTCCCGCTATAAATAAATAAATATTTTAGTAATAGAGCAAAAAACAACACACGATGTTCAGCTACATAAACTAAACTTTTTAAGCAATTGTTTTAAAAAAATATTATTAATTATGAGTTGAAAAATATGACATATACTTAAGAAAAAGCGAAGAGAACCTCCGGCGTTCGAGACGGGATTTCAATTCGCATCTCCAGCTAATAAAATAGCTAAATGTCATCTATTTCAATTTTTAATTTATATTACTCAAAGCAAATCAAAATTTTTCATAAAAAATAATATGTTTTTTTTTTTTTATGACATAGGCGGCAAACGAGCAGACGGATTGCCTGGTGTTAAGCAATTACCGTCGCCCATGGGCACCCGCAACACCAGGGGAGTCACAAGCGCGTTGCCGGCCTTTAAGGGGGGTTGGAGCTCTGGGAACCTTACTCACCATCAGGTGTGTTCCTGAACAGACTACATACCTAAAAGGTAGCAGTGCTATTATGGTTGTGGTCTTCTGTAAGGAGGAGCTAGTTCCCCAGTCGGGCTACCCCAGATTCAAGCATGATGGTCAACGCTTTGCCCTACCTCTCATTGTTGGACGTAGTTTAAGGACATACCCGGGTCCAAAAATTTTGGGTTTGTTCTTAGTTTAATATTATTACTGTTTAGCTTGACATGAATTAGGTACATTACATAGCGTTAGTCGTCGACCGGTCTGGCCTCGTGGGTATTGACCCTGCCTATGAAGCCGATAGCCCTGGGTTGGAATCCCAGTCAGGGCATTTATTTGTGTGATGAGCACAGATATATATTCCTGAGTCATGGGTGTTTTATATGTATTAAGGTATTTATATGTATCTATCTACTATATATATCGTCGTCTAGGTACCTACAACATAAGCCTTACTGAGCTTACCGTAGGACTAGGTCGATTTGTGTCAGATTGTCTCGAAATATTTATTTAATTGATACTTTTTAAATAAAGGAGTATTATGCGAGACCTATTAGTATTACTTGTACAACGCGCGGTTCAATTAAGCTGCATATCATACACTGCACTTGAAGGGTCCACAGAAAGAACATGTCTAGTCACTTTATTCCAAAAATGAGATTTTAATCTCGAAATGTAGAGCTCTCAACGAACTAGTACCTACACCTTCTGATATAATTGTAAACATGATTATTAATCTAGTTTTTTTTGCTCTGAAAATCATCTGATTGCGAAGATAGTATGGTTAATTGAATCATTGTAAACTCAAAAACCGCAATATCTCGAAATGTTGTTAAAGTGACTAGACATGCTCTTTCCGTGGACCCTTCACTTTAGAATATAAATGTAATAAATTATAAATATATGCAGGGAGCAGGGAGAAAAGATCGAATGCCACATGGATGGCAACTGCCTTAAATATTGTAAATAGCACAATCTTACATTTGTTTGTAATACTATTTTGAAAAAATTAATCTCGCTTAGTTTCTTGCGGGTCATAAAAGTTAATTTTTTTTTTAATGACAAATGGTGGCAAACGAGCAGACGGATTGCCTGATGGTAACCAATTACCGTCGCCCATGGGCACCCGCAACACCAGGGGAGTCACAAGCGCGTTGCCGACCTTTAAGGGGGGTTGGAGCTCTGGGAACCTTACTCACCATCAGGAACACAACACTACATACCTGAAAGGTAGCAGTGCTATTATGGCTGTGGTCTTCTGTAAGGAGGAGGTACTTCCCCAGTTGGGCTTCTCCAGATTCGAGCATGATGGGACTTCGCTGTGCCCTACCTCTCATAAAACTCCGCATCAAACACACAAATGCATCTCGGGTCAGAGGTGTAGGGTTAGAACCGCAGTAGTTTTTATTTTTCTCTTTTATGTACCTACTCAACGTGTAAAAGTGCCCTTGTTCTTACTGGGATCAAGGACTTTTCTTAATTTCACCAATAATTTGATGTCGCTTTTATCTTAAATTACTATATTTATTATTCTCACGAATAGCAGGGGACGATAAAAACCACTATTACAATTATAGTGATAAGTATTGGGAATTTATATAATGAGCTCGTAAACACACTGATTCAACAGTTGTACTGAGGTCTGCGCGCGAGTGACTTATAATACAGCGACAAATATGTATATTGTAAAAATGATTAGTAGTTTATTGCTTTTTACGTTATTAATGGGTAAGTTTATTTTAATTTAGCTTATGTTATTTCATAGTGCTAGAGCAGCTAGTGAGGTGATATATAACTTATAGATTAAGAAATATTAATAAAATGTATGCAATGTATTGTGAGAACTATAACTAGTTTGTAGGCTGACAGAGAATGTGAACTAGACTATTGTAATGCTGTTCATTGAAAATATTAGTTACTTTATGTTTAGTATTATTTAGTTTATGTATATCACGTGCCCATGATCCATTAAAAATAAAACAATATTAACTAAGGTGACGGCACCAGTAATGGACACGGAACCAATCATGAACATTAGTGCTTATTTCAAAGGAGTTAAGTGTTGTGCATTTGTTGGGACATATTCAATTTATAACTTTATGATTTTTGAAATAAGAACTAAGTGTCCATCATTGGTGCCTGTCAGCTTAATGTGTTCGATATTAGTGCCATTAACTTAACGGCCCAATTGGTTATGGCGGCAGTTGTTGTAAACGGTGCCCATGATCCATTAAAAATAAAACAATATGCCATATACTTGAAAAAAATTCGACGAGTCCCGCTGTGTTCGTGTGGCCCAGTTGGTTAAGGCATCAGCCGCAATAGCTGGAGATGCTGGTTCAAATCCTGTGTCACCTGTATATTTCATCTATGTATTTCAATATTTAATATTTGATTGCTTCAAAAAAATCTCAAGTATTATTATTCCATATTACACATCTTTTCAAAATTGTAGAACAAATGTTGATCCTCAAAGTTATTGCTTCTATCACAAGTCATACCTACTAAATATGTAGCTAGCATATGTGACGTTCCATGGCAAAAGGTACCTTATGACGGTTGGCGCTTACGCTATTGTTAATGACGCTTCAATACTTATGTGATGCTTCGCGACGTAAGCGCCATCCGCCATAAGGTACCTTCCGCCGAGGAACGTCACATATATCTGAATGATATTTTTTGACGACCGGTCTGGCCTAGTGGGTAGTCACCTATGAAGCCGATGGTCCTGGGTTCGATTCCAGATGCCATTTATTTGTGTGATGAGCACAGATATTTGTTCCTGAATCATGGGTGTTTTATATGTATTTAAGTATTTATACGTATCTATCTATTCTACATATCGTCGTCTAGGTCAATGTGGGTAAGACCGGCATACCTACTATATTTTTAAGGGAAGTCCGTCATATGACACTAAATACCTATGACATAATGTAGGAAATTGGTTGGTAGACGGTCTTTCCAGATAGACGGTCTTACACATTGACCTTACCTACAACACAAGCCTTACTGAGCTTACCGTAGCTCGTAGGACTAGGGCTCGTAGGGTAGTTCGGTTTGTGTAAGAATGTCCCGAAATATTTATTTATTTGTTAGTATTATTTATTTATTATATTTTAACCTTTGCAGGAGCTCGATACGTGGTTGGCACTCCCAGTGCTGAGTACGTGTATAGCCGGGACGCTGACGCCTGGCTGCGCCTGCACATGGAGCCCACTTCGTGGTCGGACGCGGGCATGCGCTGTTACCTAGAAGGTATAATTTGTTCTTGTTCTTCTACTAGAGTACCTATAGACAGAACCATACTGTCTTTTTCTTATATTAGTAATATGACAAGAAAAAAATAATAATTCAACGTACGCAATATAACCCATATTTAGTGGTTTCATTTCATTATTGAAGGAATCAGAGACATGTAATATTGATGGTATGCAGTTTGCCGTGTGATGCCGGCTGACTTTGCCGTGTGATGCCGGCTGACTTTGCCGTGTGATGCCGGCTGACTTTGCCGTGTGATGCCGGCTGACTTTGCCGTGCGATGCCGGCTGACTTTGCCGTGTGATGCCGGCTGATTAGAACAGCACCACCCTCTGCGGGTGTCGTAAGAGGCGACAAAGGGAAAAATCCTACGGACGGGCAGCAGCGTCCGTCGAAACCCAATCTACAGCTACTGAGTTCGAAAACCCGCCTGCTAAGCGTGGCGACTATGGCAACTACCCCCAGAATGAGACAAGTTCACGTGTTCCGGGGCTAATATGTCGATCGATTATAGAAACACGATCGATACGCAATTCGATGAGTCATTCCAATATTTTAGGTATCGATTTCCTTTCTATAATCGGTTTTATCATGGCTACATGCCCAGTTCTTCTTATCAAAATGGCTACGTTAAATACTTCCTTGACATTTCAGGTGGAGTGCTAGCTTCTCCGACCACCACGGAGATGGCTAACGTAATGGCCGCCATCATGATGGAACACAAACTGACATACAGCGTGTTTACCGGGATAAACTCCATTTTAGAGAGGGAAAACTTCAAGTCTCTGGATGGTAAGTCAAAATTTGCATGTTTGTTACCTTTTTGTAGTAACTTGTATTAAGTCATAAGAAAACATTGATGTCAAATTGCTTACTTTTATGAATTATATTGAATTATTAACACTAAATTATCAGTATTTTGTAATACAAAGGAAGGAAGGAGTTAATTGAAAACATATTTTTGATAAACTAACATTTTATTAGCACTCCTATATTGTGGA
This sequence comes from Grapholita molesta, assembly GCA_022674325.2. Classification (NCBI taxonomy): domain Eukaryota; kingdom Metazoa; phylum Arthropoda; class Insecta; order Lepidoptera; family Tortricidae; genus Grapholita; species Grapholita molesta. The sequence goes on along the minus strand of CP053124.2, from coordinate 18,728,485 downwards.
GCTTCCTGCGCTGTTTGTTGCACCTTTGCATTTATGCGCTCCTGGTATCTCGCGTGGATATGCCTCGGTTAATTTTTTTATCGAAACGTGACAATGAGCGGAACGTGACAATTTTTCGTGCGTGCAGCAGGCGTTTATCGATTTATAAGAATTATCACGTCAACATCTTTATTTCCAAAACAAGGCATTCAAATGGTGTTTAATTATAAATGAACTGTACTGTACAGTCAACCAATCTGATTTCTAGGCCACTTCGAACCTTGTCACAGTGAAGTTAATAAGAGATGTTTTGCGTCTTTCATATAGATTTCCACTGTGACAAGGTACGAACTGGCCCATAAATCAAATTGGTTGACTGTACACAGTAACACTTTATGCATTTGTTGACAGGCATACCACTTTCCTATATCCCCTTGTCCTGGGCACCCGGGCAGCCAGACAACGAGAATTCTGACGAGCACTGCGTGGCGTTCAATGGCGGAGGTGCGCTTGAGGATGTGAGCTGCGAGAGTGTGCTGCCGTACTTCTGCCGAAAGACCAGCGGCCATCAGTGTGGCGCTAACGATTACGGTAAGATTTTATTCATCATCATCATTATTTCAGACAAAAGCTGGACATTGGTCTCCCCAAAACGACCCAAGAAAACCGATCCTGCGCCTTCCACATCCAGCGGCATCCTGCGACCCTAACTAGGTCGTCGGTCCACCTTGTAGGATGCTGACCTACGCTGCGTCTTCCACTTCGTGGTCGCCACTCCAGAACCTTTCCGCCCCACCGGCCATCGGTTCTGCTAACAAATGTGCCCCGCCCACTGCCACTTAAGTTTGCATTCCGGAGGGCTATATCGGTAACTTTGGTTCTGCTGCGGATGAAATCATTCCTGATGCGATCACGCAGAGACACTCCCAACATAGCCCTCTCCATTGCTCTTTGGGTGACTTTTAGCCTTCTTATGAGGCCCATAGTAAGCCACGTTTCAGCACCATAAGTCATCACTGGCAACACACACTGGTTGAAGACATTCGTTTTTATTACAAACAACCCAAATTTTTTGGACCCGGGTATGTCCTTAAACTACGTCCAACAATGAGAGGTAGGGCACAGCGATGACCATCACGCTTGAATCTGGAGCAGCCCAACTGGGGAAGTACCTCCTCCTTACAGAAGACCACAGCCATAATAGCACTGCTACCTTTCAGGTAGGTAGTGTTGTGTTCCTGATGGTGAATAAGGTTCCCAGAGCTCCAACCCCCCCTTAAAGGCCGGCAACGCGCTTGTGACTCCCCTGGTGTTGCGGGTGCCCATGGGCGACGGTGATTGCTTACCACCAGGCAATCCGTCTGCTCGTTTGCCCCCTATATCATAAAAAAAAAAAAACAAGTTAAAGATTTTGTTACAAACGAGTAGGTATCTAGAATTGAGAAAGGGGACGGGGCGGTACCAGTTTTAAGTTAACACGGCATTATTCCAAAGAAATATTATCTTCTGCGGATCGAATACAAGTATTATTTAATTTAATAATTTGGGACAACCTAGGTTTTTGGTAAGCTCCCTCTGTACTGGTGTGGTGGCCAGCCAGACAACGAGAATTCTGACGAGGACTGCGCAGAGCTGGTGGATGCGACTGGAAACGAATAGGTTGAAGTCGATAGTGGATACCAGCTTAAAATATAATATATTTTTTGGGGCAATCTTACAATCGCTGATGTTCTCAGAGGTACTTGACTTGAAATGTAAAAAGCTATGTACAGTCTGTGTAAATATATAATCAGAAATTAGGATAATCGTATAACCAAAGTAATAGCCTGCATGCTTGAAGTTGTGAAGTATGTGAATCCTCTGGAGTTGCAGGCGTCCATAGGCTACGGTAACTGCTTACCATCAGGCGGGGCCGTATGCTTGTTTGCTACCTTTGTTGTATAAAAAAAATAAAGTGGGAATAGGCCACGCAGCCGGGAGACTCGAAGGCCTTTGGGTCAGAAAAGATTCAGAGTGCCGGCTGCTGTATACTACAAATCGCTTTCTGTTGTCTTCTATGGAGTACCAGGTCTACATCCAGCAGTAGAAGTTAGACCTGTTTGGCCATTGTATTAATAAAAATAAATTGTTTCAGGGTACGAATGGGAACCCCGGACCGGCAGCTGCTACAAATTCCATCGGGTCGCAAAGACCTGGCGTCAGGCCCTGTCCACTTGCCACGCCGACGGCGGATACCTGGCCATCATCAACAGTGAAACCGAGTCCACTGTGCTCAAAGAACTATATGAAAAGAACCCAAAAGAAGTGCTAATTGGCGCCAATGAGCATAAACACGCATTTGTCGGATTTCTGAAATATTATGATGGCCAGTGGTTCACTATTAATGGTAAGAATCCGATTAGATAAATATCCGGGTGCCGGACAGCATCCCAATGAATACCACTTTTAATGTTATAGGTGAAAAACTTAACTTCGGCTCTAGTGTAAGTTTCTTTTGACGTAAAAAAACGCTCTGAGTGTAAGTTTTTAACGTAACTTTACGTCACGAATGCGTTTGCGTTTCCCATATAAATAACATTATCACTTACGCGTTCGTAAACGTTTTTTTTACGTCAAAAGAAAGTTACACTAGAGCCTCAGGGCTCTGAAGGACCATGTCTATGTAGTTGTGCACGGAACTTACGTCAAAATTTAAATATAGAATGCCGACATGCGTGTACAGATACGTTACTACTACATAGGCGGGTGCTTTAGTGATGCACCTATAAGTCATCGTCAATAGAGGTGACAGAGGGGTGTCATCCATTGGGTATTAATGTGTTGAGCACTGGTACGTGCACCGGTCAACCTTATGTTGTTCAGGTCGACTCGTTTACTTATTGACCCGTTAATCTAATTGCCTCCAAATGAACAAAAGAGGGTATACCAGACGGTATCTAGTACATCTAGATATCTGACTTTATCGATGCAAAGGGATTTTATTGTACATGGCGCTTATGACGTTGTTCAAGATAACGTAATACACACGCAACGTGGTTCGACGTAAGTGCCGTCAACAAAAAGGGATTTATATAGATATACGCCCCATATACGCCTGCGACTTACAACCCGGAGGTCGCCCTGACTGGGATTTGAACCATCGGCTTCAAAGGCAGTGTCACAACCCACTAGGCCAGACCGGTCGTCAAAAAAGTTAACTTCAAAACACATTTTTACTGTTTCTTTCTGTTGCTAGGTGAAACGTTGGCCTCTACCGGCTTCAAAGTATGGGACCAGTCGGAACCCAACGACTACGAGGGAAGGGAGGCTTGTGGGTCCATACATGTCAACGGATTGCTAAACGATGCATCGTGCGGCGACTTAAGCCCATTTATCTGCGAAATTAATCCTTAAGAGGACACTGTACTTTTTTACTGATTGAATGTTTTTTTTTTTTTTCTTATTTAATGTTACAAATTACAATTATGTTACATTACACATATACTGTGTGTAAGTCTAATACGGGCGAAGAATAAAACCAGACATAGGATTTACCAGTATAATCATTAACGAAAAGGTATTTCTTTAATTTTACCTATTATACATATGTAATTAATTTTTGTAAAATTTCTGAGCCGTAATGTACTGCGAACATTACGCGATATGAACTTTTGAAACGAACTGTCAACGAGTGTTTAACTCGAGAGTGTTGTATTACATTGCGGGCCGAATATTTTTATATGGATACAATTTTTATTGTAATTCTAAACAAAAGTTATCTAAATATATTTCTTATGTCCTATTCTACCCTCCGTTAAGAGATTCGCCCGTATAAGAATTACACACTGTATTTTAAAATTAAGCGCCGTGAAACCCTAACTTCGGGTTTGTATAGTCAACCAATTTGATTTCTAGGCCACTTCGAACCTTATCACATGACGTTAAAAAGATATCTTTTGCGTGTTTCATATATATATTCACTGTGATAAGGAACGAAATGGCCTATAAATCAAATTGGTTGACTGTACCGACACCTCATTCGCAGATAATTTATAATCTCAAAACTTATTTATCATGCATTAACATTAGAAAATTACTATAAAAAGTGAACTTAGATCACTTATAAAATACGCTAGTTAACAATAGGTACGAGAGTTTGACGTTACCCTATACACGTTAACTTGAAGCTTATGTTATTTGAAATAAGGGCGACATCAGGATGTCATTTAATGGGCCCCTGTTACGCTGGCGAGCGAGACCCCTACTACAGTGTAATTATAACAATAGCAGTTTAGACGAAAAATTCTGCATAAAAAGAGGAAAAGTCGATATTTCGCTCTTGACTGTATCCTCCTCTAAAACTTAACCAATTGTAATGAAATTTTGGAAACAGAATGATAAAAAGTCGCTCTATGGTGGATTGTTTGCTTTTTGTGTTCTATGTTATCCGATTGATTGGCGGAAGGCTATTTAAGACAAAACATAACAATTAAAACGGATTATATCGCGTATACTTTAAACTGCATCCCATTTCGAATCCTAGTGAGGACATTGTACTTAGTAGTTTTTTTTCGACTTTATTTTCTAATAAGCCCCTCTGGCGTGTGGAATTATCATGCGCAAGCACCAAAATTGTTTAATAATTGTGGGTAGGTTTGTATTTCATATTTTTTTGGGAATGGAGGTAAATTAATATTTTTATTCAGTCCATCCGATGACCACGAACGCTGCTAAAGAGTTCGAAACGTCGGGATGAAGTTTAAATAAGTATACGCGATATAATCCGTTTTTTGTTTTATTTAATGAGTAATTATCGCGGCAACCGAAAACAATATTATGTTTAAGACATAGTTGAGTGGTTTTAAGTATTGTTTAAAATGCACTAATACTTAAAAGAAAGAAACAGTTTGGCACAGATAACGATAATATCAATGACTGCTCTAGGTTTAAAAGCTAAGGAAGAAACATTCGTGTGCGTTTGTATATAAAAATCACCAGCCAGTTTCCTCTTAAGGTGCAAAAATATATGTAGTGCTTCTGATTTTTCGCACGCTAGCATTGTATTATAGGTATTTATGTATTCAAGAAAATAAAGTTTGTCCCTAAACGTCATTTTGTCATTTTTTTTAAAGACTGAGAGAGAGAGAAAGAGAGAATAAAGGGGTAAGCTAATAGTAATAACACGGCTCTTCATTATTTACGAGCCGACAGACTCGCTACAAACTTTATACTAACAACACATTATGCAGTTCGGAGGGGCGTAAACGCGGCTTAATTCATTAAGGAGCTCGACAGACGGGTAAGTGTAAACTAGGCTTAAGTGTTTACAAGATGTTCCAGATCTGTTAATACTGGAAGTGACTTTAGATGTAACTTTTTTATCGCCAGTAATTGGCCACCCTACAATATAGAGCATGGAATTGCATTGTAGTGGTTGTACGGGAAAAAGGAAATTTCAAACATACAATGCCTATGAACAGAATACCACTACATATTAAGAATGCCTATAAACACAAAATATCACTGCAGATGCAATTCCACGCTCTCACTAATTTATCTATAACTGGCCACCTTGTACTAAAAATGAATTATGGTCACCTATAAACAGAGTTCATTTTTGAAAGAACAAGCAATTAATATTGTCTTCGGTTGCCGTGACAATTACTCATGAAATAAAACAACTAAAACGGATTAAATTGCGTATACTAATTTAATATACCCGATTTAATCCGTTTTAGTTGTTTTATTTCATGAACAAGCAATTACTGGCCACTTTCTAATAACTGGCCATCTCATGCAGATTAATTCTGATCACCCATAAATATAATAAATTTTTAGTATAAGATGGCCAGTTATCGGCGGGTGGCCAATTACTAGCGAATTACCCGAACTAATGCAGTTACCCCTTAGAACGAAACATGTTTTATTTTGCTGGCACCGAAGGGTCGGCTTTTAATCTGGTTTCGGCCTAAAACGTAACCATAATCGAAACTTTTAAGTGTTAAAATCAGTAAAGAAATGACGTAACCTTTTTTCTCTAGCAGCTTATTACAACAATGGACATCTTTCGGCTGTAATGATGATGATGATGACACTATTCAATATACTCTGAAGACAACGAAATTATGCCAAAACAGAGTGAATCCTTATTAGAAATCCGGTCAACAGCCCGTCCGCCCATATTTCGATCCTTAACTCAATGGTGCATCCGAACCAGGGGCGCTACCGCGAACAACGATATTCGTAAATTTCGGACGATTGTCTCTGTCACTCTCATGACACCTTGATTGAAGTAAAAGAGATAGATGTCCGAAATATACGAACATCGATGTTCCCGGTGCCGCTCCAGCTCCAAATATTTTTTCTTCAGCCTTTATTAGCGATGCGACCAAAGTGTCAAAATATGTATACGTGCACCTTAAAGTTGAGGCGTGGATGTATACATATTTCGGCACTTCGGTCGTGTACATATCTTTGACCTTTATTGTACCTTCATGATTATTTTAATATATATTGGATTTGCTGTTGAAAAGATAACTCCTAGAGCGATAATTTTCAAAATTTTTGCTGTAATTAAAATGTTTAAGGCAAACTCCTATCCTTTTTCAAATACACCTCACACTAACATAAATACCACCCACTTCACTTGTAGAGGAGCTATTTTTTTTATTTGACCACTTTGTCCTCATAATTGATTTAAATAATCATACACAGTTACCTAGGACTAGGACTAACGGTCATTACGCATAGCGGGGGACAGACAGACATACATGGCGAAAAGTTAAAGTAATTTTTTTTTTTATGACATAGGCGGCAAACGAGCAGACGGATTGCCTGGTGTTAAGCAATTACTGTCGCCCATGGGCACCCGCAACACCAGGGGAGTCACAAGCGCGTTGCCGGCCTTTAAGGGGGGTTGGAGCTCTGGGAACCTTACTCACCATCAGGAACACAACACTACATACCTGAAAGGTAGCAGTGCTATTATGGCTGTGGTCTTCTGTAAGGAGGAGGTACTTCCCCAGTTGGGCTGCCCCAGATTCAAGCGTGATGGTCAACGCTGTGCCCTACCTCTCATTGTTGGACGTAGTTTAAGGACATACCCGGGATTATTTAAACACTAACTTTGCTCCCTTGTATAACAAATAACTATTGTAACGCTTCCAGCGTGATGTTGTCCCTGTCCCGCGAACCCGCGATCAAAATTACGGAGCAACTCTGCGCTAATCGTGCGCAAGTTTTTCAATAAACCACGCGCTATCGGCTGATTTACACGCGGCGCGATACCGCGCGGCGTCGGCTTGATTTACACTTGCTAATTTCAGCTTGATTTATTGTCAGTTTATAATCTACCAAATTTATAATTATAAATAATACATTATTTCGTCTATGTTACAATGAGTAGGTATAAAAACATTTAAGATTAATGTAGATTCTTTTTACAAGGGTGGAAATAGGTACTACTTCAGCCACGGACTTTTGAAGGTCACCCCCATGGACTGCGATAAGCAGCCTGGGTGTTAAATGCCACGATTATTCGGAGCTCTCGAGGTGGTCACATTTATCTGACCAACGATTCTATTGTCAAGCATGCATGTATGTATGTATGTATGTCAGATATTTATGTCCATAGCTCCTTCACAAATATCGGAACGCCTCTAATATCAAGGCGATAAACTGCATGCTTGGATATTTTTGAATACCTTGGCTTCGATATATTTGACGGCGACTGTACAAGGATGTACGGTTCTAAATCTAACATCGCAAGTTGCTGATGGGTGAACTTTTATCTCCAAATTACCGCGGAGATGAAACGAGATACCATCAAACACTTAGTGATTAGTTGCCGAGACACCGCGCTGCGAATCGGAAGAGTTGGTAATTAACGCGAGCGGCTTGTGACGTAAGATATGTTCAAGCATATTTAAATTATAGGCCTCATAAGAAGGCTCAAAGCTACCCAAAGGGAGAGGGCTATGCTAGGAGTGTCTCTGCGCGATCGCATCAGGAATTACGTCATTCGATGCAGAACCAAAGTAACCGATATAGCCCTTAGTCCCATTTATTCTTAAGTGGCAATGGAGCACGTAGAATCGATGGCCGTTGGGGTGTAACTGTAAAGGTCGAATGGCGCTCATAATATGTTCAAAGATCTTTCTAAAAGGTTCGTCGACTTCACTTGTGACCGCAGAGCTGGCAGCTTTCTCGCGCAACGCATCAGTATCGCGATATAGCGGGGGAATGCTGCCAGCATCCTCGGCACTATTTTTAAATATTTATCATTTATTTTTATTGCTTAGGTTATTTATTTTACATATTTATCCAACGGTCAGTTAGTACTGAACATCGCATTGAGAATTAAATGTGAAATTCAAAAGGCATTTCAATGGCGGTTCGTTTGCGACTTTCTAAGTAGTTAGAAAATGGCCGTGTTTGCTCGTTCACTGCTTTATAAATGGAACGAATGTTAAGTTAACCTTTACGACGATTTGCCACAATTGACAATTGACATAAGTCACGTAGGGTTAGGTTCAATTACAATTAAACAATTTGGCCATAGATTATGTTGTTTATATAAACAACCAGAGGCGCTACCGCCAAGAACGATATTCGTAAATTTCGGACCATTGTCTCTGTCACTCTCATGACACCTTAATTGGAGTAAAAGAGAAATATGCCCGAAATATACGAACTTCGATGTTTGCAGTACCGCTCCTGCTGTGCTCCGCGGTTTTACCCGTGATTTATTAGGGAAAAACCGTAGCCTATAAGTATGTCAATCCAGGGTGTCAGCTAACTCAATACCAATTTTATTATAATCGCTCCAGCCGTTTAGACGTGAAGAAGTAAAAAACATACACACTTATAAACTTTCGCATTTATAATATTGGCCTTTAGCGTGGTGGTAGCGGTATAGACAGAACTTATATTCAGATTCAGAGATCTTGAAGAATCTTGAAATAATTTTAATATGGGCGTTGTCCTTCTTTCTTCGCTTTCCGTTTTGGATATTTCTGGTGGTTGGTGGTCTGGTTTAGGGACAAATCAATCGTCATCATCATTTCAGCTGTAAATTGTCTACTGCTGGACATAAGCCTCCTCCGAATATGACTTGTATCTTGGGGTAGTCGCCATAGTCGCCACGCCTGGCAGGCGGGTTGGCGATCGCAGTAACTGTACTGCGGTAACAACCCACCTACCAGCGCCAACCCGTCAGCCAGGCGAATATGGCAACTACCCCCAAGATGACACAAGTCATATTCGTGGGAGGCCTATGTCCAGCAGTGGACTGCATACGGCTGAAATGTAATGTTATACAAGACTGACCAGATCTAACTTATAATTAACATAAATTACCCTTAGGTACCATTTAAGATGAAATAACCTTATTGTACACTCTTAGTAACATCAATATATTATATACTAACCTGCTGCTGATCTGTATACAAAATTTAATTTTCGTAAATTAACGACTTTATAAAAATCTTTTTAAAATAAAATCTTCCTTTATCACAAAGCCGCTTTGTACAATACAGAGCTGAAGGTGAATTACGGCCCTTGTCGAGAAGAAACGGTTTTTATGAGACTTAAAGTAATTATTGTGTTTCTGTGAAAGAGTTTGTTAGCGGCCATTCAGGCGGGGACACGGACGCGGGGAGGCGCGGACTTGGGCGGCTCTTGTGTTTTTTTTTAAAGTTTACAAAGAGTATGATAGCACAAAGGTAACAGATGACTTCGCGTATGCTATAGCATCCGTGTTCACGAACCTAGGGCACTGGTCGAACCGCGAGCTAGTAAGCTATGTGCTATCAGCTATTTCAAGGGACAAAAGATAATAGTTTCCATGAAAATAAAAGAGAGAGATATACATTTATATCTTATTGCCCGGCGATGAACTACAATCGCCCGGCTATGACATATATGTCTCTTTTATTTACACGGGATCGATTATCTTTTGTCCCTTAAAATTGTTGATAGCTCATAGCTTACTAGCTCTCGGTTGGCCAGTGCCCTAGGTTCGTGAACACGGATGCTATAGCATATGCGAAGTCATTTGTTACCTTTGGCCTATGACTGTCTAACTACTGTTACCGACTGACTGGGTTGCAACCTTTACTCATAATATTGTTATATATTACAAATTTTAATACTTTGTATGACACTACTGCAATAAAGCAGTCTGCTTTTGAATGTGAAAATAAGAACTTGTGCTTGTTGGATATTATTAAATAGTTTCAGATAATTCATAGTGTTTCCATCACAAACCCATTTATATTAACACAGTCCACTCCACTCGCTATCACTTACTGTCCCATCCCGTCGTGGTTGCGTTATTCATACAATGTATTTTGACAAAAATGTAAAAAGAGTGGAATACTAATTTGATGGAGCAGGACGTGAGTATCATTTTCAAGTTTTTATATTATCTTAGTGCAATATTTTATTGATATATGACACATGGACATTGAGCTCAGGTGGCGGGTTGGCGACTGCAGTAGCCGTAGATTGCGTTTCGACGGACGCTGTTGCCCATCCGCATCCCTTTGTAACCTCTTACGACACCCGCGGGTAAAGTCGAGATAGTGGTATTCCAGTCAGCCAGTACCACAAGGCGAACGGCACGGTAAATTGTGAACGCTTAAGTTAACGGCCGCCATCTTTTTTTATGCATCGATTTTTATTTAACACAGCCCGCGGAGTCCGGACCTGCGCCCCCGGAATATTTCTTGTTTTCTCCGAGTTTTCTCAGCTTTTCTTGGCGTTTTCTTTTCCCTAATTAGCTGATTCACGCCGGCGCTGAATTATCTTGTTTATTGAACGCAGTTTAACTTTTCTTGGCCGATGAATGCCTTATTTGTACGGGGCAATGAACTTTGACTTGATCAACGTATTTTTTCATCATCAACATAATTTAAGCCGAAAGACGTCCAGTGAGACATGAAAAACTTAACTGAAGGACCATGTCTATTATGTTATGCGAAAATCAACATTAAATTAACGCAGAATTTGAACATAGAACGCCGACATGCGTGTACACATACGTTACTACTACATAGGCCTGGCCCCTATTTCACAACAGTGACAATTGTCACGATTCCCGACATATGTAAATTTCTGACCTTGTAGGTGTCAATTGATTACATTGACCGCTTCCATTGACCGGGTGGGCCGTGTGCTTGTTTGCCACCAACGCGTTAGGTTTCAATAAAATACCGTTATTTTTTATTATATACTCAATATACGGCTAGTAGTTAGATAAAAAGCTCTTGACAATTGTTACGAGAAATACGACAATTGTCGCGAAATTCAGACAGAGGACTAGGTAATCACATGTCGAAAAATATCGAAATTTCTTCTGAGGATCGTGACAATTGTCGAGAGCTCTTCACCAATCTACTACCTATTTATCTTTTTAAAATTTCGTAATGTCCTTTGAGAAGATTCGTACCTAAATCTCTATTAGTAGATAAAAGTAGGTATAAAGGAGTCCTTTTTGAACGTAAACAGAATTTACGAGAAGCCCGCCTTTAGGAAACAAACACGTATTTGCTATCTCTACCTGACTCTGGACTTCTCTCTGATTTATTTCAACAGAACCAGTTTATATTGACCTATCCACTAAGCAACACTTCGTGGTCTTTTAACCCCTGGAATGCCGCTGTCAAATTTTTGCTATTGAAACAATTACTTTGACATTACATTTAAAGTCCAAACTGCTTGTGACGGATACGGGACAAGGTGTTCGAGGGGTTAAACATATTGTAGATATAACAGCTATACATAATATACATATGACATATACGCCGTGGTTTTTTCCTTCTCGTGTCTTGAAACCCTCCCACCGCTCTTGAGCGTTTATAGCGTGGTTCAAAGAGTGGAACCACGAGCATACCGAGTTTTGGAATCTCTAGCTCGGGCGTCAATATAAGCACGTGAAGGTAAACACTAACTTTGCTCCCTTGTATAACAAATAACTATTAAAGTAGCATACTTGTTTATTAAAACCCTGAAAATGATCTGCTAGCCTAATATGGTCGGAGTTTTATCATTTGTCACGATATCTGTCACGCTCCAACAAGTATGTGAGTGCGAATGTGACGGATAGAACGTTAGACGATAAAATGTCAACCATGCTATTCTGAATAACTTAATTTGCTCATACAAAATTAAACTATATGGATTTACTGTAAACATATAGAAGTATGATTTTATTTATGAGTTTGTATTTAAAATTTCGTGAGACATTCTAATATGTTATTAATAACACGGCTTCACTCACGTTTAGTTAGTTGCTCGACTTGATACGGACAGCATATACATTTTTAGCGTCGAGGGTGCCGAGCCCTCGTCAGCGTAGCCGGCACATGACGAACTCCCGCCCAACGCTCCGCTTTTGCCGCTCGCAATGACAAAACCGGCTGACAACGCTTGAAATAGCTGCAGGGGCGCTACTGCGAAAAACGATATTTGTCTCTGTCACTCTCATGACGCCTTAATTGGAGTAAAAGAGAAAGATGCTCGAAATATACGAACTTCGATGTTCGCGGTAACAGGCCTCTTATTCATAAATTACATATTTAACTGTGTTTTGTCAACTGAACTAATTCAGAGCTCAAGTTTAAACTGGTTATCGAAGCACGTGGTAAGCAATGGCGATAAGACAAGGCGTGACCGTAAAAGAAAAAGGGAAGCGTCGCGGCGGATACGCGATAAGGAGCATAATGGCGGGCGTGATAACGAGGCTTTGTCGCGCTTTGTCGCGCTGTGGAAAGGGTACTGGAAAATATCGTAAAAATGTATTTGGTTACAATAGTGTTCGGTCTGATAGCACTATGGAAAAATAGTCTGTGCATACTTGGAGAGGGCAGGGTTATGCTGCAATTTATGTCTAGAGTACCACAGATTTTCTATTTCTATACAGGGTGAAGGGGCGGCGGATCAATTAGTTTCTTAGGCAAGATGAAGTTTATTAATTAAGTACACCACAAGGGCACTTTTACACGTCGACTATAAAATAAGTAAAGGAGAAGAAAAAAAAATCCTAGCTCGGGTCTCAATATTAGCACAAGCGGACAAACACTACCTTTGCTCCCTTGTAAAACAATATTCATCATCATCATCATCATATCAGCCGAAGGACGTCAACCTCTGGACATAGGCCTCCCCCATAGCGACCTACAGTGACCAGTATGGCGCCACCCGCATCTAGTGAACTCCTACGATATTTACCATGTCGTCGGTCCACCTTGTGGGGGCCTGCCCACACTGCGCCTTCCGGTTCGTGGCCGCCACTCGAGAACCTTTACGCCCCAACGGCCATCGGTTCTACGTGCGAAGTGTCCCGCCCGCTGCCATTTAAGTTTAGCTATCCGGAAGGCTATATCGGTTAGTTACTATTTAAATATGATTGATGATTTTAATGATTTGCGGTCAGCGGTATTTCCGGACTGACACGACCCTCATACCTTCAAGAAATAGCGTACTTTTATATTAAAGACCGGCAACGCGCTTGTGACACCCCTGGTGTGCCTATCGGCGACGGTAAACGGTGCTTACCATCAAGTAATCCGTCTGCTCGTTTGCCAGCTTTGTCATAAAAAAAAAATGTAAAAGGCATTGCATCGATTTATATGAAGAAAGCTGGCTATATGAAACCCCGTGCCTGTTCGTAACCCCACCTCTCGCCTTAAAGAATGGGCAGATCCAGGCATAATGGCGTCTCAGATAAAGACGTCTCTCCACAATGTGGCTTTATTCGGCACATTATATGGAGTGTTGTAAAATTCAAGTCACTGTTACGTGTGAAATACTAAGTATTTTTTATATTTCTCAAGTATTTTTACTCTAAATTTTATGAAATAGTAGTTCTGTATATAAAATTGTTTTTAAGTAAATATGATATAGATTAGTAATGAACGATATAATATAAAAGGACATAAAATAATAAAACAAATTATAATTGGTTGACTTTTAAGAAGCTATTAAGCTATACAACGAGGAAATGCCCCTAGCATCCTTGGTACAATGCCTCAAGGGGCTTTTTTAGATTTCATGAACTAACTAGTTTAGTAATAGTTATTATAATATTGTAATAAAAACCTATAATTGTTCTGGAGATTCAATTTAAAAATGATATAATATTTAATAAGCTAACTTCCAACTAAGGTATATATTCATTTTTTTATGACATAGGCGGCAAACGAGCAGACGGATTGCCTGATGGTAAGCAATTACCGTCGCCCATGGGCACCCGCAAAACCAGGGGTGTCACAAGCGCGTTGCCGGCCTTTAAGGGGGATTGGAGCTCTGGGAACCTTACTCACCATCAGGAACACAATTAACACTACATACATACCTTAAAGGTAGCAGTGCTATTATGGCTGTGGTCTTCTGTTAGGAGGAGGTACTTCCACAGTTGGGCTGCCCAAGATTCAAGCGTGATGGTCATCGCTGTGCCCACCCTCTCATTGTTGGAGGTAGTTTAAGGACATACCCGGGTCCATATATATATTATTTCTTATAAGAAATAACCGCATAACCGGATATATCCGGTTATGTGCTAAAACTACGGCCAAGACCATCCGAGGATGTGCAGCAGCATCCCTGGAGTGCGGTGGAAGATTGCGATCACCAACCCGCTTGCCACGCATGGCGAATATGGCATTAATCCGTGCAAGGCGCACGTCGTTTTTAGGGACGTGCGCCTTTGTCTAGCACTAAAAGTGCTTTGGCTAATACGATGATGATGATGCTTTTACATAGATATCTCTGCTCGATTCGATTTTATTTGCAAAAAACTAGCTAAATTCAAGTAATACCACACATCAACGTGTTTATCAAACAACATTACCTAATTTGCAACATTGGAAGCATTGTAGCCCCGACTTGTACATATTAAATATACCTTGAACATATTTTGCTTCTATTTATAATCAAAATTCTCCCGCCATATTAAAATTTTAATAACACACTTTACACAATCAAGAGCTCTCAAGTCGTGGTTTTAATAAAACATTAATTGACACGTATTACCGTCTCGAGTAAATTACAAAGAGCGTTCCTTCACCTTACGTACATTAGGCGGTGGGGGCGAGACAAATTTTTGTTTTTCGCCCAAGACAGGGAGCGTTGTACCAAGATTTGGCGCGAGCGAGCGAGACGACCGTATGCACACGTTTGCCTTTGTTAAAGAGCAAAAATAATAGAGAGAAGTCGTTTATCTCTTTTTATGGCGCGCGCTATCTCGCGCTATTATGGCGAACAATTTTGGCGCCAAAGAGAAAACTGCTTATTACTTCTTATTCTTGAGCGGTTTGGCGAATGTTCCTATTTTAAAATGGGAATTGGAAAGTTCTGGAGCGTTTTGGGGTTGATTTTCTTTTTAGATGTTATTTGAATGGTTTGAGTGGATTTTATTGGTACAAATGCGAGGAAATTTTTTTAAAGGCCTCGTGAGCTAGTCGATAGTGAGTGTGCCTACGGAGCTCGAGGTCCCGGATTCTAATCGTTGTATGTAATCTTTGTACTTTTAATTGTCACTAATAATAATCCTAGAAAAGAGCACATATGTCTCTGGAATTACAATATACAATCATTTGCCTGATCATATTAGGTCACAAAATGGGATAAAATTCAAAAACATGCTCAAGAGTTGGTTGTTAATTAAGAGTTTTTACAGTCTGAAGGAATATTATAATCACACGGAGTAAAACAATTTTTTTATTTTTTTAATGTAGGAAATGTTTTCGTAGTGTTTTATTTTTTATCTAGTTGTAAGTTTATTATTGTGCGCCCGAAATGGGCAAACAGTTGGATTTTTTTTTCTGTAATTATGACATCCGCATGTACACAGTTTGACAATAAATGGTAAATGGTATAAATGGTAATATTCATCCAGTTGACTAATGAAGTTAAATCACGTAGACCCATAGCAACTTCCTTTTTAATAAAAAAAGGTGCTGTATAAATCATCGCTCTTAACCTTAATTATTGTGTTAACGCGAATTTGCTTTAGTTTTCTTTGTAAATCACATTTTCTTTTCCAAAACCTTTGAAATTCACTAAGCCATTGAGTTAGGATGTTGGGTAATTCGCTAGTAACCACCCTCCACCTTTTAGTAACAGGCCACATTAAACTAAGTAATAGTTTTTTTTTATGACAAAGGTGGCAACGACCAGACGGATTACCTGGTGGTAAGCAATTACCGTCGCCCATGGGCACTCGCAACACCAAGGGAGTCACAAGCGCGTTGCCGACCTATAAGTGGGTTGGAGCTCTGGGAACCTTATTCACCATCAGGAACACAACACTATATATCTGAAAGGTAGCAGTGCTATTATAGCTGTGGTCTTCTGTAAGGAGGAGGTACTTCCCCAGTTGGGCTTCTCCGGATTCAAGGGTGACGGTACTTCGCTGTGCCCTACCTCTCATTGTTGGACGTAGTTTAAGGACATACCCGGGTCCAAAAGTATAAGTAAATTAACTATGTTTATAGGCGTTTAGAATTAATTTTACTATAAAGTTGCCAGTTATTAGTGTGTAGCCAGCTACTAGCGAATTTCCCTATAACCTAACTTAATAGCTTGGTGAATTTCGAAGCATTTAGAAACTGACTAGTTCTTTTAACTCTGTGTATTACAGGTTTTTTTTTTGCATGACATAGGCGGCAAAGGAGCGGACGGATTGCCTGGTGGTAAGCAATTACCGTGGCCCATGGGCACCCGTAACAACAGGGGAGTCACAAGCGCGTTGCCTACCTTTAAGGGGGGTTGGAGCTCTGGGAACACTACATACACTACATACCTGAAAGGTAGCAGTGCTATTATGGCTGTGGTCTTCTGTAAGGAGGAGGTACTTCCCCAGTTGGGCTGCCCCAGATTCAAGTGTGATGGTCATCGCTGTTCCCTACCTCTCATTGTTGGACGTAGTTTAAGGACATATCCGGGTCCGGGTCCGGGTGAGTAGAATTCATTTTTAGTGTAAGGTGGCCGGTTATTGGCGACTTACCCTAATAGGTTAGAAGATTGCTTGAAAGGCATTGTTCACGGCTTTGCTCTGTGCAATCAAAAGAAAAATTGTTAGGTAGGTTGATAAACTTGAGGCTTTTATTATATTGAGAGTTGTATTCTTCATTATCTGTATTTAATTTTGTCGACTATGGTTATGGACTAAGTAGTTTTGATGCTTTACATAAACGTGAATGTTTTTTTTTTTATTTTATTATAAGGAACGAAAAATACACAAGATTGCTACATTTAAAAAAAACTTAAAATTTTAAAGTACGAGACAAAAAAACATTGTGTATGTAAAAAGATAAAAGATCTTTAGTTTAAATTGTGAATATTAAGAAAACTCATTGGTTCTAACTCACTGGTTCAGAAAAGCTTGGTTTATATATGGGAGTTTAAAAAAATAATGCATCCAATTAGTGAAAGTTGTTAAGAAAAGTTAAATCACTGTCAGTTTCGTGACGACAATTAAGCGTTTTTCGTTAAAAACTTGTCGAAAATGTCCAGCAGCGGACTTTTAGGATTGAGATGATGATGATTGTCATTCTAAGGGATATAAAGTATTTTAGACCCACGGATAAATTACCCAAGACAGTTTGACCGTTAAGTTTCTCACTTAAGAGAGGATTCATTTCTATTTTGCAGGCATTACAGTTAAGGCCAAAGATATCATACATTTCAGCCGTATGCAGTCTACTGCTGGACATAGGCCTCCCACAAATACGACTTGCATCATCTTGGGGGTAGTTGCCATAGTCGCCACGCTTGGCAGGCCGACTGGCGACCGCAGTAGCTGTAGATTGGGTTTCGACGAACGCTGCTGCCTGTCCGTAGGATTTTTCCCCTTGTCGCCTCTTACGACACCCGCGGGAGGAGATGGAGTGGTGCTATTCTAGTCAGCTGGCATCACACGGCACAGTCAGCCGGCATCGCACGGCATAGATATCGACTCAACCAAAGTGCCAAAACATGTATACATGTTGGTACATGTATACAGAAAAGAAGAAAATGATGCAGTCAAAGTGCCACATGCACCTTATTGTCTTCCTATTGTGGTCAATTCTTCTTTTCTTCTATGATTAGTGATTTATTTTGTTATAAACCGCCTTAAACCTCTTTGCTTTGCCTAAAGGTTGACTGGTAGAGAATGCTTTGTAGCATTAAGTCCAGCGCAGTTTTGTACTTTGTGTTTTGTGCAATAAAGGATAAATAAAGAAATTAGTATTAATTGATTTTATTTTTGACATGTGTTTTTAAACATTAAGGAATTTGAATTGAATTGAATTGAATTAAATTAACAAACCACCAAGACTTGGCGCTCCCTAATCATTCTCCAGTAAATCATGGCGCAAATGGATTAAACCGGTAAGTATTTATTTACCGGCCAGTAATCTCAGATCACGCAAACAGAGGGGAAATTATACGCTTTGTATAATTTGTACAGTCAACGACACTCCTAGCTATACATTGGTAGACCTTATTATATAAGGCATAAAGTCCACAGATGTACTCTTAAGTGTTGCTGTGTGTACAAGGGGTGGCGCCTTCACGAACTGTCGTTGATTTTTTAAAGATTAAACAGTCAGTAATTAAAAAAAATGTGTTTTAAATTGGAAAATGTCAATCATTAAGAGTACTTAACCTGAAAACCAGTAATTAAAGGAGTTGCAGTCCATAGGTTACGGTTAACTGCTTACCATCAGGCGGGTCGTATGCTTGTTTGCCACCGTCGTTGTATCATCATCATCATCATGTCAGCCGAAAGACGTCCACTGCTGGACATCGGCCTCCCCCAGAACGACCCAAGAAGACCGATCCTGCGTGCGCCTTCTGGAGTGGCGACCACGAACTGGAAGACGCAGCGTAGGTAGGCCTCCCACAAGGTGGACCGTCGTTGTATGAATAAAAATAATTTAAGTATTAGAATTACTTTTAAATAATATTGTTGGTTCGCCTCTTCTCGAAACAGTTCTGTATTCTACATATTATAATATTTTTTTATGCCTTATTCTATTGATATCATATAAATACTTAGATATGAATACTTTTGTAATAATATTGCACAATGAATTGCTACGAAGTAATATTGGAAGTGTTTCTCAGGCTCACTTGAATAAAAAATAAATTTAATATCAACCCGGACCCGGGTATATCCTTAAACTACGTCCAACAATGAGAGGTAGGGCACAGCGAAGTACTATCACGCTTGAATCTGGAGAAGCCCAACTGGGGAAGTACCTCCTCCTTACAGAAGACCACAGCCATAATCGCACTGCTACCTTTCAGGTATGTAGTGTTGTGTTCCTGATGGTGAATAAGGTTCCCAGAGCTCCAACCCACTTATAGGTCGGCAACGCGCTTGTGACTCCCTTGGTGTTGCGAGTGCCCATGGGCGACGGTAATTGCTTACCATCAGGCAATCCGTGTGCTCGTTTGCCACCTTTGTCATAAAAAAAACTTGTCTAATTAGACATCAATAATATCAAATTATCTGTGTCACCACTCATCAGACATTATAGCTCAATTAAATACATATCTCAGAAACCTACATATTCCTGTCTATATTCGGAGTAAATAGAAAACTGATTTTGTAAGCTAAAATAATATTTGACATCTGACAAAAAATAATTATAAAATTCTTTTGCACTAAATATATAGGTAATTATCGCATATTTGAAGTAAATAAGAATGCAAGTAACAAATATTTAAAAAAAATACATAATTGAAAATCTATGAAGGTTTGATTACATTTTTTTTCTATTGACCCCAAATGGTAGTTTCACGAAAGTTGAAGTCACGCACACAACAACATCTCATGTAATGATAG
Organism: Grapholita molesta; assembly: GCA_022674325.2. NCBI lineage: Eukaryota > Metazoa > Arthropoda > Insecta > Lepidoptera > Tortricidae > Grapholita > Grapholita molesta. The sequence goes on along the minus strand of CP053124.2, from coordinate 18,708,690 downwards.
GAATATTTTGAAATTACTCATTCATTCCATTCATTCAATCAGTACTTCATATAGTTGTGTGCGTAATCCATTCGCCTCAACTCTCGTGGAACTACCTTATACTATGGGATAATTAGCTTATAGTGACATTTGTCTATGACAATTGTTAGTTAAAAAAAAACAAATGAAAGTGAATTCTTTATTTAAAATTTAAAAATACCGTTTAACGTAAATTGGCGTACTGCGGCGCTACCGCGAAAATCGATATTCGTTTTCAAACGATTGTCTCTGTCGAGTGATCTTAGAGTGTTTTAATTGGAGTAAAAGAGAAAGGTGCTTGAAATTTACAAACTTCGATGTTCGCGGTACCAGAATTGCATGTAGTACTATACAAAACTGTACACTAGCCCTCAGGCCATCCTATTCTGCCTCCATCGACTGGCAACGCCAGACACCTTCCATTTTGTGCAAATTAAATTTGTTTCACCGCCTCTGGCCCTATACATGTACAGTAATGTGTTTCTTAAATTTGATTTGTCAGAATAGAACGATTTATAACCTAAAATGGAATCGATAGTTATGTAAAAAAATATCATATACAAGACATTCTTGCACAAATTGGTAATAGTAATCTCAAGGCTTGTGTTGTGCTTAGGTACTCATGTTTTCTTACAGAATAAAGCATGTACATATGTTTAAAAAATTTTTTGTAATACTATTTTGAAAAAATAAGTCCCGCCGAGGTTCTTGCCGGCCATTAAAGTCAAATTACTTCTCGGGTGTAACTTAGAACTGGTGTAGTTTTTATTTTTCTCTTTTTGTATACTCGACGTGTAAAAGTGCCCTTGTGGCCTAATTACTAAATAAACTTTTGAGTGTGAGTAAACTAAAAATGCATTTACCTTTAATATGACATTTGATTATACAACCATATTATTAAATAATCAATTTGACGTTCAGTTTTCAAACCCCTCCCCCATAATTGTCAGCCAACATTTGGTTGATAACATTCCAATTACAGCATGTAAATAACCACTCAATAAATACGCGAAAGTAATCATTATGTCCACTTAAAAACCTTAAATGCTGATTCAAAGTCCATTAAAGATATGTGTTGGTAAAATGTATGGAATCTTCCGAATGGAAGTCTCATTCGACTTCAAAGAAATTGACGTGGATTCGACTTTAATTCGATTTTAATTAAGTGACCTAAAGGTAAGTTTTTTTTTTTATCACATAAGCGGCAAACGAGCAGACGGATTGCCTGGTGGTAAGCAATTACCGTCGCCCATGGGCACCCGCAACACCAGGGGAGTCACAAGCACGTTGCCGGCCTTTAAGGGGGGGTTGGAGCTCAGGGAACCTTACTCACCATCAGGAACTACAGACCTGAATGGTAGCAGTGCTATTATGGCTGTGGTCTTCTGTAAGGAGGAGGTACTTCTCCAGTTGGGCTGCTCCAGATTCAAGCGTGATGGTCATCGCTGTGCCCTACCTCTCATTGTTGGACGTAGTTTAAGGACATACCCGGGTCCAAGTGTGCAGTGTGCGACTTGCAAGGAAGTCGCAAGTCCAGTCCTGAAAGTACCCCCTAAATCTTTAAGTTAGCTAATTTGATGTACCTAAAGGAAACGTTCTTTTATGCTTTAAGGAAGATACTTCGTTATTTTTTTTACTTTAACCAATCCGGGAATGAAATATACAGGACTCCTAGCTTTGACCTTTTCTAGGTGCAAGGTAAATGTAGTCGACATGTTAATGCCCAATAGTGGACACCCTGCTGTCACTTTTATTGCGTTACATAAGTTTGAATTACTGGGACAGTAACGAATATTCGGACGCTTACCTTAATTATTGAGCAGGACGAAAGTTGAAATTTCTACAAAACGGTAGAGCTGCTCGTACGTATTGTAGAAAACTGCAAAAAATAATACTTCATGAAAGCCGCCTGCCAAGCGTGGCAACTCTGGCAACTACCCCCCTAAGATCATATTTGGGGGAGGCCTATATCCAGCAGTGGACGCTTATGGCTGAAATGATCTAACGGCAAGGTTTCTCGCCTAATACTAAACTAATACAATTTATGAAGCGTGTATATGCGATTTCCCATATTTTGTTTTAACTACAGGTTTAACTAAGTCTGTTCATGATGGATGGGAGCGTTATGGTAAGGGTAACAAGTGACAGTGACAGTCTTCTAACGACTGACTGTGGGTGCTGTGTCACTATAAGCGTTTGACATTTGGTGTTCCGAAAACGTCACTCAGATTCAGCTGAGCCCGTCTTAACCGCTTCTTGCTGGAAGCGTAAACTCAGTAGGGTGACGGCGTCAGTTGGACAATGAACCAATCATGAACATTAGTGCCTTTTTCAAAGGAGTCAAGTGTTGTGCTTTTGTTGGTACATATTCAATTTATAACGTTATGGTTTTTGACTTAAATACTAATGTCTAACATTGGTGCCTTAGGAACGCCACATTCACATAGGACATTGGTGCCTGTCCAGAAGTTCTGAAAACAGACCGAGTTATACGTTAGTCCTGTGATATCAAGTCATGTTGTAGTTTTTAAAATTCGAATGCAGTCGAGGAAATGGAATGAAAAAGTAGATTATCGGACAAATTGAAGCAAACGCCGCTAATGACACTCGGCCGTGTCAACAGGCGTTAGAAAGAAATTAAGGAATGGGGAGCGTCAAGCGCGAGTCGGAAGTGGGGCTCCGTGTTCTGGTTTTGTGTCACAATACACCTTGTAGTCTTCCAAGGCCCTAGTAAAAAGTATTAGAAATACATACTACGCTATCGGTATAAAATGACTATTGGCAATGAGAATGACTATTTTAAAGTGATATCTTAATGCTTATTGCGTGCACCGCAAGTTGGAGACATTGGAGACAAAAGTGACATTCAAACGTCGATAAAATTGCTTTTTAATTTCATTTTCCTTATTTCATGTCATTTTCATGCCATGTGCGTTGACACCTATGTATGCACAGTCTCACATCCGGGGTATCAGCTCATAGGCCTGCTCTGCAGCTGCACAGGCCCAACTACTCAAGCGTCGCAAATACTCTTCGATATTGAAAGACTACGAGTATGTGTCGCTTGCTGTAGAGACAATGGGTCTTTGGTCATCAAATCCTTTATTGGCTGGCCAGCGTTTCTGGAGACCGTAGAGCTGGCACGTACCTCTCCCAGCGCATTTCCCTCGCTGAACAGAGAGGTAGCGGCACCAGCGTTATGGGATCCATGCCGCAGGTGGAACTTCTACAAGGGCTTTTCTTTTTATAACCGGTTTTAATAGATTAATTTAGCTTTTTTAGTTTATTTTAAAATTTAGTTTTAATTTTACTTTTGCATGTGGCAAACTGGTCCCTTATCTTACAAATTAAACACACAATTAGACTGATTTCTTTACGGTTATTACACACGATTACAATCAAACAGTATTTAGCCCTGTAAGTAAACTTTTAAAATTACCCCCATCATTTCGAGAACGATATTGTCCTCGTGGTGCTAAAAGCTCTCTAAACGACACGTTCTGTCGTCTAAAAATTACCCACAGGTAATTTATAAAACTATAAAATGTTTAGATATTGCACAATCCTGGCCCTGCACATAGTTCGTCTATTTACCACCTTGTCGCTCGCATATACAAGAGCGATAGGGAGAGAGATAGTTATTTCGATGTTCGCAGTAAGCCCTCTGATTCTCAGCGCACGTAACGGACCCCTAGGCGCCCGAAGGCATATCGCACACTAGGAAATTAGTTTGTACAGCGGCAAGCCCCAGGCAACCTGTTGTGACAAGGGCCATTGGAGAGTTCAATGAAATTGATAATTCTTGGCGCTTAGTGCTACATCTACAATAATAAAAATGAGGATATTACTATGTAGAGGTCAAACGGAGCCGACATGGTCTTAGAGATCAAGGCTCCTAAACAAAAAAGATAAAAAAAATGTATTGGAAAAAGTCCGGATGCTCGACATTATATGACAGCTTTAAACTGAAATCTTTAGCAGTAAAGGTGACAGCTGGGTGTCCACTACTGGGCATGACGAGTATTAGGGCGTTTACCTTACAGTTTATAAAATATAGGTGCTGCAGATTTTTTTTGTTGTGTCTTTAATTAGTAGGTAGGTACAGTCAACCAATGTGATTTATGGGCCACTTAGTTCTTTGTCACAGTGAATATCTATATGAATGCATATTAATTGTATAAAAGCGGGTAACTCACGTTTTATAAGTCGAATGTTGCTCGACATGTTTCACTCCGTAACGAGGAGCATAACCGACGCAGACCAACAGACAGTCGGTTAGCCAACGCGAATGGCTCATGATTATGCTCCTCGTTACGGAGTGAAACATGTCGAGCAATATTCGACTTATAAAACGTGAGTTACCCGCTTTTATACAATTAATATGTTTCAATCTCACGATAGTTTTGTGTTTATATGAATGCAGTAAAATATATACCTAAATATTTAATAAGTATATATATTTATAAATATTTTTTTCGGGACAATCTTATACAAATCGACCTAGTACTACGGTAAGCTCAGTAAGGCTTGTGTTGTAGGTACTAGACGACGATACATATAAATACTTAAATAAATATAAAACATCCATCACTCAGGAACAAATAACTGTGCTCCACACAATAAATGCCCTGACTGGGATATATATATATAGATTTTCACTATAACAAGGAACTAAGTGGCCCATTAATCACATTCATCAATCATAATCATGTACATAATATATAGAGTATGGGCGCATGAGATAATACAATAATTTGAAAAAAAAAACTAACATAACCTATGACCGATTCTGTATGGCCGGTAATTTTGTAATAACGTTTATTTGATACTAATACCGTTATTCCATCCCCGCGAAAGCGTTCCACATTTGAAATTGTACGTGAAGAAATCGATTCAATCGGAATGAACTGTAAAAGAAAGTCAGCGACGTTTTATGTTCAGCGTAATGAGATCTTTACAGCGCTGGCTGATTACCTTCTTCACGATTTACCAAGAATTTCTCAATTTCGTACCGTTATACTCGTAATATAAACAGCTGATACCGGAAAAATAATTGCATTTATTAAAATACACTTAACTAGTAAGTAACTATGCCCGTGAGGCATTGTATTAAGTATGCTGGCGGCATTTCCTCGTTGTATCGCAATGTCGATACGTTGTGCGATGAAGCCGCCAGCTCTTCGGTCACCAGTTATATCAACCAGACGTTTCGCGATTTCTGCAAAAACTTCGTGCGCGCTGGGACCCAATGGACCTTGCGTCCCTACGCCAAACGGAACAAAATGGTACTCTCTGCCCAGGCTACCGGAAATATCATACCGCAATACGAAATTTCAAATCAATTTCAAAACTTTGACGGCGTCCTAGGGTAGTCGGTAGCGAAATTGCGGACGAAGTAGGAAGTAGTTTAGCACATTTTGATTTATTATGCAAGACTGACCAGCGTTTCACCTCAGTCGCACCTGATGGTTAGTGTCGACGAGGTCGAGGGTAGCACGCTGGTTCAGTGACAGCCTATTCACTCTCATATTTGTATGTTTATCATGATTATTTGTAGTTCAGCTATGATAATATGTAATTATCTAATACATAAATCTTCATTTGGTACCTTTGACACAAGTCTTATTAAGGCTACCTTTTATATTTAATGCCAAATGTATCTCCTTAGAAATTGAATTTATAACAAAAAACTTTTTACTGGTTGTCTGCTTTATATTGACAACCAGTATTTTTTTATTTACTTAGTTTTAGGAGTACCAATAGCTATTAAAACTATTTTATAAACTTATGGATGTATGGACCAAGTTGTGATGAAATATGTTACTAACACCATATTTGTAACAAATGTAGAAAATATTTTCCCATGCACTTTCCTACCTACTGACTATTGATGGATGAAATCAAACACGGATTTTATACGAATACTAATTTAAGTTTCATCCCAAAGCTTTCAGTTGTTTTATTTTGACGACCGGTCTGGCCGATGAAGCCGATGGTCCTGGGTTCGATTCCCAGCCAAGGCATTTATTTTTGTGATGAGCACAGATATTTATTGTATTTAAGTATTAATATGTATCTATCTATTATATATATCGTCGTCTAGTACCTACAACACAAGCCTTTCTGAGCTTACCGCAGGACCAGGTCGATTTGTGTAAGATTGTCCCTTATTATTTATTTATTTATTTTATGAATAAATATCGCGGCAACCGAAGACAACATCTTGATAGATTTTTAACCACTAGTGCATTCACCCTACAACAGTTAAGGCATAATAAGGCAACAGTCAGTCAAGACGGACGGCACAGACGTGGACGTTTATATACGAGTATACGGATAGATTTCCAGTTAACACATCAGGTGAACTGCGGCGCTACCGCGAAACACGATAATCGTAAATTTCGGACGATTGTCTCTATCACTCTTATGATGCCTTAATTGGAGTAAAAGAGAAAGATGCTCGAAATATACGAACTTCGATGTTCGCGGTACCGGGCCTGGCACCAGCGTTCCTTGGAACGTAGGAACATAGTAGAACCAACCCGCCTGCCAAGCGTGGCAATTAATTTAAGCCCCCTTCACTCCCTCTAGGGGGTCTATAGGGGTAATAGAATAGACTAGAATATGAATAGAATATAGGTTTGCGCTCGAGACGACCATAGTGCAACATCGCAAGTCACGTTATATTGGTACCTTTTAAAGAAGCGTTTGGCGAACGTTATAAGCAGCTTAAAGGACATTTGGATTAAAATCATACCTACATTTGCACCTACGTATTTATACTTAGTAAATAATGCCTCTATACGAATATTATGATTATGACCGTTTATCATCAACGTATAGGTTAAAAACTTAACTGAAGGACTATGTCTATGTAGTTGTGAAGAGAATTAATACGGATCTTACGTCAAAATTTTAATATAGAACGCTGACATTTTGACGCTAAGCTTTTCATCTATATCTTCCTCTGCCTATTATACAATAATGCTAATTAACTAATTAAGTACTATATAAGTACTATCTTGAGCGCATCTAGAAGTACCGTCACGCTCGAGTCTGGAGAAGCCCAACTGGGGAAGTACCTCCTCCTTACAGAAGACTACAGCCATAATAGCACTGCTACCTTTCAGGTATGTAGTGTTGTGTTCCTGATGGTATGTAAGGTTCCCAAAGCTCCAACCCCCCTTAAAAGTCGGCAACGCGGTTGCGACTCCCTTGGTGTTGAGGGTAATTATTTTTATATTAAGCAGAAACGTCTCCTAGCATATCAAAGATATTTAAATCGAAAGAAAAATAGAAAGCAGCGGGACTCGAACCCACAACCACTGGATCACTAGCCCAGTGCACTACCAGTTGTGCTATACGAGCGCCGCTTATAAGGTAATTGCTTACCATCAGGCAATCCGTCTGCTCGTTTGCCACCTTATGTCATAAAAAAATAGGTATATACATTTTAAAGTAATAATAAATGAGTCGTTCCTCTCGTTTTTTATGCTATACGCGACGCGACGTCTGATGTAACAACGCAACAACGTTGCTAAACAAAAAAACAGGCCCGAGTGTGAAAGAGACCACAACACAACAGTATTTTTATAGCAAGCATTGTAATGTAGAAGCTGTTAATAGCCAATGTCGTTTATAGGATACCAATATAGGAGACCAAGACTTAAACTTAGTCCATATTGGCATAAGCAAACTCTCTTAAAGGATTTCAAGAATTCATTTAATATTCCCTATGAAGAAAATTGGCTTATTTACCAGGGATTAATATTCCAAAATTTAGGTTAACCCTATTAGTTTAGCCTCCTAGCTATCACCTTGCAATCAGACCTAGATGCATACATTCATTAAATTAACCCGGGCGTAGTATTAGGCACTGCACAAAATGCAATCAGTTCCGTTTTCCTCATGCAAATCTCAATTTCCGTGGCAGTGTGCGCACCATTTCTTACGCTAATAAAACCGGTACCGACCGGCGTGTTTTCCTGATGAACGTCAAATGACGTTATGACAGCGCACGGCGCCATTTAACGCCTATTTGGTTCCAATTTCAAATCTGGCGCGCTCCCCTGCGGTTCCGGACGGCGAATGGGGCATAGATAATACCGTTTTGTTTTAAGTGTAAATGACTTTCGCCATTCAGCCAGAAAGTTATGGTTTTAAGTTTTGAAATTATTTTAAGTTCATTTTTGTGATTATGTACCTAGATTATGAATGTGATATTCTGGTTTGCTTTCAATGTTTTAAAAGAAATGTATGTTAGATATTAAGAAGCACGTATAATAAGCAATGAATAAATGAAATGAAATGAAATGAAATATGTCCCGATATGGTATTTTGGTTTAGGTGAAAAACATAACTGAAGGACCATGTCTATGTAGTTGTGCAGAGAATTATTATGAAACATACGTCAGTATACTCTTAGAACGCCGACATGCGTGTACACACACATTAAGTACTACTAAATAGGCCTGGTGCTTTCGCTAAGTTTTTCGCTTACAGGAAATGACTTACAATATAGTAAAAAATTATCATCATCATCATCATCATCATCTCAGCCATAAGACGTCCACTGCTGAACATAGGCGTCCCCCTTGGATCTCCACATGTATCGGTTGGAAGCAACCTGCATCCAGCGTCTTCCGGCGACTTTAATGAGGTCGTCTGTCCATCTTGTGGGTGGACGTCCTACGCTGCGCTTGCTAGTCCGTGGTCTCCACTCGAGCACTTTTCGACCCCATCTGCCATCTTCTCACCGGAACTAAACTATTCTTCATCGGAACTAAAGTCACCGACATAGCCCACCGGGTTAGCAAGCTGAAGTGGCAATGGGCAGGCCACATTGCACGCAGAGAAAAAATTATCAGTAAAACTAAATTTTAGACGTTATCAATTTATCTGAAATCGGAACTTCAGGCTGATAGATTTGCAATGTTCCAATGGAACCAGGCCAAGACTTCAATCAGTGGAATTTAAATAAAACTCCCGCTCTCATCAGCGTTTGCCGCATAAACCGCTCACGTAGGAGTTTTATCCAAATGAAATTTGGATAGACCGCTTTGTGAATGGACAAATAGGAATAAAAATGGTTAGGTTCTGGCCAAAAAGGAAAATGAAAGAAATCAATATGGCCGAAACAGAGGGGTGGCGCGCTGCAGAGACGGTGCCAAGAAAATTGTTTTACGTCGCTGCAGTTCCATTTGTAATGTTGAATTACTTTTATATACATTATGGGAGAGACTGTAATGTTATGATAACAAAACAGCTTTGATCATGTTGATTGGTTGAACTAATTATATTAACTGACACACGAACACATAGACAAATACTTGTTTTATAGTGATGGACTGATGGATGTGCAAGTTTGCAGGATTTTGTATTGATGACATTTTATTAATAACTAGATGACCCGTTGAACTTCGTAACACCCGTAACTTCTCTTTTTATCTTATTATGTCTATGGTTATAAATTAGAATGTCAATGATTGACAGGTAGGGACAATTTGTATGGGAATTAAGAATCACTGTTTTGTAATTATCATCACAATATATTCGTATTTTTACACTGCCTAAACCTTCTGCGGTCTAATACAAACATTTCAAAACCAAAGTTAAATTGGTTCAGCGATTCTCGAGTGTATGGGTAACTAACAAACGCATTTCATTTTTTAAATATTTATATAGATAGATTAAACATACACATATGGATTTAATGAAAACTAAATCAAACATTTATGTCAAATCTGATATATAAACACGAAAATTATATCAAATCAATAAATAAATATTTTAGGAAATTTTTACACTAATCGAGTCAAATCAACAAGGTATTGGTTCATGTAAAATTTTGATGGTAATTGGTAATAGATACATTACGTATAAATACTTAGACAACGGACATAACCCAGAAACTAAATATTCACTAAAACACGAATAAACTCTCACTAGCTACACCACTGAAAAAATGTAGTGTGTAAGTTTTGGTAGGTTTAAATCAGAGCCCTGAGTGTAAGTTTTTAACGTAACTTTACGTCACGAACGCGTTTGCGTTTCCCATATAAATAAATAACATTATCACTTACGCGTTCGTAAACGTTTTTTTTACTTCAAAAGAAACTTACACTAGAGCCTCTAGTTTAAATAAAAACTTAGTAGACTACGAGTATGTTCAAAGAATCGCCATAGCGTCATTGAGTTATTGAACACGCACAATATTTTTCACGTCACAATAAAAAATATAACGGTTGAATTGAATGTCATCCTTAACCAAATAAACCGTCACAGCCCAGCCACCACAATACGCGACACGAGCCCGGGTAACCGGGAAGAATGGAACATAAATAATATCCGTAAATACGAGTAAAATATTGAGAACTGTCGACTGGATACCCGGGCTTCCGGGCCCGGATATCGGCTAGTGCGGGCGTTGTGCGCGTTTAGACAATGTCACTTTTTCAAAACGTATTCACTAGTGTAACGTCACTATTATATGATTGGCAACACCGTTCTTGTGATGGTCAAAGTGAATGAATGGGTATGTCATCATCGTTCAGCCGCGGTTGTCAGTTGACGTCGTTGTCGTAGGTAGTTCCGTTCCTTGGATAGTTCCACGAGAGTTGAGGCGAATGGATTACGCACACAACTATATAAGTACGGATTGCAAAAAGAGTAAATGAATGGAATGAATGAGTGAATGTAAATAAAAACACTTAAAGTGTATTCATTGTAAAGATGCGGGTAACTCACGTTTTATAAGTCAAATATTGCTCGATATGTTTCACTCCGTAATGAAGAGCATAATCATGAGCCGTTCGCGTTGGCTACCCGTTGACAAAACGCGAGTTACCCGCTTCTATACAATTAATATGTTTGAATCTCACTTAAAGTGTAACCATCGCCAGTTATTTCAATCATGTTTGAAGGTTTAATAAAAAACTTTTTGGTCTGTATTCACTCTATTGCCTGTTGAACTTGCAACCGGTATGAAAAAAGAACTGCATTTCAAAATCTTCCTACCATTACATGAGAATTTGTGTGTTGTGAATTCAACTCTCGTGAAACTACCTTTTTTTTTTTACGTAGCCTATGTTGTGTCCCACTGCTGGGCAAAGGCCTCCCCTCGCTTTAACCACTCGTCGCGATCTAGTGCATGCTCCCGCCAATCGCGACAGAAACCATCCAGGTCATCCCGCCATCTCCTTTTAGGTCTACCTCTGCCCCGGCCGACTTGTTCGGTCCACTCAGTGGTTACTTTAGCCCATCGGTCCGGGTTCATGCGGCAGACGTGTCCAGCCCAGTTCCACTTGAGCATGGCGGCCTTGACGCCGACATCCGAGATGCCTGTCCTGGAGCGCAGTTCTGTATTTCTAATACGATCGATTCTACGGGCCCCTATACCTATACCTACGTTGAATATGTTTGTAATAATAAATGTTTGATTGAAATACACAATTAAATGACATATACAGGTACACTGTTGGGCTCTCGTACGTTTTCTTGTGAAATAAAAGTTTGTCAAAATTAAGAAACTAGTTATATTAAAACTTAGGGTTCGTGTTTAACAGAACATTTTACAGATGAAAGAACATTTCTCAGTGGTTATTTGGTTTATTTTAACACTTAGTGAGTTTCTTTAAGTATACAACAACATTTAAGTGATGAGGATTGCGTATTATTATACATGAACGATTAAGACTTAATACGAGACCACGAGGACAACGTCGTCTTCGAAATGTCGGAGGTAAATTTTAAGTTAATATACGCGGTTAAGTCCCGTTAATGTATAATAATTTTGTTTTTATTTTATTTTATTAATTAGGTACAATTACATGACATTAACACACGAAGCATGCAAATAGTAATTAAGACTGTAGGACCAAACTAGTTAATATCACTATTACAATTGTACACAACATTGACACAATACATTCGAGAAACCTAATCGTAATTTAACAAGCACTAATTTAGTCTATAAACATTCTTACTTTGTTGGCAAAGGAAGGGTTAAAAAGATCAATGTCTATGTTAAGATCATTGTATAGACGACAATGTGTACAAACCGTGAAAGTTTAAATGAGGATTGCGTAACTCTGTCCGATGTCTTCAGGTAAGGACGATTCACACATGTAAGTAAGGATGAACATACTTCAGATACTTAACTTATTAATGAAATATAAAAAAAATCTCAGCCTTCTCTTATATTTCCCTTGTAAATCGCTATTGACTTTAACAAAAAAACCCTTTAAAATCACAATCGCATAACAAAGCATTGATACGATTTGCATATTACCGATACAGAGCCCGTGTCCTCGCTTTGAGACGCAAGCCTTTATGCGCGACTGCGCACAATCGCTGCGATTAACTGTCGCAACAAAAACGCACAAAGACCTCATACGAGTGTGGAGCCCTAATCGGATGATCGCGAAGCACCGACTGTTGTGTATCCGGTGGCTTTCTGACCAGGGAGGTGGTCACACTGGAAGCGACCAGGGCAAACCTTGGCTTCATATTCTGGATACTCGGTGATTCATTGATACTAATTTATTATTGTCATACACAAGTTGTGCTATGAGATTAGAAAGATAGCCGCCAGCTACATCATCCGGACGCTTTGCGATTTCTGCAAAAAATCCGCGCTGGGACTCCATGGACCTAACATTTCTACGCCAAACGGTACAAAACGGTACTCTCTGGCCAGGCTCTTTTATTTTTCTGTGTTTCTTTCGGAGTTTTCCGTCGCAGCACCGGCTTTTATCTTAGTTTTGGATACGTTGGAAATGGGAGATAGATACGCTACGATCTACGCAGGTAGGATTCTGCTTATGCCTCTTGTTATCGTCTCTGACAGTGACTCGTCAGACACTATTATAAATATCGAATATCGTCAATTTGGGGTCCGATTTTTGAAATAGGCACCGACTAATCTTCATAGAGATTCTCATTAATTCTCTTTGGAAATTGGGATATTTCAAAAATCAGACCTAAGATCTTTTGACATGTTATTGAACTTCATCTTTTATCGACTTAGATTATCGTAACTGCCCAATCACTTGCCCCCAAACTGAGCATAAGATAACGGGGTGTAGTCACTATGGTACGCATTGAAATCAAATTACTTCCAAAATTCTATCGTGCTCAGAATATAAAGATGATTCTGATTTATTTTTTATTATGCAGAAACGTCTGCTAGCGAATATCTTCGATACCTCCGGGTACTCGGTAGTGCACTGGGCTAGTGATCCAGTGGTTGTGGGTTCGAGTTCTGATTTAAATATCGATGAATATGATTTCTCTATTACTATTTCTGTTAGATATACAACAGAATTCAGTAATATATTAATTATATTGTAGTAATCCGAGTAGGTATATAACTGGGAGTTCCTTACTGACCCATACGTGGGGCTCGGACGTACAATGGAATTAATTTGCTTCGACGTATGAGGACAATACATTTCGTATGGGAATTGTGAATATAATTAGTGTATTTCTGAAGCCATATCCAGTAGGTGTGCATCGCATCTTGACCGTTGCGGGCCCAAGCGGGAATAAAGAGGTATTAAAGTACGGTTAGGGACGCTTTGTATGGGGCTTAGCCATACCTCTGCTCGCTACTTGTATTTTTGAGCCTTTGTATTAGTCAGCCACTTTCTGGACAATCACGTGTATATTTTCAGGTTAGGTTAGAGACATGGAACGATCATCATCATCATGCTTATCATATCAGCTGAAGGACGTCTACAGCTGGTCTTAGGCCTGCCACAAAGCGTCCTACAATAAATAAATACATATAAATAAATATTTCGGGACAATTTTACACAATTCGACCTAGTCCTACGGTAAACTCAGTAAGGCTTGTGTTGTAGGTACTAGACGACGATATATATAATAGATAGATACATATAAATACTTAAATACATAGAAAACACCCATGACTCAGGAATAAATGTTTGTGCTCATCACACAAATAAATGCCCCGACTGGGAATCGAATTCAGGACCATCGGCTTCATAGGCAGGGTCACTACCCACTAGGCCAGACCGGTCGTCGAACAATGACCCACATCCAGTGAATTTCCGAGATCTTTACCAGTATTTCGGTTCACCATGGTCACTGTACCTATATAAAACAAAATAGCACAGACATCCTGACACAAAATAAATTAACCCCACGGTAAGCTCAAGAAGGCTTGTGTTGTGGGTACTCATCCAACGATATATGTAACATACAAATACTTAAATACACAACACCCATGACGCAGGAACATATATCTGTGCTCATCACACAAACCCTTACTGCCCTATCTAGGATTTGAACCTAGGACCGTCGGCTTCATCTAGGCACTATCAGATCTATCGTCAAAAAAAAAAATCAAATAGAAAATTTACATAAAGAGGTATTTTTGTGAACAAGAATGATGAAACCTCAAAAGACTTGGAGCCGTAACATTCATTGGAATATTAAAACGTGTATAAACTACAGCCGGGATCGAACCTAAACCCTTTCATTCGGATTCCGGGGCCGTCGCCGCTCGGGGCGTCAAACAAATAATACAACTTCAGGAATCACTATGATTGAAAGAGGGCTCTAAATACGTATTGCGATCGTGTAGATATTGCCTTCAAGGAGGGTTTTCGCGATAGCGTTGTTTACTAGATGGCAGCACTATGGCGACCATCAACCAATAAAATAAAATAAAATGCGATCTCGTTCAGTGCGGTACGGTGGGTACGAAGCAGATTTGGCCCGTACAAGTATGGTTAATTGCGATGTTAACTAATTGCCACAGCGAAGGTGTTTAAACATGATTGGTAGATTATGACATCTAGACATTTAGCCAGTTGCTATCATCTAGAAAAAAACGCGGTCGCGGATACCCATTTTATCATAGTTTTCGTGATAGCTCAGTTATACAGAAATGTTGGTTTGCGCTTGTAAAAATTAAAGTGTAAAAAGGTTTTTTAACGACTAACGGTTATTCTCTATATTTTGTGTTGACATGAACGAGTGGGTGAAATGTGATATAAACTACCTACTGTAGATATATTTTGTTTGTTAGCAAAATGGCAAACTTTCATTTGTGTATGTATTTGAGGATGGCATCATAATCTATTTACATAAAGTACATGGCTATAATTGTGTACATATTAAAGACATTATTTTCTATTTGTGGTTTTAGTTTTTGTTTATTTAAATTTCCCCATTTGTAGCTCTGCCAATGCGCGCGTTGTAAATTAAACAGTGATTTGGTATGTAACGCTCACGCTTCATTCCCAATACCTATATTATATATCTTTCAATGTTTATAAAGACAACCCATGGCATAGAGAAACTATTTTTATTTAACCAGCAGACGAATTGCTTAATAGTAAGCAATTACCGTCGCCCGTGGGCACCCGCAAGACACACAGTCACAAGCGAGTTGCAAGGGGTATTGGAGCTCTGGGAATCTTAACCACCATCAGGAACACAATATTACACACCTGAAAAGTAGCAGTGCTATTATCGCTGTGGTCTTCCGTAAGGAGGTATCTATTATTTCTAACCAAACATACGTAATAGCCCCGTCCGTCCAAACTCCACACAATCCCGTCCGAACTGTGCGATGCGCGTCACGTATCCGCCGCGCGACACAAAGGCGGCAAATTTGCACGTCGCGCCCCGATTACGAGGCACCGGCATTCATCGCATTCAGCCGATGTATACGAAAAATTGCCATTATGGCCGCCCCGCGCGCGGCCATGACACCCCGCGTGCGTTCGGAAGCGCTATTGTTGGAGAATTGTTGTCTTGTACTACAAGTTATGTAGGTGATTAAGGACTGACTAGCCTGGTCCGTAGTCACTGCTTATGAAGTAGGAGGACCCGGGTTCGAATCCGGGGCATTTATTTGTTTGTTTATCACAAATATTTGTTCTTGGGTTACGCATGTTATCAATGTATACGGTTCGTTTATTGCAGAATTGTATTTACATATAACATAATAACCACTTGTACTTACAATATTCATTACCAATATATAAGATTTTGATACATTATGATAGATAAATATGTAACTATCTACATATTATGTATACATATATCGCTGTCAATGCGTCAAACTAATTTACAACACCTCGCTCGCTTAGCATAGAATTTACATCAAAACTGCTTAAATAGATTTAATCAAATAATTATTGTTCTTGTGAGTTTACTTGTCATTTGTATAAAGAAAACTCTAAATTTCTTCAATACAACAATTATATTATTTGCTCAGAATTAATTATTAGATTAAGCTTCAAATAGAAGAAATAATTCAAATATCATTTGACGACCAGTCTGGCCTAGTGGGTAGTGACCCTGCCTATAAAGCCGATGGTCCTGGGTTCGATTCCCAGTCAGGGCATTTATTTGCGTGATGAGCACATATTTGTTCCTGAGTCATGGGTGTTTTCTAGGTATTTAAGTATTTATATGTATCTATCTATTATATATATCGTCGTCTAGTACCTACAACACAAGCCTTACTGAGCTTACCGTAGGACTAGGTCGATTTGTGTCAGATTGTCCCGAAATATTTATTTATTATTTATTTATTTATTTGAATTTGACTACTTGAAAGTGTTTGCCATAGATATATATCTATAGCAAACACTATCATACTACGACTATCATAATTCCAGTTCCCCCAGTGCCAAGGTATGTGGCATTATATCCTTCTGAAGATGAGGTTCTATAGGCTTCTATCCCTCGCATGGTCTCGATCACTTTTAATTGCATGCATTAATTTGTGCTGACCACCTAGCAAGGGGAGGTCCTCTAAATCTCTTGCCTTTTATTTTCTCCGTCATTATGGTATTCTATAAGTTAAGCTTTAAAGTATTATTTATTTACAGTACGGAAACAGACTTTGGCCTGACATAGCTTCTAGAAACTGTTCGGAATACGGAATGTCAGAGCACGCGGACTGGGTGGGGGAAGGTAATACCTATGACCATACGTCGGACTATAGGAGGCAGTTTGAGGGCAAGGTAAAGTTTACAAAAAAATCTTAACTTACGAGTATTACAATATACCTAGTATTTGTAACATATAATTAAATTAGTTACCCATTTATTCATCTTTAATGTGTAAATACTCTTTGAAGCTGTGTTTTATTCCTTTCTCACAACTGCAATCGTCTGAGTGACGGATAAAGCCAAACGAACTTTTTCGCCATTTTGACTTATGTGTAGTCCAAGTACGCTTATAAATAACGTAGTTAGTTGCTATGATATTTGGAATTTCACATTATAAATACTAGGTACCAAATACTCGAAAGTGAATTGATCGATTTGCGAACCTTACCTATAATTTTGACATGCCACGAAAATGCCCGCTGGAGTCCGATTTATGCCTATGACATACTAATTGGAATGATACTGTCCTCCTGAGGCCTATCATACAAGTAAAATCTTACTGAAATTCGTTCTTTATAGTCTAGGAAATAAAGTATTATCTCTTTTGTGTCAAAATCGAAGGAAACAAATAGAACTCAACTCTGTTCCAAGTTTATTAAATTTTAATTTCTTTAAAGAAATTAGCACTAAATATAGGCCTGGCCCCTATTTCACCACAGCGACAATTGTCACGATTTGCGACGCAAATTTCTGACGTAGCAGGTGTGCATTGGTTACATTGACCGCTTACCATTGGGTGGGACGTGTGCCTGTTTACCACCAACACGTTACGTTCAATATAATGCTGTTATTTTTTATTATTTCGTCAATAAATAGGTAGTAGTTTGGTGAAGAGCTCTTGACAATTATCACGATTCTCAGAAGAAATTTCGATGTTTTTCGATATGTGATTAGACCTCTGGCGGAATTTCGCGACAATTTTCGTATTTCTAGTGACAATTGACAATATATTGATGATATGATAAAAAAAATATTTTATTGAAACTAACGTGTTGGTGGCAAACAGGCACACGTCCCATCCGATGGTAACCGGTCAATGTAACCAATGGACACTTGCAACGTCAGAAATTTACATAGGTCGGGAATCGTGACAATTGTCGCTGTGGTGAAATAGGGGCCTGTTGTGGGCCTGACGAGAATAAGTACAACGACACGAAAATTACGGATCCTGGTATTTACCAGTTTATTTAAAGTAAATATTTAATACAGTGCTACATAAATTCAAAGTCGGTAAACATCCTTCTGTCTTTATCTCGTAGTTGAAACTGGCGACATCTCGAACAAACCTCGCCCGATATCGGCGCACCCAATTTTCATTTAACAAAACACAAAAGACCAACCAAACACCAACGATAACTTTTATTTGCTAGTACAATAATCTTTAAAAAGGGAAACGGTTCGATCGGGTACGATAGTGTCACAAAGAAGCTTATTTCCGCTCTGACTACGGCTGTGAAAAACCAAATTAAACTTACCCTTAACAAAAGATATGCCAGGCAATTTTCAACCCTATGACTTTGTGTTAAGGTGTGTCAATTCTTTTGTGTAAAACTGGGTTTGTCTAGGTGTATCGTGAAAATAAAAACTGAACAAATATCGCGATAAGGTTTTGTAAGGGCGCGAGGTCGACTCGGTGTCGGGAGGAATAAATGTTCGTTGATGTTATTTAATATTTTGCGTTGTTTGTGCCTACGATGCGGTGGCATCTGTGAGGACGTAGGATTGCTATCGATATCGACATAAAATTTGGAATGCGTTTTGTATCTACTTCTTCTACAGTAAGTCGATAATTGAGTTTCATTTTCGACTTTACTGTACCAGTTCATCAGAGATGACTTAGGATACTAATAGTGAAATAGTTTTTCAAATCAGTCTAGTTGCTGAGCCTATTCAGTACCAAGAAATAAACAAACAATCAAATATTTCCTTTCTATAATAGTAGTATAGATGTAGTACATAAATACTACATTTTTTCTTTATAAAAACGTATCTATGTAGTTGTGCAAAGAATTAATATGGAAATGACGTTAAAATTTGAATATAGAACGCCTACATGCGTATACACACACGTTACTACTACGCCAGGTGCAGCTAAGTTTTTAACCTTTAATAATGGTTTTCACTTATTTAATTATTCGTAAATTAAAACAACTAAAATTGAATTGTATTTCGCATACTAATTTTGAACCTGACATTTCGAACCAATTAGCAGCGTTCCTGCTTACGGGGTGAACTTAAACATCGGGATGAAATTTTTAACCAGCCAGTCTGTGTCACCCATCGTCACCGGAGACCGGCAAAAACCGTCGCTCGCGATAACAGCAGACAATACCCGCTGGTGTAGCCCACAATGGTTCGTTTGTGCCGATTCTTCCCGTAATGGCGGTGTAACTCGATAAACCTTCTTTCATTACGAATTGTGGGCTTGTAATTGATTTATCATCTTGTTGTTGAAGTTGATAATTAGCTTTGGGGTAGCGGCAAAGGTTCGCGCAAATGCTATGTGGCTGATATAAGTTCGGTCCTTGTTTGTTTGAATGAGAAAGAAGGAGAAATCAATGTGTATTTGTTGTACTTGTAATGTATAATTGTACAGTCGTTTTCAATGGAAATGTATTTTATTAATGTAAATAATGTATAATTTCTTTTATCAAGAAAATTTGCATACATAGATTAATAAAAAAACTTATACTCTGTTCGAGAACCAAGTTGTTTCGGTAGTAAACTTTACCATAAAACATCACATCTGCACGCATATACTTGTTTTCACAACTGGATTCGATTCTCGAACAGAGTACCTAGGTACAAGGGTTTTTAATCAAACCTACATATGCAGAGTTTCTTATCCCTAAAATAGACGAAATGGTTACTAAGAAGAAGTTCTTCGTCTGTCTTATAGCTTCAGATTTCTCCATACTGACCCATCTACACGAGTCATCCTGTATATGAACTTGACTCTACGTAATAAAAAGCGTATATTAGAAAGACATCGTTGTCGGTAGATATAAAAAGCATTTAAGTACAAATTGTGGGTAGATTGCAATTAGGCCGGCCGGCGAGGCAATTTTTATCATTTTTACAATATTTTCCTAATCTGGGGCTGATGACGGGAAAATGAGGTTTTGAAGCTGTTTCTGTCTGCCATTAGTCGGGGAAATTATACGTTTTTTATTAATTTTAATATTCACTTAAGTATGAAGTTACTTTATTTTTATTAAGGTTATTTTGTAGAGGAATCTAAAGTATCTTGGATCATTTTATATTATGTATAAGTGTATAATCGTTTTAAATGTCGAATATTGCTCGATATGTTTCACTTCGTAACTAGGAGCATAATCATGATCCATACAACATATACAATAAAATTAATATGGTGTCTCACGAGTTTTCTATTCATAGTTGCTTATCATTTTTGGATTATTTGTCAATGTTTTATTTCTTCCCTATTTGGAATGTTGGATATTACATTTTTTCAAAACCATTAGTGTTAAAAAATCCATTGAGAGAAATATTAAAATATTAAAATTAATTTAAGTCCTACCTATTATTTAAATTAATAGTTAAATTATTTGTATGAATTTTCACAATGCGAATAAATAAACGATACTTATGAGTCTTATGACATTTTACAACTTCATTTTTCTAGATGTAATTTTTTTAATTTTTTGATATTTTATATTAAATTAATTACGGTAATTTATGTTTAAGACCCGATTAAAATTAATATCAAGTCATTACCTAAATACTTAACTGATTTCTATAGATTTTTCGTAAAGCATTTCACAATCCTAATGTAATAAAAAAATTAGGGTAAGTACAGTCAGCAGCAAAAGTTGCTAAGCGTTTGAAGTGTTCAAAATGACTTACACGCGCTCTTATTCTCTTGACAATAGAGATGTGTTGACCTCATTTTGAACACCTCAAATGCTTAGCTACTTCTGCTGCTGACTGTACAAAATGGCACAGTAAAAATGGCATGATTATGTCAGAATAATCTTTTTATGCGGTAACCATAAACAACTGGCAACTCGATACCCAAAATGGCGGTTCAGCCGGCATTACCCACAATTTCATGTAAATGTCCAAGACTGGACTGTGATTTGCAAATGGCCGCTCGAACCGTTTACCTGCCCATCGATGTAAAATACCGTATTGTGAGCTGCTCTACAGCTTTTATGAAATATATTCTGTGATATGGGTAAGATTGGTAATGAGACACTTAAAAAATGGTACAGATGTAAAGCAAAATTATTTATAATCGGGAAAACTGTTATCTCGATCGAAATACTACAGCACCCCAACTGTCAATGAATGATAGTTCAAATGAGTGAATGTACTGGAACTTTATTGTTTAATGTCTTATTTCATTTTTCATTCTGACGTTTGACACACAATGACGTTTCATATTAATGGATATGAAAATGTTATCCATTTAATACAATCATTGATTGATAGTTGCGATCGCATTTTGATCGAAATCCGAGTTTTTCCGATGGAAAATATTTTTGCACTATATCTGTACTCATGGTACTCATCTACTTACTTTTTTTAATAAACTATTTTTATTTCATTTCATTTGACTTAAACCGTAAGTATAAATGTGTGCGCTAGAATGAGAAGACAATGAGGGATATTCATCATCCATTTCAATCTAAAGGTCTGTATTACGTAAGTAGTTTTAAATTCTGATCTAGACGTCTCTGGACTCGAACACTGAACCTCCAGCTTCGGAAACCGACCGACTTATTGGATATGCCGTTAGTTTATGATTCTTAAAACAACAATAAAAATGTAAATGCTATATCAAACGCTATCACTGAGTATCTCGTTAAACTGGCACTTTTACTCGCCTCGATAAACGATAGAAGCCAACGTAAACACTCAATCGGGACTAAAGTGAGTAAATCAGACGATTTATGGGCGATAAAAAATGGATCGCCACCTCCACAATTAGTTGCCAAAGGGTGTATCGGGGGCTGTGGGGTGACCACACTGGTGGGAGTGTAGGGACAAGTCCTCAAATTGTCCCTCCGTACTTTGAAACTAACCAGCCAAAATTAACATTGGCACTATTTCGGGGGACGTAAGATCTCTTTCACTGAACTAAATATATTGAAATTACTAGATAGGTGGTACATTATTCCAAATGTACCACCTGTGTGTACCAATGTGTATGTGAGTTTAATTATGGGACATTAAATATAACCCATTAAAAGTTTTTAGAGAAAAAAATAGTGTTTTGAAAATTTTGGTGGTCAGAATCATGTTTCAAATTTTTGTGTAAATTAAAAGTGATAGAATCTACCGGCTGAGACGGAAAGTGAAATACTTGTTAATTGTGATGCAGTTATGACGCAGTTTATTATTAAAGATACGTCAATGTTATGAAATAATTTCCTTTTTCCTGTTATAACTATTTAGTTAGTCACGATCTTGTTATTAAAATGTTGCTAGTACCTATTTATTTAAGGTAATACTCCAGACAAATGTAGTTGTTCTGTGTTGGTGTTCTCTCAAGTAATGGCATCGTAATAAATACAAAACAAATGAATTATGGATTGAATTCGATGAAAGAGACTCAAAAGTATTATCCTGATTAAATGTTTCTTCACGGTTCATACCGAATTTAATTCTGAATCTCCCCATGGACACAAATTCAGAGAAGGCAGAAGTCCGACATGCAAAAATATCTTCGAACAAGTGACAAGCAATCAAAACGGGCAATGAAGCGTGATAGTGAAAAAGTAAATCATGAATGGAAGTGAGAATCTTACACACACGAAATTACAGGGAACAGCAGAATCAGAAGTAGCTTATTACAATTCAGAGCTTCAAGATTACTTAATCTACTTTAAGTTTTTTTGGTACAGTGTTTTGATCCTGTCGACTGCTACTCTCGTATTCAGCGTTGTCTCCTGGATTGTCATACCTAAGTGGCGCCAGTTTCGTAACTATGTGTTCGTGAACATTGTCCTGTCCGGGGCCGTCTGCATCTTCCTGTGCCTTTTGACAACGTTATCTATCCAGGCACCGATGTACTTCCATATAGCGTTTAACTGTTGGTTGATTGTGGCAACTATTATGTTCTATTCAGATTTAGTTAATATTTTTGAGCACAGCAGTTTCACTGAGCACAGATTTTTAAAAGCTGCTATTTTTGGTTGGATATTACCAGCGGTAGTGCAGTTGTTAAAGTTTTTATTTGGATTACGTTTGGCTTATATTACGACTATAGAAATGGGATTTCTTTTAATAGCGTATTTAAGAGTTGTGTATGCTTTGTTCAAAATGGATTTTGAATGCAAATCTAAAAATAAAATTATTATAAATGTTATAAAATCTACATTCAGTTTAATACTAACTGGATTCATTTTCTACTTCTCCAGTTTATTCATGTTCATGTTTAAAAAGTATAATTATAAAGATATTAAGGGTGCCTCATATATTTTTGTTACTGTATTCTCTGCAGAAGTGCTCTTTGTTGATATTGTGTTTTTATTGAACAAAACGAATTGTCAATTGTGGATTGATCATATTAATCGCAGGCAAGCTTTACGTCTGTAAAATAGGTACTGAACTATATTTTTTTTATCCTCGTAAGAACAAGTAGTTAAAAATCTTAAAATCAATTTTAGTTACTTTACAGTGACTTGAGTTCAATTTTCTTTTGTTCGAATCATAATAAATTTGACGACCGGTCTGGCCTAGTGGGTAGTGACCCTGCCTATGAAGCTGATGGTCCTGGCTTCGAATTCCAGTAAGGGCATTTATTTGTGTGATGAGCACAGATATTTGTTCCCGAGTCATGGGTGTTTCCTATGTATTTAAGTATTTATATGTATCTATCTATTATATAATTATATAGTAGTATTACTACTTAAATATCAAAGCAAATCAAAATATTTCATATAAAATAATTTGATTTGTTCTTAGTTTTACTTTACAGTGAATTGAGTTCAATTTTCTTTTGTTCGAAACATAATAAATAAAAGAAATGCTATTTTATTTCCTTTTAGGAATGATTTCAATTCTATTAAAACGGATTGTACGTTGCATTGCACACTTGGTGTTACGAAGTCATGGTAGCATTGTAGTATGATTACTAATTTTATGTGATTAACCAAATTTGTATGTGATCAAAATATACTTTTTTGTTTTATTCAATGTTATCATAGGATACCGAATAATGTTAGTATAATTTGTTTTAAGTTTACTTGGCTCTACATAAAATGTTAGTATTAATAAAAAAAAGATACAAAGTTTAACTATCAGGACTTTCAGAAACTATATTCTTTCATAGCCTAATGTTTCGACTATTTAAACCCCTTAGATTCCGAATTTAATTGTAGATTTTTATGTTTTTTTTTTATATTGTATTGATTTTTATTTGATGAAATGACGGGTGATAGAGTAGTATGGAACAAATACATGTTGCACCGACCGCAAGTGACCGGGCAAGCGAATGATGGTTATTATGGATTTAACCCTTTAACACCTAATATATAAACCTAGAACACCCTAGAATACTAAATACATAAACAAATATTACAATCTGACGCAAAAAAATTGAATATTATGATGCTAATGTGACTAAGTATAAATAAATAAACACATTAAAAAAAAAAGGAAACGGATAGAGTTTCCTATTTATTGGGTTGTTGTGGGTTCGAATCCCGCTGCGAGTAATTTTATTCTATTTTTCTTTCGATTTAAATATCAAAAACAGGAAACGTTCCTTACAACCATGTCCCGTGGTCACCCTACCCTGCGCCCTCGCTAATCGCTAAGCGGGCCGATTTCATACATAAACTGTCATTATTGTTATTTTATTGATGCTTTATAATTTTAATTTTGTGATAAGTGGTTTTTATTGTTTTATCTTTATGAGAAGGACTCTAAATGTCTCTTTTTATTACAATTTTATTCCGTTCGGTCCTCGGGGCTCTGACGCTCTGTCTATTCTCTCTCTCTTTATGGACATGTCAAAGAGACCTATATATCCCACAGGAGACCTAAGGGGCAGAAGCTCGTTCGCTCAGCGTAGAGGAAATGCTGCAAGCATCTTCGGTACTATATCGCAGTAGCCATGTGTAAGTTTGTTGTTACAATTAATTATTAATTTTATTGAATAAGATGAGTAAGATTTTTTTAATTTACTCGTATTTGTTACGGCCAAATTACTGTAATTTTGAGCATGAAAATATCATTTAAGGGATGGAAACTTGTATGTATACGGATTCCTCACAGACGAAGTTGTGGTTAACAGTTTTATCAAAACGATATAACGATTACCTTTTATATTTAAGAGTAATTAATTAAAAAAAAATCTCGCGCAGCAATGTAATGCAAACATTTGAAATCACATGTCAATTGTAAAGTTTAATTTACTAAATTATTAAATACTCATATATTGCGTGCCCAATTAATTTGTATGATTTTTTTTACCTAAATATGCTAATTTTAGTTCATTAGGACTTATACTTTCAGCCCTTAAAATTACTGTCGTTATGAAAGACACAGTATATCTAGAGTTTATTTTTTATACAAGACTGACCAGTATGCAGGTTTCGGAGCTCTACTTCGAGACATAGGCCTCCCCCGAAGTGACCTGCAATAGCCGTTACCGATACCATAAACCATATACAACCCCTATAAAACAACAAGAAAATCCCTTCGAATTGACACCAGTGTTCTTCAACAGACAACCCCATGTTGTTCTATCGTGTAGATAAAATCCATCTATTTGCCCTAAAACTAATTCCGCCGCCTGTGTCTCGCCCCGCAACACTCAACACTCAATGCTCAACTGAGTGTTTATTCGGCTATAATTGAGCGGTATTGTTACCAACGCTTTATATAATACGACCACTGTAAGAATTATATAACCGTAGGAGCTGTAACGGAGAGATATTATAAGAAAAGTGTATCTTTTTTTCTAAAAGTTAATTATTTTATTTGGCTAAGAGTCCCGGGGATCTCCGATAAAAAAAAAACCTAGTTTCTGAAATTAAAATAGAATAAGATAGATGAATTTTATTCAGTAACACTTAATTATTGGTTATTTGGTGAGTTATATTTTTATATGGAAAACTACGTCCTTTTTGTCTCAAAAATCATGTTTTTTCTGTATCTTACAAGCACATATCTAATTATAAACGTGACAAATAAAGGACAGAAGATAAATTAATTAAAGTTTGCGAAAACCTAAATTAAAAATAAATAATGCTAAAATTTTTTGTTAACTCCTAATTGACATTAGAAAACTCATTTGTTTGTTGTGATCACAGGTTATAAATTCGAAAACTACGTCTAACATTTAAATATAGTTGAATTTTTCAACTATAGATGTAGTTGTGCAGAGAATTAATATGGAACTTACGTCAAAGTTTGAACATAGAACGCCGACATGCGTGTACACACACGTTACTACTACATAGGCCATTTGGTTTATACAACCCTTATGAGTGTTTGAGCTGTATATCAGAGATCATGTTATGTTGGTTTTTAATCAACGCATACGAAGGGAATACTTATTCATCCCCTGTTTTTAAAGTCCAGTGACTTCTCAAGAGGACACATGTCGTTCTGTATTATAGTTTTAATCTTAGTAAAGAATGGATTTAGTTATAGAATTTAATCAACAGTTCATTAAGGTACGCTTCAGGTGAAGTTGGGGTTAAAAGTGTATTTATTTTGTTGTAAAATATGGTTTAGATGTTTCGTACCTTCGCAATGTGTCTATGTTGAAGTCGTTAATCAGTTAATCACGTATGGTACAATGATTTCTATCGACAAATCATCCCCTTAAACCAATATTTTTTCGTAAATGTTTTTAAGTTGCACTTTTTAGTTTTAAAGCCGATTCTCGGGTGGAGTGTATATCGTTCGCATATGCGATAAAGAAGTGTATTTTGGTAGGATAAGATCTAAGACATTTTCAATAATTTTACGAAAAATGTTCATATTAAAGCCCTCCTCCATTTACAAATACAAATAATTTATTAAGTGTAAGTATAAAATGGTGTTACATTACCTTTCTTGTACATTAATGAGCATGATTTTTGGACCCGGGTATGTCCATAACCTACGTCCAACAATGAGAGGTAGGGCGCTGTGCCCATCACGCTTGAATCTGGGGCATCCCAACTGGGGAAGTACCTCCTCCTTACAGAAGACCACAGCCATAATAGCACTGCTACCTTTCAGGTATGTAGTGTTGTGTTCCTGATGGTGAGTAAGGTTCCCAGAGCTCCAACCCCCCTTAGGCGGGCAACGTGCTTGTGACTGTGGTGTTGCGGGTGCCCATGGGCGACGGTAATTGCTTACCACCAGGCAATCCATCTGCTCGTTTGCCGCCTATGTCATAAAAAAAATGTACACTTAAAAGTTCGACGATACTCTTTCTCTTTGCGAACATCCTATTTTTCGCACTTGTTTTGTAATTAATGTACCAAATTGCGCTTCTAAAATGAGTAATGGCAGCTGGCAGGTACCTTCTTTTATCTTAGTTACGTTTGTATTCAAATGCTAGTGAGATTTGTGTTCAAATTTAGTTGATTTTATGTCAACGAGCTAAGTTTAAATCAGATTAACTAACGACCTTAATGAGACGTCGACAAGGCTAAATTCTAGGATAATATACTCCAACATTCGGGTTGATATCACAATGTTTTTTTTTTGGCGTCGATTGCCTGTCCCTTGACTTAATTATTACATTAAAAATAAATATTATTAAATAAATATTTCGGGACAATCTTACACAAAACAACCTAGTCCTATGGTAAGCTCAGTAAGGCTTGTGTTGTAGGTACTAGACGACGGTATATATAATATAACAGATACATATAAATACTTAAATACATAGAAAACACCCATGACTCAGGAACAAATATCTGTGCTCATCACACAAATAAATGCCCTGACTGGGAATCGAACCCAGGACCATCGGCTTCATAGGCAGGTTCACTACCCACTAGGCCAGACCGGTCGTCAAACACATTTGTAAATGTTATTATAGAAAGAAACAAGTTTTAACAAGGAATGGAGGTTAGTTTGTATTCCAGCACCGTAATGAATGAATGAATGAATGTATTATTATTTATTTCATGTATAGGTCGATTCACGAGAGTTGGCACGAATGGAATGAATGACTGAATGAAAATGTCTATGTGTGTGTCACATTAAAAATAGTCCGCTACTGAAAGATTTCGCTTGCACTACCGAAATATAATCTAAACCCACCGATATGTATCTATCTATTATATATATCGTCGTCTGGTACCTACAACACAAGCGTTACTGAGCTTACCGTAGGACTAGGTCGATTTGTGTAAGATGGTCCCGAAATATTTATTTATGTCTTCGCTGTAGTTTTCCTTAGCAGATTAGTTTTTGGCTCGCGTTGTCCCGGCTTTTGCCACGGCTCATGGGAGCCTGGGGTCCGCTTGGTAACTAATCCCAGGAATATCAAATGATAATTCGTACATAAGTTCCGAAAAACTCATTGGTACAGTCGCCATCAGATATATCGGAGCTGTGGAGGTGGTCACAAATATCGGAACATACACTTTACCGCCTTGACAATATATGCGTTGTTCCGATATTTGTGACCACCTCCACAGCTCCGATATATCTGATGGCGACTGTACAAGCCGGGATTTGAACTTGCGAAACGAACTATTATTAATTACGATTTTTAAAAAAATCCAAAATATTCTCCCTAGAAAAGTCTCTGACATAATATGAAGCAAAAGGCCTCAGCCCCCTAATTCGAGTCGTTGTCACGCATTCATTCGTGTGATTAACACTTGTAATGTATCTCTTTATTACTATGTATAAGAAAGAGATACATTACATTTTTGTACCGTTTGGCGTAGAGACGAGGCGAGGTCCATGGGGTCCCAGCGCTCAAACTTTTTGCAGAAATCGCGAAGCGTCTGGTTGATGTAACTGGTGACCGAAGAGCTGGCGGCTTCCTCGCACAACGTATCAGCATTGCGATACAACGAGGAAATGCCGCCAGCGTCCTTGGTACAATGCCTCAAGAGCCTTTTTTAGATTTTATGCTGTAACTAGTTAAGTACTTGTAGTTATCATAATACGATTGTAATTTCTGTAAATAAATGTATTCTCATTTGTATAAGAAAGATAAGAAATTAAAGACAGACATTGATCCTTATTCTTTTATTGCATTATTTATACATTAACCAAATCCTGTCACTAACACAAGAAACTTAAACAATTCATAAACAATAACAAATGTTTATCGTGTTTTGCCTTTGGAAGCCGCCATCTTAATAATAAAAAAATAACAATAAACAATCATTCAACATGTAAATAGGCAAAAAACAATTAAAATTACACGATGTTATAGTAAAAAAATATACAAACATAAAATTGTCATATGTTGCTCTCATTACCAAACCGTGAATATTGTCACACACAGTCACATAGTATAATTACCTATTTTATGATATCGTTCATAATACGGACGGAGGTGACATACTGAGGCTCCAGTGTAAATTTCTTTTGACGTAAAAAAACGTTTACGAACGCGTAAGTGATAATGTTATTTATATGGGAAACGCAAACGCGTTCGTGACCTAAAGTTACGTTAAAAACTTACACTCAGGGCTCTGTATACATTATATATTCCGCAATCCTTCACACTCGAAGGTCATACGATAATGAATTGGCTCCGAATGCCAGCTAGAGTTGCAAAAGTATAGTTTTGATATGCTTGTAATAGTGCTGTGGGCATAGATAGGAAAAAACAAATAGGTATCTCTACATACTGTCTTTTTCGTACTCTAATGTTTTTTTTATTTAGCCTAGTTTGTGTTCCACAGCTAGGCAAAGCACAGAGCTTTCCTGCCATTCATCACTTAGTATTCCCGCCTGTCGCTACAAAACAGCCAGCCATCTCATGTTATATTAAAAAACATCTACGTCGTTGGCAAACAAACATACGGCCCGCTTGATGGTAAGCAGTCACCGCCTATGGACGCCTGCAACTCCAGAGGTGTAACATGCGCTTTGCCGGGTTTACTAATGTATTGCCAAAAATTGTTACCCAAAGTATTACTTCCCAAACTATTTTCCGCAAATTATCACTTGGCAAAAAATCATTTCCCAAAACAACTTATCGCAAATAAACAGTTAGCAAAAGTTATTATGGTAAGTTATTGTTTACCAAATAAATACTTGGTCAAAATTCATTTTACCAAGTATCATTTAGTCAAATGTATCGTTTGGCAACGAATACTTTTCCAAAATATTGAATGGCATACCATTTGATTACAAAATAATTTATTACTTAACCTACTTTCGGTTTTTGTCGCAGTTCTTTTTTGTGGGGTCGCAGTTCTAATCTAACCTAACCCACTTTTCTGGTTACAGTTGTTGTCTGTGGGGGTCACAGTTCTAACCTAACCTAACCCACTTCTCTGGTAACAGTAAGTGTCTGTGGGGGGTCGCAGTTCTAACCTAACCTAACCCACTTTTCTGGTAAAAGTTCGTGTCTGTGCAGGTCGCAGTTCTAACCTAACCAAACCCACTTTTCTGGTAAAAATTCGTGTCTGTGCGGGTCGCAGTTCTAACCTAACCTAACCCACTTTTCTGGTAACAGTTGTTGTCTGTGAGGGGTCGCAGTTCTAACCTAACCCACTTTTCTGGTAACAGTTCGTGTCTGTGCGGGTCGCAGTTCTAACCTAACCTAACCCACTTTTCTGGTAACAGTTGTTGTCTGTGGGGGGGTCGCAGTTCTGACCTAACCTAACCCACTTTTCTGGTATAACATAATCATCAACTATATTTTGATCAAAAGTCAATTTGATAGTCACTTTCATTAGTTACAACAAGGATTCCCTTTAAAAACAATTATCATTTGCCATTTGCTTAGAGTAGAAATTAAACTTGACAAAGTAAAAATTATGTTAAATAATAATTTGTTCAAACAATTTTTTGCTATATAATACTTACCAAAATAAAACATTTGCATAATAAACGTTTGTCTTAATAAAACTTGACGCAGTAAAATTATGCCAAATGATAATTTGACCAAACGAATAAAATGCGAAATAAAAACTTGCTAAAGTTTCATTTGGGAAATGAAACTGATGCCATAAGTTTATTGGGAAGTAAAATTTGGCGAAAAATTATTTGGCTAAACGGCGGTATCCCGTCTCAATTTTTTTTGGCTCCTAAAACTTTGTGAGAACAGTTCTTTTATACAGTACTAATGGGTTGTTTAGCATGGTAGTGACGTTAGCTACCATGCTAAGGTCTAGCATAATTGCCGGAAGTCTTATGTTGGCTTGAATTTATATTCGTGTGTTTTAATTTGTATCTGACTGGCTGTTTCCTGTCTAATTAAGTTTGTATTTTTATCAAGTACCTGCACTCAACACAAGCATTATTGAACCTACTGTGGTATGGCTTTTCGTATTATTGTCCGCTATATTTTCTTTATAAAAAATCAACTTAGTGGGTTTGTCAAAATGTATCATGTATTTAGTGTAAGTTATACTATGATCGATCACTATGCATGACAAACTTAAAAAAAAGAACGATTTTATTATTCATTTAACAATTCCTTAATCTATCAAATGTACAATACTTAAATCTACATTACGGAATGTGTAATTAAACAACTGTAACATAATGAATGCATTTATGCACAAAACAATTGAAACTTATGAAAAAGTATAATATTTGACATGACGAATATTTTTTGACTTGTTCTTTGTGATATTGAACTTTTTAAATTGAATATTCAAAAACTGTATTACTGACGGCGAATTGTTATATTATTGCAGTATTTTGAATATTCCATTGTGTACTAATATTTCCGATATAATGGACAGTAATATATACGGCTGATATGTAAAAGTTAAAACATTTATGTTCATTGATGAATGTATGTAATATGCACTACTTTTAACTGACACTGTCAGTTCTGCACATCCATTAGAGTGCAATGGCATTTAATCACACGAGGGAAAAGATCCTCGTTTGACATAACATTGTAAAAGCAATTTAATATACTTATAGATACTAGAGAGAACAAAAAAGTAAATAAACTCATGAAATATTGTTTCTCAGGTTTCATATTGTGAGGTCAAAATAAAGGTGGCGATGAAGCAATAAAAACTAAGCGAGAAAGTTGCGGTGAGCGTCATTAGAGACAGCGCGTGCGAGCGTGACATCGTGCTTAAATACTTACGACACAGTCAACACTTTTGCTTTGACCTCACTATAGTTGATTCTACATAATTTTATTCATACCAACCGTCCTAGCGTTAACCTGAGCCTTTCAAACGGTTAAAATTATACCAAAATTGCCTCTAAATATCATAGTGTGCAGAGTATTCCGGAAAGTCTTTTTACAATTGACATATACTTTTCTAACACTTAGCTTAATTAACACTAAAATATGATATGTTATCTATTCAAGATACTTACATTGCACTGTTCATAAGATTGCGCTTAGCACTTCGTCATTCACATAGCACTTTAAGCACTTTAATAGTCATTGCACTAAGGTTCAGTCTTAACCAGCCTTCACGTAAGGCAAGGGTCGCTGAACTTCTATTAAGCCTGACCCAAACTATGGCCAACCTCGAGGTCGACAAGTCGACCCAGCAAGACTCGACAGTAATTGTCGACTCGACAACGACGACTTGTCAATGTCGATTTAACCTAGCAGCGCCCGTGCCCATGTTTAAATGCTATCAGGAGAGCTGGTGTCTCTTTCCGGCATGGACGTGGAAGGCCGCTCCCAGGGCCCGGGCCAGGCGCGGGCCGGGAGCGCCACCGGCCTTCATATGACGTGCTGCGGAGGCTCCTCATCCTTCATGAGGACGTAAGCCACGGGCCGCTTGACGTCCGCGGGGGGTGAGGGCGTGCGGCGCGGGGGGCAGCCGCAGGGGGACAGAGAGCTGCTGTATAGCGCGCTGCCGTATAACGCGCCTCCGTAAAGGGCCTGAGAACAATTAATTAATTGTCTTTATTTCAGAAAAAGTCAATATTTTTTACAAAAAAATCAATCCATAAAATCGAATTAATTTGCCCCTTAGCTGGGTACCGATTAACACATTACAATTTTTTTCTCTTGCACACATAGGCAGCAAAAATGAAAAAAAAAAAAAATGCAAAAAAAAACACACTGTCCTGACATATTATAAGGGAGTGGCTTTGAATAGCAGGGGTGACTTTGAATGGTAGATTATTTGATATAAAAATTGTTTGTTTTACTGTCAAAATTTGATATTATATGATAGATAATTAATTGCCACAAAAACTTCAAAAATCAAAACCCTGTTTTACGATATTCAAGAAAAGGCTTGTCACAATTGGTGCCGTGACCAGGATAACAAACAAATAACATCGATATTATAAGAGCTAAAATTAAAAAAAATAATCGATAAAGTTTCA
The DNA here is from genome assembly GCA_022674325.2 of Grapholita molesta. Classification (NCBI taxonomy): domain Eukaryota; kingdom Metazoa; phylum Arthropoda; class Insecta; order Lepidoptera; family Tortricidae; genus Grapholita; species Grapholita molesta. The sequence continues at coordinate 18,675,304 of CP053124.2, read as the reverse complement.
CATACATTAGCCATTACCTGCAAATGCGCCAGCTCAACCAGCTTGCCATCATCAGCCGGCAGCTTGGCGAACGGGTAGAACGGGTAGGGTAGCGGCGGGAATAGCGCGCGGCTGAGGTCCGGCTTGTCCGGCATGGGCAGCATGGGCAGCGGCGGCGGCATGGGCGTGAGCCGCGGCACGGGCGCCATGAGACCGCTGATGTTGAAACCGAACTTGGGCTCCTTCTTGACGAGGGCCTTCGGTTTTCTTCGTGGACGGTATTTGTAGTCGGGGTGCTCTTTCATGTGGAGGGCTCTGCAAAGAAAAAAGTAGGTTAGAAAATGTCTTGCGTGTAAAGAGATTCGGCCAAAAGCGTCGTAATTTTATGAATATCCTAAACAATATCATTTCACAAACGTACCAATTTCATAAATAAATTATTTTCAAATCCTAAACTTGTTTTATCAAGATAACTTTGTGCCAAATTATATTTTTAAGCAGTAAAGTCTGTTAACGAAACCATAATTCTCAGAAATAAAAGAAAAAAAAACATTCTCGAGGCTCACCCTGGGCAGTTGAATTTTCCGTTTTTCCCATATTTCTAAGATATTTTAGCCAAGTTTTCTTTCAAACAGATGTTAAAAAAACATGTACTGTGAAATTAAGTATTCTTTGTTTTCATTAACCCATACATTTTTTTCCTTACACCTTCTGTCTCTATTTGGCCCGAATAGTTCCTTATTTGTATAACATTTTTTATGTACAATCAAGTTTAAATTAGTAACAAAAATTATTTATTCACAACAATCATAATACCGATCATAAGTAAACTTCTCATAAATCAGTACGGCTGTATCAGAAAAAAAAAACAAACAAAACCAATAGTTATTTACATACTACAATAACTTAATAAAGTAGCAAATAACCAAATCATTCCCGAACTACCGAAACGCATTTCATATTTGGAATAACCTAATATACCACGATAACGTTTTTTCGTTTTTTTTTTATTCGCCGCAATACCAGACCACGATATTGCCTCAGAGCCCACAAAGCGAGCCTTCATATCCAATCATATATTTATTTACCTCGATTAACTTGACGAAAAAAGCGATAAAAAGATACGTTTTTTCTACCGATGTGTATTTTGTATTTCCTCCGTGCCGTGTTTATTTGGACGGCAAACAAAGTAATGAAGGAATTGATAGTGGTCGGTCGACGACCCGAGTTTTTTTCGACACAGACGATTTTCTAGATGCGTGTAAGACATGTCAAAATCATAACACACACAAGAGCTGTCAATAGACAAAATATAATAAAAAAACTCGTGTGTATACACAGACACTACAGAAAACTACGAGTAACAAAAACTAAACAACAGAAACATATTGTGAATATGTACATACTTTGCAATTTTGATAACTTATTATTAGAATTACTCTGTGTTTACCTATAAGTAATTGTTACACTTATTGTTTAAATTACGCATGTATATTACTTTAAGGATTGGTGTAAACAGTTGTTGGTAAACCTTAATAAATAAAAATAAATAAAAAAATAAAAATTAATGTAGGATTTAGGCTTTCTGAGTGTGCTTTGGGCTCAGTCAATTTGTGTAAGATGTCCTGTAATATTTATTAATTTAATTTAATTTTAGCATTAAATAGTGTAGAATGCAGCTTTTGGCTTGTAGCTTTTTAATTTGTTAGTAAATATACGCGTGTATGGCAACATTGACAATAAGAAGCCCTGCTAAGCTGCTTTATAATACGTTTTTACCTGCTGTGCTACATTTGATTAGAACACTAGACAGACTATTTAAGTATAAGATAACATTAATTCGAGATTGTCGCTTGCACAGGTCACATGTCACTTTTAATTTGATACGAACATATCATTAGACAAATGAACTAAAAATATCGATAGTTTTATGAAATATAATTCGTCGGCGGCACCAGTGGTCCACTCAGTAATTTATTGCATTCGCTTTGACAGCTTGTCTCTGATGAAAAAGTAGTTTTATTGCGGAGTCTACGGGACATCTTCGAAGGTCGAAATCGATCGTCTTACGAAATGTCAATGGGGATAACAAAAGTGATAAAGAGTCAATATCCACGGGTCTGTTAGGTATCTCGTTTCTTGCGAGCAGCGAGGAAGTGAGGATCTATGAAGTATGTTGTCGTGACGTTTGGTTTCCTTGTGGGGATTCCTTTAACCTTCAGTCTGTTATTTTTTGTAGTTTTTGAATTCGGAACCTTGTGGAAAGCGATTAAAGTTCAAATTATATATTTTGTTTTGTTCTTTAAATAGGTATCTAGGACTTTAACGGACGCTTGTGTTTTATCTCATTTTTACAGCACTACTATATTCGAACAAACTTAATCAGGCGTAGCGTAAATATTTAAAAGAGGTAAAAAATACAATTAAAACGGTTATTACTACTCGTACTTAGTTACAAACAAAATAGGTAATGGATGATATACGTACCAGAGCTTACCCGAAACATGTCGCCTAGAGCGATATAATTACACGTGAGCTTATCCATTTGTAACTAAGTAGAAGTTAAAACATAGTTTTGAATTGATTCTAAGGTAAGTCTAATGTATTTAGATACCTACATAATGTACATGGATGATGCGTAATCGATTTCTCAAACTAGAATAAAAAAAGTAAAAATATATAAATATAGTTTTATAAATAAAATATAAAAATTATATAGGCTTAAAAGGCGCTTAGTGCGTAAGTCAGTCAGTCAAAAGTGAATACGCTGTTACTGAACCAGCGTGTGTGGTGTGACTGGGGTCGAACGATGGGCAGTCTTGTATAAAAAAAGTTAAAAATAAATGGACTTGATTATCAGATTGAATTTTTAAGTGCTATTTGAGTCCGTGTGATAGTGACAATTACAAAGCAGCGACCTTGAAAGAAATTCCATTTTAAATAAAACAAAATTGGCTATTGACTTGACAAATCGAGTATCGACACTAGTCATTTGTTTTAAGTCACGTCCAACTCTAATCCGCTAATCCATAATCGCGACTGCATCGTTATAACATGATTGACTACAGAACAATGATACTAATTCACAAAACAAACGCCCAAACATCGCGGGCGCGAACTATCGCGCCGTCCACTCGTATAATTACAATCGACTCGCTGACAATCGCGATTCTATCACAAAGCGCACATAATCGGACGCTATGCCGACTGCTACCACAACACTATACGTCAAAATCACCAAGCGTACACATTGTAAATTCAACTCTAATGCCACCGCGTATGGTTTAATTTAGCTCGTGTTTTTGGATGACATAGTGATGGGGGGAGAATAATGCTCGATTGTCAGTGGCACAATGCAATAATCCCCGCATTGTTGGATCGACATTGTTGTTTTAAGGGCGGCGCGCGACAATTGTGCGCTTTATTGCATAAATAATATTATTTTGGCCGGTGACGTTTCATTGTGGTACTTTTGTTGCTAAAATTTGATCGCGGAGGGATAAAAGTTTTCGTTTGTCTGAGCAAAAGGAGCGGGAAGTTTCGAGTGATTTCATTAGGAGTTGTTCACTCCTATTCCAAAGAGTGCTCTTTCATACAATAGAATACCATGTTCTAGTCAATATTTGCTAGCAAATCTGGTATAGTAAGTTTTTTTTAATGACACGATTAAAAAAAATTGCCGACCTCAAATTAAAGAATACAAAGTATAGGTAGCTCCACGAGAGTTGAGGTGAATGGATTACGCACGCAACTATATGAAGTACTGATTGCAAAAAGAGTGAATGAATGGAATGAATGAGTGAATGTAAATTAAAAATGTGTTAACCAATCGGTGGTCAGAATTAGCAATAGTAGAACTACTCCTACCTACAAAACAGCCCCAACTGCTATGTCCAGCAGTGGACGTCCACTTCCCCCACAAACCATAGCGATCTATAGCACACTTCAGCAACCGACTCCCAGACAAAGTCATACGTTCATCTAGATTGTGACCGTCTGAATCTACGTTTTTCTATAGATACGTCGTTGCCATAACTACCTGAGAGCGCTGGTGGCCTAGCGGTAAGAGCGTGCGACTTCTGCGAAGAAAATCATTGCGAGGAAACTACCTAGTTTAGCAATAAAGCCTAGTTTACCCTCTGGCTTGGAAGGTCAGATGGCAGTCGCTTTACCAACTATCATCATCATCAGGCTATAGTAGTCCACTACTGAACATCGCACAAAATCCCCAATAGCGCCCTATCTTCAGCTTTTCTCATCCAGCAGCTGCCCGCAATCATTCGCAGTTCGCCATCCCATACGTAGCAATCCCTATCTTACAAATACCTAACTTCTAAAATCCTTCTTTATTATCTTACGGCGTTTCTTTTTCTTATACAATGACATCGTTGTTACCTTATTGTGTATTTTACAGAATACATATTGAAGTAAATACCATCAGGATTCTCGGAATAATATTGCGTCGAACATCAAAAACCTACAATTCGTAGGGGACAGTGCGTAACGCGTAACTACAAATATCGATAGAGTTCGAAATTCAAACAATGTACAAAGAAACTGTATCTTATTGCATTTGTCAGTTAAGTGGTATTAGACTATCCCCGACGAATTGTATCTCAAAACCAATAAGTCCATGGATGCATATTGTATGTCGATCAAATATGATAAAAACCGTGGATAAACAGGCGCGGGCATTGTGACCGATAAGGGACATGGGAACTTTAAAATAATTGTACAAACAATATGTTTGATACGCGTTGCGACATCCTAACATTTCCTTTATATTTAGGCAAACATGGCTGCCCCTTCGCATAAGTTTAACGGCCTCTTAATCTTGCCTATAAAACCAGAAGTCATGGATTCCTAGTAACCAATGCATTCAGGATAACTTTAATACTTTATTTATTTATTTTTTTGACATAGACGGCAAACGAGCAGACGGATTGCCTGGTGTTAAGCAATTACCGTCGCCCATGGGCACCCGCAACACCAGGGGAGTCACAAGCGCGTTGCCGGCCTTTAAGGGGGGTTGGAGCTCTGGGAACCTTACTCACCATCAGGAACACAACACTACATACCTGAAAGGTGGCAGTGCTATTATGGCTGTGGTCTTCTGTAAGGAGGAGGTAGTTCCCCAGTTGGGCTGCCCCAGATTCAAGCGTGATGGTCAACGCTGTGCCCTACCTCTCATTGTTGGACGTAGTTTAAGGACATACCCGGGTCCTACGGGACATACTTGTAATTATATCATAAATTTCGAAATTGTTTGTAAATGTGATTATTGTTATTGACTGTGCAATAGAAAGAACTCTTCACAACTATCTATTAATTATAACGAGACACCTATTACTTAGTTACAAACGGATAAACTCACGCGTAATTATATCCCACTAGGCGACATGTTTCTGGTACCCATTTTCAAGCCGAGTCAGGACACACCGCTCGTGTTGCGGGTGTATCGGATGTGTTGCGGGTGTTTTTAATTATATTAACTTAACGGGATACCTATTAGTGAATAACTATTCCGTGAGAATGCGCTTGCAGTGTCGAAATATCGGAAACTCATTCAAATTAACATAATTACATGGTAACTATCCCGTTTTAAGTAATAGTTGTAAAGAGAACGACCATTTTACCTGAAATTCTTAGTTCAGATAAGTAAAACCATTTTTTATGAAAAACGCTCTTACTTGTATTATAAATACCATCCGCGAATCGTTTTTCCGTTCGTCTTTGTCCCTCAATATCCGAGTGACAGTGATGTAGATATTTTTCGAGTCGATGGCGGACCTGTGACACAGTATGCAACTCGAGCCGATAACGAAGTTTCCGCCGAATAAAGGAAGGGATCCTATGCATGTCCTCAAAGAGACCTGGGGTAAAATATATTTTGATTATCTATAGAACTTGAAGGGCGATTGGATTACGTATTTCAATAGCGTGGGTAGGGAACAAAACTTTTTAAACCCGCAGTAAACTATCTGGGAAAGTCCGCAGTAAAAATCTGCCGAGTGTGAGTCGCACTCGCACAATAAGGTTTTTTTTTTTTTATGACATAGGCGGCAAACGAGCAGACGGATTGCCTGGTGATAAGCAATTACCGTCGCCCATGGGCACCCGCAACACCAGGGGAGTCACAAGCGCGTTGCCGGCCTTTAAGGGGGGTTGGAGTTTCAGTACCATTATCTAAATAAAAAGGCAAAAATTCATGTCATGGTATGGAAGCCAACTTAAATATTTATTTTCAGGTCGGTGGCACTGAGGGCAAACGTTGGTTAGCCTTGTATAAAAAAATCTGTTTTAAGTGTATGCTGTAATAGCGGCAACAGAAATACAGAATCTGTGAATAGTTCATTTGTTCTGTCATGTCCAGTGCTTGGACAAGTCATCGCAAAACAATCGCAACACGGCAATAGAACAAGATTTATAGAATCGTATTATGTACAATATTATTTAATTATATTTTTCAATGACATTACTGCAACCCAAAATTCTCTCGTTGCATAGTATTTATTTGAACCATATTTAAAATATTTAGAAATAACCATAATTAAACGAATAATTGTATAAATTGTCACCACAAAACTGTTACAAGCATGCCACTTTGACAAATTCATGACAGATATTCGACTAAAAAGGTCTAATGTACGTATTTACGATAATATCCACTTTAGATAGGTAATAATAACTTTAGGTCTCGACTCTAAGAGGCTTGTTCAATGTCCATATCTGTTTCGGCGATGACTTGTCCGAGCTCTGCTCATGTCTGTTCATACAGCCTGGTGAGAGACGGACGGACAGACGAAAGTGCAGCCGTATCTTTGTAATAGGGTCCGGTTTTACCCTTTGCGTACGGAACCCTTAAAATACAGCTCTTATTTTGGGATGCTTAACTAGCGTGGATAATAGACATATTCTAAAACGTTGAGCGAGAATTCTTTTTTTAATGATGAAGATGTTATTAAGGTTTCAAAAAATATATCAGTGACATACTTTTATTATGTTACAAGTTATAATTATATTAGACTAGCTATTCATCGCAACTTCATCGGCCAGCCATGCCCGTCTTTAAAATATATTTGCGAGATAATAATTATCCTGTCCTTTCTCGTAGTAACTCTCTCCATACCAAATTTCATCCCAATCGGCTCAGCTGTTTAAGCGTGAAGAGGTAAAAGACAGACAGAGACAGTTACATTCGTATCTTCGCGATTTCAAGCCGAGTAATTAATTAAAGATCTTTATTGACATGTTCAATTCTTTCTTTAAAGCAAGCTGTGTTATAGAACTCAGACGGACAGCTTCTTGAAGGTAGCATTGATCTCCTATGCTTTGTATCAATGGTTATATAATGGTTCAATTCGAAGGGCAATCCGTAAACTGTTTTCTGTTTAGAGGCTTAAGCCCCTTTTTATAGCCCTGTGCGCCGCGATAGGGCACAAAGGGCCACAATGAAGACATTATAGCTTTTATGACTACTGATGGGGTGCAAACTTATGGAGATTAAATTGATTTGTAAGGGTTGGGGACTTTGTTTTAGAATTAGTGGGTTGAAAGACTGCGTCTGGTTAATGAGGGCCATTGAGTCGAACAGAGTTGTTCGACAAGGTCTGGCGTTGAGTGACCCTGTCTATCAAGGTCTTGGGTTCAAAAGATAAAAGATCTTTATTTTTCAATTTAGGCACATTACATGCACTTATGAACGTCAAAGAAAAATCTACACCGGTTCAAACCCTACACCTCTGACCCGAGAAGATACCGGCAAGAAACTACGGCGGGACTTATTTTTCAATACAGTGATACATCAGATCTTAAGTACTTACATAATTAGGCGTAGTCCGATAAGAAAACATATCAAACGGTTTATTACTAGACTATAACTGAAAATACTAAAATATAAAAGTAGGAATAATAATATAGGCGCAAAATAGGCGCCCAGTCGTCGAGTTGCGGAAATCCGCCCGTATCACAATTACAATTACAAGAATAATAATGTATAAACAAATTTGATTTCACAAAATAAACATACTTTAATATGCTTTCTTACCTGAACTGTGTCATTTACATGATCTGGCAGTACATACTATTGTTCAAAATAATTGCTAGGTGGCTTAGTTAGTTTCTGGTTCAAATCCCAATAAGGGCATTTAATTGTGTGATGAGCACAGTACTACCGAGACGTCGGTAAAAATCAAGGTTTAAACATACGTTTGATTTTTAGTATATCTTGTAATAAACAGTTTAATATGTTTTCTTATCTGACTACGCATAATAATGTAGTTTAAGATTTAATGTTGTATCACTGTTCTGAAAAAATAAGTCCCGCCGTAGTATCTTGCCGGTATCTTCTCGGGTCAGAGGTGTAGGATTCGAACCGGTGTAGACTTTTCTTTGACGTTCATAAGTGCATGTAATGTGCCTAAATTGAAAAATAATCTTATAATTATCTTTTTTTTTATCTTTTGTAATTTAATTATATGCGTGTATCGTAAAAGTTTAACAGGATCCATGATAATTTGGGGTTTAAAGGAGACGAAGACGCGGGCAGAATTGAGCTAGTGAATATAAGTAAATAATATTTTTTTTTAGACATAGGCGGCAAACGAGCAGACGGATTGCCTGGTGGTAAGCAATTACCGTCGCCCATGGGCACCCGCAACACCAGGGGAGTCACAAGCGCGTTGCCGGCCTTTAAGGGGGGTTGGAGCTCTGGGAAGCTTACTCACCATCAGAAACACAACACTACAGACCTGAAAGGTAGCAGTGCTATTATGGCTGTGGTCTTCTGTAAGGAGGAGGTACTTCCCCAGTTGGGCTGCTCCAGATTCAAGCGTGATGGTCATCGCTGTGCCCTACCTCTCATAAACATTACTTGGGTTTAGATAACATAATAGTAGACAAAAGTAAAAATAAACATAGCGGCTGTTTGTTCTACGTCTATTGTCATAGCCTCCCACAGTCAAACAAGCTTACTTATTTTATCACTGTCACCTCATACACACGCTTTATTTTTATCAAATAAAAGCATAGGCGTGTATTTATTGTTTTAAACAGCCGTAGACATCTTTATCAATAAAAAAAAAATATCCGGCTGCACTATTTGTCTTTCATTCACACATTAAGGTAAACCAACTTAATTATGAAGCTACATATGTCGCCAGCATCGCATTGTATTTAGCAAATAGTACGACGCGTCTGTTTATTTTTTTGGCCACCCGCAAACTTATGTTGGTTTTACCGGGGCATAGTGCTCTGATTAAATAGTTTTTGTTGTATGATAACAACAGGTGTGATTGTCTGTATGTGTGTTCGAGATAACAGAATGGGAATGTTGTTAGGGCTAATTTGATTAAACATTATGAATTGGGGTGCAAAGTGGGTGATAAGTAAGAAACAATATTAAGAAACAACTTATTTCTAAAGCTTATTTATAGCACACATAAAATATAAATAAATATGAAATATTACGGGACAATCTTACACAAATCGACCTAGCCCTACGGTAAGCTCAGTAAGGCTTGTTTTGTAGGTACTAGACGACGATATATATAATAGATAGATACATATAAATACTTAAATACATAGAAAACACCCATGACCCAGGAACAAATATCTATGCTAATTACACAAATAAATGCCCCGACTGGGAATCGAACCCAGGACCATCGGCTTCACAGGCAGGGTCACTACCCACTAGGCCAGAGCGGTCGTCACTACATGAACACACATGACTACATGAATGATAATACACCGTGGGATTAATAACAATTGTAGTAGTTGTATGTGTTAACTTTTGACATTTAGATTTTATTCTACTAGACAGTTCTAGACTAGTATTCATTTTCAAGATGATTGATGTTTAAAATATTTTATATTTTATTTTTGATATTATTGTGACATTATTATTGAAATACATTTAAATATAATATTGTAATAATTTTACCAATGAATTGCTCTGTATTAACCCTTTATAGGGCAACTTCAAAATTGCAATGCAAAAATGACCACCCCACAACATAGTCATTTTGTATTTTTTTCTTAACAAGAATCATTAGGCCAATCGACCCATGCACAGTGACTTTTGGGCGTTAAAGGGTTAATTATTTTAATAATTATTAGGTTAAGATTATATTTGTATTTGACTATTCGAAAGCGCTTGTTGCTAGGCCTACTTGAATAAAAAAATAAATTTGAAATTGAAATTGATATTATTTTGTTTTCTTAGAGCACAGGGTGGTGAAGTTGCTAGTAGTTTGATATACAGGGGAGACTGACAGACAAACTGACATTTTGACGGTAAGGGTAAAATCATTAATCAATGAAGGATTGTAAGTTAGAATCCGATCCTAGTCAAGACCTACTGAAAACTTAGCCATTAAGTTCAAATTTTCCATCATGTACCCTTACCATGAGTTGTGACATTGACGTTTTCGATAACGAGTATTGAGTTTACTATCTGTGCATCTTGTTCGCACTAAATAGTACAAGCGAGATGCATAGATAGTAAACTCGATACTCGTTATCGAAAACGTCAATGTCACAACTCATGGTGAGGGTAATGAAGGCAATTATTGAGCGTCGATTCGTGACTTTTAAATTTTGCCAGTAACATGAAATGCCAGAAGTACCTAAATAATCGTGAGTCCTGATATTAGGTATATATTACGTGCAAAAATAATGGTGTGAAACTTTTGTGCGTAGTTACGATTGTATTGACAGTTATCTTTTTGCTTTTTTTCGATTACATTTACCCTTTTTGTCTCTAAAAGGGTGGAAATTTGACATAAAAATTGCCTACATTTTATTCTGATATACAGTGTGTAAATCTTATACGGGCGAATCTTTTAACGGAGAAACTTAACTTAGAAGTGCAATAAAATATTTATCCATATAAAAAAATTCGGCCCCCAATGTAATGCAACACACTCGAGTTAAACACTCGACGTTGACAATTAGTTTCAAAAGCTCATATCGCGTAATGTTCGCAGTACATTACTGCTCAGAAATTTTACAAAAAATAATTACATATGTATAATAGATATAATTAAAGAAAAAGCTTTTGGTTAATGATTATACTGGTAAATCCTATGTCTGGTTTAATTCTGCGCCCATATTAGACTTACACACAATATAAGATACTCAACGTTTTAAACATAACAAATATAAGTGCCTGGGCAGAGAATACCATTATGTACCATTTGGCATAGAGACGCTAGGTCCATGGGGTCCCAGCGCGCACATTTTTTTGCAGAAAACGCGAAGCGCCTCATTGACGTAACGGTGACCGAAGAGCTGGCGGCTTCCTCGCACAACGTATCAGCATTGCGATACAACGAGGAAATGACTACAGCCATTGTACAAAGCCTCTACGGCCTTTTTTAGATTAGTATATAGTTAGTACAGTCAGCAGCAAAAGTGGCTAAGCGTTTGAAGTGTTCAAAATGACCTACACGCGCTCTTATTCTCTTGACAATAGAGATGTGTTGACCTCATTTTGAACACCTCAAACGCTTAGCCACTTCTGCTGCTGACTGTACGTAATGCTTGTATTTATTGTGCCGTGTGATGCCGGCTGACTAGAATGGCACCACCCCATCTCCTCCCGCGGGTGTCGTAAGAGGCGAAAAAGGGAAACATCCTACGGACGGGCAGCAGCGTCCGTCAAACCCAATCTACAGCTACTGCGGTCGCCAACCCGCCCGCCAAGCGTGGTGACTATGGCAACTACCCCCCAAGATGATACAAGTCATATTTAAGGGAGGCCTATGTCCAGCAATGGACTGCATACGGCTGATATGTGTGTGTGTGTGTGTGTGTATATTATTTGAAAGTAAAGTATGTATACCTAACCATATTTTTTTATATCGCCCGAGTATGGCAAGGATTAAGTATATACGTATATTTTTCCCAAAACTCTAACGAAGTTTTCCGGTAAATACCTATGATTACCTATATCTATACCCACCGTTGTACAGTGAAAGGCAGCATGTATACAATTTTGAACCTTATCACAATGAGGAAAGGTAAAAACGTGCATACATATTTGTGCTCGCGATGTTGACACGTCTCCGAGGGGGAACAATGGCGCCCGGCAGCCATTTGCCCGCCCCGCCTTTCTTGGCGCGTTTTTGGCGGGAGCCACAGATAACACAAGTTTTGTGCTCTCTGGTAATTAAGCTGTGTCGTCTTTGTCCGTTTGTCGTAATTATAAATTTTGAAATGTTACGTGGGCGTTTTAAAACGTACCATCTGTGCTTATATTGTTACCTTATAGTAACCTTCGCTGTCTTAAATTAGGTAAATAATACCTACAAACTTTTAATAAATTAATTAATGTACTTATACAGCGTGTAATTTTGGTACAACCACATACGCTAAGAGTAGTTAAAATCGTAATAAACTTATTAAAATATTAATTATGTATCAAATGTATTTAGTCTTATAACAATATTATAAAAAAACATAAAGTAAAATTATAAATAAATCCCCAAAATCGTTGGTAATGGGCAATTTGCCCAGGAGGCTGGCCGCATTGCCTCCTTGGATGGCAATACTAATTCGCTGAGCAAAATATAGGCCAACCTTCTAGTCACCTGTAGTGACAATTAAAAGGGATGCCAAAGCCTTGTACATCCGGGTACTCTGTCCACACGGTCCCAGCGTTTCGACTCCAAACGCCTCGAATATGTAACCAGTCCCCAGGGTATCCATATTTGCGACGTTTGAGGTCTTAATATATAAAACTAATTCCTGCATAAAATAATTCCCGAACTGCATACCAGTTTTTTTGTATGCAGTTTTTGTTGTCCCTAAAATCGATAATATGGTTCATTTTTTTAAATTAAGTCTAAAAAAGAGAATGTTTACTTCCTTAGTTTGACATCAAACATTAAAAAAATATTTGAAATAACATATCATAACAAATTCTTAAAAAACACTGGTAATATTCTAATTAGATACTAAATACGAAACAAATATTAATAGAAGTTAAATAAATAAATATTTGGTAAAAATAAATCACATATACTTATTTCTAAAGATTTCAATTTAATTAATAATCTTGTTTTTAAAGGTTTTTCGGCACCGTTAACAAAAATGTTCGGGTAGTCCTATTGGTTTTAGGGCGTTAGCCGCGATAGCTGGAGATGTGGGTTCAAATCCTGTCTCGGAATCCTCGTCACCTTTTCTTAAATATATATTATTTATTTCAATTTATAGTTTAAGTATATAGTAGTGTTCCTACTTAAAAATCAAAGCAAAACAAAATATTAAAACAATTAAATAATATGATTTGGTTTTACCTAAAAAGTTTGTTTATTAGGAATATACAGTGTAGTGTGAGTAGGGAATCCATTGGGTATTAAGAGCTAGTATAATTATCTACAAAGTATCATAATAAGGATACGATATAAAGAATAAACCTTTGGAGCAACCTGTATGTATTAGTAGTAGTTTCATTTATGGAACTAATACGATTTTACCTTTTAAAAATTGACATTATAGTAGAATATGAAAGTAATGTAGGTAACTAATAATTCTATGGCCCTAGTGAAAAGCATCAATATATCTACTCTCATTTTTACTTAATTGTATATCATTAATGGTCGATGAGCAATTTGTCGTTACAAATCTGAAGGTCAGTGTCAAACACGGTACGTTTTACCGTACAACTTAAACATAACTGAATGTCGTGTTTAAGGTACAATTAAAAAAAAATACTACTTCATACTAGTAGTATAAAACTTATACCGTTTTGCACTAGGGCCACATAATTGGTCTATACTATAGACAAAACACTTAATAGTCACGTCATCCTTTAGAGCGGTGGAACATACCGCGATCGCTAACCCGCCTGCCAAGCGTGGCGATTATGGCATAAGCAGCATGGGGGACGCCCATGTCCAGCAGTGGCCGTCTGTGGCTGAAGTAGTAGTGTCAATAACACCACCAATTAATAATAGATACAGTCTGATTATTTTTTATTTGGAAAATAATTTTTGTTTAATTTTACTGATTAAAACTTTCACGTTTTTAACACTTTATTAAAAAATAAACGGAAATTAGGAGGTAATTTGCAAAGTTATTAATAACGCAGTTAAGTCTCGTTATTTTGTAATAATTAGTTTAATTTTGTTTTTGAAGTTTTGCCTTTTTTTTTTAGAAGAGAAGTAACCATACGTGAAATTTTAGGTTTTGTACGTTAACTAGGGACGCACTGTATAATTGTATGTATGTAGGTACAATTTGTCTGTTACGTTTTTATATAAGTATTTCTGGTCCCAAAAATAAAAATACTTGATATCCACCACGTTTAATTTTATTAGGGACTAATTATATCGTTAATTTTTGATTTAACAAAGTAGTAAGTTTGACTATAAGGATATTTTAAATAACATTAAATACATACAAATCTTTTCACTAAGACTTTGCTACTCTTTGCTAGTCAATTTTTTTTAAATATTTTTATCAATAAAAAATATAGATTATAATGTAACTAATTAACGTAAAAATTATTATATGGCAGCGCTAATAATATGTTAATAATAAACTGAAATAGACTTCACAAAAAAAACCTTTTTAACCAAACCGACCATTGTTCGAGGCCGGATTTGAACCGGCATCGCGTCCGCCTCCCGACCACTAGACCACTCGGTCACGGAGGAAACTACAAAATTTCTCAAATAAAACAAATTGTCGTCTTCCGCTTTCGTGGCTGACACACCGATTACTAGACCACCCAATCAGGACATTAGCGAAAAAAATTTCAAACTAAAAAAAAAATTTTTTGGACTTTTTTTGCGTAGAACTTGCACAGCCATGCCTCGCTCACCTCAATCGCTTCGCCTCATCAATAAATGGCCGCTTCTCCATCTCCGTCAGCAGCTTCCACTCAGCCCCCAGCCTCTTCGAGATCTCAGAGTTGTGCATCTTCGGGTTGTCCTGGGCCATCTTCCTCCTCTGACCCCGGGACCACACCATAAACGCGTTCATAGGCCGCTTGATGTGCTCCGCGGGCTGCTTACCCAACGACATTTTCGAACGTGAATTCAAATTTCGAATCACTGACACATTTTTTTTAAACTCATTTGTTTCGCGGACGCGTGAAAAGCTCCCGAAAGCTCAATGCTTTTCTTGCCAGTGTCATGTTTGAAACGACGGGACCTCGGCCTTGCTTCCCCCCTCTTAGCCCCCCTGCTGTTGGCCAATCGGAGCGCGGCATGGGCGGAAGCTGGCCGCTGATTGGCTGAGACGCGGCGCGGTGTTAGGGCTTGCAACAGGTAGCCGGTGTGTTCTTGTTTGCATGTTTATTAGCAGATTAAATTTCTTTTTAGCCGAAACCTGGCGGAGATCGCGCGCTGACTTTATTTGGGATGGCGTACCTAATGAAACGAATTGAGATGAATTTTCGGGTGTTCTTTAAGTTTTGTAGGCGAGTCTAAATTATTTATCGACAACTTTCTGAAAAAAAAAAGTTTTTTGTTCTCACACTAAACTAATTATTGTAATTTTAAAATATTTCGGGAAAAACTATTTTTATTATGACAATATACTCAAAATATATTTTTTAATGCTAAATAGCATAAACCTTAACTAAGATGTCACAGATAATATACACTTAACTGAAACTTCTTAATTTAAAACTCTTCATAATGTAAAATTATCACGTATAGGAAAGCGCAGCGTCGGGTATACGGGATCGGGCAAACTAGATTAAGAAAATAGACGGTATTCTGAAGATGGCTCCCGGTGGTGGTCTATGGGAGAGGCCTATGTTGAACAGTGGACGTCCGTGGCTGATAAATAGAAGCTGAATATTTTTTTAACAATCCAATGAAATAAAATAATATAAATTTTAAAGATTTTATGTTATACTTATAGGTACCCAGAGCTAGGAATAGGTAGTGCAAATTTAGTTAAACTTTGAAGGAGAACGTAACTAGGAGTGGTTACAACCACCAAAAAATATTATAATTATTTATTGAAACCGGGATTTCCCGGGATTAATAAAATGACATAATACATAAACATAAAAGTTCACAAAAAATCAAAATAGTAATTAAATATTGTTTACCGCTTAATAAAGACTTTCAAGAAAAAAAATCTAAAATTTAATCGGTTATTATACAGTGTTTGAAATACAGAAAGAAAACTACGAAAAGCTCATGGCCGGTTTTTACATTATAAATTATAATAAAAATAAAAGTTTAATAAAGTATACCATAACCATAGCAAATGTAGATTCGTATTACCCATCAAACAACATTATTTCTCTAGTGATGACGATATAAAAAAAAATATATATTGAGATTAAAAAATAAAATACACTCTCGATTGTAAAGTTGTGTTCAAAACCATGTATACAAATTTACACCTTATTTAAACTGAATAAGGTAAAATATGTTTACATATATATGGACTCGATTGTAACGGTGGATCGCCGTAACATAACGTAGTTTTGCGTAACACGGTTACCTGCCCTGGGCGGTGGCGAAAATGCCAATTTTGTTACGGTGCTACGGTTGAACTGGTGAAACAGACAAGTTTTGAAGTGGCTGAATTTAGAACGATTATTAACACTTTAATATCGGCATATTTTTCATATATATATTTTTATGAGAGGTAGGGCACAGCGATGACCATCACGCTTGAATCTGGAGCAGCCCAACTGGGGAAGTACCTCCTCCTTACAGAAGACCGCAGCCATAATAGCACTGCTACCTTTCAGGTATGTAGTGTTGTGTTCCTGATGGTGAGTAAGGTTCCCAGAGCTCCAACTCCCCTTAAAGGCCGGCAACGCGCTTGTGACTCCCCTGGTGTTGCGGGTGCCCATGGGCGACGGTAATTGCTTACCACCAGGCAATCCGTCTGCTTGTTTGCCGCCTATGTCATAAAAAAAATCGGCATCGGGTTCATTCGATCCTAGAGTTGAAAAAATATTGTACCCAATTAGCGTAAGTTGTAGAAAAGTTAAAATGTGCATCAACTTTTTGTAAATATTTAGGGTGCTCGTTTCATAAACTATTAGCTATTGCTACTTACAATACAAAAAAGGCAAAAATTTAATTTCCCTTAATTGTCGCTACATAACAGTCATAAATGCTACTACTTTCGCTAATCGGGTACTCTGTATTCTGAAAACTCCGAGTATAGTAGAGAGTAGCTTAATTAAATAATAAATATTTACATTTTGACACAAATTGACTGAACCCCACGGTAAGCTGAAAAAGGCTTGTGTTTTGGGTATTCAGCCAACGATATATATAATATACAAATAACTACTTATCATAGAATGTTTTTCGTCAAAACTGTATGTTAAAATAATGACGGCAACTGGATACATCTATATTTTAGAAAACATGTCAAAAACCATCGCTGAAAGCTAGTAATTGTTAAAAATTCATTAAAATTGGTTCATCCGTTAAGAAGTGGAACAAACAAATTTACAAATAGTGGTTTAACTTATAACATCATGAAATAAAACAACTAAAACGGATTAAATCGCGTATACTAATCTAAACTTCATCTATCCTTTAATTTGTAATTTTTTGGGATGGAGGTAAATTCATATTTTTTCCCAGTCCACCCGATGACCACGAACGCTGCTAAAGGGTTCGAAACGTAGGGATGAATTTGAAATTAGTATACGCGATTTAATCCGCTTTAGTTGTTTTATTTCATGAGTAAGACAATATTATCATTTTTATGTCTGTTTTTGTAACCTCGTAGTTCCCAATATAATAACGCAGTTATATTAAAACCTTCAAAATTAATAAAAAGGTATTTGTGAATAAATCGATTGTTAACCGTAAAACCAGTTTCTGACATATACAAAAACCTAATTTGTACATTACGCAATAAAACATGGTTTTGGAATGCAATGCGACTGTTTTTGTATGCGAAGGCGAGCAGCCGGCGGCGCGGCAAAATGGAACATAACGTGATATTGTCTCCTGTACCGGCGAGCGGGCAAGTGTCTGCGACGCTTAAACCCCATTTGACCAGGCACGAACTTGTATACGATTTTATTACATTGCGGGCTATGGGCGTACGGCGACTTCGGTCGCTTTATATAACCCCGCAATGTAATGAAAATCGTATACAACTGCTTGCATTGTCTAAATGGGGCCTTACTGTGGTGTGAACGCCAGTCACTACCCCTCTTCCCTTCCGAAGCGATGGTGGCCTAGCCGTAAGAGCGTGCGACTTGTCCGGAGGTCGTAAGTTCAAACCCCGGCTCGTAGCAACGAGTTTTTTTGAATCTTGTATTCTATATCAAATTAATAATAAAATATAAAATCCTAAGGATGGGCAGCAGCGTCCGTCGTAGCCCAACTACAGCTACTGCGGTCGCCAACCCGCTGCCAAGTGTGGCGACTATGGCAACTACCCTCAAGATGATACAAGTCACATTTGTGGGTGGCCTATGCCAGCAGTGGACTACATAACATACGGCTGAAATTTATGTGATGTAAACAGATGCACATGATGTCACGCCTTAGCATTGAGGGAACGTCTAATGATGATGATGTATGTAAATATATTTTTTTTAATATTAGGTAAGGGGGGAACCGGGTTCTGTTGATAGTTAAAACAAAAAAAGTGCCTTTATAAGTTAAGAGTTGAAAAAGTTCTCTATGACAAATAATTCTAATTCCTCTTACGTGCATAGCGTGACACAATATAATTATCGTTTAACAACAGTTGATTAATTAATTAACAATTAGTAGTAAAGTTGCAAATAACCGTACTTGCATGAGGTCGAATCGGCCCGATGCCGCGATAAAGGTGTTAACAGTGTTGTGCGCGACAGTACTCGGTACACGCCAGTAACCGAATCAGGCCCGGCTTAGTTCCGATCCGTCGCCGACTGTACATTGACATACCAAATACATAAAAAAAAATCATCTTTTTTTTCATATGTTAGGTAAACTTGTTAAGTCAAGCGCCTCAATTTTTCTAAATACATTAATTATTTAATAATTTAATTATTTTTACGCCGTGTGGTGCCAACTGGCACTGGGGTGGTGCTATTGTAGTCAACTGACTACAATAGCACCACCCCATCTCCTCCCGCGGGTGTCGTAAGAGGCGACAAAGGGAAAAACCGACGGACAGGTAGCAGCGTGCGCCGAAACCTAACCTACAGCAACTGCAGTCGCCAACCCGCCTGCCAAGCGTGGCAATTATGGCCACTACCATCATCTTGGGGTGATACAAGTCATATTTTGTGAAGGCTTATGTCCAGCAGTTGATGACTTAGGGCCTACGCTAGCTGACGCGGGCGCCCGCCGCGTGTCCATACAAACGTTAATCCGCGCGGCGGGCGGCGGGCGACTTTTTATATGGCACGCGGCGGGCGTCCGCGTCAGCTAGCGTAGGCCCTTATGGCTGAAATGATGATGAGGATGATTCATTATATATTAATGTATCAGCATTGCGGTACAACTCGGAGATGCCGCAAGCAACCTTGGAACAAATACCTCAAGGGAGTTTTTTATATTTAATGTGGTAAGTACTTAAGTACTCGTAGTTCGATATTTAACACGTTCACTGTCCCAATCTGATATGTGAACCTTATGGCTTTGTAATAGAGGCTAGCCGTGGCCCGACATTAGGGGCACGGACAGTGAACGTGATAAATCGATAGGAAAATAGAACAAAAATGATTCGCAGCGGGATTCGAACACACAACCACTGGATCACTAGTAGGTACTCGTAGTTATTATAACATTGTAATTAATATTTAATAATTTATTTAGAAAATTAAAGTTGCTACTTAAAAATCAAAGCAATTAAAAATATATACAAATACTATAATTTCCTCGCGACTTCATCGGCCAGTCATTCCCGTCTTTAAAGTATGGTTATAGGATATGAATTATCCTATGTCCTTTCTCGTAGCTCAAACTCTCTCCATACAGAGTCGTACAGATCGTCATACAGATTTCATCCCAATTGGTTCAGCGGTTTAAGCGTGAAGAGGTAACAGGCAGACAGAGTTACTTTCACAATTATAATAAATAATAATAAATATTTCGGGAAAATCTTACACAAATCGACCTAGTCCTACGGTAAGCTCAGTAAGGCTTGTGTTGTAGGTACTAGACGACGATATATATAATAGATAGATACATATAAATACTTAAATACATAGAAAACACCCATGACTCAGGAACAAATATCTGTGCTCATCACACAAATAAATGCCCTGACTGGGAATCGAACCCAGGACCTTCGGCTTCATAGGCAGGGTCACTACCCACTAGGCTAGACCGGTCGTCAAAATTATAATATTAATAAAGTATGGACTAGTATGGGTGATTCCCTATTTCCCTTGGCCACGGCATTAATTTTGTTGTTTTTCTTGTTGTCAGGAAAAAGTCCTTATGAAAAAAAAAAATAGAACTTTTACGCGGAAAATAAAAGGTAAGAATACTTATTAACCTTAGCACTTTTGACTATTTCACCTTTTTTTGCCTTATACTCGTACCTACCGTAGCTTTTGTACATTGGTAATAGAATAAAAATGTAATATTGTCTTCGGTTGGCGCGATAATTACTCATGAAATAAATACAACTGAAAACGGATTATATCGCGTATATTAATTTAAACTTCATCCATCCTTTCATTTGTATTTTTTTGGGATGTATTTTTCTCAGTCCACCCGATGACCACGAACGCTGCTAAAGGGTTCGAAACTTCGGGATGAAGTTTAAATTAGTATACGCCGTTTAAATTAGTATATTAAAGTAGTATAATCTGTTTTAGTGTTTTTTTCATGTGGATGAAAATTTGCTATATTTGAAAAATTCTATTATAAAGTAGACTTTATAAAGGTTTCTCAAACTTGTCCGGCGACTACCGTGCAGCTATCCGGCCGTGTCGCATTAGCATATATGAGACTGGCCGCAAACACGTGTGAATGTGCCCTAATGGGCCTTTTGTGCGCGACTATAGATGCCGGATTGATAGTGTAAGAACTTTGTATGCACTAATTCATACTCATTATACAACGAGGAAATGACTACAGCCATTGTACAAAGCCTCTACGGCCTTTTTTAGATTAGTATATAGTTAGTACGGTAAGCAGCAAAAGTGGCTGAGCGAGTGAAGTGTTCAAAAATACCTACACGCGTTCCTATTCCCTTGACAATAGAGATGTGTCGACCATTTTGGATACCTCAAACGCTTAGCCACTTCTGCTGCTGACTGTATATACCGTCTGCCCATGTAGCGTCTTCTACGCCAATACTTTTGAAAACATTTACGTCCCAATCGCCATCAGTTTTAAGTGTAAAACTTGAATTACCCGTTTCTATACAATTAATTTGATTTTTTTTTTATGACATAGGCGGCAAACGAGCAGACGGATTGCCTGGTGGTAAGCAATTACCATCGCCTATGGGCACTCGCAATACCAGGGGAGTCACAAGCGCGTTGCCGGCCTTTAAGGGGGGTTGGAGCTCTGGGAACCTTACTCACCATCAGGAACACAACCCTACATACCTGAAAGGTAGCAGTGCTATTATGGCTGTGGTCTTCTGTAAGGAGGAGGTACTTCCCCAGTTGGGCTGCCCCAGACTCAAGCGTGATGGTCATCGCTGTGCCCTACCTCTCATTGTTGGACGTAGTTTAAGGACATACCCGGGTCCAATCCCATTGACTGATTTATCAGATTTGACTTAAAATAGGAAATCATCGTTGACAATAATGTCAATTGTCAAAGTCGTACATAATGCATGAATACACCCAATTGTACCCAATCATTTGCACTGTGCCAGTAATCAATTCGTGTGGTCGCATTACCATGAGACGGGGCGGCCGCAAACACCCCGTGTGAATGCGCCTTAATGATCAGTCTGCTATTCACAGATCACCTCAACGAGTAGATAGAGCATATAACTCACTAGACAGCAGTGGCGGTGGGTCAAATTTTTTCTCAGGCAAGACGGAGCCAATATGACTTTAGCTTTTCTTCATGAGCCCAATGAAAACTGTTGTACTGCGAGAAAGTTAGTAAAGCCGGCGGGAATCGGCTTGCATGGACGCGCCGCCGCTGCTAGACAGGCGCTCTTGACCTAGTCGGTAGTGGCCTGACTACGAAACAGGATATCCCGGGTTCGAAGATGATCATCATTACATCAGCCGAAGGACGTCCACTTCTGGACATGGGTCTCTACCAAAGCGCCCACGGTGACCGATTTTGCGCCACCCGCACCCAGTGGTTTCTCCCGATTCTGATGTTATTTATTTGTATTTATGTTGACGTAACTGGTGACTGAAGAGCTGGCGGCTTCCTCGCACAAAGTATCAGCATTCTGATAAAACGAGGACATGCCGCCAGCATCTTTGGTGCAATACCTCAAGGACTTTTTTTAGATTTAATATAGAACATTTAAGAAGTAAGTATAATGCCTAGCGTAGCTTGTATTTAAATTGATAATAAGAAATCCTTTAGCCACGATAAAGAAAAACCCTGTCCTATAATCATATTGATGATAAATTACATTTCACGAATAAATCGAATTAAATTTAAGTTCGAATAGACCTTCATATATTATTTCAAAATTAATGGCCTATGTCAGGGTAGGCGAACATTTGTGCGTCAAGGTGCCATTTAAAAAAAAAATGATTAATGGGGTCATTGACGTGCCATTAAATAATTTTGACTTTCTGATTATCTGGTAAATAATAATAATAAATACTGTAGGTTAGGTTTTTTATGATACGTTTATTGTTTTGATATTTTTTTGGATGTATTTTTATATTCTACTTTTATAAACATATTGTAAAAAACCCTTACGTAAAAGATAAGATGAATAAACGAAATAAATACTATGAACTTAGACTTGGTTCACGAGGTAACCGCCATGTGTGATTCGGCGATCATTGTACCGATAGTTGTTTTCGCGAACGGTTTCATAGCGAAGAGTCTCGACCATCTTGAGAAACTCTTGCTACGTGGTTCTGTGTTTTTTTACACATGTTTCATGATCGGCGACGTGCCCAAAATATTGTGTCGCCTACCCTGGCCTATGTAGCAGTATAACCTGTCTGTATAAGGTTGATGACGTTCTATATTCGAATTTTGACGTAAGTCCCATATTAACTACACTACTACAATGTACACGGTCAATTACTTAAGTTTTTCACATATTAAATTGGCTGTTTTCTCTTTCAGTCACGTATTATCAAACAGTGATGGTTGTGCCTAGTCTTATTCACCAGAATAAATAGATCACGTGGCGTAGCTGCTACGTGGGTAGCCGCGGGGCGCAATATCGTGCTACGACGCCCGCCATGTTTGCCGGTGTCTACGAAAGGTCTACGAGCTAATAAAGGGAGTTGATGGTTTTATTTGGAAATAAAAGAGTATTTTGAAATGTAGCAGATACGTCTGGAGTAAAGGAAAAATGGAAAAATCATGGCGCTGATTTTTCCATTTTTCATTTCTATTAATAGCCCACCGGTTAACAAGCTGAAGTGGCAATGGGCACGCTACATTGCACGCAGAGAAGATGGCCGATGGGGTCGAAAAGTACTCGAGTGGAAACTACGGACTAGCAAGCGCAGCGTAGAACGTCCACCCACAAGATGGACAGATGGCCTCATTAAGGTCGCCGGAAGACGCTGGATGCTGGTCATTTTCCACCGGCACATGGGGGAGGCTTATGTTCAGCAGTGGACGTCTTATGGCTGAGATGCGATAAAAACTTTGAAACGCGAAATTATCTCATTGGTAAAAAATAAGTAGGATGGCAGATACTGTTGGTGCGTTCTTTCATATGTTACTACTGAAGCTGACTGTACTTACTATAAAATAATTTAGCTTTGGACTAAAACTATTTTAATATAATAACACACTGTGTACAGTAAGCATAATATAGTAGCAGGCAAATTAGCCAACTATATAGTAGTTTGTTAACCCGCCTTTGAAGCCGACGGTTTTGTGTTCAATCCCAATAAGGGCTTTTCATTTGTTGAGTGAGAAGCACAGGTATTTGTTCCTGAGTCATGGGTATTTTCTATGTAATTTTAAACACAAAACTATCAATCTCGGTACCCTTACCATGAGTTATGACATTGACGTTTTCGATAACGAGTATCGAGTTTACTATCTGTGCATCTCGCTTGTACTATTTTAGTGCGAACGTGATGCACAGATAGTAAACTCGATACTCGTTATCGAAAACGTGAATGTCACAACTCATGGTAAGGGTACTGTATAGAAGCATGTAACTGAAGTTTAATTCGAATATTGCTCGTTACGGAGATATTGACTTATAAAATGTGAGTTACCCGCTTCTATACAATGAATATGTTTTCTATGTATTTAAGCATTTATATATATATATATATATATATATATATATATATATATATATATATATATATATATATATATTTACTATGTAGAAACGTCGTGAATATCTTCGATATTTGAATCGAAAGAAATATAGAAAAAATTGACTCGAAGCGGGACTCGAACCCACAACCACTGGATCGCTAGCCCAGTGCAATGCCAATTGTGTCGCTTAAGCTCTAAGGTTGATTATCTAAACAAAAAATATGATAATTTGACAGATACTCGTAATCAACCTTAAAGCAGAATGGATTTACCCGAGTTTGAAGTTAAGCGACACAATTGTGCTGTCCGAGTACCAAGTATCGCATAGCACAATTGGCAGTGCACTGGGCTAGCGATCCAGTGGTTGTGGGTTCGAGTCCCGCTTCGAGTCAAATTTTTTTTTTCTTTCGATTTAAACATTTGTATATAGTTGGCTGAGTAGGTACCCGCAACCCACAACCCAACCTTTTTTTAGCTTGCTTGGGCACAATCAATTATGGAAGGATGTACTGTGATATTTATTTTATATAAATTGTGTAGTTCGAATGCGTCAGGGCCACAAAACACGATATCAAAGACAAAGCAGGCGCCCGACTCCGCTGATAGCAATTAGGCTACCGTCCAGGCAATTAGTGCCGCAAGCCGCCATAACTCTTCATTATAGCTTTTAACCGACTCTGAAAGGGTTGCGATGTTTTCACAAATATATCGTATATAAAACCGGATTGGATCCCGGCTAAACTATGACCAGAAATCATGGAGAATGTGTGGCATGGCACTTTAGAGCGGAAGATACTGCGATCGCCAATCCGCCTGCCAAGCGTGGTGTTGTTTATCACTTCACTGCGGCAATCAAACTTATGAGTTAACCATACAAATACGAGGTCGATTAGACCCAGTATTTAACGTATAGATTACGTTTGAAAATTAAATTGGTCAGTAAATGAAAGCGAGATGCTAAATTACATATATTATAATTTTAGGATAAAAAAATGACAACTTTTAGCCGCCATTGACTTGATATAAAGTCAGTACATTTCTTGCCCACACGCCACGACTTCATATGAAGTCGTGGTTTTGATGTGGCTTTGATGGCACTTTATTACTTCATTGACGTGGCGGCAAAAAGGAAATACCGCTGACTTAGTAAAAAAAACAAAGAGCTATAAACACTAAAATATTTCATCTTTTTCTCGCGTGTAGCTAGATGTGATAAAAGACAGGGACAGTGCGAACCCTATTCGAGCTTCCCAGGACCACACAAACAAGCGGGAGAAAGGAATGTTATTCCCGCCTTATAATAGAATGTCTTCAGTTAGGAAGCGATACACGGGACACGCTGTAAAGATATATCTAAAGATATACCTTAATTTTTTTTTTTAGTTTATTCAGAAACCAAACAGTCATATAAACACATTAATTATACAATACACAAGTACTGCGAAAGAAAGAATGCTAAAAAAGAGCTGGCGGTTAATAATAATAAATTATGTTTACAAAACTTATCAAATAGAAAAATTTATTGCATAAAACATAATAGAAGTATACTCGAATACTTGAATAACTTTCGCTTTACTATATTTTTAAGACTAGCCAAAGAATTCAGAAAGCAATCTACATCAAATAGATATTTATTATAGTAAGTTGGAGCTCGTCTGAAAAAGGTATGTCTGGAATAGTTATTGACAGAGAAACTGATATGAAACAGCGATCGAGGGCGTAAGGGGAGATGCGGACAGTTAAAAGTAACTAAACTAAGGAGATTAGGGCAATTAATAGAACCTTTCAGAATTTTAAACAAAAACATGACGTCCAAGTATATCCTACGATTTGAGAGAGAGGGAACACCAAAATGTTTAAATTTATTGTGCGATAAAATATATACAAATAATATATACATATAGCTGTATAATACCAAACTAACTTAAATCTAAAAAGGCCTATGAAGGCATTAAACTGAGGATGGTGGCATTTCCTCGTTGTAATAATGCTGATTACAGATGGGTCAACTCTTAGGGAACGCGGACTATTATTCACTTAAATACCTACAGAAGAATATAGTGCTAAGGAAAAAAATACCATTTTAAAACAAACTTATTTTATGTTTAAAGTTTTTATTCAAATACATCGATAGACGAAGCGACACGAACATTTCCGATTGCACCCGAACTTAGCTAAAAACCTACGATCGGCAGTGCCGACTAGTCGGCCGATTAATCGACAATTCAAAAACCAACAATTCGGCTAGTCGGCAAAATCCATAGTAGGCCTCTAATGCTGATAGGATTATGATGTAGGAATGTAACACTATGAGTAAGGTCTAGTGCTATTTGGCTGTGTCTCAGCCGGTTTACTAGCCCACTCTAGAACTTTTCTGTTGCAATGGCCATTGCCTGTCAGGTCTGAATAGCTTGTCTGTCGTACTCCGAATTCAATCTATTAAGGCTTGGTCACATAGGGCGTGTTTTGTGGCGTGGCGCAGCGGGGCACGACATCCGCCGTCCAAATGTGTGCCGTTACATTAGCCACACCGCTGTCACGCCCCGCTGCGCCACGCTCTCAAAAAGCGCCTGTCTGCCCAAGCCTTAAAGAATACGATGTACCCAGAAAGTGACTACCTGAGAATATGTCTAGTATAGAATGCGAAATTTTCAGAAACTGACATACTCCGAATTCAATCTCATAAGAACACGATCTATTAGTCAGAAGCTGACTAAATAAGAATCTGGAACAGTCAGAATTAAACCTACTCCGAATTTGGTGGTACATTATTTTTATATTAACCCCCGTCAACCGTAATGACGTATACCAGGAAGGATAAAGTAGAAAATTTTGACAAGTCCAAGCGGTACTCGTATAGCACAATTGGTAGTGCACTGGGCTAGTGATCCAGTGGTTGTGGGTTCGGATCCCGCTGCGAGTAAAATTTTTAAATGTTTTCTTTCTATTTAAATAAACGTGGTATATTTCATTTTGTTTATATCTTGGGACGTATCGTTCCTGCTCGATTCGCTTGCAGCCGCGCGGGTCTTTTATGCGAGTATTGATACGATATTTTTATTCCCCGCTCAACACTGGCTCTTTGTGACACTATTTACATTACTTTGTACGTACAATGTCACACTGTATTGAGAAAATTCAGAATAACGACATTATAGTATACCGGTTAGTGACAGGGGTTTCAGAATTAGGTGGTAAACTGGAGATCGTCCCTGCTGAAGTTTATGGAGGCTTTTGTCTTGAAATACTTACAAATTGGATCTGTCAGGGAGTCAAAGTGAGTTTAAAGTTTTTACGACTCTATGGGAAAAACGTTTAGTTATTAAATAAGAGTCATACCTCTCAATAGAATAAGTGGCTGCGCCGCCATTTGTAATAATTGCAGAGATACCAACAACGCACATAAAACTGAGGCTCGGGAGCGCAATAACAATAAGTTACGGCTTAGGGGGACTTTTACAGCTCACGATTATCTGAAAAGTAAATATCGGTTTTTTTATATGGGTTGAATACCAAAAGTACATATCACAGAAGTACACATTTCCTCCTTACAGAAGATATCATATCATAATAGCACTGCTACCTTTCAGGTATTGTGTTCCAAGGTGAGTAAGGTTCCCAGACCTCCAACCTCCCTTAAAGGCCGGCAACGAGCTTGTGACTCCCCTGGTGCCCATGGGCGACGGTAATTGCTTACCACCAGGCAATCCGTCTGCTCGTTTGCCGCCTATGTCATAAAAAAGGGAGGTTGGCCCTTAAAGGCCGGCAACGAGCTTGTGACTCCCCTGGTGTTGCGGGTGATACCACCTTTGTCATAAGAAAAACTCGTGGCATATTTTGTATATCTCTTTGTTCTAAAATATGTGTAAGTATACATGTTTCCAACGGTACGGTTTGACGACAAGTCCGGCCTAGTGGGTAGTGAACCTGCCTGTGAAGCCGACGGTTCTGGGTTCAAATCCCGGTGAGGGCATGTATTTGTGTGATGAGCACAGGTATTTGTTCCTGAGTCATGTATTTAAGTATTTCCTCAAAAATATTGTGGTGTATTTCTTAGATTTGAAATTGTTTACCTCAACATTTGGCACCGTAGCTTTTGTGTGTGATGGCGTCATTTCGATTCATTTATAAAAAAAAAAATTTTAAGATTTTTATTTTGGCAACGACCTGATCTTTGTGTATAAAAAATAAAATTGTTCCATATAAATTTTCGGTAAAAAATATGGTTAATAATTTTCCCCGGTAATAAAAAATACTGATTTATACAACTTTCATGTCTAACAATTATAGTAATTTGTTACGACGCGACACGACACCGCACCGTAATCGTAACGTGTAAGTGTCCTCCCGCCCCACGACGGGCGGTTTTGTATTTTCTATTATAGCTTTACGGCGTCTTATTTCCATAAATATGGCGGCTAAACACTCGCCCTTTATGTCGCCAGTGATTTACAAAGTGTCGCCATTGCCGAGCCGATTAGGTGTCGGCACGTGTTTTGGGATTCTAAGAAAATATATGTCTAGAAAATTTACATCGCAGTAGGTTTTCGTCAGCATTAAGTTTGCATAATGACCACACAGAAATGTTTCCTCAGAATGGGGAGTCTAAAAAAGTATCCTTCAAGTATAGTTTGACATCGCCTAATATATACCGCGCATGAGGTTTGACGTATGATATATTTAGGTGGTTCCACGAGATTTGAGGCGAATGGAATACGCACACAACTACCTATATGAAGTACTGAGCCCTGAGTGTAAGTTTTTAACGTAGTTTTACGTCACGAACGCGTTTGCGTTTCCCATATAAATAACATTATCACTTACGCGTTCGTAAACGCTTTTTTAAGTCAAAAGTAACTTACACTAGAGCCTCTGATTTCAAAAAGAGTGAAAGAATGGAATGAATGAGTGAATGTAGATAAAAACATTTAAAGTGTAACAAGTGCCAGTTACTTCATTCATGTTTGAACAGGTTTAATAAAAAAACTTTTTTGATCTGTATTCACTCAATTCGCTGTTGAACTTGCTATCGGTATGAAAAAGAACTGTAATTTAAAAATCATCCTATCATTACATGAGATGTTGTGTGCGTGACTTCAACTCTCATGAAACTACTACTATATACCTATTAGTAGTCTTAGTAGTAAATTTTCTTTACAAAGCGGGAAAACGCTGAATCAAGTAGTAATGTTAAGTAAAATCATTAGTTTGTGACAGTAATCAACGCTATTTTATTCCAGTAGCCAATGATTACCTGATAATTAATGATTAAGCTTTAGTACTCGTAGTCTTATGTGGAGTTTCTCCAGTCTATATACAATCATACAGACAAGTTATATAAATCTTGATAAAACAAAGGCTATTTAAGTACAATTTTTATATAATTTCACGTAAAGGGTGAACACTATTAAATTGTCGCCTACATTTTTACTTTGCTAGCGTGTTGCATCGAACCTTTTTTGAATATTCTTTTAAAATTTTAAATTTAGAAGGCTCGTAATATATTAGACAACCATAAAATGTTCATTTGTTTTTTATTTATGAAAATGGCGTTACACGAAAAAAATGTTCGCGAATTAATTTTGCAAGAATTCAGTAAAAATCCTCATTTATCAACTTTAGATCTGGCAAAATCTTGTCAAACAACTCGGAGGACGGTTCAACGAACCCTAAAAAATTAAACAAGGTGAAACTATAGATAGGAAGCGGCGTGAAGGTCAACCCACCAGAAAATCTAATGTTAAGTTACAATCAAAGGTGTGCAAGCTATTTGATAAGAATCCGAGTATCTCTTCCCGGGATGTGGCAAAAAGTAGGCACTAGTCAAGCAAATGTCCAAAAAATTAAAAAGAATGCGGCATTACAACATATAAGAAGCAAAAGGCTCCCAAGAGAACTGTGGTTCAATGTAATCGTGCGGTTAGGTTGTCGTGGTTATTGGATACCTTTTTGATTGAGAAAAAGTGTAGCCGAATTATTGACGATGAACCCTACGTCAAAGCAGATTTCAAGTCGTTACCAGGTAACCAGTACTATTCCTCTCGTGACATCTCGAATCTTGACGAATCGGAAAAGGTGATCCCGGTAGAAAAATTTGCAAAAATACCTTGTTTGGCAAGCTATATGCCAGTGCGGCATGAGGAGCTCACCATTTATCACTACCGGGACAATTAACACCGATATTTATATATCAGAATGCTTGAAAAAGAAACTGTTACCATTCATAAAGAAACACACTTCCTCAACATTGTTTTGGCCAGATTTAGCAAGTTGCCATTATTCGTCTCGAACTTTGGAATGGTATAAGGCGAATTCAGTCGAGGTAGTGCCTAAGGAGAGTACCACCTAACTGTCCCGAACTTCGCCCCATCGAAAAATATTGGGCTAATATAAAAACTAAACTGCGAAAAACTTGCCAACCTGCCACTTCATTACCAGATTTTCAACGAAAATGGATTAAATGCACAAAATTGTTAAGCGATGATTCCGTGCGAAATTCAATGAATCACGTCAAAAGTAATGTCCGGAAATTTTCTCGTCGTTCGATGAAATAGCCCTAATATTTTTTAAAATGATTTTACGCTGTATAAAATTAGTCATATAAAGAATTTTGAGCACTTTGGATTTTTATTTTGTCGTCTGTAGCATGTTCGACCTGCGACAATTTAATAGTGTTCACCCTTTATAACAATTGCGATACAATAATTATGTATTTAAATGGAGCAAAGTTAGTACCCTCTCGTGCTAATATTGAGACCGGAGCTAGCGGAATCTTGAGAAGACATCTTGGAATCTAGACGAACACAATTTGCTGCCGAGTTAACAAAATTTTTCACCTCACTACCGCGATGATAAAATTAACTCTAAAATATTAAAAATTGTATCCATATAATTATTAGTATCTATCAATTAGTATTCAAAAACATCATTTTAAAGTCCATCCAACCAGCTAATGTCCAAGAAACACTCAATTCGTATTTCGGAATTTATATCAGTTTCATAGAATCACACAACTTGATCATAACAAATAGTTTCACACTTTTATAATCTGTAATGCCATCTATGTGTTTACGAATAAACTCAGAGAAAAGCGCCATCTAGTGAATATGCGCGGTGTTAAATAGAAAGCAAGCATGCTGCTTTTCTGGATTTGGGGACTCGCCCTGTATCCGGTCAAGGCTACCGAGCATGGAGTATCATTTAGTTAACCCGCTTGCTGCGAGATGGCGGTAAAAAAATACACTAAAAATCAAATACAAAACGCAATTTATATATGTTTTAGATTTAATATAGATAAAATATTAGGCATGTAGGTATGAAAAATTAATGATTATACGTATATACTAAAAGAAACTCGGTTCAACACTTAATAACTAAAAACTGCTCATATAAATATTAACTAAAAATTTGAAATACTACTTAGGTAAATAATATTTTATTTATTTATTTTTCTCTCCTGTGGCAAACGGTCGCTTAGACAAATTGGTAGTGACTCTGCCTATGAAGCTGGATGTCCCGGGTTCGGAGTGCATTTAAGCTCCCAGCATATTAAGCATATTTTATCTTTAACTAGTTGACCGGGCAAACTTCGTACCGCTTAAAAAGCGATAAAAGTACTAAAAAGTGATAGTTTTCAAAATTTTTTTTAGTACTTAATGTCTCAATCAGGGCTGTGACCATTCCAACCAATCCAAAATCATTTTAATCGGTTCAGCCGTTCTCGAGTTATAAGCGGTTGAACAAACCCCACTTTCTTTTATATATATATATATATATATGTTTGTATAAATCGTATAGTACCTATAAAACAAGTGATCTCAGATATTTGAAGCGAACTTGTTTTGTGTAAGGTTTTCCCAAGAAATACAAATTAATATGACATTACGACATTATGACATTTTATAGGTATAATGCTACTGACTAAATGGCAACTATGAATGTAAAGGCCAACATTGCCATCATCATCATAATTAAGAGACCACGCTCTTGTCGGTGGACTTATTTCCATTTTTGAGCCAGTATTTTAATTTCCTCATACGAGGCCTCACTCTTTCTTTGACTGAGACACTTGGTCCTACGGTCCTAGGCTTCTTCTTCGTCTCTCCAATTCTACCTTCCATAATTTTTAGGAAGCGGCCTATCATCTTCTGATTCTAACGGTGTTTATTAGAGTACACTTCTCCCCCACCGTACCGAAAAGCTGTTCATTGGTCTTTCTGTCAGTCCAGTTTAACCTATCCATCCTCGGTGAGCAACACATTTCAAAAGCCTCCAATTTTCTACCATTTTGCCTTAGTGTCCAAACAGCCGTTTGCCGGCCGAATAGAATATTATAGCATGACGGCATCTCCGGCGGGTGTCGAAAGAGGCGACAAAAGGAAAAATCCTACGGGCAGCAGCGTCCGTCGAAACCCAATCTACGGCTACTGCGGTCGCTAACCCGTCTGCCTAGCGTGGCGACTATGGCAACTACCCCCAAAAGATAAGTCATATTTGTGGGAGGCCTATGTTTAGCAGTGGACTGCATACGGCTGAAATGTAATGTATGTATATATTATGTCCAAACAACAATGCCATCAAGTTATTATTGGGCGGGCGGGTTGTACGCTCGTTTGTTACCATCGCCAACCATTTTTAAATCTATGCCATTGGGGCACAGGGCCATTGTGGCAGGCCTCGCCTTTTTAAACTAAAGTTGAAACTATTTAAGTACTAGCAGGCCGCTCCTTCGATTCTAATCCGTGCAATACAATGCATACACTATGGAAGAATGGAGTTAGCAAAACATGTACAGTTGCAGTGTTCCAAGTTTTTGAATATATTTCAATTTTACTTTTTTAACCTTTTGCATGCTTAACTCTCTAACGCGCTAACTTGCAAACGTCTCGGCTATACTATCAGAAGACTCGAGTAATATAGTACATTTCGATACTAGTAGAAAAACATTTTTTTTCCACGAGGGTGAAAGTTGGAGCCCGAGTGAAACGAGGGTGACAATCACCCGAGTCTTA
The DNA here is from genome assembly GCA_022674325.2 of Grapholita molesta. Lineage (NCBI taxonomy): Eukaryota > Metazoa > Arthropoda > Insecta > Lepidoptera > Tortricidae > Grapholita > Grapholita molesta. The sequence continues at coordinate 18,641,964 of CP053124.2, read as the reverse complement.
AATAAGTTTTTACACGTGTACCGAACCCAATTTTTCATAACAAGTGCCTTAAAAAGTGAAATTTACGCACGCGAAGCGTGCGCAAAGTGCACTTTTTACGCACTAGTTAGGAAATAGTACATTTCGATACTAGTAAAAAAAAAATTTTTTTCGACGAGGGTGAACGTTGGAGCCCGAGTGAAACGAGGGTGACAATCACCCGAGTCTTAAAGGAGTTTTTACACGAGTATCGAACCTAATTTTTCATAGCAAGTGCCTTAAAAAGTGAAATTTACGCACGGGAAGCGTACTAAAAGTGCACTTTTTACGCACTAGTTAGGAAATAGTACATTTCGATACTAGTAAAAAAATATTTTTTTTCGACGAGGGTGAACGTTGGAGCCCGAGTGAAACGAGGGTGACAATCACCCGAGTCTTAAAGAAGTTTTACATGAGTATCGAACCTAATTTTTCATAGCAAGTGCCTTAAAAAGTGAAATTTACGCACGGGAAGCGTGCGAAAAGTGCACTTTTTACGCACTAGTTAGGTAAAATATATTATAAAATTTATAAAGAAGGTAACTTTATTTACTTATACACGAAATTACTCTGTCCAGCAATCCTTATTGCTTCGGCTTTTGCTTTAGCAGCAAATACTTTTATATTCCGACATACAGTTCCCTGACACAAACGAGGTTTCTGCACTTGTAGACCCAGGGAATTTAATGCAATAAACCTGCAATTTAAATTTGGTCGATCTAAAAGTTTTCTGGACCTTTAAGGCCACCGCTACATTTTGTATGGAATAATCACGTGATCACCGAGCCCTCCGAGCCACTCGGCCCGGGCTCGTGCCGGTCACGCGACGGCCGTTACGGCTATGTAAAAAGGCTCGGCTCGGCGATGTGCTGCTTAGCGTGAGTCAACCTTTATGCTGATTGTATAATTGCCGACTGTATTTTTTTACAGAATCATCTACTCACCGAGAAGATTCTAACGAGCCTAAACACCACGGATTTCTTTCTTTAGTATTTTAGGAGTTGCTATGGTTACCTTCTGGCTTCAACATCAGATCAGTGTTACAGTCACCGGCAATAATATCTTACGATGTCAAAAGGACGCAAAAAAATCTGACGGCACTTTATGGCCTTGACATAACATGCGGTCAGATATTGCGGTCATAATATTGCATTGACACCAAACTTACATAAGTTACTGAATTTCAGCCCAATCGGTTAAAGATATCTGCTTCAAACTTGAATTGCAAGATTTCACGCGAGTATACTTAGATAGCAAGTTAAAATAACATACACGTAAATAAAAACAAATATATTTGAATTTCTTTTGTTTCACTGAAATTCAGTTAAGATTTTGGAAAACCATTGGCACTAGAACGGAGCAGAAAAAATCACGTAGCAAATTGATGCGTTTCATCTCTCTTCCATCTCCAATTACACGTGACTGTACAGGACCATCTTTTAATAAACCATCCGCCGGCGCGCCTCGTACAAAACATACACCAGTATCATTTGACAATTTGTGAGCAATCAGTGCATTGTCGCCGCTCTTTATTCAACGGCAAATAATACATGGAAAATTGTCGTTCCTATTGTACGGCAGCCATTGTTGGTCTAATGACAGCGTTCAGTCGCAGTCCGGGCCTGGCTGGCTGAGCGGCGGCAATTTCGGCCAAGCCAAAATACCAATTCACTTAAATTAGAGCGCGAAAATGCCTCAAGACTCCTGTAAAGCTACCATGGCGTATCAGATAGAAACCTCCTCTCTGACCAAACCTGTGCAGAAACTATCGCGAAACCCTAACCCGTACCACATCAAGCGTCCTATGAACGCTTTCATGGTCTGGTCAAGGCTTCAAAGAAAGAAGATTTCCTTACTGAACCCCAAGCTTCACAACTCCGAGATCTCCAAGCGGCTCGGCTTGGAATGGAAGAGTTTGAACGAGACCGAAAAAAGACCGTTCATTGATGAAGCTAAGCGACTCCGCATAAAGCATATGCAGGATTATCCAGACTACAAGTATCGTCCAAGAAGGAAGAACCGTCCAGACATCGCCGTCTTCAATCCTATGTACAGAGAACCTCTGCCAGAGGAAACACGTCAAGAACAGCCTTATCAAATCCCTTTAAGCTACTCCGACCAGATAATGTACAACAATATGATATATACGGTACCCGCTGTGCCGCAGGCCTCGTATGTCCCAGCGAGGCCTAAGGAAGAACCTCTTCCAAGTTTGGACCTACGGCCTCTCCCGTCCATAGAGAGTATCTCCCCGAGGCCGTTCGCCCTCGTCAACCAGCAGATGATGGTGAAAGCATATCAAGACTTGCACTACGTGTCGGACGATATTACAAGGATATCATACCATTATCCTTTTGGTGTTCAGTAGGGGATCAAAACTGAGGACATAGTTACCATGAATTGTTGAAACATGTTAAGGTTTTAGTATTTAATGTGTTATTAATGATGTTGTTTGTAACGTCAGATACAAGAAGAAGCAGCTCTGATGCAAATAGTTGTAAATTAAATGAAAAGTACAGAGTAAAAGAGGTGGATTAGTGATTATTCCATATGTTGGTATCTTACTTATTATCAGGTAGGGACTTAAAACTTAATGCATACATTTGAATTATAACAAGTTTCAAAGTTTCACTATTTTGGTTAATAGGTTTATGCCAAATTTGGAATGACAAACCTGAGAAACTCTTGCTATAAAATATATATTTACGAACATCTTATTTAAGCATCAAACTCAAACTCAAATGTTTATTCACTATGTTTAATGGCACTTTGACACATAGAGTACCTATACCAAAAAATAGAAAAATAAAAACTACACCGGTGCTAACCCTACACACGTGATTTTGACTTTTATGATTATGACCGACAAGAAACTCGGCGGGACTTGTATTTGTAAATTATATGTACGTTGTCTGAGTACCCACAACACAAGTATTCTTGAGCTTACTGTGGGGCTCAGTCAATTTGTGTAAAGATGTCCTGTAATATTTATTTATTTGTTTATATACAAGGTCCACTGGCAGATCAAATGTATTATTATTTATTATACATGAACGGGACTTAACCGCGTATATTAACTTTAAAATTTACCCTTTATTTATTTATTTAACTTTAACATTTTTATTTAATTTATAGGTTAAGTCCCGTTCATGTATAATAATGTGTACAAACCGTGAAAGTTTAAATCAGTAGATCAAATGTAATTTGCGGGTAGACATTCATCGATATTAATTCGATAATAATTAAAACCGATGTTCATTCGTACGTTGATTAGTTAAATCGTTGAATCACATATGTAAGTTGTAATACCTCTAAATATTGGTACGTTAACAATAACTATAATCACTTTTCCTGATAATAACAACGTTGTTGACAGTAATTTTCTACAATTAAAATACTCATGAATTCAATCATTTCATTTTATTACTCTATTTATCATAGTCCATCCTTACCTGAATTCAGAACTAATTGTCTATCATTGATTCCTATCAGCTTAAATTGACCAACGTTGGTATCACCCTTTTTGTTTTTGACGCAGGGAAAATGCAATTTGCGCATCCCCCCAGCCCTCGGGGTAAGGTCTTACAGGGGGTATGTGGGACTCGCCCCTCCATATGGGAGGGGAATACCCACTAAAAACCCTGCGACGTTTCCGTCATTGCCGTTAAGGGGTGCAATGGGGTAACTTGGCATTCACCACGGCATCACCCTAAACAAAGAATTGAAGATGAGGTTTTTTGTAAAAAATACCGAAAATGAGTTTTCTTCTTGATGTAGACTTTTGAGAGCTGGTTCTACTCAGAATCACGAAAATGTTCGATCCTGAACAAAGACTTGAAGATGAGTGCCTTTGTAAAAAAACCTGAAAACCAGTTTGATCCAGACTTTTGAGAGCTGATTCTACTCAAAATCACGAAAATGTTCGATCCTGTTTTTTTTTATTCTTTAACCTTTTGACGGCTATTTCGTATAACATGCAAAAGTGAACCGTAAAGGAACATCCTAGGGACCATTTTAAACTGTAAGCTTTGACGCCTAGATCGGTGGGTTTCAAAAAGTTAAAATCCTCTATATCTTTCTGACCATTTTGAGTCGAATGAGCACAGATATGCGTAGATACGACAAACAGGTTTTGATTTTGTGGAGGGCCTCAAAGATTCAGCCTGTTCTTCCTGTACTCTCAAGGCAGGAGCCAAGACGTGCACACAACTCTGCTCGGAATCCCTGAAGGACAAAATTCTGAACAATATGATTCGTCAGAGAACCAAGGTCACCGGCATATGATGATGATGACTTATGTGTGGAAACACATTCAATGTAGAATGATAGGTACAATAATTTTCAAGTTCCATGATGTTTGATTTGATTACTTATATAAATCATTATTGTTTAAGAAACCATATTTCTTAGAAATAAAGGAAAAATGGGACAATCAACTGCCCGGGCGAGATTCGAACTTGCGACTTTGGAATAACATGTCAGTCGTCCTAACTGGGCTACAGAGGCTTGTCCAAAGGCTGCGAATGGTTCCAACATATTCTTCAATGCGCCTAGGAGGTTCCTCGAGTCCTAGTGATATCTAGGCGTGTTGACTCTCTTTTACCGGCGGTTTTATCAACTTTGAGTCTCGCCCGGGACAAGTGATTTTTCAATTTTGAACCAAGTTTTGACTATGAAGTCTTACGTCGTACATTGAAAAATCGGAAAAATTATTTGCGGATACGAAACGCAATGACATTCGTATAAATAACAATAAAATTATTCTGTCCATTTTCTGACATGTTATTTGTTTAGTGTTTACAAAATTCTAAAATTAGCAATATTTGCAAAATTAAAAGTGATTTAATTTTATATTTTAAGCGAAAATAAAGATGAAAACATTAGTTTTTGTACGTGTTATTTTATTATTGGGTAAGCTCTTTATTAGTTAAACTTTTTTATTTCATCGAAATTTGATAATTACATTATTTAAATATTAATATCGAGGCTTAGGTACTATTTTCTTATACATCACGTTAACACATCTTTATTGTTTGGACCCGTGTATGTCCTTAAACTACGTCCAACAATGAGAGGTAGGGCACAGCGTTGACCATCACGCTTGAATCTGGGGCAGCCCAACTGGGGAAGTACCTCCTCCTTACAGAAGACCACAGCCATAATAGCACTGCCACCTTTCAGGTATGTAGTGTTGTGTTCCTGATGGTGAGTAAGGTTCCCAGAGCTCCAACCCCCCTTAAAGGCCGGCAACGCGCTTGTGACTCCCCTGGTGTTGCGGGTGCCCATGGGCGACGGTAATCGCTTAACACCAAGCAATCCGTCTGCTCGTTTGCCGCCTATGTCATAAAAAAAAAATAAGATAATAAGAGCGCGTGTAGATCATGCAAACCTCATGGTACCTAATAAGTACTTTTCTACCTATGGACTAATCGTATTAGAATCTTTATTGTCGCATCATCCCGACTTGCAGCAAGTTTTTACAATTCTTCGCAGGTTGTGCTGGTAAAGAGCCCGGGTACGACTACAGCAGAGAAGCTGACGCTTGGTTGCGCCTTCACACCAAGTCTACCAACATGGCGGATGCAAAGATCCGCTGCCAGCGGGAAGGTAAGCGGAAGGCCTTTTAGACGCTATAGTTGAGCGTTGAGGCGGGCGAGCGGCGTGCATATCAAACAAATGCAAAATGTAAGCAGCCACAGTCGCAGCCACCCGCTGCATAAATTCCTAGGAAGCATGACGCCATGCGCCACGCCTCGCTCCGCTTCCAGCGCCGTTCTTAACACTTTCGAAACCGAGCTCTACGCGGCGCTACGACATTTTCGCTACATAGGAGCGGTGTGCCGGCCAGGCGGGTTCTTGGTTGCGAAAGTGTTAACTGATCGTCAGTAGAACTTATACCGTTGCAATATAGCTAGTTCACAATTGATCAACCAATATGGGCGATCGTATGCTTTCAGTTGCGTGGAGATGCCGAGCGTCAAGTGGCGTGTTTAAAAAGCGACTTTTGCAAAGCACTACAAATCACGACAGTAAACGGTAATCTTGGAACACCTAGTCCAGCGTCGTTTATCTATTTATTTGATCGCTTTAAACAAATTGCATGTACAGTCGCCATCAGATATATCGGAGCTGCGGTCGGTCATCGGCGGTCAGTCTCAAATATCTGAATAACGCCTCCATTTTCAACGTGTGAACGTGAATGTTCAGATATTTGTGACCACCTCAACAACTTCGATATATTCGATGACGACTGTGTATTATTTAGGCAACAGAATACACTCAACAAAAATCTATCAATAAAATTTGTACGGTCTATCGAAACATTGACACGTGGTGGACAGTAAATGACATCATCTGTTATAGGCATAGGAAACATAAACATACGCGACGCCTGTAGGCGTAGTGTCCGCCAAAGTGTTAAGTCATTTATTCCAATGAAAAATATTTAAGCATGGAACATAGTCGCTAAGCTACGTGTGTCCAATCAATGTGTTTAAATTTCTCTTGTCAGCAGTATAATGGAAGTTTTGGAAGCATTAACCAATTGTTTTATCAAATTATCGTCCAACTTATCAGGTGGAGTCCTGGCATCTCCAGCGTCCGCTGCTGTGGCTCTAGAGATGCTGGCTACGATGGCCAAGCATCAGCTAATGCGCAGTGTCTTCACTGGAATAAGGTCTCTCGTGTCTAGCGAAAATATTACAATTGATGGAGGTGAGTTGGTATTGAACTACCTATTGTGTGCTGGGATATCCGAATTTAGTAAGAGAAGATGTTCCATAGTACCTACATACAAAAAAAAATACAATATTTTGGGACCATTTTGAACAAATTTAGTTAGACAGTAAGCTCAATAAGCCTTGTGTTGTAGGTACTAGATGACGTATATCAACTATCTCCGTTACCTCAAGGTTGTCTGATAAGACCGCCATTATTAACTCTTCTGTATAATTTTGTTTTATCGAAGAGTAATTAAAGTTAATTAAAAAACAAATAATAATAAATACTCCCAACAAAAAACTAAACTTCCGAAAGAAATACTATATCTCCAACTGTGTCGTACATGGCACAGTCGGAGATTTAGTATTTCTGTTAGTACGTTTAGTTTAAGATAGTTTAAGTTAGGTTAGTTTTATTTCGGAGGTTTTATTACTACCGAATTATGAAGTTATTCAACCAAAACGTATACAGGTTTGGCAATCAGCTCTGTCCCACTAATCTGGACGGCCGCAGGAGACGGCAAAAAGTGTCTTGCGCTGACCGGCGCAGGAGTGCTAGCTCAAGCCAGCTGCGCGAGCAAGTTCCCATACTTTTGTAGTCAGGATAATGCTACTATCACGCGTAACCTTTGCGGCAACGTCGCTGGTGAGTAATAGCTAGAAATGCCAGTGAGGCTGCTTGCATATATCTATCTGGACTGTGCTTGTCAACTGCCATCTTTCCACTGCAATGACGCCGAAGAGTTACCGACGCACTTTAGTTACAGCGGCGCTACCGCGAACCACGATATTCGTAAATTCCGGACGATTGTCTCTGTCACTCTCATGTCACCTTAATTGGCGTAAAGAGAAAAATTCCCGAAATATACGAACTTCGATGTTCGCGGTACCGCTCCAGACAACACCATGCATAAACATTTTATACAAGACTGACCAGAGTTTGACTGGTTCAGTAACAGCCTATTCACTCTTGCCATTAAAATACCCAATTATTTATATCTTTCTGGGAATAGAAACGAAGGTAGCTAATTCCTTTCCTTAACAGTCCGCATTAGGAAGGTAAAAACTTCGTATTTCACTAGTTGTATATGCGACAAAGATGGGCTTTGGCATAGTATAATATTAAGTTCTACGGTTACAGCAGAGTTCGCTAGGTCTGTATGATGCTGATTGTCAGAATGCAACAAGAGTACGAACCGACTTCAGATGTTTATGTAAGCCACGCTTTAAAGACTTCAATCCTATATTTCTTGAACATAAACTGTAGATCTCTCTTTTTGTAAGTCACGATCACTTAAGTTTATATAAGTAAGTAAAGTTACAATAGACGCGCCTATATTCTTGCAGGATATAAACTGGAGGTGCGATTTGGAAGTTGCTACAAGTTCCACCGTACACCCAGGATCTGGTACGACGCGTACGTGATGTGTCACGGAGATGGCGCGGAACTGGCTGTCATCAACAGCGCTAATGAGGCAGCAGTACTTCGGGGAATGTTTGAAGACCGGTCTTGTGAGCAGGCGATTATTGGCTTTAGCTTTAAAATCAATGAGTGGGTTACGGTTGACGGTGAGATTATTTTTACTGTAGATATTTTAATGGCCTGCTAGCCTGACGGATGTCCTGCCTACGAGGCATTTTTTTTTATGACAGGCGGCAAACGAGCAGACGGATTGCCTGGTGGTAAGCAATTACCGTCGCCCATGGGCACCCGTAACACCAGAGGAGTCACAAGCGCGTTGCCGGCCTTTAAAGGGGGTTGGAGCTCTGGGAACCTTACTCACCATCAGGAACACAACACTGCATACCTGAAAGGTAGCAGTGCTATTATGGCTGTGGTCTTCTGTAAGGAGGAGGTACTTTCCCAGTTGGGCTGCCCCAGATTCAAGCGTGATGGTCATCGCTGTGCCCTACCTATCATTGTTGGACGTAGTTAAAGGACATACCCGGGTCCCTGGAGGCTGGAGATTTTCTGGTTTCGAATCCTGGCGAGACCATTTAATTTTATTTCTGTGTTTATCATAAATTTTAGTTCCTTTGTTAAAGAATCTATGGTTTTATTTGCGTAAATAAATTAATTATCTCATGTTGTACCTTTTGAAAAAATCTTTCTTTTCCCCTCCCTTTAATTTCGGACCACGTTCTCGAGTAGTATTTTTAGATCCTACACTTTTTGTAATACACTTTTATTACAAAAAGTACTGAATTCTTATACAAAGTATTAATAGTAGTTTATGTATCTGTGCATAATGAAGGGCATTACAACAAGAGTGTGGGTTTATGAAACGAGCCGAAGGCGAGTTTCATAATAATATCACACGATTGTTGTAATGCCTAATTATGTATAGTTACATACACTACTTTATCTACACACATATCATTAAGTGTTTTAAGATGGGTTCAGAAACCGTAGGGAAATGACTTATTACTAGGGTTACTTGTAAACATTAAAAAGTCAACGAACAAAACAAATGACAGCTTGGAACGGCGGCGTTGCGTATTTAGTATCTCAGTCAATTTTTTTTTAAACCATAGACAAGCGAATGAACTCCCTATTCTACTGTCACTCGAGTTCAAATGTCGTTCGATTTATATTAAAAAAACATAACGAATTGGCGTTTCGTATCAATGGCTGTTTTAATATCTATAGATACTAGATTAGACACCCCACTTGAATTTGACAGCTGTTCCAAATTTAAATTCATAACCTAACCTACCTGGTTGGTAATGCTGGTCATTGCCTACGGTTTCTGGACGCATTTTAGAGCACTTATGACATGTACGTAGATAAACACAGTTTAACTGTTTTAATAGATAATTTCTTACCAATAAAAATGACATAATGCGTCATATACCGATAAAACCACAAACCGCTGATTACTTGAGCTAGTGGTGCCCCCTACACATTGCTTTGCGTAATATTCTCTAGTGCCTAAAATACCTGTTACAACATGCCTTAGTTGTTGCATTCCAGAACAGTCGCTCGAAGAGGCCGGCTACAACTCCTGGGCTCCTGGTGAGCCGAACAACAAAAATGGCGACGAAGGATGCGGGTTTATGCTGCGTAGTGGTTTGCTCAACGACGACCCGTGTGATAAACTAGCGCCATCTATCTGTGAGATCAGTATATAAAAATAAAAACAAGAGTGCAAGAGAGATGTACAAATATAGAACAAAGAAGGTAAAAGTGACGAAGTATCGAAGCGAAGTGACCCAGAAAGTAAATTGGTCGACAGATAAGGTGATAACTGATTCGCGACTATGTGTTATGGTATAGTTTTGTCCGCGATATATTTGCGAAATTAAAAAAAATATATATATTTCGGGACAATCTTACACAAATCGACCTAGTCCTACGGTAAGCTCAGTAAGGCTTGTGTTGTAGGTACTAGACAACGATATATATAATAGATAGATACATGCAAATACTTAAATACATAGAAAACACCCATGACTCAGGAACAAATATCTGTGCTCATCACACAAATAAATGCCCTGGCTGGGAATCGAACCCAGGACCTTCGGCTTCATAGGCAGGGTCACTACCCACTAGGCCAGACCGGTCGGCCTACATACTTAAGTATAGTATAGTCTATTATTATAATAAAATAAGGGTGACAGCTGGTCACTGGAATACTACTGCTACCAAAACCACGTGAATGGTTAAAAACAAAGTTATTTTACAAAAAAAGTACGGACTATAGTACAGTCAGCGTCATATAGTTGGTAGCATCCAAAGTACTCAAAAAGTTCGGTACACCATAGAATTAGTATGGTGTACCGAACTATTTGAGTACTTTGAATGCTACGAACTATATGACGCTGACTGTATGTATGTCTGTAGATCGGTGAATATAGCAGGTCTTCGATTGTAAATGTCTTTGTATATGTGTGGTTCTTTGGTTTGTCATGGTAATATTTGCAGCAAACCGCACGGCATAATCTCTTTTTATTTGGGTTTATTTTCATACTATAATAATAAAAGAACGCGCGATAATGATATACACAAATATTTTTTATACAGTGTGTAAACGTAATACGAGCGAATCTCTTAACGTGGCTAGCTTAGGACATAAGAAATATATTTAGCTGTGCCCCGCGGTGTTACTCGGTTTATTATAAAATAAATTGTGGAAAAAGCCGTCCGCGACTGGCCACGACAGGCCGCGACTGGCCACGACAGACCGGGGCTGGCCACGACAGACCGCGACTGGCCACGACAGGCCAAGACAGGCCGCGTAGGTTTATGTTGAAAAAACATGTCTAATGTGCTCTTGAATATTGGTCGAAGAGTGTACATACATAAATAAGTATCGTGTTTTAATATTCTATATAAAACAATTTTTTGAAAAGGTTATGTACAAATTTCCCCATACATTATCCTCGAATTCATTTTCACCGATTTTCCCATGGCGATAAGATATTTTCCCACAATAAAACGTAGATTATGTGTTAATCCATGGTGTCAGTTAACTCCATACCAAATTTTATTAAAATCGCTCTAGCCGTTTAGACGTACAAACATACACACTCACCAACATTCGCCTTTATAATATTAGGTAGTGTAGATAACTTTAGCTTAGAAATACAATTAAAATTGTACATAGAAAATAATGTAACACAGTTATACAACAGACTCGAGTTAAACACTCCTTGACAGTTAGTTTCAAAAGTTATTATAGCGTAATGTTCGCAGTTTTACAAAAAAAATATTATATGTGAATAATAAGTATAATCATAAAAAAAACCTAGTTAATGCTTACACTTGCAAAGTCGGCCTAGTTTAATTCTTCGGTCGTATTAGATTTACACATAATATAAAATGGAGCGAACAAGTCGGCCGGGGCAGAGGCAGACCTAAAAGGAGATGGCGGGATGACCTGGATGGTTTCTTTCGCGATTGGCGGGAGCATGCACTAGACCGCGACGAGTGGTTAAAGCGAGGGGAGGCCTTTGCCCAGCAGTGGGACACAACATAGGCTACGTAAGTGCAAGCTAAATGGATATTTTTGGTACTAAATGCACAAAGCGCCACCTGTCGAGTATCGTGTGTAGTTCCTTTGCGTGCGTTTGCCATGGAAAAAATATTATGTAACTGGATTTCTATCTATTGCGACTGTGAAACACTAGATGGCACTAGTACCTTAGCCAGAAGTACGGGAACGAAATAATGTAGAGCATTTTTTTTTATGATATAGGAGGCAAACGGGCAGACGGATTGCCTGATGGTAAGCAACTACCGTCGCCCATGGACACTCGCAACACCAGAGGAGTCACAAGTACGTTGCCGGCCTTTAAGATCTCTATACGCTCTTTTATTGAAGGTTTGGATGTCATATCGGTCCGGAAATACTGCACACGACAATTTATTCCAAGTTGTTATTGCCTATCCAAGTCTTATCATCCTTGATACAAGTAGGTATAGCCGCTACCGTTATCTTATTAACTTATTATTATAAACTAAAACAATTCTCTGACACATTTTTTCATACTGGGAATCCCAGAATTTCGTAATATAATGTTTTTTGATATAAATATATATGCCTACAAATATAATATTTTATCTGTAATTTTTGCTGTGGTCTTGTTATCATATTATATGTTATTTTTAATAAACATTGTATTATTAAAAAGTAAGCCAAGTTAAAATGTTTATTAATTGATGTAATCACCAATTTAACTTTTATTACCAATAGTAGTTTATGTATCTATGCATAATGAAGGGCATTACAACAAGTGTGTGGCTTCATAATATATAATTAGATATATAATTTGTTGTAATGCCTAATTATGTATAGTTGCATACACTACTTTATCTACACACATATCATAAGTGTTTTAAGATGGGTTCAGGAACCGTAGGGACATGACCTGTATTATTACTAGTGTTACTTGAAACGTTAAAAAGTCAACGAACATAACAAATTTTAATGACAGCTTGGAATGGCGGCGTTGCGTATTTAGTATATCAGTCAAATATTTTTTTAAACCATAGACAAGCGAATGAACTCCCTATTCTATTCTATTGTCACTCGAGTTCAAAAGTCGTTCGATTTATATTAAACAAACATAACAAATTGGCGTTTCGTATCAATGACTGTTTTAATATCTATAGATACTAGTATCTATAGATATTAAAACAGCTGTCAAATTCAAGTGGGGTTTCTATTCTAGAATAGAAACCCCACTTGAATTTGACAGCTGTTCCAAATTTAAACTCATAACCTACTAATTTTAGTATATTGTTGGTAATGCTGGTCATTGCCTACGGTTTCTGGGCGCATTTTAGAGCACTTATGATATGTATGTAGATAAATAAACTTAATAAACACAATTTATTAAATACGAGAGTAGAGTGCCATGGCCGAAATATCAAAGTCGGATTCATTAGGCTACGTTTAAATGACGCCATGTTCCCTGTGTACCGTACAGTGCCATCAGATATATCGGAGCTGTGGAGGTGGTCACAAATATCGTAACATGCACTTTATCGCCTTGACAATAGAGGCGTTGTTCCGATATTTGTGACCACTTCCACAGCTCCGATATATCTGATGGCGACTGTACCTATACGAATTTTTGTCGAAGTGACAACTAAAATTATATGACAACATTGAAAATCCTCTACACCGGTGTATATGAGTTAAAATCTTCTATACGATATATACTTGTATATCGTATATATGACGACCGGTCTGGCCTAGTGGGTAGTGACCCTGCCTATGAAGCCGATGGTCCTGGATTCGATTCACAGTGGGGCATTTATTTGTGTGATGAACACAGATTTATGTTTCTGAGTTATGGGTGTTTTCTATGTATTTAAGTATTTATATGTATCTATCTATTATATATGTCGTCGTCTAGTACCTACAACACAAGCCTTATTGAGCTTACCGTGGGGCTAGGTAGATTTGTAAGATTGTCCCAAAAATATTTATTTATATCGTAGTCTTGCCAGTATTACAAATACAATATAGCTCGCGTCTCTTAATCGAGATATTGTTTTCCTGATCATCATCATCATTACATCCGTAAGACGTCCATTGGCGGACATAGGTCTCTCCCAAATATGACTTGTATCATTCGCATCCTGGGGGAGTTTTGCCGTAGACAATATTATAAACTTCAATCGATGTTACAACTTATAATAAATATTTCATGTTTAATGTCATCACGAAACTGACAGTGATTTAACTTTTTAACAACTCTCACTAATTGGGTGTAACAAATTTTCAAAACTCCCATACAGTATTTAAAGGTTGGAGCATGAGGATTTATTATTAGTGTCAGTGCACTTAAACATGAGATTATAAAACTGAACAGAAAACAAAATATTTAACGAAAATCTTTGAATATGAATCGCCAGAATTTAAACGAACTTGGACATATTTTTACGTGCACATAGTTAATAAAACTTGTGATACGAATAATAATTGAACTATATTTTTAACGGAGAGTTTAAAGACAGTCGTTTTATTGCTGTATTTACATCAATAATATATTAATAAATTTGTTCATAGCATAATTACAATTAGTGTAAAAAAAATTGAGAGTGAATTTCAACTAATTATGTATAAATGTTGGTTTATTTTATGCTTTATAATGTGGGAAGGTAAGCTTTAGTTGTTAGTATGGTTGTAGGGAGGTTACCGTAAGACATTGAAAGCACCTATACAGAGTGTTTCAATCGTGAACAATAATAAGCTTTTCTAACTCCAGAAATAAGTAGCAATTGAACGCTTCGATTTTTTACTAATGTTTTAGTGATTTTTTTAATATTGAGTATGATTTCAGATTGTATAATGGCTTATTAGGCTGTTTAAATTAGTGTATTGAATTTCCTCTTTGAATCTCAACTGACACAAAAAAAAATCTCAGTTGGAAAATATCTTTTCAAGCTTGTTTAATATCCTGATACCACATTTAAAAATGAAATTAGTGACAAAAATAGCATCACAAGTCTCCGTCGTGCAAAAAGAGTCATGTTTTTAAAAATATACAGACGTTTGTCCAAAATCATGCTCATATGACAACTTTATATATACAGGTGGTACGCAAGACTAAAACATATATTTATATTACTTTATTAAAAATGTTCAGTATTCTTGATGAATGATTTGGATAATATGTGCAATAGTTTAGACAGTTAAGAGTTAGTATTGTCCACGCGGCAGTGAGGTGAAATTGTGGTGCACTCGGCAAACAGCTTTACTATACTCGTGGCTCTATTTTGGAATCACTTACTTTGCTCTCGTGTAAAACAATAGTACATTACGTACCCAGGGCGGTAAGACAAAGAATGGCTCATCAAATCAAACAAGCGATCTGAGGCCTTCTTTATTACCGCCCGTGGTGCGTACATAGTTTTACGTTTTCATCTGGGTGTAAAGTGAGATTTTCCGTGGCGTCCTGGGGTGGCAAATCTCTCTTACCGCCCAGTATGACGTAAATAATTATTACAGGTGATTATGCAAATGGCGGTGTTTTGAAAATGGGGTACGAATATGTACCCGAAGCAGACGCGTGGCTACGCTTGCACACCGAACCTCTCACCTGGATGGACGCACGCCTGCACTGTCATCTGGAAGGTATCTATCTTCGCGTTATTTGTTTCAAAGGTATTATCCTCAACCGTATTTGACCATAGATACTTTTGACGACCGGTCTAGCCTAGTGGATAGTGACCCTGCTGATGAAGCCCGAAGTTCAAATCCAAGTCAGGGCATTTATTTGTGTGATGAGCACAGATATTTGTTCCTGAGTCATGGGTGTTTTCTATGTATTTAATTATTTATATGTATCTATATGTATTATATAGTAGATATCGTCGTTTAGTACCTAGAACACAAGCCTTACCGAGTTTACCTAGGACTACCTAGGACTAGGTCGATTTGTGTAAGATTGTCCCGAATTCCCACGAAAACGAATTACCAGGATATCAAGTATTGTGTGTCTTAATTCCGATCTTTGTATACATATATGTACGCAATGACCACCAAGTTCAATATACATCTTCACAAACTGTCACATTTATAATATTAGTAGGTTAGGATAATCATGTGAGGATTTTATTATTCCAAGGATCAAGGTCATTCCAGAATTTTTCATTCCATGTAACGTGTGCAGGCGGCGCCCTGGCGTCTCCAACGACCAGCGCCATCTCCACAGCGATGATAGCAATGATGGCCGCTAGCGAGCTAACTTCGACCCAGGCCTTCATCGGAGTACACGCCTTCATCTCTAAGGGGGACTTTACAAGCATTGAAGGTAATTGAACAAGTTTATGTGATGTGGAGTTTCAAAAGGACCATTTATACTTTTAACCTTTTATTATTTATTTTAATTTAAAATGAATATAATATAACAAGGTACCTAAGGTCCCCATCACGCAGGCAGCCTTCCCGCGTTGGGTTGCGGTTGCCTTTGTGCGGGAAAGCTGCTTGCGCGAGGATCGCCTTTCCTGTCTCTCTGAAGCGCTTTAATCTTTATTTTGTTGGAATTGCTCTCTTTTTAGTAGATGTTTCGAATGCCTGCTTTTTTTTACAAGACTGACCAGCGTTTGACCTCAGTCACAGCTAATGGTAAGTGTCGACGAAGTCGAGGGTGCAGCACGCTGGGTCAGTAATAGCCTCACTCTGGCCTTGAAAATACTCAAAATATCTTTCCGGAAATACAATAGGGAGCGAATTATGTTCCTTAGCAGTTCGTATTAAGAAGGTAGACGCGAATCACTACGTGCGAATTAATGGAATATTCACGTCGACATAATTTCGGAAAATCAAAGCACTTTTTTTCTTTTCCTCACCAGGTGTCCCAATAGCAAATCTCTCCATCCGTTGGCGCCGCGGAGAACCCAACAACGTGAACAATGTTGAAGACTGCATAGCACTGGATGTTGTGGGCGAAGCGATTGACCTCAGCTGCAGTTCCACACGACCGTACTTCTGCCGCAAGGACAGCGTCAACATGGTTATTAACAAATGTGGCACTACTGCCCAGGGTCAGTTTTGTATTGTTGCTTATTCACAACATGAATGCACGAGTACTATTTGTTGAAAGATAGGTCTCAGCTCTTAAACAGGAGAACCTATTCGTATGCTGTACATTTTCTGATTTCTCTGATGTGTTGTACCACAAGATTCGGTTGAGACCGCGTCAACCAATCTCGCTGGAAGCATTAACTACTTATAAGTTCAGGTTGGTAGATTACACGCTTATTAAAACCATACACATTTTTTACCACCCACTTGAACTGTTCCAAGAATCACATTTGGTAGAATTGATAGTCTGAATTATTAATCACGGCATTACTTATTATTGTGAACGCATCAGCACCATGTTTGCCATAATATCGTCTATCGCACTATCCGTCACTTTTGCACTCACATGCTGCCTGACAGATATTGTGACAAATGACAAAAATCCGAACACAGCCTACCAGATTCTAAAAAAGCACAATTCTTCTTAATCAAACGGCGTTAGTCTTCTCCTGACACATCTGCAGCAATCAGATTGTAAGGTATTACATCTATGCCTGGGTTCCCCTTGTTTAGGCATAATTTGATTTGTAATAATTTTAAATCGCATACCCAGTGTTGGTATAATTGTATATAAGCAGAAACTAATCTCGCATAATTCTTTTTCACCGAATTCTATTATGCAGAACTAAACGAAGCCGAATGGTTGGTACGCATAATTTATTAGTTTTTTTTCCCATGAAGTGCGTTTTTGTCGTAGTCGCTGTTCTAATCGAACCTACCTTGTTTTTCTGTTGTGGTTACAGTTCTAACCTAACTTAACCCACTTCGGACATTCGGCATCAATAATAGTCCTTATGCTAATATATTTTCGGACAAAGTATTAGTATTCTGCTAATACAGAATTAAGCTAAATAAAAATTCTGCAACATTAACATTCGGCGTAAATAAATTATGCGAAAGTTGGTATGCGTATTAAGATTCGGATAAAACAAATTATGCCAAATAAAGGGAACCCCTATGTCTGATAGGTTACAAACTGGAGTCTCGAACTGGCAGCTGCTACAAGTTCCACCAGGTCTCCCGGTCCTGGCACCGGGCTGCCATGGCCTGCCGCGCCGAGGGGGGGCACCTGGCAGTCATCAACAGCAACGAAGAAGCTCAAGTGCTGAAGGAAATCTTTGGGAAGAACCCCAGTACTGTTATAAAATCTGGAAACGCTAACGAGGCTAGTGTGGGTGTCTGGGATTGGAAGGAACATGGGGAATGGTTGACTATTTTTGGTAAGATTTTTTCTAAAAATACTCTGTAATTATATGAGGAATGTCTACGACATGTCTGGCCTAGTGGGTAGTGACCCTGCCTATGAAGCCGACGATCACATTAAGGGCATTTATTTGTATATTATATATTTCGTTGGTTGAGCACCCACAACACAAGCCTCTTGAGCCTCTTGGGCTCAGTCAATTTGTGTAAGAATGTCCTGTGATATTTATTTATTTTATTTATATATTTAAATTATGTACAGTTTTACCTCAAAAGAGTAACGATAAGACTAATAATGTTTGAATAGGGAGTTACGACTTTATAAAGTTCAGATATTTGGTCGAAAAACGAAATTTTGTTTTCGACTTTCCTGTGTCCCTCATTTTTGGATAGGGCTCTAATCCACATAGACACCATTTCCTCATAAGTTCCGAAAAAGTCATTGGTACAATCAACCGGGGTTCGAACCTGCAACCTCCGGATTACAAGTCGCACGCTCTTACGCTTTTCAGAACTTGTGTACGAAATATTATTTGATATCTACCAGTCGCGAAAGAAAACGTCTTGAGGAAACCGGACTAACCCCAAAAAGTCCTAGTTTACCCTCTAGGCTGGAAGGTCAGATGACAGTCGCTTTCGTGAAACTAGTGTTTACGCGAAATGCTGGGGTTAGTTGCCAAGCGCAACTTAGGATCCCAGAAGCCATGGCAAAATGGAACAACCCAAGGAAGATGCAGTATCAACGATAAGCCAATGTTTGCTTTAATACATAACACAAGCCTTACTGAGGTTACCGTAGGACTAGGTCGATTGTGTAAGATTGTCCCGAAATATTTATTTATTATTTATTATTATTTATTTAATACGTAATGTATTATCATCATCATCAATTCTATTATCGACTTGACGATCGGTCTGGCCTAGTGGCCTAGTGACTGCCTATGAAGCCGATGGTCCTGGGTTCGAATCCCAGTCAGGGCATTTATTTGTGTGATGAGCACAGATAAATGAGAGAAGATGAGCACGGATATTTTTTCCTGAGTCATGGGTGTTTTCTATGTATTTAAGTATTTATATGTAAATTATTTTTTATTATTCAGAAACGTCTGCTAGCGAATATCTTCGATATTTAAATCGAAAGAGAAATAGAAACAATTGACTCGAAGCGGAACTCGAACCCAACCACTGGATCACTAGCCCAGTGCACTTCCAATTGTGCTGTCCGAGTACCGCTTAGACTTGTCAAATTTTTCTATCTTATCCTTCGTGGTATACGTCATCATGGGTGACGTGTAGTCACATCTACCGTCAGCGTATTGATCACTTAACGGCATCGAAGTCTCAATTTACATTGAGAATTCATCGATAACAATGTGCTACCCCCTTCTAAATTATTATATGTATCTAAATATCTATTACATATATCGTCGCCTGGTACCTACAACAGAAGCCTTACTGAGCTTACCGTAGGACATTTTTTAACATAAATAAATATTTCGGGACAATCTTACACAAAACGACCTAGTGGTCGTTTTGTAAGATTGTCCCGAAATATTTATTTATTTATTATCAATTTCAGGTCAAACACTATCCGAGGCCGGTTTCGAAAGGTGGGGTAACAACGAACCCAACAACGTGGGCGGCAAAGAGTTCTGCGGCACTCTGCACCGAGACGGCAACCTCAACGACTTCCCATGTGACGTACTTGCCCCATTCATATGCGAGATCATGCAATAGGATAGGATAGGATCATCCAATAGGATAGGATAGGATCATGCAATAGGATAGGATAGAATCATGCAATAGGATAGGATAGAACGGCGCTGGTGGACTTGGGTACTTTGATATAGTGTAAAATCCTTTTCACTTCACTTGCTCGGAAAGAACTGTTTTATTCTTTAAAAACATAATAGCAAAATTGTATTTTATTCACAAGAATGCAAAGTAATTTCATACAAATTGGTTATCGAGTGTTTTTTTATTGTTCTTTTATTTAATGTTTTTGAATGATAAATGATGGATGCCAACAATTTTGAATACATTTTAAAGTTTTAGTGTTATTTTTTTCCTTGCGGTAGTGAGGTGAAAAATTGTGTGTTTCACTCGGTAACAAAGTGTGCCCCTCTCGTGCCTTGAAACTCTTTGAACCACTCGCGATAGAGATGTGTTGACCTCATTTTAAACACGGTTGAGGTGTTTAAAATGAGATCAACACATCTTTATCATCGTCATCAAGAGAATAAGAGCGCGTGTAGGTAATTTTGAACACTTGACCCGCTCTGTCTTTTGCTGCTGACTATACGGGGAAGACATACAAAAATACATCTTAAAGTTCAACTATCTATGGATAAAACTACTAACCTACTTAAAAATAAAAAACCTAAAAATAAATTTCTACGAGTATATGAGGCCCTCTTGGCTAGATGTCAATCACTGCTTTACAAAAACCCGATGGTAATTGGCGAGAACCGGTGGTAAGGTAAACGTACCAGTGCTCGACATGCGAATGCCCAATGGATGACACCCTACTGTAGCCTCTATCGACAATGACTTAACATTGAAAGTGTCATTCCTTGAGTCGCTGTCGGGCACACAGACGTATCCTTACTT
Source organism: Grapholita molesta (assembly GCA_022674325.2). NCBI lineage: Eukaryota > Metazoa > Arthropoda > Insecta > Lepidoptera > Tortricidae > Grapholita > Grapholita molesta. Next base: position 18,621,374 of record CP053124.2, on the reverse strand, counting down.
TTTATTTCTCTTATTCTCTCGAAACGTCGGGATTTTTTCAAGTTTATACGCGGTTGAGTCCCGTTTGATTGTAATAATAAACATTATTCACGTAATTACTAATGTGCTTTATCGTTCTTCCTTTCCATGTTATCAGTTTGTGGTACTGTTAATGTTTGTATTGTGTGTTTGAGTATGTCAAAATTTAAATAAAAGTTGGCCAAGTACGTTTGGTTTAATTTTTTAACTACCTATTTTATTTAAAATAACTCTTATTACCCTTCTGCCAAGCGTGGCGACTGGGGTAAATCTCTCCCATCATCATCCCCCCCATCAAAATATTTGGGGGAGCTATATGTCCAGATTGGAGGTCTTATGGCTGAATTTATCATGATGATCAACTGTCATGTATCAGTTCATTATGTCACAAATAGTTACCTAACAGTCATGAATGATCACTCCTGAACATAGTCCTTTTTTCTGTAGAAATGCGCTATCACGCCCTCCGAATTCGGGGGTTCCCGAAGAGGTATATTACGTTCTTGCTGGGAAAAATCGACTAGTCCACTTATTAAAAAAACCTAGGGTGCCTGTTTCGATTACTACAGGTGAGGACTCGGTAACACATCAGTTGCTCGACATAGGCCTATGGTTAGGGGGAGCCTAACTAGAAACTTAGTATTACAACATTTATAATTTAAAAGCTAAAACGAACTTCTCAATTTACCCTAAGCAAGCTTATTCTAACGAATAAGCTTGCTTAGGGCTAATTTTTACGAAGCCGGCTGCTATCTAAGCGTTAACACTTGAAGAAGAATTTGCACTTAGGACCAGTTTTCTCACGATGTTTTCCTTTCTCAAAAACGGCTGGTAATAAATACATTATATTACAAATTTCATTTTTTTTAAACTGGTGGTGAAAAAATGGATGCGTTTAAAGTAAGAGGACGAAGAGTAAGTACGCCATCATGAATAAATAATAGTCGTTACATACTTTTGACACATTCAATGCATCCATATCTTCTTCAGACATGACTATGTGGGGAATTCGAACCCACGAGATTTAGATCTGAGATCCGAAGGCAAATTAACGTTTTAAAAATAAAAATTATTTAAGCTAGGTCTCTCATTTGTGTTGTGTTGAAGCGATAACTTCTTTAAGTGGAACATTGCGAGCGCGAGCGATAGTGTACAAGGATTGTTGAGCCACTTATCTACTGTCATGACGCAACATCGGGAGACATCGGTTATTTATTACGTGGCAAAATTACAAAAGGCAACAGGTTCGACAATCCGTGTACATTTTTTTTTATGACATAGGCGGCAAACGAGCAGACGGATTGCCTGGTGGTAAGCAATTACCGTCGCCCATAGGCACCCACAACACCAGATGAGTCACAAGCGCGTTGCCGGCCTTTAAGGGGGGTTGGAGCTCTGGGAACCTTATTCACCATCAGGAACACAGCACTACATACCTGAAAGGTAGCAGTGCTGTTATGGCTGTGGTCTTCTGTAAGGAGGAGGTACTTCCCCAGTTGGGCTGCCCCAGATTCAAGCGTGATGGTCATCGCTGTGCTCTACCTCTCATAAATAATATGTCCATTCGCTAACTTGGACCTCATTTGACGTGCCCCTTGCTGATAAAACTTCTGCATTAGAGCAGTGACCACAGTTCATTCTTATTCAAGCCACGCTTAAAAGGTGATCATTATAATACGGATCATAAAAATAGTTTTGTGTGTATTGTTACTAATTAATTATGTCTAAATCTAAAGTATATCCAATTTTGTTTCTGTATTATTTAAGCGTAGCAAGTAAGTATATCTAAGTGCGTTTAGTTTCATAGACTCCTGCGGCACAGTATAATAAAGCGCTAGCTGGCAAACGGACGATTATCTCTGTCACTCTCATTAAGCCTTAATTGGATTAAAAGAGAAAGATTCTCGAAATACGAGTATGTCATATGATCACCTTCTATGTTCGTGGTACCGGGCTTGAATCTCAGCTGCAATCCTATGTTTTTTTTTATGTCAGGCGGCAAACGAGCAGACGGATTGCCTGGTGGTAAGCAATTACCGTCGCCCATGGGCACCCGCAACACCAGGGGAGTCACAAGCGCGTTTCGACCTTTAAGGGGGGTTGGAGCTCTGGAAACCTTACTCACCATCAGGAACACAACACTACATATTATACATTTGTTACTATGTAGAGTAGATCGCGCAAAAACTGCTGAACGGATTTACATGAAAGTTGGCGTACAGATAGAGGAAGGTCTGAATTGAGATATAGCATACTTGATTTTTCGGAAATGCATTTTTCATCTCTCACAGACGAAATCACGGATAGAATTAAGTGTGTTATGCTGACAGCTTCGGAGCCGAAAAATCTTAGTGTAATCCCGTTGGCTAGTGGTTTCTCGATAACACATACATAAAAATGCCGTGTGGTGCCGGCTGACTAGAATAGCACCACCACATCTCCCGAGTCAGAGGCGATAAAGGGAAAAAACCGACAGTTGGGCAGCAGCGTCCAAACCATCAGCTACTACGGTCGTCAATCCGCCTGCCAAGCGTGGCGACTATGGCAACTACCCCCCCTAGATGATACAGGGCGGGGTCTATGTCCAGCAATAGACGATTCACAGCTGTAATGATGATGATACATAATAATTATACACTTGAGGTTTCCCCTAGGTATAGTCACCGATTATAATCGTTGAGCTACTTACGGTTCAAGCTATTTTCTTTTGTTTAATACTTTCTCTATGAAATGCCCAGTGTAAAGTGAGCCCTAAATGGCTTAGCAATTAAAGTCCCTGACCGTACTAAATACAGTATGAGGTTCTTCAAAAAGGAGTATACAGGTTCTTAAAGTGTAGGCAACGCGCATGTGAATCCTCTGGAGTTGCAGGCGTCCATAGGCTACTGTAACTGCTTACCAAACGGCGGGCCGTATGCTTGTTTGCCGCCGTCGGTAGAATCAAATTTGGTTAGCTTTTTATAGGATTTTTAGCAATATTTCTTAATGATTGTTTTGCAGATAATAATGCTACTGGTAGCGCCATCATGGGTTACGAATATGTGCAAGAAGCGGACGCTTGGCTGCGCTTGCACAGAGTGCCCGCCGACTGGAGGGACGCACACGCGCGTTGCCGACTTGAAGGTAAACACTTAGGGTCTAGACAGATGGACTGCACATCACCCAAAGTTTGTATGGGAACTGCACGCCGACTGCATCCCGACTGCACTGGTTCTATGAAAATTCTGGTTCCGTTACAGTCCGTCTGTATCAGCCCTGATTGTATGGAGGTAACTTATCAAATTCATGGTTAGAAGCAGGGAACTTAGAGTGCAGTTTAAGAAGTTTATTTAATTTGTAATATGAATTTGGCTCAATCTATTCTTTGTCTCTAGTTGCCATGGTTACTTTCCCCTGGGTTATTATTCAAACCACAATATAATTGTATCTAAATACACAAACATAGATATTTGTAGAAGCTGTCCCTTCCATAATGGGTTACCTACCAAGCGGGCCACATTTCTTCTAACAAACTATTCTTCAGTTGTCCCCTAGCTGATGACGACAAATAGTTGATTCACTCCTTTACTACTACGGAGAGTGCTCCGAGGAATTGTTCGGATTAATCCCAGCTGCTTCCTTCGCTCGCCAGCGCTCTACACGACAACACTTCCATCATCACCACTTAGATGGTTGGCAGTCCTCAACTGTGCGTTTTTCTAGAAACTTCCTGCCTCGCACAGCAAAACTCTGGAATAAATTATCGTGTGCAGTATTTCCGGACCGATATGACATCCAAACCTTCAAGAAAAGAGCGTATAAGGATCTTAAAGGCCGGCAACGTACTTGTGACTCCTCTGGTGTTGCGAGTGTCCATGGGCGGCGGTAGTTGCTTACCATCAGGCAATCCGTCTGCCCGTTTGCCTCATATATCATAAAAAAAAAAAAAAATCGTGTGCAACTGCCCCCTGTTTTTTTACTCTCCTTTTATTAGTACGTCTTCTTGACAAAGGTGAATAGTAAAAATATTGTACCTATTATTTAAGGACCTGAAAATAGTCTTAATCTCTAGCCGCCTGGAGACCTATATAAAGATCTCCTATTCAATGCCATTGTGAATTTTAATTAAGACAAACTATAGATGCATATGGCCTGCCAACATTTGATCTCTGGGCGGCTAGAGGTTAAGTTAATATGGAAATGTGGAGTTTCTCAACAAGAATACACATGAAGCAGTTCTTTCTGTGCTTAACGTGCGCGTAAAACATTAGCAATGTGCACTGTAAAAGATCTTCGGCTACTGAACCACAACAGCCCGAGGGCTGGAAATGATAAAAGATAAAAAGATAAAAGATCTTTATTTTTCAATTTAGGCACATTACATGCACTTATGAACGTCAAAAAAAAAAATCTACACCGGTTCAAACCATACACCTCTGACCCGTGAAGATACCGGCAAAAAACGACGGCGGGACTTATTTTTTCAATACAGTGATACATCAAATCTTAAAGTACTTACATAATTATGCGTAGTCCGATAAGAAAACATATCAAACAGTTTATTACAAGATATGAAAATACAAAAATATTAAAGTAAAAATAATAATGTTTAAACAAATTCGACTTTTCAAAATAGACATACTTTAATATGTTTTCTTATCTGTACTGTGTCATTTACATGATCATGTACATACAATTGTTGAAAAAATGGCAAATCTTTGGCAGGCAATTCGTGTATTTCCAGGTGGTGTTCTAGCTTCTCCAACGAGTAGTGTCCTGACCAAAGTCATGATGACTATGATGGCATCACACCAGCTCAGTATGCAACAAGTGTTCACAGGGATACAAGCAATCGTCGCCAAAGAGCACTTCATGTCCATAGATGGTTCGTACCAAAATTGCATAAACCATTCAGTAAAATTATCTGCCAATCGTGGGAAACTTAGAACCATAAGCAGAAATTTCTATACACTTTTACCCCTTATGGTAATGGATTAAAGTTAAACTGTATTTACATATTTATTTATATTCGACCAAGTCTGGCGTAGTGGGTAGTGACCCTGCCTATGAAGCCGATGATCCTGGGTTCAAATCCCAGTCAGGGCTTTTATTTGTGTGACGAGCACAGATAATTGTTCCCGAGTCATTTGTGTTTACATCTATCTATTATTTATTATATATATCGTCGTATAGTACCTACAACAGAAGCCTTACTGAGCTTACTGTAGGACTAGGTCGATTTGTGTAAGATTGTCCCGAGATATTTATTTATTTTATTTATTATTATTTATTATGCCCTAGATGTACTCGCTGGCGTCTCCATATAATATTTGTATGGAAAAAATTGTACAGACCTTAGTAAATTGGCGTAAAAAGCATGGCGTCGAATGCTATAGTTTTCTACTGAGTCGTCCACTGCTGGACAGTCACCATCAAATATAGCGGAGCTGTGGAGGTGGTCACAAATATGTGAACAAGCCTTTATTGTCAAGGCGATAAAATGCATGTTCCGATATTTGTGACCGCCTCCAGAGATCCGATATATCTGATGGCGACTGGACATAGACCTCCCCCAAATATAACTTGTATTATATTGGGAGGTAATTGCCATAGTCGCCACGCTTGGCAGGCGGGTTGGCAACCGTAGTAGCCGCCAATTGGGTTTCTACGGACGTTGCTGCCCATCCGTCGGTTTTTCCTTTTATCGCCTATTACGACACCAGCGGAAGGAGATGGAGTGGTGCTTATTATTTTATTTATTTCAGAGTTAGCTGACACCTGGATTAACTAACACAAAGGCTACGTTTTTTCCCTAATAAACCACGGGTAACATCGCGTGGCACAGCTAGTTATTAATATATTGTGCCATTGTGGCTAATTAATAAACATTGTTTTTCGATTAGGTACCCCGTTGCAAAACCTGTCTCTCCGCTGGGCTGACGACGAACCCAACAACGCGAACAACGACGAAGACTGTGTGGTGATGAGTGGCCTCGGAGAGGTAGCTGACGTCAGGTGCGACTCCGTCCACCCGTTCTTCTGTGCCAAGAAGAGCTCTAAGATGACCCTCAACAAATGTGGGACCACGGACAATGGCAGGTTTTGCTATCTAGGAACTTTATTCAAATTTTTATGAGACTCGTAAAAGATGTTATTACTGTTATTAGGCGGTTAATTGCACGTAGAATTGCAGTTTTAATGAGAGGTAGGGCACAGCGAAGTACCATCACGCTTGAATCTGGAAAAGCCCAACTGGGGAAGTACCTCCTCCTTACAGAAGACCACAGCCATAATAGCACTGCTACCTTTCAGGTATGTAGAGTTGTGTTCCTGATGGTGATTAAGGTTCCCAGAGCTCCAACCCACTTATAGGTCGGCAACGCGCTTGTGACTCCCTTGGTGTAGCGAGTGCCCATGGGCGACGGTAATTGCTTACCATCAGGCAATCCGTCTGCTCGTTTGCCACCTTTGTCATAAAAAAAAAGAACCGATGGTCGTTGGGGCATATAGGTTCTCGAGTGACGATCACGTACAGGAACGCGCAGCGTGGGCAAACTCCTCACAAGGTGGAACGACGACATGGTAAAGATCGCGGGAATCTGGATGCGGGTGGCGCAATACCGATGTGGGTCGCTTTGGGGAGGCCTATGTCCAGCAGTGGACGTCCATCGGCTGGTATGATGATGGTGATGATCTCGCCCCAGGGCTGTAATAGGTCGTAGACATCATCATCATCTCAGCCATAAGACGTCCACTGCTGAACATAGGCCTCCCCCTTGGATCTCCACAAGTACCGGTTGGAAGCAACCTGCATCCAGCGGCTTCCGGCGACTTTAATGAGGTCGTCTGCCCATCTTGTGGGTGGACGTCCTACGCTGCGCTTGCTATTCCGTGGTCTCCACTCGAGCACTTTTCGACCCATACATACCTATTAATATTATTAATATTCGTAGACATACCTATTAATTAATAGCATCACCATGGTCACAACACTTGGCAGGCGGGTTGGCGACCGCAGTAACTGTTGATGCGGTTATACGGCCCCTGCTGACCATGCGTTGGTTTTTTACAATTGTCGCCTCTTACGACGCCCGCGACTGAAATGACAATGATGACAATAAAGTCATTTTTTAAACTAAACTTCGTCTTCGGCTTAACCAACTTGTTCACACATGCCAGTTAAATCTTGTTTACCTATCATTTTGGTGATAACTAGCTTTGTAAATACAATAAAATCGGTTTTCCCAGAATACTACCTGGAGCCCCAAACCGGCAGCTGCTACAAGTTCCACCAAGTCCCCAGGACCTGGCACCAGGCCGCAGCCGCCTGCTTCGCGGAAGGAGGCCACCTTGCCATCATCAATAGTGTCTTGGAATCCCAGGTCCTCAAGGAGTTGTTCGCCCTGTACCCTCTGGACACGTTGAGGGTCAAGTACCCCCATGTCGCCATGATCGGTTTTTGGGATTGGAATGAGCATTTAAGAGCTGGAGAATGGTTGACTATTTTTGGTAAGTAAATGTGTACGTTGTGATATTATAGTGTACAGTGTGTACATTTAAATACGGGCGAAACTCTTAACGGTGGGTAGCATGGGACATTAAAAAAATATTAAGATATATTTTTCTTAGAAGTAAAATTTAATCCAGCTCTGGTCTAATATGAATTAGGACATCGTTAAACAAGTGAATAAGAAGTAGCTATCAGCTATCAGTCACGTAAGCCCATTGCTGGAGCGATCTCTGAGTAATGTCATAATCGTCACGTTTGGCCCAGGCAGGTTGGCGATCGCAGTATATCCCTCACCTTAAGGGACGCTGATGTCCGTTTTCCGGTGGTTTCTGGCAGTTACTGGCACTGTTACCAGGGTTCAAAACTTGTCTTAAGCTTAACTTTGTTAAACCGTTTAAAACCACCAAAGCACTACATGGACGGGATAACCAGATAAGGGGGATGACATAGCAACGACGGCAAGTCCACTCTGTAGGACGTCCCCTACCCTCTCCTCCTCGATCCTCCTCGATCCTCCATGATCCGATGTTCGTCAACGTCGAATCAAGGATCATGGAAGATTGGACAGTTACCTTTTTCTTACAGGCGAAACACTCTCCGAGGCCGGATTCGCAAAGTGGAGCAAGAACGAGCCTAACAACGCATTTGGCAACGAGTTCTGCGGCTCCATAGTTCGTGACGGCCTGCTCAACGACTTCGAGTGCAACTGCACTGCAGTCTTCATCTGCGAGATTACTCTCACATAAAACGTTAGCTGCTCTGCTAACGATTTAATGTATACCGTGTTTTATTAAAGTTAATTTAACTACTCTTATAACTTTTGAGATAATAAATGATAGTAGTTTATTGAAACATAATGTAAGGCATAAAAATACAAGTTCCAAATGAGTATATTTTATACCCCATTAAGTAAAGTAACATACACTGCTTTATGTGTACCTACACAACTATACGCCCTCAATAATAATTTCTGGAACCCCAAACGAAAAGTCAAACAAACATTTGTAATGGCGGCGTATAAAAACTTTTTCCAAGCAGCTTTTTAATTCAGGGACAAACTAGAGTCAAACCCAATTGTCATATCATTTCTATAGTAAGTAACCAATTGCTTTGTTTTTTAGAGACGTTCGTTCGTTGTTTTTTGTTTCGGACCCGAGTATGTCCTTAAACTACGTCCAACAATGAGAGGTAGGGCACAGCGAAGTACCATCACGCTCGAGTCTGGAGAAGCCCAACTGGGGAAGTACACTTACAGAAGACCACAGCAATAATTGCACTGCTACCTTTCAGGTATGTGTCCTGATGGTGAGTAAGGTTCCCAGAGCTCCAACCCCCCTTAAAGGTCGGCAACGCGCTTGTGACTCCCCTGGTGTTGCGGGTGCCCATGAGCGACGGTAATTGCTTACCATCAGGCAATCCGTCTGCTCGTTTGCTACCTTATATCATAAAAAAAAAGAGTTCGAAATTTTAATGTCAATAACATTTACATAGATAAAAAATAATAATATGTTGTATCATAATAGTGTAATATTATGTGGGCCGTTATTTGCTGTCATAGAGGCGTTATTTTGTGCATAAATAAATAGGTTGGAATATGTGCTGTATTACATTATGTGCATCTTTAGTGAATCATTTCTCATAAAAAGTTTGAGAAGTCATGTATTTTTTAAAATTTAAAAATAAAATACAGTAAACTAGATACGTTTAGGATTAATGTGAAATTATTTGGTAGCAATTGGGCCATTTTATACAAAGTTGTATACTCCACTTTTTTATTTGGATAGTTTTGTGTTGTTCCGACTCAGAAACACGTGCCCCTTAAGTCCAAAGGAAAGGTTTTTGGCCCCGGGTATGTCCTTAAACTACGTCCAACAATGAGAGGTAGGGCACAGCGTTGACCATCACGCTTGAATCTGGGGCAGCCCAACTGGGGAAGTACCTCCTCCTTACAGAAGACCACAGCCATAATAGCACTGCCACCTTTCAGGTAATTGCTTAACACCAGGCAATCCGTCAGCTCGTTTGCCGCCTATGCCATAAAAAAAAAAGTCCAAAGGGCACGTCTATGGGAGAAAAAAAGTATATGATGTAAGGCTGTTTACGGTTTTGGATGAAAGTTTGAAAACACCTTACATAGCTATGCCTGTGCAAAGGGAAGGGACTGTACCATTACCATGAGTTGTGACATTGAAGTTTTCGATAACGAGTATCGAGTTTACTACCTATGCATCTCGTTTGCACTAAAGTGGTACAAGCGAGATGCACAGATAGTAAACTCGATACTCGTTATCGAAAACGTCAATGTCACAACTCATGGTAAGGGTACTGAATGATCACTCCATGACGCGATCCGGATGACGCGTTCGAGACTCCAGTGACGCCATGATACGACAATCTGCAGATTGATGACGCTAAAGGTAATTGATTTGGATGTTTTTCTTAGGTGTCATTGTTTGTTGAAAGCAGTGACTCGCCATTTTAGGTAAAAGATTTTTATTTTTCTATCTCGGATTCTCGGCATATTATATTATAATGGCAATAATGAAATAAAAAAAAACTATTACCGATGGTAACCCTACACATGTGAATTAATTATACAGGGTAAAACTGGACGTGAACAGTAAGTAGTATGCTTTTCTAATTCATAAACAAGTAGCAATTGAACGGCACTAGTCTATTTAAAAACAAGCAAGATTTTTAATTTTTTATACCAATATTTTTATTATTTATTTTACTTTTCTGAGTTCTGATTCTTACTACGATTTCAGTATTTTTAACAGGTTATTAATCTATTTAAATTACTATACTGAATATTTTATTTGAATCACAACTGAAATAATCTCGTAAATATGATTTAAGATTCTATTGCTAACGTTATGGCGAAGAAAATAGGATACAAATGTGATAGCTTTTAAATTGTTTTCCCTTTTTGAATTCGAGTGTACGACTCTCAAAAATCGACCCCCTGGAATGAAACTCGTCGTCTTTTTTTAACCAAATTCTAAAATGGAGGAGGTTATAAATATGTACAAAATGTACCTATGAATTTTTTTATGTTAAAAATCAGTAATATGTACAATAAATCTCAAATTAGCTACATGGTTTTGCTAGTAAATATATCAAACTAGTTTAACAAATAATGTAATGTGCAATATGTGCATAATGGAGGATAAGGAAAGATATTAAACTGTATTACTTAAAAAATAATGTAATACTTTACAAATAACGCCCTAAATATGTATATTTATAAATTTTATTATTTTGTTCAGTCAATATCGAATATATCTATTGCCTTGAGTGCCAAAATCATGATTTGTGTCAAAATTAAGCTGCATGTATAGAAGTTTTCTGAAAACTGTATACCCAATTAGCCTAACTTGTAATATTATAATGCAGAAAAGACAAAAAAAATATGCTTAGATACTTATCGTAACAAAACTGACATAATTTAACTTTTTACACGTCACACTACTTGATTGCACTTTTTTCTGGGAACGCCCGTATACATATGTTGTTGAATTCTCCGTGTTGATATCTTTAACTATATGACAAATATCACAAAAACATGAAAGTGTACGCAACGCCATCGCTTAGCGTTGCGAGACTTTAGTTCCATAATAAGCAACCTCTCGAAACTTCTGTACGGTTTAGAAACTACTAGCGCCATCTCTGTTCACGCTTCGACTTCAAATGCCTGTATTAACATTTTGAGGATTGCCACGAGAGGGCGCGTTAGGTCACATTTTTTTCTAATTGCAATAAAATCTTATGTAGTGTTAAAATATTAATTAAACACGACTGATATATTACATAATTTTTTATATACTTAGCTTAAGATGTTTGTAATGTCAAAATTTGCAAAACATACAAAATGATTTTTATATCGTGAAGTAGTCTGTTTAACTATCACTAACATCATCTTCCACGCGTTGTCCCTGCATTTTGTCACAGCTGGGAGCCTGGGGTCCGCTTGACTATTAATCTCAGGATTTGGTGTAGGCACTAGTTTTACGAAAGCGACTGCCATCGGACTTTCTAAACAGAAGGTAAACTGGCCTTATTGAGATTATTCCGGTTTTCTAACGATGTTTTCCTTCAACGAAAAGTGACTTGGTAAATGGGTGATTATTCGGGCGTTTGAACCGCTCTTATCACTCTGTCCAGATTTCTGTAAAAATAATTACACAGTTTGGTGTTATTTTTGGTTTACTGGTAGACGGGCTGGCTAAAGGACAACCAAAAACCTACTTAATATAATGCAGGCACTTCTACAGAAATCTGGACAGAGTAATAAGAGCGGTTCAAACGCCCGAATAATCACCCAAATATCAAATGCTATTTCCTATATACGTTCCGAAAAACTCATTGGTACAAACCGGGGTTCGAACCTGCGACCTCTAGATTTACTCTCACTGAAATGAGAAAAGTTTTTTATTTAATAATTATTTTGATCCTTTAGCGCTGCGTAGAGATGTAGCCTCGCTCTGCATCTTCTATCGCATTTACAACGGAGAGTGTTCCGAGGAATTGTTCGGATTAATCCCTGCCACCTCCTTCCGCCTTCGTTCTACGTGGCAACATGGGTGGAAATGTTGCCACGTGGATAGTTGCAAATCCTCTACTGTGCGTTTTTCTAGAACTTCCTGCCTCGCACATCAAAACTGTGGAATGATTTGCCGTTAGCGTTATTTAGGGAGCGATACGACCCTTATACTTTCAAGAAAAGAGCGTACTCCTATCTTAAAGGCCGGCAACGCGCTTCTCAGTTTTGCGAGCACCCATGAACGACGGTAATTGCTTACCATCAGGCAATCCGTCTGCTTGTTTTCCACCTTTATCATAAAAAAAAAACACATTCTGACGGCATGTTTGGTATCTTGTATCCAGAAAGTGAGAAAATAAGAGCAAGTTTCAGCGTTGAAAGTTGCTACGCAAAACTGCCAAGAAATAGTAAAAGAAAAACAATTTCTCACTTTAAGATTTTTAAGAGAAAATGTCTAAATTAAACTTACACCAATATTCCATATAACACAAACTGTCGTTAACCTTTTAGCGGTTAATTAAAGAAGCCTGTGGAACGAGAGTTAACCCTCCCCTGTCGACACGTGATGGCCTATTATAGAAATAACCCCCTCGTGACAGCATTTTCCTACTCTACGATAGGTATAAAGTAATATTCGGAATTAGAGCAAATTTAAAGACGGGATCAAAGTATTATTCACATACAAATTGCCTCCAATTGTTGGCTACTGTAATAAGCCTCTAGACTGTAGAAAGCCATCTCTGATCATAGGGGTTTTCATGCCATAATCGTCATCTTTAGCAGGCGGGTTGGTAATCGCAGTATGGTACGCCACTCTAAAGGGACGCTGCTGCCCGTCTTCTAGTTGTTTTTGTTTTTTAAGGACATATGTCATTTGTTCTTATGTTTTTTTTTATTCAACTACTTTTTGTTTTTTCATTTTTATTTTACACAAGATAATATTACATCATTAGACACAATATCGTGGGATTCAGTCTGCGTTGGTTAGCCAACGAGAACAGGTCATGATTATGCTCCTCGTTACGTATTGAAACATGTCGAGCAATATTCGACTTATAAAACGTGAGTTACCTGCTTGTATACAATTGACATACTGTAAGGATCGTGTCCAATATAGATCGGGAAAACAATTTACTAACAAAAGAATAGTATGAATGTAAATAGGCAATTTTATTTAAAGTTATATACTCAACTTTTTTTTAATTTGTTTTTTTTTGTGGTTTCTACTCAGAATCATGAGCTTTTTCGAGCCTGATAAAAGGAGAAAAAATGTGTCCCAAGCTTTTTAACTATATTCCGTTTTTAATACCTATATTTCATATGGCGGCAACGGAACAGAAGTATTAAAAAATGTATGAAAAGCTTGAGACACATTTTTTCTCCTATCTGGCTCGAAAGAGCTCATGATTCTGAGTAGAAACCACACAAAAAAATCCAAATAAAAAAAGTAAACAACTTTAAATAAAATGGCCCAAATACTTAATAATTAAATAATTTCACGAAACAAGCATTTTCGTAGAAACAAGACGATTCAGAAGAAGTGATGAAGCGTTAACATTAAGTCGTACTTAATGGGTTGTTTATTAAGTGAAATACCCGCAATTTTTTTTCTAAATAAGAGTTGAATAATTAATAACCATTACTTTCTATAAAATCTGATTAACTGTAATAACAGCACTTTGGTCATCAATAAGTCGGATTTAAAGCTAACCAATACCTGTCACCGGCCTACTACTGATATAAGTAGTCTGACTGGAATGCTACCTTCGCAGCCGTCAAACTTTGTAATTATCGATTTGTAGCTAGTTTTAATCACTAACTCGTTCATCGAGAACAATCGGTTGTCTCCAACATTCGCTCGTCCCGACAATCACGCCATCACCGTCCAAAACATCTCCACGACTTCACAATGCCAACTCTAAACCATACGTGAAAAATTCTCAAGGCATTATCAACCTTATTGCAAAACACAGAAGGTCCAGCTATTACAGGATTTAGATGCAATCCTGTCGAGTAACTGAAGGTATTATCACAGCTTCGTTATACGTTTACAACAAACTCTGAAACGACTTTTACTAAATATCATCGTATGCGATTTTAGCATCTAAAAAGTTGAACATAAATGTTAGATTGCTTGCGAACTGCTAGCGACTTACGACGTTTCAGATTGGTAGCTGCATACAAAATCGTCTAAAGCTTAGCAAAGTTTGCAACACATTCGCACAATCGAAAAAGGTATGTATTATATTGGTTGTAAGGTTGACGCCGGCTGCAAAGCAGTTGTTGAGCTGAAGCGAACGTCATAATCGTCACAGACGTCTTTCACGCGGCGAATGAATGATGGATGAATCGCACTGCGAGAATCCAGCTTTTTCCATGTATGAAGGAACCAAAATACGTTTGCCGACACATTTACAATTGGCACACGACATTATGCTCTAAGTTGATACAGGTAAGACCGATGTTGATCGTGGAGAAGGTAAGAATATGTTTGCAGAGGTGATATCTCTGTATATTCAAACACATCGCAAATGGGCCAAAAGTTGTATGCAGAATACAGGCGTTTGCAGGAAGAGTTTTGCTCTAAAAGACATTTTAAGGACGTATCCTGATATTTCTGATGCAAATTTTAAGCATCGGAATAGGGTATTTGCTGAAAATCAACTATTCGAAGTTTTATAATTTTGTATACTTTCAGGAGTCACAGAGCTAGTATAGATTGGCAAAACCAAACACCGTTTTAGTAACTACGTGGTAAATAGAAAGGCCCGTGTGGTGCCGGATTAAAGTGGCACCACCCCATCTCCCGCAGGTGTCGTAAGAGGCGACAAACGGAAAAAAATTGTCAGATGAACAGCAGTGTCCATCGCAACCTAATGTACAGCTACTGCAGTCGCCTGCCCGCCTAAAAATTACGCTTTTCTACTTTTTGTAATGAAAATACCGAAGACAGTTTATTAAGTAGATAGACATAAGTCAATTTTACATATTTGGAACATAGTTATTCCTATTTAAAATAACTACTGTAGATGGCGCAGCTATACATATCAAACTACATCATAACAACACTTTTCAATGCCAACAACAACTAAACGTGTCATGTTATGTCGATACTACTACACCACTGACACTTAAGTGTCATGGCGGACGCTGTTAAAGCATTCTGCTGACAGATAAGGTACATTCATTCTTCAATTCTTCTTTATTTTTTTATTTATACGACGTCGGTGGCAAACAAGCCTGATGGTAAGGAGTTACCGCAGCCTATGGACGCCTGTAACTCCAGAGGTGTCACGTGCGCGTTGCCGACCCTTTATAAATCTGTACACTCGTTTTTTTGAAGAGCCCCATACTGTAATCCCTCGGGAAAACCGTGGCAGGGAGTTGAGGCAACGCCGTATATAAAATCAAGTCAGGCGCGGAAGGGTCCAGGATTTTCCCCAGGCTACCTTCCCCCAGTCCGCCCGACTGTCTATCATCATCATTGTGAACGGAATAAAATCATCATCGCATAAGTCATCATCTTCCTCGCTTTGTCCCGGCATTTTTCCACGGCAAATGCCAGGATTTGAAGTACTAGTTTTACGAAAGCGACTGCCATCTAACCTTCCAACCCAGAGAGTAAACTAGGCTATTGGGATTAGTCCGGTTTTCTCGGTGTTTTCTCACGATGTTTTCCTTTAACGAAAAGCGACTGGTAAATATCAAATAATATTTCGTACATAAGTTCCAAAAAACTCATTGGTACAAACCGGGGTTCGACTTGCAAGTCGGATTGCAATTCGCACGCTCTTACCGCTAGGCCACCAGAACTTGAATATAGAGCCTAAGTCAGGTAAAAAAAAGAATCCGTGTGTACATTTTCACGCGCGGAAGAGTTGAAAAGACTAAATATCATGGACATTGTATGAGAGAATGCCTTTTGAGTGTTCGTGGTTTTTCTTAATACTTTAAATGTAGGGATGTATGACAGTTTTGTATTCCAGTTTCATACAAGTTAAAATGGCGGCCGTAGGTTTTGTAACAAAAATGACTAATGACTTACCTTATAATACTTACTGCTACCTTTCAGGTATGTAGTGTTGTGTTCCTGATGGAGAGTAAGGTTCCCAGAGTTCCAACCCCCGTAAAGGCCGGCAACGCGTTTGTGACTCCCCTGGTGTTACGGGTGCCCATGGGCGACGGTAATTGCTTACCATCAGGAAATCCGTCTGCTCGTTTGTCATAAAAAGAAAAAATATTGGGGAAACACAAGTGCCTAAATAATAAAAGCTATAGGAAATAATAACAAATTATTTCATCATCATTTTAGTAATAATACGCTCACTGTTGGACATAGGCCTCTCCCAAATATTCAGGCTGCACTAAATAAAGGGTCATCATGGCCGAGTGTAAAAAATATGGTTATATGACGGAACCAGACCGCAATATCGTATGCTCTCTGTAACTCAGCTGTGTCTCTATAATGGCCCATGATGGCCCATTGTGTAGTGGTACCTTTACTTGTAGTATCTTGGGCAGTTGCCACAGTCGCAGCGTTTGGCAGGTGGGTTGGAGACTTTATCTGTTGATATAGTTTTGATGGACGCTGCTGCCTAACTGTCGGTTGTCCCCTATTCTCTTACGACACTCGCGGAGACAAATTATTTACTTAAACAAATAGAAAAAATATTTTCTGTTTTTTTTTGTTTTGTTAAAAAATAGAAAAGCTGGAGCCCAAAGTACAAATCTAAGAAGTTCAAAAATAAAATAAATACATCAGGTAACATAAAACAATTGTACGCTAATTAGTTATGAATAAATGGCTTTTTTTATTTTTTAAATACATACAATACAGATAATATATAGGTACAGTCAACCAATTTGATTTATAGGCCACTTCGTTCCTTGTGACAAGGTTCGTAGTGGCCTAGAAATTGATTGACTATACCTACAGCCGACCATATAACCTTTGTTTTTGAAGTCGGATAAAAATTATTGTTTTATGACCATGCTTATATTACATAGACCGCCACTGGGAGCGATTTCTGAGCACGGGGGTGCTTCAATGCCGTAATCGCTACGCTTCTCAGGCGGGTTGGACATCGCAGTATGTTCCAACGCAAGGAACGCTGTTACTTGTCTTCCAAAAATTTCTGGTCTCCGTTTAGGGACAATACCAGGGGAAAATAATCCAACATTTTTTTATTGACTTTGATACAAAAAGTTACATACAGAAAATCAAAAATAGAAAAGATACAATTAAAAAGACAATTACTCATTACTTCAATAATGTTAACAGCCCAATGGTCCATCAATGAAATGCGGCGGAAAAAATAATGTTCAAAATATCATTACTAAAAACGATTTATGATCGTATTCTTTACAATATTCCCGATTGTAAACTACAATTGTAAATTGTAGAAAATTGATTGTAAAAAATTGATGGGCTAATTGAAAACGGTAATGGAAGTGATAAGAATTAGTGTTGGTTCTGTGTGTTTAAACATCTGCTCGGTAATTCAATTGCTTGTTTGTATGTATAACACGATGGGGTGCGATGGTTGGAGGCATGGTTTGGTTATAGATTTGTTTAAGTGCGTTGTGTTTGCGTTAGAAGTTTTGTTCTACCTCGTGTCGCCGTCATAGGAGCTTTAACTTCGGGGATCGCTTCTGCACCACGAACGTAGCAACATTTGTTCTACAACTTTTGAAAATAACTTATAGTTTACTTAATATTAAAAAAAGAAGATTTTTCAAGCACGCAATGTACTGCGAAAACTATGTTTGTAGGCTGACAGTAAATGTCAACTAGACTATTGAATGTTCATTGAAAATACTATTTAGTTAGTTCGAAAAAATCACAAGTAATAAAAAGTAGAAATAGATAACATATACTTAAGAAAAAACGACGAGGACCTCCGGTGTTTGAGACGGGATTCGAACCCGCATCTCCAGTTATCGCGGCTGACAAACCGGGCAAATCAATCAAAGCCTATCAAAATATATAAAAAAAAAAATGATTTGTTCTTAGTTTCACAAGTAATAAATTTAATATTTTTTTAAACTTGGTTCATTCGTTAAACTACTCGGTTATAACGGATGAACTCACCTATATTTTATATCGCACTAGGATGTTTCGGATAAGCTCTGGAGAAAAACTTAATTTAAAGACAGTCTATGTTGTGCAGAGAATTAATATTTAAGTTCGAAATTTGTATATCTTCCAGTCGCCCGGAGACCTATAAAAAGGTCTTCTATTGAATGCTATTTTGTATTTTAACTATGACAAAGTATAGTTGCATTATCGTGGCAACTTTTGATCTCTGGGTGGTTAGAGGATATATAACGCCGACATGCGTGTGCACACACGTTACTACTACATTGGCCAGGTGCTTTAGCTAAGTTTTTCACCTATACATATTTTCAAGCCGTGTGATGCCGGCTGACTAGAATAGCACCACCCCATCTCCTCCCGCAGGTGTCGTAAGAGGCGACAATGGGAAAACTCCTACGGACGGGCAGCAGCGTCCGTCGAAACCCAATCTACAGCTACTGCGGTCGCCAACCCGCCTGTTAAGCGTGGCGACTACGGCAACTACCCCCAAGATGATACAATTCATAATTGTGGGAGGCCTATGTCCAGCAGTGGACTGCACACGGCTGAAATGTATGTTTGTTTATATATTTTCAAGCCGAGTCAAGACAAACCTATAACATAGTTGTAACATTACTCACAACCGTCTTAATTATATCAAGTATTGTTTTATGTTTGAACTTGGAAGGCATTCGACTAAAGAGAAGATTCATTCAATTCAATAAAATAAATTAAATCGTCAAATAATTACTAAAGTATCTATATCAAATTAAGTGTTTCATGTTAAATCATGATATTGTTTTATATTGCGAGCAGAAACCACTGGAAAAAGGGCTGCAACGTCTTTTTAGAGCGGTGAAACATATTGCGATCGCCCACCCGCCTACTAAACGTGGTGAATCCTTCATACTCAGAGACATTTCTCTATGGCGGTTTATAGGGGAGGCTTATATCCAGCAGTTGAAGTTCGTAACTGATAAGTTGGTTTGATTTATTGAATTTGTTGAATGTATTTAATAAATTTAATTACAGAGTATCATTACACAAATTGACTGAGCCCCATGGTAAGCTCGTATGGTGGCTACTCAGAAAAAGATATGCATTTATTTTATTTATAATTTATTGTATGTCTTTTCCGTACACGGAACAATGGTGTTCCGGACATTTGGGAGTCGTACGCGGAGCCGGATCGAGCCAACGCGCAGAGGCCCTTTAGACAATGTAATGAAATGTAAGGGGTACACTAAGCGGATGTTACCCCTGTCCGTATCATGGGATGCGTACAGAGACAGCACCCGCCATGGTGTAAGGACTATTGAGTTTATAATGGAATCTAGAATGTACTAGGCTATTGGGTGGAAAGGATGGACTAGCTACTGGGCTATTGGATAAAAAACCGGACGTCTGCCTAATAAAATGGTATTCAATTTTATTTCCGGCAGACGGTGACTCGCCCTATGCGAGATGGGCCCCCACAAAAAGCGACATCAAAGATGGCTCAAGGGCAACACCGGAGCATAGGGCTAAGGGTAGAGAGGTGTCACTGGACTTTAAACATATAGCCAACTCGCCACTTAGGTTTCCACATCTACCCTCGAGAACGCAGCTCTCGCGACCCCACTCTGGACGGCCGGTGAAGGCAAGCCAGAGGCAGGGGACCTGTCCCACCTGTCCGACAGGGCACCCCAGGGGCGCTCAGGTACGTGGAGTCGCTACTCTCCAACAGCTCGCCACAAGCTGGCCTGCGTTGACTGATTGCACTGGAGAAAACCAGTGGGCGATGGGGTCGTCACATCCCTACGCCTTTTCATTATTTATTATTATTAAAAATACAATACAACATTTCCTTATACATAGCTCCACAAAACTGTTTTCACAGTTTGACTGTGGTATAAACATAAATTAAAACCCTGATGATATAATAAACCCGGATGATATAAACATAAATTAAAACCCACAAAGAAACATGAATGTTCTCGTAGTTAAAACAAATATAATAAATACCCTTACAGACTTGTCGTCAAAATTAATACAAGCGAAATTCAAAAATATTTTTAATTTTATTTGGTGAATACTTGTAAATATTGCAATGCTCATGTAATACAAAGTTAGCTTAAACGTCATTAATTCACAGTCCATTATCTCAAGCCTAAATTTTACGCACAATCCGTCACAAACGACTAAACTTCCCCATAAACATAAACAAAACTAAATGCAATAGTTCCGAGTCATTTGACACGTCGGTGATACGCGATTCATTGTCCATTTTGGCAGCGATTCGCACCATTGTGCGATACATTAGCTGACATTAGGGGGAGGATATTTATACTGATATTTTATTTGTCTGTATGTTTACTGGAGGAATGGTCGTTTATCGTTGTTTTATGATAATCTGGCTACTTAGTAACTAGATCAAGAGGGACGTAATGCGTTTGTTGTGAGTTATTAAATTGATAAGTGGTATGAAACTTGGATCATTAACTTTAGTTTGTAATAAAATATTCTTGGAGTCATCATCATCATCTCAGCCATAAGACGTCCACTGCTGAATATAGGCCTCCCCCTTGGATCTCCACATGTACCGGTTGGAAGCAACCTGCATCCAGCGTCTTCCGGCGACTTTAATGAGGTCGTCTGTCCATCCTGTGGGTGGACGTCCTACGCTGCGCTTGCTAGTCCGTGGTCTCCACTCGAGCACTTTTCGACCCCATCTGCCATCCTCTCTGCGTGCAATGTGGCCTGCCCATTGCCACTTCAGCTTGCTAACCCGGTGACTTTAGTTCGCCTACGGATCTCCTCATTTCTGAGTCGATCTCGTAGCAAAACTCCGAACATAGCTCTCTCCATAGCTCGATGAGCCTTGAGATGAGGCCGATAGAGAAAGACCACTTCTTGGAGTATCTTACACAAATCGATTTTTTTTTATGACAAACGAGCAGATGGATCGCCTGATGGTAAGCATTTACCGTCGCCCTTGGGCACCCGCAACACCAGTGGAGTCACAAGCGCGTTGCCGGCCTTTAAGACAAGAGCATGGTCTCTTCTTGAAGGTATGAGGGTCGTATCGGTCCGGAAATACCGCTGACGGCAAATCATTCCACAGTTTTGGTGTGCGAGGTAGGAAGTTTCTAGAGAAACGCACAGTATTGATTTCTTTTTTTTTCAGATTCGTGTATCTCAGAGGTTGTTCAAAGGCTTGTGTTGTAGGTAAGGTTAGCTGCAAAAGTTACTAAACGGGCGATGTGTTCAAAATGAGGTTGACACGAGTTTAAGATAATTCGAGCGTGCCAAGATCATTCTGAACACCTGGCCTACTTAGTTACTTCTAGTGCTGCCGGTACCACGATATATAAATACTTAAATGTGACATTATCCATCAACATGGGATTTTTTTATGACATAGGCGGCAAACGAGCTGACGGATTGCCTGGTGGTAAGCAATTACCGTCGCCCATAGGCACCCGCAATACCAGATGAGTCACAAGCGCGTTGCCGGCCTTTAAGGGGGGTTGGAGCTCTGGGAACCTTACTCACCATCAGGAACACAGCACTACATACCTGAAAGGTAGCAGTGCTATTATGGCTGTGGTCTTCTGTAAGGAGGAGGTACTTCCCCAGTTGGGCTGCCCCAGATTTAAGCGTGATAGTCATCGCTGTGCCCTACCTCTCATTATTGGACGTAGTTTAAGGACATACCCGGGTCCGATATTTTCGTGTATATCGTTTTATTTTAATACCTACAAGACTGACCAGTGTTTGACCCCAGTCACACCAGATGGTAAGTGTCGACGAGATCGAGGGTGTAGCACGCTGGTTCAACAGCCTATTCACTCTTGCCTTGAAAAGACCCAATAATTGACGCACTTCAGAGTTTTTTTGACTATATAAAAACTCCAAATTTTAATCGTGATGGTGGTTGGGCTGTACCGCCAGCATGGAAGCCTGCCATCTATGGCAAACATCAAAACCTTAGGGAGTGTTGTAACAGTTTAGTGGACACAGTGAGTTCGGTGTGTTTAGAGTCATTGTTGGTGGACGAATCGAACCCGCGGTCTACCATTACAGCGGCTTCGGTGTCGGACCGCCCTCAACCGGTTTTGACATCAAGAGCGGCGCGAGCAGCGCGGCGCGCGTTAGTGCGCGACGGGCCGGCGACGCGATCGCCGAATCGAACGGACACTCAGCACTCTTAGTGCTTGATAATGGAGGCCTATGTTCTCCGAAACATGTCGCGCGAGTGACTAAATAAACATGAGTAGAGCCGTGTTAATGTTTAATTTATCAGACATGTCTCACGTAAGTTTAAATACATATATATAAAAACTATGCAAACCAACAAGAAGTCTGCACTACCCTCTTATTTCCGTCAACTAAATCAAATTCCCTCCTAACCATAAGTCATCCAAAAGTAACAAAGCAACATCATAACATTCTCGGCTGCATTACTCAGGAAAACACTTATGCGATAATCCGGTGGGACCCGGACGTCCGGAAGTCCGGGTATAATTATCCGGGTAAGAGGCTTAGGGTGAGGGCCAATGTGGCGATCTTACCCTTATGATATATATAAGTGGCAGATTTTTTTACGCTAGTGTTAGAATATATTGGTCGTTTTAAAATAATAATACGAGAGAAATAATTATACCACACATTTAATTGACTAATAAAAGCATTGTATAAAAGTTTTTTTTATTATAGTTATTATAAGCATATGTTGGGAGTATCTTAGCGTGATCGCATCAGGAATGATTTCATCCGCAGTTGCACCAAAGTTATCGATATAGCCCTCCGGATCTCCAAACTAAGTGGCAGTGGGCGGGGCACATTGCGCGTAGACCGGTGGCCGGTGGGGCGGAAAGGTTCTGGAGTGGCGACCACAAACTGGAAGACGCAGCGTAGGTAGGCCTCCCACAAGGTGGACCGACGACCTAGTTAGAGTCGCGGGATACCGCTGGATGTGGAAGGCGCAGGATCGGTCTTCTTGGGTCGTTCTGGGGGAGGCCTATGTCCAGTAGTGGACGTCTTTCGGCTGACATGATGATGATGATGATTATAAGCATATATTTATTTACTTATTATATTATTTTTACCTGAGTCATGGGTGTTTTATATTATATATTGTACCTATACATGAATTTGTATATCATACAGTCAAGTGCAAAAATACGTTCCGAAAGAATCCTTTCATAAATACGTCCTACAACCTTATTTACTGTACATATCGTTGGCTGAGTACCCACAACATAGGCAATTTGGGCTTACCGTGGCTCAGTCAATGTGTGTAAGAATGTCTTGGAATATTTAATTTTTTATTTTTGTATTAATTTTTGTAAAATTTTTGAGCAGTAGGTAATAGACGGCAAATACGCGATATAAGCTTTTAAAACTGACTGTTAACTATTGTTTAAGTCTGCGGAACAAATATTTGTAAATACATAAATTTGAACCCGAGACCTCCTGTTTCAGAACCGACTACGCAAATGAAATATGAAAAATAATACAACACATATCCTACAGAAAGCCATGAAAAGATCAGCCAAAAAGAAGTCATAGCGTTATTCACATTATGTCCAGTGCCATGCGATTGTGAACCTTACTGCCTGGTATTAAGGAACGAGTAGGTGAGGTGGACAATGCCGCTTTCAGAGGGCGGATGCAGGTTTTTTGACAAATGGCCAGCTGGGCGATTTGTCTCGCGTGGGGCGGCAAAGAGTTCAAGACATTGGCAGAAGGGAAACTCTGGTTATACATATATTCAGTTTTCTTGCAGTCTGAAATATCTGTCTTAAGTCTTAAGACTCATAGAAGATAAAAAGCTTAATACTGCTTTATACAGCAATATATATACAGTTTTCTATATATACTGTGTTTTTATAAATTGGTTAAATATCATGATGACAAAAAAAAAGGAATTTTAATTAACATGTATAAACTGCAATACATGGTTAGTCACGTCATTGTTAGATTTATAAGCAAGTTTAAATGGTCAATAAATTTGATTATTTAAAAATCAATATCTAAACTTTTGAATAGATCAATGACTGTATTAGTGCATTCAAAAAAATGCACTCGTTAAATAACAACGATTCTTCGTTAATACCTAAATAGAAGATGAACTTGACAAATCCATTGTTTCTTATTTCGATAATTTAAACAGTAAAAGTTTACAAGATTTTCATCAGTTCTGCCGCTACTGGAAACACTTAACTGCCATCTTCGCCCTTACATCTACTTGGCTTTGCTTTTATGACACTATGTCAGCTAAGGATAGGATAAACAAGAATACTGTTAAATAAATAGAAATACTGTCCAGTTTTCGAAACAAATGCATAGCTCCTGGCTGGCTGTTTTTTTTTTTAATTTCATGTAAGGACAGGGACAGGGGTTGTATACAAAACAATAATCTGCTAATTAAATTTGGAGGTCGCATAAATTAAAAGAAATTAAAACTTAAGAATAGATATTAAAACTGGTATCTATAGTATCAGTGACAAAAAAAAATGCTTTCCTAACTTCAACTGTCTATCAAACTAGCCTCACAGAGTCCTCCAAATTTAGGCACAAAACATTAGTAAGTAATACTTACTGTTTTTTCGGTTACTCTTTCCCACTGCCTCGCCCTGAAAGGATGTTATGATATTATATCATTTTTCCCGCACAAAGCCCTTCCGCTCCTAATGCGGCCTTTCTAATGCTCCGGATTATTCACATCATGACTAACCTGTGCCACCATAACAGCCGTAACAGCTAATAACACTCATTCAGTTTTCAGCTCTATTCCAATACAATAAGTTTGAAATTTAGAATGCTTTCCTCAGGGACTTATGACGTATAATGCGGTATAGCAGGGTTGATTTTTTGGAATGAATTGGTGTGTCATTTTTACGTTTTTCGCTTTTTATATTAAACAAAATGAATACTGCACCGAAAGGCGACTAGTAAATATTACATAATATTTCGTACATAAGTTCTGAAAACTCATCGGTACAAGCCGGGATTTGAACCTGCGACCCCCGGATTGTAAGTAGCATGCTCTTACTACTAGGCCACAGATATCTATTCTAATGTATTATAGACCAAACCTCTTTTTGAAGCTACCAATTATAATAAAAACCCATTCCGAATTATTCGCCATTTTGACCACATTACGAAACCAGCATACTTATTAACATTTAAAAGTAAAATGTCTCACTAAGACTTTAAGCTTTAAGTGTTAGTTAAGTAATGTGGCTAGATTTGTAAGTACATATGTGACCGTCCATGGCAAAAGGTCCCTTATGGCAGGTATTGAGTTAAGCACAGATCCTAAATCTACATTAAATAAGCTATCTTATACAAAAAATATCATGACTCTAAGTCCCATACTTTTTTTTATAAAAAACATTAAAACTTACACATGCTAAAACTGCACTTTTGAGAAATCGTCAAAAGAAGTTTGAAACTAGTTTTAAGTGTGTTCCCATTGGAAGTTACATAGATTATGATTGATTTCGTATCTCAAGGGTTTTTTCTTTGGAACCCAGTTATTGTTTTTTTAATGTGACTTCCAGATCATGAAAAAATAGCCTTTGAAAATAGCAACACGCTCATATGGACGAAACTATTAAAAAAATATTTTTCGACTTTTCCTTTAATATGTTGTAATCAGAACCATTTTATATAGTAGAACATATTTGAGCTTACATTTTAGGATAGAAACAAAAATCACATAGGCTACGAATTATTATTTTTTAATTAAAATGTGATTATTATTATCAGTTACATCTTTCCTAGAACAATAACAAATTTGGTATAGTATGTTCTAAATTATATTTTAATCAGTCCACAGGAGTATCACAAAAGTCTTATTATTATTCTGCAGGTCACGCTTTTTTATTTATACACGATCAAAGTTACGTAAAAATCACAATTTCGCTCCCATACATTTGAGAAAAGGGCCCTTATGACCAACCATAGACAAAACATATTGATAATTACAATACGGCACAATATTAACATAATTTATTTGCTAATCTTGTATCAACACAGCAATCCGAAGAAAAAATGTTATTATAAATTTTCTAAAAATATTGATCTGTTATGAGTAATTTTCATTTAAAGTGAACGTTAAATAATCCACATAGTACCTACTAGTGATCCCGAAAGCCGAACGAGACCACAATATCTGTGCTGTTAACAGTCCGTTACCACTAAGGAACCATTCATAAATCACGTAAGGACATTTTAGGTGATTTTTGATCCCCCTCACCTTCCCGGGTAGGTATACATGGGGGGGGGGAGTCAAAAATCACGGTCAGACCCCTTATTTCTCATTGTTGGAATATGAAATTATTGCGATAAATGGAACTACTACCAATTTATTTGACTGATCTCCATTACATCAAAAGCCGGGAAAATGAGGATTTTCGGCCAAGTGGGTATATAGGTACGGCCGAGCGAGCGTGAATGAAATTTGCAAAATCACAACTAACTGTTTGCTATGACACCCGCCATCTTTGTCTCAGTATGGATAATCAACGAAAAAAAAGTTACTTTGCAGACCTAGGCCTTTATATGAAATTCCATTTCCGTCAAGGGCGGCAAGTGAAGGGGCCGCGCTAAAAAACCATACTTCCGAGTCTATTATAAGGAATGTAAAGACGATATTTCATTGCATGTTTGAGAAAACACCATTTCGTATTCGGTTCCTGTGGCCGAGTTCACCACAGTAGCTACATCTAGTGCAGAAGCCGTCTAGAGATGTTTTGAAGTCAGTCGAAAAATGTAGTACCTACACGTAAAGTATAATTTAAAATGATCGTAGGTACTTAGGTAGGTACCTAAAGCCATTTTTGTTATTATACTTATGTATATAACTTAAACTTGTTTATAATATCAGATATGAGTCCCATGGATTTGCACGCATTTATAGGCTGCAGTGACTGCTTAGGTACCATCAGGACGGCCGTATCCTTGTTTGCCACTGACATAGTGTACAAAATAAGTAAAATTTGTAAACAAATACTTGTAAACAGTTTTAATTATTTTATCTTTTTCATTTTTGTATGCAATTTCCCATAAGGGACCTTTTCTACTAAACTTTGAACTCAATTTAAATAAAGAAAGAATTAACGTACACAGCTGACACCAAGGTACAAACATACCCCTATTTGTATATATTACTATTTTACATAGAACTAAAAAATGATAATTTTGAAGGGTTTTACGAAAACGCCAATATCTCCGTAACTAGAAACTGCCATAAGGGACCTTTTCTTATGGACGGTCACATATAAGTATGTTAATATTGCATGGAGGCCTATGTCCAGCAGTGGACCCGGGTATGTCCTTAGACTGCGTCCAACAATGAGAGGTAGGGCACAGCGATGACCATCACGCTTGAATCTGGGGCAGCCCAACTGGGGAAGTACCTCCTCCTTACAGAAGACCACAGCCATAATAGCACTGCTAGCTTTCAGGTATGTAGTGTTGTGTTCCTGATGGTGAGTAAGGTTCCGAGAGCTCCAACCCCCCTTAAAGGCCGGCAACGCGCTTGTGACTCCCCTGGTGTTGCGGGTGCCCATGGGCGACGGTAATTGCTTACCATCAGGCAATTCGTCTGCTCGTTTGTCGCCTATGACATAAAAAAAAAGAAAAGTGAACGTCTATCGGCTGACATGATGATGATGAATATTACATGCCCAGATTGGGTAACTGTTGATACGAATGTACCTAAATTTCATCTTTTGTACCCACAGTTTGTCAATAAATATATTATATTCAATTCTAGAAGAATAAAAGATAAATATGGCAAAAGTTTAAAACGACTATCCCTTACAACTTTGACAATCCAATAAACTGAAGCTCATCACTTTAAATCTCTCTTAAACTCATTCAATCCACTCAGTCCGCATTACGAGGAGTGAATGACTGAGTGAATGGCTGAGTGAATGGCTTGAGACAAAGTTGCTTCCAACTCAATCACTTTGTTTCGAATCTTTTGATTACAGTAAGGCTGGCGTGGATTGGTGAAGTGTTGTGGAAATTATATTATAAGTAACTAGGGCCTAGACATAGTGTCATAATCCCTTAGCTGTAAAGTAGTTATTATAATACTGTAATTATTGTAAATAAAGATATTTATATGAAAAAAAAAACTTAAAACATTGAAATTACAGCATAGCTTCGGCATCATAGGCAGGATAATTACCTTGCCTGTGATGTCGACGGTCCTAGCTTCAATTCCCAGCAGTGGCATTTATTTGTTTGAAGGATATAGTTATTTGTTCCTGAGTGATGACTGTGTATGTATTTAAATATTTGTAAATTATATATATCGTTGGCTGAGTACCTACAACACAAGCCTTCTTAAGCTTAACGTGGGGCTCAGTCAATATGTGTAAGGGTTTCCTGGAATATTTGTATTTAAACTTTTGTGAGACATTGAGTGCTGAGTGTCCATTCGGTTCCGAACCGAACGGACACTTAGCACTTGAAAATGGAGGCCATGGTCTCCAAAAAATATCACGCGAGTGACTAAATAAACGTGAGTAGAGCCGTTCTTATCATCTATAAAATATCCTGTAATATTCATTTATATGTCACGTTGCCAATCCTTTCCCGTACACGGAACAATGGTGTTCCGACCATTTGGGACGCATATGCGGATCCGGATCGAGCCAACGCGCAGAGGCCCTTTCGATTTATTTATTTTTATGACATAGGCGGCAAACGAGCAGACGGATTGCCTGGTGGTAAGCAATTACCGTCGCCCATGGGCACCCGTAACTCCAGAGGAGTCACAAGCGCGTTGCTGGCCTTTAAGGGGGGTTGGAGCTCTGGGAACCTTACTCACCATCAGGAACATAACACTGCATACCTGAAAGGTAGCAGTGCTATTATGGCTGATAATTTCGATAATTTAATGAAATGCAAGGGGTACACTAAACGGATGTCCATGTCATGGGATGCGCACAGAGACAAATTTTTATTTATCTACGTACATGTCATAAGTGCTCTAAAATGCGTCCAGAAACCGTAGGCAATGACCAGCATTACCAACCATCAGAAAGATTTCAGTAGGTAATGTTAACATTACCTACTGAAATCAGTAGGTTATGAATTTAAATTTGGAACAGCTGTCAAATTCAAGTGGGGTCTAGTCTAGTATCTAATCTAGTATCTATAGATATTAAAACAGCCATTGATACGAAACGCCAATTCGTTATGTTTTTTTAATATAAATCGAACGACATTTGAACTCGAGTGACAGTAGAATAGGGAGTTCATTCGCTTGTATATGGTTTAAAAAAAATTGACTGAGATACGAAATACGCAACGCCGCCGTTCCAAGCTGTCATTTGTTTTGTTCGTTGACTTTTTAATGTTTACTAGTAATCCTAGTAATAAGTCATTTCCCTACGGTTTCTGAACCCATCTTAAAACACTTAATGATATGTGTGTAGATAAAGTAGTGTATGTATCTATACATAATTAGGCATTACAACAATCGTGTGATATTATTATGAAACTCGCCTTCGGCTCGTTTCATAAACCCACACTCTTGTTGTAATGCCCTTCATTATGCACAGATACACTACTATTATAGTTCTATAAGAGTACTATAATGTCTATAATAGTAATATTACAAGGAAAAACGTATCAAAGCTACGAAGACGTAGCGCAACGCAGTTAAGTACCTACGGTTTTTCGTAGCCGCTACGCCATCTACTCAAACGTGGCTAGTTTCTATAAGGCGCCAGTGGCCGCGCATCTATAGAACCCGATTCCCGACGGCTTGACTAATTTTCACATACTTGAGTGTTTTACCAACAGTTCCCCGTGTAACCCGGGGTGTAAGTGGGACCCGGGTATGTCCTTAAACTACGTCCAACAATGAGAGGTAAGGCACAGCGATGACCATCACGCTTGAATCTGGGGCAGCCCAACTGGGGAAGTACCTCCTCCTTACAAAAGACCACAGCCATAATAGCATTGCTACCTTTCAGGTATATAGTGCTGTGTTCCTGATGGTGAGTAAGGTTCCCAGAGCTCCAACCCCCCTTAAAGGCCGGCAACGCGCTTGTGACTCATCTGGTGTTGCGGGTGCCTATGGGCGACGGTAATTGCTTACCACCAGGCAATCCGTCTGCTCGTTTGCCGCCTATGTCATAAAAAAAAAGTTCCTACAGGAAAGGAAAGCCGTAATGGCTATGGTTTGCTTAAGAAAAATCCTAACCCTCCGCCACTGTAAGGCGCTTAAAGATACTCTCAAACTTTGTCGTGGTAACAGGAGAAGAGGAGAAGCAGTATGGAGGAATTGATAAGCGACCTGCTAGGTTTTGTTGTCTAGCTCAGTTGGTAGAGTGATGGGCATGTATCCCAAAGTCGTGAGTTCGAGTCTCGCCCGGGGCAGTTGATTTTTCCATTTCCTTCCTTTATTTTTAAGAATGATTGTTTCGTTAGCAGATGTTTTTGCTTAAAAAAATGTATCATATCATGTTATATAAAAGGGATATACAAAAATTACAATCGTATAATGATAACTACAAGTACTTAACTAGTTACAGTATAAAATCTAAAAAAGGCCCTTGGGGCATTGTACCAAGGATGCTGGCGGCATTTCCTCGTATCGCAATGCTGATACGAAAATACTGTAACTAGTTAAGTACTTGTTATCATAATACGATTGTAATTTCTTTAAATAAATATTTATTCCCAAAAGGGATATACTAAAGATAAGGGTCAAGGAAGGATGTGGAAGGCGCAGGATCGATCTTCTTGGGTCGTTCTGGGGGAGGCCCATGTCCAGCAGTGGACGTCTTTCGGCTGACATGATGATGATGATGAAGGGTCAAGGTCTACTGATATCTAAGGCAGGATATGAACCCTGAATGCGCGAGTGACATTACCTGGCGAGGCGGGGTAAGTATGTCACATTGCTAATCCATGATAACCGCACTGCACTCCGCCTTATTATTCCAATGTCTTAATGGATGGAGCCATAAAGTGGCCAGTCCCTAGACACCAGTCAAAGCTGTGTGTCACTTAACTGACGCTTATAAAGAAAGCCTATAGCTATAAACACGCCGTGTGGGCCGGGTGGCTAGAATAGCACCCCATCTCTTCCCGCGGGTGTCGTAAGGGAAACGACGGATGGGCAGCAGCGTCCATCGAAACCCAATACAGCTACTGCGGTCGCCAACCCGTCTGCCAAGCGTGGTGCCTACAGCAACTACCAGCGGTGGACAACTTACAGCTGAAGTGATGAAAGCTATAAATATCCTGTCCTTATACTGCGGCCAGAAGCCAACGGAGGACTGGCTGCAAGAACTTACAGCGATCGCCAACCCGCCTGTTGAGCGTGGCTATTATGGCTTCATAGGCATAGGGTCACTATCCACTAGGCTAGTCGAAAACGACAATAAACGCTGTCACGATTATAGAAAATGTTACATGCTGTATGTAAATATGAGGTTCTTCAAAAAAAGGTTCTTAAAGGGTAGGACGCATGTGTGAATCTTCTGGAGTTGCAGGCGTCCATAGGCTACGATAACTGCTTACCATCAGCCGGGCCGTATGCTTGTTTGCCACCGTCGTTGTATTAAAAAAAAAACACAATCTTGCGTGTAATTTTACCTTAACTTTTCCTACAAATTTTCTAAGCCATTTGTATGTTGTACAATACAAATACCGGTCAGTTAAATAACAAATCAGAAAACGCTATTGGCCACTATTAGGCGCCATTGCTGCCGCCGCGTCACTTCCGGTTTCGTTCCGGCGGACCGGAAATGGGCCCAGCCGGTCATTATATATGGGGGAGGGTATAACACGCTTTTGTGCTTTTTCGTGTTGTGTGATTCAATGGAAGTTTTAAAGGTAACATTATTTCGAATAATGTTTTGATGTTGAATTTTCGGAAAAATATTTAATGTCAAATATTTAACAAAACTACATGATATTTATATACTTAGAAATAGACTTACTAACCTAAGTCCCCGAAGTATCTCCCTTGCGGAAGGGCGCCTATAAGGCTGTCTAGATTCCCCTGCTTAACAGTTATGCCTATTCTTTAGCCGAGGAATGCGCCAGCCTTAGGGTCTCGGAAACAACTGTGCCTGATATGTTATTTTTTATCAAACGTAAACATATAAGTGGAAAATTTAATACTCAAGATTTGTCTGGGAAATGATACAATCGAAATACTGTTTGATGAATATTATACAAAACATGTCACCAGTTAAGCCCTGTTGGTTACACAAAGGCTATCTATGTCATGAAACGCAGACAGTCGCGTCATTTATTTTAAATTGATAACTTTTATCCCGTCACGGAAAAGTTCGCTTATCTCCCGCGTCGGGATTTTGATGAGCGGAATATTCTAGAGCCAGTTGCGATATAAATAAAATTCTTATATCATGTAATGACATTTTGGCCGATACGGACATCCGTTTCATTGATTAGCACGAAGCGATTCCCTTCTACCAATTTTTTTTTTCATGACATAGGCGACAAACGAGCAGACGGATTGCCTGGTGGTAAGCAATTACCGTCTCCCATGGGCACCCGCAACACCAGAAGAGTCACAAGCGCTTTGCCGGCCTTTAAGGGGGGTTGGAGCTCTGGGAACCTTACTCACCATCAGGAACACAACACTACATACCTGAATGGTAGCAGTGCTATTATGGCTGTGGTCTTCTGTAAGGAGGAGGTACTTCCCCAGTTGGGCTGCCCCAGATTCAAGCGTGATGGTAATCGCTGTGCCCTACCTCTCATCTATTGCGAACTGGTAAGGAATGGAACTTGCTCCCTTCGTCTGTATTCCCGGAAAGATATAATTTGGGTTTAACAAGCTAAGAGTGAATAGGCTGTAACTAAACCAGCATGCTACACCCTCGAACTCGTCGACACTTACCATCAGGTGTGACTGAGGTCACATGCTGGTCAGTCTTGTATAAAAAACAATAAGTCATGACATGTGGTGCTGGCTGAGATTAGCACCACACCTCCTCCCGCGGTTGTCGTAAGAGGCAGTCATCAAGAGCTACTGCGGTCGTCAACCCGCATGCTAAACGTGGCAACTATGTACCTCCCCAAATATGATACTGAGAAAAGTGTCGGAAGTCAACCAAGCTTGAGTAGTTTGTTGTTTTGGCTTCGGCCTTATTTATCTACTTCATTATTTATTGTAACAATATTATTTTAGGATCGCCTCGCGCTGTCAGAATATGACTTTCGATTAATATAAAACAATGTTATTTACACTGTTGTTCCTGAATCCTGTCTGTCTTTCCATTCGCATTGTTGTAATGCTGAAGAAATTTCATTATCGCCTCATTTATCAGATATTATATTTCTATTATCATTTGGTAACTTTAAATACCTACAAAATGTATACATAATATAGCAATAGTGGTGAGTAAATTTCTGCCTAATAACATTAATATAACTTATGTTACACGTTCAAAAGTTTGTGACAACAGAATGTAGGTACAATTAACCTTCGTGGACAGACAAACTGGTCCGTATTGAACCATTAGCATACATGATATCCCGGTAGAGTAATCTCGGGAGTTCTTATGCAGATGAAGTCGCGAACAGAAGCTTGTTTAGTTAAAATAATAGGCAATGACTTAAAATTATCAAGCTGTTACACATGTAAATAATAAAGTTTATTCCATTTAGTTCGCAGTATATCATAGAGCGTTATAAGAGTTGAAAACAATTAAGCCGTATTAATATCAAAAACTGTATTCTTACTTTGCCTTAATTTAAAATGAAGTACGTATAATAAATTTGGTTTTTTTCCCAAGCGCAATACCGTCGTAAAGTTAAGATTTCTTTATAAATAATTATGATTTTTAATATTACTAACAATGCGAATCAACTTTGTACGGTACCCTTTATATTTTGAAGAGGTTCTCAATATCCATGGCCACTTGAAAAACACTTCAAGGCCCTATAATGAAAGGGAAATATAAAAAGTACTGGCCGCGTATAGAAAACAATTGCGTTCCAAATTTGAAAAGAGAAAACAAAAAAATGGCGCGATTACATCTTCGAGTGTCGGAGCCCGCGGTTTCTCATGGGGCGGTGTTTGGGTACTGACGCTAGAGGGAGCCTTCGGGGTGACCATTATTTAATGCAACTAGAGAGAATTTGTTTATTTCATATAGGACCGATCGCGGTAGACTGCCTGTGTCCTTAACTCACGGGTAGCATTAGACAGTTTGTTTCGTTATTGTCATTGTCATTCTGAAACTATTTTTGTATAAAATGTTCAACGGTTTTATATGGGATGACAGCTCCGCCATATTAGCTTTAGCTTTGCACATCAGACTTGTTAAACTTGAAGTTAAAAATATTAAGTTTAAGTTGATTTTGAAAGTTCGAAATTAAGAGTTCATGTGAGCAGGTAGAATTTAATAGAAAACTGTTGGTTTGAAAAAATGTCTGACACAAACAGATGCATTATATTACACCGATATCTGACAAACACTTATGTCCATTTTCTATGGACTACATCATTGAAATACCAATCGATCTGATCGATTAGGACTACAGAATAGCTTGAGCTATATCAAAATAAAACTCACAACATTTATTTTTATGCACCAACTTTAGTAAAGATACAACAACCAATATTTAAACACTACCCTGAAATTAACTTGAAAAACATTACTGAAAAAAAGAGATTCATTAGGTTCTTACTCCTTCCTTATTCTTTGTCCCTATTTGTCTCTCAGCTTACTCCCGAGACTTATCCCGTCGTCCGCCGGCGTGTGGTGGCCCCACGTCGCCGGCGGCTCCCACGGGTGCGAATTAGCGCTCAATGCGGCGCATGATTCGATTTCCCCCCTCGCGGCTGACCGTGCGATAAGACCGGCCTTTTCTGAAGTAAAGACTGCCCTATGATATGAAACAGTTTTGATATCAATAGAAATAGTTATCAATAAATAAATAAATAAATAAATATTTCGGGACAATCTTACACAAATCGACCTAGTCCTACGGTAAGCACAGTAACGCTTGTGTTGTAGGTACTAGACGACGACATATATAATAGAATACATATAAATACTTAAATACATAGAAAACACCCATGACTCAGGAACAAATAGCTGTGCTCATCACACAAATAAATGCCCTGACTGAGAATCGAACCCAGGACCATCGGCTTCACAGGCAGGGTCACTACCCACTAGGCCAGACCGGTCGTCAAAAATCAATGTTACGAGTATCATGTACACGGTATTTTTTTTTCATTAAATTCTGTAAGTTACTTGGTGTTTTAGAGAAGCTACCTAGTATATCGCGAAGCGTCTGGTGGATGTAACTGGTGACCGAAGAACTGTCGATGGCGGCTCCCTTACACAGCGTATTAGCATTGCGATACAACGAGGAAATGCCGCCAGAATCCTTGGTACAATGCCTCAAGGGCCTTTTTTGGATTTAATAACTAGTTAAGTACTCGTATTGTAATTAATGTAATCATTGTAAATAAAGATTCCTACCATTTTTTTTAAATGATGTGAAACTCCTAGATTTAAGAGACGCAATTGTGGTTAAGATGCAAGTTGAATCCTGCCTCTTACGCCGGAGGTCTTCACTTTCTTCAAAAATTATTTTCCTTCGGGAAAACTCGGATCTTTATCGGAATACGTATGAATGTATGTATTAAATGAGTGACATTTTCATTAATATGGAACTTCATTATTTGGTGTCAAATGTCAAAGTTAAAAATGACATGTGACATTAACTAGTATGAAATTTATAGCGTTTTTCATCAGGGCCACAAAATAACCTTATGTAAACTTTAGTCAGAGAGTTTTCTTATGTCTACCTATATGTCTATTTTCAATGAACCATAAACAAAAAGAAGTAGTCGCTTCGACTTCCCAATTTAAAATCTACATTAATATTATAAAGGAGAAAATTTGTGAGTGTGACTCACAACTTTCACAATCTGTTTGTTACTTCTTCACGTCTAAACGGCTGGAGCGATTTTAATAAAATTTGGTATGGAGTTAGCTGACTCTGGATTAATACAGGCTACGTTTTTTCCTCAATAAACCGCGGGTAACACCGCAGGGCCCAGCTAGTCATATAATAAAATTAAAAACAATGGCATAATATCCATTACAAAACACATACTCGACGCAGTTCTGGAGTACTCTAAGAATCCTTTGTTTAGTACCATTCCTTTCATTCTCGAGATTCGTGCGATCTGATAGGAGTCATGTACATTGTATTTCATTTTGATCTTGATATGGCTGTTTGTATAGTTACTGGTTCATGTGGTTAAAGTAACTTGAGTTAAAATAACTTTGTTAAAATAACGATCGTTTTAGTTAATTAATTAAAAATATTTATGTTGATAACTGTTAATTATTTCCGTTGTAAAATCTGCTGTAGTGTTTGTTTTTTATGACAAAGGTGGTAAACGTGCAGATGGATTGCTTGATGGTAAGCAATTATGGACGCCCATGGGCACCCGCAATACCAGGGGAGTCACAAGCACTGGCCTGGCCTTTATGAAAGATGGTAACAAGATAGGAAAATAAACTTTGGGCCAATATTTATTCTTATTTCAAGTTATAATTATAAAGTGCTCGAGGATCTCAGTAGCAAAAGAAACTAAATTTACGTAAAATAAGGAAACAAAACAATTTTTAAAGAAAAACTCAGGTGTCTCATTCATTAAACATACATTCGCATTGAATAATATTAGTAAGTATACATGAACGGTTAAGGACCACAACGTAATTTAAAAAAAAAACGCCCGCTTCATTACGACCAATTTTAACTACCACACTTCCCACACAATAAACCGAAAAAAAAAACAATTAGCACTCGAAAACCAAATTTTAAACGCTCGTAACCAGAAACCGAGTATTATGGCAACACGCCCTCTAAATAAAGGTTGCCACATACAAACACGCGCATAAAGGCCGCGACACACGAGCACGGAAACAAACTGGCTAATTTGACGCGCGACATTCGCGACGCCCACAGCGCGAGTGTCCATTGTCATACGATATTTACATTTTACAGAGTTTATTAATGCTGTGTATTGTGTATTGCACATAATGAATATGTGAAGTTGCACACAAATGTTCTCTGGAAGAGATATTTCTCTGGGAATAAGACTGCTTAGTCTACCTCTATTTTTATTATGCTTCTGTTTTATTGTAGTAAGATTCCAATAACATTTGTATACATTTATTTACAGAAATTACAATCGTATTATGATAACTACAAGTATTTAAGTAGTTACAGTATAAAATCTAAAAAAGGCCCTTGAGGCATTGTATCAAGGATGCTGGCGGCATTTCGTCGTTGTATTGTATTGTATTACCAGCAATTTTAGCTTTGAAAAATTACCATGTTGAATCCTCAGCCGTAAGACGTCCACTATTGGACAAATACCTTCGCCAAAATAATCTGTATTATTTTTCTGGGGGAGAAGTCGCCATTGTTGGCAAGCGGATTGGCGACCACAGTAGCTATTCGGGATGCTGCTGCCTAAAATAATCTTCCCTCGGTTGCCGGTATCCGCCGGTTTTTTCCCTTTGTCTTTGTTGCCTAATCTCAATAGGCATCTAATCTCATTAAAGATGATAAGTTTTTTATCATAATGAATGAAAACGATGACGTAAACTAATCAACTGAAACGGATTAAATTGGGTGTCAGTCCACCTGATAACCAAGAGCTTAAATTAGTAAAATAATTTAAATTAGTATAATTGTATACCTATATATAATTGAAGACAGTAAATTAGATTAAAGTTTACGCGATATAATTCGTTTCAGTTTTATTTCATGAGTAATTATCGCGGCAACCGAAGGCAATATTACAATGACTTCGTTCGATCGGTCATTTCATTGAATTACTATATAGTTTTATTTTAATTGTGGTTGACATCTTGTCTAGGCCTATTGGGCTAGTCAATAAGCCGTATCGTACAACAATGCAACCGCGCACTAAGCACGTATAATGACATCGTGCGAAAATGTTCAATTTTCTGACCTCCGTTTCTCACCATGGGTCGTAAGTTGGATTGCCCTGTTTACAACTGAAATTAATTTTACAAATAGCCACCTCGTCGATATGTTATTCTGGAGGACCCGGGTTTAAATCCTGGTAAGGACTTTTTTGTGTTTATCACGAATATTCAAGAGTTATGTACGTTCTGTATGTATTTAAATATTTATATCTATATATTTGTTATAATATACAAACTAGTGGGTAGTGATCCTGCCTATGAAGCCAACGGTCCTGAGTTCAAATGCCAGGAAGGGCATTTATTTGTGTAAAAACAAAGTTTATCTCTCCACAAATCATGGAACCAAATGATTTCATAAATCTTTCATTTCGCGAGAAATGTATGACGTTAATTTCAACGTACATGAGAAAGAACCAACGTATTTTTTTTTGATATTATTTGAATAAAAAAATATTCTAACATTCGCGAACTGCGTGAAACCATGTATTAATTAAATAATTTTCTTCGCACGTAGAATAAAATAACGATGCAAAAGTTGTCACTCTTCAACAAAACTTGGTAGCCATTTTTGAATTACAAACTTTCTAATTAACCCGACGAACAAGGCAAGTGTGCACATGCACCAAGAAGGGAGACAAGATCTCTTAATATCACATCCTATAACAACTTAAAACATACCTTATCACATCACTATAAAGTTAAAATTACAATGTTTTCCCATCCCTATACACAAGGGTTGTCAGTTACAAATTGTACATTCCAATTTCAACTTTAAGCAGTTGTTATAAAGTTGGAAGTTGGCTGGCGGCGTCACTAGGTTCTAGGGTTGTCACAAACAAGTTCATTATGCACTTAGACAATTAGTGTACGCCGGCGGCGGACTCTGGCATTGTCAGTGTCAGCCCTGAGCCCTTCCGGGATAGCGCCTTCTGGCAGCTTTTTGATTATCATCAAAATACTCATTAAGGGTTGCCACTGGTACTTTGATGTACAGATAACCTTTTTAAATGAAGGCTTTTCAGTTTAGGAATTTTAAAGATTTGTTAGGAGTGTTACGTTTTTTGAATGCGGGCCTGTAATTAATGTAGATAAGTAGCGACAAGAAATATGAATGTGGGTGAAATTTTTGGTTTATTTCCAGCACCTGGTATAAGGTTTATCGGCGGCTTCCTTGCACAACATATCAGCATTGCGATACAACGAGAAAATGCTGCCAGCGTCCTTGACACAATGCCTCTAGGGCCTAGATTTATTGCAGTAACGAAGTAGTTACTAAAGTACTCCTTGTTTTCATAATATTATAATTCTTGTAAATAAAGATTCTTTTAGTAATTTACTTATACCGATTTAAACTTCCGCCATTCGTACATTGTATGGTGCAATAAAGATTAAATAAAAAAATAAACTCTCACGACAAAATGGCCGCGCCCGGTTGCTAACA
Source organism: Grapholita molesta (assembly GCA_022674325.2). Taxonomy (NCBI): domain Eukaryota; kingdom Metazoa; phylum Arthropoda; class Insecta; order Lepidoptera; family Tortricidae; genus Grapholita; species Grapholita molesta. The sequence continues at coordinate 18,581,822 of CP053124.2, read as the reverse complement.
TGGAAGTTACAACGCTGCCAAAACGTAAAGTAAAACGGCAAAAATGCAAGTAGCAATACCTGTAGTTCAATTCCTATTTCATGTTCTTCTTTTATAAAATATGGCTTCCATCAATATATCAATCGATTGATGATTTTGCCAATGTCAAGTAAAGTAGCACATAAGTAAAATAACATTAAGTTTGCCCTTATAGCATGACGCTGTTCGGTAGTAGGCCTTGCGTTTTGTAAAGTGGTAGCTGGACTTTACAAAAAGCCACTCCGGTCTCGGGACTGTCGGGTGTTGAACAAATGATTTAATGCGTTTTGAGATTAATTCTTCATTAGCTGCACAATACTGTGTTAGATCACTGCATAATAAGCTGCATATTACGCACTAAACAACGTTAAAATACAAAAAAAAAACTAACAATATATTCTCAAGACATTTATGGCATTTTAAGGCTCAACCGAAAGTCCCAATCCCTATTTAATTTGTAAGTATCATGGAGACTGCGTCAAAGGAAACAAATGACTTTTTTATTTTATTTTTTTATGACAAAGTTGACAAGCGAGCAGACGGAATGCCTGGTGGTAAGCAATAATCGTCGCCCATGAGCACCTGCAACACCAGGGGAATCACAAGCGCATAAATCAAAACATACCACAGTTTTGATGTGCGAGGCAGGAAGTTTCTAGAGAAACGCACAGTAGATGATTTTCAACTATCCAGGTGGGTGGAAATGTTGCCGCGCAGAACGATGGCGGAAGGAGGCGGCAGGGATTAATCCGAACAATTCCTCAGAACACGATAGAAGATGCAGAGCGAGGCTACATCTCTATGCAGCTAAAGGATCAAGCCGACCTGAGAGCTCCTGGCAACCGACGATTCGAACTACTCTCCATTGGTGTGGTACGAAGAAACTGGTATTAGGGAGCCCCACTAATGAGCCCACAGATGAGAGCAGTATTCCATGCATGTGCGGGCGTACCTGCGCCTTATAAAGCTGAAAGCGGTGGGCCGGAGTGAAATACTGTCTCGATCTGTTAAGCACACCAGTCCAGCCGTCTTCGAAGCCAACTTGGCTAAACCCTAAAAGACCGCGGAACTGGACTTCGTTCAAGATGCCGCCGCCAAGGATACCGATTATGGATGTAGCAGTCAGGGGAGTATTTTCAAACGACTAAAAATTACGCCACGTCTGTCGACGTACTGTCCGTGAACGTGTTATAATTTACTTATGTTAGCTTAGTATGATATGATCTATGCTCCCAAAATCATATCTTAAAACTGAAAATTCACATTAGAATAATCTCAATCATTTCCTAAGTCTAATTAGAAGTTACATTCTAATCTGCCTTTACGAATCTCGACCTTATTCCGCTCTAATAAGGCGAGTGTATATATATATTTGGAAGCAAACTAAAATTTCAACATGTATGATTTCTAGTTGCCTAGGAATATGCACGACTGGATATCGCGGTTTGATATGCCGACGGTTTAGACCGGTTCGGGCCGGTGCCCGTGTCCGGTGAATCCGGTTAGAACCGGATAACGCCGGTCAGGCGAGCGGTTCTAATAAGGTTAGGGAAATGCCGGGAAGCTAGAAATCTGGCGGGTATGTGTGATACGTCGTGTTTTCATTAAATGGGGGTTTAGGATTTGAGGTTATTTTATTATTCTTGAAAATGACAGGCAAAATATTAGTAAACTACGTCACAAAGTATTACAAGTCTGGCCCAGTGGGTAGTGACCTTGCCTATGAAGCCGATGGTCCTGGGTTTGAATCCCAGTCAGGGCATTTCTTTGTGTGATAAGCATAGATATTTGTTCCTGAGTCATGGGTATTTTCTATGTATTTAAGTATTTATATCTATTATATATATCGTCGTCTTACCTACAACACAAGTCTTACTGAGCTTACCGTAGAACTAGGTCGATTGGTGTAAGATTGTCCCGAAATATTAAAAAAAGCGAACCTAACTTATCATCATCATCATCATCCACTGGGTCCACTGCTGGATATAGGCGTTCCCCAAATATGCTTTCTACCTTTATCCCGTCCTGTCTGATTCGTAATTATTAAAAGTGAAAATCCCGAGTTTAAATCAGTACTATTACAGTTCTGGTAAATATATCTGGCAGAACTTATAACCACACCCAAAACAGCCATGTAAAAAAAAAATAGTCACTTGTCAACACAGGACTATTTATCTGTCATTGTTTCTTAAACACCCAATAAACGCAACTAACGGGCGCTTATTCCCGAAAACACCCCCAACTATAAGCACCGAAATTTTAACCAATTATAACCTTAATTACAACGAGATAAGGACCACTAATCAGTTGAACATTACGCACCATGAAATCGACAAACATACCGACATCTGTTCATCCGGACGCTACGTAGAACCAACGGACTTTATGGTCACTTTATGGTTTCGTTCCAAATTTGAAATAAGTAGACATTGTCGCACTTCAAAACAAAAGGACATCGAAGCGCAGCTGATATTCTATTTTGAGCATAACGCTTTAGTTTTAAAGGTGAAATTTTATTGTATTCGATGAAAGAGTTAAGACTTTTAATTATTGTTAAGCTGATTTGTCAATTGTTGAATTTATTATAGACCGTTAATTTTTGTTTGTGATTTGTAATATTTTTATTGCGGTTCGGTTGTCGTACGTATTGTCTATCTGTTTGTCGGCACGGGTTTGTCTTTGTTTTTGTTATTGTCCTTTGTATAGATAATTATTAAGTATAGTTCGAGGAACGGCGCGTGACTCGAAAACGGGAATAAATATCAAAATTACCCGTTTTGTCCTAAACGACGCCGTTAATCAAGTAAGTCCGGTTTATAATCCGTCATATAAATCGGAGGGAACAAAGTACTCATAAATATCTGAATGTAATTGTTATTTTAAGTAGTTAAAATATGGGTTTTTTAGAAGATTTAAGTGTAACGCCGCTTGAATAGACTATTAAAAATATGTTAAATTAACTACAAGTCGATTGAAATACACCGTTGGTTAGCGATAAGTCTGCTTATTTACTGGTACAGCTACTATTATTCATTTAATTTAGATATTTTGTTTTTACTATTTCATGCAAAAACTATTGAACAACCCCTTTATATCTTGATATGCATAGTGTATGTAGGTGGTAGTGAGTGTAGGTTTTTAACGTAATATTAGTTTACCCTCGGGTTAGTGTTTCCCATATAAACAACATTATTACTTACGCGTTCGAGACGTTTTTTTACGTCGAAAGTCCGTGGACCCGGGTATGTCTTTAAACTACGTCCAACAATGAGAGGTAGCGCACAGCGATGACCATCACGCTTGAATCTGGAGCAGCCCAACCGGGGAAGTACCTCCTCCTTACAGAAGACCACAGCCATAATAGCACTGCTACCTTTCAGGTCTGTTGTGTTGTGTTCATGATGGTGAGTAAGGTTCCCAGAGCTCCAACCCCCCTTAAAGGCCGGCATCGCGCTTGTGACTCCCCTGGTGTTGCGGGCGCCCATGGGCGACGATAATTGCTTACCACCAGGCAATCCGTCTGCTCGTTTGCCGCCTATATCATAAAAAAAAAGTAACTTACACTAGAGCCTCAGTATTTCTCCGTTGAACATACGATACATACAAACTTTGTTCCATAGCACACAATTCCTCTATCTACCCCTAAGTGGGGAGCCAGTTAGTAAGCCCTGGAGGCAGGCAGAGCCGCGGCGCAGCATTGTCTCGCGGCTTAATGCCTATTCGCTCCATCTTCCTATTTTAATTTACTTAAATTTCCCATGACACCTCACCCGACATACCATTATGGTTGCTTTTTTCATTAACGCCCGGTTGATGTGAACGTTAATTTATGGTTAACCAGAGGTTATCTATTTTACGTGACTTATATTGGAACAGTGTTTTGTTAGCCTTAGTCGGGTTTTTATCACCAGTCATGCTCCGATAAGTATGTGAGCATGGTAAAATAGTAACCATGCTATCAGTTTTGGCCAAAAATGCGAAACATTGGTTAATTTCAAAAGTAAAAGAAATATTCATAAAATCCATGCTGAAAATGAAATTCAATTGACTTATTAAAGAGTATGGTAGAATGATGGCACCAATGTTGGACACTTTAAGTTGACAGGCACCAATGATGGACATTTAGTTCTTAATTCAAAAACCATAACGTTATAAATTTAATATTTACCAACAAATGCACAACGCTTGACTCCTTTGAAATAAGAACTGATCATGATTGGTTCCTTGTCCTTTACTGGCGCCGTCAATCGTCATCCTAAGTACGTTTTAACGACAATATAGGAAGAAAGTACCTACATATTAAATTGTTGACACATTTATTTAATTTTGTTCATTTCTTCCATACTAGATGTGCCCCGCGGTGTTACCCGTTATTTATTACGGAAAAAACGTAGACTATGTGTTAATCCAAGGTGTCAGCTAACTCCATAGCAAATTTTATTAAAGTAGCTCCAGCCGTTTAGTTAGACGTGAAGAAGTAACAAACATATTATATTATACACACTCACAAACTTTCGCATATGCCTATAATATTAGTGTAGATGACGTTAAGCGCATTCAATTGAAGCTCTTAGCGGCCCTAAGGCGTATGACAATTTTAACCAGCAGTTAACCAGAAGGTGCACCAGCCTTTCCTTACATCCTCGCGCCAGGATCTATTATTTTTCAGGAGAATGCACCCGTAATGGGCGCCGGTGAGGCTTTGTCCTCGCCAGGGCAATCTGCATAATGTGCCCTTTGTATAAAATGGAGATTCATTATACATTTTATAATTAGATGTGGAGGTTCGATCACATGCGGTTTGTCTGAGTATCTTGAATAACCTTATTTCGCTAGATTAATATGAGGTTATCTTCCTCGCGTTGTTGGCATTTTGCCACGGCTCATGGGAGCCTGGATCCGCTTGTCAAGTAATACCAGAGGCTCTAGTGTAAGTTACTTTTGATGTAAAAAAACGTTTACGAACGCGTAAGTGATAATGTTATTTATATGGGAAACGCAAACGCGCTCGTGACGTAAAGTTACGTTAAAAACTTACACTCAGGGCTCAGGATTTGGCGTAGACGCTAACTTTTCGAAAGCGACTGCAACCTGACCTTCCAACCCAGGGCTCGAGAATTTAACCGGGCACTGCAAGCTAAACAAACATGTTTCTAATGGGTAAGAAACAAGATGCAACATGCAGGTTCTGCCAGGAATCAGAGGAAACTGCAATGCACACCCTCTGCTCCTGCGGAACACTAATGCATAAAAGAAGTATCCACCTAGGCAGGCAGGTACTGAAACCTTATGAGGTACACAACATTACAGCCCAAAGAATCTGGAGCTTTCTGGACTCAACGGGAATTAGTAATGAGTTATAAAAGGGGTGTCACAATAGATCATAACTGGTCGATGCGGCGCAATAGCCCAAAAAACAGCAAATAATAATAAACTAGGCCTCATTCTGATTAGTCTGGTTTCATTAGGATGTTTTCGGATGAAAAGCGACTGGTTAATACATAAGTTCCAAAAAACTCACTGGTACAAGCCGGGGTTTAAACCTGCGACCTCTGGATTGCAAGTCGCATGCTCTTACCGCTAGGTCACCAACGCATTTAGCTAGCTCACTCTCATATTAAGCTAGCGCTATATGAGAGTGAGCTACTCAGACATATAGGTACGTAAAGATGTGTGCAACTAGCCTAATATCTAGGTTTTTATCATTTGTCACAATATATGTCACGCACCAAATAGCATGTGAGTGCGGAAGTGACGGATAGCGCGATAGGCGATAAAATGACAAACACGCTCTCCTTTCTGAAATAGGTATTACTGTGGACGTCATATATTTTATTTAACACTTTCACTGACAGTAACAAATTATTAACTAAGCCGCCTAGCAATTATTTCAACAATAGTATGTATACTGCCAGATCATGTTTGTAAATGACACAGTTCAGGTAAGAAAGCATATTAAAGTACCTATGTCTATTTTGTGAAGTCAAATTTGTTTATACATTATTATTTTTACTTTTATATTTTAGTATTTTCAGTTATAGTCTTGTAATAAACTGTTTGATATGTTTTCTTATCGGACTACGAATAATTATGTAAGTACTTAAGATTTGATGTATCACTGTATTGAAAAAAGAAGTCCCGCCGTAGTTTCTTGCCGGTATCTTCTCGGGTCGGAGGTGTAGGGTTTGAACCGGTGTAGATTTTTTTCTTTGACGTTCATAAGTGCATGTAATGTGCCTAAATTGAAAAATAAAGATCTTTTATCTTTTTTTTCTTTTTTAATTAATCGTTAAGTTAATAATTACCCCGCCTGTCGACGTACTGTCAGCGAATGCGTTAATTATATCATTTATATGTTTCATTCATTCATTCATTGCAGCCATGAGACGTCCACTGCTGGACATAGGCCTCCCCCAAATATGACTTGTATCATCTTGGGGGGTAGTTGCCATAGTCGCCACGCTTGGCAGGCGGTTTGGCGACCGCAGTAACTGTAGATTGAGTTTCGACGGATGCTGCTGCCCATCAGTCAGTTGTTTCCCTTTGTCACCTCTTACGACTCCCGCGGGAGGAAATGGGGTGGTGCCGTGTCGAGCCGACTACACGGCACCGGCACACCACACGGCAAATAAATAATTATACAATCGTCTAGTACCTACAACACAAACTTTCTTGCAATCTGAAGTGCGATTAGTGCGGATTATTCTAAAATAATTATGTATTATCTAATAATATCTATTATAGCGCCATGTAGTGCCGGCTGTCTAGAATGGCACCAACCCATGTTCTCGCGGGTGTCGTAAGAGGCGACAAAGCGAAAACACCGTCAGATGGACAGCAGCGCCAACACGCCTGCCAAGCATGGCGACAATGCCAATAACCCCCAAGATGGTATAAATCATGCTTGGGGGAGGTCTATGTCCAGCAATGGACACTTTACGGATGAAATTATGACTCAGAAAGACAAGAAGGTTGCGACGGATTGGGTTATTTTTGAGTAACCATGAGTATAGGTGTAAAACTTAACTGAAGGATCATGTCTATGTAGTTGTACGGAGAATTAATATGGAACTTACGTCAAAATTTTAATATAGAACGCCGACATGCGTGTACACATACGTTACTACTACATCGGCCGGGTTTTCAAGCCAAGTTTTTCACCTATAATATGTATAAAAAACACGGCAACATGTTTCGGATAAGCTCTGTCCTGACTCGGCTTGAAGATGGGTACCAGAGCTTGCCCGAAACATGTCGCCTAGTGCGATATAATTACACGTGAGTTTATCCGTTTGTAACTAAGTAATAGTATCATGGCTCACAATAGTTTTAATATGATATATTTATTTACAGAAATTACAATCTTAATAGTTACAGTGTAACGTCTACTTAACTAGTTACAGTGTAAAATCTAAAAAAGGCCCTTGAAGCATTATACCAAGGATGCTGGCGGCATTTCCTCGTTGTATCGCAATGCTGATACGTTGTGCGAGGAAGCCGCCAGCTCTTCGGTGACCAGTTACATCAACCAGACGCTTCGCGATTTCTGCAAAAAGTTTGTGCGTGCTGGGACCCCATGGACTTAGCGTCTCTACGCCAAACGGTACAAAATGGTACTCTCTGCCCAGGCTTTTATATTTGTTACGTTTAAGAATCGTATTTTGTATAAAAAATTTTCGGAAGAACGTTTGACACGTTAACGGCGGCGCGCACAAGCCTAGCTAGAAGGCTTACTGTCTACTCACCAACACGCACTGGACGAGCGTGGTGGGTTAACCGTCCAAACCCCCCCCCCCCCCCCCTCAAATAATAAAAAAAATATAGATTACTCTTTTCGACAGATGCTTCTACTTAACGACATAGGTAATTTCTAATACAAATTGTTTTACGGTATTTATGATAGACATTGTCACAGACAAACAGACAATCTTTGTCGGCAAATCACCCAAAGCGGCTTTTGTGTTTCCATGATTTCAAAACTTAGTAATTACTTTAAGACGATTATGAGGGTTTTATGACTAAACTTGTTTTAAACAGCGATTATTATCTTTTTTAATAATCTTTTGTTATTAATAATAAAATTAACTGTGTATTATAAATAATGTTACCTACCTACATTATCAGTTAACAATGAAAGATTAACAAGCGAGTAGAACAAGTCCAGCAAGTACTTAGACTTGGCTCACGAGGTAACCGCCATGTGGGAAGTTGATTCGGCGATCATTGTACCGATAGTTGTTTCTCGCGAACGGTCTCATAGCGAAGAGTCTCGGCTAACATCTTGAAACTCGCTACGTGGTTGTGGTTGGATTAGATCAGATTCAAAAGGCGGTAATCCTGGACACGGCGCGCATAGTCCGGCGGTTCCTTTCTGCAGCCCTAACCACCGGCAGCCTGGGCCCTGCCTCGCTTCGCGCTCATCTGTTTTGCATATAGTTTCATATCATAAAAATATAAAGTCTAACGTACGAATTACTTAACACAAATAAAGAGAATAATAATTTTAGACTAAAACACAAAGTGGGTACGTTTTTGTCAACTCATAGTAACTAGCTGTTTTGATATTCAGATATCCTACTTACGTAGGTTTAAAGCTTAGTAAAATATAATATATATAATAGAATACAACTAGAATAATGATTTATTGTCACAACAATGTCAGTATACGACAAAAAAAAAAAGAAACGAACGAAGGCGAAAATGTATGCTTACTGAGACACGCGTCAACAGATGGCGCTAGTAGTTTCGTCTCTGCAACTTTGTACTACGCGAAGTCGAATGATGCTCAGAGCCCTGAGTGTAAGTTTTTAACGTAACTTTAGGTACGTCACGAACGCGTTTGCGTTTCCCATATAAATAACGTTATCACTTACGCGTTCGTAAACGTTTTTTTACATCAAAAGAAACTTACACTAGAGCCTCAGGATGGAGTCGACTAAAGTCAATCAAATTAAAATGTATAATTGATTTTAAAGTAATTGTGTATTTAGCGTGTTCCGTGTGTGTTTGTCTCCGTGTTGATATATACCACTGTGCCGAAATATCGGGAACTCAAAAATACATAAACATGTTTGGTACAGTCAACAGCAGAACTTGTTTAGCGGGCCAAGGGTTCTTAATTATCTTGACCCGCTTAGTTAGTTCTGCTGCTAAGTGTACCTAAATAAATATTCCGGTAAAAAGTACTGCTGTAAAATATTTAAACATAAATCGCTTCAGTAAGTAGTTATGTTCTTTTTTTATATCACGTTTTTAGAGTGTTAACTTAATAACAGTTAAATACACGGTGAAATTTGATCGGCGATCAGGAGTTGGAAAATATATATAGCTGATAGCTATAAATAAATAAATATTTCTGGACAATCTTACACAAATCGACCTAGTCCTACGGTAAGTTCAGTAAGGCTTGTGTTGTAGGTACTAGACGACGATATATATAATAGATAGGTACATACAAATACTTAAATACATAGGAAACACCCATGACTCAGGAATAAATATCTGTGCTCATCACACAAATAAATGCCCCGACTGGGAATCGAACCCAGGACCATCGGCTTCATAAGCAGGGTCACTACCCACTAGGCCAGACCGGTCGTCAAAACAAAGCTATAAACATCATTTAATTCATGTGTGTTCAGATAATTCAAAATGTATACAGTAGAAATTCCTGCAAAATGAATTATATTAAAAGCTTTTGTATATTGTATATTATGTATAAATCGTTGGCTGACATATTGATATTTTATGAGTACAATACAAGCCTTCTTGAGCTTACCATGCGGCTCAGTCAGTTTGTGTAAAGATGTAATATTTATTTATTTACAATTATAATTACTTGTATTACTTGATCAAAAACAGTAAATTTTTAGATTTTAGATTTCAAAGATACATTAAATCTTTCTTTAAAATAATAAATTAATAGTATTTGACTATGGCACCTATTTTGGCGTTGTCTTAAAACCGCTATGTTTTTTTAATAGCCTAACTACGTGTCCCACTGCTAGGACATGTATAATGGTCTAATATAAGTTTTAAACAAAATAAAAACATTATACTATTAAAGTCTTTTAAAACTGAGGCAGATTGGTCTTCGTCAAATTAAAAATGAACTTTAAATACTTTATGATTGAGTTGATTATTCAAGGGGGTCGCTGTACAACCGGGAATAGTAGAGACGAGGGGGATTAAATCTGGCAAAAAATGCAATAAAATCGTTTCATACAAATGATTATTGCTTTTATAAACTTTTATTACCTAGTACAATAGTTTTTACAAATAAATAATACAAAATGGTCGACTGAAATGTGTTTCTATTTTAAATTTACGTTATTTATAAGAAAGTTAAAAGTATACATTAATTACGTACAAATAACTAGAATTCATTATGATATTATGAAGCATTAAATGGATTATTGGATACTCAACGAAGTGTTATCTCAAACACAATAATTGCAATTGAATAAAATCTATGAAACTTGACAAAATTCAGAGACAAAAGTTTTTTTTTTCGAAAAAAAGCATCCTTAGCACAACCCTAAATACTTAGCCTATAGCTTTAAAGGTGAAAAACTTAACTGAAGGACCATGTCTATGTAGTTGTGCAGAGAATTAATATGGAACTTACGTCAAAATTTGAATATAGAACGCCGACATGCGTGTACACACGTTACTACTACATAACTGCTTTCTCTAAGTTGTTCACCTTATACCTAGGTTATACCGTGGGCATAAATTGGAAACATTGCTATCTGCCTCCCTTTTGCACGAATATTTTGCAGGTAGAGAGGCAAATAAATATTCAGAATATCGATTGTAAAACAAAAAAAAAAAGACATTTGACACAAAGGAGGTATTTATTTCTCTAATTACTACAAAAAGCTACACTATAATAATCGCGACTATATACGCGGTGTAGTGCTGTTAGGAAAGTTCGTATAAATTGGTACTAAATTAGTAGTAGGTACATATTAGCAGATAATTGTGTAGAAGAATACCTACATACGAACATTCCATCTCTTAATAGGTACATACCTAGACCCTATCCTTAAATTTTACTTAATAAGCGTAACCAAAAAACTTGTAATATAACATTGCAATCATTAATGTCTACCCTACGCTAACTTTCTCTACAAAAAATCATTTTATTGTTTTAAATAATTGTTTTTTTTATATCTGGAGCTACGTACAAAAACGTTAAGTCCCGCAAATGGCTATTAATATGGCTTACATTGAACAATATGCTAATTACACAAAATGATGTATAGAAATAATTATTACTGTAGAAAAGAAAATAAGGCTGAAAGGCTCCAAGAAAGCATTGAATACACCTGATTCGGGCAAGTTTTGTCATATTTTTCGTTCCAAAAGAAATGTCTAAAATAGCCCATTATTATACCAGTTATATGATGCATTGAGCCCCGAGCCCGCGACAGATCCAAACAGCTGTACGGTTGTTCCGAGCTACGGTACAGGGTGTTGTTGGCCCGAGTGGGACAGGCACACGTGTAACGGGCTGGAGGGAGCGGGACGGACGCAAGTGTCGAGGAGGGGCGCAGGCTTTACACGCGGGCCCTCTATTGGCAGCGGTCACGCCGCCCCGGGCCCGCCCCCCTCGCACCGATAACCACGCGAGCGCCTCGCTATCCCGTCAGTCTATCGCTCGACTTCGACGCGACACATTCACCTGCCCTTAGTGCTATTCACCGCATTGTGCCATAAATCACTTCACAATCAATGCTATAAAGTCTTCGACATTGGAAATAATCATGTCGACACTGAGCCATCACCCGTACGCGTTCTCCATGCACCCGGGCATGCTGCCGGAGTACCCGAGCGCCCCGCAGCCTCTGCCGGCTTCCTCGCCGCAGTCCGAGGGGCACATCAAGAGGCCGATGAACGCGTTCATGGTCTGGTCCAGGCTGCAGCGCCGGCAAATAGCTAAGGACAACCCGAAGATGCACAACTCCGAGATCTCCAAACGGCTCGGCGCGGAGTGGAAGTTGCTGTCAGAAATGCAGAAGAGGCCGTTCATTGATGAAGCTAAGAGGCTGCGAGCCTTACATATGAAGGAGCACCCAGACTACAAGTACAGGCCGCGCAGGAAGCCCAAGCCCCCGACCTCTGGAGGAGCACCCGGCGCCGGAGCGTTCCCCAGCTTCCCGCTGCCATACTTCGCAGGTCCAGCTCCCGGCGTCGGGCACTTGGACTCGCTATCGTACCCGGCGATGCCGCCATACTTCCCGCACCAGTTGGACCACCTGCAGTTCTCGAAGCTGATGGCGCCGACGGCTGAGAAGTTGCCGACGGTGTCGTCGTCCGCCGCCGCCGTGGTGTCCTCGTTCTACTCGTCGCTGTACACGACGCCGGCGGCGCCGCCCAAGCCGTTCCCGTCGCCGCTGTTCCCGCAGTACGGCGCGCCGCCGTCGCCGGTGTCGCCCGCCACGCCGAATCAGCACAGCCCCCACGACGACCAGCTCCGGCGGCCGGTCTCCGTCATATATTGAAGACCGACTTGCCTGCCCTGAAGAGTTTCTGGGTCGGCAGTGTAGTATTAAGTGTTACAGACTGTGAGGCCATACGTACTTTATTTATTGAACTAAATAGTTACTAGAGAATTGTAAAGAGTGCGTCTCATATCAAGTGCTTGTACATATTATGTTGAGAAGTAGCTTAGGCTCTAACGAATTGTGTTAACTGTGATTTTTGTTTTCGATGCGTCTTTAAATGTTTAAGGTAAAATAGCGGCGGAGTTATGTGAAGTGAGATTGGTACCAAAAAGAGATTATTTTCTATAGATGTGGCTATGTTTAGCTGGATAGTTAAGACTGGTCTCAGATTTGTATCTTCGCGTCGGCGTGTTGAGTTTACTGTTTCCTGTATCGATCAAGACTTTAGCCTTACTTTATTGCTGTGTAATTTATTTATTGATCCTAGTGTTCTAGGTTAGCCTGTCTACGATAAGCTCTGGCCGAGGTATTAGAGCATCCCAAATGTAAATATTAGTGTTTAATTATAATTCGATGTCAGTACCAACGATGTATTATAGGAGGAAAAAAATTTGTTAATGCCATAAAAATAAACTAAATTGTTTTTATTTTAAATATTTCTTTTACTTCCATACCATGTAACCCACACTCTGATTTAAAGTCTAGGACTTTATTCGGCTACAGGTACCTATCGGCGTACATTAAAACTTCAAAACTAGTAAGTGAATTGTGAAAACTTAATTAACAAACAGTTAAACAGTTGAAATCTTTTCACTAATGACTTAAAAGGTCAAAAATAATGATTTTAAAGTTTCACAATTCCACTTACAATAAAAATGAATTAATATGAGATTTCGCCTATTGCTTATGCCAACGAAAATTACTTTCAAGTTGAACGCAAGTTATAAATCAGAAAGTAAATAGATAATTATTAATTTTATCAGGTCATACGTAGGTAGATATTTAATATTTTATTACATCCTGTGTCTTGACTTGACGTGATTTGGGGAGATTGTTACGATTTGCCCTAATTGCGTTTTCTGCCTTTACAAGTAAGTATACTGTATTGTATAGATAAATCCCGTCGGACGCTATTATACTTCGTATAGTTGTTGCATTTATTTAATCAATAGAACCTTTTTGTGAATATTTGCTTTTGTAATACACAAATAATTGAAACGAACGTAATATAACAGATAAGAAGAAATCATCTTTATTTTTGAATTTAAACATAGTGCACTATATGCATCATATTAGGCGTAGATAGATCGTTCAATGCTGGACATAGGTCTCCCCCAAAAGGACTTGTATCATCTTGGGGGGTAGCTGCCATAGTCGCCACGCTAGGCAGGCGGGTTGACAACCGCAGTTGCCTCAAATTGGGTTTCTACGGACGCTGCTGCCCATCCGTCGGTTTTTTACTTTTGTCGCCTCTTACGACACCCGTGAGAGATAGGTTTGTGCTCTAGTCAGCCGGCCCCACACTGGATTATTTATTATATTCAAATTATATTTTAATTTAAATTATACCTACTGCACCAGTAATTATAATAAGTATAACTCAAATCTGTAAAAATGGGTAACTAACAAAATTCAAATCGAAATTTTGTGTAATCGTATACACATAATCCAATATATATAATACTAAAACAAAAATATGAAATATAGCAACTGAGAAACTTTAATAACAAATATCTAAACAAAAAAATATTTTATCAACTTCCTCTAAACTCCGCTAGATGTCACTGGTAGTGTAACTCAAATGTTTCGCAATGTACTTTCGTTGGTAGAAATGCTTTAATTTGCCTTCAGTTACAAATATTGCTAATCTTGGCGGTTACTCTTCCCAGTTCAACAAGAAACTTAATTTTTTATCAACATTTTATAGTGATACAATATGATGAGCATAGATAATTTGTCATTGGTGTTCTGTATTTAAGTATTTGTATATTATATATATTGTTGGCTGAGTACCTACAACACAAGCCTTCTTGAGCTTACCGTGGAGCTTAGTTAATTTGTGTGAGGATGTCCTGTAGGTAATATATATTTATACAAGAAATATGAATATTAGCAGCAGAGGCATGAATTAGGATAATTGCAGCAGAGACAATAATAGTCTTTTTTTTTAATAGTGATATAAAACAATATAATGGCATAATTCGGACCCATGGGTCCCAGGAGCCGTGGCAAACAGGACAACGCGAGAAAGATGAGCATCTCTTAATTCCAGGCCCGTCTTATTGTTCCAAGGAGCTATATTAATCGATCACCAAGGTTTATATGATACCTAAATTATAGGACTATAAATCAAAGATTAACACGGATGTTTCGGAGAACATAGGCCTCCATTTTCAAGCATTAAGAGTGCTGAGCGTCCGTTCGGTTCGCCCCTCGCGTCGCCGACCCGTCGACTATATTTGATTCCGAAAATGAACTCTTTTTATAATGAAATACTTTTTATATATTTTTTTAATTTATTTTAGTTACTTCGACATTACAAGCAAAATCATTCCACATACAGTATATAATACAAAGATAGTATTACAATACAGTAGTTGTACAGTATACAGTAGGATTTTAACCATGAATTTAACAAAAAAACCTGAGTTCCAGCCTCTGCAGATTTAAATATTCCTAAAAATTCTAATCATTAAAAAAATACATAAAGATAGTTGAATAATGTGTACCTATATCCAGCTGTACAAGGGTTAAGCTAACATGGTCGTTTAAATACAACTATTACTTAAAACTGGATAACTTAAGTTATGATTTCTTGAAGATGGCGCTTGCAACAATGCCGAAATATCGGAAACTCATTCAAATGAACATACATGGTAACTATACCGTATTAGTTGTGACGTACATAAACAACACAACATCAGTGGACAAAATGGGGTAAGACCGATTCTTATAACACCATAGGTTCCAAATAATAAAGGTAGCTAGTAGCCTAAAATCAGGATGGGGGATCGATAGCAACTCCAAGGGGCTGTGCCCGGTTGTCGGCGAACACGGATTTAAATTTAATAATTACGGACCCCATTCATTTGGGGGCGTTTTTCGATTCGATTGTTTTATCCCATTCTTCCGTAGCTTTCGCGAAAGGGCCAGGAGATAAGCGGGGAGGAATTAAGACTATTTGTTTTAATTTATATGCTATATAGAAAAGAAAATCGAACAAAATTAAATAATGCGTATCTGTACATTTAAACAGGGATTTTGTATACGAATAAATATAAATCTTGTGACACTAAAGCAATATCAAAAGATGTAGGTTAAATAAGTACTTAATAGTAAAGTAATGTAATCGTGTAACTATGGTAATGTAAGTATTATGTATGTATTTTTTAGCTTATTGGACGTTTTAGTAAATACGCTCGTCATGCTAACCAATGATTATTAGAGCATTATATTACTTCTACTCCTGATTTTGATTGTTTTTGGCTTATTACTTACGGTATAGTATAGTATTACATAATTTATCTTACCTAACCTAACCTATAAATACTATTATATAAACATCCGAAACTCTGACAGTTTACTTACCTTAGTTTGATTTCATGATCAGGTACTTTGAAAAAAAAAAACGCTTTACTTATATTGACAGTCAGTAGAAAAACCGTAACTATGTATAGGATATATACATACAGAGTTATAAGTGCAAAACTTAACTAAAGAACCTGGCCTATGTAGTAGTGACTGTCTGTAACACACGCATGTTAGCATTTTATACTCAAATTTTGATGTAAGATCTTTATCAATTATTTAGCATACACCACTACATAGAAATGATCGTTAAAGTTATTTTTATACTGCGGTTAAAGATGGACATAGAGTGTGTGATAGGCGATTTTTAGAAGTGATGACTGCATGACAGCTCCCGGCGGATCCGCTGGTTTCATGGCCTCGTTTAAAAGGAACTCAACGACTTTTGAATTAATTATTAGTTGGGTAGGTCATTGTTTGGAGTTACGATTTCGGAGCTTTGTTGGATTTATGAAGTGGATTTATCTGTTAAAGTCGGAATTATTTGTCAAATTTATTCATTTAATGTATTCATGAGTTTAAAGGTGGGTTTAACATTTGTACATTATGATTGAGTTATATTTATATACGCCACTCTGAGTTACAATTACAAACTGTATTTTTTTTCTAATACAAACATTGTCCCATAAAATGTTTTCCACACGTCTCATCGCTAATCTAAATTCCAAATCTCACTTCGAAATGTAGGACCTAATTACATACCTAATTAAAAAAAACCCTGCAGCCTTTGGTTGATAGGCAGAGAATGCATTAAATCCACCGTGTAAACTATTTTAAATTATGCAATAAAGATAATATTTTAACAGTTTAATTTCCCTTGTGGTGCCGGCTGACTAGAATAGCACCCATCTCCTCCCGCGGGTGTCGTAAGAGAAAAATAACATGGGCAGCAGCGTCCGTCCATAACCAATACAGCTACTGCGGTCGCCAACCCGCTTGCCAAGCTGCCGATGGATTTCGTAATTTCGTAAAATTAACTCTTACATGTGATATTTAAATAATTTTCGAACTTGTCCGCCATTTTTATTCGTTCGGAATTCCCCGAGTCCAAGGTGTACTCGGATTATGTACATTCATTACGAAAAAAATCTGCGTAGTTACCTAAGCATTATAATTGTATATCAACCTCTGAGAAATCTACAATCCCCTTATGAAACCCTCAGAATACACTGCATAATTCTCAATCTCAACCCTAGTACCACTAATTTATTCAACTCTGTAATATCGTCATTTTTCGATATTCCCGGACCTTTTCAATTATTTGCCAATACCTGTTACCTATATAAGTACAGGTCCTGAAGCAATCCTATTCCGATCGCAAGCAGGAGAAAGACTCACGGTAACCAGGAACAAATAAGGTTATTTTTTCAAATGTTTTCACATCACATTCACATTTTAGCCGTATGCAGTCCAATGCTGGACATAGGCTTCCCGCAAATATGACTTGTATAATCTTGGGGGTAGTTGCCATAGTCTCCACGCTTGGCAGGTGGGCTGGCGAACGAGCGAAACCCAACCTACGGGTTTCGACGGACGCTGCTGCCAGTCCGTAGGATTTTTCCCTTTGTCGCCTGTTACGACCCGCTGGAGGAGATGGGGTGGTGCCATTCTAGTCAGCCGGCATCACACGGCATGTTATGATTTTCGTTAAAGACCACGCGACTTCCATTTTCGACAGTAGTGTGTCTTATTCTTCTTATTATATATTCTTAAATTACGACAGGTCTGGCCTACAGTAGTGAGTCTGCATATGAAGCCGACGGTTCTGAGTTCAAAACCCAGTACGTGCATTTATTTGTTTGTTCCCAAATCTTGGATGTTCTCTATATATTTAAGTATTTGAATCTTATATCGCTGGCTGAGTATACAACACAAGCCTTCTTGAGCTTACCCGTGGGGCTCGGTTAATTTGTCTAAGACTTTACTTGTTAGTTTATGTGATATATTTCAATGTTTACGCTGAGAAATAATTTAATAATTTATAATAAAATATAATTTCAAAATGGTCAATGTGCATTATTGTCGGAGTTTCCGATTACTGTACTGGGTGACATATTTTTGGAAAAACCGACCCTAAAATTAACCGTTAGAACGCTTTTCCTCTCGCGTGAAAATGTGACGTGTACGCTAACGTATCGACTAGTATAAGAGAATATAGACCTTATCTGTTAGCAGGAAAATTGCCGTACAGGGTCCCCCATAGCCACTTTAGGGGCCCGGGGCTCAAAATCTTTAAGACTGACAAGACGAATATTGACAAAATACCTCTGACAAGACGCTCATTATCAAAAACTGGACGAAGAAGAGAGTTCAGTTATGTAAGTTTGTTTTTACGAAAGTCCATGCAATTTGACAGTTCATGCACTGATAATTAGCCTACTCGTAATTCAGTAACAGATAAAACCTCACTACGTAGTGTATATTTCATTCATCATTTTAAACGCCAGTAAATGCCTTGTTCTACAAGTAGGAGTTAGTAGGCCAGGAAACAAAGAAAAAAAAATACCTATGACAATAATCAAATCAGCTACTATTCGTAATAAGGTTTCTATAGAACACGTTTCCGTTCTTAGTCATGTTTTATTTTTAATATAATTATTGTACTGCATCTTCTTTATATTCTGAAATTAATTATATCCTTTTCTGTATTTCCTTAAATTCCATTTCAAAACTTCTTTGAATTAACTTAATTTATCTAAGTATTTATCTACCTATAGGTATAAAAGGAACAATCAAGTACGCCGTAACTAGTTTCTTGCCGGTATCTTATTGCGTCAGAGATGTAGGGTTAGAACCGGGGTAGTTTTTTCTTTGACGTTCATAAGTGCATGTAATGTGCCTAAATTGTAAAATAAAGATCTTTTCTATTTTCACTACTATGCTCCGGTTTCCAATGACAACATATTTTATTTGTACAGTAACAAATGTAACAATATATCTTACAGTATCTCCCATTCTGCAGATCACGACTTCCCTGGTTCGTCAGAGTTTTCTATCCCACAAGCAATGGCAACACTCAACCCGCCTGGATTGCCTCCCGTCTGGCCACGGGATCGAACCTACTCACAATACTATACATCTAAATAAATAACACGGCCGGCATTGTAATGCTACCCATACAAAATATATTTTCCCGACAATGCCGGCTCGGAATGGGAAAATGGGGCACACTCGGGCTGGCAACACTACGGGCTTAATTCAAACGCGTTCCATTTTTGAAAATTTGAATACATTGTGTTTCGGGGAGGTTTGACTGGGGTTTTGTGCAGTTTTTATCGTATTATTGGACTCTCCCAGTCCAATAATACGAGGCGTGGAATGTAAAAATGAACATAGATATTTATAATTTCTGTTCTTTTTAAGTTTTTCAGCGTTTGTTTTTGTAAGCGTTATTTATGTACTCTAGTCTATGAAAAAGGGTAGTAGGTAAGCTTGCTTTGTAGATAATTTACATTAAGCAAACAATCTGTATAACTTTTTATTTCAATTCGTAGGTATGTATACTTTTAGCACTGCCAGGTGTAATTCAAGTAATTTATCATAAAAGTCTACAACTACAAGATCATGAAGTAAAATTAAATTAGAATAAAATAAACTTGATTACTGAGACATAGATGGCAGCACGTTCTAGTATACAAAGGAGACATCTAGCGGCCAACAATAGGAGTTAATGACCGTACATTTGTACAAAATGTGACCACATAATTATGGCACTTAATTACGCCAATTATTCTTGACTCTTGATTCTTGACTCATAAAAAGTCTATGCTATTTTTTTTTATTACAGTTTTGTATATTTTTACAGCAATAATGTCTGTTTTAACAAACGATTTACAACAGTTAAAACGCAATGTAAATGACTAATACAAACTACTATTCTTTCAAAAAGAACCTTGGAGCGTCAGCTTAATGTTCAAATTCCAGCAGCACACAACTATATCCATTTTTAAGCGATAATCAAGACAATAGTCGTATAATAGCACTGTTACCATAGAAATCTAAGTATAGGTAATTCTCCCGACCAAAACGTCATTTCTTGCCCGGATAGCGTTTGATATTGATAAATGATGCGCTCAACAATGACTTGTCAAGATTAATTAAAGACCAAACTGTTGCTTAAATAGTTAGTTAGGCAATTCAGAACGGGTAGCTTTGTGTGGTTGCGGTGGCTGTAGAAAGAAACGCCGTTAAAAGGGTTAAGTGAAGAAAGCCAGTATTTTGAGTTTTAATAAACTGACGCGCAAGCATGACTATACAATTTTAACTATTAAAAAAAATAAAAACAACTAAAATGGATTAAATCGCGTATACTAATTTAAACGTCGGGATGAAGTTTAAATTAGTATACGCGATTTAATCCGTTTTAGTTGTTTTATTTCATGAGTAATTATCGCGGCAACCGAAGACAATATTATATTTTTTTAAAGTCACTGGGTACTTACAATTTTGTAATAAAACATGAAAACGAAATGAAAGAAAAACTTAAACACTTTTTTTTTGTATCGCGATAGAGCTCGTGATTATGAATAGGGATGAAGAGAAAATACAATAAACATGTGTACACTAATTAACTACACTATTTTTATAAATGCGAAAGTGTGTCTGTTTCTTTGTCCATCTTTCACTGCAAAACGGAGTGATGACTTGACGGGTTTTTTTAAGTGGTGGTAGTTGAAGGGATGGAGAGTGACTTAGGCTACTTTTCCAGTGGAAAAACATCTCACTCCCACGGGAAGACTCAATTTCTATGTTACATTTTCCTCTACCCATGCGGGCAAAGCCGCGGGCATCATCTAGTATGACATATAACAACTAGAACCGACATATATTATAGTGATTGTGATATATGCCAAGTCTTACGAAACATTAAGATGTAGGTAATTTTAGTTCAGAACACGTAATGTACTCCGTTTTTAGTAATTTCATTTTGTTCAGTACACAACATAATAAATTGACCAATTTGCGATACTTCCATATAAGTCCGTACCTACAAGTGTTTTTGTTTTCTGGAAACAAGCGTTTTCACCAAGTTTAAATACTGCTTAAAATACTTTTCTTCTATTTCTTTTTTTCCATACAGTTGCATCCTACGCTTTTTGTTATAGGCTTCGGCCTTGTCATTACTGTTTATTAAAACATATTGTATACATATAATGTAATATGTTACGACATTGTCCTTTGTGTTTAGGTAAAAATTAAGCCTTCAATACCTCTATATAACATAAAAGTTATATAAAGGTTTTGAGTGGCGCTTAATTGCAAGATTATAAGACGGATGTCGAAATGTATTTTTTTTTTATTGATTGTGTAAGGCATGTACTTATTGCTAACGTTGGTGAATTATCAATTTATGACGTAGTTTCTGTAGTATATTTATTTGTTTAATTTGTAATTGGCCATTTAATAAAAACATTTAACTCCCTTCGTCTTTATTCCCGGTAAGATATAATTTGGGCTTTCGCCCACCATCCCTTACGCTTTTTATAAAACCAGATTTTGGATCTCTCATCTTTGCTTCCAAGGTCACTTCAAGATCGTCAAATTATTTACATATAATACGCTAAAGATATTTAGTACTTACTCACCTATTGGCATATTTGAAACATTTAATTTGTACTTGTATTGATTTCAATTTGATAGTGAACAGTTTTCGGATCAGCGCCTTTTTTTCATTAAATTGTTTATTAGATTTTTGTCACTAAGACAAACATTACTAAGGTATGTCCATTTTTTAGTGAAGGTGGATTTCAGAATTATAATTATTTTCGTATAATATATAAATACTTTGGACAATCTATTTTACACAAACCGAACCGTTTTAACAGTAATATAAGGGGGGTTCGCGCCTAGATGGAGAGCTGATAATAAAGAACCTTTTGTGATATTCTTTGTTGATATTGTTTAATACAAGACAAATCAACTACTCGCTTTGGCTGTCTCCCACTGACTCATCTAGGAACTCTCTGGTTACATGTTAGAAAGAGAATTTAAATTAAGAACTGACACTAGGCCAGCCTGTAATCTCAATCATCAAGAAGTCTGTGAAGGTAACAACCTTCACAGTAAACTCGATAAGGCGTGGACAGTCGCCATCAGATATATCGGAGCTGTGGAGGTATTCACAAATAGGTATTTGTTCAGATGAACAACGCCTCCATTTGTAAAGGCGATAACGTGCATGTTCAGATATTTATGACCACCTCCACAGCTCCGACATATATGATGGCGACTGTACCGTAGACTAGACGGTGATATATGTAATAGTTCGATATACATACATAGACAACGCTCAGAACCTATACAAATCGTGATAAATACACAAATACCCTGACGAGGGTTCGACAAGACTTTCTTCGTAAGCAGAGTCATTATTGACTATTACGCTGTGAGACAAATCAAATAATCAAAATAATGAAGACTTCGCGAATACACCCAGTCCATTTTATTACTTTTATAGCACAACGAGCATTTTAACATGAACATCCAAATAAAACCTGCACGCACATCACGTACGTAGAATAAAACGCATTAATATCTATACCTTTTTCCATCCTACACCATCACTGTAAGGTACAAACCTGTATACATATTTATGTCCCTGACAGTCCTCGAATCAAATACGCATTTTCCCTTTGAGCAAAGAAAACGTCGCAAAGACTTATCGAAATAATTTCCAACGAGCGTACAATAAAATCTCTGCGAAATCTTTGCGTATTTAGAATTCGTAGGGGAGAAATAATCCGGGCACGCGAAGCAGGGTTGTGCGTGGCAGTAGGTTTTACGAGGACAGGGGTAGGTGGTATTTAAGATTGTGTTAAATTTTGATGACCCTCAATCGGCGTATAATATCGATATCTAATAACGTCAAACTGGTTAATAGTAGTTTATGTATCTGTGCATAATGAAGGGCATCACAACAAGAGCGTGGGTTTATGAAACGAGCCGAAGGCGAGTTTCATAATAATATCACACGATGGTTGTAATGCCTAATTATGTATAGTTGCATACGCTACTTTATCTACATACATATCATAAATGTTTTAAGATGGGTTCAGGAACCGTAGGGAAATGAACTGCAGTATTACTTGTGTTACTTGAAACATTAAAAAGTCAACGAACAAAACAAATGACAGCTTGGAATGGCGGCGTTGCGTATTTCATATCTCAGTCAAATATTTTTTTTAAACCATAGACAAGCGTATGAACTCCCTATTCTATTGTCACTCGAGTTCTAATGTCGTTCAATTTATATTAAAAAAACAACGAATTGGCGTTTCGTATCAATGACTGTTTTAATATCTATAGATACTAGAATAGACACTCCACTTGAATTTGATAGCTGTTCCAAATTTAAACTCATAACCTACGGATTTCAGTAGGTAATGTTAACATTACATCTCCATTCATTTCTGATGGTTGGTAATGCTGGTCATTGTCTACGGTTTCTGTACGCATTTTAGAGCACTTATGATATGTACATAGATAAAAGTATTTTTCACTTTAAAAGCTCGGAAAGTTCGTTATTATTCTTTAGAAACTAATGGCAATACACTTTATCAGAAGGGAGCAAAGTAATTACATACCAATTTGGGATGTTTTTTGCCGTAGTTAGATTTTTAATAATTTGGTGTAAACATTTGGTTTAGTGTCAGTATTTTCCTCGCTGTAGTGAGGTGTAAAATTTAGTGGTTCGGCAGCAAAGTTTGTTCAATTCTCGTGCCTTGAAACCCTCCCCACTCTCTAAATATCTTGCTATGCTCGTGGTTCAATGTTAGAAACTTTCGCTAGCTTTAATCTCCATTTACAACAAGAAAATGTCGCCAGCATCTTTGGTAGGTACAATGCCTCAAGGGCCTTTTTACATTAAATGTAGTAATGAAAATGACAGAAATATTTATAACATTTGTTACAGGGCATACATTAAAATATGGATATAATTATGGATACAATAAAATTGCAATTTGTGAGACATTCCTTTTAAGGATAGAATATTTAAAAATAGTATTTGAATAACATTTTAACAAGGATTACATTTCAGCCGTATGCAGTTCACTGCTGGACATAGGCCTCCCACAAATATGAATCGTATCATCTTGGGGGGTAGTTCCCATGCCGCCACGCTTGGCAGGCGGGTTGGCGACCGCAGTAGCTGTAGATTGGGTTTCGACGGATGCTGCTGCCCGTCCGTAGGATTTTTCCCTTTGTCGCCTCTTACGAAACCCGCGGGAGGAGATGGGGTGGTGCTATTCTAGTCAGCCTGCATCACACTGTCACAAGGATTACTTGTATAATATTCTGCTAGATCGTAGAACTGGGACTTAAGTAACCATTTTTTTAGCCTCAATTTAAAATTATAGGAGTAGTAGTAGTAGGAGGAGTAGTTAAGTACTTGTAATATTGTAATTATTGTAAATAAAAATTAATATCTCCATATTAGTTACTAATTTTACTATACCTAACAAAACTATTAACCTAATTAGTAAAACTATTAGGTATAGGTATAAGTTCCTTCCAGCTCCTTCATAGTCTTTATTTCTGTTTAAGTACTAGAGTTACTACCCTGTACACTTAGATGAGAACAATAAAATTACTTCGGTAAGAAGATCCATATAAACTATCTAAAATCTTAAAACCAATTTTATTATTCTTTAATTTATGTAAACAAAGCATTTATATATAAGCTACTTATTTCAATTAAATGCATTTCCAATCTCAAATTAAAATGTATTACAACAAATGATTTGAACCATAAATCGCGTAATGTGAGTGGCTTAGCGAACATTAGCATATTGCGAGTGACGGGACTAGGGTTCGGTCCCGGGAGAGGCATGCCGTGAACGCAGTGAACACTGATGACTGTGTAAGGGTTGATTTACAACTTAATGTATTAGAAACAGATGAAGAGTTTGTTATTAACTTACATAATCTACATACAAATACCAAAACAGTAGCTTTAGAAAAAAATAACGATGATGAACTTGAACAAGAATAATATGTTAACGATTTTAAGAATGGCAATTAAAAAACATACAAACAAACCGTAACGTAATACTACGATAATAACCATTATTAAACTCCACATACCTCTGAATAGCTACAGATTGACTGTTGGCAAGCACAGGCATTAATAACTTCAATTGAAACGCAAATAATCACTCAAACACAATACGCGTACGTATTACATGGTGTAAGCGATCGCCACAATCACCACAAAGGAACCCAATACATTCGTAATAATTACAATTGAGATTTTTTACCCAACCACACCACCGCACTCGAAACACATTAACTTTACAAAACGGGAGAAAAGAAAAACAAAATTAATGATGGCGACTAATTTGCAATAAAAATGCCGCATGCGTATGAGAGGGGACAATTATAACAAATTAATAACGCACACACTACCCTTAAAACTCCAGTGGAGATTTGCATTCAATGGTGTTCTCGCTTTTGTTGGTTATTCAACTCCAACGCAATCAAAATACACCCTTAAACGTATCATCCTTAAGCTCCTTTTCTCTCACACTCCCCACTAGTATTTAAACCATTCCAGAATCACCAACTCCTGAAGGGTCATCTGCGTTGAACATTATAAACTC
Organism: Grapholita molesta; assembly: GCA_022674325.2. Classification (NCBI taxonomy): domain Eukaryota; kingdom Metazoa; phylum Arthropoda; class Insecta; order Lepidoptera; family Tortricidae; genus Grapholita; species Grapholita molesta. Next base: position 18,556,168 of record CP053124.2, on the reverse strand, counting down.
ATCTTTACCTCTCTCATTATAAAGCTCAGTATTCTTTGCAAGAACAGTACGAAATCACTTGAATATTAAAAGTCTTGGTAATTATTCAGGAATCCATCCATCATTAATCACAGGCTGGGGTTGCATGGAAAGCCTGTAAAAATGATTGTTGAAAAGATAAATGACAAGACGCGGTGACGTTTATTCGCCATCCACGTGTGTGTCGCGGATTTATTGCCCCTGTGTCATCAGGGACACGAATCCACATATGTTTTATGTCTTGATTTGTATTACACATGATCTCGTTGTATGAATTATAAGAAATATGTTTTATTATAAGTTTCAAACGAATAGTTTCGTAATGTCTTAAATATCTACTTAATCCAAAATACATGCGTCAACAAGTCAACGAACTATTTACGAAAGGACAAATTATTGTATCTTAACGGTTACAGACCTTTGACTCTTACACAACCACCTTTCCAAATTGAATAATCCTCTGGTTAATAAACTCGAGTCCCCAACGGTCATTCACTGGATATTACGAATCCTAATTCAGTGATTACCAGAATGGAGCTTTCATCCCAAAACAGTGTAACAAAGGATAAGTAACCATTGAACACACAGAACGCATTAACCCAATGTGTAGCTGTCAGACGAACTTCAACAATTAATGCCGACAAGAATAATAGAAACTATAGCACAATGGTCTACGCTACAAATTAATATATTCATACTTTGTTCCGAGGTCAGCACCCGAAAACTGATACAAATGAATTCAAACCCAATCTAGATAATACTAAAGCTGATATTAGTATAGCCGTTGTTATTGCAAATATGAATGACCAACAAAGAGAAGTAACTTCTGTTGCCGACGCAAAAGAGTCATTGTTGGTTGTTGGCGATTGTTTAAGGGAACTTGGTGAAGTTTTTGTCATGATAATTAAATACAGCAATGATACGATTGTGATTTTTATTGCGAAGCATTGCCGGAGAGAATGCGATTCGGAACAGTGGGATGGTGTGATCACGTTATTAATGTATTGTGGCATGTTTTATTAATGGTCTCTTCATACGGGTGTTAGGTATATCCTGCTTTGTAAAGCATATTTGTCTATACCTGGCACATTTATATCGATAGTATTAAAACAGTCATGGATAATTTATTTTATATGAAGTATAAAAAAATTACGATGCTACTTCAAAATAAATGCCAATTACATTTCCGTTTTCCATTCAGATTTTTTCCAAATTTTCTTTTTCTGAAAAATAATAAATGTAAGCTGAGCTCCCATTATGGCGTACAGGATCCAGCCCTTGCCTGGCACAAAATACTCTTAACCATAAGTCCTTGGCGACAACTCACTCGTAAATACCCTGTCTCATTAGCGTGGTTTTTTCTATGCAATTGAATCGGAAATATTGAAAATTTATTATTGGTAAAGTGCAGATTTCATATAATAGATATATTATGTGTTTATGTAATGTATTGCACGATTAATTCGTACAGTCTGCATCAATAGTAGCGCATTAAACAACGACCAAAAGTAACAATGGGTTCCAATCAAATGAGATATTGATAAATATGTAGAATAATCATCATCATCAGACAGATCTGTCTCTTTTTGTGAAGCAATTAATAAACGGTAGATACTCTTGTTGCGCTGTTTTATACGCTATTGCACAAGGTGATAAAATGGCATTAAATATATGTAAACACGGCATATATTAATATTGTTTATTAAATAAACACATGTACAAATGTCATATAATTTTTAGCAGAAGCGTGGAAAATCTTGATCGTAAAAAGTGACTAGAGTTTTTTTTTTTATAAGTATAACAACACGTAATGTTAATATGCTCTATTCATTTTCAATTAGGCAGCATCACAAAAACTGCATATCCTCAAACAATAAGCCGGTCAAACGCAAGTTGCATAATTCGACTCGTATTTGCATACTGCAAGTGACGTTTTGTAGGGGTCGACTGCAAACAGTGCATATTCAAGTCAAAGACAATCCTCTATTCTTTTATTTGGTTTTCTATCGTAAAGCGGATTAAATTATCCTTAGGTACTATCAATATAAGCTAGGTACTATCAATATAAGCTAGGTACTATCAATATAAGCTAGGTGTTCTTAATATAATTAAAACTGTTGTGAGTCATGTTACTATTACTTAGTTACAAATGCAAGAACTCACGTGTACTTATATCGCACTAGGCAACATGTTTCGGGCAAGCTCTGGTACCCATATTCAAGCCGAGTCAGGACACACCGCTCGGGGTAAGGGCGCATCACTGGTAGCGAAACAGTACTATTTTTAGCACTAGGTAAAATCTCTGAAATATCTATTAGCAGACTAAACAATAAACCTGGGCAATGAGCAAATATTAGATTTGCAAGGCATATCACCATCCTATCTCTTCCGTAAGAGGCACTAAAGGGAAAAAATCGACGGATAAGAAGAAGCTTCTGTGGAAACCAAATCAACAGCTACTACAGTCGCCAACCTACGTCTTCGTGTCCTATCATATTTGGTGGAGGCCTATATCCAGCAGTGGAAGTTTTACGGCTGAAATGATGAAAGCCAATATAAAAACCAAGGCTTCTAAATACATTAAAAATAAATAAATCAATATTCTTTTGGACAATTTTACACAAATTGACCTAGCCCTACGGTAAGCTCAATAAGGCTTGCGTTGTAGGTACTAGACGACGATATATAAAATAAATAGATAGACATAAATACTTTAATAAATAGATACATATAAATACTTAAATACATAGAAAACACCCATGACTCAGGTCAGGAATATAAATCTAAAAAGTTACCTGTATTGCTTATATAGCTAACGAGTCTTTTAGATTATGAATTAAATAACGCCTTTGATAAAGAAACTTAAGGCTTAAGAGAATTTTCACATAACCTCTCAACTGTAGCTCGATATAGTTGTATAACCAACCTACACAATTACTGAAGCCCCGCTTATATATGTTTTGTTTCGCTTTATAATATAGACAAAGAGCGAATAAGATCCTGGCGCACAATGCGTTATTTAGGTCACATATTGTTAGGGGAAACAGAGGTACAATCAACTTGTTTCTGAATTGAAACGTGGAGGTAAACCGAATTTTTGGTTGATGAGGTATATTTTGCCGTGTGATGCCGGCTGACTAGAATAGCACCACCGCATCTCTCATCTGCCGTAAGAGGCGACAAAGGGAAAAATCCTACGGACGGGCAGCAGCGTCCGTCGAAACTTAATCTACAGCTACTGCGGTCGCCAACCCATCTGCCAAGCGTGGCGACTATGGCAACTACCCCCAAGATGATACAAGTCATATTTGTAGGAGGCCCATTTCCAGCAGTGGACTGCATACGGCTGAAATGTAATGTATTTATGATGTAGGTATATTTTAATTACATTCTAACTTAGTCGGTGGTGACCCTGCCTGCCTGATGTCTCTGGATATGAATATTATGAATATTAGTTTCCTGTTTGGACGTTAACGATGTATTTATGTTTCTATTATATATATCGTCATTTGGTACCTATATCACAAAACTTATTGAGTAGAATTAGGTGAGATTGTGATTGGACCAAAATATTCTAGGGTCTTAGACTCATGGCCATCTCTTTCCCATTGAGCTGTGCCAAATACACGTAAATTGAGAGAAAGTTTTGGGGGAATGTTTTACTTTGCCGCGGGTGGATCAGGGCCACTTTTATTTTGGAAATTGCGTTTTTGGTCCCAAATCGATAAAAGACACATTTCTTGTAAAAATAGTTCCATCTATTTTATAATTATTATTGGACAGGCTCAAATATTTGCCATCAAAGTAAATGATTTCTGTGTTTAGCAGAAAGTGCAATATTCGGTAAAATATTGATAGTTTTCGGTGGGTTGGATCCTTTTCCTACTTTATTATGAACGAACTACTTCCACTCAATAATATATTGTCAATGAAAATTATTTTCAGTTAATTGTTCCTTTTTTGGAATTCAATAATATAATATAACAAGATGTTAAACTCATTATCGGATGTAAAAATCTGTACAAATTGGTGGTCAATGGGTTGTTTCTTAGTCTGAAAGAGACAGTAACTTCCAACACAGCCATTATCACCAGGCTATAATCCCACCTACCGTTCCCTCATAATTAAAAGCTGCGAACTCTGACCTTAGTTATGATACCCACTCCAACCCAACAGGACTCCTCGAATGTTATTCCACGCACGTCACCATTGTTCCTCTATCATTCTATATTAAACTGTATTATTATATTATTAAAAAGATATACCATGTACATTATTGCGCTTTGAAGAGCGGTCGTGCGCAAAAACTGAAGCTTTCCGGTTCTCAAGTGGACCCGTTCATTCCTTTCGTTCAGTGTTACGGTTCCTATTGTTCGTTCAGTTGAGTATTACTGACGAACACTGAGTCGAACAATTAGTTGAGTCCATACGCCTCTACCGCTCGTTGGCAAAAAGTGCTCTAGCGTTTGAGCGAAAGGAGAAGAAGAGCGTTAAATTAAAAACAAAGTGACGTATGTCAACAGCGATAACTCATGATATAGGTACAGGAGCATCATGGTTGCTTATCGATTATAGAAAAAGAATCGAAACGATGAGCTATATATTGAATTGACCGATCGAATGACAGGCCGCGTGACCTGTTTCATACATAATTTTTCGGTTTCGATTGCGTAAATAGTTAAAGTATTCACGAAAAATATGCTCAATATTGATGTAAACATGAAGGAACCTGAAGCAAACTAAGAGTATTTCATCATTATCATGGGATTAAAAAACGTGTGTAAATTACAAACAGATAACAAAAAGAATAAACTATAAGCCACAAAATGGCGCTGGTTCTCATTCATACAGTGCAGTAGGTACGGGGAAGGTAAAATCGTATTTCAAATGTTTTTTTTTAACTTGTTTTTTTTTTCAGAGTTTACGATTCAAAGCGTTCGACTCTTCAGAGTTCGATAATCAAATCAGAATTCGCAGTACAATGATACGAGTAATTAAATTAGCATTTTTTTCTCTTATAAATAAGGTTCAGATTCCAATGATTTAAGCTCAAGTACTCATATCCGTTTTGAAAGCGATATATTGTTGATTTTAGAGTGGAGTTATTGTGCAATGTACACCTTTATTATAATCATATCATGAATCCATGCCGCAATTCTTGTGTTATTATAAAGTAACAAAAAATAACTAACATTATAATTATGTTACACTTTTCACTTACGTGCAAATAAAGATTTATAGGTAGTGTCATTTACCGAAGGCGAGTTTTGGCAACTGTCTATTGAAGTTGGCACTGCTTAAGCAATTTTTAACACAGTAAAAAAAAGGGTTTCAGTAGTGAGTATTTTAGTAATACTAAATTTTCTCTATACGCGATATGCTAGGATACTGGTGTTACATCTTGCGGCTGAAATAATGATGAATTACATTATAGCTTAATTCACGTACACTACCTAGGCTAGGCAGTCACGGAGCTGATAGCAGATACACACTATTTGAACCCTTACGCAATGGAATCAGGGCAGTCTTCCTAATTTGCGCACGTGACACCTCTGGAGTTACAGGCGTCCATAGACTGCGGTAACTGCTTACCATCAGGCAGGCCGTATGCTTGTTTGCCTCCGACGTCGTATAAAAAAAATATCAGCCATTGACGTCCTGCGGCTGGATATTAGGGCTTCCTCATAAACGCTCCACGCGAATCCGTATCTTCGCGGGCCTTAACGAAATTTGCAGGCCGTGAAATAAGTACTCTTGCACAGCTGAGTGAAAGAGCAGATATACAATTTTTTAATTTCAAAATTCGTCAGACCCTTGCTCGAATCCACAGCTCGGTACGCGATGGGACCGTACAGCCCGGACAGCCTGCCGCTGACAACAATGGGACCCTCCATTTTTAAGAATTTTGTTTCGGACTGTACCTAGGGTCAGGGTTCGAGGGATTTCTTGCACAAATTGAATATTGATCTTGCAAAAAATTGGAAAGGTAAGGAGAGTAAAAACAGAGATTACATTTTTCACATATGCTGCGTATAATGATTGTGTTATTTTTGTAAATCAACTATTTTGTGTTGTTATTTTGTCTCATCAGCCACGAGATAACATAAGTATAGTTTGTTAGAAGAAATGTGGCACCGCTTTCTACTACACTTAATAAAGACTCTTGGTTGTTAGGTGACCTATTACGGAAATGACATTAATGGCTACCACAAAAATACATGTCTTTTTAGATGCCATAAAAATTGTATTTAAAAATGATTTCGGGGCTCATAACCATGGCAAGGAGATATAAAATAGTTTATTAAGAATAAGATGACTTGATGACTTGATGTCTTGCTGGGATTCGCTGGCTGTAGTGTGCTGGAAATGGGCACACCTACGGGACCTAGTCCAGCAGAGTCGAGGGACTTAATCTCAAGATAGGATGTAAGATGTCTATGCTCTTATGTCTTGACCAAACATTATGTGTCCATATGTCAACTGATGTCGGGATCTTCATGACAATTTAGCTTGGGCAAAGGGTTTCTAGATCAAAATCAAGTTGGACCTACGCCTACGTCTGACCAGTACGAGTACTATCCAACCTAGTCCAGCAGAGACGTCCTTAGCTGGTAGGCGGATAGGAATAAAAAATACAGGAACTTAAAACGAATTTAAAACTCCATATGCCATTGAATCCTTGCCAAATCACTCCTCAATCATAGTTCCTCGTACCTTTCATCAGATAAGCGAAACCTTTTTAAACCGATGATCGGCCATTTTGTACAATGGCACCTATTCCAACACTACCATATCATGTCCAAACCTGTCTAACACTATTTGGTCTTAAGACTGCTACCATAGGAGCGTAAGCGAGGGTCAGCCGTGAACACTGAAGTTGGAATATGTTTGGAATCTGTTCGAGATCTATCGTATTCAAAGTACTGAGACAATCAATCTTGCGCGTGACCCTTTTTGCATGAGCTCTGGGATTTGAGTGTAAAAGAGAAACTACAGTAGGCTGTCCTACTACACCAATATATAATCTACACAGCTTAGAGAAGGGTGAAAAACGGCTTGACGTGCATGTAATGCCAAAATTGATTTATAATTAATCTTTGTATTGTTTATATGAGAAGCTAACAAATCAACCAGATTTTTCAGCTGAGCATACTCGGGTGCTCTATTTAATTATAGTTGTATAAAGATTTTATAATATCTAAAAATTGTGGAAGTTTAAATGGCCGGTAACCGGCCGTTATTCACTATTTTATATTTGACATTTTGGGCAGATCCTAAAAACAGTGCGATAAAGATAACTGCAGCTTGGACAAAATATCCTACATAATTCGACTTCTTCCAATACTTCTTCTTCTGAACAAGTGAAAAAGATGGTAATAAGTTATTCTATGTGTGACTGTTTTCCTTTTTGCAAAATACAGTACATTATCGGATTTAAATGATAGGCGACTGTTTGCGACATTATAGTTGAGTGAGCCATCAACTAACAACGAAACAGTCCGACACAGACATCAATAATATCACTCTGTGCAGATAAAATCACTGCTTAAGAAATAAACCCCACAAAGGAAACAGTCGAGAACGTGTGCATCGAAAAACGTTCAATCAAGTGCCTTTTCCCGCTAATTTGGTGTTAATAAACCGAGCCTACTGTACAGCTTGTCTTTACCGACCTCTGAACTGGCTAGTCACGGGTCCGGTCCCCTGGGCAGCCCCGTTTAATGCATACTTGGGCGCGATTACCCGCTTTGTCTGAGTTTGCACGACTCTGCTTCTGATAAGATGGTCGATGTATGCGCCTACATTTTACTTGATACCATAATGTATACTGGAAATATGAGGATAAAGTTTTTTTGGATTTAAATAGGTTGATGGTACTATAATTATGTATCGCCTACGGACCCGAATCCATAGCTTGCTAGTCGATATAGCTAAGAGATAGGACAGTTCAATGTATGAAAATCGAAGATTTTTTTTATCGATATTAAAGTTACCATTGCCAACTAATAAGCAATTCTCGTAACGATTTGCGAATATTTTGATGAAAAATTCTTGATATTGCTTTACGCACATTTATTTTAGGTTTTATAATATCAATTTGGGTGGCACTTCCTATGTTGATACAGACCCCAGATTGGAACAAATAAACGTCAAATTAAGCGATCGTCATGTGTTAAGAACATTGTTTAATAAACCCTAATCCTTAAGAAAATGTTCTCAACTTACATAAAAATCTCACAAAGGTTTCCACAAATGCGTAAAGAGAATCCTGCAATTTATACATTGCTATCCGGGACACCTCTCCGACAGCAAGTAAAAATATTATGTACTATTTGTCTTCATAACAAAACAAGTTTGCCAAAAAATATTGTGTCCTTTGTCACATATGAGAATGACACATACACGACTGAAAAACTTACGTTTATTCAAAAGCTGAAGGCAAACAAATGACAAAAAGCCTACGTGCTAGTCAAGTTAGCAATAATTATCTTAAATACATACTTATACAAATAACAAAGATGCTTCCTATTACAAAAGGCTTAAGATTCCTTTTAGGGTAACAAGGCATTGACAAGTTTTTGCTATTGATAAATACACAATGTATTTGTGAGTGCCAGAAATATGATAATTATTAAAGCTATTAGTGAAGTTACGTAAAGTCGCTGTAATGTGATAATTTATCACAAAATACGCGAACGATCAATTATGTATTGGAGTTTAAATGAGCCCTTATTTTTCATTGACGTTTAAACTTTTGTAATGATGTGTAGTTTATTTTCAAATTATTTACATTTGACGCCTATTAAGATGTCAATTACTGACTTTGAGCAAGTTAAACGAATGTTAAAACTGGTAATTATGTTCAGTTTAAGTACAATAATTCCATATTCCTAACTTAATAACAGGGAGATTTACTAAGCGCATGTACTTACCTACAGCGCGCAGACTTGCTCTTTGACAAAAGTTCAAAAAACCAAACTCAGGGTTTGTCAGCGAGCCATGGAGCGTAGTATTCTGAACGAGAAGTTAACCGATCGCATTAAAAAGTCAATACTACGCTCCAAAACTGGAATAAGCGCTGTAGCTGAAGCTGCTGCCAAACTCAAATGGGACTGAACAGGACACGTCTGTCGTATGCCCGATAACCTGTGGGCCAATACATCTACCCGTTGGATCCCACAAACTGTAAGGCGTTGCGGCAGACCTCGTCAGAGATGGTGGGGCGAGCTTGACGCCTTTGGTAGAGACTGGTGGAAAACTGAAACGTGGAAGAGCAAGAAGGAGGTCTTTGCCCAACAGTGGGACAATATGGGCTCGTTAAAAAAAAAAAAAAAATGTATGTAAATCTTTGGCGTTGTGATTATTGTCTTCCCTAACTTCAAAAAAAAAATATTTTTTAAAAGGTTTTCTATTTTATAATCAACTATTATTTACCTCTTATTTCCCTTCTTGTGCCCTCTTCTTCGTCTTCAGTTCCCTTAAATATTAATGGTTACATGCCTTGGAGCGTAATATTCGGGTTCAAATTAAAATCCAATCCCGTAAGACCTGCGAACTGCCTTCTAGGAAATTATCAAAAAACCATGTGATGTTATAAAGAAGCACCAACATCCTTGTAGCTCACGTCGCATTGTGGCGAACAATTATCATTGTTGTCCACTAGCATTGTCGCCTTCGCTAATCATAGTGCAAACACGCGCAAATAGTTAGCCTTTTATCATCACGGCGTTTCAGATTCTAATATTGCTTGGTCCAAGCAACAAAAACATGGTCGCCACTTGAGTACCTTTATGCCCCAACGGCCATCGGTTCGACGTGAAAAACGTCAACTGTGGAAAGCCGGACATAATTCGAATAATATGGGGAGTTGTCTAACTTTTGAACGACCAAAATCAAAAATATAGAGTTTAAAAATCGAAAACAAAAGTTGACTCCATTTATTTTGGAACGAATTTGTTACTTTTCTACCCACGATTTTGAATAAGCATTACGTACGTATTTCTACCATTTCTTTGTTTGTGATTGAGTTTTTAATAGTCGAGTGCTACGCTTTCAAAAAATGCCTCTCAACACTAAATCGCACTTCAAGAAAAGGTTACTAAAGGATAGTACTCGTACTGGTCAGACGTAGGCGTAGCTCCAACTTGATCTTGATCTAGAAACCCTTTGCCCAAGCTAAATTGTCATGAAGATCCCGACATTGGTTGACATATGGACACATAATGTTTGGTCAAGACATTAGAGCATAGACAGATATCTTACATCCTATCTTGAGATTGAGTCCCTCGATCCTTGAATTTTTTTAACGCTTGATCTTGAAAATCAGCATTATTCCATCAAACCACCAATTCTAGTAAATAGCAGTGAGCTTCGAATCACTTCCTGTAGCGGTCTTTTCGATGGTCTTTTGTTTAGCAATTTCCATTCGTGGCTCATTCATTGTAAGTTCATTCAGCTCACTAACAGTTGTCACAACTACCACTGATTTCTTCTCCATTCGACCACATGTGGTCGTGTCGACATCACACCTCCGTTCTGATTGGCAGCCTCCACGCTTCGACAATAGGGTTGGTAACCACAATGCGACAATAACAATTAGCAGCTTGGCGACTATTGTCGTGCTGCTGTTATGCAATAGTTTGTAGTCTCGAGGCTTTTTGTGGCAGCCCATACAGAGCCTCCTGAAACAATTTTGTATCTGTCATGGTCACATGTACTTCATATTTTGTAGTGTTTTTAGTTACTCAATAGACCTAATAGATACTTGAGAACAATCACTTACAGATCATAGTCGCAGGACGAGCGCAACCCTATGAAACAAGTAGTTTTCCAGTTCCATCAACAGGTAAAATTCTACTTGAAGGGGAACATCTAGGCAAAGCTGTTGGCACAGCTCCTGAGGCTAACAAGCACAGTTTACCTTCTTATTACTATGGAATTATTTTTACCCGAGATACGCACTGCCACTTTTCACTTACGAGTATATAGCGGTCGATTCGATCGATTTATACAAGTGCTTTCACAAAGTCAAAAAATAGCAGCTGGTTTAATGTACCACGAGTACAAAGTCGAGCAATTGACATTCTACGCTATACGTTCCCTTTTGATATGATATGAAATGAAGACAAGAAAAGGGTTTTCACGTCTATAACCACTACCAGCCACGCACAGTCGCTGTGTGAGTCCCAGAACTTCTGAAACCATATGAAACCATATAACTCCACGCCAAGAGCTGTATCTAATCTCATGTTTCATGATCACATCAGCCGTCTCAGAATTGTAAGCACAAGTTACTTTCTGCTAACGAAACTTTAAGCGTATGTATTTTCATCGATCAGAGATAGGCGCGCGCACAAAGAAACACTCGGAGCTATCGCGATGGTGACTCTGCTCCCAGTGTCCTTACCATGAGTTGCGACATTGACGTTTTCGATAACGAGTATCGAGTTTACTATCTGTGCTTCTCGCTTGTACTATTTTAGTGCGAACGAGATGCACAGATAGTAAACTCGATACTCGTTATCGAAAACGTCAATGTCACAACTCATGGTAAGGGTACAGAGCAACAATGAGGGGACAGATAATGGACGGTACAATAGAATTTCGACGTTTCAATGTGTATCATCATCATCGGTCATCGGTTACATGAAATAGGCTCTTCTTCCTTTTTTTATTTTACGTATAATACCTGATCTTCTTTGCATCATAGCTGCAGAGTCTAGGTATGGATAATTGGTATAAATCTACTACCAAGTTTGTAATTTATTGATCGTATCGTATGATATAAGGTTAAATTTAGAAGGATAGGAATGTTTTTAATAGTCAACAAACCACAAAACAAAACAAAACCAAGTTAAGAACGGTAACTAGTGTCATAACAGGTCATGGACCATTTAACAAGCATCTATTCAACTTAGGTGTTATAGACAGTCCCCTATGCCGAGGATGCTTGGAGACAGAAGAGACGGCCGCTGTTTCCTATCCTTTTAGAAGGCTTTAAACTGTCCGTTTTCGTAGTATTTAATAACCAATATATCATAAAGGGTAACAATTGCATAACCTACACTCCTTTAAGAACATCCAAAGAAAGTCTACGAAGAGTCGATTCTCTATCGCCTATCGCTCGCCATACTGTTTTACTTGACACAGTTCCAATTCCTTTAGAATCATGGTCGACTTGGGACCATGTCGCACGAAAGATCACCATCGTAAACCCTCGAATCGATGTAATGTGACAAGCAAATGATCGTCATTATTGTTTGTCGAACGTCATTATAGATTAAGTCTGTGGTAGATTCGTCAGCTCCATTGGTGCTTACTATTGGTCTCTCAACATTTTGTCATAAGTTAGAGACAAAAATTTAGCCGTGATCTAAACAAGAAACGTTTTATACCAAAAGACCCTATAAACGTGACCGCGTAGAGATTCAAAAGACCCTAAGTCTCTCTTCGGAACCACAACGTCCATGTCCTTCTCTAACATCGGTGCTGATGAAATGTCTTCTTACGCGGTTAAATCCCGTTTAATCCAAAGATTTTTTTTTTTTTTATGACAGAGGCGGCAAACGAGCAGACGGATTACCTGGTGGTAAGCAATTAACGTCGCCCATGGGCACCCGTAACACCAGGGGAGTTACAAGCGCGTTGCCGGCCTTTAAGGGGGGTTGGAGCACTGGGAACCTTACTCACCACCAGGAACACAACACTACATACCTGAAAGGTAGCAGTGCTATTATGGCTGTGGTTTTCTGTAAGGAGGAGGTACTGCCCCAGTTGGGCTGCCCCAGATTCAAGCGTGATGGTCATCGCTGTGCCCTACCTCTCATTGTTGGACGTAGTTTAAGGACATACCCGGGTCCAAAAAAAATATGCCCTAACTAAAGGATTACTTTATAAAAACCGTGAATGTTTAATTGAGTATTATATTGCCTACAATATAATAGTACATTACTGCAGCCGCCGGGAAAAAGGGGGTTGAAGGCTGAGTTGTATATACGGCCGACTGTAAGGAGGCCGGATAGTATACGAAGCCTTCAAGACCCTTTCACGGCTAGGCATGTATAGTGCTTTTCTCAAACTAATGCAATGAAATAAATAAAAAAATACCACTGAACAAAACAGCTTCACGACATAAGTTTTTTAATTTTTATCTCCAATCCCGCTTTGTAGTATTTTTGCCTTCGATGTAATAATTAATGACTATCATAAATAGTCTGGCTATAATTACTATATACAACATTTAGAAAAACCACCAAAAAAGAATGCACTTACCTTTTAAATGATGGCGCTACGGCATCTGTCTTTGGCGGTACACAATAACAAAATATAGATAAATAAAACCGGGCCCGGTTAGATTATTCAATTTTTATACACCCGTAACACTATATCTAAGTCACAAAAGCATTTAATCACACCATTTACCACTATTTAGTCTTAATAAACAGAGTTCTACACGCCGAAAAACTTTTCCATTCCGCCATTATTAAAACAACAAGTAAAAGTGTCCTGTGATTGGTTGAGTCAAAAATGCGTTCAAAAACGCGCATGCGTGGAGTAGTGTTTGGTGTTGCCAATACAATTTTAAAATTGAGAGCATGAATAATAAATATAATAATCTAATAACCTGATGATATGAATATTCAATTACATGATAAATAAAATAAATCTCTTGATACCATTTCGTCTGAAATAAGCGAGATTATTTTTTAGCCCGCTAATCATTTAGTCACTAAAAATGATAAAAAAATATAACTCAGCTGTTTGAACAGGCTTCATGAACACAGACGCCAGGTATACATAAAAATTAAAAAAAAATTACTTCCCGGCCTAGGCCTTCAATTTTATATGAAATTCGTTACCTGTCCTCTGGAGTCGATCCGCCCTAAACGTGATACTTCGAAGCCTATTATGACGCACGTAACGAAGACATTTCATTGCATGTTTGAGAAAATATATTTTTAATACAGGTGCTCAAAAATGGGTACTTTTCGTAGCTGTTTAACGTGCGGAAAGTTGGATTTCGCGCACTAGTGCTTTTTACTTTTCCAGTTTTTTATTTATTTACACTTGTTCCAATTCATGGATTACTAACGAGTGTTAATACTATAAGTCTCCTTTAAACATCTTAATAAACAAAAAAACCTACTGTTAATGTAAGAATAAGAAATAACAAATAACATAAACATGTCATATTTTATTACTTACCTCATCAATCATCATTATAACAAGTTTATTATTAATATTGAAAAACCATTCTTAAAAAGTTGTTGAAACGGAACAGCTGCCGAAACGCCTGTCAAACAATAGGCGTTTTTCCTACTGGTTACTGGTTATGTTTCCAAAGGTAGCATTCGATATTGTTTTTATAAATATACACAAATAATAGTAAAAAACGTAGTGTTTAAGGAAAATATTGTATATTCACAAGTATGTATGTATTTTATAGTACATACATTTAAAAACTTTCATACTTAAATACTTAAAAAATTCCACTCTAGTCGAATTTAAGCTAAAAAAGACACCTCTTTATAATGTCAAAAATTGTCACTGCGATAATCGAACTTGTTGTTGAACGAGTAGTTGTTTTTCTTATTTTATTTCTTATTTGTTTTTTCGCAACTGTATTAAAAAACGTCGTTCGATACACGCGCGGAAATGTCATTCTTCACTCGGCCCGAGTATCGCCACTCGCCTTCGGCTCGTGGCAAAATATCTCGGACCTCGTGAAGTAATGACATACTTTCCGCACTAGCATCGAAATGTACTATTTATTTCCTATAAGCCTTGGTCTCCTGTTTAATGCTATACGCGACGTCTGACGTCAAAAAAAAGCACCAACGTGGACGTCTGAAAGATACAACAGTACATTTTTATAGTCAACATCGTGACGCAGGCGCTGTTAGCTGACAGCGTTTACAGGAGACCATAGCCTGAGAGTTACCGTATCTATTCTCAACTGCATCGATGGCTCGTCCTAATGACTCTGCTTAATCAGATAAACGTTTGTCTCGCGCACAATGCAATAATGTTATTATTTCCTAGAACCCGCCGTTTTTACTTATTGTTATATTTATTACTTTATTGGACCCGATAACTGACTTTGACTGGGAGATATGGTCATATTTCTTAAACCCTGCCCTGGTGCCAATAACCTGGATCTAAAAAACTTCGACTTTTTATTGTTTTGTTACTTATTTTAATTTTAATGACAATAGTGACAGTTACAACTAAATGTATCCCATGATAACCTCATAATTTTAATGAGAAAGAAGGTTGAAACCACGTGTATGCAGTCACTCACGCGACAAGTTTTGGCGACGACAACACAAAGCGGAGTTTAAGTGTGTATGTATGTTATAAACTGTAGTAATTACAATCGTATTATGATAACTACAAGTACTTAACTAGTTACAGTATAATATCTAAAAAAGGCCCTTGAGGCATTGTACCAAGGATGCTGGCGGCATTTCCTCGTTGTATGGCAATGCTGATACGTTGTGCGAGGAAGCCGCCAGCTCTTCGGTCACCAGTTACATATACCAGACGCTACGCGATTTCTGCAAAAAGTAGTTAGTTGTAGTTTGTGTTGTCCTTATTTTTATATCCAGCAATCAGGGGCCTATTGCATAACAATTTACAACTAATAATATTAGCGGATCTCTCTTTCTAATACATGGAATCTGAAAGGGACTTCCGTTAATATTATAAGTAAGGTAGGTACAAGTTGTTATGCATTAGGCCCCATCTGTCAACGTTGGTTTGGTTTAAGTGCTGCTGTTTATTCCTGTAGCTTCCAACCCACGCTGGCAAAATTGTCCTGAATTACAGGCCTATCAAATATCAGATCCAATATAATAAAAAAAATGGCTTATTAATGGTGCCAACGGACGCTCAGCACTCTTAGTGCTTGGAAATGTAGACCTATGCTTTACTGAACATGTCACCCGAGTGACTAATTTAACGTGGTTTTAACCGTATTTTGCTGTACTATTAGAACAACTAACGAAAGTCAAATACAAATTTATTGTCATCGAATTTGAGCAACCTTTGGCCAGAATTATTACTAAATCATATCGCTCGGCAGGCGGTTCCAGTATGTTCTACCACTTTAAGGGATGCTGTTGGCCATCCTCTGGTAGCTTTTAGTCTCAGTTCAAAGACTTCTTACTTCTTGTATCTTTTTGTTCAATAATTATCTACAATATAATCTCATCTATCAACACTGCACTTGATTTCTCAACCTTAACACAAATATTTACACTAATTAATTTGACGCTCGTATGTCCAGCTCAATTCGACTTTAGCGCTTTAGACATAAGGGGTATTATAGACTAAGGAGGGCTGACAAGTCGTTAATATTATGTGTAAACAAACAGTTAAATATTTTTATGTCGGATCGCTCGTAAAGATTGATTGAAGGAACGGTTAATGACGTCACAACAATGGCGGTTATTGGCGGACACGTTTGCCCTTTTATGACGGCTTGCTAATATGAAACAGGTACTTTGATTAAATTCTTAAGTTTATGGTCTTGCTTATTTAACGCATATATGAATAGGTAAGGTTAAAACATTTTGAATATCTATCAAACCTGAGACAATGCTGAAACAATAAAATGTTATAGAAAAACTTAGCTAAAGCACCCGGCCTAATAGTAACGTGTGTCTACACGCATGTCGGCGTTCGCGTTCTATATTAAAATTTCGACGTAAGTTACAAAGTCGTTCTCTGCATAACTACATAGACATGGGCCTTCAGTTTTAGTGAAAATCGCTACACCGATAAAAGCAGCTCTAGTATATATGTATGTAGATAGAAAAACATAGAAACCCATAACTCAGGGACACCTTTGCTCATCACTTGTAAATGCTATTACTGAAGTTTGAATCCAGGAAAGCCGGCTTCATATCCATTAGGTCAGACCTGGTGTCACTACTTATGTACTTATCCTGATATTAGGTACCTCAGTTTGTTGTTGGGCCCAGGTCCTTGCGGCCAGACACCACGGAGGACAGCAATTTTTCTTTAGAACTCTTTTTTTGGACCCGGGTATGTCCTTAAACTACGTCCAACAATGAGAGGTAGGGCACAGCGATGTCCATCACGCTTGAATCTGGGGCAGCCCAACTGGGGAAGTACCTCCTCCTTACAGAAGACCACAGCCATAATAGCACTGCCACCTTTCAGGTTTGTAGTGTTGTGTTCCTGATGGTGAGTAAGGTTCCCAGAGCTCCAACCCCCCTTAAAGGCCGGCAACGCGCTAGTGACTCCCCTGGTGTTGCGGGTGCCCATGGGCGACGGTAATTGCTTACCACCAGGCAATCCGTCTGCTCGTTTGCCGCCTATGTCATAAAAAAAAAAGAACTCAGGAACAGCTAAGAGTGGCGATTATGGCATTCAACCCATGCTGAGATCGTCCCCTGTGGCGATATTTGGGAAGACCCTGTGTCCAGCAGTAGACGTGCGTGGCTGTTAAATCATTCAAGAATCCATACCAGAACACTCCTAACAAAACGTTTAAGTACACAAACATTGAACAGTCTTCAGTACAACCGGCTCCATCAAACATTGTTAAACCTTTGTTAAACGTAGATTAATGAGCCCGGATCGCTTATTGAAAGGCTGCGACAAAAGTAATGTGGTTCTTTATGTTGTAATAGCGAGCTGTTGGGATTCGTTATGGGGCATAAAACATTGTGTCACGTGGTTGGATTTATTAGATGTCATGTGCAAAAAATGACGTCTCAATAGACTTGTGTGAACAGGTCATTTTGTACGTAATTTCTGTAAAAAAAATTTTTTTTTTCGGTTTTTTATCTTTTAAAATCTTTGTAGTAAAGGGTACTTACATTTCAGCCGTATGCAGTCCACTGCTGGACATAGGCCTCCCACAAATATGACTTGTATCATCTTGGGGGTAAATGCCATAGTCGCCACGCTTGGCAGGCGGGTTGGCGACCGCAGTAGCTGTAGATTGGGTTGCGACGGACGCTGCTGCCCGTCCGTAGGATTTTTCCCTTTGTCGCCTCTTACGGCACCCGCGGGAGGAGATGGGGTTGTGCTAAGTATTCTAGTCAGCCGGGACCACACGGCGTAGGGTACTTAAAGGGTACTTAGGTCTGATTTAAAAAAATGCTCCAGCTAAAAAAACTAAGCTAAAAGGCAGTTGTAAAAATTTGGTTTTTATAATTTCGAATCTATGGAATTTCATCATTTCAGCCGTAAGCCGCCCACACTGCTGGAAATATTAGGCCTCCCCTAAATGACTTGTCTCATTTTGTCTGCGGTCGCCACCCTGGGCAGGCGGGTTGGAGACCGCATTAGATTTTGATTCGGTTTCGACAGACGCTGCTGTTCATCTGTTGTTTTTTTCCTCATGGTAAGTACTTGTAACCACTTAAATATTAGATGTAACTTGTAACAAAGAACTAAAATTAGAATTATAATTGTATAAACTTCTTCAAACTTTGCCTACGACGTTTTATTATATTAAACTTTTATTTCTTGCTTAAGTGTTCAATAGGTAAATTAGTAAATTATTTAAGTTGTCAATTCGTTTACTTCCATATTTAATTTAGACGCAATTTCTAAGGGCTCGTTACGTTTTGTATAATCAAAAGGTCAACGTATAAGTTTAATATACTTAACAATACTTTTTTCTAATACTTAGTACTTAGTATACGTATAGTAGTTATAACTTTATAAGGTACCTATGCAGCGTCATGTACTCGTACTTAGTATCAGTCAAAGTGGCCAAAAACATATGAATACAGATGTTTGCTCAAAGGCGCACACACGACTTTCATACGATCAAGCGCAATAAAATCACGTTCACTAACTTATGACATACATAGACTATTATCAAGGATTAACTATACAAATATGTTGTTCTTCTTCATGTACGATCTCTGTTAGAGGTTGGCGACTGCATGCCTCTCTGTCTTAGTCATGCGAATTAGTACATCCATGCTCTTCACTTCCAACCATTATCTTATATTTTAAGTTCTCGATATACATCTTTTATCGCGGCCATATTTCTTTTAAAATTTTCAATCAATCATTAATTACAGTAGTTCATACTTATTTGTAGTCAACACATTCTTCCATTCAGGAATATCCAGGGTTGTCTGGAAGATGCACGGCACATGTAAGAAGGGCAGCCCTAAATCTAATTGGCGCCACTGTGGAAAGATGAGAGTACTGGGAATGGGTTGGGAGGAGGTGACCCAAACTGCCCAAGGTCGTAGCCAGTGGGAAAATATAATTCTAGTCCTACACTCCGAGCAGTGGGTAAAAGGAAGAGAAAAAGAGAAGAAGAACACATCCTTGCTGTTACATAAAGTTATATACATTCAGCAGCAGCAGTGGCTAAGCGGTTGAAGTGTTCAAAATGATGTTCACATCTCTATTGTCAAGAGAATAAGAGCGTGTGTAGGTAAATTTCAACACTTCACCCACTCAGCCACTTTTGCTGCTTAATGTACCTAACGATACATTTGACCCTTTGGTAACTATTTGACATTAACTGTAGATTCAAGAAAATTGTACGAATGTCGTGTTATTAAACGGTTCAGTGAAACCGGCCTCAAAAAAAATACAAACTCATATAAATGGAAAGCATTTTGTAAGATTAATATTCGAATGATTTGTATTAAAAATCTGTTAGGTCGTGAATACGTTCAAAAATGTCTACGATAATTTCATCGCATTGAAGTCGGAATAGCGACAATGGAAAAACAAAATAGTCTCAAGTATTTCAAAATATTTAAAGTAACTAATCCATTGTCCGGCAGAAATAGAACGGGTCAGCCCTCGCCTGTCAATCAGGGATACAAGAATACAACCCGACAGCCGTCAAAAGTTGTCCCAAATCGCATCGGACCCGGTGACCCAAGCTAACGACACAGACCAAAATCTTCTGACCACCAACTTACATAATACACACGGACAAAACTGTAACTAAACTGTATCCCAAGAAAAACCAAAGGAATATGAAGATTAAAGCGCCGCCGCTGATATACAAGTTAAACTTGTATTACGATAGGCAATTTGTTTTGTTCGACTATCACAATCGTCTGGAAACGTCCCTTAGAACACAATGGCGTCTAAAATAAACTATCATATAATATCAATAATACATTCAACTAGCACGGACACATGTATTTTAAATAGTTATTATGTGAAACCAGTTAATAGAAGGGTTCAGGTGGGGTTTGATTGTAATTCCCATGGTTCCTGTGCATATCGATTGTAAAACAGAAGTTGAGCAGAAATGAGCTTTATATCCCCGCAATAAGGTTTAGTTAATGTTAGTGAGCTGTGTCAATTAAAGGGTGGCGGTTGATGCTTAGTTATGACGTAAGCGTGACGTGTTTTGAGAAACATTAGAATTTGAATATAAATAGTTTTGTATGGAGAAACCGGAGCAAAAGGAGTTAACTGGAGTTTTGTTGTAGAATTACGATGCGGTCCGGATCTTCAAGTGACATGTTATCAGAACATTTTTACATACTTGTTACGGTTTACAAGTTCTACCTGGTTCGAAAATTTCAAGTCCCATTCCCGGTTAATGAATAAATGCCAATAACTTAGTTGACATGTCAATCGTACAGAGTTTTACACGAGGAGTTATAGGATGGAGTACAAGATGTTTACTCAAACCATCTTTTTATAAATTTTCACTTTATAATTATAATACCTTTTACTTTTTATAAACTGTCTTTAGCAACCACCATAATCATGTTATAAATATGTTCATATTAATATATATTCAAAGCATTTAATGATATATTGCAATGACAACTTGCAAATAAGTATTATAATTGTCTACTCAAACGTGCATGATGTATGTGCGTCTGTTAAAACGATTACCGCACCAGAAAGTCGCTTGACAGTCATAGGATAGCAATGCAAAAGCAGATTAGTTTGGCTTTAGCTGTTAATGAAGTGATAAATAAAGAATAGTACAGTAATAAAGGAATATTTTGTGAGCCAAACAGTTATTACAATTTATTAGTTTGAGGTAAAGAAACCTCGGCTGCTGTAAAACAAAACGCACGATCAGCTAAAAATGGAGGCAAACTGTCAAAATCTCATCTCTCATGCCCATGCCAGTTCTAAGAACAAAGGCTACCCATGTTACACCACGCTCCAAATCGGTAGAACAACTAACTTGTATATCTCTCAGTTCACGAGAAGAAAAAAGGCCCAAGTTAGCTATTTGAGAGAAAAAAGAAAGCATTTATTTGTGGCACCAAAATGTCAAACATTGCAAACATTGCTATAGTATTGCTATTGGGTGCACTAAGTATTTAGTTGGTTGGAAGGAGAACTATAAATTAAACTATTAAGGCCCATACTCAAATTGAAATAAGCTAAGTTTAGTAAACTTGTCTCTGGCTATCAACCGCAATAGTTATGTTTAGTGTTTACCATGTTCCACGCAAAAAGTTTATTCTAACCCTTGTCTAATTTATTATCGATATAAGCCTTCCTATCAATGTCAATTCATTCACCCTTGTGTTCTCCCCGCATTGTAAAATAATAAACAATTTTTTAACCTAAAATAACATTAAATTATAACCCAAGTTTCTGACCAACGTTTAAAAATGTCTTTAGGTTGAAGCTGTTGTTTGTGTCTTAACGTGGAATGGTTTGTGAAACTAACTTCGCTTACCATTCGACACTATTTATTTAATAATCGCGTATAAATATGTCCAGAAGAAAACGTACATCGACTAACATGATGATGATTCCTGTTTAAAAATATCCAATCCGCAAAAACTTCAAATGTGTATAGGCCATTTTGACTTTGCGTCGAGATTTTTTCAAAAGGGCAAGATGTTTGCTTATGCGTTTAGCCGAACGGGCTGTTGTACAAACCCGGTCTTGTTTCCGAGGTGGTAAGTGGTAGATAAAGATGTTTGATTGTCAGATTTGTTTATGGCATTCTTGTTACTGTTTTTTACAAGTCTTTATGGAGCCGGCAGCAGATTTGATTCGAATGTTTCTATAGAGCGCTACCGCGAAAATCGTTATTTAATTTCGTTTAATTTATTCAAATAAGGAATATGATATTAGAGTAACACCAATGCGTCATATAACTAAGTACATAAAACAATATAACATAAAATAAAAATATCTAGATTTTGACAGTGGGACAGATAACACTAGAGCAGGATTCGGCAGATTGCCCCGGCACCTCCGAAACACTACCCACTTCGGCCAGAAGTCCGCGCTTCCAATGGTGTCCAGCAGCGATTCTTTCTCTCGTCATAATCATCATCAGGCTATAGTAGTCTATTGCTGAACATAATATTGAACGCTTTAAACACAAAACTATCGTGAGATTCAAACATATTAATTGTATAGAAGCGGGTAACTCACGTTTTATAAATCGAATATTGCTCGACATGTTTTACTCCGTAACGAGGAGCATAATCATAAACCGACGCAGACGCATGCGGAACGCAGCTCTACGCAACCGTTTACTCGACGCCGGCAACAGCTGAGGGCGGGGAGGCGAGAAATTACCCTCATTTTCAGCAATATTTTCAATAGTAGGGTTGCACACTACACTTACTATGTCAGTTGGCAAAGGTCCGTCGACACAAAACGCCGACGTACCACACAACAGACAGTTCTCTAACTAGGGGGCACTGACCATTTACAGTCTGCGTCGGTTAGCCAACGCGAACGGCTCATGATTATGCTCCTCGTTACGAAGTGAAACATGTCGAACAATATTCGACTTATAAATCGCTTCTATACAACTAATACAATATAAAACGCCGTTGATGAGACTCTCTAAATGGTGCAGTGCATTAGAAATGTTTGCTCAAAGGCGCACACACGACTTTCATACGATCAAGCGCAAAAAAAACACGTCGCTGAATTGACTAACTTATGACATACATAGACTATTATGAGAAGTAGGGCACAGCGATGACCATCACGCTTGAATCTGGGGCAGCGCGACCGGGGAAGTACCTCCTCCTTACAGAAGACCACAGCCATAATAGCACTGCTACCTTTCAGGTATGTAGTGTTGTGTTCCTGATGGTGAGTAAGGTTCCCAGAGCTCCAACCCCCCTTAAAGGCCGGCAACGCGCGTGTGACTCCCCTTGTTGCGGGTGCTCATGGGCGACGGTAATTGCTTACCACCAGGCAATCCGTCTGCTCGTTTGCCGCCATCAACGATTAACTATACAAATATGTTGTCATTTCGGGGCAGCTTAAAACCAAAATTGTTTGCGTTCTCTCTGCTAAAGAGTAAGACTGATAGCTTAGAATAATGTATTCATTTGTATCTCTTGTTCACAAGCGTTACAAAACTCCAATGCAATTCTCATTCACACATTGTATCGCCCAATCCATCAGCGCAAACCGCATGGATATTTGCTCAGCCAGCGTTCACCTTTGTTATTTATCTGCTATTGTTTCCTAAACCTTAATTCTGCGGTTTACGACCTGTCAGAGTAAGGTATAACTTATTGCTACGGAGTCTTCTGCGGAACCCAATGTAACATCGTATTTATGAGAATTAAAGTTCACTGAATCAACAGCTCCTGCGGTCGACAACCCGCCTAGCGTGGCGACTGTGATGACTTACCGATAAGATATAAATCATATTTGGGGGAGGCCTATGTGCAGCAGTCTTCGTCTTACGGCTGAAGTGGTGATGAAACTCATTTTTTTTTGTATAGGAAAGAGCTTGATTTATATTTGGTAATTCAATGATACTGCAAGATTAATTAATTAATTAATCAATTTGTGTTCTTTTTTTTTTTTTACTACGACGGTGGCAAACAAGTATACGGCCCGCCTGATGGTAAGTGTGACCGTAGTTTAAAAACGCCTGTAAGTCTAGAGGATTCACACTCGAGTTACCCTTTAAGCCTCTGAGAATTTGGTGCAGAATTAGCGTGGGTGATCACTGAAATCTGAAAATCCACGTGGACATAACCTTGGATATAATCCATCTCGGGATCTCGTGTGGACTTCGACGTACGACAGTTGGCCATATCGAATAAGGTTTTGTTCCTCGGTTGCTCTCTTTAGAAACTTGAAAGCACACACACAAACTATTGTATTGTATGTTTGAGAAAAGCACTATATATACTTGGCGTGAAAAGGGGTTTTCGGACTCGTAACAATCCCGTTTACATATACTCGGCCGGCAACCACTTACTTCCCAGCCACTGTAGTAATGTACTATATATGTGGCATTATCTATAAAAGGGACCTTATTGTCGATGGCGCTTACGTCGAACCGCGTTGCGTTTGTATTGCGTCGTCTTGAACAACGATATAAGCGCAATCGACAATAAGGTCCCTTTTCATAGATAATGTCACATATATATATATATAGCATAATAAGTTTCATTATTCAACTGCCTCCACCTCGTGTAATCCTAGTAGTAAAAACAACAGGATCTCCGCTCGGCAAGGCATGGCGCGGAGAGGCGGCAAACAGGGCGCGAAGTGAAGCACACACGCACAGTTTGCTCAAGTAATGGAGCCAGGACTGTTGATGAGCGGAACAAGGCCGGTGGAGACGCT
The DNA here is from genome assembly GCA_022674325.2 of Grapholita molesta. Classification (NCBI taxonomy): domain Eukaryota; kingdom Metazoa; phylum Arthropoda; class Insecta; order Lepidoptera; family Tortricidae; genus Grapholita; species Grapholita molesta. The sequence goes on along the minus strand of CP053124.2, from coordinate 18,531,589 downwards.
TGGCTTGTCAAATATCATGTTTCACTTTGACGTTTGACACTAAAAAAGGATGGATATGGAAATGTCACCTTTTAATTGACAGTTCGGGTGCCATCACATATTGACAGAAAAATAGTTTTTGCACTACATCTGTAATCTATGTTTTTTTTTATGACATAGGCGGCAAACGAGCAGACGGATTGCCTGGTGTTAAGCAATTACCGTCGCCCATGGGCACTCGCAACACCAGGGGAGTCACAAGCGCGTTGCCGGCCTTTAAGGGGGGTTGGAGCTCTGGGAACCTTACTCACCATCAGGAACACAACACTACATACCTGAAAGGTGGCAGTGCTATTATGGCTGTGGTCTTCTGTAAGGAGGAGGTACTTCCCCAGTTGGGCTGCCCCAGATTCAAGCGTGATGGTCAACGCCGTGCCCTACCTCTCATTGTTGGACGTAGTTTAAGGACATACCCGGGTCCAAAAATGTTTTGATTCTTCAGCCACTGGGCTGCGTTTTCATTTAATAATAGTACCTAATTCCAGAGGGCAGTCTCCAGTGTATTTCCTCGTCGGGTATTTGATGACAATATGGTGTATTGACTGTATTGAAATAGCAAAACTCATGAAATGAAACAACTAAAAACGAATTATATTATATCCCTATTCTGGCGAAAGAAGACCAGATTCCAGTATTCGTGGTCTTCGGTAAAGCCAGTATATTACGGTAGTATATTAAACAAATAAATAGGTTTATGCGTCTTATTAAAATTTCATCACGTTTTTTACTCTCTTAGTTCAGAAATATTTATAAATCATATGAAACGTTCATAATACACGTTTTGCTATATTACTTATTTATAATATGTAATAAATATATCGTGTGCGCAATAAAAAGTTTAAACGCTGTCATCAAAGAGTTGTGTAATTTGTAACTAATATAATTTATAACTTAGTTTTATGTGATATTATTGTTTTGCTTTCAATAAAACTCTTGCAGCTATTTTATACCTACCATGTAAGTTGTGGAAATGAATAAAGTTTTTATATAATATGTGAATATATAAACAGCATGCAACTCCACGCGACCCCTGTTCCCGCCTCGGCGTACTACAGAAGTCCTCTTTTATTTTGGTAAACTGCCCACTGTCCTTCCCAGAACAGTGCTGCGCCCACTAAGTGGGCTTATCATCATTATTTGACCAAATTAACACGTCCTACAGGAGCCATTCTGGAGGAATATGTGTTTCTTGTTGACTTTGTTTGTGATCCTACAAGTTCTTGTGTATTTTCTTGTAAGTTTGAAATGTTTTAAAAGAGTTTAGCAGTTCCGAAGCACTTATATTATTTTGCCAGTTTTCGGCGAATTGATTCATGCTTAATGATTACTTTCTGGTGCTTATTTGTGTGCAACTTAGTAATAAGTCCAGACAATAGGATTTTTGTTCTTTTTTATCCAATACAGATACTATAACATTAAATGACGGATCGTCCATACCACTCAATACGTAAAGGTGTCTAATCTCCTAAATTATAAAGAAAAGTTAATGTCTAAAATGTCATTTTTGGTACAGGCTTTTATTGCCGACATTACTTTTCTTACACAATCATCAACTCTTCAAAAGGATTCTAACGAGCCTAAGCACCACGGGTTTATCTTGTGTATGTTAGGAGTTGCTTTTGCTACCTTCTGGCTCCAGCTCAGTGGTACCATAATATTGCACCCGTCACCGAACTTACATAAGTGTGCTAAATTTCAGCACAATCGGTCATCTGCTTCAAAATTGAGTTGCAATATTTCACCCGGATAATAGTTATTTATTATGCACGAGAGGGGTACACTTTGCTACCGAGTGAAACACACAATTAAAAAAAAAGTAATAATAAAACCTTAAAAATGTGTTCAAAATTATTGACATCCATAATCCATCCATCATTTATGATTCAAAAACATTAAATAAAAGAACATCCAACCAGCTTACATAAAAAAACACTCGATTATTAATAAACAATTTGTATGAAATTATTATCATGAAATTACTTTGCACTCTCGTGAATAAAACGCAACTTTGCTATCTGTTTTAAAGAATTAAATAGTTTTCTCCGAGCTAGTGAGGTGAAAATATACATACCTACATTGCAAGTTAAAAAAAAGCTTGTAAAATAGTGATTTATGACTAGAAGATAGGTGACATGTGACAAAAACATGACATAATGTACTATGTATAGTATTATACGTGACCGTAATATTCCGTCTTTTTGATCTAATACAGGCTGTTAATGAAATCCTAACATGCTAACTTACAAACTTCCTTGTATCCTGATATACAAAAATGTGTACCGGTCTGTTTGTCCATTTATACAGGAAACGACGTATTGACATCCCGTAGCCGTGAAGGTTGATGTGAGGTGAGAGGTGACAAGTTTTTATGGTACAGTCAAATGTAATAGATGCATATATGATATATAAAAGTAGTGAGAAACTATATTTTCAAATACTTTAAGATAAGCTAGGAATGACAATAAATATTTGACTAGTCTACATTCAATCTATAAAATGCCTTGAGGCATTGTACCAAGGATGTCGGCATTTCCTTGTTGTTTCGTAAGCTGATACGTTGTGCGAGAAAGCCGCCAGTTCTTCGGTCACCAGTTACGTCAACCAGACGTGTATGTGCAAAATGTTTGTGCGCGGTAAGAGCTCCTTAGATCCTGGTGTTTCTTCGCCAAACGGAACAAAATCAGTCAGATAAACAAATTCATATTAACACATATTTTAGCATTCGGCCGAGGGGTCGATATGGTTGTCTTTGGTGTAACTAGGTCGAAAAACAATTGAGAGTGATAAAGACACATGTCAGTGATAAACTTCAAAGACAATTAATTGACAGTGATAACTTAACATAGAAGATAACGATGCTATTTCGAATATAATAGTTATTACACAGAATTAGCTTATCACCAAGCATTTGGTTTATTGGTCCAAAAAGAAAATTGAATAATTTTTGATATTTAACTAGTCTAAAACGGGAGACTAAAAAACTTGATGCATCAATTCACAATTAAGTATTAGAATAACCAAATATTAAGGTAGACCTAGTCATATAATGCAGACAGAGGTTTAGTATTGCGTTATATATTCATGCCAAATTAATTGTATAACACAATGACATAGCAAGCTTCAGGGTTGGCTATTCGTAATATGGTTTATGTTGTCCTCGAAAATTAGGAAAATTGCGAAAATTACTAAAGGAAAAACTGTGTTGTAACGTCAAAATTAAAGTTAATTCGGAGGTCTTTCTATCTTATCTTCTTGGTCCATATATGAACCTAAAATTAACTCGGATGTCATAAGTTTTTCAAAAAAATAATTTGTATATTTTTAATTTAATTGGTCAATTACACAAATCGACCTAGTCCCACAGTAAGTCCAAGAAGGCTTGTGTTGCAAAATGACGAATGAACCTAAAATAAACTCGATATAGAACAAGAGGCGTCATCCTACGTAGCTAGCGACTAACTAAAGAAATACAGCCTTGACCAAAAGTGAGCATACACTTTTTTCTTCTAACTCTAAAAACTATCTCTTTCTAAATGCAGTTAAATAATATTCTGGCTATTCAAACGTTAACATACAACGTTAATATAATACAAAAGAACATCAGCTAATAACACTTATTAGTACGTATTAAATAAGAAAATAAAAAGCACCAAAATATGCGGATCTACAATGAAGTGACTATTGCAAATTTCTATGCCATCACCAGTTACCGCAACGAACAATACCTAATCAGTTTAAAATCTACTCTAATATTATAAAGGTGGCAGTTTCCGAGTATGTATGTTTGTTACTTCTTCACGTTTAAATGACTGGAGCGATTTTAATAAAATTTGGTATGGAGTTAGTTGACACCCTTAACACAAAGGCCACGTTTTTCCCTAATAAATCGCGGGTAACACCACGGGGCACAGCTAGTAATTAATAATTATGTCATCTGAAAAGTTGTAAATACTACTAAAATTTAGTTTTCATATAAAAAGCATGGGTGCTCAATACTTCTGGCCAAGTTGTAGATTCTGTTATCTTTTTAAACTTCAACAGTTATCTTGTATATTTGATCAGAAGAATAAAAGCTGACTGTACACCAATAAAGGTCAGTGCTATTTCTCTGTATCTCAGTACAGTGGGAGGAGGGCGGCCGAAAAAGGAAATCACGCTTACCATTGGCGTGTATGTGACACCGCCTTTACAACTAAAAGATAACATAAATATTGAGCCACATATATTTAGAGAGTAGTGTGAAGTATGGTAACTGGTTGTTTAGGAGCGATAAATAGTGGTTGACACGTATTCAAGGGCGTTTCAAATAGTACCAGTGGTGGGGTTCTGACAAGGACTAGGCAAACTATGCAGAATCCCGCCTGCATTACAAATTTTCATATTGTATTGAAACGGATTACTCGCGATTTATACAGTTCGATAGCATTACACATTGTTACTGAACCAGCGTGCTACCTCGACCTCGTCGTCACTTACCATCAGGTGCGACTGAGGTCAAACTCTGGTCAGTCTTGCATACAAAAAAAACACACCGCTCAGATTCAGTTGAGACCGTCTCAACCAATCTCGCTTGAAACGTAAACTAAGTAGGTTTCCTAGTGGTACAAATCAAGTATGGTGCGGAAGGGTCCTGGATTTTCCCCAGGCTACCTTCCCCCATAGTCCGATCGCTCTAATAGGCCAAACGGTTTATAGAGCCTAATGTAGGTTAAAAAAAGCGATTATACGGTGAATATTACTCAACATTTCACTTTATAACGAGGTGCAGGCATTTCTGCCTCGCACCTCAAAACTGTGGAATGATTTACCGTCAGCGGTATTTCCGATACGACCCTCATACCTTCAAGAAAAGAGGGTACTCCTATTTTAAAGGCCGGAAACGCGCTGCGACTTTCCTGGTGTTGCCCTGGGTGCCATGGGCGATGGTAATTGCTTACCATCAGGCAAACCGTCTGCTCGTTTTGCACCTTTATCATAAAAAAGCATCATGAGCTGTTCCCGTCGGCACGGCTGACGGACTCGTCTAAGAAAACATGTCGATCGCCTATTCACCTTATAAAACTACCCGCTTTAGTATAATAAATATATTTGACGATAGTTTTGTGCTTGAAATCAAAACATTCTTGCAGTCCAACTATTGCCTTAGGTTCGTAAAGCAATGGCAAAGCCATATTTAGCTGAGTCTTGCCTAAAAAAAAAACCTTGCGGCCACATCAATCGATGCGATCTCTGAGCATGGGGAGTTGAATTCCATAATCACCACGCATGCTTAGCTTGTTGGGAGATGGTATGTTCCACCATTCTAGGGAAGCTGCTGCCCATTCTCTTGGTTTAAGTACAATACCAAAACTTAAAATCAGTTTTCGATATCACAAATGGCGTTCGAAAATTATATAACAGTGTCCACTCATGCATCTTTAACGAGTAAAACTTAACACTTCGCAATACCTATAATAATTAGCTCAAGAGAAACAGAAAATGTCAAATAAACACGACCAGTTTGGCCTAGTGGGTAATGACCCTGCCTATGAAGCCGACGGTCCTAGGTTAAAAGCCCAGTGCACAACACAAGCCTTCTTGAGCTTACCGTGCGGCTCAGTCCGTTTGTGTAAGGATGCAAGTAATAATTATTTATTTAATTAATGATAGCTCGCATTTACAGCTTTTGTCGAACATTTACGACTGTTTCCAGGCATTTATAGCCATTTACGGGGTTGGACAAAGGCTTATGGTCCGGTGTTTATAAGACTGTTGTCCGGCTCGCGGACAATACCCCTGGGATTTATGTTGGCATTGACGGTTTCTTGGTACGATAGGGCTGGTGGTACTGGCGTAACTCAGGATTAAGAATCCTTCATCATTATCATCATCATGTCAGCCGAGAGACGACCACTACTGGACATAGGCCTCCCCCAAAAAGACCGGTCCTGCGCCTTCCACATCCAGCGGCATCCCGTGACCTCCACCAGGTCGTCAGTCCACCTTGTGGGAGACCTACATACTCTGCTTCTTTCAATTCGTAGTCGCCACTCCAGAACCTTTCCGCCCCATCGGTCATCGGTTCTAGTTAATAAGTCTTGCTATAAAACTTTGAATCTTTAATTCGATAGCAACTGATAAACAACTTAACAATAGCAAAGCCTACATAAACGGTATACATAGCTGGAGATTATATGGAAAATTTTCGCCCTTAAATTTTATTTTAAAATAATTTCTTAATTTTTAGAGCATATGATTGGGTTCTAAATACAAAATAACAAAGTCAGTAAAAAAAAAAAAAACAAAAAAAGATGATAATAATAGGATAAATCAGTATTAACTGGCCAGTTGTCAATAACTGGGACCTTAGTATACTAAAATGAATTTAAATCGCCTATAAACAAAGTGATTTTTTTGTATAAGTAAAAAAGTTTTGAGGCTAGATACTGGAGGTTGGCCAGTTACTCACGAATTACTGTATTGCATTAAAATCTAAAGCTAAGACAAATACTAATCAAACTGCAACGGACTATTTGTGAAATGCAAATGCACCTGCCGTGCTACCGGCCCACATTTCCATTTTATTCCGCCCCGTTTAGCGTTAAAAAAACCAAAGCTAGTGCGAGTACTGAACGGCAGATGTCATTCGCGGATTAGCTGATTGATTTAGTGCCTATTGATCTTTGACAACTATCCCATTCGCGAAACTTAAACTACAGCTTGTGTAACTTGGCCCAGAGACTTAAGACAACTATATGTGACAGGAGTTCGCTGTTACACTGGATTGTGGAGTATAAGTGTCAGTGTAAAGTCCCGTTTGGGGCTAGTGACATTCGCTGGAGAGCATCTTATGTTCTGTATAGTGCATACAGAGATTTAGGCCTCTTTCCTATGGATATTAAGAGAGATAACAATTTGAAAGCCTAATATTTGGTTATATTTAATTCTCTTGCGTGATTTGTGATTACCTACTATAAATGGCATGACTTATTAGTCAATAACCGATGGAGGAATATCTACAAAAATAGCCCTTATTACAATTTATGTAAACTATGAAGTACAGGGGGACAATCCACTTAGCCCCAAATTAAGCATCGCTTGCACTATGGGTACTAAGGCAATGATGATCATACATAAAAAATGGGATTAGCATCGACTCAACTATAGATGGCAAAAAAAAAATTGAATTTTTTTTCTGTATATATTTTACTCATTGAGCGAGTCCAGGAAATGCTTGTTTTGTGAGTTTAAAACTAGCGATATATTGTACGCAAATACTTAAATATATAAAAAATTAATATGACTTGGGAACAAATACCTGTGGCCATCGCACAATAAATGCCCTTACTGGGATTTGCATCCAGGACCATCAGCTTCGTATGCCAGACTAGTCGTCAAAACCGAGTCACTCCGACAACGGTTGGCCTAGCTAAGTTTCTTGCTGGAGTCTTCTCAACTATGATTAGCAAATCAGCGACAAAACTCCCATTAGTTCGATACCATCATACAACTCAGATCCGGATCAGGCTGCCCCAATCTCGCTGAGAGTGTAAGCTCAATAGGAAAATTCTAGTAGTTTGTACTACACATCAATACTCATCAAGTCTTGTGCGGAAGGGTCCTGGATTTTCCCCAGGCTGCCCTTCCCTTGAGCCTATAAGTCAGGATAAAAAAATCGTTAAAACTATTAAGAATTTTACACCTAACCTTCCACGTTAGTAACAGCTGTTGGTATCCATACTAAAATATCCACCGCAGATGATTCCGGGCTAAAAACCGCAAACTCTTTATTATACTGGTTCCCATACTAAGCACACGAATAATAAAATACAAAGCGTTTTGCTTTAAAATTGTCTCGGGATACCTCTCGTGCTGCGGTTTTTCTGATTCTAAACCAGAACTGGTTTTCCATTTGGCTCGTATTTGTACTATTTTTATGCACGTTTAATATGTTAGCGGCGCAACCGCGAACAACGAAATTCGTAAATTTCGGACGATTGTCTCTGGCTCTCTTATGACGCCTTAATTGGAGTAAAAGGGAAATATACTCGAAATATACGAACTTAGATGTTCGTGGTTCCATGCCAGCTTGAGTACTCATTAAGGTCATAGTACCTACAATTGAAGTACTAGAAACAAATTAACATGTCAGCCGGTTTTGTCCACCCGCGTCCAGTGGATTCCCTCCAGATTATATGACCACCTTGTGGAGGTCCATTGCCACTTGAGAACCTTTATACCATGATGGCCATCGGTTTTTGTGCAATGTGCACAGCACACTGCTTCTTAAGTTATATCTGGAGGGCTTGAACACAACCAAACAAATAATAAAATTTATATACAGTCAGCATCAGTAGTAAGGTATGACACAACGCACCAAAAGTATCTGCCATCCTGTGTATATTTTTTAACAAATGAGACATTTTCTACAGTCCGAGTTTCAAAATTTCTATCGCATTTCAATTGATTAACACCCAGAAATCTATATCTTTATCTGACGCAATAAAAGAAACTGATGCTGACTGTACTACCAGCTTATGCCCGCGGCTTAGTTTACGTATAGTCCCTACACTAACTTCATTATGATTTCGGTATAAAAACTGTCACATATCCTTTCGTGGGGCTCATATTCTATATAAATACCAAATTTTTATCGAATTTGGTTCAGCGGTTAAAGCTTCAAAAGTAACCGACAGACAGATATACTAGATTTCTTTTACATATAGGAAAATATATAGGAAAGCTAAGAAAAAATAGATCTTAACTAATAAACATACGCTGTTTAGCGCCAAATAGCAGAAAAATAATGAAGCTTTGGGAACAGTTTATAATATTCAACGGCCATTATACTTTCGTTTAAATTTTTAAAACCATCCCGAAGTCAATAAAGCACGAAACAATGGCAAATGTCAGCCATTAAATAAGACGTAAACATAAAAGGTTATTGTTTCCAATACAAATTAAGATGAGACTTCGCAAGACCTAATAAACAATTGCCATATTCTTAAAACGTAACGATTAGCTTTTCAGTTAATTGCTTTGGTTCCAAGTCCACCCGAACCACATCGTCCGTTCGGCCCTCTATTTGCCTCTTTATCGCTCGTATATGAAAGTGCGATAGAGATGTTGACGATTTGGAATTTCGATTTTGTTGTAGACGGGACCAATGGACAAGCGCCCTCGTAAGCATATTGAAATATCGTGTCGTAAACGTCTCGTGAGCCCGTCCAGAGTAACCACGGAGATTGAAGCCTGTGACGTATGTCTTCATTTATCTGCTTTCGAGATAATTTCACAAACATAACCTGGGCAACGCCTTTCAGCATCGCCGCCGTATTCCCTCGCAAATACAGAATATATTTGCATGAATTTGCAATTTGTGAACGCAAGTTGTGTTGGTGGAGAAGGCAGTTTTGAGAGCATCTTTGGACCGCAAGGTTATGAGATCTGTCGGTTCGGGAAAACAAAGATGTACGTATGGGATGCTGCGTGATTTAGTGTATCTGGTTTGATAATTTGATGGGTTTAACAATGGGTGGTGTTTAAGAAAGGTTATGGATATTATGCTGTTATTTTTAACGCAATTTTAAAATGGATACCTATAGGTTTTTGGTTTTTATTAAAAATGTTATATTTTCTTGCTGTTGAAGAATATAAATTTGTCATCATTGGAGCCTCATGGGAGCCTCACGGCTCATGGGAGCCTGGGGTCCGCTTGGCAACTCATCCCAGAATTTAGCGTAGGCACTAGTTTTACAAAAGCAACTGCCATCTGACTTTCCAACCCAGAGGGTAAACTAGCCCTTATTGGGATTAGTCCGGTTCCCTCACGACGTTTTCCTTCACCGAAAAGCGACTGGTAAATATCAAATGATATTTCAAAACCTGCGACCTCCGGATCGCAAGTACGCTCTCACCACTAGGTCACCAGCTCTCTCAAGGATTTAATTTGGTATAGGTCAGATATCTGTATGATATTGAAACAGGTCAAATATGATCTGCGACCGAGGTAGGTACAAGTCATTTTTGGGGGAGACCCACGTCCAGTAGTGGACATCTTACAGCCGAAATAATGATGATGATGAATTAAAATTGTGTTGCCATAATATAGTAAATGAATTTCATTATTTACTATAATTCCTGTCGTTTAGTATTTAAGGGCTCGCCAGTTCAGAAATCAAAACTGTATGGACTGGTCAGTACTACAAACAGTCAGCGTATTTTATATTTTTGTAATTTAGTTAAATATTTTTAATAATTGTGCTTCAGTATATATTTTAGTAGTATTACAACCTACTACAGAAAAAAAATAAACATATTAAGTATGAATTAAAAAATGTTACTACTAAGGTCGAATAATGCATAGAGCTGTGTTAAAGATGTTTTTCTATCGCGATAACGCATAATTATAATTATGTACTTGCATAAAAATAATCAAATCCCAATCGTATTATTTATACAATACCGTTTGACCTCAGTCACACCTGATGGTAAGTGTCGAAGAGGTCGAGTGTGTAGCACGCTGGTTCAGTAACAGCCTATTCACTCTTGCTTTGAAAAGTAATGAAAACAACAAATAATAAAATAACACATTATGATTAAGATCACTTACCCACGATCCCTTATATAACATATTGATGAGCATTTCTCAAAAAGTTTGTACATTTGGATCACGTCTTCATATTTCATATTTCATTTCATAATTTATTCATAAACAATGTACATTGTGTCTGAATGTCAAATGATACATTAAATTGATAAAGTTAATACAATTCTACATGCAGTCATAGTATAATATATTTTATAGTATTAAATTAAATTTGCACTACCATCCTATTTAGAAACAATGGAAACAATAAATAATTCATCATTCATCTAATAAGGCATCTCTGAGATCGACAATAAATATATCCAATCTATATAACAGCGTAACATGTAGTCATGTCTCAGAAAAATATAAATAATAATAATGATGAGTTTATATGTTCAAAAGTTGTTAATGTCATACAAGCATTTATCAAGCAAGAGATTCTTTAGCTTATAACTAAAAACTTTATGGTTTACAATTCCTTTAAGCTCAATAGGCATTTTATTAAAAAGCCTCACGGCCTGGACTCTTGAAGTATGTTCGACTACATTAAGACTGGGGGTTATAACTGGCTTAAGGTTTTTTGTCCGGGAATTTAGTCTTAAAATCATCTGTTCTTTCGTCTCAAATCGATAGATGTGTTTAACTGCATCCGTTAAAAGGACTAAAACATATAAAGCGGGAACTGTAAGTAGTTTTAAATTATTGAAATGCTCTTTACAACTTCCCCACGAAGGAATACGTACCATGGTTCTTATTGCATTTTTCTGTGAGACAAAAGCATGCTGTATATTATATTTGTAACTATTTCCCCAAACTTTAATACTATACCGCAGCTTAGATTCAACAAGAGCAACATAAACCATCTTTAGCTGATCCAATGTCAGTTCGTCTCTAAGACAGCGAAGAGCATAACATGCAGAGGCTAATGAATTTTCGATTTTGATTAAAAGCGGTAGACTGATAGAGCAAATGATGCTTAGCAAGATCTACTATATTTCCCAAAAAGTCCCATAAAGTTTGTATAGAACTATGATGTGATCCTAATGTACAAACTTTTTGAGAAATGCTCTGATATGGAAATTATCGATGCCTCCAAAAATGGAAAAAATAAAAAAGAAACAGTTACAGTTTTCGTAGTTTTTCGAACTGGAATTTGTAATTTTTAGCCCTTTTCTACATTACTCAATACTCTGTACCCACTCCACCTTAACTAACGAGCGTACTATTTACCGCCATGATTAATAGCATATTTATTAAAAGTTATTTCGTTCCTGCAGTCATTATTAAATATTTCACATTCGAAACTCGTTTCTATTACAAAAGAGTTATGGTCCAGTTTTGTGATTGCCAACGTCGCTTTGAGCTTCACGAGTTTCTGTTACAAAGGCCATAAAAGTTTAAAGTTAGTATTTTCAAAGGATTTACTCTGACAAGGCACGGAATTGCATTTTTGAGTGTATTGTCGCGGACAAGTGTGGTTTAGTACAGCTAAACAGCCATAATAGCACTAACAGACTTTGGAACATTCATTCAAATTTTAACCGTATTCTGGAACAACGAATTCCAAATTCAAAATTCTTCAATAGCGGTTACACCTCTTTGGGAATAACTGTATTTTTTATTACTAATCACTCCATCTGTTGAGTGTTACATGATAGCTAAGAGAAATATATAATGTTTTCTATATATGTGCAAATACTGACCTATTCAAGCCTAAGAAATGTTTATGGTTGTTAGTTAAATAGGAAACAGTGAAATATATTGAATGGAGACACTTGATGGAAGACTGAGTTGAGAGATTTATAACCAAAAAGATTATGGGCTTTATTGTAATAGGAATAGAGTTGAAACTAGTATTGCTTGACGTGGTGTGTTAACAGGGGATCTATTGTTATGTTTTGTATATTCTGTGGTGTAATCATTGAGAATATACGCAAACGTTCACCTTTCCTTAAATCATGATAAAACTGTAAAATAATAAACTATAAATAAACTAGTATTTGTAGTTACTGCGTCTGCTAATCTATATCGACACACCTTTGAAAAATACACGTGTCTTGTTCTTTTAAAAGGCATATGTGGTCATTTAGAGCTGCACGTCATTTGCTCTAGAAAAGTCTATTTAGATAAACCAATTTGATAATAACACCCCTTAGTTTTAGGAAAATCGTGGAGACAGCAGTTTACCCGTGACATTAAAGGCTTGGTCACATAGGGCGCGTTTTGTGGCGTGGCGCAGCGAGGCGCGACGCTGCCGTCCGAATGTGTGCCTTATTTCGTTACATTAGCCACACCGCTGTCACGCCCCGCTGCGCCGCGCTCTCAACGCGCCTATCTGCCCAAGCCTTAATAAAAAAAACTAGCTTGTGTTAAGAAGACTATAATAAAATAGTTAACATATACTTCAGAAAAAGGGTAGTAGGTTCTTCGGCGTCCGAGGCAGGGTTTGAACCCGCATCGCTATGACTCCATGCCGAATAGTTATTTGTTATACAAGTTAGTGTTTACATTCTCATGTTAATGTTGAGGCTTGAGCTGGCGACAAAATCTAAAATTGAACCACAAGCAATAGCGAGTGGAATCTTGAGCGTTGTTGGGAGGGTTTGACGGCACGAAAGGGGAACAAACTTTGCTGCCGAGTTATATTAAAACTGGCAATGTACATTTTTGTAATATACGAATAGATAGATTAAGTTTCCGAGCGAATGGTTAATAGATTAAGTTTTCTATGTATTTTTACTACCAATGACAAATTAATTAATTACACATTTTTTTTGCCTCACTACCGCGATGATGTCTAAAGCATGAAAATTTACTGCAAATAATTAGTATCAATATTTATCATTCAAAATTTTAAATGATGTAAAATAAATAAAAAAATAAATAAATAAAATTACATCCAATTTAGGTATGCACAATAAAACATTTAAAACTTGTATGATTACTTTACTCCCTTGTTAATAAAATGCAGTTTTGCTATTAGAGGCGCTACCGCCAAAAGCGATATTCGTAAATTACGGACGATTGTCTCTGTCTCATGACGTCTTAATTGGGGTAAAAGAGAAAGATACCCGAAATTTACGAATATCGTTTTTGGCAGTAGCACCTCTGTTATTAATGAATAAAAACGGACTTTCCGAGCGAATGAGATAAAAAGTAGTTCGTGCAATATTGATTTTATTAACGCAGTAGCCCATCTTTGGAAAAGCCAGTGTCAGCTATTCCGGACCCAGCAGGCGAGCTGCGCCCGCCGGCAGTTGTCCCAAACGGCCTGGGAACACGCACGAGCTGCGTCTGCGCAACTATAACTACATAACGATATATGTACCCTTACCATGAATTGTGACTTTGTGGTTTTCGATAACGAGTATCGAGTTTACTATCTGTGCATCTTGTTCGCACTAAACTAGTATAAGCGAGATGCACAGATAGTAAACTCGATAGTCGTTATCGAAAACCTCAATGTCACAACTCATGGTAAGGGTACTGATACATTATCTATAAAAACCTTATTGTCGATGGTACTTACGTCGAACCGCGTTGCGTTTCGTATTGCGTTGTCTTCAACAAGGACATAAGCGCCATCGAGAATAAGGTCCCTGTCATTATCCCGGCATTGTCCGCGGCTAATGGGAGCCTGGGGTTCGCTTGACAACGAATACCAGGTTTTGGCGTAGGCACTAGTTTTACGAAAGCGATTGCCATCTGACCTTTCAACCCAGAGGGTAAACTAGGCCTTATTGGGATTATACTAGTTAATATCAAATGGTATTTAGTTCCGAAAAATACATTGGTACAAGCTGGGGTTGCATTTGCATCCGGAATGCAAGTCGCACGCTCTTACCGCTAGGCCACCAGCGCTCTTCTTAATGTTGATATAATTCCATCATTAAAGACACTTCAAAATAACTATCCTAATGACCACTATAGCAAAACTAACCCGTTTTCCACAACCCTAAAAATATTAACACTCTGATTCGATTGTGCGGAAACTCAATGAGGCCGAATACCCTACGAAATCAAACAAATAGATATTTGCCATAAACCCTTATTCAAGGGTCCATTGCCAATTTAACTTGAACTAACCTTCCCTTTTCAGCTTAAGTAAAATTACAAAATTTTCAAGTAACGAAATCAGAGTTACAGATCTGACTATACTGGGTGGTATTTGCTTTGGTCCTAAACAGCATATAGTAGGATGTATTTGATGGCGCTTACGGCATGTTTAGTATTGAATGAAATCGATTTGCGATTGTTTCACATTAATATACAATAGTTTTGGGCGAGTAATCGCTTGCGCACGGTTACGTTGTATGTAGGGTGTTTTGTGTGGGACGGAATGAGGTTGTAATAATAAAAATACAAACGAGAGTACGGATTATGTTTTGATTTTTGTTTTGTATAGAATTTTGTGCTGTGAAAGCAGGAAGGGTAATCGGTACAATCAATGTAAGTATATCGTGAATGCTAGAAAAATAACATAATTTTATTCGAATAATTTGACGTTCTTAGTTGAGTCACAACATTTCATACAAACATACTTTTAATAAAGTCATATTAACTTAAAAGTTAGACTTTGAATTGGGACATTGCGTAAACTATAGAGTGAAGCCTTATTTTTGTCTGGAGTTATTTTGACCTACAGACGTCTTAGGAATTAAAACATGGCTAATTTAAGGCGTTAACTATAGCCCACAAAAACATGATATTTCATTTATTCACTCTGTATACCTAACCCTTATAATAAGTACTTCATACAGTTTAAGCTCATAATAAAAAGTTCATGTACTGACGCATTAAAAATTAAAACAATTTAAAATTAAATTTAGCGTAAAGTACAGTCAGCAACGCATTGAATGCGTTCCATATAATTGCGCCGTCGCCCCGCGTTACGTCTCCCGCCTAATTCCACATTCATGATGCGCAGGCGACGCTAATCCTCTTCCCATGTGAGTAGCGTTAGTAAAAAAAAAAAACAAAATAATTTATAGGTTTTTTTTTTTGGGGTATCTACTTATACAAAATCGACCTTGTCGTAGAACAAGCTCAGTGAGGCTTGTGGTATAGGTACTAGGCGACTATACAGTATACTAGAAAGATACGTATAAATATATAATTAATGTCCTTCTAATTCGGGTACCTTCAAATATTCGTGATATATATCCACAAATGCTCTGGTCAGAACTGGAAGTCGGGACGTCTAGCCAGCAAGCACTCGGCTAGGATGCCGTTGATCGCGCAGATCTCTGCACTGCAGACTTCACCTAAAGAACTTTTTTTTTGTCATTAACCTTTTCGGCGCCATGTCAAATGCAAAAGTTAACGCTCACACGACACGTCATCGAAATGTCAAAACTGAAGTTAAACTTTATGCGTGTGCACGTAGGTTTAATTTTCTCTGTGGACGAGGACCTATATAACGTCTTTGGCGTTGAACCTGCGGTGTCTAATTATACGTCTTTGGCGTGGAAAAGGTTAAAAGGCTACAATTTACTAAGCACAATTAATTCTTCACACAAGTTACTTATCAGCTAACATCCAAATACATGTCCTTTTTAAATTCGAAGCAATTTCTCTATATAAAAAAATGTTTCATTTTTTACACGCTACAAAAACATGCCCTTTCACAATCCCCAACGCAAAAACTTTACTAACTTTCTATGACTTTTATCTTAAATCAAGTCGCAAACACATTTGAATTACAAATTATCTGCTGACGCTACAGTTGCGATTCCCTTATCTCTGTATTCACAACACTATTCAGCCATTGTAACGAAGAATCCGAGGTACATCACTATTGTTCGAGCTAACTTTGAGTGACAGGAAAACACAAACCTTTTGTTGCCGTTGGCGCTGGATCGATGTGAAATTTAATCCCTGACGTATGAATGTTGTATCTACGTGTTGTGTAACATTTAATATTTCGCATTTTTTACACATATCTACTAAATGAGACGGATTTAATAAGTAATATATATTGAATTAGATCAGGGAAAGGTTTGGAGTATCAGACCGCGTGATCAGTTCAGATCAGATCTCCTGTGAGGTGGACTGACCAGATAAAAGTGGCAGTCTTTGGCTCATCAACACTGTATGAATGCACGAGGAGGGCGGCCATCAGAGGCGTGTTAATGTGAAGCTCGCCACCAACACCTGAAGTGGTGACCGCGTCCACTCTGTCAAGAGTGACACCGACGAAGAAGAAGACGGATATAGCATAGGATAGCATGAAGCATTAAGGATAGACATTTGTTGAGACGTGGCTACGTCTATCTTTAACTACTCAGCTCGCTAAATCAACTTCCCACATAGCGGTTACCTCGTGAGCCAAGACTACTAAGTACTTGCTTGACTTGTCCTACTCGGCCTTCAAGAGGTTCCCGTCACAAGGGACGGTGATGAAATAGAGACATACAATTTGGATTTGCCATTACATTGTTACAAATTTGGCGAAAAGTCCATTAAGGTAGAGGCACCAATGATGGACGGTTGAAGTTGACAGGTACCAATGATGGACACTTCATTCTTAAGTCAAAGATCGTATGGTTGACACTTGACAGTTGATTGACGTAACATTTATGTCACCTTATTTCTTTATAATAAGACTGAACGTCTATAATGGTTCCTTGTCCATTATAGGTGCACCTTATGTACAATATACACTAAGTAAGGCGGGTGGTAAGCATATTCCGACATACATACGGATGGGCAGCAGTATCCGTCATAAACCCTACAGCTACTGGTGACGCCAATCCACCTGTCAAGCATGGCGGCCATGGCAACTACTCCCCAATAAGATACAAGCCGAATTTGGGAAGGCTTATGCAAACAGTGGACAAAATACGGCTGAAATGATGATGATGTTGATCAGAGGTCCTGCTACTTACTAACTACTCATAACGATCATTCTTACCAAGACTACATACACACACTTACACACAGAATAAGTAACGAAAAACATGTGGATCATTTGATTATTTCCCTTAACTTTAGCCTCTAAAAATGCTTGCGTAATGAGGGCATCAGCTGCAAATAACTACGGCCAACAATGAGAGGTACAGCGAACTACCATCTGGAGGAGCCCAACTGGGGAGTGAGTACCTACTCCTTACAGAAAACCACAGCCATTATAGCACTGCTGCCTTTCAGGTATGTAGTGTTGTGTACGTGATGGTGAGTAAGGTCCCCAGAGCTCCAATACCTTTTAGGGTAGGCATCGCGCATGTGAATCCTCTGGAGTTGCAGGCGTCCATAGGCTACGGTAACTTCTTATCAGGCGGCCCGTATGCTTGTTTGCCACCGTCGTTGTATAAAAAAACTGAAGACCCAAGTGCAAATCAGGGGAAGCCTGATCACTTTCTCCATCTTTTAATTTATACCTAGCGCATTTCTTCAAATGGTCGTTCAATAGATTGAGCCGTCTTGTTCATTAATTTTCAACCAGCGACTCCCGTCCCACAAAGCCCACCGTTTCCAAAGGCCAGTGTTTGTAATGACAAAAGCAGCTCACCACGGCACATCTACATTGTCATTCAGATTGTATCGATACGCCTCGAGAATGCTAATCGTCCCGAAAGCCGCCTGATTATCTATCCTTCTGTTTTAACAAAGTTCTAGAATATACTACGTCTATTGTAAGATAAGCCGTTTTGAATCAGAGAAGGCGTTGAAAGAAATTGTTGCCTTGAGCTGAAGCGGTTGTGCTGATGTCAATGTTTGAGCGTGGATAATCAAAGCATAGTCACTTTCTTGTGCATACGATAATGGTGTGAACTTGGAAAATGTATTTGCCTTGGTTATTTTTCTAGAAGCGTTCACTATTAAGTTTGCAACACTATACTGTATTCATTTATCTACACATAACATAACCCCTCTATGATGCGTTCAACAGCAATTAATTACCTTTTTTGTTACAACATTTTTATTATGAATCGAAGCAAAGTTGAGCTGAGAAACCGAAGTTTATATTATACTTTATATTATGTTGTATTGTGGCAATAACATAACTACATTGAGGTCATTAGAACTCAAGCGAAGCATCAAAAGATGAAGCAATATACAGAAGAGAATATGAGCTCCCAACTCTTTTGCTGAATCCTGTAATATTGATAAATATTACACTTGAAGATATACAACCACGTAAATGTCTATCCACAATATTAATCTTCTCATCAAAGACAGCAAAAATTATATCTGACGTTTGCAAGGGAGTTGATTAAACTGTATTTACTAAATAGATACGCAAGCTATTGTTTTAAGCAGTAAATGGCAGTTCTGTGTCACTATTTGGAGCAGGCAATTAGTAGCTCATACTGACTAGCTCCTGACCGGTGGACCAACGGATGTACAAAGCACGTATTTACAAGTGTCATTATTCAGAGCTGGCGAGACAATGCGTGTCAGCCGTCAAACTACTGCTACGGTAGTTGTCGTAATCAGTTGGCAGTATTGTGGCCAAGATCACGCGTATGTGCGTGCGTCGCCGCCATGTTGTGTTCGAGTGATAAGAGATAGCGGAATGGTCTGGTTATATGGTTTTGGACCCGGGTATGTCCTTAAACTACTTCCAACAATGAGAGGTAGGGCACAGCGATGACCATCACGATTGAATCTGGGGCAGCCCAACTGGGGAAGTACCTCCTCCTTACAGAAGACCACAGCCATAATAGCACTGCTACCTTTCAGGTATGCAGTGTTGTGTTCCTGATGGTGAGTAAGGTTCCTTAAAGGCCGGCAACGCGCTTGTGACTCCCCTGGTGTTACGGGTGCCCATGGGCGACGGTAATTGCTTACCACCAGGCAATCCGTCTGCTCGTTTGCCGCCTATGTCATAAAAAAAAATGGTTTTGAGTAACAAACGCTTGAACGTGGAATTCTGTCCCATTGGACATACAGATTCGGATACTGTCCTTACTGCGACCATAAACTATCGGATGAAGGGCAGCAGGCTTGTCTTTTGAACGGTCAGCGTCGGGCACTAGTCCCACCGCGAGCTAGTAAGCTATGAGCTATCAGCTATTTCAAGGAGCAAAAGATAATCGCTTTGGTGTAAATAAATGAGAGAGATATATATTTATAGTTTGTCGCCCGGCGAGGAACTACGATCGCCGGGCTATGACATATATGTCTCTTTTATTTACACGGGATTGATTATCTTTTGTCCCTTGGAATAGCTGATAGCTCATAGCTTACTAGCTCACGGTGGGACCAGTGCGTCATCATCATGGCGTCAACTCGAGAAATATAACCAAATTTAACGTTCCTAGCTGCTAGGTAGGCACGAAAACTACCCAGATCTAGCGCCTAAATATTTGATGATGAAAATAGAAATGTAGATATTTACCGCTGCACGCAAAATGCACCTTTAAAACCTCAAACCGTTTGCAAATCGTACTTACTATATACTAGCTGATTCCGTGAACTTCATTTCAATTTCATCACATTACATTTCAACCCCTAGCTTAGGATTGAAACTAGGATTAGAATAAAAAAAATATATACATTTTATTATTTGTTAGCTTGTTATTTGAATATCGTGCAATAAAATATAAAAAAAATAACATGGTAATAAGACTGTGTAAGTTTAGGTTACTGTCCATGGATGGCATTAGAGTTTCATTCGACCGATTTATTTTTGCATTTCCTGCAGAAGACATTTTGAAAGTTAAGGATTATCAAGACTAGTTTTTAGTAGTTAGGTATATGGTTCTATTTAGTATTAGCATAACAGCGTCATATGTATCTCAACATGTGATAAAAACACAATTTGCAAGTTTGTCGCATGAGATATTTACTGTAAATTGTTTTGTTCATAAAAAAATATAAATCCAAATGATAATGATGATTTATGTCAATTTGTTGTTAGTCGTGATGTTTGTTGTCTTTTGGGTAAGCTCTAGTACCCATTTTCAAACATGTCGTCTAGTGCGATATAGGTACACATGAGTTTATCGGTTTATAGCTTTGTAGTGATAATAATGATTCTCTCAAAGTTCTGCAACTTTGTACCACCCGCAATCCTGAACACGAATTCACTTTACCGACACGCGTATACACCTAAAACACTCAAAAATGATTCTTATATCACCGGAATACGTTATGTTCTGACAGCACACACGCATAACCAAAGATAATGCCTATATGACAATGGAAACTTTTAGTTAGTTAAAGTTAGTAGCAGGTTAATTACAGCTGTCTTCTTTTAATGAGCGTGCCGAGAAAGTGACGCCAGATTACTGCACAAAGGGACGCATGTGTAACAAGAGCAGATACGCCCTTATACCTTAAACATTCCTGTGGATGTATATTAAGGCAGTTTAAAATGGATGACACGTAGTATAGATTACGGAGGTTTTTTTTTTTATACGGCTGCTGTAACGAGTGTAATTAGGCTGTAATGTGCACAGGAGCCACAGTCTTTGACCTAAAGATCGCATTGTTTAGTGAATGATTCTGTACTACTTAGTTACAAACGGATAAACTCACGTGTAATTATATCGGACTAGGCAACATGTTTCGGTTAAGCTCTTGGTACCCATCTTCAAGCCGAGTCAGGACACACCGCTGGCGTTGCGGGATGTATCGCTTACTGCTGTTAATGATTCTGTATTTTCGCTTGCATTTTGACTACTAAGGACTGGAATTCGCTCCCTTTTCTTTCGGGACTACGCATAATTATTAACTTTAAGATTTGATGTATCACTGTTTTGAAAAAATAAGTCCCGCCGCAGTTTTTTGCCGGTCTCTTCTCCGGTCAGAGGTGTAGGGTTAGAACCGGCGGTAGATTTTTTATGACGTTCATAAGTGCATGTAATGTGCCTAAATTGAAAACTAAAGATCTTTTATCTTTTTGAGAAAAGCCTTGGTGGACTGAAAGGTAAGGCTGAAAATGATGAGAATACTCAAAAAGATAAGTATGTTTAAGTAGTCATTATTGTTTGAAAATATATCAGTTGTAATTTGTGTCGGCCATAACATTACAAGTTGGGGTTGCGCCTGTGCATTATTGATGGTAACTTTAGTATAGGAGCACAAACAATATGGTTCGAGGCTCGTTACAAATGGGGTGTCAGTGGGGTGCGCAAATAATGCATCGGTTTGTAAAACGAATGTAATCTTTGGAGTTATACCGGCACATATGACTGTTTAAAACCACCGAAGTGATGAATTTAGTTTAATTTTGTAATTCGCGTAGATAATTGATTCTCTTTCCATAAAGAAAATACTGATAATCAACAATATGCAACCTGCTGAAATTAATATTTGAAAGAATAATTTAAAGGAAGAATGGCCGCGATAGAAGTCGAATATAAATGACAAGAAAAAATATAAGACACTGATTAGCAGTGAAGAGCATAGATTTATGCTTCGCATGACTGAAGATAGAGAGACATCTTTATCATACAAAAACAATTGTCCAAGTCTGTATAAGAGCAAAACATAAATTAACTAATGTGGGTTGTATATACGATTATGAATAAGGGGATAGACGTGTAGTGGCCTGGACAGAGATAAGAAGGCATATGAATAAGAAAAATAAAGGATACCCCAGATTTCATTGTTGCTGCTAAGCTTAAATTTTAATTTAGAATTATGTCTAATTTAAAACGAAACATCATCATCATCATCAGTTAATCGCAGTCCACTGCTGGACATAGGCCTCCCCAATTTCACGCCATCGTGTTCTATCTTCGGCTGTTCGCATCCAGCTCCTGCCAGCCATCTTGCGCAAGTCGTCACTCCACCTTGCCTGAGGGCGTCCTACTATACGCTTGCATATATATCGTTAAAACGAAATGATATATATTTTGGAAGCACATCCAAAATATATACAAATTATCATTTTACTAAGTAAGAAAAACTTAATCACGTTAGTTACATTCACACGAGTGTAAAGAAAACGTAATAAAACAAACAATTTAATCTGTAGCACATCGCCAAATTAAAAGCTCAAATAGTACCCACTCAATAACACTTATAAAGATTTCAATTACTAACAGCGTTTACACCAAACAGTTTATCCCCTTGAGATAATCCACCCTCAATGCAAATTTCATCCCCTCCGGCCGTTCATATTACTACAACCATGTAACTGTTAGCGGCAATTCTAGTTAACAATAATCTATAGGCATGTTGGCTTTATGATTGTAACTAGGTTCTTTGACCTTTGCTGGACTGGACGTATGTTAGCAGAAATGATTTGTGCTGGTAGTAATCTGCTATTGTTCTAGGGTTATATGCCCTCTTTATGTTGAAACAGTTCTTGGTTAGTTTCCTATAAGTTCTTGTTTAAAATATTGAAATGAAACTATAGGTACCTAAAAAGCGATATAGAACAGTTTAAGTACTATTGGGATATGGATTGCAAGGCGCACGCTTTTAGGGTTGTTTCACACGGACCACAACCACACCACGTCGCAGCGTCAAAATGTGGTCACGCAGTGGTTACGTGTGAATTGTGTAGTTGCTGGCCGTTGCCACAGACGTGGTCGATAATGACTGCAAAATGTGGTACGTGTGAATTGTACTATTTATTTCTAATACAAAATTTGCACCTGACCACGTGGTCGCGCTTGTCGCGTGGTTGTGGTTGTCGCGTGGTTGTGGTTCGTGTGAAATGACCCTTACTGCTAGGCCAGCGCTCAGTAGCGCGCACAAGTTCGAATCCTGGTAAGGACAAATTGGTCGTTGGTTCAATTTACATGCATTTTATACATGTATTCAAGTATTTATTGTATCTTTGGAGCCGGATATATTATGTCCTTAAACTACGTCTAACAATGAGAGGTAGGGCACAGCGAAGTAGCATCACGCTTGAGTCTGGAGAAGCCCAACTGGGGAAGTATCCTTGTAACAGAAGACCACAGCCATAATAGCACTGCTACCTTTTAGTTATATAGTGTTGTGTCCCTGATGGTGGAGTAAGGTTCCCAGAGCACCAATAACTTTTAGGGTAGGCAACGCGCACGCAAATTGTCTGGAGTTGCAGGCGTCCATAGGCTGCGGTAATTGCTTACCATCAGGCGGGCCGTACACTTGTTTGCCACCGTCGTTCTATAATAAAAAATACGTACATAATTATCATTGTCTACTTATAGTACCTACCCAAAAAAATCCTTACCCTCAGACATTATATATAATTGTAAAGTAAGTATCGTGCGATATCTTAAAATAAATGTAGACATAACAATGCTCCTATATTATAAAACCAATTCAATTCGCAAGCATCAGCGGTGTCGCCAATAATATAACTAATAAACATCGCCATTGTAAATACTATAATACATTTTTTAATCCTAAAACTACATTTAATTGTCCGAAACCCTGTCCACTAAACTCAGAGCCATCAAAATTTGTACAATCAACGATTGTGACAGCAAAGGGTTGCCACAGAGAAAAAAAGTACGCATCGAAATGTCCCCGTGACACGCAATAAAACGGATTAACGCAATCATGGTGCCACAAAAGAAAAAAGCTCACACTGCTACACATCAACAAAGACTTACGACATTACTCCGTTGTAAAGCAGAATTGTACTTTACAAAGCTGCATACGGTCATTCCATTGAGTCCCGAATTTATTATATTAAATATAAATTAACATATTATTATGAAGCGACACTGCCGTTTTGTTACTATTGTGCTTACTTAAAGATTTATGTATGTAAACACGGACGCGTGAGACAGGCGCATCTTGGATCTTAACGAAGTATTGTTGAGAAGTT
Source organism: Grapholita molesta (assembly GCA_022674325.2). Classification (NCBI taxonomy): domain Eukaryota; kingdom Metazoa; phylum Arthropoda; class Insecta; order Lepidoptera; family Tortricidae; genus Grapholita; species Grapholita molesta. The sequence goes on along the minus strand of CP053124.2, from coordinate 18,507,257 downwards.
ATTGTTTGTAATTTTTTTTAAGATGAGAACTCTGCACTTGATCTAGTTTGATGGACCGTCACGAATAACGGTCGACGCGACACCGAGGCGTTGATAATAGAATTTTTAAATTAGGAACATTGTTAATCAAGCTTGTCTATGAAGGAAATTAATAGGCAGTTCTCAAGTTACGCTTTTAAAATTTCATTGTGATTTTTTTTATTCTAGACTTTGCTCCCAGACCCAGCGACGATAATTATATACTTTTTTATTTTCAGAGATTATTCAGTTTCCCCTTGCGTAAATAGAGTATAGCGATTTTAACTATGGAATATTTTATTCTGAGAGAATAACAATAATTTTAGCACAGTAATACTGTAGTAGGTGTAGCACAGTAATACTGTAGTAGGTGTGTAAACAATACACAGTATATTGTGTTATTTTTTGAGTTTTTTATAGAAATATATTTTCGATGTGTTATGATATGATCCATCACTATCTAAAAACAAACAAACTAACAGAGTATTTGTAGCTAATGTTCAATACGTAATTAATTAATCAATAAAAATAAGATAAAATAAATGCAAAGCGTGTGAAACATTTGTAAATATAATTTATATAATTCGGTTTTAGCTGTTTTATTTTATAAATAGGTATTTATCGCGCAACCAAAGACAATTTTAAGAAAATCATATTAAAATAGACAGACAAACAGACGGACAAACAGACATACAGACAAACCGACAGTCAGACAAACAAATGGACAGACATGGCAAAACTATAAGTGTTCCTAGTTGACTACGGACGAAGCCCTATAAAAGTACCTAAGTAAAGTAAGCTGTCATTTATTTTATATACTTATTAGCAAAGTTTATCAAACTCATATTTTAACTTATTTTTTCATTCCTAAAACCGACTGTTTCCAAGACAGTTACACTATTAATCCATCTCACGCGTTTCACCCCTAAATCACCATACAGCCGATTCATTAATATGTATACATATCTGCACCATAGTCCATTGAAATAAGGTATAAAATGATTTTTATGATCTATACACAATTGCCCAAAAAAATGTAAATACGAATCTAGTCCTGAATCGTCATAATTAGGAGATTTATATGCAAAGCCTTCTGCGGTGCACATTATTAGTTCATAAAGGGTGCGTACACGCACTAATGCTAGTTTGAGTGCATCACAATAATAGTAACACCTCGACACAAAAGATCGTATCTGCCATACAAACCCCGGTCACATACGGCGTTTTTTTAAAACCTGAATATAATGATAAAGTGGGTAATTAAAATAATAATAATAGGTATTGTTGATGCAAATTTGTGTGTCACTCCTATTGCGTCAGATTTATGGCGGTTTTCATAATAGGTGCTATATTTATGGCCTGGTCTGTAAGACCGTTGGGCATATGATTTTTAACGGACATTTAAATGGAAATTAGAGATAAAAAAATAGGTCATAGTGGTACAGTCAGCAGCAAAAGTGGCTAAGCGTTTGGAGTGTTCAAAATGACCTACACCCGCTCTTATTCTCTTGTCAATAGAGATATGTTGACTTCATTTTGAACACCTCAAACGCTTAGCCACTTCTGCTGCTGACTATACCATAAAATATGCTTTAATATTATAAGTGAGCTGAAAATAGTGTGGCATTTACCCTTAATAGTAGGTATACCTAACACAAATTGAGCTACTCTAACGTAATATTCTACGTATAAATAACTCAAATAATATATAATCAAAACATATGTACAATTTTTAAATTTCACCTTTAACGGTTGTAAAAAAATATATTTAATCATTAATCACAATGAGCAATGGTAACTTCTTAACGGTTAATAAACAATTCGAACCGTAATGAGAGAAACATCACAAAATTTGTAATTGGTTACTTATGTTATTATGCGATCCCATCAGGCGACCTATATATTGTATAAACACATACTTAGCTATGTACCTACATAAAACTCGGTCAAAAAGTTTATTCAACAAACCAAGTATAACAAATGACAATAACATGTTTACTTAAAAAAAATACAACATTAAAACGCAAAGTTTTTCTACAAAAATATTTCAAGACTCGCAAAACAATTTAAAAAGCTACAAAAAAAAACCTAAAATGGCTCCAAAAAATGTAACTAAAGTTTTTAACTTGAACTTCGAATCTGTTTTTGTATTAAGAAAGTCAAGGGAAGTTAGAAAATGAAAAGTCTAATGTATTTCGAACTGAAATATTCGTTTTGTTCCTGCATTATGAACGAGTTCATGCCATGGGTGAACCAGCATAAAATAACCTTGACAACCATAGGAAGAATATTAAATCCAGAACATTCCTATATTGGTTTCCAACCTGTCGCTTCCCGGGGTGTGGAATATGAGCCTGAATACGAATCCTTACTAAAGTAAGTTCTAAAACTTCTTTTTTAACAAAACTTCGTGGCATCATTGCCGATGCAAGAATCGGATTGGCAACTCGCTTAGAACAACTTCTGCTGTATTTTAGATTTGTTTTCGAACAACCACCGTTCCCATAAGTTTCCTTCGTATTCTGCTGAATAAGTAAAGTTTCTAAAATTCAGCTTAGTTTTATCAATAAACATTGCTTTAAAACCAAATAATACCGTAACTTTATTAAACTTAGAAGACACCAAGATCCTTCCCACATTCCCCCGAGTGTCATATCAAATATGCGTTAGCAAAAAAAAAAAAGACATTGAAAGTTTGATTGACAGAAGACTACAAGAACAAGGCTGAACAATACCCAGTTCAGAGGTCGCTGGAGACTACGGCGACCTCGGCTTTGTCTGTCAAAGGGATGTGTCATCTTTTGACGGAAACAAAACAGCCTATTGCGACCTATTGTCCACAAGCTCTATTTTTCTGACACGCATAGAATGTCTGTTAAATGTTACAGTTTTAAACGAGTTTGTTTTTTTGTGTTGTGAGTTCGAAATGCTGTTGCTAAGACAGCGTTGACTTTTTAATTTAGTGTTAACATTAGTTGCTACTAGAACAGAAGGTTTGTCTTAAAATAAAAAATAAAAACAATTTATACTCGCGGATGTTTTTAAATAGTACCATTACCAGACACATTTAAAAAATCCTTTTTTTATGATATAGGAGGCAAATGAGCAGACGGATTGCCTGATGGTAAGCAACCACCACCGCCCATGGACACTCGCAACACCAGAGGAGTCACAAATACGTTGCCGGCCTAGGTCTCCATTATTAAACATTGAGAATGCCGAGCCTTGTTAGTGTCCACAACTTTTAGAACGTCTGTGTTAATTTAAAAAATCTTGGATTTGTCTCGAATTTTGTCCAACTCAAACTCAAATGTTTATTCAATAAGTAGGCCACAACACAACTTTTACACGTCAAGTTAAATAAAGTTCTTACGTTCTTTATAGGTCTGGTCTTTACAAACAAAAAATTCAAGAAAAAAATTGCGGAAAAAGGGTAAATTACAATGGTATTGTAACATTAAGGCTGTATCACTTTTTTCGACTGTATTGAACATTATGCAATCATTTAGAGTTAGACGTATAGTACATACGCGTTAGTAGATACAGTACCAGATAGTTCTTAGAATCTTAGCTAGCGCTGTGATGAACAGAATATATATCGTGGTTATATTAGTCCGTACTCTTAGTAGTATGTAAATTTGAATGTCAATCTATACGTGATTCACTTATTTTTTCAATTTTGTTAAAATCTCTCATGTAAATAGCGAGCTACATTGTTACTGTCGATGTCTCGTAACTACTTCTACTAAAACTCGTCCCTATGGATCCTCTGATACTACCCTCCTATACACTGTAAGTGCACACGCTGGCGTATCATTCCAATCATCTATTCATTACAGTGCGAGTTACAATTCCGTACATTTTCCATCCTCCTTCGCTCAATACCTCGTAGGATTGTTTAGAAAACCGGACCAGCGTATTTAGAACTGCTTCATATATCAACTCGCCCCTCAGTTTGAATAATCCCGTTGGTTTTAGCGGGGCAGGGGAGGTCCGGGTAAACTGGCAGGCTGGGTCGTATTTGTCTTTAGGCTTAAACCGACGTGGTCTCTATCTGAGACAGGAAATTAGGTTTCGATGTTTGGATGCCGCGCACCTATCTGCTGGATGGTGGTATGCCACATGGCAGAGGTCTAGTGTGTTTGCATATGAAGCGTTTATTATGTGATTGTTACTATTAACGAAAAAAACGAGATGATTTCGGGTTTCAACTTTATCTTGAACCAATACCAGTTACCTATATAAAAAACTTAGTGTTATAGATAGGTGTATGTGTGGTTATATTCACGATACAATGTGACTTTATTAAGCCATCACTTACGACCAAGTCCAAAAAAATGGATACATTTAACGTGATAATACATGTAACTATACTTAGTTAGTTAGATACTTCCAATATATGCCATTGTAAAAGTCTGGGCTACACATTTTTTTTCCACATTTAATATATCCATATTTTGAGACGTTAATATAACAGGCAGGTAAGAGAGGCAGAGAACTTTACAAGGCTATTCCAAAAGTAGCTTTCAGTTATAGGTAGTCCTATAACTGGTATAAACCGGTATAAACCATCTCTTCCGCCGTTGAAGTAAGGCGACAAAGGGAAAAAACGATGTATGGGCAGCAGTGTCTGTCGAAACCCAATCTACAGCTACTGCAGTCATCAACGCGCCTGCAAAGCGTGGCAACTATGGCAACTACCCCCCAAGATGATACAAGTTGAGTGGACGATTTTCGACTGAAATGATATGAAATATCGCCGTGGTTCATTTCAGCATAAACATGTCATCAGTCCATTCGTCTTTCGTCATATGTTTTGGGAGACCACATCCTCCCGATTAGACCCATCGGGTTCGGGTATTCGACGGACGTACATATGTTTGCTAAGACATTTGTATGGCGGAGTCTTGTTCATTTGCAGAGTTAGTCGATACTGCTTTTCACATAAGTTGACTAAGCCTTTGAAATCTTTGAAAGTCTTGTAATTCTTATTTTTTTCTCTCTGTTTTTCACTATACACGCAAATATCTCTAACTAAAAATATAGCTGTATTGTCTTTAATGACTTTGAAAGAATAGGAGCATCGAGCTCATTGACTTGACAGTGTCTGTCTCATTCAATTACACAGTGCTAAAATAGGACAGTTTCGCTGTCACTTCGACAACGCAGTCCACCTTACATCCATAGGATAATCGTAAGAAGGGATCCCTTTGATTCCCATAATTTTATTATTCCGATTTTCGAAAGTCAGAAATTGTTACCCATATTGTTTTAAGTCATAACTATCATTAGTCATAATAGTTATCAGACATACTACTAAATAAATATAATAATTAAATGCAATAATGTTACACGTCATATAAGACAAAGTCATAAAACTAATCATCATAATATCAAAATTTATAATCCTACAGAAACGAACTGTTACCAGAAAAATGGGTTAGGTTAGGTTAGAATTAGAACTGCGACCCGCACAGACACGAACTGTTACCACAAAAATGGGTTAGGTTAGGTAAGAACTGCGACCCCCACAGAAACTAACTGTTACCAGAAAAGTGGGTCAGGGTTGAACTGCGACACCTACAGATACAAACTGTTACCAGAAAAGTGGGTTAGGTTAGGTTAGAACTGCGACCCCCACAGACACAAACTGTTACTAGAAAAGTGGGTTAGGTTCGGTTAGAACTGCGACCCCCACAGACACGAACTGTTACCAGAAAGTAGGTTACGTTAGGTTAGAACTGTGACCCGACAAATCCAACCTGTTACCAGAAAAATGGGTTAGGTTAGGTTAGAACTGCGACCCCCACAGACACAAACTGTTACCAGAAAAGTGGGTTAGTTTAAGTTAGAACTAAGACTCCCACAAATCCAACTAGTATGCCTTTTGACTTTCTACCTCTCAATACAATTACTATATTGAACGTTATGACCAATAACGGTATGAAATTCATTACAATATGGCTACCAACGAGTATGACAAACATCGGTATGGATAAAAAAAATCGAAAGTTTAACATTATGGGAGTCAATATAGACCTCGTAAGAACAAAAGGGGAATTCCGGTCACACCTCAAAATGGCGAAGTCATCTTGAGAATATATATTTTTATTTTCATTGTCGTTGTATACAGTGTGTAATATTGATAACATATTATACAGATACACTGATCTAACGCAGAATTGTGTAAGTTAAGGAAGAATTGATCTCAAATTCGTTTACTGTTTGGTCAACACCTGGCAGTCCCAGGCTCAAGACCGCCTCGTGGCTTTCTGTAAAGTCCACTTACCATTTTACATAAAGCAAAAGCTACTACCGTATGCATGTTCTAAGAACAAACTTGTTAGGTTATTCGATTGATTTGCTACAATCACTATAACATTGGTGAAATCATGATTTATTGAAGCCGTATTTTTATAAAATATTACTTAATAAAAAAATGTTTAAGTACTTAGTTACAAACGGATAAACTCACGTGTAATGATATCGCACTAGGCGACATGTTTCGGGTAAGCTCTGGTACACATCTTCAAGCCGAGTCAGGACACACCGATCGCGTTGAGGGTGTATCGCTCACTCAACATGTCGCCTAGTGCGATATAATTACACGTGAGTTTATCCGTTTGTAACTAAGTAGTAGTAACATGGCTCACAACAGTTTTAATTGTATTAAAGTTTAAGTAGTTTATGTTTTTAAATCACAAAGCCATACCCTAATAGCTCTTTATTATACCTGTGTTATAAATGCTAGAATATAATAAATAACTTAATGATATATATTTATTTGATTGTGTAACGTGTTGTAAGTACATTCTTTTTAACACAGCTACATGCTGTTCACATCACAAGGATCCAACCATATATTTTTCTTGGAATTCTTACATTGTATCGACTATTAATTATTTATCTTCTCGAATATAATTAAAAACACATCTATACACCGTCCGCTACCGTTGTCGGCATCTCTCTGACCGACCAATTAAAAACCTAATCACCATACAACTTTACCATTTCTTTCAAACTTTTGTAATACCAACCTTATTTGAATAAAAATAAGGACGGTGCGAACTGCATTTGTATAATTGTGTGCGTCAAAAAATTAACACATTAGCAGTGCAAAAAAAGTAATTTTCGTGTTGAAAAGGTCCGTTCCTGTAACGCCCTACCTGACTTGCAGTTCCGGGATATGTTACTCGGACTAATGGATAGGTGCCAGCCGTGGTGAATAATTTCATGGGAATTATAAGGCGATTAATACTAGCGCCGATTTGGGGTTCTCCATCGGAATATATGGGCTGACGTAAAAAACAGTTGTGGATCGACTTATTTGTATATATGTAAGTTTTGTAATGTAAATTATTTTTTATTATGCAGAAACGTCTGCTAGCGAATATCTTCGATATTTAAATCGAAAGAAAAATTGAAAAATTTGACTCGAAGCGGGACTCGAACCCACTACCACTGGATCACTAGCCCAGTGCACTTCCAATTGTGCTATCCGAGTACCGCTTAGACTTGTCAAATTTTTCTATCTTATCCTTTGTGGTATACTTAATCATGGGTTTTGTAATGCAGTTAGATCCAGTGATATAACAAACCATGTACGATAAATAAATATTTATGTACAAACATTTTCATCAGCCATATGTCACTAACCAGCCCGCCTGCCAAGAGGGACGATTTTCGTACACATATGCTGCTCAGAGCCCTGAGTGTAAGTTTTTAACGTAGCTTTACGCCACGAACGCGTTTGCGTTACCCATATAAATAACATTATCACTTACGCGTTCGTAAACGTTTTTTTACGACAAATGAAACTTACCCTAGAGCCTCAGAGATCACTGATGTGATTTATGGGGTAGGCAAATGCCTACCCCATAAATCCCAGTAGGCAAATCCCAGTAGTGGATATCCGTGGTTACATTACTTTCACAAAAAATAAAGTTCATGGGCCTAATGGACAAAACACTCAAATTGATAAACAAGATTAAGTGCGGGTAGTTCGAAAAACTCGGGTAAATGTTGATGTCTACCTTTAGATTTTGATGCCAGCTTTGATCCGGAACCACGGCCCCAAAAATAGTATTTCCACGAATTTACTTTGCTCCCTTGTGAATAAAATGCAGTTTTGCTTAATTTTAAAGAATAAAAACGGACTTTCCGAGGCAGTGCGGTGAAACAATTTTTTATTATTTATCGAAACGTTGGTTGTAGTATAATATATGATGTAATGTAATACGCGGTTGTCTCCATTTAGTAGTCGGTTACGTATAATTTAAGCGTGTCACCCAACCATCATAGTCACTTGTCACCCCCAAACGGATGCTCGTCCGCCATTGTCTGAGCCTTTTAAAAAACATTATATGCCGCCCACATATGAACTGGAACACAAACTTACTTTTACCATTCACTATACCACTAGCTCTAATAAAGGTATTAATATTAAGTCTTCGGACAACCCGGGTATGTCCTTAAACTACGTCCAACAATGAGAGGTAGGGCACAGCGATGACCATCACGCTAGAATCTGGGGCAGCACAACTGGGGAAGTACCTCCTCCTTACAGAAGACCACAGCCATAATAGCACTGCTACCTTTCAGTTATGTAGTGTTGTGTTCCTGATGGTGAGTAAGGTTCCCAGAGCTCCAACCCCCCTTAAAGGCCGGCAACGCGCTTGTGACTCCCCTGGTGTTGCGGGTGCCCATGGGCGACGGTAATTGCTTACCATCAGGCAATCCGTCTGCTCGTTTGCCGCCTATGTCATAAAAAAAAAAAAAACTTAAAGAAGAAGATTGGGAAGGGTTGAGATTCCATCCCTATGTTGTGGATATTCTTTTAACCAGAACAAAGCGCTTTGCTTCTACTTTTCTGATTCACACAGCTAGGGAGTGGAACTCTCGTCCAGCTGATCTTTTCCCGGAACAATACAACCTGAGCCCTGAGTGTAAGTTTTTAACGTAACTTTACGTCACGAACGCGTTTGCGTTTCCCATATAAATAACATTATTACTTACGCGTTCGTAAACGTTTTTTTTTTACGTCAAAAGTAACTTACACTAGAGCCTCTCGATGTCTTCACAAGTACTTGCTAGGTAATCATGCTCCATCAGCCTCATCGTCGCTTACCATCGGGTGAGATTGGGGCCAAATGCTAACCTATAACTTATAAAAAAAAGAAAAATCTCCTATAGGGTCAAACATTTTGTTCGCTACTTTACAAGCGTATATATTCCAGACCTTATAGTTAACGCTAAAGTCTATGGCCGAACGCGCACAAACTTTTTGCAGAAATCGCGCGTTGATGTAACTGGTGACCGAAGAGCTGGCGGCTTCCTCGCACAACGTATCAGTGCAATACAAGGTAATGCCGCCAGCATCCTTGGTATGCCTCAAGGGTCCTTTTCAGATGTAATCTAAGTTAAGTAGTTAACTCGTCCTATACTTAAGTTTAAATATGATGTATTTACAAATAAAACGGCACTTAATTGCGTCAAAACTAAAGTATTGTTACATACATTTTTGCCGACGTATCGGAAGTGTTGTGACTTCCATGTTTTTCGCTGAACTTAGAAGGCGGGCATGCGGGCAACGTCTTATTACAATGCGACTTTTTGCAACTACCCGCACTTAAGTCTCGTTGAATTTTTAATTATGTATGATAATCATGAGTTTTTTTTTAAATATCACGACGGTGTAAAACAAGCATACGACCCGCCTGATGGTAAGCAGTTACCGTAGCCTATGGACGCCTGTAACTCCAGAGGATTCACAAGCGCGTTGTGCCCTTTAAGAACCTATACACTCCTTTTAAGAACCTGTAGTCCCTAGGGAAAACCTTAGGGAGTTGATATCAGCATATTTATATGATTCACATATACCAACTCTTATTATATTTTGAAATTATATGATATCTCTGATTAGGTACATGCCACGTTTAGCAGGGTTGGCGGTCACGATATGTTGTGGTACCTTAGGGTTGCTGCCAGTCCGATGGTATCTGGTCGCAGCTTAGGGCCTTATCACACTTGCGATTTGCGAGCGAGTTTAATGCGAAGCGAGCGCGCAGCGAATTCGCCGCGAGTGCGCAACGAATTCGCTGCGTACTCGCGTGAAAATCATGGCGAGTGATTTGCGTCTTAAACAGTCAGTTACATAACGAATTCCGACGAACTCGCTGCGCGCTCGCTTCGCTTTCAACTCGCTCGTAAATCGCAAGTGTGATACGGCCCTTAGAGGCTATACAAGTCCAATCTATTAGGTGGTATTTTATTTAAAGTTGTATTCTCAACTTTTTTTAATTTGATTTTTTTGTGTGGTTGACTCAAAATTTTCATACATTTTTATTACTTCCGTTCCGTTACCGCCATATGAAAAATAGTCACGGAATGGAATAAAAAAGCTTGGGACATATTTTTTCTCCAATCAGGCTCGAAGGGCTCTTGACTCTGAGTACAAACCACACAAAAAAATCCAAAATAAAAAAAAATGAGAATACAACTTTAAATAAAATGGCCTAGGTATGTAACAGCCGCAAACACAACTTGGTAGATAGATCAGCAGAGATATTGCTACCTACATCATAAACAATACCTGTTCGATAACCATTGTTCCCCAACTATTTCGTTAAGTAATGTTTTGAATAATTATCTCGCTACCGTTGCGGTATAGAACTAGTATAGTAATATTTCATCATACTTGCTTGTAAAGCGACCTATTTCGCGGTTATACGAGTAAAACTCCCACAGAAGTTGTAAAAATGTTGTTGCTAAATATGAATAATCAAGTATAATTCAAACTACTTCAAACTACTTTCGAAATACTAAAGTTGTTTATTTAATTTTCTTCTTTATATTTTTTTTTGTAAATTGGAACATTTTTATGGCCGCTTTAAATTATTTTAGAAAGTTTAATAGGGACTGGATGTTAAGGCGCCTATGCCAACCAGACTTAATCTGTCAAATAATTGTTAAAATGGCGAATGGCGAAATTAAATGACATGTACCGGTTGGAAGCGACCTGCATCCAGCGTCGTCCGGCGACCTTAATGAGATCGTCTGTCCATCTTGTGGGTGGATGTCCAACACTGCGCTTGCTAGTACGTTGTCTGCACTCGAGCACTTTTCGACCCCATCGGCCATCTTCTCTGCGTGCAATGTGGCCTGCCCATTGCAACTTAAGCTTGCTAACCCGGTGGGCTATGTCGATGACTTTAATTCGTCTACTACTGTGTAATTTTTACTTAATTACTTGGGATTTTTTCGAACAAACTAATTAGTGTTTTCAGTGAACAGCATCCAATAGTTTAGCTGCAAGCATAGTTTTATAATATACTGTCAGCCTTCACTGTTTTCACAATACATTGCTTGCTTAAACTATAAATTATGTTCAAAAGTCGTAGTAAAAATGTTGCTATATAGTGCAGAAACGATGGCAAAATTGCTGCTCTTGTTACAGGCCACACCCGATATTATATCCTAAGGGTCCTCGACCAACAGAACAGAGGTGCAAATTTATAGAAAATACAATCGAAACGAAAATTATTACACGGTCCCAGGAGCCACCGCACGTAACACCAAGCAGTCTAGTTCTAAAAGCCACTGTCATTGTCAGAAGTGGTCATGATAAGCATATCCCGAACTGCAACAGATATCACTGTAAAAAGTCGTTTGACTCGCCCGCCATTGTTTTGTTTCATTGTATTCAAATTGCTTTCAGAATGTTCGAGAGTAATCGTCTATAGCCTAACCAGTATATGTTTACTATAGTCAGTCCAGGCGTCCAGTGCTGGACATGGGCTGCCCATAAATTGCCTTAAGCAGCATGGATCATTTGATTCCATAGTTGCCATGCTTGGCGGATTGGTGATCGTAGCAGGTTCTACCTTGGATGCTGCCCGTTCTCTTGTGATGTCTGGTGGCAATTTAAGGACAATATCTGGGTCCAATAGGTATATGTTTGGACTCAATAAAGATTTTATTATGTATAATCTTACCTAAATCAAAAGCAGAAATAACCGTGTTTTGGAGTTTTTGAGACGAGGCGTACTGTTTTTATATGCCATTTCTGGAAAATCAGATATCAAAATAACAATTAATTCAGAAAACGATGACCATAAACTTTATGAAATTAATTACAATGCAAGCGAGATGTTTTTTATTTGCTACACAAATATATAACTAGGTAGGTATTAAGTTTTCTTAACCAGTGGTTCGAATACTACATCCGTATACTGGTTACCCCGAGTCGAACGTTTGCGCATCGATACAAAATAATAAGAGCAGCAAGCAGCGCCGGCGCATTAATTACACCTAATTGAATTTCGAATTGGAACGATGACATTCGAAATTTCGCCGGGATCCGTTCACCGGTAGTGATGTGCCACAAAGACGCCGATCGCAACAATCGGGACCTCCCGCCGACTCGAATAATGCATTCTAGAATCGACCCACAATATCGAATAGTGAAATGTGTGTAATGAGAATTATCACGATTGCTTCTGTCGTATCAGCAGGCCTGAGAAGCTTGAGACTTTTGTTCCACAATGAATAGCGTTATCGCACGCCCCTTTGATTATTTCATTGTGAACGGGAAAATCTGTAGTGCTTCATCACTGTCTTGATTAACGCGATATTATCACGCAAATTATTCAGCATAATTGAAAGTTTAATCAAAATAGTTTTGCGCTCCAGTCCCACAGTACACCTGGTGAATAATAAGATGTTAAACATGATTCAAATTAAAATATTCGCTCAGTGGGGCGAGGTGGGTATTAGGAGGATAATTAGCGGAAAACTCTATACAGTGTGCATTCATCTTCATAATAATTATCTTGTCTGTTCGGTTAAAAATGAGCTTTATGTTTTTAATTTTACAGTTTATTTCAGTTTGTAGTAGGGGAGACGATTACAATCGGTGCTCTCGCGCTGGTGCGTAGAGGTGGGCACGTGGGACACCCCGCGGGGCGGTTGATTGCCGTCGAACGCCGCTTCACGCCGCCGTGGACATCACTAGTTCCGAATTTGAAATTAAGTTGCGATTATGTCTGACGACAATGGATTTGGTGTTCATAGGTGTATCATTCAATTTTGTTTCAGCTTTGTGCAGTAAGCTGCAAATGAACATTATGTTATTATTGTCTCCCTGCTGTTGCAACATTTTTTCTCGAACGTATTACAGACAGCATATTAGGCCTAGCACATGATATCTCGTGGAGAGAAAGACCACCCGTAATTTTCTAAAAATGTTAATTAATTATAGTCTATCTCTCCGCGCGATACTGTCGCGCCGATTATGAGTTAGGCCTGCATAATTTTTAAAGCAGGCTAGATCTATTTGGAAGTGATGTAGACAATAGTATGATATATGTATTTTGTAGACTTAATTTAGCGACACAATATTTCTAAAGCACAATATATAGACAATGACGTATCCATATTTTAGTGTTATAAAACATAATTGATGCCTTTGTTTACAAGCTGTTAAGGTGCGAAACAATTAATTTCCCCCGCATTAGGAGCGTAAAATTAACCCATCTAATGTGGTGTGCGATGACGGTGCACTATTGCCGCTGGATCCTGGACTATTCGTAGCCATACTTTCTTTTGCGAAAAAGGTGATGCTAAAAATTAATATCTCCATGGTCAATTTATGTAATTTTGAACTCGAAATATAATTTAGTATATTTTTAATACAATAAACGACGTTTTGACAGTGACAGTGGGCAATGACCCTGCCTATAAAGCCGACGCCGGTGGTCTTTGGTTCAAATCCCAGTTACGGCATTTATTTGTGCGATGAGCACAAGTATTTAAGTGTTGTTGTAAACTGACTCATGAGTGTTTTCTATGTATTTAAGTATTTGTGTATTATATATATCGTTGGCTGAGTACCCACAACACAAGCCTGCTTAAGCTTACCGTGAGGCTCAAATGGTTCAATCAAGTAGAGTAGGGATGTCCTATAATATTTATTTATTTATTTATTTATTAGAATAACTGTTACACATACTTGAAAGCTTATTTACTATACCCTAATACAATAGGTTATTGACTCCTACTTATTTCTAGAATAAACCTTACGTATTTAGAGTAGTACGATTCTGAATGAAATATTGATTCCAAAACAAAACATGAAATGAAATGATCTTCAGTAAAGTTATTAACATAATATGAAAAGGCATAATTTTACTCACTTCTAAACAATTTCTTTGTGGTAGAAAACGAGCTAAAGGTTACATATTAATGACCGGCGTAGAAAGTCATTCACACAATAATATGTATGAAAGACTGTACCTATGAAAACAGCACAAGTTTCATACAACTTGTATTGAATTTGTGCCGTTTTTCATTTGAGCCACGGAATTATACTATTTGTTAAATGGTTGTAATGTTATATAATATGACTGTTTTGAAAGTTGTACTTACAATGGCTTTAGCTCAAAGTTACTTAAAGGTCAATGGTTGGAGCTTTGCCCGAGATCCTAAGTTTTCTCGGGGAAATGTCTTTACATAAATTATAAGGTATTTGGTAACTACTTACCATGAACAACTTAAATTAAATTAATTGAATTGGTCTGTAGATAACTAGGATCCATTTTCAGTTATCTTAGTGAGTATCTGGCTAAGGATGGATGGACTTGATGGACAAAATTGAGCGTTTGTCAAGCTTGGCAGGCGGGTTGGTGATCTCATTGTGTTCCAGTGCTTTACAGGGACGTTCCTGCCTGTCCTCTTGTGGATTCTGATCGCTTTTTAGGGACAATACCAGGGCCTTGTTTTGGTATACAGTACGCTTACCATGAGTTGCGACATTGACGTTTTTGATAACGAGTATCGAGTTTCATCTCGTTCGCACTAGTATAGTACAAGCCAGATGCACAGATATTAAACTCGATACTCATTATCGAAAACCTCAAAGTCACAACTCAGGGATTATTCTATCTTACACACAAAAAGTCTGAACCGTCTTTTTGTCCTGCGGCGCTACCGCGAACAACGACATCTGTTTTCAAACGATTGTCTTTGTCACTCATCATGACACCTTAATTTGAGTAAAAGCGAAATATACCCGAAATATACGAACTTCGATGTTTGGGGTACCGCTCCTGTTCTTATAACCATCTTCTGTGAGTCCCGTCGTTAACCGTTTCTGTATTCTATGTCAACGGTCGTCATGTCACTTTCTAAATTTAGATTTAGTAATTCCAAAATATGCCAGTCAGCCATTATAGTCAAGCATCTGGTCAGTACAGAGAGGTCGTAAGCCCCGACAAAGTCATTGAATCTCTTACCCTGTTGTATCGAAGGACGTCCACATTGACCGGGTTTCCATGACCCGTATCCAGAGGATTCCCTCGATATTTACCAGGTCATCGGTCTTATGGGAGGTAAGTGGTCACTCGTGAACCTTTACGCCCCAGCGGCCATCGGTTCTGCATACAATGTCCACCACCCACTGCCTTTCCACCAAAGATGGGCGAGGATGTGTAGCGAGAAATGTGTTTTAAGAACCAATAGAATCACGTCATTTATCGAGGATAGGGCGATGAAGTAATTCTATTGGTTGATGACAAACACACCCTCACTCATCGCTGGTGGAAAAGCAGCCTAAGCTTAGCGATCCGGAGGGCTACTTTGGTTCTGCTGCAAATTACGTCATTTCTGATGCGATCGCGCAGACACTCCTAGCATAGCCCTCTCCATTGCCCTTTAAGTGACTTTGAGCCTTCTTATGATGACTTCGTGCTATATGTCATCACTGGTAACAAGCACTGGTCAATAGACTTACGACTTGAGACACTGCGGAATATTTGAAGAGAAGATGTGTCGAAAGTCCAAGCGAGAAATAGGTTATAAATTGTATTGAATTGACAGCTGTCACAGTACTATTTGAAAAGCATCTACTTAGTGTAGTCTACACTAATATTATAAAGGCGAAAGTTTGTGAGTGTGTATGTTTGTTACTTCTTCACGTCTAAACGGCCGGAGCGATTTCAATAAAATTTGGTGTGGAGTTAGCTGTTACCCTGGATTATATAAGCTACGTTTTTCCTAAATTTGCGGGTAACACCGCAGGGCACAGCTAGTAGCATTATAAATTAAATAATTATATTCAATTTATCCCAAAGCGTTCTCGACTCAAGTGAAATCCGTAGGTGACAAGATCAACACCGACTTCCTTACACTCCAACTTTGTAAAGAGGTTCATTTGCCACTTCGGGCCCTTTGTCTGGAGCCGACCGTGCAATGTCACTTCGAACTCTCATAGCTGCATCCCCCACACAACAACAACAGCAAATTATCGACCTTATTTTAATAATATTAGAGCTGATATTAAATCGGTAGCTATTCTTTGTTTGACTTCCAAAGATTGTTTTATAAGGTTAGGTCTTTGTCAACCGTATAATGACTAGACGTTGCCAATTAGTCGGCTGCGATGTTTTAATGAGACATTTTTTTTTTGAGTTTTCCAAGGAGTGTCAAAATAAAAGTTTACGAAACTGCCTTTAATCAAAGAATGTTTTAATGACGCCGCGTTTTCAGTAATTACAAAAATAGTAACATACGTAGTTTTATAAATTAATTGTTAATACATGGTTTTGTTAAATTATAACTCGGTCGGGTGATCAAAAGTAAATGCTAATTAGTACTAACCAAAAGTCAGAGGGGAGGTGAAAAGTTATAGCTGGTTAAAATTAAACGAATGAAAAGCTTAATTACCGGGGCCTGGGTTAAATATCAATAAATTTATAGTTTAAGACACCCTCTTTGCGTACATTCAGCTGCGAATACAGACTCACTGGTTTTTTGGAGTTGGTAATTAGCCTGAGTTACGCAGAGTATTGTCCTTAAACTGTGACTATAGACCACCAGAGAACAGCCAGCAGCACCACCAGCGATTCTTTTAACGGTGGATCAAACTGTGATCGCCAACCCGCCTGGGCGGATATTCAAGTGCATGTCCATGCTCAGATATTCAAGTCAAGACGACGTCCGTGCCTGATGGTATGGTAATACTCGAGAGCAATAAAATTCTCAACCATACAATGCGATCAGTTTTCATTTGCATACTGAAACTTGCTTCACTATCATAAGTAGTTAAGATTTACCTACAAATGTAAGATTTTTAAAAGAGATGAATATATATAAACACGTGCGAACGAGTCATTTATTTATATTTACGAGGCATAGGCTACGGTGACTGTTGTACCATCAGGCGGGCTAACTGGGCCGTATGTTTGATTGCCACCGTCTTAGTATAAACAAAAATAATAAATATTTTTTATTACGTATAGCAAATTCCTTGTCAAAATAATAATGACAATCTTTTGTAGATATGTAATTAATTTAAAGAAGGAATATAGTTTTTCGAAACGCTCTCAAGCTCAATGTGGGAAATGAGGTCAAGGCACATAGGTAAGAAAAAAAAATCTTAAAAAAAATGTTTCGCCAAATGCCCGCTCCAGCGCCACCTATTCCATAAACTAGCGCCATAATTGCACAAGGCGCTAAAGCAACGGCAGAACCGCTAACTAATTGCCATTGAAAAAAGGCGAAAGCCCGTTGAACATACCTTTGAAGTTTTTTTCTAAAAACCCCGCGCATTTGCAGAGCTTGATAAGCTACGTAAAAGCTGTGTAAAGGCTGGTAATAAGGCACTTTTGAGGCAGGTGTTGCCAGCTCGCGTGGCATAAAGGAGAGTGGCGTGAGTCTTTTCGCTTTAGAGAAAATTAGGGCTCGTCGGGCGGAAACGCGTTTCCCTGATCGTTTCATGTGTTATTAATAAGTGTTTACTATCCTTTACATCCTTATTAATAGGCGATGGCGTCAAAACGGAAAATTAACGGTAATGAACATCTTTTAGAAATATTTATAGGTACCATGAATTAAAAATAAAAATATTCCTACATAGAGTCGAAGTGTCCATATACATAATTTTACGATAGTTCATCATCTTCCTCGCATTGTCCCGGCATTTGCCACGGCTCATGCTAGCCTGGAGTCCATTTGGCAACTAATCCCAGGATTTGGAGTAGGTAGGCACTAGTTTATAAATATCAAGTGATACTTTGTACATAAATAACTCATTGGTACGAGCCGGGGTTTGAACTTGCGATGCAAGTCGCAAGCTCTTAACGCTGGGCTACCAGCGCCCCAATTTTACGATAATTAAATATAATATTCATTAGCGGCAACGAGCAGATGGATTGCCTGGTGGTAAGCAATTACCATCGCCCTGTGTTACCCGTAACACCAGAGGAGTCATCAAGCGTGTTGCCATCTGTTCATGATTTTGAACAACTTTTACTATGAGATTTTTGTAAATTTAAAAAAAAAACAACTCTCAGATATTTTCGTCAACATATACTTGACCTTTTCTATGGAACAGCTCAATTTACATATTATTATACAAAAAATATTGATATATTTGTGTAATGAGCACAGATATTTGTTCCTGAGTCATGGGTGAGTGATGAGTATTTCCACGAAAAGCTTTATTCATCATCCTCTTAGTAATTCATTTAAGTTGACCCCATAGTAAAAGTTGTTCAGAAAGGTTGTTTTGAAATTCAACTTCTAAAAGGCGTGTAAAGGGTAAGATCTTCTAGGTACACGGAATAAATCATGGGTAAAGCTTTGATTTCCAAGGATAGCAGTGCCGTCATTTACCGGCCGTCTCCATAATTTGTTAATGTAAAATGTATACAGCTGCTACATGAAGGCACCGCAATACTATGACACTCTAGCTTAAATAATGGGACGAAAATCATTACATAAGGCCAAGTAAAAAACCATCACAATACTAGCTGATCTTCATTTGTGTTACACAAAGCAATTGTATTTAATTTATATGTATTTTATAAGGCGTCAGTCGTTCTTAAAAAACGAAGAGCTTACAAGTAAGTACAATAGAAAAGTAACATAAACTTTCAAACAATAAGAAGTCAAAACGGGTGAAATCAAAGTTACATAACTGTCAACTCCATTTGTTTTTCGTATTTAACAAAATGTTACGTTATTTTTTTTTTGTTTATAAAATATTTTCAAGTATTACATCAGGCATTGTGGCGACGGTGGTTGTATCAATAATGTTGCCAAGTTTTCAACCTTTAGGTATTTCATTGTTTTCAAAAGATTACCGATGTTTCATAACTTGGCAAAGAAATATTATATCATAATGTAATTTTTTGAACATTTTTTTAGCTTCATTGAAATTAAGTTAGCCTTTAGTAGAATTGAATCGTATTGTTTGTAAAATAAAATATAATGCTGTGAGAAGGAAACTTTTTAATTGTTAGGTATAGGTACAAAATGTCGGACATCGGACTTTCAATTTCGAATTCTGAGCTTCTAATCTATCCATTTACCTAATAAAATACCTTACTTTGTTTTCAAAGAATATACATGGCTTAAAATTATATAATGACTACTTATTTGAGACGTACGAATAATAATGCCATTTTACCATCACGTTTACCCGTTGGCGAAGTAACTTTTCATAATAACAATTTTATTTAATACCTATAGGCCGATAACTCTAATACCAATAAACGTATATATGTATATAAAAATTAAAATAAATTAAAAATAATGTATTGACATAAAAAGGGCACAAAAAAACCAGTAAAACACAAATTCCGACAGAGCGCCCATACTGAAGTGCAGTTTGCTGTACGTACACTACAGTGTGTGGCAAATCTGATAAGATCCGGGGCATGGCCAGCGGTCAAATCTGTATTATACTGGATGTGGCCTGTAATAGGAGCATTAACTTTAGGCATCATTTCTACATCACAAACGTAGCAACATTTGTTTTACGACTTTTGAAAATAACTAATAGTTTAATAAATACTAATAAAAAAAGATTTTCCAAGCAAGCAATGTATTCCGAAAACTATGAAGTCTGTAGGCTGACAGTAAACGTCAACTAGACTATTGGATGCTGTTCATTGAAAATACTATTTAGTTTGTTCGAAAAAATCACAAGTAATAAATTACCCAATTACTTAAAGTTGTAGAACAAATGTTGTTACGTTCGTGGTGTAGAAGCGATCCCTAAAATTTTTGCTCCTATTACAGGCCACACCCGGTATGTAGGGCTATCCAATCATTATCTTCCTCGCATTATCCCGGCATTTTGCCACGGATTATGGAAGTCTGCTTGACAACTAATCCTAGAATTTTACGAAAGTGACTGCCATCTGAACTTCCAGCCTTCCGGTTTCCTCACGTTGATTTCCTACGCATAGGCAATAGTTTTACCTTCCAACGCAGGGGGTCAACTAGGCTTTGGTATAAGTCCGTTTCCTCACCGTCTCGTTTTTGTTTTCGTTCACCGAAAAGCGACTGGTGAATATCAAATGATATTTCGTACATAAGTTCGGAAAAACTCATTGGTACAAGCCGGGGCTTGAACCTGTGACCTCGGGATTCTCGTTGTTACCGCGAGGTTGTCAGTGTGTATGGCTATCCAATGTGTACGGAAAAAAATCATTTTATTCAGTTTATGCATTGTCTATTACATAAAAAAGTTACTAGTGTAAAAAATTGTTTTTTTTTAATGTGATGCACTCCCTAAAGTTCTCCCTAGTAAAGTTAATGCAAAAATCTTATGTAAGGTAATTCAATTGCATAAATAAAGGAATTATATAATAAATAAACAAATATATCGGAATAATCTTACACAAATCGACCTAGTCCTGCGGTAAGCTCAATAAGGCTTGTGTTATGGATACTAGACGACGATATATATAATAGATACATATAAATACTTACACAGATAGAAAACACCCACGACCCAGGAACAAATATCTGTGCTCATAACACAAATAAATGCCCAGCTATAAGTGTTTTTAAAGTGCATGAAAGATTCTATCCAGAAGAGCGAATCACTAAATGCCTACTGCTAACTCTCTAATATGACTGGCACAATACTTCTGATTATACAAAAACATTTTAAAACCTCTGCTTGTAAATAGTAAACTTATAAAAATCTGCTTATAAATAGTAGGAACTTTGAGAATAGTGAATACTTGTATTCACTACACGTTAAGTACATAAATACCTCCTTCATTAATCATCATTTACACTTCCATACAACAAAATTACACACAATTTGACAGCTTAAAAATATCTTCTCTGGCAAAATACTGTTTCGACAAGTTCCATGAATACTCAATTTAGATATTGAAAGTAACCTCAATAAACTCTAAAGTTACTGGCATTTGATCACAATCAACCGTGTTATTTACCGGTAGGAATATGAAAAAGTTAAATATGTGCAAAAGTAAGTAGCACGGTGTATATAAATATAATTGTGACACTTTGACATATCATAATATTTTTATAACAATACTATAATAACTACGAGTACTTGACTAACTTACTACATTAAATCTAAAAAAGGCTCTTGAGGCACATAATATTAGGGTAAGTTATTTTTTTTTTTTTTTGGAACCTGACTTGGGCTTTATGCACACGTGTGGTGCGATAGAGCAAGCGGACTGTGCGGGGGGAAGGTAGCCTGGGGAAAATCCAGGACCCTTCCGCGCCAGACTTGACTTGTACTACTGGAATACTCCTACTGAGTTTTCGCTTCCAGTGAGATTGGTTGAGACGGTCTCAACCGAATCTGAGTGGCCGTAAGTTACCAATATGGAAAGTGCCGTTAGGGAAAAACTTAGGCCAAAACAAAATCGGCCATTGTGGAATAGGGCAACCAAAATTAGGGCATACGATTGTTAGGACAACCGATTATGACCAAAATTATTAGGCAATGAAAGTTTAGGTTAAAAAACATTAGGCATTCCGATATATAAATCCGTTTCAATGGTTAACTGACTATCTGTTTACATATCAGTAGATAACTTTGTATGATGTAGAGATATGCCAATTTACAATATGTACTGACAATTGAAAATTTATCGTTTATAAAAACATCAAATGAGCCAAGTTTTTGAATAGACACGTCAATAGTTAAAGCACGTCATTTGGAAGCGCGAGCGCATTTATATAACCAACCTATATTCCGCGATCATGAAAATGAGGTATTATCTTTATAGTGCTTGGAATAAAGTCGAAAATTAGTCAGTGACGAGTTATCACAGTGTCTTTTTTATGTTGGTCAACTTTTACCATCTGATTTATGATGTGGTCCGGACACCCAGCCAACAAAAACGGCTATCAATAGGCGAGAAACAGAAATGAATGCTATTTACAATACACGCTGTAATTGTTTAGACAAAAGCCCTCACTGACAACCCTATGGGCATTAAACACAGAACATAACAATTGAAAAACATCCTTAACTCCCGGCATAAGAGTTTACTTTCTAATGTTCTTAAAGAAATGTTAGGTCGCTAGGGCTGTCAGTTTTGACGCCATATCTTTTACTATCAAAGCTTTCGCCGATGGTTAATTTTTATGACATCTAAACAACAAAGCGGCCATTATGAGAGAAAAGACACATTCCTCAGTTTCTACTTGTGCATTATGCCGTTGTTTTAACGTACAATGCTTTGTGGCTTGGTCACGCTTGTCCCTAACTTAAGATTCGTAATAAACTTGCCTGTACATTTGCAGTGATGAAATACGTCTATAGATGCGGGCACTTTCTACTTATTTGAATTAGATCGTTTTTAAGTTATTAGTTGAACTGTACGTGTAATTATATCGCACTAGGCGACATGTTTCGGGTGAGCGATACACCCTCAACGCGAGCGGTGTGTCCTGACTCAGCTTGGAAATGGGTACTAGAGCTTACCCGAACCATGCCGTATAGTGCGATATTATTACACGTGAGTTTATCCGTTTGTAACTAAATAGTAGTAACATAACATGGCTGAGATCAGTTTTAATTATATTAGTTGAACTATAATATCAAATGGTATGCTTACGTGGCGTGAGATTTCTTGCAAATACATATATTAATATCCGATAATCAAAGAATGCCGTGTGATGCCGGCTGAATAGAATAGCACCACCCCATCTCCTCCCGCGGGTGTTGTAAGAGGCGACAAAGGGAAAAATCCTACGGACGGGCAGCAGCGTCCGTGGAAACCCAATTTACAGCTACTGCGGTCGCCAACCCGCCTGCCAAGTGTGGCGACTATGGCAACTACCCCCAAGATGATACAAGTCGTATCTGTGGGAGGCCTATGTCCAGCAGTGGACTGCATACGGCTGAAATGTAATCAAAGAATAATCGCATGATTTATTTTAAGTTTCGCAATGGATCAGCTTTCATATGGTTTGATAAGTTTATGCAAAGTTACAAACTTATATTTAATAATGTCGAGATTATCTCAATACTCAAATCTGAAGGAAATGAACTATGATAAATGAGAATGTTGTAAATGGATAAAAAAAATCGCAAAAAAAATAATATATATTTTTTTAATTTCCACTGTTCATTCTAAGGGCTTATAGAAGACACCATAAAAAACAAAATGAAATGATAATAGCATTTATTGGGGAATAAAGGCTTTTTTGTGACAAAGTACAGTTTTAAAAAATCTTACTTAATTATTATACTAATTGAACGTTAAGAAAAAGTAGAAGACTCTCCCTTCGTATACCGCAAACTTTAACCCGCTTATTCATTAAAGTATGTATATCAAACCTACATATAATTTATGTCCTATTTTTATTATACAAAAACAATGGTTAATGTAACAGATAATTTGGGAGAAAACATAAATTATCTAATTAATTAATTTATTTAAACTTTATTGCAAAAAAGACAAATTTTAGGCACAATTAGTGCCCGATTGTAAGTGTCGACGAGGTCGAAGGTGTAGCACGCTGGTTCAGTAACAGCCTATTCACTCTTGCCTTAAAAAAAAACTAAATTATATCTTTCCGGGAATACTAACGAAAGGAGTGAATTTCATTCCTTAGCAGTCCGCATATAGATAATATATTTTCAATAAATTTAATCTTGATACATAATTGATAAGGATCATTGTAAGTTCCGCGTCTAAATATTTATTCCATCGATAGCCCATGTTTGTAGATATTTCTCTTAATGTTCGACGCCTATTGTCTACATAGAATACGTCTTTTCTCAGTACTGTATTACTGTTGTCACCACACCACCTCCAAGACAGCTTCACAGCTCAACCCATAATGAAACTTAACATCTAAACTATAAAGTTCAAGTTCAATTGCCGGAAGAAACACGTCATACTGTGCAAAAACCAAAGTGAAACAGTTTCAATAATTAGGAATAAAAAAAAAAACAAATGACAATACTGGCTAGTTTGAAAATTTCACGCCCCTAACCATAAAGTAAAAAAAAAAGAAAAAGGCACGAATCATCGGTGAGCCGTTACAAATGAAAAAGTAATTGTCTTTAAGGAGAATCGGTTAGTTGACGTTTTGTTAGTTTCA
Source organism: Grapholita molesta (assembly GCA_022674325.2). Taxonomy (NCBI): domain Eukaryota; kingdom Metazoa; phylum Arthropoda; class Insecta; order Lepidoptera; family Tortricidae; genus Grapholita; species Grapholita molesta. Next base: position 18,482,849 of record CP053124.2, on the reverse strand, counting down.
TAAAAGCGTTATTATAACAATATGGTAACAGTTAGTGTTGTTAAGGTATTGTTTAATTATTTATGGTGTACCTTTACCAGAAACTTATGCAATTTAATTGGTCATAGAGTGAAATAAGAGATCTCTTCCCGCAGAGGCAACAAAGGGAAAAACCGACGGAAGGACAGCGGCCGTCGAATCTGACTCAACAGCTACTGCGGTTGCCAATCCGCCTACCAAGCGTGACAACTATGGCAACTACCTGCAAGATGATACAAGCCATATATGTGAGAGCCTATGTCGTGTAGTAGATGTATCTTACGGTTGAAATGATGATGATAGAGGCGTCATTAGAGTAACAGAGAAAATCGCAAACGAATATCGATTTTCGCGGTAGCGCTCTTGTGTTGTACCAAAATATTTGTAATTCCATCTACACTAATATTAGAGATTATAAAGTTTGTGAGTGTGTGTGAGTGTCTATGTATGTTACTTCTTCACGTCTAAACGCCTATTAAAATTTAGTATGGAGTTAGCTGACACCCTGGATTAACACATAGGTTTTTTTTATGACATAGGCGGCAAACGAGCAGACGGATTGCCTGGTGGTAAGCAATTACCGTCGCCCATGGGCACCCGCAACACCAGGGGAGCCACAAGCGCGTTGCCGGCCTTTAAGGGGGGTTGGAGCTCTAGGAACCTTACTCACCATCAGGAACACAACACTACAGACCTAAAAGGTAGCAGTGCTATTATGGCTGTGGTCTTCTGTAAGGAGGAGGTACTTCCCCAGTTGGGCTGCTCCAGATTCAAGCGTGATGGTCATCGCTGTGCCCTACCTCTCATAACAAAAGCTCTCATTAAGGTTACGTTTTGCTGTGGAAAGAACCACGGGTAACACCGCGTGGCACAGCTAGTATTACAATAATCGCAACAACTTTGTCATTACTAGGGACCCTTAATTCCCTACCGTTTGTCTCTTTGACCAATAAAAAACCTTCCGGACCAGAGACAACAATGACGTCACATTAGGCCTGCCGCACACAGCTGCCCCCTATCTCCGATCTTAAGCCGATCGCACACTTAGCGAAAATAACTTATCTTAAATACGATCTCAACTATTCCTCATACCTTACATAACCAGTTCTGAATTGTCATTTTATTGTATAAGATTTTTATTAAACCAGGGCTCACATTGAAATGGTTATTAAAGCTCTGGCAAGTGATGAGAATTGTTCCAGTTAATCTGCCTTTTGTATATTTGTATTTGTTGTGTCGTTTTTAGGGATGTTTATGTACAATTAGACAGATTGGGGTGTGAATACTGATCGGGAGATATCTCGAGTATTAAGGATTTGTCCAATTGATTTTATTTATAGGGGTTTTTACAAACGTGTTTTGGGTCTTTGGTGAATACTCTATTGTGAGGTTTCCTTGACCTAAATGTTCAAAATACTCTTGAAATATAAATTGTTATATAAATTAAAAAAAATATATAGTTTAAGTTGCGACTTATAAAATATTTGACATCTGTTTAAAAAAAATTCAATTCAAAATAACAAATAAAATAAATAAATCATCATCATCATTATCATGTCAGCCAAAAGACGTCCACTGCTGGACATAGGCATCCCCCAGAACGACCCAAGAAGACCGATCTTGCGCCTTCCACATCCAGCGGTATCCCGCGACTCTAACTAGGTCGTCGGTTCACCTTGTGGGAGGCCTACCTACGCTGCGTCTTTCAGTTCGTGGTCGCCACTCCAGAACCTTTCCGCCCCACCGGCCATCGGTTCTGCGCGCAATGTGCCCTGCCCACTACCACTTAAGTTTGGCGATCCGGAGGGCTATATCGGTAACTCTGGTTCTACTGCGGATAAAATAAATAAATATAAAGATGTATCTTTAACATGTTATTAATGTTTTTAACTAACTAGGAGGACTTAAACTACGCATCAAATTTGATTGAGCTTTTTATCTATAACAAGGAAGCAAATTTAGTGTTTACGTGCTAATATAGAAAGGAGCTAGCGAAAGATTCCATAATAGAGCTACGCGCATAGCGAGTGGTTCAAAGAATGGAATCTTGAGGGTTGGGAGGGTTTAAAGGCACGAGTAGAGAACACACTTTGTTGCAGAGTGAATCATTTAGCGGAAGGAAAATATAATCGTTAAAACATTAAAAAAAAAAACAATATTGCCATGTATTATTTATCATTCAAAAACATTAAATAAAATAACATCGAACCAGCTAACGACCAAAAACACTTGATTATGAACAATTTGGATAATATATTATTTTTAGGAAAAAAACTGTTTTTCATCTCACTAGTTCTTTCCGAGCTAGTGAGGTGAAACATAATTGTCTACATTAAACCTCTTTATAAAACATCGTTTAGTTACTCACACTCGATAAAAATATTATAGGTACCTATCTAAGTATATGCATTTCCCGTCGATCAAAACTCGTTATCCGTCCCTTGGCGATACGGATACCTACATCCTAAATCTTAAAAAACCTTATCAAATTTACGTTTCCTTGACACATACGCCCTTTTAAACATATCGGGGATTCGTAAACAAGCACGGAATCAATCGATAAGCCGATTCCCAGTTTCTCTAACGAACATCTTTGTACAACTTGGACTTTTATCATTCTCCCTTGCCACTGCCGTTGACAGTTCTAATTGATTGTTTTTTATTTGCTTTTTCCCCGCACAACTTCGGTTGTTGGCGGGAAATTTAAAAATCGAACTCTTAGCTTTTAAAGTCGATTCTCAAGTTGTGATTGAATTGGCTGGTTGGAATAATTTTTGAAATTGGAACGCTCCGTTCTGGCGCTACATTTTGTTTTTGTGGGGGCAATTAAAAAAAGTTGACCTATGAAAGAGATGAACTGTTTGACCGACGTAATAATGGCCAAAATAGCATAATCAGGAATGAAACATAATAATTCTGCCCTACTATAGTACATTGTGCAACGAGGATGGTAAGTAAGGTATAGTAAACGCGAGTCTATTAGAAGCCCGACGACGAAGTCGGAGGGCTTTTAATGACTCAAGTTTGTTATACACTTACCACCCGTGGTACATACAATGTTTTTCTTCACATTTGCGAGGAAATAAAATAAATTCGTTGGTAAAATATTAGTTACTAGTGTAGTGTAGTTTTACCTATCAGACCGCATCGACTATAAAAGATTGTCAACAATGTCAACTTTGTTCAATGTCTTCCACAGATGATGTTAACACCTGCGTTTTGTTTTCGAAGTTGCTAGATCATCCTGCCAAATAGTATCAATTATCAAAATCAAATAGAAAACAACTATTTTTAATAAATACTAAACATTAAATTGCAGTCAAATTTAATATAAAGATATGTTTTATACATATTAAAAGTTGGTTGTAGCAAACTTTTGAAGATATGAAATACACCTTGGCTGTTTAGAAACATCCTCAGTCCAAGTGAAGTATAGGTTCTGTATATTTTTAAAACTAAACTTAACAGCCCGTGTGAGCTAAATCGGCTATAACTGCTCTGTACTCTCGCAAGTAACAACGCCATTGACGAGCAAGTGTGATGAAAATTATATTTGCAGTAATTGCATTTGAAAACGTTGTACTTCATTTGTTTAAGAACAAGATAGACATTAGAGTGGTTTATGAAGTGTAATTACTGCATTTAGCATTATCAGGGCAGAATTGTCTACGGTCTTAGGTTCAAACCCTGTTAAGGCCATTTATATGTGTGATGAATAGAAATATTTGTTCCCGAGTCTTGGGTGTATTTTATGGATTTGAGTATTTTGTGTATTACATATATACATCAGTGTTGTGGGTAACTCAGGCAATGACTTCTAGAACTTATCGTGAGGCTCAGTCATATTGTGTAAGGATGTAGGTACTGTAATATTAATAAAAAAATATTTAATTGTCTTCTTTTATCTGGTTTGGAAGGTGAGATGGCAGTCGCTTTCGTAAAACTAGTGCCTACGCCAAAATTCTTGGAGTAGCCAAGCGGACCCCAGGCTACCATGAGCCGTGGAAAATTCCGGGACGCAAGAAGATGATGAATTGTCTTCTTCTTTCCCATCCAACATACGAGTAAATCATTTATCAGTGATGTCGCCAAAGTTAAATTGATATCAGAAATATGGTAACCTATACTTCCTATCACTGTATTAGGTACTGTATTGATAATCGTACCATTAATTCAACAAAGCGCGAAGCCAAACAGTACACTCGCGCACATTAAAGGTACACGAATAAGTAGCTTATTGTGTTTCACAGTTATTTTGATCGGCGAGGCTTATCCGCCCTGAATGCGTTGTGCGCGTATGTACACAGCTGACACTAGACAATGCCGGTTTGTTTTTAATTTTTGTAATGGCGGACAGTATCTGATTGGTGAATTGATTTGGTTAGTTTTATTGTGCGAATTGATACAATGTGGTTGTGATCTCGTTGAATGTATGCATTGATGTTGATCTATGTTTTAACTTTTTTATTTACCGGTATGGTGAACTATCGATTTGATATATTTTTTATTTTTTTTCTTTCTAAGAGGTTAAATTATTTCCAAGCGTACATAATTAAACTAAGAACAATTAAACTAGACCTAAAACAAGAATTGAAAGCTCAAAAATAAGGAAATAAAAATAACAAATGTAAATATGTAGCTGTGTTTTTCAAAAGTATAAATATCTTCTGTATCACGCTTCTTACTCCATCACTATACCTGCATCTTACAATGATTAGCATTTAATTGTACTTTTGTTTTGGCTGTAGGAGACAAAAGGAAAATGACGGATTTCACGCCTTTCACGTACTTTAAATTTTTTTTTTAATCCGAGTCGCTTTGGTTATTCCGTTTACAAAAGGGAAATAAAACAAATTCTAGATCAATTTTTATCACCCCAAACTTGCCCGAAGTCATATTTATTACAAATATGTATCTCAATAAATTAGTACTAAACGAACCCTTTTCTCAATAAATCCCAGCCCATAAATGCCACCATCATAACAATGCCAAATTAAATATAATCCCGCGCATAAAAAACTACAAAAACTAGAACGATGCTTGAATACTCTCTTTACACGCTGTATACTATAGACAATTGTATGATATAAATCATAGACTTGACAAGAAAACACAACAACAAACATACACATGTAGCTACATAACGAAAAGTAAGCAAATTCTAACCTTATTGCTACCCCAATAAAGATCATAGCATAAATTTGAACAGAATGATGTTCTCGGTATTAAACACGCATTCGCCGCCCTTTCGTTTAAAAACGACTTCAATCGAGTTTCGCGCGTAAATTATGTGACAACCCTAAACAATGAGTTTAAAAAGCTTCATTCGCTAATGGATTTTGTTCTCAAAAATTAATTTGGGGTAGTCAACAATGTGCAGTGTGTACGCACCCAATCAGACGCAACCAGGGTTGGCTTCGTGAGGATTTTATGCGTTTATATTATCTAAATAATAAGGATTAGTATAAGAAATGTATTTGTTTGTCTTTAATATTTGCGTCGTTTGATATGGAGTGCGAGCAAGTTTTAAAGTACGGTGATTTATTTATATGACATAAAAATAGAGAAGCACTTTTATTGTATGTTTTGTATTTTATTATCATTTTTAAAGATACCATTATTTAGTCCATTTTTAACACACACTATTGTTTCCTTGGGTCATTTTGGGTGCTGCCGATGTCGCATGTATTCAAAGACACGGGCAATGGTAGTATCCGCTTAGTGCAGTTCACCTAAGTACCTATAAATTAATTATCTTAAGGGCCTGTGCGCGTAGGTTTCGGCCTTGTATACACGTCTTAATAAATGCCTGGAACACTATTGTTCCGTGTACGGAAACGGCGTGCTAATTTAATACATACGTGAAAATAAATGAACAATTTTAGACAGTAATGTTTTAAAATTTCCTGTAGCAGCCCTGAATGATTTTTCTATTAGCCAAGGGCGGCAAAACTTAGATCTCCGGGTTACAGGGTGAAGTGGCATTGTCGCGCAGCCCTAGCTAACTTTTTAATTTATTAACGCAAAGGGTTGCCAGTCGTAAAAATTACTTTTATTGTTTGTAACGACGTCTCGGCCTACGTGATAACAATTTCGGCGTTATAAATTCACCTTTAAAAAGAAGTATTACACTGTGTCAAGTATAGTTTGAACCCTGGAAGGTTGGAAGGGTATATAAAGTCAGGGTTGGATTAGAGTTGGTTTGTGTCGCCTATGTGTGGTTTGTGAAGATTTTGAGTCAAGTGCTTTTGTTATCATAAAGTTTATGTCCCGTTAAAGGTTGAGACAACGGCATTACAATAGTTAATGCACGAAACCTGTTTAGCGCTTGATTTAATGCACTGGGAATGCTTTCTAGTGAAATTTATATTGTTGCTAACAATCGCCGAGGCAATAAATAAAATAACAATGTAATTATATCCATGAAATTTGTGGACATTATGCGTAGACGGTAAACTTGCAGTACAATCGAAGAATTTCCAACAAAATATGGTAATTTTGTATGGAAAAAATCACGAATCCCATTCTGGGTGTTCAAAGAATAACAATTTATAAGTTCTCCTTTAACGGGGACTTTGGGAGTGAATTTGCGTATTGAATGTCGGTCGACTCGAGGGGCATTATGCCGACACTTCTGAGGGCTGGCTGGCATTCGCCAAGCCCACATACACGCGTAACTGTCCAACACCAGTATAAACCTAACCTTTCTGCCCCATTCTTCTCTCACAGCTAAGGTTCATGTTGGATTGGAAGCAAGCTTGAACGTTTTGTGAGCAGACTGAGGGCTGTTGATTCTATCAAAAATCCACTTCCGAGGTTTGCTTTGTGTCGCTTTAAGATTAAAGCTTTTACATACGAATGCGAACTTGTAAACTACAGTGATATTTTATAGTGGGAAATATAGGGAGGCAGAATAAATAGGTTTTCTATTTGGAAGTTCGTGTACGGGTTGGGACGACAATATATCAAGACAGGTAAATGTAGCACATAATATCCTATAAGCCACTTTTTTTATGACAAAGGTGGAAAACGTATAAACGGATTGCCTGATAGCAACCAATTACCGTCGCCCATAGGCACCCACAACACCAGGGGAGTCACAAGCACGTTGCCGGACTTTAAGGGCAATTGGAGCTCTGGAAACCTTACTCATCATCAGAAACACAACAGTACATACCAAAAAGGTAGCAGTGCTATTATGACTGTGTCTTCTGTAAGGTACTTCTCCAGTTGCATGGGCTGCTCCAGATTCAAGCGTTCATTTCCTCTCATTTCCGTTCATTCTCCTCATTAAATCGTCTACTGCTGGATATAAATAGGTCCCCACAGGTAGCTAACCCTGGGCATTTCATTTCACCATCAACCTCGATGAACAAAAATGGCAATAGGTACACCACAGAAGTTCTACTTTTGTTAGTAATATGACAGACGTATTTTAAATAAATTTAATTCATGACATGCTTATGAATTAAATCATTTTGTAGTGTTACGTAAGTAAAAACTTAATTTCGAAAATATGTTACTTATCAATGTTCAAACCTTTAGTATATTAGTACAAGCATGCTTCGAAATCAAAAAAATAAGTTAAGGTAAAAGAAATAGCACAGTTTTATCAAAAGGGGCCTCTCATGTCCCTTGAGGCGACCTATATTTTCAATTGACACGAACCTTCCGATTATACGAAAACCTTGACTTCCTTTACATCTCTAAAATGTATTAACTGTCATGAATTGACTATCGTGATACGACTTTTTAGTTGCGAAGCAATTTAACGGCGGCCATTTTGGAAAAAATCGCCGGTGTGTAACGCGGTGGCGGGAACGCGAGTTCAGGTTTTGTGGTTACGGGGAATTGATATTTTATTTTGGGTTCTTGTTAAACTGTATTGTGGGTCTTTTAAATTTAGACAGCGAGAAAAAGAGGTTTTTTCATATTGACAATATATCTTGTTTCTAAAATAAGGGAAATTAAGAAGAAAGGTACCTGATACTCAAATGACGCCACGGCCGTCACTGCTGGATATAGTCAGATACCACGCTTGGCAGGCGGGTTGACGATCACGGTACAGCTGTAAAAACCGGCCAAGAGCGTGTCGGGCCACGCTCAGTGTAGGGTTCCGTAGTTTTTCGTTCGTCACAGTAAGTGTTCCCACTTAAGAGTTAATAATGGGCTATTTGATACATTATTGTTGACATATTAATATTAAGTACAGAACCCTAAAAACGGGCCCACAAAGGACGGTGACAACTAAAGAAAGAGTTATAGATCCCAACTATATATGGAAAATTCGAAAATATGTTGTCAATTTCAGTCCCACCATGAGTAGTAAGAAGGGGTTGTAACATGGAGTGATAACCAGCCAGCGTCATTTGAAGTCAGTCAGTCATTTTCAACCTAATGTATGGGCATGGAGACTGCATGCTCCGACCCCATTAAATCAGAATCTTAAAACCGCCATGTAGGGTATGAGCGTTCCACCTACAGCGACATCTATCGGCAAATTAAGTAAACTATGCGCGCGAGCTTAAAGTACAGAGGTTCTAGTGTAAGTTTCTTTTGACGTATAAAATGTCTCGAATACGTAAGTGATACTGATATAATATGGGTAACTCTAACGCGATGGTGACATTTCGTTACGTTAAAAACATACACTCGGGGCTCAGATGTAGTGAATAATCCTTTCCTATCGTATTTTCTCGGAAATGTTTGTATTTGTCTTACTACTTCACTCACACTCAGATGGGTACTGAGTGTGAGTGAAGTAGTAAGACAACGCAGGGGACGGTCGCATTGGGCGATGAATATTAGTGCAGATTCTTGTTTACGATTAAAACTAAACGCGGAATTATAGATAAAACGGCGGCGCTACGCGGTAGCGTTACCGCGAACATCGAAGTGCGTATATTTCGAACATGTTTCTCTTTTACTCCAAATAAGGTGTCGCAAGGAATTTTTAATTTATCTATGAGGTGTCGTAAACCATATTCGTAAATTTCGGACGATTGTCTCTGTCACTCTCTTAACGCCCTTAATTGGAGTAAAAGAGAAATACTCGACATATGCGAACTTCGATGTTCGCGGTACAGGGCCTGAAGTGACAAAGTGTGTCTTGTCATGCGATAGAGATTTTGACAGCCATATCTTAGGGAATAAGGGCTAATTTATTACCGATTTGTAAGAAACTATCGCCTTAACGACTTTAGTGCTGGAATAATATAAAGTACGTATTATGCTCGCAAAAAAGCCGAAGATATATGCAATCCTACGGCGCTTCCGCCTTTCTCGAGCGAAAGCAGAGACCATTTTACCAAAAACTCGTAAGATGTATGAAATCCAGCGGCGCTTACAGTTTTTTCGAGTTGATAAAGCTTGTATGGGGGAACAATATTTTCGTTTTTTAGTATATTACTCGATTTTTTTCATACTTCTCACCGTTTAAACCTTCCCTGAGCTACAAATATTTCAAGACCAAAATTAGCCAAATCGGTAAAGCCATTCTCAAGTTATAGCGTGACCAAGAGAAATAGGGGTTCATTTTTATATATATAGATTTTTTTCAAAAACTATTGAACCTATCAAGTTCAAAATAATTTTCCTAGGAAGTTTATGTAAAGTTCTACTTTTGAGATTTTTTTCATATTTTTTAAACTTGTGGTTCAAAAGTTAGAGGGGGGGGACGCACTTTTTTTTACTTCTGGAGTGATTATTTCCGAAAATATTTACATTATCCAAAAATGATGTTAGTAAACCCCTATTCATTTTTAAATACCTATCCAATAATATATCACACGTTAGGATTAGAATGAAGAAAAAAATCACTCCCCACTTTACGTATAGGGGGGCTACCCTAAGAAAACATTTTTTTCCACTTTTTATTTTTGCACTTTGTCGGCGTGATTGATATACATATTACTACCAAATTTCAGCTCTCTAATGCTAACGGTCACTGAGATTATCCGCGGACGGACGGACGGACGGACAGACATGGCGAAACTATAAGGGTTCCTAGTTGACTACGGAACCCTAAAAACGGTGCCCATAGGGAAGATGATTACTGGTCGTAGTTTAAGGACAACCCGGGTCGAAAATTATAGTTAATGCATTATTAATCAATTTTTTTATGAGAAGACTTAATATAAAAATTAATTTGACTGTCATTAATATCATATCACTATTTAATTTATATAGGTACGTATATGTGACCACGGAATAGCAAGCACAGCGTAAGGCGTCCACCCGCAAAATGGACAGACGACCTCATTGAGGTCGACGGAAGTCTCTGGAGTCGCTTCCAACCGGTACATGTGGAGGTTCAAGGGGGAGGCCTATGTTCAGTAGTGTACGTCTTATGATCTATTATTATAGCTGTAAATAATAGTAATGATACAAATTGATGAATCACTGTAATTCAATGTAACTTAAAAATAACAGCACTTAAATTACAACTGTATTCAAACAAAAAAAAATAATAATTTTGTAGGTATGTATTCCTAAGTCCTATTCTCATAGCAATAGTCTAAGTATAATCTGCCGTCTGCAAGCTTAGTCAGGGCTGGCATGAATATGCAGCGGCGCGTACTGAACTTTACACATGCAATATGCATTACTGCGATGAAGCGACAACCCTAGTACATGTGGAATGATAAGTAATTAATTGAATCAGGCGTTACTTTGCGGAAGTCCATATTACTAACAACAATAATATTACTTTGCTATTCCGCTGTTTAATAACGTGCTAGTCAATCAGTGCCAACCCGTTATATTTACTTGCGTATTTTTTTTTCATGCATTAATGTTCCCTCCCTCCCACCGCAAAATTAAATACGCAAATAAATATAACAAACCACCACCAATAATACCAAAACTCGACACGTGTTTCGCCTCTCTACGAGGCATCCTCAGGAGATGCTTGAATTGTTGTCGGTCTGAGGTCCGACAACGGAATAAAAAAAAAAAATACGCAAGTAAATATAACGGGTTGGCACTGATTGACTAGCACGTTATTAAACAGCGGAATAGCAAAGTAATATTATTGTTGTTAATGGAATGATAAGATTGATAAGCTCCTCTATCACGATTTGGAAAAACGTAATTATATGGAGAATTTAAATATTTGTATATATTTGGTTTTCGGATTATATTAAAATTTGGTATGGAGTTAGCTGACACCCTGTATACATTGGCTACGTTTTTTCCTTGATAAACCGCGGCATCGCGGGGCACAGTATAATATAATTATCGAAATCTGCTTAGTATATTTGTGCCATACATTTCATACTAGATTACAATACCATATATTTAACATAAGCTAGATAAATATTTAGTAATGAAATTTTGGGGTTTATTAATTTCAAAATATAAATGAACTTATAAAAAAAACATTGTAGAATAATACATTCTTAACTTTAAAACCACTTAAGCGACACCCACAAAAAACAATAACAAATAATTACTTGATTTGGTTTTGGTTATAAATCTTGAAAAGAACAATGTTTTGTAATTCCCAAAAACAAACTATTGTTTCATACAAACCACATCTTTTTCTCGATAAAGGACAATGTATTTTGGGACCAATTGCACCCGCATGGACCTCAAAGCTGCTCGGTAGTTACCCTTTAATTTATTGTATGTATCTAATAACAATGTATAATCAAGTTCCTAAACAATCGCTGCCCGCCCCCTGTGGCTTACAGTCGGTAAAGGTGTGCCATTTTGAATTTCATTTACACTTATTCAAACTAAATGCCGTTACAAAACCGTCCTTAAAACAAGGGAAGACAGTACAACTTGTATTTTCCCAAACGCATTAAATTATCTTTGCAACCGCGTTACACTTGCAGATTTTTTTTCGTATTCCGCTGCAAAATTTATTCTACGCCTTTTACCTTAAGGTTGCCTATATGTTTGCACATGTGTTAATGTATTTATGTTTTTTTTTACTGTAAAAGGATGATTACAGTATATTGTAGTGTAATTTCACGGATTTGACACTGCGGGTACTACCGGGAACTTTAAGAAAGCATGCGCAAGTATAGAAGTGCCCTTTGTTGGTATACATAATTCTCGTAGAATTGTTGCTCGACAAATGGAAAGATATGTTAAATGTGCCAGAGTTTACTGCTTTTGTAAAACGTAGGTTATTTTCTGTATTTGGTAATAATTCACATTATTAAAGTACTTTATCGTCACAGAACAGAGGTTGTGGTCGCCATATCAGGGGTGCAACAAACAAGCCTTACAATCCGTCGCCATTCCTCTCGTACTGCAGCTCTTCGTTTCCATTTGTTGACCGGTGCAGTTTCGACTTGATAGGTCCATCGCATCGATGACCTGCCATGCGCTCTATTGCCATCAACTTACCTTTGCTTCACATGTTGTTCCACAGAAATGCCTTCCGTGTGATGTGTTCAAAGAAAATGGCAATGCTACTCTGGATGAAGGAAAGAAGACGCTGCTTAATAGCGAGTTCTGGCTGATTGACATGTTGGTTCGGAACTAATTTCCTTTAGTAGTTCACCTGGTGGACTTTCTATAGCCCATGTTTTAGAGGAAAGGGTAAGAGAGCATATATGGAAATGTTGAGAGTCAAAATTTCTTGAAAGCTAGCTTAGCATATGAAATAAAACAAGTGAAACATTATACCGGGTGTGGCCTGTAATAGGAGCTTTAACTTTAGGCATCGTTTCTACACCAAAAACGTAGCAACATTTGTTCTACGACTTTTGAAAATAACTTATAGTTTAATAAATATTAATAGAAATAGATTTTCCAAGCAAGCAAAATATTGCCAAAACTATGAAGTTTGTAAACTGTCATGATGCTGTTCGTTGGAAATACTATTTACTTTGTTCGAAAAATCACAAGTTATAAATTACCGATTATTTAAAGTTGTAGAACAAATGTTGTTTCGTTCGTGGTGTAGAAGCGATCCCTAAAATTTTTGCTCGTATTACAGGCCACACCCGGTATTACATCGCGTATACTAATTTCCTCCGAATTTTCGAACCCTTTAGCAGCGTTCGTGGTCATCGGGTGGATATAATCCGTTTCAGTTGTTTTATTTATTTCATGAGTAATTATGACAACAACCAAAAACAATAACTAAGCATATTTAAAGTGAATATTATGAACTTGAATTGACATGACGCTAGTATGTTACAATGCCTCAAGGAACTTTTTTAATGATGAAGATTTAAGTAGGTATTGTTATTCTTATCTTAGCTTAGACATATTTAACACTAATACCACCGGCTTGATTACAAGCTTGAACAGGATACACTCCCCGCTGCGCAGGCGACGGCCAGTCTGCCGCGCTGGAATGCTGTCAGGGGACTACAGGGAGAGGGAGGAGGGGAAGGGGAATGTGTGGGTGCCCGTGCCCATTCAACAGGTGTGGGATATGGGTTGATTCATTTGGGTTTTGGATGACGCATTGGGAGGGTTGAAAAAATCTTAAGTGGTATATTAAGGACAATTTGTTTTTGAAACAAAATAAACAATTACTTTATTTTTTACTTGAGATTCAAGTAGAAGCGTTTGGAACACAAATAACCGTGAAATATTTGAAATAACGTGATGATTCATGTTAGCAGCCGGAATCGTTAGAAGTCGAAATGAGGTTTCAGAGGAGTCCTCAGATTTCAGTACACCAAATGAAACACCAATCAAACCACCTATAACTTATCAAGGGATACAAATGTATAAGCACTTATTAAGATATAAATGTATAAGATAATGAGATAACAAATTCACCACATGTCAAATCACTGTAAAATTCCAATAAAGTACAGTACCTATACTATACCATAAACTTTTGGTATAGGTAGTATATGGTAAACCGAGTCAGCAATCTTTTGCAAGTCAATTGTATGACTTCACTATTGTGACAATTATTAATAATTATTAATATTTATTTCAAGATTGACCAATTGGCGAGATAGATTTACCTATATTATACGGCAGGGAGTAACATTTCTTGAAAACTTTTTTGTGCTTCCAGATAAGGACAATACGGGTAAGTGTTACTACGGGGCAAGTGTAACTGGCATCATAGTTAAGATGAGAAATAAATAAGAAATAGAAATGAAAATAAATGTATGGAGTGACAGTTCGAACGAAAAGTTATGACTGTCATCTTTTCCATAAGTACTTTACTTTCTATCCGATTGCCATTTGTATAAACAATTGATATCCTAGCTATGATCCCATTCACACTTGCCCTGTAGCTGCGCTTACCCGTACTGACTTTAAAATGATGTTTTTTAGGTTAAGTTATATAAAACCTTGTAAGGCTTTATTAGCTTCTCAAAGAACCGTGAGAATAGAAAATAGAAGTTGGCACATCTTATTTTCCTACACATGTTGCTTATTTTCAAAACAGACTTACCTCTCCACATTTCAGTAGCATATACGTCCTTATTACATCGATTCTGTAGTTATGTATTTGAACTTTATACTATCCCCTATTACATACACGATCAGTGTCACTCAACGACTATCCAAACCTTCTATGTTTATTTTTCTTCTCATTATAAAACGCAGTAAAATTGTATAATTGTATATACAAATTTGCCTTTTTTCCACTAAGACTCAGACTTCCTAAGCAACAGAATAGCCCGTGATCATCTATGCATGCGTAAAGAGTCAAATAATAACATTATTATTAGAAACACACAACTTAATTCACCATCGAAAAAAATAAAGACGATCGAAATTAAGCTGTAAGTTCTAAGCTGTAGGAATCAGTGTGAGGTTTGATTGTTGTTAGTGTATGTTTGTTAGGCGTATCAGAGAACATTTTTAAGCTTCTTTGTAGTTTGATCGCCGTCCAAAATACCACAATGAGTACTATAACTATTCACCTATTCTGTATCGCCTTACCGGGTGTTGGCTAAGCCTCTGATATGGCTCGACTCACCAAAATACGTATTCACAGTTATCGACATTAGGAGAAGTTTGAGTGACGGTAATTATATATTTTATATGAATTTATGGCTTTAGAATCTTGATTTTCGTGACGAAGTAAAACTAAGTACCGTCAAGGTAAATATCGATATGGAAAAAGTTCCAAAATATATATACATTTGTTGTAATATTGAATTTGGATATAAGGTGTATGTATACATATGTTGGCACTTAGTTTGTATCGATATCTCTAACCTTGACTGTATATAAACAGAAGCAATAGAAATAGAGTTCCGAAACATATTTTACAATTTGAATTTTCTCGTTGGCAAAATCCACCTTGGAAGCCAACAAGGAGTAGACGTCAGAAAAAAAAAGTTATTTCACTGGTAAGACTAACACAAGAAGTTCGTGAAAAAACTAATAAAATATTTTTGTAAATATAAACAAGACGATGAAAAGGGAGTTGGAAAGTTAAAAACCAAGTCACGAGCGGAGACTAGTTTAATATTTTATCTGGTAGAAATAAGTAGGTGCCAAAATTTTAAAACGATGCTATAAGCCTTTGGATCTCAAACTTTTATGGTCTGATGATGACGCTCAAACATTTCTAAAGAAGATATCACTATTCATCAATGATAAAGCTAAAGGCGAGTCTATTATCTTTCTCACGAATTTAAGAGAGACACAAACGTATCGGTGTCGTGATCGCCGCAAAATATTTACAGAAATACCACAAAGCGTTAAATCTGACAGGTTCGGCGTGCTTTTGATCTTATTAGGTTCGAGTTTCGTTGTGTTGGATTCAGTGAATAAACGTAGTCAACGGGTAAGACCGTATATCAGGAAAGACCGTCTACCAACCAATTTCCTACATTATCTCATAGGTATTTAGTGTCATATGACGGACTTCGATGAACGGACGGACGGACGGACTATGAAGTATGCCGGTCTTACGCACATACACAATATTATAATTGCTACAAATGCTTAATTACTTACTACATTAAATCTAACAAAGGCCCTTGAGGTATTACCTACTAAGGATGCTGGCGGTATTTCCTCGTATCGTAATTCTGATAAGTTGTGCGAGGAAGCCTTCGGTCACCGGTTACATAGGAATAAGACAAGTTATTGTGGTATTGGGAAAGTGTGACCCGCCTTCTTAGTCCTTTGATACTCGTAGCTACAAGTACCTATATAAATTTAACTTTCATCTTCATTTTCATTTCAGCCATAAAGTCCTCCACTGCTAAATATGACTTGTGTCACAAAATAGACAGGTACAGAAGTCAATCAAACGTATGTACTTCATTTTTTATACCTACTCCCGGCGATCGCTCTAGGGTTGCCAACTATGCTTATGCACGAAAAACTATCGTGGTACTGGCGCTCCTATCTAGTTGTTTGTGATTAATTGTCGAGAATGAAACGGAAAGAATCCTGACTATATAACTATCCTAACTAATATTATAAATACGAAAGTAACTCTGTCTGTGCGTCTGTGTCGCTTTCACGCTATTTTTAATAATATTGAACCGATTTAAATAAATTTTGGTATGAAGAGTGTCTGAGTCGCGAGAAAGGACATAGGATAGTTTTTGTCAATCATCATCATCATCATCATCACCTTGATTTTATGCAGACGAAGAATTAATAATAACTAAAATATTTTTATTTTAATGTTATTATTATATTACAAATTTGTCACAGCAAATACCTTGCGACGATTTCGACATTGGCAAAAAGCACGATTATTATATTTTAAAGTGTAATAAGTTCGCATTAAATAACGTAACCAAGAAACGGATGTCTGAGGCGCTACCGCCCAAATATATTCGTAGTTTGCGGGCATCTTTCTCTTTTACCCCAATTAAGACGTCATGAGAGTGACAGAGACAATCATCCGATATCTACGAATATCGTTGTTCGCGGTAGCGCCGCAGTTATAATTGGAGAAAAGAGAAAGATGCCCGAAATATGTGGCATTATCTATGAAGAGGGACCTTATGGTCGATGGCACTTACGTCGAACCGCGTTATGTTTGTATCGCGTCATCTCTAACAACGTCATAAGCGCCATCGACAATAACGTCCCTTTTCATAGATAATGTAATGTCACATATACGAACTTCGATATTCGCGGTACCGCGGTACCGCTCCTGAAGAGATGAAGTGTCTCATTGTCATTCAATAGAGATTTTGACAGCCATATCTTAGGGAATAAGGGCTAATTTATTAACAATTTGTAAGAATGTATCGCCTTAACAACTTTAGTGCTGGAATAATATAAAATACTCGTAAAGAAGCGAAAGATATATGAAATCCTGCGGCGCTTCCGCCTTTCTCGAACGATGATAGCAGAGACCATTTTACCAAAACGCGTAAGATGTAAGAAATCCTGCGGCAATTATTGTTTTTTCGAGTTGATAAAGATTGTATGGGAAAAAAATATCTTCGTTTTTCTTTCGGAAGGCACTCACGCTTGCAGTGGTCCGAACTGGTCCGAGATATCGTGTCTGTGAGCAGTGTCTATGTGTGCGTTGATCGAGCGCGCTTTGTATGGAGATTGATTTCTGTATCTGTCTATTTTGTGCTTGTATCATCTCAGTGGGAATTGCAGTAATCGTCACGCTTGGCGACGGATTGGTTTAATTTAACTTCATTACGGAACACTTTTTTATAATTTTTTTGATTTTAATTTAATGAAAGGTAGGGCAAAGCGATGTACACAGTTGCAGGCGTCCATAGGTTACGGGAACTGTTTACCATCAAGCGGACCGTATGCTTGTTTGCCACCGTCGTTGTATGAAAAAAAGTCTCTTAGCGTCTATAACATATACTAAGTTCAACTAGTTAATTTGTCACAGCTTCGCCACCTATACATTTTTCTTAGTTATTCATCATATTTATTTGATTTACGAATCAGAACGCTACTAATAAACAACTCTTTGAATCAGCCGCGCGCTTTGTCAAATTCCAGGCTCGTTTCAAACTAAAGTCACTGCAGCTTAACGAATCGCTGATATCTCTGATAAGAGCAACATTTAAGATTCACTTATTGTTCGAACCGTCGCTCTTTAGATGGGCCGATACAACTGATGTTGACAAAAGAGAGATCTTTGTCATATTTTAGGGACCTGTTGTCTCTAGAACCATGCGGTCAATTTTTACGTTATGACGATGGCAGATTTTTCAAATTATACCGGGTGTGGCCTGTAATAGGAGCTTTAACTTTAGGCATCGTTTCTACACCAAAAACGTAGCAACATTTGTTCTACGACTTTTGAAAATAACTTATAGTTTAATAAATATTAATAAAAAAAGATTTTCCAAGCAAACGATGTATTGCAAAAACTATTAAGTTTGTAGGCTGACAGTAAACGTCAACTAGACTATTGGACGCTGTTCATTGAAAATACTATTTACTTTGTTCGAAAAAATCACAAGTAATATATTATCCAATTATTTAAAGTTGTAGAACAAATATTGTTTCGTTCGTGGTGTAGAAGCTATCCCTAAAATTTTTGCTCCTATTACAGGCCACACCCGGTATATCCTCTAGCTGCCCAGAGATCAAAACTTGCCAGGCAAAATGCACCTATGGTTTGTCATAATTAAAATTCAAAATGGCATTCAATGGGAGACCTTTTTATAGGTCTCCGGGCGGGGAAAAAAAAATCCTCCTGCTTTTCGAGAATGGCTTTGTTCTCGTGGTAGCAGCGTTCTTCTTCGATTCGATTGTAGTAATGGATTGTGTTCAAACCGTGAACGGATAAGAAAAAAAAGTAAATATGATAATGTAGTGGCAGTGCACTCATAAGGAATGGGGTCACAGCGTGCATAAACTTTATGCAGAAATCGAAGCATCTGGTTGACGTAACTAGCTGGTGCGGAAGGGACCTGGATTTTCCCCAGGCTACCTTCCCCCACACAGTCTAATCGCTCTACTGTGCCCAACGGTCATAGAGCCTAAGTCAGCTTCCAAAAAAAAAATGGCGTAACTGGTGACCGAAGAGCTGGCGGCATCTTCGCATAACGTATGAGCAAGAATGCTGGCGGTATTTCCTCGTACCCCAATACGAGCAAATACCGCCAGCATTCTTGATACAATACCTCAATGTTCTTACATTTAATGTAGATATATAATGCTGGTACATTATTTGGAAATAAAGTATTAAAGATGATATAAAGCTTAACAAAATATTGCATCATGCAGGCATATGAGTTTCATTTGGATTTTTATGAAAAATATTTTCTATGCCAACGATCCGTTGAACGGAGAGTTTCATATTATCGCTATGTATTTATTTGTAGCAAATTAAAGCATCTATTCCGGAATTCACCTTGATACTGTTAGGAAAAAACAACTTAAAAAAATCTATGAGATTACTTGTCTTAGACAGCTACTGAACCCTCCAAGAGCCTAAATGCCATTGTCCGGCATCGAACTCGTCTTTGTCTTAGCGACTATTAGTCGTGACGTTAGTCATCTCATGACTAATAACACAGATTTAGTCGCTGTCTGTTGTTGTACTTCTATGTTGCTCATTCATGCTAAATTAAGAGAAAAACTAAATTGACAAGTTAAATATTAAAGCCCCATTTAAACCAGGCAAGAACTTGTATACGATTTTCATTACATTGCGGGCTATCGGCGTACGGCGAATTCGGTCGCTTCATATAAACCCCGCAATGTAATGAAAATCGTATACAAGCTCTTGCATGGTCTAAATGGGGCTTAAGAAGTCACATTTATTACTCAAGTAAGTCTGTTTTTAAAGACAATGAAACAAGGTAGTAATGATGAAAGCTCAGACTTTGGTGGTCTTCACGGAACAAGACAGTGTAGGGTAGGCAACGCGCACGTGAATCCTCTGGAGTTGCAGGCGTCCATAGGCTACGGTAACTGCTTACCATAAGGCGGTCCGTTTGCTTGTTTGCCACCGTCTTTGTATTAAAAAAAAAACACCGATCAGTTTTTAGCTAAAGTCAAAGTAAAACACTTAAAATACGTAAGGAGGCCGTGGGATTTATTTTATACTAACTTCTGCCCGAAATTTCGTTGGCGTAAAAGATACCACAGCAATGCATCATTTGGGATAGCAAGTATTCTATGTGTCAATTCATAGTCTATGAGAGCCCTGAATGTAAGTTATTAACGTAAAAAAACGTCACCATCGCGTTAGAGTTACCCATATTGTGGGATCTATATAGAAGTAGAAACTCCACGATTAATCTTTGGAAACTATATTTTTTAACTTTAAAATATTAAGTCACATCAAAATTATTTCAAGACATAGAAGTGACATTTTTACAATTGACATTATAAAAACTAATCTACGTACATATTAAAGTCTAGCAAGAGGTTTTATTCTGATAGAGCGAGAGCCACCACAATATAAATAACATTATCACTTACGCGTTCGAGACGGTTTTTTTACGTCAAAAGAAACTTACACTAGAGCCATAGTACTTTAATTTACATTTAATCCGTTAAACCGTTATTGCATAGCAAACATCTTTATATTTATAATAGTTAGATATCATATCGGTACTTTAAAACATCGAAGCACTGGTGGCGTAACGGTAAGAGCGTGCAACTTGCAAACTGGAGGGCGCCGGTGCAAACTCCGGCTTGGATCTATGAGTTTTTCGGAACTTATGTGCGAAATATCGTTTGATATTTTACCAATTGCTTTTCGGCGAAGGAAAACATCATGAGGAAACCGGGCTGCTCCCAATAAAGTTTAATTTACCCTCTGGGTCAGATGGCAGTCGCTTTCGTAAAACTAGTGCCTTCTCCAAATCTCGGGGTTAGTTGTCGAGCTGACTTCAAACTCTCATGAGGCGTGGCAAAACGCCGGGACATAGCGAGAAAGATGATCAAAGCGGCACTTTAAAACCATGACACAAAAAATTTGGTTTGTTTCTCGTGCCAATAAAGCACACATGCAAATTATTACCTGCAACCGCACTGCGGTAAATACAAGATCAGCAAACACGATCAAAGAATTCAAATTAAATCACATCCAATTAAAATTCTCCCGTCCGGATTACGAATCCACAATCATTCGTAACCGTCGGTTCCAAGGATTATACAAGACAAAAAGAGGACATGTGTACCATTAAACCGGCAACCCTTTTCACGGGTGTCGTCACGATCTGGATTCCTCTGTGTTACTGAGTCGACCGCTTATAAGAAACAGGAAAAATCTTAACTCTAGTCTATATGTGACATTATCTATGACCTTATTGTCGATGACGCTTATGTCGTTGTTCAAGACGATACAATACAAATGTAACGCGATTCGACGTAAGTGCCATCGACAATAAGGTCCCTTTTCCTAGATAATGACACATATACGGATTTAGTAACGAAACTGGCCCGAGCTCGGTACCGCGAACATCGAAGTTACTATATTTCGAGCACCTTTCTCTTTTACTTAAATTAAAGAGTCATGAGAATGACAGAGACAATCCGTGATTTTACAAAGTTTTCAGCGCTTAATTTGTGTATCGACTGAATTACGAGTATTATTAGAATATTCGCGAGTAGAAATAATACCTAAAAATAAATTGAAATTTTATATGAAAGTGGTCTCACCAGAGAGAGACGGAGGTAGGGTACAGCGAAGTAACATCACGCTTGAGTTCGGAGAAGCCCAACTAGGGAAGTACCTCCTCCGTACAGAAGACCACAGATATAATAGCAAGGAAGGTTCCCAGAGCTCCAAACCCCCTAAATGGACGGCAACGCGCTTGTGACTCCCCTGGCCGGTGTCCATGGGCGACGGTAATTGCTTACCATCAGGCAATCCGTCTGCTCGTATGCCACCTTTGTCAAAAAAAAGTGTTATCACTAGAATCAAACCAGTCTTGTGGAGCAGAAAAATCTGAGAGTGGTGACCACGGCCAGGACAGCGCATATACTAGATGGATAGATGACCTCTTACAACTCGCTAGGAGTCGGTAGCTGGTCTGTGTTAGAGACCGCTTTGAGGCGGGAAGCGTATGTCCAGCAAATAGGGTATATTTTTAAGGATGTCTGCCATGTCTGCCAGGAAATGTATGCCGAGCATATGCGCTAGCTGAGAAGAATGACAAAGAGTGTGGAATTAAGGATATAAAAGATATCATAATTATCATTGAACAAAGCTTAACAATATCGTGATATAAATGTAATAAGCGCAGACTTGACCAAACGAAGATTGTATTGGATGTCCTAAGAAGTCGACTCTAAAAGTATTAGGAATGAAATCAGGACAAAACAGGCGGCCTTGAGTCCTAATAAACGTTCGCATAAAACATCGAAACATTTGACGTGCGGAACAATTTATGAGATGTGTCCATAACGATTTTTATGACAACCGTTTTGTTTGCATCCTGGTCTGGCTTTTCTGATATTTGATTCAGTTCATTTGTATAAGACATAAGACCAACCTCGTTAACAATAAAAATAAAAATAAAAAAGACATTTATTGATAGACCACCAATAGATAATACCACATGTGTTCTCATTACATATAAGAAGAAGAAGAAGAATTAGTATACATGATTTAATCCGTTTTAGTTGTTTTATTTCATGAGTAATTATAGCGGCAACCGAAGACAATATTATATAAGAAGAGCTTAGAAAAGAAGGATGAACGGGGTGACAGATAATATGATGCTAGAGAATGGGATAAGGGCAAGCGGGTGATGATGATAAGAGCTTAGATACTAAAGATTCAGTCGTAAAAATTGGTTAAATATAGATATAAAAAATATATTAAAAAACAGGCATAAGTTTTGGAAGTAAAAAGTATTGGTGCTGTTATAGCGGCTACAAATGTAGACTACTCAGCATTTGCTTTGGCATAAATAAAATATGCCCAGCGATGGTCTTCCCTGGTGAAGTGAGTTAAAGATATAGTTTTGTCTAACTAACCCTATAATATATGAGCAAACCAAACAATTTATAGTAAGAATTGTAATCTTTTAACAGGCACAGGCCTTTGACACGAACTTAGAATGGAAAATCTTTATTTCGGTTTTTTTTTAATACTAAAGCTTATATTGTTGCGGGATAAAAATTATCCTATGTTTTTTCTCGTAGCTCAAACTCTCTTCTTGTCAAATTTCATCCCAATTGGTTCAGCGGTTTAAGCGTGAAGAGGTGATAGTTACTTTCGCATTTATAATACTACTATGGATGTTAATTATATGTGTACGTACGTACGTGTTTTGGACCCGGGTATGTCCTTAAACTACGTCCAACAATGAGAAGTAGGGCACAGCGATGACCATCACGCTTGAATCTAGGGCAGCCCAACTGGGGAAGTACCTCCTTCTTACAGAAGACCACAGCCATAATAGCACTGCTACCTTTCAGGTATGTAGTGTTGTGTTCCTGATGGTGAGTAAGGTTCCCAGAGCTCCAACCCCCCTTAAAGGCTCGCAACGCGCTTGTGACTCCCTTGGTGTTGCGGGTGTACATGGGCGACGATAATTGCTTACCACCAGGCAATCCGTCTGCATGTCATGAAAAAAAAACATAAGATTTTAAACTATTTACTTTTTCTAAAAACGCAATCTATAATTTGGAGAATCCAATGAGCCAGTGTAGGATTCTCGTTCTTTTCTGGATTGACCTTCAGAATGCTCTGGTACTGCTAGTATCCCCTAAGTCTGCCAACACCAAAACCTTAAATAATATCCAGAGACACTCAGTCTGGAAACTTCTAAAAACCAGAATTCTTCCCAAAATATGTTGTTAAACTGGTCTTTTATTCATCCAAAAAACACACTTAATTTGGTTTTGTAGGTTACTGTCATAATTTACAAAAGACAGCGATTCAATAAACGTGTCGTGTTGGCACGCAAAGAATTTCCGATGAGTTTATATTTTTATGACAGCAATTAATAGTCAAATAATTTAAGGGTTTTGCGGTTAAAGAATAGGCCCGGGTAAATTAGATTTTGGTGATTTTTGAGGAAGTGAACAGCAAGGCCACCATATTAGATTTATCAGCAAAATAATAAAGGTTGAATTTTTTATCGGTGTCCTGCTGTTCTGCGGATTGGTTGGCTCCTTCGCTTTTGGCTTATCCACTGTGTTACTCATTACCTTAAAATCTCCATATGTCTCGGGTGAGATATATTGCTTATTTCAGAAAGGACTTTATATAAAAATGCACTTAGTAGTAGCTTCAAATACTTATAGTTTTTATCAGCGGTATATATTTTTTAAACATTTTGGGCTCTAAAGCGCTAATGACACTAACGACTTCCAGCGGCCCTGACCAGATCTGTCCACCTAGTTGGAGGCCTTCTTTTTTTATGACAAAGTTGGCAAACGAGCAGACGGATTGCTTGATGGTAAGCAATTACCGTCGCCAATGGGCACCAGCAACACCAGTGGCGTCACAAGCGCGTTGCCGGCTTTTAAGGGGGATTGGAGCTCTGGGAACCTTATTCACCATCAGGAACACAACACTACATACCTGAAAGGTAGCAGTGTTATTATGGCTGTGGTCTTCTGTAAGGAGAAGGTACTTCCCCAGTTGGGCTTCTCTAGACTCAAGCGTGATGGTACTTCGCTGTGTCCTACCTACCAAAGTGGCTGTGAGCGATGTTCAAACTGATCTGCATCCTGTTGTTTCGTGAATAAAGATGTGTTCACTTCATTTTGACCACACCCGGTCTTCACGATTTGAATCAAGCAAACATTTACCACACCCAATCTCTTAAACAATGCCGTCACTCATATATCATTTGTCCCCAAGGCAGGTGAACATCATAAACCACGTGTATACATTTATGGCAGCTTTTTGTGTGCTAATTGGGCCACATAAGGGCTGTAAATACATAAAATACATATAAATACAAATAGACGGTCGTGTGATTCCTCCTTAATTAAAAGGCCTTTATAGCGCTATAAAAGTGTCTAAGCGGACGTAGAATTGAGAAAATATAGAAGCGAGCTATGAAAATGTAAAATTATTTAATTTTGTGTAATATTTTAGGAACAATAATTGTCATTTACAGTTCCTATAGCATAAGGAATAGGTACAATAAAAGTACATATCAGTTAATCATTTAAGTACACAATTAATAACATAATTTGTGTTCACTTAGCACAGTAAAGGGTGAGTACTATTAAATTGTCGCCACTGAAATAAAAGATTACAATAAAACAACATACATATAACTCGAAAAATGTTTATTATTGGTAAGTTTATGATAAAATATCCCAGCTAAAACAATTCTATTGTTTGTCTAAAGCACGACGAGAAAATTCTCGGATTTTACTCTTGACCCGACTCATAGAGTTTTGCACGGAGTTATTCGTTATAAGTTTAGTACATTTAATCCACTTTCTTTTGAAATCAGGCAATGATATAGCCGGTTGGCATGTTTTCCGTAGTTTTGTTTTTATATTTGCCCAGTATTTTTCTATTGGCCGTAATTCTGGGCAATTTGGCGGATTTAATTCCTTTGGTACAACATAGACCGAATTCAAATTATACCAATCCATAGCTCTAGATGAATAATGACAACTGGCCAAATCTGGCCAAAATAATGTAGAGCATTTGTGCTTTTTAATGAGTGGTAACAGCCTTTTCTTTAGGCATTCGGATATATAAATATCGGTGTTTATTGTGCCAGTGGTTATATAAGGCGAACTTCTTAAGCCACACTGGCATATCGCTTGCCAAACGAGGAACTTTTTGGCAAATTTCTCGACTGGAATCACTTTTTCTGATTCAAGCAGACCTGAGACGTTGCGGGAAGAAAAGTATTGATTGCCTGGTATTGATTTGAAATCAGCCTTTACATAAGTTTCATCATCAATAATTAAGCAACCTCTATCTTTAACCAACAAGGCGTATAGTAATCTAGAACGTCGTACTGCTCGATTATACTGATCAACCGTTCTCTTCGGAGCTTTTTGTTTTTTGTAAGTAACAATACCACAGTTTTTTTTTATTTTTTGTACATTTCTTTGACTCGTTCCAACTTTCTTGGAAACATCTCGGGACGACATAGCCGGATTTTGATCAAACAGCTTACACACCTTCGATTCCAACTTTCTGTTCCGTATTCTTGTCGGCTGACCCTCTCGCTGCTTTCTTTCTGTAGTTTTACCTTCTTTTAGCTTTTTAATGGTCCTTTGCACTGTTCTCCGAGTTGTATTACACGATTTTGCAAGTTCCAAAGTAGATATACATGGATTCATGGTAAATTTTTGCAAAATTAAATCGCGAACGCTTTTTTCCTTTGACGACATCTTGAATGTTATAAACAATTGATAGTTATTTTTTAAGAATAAAACATGCCAATACGTTCTAAATTTGAAATATAATAA
Organism: Grapholita molesta; assembly: GCA_022674325.2. NCBI lineage: Eukaryota > Metazoa > Arthropoda > Insecta > Lepidoptera > Tortricidae > Grapholita > Grapholita molesta. The sequence continues at coordinate 18,456,578 of CP053124.2, read as the reverse complement.
TTTTTACCAAAAAGGTTGAGAATCTACAATAAAAAAAACGGAATATGTTAGCGACAATTTAATAGTTCATATTTTAATGATTATACTCGTATGTTAAAATTAGATAAGATAAGACAATAGAGGAAATTACAAGTTCTCAACAAATATGACTTGTATCATTTTGTCATGTGGCCTTTCGCATTGCTTGGCTTGCGGGGTGGCGATCACAGTAGCTGTTCGGTTTCGACGAGCGGCTATTTTTTTCTTTTTTCGCCTCTTATGACACCCGCGGGAGGAGATAGAGAATTCGAGAGAATAATGACTAAATTAAGAACCATGTCTGTCGCATCTTAACACGCATCAACGGTAGCCATCATTAGTACAGCGGACTTACAACACTTTAATTACTTATATATCACTGTCCGTCCGCTCCTGAACGGTTTATTGTAGCACAGTAGCCGCCATAAACTTGGGAAACTTAACGATTAACAACGGCGTAAGCGCCATAACAAAACTGCTGCTCAGAGTCAAAACGGCGCACTACCAAACGATTCCAAAGCGAGTTACGTCATAACTTATACATGAATAAGACACGTACGTCGGTTTTTTAGGTGAAAACGTTAGATGTCGTAAATGATTTGTACAGACTTGATGTAATTTCTATAGAGTTTGAAGTTATTGTAAAAATACGTAGGATTTGAGGCAGATTGGAGTTTAAAATTGCTGTAATTTATATGTCTTGGTATGATTTTAGGTGCTATGTAGCTTTTTTATGTCAAAGGTGGCAAACGAGCAGACGGATTGCCTGATTGTAAGCAATAACCATCGCCCATGGGCACCCAGAACTCCAGGGTAGAAGCGCGTTGTCGGCTTTTAAAATAGGAATGCGCTCTTTTCTTAAAGGTATGAGGAGGAAAGTACCGCTGACGGCAAATCATTTCACATTTTTGATGTGTGAGGCAAGAAGTTTCTAGACAAACGCACAGTAGAAGATATCCAACTATCCAGGTGGTGGGGGTGGAAATGATGATAATTTAGAAAAACTATTATTATTATGTATGCTATAATTTATTATCACAACAAATTGTACATTAAACATACCTAAAACATTCAAATTCGAAGTGAGCTCATCGAACTTCCTAAACTAGACTCTATTTTCAACCATATAAGGGTTAATTCCCGATACCGATATATTCCCATGTAAATGACCTACTCAGATTAAACCAAATTCCTTATTGTTTCTCACAGGAGCTTAAAGAAGAATATTTGTACGAACAGCAACGTAATTAACTGACAACTTATGGATCTTATTCCTTTGTATTAAGGCTTATAAAAGCTCAGTTACATCTGCCAACGACTATTTGAAATAAAAACGACGAAAAATATATTCCTGCGTCAGGTTCTTAGGACATTTTGTCGTAACACAATAGTAACACAATGACTGATACCATCGTTCAATTAACGGTGTGAGATGACTTCCGTTCTGTCACACGGTGACGCAAATGTCAGAATAGCTTTTTATTGAAAGGTTATAACGCTTTTAATCTGTCAAATTCCAGTTACTAATATACAACCTTTTTATCACCTATTCTTTATAGGTATTTATTATTTAATTAGGAGGCAAACGAGCATACTAATCAGTAATCACCTAATCATATTCCTCGCGTTGTCCCGGCGTTAGCCACGGCTCATGGAAGCCTGAGGTCCGCTTGTCGACAAATCCCAGGTTTTGAAGATAGTTTTACGAAAGCGACTGCCATCTGACCTTCCAACCACCTCTGGGCTAGGCTAAGCTAGGCTTTAATGGGATTAGTCCGGTTTCCTCGCGACGTTTTCCTTCACCGAAAAGCGACCGGTATTAGCCGGGGTTTGAACTTAAGACTCCGGATTGCAAGTCGCACGCTCTTACCACTAAGCTACCAGCGCATATCACCTAATGGTAAGCAATTACCGCCTTTCATAGATACCTGCAACACTAGAGAGGTCAAAATATGATTTGTAGAGTATATTGTGATTGATACTGACATAATTATACCTGTGAGGTATAAATATATCAGTAATATCAGTATCAATCATTACGAACATGTAATAATTTAAAAATGTTTATACATTCTAGTGTGAATTACACTACCTCAATCAAATCAAGCTCAACAACTAAGAGAAAATCAAATTATTTTATAAGAAATATTATAATTATTTTCAATATATAAGATCATCAAATTCTTATTTGACGACTGTTATAATAAACTAACCGCTACTGTAATTTTACTGGTATTTCTATCATAAATCATTAAAAAAAAACTATGATTTATTAGCGCCCTATAAAATTTCCTCATTTATATTTAAATGATATAAACAGCTCCGAGAAAACCAAATGATGTCAATTAATTTCGCAATAAATTATTTTGTGTCGCTATTTTTAATAGGTGTAAAACATTTGTTTTTATATTTTTTAACATAAATTAATAATTTAAAGTATCAAAAGGACGCAAGTCACAGTAAAAATAATGTTTTTGAGTCGTTACAGATGTGTTACTAAATTATATTGGCAGTTCAGATACGCGTCCCAGCAGCTAACCTGTCCCCCTACCACAAGTTGGTATACGTTACGTTTTTAAGACGTTTTGTTAGGATCTGTAAAGTTTAGGAATATTTTTTTAAACGTTTTCGCCATCTCGTGGTAGAGGTACTAAGTATATTAATCAAAACACAGTCGTGACAGAAATTAAATTAACGAAAAGCGTAAAAGGCGGCCACTGGATTATTACCTCAAATGCTAATTTAGTTTTCTGTCACGTACACCTTTATTTCGAAGGGCATATGTTACAAATTTTAATTATCGAATGTTACATTAAAGTTGCTTGAGGTGTTAATGGCATTTTTTGTTTTAATTGCATTAGAGAATTACGTCCCGCTGAGCCGTAAAGGCCAAATTAAAAACGTAAAGCTCGTTCTTATAATATACTTAAATTAATGAAACAATTAAAAAACTACGCTAATTTCTTATCCACATCTCCTAAAGTAGTTGGGTATTGTATTAAATATTGAGAATAAGTCGTAATAAATTGTAGAAGAGGGACACATGAGTATTGATATGTGATGTTTGCTCGGAACTGCTTTACCCGGTTTTAGTGATTTATCTGCAGAACAGATAAGATAAATGTAGGTTTTATAGTACCTATCCACCATTTAAGGTAGTGGTTTTTGACCTTGGTAATAATTAGGTAGGGTAAACCAGAGTGTTATTGCCCAACAGTGATTGCTCGCTTTAAGAAAAACATTGTCATTGTATGTGTGGGCAATCACTCATACCAATCCTTAACCGGGCAATAGCTATATGGTTTACCCTACCCCTCAAAGGGGGTAATGGGACAAGCAAAAAAAAAACGAAATTTAATAAACATTTTATTTCAAAAATTATGCGTATGTTGTGTTTCAGTCTAAGAACATCCTTTATGTGCAAGAGATTTATGACGACCAAGTGTGGGTAGTTGGAAAAACTCTCACAGCAAAAATACGTTGTTGCCCGCCTCTTCAGTCCAGCCACGACCGTGGAAGTCACAGCACGTCTGAAATGTCCGCAAAAATCTAAGATACAATACATTTAGTTTTAAGCCGTTAAGTCTGGTTTAATTTAGGTATAATTGTAAATTTTATATAAAGAATAACTAAGCCGTATAAAGCATACTTCAAGGTGGTCCTTACTCCAGTAGATACGGTACATAATATCATCTATAAACTTGAGTCGTTAGCCATAACAGGGTGCGATAAAACCATAAGCAATTAAATCAGTTATCCAATGGCATTGGTCATGTGGCCATATCTGTCACAGGGATTGATGATCCATGGAGCCGTCTTGTACTGTTCTGGAAACATCGAACAGGGAAAATAAAGAATAGGAAATCACAGGAAATAAATAAATATTACAGGATCATACACGGATTGACTTAGCCCCACGATGGATACTCAGCCAATGATATTTATGCCTCAAGAACAAATATCTGTGTTCATCATACACATAAATGCCCATACTAGAACTCGAACGCAGGACCTTCGGATTCATAGGCAAGGTCACTAACCACTAGCTCAGGCCGGTCGTCAAATAAAGGAAAAATGCTCGGAATACCTAATATGGAAACCCATGAAGGAACCCATTTCCAACAGTGGACCCACGGATTGAGTGGTGGCAAAACTGGACTATAACGCTCGGAGGATACAAAAGCATCTTCATTGCAGTTATTGTAATTGCAGACTTCTGTGTTAACCCGAAAGGTATCCCAACTTACATTTTGGTATCTTTAGTATTACAAATGCGAAATTTAGTATCAATGGATGGATGTTTGTTGATCTTTGACGCGAAAACTACGGAATGAATTTCAAACAAACTTATGTATCAGATTAACGTATAAGCTATAATTGATAATGATTGAAAATACTGGAAGTACTGATCTTGCGCAGATAAAGCCACGGGCAGAAACTGATCCTACCTTGAAGCCGACGGTCCTGGGTTCAGATCGCAGTAACTGCATTTATTTGTGTGATGAGCAGGTATTTGTTCCTGAGTCATGGTTGTTTTTAGGTGTTTGTATATTATATATATATCTTTGGCTGAGTCACAAGCCTTCATGAGCATTGTAGGGCTCAGTCAATTTGTGTAATATTTCTTTAAATATATAAATAATGTGCGTCCAGTCAACCAATTTGGTTTCTAGACCTTGTTTTAGTGAAAATCTATATAAAACTGAGATACCTCACAGTGACAACATACGAAGTAGCCCAAAAATCGAATTTGTTGTCTGTACATGCTATTAAAAAATATGAAAAAATAGGTATGCCGTTTGGTCCAGCGCCGGCCGCGGCGAGACGCAGCGGGGCTCCGCCTGGACGGCATAAATTCAACATTTGTCACGGCATTAACACTCCAAAGGGGTTTTATCATGTCGCCCTCGTATCCGGTAATCGGCCGTATGAATATTACGTGCCTTTTAAATCTTTTGTTGTCGCCGTGAAAAATACCTCCTTTGTAAGTTTGGCTTGAGGTTTCGAGTCTGTTTATTTTTAGTGTTTGTTCGGTAATGTTTGGAATAGGTTACACTTCACGTTATGCTATTTTTTTTTAATTTCAGTCTTGCATTTCAGAGGCGGTGCGTCTAAATTGTTCCAGCAATCATGGAAGTAATAAATAGCTAAAAATTTGGCCATGCAGTAGGAATTTTTCGATACTCTCATCGACAAAAAAAAATCAAATCTTTAACGGTTGTTTTGATTTGAACTAAAAGTTGATTAATTCCTTACTCATTGCAATGTCAAACCGGTCAAATATTTCGTAACACATCCTGATTAATGTAGGTAATATAAATACCTACATATCAATTCTGTACTACCTGCTTAATACTTTATTTCCACTATTTCAGGCCGATTGTACATTCTTGAATGTTCCGCCATGCTTGTTTGTATAAGATAAAATACAATAAAACATTTACGAACTTTGATTTAATATCACACCCAATGATTTATCGGAATCGCGTAAACGACCATCTGCACAAAACTAATGAAATTTCCGCACTAGAGGACAAACATCACAATGGGGACATGCGCGTTAAAAATCGCAAAAAACTATCGATTCGAGTAAAGAGCGATTGTGAGCGATTGTGCGATTGTTGTGCAAACTTGCGATTCGATGCGGTTAATGGGGCGGACGTAAACGCGGCGTTTACCCGCGCTTGTGAACCACGCTTAATGATTTAGAACTAACACGGACTGCGAAACTACTAAACTACACCTTAACATGCTAACTATAGAGTTAAATTTACCTTGAGAACAGTTACATTCTCTGGACAAGCATTTTGTATAAATAGTGAAATATTATAAAAATAATTTCCCATTGTTGTAGTTTTTTTTTTAATTTCGGCAGCATTGATCTGTCGGTAGTTTGCGCAACTCACTCATGCGCAACAAGTAGGGTACCTTTGTTACCAAATATAAGTATATCAGGATATGATATTGATATTTCCGTTCTGATGCTTGAAGTGGCGGCATCTTTTATAGAAAATAGCCTACTTCCTTTACTATGATCATACTAATACTTTAATATTGTATTCATAATGTTTGGCATTTGTTTGGTGAGTAATCTATTATGTCCAATATGTAGTTATTATAAAGGATTAGTACAAAAAGTTTTTTATGCTAACTAAATGTGGATTATGGAGAATTTAAAGCCCTATGCAAGTACCCATTACACTGTTTTTTTTAAACAATCGACCACAGATAACTAAAATAAACGACGAAATACGCGAAGATCACCGCGTAGACATTCCAATCATATTTTAAAGATACCGATATCTGACATTAGAATAAGCCTAATCGAATTGACAAAGCAATCGACTCCGGCCACGAACGATTTTAATTACCACCACGGCCTCAACAAAAACAAAACAACAAACGGTACCGTCTATTAAGAAATTTCAAAACACCCTTTTTATTAAGATACGATCGAACCAGATATATCTGTATCTATAGGTATTAATCACGGAATGCGCGGCACGGCCTCATAGAAAAAACATATGTATCTAACAAATAAAAACAAAATGGCATTAAGTAGACAACAAAAAAAGTTCATTGAGTAAGCCTCCATTTGGACAGCGACCGTTCGCTCGAAACGATCCAATATCAATCGTAACACAAACGAAATCGAACCTTAATTAAATACCGTTAAAGACAGATTTGCCGTAGAACGAGATGTTCTTTATTCAAATTTGATCGCGTCGGTTAAGAAGCGGCAACACTGACGTACACCTGTTAAAGAACGCTGCTTTAAATCCTTTAAATATTTTTGTAACGCATTCTTCAGACGTTCTTTGTGTTTATTTTAAAAAATCATTTCTGAAGGAGGGGGAAGATAAATAACGTTCGGAAATTTGATTAAAATGACGCGGCGTTTTCCGAAGAATGGCTTCCGAACGTACTCGAGTTTTGACAATGACTCGATCATTTATTTCTTTAATTATTTCTGTATTGAATCGAAGGCGTTCGTTGTGTCTAATTGTGTGAGGTGAGGTTTATTGTCCGGGTGGTAATGAACTTATGTTCTGTTCGATATCAAAAGGTGTCTAAATCTTGACAAGACTTCAACAACGTTGGAAATTTCTCTGAAGACTATCAATACTGCTACCTATTTAGCACACACTTTATTTCATTAATTTAAGTTTATTTTAAATATCGGTAGTATTTCTAGCTTCCAGTTGTTAGAGCTGCCTTTTTTTCTCAACCTTTCTTCCAGTCCCTCCGTCTTAAAAAAAATCATGATAACGTTATACTATTTACCCAGCAAGATATTTTGGTTTAATGGCTTAATTTGACTTGTAAGTTACACACTCGGGTGTGTGTCATTATAGTAAGTAGCATGAAAATTTATATTAAAGATTCAGAATAATTTTGGGAAATGCAATGGCAAGAAATTTCTCCAAGCAAGAATTATCGTCGGTGCATTGTTAGGGCTGAGAGAGAGAAGTTTTAAAGACAGGTAACATTTATGAACCGAACTATATCCAACCCAAAGCAAAGTTAAATAAACCACAAGAGGAATTCCAGAATCTCCAACCGGGTTGATCAACTACATAAAAGTCGTAAAGCCGAGGCGTCGAAGTGTCTGCGCCTGAACCCGGTTCTGGTTCATTCCAATGCACATCATACCAGTCAAAAAGGACGTAAGTCACATCAAATTAAAGTATCATTAGATCTTTTCGAAATACTGTATAGCTGCTAGTACTAATACTGAGACTGTATAGGCGATAGGCCTATGAAGCCGACGGTCCTGAGTTCAACCCAGTAAAAGCAATTATTTGTGTGACGAGCACAGATATTTGTTCCTGAGTCGTGGGTGTTTTATATTATGTATTTAAGTATTTGTATATTATATATATCGTTGGCTGAGTACCACAACACAAGCCTTCTTGAGCTTACCGTGGGGATCAGTCAATATGTGAAGAAAGTCCTATTTATTTATTTTAAAATATGAAAATGCGCATCGAAGGATTATTTTGAAGAGCAATTCGAAAATATGGTAAGAAAGAATAATGCTTGGAACCAATAATAAGTATTAAACTTGTTTATACATATAATAGTTTTATACATATAAGACGTCCTACTGACATAGGCCTGCCGCAAATATTACTTTTTGAGGTGTTGCCATAATCATCACGCTTGGAAAGAAAGAAAGTGGGGATTTCTACGGGCGCTGTTGTCCATCCGCGGTTTTTCGCTAAATTATATCTAAATTTTGGCTCTGAAAATTAAGTATCTACCTTTTTATACTAAATGTCATAATATGTAAATTATGGTTCCACCAAACCATAAAGGAGTGAAGATCGATAATGGATATTAATATTAAATTGGATGGCAATGATATCGATTTTATTTCCCTCTTAAGCTTCGGTGTCTATTTATATATCTAAGTCCTAACCGACATACATATTATTATTGCATTTTGTTTCTCACTTCGCTTCTAGTTTTGTCTTTGTATATTATGGAATGAACTCCCTGCCGAGGTTTTCCCTGGGGACTACAGTAAGAGGTTCTTCAAAAAAAGGAGTAGGTAAAAGTTTTTAAAGAGTAGGCAACGCGCGTGTAAATCATCAGGAGTTGCAGGCGTCCATAGGCTACGGTAACTGCTCACCGTCGGGCGGGCCGTATGCTTGTTTGCCACGGTCATTTTGTAATTTTTTTTTATAATTCTATAACAAGCGTTATTAAAGATTTAAATGGTTACCAAGAGGTTTTATAGGATCTTTGGCGCTACCGCGAAATCGATATCGATATCCGTAAATTTCGGACGATTGTCTCTTCGAATGCCTTAATTGGAGTAAAAGAGAAAGATGCTCCAAATATACGAACTTCGATGTTCGAGGTGCCGGGCCTATATTGAATATCGCATTGGGGTGCAATTGCTAAAGCAGCAGCTAAGTTTGACTTCTTTTAGAGAAAGAAAAATGTAGAACAGAATTGTTGTTGTGAAAGTAAAAATCAGAGGATCATTTCTGGAATCGACGAAATGAATAGATAAGACCCAAATGACGAGCAGCAGCTTGAAAAACAACACGTCACGTCAACTCCAAACAAGTGGTCAAATTAACGGACGCCACTCGATAACTGTTGTAATTACGCGTGAATCCGAACAACCGACTCGAGGTCGACAATTTATCCCGACACCAACCGTCAAATTTAAATAACGAATGTTTCATCACACTCCTCGCAACCTTAACAAAAACGGACCCTATCAACCCTAACACCCAAACTTAAGGTTCAAATTTAATTAAATCAACTGTAAATGATCCTTGTAAGACAAGCGTACATGTCAAGATTCTTCTTTTAAAAAAACGTAAGACCATTAAATCGTAATGAGTGGCCGAAAGTGGTTTCTTTGTATGACCACGTGCCACTATGAGGCACAATGGACTAACTACCGTTCGATGTAATACAATGGTTAGAAATAATTGTACAATTAATGTAGTAAATTGTTGGCTAAGTGTGTACGGTGTTTCACAAAAATGTTTTGTAGCAGTGAAAGTTTAGAGACGAAAGACGGCTTTACTGCATGGTGATAAAGGTTAAAGTGGGATGGATTAATTTGAAAAATGAGGTGTGTGAAGGTGGAACGTACAGTGGCATAATGACACTTGAAACAGTCGAAGTCAAGGAAGTAATTGGAAGTCAAGATGAAGTAGATTGTATATATTTTTAAAGTACCGGCATTATAAGAGTCTTTATACAGTTTAAATCTATTGAATCAAAAGTAAAGGGGTTTAACTAATATAGAGTTGTAGTTTTTTTTTTGTTTTATTTATAATATATTATAAGTAGATACAATCGTTCTTAATATAAAACTTTCAATAGGTAGTGCTTAATATAGTGCCGCAAAAAATAAATGTGACTCCGCTCCACTGAGTTCGTTTGTGACTGTCACCTTTTGTCTAACACAAAAAGAAACCTACAGTGTGAGCCGAATTGGTAACAAAACTAACGATATCGACTTATTACACAAACCGAGAGGGTAAGTATGAAAAATAAATTAAAATCCCATTACTCCCCATTGTAGTCTGACCACAAAAAGGATAAGACAAGAGCAGCTAATTCTATAAAAGCAAAGGGTGTTATACAATAGATAGACAATACAAACAACCACAAAACAGAAACCATACAAAGAAGCTATGACACTAACAATTTTGAACCTTATGTACTCAAAAATAAAAATACTGTGCATGTACTGGGCGATATGAAAATATTTTAGATTCGTACGTATCAAGATATGGCATCAGTTAATTTTTCCACTCTGATGCCTCTAGTGAATGGCGAGGCTTAGTTCGGCCCTAAGGGTGACTGATTTGGTAAATCAGACCGTTCTCACGGTATTAATACTGACAATGCTGTACGGACAAATATTTTGAAACGCTTATCCAAACTCTAAACTGATCAAACCTTTCAAAACTGGAACTCCATAGGACTACAGAACAGAAGCTACGTAATTTACGATTAAGCGGTGCATGTTTTCTTCAAAGGCTAGAAGTAATATTCATATCCAAAGCCAAATAACCTCACAAAACTTGAATGATACGTATTATTCTCAACACAGGTAATTGGGACGGCCATCATGTTCAAACAGGGGCGTCCACAATCGCCTCTTGTTTGCCCAGACGCAGTTACTACATGCAGGAGCCGCAAAGATTCTAAACAAACAGCAAAGACACGCACAAAGAGCCCGTGAAGTGGCTGGACGGACCAGCTCCGACAATGGTGGGCAACCAAATATTATCACGCGCCGCTTGACTCCGCGCACCAAACAAAACTAAATGAATGAAATGTCCAGTTTTACTAAGACACCTTTGAAATTTAAACGCTTTTGATCTCTCAAAACGGTCACTGTAAAAAAAACTTTAGATCAAAGATAAAAAAGCAGCCTGAACTGAAACAATTGTAGCAATTAAAATTTATCTTCATGAAATGAAACTGAAGTCAGCTAAAGTGAAGTAATTTCAATTGCTCCCATGCAATGAACTAAAGAAGTTTTTTACCGGGAACTAAACAGCATCTGTTCGTGAAGAAACAATTAATTTAATGCGAGCATTTGTTGGCGAGCGGGACGCACAAAGGGGACTATTACCTTGTCCAGGCCGCGGGCGACGTTCGTTAGCGTCGATTCTGAGACAATTCCAGTTTCGCGAATTCCATCGCACAATACGCACCAACAATCCAGCGCCATCACAATAGACTTATTGTCATAAAAATAGCCAATACGAAAATGACGGGTTACGAACAGCTTTGTAAGAGCCGAACTTTCAGCCATTATGAACAACTCTTTGTCCGGAATATCCTCAGGGAGTCGAGACAACGTCCACAATGCCACCGTGAAACGTATTTATAAGCGTTATGATATGAATGGATGATATGCACAGTCTTGTGTCCATTGTGATCGACAATGCCGACAAATCGAGACCTTGGACTTGTACAATTAGGATTAGTTACTGGATCGCCGAGGTACTAACACTAACATATACCAGGGACACAAAAGCGTTGAAAATTTCAACGCCAGTTTAAAACAAAACAAACATAGGTAAGTAAATGCCACAGCGGGCGCCATTGTCAGCGCGACAGAACGAGGAATAGGAGATAAAGAAAAAGGTAAAAAAGATTGTGTCGTTTTTCTGTTTGAACAATGTGCCGGGTCACCGCGGCCATGTTGGATTCTGAGGCGCGTGAGTCTGACAATTGGCAAGGTTCGATTTTATAATGTATGCTTTGCGACGCTTTCTCGGTAAACCACTTGAATTATGGGCTTGTTTGGAAAGTTATTGTGGTGACATTTAGTTCAAATTGTCGCCATTATTTTTCTTCTCGTAATTCTTTTCAACTAATGTACGTAACTAAAATAAATTAGTTAAACACTTGTGGCATTCAAATGTCCTAAATATCATCTTTTTTAAACATAGTTTTTTTATATAATACATATATGATGATGTAGATGTAAGATGTAGTGTAGCGACGCCCGGCCGGACTCAGGCGGGCTGTCGATCGCTTGTTGCAGTCATTCAGCCCAGTTCCATACATATATGATACAATTAAAACTGTTGTGAGCCATGTTACTACTACTTAGTTACAAACGGATAAACTCAGGTGTAATTATATCGCACTCGGCTTGAAGATGGGTACTGGAGCTTACCCGAAACATGTCGCCTAGTGCGATATAATTACACGTGAGTTTATCCGTTTGTAACTAAGTACATATATGGATTGTAATACGAACAGTGTTGCGAGTGTCCATGGGCGGCGGTAGTTGCTTACCATCAGGCAATTCGTCTGCTCGTTTGCCTCCTATATCATAAAAAAAAAAAACATTTTAGACCAGTGTGCATTTAGTTTATATGGCATTGAAACGTGGTTGTAGGCACATTGCACACAGAACCCATGTCCGTTGGGGCATAAGGGTCCTCGAGTGGCGACCATACGGTGCAGCGTGGGCACACGCCCCGCAAGGTGAAGGCGAATCGCGGGAATCCACTGGATACAGGTGGCTCAAAACCGGCTGTGGTTTGCTTTAGAGGAGGCCTATATCCATCAGCTGATATGATGATGGTAAAAATATGCCTATGAAACCGAAGGTCCTGGGTTCGATTCCCAGTCAGGGCATTTATTTGTGTGATGAGCACAGATATTTGTTCCTGAGTCATGGGTGTTTTCTATGTATTTAAGTATTTATATGTATCTATTTATTATATATATCGTCGTCTAGTACCTGCAACACAAGCCTTATTGAGCTTACCGTGGGACTAGGTCGATTTGTGTAAGAATGTCCGAAATATTTATTTATTTATTTAAAATGATAGGAAATAGTATTTGAAAAATATTATCGTAGTCGCCATCAGATATATCGGAGCTGTGGAGGTGGTCACAAATATCGGAACAACGCCTCTATTGTCAAGGCGATAAAGTGCATGTTCTGATATTTGTGACTACCTTCACAGCTCCTATATATCTGATGGCGACTGTACACATGAACATACAAATATTAATATGGCGATACAATTTTAACGGTTATCGTTATATTAGACGGATATCAGGTTACCTTCAGTTACCTATATTACTGCAATAAATTAGGTATTTCATTAATTCAATTATGTAGTCGATTCGGAACATTTCATAAAAAAGAGTGATGAGCAATATCTACAGGGTGTTTCAAAAATGCTGGTGATCCGTTTAAGGGCATATTCGGTATCGGGTTCTAATTAGGGAAACTTGAAAGAAAAATTTTTTTGACGAGAAATGTTTTTTTTTTCTATGGGGCAGGTCGTCCAACTCAGCCAACCCCATACAAAATTAAAAAATATTTTCGCGTCAAATATTTTTTCCTTCCAATTTTTCTCAATCAGAACACGATACTGAATATGCCCTTAAACGGATCACCAGTATTTTTGTAACAGCCTGTATGTATTTAAGTATTTATATATATCGTCGTCTAGTACCTACAACAAAAACCTTACTGAGCTTACCGTAGGACTAGGTCGATTTGTGTCAGATTGTCCTGAAATATTTATTTATTTATCGCATGTTGAGTAATACATATAATTACTCAACACGCGATAATCACCTTTGATTATGTAATTAGAGGTGATTATCGCGGTGCCAAAAAATTATAGTGTTCAGTATTATTCAAGCTACGTTCAGCTAATAGCCTAAACCAACAAACGCGAAAAATCTGATTGTGCCGCGCCTGCGCACGATCTCGGACAGATTAACCCATGAATTCCAACAAATCTTCTCATTTTGCCAATACTTATTGTGATCAATTCACGATTTTTTGGTCAATTTGAGGAATTGCGAGTCCGTGCGTCCAGTTGCGGTGATTGGCAAGGTTGTTCACCCACGTGTTTAGGGTTACGTATCAGAGCAGAACCCTATAAATACGACTTTTTCTATGTTAGTGGCAATGACGGTGGCAAACAAGCATACGGCGCATCTGATGGTAAGAACTAAGCAGTTACCATAGCCTATGCGCACGCGCGCGTTAATACTACTTTAGTCAAAGATCTTTAACAGCTATTCTTACTTTTAAAGTCATAAAAGTAGTACCTAGCTTTAACAGTGGATTTATACAAATTGTATTGGTTAAATACGGAAGAGCGGGGTCTTCTGTCACAAGCATAACTGTTGCTTAAAAGAAGGTTCCAACCTAATTAGTCGTTATAATGTATTTAAACCAATAAATAAATTTTCATTTTCATTTTTCATGCGATTTCAAATTAGTTACGATATGACATCAGGATGTTTGAAATCAGGATTCCAAAGGTTACAACAGTAGATTCGGACGTCATGATGGTTTAGAAATCGTTACTATTTACGACTCGCTCTTGGCCAGTTTTTGTCAGGATCTCAACTGTCTTGAATTATACGAAGTTTCTTTCCTGTTACGAATCTATTTCTTGGTATCATCATGACGTTGGCTGCATTAGGAGATAATGTTCGGATATAAAATATTAATTGATATTTGACAAGGCAATACTGGTAGCTGATAAGAAGACAATTATACTCGGGTCATTTTGATAGATCTTTTAGAAAAGATAATGCTATATTTAATTTAAAACTACGTGACGCATTCTCATCTGGAATAGTGACTCGGCTTTAAATTGGGTACCTACCCGGGCTTAGCTGAAACATGTCGCCTGGCCTGGTACCGTGAACATCGAAGTTCGTAAATATCAAGCATCTTTCTCATTCACTGGAGTTATGCGAGTGATAATGAAATTTACGAATATCGTTTTGTGCGGTAGCGCCGCTGATGCGATGTAAACATGTAAATGGGAGTTTTTCAATTGTCTCTTAATAGTAAAGAGATTGTCCTTGAAATTTAGTTTACAACTCATATGAAAGCTAAGAACGCGTTTAAAATTATTCATAGTTTGGCAGGAAAACATTATATAATTAACTACAAAGTGTATATATGACTTTACCGTTATCTGCTTAACCTATGGCCCATTAATTGTGTTTGTATCCTTTAGAATTATTTTCAACAACTTTATTTGCTGCACCGAATGATCATCGAGTAATCAATGATCATCGAGCATTGCTCCAATCATTTTAGTGGTCGACTTCAAAAAACCATCCTGTTACAGACTGTAATATTTACGGCCACGCGCTCCTTTCCAATTAATTCTACAAGATGAAAATATCTAAGACCAGGGAAGAGTAAGATTAGAGTAAGTACTTTATGAAGTTTTATACGGTTCTCCTTCTTGAGCAAAATAAATTACCTATGTTACTCTTACAGAAACTTATCATCCGGTAATCAGGGCGAACCGCGAAAGCGCGTGAGTGGGTCTTTCTGACTTAATTAGCACACTGATCAATAAGGTGGCAAATAACTGTGTTTCCTGTCTTGGCCGCTTCACTCCGGGACTTTCGAAGGTGAAGTAGCAGTCTGTTAAAAGCACATTCAACGGGTTCTGGAAGCTGAAAATAACGCACTCCTGCCCTTTGCAGGGTTGGCTCCTCATCTACAACAAGCAGACATCGCCGGTGTTCAAATCCGGTCACAGTAAGCTGAACTAGGTGACTTGTTCTTAAATTACATGTATATCAGTTACAACTATTTCATCGTTAAGGTTATTCTAGCTGAATCAGCGTTTACTTCTCATAAATGTTCGACCTAATTGCATTCCTCACTTAAACAGCTACTTACATTGTTGCTTTTTCTTACACGCTTTCTCACCAAAAAAGTTATTCGAACCATACTTCAAATTAATCGTTTTCACACCTTTGAATAGCATCTGAGCCAGTAGTCGGCCTAAAATAACAAGTTCCATTGTGCAAAGATATTGGATTCTTAGATTGCGTGCACAATCTTTTGTATAGATTTTTTGATCGTTGACAAAGAGATTTGATTCGATGACGGATTCTCTGAATGGGTTTGGATATGACACCTGAAGCTGCCCATTGATTGTTCGATTCATTCTTTGTTCGAGGGAGGATCAGCCGGATGCCGGGTTTGTTAAAATTTAAAGGTTTTTTACGATAAAAAACTGGGGTCGTTAGAGGAGCGGTTGATAGCTATAAATATACTTATGCAGGCATAGTTTGCGCAACAAGATATATTTCTTACTAACGAATTGTCTCGGCAGTAAATGAACCCATTCACCCGGTTTTGCTGTATTAAGATCTTTTCGGACTTCGATATAAGGAAACAAAATTCTTGTTGTTAAGAAAAGTTCCCAGAGCTCCAAGATCGATTATGAATGTTATATGGGAAGTACATTATAACGGACATAATTCCAATAATATTGTACTTGTTTACCATTATTTGAAGAGTGACGAAAAGACTTATTTTTTTATATCAGCAGCAGTTATTTCTCTAAGATAACCAAACAAAAACAAGCCCTATTGACATAGAGAAATAAGCCCTTTTGAAAAAACTCCGTATTTACTCTATATCATCATCATCCGACAAATATCCGCTGGTGGACAACGGCCTCCCCTAATGATTACCACAATGACCAATTATGTATGGCTCCGGTTCAAAGATTTTTTTACTCAATATAATGCCTCATTAAATGCCTGAACATCCAGATATTATTCGTTACTTACATCCACTCCTCCCTAATCCAATATTCTCACAAAACCTACAATTACAAAGTCACAGAAAACTCATTTAACACTAACCCGCCTATTTTTCTCATGACTTACCTCGCACAAGTAAGTGCGTCTCCAATCAGCGCAGCGGGATGGGTCAACCCATCTAATGGGTCACATCTTAGCTACCCCAAAAGGGAGCGTAAGACCTCACGCTGGTTTCTTGTATGGAAAATATTATGATGCATTAGAGAAGGAATTATGATTTAATTTATTGAAGTTTAAGTGTGATTAATGTGTTTAAGTAAGTGAGAGTTGAATTTATTTAGCATGAAAATGAGTATCAAAAGACGTAGTAAGTGTAGCGCAGTTATTTTAGTTATTAAAAAGCATCCATCTTTTTTATTTAAGTACCTACTCATATGATAGTAAGTATACCTATATTTCACAAGTGTGTAATTTTTAGGATATTTAAAATTTAGAAAGTTTGATAGACTATTGATGTATCAATTTCTTTTATATTTTATCAAAATTTTACAGAGGCTTTTTAGAGCCCAGCAATGTAATAACATTGCCACGGATGCGTTGTTATCAAGAATACCCACCCCAAAAATCGATATTCGTAAATTTCGATTGATCTTTCTTTGGAGTAAAAGAGAAAAATGCCCGAACTTTACGAAATTCGATGTTTGCAGTACCACGCCCGGGTTCTGCTTAACTTCTATATATTTATTTTTGTTTCTATCCATACTAATATTATAAATATGAAAGTAACTCTGTCTGTCTGTTACCCCTTTACGCTTACGCCACAGAACCAATTGGGATGAAATTTGTTATGGAGAAAGTTTGAGCTACGAGAAAGGACATAGGATATTTTTTACCCTGCAACCATATTTTAAATACAGGTACGAAGTCGCCAGGAAAAGCTAACATACAACAAACGGTGTATCCTGCAACACAAGCCTTATTAAACCTAGTATAGACCTACGTCGATTTGTGTAAGATTCTCCAAAAGTTCCTGATGAATTTTCTAGATACAAAAATAACTACAGTCACATGAGAACTGATTCGGAACTAACTTAAGAATGGAATCAGAAGGCGGTGTGATGTTTGAGGGCTCCTGCAGTTTGCAGGAGGCGGGTTGGTCATGCTGGGCGCTCCGCCCTCAGTGTTGAAGCAAAGCAATGCCACGTCTTTCACACGATATTGCAAAATAATACTTACAATTAGTTACACTAAAGCAATATAAGTTCCACTGTGACTTGTTGGATACATATGATGTATTTCTTACACGGTTAATGTAATATTTAAGTTTATTTAGGTACTTTTTCGGTCATATGGATTAAAGAGATTTAGGTTTGCATCTTTCTTGTGGACATTGTGTAATTTAACGATTCATATTTCGTAATGTTTTATAAATGTCTTTTATACAAACTATGCGATAAAAACACAAACACAAGCCTTTAACTATTGTCCGTGGTAAAGATGATTTTCGTTTTAATCATTTTGTGTGATCCTTATTTATATTGATGTTTTGTCCTTCAGTTACATAATAAATAATAAAAATAAATATATTTTTTATACATAATATATATCATGCATGAAATGTAGGTAAGCACTTACATAAACTGTAATTTGGTAGCAGTGGTGACAATTTGGTAATTGGGTGTTTATCTATTTTAAGCATTTGAATGTACTCAAAATACTGAAAATAAAGCAAGCCAGTAGACATCGAGTTGTACAGATGCCCCGCAACTGACATATGTACCTATAGCATGAACTTACAAATCATATTGCTTGACAAACCAATGGACATTTTCCGAAGATTATTTAATGGACAATGTATTGTATGGACAATTTGGCGCATTGAGCACAGTTATAAAATAAGTAACGCGGACAATAAGTGACTGCGGTGTTGTGAACGTCCGCGCCATCTATAATACTTAGCGAGGATTCGATGCGCGCACGCAGACGTAAGACGAATCGCGTTCAAGAAGAGCCGAAATGAGTTTTATACTGGATTTATACTCTACTTAAGTTTAATAAATAAAAATGAAAAAATATTACAGAATATAAGGATTTGTTGTGTTTTGTGTAAGGACACAAATGACTGAGCCTCGCTTGCAGCTTAAGAAGGCTTGTGTTGTGGGTACTCAGTCAACGATATATATAATTAACTTACAAATACGTTAAGGAAACACCCATGACTCAGGAATAGATGTGCTCATCACACAAATAAATGCCCTGACTGGGAATCTAACCCAGGACCATCAGCTTCATAGGCTGGGTCACCCACTAGGCCAGACCGGTCGTCAAGAAAATGTTTTTTATAAACTTTTTTTTTTATGACATAAGGTGGCAAATGAACTGAGGGATTTCCTTATGGTAAGCGATTACCTTCGCTCATGGGCACCCAGGGGAGGCACAAGCGCGTTGCCGACCTATAAAAGGGGTTGGAGCTCTGGGAACCTTACTCACCATCAGGAACACAACATGTAGTGTTGTCTTCAAAGGTAACCCCCTAAAGCCACGGAGCGTATCCAGTCACACATTCGTACTCCTCGCACAAATCAAGTTTACATTCTCGTAGTGAAATTGTTATTGATTACGCATTGTGCGTGCGCTATAAGTCAGGATCGCGCCGCTCGGACGCTGGACGCGTTAAGACGCGTTGTAAACGCGATTTCTGCTTTTTGTGGCGATAATTTGATGTTTATTTGTGTTTGCGGATGTTTTGAGTATTCAAATCAGGGATTGAATACCGGTATTATTTTCATACAAATTAACCGGTATTAAATTTCGGTATCTCAGTTGTTAGGGCACATTTTTACATTTTAACCAATTCATCAGATAATGTGTTCTCTTAACTTAAAACCATGTAAGAAGCTCGAAAGAAAAAATAGGAATTAAAGGCCAAATTTAGATTTTTCGTGATACCGGTAGCGATGCCTGATTTAAATGTATTTTAGCTATTCTACAGTACATTATGGCAATTGTTACTTTTTTGATGTTCGTTCGGAAAAGGTTTCAAAGAGTGTCTATCACTATTTCGATGTCGTGTACCTATTTATTAGCTAAAAACTAAGATAAACAATTCAACATGTTCAGAACTAGGTATACCGCGTGTCTCCAACATTGGGGCTTTAAACGTAAGGAACGATTTTACTCATACAACTGAGCTACTTTTAGTCTTCAACTTTTGAAAATGACTGAATTTGTAAAAAAAGAACACGTCGAACGAGATTGTATCTGTGTGTGGATAATTGCAATATCCGGCGGATCTTTTCCTGTTTAATATTTTGATGAGATAGGTAGGATTAGGTTCACTAGGATGCTTGACATGCCCGAAGAGAAAAGTGATCAGAAACAGGAGCAGCGCTTCGCTCTGTCGACACTGAAAATGGAAGAATATTTTCTGTTTCACTATGTGCCTGGCCATTTTTTGAATGATATAGGAGGCAAACGAGCAGACTGATTGCCTGATGGTAAGCAACTACCGCCGCCCATGGACACTCGCAACACCAGAGGAGTCACAAGTACGTTACCGGCCTTTAAGATCCCTATACGCTCTTTTCTTGAAGGTTTGGATGTCATATCGGTCCGGAAATACTTTTATGATATAACGAATTTACACACCGACATATTCAGGCGTCGAATAATCGTATCCTTTTAGTTTTGTCTCCATCTACTTCTCCCGAAATGGGCAACAAATGTATGTTCTCGCACGTTTGCCTACACTACAAAATGCACCACTCAAGCAGGCGTGAGGGTCACAGAATACAAATTAAATAAATTCAAATTCAACTAAAATATTATCCGAGACACCGCAGCTTCCCATAATGTAATCTTGACCGGTCTAATTTTCTCATGACCACACTTCTCTATAAAATTATACATTCCCATACAATGTAAACATGAGTCATTGTGTCTCTGGTCCGTGCTACTATAGCTCCTTACTCTATTTATCTATGGTCATAGAATACGCTGTGTATTACAAAAAGGCTAATTATGCTTTATGATAATTTTATGGATAAAATGTCTTTTTATTATCTTGGGGTGTATAATTTTGTGTCGGCCTCTTGTATGTGAATTTAAATGTTTTAATGACATTTTGAATGTTTCAATGTGTCAGTTTGACGGCATTAGTGTGGATTAGAGGTGAAAGTGACAGCCCGCGATGTTACGAGTTTTGAATTTGGAATAAAACGTTAAAAGATTAGACAAGGTTATGTAATTTATTGTAATAAAATGAAGACAAGTATAATATGTTGTTATTTTTTTTTGGGATAATCAACGTGTATTAGTGCTTAGAGGCCCAATGGAAAAACGTCTCTAGATTATAATTTTTAAATGAGACACAATGTTATGAACGTTAAAACAAAAGACGATTATTACAGTATTTAGAGAGTGTTGTTATTTGTATTTTAAAACTATTTAAGGACCTAAATCGGTTGGGGATTTGACTGGATGTGTTCCAAATATATATTAGATACACGAGTACAGCATTAAAAGAGAGCATAAATAAATTTAGTACTAAGCAGGAAGGTCTGCTAATTAAACTACTAGAATAATTTAGTTGGTAGAGCTACGGGCATGTATTGTATCCCGGACTCGTGAGTTCGAGTTTCACCAGAAGCTGATTTTTATTTATTTAAAATAAATAAAATACAGCATAACTTATACGTAATACCTACCTACTTAGTAAGGTGTCTGAATGTGTATCTGAATTCGTATTCTGCTATAATTTATGAATTTTCATAAACAATATAGGTATTCATTTTCTACACAACATTAATTTAATATACTTACATACTTATCTACAGCTATATGAAACTGTATGCGTGAGAATTTCTGCGATCCTAGTGCTACAAGGCGGTGCCCACAGCAGGCGCAGACCGCCTTAACCTTCCGGGGGTGGGACTCTTCGAGCCGCGTGGTGCCCTGGTACCCGGTTAATAGTAACTTTCAATTCTCATTTACACCTTGTCTTTTTTTTCTTAATTTTAATTACACCGTAGAAAATAAAAAGATGAAATTTGATTTCATTTAGATTCGAAATAGTTCGCAATATAGTAGTTTGAAGAAGTTAAATATAATATTAATAATATATATTGTTTCCGCGAACGGTCTCATAGCGAAGAGTCTCGACCAACATCTTGAGAGACTCTCGCTACGTGGTTGTGGTTGGATCAAGGGTCAGATTCAGAAGGCGGTAATCCTGGACACGGCGCGCATAGTCCGACGGTTCCTCTCTCTGCAGCCCTAACCACCGGCAGCCTGGGCCCTGCCCCGTTGCCGGCGGCACTCTAGGTTAGGTTTTTTATAATGTTTTTATTGTTTTGATACGTTTTAGATGTATTTTTATATTTTACTTTTATAAAAATGTTATAAAACCTAACCTAAGATTTAAAATGAATAAAGAGAATAAAAATATTAATAATATGATATATTATAATATAATTCAAACTAGATATCATTTGTAACTTAATGGGTGACATGGCGACTCGAAATTTGTACACCGTTTACTAAACCTGTCATGGTTATTTAATAATTATGGAATGGGGACAGTATTATATTAAGACAATATAAGATGTTTAATGAAAAGTATCCATCCTCAAACAAATACATGAAAATAACTACGCGTTCGTGAAGTAAAGTTACGGTAAAAACTTACACGGGCTCAGAAGGCTGGGTCATACGGCACATCAGTATTACCGTTCAGCGGGGCCATGTTACCATCTAGGCACTGATTTAGAGGCCATTTTCCAATTAAAATTTTGACAGAGGTCTGATTCTGACAAAATTGAGACATGGATCCTTTTCCCTTAACTGTGTCGTTTTCTTTGACAGGAATATACGTTTTGAGAACATGAAAAAATAATGAACACGTGTTTCTTTATGTAGGACAAAACTAATTTTTCCCAAAATCATTGATTGATATTTGATGTTTTAGAAATTCTCATCGCTAAAGATGTACATAAAATATGTGTTATTTTAGGAAATTTTGAGACCAAGTTGATATAAAAAAACACGTGCCCATTTTTTTTTCCGGTTCTATATACTGAAATCAGCCATTAATTAGCAAGTTACTTGAGCATCACATTCTATAGGTTTGGTTTGGTTAATTTTCCGTACTTTGAAGGACATTTTCTCCAAACAAGTTGAGTTTGGGCACCTAAAAAAATATGTGTAGGTACGTTATTTTAGTATACTCTATGACGTATATCAAAATGAATCAAATCGGAGTCCGACAGTTGGGTACCCTTCCTTGTTAGTCTTGCCCAAGAAAAAAGTATTTAGGCATATTGGCCGTATAGATATCTATCAAATTGAACTATGCTCTTAGTATACCCACATGTCATGCGTGTGAATTCCTTCGGCCCTCATGCTACAGGACTGTAGGGCGGTGCTCGCAGCAGGAGCGGCCCGCCTTCACCTTGGAGGTGTGCATCTCGCACTGCATGGGACCCTGGTACCAAAATACACAGGAAAAAAATCTTGATAGAAATAATATTTGATTCAAGAACGAATTTCGATATAAGGATAGTGCAAAATGATTTCGGTCAAGAAAAACAATCGAATTTGTTCTTGTAGCCAAGGCATTCAAAAATATAGGAGCATGCACTTTATTGCCTTGATAATATAAGCGTCATACCGATATTTGTGACCACAGCTCCGATATATCTGATGGCGACTGTACATTCAATGTCAAAAATATAGATGCGCTCAAAGTGTCATAATTTGAACCTATACATGCAACCTTATTGTCTTACTACTACGGTACATGTATACATATTGTGGCACTTTGATCGAGTCGATATATTTGAACTTGAATGTACCAGAAAATAACAATTTATTAAGAAATAATATCAGTTTTGATTAAAGACCTATCTATAATTTTAAACCTCTTAACGCATTTCTTGCTCCAATTAAGACATATCTGAATCTTTTTTTTATGTCTGGTAGAACAATTTATGTTAAATAAATAAAGGATCACTTAGAACTTTAGAAGAGGTAACTTTAGAAACAGATGATAAAACCAACATCTGTATCAGTAAAAGTTTTAGGGTCCCGTAGCAAAAATTTCATAAATCGGAACCCTTATATAGTGACAGTTTTTGTAATAAAATTCTCCAAAAAGTATTTTTAAAGGAGGACACTATACATACACACATAATAGGTACTTAAAAATAAATATTTTGCACATAATATTGTAGACATTAAAAAATAAAATCAACGTTTCTTAATAGGAAATTAGGTACCATTTCTTTTTTAGAAACCTTTCAGGAATCTCTTAAAAATCCTTCTTCTAATTATTTCATAATCATAATCATATTGCCGTATGATGCCGGCTGACTAGAATACCACCACCCCATCTCCTCCCGCGGGTGTCGTAAGAGGCGACAAAGGCAAAAACCCTACGGACGGGCAACTGCGTCCGTTGCTGCAGTTGCCCAACTGCGTCCGTTGAAACCCAATCTACAGCTACTGCGGCCGCCAACCCGCCTACCAAGCGTGGCCACTATGGCAAATACCCCCAAGATGATACAAGCCATATTTGTGGGAGGCCTATGTCCAGCAGTGGACTGCATACGGCTGAAATGTATGTATGTATGTAATCATATAGCTGAATGGTGTCCTCTGCTGGACCCACAATAATGCTCAAATTTTTGTAACCCATTTAATAAAAAAAAACTAGATACTTACCGACGAAAAAAGTTTCGAATATTATCGCATAGGTACCTACCCCCATTTCCTATACATGTATACACTACTGAACGCCTAGTATGCGGGGGGTAACACAGATTTTAAGTCCTATGCTTTAGGCCAGCACCATTTTGAATGCTAAACTTTCGGCGCTGACTGTACACGTCTCCAGCCTTCACTTAGTGCTAGACTTTGCTAGAGCTGTCCCATAAATCATTCAGATTCACTCACTGAATCATGAACTCCTAAGGCTCTTATGTTAATGTACACGCGCCCTTACAAATTGAAACTAATGCTGTATATAGTGCTATAATCTTGCACTGTTAAGGCAAGGTCACACTGTAATTGAACTTCGAGATATATCACAGTAGCCCGACAACTCGCCGACATGGGTTTTTTTTGGAGTCTTCTCAGCGAGCTAGGGTTGGCGAACTAGCGAGAAAACTCCCATTCGCTCGACACCATCACACACCAGGTAGAGACCGCCTCAACCAATCTCGCTCCAAGCGTAAACTCGGTAGGAGTATTCCAGTAGTATAAATCAAGTCTGGTGCGAAAGGGTCCAAATTTTTTTCTAGGCTATTATCCCACATTCGCCATCGCTCTAATACAACGGTTTATAGAGCCTAAGTCAGGTTCAAAAATATTAGCACTACCACGAGTTCCCAAACACTCGCTAGCGTCATCGTAAAATATTTTTAAGGAGAAATCGAACAGAGCCTAATAATGTACTAATAAACGTGACGTACCTACGAGTATGTTAGCTGTGGCAACACGTGGTAGAGGCACAGTGAGCAGCAGTAGTTGCTGGCGAGGTACGAAATGACCTTAACACGACTTTATAAGGGAAATAAGAACGTGTCAAGATATCTTTGGATGCTTAACTTTTGCTGCTGACTGTACGCTTCATTTAGGTATAGAGCGACGGTGCTATGTATTTAATTATATGTACTTATGTAATTTCTTTATTTCATGGTAGTTAGTAGGAAAGACTACCTTAAAATGCCCAAAATAATTATTTTTTTATTGCACAAAGAACATCTTACAGTACAAAAGGCGAACTTAATGCTATAAACCATTCTCTACTAGGCAACTTTTAGGCAAAGCAGAGAAATTGATGAGAAACTGATTTGACCTAGGTCCATCGACTTCATAGGCAGAATCAGAACCCACTGGGCCATTCCGGTCGTCAAATAATAAAAATACTATTTATATTAAAGCAATGATGTATCATCGCATGCACGACAATAAAATAATTTACAACTTACTTATTTATACATAACCATAAAGAGAAAATCATTAAACAAACGCTCATACCATTTTATTACACACCAAGGGACCAAAACGATACATAATTACATTTTACAACACAAAAATGTCCCCAATCGATAAAGATTAAAAATCACATATTTTTGAATTTAATATGAACGCAGCATTATACTATATGGTGCAGGTAAGTCAGTAAATCAGGATTAAGGCAACAAGGGCCGTTTGTATGTTATTTATAAACTAAATCCACTGAGAGGTCACCTTTACGGAATGTACAATTACGCTTTCAATGGCCCCTAATAATAAGTCCGTGTCAAAATAAGTAGCTAGGCGTAGTTGGTGATTTATCTTCGTTATGGACCCGGGCATGTCCTTAAACTACGTCCAACAATGAGAGGTAGGGCACAGCGATGACCATCACGCTTGAATCTGGGGCAGCCCAACTGGGGAAGTACCTCCTCCTTACAGAAGACCACAGCCATAATAGCACTGCCACCTTTCAGGATGTAGTGCTGTGTTCCTGATGGTGAGTAAGGTTCCCAGAGCTCCAACCCCCCTTAAAGGCCGGCTATGCGCTTGTGACTCATCTGGTGTTGCGGGTGCCGTCTGGTTGCCGTGTGGTTTGCCGCCTATGTCATAAAAAAAAAACTTAATATATAGTCGAAAACTTGTCTCCATCTTTGTAAATATTTAGCCAACGATATATTTATAATATACAAATACTTGAATAGATAAAAACCACCCATGACTGAGGAACAAATATTTGTCTATACTCACTGCACAAATAAATAAATATTTCGGTACATACTTACACAAATCGACCTAGTCCTACGGTAAGCTCAGTAAGACTTGTGTTTTAGGTACTAGACGATGATATATGTGACATTATCTAGGAAAAGGGACCTTATTGTCGATGGCACTTACGTCGAATCGCGTTGCGTTTGTATTGTATCGTCTTTAACAACGACTTAAGCGCCATCGACGATAAGGTCCCTTTTCATAGATAATGTCACATATATAATAGATAGATACATATAAATACTTATATCTGTGTTCATCACACAAATTAATGCCCTTACTGGAATTTGAGCCCAGAACCGTAGGCTTCATAGGCAGGGCCAGTTTCCACTATGCCATACCTGTCGTTAAGTGGGTATACCTATAACTCGTTTGTCCTATAATAAAACAAGGGTTTCCATAGATAACGAATCACACAAGCGCTCATAAGCTACGTCGGCTATTTTCTATGAAGGCATACGATCGTAAATTCTTTATATAAATACCTATTATGACTTATCATTAATGCTGCTAATACGTCAACCATTGTAATAAGTGCTTAATATTGTCAGCCATTGTTCGATTTACTATAAACTGCATAAACTGCATTATTGCACGTTTCCGTAAAGTATTATCTTTGGGGGTGCCATGTGTATAGCTTCAGGGCTTTAATGTTCAAGTCACGAGAGATCGCGATTTTGTAAGCTACTTGTGATTTGCTTGCAGTACCATTAATTAACTGTATACGTATTTATTTAAATTTACCGAAAAATAAATACAAATAGCGGACATAATACGTAATAATCTATTTGTCATCCATAGGACTAAACAGAGCCAAGACAGAGAACTGAAAAGAATAAAGTTTAACATTGGTTACGACTGATTGTACAAATAACTAAACTATCTTAACCTACAAGTATAGCCTTTGGGCCCATGCTACTCCAGATGATTCAGAAGCGCGTTTTCTACATACCCTTTAAGTTCTAAATAATTAGGCACAGGATTTTTTTACACAGATTGACTGAGACCTGCGGTAAGCTCAAGAAGGCTTGTGTTGTGGGTACTCAGCCAACGATATATATGATATACAAATACTTAAATACATGTATAAAACACCCATGACTCAGGAACAAATATCTGTGCTCGTTACACAAATAAATGCCCTTATTGGGATTTGAACCCAGGACCATCCCGTGGGTCTAGTGCCATTTGGCTCAGGTTTTCGCTTGTCCTACATAAATCTGTCAGAATCCGCTCACCGCTCATCGCCCACCCCACCAAACTGGACAACAGTTTGTTGTATACGCAATTTGCAAATAATAAACAATAGCAAATTATTACGCCATACGTTCGCATTGTTCCATCGCCCCGAGGGATGCGTACCCTTTATCTCGTAATGACAGTTGTTCTTAAAAGAATCTGCAACTTGCCATTTGGGTCCATCTTTGGTTGGGCCAAGGCTATCGTATGTTGCATCGTATGACGTGACAGAAATTGCGTTATGATCTAGGGCTTATGGGATGACAATTTTGAAAATAAGATATATATTTTTTTTTAATGATATAGGCGGCAAACGAGCAGATGGATTGCCTGGTGGTAAGAAATTACCGTCGCCCATGGGCATTCGCAACACCAGATGAATCACAAGCGCGTATTGAAGCACTTTCTAGAACGAATGGAATGAGTAGACTAATTTAATATTTAATACCGCTGATTCCCACGGGCTTGTCAAATTTTTATATTTGAGTGGATTTCCTTCGGCTCCTTCAGAAAAGTCAAGCCATATTTGGACCCGGGTATGTCATTAAACTACGTCCAACAATGAGAGGTAGGGCACAGCGAAGTACCATCACGCTCGAGTCTGGAGAAGCCCAACTGGGGCCGTACCTCCTCCTTACAGAAGACCACAGTCATAATAGCACTGGTACCTTTCAGGTATGTAGTGTTGTGTTCCTGATTGTGAGTAAGGTTCCCAGAGCTTCAACCCCCCTATAGGTTGGCAACGCGCTTGTGACTCCCCTGATGTTGAGGGTGCCCATGGGCGACGGTAATTGCTTACCATCAGGCAATGCGTCTGCTCGTTTGCCACCTCATGTCATAAAAAAAAGATATTGGTTACGGCTAACCTAAGAAATATTCTAACCCGCAACCTCTGCTACATAGGTAGAATATATAAATACCTACACGCCAACATAATACCGTTAGCTCAATAATTTCTGAATGAACAAAATTGACTTATCTCCACTCAAGCATATGGAAGGAACCCATTCACCAGCTCCCTTTATCTGCCACGCAATTCCGAAACGTGGTCGGTTTTTGTCCAGCCTTTGTTGCCCCGGCGATGCCCAGTGGGCCCACGTTTTGCGCATCTCTGCCCCCTTTTTGGCTTCGGCTCGCTCGAATCGGCCCATTGTGCAGTGACAAGTATTTCAGAAAAATATACCACCCTGTTACTGGTACTAATTTGTACAGGGATGTAGTTGGGTGGTAGAGGAATGGTAAATAAAGTAAAGGTTTTTGTATTGGATAAACTGCCAGTAACTGGCCATTTTGTATTAACTGGCCACGTTACACTAACAATGAATTCTAAGGAAGTTTTAATTACTTTCCACCTAATACTAGAATGGGTTATATTTAAGTATATTTTTTAAAGAATCTATATTTACAATAATTACATTCATAAATATACGAGTACTTAACTAGTTATTAAATCTACAAAAGACCCTTGAGGCATTGTAAATAGGTATAAGGTTAGTGTCGTGCATTGAAACAGTCACACAAAGCATCAAACTAAACCTAGGTTATGGGTTCATTTCATAAGGGTTGGTATTTTCTCGTTAACATGTAATACTTGTGCCAGAAGATTCCGCTGATAGAAAAAATATATAGTTAATATAATAAATATCATGAAAAATATTCGAAAAATATTTGCTGCTATCACCTATAAAAAAATAACATTGCTAGAAAAACTCTTGCCATGCAATAACTTATGGAGTTAAAAATGATACTATTGATCACAATATAAATATCACCATGTACAAAATAATGTCACAAGACACACCCATCTACTTACAGAGTGTAATTCAATAGCTATCGACTTTGATACTACGCATTAGGTGTGTGTAACTACAATTATGTAACATAGCTATAAGTTTGTCGGTTAAACAAGACACGTGCATTAACCAATTCATTTGCATCACCTTACTATTTAAACTACGAGTAAACTATTACTAAACACAATAAGAATAACAAATGTAAATGAGTCTGAGGTTTTTAATTTTTAATGAAATAAACAAACATCATCATCATCATCATCATGTCAGCCGAAAGACGTCCACTGCTGGACATAGGCCTCCCCCAGAACCACCCAAGAAGACCGATCCTGCGCCTTCCACATCCAGCGGTATCCCGCGACTCTAACTAGGTCGTCGGTCCATCTTGTGGGAGGCCTACCTACGCTGCGTCTTCCAGTTCGTAGTCGCCACTCCAGAACCTTTCCGCCCCACCGGCCATCGGTTCATCGGGTTCGGGCATCGGAAATAAACAAACAAATGAATTTATATACTGTAGCAATTAGCTAGTACACGAGTTTTGATTTGCTGGATGGATACAGAAATAGCGGGATTTCCAAATACGCCCCTGCGCATCAAGGTGCAACCCGTTGCAAAAACAGCCAGAAATTGTCCAAAAATTTCTAAACGTGATCAGGCCATTGTCCCCACACACCAGCCACAATGGACGACAATGGGACCATCTTTAGCTACTCTTTTATTCCAACAATAGTACTTTGCAACTAACAATACTGACACACAATTTATCTAACGTTCGAGCTACCATCGAAAACTACACGGAGTTTCGTCTTTGTCGACATAGTTTTAAAGTTCAATTACGATTGCAACTGATTTCGGTGTTACGACTTTGTAGATATCAGAGGTAGTAATGGCATCTCACATGTTTGCCATAGAGTCATTGTTACCTATACCTATTGTGCGATTGTTGTATTGTCGGGAGGGTCAATGCGAAACATTTTAATATTGTGAAATTATAAACGTCTCCGTGTGTAAGGTAAGGAGTAGGTGAGATTTATAAAAGTTATTTTTAAGTCAACCTTTTTAAGTTATCAGTCAAGCAACGTTTTTATAAGCAGTAGTTGGCTGGTCCAATATAAGTCAGCAAAAATAATAAAATGAATAAAGAAAATAATTCAATATGACGTCCCACTCCAATACATTTCAAAGATATCATATATGCTTACATGTGGTATATTTGCTCTATGACCGATCCACATATTATTGGCTATATGGAGTATTTAAGTTGTTAATTTTTTGACTCCACATATATAATAAATTTCATGCACCAGAGGAAGAATACGTAGTCCAATAGTCATTGCTCAAAAAATCAAAACTACAGTTGATCAGACCAATGATAATATCTAACAGTGAAAAAGTTAAACGACGCGTCTCCATACCTCTCGCTGCTCCGCCCACGCACGATTTATTGGAATTCGAAACTGTCTCCACATGCCTTTCATCTATTCCCAATCCCTCACAAACAATGTCGATAACTATACCTCGCCGCGTCGCATCCGGCCATAACTACACTATTGGTTTCATAAAATTCTTTGTGCGAATTGTATCATTCAACACTTTGTTACAATTCTAATTGTTTACCAGCATTGCGTTTATTAGAACTACACCTT
Organism: Grapholita molesta; assembly: GCA_022674325.2. NCBI lineage: Eukaryota > Metazoa > Arthropoda > Insecta > Lepidoptera > Tortricidae > Grapholita > Grapholita molesta. The sequence continues at coordinate 18,425,536 of CP053124.2, read as the reverse complement.
TATATTCATTTTTAACTTTTCCATTCGATTCTGAACTTTATTCTTTAACAATAAAATCTTCAATATCGTCTTTAGTAGGTTTATCGTAAATATCTTCTTTAGATTGAAGGATTGCACATCCGGTCAATTCCCAGATTTGTACAATTGAATTGTCAGGCGGAAGTCAAGTGTCCTCCGAAGGTGTGCTCTGAATACTAGTGGTCCTGTGGTTAAACCTTTCATATTGACGAATACGTTCTGACCAATAGCTTTTATACGTAAATTGCTTGACAAATTTAAGTACCTTTGAAATTAAATTGTTAAGAATGTTGAATACATTCAATACACGAGAGACATCTGCGTCATCTTGGTATACTTATTTACTTTCACATGTTCCCGTTTAGTGGAACTGTATATTGAATGTCTGGATATCAAGCAATACATCTTTCAGCTTATTCCAGTTGAACTGTTCCATGAAGTTTTTCAAATTGCACAAATCCCAGGCAAGAAAAACCTGATTACGCACAGTAAGATTGGATTGACAATTAGTTGTTGATTATATCAATGGCGATTACGATTTGCTTATTGACGGATCGGATCACGGCAGCAAGGGGCCAACCGCGGAAGCGGCGACTTTCGGAGATCAAGCGATAGCATTCAAAGGACATCCTTGGAGCCCATTCTACTACCTAGTTCAGTTTCATTCATAAATATTTACAACAGTAGCATTAGTACGTAAGCTCAGGGCTTCATTCATTTCCATTTCATTCAGTAAGGAATACGCTAGACAATCGGGCTTTGATCGTCCAGTAATCCCATCTTTGTCAACATTTCTTGCTTCATACAGAAATGCAGTTTTTGAAAACTTCAGAGATGTTATCAACTCGCCGCCGCTTAGCGGACGGGATGTGTATTGTTCCAAGATTGTGAGAATTACAAACAAACCGCAAAAATACAAATGCAAATAGATAAGAACATCGCTGACCGCTTTGTATCAAACAGGTTATTAGTTGTATACAAAACAAGGAATATTCTGTACGTATTACTTGTACCTGTACTTGATACAAAGCCTATGTATTGCAAAGACAAATATTACGCAAAAAATGGACACGGGTATTTTAAACTGCTAGAAACCATCGGAGGATGGGCAGCGTTTTTTGGAGAACATACTGAGATCGCCAAACCGTCTGCCAAGCGTGCCGATTACAGCATTGAACCCCCATATCTGTCATAGACATATGTCCAGCAGTAGATATCCTAGACTGATAGGAAAAAATGTCGCGTAGATTTGTATCGCACCGGGCCGGCGACGCGATCGGCGAACCGAACGGACACTCAGCACTCTTAGTGCTTGAATATGGAGGCCTATGTTCTCCGAAACATGTCGCGCGAGTGACTAAAAAAAACGTGAGTAGAACCGTGTTAATCGTTAACTCAATATATAGTTGAAGTAAGGCTAATCGATTAACATAAAGCACAATGATACCATTAACTATTTTTTTTTAGGTGTAGGAATATTGTTGTAATGAAAAATCCAATATAGTTACATACAGTTGGTCAGTGTCAATAAACCATTGTAGGAAGTACTTAACGGTGAATCCAAATCTCCTATTATAATTTACAATTCATTATCAAAACATCTGTACCCACTTCTGACTATAAAACGGACACGTAATCTCCACATAATGTTACAATGACTCCATTAATAAAGAATTACCGTACAATTTTAAATAACCCATTTAGTTTACAATTGCTTTTGAGGTAGTCCGGAAAGACCAACAATCGACTTAAGTTGGTAGTCTAAAACTCTAATTTATCACTGATCTTGCCAGACGGAGAGGCACCGGCTTATCCACATTGTTATTATCTATTTCATTAACATCCTCTACTTCCATCGTTTCGTTCTCTGTGGCTTCTGAAGTGTAAACTTCTTATTGTGAAACTTCTTAAGTAGGATTAGGAACCGAGCTTTGAGGGACCGCCTTCGCATGACTTTTGTTACATTTTGCGGTTTTGTGAATGAATTTCGGCTAAGTGACTGGTTTGGTTTGAGTCTTCGGTTTTCTTAGTGATTACGGCTTTGAGTAACTTTTGGTTATTTACTTTTAATATTAATCAGCATAGAACAAATTGAAAAGACATGTTCATAATTGAAATTAAATAGTTCATCCCATAAAGTGGACCGTAGACATTAAAGACGGGAATCTACTTAATGCGAGTGGCGCAAAACTGATCTCTGTGGACTGCTTTAGGGAAGACATACATATTGTCCAGCTGTGATATGATGATGATGAAATAGTTAAAAGTGTTTGCTTTAGAACAAACTCAAATACAGCCGTCAGTTTGTGCATGAAGCCACAACATTCGGATTAAATCCACTTCTCTACGCAAAATCCGAATCTTTTGAATATATACAATACCCATTTGACATACCCAGATCCAATAAAGGCAACAAGCTTGGAAAATAATCAACAGACAAAAGCTCCGAGTGTCGCTATAGCGACCAACTCACGCGCATAATTCTCGTCGAGTATTCCATTTACTCTCACAGCTACAGCATAGTCGATTTCTACTAACACAGTATAAAATAACCTGAAGGTTAATCAAATTTATATGCGATCTTGCCTGGGGTTACACTGGTTTTACTACGCACTCGACTCATCCATGCTTGGTGGACGATAGGAATGAGACTCAAACGCGATGAATTTAATTGATTAAGCCCCCTACAATGCCGGCACACATGAGATGACGACAATGCCCGGGAATCGAACCTGGGATTAGCCGGTGGCCATTATCCGTGAGAGTGCACCTTTACACGCCCACAGTTTTATTTTGATCGTTCTGCGAATACTACAATGTAGTATCGTAAAGCTGTAGGATTAATTGTACTCAATTTTACTGACAATTATGGTTTGGTAGTGAAACGTGTTTTATGAGAGGTAGGGCACAGCGATGACCATCACGCTTGAATCTGGGGCAGCCCAACTGGGGAAGTACCTCCTCCTTACAGAAGACCACAGCCATAATAGCACTGCTACCTTTCAGGTATGCAGTGTTGTGTTCCTGATGGTGAGTAAGGTTCCCAGAGCTCCAACCCCCCTTAAAGGCCGGCAACGCGCTTGTGACTCCTCTGGTGTTACGGGTGCCCATGGGCGACGGTAATTGCTTACCACCAGGCAATCCGTCTGCTCGTTTGCCGCCTATGTCATTAAAAAAAACGTGAACGCTTACTATGGGCCTCATAACCTCATAAGAAGACTGAAAGTCAACTAAAACAAATAAAATTATTTCTTATTGAATGTTCGTCAGTCGCGATAACCGTGCTTCGAATCAGCCGGACGCCGGAGGTGTCACTTTTTCTTAAGTATATGTCATCTATTCAATTTAAGGCGTAAGTTATCTAAAGGGCAATGGAGAGGGCTATGCTGGGAGTGTATCATCGTGATCGCACCAGAAACGATGTCATCTGCAGCAGAACAAAAGTAACCGATATAGCCCTCTGGATTGCTAAACTTAAGTGGCAGTAGACGGGGCACATTTCACGTAAACCGGCCGTTAAGGCCGGTGCCGGAAAGCACAGCGTGGGCAAAACCCCCACAAGGTAGACCGAGGACAGGGTAAATCGTGGGAATCCACTGAATCCCGGTGGCGGAAAACTGGGCTCTTAATGTGATATAAATAAAATAAATAAATATTTTGGGACAGTCTTACACAAATCGACCTAGGCCTACGGTAAGCTCAATAAGGCTTGTGTTGTAGGTACTAGAAGACGATATATATAATAGATAGATACATATAAATACTTAAATACATAGAAAACACCCAGGAACATGAATCTGTGCTCATCACACAAATAAATGCGCTGACTGGGAATCGAACCCAGGCCCATCGGCTTCATAGGCAGGGTCACAACCCACTACGGCCAGACTGGTCGTCACTTATCCACTTATATAAGTACACGTGAGTTCAGCCGTTGTTTCTAAGTAGTTGATTGTAAAATTGCACATTACTTACTTATTATACAAGGGAGCAAAGTTAGTGTTTACCTTCTCGTGCTAATATTGAGACCTGAACTAGAAAAATATTATATGTCAAAAATATTATATGTATTATATGTCATATATATATATCACGGCCGTGGTCGTTCCGAGTGGTTCAAAAAGTGGAATCTTGAGCGATGGAGGGTTTCAATTCAAGGCGCAAGAGGGGTACAAATTTTGCTGCCAAGTAAAACACAAATATATGCACACACTATTTAGTCATATATTATTCAAAAACATCATTCAAAATTACAGCAAAAAAATATTCATTTGTGCGAAATGTATGTATTTCCTCCCTTGTGAATAATATGCAGTTTTGCTATCAGTTTTTAAAGAAAAAAACGGACTTTCCGATAATGCGATCATACGATAGAAGACTTATAAGATTTTGTAACATAATATATTTGTATACTTGCTGGTGATGATATAAATATACGCACTTAATAGTATGGTTATAGAAATTATGAATGTACGTAGTTCATTTTGTAGACAAAATAAATAAAATAGTAATGTATTTAAAGAATACCAATAAGAAAATTTGATGTATACAACATATTTTCTAACCCCGTACCCAGAGATCGCTCCCTGTGGCGATCTTTAAGGGAGGCCTTGATGATAGTTAAGCATACTTTTTTTGTTACTTAGCAGAGTGAGAATAGCACCACCCCATCTCCTCCCACAGGTGTCGTAAGACCAAGGGAAATTCGACCGTCGAATTCGAATATACAGCCACTGCGGTCGTCAATCCGCCTGCCAAGCGTGACTGACATATCCCCCCCAGATGATACAAGTCATGTTTGGGGGAGACCTATGTCCAGCAGTGGATGATTTACGGATGAAATGATGATGATTATTATTTAGTCACTATTTAGAGAACTAAGCGCCGACCGGTCTGGCCTAGTGGGTAGTGACTCTGCTTATGAAGCCGATGGTCCTGGGTTCGAAGTCGGGGCATTTATTTGTGTGATTAGCACAGATATATTGTTCCTGAGTCATGGGTGTTTTCTACGTATTAAAATATTTATGTATCAATGTATTATAAATATCGTCGTCTAGTACCTTCAACACAAGCCTTACTGAGCTTACCGTAGGACTAGGTCGATTTGTGTCAGATTGTCTCAAAATATTTATTATTTATTTATTTAAGAACAAATAAAATTATTTAATAAAAATAATTTGACATACAGAATGTTTAAGAAATTTTATTTTCAAGCAGCCCATTTGGTTAAAGCGTCAGCCGCGATAGCTGGAGATGCGGGTTCATTTTCCTGTCTCGGATGCCGGAGGTCCTCGGCACTTTTTCTTAAGTGTATATATAATATGTCATCTATATCAATTTACTATTTAGAATTAACGTTTTAATAAAATAAATTAAGTTGGAAATCATTAAGAATCTAATCAGAAGTCGGATACGCATTAGAATAGACTATGAAGCCGACGGTCCTGGGTTCAATTATCAGTAAAGGCATATATTTGTGCGATGAGCACAGATATTTGTTCCTGAGTCATGGGTGTTTTCTATATATTTAAGTATGTATATTATGTATATCGTTGGCTGAGTACCCACAACACAAGAGCCTTCTTGAGCCTACCGTGGGGCTCAGCCAATTTGTGTAAGGATGTGTGTTATTTATAGAAGTATTAATCCGATATCGTTTTGGCCCCTAGGACAAACCTTAACTTATCTCCTGGCACTTGGTCATTCGGTGATACTGTATTATCTTAAACTGAGCTCACAATGGCGAATTGCAAGCGATAAATTGCTGCCAACACAATTGCAAGCATCAAAAAGTGTCAGATGTCTTCTATTTAACCGACTTCAAAAAAAGGAGGAGGTTCTTAATTCGGTTGGCATGTTGTTTTTTTTTTATAGCTTGCGTTTCCTTATAGCAACTCTCCAATAAACCAAGATTTGTCCCTACTATTTAATAAAACATACATTTTTTTTTTTATGACTAAAGGTGGCAAACGAGCAGACGGATTGCCTGATGGTAAGCAATTACCGTCACCCATGGGCACCCGCAACACCAGGGGAGTCACAAGCGCGTTGCCGACCTTTAAGGGGGGTTGGAGCTCTGGGAACCTTACTCACCATCAGGAACACAACACTACATACCTGAAAGGTAGCAGTGCTATTATGGCTCTGGTCTTCTGTAAGGAGGAGGTACTTCCCCAGGTGGGCTTCTCCAGATTCGAGCATGATGGTACTTTGTTGTGCCCTACCTCTCATTGTTGGACGTAGTTTAAAGACATACCCGGGTCCAAACATTAAACATAACAGTAACATTTAAGAGTTATTAATATAATATACGTAAATGTAGCCTATTTGAATATCTTCCTTTCTGTATATTAAACTTTAATGAAATACAGGTTCCCGAACGGCCCCAATTGTTAATATACATACTGCCTTCATCAACAATGTCTTTCTATAGCATTCAATGTTAACTCCAATAGCATTCAGCATTGTGCGTAACAAAGTTTAATTTAACATCAAGAAATGAACATCAATGAGTATAAACGGCTCATTCCGACCAAGCCATTATCGGCCTCGAGCATCGCCAGAGTTTCATTTGATATTTCCATTAAATTTCAATTCCAAACTCATCTTACGCAACAAGAGCCACTTTGACAATGAGACCGGCTACTATGTCATGGAGGCGAAGAATAAAGATAATGAGTTCCTATTCCAACGCGAATTTCATGCCGACTTTGCTTCTAAGTCCTCCAATTCCCAGAATCCAGTTTGTGGTGTTCATTGATGTTTTTTTTCCGAAGAATCCCCGCCCGTCCATTGTCCGCTCGTAGGCGGTGGATATAAATTTCCGTATACCTTTTTCTTTCAACAATGAAGTGTCATTGTTCATATTTGTATTTTAATATCGCGGCGAACACACGACAAAATCGGTATAGATAAATAATGCTTAAGGTTTTTTTTGGATCGTTTGTTATATCGGTTCCAGAGAGTCTGGCGCGGCCATGTTTGGTCCATATTAATGGCGGGATAGGTACGTTTCGTTTCATTCATGTCTTATGCATGCGTTCGTCATAATGTTGAGTTTATAATGCGTGCTTTGTGGCCGGTCGCTTCATTCTGAGCTTAGTTGGTGTCGAGTACCTGAATCGATTTTTTGGAAATGGATTAAATTATACTAGGAAGCAACTGGGAATAATGATATTGTGTCTTTTGGTCAATTTATTTTCATATGGCTACAAAAGTAGTAACTGTATTTTAAGTTTTTATGTTAAAATTGTAAGCAAACTTATTGATTTAATATACTTGTATTGACTATTGACACACTAAACTTCTAGTTATGTACTTTCACATTGAAAAGGATAGTGGAACATATGAGTAACCCTTTAAACTTCTAAAGGGTTACGAAACTACGAAGCTGATTTAGAAGTTTACTTGCCCACTTCGTATTTTGTCTTCGTAAGCTGCATAGTCATATCGGCCGTTTCTCAGACAATAAGTCAACAAAGGGTTTCTTCCTTGCTCGGCCAAAAGGTCTTATCTGCTGCAGTTTTCCTATGGGCACACGTCATTTTGTCCAAGAATGGTATTGGCGTATTTGTCAATGTCCAGCGCCCCTTTCAGGACGCGTCGGACCGTGACTTGCGGCTAGGATTATATTTAACATACTAGTTTGGTTGTAAGACAACTGGGGAGCTGATAGGGTATTGTAAGAATACGTAGGAAAAACGGGCTTAAAGAATGGGTTCCGTAGAAGCAATGGTGGTACTTATTTCATCAACATCATATCAGTCGGAGGACGTCCTCTGCTGGACATAGGCCGATCCTCAATGACTAATTTTGCCCTACCCTCATTCAGTAGATTCCTGGGATCTTTACCAGGTCGGCCCACGTTGTGCCTTCCGGTACTCATTTGCCCGCAATATATACTATATGGTAATACTGTAGTATTATTGTTGTTGGACATCAACATAGTTTCCCAGTTGGATAATTGGTTAGGTTACCAAAAACTTTTTGGTAACCGGTTTTAATTATACGAGTATTGTAAGGTACTGTACCTACTACATTTTGAGATTTAGGACTAGATATAATATTAAGTATTTTTAATGAAGATAAACTTATAATATATCTTATTGTATCTTACGTATTGGGTGAATCTAATCGCAAAGTAATATCTTTTGAATTCACGTTTAATTTAGGCAGACAACAATTTAAACTCAAAGTTAGCCTATTTCAATTATGTTTGGCTTATAAATCTAAAAGTTTCACATAATTCCAGAGTTGCCAACATAATTAAAACTAACTTGCACCAATAAACTATAATCACACCCCATTTCAACAAGTGACCCATAACCAGCAGAACGGCCTGACGGAACCGCGCGCAGAACGGGTTTACCCGTAGCAAGTCGAACCCGTTTGAAGTGTCTAATCGGTTTGTCATTGAAAAATGGGTGAGAATCTAATGTTTGTAGTTAAGATTAGACAATAAAGGTACATTTTTAAACATAGCTGGCTAACTGTATATACCAATACTTGATGTTATTGACCAAAAAGGAAAATTCATACTTTCAACTCAACATTACACCAACATCAAACCAAATGCAAAGCGTTACCCATAATAGCTAATAGAGCCTCTTCAGACGAATCAAAGCAAGGCAAGTGCCACCTTTGATCCTTTATACCAGCTTTATAACACTGACCCAAAACAAATATGACTTATATGCCATAGGATAGGAGTAAGACCTTGTCTTTTCGAGTGTGAGCAGATTTGAGAGCGTTCTATAGATTTGGGCCGTGGAGAGTCCTTAACTTTGCGGACCGGTGTCCAGTTTGAACTGAAAGGCAATTAAGATGAGATTCTTTCGCAAGCGAATATGAGAGTCTTCCTTTTAATGTTATTTGAACTTTAATATTACCAGAGAAGGCTGTTTTTTTAAAGGTTAGGCGTAAGAGTAAAGAATTTTTGAAAATTTGTATTTGATAAATCGTGAATGCGATTATATTGAGCCTTGGAAATGGTTACTCACACAAAAGAGGAAAATGTCACGTATTTTTAGGGTTTGTATTAAATCATTAGTCCTTATTCAAAAAGAGATGGATACTAAAACATGAACGCTATTTAGTTAACCGTATACCACTTTTCAGATAAGTGATACTACTTGTGGCTTTTGTGTCTACATATATGTACGAATATGTTATTATACTAGTACCACAGCCTAACGAGTACCTATATATAGATATATCCTCCTGAGGCCCAATTTTATAGGGGGTACTTCCGATAAAGACCCAGTGTCCTAATATTAGAACTAATAAATAAAGTACTGAACGCCCACACCAAATTTTTTTTATATCTCTGTAACCTCAAAAGGTACAGATGTGATATTTTAGGGTTGCTATAATATTGATATAAGCTTGCTGAACAAGATGAAAAAACACCGAATAATTTTGTTCTTTATTTATCACATTGGGCTTTTAAGACATACCAATCAGTCTTGAATATCTTATTAAAAAAATAGTTTTTAAACATGAAATGCTCAAAGAAATCAACAAAAAGAGTTATCAAATACACAAAAAACAAGTTTTCTTTTTTTTTTATCTAAAAATTCACAACTTAATTAAAAAAATAGTCATAAAAATCAACCAAAAAAGTGGTATATTTACCATTCCAGTAACATTATTAGGCTTATTTCGAATAAAAACTCAAAAATTTCACATCAACTGTGAATCAATACACAAAATATAAAAATTCAACGATCATAATACTGACAATTACCATTATTCGTCTATTTTTATAAAATAAACTTAAAAATCACATAGAAAATTACAATAATTAAAAAAATAATGTTAACAAATAAACTGACAAAACAATTATATTATTAGTGTGCTCCGGTGCGACGTGGAGGTATATACACATCGTCTATTCTATATCATCACCTTCGAAAGTATCGTCCTTATCGTCTTTGCAACCAGACTGCTGAAGTAAATCAAGCACTTTACTATCTTTAAACGCTGTAAAAAAAGAAAATATATAAGCCCGGTGACGTAAAACAATGCCTAATTATATTATTCTATATTAAATAAGTATTCAGTTATTTTTTCATTTATTACACGTCATATTTTAATATGTTCAAAGTAGTTAAAATAAGAAAATGCAAAACCCATGCAAAAAGCAATTAATAGTATACCCGCCCGGCGTACTAATACTAGTACAAATAAAGTTACATCAAAAATATGTGACGAAAATGACCACATTTTGGTAAAATAGCAGTATTTACTTTTAAATTATTAATCTATCTTTAAAATAATTCAAAACACAGTAAGCTTTGAGCAAAGATTACAAAGATATTAATGAGTTAAACTGACCTGCTCTCGTGGCACTTGTCATTGCTGCGACAACTCGTGACAGAAGACTGAAGATACCCCTCTCCGCTCACTTTGTGCAGTGTTGCCACGATGGCAAATATATTCACAGACTAACCGACAACGTAGACTAGACATGGCGCGTAATTTAAACATACCAGGTGACACTAAATATTTTGTTCTAGTATTAGGACAGTGGGCGATTGCTCCAAGTCTCTGTTTTAAAACTTGGGCTTTCACTGCAAACCGATTTTGTCCTAGTATTATCACTTTGAACCTCAGGAGGATATATATATAAGGTAGGTCAGGCATATAAGGCCCAGCTGGTTACAAGGCCCAGAAGCAAAAAATCACATTTCCAATAGTATAATTCGTTCGACACTTCACGTACACAAAGAAGCAGTCGAGAAAACGAGCTGGCAGCAGCGGGTGGATTCGTACGCGCCGCCATTTTGTCAGGACCTTCCAAACAGTCTTTGGGTGAGGTTACGGCTGTGGTTGATGTAAATTTTACTAAAAGAAAATTGCGTTTTCTGGAGATTTTTGATTATGCACTGTGGTATTTTTCAATTTGGATCTAAACAGAGGTTAACCTGGCGGTATGTAGAAAGGTAAGTTTTTAGCTTCATGTCTATTTTTATGTTTAATAATCGTCATTATTCTAGAACCTTTACTTTAGCTAATAAGGCCCACTATTAGAGTAGGTAACAAGGCCTGGGCCCCAGGCCTTATTAAACGTATGAGACGTAATGGTAAACTTAAATTTGAAATGCGTCAATAGATATAAAACATATAAATAAACAAAAAACAGCTAAATAGTCAATTTTGACAATTTAACTAAATAAATTTTATTGTTTTTAGACTTTTTCTTTCCAGACAAAAAAATGTAGTCACCACCTGAACTAGTAAAGAAAAAGCGGGCCCTATGGCCAGAGAAAAGTTTGGCCGCCGCAATGGCTGCTGTGAGAAACGAAAGTCTTTCCCAACGAGATGCAGCTGCTAAGTACAAAATACCACGCGAACTCCCTGAAATCACTTATCAACTGGAAAATTGAATAAAACGTTGGGACGAGCACCAATCTTCGGAGTGGAGGATAGTTAAATTCTCGAAAAGAGGGCCACTAACATCTTAAGTATTGTACACAAGCATACCTACAAATTCTGTGAGAAGAGGGCATTAAGAACAATATGTTTATTTGAAATTAGCTTTTATATAAAGCCTTTAGTTCTAAAAGGCCCACAAAATTATGGTTGATTGATAAATTATGAGCGGTACTTTTTTATTTTGGTAAATATTTATGTTATCAAGTGCTGTAACAAATAAAGGTTTAATTTTATGTTAGTTCTTTCTATTTTAGAGTAAAATCGTCGATTTCTGATATGTTTAGTATAATAAGGCCCAAAGGCAAATAAAAAGACAAATTATAAATATCCTCATGTTATGAAGGTACCAAATATTGTTTCATGTGTAAGTGTGACGTTAAAAAGTTTAAAAACCTGTTATTTACGTTAATATGATCAATTTTTTGGCGGGCTTTATTACCTACATAGTGTTTAATAAGGCCCAAAACAGTAGTTTAAAAAAACTTACAGTAACCTCAAATACACTAATATTTTCAGTGTTATTTTCATTTATGAAGAAATTTAAATAAACGTGTCGTCTATAGGGAATGAGTTTTACTTGTTATCCTGATTATATCGACAGATATTTCGTTTTAAATAATGGTGGGCCTTATATACCTAATCTACCTTATATATATATATATACATAACTAGTATATATTTATATAGCTACACTGTACTAGTACATAGCAGTGGTGTAGTAACGGATGGCCATAATGATGATGATGATGATGGCTAGATGGACGAATGACCTCGTAAGGGTCGTTGCAGTACACCGACGGGCACTGCTGCGGTCCATGTTTTGGCAAGCACTGAACATGTCTGATAAGTAGGGACCCTCTGTAGATTTCTTCTGATCTAACTTTCTCACAGTTTATCAGTTTTCCTTAGGTTTCAGAAAAGGCTAATCCATTGGCCCCGACTTGACTTGGAAATTAGTTGACCCGGTGCCACTAGTAGGTTTGATAAAAAGTTTCATACTACTAATTTAAACTTTTACAGTTTTGACATATTTTAGCCAGTTTTCAAAGTCTTCATTCGAGACCACGAGGACAAGGTCGTTCTCGAAACGTCAGAGGAAACTTTTAAGTTAATATACGCGGTTAAGTTCCGATCATTTGTAATAATGGAGTAACAAATTTGCTGTATGAAGGTATTATCATCCTCTAAGTTACAACAGCTGTTTTCAGCTGTTTAGTCTTTGAATAGGGAGAAATAATTACTAAAAAGTTCAAAAATAGATTGCAAAATATGTACAAAATTTTTAGGAGGGATTTTAGAAGGATTAAACATTAAAAAAATAATTAAAATTACCAATGTGCAAGACTGTACATCTTTTTTGAGGAATTTACCCTTTTTACGTTATTATTGTCTATGTTTTTTTTACTTTTGACTGACGTTTTAGTATTAATTTTGTTCCTACTCAAAACCAGCGCCTATTTTTTAAATTCCTTATCAAAACCAATATCTACATACCTAAAGCCTCCTAATATGTATATCCTTGTATTACTGCAATAACAACATCGGAAAAATCATTTAAGTTCTCTGTACCAGTTGTCAAATTACACCTAATTAAATTATTATCATTATAAATACTCCGTAACAAATTGTTGAACAAATCGTAAACAAATAGGAACATCAATTAATTGAGGCGACATGTGGTTTGACGCGTCGCGAATAGCGGCATATGCAGGGTTGCGACCTACCCTGTACCACGAGTTGCCACAGTTGACATATGTCGCATTGTTTACGTCTTTTTGTTCGGCTCTGTAGAATTTTTTCATACAAATATTTTAGACAAACGATACGGGGTACGTTTTGCCAAATCGTGGTAGAGGTAGATTTGACCGTGATGGGTGTAGTACTAACATTACCGATGTTATTATGATAATGGAAGTGTTTAGTATTAAACAACTCAATTTATTTGATGATTTTTATCTATGAATAAATTTAATGAAATAAAGTAAAAAAAGTAGTCAGGTTAAAAGTACAAAATATTCTTACAGGACGGCCAATGTTGAGATTGAGATATTGATAAATTGGAAGACATTTGTGTAAACCAGTGATATAATATATATATTTTAAATATCGTTTCGCGTTCCGACCGCTTGGAGGAATGCAAAAACCTTATTGATAAAAATACAGTGTGAGAGAAGTCAGTAACTAAGTTTTGAAAATGTGTTAATATTAGATACATACATTTATATACTTTCTGGTTTGGTAGAACAACAACAATAGTAAAGCAGACAAATTGTGCTAACGAAACAAATCCGTCCATACTTAATATTAAAAATGTTAAAATTAAAAAAATATTATACAGTACTCTTATAGGCTGACACTGACACGGAAGGTAATTTTTGAGCGTCGAGTATAGGTACTCGAGACATTTTAAACTCTGTTAGAAACGAAGAATGTACCGAAACGATTAATAATTTTGATAATGATTTTGGTCTTATTGCTGAAAAGCAAACTATACTAGACAAACATAGGGTGGTGACGAAACCAACATAATAAAACACGGACGAAGTTTGACAAATATAAAACAAAGTATGCTAACAAATTCATCGCGCAACCTGCAACAGTTACGAGATAATTTATACAAAAGGGTTAGCAAAAAACCCATTATACTTTCACCCAATTACCCAAAAAACGGTAAAAGTGAAATCTATTAACTGTCGGGCCTAAACTATAAAAGGAATCCGAAAGTAGCCATAAACAAAATTGTATTAAACAAAACTGGTGCCTCGTTGTCTGGCACGGCAGACGTGGTGTCTACCTGGTCGAAACCCGATTCCGTCCTACTCCCGCGCATTGGAATAATCATTTACGCGAAGAAGAAAGGGTAACCCTATACCTTTTTTCCTTTGAAAATATATCCTTTACTTGATACTAGGACGGCGTAAGTGTATTGTTTTTGTATGGTTTTTAAGTCGTTTTTAGTGAGTAGTATTGATAGCGTTCATGTTGTTTGTTCTAACCGCCTGGACCCGCGTCATTATGGAGTGTTATCTTCGATGAGGGATATATTTTTAATGCCTTTTTTTATTTTCGAATTGTGTGAGGAATTATGCTTTTTGAATGTGTCGAATATTAAAGTTGTGCAGTATATGCGTGGGTTAAAATAAAACAAGTGAGGTCGCCATTCCGTTGTAAAAAATTTACCCATAACACAGTACGTAGTAGTAGTTTGCTTTGCTTTACCAAAGTAAAGCAGTCTAATAGCGACTGTGGTGACAGCTATGAGAGGTTTCATTTTCAAATTACATAGCAAAGATCCATAACAAAAGCTGTACGTAATATTTCAGTTGCAGGTAATAAACTGCAGGACTTAACCTTAACTTACCTCCGAGATTTCGAAGACAACATTGTTCACGTGGTCTCCGATGAAGACTGGTTGACATCAGTAACTTCTAGCCGCGCGAGGTTTTCGAACTACCCGCACATGATCGAAATGTTTAAACACGTGCCTAAATCACTTTTATTTGTAATAATGTTTCAATCATGATTTTTTTTAATTTGCTTTTCTTGAAAGTTTACGAATATTCATCGCCATCTTTTCTCATGGAAGTTCTGCAATATTTTTTTGGTATTTCCCAAAACATACCTACCATAAGTGTGCGTTATTGCAAAATTTAAATTCGACTATCTCCCTCTTTACCGCTCTTGCATATATGTACGATAAAGAAGTAAATTGATAGCCGATTCAAGTATTTCACTGATTTCAGTGGCGACACCGCGAACAACGATTGACTTAAATTTCGGACGGTTGTTTCTGTCACTCTTATGACGTCTTAATTGGAGTAAATGAGAAAGATGCCAGAAATATACGAACTTCGAGGTTCGCGGTACCACCTCAGGACAACTCAATACAGATCTCATCTGCGTATTCTCCGTATACTGCGGCCACCAGCACCCGCGCATCTGATCAGGCTCGTTGCCGACCTTTATAGGGTTTTATTAAGCAGCTATATACATCCCTCCTCACACCAAACGACATATTTGCATATAAAAACTACGGCACATACGACTATTAGTAAATTAAAGCAGGAAGCCGCTCCCGACGTGGGAAAAGATTGGTGACTTCGCGTCTACGGAGTGACTTCTCAAAAACATGGTCCCATTGTCAATTCGGAAATGAACCTAATTAATGAAGTATTTAGGATGAATTTCGATTGTGGCCTGGAAAATAATGAGCTCTTATGGAAGTTTATTGTTCAACTTGAAGTTTAGAGTATCGATAGGAATCTCGATGTCAATTTGACTGTTTTTAGCTTGGATGACGTTAATATTTTAATTGAAACTATTTTTTGATCGTTTGTGTAACTTTGCCGTATGGTGCCGGCTAAATAGAACCACCGCATCTCTTCCCGCGGATGTCGTAAGAGGCGACAAAGGGAAAAAACTAACGGATGGGCAGCAGCGTCCATCGAAACCGAATCAACAGCTGCTATGATTGTCAACCAGCCTGCCAAGCGTGGCGACTATGGCAACTCCCCAAATTGAAAAAAAAGTGATACTTAGGAGTGACTCATTTCTAAACGAACGCCCAAAAATATAAAGTTCTTGTTATATGAACAAATCACCTTTGGTATTCACAAGCACTACCAAAAACAGCATAAAATCGCCCCACTAGGGTTACACTAGGTAACCATTTAACACAAAGGACACTAATTGTATTTCCCATATCATCAAATGACTTAGCACAACCCTGACCAGAATTCTAGTAGACACTTTGACCACTACAACACTAATTTATCTATTCAACTATTACCACCTTTACTCCCTTAACTTAGAGTCTAATTTCATTCAAATCGAGCATCGATTTATTATTGTAAGCTTGAAAAATTCCCACAAAATAAAGGGCGTAAGTAACTTATTTTCAAAGGGGCTGAAGTCTTTTTGATTCCGCAGTATTTTCAAGCTGTTACCTGCTAAGCCGTTAAGCGGACCGACCGCAGTTCCCATAAAATAAGATTTAAAACACGGCCCATAAATAATGGGTATTATTTATGGCAACAATGCGCCGGCGCACTTATTATTTGTAATTATTTATTGTTGCGACAATGTTTTGTTTCATTAGACACGGTTTGCACGCCTCTGGTCGTTGATAGTTTTTTTATTACAGAAAATATATTATTAAATATGAAATATATTATAAATTCGGTGAAGATTGAAGATTTCAATGATTGCTTGGTTACTTTTGACTATCTCTTGTCACTTAGAAAATGGTTATCCCAGGACCTAAGTCATGACGGCTTTGAAAAGTACAAGGCTAGACTTGATAATGAATAAGGGATTTCACCAAATAAGTTTCTGACAAAAACTCAAAAATGAGACTTTTGGTACAAGGTTTTATTGTGGCAAAGAGTAGTTTATACTACTCATCGAGCGTGACGTAACGAGCATGAACATCACGGGCCTATCTTGTATATTTTAGGAGCAGCCTACTGTCTCCAGCCAAACCCATAAACCCATTTGCATTGTCATCGAACTTAAAGAGGGTTAAATTTCATCTCGATAAATTGAGGATAACTAATTTAAAATCGAGATACTTCCATACATACTTACTTGTTCTCTTCTTCTTAGCCTTTTCCTATCTCATGAAGTTACGAATAGGCCCTTAATATTCTGCCCGTTTCCTCATTGTTGTATATAGCCTCAATAGCATTACGACAAAACAGACTCAGAACATACACCCTGAAAGCAAATTTGTTTTATTGGAACTGCTAACACTTCGTCAGTCACCCATGATTAAGTTTCTTATTAAGGACGGCAAGATATCGAACAATATTCGACTTATAAAACGTGAACAATCCGTTTTAACAAAAATTTTGGCCTCACGGAGGGTCAAACCCACCACCCCTTAATGTCAGATGCTACCGTTCAGTCTTAAATATTATTTTAATTGGCAATTCTGATTTAGTTGATATTTTCCATTTACTCATTGGAATTTGTTTGGTATAAGAAGATTATCGTTCTAAGTGGATTTTTTTTCCAATAAGTACGAGTACCTACATAATTTTATTTAACGCATACATATTACAATACTCGTACTAGCTTTTCCTCGTGACTTGGTCAGCCAGCCATGCCCGTCTTTAAAGTATGGTTGCGGAATAAAAAATGTCATATATCCCCAAAATTATTGAAATGGGTAAAAGCAAGTGCAGAATTTATATGGAGAAACATACAAGCCGACCCGTCGGCTTGACTAACTTCCCCACTATTCAACAATTTTCCTGGAAAAAGCAAAGCCAAAAATTGAGCCACTAGAATCTATGCGGACAAAGTCACGGGCAAAGACTAGTATAATAAATCTCATATCGCTGTCACGAATATCACTAAAACATACGTTTATCCGACCCCAAGCACAATAAATATGTTATCCTTAAGCCAAGACCATTATCTTCCAAGTAATTTATTAAATTTGACACTGTTCCGCCCACTTTCCCCTATCATACCATCCCTACTTCATAACACAAACTCAGCTTTACAGTCAACAGGGGCGCCACTGTCTTAGAATTACTTGACAGGCGTATGTAAAAGTTTTAGTTATAAATTTTGCCGTCCGCATTAAGTAAGCTGGTGTGCAACCCTTCAGGGGAAGTTGGGAAGAATGGAGTTGTCACTAAATGTATCTATTTATTTAATGTTATTGCAGAATTATGCAGAATTTGTACTATTGAGACGCGGTGTGTGGAATTAATTTTATTACTGTTTTTGAGTGGTGATAGCGTTACTGGTATTATATCATCATCATCATTTAAGCCGTAAGTCGCCCACTGTCACATGATTTGTATCATCTTTAGTTGCCATAGTCGACACGCTTGGCAGGCGGGTTGGCTTCCGCAGCTGTAGATTGAGTTTCGACGGCCTGCAGCTACCCATCCGTCGGTTCTTTACCTTTCTCGCCTCTCACGACACCCGCGGTATACATATTTATGCTCTTGTATGTACGGTAAGCATCATTAGTAAAGTATTACATAACGCACCAAAAGTATCTGCCATCCTGTGTAATTTTTACAAATGAAATATTTTTAGGTCTTGTTTCAAAGTTTTAATTCAAGAAGAAAGAAGCAATAAAAAAACGTAGAGACTTATTTTTTGTTTCATACTCTACTATTGATGGTGACTATACTTACCGCAATAAAATTTCTACGCAAGTTCTAACACAGCATATCCCTACAAAATGTTAGGATTTAAAACATTTGTGACATTATCTAGCAAAAGGGACCTTATTGTCGATGGCCCTTACGTCGAACCGCGTTGCGTTTGTATTGCGGCATTTTGAACAACGGCGTAAGCGCCATCGACAATAAGGTCCCTTATCATAGATAATGTCACATTTGTTCGACATAATTATGTAATAAGAATGAAAAGATCATGCAGAGATTTAAACGCGTCTTTCCTGTAGACATTGCTGATAAACTCTTTTATAAAACTGTGGAAAAAATAAACCGTTAACTTATTGTCTATAGTATTTTTTTTGTGACTTTAATAAAATCATATATTATATTCATTTAATTAAATTCAATCAATAATGTCAGTTAGTATTTAAATAAATTTGAATCACAAATCATCATCATTTATTTAAGAGCTTGGCTCTTGTCGGTGGAGTAATTTCCATTCGGGTCTATTCTCTGATTATTAAACTTGATTTTTGAATCACAAATATTGGACCATAATTTACATTATCTATCAAACAAATAAACACATTATTTGTCAAATATTTCAATTTATTAAATTCGCATTACTAAAACATCAATTTATATTCTTTAATAGCTGCTTGGAAGAGCTGACAGCCAAGTTTCATCGAACTATGTAACTAGTTAATGACTCCAATCTTTATACATATTGAAAAACTTAAGGAGTTTTAACTGACAATAAAAAAGTACAAATATATTTTGCTTATAATTTATAAGACATTCTGTCATTTTAAGTTTCATAAAAGGTAGTTTTTTAAAAGTACCTAGTGTATTTATAAGTATATACCGTGTATCGCCGTCATAGGAGCTTTAACTTCCCCAAAGTTAATCGCTTCTGCACCACGACATTTGTTTTACGAATTTGAAAATAACTTATAGTTTACTTAATTTAAAAAAAGAAGATATTTTCAAGCACGCAATGTACTGCGAAAACTATGAAGTTTGTAAGCAGTAAATGTCAACTACGAGTAGACTATTGAATTGAATGCGGTTAATTGAAAATACTATTTAGTTTGTTTGAAAAAATCACAAGTAATAAATTAAAGATTTTTTTTAAGTTGTAAAACAAATGTTACTACATTTGTGGTGCAGAAGCGATCCTCAAAGTTAAAGCTCCTATGATGGCGACACACGGTATAAGTTTTTTTTAACTTTAGTTTAAGTACTACTATATTTACGTTTAATAATCAAATATGTGCTCATAATATCGTAACTAGATAACTTTTAAACCTTGATTTATATAAATTTAATTATTGAATAATGACAATGACTACTAATAATAAGATTTTATTTTAGTATTTTTATAAGGGCCTATACTAAATTATACGCGTCTGCATGTAGTTTGCCACATAAAATGTATCAATCCATTTTGTATGGGGGTCCATACAATATTAAGAAATCGAAGGTCACTTGAATCTACGTCGAAACAACATAGTTTTAATAAAATGGTGTTGATTTTTTTAAATCTAGGAAGATTCATAATCCATGGAGAGATACTATACCACCAATATTTAACTCTTTAGTCAAATTAAGTAGATATGATTAAAAAAAATCGTAGAATATAAATATAAAAGCAGTTTCTGCCAAGTCAGCCAAGTTCAGATAGACACCGTCATACGGATTTATTAAAAAAAAAAAACAAAGGATATATAAAAAAAAAAACATTGCAATGCCGTTTCAAACGCTTTTGTGCATGCAAGATTACAAAGAACGAAAGTAAAATGAAATAAGGTGTATATTGTGCAACAAGACGATCCGTCACCAAAACGTCGAGGCGATCTGTCGATAGTCAGGGGAGGCTGGGGAAAGTGGTTAAAGGGTTCAGTAGATTTTTTTTTATTACTATATCGCTCTCTGACGATAAGACCACCTATTGTCTGTATTTATTTTTATTTTGCTCCTGTATGTTGTTATATTGTTTAAGTGTGCAAGGATATTTGTACTGTATTGTATCGCTTAAGTCACTTGATGTTTATTAGAAAAATATTTATACATAACGATTTGAGTCTAGCTATTATACGAATAATATACGTAAAATTTTGCAACAAGGAACAAAACAAATTAGGTATCTCTTTAATATAATTTTTCCACCGGTGGGCTTATTTTTTTTTTCATTTATAACTTACATTTCTCTTTTATTCATAATTCATTTACTATTTGCAATATCTTGCTATATTAAAAGTTAAATATTGCTTTTAAAACGAATGTATGTGACATATACCGACACATTTATTGAAGGTATATGACTTGAATAAATGTCGTTACTGCTTCCAATGACATCATAAGAAACGGTATCAAACCGAATGCTTCTGCAGTTCAGCACGCAACCCTAAACTGATTGCAGAAAATCGTTCAATCGTTTAGAATTTGCAGCTCATTGTCTACTTCACAACCCTAATCGAACGGATATTAAATTTAAAACCCTTTTAAATACAATTCAATGATATTTATTGCGTTTTTTCTCGTAACGCTCTAGATACGTGTACAATGGGCAAAAAACTTAGGAATAGGAAGATTCTGAGGGTGCGTGATGGGTAACTTGAGGTCATACGGCTCACACCCCTGTACTTCCTGATTCGAGGTGCTAGGGTTGTCACCTATTTGACATTTATATAACTTTTAAACCAAATTGGTTTGAAATAATTGATTAGGTAGGAAGTAACATGTAAACAAGGGTATTAAAATATGTACATAAATTAATAGATTGATTTTCTGACGCAAGTCGCATCTTACACAAGTCGACCTAGTAAGTTCAGTAAAGCTCACTACTTATAGATAACGTATGGGGAAAACATTTCTGATAATCTCACAAATTAAGAGCGATCCACGATACTAAGTCGGAACTATAATTAAGTATGAAGTTAGATATATGGTAGTTCAATTAAAGCTATTATCTGCTCAATATTTTTCACAATGTAAGTGTCAATATTCCAGTTCTTGTTTTATCAATTATTTTGAACACCAATATTTGTGGCAGCCCTACACAACAATTGCACAATACGCAATAAGTACGAGTACAATTGTCGACAGGCCACGGGCCGTAAGTTCCGTGAGAACTGTGAATAGAAGGATCGGCGCAGGCGCACGGCCAGTGGCAGCTGAACGCGTTGACAGATCCTTTAATAACATGACTTCTAAAAGAAATCGTCGTAATATAGCAGCAGAGTCAACCTAATAAATCCTAGACACCGACATTGCAAGGAATAATAATTAATTGGAAAACAAATAAAAATGTTTTTTTTTCTCTACCTCCTTACCTCATCAAAATCTTGTACACAAAAATAACCAGTTATGTCTACTTGTGTTACCAAAATTAAAAATAAATTTTCCTATAACGGGTGTTATAGGTGAAAAACTTAGCTCAAGCACCAGAGCCCTGAGTATAAGTTTTTAACGTAACTTTACATTACGAACGCGTTTGCGTTTCCGTTAACGCGCGTTAACGTTTTTTTACCTCAAAAGAAACTTACACTAGAGCCTCTGGTCTATGTAGTAGTTACGTGTAGTAATTCTACTGATTGGTTCATCTCTGGTGTCATCGCAGCCTCATGAATGACAGATGTCTCTAGAAGCTATACCACACGCGATTAGCATTGCAAGTTAGCTGCGGAGCTTAGCTGTTAACAACCCCTGTACATGGCTGTATATAGCTCCTTAATCATTTTCTTTGCATTAGGTGAAAAACTTACTGAAAGACCATGTCTATGTAGATGTGCAGATAATTAATATAGAACTTACGTCAAAATTTGAATATAGAACGCCGACATGCGTGTACACACAAGTTACTGCTACATAGGCCAGGTGGTTTAGCTAAGTTTGTCACCTAATAGTCAACATTTTATACCCACTTATGCAGTAAATAGATACCTTTGTGTTGGGATAAAAGCTATATTATTATATCCACTTGTGAGAATTTCTAAAGGCTACCTATTTAGTTTTAGTCCAACAAATCTCTGAAATGCAAGGAAAGTGTCATTGTACTTATTGCCATACACAACATTTGCAGCTTTCTCAAGGATTCCACCATTCACACCGGAACCGGTACTTCCTATCCATACAAAACACACAAATCCATACAAAACATTTGTACCAAACACGCGTCCGCGTAAAAACTTCAAAGGGATTATCTTAGAAGCCTCACTTCATTAAAATTAAAGGATTGTAGCCTATTCAATACAAAAGGTCCGAGGTTTTAGATACCTATATTTTCTCCGAATAAGTGCTTTAAATAAAGTTAACATTCATCTAATACATCTGCTTTAAAGCTCTTGACTTCACAACAATTATAGTACTTACATATTTACGAAAACTTTAATCAGTATAATGAACTTTAAACATATGGGGAATAAGAGCTAGATTAGTGCGGGAAACATGATTAAAATCGGATATGTAAATTAACCGGCTGTTAGAAACAAGGCAGGTTATGATACAACTTAGATAATAGGAATTTGCGGTTCTTAAAGTCCTAATAGTAATTGCTGATTGACAGAAAATTGAGCCAAGTTCGAGTAAGCTGTGGTTTTTACTCTGTTACATTTTTTTCGATTTATACTAGGTAGGCATGTATAGGTGAGTATACATTATGATTACCTAGTTATAAATAATTAAAATAATATAAACGTGATGGTGTTTAACACCTCAACTAGATACATCATGGCGTATTTTAAATACTTAAATAAAACCTCGTCTCAGTTAAATAATTAAAAATAAGATGAACTTATAAACAATATGGCAATCAAAATTAGATGTTAATAACAATTGCACAGATATCTACTTCAAATTGATTTCGTCTATAATTCGAGTTCTCTAGCGGCTTGCTTTAATAAAAACTTCATATGCTGACAAAAACTAAAAGATAACCGTCAGTTTTCACAAAACTGTAATCCATGTATTTTTCAAACCTCAAAGGAAGCTCGTACAAAGCAAACATAAACCCAAAACCAACAGCTCACTACCGGCACTTTATTAAAAACCATTTAAATAGACTTAATGCAAATAAAGAACAGATTACTCTTATAACCACAGTAACAAGTAACGCAAAGGATATCTGAACTAGGATTGCGAACTACACTGCAAAAGATACTTTAACACTTACATTTTAGAATTGATATTTAAATAGTTTGATAAAACGTAAATTTTTATGAGAACCTATTTATACTTCTAATTGTAGCTTTAAACACAAAGCAATACAGCACATTTTGAAATATAAAACTGAATAAATCCTTTAACCTAAGGATTATCTTCCACCTACAACAATGCATCCTATAACATCGTTGTTACCTTTTAATAAAGGAGAATTTCGCATTTTCCAGCTGCATTCGTTTTAAATACACAAACGTATCAACACTTAAGTACTCGGCACAAACGAAATTAAGCTTTATATCCGTGCAATAAGGAGTTTAACATGTGAAAACATATCGTTATCTGTAACAAGATGTTATTGTGCCTCTGATTATCATTACGCCGGAAACGGACGAGTAGGATGGAAATTGTTTTTTTTTTTTAACAATGGTGGTAAGTCCGGACGTGTGACTTTATTCATAGGCATGAGACGAAAATGCCGCCGTTTCTATGGATTAGGAGCTCTTAAAAATAGACGACTTAGTATTTGAATTTTTGTCAAGGATGTACTTTTGATGTCGTAATTATAGAAAGGCAGTACCTATAGAAAAACTTGACGTCTTAAGGCACACTTCAACTAGCATAAGGCTTTGGTCTCCTATAAACGCCACCAGCTGCGTACAGCGTCTGCGTCACAATGCTTGCTATTGAGATGTACTGTTGTGGTAACTTCGGTCACATTGGCGTCTTTTTTGTTCAGGAACGTTGACGCTGACGTCAGACGTCCCGTGTAGCACAAAATAGGAGACCAAAGCCTAAAGTAAGCTTACTTCACTGATAAAATAATAGTGAGTAAACATAATCTTGCTAGCAAATTTTGATCCAAAAACATAATTTATATCTAATTATATTTATTAAGTACCTAAATGTTTTATGGCCTGGCTACATAATATTCAAAATATATAATATACAAATATATAAAAATATTTCGGGACAATCTTACACAAATCGACATAGTCCTACGGTAAGCTCAGTAAGGCTTGTGTTGTAGGTACTAGATGACCATATATGTAATAAATAGATACATATGAATACTTAAATACATAGAAAACCCATGACTCAGGAACAAATATCTGTGCTAATCACACAAATAAATGCCCTGACTGGGATTTGAACCCCATTGGCTTCATAGGCAGGGTCACTACCCACTAGGCCAGACCGGTCGTCAATGCTAGACCAAAGCGGTGCCGGTGTCTTACATTATCAGTAAAGTAATTTCATAAGGATCAAATAAAAAGTAATGTCAAATTATAACAGGGTCTTGTACTAACTAAAAAATCTGTCAGTCGTTATACCAGTCAAATGCATATGTAACAAACAAAGCCTTTCTGTTAAAAAGAGGTATCAAATATATAAATACACAATAGTATTTATATATGAAAACACAGCCAGACTTATAGATACATAATGACCTTATTACACCCTTTTTTATTAGGGTTTAAAAAAATACACTTTGGTAAAATAACTAATAGAATAGGTAATGAACTTGGCTTATACACTGCACGTATGATAAACTGTATACTTGGTAGGTGCAAGTTGAAACTATAAAAGTGTATGTTCATTTATTCTCAGATCGGATAAATATATTTTACGATCAACTTCTAATAATTCAATTAGCAAACCAATTTCATAAATAATTAAATGCCATTTACGATATCTATTGAACTATTTATGTGTTACATATTTATATCGTTGGCTCAGCTGAGTACCCACATAACAAGCCCTTTTGAACGTACCGTGGGGCTTAGTCAATTTCTGTAAGAATATATAACCCTACTCAGGATCAAATATCTGTGTTCATCACACAAATAGATGCCCTTACTGGGATTTGAACCCAGGACCATACGCTTCATCAGGGTCACTACCCACGAGGCTAAACTTGTATATTTTATGATATCAGGTTTGTTTTCTTTTTTTTTTCACGTATACCTAATATGTTTTTATTTGGACAAACCGATCTGGTAAAACATAATCAAGATGATTGGTTAATGTAACTGGTGACCCAAGAGCTGGCGGCTTCCTCGCACAACGTATCAGCATTGCGATACAACGAGGAAATGCCACCAGCATCCTTGGTACAATGCCTCAAGGATCTTTTTTAGATTTTATACTGTAACTAGTTAAGTGCTTGTAGTTATCATAAATGAATACGATTGTAATTTCTGTAAATAGATGATTATAAAACAGTGTCGAGATATCGGGAACTTTTTCAACTAACTACCCCGTTTCAAGTAATTGCATTGACTATATGTATGTATGTACAGTCAAAGATATCGACTCAACCAAAGTGGCAAAATATGTATACATGTAGGTACCGTAATAGTAAGACAATAAGGTACCTACATCATTTTTCATACAACGATGGTGGCAAACCAAGCATACGGCTCGCCTGATGGTAAGCAGTTACAGTAGCCTATGGACGCCTGCAACTCCAGAGGAATTACCTACTTATGTATACGAATTATGGCACATTGACCGCATCTATATCTTTAACCTTGACGTACTTAGTCAAAAATCAGTTGACGCGGGCGGAGCACATTACAAATTTCATACAATTTCTTATGCCTTTTTGCCAAAATATATTATAATGAGTCTAAAACAAAAGCACTTTTAAACCGCCATTGACGACCGCGTTTTGTTTCAACACAGCGCGCGAGTGTCAACCATTTACAAGTGGACGGTATAATGCAACCCTAAAGAGAACAATGCATCGATACTCCACGCTCATCATTCGCAAGCCACTCGATGACAGAACCATTCGTTGCTATCGATTGTCCGTCGAAAGAATCGATAATCGACTGTGAGAAATGTAAATAAAGAGGTATTAGCGACAGATTTGCGTCATTCGGCGTGTAATCTTTGTGGCGATTTTACGGTTTACTTCACCTGTTGCTACTGGAGAACGAAAAGGACAGTATGATAATGTAAGATAAATATTCTGTATGGGAATATATATTTGAACATATGGGTCATACAGACTGAATAAAACTAATATGGTCTTTTATGTGGAAAATAGTTATGTTTTATCGCTTTTTGTTACATAAAAGGGAGACCTGTTTATGCTGATATAACATATAATGCCAGATAAATCTTTAACTTTTGCAATATTTTTAAGAATGACGCGAACCTATATGTATATAACCCAAATACCTTTGTATAGGTATGTAGATATTATATATTGGGTATGTCTAAACACCATGACATCGTGGTGTAAAATGGGTCACTGTAGATATGGGGGAGGCTTATGTCCAGCAGTGGACGTCCTCCGGCTGATATGTTGATCTCTAAACTTTAACATTCAATAAATAATTAAAATTAAAATTTATGTAATATAAGGTAATTGTAATGCAAAATTTTGTTCCTGAATAATATGGCTCAGTTACCTGGCTTAATCAACTATTTTATGTCACTAGTAACACGATGCCATGATGAAGGTCTCCTGGATCACACTTAAAACTACAGTTTTATTTCCTCAATAGACAATCAACGTACATTGTAGTTATTATATGTCAATTCCATAATATGTCACCTACCGAAAGTGTTAAATCACTGCGGTGCCACGATTCTTCTAACAAACTATGCTACTATTTTCCCCTGGATGATGGAGCAAAATAACTGCGGATTATTGATTCACCCACCTTCATATAATTGAAATCCATAAATATATTTATTTTACTTGCCTACCTAACTTTGGTAGAATGAAACAAGCTAGGTACTATGCAACATGTAAATATACGTGGATATAGGTGCTGCCTGCTACGCTGGGCAGGCGGGTTGACAACCGCAGTAGGTGTAAAATGAGTTTCGACGGACGCTGCTGCCCATCCATCAGTTTTTTTTCCTTTGTCGTCTCTTACGACACCCGCGGGAGGAGTTTAGGGGGTTATTATTTATACGTAAATATTCAACTATGCTACACTAGCTAGCTTTTCTTGCTGTTTAACGTTTAACGTATTACATACATTTCAGCCGTATGCAGTCCACTGCTGGACATAGGCCTCCCACAAATATGACTTGTATCATCTTGGGGGGTAGTTGCCATAGTCGCCACGCTTGGCAGACGGGTTGGCGACGGCAGTAGCTGTAGATTAGGTTTCGACGGACGCTGCTGCCCGTCCGTAGGTTTTTTCCCTTTGTCGCCTCTTATGACACCCGCGGGAGGAGATGGGGTGGTGCTATTCTAGTCAGCCGGCATCACACGGTTTAACGTATTATTGTATACAAATATGGTGATGATACTGATGAGAATAGTTATATTTAAAATTAATGGTAACAACGACCGTTGTATATTGCATACAACGGTTGAACACCAAGGATATCAGTAGCATCTATTTTGCATACGAACATGATAGCTACTGACATCAAAAGCATTGTCAATCAAGTGAAATCTTCCATTCGTTCACGCCCGTTCACACACAAAGGCAACGCAATCGATATTAAATCGACTACTTTTATCCATAATTTGCATAAAAATGATATCTAACGGATTTGCACGCGGTACAAAGGTTTACACAAAGCGATACAAATTTGAAAATAGAACGTTTTGTACGTCAATCGGTTTATTACCATATTTGACATTTGGCATAGCAATTTCAATGTCATGTCGGTGTAAACGACTTTAGAGTTAAGATGACATGCGTCATTTTAGAATAGAATTAGTACATGGTAATGTCAGTTTATTGAATTTATTTGTGGCCGGTGTGTTGAATCGCATTGTGCGAATAGAATTAGTAATTTGCTGCATCGATGCAGAATCGATAAATTAAGACAATTTCTACAAGCTCGTATTATGCTGTTTTATTGTGCTCTAATAGGATAATGAGCTTTATTGTTAAAGCTTAAGGTATAAAGTCGCTGCACTTTTGAAGCCTTGGTGAGAGTTCGGGTTAGGTTTGCATGGAAATATGTCGTGTTTGGGTGGTGGCGTGACCAATTGTTTTCTTACAGGTTTCATGCTTATGTTTTTAGATAATGTCAACAAATAATAACTCTTTTAATTAAATACGCTTTTAAAAATTAATAATTTCTACAAGGTGATGGCACTAATGGTTATTTTAATTACGTCTTCGTAAGTAAGTTTATAGTACTTAAACATCTTATCCATTCATACTCATATCATAAATGTCTTCACGCTTAAGCCGTTGAACCAATTGGGATGAAATTTGGTATCGACATGGTTTGAGCTTCGAGAAAAGACATAGGATAATTTTTATTCCGCAACCATACTTTAAAGACGGGCATGGCTGGCCGACGAAGTGGCGACGAACAGCTAGTTTTTAAATAAAGCAATCAAGTTACAGTTAATACAGGCATTACAATAGCTACTTGACTACTCTAGATCAAATCTAAAAAAGGCCCTCCAGGCATTGTACCAAGGATGCTGGCGGTATTTTCTCGTATCGTAATGCTGATACGTTATGCGAGGAAGCCGTCAGCTCTTCGGTTACCAGTTACGTCAACAAGACGCTTCGTGATTTCTACAAAAAGTTGTGTGCATTGGTATATTTAAGTAACTAAGAATTGCTATTTTAGCGGATATTGTTATAAGTCACCCAATAAAATAATCATAAAGTCATAGTTTATATTTGCTGGAATCATGGTTACAATACAGATGGTATAGTTTAATTAGTTTTATACGCCAATCTCTTGGCATGCAACATTTTTAGTCTAAAATATACCTTCATATTATAAGTTACATAAACAATGTTAAAGTAGCATTATGTCATTATTTATAAATGTCAATTTGAATTAAACAGAGCTTTATATAACTGTTATATTGCACATAATATATATATGTATCGCACATATTAGTATAACATATTAGTGTAATAAGGTTACCAGTATGTATAGGTACATACTGGTAACCTTACCCTACCTAGTACCGATAGTAAATACCTGTTATCAATACCTGTTATAAATGTTGACAATTTAACAACAGCGCTTATTTACTCTATTTACTAAGTGATGTAATCCAAACGATCACAAAACAGATTTGCAATACATTAATATTTAATGTAACTTTTTTAATGGAATCATTTGCCTATTACTAATGTATTTATATCGCTTTGTGAATAACCAAATTTGTAACGGTCCGTCGGATTCAGTAATCCAACAATCCAATTTAAATCACACATTGCACCCAATAAACCAAACTACCTGTACGCATGTTGCCGAATCTCCATATGTATGACACGGTGCCCCATATGCAAAAATCATTTATTGCCGTTTAAAATTCCCTTTTTACTGGCACAAGACCTGTGTGGCGCGAATTTGTGAATGGTATTTTTCTATTGGCAATAAAAATTGTATGCTGTACGTAGTTAATTTGCGTATGTTGCATTGTGGCATTGTGAGTTCGGGGGGCGCGACCCGCTGTCCCTTTGAACCGTTACAATTCAATTATCGAATCCCGCCATTGTCCCATATTCATAAACGTAATTTTTAAACGGCCTCCCATTTATTGCTGGCCATACCGATGTTCGATATTTAAATTTGAAAGAACGAATGACATTTTGTTAATTCGTATCGATATCGAATTTGCAATTCGCATTGACGTTTTGCGGATCATATCCTGGGTGATGGACGTATGTTAATTTTTGTAAAGATTGTGAATTCAACTGTCGAACGGTAGTCAAGTGAAAGAAGTCACTACTCCTTGTTATTATTCAATCAATATACGTTATGGAAACTTTATACAAGAAAAATATTAAGGCGACCCTTGTGATCCTCTTGACCTTTAATATATTCCAACGGTAACGTACTTGGAAATCGATATACTTATTTATATTGTATTTTTAAGAATAACATGGAGATTATGAGAATAAAAATGTTCGATTCAAATGCAAAATTTTCTACCGTTACGATTATCAATTGCTGATCTATAGCAAAACGTTTTGAGCTTTTATAATGTGTAATAAAAATAAATCTGTTTTACAAGATTTAACGTGAAAGAGATTCCCTGAATCACTTTGAAGATAAACCTCTTTTTTATTAGGTATAACTTCTTATACGGATAAGTTTACCAACTTAATATAAGTAACCAAGTATTAATTAACCAAGATTTATTATTATTCAAGCACAAAACAAAAATAAGAGTTTTGTCATTGTTTTGTATTGCCGCAAGTGTCGATACCATAAAGCAAAAAAAAGACGGCGGATGGACAGCGTCCATCTAAACAGATAACAACTTCTGAGATTGCCAACACGCCTGCCAAGCGTGGCGACTATGGCAAGTGGCAACAATGCCTTACAATGATACAAGTCATATTTGGGGGCCTGTGTCCAGCAGTGGGCTGAATTTATGATGATGATGATTGTAATTAAATGTGTTATCTCGTATTAATTAGCAGCTATATAGCATTACAATTATACTACAAACAGAGTTGGCGTGAGTTTTGTACTGAACTGTCATTATTTATATCTATACCTCGTCAACTTTCGTGAATAGACCTGTGTACTAATTATTTACAGAATTAGTTATACATAAGTAGGGTAACGGCGCCAGTAATGGACAAGGAACAAATCATGAACATTAGTGCTTATTTCAAAGGAGTCAAGTGTTGTGCATTTGTTGATAAATATTCAATTTATAACGTTATGGTTTTTGAATTAAGAACTTAGTGTCCATCATTCGTGCCTGTCAGCTTAAAGTGTCCAACATTGGTGCCATCTATACTATAGCTACGGTAAGTACTACAATGTTGGTAAACAATAGGTAAAATACAGGGTACACGAGCATGTGCTCTATCAGATTCCAACCAGAAAAACTATCAAGTACTTGTAACTAGTAAGCAAGGATAGGACAAACGCCCGTCATTTTGAAAATATAACCCTGTTCCGTACAGCAGAGACTTCCTTATGTTAATAAAAAAATACTATTTTATACATTTATTAGACCATAATTTATATCCAGTGACAAATTAATTTATGATTGACATTCCGAAATTTACTGTCGCCAATAAAATAGAATTACCAAGATTTTTTCTAAATTTTCAGTTGTGAGTGTGTGAAATGTGAATTTATGACCCATTTATGCGTTGAAAAAGTCCGTTCACAGTCTACGACGTCATAGGGGCATATGTAATCGTTGACATTGGTATACTGTTCTTCCAAAATATTTTAACATCATAAAATAAGGAAGTCTCTGCTGTACGGAACAGGGTTATATTTTCGAAATGACGGGCGTTTGTCCTATCCTTGCTAGTAAGATACAAAAAAGGCGAACTTATAGCAAAAATAGTAAAGAATAATGTTATCATTTTTGTATTTGACGTAATCGTATATATACTTCTTTCTAACCTGATTTAGGCTCTATAAACCGCTCTGTCGGACTGTGGGAGGAAGGTAGCCTGGGGAAAATCCAGGACCCTACCAGACTTTAAGGTATACGATTAAGTACCTTAAATACAATGTCAGTGCTGCAATTTAAGGTTGTTTTACGAAAAGATGACAATAAAAACAATAGTTGATTTTTTATATTTTCAACATTTAATATCAAAGACAGTTACCCTAGTCTTTTTACTTAAATGTTGAAAATACAGTAATCAGAGATCTATTGTAAAAAATGAGATGTAGGTATAGTACGTAATAATAAGTTTTGGATTGATATATCGCCCTTTTAATTGTTGTTTCTTAAAAAAAAATGCATTTCGGTTCCCATATAGCAGAAGGCCTTCATAGTCTAGTTATATATGTCCTGTCTTGTATGTAAATATTCAAAATTTTAATTCTATAGATATAAAAGTATTTATGTTTAGTCTAGCTTCACGCTTTCCTAGTGACTTTTATATAAGTAGGTCTACTTAATAAATTTATTTCCTAAAGCGCGTTATATTATTAAAGTACACCCAGCAACACTCATAGTTGTACATTGGTGGACCTTATGCCTTATAAAATAAGGTCTACCAAAGTACAGCTACAGCTGTTGCTGTTAGTACCTAAATGAAACATGTCAAATCACCGATACATATCCAAAGCCCTCAAAATCTCAAGTCTGATATGCGTCGACGTTGTTAACTCTTTATTTTCGTATCAGGTGTTCAATAGACACTACACACCCACCTATATTTATTTATGTAAACCACACAGGTTGTGAATAGTTGAATACACTTGTGTGCGTTGTGTTCTCGGGCTTAGGTTCCTATTGTGTCCCTAATATAGCTATATTATATTACGGTCACCAAAAAACTAAATGTTTCGTAAGAATCATTAGATTACTTAATATTCCATTTATTGAAAGCTACTTACAAAATATACCTATGCATACTTAATTGTAAACCTACCTAAGACACATGCACGAAGAATTAAGAAGAAGCCTCCTAAATCGATTCGTGAAGCTAAGTCCATTGAGACAACACAATGGCGGCTGAAACGGGCATTGAGCGATTCAGGAGAAACAATCCCAAGAACGTCGCACGAATATCCCTCTCCATACAACGAGCCACCTTAAACAACAAAAAGAAGACAAGAACGACTGAAAGAGAACACGGCCGCCACGCGCGCAACCAATTTACGTTGCTACGCCCGGCTCGAAAACGTTTAAATTCTTATTTCGAATTTCGAACAGTTGGTCTCGTTCTGCATAACAACATCCGTAAGGCAATGGCAGTTGCTTAGCCAATGACAACGCTCGGCGCGCTTTCGGGGGCGTATTGGCGCGCTGCGATTGGCGGAGCCGCGCGAGTTCATCGGCGGATTTGTTGCGAGCACGGTCACCGCAGTCGCGCCGCACGATTGTCGATTGTCGCCATTGTACCGTGAGTCGCGCGCGGCGGTTGTCTGACTCGCACGCGATAATATCGATAAAGCGCTAATCGAATTGATCGATCGGTGTACGGTTCGGATTATGCGACATTAGCTGAAGTTTTTGTTTTAATTGAACAGTGTATTGTTTTCGTGTAGTGCGGCGGACTGGGTGTTTTATCGGTGGGTAAAAGCTACAACGTGGAGCTGGACTTGCATCAACGTGCCAGCGGGCACTTTATGAGGTAAATAAACAAGTTGGCATTATAAAAACCCTTCTGAATGATTTTTTTAACTGTTAAATGTAGAATAATGTAATTAAGTGGGTAAAATTGAGGGGTCATTGAACTATATTAAGAGGTTTTTGTTTAACTTCGCCTTTAAACAGCGGTGATCGCTTAATTCAATAGTCTTATTGGAATTGTTCAAGTAGTGATGTAAGTTGTAAATTATTGGTCAGTTTGCTAAGTTATTTATAGATTTGACTAAACAAAGAAGGTATTCAATAGGGTAGACTATTAGATAACTATGTAAGTATTGTTTGTTATTTTTGTTAGATACCCGCATATTTAACTATATTTTTTTAGATATGAATAATTAATAAACTGATTAAGTCCTCATGTTTCGTGTTAATGTTTTAAATTAAGTTTAAATACCATAGGTTAATTAGCTAAGTATCTACTTAATTCTGCTTTTTAAACCCATTTTTTGAAACGATAGCAGAGCGAACAAAATTTTATATTTAGGTGAGTATATCAACTACCTATACTATATAAGGCTTATATGCAGTGTCCCATTGCTGGGCAAAGGTCTTTATCGGTCCCCATCCGTCGCGAGTATCAGCAACTCCAGGTCTATCGCATAATAAACTACAACTAATGATATTAGCAGAACTCTTTCTAATAAGTAATTAGAAAGAAACTTCCGCTAATATCACAACCTACGTTATACTTATGTATAGGTTGTTATATGTTATACAGTTATCTTTTGGGTCTAGCATTTCCTTGATTAGTACCCAGTACCTGGCAATTTCAACGCAGTTCAGGTAAAAAAGCATATCAAAGTAGGTATGTCTATTTAGTGTAGTCTTTGTTTACATTATTATTTTTATATGTTACAATTTTGGTTATATCTTGTAATAAATTGTTTGGTATATTTTCTTGTGTACGCATAATTATGTTTTTATGTAACACTGTTTTGAAAAAATAAATCCCGCCGAGTTTCTTGCCGGTAATAATCTTCTTAGGTATGAGAGGGTTAGAAGCGGTGGTAGATTTGTATTTGACGCTTTTATTAGCGTCAAAGACAAATTACAATGCACTTATATGCAATGTAATGAGCCTAAATTAAAAAGAATAAAGATCTTTTATCATATCAGGGTAATTATATCATAGGTACAGTCAGCAGCAAAAGTTGCTAAGCGTTTGAAGTGTTCAAAATGACCTACACGCGCTCTTATTCTCTTGACAATAGAGACGTGTGGACCTCGTTTTGAACACCTCAAATGCTTAGCTACTCCTGCTGCTGACTGTACCTACCATGTTATAACATCATTACATAATTTTATGTTAGATTTTGCACAAGGGTAAACTCACAAATTAACAAGAAAAACGCTATCGCGAAAGACGATATAAGAATTGTCTCTATCATTCTTATGAAGCTTTAATTAGAGTAAAAGAGAAACTCGAAATCTAAGTATTAAATACAAATGGCTATGTCAAGTGTCTATACAGTTTTATTTGTGCCGATATATTATTTTTATACGACGGTGGCAAACAACCACACGACCCGCCTGATGGCAAGCAGCTACCGCCTATGGACGCCTGCAAGTCCAGAGGATTCACATGCGCGTTGCCTACCCTTTAAGAACCTATACACTTTTTTTAAGAACTCAATACTGTAGTCCCGATATATTTGTGTGCGTCACCCGTCGGAAATAAAAATTGTTGGTAATTTTGGTATTGTTAATATTCCGATGATGCTTAACTGCCATAAGTCTTTAATGCCTCTACATGGTGGCCCAGCGCTGGGCTAGCGAGATGGCCATGCGATGGTTGAAACGCCACACCATGGCCACATTCTGATGGCCCACTCCCTTTGACTGACCTTTTTTTTTTTGAACCTGACTTGGGCTTTATGTACATGTGTTGTGCGATAGAGCAAGCGGACTGTGTGGGGGGAAGGTAGCCTGGGGAAAATCCAGGACCCTTCCGCGCCAGACTTGACTTGTACTACTGGAATACTCCTACTGAGTTTTCGCTTCCAGTGAGATTGGTTGAGACGGTCTCAACCGAATCTGATTTGACTGACCACTACCCTCTCTATAGGTACACGCTGGCCCATCTTCACAAGACTTGTGCCCATCCTAGGATTTTGTGACGCATGTGAAACTATGTGTCGTATGATATGAAAAATATTGTTAGATAAATAACCGAATTTAAAACGTTTATATAGTTACTTAAACATCTCAAGGATCTTTTACATCATCTTCTTCCTCGCGTTGTCCACGGCTCATGGGTGCCTGGGGTCCGCTTGGTAACTAATCCCAGGATTTGGCCTATGCACTAGTTTTACGAAAGCGACTCCCCTCTGATCTTCAAACCCAGAGGGTAAACTAGGCCTTATTGGAATTAGTCACGAAGTTTTCCTTCACCGAAAAGCGACTGGTAAATATCAAATGATATTTCGGACATAAGTTCCGAAAAACTCATTGGTATGAGCCGGGGTTTGAACTTGCGACCTCCGGATTGCAAGTCGCACGTTCTTACCGCTAGGCTACCAGCGCTATCTTAAGGATCTTCTACATGATGTCCCATAATGCTAGCCCCTAAGATGGGCCAGCGTGTAGAGAGGGTAGTAGTGTACTGTGAAGGTTGTGACCTTCACAGACTTCTTGATGATTGAGATTCCTGGATGGCTTAGTGTCAGTTCTTTATTTAAATTCTATTTCGAATATGTAATCAGAGAGTTCTTAGAGAAGTGAGTGGGAGACAGTCAAAGCGAGTAGTCGATTTGTCATGTATTACATAATCTTAAATAAAATAATACTTAAATATCATACAATAAATCTTTATTATCAGCTCTCCATCTAGGCGCGAACTCCCCATTACATTTGGTGTAGGTGCGGGGTAGGGGTGCAGGGGGGTGACACTACTACCCTCTACTTGCACACACAAAGGGGTATGGGCCATTAGAATGTAGCCATCGTGTGGCAATTGAACCATCGCATGGCCATCTCAATTGCCCAATGCCCATCGCTGGGCCATCATGCAGAGGCATTAAAGACTTATCGCAGTTAGGCATCATTGTTAAAGCGTCCGTGGACTACGGACATTAATTGTCACCAAAAACCCTTCAAAATAGTATCAATGACTTTGACGACGGGTCTGGTCTAGTTGGTAGTGACCCTGTCTGGGTTCAAATCCCAGTCAGGGCATTTCTTTGTGTGTCGAGCACATATATATGTTCCTGAGTCATGGAAGTTTTCTTTATATATATCTATTATAGGTATATATAGTTGTCTAGTACCTACAACATAAGCTGTACTAAGCGTACTGTAGGACCAGGTCTATTTGTGTAAGTTTTTCCCAAAATATTTATTTATTACTTATCAATAAATAACAATTTAGTAAAGAGCTCTTGACAGTTTTATAAATACGGCATACGTCTCAAAATTCATATTGCCTACATATAAATGTATTCTTCTATTCTGGGTTAAGTACTTTAAAACCTTTACTGCAGATCTGAGGCTCTAGTGTAAGTTACTTTTGAAGTATAAAAACGTTTATGAATGCGTAAGTGATAATGTTATTTATATGGGAAACGCAAACGCGTTCGTGAAGTAAAGTTACGTTAAAAACTTACACTCAGCGGCGCTACCGCGAAAACCGATATTCTTAAATTTCCGACGATTATCTCTGTCACTCTCATGGCGCCTTAATTGGAGTAAAAGAGGAAGATACCCGAAATATACGAACTTCGATGTTCGCGGTACCTGGCCTGGGCTCTGACGGAACTTAAAACATTAGCAGCTAAGCCTAATATAAAATGTAGCTACTAAACTACTCAGCCAATTAAGTACACAGATCGCCTAATGAACGCACAATCCGACCTTTACGATCGACGCTATAAAAAACCTTTTTATTTTTTTTACACATTTACAATGGTAACTCTTTGTGCCGCCCGACGGCGAATTAAAAAAAAAACGTGAGTTATTAACCTTAAATGCGCAATTCATTTTATGCCAGTTCTTAGGTTAAGTGCGAGTCGGATATGGTCTTTGGGTTTCAGTTTTGCCAGGGTCTTATTCCAGTAGCGCAAAGACAGAGAGTACCTATCATACTGTCTTTTTCTTTTACTAGTGCTGTCACCTCAGGGAGACTTAACCGATCCTGAATGTAGGATGAGTAAAGACTTACCAGGATTTTTTTTTCGGGCACCTCTCATGATCCTCGCATTTGGAGAGAACCATACTTAATGATGGCCAAAGTTGAGGGCAGGAGATTTAGAGGCCCTCCCTCTATGTGGTGTATCCAGGTCTGAACGAGGGTATACCTTGGTGGAGGAGAGAAATGGAAGAACCTCGACTCCACATACAAACATTTCAGGCGCATGCAGTCCACTGCTGGACATAGGCCTCCCACAAATATGACTTGTATCATCTTGGGAGTAGTTGCCATACTAGCCTCGCTTGGCAGGCGGGTTGGCGCCCGCAGTAGCTGTAGATTGGGTTTCGACGGACGCTGCTGCCCGTCCGTAGGATTTTCCCTTTGTCGCCTCTTACGACACCAGCGGGAGGAGATGGGGTGGTCCTATTCTAGTCAGCCGGCATCACACGGCAACGGCCTCGTCTCCAGCGGGAGTATACATGTCAAGATCCTCAGCACTGGTGGAAAGACTAATGATTAACCTATACTAAAGGGAGAGTTTTAAATAGACTTCTACTGTTATGCAGATTTGCCGGTATACATATTTTTAATTTGTAGTTAAAAACAAACGAGCGATTGGCAGTGACAGTGCAATCAGTAAGGTTTTAAGTTTTTACACTACCTATAGGGAACCAGGTATTATCCTTAAACAGCGACCGAGTCATTAGATCGGTGGATACTGCGATCACCAACCCGCCTGCTAAGCGTGGCGATTGTGACAATACAACTTCATGCTCAGAGATCGCTCTTAGTAACTGTGCATGGGGGAAGCATGTGTTCAGCATTGGACGTTCGTGTTTTACAGGTAGAGAACCGTCGTTTTCAATTAAAAGGATCCCTGAAAACGCTCCAATGATGTTGTTAGCGAGAAAAAGTTAAAAACAAAGGTTTATTGGTGTTTTGGCTTCTGTTTTTGTAGTCTGATGTTATTTTTACAATTGCGAGTTGATTTTGAAAATACTGTTCCCGGGTTGAATAGAATGATAATATACTTTTTTTTTAAATCTGCTTTTCTCAATATATAATACAGATATAGTTCAACTATGTATATTATTTATGTAAACTATGTTTTAATTTTGGCCACTGTGCCGTGCTCGGTGCCGAGGATGCTGGCAGCGTTTCCTCGCTGAACTGCAATACTTATGCGTTGATATATTAATCACGATTACTCATCATCTTCCTCGCGTTGTCCCGGCATTGTGCCACAGCTCATGGTCCGCTTGGCAACTAATCCCAGGATTTGGCGTAGGAATTAGTTTTACGAAAACGACTGCCATCTGAGCTTGCAACCCAGAGTGTAAACTAGGCCTATTTGGGATTAGTCCGGTTTCCTCACGATGTTTTCCTTCACCGAAAAGCAACGGGTACCTAGATATCAAATGATAGTTCGTACATAAGTTCCGAAAAACTCACGCACGCTCTTACCGCTAGGCCATTAAAGCTTTGATTAGTTATTTTCTAAGTATAATCTGGGTCTTTTCAAGGCAAGAGTGAATAGGCTGTTACTGAACCAGCTTACACCCTCGACCTCGTCGACACTTACCATCAGGTGTGACTGAGGTCAAACGCTGGTCAGACTTGTATAAAACAGTATGCCACATGTCATATTATTAAAACAATGCCCTCACTCACGATCAGGCTTGAATCTGGAGCAGCCCAACTGGCGAAGTACCTCCTCCTTACAGAAGACCACAGCCATAATAGCACTGCTACCTTTCAGGTATGTAGTGTTGTGTTCTTGATGTTGAGTAAGGTTCCCAGAGCTCCAACCCCCCTTAAAGGCTAGCAACGCGTTTGTGACGCCCTGGAATTACGGGTGCCATGGGTGACGGTAATTGCTTACCATCAGGCAATCCGTCAGCTCGTTTGCCTTCAAAAAATATTAGTCTTCAAATCATTATAAGAGATTTGAGTGAAATCGGCGCACGGCACCGCTAACTACCTGCGCAAACGCACTGTTTGCGTCGGCGAGAACACAGCTCATTAGCGACAGTGTATTCTGGCTTTAGTGTACACACTTCAACACATGTGACTGATCAACTTGTACCTTATGACGGGGGCATAAGGTTGAAATTAGTCAGTTTATGTGTCAAAAGTGTGAAAATGGATGGAACAAGTGGGTTTTAGCTGGCGGTGTCTAATCTGTAATCATTGGTACAATAGTTCTGTCATAGAAAACAAATGTTAAGTTCATCATTCATCATCATCATTCCAGCCGTAGGTGCCGGAGGCTCGTAGTACCAATGACTATTTCGGGACTTATGTACTAGATAAGTACTACT
The DNA here is from genome assembly GCA_022674325.2 of Grapholita molesta. Taxonomy (NCBI): domain Eukaryota; kingdom Metazoa; phylum Arthropoda; class Insecta; order Lepidoptera; family Tortricidae; genus Grapholita; species Grapholita molesta. The sequence continues at coordinate 18,385,291 of CP053124.2, read as the reverse complement.
TATGTACATTTAATACTTATATATCAGTCGCATTTTGGTGAAGAAAAACGTGAGGAAACCAGACTAATAAAAAAGCATAGTTTACCCTCAGGGTTGGAAGTTAAGATTGTAGTCACTTTCGTAAAATTAGTGCCTACGCCAAATCCTGGGATATGTTGCCAAGCCGACCCCAGGTTCCCATTAGCTGAGACAAATGCCTACGCGAGAAAGACCATGATGATAAGCGAAATATAGAGAAAATACAGATTTAAAATTTCATGGGTTTTACACATTACACGGTATTTAACAGCGAGGACGTCATTGTCCTCTAGCTGTCGGATGAAGACTGACTAATTTGACACCACTGGCACGCAAGTTTTCGAACTACCCGCACTTGTTTATCAACTTGAACGTTTGCGCTTAACCCATTAGTTACTTAAACATAAATATATGAAAAATAAAACTGGTACACATTCCGATCCCAGAATCCCACAGTTTGACATTTCAAGTCGGTTTTTTCGTCACTGTCGTTAATTGGTTAAGCAACTATCTTCACAGAGAATTGAAGACCAGTTTACACTGATCTCCACATACATATAGTTATTATAGTTTTCAGAGGTTAAGTTAACCTAAATGTTTAAAGGTCTTTTTTCTTGTCATTCACGATACGCTAGGCATTGTCGATATAACTGTATGCCTATTTATACCTTATTGCCTAAGCTTAAGGTTAAAAATGTTAATTAAGCGTAGTTCAGTAGCATATTTACTTGTATGGACTTGTTATTTCTGTGAGTTGGAGGAAGAGGACTTTTTTTGACTTTAAATAATTTGGGTATTTTGTGTAAAATACAGCTTAGCTAGGCATTACAGTAACTTAACTACTCTAGATTACATTTTAAAAAAGGCCCTTTAGGCATTGTACCAAGGATGCATGCGCTATATCCTCGTATCGCAGCTGATACGTTGTGCGAGGAAGCCACCAGCTCTTCGGTCACTAGTTAGGTCAACCAGACGTTTCGCGATTTCTGCAAAAAGGTTGTGCGCTGGATGAAATCTAATTAAATAAACGTAATCGATATTAGGGTAAATTCTTTTTTATTATGCAGAAACGTCTGCTAGCGAATACGTGAACTCGAACCCACAACCACTGGTTCTAGTCCCGCTCCGAGTCAAAAATTTTCTATTTTTCGTTCGATTTAAATATCGAAGATATTAGGGTACCTAATTAATAGTTAGCACTTTAACCATTTACGGTACCTCGTAAAAACAGGCTTCTTCAGGACGCTGGATGTTGCAAAGCCTGTCCGTAAAATGATTCGTGAATAGAGACGTGCCTTTCCCGGTAATTACTCATATTACGATGGGGAATTTGTATTCCCAGATGGTATATTTCCCCATAGTAATATTGGGATTTTCTATTTATTCGTGAACACCAAAGACAGCTCAGTAGGCCTAGCACAAGATGACAGTATCTCGATCCGAGAAGACAGCCCATCCCTTTTTAAATAATATACTGTTAGAAAAGGACGGGCAAGGACGGGTCTATTTCGTTGCGAGATACTCTCGCGCCGCTCTTGTAGATCTCCAGGAGTGAGATAGTTTTTTTTTTTTTCAGTGGTTGTGTGTTTGAGTCCCGCTTCGAGTCAAATTTTTCTATTTTTCTTTCGATTTACATATTGAGATAGGTATAGTTCTTCAATAGGGTTTCGTCTTTACTATAGACCTTTCACTATTCCCCATTCCCCATTTTATTGCCTCAACTCAAACGGTCGTTAAATACTTTTAGCTAATAGTTTTTGTCGGCCATTCTGAGAAAGGTTTGTCGCGAGTCAATATTTGTCGGCCGGCTACCGACAACCGTCTGAGACCGTCCACACGGAGACACAGAAACGAAACAAGAATCAAATATACACTAGATGGCGCTACGAATTTAGCTCATGTTTCCTAAATCGCGATATATTTTATTGTCTCTATTTGATTGAGATAAAAACAGAAACACTTGTAGGTACTTATCTAATTCGGAAGCAATTTTCCTAGGTATAGAGTAACATGAAATCAATAAGTATAAAGACGAAATTTTGTGAGTGTGTATGTTTGTTACTTCTTCACGTCTAAATGGCTGGAGCGATTTTAATAAAATTTGGTATGGAGTTTGCTGACACCCTGGATTAAAACATAGGCTACGTTTTTTATATATAAACGCGTCACTCACGTATCTTAAGGTCGAAAACCGCTCGACATATGTTTCGGTCCAATTCGTGAACCATAATCATGAGCTCCGTGCCGCACCGTCGCTGGCGGCGGCCCTTCGAGAGATACGTGATTGACCCGTTTATATATATTTCTAGTATGTCTGAGTCTCACGGGAGTTTTCTATTAAAAGCTACGTTTATTCCCTAATAAATCGCGGGTAACACCGCGGGACACAGCTAGTAGTAAATCAAATTTAGCATTGTCCCTAGAACGCAGGCAGCACTTCCTAGAATATAATTATTTATATAGACAATTTTAAATTAACTACATAATATTATCACCTGAGTCATATCTTCCGTATCGCTGACTAGAATAGCACCACCTCATCTCCTCCCACAGGTATCGTACAAAGGAAAAAAACCTAATCTGCAGCTACTGCGGTGGGTTAGCGACCTGACATAACTCAGACTTATTTTATTGTTTGGTAGAAAGCATTGAACACAGGCAGAGGGAATAACATAGGTAGCTACTATCTTTGTCTTCGATATAATATTAATATCACCTCAGAAACAGATGAATAAAATACCCTTACCATGAGTTGTGACATTGACGTTTTCGATAACGAGTATCGAGTTTACTATCTGTGCATCTCGCTTGTACTATTTTAGTGCGAACGACATGCACAGATAGTAAACTCGATTCTCGTTATCGAAAACGTCAATGTCACAACTCATGGTAAGGGTATAGTCAGCAGCAAAAGTGGCTGAGCGGGTAGTGTTCAAAATGCGCTCGCTCAGCACGCGCTCTTATTCTCTTGACAATAGAGATGTGTTGACCTCATTTTGAACACCTCAACCGCTTAGCCACTTCTGCTGCTGACTGTACATACATTTTTCTACTGCTCGACAAGTTTAGGTTGTAATAAATAAATGGGTTATTAATATGAATCATGAGATCACGAATTCGTGACAACATGCTACACTAATAGTATTAAATACATAGGCAATTATAATCATAACATGTTTTATTTATGTCAAACATTACCATACTCATTCTCAATAATTGAGCAAATCTCGTTTATATCCCTTGTGTTAAAAATTAATATCGAACGCTACCCTACATAATCCACGTGTTCAGATATAAAAATTAAAACGACATATAAACAGTAACATCATAACATTTGCAACCTTATCTCTAAAGAGTTACGGTTGGATTTGGTTGATATTTTTTTCGGAGTTGTGCCGTTTTTGTGAAAATTGTAAGTTTAATATTAGCGACAATTATACCGCTCATGAAGGTGGAAAATATTAATATGATGCTGGGGGGTCGAACTTGTTTTTAATTGGTCTTAAGACCCTCGGGAATTTCGCGACAATTGTAAAGATTTATGGGTAGCGCAAAGTGGTTTTTTGTACCGCGTATCTGATGAGAGTTATCAGTATCCTTACCATGAGTTGTGACATTGAGGTTTTCGATAACGAGTATCGAGTTTATTATCTGTGCATCTCGCTTGTATTATTTTAGTGCGAACGAGTTGCATGGATAGTACACTCGATACTCGTTATCGAAAAACTCTAAGTCACAACTCATGGTAAAGGTACAAGTAAACTTTGGTTTTCAGATAAAGTATGTGTCAAACTCACTGGCTTAACAGCGCCATAGATGATAAAGATATGTATTGGGGCATTCTTACACCTTATATTTAAGTATCTAGTCATACAGCAAGCTCAATAAGGCTCGTGTTGTAGGCACTTGACGCAGATATATATAATAAATAAATACGTGGGTATATCCATAACCTAAGCAGAACGGGTAGCATAGTCAGGCCCGGTACCGCGAACATCGAAGTTCGTATATTTCGAGCATCTTTCCCTTTTACTCTAATTAAGGCGTCATGAGAGTGACAGAGACAATCGTGTTTCGGTAGCGCCGCAGTTTATTGTTATCCCGCTATCCGTCACTTTCGCACTCACATACTTGTTGGAGCGTGACAGGTATTGTGACAAGTGATAAAATCCGGACCATGTTAGGCTAGCGGGGCTTTCATTTGTTTATCATTAATATTAGTATAGATGATAAACTTACCTTACGCAGAGAATATATGGAGCTTATTAAAATTTGAATATAGAACGTTGACACGGGTGTACACAGTAGGTATGTGTACACTCGTCACCCGTGCGACTCGCTGGTTGCAGTATCTCCAGTACCCGTACCATGAGTTGTGACTTTGAAGTTTTCGATAACGAGTATCGATTTTACTATCTGGGTCATACAGATTGATTAAAACAAAAATCGTCCTTCTGTGGTCAATAGTTAACGACTTGTGATTACATGTTATGTTATTGTGGTATAGTGTTACGTAAGAGGGCGAGCTATTCATGTTGATATTTCATAGAATCAAAAATTAGGCTTGAAAACCTTTAACTTTCACAATGTCCACAGGAGAGACGCGAACCTAATTGATCTGTGTGACCCATCTGTGCATCTCGTTCGCACTAAAATAGTACAAGCGAGATGCACAGATAGTAAACTCGATACTCGTTATCGAAAACCTCAATGTCACAACTCATGGTAAGGGTACAGTAGTGGACGTCTGTGCTATACATAGATATATGCGGTTAAGTCCTGTAATAATTTGGGTTAGTGTAAACGGGACTAGTTTAAAACATCAAACATTTCATACAAAATGTACAGTCAACACAAAGTTAAATTATAATAAATAAGCTAATAATACCCTGTCGTTCCTGCCTTGTTTGAATCTAACTACATTTTCCAGCTAAGTGCATATGACTAACAAAATCCCATAACCGTTACCCATTTTCTATTACCCTGACAAATTATCCCGGCTAGTGATGTGACATTCGTCACCATTAGTGGGAATATTGCCAGCTGGTGGGAATGTTAAAAGTACTCACTCAATTACTCATAATGTTTTTACTAAGTATTAAGTGATAATAAAATATATTTGGAAAATACTTTATAATACTTTAATTTTAAATAAAATAGGCATTACAATAAATAACAATTCCGGATTACATCTAAAAAAGGACCTTGGGGCATTGTACCAATTAGGCTAGCGGCATTTCCTCGCTGTATTTGAAAGAATACTTAGCATATGATTATATTAGGTATGATATAATATTAAGAATATTAAAATTACAATCACGTATTTATGTCAGCTTAGTTCTCATTTATATGAGCGAGTCATTGTTTGTTTATGAAGTGGTTAGGGATCGATTTCTCCTAGGGAATATAACTTCATAGTTTATTAAGTAGGTACACTTCAATTTTTTAGTTCAAACTTCATTATAAAACGTATTTATCCTATGTTACATTTTGATTTAACTCACAATTCCAAAATAATACGTAAAATAAATAATACGTAGTGCTAATTCATTATATTGTTGAAAATATTGCCAGTTGCAATATTCCCATTAATTAAAACTTCGGCACCTCACTATTCTTACATGTTTTACACCATGATAGAAATAGGAGATTAATTTACTCGTCTGCGATGATTTGTTGAACGTTAATGCAAATCCGAGGGTAATTACGTGCAGAAATGTGGTTTTGTTGTTAAACAGGTTCCGACATGTTATTTTGGAATGACGTTATAGTTTGGGGTTGCAAGTGCATTTAGGTCGTTTTGGAAATTGTAATAATTCATTTTGTTCTACTACCAGGTTTGTTAGTGGTTTGTGTTTTGGTTTTGTTTAAATATTCTATTTAGTTATAGTGATCGAAAAACCACTATAGGTATTCGAACTGTAAACTGGGCTCGTGGGCTGAAATCCATGGCTGCGAATAAATCTCTTGTGTATGTAATATTTATTTAAATCGAAAGAAAAATAGAAAAATTTGACTCGCAGCGGGACTCGAACCCACAACCACTGGATCACTAGCCCAGTGCACTACCTAAAAAGGGTTCAATACTCTTCGGTAGATGTCGCTACACGTCACCCGTAATGACGTATACCACGAAGGATAAGATAGAAAAATTTTACACGTCTAAGCGGTACTCGTATAGTACAATTGGTAGTGCACTGGGCTAGTGATCCAGTGGTTGTGCGTTCGAGTCCCGCTGCGAGTCAATTTTTTCTATTTTTCTTTCGATTTAAATATCTTTGATATGCTAGCAGACGTATCTGCTTAATATAAAAACAACTATATAATATTTTATGAAATATAAACGAAGAAAGAGAGAGCAGTATCATATAGACAGTATAGCCAAATAAATTGTAACACATCCTTACCGCTATTTAAATTAATATCTGTACTGATAAGCCTACTTTGGTTGCTACTGTGAATATATCTGTCTGGCTCAATATATTGTAGCCTCACTAAAACCAATAAATCTAAATCAACATGATAAAATTCTAACTCTGTCCTTTTCCCCCCAGTGCCGCTGGTGCGATGTGCGACCGAGCCAGCTTTGGCAGCTCCATGGGCTTCCCCATGAGCATGTCCATGGGCTCCATCGGCTCCATGCCCATGATTGGGCAGAAGAAGTCTCCAGAAGAACATATCAAGAGACCCATGAATGCCTTCATGGTGTGGAGTCGGCTGCAGCGGCGGAAAATCGCGCAGGATAACCCTAAGATGCACAACTCGGAGATTTCCAAGAGATTAGGTGAGTACAGAATTATTCAAAGGTTCATAATATGTTCGTAAGGCTATTTTTGTATTAAGATTCTGATTAAATCGGTTCCTCCTTCCTCGCGTTTGCTAATTCCTGAGGATCGTCATTCCCCCGTGGAACCCGCATTCGGATCAAGTCCCGCCACCGGTTCCTGTCTTTTCCTTTGAGGAGCGCATCGTGTAAATTTGTGCTTAGCGATGATCGGACTTCCTCTGACGATCTTATTGGACTGCGACCTCTAGAGCGTGCAAAAATCGGTCCAGTTACCCCAAAATACAATGCCATATGACATAAATGGGAAGCAGTAGGCATGGTAGGTTAAGGAGTTAGAAACCCTTTAACACTACTTCTTGGTAATTTTTACAAGAATAAAGTACTTACAATTAATAAATAAGTTACAGAGTAGATACTCTATTGGTTCTGTAGCAAATTACATAACTGTCGAAAAATATCCCTGGATTAAAGGAGAACAAAAGATTCGAGTCACTTTTTTAGATGATATAGCACTGGGGTCTTTGTTATCTACTTTTGTCGTCACCAAACCATAGTTAATTTACAGATAACATTGATTGTCCAATTTCTACATTAGTTGTTTATGGATAATATCGGTATTATTTTCCAAAACATAAATATAAAATCTGTTACTAAAACGCCCATTAGCGACCTTATCGCGTTTGAAAATTCACCATCATTCACAAAACGCAGAAAATTAATGTAAATTTAAATTTAACTATAAATACAACCAAAAAATAACAGCGTATTGTGGCAGAATTATCTATCTACAATACTATAATAGCTACTTACTTCATTCAATCTAAAAATGCTTCTTGAGACGTTTGTACCAAGAATGCTGACATTTCCTCGTTGTATCGCAATGCTGATACGTTGTGCGAGTTAGCCAGGCTCTTCGGTCACCACTTACATCAACCAGACGCCTCGCGATTTCTGCAAAAAGTTTGTATACGCTGGGACCCCATGAACGTAGCGTCTCTACACTAAACTGTACAAAATGGCCTGCCCTGGTTCGTTTAAAAATTTCGGGACTTTCCGCTTTCTTCATAATAATTGCAACACAGAACTTTACTTAAAACCCAATAACACACAAATGTGGTAATGAATTCCACTGTAGTTAGATTAGATGATCGTCTAAGTCTTCAGCTATCAATAGATACCAAAGCCATTGTTTTCTTTCATCAAACTGATCCCTTACCCTTGATCTTATCTGACGTATTGTGATGGAAAGCACCTGAGATTGAAATGGGCTCATTTGATTGCAAATTGACCATTCGCCGCTCTGAGCGGTGAGTGAATGATTTGATTTAATTAGTTGTGAGGTGTCTGTGGCTGTATAATGAAATCGGTGTAATATAAGATTTTGATTTGGCAGAGTGTAGTTGCGGTCTATTTCTTTTGTATTTATATATTTATTAATTCATTCGCCGTTATAATCAGAAAGAGGGAATGAGTTGGTTTAATTATAAAGTTGCATGGTGTCTGAGAAGTTACAATGAAATCAGTTTGGATATACGATTGTATTAACCAAAATTTTGATATGAATAATTTTAAATGTAAAATGTAGTTTCACATTTTTGACCATTCACTGTTCTGAGTGGAGCTGTGAGTGAATGATTTTGTTTAATTAGTTGTGAAGTAATGTCTGGACGAGTGTAATATAAGATTGTATTAAACTTAAGGTTGTATTAGTTGCAGTCTATTTCTTTTGTATCATTCGCCGTATGCAGTGTGAGTGAATGACTTAGTTTAATTATGTAGTTGCGTAGTGTCTGTGTCTGTATGAGTTAATTACGATTGTATTAAACTAAATTTAGATGAGGATCTTGACAGTATAGCAGTTGTTTCTTATTTTTGACCATTCGCCGTTTTGAGCGTTCGTGAATGAATGATTTGGGTTAATTAGACGGAAACTGCTATATTCAACTACTACTAAATATATTAAATTATGAAAACATATATTGCCTTCAAGTGTTGTGTAGGTCGGTTTGTTTAAGCCTATTCTTCGTAGTGATCTTATAAGTTAAATAAACAACTTTCTGTAAAAAGTATGTTATGTGCAAACCAAAGTCAGTAACGGTAAAAAAACTAGTATATCCATCCCTTTTTTGGGGTCAAAACACTTTTAGAGTAAGAAAAAGACAGTATGATTCTCACTGTTTTTGTTCTGTGCTATACTTGATTTGATTATTTAGTTCAAACATAGGTACAGTCAAGGTTAAAAATATCGATACAACCAACAGACTACTCAAACACTTACTCTAAAAACAATTATTTTTGGGTGCCTCCGAAATGGCCACAGTACCCAATATCTTCATGGAAAATTTGATTGTGTTTATTTATTTACTACCCAGTTACAGGGTGCAAAGTAGTATATTTATCTTTGACGTCGACGCTACCATAAATGTTTTAGTTAGTATGTTTATTATGTTTTTATCTTATATTTTTTCTGTTAAGAACAAAATAAAAACTCATATTTTAGTTTGTAAACTTGTAATATTAGTGGAAGTCCCTTTCCAATTAATTTTATTAGAAAGAGAGTTCGGCTTATATTAGGTATTTGTAAATTATTATGCAATAGGTACTTGTAAAATATTGTGGCGTTACCGCGAAAAACTATTTTTTGATTGTCTGTCACTCTCATGACTCCTTGGAGTAAAAGAGAAAGATGCTCGAAATATACGAACTTCGATGTTCACAGTACGGGGCCTGATGGTGAGTGTTATATTTTACCTAAATTTAATAAAAGTCTCGTTACTACATAAAATTTAACAAAGCCATTTTGAGTTTCAGTAAGAAAAGCGAATCGTATGAACATTTTAAATATTTTTTATTAAAATTACACGCTCCCTATGATACGCCATTTTATCCGTATTTACTTAAAGCAAATGTTTAAATTTGCGCCAAGAATCATCATTTACATGCAAATGTGTCGGAAATATTAATTTGGAGTTTATTTAGTGAGACTCGGTTTAGGTTTGTTTATGGTTTTCGGGTTTTTTTAATGTTAGGGGTCTGACAATTTGCGTTGTTTATGGAAACAGCAGTTTTTCAAACTGCCTTTGTGGTGATTATGGACGTTTTAATTCATATTTAAGAAACGTTCAACAATTTCAACATGCATACGTTATTTTTAGTTCTGAATTACTCACTTAAGAGCATAGACTGAGAGAATCATTCTGTCCTTTTTATTCCAATTAAAATTGGCAGACTAAACAGTATCATCATCTTTCTCGCATTGTTCTAAAATTTGTCACGGCTCATGAGTTTGGCAACTAATCCCAAGAATTGGTGTAGGCATTCGTTTTTACGAAAGTAATTGCCGTCTGGCCTTCCAACTCAGAGGGTAAATATTATTTATTGGGGTAAACAGACTATGAAACAGTAGTTGTTTTAAAAAATATATAGTGGTATTTATTACACTAATAGAAAAGCGTAAGCTAAGTATAGTAAGCTCATTTTTTTCTTAGTTCTACACGATGACACAATACGTAGACACATAATTTAATAGGTACATAGTCATAAAACAAAAACATAGTCATAAACGTAGGACAATTACATAAAGAAATATCATTAACCTAAAAAATTTGGTTCTGTGACTAAATCTATACTAATAATATTATAAATGCGAAAGTGTGTCTGTTTGTTTGTCCATCTTACACGGCAAAACGGAGCGACGAATTGACGTGATTTGTAGTGGAGGTAGTTGAAGGGATGGAGAGTGACATAGGCTACTTTTTCCAGCGGGAAAACATCTCATTCCCACGGGAAGACTCGATATGTTTCATTTTCCTCTAAACATACGGGCGAAGCCGCGGGCATCATCTAGTTAATTATACTCTGCTGCCAGTCCGTGACATTAATACATGTAGTAGCAATGTATGAGAACAACGCAGGAGGACTAGCACAAGAGGGGCGCGACAATATCTCGCGGCGAGATGGACTAGCCGTCCTTTCCTAACTATAATATTTAAAGAGGGATGGGTAGTCTATCTCGGCTCGAGATTCTATGTCACAGTAAACGTCTCGGACTGGCAGCAGAGTATAACTAAAATATAACTACACTTACGGCAAGTTCGTTTAATCTTATATGGTAAACGTACTCTTAAAATTTCAAGAACACTTACCCCAAACAGACAGCTATGCTTACTCCATCCCAACCTTAGTGTTGACTAATTAATATAAATAAACACGACTACTTAGCGCCCATTTTATTAAGAAAACAATCTTTGACTACCTTAAACTATACATCAAGAGCTTTTGAAAAATTCAAACTGGCAACACTTGAAAAAAGTGAGCGCAATCAACTGCGGTCTCAGCGGGGGACGGCCACCGAATTAATCAACAACCAAAAGCGTTAACATTCACAAAGATAGCCGTACTCTTCTTACATAACCAGGTTAAGTCGGACCTGTTCTTACACATATATTCGGGGTCAATGCAGCTAATGCAGTCGCCAAGAGACTATGGCAACAACCCCCCCAAGATACAAGTCATATTTGGGGGAGGCCTATATCCAGCAGTGGACCTTTTATGGCTGGAATGATGTATTGAATTGTCAATTTGTGGCGTACAGAACTTAGTTTTTTTTAAATACAACGACTGTGGCAAACAAGCAAACGGCCCACCTGATGGTAAGCAGTTACCGTCCATATGGACGCTTGCAACTCCACAGAATTCACCTAAACGTTGCTGGAGCTCTGTGAACCTTACTCACCATCAGGAACATAACGCTACATACCTGAAAGGTAGCAGTGCTATTATGGCTGTGGTCTTTAAGGAGGAGGTACTTCCCCAGTTGGGCATCTCCAGACTCAAGCGTGATGGTACTTTGCTGTGCCCTACCTCTCATTGTTGGACCTAGTTGGGTCATTTGTATTATACCGGTCAAAAAGTTATAGGTGCAAAAGCTTGTAAAAATATGTAGTATTTTGGTTTTGTTTTTATTTCCCGCCAACGCATCCTCGCTCATCACTGGTAGACACGCAGCTTAACTTCGATTTTATTTTGCGACACTGTGTCGAAGTTTTTTTTCTTATTTTGCGACACTGCCGAAGTTTTTCCTTATTTTGCGACACAGTGTCGAAGTTTTCTTATTTTGCGACACCGCGTCACTCTGCTTGTGTGATACACAATAATAAAGGTATCCTGTCGTTGGCACCGCCATTATGTTTTTTACTCTGTGGACTTGGCCAGTTCGTTTATTGTATTTTTAAAGTGCGGTTAAGTAATGTCGATTATTCTTTATCTATGGAAGGTAAATAAGAATCAAGTGCCTACGAAGCCAATTTAATTGCTATTAAAGCTCACTGTTTTTTTTCGACTCAATTAGTTTCTACGTTTTTTTCTGTGTTCTTTGTACAAATGTAATATTAACGGAAGTGCGGCATATCTAATATTAATTTATAATGACGAAGAAAAACTCGCCTGATTTAGTTAAGAATAAGAATAATAATAATTTTTATTTCTATAAACCTTATCAACGTTTACATTACTTGGACAAATATTTAACTTATGTTGAAATAATATAATGTAAAAATGTGAGGTTTATAGAAATAAAGATTATTCTTATTCTTATTCTTCATATTATTCTTATTTCCGATAACGTTAATCCAATTATTCGGGAAGAGGATAAACCATCAGAATCATGCTACCTCTTTCGCACCTGTACGGCCTTAAAGCGTGAACTTTTTTTTTTGCAAGATGTAGCCAATATGTCTTTTCTTCATGAGCCCAAGGAAAAAAGTTAGTAAAGTCGGCGGGATTCGGCTTGTATAAACGCGCTATCACTGGTATACATTTCTGAAAATATATACCATTCTAATCTTTATGTTAGAATAATCCAGAACATGAAAATGTCCCGTCTCCAACAAAAAGAGCTGTCACCGTCTTATTGGAAAACAGTCAGTAACAGTCGCTTTTGCAAACAGAGTAGGGTGACAATGGCGCGCTTACGTAAAAGTGGACTGTATTGTCCCATACAAACATACAAATAATGTTTTATTCATGGCTTTCACGGGATGTTTGTAGGAAGAATTTGTTCTTCGCTTTAAGGATGGCCGAGAAATGCGTTGCTAAATATTAGCAGAACCGAGTTACATTTGAGCATAGGAAAGACTTATATTTCCTCAATTTTATTATTAAGCTTTATTTTTGGTTTGCCCCTCCAAGATTTGTTAGCATTCAAGTTTATTTTTCTACCAAGTTTGTTACTTTCGTAGTTTAATTAGTGCTAGCTTCGTAGGTGAAAAAGCATCTAATCGTTCGATATTAACAAAAAATAAGGTAAAAAAAACAAACTTAGCTGACGACTTCAGCCCAGTGGTAATTGCTTACCATCAGGCAATCCGTCAGCTCGTTTGACACCTTATGTCATAAAAAAAAAAGTGAATTTACTGTCATAATATTAATTATATAGCTGTCCCTAATACATCTCGAATTCTCAGTCCAATAATAAACCAATTGGAGTACTTGATTATTAGACCGAATAATAATTTAAACAAGACAGCATAATAGCAGGATATCAAACGCACTCCAAATTACCTCAGTTTATTGTCAATAAAAACAATAGTACACTCCAGAGACCGTACACCCTCGCATCTGTCCACCTGTCAATAACGTATCTACGAACTTTAAAATGCCGTTCGAAAACCGCCCTTATCACTTTACAATAGGGGTGTGACCATGTGGTACTCGGCAGTAATAAATCGAGGAACAAAACGGTTTTGTTTACGGAATCAATCGAAATGCTGTAGTTGTACAATGGAACGTTTTTGCTGGCTGCGACATACGAGGTTGGAGGATCGGGAGCGAATATAGAGCAATATGGTTGGATGGTTGGCAGTCCTCAACTGTGCGTTATTCTAGAAACTTCCTGCCTCGCACAGCAAAACTCTGGAATAAATTGTCGTGTGCAGTATTTCCGGACCGATATGACATCCAAACCTTCAAGAAAAGAGCGTATAGGGATCTTAAAGGCAGGCAACGTACTTGTGACTCCTCTGGTGTTGCGAGTGGCCATGGGCGGCGGTAGTTGCTTACCATCAGGCAATCCGTCTGCTCGTTTGCCTCCTATGTCATAAAAAAAAAATATATTCCTAGGCTGTTCTGTCGATTATCTATGAAGGTATTAAAACCCTAATTTTGAAGCTTTTGAAGGTTGTAAAAAAGGTTCTGTTAGGTGTCCATTAGTGTTAAAGAAACACGCCTGTTATTATTATTAATACATATATTTACTTAATCAAAACATGAAAAAAGGCAAAGGAAATACTACAAGCAATTATTATTTATCCAAAAAAATAAATTATTGGTGTAAAGGGCCACACTTAACTTTAACTTGCTCAATTTTCTTCATCCTAGCCTAGCCATGTCCCATTTACTTGAGGTCAGCTCTCATACGGCGACTCTAAGAAAAATACTCACTACATAACGGCAAGTTTGGCCTAGTGGGTAGTGAGCCTGACTACAAAGCCGGTGGTCCCGGATTCAAATCCCATTAAGGGCATTTGTTTGTGCGCTGAGTACAAATATTTGTTCCTGAGTCATGGGTTTCATATATGTATTCAAGTATTTGAATATTATATAGATTTAATATTGGCTTACGTTGTACCCACAACACAAGCCTTCTGGAGCTTACCGTGGGGCTCAATCAATTCCCTTATTGATAAGATAAGAATGTCCTGAAATATTTATTTATTTATAACCACATTTTCTAGTGAAGTTTCATACGACAAATCCAAAATATAAGTTACTCCAGAATCAATTAAAAAGAGATACTTAATTCCTGTTTGACAGCAATCATGGACACCCTACTGGTTCATCTGACGTTTTAACCTTAATTTCCAAATAAATTAACGCTTCTTCATTAAAATAAGCGCGAATAGTATGTAGGGTAACCAAAATTGTCGTCTTTGTCGAAATTTAATGTTTATGTAGGTGAAAAACTTAACTGATATATATACTATGTCTATATAGTTGTGCAGTGATGAATATAGAATTTACTTCAAAATTCGAATATAGAATGCCAGCTTGCGTGTACACACATTACTACATTTACTACTACATAGGCCAGGTACTTTAAGTTTGTCACCTAAACTATCTGTATTTTTTGATATAGTGTTATTATTTCGCGATACCTAATATTTTAGACTTACTTCACTCACGTAGTGTAGGAGCCGACGGCATAACTTAAAGCCCATTGATTATTGTTATCAAAATGAATACCCATCTTGCTCGCACTCCTCTGTTCCTGTATGTCCCTGTTTGTTTTGTCTGATGCACCTTCCCCGCTCAGTTAATATTAATTAACGGGGGAGCGCCCTCATGCTGTCTCAGGTTACCGTAATAGCGATTACGTACACATTCGACTTCACGCCTGTGAGTGAAGGAGGGGTAAATAGAAATGTATAATTATGAGCCTACTAGTTTGTGCACGTGATTTTGTCTGCGTAGAACCAACGATTTGTAGTACAAGCACTAGTGGCCTAGCGGTAAGAGCAAACCCGGCTCGTACCAATAACTTTTTCCGAAAATAAGTACGATATATCATTTGATATTTACGAGTTGCTTTTTTTTTTATGACATAGGCGGCCAACGAGCAGACGGATTGCTTGGTGGTAAGCAATTACCGTCGCCCATGGGCACCCGTAACACCAGGGGAATCGCAAGCGCGTTGCCGGCCTTTGAGGGGGGTTGGAGCTCTGGGAACCTTACTCACCACCAGGAACACAACACTACATACCTGAAAGGTAGTAGTGCTATTATGTTCGTAAAAAGTAGTGCCTACGACAAGCTCTGCGATTAGTTGAGCCGTGAAATGAAGGCACAACGTGAGGGAGATGATGAGCTTTAATAATTTGTAGTAGGAGTAGTTGAAAAAAATATACATATTTAAGTATTCCCTTGACTGTAACACAATACAGTCATAAAAGTGTATTTATTAGTGTGGCCGAGATTTTTTTACTTTTCATATTGTCTCTGGTTTTATAATCTATTTTTGTTATCAGTTGTCATTATATTTTTGCTCAAAGTTGTCGATCTTTTATGTTTCGGCCCATTTCTTTCAATTAGCTATTGAATTCCCACATTTGATTTCACTTTAGTAAAAATTTGAACTCAATTGGTTATTATATCTGGTACAAAATATGTAGGTATATTTAATTTCCTACAATACAACTATTAGTACGTACTGTAATTTTGGTTGTATAGAAGTTTAAATGTAATATGTTGTTATAATAAATGTGCTTAGTGGCCTATTATTTACGAGTACGTTACTTCGAAATATTCCGATAATTAACTAAGTAGATGGGTTACTTCTATAACTGAAAGCTATATAAGTACATTTCTATACTATGCACCTACATATAATCCCAGAACCTGCATATATTCCCTTGGTACATAATTTCGAAGCCACAATAGAGTTAAATCTTACGCAAGATTTATATAAACTCCACTGCTTTTTCTTAATACCATGGCATAGAAGCTGAGCTGTTACATAGTCAAAGATCACGTCAAAGAAACTGCAAAGTCATGAGTTAAATATATACCGCATTATCCACGCAGTCGCTTCACACGAAAATTATATAATCGGACTATTTAAAAAAGCCGTATCTCAACTACATTGAATGTAAAACTTTATTCCACGCTAATAAAGTACAAAGCAGATAATGATAAGGTTTAAAAATATCGTAACAACATATGCCCGCTATCAATTTACAGCGATTCGCCCCGCTCCTTACATAGACCAGTTTCCCCTTTTAGAGCCATTTTTTGTTTCAACTTTTTGTAACAGATGGAGTAATTAAAGAACCGTAACTCGCTATTGGCTGCTGAACCCGCAGTCAAACTTTTCAAAGGAAAAAGGCCATAAGTGTGTGTCTTTGAAATGCTTTAATAACCTTTTTCATTTCGATCAGAAACCGTATATAATTGTATAAAGCCACCATAAAGGTACTTTTTAACTATAAAGAATGTGTATTTCTATGCGTCTATAGGTATTGTTGCCATGGAATCTATTAAAGTGACTATTTTACTGAATAATAAAGAATGACTGACTGTTTCTCGGGTAGCCCGGGAGCGTTCTTGTTTCTTTATTTTTCTAGATAGTATGCTACTGATGTAGCTTGTAATGTTATCTGTAACAATTTTTTTTTTGGGCTGTATCGATAGGTCGTTGAACTGAGAAGTGCAAATGTCAACAGTGAACGGCTATTACTAAAGTTCAGAGCTTGGAGCTATTTTGAACCATTTTATATAATACAATTTTAAGTTTGTAAAGTGTATTATAGTTCAATGCAAAAGTATTTTATTCTACTCGAATCAAGAAGTTAGCATATTTTTGCAGATATACATTTGCTATTGTATATATTTTATTAGGGATTTTTAGTAGATACAGTCAAATGTAAAAACATGAGGACATACAACATATATAAATATGTCTCGTTGGCCAATTGCAATACAAAGTAGCGTATATTTATGAGCGTGTTCAATGGATAGATATGCCTTCGACTGTACTAAAAAAGTCACTTACTTTAGAACAACAAACATAAAATCAATTTTTTTTTTCACTACAATAAAACATTCAAAAACAACTTTAGGTATATATCTCTCCACAAACACCACAAAACGCTGTAAAAGACATTACTGTTTTTATTTAAACCTCTGCATTGACGCCTACTTACGCAGGCTTATCTGCCCCGCGCAGCCGTAGGGGACAAAAATGTTCCACGTACACAAAAAGGCATATTTCATAACTAAGGCAGTGTCGCATCCACCCTTGTGTGCTTACAGCAACGTAATGTCTCTTGTGGGATTGTTTAATTACTTATTACTTTTTTGTGGCGGCTCCTGGACTATTTATGTCGACATTATTTTTTTATGAATAAAAGAATTATAGCGAGTGGAGTGTGAAATAGGTAAAAAAGGTAGCTAAATAATGATTTTGTATCATACAAGCCATGAAACGTGACAGGGACGCTCAAGACCTATTAACGATATGTACAGTCAGCGTCAGAGATATGTGACCCCCCCTGCATACAACCAATCTATGTAGGGGGGGTCACATATCTCTGACGCTGACTGTACATAATTTTGAATTAATATTTTTTTGATTCATCTCCCACTGAAATTAAGAGTCCGTATTCGATAAAAAAAATCGCTAATTATGAAAAATCACGCAATGAGTACGTTTTTATAAAAGTAGACTTATGCTAAACGTAAGGTGTGTTACATATCTAAATTCCTAGACGATTTTTTTCGAATTTTCGAATTTTCAATAATACATTTATATGTATTCTTCATAATCATAAGGATTGGCACTAAATTTAATTCTTGCTTTCTTCGCGTTTCCGGGCAAAAGGGTTAACCCTTTTTGCCAACAACATAAAAATAAGTACAAAAATATAACTAACAACAAATCGAATATGTTTTTTTACGTACATACATCTATTTCAATAAATAAATCAAATCTTGCCTCGGATACCAGAGGACCTCGTCTCTTTTTTTTAAAGTACCTATATAATGTCATCTGTTTCAATTTACAAAAATACAAAAACAGAAAAGTAGCATAGCTCAAAAAACTTATAGATCATGCATAAAAACACAGATTCTGTTAAGTATATAAATCAATAATAAAATAAATCATCATCATCATAATCTCAGCCATAAGACGTCCACTGCTGAACATAGGCCTCCCCCTTGGACCTCCACATGTGCCGGTTGGAAGCGACCTGCATCTAGCGTCTTCCGGCGACCTTGATGAGGTCGTCTGTCCGTCTTGTGGGTGGACGTCCTACGCTGCGCTTGCTAGTCCGTGGTCTCCACTCGAGCGCTTTTCTATATAATTATGACTCGGGGACAAATATCATACGCTCATCACACAAATAAATGGGATTTGAACCCAAGACCATCGGCTTCATAGGCAGGTTCACTAGGCCAAATCTGTCGTCGTGTTAAGTCGAACATAATATTAAAAAGATAACAGGATTTTAAAAATAAACGACATGGTCGCTTAATACGAAAAGCCTTAATACCTAAACAAATCAGTGGTAGTCCAAATCGCAAAATACTAAACTAATAATTATAAAACCCGTACTAAACCCAAATTAACCCACTAATTAACTAGTCATTACTAAACCTAATAACTAAAACACGTGCTCTGATAACGATTTCATAGTTTCGATGAAATCATGTTGATTACCTACATGAAAACTTCGTTGCGGCTTTGATCTCTACCTATATGTAATTAAATATTTGTATTTATGACCTATTGGCCTATTTGTTGCTTAACGGAATAATATATATTTAGTACCAATGTGCTGATGGGTGTGGGTTCAAATCCTGTGTCGAACACTGGTGAGCTTCGTTACTATATTTCATAGGTAGGTTACTTAAAAAAAAATTACAACATTTAAATAACTACTGGTACTTAACTACAACATTAAACCTAAAAAAAACCGGCCAAGAGCGTGTCGGGCCACGCTCAGTGTAGGGTTCCGTAGTTTTTCGTCCGTCACAGTAAGTGTTCCCACTTAAGAGTTAAAAATGGGCTATTTGATACAAATTATTGTTGACATATTAATATTAAGTACAGAACCCTAAAAACGGGCCCACAAAGGACGATGACAACTAAAGAAAGAGTTATAGATCCCAACTATACATGGAAAATTAGAAAAAATGTTGTCAATTTCAGTCCCACCATGAGTAGTAAGAAGGGGTTGTAACATGGAGTGATAACCAGCCAGCGTCATTTGAAGTCAGTCAGTCAGTTTCAACATAATTTATGGGCATGGAGGCTGCATGCTCCGACCTCATTAAATCAGAAAGAATCTTAAAACCGCCATGTAGGGTATGAGCGTTCCACCTACAGCGACATCTATCGGCAAATTAAGTAAACTATGCGCGCGAGCTTAAAGTACAGAGGCTCTAGTGTAAGTTTCTTTTGACGTATAAAATGTCTCGAATGCGTAAGTGATACTGTTATACTCGTAATATGGGTAACTCTAACGCGATGGTGACATTTCGTTACGTTAAAAACATACACTCGGGGCTCAGATGTAGTGAATAATCCTTTCCTATCGTATTTTCTCGGAACAGCTTAGAGTTTGAATTATTTACCACCACACTCAGATGGGTACTAAGTGTGAGTGAAGTAGTAAGACAACTCAGGGGACGGTCGGTCGGTCGCATTGGGCGATGAATATTAGTGCACGCACCAACCCGTTTACGATTAAAACTAAACGCGGAATTATACATAAAACGGCGGCGCTACGCGGTAGCGGTACCGCGAACATCGAAGTGCGTATATTTCGAACATGTTTCTCTTTTACTCTAAATAAGGTGTCGCAAGGAATTTTTAATTTATCTATGAGGTGTCGTAAACCATATTCGCAAATTTCGGACGATTGTCTCTGTCACTCTCTTAACGCCTTAATTGGAGTAAAAGAGAAATACTCGACATATGCGAACTTCGATGTTCGTGGTACCGGGCCTCACTTGATGAAGCCTTCATCACTTGATGAAGTGTGTCTTGTCATTCAATAGAGATTTTGACAGCCATATCTTAGGGAATAAGGGCTAATTTATTAACAATTTGTAAGAAACTATCGCCTTAACGACTTTAGTGCTGGAATAATATAAAGTACCTATTATGCTCGCAATAAAGCCTAAGATATATGCAATCCTACGGCGCTTCCGCCTTTCTCGAGCGAAAGCAGAGACCATTTTACCAAAAACTCGTGAGATGTATGAAATCCTGCGGCGCTTACAGTTTTTTCGAGTTGATAAAGCATTAGTATATTACTCGATTTTTTTCATACTTTCTCGCCGTTTAAACCTTCCCTGAGCTACTATAAATATTTCAAGACCAAAATTAGCCAAATTGGTAAAGCCGTTCTCAAGTTATAGCGTGAACAAGAGAAATAGGGGTGAACCCCTATTTCTCGTTAGTTTTTATATATATAGATTTTTTTCAAAAACTATTGAACCTATTAAGCTCAAAATAATTTTCCTAGAAAGTTTATGTAAAGTTCTACTTTTGGGATTTTTTTCATATTTTTGAAACTTGTGGTTCAAAAGTTAGAGGGGGGGGGACGCACTTTTTTTTACTTCTGGAGCGATTATTTCCGAAAATATTTACATTATCCAAAAATGATGGTAGTAAACCCCTATTCATTTTTAAATACCTATCCAACAATATATCACACGTTAGGATTAGAATGAAGAAAAAAATCACTCCACACTTTACGTATAGGGGGGGTACCCTAAGAAAACATTTTTTTCTACTTTTTATTTTTGCACTTTGTCGGCGTGATTGATATACATATTACTACCAAATTTCAGCTCTCTAGTGCTAACGGTCACTGAGATTATCCGCGGACGGACGGACGGACGGACGGACGGACAGACATGGCGAAACTATAAGGGTTCCTAGTTGACTACGGAACCCTAAAAAGGCTCTTGAGGCATTGTACCAAGGATGCTGGCGGAGTTTCCTCTATGTATCGCAATGCTGATACGTTGTGCGAGGAAGCCAGCTCTTCGGTCACCAGTTACGTCAACCAGACGCTTAGCGATTTCTGCATAAAGTTTGTGCGCGTTGGGACCACATGGACTTAGCATTACTAGTTAGAATAATTTGATTTAGTTATTTTTGATTTGTTCCTATTTATACAAATAAGGAATTAACTATACATATACAATATTACCAGCGTATTAAGGCGTGTGTCAATGTTAGGCTTATAATGTTTCCAGGCTCAATGATGTTGCTGACCATAAATTCATTTGAAGGTTGACTGGCCTATTTTTGGGTTGGTAGAACAAGTGGTATAGGTGAAAAACTTAGCTAAAACACCTGGCCTATGTAGTACCTAGTAAGGTGTGTGTGTACACTGTCCACGCATGTCGGCGTTATATAGGTATTCAAATGTTGACGTAAGTTCCATACTTAATTCTTTGCACAACTATCTAGACATGGTCCGTCAGTTTAATCTTTCATCTATAATGCTTAAGAATAAAGGGAAAACAGTAAAAGCCACAAACGTGACTTGAACTCGCTACTACAATATACTAAAGTACTAACTGAGCTACCAAAATTTACCCGTTTACTGCAATTTTTCACCACACCTGTAGATACGGTTTTTTTTCTAAGCATTACATTATATCTATTGTCGATGTACAAAATAATTCAAACGAAACAAGCTTGCATGAAGAGCTTCCCAAAGGTTGCCTAGAAGAGAGAAAGATTGTTAGCTATAAGAGAGAGATTGTTAGCTATAAGAGAGCGGCGCTATCTTATTCGTAGGTATTCTATGTCATTTCTGTCACTGTAGTATACATTATTATCAATAATTTCTTATTCAAAATTCATCCTACAGAAATCCTCAAAAAATGTAGTAAATTATTTTGCACTCTAGAGAATAAAATGTAGTTTTGTTATCTGTTAAAAATAGGGCTTTTCGAGCTCACTATACGCTGTCTGTTTAGGTAGTTAAAAAAAGGTAAACAATCTTGACGTGTCTTTTATTGAAAAACGCTTTTTAAAACTCAGTGGCAATTACTTACGAAAACAAAATAATGTAAATAACCATATGTGATTCATAATTGTCACATACTTGTCATGATTTATTTGTCAAAACTGATTTTCAATAAAAAGACATGTCAAATTTTTTTTCTTTTTTTAACTACCTAAACAGACAGAGTACGTATAGCTCAATAGTTCTTAATAAAGAATACATAAATAGTAATATATTTTTCCTAACTAGTGCGTAAAAAGTGCACTTTTCGCACGCTTCGCGTGCGTAAATTTCACTTTTTAAGGCACTTGCTATGAAAAATTAGGCTCGATACTCGTGTAAAAACTTCTTTAAGACTCGGGTGATTGTCACCCTCGTTTCACTTCGGCTCCAACGTTCACCCTCGTCGAAAAAAAAAATTTTTCAATAGTACCTACCTATCGAAATGTACTATTTTAATGTGTATAATATAAGTATTTAGTAATACCACAGTAGTAACAATAGCTACCTAACAGAAGCGACATAAACGGGCCTTTAACGATCGATACCTAGTCACATCCGCACTTTTTTACCAATTGTCTGCGCAATCGTAAAAACAAACAAACATACACACAATACACACGTTAGGCACAATACGGTACGCAACAAAGGAGCTGCCTCTCTGTCCTGTATTAAAGCACATTGTGTTCAGAATCGGACGAAAATGCTCTTCATTACGCTGAAAGCTCGTGTGCTATACGACAATGAGGGGGTTTCCACCCTAGGGGGACAAAGACGCATGGCGGGCGGCACCCGCGCCGGAAAATTGAAATGGTAAGAACTCTATTTGGGTCATGATTTTATTAAATGTTAATACATTCCTTTGCAGCTAGTGTTGCGCTTTTTATAATAGAAACGTTATTTCAGTGAAGATTGATTTCAAATTCGTTGGATTTTTTTTTCAAATTTTACTAATATAGGTTTTATTTACCTAATAGGGAGTTCCACCCACATATTGTAGTAAATTATATTTATTTTTATAAGCAGAAACGTCTGCTTACAACCATAATTCTTAGAAATAAAATGAAAAATGGAAAAATCAACTGCCCCGGGTTAGAGTCTCATCGCGACTCTGGGGTCGCCTATCGCTTATCCAACTAAGCTACAGAGGCTTATTTCTAAGAATCATATATTGTAGTATTAATCGAAAATCCAGTTGACGGACTAAATATATATCGATGTTTCTTAACTATCAGAACTGACCCTGAGTATAAGTTTTTAACATAACAAAACGTCACCATCGCGTTTGAGTTTCCCATATAATTAACATTATCACTTACGCTTTCGAGACGTTATTTTACGTCAAAAAAAAACTTATTATATTTTACACTGCTGGCAGCTTCTAGCCTAATATGGTCGAGGTTTTATCATTTCTCATTATATCTGTCACGCTCCAACAAGTATGTGAGTGGGAAATTGACGGATAGTGCGCTAGACGATAAAATAGCAACCATGCTATTTAGGAAAGGGCGTGTCTGCTGTATTGACAGTACCTTTACCATGAGTTGTGACTTTGAGGTTTTCGATAACGAGTATCTAGTTTACTATCTGTGCATCTCGTTCGCACTAAAATAGTACAAGCGAAATGCACAGATAGTAAACACGATACTCGTTATCGAAAACCTCAATGTCACATCTCATGGTAAAGGTACAGGTGTTGTGACAAATTAAGTTTACAAATAATTAATATCGGATACAACACACACATGTCATCTGACTAAACTTACAAAGGAAATAATATTAATTTTCAATATAAATGTGTCATAAGCAGTGATAGTAACGCATTTGAAATATAGGACATTCTTTCATAGATGGACTGAGCCTCACGGTAAGCTCAAGAAGGCTTGTGTTGTGGGTACTCAATCTACGATATATATATATATATATATACAAATACTTAAATACATATATAGAACTAGCTACCCGCCCAGGCTTCGTACGGATGCAATGCTGATATTAGTATTTCTCCACCGGTTCTCCACTATTTAATGGATGTTATTGTACATACAAACCTTCCTCTTCAATCACTATCTATTACACACATCACATACATACATTTCAGCCGTATGCAGTCTACTGCTGGACATAGGCCTCCCATAAATATGACTTGTATCGTCTTGGGGGTAGTTGACATAGTAGCCACGCTTGGCAGGCGGGTTGCCGACCGCAGTAGCTGTAGATTGGGTTTTGACGGACGCTGCTTCCCCGTAATTTTTCCCTTTGTCGCCTCTTACGACATACGCGGGAAGTAGTATATCGATTACTCGTAATCATCTCTTAGAATGATGTTACAATTATTACTAGTTTTTCTTTTGACCTAAAACACTATATTTGGAGGAGGCCTGCTGGTCAACAGTGGACGACTTACGGATGAAATGGTCCACTATTAAGGTTTCATTCTAAGGCAATACTTACAAAAAATGTTTCCCTCCCAAAAGACAAAGCATCCTTTGTATAGTCTTGGCTGACCTTAATTAGGACATGCAAAAACAAAATAACTCCATTTTTTTTTTGTTAGCCATGTTATGGATTATGTAACCCTACGTAACCCTAAAACCCGTTAACTGCAGCGGTTGCGAACAGACAGTCAAAGGAGTTGGAATGAGACATTGTTTCTGTATTCGTTTGAACTTACGTCACAACTTTGTGACGGATTGCAAGTTAGATTGCCTAGGATTTGCGCTTTAGTTAGTTTTTAATAATGTAAATAGGTTAAACGGGAACAGAAATGCACTACCTAGGTATGTTTATGCTTTCAAAATGCTTGGATCTAGACTACAGTGTTGAGGATGGTATGTGCTTATATGTCGATACTTTATCCTTCAATATTGAGGATCGAAAGTGTCTACATGACATACTCGTTCTGTTAAAGTACTATGGAAATGATATATTTTTAAGCAAGTACATAAGTGATTGGATTCAGTATACGTGTTAAATTAAAAATAGATGACAATATATAGTTAAGAAAAAGTGACGAGATCCTCCGGCGTCCGAGGAAGGATTTTAACTGAGGCAAGAGTGAATAGGCTGATAATGAACCAGCGTGCTACATCCCCGACCTCGTCGACACTTACCATCAGGTGCGACTGAGGTCAAACGCTGGTCAGTCTTGTTAAAAAAATAAACTTTAATAATTTATATAGTAGTGTTACTATTTAAAAATCAAAGCAAATTATATATAATGAAAAAATAATTTGATTATTCCTTATATGCTTAGACATGTTAGTTTAGTATTCCACATAGTATATCCTATATGATTGTAATTACCACTTT
The DNA here is from genome assembly GCA_022674325.2 of Grapholita molesta. Lineage (NCBI taxonomy): Eukaryota > Metazoa > Arthropoda > Insecta > Lepidoptera > Tortricidae > Grapholita > Grapholita molesta. Next base: position 18,359,647 of record CP053124.2, on the reverse strand, counting down.
CTTTCTCGCAGTTGCCATGTAACAATAAATCATTATCGTAAGTATATGTCTCCTACACAAACATAATGGTACAAAACATAATGTAAACATTATACATTACTTTAAAACACGACTCGTTTCATATTTCAGTAACAACACACAAAGGAACGGTTTCATCCTCACTCGGCATTGTTGCCTCGATTCGCGCACACCTCAATGCCGACTCGTATTTACATCACAATTACTCATTGTCGTGAGGGACAAAGATGCAGAATGTGACAGTTGCTGTAGCACACGAAGTACGGTAGCCAACCGCGAGGTTCGGACTGTCTGGAATTATCGACAGGAAATAATAGTTATTGTTAACGTAAAGAAACAGTTTTTCCACGGATATATCTGAATAGGATAAAAATATTTCTATATGTTTCGAGGAAGCACTGAAACCATTCCTTCCAGGTTTTAGTAGTTTTAATATTATAAAATGAAATTAGAAGAGGACTTGGATTATGTGTAATAATTTAATATAAGACACAACGTAGACCTAACTTGTAGAATAAGACAGACCCGACACATGTACAGAATATTCTATTCATATTGATATTTTTACGTAACCCGAATTCTACATATATTCTCGCAAATAGCATATAAGGTTTTTAACAAAACAATGATCCTTTCCAAATAAATGAAAGTGTTACATTTACTTCGAATTGTAGAAACTAAGTATCAAAACAGGTTACTGTTTTCAGTCAACTTAAAAGTCCCCAGCTGAACAGGTATTCAAGTCCATGACATATCCACGCGCAAAATTAAAACAAAAGAAAACATCCTCACAAAGCATGGCGACCCTAGCTCAAAGAGCTCTTTGCGTTGAGCGTATTGTGCTTACAAAAGGAACATTTGTTTTTAGCCTCGCAGTGTGCATACAAATGCAGATTTTAAATAGATGTCATTAATTCGTCACACGACTGCGCCGATGTGAATGTAGTTCATGGTTTATGTATACACGTGTTTTCTTTCTGCAGTCTTCGGGATCTTAACAAAGCGTTTGAAACGGGAAAAACGCTGATAGCGATATCGCGTCGCGCTGTTATCAAGTTGAAAGGAATGTATGGTGGTCGGCGCGGCAGTAGCGTGGAGCGACAACGCTCATAGCGTTTTGCCTGTTTCAGTCGGGTTTATTTTCTAATTTTTGATATTTTTTATTTCTCTCTCGTCTTTGTGCTATTAAACATGAGTATTTATGTACCTGTAAAGTTCTAATAATAAACAATTAACAATCAAGTAGCATAGAAAGAAGTTTATATAAGTTAAGGCGCTCTATGTTAACGAAAATAACAGTTGATAAAAACATTGAAAAGAGAAAAACATTTACGTCGTATAATTAACTGTGTAAAGAATTACACTGTTTATAATTATAATATACACTTAATTCCGTCCCTGTTTCCTTACAATGTTATATGCGGCTAAATTAACCAGCCAATGATTTAAAACGCGTCGTCTGACAGCCGCTGTCATTCACACCAGATTTATCAGCTCACTACAAAATATTGAAAACGCACGCCATTTCAAGGAAATTAAAAAGCGAAATCTCATTTGGTAGAATCCCGAACCGCAGTGTCGGGCATTATGCCGCTAAGTACACGATCCTTATCATCCAACGACAAAAGGACTACCCTCCCAAGTATTGACAATAATGACGAAACGGGAAAAACTTCTGTAGCGGAATGAAAAGCGCAAATTCGTCATTAGGCGGCGCTTTCCGCCATTGTTGTTGCCATCCCAGTCGCTCTTGTAGCACCGTTTGCAAGCGCGAGTGGGATGCGGGCTGGTCCTCCGAGCCGGATTGTTCCTTTCTGTGTTGGCGACATTGTTTTCGCTTTTGTGCTGCCCTGAATCGGGATTGTCTTGTCTCTTTGAATGGCCGGTCTCCCCTCCACGGTATCGATGAATACAGCCTTCCATAAATGGGGGGGAACAAAGGGTTGGTCTCTTGAATCGCGCCGGGAGACGGGTCGTTCGGCCGTTCGATTATGTTGTATCGATTCAATGCCATTGTTAGCGGAATGGGGGATGGTTAGAGCAAATTACTTTTCTGTTTTTGTTTCATAATGGTGGCTTATGACAGTAGCATTGTTGGACATAATCAACTGCTAGTCGGTTGTCAGAGTCGTGCTGCAGTGCGGTAATGGGCTGATTTGTGACGACAATGCGTGGTGTTGGCTGTCTATTGGTCCTTTTCGCAATTATGGGGAAACTATACTTTTGTTTCAAATCTTACTAGCGTTCTTTTCCAATACTTAATAGTAATGGTGCTTACTTTAGCGTTACATTTAATCATACTTGCATGGTCGAACGACCCAATGCCACACTTGAGGTTGGTAATGACGTCGCGAGAGGCTTCCCGGTATTGGACACTTGAGTTCAATGCAATTTGCCGTCATTTAAATACGTCGGAGGTAGAAAACCGCTTTGGTAATAGAAGTGCATATATGTTTTCTTGTGATATCATTTTATATTAAAGGTTTGGTATAGTAACCTGAAAAAATGTTACACTGATATCGATCCGATGACACAAAAACATCATCATTTCATCATCACTTTAGTCAGGCGTCCACTGCTGGGCCCAGGGGTCTCCCAAACATCACATGTATAATCTTTGAGTTGTCATAGTACAACGCTCGATAGGCGGATTGGCGACTGCAGTAGCTGTTTGACACTGTTGTCCATCAGCCGGTTTTTCCCCTTTGTCGCCTCTTAGGCTGATACCACACTTGCGAGGCGAATACGCAGTTTAGTATAGAAATCGCTTGCTAATCGCCCAAGTGTGATAACGCTCTTACGACACCTACCATGGACTGGTGCTATCCGACTCCACACTCAAATTAAACTTAACTGTAATAAAATTAGCTTAGTGTTTCTTCATTTTCACTTATTAATATAACCCCTTTTCCCCAGGAGCGGAATGGAAGCTTCTCTCCGAAGACGCTAAGCGTCCGTTTATAGACGAGGCGAAGCGTCTCCGGGCCATGCACATGAAAGAGCATCCCGACTACAAGTACAGGCCCCGGCGGAAACCCAAGACCCTGAGGAAGGAGGGGTACCCGTACTCCATACCGTACCCCAGTGTACCCATGGATGCCTTGAGAGCTGGTAAGTTTCTTTGACTTACGCTTGACATTCGCTACTCCAAATACTACTGCTGAGTAAGAAAGTACATCCTGACTCATGACTACAAGTACAGACCGAGCCTTAGACATTGAGGAAGGGGTGTACATACCACAATGTACCCAGGGATACCTTGAGAGCTAAGTTACGTTATATGACTTGCGTTCAAGTACTAAAGAAGCTGTGTCAAACAGACCTCTGAGTAATAAAAGAAAACTTATCAACTCATGACTGCTTACAGATCGCGATGGAAACATAAAACGTTATGAGGATGGTATATATAGTATTCCATATCAAACTGGTTTGAAACCTGAAAAGATAATGTTCTATAATATAAATAGTGGGTATATGACATTTCAAAATATATGACTATGCGGATTCAACCAAAAAATATATTAAACATTAACAGTTTAATAAAAAACCGGACACAACAAAAAATAAACTTATAAACAAGCTTTCTTAATTGAATTGTGTCCTTTAATCAGGTACATGGATGGGTAGGTAATTTCAATTAACTTTTAGTGACTTTAGTTATAGTTTCTGGTTACGAAGTTAACTTTTGTTAAACGAATCGCATATAATAAGTTATACATGATCTCGACATGCAACATAGGTACGTTCTTATAAAAACGGGTAGGGATGGACCGAAACCTAACAAGAGAAACGAGAGTTTTTATTAAATTATTATTATAGGACAACCTTACACAAAGTGACTGAACCTCACGGTAAGCCCAATGTTATGGGTACTCAGCCAACGATATATATAATATACAAATACAAAAAAAACACCCATGACTCAAGAACATATATCGTGCTCAACACACAATTACTGACATTTGAACCCAGAACCATCGGCTTCATAGGACTGTCGTCAGTTTTCTGACAAAACGGCTTCTTTAAATACATAAAAGAAATACTAGACTGTCTGTTTAGGTAGTTAAAAAAAGGTATCTTGACATATCTTTTTATTGAAAATCAGTTTTGAAAAATAAATCATGACAAGTATGTGACAATTATGAATCACATATAGTTATTTACATTATTTTGCTTTCGTAAGTAATAGTCACTGATTTTTAAAAAGCGATTATCAATAAAAATACGTCAAGATTGCCTTTTTTAACTACCTAAGCAGAGTATAGCCTGTCAACAAAATGTGAGACAGCACGAACTGTCTCTACCCAAGGACGTATCGAGGCTTGTGTATTTGTAAAATCGATATGCTGTACACAATATATCGTCTGTTTGCTTCTTCAACCAAAAACGAGCAGCCATTCATCAATATGTATCTGAAATGCCAGGCACGTTTCATCTGCTACCCCTTTTTCGGAACACAAAAAGTTATTTGCTTATATATAGGTACTTATGTATAAGTAATGCGAATCTGTAAATTCAGACTTTTTTTATTTGAATATTAACAAGTAACTGTTTTATATGGCTCACTCATCTATTTGTCTCTCGTTGCCATGGTTACGTTCCCCTGGGTCACAGTTTCTTTTTTTTTTTTTTATGACATAGGCGGCAAACGAGCAGACGGATTGCCTGATGTGTAAGCAATTACCGTCGCCCACGGGCAATAGCAACACCAAGGGAGTCACAAGCGCGTTGCCGACCTATAAGTGGGTTGGAGCTCTGGGAACCTTATTCACCATCAGGAACACAACACTACATACCTGAAAGGTAGCAGTGCTATTATGGCTGTGGTCTTCTGTAAGGAGGAGGTACTTCCCAAGTGGGGCTTCTCCAAATTCAAGCGTGATGGTACTTCGCTGTGCCCTACCTCTCATTGTTGGACGTAGTTTAAGGACATACCAGGGTCCAAAATTGCATCTAAATACACAAGACATAGATATTTGTAGAAGCTATATGTCCGTTCCATAATGGATCACCTACCAAGCGCGTCAGTAGTACGCAGGGCCACATTTGTAACAAACTATGCTTCAGTTGTCCCCTAGTCGATGGGACAGAGTAACAACAACAAATAATTAATTCACTCTTAAAACTAATTTGCATACTTAAAAACGAATTAAAACAGACTGCTATATAAAGAAGATCATTTTTACATTTTTTTTTTTCATTTTCATTTTTCATCATGTATTAAACATCTGTGTGTATAGAGAAATTAGCGAGAGCGTGGCATTGCATCTGTAGTGGTTGTACGGGAAGGAAATTTCAAATATAGAATAATCTATAATCACACAATTCCACTAGGGGAAAGTGGGGTAAAAACGGGACGTTAAGGAAAGTATTCGATATTTTTTTTGTTGTTATCTATATTATTCTCTTTTTAATTTACCTCATTAACAACATATTTATTAGGCGAGAACACTGTTTTCATTAACACACGAAGAAAAAACAATCAACTTTTAAATGTTTATTTTTTACGATATTGCCTCATGGTCAGTCCAAAGCCAAAGCCCGGTTTTGGACAAGCATCCATACCCGGTTTTACCCCTTAGGAATGATAACTGGCCTCGATTTGTTGTTATTTTATAATTTCGAGCCATTTTTTGTAGAACTTTAACAATAATTTCATTAAAATTAAGTTGTAAAAACACATTACACAAAAAGACACTTTTACAAAACCGGGTACTACCGGCTATTACCCGGTATTATCCCGTACAGTTTTGACCCAAACGGACATACGAGAGATTAAAAAATCTAATTTATCTACATATTACAATTTTTTTTAACTCGACTTGACTTAATTCAGATAAGTGTAATGAAGTGACCATACCATTGACTATTTGTTTATGTTTTGAGCAAATATATATACTTGATAATAGCAAATTCTGATTTAAATTTGCGTCAGACATAAATAAATATCAATTTAATGATTATTTCCATTTTACTTATCTGGGTATATTCAATTGTTTAGTGTTGCAGTTGAATAAACAAAACGCAGTTTTAAACTCCAATTGTTTTTTTAGCATTCTGGGAAATGCATGAATGAATGAATAGCATTTGAATCTACAGACTATCCAGAATTATGCGGCAGTATACTGTGTGTAAGTCTAATACGGGCGAAGAATTAAACGAGACATAGGATTTACTAGTATAATAATTAACTAAAGGGTTTTTCTTCAATTATACCTATTATACACATGTAATTAATTTTTGTAAAATTTCTGAGCAGTAATGTACTGCGAACATTACGCGATATAAGCTTTTGAAAGTAACTGTCAACGAGTTTTTAACTCGAGTGTGTTGCATTACATTGCGGGCCGAATTTTTTTATATGGATAAAATTTTATTTTCACTTCTAAGCAAAAGTTATCTAAATAGATTTCTTAATGTCCTATTCTCCCCTCCGTTAAGCGATTCGCCCGTATAAGACTTACATACTGTATATATATATATATTCGTGTAAAATGAGTAAAATAAACTAAAAACATATATAAAAAATAAATATATATATTTCGGGACAATCTTACACAAATCGACCTAGTCCTACGGTAAGCTCAGAAAGGCTTGTGTTGTAGGTACTAGACGACGATATATATAATAGATAGATACATATAAATACTTAAATACATAGAAAACACCCATGCCTCCTTTGGAATTGAATATGATGCAATACAATTCCAAAGGAAGCCATTTTAATAACAGGTCAAAGAAACCCAAAGTCGTTGACCCTCGAGGATAACCCTACAGTAAACCCTAAAACCCTTTTACAAAGATCTTTCAATAATTTAAATCGCCTGTCAATACTACAGAGGGCGTGAATGACGCACCCCACAACCTATTGTCGTGGCAACTGTCAACTGTCAAATGCAAGGTTTAAACTATGCTTTTAATATTTTGTGGGGCTCACAAGTTTTAATAGTGAGGCTTGATAATGGTGAGGTACAATCTTATTGCGTTACTTATACATGTCGGTAGCGAGGGTTGATCTTGACTACTTTATCCTAATCTCAATGTAAAGTGCAATAGAGGAACTAATGGAACTATATTGAAATAAATTTACTAAGTGAAACCTACAGATTATTACTAAAAAATCATTAATATTTTAAACAGCCACGGACTTCTACTGTGGACATAAGCGATCTCAGAACATTAGATAATCGCCACGCTTAGCAGACGGGTTGGCGATTGCAGTATGAACCAAGGGACTACTACGCTACCCGTCCTCCGGTAGTTTTTTGCCCCAGTTTAAGGACAAGACCTGTGTTCGATATACAATAAATATTTATATGTATATTTTGAGGGTCGGTTTGTATAATATTGTCACATAAAAATACCTATAGACGAAGAGAAAATAGGTCCGTAGTAAAAACAGTAAACTAATGGAATTCTAAACAATATTTCGAACCGTTCTTTAGGCGATCACGATAACAACAAAACCAAAACTTGATATCATCCATTCGCACCCATTTCTTTAGGAATCACGCAATAAATACCGTTATTGGAATAAAACAAAAAAAAACGGTTTCTGTTTAAATTTATAAAAAACCGTTGTCACGGAGATCGTGACTAGAGATGCCGCAATAGGCGATAGGCGATAGGCGGTGCTGCCTTTGTTGCTTTCCAGTTGTTTTACATGTTACTGGAACAATGATCAAGCCTAAATAGTTTCTATTTACATACATACAACATCCAGTTACTTTTGACGTTCAAGGCTATTCAATTTTATTTACCATTGTTGACTGGTAGAGAATGCTTTGTAGCATTAAGTCCGCCTTTTGTACGTTTGTGTTTTGTGCAATAAATACTAAATAAAAAAAATAAAAAAATTGTTTCTTTCTAGTAGCTTTACAAGTTTTTGGAAGAATAATTAAGCTAAACAGTTTCTACTTATATACACCTACAACACCAAGTTCCAGACCTTATTAGTCAGTGCTTTAAAAAAAATATTTGTCTGGTTTGTCTCCCCTAATAAATAAATAAAAATTACATGCCATTGGAATCATCAGTCTTCAAATTAAAATTGCCATACATTTTATCAATAGATGGTTTCTTTACATAAATTTAGTAAATTAGAATATCATTTTAATCCTAATAAATGAGCTATAGTTATTATATCTTATATCATAGCCATGGTAAAGTGCAGTCAGTGATTGATTTTTGAGTGAGGATTGATAAATTAGTACCAGTAGACCGAGCTCTAAATAACAGCTGACTGTGTAAACTTATTGTAACTTAACGGATTTTGCTCGAGTAATATTTCTGATTCTGATATTTTCACTAATATTAGAACCGTGGGATTAAATTGAATAAATATTAAAAATCTTCTTCATAACATTTCATAACTTAAACACTATCATTCACAAAATTCATAATAAACTGACATTGGCTATTGCTTACCTACACTATCTACTAAACTACTCACCTTATAATCTCCCATTCAAACGCAGCACAAGTTGCGTAAGCGCCATAATGTCTGCAAGTACAGCTACGATCATAAATATGTATACTCAACTTCACCTAAATCCATTGTAATAAGGCATAAAGTTGTATATATACTAAAGGATGTGACAGTTCCGATGACATCCGATGAATGGAGAATTCAACGTCTCTTTGTCTACTAATACTAAATTAAACTGTTTTAGAAAAGTACTTGATTGGGAAACAAAAGGGGTTTTTAATGGAAAGGTTAACGTTGGTTGACCTTTGGAGGCTTTCGATGTAAAGGTTAGAGGTCGATCGTAAAACTGTATACGAAGCGTATGTGCTAATTATCTTTTATGTTTTTAGTTACCATCATATATATCGGAGCTGTGGAAGTGGTCAGAAATATCTAAACATGCACTTTATCGCGTAGGCGATATGGACGTTGTTCAGATATTTGTGACCACCTCCACAGCTCCGATATATCTGATGGCAACTGCGTCTTATGGACTACATTTCTCTCCGTGCTGGATCATAAGGCGGCAGTCGCTTGCTTTAAAAGTGGTAAATCCCGTTATTTTCAACTTTACAGTTTAAACCGATATTAAAATTAACTTTATATTAAGTCATGCACGCTTGGCAGGCGGGTTGGTGACCGCAGTAGCTGTAGCATTTCGATGCTGCCCATCCGTCGGTTATGTCCCTTTGTCACCTCTTATGACAAACCGCGGGAGATGGGGTGGTGCTATTCTAGTCGGCACCACACAGCAAAATCATTTTTTCATCACACTTGCTCGTCAATGGCGTTGTTACTTGTGAGAGTACAGAGCAGTTATAGCCGATTTAGCTCACACGGGCTGTTAAGTTTAGTTTTAAAAATATACAAAACCTATACTTCACTTGGACTGAGGATGTTTCTAAACAGCCAAGGTGTATTTCATGTCTTCAAAAGTTTGCTACAACCAACTTTTAATATGTATAAAACATATCTTTATATTAAATTTGACTGCAATTTAATGTTTAGTATTTATTAAAAATAGTTCTTTTCTATTTGATTTTGATAATTGATACTATTTGGCAGGATGATCTATCAACTTCGAAAACAAAACGCAGTTGTTAACATTATCTGTGGAAGACATTGAAAAAAGTTGACATTGTTGACAATCTTTTATAGTGTATGCGGTCTGATAGGTAAAACTACACTACACTAGTAATTAATATTTTACCAACGAATTTACTTTATTTCCTTGCAAATGTGATGAAAAACATTGTATGTACCACGGGTGGTAAGTGTATAACATACTTGAGTCATTAAAACCCCTCCGACTTCGTCGTCGGGCTTCTAATAGACTCGCGTTTACCATACCTTACTTACCATCCTCGTTGCACAATGTACTATTAAACAGCTAATATGTTCAAATCCTGCTACTTTTAACTTATAAGTAACATTTAAATGCCGATCTTCACAATTTTGTAACAAATGTTTTTATTTCAAATCCCTTGTCGTTTAAAAGATGCCATAAAGAAAGCAGTCCAACATTTAAAACATCAGACTATTAACTATAAAAAAGTGACTATTACACAATCATTCCAACTTCGACTAAACAATCTTTAAAACTAAATGCCCTTTGATTACACAGAATAAACTCAAATTTGCCACAAAGTTAGCCGTAATAAACAGTTGGTACGTTTTATAATGTATCACAGCGATCGTAAACCTTTACAATACATAATAAGCCCAGCAAGATGGCGGCCGGCGAAGTGACACTTACGCGTTCTATTTGAAATTCGCTTATATATATTTTTTTTATGACATAGGCGGCAAACGAGCAGACGGATTGGCTGGTGTTAAGCAATTACCGTCACCCATGGGCACCCGCAACACCAGGGGAGTCACAAGCGCGTTGCCGGCCTTTAAGGGGTTGGAGCTCTGGGAACCTTACTCACCATCAGGAACACAGCACTACATACCTGAAAGGTGGCAGTGCTATTAAGGCTGTGGTCTTCTGTAAGGAGGAGGTACTTCCCCAGTTGGGCTGTCCCAGATTCAAGCGTGATGGTCATCGCTGTGCCCTACCTGTCATTGTTGGACGTAGTTTAAGGACATACCCGGGTCCAGAAATATATTTTCATTGCATTGTTGTAATTCGACTAATAATTAAAAAAAAAATTTCATTATGCAGCAACGTCTGCTAGCGACCCAAGATGACGTATACCACGAAGGATAAGATAGAAAAAATTGACAAGTCTAAGCGGTACTCGGATAGCACAATTGGTAGTGCCCTGGGCTAGTGATCCAGTGGTTGTGGGTCCGAGTCCCGCGTCGATTCAATTTTTTTCAATTTTTCTTTCGATTTAAATATCAATGGACAAATAATAACCAGATATTTATGGTTTAGTGAATTCAAAAGTTTAATAATCTTAATATGTTGTAACTGTATTGATATTGGTTGGTACAAAATAAATAAATAAATATTTCGGGATAATCTTACACAAATCGACCTAATCCTACGGTAAGCTTAGTAAGGCTTGTGTTGTAGGTACTAGACGACGATGTATATAATAGATACATATAAATACTTATAAAACACCCATGACTCAAGAACAAATATCTGTGCTCATCACACAAATAAATGTCCTGACTGGGATTCAAACTCAGGACCATCGGTTTCATATGCAAGGTCACTACCCACTAGGCCAGACCGGTCGTTACAGTAATTGTCTTATGATACTTATAACCTGTGAAGGATATATATATGTATCCCTTGCCTCAGAAATGGCGCACTGACCGATAAAAGCCGATTAGTATTACACGACCAAGTTACAAACATTGGTAAGTGGCTCAACAATCCAGGTTCGTGACTGTACCTACATACTTGACATTAGTGTCATAAACTAGGAAACAATGACTCACTTTTCATTGACAGTGCATCGTGTGGTGTCGGAGTGATTCGTTAAGTGTCGTGTTTGCTTACTTACTCTGTTTCTCTATCAGGAATGGGATTTTCTTATTCACACTCTGAACTAAAGATTTGTTCACAATGAAGTGCTAAGCTTAATTTATTTATTTTGTTTGGAAAAAAAAAATTAATTGTAATATCGTTAGAAATACGTGGTTGAAATCGGTCGGGTTTAAATAGCCCACGGTGTATATATAACAAACAAATATATGGGTGCACCAACTATATATTTGTTTGTTATTATGTCCTATCAACGAGGGGATAATAGCGACAAGGTTTGTTTGGAGAAATACTGCCTGCGTTCTATTAACACGATTGGTATGAGTACTATTACATATAATTACCACAAAAATAGTATATAGTCTATAGAAACATTGAAATAATGTTTTTAAGAGTAACCAAGGAGCTAGTTACCATGGCAACGAATGACATGTAATAGTTGATTGAGCTACTCGAACTCACTGTCGGACATTTAAAAGTCAAAGTCACATAACTACTACACTGGGTCGATTTGACCCCATAGCGAGAGTACTAATCGTGGGCGGGGCGGCACGTGTGTACCGACCCTTATGTAAGGGTGACCGCACACTGGCTTTTAAGTTAATTGGTGTCGCGGGTAAACTGCAGTTGATGGGGTCTTGTATTTGATTCGTGTAGTTGTAAATTAAGATTTATTAATTTTCAATTTTGTTATTATAAATACGTGAAAGTAACTAATCTAAATAATCTCTAACTTGCGGCCAAACCCAGCGGAGGATAGGCAGCAGCGACCATTAGAGCGGAACTTACAATCTAATAATCGCCTACCCACCTCTCAAGCGTGTCGACTATGGCAAAAACTTCTCATATTGGCTTATATAAAATGGCCCTCAGTCTTTAGTAGGTCTACAACTCCAGGTAATGGTAGCGATCGAGACAGTGGTAAGAGTGGCGACCTCGTATAAGAAAGCGCAGTATTTGACGTCCAACAAAAAAAAAAAAAGAAAAAAAAACTATCGCTCCCTGTGGCAGCCTACGAGGGAGGCCTATGTCCAACAATGGGCATTCGTGGCTGATAAGATACATTACATTTTACCTGCTAGTTACTTGTTTTTATACGACGGTGGCAAACAAGCATATGGCCCGACTGGTAAGCACTTACCGTAGCCTAGTGGATTCACATGCGCGTTACCTACCCTAAATATAAAAAAACTATAAATTAAATGTAAACCACTGAGCTGTCAGATTTGTCAGCTGCGGTTCGTGGGCGGGGCGGCGCGTGTGCAACGGCCCTTAGCTAAGGGCAACCACACACTGGCTTTTAAGTTAATTGATGTCGGGGTGAATAATTAATGTTTAAAATTAAATTTCGGCGTAATGTGTTGTTGAGTTATTGTTATTATTTCGGATAGTTGTGGTAGTGTCTGGGGAAGGTCTATGTAGAATTTGTGTTTATAGGCAGTTCTTTGTGTTTATCACTAATAATTTCCGTTAATAATAAAATAATATATATTACAGCACATCATTATACACATTGATTGAGCCCCACGGTAAGTTCAAACAGACTGTGTTGCCGGTACTCCAAATATATATATTTATAATATACACATGCTTATATTAAACATAGGAAACACCCATGACTTAGGAACAAATGTCTGGACTTGTCACACAAATAAATGCCCTGGGATTTGAACACAATGTTGGCTTCATAGAGTCACTTCCAATTCATTGAAGACATTCAATATTCATTTTATTTTATCCTGGAGACCTTATACATCTCTGAGGTTTATTGTATAAGCATGTATTTCTATTTTTGTGTATATTTTGAAAACAAAATAACTATACATATAATATTTTTTGAAAATTTTGATTACTAATTTTGTAATTTCTAAATTAGAATAAAGGACACAATTCAGATAAGAAAGCATATCGAACGTTTTGTTAACTTCGTTCTTAGCAGTCAGATTTGGACTTTTAAGTAATTAATAATTATTTTTATTTTTTCCTTTGGCAGAATTTTTTTTGTAATTGTTGGATATGTTTTCTTAAAGAATAACGCATTTTTATGTAATTTGTATAAGATATCTTTTGTAATACTGTTTTGAAAAAATAAGTCCCGCCGAGTTTCTTGCCGGTCATAAAAGTCAAAATACTTCTCGGGTCAGAGGTGTAGGGTTAGAACCGGTGTAGTTTTTATTTTTCTCTTTTACTTTTGTATACTCGACGTGTAAAAGTGCCCTTGTGGCCTACTTACTGAATAAACGTTTGAGTTTGAGTTTGAGTTTGAGTTTAATGCTTGTTGCACTGCAATAAGAATAATCTACTGTCTAGCTATCACGGTTCATGAGATTACAGTCTGGTGACAGACATACAGACAGAGAGACCAGAGGTTTTGGGTCTAGTTTTTACTCTTTGAGTACAGAACCCTCTACTAAACTACCCTCCTATTTACAACTCCATTCAACCATATATAACTACACATATAGTTGAAAAACTATTGGTGCCTATAATAAGGGCCATTACACACGCGACGCGCACGTGGCGCTAAAGGCGCGCACACAAACACATTAGCACGCGTAAGGGTTGTTACACACAGGGTGATGTCACATATCTTGGATGTAAATTCTATCAAGACAAAAATGGAGACTGTTCGATACACGTAACTTCTTATATAAACGTCTAAGCATGAATAACTGATTACATACATACATTTCAGCCGTATGCAGTCCACTGCTGGACATAGGCCTCCCACAAATATGATCATCTTGGGGGGTAGTTGCCATAGTCACCACGCTTGGCAGGCGGGTTGGCGACCGCAGTAGGTGGTGCTATTCTAGTCAGCCGGCATCACACGGCACTGAAAATTGCTTATTAATACTTAATACTGTTAACTTTTCTTCTGCTTTATAATACTTAATACTAACAGAAGAACTTGTATATAAATAAATAAAACCACAACACTCAGAAACCCTAAGATTGTCTGGAAGAGATCGCTTATTAGCGATAAGATCGCCTGTTGTTAGCCTGTCTTTTTTGTCACTTTTGTATCTCTTTTTTATTAAAATACGAGTATATAATATACGAAAATTCGGGGTCAATAAAATACGAAAATAATGTAAACAAACCCATTGACCATAATAGCTTCGCAATTGCGAACTTTTAAGAAACAAACAAGGTTTCATTGTGTGTATACACATAAATCTATTACTTACATTATTGTTTAGTTTAATTATGCGATAATTACACATATTCAATGCAAAATAGCTTTTTAGTAATATTTTGTCAAGTGTCAAATGTTTTTTTGCTAAGAAATTCAGTCGGTCAGCCATATTTGTTTTCATTTTTTTCGTTTTCTATGAAAAATTATATATATATATATATATATTTCTCCGATATATCCCTGCATATTATTGTGACTCGAGGATTTGTGGTGACCCTAATAGTATTAGGATCGGTATACATTGATCGCTAGGGTGTCAACAGGGCGCAAGCCGATTTGGGATAATTGATAGTTTTTCGCCTAATAAGTGTTGACATAATGATATGCGTTATAGGCGTATTTTATACGCCTATATGATTTGATTATGTATAATGTTTAATAGATATATACATGAGCACATAATCACTCCTATTATATATAAAAAAAAACGTTAAAAACTCTGGAATAAATGCACCGGAAATACTTCCCACGAGTGCAGTATTTCCGGACCGATATGACATCCAAACCTTCAAGAAAAGAGCGTATAGGGATCTTAAAGGCCGGCAACGTACTTGTGACTCCTCTGGTGTTGCGAGTGTCCATGGGCGGCGGTAGTTGCTTACCATCAGGCAATTCGTCTGCTCGTTTGCCTCCTATATCATAAAAAAACAAAATTTTTCACGTATCCGAATTACGGGTCCTCCGGTTCGAAGGACCTTATTTTTCACACAATTTTCATTTTCAAAATCACTTGTTTTAATCAGCTCATAAAGGAGTTGAATATACAGTTAGTAAAAATAAGTCGGGCCTTGAAGGTAAACTATTCCATTCCTTTATTTTTAAAAGGAAACAAAACTGCTTTCAAAGATTTTCCAAAACTCGCTTGCCTCACCCCGAACTCGAACCAAATTAAAAATTAACACTCGCTTTTGTGTTAGACTAATTGATAGCATTATTATTTAGGATAAGATCTTTCTAACAAACATTGGCGTCTTAAAAATAAAAAAAGATCGTAAAATCTAACATTAACTTTACTTTATTATCAATTTGTTACCATGTACTTAAATTGTTTAACTGATAAATTGTTTGAAATGAGCCCCCTCGTTCCATCTACCTAAATTTACCCCCACAGCTCCAATGTATCTGATGGCGACTGTACATAGACATTGAATAATTCTAATATTATTATAACAATGGCCACATATTTTCAAATAAAAGAATGCCTTTTTCACATTTTTCAATACAATGCAATTGTTTCAATTCAATTTAATAATTCAAACAAAAGAACATAATTTTAAAAGGTCATAAGCCCTTGATAATAATGAACGCTTATTTCTTTTTCAATTGTAAAGGTTATGTACACAGTGCTCGTCTGACCAAACAGTTTCATAATTAGGTTATTGTTTCGCAACCTGTGTACTGTAGCACATGTTTGCAGAGTAAATTGTATGGACGGCCTACGCAGCCATACTTGTTTTTAATATTACAACACATTAATGATACTAATTGACGTAGTTTGGTTATACTGAAGTTTGTTCAGCATTGTTCTGAGAACAATTGTTCTGAATGATAAATGTCTTTACAATAATTAAAAATAACATTTATAAGTTATTTCTTTGCTTATTGTGTGTTTTGTGAGGTAAGTTGACGGGAGATTATGGAGTTGGTTTATTTATTGCAAGATTTTGCTAGAATAATATTTCTTATCAGACGTGGGTGTCCACTGCTGGACATAGCTTTCCTCCATAGGCGAGGTCATCAGTCCATCTAGTTTATGGACCGGGTCCGATACTGCACTTTTGGTCGCCACAAGAATTTTTCTGCACGGAACGGCCCTCGACTCTCTAGCTACGTGGCTTTCCCATTGCCACTTCCACACTGCAATTCCGCGATTAATGTTAGTTACTTTGGTTCTTCTATATTCTCATTTCTTATTATATATACTATACAATACCATCACGCTTGAATCTGGGGCAGCCCAACTGGGGAAGTACCTCCTCCTTACAGAAGACCACAGCCATAATAGTACTGCTACCTTTCAGGTATGCAGTGTTGTGTTCCTGATGGTGAGTTAGGTTCCCAGAGCTCCAACCCCCCTTAAAGGCCGGCAACGCGCTTGTGACTCCTCTGGTGTTACGGGTGCCCATGGGCGACGGTAATTGCTTACCACCAGGCAATCCGTCTGCTCGTTTGCCGCCTATGTCATAAAAAAAAAAAAAACAATATCTTTTTTTATACCACGCTGAGTGACTCTTAGGCGGATAACTCCCATTGGGATTATTCATGAATAATAATTGTACACTAGTATAGTTAAACTGAATCAAACAAGTGGCAAGTACAATGAAACAATATGAGGCACCTGAGTCAATGTACCAACTAGCTGTACTAACAACTCCAGACTCTAGCCGTTGTAGACCTTATGCCCTTCCAATAAGGTGTAACAATGACTAGGATATTCTGTTCATCTTAGTACAGTCTGTGAGAGAATTCGTTGTAAATTACTCGGGTGCGTTATTTATACCGAAAGGTATTTCTTTAAATTCATCCGTATTATCCGTTTATAAAAGCAGTCTTTTTTTATTTTTATATTTTAATTTAACTAAGCATAGAAGAATACAACAATCTCTATCTTAGTCCTAATGACACAAACGTGTTTTTTCTAACCTTAAATGTCAAAATGATGCATTCAATCGATTTTCAACGGCATTTTAGAATACACAAATGTTGAAATATTGATGTAAGTCTTAATTTACACACATTAAGTACAATGAAAACGTAACTACAAACATAAATAGTAAAAACAGTCTTATATGAGTAGAAGTTTCATTAGGTCATCTAGACCGCGGCACTATATAACGCTGGGTACTTTCTAGAAAAAAGTCTTATCATAGACATAACAAATTAAAACAGGACGTGTTATTCTTATATCACATTTTTGTTTATTTCACTACTTCTTGTAAAATTTAAAGTACTGTGAACAGTAAATTAATATTAACAAACTAAGAACAAATCAAATTATTTTTTATGAAATATTTTGATTTGCTTTGTTGTTTAAGTAGTAATACTACTATATAAATAAAAAGTTGAAATAGATAACATATACTTAAGAAAAAATGACGAGGACCTCCGGTGTTCGAGAAGGGATTCTCCAGCTGGAGATGCGGGTTCGAATCCCGTCTCAAACACCGGAGGTCCTATGTATCCGATTTATTTCAACTTTTAATATTAACAAATTGAAAAAAAAAATATTTTAAAACATATTTCGTTGACGTTTTAAATATTTACAACTATTCCAAATATATCTGTTACTAAACGTAACAAATAATTGTACAACTTGTCTTATTGTTCAACTATGGACACAGATAAAATATTCAAAATGTATATATATGCCATATGCCGGCGAAATAAAGTTGTGGGAACTATTCGAAATAAAGCGGATTAATTCGATACAATATTTTTTCACTAAACTGTTAAAAGGGCCTCTACTTTTTTTTTTAATTGTAAGCAAAACTGCTCTACTGACTTTGTCTGACTTGACTGATCTGACTAGAATAGCACCACCCCATCCCTCCTTCGGGTGTCGTAAGAGGCGACAAGCGTCCATTGAAACCCAATACAGCTACTGCGATGGCCAACCCGCCCGCCAAGCGTGGCGACTATGACAACAAGATGATACAAGTCATATTTGGGGGAGACCTGTGCCCAGCAGTGGGCGACTTACGGGTGGAATGATGAAAGTCTAAAAGCACACCGACAAAGATGGAAAGAGAGGGTGAGACGTACGTTTATAGATCTACCCACAAAAAAGGCCAATATTCGGAACTTAAAACAAAAGCAGAACATTGAACTGAATGACGGTAGCCCCGCCGACATCAGCATGGCTGTTAAATTGATTATTGATTATTTTTTATACAACGACGGTGGCAAACAAGCATACGGTCCGCCGAATGGTAAGCAGTTACCGTAGCCTATGGACGAGAGTATCTCCAGAGGATTCACATGCGCGTTGCCTACCCTTTAAGAACCTATACCCTCCTTTTTTGAAGAACCTCATATTGTAGCCCCTAGAAAAAACCTCGGCAGAAAGATCATGGTACATGTGCTACCTGTAAGTAACCCACGTATTTTAAGTCATCGTCAAGAAGGCAATACTATGCCTAAATAAAAAAAAAACATCACTACCATAATAACATTCCCCTGAGTGTACCATCCCATGACATAAACCCCATTGTTCCCATAAAAGATGTCCTTACGGAATGTCCTGTGCAAACACCACTTGTTCTGTGGACTCCTGGTGTTATGATACCAATCACACTCTACTGAACCATTATTTGTTCGTGACGTCACTTCTAGGGTTCAGTATCTGTACAGTAAGTTGCCACAGTTGACATACCTCACATTTATTATCACCATTTATTAGTTTCACATGCCGTGTGATGCCGGCTGACGAGAATAGCACCACCCCATCTCCTCCCGAGGGTGTCGTAAGAGGCGACAAAGGGAATAATCCTGCGAACGGGCAGCAGCGTCCGTCGAAACCCAATCTATAGCTACTGCGGTCGCCAACCCGCCTGCCAAGCGTGGCGACTATGGCAACTACCCCCCAAGATGATACAATCATCAAATCATATTTGTGGGAGGTCTATGTCCAGCAGTGGACTGCATACGGCTGAAATGTATGTATGTATGTATGTATGTATGTATTAGTTTCACAAAGAACAGGTTAAGAAAGCATATCTAACGTTTTGTTAACTTCGTTCTTAGCAGTCAGATTTGGACTTGTAAGTAATTATTTTTATATTTTTCTTTGGCAGTAGGTAATTTGTGTAAATGTTGGATATGTTTTCTTATAGAATAACGCGTTATTATGTCATGATATCTTTTGTAATTATGTTTTGAAAAAATAAGTCCCGCCGCGTTTCTTGCCGGTCATGAAAGTCTAAATATTTCTCGGGTCAGAGGTGAGAACCGATGTAGTTTTTATTTTTCTTCTTTTGTATACTTGACGTGTAAAAGTGCCCTTGTGGCCTACATACTGAATAAACGTTTGAGTTTGAGTTCACTCCATACAAATATTTTACTCAGATGCTAGTGTGTTGAGCAAGATTTGAAGATACAAACCCATACCTCAACAAAAATGCATGCAACCTTTGTGCAATGCCACAAGAAACTTTTTTAAATTGAATGTAGTAAGTAGTTATTATAATATTTCAATTGTCAATAAAGATATTTTCATTTCATTAACAAAAATCTTGAATATTTCGACATTTTTGATGGAATGCTTTTCATTCAAAGGCTAGGCAATAGTGCGTTAGAGTTCGAAATTCAATTCAATTTTAATTTCAATTTCATTTTTAATATTATTATTTTTTCAAGTAGACCTAGCAATAAGCACTTTCAAATAGTCAATACATCAAATATCATCTTAATCCAATAATTAATTGAGAGCACTTCAATAAAAAAATATATTTGTAATAATAATAATAAAATTCGAATCCTGGCCAAGGTCCCGACACTCACAGGTCACTCATCACGACAGCTTGTTCCTGGGTTATAAACTTCATCTATGTATATACATACGCGTATTTATGTATTATACATAACTTCGCCTAGTACCTACAACACAAGCCTCATTGAACTAATTGTAGGTCTAGGTAGATTTTTGTAAGTTTAATGAATAATATATATACAGTATAATGCTATCTGAAGTGAAATAGCATCTGCGTACCAAAACACTCCAGTTTTTTTCTCTATTTTCAAACGAACCACTCCATCCCTTAAATGTATAGATTCGTCACCCTCAAAATAGATCACCGGTCCGACATCCAGCAAATGACAAGCGAAAATTCGCCGAAAACACTAATGGGGAATAAGGGTGTAAGCGCCATTTCTCGTGTTTCCATTTTTCGAATCGGGATCCTATTTAGGTTCTCGAGAATCGTCTTAAACTGAAAAAAATTGGGGGTTACTAGATATGTTCATATAAGAGTAAGATTCAAAATGTGAGCAACTGTAAAATTTATTCTAGGCATTCACAATCCCATTTGCTCCTCCTATAATATCAAAAACACAAATCAGATTCTTACGCAGCTGCTTTTAAATCGTAACAAACAATTATTACAATAACCAATGCATCCTCCGAACAATCCGCGTATAAGTTTCTGTACAAACTCCGCAATATATTTTAAACTTCAACAGTTACTGCAGATTCGTCGTATCAGCGGCGCTGCCACGAAATACGATATTCGTATGTTTCGGATGATTGGCTACTGTCACTTTCATGATGCCTTGATTGGACTAAAAGAGAATGA
Organism: Grapholita molesta; assembly: GCA_022674325.2. NCBI lineage: Eukaryota > Metazoa > Arthropoda > Insecta > Lepidoptera > Tortricidae > Grapholita > Grapholita molesta. Next base: position 18,338,729 of record CP053124.2, on the reverse strand, counting down.
TGCTCGATATATACGAACTGCAGTTACGCTATAATTATTCTATACACCTAAGTGAGTCCCAAAACAGCGGTTCCACTGAGTTACTTGGTGAAAATAGGTATGCAAGTGTAGTTACGTCGTTACGGAATCACGTGTGTACGGGCCTAACAAACCGTGGTTAAATTGATAGATTAGTTGCGTTCTGCAAATCACGACACGGTTCATGTTTGTTATTGCTTTTCGGTAATTTCGGGGAATCTGCTGGCAATTAACGTGTCTGGAATAGGTACTCTATAGACCATTGTGATATTATAATTCATATTTATAACGTTTTGAAGTGAATAAATCTTTATTTACAACAATTATAGTCATTTAAATACGAATACTTAACTAGTTATTGACTAAAAAAGGCTTTTGAGGCATTTTACCAAGGGTGCTAGCGGCAATTCCTCGGTGTATCGCAATGCTGATGCGTGGAAGCCGCCAGCTCTTCGAGTGTGAAGCGTATGGTTGATGTAACTAGACCAGACGCTTCGCGATTTCTGCAATAAATTTGTGCGCTCTGGGACCCCATGGACCTAGAGTCTCTACGCCAAACGGAACAAAATGGTACTGCCCAGGCTCTTATATTTTTGCAATATAGGTGACAGATCGACGACGTGGTAGGCCAAGACGGAGGTGGCGGGACGACTTGGATTCATTCCACAACGAATGGCCAAAGATTGCACATGACAGGGAAGAGTGGAAATCAAGAGGGGAGGCCTTTGCCCAGCAGTGGGACACTCTGTAGGCTTATTAAAAAAAAAAAAAAGGTGACAGGTGTCCACTATTGGGATTACATTACATGTTGAGCACCCGAATGTCTCCTTTTGGTATTTTTAACCCATGCCCATCGCAAAGTTAATATTATGGCTAACAGTTCTCAAAATATTTAATATCTACGCAAGGCAAAGATTTATATGTAAGTCAGACGTAAATAGATATCCAAGGACAAATAACAGCTAATGTATATTATCTTCCAAACAATGACGCGGCATTTCAGCGTCGTTTCCCCAAAGAAACTCCGCGCACGTCCGCCCGCGCCGGCGGCCTGCGCGCAACTGTCATGTAAATGACGTCACGCGGCCGGAAGTGGGGCTTCCGGAACGCACGCGATTGGACACTTCCGGTATAATATGGCGTATATAATATGCTAATCATGGTGAGGTTATTTATTACTGAGGGATGAAAAATCAATGGTGAAGTTTAATTACGACCTCCTAGTTTTGTTGCCTACGAAACAGGAGGTGCAGGGTTCGACTTGATTTTAGGCTATCGATGCTATTTAAGGCTTGGCAGGCAGGTTGGCGATCACAGTAGCTGTACATTTGGTTTCGACGGACGCTTATTTAGTTCCAACAAATGCCTTAGGGTGCCGAATGACACATAACTTCATAGCATAGCTTGGCCGATGTCTGTGTAAGCATAGCACAGCACAGTTCTAGTGGAAAGACACTTTATTGAGCTGACTGCAGAACTCAATCGAATTAAGACAAATTACCATAAAATAGCGCAACTTAGGACGTCCACCCACAAGATGGACAGACGACCTTATAAAAGTTTCCGGAACACCCTGGATGGCAACTATTAAATTAGATATCAAATTATACTTCGTAGGTACATAAGTTCCGAAAAACCCATTGGTACAAAACCAGGGTTCGAACTTGCGACCTCCGGATTGCAAGTCGCACGCTTCTTACCCCTAGGCCACCAACGCTCTCAACCTCTTTGGGTTTATAATGCTGGATATAGACGTACCTATATAATCATTTGAATTTATTGAAATTCTAAGAATATATATTATGCAAATATATCCATTAAAGCAGATACCGGTAGGAAGGCAACCCTCTTTGTTTTCCTTTCATTTCAGATTACGGACCAAGGAGCGATATCTATTATTCCACACAATTCCACAAATGGCGTCACATTGAAATACTGCTAGCCTAAAGGCTTGGGCAGATAGGCGCGTTTTGAGAGCGTGGCGCAGCGGGGCGTGACAGCGGTGTGGCTAATGCAACGAAATAAAGCACACATTCGGACGGCAGCGTCGCGCCCCGCTGCGCCACGCCACAAAACGCGCCCTATGTGACCAAGCCTTTATATGGTTGAATTTTATCATTTCTCACAATATCTGTCGCGCGCCAACAAATATTCGAGTGCGTAAGTGACGGATAGCGCGATAGGCGACAAAATGTCAACCATGCTATCCGTTCTGAATATAGATACAGTTAGCTTTTTTATGACATAGGCTGCAAACGAGCAGACAAATTGCCTGGTGGTAAGCAATTACCGTCGCCCATGGGCTGCAACACCAGGGGAGTTACAAGCGCGTTGCCGGCCTTTAAAGGGGATTGGAGATCTGGGAACATTACTCACCATCAGGAAAACAACACTACATACCTGAAAGGTAGCAGTGCTATTATGGCTGTGGTCTTCTGTAAGGAGGAGGTGCTTCCCCAGTTGGGCTGCCCCAAATTCAAGCGTGATGGTCATTGCTGTGCCCTACCTCTCAACATGATAAATACGAAATAAATAAATACTGAGATAAATACGAAGTACGTCTATCTACGTCTTCGACCAGTGTGTGTTGCCAGTGCTGAAACGTGGTCGTTTACTATGGACCACATAAGAAGGCTCAAAGTCACCCAAAGAGCAATGGAGAGGGCTATGTTGGGAGTGTGCCTGATCGCATCAGGAATGATTTCATCCGCAGTAGATCCAAAGTTACCAAAGGGCGGGGCACATTGCGCGCACAACCAATTGTCGGTGGGTCGGAAAGGTTCTGAAGTGGTGATCACGAACTGGAAGACGCGGCGTAGGTATAAATCGCACAAGGTGGACCGACGACCTAGTTAGGGTCGCGGGATGCCGCTGGATGTGGAAGGCACAGGATTGGTCTTCTTGGGTCGTTTTGAGGGAGGCATATATCCAGCAGTGGACGTCTTTCGTCTGACATGATGATAATGATGATGATGACTCCGCTTTATGTTTTCGTTAAATTACTTTAGTATTCTTGTGGGACTTCGCATGATTTTACTCCTTACATTTGATGTACTTCTGTACCGAGTTTCTTGCCGGTAGTATAATCTTCTCTTATCGGGTCAGAGGTATGAGAGTATTCCGTTTATGAGTTCAAGTGCGTTGTAATTAATGCCTACATTGAAATATAAAGATCTCTTATCTTTTTTAAACAGATAAATTAGAGGATACATTTTTATTTCTTTTACAACGGAGCAAAGTGTTTGCCTACTCGTACTAAGACAGATAAAAAAGTGAAATTTTGAGCTCCAAACGGTCAAAATTTCAAGACACGAGAGGGAATCAAACTTTGCTGCCGAGTCACAAAATTATCGATTTCAATACAGCACTGTTGTGGGCTCAATAGAAAAGTGATTTCCAAGCTTGTAAGGCGAAAAAAATGTTGCCAGGCAACTTATTGATGTAACAAGCCACGTCGTATTAAAGGGAAAAAATCTTTGTGAATTTTTAGGTTGAGCTGGTATACGGTACAGATAAGTACTAAGTAGGTATTCGATGTCTCTCTAAGTATTATACATGTATGATAATATGTATGTAATGCGTGTGTTTTCTTTGGCACGCGCGTGGGTTATATTAAATTCTACCGCAGTTAGTTTTTTTTCTGTAGTGCGAACACTTTAAAACGCCTGACGCAAATGTTTTGAAATTTCGAACTTCGAACACAACCAAATTTCAAAATAGTTCGAAACATTCCAAATTCAAATTTACACCTCAGACTGTTGGGCCCACTCCTAACGGCCGGTCTGCCGACACTCCAAATGCTTAACAAGCGCAGGTTTGATGTTTAAAACCAGTGTATGATCTCTCTTCGTGTACAATCGATACGGTTTTAGAGATCATAGTTACATTGGTTTGACAGTCCGCTTGGTTTACTCGCGCTTGGCTAGCAATGACAACAAAACCTGAGCACCAATTAATTATTTCATTGTACTCGAATACCGCTTGCATTACCTCTAAACCATAACGGCTTAAGCAACTAAGAAAAGGCGTATGCGACTAAGGATTTCATAGCTACTTACGACTGTTTGAAATGGATGCAACGGTCACTAGAGGACCATTAACTACCGGTCAGTTCCTTAGAGGTGTTTATCAAACATGCCTTAGTTGGGAGTTCATTTGACGTGTTATGAATGTTGTGGGACGATTTTAATTGGTACCGAGTTTCTGACTTCAATGCTTAAGTATTGAATGGCGTTGGAGCTTTCTCTTCCTCTTTATTCAATTCTTGCTTCAAATATTCGTGATTAGTGAAACGTCTAGGATTTTCGTAATTAATAATGATTCAATCTTCTTTTCGCATAAATATACCTTCTGAAATAATAACAGCCATCTAAAATTTAATCGAGAATACAATTCGATTTAGCTTCATAGTTATCGAAATGTATTTGTTGAACGTAATTACATTTTAATTGGCAATCTCCGAAAGCAACACCTACAGTAACAGGAAAACCGGGTTCATTATATAGGAGCTCGGATTCCATCCAGTTAATTTATTTATATTTACACTCGACGTCCTAATCGGCAATCGATGTCAAACGTCCTCTATTAAATAATTCGCTGAGTCTCGACGAGAATAGGCACCGAATTAGGATGTCAACGAACACTCACATTCGAAAATCGAACGAAGATTCGAATTTTGAATTTAAATATGACGCCCTCACGGTGACGTCGAGTCTACAATTTATTACGATCACCGATATTTTTTATTTGCGATGGGAAAAGTGTGAGTGTAATAGGAATTAAGGTCGAGAATGGCTTGATTGCGTGGCAGGGGTGTTTTGTAAGGGATCGGAGTTTTTTTTTTATTATATTTTATAATTAAATCCGCTGTCATCTCTGTGGTATTTTCTAGTCTGTCTGCTATTGGCGTGAATGTGATGAATTTTCTCCTTCAATCTATTGAAGGGTTTTATTAATTTTGAGCGGGACGGTTTCTAATGGTCTCGGGGGCTCTATTTAATGAAGTGTTCCGTGGAGTGGAACAGATGTCCTCGTTTTGTTATTAATGACAATTATATAAGTGATACCTTAATTACGAGCCTTGTAGGTATCACAATAACCTATACTATAGCGACTGAGGTCAAACGCAGCTTCTTCTTACTACTAGTGATATGATTTCTACATTTCCTACATTATTTAACATCACGTTTTGTCACTCTTTGCGCCATATTAAATTCGTTTCGGATAGCTTAGGTCTTCATTCTCAAGCACTAACTATACCTAGCCTCGTTCGCGACACTCAAACCGACGATTTTAACAAAATCTTAATGACTCAAGAAAAAATAAGTATAAAAATAAATACTTTACAGCAGAATTCAGAAAAATGCTAATAAAAGATGTGAATACCCTGTTCAATAATGTAACATTGCAGGCCTAGGGATTCAAAGCGGTATCTTACTGTCCAGAGCATAATGCCGGCCCACATTCATACAATACGCCCATTATAACGTTACTACGTGCCTCCCTCGTGTAAGGGTCTGTCGGGGTTCTTTTCAATTGTGGGTGAGTGTTAAATTTCATGGAAAACGGACATTTTCTGGACAATCTGTTTTTCACGTGCTCTTTGTATGCAAATCAGAGGGTGGTAATGAGAATGGGAGTGTAGCGAAATCTTTTCAAATAGTATACTTAGACAGGAATAGATTTGGACGACTTGCAAATTCTAATTTATTGACACTTTACTCACTGTTTTTGACATTCAATTAGTTACTGTTTAAATTGACAATTTATTCATTTTTATTGACATCATTGACAACTAGTTTCTGTCCAGCTGGACATGATATAGATGACATTAATATTAAGTAGGCAATCCAAGTTTTGTAAAGTAAATTTTAAATAATAACTGAATTAAGTACCAATTAGCATGTAAGGTTTATCTGTAAGTGCTTGATTGATGAAATAAATAAATGAGAAATGAGGTTTGGTCAAGTGGGTAGTTACCTTATGCACAGGTAACTACCCACACAGCACAGGTAGTTCCTGAGTCATGGGTGTTTTCTACGTATTAAGATATTTGTATATGATATACATCGTTGGCTGAGTATACCGACAACACATGCCTTCTTCAGCTTACCATGGGGCTCAGTCAATTTGTGTGTTGTCCTTTTTATATTAGTACAGTCGTAAAAACCTAAGTCTTAACGACTAATACCATTCATGAAATATCAGCTTCAATAAATGTCAATGTCTGAGAATTATAAGTAATAAATGTTTTTTTAAATAAAAACACTTTTTATATCCTTGAAATTATAAAATCGGCTAACAAACTTTTTTTAAATATTGGTAGGTACAGAAAGTTGGCATGAGTAACAAAACAAAAAAAAAACTAACAACAAACAAATGAACCCGTAAGCCAAAGAAAATAAAATAAAAGTAACCAAAATATTAAAAACAGCCAATTTGGCCACGATTGTAAAAGTTGAAGCACGTGCGGAGACGGAAAATTCTAAACACGAATTGGAAAACTCGAACTAAACAAAACCCTTTAATGTTACTTCGACGCTAAAACCGGAGTGGCTCCAGATTGTCTCAGAGAAAACATAAAAACTTTGCCAACGTCGAAATTTCACGGGCTGCCTTGTTTAAGAAAAAAAAAAACAATCTTAGCCAAACGAAAATGCTCCTTAAACTAACGTAGTAAAGCTATACCTTTTCTCAGGTATATTTTCGTTTGAAATTAAAGCCTTTAGTTAATTAAATTTATCCATTCAAAGCTACACTTTTGATTCTAGAGGCGCATTTTTGCGGTTTCGCTAGTAAAATTAACCCTTTCTTGCGGGAATTAATTGAGTTTTTGTTGTCATTGTGGACGAGACGATCGAAGTTCGCAGCTATTTTAGGGTTAATAATGGCTGCAGCCGAGTTTTGTAAGGGTTCAGCAAATCAAATTAACTATCAATGGTTCGATTTTGAGCCGAAGTTTGGTTCCTTTGAGCTGTGGTTTTGAAATTTGAGAGGCCCGTTTAATTTTCCTCTCCATGCAGTTTGTTTACACCAAAACGTTTTGTACAACTAAATTAATGTACACTTAAATATTGCTCTGACGTTTCCTATACTACAGTTTAGTTTCACATGCAATATAAAACAATGTACTATGTCGAACAGTCTGTGGTAGGTGGGTCACTTTATTTATCCTCTAGGCGCCCAATTAGGTTTGTAAAATTTAAAATTCAAAATGGCATTCAATGGCCTTTTTATAGGTCTCTGGGCGGCTAGAGGTTAAGACAATGATTTCAATATTACTAAAGAATCTAACTCTCTTCCCAGGTATGGGCGGAGGAATGGGTCAGATGGGAGGATACTACGGAGCGGCGTACGGGCCGCTGGGCGCCAGCATGGCCGCGGCAGCAGCGGCAGCAGCTCAGCAAAACGCCATCTCTGCTGCCCTCACGCCTAATGCACAGGTAAATTTACACCAAACAGAATTCCAACCATTCAATAAATAAACCAGACCCGGGTCATCATGATCTTCAGCCGAAAGACGGATTTCCACAACGCGTCCATCGATTTGTCGCGACCCTATCCAGATCGTCATTCCACCTACTTGGGGGGCCTTCTAATGCTACATCTTCATGAACGTTGTCGCCACTCAAGAACCTTTTTGCCTAATCCAGCGGCAGTTATTCAAGCATTGAGCCTTGCGGCGTTCCTACTCTAACGGCCCGGCCACGACATTGCGCGAATTGCGGCGCGGCAAGCGTTTTATCTGTTCATAGCGTGTGATCCCAACTAACCGCAGTGCATTGCGCGTCTTGACCGCGCAACGAACAGATAAAACACTTGCCGCGCAAAGTCGCACATTGTCGTGGCCGGACCGTTGAGCTTGGAAATTCATTGAGCTACGGGACCCTGGTATTGTCCCTAAACTGCGACCAGAGACCCACGGAGGACGGGCACCGTTACTTAGAGCGGAGGAACAACTGCGATCTCCATCCTGCCTGCCGCGCCTGGCGATTATAGCAGTAAACCCCCATGCTTATCTTAAATGTACAGATTTGATCCGTGACTCGTTTTTCTTCTAATTATATGCAGGCGTAGTCACAGGCAAGATCTAGTATAGATTCCCAGTACATCAAATTACTAGTAAGATCACAAAGTCATCACTTTTTATCAAGAACCCATTTTTAAACCGTACATAATCGCACTAATAAATAACCGCCATCTTCCCATAATTACCCGTTGAATGATCGAGCACATTATAATTAAAGCGGCAGAAGCTGGCGAGGAAATTTTTACACCCATTTAGTGGGTTTCGCTAGTTTTACACCCAATTAATGGGTGCTTAGTAAAATCGCGTGAAATAAGGAGTCCGTGTGTGGCGAATGCGATCTTCAGAAAAGCCATATGAAATGGATAATTAAAAAAATATTGCTGGGGCGGTATTATGATAATCGTATATCGAGTTTAAGTAATTAAATATAATATATTACATACGTTTACTGATAATGCCAGTCGAAACTGAAATAACCATAATATGTATGTATATATGTGCTCTGTAATAGCAAATATCATAGAAAAACATAATTAAACAGCTTAAAAGTTAAGTTAGAACAAATTTGATGTTGACTAATATTAAGTAAATTAAAATAAAAAGTTATACCTAGATTTGTATATACCGGGTGCGGCCTGTAATAGGAGCAAAAATTTTAGGGATCGCTTCTACACCACGAACGTAACAATATTTGTTCTACAACTTTAAATAATTGGGTAATATATTACCTGTGATTTTTTCGAACAAAGTAAATAGTATTTTCAATGAACAGCATCCAATAGTATAGTTGACGTTTACTGTCAGCCTACAAACTTCATAGTTTTTGCAATACATTGCTTGCTTGGAAAATCTTTTTTTATTAATATTTATTAAACTATAAGTTATTTTCAAATGTCGTAGAACAAATGTTGCTACGTATTTGGTGTAGAAACGATGCCTAAAGTTAAAGCTCCTATTACAGGCCACACCCGGTATATGTTTTTATACAAATAAAGTTACATATACCTACTTATTTCGAATATTATATAATATTCGAAATATACTTCTTATCATTACAATAACTGTACAAGTTTAGTTAACCTTGTGAAGTTTAGTTTAATAGCAGGAGTGTCCCAACTCCCAGGTTCGAATCCTAATTAGGACATTTATGTGTTTACCACGAAATATAACAAGCCTTGACCTTACTGTAGATGTCGTGTAAAATTTTCCTAAAATATATACTTCCTTAACTCTTGGCCAAAAACAGCAAAAGACCGGGAGTTGTGGGGGTTCACGGGAGAGGCCTTTTGCCCAGCAGTGGGACACTATACGCTAACAACAAAAAACAAAAAAGAACAAGTACCTATAACCATACTCGTTCTTTTTTGTTTTTGTTTTTTCATATCTTCTTCTTTGCCCACTTTTTTTGCGGCACATGTTAGCTCCTTAACCATATGGGCGTAGTAACCTATTACGACCGAAATAAGAGGGTTTCACACCAGTCACGCAACTTGAACGGACAGGCGTGTAATGAGCAGAAGTTATTGTCTTCATCTTAATATTTTACCTTCACAAAAACTTTTATTAAAAACTCATTGTTAACAAGATTACTTAATATCTGAAATCCATTAGACGCGTGTTACTTTTGATGCTGTTTTTTAGGTTTCCTTTTAAGTTTTTAGGATTTACCGGACCGGCGGAAAATTTAAGGTATTTGTAACGCTCTGTATTTTTTAAACGTATTTTTGACAATGTACAATAATGAAATCACATCCTGTTGAAAACCCATACAATAAAACTTGTAGACCTATAGGTATTGCCAAATGACAATTAATAGATATTACCTAATGGATCTAATTAGTTTGTTATGTCATTATGATAAGTCGGAATTTTCAGCTAGGTGTGTTTCATTTATCAGATATGCTACTAGATGTCACTGTACCGTGTATAAAAATTTCTGCTTCGCGCTATTAAGATTATTTCTAGTAACATAACCTTTAGTTATAATTATACCTTTTTGTTTATTACATTACTGCAATGTAATCCAATAGTTACTGTAATGTAACTGCAATTATTGTAATTACATTACTATAACCGTAATTTACTTAATTTACACTAAGTAAAATTTACACAAATGATAATTAAGGTCTACTGTCATAAAAACGAAAGGAAATGGCTTCCATTACCCGCATACCGAGTATTTTTTAATATATTATCCGTTGGTTAAAAATACTCGACATTATGTACTTACGCATATAAAATTTCAGCTTTCTAGAATGTTAGTACTGCTATCACAGAGTTAGTCTGTGTACAGACAGCAACACTCATAGCTGTACATCGGTGGACCTTATGCCTTATATAATAAGGCCTACCGATGTACAGCTAAGAGTGTTGCTGTGTGTACAAGAGAAACAAATCCTATAAATGCATAGCTTAATAAGCGCAACCCTAACTAAACTAAACTTAGCCAACCCTAATAATAAAAGAAAATCTGTCACTAACACCAATTTAAGCCATCTTTAAACCACCCGATACGACTTATCGGCGAGGATGCGACATGGGGTGTTACCAGCAATTTATGAACGAATATTATTATTATTTTTTCCGTAATTACCTACTGTCTTAGCGTAATCTTATCTTCTAATACATTTTTTTTTGACGGGTAGGTATAATGTTAATACAAAATACTTATTATAGCTAACTACATCTTAAAACTTACTAGATTAAAATATATATTGCTTTTCATTTTATGTCTAGTAATTTTTGGTCCTTGCATCTTTATGTTAGAAAGAGCCATTTATATAAATTCTAAATTCTCGGTCCGTGGGCCCCTCTCGCTTGCGTGGGCGCTCTGAGTCTCTTTAAATACCTTTCAAAGAGACTCAGAGATGCCACAGAAGACCGAAGAGCTGGCTGCTATCCTCATCAGCCTCACGACTCAGCGAGGAAATGCTACAAGCGTCTTCGGTACCATGCCACAGGGGTCTTTTAGATTTATTTTATTTTAAATCATTAATTGTTTTTCTATTATTTAGTTATTTTTGACAAAAAAAATGAATAAGGAAGTTTAATATATCAGACGCGTTACCTACAAACTGATAACCCAAATTCAATATACCTACATAATTAACCTGGTATACATTTGTGATGTAGCTAATAAGCACAAAGATTTTGAAAATCAATTATTACTATTAAAGTTTGAATTTCAATATCAGACTAAAAATAACAGAGAAAATCGCTGGTAAAAACCAGTTAGCGACTATTAGGGGGGCGATTCTCAAACCACTCGATTCGATCTCATTAATCTGTTGATCCGAGGGTGCGCTTGAGGGACGTTCAGTAAACAAGAGGGGTATAGTAATCATAAACATCTATACAATATTACTCCTTATTGTAATGGGTTAAGGTATACATGTAAACAATAGGGATGTTTTCTTTATGACATATGCCATAAACAATCGCAATATGGTTTGATTATCATATTATTAGGCTAAAATTATTCTTTATGGCATTCAGATTTTCTAACATTTTTATATAAGCGAGTGTCAGATATTTGTTTCTGAGATATGGGTGTTTCCTATGTATTTAAGTATTTGTATCCATACTACCCACACTTACTAATATTATAAATGCGAAAGTAACTATTTATCTGTTGTCTGTTCCCTTCACGCTTAAACCGCTGAACCAATTGAGATGAAATTTGGTATGGAGAGAGTTTGAGCTGCAAGAAAGGACATAGGATAATTTTATTCCATACTTTAAAGACAGGCATGGCTGGCCGATGAAGTCGCGAGGAGAAGCTAGTATATATATCGTTGGCTGAGTCCACAACACGAGCCTTCTTGAGTTTACCGTGTATGTTCTGTAATATTTATCTATTTAATTTAGCTACCGATTTTGTCTCCCTTTTCATCAAGCAACATAATTTATTTCTTGTCCCTATCTCCACAGTTTTCAATTAACTGACGTCACCCACTAACAATATAATCAGCGTATGCGCCCTCTCAAGATAAACATTTAAATCTAACAACCCACCAGATTGAAATCAATCAAAAATCACAATTAAAAAATGGCAAAACGCAATGTTAATCCAATAAGCCCGGGGTGGAGCCCTCGCACACGGAGCGAAGTGACGTAAGTGACTAAGTATAGAGGGTGATTACATCATGGTGTTTGAATTGAAAAAAAACCGCACTTCCAACTAACAGTATAGATGGACGAAGAAAAGTCCAGATAGTAATTTAGAAACATGAATGATTAAGCAAACTGCAAATAGAACTCTGAAGATAATAAAATAACAAATGACAAAGTACAATGAATTGCTTTGCATGTTTAAAAAAAAATAGCTAAGACTTGATTTCTTGAGTATGTATAATATATACGATAAACGATCATCAATATTTCATGTTTTTAATTAGGCAGTCTTGCAATGGCACCTAGTCTACATTTATCCTGTCACAACTGTGACAACAAATTCAAATAGGCTATTTAACACAGATTTAACTAATCCTGCTTTTACTATCCTCTTGAATTAGGTGCATATCTGCCTCAATCAACTATTACCTGTCCTTCATTGTCACGGTTACGTTCCCTTGGGTCACTCTTCAAACCACATTTTAATTACATCTAAACACACAAAACATGCATATTTGTGGTAGCGATATGTCCCTTCCACAATGGGTCACCTCCCAAGAGCATCAGTAGTACGCAGGGCCACTTTTATTTTAACAAACTATGTTTCAGTTGCCCCTAGCGATGGGACAGAATAACAACAACAAATAATTGATTCACTCATTTATTCGTTTGAGAAGCTTTCGGCTTCCAGGAAACATATTCGTATTTCAGATACGATTTTTTTTTATGAAATCCCCTTCGTTATATACACCCTGTAGCACTTTCCCTACGCCCATTTGCGCACGGGGTAGTGTTAAACACATCTCCGGGAGATTAAACTCCAAACAGAGGGGAGATGGCGGAATTAATTGTACAAGTTAGTGTCAAGTAGCTGGTGCAGCTTCATGACCAGTTTAGTACTGATTTAGAGGTTAATATTCTGGTATTATTTTTAATATAAAAAGAGAAAGTTTGTTTGTTACTTTTTTACGCAAAAACTACTGTAGGGATTCTATTGAAATTTTAAAATAATGTAGCTTACATCAGAATAAAACGTATAAAGCCTGCCTATGATCCGATAGTCCTAGGTTCGAATCCCAGTCAGAGAATTTTGGACAATTCTCAAAGTATCTTTATAAATTATTGCCTATGTTTTATAATAAATATTTCGGGACAATCTTACTCAAATCGACTTAGTCCTACGGTAAGCTCAGTAAGCCTTGTGCTGTAGGTTCTAAACGACGATATATATAATAGATAGATACATATATAAATATACTTAAATACATAGAAAACACCCATGAATTAGAAACAAATACATGTCTTCATCGCACAATAAATACTCTTACTAAGATTTCAACCCAGGACCAGCGACTTCATAGGCAGAGTAGTGACCCACTAGGCCAAACCTTTCGTCAAACTTACTTAGAAATGCAGTTGTCATTCCGCCATATTTGTTTATTTTATTTTACTTTTCTATTTACCCCGAATATACTCGTTGGTTAAATTGAATTAATGTACCTAATACTTTCTGATTCTGACGTATATATACATAAATAAATAACGTTCATAAACCAGGAACATATTGAAGTAAAATAGTAGTTTATGTATCTGTGCATAATGAAGGGCATTATATATTCATAATAATATCACACGATTATTGTAATGCCTAATTATGTATAGTTACATACACTACTTTATCTACACACATATCATAAATGTTTTAAGATGGGTTCAGGAACCGTAGGGAAATAACCTGCAGTATTACTATAGTGTTACTTGAAACATTAAAAACTCAACGAACAAAACAAAAGACAGCTTCGAATGGCGGCGTTGCGTATTTCATATCTCAGTCAAATATTTTTTTAAACCATAGACAAGCGAATGAACTCCCTATTCTATTGTCACTCGAAGTCTTATGACGTTCAATTTTTATTAAAAAAACATAACGTATTGGCGTTTCGTATCAACGACTGTTTTAATATCTATAGATACTAAAATAGACACCCCACTTGAATTTGACAGGTGTTCCAAATTTAAACTCATAACCTACGGATTTCAGTAGGTAATGTTAACATTACATCTCCATTCATTTCTGATGGTTGGTAATGCTGGTCATTGCCTACGGTTTCTGGACGCATTTTAGAGCACTTATGATATGTACGTAGATAAACATTAATTACATCGAATATAATTTCTAACAAAACATAAACAGCACACACGATCCCCAAGCGACTTAATCCCTAACCTATCAAACTCACAAAATTACCTTCTCCATCGCAGATATTGTCTGGGCTATTACTAAACTGAAAAGAAAAACCTATCAGTAGCCCCTCGATCCATCACGCATTGTGCTACCTTAATAGACCCCGAACTATCGAATGAGACGCACTTTTTTCGATTAAAGAATCGACCCCCGAGAAACAATATAATCAGCTACCATTGAGTGTTATAAAGTTTACCTGCGTATTAAAAATGGTGAGTGAGCAGTTTTGTAATGAACCATTGTGGGTTTAGATTCGATTATGGTCACGGACAAGGGTTGGGCTTGGGTCCATCATCATCATTATAGCCGTAACTCGTCCACCGCTGGGCGGTCTCCCCCAAATATGACTTTTATCATCTTGCATAATCGCACGCTTGGCAGGCGGGTTGGCGATCGCAGTAGCTGTAAGGTTTAGACGAACGCTGCTGTCCATTCGTTGGAACATATTGAACCTCCTATAAACAGAGGCTGAACCGTGTGGCGGTCTATGAGGAAGGTATGTGTCCAGCAGCGGACAATGGCTGATAAGGATCCATTTAGTGGTCTAGGTAAGGCTAAACTAAGTCTTTATACAGTCGCCATCAGATATATCGGGGCTGTGGAGGTGGTCATAAATATCTGAACATGCACTTTATCGCCATGACAGTAGAGGCGTTTAGATATTTGAGACCACCTCCACAGCTCCGATATATCTGATGGCGACAATACAGACAGCTGATTCGACAATTATAACTATTATAAGCCGCGTAGGCGTTACCAGTACCCTTACCATGAGTTGTGACATTACGGTTTTCGATAACGAGTATCGAGTTTACTATCTGTGCATCTCGCTTGTTCTGTAGTGCGAACGAGATGTAGAGTTTTGGATCCGGGTATGTCTTTAAACTACGTCCAACAATGAGAGGTAGGGCACAGCGAAGTACCATCACGCTTGAATCTGGAGAAGCCCAACTGGGGAAGTACCTCCTCCTTACAGAAGACCACAGCCTTAATAGCACTGCTACCTCTCAGGTATGTAGTGTTGTGTTCCTGATGGTGAGTAAGGTTCCCAGAGCTCCAACACCCTTTAAAGGCCGGCAACGCGCTTGTGACTCCCTTGGTGTTGCGGGTGCCCATGGGCGACGGTAATTGCTTACCATCAGGCAATCCGTCTGCTCGTTTGCGACCTTTTGTCATAAAAAAAAAGATAGTAAACTCGATACTCGTTATCGAAAACCGTAATGTCACAACTCATGGTACCGAAAACTTTCGCCAAAACCTTTCGAAAGTTAAGCCCGATGGTAGATAAACCACAATTGTAAAACGCATTCAACTAATTGAATCCATTCCTAATCGTGTTTTTAATTAATGCTTTAGAATGTCCAATTCACTTATGTCATAGTTTGTAAAAGAGCTAGACTTTATCCGGTTGCATTAAGGGTTATAATCGCTCGGCTATGTTGGACAAAGGGCATATACAATTTCCATTAAAGTATGTGTTAGATTGACAGCAATTATAAGGTAAAGATTTTTATTTAGTTATCTTCATTAGGTTGTATGTATATGTATATGTTCGTTTAAATCGAAAGAAAAATAGAAAATAATTGACTCGCAGCGGGACACGAACCCACAACCACTGGATCACTAACCCAGTGCACTTCCAATTGTGCTATACGAGTACCGCATAGGCTTGTCAATTTTTTTCTATCTCTCGTCGTATACGTCATCATGGGTGACGTGTAAATCAAATAAAAAAATAAACTATTTTTCTTTTGATTTAAATATCGAAGATATTCGCTAGCAGACGTTTCTGCATAATAATAAAAAAAAATGTATGTATATGTATTCTGTAATTGGGCCATTTTATTTAAAGTTGTATACTCAACTTTTTTTTTATTTGGATTTTTTTGTGTGGTTTCTACTCAAAATCATGAGCTCTTTCGAGTCTGGTAGGAATAAAAATGTGTCCTTAGCTTTTCATACATTTTTTATTACTTCCGTTCCGTTGCCGCCATTTGAAATATATGAAAAATAGTAACGGAATGGAATAAAAAAGCTTGGGACACATTTTTTCTCCTATAAGGCTCGAAAGAACTCATGACTTTGAGTAGAATCCACACAAAAAAATCAAATAAAAAAAAAGTTGAGTATACAACTTCCCGCTGCGAGTCAAAATTTTTCTATTTTTCTTTCGATTTAAATATCGAAGATATTCGCTAGCAGACGTTTCTGCATAATAAAAAATAATATACAACTTGAAATAAAATGGTCCAGTTCCCTAATACATTTGATGTCTGCACGTATGCCTTTTTTCATCTATCTTTCTATTATTATATGACTTACTTATTTGCCATCGTGCATATTAAACAAATCTGATCCTTTAGGATATACTCATTTCAAGGCCTTGTATCATAAAGGCGTAAGCGACATTCAGTTCTTCGCCACTATATCCCTTTTATACTCTGGGTGTTTCTGCTCGTAAACAATTTGAAATTTTAACGCTCGGACACAGCTTATAGCAGCGTCACTAGTTTATGGCGCTATAAAATAGCGGCGTATTGTGCGTGAAGTGCTGTCGCTGGATAAGTCTGATTTAGCGCGCCTCGTACGTAATGGGGTAATGGGGTACACACAGTTCCGTGGAATGCGGGTACACTTAATATAAACGCAATTTACAAATAATGTAATGCTTGTTATTGCTCAGGTACTCAAAGTCAAAGACGCTTTAAAAAAATAGTATTTTATGCTTTTTAAGGTTGCAAACAAGCATACGGCCTGCCTGTAAATAAGCAGTCATCGCCTATGAATGCTTGTAACTCCAGAGGATCACACGCGCTGCCAATTAAGGTTCTGCGGCGCTACGGCGAAAAACGATATTCGTTTTAGGACGATTGTCTCTGTCACTCTCACGCCTTACTTGGAGTAAAAGATAATTATGATGCTCGAAATGTATGAACTTCGATGTAACTAAACCCAGGTGCGAGTTTTTATTAAGCACCCCAAAACATAATATTCATAAATTATTTTTTATATGTAGAAACGTCTGCTAGCGAATATCTTCGATATTTAAATCGAAAGAAAAATTTGACTCGGAGCGGGACTCGAACCCACAACCACTGGATCACTAGCCCAGTGCACTTCCAATTGTGCTATCCGAGTACCGAGTAGTCCGAGTACCGAGTAGTCCGAGTACCGAGTAGTCCGAGTTGTGGTACTCGGATAGCACAATTGGAAGTGCACTGGGCTAGTGATCCAGTGGTTGTGGGTTCGAGTCCCGCTCCGAGTCAAATTTTTCTATTTTTCTTTCGATTTAAATACATAAGATTCTTATTTACTGATCAACCTTGAACGTCCACTGCTAGCCATAAAACTCCCATATAAACCTGTACAAGCTACTACTCCAAAATGATTCATTTGTTCTGCATTGATTACTTCAACGAATTTGTTGACCCATTTAAATAAAAGTGGCTTATGCAAGGTGCGGCAGTGTGTATCATTCGTATAATATTTTTCCCACAATACCTGACATACTCCATTAAATACCATATAATCGATATATTTGTGTGTGTCGCATTTGTAGACAGACAATCACGCACTTTTTAAAGCGACATTATAGGTGAAAAACTTAACTGAAAGACCATGTCTATGTAGTTGTGCGAGAATTAATGGAACTTACGTCAAAATTTGAATATAGAACTCCGACATGTGTGTACACACGTTACTACTACATAGGCCAGAGGCTCTAGTGTAAGTTATTTTTGACGTAAAAAAAACGTCTCGAACGCGTAAGTGATAATGTTATTTATATGGGAAACACTAACGCGATGGTAAAATAATATTACGTTAAAACCTTACACTCAGGGCTCAATTTTAGCTAAGTTTTTCACCTATATAGATTATTATAGATTGGTAAATTTGGTAACTAATTTGGACACTCGCCATTAGATATATCGTAGCTGAAAGTCACAAATATCTAAACAACGCGTCTATTTTCAAGGCGCAAGACGAGCAACGGTGCATTATGAATTGACGTACCTACTACAGTCTTTATAAATTATTTTTTATTTATTTATTATATTAGGTACAATAATAACAATATTCTTTAAAACATTGCCCCACAAAACTGCATAAACAGTTTGACTGATATATACATATTTTGAACCTTTGCCATTGATATAAGATAAAAATGCCATATAATATATGCTCCTGTGCCGATGCCGTGGAGTGTGGCGTTTTTGTGCCGTAATATAATAGCACCACCCAATTTCCTCCCGCAAGTGTCGTAAAAGGCGACAAAAGGAAAAAACCGACAGATGGGTAGCGGTGTCCGTCGGCACCGAATAGACAGCTACTCCGGTCGCCAACCCGCCTGTCAAGCGTGGCGACTATAACAACTAGGGAGGCCTGTCCAGCAGCGGATATCTTATGGCCCATTCTGGCGGTGGTTCCCTAATAAAGTAGGCAAGAGTTAAAACCATTTTGGATCGTGTGTTCAATTTGTATGAATCACGTTTTATATGAATTGTATTTTGAATGAAATTAATGAGTTACCGAACGCAAAGCCGGATTAAACTACTTAGTCGTGGCTATTCAGGCATCTGATAGTAATTTAAATAAAATTAACTACGTTTATAAATAATATATTGTATTGTGATAGTTGAGGTGGCGATTGGAAAATATTACAAAATGATAAATATAATAGTTTTTTTTATGGTAATTTATATTTTAAGGGCAATCTGTATGTCATAACATTTCATTTTTTACTGTATTGAAATATACTTATAACTTGTGTTAATCCCGTCTCGAACACATGAGGTCCTCGTCGTTTTTTCTTAAGTATATGTTATCTATTTCAACTTTTAATTTATATAGTAGTATTACTACTTAAAAAAATTAAAGCAAATCAAAATATTTTCATTAAAAAAAAAATATTTGATTTGTTCTTAGTTTCATAGATGGCAGCACCACCTCTCTAGCTATATCAGAATCCCGAAAGGTATTCATATAGGAGGTGCAAACACGTAGTGTTTCACTTTAGAGCTGGTAAAACGGTGCCTAAAACTGTTAAAATAAACAGGATCACATATACTTGATTAATTTCGACGGGTTCCGCTGTGTACGGGTGGCCAAATTAGTTAAGGCGTCAGCCGCGGTAACTTGTGTTGAGTTAAATACAGCCTGGGTCAAAAGTATTTAGCGCTTCTGGCAATTTGAATTGAAATGATAACTTTGTAAGAAAGAAATTTGAAACTATTATCTTAAATATAACCACCACCTTCTATATATAATTCACTTATGTTTACAAATAAAAAAGGTACTTGAATATAATGTTTTATAATAATTGTATAGAAAAGTTAAAGTTACAATAGCTCGCTTTATTTGAGACTTGTTTTTTGGCTTCCATTTCACTTACATAAAACATTACTTTGAGAACTAATTAAATTCTCTTTTTTTTTTGTTTTATTAAAGCCTATTATATTCTACGTTATTGTGTTCGTATTTGTGTAATTCGGAAATAAGTTTTTATTTAGAAATTGTATATACAATTACGTTATGTTCAATACTTTTGGCCGTGGCTGTATATATTAGTAAATAAAGAAATATATTAGTAAATATTGTATATTTACCAAAAGATGTATAAGAAGTTTTTTGCTAAACAATGTTTCTTGACGTATTTTAAATATTATCTTTATTAATAAAAAAAGTGTTGTTAGTTCCGGCTTTTATAACTAGCTTGAACCGATTTGGATAATTTTGGGTTCGTTGTGATCGTCTTGGTCAAAAGTTTAATAGTACCCATGCTAAAAATAAGAGAAAAACAATCAATCAATAGGATCTCATTTATAAACTTTCAGGCAGTACAGTCGCCATGAGATATATCGGAGCTGTGCATGTGGTCACAAATATCTGAACAACGCCTCTATTGTCAAAGCGATAAAGTGCATGTTCAGATATTTGTGATCACCTGCACAGCTCCGATATATCTGATGGCGACTGTACAAAGTTCACCGAGACAGCTAGTATATTATAAAGAAAATAAAAACAAAACAATCTGTTTCCCCAGTTATTATTTCCAGAGATAGTACCAAAATGCTAAGAAACTCCATAATAATTATACTTTTCAGTCATTAAACTATTTTTCTTTTTGTTCCAGGTCGGTTCCACAATGGACATGTCCAAGTATTCCATCGAAGCAGAAAAATACAGAAGCTACGGCATGTACCCGGACCCTTCCCGGGGCTATATCGACTCGGCCACGCTCTCCAAGGCCTACATGTACATGGACCAGCAGCAACAACGCTCTTACCCCATGGACATCAGTAAGATGTACTCCGAGGCGTCTGCGGCAGCCATGGCCGGGCTGAACTCTGTAGCCCCAGCACCGTCCAGTTTATCCCCGCGCTCGCCGGCGGAATCTCCCGACACAGCTGTGAAGGGGCATGATCGTACTGAAGGCAGTTCTTCGTCAGGCTCAAATCCGTCCCCGTCGCTCCCTTACTACCAGGGCTCTCCAGGGATGCTCTTACCCCAATATCCAGCTCAGTACACACAGTCCAGCCAAGGCGAGTTCCGACGGCCACTAACAGTCATATTCTGACCTGACTCCTAAGCCTTCGTTAACAGTTGCGCGAGATATTGAGCTCGTTTTTGTTTAAGTTTGGACGTTGCAGTTTTACGTTATTTTCTCTGTGGGTAAATCGGACAGTTCTTTTTATGTCAGTGTTATGTGTAACTGTTCTATGTTGTCGTATAAATCCCGTCTAACCTCGTAGAAGATTAGCCGTATTTGCCCCATGTTATTGCCCAGTCGCGCGTCATTTTGTTTTCCTATTATTCACGTTTTCGTGTTTTCCAAAGTTCCTTTTTCAGTTTCTTGTAGGATTAGAAATTATATTGTGACCTAGATTCGTGTATATTGTAAATATTGAAGTTTCTAGCTCGTAAGTAAATGTAAAGTATTGGTAGATATTTATAGTCCAATATTATAACTTTTAAGCCTCAATGGCTTATTATATTTGTCGTACAAAAGTTCTATTGTCAAAGTTTAAACTGTACCTGTATCGCGAGTTGCCGCAGTTAAAAAACGCCGCGTTTTTTACGTCAGTATATTTTTTTCATAAAAATATGTTGCGCAGATGCTACCGAGTATGTTTTAGCCAATTCGTGGTAAAGGTACTAGTATATATATTTGGTGTGACGTTGTCAATAATAACATAGATAGTTTTAGGCGCGGTAAATAATGGAACAAAAATATATTGTATATTTTTACCATTTACCTCTGATCTCGATTATTTCATGTTTAGTTATTATTGACAATGATTTATATCATGTTATCAGTTATAATAGTATAACAGTGATGACTTCTTGACAGTTTTTTCGAGAAATTTCATATATAATGTTTTTATTTATTTATACTGCAATGCAAATAAATAAAGTACTTTATAAAACGTGTCCAATTTCACTCACAACGATTCTATATGTTACGAGTAAATTAATGTAAATAAAATATCTTGACAATAATGTCAATTTGTAAATAATAAAGGAGTAAGCTAACTTAAATTAATGTTTCGTCATTAGTGTTAGAGTAAGATTAAGCCCTTGAAAGCAATTTTCATCTGCGGCTAAAAACGCTGACAAATAAACGCAGCGGTTTTAATGTCCGTGGCCATGTCCTAACCATGCATTTATGTGTTGCCATAACCTTTTTATATCTATTTCATAATTTATTACCAACTAAAATTTGAGAAGTTTTTTTGTTTTATAACTGGTATTTTTTGTGGTATTTCGGTAAGGAAATATTCAAAATTATTTATATGAAACAACACATTGTAATGATTTTGGTACTATTTTGATTAAAACCTTTTTTTAAACAAATCATTACTTTTTGTTGACGAATAATGATGATTCAATTAATTGTTTCGATTTAATTTTCAATCACAGAACAACATTCTGTTTTAATTACTATTACTATCCATGTACAGTCAGCAGCAAAAATTGCTAAGCGTTTGAAGTGTTCAAAATGACCTACACGCACTCTTATTCTCTTGACAATAGAGACGTGTTGAACTCATTTTGAACACCTCAAATGCTTAGCTACTTCTGCTGCTGACTGTACCTACACTGATTGAAAAAAAAATCAAAACATAATATTGAATTACTTATTTTTTAGTTTTGCTCAATATTATGCCGTTTGTTTCCTCTTTTCCATATTTTTTTTTCAGAACTTGGCTGACTTTGCAAAGGCAATTATTGTATATTAAAGTCGAATGTATAGATGAGACTATTAAACTAGAACTTGATTAAAATTATAATAAATACGTAAATAAAAACTATTGGAAAATCGATTATGTGCTTTCATTTCAATTACCTACCGTACATTTCTTGGAAAGTGTCACAATGCTGCAAGAAAACTTCAGTATTTTTTTTTCTCTATAAACCGTTATTCTGTACCCTTACCATGAGTTGTGACATTGACGTTTTCGATCACGAGTATCGAGTTTACTATCTGTGTATCTCGCTTGTACTATTTTAGTACTGATAACTGGCATAGGATAGAAATAATATTATCGTGAAATAGTTATTTGTTCAACAAGAGAGGAAAGTTGTTTTTTCTTGCGAGTGTTTATTTTGAGTCCCGAGTAAGCGAAAGATTCTATAATTGAATCACGAGCGTAGCGAGTGATTCTAGTGTTAGAATCTTGAGCGTAGCGAGGCACTCAAAAACACGAGATGTAAAATAACTTTACTCTAGTGTGACACATACAACTTTTCACCTCAGTAGTGAGAACATATTAAAGGTTAAATAAGTTGCCAAAAATGTCATTTTTAGTACAAGCTTTTATTGCCGACTGTACTTTTTTTCACACTCGTCATCTACTCTTCGAAAGGATTCTAATGAGCCTAAAACACCACGGGTTTATCTTGTGTTGCTTTTGCTACCTTCTGACTCCAGCATCAGATCAGATCAGTGGTACCATAATATTGCATTGTAACCGAAATTACATAAATTTGTGTGCTAAATTTCAGCTCAATCGGTTAAAGATGTCTGCTTCAAAATTGAGTTGCAAGATTCCACCCGGATAAATATACAAATACATACATCAAGTTAAATAAAATCTTGTAAAAAAAATAACATCAAGTTAACCACATTTAAGTTTTTTATTTAAGTTAAGTGTTTTATCTGCAACTGCACTGGCTTCATTACTTAATATTTTGTTAAAATAATTTTCATTTTAAAATATATGAACATTTCAAAATTATAATATTTGATTAATTTGTGAGGGTCCGAACGTGGTAGTGGTGTTAAGGGAGTCCATTATGTCCTATTGTAATAAATAGATACATATAAATACTTAAATACATAGAAAACACCCATGACTTAGGAACAAATATCTGTGCTCATCGCACAAATAAATGACCTAACTGGGATTCGAACCTGGGACCACCGGCTTCTTAGGCAGGGTCATTACCTACTAGGCCAGACCGGTCATCAATTAAAAAGCTACTTTGTCTCACTCCCTGGAGTGACGAAAGTAGTAACTTTCCTCACTCTCTGAAAGTGAGGAAAGTAGCACTTTCCTCACTCCCTGGAGTGAGGAAAGTAAACATGTTCGAGCTGCTGAGGTGAAAAGTAAATTAGTATATTTTTGTAGTAATAATGAATTCTTAGAAAAGGAATCATCTCATACAATTAAAACTGTTGTGAGCCATGTTACTACTACTTAGTTACAAACGGATACACTCACGTATAATTATATCGCACTAATTATAGCGGACAGCAGTGAGTGATACACATTCAACGCGATCGGTGTGTCCTGACTCGGGCTGAAGATGGGTAGCAGAGCTTACCCGAAACATGTCGCCTGGTGCGATATAATTACACGTGAGTTTATCCGTTTGTAACTAAGTAGGAGTCATCTCTCTGGAAGCTCAGTAGGCTCTACCTACGGACATGCATCCCGGAGTCGAGAGTTCGAGTCTCGCCCGAGACAGAAGATTTTTTCAATTTTTCCTCTATTTTGAAGGACTTCGTTAATAGAGATTTCTCATCATCATCATATCAGCCAAAACATCCATTGCTGGACATAGGCCTCCCCCAAAGCGGCTCACAGTGACTGGTTTTGCGCTATCGCATCCAGTGGAATCCCGCGATCTTTACCATGTTATTGGTCCACCTTGTGGGAGGTCTACACACGCTGCGCCTCCTGAACCTGAGCCCTGAGTGTAACTTTTTAACGTAACTTTAAGTCGCGAACGCATTTGCGTTTTCCATTATAAATAACATTATCACTTACGCGTTCGTAATAGTTATTTGTGCAACAAGAGAGGAAAGTTGTTTTTTCTTGCGAGTGTTTATTTTGAGTCCCGAGTAAGCGAAAGATTCTAGTGCTAGAATCTTGAGCGTAGCAAGGCACTCAAAAACACGAGATGTAAAATAACTTTACTCTAGTGTGACACATACAACTTTTCACCTCAGTAGTGAGAACATATTAAAGGTTAAATAAGTTGCCAAAAATGTCACTTTTAGTACAAGCTTTTATTGCCGACTGACCGACTGACCGACCACATTCATTTAAGTGTTTTATCTGCAACTGCACTGGCTTCATTACTTAATATTTTGTTTAAATATTTTTCATTTTAAAATATATGTACATTTCAAAATTATAATATTTGATTAATTTGTGAGGGTCCGAACGTGGTAGTGGTGTTAAGGGAGTCCATTATGTCATATTATAATAAATAGATACATATAAATACTTAAATACATAGAAAACACCCATGACTTAGGAACAAATATCTGTGCTCATCGCACAAATAAATGCCTGACTTGGATTCGAACCCGGGACCACCGGCTTCTTAGGCAGGGTCATTACCTACTAGGCCAGACCGGTCGTCAATTAAAAAGCTACTTTGTCTCACTCCCTGGAGTGACGAAAGTAGCAACTTT
The DNA here is from genome assembly GCA_022674325.2 of Grapholita molesta. NCBI lineage: Eukaryota > Metazoa > Arthropoda > Insecta > Lepidoptera > Tortricidae > Grapholita > Grapholita molesta. The sequence continues at coordinate 18,313,397 of CP053124.2, read as the reverse complement.
CCTCACTCCCTGAAAGTGAGGAAAGTCGCACTTTCCTCACTCCCTGGAGTGAGGAAAGTAGACATGTTCGAGCTGCTGAGGTGAAAACGTTATTTATCTACGTACATATCATTATTGCTCTAAAATGCGTCCAGAAACCGCAGACAATGATCAGCATTACCAACCATCAGAAATAAATGGAGATGTAAAGTTGACATTACCTCCTGAAAACAGTAGGTTATGAATTTTAAATTTGGAACAGCTGTCAAATTCCAATGGGGGTTTCTATTCTAGTATCTATAGATATTAAAACAGTCATTGATACGAAACGCCAATTCGTTATGTTTTTTTAATATAAATCGAACGACATTTGAACTCGAGTGACTATAGAATAGGGAGTTCATTCGCTTGTCTATTGTTTAAAAAATATTTGACAGAAATACGAAACGCCGCAATTCCAAGCTGTCATTTGTTTTGTTCGTTGACATTTTAATGTTTACAAGTAGCACTAGTAATAATGCAGGTCATTTCCCTACGGTTCCTGAACCCATCTTAAAACACTTATGATATGTGTGTAGATAAAGTAGTGTATGCAACTATACATAATTAGGCATTATGCACAGATGCATAAACTACTATTACGTCAAAAGAAACTTACACTAGAGCCTGTGAATCGCCATTACTAGTCTCATTCTTATCTAATATTTATTGTGGCAGTCAGAGAGCATATTCTGTATATGCTCACATATTTACTTATTTAATTTCATTTATTTAAACTTTATTGCATATAAGAAAACCTTAACGTACAAAAGGAGGCCTCAATGCCATGAGACATTCTCTACCAGTCAGGCAAAACAGAAAATATATTTAAATTAGGCGGTGCATTGAATAAAATTTACAAGTATACTTCATATACACAGACTGCCATACATAATACTCGTATACTATGTAAACATAAAACAAATACACATTTTTTTACATAACGACGGTGGAAAACAAGAATACGGCCCGCCTGATGGTAAGCAGTTACCGTAGCCTATAGACACCTGCAACTGAAGAGTATTCACATGCCCGTTGCCTACCGTACAAGTTGCTGGATTTGAAGACACTACTATACAGTGTGTAATTCTTATACGGGCGAATCTCTTAACAGAGGGTAGAATAGGACATAAGAAATATATTTAGATAACTTTTGCTTCGAAGTACAACTAAAATTTAATCCATATAAAAAAATTCGGCCCGCAATGTAATGCAACACACTCGAGTTAAACACTCGTTGACAGTTCGTTTCAAAAGCTCATGTCGCGTAATGTTCGCAGTACATTACTGCTTAGAAATTTTACAAAAATTAATTACATGTGTATAATAGGTATAATTTAAAAACACAGTATAGAACAAACATCGATAATTGAGTATATCGATATTGGAACTCCTTACCTGTACCCTTACCATGAGTTGTGACATTGACGTTTTAGATAACGAGTATCGAGTTTACTATCTGTGCATCTCGTTCGCACTAAAACAGTACAAGCGAGATGCATAGATAGTAAACTCGTTATCGAAAACGTCAATGTCACAACTCATGGTTAGGGTTGTCATACGATTTTGCCCCGTAGATTCCTATGTCTGACAATAACAGTGGGCCTGCCCAGTGGCGGGTGAAGTGGCCGGTAAATGATCGCCTGCGCGGTGTGTTTGCGCACTGCGCCTGCGTCGGACGCTAGTGTTTGTTTTCCTTCGTTTTATCGTCGCTACAGGGTGTTCAGAGGCGCTACCACTAAAAATTATATTCGTACGGGCATATATCTCTTATACCCCAATTAAGACGTCATGAGAGTGGCAGAGACAACCGTCCAAAATTTACGAATATCGTTTTTGGCGGTAACGCTTCTGAATTATTGATTTATGTATTTATAATAATATATCGCATGTCTATGATATTGTGGCTTTAAGTTAAATGATCGATATGTCATTAAACTGAGCTACAATTAGTCGAATAAAAGTTATTTAATGTTTTTTTTTTCAAACAAACGAAATACTATTTTCAATGTACGACTAAACCAAATGAGTATATTTTTGAATTCTTAGAAATACAGCTCACTTTCATTGGAGTAAAAGAGAAAAAGGCTCGCAATAACGAACTTCGATGTTCGCAGTACCGCGGTGATTTCATAATAACCATAGATAATAACCAATCAGAAACATGTTTTTGATTACAGATTTTTAACTTTTTTATTTTTATTTACACTTTTTTTATGTCAAATAGGTTTTATTATATATACCTACTAATAGTATTTGAGTTTAATTTACATATTTTGACTAATTAATCCGTTAAATAAAACACGATTTCAATGTTTATTTGATAAAGAAATTGAAATATAGGTTTACATAATATTGTAATTTCTGAACGCAACCAAAAAAAATTTTTATTAAAGTTTTACGTTATCACAATTCACGTAAATATGTCGGATTTGTCCTGTGCTAACCTCTTTGAACTCAACGTTTCAACTATAAAAATGAATGATTCTAGTAGCGATGCCGATATGATTCCCTGAAAAATCGCGCGATAAGTTTTGTTTTATTGTTTTTCTTGCCGCTCAAATTTTCCTCGCTGTAGTGAGGTGAAAAATTGTGTGTTCCGCATGACTGCAAAATTATTTGGCGTCTCGTGTCTTGAAAGCCTCGCTACGCTCAGGAATCTATCTTTGAACCATTCGCTTCGCTCATGGTTCAATCTTAGCTTCCTTCGATTACTCAGCTTTCAATTTCAACACTAGCGCCAAATAACCACTTTGCAGCCTTGCATAACAAATAACTATTTATACAAGACTGACCAGCGTTTGACCTCAGTCGCACCTGATGGTAAGTGTCGACGAGGTCGAAGGTGTAGCACGCTGGTTCAGTAACAGCCTATTCACTCTTGCCTTGAAAAGACCCAAATAATTATAGTTTTCCGGGAGGGAGCGAATTCCATTCCTTAAGTAAGTTATGCTTATAAGTAAAAGTAAGCATTAATTTTGGCTGTTTCAGTTTTATAGTCCATTTCTCACAAATTTATATAGAATTCTCCATATAGAATTTTAAAAACTGCAAAAAAATGTTTGACGATCTTACTAAGATGAAAAGGTTTGGGTGCATAATTATAATTAATTGATACTTAACTGCGTACATCGAACTTGAAAAATTATCGCCAACGTTTTGAGAACTACCTTGCGTTCGCAACTTCACCTGCAAGATATATTCTAGTTCATACACGCAGCTAAGTCCCGTTCAGTTGTAAACATACAACACCCTGTATACCAATTTTCACCTTCCAACAGAGGGTGCTTTGTTTATTGTTCCATCGCATTTCGCCACCCGTGTTTACTTTATGCCAAATCACTACCCCAGTGATATCTATCAACGCATTTATTAAAAACCTAAGCAAAATAATAAAAAATAAAAACATTGGGGAACGCGCGCACTTAACTAATTTTTACGTCAATATTCCCATAACGGCAACAAACAAGATTCAACTCTATTATTATAGCGTTATGGTTTGTTATTGGTTGAGATTTCCAGCGACAGTCGATTGTTTTGTTAAAGGGGTGTCAGTGTTATTGCAACGGTTTAAAAATAATTGATAGGTGATAATGACAGCGTAAATATTGCTGTATTATGGCTTGTGGAAATAGTTTCAAGTGGTTGACAAGGGTTTCGCTTTACCCACTTGAGGTGATTGCACTTTGATTAATAAAAAACAACAAAAATGTATCATGACTATATTGTAATATACTTACTCGTTCGTTTTTTGAGGTAGGGCACAGCGATGACCATCACGCTTGAATCTGGGGCAGCCCAACTGGGGAAGTACCTCCTCCTTACAGAAGACCACAGCCATAATAGCACTGCTACCTTTCAGGTATGTAGTGCTGTGTTCCTGATGGTGAGTAAGGTTCCCAGAGCTCCAACCCACTTATAGGTCGGCAACGCGCTTGTGACTCCCTTGGTGTTGCGAGTGCCCATGGGCGACGGTAATTGCTTACCATCAGGTAATCCGTCTGCTCGTTTGCCACCTTTGTCATAAAAAAAAAAAAAAAAACTTACTCGTGTATGTATTAGGTATAGGTGAAAAACATATCCGAAAGACTATGTCTTATGTAGTTGTGCAGAGAATTAATAAGGAACTTACATCAAATTTTTTACACACGTTACTACTACATAGGCCAGAGGCTCTAGTGTAAGTTTCTTTTGACGTAAGTAAACGTTTACGAATGCGTAAGTGATAATGTTATTTAAGTGGGAAATGCGAACGCATTCGTGAAGTAAAGATACGTTAAAAACTTACACTCAGGGCTCTGGTGCTTTAGCTAAGTTTTTCACCTATATACGTATAGATATTAAAACTATTAAGATTTTGAGGTAAACTTGTTTATTAGATAGTTATTTTTTAGACGCCATCCATAAAAAAATTATATTCTCTTGCCGCTGCACATACAAAAAACAATGTATACATATATTAATAATTACAGAACATCCTTCAAATACTCAACGCCACGGCAAGATCAAAAAGGCTTAAAATTATAATATTAGAGTTTTTTTTTACTAATATTAACGCATATCAATGGCGGAGTAATAAAGTGACAGTAACCTGATTCACCTTACGGTTTTTTTTTTAATTTGTTATATCGAAAACCATCAAATTCCATTATTGCAACGGAACTCTAAAGAAACGCAAACATTACCTGTAAATACGATATAATGTTCAAATTAAAAAGAGTGCCTTATTCCGATACAGTACCTACAGTCCTATAATTTGCTTGCTTTGCTGTGTCTACACCTTAATCAATGGACGAGCAACTATTACTCTAATAATCGGTTGCCAACTTGCATCAAACTATAATTTGCCTAGACACAAAGTGAAGGAACAAAATCTATGGTATATAGGTTGCATTTTGCATGGCAAGTTTTTATTCTCTGTAATTATGTCAACTACTAAACCTACAAAGTTCTATATGACTATTGCTCAGAATAAAAATATTGAATTTTATTACAGCTCATGGGTGCCTGGACTGACAATTTGGCCTAGCAATTAGCAAAGGCACTAGTTTTAACGAAAGCTACTGCCAATTGCCATCTGACCTTCGAACCTAAAGGATAAACAAGGCCTTATTGGAATTAGTCTGGTTCACGATGTGATGACCGAAAAGTGACTGGTAAATATCAAATGATACCTAATTTGTTTTTTTTTTTTTTTTATGTCATAGGCGGCAAACGAGCCGATTGCCTGGTGGTAAGCAATTACCGTCGCCCATGGGCACCCGTAACACCAGGGGAGTCACAAGCGCGTTGCCGGCCTTTAAGGGGTTGGAGCTCTGGGAACCTTACTCACCACCAGGAACACAACACTACATATCTGAAAGGTAGCAGTGCTATTATGGCTGTGGTCTTCTGTAAGGAGGAGGTACTTCCCCAGTAGGGCTGCCCCAGATTCAAGCGTGATGGACGACCCGACCTCTGGATTGCAATGCTCTTACTGCTAGGCCTTCAGCCCTAGAGAATAAAAAAAGTTATTATAAAAAAGCGAATTTTGTCTGTTATTGTAAAATCGAATGGTGTGAATTCGACTGACCCCAATCGGACACCGTGTGAAATACACATAATAAGCTCCTTTCAACTAACCTTTGGTCAGAAGTCGATTATCGAAACAATCGAAGTTGACAGCTGTCAAATGTCAACTGACAAGCACGTGGCTGGAAACTGGTGCGTGTCTTTGTAGGTATTGTGTGACCCCGGGGTCGGGGGTTTTCTGGAAAACTGGAAACTTTATACAATGCTTATGTCAGTTGCAAATTGCGGTTTTTGAAAATGGGGAAGGCTAGCTGGGGGTAAAACCGCCCTTCCTAAGATGATCAAAGTTAAGGGAGTATTGTCTAAAGATAAAAATAAGATAAAAGTAAGCTCAGTAAGGCTTGTGTTGTAGGTACTAGACGACGATGTATATAATAGATAGATACATATAAATACTTAAATACATAGAAAACACCCATGACTCAGGAACGAATAGGTATCTATGCTCATCACACAAATAAATGCCCTGACTGGGGATCGAACCCAGGACCTTCGGCTTCAAAAGCAGGGCCACTCCCCACTAGGCCAGACCGGTCGTCTAAGTTTTTTTCTTCGTTGCGTTAACTTTCTTTTTATACTTCAGAAAGTGACAAAAAAAATCTAAGTTAGTGGTGGGATACTTTTTAGTAATTTTAAGTACAAAATAAATAATTAACAAAAGTTATACTTTCAAAAAATAAATTTAGGTACCTATTGCTAGGTAGGACTTCTTATAGAAAACTATTGATATTAATAACCAACACATGTTTATTTAAATAAGAACAAATCAAATTATATTTGATTAAAATTTTTGATTTGCTTTGATTTATAAGTAGTAATACTATTAAATAAATTATAAATAGTTGACTGACTGTACTAACCAGATCCTCTCGCATCCGGGCGACTTACCATCTCTAAGACGAACATGTTTTACAATTTACATATTTATTTAAAAAGTTATCAATAAAAAAAAAACATTTAAAAAAGAAAAATACTACACCATTATTTCTAAAAATAAAACCTCCACAGAAAACATAAAATTATTCCTTCTAGACAACAATATCAATATTCCAATCGACAGGGGATCTTAAAGAAAGCCCCTTTACTTTTTAAATTCCGCCGAGGGTTGTCAACAATGGGTATTTCTCATACAAACAGGGAGCGACAATACACGCTAGGGTTGTCAGATGGAAAAATCGTTAATATTCGCGTATGTGTAGGTGTAAGCACAAAGCGTAAATTGAAGACGTCTCGTGAATAATGTGATGTTGAAAATCTTGTGTAGCTCTCCTAAGACCGGAATTTTCTATTAATAGTGAAAATAACAATTAATTTTCTAATAATAGTTTCCGCGAACGGTTTCATAGCGAAAAGTCCCAACCAACATCTTGAGAGACTCTTGTTACGTGGTTGTGGTTGGATCAGGGGTCAGATTCAGAAGGCGGTAATCCTGGACACGCCGCGCATAGTCCGGCGGTTCCTCTCTCTGCAGCCCTAACCACCGGCAGCCTGGGGCAGGCCCCGTTGCTGTCAGCAACCTAAGTTAGGCTTTTTATAATATTTTTATTGTTACGATATATTTTGGATGTTTTTTTTTATTTTTTTACAAACATAATGTAAAAAGCCTAGCCAAGACAAAAACTGAATAAACGAAAGTGGAAATAATAATACTTAATATTATACCATGTGCTGCGGGCTGACTAGAAGCACCTCCCATTTCCTCCCGCGGGTGTCGTAAGAAACAAAGGGTAAAACCGACGGAGGGGCAGCAGCGTCCGTCGATACCCAATCTGCAGCTACTGCGGTCGCCGACCTGGAGAGCGTGGCGACTATGGCAATTGCCCTCCAAGAGCCACCTACAAGTCATATTTGGGGAAGGCCAGCAGTGGACTGCATACGGTTGAATAGTATGTAATTCTAAAAAAAATTCCTTGTTGCGTTGTACCAAATGATGCTGATGGCATTTGGGCTAAGTGACAGGACTGTGGTAGGAAGCCGCCAGCTCTTGGGTCACCAGTTAGGTACGTCAGCCAAACGCTACGCGATTTATCCAAAATTTTCGACCTCAAACGGTGCAAAATAGTACTTTCAGCCTAGGCATTTATACTTCAGTCTTCGTGTGTATCGTAATTTGTCTTTTGTTGATATTTCATATTGGATTAGAAAGTTATTTGTAGCAGCCCTAGCCACGCGACAAGAGGTGAGTTATGTGTTTTCGTCGACTTGTACGTGGACAATTTATGAGTTGCGCTCGTATCGAGCCGTACGCGGACAAAATACCTACATACAGATTGTAAAACTGTTCTGTAATTGTCGTAGCAATGAATGAGTGCAAGCGAGATGCAAATAAGTTAATAAATACTATTTTTTTTAAGCATAATTTCGTCTAATTATAATTTTCGGTCATAAATAATTAATGTTTCACATAGCTTCACATATGAATTATGTGTTATGCCTTCTCTTGCTCTACGACTCCGTAATCACCCTGTATATCGTTCATACACTTTTACAACGACGGTGGCTAACAAGCATACCACCCGCCTGATGGTAAGCAGTTACCGTAGCCTATGGATGCCTGCAACTCCAGAGAATTCACATGCACGTTGTCTACCCTTTAAGAACCTATACACTCCTTTTTATACCTACACTGTTTAAATATTTTAAAAGATAGCTAGATTAACTGGCAGTGCGCAGATCACATTGCCAGAACGGATGGTCGATTAGGCCTAAAACAACTCGAATGGCGACCGTGAACAAGAAGACACGGTGTGGTCGCACTTGACGACATCGGAACATGATGATGATGAATAGCAATCATTCCACTCTATAACACCATAAGTCATTAGGCATTAAAACAACCTCCAAACAAAACACTGCCTTCAGCATAAAGAGCTTCTGTAAAGCATTTTAACGAGGCCCTTCCGCCTTTGAGATAAGGTTGCAATTCGCTCGGCAAGCAGCGTTGACAGGATAATGGCGGCCATTAGGTTGTTGCCTTAGTTTACGTAATGTGACGGATTGACCAATCACAGCTGTAAACCTATGGGTGACCTAATTAGAGTAGGTGAAAAACTTAACTGATGGACCATGTCTGTGCGGAGAATTAATACGGAGGGATTGACGGTTGAACCTCAAAATGGCGAAGTCGTCTTGAAAATATATTTTTTGTTTTTGTTCAAACGTAGTTTAGTGTGTAATATTGATAGCGTATTATGCAGTGATCCAACGCAAAATTGTGCAGCTAATAAATAATAGATTTCAAAACCTGTTTCACCACTATTTTGGCCATCACCCGGCAATCCCGGGGTCACGGCCGCCTCTTAGCTTTCTGTAAAGTCCAGCTACCACTTTACAAAATGCAAGGCCTACTACCAAACAACGTCATGCTCTAAGGGCAAACTTATATGTTATTATACTTATTTGTTATTCTACTTGACATTGGCGAAATCATCGATTGATTTATTGATGGAAGCCATATTTTTTTTAAGAAGAAGAAGAATTAATACGGAGCTTACGTCAAAATTTGAATATAGAACGCCGACATGCACATGTTACTATACTACATAGGCCAGGTGTTTTAGCTAAGTTTTTCACCTATTATTTTGTTACTATAGAGTATAGATAAAACATGGACTATTTAGTCATGAAATCAAATCATAGAGAATTAGGAAACCACGTGATTGTGAAACATATTCCCTCTTGCTTAGTGAACATAGAAGTTTTTACGGAGGTTGAATCCGCGTCCACTGTTTTGTGTGGACCCTAAGAGTGCCACGGGTCCATTAACGTCGTAGTTCGCGTCGCCGGCACGTCCGTTAGTCTGTGATATGTGACATTATCTAGGAAAAGGGACCTTATTGTCGATGGCGCTTATGTCACTGTTCAAGACGATACAATACAAACGCAACGTGGTTCGACGTAAGTGCAATCGACAATAAGGTCCCTTTTCCTAGATAATGACACATATGTCATGCGACCAAATCAAAGTGAGTTTAGCCGTGTTGCAATACCGCACTAATGCTTCCACTCTACAAGAGCTCCTGCAATACTAAGGGCCTGTACTCAAAACTGCAATGCGACGTCGCGTCGCAAAAACCTCCTATGGTCTCATATGGCGAATTCGCATCGCATCGCAGTTTTGTGTACAGGCCCTAATGCCGTTGTGTAAAGAAAAATCCTGACTTACTTCAGAATATTCCGCAATGTGCACAGTGAAAAAAAGGCCAAGACTCAGCATGGTATTGCAAATGACTGAAGTATAACTAGGGTTGTTTCACACGGACCACAACCACACCACGTCGCAGCGTCAAAATGTGGTCACGCAGTGGTTACGTGTGAATTGTGTAGTTGCTGTCGTTGCCACAGACGTGGTCGATAATGACTGCAAAATGTGGTACGTGTGAATTGTACTATTTATTTCTAATACAAAATTTGCACCTGACCACGTCGTCGCGCTTGTCGCGTGGTCGTGGTTGTCGCGTGGTTGTGGTTCGTGTGAAATGACCCTAAAGACAGGTATGGCTGGCCGACGAAGTCGCGAGGAAAACCTAGTAATATTATAAGTAAATGCGAAAGTAACTCTGTCTGTCTGTTACTTCGTCCAGTTAAACCGCTGAACCAATTAGGATGAAATTTGGTATGGAGAGAGTTTGAGCTACGAGAAATGACATAGGATAATTTTTATCCCGCAAACATACTTCAAATACGTGCATGGCTGACCGACGAAGTCGCGAGGAAAACCTAGTAAATGCGAAAGTAACTCTGTCTGTCTGTCTGTTACTTCGTCACCGTTAAACCGCTGAACCAATTAAGATGAAATTTGGCATAGAGAGTGTTTGAGCTACGAGAAAGGACATAGGATAATTTTTATCCCGCAACCATATTTTAAAGACGTTCCCGGCTGGCTGACAAAGACGCGAGTAAAAGTTAGTTCATTATAATCCTTATTGTTATACGATATCATAACGACCGAAGCTTCCATATTGTATGTATATCGATGTAACAATGTATGAACTGGGAGGCTGGATCTGGCGTTTGATTCACCCACTCGCCATTGTTGGACAGTTTTATTTATTAGCTAATGTCGGAGTACAGGCGCGCACGCATGTTAGACCGTGGGTAAGTACAGTTAGCGACATAAGTGGAAAGTAAGCTTAATAATGCTGTGACTAAGGTCAAACGCTGATCACTCGTGTATAAAAAAAGTGACATGTTTATTGTTCAAGACGCAATACAAACGTTGGCGGCATTTCCTCGTATCGCAAAACTGATACGTTGTGCGAGGAAGCCTCCAGCTCTTCGCTCACCAGTTATTATATATCAAAAAACCAAATACACTTGACGTCGACTGTACCTATAATTATTTCGCTAGTATTATCAAACTGTTCACTTATTTTTAAATAAAACTATAACTAAATCCATGTACCGGAAGGCGCAGCGTGGGTCCCCCGCAAGGTGACCGATGACATGGTAAAGATCTGATCATCACTGATTGCGCGTGGCGCAAAACCGATCACTTCGGCTGATATGATGATGATGAAAAATAACAAGAGCATACAAAACAGGTACTATGTAAATACAACTGTTGCATAATTAAGTAAACACGCTCATAGGGTGAGTGAAAAGAGCGATAATTAAAAAGAGATAGCATCAACATAAGGGCGCCGTCTGCCGCGCCAGATAGCCCGCTGAATACACAACAGAAAGATTGCCAGTTATATTTTTGAATAAATACTTATAAATATATCTTCTTAAGCCCCTTTGTTATCGGAGTATTGAACTTCATCATCATCTGCCGAAATGTATCCACGCGACGAAATGCCTCTCGCAACGGTTTCGATTTTGGGCCCTGTGCCGCCCGAGTCCAAATTCCCGCCTTCACCAGAGTTGGTCCACCTAGTTGGGGGCCTTCAACTAGGTCTTCTTTAACATAATTCCTGCTCAAGAACCTTTCTGCCCCATCGATCATCGGTTACTGTGTGACGGTTGAGAACAGTACCACAATGTACCTAACCTTCGGGTGTCATAAGAGGCTAATTGGGAAAAATCAAAATAGGCAAAAATCGGACCCGGGTATGTTCTTAAACTACGCCCAACAATGAGAGGTAGGGCACAGCAATGACCATCACGCTTGAATCTGGGGCAGCCCAACTGGGGAAGTACCTCCTCCTTACAGAAGACCACAGCCATAATAACACTGCTACCCTTCAGGTATGTAGTGTTGTGTTCCTGGTGGTGAGTAAGGTTCCCATTTCCCGACTTACAGGCCGACAACGCGCTTGTGACTCCCCTGGTGTTGCGGGTGCCCATGGGCGATGGTAATTGCTTACCACCAGGCAAGCCGTCAGCTTTTAGAGGAGTCCTAAATGATTATGACGATCAATTCCTTATAAACAACCACAACCCAGGAACAAACATTTATAATAAACACAGAAATAAATGCCCGACCACACGAGATCGAGATGTCGTTAATCACTTCAATAAAGCATTTATTTCCAAAGAAAAGGAACAATCGGTTAAACAATTTGCAAATGTGTTAATTACCAATTTATGTTAATTAAAAACCTCATGATCCTATAATAGTAACTAAAGTAGTCTTTTCGCGCCAAAATCGGCGTTCCAAAGAGCACCAAAAACACCTTTTCCACCACCATAAAGACCCTCATTGACAACAAAACCCACTAACAACCCGCCTCGCCTAATCACCAACACCTGCCTATTTATTACACCAAAAAACTCCTAAAAGACCAGGAAGTCATAAAAACATAACCTTATAAATTCGCCGCCATCTTGAATTGACTTTTTAAATTCATTGACAAAAATTTTACGTTGCGCGGTCCGATTTTCGACTTTAACAAATTGGTTGACTCTGCCACGTCATCTTGGGAGTGTTGAAATGGTTTTTTTTGTGGTAAAAAAATCCTTCCACGGTGGAATGGTGGCATGGAATGTTCGGGTGTTTTTTCGGCCGTGGCAAATGTCCTTGTGGCGATTTGACGTTTATAAAAGATAGATTATTTTACGTGTTTGGTGGTAATAAAAACGTTGGGAGCGCGCAGTGGTTTAAGCTATTTGGAATGCAATTGCATTCTTCTATTGTAACGCGTAATGTGTAAATTGTAACAAATTATGAAAGATTTTGTAAGTATTTTTGACGCCAAGTGTAACTTTTTTTTTACATACAGTTTTGGTCAGAAGTATTGAGTACCCATGCTTTTTATATGAATTCTCAATTTATTCTCATTTACATATGCAATATTATCAATTAATTATAACTGATTAAGTAGTAGGTATTGCGATAGCTAGTGATTTTAAACACAAAACTATCGTGAGATTGAAACATATTAATTGTATAAAAGCGGGTAACTCACGTTTTATAAGTCGAATATTGCTCGACATGTTTTACTCCGTAACGAGGAGCATAATCATGAACCGACGCAGTCTGCACATGTCGAGCAATATTCGACTTATAAAACGTGAGTTACCCGCTTTTATACAATTAGCTAGTGATTGCATAGAAACTTTGCAATGAGTTTGAACCTACGACCTCTGGATTGCAAATCGCGCGCTTTTACCGCTTGGCTACCAGCGCTCTATACACTTTCGTACAAAAACTAGTAAGGCATTAACACATTCGCTGCCACCCCCTCCAAAAATGTATGGAAATGAACGCACATGTGCGTCGGTGGCAGAGAATGCGTTAACAAATATAAGAGTCTGGGCAGAGTGTATTATACCATGGGGTCCCAGAACACAAGCTTTTTTTGTAGAAATCGCGAAGCATCTGGTTGACGTAACTGATTACCGAAGAGCTTGCGGCTTCCTCGCACAACGTACCTATCAGCATTGCGGTACAACCATGCCGCCAGCATCCTTGGTACAATGCCTCAAGGGCCTTGTTTATATTTAAAGCAATAACTAGTTAAGTACAGTCAGCAGCAAAAGTTGCTAAGCGTTTGAAGTGTTCAAAACGACCTACACGCGCTCTTATTCTCTTGACAATAGAGACGTGTTGACCTCATTTTGAACACCTCAAATGCTTAGCTACTTCTGCTGCTGACTGTACTAGTTTTCATCATATTGTAATTATTGTAAGTACACATTAAAAAAAAAAGCCATAAATGTCTGGTCCTGTCAAAAGTGACGCCGCGATGTCATTCCCAAAAGCAAATCTAATATAAAACGCGAGCGCGGCCAACAATGCGGCCGCGCGCGCACACGGCGGGTTTTAAATTTAATTAATGGCAAGTGGCGCCGCCGATTATATTATTGCGGCATTGTGTGCGCGCCGCTGGGGTGGCCACCCGTGAGGCCGGGGAAATTGCGGATAGTCTCTTGCTGGCCAAATTTACGAAAGTATGGAGGCATGTGTATTCGGGCCTTCATAGCTTCGAAATAAAGCATTAAAAAATCAACCATAGTTTCATGTTATGCGATATTTGTTTAGGTACCTCATTTATTTATTTCTATTTAGCCTAATATAGGTATTGTACTTTAAATTAATTATGACCGGAACAAAACGTAAAATAGGAACACTTTTTTATGAGAATAGAAAGAGGTTATTACTCTATTAGGTACCTACGTCAAAATAATACGAAAAACCTAGAATTTAAAATGCAAGCTGAGAGTTATGTGACGTTTTTATGAACCGTTGCACGTTGTTGAATCTAGGGTAAGGGGTCATTATGAGAAAAACCAGGCTATTGCTAATCAAAATCGCATCCATTTTAATAAAAAAAGATAAAAGATCTTTATTTTTTAATTTAGGCATATTACATGCACTTATGAACGTTAAAGACAAATCTACACCGGTTCTTACCCTACACCCTGAGCCGAGAAAAGACAAGCAAGAACCTACGGTGGGACTTATTTTTTCAAAACAGTAATACATCAAATATATTCTTAATTATGCGTCTACATAATTATGCGCAGTTTATTATAGTTTATTAATAATATTAGTTAATACGACACAAAAAAAATCCCAATTTTCTTCTTGATTCGGTGGTACCAACCAACTATACGGACATGCAAGTTATAAAATCAATGGCAGCAATTTATCGCTTGCAATTCACCATGAGCGTGAGCTCAGCTTAAGATAATAATGCAGCATCACCTACTTACCAAGTATTACTTTTGTATTACTAATTAGAAACTACCCCAAAATGATACAAGGCACATTAGGGGGAGGCCTATGTCTAACAGTGGCCGAGCTATATCTAAATTATGATGTATGACTGATAATTATCGAAACGGGTCACTTGGCTCCGTAACGAGAAGCATAATATTACCCATTTCAACACAGTTCATATGTTTGAGTCATAATAGTTTTATGTCAAATATCACCACTAAGCCAGGGGTGGGTATACCCTACTCAGTACTTGGGACTGTCTCGACTGATCACGAACCATGGCCACCCGAGTGTCGCCGAGACGCGTCGAATGCTTTGTCAGGCAAATCCACGTCGCCTTGGTTATAGCGTGTACAGCCGCCGTCAGATATATCTGCGCGGCCTGGGTGGTCACAAATATCTGAACAACGCCTCTATTATCTATTGCAAAGCGCCGGTAGCCTAGTGGTAAGTGTGCGACTTGCAATCCGGAGGTCGCAGGTTCAAACCCCGGGTCGTACCAATGAGTTTTTAGGTACAGTCAAGTTTAAAATTTCGTTCACTGCCAAAGTTTTAAAAATATGTACCCAGCAACTCTATTGTACAGAAAATAAGGTTGTAGGGTCGGTAGGGATTCTTTCGGTAGGTACATATTTTTGCACTTGACTATACGTACTTATTGTACGAAATATCATTTGATATTTACCAGTCGCTGAAATCGGCATGAGGCAACCGGCCTAATACCAATAAGGCCTAGTCTGCCCTCTGTGTTGGAAACTTGGAAGGTCAGATAGCAGTCGTTTTCGTAAAACTAGTGCCTACGTCAAATCCTAGGATTAGTTGCCACGCGGACCCCAGGCTGGCAAACTCCCGGGACAACGGGAGGAAGATGGATGGCCTCTATTGTCAAGGCGGTACAGTGCATGTTGAGATATTTGTGTATACTTCGACCGCTCCGATACATTTGATGACACCGGTACTATGACTATGTATAAATACTACAAGCTCGGGCACCCCATAACTGGGGTAGTCGGGGGAAGCATTAGACACGGGTCCCACCGCGAGCTAATAGTAAGCTATGAGCTATCAGCAAAGCCCGGAGCAAAAATTCACTTTTCAGTAGTGCTTAATTAAATATCGACTAATTCTATCGACACCCATACCTACGAACAATTTTTGAATCGGAAATTGATCGGTCAAACTTATTATCTTACATGTCAGGTTCCTACATTATATTACATCAAGTACCTAGTAGCTTATTAATTATTATATATTATTTCAGATAACTAATTATATAGGTACTATAATTATTATCAATATTACGGGTCACGGGAATGATTGAAATAATATATATAAGTACAAACAGCTCATTTTAATTTTGTTTACAACTGCCTATAATTTTTCTTAATTTTGTAACGGTGGTCCAGTTCATCGTGCTTTTTATCGACTTATAAAAATGTGTGTCCTCGTACTATTGAGACGTAAAGATATAATTTTTCCCGTCATCCGAGCTTTGGCTATCAGCTATTTCAAGGGACAAAAGATAATCGCTCCCGTGTAAGGTCCAAACACATGGTAAATGGTCCGCTTAGCAACTTCTGCAGCTGACTGTACCTACATAACTACTTCAATTTGCAACTAAGATCAATTTTTGTAAGATTGACTCAATAGATTTTTGTAAAACTATTTTTAGGTATATTTTTTAAAATTAACTAACTAGTAACGACTATTTGTCTAAATACTTCTATAGCTATTATTACACGGAACTGTTCTAAGCTGTACTAGTACCTACTATATTTATTAATGTTCGTATATTAATCAAAACGACTTAAGTCACAACACCGTTGCTGTCGCTTACGCCTTTCTGTGTGAATACAGTCGAAGCAATTACAAGCCCATTGTGGCAAAGTTCGATTGGCCCGAGTTCGCCAATTAAGGGTCGGTCGGGTCGCACCGTGGCTGGTAGGTAATTAAGGCGTTTTAATTGATTTGTTGTTTAGATTCCTTGAGGACAAACTCGGTGCATTTTACTAGTGTTGTTTACCGTTTTTATCATATTTAAAAATAAAAGTTTTTTTACTATGATATAGCAGGAGGCAAACGAGCAAACGGATTGCCTGATGGTAAGCAACTACCGCCGCCCATGGACACTCGCAACACCAGAGAAGTCACAAGTACGTTGCCGGCCTTTAAGATCTCTATACGCTCTTTTCTTGAAGGTTTGGATGTCATATCGGTCCGGAAATACTGCACACGACAATTTATTCCAGAGTTTTGCTGTGCGAGGCAGGAATATCTCGTACGAGACCCATAATAGTGACATCTGTGGGCAGCACACAGCGTTAATTGATATCACGACTTATATATGTGTCATTATCTAGGAAAAGGGACCTTATTGTCGATGGCACTTACGTCGAATCGCGTTGCGTTTGTATTGTATCGTCTTGAACAACGACATAAGCGCCATCGACAATAAGGTCCCTTTTCATAGATAAATGTCACCTATGTGTCGCAGCTAATACCGCGCCTACGTTCACTATATATTGTCCCCTCCTACCTGAACATCTTTGATTCTTGTAGACACTTATTCTTAATCTTTACAATTCATCATTAAGCAAGATTTTGGTATTTTACTTCATCATCCAAGAAACTCAATTCGCTTCACCACAGCTAATAAACGCCTGACAAACAAGGAACAATGGAAAAATATTGCCTCTCACGAGGCTCGAACTTGGGACTCCGGGATCCCTGTACCCACCTATCGCTCCACCAATATTTTTTATGACTATTACCTACAAACTATAGTGCATCTATAATCAATAAATAAATA
Organism: Grapholita molesta; assembly: GCA_022674325.2. Lineage (NCBI taxonomy): Eukaryota > Metazoa > Arthropoda > Insecta > Lepidoptera > Tortricidae > Grapholita > Grapholita molesta. The sequence continues at coordinate 18,295,893 of CP053124.2, read as the reverse complement.
ATATATAAATATTTCGCGACAATCTTACACAAATCGACCTAGTCCTACGGTAAGCTCAGTAAGGCTTGTGTTGTAGGTACTAGACGACGATATATATAATAGGTAGATACATATAAATACTTAAATACATAGAAAACACCCATAACTCAGGAACAAATATCTGTGCTCATCACACAAATAAATGCCCTGACTGGGATTTGAACCTAGGACCATCGGCTTCATAGGCAGGGTCACTACCCACTAGGCCAGACCGGTCGTCATATGTTAATATTGTTGTGATAAGTAATAGAGGAACTCATTCAATAAAATCCTATTTCAGTTTAATTCTCCAATTTGTGTAGGTACGTACAGTCGCCATCAGATATATCGTAGCTGTAAAGGTGGTCACAAATATCTGAACAACGCCTCTATTGTCAAGGCGATAAAGTGCACGTTCAGATATTTCTGACCACCACAGCTTCAATATTTCTGATGGTGACTGTACTAACGCCCTGTATGCTGGGTTACTACACACCTTGTTTACCTAATTTAAATATAACTAAAAAAAAGCAATAAAACATTTATTACTAACAAACTTCTAGAATCGACAACGCATCCATATAAACAACCCACAGAAAAAAAAAACTCAACTGTCAATTTAAAACCGATCAAAGCTGCCGGTTCAAACCATCTGTCATCGCCGCCCAACCGAAAATAAACCTTAATTGTCCTACAATAAGTTCTAAAATCGAATGCCACTAGCAACTTAAGTGGGTAGCTCAAAGACAGGTTCTTTTTTCAAACATTCTTCAAACCACGGGTGGTCAATTACGTTACCGTCTCGACCAATCACGCGGCCGCGGCTAGATGAAACAAAGCGGTGGGCGTGGCCCCCTTTGTTCGGTACAATGGGAAGATAGTCGGGCCCTTTGTGCGCATTGTGCGGCCCATTGTTGGCCCTTTGTGCGCCGGCGGGGGTGGGGCGTGTGTGCTGAAACATTTTGTTTTTTGACACGGGGCTTTGATTGGTGGGACTGGCACGTGCCTAAAGTTGGCGAGAATTCAGTTCTCGCGTTTTTATCTGTTTCAGCACTAGTACTAAAAGTGTCTTATCCTAAAGTTGCCGAGACTTCAGGTCTCGCGTTTTTCTTTGTTTAAGCAGTAGTACCTACTAAAAGTGTCTTATTCTAAAGTTGTCGAGACTTCAGTTCTAAGTATCTACGCTTTATTTTTAAACACAAGTACTATAAGCGTCTTATCCTAAAGTTGCCGAGACTTCAGTTCAGTTCTCGCGTTTTTCATTGTTTAAGCACTAGTACTAAAAGTGTCTTATCCTAAAGTTGTCGAGAATTCAGTTCCCTGCTTTTTTTTAAGCACAAGTACTAAAAGCGTCTTATTCTAAAGTTGTCGAGAATTCAGTTCTCGTGTTTTTTTTTTGTTAAAGCACAAGTATACTAAAAGTGTTTTATTAAAATGAGCTCTCCCTTAGTAGAGCCATTTTTTTTTATAATTTTCATTTTGAGTTGCGTCAGACTCCATCTTATCATCAAGCATTTTTTTTTATGACAAAGGTGGCAAACGAGCAGACGGATTGCCTGATGGTAAGCAATTACCGTCGCCCATAGGCATCCGTAACACCAGGGGAGTCACAAGCGCGTTGCTGACCTTTAAGGGGGGTTGGAGCTCTGGGAACCTTACTCACCATCAGGAACACAGCACTACATACCTGAAAGGTAGCAGTGCTATTATGGCTGTGGTCTTCTGTAAGGAGGAGGTACTTCCCCAGCTGGGCTGCCCCAGATTCAAGCGTGATGGTCATCGCTATACCCTACCTCTCATTGTTGGACGTAGTTTAAGGACATACCCGGGTCCAAAACTATTTCTAGTATCATAATAAAAAAAGAGGCTATAAGTTTTGTGTACTTTTTATTATCTACCTTCGTACTTTCCTGACAAACCTTTTACCTAAGCATCTTATAAAAGTCGTAATCCATTGTATATATTTTGAGGACAACTCCTATTCTGACGTTAGCATTATAATTTATAATGCCTCATAAAAAGAACATATATTATAAATAAAACGCTGTATTGAATAAAATCTTTATTTACAATTACTTACAATATTATAAAAAATACGAGTACTCAACTATTCGTATTTACTACATAAAATCTAAAATAGGCCTTTGAGGTATTGTACCAGGGCTGGTAGCCCAACATTTCCTCTTTGTATTGCAATGCTGATACGTTGTGCGAAGAAGCCGCCAGCTCTTCGGTCACCAGCTACATCAACCAGACACTTCGCGATTTCTGCAAAAAGTAAAACGCTTAAGTAAAACTTTTATTATCTACCTTAGGTTTTTCTTAATAAGTACCAGTAGTTACAGTATTTTTTTAAGTTTGACTACGTAACGAGGAGCATAATCATTAGCCGTTCGCATTGGCCGACAGACACTGACTGAAGGTCGCAGCTCATGTCGAGTAATATACGACTTACAAGACGTGAGTTACCTGCTTCATCTTCCTCGCGTTGTCCCGGCATTTTGCCACAGCTCCTGGGTGCCTGGGGCCCGCTTGGCAACTAATCCCAGGATTTTGCGCAGGCACTAGTTTTACGAAAGCGACTGCCATCTGACCTTCCAAGCCAGAGGGTAAACTAGGTATTAGGATTAGTCCGGTTTCCACACGATGTTTTCCTTCACCGAAAAGCGACTGGTAAATATCAAATGATATCTCGTACATAAGTTCCGAAAAACTCCATACAAGCCGGGGTTTGAACCTGCGACCTCCGGATTGCAAGTCGCACGCTCTTACGTTACCCACTTCTATACAATTATATGTACAGTGTGTATTTTTCATACGGGCGTATATTTTAGTGGCGATTAGTATTGGACCTCAAGAACCTATTTACATTCATTTTGTTAAAAAAATTATGTTATTTTTGTTTCATACATAAAAATTAAGCACGCAATGTATTGCATCCATAGTAATTAACGGACCGATGCATCTTGTCATGTCAGTATTACTTCTCATGTCAAAATAAGTTGGACTGCGTACATTGCTGCCCGGTCAGACTTAAAAAAATCGTTACAACAATTTTATAACACTATTTAACAAAGTTATTAACATAATACGAGTCGTCTTACTGGATGTGGGCAACTTATACGCCCGTATGAAAAATACACACTGTATATACTAACCTGGAAACTAAATATAAACCCCAAAACGCCACATCTTACAATCCCCAATATCAAAAGGACCAACTTGAGACCCTCAATTATTAGTCCAATTTGCGCACTCCATGCCCCTCAAGTCCCCTACAAGTCAAACCAGCATCACACCCGCTGTGAAACTGAGTCGTCTCGAGTTCTCCTCTCGCTGGCCGGCGCGAGAACTGGGTTCTCCGGACTTAGGAATGCGAGTTCTAATGGCCTCGAGGACCGATTTGGCTGCTACGTTCCCTACTTGAGGTTGGTTACTCCAATTTTGCTGCATTCGAGTTTAGGCGGTTTTGCTGAGGCAAGATGTAGTCAAGACTTGTAAAGATACTTATATGTCGGTATGTATTCGATATACAGCCTTAGCTACAAGTATTGAGCACGATAGATTGTAGAAGAGATCGCTTTTTAGCGATAAGACCGCCTGGTGTTACCTTATTCTCTATCTGTGTGATTTCTGCAAATGCTTGTTTCGCTTGTTCGTGCAATAAAGAATATTTACTTACTTACTTATTACTTACCCAAGCTTTTTATATGAAAACTCGATATTTTAATGCAGGATTTTAGTTTAAATCTTTTCTGATGACATATTATCAATAATTTTAAAATTATTAAGTATTGGTCGTTGCGGGTAATTGCATAGAAAATTTGCGATAAGTCACATCGTTGTAGATCCGAGTTTTTTGGGCTTTTTGTTTACTGAGTGAATCAACTATTTGTTGTTGTTATTCTGTCCTATCAGCCGGGACAACTGAAGCATAGTTTGTTACAAGAAATGTGGCCCTGCGTACTGACGCGCTTGGCAGGTGACATTATGGAAGGGACATAATTAGCTTATACAAATGTCTATGTTTTGTGTATTGAGATGAAATTAAACTGTGGTCTGAAGAGTGACACAGGGGAACGTAACCATGGCAACGAGGCACAAAGAACAGTTGTTTGAGCCAGGTATGAAACTGGATAGGTATACAGCATTAGCCAAAGTATTGAGCACCCATGCTTTTTATATGAAAACTATTTTAATGTAGTTTAATTTTTTCCTGATGACCATATTATCAATTAATTTAAACTTTTTTTTTATGACATAGACGGCAAACGAGCAGACGGATTGCCTGGTGGTAAGCAATTACTGTCGCCCATGCGCAGCACCAGATGAGTCACAAGCGCGTTGCCGGCCTTTAAGGGGGTTGGAGCTCTAGGAACCTTACTCACCATCAGGAACACAGCAATACATACCTGAAAGGTAGCAGTGCTATTATGGCTGTGGTCTTCTGTAAGGAGGAGGTACTTCCCCAGTTGGGCTGCCCCAGATTCAAGCGTGATGGTCATCGCTGTGCCCTACCTCTCATTGTTGGACGTAGTTTAAGGACATAGCCGGGTCCAAAACTGATTTTGTATTGGTCGTTGCGGCTGGTGGTGCATAAAAAATTTGCTATAAGTCACTTCGTTGTAGATCCGAATTTTTGGTGCTTTTTGTTTTCTTATTTAATACTTACCTACTTTATAAGTAGGTACAGTCAGCAGCAGAAGTGGCTAAGCGTTTGAGGTGTTCAAAATGAGGTCAACACGTCTCTATTATCAAGAGAATAAGAGCGTGTGTAGGTCATTTTGAACACTTCAAACGCTTAGCCACTTTTGCTGCTGACTGTACCCATAATTAACTGGTTTTCTGTTGTTATGTACACATGTTAAGGTTTAAAATAGCAGTTTTTTTAGGTAACTGCATTTAGAAAGAGATTTTTAGAGTTAGAAGAAAGATAGAGAAATATTGTGTTCTTTTGGCTAAGGCATATACATATATATGTATCACGATATGAGCCTTATATGGCTTACTGTATCAGATCAATAGGTAAAAACCTAATTGGGTAGCTATAGCCTGAGCCCTGAGTGTAAGTTTTTAACGTTACTTTACGTCACGAACGCGTTTGCGTTTCCCATGTGAATAACATTATCACTTACGCATTCGTAAACGTTTTTTTACGTCAAAAGTAACTAGTAGTAACGTGTGTGTACACGTATGTCGTCATTCTAAGTATATTCATCTTTCGACATAAGTTCCATATTAATTCTCTAATAATAAATAAATATTTCGGGACAATCTTACACAAAACGACCTAGTCCTACGGTAAGCTCAATACGGCTCGTGTTGTAGGTACTAGACGATTAAATATATAATAAATATCTGTACAACTACATAGAGTGCGCGACGGACCGGTGACGCGAGCGGCGAACCGAACGGACACTCAGCACTATTAGTGCTTGACAATGGAGGCCTATGTTCTCCGAAACATGTCGCGCGAGTGACTAAATAAACGTGAGTAGTAGGTACCGTATTAATCGTTAATTATTAAATATGTCTCACGTAAGTTTAAATACATACATAGACATGTTTCTTTAGTTAAGTTTTTCATATGTGTCCCAAATTATACAACATATAAAGTTTACACGTGCTTGTGAAATAAAATGGAATCTTGATGCCGGCCGCCGACACGAGCCCGGCCAGACAATGGTATTGATCTGCGCCGTTCGTATTGTCCAGACGACGCATAAATATCTGCACAGGTGTACACCTTATTGTTGAGAGGTTAAGGTCGAGGCGTGAATACGTATTTATGCTGGGCAGGCTACGACAGACAGGCTACGATTCTGGCTAGTTTTGTTCTAGAAAACTACGCATGGATAATGTTTTCGTTAGGGAATGGAAATTGTAAACGAAATGTTTGAATTTTTGATAATTTTAAGTAAAGATATATTTCGGGTCTTTTAAAGCCAAGCATGAATAGGCTGTTGAACCAGCGTGCTAAACCCTCGACTTCGTCGTCACTTACCATCAGGTGCGACTGAGGTCAAACGCTGGTCAGTCTTGTATAAAAAAAAGTATACAGATAGCGGTATATCCGGACCGATACGACTCTCATAATATGCCTTCAAGAAAGGAGCGTACTCCTATCTTAAAGGCCGGCAACGCGCTTGTGACACCGCTGGTGTTACGTGTGCTCAAGGGCGACGATGATTGCATACCATCAGGTAAACCGTCTGCTCGTATGCTACCTTTATCATAAAAAAAATTTGCTATAGTCCTCTTATTGGTCTATGTTTTAATTTAAAGTTTTTATATATGGCATGATCACGAAAAAGAGTAGCCACTGTTGTATGAGTCTCCACCGTTAACTGGTGGGTCCATGTAGTGCAAACAGTCATAAAATTACGAATTTGCTTGTCTATTTTACGTTTAGGATGTCAGAATCGAAATAATCTAGCCTCAACCGTCTAAAAATGTTAATAACGCCAAGTAGTGCTACAACAAAAATGAACGTTACAAAAATACGCTATTTTCTGAATCAAATACAAATATATCTGGCTTGTTTACGATAGTAAAATCTAAGAGAAATTATTCACGGGACATTCTAGTATTGATAATTTGTTTGAGTACAGAGCATAGTGCAAGCTAGATCCAAATGTTCAATTTACAAAAAACTCTCCCAAAACGCAAAGGTTTTTTTAATGGGCCTTAGACATAGAACACCTAATAAAAATATCCACATTCCTTAAAACGAAAGAAAATGAGTAGGTTTTTATGAAAACTTAAAAAAATAACGATGGTTTCATACTAAAAAAAGAAATTATACCTAAGGCAGTGGCTACTTTTCCGTGAACAAGCCTTACGGTTCAAGCTATTAGAAATGCCCAATGTGAAGTGAACCCTAAATGGCTCAACAATTAAAGTCCCTGACCGTACACTATCGGTATCTATAAATATTTTTTTCAAACCTTCATTAGGAATAATATAAGTGTTAAAACGGTAACTTTCCGGTAACTAATTCGTTTTCTTGCGGCGACAAAACATCATCATTGACTACTGATCTGTCCTATTGGGTAAAAAAATAAACAAAAAAAAATAAACTGTTATTTCATAAAAAAATACAAATGCATTACAAACTTAACATGTACAATCTTAACTTAATAAGATTTTTTTTAGTGTTAAGGAGTCCGTTTTTGTTATAAGTATGCAGTTGAAATATTATATATTTTATAGTTAAAAAAAAAAATTTATAACAAGTGAGTAATTAAAATAATGCGCTGTGGTTACTATTTTATAGTTCCAGTAGATTGCCCTCTTAACTTTAACATGTGTTTTTAACGATATTTTTGGCATGTTTATTTGTTCGACCTTCAATTGAGTTTAGGATTTCATCTGAAAATCTATTCAATATGCGCTAAACACTTCCACACTCTTTGACCGTATTCATTGTTAGTTTTTTCAATTTCAAAGGTTGAGCGGTCAGCTAAATTACGTAAATATGTTGGGTAGTGACAGCCTATGAAGCAGACGGTCCTGGGTTCAAATCCCGGTAAGGGCATTTCTTTGTGTGGCGAGCACAGGTTTTCCTGAGTCATGGATGTTCTCTATATATTTAAGTATTTGTATATTATATGTCGAATGCCCATGTCGTACCAACTCCCATTGTAATCAGAGACGTTACACTCGAAGTTGTAGATGAGTATATATACCTAGGACAAACTATCCAGCTAGGAAGATCCAACTTCGAGAAAGAGGTCAATCGTCGAATCCGACTCGGCTGGGCAGCGTTCGGGAAGCTACAACACATCTTTTCTTCCAATATCCCGCAGTGTCTCAAAACAAAGGTCTTCGACCAGTGTGTGTTGCCAGTGATGACTTATGGTGCTGAAACGTGGTCGCTTACTATGGGCCTCATAAGAAGGCTCAAAGTCACCCAAAGAGCAATGGAGAGGGCTATGTTGGGAGTGTCTCTGCGTGATCGCATCAGGAATGATTTTATCCGCAGTAGAACCAAAGTCACCGATATAGCCCTCCGAATCGCCAAACTTAAGTGGCAGTGGGCAGGGCACATTGCACGCAGAACCGATGGCCGGTGGGGCGGAAAGGTTCTGGAGTGGCGACCACGAACTGGAAGACGCAGCGTAGGTAGGCCTCCCACAAGATGGACCGACGACCTAGTTAGAGTCGCGGGATACCGCTGGATGTGGAAGGCGCAGGATCGGTCTTCTTGGGTGGTTCTGGGGGAGGCCTATGTCCAGCAGTGGACGTCTTTCGGCTGACATGATGATGATGATGATGATATTATATATATCGTTGGCTGAGTACCTACAACACAATCCTTCTTGAGATTATCGTAGGGCTCGAGTCACATTAACACCCTATCCCTAGTACAGTCAGCAGCAGAAGTGGCTTGAGGTGTTCAAAATGAGGTCAACACATCTCTATTGTCAAGAGAATAAGAGCGCGTGTAGGTCATTTTGAAAACTTGAAACGCTTATCCACTTTTGATGGTGACTGTATCTGAATATTATAATGACTCTGTAGTTACGTTGTTATATGATGTTCTATCTATATATATTACGGTAGGAATGACAAAGCGTCTCACGACTTATTCCTGTTACACATTACAGTACTGTAAAGCCGTTACATGAAGTCAGAATGAAATTTACCGCACTACTGCCCTCTACTGCGACTATTTGAAATTATTCAGGTTTGATTTCAGCGCCATCTATACTATTTATTTGTTATGCGTTACTCGCGTACAAGGATAGTAGACTGTCACAGACGTTAAGTTTGGTTGAGTTACTACATTCGCTTAGTAGTTATAGCGTTATACAGTAGATGTCGCTTATATTTGCATGAGCGAGATGCGTAGATATTTTGTAAAATAGGTAATAATTTTTAATTAAAGTTTAATGAATGTAATTATAATATCGATTCTTTTAAAACCAGATTATCTACACTATTGGATTTTATCCCAAGATGTCGCATTAATAATATATGTAAATAAAAACAATAAAATTAATAAATAAAACAATAATTTATCACATAAGTACGGTCAGGGACTTTAATTGTTGAGCCATTTAGGGTTCAATTTACATTGGGCATTTCATATAATAAGTATTAAACAAAAGAAAATAGTTTGAACCGTAAGTGGCTCAACAATTAAAGTCGGTGACTGTACCTACCTACTTAAAAATATTTATAGTGTTTAAAGTACTGAAATGATTTAAACGATTTACTTTTATAAGATAAAGCTCGTTTGTTGTATGTTACATGAATGAAAAAAATAACTGCGGCGCTACCGCAAACAACGATATTCGTGAATTTCGGACGACTGTTTCTGCCACTCTCATGACACCCTAATTGGAGTAAAAGAGAAAGATGCCCGTAATATACAAACTTCGAAGTTCGCGGTACCGGGCCTGGTTTTCTTTATCAATAAAATAATATTATTTCTACTTTTTAACAATTTAATTAGGTACCTACATAAGGACTTCGATACTTTTCTGTGACATTTTTTATACGAAATTTATTTTTATAATACTGAATATTTATTTTACAATAGTTATAAAAGTGATTTCTTCACCTTGCGGGAAATTTAATTAGGTAACATATGTTACTAGTAGTGTTTGTAGTGGTTGTAGGGGAAAAAGGAAATTTCAAATAAAGAATAAAAGTGCCTAGATATAAACAAACAATACCACTACAGATTCAATTCCACGCTCTCGCATTTTTTTTCTAGTATATCCTCTTAATGGCCCAACGTACTGTACTAGTAAAATCCTACAGTGAAAGAAAGAAAGTATAATCTCTTTTCTGTCAAAATCGAAAACAATTAAAATTAAACTCTATTAAGTAAGTAAATATATCTAAATTTTATAACATCTAAATTTATTTAAAGTAATTAGTAGGTACTACATGTAGGCTCATGGGCCTTAGGAGGATAATGTATAGAACAACACCTAAGGATCCCTCTTAAGATATTACCTTAACCTCGTAACGCCCAGTGTGCATTACAATGTACACTCCCTTTCAATGGAGTTGAAATCTTTTGTGAAAGGAAATAGGGTAGAATTTCTTTTGTGTCATTAGTTTTCGTACAAAACAAAATTCAACCCAATTCACTGCATAGTAAGGTCGGTTTTAACTATTAAATATTTTAGTATGGTGGGCGTTACGAGGATTATATACAATAGGTACATTACATTAAGTAGGTACTTACAATGGTATTGTAAGAAATAGAAACAATACCTAGCACTTCAAACACAATAATAACCACTGAGAGAAATTTTATTCTAAAACTAAAAATAAGCTAAATACAAGCACTAAAATTAATAAAATAATGATTATTGCCATGGGTTGGGAATGAGTCAGAAAATCTGTGAACATCCGTTAAATGTATGCCAATCGATTATTTTAGTATTTGATTAGAATTTTCACCCATAAGCTACAAGGACCGTGTGGCCTAATGGATAAGGCGTCGGACTTCGGATCCGAAGATTGCAGGTTCGAGTCCTGTCACGGTCGCACAATTATCTTTTTGAATTTTTTATTTGCAAAGGTGAGTTGTTGTATGTATACATTATTTTGTGTAATTCTAATTATATTATACTACTCGTAATCAAACAAAACTTGTTCTTGTTCTTCTAAAACCGTGAAAATATTTATAATAATATTGACTGCTTATTACTTGTTCTATTACTATGTAAGTAATATTTGTACATCTTTAACTTGTATGTATTATAATTTTATAGTATAACTTTATTGTATGCATAGGAAGTTAATTCTTTGAATCTAGCGCCATCTATACCAAATATAAAGAAGTAAATAGTACACATGTATCGTCAGACAAGAGAATTCACGGCGTATCGTAAACAAGCTCGCTAAACTGTGATTGTAATTATCAGGAATTCCGCTAGATGGCGTTAAAATCAATAATTGGATGTACAGTCCGGTGCTTAAATATGTATACATTTATTACCCTACTAGTTTGCTATTGCTATAAACTGTCTTCTATCTACCCATTAGAACTATCATTTATTTTGACGACCGGTCTGGCCTAGTGGGTAGTGGCCCTGCCTATGAAGCCGAAGGTCCTGGGTTCGATTTCCAGTCAGGGCATTTATTTGTGTGATGAGCACAGACTGAGTCATGGGTGTTTTCTATGTATTTAAGTATTTATATGTATCTATCTATTATATATCGTCGTCTAGTACCTACAACACAAGCCTTTCTGAGCTTACCGTAGGACTAGGTCGATTTGTGTAAGATTGTCCCGAAATATTTATTTATTTACTTATTTATTTAAATACAAATAATTATATCTAGGTTACAAAGCTTACAGACTATTACCTTGTCTACGAAGCATAACCCATAGATATATTAGTGATGTGTCTATAACGAAATCTCTTATACTTGGATTTTTTTTTTCATATCATATTAATCTATTACATTTCCACCATTTTTAGTTTAGCGGTATTTCAGAACCGATACGACCCTCATACCTTCAAGAAAAGAGCGTATTCTTATCTTGAAGGCCGGCAACGCGCTTGTGACTCCCCTGGGGTTGAGGGTGCCCATGGACGGCGGTAATTGCTTACCATCAGACAATCCGTCTGCTCGTTTGCCACCTCTGTCATTTTTTTTCAAATATTTAAGTATACTTCGCAATAATAATGACGGTTAGTGACATAAAAAAATTGCCGGCTGCTTATCTCCTCCGGAAATTGTTAGAGGCGAACGTAATAGAGAAAAAACCAACGAATGGGCAGCAGCGTCCGTCGAAACCGAAAGTAAATGATGCGGTCGCCATCCCGCCTGCCAAGCGTGGCGACTATGGCAACTCCCCCCAAGATGACACAAGTAATATTTGGGGTTAGCCTCCACAGCGGACGTCTTACACTTGGAAAGACGATTATTACTTATAAAAAAAAAAATTCTGCCATTGAAAATTAATTGTCAGACGAAATGCCTCAAAATTTTCAAAGCCGGCTCCGATCAAACCACAACAAAAGCATCCCCAAACTTCACACCTACCTATTTTTTCAACTCCCAACCCCCTAAGTGCAGAAACAAAAGCTAACAAATGACCCCCATAGCTCGCGCTTTATCAACCCCCAATAAATGACTCGGGGCGCATTCCATCAATTTCAGTGGCACATCAGTCAGGAATTTAAAGTTACCCTAAAAATGGCAAAATGGCGATATGGTGGCTGCGAAATAAATCGTCGTGCTTAGTCGCTCTCTACTTTGTCACCTAGTACAGTCAACAGCAGAAGTAGCTAAGCATTTGAGGTGTTCAAAATGAGGTCAACACGTCTCTATTGTCAAGAGAATAAGAGCGCGCGTAGGTCATTTTGAACACTTCAAACGCTTAGCAACTTTTGCTGCTGACTGTACAAACATACTAGTACTTATAGGCTATTTTGTTCCTTGTTATAACCGAAATAATTCATTATTCTGAGTATAGGTGAAAAACTTAGCACCTGTACCCTTACCATGAGTTGTGACATTGACGTTTTCGATAACGAGTATCGAGTTTACTATCTGTCCATCTCGCTTGTACTATTTTAGTGCGAACGAGATGTACAGATAGTAAACTCTATACTCGTTATCGAAAACCTCAATGTCACAACTCATGGTGAGGGTTCTGGCCTATGTAGTAGTAACGTGTATACACGCATGTCGGCGTTCTATATTCAAATTATGACGTAAGTTCCATATTAATTCTCTGCACAACTACACAGACATGGTGTTTCAGTTAGCTTTTTGACCTATATAGTAATAACAAAAGATAACCTAAAATTAAAGATTAAAAAAAACTTGATATCTTAAGGAAAGGTATGAAAAAAGGAACAAATCAAATTATTTTAGTTGCATAGATGGCAGCACCGTCTCTCTAGCTACCTTTATCAGAAGCCTGAAAACGATTCATATAGGAGGCGCAAACACGTAGTGTCTCGCCTTAGAGTTGGTAAACCAATAACCATTTGAAAAATAATATTCACATTTGAGCGACCAACCCAGTTGAACCCGTAACTGTGTTCGGGTGGTCTAATTCGTTTGAGTGTCTAGTTGATCTAAACCATCATCATCATATCAGCGGAAGGACGTCCACTGCTGGAGATAGGTCTCCCCCAAAGCGACCCCACAGAGTTACAAGTGCGTTGCCGGCCTATAATGGACAAGGATCAATAAAATTATGGGCGTTCACTCCATTATGGACGTTATCATAATGAAATAAGGTCTACACATAAATGTTACGTCAATCAACTGTCAACCATACGATTTTTACAATTTAAGCTACCAAATAAATATTTTTTTTTTTTTATAATTTTAATCATTGACTTAAGAATGACGTGTCCATCACTGGTATCTGTCAACTTAAACCGTCCATTATCGGTGCCTACTTAATTAATTATTGAAATTAATATAAGGAATTATTTTTGCCAAAGTCAAGCTTAGTGTCAAATAAATTGACACAAATACGTGTAGGAAGTTAAGGTGACCAAGCCACTACGTTGGCGGGTCGGGCGGGAATAAACATTGTTTTATTACATTTGTAAGTTATACCCATTGTTCCAGGCTTCGCGGCCATTAGTGCGTTCTCAACGCGTAGGGTAAATGTGCCGGATACTGACTGCTATAATTAATTTTAATTCACCATCGATAGTTTACTTGTATATTATAACTTCTGTTTCCACCGACTCCCAGCTACCCGCAGGTCATCCTTTGTGCGCTTTGCTATGAAAGATCCTCACTTTAAAACTTTTTAGCCGCAAGAGCCATCAGCCTCCGGGCTGCGTGACTTGCCCTTTGCTACCGTCCTGGGAACTATGTCGGTCACTTTGCTTTTTCTACAGATATCGTAATCTCTGAATCTATCACTTTCAGATACTTCGAGCATAGCTCTTTCCATGTCACTCTGAGTCATGAGCGCTCTGAGCTGCCTAATAAGGGACTTATGGAGAACTGTAATAACGAATAAAGTCAATTAAAAAAAACATGATTTTATAAATCAATATTTTTGAGACAACACCGTTTACACAAATAAAACAAATTCACTCATATTTTCTACACTACTGGCGTTAGGTAGGGCGTTGTCGGCTTCTTTTAATCATTTGATTGTGATTAATCGGTAGAGTATATAGTGAAAAACGGTATAAGTGACGAACAATTAGTATGAAACTTATACTGTTTCACTAGGGAAAAATATATGTTTATAGTAACTGAAATAGGTATAAGAAATAGGATTTTGTTGGCCTAATAAACACGCGTTGATAACGTGAGTCTCAATGAATGGACGGAATTAATTATCTTATTTTTAAATTATTCATACGTCGACAAATAAATTACATACATAATATGATCATTACTGTTGAACATTTTATATTGATAATTTGTTAAAACAGTTGATAATAGTTGGCAAAATTGGGCGTAAATTATCAACTTAAGTTCTATCTCTTCATGTCTGATAGTGAAATAGACAGACGTTACACACAAAAACATTTTTACAGTTCAACCCCAGTGTATGATTTTACTAGTAAATTATCACAATTAATAACAAAAATTAAATGGGAAGTGTAAAATAATATAAAGCAAGTTTTGAGAAAAAGAAGCATCCATGTTATTTATTTATCTTTAAACAGTGGAGTATATTAAATCACAAATGAAGGTTTAAGTATGCTATAAACATTATTGAAACCCCGTCCGGGCCCACACCAGCTCCTCTTACCCTATAATTTTAAATGTTCAAATGCAAATTCACGAAATGCGACGAAATTAAGATATAATGCGGGGCTCCTTAAATTTCAGTAGCAATTCGCAGTATACCGCTGTCTCACGGTTAGAAGGGTTTATACGCCGTCTCTGCGGGCTCGGGAGTGCTCTAGCCAAGACAAGGTAGCCGTGCTACCGTGGCAGTATTTTCAAGATGCGCTAGAGGAATTAGTCACGTTGAACTTTGATTTTGATATGTACAGTCGGAGCGGTCAAGTTGGTCACAAAGATGGGAACAACGCCTCTATTATTAAGAAGTTAAAGTGCATGTTCCGATATTTTTGAATGCCTTGGTTGGCCCGATATATTTGGTCGCATGTATTGTTATAAAACAATGTCGGGTTAGTTATTGTGGGGAATCCAATAGCTTTAGAGAGAACAATGGGCTGAAAACTAAAAGGCCTACGAATAACTTTTTTTCCAAAAAAGCTCCTTGAGCCATTGTATTAAGAATGCTAGCGACATTTCGCAATGCGTGCGAGGAAGCCGTCCACCAGTTACGTCAACCAGATGCTTCGCGATTTCTGCAAAATGCTAGTCCACGCTGGCACCCTTTATACAAGCCATTGCGATATGACAATGCCGCCAGCATCCTTGATTTGCACCAAGGATGCTAGCGGCATTGCCTTAAGGGCTTTTTTATAGATTTAATGCATTAACTAGTTAAGTACTTGTATTTTAATGAATTTAATTATTGTAAATAAAGATTAATTTAATTACTGCCATTATATTTTCTAATAAATAAATTGATCCTCACATACCTCAGTGCCTCAAGACGAAAGTATTTAACCAATGTATGTTACCAGTGATGACTTACGGCTCCGAAACGTGGTCTTTCACTATCGGCTTCATCTCAAAACTCAAAGTCGCTCAACGAGCTATGGAGAGAGCTATGCTCGGAGTTTCTCTACGAGATCGACTCAGAAATGAGTAGATCCGTAGGCGAACTAAAATCACCGATATAGCCCACCGGGTTAGCAAGCTGAAGTGGCAATGGGCAGGCCACATTGCAGGCAGAGAAGATGGCAGATGGGGTCGAAGAGTGCTCGAGTGGAGACCACGCGCAGCGTAGGACGTCCACCCACAAGATGGACAGACGACCTCATTAAGGTCGCCGGAAGACGCTGGATGCAGGTTGCTTCCAACCGGTACATGTGGAGGCATTTGTTCAGCAATGGACGTTTTATGGCTGAGATGATGATGAATAATTGATCCAGTTTAGGAACTTGGCTGTAAGCTGTTTTGGGGGAACACATTAGACTTACTTATGCCCTTTTGTGACTAGTTGGAGTATTTGTAATTTATGCCAAATGTGCTGTTCAAACCTTGCGGGCTGTGTTTAGAAAGTATTTAGTTATAGTTAGTTAGTTCAAGAGTAGGGTTAGCTTCGGTTTATTAGGTTTAGATAATGTAGGCTTTGTTTAGAATATTTTCAGAATATTTTTTATGAGAGGTTACTTACTTATGCCCTACCTCTCATTGTTGGACGTAGTTTCAGGACATACCCGGGTCCAAACTACATAGACATGGTCCTTCAAGTAAGTTTTTCACCTATACCATATCATAGAAAAGACAATGATTAAAATCATTTTTTTTTTCGATATGGAGGAACAATGTAACTCAAAAGATCCTGTATTGGCAGAGTGCAAAGCGGGTGGAGGGGGTAGCTTAAACGATCACAGCGCTCGCTACGGCTAAAATTGTCATTTTTGTCGCTGACTTGAGCTGTCAAATCCATATTGCAGTAAACATTTTCTAATCGTTTTAATGATGTTACTGACTACCATTGTCCAAAATTGTGTAATATAGTAAAATAACACAAGATTTCATTAATATTTTTCACAATATTTACTTACTTCTTGTTTGACAGCGGTGACAATGTTGTCCATAATGGCCGCCTGTCACGTGGCGCTGTCGTCGCGCTCGGTCCCAATATCCAGTGCCCAACAAATTAAATCATGCAACTATCCCCCGCTGACATACCAAATTCAAAGCCAACCTCCACACCAGCGCCTCCATTTATCAACGGCCGTAACAGAAGACGCATAAGTAAAAAAAATCATGATTTCTCAAAGGGATGTTTGCTGGCGCCTGGCTCGCACGAGTTAACTTTTTGACCGGGATACCTTTACCGACGTGATGGGAATTCTCAGGAGGGACAAGGCACGAGAGGCGGACTTAAAAAAAAAAAAAAAACATTCATTGGCCATGGCATTTGACGACAGGTCTGGCCTAGCTGGTGAGTGAAGCCTGAGGGTTTAAATCCCATTTGTGTGATGAGCATAAATATTTTTTTTGTTTCACCCGAGTCATGGGTGATTCCTATGTATTTAAGTATTTGTATATTATATCGTTCAGTACGCCACAACACAAGCCTTCTGGAGCTTAACGTGGGGCTAAGTTAATTTTTGTAAGGATGTCTTGTAATATTCATTTATTCACTCGAACTGTGAAACGACATCGGGGCTTGCGAAGCTATGGCGCCCTTGCATCAAACGAAAATGCCAATGGTAAATACGAAAAAGAAACATGGAAAATCTTTATCAGGCTCCGGCAATAAACACTTACGGTATCAAGGCCGAAAAATATCTGATTGCCCCTTATCATTTTGACATAAGGTACTATAGTCCTATAGTATGGTCAATACTTAATACAAAAATACGTTGGTTGGCGTAACTGGTGACCGAAGAGCTGGCGGCTTTCTCGCACAACGTACCAGCATTGCGATACAAGGAAAAGCGGCAAGCATCGTGGGTACTCAAGGGCCTTTTTTAGATTTAATGTATTAAATAGTTACTATTATAATATTGTAAGTGTTGTACATAAACTCATTAAATATGTCATTAAAACTTGTGTCAGATAATTAATTAGTTACTACTTAGTTACAAACGGATAAACTTAGATAACACAAAATGAAAATGGTACCAGAGCTTACACGAAACATATTTTTCCTAACTAGTGTGTAAAAAGTGAACTAAGACTAAAAAGTGAAAATTTCACTTTTTAAGGCACTTGTTATGAAAACTTGGGTTCGATACACGTGTAAAAACTTCTTTAAGACTCGGGTGATTGTCACCCTCGTTTAACTCGAGCTCCAACTTTCACCCTCGTCGAAAAAAATTTTTTTTTCACTAGTAGTTATCGAAATATACTAATATGTCACCTCGTGCGATGGTAGTACACATGAGTTCATCGTTTCGAAAGTACTCAATAATAATTGTGTTGTGAAAGCACCGTAGCGTACTTTTTCCTAGCCAAGCCGGAGCTATTATATGGCTCTTTTTGTGGAATGAAATGGAAAACAGCTCAAGTATCTTATAGCTAGTCATTCCGGTAGAAATCGAGTTCTAAGGACGCGCAAGCGCCGGCTGGAAAGCTAGCTTTATTATTAAGGCTTTGTGTCGGTCAGGAGCTGTGAATGGAACGGACCAGTTTCTTTCTTTATTTACATCGGTCTTCGGTCTTTTAGTTCAGCAGAACGTACCTATGTACGAGTGTGACTAGGATCGGTGACAGAGGAGGGAAGCCAATGTCGTGAACCATCCACTGAACTAAAGGAGCAAGGGAACTAAAATACCGAACTATCCTTCGACTACGAAGCGCTCCGTACCCTAACCATGAGTTGTGACATTGAGGTTTTCGATAACGAGTATCGAGCTTACTATCTGTGTATCGCTTGTACTATTTAAGTGCGAACGAGATGCACAGATAGTAAACTCGATACTCGTGGTAAGGGTACCGGTTACTGAACGAGCAGGCACAACTCTCTGTACAGCCAAGGTCAAAGATAAGGATGCGCTCAAAGCGTCATACTTTGTATACATACACAGTACTGAACTAAATTACTGTAGTGTAATAGTAAGACAATAATTACTTTACAGTATAGTACAGTCAGCAGCAGAAGTGGCTAAGCGTTTGAGGTGTTCAAAATGACGTCAACACATATTTATTGTCAAGAGAATAAGAGCGCGTGTAGGTCATTTTGAACACTTAAAACGCTTAGCCATTTTTGCTGCTGACTGTACTTTGGTTGAGTCGCTATCTTTGACCTTGACTGTACATGTCAAAGTGTTTTCTAACCTTATACCCGAGCTACAAGCAATCAGTGGCGACGTATCAATTTGTTTCTTTCAAACGAAGCCAATATGTATTGTTTTTTTCTCCAGAAGCCCATGTATAACTGATCAGGAAAGTTAGCCGGTGGATATCGGTATGTACGCACTCGCCCCCGCTACAAGCCATGGTTTACACCCCACGACCCGCTCCCGTCATAACTACGGATCCGATGTTTTTTCGCCCCGATGATTTTGGGCGAGATCTCTTGTTGATCTGAGCTAGCGAATTTTTGGCGGCGACGTGCCCGCGTTGCCAAACGGGTACCCGGTTTTGTTATAACTCGGGTTACGCCGGTCGCCCGACGTCAGGCTTTGATCATCAGCCTATTTACTTAACTTGCTGGAATAAAGGGTAGAACTTGCAAAAATGATTGATTTGTTAATCAAAATCACGGATTTTGTTTCTAGGGTAAAGTACTAGTATTCCATGCGGTTCTAGTACTCGTCATTCATAGTTTAAAAAGCGACAAATAAATCACTTTGACAATAATAAATGTTAGGACTTTAATATTTCTAATCACAATTTAAAAATAAACTTACCTATTTATAAGTTATGAATACACTGTGTAACCTGAGGAAACCGAATAATTTTGAACTGCGTATTCCTTAGCCCAAAATAATTAAAAATATCATATAACTTTTGGTCATCTCCGGCAAAAAAATATTTTTACATTTTTTGACATTAAAAATAAATTTTATTGAGAAAACTATGCCTGAAAACAAACAATGATACAATAAAAATGAAAACTTTCAATAGTAGTAAAATCGCTCAAAGAAAGCGAACGGTGCTGAGTTATAATAAAAATATATATATATGAGTAACTCAAAAACTAGGAGAATTTCTAAATGGTTTGTTGGACATTTTAGTCTCTAAATATGGTCAGGATAACTCTGGCAAAAATATTTGGTTTCCTCATGTTACGCGGTGTAAACTTGATAAAAGCGGCTGACAACTATTGGGACATTAAGTTTAATTTAAAAGGCCTAATGTAATTAATTCCTCATGTCATTTGTTTTTAAATTAAATTTATTGGGACTGCCTACCATACCCAGAAAAAAATGCGTCAGAATAAGCTGGCCAGGTGTTTCAGATGATATTGAAGCGACTTTCTTGTTAAGAGAAAGTTAAGAGAAAAGAGTGTGTCAAGATTATTTTGAACATCTGGCCCGCTTAGCAACATCTGCTGCTGGCTGTACTACGGAAAATTATAAGAAGTCTAGCTTTTATCCGCGGCTTTGCTCGCGTTAAGAAGTATTTGAGTTATTTTTAAGTTATTTTTAGTATACTATCGTTCAAAACGTAGTTTTGTATGCATGCATGCTTTTTGTTCGGAAAATGCCGTTTTATCCACAAATGCCTACGTCATAGTAGCTTTATGCATGCAAAGTCTCAGCCCGATCAGTTTAAAATTGACAAAGTTTCATACAAACTTTCATCCCCTATTTTATCCCCTTGGGGGTAGAATTGATCAAAATCCTTTCTTAGCGGATGCCTACGTCATAACATCTACCTGCATGCCAAATTTCAGCCCGATCCGTCCAGTGGTTTGGGCTGTGCGTTGATAGATCACTATGTCAGTCAGTCAGTCACCTTTGAGTTATATATATTTGGACTACATTTAAATATGCCAAGCGTGGCGATTATGGCAACTTCTCTCCAAAATGACACAAGTCATATCACAAGAGTGCAAAGTTGTATGAAATTATCATACAAATTGTTCACAATTAATCAAGTGTTTTTTTGACCTTAGCTGGTTGGATGTTCTTTTATTTAATGTTATTGAATGATAAACATTGGATATTAATAATTTTGATTACATTTTTAAAGTTTTAGAGTCAAATGTAATATGGCAATTAGCCACTTTAAGTGTTTAGCAGTAACACTTTGGTTCACTGCGACATAATGCATATTGCTTGTCTCAGCGATAACTACACATAAATAAAATAGGTAACTGATCTAATAAACGGGTTTACTCTCTAGCCAACACTCGGCCTTTCATTTACTACCTCTCCGACTCGATACCGCCTATTCACCCTAACTAAAATCCTATTACTTCATGGCGACCCTGCCATAGAACCACAAGAATCTTCGAAGCACCAGTGAACCAAGCAGGAAACAAATAGGAACTATCAGGTCAGATCATCAACGCAGTTAGATACACAAATCGAAAAAACATTACACCATGGACGCAATCACTATCAACATCAACAGAGTAGAAGTCCGCATAGTGAGGCCCCCGGCAAGTCTCACTGTGACCATAGATTGGGACCAGCGAACGGGCCAAATACAAGAGGCAGCCAGCTAACCAGCAAGTGAGCCAGCTAGCCGCATGTGCATCATTGACGAGCGCCCAATAGAGACTGTCCAGCCCCGCGCAAGCAAACAGTCATCGAGGGACGAGCCTGCAACGACGGAACCGCAAATACGACGCCATACCCCGCTGCCAAGGCTATTTATTATTTGTTCCAAATATATATCTCTTAAAAAAAATGGCACAATCTTATATTGAGGACTGTAGTTTTTATCATCAAACTCACCGAGAGGATTCAAACGACGGGTTTTTCTTGTGTATTTTTAGAATTGCTTTGTCTTCTAGTTCCAGCATCAGAATAGATTCCATAGTATTATAATTGCATTGTCACCTAACATATTAAGCTCATCAGCTCAATCGGTAAAAGATATCATCTTCAAAATTCAGTTGCAAAATTTAACCCGAACTTATATTGTAAGTTACTTAAAAGCTTGTAAAAATAGCTTGTGCAAAAAAAGAATAACACTAGGCTTACAATTACAATTTCACTTGCCTGTTACTCCCGTAACACAGGCAGGCACATGGTGCTGGTCAAGCATGTTTGTCGAGCACTTCCAAGCGAAGTCACGAAATGAAATCCCGTTTATTCCGTGACATTTTCGTCTGAGACAAGAATGCCGGCCTGGCGAGGTTCCCCGGTCAACTATTTAAGGTAGCTAGCCGAGGATTTCAGGCTGCGCAATGTTTCCGCGTTAAACGGCTCGTAATGAGCATTACCGCCATTTTGTTTTTTGTTTCAGTGACAGATCGGACATAAATATTTTTATCTACGTACATATCATAAGTGCTCTAAAATGCGTCCAGAAACCGAAGGCAATGACCAGCATTACCAACCATCAGAAATGAATGGAGATGTAATGTTAACATTACCTACTGAAATCCGTAGGTTATGAGTTAAAATTTGGAACAGCTGTCAAATTCAAGTGGGGTGTCTATTCTAGTATCTATAGATATTAAAACAGTCATAGATACGAAACTCCAAATCGTTATGTTTTTTTAATATAAATCGAACGACATTAGAACTCGAGTGACAATAGACACCTCGTGTTACGGGGTGGAACAAATATGTGAGCAAGGCCCACCTTGACGCTACTTTTAAATTTAAGTCGTGGTTGTGGCATGGCGAACCAAGGTCTGGCCGGGTCTATAAAGAAATGATTGAGGTTCGTCGGATATTCAAGTCTCATTTAAAATGGTGCCAAAAGCATGAAGAGCAGATTAAGATGGACATTATTGCAGAACACCATTCTAGGCGAGACTTTAGTAAATTTTGGAAGTCTACAAACAAAATGAATGGCAAATCGAGCCTACCTGTTTGTATCGACGGAGTGAGCGAAAATGGATCAATAGCGGTGCTGTTTAAGAAACATTTTACGGTTAGATCACCATTGGGACCATCACAGACGACTGGTGCTGAAGGCTGCGAGTCGGGTGGACAGGGAATGAGGGCCCCGTACACTGCACAGGACATTAAAAAGGCCTTAAGTTCTATCTCACGAGGAAAGTCACCTGGCCACGATAGTCTCAGCGTTGAGCATCTCCATCATGCCGGTCCACACCTGACTAGGGTACTGGCAATGTTATACACCTTTTGTATGTAACACACTTACTTGCCCACCGACATGATGAAGTTTGTAGTGGTCCCAATCGTGAAAAACAAAACTGGCGATGTCAGTAACAAATGTAACTATAGACCTATTTCGCTCGCTACCATTGTCGCTAAAGTACTTGATAGTCTGCTAAATATTCAAATGGACAAATATTTAACGGTTCATGACAACCAGTTTGGTTTCAAGTCAGGGCTGTGTACCGAGAGTGCCATTCTCGCGCTGAAACAGACTGTCAGGTACTATACAGACCGACGAACGGCGATTTTTGCATGCTTCCTAGACCTATCTAAAGCATTTGACCTGGTTCAGTATGACATCCTGTGGCAAAAGCTAAAAGCCTTAAAGGTGCCAGTAGAGGTACAAGGTATTTTTAAATACTGGTACTATAACCAGGTCAATGTTGTGAGATGGTCGGATGCATATTCGCAACCGTATGGGCTCGAATGCGGGGTGAGGCAGGGGGGCTTAACCTCGCCGAAGCTTTTCAACCTCTATGTCAACGCTCTGATAGAGGAGCTCAGCAACACGCGTGTCGGTTGTCACATAGACGGAGTTTGCGTTAATAACTTGAGTTACGCTGATGACATGGTGTTGCTGAGCGCCTCAGCATGTGGACTCGCCAAGCTTATTAAAATTTGTGAACGGTTCGCCGAGAGCCATGGGTTGGTTTATAATGTCAACAAGAGCGAGTGCATGATTTTTAAGGTCAAAGGCAAATCCCCACCTACGTTCCCAGCAGTTAAACTAAATAGTCAACCGCTAAAAATGGTTAAACAATTCAAATATTTGGGCCACGTGCTGAACGTGGACCTTAAAGATGATGACGATATTGAGCGCGAGCGCAGGGCGCTGTCCGTCCGAGCTAACATGATAGCGCGAAGGTTTGCTAACTGTTCCAAAAACGCGAAGATCACCCTTTTTAGGGCTTACTGTACGACCTTCTACACAAGCAACCTGTGGGCAGATTACACGCAGAAACGGTACAGCGCCCTACGCGTTCAATATAATAATGCCTTCAGGGTTCTGATGGGACTCCCCAAATTTTGTAGCGCATCAGGAATGTTTGCAGAGGCGCGGGTAGACTGCTTCTACGCCACGATGCGCAAAAGAGCAACATCCCTGGTGCGCCGCGTTCGTGCCAGTGCCAACAGCATCCTGAAGATGATCTCTGAGCGTATGGACTGTACATACACCAACCACTGCGCTATGATACATTTAAATCGACATGTAATATACTGATGTCATATGACCACATATTGTGTAAAAGGAAAATAGGAAAATCGGACGAAGGGACATAAATAATCAAATTATCGTGACATTTTATTTTATGTGTATAAATGCTCTATTTCAATTCCATTTAATTTATAAATTTCTATTCATTTAATATAATTTGACATTATCTCTTTTCTAACTGGTTTTCCTTTTATTTATTGTTTATTATGTAATTTAGTCTTAGTATACTAACAAACTATTGTTAAGATTACTAACACAAAATGATCCAAGTTGGTCTTGTAATAAATGAAATTGAATTGAAAAATAGAATAGGGAGTTCATTCGCTTGTCTATGGTTTAAAAAAAAAAATTGACTGAGATATAAAATACGCAACGCCGCCATTCCAAGTTGTCATTTGTTTTGTTCGTTGACTTTTTAATGTTTCAAGTAACACTAGTAATACTGCAGGTCATTTCCCTACGGTTCCTGAACCCATCTTAAAACATTTATGATATGTGTATAGATAAAGTAGTGTATGCAACTATACATAATTAGGCATTACAACAATCGTGTGACATTATTATGAAAATCGCCTTCGGCTCGTTTCATAAACCCACACTCTTGTTGAAATGCCCTTCATTATGCACATATACATAAACTACTATACTCTTCAGTTCTGAAACTAAGAACAGATCAAATTATTTTTTATGAAATATTTTGATTTACTTTGATTTTTAAGTAGTAATACTAATAGTAATACTATATAAATTAAAAGTTGAAATAGATGACATATACTTAAGTAAAAGCGACGAGGACCTCTAGCGTTCGAGACGGGATTCGAACCCGCATCTCCAGCTATCGCGGCTGACGCATTAACCAATTCGGCCACCCGTACACAGCGGAACCCGTCGAAATTAATCAAGTATATGTAATCTTGTTTTATTTTTAACGGTTTTTGGCACCGTTTTAGCAGCTCTAAGGTACGTGTTTGCGCCTCACATATGAATCCCTTTCGGGATTCTGATATAGCTTCAGCTTAGCTCTTCAGTTCTGGTCTGTGGTGAATTGTTGAGGTTGTGTGCAGTGTGAAATCGCGAGGAAACGCTAATTAATTATAAATACAGAATCGTGCCTCGGACGTGAAATGCCTCGGACGCGCAGGTCAGTTATTAGGTACGTTTTTCTATTCGATATTTTATTGTACTTATAATATTATTTTTGGACCCGGGTATGTCCTTAAACTACGTTCAACAATGAGAGGTAGGGCACAGCGAAGTACCATCACGCTTGAGTCCGGAGAAGCCCAACTGGCGAAGTACTTCCTCCTTACAGAAGACCACAGCCATAATAGCACTGCTACCTTTCAGGTATATAGTGTTGTGTTCCTGATGGTGAGTAAGGTTACCAGAGCTCCAACCCCCTTAATGGTCGGCAACGCGCTTGTGTTACGTGTGCCCATGGGCGACGGTAATTCCTTACTATCAGGCAATCCATCTGCTCGTTTGCCACCTTTGGTCATAAAAAATAAATTAATAAATATTCGCAGCAATTTCAAAACGAACAAGTTTATACATGAGACGTAAAACAGGTAAGATTTTTCACGAAACAATCCCGCGGCCTGAAATCATTCGGGCCATAAACGCGACCGTAAAATGATAATCTCACAAGATACCAGAACGGTCCCGCGGGCGCCATCTTGGATCACGTTGTCACGTATAATATGCAAAGTGTTGTGGTGGTAGTTAGCGGGGATGGTTTGATGGGATAGCATTAAACACAGACCGTATTTTGAATAGGTATCGTAAAGAAACTGTTGATGGACAAACAAAATAAGAACATTATGTTATGTGTGCCGTGTTGAGGAGGAGCTACACACACACATTTTGTATCACATTATATTTCGTTCGCTGTACAAGTCGACGGAGGCCCGCTAAGCGGGACTCCTATTTATGGGTGTTCTGCCTTTCGGGCATCTAATGCTACCTAACAAACCTAACCTATATTGTTTAGCGATATATCACTTGTCTTTATTTATACTGTAAGGATACCGCTCCAGATTTGTTATGTTCAAGTAACTTGCTTATAAATGGCCGGCTTGAGTCACTTACTTAGTTATTTGAGCATCACATTCTATAGTAGTTATAAGGTTTGGTAAAGTTTCAGTACTTTATAGAAAATTTTGCTCCTAACGGGTTAAGTTTTTGCAGCTACAAAAAATACCTGTCCGCTATTTTAGACTACTCTACAACATATATCAAAATGTAAGTATGAAAAAAAAACATGCCCCTTCACAATTACTATCTACATCTAGTTCAATCTCTGGTCTTTGGTATTAACATTTGAATATATCTGGCTTCAAGGAGCCTAGGCACTCCTTATACTTATGATTGGTACCTAAGTTTGAGTTGTATGTTGTTATTTATAACGAATGACATGGGTACAGCCCAGAGTCTGCGTACTGTTAATAGACACACCAGTTACATACTGATGATAGGGAAATCCTTTGCTTATTAGCCTTGGCCACAAGTATTGAGCACCCATGAGTTTTTATATGAAAACTCGATATTTTAGTGGAGTATTTTCATCTTTTCTGATGGTGGTTTTATCAATTAATTTAAAATGATTAGTTATTTGCCGTTGCGGCGATTGGTGATTGCATAGAAAAATTGCGATAAGTCACTTCGTTGTAGATCCCAATTTTTTTATTTTTTGAATTCTGGATACCTACCAATTTTTGTTTTGTTTTCTTATTTAATAAGTACTTTTTAGTATTATTAACATCTCTTGTGTGCATAATTATATTGGTTTGAAATAACAGAAACTCGTTTAAGTGCATTAAGAAAGAGATTGTTAATAGAGTAATAAGAAAAACGTGTTAAATACTTTTGGCCAATTTGAAAATGCAAACTTGAGTATACAACTTTATATCCTTATGTCTCTTAGAAATAGGGCTTAGGGCGAGATTGACCCGGGGCAGTTGATTATTCCATTTTTCTTTTATTTCTAAGAAAAATTTTCGCTAGCAGACGTCTCTGCTTAAAAGACGCACATACATACATACATTTCAACCGTATGCAGTCCACTGCTGGACATAGGCGTCCCACAAATATGACTTGTATCATCTTGGGGGTAGTTGCCATAGGCAGGCGGGTTCGCGACCGCGGTAGCTGTAGATTGGGTTTCGACGGACACTGCTGCCCGTCTGTAGGATTTTTCCCTTTGTCGCCTCTTACGACACCGGCGGGAGATGGGTTGGTGCTATTCTAGTCAGCCGGCATCACACGGTAAAAGACGCACATATTATGTT
Organism: Grapholita molesta; assembly: GCA_022674325.2. Classification (NCBI taxonomy): domain Eukaryota; kingdom Metazoa; phylum Arthropoda; class Insecta; order Lepidoptera; family Tortricidae; genus Grapholita; species Grapholita molesta. The sequence goes on along the minus strand of CP053124.2, from coordinate 18,268,558 downwards.
CAAAAACAAATTTCACTCGGACCCGGGTATGTCCTTAAACTACGTCCAACAATGAGAGGTAGGGCACAGCGATTACCATCACGCTTGAATCTGGGGCAGCCCAACTGGGGAAGTACCTCCTCCTTACAGAAGACCACAGCCATAATAGCACTGCCACCTATCAGGTATGTAGTGTTGTGTTCCTGATGGTGAGTAAGGTTCCCAGAGCTCCAACCCCCTTTAAAGGCCGGCAACGCGCTTGTGGCTCCCCTGGTGTTGCGGGTGCCGATGGGCGACGGTAATTGCTTAACACCAGGTAATCCGTCTGCACGTTTGCCGCCTATGTCTTAAAAAAAAAAAAAACTCTTTCGACAATTTAAACAAGTCGCTTGAAAAACTGCATTATTCTTCCATTCCCCCGAGCGTGAATTCTCTGTTCCAGTTCCACTTCGTTTGTTCCATCGCCATATGTCGACGTGTGCCGGCAGCTGGCAGCACTCGGCGACTCGTCGCCGGAGAATCGGAATTCTAACGTTTCAGAAATTAAATTTTGACCCACTTGCATTTAGTACAGTCAAGGTTAATTTTTTACTGAAAAACGTCGTTAAACTAACATGGTCGTTCACATTACAACTATTAGTAAAAACGGGATAGTTACCATGTATGTTAATTTGAATGAGTTTCCGATATTTCAGAACAGCAAGCGCCATCTTCACGGAATAACTGAGTATTTCGTTCAAATAATAGTTGTAACAATAATTTCGTGATACTCAAACACATTAATATATTGAAACGGGTCACTCACGTTTTATAAGTTATAGTATGTCACGTTATACATTGCTCTACATGTTTCATCCGTAACGAGGAGCATTATCATGTCGGTCAGCCAATGGCCTACATGGCCTTATACAGAATAATGTATACGTAGGTATCAGAGGCTGTGTCTATAGGTACAGTCGCTATCAAATATATCGGAGCTGTGGAGGTGGTCACAAATATCTGAACAACGCACCGCCCCTATTGTCAAAGCGATAAAGTGCACGTTCAGATATCTGCGACCACCTCCACAGCTCCGATACATATGATGGCGATTTTCTTTCCTTAGCAGTCCGCATTAGGAAGCTACAGGTTCGTAACTTTCTGTAACTCGTCGGTGCATTGCTAGTCTCACCCGAAGTAATTTGCAATTTTTCCTATATTTCCAAACTACATAAATTCCCTGATTCCTCAAGGTCACTAAAAACTAGCTCGGACCGGACCGTGCCGGCGCAATATCCGGTCCGGGACGAGGCGCGGCCGTCCGGAAATTTCATCACATCTGCCGGGCTTGGACTGATGTCCACTTACAAGTTTGTATTTAATTGCTATTAGCCGTAAGTGTAAGTGTGATGGGATGTGTTTTCGTAAGGGCTACCGGGTATCTGGCGGTTGGTAATCAAAGGTAATCGGGAGGTAATTTTGGTGCTTATTTAGGTGCTGGTTTAGATATTTTTACTTCAATAGCTCGGAAAGTCGGTTTTAGTTTAAAATACATTACATATATTTAGGTGATTATTCGGGTATTTGAACCGTTCTTATTACTCTGTCCAGATTTCTGTATAAGTGCCTGCATTATATTAAGTAGGTTTTGGTTGTCCTTTAGCCAGCCCAGCTGTCTACCAGTAAACCAAAAATAACACCAAACTATGTGATCATTTTCTACAGAAATCTGGACAGAGTAATAGGAACGGTTCAAACGCCCGAATAATCACCCATTTAAGAGTAATTTAATTCATGCAATGCAAGATTATAGAATAAAATAACCACAGTCAGAAACAGCTGTAACATTTATTATTTAAGAACGAAAGAATTCCACACAAATGTTTACTTGTCTCAATGGAGAACATGGTTAAATCCAACAAACCTATTAATCATTTGAGCGCTGAAGATTTTTAATAACCGCCAACTTCTGTGCCAACCTTCTCCTTAAACTTTCATATTTCTCGATATCTTCCTCAACTTTTTGCCTGAACACCTGGATCTTATAGACCAATACAGGTGGAGTTTCCACGGGCCGAGGTTTGACAGCACATATCGGATCCAGCCCCGTCGTAGTAGGATCTGGTTGCGTCCGGATTGTGGTGTACGCAAAATCTGACATGTATCTCAAAGGTGCTTTAACCGGTCGACATGCTATCCGTATAGTATACTTCTTGTCAGGACACGGGAATTGCAAGAAATCAGTTACTGTCGTAAACTGGTTGAACTTCATCGTGCCTGAAGCAAGTTTGTGATATTCGATGCCTAACGAATATTGTATTTCATATAAGAGTTCTATGTTACTCGGCAGTATCAGCTCACTGAAAGGGAATCTCCATTTTAAGGACGCACGGTATGCCCCGTCAGCTTTTATATCTAAAATCTTGGGTGCGTTTAATTTGCTGACCGTTGCAAGGTTCACATCTTTAGTATGGTTGACACAGACAAAAGCATTGCATATTTCCAAATTTATGGGCAGTCGTAGGTGCATGTGTGCAGTGCTGAAGAGTTCAATATTTTTCAAATTCCACACACACGAATAATCAGTATATCCGTAATTGATTCTCCCTTTACATATTTGTACATTATTTCTGCTGTATGAAGTGAAGAGTCTGTATCTATTTCGAAAGGAGTTTGCGCTCCAAGAACATGTGAGGATTTCAAAATTATTGGAAGAACATGTGAATCCAGTTACATTTGGGTGGTAGTTGACTTCAAGGTTTTCATAATTAGAGCATTTGTTACTCTCAGCGCAACAACATATTAAACTTAGATCACTTTCTTTAGCGATCACGACTGTTTTGATTGTAGTCGAGTTCAGGATTTCTGATGGTAAATCTTCAAAATTAATTTTTAGTTGATTAGTATTACTTGAACAATAAACTTCAACAGTTCCTGGTGTTATGTGGCTTTGGTGGTCTACGTGGATGGCACTGGGTACTGTCAGTTTTGGTTTAACACAGACCGTCGCCCGCGAGGCAAAGTTGCTGAGCACAACAACTAGTGTCACTGCGAGATACATAATTATGTTACTGACACAGGACATTAGCTATATGATACTTCATGTATGTTCACAGTGTAGAGACAATCACAAGTAAGTTCGTCTGTATTTCCGGTAATATATAATTTGGGTCTTTTCAAGGCAAGAGTGCTCTTACCGCCTATTAATGAACCAGCTTGCTACACACCTTCGATTTCGTCGACAATTACCATCAGGTGTGACTGAGGTCAAACGCTGGTCAGTCGTGTATAAAAAATAGTAAGCAATAAAATCGAACTTGACTATGCAACATAGCTTACTGGCAACTACTGTTTATTATTAACGTAGGCTAGACTGCAGAATTTTGCATTTTTTGTGAGTACATAATTATAAATATCTGTATTAAAGCACATTAATCTCTCTATACCCTTACACAGCTAAGCCATATATATATATAGCGTAGTACACCTGCTGGAAACCATTAAGATTGGTAAATAAGAGTGTTATGATAGCCGGTATGCCCGTAACGTGAAAAGGAATTTATGTACTTGTTTCACTGGTGTGGTTCACACCTTACTTTTATTAGCCATGTACATCTTTAAAGTATGGTTGTACGATAAAAAAATATAGTATGTCCTGTCTCGTAGCTCAAACTCTCTCCATACCAAATTTCATCACAATTTCAGCTTTTTAAGCGTAAGGTAATAAATAGACAGACAGTTACTTTCGCATTTTGTGGCTACTTTGAAAACATCTCATATGTGATACAGATACTCCAAGTTGAAACGCAATAACTCTGTACTCATCCCATACATAGTTACGTCATTTTTATTTTGACTGCCAGAATGAGTCACGAAGTTTTTTCAAAGTAGCAACAATTTATAATATTAATATGGATTACTGTTAACATAAAATTACTCTGTAAGCCATGATTGTTATTAATTAATTATCATTTACCTCATAATAACAACGTTTAAGGAAAATGCCAAGGAATCTTTAACTTTAATAAATGAATACAATTTCAAAACTGATACCTATTACATAATTATATTCTTACTACTTCAACAAATGGCGTCTATCAAATTTTTTTTTATCAAAAACAAACAAAAACATCCTAAATAATTTTAATTAAAAAGAGCACTCCCAAAGCATCCAAACCGCAGTTTGCAAGCTCAATTACTTACCCTATTCTACAAAAAACAAAAAACTCTTTGTTTCTCCGTAGATAGGAAGTTTCTTTAAAAGTGGCGCTCCGTCGAGTGCGGGCGTAAAAAATGGAGACCAATTTCACTCGCAGCCGCGGATTGTCATGAATATTAACCATTTTGCGCCCCGACAGAGAGCAGCAAAGTAGACGGGACACGGGACTGCTTCCCCGCCCAGTTCATCGAAGACTGGGATGAAATACCGGTATTATTTTTCAAGTTACCCGATAAATAAAATTTATATTAATATGAAGTGTCTGGAAAAATATGAAGTGTCTGGTTGACGTAACTTTATGACTGAACAGCCGGAGAAACGTCATCATCTTCCTCGCATTGTCTAGGAATTTTACCACTGCTCAAGGCAGCCTGGGATCCGCTTGGAAACTAACTCCAGGATTTGGCGTAGGCACTAGTTTTACGAAGGTAACAGCCATCTGACTTTCCAATCCAGAGGGTAAACTGCTTATGGGATTTCCTTCGCCGAAAAGCGACTGGTAAATATCAAATAATATTCCGTGCAAAAGTTTTTGGCTGATTGGAAACATCCTCAGTTCGAAGTGAACTATGAGTTCTATATTAACTAAATTTAACAGCCCGTGGGCGTTAAAACGGCTATAACTGCTAACTGCTAATAATAACGCTATTGACGAGCAAGTGTGATAAAAAAAAATCAAAACAATGCCACAATTTCTTACAGAGAACTGCCCTATCTGGCACATAGTTCTCAAGGCAAGAGCTGTAACGATCCTTCAGGGTAGTATTTCAGAGCTGCCGCGTTACAGATTACTCCCAATTTTCTTCCCCGCTACATTGAAAACACCTCAATTGCTGCTATTGACGACAAGGGACCATCTTTGACTTGTGAAATGTGTAGCTTACAGTCTGATTCAATATTGCGTTACAAAATTGAAATTGGATCAAGGGGTGTGTAATAGTTTTGTTTTGATTTATGATTCAAAGACAATAACAGTTAGGTTTTAAGATGGTTTTTGCAAATAAAAATCCTCAAATAAAAAGTATTACAATGACAGACCGAACAAGGGGAGACACGTGATCTTTTCCGTACATTTTTCGTTTCCATTTCGTTTGCGTTTCTACAATCTATTGGCGTCTTAGCTGCGGCCTCTGATATTAAGTTGAATTTTTCAAGAGACTTTGTTTGCATATTATGTCTATTTACTACACTACATCCTCACTCATCTCAGGTAGAAACGGAACCATATACCCATTTGTAAAACCATGACAAACCAAAATATTTAGAGATACTCGTATTAACGACATCGCAACCATTATTGTGACCCAACTAACACCAACATAAGTTTAAGTGTGAAAACAAACCCATGTTCCTAGCAACAGCCTAATCAAGGAAAAACCCCAACAGGGCCAATAAATCGCTTCAACGCGTTAATTTTTAATTCTCCCGCACGTCCTCCTACCTCGGCGGCCGATGCGAGACTGATGTCTTGCGGTTCGCGGCCGGACCGCGGCGCTTAGTTACACCGCCTACCCTCATTTATCACTGACCTTTAAAGTAGTGAAGTTTTAGCCTGATCAGTGCGGGCGGGAAAAGTCAAGTGGTTAAGGGCTTAGGCTTTGATACAAAGATTAATAGTGTGATCATCACATATAGTTTGACAAAAAAGAAGGGTTGTAGATGCTTTTGTATTAGAATATGTAACTTAAAATTAGTAACAAGTCAAAAATAATTTCAAAACCAGATTTTGAAGTAGGAATTAAGTAAGTGGTCTACATAGAGCTATTTATAATTATAATCAATTATAAGTGGCTTACTTTAGCTACATCAATTAGGTACGAAACCTGCATGGGGATGAATGTGATAATGTTATTTATATACGCAAACGCGTTCGTGACGTAAAGTTTAGTTAAAAACTTACACTCAGGGCTCTGATCTTCAGTGGGAAATTGGAATATTTACTTTGGTCTTGAATTACATGTTTCCAGTTCCTATGGTATCAATATTTGAGATTGTATTATATTGTATTGATTGTATTATTCGAGAAGCAACGCATTTTGCGTTCTAGAGCGTTTACGATGTAGACCTTATGCAATATAGGCAAAATATTACACTAGTCATTTTGCGTTCTAGGCCATCCGCGTATAACCAATAAATTTTACAAGATTTTTTTCACTTAGTCCCAGTGTAAGCCCAAGAAGGTTGTGTTGTGGGTACTCTGCCAACGATATTATATTATTTACAAATATTTTAACCAAGCAATTTATTATTCTCTTTAAAAAACCGTGTTTGAGATTTTTTTGCATTTTGAGTTAAAGTATCTTTTGTATCTGTGTAATCAATAAGCATTCATAATCAGTTCGGGGTTTTTCTCCATACATATAATAATGTGAGGTTTCTTGACATGAAATGGGTGTGGTCAAGAAGTAATTCATAAGATTATTCGACCACCCAAAGGAAACCAGTATAATGCTGACCTTTGTTCAAAAGACAAACTCTTTGAATGTGTTTGAGTTCAGTCAGTTGGTCGTATACATCAGTTATATTAATCCGTTTATTGAATACGATATTGAAAAAATCCGATTGAGTACAGAAGTTGGCGACACAAAATGCTTATGCCTGGAAAATGCCGATATTTAGGCAATAAGAAGCAAATGCCTGGTCAATTATATATATAAAAAAAAAAAAATCTGCTTATCGATAAAAATATCCTCGTCCGAAACCAGTTACGATTGAAGGATATTAATTCTTCGTATGAAATCCGTTACCATTTCTGTTGCCAACTGTGTTGTGCCGGGCTCCTATTTTCAGCTGTTTGCCCTTCGGGCTTCTGAAACCGCCTAAGTAACCTAATCCACCATTTTGCGATTAAATTCTAATTATTTTTACTAGTTTGTAACTGAGACCACTCAAAGTACTATGAGCTGAGCTCTGAGAGTAATTTTTTAACATTACAAAACGTCACCATCGAGTAAAGTTACTCATATAAATAACAATATCACTTATGCGTTCGTGACGTTTTTTTACGTCAAAAGAAACTTAAACTAGAGCCTCAGATAAAGTCGGAACAGAAGAATTCAAATAAAATGGCTCTATGGCCAACATGATCAGACCTGTTTTTTTTTGACATAGGCGACAAACGAGCAGATGGATTGCCTGGTGGTAAGCAATTACCGTCGCCCATGGGCATCCGCAACACCAGGAGAGTCACAAGCACGTTGCCGGCCTTTAAGGGGGGTTGGAGCTCTGGGAAGCTTACTCACCATCAGGAACACAGCACTACATACCTAAAAGGTAACAGTGCTATTATGGCTGCGGTCTTCTATAAGGAGGAGGTACTTCCCCAGTCGGGCTGCCCCAGATTCAAGCGTAATGGTCATCGCTGTGCCCTACCTCTCATTGTTGGACGTAGTTTAAGGACATACCCGGGTCCAAAAAGGTTTTGTGAATAGACAACCAAGTTAGTTAATATTGCTCTCCAGTGGCCCGGGTGGTTCTAGGCTATACGTACTGGTTATTGCGAGTGAAATATGACTCCCCTGTTACTAGGTTCCTGGCTCTAGGTTTCAACACAACATTAAAATGACAGATATGCCTAGTTAGAGATAACTATTATTCAAGACTTGTGGAATTATAGTTTTCTCAATTTTTTAATTATCTACTGTGTGTAAGTCTAATACGGGCGAAGAATTAAACCAAACATAGGATTTACCAGTGTAATCATTAACCAAAAGGTTTTTCTTTATTTATACCTATTATACATATGTAATTAATTTTTGTAATATTTTTGAGCAGTAATGCACTGCGAACATTACGCGGTATGAGCTTTTGAAACTAACTGTCAAAGAGTGTTTAACTCGATTGTGTTGCATTACATTGCGGGCCGAATTTTTTTATATGGATAAAATTTTAATTGTACTTCTGAGCAAAAGTTATCTAAATATATTTCTTATGTCCTATTCTACCCTCCGTTAAGTATGAGACTTACACACTATATAATTGTTCAAACACGTAGGCTGATGGCACCAATGTTGGACACGTTAAGGTGACAGGCACCAACTTAGTCCTTAATTCAAAAACCATAACGTTATATATTGAATATTTACCATACCAACAAATGCACAACACTTGAGTCCTTTAAGCACTAATGTTAATAATTGGTTCCTTGTCCATTATTGGCGCCGTCACAATGGTTATTTGTGCAACAAGAAAATAAAGTTCATTTTAGTTTCGAGTGCTAATTTTGAATCACGAGCGAGTGAAAAATTTAAAAACAATTACCAGCAATCAGTTCTTAATATAGAATATTGAATGTTGGCGAGGGGCTCAAAGGCCCAAGGTGCATTTTGGTGTCATGCAACTTTACTGCAGTAGTGTGAACAAAGACGTAAGAAGCAGTAAGAAGTAATATACGACAATAATGTATGTAATAACATCAATTTCATTAATTTATTATTAAAAAAAACATTGAGTGAAATGGGCCATTTAATTTAAAGTTGTATTTATAGTTAACTTTTTTTTATTTGGATTGTTTTGTGTGGTTTCTATTCAGAATCATGAGTCTGATAGGAGAAAAAATGTGTCTAAAGGTTTTTTATTCCATTCCGTAATATTTTTTATATATTTTCTATGGCGGTAACGGAATGGAAGTAATAAAAAATGCTTAAATAATATAATTTTATTCTAATTTAGCTTTAGGGCACAAACTTTTCCAGAATGATGGCCGTTTTGGAAACCTTATTTTTTTTTATTTCATGCCCTAGGTAAGTATATCCTCTTATGTCACTTTCAACTGGCACTAGAACCACAGCCTAACGAGTATATACAGTCGCAAAGGTTCTATACATCCGGACCGTTCAACGCCTCGACTGACGACTTGCGCTCGAGGGTCAGGGTTGTCAAAAAACTTGATGTCAAAACGGATGTTTTATTTTTGTTCTTACAGAGAAATTCATTGTTAGCGCCATCTTAAGTTTTTGTATATTAAGTAATCGAATACATTTGAAATTTTATATATTAATATTAATTAAAGACCCATTTATATCTACCTGCATTTAATACGAATCTGAAGTTAAAAAACCCAAAAGATTGCCGTTATCTTTTTTTGTTCGAGTATGTTGAAAATCGATATCCGAGAATCCGAGAGGCATCTTAATACGGATCTAAACTCAAAGTTAAAAACACAGCCGCCATTTTGAATTTCTTCATTTTGGATCCGATCATTGTGAAAATCGATATCTGAGAATCCAAGAGACCTCTTAACACAACACTAAAATCAAAATTGCGAAAACCGGCCGCCATCTTGAATTTCGTCATTTTTGATCCGATTATATAGAAAATCGATTTCTGAGAATCCGAGAGATCTCTTAACACGACACAAAAGTCAAAATTGCAAAAACGGCCGCCATCTTGAATTTCGTCATTTTGACGCGATTTTGTTAAAAATCGATATCTGTGAGTCTGCGAGACCTCTTAACACGACACTAAAGTCAAAATTGCAAAAAATGGCCGCCATCTTGAATTTCGTTATTTTTGATACGATCATATTGAAAATCGATATCTGTGAATCCGAAAGGGGTCGTAACACGATACAATAGTCAAAATTGCAAAAATCAGCCGCCATCTTGAATTTCGTCATTTTTGATGCGATCATGGTGAAAATCGATATCTGTGAATCCGAAAAGGGTCTTAACACGACACAAAAGTCAAAATTGCAAAAACGGCCGCCATCTTGAATTTCGTTATTTTCGTAATTTTGATCTGATCATATTGAAAATAGATTTCTGAGAATCTGAAAGGAGTCGTAACACGATTCAAAAGTCGATCGGATCAAAAATGACGAAATTCAAGATGGCGGCTGATTTTGCAATTTTGACTATTGTATCGTGTTACGACCCCTTTCGGATTCTCAGATATCGATTTTCAATATGATCGTATCAAAAATAACGAAATTCAAGATGGCAGCCGTTTTTTGCAATTTTGACTTTAGTGTCGTATTAAGAGGTCTCGCAGACTCACAGATATCGATTTTTAACAAAATCGCAACAAAAATAACAAAATTCAAGATGGCGGCCGTTTTTTGCAATTTTGACTTTAGTGTCGTGTTAAGAGGTCTCGCAGACTCACAGATATCGATTTTTAACAAAATGGCATCAAAAATGACGAAATTCAAGATGGCGACCGTTTTTTGCAATTTTGACATTTGTATCGTGTTAAGACCTCGTTGGGATTCTCAGATATCGATTTTCAATATGATCGGATCAAAAATAACGAAATTCAAGATGGCGGCCGTTTTTTGCAATTTTGACTTTTGTGTCGTGTTAAGACCCTTTTCGGATTCTCAGAAATCGATTTTCATTATGATCGGATCAAAAATGACGAAATTCAAGATGGCGGTCGTTTTTTGCAATTTTGACTATAGTGTCGTGTTAACAGGTCTCTCAGACTCACAGATATCGATTTTCAACAAAACCGCATCAAAAATGACGAAATTCAAGATGGCGGCCGTTTTTCGCAATTTTGGCTTAAGTGTCGTGTTAAGAGGTCTCTCAGACTCACAGATATCGATTTTCAACAAAATCGCATCAAAAATGACGAAATCAAGATGGCGGCCGTTTTTTGTAATTTTGACTTTAGTGTCGTGTTAAGAGGTCTCGCAGACTCACAGATATCGATTTTCAACAAAATCGCATCAAAAATGACGAAATTCAAGATGGCGGCTGTTTTTTGTAATTTTGACTTTAGTGTCGTATTAAGAGGTCTCGCAGACTCACAGATATCGATTTTCATCATGATCGGATCAAAATGACGAAATTCAAGATGGCGGCTGTTTTTGTAATTTTGACTTTAGTGTCGTGTTAAGAGGTCTCGCAGACTCACAGATATCGATTTTCATCATGATCGGATCAAAAATGACGAAATTCAAGATGGCGGCCGTTTTGCAATGTTGACTTTAGTATCGTAGTAAGACTCCTTCGGATTCTCTGATATCGATTTTCAATATAATCGGATCAAACGTGGCGAAATTTGAGATGGAGCCGATGCCGGTTTCCAACTCTTTATATTATAATTATTCTAAACACGGCCATATCAGACGTTTATTTACTCTACTCTTAGTCTGACTCTTTCTGACTCTTAGTCATATTTTTTATAAGTAAGTAAAAAATAAAACTATTACATTTTGGATTTGTATTTAAATATGCCCAAGACCCTTTATAAAAATTACATACACACGACCTTTCCTAAGTTGGTTAATTACTAATAATAATTTGACACACCTTAAAATAGACCGCGCAATTTGTATGAAAATTGCGCGGTAAATCCTCCCGCCCACTTCCCGAACACCCCCCATCGTTGCTCTGAAAATAGCCGGAGCTTGGTCACTGGTATATAGCTACACTGTGCTAGAACGTAGGAGATATAGTGAAAAACGATAAATTTTTATTTATTTTTATTTAAGCCTTTGTTTTTCCTTAAGTAGTTTTACATAATTTTTATTCATAATTTTAATTTTTTTATCACAATTTTTGATGACCGGTCTAGCGTAATGGGTAATGAGGCTGATGGTCCTGGGTTCAAATCCAAGTCAGGGCATTTATTTGTGTGATGAGCGCCGATATTTGTTCCTGAGTCATGAGTGTTTTCTATGTATTTAAATATTTATATATATCTCTCTATTATATATATCGTCGTCTAGTACCTACAACACAAGCCTTACTGAGCTTACCGTAGGACTAGGTCGATTTGTGTCTGATTGTCCCGAAATATTTATTATTATTTATTATAATAACAGTTTTCTAATTCATTGCAGTTGTTTTTGCTATATTAAGGCCCTGTCGGGCTATAGGCCTCCTCTATATCAAAAAACGATAAAAACCCGACTGTTTTACAGTCGTTTACAGTGGTTCTGAAATTGTCTGCACTGTATAATTTTACTTAGTTACAAACGGATAAACTCACGTGTAATTATATCGCACTAGGCGATACACCCTCAACGCGATCGGTGTGTCCTGACTCGGCTTGAAGATGGGTACCAGAGCTTACCCGAAACATGTCGCCTAGTGCGATATAATTACACGTGAGTTGATCCGTTTGTAACTAAGTAGTAGTAACATGGCTCACAACAGTTTTAATTGTATTTCTGTATACTTTTCATACAAAAGGTATGTCGGTGTTCTGGCGCAGGAACGGTTCTGGAGAACCGTGACAAAAAGGAATGCCCGGCCCGCATCCGTGATTGGCACGTTTTAACGTATCAATTGTCGCGCTGTTACCTAATCCCAATACGGCCCGCATCGCTCCAGTATGCAGATTGTTCATCAGCTATTCAGTGTTTGGACATTCGTTATGCGCTCGCCACTCGTGTCTGTCGCGTTACGTGGCCACAAGTCGTAAGCGATAGCGTTAGGCGGAGCGACTTGTACCTGCCGTGCGATTGGTACTCGCGGTCACAAGTCACAAGCAATGGCGATTTATCGGTATAGTTTCATAAAGCCATTAAATACTTAGACATTTACTTCTATATATTGAGTTAGGTATTCACCGGATTGAGGTACAAATATGTAATACAGAATAAAAGGCATATGAGAGGATGGGGATAAAACTACTTGAATTATCTCGTCTCGCTCCTAACTTAGGCTTACGAGTAGTTGCTTTATCTAGACTCTAAACCAAATATATAATATTTCGATTTATTGGTATTTGCTATTTGTGACTCCGCCTCCAAAGCGACTACGCGAATACGACTGGGCTACGCGAATACTTGAATAATTAAATATTAATAACCGCTATCAGCTCCTAATTTAAAAGTCTACAGCCTCCGGCATACTCCAGCCCGAGTAAAACTACAAACATGACTAGATCCTGGATTCTTATCGCGATGACGTCACTATATTATAACGTGGGAAATAGTAAACGGAAACACATATGAAATGCACCAGAAAAAAAATACGGTTATTAACTGAATAAGTACCACAATAAAAAATGTTTGTTTTTTTTTTTATATCATATCTTAATAAATCCGTATTAATGACTACTGTTCCATTTACTCCCATTTGCCGTGTGATACCTAGCTGACTAGAATAGCATCACCCATCTCCTTTCGCGGGTGTCGTAAGAGGCGACAAAGGGAAAAATTCTACGGGCAGCAGCAGCGTCTGCCGAAACCTAATCTACAGCTACTGCGGTCGCCAACCCGCTTGCCAACCGTGGCGTCTATGGCAACTACCCCCAAGATGATACAAATAATATTTGTTGGAGGCCTAACTATGTCCAGCAGTGGACTGCATACGGCTGAAATGTATATATGTAATGTATTTACTCCCAAGTTACCCTATTGTGACGTCGTCGTGACAAGAATCTGGGATCTACTCATGACCAGTGCTCGGACAAGTCATCGCAAAACAATCGCAACACGGCAATAGAACAAGCATTATGCAACAGCATTATGTACAATATTATTTAATTTTATTTTTCAATGACTGCAACCCAAAATTCTCCATACGTGTGTGAAGGTATTTCCATTAACATTATTTTTAATGCTTGCATTGTATTTATTTGCACCATATTTAAAATATTTAGAAATAACCATAATTAAGCAAATAATTGTATTAAATTGTCACCATAAAACTGTTTCAAGCATGCCACTTTGACAAATCCATGACAGATGTGGGAGTAAAAAGGTCAATGGATTTACGATAATATCTACTTTAGATAATAACACTTTTAAGCCTCGACTCTAAAGAGTCTTGTTTTATATCCATATCTGTTTCTGCGATGACTCGCTGCTCATGACTCGCTTTACGCCTTTGACTTGGGCGTCAGTTGTGGGCTCTAAACGGAATGTGCGATGTCCAGCAAAACGAATAACTAAACGCTTTATTGGCGCTCGCTATTTATTGCGATACCGACTAACGAGGATTTGCCACACCGCCTCAAAGGCGGCCATTTTTGTCTATTTATGGTGATCAGCGGCAATTAGTTTGTGCTAATTATACACATGCAAGTACAATTCTTTTAAATTTTGTTTTAAAAGCAATTGAGTTTACATGTATATGAGATACGGTGTAGACTAAGGAAGTTAGGGATAAGAAAATCAACCTTATTATATTGGGTTGACGTAAAAGGCCGTCAGCTCTTTTACCTTTATTTTTAACAAGGCTTAGTTTACCTCTGCCTCTAGTTAGCCTCTGGGTTGGAAGGCCAGATGGCAGTTGCTTTCGTAAAACTATTGCTTAAGCCAAATCCTGGGATTAGTTGCTAAGCGGACTCCAGGCTCTTAAGAGCCGTGGCTAAATGCCCCGACGAAGATGATGATGTAAAAGAGCTGGCGGCTTTCTCGCACAATATATCAGCATTGCGATACGACGAAGTGCCGCCAGCATCCTTGGTGCAATGCCTCAAAGGCTTTTTAAGACTATTCAGATTTGGTTGAGATCGTCTCAACCAATCTAGCTGTAATCGTAAACTCAGTAGGAGTATTCCAGTACCTTTACCATTAGTTGTGACATTGACGTTTTCGATAACGAGTATCGAGTTTACTGTCTGTGCATCTCGTTCGCACTAAAATAGTACAAGCGAGATGCACAGATAGTAAACTCGATACTCGTTATAGAATACGTCAATGTCACAACTCATGGTAAGGGTACTGTAGTACAAATGAAGTCTAGTGCGGATTTTCCCAGGCTACCTTCCTCCCATACTACGCCATACTAAGTTATAAAAAAACATTATAAAAAAACCTTTTTAAGATTTAAGGTAGATAAAATATTGTAATGGTTAGCGGCTTACTCACGTTTAAAAGGCGTCGCGTTAGTGCGTGACGCGCTGGCGACGCGAGCGGCGAGTCGAACGGACACTCGGCACTCTTCGTGCTTGAAAATGGAGGCCTATGTTTTCCTAATCACGTCCGAGTGACTAAATGAACTGAGTAGGTTGACTCACATTTAGACCCCGGATTCTTATGGCGATGACGTCACAATAGGGTCACGTGGATGTCTATTGTGACGTCATCGCCATAAGAATCCGGGGTCTACTCACATTACACCGGCCCGCGTCCGAACCGAGGCCACCGTCGCGACATTTTGTATGGAATTAATCACGTGACCACCGAGCCGCCCGAGCCACACGCCCCGGGCACGGGCCGGCCGTGCGACGGCCGTTACAGCTACGTAACAAGGCTCTGTTCGGCTTAGTAATGGGAAGGCAACGTGATGAGGACACGATGATCGTCTACTCGTAACAAATAGTTGGATGGAACGACGCTTGTGCTAATGTCAATATTCACGCGGCACTCCCGCCTCTCCCTATACACCACTAAGTTCATGTCCATCCCACCTTTAGTACTCACCGGACTCCAGGAGAATCAGGGCTGCGGCCTGCGCTGTCTTGGCGTGGCTGGGCAACTCACACTGCATCGCGTCCAGCTGCTCACACCTTCCCTCATACCATTAAGTCCAAGTCCCCCCCTCAGTACTCACCGGACTCCGGGGGAATCGGGGCTGCGCTGTGCCGCGAGCCTCCCGCCCCTCCCCCCACACCACTCTGTCCATCTCCTCGTCCAGGTGAATCTCCTCCCCCGCCTGGACTCCGCGGGCCCGTGCCGCCCCGGTGGTTCAACGTAAGGCTCGGGCTCGGAAGGGCGACGGTGTAACGTGAGTTCTACTTTAGCCGTAGTTTTCATTATAAACATATGACTATTATGACTCACGAAAATTTCAATATAAACTTTTACGCACTATTTCTGCGTAAGCACCAATTAGGAATAACTTACTAAAACGCTTACAACGCCCACTATTGCATACCAAATGAGCCAATCGTCCCCGGGGTCCCCTGGGGAAAGTGGGGCCAGTTGTAACAGCCTTCCGATTAATTGGTGCGTTTTAATTCCCAGTCTATTAATATTAAGTCTATTGAGCATTCGCAAATCATTCTGTCTATCAGGCAAGGATGTGTGCTGGACATAGGTCTCTCAAGTAGTTTAATTAAAATCCGTTCAGCAGTTTTCGTGTGAAAAAGTAGCTAATATAACATATAATGGACAGTCAGCAGTAAAAGTGGCTAAGCGTTTGAAGTATTCAAAATGACCTACACGCCCTCTTATTCTCTTGACAATAGAGATGTGTTGACCTCATTTTGAACACCTCAACCGCTTAGCCACTTCTGCTGCTGACTGGACAAGGTCCCATAATGGACGTTCACTCTTATTATAAAGAAATAAGGCTCATACAGAAATGTTACGTCAATCAACTGTCAACCATACGATTTTTGACTTAAGAAGTGTCCATCACTGTGTCAACTTAACCCGTCTATAATTGGTGTCTCTATCTTAGCATCCATTCATCTAAACAAATTTTGCGTTTAAAATAGAAACATATCTAGATCTAGAATGGGCGACGGTAATTGCTTGTACCATCAAGCAATCCGTCTGCTCGTTTGTGCAGGTGTTTAGAAAAAGCTAATTAATTATGTTATTTATTATTTTATTGTATGAAACTGAACTGATTGAGCTTGAAATAGATGATTAATTTTTTATTTCTTTTTGTCTGCCACCTTTGTCATAGTATTTGACTCTCAGACATATCGCTATTTATATTATATTATATTATCTATATTCGCTCCAACCCCCCTTAAAGGCCGGCAACGCGCTTGTGACTCCTCTGGTGTTACGGGTGCCCATGGGCGACGGTAATTGCTTACCACCAGGCAATCCGTCTGCTCGTTTGCCGCCTATGTTAAAAAAAAATATATATATCGCCCGCACCAACAAACTCGAGTGATGTCCTCATATGAAAATAATCAAATAAGTTGGATTGTATCAGTGTCTTATCGCAGCATGGGTTAGCTATACAGGGTGAAATGGATAGAATTGTCAATTTTAATGATAATGAAGACGGCTTTTAAACGGAAAGTTTAGTTTAACTTTTAAAAAGTAACAATACGTGATTTATTTGATTATGTAATTAGATCCTGATTATGACGTAATATGGACTATTCGGAGCTTACCTGAAACATATCGCCTACGTGAATTTAAATATCACGTGAGTGTTAGAAATAATTATTAGAAATAAAATTAGATTATTAAGACAAGATCCTTAACTAAGTAAGTCAGTGTTAAAAACTAGACTAAAATAAGGTTTTCTGTGCATGATTATTATAATTAAGTATTTCTCTTTTTTTTTTGTACGGCCTATAAGAATGTTGGTTGATTTATACGATTAGTTTTATAGGTAATTGTAAAACTGACGGGGTTCGCCTTCAAACGTAGTAGCTTATGGAGAATGTAAAAGTATATAAGTATGTTTTAATTTGCGTAGGTATATAAAACAAAAATAAAACACGGTGACGATAACTACCGCATGTTGCTAAGTGTAAAGATTATAAATCTATTTTTTTTTTTTTTAAGTTGACGACCGGTCTGGCCTAGTGGGTAGTGACCCTGCCTATGAAGCCGATGGTCCTGGGTTCGATTCCCAGTGAGGGCATTTATTTGTGATGAGCGCAGATATTTGTTCCTGAGTCATGGGTGTTTTCTATGTATTTAAGTATTTATACGTATCTATCTATTATATATATCGTCGTCTAGTACCTACAACACAAGCCTTACTGAGCTTACCGTAGGACTAGGTTGATTTGTGTAAGATTGTTCAGAAATATTTATTTATTTTAATTTTATTTTATTTATGTTCTTTGTGGTGCATTAAAGAATATTGAACTTACTTACTTATCTACCCTGTATACCGACAAAGACGTATGTTGTACTAGACAGCGTAAAAGATATATCTGTACGAGACTTGCAATTCGCGGTTCCCCAAAGCGAATTTTCCGGCACATTAGCTCCCGTAGTTTTATGTCCGACGTTTCGCAACTTCCAAGTGAAATTGCTGGTGTTTTGAATGTCGGGGGTTTTCTTTTAAACCATTTTCTTGCTTTTCTTGCTAAATGAGTGCTAGTTTTGAAGAACATTTTAAATAATTGGTTCAGTTTATTGTTTAGTTATACTGAGTTTCTTTTAATAATGGAAACGTATTAGTATTTATGTTGAAGATTTATGAGAAAAATGGAAAACGGTTATTTGTCAAAACTTTTTTAGTATACAGGGTGCACATTTAGATGGTCAATATGGACAAATCTGTAACTATACATATATCTGTTACTCAGTTTGGAACTAGAGGGTCGTTTTGGAAAATAGTGTATATAATTTCTATTTAAATATGTCATTAGCTGTATAAAACATAATATCAACTATTTATTATTGGTGGACATGCAGGATTGTTTGTGGCAATTTTAACTATTAACCGAACTTCGCTTAAAATGATACTTTAAAACAGTTAACATTTTCTTGTATCATTATAATTTCAATTAACTGAAAAAGAAAATACTATGTATTTCAAATGACCCAGGTCAATTTGCGAATCAAGTAAATATTTTTCATTTAATCTATTTATACAGTTTTCTTTTCCTAAAAGACTAGATTTCTAAGAATAGATCTAAATTTTGACTCGCAGCGGGACTTGAACCCACAACCACTGGATCATTAGTCCAGTGCACTACCAATTGTGCTATACGAGTACCGCTTAGACTTGTGAATTTTTTTCTATTTATCCCTCGTCCTATACGTCATCATGGGTGACGTGTAAACACATCTACCGCCAGCGTATTGAACACTTAACGGCATCGAAGTCTCAATTTTAATTGAGAATTCATCGATAACAGTGCTACCCCCTTCTAAATATTTTAATATCTATATATCTTTCTATATTTTTATTTTTTTAAATATCTAAGACATTCGCTTGCAGATGTTTCTGCATAATAAAAAACAATTTAGATCCTTGTATGTCTTATAACTATTAACAGACTTGCCTTTACTGAATTACTGACCCATGTAAATGTGTCACCCTGTATACATGGTTTGTATTTTAAAAACAGACCTAACAGAACATTTTACATGCACATGCATCTTTTGAAGTTTTTATCTAAATGCAGTTGCACTTTGCATCACGGCTACCTCTAGTTTTGTAGGAGATAAATTGTAGGTGTTGTTTCAAGTTTGCTATCCAGAATAAATGGTCAAAGATAGCAACTTGAGGCGTGCTGTCACGGGACTATGAATAATTATTGTATGGCGTGTTTTATGATGTAAGGTTGAATTTGGCGTGGCTGGTAATTGGGTTGAAATATACCTACATAATATTAAGTATTTAATATGAAGGGCGTTTTAGTCACGAGAGCCCACAGTCTAGACATTGGCCTCCCACATAGACCGCCTGCAGCATGGGGATTAATCCATAATTGACACGCTTGGCAGGCGGGTTGGCGATCGTAGTATGATCGGCCGCTGCTCCCGATATTTAAATAAAATTTCAATAAAATAAAGTTAAATACTACTTCAAATAAATCATCATCATGTTAGTCGTAATGCCTCCCCCAAATATGTCTTGTATCATGGATGGTAGTTGCTATAGTCGCCACGATTGGCAGACGGGTTGGCGCATTGGCTGTACATTGGGTTTCGACGGACGCTGCTGCCCATCCGTTGGTATTTTCCCTTTGTCGCCACTCACGACACCCGCGGGAGACGGGGTGGTGCTATTCTAGTCAGCCGGCACCACACGGCTATCAATAAATATATTCAGTTAAGTTTTCCAACTATACCTATATAAGCCCTGGTGGCCTAAGAGCGTGACACTTGCAATCTGGAGGTAGCAGGTTTAAACCCCGGCACGTAACTTATGTACGAAATATCATTTGAAAACCAGTCGCTTTTCGGTGAAGGAAAAACATCGAGGAAACCGGACTAATCCCAATAAGGGCAAGTTTACCCTCTGTGTTGGAAGATCAAATGGCAGTCGCTTTCGTAAAAATAGTGCCTACGCCTGGGATATGTTGCCAAGCGGATCCCAGCCTCCTTTGAAACGTGGAAAAATGCTGGGACAGCGCGAGGAAGATGACCTATATAATGCTGGTGCTTTCTATATACATTTTGACATAGCATTTATATGCAGAAACTAAATTAGGGCACCCGTCCATTGGACAGACAAAGGGACGATGTTTGCGTACTTGTACAATGAAACAACTGTTGTTTGTATAGCGCCATGACCGACTAGAGGCGGCACTGCTAATGTTTTTATAAGTTTATATTTTTGTCTAACCTAATTTTAAGCCACGTTTGGGTTAGATCGCTGAATATCCTTAAGGCATAAAGGTACATGCCAGCGTCATATAATTAGTTACAGTCAGTGTGGCCAAATATATCGATACATATCCTTACTGCATTATAAATAAAGATCAGTACCCTCACCATGAGTTGCGACACTGAGGTTTTTGATAACGAGTATCGAGTTTACTATATGCCCATCTCGCGTGTACTATTTTAGTGCGAACGAGATGCACAGATAGTAAACTCGATACTCGCTATCGAAAACCTCAAAGTCACAACTCATGGTAAGGGTACTGTATCGATATATTTGGCCATACCGACTGCATCTAACTAAATGACGCCGAGTGTACAGTAAGATGTGTGAAGTTGGTGGATGTGATAATAACACATAGCTAGGGAAATACTGATCTTTTATTTGTGATGCTCTGGATTTTTTTTTTGTTTCATGTAAATAAACTTTATTGCAACTAAAAAAATACAAATGACGGACTTATTGCCGGTACAGTCAAGATCTAGATGCGGTCAAAGTGCCAAAATTTGTAAACATGCACCTTACTGTCTACTATTTTGGCACTTTGTTGGAATCGATATCTTTGACCACACAGGTCTTTTAGGTGTATTGGCCATATGGCAGAGCGAATAAATAAAAATAAGTTTAGTCAGTTTTAATAAAACATGGAACTATAAAACCCAGTACAGATATAGTGGAAAATTATTTTCCTTCGAAAAACTTGGATCTTTATCGGAATACGATGACAACCGAACTGTCAATGAATGATCGTTTTAAATTAAAGACATTTTCAATGTATGAATATGTATCTTTATTATTTGGTGTCAAATTTTGACATGTGCAATAAACAATAAAGTTCCATATTAATAGATATGAAAATGTCACTCCTTTTCCTTGCGGCAGGTCGCTACGTGCTACGCTCGTAGCCGATCCCAGCGTTTTTCCGCTATGTAAAAGAAAGCCTCTACAAACAGAGAACTCCTCTGGGGAGTTTTAAAGTTAAAGTGTTAATAAAGTCATTAATTGACAGTTCGGCTGCCGTCGTATGTCGATCGAGATACGAGTTTCCCCGATGATAAATAGTTTTGCACTACATCTGTATGGATCGTGATTATCAATTAGTGTCATATTTATATTTAAAAACGCGAATTAAGCCGCAAGAAAAAAACGTGTTTTCTGTTTATGACATTTTTAATTTCATATTTTGCTTGTGAAGAAAAATTTATGATAAACTTACCAATAAATGGCCATGAAGGATCGGAGAAGGTACAAGCAGGGACCTTCAACCAAGATTCGTAAGCATTGTCACTGCAGACTAAGAGGCCTTAAAGGCCGGAAAATAAAGATTAGTATAAAACTACTATAGCCACTTATTTTGGGGGAGGCAGCCAGCAGTGAACGTCTTTCGGCTGACATGATGATGATGACTATACACATCGTGCCACTTCTAAGACTATTTAAGTCTGCTTCGTAGAAAATGAGCCAAGTCCCGATGCACCGGAACAACTTTTCCAGCGCATATATTTCCGGAAAAATTCTGCGCCACGTGTTCTCAAAGTTCCGGATCTTACGGTTGTTCCGAGGATTGTTCTAGAACAAGAACCATTGTGTAATGGATAGTGCACGTTTACTTAAGTGTAGCGATATTAATAATTTGGGTAAGGTAAGACAAAGGTACCAAAACTCAAACGTTTATTCAGTAAGTAGGCCACATGAGCACTTTTACACGTCGAGTATACAAAAGTAAAAGAGAAAAATAAAAACTACACCGGTTCTTACCCTACACCTCTGACCCGAGAAGTATTTTGACTTTTATGACCGGCAAGAAACTCGGCGGGACTTATTTTTTCAAAACAGTTTACAAAAAAATAAAATAAATAAATAAATTAAAGTAGATGTCAGATAAAGGGTGTCTGACTATGGGGCCTTAATTGGAGGTTTGATTGTACTCTCCAAACTGAGCACATATTGTTCTGGAACATTTAAAAAAAACTTTGTAACTCATTCTGGCAATGAAAAGAAAAATTACGTAACTATGTATGGGATGAGTACATAGTTACAGCGTTCGTACCACGAGATGACGGTAATATCGCAATGTTTGATACCCTGAGTTCTGAATTTAACCTTGAAGTCTAATAATTGACTAAATTAAAAAAATTTAAGTCACATAATAAAATTAGACCAGTAAAGTTTCTAGAATCGAGCTTCGAATTTAAATATACATATTCGCAGGCACGCTGTATACTTAAGATAAAATCATTGAGTTTACCTATGTTTGAGGCCGAATTGGAACCGGTATCTTCAAGATTCAGAAAGAATCCCATAAACATGGGATGGATAGATTTCCTTAAGTCCGCTCTTTTTACAGAGTTATTCATACTGAATATTGAGCAAAAATCAAGTTTTAAACTGTTCAAGGAATAACATCATCATCTTCCTCGCGTTGTCCCGGCATTTTGCCACGGCTCATGGGAGCTTAGAGTCCGCTTGGCAACTAATCCCAGGATTTGGCGTAGTCACTAAAGCGACTGCGATCTGACCTTTTAACCCAGAGGGTAAACTAGGCCTTATTGGGATTAGTCGGGTTTCCTCAAGATGTTTTTGTTCACCGAAAAGCGACTGGTAAATATCAAATGATATTCCTTACCTACATAAGTTCCGAAAAACTCAATGGAACAAGTCGGGGTTAGAACCTGCGAACACCGGATTGCGAGTCCCATGCTCTTACCGCTAAGCCACCAGCGGTCTTAATAACCTTATACAAAAACATTATATCACATCCTCGCCTTTATGTATGAATGAATGATCGCAAACGCTATGCCACCTCCAATATAATCCTATACATCACAACCGGCCTGCGCTCGCAAGTTGACGCAGCGAGCTGGAACAACGCCTTTGCTTCGGTTGTACTTCATTCTTTAAAGTAAACGAAACTCCTAAAAACACACTGCAGTTGTCACACTCGAAACGGAGCAAGTTTGCTCACATCTCGTATCTAAAGTTGGGAAACTTCTAGAAAGTTCTAGATGCATCCAGAATGCTGAATTGGGTGTTTTAAGCGGCGATGTCGATTACAAATTAGATTGGCTTATCTGTAATTTGTAAGGTCAACCTTAACCTCAAGTGACGACCGGTCTGGCCTAGTGGGTAGTGACCCTGCCTATGAAGCCGGTGGTCCTGGGTTCAAATCCCAGTCAGGGCATTTGTTTGTGTGATGAGCATGGTCATGGGTGCTTTCTATGTATTTAAGTATTTATATTTATCTATCTATTATATATATCGTCGTCTAGAACCTACAACACAACTGCCTTACTGAGCTGTCGATTTGTGTAAGAAAGGTCCCGAAATAAGTATTTATTATTTATTTATTTTTATTTAAGTGTGTTGGTTTGTCTGTCACAGTCAATTAGTAACGAACTTTTAACGGTCGAGTTAAAAATAACATACATATTTATCTAACCCAAATTTAGTTGTGACACTAACGTAGTGTGAACAAGTATTTGTCCCTTTTTCCCTAGGTTCCCAAACTGAACTGTTTTCTTCTTATCTCGGAGGAGTAGGTCCTCGTCACTGTTTCTTAAGTATATGTCATCTTTTTTTCTATTTGTACAGTTTATCTTGTCTTGTCCCTAAAATCGATGACATGATGCATATCTTATAGTTACTTGCCCATAAGGATTGATCTAAATGTAACACCCTGTCTACCTAAATATCAATGGCACTGTCTCATGTCCACAGCTGGACAAAGGCCTTCCCCAAAGTGACCCACAGTTCCCAGTTTTGGGCCACAAGCATTCAATGGATTCCCACGATATTTACCAGGTAGTCGGTCCACCTTGTGGGGTTTCTACTGCGCCTTTCACTATGTGATCGCTACTCGAGAACCTTTACCCCCCAAAGGCCATCAGTTCTGCGTGCGATATCAGCTACGCATAGTTTTAAATCGATTAACCATATACTACAATTTCTTTGCTTTGCCTAAAGGTTGACTGGTATAGAATGCTTTACAGCATTCAGTCTGCCGGTTGTAATATAATATTTTCTTTTGTTTATAAAGATTAATTAATGAAATCTAAGTAAAAGAAGAACGAAATTGTTACTCGGCTGGCTCCAAACATTTTAAAAGTACCACTAAAAGAAAGAAGCTCAGGTCTTCTCGACACAGCCCCAATTTGCCTCAAAATTTTGTGAATAGCGCCAAACATCTCCACACTTCCTAATTTATTTTGCATCTCAAGCATTTAGAGTATAATTCAAAATGTATTTTATACTCGCCTAGGTTCTTTTAGCAAGTGTAATGTAATACATATACTCCGACAATTTATTTTCACGTTTTACCTACACAATATTGCGGTTAGAGATTTCAGAACAAAAATATTTTGTATTTATTACCAAGGAAAACTAAAAAAAAAAATACTCGCAATTTAAATTGGCTTAATTTTCAAATAAAAGGTATTTAATTTTATGATAACTACTTACTACATTAAATCTAAAATAGCGTTGGCGGCATTTCCTCATTGTATCGCAATGCTGATAATTTGGGTTTATTTGAGAAGCACTTATATTTTTTTTAAGACCTGCACAGACAACTTCCTTCAGGAAACGTATGGTAAACCAGAGCAGGAGATGGGTAAAGGATGGCTCACGTTATACCATCGCGTCTCCTACACGTCGCCCTCCCGAGCCCGAGCCTTCCGTTGACCCACCGGGCACTCACCGGGGGCGGCCCGGGCGCGAGCGGCCGGACACTCGAATATTGACATTAACAGGAGCATCGTTCCATCCAGCTATTTGATGCGAGTAGACCGATCGTCACACGCCCGTCACAACCTTAAAGTGTTCTGTTCTCTCTGATAATGCCTCTTTGAAGGATTAGTCATTGTCAATATAAGAAGTCCTCTGTATGATGGTAATAAATTAAAGTAGTCTCTAACTTTTCAAGGGTCCACAGCTCCGATGTCTCTGTCCGAACTGCCCAACGATAACAGAACGCTGCCATAGTGGTTTCGTCACACAGAAGAAATGCTAGGAATGATTTTTCCAGGACATTAGACTTTGCGAATGGCTGCATCCCTAACCGCAGACAGCAACACCGAGTAATGAAAAAAGTTCATTCATCCCGCTCTTTTCTGGAGGTCAAGGGTGCTTCAAATAAGTTTGAATGAACGAGGATGGGCATATGAAATGAGTGAATGGACATAATGCAACTCCTTATAAGGTTGAAAGGCTAGGCTATAGAATTCAGTACCTTACAAAAATTTTAGATCACTATTAGGCAAAAATGTCGTGAAGATCAGAGAAAACCTACCTTCTCTGAAAACTCATTTTGTCTAACAGTGAAATATACTGATAGAAACCCCGAACCGTAAACTGCGACGAGAAATTACCGGTGGACGGGTAGCGTCCATTGAAAGCGGTAAAACATACTGCAATGGCCAATCCACCTGCCAAGCGTGGCGATTATGGCATTTATCTCCCCATTTGATGAGGCTGTTAGGTAGTTAAAGAGAAACATTTACGTAAGGGTTAAAAAATAAAACTTTTGGAGTAATGGACATTCTTCATTACTTATTAATTAAGGCGGCCGCGAACGAGAATCCTTCTCATTTATTCAAGAAACGCCTGTGAGCTGCCTTAACCATGATTTTAAGCTACGTGCAGATGGAGGCATGAAAAAGCTAATTAATGTATTATAAACATTATAAAATGGGGGTTATATAATATAAATGAAAATGATCGCTTACTATGGGCCTTATAAGAAGGCTCAAATTCACCCAAAGAGCAATGGACAGGGCTTTGCTGGCTATATCGATTACTTTGGTTCATCGGCCTGGACATTGGCCTACCCCAAATATGACTTGTATCATCTTGGGGGCAGTTATAGTCTATAGTCCCCACTCGGGTTGGCGACCTCAGTAGTTGTAGCTTGGGGTTCTAGGGACGGTGCTGGTGTTCTAACAAAACCCGCGGGAGGAGATGGAGTGTGGAAATAGTTATTTAATTTTTAGTCTATAAATAAAATTATGTATTAAAAGTTGAAATAGATAACATATACTTAAGAAAAATCGACGAGGACCTCCGGTGTTCGAGATTCGAACCCGCATCTCCAGCTATCGCGGCTGACGCCTTAACCAATTTGGCCACCCGTACACAGCGGACCACGTCGAAATTAATCAAGTATATGTGATCTTGTTTATTTTTAAACGGTTTTAGGCACCGTTTTACCAGCTCTAAGGTTAAACACTACGTGTTTGCACCTCCTATATGAATACCTTTCGGGATTCTGATATAGCTAGAGAGTTGGTGCTGCCATCTATGAAACTAAGAACAAATCAAATTATTTTATTTTTAATTTATATAGTAGTATTACTACTTAAAAATCAAAGCAAATCAAAAATATTTCATAAAAAATAATTTGATTTGTTCTTAGTTTCAAAATTATGTATTATTAAAAAAAAAACTTTTGGTTTCATCGGTTAGTTGTTTAAACTATTGTGTCTCGCTATTTTGCAA
The DNA here is from genome assembly GCA_022674325.2 of Grapholita molesta. NCBI lineage: Eukaryota > Metazoa > Arthropoda > Insecta > Lepidoptera > Tortricidae > Grapholita > Grapholita molesta. The sequence continues at coordinate 18,241,723 of CP053124.2, read as the reverse complement.
CCACAAATCATTATTGGCACAACAAACGCATAACTCCTAAATGCCAAAACTCAATAAAAACCTAATACAAAATTAAACCATATTGACTATGAAAAACAGTTTGTTTTGCGTTGTTTCTAGTAAAAATGTTATGTGCTTTTAATATGATAAGTTAAATTCGGATTCATAATATTATATCTTTGTGGTTGGAATGTTTTAGATTTGATGCGGAAGCCTACCGCGAACATCGAAGTTTGAAAATTTCGTACTTCTTTCTCTTTTATTCCCATTAAAGCGCAATAAGAGTGACAGAGATAATCTTCTGAAATTTGGGAATATCTATTTTCGCAGTAGGCATACAGCTAATGAAAATCAGCGATTTTAAAACGTCGAACTGTTTGAGCTTAATTTATTGTCGTATGTGGTGAGTGTTAATGGCGTTTTTATGTTTGTTTATTTTAAAAGACATTTTTATTTGATGTTTAATTATTGAAACGTGAGCTGCTGAAAGATATTTCTATTTTGGTTTAATTATAACGTGCCGTTAATGTTCTGTTTCTATTTTCACCATTTAAAAATGCGAATTGTCACAAATTACCTGATGATAAAATTAATATTTCACGAGAATCGGTTGATAATGTTTGTAGATTCATCGGGACCATGGTTTGTACCAACCTGGCAAATGTTTTGCCTAAGCTAATAGACACTCAGTTCACTGAACTTAACTTAGGGATCTGATTATAGTCTAGTTGCAACATGGATAACCTACAATAGTGACGGAACAGCACAAAGTAATGACCTTTTTTTTTCTCGGAGTGAAAATGCATTTATGGGATGGGATGCCCAAGCCTGGAAGTGGCTTTTATGGGGGTATGTGTGACTCTCTCAATGCGACCTCCTATCTCATGAGTGGAGATGGAATACCCACTAAACACTCTGCGTTCACAACCATAATTAGAGGCGTCTTGGGATAACGAACATTTTACCACGAACCAAGTGGGACTGAGGAGCTATAGGGCAATGTTCGATTATGCTCTAGCACGACGTATTTAGGTTACTTTAGAAACTACATGCCACTAGATGATGCCCGCGGCTTCGCCTGCATGGCTAGGGGAAAATGTAATATATTGAGTTTTCCCGTGGGAATGAGATGTTTTCTCGCTGGAAAAAGTAACCTATATCACTCTTCATCCCTTCAACTACCTCCCCTTAATAAATCACGTCAATTCGTCGCTTCGTTTTGTCGTGAAAGACGGACAAACAAACAGACATACTTTATCATTTATAATATTAGTAAGGATAGGAGTGGAATCAAGGATAAACTTAACGGTGTACACACTACCTTAAGCTAAACAACAGCTCTTAACTCTAAGATCTATCTCGTCTTAGGAGATCAGTCCGACTGCAGCGATGCAACCGCGCCCGCGGCTCTGCCCGGATTATTTACGGAGAGCTTACAGTTATTTACTCAGATCCCAGCCTTTTCAGTTTGTACTATAAGTACCATTAAATATTTATCATTCCAAAGTCCATCTTCCCAGCTACAAAGCAGTAAAACAATACTCTTCATGGATCAAAAATCAACGCTGCGTAATGGTTTCAAAGTCTAAAGGCCACATTTCTTCAGGGCCAAGCAGAAATGATAGACCAAACGATAAATCAAGTGATTTATTCCATACATCGTTTTGATTACGTTTCTATAATTAAATAAATCCCACTAGACATCCTTACACAAATTGACTGAGCCCCACAGTAAGCTCAAGAAGCCTTGTGTTGTGGATACTCAGCCAACGATATATATAATATAAAAATACTTAAATACATAGAGAACACCCATAACTCAAAAACAAATATCTGTGCTCATCACACAAATAAATGCCCTTACTAGGATTTGAACCCAGGACCATAGGCTTCATAAGCACTACCCACTAGAGCAAACCTGTTGTCAAAATGTGTGCAATGGATTGGCAAAATAGCTACGGGCCCAGGTGCGATGAAAATCTATAGCCTTGTGCTTAAGTTCAGTAAGTAGGTTCTAGTTGATAATTAAGGCATGCTGTTAAACCTAACCAACTTGTCTTTTGAAATGCAGAAGCTTTCAAGCCCCACCTCATAAACACATGCAAAATGTGCATATATTTATTACCTGATTCTCAACCTTATGGCTAAGAGATAAAGTGGATGAATGGTCAGTTCAGCCCGCTGTTAACAAAATGGCGCCTCTAAAAGCCCGCGGCTATCGGTATTAGCTTGCGGCCGCTCTGCGCTCGGCTAAAAATTTTGTCGAGATTTCATCTTTATAATGGGGGTTTTGTGAAAATGCTTTAGGAGGTTGTTGGCGGAGGTGCGGTCATTTGCCTAGACTGGCTGTACTTTGGTACAGCATTATCCCGTTATTCATAGAACTTAAAGGAAAATCTGTACATTTATGCTTTTTGAGATCGGAGAATGAGGATATTTCTGACGAACATATCCGAGAATCTGAGAGTGAATTCCACCACACATTGATGGATTTGTCTATATGTCTTTCGCGACACAGATTTGATGGGAAAATTATACGGTTCTTGCTAAGGTAATAGTAAATCCTAGATTCCATATTTTGTGTATGACGAAGTTGCAGATCAGATCTGTGACATGGCAATGGGTGTTGGTTCGACTTTCCACAGGAGTGCTGTTTGGGTCTACGCTCCCTTGATACAGTTGGACGAGCATTATATTGTATTACGTATCTACTTAGTCTAATGCCAAAATGTCAGGGATTTCATATCTATAGTCCAAGGCCAGTCGAATTATTATGCGATTGGTTTAAATGGTTATCTGTCTCTGTGGACTCCTCTACCTCGTCTAAGTCTGTTGTACCTATTATAGTACACGGCGCATTTTCTATATTATCCTTATCTAAATATTGCTGTTTTCATATTCTGATCGGATCTTTTTTTGTTCCTTGACCAATCCAAGCCTGCTATTGGGTGCAATGGGTCTGCGTTGCCTGAAACTAGCCCAAGCCTGCTGAACCGTCCTCTTTCTCCTCCTCCAAATTTACATTCAATGCAAGTCTGTTTTTACCCCTTGACCTATCTCTCCTGCTGTACCTATTATTGCACATGTCTACTAACTCCTCATCTAAATGATGATGCTCCCACATCCCGTGTGGGTCTGTTCGGCCCCTCGACCCAGTCCGGGCGAGCGCTGCATAATTGTGCATACGCTGTCATCGTAACCCATTTGCACCATTCCATAAATCATGCTTACGACTACTGATGCTTTGGACTTTGGTTTAGTTTGTATTTAAAATTTCGTGTGTTATTTTAACGTTATAGTACAAACAACTGTTGCACTTGCTAAATATTATCTAAATGTGACATTATTATAAGGGACCTTATTGTCGATGGCGCTTACGCCGTTTTTTAAGATGCCGCAATACAAATGCAACGCGGGTCAACGTAAGCGCCATCTAGAGCGCTAGATAATGTCACAAATATCATATTCGGCAATGAAATATTTACATTTTAATATTTCGGTGTTTGAAAATGGAAACCTAGGTTATCTTATGTCGTGAAAGTGACTAATTTAACGTGAGTTTATCGCATACAATTGATTGCCACTCAAGTCATCATTTGGCAGGATGATTCTGAAAGATTAAAATTATCAGGATGTAAATGATGATAAATAATGACAATAAATCTTATGCCAGATGAGGAAAGTTTATTGTAATCCGAAATTTTGATAGGCATACATGGTGACAGGTGTTAAACAAATGCAAATGTGAATGGTCGCAATGCATGCCGCTTAAATCCATTGCAAGATCAACCAAACGCATCGCAGAATAGGTAGCCGCACGCTTGGACTCAGGCCATAGTTGTACTTTGTTTCGCTTGGGCCTACGGTCTACCTCGCACCTTGCGCACGCTTTTCTGTCCCTTTTATGCTAGCGTGAGTCGTAGAAGGAAGTAGTTAAGCAATGTAACTAGTTGTTATTTACAACTTGCGGCGTCACCAGCGGGTTATTAGGGGTGTCAGCTAAATCCATACCAAATTTTATTAAAATCGCTCCAACCGTTTAGACGTAAAGGAGTAACAAACATACACACTCACACACTCACAAACTTTCGCCTTTATAATATTAGTGTAGATATAATGTAGATATTACGAGTAGCGTTTGATCTCTGTCACACCTGATAGTAAGTGTCGACGAGATCAAGGGTGTAGTACGCTGTTCTGTAATAGCTCACTCTTGCTGGCGGCATTTCTTTTACCTCGGCCACACTCGACGAGCGGCGTGGGAAGTAGCGAGGGAAGTAGGCAGAGACATAGTGTAGCCGCGCTAGTCGTCAGGCCGCTCGTCATGCTCCTCGTCATGCCCACCGCTCCCTATTTTGTCGGTTTTTTGTCGCGAGTCAAAGGGCCGGCAAGGAGCGTCGCGATTAATCGCGCGAGTAGGGCAGTGTGTGGCCGGAGAGGGCGACATCGCGGCAGCGCGAGGTGCAGCGCGAGGGGCATAGTGTGGCCGAGGTATTTGTTGTATCGCAATGCTGATACTCGTACGTTGTGCGAGGAAGCATTGTGATACAAGAGTTGGCTAGCTCTTCGGTCATCAAGTACGTCAACCAGAGGCACTACCGCGAAAGACGATATTCGTAAATTTCGGACGATTGTCTCTGTCACTCTCATGAGACCTGAAGCGGAGTAAAAGAGAAAGATGCTGGCAATATACGAACTTCGATGTTGACCGGGCCTAAGTTGCTAGTATTTGTAAAAGAAAGTTCGTAGTTTTCGCGCTCACTGCGACAGATTTTAAAATGGATGACAAGTTGCGTCTTGCTTTGTGCGCGGTTGAGTGACTACGCGGTTCGTGCATCTCCCTCATTCATTTGTATCGGAGTACCCCCTAATGGCCGTTTGAGCTGCTTATGCCGAAGAGAAGATTTGTCGGAAATGATATTATGAACCATAACACGATAATCGAGGTTACGAGTTGAGTACATTGTTAAGTGTTCATTGTCGGTTTTGGTAGACCAGCTGTTGTGGGCCTCCCTTAATGTGCACCGGTTTACCTCGTCCACGTCACATTGAGTAGGGTGACCAAATTGTAAGAATTTTTTTTTTCTAATTACCATCTGAGTTTTTTTTTTGTTTAAATAATTAACGATCCACATCATTAGCTCCATCTATGGATGTCGTGTCATCTTGCTCCCCAACCCCAAAATCAGCCCGTTAATCTAGACATTTGAGGAAATTTGGTACCCTGTTCTTCATTTTCCAACCCTTAATTATTTCTAAGAGGCAACTCCATGAACATTTTCAATTTCCAAAACCGCTTGAACCGAACAATCCCCACAATAGCCAATCAAAAACCACCATTAAACTTTAAATTTTAGCCAAAAAAAAACTCGCTTAAATCGCTAATTACCTATATCGATATCAATTGTAAACTTTTCCAATTTTTTTTTCATAGCTTGGGGCGTTGGATAATGGGTAACGGCAAAGCAGACAGAGACCAGTTGATAGTAAAGACAGTTTATTTATAGTACAATTGGAGAATGTATAAGTATAAATTTCATCCTTTTCTGTTGTCTACGATTTGAATGCTTCTGTTAACCTGTGTATTACTTACGTAACTTGTCTGTGGAAACCTATAATTGGCATTTCTTGAAACATATTATTTTGTATAACCTATTTGTTATTTAAGCTGTTGGTTTTCCAAAAAAAAAATAGTTGTATCTATGAAATATGTATAAGGGGCAATTTCTTACTAAACGACCGTGCCTACGAGGTTAACATGTGACTTATGTCAAAATCCGAATGAAACATATCAAAATGTTCTGTACTATTGACATTGAATTTACCTGAAGGTGGCTGAAGACAGTCTCTTTAACTAAGAATCGCAGTTTTTTCGCATAAAAGATCATCTACAACAGCGGCGTAAAATGAGAGATACAAAGATTGACAGTCTTAAATAATTAGTCTCTGGTGCACGTAATTAAAAGTTTGACGCGGAGGGCGCTAGGGTTACTCGCTGTGTTTTGGATTTATTAATAGGTGGATATAGCGTCAATAGTAACTAAGGAACGCTGATGGTAGCAAGCGACTTGCAAACTGGAGGTCGCAGATTCAAAGAGCCACTGACGTCAAATTTATAGAAAATGTAGACATCGTAATTGCTATGATATAAGTATTTTTTAATTTATTGATTAAGAACACTTTTGTAATTTTTTTTAATATTAGGTACAAGACCCAATTCATTGTAGTCACAGGATTTGGTGTAGGCACTATTTTCCCATCCCAGAGGGTAAACTGGGCCTTATTGGGTTTTGTCCGGTTCGTTCGCGATGTTTTCCTTCTCCGAAAAGCGGCTGGTAGATATAAAATGATATTCCGTTAACGTTCCGATATCGATAACTTTGCTTTTCAATACTTTGCGAGATTCTTAAAGTAGTTTTTTTTATGACAAATGTGGCAAACGAGTAGACGATTTGTCTGATGGTCAGCAATTACCATCGCCCATGGGCCAAAACCAGCCACAAGCGCGTTGCCGGGCTTTTAGGGGAGGTTGGAGCTCTGGGAAGGTCCATACTCACCATTAGCAACACAACACAGCATACCTGAAAGGTCGCAGTGCTATTATGGCTGTGGTCTTCTGTAAGGAGGAGGTACTTCCCCAGTTGGGCTTCTCCAGACTTGAGCGTGATGTTACTTCGCGGTGCCCTACCTCTTATTGTTGGACGTAGTTTAAGGACACACCCGGGTTCAAAAGTTTATGTAAGTATTTATGAGTAACGTGTGTTAGTATTTGTGTAGTGTTAATATCTCTATGACATAGAAGTAAGAAAGTCAATTAACATCGGAATACTTTTCGTAGTACAAAAAGGCATTTTATCAAACAGTTTAACAAATATCACACTAAATTGTACCCTATTACAAAGCAGTAAGAGCGTTGTGGTTAGATTAATATCGACTCGTACTAGAGCTAATTTCTCGTGAATAATTCTGCGCAATAATAGCATTCTGGAACATTCGGTGCAGATCAGAAAGGGACCATAAATTTAAATGGTTCCGTGGCCACGCGAATAGCCAGGGATCGGGGAGCATTGGCACTGTTTTTAGCTACTACACTTTAAATTTTACTATTTTTGTTTAAAGTAACGTACAAAATATACTTCTAAGCATTGCAGAAACTGTAGTAATAAGCTAGCTTACATCTAAAAAAAACCCTTAAGGCCAAGTATGCCGGCTGAATTTCTGGTTGTATCGTAACGTTGACACGACGTGCGAGGAAGCCGCCAGCTTTTCAATCACCTGTTACGTCAACTAGACGCTTCCCAATACTTATTTATAAATATTATTTACAATCGAATGATATTTATATTTATTTAATATTAATATGTCCCTTTTTTGACATTTTGTTGGCTTCTCTGTAGGTACATAAACAGTGATATACTCAAATAATTCTTTGCGAAGTATTTACATACTTTAATTGCGTTGTTTCATACATGCCAACCAGTAACGTGACCGTTATTTATTTGAAATGCTAAACATACATACATATAACACAACAACAGTACACAATGAGCTTCTAAGTACTTTAAAAGCGTTAATGTTGACATTTTTACAAATTTAAATGGTTTTAATAACGAGTGCCAATAGTCCTGTACTCCTGCCGTGGTCAGACTGTGGTCGCTCCCGACCTGTTATATTATGCAAAGTTGTTTCACACTGTCACTCGCCATAGACATTTCTATACAGTTGTCTATCTATAATATCTGTCTTTTGTCTCTGTTCGTATGATCCTGCTCTTTAATATTTAAGGTTTCCTTTTGAAGTATATTTAGGTAGGTACGCAGGCATATCAAATGACCGGAATGTATAGACATAGAGATATATTTTAAAAACGCAACAAGAATAAAACATTTTTAGTAATTTTGAGAATAAATATAGACATCATGTGTGATTTAATAAATAAAACAAAAAAATACACAAACCATCGCTATAATGGCTTTCAAATAGGGCGGTTACAATGACACATGTCATTTCAATACAATTTTTTTTTTTATGTCATAGGCGGCAATCGAGCAGATGTATTGCCTGGTGGTAAGCAATTACCGTCGCCCATGGGCACCCGTAACACCAGAGGAGTCACAAGCGCGTTGCCGGCCTTTAAGGGGGGTTGGAGCTCTGGGAACCTTACTCACCATCAGGAACACAACACTGCATACCTGAAAGGTAGCAGTGCTATTATGGCTGTGTTCTTCTGTAAGGAGGAGGTACTTCCCCAGTTGGGCTGCCCCAGATTCAAGCGTGATGGTCATCGCTGTGCCCTACCTCTCATTGTTGGACGTAGTTTAAGGACATACCCGGGTCCAAATTATAAACTAATTCACGTTTTGAGTTTATAAATTGTATAGAAATGACAGGTGTCACAGAACTCAAGCTATTTGAAAAGGATAATAAAATTGGTTCACAGTTTACGGGTTATGGCACCACAGATACAACAACTGATTTTATAACACCCTTTTTGCATCTGTAGTTTAAGGTTAAAAACAAAAGCCTTCCGTCAAAGATAACACTAAAGTCCAGAGTAACAGGAAAAAAATGCACAGCACTTGGTTAGCCGACGCTAATGGCCCCTCCATTAAAACTACGAATTAAGCCGGCAACACTTTAAAAATACTCTGTCGGAGTTGCCTTGCTTTTGAAATCATAGTTTCAATTGTGGAAATGGTTTTTAGATTTTTATGGTACCTATATTGAATGAATGAATATTTGTTTATTTGTAGACACACAACACAACACAGAAATAAAAATAACATAAAACATACAAGGAAGAAAGTGCCACGAAATGGCCTCGTCTCAGCGTAATGCTGGCGACATCTAGCGCCGATCTTCCAATGAGGCCATCAAGTAAAAAGTATCACGGCAGGTAACACAGAAAGTAAAATAAATTAAGAATAGAAACATAAGAGTAAAAAACAGAGAAGATATTAAGAAAATATAAGTTTGGTACATTTAAAATTTCACTAACACGGAAAAAGCGAACAGGTATCTGTGGGCTGTGGTTAATTTTCTGTATAGTGACTACAGAGCACAGTAGTGAGTCTAATTTAGGCCAGATTTACGCTTGTTAGTTAGGTTAGGTTAGAGAGTCAGTTATGCGTTTGCTGACTCTCTCCTCCTTTGGTGACGGAGTCCGGCTCTAAGCCAGGACGGCCGGGGTGAATGCAAGTCCACCCCATTACACCCCCCCTTAACGGCAAAGACGGAAACGCCGCATGGATTTTTCATCACTTCAGCTGAAAGTCGTTCACTGGACATAGGCCTCCCCCAAATATGACTTGTATCATCTGGGGAGTAGTTGCTATAGTCGCCATGCTTATCAGGCGGGTTGGCGACCGCAGTAGGCGTAGATTGGGATACACCTGCGGTAGGAGATGGGGTGTTGTTATTCTAGCTCCAGCCGGCACCCGACAGCCACGGCAGCAGCCGTGCCGTAAGTACTTATTACTTACTATCTGTGTTACCCGCGGTTAATTAGGGAAAAAGCTTAGCTTATTTGTTAATCCAGTGTGTCAGCTAACTCCATACCAAATTTTATTAAAAACGCTCCAGGCGTTTAGACGTGAAGAAGTAACATACATACACACTCACAAACTTTCGCCTTTATAATATTAGTGTAGATTTTGAGCTTAACAATATATAGGCGTAATTTTTACCTTAATTGTTAACTAAACTACAAATTAGCCACTTGCGGTAATATCTCTACTAATCCACACAAATTAAATCTTGGACCCAAGAAGCCTTAACACCAAGTTCTATTGCTGTCAGTATAACAATGTAGTAGCAGAAACAAGTAAGAATTACTACATAGTTACAATTGGATAAACTCACATGTACTTATATCGCGCTAGGCGACATGTTTGGTTCGCTTGATGAGTTCGGTGTGCTTGTCGATGGCCACAGTTTCAGGTGACTGGTAGCGCCTTAACAAAAAGTACAAGCAATATCTCCGCGAGCGCGGCGAGCGGAACGCCGAGCAAGGCAGCGGACAGTACCCTTACCATGAGTTGTGACATGGATGTTTTCGATAACGAGTATCGAGTTTACTATCTGTGCGAACGAGATGCACAGATAGTAAGCTCGATACTCGTTATCGAAAACCTCAAAGTCACAACTCATGGTAAGGGTACAGCAGTGCCACCCTCACCCCGAGCGGTGTGTCCTGACTCGGCTTGAAAATTGGTACGAAGACTTACCCGAAACATGTCGCCTAGTGCGATATAAATAGACGTTAGATCATCCGTTTGTAACTTAGTAGTAGTATCATGTCTTAGAACAGTTGTAAAATTATAAGTATGAATTAGGTAAACGACCATCAAAGTGAATTTATTGTACACTCAGCATATATTATAAAGTTCTTGTAGCTGTAGAGGGATCAAGATTCGATATCAAACCAGTACAGTCACCGTCAATGGTAATTTACGAAATCAAGGGTGCAAAAATATCTAATCGCATCTTATGTCAAGGCCATAAGGTGCAGTCAGAATTTTTTGACATCATAAGATATTGCCGGTGATTTTACTACTCGTATTTACTAACTTACAAAGGATGGACTATACAATCGCCATCAGATATATCGCAGCTGTGGAGGTGGTCACAAATATCTGAACAACGCCTTTAATGTTAAGGTGATAAAGTGCATGTTCCGATAATTGTGACCACAGCTCCAATATATCTGATGGCGCCTGTACTTATATCGCACTAGGCGACATGTTTCGGGTAAGTTCAGGTACCCAAGCCGAGTTAGGATACACGCGCATAATTATTCGTGAAACAGAATGATTTAACCACTTACTTACTAACCGATGGAAAATTAAAAAGATTGCACAATTACAACGAAGAACATAATTGTAATAACAACTTAGCAGCAATATTACAAATCGATTTAGACATTTGAAGTATCAAGTTCAGTAGTATTCGTTTTATTACCCAAGGTAAACGGCGCTAGGCGCCATGTTCAGAGATTTAAAAGCATTCGTGAATAAAGAAAGTTATGATTTGGAAAGACCAGATGTGACATTACAAAATTTTCACCCTCAACTTGAAATATTTTTCGCAATTAAAGGAATATTTTTCAACAACCACGGATCTTTGAAAAGGTTCAAAATTTTTTGTCATGTTTTTCTTGATACAATTTTTCTATATTTAACTTAGTTTTTGTCTGCAGATTTCTTATTTTATCTTAAAAATTATTATTATCCTGTCCAAAGTATAATTATTTATAAGCGTCTCGTCGACTTTTTTTTCGTATGAGCCATTTAATATACATGGTTGCTCATTTAGATCGGTGAGTATGGGGACATCTGAAACTATAAGACATAAAAATATCTGTTTTTAGGAACCATGTCATCGATTTTAGGGACAAGAAAAACTGGATACATAGATTATAAAAAAACACTTGTACTCTGTCCAAGAATCGAACCAAATTGTTTTGGAAAAAAAAACTTTTAATTATTTTACCAACTTACAGATTCTATGTGCAAAATTTTAGCTTAATCGGTTTAAAGATTTCTGTTTCAAACTTCAGCTGAACATACGAGTACTTACATAATTTAAAAAGATATAGTCGACCAATTTGATTTCTAGACCACTTCGAACCTTGTCACATTAAACGACTGACTTGTCTGTACGTTCATATTGCAAGTGAAATAAAAGCTAGTGAATTTTCAAGCACTTTTCATTAGTTCCATTCCGCTAGCGCCGCAGCTCTTAATTTTGAGTCCAAAGCACCAAAATAAGTTATGTCTTTATCAACTTGATGTTCTCATGTTCTGACGCTTTATTGAAGATTACAATGCCAACAGATTTGTCTGGCCAGCTCTGAGTTTATTCCTGACGTTGGCAGCCATCGGCCTCGAATTAATGTACATATGCCGGGCGATTACCATTAAAGACTACGCCATGGCTACCGAGTCGTTCTCCTACCTCATCATCCTCGGCTCCGTGAAGATCATCTACTACGGAGTGCTGTCCAATAAAACGAAGATCTTGAGCCTGTTGGATGGTATGAGTAAAGACTTCAGTTTCATTTGTGGCTTGGGATCTAATTACAGGTAATTATGAAGCAGGGGATTTAGGATTGGGAAAGAGATCTGTACAGTCGACATCAAATATATCGGAGCTATGGATGTGGTCACAGATATCTGAACAAAGCCTCTATTGTCAAGGCGATTAAGTGCATACGGATATTTGTGACCACCTCCACAGCTCCGATATATACTGGCGACTGTTCTACTAAGTATTACAACGCAAGTGTATTTGACTACTTGATAACTATTCAAATATAAATGAAATCCCTTTGATTCAAAAATCCTTTCCTATTTGAGCTTTTTTAGGATTTTATGTAGTTTTGAAGGATCTTTTCTTTTCATTCCTTCCTTTTTTTCATCATTACCTAGCTTGCGAGTATTCAAAATCCAAAACAGAAAGTACCTAACTACCGTGGACGTTTAAGTAATCATCATTTGTTCCAGGAAGTCCTTCCTAAACGGCCAACTTCTCATTTGGAGACTGACAATGTCGTGGGGTATATTTGTAATAGTCGTGGTGCATATATACGTCCTGAATACGTTTCTGCAACTTATCTATCAGAGCCTCTTTGGCACCGTGGACGAGCATTACCAGCGGCCATTAATATTCCCGGCCTGGTTTCCCCACGATGATGCCTACAGGAGCCCTAACTATGAGATATTGATGATTTTTCATATTGCGCTCATATTTGTCACCGTCTGCACTTTTGGTTGTAAGTATTGGCATACACATATCTTACAAATTATTAATACACTTTGCTGTCGAGTCCCTTGAAATTCCCCAAACGCTCAAGATCTATTTGGAATCTTTCGCGAGCTCGGGTCTCAATTTAGCACTAGAAGGTAAAATACTAACTTTGCTCCCTTGTAAAACAAATAAATATTATGAAGTCCAACAAAAATATTTAAGTAGGTACTAGAATTTAACAATCTTAAATCTTAGAGAATATTTTTGCTTTGGGTTAATATCAACTTTGAATGATTATTTTGAAATATGATTATTTGAAACATTATTATTTATGCATACTAGATGTTGTGTGTGTTATACATATTGTGTGTGTTACAGCTATTACTTAAAACGGGATAGTTACCATGTATATTAATTTGAATGAGTTTTCGATATTTCGGCACTGTTACAAGCGTCATTCTCACGGAATAACTAAAATCCGGAGTTTTTGAAATTCGTCCCAACTGCTTGACAATTGCGCTCCCATCTAGAAAATCATTCATAAATCAATTTAACCCGTACATTAACTTGGTGATCTTCTGCATCAGCAAACTGTTTCTTACAAGTGATCTGCTTTTGTCCTTAGCTGCCGTTAAAGTGAGTGTTCTTTCGTGATCCCCTTTGCGGAACTCTCCTAGTGTCTTTGATCCATCTCTGGTATAACAATTGCGTATAACTTTAGCCCATTTTACAAGCTTTTATTTAGCTTGCAATGTATGTATGTCTATCCGAGGCAGATATCTTTAACCGTTTGAACTGAAAAGCACACTTATGCAAGTTCGGTGACAATGCAATATTATGGTACCACTGATTTGATCTGATGCTGGAGGAGGTAGCAAAAGCAACTCCTATGATATACTAGATCAATCAGTGTTTAGGTTCGTTAGAATGCTTTCGATGAGTAGTTAATACAATACATAATTTTTTGCAGAGAATTATATTTGTTATGTATGTTGAATTTTCAGTATATGTGCCATTATCGCTGCACCTCTTCCTGCACTGTTATCAGTTGTTGGACATGATAATGATTGCCATCGATGAGCTGTTCTTGAACCTTGACGAATCAGTCATGGTCTTGCCGGAGACGGACCAGCGCCGTATTGCTGTGAAGGGTGAACTCTGCAACAGGATCGAACGCATCGTGCAATGGCATCAGTCAATTTTTGAGTAAGTATTTTATTCCATCGTTGTTAAGTAACGGTACAACGCTACTGAAGCGTGACGTGTTGATGGCTCAGGTTTAATGAACATTGTTGAGCGAGTTTATGCAAAGATAATATGTATGACAATGGAGAGTGTTCTAAGGAATTGTTCAGATTATTAATCCCTGCCGCCTCCTTCCGTCATCGGTCTACGCGGCAACATTTCTACCCACACCACCTGGATAGTTGGAAATCGTCTACTGTGCGTTTCTCTGAAACTTCCTCGCACATCAAAATTGTGGAATGATTTTCCGTCAACGATACAACCCTCATATTACCTTAAAAGGGTACTCCTATCTTAAAAACCGGCAACATGCTTGTGACTCCTCTGGCCTGGTGTGGTAGGTGCTCATGAGAGTCATGAGCGACGTTAATTGCTTACCATTAGGCAATCCGTCTGTTCTTTTACCACCATAAATATATAGTTACTTATAACTTTGAAACTTAGCTTTGCCGATTTATATACAAACGTAGCACAGCACAGCTCTAATAGAAAGGCACCTTTAAGTGTGATACAAGTCGTGTGAAATACTCCAAATATGGAAATTTTAGACTAAGAAGTCTAAACATGAATTGTATGTAGTATACGCTGCTTTTTTTTTTGTTTGTTTTCAGCTCTGTTGACACAATAACATCAGTGTATGGTCCCATGCTGGTGTACCAAGTATTGTTTAGTTCTATCATCATTTGTCTGATGGCTTACCAGGTAGCAATTGTAAGTACTATTCAAGTAATAGACCAAAACATTGTAAAACTTTGTTACTATCAGCCTAACCTTCCATAGTTGTTGGGTGAATCATTATAATCTGTACTGTTTCAGCAATTGGTTGAAGGTAAATTCAATTACTTATTTTCCATACTGACATTCGGAGCCATAGTGCAACTGTGGATCCCATGCTGCATTGGAACTCTTCTGCAAACCAAGGTATGTAACATGAATTCGCGAGATGACATGACGTAAGTTAGGACGCTATTAAGAGAGTGAGGATGTCTGTTATTTATTTTTTATTCTAGTCCTATATTAACCTCAATATAGGACTAGAATAATAAATAATAAATCCGCATAAGCCCGCAGGGGATCACTATAGATGTTTCAGTTTAGATGGTTGAAAATAAATAAACTTTTAACAAAAAATAAACCCGACTTCAAATATGAACTAAAAAGCAACAAATAATTGTTTTCTTTATTACTTGATAAGTACTTTGGGACTATTTAGAACAAATACATTTCTTAGGACAATTACCAATATACAATTATTTTTGGTTTTGGTGTCGGTACCAGCCACTCTTTTCGTTTCCAGAAGCCTTTGGCACTTGTGAATAAATTGATGTTTCAATATTTCACTGCCCTCTCGGTTTTTTTAAAGTCGGTTAAAACATTAGTGATTAGACTGCACCTCAAGACAACTCCATTAAGTCTAAACACGGCCACTCTACACTTTTTTATATCTGAGTTCCGCTGCCTACTGGTAAAGGCAAAATCGTCAAATGTGTAATATGCTTTGTTGACGAGTCCCGTTCTGGACATCATTAGCAGTTCCACCTCATCAAATGTCACAATTCTGAATGGAAATGCTTGAGTTGTTGATAAAAACACAAAAATCACCAAATGTGTGCCTTTAAGATTTGAGGAGTTCCGTCGATTCCTCAGGATCCCATCATCAGGACTCGAGCTTGACAAAGATTCATCTTAGAAATCTTTAATACTTAACGAAAATATCCAAGAGGCGAATTCGCCAAATGTGTACTATGATTTGTTGAAGAGTCCCGTTCTGGACATCGTTAGCAGTCCCACCTCATTAAATGTCACTGTTCTGAATGGAAATGCTTGAGTTGTTGATAAAAACACAAAAATCACCATATGTGTGCCTTTAAGATTTGTAGAGTTCCCTTGATTCCTCAGGATCCCATCATCAGATCCCGACCTAGTGCCAACGGGACCAATTCGGAGTTATACCCTTTCGATTAAAAAAAAAATATTTAAAATCGGTTCACGGATCTCGGAGATATCGAGTAACATACATACAAAAAAAAAAAAAACATTAGTGCGAATTGATAACCTCCTCCTTTTTTTGAAGTCGTTTAACAAATAACAATTCGTATACAAATAATTCTTAAACTTATTATCATTGGTGCCAGAGCAGGGGTTTTAATTCAGGATATTCATTTAAGAAGTAATACTTACATACTTTATACCGCTCAACTACGAGCATTACGTCCTAGTACGATAAAACATAATGCTAAGCCTTCAACATCTACCCATATTTGCTGTAATTTTCCAGGCTTCTGCACTAGGAGACCACTGCTTCCACTCCAGCTGGTACGACACGCCACTCACACAGCTGGTGCGGCAAGACCTCCTCATCTTCATTATGCGAACACAAGTTCCTGTCGAAATAAAATTCACGGGCCTACCTTCATTAGAGCTTACTACGTTCTCTTCGGTCAGTCTAAATGATGATCATAAGTCAGA
The DNA here is from genome assembly GCA_022674325.2 of Grapholita molesta. NCBI lineage: Eukaryota > Metazoa > Arthropoda > Insecta > Lepidoptera > Tortricidae > Grapholita > Grapholita molesta. Next base: position 18,225,262 of record CP053124.2, on the reverse strand, counting down.
TACACTCTCTTGTTTCTTTATGTTAGAAGACCTGGTACGAGAAGCAGCTGGTGCGTCAGGATCAGTTCTCTTCAATGTAACATTTTTTTTTATCTTAAGAAGAAGAGAAAAAATTGCCAAGTCTAGTCGTTCAGATACTTTATTCCCTGTGTATATTAAACGAGGATATAGCTTCTCTTGTCTAGTGTAGTCGTCTTATTCACCTGTTACATCACTGTTTTGATTCGGATTTCTGTTAGATCAATAGAAAAACGTTTAAAGACTGCCAGTTTTTGGTTCCCCTCCAACAAGCATTATTAACACTTTGGAGGACAGTACGCCTATAGGCGTCGCGTATGTTTTTGTTTCCTATGGTCTGTGACAGATGACGTCATTTACTGTCCACCAACGTGTTAAGGATTGTGTATTCATCTGTAATAATTATAATAAGTCAAAAATCCGATGAATAAATTAAGTTAAAAAAATCATTTGCTAATAATAAACAGTCGGCTAGTATAATTTTCAACTCGCCTTATAGTGTCGTCGAATAATCAATTCTTTTTATTTACAGATAATGAGTACTGCCTATTCGTATTTCAACATGCTCATGCAGCATAATTAGAAGGTTGAAGATAAAACACCAAAGACAATGTCTAGAGCGAAGTCCTTCCCATTGCCATGTTCAAATATTTATTTTTCAACAGCGCAGTATATATGTTTTCATTTAGTTACACTATAAAATAAAACAACTGCAACGGATTATACCGCGTATACTAATTCAAGCTTCATCCCATCCATAATTATGACCCTTTAGCAGCGAAGTCCACGCCAGGTGGGCTTATAAGAAATAAATGTCCTAAAAATGATAAACTACTAGATATAATGTCCACATTGTCCAACGTTATGGCCTCACTTTCTTGCTTGCTGGGATCCCAAGCTGGTGGTGCAGAAAAACCAAATCTCCATGTTAAAGTTTGCATACTTCTTAACCTCTATAGCCTCTGGCAACACACTTACGCTCCTTACACTATACACACTATACTTACACTATTGTTGATAGTCCTAAGCAACTAATAATAACACACTCCTTAAGCCATTAAACGTGTCTTAATTTTTGAGAATTATTTATTATAAATTAATCATTTTTTTGTAAATATATCATATCATTCCATATGCTTCAAGAATATTCTAGAAACGATTCACTAAACGGTGGAAAATTGAAAAACAAGATTGCAAAATTACAACTAACCACTTACAGTAATGTAACAATTATAATTGCAATTCACCAGCAATTTATCATATCGATCGACACATAAATAGATCAAGTCGAGTATTCCCTTTGATACCTTAGCGACGACCACCATGTTCAGAGATTTAAAAGCATTCGTGAATAAGGAAGGTTACGATTTGGAAAGACCGGATGTGACGTTGCAAAATTTTCACCCTCAGCTGGAAATATTTTTAGCGATTAAAGGAATATTTTTCAACAACCAAAGATCTATGAAAAGGTGGCACTTTTTTTCTATTTTGACGTTAACTTGGTACGGTTTTATTCTATTTAAGTCTGTTTTACGAGTTCACTACAAATTGAAAGATATTAGTCTCATGTTTTACAATATGGTTACTTATACGGTTATTGTAATTTCTCTTATTTCTTACCTTATTTGATCGTCACGATTTTGAAAAAATGTTGTCACATATTGTTCCACTAATTTGAAACGCTTACATAGTTGTGTATTTAATTTAAAGATTTTTTACTTATACTTTTTTCTTTTGGGGTATAATTGTCCAGCACTTTTTTGAATGGGTCATTGAATGTGAAGTTGTACAGTCGCAATCAGATATATGGGAGCTGTAGAAGTGTTCACAAATATCTGCACAACGACTCTATGATCAAGGCGGTTAAGTGTATATTTGTGACCGCCTCCACAGCTCGATGAGTAACTTATTAATTTGAAAATTTTACTTAAATTCTACTCAGAACGAATCCTATCGATCTTCCTTCTCTTGAGTGGAATAGAACACCTGAGACACTTTTGTCTCGTATCACAATATTGATTGTAATCTAATTAGAAAATAATAACATAATTAAAAATAAAAGTTAAATTAAAAACTTAAAATAAAATCACTGATACAACTCTGACAGATGGTAAAAAGATGTTTACAATCCCATCAGATTTATCTGGCCAGGTCTTAGTTTAATCATGGCATCGGCAGCAACCTGTTTAGTGTTGATGATCATCTACCGAGCGCTAAGTATTAAAGACTACGCCATGGCCACCGAATCCTTCACATACCTCATCATCCTCGGCTCCGTGAAGATCGTCTACTACGGAGTCCTCTCCAATAAAACGAAGATCATGATTCTGTTGGACGGAATGGGTAAAGACTTCCGTTTCATTTGCGGTTTGTCGGCTAATTACAGGTAATTATGAATCAGTAAATATTGATATGCTTTGATGATATATTAAAGTAATACCTTGTGCCACGGCACATGCTCAGTGGTCTCCTTTTTGGATTAACCAATTAGGATTAGTATATCATTAAATATAATGATATATTAGTCTTTAGATACATCATGGATACTGTTTTTAAATCCAACTAAAATTTTCTTTCATTCATTCATAATAGTTAAAACTGTTGTGAGTCATATTACTACTACTTAGTTACAAACGGATAAACTCACTTGTAATTATATCGCACTAAGTGACATGATTCGGGTAAGCTCTGGTATCCATTTTCAAGCCGAGCTAGGACACACCACTCAGGGTGAGCGGACAGCAGTGAGTGATGCACCCTTACCCCGAGCGGTATCCTGACTCGGGACTATGTTTCTGTAATTTCTGTTATTTCTTCTTTTCTTTAGTTATTAAACACTTGTTCTCTAAATCTAAGCTTTGACATAATTCCCGTCGACCAAGTTTAAGCAATATTTGTGGTTCCAGAAAAACCTTTCTAGATGGCCAGCTTCTCATTTGGAGACTGACAATGTCTTGGGGTATATTTATAATAGCTGTGGTAAATATATACATATTGAATACCTTACTGCAACTCATCTACCAGAGCCTGTTTGCTACTTTAGACGAGCATTATCAGCGGCCATTAATATTTCCAGCCTGGTTACCTCACGATGACCCCCATAGGAGTCCAAATTACGAAATTTTGATGATTTTTCATATAACACTCATGTTTGTTGCCGCAGGGTCTTTTGGATGTAAGTATTTTTGTATGTAATACAAATTGTGGTGTTTTGTGTTGTTCTTTCAGTCAATTGTTTGGTCTTATATTATGTTTTTTGTTGTTGTTCCAATGTAGGTTTTTGTGTTATCTGTTGTGGCATCACCAAATCGGAAAGATTAGCGCTGGATGCAAAGTAATCTGAAATCTGAAAATGTGTCCATATGGCGATGCTCACTTAATGTTATATTCATCTGTTTTTTAACCTTTTTAATCATTAAATTATCTATTATAAATTATATATTAAGAGTGATCTTCTGCAGCAATATACTGTACCTTACAAGTGATCTGGTATTCTAGATTCTAATTCTTGATTGAACCATTTCTCATAAAAAAAAATAAAATAATAAGGTTTATGGGAAATAAGAAGTGCCTATGATAAAAAAAACATACGCATATTGTATCTATGTTACGTATTATTATGTTTATTTTCACGTAGGCCTCCTCTAAGAATTTCCATAGTTTTCAACTGTGGCACGACCACTGCCACAATAGACTCACGCGACTTCATCATATCAGTATAGTACATTTATTTATTTTGTTTGTCAAATTTTCAGTATATATACCCATCTCGTTGCATCTCTTCATGCATTGCTATCAGTTGTTGAACATGATAATGATAGCCATTGATGAGCTGTTCTCAAACCTGGACGAATCGGTAATGGTCTTGCCGGAGACGGACCAGCGTCGTGTGGCTGTGAAGGCTGAACTCTGCAGCAGGGTCGGACAGATCGTACGATGGCATCAGTCAGTTTATGAGTATGTTTCTCTTTGATGCCATCATCTAGGTGTCATATGAAAGAAACGATACAAAATTCGCTGCTTCAATAAAATTTGGTGTCGAATAAATGGTAATGTTTCTTTAGTTAAATTTCACATAAAATAGTTGATAAAGGGAGAAAAGCGAATTATTTAAGGGACCTAAAGCCTAGCAGGATCCGAAAGGACTGATACGAAAAAATAAAATATATAAGAAATACGAGTATGCTTGAATGGATAATCTTGTGAAATACTGTAAAGATAGGATCTGTACGTAGACGCAAAGTCTTAAACGCCAATAACTTTAAATATTACAGTATTAATAGCAACACGCTTAGCTGTACATTACTGGACCTTGTTATTTAAGGCATAAGGTCCACCGATGTACAGCTAAGAGTGTGGCTGTGTGTACATTATAATCCTTTTCTGTTTCTAGTTCTGTGGACACGATAACATCCGTGTGTGGCCCAATGCTGGTGTACCAAGTAATGTTGAGTTCCATCGCCATTTGCCTTATGGCTTATCAAGTCGCAATTGTAAGTCAAGGTCTGTTTATTCATAGTTGTCCAAAAGTGACAAAAACCTTCAGTAAAAATAAAATAAAACATCATTATGAGAAACATGCAGTGACTCATTCGTCGCTTTGATTATTGAAGAGAATATTATTTAAAAAAAATTTTGGTGTTTTTTGTAATTTTCGAGTTTCATTAAATATAAAACGAGATATTTAGTGAAACTGACCATGTGATATGGGAGTAAAGTGTGACAGAAGTGTTGGAGCCATCCATTTGGACCACTATAGGTACCTAAACAGCGCAGTTGAAAAAAATCAGTGAACGTTGTTTCATTCTGCTATCAAGATCGTATTAATTTATTATTGCAATTTATCTATAATATGTATCACTCCCACATTTGATTGTTCCATTTCCACGTTTGATTGCTTCGGTTCCTCATTATGTTCTCTATTGAAGTGCCAATTATTTGATTACAACTGTTCCAGCAACTAGCTGACGGAAAATTCAACTACATATTTTCCATGCTGACATTCGGAGCCATTGTACAACTGTGGATCCCTTGCTGCATAGGCACTCTTCTGCAGACTAAGGTAACGAACTGCAAACTGAGAAATAGGGCATGCTCCCGCTTCTCATTTTCTATACAAATCTAGCACCGGAACTGGGAATTCCCGGTTCTCACCATACAAAATCAGAACCGGGAGTAGTAAATTTTAAGAGAATAGAAAAAGAGATTTTAAGAGAATATGTAAGTTGCCAACGCTGGACACCGGAAAAACGCTATCACAAATTCTAGGAAAATGATTGTTATAACAGTTGCTATTCAATTATTGTAGACTTTGTCATTAAAACTAACGCCATACGGTCTTGGCTGTGAACTGTTTATTGTCTCAAATAAGAAATAGACAGAGAGAACTGAAAAAGAAGAAAAAGTATTTCGTATGTGCTTGTATGTTCCAAGAGACTTATTGACACTGTGACACACATACATACATTTGCCGTATGCAGTCCACTGCTGGACATAGGCCTCTCACAAATATGACTCGTATCTTCTTGGGGGAGTTGATGCACTTGGCAGGCGAGTTGGCGACCGCAATACCTGCAGATTGGGTTTCGACGGATGCTGCTGCCCGTCCGTAGGATTTTTCCCTTTGTTGCCTCTTATTCACCCGCGGCAGGAGATGGGGTGGTGCTATTCTAGTCAGCCGGCGTCACACGGCAAATTGAAATCGCTGTTGCGAGCGATCAAGGGTTTAAATTAACCTCCTCCTCCGCCTTAGAACTTATACCTTACACCATTATACCACCTCACTTACCAGATTTAAAGTTCCAAATATACAAATTGAAACGTTATGAAAATTTCCAGGCTTCGTCACTAGGAGACCACTGCTTCCACTCCGGCTGGTACGAGACACCACTAACGCAGCTGGTGCGGCAAGACCTGCTCATTTTCATCATGCGTACTCAGGTCCCCGTGGAGATTAAGTTCACGGGTCTACCTTCGTTGGACCTTACTACATTTTATTCGGTCAGCCATGATCATATTCTCTTTCTTTTATCTTGATGCCGAAATGGATTATACGAGATTCATGCCATTATTAATTTCAGATAATGAGTACTGCCTACTCGTATTTCAACATGCTTATGCAACACAACCAGAAAGTTGAAGATAAATAAAACATTAAAAATAAATAAACTTTTTATATTACATATTTATTATTATATAGCAATTGTTACATGTTTGTAGATTAAGTTCGTACCTAGTTTATCACAATAAATAATTTAAATTAAAAAAAAAAACAATGAAAGTTCTTTGAAAATACTTCACACTTAAATTACTGTGTAATGAAGTCATTTTAATTATTTTATGGATTTGCTTATATTAAGATTAAAAAAAAAATATGACAGCATGCTTCATAGACAGGGTAGTGATCCTGTCTATGAAGCCGGAGGTCCAGGGTTTAAATTCCAGTAAGGGTATTTATTTGTGTCATGATTATAAGTATTTGTTCCTGTTTGTTTTCTATGTATTTGATATTATATATATAAATATAGGTAGTCACTATGTTACTTTGATTAGTGAATGAATAGCGAATTGGAAAACATTTTTTGTTAGTCATTTTACTTTAATTTGATTTATTTATTCATTTTACCCTTTATTTCACAACACACCTTTAGGCAAGCAGACGTTTAAGGCGGTTTATAACAAAATAAATGTACGAGTATATAAACATAACAAAACACAATTAAATATAATTATATACATGCATACATACATAATACTAACATAAACTGACGCAAATATAGGTATGAGATCAGACGAAACTCTAGAAAACAGATATAATAACTAATAAGGGTTTTTAGTTCTACCAGCAAAGTACGCAAAAAGATTCTTTAAACCAAACCTGAAACTGCACTGTCTAACTTTAACCAGGGAGATTATTCCAGAGACGAGGTTTTATTAGGGTTTATTGTATTTTTTTGTATTAGCTAAATATGAATATAATACATATTACATAGTTACAACACAAATAACCATATAAATTGCATTTCATTTCACTTATTCAAATGAGTTAAAATGACATCACAGTAAGACCAATGCGTCATATCATAAGTAACATAATATAACATGAAATATACATTTGGACCCGGGTATGTCCTTGAGCTACGTTCAACAATGAGAAGTAGGGCACAGCGAAGTACCATCACGCTTGAGTCTGGAGAAGCTTAACTGGGGAAGTACTTCCTCCTTACAGAAGACCACAGCCATAATAAATAGCACTGCTACCTTCTCCTTGTGTTCCTGAAGGTGAGTAACGTTCCCCGAGTGCCATAGGCTGGGTAACTGCTTACCATCAGGCGGGTTGTATGCTTGTTTGCCACCGTCGTTGTATAAAAAGATAACATAAAATAAAATAAAAGTATCTAGATTTTGGAAACGCATAGTAGGGCTTCGTTGCACAGATACCACTGGACACAAGATACATATATATAATTATAACGTTTTACTATTGTAATACTACATAGATACAGTCAGCAGCAGAAGTAGCTAAGCATTTGAGATGTTCAAAATGAGGTCAACACGTCTTTATTGTCAAGAGAATAAGAGCGCGTGTAGGTCATTTTGAACACTTCAAACGCTTAGCAACTTTTGCTGCTGACCGTACATAAACAATTACTGCCTGGCTTGTTTGTATCGAATATGAAATGATAAAAAAACTATTTTTACGATTTACCGTAAATGAAAACATATTTCACGACCATTTCAATTTATTATCGCACATCTTCCCAACCATTAAAGAAATAAGATTAAAACTGCATAACCTACCGGAAACCTATAAAACTCTTTTACCAAAAACGTTATTACACGCATTTTCCCTCACCCTTATAACACAGTGTTAAAGTACAAATTCGTTTGAAACAGCTGTTAAAAGGCAAAGTTTAGATTTACACTGGCGTGCAACGTGGCGAGTTTACGATCACGCTTGGTAATCGATTGCGGACGTGGCAAGTGTACCAATTGTTTTGCACTCAAGTTTTCATGGTTCACTGAAGTGCAAGTAAAAAGCTGTGCGAGACGATTGGATCGGGGGATGCAGTTAGAATTATAGGCCATAAAGGTCAAAAGTAAATCTTCTTCGCGACATTCTTATGGACATAACATTTTATTTGTTTCGACCCTTTTTAGGGTTCTGTAATCAACTAGGAACACTTATAGTTTCGCCATGTCTGTCCTTCTGTCCGTCCTCCGTCCTTCCGCGAATAATCTCAGTGGCCGTTAGCACAAGAAATTTGAAATTTGGTACAATACAATTAAAATCAGTTAAGACTTCGGTTTTTCTCGGGTATCATCGCTTAAATCCTGAGTCGGAAATGACACGATGTACATTGCCACGATTACTTTTAGGTAGCATTTAATTTAAAGTATTATAAACGCAATGTATAAGCACCTGCCAAGATGACATTATTAACCGGTAGACCTAGGAAATTTGTTATGCAGAAGCGACATGAATTTGAACATTCATTATTTAATGAAGCTATACCTACTTGTATACAGTATATAAATATATATATATATACATGAGTCAATATTTTACTGTTTGGTGTAAGTAGGTACGATATTATGTCGCATTAATTATCGATAATAAAATAATCATGAAATTAAAATTAAAAAAAAAACCAGCTTCGACCGTTTTTTATTCATATTTCGTTAACGGCGTGACCGATTTTGGTAATATTTCATTTTCATATAGTAAAACAACAAAGGTAAGCTCAAAATTAAAACATATATTTTTTCTTTGAGCTTTTTAGAAATGTCTACTTTTCGTAATTTTTCCTTGATCTGTAACTATTGTAAGTTAAGTTTTATTAAATTTGATAGAATCGAATATATGTATTCACATTAACGACTGTATAAATGTATGATATACGTCAAACTGTTTTTATTTGACACTAATTCATCATCTTTCTTATTTCAATATAAAGGTTGTGTTAGTTTTGAGCTACAAAGGAGGTCGTTGCTCATATCGTTCTTGTACCTACTGTATTCAATAAGACAATGAGTAATATATATAATTAAAGGTCAAATCTGTAAATTGATAACTCTATGTGATAGACGAGGGATTCACGACAATTACCGAGGTTGGCCGAAGTCTTAACTGATTTTAATTGTATTGTACTCAATAAGTATATCAATCACGCCGACAAAGTGGTAATTTTTTTATTTTTATTAGGGTTTTTTATCCTCCTCTATACGTAAAGTGGGGAGTGTTTTTTTTTTCATTTGAATCCCAAATCTAACAATATAAACACGCTAGGGGTGCGGAAGGAGATGGGAAGATGGTCTTCTAGTCAGCCAGCACCACACGGCTATAGGTGGTTTTTCACCGGCGAGACGACGAGGGACGATTTTATTTATTGGTACGCAAAATTAAATTTTGTTAACGTATCTTTAAAGCGTTAATTGCGTAGACACATTTTTACTCACGCGAGCTCGCGCGGTGTTTTTTTTTTATGACAAAGGTGGCAAACGAGCAGGCGGATTGCCTAATGGTAAGCAATTACCGCCGCCCATGGGCACCCGCACCACCAGAGGAGTCTCAAGCGCGTTGCAGGCCTTTAAGGGGGGTTGGAGCTCTGAGAACCTTACTCACCACCAGAAACACAACACTACATACTTGAAAGGTAGTAGTGCTGTTATGGCTGTGGTCTTCTGTAAGGAGGAGGTACTACCCCAGTTGGGCTGCTCCAGATTCAAGCGTGATGGTACTTCGCCGTGCCCTACCTCTCATTGTTGGACGTAGTTTAAGGACATACCCGGGTCCAACTGTGTCCTTACAAAAATCACTTTAAAACTACGTAATCACGGTTTAATTTTGCTTACAAATAAATAAAATCGCCCCTCCTCGTCTCGCCGGTTAAAAACCAATTTAAGACTAATAAATGTAGATATTCAAATTCGATCGCGTCTTCTCCCAACGTTTACCAAATGCGTACTAATTCGCATAGCTCAGCTGAATTAGCAATCCGCATACAATTAGGTGATGAATCGACTGAGCAAACCTAGGGCGTTATTCTCTAAAATGCACTTCTAGTATAGGCGAGGTTTGTAAGAACCAGTAGCCCGAGACCTCTAAATCTATCAGCCACTGAGGTCCACAGGACATAGGCCTCGCCCATAGACCGCTACGAGGTCATTGGTCCATCATGTTTGTGGATATCCAACACTGCTATATACATGGTCGCCATGCTAGAATTCTCGGCCCCAGCGACCTCTCTATAAGGTTTTAAACTGTCGTTCTTTATTGACACCGAATCAAATATTTCAGGGGTCTCATCAAGAAGCAAATCGATTGTAGGAAGGATAAAATAATATACTGGAATGACAGGTCGAACGACCAGTCACGTGAACTTTTCCTTCCATTATTTTCCGTTTAGATTGCGTGTCTATTATACATTCTATCGGCATCTTGACTAGGCTCCCAGAAGTGTATGAGGTTATGACGATATCTTACTCAAACGGCAATATGAAACATTAACATGAAAATAACAAAGAACACTTCATAGTCTGTGAGCTGTTGGAATAGCTGTGCGCAGGATTGTCTAACTTCAGGCAAACATAACCAGTCTAGGACAAAAGGACTTAACCGCCCTCGTTTTCCTATCTACTTAGGCTTATTTGTTTGCTGTGGATTCAGACGCTGAGCTGACTTTTCCAGTATGATCGAAGCATTTTGATTAGAGGATAATGTAATGCAATGCACAGCCGAATTTGTAAGTATGAAATTTTAAACTTTGGCTTAACGGTGATAGGTACAGTCGCCATCAGATATATCGGAGCTGTGGAGGTTGTCACAAATATCGGAGCAATATATTGTCAAGGCGGTACAGTGCATGTTCCGATATTAATGACCACCTCCATAGCTCCGAAATATCTGATGGTGACTGTACTTAGTGAATTGATTGTCTGAATTTTTATTTTACGGTGAGCGATTTACAATAATTACAAATTGCTCATTTGCTAGTATCAATAATTTACCTGAGATCAGAGGCTCTAGTGTAAGTTTCATAATATGACGTAAAAAAACGTCTCGAACGCGTTCGTGATAATGTTATTTATAAACTCAAACGCGATGGTGATGTTTTGTTACGTTAAAAACTTACACTCAGGGCTCTGTATAAGATAATATAACAGCATCACTGAATTACCTTACAAAATACTATATCAGGCAGGGTAGGGTAACAACTCCTTACACTATCATACGTAATATATTCCAACCCATGTAGACTTCGTATAATCCTGACAACAAGCCAAATCGCATCAAACTAAGATCTAGTCAGAATTCCAGCGAAATTGAGGCGTGAATTCACACAACGACGTATAAAATACAACATGCATGTCGTTTTGATCGCATCAAGCCAATGCATGACATGCCAACGCATTATCCAAACACCAACTTAAATATACCGTCAATTAAATCAAAAACAAGCTAAGTGTTACCTTATTAGAACTGGATAAGGTTGAACAGATTAGAACTACGCGTAAGGGTAAGTATGTAAAAGTTTACACAGCATAGTCCAAGTTTGCAATGCAGATTGGGCAGTTCAGTGAAAATGCAAATACGCCTATTGTATGTCTGACCCTTGTTGAAGGTATGATATGCGGTTTGCACTAATTGTTTTATGTGTAAGTTGTGGCTGTGAGTTGGGCGGGCTGTTTGTTAGCCACTTAGCGTTAGCACCAGTCTGTTATATAATGTAAAGTTTAGTTTAGTACCTTAGCTACTGCAAAAAACTGTCTCGGGTTCAAAATTGGACAAGCCATTTGCCTGTTGAAAATGTTGATATAATATGTAATCCGCCTCAAAACTGGAGGGTTAAAAAGTCGGTAAAGGAGTAGCTAGATTAGTACCCTAAACACGTTAGCCTCCCTTGGCGTAATTCCCAGTCGCCCTATGGATCAGTCCGAAATGTCCACTGCTGCACATGGGCCTATGCCATAGACCGCCACGATACGATCTCTAAGAATGAGGGACAAATGCCATAATCGCCACGCTTAGCAGGCGGGTTGGCGATTGCAGGATTTTTCAATATCCTAAAGGCACGCTGCTGCCTGAACGCTGTTTAGAGACAATACCCGGGTACTAACTTAAAAAAAAATAAAACTCTAGTAGTAAAAAGGAGACAGTTCAGGTAAGAAAGCATATCAAACGTTTTTTAATATGTTTTCTTGTAGAATAACTCATTTTTATGTTGAAGTGTTTTTTTTTTGTAATACTGTTTTGAAAAAATAAGTCCCCGCGAGATTCTTGCCGGTCAAAAAAGTTAAAATGCTTCGCGGGTCAGAGGTGTAGGGTAAGAACCGATGTATTTTTTTTTACATTTACTTCTTATATACTCGACATGTAAAAGTGCCCTTGTAGCCTACTTACTGAATAAAAGTTTTAGTTTTTGAGTTTTGAGTTCGAGTCTAGTAAAAAACGACTTGTGTACAAAGGGCTAGGTTTCTTTGTACACGAACAAAACATTTTTCAAAAACGTAAACCGATATGAAAAATAATATTCCATTTCTTTCCCACTCTGATCTAACATGGCGAAGGATTCACCATATGGTAACTAAACGTAGACTAATATGAATCTAGATACAACAAGTGTAGTGGAGTCATTTTTGAACCCACAACGCAAATGATTTAATAAGTTCGACTAGGATTACAATTTTATTAGTAACTACTACATTGACGATAAAAAGGCCCTTGAGACATTGTACCTAGGGTGTGGCATCCCAATGCTGATACGTTGTGCGAGGAAGCAGCCAGGTCTTCGGTCACCAGTTACGTCAACCAGACGCTTCGCGATTTCTGCAAAAAGTTTGTGCGCTCTGGGACCCCAAATATGACCTGATAATACATTCTAGTATTATAAATGCGAAAGTGTGTCTGTTTGTTAGTCCGCCTTTCACGACAAAACGGAGCGACGAATTATTTAAGTACCTCCACTTAGTAGTATAAGGGATGCAGAGTGACATAGGCTACTATTTCCAGCGGGAACACATCTCATTCCCACGGGAAAACTCAATATGTTACATTTTCCTCTAAATATAAATGTTATTCATAATTTATTTAGTATAGACTTTTCGGATCTCGTTAAAAAAAATTATGTGTCTGCATCCACTGTCAGTTTGGTGACAATATAAAACAGATGGTTATATCGTGACAAGATCGTGACATAAATTATATTACAAATTGGTTCGCATAAAAAACACAGCACGAAAACTTAATTATTAACTGATTTCACAATAACGAAGTCATGGTAGGTCTCCTAGTGACAACCTTCATTTTTTTTTATGACAAAGGTGGCAAACGAGCAGTAAGCAATTACCGTCGCCAATGGGCACTCGCAACACCTAGGGAGTCACAAGCGCGTTACCGACCTATAAGTGGGTTGAAGCTCTGGGAACCTTACTCACCATCAGGAACACAACACTACATAACTGAAAGCTAGCTTAAAATTGCGACATCTAAATGTATTTTTGGTCTGCGGTAACTTTTTATGTATGAATATTATTCGGTGAGTTTTCCGCCTACTTAACAAATGACAACAAACAAAATGGTTGCTGTCAACAGCATGACGTATTTGTACAAAACCCCTACCACGAGTTATACGACAAATTTCATATCTATTTGCTAGACTGTACAATCGCTATCAAATATATCGAAGCTATGGAGGCGGTCACGGATATCGGAATAATGCCTCTATTTTCAAGGCGATAAAGTGGATGTTCAGACTTTTATGACCACCTCCACAGCTCCGATATATCTGATGGTGACTGTACAATTTATACAAATATTTTACATGAGAATCCCCAAACTGCCTACATTTATTTTAAAATCAGAGACCCCAAACTGCCAAAAATACGGAACGGTTGGAGGATGGAGGATGTGTAGCATTTCTTAATGGAAAATGTCAGTACCGATACAAATGGATATTCGTAAATTTCGAACAAATGTCTCTGTCAATCTCATTGTAGAGACAACTGTAAAACAATAGAATTAGAAAATAGAAAAAGAAAACTACAAAACCAGAGACAATATTAAAACTATAAAAACCTCGTCGACACTCATGATACCTTAATTGGAGTAAAAGAGGTACCAGGTCAGAACTCGAGCAACGAGCGAAGTGTTATTTCGATGTTGGAATATTTCAGTCGAACCCATGTCCAAACCTGCAATACTTGTTTATAGTTTTTTCGTCAATTTTTAATATACATTAATATGCAGACGCCTAACGGAGCCGATATGGTCTTAGAGACAAAAGCTCTTAAGCAAAACAGATAAAAAGTTATTAAAGTTTTTGCTAACTCGTAATATACTCAGGCGCTAGAAAATATTTTTTTGCCTACTCGTGGTAGAGGGACGGAAATGAAATTGCCTAGTGAAAACATACACCAAATGTTATGTAATGTGACGTTATACGTTATATTGAATTACTTATAGCTGGAGAGCTTACCCCGGAAATGGCGTATGAAAAGGATGACTCACGTTTCGCCTTCGCGTCTCCTACACGTCGCCTTCCCGAGCCCGAGCCTTCCGTTGCCCCACCGAGCACTGACCGGGGCGGCCCGGGTCAGAGCAGCCCGACACTCGAATTTGACATTAACACGAGCGTCGTTACATCCGGCCATTTGTTGCGAGTAGTCGATCGTCGCACGCCCGTCGACATCACGTCGCCTTCCCATAAACGGGCCGAGCCTAGCCTTTCATAGCTGTAACGGCCGTCATATGACCGGCTCGAGCCCGGGCCGTTTGGCTCAGAGGACTCAGTGATCACATGATTTATGCCATACAATATGTAGCGACGGTGGCCTCGGATCGGCGACGGGCCGCTCTAACGTAAGTCAACCTTTTGAGGGTAACGAAACCTTTTTTTTTTGCACGTCATATGTGGGTTTGCTCAATGGGTTAAAAATTTATAAAAATCTCTGTAGCCGATAATATTCACATTCATTCTTCCAATCATAATGTATAGGCCTATTAAGCTACTGTGTAATTTAATATTGAAGTGCTGGAGTAGAAAAAATACCATTTTACAACCGTTGTTTAAAATGTAATTTTTACGTGTTGTTTTAAAAAACAGAAGATTTTTTTTATTCTGCGCAGTTGTTCCAAGTCAGCCAACTTTCCAACAGGTAAAATAATTTTTTTGACAGATTTTCCAATCAGAACTCGTTTTTCATACAATGTTTCCATAAACATTAACTTTGAAACAACCGGTTCGGCACCGGATGACGGCACGGTAAGTACCGGCACGGATTTCTATTGTAGCGGCCGTATTACATAAGCGAGTTTGCATTGCAGATTGCTTTCAGTGAATGCAAATACTAATAGATGCGTAGGGTCGGGAGAGTCTGGCCGAAACCAGAAACCGAATTTTTGACGATTACGAGTACTAGGGAAAATAAATGTTTTTTTTTTGTTTTTATCAACTAATAAATATAAAAGTAATAAATCTCTTCTCATTTTTACGAATTGCATTTTTTTTTTAATTTGGCGACAAATAGTATATCACTTAATCTATTCAATAAATATCTTAATCGTAATCTTTTCAAGAAGCATATTTAGCAATCTGACAAAAACCTAAGAGATTGCATGGTATTATTTTGCAATATAAGCAAGTCATATTATATGTATTACAAAATAGTCTTAATTCTTTAGAGTAAGAAAACATTTTAACATTATATATTATGATCAGACTGATAATTATGTCTGACATAACGAAATTCGACAATTGGACCTCTCTATCGTTTAGCTCCAGAAGAAAGTTTTATTTCTCTTTAGCCTTAAGGAAGTTCAAATTTTCGATGTTCGAATTGATCAATTTAGTTACTTTTAGTCAGCGGCAAGGAATTTTCTGCCGAAACCGCTTCCCGTCTCTAACGCCGTCCATTCTATTGTACACAGATGTTATTCGTGTCGGTTCGAGTACCACGGACAAATTAAGTTAAAAAACATTATTAAGGGCTAAAAAATTCAATTGACTTGCCAATGTTTTGCCTACCAAGGGCGTTTAAGAGTATTTAACCATGTGCTGTAACGTTAATAAGTACTGTTTTTACACCAAAGTGATGTGGAACCATACCACCCCATCACCCATGTCCTCCCGTGGTCTATATTCAGTAGTTATTCTATGTTCAGGCTTCGAGTTTTTTGGAGACATTACCCGGAAAGACGGACAAAACCTTCAACAGCAGAAAATAAATAGTTATAAAAAAAAATATTACAGGACATCCTTAAACAAATTGACTGAGCTCCACAGTAAGCTCAAGAAAGCTTGTGTTGTGGCTCAGGCAACGATATATATAATATTAACATACTATAATAGAAAACAACTATGACACAAATAAATGCCCTTACTGGGATTTGCCCAGAACCGGTGTCTATATAGACAGGGTAACCTACTAGGCCAGTGCTGTCGTTGTGATATGATGCTGATGATAATGACATGAAAGAAACTGAGTCTTCTAGATCTTTATGGCAGCACGGGTTTACGCTAGCTGCCATTAAATCACCAATGCTCGCCGAGCTGGTGGAACCAGATTACACTCCAGGACAAAAACACGGGCGAGGCAAATTGAATTTTTATACATACATCCGGCATTATGCGTTCGGAGAGTATTCATTAGGTGTGACACTGTATTGTCCGGGATTGTGACTCGGGTGATTGGTAGCGATTGTTGAAAAGGAGTTGCAATTTTAATATATTTATACAGAACTAGGTTTTCCTTGCTTTTTCGTCGGCCAGCCTTGGCCGTCTTTAATGTATAAAAAAAAATCCTATGTCCTTGTAGCTCAAACTCTATCCGTACCAAACATTCCATTTGGTTCAGCGGTTTAAGCGAGAAGAGGTAACAGACAGACTGAGAGAGTTATTTTCACATTGAGAGAATTATTAGTATGGATGCAATAGTATGATCATTGGTCTTATGTCTGCCTTACAAAATAATATATACTGCGTGTAAGTCTAATACGGGCGAAGAATTAAACCAGACATACGATTTACCAGTATAATCATTCACCAAAAGGTTTTTCTTTAATTATACCTATTATACATATGTAATAGATTATTGAAAAAAAATTGAACAGTAATGTACTGCGAACATTACGCTATAAGAGCTTTCGACACAAACTGTCAACGAGTGTTTAACTCGAGTGTATTGCATCACATTGCGGGCCGAATTTTTTTATATGGATAAAATTTTAATTGTATTTCTAAGCAAAAGTTATCTAAATATATTTCTTATGTCCTATTCTACCCTCCGTTAAGAGATTCGCCCGTATAAGATTTACACACTGTATGTACGTACCTAGTACCTATTTTTACTCAAACCGGGTGTGTTGTAAAATGGATAAAAAATCATACTTTATATGAAAACTACGTGAATCGGGGTTATGTCCTTAATAAACGCCCGGAGCTGGTTATCCCCACAAAGAGTCTAATGCCAGTCGTACAAATCTGGAGCGGAGCCCGACTGGGTAACTCCGAAACTGCAAGCAATTAGCACTAGACCCTACTCAGTGTTTTGTACCTACCGGTGAGTAAGTTTGCCAGAGAGCTCGGCGTCTTTAATGGTAGGGAACGCGAATGTAAATCACCTGAAGTTACAGACATCCGAAGGCAACGGTGACTGCTGCTTACCAACAGGCGGGCCGTATGATTTTTTTTATATATACGACGTCGGTGGCAAACAAGCATACGGCCTCCCTGATGGTAAGTCACCGCAGCTTATAGACGCCTGTAACTCCAGAGGTGTCACGTGCTCGTTGCCGACCCTTTATAAATCTGTACACTCCTTTTTTGAAGAACCCCATACTGTAATCCCTCGGGAAAACCGTAATTATTTGCCATTGTCGTAGTATAAAAATATATTGACTCCTTCGACACGAAAACATAATTTCACGCATTTCGTCACACTCACACTGGGGGATGCATTGTATGTTCCATAACAAATTGCCACCCTCGCGAAATTGCGCAGGTCAAGAAGCCAACATAAAACACACGTCACTCATAACAGCTTATTACGGTCCTTGAATTACCGCTAGTGATGTGCCCGCCTTCTCTAGCATCAGGAATATTCCTGAGGTACTCTGAGGTAATTAGGAACTAATAATGAGCTACATTTTTTATGCTCTAGTGAAACATATTATATACTTTAAATAAATTTGAATAATATATTCTAAATTGCAACGCGATTACGTAAAAGGTAAATTAACCGCAACATCTTTCAAACTATATGCAACGTTTACCATACATACATACATACATTTCAGCCGTATGCAGTCCACTGCTGGACATAGGCCTCCCACAAATATGACTTGTATCATTTTGGGGGGTAGTTGCCATAGTCGCCACGCTTGGCAGGCGGGTTGGCAACCGTAGTGGCTGTAGATTGGGTTTCGACGGACGCTGCTGCCCGTCCGTAGGATTTTTCCCTTTGTCGCCTCTTACGACACCTGCTATTCTAGTCAGCCGGCATCACACGGCACAGTCAGCTGACATCACACGGCACCATATTATAGTTATGTTTCAAAGTTAAAACTGATTTTTATTAATTTAGAACTGCGTCTCTTAATACAGGTATTGTTAACCTTAAAAAGAGGAACCACCATCCTAGTCAGTTAGCTACTGTAGGCAAATCTTTGTTTCAGAGAGCCCAGAGGATATGTGATGAGCAGTATTTGACAGCGGAGCTCCACCATGCCAAGAACATACTTCGGGTGAACGGGCTGAAGGTACCACGGCTCGAGCAGAAGACCAAAACGAAGATTCCTACAGTCGAGCGCCAGCCTGCCGTCTTGCCTTTTGTTCGAGGGGTCACCGACAGGATCAGCCACATCTTGAAGCGTGCTTCTATAAAAACTTATTTCAAGCCACTGAAGAAGATGTCACAGTTCCTGAGGCCTGTGAAATGTGCCACCCCTCTACAAAGTGCTGGAGCCTACAAGTTGGAGTGTGAATGTGGTCTCTCATATGTAGGCCAGACAAAGAGGAGCATCTTAACCAGGGTAAAGGAACACATAGCTGATGTCAAGCATCGTCGACCTAAGTCTGCAGTCTGGGAGCATGTCACGGATAAGCCTAATCACTCGATAAAGTTTGATAAGCCCCAAATCCTTGCCAAGGAGAAACGATATATCCCCAGAATGTTGCGAGAGGCTATTGAAATTAAGAAGTCTCCAAACTTCAATAGAGAGGATGGCTTTTCTGTACCACCAGCTTGGGATCCTGTGGTTCATTTAATAAAACAGCAGGCAAGACTGTGAGGCCATAGTGTTGGACAGTGTGGACATTGTATTTTGTAGTTTATAAAATTTTTGGACTTTTAAATGTAATAAGCCCCTCTGGCGTGTGTAATTATCATGTGTAAAGCCCCCAAAATTGTTTAATAATTTATATATGGGTAGGTTTGCATTTTGTAATTTTTTTTTTGAGGATGGAGGTAAATTAATATTTTTCCTCAGTCCACCCGATGATCACGAACGCTGCTAAAGGGTTCGAAACGTCGGGATGAAGTTTAAATCAGTATACGCGATTTAATCCGTTTTAGTTGTTTTATTTCATGAGTAATTATCGCGGCAACCGAAGACAATATTACTTAAAAAGAGGAACAAATAATCAATATGTACACTGTAAATTACTGTTGACTGTACTATGAACTTAATTTATTTTATTAACTTTATTTAATTAAATAATTAAATTTACTAAAATCGACCTAGTTAAACAGTATATTCAGTAAGGATTGTGTTGTACTAGGCACTAGAAGATGATATAATAGGTACGGTCGGCTCCAAAAATATGTTAACGATTTCGATCCTTCTTCCTCAGACATGCGTTCTTCATTATATACATATAATTAGACGTGTACATATATATTATTTACTAAATCTTAACTTCATACCAACTTCTGATTAATAGACCAAGCCAATATAGACCTAGCTGAATCGCTAGTGACCTTGACTAAAAAACAACTGAAAATGCTGTTAAAAAAAAGACGGCGAAAATTAATTTTTAATTTCATAATAGTTAAAATATTCCCGCGTCACATCACTAGTAAACACACTGGAATTACAATTGTAATACTGCGTAATATTTGGCATGGCGTAATATTCGGCGATATTTTAACGCTGGCAATGGACGGTAATCAGATGGCAGGCGGCTACTTGAGGGTACAGATTAAGATAGGGCAGAGGGTAAATCCCTATATAAATAAATACAGTGTGTATTTTTCATACGGGCGTATAAGTTGCCCACATACAGTATCCAGTAATACGACTCGTATTAACATAATAATTTTGTTAAATAGTGTTATAACACTAAGTCTGGCCGGGCAGCAATGGACGCAGTCCAACTTATTTTGACATGACAAGTAATTACTGACATGACATGACGCATCGGTACGTTAATTACTATGGATGCAATACATTGCGTGCTTAATTTTTATGTATGAAATAAAAATAACCTATTTTTTTTAACAAAATTAATGAAAATTGGTTCTTGAGGTCCAATACTAATCGCCACTACAATATACGCCCGTATGAAAAATACACACTGTATAAAGTAAATCTTATGTACAGGACATTCACTGAGCCCCACGGTAAGCTCAATAAAGCTTGTGTTTTCGGCACAGCCAATGACATCGAGATACATGTACAACACCCTCACGACGAACTAGCTCTCTCTGTGCTCTTCACACTAATATATATCCGTATTCGGATTCGAACCCAAAATCGTCGGCTTCATAGGCAGAACCACTACCAGTTTTCAAATAGTTCAATATTAAATATGCATATTTTTCAAGGCACGCATTATTGCAGCAGCCTAAAATCATAAAATTAAAGTATGAATCAGGGCGTAGTGAGAGAAATAAACTTTTTTTTAAACCTATTTATTCCTACATAGGAACATGGGGACTACCGATTGCCTATTGCATAATAACTCCTAACTTGTAATATATGCGCCTATTTCCAATCTTTTACTAATAAGAAAGTTTCCCTAATATTACCACCGCAGGCAGCCATCCCTATCACACTGCAGTCCATATAGTTTGTTGTGTCATACTACGCTTTCATATCTGTGGTAATTCTAGAACTTTTGACAAATGAGGTCGCATCTATACAAGACTTACTGTGTCTGAGGCACGTATATCTAACATACCATATGATATTTAAATCGAAAAAAAAAAAATAGAAAAATCTGACTCGAAGCGGGAGCCCACAACCACTGGATCACTAGCCCAGTGCACTACCAAGTGTACTATTCGAGTACCGCTTGGACTTGTCAAATTTTCCTAATTAGAAAATCAGTGGTCAGTTTAGTGACGACAATTAAGCTTGAAATTTCAATATAATCTACTGTTTTATGTTTAATCCATAAATAATACGTGTTATTGTAATAGAAAAATGCGAATAAAGATGATTTACATAAATATTTCAAGCTTAATTGTCGTCACTAAACTGACCACTGATTTAACTTTTATTTGACAATTAAGGTAATTGGGTGTCCCTTAAAGTGAAATGCCCTAATACCTCATGATTATTATTTATGTCAAGTGTAGATTCTGTTCAAGGCTACTCTTTGCCCCGTTCCGGGCAACTCAAGAGTACGTGACATATGGGGCGAGGGTGCGGTTGTCGATGACGAATGCGGTCGCGTGCTAGTGGCGTATCTATACCTAACATAATGATTATTATATCTATGAAGCTATACACACTGTTATAATAGGTAACTAAGCATCAAGAATATTATCATCATCAGTTCAGCCGTAAGTCAATAGGACATAGGCCTCATCAAAAAATGTCTTGTTTCATCTTGGAGGCTAGTTATGATAGTCGCCACGCTTCGCAGGCGGGTTGGCGATCGCAGTGTTGGTGGATTGTCGACGGACACTGCTGCCCATCCCTCGATTTTTTCCCATTATCACCTCTTACGACACCCGCGGGAGGAGATGGGGTGGTGCTATTCTTAATTATCATCTGCTCGTTTGCATCCTATGATGTCATAAAAAACATCAGAATAACATATGTTGATATGTTTTTGCATGTATTATATTTGAGTCGCTTAAATAAAAATAAATTTAGTAGTATGATTTACCATAAAGATATTATGCCGATTACCGGACTATTCCATTAATAACGAAGAAATTACATACAAACCATAACAAAATCCGTATAATCTCGCACGGCACAAAACCGCCAAGTACGTTAGCACCACCACTCACGCGAAATAGAATTATTTGACGGCTCGGACATGTATGTAGTGTAATTAATTGTCAACGTTCACAACCAAAGGCCATATTCCTTCGGGAACAAAGGCCAAATTAGCATAGCTTCGTTTGCATGAGATTATAACGGTGCATGTGCAGGTTTTAGTTTTAATGGCCGCGTTATGCGAGTAATTTTGTGTAATGTGAAACCGTCGCTTTGAGCAGTTATGAACGTGAGTTATTTTTATTAGACTTGGCTGTGTTTATGTGTGTGTTAATTTAAAGAAGTATGTGCTGTTTCAAACTATTTTTTTTTTTTTTTATGACTAAGGTGGCAAACAAGCAGACGGATAGCCTGATGGTAAGCAATTACCGTCGCCCATGGGCACTCGCAACACCAAGGGAGTCACAAGCGGGTTGGTATAAGTGGGTTGGAGCTCTGGGAACCTTACTCACCATCAGGAACACAACACTACATAACTGAAAGGTAGCAGTGCTATTTTGGCTGTGGTCTTCTGTAAGGAGGAGGTACTTCCCCAGTTGGGCTGCCCCAGATTCAAGCGTGATAGTACTTCGCTGTGCCCTACCTCTCATAAAACTAGCTT
Source organism: Grapholita molesta (assembly GCA_022674325.2). Classification (NCBI taxonomy): domain Eukaryota; kingdom Metazoa; phylum Arthropoda; class Insecta; order Lepidoptera; family Tortricidae; genus Grapholita; species Grapholita molesta. Next base: position 18,202,412 of record CP053124.2, on the reverse strand, counting down.
CTGATATGTTTTTTTTTTGTGGGACGCATAACCATGTACTTTTAAGAGTTGATGTTTTATTGTATTTTGCTAATAATAATCTTCTCGGGTGATTGATTTCATCCGCAGTAGAACCAAGGTTACCGATATAGCCCTCCGGATTGCCAAACTTAAGTGGCAGTGGGCGGGGCACATTGATGGCCGTTGGGGCGGAAAGGTTCTGGAGTGGCGACCACGAACTGGAAGACGCAGCGTAGGTAGGCCTCCCACAAGGTGGACCGACGACCTAGTTAGTCGCGGGATACCGCTGGATGTGGAAGGCGCAGGATCGGTCTTCTTGGGTCGTTCTGGGGTTGGCATATGTCCAGCAGTGGACGTCTTTCGGCTGACATGATGATGATGATGATGAATCTTCTCGGGTTAGAGGTGTAGGGTTAGAACCGGTGATAGATTATTTGACGTTCAAAAGTGCATTGTAATGTGCCTAAATTGAAACATAAAGATCTTTTTCCTAACTAGTGCGTAAAAAGTGCACTTTGCGTAAATTTCACTTTTTAAGGCCCTTGCTATGAAAGATTAGGTTTGATACACGTGTAAAAACTTCTTTAAGACTCGGGTGATTGTCACCCTCGTTTCACTCGGGCTCCAACTTTCACCCTCGTCGAAAAAAAATTTTTTTTCACTAGTATCGAAATGTACATAATCTCTTTAAAAACCGGGATAAAGAATATATGTAATTTAAATGTGCCATTTAAGCGTAAGCACTTTTGGTAGTAACCTTTTTAACATTTTAAACTTGTTCAGAAAGGTAGTAATGTTATTTTAGAAATATGAAATTAATAATCGTGGGTATCGAAACTATACATTTTATGCAAAAATCATAATGAATAACTTTTATGTGTTTATTTTCGTCCTTGATTTTTTTTATTCGAGTGCACAACTTTCAAAAACAGCCTTTAATTTGGTCACAGGATCTATCAACAAAAGGAAATACATGAAATTAATAATAATGTGTTATCCAGAATTTAGAGATATATAAAAGAAGGCATATACTACATTTAAAACAAACTTAAAAAATTGAGTTGCATAAGAAATTATACAAACTTAAAAAACGTGAGCGAGATGCCAAACTCTACAAAAGGTTTCAGTACAAAATGAATATTTGAAATATAAAGGGTGTCTTTGACTTGGGGATTTTAATTGAAGCTTTGATTTTGCTCCCCAAACTGAACATATTTTGTTTTGCAACTTTTCAAAAACACGTTAATTCTTAATTTTGTTTTACTATTTTTTTATTATATTACTTTATCAAATAAGTATGCGTGTAATTATAAATATAAATACAAAATTAAAAGCTAACTTAAGAATAGATAGGAGTACAGGCGAGATGCACCGATAATAAACTCGATACTCGTTATCGAAAACCTCAATGTCACAACTCATGGTAAGGATATACAACAAAGTACAGTCAGCGGCAAAAGTTGCTAAGCGTTTGAAGTGTTCAAAATGACCTACACGCGCTCTTACTCTCTTGACAATACAGACGTGTTGACCTCATTTTGAACACCTCAAATGCTTAGCTACTTCTGTTGCTGACTGTACTTGTAGAAAATTCTGTTATGATCTCGTTATCGTTAATAAATATTTTCCCCGAATCCCGAAAACTCCGTAAGGTCAGCGCGATTCAATAAAACAAAAAACAACCGCCAATAAATTCCACATCGGGACATATTAAGGGAACAATTCGTAATCGAGTTACCGACTCCATTGTTTGGCCCCAAGTTTATTATCTTTCGGCGAAGATACTCGGAAAATATGCCGCCGAAGACAATATTTTCGCTTATCTGTGGTAATTTATGCGAAAAGTTTGGGAACTTGGCCGCTTAGAGCCCATCGCGGCTGATGTCGAAGTGCGATTGCGATAGAATCGGGTTTGATACGTGACATTTAACTTATTAGCTGTAGCTGTAGTGTAGCTGTAGAAATATATCATAGCCTAGCCATAAGTCGGACCCGGGTCCCGGTTTTGGACCCGGGTATGTCCTTAAACTACGTCCAACAATGAGAGGTAGGGCACAGCGAAGTACCATCACGCTCGAGTCTGGAGAAGCCCAACTGGGGAAGTACCCTCCTCCTTACAGAAGACCACAGCCATAATAGCACTGCTACCTTTCAGGTATGTAGTGTTGTGTTCCTGATGGTGAGTAAAGTTCCCAGAGCTCCAACCCCCCTTAAAGGTCGGCAACGCGCTTGTGACTCTCCTGGTATTGCGGGTGTCAATGGGCGACGGTAATTGCTTACCATCAGGCAATCCGTCTGCTCGTTTGCCACCTTATGTCATAAAAAAAGTCGTCTACTTCTGGCCATAGGTCTCTCCCAGATATGACTTTTATCATCTTGGGGGCAGTCGCCACGCTTGGCAGGCGGTTTAGACAGACGCTGCTGTCCGCAGACTGCCAAAATACAGGCTCAGCCTAGTTTGGAATATGATGGACATACCCACCTCCATGTAAAAGTGTTTTGTTAAATAAATCCTTTATTCCTTTATTTTTTTTATGATATAGGAAGCAAACGAGCAGACGGATTGCCTGATGGTAAGCAACTACCGCCGCCCATGGACACTCACAACACCAGAGGAGTCACAAGTACGTTGCCGGCCTTTACGCTCTTTTCTTGAAGGTTTGGATGTCATATCGGTCCGGAAATACTCCACACGACAATTTATTCCAGAGTTTTGCTGTGCGAGGTATGATATTATTATTATTATATGTATTTATTATTTAACTGTCGTTTTTTTCCCTTTGTCGCCTCTTACGACACCCACGCCACGGGAGGAGATGGTGTGGTGCTATTCTAGTTAGCTGGCACAGGTTCAAATATATGTTAAAAGTAAATGTCAAAATATTTATATGGTGTGGAGGTATCTCTCCATATTGGATATATAGGGCAACCGACTGGGCTCTGTGACGCACTTTGGGAGAAGCCTACTCCAACAGGATGATGATGATGATGTCGATCTCTTTCTTGTGAGACTACTAAGATTTAAGGTATCACTTTTTTTTTAAATAAGTCCCGTCGAGTTTCTTGCCGCTAATAATCTTCTCGGGTCTGAGGTGTAGGGTTAGAACCGGTGGTAGTTTTCTTTTGACGTTCATAAGTGCATTGTAATGTGTCTTTATTGAAAAATAAAGATTTTTTTTTGTTTTATATTAGGTTAGGTTTTATGTACTGATTGTATAGACCAATAGCACTTGAATATACATAGTAGCACGGACCTACATAAATACCCACAGAAAGTAGTTCTATCTCTTTTGTTTTTAAAAGAAGTTTGAAATTTAAATTATCAAATAAAAGTTTTTTTTCAAAGTCAAATAAAAATTGTGGTTTTGCGATAATTTCGATGCAATCCAATAAAGCCGGCCATAAAACACCCCAACATCTATCACTCGAGACCATGACGTATAATAAAACCATTCCGCCGTCTCAAAACCCACACATAAATAAACATCACGGGACCCTCACACGGCGTCTCTAATCGCTCAAAACGGCACCCTGTATGGCCTCCTGTATTTAATGTGTTAAATGCTCGCTATACAGGATGGAGCATTGTTTGACCGGTCTGGCCAGGAGTTATCCTGCCTATGATGCCGCTGGTCCTGGGTTCAACATTTATTTGTGTGATTAGCCATATCTGTACCTGAGTCAAGTGTTTTCTATGTATTGTATTTGTACTTATGTTTATATCGTTGGTTGAGTGAGTACACACTAGCTTTCTGGAGGAATACATTGAAAACACCCATGACTCAGGAACAAATATCCATGCTCATCACACAAATAAATGCCCCGACTGGGAATCGAACCCAGGACCGTCGGCTTCATAGGCAGGGTCACTACCTACTACGCCAAACCGGTCGTCACCACAATAATCATCATATACTTATTTGCGTTTTCTACTAACCCTATTAACTAAAATGTCTACTAACTAAATTTATGTATGTACATACGTCACAATCATAATAATTTTTGGACCCGGGTATGTCCTTAAACTACGTCCAACAATGAGAGGTAGGGCACAGCGAAGTACCATCACGCTTGAATCTGGAGAAGCCCAACTGGGGAAGTACCTCCTCCTTACAGAAGACCACAGCCATAATAGCACTGCTACCGTTCAGGTATGTAGTGTTCTGTTCCTGATGGTGAATAAGGTTCCCAGAGCTCCAACCCACTTATAGGTCGGCAACGCGCTTGTGACTCCCTTGGTGTTGCGTGTGCCCATGGGCGACGGTAATTGCTTACCATCAGGTAATCCGTCTGCTCGTTTGCCACCTTTGTCATAAAAAAAAAAACACCACGACCTTCAAAAACTAAAATGGCAGACAAAATGGAGCACCACTTATTCTCTCTGGTTAACCTCCGTAACTATAAATTTCCTTGCACAATTACATACAGACCGACATCTGGAATTTTTCCGCCGCGAGGGGACGTTGGGGGATGAAATTGTTTATGATTTAATGATTAATGAATGCATGTTATTACATTTTATAAAGATAAACACCACGGTGTTATAATGAAAAGGGAATAAAAATATAATCAACAATAAACGAACCATCTAATCTAGCTGTCAAATTAAATGCGCCATTTTTCTTAAATAAGTTGTCGGTGAAAAACTACACTGAACGACCATTTCTATGTGGTTGTGTAGAGAATTAATTTGGAACTTAGAACGCCGATATGCGTGTACACACACGTTACTGCTACATAGGCCAGGTGCTTTAGCGTATTTCACCTAGTTATCCTTATGTAGAGGTATTTTTTTAACTTATACATTAAAACAAACTTGCTTAAACAAAACTAGCTTAAACCTAGCCCGCGAAAACCTATACCTATAGCTAACGCGTCTTAATGTATGTGGTTTTTCAGGATACCAGACCGCGAGAAAGATGGCCGTTGTGGTGGAATGAGAAGATTATTGCCATGTGGTGCCGGTTGACTAGAATAGCACCACCCTATCTCCTGCGGGTGTCGTAAGAGGCGACAAAGGCCGACGGGTGGTCAACAGAGTCCGTCTACTGCGGCCGCCAATCCACGCCAAGACGACACAAGCCATGTTTAGGGGAGGCCTACGTTGAGCAGTACGGCTTACGGCTCAAATGATGATGAATGATGACAAGATAAAGGTGGCAGTATATTGCTCATCATCACTTTTTTTTTTTATGTCATAGACGGCAAACGAGCAGACGGATTGCCTGATGGTGAGCAATTACCGTCGCCCATGGGCACCCGCAACACCAGGGGAGTCACAAGTGCGTTGCCGGCCTTTAAGGGGGGTTGGAGCTCTGGGAACCTTACTCACCATCAGGAACGCACTGCATGGATGCACGAGGAGAGCGTTGTGAAAATTGCCACCAACACCTGAAGTGATGACCACGACCACTCAAGAGTGATATACAGACAAGGAAGAATACCTAATTCAGTATCACCAAATTACCAAGTGTATTTCTCTACAAAACTGGCACCAACATAACTGCAGAGCTATTAATCGCCAGACATGAGTGCGCATAATCCGGCGCCCGCACTGCGCAAATTTGCATTTTTATTTGATTTTTGACAAAACATGCGTGTGACAGAAAATAGCTTATTACACGTTATTTATGGACGTTTCGAAAAGTGTGTTGCTGATTAATGAACTTTTTTAAATTTTATTTTAAATAAATATACAACGATATCAATATTATAATAACTACTTACTACGTAGAATATAAGACAAGCCCTTTAGCCATTATATCAAGGATCTTGGCGCCATTTCCTCGTATCGCAATGCTGATACGTTGTGCGAGGAAGCCACCAACTCTTCGGTCACCAGTTACGTCAACCTAACGCTTCGAGATTGCTGCAACAAGTTTGTGCGCACTGGGGCCCCAAGGGCCTAGCGTTTCTATGAACTTGGTTAGGTTAGGTGAGTGCGCGACGGGCCCGCGACGCAAACGGCGAACCGAACGGACACTCAGCACTCTTAGTGCTTGAAAATGGATGCCTATGTTCTCCGAAACATGTCGCGCGAGTGACTAAATAAACGTGAGTAGTACCTTATTACTCGTTAATTATTAAATATGTCTCACGTAAGTTTAAATACAAAAAATTGGTTAGGTATAAATTGTGTACTTAAGTCCCAAAAATGTCGGTGACGTTGGTTCTCTTAAGTATCTCTTAATTTCGGTTACTATATATTGAATCTCTTGTACCAATTTTGAAGTGGAATTATTTTTTTTAACTTGTTTTGTTGTGTATTTCGTAGAACGTTGTTTTTGCTAAGTCGAGTTTATCATCTAGTGACCAATAATATGCTCATTCCTGGCTGGTTTCATATTATGCTTATCAAGCCAGCCAGCATTGAACAGTACACAAACTTTCTGCTTCGACTTTTTGCACAACCCTCAATTCATGCTGTCAACACTACACTGACCGCAAAAGTCGACGAATTCAATTACATTGTGACAAGGCAGTGAAAAACTACATTATTTCCTTGTTGCGCGCACACAATAATTCTACGACGGTTTATTTCCGAGACTCGCAGGATTTATAGCTCTGCGGAAATTGACTGGCGACCATCCTTTATCATCTACTAACACACTCTAAACTGACCAAAGTTAGTCTTTGTGTACATGGACATAAGGGTTAGGGGTGTGCAGTTGGCTGACGACGTTCGTTGTTGGGCTAATGTTTCCTCAAAATATGGAGCCTGACCGCCGTTTAGGGATAAAATGTAATTTATTTTTTTGTATTTTTCAACACTTTTGTGAAAGAGTGTGACTGTTATAATGGGATGTGAAAACCGAAGGAAATGCTTAATGCTTTTTTTTACTACAGAGGCCGTAACCAAGGTACCAATCGATTGTAGAAAGCAAACGAAACGAAAAATATGTATTGGAGTGACAGATTGAACGACAAGTCATGTTTTTTTTTATTGCATTTGAGTTTCGATTGCGCTTCTAAAATCAACGTATAGCAACGTTAGCATCGTGTATCAATGTATTCATTCAAACAATCAAACTGCGAGTACTTAACTAGTCATTGCATTAAATCTAAAAAATGCTCTTGAGGCATTGTACCAAGGATGTTGGCGGCATTTTTTCGTTGTATCTCAATGCTGATATGTTGTGCGACGAAACTGCCAGCTCTTCGGTCACCAGTTACATCAACCAGACTCTCCGGGATTTCTGAAAAAAGTTTGTGCGCATTGGGACCCCATGTACAAAATGGTACTCTCTGCCCAGGATCTTATATTATCAATGTATTATTTTTTGCCAACTTGATTTTTTAAATTAATACATTGTATTTAGTCTCCAGCCACCGCCAGACACGCTCTTATTCTCTTAACAATAAAGTCGTATCCAGCTTATTCCGAACATCTCACACACTTAGCAACATCTGCTGATGACTGTACTAGATAATTTTGCTTGACTACATTTATTGCAGTTCTAACTTCTAATACACAAGTTTTATCAAAACTAGTTAAAATAGTTAATAAATATTACCAATTAAAATCACGACACCCCCAACAAAAAGGTCTCATCACTATTCCTAAAGTTCCAAATAAACTATCCAATTCTACATCAAACTAAAATTATTTCCAAATCAGGCGGCCGGCAATATTGTGAGTTGTAAAATTATTCACCCCGGCCGGGAAGTAGGGGATTGTTGTTTAATTTGCCGTTAAGTTCCACGGCGGTTGGTAATTTATTGCGATGCGACACCCTGAGGCATTAGGGGCTTAGATGCTGAGTTAGATTCGTCAGTATTCCGAGTCTTCTGAGCCGTATTTGCACCTTTGGGACGGTTGTTGTGGCCGAAAGTGTATCAGAATGTCAAGGAAAATGTCTCCGTACCCATTTAACTTGTGTTATTTTATATTTTAATATTGTCTTTGCTTGCCGCGATAATTACTCATGATATTAAACCACTAAAACTACTAAATTAGAATAAATGACAGAATCCGTTTTAGTTGTTTTAATTCATTTTATATTTTACTTTTCTAAAAGTATTAGTATTAGTTTATAACTACTTAGTAATACTCTTTTAGACCTAGCCTAAGGTTTAAAATGAACAAAGAAAATTTCATTAACAGCCATACGTAGGACATTATAACACCTGCTTTCTTCCTCCCCTAGAACATTAATTGTGCAGTCAGTCAGCATTATAATATGATATGACGACCGCTCTGGCCTAGTGGGTAGTGACCCTGCCTATGAAGCCGGAGGTCCTGGGTTCGATTCCCAGTCAAGGCATTTATTTGTGTGATGAGCACAGATATTTGTTCCTGAGTCATGGGTGTTTTCTATGTATTTAAGTATTTAAATGTATCTATTTATTATATATATCGTCGTCTAGTACCTACAACACAAGCCTTACTGAGCTTACTGTAGGACTAGGTCGATTTGTGTAAGAATGTCCCGAAAATATTTATTTATTTTATTTATTTATAATTAGTTGCAGTCAGTATGGCCATATATATTGTAACACATCATCACATCGCTGATCAATGTATTTTGTGACGTTTTAATTTATTTTAAATTATTTTTTCAATCTTTCAAAAAAGAACAAAACAAAAGTCAAGTAATAATGTAATCATTTGTGTAATATATCTATGTTATAGGTATATTTTGGATTATTAGATATATTTCGCCACTTTGGTTGCATCTAACTATATGACGCTGACTATACAGCGACAAAACAGCTCATTTCGACTAGAGAAAAACATAATTACATAAATATTATTATTGGACTTTTGTTTTGCCCAGCAGTGAGATACTCTTATAGGCTAATAATATAATTGTTTTTAATTTTTATTATTATTTAGATTCAAAAAACTTTGTCTAGTCAGCATCAAATAGTTAGTAGCACCAAGAGGCCAAATATATCGATAGTACTCAATATGATCAACTCGATGAAACCTCAAGAGTTTTGGTAACCTATTCGATTGTCCGAATGCTTGTTTGCCACCGCTCTCGTGTCTAAAATTCTCTCCATCTTCAGCAATCGATACGATATCGTCATCTTTCTATCGGCGACGGCTGCTTGCGACGCGTTGTAAATGACTGTAGCGGTAGCCGGTTCAAGTCCCGTCGGGTCAAATATTACTAATTGTTTGTGATATTGCTTTTGTTCAAGTAAAGTCAGTAGTTTCTAGAATAGTTTACTAAGGGTAAGTAAATATAAAATTCAATGTTAACGGCTGAATCAATTTTGATCAAAGATTGCTAAAAACTTATTTGTTTTTAAAAAAGTCGCACCCAAATTGTACCCGTTTTTCAAATACTATAGAATACTATACACACGCATGGTTAATGATCCAGTTTTGCTATCTGTTTTTAAAGGATAAAACATAGTGTTCGAGCTAGTGAGATGAAAAATTATTAATGATGACTTTCTCTTTCTTTGGCCTTCTTATATCGCTATGTAGAATACGAGCCTTATTACACACTTTAAATTATGAGGTGGAATTATGTAAGACGGCGAGAATATCTATTTATTCTTAGTCATGACTCAGAATAAGCGCATTTTGTATATATACAAGACTGATCAGCGTTTGACCTCAGTCACACCTGATGGTAAGTGTCGACGAGATCGAAGGTGTAGCATGCTGGTTCAACAGCCTATTCACTCTTGCCTTGAAAAGACCCAAATTATATCTTTCCGGGAATACAGATTAAGGGAACATACAGCTACTTCTAGTTATTTTATTTTGGTATACTCGGCTTCATCATCATATCAACCGAAGGATGTCCACTGAATCTGCCAAAATCACCACGCTTGGAAAGCGAGTTGGCGATTCCAGTGTTCCATCGCACTCCTGGGATCCTGCTGACGTTAACTAGGTTTATTTTTAAAGAACATACTGTTCTCGTAATGTAACTTACCGTTGTAATTCATCGCCGTCTGCATGATGGACACCTCACTCAGAGGGCAAAATTTTCTGGAATATATTTTCTGGATCTAATCGTGATTACGATCAACTTTTACCATGGAACCATAACTGAGAAATATCAGTTTAAAAAATGACCTGCCCATACTTACAACTATGGCTAGCTAGCAGCTAGTACGGGAAGGGCTCTTTTTTTAAGATTTTCAGTTACGGCTCAATAGTAAAAGTTGGTCGTAATCATGAGTAAAATGATAAAATATAACTTTGTATCACCATTTTGATTTCACCCGGTATACCTATTGAGGGGTTTAGAATAAAACATTGCAAAAAAATGACTTAACATTTTTTTTTCTAATTCTTTTGGACTTATCCAAACATGTTCTCATCATTTTGTAAATCCTTATAAAATAAAGCGTACATACAATAAGCTAGCAATTTCCTCACACGAGCGTAAACACAATATTGCCCAAGATGAGCAAGAACCATCTTACTCCGAAAAAAAAAAGCGACAACTGGGTTAATCCCCAAATCTACTAAATGATATACGCCGCGTTCGTACAGCGTGCGCCAATTTCAATTTACGAGTAGCCACGCTATAAAATTGGCACGTGATCGCCAGAGACAAATAAGTGGATCGCTTATGTGTATTACTAGCACTGGACGGTGGGGTGTCAGTGAGAGCGGGAGCGCAAGCGGCAGCGGGAGCGGTCGCTAACCAGAGTGATTACTGTCTATATCAAAAATAAGTTTACATTAAAGTCGTCGGCTAAATTCGCAAACCTCGGAAGTCCACTCGAAGGAGTTACGAGGTTTTCAATCTGATGTCATTTTAACTAAATTCTTAATCCCGTAACCACTTTGAGTTGATTTACGATGTTTTTAGCCGCCGTGCTGCGTTTGTAATAAGGTGGAACAAGCACATTGATGTTCACTGTGTCTACTTTATGGTCTTATTTCAGAAAAGTAGCTGTTATTGGACGCACTTATGTCCGTCCAAATGCGAAATTCTTATCAAATTTTGAATGGATATAGTTTTATAGGGCATACTATAGCGTTGTCCCAAAAACTATTTCTTTGCAAACAGTTTGCACACATCTATAATTAGTAGGTGACTGACTCTACGTTGAATAGGTTCACTCGCGGGAGTGCCAGACCAAGACTAGTAATACGCGTTCTGAGGCAATTTTTTCATAACACGTTTCTACATTATGTCACTTCATAAGGATCAATACTGAATTAAACTACGTTTATGACAAAAAACACGTATACCAGATGATTTATATTTAAACTTTCGTGAGTTATTGTAATAATTTTATAAATGATAATACCGTTTAACCGGTTTTGCAATCAAGAGTGGCGCTGGCAGCACGACGCGCGGTAGTGCGTGACGAGCCGGCGAGGCAAACGGATACTCAGCACTCTTAATGCCTGAAAATGGAGGCCTACGTTCTCCCAAGCACATCGCGCGAGTAACTAAATAAACGTGAGTAGAGCCGTGATTTTCATTTATAAAATTATTTACAACATGACTCGTCATTTGATTGATGTGAGAGTATTCCGCTTTTCTCGTGTAAGTGGTTGCACCCGATAACACATGTGGGTATCAAATTGGACCACCAATGACAAATGTTTGCTGTAAAATGACACAGATATATGCCAAATTCTCGTTTCAATTCAATTATGGTATTATGAATTAGATTGTGGTTTATGGGTTTGTGTAAAGTCGCATCTTCCTCACGTTGTCCCGGCACTTTGCCACGCCGCGTGGAAGCCTGGCGTCCGATTGGAAACTAATCCCAGGATTTGGCGTAGGCACTGGTGTTACGACCTACTGCCATCTGACCTTACAACCCAGAGGGTATACTTGGCCTTATTGGGATTAGTCCATTCCTCACGAAGCTTTCCTTCACCGAAAAGCGACTGGTAATAGTGGTAATGAAATAATATTGCGTACAAACACTTTCGACAAACTCATTGGTACCAGCCGGGGTTTGCAAGTTGCACGCCCTTACCGCTAGGCCACCAGCGCTTCCAGTTTGTATAAAGTAAATAATTGTATAAATAATTGTTTTTATTACTTAATGGCATAAGTGTCATAACTAACTTATCAGCCTCTAACGGCCTCTGCTCCCCCTTAAATCGCTATAGCTATTTCTGAGTATAAGGGGTTCAAGGCCGTAACAGCCATGATTGGTAGGCGGGATGGCGATGTTCCACCGCTCTTCTCTGCTGCCCATCTGTAGGTGATTTGACAGAGACCCCAGAGCTCCAACCCCCCTTAAAGGCCGGCAACGCGCCTTTGACTCCCCTGGTGTTGCTTTTGCTTACCAGCAGGCAAACCATCTGCTCGTTTGGCACCTTTGTCATTAAAAAAAAAATACAAAAATATACACCAAAGAACAATCTTTATAGGTGTCATGGAACCGAAAGATTATTGGCGTGAAGTATTACGAAACGGTATACTAGATAAATTAAGCTACACTCCCTTCCAAGTTAACCCCCCAACTGCCCGCGGCGTCAATAGTGGTCTAATTGCGTTTGTGCCATTTATTTACTCTAACGATTATCCAAACTGCGTTAACGGCAGCTGGCCGGTCGCATGCGAACATTACAATGTGCAATGTACAGTCAGCATAAATAGCCTATGAAACAAGGCACTAAAAGTGCCATATTTATCAATAGCTGTAAGAAGTAAGTACTATACGGGCGAATCTCTTAACGGTGGTCAGCATTTTATTATACAAGACTGAACAGCGTTCGACCTCAGTCACACCTGATGGTAAGTGTCGACGAGGTCAAGGGTGTAGCACGCTGGTTCAGGAACAACCTATTCACTCGTGCCTTGAAAAGATAGCCAAAAGCCAATATTATATATATATATATATTGGCTTTTGGCTTTTGTTAAGATTGTTAAAAAAATGATATCACTGCAACATAGCTTTAAAATTTGTTTATTTTCATTTGAAGAGTGGAGTGTTCATATTATGTTTTCTAACACTTTGCCAGCAAATGTCCGGTACAGTCAGCAAATAACTTAACTTACGCACCACCGCTGGTACTTACAAGAAGTTCTCGTACTTTTTAATTAAAAAAACGGTATGACAGTAGTAATCATCATATATTATACTTATTTGCGTTTTCTACTAACCCTATTAATTAAATGTCTACTAACTAAATTTATGTATGTACAATCATAATAACCCCACGAATTTTAAAAACTAAAATGTCAGACAAAATGGAGCACCACTTGTTCTCTATGGTTAACCTCCGTAACTATAAATTTCCTTGCACAATTACATACAGACCGACATCTGGAATTTTTCCGCCGCGAGGGGACGTTGGGGGTGAAATTGTTTATGATTTAATGATTAATGAATGCATGTTATTACATTTTATAAAGATAAACACCACGGTGTTGTAATGAAGGAAATAAAAATATAATCAACAATAAAAGAACCATCTAATCTAGCTGTCAAATTATATTCTTCTTCTTTTAAAAAAATATGGCTTCCATCAATAAATCAATCGATGATCTCGCCAGTGTCAAGTAGTATAACAAATAAGTATAATAACATATAAGTTTGCCCTTAGAGCATGACGTTGTTCGGTAGTAGGCCTTGCGTTTTGTAAAGTGGTAGCTGGACTTTACAGAAAGCTAAGAGGCGACCGTAACCCCGGGATTGCCGGGCGATGACCAAAAATAGTGGTGAAACACGTTTTGAAATCTATTCTTCATTAGCTGCACAATTCTGCGTTAGATCACTGCATAATACGCTATCAATATTACACACTAAACTACGTTTGAACAAAAAATAAAAAATATATTTTCAAGACGACTTAGCCATTTTGAGGTTTAACCGTCAATCCCAAATTATATTCACGATTTATCTTAAGTTGCTACCGAACAACGTCATGCTCTTAGAGCAAACTTGCCATGTTTATTTGTTTGTTACTTTACTTTGACATTGATAGGTATATTGAAGGAAGCCATTTAAAAGAAGAAGATACAATTTATTGCTTGCAATTCACCATTGTGATCTCAGTAAGATATAACAGAGTATCTCTCTTAGGCGTAAGATTTTATACGAGTTGCGTAAGCCCGCGAAAACTTTATACCTATACCAAACGCGTCTTATTGCTTGTGGTCCCGGGAAAGCTTGAGGGTACCAAACCGCGCGAAAGATGGCCAAGGAGGTGGACTAATAGTCATTTCGTGCCGGCTGACTAGAATAGCACCACCCTATCTCCTGCGGGTGTCGTAAGAGGCGACAAAAGGAAAAAACCGACGGGTGGTCAACAGAGTCCGTCGGAACCCAATCTACAGCTACTGCGGTCGCCAATCCACGCCAAGACGACACAAGCCATGTTAGGGGAGGCCTACGTCGAGCAGTACGACTTACGGCTCAAATGATGATGAATGATAACAAGATAAAGGTGGCAGTATATTGCTCATCATCACTGCATGAATGCACGAGGAGAGCGTTGTAAAAATTGCCACCGACACCTGAAGTGATGACCACAACCACTCAAGAGTGATATACCGACAAAGAAGAATGCCTAATTCAGTATCACCAAATTACCAAGTGTATTTCTCTACATAACTGGCACCAACATAACTGCAGAGCTATTAATCGCCAGACATGAGTGCGCATAATCCGGCGCCCGCACTGCGCAAATTTGCATTTTTATTTGATTTTTGACAAAACATGCGTGTGACAGAAAATAGCTTATTACGCGTTATTTATGGAGGTTTCGAAAAGTGTGTTGCTGTTTTATGAACTTCTTTAAATTTTATTTTAAATAAATATACAACAATAACAATATTATAATAACTACTTAACTACTTACATTCAATCTAAAAAAGGCCCTTGAGGCATTGTACCAACGATACTGGTCGCATTTCTTCATTGTATCGCAATACTGATACCTTGTGCGAGGAAGCCGCCAACTCTTCGGTCACCAGTTACGTCAACCAGACACTTCGCGATTTCTGCAACAAGTTTGTGCGCACTGGGACCCTAAGGGCCTAGCGTTTCCATAAACTTGATTAGGTATAAATTGTGTACTTAAGTCTAGAAATGTCGGTGACTTTGGTTCTCTTAAGTATCTCTTAATTTCGGTTACAATATATTGAGTCTCTTGTACCAATTTTGAAGTTGAAGTTTTTTTTATGACTTCTGAAGGTTTTTGGTGTATCTCGTTGTTTTTGGTAAGTCGAGTTCATCATTTAGTGGCCAATAAAATGCTCATTCCTGGCTGGTTTCATATCACGCTTATGAAGCCAGCCAGCAATGAACATTACACAAACTTTCTGCTTCGACTTTTTGCACAACCCTCAATTCATGCTGTCAACACTACACTGACCGCAAAAGTCGACGAATTCAATTACATTGTGACAAGGCAGTGAAAAACTACATTATTTCCTTGTTGCGCGCACACAATAATTCTACGACGGTTTATTTCCGAGACTCGCAGGATTTATAGCTCTGCGGAAATTGACTGGCGACCATCCTTTATCATCTACTAACACACTCTAAACTGACCAAAGTTAGTCTTTGTGTACATGGACATAAGGGTTAGGGGTGTGCAGTTGGCTGACGACGTTCGTTGTTGGGCTAATGTTTCCTCAAAATATGGAGCCTGACCGCCGTTTAGGGATAAAATGTAATTTATTTTTTCGTATTTTTCAACACTTTTGTGACGAAGTGTTACTGTTATAATGGGATGTGAAAACCGAAGGAAATGCTTAGTGTTTTTTTTTTTTTTCAATTCGTTAGAGATGCTGTAGCCAAGGTACCAATCGATTGTAAAAAAGCAAACGAAACGAAAAATATGTATTGGAGTGACAGATTGAACGACAAGTCATGTTTTTTTTTATTGCATTTGAGTTTCGATTGCGCTTCTAAAATCAATTAGCCATTGCATTAAATCTAAAAAATGCTCTTGAGGCATTGTACGAAGGCTGTTGGCGGCATTTTTTCGTTGTATCTCAATGCTGATATGTTGTGCGACGAAGCTGCCAGCTCTTCGGTCACCAATTACATCAACCAGACGCTCCGGGATTTCTGCAAAAAGTTTGTGCGCATTGGGACCCCATGTGCAAAATGGTACTCTCTGCCCAGGCTCTTATATTATCAATGTATTATTTTTTACCAACTTGATTTTTTTAATTTAATACATTGTATTTAGTCTCCAGCACAGCCAGGCACGCTCTTATTCTCTTAACAATAAAGTCGTCTCCAGCTCATTCCGAACTTCTCGCCCGCTTAGCAACATCTGCTGATGACTGTACTAGATAATTTTGCTTGACTACATTTACTGCAGTTCTAACTTCCAATACACAACTGTTATCAAAACTAGTTAATAGTAAATATTACCAATTAAAATCACGACACCCCCAACAAAAAGGTCTCATCACTATTCCTAAAGTTCCAAATAAACTATCCAATTCTACATCAAACTAAAATTATTTCCAAATCAGGCGGCCGGCAATATTGTGAGTTGTAAAATTATTCACCCCGGCCGGGAAGTAGGGGATTGTTGTTTAATTTGCCGTTAAGTTCCACGGCGGTTGGTAATTTATTGCGATGCGACACCCTGAGGCATTAGGGGCTTAGATGCTGAGTTAGATTCGTCAGTATTCTGAGTCTTCTGAGCCGTATTTGCACCTTAAGGATGCTTGTTGTGGCCGAAAGTGTATCAGAATGTCAAGGAAAATGTCTCCGTACCTAAAAGACTTATGTTATTTTATTTTATAAAATTACAATATTACACCTGCTTTCTATCTTCGTCTAGAACATTATTTGTGTAGAGTCAAAGATATCGACTCAAATAAAGTACCAAAACATGTATACAACCTAAATAGTAAGACTGCGGTAAGGTGCATGTATACAATTGTTTTGCATTTTGACCGCATTTAAATCTTTGATCTTAACTGTACATTGACAAAATAGCTCATTTTGTATATGTCATTTTGACTGGAGAAAAACATTTATTATTTCTTTCTATACGTTAATTACATAAATATTTGACTCTTGTTTTTCAATAGTATTACTTTTAAAAGATTGTAAGAACTTCATCATCATCATGTCAGCCGAAAGACGACTACGCTACTGCTGTAAAAATTTATTAAAATAAAAAAAAAAAACGTCACAAAATATAGAGGTACTTCCAACGAGAAACATATTATACTGATCTGAAAACTCAAGAGTTATCAGTTAGTCGGTGCAGCGGCGGAAAGCGCCGAAATTATTAAACGTAACAAATATGCGGTTTTGTACCTTTTGACGTAGAAACGCTAGGTCCATGGGGTCCCAGCGCGCACAAATTTGTTGCAGAAATCACGAAGCGTCTGGTTGATGTTTTTGGTGACAGAAGAGCTGGCGGCTTCCTCGGAGAACGTATCAGCATTACGTATAAAACGAGGAAATGCCACTAGCAATAGCATCCTTGGTACAATGCATCTAGGGCCTTTTTAGATTTAATGTAGTAAGTATAGTTTAGTAGTTATTATAATAGGTATTGTTATTCTTGTATATATATTATCCATATACTAATATTACTAATTTACTGATAATATTATAAATGCGAAAGTAACTGGTGTGGAGAGAGTTTGAGCTACGAGAAAGGACATTATGTAGGATCATTTTTATACCGCAACCATACTTTAAAGACGAGCATGACTTACCGACGAAGTCGCGGGGAAAAGCTAGTTAGTAATAAATAAGAGTTACCTACAGGCGTAGAACACTTAGGTTTGTTGGAATGCTTGTTTGCCACCGCTCTCGTGTCTAAAATTCTCTCCATCTTCAGCAATCGATACGATATCGTCATCTTTCTATCGGCGACGGCTGCTTGCGACGTGCTGTAAATGACTGTAGCGGTCGCCGGTTCAAGTCCCGTCGGGTCAAATATTACTAATTGTTTAGGATATTGCTTTAGTTCAAGTAAAGTCAGTAGTTTCTAGAATAGTTTACTAAGGGTAAGTAAATATAAAATTCAATGTTAACGGCTGAATTGATTTTGATCAAAGACTCAAATTGTACCCGTTACGCGTTTATATCCTAAGGTGCTCTAGGCGGACTATGGTTAATAATCATACGTGGAATAACTCGGGGCATCTATAAGTGTGTGACCAAATATTTTATCGATAAAAAATATATCGATGTTAATGGCAACATTTACATTTTATTAGAATAATAGAGAAATTATTTATAGTAATTTTTAAATAAGTAAAGTTTTTAGTAAGTTTTCATAATATACAATCAATATTTTTTCCGTGGGCGTCGGCATTAATTATTGCCGTCTAGATGAAAATATACTTTTATTATCTTAAGAGGGTGATATCAGATATGATATTGAACCTCTTTATATTAATCCGGAATGACCAATGAGCTCATGTATTAATTTAATTATATAGACATCTTTTTTAATCGATATCAAATATCTTGAACTTGCCCCGAGTTATCCCACGTATATTATATTTTTAAATAATAAAAACATATTTTTCGAGCCGGTGAGATGAAAAATTATCAGTGTTATCCATCTTGACATTCTTATATCGCTATCTATAGAATGCGAATTTAATTACTTACCTTAAATTGTAAGGTCCAATTATGTACGGCCAGAATATTGATTTATTTTTAGTCATTACCTACCTATGACAATCAGAATAACCGCATTTTGTATATATTTATATATTTTATACAAGACTGACGAGAGTTTGACCTCAGTCACACCTAATGGTAAGTGTCGACGAGGTCGAGGGTGTAGCACCCTGATTCAGTAACAGCCTAATCACTCTTGCCCGGAAATGACCCGGGTATGTCCTTAAACTAAGTCCAATCCAACAATGAGAGGTAGGGCACAGCGAAGTACCATCACGCTCGCATCTGGAGAAGCCCGACTAGGGAAGTATCTCCTCGTTACAGAAGACCACAGCCATAATATCACTGCAAAATTTGATGTATGTAGTTTTGTGTTCTTGATGGTGAGTAAGGTTTCCAGAGCTCCGACCCCCCTTAAAGGCCTGCAACGCGCTTGTGACTCCCCTGGTGTTGCGAGTGCCCGTGGGCGACGGTGGTTGCTAACCATCAGGCAGTCCGTCTGCTCGTTTGCCACTCTAAGGTATTATTTTTTATGAGTAATCATATTTTCCTTTAGGTTAACTTTTTTTCTAATAACAAATAAGGGTTAAAAATAATTTAGCTTTTGGTATACTCAAAGGGGGTTCGTATTTGGGACTTAGAATAAAACACTGCAAAAAAATGACTTACCATTTTTTTTTTCTTATTGTTTTGGACTTATCCAAACATGTTCTCATCATTTTGTAAATCCTTATAAAATAAAGCGTACATACAATAAGCTAGCAATTTCCTCACACGAGCGTAAACACAATATTGCCCAAGATGAGCTCTTCTTCCTCCGAAAAAAAAAAGCGACAACTGGGTTAATCCCCAAATCTACTAAATGATATACGCCGCGAGCGTACAAGCGCGCGCCAATTTCAATTTACGAGTAGCCACGCTATAAAATTGGCACGTGATCGCCAGAGACAAATAAGTGGATCGCTTATGTGTATTACTAGCACTGGACGGTGGGGTGTCAGTGAGAGCGGGAGCGCAAGCGGCAGCGGGAGCGGTCGCTAACCAGAGTGATTACTGTCTATATCAAAAATAAGTTTACATTAAAGTCGTCGGCTAAATTCGCAAACCTCGGAAGTCCACTCGAAGGAGTTACGAGGTTTTCAATCTTATGTCATTCTAACTAAGTATCCATTTTAAGTTGACTTACGATAATTGTAGCCGCCGTGCTGCGTTTGTAATAAGGTGGAACAAGCACATTGATGTTCACTGTGTCTACTTTATGGTCTTATTTTAGAAAAGTAGCTGTTATTGGTAGAGACTTAGAGAGACCTGTGTCCATCCATACCAAATGCGAAATTGTTATCAAATTTTTAATGGACATAGTTTTTTAGTGCATACGATAGCTTTGTCCCAAAAACCATTTCTTTGCAAACAGTTTGCATACATCTATAATTAGTAGGTGACTGACTCTACGTTGAATAGGTCCACTTGCGGGAGTGCCAGACCAAAAACTAGTGATACGCGTTCTGAGACAAATTCTTCATAACACGTTTCTATACCATGTCACTTCATAAAGATCATCAATACTGCATTTAACTACGTTTATGACAAAAAACACTTATACCAGATGATTTGTATTTAAACTTTCGTGAGTTATTGTAGTAAAGTGTGTTATAAATGATAATACCGTTTAACCGGTTTTGCAATCAGGAGTGGCGCGGGCAGCACGACGCGCGGTAGTGCGTGACGGGCCGGCGAGGCGAACGGATACTCAGCACTTTTAATGCTTGAAAATGGAGGCCTACGTTCTCCCAAGCACATCGCGCGAGTAACTAAATAAACGTGAGTAGAGCCGTGATTTTCATTTATAAAAATATTTACAACATGAGTCGTCATTTAATTGATGTGAGAGTATTCCGCTTTTCTCGTATATGTGGTTGCACCCGATAGCATGTGGGTATCAAATTGGACCACAAATGACAAATGTTTGCTGTAAAATGACACAGATATATGCCAAATTCCCGTTTCAATTCAATTATTAGGTATTATAAATTAGATTATGGTTTATGGGTTTGTGTAAAGTCGCATCTTCCTCGCGTTGTCCCGGCATTTTTGTCACGCATCGTGGAAGCCTGGGGTTCGATTGAAAAACCAATCCCAGGATTTGGCGTAGGCACTAGTGTTACGAAAGTGACTGCCATCTGACCTTCCAGAGGGTAAACTAGGTCTTATTGACATTAGTCCGGTTTTCGTCACGATGTTTTTTCTTCACCGAAAAGCGACTGGTAATGGAATGATATTTCGTACATAAGTTCCGACAAACTCATTGGTACAAGCCGGGTTTGCAAGTTGCACGCCCTTACCGCTAGGCCACCAGCGCTTCTAGTTTGTGTAAAGTAAATAATTGTATTAATTAATAATAGCATAAGTGTCATAACTAACTTATCAGCCTCTAACGTCCTCTGCTCCCCCATAAACCGTTATAGCTATTTCTGAGCATAGGGGGATCAAGGCCGTAAATGCCACAATTGGTAGGCGGGTTGGCAATGTTCCACCGCTCTTCTCTGCTGCCCATCTGCAGGTGATTTCTGGTTTAGGGATACCCGGATTTAACTTGATTAATTTATATACTCCTAAGAAAAGGTTTGTGTTATAGGTGTCACCCGAAAAGCTTATTAGCGTGAAGTATTATGAAATGGCTTACTAGATAAATTAAGCTACACTCACTTCCAAGTTAACCCCCCAACTGCCCGCGGCGTCAATAGTGGCCTAATTGCGTTTGTGCCATTTATTTACTCTAACGATTATCCAAACTGCGTTAACGACAGCTGGCCGGTCGCATGCGAACATTACAATGTGCAATGTACAGTCAGCATAAATAACCTATGAAACAAGGCACTAAAAGTGCCATCTTTATCAATAGCTGTAAGAAGTAAGTACTATACGGGCGAATCTCTTAACGGTGGTCAGCATTTTATTATACAAGACTGAACAGCGTTCGACCTCAGTCACACCTGATGGTAAGTGTCGACGAGGTCTAGGGTGTAGCACGTTTGTTCAGGAACAACCTATTCACTCTTGCCTTGAAAAGACCCTATATATGTGTGGAAAGTTAACTTGGGCCCTGGAGCGAAACTACCTTAAATCCTTGAGCTAGCTCATTTTACTTAAAGGAGACATTCCTTTATTTTTAAAAAGAAACAAAACTGCATTCAAAGATTTTCTAAAACTCGCCTCGCCCGGGACTCGAACCAACTAAAATTAAAAAAAAAAACTCACTCTCTATTATATATATGACTATAGACTTATGTTAAGAATGTTAAAAAAACTGTCATTAATGCAATATAGCTTTAAAATTTGTTTATTTTTATTTGAAGAGTGGAGTGTTCATAATATCTTTTCTAACACTTTGCCATCAAATAGCAGGTACAATCAGCAAATTGTATTTTTAACATTACCTCACATTTTAATCAAATGTAGGCATTAGTGCTACAAACCAATTTTGCATGAAAACGACTCTTAACTAATTTCTTATTTTTCTTCTTTGACCAATAAATGTTATTGAACCGTGTCCCTAAACTGCAATTAGAAGCCTCCGGAGTAGCAGCATATTATACAGGTGGCACATACTGCGACCGCCAACCGGCCTGCCAAGCGTGGCGATTAACGGGACTATAAAACTTTATAATAATTACACCCCTCAAGTTTCAATGTACTTATTACATTCCTCAATGTGCACTGCTAGTCAGAAATGCAATTTGTGTTATTGTAGAACTATTATCTGCCCTTAGCCCTTAGCCCTTGCCCTCAGAAAGAATTATGGATTATGTAGGGGCCCTTTATTACTCCTTAGCTCATATTGGGCCCCGTAAATACGAAATTGTGGCTGAATGGTATGTGTTTAAGTGTTAGGGCGCCTTTGTTTGCCACTGCGTGAAATGAGTTTCTAATAACTATATAAACGCTTAGAACTTATATTTTAGGGCGATCAAAAGTATGAGAATTACCACCAAGAGATGGGCAGCAGTGTCAGAACGTGGATCTTACTGCCATTGCCAATCCGCCTGAGAAACGTGGCGATTATGGCATTGAACCTCCATATCCAGCTATGGACGAAAAGTATGAGTCAATAGATAATGCTTTAATAAATGTAACCTTTTTAACTTTTCTAACTTTCATTTAACTTTTTGAACGCATTTTCTCTCACATCAAAATATGTCGTGTACGCCAACGTATCTACTAGTGAAGAACAAATATAAACCTTATCTGTAAGCAGGGCATTGCTTTGACAGCGTCCGCCATAGCCACTTTAGGGGTCGGTGCGTCGCGGGCACGACGCATTGCGACCGCTTTAGTGGTGCTTGACGTTCAAAGGACAAAATTATACTTATATTTTTAACAATAACAATATTATTGTAAAGTTTCACATAAGACCAACAATCCATCCATCAAAACAAACTTTCGCGTTTATAATAATACTAGATGAGAACCCGGCTTCGCTCGAGCAAAATAAACGTTCACACACGAATATAGTTTTGAACCGGAGACTTCTTTTCTTCTTTAAAAAAAATTACAGAAAGCTAAGAGGCGGCCGTGACCCCGGGATTGCCGGGTGATGACCAAAATAGTGGTGAAACGCGTTTTGAAATCTATTCTTCATTAGCTGCACATTTCTGCGTTAGATCACTGCATAATAAGCTATCAATATTACACAATGAACTACGTTTGAACAAAAAACAAAACATATATTTTCCAGACGACTTCGCCATTTTGAGGTTCAACCGTCAATCCAACCGGAGACTTAAACATATGTCCTGTCACTGTCAAGTGGTCAACCAACAAAATGGATATGGCCGACCAAATTCGTCAAAAATTAACACTTCTAAACACAAAATACACGACAATACGAATTTTGCTGATGGAAGTCCTCGATTGATAACCTTATATTTTTTACGCTTTTTGTTTTAAATACAATTTCTTTCGGATTTACCGTACCCCAGGACGGGATTATTAATATAGATTAGTAAAATTTTAACCATTTACGAGATGCACAGATAGTAAACTCGATACTCGTTACCGAAAACCTCAAAGTCACTCATAAGTGTATGTCATTCAATGCTTTTATTGGACAGTGCGTCTGCTATGCATAGTCAATGCTACCAGTTTTCATAAACAATTTCGTTAAACTGTCGCATTTTCATGTCGCAGACTGTGTAGAAGTAAGAACAATTATAATTTACCGCCCTAGGCCACGAAATTAGCCGCGGCTGTAGCATCTGCGCTAATTTATATCAGTTAGTTTATTGGATTGCGTCTCGGATTTAATTAATTGTTTAATTTGCAGACCTATTTATAAATAATCTATTGAGACTTAGTATTTACGAAGATAAATATTTCAGATTTTGGTAGTAATTATTTTTGAATGTAGTGGAAGGCGCAGGATGTCTTCTTGGGTCTTTCTGGAGGAGGCCTATGTCCAGCAGTGGGCGTCTTTCGGCTGGCATGATGGATGTACAATAAAACAATTGTAACATTTAAATAAATCACATAAAATAAGACAAAGGAAAGTTACTTCCTAGACAATTTCTCTATAAAGTTTTCTTTACACTTCACAGTTTGTACAGAATGTTATTTCCTTGATAAGTTCATGGCTGGATTAATGAAATACCTGATATTCAATAAAATAATTTGATCTAATTGTTTATCTATATATTCCGGTCTGGAATTGAAAACCAACTCTAGCGCTCACAACAGGGTCAAATGTCAATTTATGAACAGTATATTGCATATATAATAGTCGGATATCCAGAATGAAGAATCGCCAATAAATCCCTGAGTGAAGCAACTTGAAATGGCTTGAAGTTTTTTGAACAACAATCTATTAAAGGGCACGATAACGCGATTCGCTTTAAAATAAATTGATTTTATTCAAATTTATATTAGGGCTGTGTTCCTTGAGATTGCTATAGCCGGATTGGAGTAAAACTGAGAATTTGGATACGGTATATTTTGGATAGGTTTGGCAAAATATGGCTTGATTCTCGTTCCCTGGAAGCTCGGACAACCCTTTGTTTGGGACGCCACGTGCGTGGACACTCTCGCACCTCCCTACCTCCCAGGTACCTCGTCAAGGGCCGGAGCCGCTGCTGAAGCTGCCGAACTCCTCAAGCGGCGCAAATACGTAGCTATTGATTCCAGCTGCATATTTGTGCTGCTTTGGGTGGAAACTCTTGGGCAATGGGGACCTGAAGTTCACCGACTATTTAAAAATTGGCAAAACGACTCGTCGACATTACCGGTGACCAGAGGGCTAGCGCTTTTCTTGCACAACGCATCTCCATTGCCATTCAGCGTGAAAATTCTGCTAGCCATCTGGGTACCCTTCCCTCTGGCTCGGATTAGAATCCACTTTTTATATGTAATGTAATACCATATAAATCTTATCTAATAAATACCGCATCTGAAAAATACGTACCGATGTTCTGTAAAATCTCCACTCCACGCTTGTAAGGGCAGTTCTCAGAGGTGGCGTTTTTACGTGTCCGAGGCTATATTTGCGTGAATTTTTGGCCCAATATTTTTGAAAAAAATCATACACATATTTCAGCGTCTGTTATATCTCGACAATTAATAAAATATTCCATAACACCATATTCAATATTATAAAAAAAATAAAAAGTGCAGAAATTGACGTACAGTGGGCGTGTCCCGCACCCAAATTTGTTGAAACAAAAAATTATAATTCAAGTTGGGGATGTTGTATTAACTTTTAATATTGGTTCACATATTCTTAATTAGTTTAGTTATACTATAATTTCACTGATCATAATATATGAATTACCCTTATTAAATAAAAACATATTTTTGCCATGTCCCGCGCCAACGCTTGATTTCGCTGGAGTTTACAAAACTTGGCGGTATCGCACAAAGCAATATACCAGGAACTCAATGCCGCGTCCACAGGTAGCTTCAGTTGCACCGCGTTCACCGACGAGAGCGGACGTAGGCTCACAGTGTAATAGCAGAATTCGCAAAGGTATCTTCATCATTCGGTGGGTTTGGTTTCGTGTTTTCTTGAATTCGGTGAACAAAATTTTTCGTTCAGTGTTTGTGCTTTTCTTAGTGCAACAGTGCCTAAGTCATGCCAAGAAGTATGTGATTTGGTTACCAGTGAGTCTTTTCAATACAATGGTTACTTTTTGTGTAATTGTTCAATAACGATAAAATTTGAATTCAGTGGATGTGATTTCCGTGGATTCGGTGGGGTTTTAGGCCACCGAAATCAAAAAAGGTGCCACCGTGATCAATCTTGACTATAAAAACAGGTTAATTGTTTGTTTTTAAATAATTTGTATGTTAGAATTGTGTTCAAAACAGTTGAATATGTTGTTAATGTTAACACCAACGTTATTAGTATTCTCGTATATTTAATCACAATTTAAAAAAAATTTTGGTTATGCTATCTGCGGATATTTTTCCTATTTAATCAGTTACGATTACCGTTGACGTATATCTATCAAGTTCAGTGCCTTCTGATAAAGATTCTCCTTCTGGGCCTATAATAGACGCTTAAGGTCATCAAGAATCTTGGAGCCGACTCTCTATTCTTTCAAGTCTTTATAGTTCCGTCTGATGAAATGTTGGGTCCTAAATATTACTGTTTAAATTATGTAGTTTAAAGTTCACACTAGCTAAAAGCATACTAGTTTAAAGACACATGATAATGAAATCCTCTTTCTTTTTAGTTAATCTTCAAAATACCTCGACAATCCCAGAAAAATTTAGCCATCAACTTTCCAGCCAATTTGTATTCAATGATGTTTAGGCTCTGGTTCAAAATTATAAGCCAGGCCAGCAATATATTAAGTACAAATAAGCTGTTTCTTTAAGGATAAAGATGTCATTGCGGCCTGGCATCACTACTATAAACAACTTCTAAACCCTACGCTTGCTGCTACACAGCTTCCGGAAATGGCAGGAAATGTAGGTCTCATACCTCCGATACAGCCACATGAGGTTAAGAAAGTGCTGCAAAAATAGGCCCCGTAGGTATCCAAGTGGAAGCTTGGAAATGCCTGCAAGAAACTGGTGTGTTGCTACTTTCTAATCTCTTGAGTCAGGTGTTGCTCTCTTCCAAAATGCCAGAGGCATCGAGATTACGCACTATCGTTCCGATTTACAAGGGAAAGGGAAGCAAGTACGAGTGCAACAACTACCGAGGCATCAAGCTCTTAAGCCATACTATGAAGCTTTACGAAAGAGTAATCGACAACCGAATAAGGTCAGAGTGCTCACTATCTAGACATTATTATGGCTTCGTAACTGGTTTATCAACTACCGATCCTAATATGTTTGCTCTGTCCACAATTGCCGCAGAAGATCGCTCGAAGAAAAAACCGCTGTTCGTTGCGTTCCTGGACATGGAAAAGGCATTTGACCGTGCTCCAAGGGATACTATTTTGTGGAGCCTTCGAAAGAAAAACGTCCCAGAGCAATATGTCAAGACCATTGCTGACATGTATAGGGATGCACGATCAGTGGTCCGGACATCAGTGGGTGAGACCAAAGCAATAGCGGTCAAAAAAGGTGTTCATCAGGGCTCAGTACTGAGCCCCTTCCAGTTTTACCAAAGAAGCACAAGATTTGGCAAAGTGGACATTTATATACGCTGACGATGTAGCCATATGCACTGAAAGCCGTACTGAGCTGCAGAAAGCGCTCGCTTCATGGAAGCACCAGTTGCAATCCGGGGGCCTGGTGTTGAGTGTTGCCAAAACACAATTCATGTCCCTGAACGAACCAGATCCACGTGACGACAGTCCGATACCCATCGATGGGCAATTAGTCCAAATACCTGGGTGGTATAATGCACATGTCCGGAGACATCGAATGCAATGCAACATTCATCACCGAATAGCCGCTACATGGCAAAAATGGCGAGAAGTGACTGGTGTGACCTGCGACAAAAAAATGCCGGTCAAACTAAAGGGGCTGATCTATAAGACCATGATTAGACCAGTTTTAACCTATGGCAGCGAGACGTGGGCGGTGACGCAGAAGCACCTGCGTACCATCTAAGTTGCTGAAATGAAGATGCTGAGGTGGATGTGCGGCGTTACCAGGCTCGATAAAATCCGCAACGAGTACGTGCGAGGAAGCCTGGGCGTGCGTGACATCGCCGACAAAATGCAAGAGAGTTAGGCTGCGATTCTTCCGAATTGACTAGTTTGCTTGCTAAAATCAGCTCGTTGGGCTGAAAATATGAAACTAAGTATATACTTTATAGTTAATGAGTTTCCAATGCAAGATTTTTCTGAATTTAATAAGAAAACTTTATATGGACAAGTATTTTTTGATAAAAACTTAAAGACATAAACACTTTTAAAGTGATTTTAACACCAATTTTGAACTTTTTTATGAATATTGATTTCGGTGGGTGGACTTGATTTCGGTGATTTAAAAAACTAAAATATCTTAAAACCGTTAAGTCTACAAGGGGCCTTTCCCGGCAATATTTTTTAAATTTAAGCCTGAATCTAGGATTTAATGTTTCACGTTAAAAAAGTAAAAAAAAAATTGTTCCACCGAAGTCACGCAAAACAGCTCGGCTCGGAGAATCGCCCGTAATTGAAAAGTTTGCGCGCGGAGATGTAAAGCGATTTATAAGACAGATGGACGGACTGCGACTAGGGTTCCGTGGTCCATCGAAGTTGGCAGGACCTTAGCGGTCTTCCCAAATCGGCGACGAGAACCGAATGATATGTATATGTATGTTCTGCTCTTACTGTCTAAACATTTTCACGACCATCGTTAGCTAAATCCGGGTTTGGTCTTACCAAATTTTCCGGATCGAGTGACAGCAAAAAAATATCCCAAGATGTTCAGTTAAACACCCAGACAGATGTTTTATTAGTTTTAAAATCTATAGTTTTACATAATTATAAGACTGTCATTTTGTCAGGGTGTTGCGGGAATATAGATACCTCGTTTTATTCAAGATTAGATAAATCGTCGCCGTAGAGCGAAAAGTCACTAAATCCTTAATTGGTCATTTTGAGTTATGAGGGTTTAAAGAAAAAAATAATTAATTATTTTTTACTGAAATTATCTTAAGATGAAATTATGGTTTTGTATGTATTTATTCATTAGAAACTGCTATTCTTTGAGCTAAAAATGGATTTATACTATTCACACTAACGATTTAGGAGTTATAGGCGATAATTAATTTTTGCCCTTAAATATTAAATCTTAATTATCACTTAGTGATTTTTTGAACGAAGTTAATGAATTTTTGCCCACATTCTAGTGTATCTACATTTAACTAAGTAAAGTTAGTTGCATTATGACTGCTACGA
This sequence comes from Grapholita molesta, assembly GCA_022674325.2. Classification (NCBI taxonomy): domain Eukaryota; kingdom Metazoa; phylum Arthropoda; class Insecta; order Lepidoptera; family Tortricidae; genus Grapholita; species Grapholita molesta. The sequence continues at coordinate 18,173,571 of CP053124.2, read as the reverse complement.
TACAGTGAAAATACGTGTTAGTTAAAAACTACTTACTATATTTTTTTTTTGAATTCTTGTTAATATTTAAGGATCGAAGTAAAACACGTCATTTTCTGCGAACACTTTATTAAAATAAAATGAATAGCAAATCAAATTAATATGGACTACAAATCAAATCAAGTTGACCTACAAATCAAATTACAAGGAACTTAAACACAAAAAAACTTCAGGTATTTAAAACATGATCTTAGTAAAATATAGCGGTCTTTACGCATCACAGTCACTCTTCGACCTCTTCGTCCGTTTCTGTGACATCAGGCTCACACAATCTGTCAATAACTCTCTCGAGGAATTACTGCTTTAAGAGATCTTTTGCATAAATTGAAGAGATCTTTTTTTTTTCGTCTCAGATATACTCTCTCCACTGGTTTGTGCTCTGGTATTTCTGATTTCCTGAGACAGCGAACTATTATGGTCGTAGTGGATGGTTGCACATCAGATCGCATGGCAATTAATGCCAGGGTGCCTCAGGGTTCGATTCTTTCTGCCACCCTCTTTTTGCTGCATATAAATGATTTGCTGAAGTCCGGTATTTTTGGGTATGCGGACGACAGCACGGTGACTAAGAGATATGTTTCTGAGGCCCAAACTACCAGTGGAAAGACCGAGTTCTTTAGGAAAGCTTTGGTTAAGTGAACGAACTTAACCTGGAAGGCCGTTGACGAGTGGGGCGAAGCCCATTTGGTTAGGTTTAACGCCTCCAAAACATAGGCGTGTTTATACTCCGCCAAAAGGAGCCTTTTTAAATTTACTCCTGCTTTCCGAAATGTATCCTTAAGGATTACGGACCAAGCTCTCTCATCGTCTCAAGCTACTTGGGCTTAAATTTACCACTAAGCTAACTTCGGTGCGACTATTGAGGCCAAAGCGAAATCCGCTGCAAGAAAACTTGGGGTCTTACTCTAGGTGAAGCAATACTTCACGCCGGGATAGCTCCTAACACTTTATCAAGCGAAGGTTTGATACTGTTACCACTTTTGAGATGGGTCTGCCAAGTATCAGCTGGCCGCTTTAGATTCGTTAGAGCACCCAGCTCGCAGACTCATTGGCGATACTGAATTACTGAGTGTAAGGTGATTGAGCCTTGAGCACCATCGCAAGGTCGCTAATTTGTCTGTGTCTTACAGGATATATTTTGGAGAGTGTGCACAGAAATGACACGATTTGGTTCCGCTATCTCCGTTCCACCACCGGAGCGGTTTCATCCTTATGTTGTGAATATGCCATTCATTCGCATCGAAGCGATTCGCTTCTGCCTTCCTAATGCGGACTGCTGTGACTGTAATAACCAACCAATACTAGTGAATGGAGAACCAGTCGAGCAGGTGAATAAGATCACATACCTGGGTAGCATTATGGATCCTCAGGGAGGAGCAGAAGCGGATATTAAGGCGCGCATCAAAAAAACTCGTGCCGCATATGCGCAGCTGAAGCCCGTTTGGTCATCTTCAGTCATTACGCGCCGCACAAAAATAAGGGTGTTCAACTCTAACGTCAAGTCGCTCTTCTTGTATGGGTGCGAGACATGGCTAGTGAAATCAGATACCACTAAATAGTAGGGTCCAAGTGTTCGTCAACAAGTGCTTGCGGCGAATACAAGGTGTCTTCTGGAAATGTACCATCTCAAACGCCAGACTATGGGAGTTGACCGACCAGACCCCAATAGCGAAGGAGATCCTGAGCAGGAAATGGTGGTGGATAGGTCATATTTTGCGTAGACCAGCGAACCACCTATCCAAGCAGGGTCTGGGGTGGAATGCACCCGGAAAAAGGAAGCCAGGACGACCTCGCACCACCTGGAGGCGCACGGTTGTCCATTGTCAACGAACAAGAGAAAATAGAAATAATTCCTCAATCTCCAATGTCTTTGTTGCTTAAATAATTCTGAAATAGATGCAACTTATTAGTTACTAAACCAGTTTGGGGTCAAGTTGGATTAGTAACGTTTAAGGGATGGTCACGTTAGAACGAGGACTTAACGAGGCGAACTGATTGTTATATTTGAGTAAATAAAAACACCCACAAGCTTTAGTCATCACACCGATATAACAAAATTTTACTTGTATCGTTACAGATAATCCTGTTTCTTTTGGCTTGCCCCATATAAGTACTTCTAAACTGGAACCTATAAAATAGTATTTGATTTTATATAAAAAAGTTATTGATTAAAGAAAATTACAATTAAATAACAACCTGATACCAAAAACACTTCCTCGTTATCCAAATCATCTTTCTCTTTTACCAAATCCAAAATTACCTTGGTGCGTTTCAAACTTAATTTCGGTACACGCAATTATTATGTAGCAAATAGTAAATACACTTATGTATCACTGTCGGCCCATGCGCAACGACTGGCAGGTCAACGCGGCGGAGGGAGTCGCAGCGGTCGGCATCGGCACGGTGGCCAGCGGCACTGGGCGAAAATTCACTAACTTGCGAGCAAAATTCATTCAAATCACGTCGGCGTACAGTACAGTCTCTATTGTAAAATTAATTAAATATGATTAGTTATTGTTTTGTAAATTTTTAATGTAGGGTAAAACTCATTAAATCTATTTAATTAATTATCCCTTTGGTTAAATGATGTATATTGCCTTACAACTATGAATAAAAAATAACTAAATAAAGTTAGTTAATTTTCGCTTTCACACTTTTGACATACCAGATATTCAAAAAATAACTAAGTAAATTAAGTGACTTTTTGAATGAGATGCTTCGTGGTTAAACAGTTTAGTAACATTTAGGGAAAAAATAACTAAAATGACTTAGGCACGCTCATAAAAAAGTTACAAGAAGTCCAAAAATGTATAACGGAATTAGGTATTTTTTGACTAAAATATTGAAACCGAAGTGGGTTTTTAGTTACTTCTTTAACTTTTTAAAATTGAAACTATGAACGCTATTGCTACGGCAATAAGACTGAAATTTGAAGAAAAAAAATGCGATTTTGATGACATATATAAGTCAATTTTGGCCATTTTGTGATTTGGTGACTTTTCGCTCTACGGCGACGAAATAACGGTCGATTTTGCCTACGTTTCATCATTATTTCAGTAATCTCGTAGTAATCTCGTAAATAAGATTTAAGATTCCATTATCAACGTTATAGTCAAGAAAATAAGGAACAAGTCTGCGGTACGAGGCTAATTCGCCTTGTACAAGTGTGGTTAATTGCGACGTTAACTAACTAACGCAAAGAAGGTGTTACAACCGAGCTATAAGTAGAGAAACACTATGGAGTATTTTCAAATCAAATAATTTAGTGGAAACGTCTCTTAAACCAACTTACTAAGCTTGCTACTGGCGTGGTAAAAACATATTTTTTTTAAAGAATTCCGTAACGGAACCCTGCACATTTTTCCAGTTTTTCGCGATGGTTACAATACAAAGGACATCTAGAGCAATTATTCTCCGTGACATGACAGTCGGCTTAGCAGAGATTTATGGACCCTGGGGTCAAACCATCTTATAGGCTGACGAGGACTTTATTTGACAAGCGATATAATGAACATCGACATCATCATCATTTCACCAGAAAAATTCCCAAGGATCCCTAATACAACTGTTTCTGTGTTTTATGCGTCAATCTTGACCAGGGCATCAGACCACCTTGTGGGAGTTGTACCTACATTGCGTATGTTAACTATGCACTGTGTTGGCTACTAAGAATATGTATTTGTCCCAAAAACTGACAATTCAGTGAAGGGCAGTTGAAGGGTCGGGAAATTGGTAACTATTTTATACAGTGTAGTTGCATACGTGTATAGGTAGGGGCAGCCGAAATAGTTGCTTAATATTGCGATAATTACTATACATCGTTATCGCGGGAGCAAAAACGATTTGACAGTACACAAAGGAACATTTATGCCTACGATTTCAAAATTTATCAACATTATTCTACTATGAAAATCAAATAAAATACAAGTAAAACACGTAAATAAAAATTAAACACATTGTTGTCTTATTATTTAAGCGCACGTTTTGTCTTCTAAGTAGCGTTTAAATAGAAGATAATTTTGATTGACCTGTTCTAGCAAAAACTCTCCAGATTCATATCTTAGAACATATCATAGAACTTCTTATATGCTTGGTATTTGTAGGCAGAATATATCTTTTTTACTAAATAGACATTCTGTTATATGTGTTCTTTATCTGATTTGCTATTGCTCCCGCGATAACGATGTATGATAATTACTCATAAAATACAACAACAAAACGGATTATATCGCGGCCCTATTCCTATATAAAGTATTAGCTTTTACCCGCGGCTTCGCACGTGCAGAAGAATACCTTTAATACTTTATACCCTTTAGCGTTCGTCGTCATCGGATGTTCGAAACGTCAGGTAGAAGTTTAAATTAGTATACGCGATATATTCCTTTTTAGTTGTATTATTTCATAAATACTTGCTTGTTAGCTACAATTCTACCTATCAACCATGGACATCACAGGGAAAGATCTCCAGCACAATGTAGCCACCGACTCTTAGCGATTCGAACAACGTCATCTTTTCACGTGATTTACTGCTCTTCCTAGCCTTGATTGCCTGTCCATGACTATTCTGTTCTTTTTTTTTTATGACATAGGCGGCAAACGATCAGACGGATTGCCTGGTGGTAAGCAATTACCGTCGCCCATAGGCACCCGTAACACCAGGGGAGTCACAAGTGCGTTGCCGGCCTTTAAGGGGGGTTGGAGCTTTGGGAACCTTACTCACCATCAGGAACACAACACTACATACCTGAAAGGTAGCAATGCTATTATGGCTGTGGTCTTCTGTAAGGAGGAGGTACTTCCCCAGTTGGGCTGCCCCAGATTCAAGCGTGATGGTCATCGCTGTGCCCTACCTCTCATTGTTGGACGTAGTTTAAGGACATACCCGGGTCCAAACAGCCATTGACCTTCCGGGCTGTTCCAACAGCCATTGACGTGTACTGCCCATCGCTACTTCAGCTGTTCAATGCCCTCATATATTACTTAGACAGAATCACAGCATCGCACCGCGAACCGCTTTACTATAATAGAAAACAAATAATTACTTTGATCTTTGACTATGTTTTTTTTAAATTCAACGACTGTTGCAAACAAGCATACGGCCCGCCTGGTGGTAAGCAGTTACCGTGGCCTATGGACGCCTGCAACTTCAGAGTATTCGCATGCGCGTTGCCTGCCTTAAAACTTGTTGGAGCTCGGGAACCTTACTCACCATCAGGAACACAACACTACATAGCTGAAAGGTAGCAGTGCTATTATAGCTGTAGTCTTTTGTTAGTAGGAGGCGGTACCTCCCCAGTTGAGCTTCTCCAGACTCTAGCGTGATTGTACTTCGCTGTGCCCTACCTCTCATAAAATGATTATGTCAATGTGTTGATCTTTTACAGTTTTATGTAATAGATAGAGAGAAGGCTACAACTTATACCGACATTAATTTATGCCCCGAGACTTTATTAAAACTTTGCTACCAAGGTGTTTTCCATTTTCATTAAAAATCACACGACACGAAAACTCCCGCCAAATTTTTCGCCCTGCTCTGTCCACGGGTCTTGATTTATCGCAGGCCAGCATTGGGCAATATGGCGGCTATCCATCATAGGCACTGGGGTGACCACACAGCTTGAAATATCGCGGGACTTGTCCCGTGATAAATGACCAAATGGTTCGCTGTCACGTCGCAGTTTTGTATTAATAGTTTTCGGGATTGGTAGGTGTGCTCGTGAGATGTCGATTTGTAATCTTTTTGTGGGATTGCTAAGACGTTTTGACAAATACGAAAACTCGATTTTCTGCAAATAATTATCATAATATCCTAGAGTAAGAAAATATTCTCTACCATCTATTCCACTATTTATATATGTATTGTTATATATAATAGTTAATTATTTACAAAGAGGAAAATAACATGTCCAATAGTATATTGAAAAAAAAGACACGTCTTTTATAGGATCTATCTAGTCAAATATAAGCCCTATTACAACGACAAAGAAAACAGTGCATCAATATGTAAAAAAAAAAAAAAAATTTTATATTGTCTTCGGTTGCCGCGATAATTACTCATGAAATAAAACAACTAAAACGGATTAAATCGCGTATACTAAAGTATAGTTCATATAGAATTGGCACGGATAGAAGGACACGTAATTATTTAGTTGTTAATAAAACAAAGTTACTTTTGTTGTAAATGAAAAGAAGGTCTATATTTTTATTATTTTATAAATAGCAAAATTCATTTTTCTCCATTATGTAAAAAAAAACGTACTTTTGCCGTGATGGATTTCATCATCTTCTGAACAATCGCTTTATCCACTTTTTGGCCTGCTGGTTCCACGTGGCTCGTAATGAATCGATGTTTTGTACAACTCTACCGGTCTTATTCAATTTTTTTTTCATAATTGCCCAGTCATTTTCTATTGGTCGAAACTCAGGGCAATTTGGGGATTCAGCTCTTTGGGTATGTACTCGACTTGGTTTTTTCATACCACTCCAAAACGTTTTTCGAATAGTGACAGCTGGCTAAATCAGGCCAAAATTTCACAGGGCCGCCCTGCTTTTGATGAAAGGTAAAACTCTCTTTTCAGACACTCGTTGATGTATGTACTGGAATTCATAGTTGACGATGTAATAAAAGTTTGTGTCTTGAGACCGCAACTGCAGATTCCCTGCCATATCATTATTTTTTGCAAACTTTTCATGTTTGACAAACTTATATTTTTCGGCGACATTACCTCTTGCATCGGCCATATAATATTTAGTACCTGGTAGTTGGTTGAAATCGAGTTTCACATACGTTTCGTCGTCCAACAACAGGCACCCATTAAATTTTGTCAGTACCTGATCGTACAGTCGTCGAGCTCGAGTTCTGGCAGTTTGGTTCTGTTTGTCGGTCCGATTTGGCTGTTTTACTGCTCGATAACTCTTATAGCCAGCTCGAAGGCGAATCCTCCTTACGGTACTGCGACTTTTTTTAAATTTTCGGGCTAAATCGTAATCAGATAGACCTGGATTTTGTTTAACTGACCTTAGAACTTTCGTTTCTAAATTCTTGTCTTTGGTACCAGACCTTCGATTGATTTGAGTCTTCCTCTCGACAGATAAGCTTTCCTTATAACGTTTTATAACCCTACACACAGTGCGTTTCGGAAGTTTAAGGAACTTAGCAATCTTAGTTCCGGACCAGTATGGATTTTTTAGGTACTTGTTCACGATTAATTTCCTATTTTCGATTTCCATTGTCGAAAACTTAAAAACGCACAAACATAGCCCTAAAGCATTTTCAACATTGAAACGTCAAAGTATTGTCATTAAATTTCGATAGTCAGTTTTTTTTACACCGTACGAAAAAGTTTTGTTATTTATCCATAATTATGTGCCAGTTCTATGTGAACTATACTTTAATTTAAATTTCATCCCAACGTTTAGTTAGTCCACCCGATGACCACGAACGCTGCTAAAGGGTTCAAAACGTCGGAATGAAGTTTAAATTAGTACACGCGATTTAATACGTTTTAGTTGTTTTATTTCATTAATATATATTTTATTATTTTTGTTTAAGAACTCTGGTTTATAAAGAAAGTGCAGCGGTGTAATATTATGATCTAGGTGTCCATCAGATACATATATCAGAGCTGTGTAGGTGGTCACATATATCTGAACATGCACTTTATCGTCTTGAAAATAGAGGCGTTGCTCAAATATTTGTGACTACCTCCACAGCTCCAATATATCTGATTGCGACTGTACCAAAAAAATAAGTCGACAATAAATATGATGTGTTAACAAATTTCTTCTTAAAAGACTTGATAGGACGCAGGAAAAAAAATCCCCTACTTTATCGCAAATAAACTAAAAGGCTCAGCTTTCAGCGACAACTGGACAATATGATTAACTATGTAGTAAGGATATGTCCTGATGTTGCATTTCCAAGACGCCAGTGTGGCCACCCTACGCCTCCTTTGCTAAATTAATATTAATCACATTATTATGTTATGATTAACGACCAGGCGAATACAACTAGTATAACAGATTGGTGCCCATTTCGCTAAATAACGTCACATAATGGAAATAGCAATTGCAGTTCAACGTTGAGCTAAGTAGCATTACGGGCATCACACCTGCTTTCACGTGTCTGTCACACTCAAATAGGTAGGTGACTATAATATAAGTATATGTATATCACACTTAAATAGGTATCTACTCATATAAGCACATGCTTGTCACACTCAAGTAGGTAGGTAACTATAAGTATATGTCTATCACACTCAAATAGGCACCTACTTGTATAAGCACATGCCTGTCACACTCAAGTAGGTAGGTAACTATAAGTATAATTATGTCTATCACACTCAAATAGGTCCCTACTCGTGTAAGCACATTCTTGACGCACTCAAATAGGTAGGTAACTACAAGTATATGTCTATCACACTCAAATAGGTACCTACCTACTCGTATATGCACATGCTTCTCACACCCAAGTAGGTAGGTAACTATAGTATATTTCTATCACACTCAAACAGGTAACTATGATTATATGTCTGTCACACTCAAATAGGTACGTAGCTAGCAGTATTTTTTCTAACCTCTCTTCTATTACATACATATTAACTAGCAGCAAAACAAAAGTGCCCATAATTATTTTATTGTGACAAAATAACTCCAAGAGACAGATATCCCCTCAAATTTTCCACTTAGACATCATCATCATCATCATTATCTCAGCCATAAGAAGCCACGGCCGAACATAGGCCTCACTCTTGGACTTCCACTGTATGGGTTGGAAGCGACCTGCATCCAGCGTCTTAGATGTCAGCCGCTTAGATTTGACTGTAACTTTTCCATGAATAATAATATACACAAAATAGCACAAAAAATAATACTATAACACAAGTTATAACATTTTCCTATTCATATTTCTGTTATTTCTTCTGACATTTAGATAGACTTGTTTATCGCGTGACCATACAAATTATTTTCCTCATTAGAAACCATTTGGGTGGCAGGTCCTGAGAATGATAACATAATAACATTATAATGGATCGGACTAGACCAGCGAATAGTATTTTATGCAACCGTTACATACACACATACACATTTCAGCCGTATGCAGTCCACTGATGGACATAGGCCTCCCACAAATATGACTTGTATCATCTTGGGGGTAGTTGCCATAGTCGCCACGCTTGGCAGGCGGGTTGGCGACCGCAGTAGCTGTAGGTGGGTATTAACGGACGCTGCTGCCCGTCCGTAGGATTTTTCCCTTTGTCGCTTCATACGACACCCGCGGGAGGAGATGGGGTGGTGCTATTCTAGTCAGCCGGCATCACACGGCACCGTTACATAATTAGGGTTTTAAGATTTGAGGGGTCGAAATTACAAAACGAGTCTTAGTCGAGTTTTTTAATAACGGAGGGAGTAAGTAATATTAATTAGAAAAATAAAAATCTTAGTTTGAGTCAAAATATAAATCTTAACAGCAAATAAAAATAACCTAAAGGTTCGCGTATATTCGTTTATTTTATATAACATATTATACTGATTGTATAGATCGTCACAGAATAGAGGCTCGATTCAATTGTTGCTCGTGACATGGGTGGTGTCGTGTCGTGGTCGTGTCGTATTGTTGCGGGATGTTTGTTACCGCTGCCAGGCATTGTTAGGCGGATTGGGCGGGCGGAATTAGATGTTAGGGTGGATTTTATGTCTGTAAGGATTGGGTAGTATATATAATGTTATATATGTATACATATGTTTTTTATTATTTAACAGGAAACATTTCGGATAAACATAAACGTAATAATATATGGGCACGCCCACTGAATAAATATTGATACTGTATCATGATACGAAGTTATGATTAGATCCGCGATACGCCGTAATCGCTCTCGAGGCGGTTTTTTCCCGACCATCTAAGGTGCGCGACCATCATGCGAAAATGGTAATGATACAGTGTGCTGGGCCTCGAGAACGAGCACTGCGTATCGCGGATCAAATCATAACTTCGTATCATAATACAGTATCAACATTCACCCAGACTTTATTGATACGGGTATCCGATCTCGAGTGTGCGGGGTATTTAATAAACACGTATCAACATCGATCCTGACCGATGATACTGTGTGCCGCAGGATGGCGCTGTTTTTCGTCCACACTACCCAGCTTAAGGTATTCTTGCTTATTTTTCGCACGTCGGAAAAGTAATACAATAATATTTCCTACCTGTTTTACTAAAAACCCCTTAACTACATCTGAACCGGGTATTTCGCTAAATTAGGACAAGAAACCACTTTAAAGGGGAACGTATCGCCATAGCCAACTTGCGTATTTGTTTTTTTTTTTTTTATATTTCGGGACAATCTTACACAAATTGATCTAGTCCTACGGTAAGCTCATTAAGGCTTGTGTTGTAGGTACTAGACGACGATATATATAATAGATAAGATACATATAAATACTTAAATACATAGAAATCACCCATGACTCAGGAACAAATATCTGTGCTCATCACATAAATAAATGCCCTGACTGGGATTTGAACCAAGGACCATCGGCTTCATGGGCAGGGTCACTACCCACTAGGCCAGACCGGTCGTCAAACGCCATTGATTAACCTAACACTCAGATCGCTCACTCTTTGGCGAGCCATATGCCCAGCAGTGGATGTCTGTGGATGGGAAAGTTATGGGCAGGCAGCGGAACTTTGGTGCCGATGACAGACGCATGACGTAGCGGCTGTACACAGAGTGTTTTTATCTAGATGATAGATAATCATTAATCACTAACAACTTATTGGCCTCTTTAGTTCACGGATGTTTTATTGACACTTGAGACGGCCAGTACTTATAAAAACATAATCACTTAACTGTCTTTGTCATTGTCATCAGAAAATTATCGAAAACAATATTGTACATCGTTATATGATTTTTTGTTCGTGAATTTTAGAAATGTGAATTGATAAGGTACAACATTTATAATTAACTCATTATCAATATCGCTTGACCGCAGTCGCCATGGAGTCGATGCAGCCGTTTTTGCAGACATTTCCTTTCTTAGTTGCTAAAAATAAAAAAATGTTTTGCTCTTGCTGTCAGCAAAATATACCAGCTAAACGTGGCTAAACCTAGTAACATAGAAAAACATACATCGAATCACGCAAGTCGAAACTTTCCTTACTTTATTTGAGTCAGGTTGAATATCAAGTTTGACATTGCTATTAACTCGGCGAGCTAGTGACAACTGTTGCATCTGTCAAAGCGTGATAAAAGTTAATAGTTATGTTGTGTATAATTTATAAGAACATCCTATATCCCTATTATTTTGCGTCATAATGATGTCATCGGCACCAAAGTTCCGCTGCCTGGTTATGGGAGTAGGGGGTTTAACGTTTTTTTGTTCTTTGTATATCTTGTGCTCCGTACCCCATAGGCTTCTTTTTCGTTTATTTCGTGGGGCCACTACCAAACCCCCAGATAAATACTTTCTAATACCACTCTTACGTTGACCACAGAAAGTCTAAATTTCAACGTCTAAATACGAGCAGCTACTAATGGACATCACAAAAGCTACATTTATGTACGTTGCACTTAGATTTAATCCTCTAGATGTAGCATTGTGAAGTGTTTATGTAGTACTTTTTCAAGAATGTTCTTCGTTTTAAACGGGGAATATTCTTGAGAGCCGCATAACTCTACAAATGTAGACTTCGACCCTAGGTGATTTACAACTACCTATTTTTCACCTCACTAGTCCTAATTAACTAACTCTGAAATGTCTTTTCTATTCTTTGAAAACAGATAGCATAGTTGCACCGTATTCACAAGAGTGCAAAGTAATTTCATACAAAAAATTGTATATATTGAAGTGTGTTTATTTAAGTTAGCTGGCTGGATAGAATTTTAAATAATGTTTTTGAATGATTAGTTATGGATACCAATAATAATTTGGATTTTTTTAATGGTATAAAGTAAAAAATTGCTTTGTTTTTCAAAAACTTTCTTTTAAATGTTATTATGATATCGATTTTGATATAATAACTAAGCAATTATAACAGACAAGAAATATTTCTCAATTATTTAAAGATGTGTGTAGATAAAAACTTTTAAAGACTTGTGCAACAAGACAGATATTTTCTTCATGTCCGACTGAGATAAGTTGATGCAATGCTCCATCTATTGAAGTTGATCTTACGTCGGTTAAAAAAGTTGCGAGCACAATGCCTCCAGTAAGTGGCAAGTTGGTGAGTTTTGTTCGAGTTTCGTTCGAGTACTGTAATGGATCGTGAAATTGCTTCCTGTTTTGATTCTGCGATAATGTTAAGGTTTTATGTTAGTACTTTTTAAAAATGATAAATAATTTATATTTATATATTTATTTTTTATGATATTTAAGATACCAACGAATACTTTCGATTAACACCTTGACTGCGGCAATTAATTAATCGCAATTAACCATACTTGTACAAGGCGAATTAGCCTCGTACTGCAGTCAACGGCATAAACATATTTCTTTGTTATAACGGCAAGTAACCCTCACCAACTAAAATAAATAAGGTAGTATAGGTAGTTCACGAGAGTTGAAGTCACTCACACATCAACATCTCATGTAATGAAGGGAGATTACTCATTCATTCCATTCGTTCATTCTTTTGCAATCAGTACATTACATAGTTGTGTGCGTAATCCATTCGCGTCAACTCTCGTAGAACTACCTATAATTGGTGGGTTCAACAATTAGGAAAGCCGGTGTAATTTCGCTAACCGTTTCTAATGAGCTCTAGATAATCTCCTGAAGCCATATGATTAGTCAAGCTGTCGGTTTAGAAGTCAGGTAGAGACTTTTGGGTCGCATAAAAGTACCTATCGGGAATAGAGCAATGGTGGCCTTGCCGTAAGAACATGCAACTTGCAATCCATAGGCCGTGGGTACAAACCCCCATGAGTTATTCGGAGCTTGTATACTAAATATCATTTAATATTTACCAGTCGCTTTTCAGTGATGGTAATATCGTGAGGAAACGGGACTCCTATTTCTGCTGGTCTCTGGGTTGGAAGGTCAGATGGCAGTCGCTTTCGTAAGACTTAATGCCACGCCTAATCCTGGGATCACTTGCCGAACGCACTCGAGGCTTTCATGAGTCGTGGCAAAATGCCAGGACAACACGAGGAAGATGTAGTAACGGGAATTTGAAGATTTAAATTCAGAAATGATGAAAATATACTTTTCCTCTCAAAGGTCGGTGATACTTAAAACCTCGGCGCCTATCGTAAAAGTCTTCATTCACCAAACAACTTGAAAAAAAATCTCAATTTTTCCTCATTCCACTATCGATTTGTACCGCTAGCTAACTTAAAAGGTCATATTTTATCACGAAATAGACACGTTTACGTCCTTTTATAACGGTAGGTGTAAGAAAAGGACCCCTTTTAACTCGGCACAAAGTACCGCGCTCGAAAACACTCGAAGATTGTCGAAAGTGCGTCTCAGTTTCGTTCAATTTGGCGTTTGTTCCCCATTGGGGACAACATGGCGTGTGCATCTAGCGAGGACCAGTGTGTCTTACACATCTCTGCAGCCGGAGATCCCGTCTTCAAATCCTGGTAATAATACCTATTACCCCGGTGGACATACCTGGTCCTTAAACTACGTCCAACAATGCGAGGTAGTCTGGAGAAGCCCAACTGGGGAAGTACCTCCTCCTTACAGAAGACCACAGCCATAATAGCACTGCTAGTTTTCAGGAATGTAGTGTTGTGTTCCTGATGGTGAGTAAGGTTTCCAGAGCTCCAACAACTTTTAGGGTAGGCAACACGCATATGAATCCTTTGGAGTTGCAGGCTTCTATAGGCTACGGTAACTGCTTACCATCAAGATCGTAAGCTTGTTTGCCACCGTCGTTGTATAAAAAAAAATATTAGTTGCCATAGTCACCACGCTTGGTAGGCGGATTGGCCAACGCAGTAGCTGTTGATTTGGTTTCGATGTATGTCCGAGTGCGTGCATCCTTTGGCTTTCATTTCTAACTATTAAGTAGCTTTAAGACACTAGGTCCTATTAAAATTATTACACAAACGTGATAGTTGCCATCTATGTTAATTTGAATGCGTTTCTGATATTTCGGCACTGCAAGCGCCATGCTCACGATAACTGAAGTACTGCGAGATTTAACAGTACAGTCAACCAATTTGTTTTATAGGCCACTTCGTTCCTTGTCACAGTGAACATCTATATGAAAGACGGAAAAGGGCTCTTATTAAAGTTACTGTGACAAGGTTCGAAGTGGCCTAGAAATCAAATTGGTTGACTATACAGTGCTGAAATATCGGAATCTCATTCAAATTAACATACATGGTAACTGTCCCGTTTTAAGTAATACTAGTAATGTGAACGATCGTATTAGCGTAAAACTTGGTCCAGTCACATTTGGTTGTCACAAAAGAAAGTATCGAGAGTATAAAAAATATGGACCCGGGTATGTCCTTAAGCTACGTCCAACAATGAGAGGTAGGGCACAGCGATGACCATCACGCTTGAATCTGGGGCAGCCCAACTGGGGAAGTACCTCCTCCTTACAGAAGACCACAGCCATAATAGCACTGCTACCTTCCAGGTATGTAGTGTTGTGTTCCTGATGGTGAGTAAGGTTCCCAGAGCTCCAACCCCCCTTAAAGGCCGGCAACGCGCTTGTGACTCCCCTGGTGGGCAACGGTAATTGCTTACCATCAGGCAATCCGTCTGCTCGTTTGCCGCCTATGTCATAAAAAAAGCCTATTGCAGAGGTCTACTGTTATCGGACATTGACACATGAGGTCGCTAAGCGATCGATATAACCCTCTTTGCCACTCGATTCGAGAACTTTCGTTCGCGCGCGTATTCGTTTGATGTTCGCGTGATTCGAATCTGAATAGGTATATTTTTAATGATGGCGCCTCGCCTTTCAGTTAAAGCTGAGAAGTAGTTAAAACTGTATAGGTGAAAAAGTTAGCTAAAACACCTGGCCTGTGTAGTAATAACGATACGTGACACACGCTTGTCAGCGTTCGATGTTAAAATTATGACGTATATAAGTGAAATAAAACAGATAAAACGGATTTTATCGCGTATACTAATTTAAGCTTCATCCCGATATCGAGTGGGTTCACCCGATGACCACAAACGCTGCTAAAGGAACATCGGAATATTAATTCATATTAATTCTCTGCACAACTACATAGACATGGTCCTTCAGTTAAGTTTTTCACCTATACAACTTAAGTAATTCATCTCGCCTATGAAGCAGTATCGCATCTGTATAGTGATGTTGATATAAGTTCCATATATACTTCCCAGAGCTGCAACCCCCCTTAAAGGCTGGCAACGCGCTTGTGACTCCTGTGGTGTTGCTGGTGGGTACCCATGGGCAACGGTAATTGCTTACCATCAAGCAATCCGTATGCTCGTTTGCCGCCTGTCATAAAAAAAAATCCACTACCTAGTACATTCTAGATTCCATTATAACTTTATTTACTAAATGGCAGGTGCTGACTCTGTCCACGTGTCATGATATGGACAAGGACAACATCCGCTTAGTGTACCCCGTTTACTTAATTATTAATGCTTTGTAAAACTAAACAGAGTGGTTTCCAAAACACTTTAATCTTTCGCGTTTTATTTTCACGTGTTTTTATAATTATTATTTGACTTTTATCTTATAACAACTTCGGTACAGAACCGTTAGTTTAGCCTATAGACGAAAGAGGTGAAAAGGCTATAGTTTTGGTCGAACGCGCAGCGTGTCGTGTATCTCGCTCGCACTGCTGATAAATGACGATGATGAATGGTGATGCACTATTTATATGTCGCTTTTTACATTTTGAACCAACCTTGAGTTGTACATTAGGGTGGGCTGATTTCATTTTTTTTCGAATTTCATATCGTAAGACCACTCAAAAGTTGCGGAATAGGCTCTAGATTCTAATAAAAATAGTAAAAAAAATCTACCATACCACTTTTAGCCCTCTACCGAAGTTTGAAAAAAAAAAATAAAAAAGGCAATTTTTCGATATAGATATCATTTTGTGTATTATAAATAAATAAGTTTTTCCCCACTAAAATAGTTTTTACACTACTTCTAGTATTACATTTACTGTTTTAACACTTTTAAACAAGATTCGACCTCGATAACTACTTTAATACTGTGCTTGTTCAAACGTGATTTTTACCTTAAAACTGCTCGTTACGCGTGTTACGACGGGTCCCTTACATTGTACTACAAACTGCTAATTATTTTGAATTGTTGTTAGAAAGTGGTTTGGTGTTTGAGATAGCTTTTGTAGTTAATTTTAATTCATTATTACTGCTGGATTTTGTGCAAAGATGAGTACGGAGCCTTTATTTGGATTCGCCGGGGCACGACGAAGTGAAACCGTCTGTCCTATGTTTGGAGCGTTCTCAGAGCTCGATTACAAGCAGCTTCCAACAATAAGTGATGTTATTAAGTTTATATTATTGAAAAGACACGAGTTAAAGGAACAAAATAACGGAAAACAACCTTCTAACTCCGAGATTTTCATACTGGTATGTGAGAAAGTTTACCTTATTTGGAAAACAGCGTCGTTACCGACAGTTACTGAAAATCGAGTAAAACAGATGCTAAAATCTAATCTGGACAAGTATATTTCATTAATAAGGTACCCAGTCTCGAAAAGAAACAAGGCCTTTGAACAAAAATGGAATGACTTTATATCTTACTGCTCGATTACATTGTTTGATATATGTTCTTGTAAATGTAACGAGCAGTGTAGTTGCCCAAGGGATAAGAAAGTTCCCATAAAAGAAATCCCTTTTTTAAGAGACCAGAGAAGTGAAAGGAAGATGATTATTGGAAATACAGACAAGATAGAGTCAAAGAAAATTCAAAATAGGCTGTTAAGGAAAGAAAAACAACCACTGACTTCCCAAGATAATGTTTCGTCACCATCATCAACACTAACAACTCGTCAAAATAAGCAACGATCCTTAGCTTTCAGAGAAAATTACGAAAATGATAACGCAATAATGCCTGTGCCACTGCCAGCTGTGCCAGCTACTTCAGAGAAGAACTACAATCATATCGCACTTCCAACTGTTGCGACTTTATGCGATAGATATCATATGTCAACGAGAACAGCGGCAGCTCTCACTACTGCTGTTTTAGTCGATGTTGGGCTGGTTACAGATGAGGACAGGCATTTAATTATTGATAAAAATAAAATACGCAGACAAATTAACAAATCGAGACAGGAAACTGAAACTTTGTATCAAATTGATACACCACAAAGTATTTATTTTGACGGGAGAAAAGATAAGACTTTGATTTCAGAAACAAAGGGAAAACGCATACATCGCAAGGAAATACTCGAAGAACATATTTCTATTTTAGCCGAGCCGGGATCTCACTATTTGGGACATGCTGTACCTGAGGAAGGAACGGGATTAGGAATTGCCCGATCTTTAACGGATTTTTTGAACTTGAAAAGTTGTAGCACGGATGACATAAAATGTATTGGCTGTGACGGTACTGCCACAAACACAGGTTGGAAAGGTGGCGTCATTCAGCATCTTGAGAAGCACTTAGGAAGACCAGTGCAATGGGCTGTGTGCTTGCTTCACGCCAATGAGCTTCCACTGAGACATCTGTTCACAAAATTAGACGGGTCGACCACTGGTCCCCGCGAGTTCTCGGGTCCCATAGGGAGAAAACTTCCCTTTGCGAGAAAATGGATGTAATAGTGTATCAAGCAGTAACTAGTAATTTGCCTACTATCGATGACAAGATCGTAAATGAGCTGAGCACAGATCAAAAATATCTTTACGAGATTTGCCATGCGATAGCGTCCGGGAATTGTACATCGGAATTAGCAAATCGACAACCAGGAAAAATGGCTCATTCGAGGTGGCTTACTCTTGCGAACCGTGTATTGAGACTCTATGTAAGTACCAACAGACCGTCTAAAAATTTGAAAACGATAGTGCAATACATTATGACGGTTTACGCGCCTGTATGGTTTTTAATAAAAGCCAAACCAACAATAAAAGATGGGCCACACCACCTTTTTAAGATGGTACAGTTTTCCAGAGACCTTCCTGTAAACGTGAAAAAAATTGTGGATGCAGTAATCCAAAGAAACGCCTACTTTGGACATCCAGAGAATCTGTTACTGGCAATGTTTTTTGATCCAAGAAGTCACGTTCAACAACTTGCTGTCGAGCGAATTATTCAAGCTAGGACTTCACGTAGCAATACCCAAAAAATACGCACATTCCAGCCACCTCAAATTATTTTTTCTGCTGAAGATTATACTGACTTATTAGACTGGCAAGATACTCGCAATCTTATAACTCCGCCGCCAGTACTTTCACAATATAGCAATGAAGAATTGCAGATGATGTTAGAAACCAAACAGCTCCCGCCGTGCGAATATCCATGCCACACCCAAGCCGTGGAAAGAGCAGTTAAGCTAGTTACTGAAGCTTCTGAACATGTCATTGGACAATCTGCCAGAGATGGCTTGATCAAGAACACGCTGAAATCTCGCTCAATGATGCCTAAATATGATTCCAAAAAAGACTTTCAAAATGTCAAGAAATAACAAATTTACGCCTATTTTAGTTTTAGTTTTTATATGTTGTTTGTTCAAAATAGCTATAAAACGATGTTTTTTTTAATTAATAATGCTTTTATATATATTTAAATGCCATAAACACTATCTAAACTGCAATTTTGTAAAAACTACGTAAATTGATCATGGGTTTCAAATATGACGAAATGGGGCGAAAACTGCTTAAACGTCATTTTTTTGACAGCCGGTAGAGGGCTCAAGACAACTTTTTTTTTAAATAATAATTTTACCATTATAATCTAAATTTGAAACCGCAACTTTTGATACCTCTTACGTAACGAAAAACCCAAATTTTATTTTCCCCATACATGATCGGCCCAGCCTATTGTACATACATACTTACACACACATAAACATGTCTCACCCTAGTTGTTGCAAAAAAATTCTACATGTATTAAGCCGCACGTTAAATTAATTAATTAAAAAAAATCTCACATTACTGAATGCTCATGTAATATCGAAAAATATTTTGAAAGCAACAATCAACCATAAAGCCATTTACATACGGTTTAAAGTTAATCCTTTATACAGTGTAAAGTGCAAGTAACGAGTAACTTGCCTTTGACAGGTTGTATTTCTGTTAATTAGCGCGAATTTCCAGTTTTTTAAAGTGCCTACCTGAACGCTGCAGTTGAAAGTTTGTTACGTTTTGAGTAGTTTCGTTTGAGTTGATGTATGTTATTTTAGATTCGGAAGTTATTTTAATATAAAAAATGTAAACGGATAAACTCACGTGTAATTATGTCGCACTACGCGATATGTTTTGGGTAAGTTCTGGTACCCATTTACAAGCCGACTCAGGGCACACCGCTCACGTTGAGCGTTGAGTAAGCGATATACCCTCAACGCGAGCAGTGTGTCCTGTCCTGACCCGAAACATGTTGCCTAGCGCGATATAATTACACGTGAGTTCATCCGTATGTAACTAAGTAGTAGTAACATAGGTCACAACAGTTTTAATTATATGACTAAAAAATAAAACAACTAAAACGGATTAAATCGCGTATACTAATTTAAACTTCATCCCGACGTTTCGAACCCTTTAGCAGCGTTCGTGGTCATCGGGTGGACTGAGGGAAAATATAAATTAATATTTTCCCTCAGTCCACCCGATGACCAACCCTTTCGAACCCTTTAGCAGCGTTCGTGGTCATCGGGTGGACTGAGGGAAAATATAAATTAATATTTTCCCTCAGTCCACCCGATGACCACGAACGCTGCTAAAGGGTTCGAAACGTCGGGATGAAGTTTAAATTAGTA
Organism: Grapholita molesta; assembly: GCA_022674325.2. Lineage (NCBI taxonomy): Eukaryota > Metazoa > Arthropoda > Insecta > Lepidoptera > Tortricidae > Grapholita > Grapholita molesta. The sequence continues at coordinate 18,153,643 of CP053124.2, read as the reverse complement.
TACGCGATTTAATCCGTTTTAGTTGTTTTATTTCATGAGTAATTATCGCGGCAACCGAAGACAATATTATATATGACTCAAATAATATTTTCGGACAAGCATTTTTTGCTTTTTTGCACCATGAACAACTATTCATCAAGAGCGTTCTAACTAGCCTAAACACGACGGGTATGTTTTGTGAGTATCTAAAGGTAGCCCTTCTGGCTCCAGCATTAGATCAGGTCATTGACACCATAATATTGCTTTGTCTCCAAACTTACATGAGTGTGCTACAGCTCAATCGGTAAATATGTCTGCTTCAAAATTTAGGTGAAAGATTTCACCTAAACATACTTACATTGTAATAAATTGATAACTAAATAGCCGTTCCAATAGCTAAATTTAGTGGCAGTGGGCACGGCACATCGAGGCATCGCCATTCGAGAGCTAAGATTCTTGAATGGCGAATCAACCATATACCTGAAGGCGAAGAGTTGGTAGGTCCCCTATAAGGTGGACTGATGACCTGGTGAAGGTCGCCATAGTCCGTTGGATGCAGGTTACGCAGGACCGGTCATTGTGGCATTCCTGGGGGACGCCTATATCCAACAGTATACGTCTTTTGGTTTGTACCCCAAATGTGACATATATCATATTGAGGGGTAATTGCCATATCGTGATCGTTATCACCATTGCTGGAAATAGGCGAATTCATTTATTTTAAATCATTATCGCATCTAAATTTTAATCATTCTACACAACTAAAAAGTAGCGTGTGAATATTAAGCACAAAACTTTAAAACACAGCACCAAAGCATGCTTAGTGCTAACTCTGGAATATTAAGGAAGAAATGAAGAATGGACCACTCAAAGCAAAGTTAAGGAACTGGCTTCTACGTGACTGACCTACAGAGACTGGATATACCTATCTGTCTACTGCTGGAGCCTTCTGGCCTAGAGGTAAGAGCGTGGGACTTGCAATCCGGAGATCATGAGTTCAAATCTCAACTCGTACTAATAAGGTTTTCGGAACTTATCGTGGGAAACCGGAGTAATCCAAATAAGACCTATTTTATCTGTGGTTTGGAAGGTCAGATGGCAATCACTTTCGTAATAGTGTCTTCACCAATTCCTGAAATTACTTACCAAGCGGACCCCAGGTACCGATCACTCACTGCTAAATACCGGGACAAGTTCAGTAGCCTTACCATGAGTTGTGACATTGGCGTTTTCGATAACGAGTATTGAGTTCGCACTAAAATAGTACAAGCGAGATGCACAGATAGTAAACTCGATACTCGAAAATCTCAATGTAACAACTCATTGTAAGGGTACAGGAAGAAGACTGACAAACATAGAATCATCAATGCACACTTACTATATCCACGCATTAATTATACAGTAGTTATGTCTCTTCCAGCCAACCATTTAGTTGCAATTTTATATCTTGGTTCTCCTTAAACTTTAGAGACGAAGGCAAAAAATCCTCCTTTCAAAGTACTACAGGACCCTCTAATGGTGAAAACCATTAGGCAGCAATCGATTCCTAATTTATCTTTACTTTTTAATTGTTCTTTTTACAATCGGCAAATTAATCGCACTTTTTTCGAATTAGAATCGAAGTTCGAAATGTCGTTAATCTTATACGATAATATTGTTATACTTTGATTTATATTGGAAAGTTTAGTAATTAGGTAATTTATCGTTTTTTTTTTATAATATCTTTGTCAATATTTTAATTTTAAATGAGGAGCAAAATTAGGCCAGACACATTTTTGGTTCTGACCTCAGACTATTTTGAAGATTGTTTAACTATATTTGTTTTGTACACTACAGTATACTATAATTCTACAGACTTCTATTGTCTATAGTTTTAGTTCCTATTTGTTATTACTTATTAGATAAATTTTGAGGATTTTAAAACAATTGCACTGACATTTACATGTTGATTTGCATGTAAACGAGATTATAAAAGCTCAGAAGATTTAAAATGTTGATACATAATATGCAAAAAATGTTGATACTTTTATCGTTCGTATTAATAATCAAACCATTATTAAACCTCTTGAAACCTACGCCAAAAGTATAAAGTTTAGCCAATGTTTACCATTGTTTACCAAAATACGTTCACATATATGTATATCAGTCAAAAGTTAGTAAGCGGGTTTTTACTTTCAAATATTATCTATACAAATCCCAGAAATCTGTAAAGGGCCTTACAACCTCCATGTCCCTAAACCTGTCACTTCAGAACCTTTAAACCTTTAAAAAACAATATTTGACAGTGTCATCTGCTAGCTAAATTTATTGTCATCAAAATAAAAACATTTTTTTCTACAAAAATAATGGAAGGGTTCGTATCTCCGTACGGACAGTACCCAATGCCGTTAGAAGACCGGGGCCATGGGGATAATGTTGACTATTACAGCATGCAGCCTATGAACAGCAGGGATATAATAAGGTAGAGATTGTTTATACTAGTTCTAGAAGTTATTAGCATGAAGCTTGGCTAGGCACTGTGATAGAAAGGGCTAATGTAAGTTGTGAAAGCGGCTCGCTGAGTTTCTCCACTCCCCTGGGGTGAAAAGTGTCCTCAAGACAGTCCTCAAATATGATAGCATGAAGATGACTTCAATATGGATTTGAATGGATGGAAGGAGCCCAGTCTAAAAGTAGGAGAATAAAAAAAGCTTACATTGACGTGATGGACGAAAGCTAAGAAAAAAAAAGAGATGAATATTAGTTTTAGTTAGATGATATTATGATACATACAGGTCGATCCACAAGAGTTAGCGTCGTATGTCTATAGAAATCTTGACAGTTGAGTACAAAACTCACACCAAATCTTGTGAATCAACCTGTGATAAAAGATTTCATCTAATTAGAATTTCCAATTTCAGCTCACCAAAGCACCGAAGTCGAGGTCGGCGTTCCAGAAGCGGAACCAGATCTCGCTCCAAATCTCGCACGTCGAGGTCCCACTCGAGATCTCGATCTCACTCGTTCAGGTCTCACTCGACGCGATCTCGGAGCTTGCGGCGAAAACTAAATTTACGGGACCCAAGTTTTTTAGATGCATTTCGGGTTTTATATTTGACACGTGAGTTAATTTCTGTGTCTTTTTGTGTATCATTACTATAGACTTCAGCGCTGTGCTGCGCAGTCGGTGAAACCATTTTTATGAACTGCTTTTATATAGTATATTTTCTTTTTCATTATTTTTTTCATATTTTTATTTGTCGTATACTATTATACAGTTTGACTTTATATCTCAATACATAATACAGTCATTGTGAAAATATCTGTATTAATTAATTAGCTCATAAATATAATTAGTAAATTACCCTACGAGTTTATCCAGTCAACAATTAGTAAGGACAATGGGATAGATTTTTTTTTGTACAATTTAATAAAATATTTCCGTCCTTTGAAAATATTACCTTGATTCAATAAGTAAATGCTTGTCTAAGCTTTGTAGTACCTACTTTCCTAGGAGGAAGTTAGGCACACAAAAAGCAGCAGTCAAAATTGTCTTTCATAATTAAGCTAACATGGTTTACACAAAAAAAAAAAACAATGGGTCGAAGTGTATTCGAAAGGGTCCCCATAACATATAAGATAATCTAGCCTGGTCGTGATATTACAACTAATATTTTTTTTTTTATATATATTTGGTATTTACTAACATTAACTGTAAATAAGGGGTATTTACCAAACATATTTGTATTTGAGAGTTCCCCACTTCTTTTATTTTTCAGCCAGCAACAGAACCAAAAAAAGCACCTCGAAGTATCTCGAAACGAAGAAGCGTCAGGACCACGTCGAAGAGATCCTAAAGAGTGACGGCCTGGGGTCCAAGAGGTGGTTCTTCTACCCAAGAGTCACCACAACAACAAGCGAGCCTGCGACTGGCGAGGTTGCAGGTTTGTCATCATCTTTCTAGTTGTGTTATCTGCCACTTTCAGCCACGGACCTCCACTGCTGAACCAAGGCTTCGAAATAAGACTCTTGGTATAAGGAAAACATGAAGATTCACTATGAAATCTTTCAACAAAATGTTGTATCCTCCTCTGTCTTACCCGTCTTCCTTCCACCAGCTATCTCACGAGACTACTCTCCCTCCCTCTCATCAACAGGGCCTCGAGACAACTCCGACCAGCGCATCAAGGTAGACGGAAAGTTCTTCAGGAAATACAAAAGAGGAATGTCCATTGCAAGGGACGCGCCTATCGCCAAGCTTAAGCGTTGGGAACTTCTGTTCTATAAGAGACTCGGCTTCATAAGGGCCGATTAAGTTTGTACGTAACGTTTGTTTTAATAAATAGGTTTAAAGGAATATGTGTATTTACTTCTATCTTCAGCTACATAGGTCCACTGCTGGAAATAGGCCTCATAAAGACAGAATTACATAATACTGCAGCCAGCGACTCCCCTACGAGGTCATAGGTCCTTCTACTTACTGGACCTCAAACATTACGCTTTCCTATACGTGGTCGCCACTTAAAGAGTTTTCTACCCCAATGGCCATCTACTCTCCAGGCCACGTGGCCTACCCAGCAGTTCAATTCTGCGAGCTATGTCGGTTATTCTACAGTTACTATATTGCCCTTTGCAATATTGTTGTTGTTATTCTGTCCCACCAGGAGACAACTAAAGCGTAGTTTGTTACATGAAATGTGGCCCTGCGTTTTACTGACGCGCTTGGTAGGTGACACATTATGGAAGAGCCATATAGCTTCTACAATTATCTATGTTTTGTGTTTTTATAGATTCAATTAAACTGTAGTTTAAGAGTGACCCAGGGGAATATAACAAGGGTGACAAAGAATAGTCAATTGAGCCAGTTATCATTTTCAAGTCTATTGGTAGTTAAAATTATGAGATTTTATTGGTTCTAAATTGTCATCATTCGTAAGTTTCCTTCGAGATAGTTTGAGTCCTTGGGAAGTAAGGCTTTAATCCGTAGATGTTAAAACGCGTAATCTAACACTTCTTTCATAATTTATTCCTAGATTTACAGTAACTATCTCTTCATATATTGTAATGACGACCGGTCTGGCCTAGTGGGCAGTGACCCTGCCTATGAAGCCGATGGTCCTGGGTTCGATTCCCAGTCAGGGCATTTATTTGTGTGATGTGCACAAATATTTATTCCTGAGTCATGGGTTTTTTCTATGTATTTAAGAATTTATATGTATCTTTCTATTATATATATCGTCGTCTAGTACCTACAACACAAGCCTTACTGAGCTTACCGTAGGACTAGGTCTATTTGTGTAAAATTGTCCTGAAATATTTATTTATTTATTTATTATTTATTTATTTATTTATTGTAATATACGCACTGAAAGAATTTCGCAAGGAATGGAAATCAAGTCAAATAAAAAATCACAAAATATGATACTTAATTTTTTCGAGCAACGGGCGAATTACTTCAAGATAGTTTGACATTACATTATCCCTGAATTTTGGTGAGATTGTTGACGCGTAAACTTATGAAATACCTCATTTTGGACAGTTTTTGTCAGACAAAGTCACAGACAAAACCTAGACAAATGCATTTCACAAATTGCAATTTATTACAAACAACAAAGAACCCCTCTAAAACAACAAGGATGTAGTTCGCGTGTTACAGACACATTGACAGACAGACAAACAGCAATAATTGGGAATAACAAGTAAAATGGCGGAAGCTTTTTTTTAAAACGAGGGGTGGTACCCTAAAGACAAATCGTGTGAATAAGTATTGGTTAGTAATGGATTCGATTATGAATCGATAATAACAAGGTATGGGGAGTTGTTAGGGCGGGTAATAGGATACCCGTGTTTATCTAATTATCACCAAGGTAGACCGTTTGTTTATATTTTTTTTGGTGATTACAGAAAAAACTTAGTGTTATGGAGATTAATTAAAACTAATTAAGATGTATTACCATCCTATTTATTAGATTTACAAGAGAACTAAGAGTAGATATGTTTGTCTGGGACACGCGTGTTCGTAGCCCGTAACCGCGCTCACAAACTTTCGCCTTTATAATATTAGTGTAGATGTACATTAGGTATTGTAGATATAGATTAGTGTAAATGTAGATTAGTGTACATTATTGGTTTTCGTCACTATTTTAAAAACTTGTTCAATAAATCGACAGTACGTAAAATGTCGTAACTATATATGGTACAGTCAGCGTCATATAGTTCGTAGCATTCAAAGTACTCAAATAGTTCGGTACACCATACTAATTCTATGGTGTACCGAACTTTTTGAGTACTTTGGATGCTACCAACTATATGACGCTGACTGTATGAAAAGAGTTTACTGTGTTTAATTTGTTTAATTTGATTTAGTACCTATGACTGTTCGTTACATTAAAGCGATCGGACTGTGTAAGGTGGAAGGTAGCCTGGGGAAAATCCAAGGCCCTTCCGCACTAGACGTGATTTATACTACTGGAGTATTCCGACTGAGTTTACGCTTCCAGCGAGATTGGTTGAGACCGTCTCAACCGAAACTGATTGGTGTGTAAAATCGAGCTAATGGGAGTTTTATCGCTGGTTCGGTAACCCTAGCCGACTAAGAAGACTCCAGCAAGAAACAGCTTGGCCCGGCCGATGTCGGAGTGAGCGTTTCAAATCAGAGTAATAAGGTGAGGGACGAGATTTTTCAACGTAGATATGATTTTGTATAGCTTATGCCACCTGTTGTTATGTTTTGTTTTTTTTTTTTACATTTTTTCTGTAATGTTTCTTTTGGATGTTTGCCTTTGTCGCCTGATGTGGTGCTTTTCTAGTCAGCCGGTATCACATGCAGGGAAAAATCCTACGGACTTGCAGCAGCGTCCGTCGAAACCCAATCTACAGCTACTGCGGTCACCAACCCGCCTACCAAGTATAGATACAAGTCACATTTGTGGGAGGCCTATGCCCAGCAGTGGACTGCATACGGCTGAAATGTATGTGTGTATGTATGTGTTTCCTTTGAGGTGTACCATACGCACTTATATGTTAATAAGCCTTGCAATCGACATGGTATGCTTCCCACACCTGTTCAATAACTTAGTACTAGCGTACTCGGCGCGTAAACTAGAAATAAACTGCTGGCATTTGTTTTTGAGATGTCGGTACTGCTAGAAAATAAAGTCGAGCCTTCACATTTTCTTTATATGAAATTCATGTATTTTTCTTGGAATAAAAACCTCACATAGCAGGAATTGTTCATAATTTTTACACAATTTCACACCCTCCATTGCTTCACAGTCAAAGTTATTCATATTTTTTTACCTCGAGAATACGATATACCATGAGATACGAAGTGTCTGTCGGTATCACAAAATCCACGATATTATGTCAAAGTTTTTTTATTCAAATATTTTTTCACTGTACTTATAAACTTATTCATTCCTCTTCCTAATAAGGGCATTCACGCAAAATTGTCACATCATATTAAATCCATCGCTTGATCGCACATGAGATGCGAACGAAGGAACTCAAAAAGTTAATTTGTAGTATTATAATGCCGCTCTGATATATTGAAAATGTATGTAATCATAAAAATAAAATCGACCTTGGTACGACGTCCGAATCACTCCGACGGAAGAATCGTTAGTATGCCGCGATTCTTGCATAGAATAGTCGTATGTCGTATTTTTAGACAACGCGTACTGCATTCATTAGAAACTTATATAATTCATAGTTAGTGCGGAATTAAACAGATTTGGTAAAAAAACAAGTGTTCATCTTACAAGGTCAGTATCTTGTTTGCCTATTTGACGTAAAAGACATAATATAATTCTATTTAATGAAAGTAATTATCAATGTTATTTTTATTTCTATGTGTATTCTGGTATACTTGTAATTTTTTGACTTAAAGAATATTTTGCAATTATGTAAACATCATATTGGATATCCAATGATTACTGAACAAGCATTTACTACTGTGTAATCTAAATGGGTTCTGAACACAGAACAATTGAAAAGATGTCTTGTAACAAGACATCAATCGAATCAATTGGATTAGGTAATAAAGTTAATAGGTATAATATTTTGAACAGACTGAAAATATATAGTATAAGAAGTAACGAAAAACCGTTTTACATTTTCAGATGACACAATTCAGTCCGATCAATTTGTCAGGAAACAATTTGGGAGAGCGGCATCGTCATTTCAATACCCTAGTTGAAAATGCCTTTCAATCAGCAGTACCATTTGAGGACATACAAGATCTTCCCGAAGTAACACCATTGGACAGACTATTTAAAATCGATCTTGCTTCAAAACACAAAAACATAAATTACATTGTCCAAAATCTTAAAGATCCAGATATGCTATTTGTTTCCAAAGCTCTGCAATGCACTTGGCTATTGGAATCTGAATACGAAGATAAAATAAATGCAGAATATTTGGAGCGTGAACTATTCCCACAAATGACGAGAACAGCCGTCTGTAAAATGCAGCATTGGATACAACGACACTTACGTGATGCAGAGAGATGCAAAAACTTTTACATGTATTATAAACAGAAACGGTTTAAAATAGCTTTAAAATTTCTTTGGCATTGCTCCAGCGCATATCTCCTTGAGGAGTTCAAAAATATTATTGACAAAATAGATGCACGTAATTTGAAAGTGCTCACTGAAAAATGCCCACAACTAACCAGTATCTATTATGAACATATGGAAGAAAATCAAAATATTTTAAAACGTTACCTTGACAATGAAAAAGGTTTCTTCTATAAAATAATTTATATCATAAAATCTGACCATGAAACATTCTTTAAAGTTATAGAAAAATACTTCAATGTCGATAAGTTTAAAAGCTTTGGACCAGACATTACAAAACATATAATGGTATATCATAAAGAAAGATTTTTATGTAAACCTGAATTATACACAGCGTGGTTACTAGATATTAATACTTTAGCTAAATACTTAAGTTCGGATGAAGTGAAAGAGGTAGTTCTTAAACTAGCAAAGGCCGAGTACTTGGGAAATTGGTTTACATATCATAAAGTAGAACCCTTGATTAAAAGGCTGACTAAGGATGAAAGAGTAGCATTTAAAAATCTAGTTTTTGTAGATAAAACCTACGGGAATAAAATTAAAGATTGGCCATATACTCCACCTAGTTCTCCACTTTTAAAGGAAATTCCCGGGTATAGCCTTTTTCAGGATAAAGAGTATGCCTTTGTAAAAAAAAGGGGCAAAAAACGTATGATCATGAAAAGAAAGGGTCCGTTTAACGAAAAAATTCGAATACAGGCACACAGAACTCTACTTGATGATCTATTTGATCGTTTTCGGTTTATGAGTTTCGAAGCTACTTTCACAGATCTTCGGCGACGTCTTAAAGCTGAAAGTAATCTACAAAATCGAGAGTTTATGATGCTTGTATTAGTCAGCAAGTCAGGGGGGCGAGAAAACAGTCTTAGAACATTAATGGGGCTATTATCACATTATAGAAATGAGCCTGTACACTTTAGAGCAGCTATTGTTCGAAGTCTGGTGAAGCGTGCATTTGTATGGCGTTTACCAGATGACCTATGGGCAGACTTGCTCCAATGGGCGCATGGTATGGGTTTAGATGGATGCCCCTCAGAAATAAATTGTACCGAAGGCATGCATGCGGTCGTTTTGCGAAATCTTCTCAGCGATCAGACGTTTGATCCAAGCGTTTGTAAACTATTGTTTGATAACTTCACATATTTTACAGAATACTCTTTAAATGCCTCAGAACGAAAGTCACTAAGGACAGGTTTACCTAATTTTCTGCTTAAGGCTGCTGAAAGCAAAACTGGATCCGAAAAACAAACAATTCTAAATCAATTGCTGAGTACACTTGAAGGATATAAGATTTCTTTCGGGAAATTCCCTGGCATTATAGAAGCTATAGCAACCGCTGTCAACGAAGACAGAGATTCTTCTCAGTACCTGCTCACCCGCTTGTACAATGCACGCGTAGCTCGTAAACAATTTTTCAAAGAAAACTTTGCTTTTATCTACGATAACGCGTCTTACATAAATGCACTACGACATGACATTTCAGTAATCAATGTTCATCAAAATGATGGATTTTTAGAGTCCGTAGAACCTGAGGCTTTTTCGAGTTACGAGCAATTTTTAAGAAAATTGACAATATATTTTGCCGAACCAGGGGGACTAGCAGAACAGTTCCGTATCTTATTTACTCGTTTAATTGAAACAAGGCCAAGTAACAGTCTCGCAAAACCTGTATCTCTATTAGTTGGAAAAGATTATACCACATTATTAAAATCTTTAGACCGTGAACCAAAAAAATCAACAAAGAGATGTCTAGCAGCTGCATTAAGAGCTAATATTCATAACGCAAGACCACAAATAGATTTAAAAGACATCGGATGGCAAGCAGCCGGGGCAAAAGCCATTGCCAATTTGATTTTTGTGACTCCTCAAAATCGAAATAACATTATTATGAAAGAGCTTTTAACATGGAGGCGTACAATTCGATTAGCACTTACTTTGACAACTGATGAAGATATAAAATATATTGCGTATAAAATCATGTCAGATTTAAGGCCAGGTGTAGCATTAAAAATGTTTTTGCACTATTTAAGAGTTGGGAATATTGGCAGTGAATTAGCAATATTATGGAGTACTGTGAAATATCTCATTATTAAAGTTAACTATGAAAATCGTCCCAGACTTTGCAAAGATCTTGAAAACGTAAAATTTGTGCCAATTTCTATAAAACCAGAATACTGCGTTCTTGTATATCAAGCTTTCGCAAAAATAGACACAGACATGGCACTGCGAATGTTAAGTAATATAGAAAATTTATGTTACGATGTAGACAAACCATTCTTTTCTAACGTAGTGGAAAATATATTAGAGAGTGAGTTGGAAAAAGAAGAATATTACAATAAAGAAAAATTTAGCTTGTATATTAGAATGATAGCAAAGTACATTCTACTTTGCGGTTCTGATGATTCCCAAAGAGAAAGAATGAAGTCTTTAGAATTATTTTTACAGCGATTACAAGAATTGTGGAATACTTGCACAGACAACAATATCCCGCTTACGTGTGTGGAAACCTTTTTAGAAGCGTTAAAGTACAATAAGGTATTTTTTGACTCCAAGTACGTTTCATGTATGCCTGTATTCGAAAAAGTACTTGCTTGGTTACACGATCTCTTATCCATCGAGAAATATTTTGACATTTACATAAAGTTACACTTGACGATTCTATACTACAAAGTTACAAAAATATGTTTAAATCAGAAACCTCATTTTTTTATTGGTGATAACAATATTGATAAGGGCATAGATATGTTTGGAACTATTTTTGGAAAATTCGTTGCGCACGATTATGAAGAATTACAAGCGAACTATTTTCAAAGCATAAGAAACATATATAAAATGGAAATAATGGAATACTTGTGTAAGAGTATTGATTATAAGTCATTTGATTATAGCAAAGAGAAATTCGCTATAGCTTTTATAAAGAGTATTTTAAATGAAAAAGCTAAGGAAGCACATTTTCTGGCTAGTTATATGTTTTCAATACACAAAAAGAAATATTTTAAACACGGACTCGACTTGAGTGATATTCAAAATGTTTTGAAAGAGACAAATAATTATGAATTACGATTTAGTTTACAAATAGAATCGGAAATGTAATATGTGCTGTTATTTGTATGTATTTTACTAAAAAGAGCTGTCCCAGAAAACAAGATTAAGAGGAAAAAGATATTTGTAAAAAACATGTTTGTTTTCACTATTAATAATCATAATACACATCCTACGTTATCGTTATATATGTCAAAATATTTCAATAGATTTGGGAAATCAATACACAAATAATGCCGCCAAGAAGTAATGTTTAGTTTTGCAATGATTTGTTATCTGAATTGGTCAATACAGTAGGTAATAATATAGGCAAGGTTCCTATTACTAATATTGTTAAAGGGATCGTAGGGTAATTTATAGTTTACGCGCCCTAAGCAATAATAGTGTTAGAAATAAGGTCTTCTAAGATAATTATTACTTGGTGCGCGGGAACTTAAAAGTAAACACACAGTTAAGGATGTGTTGGATCTAATTATAATGTAGTGTTAAAATTTCCTAATTAGTGAATAACTTATATAAAGGATCTGTAGTTGCCTCTGCGTTCTAAAGGCTAGCAACTTAGCTTACCTCTAGTGCAACACTATCTGTCATGAACAACGAAAGTGTTTAGAAATAAATACTAGTTTATTTATTTTTATAGTTAAAAATATAAATAAAAAGTATATAAATATTATATCTTTGTTCTATTTTTACTGTTTTGTGCACCCTACATTGCAGTTTGTTCCCAACACGGCCAGGTCAAACCTGAATGTATGAGCTGTAGCTTTGCTTGCACTTCAACGTACTAGCATTTTTTAACCTGACGGTGGCAAACAAGCGTACGGTTCTTGGTGATACACTAGTTTGAGTAATAAAATGGTGCGAGATGATATTTTCACCAAAAATAATTGGCGGGGAATTGAAATCAGCCATTTATTTTCTTATTTATTCTGACAAAGCCTAAAAATATGTACAACTTCCTGGGGCCTAATTCTCAAACACTTGTAAATTGAAATACAAGCGGAAGTCTCTTTCTAACAACAGGTGTCAAAAAGTGAGTTCTGCTTGTATTACAAGTCGCAAGTGTTCAAGATAGGCCTCTTTTTGCACAGTTTGACTGATAGATTCGTGAGTCTATAAATATTGCTAAATGGTGGTCACTCATACTCTTGTCACTTTCTTAATGTTTGAAAACGAGGACCTGATGCTGTCCGAAAAATGTCACGCGAGTAGCACGAGTTTAAATAAAACTTTGGTGCTGGCTTTATAAACGGAGGCTTTAAATGATGTGAATTAGAGAACCAAGCCCTCTGGCATCCACTCATAATAGTGATATCTCTATTTCTTTCTGAAACATCATTATGCAGGTTAATTATTATTAATTATTAAATTTTCGCCTATAAAGTCTATCTTATTTGAGGTTGGGTTTCTGCAAAACTTTCTTAGCTTTTTTAATCGTTTTCAAGTTATTTACCTTTATGAAATGATAATAAAATAACAAAAAAGTCGCGGGATTGTAAGTCATATCCATCTTAATATTACGGACTTGAACCCCGCGAAATTGCATCCTAGATCCGATCACTGATTATTAAGGTTTTCTGGAAGGGATCGCTGTCACAGTATGGACATACTGTGACAGCGATCCGTCCGTCCGTCCGTCCGTCCGTCCGTCCGTCCGTCCGTCCGTCCGTCCGTCCGTCCGTCTGTCCGTCCTGTTTGCTGTCTGAATGTTTTATTCTATTCTGTTATAATTATTGTTGAGGTGTGCAATAAAGGATGTTTGTATTGTACCGTATTTTTTTTTATATAACTTTCAGTTACATGCAGTTGCCATCAGATATATAGGAGCGGCCAATGTGATCATAAATATCTGAACAACACGTGGCAAATGTGGCAGGCGGGTTGGCGGTCGCAATACGTTCTGCTACCCGTGCTCCGGTGGGATCCGGTTACTTTGTAAATTTAGGAGATTACTTTCCGTGTATATTCGTTTAGTGATTTTAGAAGAGATAAATTTTCCAAAATCTCTCTCAAAGAATAGTGGACCTTAGAATACGGTTTTAGCTTACATATTCCATTTATAATTTTAATTTAGCTGCCACTGAGCACTGAATATAATGGAGTTTACTTACATAATAACAAAAAAATAGCCAATTCCGTATAGGCAACATAATTTTGCTAAGTGTGTGTGTGTGTGTGTGTGTGTGTGTGTGTGCAAGTTTAGCGAATTACATCTGGCACAAATCTGGAGCCCGAATGAGGAAGAACTTCTACCTTACACAAAACCTAACAATAGTAGTGTTGTACAGTACAATAAAACAAAGCCTAATAGCACTAAATCCTACCCTTGTTGTGTTCCTGCCGGTGCTCAGCGTCATGAAGGATAAGCAACACGCTTGTGAATCCTTTGGCGTTACAGACGTCCGTGACTGCGTACCATCGGGCGGGCCGTGTGACTGTTTGCTACTGTCGTAGTATAAAAATAATACACCAAAGTTCTATTATGTTCACTGAAAATGTGTTCGACATACTGATAGATGCATTGTGATCCTCTAAAGTTGGGTTCAGATTTGCCTGTTGTGTTGTGTCGTGTCATCAGTGTAACTACGTTCACGTCTGAGGCAGTGTGCGTGTGTGCAAATGTGTACTGATGCATCACAAGAGCCACTTAGCAATTTTGATCTGTCATAAAATTTTGTCGTTTATCAACTACAGTCGGTAGTATGTACTTATACTGTATGTATACAGATAAATACAGAATACAATATGTAAAATATGATTATGAAAACAACATGATAACCTTTAGGAAATTATAAAAAGAAATTAAAATACTAATATTGTATTCTTTCTTATAAATAATTTGTGGACACATAAACAATTTATTATGCGTCAACTTTTTACTTCCTTTGATATGATAAAGATAAAAGATCTTTATTTTTAAATTTAGGCACATTACAATGAACTTTTGAACGTCAAAGAAAAACCAGTTCTTACCTTACACCACTGACCCGAGAAGATTTATCGATAAAATTTGTATATCGCTAGTCGATAAACGAGAAATCCCTATGACAGGTCAAAAGCGTTATAAAAATTCCGGTCTCTGGTTAAAACAGAACACAGACATAAGTGAATTTGGCTAGCGTTTTACTTTCAAGATAGGGAACCCTAAAACCATCAACAATCACGACGATTCAATTTGCAAGTATGACGCAGCATGACGCAAAATGTAACCATCTCCGCACTTTTCCACCCCATGACGCCCTACGCCCAAGGGAGCAAAGTGAGGCATTTCTATATTTGCATTCAACTTGGACTCGCAAGCTGCGTTTTTAAGTAATTGCATGCATTTTATTTACCTTGCCGGCTCACGAATGGAATAATAAGGCCGGCTATCCATTAAAGTGTCTGATGTTCGCGCTGGGAATCTTAAATGCTGGACGGTGTAATGGATCGGTACTGGTTATTGAGTGTTGTGGGAGGTTCGGGTTTATTTTATTTTAAGTTCCTATTTTGTTTTGTTAGAACGTTGGTGAAATCTTGATTAAAGCGTTGCGTAGAATGTGAAAACTGTGGGGTGGTTATTGACTTTCAAGTGTCTTTTTTTTTAATTTTTGACGTCGTAATCGCACACAAAAGAAAAAAAAATCTTCTTTTCTGAATACCACTAATGACAGTAACGTGGTAACTGCCAGCGTTATGGGAACTTTTGGGCCAGGTATGATTCGAGACCCTGTAGCTGATTCCTGTTCGTTAATAGATTTGACAAAGCCTGTTGCGGATTTGCATTGGTAGCTACCTGACGATGCCTGTGTTGTGGATATATATACAATTGACCTATAAATATATTGTGTAATGAAATGACAGTAAAAATATGTTTTTTTTTGCAAAACTATGGGTTTGTTTACTTTTTTTTCTACAGACCCAGAATATAATTGGATTATCCTTAGAACCTACAACATATAATGAAAAACATGCACCGTTAATTTTCAAGTAGGTACAAAAAACGAAACAGGCAAAGATAACACTACATTTTTTGAATCTGAATCATCTGTACGTTTCCCCGACATTTTTGCCACGGCTCGGCTCATGGGAGCTTGGGGTCCGCTTGGCAACTAATCCCAGAATTTGGCGTTGGCACAAGTTTTACGGAAGCGACTGCCATCTGACCATCCAGCTTAGAGGGTAAACTAGACTTTATTGGGATGGTTACCCTCGCTGGAAAGCGACTGGTAAATATTAAATGATAAAATGTACATAAGTTCCCAAAAACAAATTTATTTCTCGGGAAGATATATTAGGCTGTCACTGAACCAGCGTGCTACACCCTCGACCTCATTGACACTTACCTCAGGTGTGACTAAGATCAAACGCTGGTAAGAATTAAAATTTCAGTTTTGTTCCTTCTCACACCGTTTCACGGTACTGTAACAGCCCATGATAGTGCTGTAACTCGCTTCATAGTAGGAAAGTTACGGAGGTTTTATCGACCCGAAAACCAAAGCTCAGTAACATCACTACTTCGTAGATAGGTTTCGTTCGGTCATTAAGCATTTGGATAAACAAATTCTCCCCATCAAACTCCTGATTCGCCATATGTCCTATCAAACGGCAATATCCGAAGAACATGCTGAAATAATTATCAAAATTATTCAAACCACGGGGGACTTACATTTTCTTTTATACACATTTTTACATTACTCACCCTGGGGGACCTTTTTAACGGTTCCAGGGCCATTTAACTAAATACATTAGCAAGAAAAGGGTGGATAACCTCTAAATTCACAAAACTTATCTATACAAAACTAATATATCTTGAGCTCTTAATTCATAGCAACTCTAAGTAATCTAAGTTGTAGATTAAAACGGTTTGTTTTGGCGTTCAATAAAGGGTATAAAGGATCCGATCAAGTGTAAGTATCTAATGTTTTCATTTGCCCCATTTGCGACGGCCATAGTGTCGCAGGCTATTAATTTGCACGGAATTACCCCGTTTTTTTTATTGCGATATATAAAGAGGGGTTAATTAATGAGGGTTTGTGTTTAAATGTATTGCGGGGTAAGTTAGGTTTGTGAAAAGGAAAAACATTGGATCGGTATATGTATATTGCAAATATGTTGTTATTATTTGGCTATCCATCCACATTAATAATATAAATGCGAAAGTAACTCTCTGTCTGTCCTCTTCACGTTTAAACTGCTGAACTAATTGGAATGAAATTTGGTATCGAGAGAGTTTGAGCTACAAAAAGAACAATGGATAATTTTTAACCCACAACGAAACTTAAAGACGGGCATGACAGGCTGAAGAAGTCGCTAGGAAAAGCTAGTATTTAAGGTATTAAACCAAAATTTTAGACCAAAAACTTCCTTCCTTCCCGTGGGAGCTTCCACTTGCAACTTTGTCGGCGTAAGATCCCACGGGAACCTGTTATCGTGATATCAAGTATCATCATCATCTGATGATATGATTATGACCCGAAGGACGTCCACCTTATGACGGCTTTGCCCACGCTGTATGTGGTAACCAATATATCAAGTAACCAATTTTTTACTCATGACAAAGGTGGCTAACGAGCAGACGGATTGCCTGATGGTAAGCAATTACCGTCGCCTATGGGCACCTGCAACACCAGGGAAGTCACAAGCGCGTTGCCGGCCTTTAAGGGGGTTGGAGCTCTGGGAACCTTACTCACTATCAGGACAACAGTACATACCTTAAAGGTAGCAGTGCTATTATGGCTGTGGTCTTCTGTAAGGAGAAGGTATACTTTCCCAGTTGGGCTATGTCTCAATTCATATATTTGTCTATCTGTAAGTACGCCAAGTTGTATATAAATCCGTACACCTATTATTGCTTGATTGAGTAAACGATATGATCATTTAATTAGTTCGCAAGTTCAGTTAATTATTTATATTAATAAAGAGTATATTCTTAGATATACCTACAAAGGAAATTAAAATAATTCCGTGTAGTCGTGTAGACTGCGACTTTTTGTTACTGCAGCATTCCACGGATGTACCAATGCTTGCCTAGATAGGCTTTGTTTTGATAATTCAATCAAATATTAACTTGACTCATTTATGATATATAAATACTTCTGCATTTTAATATTAGTTATGACATTAAGTGTTACTAGCCCGTGTCCGTGTACCCCCAGGGACACGAACGCAAAAATTTTTATGAGGGCTATGTAAAATCTTGCAACACCACCGTGTTGCAGTATTTAAAAAAATATGGCATTAGATATAAGGCAGACAGCGTATGAGAGGATCTAGTGTGACTAAACCCGTGTGCCCCCAGGGTACACGAACGCAGAAGTTTGTGAGGACTGTACACCGTGTTGCAGTATTTTAAATGATGAAATAAAACGCAGACAGCGTATGACGGATCTAGTGTGACTAAACCCGTGTACTCCCCAGGGTACACGGGTGCAGAAGAAGTTTGCATGCGGGTTGGGTACCGGGTCTGTATTTCTTAATGGCGCCCGCGGCGCGAGTATTCGGATACGGCGGGATTTATGAATGGGACGTGGCCGTGTTATGGTTAATGGGATTACTAGTGCGAGTATGAGATGTAACTGTTTTGTATTAAATTATCAACGGTATGTGAATACATTTGACGACCGGTCTGGTTTAGTGGGTAGTGACCCTGCCTATGAAACCGATGGTCCTGGGTTCGATTCCCAGTCAGGGCATTTATTTGTGTGTTGAGCACAGATATTTGTTCCTGAGTCATGGGTGTTTTCTATGTATTTAAGTATTTAATGTATCTATCTATTATATATCGTCGTCTAGTACCTACAACACAAGCCTTACTGAGTTTACCGTAGGACTAGGTCGATTTGTGTATGATTGTCCCGAAATATTTATTTATTTATTTATATTTATTTATTTTTTGTTTTACATAGTAGGGTGATGGCGCCAATATTGGACACTTTGAGCTGACAGGCACTAATGATGGACACTTAGTTCTTAATTCAAAAACAATAACATAACGATATAAAGTGAATATTTACCAACAAATGCACAACACTTGATTCTTTTGAAATAAGCACCAATGTTTATGATTGGTTCCTTGTCCATTACTGGTGCCGTTACCCTCACAGTCGCCATCAGATATATCGGAGCTGTGGAGGTGGTCAGAAATATCTGAACTTGCACTTTATCGCTTCGACAATAGAGAGCGTTGTTCAGATATTTGTGACCATTCTCCACAGCTCGAGGTAGCTTCCAACTGATGCTTGTGGAGTCCAGGGGGAAAACTATTTTCAGCAGTGGACGTCTTATGGCTGAGATGATGATGACGACCTTAGAATTTATTTACCCTATTTTTATAACATTTGATGGACCCCGACAAGACCCCATAAAAACTCAATCTTTATTGAATAGGATAGAAAGTAAATCTCCCATCGTCCAATTACGCAAAGTGCCATACGTTCCTTTTCCGAAATTCGCGTCCCCTTTAAAAAAAAAACGCAATAAACGACTTATCGCTCACTTTGCGTCCCCAGGGGGTAAAGTGGACATGATCGGTCCATCGGTGGATCAGGTGATCTGTCAATGGGTGGGCTTATTGAGATTAAGTGCCATTGTGACGCTTAAATTTTTAAGGGCATTTGACATTTTTCGTTATTTTTTCTCATACAGGCGTGTACTGGATAGCTGTCCGAATCCTCTTAAGACCCCAAGAGCCTATTTTTAGGACAACAAAATGTACTCGTAAAGTAAATTTCCACTTCCGATTGATGCCTATGGAGGTCCAGGGGGGAGGCATGTTGTATGCTCAGCAATGGAAGTCTTATGGCTGAGATGATGATGATGATGATTGTCAAATGAGTTCTATGAGCTAGACGATATGGCCAATTGTTACAATTATTTAATTAAAAAAAAACAGCAGAGGTTATATAAGTTTATGATGTTTTAATATTTACAAGCAACAGTTATAAATAAGATAATTGCTAAGAATAACGACTTTACACTAATATGTACTTATAAATATATTAATAATAAATAATAATTAGTGTACCCCTTACATTTCATTAAAATTGTCGAAAGGGCCTCTGCGCGTTGGCTCGATCTGGCTCCGCGTACGCCTCCCAAATGTCCGGAACACTATTGTTCCGTGTACGGAAGAGACATAAAAATATTAATAAAAAATAAAAGTCTTAAAGTAAAACTATCTGAATAAAACTGCTAACTTAAAAATAAAAATCTAAAAATTTAATTCTAGGTGCGGCCCTCTTGGCAAGGTGCCCATCACGCAGACGGCGTTCCTGCGTTCAATTGCGATAGGTATTAATTGTGCGAGAAAGCCGCTGGGCGCGAAGGTCATCTGTAGCCTCTCTGGTGCGTTTACCCTGCGCCTTAGTTAATTCATATAACTGCTACATACTTAAGAAAAAAAAAACTTAGTTAATGAAAATTAAAATATTTAAGGTCAATGTGGGTAAGACCGGCATAATTTATTTTTAAGGGAACTCCGTCATATGTGACACTAAATACCTATGAGATAATGTAGTACATTGGTTGGTAGACGGTCTTTCCTGAAAGACGTTCTAACCCATATTGACCTTAATAAAATATTTTTATTTGCCTTAGTAAAATATACTAATATATGTGAACACAATAGTAGACTCACCATCAGATATCCTTGGATATCGGAAATGGTCACAAATATCTGAACAAAGCCTCTATTGCCTAGGCAATAAATTGCATGTTCAGATATTTGTGACCACCTCCACAGCTCCGATATATTGCCGTACTATCGAACAAAGTGATTCATGACCCACCTAGCCGACAAACGGTTTGAAAGTGTCATTAACTTGATTTGATACTTTCAACCGTTTTCGATCTAGGTGGGTCATGAATCACTTTGTTCGATAGTACATCTGTTTTTAATACTAATTTGAATTTATATATAAAAAAACAACATGTTATTCTGAACATTTTATTTTTTCATACTCAATTTATTATTATACTGTCCAAATACATTTCGCCCCAGTCTCCCCTTTAAAAACAAACACGCGAGGCAAATGCAAGAACACATCGGTTGCATACAACGTCCCTGGAGGCCCTCTTTATAGTACTTCCCCTCTGCAAGAACTTAAGGGCTGTTCACCGTCTCGCCCCGTTCTCCCCTAACCACCTTAAAAATGCATTATAAACAACTCTTACTCCAATACGTTTAAAGTCGCATTTCGTTTGTCAGAGGCATGTTTGTAATAGTATAAAATTTTACGTCACAATAGGGTAAGTAATTTAATTGATGGCGCATTCGATTTACGAAAATGGATGTCGGCGAATTAAAAATGTATTTTTATTTCTTTTAAATCGGCGTCTTGTTGTATTGGGAGTTTTTTTGTTTTCAATTTAGTTAATGGGAGTCGAGTTTTTGATGTCAATGGAATTGGTTAACGGATCATTGATTTGATTATCTTAAGGGTCTGTCACAAGGGTGGAGATAAAAGATATATTTCTGGAACGCTACCGCGGGAATCGACATTCGTTCAATTGTCTCTGTCACTCTAATGACGCATTAAATATAGTTAAAGAGAAGGAAAAATTACTCGTATGGCTAGTGTAAAGTAAAAGGTAAGACTACACAATGATAAGTCTAGACTACGAAATATACAAATGCTACGAGTAGGTACTTAAGTGGTAAGTTTATATATCTATTTAATCTTTATTGCACCTAAGAAAACCTTCATCATCAGCCTATCGCAGCCCACTGCTGGACATAGGCCTCCCCAATTTCACGTCACCGTTTTCGATCTTCGGCTGTTCACATCCAGCTCCTGCCAGCCATCTTGCGCAAGTCCTCACTCCACCTTGCCTGAGGGCGTCCTACACTCTACGCTTGCTAAGACGCGGTCTCCACTCAAGAACTCGTTTACCCCAACGGTTATCGGTTCTACGGCTAATATGGCCAGCCCACTGCCACTTCAACTTGCTAATACGGGCTATGTCGATTACTTTGGTTCTCTGCCGGATTACCTCATTTCTGATTCGATCCCGCAGAGAAACGCCGAGCATAGCCCTTTCCATAGCCTGTTGAGCGACTTTCAACTTGTGGACCAGCCGTACCGTCAGTGTCCACGTTTCGGCTCCATACGTCATGACGGGTAGGACGCACTGATTGAAGACTTTCGTCTTTAGGCACTGTGGGATCGACGATGTGAAGACTCGACGCCTAGCTGAATTCTTCTATTCATATACTATAAAATGATTTTGATTTGACTATTTGTAATAGGGGACCCGGTAAGCTGTAAGGTTGTCTTTTCCTCCCTACGTGTGTTCTATCTCTTGTACAATGGTATGTGCTCCGAAGAACTGTTTGACATGATGCCAACGGCCACTTTCTACCATCGCACCGCTCGTCGTCGGCAGTGCATTCATCCACACACCCTAGAGCCTAAACGGTGGCGCACTAAGCGGTTTAAGAGGAATTTCCTCCCGCGAACGCTGCGGCTGTGGAATAAACTCCCTGCCAAGATTTGCTCAAGGGACTATAGTATAAGGTTCTTCAAAAAAGCAGTGTACCGGTTCTTAAAGGGTAGGAAACGTGCATGTGAATCCTCTGGAGTTGCAGGCGTCCATAGGCTACGGTAACTGCGTACCATCAGGCGGGCCGAACGCTTGTTTGCTACTGTCGTTTATAAAAAAATATGGAGTGTGCAACACATTATGTAAAAAAATAAAATATTTACAATTTTATTCGAAATAAAAAGAAACAAGCATAATTATGAATTCGTTAAACATTATATGACGTTTTTGTCCCGCTCGTCACCATTACACAGCATATATCGCTAACAGCACCAGCTGACATGCAATCCAACGTCCAATAAACTTGTCCTATTTACGACTCCCAGGGGCCATACTACCCTAGTCCTATAAAAAGGCTTAAGTGCCAATCAAATGACGTTACATAAGTCGTTTGAAATGTGTAACCTTACACCCCTGAATGACGTCACGCACGGAATGTTTTACGTTTGTTGTGAAATGAGTCATGTTGGAGCTTTTTTAGGATATGTCATACATTTTTAACATCCGTTACAAAATTACTATAAAGACAATTTTCCTGCATAGTATATTTACAAATAGTCCTTTCAAATAATCCCCGCCCCCCTATTTCTCTTATCGCTTAGTACTTCCGTATTGAGAACACACATCTCAAATTTCACCACATAACCAAGGATCGGACAAACGCCCGTCATTTTGAAAATATAACCCCGTACAGAAGAGACTTCCTTATGTTAATAAAAAAATAGTACTTAGCTGGAGATGCGGGTTCGAATCCCGTCTCGAACACCGGAGGTCCTCGTCGTTTTTTCTTAAGTATATGTTATTTATTTCAACTTTTAGTATTTTATACATTTATTGAACCATAATTTATATCCAGTGACAAATTAGTTTATGATTGACATTCCGAAAATTTTCGCCAATAAAATAGAATGACCAAGATTTTTTCTAAATGTTCAGTTATGAGTGTATAAAATGTGAATTTAGGACCCATTTATACATTGAAAAAATCCGTTCACAGTCTACGACATCATAGGGGCATATGTATTCGTTGACATTGGTATACTGTTCTTCCAAAATATTTTAACATAAAATAAGAAAGTCTCTGCTGTACGGAACAGGGTTATATTTTCGAAATGACGGGCGTTTGTCCGATCCTTGACATACCTTTTAGTCGAAAGTGACTGTGAGGGCAATAGGGAAAGCAAACCAAAGTCACTGATATAATTGCTCTCAGAATTGTTAGACTTAAATGTCAGTGGGTAGGGTGCATAAAAAAAGAGCTCATTGCCAGAAGAGACAAAAACTACTCCGCTTGCGACTATGTGCTGGGGACGCGGTGTGGACGTTCAACATGGTGGTCCAACAACCTGGTCACCAACGCGTCACCATTCGTTTTAGTATTCCTTGGAGAGCAGCAATGAACCTTTTTTGGCTGATGATAGTGATGATTTTCATAACCATAGCAATCACAATGTATTCGTTGACATTGGTATACTGTTCTTCCAAAATATTTTAACATAAAATAAGAAAGTCTCTGCTGTACGGAACAGGGTTATATTTTCGAAATGACGGGCGTTTGTCCGATCCTTGACATAACTTTTAGTCGAAAGCTACTGTGAGGGCAATGGGGAAACCAAACCAAAGTCACCGACATAATTGATCTCAGAATTGCTAGACTTAAGTAGCAGTGGGTAGGGTGCATAAAAAAAGGGCGCATTGCTAGAGGAGCCAAAAACTACTCGGCTTGCGACTATGTACTAGGGACGCGTTGTGGACGTCCAACAAGGTGGTCCGACAACCTGGTCACCAACGCGTCACCATTCGTTTTGGTATTCCTTGGAGAGCAGCAATGAACCTTTTTTGGCTGATGATAGTGATGATTTTCATAACCGTAGCAATAACAATACGTCTTATTTTAGAACTAAAACTGGCCCCACTACGACCTAATAACCCCTATACCAGCACAACCCCTAATTAATTAAACACTGCACCAATAAAACCCGATTTGCAATAAAACGTTTCCCCGTTGTAAATAAATCGTGACGTTATCGTTATCGGATCGGATCGTGGCACGTTCGAATTTTAAACTGTGACTGACCGCGCTCGTAAATCAACGTGCGTGCGCAGATATGGTTGGCAGCGGACTGATGGACAAACTTTTTTATTTTTTATATATTTTTTTCTAGAATCTATCAAATCTATTACTGTTCTATTATTTCCGCTCGTTCAGTAATTAAGTAATCGTTTTTGGCCTTCTTTTAAAACCTAGCTCTCCCTTTGTGATGTTCGATGATCTTAAAGCTCAAGATCACGTGTATTTCCGAGGTCTACCTATCATCGATAGATATATTGATGGAAGAAAGGAAGAAGAAGAAGGACAAAGCATGAAATGACAATGTATATTCAAAAAAATTCAAAAAATTCTAAATTTGTTTATTTATTCATGGGTTTATGTTTTTACACAGTGTCGAATCCTCCTTTTAAGTTTGACACTTGTGTTAGGAGCATATACAAAGTCATGTTCCTTCGACATGCTGGCTGGCCAATTTTCTCTTTTCGGTACTATGTGGCACAGTGGCATCTATGGACACATGTTGAGTTATTTTGACAGCGAGACATCCCCATAGAACTAGTATAGCACTGAAACGTACTGCTGTTAAACATGATAGACGTTACTATTAACATTTTTTTTGAATAATTTATTCTTTAAGTATGTCATCTATTTTCAATTTATGATAGATGTCGCTAATGTGTTTGCCAGTAAGCGAGGAACGCGGTTTTGTATAGACATTGAATTCCACATTTTATATGTTCCTTGCTGTTACCAAGTATTTTAATAACCTTGAAAACGAGGAAAGCCACGGTATTAGCCAGGTTTGCTTGAACAATCTGAGACAAACGGAGCCCCACCGGAACTAGCTTCCATTTCCGCTCAACCATCTTTAAAAGAGGCCGTTAATGAGGTTACTGTCTAGACTTCTTAGGTCTTAAATATTAAATCTGAGGTAGATGTATACCTACATCTATTTCTGTAGATTGTCTCTCTCAATGAGAAGGTATTTCGCTTGTCCTTATTCAAATAATACAGGACATTCTTACACAAATTGACTCAGCCCCAGAGCCCCACGGTAAGCTCAAGAAGGCTTGTGTTGTACACTCAGCCACGATATATATAATATACAATTACTAAAATACATCTACAGACACCGTGTCTACGTTTGCCGTGTGATGCCGGCTGACTAGAATAGCACCACCCCATCTCCTCCCGCGGGTGTCGTAAGAGGCGACAAAGGGAAAAATCCTACGGGCGGGCAGCAGCGTCCGTTGAAACCCAATCTACAGCTACTGCGGTCGCCAACCCGCCTGCCAAGCGTGGCGACTATGGCAACTACCCCCAAGATGATACAAGTCATATTTGTGGAAGGTCTATGTCCAGCAGTGGACTGCATACGGCTGAAATGTATGTATGATGTATGTATCTACAGACACCCATGACTCAGGAACAATATTTGTGCTCATCAGACAAATAAATGTCCTTACTGGGATTTAAACCCAGGACGATCGGCTATTTTCAGAGCAATACATAGATAATTATAATATACTCGTTAGGCTGTGATATTATATACACCCTATCCTTCACTAAGGGGCTTTATATGGAAGTTTTCATCTTACTCCCCAAATTATGCATATTTCGTTCTGCAACTTAAAAAAAAACTCATTTATTTTTAATTTTATTATTATCATACAAGTTAAATGCATTTGACTTCATGTTTCTACTTAGTTACAAACGGATAAACTCACGTGTACATTGGAATGTACATACTAGGCGACATGTTTCGGGTAAGCGTAAGTACCCATTTTCAAGCCCAGTCAGGACAAATAGCATTGCGATACAACGAGGAAATGCCACCAGCAACCTTGGTACAGATTTAATATAGTAAGTAGTTATGATAATATTGTAATTGCAGTGTACATATTCGTATTTGATCTTAATACATAATATAGGAGTTATTATTATAAGATAAAAATGTTATTTTCAATGTACAGCCAGCAGCAGAAGTAGCTAAGCATTTAAGGTGTTCAAAATGAGGTCAACACGTCTCTATTGTCAAGAGAATAAGAGCGCGTGTAGGTCATTTTGAACACTTCAAACGCTTAGCAACTTTTGCTGCTGACTGTACATAGTCTAACACGAAATTGACAGCATGCTAATGTTTCTATATGTTCATTAAAAAAAGTCTAATGTCAAGTAAGGTATAGATAAATTAGCGAGATCGTAGAATTGCATTGTAATATGTTAAGTAAAATATAATCCTTCACCAGAAAAAGCTTATCAACCTAACCCAAATACCTGTGTTCAAAGCTGAGTTAACCCGAACACTGCCGCGGGCTGAGATAAACGCGGATTTATGCGAAGCGATTTTTAACCGTTTTTAACTTAACATTATAAATGGGTGCCCTAAATTAGTTTGGTACACGTCAATTTTATATCAGTTTGTCACTGTTCATCTTTGATTATATAGTAATTTCATACATATAATAGTCTGTATTAATATTATAAATGCGAAAATACGTAACTCTCTCTGTCTATCAGCCTGTTGCCTCTTCACGCTTAAACCGCTGAACCAATTGCGATGAAATTTGGTAAGCAGAGATTTTGAGCTACGATAAAGGACTAGAATAATTTTTATCTCGCAATCATACTTCAAAGACGGGCATGGCTGGCCGACGAAGACGCGAGAAAAAGCTAGTAATCAATGATTACTAATCATATAAGGTAGGATTTGTTGTTGTGAGTCATTGATGTTTTCTATGTACTTATTTAAGTATTTCTATATTACATAATATCGACGGTGGAAATTTCAAATATCGTAAGGGACATACTTTTATATGCGACTTACGACATTTGAAATTTCCACTGTCGATATGTCATTGGCTGAGTACTCACAACACAAACCTACTTGAGCTTGATACCGTGGGGCTCAGTCAATTTATTTATTTCCTTTTTTTTCTACAAGACTGACCAGCGTTTGGCCTCAATCACACCTGATGGCAAGTGTCGACGAGGTCGAGGGTGTAGCACGCTTGTTCAATAACAGTCTATTCACCCTTGCCACGAAAAGACCAAAATGATATCTGTGTCCAATTTGTGTAAGTATGACCTATAAATGATTATTAGTTGTTACCTAGATTTTTACCGACTTTTCGGAAATGGACTTCCATGGTCGCTGGATTTTAGTTATGACGCGATAATATACGTCCCGTTTGACCTGTTAAAATGTTCAAGTATAAAGTATTTCTTTACTTGTAAGAAGGTACCAAATTATTTGACACCAAGTTTCAAAACTTTCTAGATGCATCTCACAGCTTGCAACTGCAGCGCTAACGAACTGCCGCTAACCCAATATTAGCTTGATTGTAAACTTCATTAGCTGTTTATGAAGGAATCACTCACGAAGTTAACTATTTTTTTTAGTGCACGTAACATGATATAAGAACTTAAACATACACTAATTAATTGGTTAGAAGCAATATTGACTTATAAAACGTTACCCGATTCTATACAATTGTATATGGTTGAATTTCACGATATTTTTGTGCTTAAAGTTGGTAACACTAAATCTAAGAATAGAAGGAAAATATAAAAATATAAACCAACTGCCTCGAGCTAGAATGCATAAACCAGCTGCCTCGAAAATAATGGATTCCCTTGATACGTCGCAAATACTCAACAGACGATCATAATTTTTATTAATAATAACACAATTACTTATTTTCTATAACGTATACGTCTTACATTTTCAAAACTTCTTCTGTGTGTCTCACCCATACATTTACTGAGGACAGTAATGCCTAGAATCGAGTAGCGCGAGAAGCTCGGCGCCCTCTTAATACATAATTAATTTAAACTATCACTGTTTGTACAGTTGCCATCAGATATATCGAAGCGACCGTGGTGGTCCCAAATATCTGAACAACGCCTCAATTATAGATAATAAGTTTGTCAGTGTGACTCGATCTTCAGGGTTTTGAACCCTTTATCAGCGTTCATGATCATCGGGTGGACTGAGGAAAACATATTTTTCTTTTCAGGATGAAGTTTAAATTAGTATACGTGATGTAGGGTGACGGCATCAGTAATGGACAAGGAACCAATCATGAACATTAGTGCTTCAAAGGAGTCAAGTTTTGTGCATTTGTTGATACGTATTCAATTTAATAATGTTTTGGTGTTTTTTTTTTATGAAATAGGCGGCAAACGGATTGCCTGATGGTAAGCAATTACCGTCGCCCATGGGCACCCGTAACACCAGGGGCGTCACAAGCACGTTGCCGGCCTTTAAGGGGAGTTGGAGCCCTGGGAACCTTACTCACCACAAGGAACACAACACTACATACCTGAAAGGTAGCAGTGCTATTATGGCTGTGGTTTTCTGTAAGGAAAGGTTGTGCTGCCCCAGATTCAAGCGTGATGGTCATCGCTGTGCCCTTAAAATAAAAAAATGAAATAAAAAGCCTTTTTATTCCATTAACACTAAAACTAACATTTTTTTTTTTTTTTTTTAAACAATACTAATTTATTATTATTCTCTTTATTTATCTTCTTTCTTAGATTAGGTTTTATACAATATTTTTATAAAAGTAAAATATAAAAATACATCTAAAACATATCAAAACAATAAAAACATTATAAAAAACCTAACCTAGAGTGCCGCCGGCAACGGGGCAGGGCCCAGGCTGCCGGTGGTTAGGGCTGCAGAGAGAGGAACCGTCGGACTATGCGCGCCGTGTCCAGGATTACCGCCTTCTGAATCTGACCCTTGATCCAACCACAACCACGTAGCGAGAGTCTCTCAAGATGTTGGTCGAGACTCTTCGCTATGAGACCGTTCGCGGAAACAACTATCGGTACAATGATCGCCGAATCAACTTCCCACATGGCGGTTACCTCGTGAGCCAAGTCTAAGTACTTGCTGGACTTGTCCTTCTCGGCCTTCACGAGGTTCTCGTCACATGGGACGGTGATATCGATGAGCATTGCCCGGCGCTGCGATCGATCTATCACCACGATATCAGGCTTATTGGCTACAATAGTCCTGTCCGTGATAACAGATCGATCCCAATAGAGCGTGGCACGACCATTTTCGAGAACTGGCGCAGGTGTGTACTTGTAGTACGGCACTTCGCGGTCCGCAAGTCCATACATAAGAGCAAGCTGCTGGTGTATAATCCTGGCTACAAGGTTATGTCTGTGCAAGTACTCGCCGTTAGCAAGATGAGAGCAACCGGAAATTATATGCCTGAGTGACTCTCCGGGACGGCGGCATGCCCGACAAATGTCGACCGTACCGTCCTTCAGGATATATTTCCGGTAGTTATTCGTCATGATAACTTCGTCCGCAATTGCACAGGCAAAACCCTCGGTTTCTCCGAAGAGGTCCCCGAATCGTAGCCAGTTCACCGACGCGGGCAGGTCTACGTCTGGTCCCGTTAGGGCCCTGTAGAACCGCCCGTGTAGCTCCTTACTCTTCCATACGGCCTTGCGGTCCTCGGTGCTTAGTACCAATGGTTTGCGCCATTTCTCGTTTGCCAAGGAGAGCGGTGTGAGGTTCCTGTCTACTGCCACCACATCACGATGCATCCCACACTCGTGGTTCAGGAAATAATTCCTGAGATTGCACACCTCACGGTTATGGCGACTTTTGGCATTTAAAAGCCGCGGCCTCCACACTTCCGTGGGATGTACAATCTCATAACCGACGAGCGTGGGTGTAGCATGCGATGTGTGGTGAGTAGTAGTCGGACCCTCCGATCCAGGGCATCCAGCTCGGTCTGAGTCCATCTTAGTATGCCAAAGGAGTATATAAGTAAGGGCATTACCCAAGCGTTGAAGGCCCGAACCTTATTGCCACCTGACAAAAGGCTATTAAGTACTTTTGTCAGCCGACCGAAGAAGCGCTCCTTCACCGCCTGTCTAATAGCCACATCCTCAATACCCAGAGACTCTGACATACCAAGATATTTATAGGTTTCTGATTCGGAGATAGACCTGAACGACATCGTCTCAGAAAGCTGTAAATTTGTTGAATTTACTACTTTCCCCCGCTGTACATGCATAACCGCACACTTATCGACACCAAACTCCATCTTGATGGCGCTACTGAACACTTCAGTGGGTTGGCTCCAGCAAGACTCGGTTGTTTGGCGCAAATAATTTGAGGTCGTCCATATACAGAAGGTGAGAAATGACTTCACCCTCTCTCCGAAGCCGGCAACCTAGTCCCAAATCCTTCAGTAAAGTACTGAGCGGATTCAGAGCTAGGCAGAACCATAGGGGACTCAAACTGTCACCCTGGAATATTCCTCGCTCGATCCTTATGAAGTCCTGCGGGCCAGGGGTCATCGCCACCTCCTGGTTGACGAAGGACTGTGGTCCATTGCCTCATACACGCACCTAGGAAGGATCTTAAAGTTGCATTGACTTTATACAACTCTAAGATCCTCTGCAGCCATGAGTGAGGCACCGAATCATAGGCCTTCTTGTAATCAATCCAGGCGGCCGAGAGGGCCCCTGTTCCGCCGGACCTGTTGGCAAATGGTCATGTCTATGAGGAGGAGCTCTTTAGTACCACGGGACCCAACCCTACATCCATTTTGAGAGGTGGCCAAAATGTTGTTCGCGACAATGTGCGTGTTAATTTTTGCTCTCAAAATGGATGTAAGGAGCTTGTAGAGTGTAGGCAAGCACGTGATGGGTCGATAGTTTTAGCTTCCGTGGTACTACCGGACTTATAGAGCAGGAAGGTCGTACCAGTTGTTAAGGAAGGTGGCAGGGAGCTGAGCTCAAGGGCTTGTTGGAATTGCGCTGCTAATCGCGAGTGCGAGCATCGAAACCATTTCAACCAGAAATTGTGCAATCCATCCGGTCCAGGACTTTTCCAGTTCTGGGCCGTGCGGATTGCACAACTTACGTCGTCGGGGCTGATGGTGATAGCCCCCATAGGTTCGATAGACTCGCACTCACGTTCAACAACGCTCATCCATTCACCCTCCGTGTGTTCAACAGGCACTGACCAGATGCTACGCCAGAAATCAGTCATGACAGTAGCATCCGGCAGCTGCGTGTTAGACACACGGGGATCACCTTCCTCCCATCTTCGGTACACCTTCCTTTGGTCACTCTGAAAGAGGCGATTCTGCTGGAATCGATCCACACGCTCTCTATAGCGACGAATACGGCTTGCCCATGCATAGACTTTCTGCTTCAGGAAGTCGATGCGTTCCGTGATATTGGCCATGTAGTCGCGGGGCCTGATATTCGTCCCCGCGAACGCCTGGTTCACAAAACGCATCACTCGGGGGCGATTATTGCCCCCCCTGAAGCAGATCAGCTTTGCAATGAGAGTCCTGAATGAAGTGATACGACGCTCGATCCGTACTTGCCATGCAGGGACACCCCCGGCGGTCCTAGGTGCACGTTCAGCGTCCGGAAACTTGACTCGTGCAACACGGCACGCCGCGATGGCCCCGCAGTACATGATCGAGTGTGTATCATCTAAATCTTTACTAGTCCGAAGATATGGCTCTAGTAAAGCATTCAAGGCTCCCATTATCGCATGATTGCGTCTATTCATTGGCAAGCGTGGTATTCGAGGCCTAGGGTTGTTTGTGGAGCGATACTGCGTAATCGTCTCTTCCAGAGTCCTCCTCATTTGCTCATTAGCTGTGGTACTCACACTCTGACTCGCGAACTCCTCCTCGTCGGCGCAAGGATCCACCCGCGGCACCCGTGGTGCCAGGTCGGATGCTGGCATCGAGACCGGCGCCGTGGCGGGCGGGTCCTGCGCCGAGGTGAAGGCGGCACGAGCAGAGAGAGCCTCCAGGCGAAGCCGATCAAGCGTCAAGTCATCCAATCGCTTGAGCCGTTGGATGACTCGCACCTGATCCGATAGTCGCTGCGCAGTCACGTCGATAGTTGGTTCAAGGGCCTGAAACAGAGGCAGCATCCGGACACGGTACGCGCACAGATTAGTTCCCCCCTCTGTAGCCCCGTAATAGGCGCGCATGCAGTTCTCATTCATTGTTTGAGTCAACCGCATGCGACGCACTACACCACCGGCAGCGGGAGCCGTGGGCGGGGCAGTGTGTCCCGCGGGCCCCAAGCGTGCCGGCAGCGGCGGCCGTCCTCGCCGCGCAGGTGGTCGTCGCGGCGGCGGCTGCCTGCACTCGTCGCTCGCCTCGCTGGTGTCGGCCGCAGTTGCGAACTCCTCGGCCAACGACGATGGCGAGGAGACAGATGAGGCAGGCGAGGGTGGTGGGCGTGCGTGAGTCGTAGACGCTTCCTTGCGTGTGTTGCTCCTTGTCAACATTTTCGTTTTGATATCGAGTACCTATATCGGCATTCTGGTACATGTTTGCGGTCTTTTTTATAATTATGAAAGTACCAAATGAATCAAAAATGCCAGTAAATACATATTTTATCAAGAATAAACTGAAAATGTGCAAAAACACGTCAAACGTTGACGGCGTCAAATTTTTTTTATCGCCTATATTATTATTATCTTTATTCATTTTAAATCTTAGGTTAGGTTTTATAACATTTTTATAAAAGTAAAATATAAAAATACATCTAAAACGTATCAAAACAATAAAAACATTATAAAAAACCTAACCTAGAGTGCCGCCGGCAACGGGGCAGGGCCCAGGCTGCCGGTGGTTAGGGCTGCAGAGAGAGGAACCGTCGGACTATGCGCGCCGTGTCCAGGATTACCGCCTTCTGAATCTGACCCTTGATCCAACCACAACCACGTAGCGAGAGTCTCTCAAGATGTTGGTCGAGACTCTTCGCTATGAGACCGTTCGCGGAAACAACTATCGGTACAATGATCGCCGAATCAACTTCCCACATGGCGGTTACCTCGTGAGCCAAGTCTAAGTACTTGCTGGACTTGTCCTTCTCGGCCTTCACGAGGTTCTCGTCACATGGGACGGTGATATCGACGAGCGTTGCCCGGCGCTGCGATCGATCTATCACCACGATATCAGGCTTATTGGCTACAATAGTCCTGTCCGTGATAACAGATCGATCCCAATAGAGCGTGGCACGACCATTTTCGAGAACTGGCGCAGGTGTGTACTTGTAGTACGGCACTTCGCGGTCCGCAAGTCCATACATAAGAGCAAGCTGCTGGTGTATAATCCTGGCTACAAGGTTATGTCTGTGCAAGTACTCGCCGTTAGCAAGATGAGAGCAACCGGAAATTATATGCCTGAGTGACTCTCCGGGACGGCGGCATGCCCGACAAATGTCGACCGTACCGTCCTTCAGGATATATTTCCGGTAGTTATTCGTCATGATAACTTCGTCCGCAATTGCACAGGCAAAACCCTCGGTTTCTCCGAAGAGGTCCCCGAATCGTAGCCAGTTCACCGACGCGGGCAGGTCTACGTCTGGTCCCGTTAGGGCCCTGTAGAACCGCCCGTGTAGCTCCTTACTCTTCCATACGGCCTTGCGGTCCTCGGTGCTTAGTACCACTGGTTTGCGCCAGTTCTCGTTTGCCAAGGAGAGCGGTGTGAGGTTCCTGTCTACTGCCACAACATCACGATGCATCCCATACTCGTGGTTCAGGAAATAATTCCAGAGATTGCACACCTCACACTTCCGTGGGATATACAATCTCATAACCGACGAGCGTGGGTGTAGCATGCGATGTGTGGTGAGTAGTAGTCGGACCCTCCGATCCAGGGCATCCGGCTCGGTCTGAGTCCATCTTAGTATGCCAAAGGAGTATATAAGTAAGGGCATTACCCAAGCGTTGAAGGCCCGAACCTTATTGCCACCTGACAAAAGGCTATTAAGTACTTTTGTCAGCCGACCGAAGAAGCGCTCCTTCACCGCCTGTCTAATAGCTACATCCTCAATACCCAGAGACTCTGACATACCAAGATATTTATAGGTTTCTGATTCGGAGATAGACCTGAACGACATCGTCTCAGAAAGCTGTAAATTTGTTGAATTTACTACTTTCCCCCGCTGTACATGCATAACCGCACACTTATCGACACCAAACTCCATCTTGATGGCGCTACTGAACACTTCAGTGGTTTTCAGTAATTCCAGCAAGATTCGGTTATTTGGTGCAAATAATTTGAGGTCGTCCATATATAGAAGGTGAGAAATGACTTCACCCTCTCTCCGAAGCCGGCAACCTAGTCCCAAATCCTTCAGTAAAGTACTGAGTGGATTCAGAGCTAGGCAGAACCATAGGGGACTCAAACTGTCACCCTGGAATATTCCTCGCTCGATCCTTATGAAGTCCTGCGGGCCAGGGGTCATCGCCACCTCCTGGTTGACGAAGGACTGTGGTCCACTGTCTCATACACGCACCTAGGAAGGATCTTAAAGTTGCATTGACTTTATACAACTCTAAGATCCTCTGTAGCCATGAGTGAGGCACCGAATCATCTTATTATTATTATTTTTATTTTTTTAATAATCTAATCTAACAGTGTTAGGACCCCTTCCGGGTATAGGCCTCCTCCAACCTCTTCCACCGTTCTCGGTCTTGTGCCTCTGTGAGCCAGTTCCTCGACACTCCCTCTATATCATCAGCCCAGCGAGCGCGGAGACGTCCAGATCCTCGTTTTCCACTTGGTCCCTTCCAGATAGTTAATCGTTTTGTCCATTTTTGGTCTGGCATCCTCGCGATGTGACCTGCCCACTGCCATTTGAGTCTTAGTGAGTGTTCGAGAGCGTCTATTATTTTAGTTTTTTCTCGTATATTTTTGTGACGTATTTTATCTATTAATTGCCCTTTGACATGCTCTAATCTTGTATTTAATGTAACTTGTGTATTTCCACGTTTGACAACCGTAACTAAGTGTGGGAAGGAGACATGAATCTAATACTTTTCTTTTTAGATGTAGTGGCAGGGCACTCAGAAGTATATTTGACATGCTCCAAAACTTGTTCCATGTTTTATTTACCCGCCGCTCTACTTCTTCCGTGTTGTTATCCGGTCTGAAGGATATCTGTTTCCCAAGGTATATATACTGTTTTACATAAACTAGTTTAATGTCTTCTATAAATATTTCTTTTTCTACATGATTGGTCATATGTTTTGTTTTTTGGAGATTCATTTCAAGACCGATGTTTTTACTTGCTGCGTGTAGAGTATTGATCATAAATTGTAGATCGTTCCAACTTCTAGATAGTAAAACTACATCGTCTGCAAAAGCTAGATATGTGAGATATTTTCCGTTTATGTTTATTCCTCTATATTCCCATTTTTGACTTTTCATAACTATATGCAGAACGCTTATGAATAGAGTTGGGGAGAGCGGGTCTCCTTGCCTAACCCCTCTTTCGATGTCTATGTATCTGTCAGTCGTTTCTAATTTAACTCTACTTTTGCAGTTTGCGTAGATGTGCTTTAGTATATTTATATAAGTACTATTTACTCCTGCTTCTTCAAGCGCTTTCCATATGAATTTATGCTCTATCGAGTCGAATGCCTTTTGGTAGTCAATAAAGGCGATGTAGAATGGTATTCGGAACTCTCTATGTTTATCTATGAGTTGCTCTACCGTTTGCAAATGGTCAACAGTACCGAACCCTCTCCGAAAGCCTGCTTGTTCCACTAGAAGAAAGTTATCGATTTTTAGAGATATTCTGTTCTGCAATCCTATTGCAAACAGCTTGTAAAAGCTTGACATGAGGCTTATTGGACGATAGTTT
Organism: Grapholita molesta; assembly: GCA_022674325.2. Taxonomy (NCBI): domain Eukaryota; kingdom Metazoa; phylum Arthropoda; class Insecta; order Lepidoptera; family Tortricidae; genus Grapholita; species Grapholita molesta. Next base: position 18,117,829 of record CP053124.2, on the reverse strand, counting down.
GCGATGTCATTCGGGTCGCCTTTCTTATAGAGGATTACGATATCCGACTCTATCCATTGTTTAGGGACTTTTACCTGTAGCAGTATTTTATTGAACAGTTGCGCTATGGGGGTCAATAGTATGTCTTTAGACGCAGCCAACATATCATTTGTTTTTTCATCGCATCCTGGACTTTTACCCGTTTTCATTTTCCTTAACATTTTGAGTATCTCGTTTTCGTCAAAAAGCTCTGGAGTGTCGTCTCTGTTTGTAAAATTTGTTCCAATTTCATACGATGATCTGTTGTTAGATGACTTGTAAAGGTTTTCGTAGAACGAGGTAGCTATTTCTAAGATGCTTCGTCTCTGCATGTTATTATTTAATTGTGAAATCCATGTTTTACCCGAATTGACTTCTTTGTTGGCTCTTTTTATACTGCCTGAGCTTTTAAAGTGTCTTTCTATAATTCGTGATCTGTGTTGCTCGTACTCCTTTTAATTTTTTTTGTTGACTTGTTTATATAGCATACTTAGCTCGGTCTTTTCTTCATTCGAGAGGGGCCTTCTTTTCTGTAGTTCAGGCCTCCGCTTAATTAGTTGTTTTGTTTCTTCAGATATTATTGATTTCTTTTTGGTTTGATTTTCATGCGATATGGAGCGAATGCTTTGTCGTAATAAATTTGAACTGATTCGTCTTCATTCGTGCATAGTATCTGTTCTCGTGACTCTATCAATTTGTTGCGGTAAGTTGTTTCTTCTTTTCTTGAATCTAATGTCCTTGGCCTATATTTTTTGAACATTGTTCTTCTTTTCTTTGTTTTCCACATTTCCCAAGTTCCCCTAACGAGCCTATGATCCCAAGCATATTCTATATTCAGCATTTCAATATTTTTGAAACGTCCTTTTTCGTTGGATAGTATGAAGTCAATTTCGTTAGTTGATTTTTTGTTTGGTGACAGCCATGTCCATCGCCGATTATTTTTCTTTTTGAAAATAGAATTTACTATAAATAATTTATTTTCTAAAGCGAATTCTATCAATCTTTGACCTCTGCTGTTTCGAGTTCCTAGCCCAAATTTGCCTGCGATTAGCGACTCTTCGGGTTTTGGTACCCCTATTTTTGCGTTGAAGTCTCCTAGAATTATTTTTGTTTTGCCAGTAATTTCTTGAGCGTAGTTGAGAGTGTAATAAAAGCTTTCTATTTCTTATGTGCTGGAGTTCGTTGTAGGTGCATGTACTTGTATAAGTGCTAGGTCTAAATTTTCAAATTTTAAATTTAATATAGCGACTCTCTCTGTTATACCTATAAAACTGACAATATTGTTTTTCCATTTCTTTTTTAACAGAAATCCGACCCCTAAATGGCCTTTTCGTTCCCCAAAATAGCAAAGTATGTGGTCGCAATCTTCTTCAATATGGTATCCATCTCTTCTTATTTCTGCTAGACCGATAATGTCATATTTCACATCGCGTAAGGTAAATCTCAACTCTTCCATCTTTTTCTTTGAAGAGAGGGTTCTTGCATTGTAAGTACAAATATACAAGTTAATAGGTCTATTTTTATTTTTCGGTGTTCCGTTTATCGATTCTTTGTTTCTTGTTGGAGGGTGGTAGTCTAATTCCCCACGATGACAAATCGGCTTGGGGAATGGTATATAATTATTTTTGATTTCTCTGTGTTGATTTTCATTTCGTGTGTCGCTGTGCCCTTATTCTCATAAATTAAAGAACTAAAGTACCCATCATTGTTGCCTGTCAGCTTAAAGTGTCCAACATTGGTGCCATCAACCTAACTCGTTTCAGTTTTCTGAAATAACAATTTTCTCACATGTGCAACATTTTCATTTGTAAGCCCCATACGCAAAAGACAAACGAAAGTCAGACGACACAAACGGTTGGCAGGATATTACGGTCTGCGGCCAGACAGGACGGTTGCAGGGGTGGCACATGATTGGCTCTGAGTTGAAACGTCATTAATTTTTAGCTTTTTCCCTTCCATTCAGTTAGTTGTTACATGGGCGATTATAGGTGAAAAGCTGAACTGAAGGACGATGACTATTATGCAGTTGTGCAGATAATTAATATGGAACTTACGTTAAAATTTGAATATAGAACGCGTCCCCACGTTACTACTACATAGGCCAGGTGCTCTAGCTCACCTACCACATTATGATAAGGTTTTTTTCCACCAATTTTAACAATTTGGAAAATATGACTTCTTATAAAGACTTAACGACAAGTAGTTGTCATTAAATCCCCATTTCCATTCTCTATTCGATAAATACTCAGTTTTTAAAAAGTAGTATTTAAAAACTATTTATCGAACGGAGCATGGAATTGGGCCACAAAGCCCGGTGAGTTGATGTCTGGAGATCGCGCCTTGAGGCGGTTTATGGGAGAGGAGAATATCTAACAGTATTTATGTCTAGCCGAGGGTGACAGGTACCTAAGATTTACCATAATATTTTGTAATACCTAATAAAACACCACCGCACAGCAGGTATTTATTTTTACATAAAACATTGAAAGTGATCCGGATTCATGTACTCGTAGTTGAGTTTATATCTATGAATGATATTTTTTTTTTATGATGAATATTGAAAACATAAATATTGCCAAGAATTGTGCCTAGATCAGGATCAACTGCAAACCAGTCATGTTGAAGCTGTAAGTAACAGCACCAGTTGTACTTTCCGACATGGCGTACTAACAATAGAATTAAACAGACGAACTCCAATCTCAAAACAAAAGTTATCTTAATAAAGTCCAATCAAACAATTCAAAATACAAACACCGTTCCGTTTAAAATTTAAATACGAATTCGGGTGCCCGACGCCTGCCTATCTCGTCATCAAGCTCTGTGTACACGTCTGTACATATTGTCTAGTTAAGCCTGATCCTTGTATTCGTAATAACTCTAATGGGAGTTTTATGCTGGTCGTTTATATAATGTTCGGAACTTAGTGAATAGCTCCTCTGCACCGATCGCAAATAATTAATAACTGCTCTTGTTCATTGGACGCGCTTCGCTAATCGGATCTGCTTCGCAAGTTAAGCCTTTGTTTTTTTTTTCGAACAGCGATTGTTTTGTAAAGCTGCCAGTGATTTTAGTCTTAAGCAAATCTGGTTAAACGAGTTATCGGAGCGACGGTCTCTTCAGAAAGAGATGGATTTATGTCTTGACTAGTAAATTAGAAACAGGTTCTAAATATCTTTTGATGTCGTATATCGTTTTGAAGTGTACTACTTTGTCAGCACCAAATAGTTTGTAGCAAATAACTAAATACCAATATAGGTTCAGAACGCGTAGCATGGTTGTCATTTTATCGTTTATAGCGCTATCCGTCACTTTCGCACTCACGTACTTGTTGGAGAGTGACAGGTATTATGACAAGTGATAAGAACCCGACCATATTAGGCTAGCAGATCATTATATGGACAACAGTAAAGGTATTACAATTAATTCGACTATATGTTTCTGCCGCTACTATGTATTATAGACAAAATGAAAACTTCCACACATGTTATAAACACGAAAGTGTGTCAGACACTTTGGTTAGGAGATAGTTTGAGTCCTGACGACAGGGTAGTTTTTACCCCGGATATGATCCATTACTCATTTTTTGCACGCGATGTCACGGGAATATTATTTATTTTTGTAAGTGAGCATGTACCTAGCCCTATTAAATTTTTACAAGTGCGAGCTTGTAAAGCTCCAAAACGCGAATGAATGAGTATAACAATTGCTAGAACGAATGAACGGATCATTCGTATTAAGTAGACACAAGGAATGAATGAACATATCATTCACTGCTCTGTTGGAGTTGCCAACATATTTCATGGACTTAAGTCAGTTTTTCGCCGTACAGTGTCGTTCTCAAACATCGAATGATTATTTACATACGAGGTTATATGGTATTGTTTTAATTTAATAGAATATTATTATTCTCTTTATTTATCTTCTTTCTTAGAATTAGGTTTTTTACAATATTTTTATAAAAGTAAAATATAAAAATACATCTAAAACATATCAAAACAATAAAAACATTATAAAAAACCTAACCTAGAGTGCCGCCGGCAACGGGGCAGGGCCCAGGCTGCCGGTGGTTAGGGCTGCAGAGAGAGGAACCGTCGGACTATGCGCGCCGTGTCCAGGATTACCGCCTTCTGAATCTGACCCTTGATCCAACCACAACCACGTAGCGAGAGTCTCTCAAGATGTTTGTCGAGACTCTTCGCTATGAGACCGTTCGCGGAAACAACTATCGGTACAATGATCGCCGAATCAACTTCCCACATGGCGGTTACCTCGTGAGCCAAGTCTAAGTACTTGCTGGACTTGTCCTTCTCGGCCTTCACGAGGTTCTCGTCACATGGGACGGTGATATCGATGAGCATTGCCCGGCGCTGCGATCGATCTATCACCACGATATCAGGCTTATTGGCTACAATAGTCCTGTCCGTGATAACAGATCGATCCCAATAGAGCGTGGCACGACCATTTTCGAGAACTGGCGCAGGTGTGTACTTGTAGTACGGCACTTCGCGGTCCGCAAGTCCATACATAAGAGCAAGCTGCTGGTGTATAATCCTGGCTACAAGGTTATGTCTGTGCAAGTACTCGCCGTTAGCAAGATGAGAGCAACCGGAAATTATATGCCTGAGTGACTCTCCGGGACGGCGGCATGCCCGACAAATGTCGACCGTACCGTCCTTCAGGATATATTTCCGGTAGTTATTCGTCATGATAACTTCGTCCGCAATTGCACAGGCAAAACCCTCGGTTTCTCCGAAGAGGTCCCCGAATCGTAGCCAGTTCACCGACGCGGGCAGGTCTACGTCTGGTCCCGTTAGGGCCCTGTAGAACCGCCCGTGTAGCTCCTTACTCTTCCATACGGCCTTGCGGTCCTCGGTGCTTAGTACCACTGGTTTGCGCCAGTTCTCGTTTGCCAAGGAGAGCGGTGTGAGGTTCCTGTCTACTGCCACCACATCACGATGCATCCCACACTCGTGGTTCAGGAAATAATTCCTGAGATTGCACACCTCACGGTTATGGAGACTTTTGGCATTTAAAAAGCCGCGGCCTCCACACTTCCGTGGGATGTACAATCTCATAACCGACGAGCGTGGGTGTAGCATACGATGTGTGGTGAGTAGTAGTCGGACCCTGCGATCCAGGGCATCCAGCTCGGTCTGAGTCCATCTTAGTATGCCAAAGGAGTATATAAGTAAGGGCATTACCCAAGCGTTGAAGGCCCGAACCTTATTGCCACCTGACAAAAGGCTATTAAGTACTTTTGTCAGCCGACCGAAGAAGCGCTCCTTCACCGCCTGTCTAATAGCTACATCCTCAATACCCAGAGACTCTGACATACCAAGATATTTATAGGTTTCTGATTCGGAGATAGACCTGAACGACATCGTCTCAGAAAGCTGTAAATTTGTTGAATTTACTACTTTCCCCCGCTGTACATGCATAACCGCACACTTATCGACACCAAACTCCATCTTGATGGCGCTACTGAACACTTCAGTGGTTTTCAGTAATTCCAGCAAGATTTGGTTATTTGGTGCAAATAATTTGAGGTCGTCCATATATAGAAGGTGAGAAATGACTTCACCCTCTCTCCGAAGCCGGCAACCTAGTCCCAAATCCTTCAGTAAAGTACTGAGTGGATTCAGAGCTAGGCAGAACCATAGGGGACTCAAACTGTCACCCTGGAATATTCCTCGCTCGATCCTTATGAAGTCCTGCGGGCCAGGGGGGTCATCGACACCTCCTGGTTGACGAAGGACTGTGGTCCACTGTCTCATACACGCACCTAGGAAGGATCTTAAAGTTGCATTGACTTTATACAACTCTAAGATCCTCTGTAGCCATGAGTGAGGCACCGAATCATAGGCCTTCTTGTAATCAATCCAGGCGGCCGAGAGGGCCCCCTTGTTCCGCCGGGCCTGTTGGCAAATGGTCATGTCTATGAGGAGGAGCTCTTTAGTACCACGGGACCCAACCCTACATCCATTTTGAGAGGTGGCCAAAATGTTGTTCGCGACAATGTGAGTGTTATTATTATTATTATTATTATTCTTTATTCATGACAAAAAAAATGACACAAAATCATAGACAACATACAAGGATACATTCTGTCACGAAATGGTTGCAACTCAGCATATTGCCGACAGAGTCAGCGCTGGTTCCGTTGCAACCATTTGGTGGAATGCCCGGCTACACACATGGATCAGGGGCCCGGAATTTTGCGTGCATTTTGGAAAAGTCTTAGGGAGAGAACGTTTATCGATGTATCGATAAACTGAGTTTTTTTATTCGCGTTTTTGTAAAATAATAACTCCAACTTTCCGATGATACATTCTATTAATTCATTCATTTAATAATATAACGTATAAAATATAAATTAGATATCAAACAGTGTCAATACATATTACATAGGTATCTTATCTACAAAGATTTGATAAACCGAGTACGTTTTTGATTGCAAGAATGCAAGTATTATTTAATTAAAAATAAATTACAATGACTCTTTCTGAGCTTTGAGTACACGACCGATTTATCGATATATATCGATAAAAGTTAGTGTTCTCTCCCTTAGACTTTTTCAAAACCGCACGCAAAATTCCGGGCCCTATGGATCACTTAAACAAATTAATAGCACACAACATACAACATTGGTACACGTAACAGGGAAAGAGAAATACAATTATAAGAATTATCTATCCGACAATCAGTTTTTTTTTAATAACAAGACAAGACAGAAAATAGACAAGATAGTCAATGAACAATACAAACTAAGTCTGGACCCGGTTATGTCCTTAAACTACGTCCAAAAGAGAGGTATGGGCACTGGGAATGTCAACTGAGTATGGTACGTTCAAGGACTTTAATTGCTGAGCCATTTAGGGTTCACTTTACATTGGGAATTTCATAGAGTAAGAATTAAAGAAGTGGCTCAACAATTAAAGTCGGTGACTGTACGTTCAGCGATTGCCAGTCGTACAAATCTGGAACGGAGCCCAACTGGGGCAGTTACAGAAAATAGCACTTGACCCTACTCATAATGTTGTGTTCTGGAGAGAAAAGTCAGCAAAGAGCTCAAAGCCTTAAAGGGTAGGCAATGCACGTGTGAATCCTACAGGTTACAGCCGGTGGCTACTTACCATCAGATGGGCCCTATGCTTGTTTTTGGCAGTGTCGTTTATTTAATTTTATTTATTTATTTATTTTATGACAAAGGTGGCAAACGAACAGACGGATTGCCTGATGGTAAGCAATTACCGTCACCCATAGGCACCCGCAACACCAGGGGTCACAAGCGCGTTGCCAGCCTTTAAGGGGGATTGGAGCTCTGGGAACCTTACTCACCATCAGAAACACACCACTTCAGACCTGAAAGGTAGCGGTGCTATTATGACTGTGGTCTTCTGTAAGGAGGAGGTACTTCCCCAGTTAGGCTGCTCCAGATTCAAGCGTGATGGTACTTCACTGCGTCCTACCTCACATTGTTGGACGTAGTTTATTGAAAACATACCCGGGTCCGAGTTCCGTAGTGGAAAATAGACGAAGGTAAAACAGACAGAGTCAAAAGCCCTTCTAAAGGCTTAAAATGTATCAGATCACATAAAACAACATCGGACGGAGGTGTGAAGCTCGACGTGTTTACTCGCGAGTTGGGCGGAGCACTCACTAACTCCCGAATAGGCTCAAGACTCGGGGACTCAATCCGTGTCATAGCAATGGTGCTGTATTGATTGTGCTGTTCCAGATCATCCTTACGCCTAAAGCTTGAACAGATCATAGAAAGAGCGTATACCGAAGCATAGGTAGCCAAGCGGTATGGCCTTCGAATTCGTCAGTGTGAGTTTCGCACCGGGAAAAAACTGGCCCAAAAAGCAACTAAATTAAGAAACTGAAGAAAGAAGAACCTTTACTGGACAACGTAAGAAAGAAAATAACCTTTTCGTACAATTATTGGACTTACGTATGAAACAAATAAATCCCTGGACGTCTTCTGTATTTAGACGATAGGCGCGGCGCAGTTATCCCTAATCCACCAACACCAAAGTAGCACAATGTGGTTAAAATTTCTGTTAAATCTTTTAAGTTATTTATTATTAGTGTCACTGTATAATAAATAATTCAAATAAAGAAAAAAAATTCTTGTTTATACATTACATATTTTTAATTTTTTTAATCTTCAGAGTTGAAAGCGCAGTCTCGGGCAGTAGTTTATAGACGGATCTCGTTCTGAGCCCTGAGTGTAAGTTTTTAACGTAACAAAACGTCACCATCGCGTAGAGTTACCCATATAAATAACATTATCACTTACGCGTTCGAGACGTTTTACGACAAAAGAAACTTACACTACAGCCTCTGACGGTAGATGGTAAGAACCGTTTTACCATTAACCGTATTACATATACCGATATGAAGGAGGCCAATGTGTGAGCAGTAGACGTCCGTGGTGTGGCGTCGTTCATAGTAAAATATCGTGATGGGTTCTAGTTTGCACTTTGTTCGCTATCGTTATTCCTATGTCACGTAATCCACCCGTAAGTTAAAGTACGGGCTCGTTAGTAAGATACAACTGTACGGAGCTTTTAATTCAGTTAAACGAACTTGTTCCGCCATCTTTGTTGCGAGTCACAATCCAGTAGCGGCACTTTGACGCGCTTTTACTAAGCTTTGTTCTACTTTGTGTTTATGGAGTTTATGTAGGGCAGGTGAGGCTTTTATTCCAATTAACAAACATTTTCATCTTCTTCCTCACGTTGTCATGGCTTTGAACCTGGGGTCCGTTAGGCGACTAAACCGAGGATTTGGCGTAGGCACTAGTTTTACGAAAGCGAACTGCCATCTGACCTTCTAACCTCTGGTTAAACTAGGCCTTATTGGGATTAGTCCGGTTTCCTCAGAATGTTTTCCGTCACCGAAAAGCGATTGGTAAATATGAAATCATGTTACATACATAAGTTCTGAAAAACTCATTGGTACCAGCCGGGGTTTAAACCTGCTGTTTAAACCGGGGAGTTACCATAGCCACGCATAGGCTATGGTAACTCCCCCCTAAGATGATACAAGGGGTTTTGGGGGAGGCTTATGTCTATAATATATGGGCATAAGCTTGTCGAGCACTAGTATATTTAAATTCGTTGGACTCCGAAGCATGAACATGTTCGGAAATTGTCCTATTTTATTTGTTTATTTAAACTTTACTGCAAGCCATCATCTTTCTCGCGTTATCCCGGCATTTTCCACGGCTAATAGGAGCTTGGGGTCCGCTTGGCAACTAATCCCAGGATTTGGCGTAGACTGCCATCTGACCTTCCAACCCAAAGGTTAAACTAGGCCGTATTGGGATTAGTCCGGTTTCCTCACGATGCTTTTCTTCACCGAAAAGCGACTGTTAAATAACAAATGATATTTCGTAGATAAATTTCGAAAAACTCATTGGTACGAGCCGGGGTTCGAACCTGCGACCTCTGGATTGCAAGTCGCACGCCCTTACCGCTAGGCTACCAGCGCTCTCGCTAGGCTACCAGCGCTCTCGCTAGACTACCAGCGAGACTCTCTTCTTTCGGTTAATCTTCACTGCAAGTATCGAGACAAAAGGTTTGGACCCGGGTATGTCCTTAAACTACGTCCGACAATGAGAGGTAGGGCACAGCGAAGTACCATCACGCTCGAGTCTGGAGAAGCCCAACTGGGGAAGTCCTCCTCCTTATAGAAGACGACAGCCATAATAGCAGTGCTACCTTTCAGGTATGTAGTGTTGTGTTCCCGATTGTGAGTAAGATTCCCAGAGCTCCACCCCCCTTAAAGGCCGGCAACGCGCTTGGTACGGTTCCCATAGACGATGGTAATTTCTTACCATCTGGCAATCCGTTTGCTCGTTTGCCGACTTTGTCATAAAAAGGCATTCTTTACCAGTCAACCAATGGGCTAAACAAAAAATTCAATAGGTGCAGGATCTACTTAAACTAAAGCCTCATGAGAGTGACAGAGCGGGTAACCGTTCGAAATTTACGAATATCGTTTTTCGTGGTAACGCTCCATTTTCTTAAGTCTCGTGTCTAGGTGTCAATTTTCGTTATTGTGCTTATTCCAGCCAACACAGGTTTCGCGTTAATGTCGACGAGAGGATAAATTAAGGATTTTGAATGCCACCGTTAAGCTCGCACGCCATTTATCGAACGAACCATAAAATTTTCGCCCTATCATCGAATATTCCTAATTCTGGGTTCGGTTTGGTACAAACACTAGCTGTTGGCGATTTTTATTATTATATGCCTATAGTTTTTTACATCTTTTTTAATATGGCTTCCGTTTGCCTTCCCCGTGACTACTGCTGGACGTATATCCAAGGAAATATGGTGAGTATATTTAAGATATTATATTTCATTAATTACCAATAAATAGACCGTTCATAAACCACCACAATAATCTCTAGGACACTACAGCCAGCTACTTACAGCGGCTAATTTAATAATACAATTACAATTTAAATATATAATACAATTTTATCCCATTCGGCGTCGAGACCCTTGGTCCGTGGGGCCCCGGCGCTCTGAGTCTCTTTAAAGACCTTTCAAAAAGACTCAGAGACACCACAGGAGACCGAAGAGCTGGCAGCTACCTCGCTCAGCGTATCAGTCTTACGATTCAACGAGGAAATGCTGCCAGCATCTTCGGATGCCGCAGGGGCCTTTTTTAGATTTATATTAGTTTTAGTTAAATTTTATTGTTAGTTTTAATTAGTTTTAATGACTTATTGTTTTTTTTTACGTATTTAGATGTTTTAAATAAATGACTATATTATTTAAGTATTTAATAATATCAAATGTAAAGAACAAATAATATTATTTTTTATTCAATATTTTGATTTGCTTTTTGATTTTTAAGAAAAAGTGTTTCGGACCTCCGGCAGCCCTGACAGGATTTGAATCCGCATCTCAAGCTATCGCGTCTACTTTTTCTTAAGTACAATGTCATGTATTTAGATTTTTAATATCCACTCCAGTCCCATCTCCAACGAACTAATGTAAAAGCGAGTGCAGCGGCGGAAAGTGCCAAAATTCTTAAACATAACAAATATAAAAGCCTGGGCAAAGAGTACCTACCGTTCTACCGTTTGGCGTAGAGACGCTAGGTCCATGGGGTCCCAGCGCGCACAAACTTTTTGCAGAAATCGCGAAGCGTCTGGTTGATGTAACTGGTGACCGAAGAGCTGGCGGCTTCCTCGCACAACGTATCAGCATTGCAATACAACGAGGAAATGCCGCCAGCATCCTTGGTACAATGCCTCAAGGACCTTTTTTAGATTTTATACTGTAACTAGTGAAGTACTTGTAGTTATCATAATACGATGGTAATTTCTGTAAATAAATGTATAGTTATAAGTTATAACAGTATTCCATTATATTATATTTATATTATCGTGGAAAGGAAAATTAGGATTATTTAGGTAAATAAGTAAAAAACTGGCTGGTTGCGAATCGGTCACGCTTCCCTAAATTACTATTTTCTTTTCTTTTCCTATTTTTTGTCAAAAATAAAAATTATCTATCTATACTTTTAGTGACGTAGTGAGAAAGCTAAATGAAGACACCTAATTCAAACTCTTACTTCTCGGGATCGGATTCATAAATAATGTTACTTTTAAGCTTTTTATCCTCTAGCTGCTTTAAAAAAAGGTACAATAATAAGACAAATGACAATTAAAAAAACAACATATCTTGTAAATTTATAAAGTGTCAACATATATACATTAAATATATTATGTATGATAATATAATACTTATGATGACACTTTAAAATCACAACTCTAATTTAATATTTAATAGTAACTGTACTATTGACATCAAAAACTAACATAACAGACTAACTGTCAATATTCAAACACTTCAAACCCAAAGATTGACAATTAAAAATTCATTTAAAAAGCGATTTTAACAAATCTCTATCAGTTTAACCCTTAGACCGCGTTTTTGACGGCTCACATCGCCATAATTCACCATTCCGAACGATTAACCGGACTCAAATGTAGTGAGGGGGTTAATGAAGTATCCAGGCGATAGCTGGTGACGTACTGACAGACGACCAAGGCGACAATTGGTTACATCTCATAGGTGGTTACATTAAAAAAAACGTATGTGATTGCTGTAGGCATATACACTTTTCTTTTATACGACGACGGTGGCAAACAAACATCCGGCCCGCCTGATGGTAAGCAGTTACTGTAGCCTATGGACGCCTGCAACTCTAGAGGATTAACATGCGTGTTGCCTACCCTAAAAGTTGCTGGAGCTTTGGGAACCTTACTCACCATCAGAAACACAACACTATATACCTGAAAGGTAGCAGTGCTATTATGGCTGTGGTCTTCTGTAAGGAGGAGGTACTTCCCCAGTTGGGCTTCTCCAGACTCAAGCGTGATCGCACTTCGCTGTGCCCTACCCCTCATTGTTGGACGTAGTTTAAGGACATACTCGGGTCCAAATAGCGTACTCATAGCGGGGAACGTACTGCAATCGCCAACCTGCTTTCCAAGCGCGGCGATTATGGCCCTCCGTCCTGCTCAGAGATCGCATTCTGGCAGTTTTAATGGGAGGCTTTATGTCCAGCAGTGGGCTTACGTACTGTTAGGTTTCTAGCTAGCCCTAACGGCTAACCGTTTCTTAGCTAGCTACTTACCGCACCAAATGTTCGATCTGATGTGTGGTCGGCATGGGTACTGAGTCGAACGCCTTTTTTTAATCTTATTGGTTACTGGTTAAACGAGCCTACGGTCCGCCTGATGGTAAACAGTCACCGTAGACTATGGATGCTTGTATTTACAGAGGGTCCACACGCACGTTGCCTACCCATTAAGGTTCTCAGCTCTCGAACTCAAACGTGTATTCAGTAAGTAGGCCACAAGGGCAGTTTTACACGTCGAGTATACAAAAGAAGAAAAATAAAATAACAACTACACCGGTTCTAACCCTACACTTCTGACCCGAGAAGCATTTAGACTCGAAAAAAAAAAACAACTGCGTTTAAAACTGCGTTATTCTGTAAGAAAACATATCCAATTACAAAAATTTACTGCCTAAGAAAAAATAAAAATAATTACTTATAAGTCCAAGTCTGACTGCTAAGAACGTAACGAACAAAGCGTTTGATTTGCTTTCTTATCTGAATTGTGTCCTTTACACTAATTTCCAAATTACAACAATTCCTTATTCAACAGCAGGAACACAACATTATGAGTCAAGTGCTATTTCTGTCAAATGACATCTGTATTAGAAAAAACTTAATTTGTACAAACACATAAGCCAATATGTACTTAACACATGAATCTGTGCCAAAATATCGGAAAGACGTATTGATAACGTCGTTTTAAGGGTAAAATGGGATCAATTTTAGGCTAAAAGTTGTTTCATTACCCGTCACATCAGCTTCGTTATTTATCGTGGCTGGTATCAGACGTCACTCAAAAGCCGCCATTTTGTGTTTGGCCCACGGCTAATGTGGGTCGCATTAGCCGTGGGCCACTGCTCGTATAAGTTAGTTTGCTTAGTGGAGCATTCTAAACAGTTTTTTGATGAATTGGTAGTAAAAGATTTTAATTTCATATTTTACTAGCAATAGATTCAATCTTCGATCGCTGTTATAAAAATACGTTTTTCTCAGAAATGTCCTGCAAAGTTGATACATATATATTTTTTATTTTTAACAATGTTTTGCCATACCTAATGTTGTAAAATCAACTTTGATATAAAGAGAAAAAGAATGACGGGTGGCTTGGGAACTTTTTCTCAAATACATAATAATCAATTTATCATCTATTTTAATTTTGAGGACCCACTGTTATTATAAAACTCCTGCATAATGAATTCAGAAACTTCTGCTAACGAAACTATTATGCTTAGAAAATGGAAACATGGAAAAATACACTGTCTCGAACTGAGACAGTGGTTTTGTTTGGACCTAGGATAATTTTTGTATCCATTCCAGAAGGTCATTTTTCCTTTTACAACTAGAATTTCTTTATTTATTCCTTTTAGGTTTTAGTTATTTTGGATAACGATACCAAATAATGCCCTGGGCAGGAATGCTAGTGTTTCATATTCAACAATTTTTAACCAGCCTGTTTAATTCGTTAGGTAGGTAATTATAGGTGAGACTATTACATATTTTAAGCCTTTCCTTGCTTCCCACGAAACAGTTTTAAGGGTTTTCTATGGGTACTTGTAGTTAATAATTTACTAGTCAGAGAACTAAATGCTTCTTCACTAACTTAACTTAATAATTTTCCATACATATTTGTCGCCTAACCTGTGACATACTAGTATGATTAAACCAAAATGATGATATTTTTATCTTATACTAGCTTTTCCTCTCGACTTCGTCGGCCCGCCATGCGCGTCTCTTAAGTTTGGTTGCGGGATTAAATTATCCTGTCTTTTATCGTAGCTAAAACTCTCTACTTACATACCAAATTTCATACCAATTAGTTCAGAGTGAAGAGGTAATAGACAGACATATAGACATAGTTACTTTCGCATCTATAATATTAGTATGGATTACAAATCAAACTTAACCCTTCGCTTTCCGTTCTTCTACTTCTGTCAAACATCTTTTGATTTCGTTTTGGCATTTTTACGAATGTCAATGTTTTATCATTTTTATTATAGTCACTGCAGTACAAATTCTTTGCGTTTTTGACTATCCAGTCGTAGTAGTAAGAAACATTTGTATACACTAATATATCGATGGAAAATGTTCTCTTCTTGAATGAAACTATTCCGATTTGGATGGAACCTTGGACTGCGAGGGCGCTCCCGGAGTCTCCTCTGCGGAAAACGATAACATAATATTATAGTTCCTTTTTGTCTCCTGTCATAAACACAGAAAAACTATTATTGATGTTGAATCAACCAGGAATATATTTTTTCTGAATATCAATGAACATGCTTGCTTGAATAATTATCAAGCAATAGTTAATACCACTCATGTAATTGCAATCTCCAAACTGGAAGACGCAGCGTAGGTAGGCCTCCCACAAGGTAGACTGATGACTCTGCTAGAGTCGCGGGATACCGCTGGATCTGGTAGGCGCAGGATCGGTCTTCTTGGGGCGTTCTGGAGGAGGCCTATGTCCAGCAGTGGACGTCTTTCGGCTTACATGATTATGATGATGATGAATTGCTATTTGAACTGACCTTTCAGGATAGCTGGCACCTTTGAAATCTTTTGCACAGAATGTTCCCTTGGGTGTTTTTTTGATTTTGTGATAGCAATCCTTCATGCTAATAATCTGCTGATTCCCATGTTTCAGGACATCACTCTTTGTACCTTTGGACTGAAAACAGATGTTCTGAACATATTTTAAAATAGCTCCTACAAAACTGAACCGGGGGGGCGGTGAGAGGAAGACATTACGCCTTTGATACCTTTGGTAACTACTTAAGGAATGCATGTTACCCAACGAAGTCAGTAAAAATGTTTCTTCCATGTAGAAAAATAAAGTGGAAGCAGAAAAATTCGAAGAAAAAGCACAGCACGAGCACATAGAAAAATTATATATCAATAATATGAAATAGAAAATACCTATGATCAATAATTTAGCGATAGGCGGCGATGTGGGAACATTTTTTATTTTTTATTTCCCTTTCAATTATTTTCTTTATTATATATTTTTTCAAATTATATTTTATATATAATTTCTACTTAAAAATATAATTGTAATTGGCTTAATATTATTGGTTGTTTTATAATAAGAAAAGAGAAGATTAAAGAAAACATGTTTATTGTAAAACTTATTCTGTACTATTGTTAGTGTTCGTAAATTTAGGCTAATAAATAAAAATAAAATAAATTTATCATTATAGTAAAACAGCCATTTAAAATAAAGTAGTTTTTAGGGATTTGGATCAGAGTTGTCTTTAAGTTTTTCATCCGTTTTTGATGATAATTTACTGGAGCGTTAACTAAATAATAAACTTACATCGACCCAGCCCCAACCAGCGATCACGGCATTTCTATATTTCGGTGGTTTCCTCATAATGACAGCCCTTTGAACTTTCTTCCCAAACTTTAACTGCTTCTCTAAACATAACAAAGCTATATCATGAGCTTTTGTTTCGTCATTATATTTTTCGTGAATTTTGTACCGTTTGACATTGCTTACAAAACCTCTGGCTCTATATTCTGAACCTGTATAAACTTTTATAGAAAATTTGATTTTGCACATTGATATACAGTGAGCAGCTGTTAGTACTATCGCTTGATTTAGGATAGATCCTCCACAGGATGAACTAATATTATTACAGTTTATGGAAACAAATGCCGAATGGGGAAAATCTTTTATTCTTGAAAATTCGCCTCCAACTACTTTGCCTGATAATTCAGCCCTAATTTTGATTACAGAAATGAACTTCAGTGTAAGTAGTGTAATTTTAAACGTCATTACCACATCAAATATCATTCAACACTGAGCTAAATAGCCTCATTAAGATAAGGTTGCCATTAGCCGAACACGAATAGGATTCAATTAGCTTAATGAGTAATTGTATATGGAATATATCTGTGTAATGTATAATAGTAATTTACTTTGTAGTTTGTTACCATGTTGTACTGCTTGCAATTTATTACTTAAATGTGTCGAACGAAAATAACAAAATTTGTGCAATATGATAGAAAAATATAAAACTGTTTCCATTCCTCACCTAGACAGTAAATACGTTTAGTAGAAAAGTATTTCTTCTTAATTAATTATATAGAAGATTTATTAATTATAGCTCATGTTTTATAAGTCGAATATAGCTCGACATGTTTGTTGTGTTAACGAGGAGCATAATCACGAGCCGTTCGCCTTAACCGTCAGCAAACGGCTATGTCGAGCAATATTCAACTAATAGTGTGTGTGTTTAATATATTTCTTCTTTATTATTATAATTGATAGTCAATTCTACAATTAAATTCAAATTCATGAATGTTTACAAATTTATTACATTTTATTATTACAAAATTTTCTAATTCATACAAAGGTTAAATTATTTCCATTTTTATATATATCTTTGACGCCTTGATCTTCCTAATTTTCTGGTGGATCTATTTAAATTTAAGTACTAAGTTTTTACAACGATAAAAAAATATAACATATCTCCATACCTATACAAAAAAAATGGATGATAACGTTAAAGAGGAGTTCCCTCTACTTTACTTCATAAATATAATTTTTTCCTCCTATTTTTTCTCTGATTGGTCTACAGTTTTGGTTATCCAAATACCTTGTTTACAAGCACATTACTTGGATTTGTAAAAGACAACTTAACTTCTAATTCCGATGTCAGCATAGTAAATTATTCTTTAGGTTTGGGAGAAGTCACAGGATCCCGTTGAGCATTCTTCGACCTGCTAAGGCAATTTGACTTCGTAGACTACATAAACCTTAATAAAAATCATAACTATCATAATGTAAGAGGACTTCCATGAAATCTTAGTAGATTTTAATTGCACTGGTCGGAGTACCACAAGGATCTACTCTATGTCCTTTTCTATTCATAGTCCATTGTTTTCTTCACTTCACTTCCGCGAGCATATTACAAAATAAGTAATGATAAGGATGTTTGGCCAATATAAAATACTTTACTACATACAAAATCATGATAAGTGTGCGTTCCAAAAGACTGGACAGAGGACCGGGTCTAAGGTGAGATAGAAAATAAATGGTTAGCTGTAACCACTGCCGTCAGACGTAGACATAACATACGGTAAAACTGAAGGTCAAAAACATTTTATATCGTTTCTTCAATAAGATTCCGAAACGCTGAGCAACGGTGATTTTCGTTTGAAATTACTTGTATAGAGGAACGAAAAATCCTTAAATTTTCCCTGGGTGTCCAAGAATGACATATTAATTATAAAAACATTTTTCAATAAAGAAGCGAAATAATAATATGTTTACAATCAAATTTAAATATAAATATACACGTAGTTTACAGTCAAATAATTAGAATAATATCATGATTTTTTTAAATGGCTTTTAATGTTAAATCACAGTATATACGCGAGTTTTCTCTTCCCTTTGCTGATACTCCTCTGCCACATTTTTTTTTTCTTCTGTTTTGAATGTTTGACCCTTTTCACACTATCGTAATTGCAATACAATTGCTTTGCGTTCTTGACTATCCAGTCGTAGTAGAAAGAGACATTAGTGTACACGACGACATCGTTTGCAAGTTTTCTTTTCTTGAAAGAAACTATTCCGATTTGAATGAATCCCTGGACCACGAGGGCGCTGCCGGAGTCTCCTCTGAAGAAAATGATTATTAAATTATTAATAATTTGATTCTGATATATCTCTCATAGTCACTCAACATCTGATATATCATAATTTTATTAAAAATAATTTATTATTATTTATTTAAGGTGTACCAACAGCAATTACATAAACAATAAGCATTAAAAATACTAGTAATGGAATAAAACACACACACTATAGTTGCTCATGGAGAAATAACTGTAAAGGAAATATCGCGTACGAGTATACTAATACAAATTTCATTCTGACGTTTAGAACCCTTTCGCAGCGTTCATTGGGTGGACTGAGCAAAATATAAATTAACCTCTCTCCAAAAATTACAACATGCACCTACCTTTGGTTACTTGTACATGATAATTTCCACACGCCAGGTGCTTACAAAAAGTAAATATAAAAAAATAAGCAAATTAAATACAACTACAGCTACTACGTCCACATTGTCCAATGCTATGGCCTCACACTTCACAGTCTTAGGTCTAGCTTGCTCCCTTATCAAATGAACCACGGGATGCTAAGCTTTTTTTTTATGATATAGGAGGCAAACGAGCAGACGGATTGCCTGATGGTAAGCAACTACCGCCGCCCATGGACACTCGCAACACCAGAGGAGTCACAAGTAAGTTGCCGGCCTTTAAGATCCCTATACGCTTTTTTCTAATAATATTAGCGGAACTCTCTTTCTAATACAAGGATTTGGAAAGGGATTTCCGATAATATTATTACAAGTTGTTATGCAATAGGCCCCTGGTGGTGCAGAAAAAACAGCCTCTCTGTTGAAGTTTGGATATATTTTCATAATCTCAATAGCCTGTCGCAACATTCTGAGAATAGGTTGTTTCTGCTTGGCCGCTTGGCGAGGATTTGGGACTTATCAAACTTAAGAGTGATTAGGATTATCCATCACAAGACATGCTCCCAGAATTAGGGTATGACTTCAGTCATACCCTAACTCCGGGGTTTAAATTAGTATACGCGATGTAATCCGTTTTCAGTTGTTTTTTTTCATGTATATCTATGTCAATGTAGTTTCTATGTTAATTGATGGTAGTTGTAGGTTTTTTAAAGGATTTCTTATAATAATATGACTATAATATGTAATTACAATTACCTTTCAGGATAACTGACACCATTGAAATCTTTTGCACATAAGGTTCCTTGGGGAATTCCTCTAAGTTTGTCGTGGCATACCTTCCTGTTGAAGACTTGCTGATCTGCATGTTTCAAGATATCACTCCTTGTACCTTCAGACTGAAATATAAGGTTTTAGAATGCACTTAAATGTATCTCATAAAATCTAACCCCCAAAGCAAAGTAAGACTTAGATGATTAAGCGTTAAATACTCTTAACATAAACTTACATCAACCCAGCCCCAGCCAGCGATAACCGCGTTTTTATACTTCGGTGGATTCCTCATAATAGCGACTCTTTGAGCTTTCTTATGCAATTGTAACTTATCCTTTAACCTTAACAATGCAATATCTTGAGCTTTTGTTTCGTCATCATAGTCCTCGTGAATTTTGAAACTGATGACATTGCTTTTAAAGCCTTTGGTCTTTCTTTCTGAACCAGTATAAGCTTTTATAACAAATTTTTTATTACAATTTACAAGACAATGTGCAGCAGTAAGTAGTATCGCTTGATTTAGAACAGATGCTCCACATGACGAACTCTTATTATTACAGTTTATAGAGATAAAAACTGAATGAGGAAAATCTTTTATTCTAGAAAAATCTCCACCAACTATTTTGCTTAAAAATTCTGTGTTTATACATTTGACTATACTTATGAACGTCAATACAATTAGCGTAAACTTAAGCGTCATTACGACGTAAGATGTCGTTAAATATTGAGTTAAAGAGTCTAATTAAGAAAATAGGTAAACTAACTTTAACATGTTTCAATCAGCTTAATGAGAAGATTAAGTAAATTGCTAAGTTAAATAAAGTACACGAGGCAGTGTAAAGGCAACCATTGTACAAAGAACCAAGATTCCAGAAAATTTATACGAATAAATTACATAACGGTGTTTTACAACACCTCATTTGCATACGATTTAAAACCAAATGTTTCAAATCGCTATAATTATTTTAATACTACGTACACAATTCCTGAAAAAGGTGAAAAAGATAAACCTCAATAATGAGTGGTCGAAAAACAGAAGTCCACATTTTCCCATAGACTTACATAAACTTCTTTCTGGACTCTTGAACAAGGCAGATCTGTCGCAAAAATCACTTGCCCGTTCTCATAGCTTGCTTATCTCAGAAAGAAACACACAACGTTCCCGTTTTAACGAATTCCCGCGACCCAAACCAGATCGTCGGTCCACTATACTCCACTCAAGAATCTTTCAGCCTCATCGTTAATCGGTTTTTCCAATTATGTGCCATAGCCATTTTAGATTATGATTCTTTTAAGTTTATAAAGTAACAAGTGCAGACTTTAGTTTCAACTTTTAATGTCCACCAATCCAGGCCTGTCACGATGTCAAAATCGCGGTGACACCCGAGAGCTTCCGAAGGCACCCGAAGCAAAGAGGCTTTCCAAACTTTGTTGACACATTTCGTTGTAGTTACTCCGTAATTAAACGACACCTACAGTTGCACTTGCTTTGTTTCAAATATTTTAACGGTATAATATTTTACGCTCCTGTTAAAAAAAACTTGGCAAATGTCAGGTACGTTTTAATCTTCTCTAGCAAATAGTAATTTCAAAAAAACGAACAGTTCCCTTCAAAAGTGGACGTACTGATTTCGAATTTCGAGGGCATGTGTTTTTCCGTTTATCACTTAGGTTTTATCTTTAATAAAGAAATTAAAACAGTTATGCACTTCTGTTGAATAAGGGTACAAAAATTTATTGGCATAAAATTAAATTTTCTCTTTACAAACACGTTTGTATGCAGTTTTTCACATGTTTAAAGTCACAAGTTGGCGCTTGCGTCCTTCTTTACAATGCCGGCACGTCTACGTCGGACTAATTCAAAAGTTTGTTCATTAGAATTTTTCTTGAGATCCTCGTGCCTTCTTTTAATTTCGTTTTTACTTAATTTCGAAGGAAAGTTAGTGTCTCACAATGAGTTTCTGCAAACAGCGCAATAAATAAAGCCTGGGATGGAAATTTGATTTGTATTTGTAATTACTTTTCGGCCTTGAAATGTTGTCCTAACACATTTGTTGGGTAACTTGCTTTTTTCCATTTCCAAAATTACAATTACTTCCATTATTACACGTACTTCCAAAGTATTCAATTCCGTTTGTTGTTCCTTAAACGTTGCTGAGCCGGACTGAGCTTGATATCAGGTCAGGGAAGCTTGTGTCTAGCAGTGGACGTCTTATAGCTGATGATGATGATGGTTAACCTAGTCATTCTAAACACCTGTAAACTTGAATCACAGACAAACACATTACTGTGGAGAGTCATCCGCTTAGCTACTTCTGGTGCTGACTGTAGTGGTAATGTAGTTTAATAAGGGAGTTCAATTGAAAAAAAAAATCATTTAGAGCAAAGACAGAGAGGATCATACTGTCTTCTTCTTGCTCTCGTATTGCCACCATAAAAATGGGCTGGGTAATTTTTTTTTCGCCAAAGGCTACCTGAGAAATTAGGTTTCCTGGCAGTTTGTTGGATCGAGTTATTTTTCTGCATCTTACATACTTTCAAAGACTATTTTGATTGATAGAGCATAACAAGCTTACATATCTCGAACGAGTTCTACCATGTTGCAGCTCTGAACAAGTTTCGATTGCAAGAAGAAAATATTCAGCAGCCAATAAAACTTGCCCGGTTGCCGGTTCGACCCGAACACGCCTGAAGATCGGATTTTAAATTGTATGGCTCAGATTGAAAAAAAAAAGTTGAAATTGATTTTTACTAAGGGATTTTGCGTATGATGAAAAATTTTACAAGAAAAGGATGACATTTTGACTATGATTGTCCAAATCATGGCATGATCAAAGTAGGTAGTTAAACTTTCTTTGGGAGTTTATAAGTATCCTTACATTGTATTCGTATTACAAGAAAACGTCTTATAAAATATTTTCAATTTAATCAGAATTATCTTCAAAGAAGAGATAACAATGTGACCTACATAATTAGCAAAATATAAAAAAAGCTTAAAATACGAGGATACAAGAGTTTATAAAAATAATGATCTCATAAAGATTCTCTTAGGGCGCTTTGCTTAATCTAAATCATTACGTACAAAATAGTACTTTGAAAAGTTACTCAAAGTAGCCTATAAACCTTGCTTTTAGCATTAAAAACGAACCTCATTTCCCGCCAAGCATTCCCTTAATGGCCTGCCGTTTAAAAAAGAAAACATAAAAACAAAATGGCCGAAACTCATAAGAGCAATGCACGAAAATGTTAGCGCGTCATCACGGCAGCGTCTAAGGTAAAACTTTTATTTATGCGAAAACTTGTTTCATTTTTCTTTCCCGGCATTTCAGAGAATAAAGCCTCTGGTACGCCGCTCAAGAACATAAATAACGCCACATTAAAGATGTATGAAGAAGACGAACCCACTTCTAGATTTATTTACAAGAACCCAGCGTTTAGTTTTTTGTTCCGCTGTGTCGTCCAAAGCTGTTGTGTCATCGGTAAATTTTAAAATTCGAACATTGTATACAAGTGTTCGAAATGTTGTCATTGGACCATTATTTTGGTTAATAATAGTTTATGTCACTGCTACATAATGACAGGCATAAAATACAAGTTTGATTTTATACAACGAAGCAAAGCTGAGTTGAATACTAACATCAAACTGCATTATTTACACACATATTATAAGCTTTCTTTAATGAGTTCCAGGAACTGCATACGAAAAGTCAAATCAAATTTTAAATGGCGGAACAAAGACTTTTTTCAAGCAACCGTAGTTTTTTTTTTAATTCAGAGCCAAACTAGAGTCAGACACATTTACCATATCGTTTCTACAGTAAGTAACAAATTGCTTTGTTTTTCAGAGACTTTCAAATTTTAAATATAATGTGCTAACAAATTAGTCACGGATATTTAAAGGATAATACATAACATTAAAACAATTAACTTGTAACTGTAATTAAGGAACCTATGTTTATCATTTTTTTTACATAAAAAATATATAAAATTACCTTATTAACACTGTCTGTCTTTTCATGTCAAAAGTTGTTTTTCTTAAAGACAATATGGTATTTGATTTGCCAACTTTTAGGAGGCCAGTTGAATGCTAGTTTAGAGAGATTCTAATCTAGAATGTCTATAAAGGTCGCATTTAATTATCTTATTAACAGATTTTAACGTGGCAAATTTGGTTTCTAGTTTTCTCCAAAAAACCACCACTAAACCAAGGGTGTACTTAATTGTACTCCGAGAATTGAGTACTAGCAGCGGTAAAAATATCCGTGACTAAGTTTTTAGCACCTTATATATTTTTTCTGGAGATGTTCGTTTGTATGTCATTCATTATTAAATCGATTTTGATGTAATAATTAAGCAATTATAACATGAACGCAAATAAGAAATATGTTGCAACGAAATAGTGTATTTTTATGCGCGTCGTTATTTGGTGTATTTGAACGCATTTTCCCTTTTACTCTTCCTTCACTCTATAAACCCATTTTCCGAGCGCGTAGTTAATTTACGTTCGAGATTTGAAAATTTAAAGTTTTTTTAACGTTCCAAGACTCAACTATTTCAATTAAGAATCTCGTAACGTTCCATTTTCGAACTTTGTTTGAAATTGCAGTTCGTCGGAGAAGTCGAGTTCCGAAGTCATTCCACGGCCAGTAATAAGGTTCCGACACGTCCGACCTTTGACGGCCCTTAACAAAGTAATCGGGCGATCGGGAAAAATACAATGTTGCAATTGATGGTGCAATTTCCTTAGCATTGTGAAAGACAAGAATTTTTAAGTTCAATTTATGCTATTTTTAGCAACAATGAGAATGATTTTAAAAGTGTACTGACTTATCCTGGTATTTTTAAGAGATAAAATCGTAATTCTAGAACTTTCCTTAAAACAAATACATTTGCATGCCGGCAAGACTAATCTGCTTCAAAAATCGTCCCTCAGCCGCACCATACATACTCTAAATCTGGTTGCCAAAAACACGTATCTATTTCATTGTAGCATGTGTGAATTTTTGCTTGTGTAATTCTAATTAGAATAAGATACTTTAAGGCACTATTGTATAATAAAATAATATAAATGTTTTATGACTGACTACTATGTTATTAGCTATGTCACTTAATTACTAATGAACAGTTTTGTAAGGTTACTCTAATGTCAATGTTAGCCGCTAACACGACATTTATAACATTGAAACCTTAAATTAATGATTTTTAAGAAACATTAACGTCCCTTTTAACTTAAAGAAAAAAGCCGAAATATCTGTTTATACTCAGTAAAGATTTGCTTAATTACTTTGCTTAAAGTCGACATGTGTAAAATTCACATATCATGTGCTGCAATATTGTCATTTTGTCCCATCAGCCAGGGGAAATATACCTTGGTAAAAGGAACGTGACACCCTTCGTCTGTATTCCCGGAAGGATATTTGGGTCTTTTAAACGAGAATAGGCAGTTACTGAACCAGCGTGCCACATCCTCAACCTCGTTGACACTTACCATCAGGTTTGACTGAGGTCGCACGCTGGTTAGTTTTGTACATAAATTACGGAATTTCTGGATTCGGTCCCCTCGCTCAAGGCCCGCGATAGAAGCTATGCAATAGCTTAAAAATACATCGCGTTCTTTTAACACGTTTGGTAGATGACCCATTATGGAGCGTATATAGTTAGTGTATATTTATTCCTTTTAGATGCATTAAAATGGTGGTTCAAAAGTGACCTAGGAGACCACAACCATGCCAATGACAGACATTTTTGTTTGACCTGACTCAAGCTAATGAACTATTCCAAATGTTAGCGCGAGTGGACTGTGTGGGAGACGGTAGCCTGGGGATTCAGGATCCTTACTCAGACTTGATTTTTACAGTCAGCAGAAGTTGCTAAGAGGTCTAGGACTAGGAGGGCTATTCTTGCTACGCTCTAATTCTTTTAACTATAAATTCGTGTTTATGTCGTTTTTAGGTAAGAAAGCATATTAAAGTATGTTTATTTTGTAAAGTCAATATTTTAGTATTTTTTGTTATATCTTGTAATAAACTATTTTGATATGTTTTCTTATGGGTCTACGCATAATTATTTACTTTAAGATTTTATGTATCACTGACAAAATAAGTCCCGCCGTAGTTTCTTGCCGGTATCTTCTCGGGTTGGAGGTGTAGGGTTTGAACCGGTGTAGATTTTTCTTTGACATTCATAAGTGCATGTAATGTGCCTAAATTGAAAAATAAAGATATTTTTTCTTTTTTTTTTGTTCTACCTACTGGATACTCCTGAGTTTACGGTTGTAGGAATTAGGTTGAGACGTTTACGCTTCCAGCGAGATTGGTTGAGGCGGTCTCAACTGAGTCTGAGTGGTACCGAGTGATGAATATAGTTGACTGAGGCAGCTACGAATATTTTTATCATAACAAGCTAAAGATTGATTTCATCTTGTCACGTTCAAAACATGTTATTAATATCGTAAATAAAGTGCGCATTGCATGCCGGCCTGACAGCCGGGAACTCTCACAAACTTATATTTATGCCACAACTTGTTTCATATTTCTTGTTTCAAGTTTCACGCAAAGTCAAAAAAGGCAGACGTGCCTGTTGAAGATATTATTGGGATATATATATTTTTTTTATGACATAGACGGCAAACGAGCAGACGGATTGCCAGGTGTTAAGCAATTACCGTCGCCCATGGGCACCCGCAACATCAGGGGAGTCACAAGCGCGTTGCCCGCCTTTAGGGGGGGTTGGAGCTCTGGGAACCTTACTCACCATCAGGAACACAACACTACATGCTACTATTTGACGAGCGGTCTGGCCTAGTGGGTAGTGACCCTGCCTATGAAGCCGAAGGTCCTGGGTTCGATTCCCAGTCAGGGCATTTATTTGTGTGATGAGCACAGATATTTGTTCCTGAGTCATGGGTGTATTCTATGTATTTAAGTATTTATATGTATCTATTTATTATATATATCGTCGCCTAGTACCTGCAACACAAGCCTTATTGAGCTTACCGTGGGACTAGGTCGATTTGTGTAAAAATGTCACGAAATATTTATTTACTTATTTATTTACTTATTTATTTACTACATACCTGAAAGTTGGCAGTGCTATTATGGCTG
The DNA here is from genome assembly GCA_022674325.2 of Grapholita molesta. Taxonomy (NCBI): domain Eukaryota; kingdom Metazoa; phylum Arthropoda; class Insecta; order Lepidoptera; family Tortricidae; genus Grapholita; species Grapholita molesta. Next base: position 18,091,302 of record CP053124.2, on the reverse strand, counting down.
TGGTCTTCTGTAAGGAGGAGGTACTTCCCCAGTTGGGCTGCCCCAGATTCAAGCGTGATGGTCAACGCTGTGCCCTACCTCTCATTGTTGGACGTAGTTTAAGGACATACCCGGGTCCAAATATTATTTATTATAAATCATCATCTTCCTCGCATTGTCCCGGCATGTTTCCATCCTGGGGTCCACTCGGCAAATAATCCCAAGATTTGGCGTAGGCACTAGTTTTACGAAAGCGACTGCCATCTGAACTTTCAACCCAGAGGGTAAACTAACCCTTATTGGGATTAGACCGGTTTCCTCACGCTTTCCTTCACCGAAAAGCGACTGGTAAATATCAAATGATATTTCGTACATAAGTTCCGAAAAACTCATTGGTACAAGCTGGAGTTCGAACCTGCGAAGTTACTATTGTTTGTTGACTTTATTTAAGGAAGTGACAATAAGACATCAGTTTTAAATATAGCGTATGTAAAAAGTAAAAGTATAAACTTTCGATTAGCCAGTTATATACAACAGTTACACGCTCCTACCGCTATGCCACCATTATTTTTATAATTGGCGCTCATTATTATTTTATAAATATACATATATTAGTATATTGAAATCATATCTGATCAGCCGTAGGACGTCCACAGCTGGACATACAACATACAAAGCGACCCACAATGACCGGTTTTGCGCCACCGATATCCAGTGGATGCTCGCGATCTTTAACAGGTCGTCGGTCCGCCTTGTGGGAGGCCTCCTCATGCCTCGCTTTCCGGTATAATTTTTGCGTGCCATGTGCCCATCAGTGGTACTCAAATATTTCAGCGCAGCATTAAATTTAAACAAATTAATTACGATAATACAATTAAAACTGTTGTGAGCCATGTTACTACTACTTAATTACAAACGGATAAACTTACGTGTACTCGTCACTCACAGAGTGATACTCCCTCATCGCGATCGGTGTGTCCTGACTCGGCTTGAAGATGGGTACCAGAGCTTACCCGAAACCATGTCGCCTAGTGCGATATAATTACACGTGAGTTTATCCGTTTGTAATTAAGTAGTAAATTAATTACGCTAGGTTTATGATATCGGATATAATTCGTCATAAATTGAAGAACGGCGACTTTTATAATTACAATAAATTCATAATACTGTATATAGTTAATTAATATTTTTAAATTTTGAGCTGCTCCGAAATTTTTGATTACCTTGACCGCTACCATAGGTATCTGATGGCGACTGTATATAGGTACCAATTTTATGTAACAGTGGTTGGCAAACTAAGAAACCAATGACATTTTGAGTATCTACGAGATAAAATAAATTTACTTACTGTGAAAATGAATAGGACTTTTGACTTTTTTTATTTTAACACGGTTGGAGATTAATTCATAAAAAAAAAACTGTAAAAAAAGTATATTACGTGCTCGTGGCTTCATCTAGCCGTCTGTCTCAACTGGGGCCGCTTTTGCAGTTTTTTACGACAAAGGCCAAATTAACAAAGTTATTTTCTTGTAAATTGAGATGTGTCTAGAAAATTGGAGTCAAGACAATATTTAGAAATGTAAAACAAGCTGCTTGGAGCTATTTTAAGTTAGTACTGAATCATTTTTTCTTTCAATGTATCGAAATATTTATAAAGGTTTTATGTCCAAAAATCCACGCAGTAGATAGAAAATACAGAATTATTACAGTAATACAATTACTGTAATACTACAAACATTTTTTTTAAGATAAATTATGGCACTGAAACGTGGTAGCTTACTATTGTTGCTTCATAAGAAGGCTTAAAGTCACCCAAAGGACAATAGAGAGCTATGGCTTGGAGTGTCTCTGGTCGATCTCTAGTAGAACCAAAGTAACCGATAGCCCTCCGGGTCGCTAAACTTGATTGGTAGTGGGTGGGGCACGTTGCACGTAGAACCGATGGTCGCTGGGGCGTAAAAGTTCTCGAGTGGTGACCACGTACTGGAAGGCGCATCGCGGGCAGACCGAACAAGGTGAACCGATGACTTTGTAAAGATTATAGGAACCCATTGGATACTGGTGCTGCAAAACCGTTCACTGAGGCCTATGTCCAGCAGTGGACGTTCTTTGGCTGATATCATGATGATTAAGATTTAACAAATGAGCTGTATGCAGTCCACAGCTGGACATAGGCCTCCCACGAATATGACTTGTAACATCTTGGGGGTAGTTGCCATAGTCACCACGCGTGGCAGACGACTTAGCGACCGTAGTAGCTATAGATTGGTTTCGACGGACGCTGCTACCCGTCCGTAGGATTTTTCCCTTTGTCGCCTTTTACGACACCCGCGGGAGGAGATGGTGTGGTGGTATTCTAGTCAGTCGGCAGATATAAGCTAAATCTCAATTTTAAGCTCGCCTTAGTAGGTCGTCAGTTGAAATCGTTATATAAAAATATTAATTTTAAAATTTATTTTACTTTAGCGAGAGTACTCAAAGTTTCTACACAGTCTATTACCAAATGCAAATTTTCTATTTTTTTCCAACTCATTTTAAAATACCTCGAATAATGTCCAATATCTATGCAACTGTTTCCACTCACAGCTAAAGTAGATGATATTTTAAATTGTAATTTCATACATGAAGTCCTTTGTTTGATGTATATTTTATTCAAATTAGGATAGTTTGTGGCGCCTTTCAATTTTATGATGTTTAGTGTTATAAAATTTATTTTTTATAACTGATTGTGTTAGAACTGAACAGGTATCAGTGGTATAATTATAGGTATGAGTGGCGGTTGATTAATTTTCTTGGGCAAGACGGAGTCTATAAGGCATTGCCTTTAGGTACACCATCAGCTCAAGAAAAACTGTTGGTTGAAATTAGGAAGTGTTAGTAAAGCCGTCGGGAACCACAGCCCTGAATGTAAGTTTTTAACGGAACTTTACATCACGAACGCGTTTGCGTTTCCCATATAAATAAGATTATCACTTATGCGTTCGTAAACGTTTTTTTACGTCAAAAGAAACTTACACCAGAGCCTCAGGTTCAGGCCTCAGGTATTCACGCGTTGCATATAGGTATGTCGTCGTATGGTACCAAAGCCTTTTTGAGGTTGGTATCAATTTGTGTAAACTTTTTACACATTATTACAAATAAACGGGACTTAACCGCGTATAGTAACTTTAAAAACAGTCTTTGAGTCTTCATCAGAGATCAAGAAGACAACGTCATTCTCGAAACATCGAAGAGCATCTTTATAGATTTGGCCTAGTAGGTAGTGTCTCTGCATTCAAATCCCAGTAAGGGCATTTATTTGTGTGATGAGCACAGATATTTGTTGCTGAGTCATGGGTGTTTTCTATGTATTTAAGTATTTGTATATTATATAATATATATATCGTATAACCACAAGACAAGTCTTCTTGAGCTTACCGTGGTGCTCGGTAAATTTTACACAAATTTCGATGTCATGTATTCATCTATTTATTTATTGTGTCTTATTGTCTAAGAAATATATAATCATTAATGTTTTTCTAGCCTTCTTTGTCAATACTAGTAAATTTTTAAATCTGTAAATTGTAGTCCTTTACATAACCTTCAAAGGAAACTACATATAATACAAGGACTTAAGAAACGCCTTTCAACAAATTAATATTTTCCGCCTTCAAAGGCGAAATCTTGTTACAGTTAATGAACAAACTTAGCGTTTCATTCAAATTAGGCACTACCGGCTCCTGTGAGGAAGATAGTGTTTTATTAATCTAATTTGTTTCCGGCGCGATCTTGACGACATAGTATACAACATAAAGGTATATATTAAGTAAAAGTAACTTAAGGATGACTCATGTTACACCATCGCGACTCGTACACGTCGCCCTCCCGAGCCCGAGCCTTCCGTTGACCCACCGGGTACTCACCGGGGCGGTCAAGACCTGAGCGGCCTGACACTCGAATTTTGACACACGAGCATCGTTCCATCCAGCTGAGCATCTGACGTGTCTTAAATCTTTTTTGTTAATTTGTCAAGAAAAACCAGGGATTGTTACCGGTATTACTAAAAACCTAAATATTGTCGTTAAAATAACAAAAAAAAAACATTATATTTTCAAATGGTATTTAGGTAAGGAGAATACTTTATCTGATTAGCAAAATAAATTGCAAAAATATGCAATGACATACCGAGATAACGAAATGGAATACAGGTTAATATGTATGAAATTAATACCGGTATTCGATCCCTGAGAAAAACATATTAGTCTAATGTTTTACGATGGTTACTTAAATGACGATGCAGATGGAGGATAATTAAATTATATTATGCGTATCCTAAAACTTAATGATCTGCAACTCGTTTTCTGTCCAGTTGCTCTGACGTTAACGTAAAATCAAATTAACCGTATCACAGTCATGACGTATAACGTCGAGGTTATATTTCTTCGATTATTAATCGCCTTATCGCATTTTCGTTTAGTAGCATTTCTAAAGTGCAACCTGTAACATAAACTGGAGAAATGATTATAAAAATGGCGGTTATAATATTTACATATAGTGTTATTCATTTGACTAATGCCCAGAATAAAAATTTAATGTCAGGTCACATTGTTGGGGGATTTTTTTCTAATATAGAAAGTTTTCCATTTGCGGTATATATTAGTAAAAATTGTAGCCAGTTTAAAAATTCAAGTTGTGGAGCGTCCATAGTGAATCAAGTAGTACTATTAACTGCGGCGCATTGCTTCAAAAGTTGTGATGAATTTACAGTAAACGCTTATGTGGGTTCAATACGCAAATACCATGGATTTGAGAACAAAGTCATCAGTTTCAAAATACACGAGGATTACAATAGTACCAATTTTGCCAATGACATAGCTCTACTGATATTGGAAACGGAACTGACTTTTGGAAGGTCAATCAAAAGGATAATTTTGATGAAAAATGTACCAGAATATACCTTCTCTGTTGTAGCTGGATGGGGTTGGATAGATGTAAGTTAACTAGAAATTAATTTATTTTAAATTTCCTTGGAAACGGAAATAATTTTCGGACTATTTTATCTGTCATTTTCTACGAATATATGTCTATAATGTAACAAACAAGTTAACGGTCCTAGTTCAATACCCTGTGGTACACCGCAAGTTACATCATTAAAACTCAGTTAAGCTACTGTATTACCTTGTGATAATGCAATCTGATGATAATAAAGAGTGATGCATAATATATTATTCTTGCAAGGTTCCATATTTTTAATAGGTTACAAACAAAATAAACAATAATAAGGTCGAGTACTTGGAACTAGTCTTTGTTTATTTTAATTTTTCAGTCCAAAGGTACCAGGGGCGATGTCCTAAAGCATACATCCCAGCAAATTATAGATCCAGAAGAATGTGTAGCGCGTCTAGGTATATTACCTGAAGGTACACTTTGCGGAACAGACATTAGCGGTGAAAGCTATCCTGAAAAGTAAGTTCTGTTTTTTTTAGTCTGACTATTGTAAAGGTCAAGCAACTACAACTTCGGAATCGTACGTTTAGGTTGATCCATATGTTCAAAATTGGTTTTATGTATATTTTTTCTTTAGATTCTTAACAGGCATTGCACCACACACATTCAACGAACAGCACCATCATTCACAGTGCAATTTAAAGTGCATGTTGTACTAGCATTTACTTGACACGCTTTCTCCACCATCCTCTTCATAATTCTCGGGATCTAACAATCATGCTCTGCCTTTACGTTGAATTTACTGCTCCCAATGAATCTCTCCATTTCTCCCGTTGGTTGACTGGTAGGCGGTATTAAGGTCGCCACTTGTACCATCTTGTATAAACTGATCACTTTCAAATATGGCGTCGCAGCTGTCATTCCATAGAACTGTAAAATTTTTCATATAACAAAATTTTATCAATAACGATGTTGTTATGGATTTATAGCAGCTAACCATTGATTGATAAAATTATCCATTATTTTCCGTATCATAAACATTATTTAATATTTTTGGTATGTATTTTACAGAGGCGACTCCGGCAGCCCCCTCGTAGTCAACAGTTCTATTCAGATCGGAATAGTTTCCTTCAAAAGACGAAAATTCGCCAAAGACATTATAGTATACACCAACGTCTCATACTTCTTCGATTGGATAGTGACTAATTCAAGAGAAATGTATTGCACACATGTAAACAGCATACTTCACATGCCTCTGACTTATTCTAAAAGGTTAATAGAAAACTGTGCGCTAGCTAAGGGTATTGTTTGAATACTATTGACAAATGTACGGGTGAGACAATTCTAAGTTATTGAAGATCTCGAAGAGTGAATAATATTTTTAATTGAATTTCTGTGTGTGGTGATTAAAAATGGTTGAATGATCAAACTTAGCTAGGAATTAATGTAATATTAAAAATATGTGTATGATGGTCGAATCAATAGTAAAACTTTTTTTTAAATATTATTGCCATCTGGGCGTAGTTTGAGACGTGGTTTAGTTTTAACATCATCCATAACACGAAATTCTGTCAAAAGATTTGAACTGTCAAACAGTCTTAAGTCTCAAGTTATTGATTCCAATAAAACATTGTCGTTGAGCGTAATTGAAATATTCAATTAATTGAGCTTGTAAATACAACGTATTTGAAGTCAATCAAGACTACTGGTATACTGAAGAGTTTATTTCTTGTACCATCATCACCTCGGCGGAATGGTACTAAATGTTCGTATTTATCATCAGTCTACATTCAGAGGCTCTAGTGTAAGTTTCTTTTGACGTAAAAAAAAGTCTCGAACGCGTTAGTGATAATAATTGTTATTTATATGGGAAACACTAAGGCGATCGTAAAGTAGTATTACGTTAAAAACTTACACTCAGGTATTAGTTTAGTATTCCATGTATACTAAATTCCATATTAACATAAGTTTTAAAATCATATTACAGTAAAAATACTATGAAATTAATTATTCGCTTCGATCGCTCAAGTTTATGTCGTTACCAGGATTGCATCCTGGACCATTTCCTCATCACTTCATTGCAAAATATAATTTTAATCAGGTACACTGTCTGTATGGAGTATTCTGTATAGTATTATTCACTTACAGTCGCTTTCAGATATATCGGCGCTATAGAGGTGGTCGCAAATATCTGAGCATTTTCAGATCTTTCTGACCATCTCCACAGCTCCAACATATCTCATGGTGACTGTACTTACTTACTACATATTAAAAAATCATGTGAGTATTCAAATCTCAAAACGATAGATCTTAAAGTTTTTTCTTTAAGCATATTTTGTAAGAAAGTAAATGTAAGGAATAAATTAGGTAGGGAATAAATGTTTTTGCTATTATGATTCACTCTTTATTTCAAACCTTTACAATACTAACCACTTAATAAATTAGTAAAATGTCATTTTCATGAATATTAAAGGTAAACATTATGCCAATAAAAATAGTCACTATGTACAGAAAAAAATTAAGTACACATAAAAATTAAAATAGAGATAATCTACTTGGGTACTTTTATTTCAAAAAGTCGTTCTTAGGTTTTTACGGTAATATTATTATATAAGAGATTTTGTACATAAATCCATAGTAGTTGAGTTTCTCCTAAAACGATAAAGTTAAAAGCCTACAGAATCGCCATTTTAAATAAAAATGGAACCAGGTGGCGCAAGCGAGGGTAATGGCCAATCACACGCCGATCTGGCCAGAATCGTATCACCCTGTACATTTGAGCGATCTAAGCTTGAAACATCCTGTGCGACATTCCACTACAAAAGGTGTGTCAGTAATGAATGAAAAATAAAAAAGATACAAAAAAATAATTTTAATGTAGGCATATTACAATGTACTTATGAACGTAAATAAAACAATTTTTACCACAAGCTCTAACCCTACATCTCTGACTTGAAAATATTATTACCGGCAAGAAACTCAGCGGGATTTATTTTTCAAAACCTGGAATACATCAAATCTTTAAGTACATGGCTACGAGTAGTCCTACAAGAAAACATATGAAAACAGTTTAATAAAATACAAAATATAACAAAAAAATCTAAAATATAAAAAAAATGTATAAACTGACTAGCTAGATGAAATAAACATAGAGCTTGTTGAGACTATTTATAATTCGATTGGACACAGCGGCTTCACTCATATTTATCTAGACATAGCGCTTATTTATGGTGACTGCGCTAGTAATGGACAAGAAATCAATCACGAACATTAGTGATTATTTCAAAGGAGTCAAGTGTTGTGCATTTGTTGGTTGTCATTCAATTTATAAGGTTATGGTTTTTGAATTAAGAACCAAATGTCCATCATTGGTGCCATCATGCTAGTCCCTTGACATGTTTCATAAAAATAAACCACTTTTCAAATTTGATCAAAACTGAAGTTCTCTTCTTAACACGTTTACGGACACTTCGTGCATGTGTTATGGTAAACAACCTACTACACCACGTCTGTCAACGTACTATCCTTTATCGTGTTAGCTTATAGTAAAGCATGTAGGTTTATGATAGGCACTCGTTGTTCTTAATATTGTCTTGTATCATTTGTTTTGACGAGTGCGAACTAAATAAATAAAAAACCTACCTAACTTATTTCCAATAAAATGTCCACTATACAGTACAGATTAATTGACATTAGACTGTTATAAAGCTACCAATTAGTGATATTAAACGTATTTAACTACTGACCGTCGTAAAAATATAATTAGTCGTACGCGTACCTAATTAACGTCAACTCATTTCGAAATCAAATTAGCTTTTCAAATGTTACTCAGAATAACAACATGTCTAAGTTTATTAAAATTAATATGTACACACAAAATGGATGGGTTTATAGTAGGCGGAGAAAATTCTACAATAAACAATTTTCCTCATGTAGCATTCCTTCATATCAAGTGCAAAACGAATGGTGCAATATATTGTGGTGCTTCAATAGTAAATCAAGTGATACTTTTAACTGCAGCACATTGTCTTCACGATTGTCATGAAAATCATACATTCTCCATAAGAGCTTACACGGGACATGTGGAAAAATACAAAGGACATGAAAACATGGTTGTTGGTTTCCGAGTACACGAACACTATATGCACCATAACTTCACCAATGATATAGCGATGTTGGTTTTAGGAAGGGAACTGAAATTTGGGGAGCATGTACGAAGAGTTGTCCTGATGAAACGACTGCCTAAATATGATACAGCCGTTATTGCCGGGTGGGGGTGGATCGATGTGAGCACTGAATTTTATCTGTAACAGTCACTTGTTATTTCAATCTTGATGGATATTCTAAGTAATACTGTAACCTTACCATGAGTTGTGACTTTGAAGTTTTCCATAACGTTTATCGACTTTACTATCTGTGCATCTCGTTCGCCCTAAACTAGTACAAGCGAGATGCACAGATAGTAAACTCGATACTCGTCATCGAACATCTCAATTCACAACTCATGGTAAGGGTACTGGGTGTTATAAAAAAACGTGATACAAGATTATCAAAACGGGAACTGGTCATGGTTTTGAACATCTTTTACTATGGTCAAGTTAGTAAATTTAATAAAAATTGAGCTGTTCTTAAAAGGTCAAGTATAAGTTGATGAAAATGTATGAGAGAGTTGGTTTTTTTTTATAATTTACAAAGTTGACCCCATAGTCAAAATTGTTCCAAATCATGACCAGATGGCTTGATAATCTTGTATCACATTTTTATCAGATAAGGTATACGTAAGTATCCTGATCCTCTATTGGACATGGGAATATTGGATGCTCAACTGTCACCTTTATTGTGACGCAAGTCTGAAGACGACTTATACTGGGAAATATCCCAGGATAGCACTCGGACCTTTACCTTTATCATCATCATTTCAGCCGTAAATCGTCTATTGTAGGACATAGGCCTTCTCAAATGATTTGTATTATCTTGGGGGGTAGTTGCCATAGTCGCCAAGATAGGCAGGCCGAATGACGACTGCAGTAGCTGTAGATAGGCTGCCCGTCCGTCGGTGTTTTCCCTTCCTCGAGTCATACGACACCCGTGGGAGGAGATGGGGTGGTGCTATTCTAGTGAGCCATACTACCACACGTCAACTCAGACGTTTACCTAATCAAATTATATTTCTTTGTGTTTTAATTTACATACTGTTTTCGTTAGGAACTATGATGACTAGTTTCAACGAACATATCAATATACAACTTGCCGTGTGATGCCGGCCGACTAGAATAGCACCACCCCATCTCCTCCCGCAGGTGTCGTAAGAGGCGACAAAGAGAAAAATCCTACGGACGGGCAGCAGCGTCCGTCGAAACCCAATCTACAGCTACTGCGGTCACCAACCCGCCTGCCAAACGTGGCGTCGATGGCAACTACCCCCAAGATGATACAAGTAATATTTGTGGGAGGCCTATGTCCAGCAGTGGACTGCATATGGCTGAAATGTATGTATGTATGTATCAATATACAAATTTTATGAGTTTTGTAACTACTAATGTAGGTTGCATAAATGTTCGTTGTAGTTATGAGAGAGTTCCTAAGGAACTTATATTTTAAATTATAACAATTAAATATACTTTTCTAATAACAGGACCATAACACAAAGACGGATATTTTACATTTCACCAGTCAGAAGGTGTTGAAAAATAAGGCTTGTTTAAAAAGGGTACCCGGTATTCCACGTGGGACTATATGCGGTTACAACCCGAGTGGGAGCCATCCACAACGGTAGGTGTTTGAAAAAAAATTGTAAATTAATAGTTTACCTACCCAGGGCGGTAGAACAAAGAATGGCTCAGATCGCGGGGAAGTGAAGACCTATGCTATGTTCTCCGGAACATGTCGCGCGACAATCTAAAAGTGAACAGAGCCGTTATTTTCAATAATTTTTATAATTTTAAGTATAATGACTCACGAAAATTTAAATACAAGTATTAGACTAAACTGTATGCTTAAAACTTGGTTTAGCTTTATGTATAATTTCTGTTTCTTCATATTTCACAGAGGTGACTCTGGCAGTGCACTCCTGATTTACCATCACATACAAATTGGTATCGCCTCCTATTTCCGACGGAACTTTTCCAACAAAACCCTAGTCTACACTGATATTACGCATTTTTACGATTGGATACAAGAAACAGCACAATCCCTGACTTGTAAATACAAAACCAAGAAGGTTCTGATGGAAGAAGATAGTATAAATGATCGTAACGAGGATGAAAATGATAATCACGATGAACACAAAAGGAGAATTAGTAAAGAAGAAATGGATAGCAATAATTCGTCTGTGTCGCAGCTGGAAATACTATAGGCCCTTCACATCGACTGAACTCTATCTGTTGTCTCAAAAGAAAACGAAAAGAAATTTAAATAAACGCATTTTCCATCTTAGCTTCGCAATTACGCAGTTTTACAATACTATAGTTTCATTTTCATAGTACTGTTACATAAAGTTACTTACATACTTAATTCAAATATGCGATCATCATCATCATCATCATTCACGCTTGAATCTGGAGCAGCCCAACTGGGGAAGTACCTCCTCCTTACAGAAGACCACAGCCATAATAGCACTGCTACCTTTCAGGTAGTGTTGTGTTGTGTTCCTGATGGTGAATAAGGTTCCCAGAGCTCCAACCCCCCCTTAAAGGCCGGCAACGCGCTTGTGACTCCCCTGGTGTTGCGGGTGCCCATGGGCGACCGTGATTGCTTACCACCAGGCAATCCGTCTGCTCGTTTGCCCCCTATATCATAAAAAAAAAATCTTTGCGTTATCCCGGTATTTTGCCACAGCTCATCCCAGGATTTGGCGTAGGCACTAATTTTACTGCGCTAAATACAAAAGTCAATTGTGTTTACACGTCACCCATGATGACGTTTACGACGAGGGATATATAGAAAAATTTGACAAGTCTAAGCGGTACTCGTGTAGCACAATTGGTAGTGCACTGGGATAGTGATCCAGTGGTTGTGGGTTCGAGTCCCGCCGCGAGTCAAATTTTTCTATTTTTCTTCCGATTTAAATATTGAAGATTTATGTAAAAGTTAAATATAATAATACATCTTAAACGTATCGAAAAATAAGAACATGATAAAAGCCTAACTAAGCCACCAGCAGCGAGGCAGGCCGGTGGTTAGGGCTGCAGAGAGGAACCGCCGGACTATGCGCGCCGTGTCCAGGATGACAGCCTTCTGAATCTGACTTTTAATAATATTTATTATAATTACTGTAAGAAGTAAAACTATACATAAAACTATCGTAACTCAATCACTCATTTTCGTCGTCGGTCAGCCAACGTGAACGGCTTTTGATAAAGCTCCTCGTTACAGATCGGTAAGTAACCCATCATGGAATGGTCATAACACTTGTAGTTACCATTAAAATGTATGTGTATTATCTTTAGATGCATTCAAACAGCGGTTTTAAGAGTGAACCAGTGTATCGTAACCATGGCAACAAGATTTTAAAACAAAACTTTTTATTGTTTTTTTTTGGGAAGGCAATCATCAATTGTAAAATAATTATGTTTTATTGTGATAAATAATTAATGGTTAAAAACAGTGAATAAACATTAAAACAAATAATAATAAAATAATATGACTAAAAACCAACTAACTATACTAAATCTAGAGCTGCGTTAACTTATCCCGCTGAACTGCGAGGCAGATGCGTTGAGCGAGGTAACTGCCAGCTCTCCGGTCCCCTGCAGCGTCTCTGAGTCTCTTCGAAATATCTTTGAAAAGACTCTGAGCGCTAGGGCCTCAAAGCCGAAGGTTCTGAACGTCAAAAGGGACGAAGCAATATTCGGCGCCGAGACCTCTGTATTTGTTGATTTTACCATTTTCCGCTGTGGTTGCAGCGGCTGCTGCCCTTTAAAAAGTAACTTGAAGATGGGACGGCGCCAGTGTGTCGACGCAAGTTGCATCCCACACTAACAATCATCAATATGATTGTCCATGTTACCTGTCAAATTCCATAAAAAAAGACTTTAACACAAAAGGACTATCGCTAACAGCGCCATCTAGGATTATTCTCCGGTCTCCATCGCGGCCATACTTGATCCAGCGGAATGCTACCAGCTGGTTCAACGCTAACGAGCTCTCAAACTATCGCAAAGAATTCCTTTGCAAACTTAAAACCTTCTGGAATATGGCTGGTGGAAATATTTAATTGCATTATTTGCAAGCCCGTCAAACGCTTTGCACCGATCACCTTTTGTTGCAACGCTCAAACGCTGGTTGAAAGTTCCAGTTTTCGCTGTAGTGCCTGTATAAATAGTGTCCCTCACACAAATAATGAAGTTGCTATTTTTTCTACGAAAAAAAAAAGTTTTTTTGCAGACCAAATTATTTTTGTTACCATAAACGAAGGTATTGTATCGTATCCTACATGATCATATTCAAATCATCTTGAAATACGACTAGGTCTATAAAAATATATTCCATTAAAATTTATTTTGAATTTTAATTCTGATAAATAAAAAATACTCCAAAATAATAGAAGTTGGACCCTTTTCTTCAAAGATTTTATTTTGTACAAAAAAGTTAAATAAATACTAAATCTTGATTTTTTATCTCAATTATTTTTCATGCTTCTAGTTTTATTCCTATTCGTTTCTACCCCATTTTTTTATGACATAGGCGGAAAATGAATAGACGGATTGCCTGATGGTAAGCAATTACCGTCGCCCACTGGCACTCCAGGGGAGTCACAAGCGCGATGCCAGCCTTTAAGGGGGATTGAAACTCTGGGAACCTTACTCACCATCAGGAAAACAACCCTGTCTACATAGCTGAAAGGTAGCAGTGCTATTGTGGCTGTGGTCTTCTGTAAGGAGGAGGTACCCAGTTGGGCTGATCTAGATACAAGCGTGATGGTACTTCGCTGTGCCCTACCTCTCATTATTGGACAGAGTTGTAGGACATACTCGGGTCCAAAACGGGTATAAAACAGATCGCCAAATATAACGATACAGTCGATTGGTTTAAAATTTGAAGTAAAATAAGCTATTAAATAATTGAGAGATTTCATAACAATTTGCAAAAATCCGCACCTACAATGCCTTTAAAAACCATTATCATTTTGGACGGAACCACTCCACGAACTTCACAATAGCGTGCACGCGTTACTATCCAGTGTTAGCGTTTACCAATCTCTTGATTTGTCACCGCTAACACCATCTCCATCGGGCGTCGTAAGAAGCACATTCACATCACATTTAAGCCGTATCCAGTACACTGCTGGACATAGGCTTCCCTGAAATATGACTTGTATCGTCTTGGGGGTAGTTGCCATAGTTGCCACGCTTGGCAGGCGTATTGGCGACCGCAGTAGCTGTAGAATTGGTTTCGATGGACGCTACTGCCCGTCCGAAGGATTTTCCCCTTTGTCGCCTCATACGACACCCGCGGGATGAGATAGGGTGGTGTTATTATAGTCAGCCGGTATCACACGGCTTTCGGTCAAAACCAAATAGTAGTTAGTATATATTATGGCATACACACTTAAAGAACTCCTTAGTTAGAATACGACGCACAGCTATATCACACATAAATATCTCGCTACTAAGAAAGGAAAACTATAACATCGATGGCAGTTGCCAATTTATGATTTATGAAAATTCGGTTAGCAGCAATGTTTTTGGACCCGGGTATGTCCTTAAACTACGTCCAACAATGAGAGGTAGGGCACAGCGATGACCATCACGCTTGAATCTGGAGCAGCCCAACTGGGCAAGTACCTCCTCCTTACAGAAGACCGCAGCCATAATAGCACTGCTACCTTTCAGGTATGTAGTGCTGTGTTCCTGATGGTGAGTAAGGTTCCCAGAGCTCCAACCCACTTATAGGTCGGCAACGCGCCTGTGACTCCCTGGTGTTGCGAGTACCCATGGGCGACGGTAATTGCTTACCATCAGGTAATCCGTCTGCTCGTTTGCCACCTTTGTCATAAAAAAAAAAAAAATGTATCGCTTGCAATTCACCATTCTGAGCTCAGCGTAAGATTTTGTACTATCGGTTAGCACTCCGCCTACAATGGCACTCCACCCTAAATTAATAGCAAAGAGCAATTCAATAATGCTCGAATGATTTTTAATATTCGAACAATTCCCCGCGTCCATGTATTGTCCATTCAACAGAACCCATTTTTGGACAACACTCGACACTTGAAAACCAATCAACGCCCATAGGACTAAGGCTCAATTTCTCTTGTCTAAGGTTATAAAAAATGTATTATGGGGTTATTTTGACCGTTTATTTGGCCGTTTGGAATAATTACAGGGATTTGGCAGACCGATATTTAACGCATGTCTGCGATTCTGTATTGTGAGAATTGTGTTTGCGAAATTTTGAAAAAAAATTGCGAAAAATTGTACGTATTACATATCTAATTCTGCAAGAGGGTATAAATTAAATTCTGGTAGAGGTATAAATTAACATATCATCTCAGCTATGTGACGTCCTCTGCTGAACATAGCCTCCCCCCTGGACCTCCCTCCTCTTTCCCTCCTGAATAATGATTACAAGTTGAAACCTTAGAAACAGTTTTCTTTTTACCAAAATACCGAATCCAAGTTCAAGTTCAAGTTTATTTATTTGGCCAAGTAACACACGCCGGATCCTTCCTGGCCCAAAAACTAAGTCTGGCAGTCCAGAAGGGCAACGCCGCCAGTATTCTGGGCAGCATACCGGAGGCAGGGGTATTTGGCGAGGTTTTTTACATTTAATTTTATTTTGTATGTTTAACACTAATTTACAGATAAGGATGTAATCAAAATGTTAAGTAACAAAAGTACGTTACATCTAGCAAGTCATTTTACATTATACCTATATAAAACTTAATTATACATATATTTAAATTAATAAAGTTATACATTTAATAAAATTTATAATATTAAATAACAATACACAGGAAGTCAAGTCGTATACAATTATTATATCCTAAAAAAAAAAAAAACATTTTCGTTACACCACCACGTAAATCTAAAATGTGAAAGTGACCATTAATTTGTTGTTCATCCAAATGATAATTTGTTATAGCAAGTATTGTATCAACATCAACTTACGATATTGACAGTTTTGATAGTTACTTACTTATACTTACCCAAGAGATAATTCGTTTGTGTGATTTATTGTTCTGAAGGATACCGCCATGTTCCAAAAAAAAAAAGAACTCGGACAAATTATATTTAATTTCATAATTATTGCTCACAGCTCAAGCAAACCTACATTTATCATACCTACCAATTAGCAAACAACTGCAATTTAAGCGTTTTTAAATGTGGCATTATCTATGAAAAGGGACCTTATTGTCGATGGCGCTTACGTCGAACCGCGTTGCGTTTGTATTGTATCGCCTTGAACAACGACATAAGCGCCATCGACAATAAGGTCCCTTTTCATAGATAATGTCACAAATGATTAATGGTGTAGTTTATGTCGGGTATATCTTTAAACTAACGTCCATCAATGAGATATAGGGCACAGCGAAGTACAATCACGGTTGAATCTGGAGAAGCCCAACTGGGGAAGTACCTCCTCCTTATAGAAGACCATAATAGCACTGCTACCTATGTAGAAAGTTGCTGATGGTGAGTAAGGTTCCCAGAACCCCATTAAAGACGTTTCAAGCAAAATAAAAGATGTAACTGTATATTACGACATAATTATACGACCGGTCTGGCCTAGTGGCTAGTGACCCTGCCTATGAAGCCGATGGTCCTGGGTTCAAATCAGGGTGTTTATATGTGTGATGAGCACAGATATTTGTTCCTGAGTCATGGGTGTTTTCTAAGTATTTATGTATATGTACCTATCTATTATATATAACGTCGTCTAGTACCTACAACACAAGCCTTACTGAGTTTACCATAGGACTAGGTCGATTTGTGTAAGATAGTCCCGAAACATCTTCTTATAATTTAAACGCCATAAGGACATACCCGGGTGTAAAACTATCCAAACGTTGATAACATTTATTTAAAACAACAAGCAAGTACAAAAACTGCGGGGTTCTTTTAAAGTATAAGAGTAATTTATGGTTGTCCATCCCGACTTCCACATTCATTATAAAACACTCGCATACCTCTACGTAGTTGCTTTAAAACCTGCCTTACGAACTGTAACATAAAGTTCAAATTGCATTGACACAGAATACATACATACAAGATTTGGAAAGTAAGTGGGTGAATTTATATGTGACATGTGTTCCATTAGGGCACCCTATTATAAAATGTAAGTTCGTGTTAAACTGTGTTTTATTAATAGATTTAAAAGGTAGCCATTTTAGATTATTTTTTTTTATGACATAGGCGGCAAACGAGCAGACGGATTGCCTGATGGTAAGCAATTACCGTCGCCCATGGGCACCCGCAACACCAGGGGAGTCACAAGCGCGTCGCCGGCCTTTAAGGGGGGTTGGAGCTTTGGGAACCTTACTCACCATCAGGAACACAACACTACATACCTGAAAGGTAGCAGTGCTATTATGGCTGTGGTCTTCTGTAAGGAGGAGGTACTTCCCCAGTTGGGCTGCCCCAGATTCAAACGTGATGGTCATCGCTGTGCCCTACCTCTCATTGTTGGACGTAGTTTAAGGACATACCCGGGTCCAAATTTTAGATAACATGTAAATGTTGTGTTATCACGTATGTGGTCACATTTTTTATTTATTTAAGTTTTATTAACTAAATTTTGATAAATTATTTTTTTATTATTCAGAAACGTCTGCTAGTGAATATCTTCGATATTTAAATCGAAAGAAAAATAGAAAAATTTCGACTCGAAGCGAGACTCGAACCCACAACCTCGGATAGCACAATTGGAAGTGCACTGGGCTAGTGATCCAGTGGTTGTGGGTTCGAGTCCCGCTTCGAGTCAAAATTTTGTATTTTTCTTTCGATTTAAATATCGTAAATTTTGATAAATTGAACTTAGAAAATCTTTAATTACAATATTACTATAACTACGAGTACTTAACTACTTATCATATTAAATGTAAAAAAGGCCCTTGAAGCATTGTACCAAGGACGCTGGCGGCATTTCCTCGTTAATGTTGATAATTTTGCTTATTAAGGGGAACAACGAATTTATTCGCAGAGTTAAAAATTAGAAAAAAATCGTATTACATTATATTTTATGTTTGTTTTATTGTTAATGGTATCTGTTACACGAAAGTAATTTTAAATGAATGACATAATATGTCATTATATTATAATGCCAATTTTTCTTATTTATGTTTTTGAAGATCGGAGAATCTCAAGTCTTATCCATGTTATTAGGTTAAAATTGACCTAAAGGTTATTCACCTGAAATGGCACTACCAATTCTGATAATAAGTAAACACGCAGTATCACCAAATCACCAAGTATCCTCCTCACAGAAGACCACAGCCAGAATAGCACTGCTACCTTTCAGGTATGTAGTGTTGTGTTCCTGATGTTGAGTAAGGAACTCCAACCCCCCTTAAAGGCCGGCAACGCGCTTGTGACTCCCCTGGTATTGTGGGTGCCCATGGGCGACGGTAATTTCTTACCACCAGGCAATCCGTCTGCTCGTTGGCCGCCTATGTCATAAAAAAAAGTATCACCTATAAGCCAAGCCTTGCTCTACATATTTTATTAACTCAACGTAAAACTCTATTGTATGTTATTCAAATTGAAATGCACTCTCACCATATTGCTTTACTTCCGGTAAAACTGAGCGCTAGCCGCATTCCACTTGTTTTTTGACTAGTGGTGTTATGGCTTTATTCCCACTTTAACAAAATTGACCACTGAAGCGGCTTTGTGACATGGAACAAATTCCAAAGCATTTAAGTATAACCATCATTGTAAGGCATTACGATGTTATTCTCTTTTTTTAGTTACTGAGTGTTGATTCACGACGCAGCACCAACGCAACTTTAACGCAGTGACATCGCAACGTAGGCGTGACGCCAGAGGCATATATTAGGCTACTAACGTTTCCATGTAAAATTGCCGTGGCTGCGCGTGAACGCGGCGTACTGATTATTACGAGTCATATCACCAGGAAAACGTCTAGTGCCACCGACGGTACGCCACCGACGACTAAAGTTTAAATGGCGGACGCTATCAAAGTAATTTACTTGCTGAAGATAAAGTTTATGTTCATTCTTCACTAGTTCAAAACTCTAATCACACAGTTGCGCTAAAAAACGCTACCAGTGGAATGAGTTTTAGTCTATAACCTTATTACTGTGGCTGAGGCCGCACTGGTAACGTGAATCCGACTAAATCAATTTATGCTAGTGATCGCATTGACGACCGGCAAACAGATTTTAATTATGTTTTACGGTAATCAAATTACTAGTATAAAAACAACGTGATTTTAGTAAAGCGAGTCGACTGCCAGTGAATCATACATTTCAAATCACGACAGACAACAAGTTTGGCCTAGTGGGTAGTGATACTGACTATGAAGCCGATGGTCCTGGGTTTAAATCACAGTTTGTGTGATGAGCACAGATATTTGTATATTATATATATTGTTGGCTGAGTATCAACAACACAAGCCTTCTTGAGCTTACTGTGGAGCTCAGTCAATCTGTGTAAGAATGTCCTGTTACATTTATTTATTTAAATCAAATGTTTCTAACTAAAAGCTACTCGTGGACATACATAAAATATATTTATACGCGTCGACTCGACCTCTGGTTTTTCGTCGTTTAAAAAAGCTATGTCACCAACTAAATAAAATGTTGTATAACCGCGCTCAGCTGTTGACTTGATAAAAAATTCAAAACAAACAAAGCACTCGTTACACTCATTCGAATTTAATTATTTTGTATGCTTCGTTAGCATTACAAATAAATCTACAGATTACTTTATAAAACTCGTATCTATTTAATTTGTTGGATTAAAAACATACCTTATGGCCCAGAACTTAAAGTCTAAATTCTAAACCAAACTTGATTTTATAAGGTGTAATTTTTTTTTTTGTTTGAGCTGCGCCCGGGCATTGATAGAAATAGTTTTATTGTTACGTAAAATTAATTATTGTGCTCACAAAACACTAAATTGGAGATGAATAATTAATTTTGTTAACCTATTTGAATTTTGGGGTTCGATTTGTTCGATTGGCGTTGGTTTTGATTGAATTTTCACCTGCTGAAATGAATTATATTAAAATCATACAGGGTGTGATTTAATACAGGGAGTCGGTGAGTCAGTTGGCCATGTTCGTAATTTAGCCGTGTGTATTCAAATCGGGTGTCACAAGATCGGTTCATTACAGAACATCCTTACACAAATTGACTGAGCCCCACGGTAAGCTCAAGAAGGCTTGTGTTGTGGGCCAACTATGTATGTAATATACAAATACTTATATACATAGAAAACACCCATGACTCAGGAACAAATACCCGTGCTTGTCACATAAATAAATGGGATTTGAACCCAGGACCGTAGGCTCATACACAGGGTCTACCCACAAGGTCACTGCCACATGTCGACAAGTTGTGTGTGTACTGTGTACATATTTTGGTACTTTGATATCTAACGATTTGAGTGTACACGGAGCAAAATGCTATAAATTCGCACTTGTCCCCAACAGATGGCGTTTTTTACCGCTGACTCTGACCGTGGTTTTGTCCCTGTCTTCGGAACGTTCCGAGCAACCACAGCTGTGGGGAGTTCTGATTTACTTTTCTTTCATTGGTTTTACAATACAGGGTGCAGATTCCAACTGTAACACGAATTGCCACAGTTGAGATATTATGTCATCATCACGTTTTTTAAGTCTATTTATTAGACAGTGTATATGTTTGAGCTAAAAGTTGATCTACGACATTCGTTAATCACAGTTTAAAAAAAAACAACCGTTCAGAAAAATTCAAACTCTCAGGCGAAGATAATATGCATACATATAGCATTATATTATCATACTATATGTATACAGCTAGTAATAGTGTATATGATACACTTAACTCTTGGTCTATGTGGTCCCAGCGCGCACAAGCGCTTTTTTCAGGAATCGCGACTCTAGTTGACGTAACTGAACCAAAGGGCTGCACCCTTACCATGAGTTGTGACTTTTGAGGTTTTCGATAGCGAGTATCGTGTTTACTATCTGTGCATCTCGTTCGCACTAACATAGTAAAAGCGAAATGCACAGATAGTAAACTCGATACTCGCTATCGCAAACCATAATGTCACAACTGATGGTAAGGGTACTGCACAAAGTAGCATTGCGATATGAGGAAATGCCGCCAGCATTCTTTGTACAATGCCTCAAGGGCCTTTTTAAGCATGTCTATCTGCACAGTGGCTGTAATTATTATATCATATTTGAAAATAAATAATGTTACGTCCAAAGACCTACTTACAAAAAAAAGAAGTCGAGAATCCATAACATAAAAAAAGATTGAGATTTCAATGGTACCCTAGAGACTTAACTAAAGATATACCAGCCCATAAACATAAACATTATACTCATACCAATTAATAAAAACGAGGAAAAAACCTGATAAGGATATTAATAATTAAAAGTATATCCACAGGCGGTCTAATTAGTTTCGAATTCTTTATCTCCCGTCCCGTTTTTCCTTGTAGGTTAAAACGGGACAGAATTCCGGTAGCTCGATTATTAATTGGGTTTCATTTTAAACGCCATCTCGTTAATTTAAATGTTTACTTTGGATAATTTAAAAGGGGAATGTAAAAAATTAAAGTGTTTCATTTATTACCTTATTAAATCGTTTATTATGAGAGCTTGTAACATCATCATCAGCCAAAAGACGTCACAGTCAGCAGTAGACTTTTATCCAAACAAAGAATGATTTCCACAATGACCAGTCTGGTGACGTCTGGTCCAATCGCATCTTATGATTTGAATCTAGCTTAATACTACTGATCACGGTGTAAATTTTACCCTGTATATCATGCTTGCCTTTCTGATGGAAAAAGTACCTATAACGATACAGATCACGAAACAGCCGGGACATGTTTAAAATATGAAAACAGTGTTCAAAGTAACTTTAGCTCTCTTGTTTCCATAGTTAAATACCTAAAACATATGCCTCCAATAATTATGTTCTCCGAAACATGTCGCGCGAGTGACTAAATAAACGTGAATAGTACCGTATTAATCGTTAATTATTAAATATTTCTCACTTAAGTTTAAATACAAACAGTTAAATACCTGTTCAAAAATCTTTTTGGTCAATTTACGGTTGAGGTCAAATAAATATATTTATACGACATAAGTGTTAAATGTGTATTCCACCTTACGGTCTTAATTTTAAGGTACCTGCACGTATACATATTTTGGCATTTTGGCCATATCGATAAATTTGACCTTGATTGTGCAACATTTTTTTTATCATGAATCTAGTATTTCACAAGTCGTTGATCAAAGAGGCCTGAACATAAATTAACCAAGTCAATGCCGTTTGTAACATTACATTTGCAAAAATTCATAATTAAGCAGTTATGTTCGACAACGCCTAATTTCTTAAAAAAAGTGTTCATGCTTCGTTTAAAACGGGGCCTTGAGGAATATTATCCTGTATATTGAGGTATAAAAGAAGAAAAAATGTAGTTTGAAAACATTCGGATTGTAAAATTTGAAGCAAGATGTTTACTAACATTGTTGTTTACGCCGCTTGCCTATTTGGCATTGCTCAAGCTGGTGCGCTAGCTGGCTATGGCGCAGGGCCCGGTTATGGAGCCGGGATCGGCTATGGCGCAGGGCTTGGCTATGGCGCAGGACTTGGCTATGGCGTCGGGATCGGTTATGGCGCCGGGCTAGGCTATGGCGCCGGGCTTGGCTATGGCGCTGGTCTCGGCTATGGCGCAGGTCTCGGCTATGGCGCAGGGATCAGCCATGGCGTAGGACTTGGCTATGACGCAGGGCTGGGCTATGGCGGCTACGGTGGATTGGGATACGCCGGCGCCCCAGCGACGTCATACGTGAAACGTGTCGACTACAACACCGGTTACAAAGGTTTCAATGCTGGTTACGGGCGCGGACTCCATGGTGGTTACCGCGGCTGGTGAATAACATCAGGGCTGAAAGAAACTTATTGATCTGATCATAATGTATTGACTTTAAATAAACATGTTTGTATTATAATGCGTGGTTATTTTGTTTTTTGGTTTTGTTTGTTTTTACATTATGGATTAGTTACTATGACAAATTAGGATAGTAAAGATCTGAAGTTTACATTTTCAAACATACAGAAAAATTCAAACATGTGGGTATATTCGACACATTGAATTTTATATCATAAAAATGTGTAATTTGAAAAGAATTATACCTATATAAATCTACAGGACACTGAACATATCAAAATTGATCTTTGAACCAGCATGCTATACCCTCAACCTCGTTGACACATACCATCAGGTGCGACTGAGGTGAAATGATGGTGAAAGAATGCTGTTGTCTTGTATAAAAAAAAATATATTTACAGGCGTTTTGATCGCTGGGTTGGAACGGCAAACTTTGATACTTATTTTTGACCATTTGTAATACTTTAATGTTTGACGACCGGTCTGGCCTAGTGGGTAGTGACCCTGCCTATGAAGCCGAAGGTCCTGGGTTCGATTCCCAGTCAGGGCATTTATTTGTGTGATGAGCACAGATATTTGTTCCTGAGTCATGGGTGTTTTCTATGTATTTAAGTATTTATATGTATCTATTTATTATATATATCGTCGTCTAGTACCTGCAACACAAGCCTTATTGAGCTTACCTTGGGACTAGGTCGATTTATGTAAGAATGTCCGAAATATTTATTTTATTTTTATTTTATTTTAATGTAATTGGTCCGATACAGTCCACAAAAAAACGATTGATTCATTTTAATTTTTTTAAAGTAGTCAATTCTTAAATTATCCCGTAATCTAGTAAATTTACCACATAATGGATGCCAACAACATCCCGCCTGAAAGCTACGCATTCACCCCATTTAATTTTTTACACCAAAAAATTTTAAACAACTAAATAAATGCGGGTAATTGCGTGATTTATGCCCGCGTGTGGAATGCTTTTAAATTATGACGCGCTATCAATCAGGCGGGGTTACAATCTGCTGTCTAAAGTCAGCCCTAGTATCATTTGACCCATGGTTTCATGTAAAGTGTAGGTGATTGGAAGTCAGATAGAATTTGGTTTAGTTTTTCGAGTTGTAAATGCCCGTGGGGTAAACGAGGTAAGTATTAATCTCTATTATCTTGTAACATTTTAAAAACTTATTATTCTAAATTATTTTAAAAATTTGGGCATTCTTTTGTGAACTACTAGCTTCTGCCTGCAACTTTGTCTGCGTAGTATCTCATGGGAACACATTACCAGGATATCAAGTATCGTGGCTATGTCTCTGTTACTGCGTAATCGAGTGACAAACATTCAAACATATTTACAAAATTTCACTTTATAGTTATGTTAAAACTTACACTTAGGGCTCTTAGGCTCTAGTGTAAGTATTTTTTGACGTAAAAAAACGTTTACGAACGCGTAAGTGATAATGTTATTTATATGCAAACGCGTTCGTGACGTAAAGTTATGTTAAAAACGTCACCATCGCGTTAGAGTTACCCATATAAATAACATTATCACTTACGCGTTCGAGACGTTTTTTTAAGCCAAAAAAACTTACACTAGAACTTCAGAGTATTTTACACACTTACAAATTAGGTTGACCAGACGACATTATACTCGCATTTTAAGTTTTATATCACAAGAATTATACATTTCATTGAATATTATGTTTATATTATTTCCAATTATTTTATAAGTAATTAATAGATCGTTTATAAACAGAATAGCCCATCTAGGTGCTCAGCTTGTGGCATAGTGCCCATAATGCTAGCGGCGTTTCCTCTTTGTATTTCGAGATTCAGACCCACAAATAGGAGCCGGCTCGGGGGTCTCCTGTGGCGTAAATGAATCGGGACAACAGTTCTCTCGTAAATAATTTCATATCTACCAGGAACCCATAGTCTCGACTGCAAGCACCGCGAATTCGTAGTCCTTTAAGAAAGAGGAGTATTAGCGTTTGAGGACCTGGGCCTGATCGGCCACAATTGGAACTATAGGTATCAAATGTAAACATTCATATTTCTACAACGAATAATCACATGTAAACATTTTTAGTTTTGCAGAGCCAAGTCGAAATTACATTAAATTAAACATTAACACGGTTCTACTCACGTTTATTTAGTCACTCGCGCGACATGTTTCGGAGATCATAGGCCTCCATTATCAAGCACTAAGAGTGCTGAGTGTCCGTTCGATTCGGCGATCGCGTCGCCGGCCCGTCGCGCACTAACGCGCGCCGCGCTGCTCGCGCCGCTCTTGAAATTACGTTATTTGTTAAACTACCGACAAGCGGATATACATATACATTTCTTTTTTCATTAAAATAAACATATAACATAAATATTAAATAATCATTAATATATTTAATTAACTTATGAATAAATACTAACTATTAACGATTAAAAAACAAATCACTTGAACACATAATAGTAGTAGAAATAAACCCCAGTCTAAACTCTGGCACCGTGCAAGTACCCGGCGCAAACGTCCCAATAAAATAAATAATAAACAATTTATTTAAGATAAACATTAATTGCAATTGTAATATTGTTGTATATTATTGAAAAACATACATTCTAAATAATTTCTTCTAAAATGGAGAACAGTTAATTATGAATTAATTAACTGCTCTCCATTTTAGAAGTAATTATAGGTCAATATGGAAAATGTAAACTTAAGATGTTTTCTCTCTTAATTAGCAATATGAAGACTAATATGCATAATGTATAAACAAATAATGCATTAAATTGTAACAACACAAATATTTTTGGAATAATCTGATAAATTTAATATCAATTTATCAGATTATTCCGTTTCGTTCAGGCTTGATGTTATTTACCTGGGCCTGATCGGCGGTGGCGCCGGTGGATGATACATTAAACAAATGTGGTAGTCCACATGGAAAGGTACCTTATGGCGCTTGGCGCTTACGCTATTGTTAATGACGCTTCAATAATAATGTGTCACTTTACAACGTAAGCGCCAAGCGCTATAAGGCGAAATTATTTTATATTTTTGCAACACCCATGCTCTCTTTTGTTTTTGCCCTGTTCATCATCATCATAAGCCCGCTACAGTGTTGGACATAGGCCTCTCTCAAGCCAGGGTTGATGCTTAATGCATACAGTTGCTGTTTTTATTAACCCTCATACATTGTTTGGTTTAACCTGAGTGCTGACCTAGTTGGTATGTTTGCACTGTTCTAATGAGCTATAGAAACTAGGTACAAAACTAGGCCAGGTCAATGTTTGTACTATGCAGAAAAAAAGGTTTAAAAAAAGAAGAGTGCACGAATATTTCTAAAGATATGGTGATGAGGTAATTTTGATATGAATATTTGTTTCCTTTTTTCTTTTATATGAAATGACATTTCTCACCTCGTTATATATCTATTAAATTATTAAACTTATAATAAAATAATAACCAACTTCATATATACAGTATGTCAACTTACTAAAACCATTTATTTAAATCCGGGCAAGTCCTGGCGATAAATAAGGTTGTAGTATACAAATTATTAAAACACTAACGACTTTTGCAATTTATAATTGAAATACGAAAAAATAAATTTATTTAATTTATAATTACATAACATCCTGTATTATTTGTTGGCAGTAAAAAAACGTCACATTGAAAATTTATATTGTCATCTGATGGTTACATAAACTTTATTGTTAGAATAATGAAGAAAAAAAAGTGTCAACAAAGTGACATCAGTCACTATCAGTAAATCTTGAATTACATTATGGACATGGATTGCTGCTGTTTACATGATAAATAGAAAATAATTTAGTTAACACTTTTATTGTAACAAGATCATAACTTGTTTAAAAAAATAAGTTATTCTAATGAAACGTATTAACAATGGATTTGAGGTCATCAAGTCACGACGTAAGTATTACTCTCAGAGTTAACTGACTTCGAAAAAGGTAAGATGTTATGAGTTTTCTTCAATCATAAAATTATAAACATTGCACAAATGCGAACAAAAATGTGGTAATACACTAAACACGACGTAAGTATCAACTGGTTTAAAGAGATGGCTTTAGTAACTTTACATACTGTATAAATAACCCATTACATTGTTTGGGTTTAACTTAAAAAAAATCAAAAAGTCATTTCATCAATGTTCTAATAAAAAGAAAACTTTTATTGAAGTGCATAAAAAACACTTAGGTAAAAAAAGCAAAATATAATTTAATAAACAACTTTTTAAAATTATATAAAAATACTTACAAAAAAGCAAAAAGTATAATAAATTAATATGTTCTAAACTTAAACTGTAAAAACTTAAAAAAAAAAGCAAAAAGTTACGACGCCCCCGGGTGGGCTTGAACCACCAACCTTTCGGTTAACAGCCGAACGCGCTAACCAATTGCGCCACGGAGGCGATGGTGGTAGAGCCGAAATTACGCTTTACCCTCAACCGAGCTCATCTCATGCGCATACTGACATTATCTAATCGCTATATTATGTAATTCTTCAATAACAGTACCGATAATCATTTATGTAACTCAATTATAATTCTTAATCATTCATCGATAAGATAATTTAATAGAGTAATAATTTGAAACGTTTAATTTGAGAATTGCGAGTTTGAGCTGTTTGTTGGCTATATAAATTTTAAAATCGTCATTTTAATTACATATTTAATAAATATTACTGGAAAACTTGCCGTGTCATGCCGGCTGACTAGAATAGTACCACCCCATCTCCTCCCGCGGGTGTCGTAAGAGGCTACAAAAGGAAAAAAATCTACGGACGGGCAGCAGCGTCCGTCGAAACCCAATCTACAGCTACTGCGGTCGCCAACCCGCCTGCCAAGCGTGGCGACTATGGCAACTACCCCCAAGATGATGCAAGTCATATTTGTGAGAGGCCTATGTCCAACAGTGGACTGCATAGGGCTGAAATGTATGTAATGTATGTATGTACTGGAAAATCTTATATAATTTATCTTTTACACAAATTGACTTAGCCCCCCGGTAAGCTCAAGAAGGCTTGCGTTGTGGCCTACTTGTATATAAAGATAACATATGACTACGGAACAAATACCTGTGCCATCACATAAATAAATGCCCCAACTGGGATTTGAACCCAGAACCGTCGGATTCAAAGGCAGTTTCAGTATCCACTACGCCCCTGTCGTCAAACAAACTAAACAAATTGTATAGTAATAATATACTTTTTTAAAGTTAGACGTATTAGTATTAGACGAAAAATATATATGGAGACATATAAATATAGAGATACATATTTATTAAATTGAATAGCTCTTTTATTTATTATTTGTTATAAAATTCAATTCGCGGGATGCCGCTGGATGTGGGAGACGCAGGATCGGTCTTTTTGGGTCGTTTTGGGGGTGGCCTATGTCCAGCAGTGGATGTCTTTCGGCTGACTTGATGATGATGATGAATTTCAAATTGTGTGATGCCGGCTGACTAGAATAGCACCACCCTATCTCCTCCTGCCGGTGTCGCGAAAAGGGGAAAAAATCTACGGACGGGCAGCAGTCTAATGCGGTCGCCAACCCGCTTGCCAAGCGTGGCGACTATTGCAACTACCACCAAGATGATACAAGTCATATTTATGGGAGGCCTATATCCAACAGTGGATTGCATACGGCTGAAATGTATACGTCTATCAGCCACGGTCACAGTTACAAACGTAGATCACGAGGATCTATGTTTATAAAATAGTAGATTGTTAACCAACGGTTGAAAGTGACCCATTTGACCCGAGATATTTTGGCGCTCGAACGAAGTGAGAGCGCCAATAGTTCGAAGGTGAAATGGGTCACTTTCAATTGAGTTAAACACTCTACTTTTCATATCGACTATGAGGAAAGTAAAAGACGAAAAAAGTTCATTTGATACAATACCGATAAATTGGGTGCGAATTTAGTCTATAGAGCCCATTATTTAATAATTTCATTCATTCAATTGCTAGATTGTCTGAGGTTTCAGACATTTTAATACTTAGCTTTTTTCAAGAAACAGAAAGAGATAACAATATGTGTCTGTACCACCGTGAATTAATGGAGGTACAGACACTAGGTTTTATCATGAGACAGAAAGAGATAGCAATAGCTGTCTGTAGCGCTTTGAATGAATGGAGGTACAGACACTGGATATATTTTAAAAAGCCTAAGCTTATTCTCCGTTGCTCATCGTAACTTAAAAAAAAATACTTTCCACCCTAGAGAAGGAAATGCAATTTTCAACCCGGCTATCTACTCGTGAAAGTAAAACTTTCCGAACAGGAGAGATGAAAAAAAAAAACATTTCTTTCAGACCATTTGATCTATTTTAATGTAAGCATATAGTATGATAATAATATTGGATTGAATATAAATGTAAGTTAAGTATGGATACACGTTTTTGTAGTTATTTTACGGATATTTCACATATGAAAGCTTCCTTAGCTTGGGGTTCGATGTCATTTAAACGGCCGTTTCGCTGTATTGTGCAACTGGTCTGCGTACCACGTAAGTTATTAGGCTGGTTTTTATCCCAGTATGCATCGTCCATTGGTTGCCCTGGAAATAAATATGTATAAAAGATTATCTCCAAGCAGCGATGGGTAGGTAATACACATTTGGATGTCGATTGAACTCTGCATACGAATAATGACCAGTCAAGAATTCCTCCACAAAGGTGTCTAATAAATAGGGTAATTCGTTAGTTACTGGCCTCTCCCCAATAACTGGCCATTCATTTTAGTTTGTGGCACTTATTGAAAGGTGGCCTGGGGGCTGATTTTTGAGAGTAGTAATCGAGTTCTTAAAACTTTGAGAACGAAAATAATCACATACGAAAGTTTCTTATCATATTTTTTGCAAAAATGTATAGTTTTGATACCCACATTATTAATGTATACCATTCATGCTTCTCTTATACCATTTCTTCGTCTTAGAAAGAAGTTTAAAATGTTAAGATTCGAGTGTCGAGTGGGCCCTCTGTAACTGAACCCCATTGTTCTATTTATAGGTAAACAGGATTCAGTTTCAATATAAGGTGGCCAGTTATTGAACAGTGGCCAGTTACTGGCGATTTACCCTTGTCCTTCCACTGCGCGAGAGATGATGTATGACATTTTAGCCAATCAAAACAGATGGACCAATGCCAACTTTTTTAATAGCGGGAATTTGCTTATTGGATAATATCTAACCAAGATAAAAAAACTGCTTTTTATCTACATGATTGCAAAGTAATTTTTTTGTTTCTGTCATCTTCTTAGTTAGAGTCACTACCAACTTACGTCAGAGGCTCTAGTGTAAGTTCTTTTGCGTAAAAAAACGTTTACGAACGCGTAAGTGATAATGTTATTTATATGGGAAACGATAACGCATTCGTGACGTAAAGTTACGTTAAAAACTTTCACTCAGGGCTCTGAGCCTTCGTCAAAGGGTAATGTATAATAAAATGAATATAACTACTAATATATGATGAGCATGCGTACCAAACAAAGTTAGCATAGGGCCATTTATATCATTCCACTTCCAAACTCCAATCCAGGCATATCCATATTTAGCCCCGACTATAACGTTTTGGGGGTAGGTGTCGAATATCTCCTTGATTACTTGAGCCTCTGTGTCACTGTCGATAATGACTAGGTGTCCTCCTTCTGCATGGCACACCATGGCAGCCTGGGGCCAAGTCCGAACCTCCGTGTGGAATTTGTAGCAACTGCCAGTGCGAGAATAGTACTCGTAACCTATTGGAATTAAGAAAAATTAAATCTAATTTAATAAAAAACTGACCAAGAGCACATGCTCTTGGGGACATCGCCATGCTCAGAGTTGGGTTCCGTAGTTGTCAATCTGTAACTCAAGAATGGTTCAAAAATTTCCTTGAAAGATTTTTCCCAGTACCTACTTTCACAATTATTTGGAATTTTGGTTCAAATGTAAGGGATTATTTCCGAAAACATTCGCTTAATGAAATGTTTTCAGCAAACCCCAATTATTTTTCAAATAATTGTACCTCACAGTTTAGGATTGAACCGAGAAAAATACCCCCTACTTCATATGTAGGAGAGGTACCGTATTTTTATTTAATTTTTAAATTGTCCATTTTATCTTCGTGATTGATATACATATTAATAGCAAATTACAGCTCTCTAGGACTAACGATCACTGAGCATAGCCAGAGACAGACAGAAATACAGACAGACATGACGAAACTATAAGGGTTCCTAGTTGAGTAACTAACCGTAAAAACAGAAAACTAGCATATAAAAGAAGTTTAATGTCCTTTTGAATATTCAGTATCAGCAACAGTTCGTAAAAAAGAAGAAAAAAATGTATTCTGCTGCTGAAACCAATCCACATTGACTTGCCGTTTCGATTAACTACAAATATTTTGTTTAAACATATACCTTCATGAGTAGTGTGACATTCTCGACTGACATTAGTAACTGCGTTATCCTTGCGGCAGAAGTAGGGGTGTTTTTTATCGCAGCTTACGTCGGCCACTTCGCCTGATCCATTCAAAACCAAGCAGTTCTCCTCATCATTATGATTACTTGGTTCACCATGAGCCCAATCGACCTGCATCTCAGTGACTGGCACTCCTACAAAAAAAATCTTGTTAATCTTATTAGAGTTTAACTTTATGGTTGACGTTACACGCGGAATTAAGGATGACTCACTCTAAACTGCCGCCCTTCCTCCACGTCGACCTCACGAGCCTGAACCCTCCGTCGACTCACCGTGGCGGCCCGGGGCCGAGTGGCTCGGGACTCAAATATTGACATTAACGACACAAGCGTCGTTCCATCCAACCATTTGTTGCGAGTCATCGAACGCCCGTCGATATCGCGGGGACATCATCGGGCCGAGCAGGGACTTTTTACATAGCTGTACGTCACACCGACTCATGCCCGAACCGAAAGACTCGGGCGGCTCGGTGGTCACGTGATTCATTCCATACAAAATGTTGCGACGGTGGCGTCGGCTCGTACGCGGACCGGTTGTAAATTGAGTCAACCTTTATTTTGCATGGTTTTTATTGTAATTCTCAGTAAAGTAAGTGTATGTAAGTTATCTAAATCTACCTCTTACTACCTGTTTACAGGCTGTGTGGATTAACAAACTATATACGAAACTAGTCGCTGCTAGATCTAAAAACAGTGTTCATTTGATAATAGTACATTTCGATACTAGTGAAAAAAAATTTTTTTTCGACGAGGGTGAAAGTTGGAGCCCGAGTGAAACGAGGGTGACAATCACCCGAGGCTTAAAGAAGTTTTAACACGTGTATCGAACCCAATTTTTCATAACAAGTGCCTTAAGCGCGAAGCGTGCGCAAAGTGCACTTTTTACGCACTAGTTAGGAAAATGGAATTTTCAGGTGCAATACATAAGATATGAATTTATTAAATTGCAATATAAGTCATATATGAGACGAGTTATAGCATGAGATACTTACCGTCTAGGGATAGGAGGTCCCCTTTAGAGACAAGATCATGAATTCCGATGAATACAGCACGCGAGTTATACTTGTACGCGGCCATCATGGATGTCATTGCTTTTGTCAGAGCAGTGTTCGAAGGAGACGCTAAGACACCACCTACATGTCAGACAAACATTTAATTACGTATGTAAGAATACAGTGGATGCGATCTCCAACGAATTAATATAAAAGCTCAACAAATATGAGAGCCTGGGTAGAGAGAACCATTAATACAGTTTGGCGAAGAAACGCTAGGTCCATGGGGTCCCAGCTCGCACAAAGGAACAAAGAGCTGGCGGTTTCCTCGCACAACATCTAAACTTTGCGATACAAATAGGAAATTTGAGTCTAAGGAGAGACTTCTACTCCCTATGTGTGTTCTATCGCTTGTACATTGAGTTGCGCTCTGAAGAACTGTTCGATATGATGCCAGCGGTTTCTACCAGCACCCCGCTCGTCGTCGGCAGTGTATTCATCCTCACACCCTGGAGCTTAAAGGAGCTTAAAGGAATTTCCTCCCGCGAACGCTCCGGCTGTGGAATGAACTCCCTGCCGAGGTTTTCCCTAGGGACTACAATACGAGGTTTTTCAAAAAAGGAGTGTATAGGCTCTTAAAGGGTGTATAGGCAACGCGCATGTGAATCCTCTGGAGTTGCAGGCGTTCATAGGCTACGGTAACTGCTTACCA
Organism: Grapholita molesta; assembly: GCA_022674325.2. Taxonomy (NCBI): domain Eukaryota; kingdom Metazoa; phylum Arthropoda; class Insecta; order Lepidoptera; family Tortricidae; genus Grapholita; species Grapholita molesta. The sequence goes on along the minus strand of CP053124.2, from coordinate 18,058,143 downwards.
TCAGGTGGGCCGTATGCTTGTTTGCCGCCGTCGTTGTATTAAAAAACGGCGGGCCGTACGCTTGATTGAATCCATGCCTCAAGGGCCTTTTTAGGTTGAACCAAAGTTGAACATTTACCTTCAAGCTGACACTTGACTCGCGCGTCGTGCCAGCTCACGGGCTTGAGGTGCAAGCGTAGCCACGTATTGGCATCTTCAACGTACTCATAGCCGGGGTCCAATAGTGCCGCAGCCTGACCTATAATCACGTATACTTGATGAAAATTCGGTGATAAATAAAACGTTTTTCTTAATTGAATGGTCCGAAAGTTACTGAAATCAGGCAATTATTTATGGTTCCGTAGTCATATAGGAAACTATGTCAGTCTGTCCCCGTCGATACTAAAAAACTGTTTGTGGTAAAATTAAAAAATATATTTAAGGAAACTCCCATATAATTAAGTGAAGTGAAGGCATTTTTTTCTTTTAAATCTTAAAGTGCGAAATGTCGTTACATAAGTATTAAAAAAAACGTATTTGTATTAAACATTTTGCTAAAGTAATTGGCTAATTGCCCTAGAAGTTAAAATTTTAAAAGGGTCTCTAAGTTTTGGAACAGCAAGCCCAAAAAATACAATAAAAAACTATTCCCGTAATAAAAAAATCCATCTAAATTCTAGTGTTTAAATAGTCCAATAGATATTGAAACACTTACCCGTAAATAAAAAAACAACAATTGCAAATTGCAACATGACGTGTATACACTACGAAACAAAAATGTTATATAATTCTTTCACGTTATTTTAAAGATAAACGCAACTAAAAATACGCTTTATTATCAATATTAATGTATAATTATTTAGCCACATCCTTTTATCCCAGTCCTTTATCAGTTAAATGCGCAATAGATAACATTATCCAAAATTGGCTTAGCTTTATTTTTATTTTAAATACGACATTTAATGTGAGATAATTTTTCGACAAAATTGCCCTTTTTCAAAGTTTCGCTATTTTGCTTAATTTTTTTTTCTGTAGGCTATATATTTATTAATGGTTTTCTACTCAGAATCTAATTACAGTAGGAAAAAATATAGTCGTATTTTTTTTTTTTCTAAAAATTGCATTTTCTGGGATATCTGTTTTGCCTATTGCAATAGAAAGAGCTAGTGATTCTGAGTAGAAAGAAAAAAAAATTTTTTCAAACACATTTGTTAAAAGTAATATTTTTTAACTTTTCTTTGAAATCAGTTTTAATTCGCCGCCATTACAAATATATGTTTAACTTTGCGTTGTTGGTTCCAAAAACATTATCGATAGCTTATTTTGTGTGTAGATAAAGCAGTGTATGTGACTGTACATAATTAAGCATAAAAATACTCGTTTGATGTCATTATCTCAGCTTTGTTTCGTTTCATAAAACCAAACTCGTATTTTTATGCCTTACATTATGAAACAGTAACATAAACTACTATTATAAAATCCGTCAAAATTAAGTACTAAATTCGTAGGCGTGTTGTGCAAGTTGCAACCTGGTATCTTTCTGTGGGCAGTCTGTGGTAGAAATTGCCCTAAATCTACAAACAGGGTAAGTAACAATGGTGGACATTTCAGTGCGTTAGGTTTCATGGACTTCATGGTCAATTTTTTTTTTTTTTATGACATAGGCGGCAAACGAGCAGACGGATTGCCTGGTGGTAAGCAATTACCGTCGCCCATGGGCACCCGTAACACCAGGGGAGTCACAAGCGCGTTGCCGGCCTTTAAGGGGGGTTGGAGCTCTGGGAACCTTACTCACCACCAGGAACACAACACTACATACCTGAAAGGTAGTAGTAGTAGTGCTATTATGGCTGTGGTCTTCTGTAAGGAGGAGGTACTTCCCCAGTTGGGCTGCCCCAGATTCAAGCGTGATGGTCATCGCTGTGCCCTATAAAATATATATATATACGTATTTAAACAAGAAAACAACCTGACTAAGCCATGTCTGTCGACGAGCTGTCAGTGAACGTGTTAAGATAAGAATTCTCTATCATAGACTACATTGGCAGCACTTACAGGCAGGTGAGATCGTGGTCGAATGCATTCCTATCGGCTGATGCGGATACATTGGGGGGAGGCCGGACGCCCACTGCTGAACACAGGCCACAGGCCTCTCGCATGACGGAGATAAACGGATGCTTTTGCACACACTCCGATGATTTCTAGTCGCAGTTAAGGGTCACGTGCACCCTTGTACAAAAAAAAAAATACTGCCAGCAATATTTCCAACAGCACAACACTAGACTCCGCAAAGTTTTCCAATAAGGCGCGGAGTTCTTTCACTCGATCTTTTTGCTTGTGTAATGACTGGCGGTTACAGATCGGCTTCTGAACGGACCGTTTAGTTACAAACCAACTTTGGAGATATTCTTGCTTATTTTCTTTCTTTCTTTGTTAAGGAATCACAAAGTTTAAAGTTTGTAATTTTTTTATATTATTTGCTTTATTCGATAAATTCGATAAAAGTATAATAACGAAATAAATCTATATATATATAAAAGAAAGTGGGGTTTGTTCAACCGCTTATAACTCGAGAACGGCTGAACCGATTAAAATGATTTTGGATTGGTTGGAATCGTCACAGCCCTGATTGACACATTAAGTACTAAAAAAAAATTTGAAACCTATTTGTCGCTTTTTAGGCGGTACAAAGTTCGCCGGGTCAGCTAGTATATAATAAATAGGACTTAGTCTATATGTCAAGTATCAAGTTTTTATCTCTAATTTTGTTTAAGTAGTTTAAGTTGTTAGGGTTTTTATTTTCTTTATTATGTTTTTAAATTACATAATTATACTAATAAATACGTCTATATGTACACTTGCAAATCTTGTCTGTAAATGTTTCTGGTATATGTCTGTTTTTTCCCCAATAAAGAAAATAAAATAAAATAAATAATATAGAACTGTTATCAAGGCTGATATAAGACTTAGATAGCCCATACAATTATATCATTCTCACATTGCTGGCAAAGGTACTTGTGCCATCTAGTGTTTCACTGCCGCAACAAGTCTAAGTTGCATAGAATTTGTTAGCTGACAAACGCCCCCAAAGTACTCCGTATTCAACAGGTGGCGCTTTGTGCAGTTAGTACTAAAAACACACGCTTAGCCAGCATTTTAGAGGCACGCGGAAATCCTTATGTCATTTTGGCTGTTTTAAAGAATATTTAGAAATTTAGTCTGCGGGGTGAAAACGGGATATTTTTTTTTTTAATAATATCACTACATCTTGAACTGTGATTTTGAAGGTTGAATCTTTCTTTTTCGTGGGTTGTACTAGGTTTTTCTATTACAAAGCTACCCTCAATTACTATTCAAATTTGTCAAAACTCCGAAACTTTGCATAACTACCCCGTTAACCTCAAAAGTTTTGCAGCCCCATTCAACCCTCTCAGACACTTCATATAACTTTTACTGTACCTACTCGTATGAACTCTCAAAAACAAATTTAAGTTAGTCCTCAGTCCGAAATACGTGTGAAAATGATAAATGTGAGCAAAATTAAGGTCAGAAGGTGGTAAAAGTGTTATTGCGCACTGTGGCAGGAAAGTTAGCTTTACCAAGCTACTGGACGAGTTTTATAAGTGACGTAACTTGTCAGACACGTCCACTGCTGGACATATGTCTCCCCCATAGATCGCGACAGGGTTCTCTCATGCTCTATGGTTAAATGCCATAATCTCCAGTCTTGGCGCCTGCCAAATCCGCCTGGGTTTGGTGATTGTAGTGAAATCCACTATTCTAAAGGATGCTCTGAGTTATGATGTTTAGGTCTATCAACGTCAACCGTTTCGTTAACTTCGTTCTTAGCAGTCAGATTTGGACTTGTAAGTAATAAATTATTATTTTTATTTTTCCTTTGGCATTAATTTTTTGTAATTGTTGGATATGTTTTCTTAAAGAATAACTCATTTTTATGTAATACGTTTAAGATATCTTTTGTAATACTGTTTTGAAAAAATAAGTCCCGCCGAGTTTCTTGCCGGTCATAAAAGTCAAAATGCTTCTCGGGTCAGAGATGTCGGGTTAGAACCGGTGTAGTTTTTATTTTTTCTTTTGTATACTGATGAGTGACCAAAATACTTCTGAGGACTCAAACTCACAGATGTCTCTGGCGGTTTATGGGGGAGGCCTAGTGAAGGACGGACGTTTGTTGCAGATATGATAGGTACGTTTTCTATGACCGTATTTTTTACCAAATTGATTGAAAGTTACAATCGACTTTAAAGAAAAACATTGTTCTAGCTAAAACGTTTTAATTTTTTTTTGACAGCGAGTGACTCTAGTCTTATTTAGATAAAGATATGACAGTCTTACAAATCATAATAAAAATATGAGTACCAATGAAAACACGATAAAATTTTGTTGTTTAAAGTTATTAGAGACCCGGCCATGTCCTAAAACAACGGCTAAGACCAACGGGAGATGGGGAGCAGCATCCCTGTAGTGCGGTGGAACACTGCAATCGCCAACCCGCTTGCCAAGCGTTGCGATTATGGCATATGGCCTATTGGGTAGTGATCCTGCCTATGAAGCCGATGGTCCTGCGTTCAAATCCCAGTCAGGGCATTTATTTGTGTGATGAGCACAGATAATTGTTCCTGAGTCATGGGTGTTTTCTAGTATTTAAATATTTATACGTATCTATCTTTTATATATATCTTCGTCTATAACAACAAGCTTACTGAGCTTACTGTAGGACTAGGTCGATTTGTGTAAGATTGTCCCGAAATATTTGTTTATTTATTTATTTATACTTGATGTTCAGCAGTGGACGTCCTTTGGCTGTAAAGATGGTTGATTGTTTACTAATAATTATCAAAGAAATTATAAAAAAACGAATAACAAGCCAAGCAATTGATCAAAAACTAGATTTGACACGAATTTGCCTTAAAGCAGGTCGGCGAAGCAATAATTCATACGATTTGGGTCCAATCCAACTTTGACTCCACCTCAGCCTACTCTGGGTACTTTTGAATAGTGATGGGAGTTTTCAATGTTCCCTTGGCAAGAATATTCTCTCTTACATGCCTATGTATGTTCTGTACTAAAGGATATACTTATAAGGATTTTTATTTGGGTCTTGTACCGGGATTATGTTAACACCGAGAGAGATTCGTTATGAGGCTATTACGGACATTGGCAAAGAATTAACAATACCTGAGAGTGACTGTAGAATTCTGATGAACTTTCTAAAAAAACGAATACATGCGGCCCATCTGATGGTAAGCAGTTAACGTATTTTAACGCCTGCAACTCCAGAGGATTCACATGCGGGTAGATACCCTTTAAAAAACTATACACTGCTTTTTTGAAGAGCTTCATACTGTAGTCCCTTGGGAAAACCTCGGCAGAGAGTTCATTCCACAGCCGGAGCGTTCGCGGAGGAAATTCCTCTTAAACCGCTTAGTGCGCCACCGTTAAGGCTCCAGGGTGTGAGGATTAATTATATAAATGTATTATTTGTACTCGTCACAAAAGTTAAGTTGAATTGTGGCAATACAGTTGACCAGAACTGATCTGCTAAATTATATTGATAAATTATAGTTCTCTTTCACGATCCAATAATATTTTTTGCATTCCAATGTATCTCGAGCCTACACAATAAAATATAATTAATTTTATTACGATTCATTGCTATTTTCCATATAATTTAATTCAGACAAAGGATTTAAACTAGTATGTAAGGCAACAGTTTAAAGGATTCATTAATTACCCGAGTACATTATGTTCTCCTCATCATATTTCACTGCAAATACTATTATTTGTTCATTCTACATTACTTGGCTTGCGGCGCTACCGCGAAAAACGATATTCGAAAATTTCAGACTATTGTCTCAGTCACTCTCATGAATTAGAGTAAAAGAGAGTAATGCTCGAAATGTACGAACGTCGATGTCCGGGCCTGAGCATATTTTTTACAATTTTATAACATTTATTAAGATTCATTTGGAAAGCAGTTAAAATTTTAAATATCTTTGGCCAATATATTTTATTATTTAACCCAACATTATGCATGCATTTAATTTGGATGCATCATCTTTTTCTCCTATCAGGCTCGAAAGAACTCATGATTGTGAGTAGAAACCACATAAAAATCCAAAATAAAATAAAGTTAAGTACATACAATTTTAAATAATTAGGCCCAATTACACATAATTAATTTATTTATGTGTAATTGGGCCTAATTATTTTGATTCGTATACAACTAAGAACAAAACAATTTATTTTTTTATTCAATATATTTGATTTGCTTTGATTTTTAAGTAGAAATACTACTGTATAAATTAAAAATTTAAATGGTTGACATATACTTAAGAATATCATCCTGTCTCGAATGTCGGGGGTCATTGTCACTTTTTCTTAAATATATATTATGATGTCAACTATTTCAATTTTTTTTTTCGATTCGTATACTTTAAATGTTTAGAGAAAACACAAAAACAGAAAAATCCTTTCGCTATCACCACTCATACATATTCATATAGATAATAGAGTTTTATTACCTGTCACCATAGTTGTCACGTTCTAATGAAGTATGTGTGAAAGTGACGCATTACGAGATAGGAGATAAATTGGCAACCATCCTATCCATTCTGAATTGACGGGAGCCTTAATGCCCCTATCGGTATTCGATCAAGGGACCTCTCGCATTAACACACCATCAAAGGATATTTAGGCTACAAAATGGTACTCAAACTGAAACTCAAACATTTATTCAGTAAAACCACAAGGGCACTTTTACACGTCGAGTATACAACAAGTATAAAAGTATTGTATGCCGTGTGATGCCGGCTGACTAGAATTGCACCACCCTATCTCCTCCCGCGGGTGTCGTAAGAGGCGACAAAGGGAACATCCTACGTATGGGCAGCAGCGTCCGTCGAAACCCAATCTAAAACTACTGCGGTCGCCAACCCGCCTGCCAAGCGCGGCGACTATGGCAACTACCACCAAGATGATACAAGTCATATTTGTGGCAGGCCTATGTCCAGCAGTGGAATGCATACGGCTGAAATGTATAAAACAAGTAGAAGAGAAAAATAAAAATAAAAAACTACACTGGAACCTTACACCTTTAACCCGAGAAGTATTATGACTTATGACATGACCGGCAAGAAACTCGGCGGGACTTTATTTTATATTCCTTCTCAAAAAAATCTTAAACATACATGCGTTATTGAGTGAGAGACATATCAAATATGCAGGAATTAAATACCATTACAAATGTATATACAGATAAAATTACTTACAACCTTGGCTTTAAAAAAAATGGAATATAATAAAGCAGCTTACTTGCATAATCGCTTCCCGTTATATATAAACGAAAATGATAGTAAAATTATAATCATATTATTAAAATAAACGTAGGACTGGAGAGATAAACGATGATTGGGACACATAGGCTGACAGATCGGTTTGCCTTGTGGTGCCGGCTAACTAGAATGGCACCACACCATTTCTTCTCGCGGGTGTCGTAAGAGGCGACAAAGGTAAAATCCCGTCGAAACCCAATATACAGCTACTGCGGTCGCCAACCGTAAGCGTAGAGGCTATGGCAAGTAGCAGTAGTGATACAAGTCATATTTGAGGAAGCATTTTCCAGCAGTGGACGACTTACGGCTGACATGATGATGATGTAATAAATATACCGGCCAAGATCATGTCGGGCTATGCTCAATTTAGGGTTTCGTAGTAGCTCAAAAAGGGTACAATCGATCATGTTCAAAACAATTCTTTACAAATATGCCTTTATAAAAATGTATTTGTTTTTTCATATTTTTTGAACTTGCTGTTCAAAACTGAGAAGGGTCATAAATATTTTTTAACTTCCAGAGTGATTATTTCCGAAAATACTTACTTTATTCATTACCTACTTCAGTAGAGAGAGGACGGGATACTACCATAAAAAATCAATTGTTCTAGATGACACTGTTCGAATGATAAATTTACATTAATGCGTATTGGTATGCATTACAGTTATCTAGGACTAACAGTCACTGAGTATAACAGACAGAGGGACAGACAAACATACATGGGGAAACTATTAACAACAAACAGACAGACAAACTTTGCGAAACTATAAAGAGTTCCTAGTTGACTAGTAAAACATAAATGTGGAAGTTCAAGTTCAAATAGAATACAATTAATGAAAGTAATTAATACACCCCGTTATCTTATGCTCAGTTTAGGGGCAAGTGATTGGGCAGTTACGATAATCGTAAATCGATTAAAAATGAAGTTGACTTAATCACTCAATAACATGTCAGAAGATCTTGGGTCTGTTTTTTTAAATAGTTACCAAGTGATTTCCATAAAGAATTAATGAGAATCTCTATGAAGATTACTCGGTGACTATTTCAAAAATCGGACCCCAAATTGACGATATTCAATAATTGACGATATTCGATATTTATAATTTTCTCCCTCTGATCTGATTAAAAATAGGAATGAATAAGTTATCTCTCGGGCTTTCACTAAAGAAGAAGTTTAGTTTGCCAAATAACTTTTATAGGTAAATATGTATCGACTAATTATGTGAAGCAACGTCACTATTTTAGCTTGCCCCCAAAATGAGTGTTAGATAACGGCGTATAGTAATTAACCTATTCAACATCATGTCAAACGCAAAAGCTATCGTTCAGACGCCATCGAAATGTCAAATCTTAAGTTAAACTTTGTTCGTGTACACGTAGGTCTATTTTGCTCTGTTGTCCGTGACACATAATTTGACCACCGGATTAGCCTAGTAGTAGTGTAGTACTCTGCCTATGAAGCCGATGGGCCTGGATTTAAATCCCAGTCTGGGCATTTAATTGTGTGATGAGCACAGATATTTGGTCATGAGTTTTATATGTATTTAAGTATTTATATGTATCTATCTATTATATATATTGTCGTCTAGTATCTACAATATAAGTCTTACTGAGCAACACAAACCGACCTAGTCCTACGGTAAACTAGGTCGGTTTGTGTAAGATTGTTCCGAAATATTTATTTATTTATATATATAACATCAGTCTTTGGCGTTGGACCTGCGGTGCCGATATTAATTAGTAAAATTAGTTAGACTAGAACCAGTAACAGATATTTTCCCGGTTAAGGGAATATTCCCGTCCCAACACTAATTTTACAAACGATCATATTTCACCGAAAACTATCAGAAAAGGAATGGAACTGACGCTTACGCCTTTCTTGGTTGTTTTACTATGTTAATAGCCAGTTAAACGTCGTAACGACGATTTGTGGGTACTGAAATCAATTGCTAAGAAATTTGTTTCAGCTAGTTTGATAGAGTAAGTTTCGTGGAAGTGTAAGGGGGTTTTGAATTAAAACTTATTTGCTAGTCATTGCTTCGGTTTCTTTGGAGGAATTTGTGGCTTTTGCCCTGTAAGTTAATTTAAATATAGAGTCAGTTTTAAGTTAAAACCGACTTTTATGTAAATAGTTTCTTCGATCCTGAACAGACAGCATGTGAAGTAAAACAAAAGCGAGTTTTAACGTTTTAAATTACGTGACTTTTAAATTACGTGTTTTAGCAGGTTTTTTTTACAAAATGACAGTTATTTCTACAGTTCGACGTTAGGTAGACAAGCGTTTCGCGTGACGTGTCGGCGACGCGAATGATGACGCGGATGCGGGGTAAACCGTATTTTAGTATAATACGGTAAAATACGGTTTTATCCCGCATCCGCAAATCAATTGATATCACAAGTAAAATATATATTATATGTTACTTGATCTGATATCACAAGTAAAATATATATTATATTTTATATCACAAGTAAAATATATATTATATTATATCACAAGTAAAATATATATTATATTTTACTTGTGATGTCAATTGATTCGTTTTGTTGTGGGGATCTAATATTCATCCCAATGGGATCAATGGCAAAAAAGAATTATTGCAAGCAATAAGGATCATAAATAGTTCTGTTACAATGATTCTTAAAATCTAAACAAAATGAAATTTGGACATTTTAAACATAAAAAAAGTAAAAAAAAAAAACATTAAAGCCTATACAAAAAATCAGAAACTCGCACTTTCCGACACCTATGACTCAAACAGTCCCGGGTTCAATCCCGGTACGGGCGTCTATTCGTGTGATGAGCACAGGTATTTTGTTTCATGTTCCTAGTGTATCCTGTGTATTTAAGTATTTGTATCTGTCACTGATGGCCAACACAAGCCTTCTTGAATTTACCGTGGGGTTCAGCCAATTTGTGAATTATTTATTTATTTATGATTACCGGCTGGCATGATATAAGTTATTATTAAGCACCTGAAGTTAGATTGTTCATTAATTATTTAAGTCAAATTAGTATGTAGGTACATCATATTGTTAGTAGCATCCAAAGTACTTATTAAGTTCGGTACACCATAGAATTTATATGGTGTACAGAACTATTCGACTACTTTGAATGCCGTCAAATATATGACGCTGAGGTGGTCACAAATATCTGAACATGCACTTTATCGCCTTGACAATAGAGGCGTTGTTCAGATATTTGTGACCACCTCCATAGCTCCGATATATCTGATGGCGACTGTACATGAACATTGCTTTAAGTGGACCAGATCTAAAAATTTAAATAGATGACATATACTTAAGAAAAAGCGACAAGAACCTCTCATTGTTTCTTGTATATGTCATCTATTTCAATTTTTTATTTATATAGTAGTAAGGTAATGGCACCAATGTTGGACACTTTTAGCTGACAGGCACCAATGATGGACACTTAGTTCTTATTTCAATTGAATATGTCCCAACAAATGCACAACAGTTAACTCCTTTGAAATAAGCACTAATGTTCATGATTGGTTCCGTGTCCATTACTGGTGCCGGCACCTTATTACTACTTAAAAACAAAGCAAAGCAAAATATTTTTGATTTGATTTGATTTGCTTAGCAAATCAAAATATTTTTGATATGCTAAATATAATTTGATTTGTTCTTACTTTCATAAACCATTAATGTTAGATGGAAAACGATATTTTGTTACAGGTGCAAAACTTAGATAAAGCACCTGGCCTATGTAGTAGTAACGTGTTCAATATTCACACGTTTACGTAATTTCCAAATTAATTCTCTGCACATCTACATAGACACGGTCCTTTAGTAAAGTTTTTCACTAATATTCTGTTAATCAACTAATTGTTCAACTTATTAAAACTAAAACTGTATGAGGATGGAAGTACAGCGACTTGATGTCCACAAACTATATGAACTTATGACCATATTTTCATCAATCAGATATATTTGAGCTGTGGAGGTGGTCACAAATATCTTAACAACGCCTTTATTGTAATTCCTTTAATTCCTTTAGCTTAAGTTACCTATAAGATTAAGTTGCATACCATCTACATTGTATTATTAACTGTATTGCTACCTGAATGAAAGAGCGAATACCTCTTACCACAAGTTTTATACTGAAAAAGAGGATTCGTTAACGTGTAATGTATAATATTGTTAATAATAAATGATTTTGATATATTTTTTTTTATTATTGTCGAGGCGATTTAGTGCTGAAATGAATGATGAACATGTCAGCATATTTTCTCACCTTAAGGGAAATTAAGGGAAAAAGTCAAATAACATTTTCACTTCACCATAAATTCTCTCGAATTTCTACATAATTCCAAAAACCTCATTTAAGGTGTATTGTCATCTAAGAGCTGTCGCAAGTTAGATAACATTCGGTGAACCCCACATTGTGGCCCTTACCTTAATTTAAGACAGAATAGAAAACATTGTCATTTAAATTAACCTGCAAAAAACGACACTAATGCAGCGTTTCTTAAAGAAGATTAGTTTTTTTTCATTACTTTTATTTTATTTTGGAATATTTTATAATGTTTTTTTTGTATTATAAGGTGAAAAACGCTAAATCATGGTATAGGTAGTTTCACGAGAGTCTTAAGCCAGCCCAGCTGTCTAACAGTAAACCAAAAATAACACCAAACTGTGTGATCATTTCTACAGTAATCTTGACAGAGTAATAAGAACGGTTCAAACGCCCGAATAATCACCCGTCTCTATCTGTATGTATGTGTCTGTCTGTTTGCGTGTATTTGTCTGTGTGCGTATCTGCATTAATGTATGTCTGTTTGTAACAGTAGCACCGCAATGGAAATTATACTCGGGTATTTTAACGAAGGCTTTTTAAAACTTGTTTCAAGGTCATCAACTCTCTTCATCTGTGAGAAGGATATTAGAGCTGTAATATAGATATACAGTCTCTTATCAATCCGGTACCACCACTTACAGGATAGAGTCACTCTGACAACGTTCGGGTCTAGTTGAGTTTCTTGCTGGAGTCTTCTCACCGGGCTAGGGTTAGCGAATCAGCAACAAAACTCCCATTAGGTCGATACCATTACACACCAATCAGATTCGATTGAGACCCTCAACCAATCCCGCTGGAAGCGTAAACTCAGTAGGAGTATCCAGTAGCAGGTACAAATGAAGTCTGGTGCGTAAGGGTCCCGGATTTTCCTCAGTCTACCTTCCCCCGGTCCACTCGCTCTAACATTCCAATCAGTTAGAGCCTGAGTCAGGTAAAAAAAAAATTGGTAAGTATAAACAAATGATATGTCATGTATATTCTTATAATTAAAAATAAACTTACATGTTTCCATGACTCGACTATATTGCAGCTACTAAAATATAGTCAACATTAAACCAATCAGTACCCTAATCCCATGTTAAATTCAAATATCACCGATAATCATCTCCTGCGGGTTGGGTCCACCATCTTGTTTTTTCACCCAATAACGTCAAAGATCTGACAGCCGCGGCGTAATCATTTGGCGATGACTGGCCAGTTTTGGACCACAGATAACCATTTGTATTTTAAAAGGATACTGTATTGTCGTCTCATCAAATGCTTTGAAGATGGAATGGGATAGCATGAATGGATGATTTTTTGGTGACCGTTAAGAAGTTTAAGAGTAGAGGCGTAGTTTTGATCACTCTACAGACATATATTGTGACAAGAGATTGCATGTGGGTTTAAAAAGCATAAAAACAAAGCCCGGTGGCCTGATTATATTAGGCCTGATTTTATTTAATAAGTTTGAGTATTTTTTCTGTCTTTATTTTTGCCAGGACTTTACCTCCATCAAAGAGGTTTAAATACAGTTTTTTAACTGTTACAGATTTTTTTTTGCAAAGTTTTGACGACATATATGTCAGCGGCCGATCGTAAAATCCGTCTGATAGTAATATTCCTGTATAATAATTTTGTTGATATTCACATAGGCACGTTAGGCTCGTAACATTGCTTCAGATGCTCAAATGGCAAACTAACCAAGAATAGGAGCCCCGCTTGGTAGAAATATTTTCCACGTTTCTTGATGTTAAGGCATTTTAAAATATAGCGACCGCCAACATATACCTACAAGCTTAAGAGTTTTAGTAGTAATATTTCAAAGTAATAGCATTATTCTATCTATTTGTGGTTAATATCTATGGTCGCCCTTACCTATAATATCCCTCAACGATCCCTTAATATATTTTCCTTTTTTACTCATTGTTATCTATATTTATTCTATGGGTGTCAGGGAAGAATAGGCTTAATTGACTCTGGCTGGATATAGATAGTCTTTGTTGCGGCCGCTTTTGTGATATTCGAAATTTGAAAATATTTATAGAACGTTCGATATTCGAATATTTAATCGAGTGACCGGTAATTTTAACGGTTTTAAGTTGCTAGAGATTTCGGGTAAACTATATTTTTTTCTTAAACATGCACTACAATGTTGACATCATGTTTCTTAAATAGGCTTCGAATTACGTCGTTGGTTAAAGGTTTTGTTTTGCTTTGTGGTCTGTGACGTATATATAAGTCTTTGGCGTTGCACCTGCGGTGCCAATACATATATTTTGGCGTGAAAAAGGTTAATAAGTTAAAATAAAGGTAGAATAGAATAAAGGTTATATTATTTCTAATAAACTGTGTTTCTGCGGTGTCCTAGTTGATAGGACAAAATAAGGGTTAGTTGGCGATTTTAGCAGTCCGCGGAATAATTAAATAAATAAATAAATATTTCGGGACCATCTTACACAAATCAACCTTGTCCTACTGTAAGCTCAGTAAGGCTTGTGTTGTAGGTAACTAGACGACGATATATAATTATAATAGATAGATTCATATAAATACTTAAATACATAGAAAACAACCATGACTCAGGAACAAATATCTCATCGCACAGATAAATGCCCTGACCTGAGATTCAAACCCAGAACCATCGGCTTCATAGGCAGGGTGGCTACCCAATAGGCCAGACCGGTCGTCACGATAAATCTGCTGTTATAAAAGATATAATATATCTGTTGTAACATCTGAATTTTGTACAAAAAAGTTTTTTTTGTGTATAACGGCATTAGGCGTAACATTTGTATATGTCTTTTTTTTTAAAGCCAAACATCGAAAAAAATAAGGCAAGGAATTCCCTCGTCTTCATATATTTTCAATTCCAAAAGAGAGAGAAAATAGGGAGTGTTACTATCGCCTTTCAACGCACCCTCGACTTCATTTGATTACTATATTTATATTAAAAACCTGCTCGTCACTACGTACAGGGGTGACATTAATGTTATAATATGATTAAGGAAGTGAGCCGTATTACAATGTAATTAGAGTCTATTCTCCATTGACATTTCGCTGCCGTTCATTTAATTTCATTGACAAGATAATCTAAGGATTCTGACGTGTAATGCAATTTTATTAACGCAATAATCTCTTATTGTTATTACGGTTTTGATAATTTGATTTGTTTCTAGTTGCATAGATGGCAGCACCGTCTCTCTAGATATCTGAATCCGTAACTGAATCGGATAGCAGGTATACGCTGTCCGTTTAGGTAGTTAAAAAAAGGTAAACAATCTTGACGTTTCTTTGTATAGAAAAACGCTTTTTAAAAATCAGTGACTACCTATTACTTAAGAAACCAAAACAATGTAAATAACCATACCTCGAACAAATCATGCGGATGACGTCAAACCACTCATAGGATGATTTCAAAAAGTATTTTCATAAACAATTACTATTTATCAATTATCAATCTCTTTAATAAAACGATATCACCACTTGACATGAGCCGAGTAGGTACATAACATCTTTGACTGACATTGTCATTCAGTTGAACAATAAAGTGACTTCGTAATTATTTAGATTTTTCTTTACAATTTTTTCAAAAGACGTAAAAGAATAATAACAATTATATAGACTTGTCGGAGCAATAGTTTTGTACACGATGTCATGTCAATAAATATTTTTTTATAACAATTATTGTACTTACGTAAACAAATCTCGTAGCATTTATTTTATTCACTAAGTACATCATCCTATCATTCAGATAATTCTGTATAGACCTCTTGAAATTATATGCAGTTAATCTGTTCATTCGTGCAATATGTCATACGGATGTTGCAATACAGACATCATCCTGTGTGCAAAATTAGCTACGTCATTTTTACGTCATCCGCATGATTTGTTCGAGGTATGTAAATAACCATATATTATTCATAATAAAATTGTCACATACTTGTCATGATTTATTTTTCAAAACTGATTTTCAGTATAAAGACATGACTGTCAAGATTGTTTAACTTTTTTTACTTTCTAAACAGACTGAGTATAATCACGTACTGTTTTAATTATGATTAAATAAAGCTCTTCTTCTACGTGGTAAAAACATAAACACCTCGCTTTTCATATCCAACCCTATGATTCCTATTCGACTTAAATGACAAAATCCCATTTCCTTGGAATCAAAATAAGTTTAAAGTTTGTTTAATCAAATTATCTCCAAATTATTTCATAATTACATAATTCATTTAAGCCAAAATATATAACCACACTAACTTACTTAATAACAGCATGTTAACAAATTGTATTTACGTTAATCATATCATGATAATAACATTACGATTCCGGATCGATTCGGAGAACCAATCAAATCGAGATTTGCTAATCTGAAAAAGGTCGTATGTTTTTAGAATTGATAATAATCATACGCCGTTTTTCGCAGTTCTACTATACTTAACGGGTAGACCACAAAGGCAGGTGTGTTCGCAGATGTTGACCACAAACGAATTTGGACGAGGAAATATACAAGTTTTTGCGTCACGGAACATCGACACGCAACAGTCAGTAATGGATCAGTATGCACATATTTGCAGTTTGCACACTAATAAGCCCTCATATTGTTAGAAAGTGTAAGTGGCCAAAACGACGTATTGAAGAGAGAGAGGTTGATCCGTAATTTCCTTTATAACGAAAAACGTATTGTGAAATATAATATTATGTTAAACTAAACTAAAAGAACAAATTAACTTTGATTTAGATCAGCTTGCACAGATGTTATCTACGAATAAAATTTGTAAATAATAAAATAAAACAACTAAAACGGATTAAATCGCGTATACTAATTTTATTTCATGAGTAATTATCGCGGCAACCGAAGTCAATATTTTGTATATATCGTCACCCTAGTTTACAACCATACTAACTACACTTTGAACAATTTTACAGGAGAGCAAATCTAATGTTTGCATATGAATATTATATCAATGGTATACAAAAAGTTATAAATTATGTATTAGTGACGTAAAATAGGTCTTCGAGATATTATATTTCAAATATAATATACCACTTCGAAAGATTTCATACTGAAAATTGAACTTTAGGCAACTAAACCCCTCACTTAATACAAGTGTGTACGTGTTAAATAAAAATCGAACTATAAAACATAATTATACTAAGCATTGTGTGTTAAAATCGTACTATAAAAAAAAGAATAATAAAACATAAATGCAAACTTTTGCGGTTCTATTTAACAAAAATGTAATTAAATTATTTAAACATTGTCGCATCTTACTAACATAATAATGAAAAATCTTGAGATCCATTAATTTCTGTCTCAGTTTTTTACTGTTAGTTATAATGGATTCACTTATTTATCGCCGAAAATCATATGGTCGAATATCACTTCCCAACTCACGTTTCGCGTAATTTTATTTCGCCGAACGTTCATTTCCCAAATTATCAAAACAAATATGTTTCATTTGACAACTTAACAGTTACCAACTCAACATTTGGTCTGTGTTTTAAGTATAATGTCATTTTTCAAAACGCCTATTTTCATGTTGTAGAATGTTTTAGTTGGCATAATATAAATTTGGTTGTTTATTGTTTTTAACTTTACTAGTAGAGGCATTTTGTGGGTAATGTATTAAAAAAAGTCTGTTCTGACGCTTCGCCGGCCGCTGCCGCGGCACGCCTGTTACTAAACTAATTGCTTATTTGTTTCAGGCAAGAGATGAAAAATGCCTAAACCTAACACTATCGCAATACATTATGAAAATAACTAAAAAAACTAAAGAACATGTTAGTGTGGGTTGGGTATCTTTGTAACTTGTATAATGTATGAAAAGGGAACTGTTGCATTTATACGTTATTCGACCAAGAGTTCAATTAATTAAGTGTACTTGGTGTGACAAAATGCCAAACCAAACACGAATCAAATGTATCAACATCACTTCCATTATTATGTTCTACCACACTATGTGCTATTAATGTTAAACCATTCATTAAATACGACTAAAATGCTAGCGCACAAGTGTATTAAGTGCTGTTACTGTCATCAAAATCTAACCTTTACAGTATAAAAAACAGCGCACAACCATATTAAGTGCTGTTATAGTATCTAGTAATTATTTATGTTTTGGTGATTTTGACATCATTCTGCTTTACCAAATTTACAAGTCTTCGACC
Organism: Grapholita molesta; assembly: GCA_022674325.2. NCBI lineage: Eukaryota > Metazoa > Arthropoda > Insecta > Lepidoptera > Tortricidae > Grapholita > Grapholita molesta. The sequence continues at coordinate 18,040,338 of CP053124.2, read as the reverse complement.
TTTACTTAACATAGACACGAACGTAATATTTTCAATACTATTAAATTATGGAACGAAACACATTGCAGCGCCCACTCAACGACTGACTCCCTCCGAAAATATAGGTTGAGACTGTTGTGGGTATATTTGTTTTAAAAAAAGAATGTCGCGCGCAGTTTTCCTACCCCGGCGCCGGCGCACGGCGTGGTACAGTAGCGCTCACGCTTCCTATTAATGTAGGTGTATAATAAAAAATAATACGTATTTAAAATGGCTCAAGTAAATAACGAAGCATGTTAGTCACCGCTTAGAAAATATTATTCCTGAAATTGAATTATTTATACTTTTTTCAATTACGCTTTAAAAAAGTTTACGAACATACCGACTGTATTAAAGTAACTTAACATGTTTGTCAAACAACCAGTTCAAAAGATATTCAATTAACAGCTCTTGTGACAATATTTTGTACTAAAGCGACTTAATACATTACTGCATACAAAATATAATAAGTTCCAATTGAACTAACTACACTTAGTACGAATGTGCATAATTTCAAATATGAGTCAAATGACCTAAAGTCACTTAATGCTTTTGTACATGAAATTTTTAAAAATAATGGATTTTAGTACATAAGCGCATGCTTTCTTCGTACTTAGTACCATTGTGTCACATTGTTTTTCATGGAAGGAGAAGGCTTTTAAGGTTTTTGTTAATGCCATACGATGCAGAATTCAATTTTATATAGGTAGCGATAAAAAAACAAATTTTGAAAAAAATGTAATTAGTACGGTTGTGAACTAGGGTGACGATATAATAGTTTCAAATCTTAGTTTGGCATCAATTCATCATGAAATAATTATTTAAATGTTTTTATTCCATTTTATACTGCCTTTTCGGGTTGCCGTGTGACGCCGGCTGACTAGAATAGCACCACCTCACCTCCTCCCGCGGGTGTCGTAAAAATCTTACGGATGGGCAGCAGCCTCAGTCGAAACCCAATCTACAGCTACTGCGGTCGCCAACCCGCCTGCCAAGCGTGGCGACTATGGCAACTACCCCCCAAGATGTTTTCTTAAAGAATAACGTATTTTTATGTAATATGTATAAGATATTTTTTGTAATACTGTTTTGAAGAAATAAGTCCCGCCGAGTTTCTTGCCGGTCATAAAAGTCGAAATGCTTCTCGGGTCAGAGGTGTTGGGTTAGAACCGGTGTAGTTTTTATGTTTTCTTCTTTTGTATACTCGACGTGTAAAAGTGCCCTTGTGGCCTACTTACTGAATAAACGTTTGAGTTTGAGTTTGAGATGATACAAGTCATATTTGTGGGAGGCCTATGTCCAGCAGTGGACTGCATACGGCTGAAATGTATACTGCATGGTGTGCCATAGCTACATAGTGTGACATACGTTTGAAAACAAAGATCAGGACTGCTTGTCACTGTATATATTATACTGTTGTCAATAATTTTACTGTACCGGACTGAGGGATGAAGAAAACGACATTTGCGTATCGTAATATTTTCACATGGTTTTGACGAGTGGATAGTTTCTGTTATATACTTACTACTGAATTACCGTATTTACTGCGATGATTTTTAGTGAAGAACTGTAACAGCCCGACATTTATAATCTATTATGTACAGTCGCCATCAGATATATCGAGCTGTGGAGGTGGTCACAAATATCTGAACATGCACTTTATCGCCTTGACAATACAGGCGTTAATCAGATATTTGTACCACCTCCACAGCTGCTATACATCTTATGGCGAACGAATTTCTCCCTGTCAAAATAACTCAAGATGTATCCATAGATGGCGCTGAGCCACATAGTACCGAAAAGAGAAATTGACTTTGTATAGTGGTAAGCGCAAATTAATAGTAGTTTATGTATCTGCGCATAATGAAGGGCATTACAACAAGAGTGTGGGTTTATGAAACGAGCCGAAGGCGAGTATAATTATAGTTCATAATAATATCACACGATTGTTGTAATGCCTAATTATGTATAGTTACATACACTATTTTATCTACACACATATCATAAATGTTTTAAGATGGGTTCAGGAACCGTAGGGAAATGACCTTCAGTATTACTAGTTTCACTTGAAACATTAAAAAGTCAACGAACAAAACAAATGACAGCTTGGAATGGCGGCGTTGCGTATTTCATATCTCAGTCAAATAATTTTTTAAACCATAGACAAGCGAATGAACTCCCTATTCTATTGTCACTCGAGTTCTTATGTCGTTCAATTTTTATTAAAATAAACATAACGAATTAGCATTTCGTATCAATGACTGTTTTAATATCTATAGATACTAAAATAGACACCCATCTTGAATTTGACAGCTGTTCCAAATTTAAACTCATAACCTACGGATTTCAGTAGGTAATGTTAACATTACATCTCCATTCATTTCTGATGGTTGGTAATGCTGGTCAACGGTTTCTGGACGCATTTTAGAGCAGTTATGATATGTACGTAGATAAAATATTTAACCCCTAACTACTTACTATTCTTAAGGCATAAGACATCATTATGTAGTGTAAAGTGTGCTTAATTTTTTTAAATGTACAGTCACCCATTCACCCATTTAACATTTAGTACGTCTAAGGAATGAAGATGGCGCGAAGTCGCGGTACTTAATATCACTGTGATAAAATTGAATTACGCCATGTCTCTACCTGGGGACGGATAGCAAAAAAAGCCGAGATCATTTTTATTTAAACTTTTTCTCTTAGTATAACGAGTTTGGTAAATAAATATATATGCCTGCTGGTAAGCAGTAACTGTACCCTATGAACGCCTATAACCCCAATATACATACGCGTGTTGCCTACCCTTTATTTAAGGCTTTGAGCCCTCTGGCGATCCCACACCCTGGCACGAACTCAACACAATAAGTAGGATCTAGTGCTTGATTTATTGATGGAAGCCATATTTTTTAAAAGAAGAAGAAGAAGGATCTAAGTGCTATTTGGCTGCGGTTATCTGTAAGGTCAAAACTGCCCCAGTCGGGTCAGGTTTGTGCGAGATTTTGATATACACTCTCACTAAATACGAATCTAACGATACTTCGCAAGCTAAAGTCCATCGAGCCGTTTAGACTGAGGCTCTACCGCAAAAACGATATTTAGTACTTTCGGACGATTGTCTCTGTCACTCTCATGACGCCTTAATTGGAAAGAAAAGAGAAAGATTCTCGAAATATACGAACTTCAATGTTAGTGGTACCGGGCCTGTAGAGCGTGCCAAACAATTATACACACATACACACATGTATTCATACTCTTGAAAGATATAACCCCCTGTAACTATCTGATAAAAAAACGAATAACCAAAAAAAATTTAGGTCATGTTCATTTCGGCCGTAATTCATCCATAGAGGCCTTCCGCAAACATGACTTGAATCAGGGTAGTTGGCACGCTTGACAGGTGGGTTGGCGACCACAGATGTAGATTGACCGCCGGATATTCGCTTATTTACCTTTGTGGCCTCTTACAGTACCGGCGGGGGAAATTGTAGGTATAATATATGGGTCCATATTGGCTCACATAAAATTATTTAGCATATTATTTTTCATAATAACGTTTTGTGATCAGAATGATCATTTATCATAATTTTTTTGGTTATTACTTTTTTTCAAATAAATTTTGACTACTAATAACATTGTTCATAAAGATCTGTAGTTCGATTTTTTAAATTCATAATATCATTTCAAACTTTTTATGGGGACTCATAACGATGTTTTAAATAAACTTTTTTTTTGACAGTGAGTCGGGTGTGTTGTGAACGCAAGATACCTAACACTCCTCCTCGCTTCGTTCGTCGTCGTACCTACCGGTGACTCTGGCACAAGATTACGATTTTGACAGCTATTATATTACTTAAAATCTTTATATAAAGAAAGTGTATGAAAATTAATATTAGTATTATAGATATTTATATTGATTTACATTACTAACATGAATGACTCGGTGTTACGATACTTATGAGCAAAGCCAAGTTATATGTAATGATCATTATGAAATGAAATTTTATAAGAAACATTTTCGGTCTTCCAATAATCGAAGTCGCAACTTTATGTGAAGTTTGGCGCACCCATAATATATATATTTTTAAACCTAACGCATTGCTGACGCTACAGCCGTCCCTCTTTCGATTCAGAGCGAGTATTTTAGCTGTATTTTAAATTAAGTTCGAAAATTGATTTATCTGCCTAGTGTCCTTGCGAGCTACGGGTGTATTTTATTAAGAATTTCTTATGACTTAATAAATTTAAAAAGCTGAAGTGGCAATGCGGGCCACATTGCAGGCAGAGAATAACATAACCCTTATGATATACCCATTGAGTCTAAATATTATTTTTGATTTTATACAAGGTCAGACAAAAACGCAATCTAACTGAGCGCACTTATTATTTGTAATATTACTGTACGCCCGAAATGGGCAAACTGTTGATACCAATACTGTAAATATGATAATACCTATGTACACAGTTTAACAATAAATATATCTTTATCTTTATCTTGGGAAAAGGCATATTTTAGACTAGTATTTATGAGAAGTAGGGCACAGCAATGACCATCACGCTTGAATCTGGGGCAGCCCAACTGGGGAAGTACCTCCTCCTTACAGAAGACCACAGCCATAATAGCACTGCTACCTTTCAGGTATGTAGTGTTGTCTTCCTGATGGTGAGTAAGGTTCCCAGAGCTCCAACCCCCCTTAAAGGTCGGCAACGCGCTTGTGACTCCCCTGGTGCTGTTTTGCTTAATTGCTTCCCATCAGGCAATTCGTCTGCTCGTTTGCCACCTTTGTCACAAAAAAAAAATAGTAGCCAAATATACTTGACATAGAAAACCTTTTTTTCGGTTAAAAAAATATTTCCTATTTTTACCTATTCAGTAGCGAAACTATTACACAAATCGAGGATCATATACAATCCATTATTTCAATGTCTATACAATACTGCGTTCTCATCCTACGCACACTAGCGCCACCTATCGTGTTCTATAGTATAGTTTTATGGAGATGTCCCGCTGTCAAAATAACTCAATACGTGTCCATAGATGGCGCTTTGCCACTAAACAGACAAATAGCCACCATGTTAAAAGAACGCGGGTTTGTCAATCTATCTGTTCTATGATATTTGATACAAATATATAATATAATCTAAAGCTATTTGTATTTAAACTTTCGTGAGACATTGTGCTGTCATAGCTAGTTTTTTTTAATGACAAAGGTGGCAAACGATCAGACGGATTGCCTGATGGTAAGCAATTACCGTCGCCCATGGGCACTCGCAACACCAGGGGCCAGCCAGTGGCAGTGCTATTATGGCTGTGGTTTTCTGTAAGTCATAGCATTATCCTCTACATATACATCGAGTTGCCATAGTGTCACGATGTTAACGTCGATTGGTAAGGTTCTGTACAATTTATCCATACAAAAATTTTACGCAGCGACTGAGTACGTTTTAGTAGTAGAGGGACTTAACTCATTTCATTACAGCAGGTGATAATAATTCCATCCAACAGAGGACTTATTTGACTTTTAAATATGAAGTCTTACTGTGTTCCTTTTATGTTCACTGTGACATACTTCTCGACATTTTACATAAAGCCAATTTATCCTGACCTACGTTTACCTATAATTATTATGGAAGCATGAAACAAGCTATGTTATAATAAATAAGAAGGCCGAATTTCGTGTATTTATAAATAGATTGGTTTATACTGTATTAAAGTATTTTCTTGTTTGGGTTATTTATGATGTTTATTACTGGACTTTGTTTATAATTTGGAATAAATGAATTTATAAATGACAAGTTTTGCTTAATTAATGAGGCCTGTTGAGACAAGAATTATTTCCTGTGCACGGAACAATGGTGTTCCGGACATTTGAGAGGCGTATGCGGAGCCGGATCGAGCCAACGCGCAGAGGTTCTTTCGACAATTTAATGAAGTGTAAGGGGTACACTAAGCGGATGTTGCCCCTGTCCATATCATGATGGACGCGCATGGTGTATCACCCGCCATGATCTAAGGTTTATTGAGTTAAAATCGAATCTAAGTACTAGGCTATTGGGTGGAAAGGATGGACTAGCTACTGGGCTAATAGAAAAAATATCGGATGCCTGCCTAATAAAATGGTATACAATTTTACTTTCGGCAGACAGTGAGGTGGGCTACCATAAAAAGCGACAATAAAGATGGCTCAAGGGCCACGCTGGTACAAGAGGCTCACGGTAGAGATGTGTCACTAGACTTTACACATATAGCGAACTCGCAACTTATGATCCCAAACATATAGCCAAATTCGTCACTTATGTTTCCACATCTTTCCTCGAGAACGCAGCTCCAGAGACCCAACTCTGGACAGCCGGTTAAGGCAAGCCAGAGGCTGGAGACCTGTCCCACCCTGTCCGACAGGGCACCCCAAGGGGCGCTCAGGTACGTGGAGTCGCTACTCTCTAACAGCTCGCCATAATCTGCCCTGCTTTGTATACTTAGATGAGTGCAAATAACATGACTATTACTTATTTCACTTGTTCCTGACGAGGCGGGAAGGGAAGGAAGTATGTCGGACTCTCAAGAGTGACAAGAAAGGCATCACAAATAATACAATAAATACCTGATCGCTAATTAACACTGTTCAATAGGCAATCGTAATTAAAATATTATCCAATCACTGCCGATTCCAATCCGCCGGTGACCACAAATCATTATTATTAATTCATTAATGATATTATTTAATTATCGCAATAATTGTCCACTCGGGACTTACGAAAGATAATTTTAATGGGATTAAACAAATTATACAATTACCTGGAAATGATGTCTCCTGGGTATGAAATGAGATGACGGACGGACGGACGGACGGATTTAAACTGTTTTGTTTGTTATTATTTGAGTAAGTACTTTTTGTATGACATAGGCTGCAAATGAGAAGACGAATTGCCTGGTGGTAAGCAATTACCGTCGCCCATGGGCACCCGCAACAACAGATGAGTCACAAGCGGGGGTTGGAGCTCTGGTACAGGAACACAGCACTACATACCTAAAAGGTAGCAGTGCTATTATGGCTGTGGTCTTCTATAAGGAGGAGGTACTTCCCAAGTTGGACTGCTCCAGATTCAAGAGTGATGGTCATCGCTGTGCTCTACCTCTCTTAAATAACTTACCTATATTCTTATCTACCTACCGCGAGATTCAACCATACTAATTATATAGAAGCGAGTGCAAGAAACTTTCTTGAACTCACGTTTCATAAGTCGAATTTGCTCGACATCGAAGAACAAATCAAATTATTTTTTATGAAATGTTTTGTATTGCTTTGATTTTTAAGTAGTAATAGTACTATATAATATAAGCGTCGCTTTTCCTTAAGTATATGGTCTACAAAGAGAGATGATGGCACTTGAAGGGTACGCAAAAATGCCGAGATTGAGGAGTTGGTGGCTGAACCCAATATTATCGGCCAAACAAAATCCCACAGACTTCGCTGGTTTGGGCATTTGCAGAGAATGGGAGAGGATCGGGCCGTCAAAAGAGCGTACTTGGGACGGCCGACTGGTCGCCGCCCAGTCGGTCGGCCCAGGTACCGCTGGGGCGACGTTGTCGAGGCGGATCTACTGCAGCATAATGTCACGAGTAACATTTGGCACTAGGCTGCTCAGGATCGGGATTGTTGGCGAGCTCTCGTTTCAGAGGCCAAGATTCTTTATGGATCGCTGTGCCAAAATAGTTAGTTAGTTATGTGTCATCTATTTCAATTGCACGACATCTTTCAGTCCATGACAAGGAGCATAATCATGAGCCGTTCGCGTTCGTTGAACGATGCAGACGCTCCTCGTTACATAGTGAAACATGTCGAGCCCTATTTGACTTATAAAACGTGAGCTACCCGCTTCTATTCAATTATTAAGTAATTACTCTTTAGAAAATGTATGAAATTGTAACTTAAGTTGACTACTTTGTCGTTTAGAACTTACCTGAGATAGCAAATTTTTGGCAATGGCAAAAACCCTTCATACGCAAGGTACCCGCCAGCCTAGCGGGTATAGTGCCTTGCCTCACTACGTCTGGCAGGCGGGTTGAAGATCGCAGTATGTTCCACTGTTATAAAGGACCGTTGCTGCGTGTCATAACAAGCAATTCCCACATCCAGAACTCGCGTTAGAAACAGAATAGACCAGCCCTTTGCCATTTCATTCCATTTTACGTGTTGTCCAACTTTGAGCAAACAGCGACGGACAAAAATCAAATAGTCGGCAAATTGCTGCGTTTTTAATAAAAAGATTTTCACGTGATGACTTTTGAACAAATATTTTGTGAAGCGGAACGTTTTTTTAGGCTATTTGTCCGTTAACGAATGGATTGGATGTTAAACGTTTTACAATAAATTTGAAGTACAGAAATAATTGTGTGGCCATAATGAAATAAAAACGGTATAAGCTTCATACTAGTTTTTCAATACTTGACCGATCTGGCTTAGTGGGTAGTGACCCTACCTATGAAGCCGATGCTCCTGGGTTCAAATCCCAGCGAGGGAATTTATTTGTGTGATGAGCACATGCGTGATTCTTCTGGATTATATGCGTGCCTTGTGGTTTTGGCTAAGACTCACTACCCCATCTCCTCAATACAAGCCTCAGTGAGCTTACCGTGGGGCAGTAATATATTTGTTAATTTTTCATCATTTATTTAAGAACTTGGCTCTTGTCGGTGGAGTAATCTGTTGGGTATCTATTCTTTGCCTTTTCCTTCAACTCTCTATAAGTTACTACTTTTAACTGCTCCATGTAAGTTCTTCGCGGTCTTCCTGATTATTTTTATTCCTTGTATTTATGTAGGTACAGTCGCCATCAGATATGTCGGAGCTGTGGAGGTGGTCACAAATATCTTACCGCCTTGACAACAGAGGCGTTGTTCAGATATTTGTGACCACCTCCACAGCTCCGATATATCCGATGGCGACTGTACTAGTAGTATTCGTCTTTATATAACTGTAATAAGTCACCTAACCCCCTTACAGTCTCCGACATATCTATTTGTAGAACACGTGATCATTTTAAAATCACTGTTGTTTGTAGGTAAGTCGCGCCAGGATCAATTAAAGGCGCCCGTCCCAGACACCCGCCATTTTGGTGATATGTTCCACTTGGTATCTAGGAGAAAGCTATGTTAGGAGTTTTTTTGCATGTTCGTATCAGCAGAAACAAAGTAACCGACATGTCGTCGTATCAGTAAACTTAAGTGGCAATGGACAGAGCACATTGCACGAAGAACTTCTTCTCAAATGACCATATTCCAAAAAGCGAAGTGCTGGTATCCTTCAAGGTGGTGAAAATCACCGAAGTCTTGTGTAGTCGGGTGGCGCGGAACCGATTATTGGGGGTTTTAATGGCGCAGCTGTGGACATCTTTCGGCTGAAATGATGATGTTTTTTTTATGATATAGGAGGTAAACGAGCAGACAGATTGCTGGATGGTGAGCAACTACCGCCACCCTTGGACACTCGCAACATCAGAGGAGTCACAAGTACGTTGCCGACCTTTAAGATCTCTATACACTCTTTTGGACATGGACATTTCCCAAACCTTGTCCATTAACTAAGCAATAGTTTTTATCTGATTCAATGGCGATGTTGTGTGTGCGAAGATTACTTAAATCTTATTTAAGACGAGTAGAACTTACAGAGTTGTAACTTCTGTGGCTTATTATCCTATTTTTTTTTATATTTCATTTGTAATTTGACGAAAGGTCCTAGTGGTTTGTGCGTATGAAGCTGACGATCTCGGGTTCAAATCCCAGTAGGATATTTATTTGTGTGATTTTTTTCTCAGTCATGGGTGTTTTCTATAAACCTGTATTTTAATATTTGTACATCATATGTAGTTTTGTGGCTGAGTACCCACAACACTATCTTTCTTGAGCTCAGTCAATTTGTGTAAGGATGTCCTGTAATATATTATATTACCTTATTTTTGTTCAGCTATTTAGGCCGTTAATTGTATCATTAATAAATCGTTCTTGATTTATTAATGATACAATTAACCTGACTTTGATATAAATAGAGCATTTAAAACATATACATTTGAGAGTGCCAAGAGGAGCGCACACGCCATTTTGGCCGTGACGGATGGCTCCCCTGGGCAGTGTGCGCCGGCCCTTACGTATACTAACTTTGGGACAACCCTATTCGGTTCAGCTACTGTAGACTTGGGTTTATTTAATAATATAACCATACATTATAAAATAGGTGATATATAAATTAAATTTGCAGACACGTCTACTAAGAAAACCATTATTCTAAGGAATACTTTTATATTTTAGTATTTTTAGTTATATCTTGTAATATAAACAGTTTGATATGTACTATAATTATGATTATATACTTTAAGATTTGATGTATCACTGTTTTGAAAAAATAAGTCACGCCGTAGTTTCTCGCCGGTATCTTCTCGGGTCAGAGGTGTAGGATTCAAACCGGTGTAGTTTGTTTTTTTTCTTTGACGTTTATAAGTGCATGATATGTGCCTAAATTGAAAAAAAAAGCCTACTAAGCTCATTGACGGATATGCTGGAGAAATTCATAGTCTTTGGGCAAGCTTCTGCTGGGCATGTATCCCAGAATCGCGAGTTCGAGTCTCGCCTGGGGCAATCGATTTTTCTATTTTCCTTTATTTCTAAGATGACATAAAATAAAAAAAAAATGATGACATCCTCCGGCATCCGAGGCAACTCCTCAATTGGTCTACTGGGCAAACTTTTTTTTATTACGACTGAGATTTCGCACATAAAAACTCATTGGTACAAGCCGGGGTGAACCTGCGACCTCCGAATTGCAAGTCGCTCTTACCGCTAGGCCTCCAGCGCTTATTTATTAATGCGGCAGATTTTTTTTAATTACTTTGACTTGAACAGATTTATCAGTGTCTCGTCATTAATTAATTACAAGTTAAACTTAAAATTTCGAATTTGTTAATGTATAGAATACTCATTCATTATCCTTTTTTTTTCAATGCTCGCTGGATAATTATTTAGATCGTCAATATTTTACCTTTATGATCAATGACATTTATCTGATCGTATCTTAAAATTGATTGGTTGAGATGTCGGCAGCCATACAAATATATGGAATTTTGACCCCTGCTGGATAACTGTACATAAGCTGCACTTTTTATGTTTTTTTTTCTTTACTTCGCAAAACTTCAATGGAGACTTCTACTGAAGTTTTAATTAATATTTCGCTGCACCTACATTCTTCTAATTGCCCTGTTTCAGCGTTGGTTAACTGGTAGAGAATGCATTAAGGCATTAAGTCCGTTGCTGGTACCATATTGTTAGCAGAAATATAAATAGTAAATCGGGGACTCAAGTTAGTGAGTATATTTCTAAGTATTTATGATGTAGTTTTTAATAGTAAATCGTGATAATAAGAGTTGCTTAATTTGATTTAAAATAGATATTCCCATATCATTAACAAAACTACATTTTTTAAAAGAAGACGTTTTACTCACGTTTATTTAGTGAGTCGCGCAACATGAAACAGCTTAGATCTCCAGTTTCAAGCACTAAATGTGCCCCGCTGTCCGCGTCACTCTTGATGTTCTGTTGCTGGACCAACTGGAATGCCTCACCAAAGTCTACATACCATTATAACTATTTACAAAACATACTATATTTAGTATTTATTTTGTATTTTGGTTATTACCAAAATACAAAATAAATTTGTATGACAGCCGTTTAAAGCCACAATTCACTTAAAAAGTCATCCTTAATCCTTAATTTATACAAAGATGGATATCATGTAGTCGGTGACTCCGGTGTTCATAAACCAGGGAAGTCTTACTGAGGGCTGCGGGGGGTTGGGATACGCTTCGGAATGTTGAAGGTATGGTTATGACTGTCACGGGATCCAAGGGCAGAATAATTTCAAGGCCACAAAGAATTGGAGTTAACTTTTTTATGCAGTTAGTGATTTTTTTTGAGTTGAGTAACTAGGAGAGACGTCTTCTAGTGTTTTATGTCTGACGGCGAACGTCCTCTGCTATGTATGCCTCCTCCGTGGGCCGCCACAGGGTGCGATGGAGAGCGAGTTTGCGCAGTTTAGTGTATTTTGATAATAGGACTAAAATAATTCACATATTATTTTTATTAGGAAAATCAGAAATAATTCCGCCATATGTTTTGTTCTTTTCCACATTAAAGAATATAAGTAACAAAATACATAGTTGATATTATTAAACATGAACGGGACTTAACCGCGTATATTAACTTTAAAATTTACCTCCGACGTTTCGAAGACGACGTTGTCCTCGTGGTCTCGGATTAAGACTGGCTGAAGTTCACATCAACATCTTCTAGCCGCGCGAGTTTTTCGAACTACCCGCACTTGATTTTGTTTATCAACTTGAACGTTTTGCGCACTAGGGATGTCACTCGGTCGACACACTACACTCACGATATCGGAATTTTTAACTTGTGATATTTGACGCCTGCATTTACTAATGACTGGATTCCATGAAGATGAGATCCTAAAACCATCGTCCCGATTGAAATTATAATGTTTTTTTATTTCAATGGCTTCACGAACTTTTCTACTATAAAAACGACGATCCGTAGAAAGGATTTTAGGATTATGAAGCTCAATCCAGTGGTTTGGTCCTGAGTCTAGTAAATGCTCCGCAACAGCAGACTTGTTCACCTGGCGACTTCTGACTGCTGCGATATGTTCCTTGACTCTTTCTGCTATGGTGCGCTTGGTTTGCCCAATGTAAGAACTACCACAACTGCAGTCGATCTTATAAACGCCAGGTGACTGAAACGGAATGACGTCCTTCGGTGACCTAAGATATCCTGCGATCTTGGACAACGGAGTATAAACAGTTTTTATAGAGTACTTCTGGAGAACAGTACCCAATTTATCCGTTACTCCTTTCACGTACGGCAGAAATGCCGGCTGCCTGGACATGTCAGGACGCTCTCCTCTTATATTCCGTCTCAGTACCCACCTCCTTACATTGTACCCATTCCACCTAAGTACCTCCTGTATATGTGACATCTCGTCCTCAACATATTCAGGGTCACATAGATCGTGTGCTCTGTTCACTAGAGAGCTCACCACGGATTGTAGGTGACGGGGATGGTGGTGCGACTGTGCGTTCAAATACCTGTCTGTGTGTGTTGGCTTCCTGTACACAGTATGCGCCAGGGTTCCATCTGTCCGACCGATCACTTTCAGGTCAAGGAAAGGCAAACTGCGCTGTGATTCCAATTCATAGGTGAAATTAATCTTGCTATGAATTGAATTCAGATGTTGAAGTAGTCGCTCAACTTCCTGCTTCCCACCCTTCATAATACAGAAAACATCATCCACATACCGCTTCCACAACTTCACTGCCCAATGCTGCAGGTCTATACTGGCTTCAATATGTTCCATCCAGAGGTTGGCCAAAACCGGTGCAACAGGGCTACCCATGGCAACGCCATCAATCTGTAGATAATGTTCTCCGCGATATAAAAAGTAACTCCCCTCTAAGCAGTTTCTCAGCAACACCATAGTTGACTCCGAAATGCCACCCTCAGTCAGCCTTTTCCTAGCCACTTCAAGACATTCCTTCACTGGGACATTTGTAAAAAGTGACTCGACGTCGAAACTCACCATTATGTCATTTGGTTCCAGCGTTACCTTCTTGAGAATGTCTATAAAGTGACGAGAGTCCTTCACATAGGACGACGTTTTTCCCACAAGCGGCTGCAACACTGACGCAACATGCTTCGCAAGATCGTAAGTGGGAGAACAGATCTGACTCACGATTGGCCGCAAAGGCACATTGGTTTTATGCACTTTAGGGAGTCCGTACATTTTTGGTGGTTGCACAATCTTAGGCTTATACAAACGATTGAAAACGTCCTCCTCGAATAACTCTCTGTAGTCTCTGATGACAGCCCTAATGCGACGATTGACTCTAGCAGTCGGGTCATACGAAACAGGTTTATATACGTCACCATCATCCAGTAAATGTCGAATTTTCCTGTCATAGTCAGACGAGTCCATCACTACGGTGGCATTTCCCTTGTCAGCTCTTAGAACCAGGATATCGTCATTATTCTTCAGATCCCTCAAGGCTGATCGCTCCTCCGCAGTGACATTACTCTTTGGCAGTCTAGCTTTTCTAAGAATAACGGAAACATCCTGTCTTAACGCTTCTGCGTCACACGATGGCACCTTATTTCGCGTTATTGCTTCCTCGACACTACAGATCACGGATTCGTACGGTACCCGCTTAGGCGTAAGTGCAAAGTTCAACCCTTTTTCCAGTACACTAAACAGAACAGTAAAGTAAACTCGCGCGGCTAGAAGATGTTGATGTGAACTTCAGCCAGTCTTAATCCGAGACCACGAGGACAACGTCGTCTTCGAAACGTCGGAGGTAAATTTTAAAGTTAATATACGCGGTTAAGTCCCGTTCATGTTTAATAATGTGTACAAACCGTGAAAGTTTAAATCAGTACATAGTTGATATGTTGGAATGTATATAAGTAAAAGATCTTTTAATCTTGTATACTTAGGAGTATTCAACATTACTTTTTCCATTTGCTATTTTAGAACTATGGCAGATAAAGTTAAGGGCTTACTTTATACCTAGGCCTAGTTAAGTGCACGCGAAAGGCTTTTACGCTGAGAGTGAATACTATACATTGTTACGTCTAGAAGTAAAAACCTACAAGATTTATGTTCAGTACTTACGCCATGTTTTTACTACCCTCATCTGTCATAAAATTGAATGTGAGAATTCATCATTTTGCAGTTTGTGTTGTTTTCAGAAACATTAAATATTAATTTCAGTACTTTTAAAATCCAGCTAAGAACGAATCAAATTCTATATTTGCTTTGATTTTTAAGTACTAATACTACTATGCCGTGTGATGCCGGCTGACTAGAATAGGACCATCCCATCTCCTCCCGCGGGTGTCATAAGTGGTGACAAAGGGAAAAATCCTACGGACGGGCATGCTGCCGCGTCTGATGAGACCCAATCTACAGCTACTGCGGTCGCCAACCCGCCTGCCAAGCGTGGCGACTATGGCAACTACCCCCAAGATGATAAAAGTTATATTTAAGGGAGCCCTATGTCCAGCAGTGGACTGCATACGGCTGAAATGTAATACTACTATATAAATTCGTATTCGGGTGGCCCAATTGGTTCAGGCGTCAGCTGAGATACGGTTCAAGTCTCGGATGCTGGAGGTCCTTGTCACTTTTTCTTAAGTAAATTACATCTATTTTAACTTTTTAACTCATTATCTTGTGATATAAATAAGGTTTAGTTAGGATTGTCTTATAAACCCTGAAAAGTATACAGTTTTAGAACAAAATATATTTTGTGAAATCTGAAGATTAGGATTCAGTTTTCCATTTATAGCTCTCATACGAGTATATAGGCATTCTTCATATCAATATTTATTAAATACTAAGCCGTATACTAAAAACACATGTAATAAAGTCTTACGCTTGCTGTAATATCCTCAGTTTTTAAGAGAAATAAAATATTTTAGCATATTATTTAATATGTTTTAAAATTAAATCACCCTGTTACATATTCTGTCCTGGTTAAACCGCAATAAAGTACCATACAGTACATCACATGACGATCATCATCATTTGCACCATATATCGTCTCCTGCTAAGGCAGAACTGCTGTAAGAGGGAATGTGTTTTTTTTACAAAAGGAACTTTTTTTAAGAAGGTTAGTAAAATCTACATTACTACAGAATTCCTGCAACGTCTTCGCATTCGAAGACCTTGATGAGTCTTCTGGTGCCTCTCATCCTCACGAAGACAGGTCGTATGACTGATATTTGTACTTTAACTTTTAGTCAATAAATTATTTGTATAGTTTTTGTCATTTGTACAATAAATTGGATACTGTTTATATTTCAAACTACATTCAGTGCCTACTCCATTGCATAATCGCTACAATCATTGACTTTGACGAAATCATTTACATTTATGGAAGTGATATTTTAAGAAAACTAAATACATAACTAACTATTTACTTTTATTAGCTAGTAATGCCATATAAAAAAGTATTTGTGCACCCAACTGTTAAACCGCTTATTATTAATACAAAACAAATAACCTCTAATCATTGGACCTATTAAAGCTTGGACAAAAATAAGGGTCGTTTTTGACGCAGCGGGGTACAAACGGACGGTGTGATTTTTTAGATACTTACACTTTATGGGCCAGCTGTGAATGGAATTAGTTTTATGTGGGTAGGGTAATGGGCTTGATTCCCGACTGTTTTAGTCTTAAATTAAAATGTTACGTGTTGGTTATGGTGTTTATAAAATGTAATTATCTGCCCTTTAGTTTACCGTTCAAAGATATTATTGTTACAGTAAAAGCTTAGATTTGTGTAAATTTTATAGTTATGTAAATTTAAAGTTCATTTAAATACCTCTTGGTAAATATTCCTGTCGTTTGACTTCAACAAAATGACAGTTCAATATCGTAATCAAGTATCAAATGAAATGTTCATGAATATTTGAGAAATATTTTATTTCAATGGAATTTCATACATTGTAGCTGTGTGCTTTTGTTGTCTTTTTACCAATTATAACTAGTAATTAACACGTTGGTTCCTAAAACAGTCACCCTTGCCTCAAATTTGACAGTTGACATTGTAATTAGTGTCATTTGACAGCTATAAATGACAAATAGGTTATGCAGACGTCAGTGGTGTGACGTCACGCCCCGTCCACACGTGTTGTTAATTAGGCGGATGAAAAAGGTACGGCGACCACGAAAACATGTGTTAAATAAATATTGTCTACTAAGATTATATATTATAGCAATATTCTCTTTATTCAAAGAAAGTCTTGGATTAGTCTTTTCTTTTAATACAAGATACATATAAAAGCACTTAGTTTATTTTCTTACTGATTTTTGTTCTGACCAGGAACGCGTTACACAATTATAATATATATCCTCCTAAGGTCCACCATACAAATAATATCCTACTCGAATTTGTTCTTTATAGTGTAGGAAATAAAGTAGAATATCTTTTGTGTCAAAATCGGAGGAAACAAATGAAATTCAACTCTGTTCCAATTGTATAAAGTTCAAATTTCATTATAGTAATTAGTACTACAGGTAGGCCCGTGGGCCTTAAGAGGTTAAAGTAGGGATAGACACGACAACACTTCCATCACCACCACTTAGATGGTTGGCAGTCCTCAACTGTGCGTTTTTCTAGAAACTTCCTTCCTCGCACAGCAAAACTCTGGAATAAATTGTCGTGTGCAGTATTTCCGGACCGATATGACATCCAAACCTTTAAGAAAAGAGCGTATAGGGATATTAAAGGCCGGCAACGTACTTGTGACTCCTCTGGTGTTGCGAGTGTCCATGGGCGGCGGTAGTTGCTTACCATCAGGCAATCCGTCTGCTCGTATGCCTCCTATGTCATAAAAAAAAAAACAAAAAAAAACCATTATACTGTCTTGTTTACGCTCGTACCGAAAAAACGAGATGAATTCAGTTTGTTTCTTCTACAATTACCTACAGATAAATATGGCATAGACTAGCTTTAACAAGCTTCATACCCAGTCTCACGTCCTTAAACTCTAGTTTTCGTGGCAGCACCGGCGCACTAGTTGTCAGCTACCCAAATTAGTTGGCGACAAATAACAATTCGTGAACCTCATTAAAGGTGAACACACACTGACACAGACCGTTAAAGGTCGCTAGTAAACAAGGCAGATACTAAAGTAAATGTGAGTTTACTTGTCTAAAGTAAGAGTAATGTTGTAGCCTTTATTTTAACCGTAAATAGTTCACTGGTGCGTAAATAGTTGCTGGACATAGGCCGCCTCTAAATATGACTTAATAATCTTGAAGGGCACGCTTGGCAGGCGGGTTGGCGACTGCAGTAGATGTAACAAGAAGTTTGACGGACGTTGGTTGCCATTTGTGATTTTTTTCTCCTTCGTCGCCTCTTGCATACCTGCGAAAGGAGATGTGGTTCTGCTATTCTAGTCAACCGGCATCAAAAGGGGTATGTTACTATTCTAAAATTCAAATATTATATTATAATTATCATATAACACTCATTTTACTTCCTGTATTTATTTGCATACCCCGCACACACGGTATTTTTGCTGTAAAGCGGAAAAAAAATTAAATACAATATTTTTTAACTTTTTTTTTTACAATTTGTTACGCTTTACCACCAGGGTGGTGTGAACGTTAAATTTTATTACGTGGTAATTTTTTTTGGACTTGGGTTAAAAAAAATTATATTATACAGTCATTAGGTATTTTAAATATCGTCAAGTCGTGAATTACAATGTCGCGAAAAACCCATCGGTTCTTATAGCGACAGGCGATTAATGACAAAGTTATAAAACGTCAAAAATATAAAGATGGCGTATAAACTTAAGTCTACAAAATTCATACTCCTCGTGTACAACTCCCTTTAGGGCTGTCAAATAAATCATAACCTAGACGCGGATGCGTAACAATTTTAATTAAGCTCACGATTTACTGGCATCCCTGATGGAGGTAGAAATATATTCAGGGTAAGGTATTGGTTAATAGATTGTGAACTGTATGGATGATTTAGGTCTAATTTTTCATAATTTTGACTAGAAGTATTTTGAATCTGTATAAAGGGAAGAGCAAGCTGAAGACAGGGCGCTATGGCGCTCTTTATGGGAGGGCTATGTCCAGGAGTGGACTATATAGCCTGAACGGTTTAAAGCATGCCATTATTCTGGAGATGTATTTGGAAGTGTTAGGTGGACAAAAATTAAACGTTCGGATTCGGAACTGTCGGGTATTGAACAATCAGTGAAACGCGTTTTGACATGTATTCTTCATTAGCCACACAATTCTGCGTTAGATAATAAGATACAAACCGCGTTGGCTCAAATTTCGGTCGGCATTGCAGAATTCGTATCAAGAAAAGTCTTAAGTAATGCTTCTCTCAAAGAGTTTCATCGGAAATAAAGCACTAGTCAAAAAAAAATTACATGTGCTTTTTTCCGCATTGGTAAGTTCTGACTTTGCCTTTTTTAGAAGTAGACAGTACAGAAGCATATGGATCTTCAACATATGTCGGCTAATTCTTACTATTCGTCAAGTCAATTTATAAATAAATAAATATTTCGGGACAATTTTATACAAATTGACCTAGTCCTACGGTAAGCTCCATAAGACTTGTGTTGTAGGTACTAGACGACGATATATATAATAAATAGATACATATAAATACTTAAATACAGAGAAAACACCCCTGACTCGGGAACAAATATCTGTGCTCATCACACAAATAAATACCCACTAGGCCAGAATAGTCGACAATTATTATTATTATTTTATTCAAGATAAAATCGTCTAGAGTTCAAAGTACATCTTCAGCGGCTTTACAAAGGCTTCTAAGTCCGTGCGTGCAATATCTTATGACACATGTAGGTCCACCCACCAGCACCCACTTAATAATAAAACCAAAATGTCAAACATCATCAAAAACATACTGGTAGTTAAGCCGTTTTGGGCGTATACAGGTTACTGTCACGTTTCATAAAGCAATATGGCGGTCTCACACGTCTGCCGTGTCGGGTGACATAGTAAAAACTACACATCCAATATAAATCTGACCCATAATTTCTTTGGTTGCAGTATGATTTAGATATCAATTTATAGTGGATGATATTTTACGAATAGATAGTCTGATATGGACACTGTCAAGACGTGTCGGTAAATTATAGTGGTCAGTCACTGATAGGGGCTTGTCGTCTTCGGTTGGTGTTGGGAATAAATAGGTAGTCCAGTGACATGGTTGTAGGGTTGGAGATTTAGTTTGATGAGAATTGAACTTAAAGAGGAAGGGCGGAAGGTACTTAATACAGCAAGAGACTGAAGATGACGGAAAAAATTGTCTATGTATGACCTCCTTACATACATCTTGATTTAAAGATCATGTTAAGCTAATTTTGCTTCCGCTGTACATGTAATGAGATGTTTTTTTTTTTTTTAATCCTTATTTATAATTATTACGGTATAATAATAAGTTACCACTCACTTCATTAAATTAAAAAAAAGGCGCTTGAGGCATTGTACCAAGGATGCTGGCGGCATTTCCCCGTTACAGATGTGATTAGTAAATGTATTAAGTAGCATAATAATTACTTACCCTTCTCATATAATTATATATTGTTATAAATTATAATAATAATAATAAAATGAAATCCCCTCTTACACACTCATCGACGTTTCACTTATGGAGACAAAGATATATAGGTATTTAATATTGAACCTATTTTATAAATATACCTAGATATTTCTCTAGCAGGAACGACATTTGCTTAGTGCATACCATAATAAAAATATCGACAATTCTGTTATTGATAAGTACTAACTACTTCAACGACAAGACGTACGTACAACCACAGTCTTATATCGGCTATCTACCTAGACGCCTCGTGCCACCGATCTTGAACTGATCTTGAAATTCAACGAAATCCGTACACTTTTAAGAGAGTTTGTATAATTTCCAAATTGTATGTAAAATATAAATAAATTGATAGTTTTGATATTGTTTTCTTTTTTTAACGCACCCTAGTACCCTATATTTGTCTTTGTATTACCTGTATGACGTTGAAATGGTATTTATCGATAACATGACTGTCGACGTTTTATTTTTTCAATCACTTACAAAAAATCGTCCGTGCTAGAAAAATATATAGGTGTACAAACTATGCTGATTCGTTTACGAATAACGCGACAACTGGCAACACAGTAATTAGAAAAAAAAACTGAGCTTTCAATTTTGACAGTGTCATGACTTTTCTTGAAGATAATTTTGTAAAAGTTATTTTGAAAACCAGTAATGTAATGTTGGTTCAGTGTGTGAGCCTCTGCGTGTCGGCAGCAACGAGCGCAATAAGCGGTAAGTCAGTTTATTTATTCATGGACTAGCTACATATATATTTTTTTCAATATAAATTATAATAAAATATATAGTCAACATTACGCGCATCTCTATTTATTTACGCGATATGTCCCGGGTATGTCCTTAAACTACGTCCAACAATGAGAGGTAGGGCACAGCGAAGTACCATCATGCTCGAATCTGGAGAAGCCCAACTGGGGAAGTACCTCCTCCTTACAGAAGACCACAGCCATAATTGCACTGCTACCTTTCAGGTATGTAGTGTGATGGTGAGTAAGGTTCCCAGAGCTCCAACCCCCCTTAAAGGTCGGTAACGCGCTTGTGACTCCCCTGGTGTTGCGGGTGCCCATGGGTGACGGTAATTGCTTACCATCAGGCAATCCGTCTGCTCGTTTGCCACGATTTGTCATAAAAAAAAAAAAAGATATGTTATGATTTTTATTCACAAATTATTCCATTGTAGTAACAATGACTGCCATTTTGAATTTTAATTATGATAAACCACAGTTGCATTTGGCCTGGCAAGTTTGATCTCTGAGGATACAATGAATATTACATCCTCAAAGGTGCTAAACTCCATTTAAGTCCTCGGGAGTTGTAATTTTTAAAATATAGGAAAAAATCTGGCCCCGATCCGGTTAGTGTAAAGCAAAGGGAATGTAGGACTTTTTTCAAAGGATGTTGATGTCATTATAACACTAGAAGTCACCGCTAGGTACGATGAGCGAAGCGAGGAGGAGTGTTAGTTATCTTACGTCCCCAACACACCCATCACGCTATCAAAAAAATTTTTTTTTTGCAACTTTTTTTATTAGCCTATAAGAGTATCCCACTGCTGGGCAAAGGCCTCCCCTCTTTCTCTCCATTTGGTTCTATCCAATGTACTTTCTCGCCACTCTTTAAAAAATGTATCGAGGTCGTCCCGCCATCTTCGTTTTGGTCTTCCTCTACCTTTGTAAGACTTAAACTATATTAATTTTGTATTGTGTTGAGACCATTTACGTCGAGTCCCATCTAAAACTTCATTTGAAGCATAATCACGAAATGACAATGCCAACATCGCCCAAAACTGGCAAAACCGATAACTATTGCCGTTTGTCCGCAAATTCGCTCGCAATTTCCGCCGCCGCCGACGCCGACGCCGAATTGATTGTAACGCCGACGCCAGCGAGCGCCGACTTTGCCTCGATGATTCCACGTATTTGCACGGCCCAGGGCTGATTTGACATTCGCGGTACGGTTAGAATGCTTGACGTATTTATTTAACCTTTTTAAAGCTTTTCCTCTCGCATCAAAATGTGTCGTGTACGCCAACTTATCAAGTCAAGATCAAATTTAAAACTTATCTGTCAGCAAGACAATTGCTTTAACAGCATCCGCCATAGCCGTAATAATGGTCGGTGGCAGGCACGATAGCACGCGACCACTTTAGTGGTTCTTGGCGTTCAAAGGGTTAAAAAACATTTCTCGATTTGAACCGAAACCCATGTTACAGCTTTCTAGAGAAAATAGCTATATACTGATGCTCATTACGATAAAATAGAATAACAGTTGTCGGTAGCCTGACCGGATAAAAATGTCATTATTTTCAAGATTAGCTCTCTAGTGCTTCATCATCATCATCATCATCAGGCTATATTAGTCCACTGCTGGGCATAGCCCTCCCCTAAAGAGCGCCACAGCGCCCTGTCTTCAGCTTTCCGCATCCAGCATCTGCCTGCAATTTTTCGCAGATCGTCATCCCACCTGGTCGGAGGGCGTCCCACACTACGTGGTGCTTACGGTATTGCTTATACATTTTTGACTTGTGTTTGTGGCGAACACGACAACATTAATGGGATAACTTCATTGCTCCTAGCATTTGGTATTCACTCGATGAGAGCCGTCCCGAGGGCGGATAGTAAGACTCAGAATCATCAGAGTGCCACAAAAGATACTCACTTATCTATTTCTTACTCATAAATACAAGTTTTTGTGTGAAAAAAGGAACCCTTTAAGGTAAAATACAGTCGAACATATAACCTACTTTTTTTTGTTGGTTAATAAGGTTAAGGAATGATCTGTTCACGAAAGATGAATATGTGAGTTTCATTTAATATTCATTTAACCAATGTTTAAATAAGAAATGGAATGTTCAACTATTTTATTGCCCTTGTTTTAATCAATGTTGGTGTACAATTTTTTTTAGATATTGTATAGTAATATTTTTTTTTGCCTGAGTATCCATAATACAAGATTTGCCTGAGTATCCATAAGACATCGTGAGCTTACTCAGGCAATTTGTGTCAGAATGTCCTGTAATAATATTTTTTTATTTTTTATTATTCATATAATTTTTCTAATATTCATATACTCTAAATCAACATTCTTTTTGTATCAAAATACATTTTCTAAGCTTTAAGCAGTCAAAAATTGTAGACTCAAATGTCTGAAATATACATTTGTGTGTCACCGGAGGCATAACATTTGTTCTTGACAGTGATTGAAACTACCTACTTCAGTGGCAACATTCTCTAACAATATTCTGCCAAAACGCGGTCCCTCGAAGCCTGCGATAAGTTCTCGCCCCCCGGCCGCAGCCCTTCCAAGTTTCTTACGAAATTATTTGAACAAGACCCTCGCCAACTTTTTAAACTGAACTACACACGCAAATTTAAGCCCTAGGGACGACGCACGGTGCGCCGGAATATGATGAATGGTTACCAAACATTATGGGTGAATTTGGCGTGGAGGGAAAATCAGGAAAAGGGAGAGAATGGAAATAAAATACTAGGTTAAATTGCCAGTACTTACACAGTGACTGGCGGGACGTGTGAGACAAATACTGAGTGTGGTGACGCGTTTACACAGCTCGTCGGAAATGAGCTTTATGGCGATAGTTTTGTGGTTCATTTTTGTGTGATTGCCTGCCAGTTTTCTGTTTATTGACGTTGGAAGTTTTGTCGACTGAATTATTGTGATCCGAGTGCGTTCTTATTCCATTTAGTTCCGTGCGTTTTGTTGGCGATATGTTTCATCAATTTATGTGTTCGAGTTTTTTGAAATATTTGAGATACGTTTTGTTAAGTTGGTGGAGAGTTTGTGAGAGGTTCAAGATAACCTAAATAAATAAATAAATGATCTCTTTCAATAAAGTTACTATAAAATAAATACAAAACTAATTATAGATGTAAATTCTATAATTATGTACCTTTACGCTCTCAAACTAGGTTGCCCTATGTGTCAAAATCCAGTTCCTTCCTTGGCGTTGCATAAGTTGTCAAATACATTTATTTTATACTAGCTGTGCCCCGCGGTGTTACCCGCGGTTTATTAGAGAAAAATCGTAGCCTTTGTCATCCAAGGTGTCAGCTAACTCCATACCAAATTTTATTAAAATCGTTTTAGTCGTTTAGACGTGAAGAAGTAACAAACATACACATTCACACACTTTCGCCTTTGTAATATTAAGTGATCTAAATGCTAGGTGTCTAAGGTATAATTCTTAATACTATATTTGTATAAAGCTAGAACACGTAACTGAGTGTGCGCACGTGAGTGCCTCTTGTGTGTTTTTCATATTCAAATCCTTTATTTCAGACATCATAAGTCCATATTATTTTTAGTAGTTTATTTTTACTTAATTCTACTTGTTAGTCTGTCCATTAAAAAAAATATTTAGTAATAATTTACGAATGTCATTTTTTTTTTATGCCAAAGGTGGCAAACGAGCAGACGGCAACAATGAGAGGTAGGGCACAGCGAAGTACCATCACGCTTGAGTCTGGAGAAGCCCAACTGGGGAAGTACCTCCTCCTTACAGAAGGCCACAGCCATAATAGCACTGCTACCTTTCAGGTATGTAGTGTTGTGTTCCTGATGGTGAATAAGGTTCCCAGAGCACCAACCCCCCTTAAAGGTCGGCAACGCGCTTGTGACTCCCCTGTTGTTGCGGGTGCCCATGGGCAACGGTAATTGCTTACCATCTGGCAATCCGTCTGCTCGTTTGCTACCTGTTGTCATAAAAAAAAAACAAACATATAAATCCTGAAATACATAACATAACTAATTTATAAACATTAGCCTCGTATCAAATTTATACATAAACAGATTAATAAATACCCTTACGTGTGAATGTAAATAGAAACATTGATTTTTACATTAAATACACATAATCTTAATGATACTTTCACAGGTATTACGACTCGGCTCGATAGTAATTTCTACGCAGTAGTTCTCTTTTACGCTCGTTCAAATTGAAAAGGACCTAATTTTACTCTTATTATTCGTCTCTTGAGGATATAAATTCGTTTAATGTCCGTTGTACAACTCGGTTAAACTAACGTGTGTAATCTATATAAACTTGTTAGGAATGTCACCTCATGCATGCATCACAGTGCACGCGACAAAAGACAGTTAATTTCGCGTTTAAACGACTTTGTGACTTTGTTTGTCTGTCTGCGGCAACAGATTAAAATGGCCGCCAGCGGAAAGGAGCACGTCACGGACATATTTGATACAAGACCACGCAAAACTTGTTTATCACATGTCCCAATTTTGTCAAATCTAGTTGTTTTAATAAATATTTGCAATGTGTAGACTTCCCATAAAGTTCTGAATATTAAAGGAAGTTTCAATTGCGTGAATTGCTTTAGTAGAGTTAAATCACTATTAACTGACAGTGATCGCTGTTTGACAGTGATTCGCACCGCTGTCAACCATGTGTTTCCGTCGGCCAAATGTCACTCGTTTTATTCATTACTACCCTCTTCTAGGATATCAAAATAATTATCTTCTTCTTCTTTTAAAAAAAAAGGCTTCCATCAATAAATCAATCGATGATTTCGCCAATGTCAAGTAAAATAACATATAAATTTGCCGTTAGAGCATGACGTTGTTCGGTAGTAGGCCTTGCGTTTTGTAAAGTGGTAGCTGGACTTTACAGAAAGCTTAATAGGCGGCCGTGACCCTGGGACTGCCGGGTGATGACCAAAATAATGGTGAAACACGTTTTGAAATCAATTCTTCATTAGCTGCACAATTCTGCGTTAGATCACTGCATAATACGCTATCAATATTACACACTAAACCACGTTTGAACAAAAAACACTAAAAATATTTTCAAGACGACTTCGCCATTTTGAGGTTCAACCGTCAATCCCCAAATAATTATCAATAAGCCTACATTTGATATGATGGCATTTAAAGCAGATGTTTTATAGATTAGTCGGTCACTCGCTATAATCGGTAGAAAGCTACTACTGGCAATGGCATCTGAATAAAAGTTATCACTAATATTCCTTAGCTGTAGAAGTAATATAATTTTATGTATTTACCTATAATAATTAATAGTAAATTTCTTATTTATATTGTTGTCGGGTACCTACGGGCTAAGGGTCTTATTGAACGTGTTATGGAACTAGGTAGCTTCATTATAGAGTTTCTTATTCATTTACAAATAGTTACTGCACTCCCTAAAGTCAATTATCGAAATAAAACAGAAATATTTACAATGTAAATATTTTATAAATGTACAAAATGTTTTCGCAAACTGTACCTGCATTTAATTTTCATGCATAATTTCAATACGAAGTGAGGTATCTATTCCGGCATGATATATGTCTGAGGAGTATGCAGATTGCAGATTAAAAACAGTGAAAAGTTTTTTTTAGCAATCTCGGGTAGACGCCTTTTAGTGTGTCTGTGCTAGGACACGTTTTGTACTAAAGACAAATTAATTTTACATGAAAAATGTATGCCTTTGAATAGGCATGGTTTTAAATATGTGTCCATTTATTTTGTACTGTAGTAAAACAAACCAAGAAGTAAAGTTACATTTAAACAACACAGTACTTAGTTACCTTTCTACTCATTGAGAGTAAACGTTACTTTGAGTAAACATATTAATAAATTTTAGCAAAGTTATACATGAAAATTTCAACAGGTCGAAGCCGAAGCTCTTGGGTTCCAATCCCAAGAAGGGCATTTATTTTTGTGATTTATTTGTGTGTAATGAGATTTGTGTATCACGGTGGATGGATTGTATGAAAGAAGATATGAAAAGGAAAGGAGTGAGTGAGGTGAAGAATGACAGAGGGGAATTAAGAGAAAAACATGTTGTGCCGACCACCCTTATCCCACCTAATCTGGGTAAAGGGCAAGAAGAAAAAGAAGAATGAGATTTGTGTATCATATATTTAATACCTTTGGCTGAGTACACACAACACAAGTATTCTTGAGCTTACCATGCGGCTCAGTTAATTTGTGTAATGATGCCCTGTAATATTTTATTAACATACTCGGACACTCAAATATCTATACATTTCATCTTCGTCAATATTTTTTTATTTACAATAATTACATTCATTAAAATACGAGTACTTAAATCTAAAAAAGACCCTTGAGGCATTGAGCCAAGGATGCTGGCGGCATTTTCCCGCTGTATCGCAATGCTGATACGTTGTGCGAGGAAGCCGCCAGCTCTTCGTTCACCAGTTGCATCAACCAGACGCTTCGCGATTTCTGCAAAAAGTTTATGCGCGCTGGAACCCTATGGACCTAGACGCCAAGCGGTACAAAATGGTACTCTCTGCCCAGGCTCTTATGTATGTTATCTTCGTTAGTTTTGCGGTTAGAGCTTCAAAGTGACATTTATAATATTAGAATGGATTCTGACTTCCCATCAGATTTATCTAGAAATTAGGTAAACCGTATCAAACCACTTCGCGTTTCCGTACTCATCAAATTTAAATAAACGTAACACTAACCTTATCAAATTGCAACCTGTCGCCACTGTAACTTACCAACCTAACCTACCTTTAACTAACACAATTTAAACCTTAATCTCTTACCAATAAAGTCTACATCGACTGCATTATGGAGCTACAGTTGTGTTATACAACCAGTTTACGTATCAGTCGGTGTGGATGATTTGAACTTTAAAGTCAGGTGGTTAGGGCTGAGGTGGGTGCATGGTGCAGGTATAGCTAATTGTGCACGGTAGCGTTTTCGCGCCATCTCGGGTTAGCAGGGTTAAACTGACGTGGGAAGATAAAGGGAAGCGGTTCTCACGACTTGGCCAGGGTTGGGCTTTGACATCAGCATAGACTGTATACTTAAAATTTAAATATACCAAACACTAAAGTATTTGACAGTCACAAACATCTTTAAAGATCCACATTTTTCTTTTCTTTTTTTTATGATATAGGCGGCAAACGAGCAGACGGATTGCGAAGCCTGGTGGTAAGCAATTACCGTCGCCCATGGGCACCCGCAACACCAGGGGAGTCACAAGCGCGTTGCCGACCTTTAAGGGGGATTGGAGCTCTGGGAACCTTACTCACCATCAGGAACACAACAATACATACCTGAAAGGTAGCAGTGCTATTATGTCTGTGGTCTTCTGTAAGGAGGAGGTACTTCCCCAGTTGGGCTGCCCAGATTCAAGCGTGATGGTCATCGGATGGCGTTGGACGTAGTTTAAGGACATCCCGGGTATGTGTCTAAACACAACAGAATTAAGACCTATAGCATATTAGTTATTTATACATAGAGATTACAAGGTTAATTCTTGAATAAGTAGAATTAACATAGTTGTATTACGCAACTCTGATATAAGTGCAAATCTTAACTGAAGGATCATGTCTATGTAGTTGTGCAGTTCAAATAAGAATATACAACTCCGATATGCGTGTGCACCCACGTTACTACTACATAAGCCAGGTGTTTTAGCTAAGTTTGAATGTTATGAATATTCCATTCATTCGTACTAAGCGATTCGCTTCTACCTTCCTAATGCGGACTGCTAAGGAATGGAATTCGCTCCCTTCGTCTGTATTCCCGGAAATATATAATTTGGGTCTCTTCAAGGCAAGAGTGAATAGGCTGTTACTGAACCAGCGTGCTACACCTTCGACCTCGTCGTCACTTACCATCAGGTGCGACTGAGGTCAAACGCTGGTCAGTCTTGTATAAAAAAAATTTTTTTTTCATCTATACAAACAATTTACTAAGCTCAGGTTCGATTGTGTATGGAGTACTGTTACCACCTTTGGGATAGGTCTGCTAAGTATCAGCTGAGCGCTTTGGATTTAATAGAGCACCGAGGTCGGAGAGTCATTGGCGATCCTGAGTTGGTGAGTGTAAGGTTACAAAGCCTTGAGCACCGTCGCTGGGTTGCTAGTTTGTCTATGTTTTACAGGATACATTTTGGAGAGTGTGCACAGGAATTGCACAATTAAATCCGTCATCTCCGTTCCATCACCGGACGTCTAAGCAAAGCGGTTTCATCCTTATGTTTTGAATATTCCATTCATTCGCACGAAGCGATTCGCTTCTACCTTCTTAATGCTTCTAATGGACTTCAGTACCCTTACCATGAGTTGTGACATTGACGTTTTCGAAAACGAGTATCGTGCATCTCGTTCGCACTAAAATAGTACAAGATTAGAATAGATACTCGTTATCGAAAACGTCAATGTAACAACTCATGGTAAGGGTACAGTGCTAAGGAATGGAATTCGCTCCCATCGTCTGTATTCCCGGAAAGGTATAATTTTTCAAGGCAAGTGTGAATAGGCTGTTACTGAACCAGCGTACACCCTCGACCTCGTCGTCACTTACCATCAGGTGTGACTGAGGTCAAGCGCTGGTCAGACTTGTATAGAAAACAATAATATAAAATATCATTTTTTTTTATATAATCAGCACAAACACAACCCTACTCCAAGTATTTGTATCCATTGTTTCTTCCACACCACCTGTCCCTATCGGCAAACTGTCATTTGTAAAGGACAACGATATGCGATCGGACCATCGACAATGGGAATAGGAACGGTAGCAAAGGCCATATTCTGCATACATTTTGATGCATCAATGTAATGGTGAAAACGTACAGTCAGCAGCAGAAGTCACTAAACAGACCAGGTGTTCAGAATTATCTTGACACGCTCTTATTCTCTTAACAATAAAGTCGTGTCTAGCTCTTTTTAACACCTTGCCCGCTTAGCTAATTTTACTGCTAACTGTACTCGTATTGTTTGCATGCGATGAAACAAAACAAACTCCTACATTTTGTTGCCGGTTTGATGCCCGCTGATTGCCGTGTGATGCCGGCTGACTAGCACAACCCCATCTCCTCCCGCGGGTGTCGTAAGAGGCGACAAAGGGAAAAATCCTACGGATCAGCAGCGCCCGTCGAAACCTAATCTACAGCTACTGGGTCAGCTGCCAAGCGTAGTGACTATGGCAACTAACCCCAAGATGATACAAGTCATATTTGTGGGAGGCCTATGTCCAGCAGTGGACTGTGGTTGTTTACATTTTGTGAGAAATATATAAAAAAAAAGTGGCTTTAATTTCTCAAACAGGATATACAAATGCCTATACAGCTGATACAAACCTCATATAAGACGTATTCACAGCCAAAACGACACACGGGTAACTTCGACGCTATAATTAAGGGTGGTTACACAATCAGGGCTATTAATATAATAAGGTTATGGGCACAATAGGAGGGAACAATAACGTATTTAATGAGCACAAAGGGACCTTTGGCTTAAGTAAGGGCATAATGGAAATGGAACAATGTGGCACTGCTGTATCGAGATTATGGTATGAAAAAGATGGTGTTTTATATCCTTGTTCCGTGTTTAATAATGATCAGATTTCTGTATAGAAATAATTTTGGTAAGTTCTAGAAAAAGATACAAGATGGCAGTCTGTATTTTTTTTCTTACTATTTCTAAGGATTCAAAACGGGATTTAGTTGTGCTGTTTGTAGACTTGCCCAGGCCTTGGTGTCTACCGTCTATGGTCAGGGTCTGCTAATTCGGTACTTTTGGATAGTAAGTTGAATATTTATTTTGTTCTCCTTTCTTTTCGTTTTCGTCCGACGCTACAAAATTCTCGTCATCATAACCTTGAGTCTTGTCAGTCCTCAACTGTGCGCTTTTCTAGGTATTAAATGACTCATGCAAACCTTCGAGAAAAGATAGCACTCACAACTTAAAGGTCGGCAACGCGTCTGTAATCACTCTGGTATTTAAGCGGTGGCAATTACCGATATTATTTCCTTAATTGGAGTAAAGAAAGTGGCTCGCTAACTATTTACGTACTGCGATTTCCGCGGTACCAGGCCGAGCAATTCGTTTGCTCGTTTGCCTCATATGTCATTAAAATAATACCGATATCGTAAACTCTATCTTAATTTAGTCTTCATGGTTACACCGGGGTAAATATCGGAAAGATATAATTTGGATATCTTCAAGGCAAGTTAAATCAGTGTGCTACACCCTCGACCTCGTCGACACTTACCTTCAGGTTTGACTGAGATGAAACGCTGGTCAGTCTTGTATAAAAAAAAAATCTAAACGTTGAAACTAGATGACATGTACTTAATAAAAAGTCTAAAATCCGGATATAATCTAAACGTTTCTCAAAGAATACTTTGGTCTATATATAAGCTTGATTTACTCATGTGAATAATTGACCTTGACCTAAACGTCTGCTAAGGAAATAAGGAACACTAAAAAAGGGAACGGAGACAGTGATATATTTATGACCTAGACGACGGAAGGTTCAATATAAAAATCCTGGATAGACGACCGGAATACGGTCGGCATCAATGCTTATAAAAATGCATAAAGATATTTGCCCTCCTGTATAAATTTTACAAATTGAGATTTTTCTACTTTTAAAGTTCTAAAAGTTTTTGTGGCATTAAAACTTACTAATACCCGGTAGTTCTTACAGAACAAAAGTGATGGAGAGATACGAGTCTACTTGATGTAGGTATTTATATATTTTGACGACATCCACACCCTTCTGGCCTAGAGGGTAGCGACCCTGCCTATGAAGCCGACCGTCCTGCGTTCAAATCCCAGTACGGGCATTTATTTGTGTGATTAGTATAAGTTTCCAAGTGGTAAAACACACATGGTTTTCTATGTATATAAGTATTTGTTTATTATACTATATCTTTGGCTGAGTACTTCTTGAGCTTCAGCAGCAGTCGATTTGTGTGAAAATGTCTTGTAATATTTTTTTATTTCTTTATTATTATTTATACTTCTTATATTGGCCAATTGTATTGACCGTGTCAACATTCGG
The DNA here is from genome assembly GCA_022674325.2 of Grapholita molesta. NCBI lineage: Eukaryota > Metazoa > Arthropoda > Insecta > Lepidoptera > Tortricidae > Grapholita > Grapholita molesta. The sequence continues at coordinate 18,008,295 of CP053124.2, read as the reverse complement.
TTCTGACTGGTCCCGATGGGAAAATTTGTTCCCCGATAGGTATTTCTAAGTATGATTTTATGTTTGTACATAGTACAAAAATTGCTTAGCTTGGTAAGTCCTAAGTCTCGACCAGGTTGACTTAGGCGAGACTTTCGGCGATGAGCGGCAGCTATAGGTAAGAGCGAGATACGGCGACCTGACACTATTATACACTAAGCGTATGACCTGAGTGAACGCTTGAAGCAGAGCGATCAGCGGTACGCGTAGCGCAGCGTCAAGCTTCCAGTAAACGTGTGCGGCCGCTCTCATGTGGTTGCGTTTCTTTAACATTTACAGTCACCATCAGATATATCGGAGCTATGGAGGTGGTCACAAATATCGGAACAACGCCTCTGTTGTCAAGGCGATAAAGTGCATGTTCAGATATTTGTGACCGCATCTACAGCTCCGATATATCTGATGGCGACTGTAAACCGCACGCCTCATCCCGCTCCACATGACTCGAGCGTCTAATCAGGAGCGGTACCGCGAACATCGAAGTTCGTATATTTCGGGCATCTTTCTCTTTTACTCCAATTAAGGTGTCATGAAATTGACAGAGACAATCGTCCGAAATTTACGAATATCGTTCGCGGTAGTACCGCAGGTCTTGCCTCTGCAAGATGCAAGCTTACATTTGTTTAGGAAATGTTTTTGATAAATCGAGACTTTTCTTGCAGTTGCAATTAGAACTAGTCATTGGTGCTGCAGTTTTGTTAGCTGCATCTGTTACAGTAAGTACCCGGATCCTACTACAAACGCTACGTTGTAGCAAATACAAAACACCACGTTTTCCAAGAAATATTTAGACTCGTGTGATAACTACACCCAAAACGACGTATATCTATAGGGACGTGTCGTCACTTAGGTCTTTGAGAAATAAGGAAGGGAGGAAAACAGTCCCCTTCGACTTCGTGACAGAAGGTAATCCTCAAAAGCTGGGACTTTGTTCTGTTCGGTGGGAATCAAATTATTAACGGACCTACAATAAATAGACACGTAATTTTAACAATGCCGAGAGGTATTTTGAACTCCATTCTGTTTGTTTATTTGAATTAAAACCCTGACTTGCCGAGGTGTTAGGAAACAATATGTATTTCACGATGAAATTTAGTAATTTTTCTAATAAATCTTTGGATCTTTGTCACCGCCTTATTCAAAGGTTTGTAAGCGGTTTACTTAATAAAAGCTTTTATTTATTTAGTCTATGTACAGTGACAAAATGTCGTTGGATATTTACCAGTCACTTTTCGGTGAAGGAAAACGTCTGTAGGAAACAAGACTAATATCAAGGTATAGTTTAGCCTCTAAGTTGGAAGGTCAGATGGCAGTCGCTTTCGTAAAAACTAGTGCCCACGCCAAGTCTTAGGATTAGTTGCCAGTCGGACCTCAGTAGTAAAATGCGGGACAACGCGAGGAAGATAATGTGACTAATAGTAAGTTTCATTTGTGACGTTATCTGTGAAAAGGGACCTTATTGTCGATGGCGTTTACGTCGAATCGCGTTGCGTTTGTATTGTATCGTCTTGAACAACGACATAAGCGCCATCGAGAATAAGGTCCCTTTTCATAGATAGTGTCACATTTAAGTTTAATGCACTAAACATCGTCTTTTGGATTTCCACGTGGTACATGGGTGATTCAACTATTCTGTGTTGTTATTTTGCCCCGTCAGCCAGGGGACAACGGAAACATAGTTTGCTATAAGAAATGTGGTACCGCGTTTTACTAACAGATGTCTATAGTTACCGTAAAACTGTGGTTTTAAAAGTGACGAAAGGGACCGTAACTATGAATACGAAAGACATAAAATAGTTAAGCGACTTACAAAGTAACAAAAATTATGATAGAATGGTGTCATAGTTGGGATGGCAAGCTAAAAACTCTATAGTGTCAGAATCTAAGATGCTCTTGGGTTACCTATCAGCCATTTATGGCTACTGCTGAACAAATGCCTCCTCCATAGAATTGTATCATTTTGGGGCTATTTGCCACAGTCGCCACGCTTGGCAGGCGGGCTGGCGACCGCAGTTACTATAGATTGGGCTACGACGGACGCTGCTCCTCGTCCTCAGGATTTTTGCCTTTGTCACCTCTTACGACACCCGCGAGAGGCGATGGAGTGGTGCTATTCTATTTAGTCAGCCGGCATCACACGGCACCATACATAGGCAGACATAGGCGTCCCACAACTATGACTTGAATCATCATGACTAAGGTGTTGCCATAGTCGCCACGCGTGGAGTCGGCGACCGCCGTGGTTGGTTTAATTTATTGAAAACCCCGTCAATTTCTATCAAAAAAAGACTTTCTTAAAGATGCCATAAATAGGTACAACATATAGCACTTCTGCAGTCATTAATGTAACATTTCTTTTTTAAATCTTATGGCATTTAAATTGTAGCACCAAGTGAGGTTTACGACTAAGTTTAATAGGGCAATCAATTTTATTTTATGACTCAATGATTATACAGCCGTTTTATTGTTCTATATAGAGTAATCTTCAACATTTTATGGTTTGGTAGGCGATTTGGAGATTCCACGTTGGACGGCGTTTTATTGGAGCAATAATGGAGCACATGCCTTTTGTACTATTAAATGTTTATAATATAATGCTTAGTGAACGAAACCGCCGGAGTAGATTTAATGGTTAAGAGAAAAAATACAATAGGTAGAATAGAACCTCCCCATTACCTCCCACGGTTGTCGTTAGGGGAGGCCTATGTCCAACAAAGGACGGTTTACGGCTGATGATGAAATGATGATGATGATACAAGGATTACAATTTTATACTAGTACATTAATTGTAAAAAGGCCCTTGAGGCATTGCACTAAGGATGTTGGAGGCATCGTAATACGTTGTGCGAGGAAGCCGCTAGCTCTTCGATCACCAGTCATAGACCAGCTATAAGGAAATGCAAACTGTAAGCGAAAAAATTGGTGGGTCCCGGCATTTACAAACCTAATGCAAATTTAAAATTATATATAACAGTCAACTGTAAGTCAGTTTTTACTCCAAACATTAGTATATAAAATCAGCATTAACATCTACATATATTATGATACATATGACGACCGGTCTTGCCTAGTGGGTAATGACCCTGCCTGTGAAGCCGATGGTTCTGGGTTTGAATCCCAGTCATTTATTTCAGTGATGTGCACAGACATTGTTCCTGAATCATGGGTGTCTTCTATGTATTTAAGTATTTATATGTATCTATTATGTATCGAAATATTTACTATTTATTGTATACAAAAAAGCTAGCCTTTGCCCGCAACTTCGGCTCTGATTTTCCATACAAATTCCCTCCCCCTTTTACACCTCCCTAAAGTATGATTTCCGGGATCAATAATCCTTTGTCCCTTCCCGGGGCTTAAACCATCTCCATGCTAAATTTCAGCTTAATCGCTCAAGCCATTTAAGCGTGGAGAGGTAACAGTACATTCGCATTTTCGTATTTGGTGGTATTAAAATTAACTCAAATAAGTACTATTATTACATCAGAGGCCGGGAAAATGAGGATGTCTTGAAATGTGGGTATATACCGGATAGTGATACGAGGCCGGAAATATATACGATACGAATCCGTTTTCACGGCGAGGCATGTATAGTGCTTTTCTCAAACATACGATGAAATAAAAGAAATGCTTCAAAAAATTAAATTTGCAAAATCACAACTTACAATAAAAGCAAAATGTATTAAAAATTTACATCAGCTGTTTGCTATGACACCCGCCATCTTTGCCTCTGTAGGGATAATTGACGAAAAAAATTCCGTTCCCTTCAGTTGCCACGCCCAAAAAAACAGCAACAGCAGCTGTTATCGACCACAGAAGCTGTTGATTCGATTTCGATGGACGCTGCTGAAATATTAAAACCAATAAAAACAGCAACTACTCGTATTATACATTAATGTATTTATTTATTACATGACTGTAACTAGCACGTCCATAAATGGAACCTTCCGAAACTCCTGGTCCCTCTGGAAGACTAAAGTTACTGGAATGTGCCCTTAGAGCATAATGCGTCTACGGCCCAAGGTCAATAGGATTGCCGTCCAGGGCGGAAGGGCGAATAGTGATGTACCATTCACAAGGATGTACCCAATTTTGAGTAATATTTTGGGAATTACTACAATGTCCTAATATCTCGGTGGTTAGAAATCTGGAAACCTACAGGTGAATGAGAATGGCTCAAAACCAAGACAAATTATGCAATGGAAATTAACCGTGGGTGGGCGTTTTCAAAAAATTGTGCACTCAATTAGCGAAAGTTGTTAAGAAAAGTTAAATCACTGTCAGTTTCGTGACGACAATTAAGCATTAAATATCGATAAATGCTTGGTTTTGATGTTCGTTTTATAAACTTCAATCGAAAAAAATCCCGACATTCGGACAGCAGCGTCCGTCGAATGTCGGGTCAGCTACTGCGATCGCCAACCCGCCATCTAAGCGTGGCAGCTGCCCCCCAAGATACAAGTCATATTAGGGCGAGGTCTATGTCCAGCATTGGACTGCATACAGCTAAAATGTATGTACGTATGTAGTGATTTTGAAGATCTTCATTTTTCTTTTGGATGTAGCTAGGCTCTTATAGAGAAGCACCCAGTTATATTAATACAATACTATAATTGGGTGTCACGGTCTCGTTTCTATCCTTCTAAACTTGGGAATATCACTAAAAATTTCAGTGATATTCCCAAGTTTGTTCCCTAGTAATATTCCCAGGCACGTCCCTAGTTGCGTATAATCAAGACTTCGGGTGCAGGATTATGAGCCCTTGTAGACCTTATTGGGATGTTTGGCTTTTTACGACTTCACATGTTGCGGAACAAACGCCGACTTAGTAACAACTAAGGTTTTTTTTTTCATTTGTAACTATTGGCTATCTCTACTTTTAGGTATTAAAAAAAAAAGATAAACAATCTTGACGTGTCTTTTTATTGACAAACTCTTTTTAAAAATCAGTGACTTTTACTTACGAAAGCAAAATAATGTAAATTTATAACCATATGTTATTCATAAAATTGTCACATACTTGTCATGATATATTCTCCAAGACTGATTTTCATTAAAAAGACATATCATGATTGTTTACCTTTTTTTAACTACCAAAAAGTATAAACTATATAGTATGCTTATAGAGCGTACCGGTAAAAACCCTTAAGATCTTTTTTGGCAAACCGCAGTTTTATTAAAAAAAAAAAATGCAACGACGGTGGCAAACAAGCATACGGCCCGCCTGATGGTAAAGCATTTACCGTAGCCTATGGACGCCAGCAACTCCAGAGGATTCGCGTGTGCGATGCCTGCCCTAGAAGTTGTTGGAGTTCTGGGAACGTTACTCACCATCAGGAACACAACACTACATACCTGAAAGGTAGCAGTGCTATTATGTTTCTGGAAGGTTATTCTAACGACACATATTTAAGGTTGGTAATTTAAAAAAATCCCCTTATTTCACATGCAGGGGTGGTACTGTTAAAAACATATTTTTTTTACCACTTTGCCCACCTGATTGATTTACAAATTCATACCAAATTACAGCTTTCTATGACTAACTTGTGAACGGGCTCAGTGATAAGCACAGTCGGAGACGGACAGATGGACAGACATACAGACATGGTGAAACTAATAAGGGTTTTTAATGCGGAACCCTAAAAACAGGAAGCTAGCCTATTGTTTGCCCGATACACAAAACGATTACACTTCAAAGGATTGAGAAAAGGGGAAGAAGCATCAGTATCACTTAAACTCGCGTATAAATCAATCGCTATCCAAGTAGACGCGAATATCGTTGGATAAAAACTGAGGGGTTGCTACAGACTCGGTACCGCTAGTTGTATTTGGTATATTTCAAATAGTTTAGTTGGAGAACAATGAAAACTCTTGCGTTTTTATATAGATTTTTTTATACAAAGACAGTGGTAAACTAGCATACGGCCCGCCTGATGGTAAGCAGTTACCGTAACCTATGGACGCGTGCAACTCCAGAGGATTCAAATGCGCGATGCCTACTCTTTAAGAACATATACACTCATTTTATAGTAGGTTTATACTATTGGTGATTTTTGATGCGTTTCTATTTAATTACCTATACATATTATAGTTAGTAAGAGAGGATGACCTATTTACTATCACCTCACGGTGATTTTGAGGAAGGCAATAAAAAAATGTTAAAACAAATCTTTTAGCTAGTTAGTTGTACCCAATATTTCTAGGTGTTTTACTACAAGACCCAATTTCCAAAATCAAATAAGTAACTCCAAAATAGTACTATTTAAGTGATATTTTTGTTCTATGGAAATATTCGTTTCCTCTTTCAGCTAAATAAGTACAATAGATATATTATATTTATAGTTTTTTTTTCGTTAAGTTACAGTGTTGAATATATTGCATCACATAAAAAATATGATTTTTTATACTGTGTGTAAGTCTAATACGGGCGAAGAATTAAACCAGACATAGGATTTACCAGTATAATGATTAACCAAAAGGTTTTTCTTTAATTATATCTATTATACACATGTAATTAATTTTTGTAAAATTTCTGAGCAGTAATGTACTGCGAACATTACGCGATATAAGCTTTTGAAACTAACTGTCAACGAGTGTTTAACTCGAGTGTGTTGCATTACATTGCGGGCCGAATTTTTTTATATGGATTAAAAATTTATTGCATTTCGAAGCAAAAGTTATCTAAATATATTTCTTATGTCCTATTCTACCCTCCGTTAAGAGATTCGCCCGTATTAGACTTACACACTGTAGATATAATATTATCGTATCACATTCTCGTCGCCTTGAAAAAAAATGAAAATCTTTATTTTTCAATTTAGGCACATTACAAATGCACTTATGAAGTTCAAAGTAAAATCTACCACCGGTTCTAACCTTACACCTCTGACCAGAGAAGATTATTACCGGCAATAAACTCGCCGGGACTTATTTTTTCAAAACAATAATACATTTTGATGTATTACTGGTTTGTACCTTAAAGTACATAATTATGCGTAGTGCAACACAAAAACATATCAAACAGTTTCATACAAGATATCTATAACAAAAAAAAACAAAATATAAAGTAAAAATAGTAATGTATGAACAAATTTGACTTACTCGAAACAGACAACTGCTTTTATAACGCTTTCTTATCTGAACATACAGTCAGCAGCAAATGTGGCTAAGCGTTTGACGTGCTCAAAATGACCTACACGCACTCTTATTCTCTTAACAATATAGATGTACCATCACGCTTGAGTCTGGAGAAGCCCAACTGGGGAATAATATAATAATAGCACTGCTACCTTTCAGGTATGTAGTGTTGTGTTCCTGATGGTGAGTAAGGTTCCCAAAGCTCCAACACCGTTTAAAGGTCGGCAACGCGTTTGTGATTCCCTTGGTGTTGCTGGTGCCCATGGGCGACGGTAATTGCTTACCATCAGGCAATCCGTCTGCTCGTTTGCCACCTTTTGTCATAAAAAAAAAAAGATGTGTCGACCTCATTTTGAACACCTCAAATGCTTAGCAACTTCTGCTGCTGACTGTACAATCTAGAGATCTTTATTGTTATTATAAACTTAACCATCATCATCATCTCAGCCATAAGACGTCCACTGCTGAACATAGGCCTCCCCCGGATCTCCACATGTACCGGTTGGAAGCAACCTGCATCCAGCGTCTTCCGGCGACCTTAATGAGGTCGCCGGAAGCTAGTCCGTGGTCTCCACTCGAGCACTTTTCGACACCATCTGCCATCTTCTCTCCGTGCAATGTGAACTTAATAGATTAATCTAAATGGTGAATAACATTGGTTAATTGATTTTAAAGGATATATATATTAGCAACACTCTGGTTACTAAACTATATATTATTTGATTGTACAATCGTATACAATTTTATAAAATATCACTTTGTTATCATTTTAAACATCCAGATGGTTGGCAGTCCTCAACTGTGCGTTTTTCTAGAAACTTCCTGCCTCGCACAGCAAAACTCTGGAATAAATTGTCGTGTGCAGTATTTCCGGGCCGATATGACATCCAAACCTTCAAGAAAAGAGCGTATAGGGATCTTAAAGGCCGGCAACGTACTTGTGACTCCTCTGGTGTTGCGAGTGTCCATGGGCGGTAGTTGCTTACCATCAGGCAATCCGTCTGCTCTTTGCCTCCTATATCATAAAAAAACACCAAAATCTGCTGGTATAATTAGGGGTCCGTAACTGGAGCACTCGGTCCATTTGTTACAATTTGCCCGGCGGATGCGGGCCCATTATGGATTTCGGCTGCCAAACGATGGTCCGAACGCGTCATGGCTTCTACAATACAAAAGTCTGTATTACAATGTTGCTTGTATTCATTATAATCATTTAGCGAAACCGCAAAGAACAGAACGAACATAATATCGCATTATGTGGTACCACATAATGCCGTATTATGTGGTACCAAGTTAATTATAGGTATATCAGTCAGTACATTGGCTAAGAGCAGATTGATTGGAGACATGCCAACTCTTGTAAGAGGTTTTTAGTTAAAAAAATATTTTGCAGGAATACTTGTGTAGGGGCCAGAGAACTATAGGTAAGTGAACACATTTTACAAGCTTTTATTTTACTTACAATGTAAGTTTGTAAATACGAATGGTCGGGTGAAATCTTGCAACTAAATTTTCAAGCAGATATATTTAATCGATTAATCTTACCTGAATCGGCACACCTAGGTAAGTTCGGTTATAATGCAATATTATGTAGCACTGATTCGATTTGATACTGGAGCTAAAAGGTAGCCATAGCAGCTCCCAATGTACAGTCGCCATCAGATATACCGGAGCTGTGGAGGCGGTCACAAATATCGGAACAACGCCTCTATTGTCAAGGTGATAAAGTGCATGTTCCGATATTTCTGACTACCTCCACAGTTCCGATATATCTGATTGCAACTTTACACAAGATAAAACCGTAATGTTTAGGCTCGTTAGAATATCGATGAGTAATTGATGAATGTTTAAAAAAAGCATAGTTGCTAATAAAAGCTTGTATCAAAAATAACTTTTTCACCTCAGCAGCTCGAACATGCCTACTTTTCTCACTCCAGGGAGTGAGATAAAGTAGCTTTTTAATTGACGACTGGTCTGGCCTAGTAGGTAATGACCCTGCCTATGAAACCCCTGGTCCTGGGTTCGAATCCCGGTCAGGCCATTTATTTGTGTGATGAGCACAGATATTTGTTACTGAGTCATGGGTGTTTTCTATGTATTTAAGTATTTATATGTATCTATCTATTATAATAGAATATAATTGACCAGCTAAACACCACTAGCACGTTCGGACCCTCACAAATTAATCAAATATTTTTTTGAAATGTAGGTACATATTTTAAAATGAAAGATATTTCAACAAAATATTAAGTAATGAAGCCAGTGCAGTAGCAGATAAAACACTTAAATGAATGTGGATAACTTGATGTTAATTTTTTTACAACCTTTTTTTAAACTTGATATGTATGTATTTGTATATTTATCCGGGTGGAATCTTGCACCTCAATTTTCAAGCAGACATCTTTAACCGATTGAGCTGAAATTTAGCACACTTAGGTATGTAAGTTCGGTGACAATGCAATATTATGGTACCATTGATCTGATCTGATGCTGGAGCCAGAAGGTAGTAAAAGCAACTTCTAAAATACACAAGATGACATGGTGTTTTAGGCTCATAAGAATCCTTTCGAAGAGTAGATGACGAGTGTGCAAAAAGTTACAGTCGGCAATATAAGCTTTAATATGTTCTCACTACTGAGGTGAAAAGATGTATGTGTCATACGAGAGTAAAGTTATTTTACATCTCGTGTTTTTGAGTACCTCGCTACGCTCAAGATTCTAACACTAGAATCACTCGCTACGCTCGTGATTAAATTATAGAATCCTTCGCTTACTCGGGACTCAAAATAAACACTCGCAAGAAAAAACAACTTTCCTCTCTTGTTGCACAAATAACTATTGTTTTAATTATTATATTGATACATGAAGCGGCTTTTGTTATTATGATATAACTATTATGATTTGATGCTGGAGTCAAAACGTAGCCATATCCACTCCTAAAATACAGAAGATAAACTCGATATTTAGCCTCGCTGGAATCCTCTCTGATTGTGCAAAAAAGTACAGTTGGCAAAAAAAACTCTTTCACTAATTACAAAATACCGTAACCAATAATTCAAAAAGTTCTATTCATAAGTGCTTATTAAAGCATTCAACGTGCATAAAACGACCCTGTTAACTACTTATGGGATTGTAGGGTACGGCGTTTTGCGGTTAGTTGTATAGAAAGGGCCTATTATTGTTGCAATTGCCCTCATTCAGAATTATTTTTTGCACGACGATGTAAAAGGACTTTTGTTTAAGGCGCAGTTACCCCACTAATGTTAAAACTGTGAAAGTTTGTGAGTAGATTTGGATGCTTGTAACTCAATAACGGCTGAACGGATTAACATGAAATTTGGCGTACAGATAGACAATTATGAATTGAGTCAAAAGATACTTGATATTTCACTAATATGTTTCCGTAGAATCTTACGCGGACGAAGTGACCGGCAGAAGTTAGTTGGTTTTTAATACCTACATATGTATCATGAATACCTATAATTATTATACATAAAAACAAGCATAATTTATTTTAAAATATAAGACATAACATTTTTTTTTTCAATTTCTAGGTTAGAAACCTTTGATTAGCCATTAATTACTTATTATCAATTTAGGCTTGTGATGTCAAAACAGAGCTAGTCTTGATATATAGATAGATTGAAACATTTATTCATGACACACACACACACACACAATAATAATAACAACAAAAAAAAACATAACAACATTACACAAACGACGTGTGCCACGAAATGGCCTCATCTCAGCGTAATGCCAGCAATCGCCAGCGCTGGCAGTAGGGGCCGGTGTGATAGACAGAGAAAGCAGGGATTCTTCTATATTTCACTAATTTTGCATTTAACTCACGAACAACAAACTGTTGGGTCATCTTTAAAATGAAGATAGCTTCGCCTTAAGTCCTCCGGGCAGCTCCAAAGGGCGACCGCCCCAGGCGTTTCCTCCAACGGAACGCAAACGACACAATTTACTCATGACAAATATTCCACTCATACACATAAAGTCATAACAAGCACTCACATGTTATGTTCATACGACCTTTATATATTAAAATCCGCACGCGTTACCTTCAAAACGGCGTATCCTACTAAGAACCGCTTACTGAGATACGACGTTTGAATGTAGCTGTATTTCTTCTTCTTTCTGTGTTTTTTTAAGCATTTCTGATCGGTTTTGTGTCCTTGTAATAAGGCTTATTTTCTGCCAACCGTGTCGAAGATAGTAAAAGTGTTTATGCGGGATAGCCATGCGTGTCTCTTAATAGGTAGTTTTGACGGAACCAGGTTTTTTGCAAAACGAAAATTACAATGTGTTTTTGAGTTCTGAGGCTAATTGCTATGAATATGTAATTAGGGACAAAGGTAATAAGTAACAAGTCAAGTTGTGATACATTCATGCCCTTCATGGGTTATTTTGTAAGTTTCTTGGGTCGGTTTAGCAATGGCTGAACGGATCTACATTTTTTTATGACAAAAGGGCAAACGAGGGGATACACAAACGCGTTGCCGGCCTTTAAAGATGGTTGGAGCTCTGGGAACCTTACTCACCATCAGGAACACAACACTACATACCTGAAATGAACCAGTGCTATATATTATGTAAGGAGGAGCTATTTCCCCAGTAGGGCTTCTCCAGACTTAAATTTTCGTCTTGGTCATAATTCTTGAACTTGTGTGAATAGAGTTTATGCTAGTGTTTGATAATTTTTAGTTTAGTTTAATGACTATTTTTCCAACAAGTCTATTATTGTTGTCACAGACTTAAAATATGCTTGAATAATTTTTTTTTCCTCAATTGATTGACCGGGGAAAAAAAAAATAGCCAACAATTTCGCGGTATCCATAACAATCGCAGTACTTGATTGTTCAGTTTGTGTAGAGATATCTTGCCTTGTCCTGTAGCCACAACATTCGAGTAAAGATGACATTTTACAGCAGTTTTTTATACATTAGTACCCAAATATAAATTTTAACTAAATATAATCGTGACTCATAAGAAAAACGATGTCAATTTATTCTTCAACTGATTGACAATGTGTCAGTCAAAAACGTACTTACTCATTTCAAGTGGCAATATCGTTAAATAACGAGGTTGATAAATTGATAAGTGATAATTGTTTATGAAAATCATAAATACTATTTAAAATCATCCTATAAGCGGTTTGACGTCATAGGCACTTTTTGTCCGATGCCTGGTTATATCATAAATGTGTAATGTAGAAATTTTTATTTTTTATTATGCAGTAACGTGTGCTAGCGAATATCTTCGATATCCAAGATTTCGATTTCGAGTCAAAAAAAATCTGCTTTTTTTTTTAAATTTACATATCGATGTGTAATATAATGGGCAAAACATAAATTAACTAATGTACTTAGGTTTGATAGACGTTTATGAATTGGGGGTAAGAAACAACCCATGAAAAAAAAAATATACATGTGCTCATCACACAAATATAAATGAAGAAATGCACGGATTTGAGCGTACGACCTTCGGCTTCATAAGCAGGTTCACCACCCACTAGGCCAGACTTAGGCGCTAGTGTAAGTTTCTTTTGACTTTAAAAAACGTCTCGAACGCATTAGTGATAATATTATTTATCTACGTACATATCATTAGTGCTCTAAAATGGGCCTAGAAACCGTAGGCAATGACCAGCATTACTAACCATTAGATATGAATTGAGATGTATGTTAACATTACCTACTGAAATCACTAGGTTATGAGTTTAAATTTGGAACAGCTGTCAAATTCCAGGGGGGTGCCTATTCTAGTATCTTTATATATTAAAACAGTCATTGATACGAAACGCCAATTCGTTATGTTTTTTTAATATAAATCGAACGACATTTGAACTCGGAGTGACAATAGAATAGGGAATGCATTCGCTTGTCTATGGTATAAAAAATTTATGAGCGAGATACGAAATACGAAACGCCACCATTCCAAACTGTCATTTGTGTTATTCGTTGACTTTTTAATGTTTACAAGTAGCACTAGTAATACTGCAGGTCAAGTCCCTACGGTTCCTGAACCCACCTTAAAACACTTATGATAATGTGTGTAGATAAAGTAGTGTATGCAACTATACATAATTAGGCATTACAACACTCGTGTGATATAAACCCACACTCTTGTTGTAATGCCCTTCATTATGCACAGATACATAAACTACTATTATATGGGAAACTCAAACGCGATGGTGACGTTATAAAAAACTTACGCTGAGGCCTCTGTTGTCTATTACTCCTAAAAACTCAATCTGAATTCGAATTTCGAACGTTTCTTTTATTTTTCAGCTTTTAACGAATCTCAGTGCCAGTATCTCACTAACACATTAAAGATGTAATTTTCAGAAGCTCGTATTGTACAAATACATTTACCTGGAATTTAGACTTTAGTATGAAAGTCATAAGGTCCAGGTTTCAAAAGCGTTCACGTACTAAATATCTTTTTGAGTTATATTTTACTTGTTTTTGCTAGAAAAATAGTAGCCAGTATTCATTAGTGTTTCTACAGTCGAACAACGAGCTCGCAGAGCTATTGTTAGGTTTTGTGTTACAAATATTTAAGAGTTACGTATTGCACGAAATGCATTAAGTATTTATACGTTGCTTTTTAAAACTAACCCATTACAAGATACGAAACTTGCACGCTAGATAAATAACTTGCGTACTAATAATAGCTTATTTTTTAATATGCAGAAACATCTGCTTGCGAATATCTTCGATATTTAAATCGAAGCGGGATCCAGTGGTTGTGGATTCGAGTCCCACTTCGAGGCAAAACAATCCAATTTTTCCTTCGATATAAATATTAAAAATAAAATAGCTGTTTAAAAATTCATTAGATAAGATTGTGAAAAATTGCAGCTCAGTGTAGTTGTAAATCTTGTTTTTCTAATCCAGCACTTCAATTCGCCACTTACATAGCTGATAGCTGTATTAATCTAAACTCAGTTCATGTCAGAGAATGGAGAATTTTCACTTTGTTTTATTATGATACATTTTATCCTTTTCTCCATGACTCTGCAAAAACCAATAAGTGACGTCAACACTGGCCACACAGAAAACATGCCGAAAAATTCAACCCCGCAATCGGAGCAATCGATCATTCTGGAATTTAAAAAAAAAGCTAGAGACGAATCGCCGTTCATAATTTGAATTTGGAATACGGATAAAAACAAAAAGGCAACCGGCATTTATCAGCCCTACCGTAATTATCGGGTATTATTTTTGTAGGTGACCGCGGCAAGCATACCAGAAGTTCTGGCGATCGGGATTCTTGTACCAGGTTAAAATGAGCTCTGACGAATTGAGATAGGATCCCAATTTAATTGGGGCCCGTGTGCTTCTTGAACGCTGATCATTAAGTAATTAAAAAGCCTAGATTCATCAGATTAGAGCCTAATAAATTGAATATAAAAGTATCGCCTTTATGTATAAAATACTCTGCTCCTATTGAATCCTTTGATTTAACCTGTTGGTTAACTGCGAAAAGCGATATTCGTAAATTTCGAACGATGGTCTCTGTCACTTTAATGACGCCTAAATTGGAGTAAAAGAGAAAGATGCTCGAAATATACGACCTTAGATGTTCGCGGTACCGGGCCTGGTACAGACTGACTGCTGACATCACCTTTTGTGCCTCCTTGTATCCACTGATTTCTAAACTTAAAACTTCCTAAAAAAATGTGATTTCCATTGTTTTTTTTTTAATACCACTTAAATGGACCAACTGAGGCAATTTGCACAGTAAATGTTTGGAACAACCCGAGTGATAAATCTATGCTTTATCAGAAAGGAATTAAGTATATTGCATTACAAAAGCGTTTATTACCTTTTAATCATACACAACGGTTTACTCCTTTGACTTGCTCGTGACTCATTATGGAATTTAAATAATTCGCGGCGGGGCCAGTGATTTATTACCTTGATACGCTTTTGTGGATTTAATTCCTGCGTTCGAATTGTGAACCCTCGATTTTGACATTCGAAGTTGCTCCATCCTTTTTGCACTGGTTACGACAGAAAGAAAGGGATATATGTTAAATAGGGTTGGCGGCGAAGAAATCTTGATTTAAAGGGTTGTTTATAGGGGAGATAAAATATGTTATATGGTTGATAAATGACGTCTTATCTAGTCATTAAACGAAGTTTTGTGCTTACCAGCACGTGACCAGAATAAAAGAAGTTTGACGGTTATTAATGGAGTGGTATTTAAGTTTGTTATTAAAATTGGGACCATTTTAGTTTATAATTTATAGTTTTCCTTATCCTAGCCCTTTTTTCTAATATATTTATTTAGGATTTAGCTATTGCACTAATGAAATATTATTGTAAAAAAGGCGAATTTAGTGACACATATGAAATGCTAAATTTAATAAAGACATACGTGAAAAACTGTCTGTGTCTGTTTGAGATGAAAAATCACAATCAGATATGTATTTCAGTATGTATACAGTATTTGGACCCGGGTATGTCCTTAAACTACGTCCGACAATGAGAGGTAGGGCACAGCGAAGTACCATCACGCTCGAGTCTGGAGAAGCCCAACTGGGGAAGTACCTCCTCCTTACAGAAGACCACAGCCATAATAGCACTGCTACCTTTCAGGTATGTAGTGTTGTGTTCCTGATGGTGAGTATGGTTCCCAGAGCACCAACCCCCCTTAAAGGTCGGCAACGAGCTTGTGACTCCCCTGGTGTTGCGGGTGCCCATGGGCGACGGTAATTGCTTACCATCAGGCAATCCGTCTGCTCGTTTGCCACCTTATGTCATAAAAAAAAAGTATGTATCAAGACTAGAGGCCAAGCTTTACACCCGTAAAAGTGTATAATAAATAAAATAAATCCGATAAATCCAATTTGATTGTGATGCATCCTGTATTATTTACAATCTTAAGATGTGACAAGTCAAGGTTAAGGTCAAAATGAAATGTGAGTTGAAGAAAGTATGTAAATGAAAATGGTAAGCCAACCTTGTTTGTCAATGTTATTAAGAAAAATAAATTGACATTGACGTGACATCTAAGATATTGATAACGTATTAGGCCCACTTGCGCCACTCAGGGTTAATCAATTAACCCAAGGTTAACTGGTTAAGTCCATACATTTTTGACACTAACTCTGGGGTTACCGGTTAACCCTGATTGGCGGAAGTGGGTCTTAGTGGGTTTCACGATAACTTCCTCATAATTCGGCTGGTACTTTTCTTAAATTATCTAGTTTCAAAAATGACAAGTTGCACTTAATGAAATGCTTTAATAGTTGTGTTTACAGTTTTATCGAGATGTGTTTTTTGTTATGAGAATAACATAACATTTCTCAGGATGATATGGGAAGTGTTAATCGACTTAGAAAAGGTACAACATTTCAATAAATAATCGGTAAACCCTAACAGAAAGTGCGAAATAGTATTACATTCGTCATGGCCATTAACGGGTTCAAAGCTTGGCCTCTCTCGTCTTGATACATACTGTATTATATTTATCGTTGGCTGATTACCCACAACAGAAACCTTCTTGAGCTCAACGTGGGGCTCAGTCAAATTGTCTTATAATCTCCTGTAATATTGACTTATCAATTATTTATTTAATGGAAGTAACAGTTACTTTACTATACTATCTGTATCGTTTAATTATAATTGAAAATGAAACCGTTCTTAAAAAAAATGAAAAGAGCTAAAGAGTCGGCCGGTTCAGTTTGAACAGATAAACATACTGCGCTTACAACCCAAGAGTCAATAGATACTATTTTCTCTAGACACTTTTCAAACAGACGAACTCTAATTAAGCCTCGATTGAGAACCTTGAGTCGATTCTTACTCACGTCACGCTCGGAATCGAGTGCGAGTTGCATCGCACTATGGTCGAGCTAGCTCGTGTGGCAGTCGGCCATAGATCAAAGAACACGCGGAGAGTACAGTACTATTTAATATAATGGCTAAGAATTTTCGAGTCGATTCTGACTCACGTCACGCTCGGAATCGAGTGCGAGTTGCATCTCACTACGGTCGAGCTGACTCTTGCTGGTGTGGCAGTCGATCACAGATTAAAGAGTACGCGAAGATCAAGACGATGTGTATTATCATGGTGATTCTGACATTGTGTCATACCTATCTACCCTACCCTCGACGTGTAAAAGTGCCCTTGTGGCCTACTTACTGAATAAACATTTGAGTTGAAGTTGAGTTTAAGTATCAGTCACTATGGTGATATATTTTTTTTTATGACATAGGCGGCAAACGAGCAGACGGATTGCCTGGTGTTAAGCAATTACCGTCGCCCATGGGCACCCGTAACACCAGAGGAGTCACAAGCGCGTTGCCGGCCTTTAAGGGGGGTTGGAGCTCTGGGAACCTTACTCACCATCAGGAACACAACACTGCATACCTGAAAGGTAGCAGTGCTATTATGGCTGTGGTCTTCTGTAAGGAGGAGGTACTTCCCCAGTTGGGCTGCCCCAGATTCAAGCGTGATGGTCATCGCTGTGCCCTACCTCTCATTGTTGGACGTAGTTTAAGGACATACCCGGGTCCATATATGGTGACACTTATCAGTTATCGTTGAGTCGATTTTTTTAATTTTCATTTTTTTATTATTTTTATATTTTCGAAGGAGATTACACAGAAACATACATTGGAATTATACAAACAAATATAGGTATCAATATTGGCTACAGTAGTTTTTTTAACTTACATAACGATCAAAATCGAGTGCGAAGAGCATGTCCTAAAATATAACGATCTCTTTCTTATGACAGTATGCCACGGATTTAATTAAGATATTAAGTCAATAAATTTTAATATAAATCGACACGGTAAAAGTTGCTATAAATTATCATTACAAATGGTATTAAGACTGAATATTTTAGAATATGGTCACAAGAGTCAGTATAACAGATGGCTGCAGAATATAATCAGGTTTTTTGTTGTTAAGTCAGCTCTCAGTCTTTATTTACTCAGTGGCCCAGCAAAGGCCGGCTCAGGGACGTGAGCGAACTATCGACTTGTTTTATTTATCGATATACCTACATCTCGATTATCACTCTGACGAATGCGGGTTAGTCCTATCAGTTCGACAATTTGCGTATTTGTCTCTATTTTACATACATACATCCCGATGTGCACAGTCTAACTGTAAGGCGGTCGTCATACCTACTGCTTCGAATTTCGGCGACGGAGCGTAAACAAGATAGCGCTATGGAAACGCAAAGCGCTATCTCTTTCCCATGCTATGGCTTGAGTGGACGCTTGAGTTGAGCATTCAGCGAAGCGGAGCGTGCGGTGTACATGTTAAATATATGAAAAGGTATGAGAGTGGCCGCAGTGCACGCTCACGTCACTTGGAAGCTCTAAGCAACGCTACGCGGCCCACTATACGCTCGGCTTCATGCGTCCACTCAGGGCAATATAACCTTTTTGATAATAATTATATTTTATATAATTTTCATAATATACAATCAAGCCAACTGAACTGTGGTAATTGGTGCAAATTCAAACAATATTTTATCCCTGTGAGAATTTTAAATGAAAGAGGTTTGCACAACAAACTTAGCCATTAGCCATTTTGATAGAGATGGATAAAATAGTTTTTTAGGAAGTCGATAAATTTAGTCGATTTTTAATTAATCACTAGCACTGGTGCACTGTTGCCCCCGTCAATCCGGTGTTTGGTTATGTACAGTCGCCATCAGATATATTGGATACAGCTCCGAGGAAGAGCCATCAGGCTGAGCATCAGGAGTTGATACACTACATGTTTGAAATATTCAACTTAACACGCACAATAAAGTGCTTAAAATCCATGTCTGTTGAATCATGACAGTTTAATATCTATAAAAAAAAGAAAAAAATGCCACAGACATTTTACGATTCAACACAACGCACGGAGTTTTGACAGAGCCCACAATAAAATTATAAATCAAACACCCTTTTTACAATAGTCACGAATATTTTTGAGAAAAAACTTGGGGTCTCACTAACCGGATTGGGACCCTTGTGGCACAGCTAACGTCGAACAGCGGAGGCAGTTTATCTTAAATCATATCTAAATGTAACATAAAATATCAGCTTTTCAGGACTAACGGTCACTGATCATAGCCGGGGACAGACAGATATGGCGAAATTATGAGGGTTCTAGTTGACTATGGAATCCTAAATACACATTTAAATATTTATTTTATACTTAAGCTTTGATATAACTTCTGTAATACATAAGTGGTGTAAATCACCTTTTTAAAATACCATAAAATTGGAAACAGAACTGGCCTGTCCGTATATTTCCAAAATCTTTCTCTTTTACTCCAATTAATGCGTAATGAGAGTGACAGAGACAATCGTCTGTTTAGCGCTGCTGTGGTGGGCCAACGTATTTTTAATTATATTTGTTTTCGGAAATCCAAGCGATATGAGATCTAATCCCATAATTCTTCTGAGACCTTCAGGATTCATATTTTATTCGGTTATCTATTTCCATTTGTTTTTTCTTATACACGACTGACCAGCGTTTGACCTCAGTCACACCTGATGGTTAATGTCTACAAGGTCGAGGGTGTAGCACGCTGGTTCAGTAACAACCTATTCTTGCCTTGAAAAAACCCAAATTATATCTCTCCTGGAATACAGACGAACAGTTATCTGTAAAACAATATCGTATATATAAGAAAATAAATCTTATTGCCTCGTCTGTACACCTCTGTGCCCGGGGGTCTATTGAGATATCAAATAAAAAATCAGCGGTCGCCCGAACCGCTAACAAGACTCCGACAATGCTCCTTGATTCGCCCCTGTTATTGTGCAGCGTTATTTATACTCTTGACGGCTCCCTACAAGATCCAATGTTTACCTTTCACCTTATATAAAGAACTTAAGCTCCAACTTCTTTATCCTAAAACCAACCCTATTGGTATACCTTTAAGGTCGAGTCTAGATTGGAGTGAACAAGGGGGTTATTATCAAGGCGTTTTGGAATTACGGAATTTCCGAACGCATTTTATTAAGAATAGGGAATATCTGTCTCGATTCGTGTTTGGTGTGATTGGAAATATGCTTATGGCCGATTCGGTATTGGATTGGTGCAGTTGATTGCAGACGGCGTTTAGGGAGAGTCGAGTTTGAAATAGAATGTGACAGCAATATCTGTGTCACGCTTGCACACTTTGGTTCGTAAGAAATTGTAAGATTTTTTTATAGGATCCACAGAAGAACTCAAGTCATCATGGTTCGAGTTCGAGTTCAGTCGACATGGCTCGAAAAATTGCCAGGCTTAAGTGGCAATGGGTGTTGTGAGAGTGTGAGAAGTGGCCTTACTGGAAGAACCGATGATTGATGGGGCAGGAAGGTTCTTGAGTGTCGACCACGTACCAGAAGAAGTAGCGTTGGTAGTCGTCAATTAGATAGACGGAGAATCTGGTCACGGTCGCGGGAAACCGGCAGGACCCGGGCGGCTCAATCATAGCGGTCGTTGGAGAAATTAATGGTGGAGGCCTTTATGTGGACCTCTTTCAGCTAAGGATGATAATGATGTCTAAAGTAAATAAGTTTTGAATATGAAGTTATAAAAAATCTATAGTAAAACATTTATTTTATTTTTTCCAATAAACCGTATGACCAAGAACGCTGAACGAAAGGGTTCGAGACGTCGGCATGAATTTTAAATTGGTATACGCGATATAATTCCTTTTAGTTGTTTTATTTCATGACTTTCATGAGTAATTATCGCGGTAACCGAAGACAATATTAGTTTGATTATATTAAACAGAAATCCTTACCAGAATATTGTCGACAGGTCTTAAAGAGGAGTTAATTAATATTCTAAGATTTAGAAATTGATGTTGAAAAACCTGTAACCTACTTAACCTGTTTTTCTGACCTCCGCCAATGAATACTTGTCAGAAATCAATAAAGATGGTCAAATACTAATGACAGTAAATATATTATTTATATCGAAACATTACCAAATATTAGCTACTTTGTAAATAAGTGCATGTAATGTGCCTAAATTGAAAAATAAAGATCTTTTTTTATCTTTTATAAATAGGTACATTAAAAAAATTCTACATGAAACAGCGCCATCTTTCAGACAATAGGGATGTTGACACATTTTACCAATATAAGTACATAAGTATATAAGTAGTACCAATCGAATTCACACGGTGTATTGAAAAATAAAAATTAAGCAACTATAATATAAAAAACGGAATATTACTCAATCCGAATACCAATTGAATTAATTTTTCATACTTTAAAAAGCGCGGCCATTAGGAACGAGTGACGTCATAGGTTCGTATAATTTTGTAAGGAGGGTTTGCGTGGGAGATGCGCTTGTCATACTTTGACTCCCATTTCTCACTTCTGTGTAGCTTTAAGGCAATTAGAAAGAAAGAAAGAAAAAAACATTTATTTATGACAAAACAACACAAAACTCAAAGACGATAAACATGAAATAAAATTAAAAAAAAAACATTTTTGCCACAAAAGGGTCACAACTCAGCATTGTAGCTGGCAAAGCCAGCGCTGTTCTTCCGTTGTGACCCAGGTGTACACCGTTCGCTGACGAGGCAGCTGTACTGACGCGCTTAATCGTTATAAATTATTTATAAATGAAACTAAACTAAAAACTAAAAATTTAACTAAGATACAACTAAAATACAATACAATGCAATACGCTAAATAAACGCTGTTTGTAAAATTGAGTGAAACAGCCCCACCAGAGTGATACGTCAGCAAAATGTCACTATAGCCGCCAAGTCATAACGTCATTAAACTTCAACCTCGGCCATTTTAGACGTGACGTAGCAAGCCACGTGTACTTACAAATTAAATTGCACAAAACTTATGGATATATATTATCAGGCTAAAAATTAAAAATTAAAATATTAGTCTCATAGACATTTGACGCCTACAACAAAACGAATCGATTAGGAAAATAAATAACAAATACAATCATCGTGCTTCTTGAGTTAATAATACTGTTACGTAGTACTTACGAAGTCCATGTGGATTTTTTCTTCTTCTTGCTCCATAGATAAGACAAATGGCCATTAATGCCAGCATAGGTTTTCTTACGGGCACAGAGCCAGACAATGTCTTTCAGTGAAAATACCTAGTATTATTTGCTTTATTATGTGTAAGGATTATACATCCTACGTGCTTCTAATAACAGACTTGGCCAGAAGTATGGAGCACCCATGAAAACTCGATATTTGAGTGTAGTTTTATCTTTTCTGGATGACATTTTATCAACTAGCAGTGCCCCGTGGTGCTTCCCGCTTATTCGGGCAAAAAAGTAAGCCTATGTGTTAATCCAGGGTGCCAGCTAACTCCATACCAGCCATATAGACATGAAGAAGTAACAAACACTCCTCACACACTCACAAACTTTCTCCTTTACAATGTTAGTGTAGTTAAATTTAAAATAATTAGGTGATTCCAAAGACAATTTGAAAATTATGACAAAATTCATAAGATAAAAAAATTAAGCCTTGGCCGTGAAAACCACGCTCTTAATGCTCGGGTTTTCAAGTCTTTCGATTTGCCTAATTTTCAAATTGTATTGTTTCTGTTTTTTGCCAACTTAAATGCACGCGAGTGACCATAGCTTTTTTTAATAAGCCATAGCAAGGTTTTCAAACGCAATATTGCGGATTTGCCGGTAATATTATCAGACCAAAAGTATAGTATAGGCAAATTTAAAGATATTTCATTTTTGCACCTTATTACCAAAGCATAATGTTCAAAATTCTAAACGTAGGTATCTTTGCCGTAGACTGTACAAGGAAACGAGAATGGCCCATAGGATGGTTTGTTCCGTTTAAGACCAATTCACTTTAACCTTTTCATAATGTATTTTTATATTTAACGAATTTAAATATATTGAAATCAAAGGTGACTGACTGACTGACATAGTGATCTATCAACGCACAGACCAAACCACTGGACGGATTGGGCTGAAATTTGGCATGCAGGTAGATGTTATGACGTAGGCATTCGCTAAGAAAGGATTTTGATCAATTCTACCCCCAAGGGGATAAATTAGGGGATGAAAGTTTGTATGAAACTTTGTCAATTTTAAACCGATCGGGCTGAGACTTTGCATGCATAAAGCTATTATGACGTAGGCATTTGTGTATGAAACGGCATTTTCCGAACAAAAAGCATGCATGCTTACAAAACTACGTTTTGAACCTCCGCTCGCGTTAAGAAGTATTTAAGTTTTAGCACACTATTGCGAGCGGAGTCGCAGGCAAAAGCTAGTTAAAAATAAAGTTACTACATGAAATGCGATAATAATTATCGATACATAAACGCATCACACTAAAAACCACTAATTTTAGTACCTGATTAACTTTATTAAACCATGTCCTAAAGCATCACCTATGGACGAACGGTAGTGTCCCTTTAGAGCCGTGTATCATACTACAATCGCTTACCCGCCTGCCAAGCGTGGCGATTGTTGGATTCAACCCCATATTATTAGAGATCATCATTCCGTATGGCGATTTATGGGGGAGGCCTCTGTCGAACAGTGGTTGGTAGTAGGATATAATTTATAAAGATGGCCACATTTAATATAGGCTACTCGAAACACTAAGCTTATGCAGACAAAGCCGCGGACAGAAGCTAGTTTATAATATTAATAGGATAAAGCAAGCGCAACAGACTTTGTCACACAAATTGCAATTATTTGCGTATAAAACAAGATAAACTACAGTGTGAATATTTTAATCGCCACCAGAATCCCATTAAAAAAATATTGTTATAACTCATAACAATGATTGTTATAAAAATTATTGTTATAAAAATGAAACCGAATCCGATAGCTAACCGGCTTCCATTAAACCAGTTGCAGTATTTCATTCAAGTAACTCGATAACTGCATGAGTGCCATTTTTATATTTTTATCAAATCCTTTTTTATTGTGTAAGTGAATTCATTCAAATTGCTTTCTATATATTGTTTTTTTATTTTTCGCATAAACTGTCTCCCTATCTCCTCCCGCGGGTGTCAAAAGAGGCGACAGTGGGAAAAAACCGACGGATAGGCAGCAGCGTCCGTCGAAACTCAAGCTACAGCTACTGCGGTCACCAACCCGCCTGCTAAGCGTAGCGACTATGGGAACTACCACCCAAGATGATACAAGTCATATTTGGGGGAGGCCTATGTCCAGCATTGGACGATTTACGGCTGAAATTATGAGTTAGAAGATGTTAGCTGGCTTTAAGTGGGTGGGAAAAGCTCAGATCCGGAACGATAAGAAAATATTCACGCTATAGAAGGAGGCTAAGAAGAGAAGAGGTTCAAAGAGGGTTAATACTCCAGCCAAAAGCGCACCACACCAGAGAATCTCAGCGAACGCTTAAATTTTTCCCCGCTGATTTATCGCTCGCCTTATAGGAGCCCCGCCGAGCCGACCACGTTTTTTTCCTTTAATAAAAATCGCTCTGCACTCTCTTACGGCAGAATTTTAATTTTTCCTTGGAATTTCTGATTTGGGCATTTTTCATTGGCATCATTTTCATTTAGGCGTTTAATTTTCCTGCATGTTTTGAACGTAAAATGATAGTTTATGTTATAAAACAGTTTTTATTTTAAAATAAATTAATAGATTATTAGTTAAGCTGGAGATTAAAATATTAAGCTTGTAACAAAAATAATCTAACTAATAATGGTTTTATATCGTAGTCAGTGTTACCGGATTCATTTTGTAACTCTGCAAATTGAGGCTCAAAAATGAGGTCTGGCTTAATGGATAATGTAGGGACACTAGTAGATAGTGTAGAAAGGGGCCTATGAAGCCAACAGTCCTGGGTTCAAATTCCAGTACAGGACATTTATTTGTGTGATGAACACAGAGATGTTTGCTCTTGGTTCGTGGGCGTTTCTATGTTTTTTTGTATTTGTATGTTAAATTTATTGTTCGCTGAGTACCCACAACACAAATCTTTTTATGCTTACCGTGGGCGCGATTAATATGTGTAAAGATGTTTTGTAATACAAATATTTATTTATTTACCTTATTTATTTATATACAATCGATCAGGATATTAGAGAATTCACGTGTCAATTTGTCTCCGCAACCGCACAAAACTCAATTAGACACACACAAAGGAAATATGAGTTTTGTCAACTGCAAAATGTTGTTGTCGAATTCAGACCCTGAGTGCATTCCGATATTTAAACTCTTATTTGATTTGATGTAGATTACGCTTGTGTCGGTCAGGAACTGAACTATTAATAATTCCGAACTCGGACCGAAACGAAAGGTTAGGTTAAAGTCGGTCTTCGGTCTTTTAGTTTGAAGCGGAACGGAACGATTGAACGATTGTGCGAGTGTGACGAGGAACGGTGATCGAGCACGGACGCCAAAATCACGAAACCACCTACTGAACTAAAGGAGAAAATACTCTGAAAGACCAAACTAGTTCTTTCGACTTATTGACTGACATCGTAGCGCTTAGGTTACTTAACGAAGGCACCAACTCTTATGTAGGTGGTCATATACGGGAGATCCGGTGTTTATAACTATTATAAGTTGAGCCCATAGACATACCATTTAATAATAATACCATGATAGAAAGCGATGGTCTTATGTAACTTTCAATAAGTATAGCAGAGACGCTATTTTCGTCCGTCCTTGTCATAGTCTCAGATATTTTTGTTCCCCTTCAAACTGTCAAAGTTGGAGGGATAAAAACATATATAATTGTAGTTTTCTTGTGTTTTCAACCGAAGTTGCGGTAATTAATACAGAATAATAATATTCTTGTTATAAAGAGTAGCCTGTAAAGCAAAACTATAGTTAATTTTTCATATGGATAGAAAAGCGTAGTCATGAGGGTCACTCTGGGAGTCCGTGGTTGCAGTGTGCTCATGATCGCGATTGTAATCGCCGCGCTTTGCAGGCGGAGTGGCGTTCGCAGTATAATCAATAGCTCTAAACAAGTTTGCTGCCTGTCTTTCGGTTGCGTTTGGTCGCAGTTTAAGGAAAATCCCAGGTCCACTAATTACTTAGGTGTGATGCTAGCATTTTTATATACCTACCGACACCTACACACAAAACGACGTTTAAGTTAGTGCGAGCAGGAGGCAAATGGAGTATTAATCATTCATCATTTCAGCCGTAATACGTCCACTGCTGGACATAGGCCTCCCCAAATATGACTTGTATCAACTTGAGGGCAGTGACCATAGTCGCCACGTTTGACAGGCGGATCAGGGACCGCAGTAGCTTAGGTTTCAACGGAAGATACTGCCCATCCGTCGGCTTTGCCTTTAACGACACCTGTGAGATGAGATAGGGTGGTGCTACTCTATTCAGCCGGCAGCACACGGCAGAGCATCGAGAGAGAGCACGAAAGAGCATCAATATCAAATCGTAAATAAGCTCTTAGAGTTTAAACAGCCTCCAGTCGGCGGATACGCTCAATTCATTCGCCTCTTCCATTCGATTTGCTCCTTTGATTCAATTTTGGAACGGGGCTTAACGGGTGCGTTTTCGGTTTTTAATTAATAATAGATACAGAGCTGGCGAATTCGCTTGATGGCGACAATGCATCAAAAAAGTGGAATAATTAGGGTTCCGCGTCCCAAGATTGCCTGAGAGTTCGTTCGGACCTTTCACGAAGGCGACCGTAAATCTAAAGTATTTGAAAGCTATATCGGCACCATTCACGCTCGCATCGCGTCGCGTTCTCGCGCGCGACGCGATGAGGGTATCTTGAGAGCGCTATTTGAAGAGGTATCGCGTCGGCATCACGCGGCGTGAAGCTTCGCCAAACCTTTCAACATTTTAGATTATAACTTTATAACACTAACGTTTTACGATACCAATATGCTTCTAACCGGGCAATAATTATAAATAGTAATAATGGAAGGTCATGTCGCAACTAACGGTCATCGAAAAAATACCCGAAAGTAGAAATATTTAAAGAATAAGTAAAGAAATATGAAGATTTATGAATTGAATTTATATAGTAGTAGTAATTTGATTTGTTCTTAGTTGAATATGTAATTTCTTTACGGAACCCGTCATGCGGGGGTTCGACTTGCAGGTTTTTTGTTTCCGTCGAAAAGTAATTTAATTGTACACCGGGCAGGCAACGGTAATTGATAAAGGTAAATTGTTTTGAGTGCACCGTGTTTGTGAACGAAACACTAGCATTGGAAACAACAAAAGTCACTTTTTGGAAAACGATGTTTTTTTTTTTATATATGCCAGCTATCACCACCCTTCTTCCCGCGGGTGTCGTAAGTGGCGACAAAGGGAAAGATGGATGCGCAGCAGCGTCCGTTGACACCGAATCAACAGCTACTGCGGTCACATATCATCTTCATTACTAGGGGCCGGAAATTTGCGTGCGGTTTTGGAAAAGTCTAAGAGAGAGAACACTAACGTTTATCGATGTATCGATAATTCGGTCGTGTACTCAAATCCCAGAAAGAGTCAGTGAGATTAATTTATTTTTAATCAAATAACACTTGTATTCTTGCAATCAAATACATACTCGGGTTATCAACTCTTTGTAGAAACCTATCTTATATGTATTGACACCGCCATATGAATATGTTTGATGTTTAATTTATATTTTATACGTCATATTTTACTTGATCTGAACTTCAAGGTGCGAGTTACATCCTCGCAATATTAGCAACTACCCTATACTTTTATAAATCTTAGGTATAATGAGATTTCAGCATAAAGTAAAAAATTACATTGTTACTTGTATTTCATTTCCACAATTCAAAATGTAAACATATCTGAACTTAAACGGGAATTAAATTCGCGAAAAACAACAAAAAAAGAACCTCAAACACTTCAACTGAAACACCGTCCCACTTTTTAATAAAACTTGCACAAACTCCTCAAAAATACTTCCAACTGAATAACTCTAATTATCAAGATTTAACCGGAAAACAGTTTTTGTAGTTATTACCCAACTTTTCACCGAAAAAAGGGCTTAAGTCACTGCAAAATGTAACTAATATGGGCTGTTGTTTGTAAGCAAGTTGGAACTTCAATTTAGTCACAAGGAAAGTTTGAGCGTGAATCTATGAGCTATAATAGCCCTAAAAGACGTTGGAAAAGGTAATCAACTATGAACCGTATTGCTTAGTAATAAATTCTACATTCGCTTAACGTTCAATGTTAAGCGTAAAAAATTAAGTTTTCAGCGAGACGCGACTCCATTTTGTAAGTGGTTTATGGTTGGGCAGAAATTTAGTGTAGTTATTCTTAAAAATTGTCTTCTTACAATAATTTACGGTTTTGAAGGACACGTTATTTAACAACTTTGATAAAGACACCACTCAGCTACAACTGATGAACTCATACATATATCGGTCGGTATTATACTTTACTTTTGTATACTCGACGTGTAAAAGTACCCTTGTGGCCTACTTACTGAATAAACGTTTGAGTTTGAGTTTGAGTTTATATCGGTGATAAAATGGGTACCAGGCGTTGTACAAGAGGGGCGACAGTACCAGCCGAGATAGACTATCCATCCCGTCCCGTCCCGTCCCGTTGTTGTAAGCAGTCAGATTTAGACGTCTAAGTTTTTTTCTTTGGTAGGTAATTTTTGTAATTGTTTGATATGTTTTCTTATAGTTTAATGCATTTTTATGTATACTTAAGTTTTTATAAAAAATGAAAGCATTTATTACGTTTATTCAGTTCTTTTCTAAGCATAGATTTATAAAATTAAAATATTATAAGGCAGGCATTTTTAAGTGTTTTTCAGACGTCAAATATGCATTGCAAAAAATACTTCTAATTACTACTGGCAATAAGATAACAAGTATTAGATATGAATTATAAAACGAAGTCGTAATAATGTGGTGGAAATGATGAAAGGATAAAGCAACATCCTTCTTTCTTTCTAAAACATTCTTACTTTATAAATGAAAATAACGGCGTTCATTTAGTCACTTACACGACATATTTCGGAGAACATAGGCCTCCTTTTTCAAGCGCGAAAAGTGCTAAGTGTCCGTTCGCCTCGCCGGCGCGTCACACACTACAGCGCGTTGCGCTGCCCGCTCTTGATTTTCATTTATAAAATATTACAAAGACTCACGAAATTTTAAATTCAAGCAAAGTCAGCAGCAAAAGTGGCTAAGCGTTTGAAGTGTTTAAAATGACCTACACACGCTCTTAGTCTCTTGACAATAGAGACGTGTTGATCTTATACTGTACTTATACTCTATTAGTAAATTCTTAACTAAGTACCATTGGTCTGTCATCTGGTCATAAAAATATCTCATTGGCCAAGTTACAGCACATAATTAAAGAGGAGTTTGTGAAGTGCCATTAACATGTTATTCAAAATAGATAGTGGTATAAATAGACGAAGCAAAGGGTAGAGGGAGAGTGTCGTAATACTGTCGTCTCGCTCGACTCGGGTGGCAGAACGATTAATCACGTCATAGTCGATTTGGGACATATGAGATTTAGATACGGTTGTTTGCTGTTTAGGGTTTTTTTTTGTAAGTTAAGACTCAAGTGACAGTAACTTATACGTAATGGTTGTTGCAGGATCTATTTGTATACTGCAACATTCAATTTTATTTTTATTTTACTATGGCAACAGCTATATGTCAATTCTTCTCTAGATTAAATCTATAACGTTCACACGTACGATTTTCATTTTATTATTATAAAATACACTTACTAGACCAGATCGACCCTTTAACATGGTCCTTCTACCGAGCAACTAGTAAGTCAACAAAAATTGTACGTCGAAACCCCTGAACGACTCTAGGAAGCAAGATCGAAATTTGGTGAGATTGTCCTAGCAGAATTTTGAAATCGCCGCCATTGTGCTGCGTAGCTAGCTCCGTCGAGCCAACGAGAAAAATCATTACTGCGCAGCGAACGCGCACTTGGCTCAATCATATGTCAGCCAAGTCGCCAATAAGAAGCCGTCGTCCTGGTAACACTAAAAGTTTTTTCTTAATCTATGGTGTTACGTTTGTGTTTGACGTTTCTCAAATTTTACATTTTCTGTGCCAAATTGTGTGATTTTTTACGTGTTTTTAATAACTAAAGTTAATTCGGTGGATGCCATTTGCTTTTACGGACTACTCAACAAGTTTGCTTCGTGTGATTTACGTAATTGCGGACAATATTTGCACGCTTCGCTTTTGTTCACATTTGGACAAACAAAAGAAGAACGCCTGTCTCCGATATTACGCTACGCTGTTTTCGGTTTTTGGTTTCTTGTGGCATTGTATTTTATACCAAGCTTATTGTTTTGTTAATGTAAGTATTGCTTTTACTAACAACATTGTTTTGATTTTGCATATGTTTTGTTGTGCATCCATCTCAAACCATTAACTAACAATCTCTTAATTAAAATAGCATGGCGGGGGGGACGGAGAAGTCCGAGGAGCAAAATAGGCGCGAACTGGTGGCACGCCGAGGTGCAAGAAAAGCCACATTAACAAGAATTAAAAACAGAATGGATGCCGATTACATAAACAACAAGGAGATGTTGCAGCTTATGGTTGAAAAGGCTCAAACAGCATTCAGTGAGTACGGAAATATTTCTATTGAGATAGGAGATGATGAGGATCCTACTCCAACCGAAAACTGTTTCTACGAGTGCGTTGCCGCGATGCGACAGCGTATCGCTGAGTTGTCTGGGCCCACTCCTAGTGCTTCGTCGGTAGCAAATCAACCTCAAGCTGGATCGAAACTTAAATTACCAAACATTGTTTTGCAACCATTCAATGGTAAATATACTGAATACAGGCCATTCATCGAAATGTTTACTGCACTTGTGCACAATAATGAAGGGTTTGATGATATTCAAAGATTCTTTTACCTAAGAAGTTTTTTAAAGGCTGAAGCATATGACCTTGTTAAAAACTTGCCTGTCATTGGAGCCAGTTATAAAGAGGCTCTACAAATTTTAGCTGACAGGTATGACAATAAATATATAACAATAACAGAGCATATAAATGCACTATTTGACTTACCAATTTTAAGCAAATGTAATCATATAGCTCTGCGATCATTGGTTTCTACAACAAAACAGCATTTGGCTGCCTTAAAAATTTAGATGAAGCCATTGACAAATGGGATAGCATACTTATATGTCTATTAAACAAAAAGATTGACCCGGTAACCAACCGTGAGTATCATCTGCACAGGGATTCTTCAAAACAGCAAAAGTTTATTGACTTTTTGAAATTTATAGAGGATCGGGCCCTTGCCCTAGAGAACAGCGAGGGACGAAGTGACACTGCAAGCTATACTGCAGGCAAGATAGCTCCAGTGAAGTCTATGCAGATAGCTCCAGTGAAGACTATGTCATCGCTTCTCACTAACAAGACGTCCCTGAGCTGCCTCTTCTGCGGTAAGGACCACAAACTATATGCATGCCCCAAATTTTCTTTAGCTTCTGTATCAGAGCGACTGTTGTTTGTTAAACAATCTAAGCTGTGCAATACATGCCTAAATATTCACCCAGGCAAATGCAGATACCATTTTAAGTGTCAGCAATGCAAGGAGTCTCACAACACCCTACTTCATGTTGATGAAGAGAAACCAGCGGTTTCATTTAGCAGCAGTAGCAAGCAAAATCTGGTGTTGTTGCCTACAGCTAAAGTTAAACTCATTTCTAAAGATGGTAAAGAATTTATAGTTAAGGCATTACTGGATAACTGTTCTCAAAATTCTTTTATAACAACAAAACTTGCTAAACAGCTAGGTTACCCTCTCTTGTCTGACCCCACAAATATAACTGGCATAACACTTGGTGAAAAATTAGTCAAACAAAGTTTGAAACTTGATATATTTTCATGTGTTTATCCATATAAAACACATGCAAATCTGCTAGTGGTAGACAAATTCTCTCCATCGCTACCACAAAACGAAATAGATATATCAAAGTTTACAATCCCTAAGAATATTATCTTAGCCGATGACTCCTTCCACATTACAAGTGACATAGATGTTTTATTGGCTGCCAATATCTTTTTTCAGTGCTTGTTGCCGCAGCCTGCTGAGCTGCAGAAGCCTGATGCCGTACCGCGCTTGGTGCACACACAGTTTGGTTACATAGTTGGAGGTGATGTTCCTTCTTCCGCTCTTAAACAACCTGCTGTTACCTTTTTCTGTCAAGAATGTCACACTGAAATACGCGATACAGTATCCAAATTTTGGCAAACAGAAAAAGTACCTGAAATATATGCGGAACATACATCTGAGCAACAACAGTGCGAAAAATTGTTTACTGAAACTGTCAAACTTGAAAATAATAAATTTACAGTTTCGCTGCCTTTAAAAATACCTATCTATGATGTCAACAATACTTTGGGGGATTCATTCGGACTAGCTCTCAAGCGATTCATTAACCTTGAGAAGAGATTTCAAAGAGATCCAATATTACATGAGGATTATACGGCTTTTATTCATGAATACCTTGACTTAGGTCACGGGACTTACATTGACATATCCTCATACGATCTTTCTAAAGATCCAGTGTACTTCTGTGCGCATCATCCTATCCTCAGGCCGGATGCTGTGTCTACCAAATTAAGAACGATCTTTGACTCCTCAATGTTGACAAGGAACAAAATATCACTGAATCACATCCTAATGAATGGGCCCATAGTACAACAAGAACTTTTTGATATACTGTTGTCATTAAGAGTACATAAATATTTCTTTGCTTGTGACATCAGACGTATGTTCCGCAATATATTAATTGAGAAAGAACAACGATCTTTGCAAAACATCCTCTGGCGTGACACTCCTCAGGAGTCAATAAAGTGTATTCAATTAAACACTGTCTGCTATGGAATGAAACCATCAAGTTATCTTTCGACAAGATGCTTGAACGAGCTGGCTACAAGATTTCAGAGGCAATATCCTCTAGCCAGTTTGGCTATTTTAAACTCTACTTATGTAGACGATATCATTCATACAGAGGACAATTTGGCAAAGATTGTAGATACAAAAACTCAATTGATAGAGTTACTTGCTAAAGGTAGTTTTGCATTACATAAGTGGGCTGCTAATGACCCTTTAATTTTGACAAATATTCCAGCAGAGCAGCAGGTTGTTGGGGAGCTGGAGTTAAACAAAGACATCAATACCTTAGGTTTAAAACTTGATGTCGACTCAGATTCGTTTAAACTTTCATGTCCGCCGTCAAATAATGTCCCTAAGACAAAACGGCAAATTTTAAGTTACATAAGCCAGTTCTATGACCCGTTAGGTCTAGCTGGACCCGTTATTGTCCAAGCCAAAATGATTATGCAACAATTATCGCAGTCTTGTACTGAGTGGGACGCTGAGCCCTCTTCTATTTCACAAAAAGAATGGTTTCAGTTTTACAATGATTTGCAAACAATGAGAGAGATTAAAATTAAAAGAAATGTTACTGTTGATAACATAAAAATTGCTCAGATTGTAGCATTTGGTGATGCCTCAATTTCTGCATTTGGTGCAGCCATCTATTTAAGAGTCACTGACAAGCATGGCAAGGTAACTATGTCACTTCTTTGTTCTAAGAGTCGAGTTGCACCCAAGGATAATAAATTGACGGTTCCTCGATTAGAATTAAATGCGTCACTTTTAATGGCAAAGTTATGTTTGAGAGTATATAATACACTATGTAAAAAGATTTCTATTGAAAGTGTGCATCTTTTCAGTGATTCTCAAGTTGTACTAGCATGGCAAAAAACGGAACCAACAAAACTGAATGCTTATGTTGCTAATAGAGTAAAGTTAATAAACGAATATACAAAAGACTTTCAATGGTCATATATAAAAACAGAGCTCAATCCTTCTGATTGTTTGAGTCGAGGTGTTAAGCCAACAGAACTAGAATGTAACCAACTGTGGTGGACTGGACCTGCATGCATGTCTGATCCAGAGTATAGATTTGAGGAATATTGCTATGGTGTATCTAAGGATTTACCGGAGGTCAAGCATGCTGAAGGTTCCAAGCTGGTGTGTATGACATCACACAAATCGGTTTCAATTGCTAATTATTTGTTAGATAAGTATTCTAACATTAACAAGGCGGCTAATGTACTTGCTTATATCATAAGATTCTGTAAAAATGCAAGGCCGGGTTCTCAAAAAATAAAACTTAATTTTATAACATTTAACGAGGCTACGCATGCATTGCATTTGTTTATTAAAGATGAACAAGAAAGGTTCTTTGATAAAGAGCTGGCCTCACTGAGGGCAGGCAGGCAAGTGTCGTCATATTTAAAATCTGTCAACCCCTTCATTGATGCTAATGGTATTTTCAGAGTAGGTGGACGCTTACAACATTCCTCCTTACCTTACAGCCAGAGGCATCAGATAATTTTACCTAAAGAGTCAAGGTTGACTTCACTTATTATTGAAAATGAGCATTTAAAACTTCTACATGCCAGTCAGAAAGAAGTACTAAGTAGTTTAAACCAACGATATTGGATAGTTAATGGTTTCAGATTGGTAAAAAAGTTTGTTAATAAATGCCTCACATGTTTTAGATTAAAAGGTGTGACAGCCAAACAATTAATGGGCTCGTTACCTGCTAGCAGAGTTACCATAGACCGAGTGTTTGCTAAGGTTGGTATCGACTTTGCCGGTCCAATCCTAATAAAGCAGTCAAGAGTGAGGAGTGTTATCACTACTAAAGGCTATATTGCTGTGTATGTGTGCTTTGTAACCAAAGCCATACATTTAGAGTTAGTGTCCGATTTGACCACTGACACATTCTTGGCTAGCTTCAAACGTTTCATTTCAAGACGTAATGTTCCTACAGAGGTCTATTGTGACAATGCGGCTACTTTTAAGTCGGCTAGTACTCAGTTGTCTGAGCTTTATAAATTAAATAATAATAAATGTCATCAAATGCAAGTTCAAAATGTAACTGCCAAATTGGGAATAACATTCCATTTCATACCAAGTTACTCGCCGGTATTTGGTGCTCTGTGGGAGGCCGCAGTTAAAAGTGTAAAGTACCATTTGAAAAGAGTGTTGGGTCCACATGTTTTAACCTATGAATTGCTATATACGGCTCTAGTTCAGATCGAAGGTGTACTGAACAGCAGGCCAATAACGCCAATGTCATCAGATATTGAGGATCTATCCTTTTTGACTCCTGGGCATTTCTTGACCGGAGCCCCTTTAACTTGTTATCCAGAACAGGATATCACAAACTTACCTGATAATAGATTAAAGTTTTGGCGGAGGTGCACTGCCTTACAACAACACTTTTGGCGATATTGGTCCAAACAATATCTTAATGTCTTACAAAACCGTCCTAAATGGAAAACTGATTTACCTAATCTTAAAGAAGGCGCGTTAGTAATCTTGCGAGAAATAGATACTCCGCCTATGACTTGGCCTATGGCTAGAGTAACAAAAATCTTTCCAGGTCAGGATGGCAAAGTAAGAGCTTTAGAAGTAAAAAAGGCTAACGGTAAAGTTCATACAACTTCTATTACCAAAGTTTGTATATTGCCTTTAGATGATTAATAACAAAATATTGTACTTTTAGATAATGTTTCATAACTACATTCAAAGTAGTCTTGTGAACTTGCTTACATAGCGACTTATTAAGTTTTTAATAAGAAGTATATTAATTAATTTGTATTAACTAACCCTTAAGAGATTACAGTCCACTATAAATATTGATCTATGTAACAAGTATACAAGCATATAAAATGTTTAATTATATAAGGCGTACCTATTATGTTTATGCCTAGAATTGTACTTATGTTATTTTCTGTAAGCGGAATATGTTGCAGGATCTATTTGTATACTGCAACATTCAATTTTATTTTTATTTTACTATGGCAACAGCTATATGTCAATTCTTCTCTAGATTAAATCTATAACGTTCACACGTACGATTTTCATTTTATTATTATAAAATACACTTACTAGACCAGATCGACCCTTTAACAATGGTTCAGTTTTAATATCGGCTGATATCAATTATTTTTTTTATATACGATGTGTCACGAAATGCTGGCAGTTAAGAATATGTCTTAGCAGATTAATAAAATTTAAAAGTATTTTTACAAGCAAAAATTTTTTCTCGTGAAATGTTGGCCTGCACAAGTACAGTCAAGTTTGAAAATAAGGAATGTGACACAAGTATGTAGCTACTACGAGTATATTAGCATGGCGGTAAGCCTTGGATACTTACGTGTTTTTGTCACATTAAATATGTGTCCATACTTTCAGATGACGAAAGGCGCAGCGTGGGAAACCCCCAACAAAGTGGACCGACAACATGGTAAAGATCGAGGGAATCTACTGGATGTGGGTGGCGCAAAAACTGTGTGTCGCTTT
Organism: Grapholita molesta; assembly: GCA_022674325.2. Classification (NCBI taxonomy): domain Eukaryota; kingdom Metazoa; phylum Arthropoda; class Insecta; order Lepidoptera; family Tortricidae; genus Grapholita; species Grapholita molesta. The sequence continues at coordinate 17,971,809 of CP053124.2, read as the reverse complement.
GGGCCTATGTCCAGCAGAGGACGTCTTTCGGCTGATATGATGATGATGATGATAATAATTATTTACAGACGTGACCATAGTATACCATAAATTGTTTATTCGTTTCAAAATATTTTCTGTAAGTATTATCTTCCTTGATCTATTTGGACACTAAAACAAATATCAAGTATTTTTTTATATTTATACACTTTATACCATTTCGTTACTGAAGCGATTAAAAATATTTATAAATACCAGCAATGAACAACAATCGGACGCCATTTTATTTGCCTTCTCCATTTATGTACACATGGACGTCTTGTTCAAAGTTGCGACTCTTACGCACTTATTTAAGTATCTTAAGGGAGTTAATGAAGTAGATCTGTACCCACACCACGAGTTGCAGTTGATATACGTCACGATTGTATGGACAAATTGTATGGAGCCTTCCATACATCTTAACTAAGTACCATTTAAGAATATAATATAGTATATATTTAGTAATACCGCCAACGATCCCTGGTTTCGGTAAATCCCTAATATTTTTATTTTTTATTTTTTTTATGACAAAGGTGGCAAACGAGCAGTCGGATTGCCTGGTGGTAAGCAACTACCGTCCCCCATGGGCACCCGCAACACCACGGGAGTCACAAGCGCGTTGTCGGCCTGTAAGGGGGTTTGGAGTTCTGGGAACCTTAATCACCATAAGGAACACAACACTACACACCTGAAAGGTAGCAGTGGTATTATGGCTGTGGTCTTCTGTAAGGAGGAGGTACTTCCCCAATTGGACTGCTCCAGATTCAAGCGTGATGGTCATCGCTGTGCCCTACCTCTCATTGTTGGACGTAGTTTAAGGACATACCCGGGTCCAAATAAAATAATAATATCACTAGTAACTGTGAAGTTAATACTGTGTCTGCCATGTCATTTGATTTATCAACTTCAAGTGACCAGTTTAAAAAGGCTCTAGAATGCCTAAAGAGGTTTCATTTAACTATCTTATGAACAGGGTGTTTTAACGTAACTTTGTTTCCTGGTTTTGTCAAAAAAAAAAACGAAAACAATGATGTTTAATGAGAACAGAGTCCTATCAGCTGTAAAAATATCCGTGACTAATTTGTTAGCACCTTATATATACTGTGTGTAAGTCTAATACGGGCGAAGAATTAAACCAGACATAGGATTTACCAGTATAATCATTAATCAAAAGGTTTTTCTTTAATTATACCTATTATATGTAATTAATTTTTGTAAAATTTCTGAGCAGTAATGTACTGCGAACATTACGCGATATGAGTTTTTGAAACAAACTGTCAACGAGTGTTCAACTCGAGTGTGTTGCATTACATTGCGGGCCGAATTTTTTATATGGATAAAATTTTAATTGTACTTCGCCCGTATAAGATTTCCACACTGTATATGCCCTTGATTGCACATGGAAATATGCCCCATTGGTCTTATGTCGACGAAATAAATTCGAATGATATATATATTTATGAGTGGGTTTACAACTATTTGAGCTATGAGTACATTTGCAATTGAATAGCGGGTCAAGGCTATAAAATACAGGACTCCTTATTTCAAACTAGCCGGGTATGGTATAAATATCGCTGCCATTATACCGAGGGCATAAGTCTTTCTCGAAACGTAGGAGTTCTTTAATCTATATAGGTACACGGTTAAATTTTTGATGTTTTTGAAGTGAGTACCGTGAAATGGGGCGAGTAGGTTTCGCGGGGGGAGTTGGATTGCGAATACGGAATTACATTTTTGAGCTTAGGTTGCTCGTAGAGTAATTTGATTATATTTTAAGACATATTTTTTCTTCTTTTCGCAACACTAAACTGCCAAATAATACAATTTTCAAACAAAATTAACTGTCAAAGTTGATGCTTGAAATCGGCCTTTTGGATATCATATATATACTATATACATCCAGGTTTGAACTTCGATTTCGAGCCAACTCACCCCTTTTTACGGTAGTAGAAATCAAACATTTCGTATAATAAATATTATCTTCGGTTGCCGAGATTATAGGTGCAGTCAAGGTCAAAGATATCGACTCAAACAAAATGCCAAAATATGTATACATACTTGTACCGTAATAGTAAGACAATAAGGTGCATGTATACAAATTATGGCACTTTGACCGCATCTATATTTTTGACCTTGCCTATAGGTCCTAGTTTAAGTGATCTGGTGCACTGAGAATTGAACTGACCACAAATGCTGTCAAAGGGTTCGTAACAGCAGTATAGGTTCCGTATTCAATAGTTTTATTTAATTTCAAATATTATAAATGCGAAAGTGTGTTTGTTTGTCCGTCTTTCACGGCAAAACGGAGCGACGAATTGACGTGATTTTTAAGGAGGTAGTTGAAGGGATGTAGAGTGATATAGGCTACTTTTTCCAGCGGGAAAACATCTCATTCCCGCATAAAAACTCAATATTTTCCATTTTCCTCTAACCATGTGGGCGAAGCCGTGGGCATCGTCTAGTTTTATATAAAATTTTGAATTTTCGGACCCGGGTATGTCCTTAAACTACGTCCAACAATGAGAGGTAGGGCACAGCGATGACCATCACGCTTGAATCTGGGGCAGCTCAACTGGGGAAGTACCTCCTCCTTACAGAAGACCTCAGCCATAATAGCACTGCTACCTTTCAGGTATGTAGTGTTGTGTTCCTGATGTTGAGTAAGGTTCCCAGAGCTCCAACCCCCCTTAAAGGCCGGCGACGCACTTGTGACTCCCCTGGTGTTGCGGGTGCCCATGGGCGACGGTAATTGCTTACCATCAGGCAATCCGTCTGCTCGTTTGCCGCCTATGTCATAAATAAAAAAAAGAGAGTAGTCGAAATTGGCAACTAAATCATTTTTTTTAGTTGTGTGCATTATTCAACGTTGGAACAAATTCTAACCAAATTCTGCGGACGGACAAGTTTGAACGTGTCCCATTATAAACCACAAATAATATATCTCCCTTTGAACTCCTAAATTACTAACCATAGCTGTGATCTATTTACTAATTACGGTGAATAATGTTGTTTATGTGTTGGTAGCGCCGCGGGCCCTCGGGATTATGACAAACATACACACGAGTGAGATGGATGGATGTTGAAGTAAGTGGGAAGGAGATGGAGAGTAAATGCCCGATTATTGCTTGTGACGTGTAGTGTTGTGTTAGAGCGGGAGAAGGTTGTCATATTGGCGATAATGTTTTTATTTCAGAATTAGGTTAGAATACTTATTTATTGTTGATATGAGCTAATTAAAATATTTCATTCAGGATAGTGACATTATGTCCCGTTGGAGCCAAGGTTCTTCCAGAATCGTAAAGAACAAGCGCATGACATCGTGCAGTTTTATTTAATTTTTAAGTTTGTTAAATACTTCGGATTTGATTTTATATTAAACCAGCTGTGCCCCGGGGTTATTTTTCTGCAGTAAAACGTAGCCTATGTGTTAAATCCAAGGTATCAGCTAACTCCATACCAAATTTTATTAAAATCGCTCCAGCCGTTTAGACGCGAAACAAGTTAGTAACAAACATACACACTTAGAAACTCACAAACTTTCGCCCTTATAATATTAGTGTATTTGTAGATTTTTTTTTAAACAAGACTGACCAGCGTTTGACCCCAGTCACACCTGATGGTGAGTGTGGACGAGGTCGAGGGTGTAGCACGCTGGTTCAGTAACAGCCTATGCACTCTTGCCTTGAAGAGACCTAAATTATATGTTCGGTATCCTGCTTCGGATACCGGTGAGCTTGGTCACATTTTGTTAACCCTAGCGATTTCAAGTTATATTTTATTATTTATAGTTCTTTTGTCATATTATTTTCTAAGCACTTCTACAATTGTGTTTTCATACAATGTTTTGATAATCTTGTTGTGAAATTATTGTTTTTTTTTTGTTATGTTTGATATCCAACTAATGTTTTTAACCAGTTACAAACTGCTTTTCTCGGTGTAACGTTTAAAGATGTACCCTAATATAGACGTTTCTCCTTAATATAAAAATAATTTTAGAAAGGGGTAGTACATTGTTATCGATGAATTCTCAATCTAAATTTGAGACATCGATGCCGTAAAAAGGGTTTAATACTCTTCGGTAGATGTCGCTACACGTCACCCGTAATGACGTATACCAAGAAGGATAAGATAGAAAAATTCGACACGTCTAAGCGGCGCTCGTATAGCACAACTGGTAGTGCACAGGGCTAGTGATCCAGTGGTTGTGGGTCCCGCTGCGAGTCAAATTTTTCTATTTTTCTTTCGATTTAAATATTTTCGGGTTTACTTTAGTTTTTATATTAAATTGTAGGTTAAAAATAAATGACAATTGACATTCTGCTGCGGATACCAGTGGTTACTTTTTCTTAACCATAAATAATATCCCAGCGATTTCAAGTTATATTTTTATATTTCATAGTTATTTTGTCACATTATTTTCTAGGCACTTTTACAATTGTGTTTTTATACAATGTTTTGACGATTTTGTTGTGAAATTATTGTTTTTCACTTCTCATGCTCTAAAAGTGTGTCATATTATGCTTGCCAAGGCGAACTAAAGTAATATATTTAGCCACATACATATTTATGATATACAAAACGTTTTTAATTGACCAACCAGAACACTTTATAGTATTAAATCCACCAATCACGACAGATATCGAAGTTAATCGCAACACTAGATTCTTTTTTGGTGCGAATACTGCTTAAAAATGTGAAATCATTAAAAAAACTTTGTTTAAAGTATCAACCAATCAGACAATACCACAATATTCAAATCGACCAATGAGGAAACGCAATCAAATTGTCAAAGCATTAGGTGCTTTTTAGTTCCTACTTCACAAGCATTAAAAAAGTTTAAATCGTTGGCAAACTCTTTGAAGCCCCAATTATACGTTGTCTATGGCATTTATTCACGGCGTATATATATCCTATCTGTATCAAAGCACTGAAAAAAATACAAAGACTGCCAAATTAAACATTTTTGACTCAGAATTCATTGCGGGTGAATAAAATTGTATTTGTTAATTGTTGAAATTATTTTATCTTATTTTCTCGCAATCGAAGTGAAAACTAGTATGCATAACTCGGGTCTAAACGCTATATTACCCCTCGAACAATTTTCCCTCACTTCGTTCGGGAAAATAACCATCTCGTGGTACTATGGCCTACTTTAGCCCCGTGTCAAACAATCTACTATTTAAAGTTATGTTTGATATCTAACAAAGGTTTTTAATCACCCCAATTTTAATACCAGCAACAACTTATTTCCAATTTGTTTTTCGCGATAAATTTAAAGATGTACCCTAATATAGTAAAATTTGTAGACTACATTTTAATTTTTATTTTATTATAGTAGTAATATTATAGGGCGTCAGTTCTATTAAGCCTAGCCCGAGCGTTCTTGGAAATTAAAGCTTCGATTAATATAACTAAAACTTTTTTATGTCATTTGTCCAAGCTTAGATTCCCGAGAACACTCCCGGGCTAGGCTATCACCAATTCGCCTCGGGCTCGGCAGCGTCTCCTGTACCCTGAATAGTTTTTGTTCGCTTATATCTACACCGTACTAGTTATACATAGTTATACACTATAGTTTTGTCACAGAGTTTCTTGCTCATTTAACCTTCTGAAAGTCGAAGACGGCAATTCACGTCGACCGAGTCCAATAACCGTCGAGATCTTCTGGTTGTGCCATATCCTCATCAAACGTCGGCAACCATCTCTCGGAACTTCGGAAATTCTGTGCCATTCTGCTCAGGTTGGCAGCGTCAGCAATATACATAAAAATAAATAAATAAATATTTCGGGACAATCGTACACAAATCGACATAGTCCTACGGTAAGCTTAGTAAGGCTTGTGTTGTAGGTAGACGACGATATATATAATAGATAGATACGTAATTACTTATAAATAATTAAATACATAGAAAAACCCATGACTCAGGAACAAATATCTGTGCTCATCACAAATAAATGCCCTGAGTGGAAATCGAACCCTGGACCATCGGCGGTAAGGCTTGTGTTGAAGGCTTGGGTCGACTAGTGACGACGATATTATATAATAGATAGATACATATAAATACTTAAATACATAGAAAACACTCGTGACTCAGGAACAAATATCTGTGCTGTGTAAGATTGTCCCGAAACATTCTCTTTATTATTTTTTTATTATTGGTCTACAATAAATAATATTGTATTGTACTAAAATGTAAACAAAACTTAAATGTAAACTCGAACATTTTCTCTTCCAAATAACAAGCAGTCATGCAAGAACATTTCAAATTCAGAATAAAATACAACCCGAACAAAACACGACCGCTTATTTCGAACGGTCAAACTAAAAGGAATACGATTCTGCAATACACACACACATGAATCCCTGCATGCAAGTATCGCTAAAAATCAGAATTCAACATTGCGCTTGAATCGATACTGAGATATTAAATTCTTGCAAGACGTATCTTTCGTATCTGTGGTGTAGGGTTACAGAAATATAGGGCAGTATCTTGACTCTGAGATCGATACAATACCCAGTTTGTTTCCGAACATTGGCAATACCGTTAAACTTCCCAACTATGGTCCAAAAGCTTCCAACAATGATCCAAAACTAAGTTGAATATCTTCAATTATTAACAACTCCATTTTTAAGCTCTAAGATTGCTGAGTTATTTTGAGTTTTATTGCAATTGCCATAGATTCGTAAGCCAATAACCTGTGACCAAACTTTTTTTATGCACTCAGTAACTAGTGCGATTTTATTTTTAAATCTAACAACTATGTCAGAGATTGGTCTATGATGGCGTAAATTGCAAGCCTCATAATAATAAATATTCACATATTTTTAGAATGTTCATAGGCTCGTCGTCTGTTAATACTCGTATGAATAAAAACCCCGAAGGTCTATCACTACATTTATGTGTTTCAAGATCCGATGTTTCCACAAAATTCTTACAGGTAATTTTTGCGGTTAATCTTTCCGCCTGTTACAGTTAATATATAATAAAATAAATAATTATTTTTTGTATATGTCATACTACTGTATATATAGTTTTCTTGTGGTTTATTTCGTGACACGAGACTTTTCGAAGCGTAAGGGTGACAGTTGGTGTTTTTATCAAGGGATAAGGAAGTGAATACACAATTTTGAGATATGAGTGACATTGTTAATTCCCAACCTCCCCTTCAGAATGTCAACGTATTAAGAAAATCAAATTTAGGTACTTGGTGGAGAATTTTGTTAAGAAAATTACAGTAAACTCTTTAAACGGATTCAATTGTGGTGTTTACAAAAATAAATATTGTTTAGCAACAGATTAAAATCGTTATTATAGACGAAGACAGTGAAGAATAGCAATAACTACTATAATAACCTACGTCCTGACATCTGACTGATGTAAAAGTTAATGCAAAAATTATTTATTTGCATCTCTTTCGCCTTGCAAATGTTAATCTTTGTGCAAATGCAAATACTAAAAGTGGTTTGATATTGTTTATCGGTATATTAACGTTAGATTTACTTGTCCTTAGGCTGTAGAGATACAGGTAATATTTGTCAGTCATGCTGTGTGTTTGTGTGTGTGTGTATTCGATTTGGCCTGTAATTCCATGAACAAGACACATTTCTTGCTGTCTTCAGCCACAGTGATCTAGTCCAAATACCTTACTTTTCCCTCATTCTAACGTGAAAATTGCACGTTGAATCCTGTCATTATCTAATGACTGTCATATATTTGCGATCTCTGTCTGATTTAATGCTTAATATACGAATACATTGCTAATCCCAAAATTTTGCGGCATTACGAAGACCAAAAGGCATACGTTTAATTCTGTACAGTCCACCACCCTAACGTTGAAAGTCAGAATTATCTCATAACTGTCGTCCTGTCACTATTTGCGTAACCGCCCGCGGCCCGTAATCTGTCAACTGTCATGACAGATAAAGACGCCGTTTGTACTGTCTGTCGGGGGAATTGCTGTTCACGATGCTTAGGCAAGTCGAGCATACGTACAGGCAGACCAGTGCAAGTGTTATGTACTTTAAAAAATGTTTTAAATTGCAGAACGGATAGCATGGTTGCCATTGCACTATTTTCTTCACTTTGGCACTCGCATATTTATAGGAGCGTATTGTGACAAATGATAACAACCAGGCCATATTAGGCTACCAGGGGACGATTAAAACGGGACAGCTAAAGTACATAATATATAAACAAATCTTTAAGAATTGGTTGAATTGAAAAATTGGAAAGAACAGGGTGAAGACATTTAAGGTTAGTCATTATACAAATATTTGAAGGGACCAAGTGGACTACAGAAAAGGAAATGCGCAGGTTAAATAATAATTATGTAGAAGCGTGTAACTCACGTTTTATAAGTTGAACATTGTTCGACATGTTCAGTTCGCTAGGACTATTAGTGTCTACTCGCTATGACTGTCAGTCAACCAACACGGACAGCTCATGATTATGCTCCTCGATACCGGGTGAAACACTTATGAAAAGTGGGTTACCCGATTCTATACAATTAGTAAGGTTGTAAAGTGTAACTCACAGTTCATAGATTTCATTATGAATTTTTTACTTATTATCCCAATAAAATCACATTAATAAGGTTTACTTTAAAAAAAAGTTTTTGGTCTTTCTGCAGTCTTCTCTAATGATGGACACTTTAAGCTGATAGTCACCGATGCTGGACACTTAGTTCTTAATTCAAAAACCAAAATGTTAAAAATTGATTGTTTACCAATAAGTGCACAACACTTGACTCCTTCAAAGTAAGTTCAAGATTGGTTCATTGTCCATTACTGGCGTCGTCGCCTTTATAGCTGCCAATAATTTAGTAACCTATAGAACCACTGCGTAGTCATTTGAGAGTTGAGACTTGCGCTCGGTAAACGATATGAATAAAAACCATTTTATGTACCTTCTGACGCAACCGGCAAGGGTTTAGAAGCGGTCCTCAGTTAGTTTATGTTGTATCACTCTGACCCAAAACTCGCAAATTTTGGAAGAGTATAATTCTTACATGTTGAATTATATAGTGACGGTCACGTGAAATAAAAATACGAAAAGTATTGCAACTTTTACTCCCTGTATATTTTTATCCTTTTGATAGTTTATGGGGTCTAACAGGAGAAAATAAGGCTTAGTGTCACAGCAAGGGAGGCTCCGGGTTTTAACTCTGGCAAGGGAATTCATTTGTATGTTTGTCCCTTATTTTTGATTCTGAATTTCACAACCTTGATCATATATGTGCTAGCTAGGATTATAATTTATAATAATATTTCTCATAATAATCTCGCAAATAGGATTTAAGACTCCATTGTTAACGTTATGGTAAAGAAAATGAAAGGCGTTATTAGAACGGCGAATAATATTAGAATTAGGCGAAAGAAGTTATTAATTGTTACCAGTTATGCTTATTTGAAGATTGATGAATGCCGACGATAACTTTATTCGCCACATAAGTGGCAAGTAGCTTATTCAGGACTTTACTTGGATATTGTGAAACAGGCCCTAAATTAATTTTAAAATCTGTACTACTTATTAGTCAAAAGTAGTACAGAAGTAGTAAAGAAATGAGATCATAAAACTGCGAATAAAGATCATAATGCGAACATATCGTAACTTCATTATCTTCGCATCTTCTCACACAAGAGACAAGAGGTAGATAGGCAAACAGTCAATTTTCGAAATTCGATGGCATTAGGCCTTTTGGCTTAACGCACAACACAAAGGAAGCTTTCATACGTCAATAACATTGCATGCGCCTACTGGGCTGGATGCATGTTTGCAATGCAGAACTAGACCTCTATGGACAGTTGAAGTAACAGTTTAACGTCAGTCAAGTCAACCTCAAAGCCATCGGGTACCATAAAGGGTCAGAATCAGTCTATCATTGTGTATGAAAGTAATGTCTATATTTCAATGCCTGCACTGAAAATCAGCGTCTCCAAGTGTGCCATATGGATCACTCTGTGACACCAAGCTGAGTGAGGACCATTTAGCGCAAAGTTAGTTTTAAGTCTAATTGCTGTTTTCCTTTGTGCTAATAAATGTATTTTCTTTCTTTATTCTTCTTTCTTTCTTCAATGTCTGGTAATTTTCTTGCAAAAAAGGAGGCTTTTTGGTGGTTATGTCCTAATTTAAATACTAAGATGGGGTTGAAGCCCAAGTTTGTGCCTAAGAATCTAATACTTGTTACTGACCATTTGATATTAGCTAATTATATTTTCGTTAAAGCAAATCATGGTAAAGTACCGGAAGTTAATAATATTAATAACAACAGGTTTTGCCATTAGGTTTGAAGATTAGAAGGCAGTCATGAAAAATCTTGGGTTTAAGTATCGAGCAGACCGTTTACTCAGCTTCAGACAGACGCTAGCAAGTAAAATTTAATGTAAAATATGCTTCTTTGTAAAAACATACCACTTTAAAATCCCCCAATACCACAACATCAAAGGTTCATAAACAACAGATACCTACAGGCTGTATTCTCGTTAATACTGCGAGCTCTACCCGAGTTGTCGGACACCAGTGTAACATGAACTATGGGTAGTGTGCGTAATCGTGAATCGTCGTTATGTATGATTTACATTGATTGCTTAGAAGCAATGCCAGGTCAAAGCCAGTGAATGTAGCACTGAGCAATTGTCAACTGATAACATGTCGCGGCAAACGATAGCAACTGTCTCTTAGATTGCTTCCTTATTTGAAGGTAACGGTAAGCCTTCTTTTGATATTTCCTCAGCAGCTATCACGGGTAGTACACCATCAGCTATCCTCGGATATATATGTGCAAATAAGCAAATAGTCCGCGGCCTTCGTAGCCCTTGGACGAAACTGGAGCTAGATGTAACTAGACAGTTGATGACAATCTGTATCCCGCGGGCCACAGCCCGAATCTGTTATGCTCCTGATTTAAAAAAAAAAACATACTTTTTGACATTCCGCGATAAACACAGTTACCATGATATGCTGGTTTTATAAACGATACATTTTTCATTCTTGTAGCAATAGGAACTACACACTACAGAAGGTAAGCCCTTTGGTTTCGAGCACTCTTGCCTTATCGCCTCTGCTTTGATGTGAATAAATTGGCTTAGATATCGACCATTCATTTATTCGACTCCGTATCTGGTTAATATTTTCATTGAAATTTGTACTTTATCTTGTTTTACCGAAGGTTGTTTTTCATAGGGATTGATACGATTATATAGGAGGTTTAGAGAGTAAGATGGTGTAATACCGCAACGCTAATTTTATTAGGTGATATTAATTTTGTAGGTGTAGGGAAGTATCTATAGAGGGTCGGTACGAATTACAAATTACGTAATCTTTTTATGGTTTAATTTATTAAGTGATTTATTTCCAGTGTAATTTCGTTTATTTAACATTTCTAAACTTTATTTAAATCGTACTTACTCGTATTAGTACTGTCTGAGTATTTAACTAGTTTTGGATCATAAAGAAAAATTGTCACGGACTCTTGTTATGTCTTTTATAGTATGCTTTTTGCTATATAAGGAATTCAGTCATAATAACAAAAATACCGAAACAAATAGAGTAACCTTACACGTTCACGGACGCAGCGTGACGTCATGTCTCATAGGCCAAATTAAACAAACGATGACGCTACGTCTGTCGACGTACTGCCTGTTAACGATTTCACTAGAACTTGATTTCTACCAGTTTGCCTTGTTTTCAGGCGGAGTAATGTATGCGGAGTGAAATTTGGACAAAGTGCAATGTTGTTTTAAATAAAATAAAAAAACTTTATTTTTTTAAATAGTTATGTTTTTATAATGAAGTACCTAATAATGATTAATGTAAAAAAGTTTACTCCCATGCGAGATGCTTTACGGCAGTTCTGAGGAACTATGTCCATCGCTGTCGAAAACATAGATGTGGGCATTTTATTCAACTCCAATTTTATTTTACGAATCAAGCTTTGCACATTTTTTGGTCGAAAATTATCGCAATATACTCGCCTCTTCAGATTTGCCCAAAAATCTTCAATAGGGCGAAGTTGCGGAACATTATGTGGATTTGATGTCTTGTTTTCAGGTGGAGTAGTTACCTAGAAATTTTCAAATCGTATTTTTTGTTTTATTACGAGATCGGCGGTTTACAACAGTTTCTCTTACCAGGAGCAATCTTCAGCACACTGCAGTCTTCTAGTTTGTGAACATATGGTTTCCGTGGTCACCAGCGAACTAACGGCTATCGACTCTCCAAGTTACATGGCCTGCCCGTACCCACTAGAACTGTGAAATTCTGTCGATTACTTTTCAATTGACTAAAATCCCCTTAAAAAAACAGAACGACAGAAAGAAAAGTAAAGAAGGGATGTTTTTGCAATAACCTGAGCATAAACTAAATGGACAGCTCACTCATGCACGGTCGTACGCACAAGCTGAAAAGCGGAGCTTCACTTGCAGACATAAATTAGGTGGCGATAAATCGGGAACTTAACGCGGACCAATCAGACAGAGTTACGGTAAGCAGGCCCGAATAAATATGAACCAGGATTTATTGGTTGCACGGCCATTTGCATTCTTAAAGCCTGCGATCGAATACGCAATGAGATTTCAGACATAGTTTGATCAGGGGACTTTGGTTGTCATGAATTTAGATTAACATAGCTGTGAAGAACGATGGATTTTAATGAAGACAGGTTTATTGTAAACTACCGAGAATCGGGTATCAGCACCCCGATTGAACGTATTGCGATCGCCTACCCGCCTGCTAAGCGTGGCGTTTATGACATTAAACATCCCACATCTCAATCTACGGGGGAGGCCCATGTCCAGCAGTGAACGCCGTGAATTGCAATTTGTAATAAGATTTTTTTTTATGATAAGTTGGGCTGTTGGGGCTTGAAGGTTCTTGAAGACACGTACCGGAAGGCGCAGCGTGGGTAGATCCCCAACAAGATGGACTGACGACATGGTAAAGACCGCAGGAATCTTATATTCAGCAATGGATGTCCTTAGGCTGATATGATGATAATGATGATGATGACTGACTAAAGTTGGAGGTACAGTATAGGAATCCGCAAATTATTGACATTACAGTTAAGCTTGTAACTAGGATATAGGTACTATATATTTATCTATGTATTTTACTATTTGTATATTATAGATATATATATCTTTCCGAGTACCCACAACGCAAGCTTTCTTGAACTTACCGTGAGACTCAGTTCATTTGTGTAAGAGTGTCCTATAAATAGTTATATTTATAAAAAAAATGAATACTAACACAGTACGTTAATATGGTACGAGATATGTTCTTAAATAAATATTTTTCTTTAGTTTTATTGACACATCACTTTGATATCATATATGTATTTATGTTGAGAATTTAATTTAATTTCCTATTGGTGATTCGTATTATAATCCACTCAAAAATTTTGACACAATCTTAAGTAGGTAAACAACCATCATCTCAACAGACATTACTTTTTTATACAAATATTTTAATCGTTCCGCAAATTAAGACCCACAAAAGCAACAAAAGAAACAAAATGGAAGACTATTCCATTCCTTACGGCAAGAAAGGCTTTCCATTAGCGGCCTGTTACCGCGCAGGGAAGAAACACGCAAGAAAGTAGGAAAAAGAGACAACAATATGGATTACGATTATCTCGCCGGATAAATGGTTTCGGGTAAGTTTTGGTAATGCAATGTTATACAAATCTTTGTGCTATAGTAAGTGCAATAAGATTTGTGTATGTCCTAATATATATTTTTTTTTATGACAAAAGGTGGCAGACGAGCAGACGGATTGCCTGATGATAAGCAATTACCGTCGCCCACACCAGGGGAGTCACAAGCGCGTTGCCGACCTTGAAGGGGGGTTGGCACTCTGAGAACCTTAGTCACCATAAGGAACACAACACTACATACCTGAAAGGTAGCAGTGCTATTATGGCTGTGGTCTTCTGTAAGGAGGAGGTACTTCCCCAGTTGGGCTTCTCCGGACTCGAGCGTGATGGTACTTCGCTGTGCCCTACCTCTCATTGTTGGACGTAGTTGAAGGACATACCCGGGTCCAAATATAACTTGCTTTGTTGGTATACAGGGTAGCCGGTTTAGATATCGGTCTAAATTAAATCTAAAAAACGCCCTAGAGGTATAGCTCTAAGCTTGGCGGCATTGCCTCGTTGTTTAAATCGAAAGAAAAATAGAAAAATTTTGACTCGCAGCGGGACTCGAACCCACAACCAGCAGCTTTTTTAGTTGGTAGGGTAAACGTAGGATTATCTTACACTAAATTTCGTGACACTGTTTTATTATCTCAAACAGATCTGGTTATAAGGGAATGTAAGCTATGAAGTCGATAGCAGCTGTCAATTTTTGATGCTCGCAATCAGGTTGGCTTTATTTCTTGCCGTTGTGAGCTCATCGTAAGTTTTTTATAATTTTCCATTTGGTCAAAAACTACGTAATATTGACTGCAAAAGGCATCGAAATGCAACAAATTGCAAAGTGCACATTGGGCGGGCGGCGAACGCCAGTCTTATCCCGCCCGCCCAGACGACCGCACGCCGCGCGAAAGCCTCCCCTAAAGCCTTCTCGAAACTTCGGTTTTTGAACTCAAAGTACTATTAATTCTTACTTATTAGCGTCACTTAATGTCGTTCGTTATTTAGTAACTTGACATTGTAACTCAATTTAGTGTTTTTTTTAGTGTTTTTAGTGTTGTGAGAAGTTTTTTCGTTGCTGCATTGGTAAGTTATTTTTAACTTTACAGTAACTTATAAAAAAATTACACGTATGTAAATGATATTTAAGTTAATACAGTTATTTTGTACATTAACTTTATATAAATACATGAAAGTATCTACATATTTTAGTATGTAAACTTACTTTACGTAATATGCCAAAAGTTTTTTAAAAGTTTATATTAATCTTTTTGCATTTTTACTGAAAGTATTTAAGCTACTGACTATGGAAATACTATTTAAGTAGTTTCACTACACATTCTACTGTAAAAAAAACTTAAATAATACGTTATTTCAGACCCGTAGAGTCCGTTTCTTGTTTGTTACTTGAACTTATGATTAAACTGAAGGTAGTTGGTTGATATGCTTACGGAAGGTCCCAGTTTTAAATCATGTTTTGAGTAATTATTTTTAGTCTGTCTCAAATTATTGTATTTCTTAGGCAATTATTTATTGTATGTAAACAAACATTTAGCGCAGTTGCATCGCTAGTTGAGTGTCATAGCTACTGTCCTGAGTTTGTCTTGGTTTGTTTATTTCTATCTTTTTGAATATGGTGTATGTAAAGGAATATAATTTATATGATTGTTTATGTTATGAACACGAGAAACTTTTAATGTTTTATTAAAATTGACAGTGTGTAGTGAAGTAATGAATTAATGATAGTTATACAAGGTGATCAATCCAAATGGGTCAGTAGGGAAGTCAGAAACTATGAGAGGTAGTGAAATCTGTTCTTAGGAACCATGGCTTCGGTTTCAGATTTAATAATAAATGGCATTCAAACTCTTTTTAAATCTCTCATACATAACCGGGAATCGAACCTGGTCGAAGTCATGTAAAGAATATTAGGTGTAAATCTGAAAGATTTTTCATTGTTATTGTTGATGATACGAAACGTAAATTCATAAGGCATGAATACATTTTTCATCATCATCATCATCAGTCGTATAAAGAATATTGACAGATTCGATTGCCGGATATGTATGAGAGATTTAAAAAAAGTTTGAATGCCATTATTATTAAATATGAAATCGAAGCCGTGGTTCCTAAGAACAGATTTCGCTATCTCTCATAGTTTCTCTCTTTCCCCCACTGACCCATTTCGATTGATCACCCTGTATAATGAAGGTTGGCGGAGGCACCAGTTTTACGAAAGTGACTGCCTTCTCGTCTTCCAAACCAGAGGAAAAACTAGGCATAATTGGAATTACTCGGGTTCGTCGCGATATTTTCCTTCACCGAAAATCGACTTGTAAATATCAAATGATATTTCGTACATCAGTTCGAATCAGGTTTTGCATCTGCGACCTCCGGATTGCAAGTCGCACCTGCTTGCCACTAGGCCACCGGCGCTTTTCAAAATAATGCTTAGAAACAAAGGTAAATTATAAAAATCCTGAGTCGGTGAAACTCAAACTCGGAATTTCTCGATACCCAGCCCACCGCACTGGCTACCGAATTAATTTGGGCTGAAAAGTATATTCACAATTATTTATACATGTATTTTTGTATAGCATAGTTTTGTACTAGACTGTTTGCATATACAAAATACCTATATTTATTACACTTTAAACTTTCGCGTTTACGGGATTCAAGTCCCGCTGCGAGTCATTTTTTTTCTATTTTTCTTGCGATTTAAATATTGAAGTTAATATTCGCTAGCAGACGTTTCTGCATAATATATAAATAAAAAAAACTATGTACCTTTCCTTATCGCCCTTTTTCCATGC
The DNA here is from genome assembly GCA_022674325.2 of Grapholita molesta. NCBI lineage: Eukaryota > Metazoa > Arthropoda > Insecta > Lepidoptera > Tortricidae > Grapholita > Grapholita molesta. The sequence goes on along the minus strand of CP053124.2, from coordinate 17,955,346 downwards.
ATTATTATTGTCTTGTTAACCAGTATTTAACTATGAATCAATTACTGTAATAGGTACGATATTATCCTTAGTAACAATAAGAGATAAAATGGGCTACTATGCATAAAAGAAGTATCCACATAGGCAGGTACTGAAACCTTATGAGGTACACAACATTACAGCCCAAAGAATTTGGAGCTTTCTGGACTCAACGGGAATCAGTAATGAGTTATAAAAAGGGCTGCCACAATAGATCATAACTGGTCGATGCGGCACAAATAATAGCCCAAAAGCAAATAATAATAATAATAAAAAACAATTGTTTTGATACGTTTTAGATGTATTATTATATTTTACTTTTATAAAAATGTTATAAAAACCTATTAGCCTAAGATATGAAATGAATAAAGAAGTAATAATAAACAATAAGGCTAAAGTCTTTGACCTGTGTGTGTTGCCAGATGACATTATGGTACTGAAACGTGGTCAGTTACTACGGGTCTCGTAAGAAGGCTCAAAGTCAGCTACGCTGGAAGTGTCTCTGAGTTATTTTATGTTCACTTCAATTTATTTAAAAAAAATTGCCGCAGTTTACACATTTTCGTCATGCCTATTACACCCCAAGTATCTTACAAACAATTCTAATCTCGTAAACTTATATTATAAGAGCGTATACAAACAAAGACTAAAACCAATTTAACTATAACAAAAATCAATTACTAAAAATAATTAAAAACAAACTTCACTCACTGATTCTATCGATTCATCACCATCCGATTCATATCATTCGAAGTCGTCCAGTGTTGGACATAGGTCCCCCCTAATGCCCACTATGGCCGATTTTGAGCCATCCGTACCCAATGGATTCCTAAATCACCAGGCCCCTATTTCACCACAGCGACAATTGTCACGATTCCCGACATAATGTAAATGTCTGACGTTGCAGGTGTCCATTGGTTACATTGACCGCTTACCATCGGGTGTGGTGTGTGCTTGTTTGCCACCAACACGTTAGTTTTAATAAAATGCTGTTATTTTTTATTATACTCGTATCGTCAATAAATAGGTATTCGTTTGGTGAAGACCTCTTGACAATTGTCACGATCCTCAGAAGAAATTTCGATATTTTTCGACATGTGATTCCTCTGTCAGAATTTCGCGACAATTGTCGTATTTCTCGTGACAATTGTCAAGAGCCTTTCATCTAACTATTACCTATCTATTGATAATATATTAAAAAATAACGGTATTTTATTGAAACTAACGTGTTGGTGGCAAACAAGCACACGCCCCACCCGATGGTAAGCGGTCAATGTAACCAATGGACACCTGCAACGTCAGAAATTTACATATGTCGGGAATCGTGACAATTGTCACTGTGGTGAAATAGGGGCCAGGTCGTCTGTCCACTTGTGGGCTTGTTCTATCGATATTCGCTCGATATTTTGACGTGCCCCGAATCGATACACTGAAAGTGCAAATAGCTCCCTAGGGTGCAATCAGCGGCCTTTGCTTCCAGATTGGGTTAGTAAGCTATGTGGGACTGTCTATATTGATCATTCAGAACTCTTATTCCTAGGGCATAAGGTTTATAATAGATTAATATAAAGTGACATACATTGAATACCAGTCGTTCAATATCTTTGTTATGGGACTGATTGATTCTATATTGTTTTGAAACGACGACGTGCGAGTTTTATCTAGAGGGTATCACAGCTTCATATCAAGATACCGACAAGTACCTACTCGTACTATATAGTAAGTATATGTGTTCGGATAATTTCCTTGGATTTTGAAAATATAGTTAATAGTTACGGTTCCATTTTATCACCTACATGTTACGGCTAATTTTAAACACATAGTATCGTGAGATTGAAACATATTAATTGTATATAAGCGGGTAACTCACGTTTTATAAGTCGAATATGTGAAACATGTCGAGCAAAAATCGACTTATAAAACGTGAGTTACCCATTTTTATACGAGTAATATATACCTATTAGGTACGGCCAATTTCTTACATTGTTTTAGACATTGCCTTTTACATATTACATCCATAACACGCAATGATACTATGACATCTAATAGTATTACTAGCATAGTAAAATATAACCGACACCAATCCACTCACGTCACCGAAAACGGATCGTTCGTATTCCGAATAATTTCAAAAATGGAACGCGGGCAAAAAGTGCACAATGACGGATGACGTCACCGCGCCGCGGGACGCGCGCCATATTTCATTCCGTCGTACGTCAATTTTGACGTGTGACGATACCTATCAGGTCCCAAGGCGATATTTGATTCCTCGTCAGCTCGGTGACGAGTGGATGACAAAGTTACTAGTAACCTAACCTTTCTTGTTACGACGCGAGTAAGTGTAGTCGCGCCTGATATAACCCATAACGACGCTTTAGCCATGAAGTCATGCGGGGGTTTTGAAAACAAATGTCGATAATTAGACCCCGGATTCTTATCGTGATGATGTCTCAATAGGGTAACTTGGGGAGTAAATGGAACGGTGGAACAAAATCAAACATAAATAATAAGATAAGTGCAGTGTAGTGTCTACGCCAAACCCCGGGATTAGTTGCTAAGCGGACCCCAGGCTGCCATGAGGATTTAAACCCAGGACCACAAATAAAATTTATATATTTTGTGACTTACACAAATTGACCTAGTAGCTCAGTAAGGCTTGTGTTGTAGGTACTAGACGACGATATAATTATATAATATATAGATACATATAAATACTTAAATACATAGAAAACAACAAATACTGCTCATCACACAAAAAAATGCCCTGACTGGGATTCGAACCCAGGACCATTGGCTTCATAGGCAGGGTCACTAACAGACCAGACCGGTCGTTATAAGACAGAACTTTGAAATGTAATGTCTCTATGAAATGTAACGCCAAATTTCAACTATTAGGACACCGAGTGGCACTCATTAAACTACATAGCAGCGTAGCAATTACCCTTACCATGAGTTGTGACATTGACGTTTTGGATAATGAGTATCGAGTTAACTATCTGTGCATCCCGTTCGCACTAAAACAGTACAAGTGAGATGCACAGATAGTAAACTCGATACTCGTTATCGAAAACGTCAATGTCACAACTCATGGTGAGGCTACTGGTGAATTCAGCAATGTTCTGCGTCTTACTTTGAGTTGCAAAAGTTCTGTTCCTATTTAGTTACTCTGTGTATCGTGAAGTTTTATTTAAGTATCAAAGATTATATGAACGTTTAGTAAGAAATGCAGACTAGGAGGTTAAACACGCAAAGTTAAGGCGGATTGGTGATCGCAGTATTCACTGGTCTAAGTGACGTTTAGGTCGTATTATAGGATTATCCTGAGTATAATTCTGATTGTAAGTATCAATATTAAACAATTGTAGTACACGTTTTATATGTTGCCGACTGTACTTTTTTCAGTCACGAACTACTTAATCATTGAGAGGATTCTAACGAGCCTCAAAACCACAATACGGCGATACATGTAATAGATAGATAGAAAATACCGATATCGTTAGTGTAGTGTGTCGACCGAGTGACATCCCTAGTGCGCAAAACGTTCAAGTTGATAAACAAGATCAAGTGCGGGTAGTTCGAAAAACTCGCGCGGCTAGAAGATGTTGATGTGAACTTTAGCCAGTCTTAATCCGAGACCACGAGGACAACGTCGTCTTCGAAACGTCGGAGGTAAATTTTAAAGTTAATATACGCGGTTAAATCCCGTTTATGTATAATATTGTGTAAAAACCGTAAAATAAAATTTTTTCGGAGGTAAATTTTAAAGTTAATATACGCGGTTAAATCCCGTTTATGTATAATTATATTGTGTAAAAACCGTAAAATAACATTTTTCACAACTAACTTAACCTACACCAGGAGACCGTCAAAAAACTTTGAAACCAAAAGCTTAACTAGTATTTGCAATGAAAGTGCCAATTCTGGCTCATTACTGGCGGTGCCAGGTGCCCGGGCGAGCACTTAATTATCAGATATGTGGGTCACAGTGTCAAAGACTGGTAGCCCAAACGTTAAGCGACAGCGGGTTATTAATATGATTAATTGTTGCGAGTCATTGTCAGTTACAACAGATGGACTATGTCGCACTATGCGACATTTTTCGACAAGCTTTGGTACCCATTTAGGAGTAAAGGTAAAGGTTCGTCATTCACTGCAGTCCGCTGTCACCCGCTATTTTTGGACCCGGGTATGTCCTTAAACTACGTCCAACAATGAGAGGTAGGGCACAGCGATGACCATCACGCTTGAATCTGGGGCAGCACAACTGGGGAAGTACCTCCTCCTTACAGAAGAACACAGCCATAATACCACTGCTACCGTTCAGGTATGTAGTGTTGTCTTCCTGATGGTGAGTAAGGTTCCCAGAGCTCCAACCCCCCTTAAAGGCCGGCAACGCGCTTGTGACTCCCCTGGTGTTGCGGGTGCCCATGGGCGACGGTAATTGCATACCATCAGGCAATTCGTCTGCTCGTTTGCCACCTTATGTCATAAAAAAATAAAAAAAAAGGTTCGTGATTCACTCCAGTCCGCTGTCTCCTATGTCGCCTAGTACAATAGTAAACGTGATGTCAGGACATCGCTCGGAGTCCGCTGTCGCCTATGTTGCCTAGCGCTATGGGCAATATGTGTACACGTGAGTTGATAAGTTTTAATAATTAGTAGTACTTAGCATTTTATTTCATGTATCTTAGTCACTTTATATGTGAAGATTTGGTATATTGCCATATCGTTTTTTTTTTCTGTTTTTTTTTTAATGAGATAAGGGGGCAAACGAGCAGACGGATTGCCTGATGGTAAGCAATTACCGTCGCCCATTAGCACCCGCAACACCAGGGGAGTCACAAGCGCGTTGCCGACCTCTAAGGGGGGTTGGAGCTCTGGGAACCTTAATCACCATCAGGAACACATCACTACATACCTGAAAGGTAGCAGTGCTATTATGGCTGTGGTCTTCTGTAATTAGGAGGTACTTCCCCAGTTGGGCTTCTCCAGACTCGAGCGTGATGGTACTTCGCTGTGCTCTACCTCTCATTGTTGGTCGTAGTTTAAGGACATGCCCGGGTCCAAAACCAAATTTTGGGTAAACTTCGTAACTGCCTACACTAGTATTTTCCGCTGCTCTATTTTTTTTTTTTTTTTTTTTATAAAAGACTGACCAGCGTTTGACCTCAGTCGCACCTGATGGAGAGTGACGACGAGGTCGAGGGTGTAGCACGCTGGTTCAGTAACAGCCTATTCACTCTTGCCTTGAAAAGACCCAAATTATATCTTACCGGGAATACAGACGAAGGGAGAACCGGTGATATCTGGTTGCTGTTTAGATACAAGGAATCATGGTCATTCGCTCACCACTTGACCCACTCGCAGCCTTCGTCTGGCGTTAGATTGATATGATTTGTTTCAATAAGCTGCACCCGGACGACATCTGCACGTGATTGATATTTCATGTTTGCGCCAAATAGTTCAATTAGTTATATTATCTTAATTTAACATCAATTATAATAGGTATACGTAGAAACCATAGTAACCGACTTAGCTCGCAGGATTGCTCAGTTGAAGTGGCAATGGGGAAGCCACGTAGCCCGTAGCTAGATTGATGGCCATACAGGTAGAAAAGTCCTAGAGAACGTAGACGTATGGGGCCATCCACATATTACGTCACACGAAATTGGACTTATATACACCCCCATGTCACACAGTTGGCATGCCCCCCTATTGATATGACGTAATATATGAATAGACCCTATGGGATAGGCATGTGCAGTATCAGTCGTCCACGCAGACTGCAGACGCTGGCTGCAGTGTGCTGCAGATCACTCCCTGTGGTGTTAATAATTAACGATTAACACGGTACTACTCACGTTTATTTAGTCACTCGCGCGACATGTTTCGGAGAACATAGGCCTCCATTTTCAAGCACTAAGAGTGCTGAGTGTCCGATCGGCTCGCCGCTCGCGTCACCGGCCCGTCGCGCACTAACGCGCGCCGCGCTGCCCGCGCCGCTCTTGATGTCAAAACTGGTTGAGGGCGGTCCGACACCGGAGCCGCTGTAGTGGTAGGACGCGGGTTCGAATCGTCCACCAACAACGGCTCTAAGCACACCGAACTCACTGTGTCCACTAAACTGTTACAACACTCCCTAAGGTTTTGATGTTTCCCATAGATGGCAGGTTTCCATGCTGGCGGTACAGCCCAACCACCATCGCGATTAAAATTTGGACGACGCCCGATCTCAATCGCTTCGCGTATTTTGCGTGGTACGAAACATTTTTCACGCACCAGCAGTCGCGCCTTATCAAAGCGAAGGAAATGGGACGGGCCCGCCTCAAGAGCGTGCTCTGCCACCGCGGAGTTGCTGCAGTCCATCTTCTTCACACTCCGTACATGCTCCAACAGTCTCGTGGACACGTTTCGTCCGGTTTCGCCTATATACGACTTACCGCATTACCCCTGTGGTGTTCTATGAGGGGGGCCTGTATGCAGCAGTGGCTGACAGATAGATTGATAAATAATTGGTTATATGTCTGGTCTACAGAAAAACCCTAACTCCATAGGGCCATGCTTTTACAACAAATACACCCCCGACTTAGTGGTTTGACAGTCGGCTATAAAAGTCAGGCAACACAAAATCCTTCCCAAACCTCGGCACGTGATTGGCTAATTATTATTCTGATGACAGATTCCATTCCAAGCTTAACTTTTCCCCATCCTCTCCCTTCCATTCATCATATTTTTCTAAACCTTTAAACTCGCGAACCACGTACAGGTTGATAAATCGTGTGTCCGAACTCAAGCAGTTTATTCCAGTGTTTTATTTACGGTGCTAGGATTTGTACAATGTTATTTAGGTCAGCTGGGTATTGTTTATCTGGTGTTTAGATCATTTAAGTAGCGTCCATAGAATGGATTACTTAATTTTAAAGAATAGTCAATGATCTCCACATTAATGGCAACTATGAATAAGTTTTGTCAATGTTATACGTAACGACATAGCAGAGTAATTCTATGTGATTTTTACTACGTTTTGAGACTTTATTACCATCACCGCAAATTAGCTGTTCTATAAAATCAAACAAAATCATAATCATAATAATAGCAGAAGCACTACAAGCGCCTCCAACATTCTTACGCAATTCGTCAAATAATGTAAGGTTGGTAATGGTGTGATTGGTGCGACTCACGTGCGAAAGAATACCCACAATGCATGAGAATACCCACTACCCAGGAATGTATGAAAACCCTTGGACCGTAGTAATACTTTATAGGAATTACTATGTATTTTTGGAGCATTACGTATAGAGTACATCTAGTAATGTTCGATTTTGTGAATCTGTTCTCGAATATTCGTAATTTATTGTGATATTTATACATGATTATAAAAGATACTGTCTTTAACTCACTATTGATCACTTTATCCTTTACTTTTAATTTTCAATAATTACATTAATAAGTTATTTAATATGATACAATATAAATGGACTTAAAAAAAATCAACCAGAATTAAATTAAAACTAAGAACTAAAGAAAACTAAAATAAGGTAAATACATACATATATTTCCAAATAAAAAATAGGAGCCAACTCAGCGCCGCATGGAAGGGTACCCAGAAGGCTAGCAGCATTCCCGCGCTGAATAGCGATGCTAATTCTCTGCGCAAAGAATGAGCCAGCTCTCTGATCACCCGTGGTATCCACGAGGCGCTAGCTAGTCTTTAACTAAAATCAAAATATGTTTTACTCATTTTTAATACTTACCTTAATTTTATTCCTCGAGCCGAATCCAGTCTTAAGTAGAAATGTAGATTAAATCATCCAGAATTAATGCGGCAGGCGGATATCAAAACGTTTCCCCAAAATTTACACAATCTCAATAAAGGTCCGAGTTTCTGTGAAATTAAAAATTGACGGCGGACAGATTGGCTCAAACCAGAATATTCTGGATTACTCGAAAATCCGAGTATTCAATTATCACATCGTGGGGTTGTGTTAACATGCAAATTGGTCCATCCGCAAAATTTTCGTCCCTGTCCCTTGGCTAATAGGAAATGGGCGTTTTCCTGGAGCCCTTTGTTTAGCCTTTGTTGGGTTTAAATCTAAGGACATCGTTACGGCCCGGGCCGTTTCGGTAAATATGTGATATAATTAGGGTAGTGTTTTGAATGATAGCTGAGCAATTGAGAGCGGTTTGTCCTGTTGTTATTGTATGAGATAAGCGATCTTGTTATGAACAAACTGGGTAGGGTGTTTTAATCTTTTGAAATGTACGAATAGTAACATCGTGTTTCAGTTACGCAGGCTATTAGGATAATTAGAGTTCTCAGTTTCAATTGGAAAGGAAATTAATTCAGCTAACTACAGCCGAATTCATGACTATTAAGTGTTCATGTATTATTCGCACTTAGTTATCCAATGGACGAAGTGAATACACAATTAAACAGACAATAATGTGCGTTAGCAGAAAATTCATTGTGAAAGTCTGTCTGTAAAATAATCTGCGTAAAGTTAATACCGTGAAAAAATGAGACTTGAGATGCTCGATTTTGCTAACTGTAAAATACACACGACTAAGTTTGATATCAATCACCTGATATACGCTAGCTCTAGGTAGGAACCATATGAAAAAATTGTTATACTAATTGAACACAATACTTCCTGTTAATATAATAAACGCTAGAAGATTATGATTAACGCTAAAAGTTTGTGAGTATGTATGTCTTGATGTTTTCTACTCTTTCACGTAAAAACTACTGGATTCTATAAATAAATTTTATAATAATGTAGCATATACATCAGAATTAGACAAAGGCTATTATTTATAACGATATTGCGTTTACCCCATTGATAGTTATATAAGCTAGTAAATTATATGAGGAAGATTCAAAAATATCACGAATCAACATTTATGCAGAGTTTGGTAATATTTTAAATGTCTGGAACATTGCTTTGCTGATCCAATTTTTACCTTAATACACTCTTTTTCTAATGAACTTATAACCAGGTCTCTCTGCCTTTTCATTACAAACTCAAGTCCGAAGATTGTCATTCGTTACGTAATTCCCATTCATTCAACTTCGATCCTACAATGAATGCTTTGTTCGCGAGGGTACAGTCAGACGTCCGTAAACATGTTAATTGATTCGCCCGGTCGAGATGTGGAGGCAGATAATACACTTTGCACGATGATGAGATAAACAGACACCTAAGTGGCAGGGAACGTGTTTAGTATTGACAGATTTTAGCAAAGCGTTCAGCACCGTGAATCACAATAAATTTGAAAAATGCTTAAAAAAAAAACTCTTAGGAGCTAAGACTTATTGATTTGAAAATGAATATAAACAATGATATAGTAAAAAATTATAAATTCAAATAAAACTATTATTTTTCCACAGTGTGTCACAAGGATCAGATTTAGGACCAAGAATTTATCATCTCAATTACGTGAGGAACCTGTTACTACTTTGAACATATTATTTAGCTGAAACTGAGTAACTTTACAATTTATATACATCCTTTACATAATATTTCAAGGGTGTATATAAAGTTACTAAGTTATATACTTATAAATACAGAACTATCAAAACAAGACGAAACCTATCCGAGCACCCTTTCAGAAATATACAGATTCAGCAAATCAATCTCAGATTCATCTCACATTTGCAAAGTGTTTACCACATCCCATGTAAATAAGCCAAATACTCTAATCCATACACAATAGAGCATTTCCATATAAGCCTTCTATGATGAAAAGTCCTAAAGTTCCTCGATACAACATTGTTTTAATACCTTTTGGAGTTAGCTTAACGTTTGTGATTTAGAATAACAGCGTATGGGAGGCGGTTGAAGTAGTTACATAAGGCGTTATCAAATTGAAATGAATACATCAGTAGCTGGGGAAATTTGAGTGGTCAGATTGAAGAAATGTTCTTTGTAACGCAAATATATGTTTCAAGAGATAAATTCGCAGTTACTGGAAATGATAGAAATAAGTAAATAAGTGATGTAATAAAGGAAAACCTTCCTTTATTTGGATTTTTTCTCGTTTTCATACAGCTCTACAAATTTAATTACAAATCAAAATATCCATTTAAATTTGGGCACCCGCCTTTGATGCCTTGATCATTTTTGATGAGCTAATAAAAAAAGAGTAGTGAAGTGAAAGGAAATTGAAAGAAAAGAGTTTCGTATAGAAACACAAATTATGGTCGCGAATCACACCTTGTCTGCAACGACAGAACACAATACACCTGTCAAGCGTGACGACTAAGACAACTACCCCCAATATTTTTCGAAAGGCCTACGCAGTGACTATGTATGCAGCTGAAATGATAAAAAAAATACGTAACCGGTGACCGGAGAGCATTGCGATCCAACAACAAAATGTCGTGGTACATTGCCTCAAGGACGTTATTAGATTTAATGTACGAATTACTTAGTCATTCTAATATTGTAATTGATATATAATTATTTGAAAATTACAAAAAAAATATGTGAAAAATATGCAAAAATTAAATGTATATTGTGTAAACAATTTTACAAGCCCATCTTAAATTATTTAACACATATCCACCCGAATTTAAAAAGATAATTTAAACTCCACAAATATATAGGTCCTTGTGAAACACAAGGTGAAGTATACTGGCATATAACATTACATAATCAACAAACAAAAACTACATCATAAAAACTTAGAAATATAGTAACTAACCTAAGTCCCCTAAGTCTGTCCCTTGCGGAAGGAAGGGTGTCCATAAGGCTACATTCCCCCGCTGAATGGCTATGCCTATTCTTTGGCCGAGGAATGCGCCAGCCCTAGGGCCTCGGATACATTGAAAAAATCTACATCTAATGTTTTTGAATAATTAAAGGCAGTTTGAAAGAGTGTTGCTCATAATTTCCAATAATCAATTTTCCTTCGTAGCAATTACTCCTGTCCCATATTATCGCAGTGCCTTTTTTTCCAATGCTCTATGTTCTGTACGCATTATTTCTCGAAATTAGTTGGTAGTTTCTTGTGTCAAGGGCAAATCACTTAGAAATAGGAGGTCAGTCTTCGGGTACTAAATTATTATAATTAAAATACTTCCCGAGTAATTAAGAGAGTAGAAAAAGGAGAGGAGAAAAATTAAACAGCGTTAATAATAATAAGGCCGGCAACGTATTTGTGACTCCTCTGGTGTTGCGAGTGTCCTCAGGCAATCCGTCTGCTCGTTTGCCTCCTATATCATAAAAAAAATCATTGGTAAAACAAGCGGCTAAATATGGGAAAGGAGTAAGTGGCCGTAGAAAAAATGATTTTCAGATATTATGGGCCACACTCGTTTGAAAACCCCCAACTCAAGTTGCTTTTCCCCGAATTTTTCGTACCTCTAACCGTAAAAGGGGGAATCCAAAACGTGAGTATATTTGAATGTTTGCATACTCTTATCTCGGCGTCCGTCATATTTATCCCAGTTCCGCCACGTTAATGCTTTTAAGATATCCTGTTACTGGAAGATTTAGCTTTAAATCTGTACTAGACAACCATAAGGATACAGGATGGAACTTAAATCGTGAACAGAAGTATGTTAATGTAAATTCATAAACAGGTAACAATTAAATGCACTAATTCTCACTTACTTAAGTTTTTTTTGTAATTCTTTTCTCTTATTTTTGATTTGAAGGTGATAAGCATACCTCGAACAAATCATGTGGATGACGTAAAAATGACGTAGCTAATTTTGCACACTGATGTCTGTATTGCAACATCCGTATGACATATTGCACGAATTAACAGATTAACTGCATATAATTTCAAGAGATCTATACAGAATTATCTGAATGATAGGATGATGTACTTAGTGAATAAAATATATGCTACGAGATTTGTTTACGTAAGTACAATAATTGATAATAAAAGTCAATATGTTATTAAAAAATATTTATTGACATGACATCATGTACAAAACTATTACTCCAACAAGTCTATAATTGTTATTATTATTTTACGTCTTTTGAAAAAATTGTAAAGAAAAATCTAAATAATTACGAAGTCACTTTATTGTTCAACTGAATGACAATGTCAGTCAAAGATGTTATGTACCTACTCGGCTCATGTCAAGTGGCGATGTCGTTTTATTAAAGAGGTTGATAATTGATAAGTAGTAATTGTTTATGAAAATATTTTTGAAATCATCCTATGAGTGGTTTGACGTCATCCGCATGATTTGTTCGAGGTATGGTGATAAGATATTTAAGATGTAAAAGAGTAAATTTTATTTATATTTTTTTATTTATTGTATTTATTGAAGAAGAAAGCGACCATACATTATGTTATATATAATACAAGATATTAACTTGAAGTGTACACTTACTACTGAGCGTTCCCCATAGACTCCGATAAGCAGCATGTGGGCACCATGCTTGGCAGGTGGGTTGGCGATCGCAGTTTGTTTCATTTTTTATACAACGGCAGTAAACAGACATACGGCCCGCCTGATGGTAAGCAGCTACTGTAGCCTATGGACGCCTGCAACTCCGGAGGATTCACATGCGCGTTGCCTACCGTAAAAGATGTTGGATCTCTCGGAACCTTACTCACCATCAGGAAAACAACACTACATACCTGAAAGGTAGCAGTGCTATTATGGCTGTGGTATTCTGTAAGGAGGAGGTACTTCCCCAGTTGGGCTTCTCCAGACTCAAGCGTGATGGTACTTCGCTGTGCCCTACCTCTCATTGTATACCGTGAGCTTCGCTGTGCCCATCACTCTGAGTACATCTAATACCTTATGTCACGTATAGCACACGTGTTACATGTTTCAGAAATCTGTCGTGCCGCCAACGCGAACCAACGCTCGGCACTCATAGTGCATATGGAGACCCAAGCTCTCCGAAACTTGTCGCAATGACTATATAAATTTTAAATTAAATTATTACTTAGAATATTAAAATTACTCACGTAAGTTTATATAAAGTTCGCGTCACACTTATTAGTAAGTCTGCTCTTTCCAACAGATTCGGGAACTTAAACTAGTCAAAGGCACTTAACTATACGGAATTCAACGTTATATACATTACGAAAACTTTGCCTCATCATGTCATCTTCTTAAGACAAACAAAACATATATAAAACATGTACGTTGAATATAAAAGCCTTAATTTATAAGCGGGGAGCGATTTGAAAATAAACTCCTTGTGTAACATAAATAAATGAATACTGCTGTACACCCTTATACGAATTGAGTGAGCCCCACGGTAAGCTCAGGAAGGCTTGTGTTGTGAGTACTCAGCCAACGATAGTTAAATACACATTTCTATCTACTAAATACCCATCTTAATCTGTGCTCATCACACAAATAAATGCCCTTACTGGGATTTGAACTCAGGACTATCGGCTTCATAGGCAGGACCCACTAGGCCAAATCTGTCGTCAAATGCTGACAATAAACGGGAATCCCCCATGATAAGGGATCCTTTTTTTCGACAACCTATAGGGTGGACCTATGTCTAGCTGTATACGTTTCAGGCCTATGTAAATATATTTATTTATATATGATATTACCAACTAAAACATACAGCATATTACAGAACGTCCTTACAAAAATTTACTGAGCCCCAAGGTAAGCTCAAGAAGGCATGTGTTTTTGGTACTCACTACTCAAGCAACGATATTATATAATATACAAATACTTAAATACATAGAAAACACACAAATAGTTGCCAGTACTGGGATTTGAACCCAGGATCGTCGACTTCGTAGGCAGAGTCACTACCCACTATGCCAGATTTGAAGTTAATCACTCACGCTCACTCAAAATCTCTCACGCTTTACACTTGCACCATCCACCACACCGTCTCCGCGCTTCAGACACGCCTCATCCAAAGTAAGTCGCGTCCTACATGTAGCTAAGCAAACAGAAGCAAAGCCAAAGTCACCAGTCTAGCCAGACCTTCCCCAAACCCAATATACCACGGAGCTTCAGCTCAGGTTACCCTGGACAAGTAAAACGAAACAAAATGAGGGTAGAAGTAGGTAGTGTGGACAGAAGATTCATTAGTTTTCTTGGCGCTTTAATTGCATAGCGAATAGCGATCATGTTTTGTTTTTGGTGAAAAGTATGATTTTTCGTAGCTTATTATATTACGAGCTGCTGCTGAAAACGCGGCCAAACTGAACTCGAACCTGGAAACAGTGTAAGACTTTGTTCTGGTCGCTTTGGAGACAAGCGGACCCTGGTGCATCGAGGTAAACATAAATATTGCCAATCTAGTTAGTCTCTATACCATGAAATCTTAAGAAATTAAACTAGTACCCGTACCATGAGTTGTACTATTTTAGTGCGAACGAGATGCACAGATAGTAAACTCGATACTTGTCGAAAACGTCAATGTCACAACTCATGGTACGGGTACTGTTTATCGTAAACATAAAAAAACGTCTGTACAAAGTCACGTTCCTCCGACATACTGGCTATTTCTCTCTTTTCGGTACTATGTAGAGCAGCGCCATTTATGAACACTTATCGAGTTATTTTGACAGCAAGATATCTCCAAAAAACTAGTATAGCACTGATATGTACTGCTGTTAAACAAGATAGATGTCGCTAATGTGTTTGCCAGAATCCGAGGAACGCGGTTTTGTTTAGACATTGGTTGGCATCGTTTTTTACAATTCACGTTTATACAGTACAGAAATTGTAGAAAGAAATTATACAGTATTTATCATATATTTCCACATAAAACAACGATAATTTTAATATACGCACGTGGTAAAATCTTATCGCAAACTGGCGAAATGAATGTAGTTTTACTGGCAATAGGTTTTTTTTACTTGGAATATATTATTTTCTATGTGTTTCTTTGCTATGATGCGTTTAAAAATAGCAGATAACGACCTATATAATAGTACGATATTCTGTTACAACATATTTGTTATCGCTGCGTTATAAAAAATAAAATAAAAGATTTTTATTTTTCAATTTAGGCACATTACATGCACTTATGAACGTCAAAGAAAAATCTCTAATTGCTTCATTATTATATCGAAATCAATATATATATTTATAGATTATAGAAACGATATGAGAATTGGCTTGACTCTAGTTTGTCTCTGAATTAAAGAAAACCTACGGTTGCTTGGAAAAAGTTTTCATAAGCCGCCATTTCACTTGGGATATGACTTTTCGTATGCGTTTGCTGGAATTATCTTTTCTAATTTTTTCAATTAAAATCTTAAAATTACAAAATCATGATCATTTTATGAATTTAGTCTGATGCTTTGGTCTCTTGCTCCACGACCCCGAAATCATTCTGTATTATGTGTGTAGATAAATTAATGTATGTAACTGCACGTAATTATGTACAGAAAGATGCCTAATTAGGCATAAAAATACTCGTTTGATATTATTATGTAACTCAGCTCCGTTTCGTTTCATAAAAGTAAACTCGTGTTTTATGCCTTACATTATGTAGCAGTCACATAAACTACTAATAAAACATTACTCAAAATCGTTCTGAACTTACAAATAGTCGTTGACGAGGTAAAGTCCCATAATCACGCAAGGCTGATTAACCAATATACTACGCCGAACTCGATTTCCACAAGTGTTAGCGCACTCGCTTATCACGTAAATGTGCTAACAGTAACACTAACATTATGAACGTTATGTCCTTGTGATAAGGTCTACAAAATCAGTTAACTGGTCTAGGTAATCGAGCAAGTAATCTTACTAGTGTAATCGAGACAGCGTTAGGCCATAATGATGGGTACACCCTTACCACGAGTTGTGACTTTGAGGTTTTCGATAACGAGTCTTATCTGTGCATCTCGTTCGCAGTAAAATAGTACAAGCGGGATGCACAGATAGTAAGCTCGATACTCGTTATCGAAAATCTCAATGTCACAATTCATGGTAAGGGTACTGAACCGGCTCAAAGGCAAGTTCGGAGTAAGCGAATTGCAAGCTAGAAATAATTTAGGCTGTGTTCCAGAACTTTCTTCTTAAGCTGAACAGCTGAAGTCTCTGTCTTTTTGAACTGGAGTAAAAGAGAAACAGTGCGTTACAATATATATTACGCAAAACTCTTCGTAGAGGGCTCTAGTGGTACAATCAGCAGCAAAAGTGGCCAAGCGTTTGAAGTGTTCAAAATGACCTGCACGCGCTCTTATTCTCTTGACAATAGAGACGCGTTGACCTCATTTTGAACACCTCAAACGCTTACCCACATCTGCTGCTGACTGTACAAGCAGATGGGTGCGGGTGACATCATGACAGTGTCAATTTCAGTAAATATTTCAGTTTTTTTCTGGTCACAGGCTTAAGCCATAGATAATATCAGGCTATGTTAAGAGCTTAAATTTATTACTAGCTGTGCTAGTGCTGGGCTCTGCTGGCAGAACATTGCATTAATACCCCCTGTTGGCAGAGGATTCCGTAAAGTCGCTAAAATATGAATGAAATTTTCAGTAATAAATATTTAATATTATTTTGTAAATAAAAGACTTTTAACACAAAACTATCACTCAAGCATATTCTCGTCGTCCTTCGTAACGAGGAGCAAAAACATGAGCCGTTCACGTTGGCTGAGTGACGCAGACCACGGGCCGCAGCGAAAGATGTCGAGCAATATATTATCTACATTTACAATATAATAATAACATAATATAAACATAATTTGAAAGGGGTAGTACATTGTTATCGATGAATTCTCAATCAAAATTTGAGACTTCGATGCCGTAAAGAGTTCAATACTCTTTCGGTAGATGTCGCTACACGTCACCCGTAATGACGTATACCAGGAAGGATAAAATGGAAAAATTTGACGAGCCCAAGCGGTATTCGTATAGCACAATTGGTAGTGCACTGGGCTAGTGATCCAGTGGTTATGGGTTTGAGTCCCGCTGCGAGCCAAATTTTTCTATTTTTCTTTCGATTTAAATACACTAATATTATAAAAGCGAGAGTTTGTGAGTGTGTACGTTTGTTACTTATTCACGTCTAAACGGCTGGAGCGGTTTTAATAAAATTTGGTAAGGAGTTAGTTGACACCCTGGACTAACAGATAGGCTACGTTTCTTCCCTAATAAACCGCGGGTAACACCGCGGGGCACAGCTAGTTACATACAAAACGTGAAAGTATAAACGTAATTTCAATTTTCGATGGTCGTGGTCCTTAGACCTCCATCCTCCATCGGTCCCTTCTTTAAAGAATAACGCATTTTTATTTAATATGTTTAAGATGTCTTTTGTAAACTGTTTTGAAAAAATATGTCCCGCCGAGTTTCTTGCCGGTCACGAAAGTCAAAATGCTTCTCGGGTCAGAGGTGTAGGGTTAGAACCGGTGTAGTTTTTATTTTTGTTCTTTTGTATACTCTACGTGTAAAAGTGCCCTTGTGGCCTACTTGCTGAATAAACGTTTGAGTTTGAGTTTAGAACCGGCATAATAATATCTAAGTGGTATATTATGTGGTATATCTAAGTGGCATATGTGTAGGGCTTGCAATACTGGTATTCTTTGTATGGACAATTCCGGAATTCCGGAATACATATACCACTGGTATATCTAATACCACAGCAGTAGCCATGGCTCGCGTCCCAATCTCGTATTACATGATTACTTTCAGCTCTATTACCGAAGCAATCGCCGTCGGCTCCTCGTGCACTAATGTCCTTAACTGCTAATTCAACATACTCGTTAATGTAGGAATAGCCCAAATAGATGCTACACAAACTAATTAGGTGAATCAATCATTTTGTGTTGTTATTAAATTCTGTTCCATCAGCCAGGGGATAATGAAAGCATGGTTTGTTTGTGGCACCGCGTTTTACTGACACGCTTGGTAGGTGACCTATGTATTATGGAAAGGACATATAGTTACTACTAAGATGTACGTTTTGTGGCTTTAGAAGCTATATATCCATGGATCATATAAGGGGGATTATAACTGCTGTTACTGCTACTGGCTAACTACATCTACTGGCTAAATGTAAATAAATATTACAAGACATTTTTACAGAAATTGACTGAACCCCACGGTGAGCTCAAGAAGGCTTGTGTTGTGAATACTCAGCCAACGATATATATAATAAACAAATACTTATATACATATATCTAAAACACTTATGGCTCGGGAAAAAATATCTGTACTATTTACACAAATAAATGCCTATACAGGAATTTGAACCCAGGACCATCGGTTTCATCGGCAGGGTCACAACCCAGTAGGCCAGATCTGTCGTCGTGTGTATTGTCAAGTATCGTGTGAAGTTACTTTTCGAGCATTTGCCAGCGAACAAATTCTAAGCAACTGTGATTCATTTCGTCTGTGAAACACTAGATGGTACTAGTACCTTAGCCAGCAATGCGAGAATGATATATTATATGGGCATTATGTATCCAAGTTTTATAACACTCTCGCATACAACTGTTTTGAAAGGGAGCTAGGGTCGGTAACCATGGAAACGAGTAACATAACATTGTTTTTTTTTTTTTTTTTCTCTTTATTTAAGAGCTTGTCACCAAAGTGAGCATGTCGCTCCGTTAAAAACAACAAACTATTACATCAACCTTATCTATTAACAAGGACCTTTCGAACTAGCTGCAATAGCGCCGCGGCGGCGCCCGACAAGGGAGCAGCCAGAGCGCTATTGCAACCTCCGACGTGGAATAAAGTAACAAAATTATTAGAACACACTAACTGTGCCCGGACGGCTTCGTTTCGGATACATTCCATTATAACCTTGTAAAGCGTTGTTTTCAGTGAGCGTGACAACATCATGTACTGATTTATGATCTCATAATAGACTGTAGGTATAGATAGTTAGCGAAGTCGTTAAGTTTAAATTTTTATGTTAATATGTTACTGTTGTGTTTTTTTTTTTTATTTTTATTTGTATGTGCGGTGACATGAGTGCTTGGCACAAATGTACATCATCTTCATTTTATTTTATTCTATCACTATCTGTGAGTTCCTGTAATTGGCTCTTTGTTTTTTATTTTTAATGCTTATTGTTCATGTAATAGCTGTTGGTACTCCTTAAATAAATAATAAATAACATGAAACACATCTTCTACTATATTACATTCGTCACAATTAGGGGTGTTTAGTATTATACCTATTTCAGTACTAAACTATACTGATCTAGTAAATATAGTGCGGCAACTGGCCACTTGGGCTCCGCGAAGATGTAAATACCAAAAATAAATATACTGTCAGTGTCATTTCGTGAATCACCAAAAAACGTAATTAAAATTGTGCAAAAGATCTATTTAATCAGAACTAAAAAGCGAACATCAATAACTGTGGCGCAGCGGAGGCCTCCGCACTTCCGGAGGAAGAGAAGACAGTGGGTAAGCCAATTTATCTTTGTTAGATCAGTATAGTCTGAAGTAGAATTTCCTAACACAAAAATATACAGTCCACAGAAACAGCATTACGCCACATTTTCTGGTCCTTCGAACCGGATTTATTAATTTCCAAAATTTGAACCGTAATTTTTTTTTTCCTTAAAAATATTTCCTATTACCATTGTTTTTTTACTTTCGTTTGCGAATCGTATTCGCCGACTATATTGCTATTCCGTTAGCCACAGTTATTGCGTAAAATCCTTCCCATTTAATTCTTCGCATTTTTGTCCGTGACAAAAATGGCGGAAGGCGAGATGCAACTATTATTGCAAATAAATACTTTGACAATCAAAAAAGAATATTTGTTTAACAAATTACAAAAGGCTTACGATGTTTCCAAAACAGTTAAATTGGATAGCCTAGACTCGGTTCAGAATTACATGGTACAGTTTTTAGAACTCGATGACGCACGTTGCGACTTCGAAAAAATTGTCATGGAGATTATCATGCTTGAAATGCAGTCAAATCCTAAAGTTAAACCTTCAACAAGCTCGCTAGAAAGCTTCGACGAATTATATTTTGCTTGCAAAAAGGTAGCTTTGAACTGCAATCGCTTAGTCCAGGAGCCGATTGCGAAATTTTCAACTGAAACCAAGGATGATTGTTTAGCTAGGCCGCTTTTACCAAAAATGGCTTTGTTCGAGTTTGATGGTCAAGTGGAGAATTGGGCCACATTTCATGATACATTTGTGTCTTTGGTTCACAATCGCAAGTTCGAGAACATAGATAAATTTCATTACCTGCTGTCTTGTGTCAAAGGTTCAGCACTGAACATTGTCAAGAGTCTTCCGATCACGTCTTATAATTATCCTCTAGTCTGGCAAAGTTTGATTGATAAGTATCAAGATGTTAGGGGATTGACAGGAAGGTATCTGGACAAAATGCTGAACTTCACACCCTTGACAAAGGATAGCGTAGCGAATTTAAACTCATTCGTAGAGACGTTCGATTATTCTTTAAAAGCGATCC
This sequence comes from Grapholita molesta, assembly GCA_022674325.2. Lineage (NCBI taxonomy): Eukaryota > Metazoa > Arthropoda > Insecta > Lepidoptera > Tortricidae > Grapholita > Grapholita molesta. Next base: position 17,934,974 of record CP053124.2, on the reverse strand, counting down.
ATGCCTTGCATATTGAAAACTTAGACGATTATCTGTTTTGTCACTTGGCATTGCGCGGGCTAGACATTCATACTCGAAAATTATTTGAAGAAAGCCGCGATCCAAAGAATTTACCAACGTTTTCGGAATTAATAATTTTCGTAAACAAACAAATTAAAGTATTGGAACTCACTTTTCCTACTACTAGCTCCCGGTCTATAAGCAATCAACAAGTCAAAGTGAAGTCATCTGTCAACTTCACACAACCGAGTAATAAACTGGCCAGTTACAAATATTCGAACATAAACTCGTCTTCACAAAAGGTTGGATTAGCTGTTTCGCGTAATGATACTCAAAATAATTCTAACCAAAACAAACTGACTTGCGTGCATTGCAACTCAAATCATCTGATTTATCGTTGCGAACAGTTTCGTAAATTGTTAGTTCAAGACAGGGTTGACCGTGTCAATGTCTTGAAACTATGTACCAACTGTTTGAAGAGTGGTCATGAATTGTCAAGTTGTAGGAGCAACATGACATGTGGAGTTTGCTCTCAGCCTCACCACTATTTGCTACATCGGGATGCGAGTGTCCTGCAGGCGGCGGCCGTGCCGAGCCCGCAGACGCCCCGCGCTGCCGTGCGTGCACCGGGGCCATCGCTGCCACGCTCCGTGAGTGTGACAACCGGTCTACCCGTAACTGAGAATCTTCATTCCGTGACTGAAAATTCAAGTTCTTACGGTGTAGTGTTGGGGACAACGAGGACTCTAGTTGTTGACATCACTGGTCAACATCAGAACTGCCGTGCTGTTCTCGATTCTGGAGCTCAAAGCTCTTTTATTACTTTAAATTGTGCTCAACGTTTGGGCCTACCTCGCATCAAATGTCCTTATGCAGTTTCAGGACTAGGAGGTGAAGAAGTCAAAAACTTTGGCATGGTAATATGTGACTTACAACCATGTAATTTGGACTTTCCCAGCTTTCAAATGGAATTAGTGATTGTAGAGAAAGTTTCTTTAGATATGCCAAATATTCTGTTCCCTACAGAAGTTGTAGAGGCATACGAAGGTTTCGAATTGGCCGACCCGTTATTCTTCGAAAAGTCATCGGTTGATATTCTGTTGGACAACGGTGTTGTGTCGGATTTGGTTATTGATAAACCTATTACTGTCAAACCGAACATTCCGAAAGTAATTAAAACGATTTTTGGTTACGTTGTTAGCGGAAGGTTATACGATGACAGTAAACGACTCTCTCTGTCGCTGAATTTACACCTGTCGATTTCCCAAGAAAAGACTTTGGACAAAACGCTGCGTGACTTCTGGGAAGTGGAGGAAATGCCGTGCAAACCTGTACTAAGCCCTCAAGATCAGCTGGCTGAAGATATTTACGTGCGCGATCACTCCCGTGATGAGGGGGGGAGGTATATTGTGCCACTGCTCTTTGCTCCTGATGCGCCTACACTCGGAGACTCTCGCATTGCAGCCGAGCGACGATTACTGGCAACAGAGCGTAAACTTGCGCAATCACCAGTGCTGCAGCAGGCGTACAACGATTTCATGTTGGAGTATGAAAAACTCGACCACATGGAACTGTATACTGGTAGCGCGCCGAGCAAGTTTCTGATACCACATCACAGTATACTTAGGCCCTGCAGTACATCAACTCCCTTGCGCGTAGTTTTCGACGCTAGTGCAAAAACGTCTACAAACGTCTCTCTTAATGACACTCAGTTGACAGGACCAAACCTATACCGTGATATAGGTGCCATTATAACAAATTTTTCGATTATTCGAATATTGTTTTGCAAGTGACATTTGCAAAATGTATCGTGCTATCCTTGTGCGCGAGTCTGATAGAAAATATCAACATATTTTGTATCGATCGTCCATTGACGAACCTATAAAAGTCTATGAATTGAAAACAATAACATATGGCGTAAGTTCGAGTCCATATTTGGCCATACGTAAGTTGCTTCAATTGGCTAGCGATGAGGGTGAACGTTTCCCTTCTGCTGCTAGTGTCATACGACAAGGTATATATATGGATGATGTTCTATGGTCATGCGCAACCTTTTCAGAAGCATGTGCGTTACAGGATGAGTTGATTAATATGCTGCAGTGTGGAGGACTTGTACTAAAGAAGTGGTCAAGCAACTCTGAAGAATTGTTCGAACGAGTTCCAGCTGAGCATCGTGAATCATCTGTTAATTTTCAAAAAGATAGGGACGACATTTCGATAAAGCTTCTAGGTTTGAAATGGTCACCTTTGTTTGACGCATTCAGCTTTTCGCTGAATAAACAAGACACCGTTAATACGAAGAGATCTGTACTTAAAACCCTAGCGTCAATTTATGATCCCGTTGGGTACATTGCTCCGTGCACCTTTGTTGCGAAGTGTATTCTTCAAGATCTTTGGAAGGTGGGTCTCGGTTGGGATGATCCGTTGCCTCAAGACGTGTGTGTGCAGTGGTTGACATTCATTAATGAACTACCTCTACTATCAGAGTTACATATCCAACGACACATCTTGCTTCCAGAAGTAACCGAATGCGAGCTAGTTGGATTTAGTGACGCATCTTCTCGGGGGTATGCCGCCTGCATCTACGTCATCTCACGACATCAGTCGAACGTGAAGTGTAGATTATTGATGGCAAAATCAAAGGTAGCTCCTGTCAAAGTTCAGACGATTCCTAGGATGGAGCTGATGGCTGCAGCACTTCTTGGAAAGCTCATGAAGTATGCGTGTGAATGCTTAAGTCGGATTAATGTAACTAGAATTACAGCTTTAACGGATTCGTCTATAGTTTTGGCATGGCTGCAAACCGATGCTTATAAATTAAAAACATTTGTGTGTAACCGTGTTACACAAACAACAGAGTCAATACCTCCTCATGCATGGCGTCATGTAAACAGCGAAAGCAACATGGCTGACGTTGCATCACGAGGTGTTTCTCCTTCACAATTTATGGCATGTAGCACTCAATGGTTTGAGGGACCAGACTGGATGTACGAAGAGCAAGCCAGCTGGCCTGTATCAGCACATATTATGAATAAAGATGAAAAAGAAATACCGGAGATGAAATTAAACTCAAATACATTTAATTTACTAGCCCAACAGAGTGGAGAAGAAGATAAATTAGAATTTATTGAGCGGTTATGCAACCAGTTTTCTTCTTATTCGCGAATGCAAAGAAGCTTTGCCTGGATCTTACGTTTGCTACGACGATCCCGTGGTCAAGTCTCAATCTGCAACCAAGTCTTAACGACGAGAGACTTGAACCAAGCTCATGATAGCTTGATAAAATTAGTACAAACTGCCTACTTTAAAGAACAAATAAACACTTTAAAAAAGGGTGAAAATTATATTCCTTCGTTAAGGAAACTTGCGCCTTTTCTTGACGCTAATGGCTTTCTCAGGGTGGGGGGTCGTATCTCGCACTCTGATTTGCCGTACAACACAAAGCATCCATTATTGTTGCCGAAGAAGAGTAGGTTTACAAAGCTGTTGGTTGAGTATTTGCATAAGAAATATTTGCATACTGGTCCGCAAGCTTTGCAAAATATCATCAACCAAAGATATTGGATCCTGTCGGCTCGTAGCCTCATTCGGTCAATACACGTGAAGTGCAAAAGCTGCTTCAAATGTAAACCAACGATACTTCAGCCAAAATGGGTGATCTGCCATCAACCCGACTGACACCCAATAAGGTGTTCGAGCATGTAGGTGTAGACCTAGCCGGGCCATTCCACATAAAGGAAAGTTTATGGCGTAATGCGAAGATAGACAAGGCCTATTTAGCGGTCTTTGTGTGCTTTTCTATCAAAGCAGTACATTTAGAAACGCTGTCCTCTCTATCTGCGGACTGCTTCCTGGCCGCTCTAGATAGATTCGTATCTCGTCGTGGTCTCCCGGCTTGTATTTATTCGGATTGTGGTACAAACTTTATTGCAACCAGTAAACATCTTACTGATGTGCAGAAATTCTTGTCTGAGAACAGGAATCAACAAGATATTTTTAACGGCTGCGCTCAGCGCTCGATTAACTGGCAGTTCAATCCTCCTAGTGCCCCTCACATGGGCGGCTTGTGGGAGAGTTGTGTTCGTATTGCAAAATATCATCTTGTGCGTGCTATCGGTAACAAAGCATTAACCTTTCAGGAGCTATCAACGATTTTCTGTAAAATTGAAGCAGTTATGAATACCAGGCCATTATGTGCTTTACCAGCTAGTGATAATCCTCATGAGTTCAATGTCTTAACCCCAGGACATTTCCTGGTAGGCAAAAGTCTGACAGCTGTACCAGAGTATGATCTGCAGACTGTACCTACAAATCGTTTATCACGTTGGCAATATTTGCAAAACTGTTCTCAACTGTTTTGGAAAAATGGAGCCAAGCTTATTTACATACTTTACAGCAAAGGTCAAAATGGTTCACCTCGCCTCCAAACATCAAAGTAGGAGACTTAGTGTTGGTTAAGGATGATCGGGCCTCTCCATGCAGTTGGCCACTAGCAATCGTCGAACAAACACATCCCGGTTTGGATGGCATTGTGCGCAAGGTTACTCTGCGTACAAAAGCCAATAACTCTTTGTCCAGACCAGTTAATAAATTATGTCCTCTGCCTTATAGCGACTAAATTCCCCCTTTGCTCTTTAATTACTTAGATTTCGTTTTTCTGCGCTTAAGCATGCGCAAGTTCCTTTATTTTATTTTCCCATGTTTTGTGAGAAAGCTACATAGTGCTTTCGGTGGGGGGTGTTTAGTATTATACCTATTTCAGTACTAAACTATACTGATCTAGTAAATATAGTGCGGCAACTGGCCACTTGGGCTCCGCGAAGATGTAAATACCAAAAATAAATATACTGTCAGTGTCATTTCGTGAATCACCAAAAAACGTAATTAAAATTGTGCAAAAGATCTATTTAATCAGAACTAAAAAGCGAACATCAATAACTGTGGCGCAGCGGAGGCCTCCGCACTTCCGGAGGAAGAGAAGACACTGGGTAAGCCAATCTATCTTTGTTAGATCAGTATAGTCTGAAGTAGAATTTCCTAACACAAAAATATACAGTCCACAGAAACAGCATTACGCCACAAGGGGACACAACTTTTTTCATCAAGAAACCAAATTTATTTAATGGAATATGATCAGAACGTAGTCTCATCAGCAATACAATATCTGTTCTACTTAGAACATAACATTGTTGATTGGGGCAATCACTAGTTTAGGCATGGAATATGGAAAACCTTTGGTGATTCGGTGATACTACATTATCTTACGCTGAGCTCGCAATGGTGAATTTGAAGTTTCAAGCGATAAATTGCTGGCAACCTGTTTGCAATCATTAAAAACTGACAGCTGCCAACCTTAGTGCTTCTTAAATAGAGACTTATACGCTCTTCTAAACTTGTGTGATTGACTAAATAAACGAGAATAAGCCGTTTTATACTTGAAATACGAGTAAGTTACCGGCACAAATGAATAAATAATATTACTTGTCAATGCTATATGCTCCACCTGCTGACTGAGATCTGTGACTCCTCAACAATGTTGCGTGTCTGAAGAATGCCAGGGTAGGGAGACGGTCTTCGGGGAGGATTAATTTCGTAGCACCGAGATTGTTAGGATACGTGCGAGATAACGCCCCTCGAGGGTCAACGGAGTATTGGACATACACTTTTACCGGATTCTCTTAGTTTGAGGTGTAATAAGCATTCGTACTGATATAATATGATTACTACAAATTAACGGGAGTTAAGGTTGACTCCCGTTAGAGCGGCCCGTCGCCAAGCCGAGGACACCATTGCTACATTTTTTTTCTGACATAGGCGGCAAACGAGCAGACGGATTGCCTGGTGGTAAGCAATTACCATCACCCATGGGCACCCGCAACACCAGGACAGTCACAAGCGCGTTGCCGGTCTTTAAAGGGGATTGAAGCTCTGGGAACCTTACTCACTATCAGGAACACAACACTGCATACCTGGACCCGGGTATGTCCTTAAACTACGTCCAACAATGAGAGGTAGGGCACAGCGATGACCATCACGCTTGAATCTGGGGCAGCCCAACTGAGGAAGTACCTCCTCCTTACAGAAGACCACAGCCATAATAGCACTGCTACCTTTCGGGTATGCAGTGTTGTGTTCCTGATGGTAAGGTTCCCAGAGTTCTAACCCCCCCTTAAAGGCCGGCAACGCGCTTGTGACTCCTTTGGTGTTACGCGTGCCCATGGGCGACGGTAATTGCTTACCACCAGGCAATCCGTCTGCTCGTTTGCCGCCTGTCATAAAAAAAAGGTAACAGTGTTATTATGGCTGTGGTCTTCTGTAAGGAGAAGGTATTTCCCCAGTCGGGCTGCTCCAGATTCAAGCGTGATGGCCATCGCTGTGCCTTGCCTATCATTGTTGGACGTAGTTGAAGGACATACCCGGGTCCAAAATAATTTTGCACCTATGGAATCAATCATGTGGTCACCCGCTCAAGCCGGTCATGCGACAGCTGTTACAGCTATCTAAAAAGGCTCTGCTCGGCCCGGTGATGGGAAGGAGACGTAATGTCGACGCGATGTCAACGTGCTTGTGACGATCGTCTACTCGCAACAAACGGCTGGATGGAATGACGCTCGTGTTAATGTCAATTCGAGTGTCGGGTCGCTCTGGCCCGGGCCGACTCGGTGAGTGCTCGGTGGGGCGAAGGTTCAGGCTTGGGAGGGCGACGTGTAGGAGACGCGACGGTGTAGCGTGAGTCATCCTTTAACCGCGTGTGTAAACTTTAAAAATTACGTCCGACATTGACCTCATGGTCTCGGGTGAAGACTGGCTGTAGTTCATATCACGATCTTCTAGCCGGCCAGTTTTTATAACTACCGGCAGTTCGTCTTGTTTATTAACTCGAACGTTCTTCGAACTAGGGATGTTACTGGGTCGACACACTACTTATATCGGTATCGGTATATTATCTTGTAATAATATTTACAAAAAAGACGATAGTTTAAGTCGCCAGCTCTCCGGTCACCAAAAAACTTGTGCGTGCTAGGACTCCATGGAGCTAGAATTTCTACGCCAAACTGTATTGTCTATCTTTACAATAAAATTTATACAATTTAAAATTACTTGATTAATTAATTTTGCCCTTGAATTAGTAAAGGAGTCACGGCGCACTTTAACAATAAAAACAAAACTTTTATTTATCTTTAAACTCTTAACAAAGCTCTGATTATTTTAGTTATTCCGTCCTGGCTCGGCCCTTCCGCTGGAATTCAAAATATAGTATAACTTTATTCAGTACTTTGAGTTATCTGTCCGACTTTACAGTGTAAAAATACCTATAGATAATCATTACAACTAAATCACTTCAAGAGAAGTTTCAACGCATGCCTACGTTTATAAGTTACACACAATTTAATAACATTTAATTGAGTCGATTTTTCAATTTCATCTGGTAATAATTAACGTAAGAGAGATGCTAAGGTATTTTTGATACGTCGTATTACTAAATAAAATATACAATAGAACTTATAAAATATTAAAAACACAATATTGTTTTTAGAAACCAATATAAAAAACATTACAATTAATAAAACATGTAAATTAATCTTTTTTTATATAATAATTGTACATACCTACTGCCGTGTGGGCGGCGTGTGGTGTGGGATGACTAGAAGCACCACACCACTCCATAGAAGATCCATAGAAGGGAAAAGCCCGCGGGGGACGAATATGCGACAAAGGGAGAAATCGACGGATGGGCAGCAGCGTTCGTCGAAACCCAATCTACAGCTACTGCGTTCGACAACCCGTCTAACAAGCATGGTGACAATAGCAACTACCCCTATGTCCAGCTGTGGACGATCTACGGCTGATATTTTGAATGAAATAAACTTTTTGATTACTCTATTTTCAAATGCAGCAAAATGATTAAATGCACTTAATTGCTTTCGTAAGTGGCTTAGAAAGGTTTATTGAAGTCCCTAGGCTCAAAATTGGCTCGGCTCCTACAATTTTTGTTACCATGTACTGTACATGATACTTATCTTGTGTTCCCGAAACTGCCATCGCCCTTAACTTGGCTAACTTATTTTTCCCAATAATTCTGAGGATTCAAGCCACTGTTCTTGTTTAAGAAACTTTTTCCCGCGGCCTTTTAATTCCGTGTCTTTACGAAATAAGTTTTGGGTCCTATAAGGACGCGGGCTTCAATTATGTTAATGGTTGTAAGGTCGCGTTTTAGGCGGAAACATTTGAACAACGTTTCTGTTGTGTATTTTTCTTTTCTGAAAATTAACAATATTTACGTTACTAAGAACAAATAAAATTTATTTTTATTTAACATTTTGATTTTTAAGTTTGAGTCGAAATCGCCCATATCATGTTTAAAGACCTTTCTAAAAGGCTTGTCGACCCCACTGGTGACCGCAAAGCTGGCAGCTTCTTCGCGCAACGGATCAGTATCGCGATACAGCGGGGGAATGTTGCCAGTATCCTTGGCACCATGCCAAAGGGGCACAATTTTAACGACGTTTTTTAAATTTCTATTTTTTTTTTCTTTAGTTTTATTGTTTACGTTGTATTTATCTGTACATTCTAGGTTATTCTTCAAAAAAATCTTACTTGTTTTTAAGTAGTTACACTACTATTATATAAAATATACCAGACTCGAATCCGGGACCTATATTTTACTAAAGGTGAAACAAACATTTGCAAAACCTCCCCATTGCAAAGATACCAGAGTCCGCTTAATAAGCTGCGGGTTTTTATTAAAATGAAATAAAATTAATTTAAATGCTAATGAGATAGAATCCCAGCTTTTGACATAGTGCGCTCCGGGGACGCGCCAAACGGATTGCCCGGGGATGGAAGATCGTATTTAGTATTTTAGACGGCAAAGTCAACTTAGGATTAAAAAAGTGTTCTTATTTTTAAACATCTAAGAATCTTTTTCAATTATTTAAGTAAGATAACCAATACAAATAATCGTAAAAATAATTAGAAACTAAATAGATTCGGTCAGAAACGTCATTCTTGGTACAACCGATGACCGGTCTGGCCTAGTGGGTAGTGACCCTGCCTATGAAGCCGAAGGTCCTGGGTTCGATTCCCAGTCAGGGCATTTATTTGTGTGACGAGCACTGATATTTGTTCCTATGTTTGTTTTCTATGTATTTAAGTATTTATATGTATCTATCTATTATATACATCGTCGTCTAGTACCTAGAACAAGCCTTACTGAGCTTACCGTAGGACTAGGTCGATTTGTGTAAGATTGTCCCGAAATATTTATTTTATTTTATTTATTTTATAAAATTATATCGCTGACTGTACTCTTTTTCCCAATCATCAACTATTCTTCGATCTTACGACCCTAAAACATTGCATAATATATACTTACTTACTTGAGAAATTTTAACTAGTTCTGCTTGGTGTAATGGGTTAGGGCGCGAAAGCTGGATATGTGGGTTCAAATCCTGCCTAGGACGCTAACTCACCGCTTTTTCAAGTATATTTTATGCATATCAATTATATTTTATTTTTCTGTCTAACAGTTTTTCCTTAGTAAAGGAACCTTTTTGTAACAGAAATCTACAAGAATGATTTAACTGCTTAAGCCTCATAAAGAGATGGCACCAAAGTCCTCATTGCCATTGCCAAGGCTAAAGGTCCCTTTTTTATGACCCCCAGATCTCAGCAGGCTTGTTTTAAATTTATAGACCCTATTCGGATTAGGCCTGTCTTATTCTGAAATGTTTTATACAGCTATTACAGTTTAAATGCCTTTTTTGTGGGGTCCAGGATTTAAATACGTTTGTAGTTCTATCCAATAATTTAAAGCGTTTATTTTGTTTCGGTTTTAAAATGGTAATTTATACAGTACTAGATGATGCCCGCGGCTTGGCCCGCATGGTTAGAGGAAAATTTAACATATTCAGTCTTCCCGTGGTAATGAAATGTTTTGCCACGGAAAAGTAGCCTATCTCACTCTCCATCCCTTCAACTGACTCCACTTAAAAAATCACGCCAATTCGTCGCTCCGTTTTGCCTTCAAATATGGACAAAGTAACAAACACACTTTTGCATTTATAATATTCGTATGAATTTTTTACATAATTTGCTATAATGGATGCTTCTTTGTAACATACATAACGTTATTGATAGGTATTGCAGAGATATCTGCAAGTTACTTATTTTATTCACATCGTGGAGCGCTGCCCAAAGCGACTACCAAGGCGATCCGGTAGACTTGATATTTAAGTATCAAGAAGAAATATTTAAGTATTATGCTACATAGAGGTATGTAGCATAATACTTAAATAAATAAAATAAATAAATAAATATTTCGGACATTCTTACACAAATCGACCTGATCCCACGGTAAGCTCAATAAGGCTTGTGTTGCAGGTACTAAACGACGATATATATAATAAATAGATACATATAAATACTTAAATACATAGAAAACACCCATGACTCAGGAACAAATATCTGTGCTCATCAAACAAATAAAAAAAAAATGTGTTCTTAGTTATGTTGTAGTTACTTTTACTATGACAGTATTAGTACCTACATGTCTCATGAAATATGACTAAAATCGTTTCAAATCGCGTCATATAAACTACTTGAATATTTTCTTCTCAAATAAGGTCTACCGTTAATAACTGTTTACATAGGAAGTTGGCCTAAACAATGGACTTTCACACAGTTACCTCGGACACTGACACCGCCCTTATCGGAGTCTCACGCGTGTGAAAATACGCAATTAATGCAAAATTTTCTGATTGTAATCTGGGCTATGTTTGTTGCCGACGTTTATCTGTAATCCAATAGGGTAGCTTTTATATACATGCTAAACGTTTAAAAATATTAATATAATAAAGACATGCCAACATCATGTTGAGGCATGCTCAGTGTAGAGTTCCGTAGTTTTCGATCGAAGTTCAAAATACTATTCCTCGAAAAGTTTTATAGAACTGCAGTTTCATGATTTTTTCATATATTTTTTTATGACAAAAGGTGGCAAACGAGCAGACGGAGTGCCTGATGGTAAGCAATTACCGTCGCCCATGGGTACCCGCAATACTAGGGGAGTCACAAGCGCGTTGCCGACCTTTAAGGGGGGTTGGAGCTCTGGGAACCTTACTCACCATCAGGAACACAACACTACATACATGAAAGGTAGCAGTGCTATTATGGCTGTGGTCTTCTGTAAGGAGGAGGTACTTCCCCAGTTGGGCTTCTCTGGACTCGAGCGTGATGGTACTTCGCTGTGCCCTACCTCTTATTGTTGGACGTAGTTTAAGGACATACCCGGGTCCAAATTTTTCGAAGTATCTCTTATCTATTTCCGAAAAAATGTTTAAGTCAAATAGCTTTTATCTAATAACATCTCAGACTTTAAGGTTAAACAGAAAATGAAATTACCCCCTACTACCTACCTCTAACCTCGCGAGGTACCCTATATTTTTTTTATTTGACCACTTAGTCCGCGCGATTGATTTTCATATTCATACCAAATTACAGCCCTTTAGGACTAACGGTTACTACGCATAGCCGGAGAAACTGGAATGATTCACAAATATCATATTCGGTTTTTTATATTTAAAAAGCAATGATACTTTTCGATTAATTTTACAGCCTTACTCCAACGGTTTTTGGACACAGTTAGAAAACAATAACACAACCTGGGTAACAAGGAAAACTAACTTTAATACGTACTTAAGAGTAATTAATTTTGGCCCTATAAGTCTTTCGCTGTATATGTAATTGAACTACAAACTTCAACATCAGAACGTCTTAATCCATGTTGAATTACATCTTTATCCGACCAAATTAAGTGAATTGCACTCAAAACTATGTACTTAACACAAACTGCAAGCAAACTTCAGAATGTACAAGTTTCGATGCAATCTCTAAAGACATTGCTTGTGATTGACTAAACCAATTAAGAAGAGCTATGAAACATCCTTAAGTATCCCCTATGGGGTTATATTTGGGTGTGTTGAGGAGGGCAACGGAGTTCTACGTTAACTGGCAACACTACACTAACGAGGTTTGGATAACATCAAGTTTTGGAATATGCATCCTATAAACGTTACCCTGAAGCTGCTATAGCACCATGTTAATTATTGGAGTAAAAGATAATTGGGTTAAGTAAGCGATAAGTTTGTGAAGTTTTGAGTGTTATTTAGGAACTTTGGTCACCGTGGAGTTGTGGTTGGCACTAAAGTGTAAGCGCAAGTAAAACTGGAAGTAGTTAAGATTAGAATTCGTCGTGTAGAAATGAGTTTGCATATATTTTATAGTGCGGTACTTATTAACCTAGGAATTGACCCTAAACTGCGACCTAACGCTACCGGAGAATGGGGAGCATGCTTTTAAAGCGTTGTAATATACTGCGATCGCCAACCAGCCTGCCAAGCGTACGTAGGGTAGGTTAAGGCATCTGCCATCAGAATGCCTCATAAAGGATGAGGTCTTGAATGCAATCTACCTTTTGTGGTTATAGGCACAGCACCTGGAACACTGTTTTGAGCTCAGCGCGTTAGATTCAGAATTAAATTTAAAAAAAATGTATATTTAAAAAAATGCCTACACTTTTATCACAACTACTTACAACTGTTTATTAAGTCGAGTGATAGGCATCATTACGCTTTATGAACGTTTTACAGTGATGGAGACAAACTTCTCTCAGTCAAACACAGTGTTTAACAAAACTTAACGAACGCTAGTCGAATTGAGATTAGAATTATATACATAGGTACCATTTAATTGTTTTTTGCCAATTTATTATGTTGTTCCGAAGTTGTATACACGTTTCAATAAAGTCGTAATGAGAGCCGCTCGGAGTCGAAACAAACGTTCACACGCTACGAAGACACAAGTTTTATGCAAGCATAATAATTACGGTAAATATACCGCTAAAAAAAAATGTCCCGAAATTGTCTTCCGATTTGACACAGTTGCACATTAGCAACAATAATATTACTTTGCTATTCCGCTATTTAATAATGTGCTAGTCAATCAGTGCCAACCCATTATATTTACTTGCGTATTTTTTCATGCATTAATGTTCCCTCCCTCCCACCGCAAAATTAAATACGTAAATAAACATAACAAACCACCACCAATAATACCAAAACTCGACACGTGTTTCGCCTCTCTACGAGGCATCCTCAGGAGACGCTTGACGCTTAATGCATGAAAAAATACGCAAGTAAATATAACGGGTTGGCACTGATTGACTAGTACGTTATTAAACAGCGGAATAGCAAAGTAATATTATTGTGGTTAATAATATGGGCTTCCGCAAAGTAACGCCTGATTCAATTAATTACCAGTTGCACATCACATGCAACTTTGTCAAAATGTCGGAAAAAAAAATGTCATCAGTGAGCATGTTACTTTAAGGGGGCGTCGAGCGTCGAATTTAAGCATGGCGGCTCTGGTAAAGATGGGCGAACCGGTCGCGAATTAAGACATTTTTGTTCAGTATATTTTAAAAAAATCATTTTTTACAAATGTAAGACGTATACGTTATAGAAAATAAGTAATTTTGATATTATTAAAAAACTTATGACGTTGAGTATTTGCAAAGAATTAAGTGTAGCCTATCTTTTTTAGAGGTCACTTTGAATGTAATTTATATAAAGAAAAATTCAAGTAATTGTGTTTCTGAATCGTATGATTTATTCAGTTAATCCTTAAAATTTTAACTTATGACGCCTAAAGGATTAACTATACAAAAAAAAGGTATCTAACAAACGAAATTCCGCTGTCATTCTTTCAGCACCTACTTATTCACAGTTGTAAGTACGATTGGTCGACATCGCAGCCATACCAATTTCAAGTTTTAACTTAATAACATTGCGACTAATTACCGCATTTTCAATGGCCGTTACAAACGCAACATAACTCCGCATGATTCGCCCAGTAATTTGCAAGTCTATTGACCCAGTTCCACACTGGAACACTCTGAAAGTATTTCACGTTTCACCATACCAACGTTACGTGCGTGGCGTTGGAAATGAGACCCGGTTTTCATTTTTTTTCCCCGGTTAAGAGGCACTTGTAGATTTAATTCGCAGGCTTGGAAGTGGGATATTGGTTTTGCAATTATAAGTTTAAGGTCGAATGGTTTGCTGAGATTTGTTTAAAATTGCCATATTTTATAAGATTTGAACTACAGAAGTGTGTGGATAAGTATAAGCAGTTACTTATACAAAAATGCCGTATTCTAATTTTTTTATTTAAACTTTCGTGAGACATATTTAATAAATTAAAAATGAACACGGCTCTACTCACGTTTATTTAGTCACTCGCGCGACATGTTTCGGAGAACATAGGCCTCCATTTTCAAGCACTATGAGTGCTGAGTGTCCGTTCGATTCGGTGATCCCGTCGCCGGCCCGTCGCGCACTCCTTAGTGTCTTAGTGCTTGAAAATTCTCCGAAACATGTCGCGCGAGTGACTAAATAAACGTGAGTAGAGCCGTGTTAATTTTTTATTTATGCAATATTCTAACATTTCTAATAGCTTGACAGTTATGATTTCAAACAATTTCCTTTAGATAAAACTCGTACGATATTAAAAAGAAACTCAGTTAAACAACTGTTTAACAGCGAAACGGCGTCCTATAGAAGAACCCGACAAGAATCAGTGTACAGAATACACGCCCAAGGGCAACCCGGGTAATTTTTCCCGGGTAATTTTTATCCGCTTATTATTCACGGGAACAATGGCGCATCTGCAGTAATGGGTGGGTTTGTTGCAACTGCTAAATGGTTATCTTGGGCTCCAGGGCTACTTGTAGGGCTGCGGTACAAACTGCATCATGGAGCGAGTTACTTTTATAACCCTATATAAGAACCCCTTTCGTACCCCTTTACAAGTTTACGCGTGGGTACCTCTGGTCAACACTACCTCTAGTCATAATTAAAACTCAACTTGTGTAGGTACAAAATGATAATTCCTGATGTATTATGTACGAGTAATTGTGCTTCGTACGTAAAGGGTTATATTTATGTATTTTCTTATATATGTTGGAAAACAAACTTATTATTACGTAAATTATAATATAGCTACAAATGTGAAGTTTTCGCGGAATTACAGCAATGCCAACTACGATGCGAAACTTTGTTACGAGATCTTTAGCAATATGTTGATAATATACGATTATACGATAGTTGTAATAATAATATGTTGATACCTACATTTCACTAATATGTTCGAAAATGATAGCCATTTTATTATCGATATTAGTATAGATCTTGTGAGATGCATGCGTTTATTTAGTGGATTTTTTTTTAGATACAACATTCTGGTGATTGCAATCATAATGAGCCCAGAAAAGTTTAGATAGAAGAATCTGAAGACCTGATATCTCAAAACGCGATATGACAGAATGATACGTAATCTCAAAACGCGCTTCGCTTACTACTTAGCTTTATAATGGTTGCGCACCTCTGGCCCGGCTACTTTTCGCCTCCATTGTCGGACCAGTCGCGGCATTGCCAGCGGTTGCCAACCATTCGGCTCAGGCGTACCAGCATAACTATGTCTCCATAATCCATAGGATTTTATAGAACTATTAGGTAACGCAAGGACACCACATGTACATCGCGTAAATGGCGCAAAAATTACATTCCTCTGTATATTATATGGAGAATAAAATATGTAAGTTTAGGTTAGGTTAGGTTAGTCTTGTTCTAAGCTTTCATTGCCGACTTTTTTTTGTACAATCAAACCATGTCATATTATCATAATATCTTCTTATCAAGTCAAGATGATTCTAACGAACCTAAACACCAAGGGTTGCACCACCATCATATATCATTGTACGGAACTTGAGGAACGGAAAAAGTGTGTTTTTCAACTAAATCGATTAAAGACATCTGCTTCCAAATTGAGTTGCAAGATTTCGCCCGAACATACTTCTTACACTGCAAGTTAAATTAAAGTTTGTGTAATATTTTTGCACACATGCAGGTTCTGTGGAAATATCTTAAAAAATATAATTTTATTGGATCGAATCGAATGCTCGGCCGCGGTGAGCTATCGGAATCGATTCGGCAGCGGATCGCTCGCGAATAATTAAAATACACGCTTTGCATTTTGTATTAACGTTTTTTTCGCTCGAAAATACCGGCAGATTTATAATTTGAGCGATTGAAAAAAATATTATAAGCTTTAAATATTACTGAAAATAAAGACGACAGTATTTCCTAGTTGAATCGTGAAGCTGATACGCTGAGCGAGGTGGCTGCCAGCTCTTTGGTCTCCTGTGGCGTCTATGATTATCTTTTAAAGGTCCTTAAAGAGACTCAGAATGCCAGGGCCACACGGACCGAGGGTCACTACCACGAATGGGACACCAATGTGTTTTGCACCGAGACCACTGTATTTTCACTATAAATTGGCTCTTTTTGTTCAGTATTAAAAACTGCGCACCTTGCGGTTGAGTCATTAATTTTGGATATTCTGTCATCAGCTAGGGAAAACAAAAGCACAGTTGGTTAAAAAAAAGTGGCACCGCGTTCTACTAACTAATCCTTTAGGTAGGTGATCCATTATGGAAAGCACAAAAATGGAAGGAGCTCTGGGAACCTTACTCACCATCAGGAACACAACACTACATACCTGAAAGATAGCAGTGTTATTATGGCTGTGGTTTTCTGTAAGGAGGAGGCACTTTCCCAGTTGGGTTTCTCCAGACTCAAGCATGATGGTATTCGCTGTGCCCTACTTACCTCTCATAAACAAAAAGTAAAACGGTATGACCAAAGAAAGTATTTTTGCAACTTTTACAAACTTCATAAATATTTCACACATTTCAAGCCACTTGCCATGCTCCCATTCTCTCACCTTTAACTCCTACAAATCTTCAAATAATATACAATAAGGCTTGTACACAAGCCGCAAGGAGCAATTACTAGCGCTGTATGGCTTCAAATTATAGCTTACCTGTGTTTACTTTACTAGGTTACCGGACTAAGGGATATACTTTCTCGGCCCGAGATCCTAGCCCTGGGGTACACCGTATCAACTTCATATTGAGAAAGAACTATGTATTTTTTTTTGCTTTATAAAATAATACCTTAAGTACAACGTGGTAAAATTGTATTTTGGGTGATATGTTTTTGAATGTAGGATATTTAAATGTTGAAAATGATTCTCAGTATCGTGTTGAAAGCTTGCGCTTTTCTGTTGGATACTATTATTAGGTGCAGGTGCATTCATGTTTAATAATAATAATATTTTGCATTATTTTTAGTATAATACAATATATGTATCAAAACGAGAGGCAAAGCATTAAACCCATAAAAGTGTGAGTAAGAAATAAGATTTCAATAGATATATTTTTGAAATATAAGTTCTGACTGATTTTTTTCTTCAGATAATGATATCTATTTCAATTGTGAAACATCCTGTATTCTTTATTTACAATATTAAGATTTGACAAGTCAAGGTTAAGATCAAAACGAAACGTCGGTTCAAGAAAGTTTGTCAATGTTATTAAGGAAAACAAATTTACATTGACGTGACATCTAAGATATTGATAACGTATTAATGGGCACTTCTTTCACGATAATTTCGACGTAATTCGGCTAGTACTTCTGCTAAATTATCTACTTTCAAAAAATGATATGTTGCACTTAATGACATGCCTTAATAGTTATGTGTTTACAGTTCTATGGAGATGCGTTTTTTTGTTACGACAGTAACATAATATTTCACAGGCTGATATAGTACGTGTTAACCGACTTAGAAAAGGTATAACTTTTCAATTATAAATAAAAGATAATCGGTAAACACTAATTTAAAGTGCGAAATAGTATTCAACATTCCCATTAACGGGTCAATGCTTTGCCTCTCGTATTGATACATATTGTATAGTATATATATACGAAATACTATTTTTTTCTTTTTATAGCATACAAAATTTTAGACAGATATGTACAGTCGACGTCGAAGATGTATACACTTTTGCACCTTATTACAAAGAATAAAGATGATAAAATGTATACATATATTTGGCGTTGACTCACTGGCGTACAGTCACTTAAAGGAATTGTTGAGCCTCTTGTTTATTTTCGCAACTTGGTGGTGTAATGCAAGTTGGATCTGGCACGACATCGGAAGATATCAGTGATTCTTGTAGATAATAATACCTGGTACTTGACTATAATATATTGTATACTTGTGACCGTACCTCTGGTAGTTCATATGCCTGGAGGCAAAAGACGAATGAGTTGATAGGGAAGTTGTTTTCTATTTTCTCGACATTTTCCTCAGTCGTAGTCGCCTTAAAGGTATGAGATTTGTAACGCAGCTTTTAACTAGCAATATTTTCTTCTTTAAGTATTATTTCAATGATTAGAATTTGTGGTGTATCATAGTCGTGATGAAATGTACAAGCGTGATTCCATTTAATCACAGAGGCGATCCAATTTAAATTGTAACTTCATAAGTGAAGGCTGCTGTTTTATGACATGGCAAAAGATAAACATAGTGATATTTGAAATAGCACATTTAAAAATAAAACGTTTATCCGCGTTAACATTGCTAAACACGGAATCACACTTAAATTTACACTTAAACGTATCAGCATTGCGATACAACGAGGAAATGCCGCTCGCGTCCTTGATACAATGCCTCAAAGGCCTTTTTTAGATTTAATGCAATAACTAGTTAAGTACTCGAAGTTTTTATAATATTGTAATTATTATAAATAAAGATGTCTTTAATGTTATATCTTATATGTTGTAAACTTAATTAGAGAGCTTTAAACATATGTGGTATTAAGGACAAAAAGCAGAAGAAAAAAAAACAAATTATTCTTCTGTAAACAAATAAAAAGATGCTATAACGACGCTAAACGCCGCGTAAAAATGAAATTAATACCATAATCACACGGACCAGTTAACTGTAATCCCCGATTTATTTTTAAACCCGCGTCCGGTTAATCCGGGTGTATTTACGACCTCATTTGCCCGGGTCAGTCGGCATGCCAATCAGGCCAGTGACGGGGTACCCGGGTCTCCGTTGGGTACACAGCGTACGGCTCTAGGGAACCTGTGTAAGCGGGACTTCCGATTAAAGACTGTTTGGGACGTTTGAGACAAACAATGTCATGACATTGTAAGCAATAACGTCATCATCAAGGATGTATTGGAGGCCAGTATCTCCTACGTTAAAGAGGATAGGTGGTTGTCCAATGAATCGACACTCGTCCCGTGTCAAAGAATTTGTGGTATATAAACCATGAGCTTCATTTCTGGGCTGCATTTTACCTTTTCATAACAATGAGTATGACAGCCAAAGACTGATAGAGACAGGATCGGCTGTCCCAAATCAAAACCTAGTGAGTGCATTTAACGAAATTTTACAGGAAAGGGCAATAAACATCTTGTTGTAAAATTTAAGAAACATAATATACCTTTTTCACACAACTCTGGATTACATTTTGAGAAGTATAACTTGCTTTAGAAGACTAAATCCGATGCGATATCTCATACCGTTACACTGGCGCAGAGTGACCCCAAATGCAAAGATTATATAAATAGTATTTGTACAGTAAACTTATATTAGCAGCTAAAAAGGCTGTATAATAGCAATATATGCAAGAAATCAAAGTGGTCTATCGACCGGTCTGGCCTAGTGGGTATGGGTGGGACCCTGCCTATGAAGCCAATGGTCCTGGGTTCAAATCCCAGTCAGGGCACATTTATGTGTGACCATTTTGTGTTATATGCAAAGATATTTATTCCTGAGTCATGGGTGTTTTCTATATATTTATATGTATCTATCTATTATATATATCGTCGTCTAGTACCTACAAAACACAAGCCTTACTGAGCTTACCGTAGGACTAGGTCGATTTGTGTAAGATTGTCCCCAAAATATTTATTTATATATTTTTTTATGCTAGTCCGCTTCTGTGATTTATTCTTTAATGCTGGCTTGTATGAAAATATGTCCTCTCACCCAATCGCAAATTTTAAGGATTACTCCAATTGTATTTTTACTAAGTATTTGTTTCTATCTCACTCGATATTAGTTGTACGTATCAAGGTTACACTTATACTGGTCTCAAATAACACTCAGAGACAGCTTAGGACGACAGTAGCCGTAGACGTCTGATTTCCGGATTCCATCTTGCGGGATCTCGGCCTAATGCTGTGACGTTGATAAATTTAGAGGACAGTCTTGGTGCTACTCAAGTGCTTTGTATACCCAATGTCGGGTGATAATGCTTGTGATATCTTGCCACGATTTGCCAAAATTGGGTGGTTGCTCAATGTCTTATAATGCCTTAAAGCTTGTCCCGAGAAAAAGTGTCACTTGTTATTTCAATAAAATCTATTATAAAATAAAATAAAATCAAATAAGTTTTTATAAAGATTTGTGTAGAATTTAATGTATTTTTATATTTTTCTATTAAACCAGGTACTGGCCTTGATTCATCCAGAAAATTCTCAGTTTTCTTTTAACACCTGCCATTAGGCTTTGTACATCAAGGTCTGTGTTAACGCGAACTAAAATCAACACCTATCTCCATACTTATCGACATTAATGTACATGCATTTATTATTTAGTCGCATTACAAAATTCCTAGCAACAAGACGTGTTTTAATTCCTCACGCAAATCTGAACCTTACTGCATACATCATATGGTCCAAACGAACCGGATAAGGAAAAATGCAGCGAGCGCCCGCCGGCTCGGACAACAGCTGACGGAGAACAAAAGAAAGGCGATAACCGAGCATCAAAACAAGTTTGAAGACACTATTTCAATGCAATTAAGTTACATTACTTAAATAATTCGTTTCAAAACAGTGTGTTTACTTGTTGTTCAAAGTGATTTGATGATAAATACAACTTACAAAAATGTCTACGGCGGAACAATTGATGACTGTTTTGCAAGATACGGCAAGCTTACTTCAAAAAACTCAAGTGAATTTAAAAAAATGCCCTAAGATACGATTGACTAGAGGTTATGTTGAGGCGAGATTAAGTTGTATACAAGAATACTGGGCGACGTTCAAGCAAACACATCAAGAACTTATAAAGGTTATGCCACGGGAACAACGAGCTGTGACGCAGTATTTTATCAATGAAGAATACTTTATTTATGAAGATTTGTATTTAAACATAGAAGGCGACCTTAAGGACTTGTTGAACAATACAAAACAAATCAACCCTAGTGCAAGTTACACGGATAACAAAGTGGGAAAGCTACCTCGAATTCAACTTCCGAGTTTTACTGGGGGTTATGAACAGTGGCCTACCTTTAAAGACTTGTTTTTGTCCATCGATCATAATAATGTGTCGCTTAGTAACGTACAAAAATTGCATTATTTAAAGACTAGTGTGTCAGGCGAGGCAGAAGCGATATTAAAGCACGTTCAAGTTACCGAAAGCAATTATACACAAGCATGGGACATTCTTCAAAAGCGGTATGGAAACAAAAGGTTATTAGTGAATTCCATTTTGAAGCGGTTAATTCTCCATAAGAAATTAAGTGTTCAGTCATCCGTTCAACTTAAGTCATTATTAGATACTACGACTGAATGTTTACATAGTCTACAAAATATTAACGTGGCCACCGATTCCTGGGATCCTTTAATAATATTTCTGGTAGTGCAGAAATTGGACCCGGAGTCACACAAGGATTGGGAGGAGTACGCCCACAAGGACAATTCTGAGGAATTACCCCAGTGGACAGACTTCGTCAAATTTCTAGAAGCTAAATCCCGAACGCTAGAGCTTATCACCGCTTCATCATCAGTTCCGCGCGAGAGAACCGCAGTACGTGCATTTCACGCCGTAGAATCAGAGAAGAGTTGTGTCATGTGTAAAGGGAATCACACATTGGCTCATTGCAAAGAATTTACCAAGATGCCACCCCCTGATAGAAGTGATTACACAAAAAACAATAAATTATGTTACAATTGTCTGACCCCAGGCCATGCAGTTTTCAAGTGTCGAGTGCCCGTGTCATGCCGTATATGTCGCAAGCGCCATCATTCACTCATTCATGTGTCCAAAAGCATCACACCCGCTGAGAACAATAACAATACCCAATCGGCGTCGGCGCTCTCCCAAGTCAATAAGTCCGAACCTGAAATACAAGCTTCTTTGGGAATACTTTCTTACTACGCTGCTAGAGAAGATGATGCTTTGTTAGCAACTGCAATAGTGAATGTAACAAATGAGCAGGGACACACTATGGTGCTTAGGGCTCTGATCGATCCATGCTCACAAACATCTTTTATTAGTGAGAAAGCGGCTCAATTACTTAAACTTAAGAGAGAGACAGCAAGAGCAAGCATAACCGGAGTGGGGCCAATTAGTGCAAGCGTAAATCAAGTGGTTCAATTACAGGTCTCGTCGCAATATCAATCGTCATTCTCCATGCAGCTTCGAGCCTACGTGATTTCCAAGCAATTGGCCACTCAGATGCCCAAGAAAACAATTAAAGCAAGCAACTGGTCTCACATACAAGGTCTTCACCTGGCTGACCCGAGTTACAATACACCGGGTCCAGTAGATCTTCTTCTTGGCGTCAAGGCATATGCGAAGATTATTGAAGAGAATATACCTATAATCAAAGGTCCACCTGGTACACCATGTGCTCAAAAAACATACCTTGGCTGGATCTTATTTGGAGATAATGGAGAGATGGATACAAATTCAAGTACACAAGAAAATTGTTTCGTTGTGATGCATCATCAGGTTGATGTTGATGATTTATTGAAGACAATATGGGAATTAGAAACTAATGTCAAGAGGACATTGACTGAGGAGGAACAAACGTGTGAAAGAATTTATGAAAATACTTATAAAAGAAACGAAGACGGAAGGTTTGTCGTCAAACTACCTTTACGGACCGAAGTACCAAGAGCATGCGAAGGAAATACACGAGAGATAGCACAAAGCAGATTGTTACAATTGGAAAAAAGATTCTCAAGAATGCCAAACCTTAAAGAAGAATATGTAAAGGTAATTGACGACTACATTGAACTCAAACACATGGAAAAGGTACCAGCTGAAGAAATACCCACAAGAAGCGATTATCTAGCTCACCACGCTGTGGTCCGAGAAAACAAAGAAACTACAAAGACGCGCATTGTCTTTGATGCGTCGTCTAAAGGTACCAATGGATTCTCATTAAACGATGATCTCCTTGTTGGTCCAGTATTACAAGACGACTTGAGAAGTTTAATAATGAGATGGCGCATGCACGCAGTTTGTTTCGTGGCAGATATTCACAAAATGTACCGGATGGTGCTGACTAACAAAGAAGACGCCGACTACCAGAGAATTTTGTGGAGGAGCAGCACTGATAAGGATATGGAAGACTACCGTCTTTTAACTGTAAAGTTTGGCACAGCTTCCGCTCCATATCTGGCTGTTAAAACTTTGAAACAGCTTGCCAAAGAAGAAGGAAGCGAATATCCGGTTGCAGCGAAGATGATTGCAGAAGACTTTTACGTCGATGACCTGATGTCGGGATGTGATACCAACGAACAAGCTATAGAAGCCAGCAAAGAGGTGAATTTCAGCAGAAAATATGGTCGTCAAACAATGTTGATTTTATGCGAAGCCTGAAGCCTGAAGATAGATCAGTCAATGCGCATCTTGATTTAAACATGGATGGCACAATCAAGGCACTTGGTGTTCAATGGAATATGGGAACAGACCAGTTTGAGTACAATCTTAGTCTCCCAGAAACAAGCAACCATATAAGCAAACGCACCATTCTATCGGACATACAGAAACTGTTTGACCCTCTGGGTTGGATTTCACCATGTGTACTGATGGCTAAGGTATTGATACAAAAGTTATGGCTAGCACGGGTGAGTTGGGATGAAGAACTAAGTGAATCGTTACGTGATGAATGGATTAAATTGAGAACGGATTTAAGGCACGTCAACGACATCCGAATAGATAGATGGCTTAATACTTTGAGCACGGAAGGAACAAAAATTCAAATACACGGGTTCAGTGACGCTTCTATCTCCGCTTACGGTGCCGCAGTGTACATTAGAGTGGAAAAGGCAGATGGTACAGTCAAAACGCAATTAATTGCTTCTAGAACAAGAGTTGCCCCAGTAAAGACCGTCTCGCTGCCTAGATTAGAGTTGTGTGGAGCCGTTGTATTAGCAAAATTATTAAAGCAAGTCAGCCGTGCTATGAGAATACCATCTTCGCAAATATTTGCATGGACAGACTCATCTATTGTAATATCTTGGATTTTTGGCGAACCTCAAAAATGGAAAACGTTCGTAGCAAACAGAGTTGTTGAAATCACGGGCAACGTTGGTCAAAATCAATGGCACCACGTCGCTTCCGAGGACAACCCTGCCGATATTGCTTCCCGAGGAATGTTCTTATCAGAATTGAAGACCTCTAAACTATGGTGGGAAGGGCCAGAGTGGCTATCAAGAAAGAAAATAGAGTACCAAAAACCGAATGTCATCTCAACGGACATAGAAAAGAAAAATGTAATACAAGTAAACCTAACTATAAACGAAAGAGAAAATCAGAGAAGCTTATCAGAACAATTTAAAGGATTTGACACTTTACAAGAATTAATAAGAACAGTAACACTTTGCCGCAAATTTTTGAACATGAGAAAACTACAAATAGATGACTTACAATTAACTACGCATGATTTAGAGAACACCTTAAATTTATGTATAAAACTTGTACAAAAAGAAGAATTTGGAGAAGAAATAAAAAGATTAACAGCAAACCGACAAGTACACAAGCGAAGCTCGATAAAATCTTTGAATCCGTACTTAGAAGAAGGCCTACTGAGAGTGGGTGGAAGGCTCAGACTTGCAAACCTAAATGACGATAGAAAACATCCCTTGATTTTGGGCAGTAAAAACTACTTAACTTCGCTCATTATATCCGATGCACACTTGAAGACTTTGCACGGCGGAATAACACTTATGTTGAGTTATATACGATCCAAATTTTGGATTATAAGGGCAAAGAGTTTAGTAAAGACCCACGTTAATAGATGTCTTGTATGTGCTAGACAAAGCGCTGCTCCTAAGCCACAACTGATGGGAGATCTGCCAAAGGAACGCGTGACACCAACGAGACCGTTTTTACACAGCGGCGTTGACTTTGCAGGACCATTCGCCACTCTAATATCTAAGGGCAGAGGAGCAAAGACAACCAAGACTTATGTCGCAATATTTATATGTTTATCAGTTAAATGTATACACCTGGAATTAGTGGGTGATCTTACGTCTGAAGCCTTTATAGCTGCCTTCAAAAGGTTTGTGGCCAGGAGAGGAAGATGCACCCATCTGTGGAGCGATCAAGGAAGAAATTTTGTGGGAGCCAATAAGGAATTGAATAACGCATGGAAAGAAGCACAAGTGGATTTCACTGGTGATATCTCCGTGTCCTTGGCTGCCGAAGGAACACAGTGGCACTTTATCCCCGCTTACAGTCCGAATTTTGGCGGTTTGTGGGAGGCCGGGGTAAAATCCCTTAAATATCACCTAAAAAGAATAGTGACCACGCACCTTACCTTCGATCAGATGAATACGATCCTGTGCGAAATTGAAGCTTGTCTGAATTCAAGGCCATTGTGCCCACTTGAGAACAACGATGCAGACGTCATAGAACCCCTTACACCTGGACATTTTTTGATCGGAGAAGCACCCATAAATGTACCGTCACCTGACTTGAAGGATATCAGAATGAGCGCACTATCACGGTGGCAACATACACAGAAATTAGTCAGAGACCTTTGGTGCAGATGGCAGCAAGAATACCTGTCACGATTACAACAACGACCAAAGTGGCTGAAGAGAGTAGAAGAATTTAAAGAAGGGCAAATTGTGCTCATTAAGATGGATAACTTGCCACCTGGAAAATGGGCTCTCGGTCGAATAGTCGCTAAACATCCAGGCCCAGACAACATTACACGAGTGTATAGTGTCAAAAGTGGTGATAATGTAGTGAAAAGACCTGTTACAAAACTGTGTTTAATGCCAATTGAGATTAATGATTAATGTAAAACAAATCAAGTTGCATGTCAGTTATTTTAATTTTTTGGGTTAGAATTTTGCTTATTTTAAAGGACTTAGTAGTCCTTTGGCCGGCGGTATGTTAACGCGAACTAAAATCAACACCTATCTCCATACTTATCGACATTAATGTACATGCATTTATTATTTAGTCGCATTACAAAATTCCTAGCAACAAGACGTGTTTTAATTCCTCACGCAAATCTGAACCTTACTGCATACATCAGTCTGTGATAAGTTTCGACGCTTCATTCTACTTTCGCTTGACGTTACCAAAGTCAGTAACATTAGATTTATGTTTTAATAACTTTTGCTTCATACGTGCCCAGTATTTTTCAATTGGCCTCAACTCAGGGCAGTTGGGAGGATTCTGGTGTTTTTCCACGTATTCGATGTTATTGGTTTTGTACCACTCTATAGCTTTCTTCGTGTAGTGCACGGTAGCCAGATCGGGCCAAAACAGAATGGGCTTGTTATGTCAGTTTATGAAGCTTCCACTTTTTTCACAGAAACACCACGATTTTTAACGTATTTGTTCAATCTTTTTTCATGTAGGGCTTCTTGGGCCGAAAACATCTTTATAAATGTGACATGGACAGTTGTTTTATTAAAAAATAATAATTCATAGCATTCGTATCTAACAGGACAACAACATATTGCACACCTTTTTATTGTTTTTTTCTTAATACCGGTGCAAATTGTAACGACACTTTTTCTCGGGACATGCTTTATTAAAGGAGCGCTGGTAGCGGGACAGCGTTAGGAAGATGTTGATAAATAATGAATATTTCGGAACAATCTTACGCAAATCGACCTAGTCTTTCGTTAAGCTCAGTAAGGCTTGTGGTGTAGGTACTAGACTATGATTACTGAGACTAAAATAGACAGCAATAAATACTATAATATGTAGAAAACACTCATGACTCAGGGACAAATTATCTGTGCTCATCACTCAAATAAACGCCCTTACTGGGATTCGGACCAAGAAACATCGGCTTCATAGGCAGGGCACTACCAATTGGGCCAGACTGTTCATGATGATAATAATTATACCTGTCGTGAATTCATATTCTTTATATAAAAAAAAAAAAATCCTAATAAGTCAAAATATTCTTGCGTACTAAGATACGCACGCTTCATTTTAGTTGAAAGTGCATCGCTCTGTAAGCCGATTTTATCTAATATTTTCCTTCTAATACCCCGAAATTGTCTGGCTTGTAAAATTTATTAGCTTTTTTTTTTTTTTTTTTTTATGATATAGGAGGCAAACGAGCAGACGGATTGCCTGATGGTAAGCAACTACCGCCGCCCATGGACACTCGCAACACCAGAGGAGTCACAAGTACGTTGCCGGCCTTTAAGATCCCTATACGCTCTTTTCTTGAAGGTTTGGATGTCATATCGGTCCGGAAATACTGCACACGACAATTTATTCCAGAGTTTTGCTGTGCGAGGCAGGAAGTTTCTAGAAAAACGCACAGTTGAGGACTGCCAACCATCTATGTGGTGAAGATGGAAATGTTGTCGTGTAGAGCGCTGGCGGAAGGAAGCAGCTGGGATTAACCCGAACAATTCCTCGGAGCACTCTCCGTAATAGATGCGGTAGAAAATGCAGAGTGAGGCCACATCTCTACGCAGTGCCAAGGAGTCAAGCCGGTCCGAGATATCCTGGCTGCCGACAATTCTAGTCGCTCTCCGCTGGATGCGGTCCAAAGGGAGAAGCTGGTATTGGGGTCCCCTGACCAGAGATGAGAACAGTATTCCATATGTGGCCGTACTTGCGCCTTGTACAGTTGTAGGCGGTGGGCCGAACTGAAATACTGCCTCGATCTGTTGAGCACACCAAGCTTCTTCGAGGCCAACTTGGCCTTTCCCTCTAAATGACCGCGGAACTGGACTGAGCTAGAGATGTCGACACCCAGAATTCCGATACTGGCTGTGGCTGTTAGGAGAGTGCCCTCAAAGCGAGGCGATACGACAAACGGGAGTTTCTTTGCCGTGAACGCGCAAACCTGTGTCTTACTGGGGTTAAATTGAACCAAGTTCATTCGGCCCCATTCTGAGACTTCTTTAAGGGAAGTCTCAACTTCAGACACAAGCTTGTTCCGGCTCTCGATGACACTTTCCCGAGAAATGTTGGCACGGCCGGTATAGCAAGCATCACCCGTACTGTCATCCGCATAGCAATGAATACCGCTGGTCTGCAGCATGTCATTGACATGCAGGAGAAATAACGTGGGCGATAGCACACAGCCTTGAGGACACCAGCATTCACAGACATGGAATCCGAGCATTCACCGTCGACTACGACCTTAATGCTTCTGTCTGCTAAAAATCTGCTGACCCATTCGCATAATTTCTCAGGAAGCCCATAGGATGGTAGTTTCGAAAGAAGAGCCCCGTGCCACACACGATCGAAGGCCTTCGCTACATCCAGACTAACTGCCAATGCTTCACCCTTCGTCTCGATCGCCTGAGCCCAACGATGTGTCAGATAAACTAGAAGATCACCAGCCGAGCGACCACTACGGAAGCCGTATTGACGGTCACTAAGCAGCTGGTGGTTCTCTAGGTACCGGAGGAGCTGGCAGTTGACAATGGATTCCATTATCTTCGAGAACAAGGAGGTGATAGCTATTGGCCTGTAGTTGGAGGGATTTGAGCGGGCGCCTTTTGGAGGGATCGTATGCACCAGAGCTGACTTCCACGAGATCGGGACTACGCCAGAAGAGTAGGAGAGCCGAAAAGACGCGTTAAAACTGGTGCCAACTCAGGAGCACACATCTTAAGAACAATTGCGGGGATCCCATCAGGCCCACTCGACTTATGGATGTCAAGGGAAACAAGAGCTTTACGCACAGAGCAGTGCCGGAACTGTATATCCGGCATGCAGCTCTCGCACCGCGGGATGGTCGGCGGCGCGTTTCCCCCATCATCCAAAGTCGAGTTAGACGCAAAGAGCTTACCCAGAAGATCGGCTTTGTCTTTTGCGTCATGAGCTAATGAGTCATATTCCGTGCGCAGAGGTGGAAAAGACTGCGTGCAGAAATTCCCCTGGATAGCTTTGGCGAGAGACCAGAACGCACGAGTTCCCGAAGGGAGGCGCTCTAATTTCTCGCCAATTCTACGAATGTGCAACGACTTTGCGATGGCCATAACTCTTTTAAAGGACCGGGAAGCAGAGTTAAACTCCTTTTTTAAAGCACTGGTTTTCAAGCTTCAAGAAATGTTTTATCTTTTTAAATTGTCTGAAGATATTTTCCAGACTATCTGGTGAGCATGTTTACTGCAATGTCAGCTTTTCATTCAATTAAACTTCATATAAAAAAACAACTTCAACTGTCTTCCTTCAGTGTTTTATCGATTGTAACTTAATTTTATTTTCTATAAAACAGAGACGTTTTATTTATCTTTTAGGATTTTTTATTACGTATCTTAACTAATAACTATGATGAACAATTTTATTGAAAATTAAACATTATGATGAAATACATGTATATTAATAATTGAAGACAAAAATCATCAATCATCTCATTCCTAATTCAAAAAGGCTTGGTGTAAAATATTTTCTAAATACATAAATTCGTCCATAAATTGTTTTTATATTAAGCAGAAATGTCTGCTAGTAGTCTTCTTTCGATTTAAATAACATGTACATTGTACGATGTAAAACTCTATTTGGTTCACATGCAAAACTTTAATTTTAATTTATATTGACATATTTACCACTTTTTCATTGAAATTTTTATTACGATCTATTGAGATATTTACTATGAGTTCTGACTTAGTATTAAAAATCTCTTTATTTTCTCTCTTGTTTTTTTTTCTGTAAATACTAGCCAAAAACTAAGTTATAAAATTTTGCACGCTTGCTTGCAGGCTTAACACACTGATCTAATTTTCTATACTGTAACAACTGTATGATTCACTGTGTTTATGCAAATAAATCCTTTGTGCCAGTAATGGACAAGGAACCAATCATGAACATTAGGATTTCAAAGGATTATTTTATTTTCATTATTTAACATTAGATTTTCAAAGGAGTCAAGTGTTGTGCATTCGTTGGTACATATTCAATTTATTACGTTATCGTTTTTCAAATAAGAACTAAGTGTCCATCATTGGTGCCGGTCAGATTAAAGTGTCCAACATTGTTGCCATCACCCTAGTTAGGTGAAAATTAAATTATGCCAATCGATTTTATGCGATACGACAAGATCCAGTTGAATGTTCTAACGAATTTTACGCAGACTCACGGCCAAAGGCTAGTTAATGTATACAGCAATTCGATTCCTAGAAACGTTTTAATCCATCGGCTGCCTCCAATATTCCAGTTAAACATACCAACGTACGAACTTCCCTGCCTTCAAAGGCAACCAAGTCGTTCTAGATAGAAACTTATACTAACCTAAGGGCTTAACCGCCTTTTAGGTCTTCCGTAAGTTATGGCCTTTTATAAGTACTAGGAGAACCGGGGTAACTGGTAGCCTGAACGCATTCAACTTAACCCTTTGACTAGGATTAGTTGGCAGTTGTGTGTTAAATATTTATTTAGTTCTGTATATAGATGGCATGACTTTACATGGAGTTTAGACCTGTATAATGGTCCAATGATCATGGGTGATTGCACTCTTTGCTGTGTACAAACTGTATAGGATATTTATAATTTTCTTGTATTCTATACATATTCTTTTTTTAATGACTAGGTTTCCTGGCGACTTCGTTGGCCTGCCTGTCTATAAAGTATGGTTGCGGAATAAAAACTATTATATGTCCTTTCTCGTAGCTCAAACTCTCTAAATTGGTTCAGCGGTTTAAGCGTGAACAGTTAACAGACTGACAAATAGAGTTACTTTCACATTTATAATATTATGTAATCATCATCATCATCATGTCAGCCGAAAGACGTTAGCCGACATAGGCTTCCCCCAAAACGACCCAAGAAGACCGATCCTGCGCCTCCCACATCCAGTGGCATCCCGCGACCCTAACTAGGTCGTCGGTCCACCTTGAAGTATGGATATGGATGATGAATAGATGATAATGAATAATGACCGGTGCTACTGGGAATATTTTTTTATCGTATATGTATGTTCAAAATCGCTGTTAAAAGTTCGGAATAACGGTACAGAAAACTTCTAAAGAAGTTTTGTAAAGTTTGAGTTAGTTAAAGTTAGTAGCTAACTCGATATTTTTGTGAAGGTTTCTGGTGGAGTTATGTATCATAAAATAATCATTAAATTAAGTATATTAAACAACGACCAATTAACATTTAAAAAAGGTATAACCACATTATTTGTATGTTTATAATAATACAGGTGATTTTTGGATCGTAATACTCGATTGATCGAAGTGATCGAGAAACACTGGTTTCTAACTTAGTAGCTGATCAATGTTATCTTACGGTAGTATTTGATTAAAACAACTTTACTAACTTTTACTTTACTAACTTTAATAGCACTGCTACCTTTCTGGTATGCAGTGTTGTGTTCCTGATAGTGAGTAAGGTTCCCAGAGCTCCAACCCCCCTTAAAGGCCGGCAACGCGCTTGTGACTCCTCTGGTGTTACAGGTGCCCATGGGCGACGGTAATTGCTTACCACCAGGCAATCCGTCTGCTCGTTTGCCGCCTATGTCATAAAAAATAAAAAATAAACTTTTATTTTATGAACCCCCTTTGCACGCCGCTCCAGCAGAGAGGCGGCGAAGGTGTTAACACAAGTAGCATTCCACACCAAGCACCGCCCTCTCGCACGGCACCAACGTCAAACCATCAGGCCTCTTGCCATCAGTGCGACTAAGGCCCGAAGGGTCCAGCGCAGACGGAACGCCAGCCAACCTTATTCATTAATCAAATGTAACGCTACGCATATTTTGATGAAGTCATTAGTGTCATTACCCTAAGAATGTTCAGCAGTGGATGTCAATGGCTGATAGACGATACCAAGGAAGGTATCCTGGGGTCAATGGCTGATAGAGGATACCTTCCTTCCTTGAAATGTTATATTCTTATTTCGACATTACGAATAGCCCTTTACGGGAAGTTGCCAGTGGGTTTCCAAGAAAATACAGATATCCAAGTACGACGTCCATCCTACATCCGTCTAGCCTCTATTTCTACGTAATACAATACAACTCTATAGTTCTACAATTACTATATGTTAACGTTATGTATACTGTTTACTCATAATATCATCATCTGGGGTCCACTTAGCGACTAATCCCAGGATCTGGTAGGCACTAAATAAATAAATAAATATTTCGGGACAGTCTTACACAAATCGACCTAGTCCTACGGTAAGCTCAGTAAGGCTTGTGTTGTAGGTTCTAGACGACGATATATATAATAGATAAATACATATAAATACTTAAATACATAGAAAACACCCATGACCCAGGAACAAATATCTGTGCTTATCACACAAATAAATGCCCTGACTGGGAATCGAACCCAGGACCATCGGCTTCATAGGCAGGGTCTAGTGACACACTAAGCCAGACCGGTCGTCAACTAGTTTTACGAAAGCGACTGCCATCTTACCTTCCAACCCAGAGGGTACACTAGGCGATATCGGGATAAGTGCGATTTCCTTATAATGTTTTCCTTCACTGAAAAGCGACTGGTAAATATCAAAAAATATGATACGAAATATCATACATAATATGATATTTCGTACATTCCGAAAAACTTATTGGTGCGAGCCGGGGTTTGAACTTGCGACCTCGGAATTGCAAGTCGCACGCTCTTACCGCTAAGCTACCAGCGCTCGTAATACTAATATGACACTAATAATATGTCAGTAGCATTGCCACGTGGACTGATATTTATATGGACCAGAAAGGAAACTCTTTCAAATTCTAAAGTTAGCTCATTTTACTTATAAGAAAATATTCATTTTTTTACAAAGAAACAAAACAATATCAAAATATTTTCTAAAATTAGCCTGTTACAATTACATAGGTACTTGACAAATATTTTTTTTTTAATAAAATTAGTATCAAAATTCGAAGTTCCGACCCAGAGGTCGAAACGCCGCTAACTAAATCATATGATACTATGACGTCACATGCAAGTATTCACCAGTATGGGAACTCTAGAACGTTGCTAAAATATTGCGTTTAAGTAGATATTTTTAATTGAAATGTAAAATACTTAGATTACACGGAACAAATAAAAAGGCATCGAATGAGGAAATCGAAAGACTGGCTCAAAAAAGAGAGGTTTGGCAATTACTCCACCGACAAGAGCATGGCTTTTAAATAAGTTATGATGATGATAACCGAACTTACGTAAGTGAGCTAAATTTCAGCTTAATCGGTTAAACAAATTTCCTACCACATCAAAACTGTGGAATGATTTGCCGTCAGCGGTATTCCCGGACCGATACGACCCTCATACCTTCAAGAAAAGTGCGTACTATTATCTTAAAGGCCGGCAATGCGCTTGTGATTCCCCTACTTACCATCAGCCAATCCGTCTGCTCGCTTTCCACCGGGTATGTCCTTAAACTACGTCTAACAATGAGAGGTAGGGCACGGCGATGACCATCACGATTGAATCTGGGGCAGCCCAACTGGGGAAGTACCTCCTTACAGAAGACCACAGCCATAATAGCACTGCTATTTCAGGTATTTAGTGTTTCTGATGGTGAGTAAGGTTCCCAGAGCTCCAACCCCCCCTTAAAGGCCGGCAACGCGCTTGTGACTCCCCTGGTGTTGCGGGTGTCCATGGGCGACGGTAATTGCTTATCACCAGGCAATCCGTCTGCTCGTTTGCTGCCTCTGTCAGAAAAAAAACATCTGCTTGAAAATTCAGTTGCAAGATTTCACCCGAACATTCTCGTACTTAAATAAATTCTAAGTTAAATAACAGCTTGTTTTAGCTACCCTTGAATTGAAAATCGTCATATCAATCGCTAAACCATCAACACTAGAAATGTTATAAAACCACAACTACATAGTTTTACGGCAAACGTTTCAGCAGTATACACAGTTCGATTCCCGACCAAAGCCTTCAAAGCACGCCGCATCAACCCTTTGGGCCGAATCTCAAATATTTTATCTAGTAAAAGCAACGACCACAGGTAACTACACAAACACTGCTACATGCCACAGTCGACATTGGCAAAACAGTAAGAAACAAAAGATACAAATAATTAAACCTTTCTCCCATATTTTTTATTTTTCTCTTTTACTTTTGTATACTCGACGTGTAAAAGTGCCCTTGTGGCCTACTTACTGAATAAGCGTTTGAGTTTGAGTTTGAGTTTATTAAAAAATCAAGTACCAGTATAACTAAGTACCAGTAACCTACCTGACACAAGGAACTGTTATGATCAATTTTGTGATTAAATTAACAATAAACAGATCGCCTTGTATAAAAATAGTAATATTTTAGAAAGGTTACATACTATATAGGATTGAAAAACAATGATAGTTGGAACAAATAGAATCTATGAGTTTTAAGCACACTGATAATTCTTAAATTTCATTCGTATTCCAGCACTTGCCGCTGGTCACACTTTTTCTTAAGTATGCAATTGATATAATACTACGTATATTAATATATTTTTGGTTAATTATCCATGACAACTTAAGTACTAATATTTTGATGCACTTGTTACATAAAGCTCTTGTTTATTGTATCGTACTTATATAGTATTAATGTAAGTTTATTTTGTGTTCCAGTATTGTTGTCGTGTTACTGTTTGACTCAATGTTTTGCTTGGCCTAATGGTTGACATGTAGACGATGCCTTTAGGCATTAATTCCATCACTTGTACTTAATTGACATAAAACGAGTCGGCATAAAGTGACTTGTACTTGCAATTAAGTTAAAAATATCATACATATAATTTAGATATATAAAAAAAAACAACAATATTTTATGTTAAATAACATAATTTGATCGGTTCATAGTATTATTGACAAATATCCTACTGTAATTAACTAATGACTGCGTCACATGTTTGCCGAAAGAGATTGGCTTCAACATACCCTACTCGAACTTGGCTGTCCTGTTTATACTGAAATATATGCTCAGCTTGTAAACTGATAACGACACACAGGGATGTACTGACACGTGCCTTTTAGCTAACTAAAGTTGATATATTAGCTTGCTTGTTACTCAAACTGAAGTTAAAAAGCTTACTACTACTTAGTTACAAACGGATAAACTCACGTGTAATTATATCGCACTAGGCGACATGTTTCGGGTAAGCTCTGAGTGATACACCCTCATCGCGATCGGTGTGTCCTGACTCGGCTTACCAGCTCGGCTGGGTACCAGAGCTTACCCGAAACATGTCGCCTAGTGCGATATAATTACACGTGAGTTTATCCGTTTGTAACTAAGTAGTAGTAACATGGCTCACAACAGTTTTAATTGTATTAAAAAGCTTAATTACACTCATAGTTAAATCGTTCCTGCTAACATTATTTTATGAATTACCGCTGCTTCTGTATTCGTGGATTTGTTTTTTATGCACGACTGACATGCGTTTTACCTCAGTCGCACCTGATGGTAAGTGTCAACAAGGTTGAGTGTGTAGCACGCTGGTTCAGTAATAGCCTATTCACTCATGCCTTGAAAAGACCCAAATTATATCTTTCTGGAAATATAGACGAAGGGAGTGTTTTTATTTTTCGTTCAGATAATGATGAATCTATTTTAATTGTGAAGCATCATGACGTATACGTTATTTTTATTTACAATCTGAAAATCCGAGAATTCAAGGTTAAGATCAAAACGAAAAGTCAGTTGAAGAAAGTTTGTAAATGAAAATGGTAAGGCAACCTTGTTTGTCAATGTTATTATGAAAAATAAATTGACATTGACGTGTGACATCTAAGATATTTAATATTTATAATGGGCACCGTTTTCACGATAATTTCAACATAATTCGGCTGGTACTTCTGCTAAATTATCTAGTTATAAAAATGATAAGTTGCACTTAATGAAATGCCTTAATATGTTTACAGTTTTATGCAGATGTGTTTATTTCTTTATTATATTAACATAACATTTCACAGGATGATATGGGAGTGTTAACCGACTTAGAAAAGGTAGAACTTGTCAGTTATAAATAAAATTATGAATCAAAAGATAATCGGTTAACACTAACCGACAGTAAGTAGTTAGTCTTGTAGCTATATCTGTAAATAGTTGTTTATTTTCATAATTATTTTGTATGCGGTTTTTTCCTATAAGTGGTTGTGACATACCTCCCAACATGTATTAGCAAGTAAGCTGAAAATGTATTGAAGTCAACAATTGTTTATTAACCTGAAATAAATAAAATAAATATATATTACTATTAACTCAATCATGGCCATTAACGGGTTAAATACTTGGCATCTCGTATTGATGCATACAGTATGCTTCAAAATCAAATATTTAGCCACAAAGAAAACTCCAAAGTCAATAGTTTCAAAACAATTCCAATTAGCCTAACAAAATTTCAACGTGATATGTTTTCAATTATGCGCCATTTGTTAAATTTAATTAAGTTGTAATAAAATAATTAATTCCGCCGCCGGAATATTAAAATGTATAATTTATTATAGTCACGGCGTGCGCTGATTGGGGGAGATAGCGGGCGCGTGTAGGAATCCTAAATGAATTGAGATAATTCAACATGTGTGTTTATATAGCTTGTGTTTGTACTCTGGCAATAGACGGTCGACAACAGAACAATGGCTGTATTTTTTTAAATTAATATTTGTTTTAATTAAACAATGAAAAATATACCGGGTGTGGCCTGTAATAGGAGCTTTAACTTTAGGCATCGTTTCTACACCAAAAACGTAGCAACATTTGTTCTACGACTTTTGAAAATAACTTATAGTTTAATAAATATTAATAAAAAAAGATTATCCAAGAAAGCAATGTATTGCAAAAACTATGAAGTTTGTAGGCTGACAGTAAACGTCAACTAGACTATTGGATGCTGTTCATTGAAAATACTATTTAGTTTGTTAGAAAAAATCACAAGTAATAAATTACCGAATTATTTAAAGTCGTAGAACAAAATGTTGCTACGTTTTTGGTGTAGAAACGATGCCTAAAGTTAAAGCTCCTATTACAGGCCACACCCGGTATAAAAGAAGTAGAAAAATAACAAAACTAACTAACTACTACTAACTAACTTTAAATATTCCACAACTTTTTAAGCGAATATATTTATTTACGGAAATCACAATCGTAGATAAGTGTGATAACTACGACTTGAGTAATTTAACTAGTTACAGCATGAAATCTAAAAAAGGCCCTTGAGGCATTGTACCAAGGATGCTGGCGGCATTTCCTCGTTGTATCGCAATGCTGACACGTTGTGGAAGCCGCCAGCTTTTCGGTCACCACTACTTTTTTTATGACTTAGCGGCAAACGAGCCGAAGGATTGCCTGGTTAGTTACAAACGGATAAACTCGTGTGTAATTATATCGCACTAGGCGATATGTTTACCCAGAACGGTGCCCTGACTCGGCTTGAAAATGGGTACCAGAGCTTACCCGAAACATGTCGCCTTGTGCAATGTGAGTTTATCCCTCTTAAAGGCCGGCATCGCGCTTGTGACTCCCTGGTGTTGCGGGTGTCTGCTCGTTTGTCACCTTTGTCTTAAAAAATAATTACCCTATATAGTTAATTGGTTAGGTACATAGTGACTGTGGGTCATATACTGGCTGACAAGCCGGTAAGGGTTTGGGGTCGATATAAGTTTTATTTTCTCGCATGACTCGAAGGAAAATTGTTTACGTCAAAGAACATTAGTCAAGCCGGCGGTTATCGGGTGCCATGGACGCTACGCAACATTTAAGTAATATTTTTTCATGAAATGTTAAAGTTGGTTTCGTTCTTTTGTTTCAGAAGGATTAGCCGCCAGCATTAGTATCTTCTACCATTGGCTATAATAAGGTAAGAGTTTTATTTCAATAAAGGCCGGCAACGCGCTTGTGATTCTCCTGGCAATCCGTGTTCTCGTTTATCACCTTTGTCATAAAAATAAATTATATATATCTGTTTATAATTATGTCGTACGTCTACGATCTTCAACATAAGCCTTATTAAGCTTAAATAGCATTATTGCTGTAAACTATATCGATATGTTAAAGAAAATTCCAAAATCTTTATTTATCTGTTTATAGTGTACTTATATCGCACTAGCAACATGCTTCTGATAATCTCAGGCAGAACATTGTCAACCAAACAGTAACATTAGTCTCAACAGTTTTAAAAATATTGTTTGTATAATAACTAACAACCCTAGAAACCAACAGGTACCTAAAGTTTGTCAACTAAAAACCTACATTTAGCATGAGAACGGGACCATTTTAAATTTTATCAAATAATCTATTACAAAGAATCAATTACATATTCAAACTAAATAATAGTTAAACGTTGGTTAGTGAACTAGAATAAACATTGAGTTAACACCGCCCTCAGCCTGAACGCGCACCCTTCGCAGGCTAGCGTGCATTAATTCAATCGAGACTGTAGCCGGGCACGGTGCAGCGCGCGCGCAGCCGAGCGTGCGGGAATATCCAATATGGCTGTCGCGTTGTGGCATAACAAGATTAGTACTTCGCTGTAAAGTTGTACAAGGATCGGTGTGTAGTAAACTAGCTGCTATCTATGTTAAATACTTTGAGTAGCTGTATAAAAACCACTATTGTTCACAAATGACACTTTATGTATCCCGAAAGTGCAAGGAGCACTTAATTAAAAAATAAAAAGATCTTATAACTAATACTAACTGAATACTGTTCGCTAGTTTCCGTTCGGTACCAATACAGTAACATCTAGCTAGGAATTGGTGATTGAATTGGAGATTTAAAAAACTTGTCGTTGTTTAGTTTGCTATAGGAGCGACATGTAGCGGCGAATATTAATATAAATATGTATTGGTTTGGTACTGAACTAAACATTGATCTCAATCCTATTTTCAAAAAGGGCAACTAACATCATTTCACCCTTCTATTCTAACTTTCGCATTTATAATGTTAGTAAGGTTATTCGGTATATTGTATAAAAAAGTAGTTGTAAAGTAATTTATATATTAAAGTGAAAAACGGTTTAAGTTTGCGCAAACAGTTGGTAGCTCCAAATTTAATACAATAAAATATCTATTCAATTATAAAAAAAAAAATTGTCGTGGAAAGCACAGAGCCTTGCGGCATACTAACCTTTATTTCAATTAGATCCGGGGTAGTTTCATGCAACTTATGTAGAATTATATTATATGTAGCAGTCAAACATAATAAATAATTGTATAAAAAATAAAAATAAACACAATTTTTCCTAAATTCTGGCTGATAACTTTAAACAATCGAACGACTTTCCTGTGTCCAAAGCTACATCATACTCTTATGAAGTTGAAATTATTTTTTATAAACATTTTAGATAAAATCATTGACGAATAGGGTGTCGCGCCGGGGAATAAACCCGCCACAAGCCTGGCACAACGCATGGCTGCCCACTGCGGTATGCTAATGCAGATCGCTGGATTACATCGATGGACTCGGGTTGTGTTACATGGGCAAACTGTGCTATCATTATTGTTGTTGTTTTTAATCTCTGTTGTTCATATTATGCAGATCTCCAAAATGTCGTCTGAAATAATATTTTTTAGTCCGTGTTCTCCACTCGAGCACTTTTCGACATCTTAGGCCATCTTCTCTGCGTGAAATGTGGCCTGTCCATTGCCGCTTCAGCTTGCTAACCCGGTGGGCTATGTTTTTCTCTTTTGTTACCGCAATGAAAAATTGGAAGATGGTAACCAAATAGGAAAAAAATATTAGGACAATATTTTTTCTTGTTGTAGTAGAAAGAGCTCGTGATTCTGAGTAGAAAAAAACATTAAATTTACGTAAAATAGGAAAACTTTGAAGAGTGGATTTTTTTAAGATTGACTTACATACTAAGCTTTTACACTCCTTGTAATACATAGCCACTTGAGAACATTACCTGTGAAAAAATAAGAAGATCTGAAATCCCATTACTGCGATAGTAGGAATAGAAGACTTTGTAAAGCCTTTATTGTCTGATCAATCGTACCGAACCGAAATTTAAAAAATCGCAATCCGATCAATCCAACTAGCCGATTGGACCATGAGGCCTATGGGTAGGTAATTGATTATAAGTTGAAAATAATGATACAATATGTACTGACTTTAGTTGTGGGTCTCAAGGTTTTTTTTTTTTAAGTAAAATATTGAGACATTGAAGAAATCGATCGGAATGAAAGCTTTATAAAAAATACCTTTAATAATATTTGAATAACGAACCTAATTGTGGCGGGGTACCTAAAGAACTTGACTTTAAATTATCAA
Organism: Grapholita molesta; assembly: GCA_022674325.2. Classification (NCBI taxonomy): domain Eukaryota; kingdom Metazoa; phylum Arthropoda; class Insecta; order Lepidoptera; family Tortricidae; genus Grapholita; species Grapholita molesta. The sequence goes on along the minus strand of CP053124.2, from coordinate 17,894,610 downwards.
TTTCTAATTGACTCTCAATAAATTGTAAAAAAAAAACCAAGACAAGAGTTTGCTCAGCTTACTGCCACAATGACGTACATTTATAAAATGAAACACAGTAAAAAATTAAGTGCTCCTTTGGATGCATGATAAATTTTTTAGCACTTCGTATAAAATAATGTTTTTTTTTTTTGAGTAAATAACAAGTGCAAACTATACAATTTAACCCATTTTTAGGATTCTACACGACGACCAAACAAACAGGATAAATAAACGAACTTTAGTGATTTAATACTGCATGCAATTCGTTTATTTAAACGTGTACAAAACATTCCTCCATACCCATTTTCACTTGTGCTTGCATATATTTTTATTTCCAAAAAACCTTTTACAACATCATTCTACCTTAATAGTGTGTTTATTATCAACCATTTTTATCTGATATGAACTTTCTGTATCCATTCTTGTTTGTTATTGTTCCGGCATGATAAATGCAGGCTTAAGATTAATGTGTAAAGTTTCGTACCATGTTCAGAATACCATAAAGTTTACACAAACTTACAAATTATTATAAGAATTATATAATTTTGTTTTAAATTAATTTTGTAGGTATTATATTACTAAGCTATTTATATTTTCTTTATTCATTTTACATCTTAGGTTAGGTTTTATAACATTTTTATAAAAGTAAAATATAAAAATACATCTAAAACGTATCAAAACAATAAAAACATTATAAAAAACCTAACCTAGAGTGCCGCCGGTAACGGAGCAGGGCCCAGGCTGCCGGTGGTTAGGGCTGCAGAGAGGAACCGTCGGACTATGCGCGCCGTGTCCAGGATTACCGCGTTCTGAATCTGACCCTTGATCCAACCACAACCACGTAGCGAGAGTCTCTCAAGATGTTGGTCGAGACTCTTCGCTATGAGACCGTTCGCGGAAACAACTATTACTAAGCAATTATCATTACGTCATTAGCCTTTTGAACGCCAAGCACCACTAAAGTGGTCGCGTGATATCGTGCCTGCCCCGCCACCGACCACTAAAGTGGCTATGGCGGATGCTGTCGAAGCAATTGTCCTGCTGACAGATAAGGTTTATATATGTTCTTCACAAGTCATACCATGGCATACACGTCACATTTTGACGCGAGAGGAAAAGCGTTCAAAAGGTTAATGAATACTTTCAAATAGAGATAGATCCTATTGATTTTAATCTCACATTGAACATTAGTCCGCTCTAGGGGTCACAAACAGTTGAATATTTAAAAGTAAAACGTTATAAATAATGTTTACGATGCCGGATATGAAACGCTCTAAAAATCAAAATACTTATCTACGAAATATTTCCAAATTAACATCGGTGCTGACAGGTAAACAGGTTAAGTCATAATAAAGAATAATAAACTTTTTGACTATACCAAGCAGTTGCCATATACTGTGTGTAAGTCTAATACGGGCGAAGAATTAAATCAGACATAGGATTTACCGTTATAATCATTAACCAAAAGGTTTTTCTTTAATTATACCTATTATACATATGTAATTATTTTTTGTAAAATTTCTGAGCAGTAATGTACTGCGAACATTACGCGATATGAGCTTTTGAAACTAACTGTCAACGAGTGTTTAACTCAAGTGTGTTGCATTACATTGCGGGCTGAAAATTTTTATATGGATAAAATTTTAATTGTACTTCTAAGCAAAAGTTGTCTAAATATATTTCTTATGTCCTATTCTACCCTCTGTTAAGAGATTTGCGCGTATAAGATTTACACACTGTATATTTTTTTGTTTTTATATAAGGTAAGGTTCTAAGGTACATAAGGACATGATGAGAATAATAGCGCCCTTTTGACAATGATTCACATATACCTGGTTATGCTGTTTTTGTTGATTTTTCCCAGCCCTAGCTCAACAACCCCTTTACCTGACTAAACAACTACAAATATCACTCGGTTAAATATTTATTTTATTATAAACACAAAGCTATCGTAAGATTCTAACATTATACATTTATTTACAGAAATTACAATCGTATTATGATAACTATAAGTACTTAACGAGTAACAGTATAAAATCTAAAAAAGGCCCTTGAGGCATTGTACCAAGGATGCTGGCGGCATTTCCTCGTTGTATTGCAATGCTGATACGCTGTGCGAGGAAGCCGCCAGCTCTTCGGTCACCAGTTACATCAACCAGACGCTTCGCGATTTCTGCAAAAAGTTTGTGCGCGTTCGACCCCATGGACCTAGCGTCTCTACGCCAAACGGTACAAATTGGTACTCTCTGCCCAGGCTTTTATATTTGTTACGTTTCTTAAATTAATCTAATTTTATAGAATAGCCGAATCGATTCAACCACAATTGAGTAACAAATCGAATCGAAACCATGGCTTCAGTCACCATAAACGGATCGCGGTCTAGGTGGCCGATTTGCTTAAGACAACAGTTGGACACGTGTCCATTGTCGCACGGTATCTTTGTTAACATTTTTGATTCACCGTTCAGCAAAGCGAACAATAAAAATAGAGAGGGGTTAGTTTCCGTTCGTTATAAGGCCCGTTTACAGATGAATAAAGCGACTAATAAATGTACAAATTCAATTCAATTAATTTAATGTCATAAAAACACATGTCAAATACAAATAAATTACAATTAACATAAATCACACGACGATACAAATTAACAATATGTTAAACATAAAAAGTTTATTGATAAAGATTGGTTCGGAGTTCTAAAAGTTGCTATCCGTACTTATCCTTGATTGCATTTTTATAATCTCTTTACAAGAGAAATAAGTTTAGCCACCATTTCTAATAACAAAAGCATACAAAGTGCACATTTGGTAGCATAGGATTCTGGCGATATTTCGATATTAGAGTTTAAAATCATTTGAGCACAGAAATAAACAGAGCTAGGTGAAAATAGCATTGAAGACGTAAAGTTAAACTATCAAAACGTCACCAGACACTGTTTCCTAGAATTGTTGTGTAGACTTTGCTTTTAGGTAAATTTTTGATAAGCTAATCGCGGTCAAGGCAATAACTTACCTAATATTTATGGAATTTGCTAAAGTTTTTAACGTAACGTGGAACAATGGAGCGGCGGCGTCACCGGGCTGTTTGCTGTAGTCACAGATAGGACACGCTTGTCGCGGTCGCCGAGCTAAAGCGAAGCTGGGGAAATTCGGCTTAGCTTATGTAAGCGAAGGATTACCTAGACTATGTCAGATACTTGGGCTAGCCCAAGTCAAAGCTAAAGGATATTAAAGACTGCAATTTTTCGCATATCGCATTTCTTTCGCACTTACATATTTGTTAGACTGTGACAGCTATTGGTGACGGACGGCGATAAAAATCTTATTATATTAATAAATGACAATTAATATCGCAGGACATCCCTACAGTAATTGACTTAGCCCCACGCTAAACTCTCTTGAGGTCAAGAAGGTGACCATATATAAATAATACAATATAAAAATACTTAAATACACAAAAAACACCCATGACTTATAAACAATTATTTGTGCTCATGACACTTCACAAATGCCCTTACTGAAGGTACTAACGAGACATACAATACAATAAATATGTATTGCACACCTCATACACTAACAGCAAATACAAAGAGCTTGGATTAAGTAACAGTGAGTAAACAACGGGCGGTCTTGTCGCTAACATGTGGTCTATTCCAGACCATCTTTAAGTAGTAAAATGTAGGTTAAAATCGAATGTAACTACGAGGAGGTGGTGCTTGTAAAAGGTGAATCAACTTTTCAGTATCACTCGTTGCCATGGTAACGGTCCACTGTTGTAAGACCTGGCTCGCTATCAGCTTCAGAGACACGGTTACTACCCAATAAACCAAAACTGCTGTCAAAATTTGCAATAGATAAATTAGCGAGAGCGTGCAATTACATCTGTAGGTGGTATTGTGTGTTTATAGTTATAGGCATTCTATATTTGAAATTTCCTTTTCAATTCCACGCCCTCGTTAATTTATCTATACTACACTATCTATACTATATCTATACTATCACGCTTGAGTTCGGAGAAGCCCAACTGGGGACGTACCTCCTTCTTACAGAAGACCACAGCCATAACTGCTACTTTCCTGGTATGTAGTGTTGTGTTCCTGATGGTGAAGTAAGGTTTCCAGAGCTCCAACCCCCCTTAAATGTGGGTAACGCGCTTGTGACTCCCTTGGTGTTGCTTACCATCAGACAATCCGTCTGCTCGTTTGCCACCTTTGTCATAAGAAAAAAAAATACTAATGATCATTGGACAATGGTATACACAATCAACAAGATAAAAGTTGATAAATAGGTCAAAAAATGTTAAGTAGAAGATTTTACACGCCCTTTTTTATGTAAGATTCTTGATATCTTGGACGATTTTTAAAACTTTATCTCTAGAAACGTCAAAATAACGTTAAAACTAAAATAGCTGGATAACCCTCTGACCACATTTAACTGTACGTGAAGATAAACGTCACAATTTTGTTCATCTGACATGTGAGTTACGACGTTTTGTTGTTCGGTCTCGTTTGGACTGTAAGGAAATTCCCGAGCGTATCGCCAATCTTGAGAATACGGGAACCGAATATCGTTCTGTACTACGAATTGCTTCGAACTCGGCTGGATATGTAGGATTCACATAATACGAAATAAATTTATTGGACCCGGGTCCGGACTACGTCCAACAATGAGACGTAGGGCACAGCGTTGACCATCACGCTTGAATCTGGGGCAGCCCAACTGGGGAAGTACCTCCTCCTTACAGAAGACCACAGCCATAATAGCACTGCCACCTTTCAGGTATGTAGTGTTGTGTTCCTGATGGTAAGTTAGGTTCCCAGAGCTCCAACCCCCCCTTAAAGGCCGGCAACGCGCTTGTGACTCCCCTGGTGTTGCGGGTGCCCATGGGCGACGGTAATTGCTTAACACCAGGCAATCCGTCTGCTCGTTTGCCGCCTATGTCATAAAAAAAAATTCATCTGTTACCATCGAACTTGCCTACTTAAGAAAATTATCGCTTGGGAAACAATTTGAGAAAATTTGTCGGGGGCAGTGATCATCCGAGGCAGATATGTACCGCACCGCTCGCCGTCGGCAGTGCATTCATCCTCACACCCTGGAGACTAAAGAGTCACGCACTAAGTGGTTTAAGAGGAATTTCCTTCCACGAACGCTCCGGCTGGGGAATGAACTCCCTGCCGAGGTTTTTCCTAGGGACTACAGAATTAGGTTCTTCAAAAAAGGAGTGTATAAGTTCTTAAAGGGTAGGCAACGCGCATCTCAATCCTCTGGAGTTGCAGGCGTCCATAGGCAACGGCAACTGCTTACCATCAGGAGGGTAGTATGCTTGTTTGCCACCATCGTTGTATAGAAACCTCATACTGTAGTCCCTAGGAAAAACTTCGGTATGGCGTTCATTCTACAGCCAGAGCGTTCGCGGGAGGAAATTCCTCTTAAACTTATTAGTGCGCGACCCAGGCTCCAAGGTGTGAGGATGAATGCACTGCCGACGGTGAGCGGTGGTAGAAAGTGGCCGTTGGCATCATGTCAAACAGATCTTCAGAGCACATCTCATTATGCAAAATAAGTACAGTTAGCAATTAAAACTTGTACCAAAAACGTAATTTTTGACAGAAATTTACTATGTACAGTCGCCATCAGATATATCGGAGCTGTGGAGGTGGCACAAATATCTGAACATGCACTTTATCGCATTGACAATAGAGGCATTGTTCAGATATTTGTGACCACCTCCACAGCTCCGATGTATCTGATGGCGACTGTACAGCAATTGTTATTGCCATTTAATTATGTAATCTATTTTCAGTGTTGAAGGTTCAAATTCCTTCAGTTATAAATAACTACTCTGGCAGTCTAATGTACGTCGTATTTTCCTAAAACGTGCGGTGAGCTTGAGAGGTTTATATTCGATTTGATTCTTGTGATATTGGTCTACTTTAGTAGATAGCATTTAAGCAGGTACAGTCGTCTTCAATTCGATAAAACCTTTTTGGGAAAGACTAACTGAGCGTGAGACTCGTATGTATATTATTTGTAAGATTTTTGCAATGACTGTTCTGTACAGTCAGCAGTAAGTACACTTTTTTTTTTATGACATAGGCGGCAAACGAGCAGACGGATTACCTGGTGGTAAGCAATTACCGTCGCCCATGGGCACCCGTAACACCAGAGGAGTCACAAGCGCGTTGCCGGCCTTTAAGGGGGTAGGAGCTCTGGGAACCTTACTAACCATCAGGAACACAACACTGCATACCTGAAAGGTAGCAGTGCTATTATGGCTGTGGTCCCTCCTCCTTACAGAATGTAAGGAGGAGGTACTTCCCCAGTTGGGCTGCCCCAGATTCAAGCGTGATGGTCATCGCTGTGCCCTACCTCACATTGTCGGACGTAGTTTAAGGACATACCCGGGTCCACTTGCATATAATATATAAATATTTATAGTAAGCTTAAATCTGATTTTGGACTTATTCTTGAAACATAACTCAACATGCTTGATAATTAATGCAAAACCGGCGTTTCTTAGAGTTCTGTAAGTTTTCAACTTGATATAATTTATTCATAAAACACGCCAAAAACTTGGGTTTCGCTGTATAAAGCTAGTTTGTCTTGCAAATTAATGTGCCTTGTTTAATAAAGACTTATTTATTTAAAAGAAGAAATTTCAGTTCTCATTGGACCCGGGTATGTCCTTAAACTACGTCCAACAATGAGAGGTAGGGCACAGCGAAGTACCATCACGCTTGAATCTGGACCCCAACTGGGAATTACCTCCTCCTTACAGAAGACCACAGCCATAATAGCACTGCTAACTTTCAGGTATGTAGTGTTGTATTCCTGATGGTGAATAAGGTTCCCAGAGCTCCAACCCACTTATAGGTCGGCAACGCGCTTGTGACTCACTTGGTGTTGCGACTGCCCATGGGCGACGGTAATTGCTTACCATCAGGTAATCCGTCTGCTCGTTTGCCACCTTTGTCATAAAAAAAAAGCATTCCATTGGCGATGTCGTTGATGGGCTTAAGAATATGAGATCGACCTTATAGTGAGAACAATTAGGCTTATGTTATAGGTAGTGGACGATATTATATAATTGGTCTAAATCGTCTATGACAGACTAAATTTTGCAACGTCCGTGAGAAAATAATTTGCGAAACCTTTTCTGATAGCTCTACATTGTAAGTCGACGTCAAAAATATGTTTACACTTTTCACCGTAATCCTTTGTAATAAGGTGCAGAATTGTAAATATATCTGTGACGTCGACTGTAGAAGCTAATCCGGACCCAGCATGCGCGCCCACACTTAATATAAACTAGCTGTCCCAGCGAACTTTCTACCGCCTGAATGTCAATGGGGTCTTTTAGGTTAAATGATTTTTTTCTTTTTTTAAGCTTACTATTAAACTTTTGGCCAAGACGATCATAAGGACCTCAAACTCGTTTAAATCGGTACAGCCGTTCTCGAGTTATAAAAACCGGAACGAACACACTAATACACTCCTACTAACTAATATAGCAGATGAATGTTGCGTCTGGAAGGTTAGTATCGCAACGGCGTCGACTCGCCCTCTTATCAGCTGGTCTGCCGAACCAGGCCTCATCCTGCAGCTACTGACCCTCCTAGACAGCGGTCCGCCACTGGATCCTATTCACCGCAAACTTGACTCGGTCATCATAATAAATACTTTTATTATTATACATACATATAAATACTTAAAAACACATATTCATGGCAAACACAGAAATAATTGGACACACCCGGGATGTCCTTAAACAACGTCCAACAATGAGAGGTAGGGCACAGCGAAGTACCATCACGCTTGAGTCTGGAGTAGCCCAACTGGGGAAGTACCTCCTCCTTACAGAAGACCACAGCCATAATAGCACTGCTACCTTTCTGATATGTAGTGTTGTATTCCTGATGGTGAGTAAGGTTCCCAGAGCTTTAACAACTTTTAGGGTAGGCGACGCGCATGTGAATCCTCTGGAGTTGCAAGCGTCTATAGGCTACGGTAACTACTTAGGTACCAAAAGCCCATTCCGGGATTTCAACCGGGGATTTCACCGACTCGGCTAGTTCCCATACTGACGTAGTCCAACTGACGTAGTTAGTGGAGTTTGCAACCCTTTTGACAATACGGCCCGCAGTCTGCGTCGGTTAGCCAACGTGAACGCCTTATGACTACGCTCCTCGTTACGAAGTGAAACATGTCGAGCAATATTTGACTTATAAAACGTGAGTTACCTGCTTCTACGAGTATACAATTAATATATTTGAATCTCACGATAGTTTTGTGTTTAAAATTCCGATACCGCATACACATTAAGCTACGGATATAACTATATTGCATTTCAAGCATCTAAATGCATTCACTGCATCGTGCAATTAGTAAAATGGTTGCAGGGATGTAGGAATATCTCGGTGCTCATTGGAAAAAGGGCACAAGTATAGCACACAACAATGAAATTTGTACTGTTATTATTTTGATCATTTGGTTCGTGATATTTGTATGCGTAGTAATTGTTAACCCTCTCGCTGCCAATAGCTTGAACTGTAGATATTAATTGTTGCAACCTACTTTCCAAGGACATCATATAAAGGTTTGTATATAAATATATGCCGTGGACTATTATCACAGTAGCAAGAATCATATCCGGCCGATGGGGTCAAAAAATGCTCGAGTTTAGACCACGGACTAGCAAGCGATGCGTAGGATGCCCACCCACAAGATGTACACCTTATAAAGGTCACCGGAAGACGCTCGATTAGCTCGGCCTATGGAAATCCAGGAGATATATGTTCAACAGTGGACGTCTTATGGCTATGATGATGATGAAAATAAATTTAGGTTTTTCAAACAATTACTTATCAGCCACGCACCCTACTGCACACATGCTTCCCTATAGATCACAACTGGGACCGATCCCAAAGAACAGGATTAGCAGGGATCGGATGAGAGCATTGGCGGTTAATACCATAATCACCACGCTTGGCAGGCGGGTTGACGATTAAAGTATGATCCACCGTTTTAGTGGTACGCTGCTACCCGTTCTCCAATCGCTTCAGGTCGCAGTTTAAGGAATTATCCTTAAAATTACCTATTACCTATTACTAACCTCAGCCATAATAGCACTGCTACCTTTCAGGTATGTAGTGTTGTGTTCCTGATGGTGAGTAAGGTCCCCAGAGCTCAAACCATTAAAGGCCGGCAACGCGCTTGTGACTCCTCTGGTGTTACGGGTGCCCATGGGCGGCGGTAATTGCTTACCATCAGGCAATCCGTCTGCACGTTTGCTGCCTTTGTCATAAAAAAAAAAATATTAAGGTAAATACCTTAGTCAACAAAATTCAATAAGTAACAAAATAATTTTTCATATTAAACGCAGAATATTCTGACAATCGCATCCTTTGTATTAATTAATATTTGTGAGCTTCACATAATTAATCTGACGCACCTGCATTGGACTTGAGCGATTTACGAACCTTTTCACTCTCTTTAGACTAAGAACTAGTATATTTTGACCTTTACATACAGTGCCTGGAGTAGAAACCACCCGACACTGGTGTGTAACTTAAAAAAAACTCCAAGAAATACAAGTTTATTTTTTTTTACAAAACGACGGTGGCAAACAACCATACGAACCGCCTGATGGTGAGCAGTTACCGTAGCCTATGGACGGCTGCCACTCCAGTAGATTCACATGCGCGCCCTTTAAAAAACGATTAGTAAACTTTGCCAAATAAAACTGCAAAATTTACCAAACTTAAAAAAAAATAATTGTATATTGACGTAGTGGCCGAATGTCATTGAAGCAAGCTTATGTGACCAATTTTTTTATTTATCTATGCGAAATGGCAATTAAAAAAGAGGACCTTGCCGGCCTAGGCTGTCAATGAACCTTAACGACCTCAAACTCTCTTTATACCAAATTGGTTTAGCGGTTTAGCATCAAGCCATAGTCGTCACTCTTGACAGGCGGCTTGGCGACCGCAGTAGCTTCAGATTATGTTTTAACTGATGCTGCTGTCGATCCGTCGGTTTTTTCCCTTTGTCCCGCCTCTTACGACACCGGAGAAGATGGGATGGTATTCTAGTCAGCCGGCACCACACAGCGTTGTTATTCATTGACATAAACTTTTTTTTCATTAAGATATCATGGAGGCAAAAAAATATGAATCTAGCCCTGGGGGATGAAAATAAGACTGAATTTCATTGTCTTCGGTTGCCGCGATAATTACTCATGAAACCACGATCCCACCCTATGACCACGAACCCTGCTAAAGGGTTGAAGTTTAAATTAGTATACGCGATATAATCCGTTCTATTTGTTTTATTTCAAGATTGAATAATTTAAAAACTTTTATATATTTACCGTACCTACAAATGATTTCCTATGACGTTTCAACAGTTTCCTCAAAATTAAACATCCTTTCCCGTAAAATCCCCAAACTAACATTAGCCTCCGAACATCCATTTCACACTGAATGTCCAGTACAGGCGTACTGCACCGTAACATATATCTTACAAAATCACATAGCACCTCCACCACTTTCCTTGGACACTGCCACATACCCTTATCATCACGATTTTTAAAAGGTTACCGTCAAAATTCGCGTGGCCGAGAGACCAGGTTACGTTGGTATGTTTATGTAGTAACACAATGACAATATTTCAACAAGACAGCTGCCGAATGTGAAGAATGGTCCAGTGTCAACGGACTCCTTGAGGAGTTGATATAAAACAACGTCGATAATAAAAATGTGTTAAGATTTATTTTAGGAAAACAGTTTCTTGAGGAATCTATAGAAACCCTTTAGAAGGTATTTCATTTTGTGCTTTGTATACGTAAATATTTCGCAATATACCCGTTTTATTTGTAATCAATCAACGTGTAGAAAGTTACTAAATATTTGTAAAACTATTATAATTTATTGTTTTTGAGTCATAATATTCTATTGTACACATGACGGCCCATTTGCGAGTATTATTCCAATGAGACAACTACTGCAGTTGTGTTTGATGAAATCAGCAGATTATGTAGTTTAATAATGTTTCATTTAATCGTATTTATATATTATGCCCCGAAACGTGGTCTTTCATTATCGACCTCATCTCAAAGCTGATAGTCGCTCAACGAGCTATGTAGAGGGGTATGCTCGCAGTTTCTCTACGCGATTGAATCAGAAATGAGGAGATCCGTGAGTGAACTAAAATCCCCGGTCAGGTTAGCAAACTGAAGTGGCAATGGGCAGGCTACATTGCTTGAGTGGAGACCACGGACTAGCAAGCGCGGCGCCTACCGGCACCCACAAGATGGACAGATGACCTCATTGAGGTCGCCGGAAGACGCTGGATGCAGATCGCCTCCAACCGGTATATGGTCCTAGAGGCAGTCCTATGTTCAGCAGTAGACGTCTTGTGGCTGATTTGGATTTTTCTATTCTAATCCTGATACTAAGGAAAAACGTACTCAGAGTTTTTCTTCCATTCCAATTATTTCCATAGAATTTACAAAGTGTTGACAAAATGGAAGTAAGCAAAAAATAATGAAAGCTCCTGATTTTGGGTAGAAACAATTTACCTACTTGTACTTAAAAATTTAAATAATAATCACACACTTATAAAAAATCAGCTACACACCAAAATTATTTTTCGATAAATTCTATGTCTTTGATGATGATGATGATGCTGAAATCCTCTTATGCCTCATCACTCATCAGGGACATAGAGCCCTAAGAATGTCTTTACAGAAACAAATTGTTTAAGAAAAGTGTTCCAGACTAGAACATCTCAACTCCATAACTCAACTCTTTAGATCAAAACGCAACAACGTCCGAGATGGCTCGGCATAAAATAAAATGTCTCCATATTTCCTGAAAGGTTCGTAAGCTACCTGCAACTATGTCGCTTGCTCGTAAATCATCTGTAGTTTAACAACGCTTGTATTCGTATACAATGCTTATATGTTTCGCTCATGCTGCAGTACGAATTGTTTCTTTTCAAAAATGTTGCCTAATTTAATATCGGGCGAATATTGTTTTTTGCCGTGTGATGCCGGCTGACTAGAATGGTACCACTCCATCTCCTCCCGCGGGTGTCGACAAAGGGAAAAATCCTACGGACGGGCAGCAGCGTCCGTCGAAACCCAACCTACATCTACTGGGTCGCCAACCCGCCTGTCAAGCGTGGCGACTATGGCAACTACCCCCAAGATGATACAAGTCATATTTGTGGGAGGCCTATGTCCAGCAGTGGACTGCATACGGCTGAAATGTATGTATGTATATATAATTTTCATTGGTTCATTTAAATTGGTTTAACTTCGCCGGTGAAAGTAACACTTCGAGTCCCTTAACACATCTAACTATACATAGGATACCTATCTATATATATTGGAATAATATTGTGGTTTCCTTTACCTATTCTATTTTGATTGAGTGTGTTTTCATAAATAATAGCCTTATAATTCCCTTGTTTTTGAACCGGTAATCCTAAAAATTTGATTTTTTTTCGGAGAGATCTTTAAATATATTTTGGACACATAACAAACGTTATCGGTCAACCTTTTTCCTTATTCCCATTTAGCTCAGGAACTCTTCATCGTGTGCCATAATTTGTATACATGCAACTTATTATCGTACTATTAAGGTACATTTACACCTATTTTGGCACTTTGGTGAGGATCCTGCTGTTACAGCGTGCAGCAAATAAACAAAACAACGGGAAAAAAATTTCATGCATCATTTATTTAGACACAATTGTGAAAACAAAAGAACTTTCTTTCTTTATGCCGTAGTTTCATTTGCTTCAGTGGCGTTGCCACCGTCGGGATGAGTTCCATTACCAGAGTCACTTGAAGAAGTAGGATTACTTTCAGTAGTATTATTAGCAACATCACTAGTACTCACTTCCTCAGTGGCATTAGTTATACTATCACTATCATTCGTGCTGGCAGATGTAACTTCAGTTTCAGGTTCCTCTGTATAGGTCCGAATAGTAGGTTTATCGACGAACACGCAAGTGTTTATGCACTCGTATTCGTCGGCGAACATGTTCGGGTTGGGCAGACAGCCCCTCCACATGCCTATCTCGCAGCGGGAGCCCTGCTTCCAGTAGTACATGACTGCTTTTGGGGGCTTCCCGCAATCATCCCAGCGGAAATCGGCGCGGCATACGGAGGGCGGTACTAGGGAAAAAAGGAGCTGGTCATTCTAAAAAATATTCTGTGGAATTTTCGACAATATCTTTATCGATCTTAACTTGACGATGTGTACTCGTAGTCACAAACTAATTACTTATATATAAGTGACTACGTGAAATTAAAATCACCTGTACCATTGCAGTTTGCAGTATGACACCCCTACCGCAGAATGAAATGACGGTTCGGATTATTGATAATTACAATATTTATTTTTTGTTATGCAGAAACGTCTGCTAGCGAATATCCTCGATATTTAAATCGAAAGAAAAATAGAAAAATTTGACTCGGAGCGGGACTCGAATCCAGTGGTTGTGGGTTCGAGTCCCGTTCCGAGTCAAATTTTTCTATTTTTCTTTCGATTTAAATATCGAGAATTACAATATTTTTTAATTAAAGCATCGCTGTGCTGAAATGTTGTAGGAATTTCCATCTTATCTTACGATACTATACAAATATTCCAATCCAATCCAATAAAAAAAATAATAAAACTGCAAATACCGTGTAAAAATTAAATAATTTAAATATAAAGAAGCAATAAAGATTGAGTATAATTTTTGTATAAATTACATTTTATGAAATACACAATTATCATACCTGCTAAAACATTGACCGTCAAACATGAAATGAAAAATATACAATAGATATTAAACATATTTCTTCTCACGACGATTCTTTTCCGCGTACGTTCTTGAGATATTTCTAATTTTTTAGAGTCTCCAAAGTGTTAATAAAATAATTTTATTGCTGATTATTCATTAGTTGGTACATAACGAATAGTTAGTAACAATTGTGTCCGTCTCGTTGTCAAAACATATTTAAACACAAATATGTTTTGACAACGAGTGTATATTTTAATGTACATTTTTAATTGTTAATCAAGTTCTAGGCAAAATTAACTGAGATCAAATCGTGTTATTTACATGTAATAAAAATACTTATACTTTAAAAAAGTAGAAGAATAGCCGCAGGTATAAACATAGGTATATCAATAAATGTTTTATCATAATTATTGAAGTTTTTAATGAATGGGTATAAAATTATTACGTAGGTATAAATTGCTAATCTTTATTTTATGAGAAAGCTAAATAACCGTTAAGATTTTTTTTTATATACAATAATAACATAATATTAAATGATAGACAAAACATGCTTAGAATTCTGTTTTTGGTACTTTAACAAAATTGTTGAGGCATTGAAAAAATAGTTGACATATGTATTTCGCTTGTGATCGGATCGAAATCAAATCAGTAATAAAGAAAACTCAATTATTTTATTGCAGCATTTCAAATGTTATTCGGATAGGAATTTCGAGCGTACCGTCGCTATCAGATATATTAGAGTTGTGGAGGTGGTAACAAATATCTGGACATGCACTTTAGCGCCTGGACAATACAGGCGTTGTTCAGATATTTCTGAATACCTCCACAGCTCAGATATATCTGATGGCGACTGTACAGTTACTGTTGTTACACAAATACAAACAGACTTTAGAGATAACTAAATGCAACTAGACATGGACAACAAAGCAATGGATGAGGAATTTAGTGATGGATGATGCCGTAATCGGGGTCGCATTGAGGTTAGAACTTCTACCTAGAACGCTGACTACTCAGATTTCATTCTATACTTATAATAAATAAATATTATAGGACATTCTTACACAGCTTGACCGAGCCCCACGGTAAGCTCAAGAGGGCTTGTGCTGTAGGTACTCAGCCAATGATATATATAAAATACAAATACTTAAATACATATATGAAACACTTATGGCTCAGGAACAAATATCTGTGCTCATCTCACAAATAAATGCCCTTACTAGGATTTGAACCTAGGACTTTATTCATAGGCAGCGTTACTACCCACTGCCTGTCGTCAAATATAAGAAGAGTCATTAATTTAGAATGGGGTAGCACATTGTCATCGATGAATTCTCAATGTAAATTGAGTTGAGACTTCGATGCCGTTAAAGAGTTCAATACGCTGGCGGTAGATGTGACTACACGTCACCCATGATGACGTATACCACGAAGGATAAGATAGAAAAATTCGACAGGTCTAAGCGGTACTCGGATAGCTCAATTGGTAGTGCACTGGGCTAGTGATCCAGTGGTTATGGGTTCGAGTCCCGCTTCGAGTCAAATTTTTCTATTTTTTTTTTCGATTTAAATATCGAAGATATTCGCTAGCAGACGTTTCTGCATAATAAAAAAATAATTAAGAGTCATTAAGTTTTTCACAATGCAGCGTCTAGTATGAAATAATCTTCATCTTATATACTGCATTTTGCAAATATTCGCGGTATAAAATGCTGGCAGCGATGAAACCCGGGCAATAAACTTCCCTGCGCAATATCACTCATACACCAGACGTATTTCGCTTTGAATTGAATGTCTCAAAAATTTAAATGGCAAGAATTTAAGAATGTAGAGGAGCGAAGTGGCTCCTGGGTCATTCTCAAGTCTTACGTCTGCAGACTAAACTCCGTCAAAGATTTCATATTTTTTACGAGTAGGGTAGATGGAAATAAGGGACTTTCGACAGGCAGGCGCTTTTACATTGATATTTGCTTATCAATTCATTTATGAAATTATGCTGTATGAGCAGAAAAATAAACACCTTTTTAAATATAGAGCCATTTACGATAGAAACATTAGAAACTGAATTTGTTTTGAGCGTAGCTTAACTAGACTGCAAAAAGTTAGTAAATCTTTCCTTGGTATATGTATCATTTTGGTTAGATGTACCTACGACTGCATGTATTTTACAATAACTCTCTTCAAAATCTTGTACAAATTTAAATCTGTACTCAAAGATAAATTGTTGAGAAATGACATTATAATATATGTAATTATAAAACATCTGGATCTGAAGAGGTAAACAAGTGTTTACCATGATTTATTTAACTCCAAGTGGAGTTAAATAAATCATGTAATTTTTGACGTCATAAAACTATTCTAATATAGTAAAAATTAATGATTTTAGAAATTATATCATACATTTTTACGTGTTCAAGGTGGTCACTATCTAAACCACAAATACCAAATTATCAGAAACTTAAAATACGAATCAACAATGTATTTAAATATCCTATAATAATTACTGCAACTATATCAATAGTCCGTTAAATGTCTAGATAAACCATTTCTTGTCACTGGTCATAGTTACATTACAATCTCCTGGGATGATCATAAAACTGTGGTTACCGTTAAACCTCGGTTTTATGACATCTGATCTGGATAAGTAAAACATAAATGCATTTCTTTGGTAGTTACTTGCCCTTTTATTAATGGATCACCTAGCAGGCGTGTTAGCAGAACATTTAATGTTCTTCTAACAAATTGCGGTTGTGAGCTAGATGGCGGGATAAAATAACAACAACAAATAGTTGATAATGTCACATTTACTTACAGAAATTACAATCATATTGTGATTACCACAAGTACTTAACTAGTTATAATATAAAATCTAAGGAAGGCCCTTGAGGCATCGTACTAAGGATGCTGACGGCATCGGCATTTCTTCGTTGTATCGCAATGCTGATACATTGTGCGAGGAAGCCGCCAGCTCTTCGGTCACTAGTTATATCAACTAGATGCTTCGCGATTTCATGAAAAACCCAAATTGCGAGTATGTTAGTATAATATTGCCACAAACTTTTGTAAAGAATTCGTGAACCATTAAGTGCAATTCGTTTTCGCCGAACCCGACTCCCTTTTTACCGCCAGCGAAATTAATAAAAAGCCACAAAATATGACCCGTAATACGGCTATAGAAAACAAAATGGAATGAAGTGATAAAAGTGGGATGTACGAGCTATATAAATCTTTTTAATGTTTCCGTGCAGAAATATGCGAGAAAGTAACTGCGTGCCGCGCAACGCGTTGTGAAAGGTCTTAAACGTTTTGTGACCGTCTTAGTGCTATGGCGCTTTTTTTTTTGTTGTTGTTGACCTGCATACACTTAGTGACGTCGCTCTTAACTACGTATTACTTTCTTATGTTCAATCTTATTTATATTTTTTAATTTATCACGCCTTTTATTGACACTTTTTATATAGCCGGTACATTTGGATCAGTAAGTATGAGCAAGTTAATACAGGCTGTCCCAAGAGCAAGTCTATGGGACATCAAATCACTATTTTTCTTTCGATTTAAATATCGAAGATATTCGCTAGCAGACGTTTCTGCATAATAAAAAATTATATTCTGTATATTCTGCATAATAATTTAGAATGGGGTAGCACATTGTTATCGATGAATTCTCAATGTAAATTGAGACTTCGATGCCGTTAAGTGTTCAATACGCTGACGGTAGATGTGACTACACGTCACCCATGATGACGTATACCACGAAGGATAAGATAGAAAAATTTGACAAGTCTAAGCGGTACTCGGATAGCACAATTGGAAGTGCACTGGGCTAGTGATCCAGTGGTTGTGGGTTCGAGTCCCGCTCCGAGTCAAATTTTTCTATTTTTCTTTCGATTTAAATATCGATAATATTATGATACTTAAAAAGAATTTTTATTTATAAAAATAGGCATAGATTTTCTCACATTTAAGTCGCTTCGATTCCCAATAATCAAAGATGTAATTTTTCCTTTTAAAGAGATCTGCATAACGTAACCAGTTCTGCAATCAAAATCCCTATAGAGAATAACTTGGTTAGACTTAACCCTAACCCTCGATAATTGCTTTTTAATCACGTCGCGACATTCGATTACAATATTTAATTGCTCCCTACAGACGGGAATCCTTAGTTCTGCATAATCCAATCACGCGCAATTATTATAAAAGGAATTGCGATTGGGAATGCTTTCTGACTTTATTTTAATGGTCCTTCGATAACCTTTTAATATAAGGGTGCTAGAAGGTTAACCCCAAAGCGCGGGTGGCCTAGCGCTAAGAGCGTAAGACATGCAATCCAGAGGTCGCAGGTTCGAACCCCGGTTTGTAACAATGAATTTTTCGTAACTTATGTACGCAATATCACATGATATTTACCAATCGCTTTTCCGTGATGGAAAACATCGTGAGGAAACCGAATTAATCCCAAGGCCTACTTAGTTGACCCTCTGGGTTGGAAGGCCAGATGGCAGTCGCTTTCGTAAAACTATTACTTATATTTTTCAGGTATTCTTTTCTATTAATGCACTTTTTTGTTTACCTAGGTTGTTGTTAATGGTATAAATTCTGTGTTTGACATGGCTTAGATGAGCAATTCTCAAAAAGTTTGTACATTTGGATCACGTCTTCGATTACCAAATTACCAAATTTCTATAGACTTTCGGTAACAAAAAAGGAAAGTTCCATACAAACTTTATGGGACATTTTGGGAAATATGGCAGATTTTGCTAAGCATCATTTGCTCTATCAGTCTACCGCGTTTAATCAAAATCGAAGACGTGATCCAAATGTACAAACTTTTTTTTGAGAATTGTTCAGATACGTTTTTTAATAGATAGTTTGTTTTTTCACTAGAGATTCGTGCTAATATAGCACGCCGCGCTAGCGAAAGATTTCAAAAAGTGGAATTGTGAGCGTTCAAGGCATGAGAGTAGAACAAAATTTAATGCCGAGTAAAACTACTAAATATCTCTAAAACATTTAAAATTACCTACTCCAAATTATTATAATACTTCATTTATCATTCAAAATCATCGTTTGAAAGACATGCTACGCAGCAATGGTAAAAATAACATTCAAAATTTGTATGAAATTATTTTGCTCTTTGGTGAATAAAATGCAATTTTGCTATCTTATTTTAAAGAATAGAATCGGAGTTTCCGATATAGTTTGATGAAAATAAATAAGTATTTTCCAGTCTTGCTTCACCTAGTAAGTGGTTAGTCGAAAGTTCCAGAACGCCGCTTATTAGAGGAGGCTTGCTTTGTTGCCGGCGCTAAAGGTCTACCGGGAAAAATCGAAATTTTCGAACAATTGTCTTTTTCACTCTAATAACGCCCTGATAGGGATGTTGACACAAATTAAATTATGTAACAAAATTTAGTAGAATGAGGACATAATGACCAATATAATCAAAAGCTAAAATTAAAAATAATATTGATGTGATTCAAAGATTTTAAAACATTTTGAAAAGAACATAATATAATTTTTTAGTATAAAAACCATGCTACCATTCGATTCCCCACGTTTTTCTGAAAAATAAATTGTATGGGAGCTAACATAAGCGTATAGAGATCTTAAAGGTCGGCAACGTACTTGTGACTCTGGTGTTGCAAGTATCCATGGGCGGCGGTAGTTGCTTACCATCAGGCAATCCGTCTGCTCGTTTGACTCGTAAAAAAAAGTCTCAGTCCAAACATAAATTTTATTATTTTTATCTACGTACATGTCATAAGTGCTCTAAAATGCGTCCAGAAACCGTAGGCAATACCCAGCATTACAAACCATCAGAAAGATTTCAGTAGGTAATGTTAACATTACTTACTGAAATCAGTAGGTTATGAATTTAAATTTGGAACAGCTGTCAAATTCAAGTGGGGTGTCTAATCTAGTATCTATAGATATTAAAACAGCCATTGATACGAAACGCCAATTCGTTATGTTTTTTAATATAAATCGAACGACATTTGAACTCGACTGACAGTAGAATAGGGAGTTCATTCGCTTGTCTATGGTTTAAAAAATTGACTGAGATACGAAATACGCAACGCCGCCGTTCCAAGCTGTCATTTGTTTTGTTCGTTGACTTTTAATGTTTACAAGTAACACTAGTAATAAGTCATTTCCCTACGGTTTCTGAACCCATCTTAAAACACTTAATGATATGTGTGTAGATAAAGTAGTGTATGTAACTATACATAATTAGGAATTACAACAATCGTGTGATATTATTATGAAACTCGCCTTCGGCTCGTTTCATAAACCCACACTCTTGTTGTGATGCCCTTCATTATGCACAGATACATAAACTACTATTTCATACTTTAAAAAGCGTGCTAAGAATGAATAAATGACGTAACAGGTTCCTTTCATGTTGTAAGGAGCGTTTTGAGAAGAAAATACATATATCGGAAAAGGGTGACCATTTCTGTTATTTTTATAGCTTTAATACAATTAGTGTCATTCAGACAATTTGAGTGAATCAACTATTTGTTGTTGTTATTCTGTCCGGTCAGCCAGGAGACATCTGAGGCATAGTTTGTTTGAAGAAATATGCCACCGCGTTCTACTAACACGCTTGGTAGATGACACATTATGGAAGGGACATATAGCTACCAGAAATATGCATGTTTAGTGCATTTAGATGCCATAAAACTGTGGTTTTAAGATTGACCCTGGGGAACGTAACCATGGCAACGAGGGACAAAGAATAGTTGATTCAGCCATTTATACTTAGAATGAATAGAATCTAGCGATACTATAAGCCAACTACCCTAAGGGAGTAAGAGGGGAGTAAAAGAGAAAGATGCACGGAATTATCGAATTCCGATGTTCGCGGTAGGTCCTTGGACGCCAGAGGAACCCAGTCCGCTTACCCCACTCGACAAAGTTCGGGCAAGTTCCGATGTTGGGGTTTTTTCGAGGGACTGGGATTTCTCTGAGTTCGGAACTAGAGCAATAGTTTGTTGGAAGGACTTTTGGAAGTGGCGCGAAATTGGGAAAAATACGGTTTTCACTATTATTAGGTGTTAAAAGGTTTGAAGTTGTCGTTAGTTTTTTTCAGTTTAATGGGAGTTTTAAGAAAAAGGTGTACCCAATTAGCGTGACTTGTAGAAGAGTATAATTATGTAAGCTTTGTGAAAATAACTAAGCGTTAAGTTTCTATAAATATGTACTAAGATTAGGTGATTGTTTTGGATCCGGGTATGTCCTGTAACTACGTCCAACAATGACAGGTAGGGCACAGCGATGACCATCACACTTGAATCTGGGGCAGTCCAACTGGGGAAGTACCTCCTCCTTGCAGAAAACCACAGCCATAATAGCACTGCTACCTTTCAGGTATGTAGTGTTGTGTTCCTGATGGTGAGCAAGCTTCCCAGAGCTCCAACCCACATTAAAGGCTGGCAACGCGCTTGTGACTCCCCTGGTGTTGCGGGTGCCCATGGGCGACGGTAATTGCTTACCATCAGGCAATCCGTCTGCTCGTTTGTCGCCTATGTCATAAAAAAAAAATCTATAAATAAATGTTATCACAAGATTGGGGACAGTTTTTTTCTGAATACTCCCATTTTACACATTCATTTTGACTTAGTCTATATGGTGAATGTCTATATACTGAGTTAAAAATTAGTTGTTACTTAGTTAGGATTCAAACTAGAGACCTACAGCTTTGCAGCCAGAGTCCCTGCCGACTAGACTCCAATACTGTTACATTTTTCAAATAATATTGAAAAAAAAAAATGGAAAAAGTACAGACGAAACTTAATGCCATATTTATCAGTCAACCAATAGAAAGTTTATTTTTTAATTTCCATTCTACATAAATTTGTGTACACAGCATCTTAGAGATTGGTGGCTTTATGACATTCTGCCCTTATGCTTATTAAAACAATAATCAATTTTAGGTAAATTTATCTGTTTTATTTGGTATGTCTGCTTTTAGTCTTTCTTCAAATTAATCTTTTATTACTTGGGGTTTTTGTTTACTATTGTATTGCATGTTTGAGAAAAGCACTATATATATTTCGGCGTGACAAGGGGTCGTTGGCCTCGTAACTATCCATATACGTATCAATCTACATATACTCGGCCGGCAACCCCTTACTTCCTGGCCTCTATAGTAATGTTCAATTATATCGTTATTTTATAAACCAACATGTTTGCGCCTGTTTGCTGCAGGCAATACAATCATTTCTGCCGAATTTAACATTGACTATCAATTTTATGCAATCCATATTAAAATTAAAACGCGCAAATATCACAAAGAATAAGCCGTTACATTTTATGCACTTACTCATCTCGTATCGATGCATTCAGTTTTATTATAACACGAAGCAGCATTAACCTCAAAAAACCTCAAATGTCGCTGACTGTACAGTTTTGAGCAGAAATGTTTGAATTTTTTCAACCCTATGCCATTGCTATAAAATGTATACTTATATATGCCCTTGGAGCTCGTCCAGATATCGTGTGATCTTTTTTTATAACAAAGAAATGGATATATAATTGCTTAATTTAATGTTTCGTCAAACTGCGATGCAGATTACTTATGGGGAAAAGTCTATTAACGAATAGCATATACATTAGTACATTGTGCAACGAGGATGGTAAGTAAGGTATAGTAAACGCGAGTCTATTAGAAGCCCGACGACGAATTCGGAGGGCTTTTAATGACTCAAGTTTGTTATACACTTACCACCCGTGGTACATACAATGTTTTTCATCACATTTGCGAGGAAATAAAATAAATTCGTTGGTAAAATATTAGTTACTAGTGTAGTGTAGTTTTACCTATCAGACCGCATCCACTATAAAAGATTGTCAACAATGTCAACTTTTTTCAATGTCATCCACAGATAATGTTAACAACCGCGTTTTGTTTTCGAAGTTGATAGATCATCCTGCCAAATAGTATCAATTATCAAAATCAAATAGAAAACAACTATTTCTAATAAATACTAAACATTAAATTGCAGTCAAATTTAATATAAAGATATGTTTTATACATATTGAAAGTTGGTTGTAGCAAACTTTTGAAGATATGAAATACACCTTGGCTGTTTAGAAACATCCTCAGTCCAAGTGAAGGATAGGTTCTGTATATTTTTAAAACTAAACTTAACAGCCCGTGTGAGCTACATCGGCTATAACTGTTCTGTACTCTCGCAAGTAACAACGCCATTGACGAGCAAGTGTGATGAAAAATTAATTACATTCTTCTTAACTACTAATACATACCATGTAACTAAATAATAACTTTTTATAGGTACTAAGTATATATACATATATATAAATATTGTATTAATTTCAAGAATAAATTGCTCTCAATTAATCATTAGATTAAGATGTATTAACTATTTGAAAGTGCTCGTTCCTAGGCCTACTTGAATAAAAAATTAAGAAATTGAAATTGAATTGAAAAAATAGTATTGGTACCTATACCTACTGATGCTGATTGTCTGAGACCACATCACGTGTAGTTTTTCACACAGCAGAATAGCCAAATACAACAAAATTTCACAATAATACTTTTTCCCAACATACCAACTCGATGTAAATTTATTACGCACATGTGAGGAAATCCATCGAAAAACTACACTTGATCTTCCGCGATGGTGACTAGCGTTAAGATCCCCGAATATCTCAAAGGGGGAGGGGCGAGTCAAAACAAGGAAAAAAACGTTCACGTGATTTCTGGACAAGCCCTCGACGACACCGTTGACTTCATTTTATTATCGTCGTGTCGAAGAATTAACCTCTTTTGCTTACTGAGAAACGGAAATATCAGTCAGATAAAGATTATATAACTAAAACTTATTGAGGTATAAAATGACAAATTATGTCATAAACATTATATATATATCGATACCTCCTACGTATACTGAGACAACTGACATTTTTACGATTTTAGTTTTTTTGCATTTTTGGGATCTAAATACTTATATCTACATGCTATAAAAATTTCGTAGCGAAATAACTGTTAGTTTTCGAAATAAAGTGACGTATAGTGACCCAACTAACACTATTTTTTAAATTAGAACGTCGTATACTGAGCTAAGTCACTTGTACCAGTATACGCGGTACATCTAGCGAGGGAGGGTGGCGCGGGCGCGACGCAAGTGGCAGTTGACGCAGTATGCTCGTTCGCTATTGTTGCGGGGGGAACTTGTCTCACTATGCGCGGGCGACAAACGATGCGGCATACTCTTTTCTACCCGTTTTCTACCTACTACGTATAAAACAAAGCTTTTTATATTATGATTTTGTTATTATGATGTTGTTGTGTAGTAGTTTATTGTTTAATTAAACACAAAATACATCAAAATGAAGCAGACGAGAGGAAGAAGGCTGGTTGCACTGGCATTAAATAAACCATTTTAACGCGAAACGAGCGGTAGGCAAGTAAATTTAATTGTATATTTTTGAGAACATTAAATTAAAAAGCTAATTTGAACAACTATGGTGATATTTTCAGATTTTTTGTTAGTTAGTCTAGTAGTCGTGGTTTCAAATGATAATGTTATTGATTTACTTATATCAATGCACGTGGGTTTTCAATGGTTTTTTTTTTAGTAATTATTAATGATAAGTAATTAAATTTGATTTCATACTTTTCAGTACATTTAATTAAAACCTAATTTGAACAACTATGGTATTTACAGACTTTTTGTCAGTTAGTCCAGTATACGAGGTTACAAATTATTATTGAATTGCTTTTATCAATGCATGTGGATTTTCAATGGTTATGGTAACTTATTTTAGTGTCCCCGTTGCCGCTGGGAGTAGAGGAGCTACGGGAGGAAATATATTTTTTATATGTGGATCGACGAACTAAGAAAATATAACGTTAATCTACAGTGGAGTCTTCTTATAACTAAACTCGCACATAAATTAAGTTCGGCCGCTTTCATCGTTAGGAAAATATTGAGACAGCTCGATTAGTTTATCATAGTTATTTCCATAGTGTAATGTTATATGGTATTCTGTTTTGGGGCAAAGCAGCTGATATACAGACTATATTTGTATTACAAAAAAGAGCCATTCGTTTTATGTATAACTTGAAAGCAGGTGTATCTATTAGAAAGCTTATTAATGAAATTAATATAAATTAACTGTAGCTTGGCAATATATATATGAAAATATTATGTACGTTATTAAAAACCTTCAGTTGTTTACCAAAAATTGTGACATCCATAATTATAACACTAGAAATAAGAATAAGCTTGCTATCAGAAAAAGTCGTGTGCGTAAAGTGTATAAATCATTATTTGGGCAATGTAGGTATTCATTTATATAACAAGTTACCTGATGATGCCTTAATATTACCCTTCCCAGTACTTAGAGAATTACTTAAAAAAGTCTTTAATGTCTAAGGGCTATTACAGAGTGTGGATTATTTGACAGATAAACATGCATGGCCCAAACCAGAACTAACTAAACTGCCTAGCAGTTAATTCAACAATTGTATGTACTGCTATATCATGTAAATGACACAGTTCACTTTCAGGTACGAAAACATATCAAAGTTTGTCTATTTTGTGAAGTCAAATTTTTTTACATTATTATTTTCACTTTTATATTTTAGTATTTTCAGTTATATCTTGTAATAAACTGTTTGATATGTTTTCTTTTCGGACTACGCATAATTATGTACTTTAAGATGTGATTTATCACTGTTTTGAAAAAATAAGTCCCGCCGTAGTTTCTTTCCGGTATCTTCTCGGGTCAGGTCATTTACTTAACTCACTATCACTTGATCCCTTTTTTTGATTCTTGTCCTTTATGCGAATGACTTTGGCAATAATAAGAAGTTTTGTTTTTTATGAGGATTCATATTCTATTTTACCTTTTAAACTGATCTCAGTTGTTATATTTAGAGTTATTCATTTTAATTTTTATTGTTAATATTAAGAAAAAGTGTTGGTTAATAATTTTGTAGATATACTAAGCAATGAGAATGAAGAATGTAAGGAAACATATAAAGTCAATGGTTAATCAGTATTACGTTGATAATAACAATGGCTCTGAGTAATTCATTATAATTATTACCTTTATAAGAAACGCAACTTTAGTATCCACTTGCTTTATTTTTAGTTTCACAAACGTAACTTGCCTAAATATCTTCATTATAATTCTTTAAACTTTCTATAATGAGCACAACATACAAAATAATGTTAATAGTATACTGGTACATAATTCATTCATTCAGGCATTTCACAGGCGTATACTGGTACAATTGACAAATCAGGCGAAATTTAACCGATAAAATATATCCGAACTGGATTTTGGAGTTTTTTAAGATATCTAAGAATGATACGTGACTCATGGCGTTTAGTTTAATAAGATTATGTCCATATTCATCAAATAATAATTTACTACGTATACTGGATCAAGTGGTAGTTATCTCAGTTTATCAAAAAATTGAACTCGTTAATTTCATGTATACTGGACTAACTACAGTTTTTTCAAAAACTACTAATAATTTTAAAATAGTAATTATGTGGATTTAAGCGAAATACATTCACCATACATATTTGAAAATTTCATGAAAATATGTCAAAGTATGAGCTAGTTATGGAACTTTGTACCTTTAAACAGCTCTGCTGTAAAATCGTGATTTTGCACTTGTCCCAGTATACGTAGGAGGTATCGATATTTGAACTTACAAGGAAAGGTTAACAAGTTAAAAATGATATGCAGGCCGGGTAGATGAATGTTTAAATTTTATAAAACCAGTATTTGTTCGCTATTGGGCAATGTTTAAAGGCATTAAGTTCGTATTTTCGTATCTTCCTCGCGTTATCCCGGCATTTTGCCACGGCTGATGAAAGCCTGCGGTCCGCTCAGTAACTAAACTTGCGATTTGGCGCAGGCACGAGTTTTACAAAAGCGACTGCCATCTGACCTTCCAACGCACTAGGCCTTATTAGGATTAGTAGTATTTCCTCGCGATGTTTTCCTTCAGCGAAAAGCGACTGGTAATTATCAAATTATATTTCATATGTTTTATGAAAATGTTAGTTAATTAATCGGACAAAGTGGTAAAAAAAGTAGAACAAGTTTTTTTTTTTGTATAGTCAACCAATTTAATTTCTAAGCCACGTCGAACCTTATCACAGTGACGTTAATAAGAGATCTTTTGCGTCTTTCATATAGATTTTCACGCTGACAAGGAACCAAGTGGCCTATAAATAAATCAAATTGATTGACAATACATCCCTACATGTAAAGCGGGGAGAGTTATTTTTTTCGGTTTAACCCTCAAGTGAGTGTTAGATGGGTATTGAAAAACAATAGTCGTTTGCCTGAAAAAAAAATTGAAACGTCAATAGTTTCGGAAATAATAACTTTGGAAGTTAAAAAGTATTCCCCTCTTACTTTTGAACCCCTACTCCAAAAAGTATGAAAAAATCAAGAAAGTACAGCTCAATATAGACTTACGAATCAAAAGCTAAGGAACCACTGAGCATAGCCCGACATGCTCTTGGCCAATTGACAGAATTGACATTTTTTATTATTATTTATTAAATAATTTAACTTATAAACATTGTACCACGTCTTAACACTTACGCAAAGACGATTTAAGTTTGCCACCTGCCATTTATCTTATCTGATACGTTTACTCTTTAAAAGCCAGCAGCAGGTCGTTGACTGAAGTCAAATTTCTCTGACATTTAGCCTCGCGTGTTCATTGTGACATTTTTCTGGAGCAAACTTAACTAACCGGATTCTGAGGTGTAGCAACAGCCTAAAGTGCAGTCTTGTTAGCGAATCGGGCAAGTGCCAGTATTGCGATATTTCCGTACGTATTTTACTGCTGATTTGAATGAAGTAAACATGTAAAGGTTGATTCACTAGAGCTGATAATGGAATGAATGAAAGAAATGTCACTTTGAATGCTTTGTTTACCAGGCTTTTAGGCTCTTTAAAGGCTTGGTCACATAGGGCGCGTTTTGTGGCGTGGCGCAGCGGGACGCGACGCTGCCGTCCGAATGTGTGCCTTATTTCGTTACATTAGCCACACCGCTGTCACGCCCCGCTGCGCCACGTTCTCAAAACGCGCCTTTCTGTCCAAGCCTTTAGGGATTGACGGTTGAACCTCAAAATGGCTAAGTCGTCTTGAAAATATATTTTTTGTTTTTTGTTCAAACGTAGTTTAATGTGTAATATTGATAGCGTAATATGCAGTGATCTAACGCAGAATTGTGCAGCTAATGAAGAATTGTTTTCATAACGCGTTTCACCACTGTTTGGCCACTACCGCCAATCCCGGGGCCACGGCCGCCTCGTGGCTTTCTGCAAAGTCCAGCTACCATTTTTCAGATCGCAAAGCCTACTACCGTACACTGGCATGCTCTAAGAGCAAACTTATTCGATTGAGTTGCTCCAATCACCTTGACACTGGCGAAATCATCAGAATTGATGGAAGCCATTTTTATTTAAACTATCTATCTATCTAAGCTCTTTAAACAGTACGGAATGTTAGAACGACCGGATTGTGTGGGGGAGTTAGCCTGGGGAAAATCCAGGACCCTTCCGAACCAGACTTGGTTTGTACTACAGGAATACTCTAGTTGTCTCTAGGCCTCCAGCGAGATTGGATCGCTCTCAACCGAATCTGAGGCTCTAGTATCCAAATCCAAAAATCGCAAGGCAGTTGATTTTCCATTTTTCCTTTATTTTTAAGATTCCTTTTTTGTATTTTGAAATTCGGTTACAATGTTTAAAAGGGCATTGTATGTTACGGACGATAAATAACAAAACTGGAATTCCCGTGGACTTATGACCTTTTCAGTATGACGTAACCATCGGTACTTTGTATAAATAATGTACCCACCTGATAATGCTTGTATCGAAAGTTAAAGATCATTATCGATTTGTTACCGAAACGAGTAAATGTCAACTTAATTATTACACAATACCGCTGCCACGAGTTACCACTGTTGACATAAGTCAGTCGTCGATTTGTTAGGCTCTGTATACATACATACATACATTTGAGCCGTATGCAGTCCGCTGGACATAGGCCTCCCACAAATATGACTTGTATCATCTTGGGGATCGTTGCCATAGTCGCCACGCTTGGCATGCGGGTTGGCGACCGCAGTAGCTGTAGATTGGGCTTCGTCGGACGCTGCTGCCCGTCCGTAGGATTTGTCCCTTTGGCGCCTCTTATGACAGCCGCGGGAGGAGAGGGGTGTTGCTATTCTAGTCAGCCGGCATCACACGGCAAAGGCTCTGTACAGTCAGCCGCAAAAGTTACTAAGCGGGAAAGAAGTTCAACAACAGCTTGACACGACTTTATTGTTAAGAGAATAAGAGCGCGTCAATCATGTCAACCTGGCCCGCTGCAACTTCTGCTGCTGACTGTACAATTTGTCCAAGCGAATATTTACCGCAAATGCGAGTACGGTTTCGCCTTGAGTGGTATAGGTGACAAACTTAGCTAAAGCACGTGGCCTATGTAGTAGTAACGTGTGTGTACACGCATGTCGGCGTTTTATATTCAAATTTTGACGTAAGTTCCATATTAATTCTCTACACAACTACGTAGAGCTGGTCCTTCACTTAAGTTTTTCACCTACTGGAGTTGTTTAATTGAATTGTCAAGTATTTTTAGTGATATTTATCTGTTGTTGATACACTTTGTTGCAACGTAACAACAATCTCACGGTCAATAGGAATTTCAAAACGACGGGCGTTTTTCTGAGCTTTGATTTTTACTAATAAACGGTATTTAACCGAGTATTTCAACTTTAGAAACTACCTCCGACATTTCAAGCGATTTGGGCAGCGTGCACTGTGGACCCTCTTATATGTTTTAATTTGTTTAACATGTACTAACTCACGCCACTCATACTTTACAACTTTAACAATAGCATCAACTCTTAGCTCAAAAGAATAACGGTTCAACTCTCAAACACCTTGTATGAACAATACACCGTTTTCACCATAGCCACTCCATAATTTTGGACCCGGTTATGTCCTTAAACTACGTCCAACAATGAGAGGTAGGGCACAGCGAAATACAATCACGCTTGAGCCTGGAGAATCCCAACTCGGGAAGTACCTCCTCCTCACAAAAGACTACAGCCATAGTAGCACTACTACCTTTCAGGTATGTAGTGTTGTGTTCCTGATGGTGAATAAGGTTCCCAGAGCTCCAACCCTCCTTAAAGGCCGCAAACGCACTTGTGACTCCTTTAGTGTCGTGGGTGCCCGTGGGCGACGGTATTTGCTCGTTTGTAGCCTCTGTCATAAAAAAAAGAAAAAATAATAATGCTATTTGCCCGGCTCATTCTGAACCCTGGGACATATAGGTATAAGTACTCGCAGAGCAGATGCCCGGAAAAATGGGATTACTATTGCCAAGTATTGTGTCCTGATGCACTTAGTTGAGACAAATGATAAGTGCAAGAAAACGGGCTCGATCTATTCTAAGAGGCAGCTGGAGGCTGTAAGTGAAATGAATTTGGTCAATTTGGAGTTAAAGATGTACATTTTCTGTTTAGTAGTAGTAACTAAAAAGGGATAAGATCGCCTTTGTACCTTTTTGTATGTTAACCCTGTATTTGCTTTTATCATTCTGTACAATAAAGAGTTATCCATCTATGTAACATTATATGGGACAGCACTGATATATCAAAAGATCATACAGACTATGTAGTCTATTTTCGTAGTCTATTTTTTTTTTGACATAGGCGGCAAACGAGCAGACGGATTGCCTGGTGCTAAGCAACTACCGCACCCACAACACCAGATGAGTTTCGTTTTCGGCCTTTAAGGGGGGTTGGAGCTCTGGGAACCTTACTCACCATCAGGAACACAGCACTGCATACCTGAAAGGTAACAGTGCTATAGTATGGCTGTCGTTTTCTGTAAGAAGGAGGTACTTCCCTAGTTGGGCTGCCCCAGATTCAAGCGTAATGGTCATCGCTGTGCCCAACCTCTCATTGTTGGACGTAGCTTAAGGACATACCTTGGTCCAGAAGTTCCGAAAAACTCATTAGTACAAGCCGGAATTCGAAGGACCTCTGAATTGCTCTGAAAGTCTCTGACCGCTAGGCTACCAGCATTTTCGCTATTTGAACTATATAATGGAATAAAAAAGATCTAGCCGGGTCAAAAACTATTTAATCTATTTTATTTTTGTAAGAAATGGGCTAAAGTGACCCGTGCTTACGGTATTTAACCAAGTACCATGTAACATAACATATTGGCCAGAAATAAAAGAAAATCGGTGAAAAAACGGCCTTCAAATTCTATTATAAAATGCGAAAGTAACTCTTTCTGTCTGTTACCTCTTCACGCTTAAACCGCTGTACCAATTGAGATGCAATTAGGTATGGAGAGACTTTGAGCTACGAGCCTGCATAGGATAATTTTTATCCCGCGACCATATTTTAAAGACGAAGCTGGCCGACAAAGTCGCGAGAAAAGGCTAGTATTATATGCCTTGTATGTATATTGTTCACGCTTAATAAACTGAGTAGGTGCGAATGAAAAATGAATCCATATCTTACGTGGAGCATCTGGGATACACCATCCTGTATGCTAAAAAGGCCCAAGTTTATAAAGACGTGTATATACGTAAGACGTTTTGGAAATGTGGGTTTAGCGTTTTATGTGGTTAAATCCACTCGAGTGTCTTGGGTGTACTTAATGGGGGAAAGGTGATGGTATTGTTAGAGATAGCCCTCTGTTCCTGAGCTTTAAAACCATATACTATATCTAGATAAGTATAATATAAAACTATTACATTTTTTACATGTTACTGCGCTGGTAGCCTAGTGGTAAAAACATAACCCTCCTTCTGGCGTAGTCGGATAATAACACGGTTCCACTCACGTTTATTTAATCACTCGCTGAGTAAATCCGTCTTTTTTCACAGGTTTTTAAAAGATATGGAAATATGATTTAATTATTTTCCCCTCACTAGCTCGTAAAGCGCTTGTTTATCCTTTAATACGAGAGGGTAAAAACGCATTTTATCCACTAGTGATTAAAGTAAGTTGACTTCTCATAGCTCTTATTGCTATGGTTTTAAAGTCTAAATTCGTGAAGTACAGCTCACTTGCCCCCGCGGCAGCGTCAGGCGCGGGCGAGCCTCGCTAATGCACCGAGTTGAAAATCGAAGTAGAACATTCGCAAATCGTACTGGCCACCACAAGCTAACCAAGTGTAAAAATGTTGAATGTATCTAAACGCAAAGAAAAAGTCAATGCGATTTCAAAACGATTTTTTGCATGTTTCACTTTCCTCGCAGTAGTGAGGGGAAAAGTTTTGTGTTACACACGGGTGCAATTGTAATTTACTTCTCGTGTATTGAAACACTCGTTACGCTCAGGATTCTATTTTAAAACCACTCGCTTTGCTCGTGGTTAAACTATAGAATCCATTCGCTTGCTCGAGTTTCAATCCCACACTCGCAGTTAAAATACAATTTTGCACCCTTGTATAACAAATAACTATTAACAAACGGGTGCAAATGCAAAAGTTACATTCAATCGACATCAATGCATTTTATTACAAAATTGACTACATAATACATTAGCAAAGCTTTGTTATATATTCTCAGTATTGTTATAATATAAATCAATATAACACACTAAGTGTCCACCAGAATCAACAAACTCAAACCCCACTTCAACCCTCAACCTCAATGTATCGATGACATATTGTATAGTCTCAACACTATATCTAAAACGTTCTATATTTGCTGTATATAAACACAACCGTCTGCTTTCATTTGTCAAGTGTGTTCTGTTCCGCGTGAGTAGTGGTGGGGTAAACTAGCCACCTTTACCTCAATGGTGAGGTAATTTATTTTCAAGACCTTATAATCGTACCGTAAAAGTGACAGCACTGTTAGCGGCGAAGTAGATAATAAGATCTATTAGTTTGAGATGGTAACAAAAACATATTGATTTATTCTTTATTGTATGTCTCCTTCCATCGCGCAGTATCAAATCATTTTTTAAGCTTTGATAAAGGATGACTAAGTCTATTAGAGTATGGACACTACAGTCTTACACGGCATAACAAATGAATATCATATTTAATGCAATTCCTGAAACTATGATCTTCTTCATCTACTTTGTTAGTATCACTCTAGACAGAGTAGTCGTAGTCACATCACATCACTTCCAAACAGCGGCGCTACCGCGAAAGACGATATTCTTAAATTTCGGACTATTGTCTCTGTCACTCTTATGATGCCTTAATTGGAATAAAAGAGATGCTCGGAATATACGAAATTCGATGTTCGCGGTACCGGGTCAGATAGCATGATTGCCATTTTATCGTCTATCGCTATCCGTCACTTTCGCACACAAATACTTCTTGGATTTTGAAAAATATTAAATAAATGATACAAATCGACCATATTAGGCCAAGAGCTGTTGGTGTACCTACACGATGAAAAATATTATATGAGATTCGTTTTATTTATAAATATTTTTGAGGTAAAAGAGTTTTTATTAATATTTCATCCCATCACTATTAGAACATCTCGAATGGAAGACAAAGTGGTTGTTTCTCTGATGTAACGCAAATTATACGAACGAGTTATTCTCTAAGATGTTAATTTATATAACTTTATTTACATGTTTTATCATGTTCACGAACAGTTTTATGAGCCCTGAGTTTAAGTTTTTAACGTAACATAACGTTACCATCGCGTTAGAGTTACCCATATAAATAACATTATCACTTACGCGTTCGAGACGTTTCTTTACGTCAAAAGAAACTTACACTAGAGCCACTGATCAGGATGCATTTAACTTACTATTAAAGGACTTTCTATTAAAAGGGATTTTTTATACGGCAAATTTTTTCCTCAATACATTTTGGCCAAAGCACCAGCTAAAGTGACTTTTAGATATACATTTGTTGCTAAAATTAGTTTTATTTTGTTTGGTTGAACGCTGGACTACATTTTTCTTATTAACAGTTGGTCCTAATTAAAATATATATTTATTTACAGAAATTACAATCGTATTATGGTAACTACAAATACTTAACTAGTTACAGTATAAAATCTATAAAAGGCTCTTGAGGCAATGTACCAAGGATGCTGGCGGTATATCTTCGTTGTATCGCAATGCTGATCCGTTGTGCGAGGAAGCCGCCAGCTCTTCGGTCACCAGTTACATCAACCAGACGCTTCGCGATTTCTGCAAAAAGTTTGTGCGCGTTGGTCCTAGATTAAAATCCAAGTAAGAAAAGGTATT
The DNA here is from genome assembly GCA_022674325.2 of Grapholita molesta. NCBI lineage: Eukaryota > Metazoa > Arthropoda > Insecta > Lepidoptera > Tortricidae > Grapholita > Grapholita molesta. Next base: position 17,860,532 of record CP053124.2, on the reverse strand, counting down.
TACCAGATGAACATTTAGGTATTTCTTACTAGATTATTTGACACACATTTTCTTACATACAAAGCAAAACAACGCTTTATATTCGTATAATAACAAACCTTACTGTTATCACATATTTCCACATTCTCCTCCTGACCCTACTAAACTACACCCTGTATTTTAAATATTGCACTACACGCCCAACGTCTTCATCCGTCCCACATTCATAACATTACGGCATAGTTTACACTCGTCCCTAGCTACCCTGTATATCCCTGGAATTGGTATACAGTGCAACCCTAATAACCTTCCCATGTTTTACTATTCCAATAAAAAAGAAGTATATTCTTGAAGACATCTAACTCCTCCAACAAAGAACACCAACAACTATTAGGGTAGGCAACGCGCATGTGAATCCTCTGGAGTTGCAGGCTTCCATAGGCTACGGTAACTGCTTACCATCAGGCGGTCCGTATGCTTGTTTGCCACCGTTAAAAAAATACAATTTTCCGTTAACATCGTAAAGAAATATATAGCATGGTATCGGTTGACTATAGAACCCTTTATACATATGGGTATCTACTTTATCCACACACGCCCATAAAGCATTGGCTAAGATTTACATTGGGTCACCCCGGTTGCTCTGTAGCCTCCCAGATAAATATGTGGGACTCTTTAGTATAAAGTTATTGGAGGTATGGCTGAAAATACTAGGATCCGAGTCGTAAATGTTTAAAAAAGAGGTTTAATGCGATGTTTGGATACCAAAAAGAGGCCTATGCTTTTAAAAATCAATATAATCCAGAATCTTATTTACTAGTATAAAGATCGAAAGTGCTTATGATTTAATATGTCATGTAATACAAATAGCGATTAACGTATGATTTACATAGCTTAGTTTACAATCACTGTACATAAATTATGAGTTTTTAGATATTTTTTACAATTTAACGATATCTGTCAGCGAGCGAAGTTCGTTTCGCTATAAGTCCTTTCCCGATTTGACGGGTTGTCGTTGCTAGTTTACAATCTCACGAAAAATAATACGCTAAATTGTAAACAGAGGCTCTAATGTAAGTTTCTTTTGACGTAAAAAAACGTTTCGAACGCGTAAGTGATAATGTTATTTACATATATGGGTAACGCTAAGGCGATGGTGACGTTTGTTACGTTAAAAACTTACACGCAGGGCTCAGATCGTTACGGTATATAATCTTTAGACAGTTTATAATCTCGCAACTTAGATTTTAATAGAGGTATTTAAAGACATTTTTTATGATGCCATACATATAACATTATACAAATCAAAATTTTGGACCCGGGTATGTCCCTAAACTACGTCCGACAATGAGAGGTAGGGCACAGCGAAGTACCATCACGCTCGAGTCTGGAGAAGCCCAACTGGGGAAGTACCTCCTCCTTACAGAAGACCACAGCCATAATAGCACTGCTACCTTTCAGGTATGTAGTGTTGTGTTCCTGATGGTGAGTAAGGTTCCCAGAGCTCCAACCCCCCTTAAAGGTCGGCAACGCGCTTGTGACTACCCTGGTGTTGCGGGTGCCCATGGGCGACGGTAATTGCTTACCATCAGGCAATCCGTCTGCTCGTTTGCCACCTTATGTCATAAAAAAAAAATCAAAAATATAATAAAGCCTTAGCATCATATATCACCAACCTTAACAAACATAAATCAACGCATGAATCTGCTAACCTGATATGGTTGGATTTTTATCATTTGTCACACTCCAGCAAATATGTGAGTGCGAAAATGACAACGCGATAGGCGATAAAATGAAAACCATGCAATACTTACTGAAAGCTAACCCTTCAGATTACTAGTAAGTGTATTTCGTTCCCGACAAGTTGTGTCGGGGTAATGTGCCAAGACTGATAGTTCTGCAACTTTGGGGCTGTCATTTGATTAGCTAGGTTTGGTAACTGTGTAAACAGCTTGGAACTTTTCGGTTATATCTACTCGTATATTGTTTGTTTTGGTGTTGATCTGATTTTCTTGATAAATAATTAGGACAGATTTAAAACAATTTAGATAGATAGATAGAAACATTTATTCATGACACACACCCACAACAACAAAAAAAAAAGTTAAACATTACACAAACGACGTGTGCCACGAAATGGCCTCATCTCAACGTAATGCCAGCAATCGCCAGCGCTGGTCTTCCGATGAGAATATCAGGTGCCATGACGACACATACACACAAGAAGAAACAAAAAAGAAAGGAACGAAAAAAAAAAAAAATAATAATAATACACGTTAAATCTACACTGTCCTACTCGCATATCAATCCGTGCCTGCCTTGGCCGGGCATTATCAAGCATCAAATGAAATGACATACGACAACTAGCGCCATCGGCAGCTACGCGTAAGTATTGATAACCATGTGGTTATTACGCGTATTTATTTACGCCTATTTAATTTACGCGTAACATCAAGACATTTGATAACTAACCCAAATTACACATTTAGATAACTCTGTGTAACAAGTTCTTCTACCTACCGACTGGCAGACAATGTATAGTTTACACCATTGAAGATTAACATTATAAAAAAAACTATTTACTTTACAATAAGTAATTAGTTACATCAATTAAATCAAAAAGCAAATATCAGCGCGGTATGCAAAAGAGCGGCGCAGGCATGGACACAATAGTTATTTGTTATACGAGGGAGCAAAATTAGTGTTTTCATTTCTCATGCTCGGAAAGTGGGTCATTGTTTATCTACTATGCGGGTGGAAAGTGATACGTTTCCGCCCTAGGGTCGCGATTTGGCATGTTCCTATTAGTTCTCCCCTTGTGAGCACTCAGTAGAACAAAGTGGCGAAAATAACCTTATTTACTGACGCCAGAAACAAATACATTAGAATAGTTCATTCTCTTAAATTATAGGAATTTATTGTAGCGATTATCATGCATAAAATATGTCAATTAATTCAAATATTTATATTATTCGGTTCAAATATTTAAGTGTCTTGGCTCTATATTACAGTAACAAAAAGGAATAAACCTACGAAGTTTTTTTAAACTTGAATATGCGCAGCTAAGCAACGGCAGTAACTTATACAGCCAAACATGAATGTATAATTACTTATTGGAAATATTACCTTCTTATTAGTCATTATTACATTGAATAGGACCATTTTATTACAAATTCTATTACTTTATACATAAAAGAAGCCTTAAATTTTAAAAATAAAGGGTTGGGTTTTTCTATAAAACTAAAATGCTGTTTAAGACACCCATTAAGTCGCCAATAACGCGCGCGAAAAAAAAAGATTCTGTGCGTTATGACAATTATCTGTGGACAGTTATGCTGCAAGAAAAAAGTTAAAAGCTGGATTCCGCGTAACTATTGAAAACACTTAGATAGTAAACAAAGTATAGTTATATTTTGAAATTAATAATTACGGGTTATTCAAGCGATTCTAAAATCGACCTAACACCTGACGGAATTAGAAATAAAGGTCAAGTTATCATGGAAAGCCTCCTACCGCAAGTTTCAATAGAAAATCGTATCAGTATTGTTATCGTATCAGTTAACTTGTATGAAATGGCGGTCCGAGAAAATAGTGAAATCTTTGTCAGAATGTGTGCTGATCCTTTATAAATATATTTTAATGATTAATTGATACAACTTAAACCTTCAGCTCCATGCTTCAATTGAACAAGCTGATGCGGTAAGATTAGATTTTAGTCAGTCATTTTATTATCTAAGAGACATTTTTTTTACCTTCTTCTTGCTCTTATTTTACTTTCCTCGCATTCGAAATGAAAAATAGTATGCTTAACTCGGGTAACAATCACTCATTTCCGACTCGGACTATTAGCGCTCTCACTTCGTTCGAGCGCCAAACTACCTCGTCGTCAATGAGTGCCTTACTACCCTTGTTTAACAATCTACTATTACCATCTCGTGCTAATATTGAAACTCGAGCTAGCAAAAGATTCCAAAATTGAACCAGCCAGACATAACGAGTGGTTCAAAGAGTGGAATCTTGAGGAGGGTTTCAAAGCACGAGAGTTGAGCACACTTTGCTACCGAGTGAAACACACAATTTTTCACCGCACGGAAAAAAAATTCTAAAACTTTAAAAATGTTATCAAAATTAGTGGCATCCATCATTTATCATAAAAACACTCGATTAGTAATAAACAATTTGTGTGAATTTACTTTGCACTCTTGTGAAAAAAATGCAACTTTGCTATCTGTTTTTAAAGAATAAAACACTTCTTTCCGAGCTAGTGAGGTGTAAATAACAATTTTTTGTTAAATAGAAATTGAAGCCCAGTGTTACATAACAGTACTCGAACTATCTGTTATTGCCAAAACTTCCCCAGTAGGTAACCGGGGCACTGCAATAGTATACAGGGTGGTACGTTTAGATCAACCAGTACGGGCTAGTCCTGAGCAGTAAGAAACATGAATAGAAAACATGGTTTGAACATGGATAGAAAAACTTGTAGGGGATAAAAAAACATTTCTTGTCGGCGATCCTCGGTAATTCGGTGATACAGCAATATTATTTCACTGTGAGCTCGCAAGTGTTAATTGCAAGCGACAAGTAGTTGCTTATCCGGTTGCAAGAATTTGTGTAAGATAATACAATATCTTCAAATTACTTAAGTATCACGAATTAGCCAAGGTTTGCTCTACTTGTTTGGTAATTTTTTTTTTAATAATGCTTTAATATTTCTAATTAAATATCAATTGTGTAGGTCATAAGCCAAATGAATTATGAAACATGAAATTTCAAATGCATAAAATGTATTTTATTACTTCTTAATAATTCTCTGTAATTTTATTCTCAAAACGACCGGGTTTGATTCCCGACCTGAGGGCAATATTTTTCAAATCTATGTATTCTTTCTAAGAGCACATCTTTATATTTCTTATAATAACAGACTTGCTTACCCGTCCGTCCACTGCTGGACATAGGCTTCACCTAGACCGCCACAGGGAGCGATTTTTGACCATGGGGGGTTCAATGCCATAACGCTTGGCATGCGGATCAGCGATCGCAGATTTAAATGTCATCATCTAAAGACGTCTACTGCTGGACATTGGCCTCCCCCAAATCTGACTTGTATCATCTTGGCCGTGGTTACCATAGTGAAGGAAAACGAGTTTCAGTGGAATATAGGTGATATTTTATTCAGTTAGAATTTTCCAATGATGACGGTTGATTGTACATAACAACAGTAAAACAACTAGGTAGCATAGCAACCTACCAACACTTCCTCTCAAGCAACCATCCATCATGAGAACGCACAGCACCATCAAGCACTCAAGTCTAAACCTAAACCAGACACACACCTCTCAAACTTAACGCGGGGCAATGGCTTAGTAAAGACATCGGCAAAGTTATCTTCAGTTGGGATGTACTCCAACTGAATTAACCCCTCATTGACGCAATGACGAACGAAATTGTATCTAATGTCAATATGCTTCGTCCGTCGGTGAGCAACAGGATTATTCGCCAACGCTATGGCACTCTGGTTGTCTACAAACAACTTAACAATCTTAGTGTTTCTATTTTTGATCACGTCACTGACTAACCTGTGGAGGTATACAGCTTCCTTGGATGCTTCAGATAACGCAACAAGCTCCGATTCAGTTGATGAAAGGGACACCCAGTTCTGTTTTCTGCACTCCCAGGCTATCATTTTCGGTCCTAGTTTAAACATGTACCCCGAATAAGACTTTTGGTCCTTGATGTCGCCTCCCCAGTCAGCATCTATGTAACCTGTAATTATATGATTGTTACGTTCACCTGTCGACTTTCGAAATGTAAGGCCTAAGTCACATGTTCCCTTCATGTAACGTAGAACACGCTTAGCTGCCTTCATATGAACAGATCGACAACACGAATTATATTGAGCTAAGAAGCTCACAGCCGCCGAGATGTCCGGCCTCGTATTGCACGCTAGGTAATTCAGTGCACCAACCAACGACTGGTATCTTAATTGTTCTTAGCGATTCAACTCCTCACCTCCCCCATCCGCCAAAACCTTATGCAGATCTGGAACTGGTTCCAGCGGAGTTTTCACCGGTTTGCACTGATCCATACCATGATCCTGTAGAACGGTTTCGATAAACTTCCTCTGATGTAGGAAAAACGTACCTTCTTTTCCTCGTTCTAAACTCATGCCTAAACATTGTCGAGCTTCCTCTAAATCCTTCACCTTGAAGTATTTCCGCAATCCACTCAACAATTGCATTTTATTATTCATATTTTCGAAAAATATAATAAAATCGTCAACATAAAGACATATAAAAATATCGTCTTTATAATATAAACAACTATCAAACTCAGAGCGATTAAATGACATTGACAACAAAACATCATTTACTTTTTCGTTCCACGAGCGACTCGCTTGTTTGAGGCCGTATATCGCCTTTTGCAATAAACAAACCTTATGTTTCTGACCTTCGCTGTCAAAACCTTCCGGTAACTGCATGTAAACCTTTTCGTGTAAATCACCGTTAAGGAATGCGGTATTCACATCGAAATGATGCCTTTAAATCATTTTCAGCAGCCAACGCCAGCAATAATCTGAGAGTTGACCTTCTTACGACTGGGGAAAAGGTCTCGAAGTAATCAACGCCGTATGACTGCGTAAAGCCTTTAGCAACAAGTCTGGCTTTGTATGTGAGATTTCCGTCAGCACTATACTTATACTTGTAGATCCATTTATTTCCGACTACTTTGGCACCTGGAGGTCTTTCAACTACCTGCCAAACGTCGTGCTCCTTCATGGACTCCAACTCTCGTTCCATTGCTGTTTGCCACTCTCGACTGTAAGATCTTTGTAATGCTTCCTTGTATGTTTGTGGCTCTCGCTCTATACCGCAAGTACTATTGTAGCAATATAGTCCGCTTTGTGCCTGACGTAACCTATTTCTTAGAGGATACCTAGGTTCTTCATCGTCAGCCCGCACACCAGCCACATTCGATTGTTCACTACGATCTTCAATGTCAGGATGTCCAGAACTTTCAACAGGGTTTTCGGGTTCAGCTGTACGAGTAGGTTCCGTGCAACCTTCTTCAAGTACCTCAGCTGTGTCCGAATTGTCCACCGAATCTTCATAATATGAATCTTCTGCCATTGACGTAGATGGAACCTGTCTTGAACGACGATCGATTTCCCATACTATAGCATTGTCTTCGTGATGAACAGCCTTTCGAGACGATATCAACTCAGCATTCGAATTCGATTCTGACGCCTTTAAATCAGAACATTCAGCAAAAGTAACATCTCTAGCTATTGTGATCTGTCTAGGGTTACTAAGATCCGCAAAGCGATACCCCTTATTATCTTCACAATAGCCAACGAAAATATATTGCTTTGCCTTAGCGTCCCATTTCTTTCTCTTCTCCTTTGGAATGTGCACGTAAGCCGTTGAACCAAATACTCTTAAATGATTAAGCTCCTGTATTTTACCTGTCCACAGCTCTTCCGGAATCTTCCCATCATTAGCACTATGGGGCAGTCTGTTCTTGACGTATACCGCTGTGTTACAAGCTTCCGCCCAAAACTTCTTATTAAGGTCTTTATCCATAAGCATGGTTCTTGCCATATCTGTTATGGAACGCAGAGACCTTTCTGCGACCCCGTTTTGTTCTGCTGTGTAGGGTACCGTCAGCTGGTGCCTTATTCCCTTGCTAGAAAGAAATGCATTAAAATCTTTATTTATGAATTCCGTCCCATTGTCTGTTCTTAACTGTTTGACTGTCAAACCTGTCTCATTCTCCACATGTCTCACGAAATCCTTAAAGAAGTTCAATGTTTGTGACTTCTCCTTAAGAAAGTACACAAATAACTTCCTAGTGAAATCATCCACAATGACAAACATGTAATGAGCACCGCCATAAGAACGTTCCGACATTGGACCACACAAATCGGCATGTAACAAACCGAGTTTGTCAGCAGCTCTCCCTGCTTCACCCTTTGGAAAAGGTAATCTATGTGCCTTACCTCTTATACAAGCGACACAAGGTTCCATTACTCTTTTACCTCCAATGTCGATTTGCGGAAGCTTGCGTAAATCATTTAAATTTACATGCCCAAGCCTCTTATGCCAAAGCGCCAACGAGTCCTCCGCTTGAACTGTAGCCAAAGCCCCTTCTACAACAGGAAAACAATGATCCAACTTATAGATACCAGCGACTTCACTAGCAGTCACCACAAGCTTACCCGTTACTTGACCTATCGACTGGTGAAACATCCTACAACCATCAGAATCAAATATCACCTTCACCTATCCTCCTATCACCTTTCTGTACCAACTTCGATATTGATAAAAGATTAACCTTCAAGCCGGGTACATAGTAACAATCCTTTATAGGTAACAAAACTCCTTTTATGCTTACCATAATGTCACAACATTCTTATCAGTTATCATAATTAAAGTCTCTAAACCAGTGCCTCTGGAAGCTCAGATGATTAGACGCACCACTGTCCAGATAAAACGCCGAGGGGCTGAAAGAATCGTGTACCGACAGTGAACAGCACAATGCAACTTTCTTCGACTTCGTAGAAACCGTTGATTTGCCTTCGCCATCTAATTCTTTTACCAGCTTCGAGCAATCTGACTTCTTATGACCCTTCTGGCCACATCTGAAGCACTTGAGCTTTAAAACTGACTGCTGACCATGCTTTCTTGCTACTAACGCAGAGTTCGTAACCGACGAACCATTCGAAGAACTTTGACAGGAATCCTCTTGTAACAGCTTCTGACGAACATTTTCCGAGGTAAGCTTCATACCTGAGTGTTCTAGTGCCATCCGCAATGGTCTATATTCATCAGGTAGACCTCTTAATAGTACTACGGCAACTAAATCGTCATCAAAGCTCTGATTAATCTCTTTAAGCTTTTGCGCATGGCTCATCACCGATGCGACGTATTCGTGCATAGATCTATGATTGCCTAGCTTTTCATCCAAGAGATTATTAATTAAAGATATCCGCCTGTTAATACCTTTATCTTCGAATATCGCTGCTAACGCATCCCATACCTCCTTTGCGTAAGAAAGATTTTGCACATAGGGGTACAGATGCGGCTCCAAATGTAGACACATCAACGTGAAAGCCTCTTGATCCTTCTCGATCTCCGTAGAATCATCTTTATTAGGTAGTGTTAACGTAAATTTAAAACATTTTACACGAACTAGTAGCATTTTGATTGCGAATTTCCATGACGTGTAATCTTCTAATCCGGTCAATTTGGCAACAGAAAATTTAGTAGTCTGGGCCATGACCTGAAGGAAAACGAGTTTCAGTGGAATATAGGTGATATTTTATTCAGTTAGAATTTTCCGATGATGACGGTTGATTGTACATAACAACAGTAAAAACAACTAGGTAGCATAGCAACCTACCAACACATAGTCACCACGCTTGGATGCAGGTTTGCGACCGCAGTAACTATTGATGCGGTTTCGACGAACGCTACCTATCAGTCGGCGTTTTTTCCGTTGCCACCTCTTCCGACACCCGTAGGATGGGATGTTGATTTTCTCAGCGGGCACAAAACGGCGAGAATTAAATGCACCCTGTATACGGGTAACCGGGGCACTATATACCCCGTCATGTCACGCCATCCGTCAGCTGACCTAAGCGGACCCTTCTCAAAACACAGCTGCGCGCTTTATGAAACAATCTGCAATATGTTCATGGAAATTTAATCTTGGATACCATTTGTTATTGCAAACAAATATTATAAATATTAGTCTAGAATATGGTATTAGATGCTACATTTCTCTTCTAACATTTTTGAGTAGACGGACTTTGTCGCGTTGGAAATAATAAAAAAAAATTACAGGACATCCTTACACAAATTGGCGGTATTGTACTCAGCCAACGATATATTACGGCTGCCTAGAATAGCACCACCCCATCTCCTCCCGCGTGTGTCGTAAGAGGCGACTAAGGGAAAATCGTACGGACAGGCAACCTGCCTGCCAACTCATATTTTTGGGAGGCCTATGTCCAGCAGTGGACTGCATACGGCTGAAATGTATGGTGTAATGTAACGATATATATTACATATACAAGTCACACGCACAAAACAGCCATGACTCAAGAACTATTTGTGTTCTTCGCACGATAAATTCGCCGCTGATATTGGAACCTAAGACCTTCGACTTCAAAGGCAGAGTCACTACGGGCCAGACGGGTGGTCAAATGAAATGAAAATAATGCCCATTTAGATACAGCAATAAAGAAACTGCTATTTATATAAGTGATAAAAAAAGATAAAAAACTTTATTTTTCAACTTAGGCACGTTACAATGTGCTCTTATGAACGTCAATGAAAAATCTACCACCGTTTCTATCCCTACACGTCTGACTCCTTAGTGACTGTTTTAAATACCATCATGGAATTATAGGTAAGTACTTACAATTTGCTCGAGACTAATTGTAAGACAACAGTCGATATTTTTATCGCGCAAGAAGACCGCTTTCGCGAATCGGTAGCACAACAGATAAGTACAAAGAGCGTATAGAGATCTTTAAGGTCGGCAACGTACTTGTGACTCCTCTGGTGTAGCGAGTGTCCATGTGTGGCGGTAGTTGCTTACCATCAGGCAATCCGTCTGCTCTTTTGCCTCCTATATCATGAAAAAAAAACACCTCACTGACTCGCGACCCAAATGTCAAACTGATAAAATTGTCGGTTCACAGTTCCACGTGAGATACTATGGAAACCCATAGCACAAGTGCACTTTGTAAGACGACAAATGTTAATGCATTTCAATGTCATAATGTCAACTTGCCCAAAATCTATAATAAACAAAACTTATTTTTCAAACAAATACATAGCCCTACTTGCCAACATTTTTCCTCTGTCGTCTTTTGCCCATCTTCATTGTTATTGATAACACAGAACACCATCATCATCCATTTTTTCAAGCACTATTTACGTTATTTTAGATCATATTTTGGTGAAATCCACCAAACAAATAAAAAACACATAATATGCTCCTGATTTACTATAATCCTTTTCAAATACTTATGGGTATGACAGTTACTATAAGTAACAAAGTAATACCTATAATAGTTAACTCAAATTACCATAGATTACCTACCACTTGTAATTGCTGTACCTAGTCTCACTAATGGATCCCATAGTCAAACTGTGAAAACAGTTTTGCGGGACAAAGTTTTTATTTTTAAGTCATTGTTGGAATGAAAATGACAGGTGTCTATTTGAAAATGATACTTAACTGGTGAATATGCCATTTGGCATTGAGTACCTACGCCATTTGTAAATTTTCATTTGTTTTTCGCAATTAAGTTTTAATCAACAAATATTAGCATGTTTAATACATGTGTTGGGAGAAGACGAACGCATTAGTTACTTGTGACGGTGCATTCATAGAGCCGAATTCCCGCCAACTTGTCTAATTTTTACATACTTGTGTGGTTTTGTATCGACTCCTGCAGAAAAGTAAAGTTGTATTCGCTACGGGTTTCCTAAGAAATATTCTAACCTGCCGCCACTGTTGTATATCATGAATATTTTGTCAAAACTCAACATTTCCAGACAATAATATAATTGCAGAACACTAACTGCAGTTAATCCGGCTCATAATCGCAGTGCGCTTAGCCCAGATATTGCATACAAATCATCGGCCTGTGCAAGTTCCCCGCAATGACTTAAGCCGATGTAGTATTAATGGATGGGCCGCATTGTTCAGTACAATGTGCTTTCAGGCGGGACTGTGGTAGTGCAAAATGCAAGCGAGAGGCGAACCCAGATGTAACACATTACATTTACATTTCAGCCTTATGCACTCCACTGCTGGACATAGGCCTCCCACAAACATGACTTGTATCATCTTGGGGGCAGTTGCCATATTCGCCACGCTTGGCAGGCGGTTGGCTACCTCAGTAGCTGTAGATTGGATTTCGGTAGACGCTGCTGCCCGTCCGTAGGATTTTTCCATTTATCGCTTCTTACGAAACCCGCGGGAGGAGATGGGGTGGAACTATTCTAGTCAGCCGGCATCACACGGCAGATGTAATAGAAGTAGTTATACTTATTGACTATTATATATTACTGCCCTTTTATTTATTTATTTATTATATACCTACAACAATGACAATATTATTTTAACTAATTAACTACCTCTACTTACTACATCAGATCTTAAACACGACCTTGAGACTTACTTACTTAAACTTACTTGTAAAAACTGCTAAGAGTTACTGAAAGCCTTAACACGTTCACTATGTCATTAGGTCGATCGACTCCTACACATGTATGGTTAACTGCGATGTTAACCAACTGCCGCAGGTGTTAAAATGAATGAAACTCTTTACTGAAGTTAAAAATACAATTCGTGAGAAACGTTCCCGGAGCTGGTCAAATTTAGTTAGTAAATACAATTGAAGTTTCTTTATAAATACAAAGGAAATAGAAGAGAGAGATTTCCTCGGTATTGTTGCAGCATAAAACATTCATAGTAAAAACTTTTTTATTTCTATTACAACAGCGTCTTATCAGTCCAAACACCGGATTGATGGAGACAAGAGTGCACCAGTGCTTTTCATCGAAAATCGACTAAAATTATCGATATCGTAAAAAACAATATCATCCATCATTATCAAAATAACTCATGGTTAAGTTTGAATACATTTAATTGTGTGCAAACCTCTTTCATTTATACTTATCACAAGTATAAACAACCGATAACTGACATTGACGGTGTCGAGTCACCAATTACCAGTTTGACTAAAAAAGGTTATTCATTTGGCTAAAATGGATATTGTTGATTGTATATTTTGAAAAGTATATAAAATAGTAAAAAGGTTAATTGCCCATAAAGTTTATTTATGTCTATGTCGTTTCCTTCTTATTTCACAGCCTAAAAATGACATTACTGTTGTACGTAATTTTTATCGATAACTAAGTAATAAAATTAATTTACATTGTCCTCGCACTATTAAACGTCAGTTCAGATTTGCCCCCGTGAATCCGGTATTTTCAGTTATCACTTTCCGCTTATCATTTGCACCAGGTTAAGTTTAATGGTCTTACGTTCACACTTTCTGCCGTGTTGCCTTTATTCAGTAAACACAATGCAGCACCGTCTATCACAAATACCTACCAATACCTCGTCTGGCAGGTTATTGAACAGAAAATACTTACATGGCTTCTCCGGTTTCCAAGACATCTCTATCACTTTATAAGTTATATATTTTGAAGATTAATAGTTTCGCATTTTGTACATAATATTCTGCATTAGCTGCTAAGTCCATAGTCTCTTTTAAGAAAAATCTTAAAAAGTATTCAACCTTACAGCAATCTGCTAATACCTAAGTGGACGTGTTTGTACCTACTCAGCTTTACTTCCTTCCTGTTTAGTTTTTTTAAATTCATTTTTCCAGTTTCTACTACTGTTACATTCGCTACCTACATAATTACCTGTATTTTATGTTCAGATGTTCACATTTATTTCAGTGTCGTTTTATAGATGTGTAAGTTGAAATTTATATAATGTTTAACTTTTGTCATAGTGATAATACTATTTTACTATGTATATTATTTTATATTTCTGTTTTTTTTTTTTGGGGTACTGAAAATCAGCGTCGTTGCATGCCCAGTCATGTAACTACTCATGCTGAGTGGCATCCTATTTGGTGTTTTATTTGTAGTCACATCCTGTAATGTTCTTTTCTGTGTTAATTTTATTTCGCCAAATAAACAATTTTTCTTTCTTCTTCTTTCTTCTAAGTCCACCTTGTCAGATATCACGTATCATTTTTCTAATGGACAATGTGCCCCTGCCCACAATGTGCGCGAATTTTTGTTAATTAATTCAGCTTCTTATTTGAGCACACCATCGACAGTAAGTAACTCGGAGTTGAAGAGGTCGCTTGGCAAATACGGTCGTAACCGCTATTTTAAAATATTTTTTTTTTAAAACTGCGTTGTCATCTTATTGCGTTAAGTCCTGATGTAAAATATCTTTCATTTTCTACACAAAATCTCGTAACATTGTAAAACAATTGAGAAGATAAGACAAGTTTTAATAAAATGTTTCATATGAAGTACAAAATAAGCCATATTATAATTTAGAAATCCATCCATCATCACAAGTTCTTTTAAGGGCATGTCATTGTTCAAATAAAAAAGTTACCCCATAATTTGTCGACATTGATATAAAAGGGCATAAGTGATAATAATTTTCTAATACTTAAGACCTTTATTCACGTTCAATTGCTACATGTCCCCTCATTTGGGCTCATTATGAGTGACTTTTATGAGGAAATTCAAATGACAAAGGCAATGGGTGTCATTTATTTTATTGAATTATGTAAGCGTTATGATTATTGGGGGTTCAAAAGTGTAACAATTGTTGACTTTTGTTACACTTCCGTTTAAATTGTTGGGGCTTATTGAGTTGTCGATTTTTGTGTTTTAAGAATATTTGTCTCAGGAGTTAGAGTAAGAATTTAGAAAATAAATGCTAAAGTACTACTATCAAGAAATAAAACAACTAAAACGGATTAAATCGCGTATACTAATTTAAACTTCATCCTGACGTTTCAAACCCTTTAGCAGCGTTCGTGGTCATCGGGTACGGTCGATCGGTCCAACCGAAGACAATAAAGATATTACTACTATCAACTTATTGCTTTACTCAATACTCATCCGATGTCTAAAATGCCCTACCTACTATATTGGTATGTAGCTAGTATTTTTTCCTATTATTAAGTTGGTTTAAGTGTTTTCATCTTCTCAAAATTAAAAGATAATTACTAAATCATACTTTAATTTAACTTTTTAAATTGCGCTTTCTTTCGAGGTTTGGACGAATTTTGGTCGCCTTGTGCTCTGCTCGGGATCGGTACCCTTACCATGACTTGTGACATTGACATTTTCGATAACGAGTATCGAGTTTAGTATCCGTGCATCTCGTTCGCACTAAAATAGTACAAGCGAGATGCACAGATAGTAAACTCGATACTCGTCATCGAAAACGTCAATGTCACAACTCATGGTAAGGGTTCGGTTTTTATCATAGATCCACCATTTTTAGGTCGACCTAGTCACCTCAAAAAGGCTGGTTGTGCGGCTTTTTTTTTTTACCTGACAGGCCTATAGGCCGTTCGGAATGTTAGAGCAGGCGGACTGTATGGGAGGAAGGTTGCCTGGGAAGAATCCAAGCCCCTTACGCGCCAGACTTGATTGGTACTACTGGAATACTCCAAATGAGTTTACGCTACCAGCGAGAATCTGTGTGGTGTGACCTATAGTAACTCAAAAATTAACACTTAAAAAATACATTTATGAGAATATTCCAATCATTCGCACGAAGCGATTAGCTCCTACCTTCCTAATGCGGACTGCTAAGGAATGGAATTCGCTCCCTTCGTCTGTATTCCCGGAGAGATATAATTTGAGCGTTTTCAAGACAAGAGTGAATAGGCTTTTACTGAACCAGCGTGCTTCAACCTCGTCGTCACCTACCATCAGATGTGACTGTCCGAGCCAGTACGGAAACCCGTGTCTTACTTCATAGCCAGAGTACCGACTAAGCTAGGAGGGCTATACTATAGGTAATTAGTTCACGATCACAAAACTGAATACAAGTTTCATGTCAGCATAGAAAAATTTACACGGATACCGTTTTTATTGAATCCATTGGGCTTTAGAATTTGATCCTAGATTACTCGGTTACAAAAATCAATGCCCGAAAAAGCCGCGTTTGAATCACGTTTCGTTCAGAGTTCGCGTCGTCATCGTCCGTCAATCTAGCAGGGCCTTTAGTTTAACTTCACATCACTAGCGCATCTTTGCCTATTCGCACTCCTACTTAACAATAGGGTTTTATGGTAGTGTCACAAAATATACTGAACATATATAATTTGTCTGTAGTTTTACATAATTTTATGCATATGTCTGTTAGTTACGTGAAACTGCTAAACAAGCCTGGTACTGCGAACATCGAAGTTCGTAAATTTCGAATATCTTTCTCTTTTACCCCAATTAAGGCGTTCGAGACAATGTTTCGAAACGAATATAGATTTTCGCGGTACTGTTGATGATTTTGGTATGAGGATAGTTTGATACCCTTAGAACTACACAGTACAGAAAAGTCGAGTGCATAAATATAGTTATGTATACATTTTTGAACCTACATAAGACGTTAACTGCTACAAATAAGCCTTCCCGGTTTTGCGGTAAGTACCCGCATTCAGTGGATTTAACAGGTCGTCGATCCACCTTGTAGGGGGTTTGTCCTCACGTAATTGCTTTAATATGAAAAAGTGAGTAGATTATGACCCTGTGGACCTTGTCCGTGTCCACACTTTAAGTTCAACAGAGAAACCCAGCTATGAATATTTTAACTAAAAGTTTCAATAAACATTTACACCGAATATTATTCCCTAAGCAATAGTTGCTAAGTTCACAAATCTGTTTAGAAGTTATTGACCCTTTAATATTAGACTTTTGATTTTCAGAAGCTTTAAAGGTTTAGTTTAAATTAAGCTATCTCAGCAAGACAAGTCATATATAATTAAAAAAAATATACTAATTCATAGCAGTTTTATATATTTTATGCGGATCGATTCAGACTTAAATATTTATGGAATTTTGCAATAAAGCAAACACGTGTTTTATCTTAAATTATGAACTTTTATTCAGTTAGAGATGTATTAGAGACGTATTAAATGGGACCAAACTGCGTATACAAATTTGAACAACCTTTAAAAAAATCGAAAATGTTTGTAAAATCAGTTAGAGTTTGAATTAAGTAGTTGAACGTCAGAATTTATAACATAGTAGTATAATACGTTTAAATAGACGTTAATTAAAGAAACCACAAAATAAAATATAATATTGCCGTTTATTACGTACTGTTAAATTAAGGTATATGGATTCCTTTTAGTGTGAAAGCATCTTCCACTTTCTTGCATTCGTCTCTCTGCTTTGCTTTCTCCATTCACTGCATTTTGTCGTCACCGTCAATGTCATCAACCCAGCGTTTCTTGGACTTAGGAGTCATTTTGGCACTTGCTGCATTCCATTTAGTGGTCATTGTAACCTTTTGTCAGTTATGCGGGCCCAACTTCATTTCAATTTCAGGGCACGTTTAAATAAAATATACTACACAAAATATTAAATAAAATATACTATACTACGGAAAAACATATTTCTAATAAGAAAGCACGATACTCTTTTAACTTATCTGTCCGCTATCTTGACTACCCTTAACTGTCCGTGCGTCTCAGTGGTGGCGTCACTAGTGATAATGACGCACTAGTGCTGTCACTGTGTCCGAATAGTTTTTTTTTTATTTTTATGCCAAAAGGTGGCAAACGAGCAGACGGATTGCCTGATGGTAAACAATTACCGTCAGGGCACCCGCAACACCAGGGGAGTCACAAGCGCGTTGCCGACCTTTAACCGGTTGGAGCTCTGGGAACCTTACTCACCATCAGGAACACAACACTACATACCTGAAAGGTAGCAGTGCTATTATGGCTCTGGTCTTCTGTAAGGAGGAGGTACTTCCCCAGTTGGGCTCCTCCAGATTCGAGCATGATGGTACTTCGCTGTGCCCTACCTCTCATTGTTGGACGTAGTTTAAGGACATACCCGGGTCCAATAGTGATGTGAAAATAGCGAAAAATCAGGATAAATAAAGGGTAAATCAAATATGAAGTAGAAAATAACCTGGTCCCGCTGGCACGACACACGTAAAAGTGGACACAGCTATAATCCCATAGGATCGCGCGGGTCGACTCTGTTTACACGGAACAGCACTCACAAATGTACGCAACGACAGAACTGCGACTTTATATCGTGCAGTGGCTTTATAATTTATCGTTAAAGTACAGCCTTTAATTATCGAGCCATTCGAGCTATTATTTTGTTTAATAACTTCCTTTTAAAATGCTTAATGTTAAGTGAGCCTTGATCGTATTTTATGCAACAGTCACATAATACCCCTTATTATGTAACTGTTGCAGAGTCTTAAGATTTGAGGGTCTAAGTTACAAAAAGAGTCTTAGCCGAGTTTTGTAATAAGTTAATAACATACCCGAGAATTTAACTATAACTGCAGATAATAGGAACAAAATACACACAGTCATCTTTATTAATCGCCATTCCACATAAAGTGACACAGTATCACGGCGATTGGCCATTAAAAAAATATTGGTCACATTGCTCGGAGAGGTTTGACTGCCCTATAACCAAATACTGGGTCGAAGTGGTCATCGGCAGGGCCAAATAAGATAGTACTACTTTCTGTACCTACTAACATAATTAACATTTGTTACTAACATAAAATGGATCTTTGGTCTGCATTAAACGATTTTTTTTTATTTGCTGGTTGGTTCTATGACTTTCTACCACTATTAAAAACAATAATCAATTCTTAATACATTTTAAAGTTTTATTTGGAAAGTTCGCTTTTAATGAAAAATAAAACTATTTGATTGAAAAAAATAACAGTTATTATTTATTTATTGTATTGCATGTTTGAGAAAAGCACTATACATACCTCGACCTGAAATCTCGTTGATATATACTCGGCCGGCGACCCCTTACTTCCCGGCCCCTGTAGCCACGACCCTTATATCATGACATTAAGTATTGTATACATATCTTTGTCACATTAAATGTATACATATTTCAGACGCGGCCGTGCCCTAAAAACAATGGCAATATCAATTTGCGTAGCTAACTCAATATATGCTTATATCACTCATAATTAATTATGTCTTAACGAAGATCCGCGTATATTTTACTTTATTAAAGGAGCTCGGGTTTTGCATGTTATTTGTTTAAATGTATAGAATGGAATATGCCTAGTTTAGTTCCTATTAACTTGAGACCTTTTGCAACTGTGATGGTGTCGCGTTTAGTTAAATAAACGTAAAATGATACAGGGTGGTTAGGTGCTGGTTAATAAGGCCCAAATATTTCAATGTGAGATTGTAAAGACTATAATAATTAAGTCAGAATTTAATAGACAGGTTAAATAATTATTATGTCAATAATATAATTTAATCGCCAATTACACAGTTTGGACAAGATTCTCGGGTAACACTTAATTTAACTTTCGAATAATGAAATTATTTACAACCTACACGAATAAATCTGAACCAAAAAAAAGTGTTTTTTGTTTTAATGCGTAACGCCCATAGACGCCACAGGCGGCGATCACGGAGGGGGGTTTAATGCCATAATCGCCACATGACATAAAGAGACGCTGCTCACAGTCCGCATGTGTTTTTGGTCGCAGCTTAAGGACAACTCTCAGTTCCAGGACAGTACCTGTAGAAACTCAAAACATTCAAACAAGCCATGTCTCTTAACCCTTTGACCGCCAAGCAAGTTGACAAATAAAACACATACCAACTAGAACATAGAATATATGTGGCATCTAGATTATCGCGTCCCGTCGTTTTGATATGCTCGCAACCGCTCTAAATGTTAAATTTGTCCCGCTACATATTCCACTCTGTATACCATTATAAAACCTTCACGGTTTTCACGTACACGGCTCAGCCATTACGTTTTGACACGTTGTACTAAAATTAAGTCGCAATGTTAATTTGGTTTGAATTCGTGTCGTGTTATATAAAGGGTGTGTTTAGGTAATCGATTTTCATCATCATCATCATCATCATTTACATCAGCCATCTGTTGGACATAGGCCTCCCTCAGAGCGATTTACAACGACTGCTTTTGCGCAACCCAGTGAATTACCGCGATCTTTACCAGCTCGTCGGCACGCCTTGTGGGGAGTGTCCCTATCTTTTCTTTTTTTTTTTTTTATGACATAGGCGGCAAACGAGCAGACGGATTGCCTGGTGGTAAGCAATTACCGTCGCCCATAGGCACCCGCAACACCAGATGAGTCACAAGCGCGTTGCCGGCCTTTAAGGGGGGTTGGACCTCTGGGAACCTTACTCACCATCAGGAACACAGCACTACATACCTGAAAGGTAGCAGTGCTATTATGGCTGTGGTCTTCTGTAAGGAGGAGGTACTTCCCCAGTTGGGCTGCCCCAGATTCAAGCGTGATGGTCATCGCTGTGCCCTACCTCTCATAAATTTCTTATCTATTTAAATCACAATAATCTAAAACTAATCAAATCATGGTAACCATATGCCTTTTCACATACGCACTAGCAAGCGACATGACGTGACATTAAGTAGGGTAACGAAGTTGTAAGCAAATATTTTATTTTCTATTTACCATCTGAAAAATAATTACAATTTTTGGTGATAAAAATAAATTATTAACTTATTTAGCTTCACCTATGAATTATGTGTCATGCCTGATGACTGATGAGCCCACAATCACCCTGTATACTGTCTTGCTGTCGAAATAGGTTAATTTGTGTAAGGTTAATTGTCACAACATATTTATAATTCTTTTTATAAATAATTTTTAGAAAAAAATATCATTATTATATATAAAAGACGCCGGAAGACGCTGGATGCAGGTTGCTTCCAACCGGTACTTGTGGAGATCCAAGGGGGAGGCCTATGTTCAGCGGTGGACGTCTTATGGCTGAGATGATGATGATGATGATGATGATATAAAAGACCGATTTTTCATTGTCAAGTCTTAAGTAGTTAAGTTTCTTTGTGGTTCCCAAATTTTTATAAAAGCAACCCTTCAACCCGTCAAAAGATCTTCTTTATTCCCTTATTTCGTACACAATAGCGAGAGCGTGAGACTTGCCATCTAGAGGTCACAAGTTCGAACCCCGGCTTGTACCAATCCTTTCTCGTAGCGCAAACTGTCTCCATACCAAATTTCATCCCCATTGTTTCAGCGGTTTAAGCGTGAAGGGGTGACAAACAGACATACAGTTACTTCCGCATTTATAATAATATTAGTATGGATATTTTGACACCTCAAATTTCAATACAAATAATAAAATAAATATGCCCCAACCATTTTTTTATGTCACTCGCTGTCTTGGTTACCTACGCATAATGATGTCATTTTTATTTATCATAAGACACTAAACATACATATTGTGATAACTGATAACTATCCTTTCCATAATGGATCAACTACGTATCGTATCAATAGATCGCAATGCTACATGTCTCCTAACAAACTATGCTTCCGTTGTCCCCTGGCTAACAGCGCAATATAATAAATAATAATAAATAAATAAATATTTCGGGACAATCTTACACAAATCGACCTAGTCCTACGGTAAGCTCAGAAAGGCTTGTGTTGTAGGTACTAGACGACGATATATATAATAGATAGATACATATAAATACTTAAATACATAGAAAACACCCATGACTCAGGAACAAATAACTGTGCTCATCATACAAATAAATGCCCTGACTGGGAATCGAACCCAGGACCTTCGGCTTCATAGGCAATATAACATCATAGAATGGTGGACTCACCCATACGTTACACAACCACTATTATGTCCATACATTTTATTTAAGTCAAAGACATCGGAAGAACACTTATTCAAAACAATAAATATTCATTTATAGACGCCATTTTGACGTACTGTCTCGTTTACATAAAAGACGTATCAACATAGGAAACCTTTGTCGGATACGTCTATTTGGAATTGAGGATAACGCGGTTCCAACAAAGAATAAAGCTGGCCATACACGGAGTAACAAGTTTGCCAATAAATAATCTCACTGAGTACACGGTTCAAGAAAACAGTGTCCTATGAATAAACAGTTTTACATGTGACGACTTTTTTAATTTTTGTAGTTTTTTTTTTATTAAAAAATATATATAACTGCTTTATTTGTCAGTAAAATTGTAATGACGTCTATTTGTAAATGAAAAATTGTTTATGTGATTTACGTTTTTAGTAAATAATAATGAAGTACCTATTGTTCTCTAACTCAGTAAGTGTAATATCAAACTTTAACAATTTTAGTCATTTTAGTATTTAAAATTATAATATTTATTTATACAGAAATGACAATATTATGATAACTACAAATACTTAACTAGTTACTGCACAAAATCTTAAACCTTTTTAAGATTTTATGCAGTAACTTGTAACCCTTGAGGCATTGTCCCAAGGATGCCGGTGGCAGTTTTTCGTTGTATCGCAATAAAGGTAAGTTCGGTCACCTGTTTTAATATTGATTTTATTTTTTCAATGCAACCAAACATTTTTAATGTTCATTTATTACACATTTTAAAACATATTTGGTACTATATATTTCACAAATAAAATAATGTAAAGTTTTTTTTTAACGAAAATAAAAATGTAAGCAATATTTTCTATAATATATTTTTATTCTCAAATAATAATTAAGCTAAGCTACGCATATATTATTATTAGGTACTTTACTGATTAAGGCATGCATAATTATTGTTTCTATATTATATATTTTTTAAATGGAAATGTTTTTGTATAAAATCAAGTATTGTAATGATTATACATCACATTTCAAAATAGTACATTACTGCAGAGGCCGTGAAGTAAGGGATTTAAGGACGAGATTGCGGTAGACGGAAATAGCTATTCCAGCACCATGTTTAACCGATTATTATAATACCAATTATGCTTTCAAAGAAATTGTAACTTGGGTGTATGTATTTTTTCCTTCGTCAGTCGCTAATCTTAGTTGGCAAATTTAAAAAGTTAGAGCTGCGGACAATAATGTGCTTTTCATACTAACTCCATACATTTATTCACGGCCTAGTCCATAAATGTGCAACTTCTTGGCATCATTTCGTGCCATTAACGCATACATTTCGTAGTATGTTTGAGAAAAATATATTTAAGTAGATTAAATATACCCAATAACAATTTTAGTTTTAAGTCGTCGACATGTCGTGTCGTGTAAAACTCCTCGTCCGTTTCGATAAACAGTTTATGCTAATCCGCGCGTACTTTATGTAGAACGCATTGGAAATTTATCGGACGATCTAAAAATCCCATACAAAATATACATCACGTCAGAAACAGTAAAATAGTTACGTTTAATGTAATACTGTTTGTATTTCAAGAGAGTCATCATTTTTCCACGGCTCATGGGGGCCTAGGGACCGCTTGGCAACTAATCACAGGAATTGGCGTAGGCGTAGGTACTAGTTTTTTGAAATCGGATAAAGTAGACCTTGTTATTCCAAAGTTAAATTGAAAAGTGACTTGTAAATATCAAATGATACTTCATACATAAGTGCCGTAAAATTCATTGGTACAAGCCGGGGTTTGAACTTGCGACCTCCGGATTAAGTCTTGCTACAAGGCTTTGAAGATATCAATCATCAATATACATAAAATACGTACCTAATAATTATTTATGATACTGTATTGTTTGAAAAATGGGGCCTATACTCTTTCAAACATGTCACGCGAATGACAAAACTAATGTAAAAAAAAAATATCAAAAATGTCAAGTCGTATCTCCCTATAGACTTCACAGTTTGTCTAACTGTTAATTAAATTGAACGCTACACGATATTAGCAAAGTTTGGGAGCCGGGGCTCGTGCCAATGGAATCAACTTACGTATTCAACTATAATATTATTATTAGTCGATATCTGAAACTAAATTATGATATGTGTGAAGTTTTAAACTAAATACACGATGAACTAAAAGCTATAGGTGTAGAAACTAAAACTATAAAAATTAAAACTAAATGAAACTAAAATATATTTAAAAAATTGGGCATAGTGCCAAGGATGCTGACAGCATTCCCTCTCTGTATCGCGATACTAAGGCGTTGATATGTCTGCCACTCTCTATTTTATACTAACACAAATTACAGAAACATAATTACAAATAATACATGATTATTATATCAGTACTAGAACTGTTTTATCCTTCTAAAGCCCACCGTACAAGTAAAATCCAACTCGAATTTCTTCTTTATAGTGTAGGAAATAAAGTAGAATCTCTTGTGTATCAAAATCAAAGTAAACAAATGAAATTCAACTCTGTTCCAATTGTATAAAATTCGCATTTCATTATAGTAAATAGTACTACAAGTAGGATCGCGGGCGGTTCGAGGATATTATTATCATCAAGTTAAATTTTCAGAAAAAAGTTTTTTTTATTATTAACTAGCTGACCCGGCTAACTTCGTACCGCCTAAAAAGCGACAAAAGTAGTGATTATTGTAATTTTTTTAGTACTTAATGTCTCAATCAGGGCTGTGACGATTCCAACCAATCCAAATCATTTTAATCGGTTCAGCCGTTCTCGAGTTATAAGCGGTTGAACAAACCCCACTTTCTTTTATATCTTTCTTTATTTTATATATAGATGTTCGGGCTTTTTTTAATTTCTGTCACTCTATCACTATTTATATAGTAATCTATTTGCTATGTGCACACGCTTTTTAATGTTCTGGGACATGTATGTTACATTCCATACAATGGGTAGGTACTTAATACATGCCTAACTACATATTTAAAGGTATGTACAAAATGTTTACAAAACTGATAAATAATTTCGGACATTACGGGTTTTTTTCTCGTAAGCTCTCGTGCTTGTGAATTATAATGAAAATAATTAAAAAGTTTTAGAAAAAAAATCTTAAACAAGATTTTTTTTCTGAGCACTCCCATAAATATGATAAGCCTATAAAAAATGTGCCTCTTGAAATCTAACTAGCAAATGAAAACGTGTAAAATATACTTATCTAAGTTCACTTAATAGCGTCAAAACTTCGACTAATACAACAATAATATAACCAAACCATCAAGAATGTGCGCTCAAGTCTAACCAAAAAAAAAACTAACAATCTTAATTATCCAAATATTAATTATGCACTCTCACATCCTGGGTACCGATAGATTTAATTAAAGCAGATAGTTCCCGTTAATTAGGGCATGGCTTCATACCCATTAATCAACATGTCTTGATAGTGACGTCACTGATTAAATATGGCGTCCTAGTGGTTTGACAGCTGGTATTTTTAATCCCGTTTATTTTACTATTTGTTTGAGTGGAAATCCGACTTGAAGATTCATTTAATTTCATTCATTTCATTTATTCATTGCTTTGTGTGTACAATAGATCGTATATAATAGGTACATGTTTCAACACAACCCTGTGAGGGCACTGCAATTAATACACGTCAAAATTACATTAGGTACATCAAAATACATGCATAAAAATTATTAAGTACTAAAAAAAACAACTCTAACGGGACATAGAAATTTAAATTTTCATTTCATTATTACTAAATACATTTGTTTTATTTAAAATATTTATAAATAACTAATAATTTGTATAATTTAGAATTGGAGAATTTTCATAAAATAATAATATAAAAATAGTTAACAAATATTTGAGAACGAGAGTGACTAGATATTTTGCTTATTTGGACAATTATGTGAATATTCGTATGGTTTGTAGGTATTCTTCGACTTTATAATATGTTTTGTCCATGAGGAACTGTCTTAGCAAGTTTATAAATCTTTTATTATCAAATTCATTTTTTTATATGGTTGGGCAATTGATTAAAAATTCTTATTAAAGTGGGGTACGGTCCATTTCTATGTATAGCTAAGGTTGATGATGTCTGTATTAAATTATTTTTGTAGCGCGATTTAAAACGACGGGACACATCTCCGATTCTAGTGAACAGATCTTGGTTATTTATAACAAATTTGCAGGATTCGAAAATATATATACTAGGTAAGGTGAGGATGCCGAGGTTCTTAAATAGTGCTTTACAGGGAGTAGGTTTCTTTTTATTGGACAGTATGCGAATACATTCTTTTTGTAATATAAATAAGTCTTCAGCGTCAGTACTAAGACCCCATAAAATAATGCCATAGCTAATCCATGCATGTGCAAAACCGTAGTACGCCGATAAGGTTGTTTGAAGGTCGGTGTTTTTTTTTTAACCTCCTCAAGATTGCCTCTAACTTGAGTTTAAATTCGTTTAAAAGTTATTTATTAATATTTTTATATTTTAAATGCAATTTTTATTACGTTTAAGATTGAAAATTGCCTTTTTTATTAATTTTAAGGAAATGTATTTTTGTGTACCAGTATTGGTTTTCACTATTCTGCCATAGACTTTAAAAGAGTGAAATTAAATACATAGTTCAGTCAGCATCAGAGGGGCTAAACGGTTGAGGTGTTCATAATGAGGTCAACACATCTCTATTGTCAAGAAAATAAGAGCGCGTGTAGGTTATTTTGAACACTTCACACGCTCAGACACTTTTGCTGCTGACTGTTCCATAGATAAAAATCTCGTGTCGACTGAATGAAAAATTATTTATTAACCATTTCAGCTATTTTTAAAACCAGCATTGTATAAACAAGTATTCATCTTATTTGAAACCGGTTGCCAAAAAAAAAGTCTTATACTGAATCGTTTTACGAAACTGAATGTTGAAGTTATCTTTTAAACTTTTTTTAGTTTTTTTGTTATCATTATTAATTTATTCGTCTTTTATTTTATAGTTTAGTATAACCTACCTATTTTTTTTTCAATGTAGTAAATGGATACAATCCCTCCAGCAGTAAATTAATCAAAGTAATATTATTATTCTAAATTTTAAATGAAGTTGAAATATATCCTTTAAACCCTACAAATGATGCAATAAATTATGTCTAGATAGCTCGTTTTATGACTCAAAGAATCTTTATTTCTGAGCTAAAATCATTCCATCTTCGACGCATATTAATCGCGGTCTTAGTACTTTTCTAAGATCCCATAAATCTCGCAAAGGTCCTAAAATTCGTTGACTCATTTGCTGCGTAATGCCAATGCTTCATCCTTTTCTGATATACTAATATTTATATTTGCATTTCTGTCTCTCTCGTGTAGCCTTTTGGCTTTAGTTTAATGTTGAAGGTTTCTTAATGATTTATTTTATAATCATTGAAATTTATTGCGATTTTAAAACGCAAACCACAACCGGTGGTTGGCAAATAACAGTCATGAGTCACTATGTAAAATTATTGTTAAGTCATTATAAACAGTGTGGGAATACTTGGCTTCGATAAGAGTTGCGTGAAGCAACCCTTACTACAGTCGATTAATATGTGACGTTCTGAGGGTATAAGTACGTTCGTAATGGCGCTTGGCACTTACGTTGCGAAGCATCACTTTGGTATTGGAGCGTCGTTAAAAATAGCGTAAGCGCCATAAGTTACCTTTATCCGAGGAACGCCACTTTTACACACATTTTTATGACAAGACACGTCACGAACAGAAAAATCTGTAACTCTGTAACCTTTTAATATTTAGATTGATTTTAGAAGCTTTAAACCATATATTTAGTTTGGTTGAATCTGATTTCACAAAATACAAGCAGTCTTTACAAAAGTATCTGATGTACATGGCGGTGATTAATTCCTCCTATATTCGTATCAATGTTTACTATTCAGTTTATGACATTAAAGTAACACACAACAATATATAAGTATTACCGGTTCAGTGATTAAATTAACATAATATATAAAATAACTAAAAATCTCAAAATAGTAAGGGCCACGACATTATTTTTTTAGAGAAATTAACCAGTAGGTGTATAAGCACAGTTTAGTGCGACATTTCTCCAGTTATGTGTTAGCAGTATTGGCAACAGCAAACTTATCGTTTTCACGAGCTTCAACCCACCAGAATGGCGTAGTTGAGCGAATTAACCGGACACTGAAGACGGTGTCCAGTTGGGCAGTAGCCAACGGAGCAGTACAGGGGTGTCATTCCCATCGAGAAACAAGAATCTATCCCTTCCCAAATCTGTCTTTGATAATACTTGAGGAGACAGAACGCACACTCAGTTAGTGTTCGGTAGATATCCGATTAAATTATATTACTTAGGAGACGTCCACAGTCATCGTCTACCATATACTTTGCGTATGTCTAGAGCATGTCCAGACTGTTTCCAATGTGTTAGTTATACACCCGGATAGATGAATACTACCCTGTAAAACATCACTTTATTGTCGACTCGACAGGTCTGGTGGAGAGCTCTCTTTACTATACAAAGCTGGCAACATAGCAAGCCTGAAGTGTATGTTTCTTATCTCACGCATTGGATGTAGCATAACTGCATAACTGTTCAATGAACCAGATAGCAGAAAAAAAAAGGACCCGGGTATGTCCTTAAACTACGTCCAACAATGAGAGGTAGGGCACAGCGACGACCATCACGCTTGAATCTGGGGCAGCCCAACTGGGGAAGTACCTCCTCCTTACAGAAGACCACAGCCATAATAGCACTGCTACCTTTTAGGTATGTAGTGTTGTGTTCCTGATGGTGAGTAAGGTTCCCAGAGCTCCAACCCCCCTTAAAGGCCGGCAACGCGCTTGTGACTCCCCTGGTGTTGCGGGTGCCCATGGGCGACGGTAATTGCTTACCATCAGGCAATCCGTCTGCTCGTTTGCCGCCTATGTCATAAAAAAAAATGATGATGGATGAGATATAAGGCCAGGGATTGGATGCACTGGCATTCTATAGGAGATTTTAAAGCATTAATTCCCAGACCATGGGCGGGTTTTTTAGTCGGTGTGACCCCAACATAACTTCGACGGCGTTCTTTCGTTTTGATTTGAAGTCATTACTACGGATTTACCCCCGTAAATTTACTTTTAAGGTCACATTATACTAGTTAGTTTACGAAATCGTGTCTTTTGTCCAGGGGAACATGCCACATGGTCCAGTTTAAAACCAATAAAATTTGGCTGAGTCTGTGTGCCAGCGGAGACAATTTGACAACTTTTACTTTCCTGTTTACCAGGAGCGGTTATCAATGAAAATTGACAGTTTCCTATGAGGTGGTGAAATTAATTCAAATATGTTAGTAATTTTTTAAAATCTTCAATAGTTTCCAAAATTTATTTCTCTTTGTAACCCAATTCTTAGAAATCTCGAAAGTGTCACGGCGATTTAAAAGAATGGGTTTACTTATTTTTTTTTTATGACATAAGGTGGCAAACGAGCAGACGGATTGCCTGATGGTAAGCAATTACCGTCGCCCATGGGCACCCGCAACACCAGGGGAGTCACAAGCGCGTTGCCGACCTTTAAGGGGGGTTGGAGCACTGGGAACCTTACTCACCATCAGGAACACAACACTACATACCTGAAAGGTAGCAGTGCTATTATGGCTGTGGTCTTCTGTAAGGAGGAGGTACTTCCCCAGTTGGGCTTCTCCAGACTCGAGCGTGATGGTACTTATTGACTTATAAGATAAATTTTAATGTATTGTTTTCTTGTTTCGTTTTTTTATGAAAACCATTGAAGCGATCACAACCTAAGATCATTTAAATTCTGGAAATTCAAGTAACTTCTTCATTAACAAAGCTAGCAAGTAATAACTGAATTTGCAAACTATATTGAGTTATAGCTGAAAAACTTAGCTAAAGGACCAGGTCTATGTAGTAGTAACGTATGTGTACGCATGTCGGCGTTCTATATTCAAATTTTGACGTGAGTTCCATATGAATTCTCTGCACAACTACATAAACGTGAGTTAGTTAAGTTTTTCACCTATACAGTCGTAATTTAAAACACACATCAATACCATTTCCTCCAACAGACAATGAAACTTAAAAAGAACATTTTTAAATGAAACACTAACATTAGACGCGGCATACGAAGAATGGAAAATGGAAAATTATAGTTCGTCTCTGGAACGCTTATATTTTATGCATGAAGTCTTTACGGTACTCGCACTGGCTATTTCCGAAGTTAGAAGCCGGTTCACTGGGAAGACAAGTCATCATCATCAGCAATGGACGTCATTCTCGTCCACTGCTGGATATAGGCCTCCCTTAATAATTTCTGTGAAGCCCAATCTTATGTCACCCGTATCCGTTTATGAGAGGTAGGGCACAGCGATGACCATCACGCTTGAATCTGGAGCAGCCCAACTGGGGAAGTACCTCTTCCTTACAGAAGACCATAGCCATAATAGCACTGCTACTTTTCAGGTATGTAGTATTGTATTTCTGATGGTGAGTAAGGTTCCCAGAGCTCCAACCCCCCTCACAAGCCGGCAACGCGCTTGTGACTCCCTGGTGGAGCAGGTGCTCATGGACGACGGTAATTGCTAACCGCCAGGCAATCCGTCTGCTTGTTTGCCGCCTGTGTCATAAAAAAAAACTAACAAATGATTTGCCGTCTCATCAGATCCTCGTTTTTCCTTGTTCGGTGCCTTCCAACGTCACCAGTCTTCCAGTTCATTGATCACGAAGAGTTCTGCCCCATAGACCATTGCATAGTTCTTCAAACACAGCAATCCTTTCAGCTTTGAGTGACTTTACACCTTCTGTGGATCTCCTTATTCCTGATTCTATCGACTTCAATCGTATTTATAGGCCTATTAGCTAAGTAAATCATACATTTTGGGATGTTGGACTGATTGACTGACAAAGGTAGGTTTCACTGACATTATCCAAGTATTTGTCCTTGACTATAGTAACCAAAATGGTTGAATTGAGATTTATGAATTGTTTTACATAAGTATGTTATATACTATTATACATACACATAAAGAAATGTTGATTCAAGACATATTTTGGGAGAGGCCTATGTCCAGCAGTGGACGTCTTCTGGATGATATGATGATGATTTGTTTTTTAGCCTTAATTGTAAATCGACCTTTACTGTCGCAAATCCTGTTAAAGCAGTTTGTACTATTGTATAGCCATACAATAGTACAAAGTCATATCATCCGCTAATGTCTAACCATACAGCCGTATGGTTAGACATTAGAGTTCAAAAGAAGTTTGTAACTTAGACAGCTACTTGTTTAAAGCCTTATGCTTAATAATAAATGCGTTTGTGCCTTTTACTGGTATGCAGTTAGCTTGTTAGTGGAATATTTAATAATAAATATTTCAAGGGAAGGAAGTTAAGTATAAAAAAAAGAACTTGTTTTCATGTGTCTTTGCGGATTGACAAACTTAACTAACAAAAAAATCAAATATTGTATTAAATTACTTTGTAAACTTGTGAATGAAACGAAGTTTTGCTTTCTGTTTAAAAATAAAGGGCTTTCCGAGATATTGAGGTGGAAAATATTAAAAAATACTAGATCATTTTAAGTCATAAAATGATCTAAATCAACTGAATAAGCTCCGCAAACACTGAATCGAATTGAAAAATCAATCAACATTAGGATCCTTAATTGGATTATGAACTAAACGAGAAATTATTTTTAAAATAAATATTATAATAAGCAGGCTGGCCGCTAGTATATTATTATTATTAAGTACATTAATTTCTATGACAACTTTTCAGGTTAAGTATGAAATTCAAATTGTTAGACAATTGTGTCTTAATAATATTAAATAACGCTGCCATTACACGCTAAATTAAACTTAAAAGCGCGCAGGAAACTTAAAACAAAAAATCCAATTCAAAATCTTAATTGGCGTCGTTAAGCGACTGTAAATTTAATTAGTACAGTCGAATGAAATTGTTTTATTTGTTTTTTTCCGCAGGAGCTAAAACGCCAAGGAACCGTGAAATTGGTCGCCATTAGGCTTAGCCGACTTTTCCCACTTCAGTACAGTGAAATGTATAACTATGTATACATATGCTGACCTTGAGGCATTAGAAATAAGGTCTAAAGTTTGACACATATTTATGGCGCTGGTCTTCCTATTTAAGTCTTTTATGTCAGATACTAATTAAATAATGCTTCAGACTTTACTAAGAACCTGTTTAATTGTAAATAATGCATGACGTTTTATACGTTTTGTAGAACCAAAGTAAACGCCATAGCTTGCATGCCCAAACAGCTAGTATGCCCGAGCTCTTGAGAAATGACAAATATCACATGATTCAATTCAATTCAATCCAATTTATTTAATGTCAGAAAAACACATGTCAAACAAATTACAAAAATAAAATTATTAAATACTCACAAACAACAATAAAATAATATAATAATCAACTAAAAATGAACAATGTCATAGAGGCTACTTCATGCCTGTAAAAATGGGTTTTTGTCTGTCCCGTGGTCAATTAACAAGTTGTGTGCATATAAGGTATGTAACATTTCTAAGACAATAGGATGCGGATTCGAGTTAATTTACAAAATTTGAGCACCATGTCTCTTAATCTTGGTCACTGAAAAGGCGTGAACGAAATGTTTTTCACCCACATGGTAAACATTGTAAGTTTTCTTGAAACTGGTGTATAAATCCACTATTTTCGACACATTGAGAATTCAATACACCTTGTTAATCAGAAATCAGCCATGGATTGCAGGTCACAATTAACCGAGCCCCTTCCTGCTCCGATACGAAGTTACATAACGGTAATACTAAGTCAGCGTTAAAGCTACTATGTGGCTAACAGTTGCACACATTTGAGTCGATACCGACATTAAAAAAATATATTTAAAAGGCAAGATTTCGTCGAGGGAAACACATATAGAGCCGTCTTGAAATTCAGTTGCGCTATCGAAACTAAGCTTAAATCATGCTGATACAACGTCATAGTATCGTTTATAACCTTTATATAGCTATTATGCAACTCTTAAGATAACATATATTATTACCTCATAACATTAAAAAAAAAATCTTCCCGTGTCTCAAAAAGGGCATAAAATATTAAATTTTACAATCTGTCTAATTAGTTATTGATACTTTGCTGACAGTGCGAGAGTTAAGCATTGTTAGGCGAACAATTACTTCGCTCGTCGCCGTACTTGGTGTCAAAGAATGCATTACATTTTTTTTATGTTATCACTTAACATTAAACACTATTAAACATTAAGCATTACAGTAAATAAATAAAATATTACAGAACATCCTTAGACAAATTGACTCCGTCCCACGTAAATACACAGAAAACACCCATGATTTAGGAACAAATATCTGTGCTCATAACACAAATAAATACCCTTACTGAGATTTGAATGCAGGCATGATCACTATCCACTAGGCCATAACTTTCGTCAAATACAGTAATATGAATATGCCAAAGCCAATCTAACCTCAAACAGACATGATATATATTTCTAAATGAAGTCGTATTATACCAACCTTAAGTTTCCATTAGCGTCATACACTAGCAATGTGTCTTCTCAAATGCAGATGAGCATAGAAATAACCAAGATTAACATATAGATAGACATATTAGTAGTTAGTTCGGATCCTAATGCAGCCAAATAATCGCTCGAGGCAGTGCGTGCCGACCACATCCAAAATATCTATACAACTTTGCACCTTACTCCTTTGTAACAAGCACCAAAGTTATAACTCCAAGAATAACCTGAAGTGAACACTTGAAGGTATTTGCATATTGCGCTGATACTTTATCTAGTCTTATTCACTTGGCTAGTTTGAAACTAACTAGTATAACATTGACTTGAGATTCAAGTCAACTATTTCAGTCGAAGAGTAAACTTATAGTGGTTCTTGTAACTCTTTGGCGATTTTTGAGGAGTAAGAATTACCGGTTGAGTTTCTACCTGACTGTTAATTCGCCTTAGGCGATTAGTTTGCAAAATAAGGGCTGCATTTCGGGAATTGGAAAGCATTCAAATATCATCCTTAAGTCATTGTTTTACGATCAAAACTGCAGTTTGGCGCTGGTAAATTTCTATGCAATTATGACCTAGAAATTTTCACAGAAATGCGGTTTCAAAATAGGAATTGCGCATAAAAATACTCTTTCGTGCTTCGATTTAAGTGTCATACGATATTGAACTGAATGCAAATAAGATAATTATATGTAAGAATGTCAGCATTAACATTTCAGTCGCTAGCTGATGACAGATTAGCGAGTTATAGCTTCGATAGCATGGACGATGGTTCTTACCTGACAATTACCCGAAGATTCTGGATTGATATTAATACCTGAATCTTATATCAATTAGACTAGTAATGAGAAGCCGAGACTGGTTAGAGACAGTTGATTTTCTAAGCTAACCAATTAACGCTTGACAACGTTGGTTAGGTATGCTAGTAATTAGACGTTTTAGAGATTCTAAGTCAGTTGAAGATAATGAAACAGAAATTGAGGTTTACTAGGTAAACTAACTACTATCCTATTAAGTCAAAGTTGATAATAACGTCTGTCTAACCATCATCATATTTTATTTTTGTTCTCAAACTTATACTCAAACCAGCCATTAATTATGAAGTTGCTGGAGCTGACTATCTACAGAATTTAGAAGGCTTAGTCATATTTTAACTTTGTAGGATAATTTCTCCCAATAGGTGGAGATTGGGCAGCTATAAAAAAAATACGTGTCGGGTATTGTAGACTATATTTTTGTTTTTAACAACGAGACCAGTTACCGCAGTTTATGGAAGCCTGCAACTCCAGAGGATTCACATGCACGTTGTCCACCCTTTAAAAACCTATACACTCCTTTTTTGAAGAACCTCATACTGTGATCCCTAGGGAAAACCTCGACAAGGAGTTCATTCCAAAGCCAAGCCGGAGCGTTCGCGGGAGGAAATTTCTCTTAAATCGCTTAGTGCGCGACCCTTTAGGTTCCAGTACCCTTACCATGAGTTGAGTTTGCACTAAAATAGTACAAGCGCAAGTGCACAGATAGCAAACTCGATACTCGTTATCGAAAACCTCAATGTCACAGCTCATGGTAAGGGTACAGGGCGTGAGGTTGAATGCGCTGCCGATGACGAGCGGTGCGGTGGTAAAAAGGTAAAACTACTCTCTAACATATATCAAATTAAATCTAATCGGAGCCGGACAGTTGAGTACCTTTCCTTGTTATTAAGCCTTGAGGATAGGTAGTTGCTGCAAAATTTACGAACTATTCTTACGATGAGAAAACAAACCACACATTAAAATTTGAAATAAAATGTAAACTTGCTCTTCTGTTGCTTTCTACAATTCTACATCATCTAAATTGATTTATGTGTCATGTCTTCAGACTCAAGTTATGTCCAATCAGCTTTCAATATTGAATTTCACAAATACTTTGTACTAAAAGACTACTTTGTAAAAAAAGACAAAATTCAATGAATGGGCGAGTTGGATAATCTAAAAAGATCCTCGTATTTAAACATGCATATTTTTCTAACAATAAAATAAAGGCAAAGAGCATGAAAGATCGAAAGTGACGTCACTTCTTTGAAAAAATAGTAGTTATCAAACCCGGTTCTAAATTAAAAAAAAAAAAATACTTTATTTAAAAACCTTCGAAACGTTCGGTTCATAATCTTACTGTTACTTGTAAAACAAAGAATATATTTTTTTTAAAGCAAAAATAATAATAAAAAAATTACAGGACATCCTTTCACAAATTGACTGAGCCCCACACTAAGGGTTTGTGTTGTGGGGTCAGCCGACGATATATATATATATATAATATACAAATACTTAAATACATAGAAAACATATATATGTGCTTATTACACAAAAAACACACACTAGCCCTCTTGAGCTTACCATAGGGTATGGCTCAGGCAATTTATGCAAGGCTGCCTTGTACTATTTATTTTTATTTTTTATATGTATTGATACAAAACTACAGTTAAAATTAAACTTGTTTAAACCTATTAATGACTCCTTATCGTCTTTACATTCAGTAGACCATATGTACTTTTATATACATTCAAATTTCCAACTTAAATCTTACCCAACAAAGTACACAGCTGAATGAAGATAACGATAATTGTAGGTTATGGAGATAAACGGTGTATCAAATATGGCTTCGGGCTATGGACAGCAGGAAATTAAGATGCAGTATCCTGTACGTTGCTTTTCTTTTGTGTCATATTTGTATCTGGATATTCCGAGTATTACTTTATATTGCGATATTGCTTTTCTTATGTTTGAATAAGGAGTGTTCACACAAAATTTCAAGACTCACTTACAATTTCACACAATCCCCATACGCACTTTCAACCCCTGTTTTACCCCCTTAATGGTAGAATATCCAAAAGTCCTTTCTTAGTGGGTGCTTACAGTATATAAAGTACCTATTGTGAAAAAAATCTGCTATCTAAGTTAAGCGGTTTGGGCTGGGCGTGGATCAGTCAGTCAGTCAGGACTTTCACGTTTATATATATATATAGATACCATTGAAAGCAGAGTATGATATGGCTTTCAAAATCAATTTTTGTCCAAATCAAAATTAAAAAGTCACTCAAATCCTCTACTGTGCGGTTCTCTAGAAACTTCCTACCTCGCACATCAACACTGTGGAATGATTTGCCGTCAGCGGTATTTCCGGACCGATACGACCATCATACCTTCAATAAAAGAGCATACTCTTATCTTAAAGGCCGGCAACGCGCTTGTGACTCCAGTGGTGTTGCGGGTGCCTATGGGCGACGGTGATTGCTTACTATCAGGCGATCCGTCTGCTTTGTCATAAAAAAATGTAAATGTATTAGTTTCTGTCAAAAATAACTTTTTTGATACAAGCTTTAATTGCGAACTGTATTTCAAATCATCAAGAGGATTCTAATGAGTCTAAGCACGACGGATTTATCTTGTGTATTTAAGGAGATGCTATGGCTACCTTCTAGCTTCAGCACTAGATCAGTTCAGTGGTGCCATAACATTATATTGTCACCAAACTTACATAAGTGTGCTCGATTTCAGCTAAATTGGTTAAAGATATCTGCTTCACAATTGATTTGCAAGGTTTCACCCGATCATACTTACATATTTACATTAATATTTACATACATACATTACAAGTTAAATAAAAACTTATAAAATCAGTAAAAATCATCGTTTTGTAAAAAACATAAGTATTTTTATGTCTTTTTTGTTACAGGTAATCACAGCTGACAAGTTGGAAAGTTTATAAGGTATTCAAATTATTATAATCATACTACATATATAATACATTGTTCACAAAAAAAAATACAGCAATAATGGTAATACAGTAAAAGTTCTCCTTGACAGCTGTCATACTTTTATTAAGGCCTATTTCAATTTAAAGCCTCTTACGAATATCAGTTAAGCGCCTATCGATTTTCAAATATTACAATGTTTACAAAAAATAAATTATATTACATATATTTTCAGAAAACACATAAAACATATCGACTATTCTAATCTAAAAGGTTATTTTGTTGAGTTAGATGTTACTCTGTTAATAGTGAGTTTATTGATTTATTAAATTCATACTTTCATTGACGGGAGATTTCAGAAAAAGGTTACTACATCAACTTGAGTTGTATAAAAGTTAGATTAAGTCAGTTTTAGGCGATAATTAAATATTCAGTTTCTATAAATACAAACTTTCTGATCGTTTCATAAACTAAAAGCAATATTGTATTTCAAAATCAGGCATATACTTCATTTATATACAAATATCATGCTAAATTATCGTCACAATTTTTTTAACTTTTCTACAAGTCTCGCTAATTGAGTATACTTTTTTTCTAAAGCTAACATCCTGACAAGTTTAATCAAAATATGTATAACATTTTTGGAGTGATAGACACTATATTAAATTTATTATATAATGTAACCCCTTCAAACAAAATGATAACATTAACTTGAATCCAGCAAATTGTAAATTATATTGTAGTGTGATGTTAATGGTAAATTCCTAAGAGCGCCTCATAGTGACTCTCGAATCTCTTGATCACACTAATTCGTAATAATTAGATATACAATTGGGCTGGCTGAGAGCTCGTATAATAACTTCAATAATTAGAGCGACCAGCATGTGCATTGTGTCACCCGCCACATATTGAAGACAGCAGCGAAATTATTTGGTTTTTACGATGGTGCAGCCCTTCCACACGCTGATTGACCTACGAACTTTTTCTGTTTCCGTTTTATGTTATGCCTTTTTGTTTTTTGTATTTAGATAATAAACTGTTTACTATTTAATGATATACAATTACAAAGCATACATTTCACAAACCATTAATGCAAACATGCAACATAACATTTAGCCGCTACCCTCGGCAGCCGCATTGTACTAGGTATAGTGAGGCTGTACGTGACAGCTGACCACAACTGGCTCCGGCTGTAATGAGGACAATTAAAAACTTAACGGAAACAATTTACTTGCTTGTTCGGTGTCACTGGAAAAACTTTTATCGCCGATAATCAGCAAAATATCCCTTAAAAAAAAAACAGTTTTGATACAAGTCTTACCATTCCTGGGTGATTATTCGGGAGTTTGAACCGTTCTTATTACACAGTCCAGATTTCTGTAGAAATGATCACATAGTTTGGTGTTATTTTTGGTTAACTGGTAGTCAGCTGGGCTGGCTAAAGGACAACCAAAATCTACTTAATACAATGCAGGCACTTCTACAGAAATCTGGACAGAGTAATAAGAGCCGTTCAAACGCCCGAAGAATCACCCTCCTGTGCCATGGTTACTCTTGGAACACTTCTAAAGCCAAGGTTTAAGGCAATTGCAGAACATGCATCTTTGTGGTACCTAATTGTACTTCTTTCTTCTTTTTAAAGTGAAGTCCTATAAGACGAGAGAGAAGAGAAGTGCTCTTTGATTTTATTGATCAGTCAAGAGCACAGTAACATGCGAGATATTGAATACAATAATTAATTATGTTTCATGATATTTAAAATGGGTCAAATATACTCTTTCCCTTTGTACGTGAGGCGTTAATTGCTTAATTAATTTTGAAAAAGTATTCCCAAGCGATATATGTATTTGTTTTTCAAGGTCTACAATAATTAATTATTGGAAGCCTGTAATTTAATTAAAGCTAAATAATTGTCATATTAAGAAGGCAATGGAATAACATTCCAGCGATGTTCTATTATACCGTCGTATGTGGCAAACGTTTGATTGAATTAGCGACCTTAAGTCAACTGGATATGATTCATAATTCCGTGACAAAAGATATTGCAGATAGCACTGTGAGTGATTTGACAGGCTATTTGGGTGGATATCAAAATTAATATGCGCTCAGTGTGATGTGCTTATGTTTACGCCGTATATCGATATCATAATCATGTTTGTACAAAAAAAAATGTAAAAGCGATATTAAAACCATCTCGATCATCCATCATTCAGTATTTTTTAAATTGCGTAGACTATGTAATAGAAATACAAGGTTTGTTTTGTCTGTCTCTCTATTCTCCCAATGATAATGTATTGATTTTTCACAATTTTCACATATTATAAAGCGATAGTATTTAACTTAGTAACCTCCTGAGGCCCGCCATACAAGTAAAATGCTACTGGAATTCGTTCTTTATAGTGTAGGAAATAAAGTAAAATCTCTTTTTTGTCAAAATTGTAGGAAACTAATAAAACTCAATTTTGTCCAATTCTATAAATTCAAACTTTAAAGTTATTAGTACTGCACGTAGGCCCGTGGGCCTTAGGAAGGTATAGTAGTATAGATTTCCTTTTACTGATTTTATAAACGCGTGCAATAAAAGGTTTTGTGCATGTCTGGATGTTTGTTACTCTTTCATGGAAAAACTACTGAATGGAATTTTTCAGTAGGTAATTTTATTATAATATATATACCTACATCACATGAACGCATAGGCTAAAATTTATAAAAAAAATGGTGTTCATTTACATTGGAAATAGGCAGCTTGTAGTAATAATTTGACGCAAATGAAGGCTGGAAAGAAGGTAGTGATGATGATGATGTCTTCCTGACAGACACGGTCACGGCGACTGCTGAGGACTAGGGCGGGCGTCGTTGGTGTGCCCGCATGTGACTGGCGTAGCCAATCTTGGCAGCAAAGATTCTGCCACATATAACACACATATTATAGTCACATGAGTGTACATTATATACGAATCTAATTCGTATGATTAAAAAAAAGAATTAACTAAAGTCGTACACGCGTATGTTTCGACTTTAAAAATAGGAAACTTGCCAACAACATAAAGGCATTAAACACACGACACAAGAACAATAATCGTTTGAATGCATTTAAAACACACGTATTCTGTTCTACACAAGACATTACTTTTTATTCTGCACAATTCTAGCTTTTGGAGTTTCAATTTAATTCCCACCACGTCCCAAGCACCCAAAAACCAACCTAGGTTTAGCTGTGAGATTATTTACTACAAAGTCTTAAACATTTTCTATAAATCTAGAAGACTCCAATCAATTGTATTTGCCGTGAAATTCATTAGCATTCACTTTGTAGAAATCACGAAGCGTTTGGTTGATCTAACTGGTGATCGAAGTGCTGGCGGCTTCTTCGCACAACGTATCAGCATTGCAATACAACTAGGAAATGGCACCACAATCCATGGTACAATACCTCAAGGACCGTTTTTAGATACGCTATTGTATCTTAAAAGCTCTTGTCGGCGGAGTAAGAAAATTGCCAATGCCTCATAAAAAGCTTAATTTATTTGGCTTCATCATTATCATACTTGTATGAGCCTAAGGACATCCACAGTTAGACATAGGCCTCCCCCAGAGCAATCGAGAGTTTTTGTATTTAAACTTTCGTGAGGCATATTATATAAATTAAAGATAAACACGGTTCTACTCACGTTTATTTAGTCACTCGCGCGACATGTTTGCGCGACGGACCGGCGACGCGATCGGCGAACCGAACGGACACTCAGCACTCTTAGTGCTTGAAAATGGAGGCCTATGTACTCCGAAACATGTCGCGTGAGTGACTAAATAAACGTGAGTAGAATCTTTAATTTATACAATCGAGAGTTACTGGTTTTTCGCCACCCGCATCCAAGGGATCTCCACTTCTTTGTATTTTATATTATCTGTCTGTCTAAAATAAATTATGCACATTCCCAATTGGAGATCACTTTATACTGGTTGTTTACTTGCACTCAGAAATGGCACTTCTGAACTAAACAAGTCTCAGTACATATATCTCAAGAGCTCTCGATCTCAGCGGTCCACAGGTGCCATAAAGACGTAACTGCACTCATTTCGTACATATTATACGACGTATTGTAAATGTGGGAGCGTTATTTGCACGTGTGCAAAGCTCTTAACAGCTAGTTGGACTTGGTGATATTTTCTTTACGTCAGGACTACTGTTTATTTTTAAGAGATGTTTTGAGCAAAATTTTAACTTTTAATGGCTGATGATGATCTGATGGATGGGATTATCGGCATGTAGTGGTGGGTAGCTTTTTTGGGTTCAACACTAAAGTGAGAGGTGTCTTCAGATAGGTTTTTGAAAAATAATTAGGGTTTGCCTCTGACAATTTTTGATTGGTTTGCCCCTTCCAGAATTTGATCTACAAGTCCAAGGAATATCAAAAATTTAAAGCTTATTAAAGACTTATCATTTTGAACCTGATCGGCTGAATAATTTTTAGTTACGGAAACTACAGACACCTACACTGAGCATGGCCCGACATGCTATAGGCCGGGTTTTTTAATTACGCCCATGGACGTCCAGTCGTTTTCGTAAAACTAGTGCCTACACCAATCCCTGGGATTAGTTACCAAGGGCTCCCCAGGCTCCCATGAGCCGTGGCAGAATGCCAACACATCTTTCATGTATGTGTTGTGTTCCTGATGGTAAGGTTCCTAGAGCTCCAACCCCCTTTAAAGGCCGACAACGCGCTTGTGGCTCCCCTAGTTTTGTCCCATGGGCGACGGTAATTGCTTACCATCAAGCTATGCATCAGCTTGTTTGCTTCCTTTGTCATAAAAAAAGACGGGACAACATGAAAAAGAAAGTCTGAGCTTCATTGAAATTGGCTTGTTTTTACAGCTCTTAACACGTTGCTGGACAATATAAATGACGGCATCTGCCATAGACCATAGGAAACAAATACATACGCGACGCCTGTAGGCGTACTGCCCACCAAAGTGTTTAACCAGCAGGGACTGGGGAAAGCTTTCGGTGCCAAACCAACCCTTTGCCGTGCGTAGTCGGCAAAGTGCATAAGACGTCTGAAGTTTAAATTGAGTTGTCTAACCAGTACAAAGTGCTTTACCAACCGGAGTCCTAATTGCGTAAGCATCAACATCCTTTGAAATAAGGCATTTTGAGCTTTTGTTGTAAGAGAATGGGATTTTTTTAATAAAGGAACCCGCAGCAAATATAGAGAAAAAGTGGTTTCAATCAAATCTCACGAAATTTTAGTATGATATAGATTCGAGGCTGCTGATATTTTTTTTATAGGGGCACAACTCTCTCGGAAGTATACTTTCAAAAATAATTAATGTAATTTTATTATACAACATACACTCGCGAGCAAAAGTATCGAATCACTTTGCATTTTTTCGTCTGCATCCGATATCTTTGTAAATTCCCATGTGAACCTGAAAATTATGGTATCTAATGAAAGCTTACAATGTAACGCTTTAGAAAATGTGCAAATTTAATAATAATTTAGCCCGAAAGGCTGAAAAAAACCCGAATACCGGAAGTAACTCAAAAATGGCCTTAAAATACACATGGGAAACTCGAAATAAAAGGCTCATCCAAATTAAAATTCAAGTTATTATAACTACGCTAGTAACGGGTATTACGACCCCTAGCCTTACTGACACAATGTAATCTATTTCTCATGGATCTTATCAATATCTGGATGTAATTTTGAGGGATCGCCTCCCATTCCTCCAGCAAGGCAATCTTCAGCTCGTCGATAGGGGTTGGAGCAGGATTCCGGGCCCGAACGTTCCTCTTCAGACGGTCCCACATGTGCTCGATGGGGTTAAGATCCGGGCTCATCGCTGGCCAGTCCATGGTGTTGATGCCGACGTCGTCGAGGTAGGCAGCGGTGAGCCTTGCGGTATGACAAGGGGCATTGTCCTGCATCAGCATGAACCCCTCATCAAAAATACCTGCATAAGGAACAACGTGGTCTGCCAAGATCTCCGTTATGTACCTGGCAGCAGTTAATCCACCGCCAAGACCACCGCCAGGCACAAAAACCAGCTCAGTCCGTGCATTGTACGATATGCCGCCCCAGAACATGACTGAGCCACCTCCATAGGCGACTCTTTCGGAGATGTAGCACTGAGCGTAGCGTTCTACTGGCCTCCTATAGACTCTAGCTCTTCGGTCGCAGCCATTCAAACACATTCTGCACTCGTCTGAGAACAGAATCGGGGTCCACTGGGCCAGGGTCCAATTCTTGTGAATCCTTGCAAATTCCCTTCGGGCTGTGTGGTGCCTTACCAGCAACCTTGGTCCCGTTGCAGGCCTCCTGGGTATCAGGTTCGCTGTCTTGAGTCTCCTTCGTATGGTCCACTCGCTGGCAACCACTCCTCGCACCTCCCGCAGACGCTGCTGAATGGTAACTCCAGACTGGTGACGATTTCGAAGAAAAGTTGACACAATGAAGCGGTCTTCTCTCTCCAATGTGCACCTTCTGCGGCCGCTTCTAGGTTTTGCAGTAAGGGCTCCTGTTCGCTGGAACCTCTGGTACAGTTTACAAACTGTGGACTGGCTCAGATTCACTTCGGCAGCAACTGAGCGTTGACTACGCCCCTCTTGCAGGAGCCGGACGACTACGGCGACTTGAGCTTCGGTGGCTTCCATTTTTTCAGGGTATTCTTCACAGGATAAGATGCGGAGATGTGTGCAGGTCGACTTCTGGTAAATGACTGATAAGAAATCCCCTACCACCCCCGTTTTATAGGGGTCAAGGGTAGTGCAACTCGTGGACGTTTGAACCCGTAACGACACGGGAAACCGGGCCATTGGGCATAACCTGAAAAATCCAGGGCCAATGCTCATGTTTCATAGCTTTTTATAAAGCTAATATTCCAACAAACATAATTACATTTAAATAATTTAGAAAAATAAACCGATTTACAAAGATATTAGATACAATCGAAAAAATGCAAAGTGATTCGATACTTTTGCACGCGAGTGTAGTTATAGTAACGTCGTCGTTGTAAGGTCGAGGTAAGACTTACGTCTTAATGTTGGGGCAAGACTAATATTATAACATTGAATAGTAATTTTACGGTAACTTCCTATTTGCTTCGATTGATTATTCAATGAAAAATAAAATATTTTTACTTCTGATTGTACAGACCGCCCCCCCTCCACTATATTTTATACTACGACGGTGGCAATGAAGTTTAGCCATCTGATGATAAACAGTCACCTTTGGACGCCTATATCTCTATAAAATTCACACTCCTATAGGTGAAAAACTTAGCTAAAGCAATTGCCTATGTAGTAGTAACGTGTGTGTGCACGCATGTCGGTATTCTATATTTTGAAGTAAGTTCCACATTAACTATCTGCACATCTACATAGATGCTCCTTCAGTTATGTTATATGTTTCTTTTGTTTTAT
Source organism: Grapholita molesta (assembly GCA_022674325.2). Lineage (NCBI taxonomy): Eukaryota > Metazoa > Arthropoda > Insecta > Lepidoptera > Tortricidae > Grapholita > Grapholita molesta. The sequence goes on along the minus strand of CP053124.2, from coordinate 17,816,408 downwards.
TAATTATTTTGAACTATAAGTGGCTTTATTCTGACCACATATTTATCGTTAGATGTCCGACTACTCGTATTTGATCTATTTTTTCAGCAAAGAAGAAGACGTAAGAGGAAAATGACTTGTAAATAAATACTCCAAGTGTATTCATTATTATTATTAAATTACACGTCAGTATAAAACTTTTCTTTTTATACATAGAGACTTTGGGTGAAATAATCTCACCAACACAGGCCCTCAATAAATATCGGCGCTCACCTCTTCCGACCTTAAGCGTTAACAATTCCAAATAACTTCATCGAATGATTACTTTCGGTCCTATTATATAGGTCAGCTAAAACAGGCTACTGATAAGCTGACGTTAGGCCTAAATTTATTAGAGAATATTGTCATAGCCTTCATGGTAATATTTTTCGAGGGAGTGTCAGCAGAAAAAATATTCCATGACCTTATACAACATAAAACGATTTAATTTATAAAAGTACCTGGGGTCTTAGCGCACGCAAACGTCTGCTTGATGTGACAGGTAACCGAAGAGCTGGCGGCTTCCTCGCACAACTTAGCAGCATTTCGATACGAGGAAATACCGCTAGCATAGAATGGTGCAATTCATGTATCAATATATTAATTTAAGCCTCAAGGGTTTATTTTCAGATTTAATCTAGAGTAACTCACGTTTTTAAGTCGAATATTGCTCGACATGTTTCACTCCGTAACGAGGAGCATAATCATGAGCCATTCGCTTTGGCTAACCGACGCAGACTACTTATGAAACGTGAGTTACCCGCTTTTATACAATTAATATGTTTCAATCTCACGATAGTTTTGTGTTTAAAGAGCAGTTAAGTCTAAGGCATATTGTAAATATAAGGTTGTCCTAAAATATGTATGTAAAAATATTTGAACCATTCCTATACGGATTTAGCTCGTTCCGCTTGATATACGGGATGTGTACTCCTTTTCATACATTATGCTTCAATATCGTCTAACGTCCGACAATATATTCAATCTTATGCCAGTCTCAAAATATTCCTATCAGTAAGGTATTTGCTACGAAATTCCTTTGTTTAAATTTTGATCTGTATACAGGAATAGTTCTTTTGTTGTCGCTACAACTCGTTCGATGTTTTTGGCGACAAGGCATGTCTATTGCCAAATGAGCGAGTTTATTTTGATTCCTCGAACCTTTTTGGGGTAAGTAAGCATCCATTATTGGGACACGGAACTCGTAGCACTTTGACATACTATGGAGGTTCGTGTGACAGTCAACGATGTAGGCTTAGAATTTTTACAAAACTTTTGTTTAACAATGGACCCGGGTTTGTATGGGTATGTCCTTAAACTACGTCCAACAATGAGAGGTAAGGCACAGCAATGACCATCACGCTTGAATCTGGGGCAGCTTAACTGGGGAAGTACCTCTTCCTTACAGAAGACCACAGCCATAATAGCACTGCTACCTTTCAGGTTTGTAGTAGTGCTGTGTTCTTGATGGTGAGTAAGGTTCCCAGAGCTCCAACCCCCCTTAAAGGCCGGCAACGCGCTTGTAAATCATCTGATGGTAATTGCTTACCACCAGGCAATCCGTCTGCTCTTTTGTCGCCTACGTCATAAAAAAAAACAATGTAAGTATGTTTAGGTGAACACTGGTAACTCAATTTTTGACTTATTATACTTAATATATTGATGCAATTTAACACACTTATGTAAGTTCAGTGACAATGCATTATCTTGGTACCCCTGATCTGATCTGATACTAGAGCCATAGCAACTCTTAAAATACTTACGATAAACTCGTCGTGTTTAGGCTCGCTGTAGTTGTCGAGACGATGATTGTGCAAAAAAGTACAGTCAGCAATAAAAGATTGTACTGAAAAAATTATGGCTGAAACTTATTACAGATAAAACTCATTACATTTATCATTGGAAATGGCATGAGGGTTCATACAGTTTTCAAATTTCAGTCTATATCGTGGAATTGCGGCTTAAGCGAAAAAATTAAGAGAAACCGAAATTAAGGAAGCTAACTGAAGAGCGTTATAATAAACTACATGGGAATGAATAAATATAATAAATATTAAAATACTACTTAGTTACAAACGGATTAACTAACATGTAATTATATCGCAATAGGTACATGTTTCGGGTAAGCTTTTTACCCATTTTCAAGCCGAGTCAGGACACACCTCGGATGAGGGTGTATCATAATATTCATAATTACACGTGAATTTCCGTTTGTAACTACATAAGTACTAGTAACATGGCTCACAGCAGTTTAAAATAGTATATTGTGCCGTTTGATGCCGGCTGACTAGAATAGCACCACCCCATCTCCTCCCGCGGGTGTCGTAAGAGGCGACATAGGTAAACATTCTACGGATGGGCAGCAGCGTCCGTCGAAACGCAATCTACAGCTACTGTGGTCGCCAACCCGCCTGCCAAGCGTGGTGACTATGGCAACTACCCCCCAAGCTGATACAAGTCATATTTGTGGGAGGACTATGTCCAGCAGTGGACTGCATACGGCTGAAACGTATGTAATGTAAATGTAGTATATTTAATCGAGTTACCTATGTTTTTGCTGCCAGTACCGTCCCACGAGCTTTAGTTTTGATTCCCTCAACCCTCGATTAGGAGGTACGTCACCGCACTCATTAATTAAGAGCGATTAGATGCAGGGCTCACTTGTATGGCAGGCATTTGTTGGGATAAACGGGGCTTTACTTCAAAACTGTGCTATTTACTCAAATTAAGGCAATGCTAATTAGAAAGGTGACTTTCAAGATGTTGACTCATTTGATTAAAGTTGTCAGTACTTTCATGTACGAGGTAAAGTTGGAGAGAGTTGGTTTGATGTCGATTGAGTTGTTGATATATATTAATAGAAGTGCCTATTGAAAATAAAGTCAAACTATAAAGTCAGTAGATATGGAGTTGAGGAGCACCTATAGTCTATTCTTAAAACTTTAAATAAACTGTAGATGCCAAGTATTAAGATACATTTACAATGGGTGCCATCTTATATAATGTCTAATTGAAAACGAATCTGCAGGTAAAGCTAGAGAAGCTGGAACACAGCAAGCTTTTACAATCAAGTATAAAATTAGAATATTAAATGTTTTTGTACATATAACGATATTTTAATATAACTTTTTTAATTTAGTAATTAGGCGATGGTAAAATTTAAATAAAGATTTTTTTTAATAGTCATGGAGTTCTAACGTAATTTATAGGATATTTAAATATCTAATTATTACCAGTATACTGTTAAAATATGTGGAATAGATGTTTCTACTAAACAAGGGGCACAAACGATTTCACCACAGTATATCTAATAACATTTAGAGAGTAAAAATCTTATAAATTCTGGACCCCGCTTAACATCACAATTAAATCCAGAATCAAAATCAGAAATATTTATTGTATAAAACTGTGTACGCACAGTCAGCAGCAGAAGTAGCTAAGCATTTGAGGTGTTCAAAATGAGGTCAACACGTCTCTATTGTCAAGAGTCGATGTAATTTTGAACACTTCAAACGCTTAGCAACTTTTGCTGCTGACTGTACACGGAGATATAATAAGTAAATTTTATAAAAGGTGAAAGTGTGAACAGTTTCACCCTTTACGAGCATACAAATCATTTATATCTTAACCTTAGTAAAAGTATATTGAGACAAATTGATATTAGGATAGTTATAGAACTCTTTTAAGTTAGAACACTTTGTTTATCAAGAATCGTTTTAGGGAAAGCTTAAAAGCAAATATAAAAGACATTTTTTTTTTATAAAATAGGCGGCAAACGAGCAGACGGATTGCCTGGTGGTAAGCAATTACCGTCGCCCATGGGCACTCGCAACACCAGATGAGTCACAAGCGCGTTGCCGGCCTCACCATCAGGAACACAGCACTACATACATGAAAGGTAGCAGTGCTATTATGGCTGTGGTCTTCTGTAAGGAGGAGGTACTTCCCCTAGTTTAAGGACATACCTGGGTCAAAGACATTATTTTAAATGGCGATATCGCTTTTATGAAGGTTAGATCTACATCCACGAATACTACGTAGGTATCATAAAATAATATGAAATATTTTATGTTAACTAGTTTCTATTAAAAAAAACTACTATAAACTCCCTATAAAAGTACTTTATCTACGTACATGTCATAAGTGCTCTAAAATGCGTCCAGAAACCGTAGGCAATGACCAGCATTACCAATCATCAGAAAGATTTCAGTAGGTAATGTTAACATTACCTACTGAAATCAGTAGGTTATGAATTTAAATTTGGAACAGCTTTCAAATTCAAGTGGGGTGTCTAATCTAGTATCTTTAGATATTAAAACAGCCATTGATACGAAACGCCAATTCGTTATGCTTTTTTAATATAAATCGAACGACATTTGAACTCGAGTGACAGTAGAATAGGGAGTTCATTCGCTTGTCTATGGTTTAAAAAAAAATAGACTGAGATACGAAATACGCAACGCCGCCGTTCCAAGCTGTCATTTGTTTTGTTCGTTGACTTTTTAATGTTTACAAGTAACCAAGTCATTTCCCTTCGGTTTCTGAACCCATCTTAAAACACTTAATGATATGTGTGTAGATAAAGTAGTGTATGTAACTCTATACATAATTAGGCATTACAATAATCGTGTGATATTATTATGAAACTCGCCTTCGGCTCGTTTCATAAACCCACACTCTTGTTGTAATGCCCTTCATTATGCACAGATACATAAACTACTATTACGGCACACATAGTTGTTCAAAAGGATTACTTCAACACTAACCCATGTCAGCGGTGGCCAAGGCCGGGTCAATGTCGCTCGGACATAACCCTAACATGCTTAATGGCGAGTGTGAACCAGCGACGTAGAATACATTTAGCTAATCTGACCGGTATTGGCAGGCGGGGGGTTGAGATTTGGACAAGAAACTGAAAATACCTACAGAAACTTCATTCACAAAGAAACTGGGTACTTTTCAAGTACTAACATTACTATTATTCTACTTATATCATAAATTATTTAAATGTGGACTGTAAGTATGAGTTTATTTATTCGCGAATCACCATCATCATCATCAGGCTATCATAGTCCATTGCTGGACATAGCCCTCTCCTAAAGAACGCAATTATGCCTTCAGCTTGCCGCATCCAGCAGCTTACAATCTTCGCAGATCCCACCTTGTCGAAGGACGTCCCACACTACGTGTGCCGAGTCGCGGTATCCACTCAAGAACCCATTTACTCCAGTGGTTGACAGTTTTTCGTGCGATATGGCCAGCCCGCTGCCATTCAGCTTGCTATTTCTTTGAGCTATGTCGGTAACTTTGGTTCTGGCTATAACAGTAAAAATTCAGAGACCTACCTTAGGCATGATAATAAATAGGCGTAAAATTTTTCGCCCTTCCCAATCAATACTAAAACCTATACCGATAGGTATTGAAAACACGCCTCCAAATAAGGGTTGGCCCTCGGGACGAGCCATAAACTGGACCTACGGTCTCTTAGGACGTAATACGTCATTCTTGGACGTAAGGAATTCTGGCAACGTGGACGGGATGTATGGAGCTAGATACAACCTTTTTTTAGAAGGACGTGCGAGGAATATTTTAAGGATACTTAATGTTTACGTTAAATGTAGTCAATGAACTTTACCTAGTATTTTGTGGGCATTCGTCAATTCTTAAGTTATCTTTTGTGCCTGTGTGAATATAGGTTATTGAGTAGTTTTCTCTGTATTATGAATTTTTTTACGTAGCCTATGTTGTGTTCCACTGCTGGGCAAAGGCCTCCCCTCGTTTTAACCACTCGTCGCAGTCTAGTGCATGCTCCCGCCAATCGTGACAGAAACCATCCAGGTGATCCCGCCACCTCCTTTTAGGTCTACCTCTGCCCCGGGTATCTCATGGGCGATACGGCCGGGTATATGATGTGGGCGTTAAGGCCGCCATGCTCAAGTGGAACTGGACTGGAGACGTCTGCGCATGCACTCGGACTGATGGGCTAAATTAACCACTGAGTGGACCGAACAAGTCAGCCGGGGCAGAGGCAGACCTAAAATTACGAATATAAGTAGGTTTAATTTTAACTGACAGACACTTGCATTTATGTGAGCTTTCTCTTAGTAACAAATAATAATTTCATATAATGAAACGCTAGTATTGGATATATTGGATATGATATTCATAGATTTATTTATAGACCCATGAATAATAATGTCGTTTACTAGAAAAAACCAACTGCATAACGTTGTCATAACAAGCTTTTAATTTAACCACAAACTCCTGTTTTTAGTCCCTGGGGATATAACTTTGTCATACGCGGGCTCATAAAGGCAGTAAATATACAAACATTAGTTTTACTTGTACTAAAACAAGTTATTAATGTTATGTTATTGTGTTTGTGTGTATATGTGTGTGTTGTTTGTGTATAAAGATAATAGTGTTGGTATTATCAGCCATAATTAACCAGATTTTTTTCCACGAGTAAAGGAGCCACAGTGGAGATAGGTATATTATGATGCTCAGGACTGACATTGACAACAAAATCAAAAAAAAACTAAGACGAAAGAAAAGACGTTTCATCATATTTTGACCCCAATAACCAGGCAAAAAGACGGTTATAGTTTTCGATAGTTGTTTTTCATAAAATACTTTTTTTTTATGTCTTCACAAAAGCCCAACGTACAGTCACCGACTTTAATTGTTGAGCCACTCACGGTCCAAGCTATTTTCTTCTGTTTAATACTTACTATATGAAATGCACAATGTAAATTGAACCCTAAATGGCTCAACAATTAAAGTCCCTGACCGTACTATATAAACTTGGGTTTACATTGTTTTTGATTATGCAAGTTTCTTTATTGTTTTTTTTTTTTATTCTGTCAAGTATTTCTATTGACGCAATACAAGTACTTTACACCTGCTTTTGTTGTTAATTACGGAAGACTAAAAAATACAAAAGGTACAGTGAAGTCTACCTGAGTACATGCGGCTACCTTGCATGAAAAAACAAAGTCTTAGTTGTTATTATACTAACTAAGAACCGTGGAGTTTTTTGATCAATTGACTAAAAGAGAGCACAAATTGTACGCTGTCTCACTCGCATAATTGGTATAATAATATACGCCACATAATATCAAGTTTTTTTTTGCGACTAGCGTTTGATCTCAATCAACACAATCTTTATTTTTTGCGACCAGCGTTTGACCTCAATCACACAGTCTTTATTTTAATACAGAGACAAACTAATGTCAGGCCCAATTCTCATATCGTATTTATAGTAGGTAACCAATTGCTTTGTTTTCGGAGTCGATCAAAATTTAAATGTCATTATTATATCGATTATGATATACGTAATAATGAAGCATTTACACAAATAAAAATAAATTGAACAAACAATATGTAGCTGGATACATGCACTATCAGTCTAAGACTTATAAATTAAATATATCGATAAGATATAGATAATTATGTTGTAACCAAATAGTGTACTGTAATGTGGATGGGGCAATATAGAGGGGTTATGTTATGTGTGTAGATAAATTTTGGTATAATATTTTCACATTTATTTCCATTTAAGATTCACAAATGCAGAAGTTATAAAAGCTTTTTAAATGAGACATATTACCTAAACTTCATGCTTAAGCTAGAAGCTAATAATATGCATTTTTCAGAGCTGCATTAAGTTATAATGCACCAGCATTGGGATTAGACTGCACACAGGAAGTGTGTCAGGCTTTCTGCAAGATTACTTTCTGTAGTACACGAGACTGGAAAGCCTTAGGAATATATCTGTGGCGGTAGTGAAAACTGCACTATTACCATATGATATACAAGCTTCTCCCAGTTTGTCTGCGTAAGATTCCACTGGAACGCATTCCCAATATCACGTGTCTTACGTCTAAATGCAGATTTTTAACTGTTACATTATTTTCGTTTATTAAACATCGATGTATAATAAACGTAGATTCACAATCAGCCCCAAAAGAATGCCTCTCGAAAACAACCACTCGAACAACTTGGGCGGTACATTTAGTTAGTCTTCTTTGAACCGCTGTCAGTGCAAGTGTCAACAATGACTAAAAAGTTATTACTTTATCAATAGTGAAGTTTGATACTTAATAATTAGAACTCTGAGCTCTTTTTTGTTTGATTATATTATCCAAAACAAGATTATAAATAAGCATTATTAGCATAAACTGGAACGTGATGTTGAAGTGATGAAATGTGCGTGCAGGAGTCCATTTCTTTATGTCAGTGTTATTAAACGATCTCATAATGGCTATGCCTGTTCATATTATTTACAACTGTACAGGCGATAGCAGAAGTTGTTATTCTAGTTGGTGTTCAAAACGACCTTAACACAACTTAATAATTTTTTAATGAAAAAGGCGGCACACGAGCAGACCGATTGCCTGCCCCAGAATAGTAAGCAATTACCGTCACCCCTGGGCACCCACACCGCGAGCGCGTTACGTTAAGGGAGGTTGGAGCTCTGGGAACCTTATTCACCATCAATAGAACAGTACAAACCAGATAGGTGGCAGTGCTATTATGGCTTTGGTCTTCTGTAAGGAGGAGGTACTTCTCTAGTTGAGCTGCTTCAAATTCAAGCGTGACGGTACTTCGCTGTGCCCTAGCTACCTCATTGTTGGACATAGTTTAAGGATATACCCGGGTATAAACGCCTTATTCAATTTGTACAGTTAATTAGCTCTACTTGTACTTTTGCGTCCAAGTTGTTATCAGCATTTTCGTTACTTATCGCGTTCATTTCCAATAACTGAACCCATGACCCGTTCCTAAGACGCAATCACAAGTTTACAACCTAACGGAGCGATGGGACGAAATTTATGTAACGCCCGTCTGGAATCTTATGAAGCCACTTTTAAAATGACCGTTTCTTGCAACCGTTTCTGTAAACTGTTTTTTACAAGAAAATAGAACTCTTATTTAAGAACTTATTTTAACAAAAATAAGTTATGCTATAGTTTGAAACCTTATTTTATTCACGTTTTCACTGAAAGCAATAAAAATGTGGTCTAATTACGACCTTGCCTACATAGAATTAATATACTTCTTTACTACGTTGTCTTCCCTTTCCAGGTCAAGAAAACTATTGATAGATAGGTTATTGATTTTAGTTGTTGAACTTGTGTTAAAATATATTATAACGAAGTAATAATGATTTAGACTTTTAAGTTGTTTATGTAACGTTATTGTAACGTTTTTGGAATTTAATATTATAAAGTAAATTACCAAGTATTTATATCACACGCGACATGTCGAGGGTAACACCATTTTTAAGCCAACGCAGCACTCCCGATAAAAAGGTATTATCTACTAACCAGTAATAGTTATTTGTGCAACAAGAGAGGAAATTTGTTTTTTCTTGCGAGTGTTTATTTTGAGTCCCGAGTAAGCGAAAGATTCTATAATTGAATCACGAGCGTAGCGAGTGATTCTAGTGTTAGAATCTTGAGCGTAGCGAGGCACTCAAAAACACGAGATGTAAAATAACTTTACTCTAGTGTGACACATACAACTTTTCACCTCAGTAGTGAGACCATATTAAAGGTTAATTAAGTTGCCAAAAATGTCATTTTTAGTACAAGCTTTTATTGCCGACTGTACTTTTTTCACAATCGTCATCTACTCTTCGAAAGGATTCTAATGAGCCTAAAACACCACGGGTTTATCTTGTGTATTTTAGGAGTTGCTTTTGCTACCTTCTGACTCCAGCATCAGATCAGATCAGTGGTACCATAATATTGCATTGTAACCGAAATTACATAAGTGTGCTAAATTTCAGCTCAATCGGTGAAAGATGTCTGCTTCAAAATTAAGTTGCAAGATTCCATCCGGATAAATATACAAATACATACATCCAGTTAAATAAAATCTTGTAAAAAAATTTACATCAAGTTAACCACATTCATTTAAGTGTTTTATCTGCAACTGCACTGGCTTCATTACTTAATATTTTGTTTAAATATTTTTCATTTTAAAATATGTACATTTCAAAATTATAATATTTGATTAATTTGTGAGGGTCCGAACGTGTTAGTGGTGTTTAGGGAGTCCATTATGTCCTATTATAATAAATAGATACATATAAATACTTAAATACATAAAAAACACCCATGACTTAGGACAAATATCTGTGCTCATCACACAAATAAATGGCCTGACTGGGATTCGAACCCGGGACCACCGGCTTCTTAGGCAGGGTCATTACCTACTAGGCCAGACCGGTCGTCAATTAAAAAGTTACTTTATCTCACTCCCTGGAGTGACGAAAGTAGCAACTTTCCTCACTCTCTGAAAGTGAGGAAAGTCGCACTTTCCTCACTCCCTGGAGTGAGGAAAGTAGACATGTTCGAGGTGCTGAGGTGAAAAAGTATTATTCGTATCTACATTCCATTGAAAAAATTGTACGTTTCGTTTTTACCGATCTTCGGAAACGGTATTTCCGTAACGAAAACCTAGAGTTTTTCAGCTTTCATCCAACTCGAATCAATGGCCGTTGGGGGGGAGCAGTGGACGATAAAGCAGACGCCCGGTGACGAAAAATGACGTCATTAAACTTGTAAATTCTCGGTTATGAGAGTAATCTTCGCTAATGTCACGGTAGGAGCTGAATTTGATTGGCGCAGATTCGATATTTAAATTGACGGGTTGAATTTTAGAGATAACGGAAAATTGGATCATAGTTTGGTACGCGAGTTTCACTTAGAGCATAGATAGAGAAATCTAGTACAATCAGCAGCAGAAGTGGCTAAGCGTTTGAGGTGTTCAAAATGAGGTCAACACATCTCTATTGCATAATAAAAGTGCGTGTAGGTCATTCTGAACACTTCAAACGCTTAGTCACTTTTGCTGCTGACTGTACCCATACTTTTTGAACTAATTAAATACTTGAGCAGTGGGCGGGGCTCATTTCACGTATAACCAGGCCTAAAGGTTGTCGAGTGGCAACCACGTCCCGGAATTTGCAGCGTTGTCAGACTCCCCAAAAGGTGAACTGACGAACTGTTAAATATCTCGGGAATGCACTGGGTATGGGTGGCGCAAGACCGGTCATTGTGTGTCACTTTGGGGAAGGCCTATGTCCAGCAGTGGACTTCCTTGGGCTGATAGATAGGCATGTTCCAGAACGTTCACGTTATGTAGTAAATATTAAGTTGTTCCTTAGCTGTGCCACCTTTATGTAGATGAAATATTTGAACCATTTTACTTACCTAATATTTTTTCTAACTTTAAAACAATTACGAGTAAAAATCATCAACCTAGAAGAACAATGAATTATTAAAGATAACATAAATCTTTAATCAGGGCCCTGCGTTATCCTGAATCGTGAGGCTGATATAAGTACGCTGAGCGAGGTAGGTAGCTACCAACTCTTCGGTCTAATGTGACAACTCTGAATCTCTTTGAATATTCATTAAAGAGACTCAGGGCGCAAGTGCCCCACGAATCCAGGCTCTCGACGCTGAATCGGATAAAATTTTACTCTGCACCGGGACAATAAATTACCATTTTGCATAGTCTATATTTTTAAAGCCGTTAACAGAATGAAAGTAACTAAAATTTTAAAACTTTAGGGATACTTTTTATCCCTAAAGATATTTGTTCTCCGATTGTAGCTCGAAAAACAAATCCAAAGGAAAATCTGTATACAACTTTTCCCGTGTACATCTCATATTAAAAGATCCATCTTGATAGTAATTCTACGTAGTTTTTTCATTCGGGTAAAGAGATTTTTTCACTCCTCTTTACGCTACAGAGATAGCAAGGTAGTTTATTACTTACAGATGGTATTCTGTGCACAGTTTCGGACTAAAGCATTTTAAGGAGTCGGGCAGGTATTTCGTACATTCACGCGGCGTACTCAAAGGGCTCTGCTTGAGGTAGTCTTAGCTAGAGGCACCATGTTTGTATGTAATTGCGGGATAGGTATTTACGGGACTGCAGGACTTAACGTTAATCGTTTAAACTTATTTCTACAACTTCCTTTAAGTTTTTACCGTACTGTTGGAGCAAAATATTATATGCGCTTGCTGAAATTCACAATATTGCTCATTGATCTTTGTTATAAATTCTTTAATAAACTAATGTCAGCGTAAAACAGTAGCCAAATTTATCTGTACAAATTTAAATTTATACAGCAGTAAGGAAGTGTCACAATATATTTGACTATTTTGACTACAATACTTATATGATGCAAGTAAGTACAGTCAGCACTTACGAAGCAACAGCTATTTATGTTTTTCTTGACAAGGAAACCGACCTGCAGTAAGTGTTTGCTTGTGGAGTAATTGTACCGCAAGTTACCCCTTATACATAAAATTTAGCATTTAATATGTATCCCTTGCTAATTCACAGATATCGCAATAATATAAATAGGAATAAAATATTACCAACGGTGATATAGATTTTTTTTTTTTAAATATATTGATAAAAATTTGACGACTGGTCTAGCCCTTAGTTCAAATCCTGGTAAGGGCATTTATTGGTGTGACGATCTTATCGTGAGCTTATCGTGGGGCTTAGTCCATTTTTCAAAGGATGTCCTGTAATATTTATTGATTTATTTAAATTAAACTTCACGGCAAGCTTGCTCTCTTTAATATTTTTTCTTATAATAAACAATACTGACGACCGTAAAATGCGGTATGTCTATATTTATATCCTTAAAAGCTTGTTTTTGCGCTGTCTCAAGTAAGTGATTGGTACTTTATTCTCTTAATTACTAAGGATATTATCAGCTTTATGACATAAACTATCGCCATGTAATTTCCATTCACACTACACAAATACATGGTTACAACCAGCATTAATTATTCCGCAACGCTTCTCTTATGCAAGACAATATCCTGCCGGCAGCGCCAGCGTGGGCACCCCTTTAAGGAATCCACACTTAATGACTGCCCACGGAAATGCCAGGCTAAGCGGATAGACTCAGGCATTAAGTCAAATTGAATACTGATTGAATATTGAGCGCTGGAAGGGTTAGGATTAATACTCTGTAAGGCATAACTTCATTTACTGCGATTTTTTTTATGGGTTTGGCAGATTTAGTTGTGGGGGTAATTGTCAATTATGTCAATTTAAGTACAATCAATCTCTTCATACACTGTTCTTTATGCACTGATCTGTATTCAACAAAACAAGGTGGTACAGTCAGCGTCATATAGTCGACAGCATTCAAAGTAGTCAAATAGTTCGCTATGCCATATAAATTCTAAGGTGTACGGAACTTTAAGGCTACTTTGGATGCTATATGACGCTGGTCAACTACAGGTTTCATCACATATCAATCAACAGGTTCAAGTTGAAATCCGCCGCAGGCTTTGTTATGAACAACTACACAATAAACCTTAACTACATATACCACCCCCGTAGCCGGCTCAAACGTCCCATGACACTAGCAGCGTTGCCACGCGGAATTGCCAAATAAATTTGTAGAACCAGGTACGACCCAAAGCGAGAATCGCAACCCCTTTCCCTAAGTCGATGACCCAAGTCCCTGACAAACTCCATGGCCTCCACACCCCACGACCCCGCAGTTTCTACCGATACCGGTATACCGCGGTATGAAGACGTTGTTTCCAAGGCAGAGTACTTAGTATGCTTCTACTAAGCTGCATACTTAGCAGCAGCAAAAGGAAGAAGAAAAAAGAAAGGGCAAAAGTACTGACGTAAGTAAAAATACTGGCCAGAAAATTTAAAAATACTAATAAATATCATAGTCAAAAAACCGGTAACACTAATGGCATTTGAACCCAAATACTGACCTAAAAACCTTAAAATCACAGATAACACTTTAAAATATTACGAAACCGATGAACTTTATAGCCCGAGCACCATACAAAAGATACCATTTGTAAGTAGTATAAGTTGACACATCGAGTATTTGGTTAAGTCACAATAAAGCTTTATAAGGGTCAGATAAGATAAGAACCGCCGTTGCGTCAGTTTGGCACGGAATCAAGATTTTGATGCGTTCTCTAATGTTTGATGAATATGTTTCGTGATGGCCTGGATGATAAAATAATTTCAATTGGACGTTAAGGTTGTATAATAATAACAGGGAAGATGAAAGTATTTTATATCTTATTGCGACTTGAATTTGTAAACCAAGGACTTGGTTATCTATTATAAGCAATTAAATTAAAAGATAAATATGCCAGATTGTTACAATTTTCTGATGAAAGCAAAATAACGGACAATATTTATTACAATGAACGTTAAGTATTATTGTAGCCAGAATCTAGATATAATATCGGCAACCAGTATAAATACTTTAGCATTGTATGGTAAATATACCTTAGCATTGTAGAGAATCCCGAGTAAGTTAAGAAAAAAGAAAACAAACTTTGACTAGACTTTTTATACTCTGTAAATGGGAAGCACCGCCCACTGCCACGTAAGTTTGGTGATCTGGAGGGCTATTATCTGTAACTTTGGTACTGCGGATGAAATCATTCCTGATGTGATCACGCAGAGGCCGGTTGTTGCGTAATTGAGTAAAAAACATCTACACAAACTTTCATGTTTATGATATTCGACTTGACCACAAGTTTGGCCTGGGTAGTGAGTCTGCATATGAAGCCGATGGTCAAATACCAGTAAGGGCATTTATTTGTGTGATGAACACAGATATTTGTTCCTGGATCATGGGTAATTATATATTTAAGTGTTTGTATATTAAATATATCGTAGGCTGAGTACCCACAATACAAGCCTTCTTAAGCTAACCGTGGGGCTCAGTCAATTTGTGTAAAAATGTCCTGTATTATTTATTTGATTATTGTTTATTTATAAGTTAGATTATTAACAAAGCCTATACGACGAAGAGTTTTACGTAGTAAAGAGAAATATCGAATTGATGTTTTCGGTGCCTGAGACGATTTTACGGCTTTTTACGCTTAGTTACATATAAGAATACGTAACTGGGTATAGATCTGAAATATCCAACAGTCATATAACAATAACTCTTCGGCTGTAGAAGTAGAGGATCCTTTTTTTTTCAACAAGACTGACCGGCGTTCGACCTCAGTCGCATCTGACGGTAAGGGTCAACGAGGTTGAGGGTGTAGCACGCTGGTTCAGTAACAGCCAATTCACTTTTGCCTTAAAAATACTCAACTGGAAAAATACTCAAATGGACCCGGGTATGTCCTTAAACTACGTCCAACAATGAGAGTTAGGGCACAGCGATGACCATCACGCTTGAATCTGGGGCAGCCCAACTGGGGAAGTACCTCCTCCTTACAGAAGACCACAGCCATAATAGCACTACTAGCTACCTTTCAGGTATGTAGTGTTGTGTTCCTGATGGTGAGTAAGGTTCCTAGAGCTCCAACCCCCCTTAAAGGCCGGCAACGGGCTTGTGACTCCCCTGGTAATTGCTTACCATCAGGCAATCCTTCTGCTCGTTTGCCGCCTATGTCATATAAAAAAAAAAAAAAAACTTGTATCTTTCCCAGGAAACGAGAATGGGAGCGAATATGAAATATAGATTAAGAAGCCAAAATCTCAAAAAATGTTGTGAACTACTTTATACAAAACCAACTACCATCTTGCCAGGGTAATTGCATAACGAAAAACTGAAAGTTACTGTTTAATAATAACAAAAATGCCAAAACGTAAAAGGTTTTCTTTCCAACTCCCCAAAATGTGGACGTAAATTACGAAGTTGCCCAACCAGGTGTCTTTAACACCAGAGCTTTGTTCGCAAAAAGCTTTCATTAGGTCATGAAAGCTACTTAAGGCGACCTTGGCCCGTATTTAGTACACCCTGTATTCCAATTGTAGACACGAGTTCGGGTGTTGAGGTCTCGAACTGAATTAAAAGGTTTAACGTCGTTCTAGCCTAGTCGGCAGCCTACGAAGCAGAAGATCCAGGTTCAATCCTGACCAGGGCATTAATTTGTGTGTTTATTACGAATATTTGTTCACTATGTCTGTATATCTATTTATTTCAGCCACTGTTGGGTAGACGACATCGCCAAACGTGACTTTGTATCATCTTGCGGGGCAGTGTCCATAGTGACCACGCTTCGCAGGCGGGTTGGCGACCGCAGTAGCTTTAGATCAGGTTTCGACAGACGATACTGCCCATCCGTCGGTTTCTTTCCCTGTTGCCTCCTACAACACTCGAGACTACACAATTGAGTAAGACTTTTTTTGGACCCGGGTATGTCCTTAAACTACGTCCAACAATGAGAGGTAGGGCACAGCGATGAACATCACGCTTGAATCTGGGGCAGCCCAACTGGGGAAATACCTCCTCCTTACAGAAGACCACAGCCATAATAGCACTGCTACCTTTCAGGTATGTAGAGTTGTGTTCCTGGTGGTGAGTAAGGTTCCCAGAGCTCCAACCCCCCTTAAAGGCCGGCAACGCGCTTGTGATTCCCCTGGTGTTGCGGTTGCCCTTGGGCGACGGTAATTGCTTACCATCAGGCAATCCGTCTGCTCGTTTGCCGCCTATGACATAAAAAAAAAAAAAAGACTGTACCAAAACTGTGAAAGTAAGACTGTTCCCAAAATTGTGAATTCTTTATTTGAGAATTTACACAGAACGATTTTCATTTGACGACTAAGTCTTAAAAGCTTAGTTTCAAAGACGTCACAGGTGACTGAAGAGGCAGTATCACCTTCAGTCAATATAACAGTATTCACTTCATAATGTAATAGACTGTTATTTTATTTTATTTCGTTTTATACAAAACTGCAGTGGCGGCGCATTTATACAAGCCGATTCCCGCAGGCTTGACTAACTACTGCAGTTCAACGGTTTTCCTTGGGCTCAAGTAGAAAAGGCTCAGACATATCGGCTCCGTCTTGCCTAAGAAAAAAATTGACGCTCCGCCACTGCAAGACTGACCAGCGTTAGACCTCAGTCACACCTGATGGTAAGTTTCGACGAGGTCGAGGGTGTGATAAGCTGCTTCAATAACAACCAGCACTCGTGCCTTGAAAAGACCCAAGTTATATCGTAACTAAATAAACTACTTAAATTATATTATTAGTCATTTTTTAAATTTGTGTCAATGTATAAAAGCAAAATAAATATTAAAAAAAAAAACTTTTATCCACCTGGATGCCTGTAAACAAAACTTTCATTCCAGTTATAGAACCTTATTATCACCAAATGTACTTTAAATGTCGTATATTCAGCTCAGAGTCACAAGTTGTATAACCTGCACTCTTTAAGTATCAAGAATATACAGCCTGTAAATAGGATAGGGGTGAGTATTAACAGGGATTATAGCCTGCAGTAAAAGTAGGTTATGCGTTTGACCTATTAATAAGAACTCTTGCTGTACTGTAATAAACATGGTTTGGAGCATTTGTGTAATCTTTGAGTTGCACTATAAATGTTTACATAATAATTTTTATAGTTTACATAAAAGTTAAAAATATATATTAAATTATGTACGCTTTCCATAATGAATCATCAGCAAACGTTTTAAGAGAACACACATCTCGTTAAACATATTGTGCTTTTTTTTTTTTTCCTTCTTTCGTCCTGGTGATAAAACAGAATTACAATAAGAAAAAAAAAAACACTCATAAAAAATCAATAATATTACTTGTCGGAATTAATTCCTTCGAGTTTAACAAGTAAGGTATTCTCATAACATTTTAAAATTTTCATGTTAATGACTTAACAAACTTCTGAAGCTACTGTTGTAAAAAACATTTTATAACTACCAAGTACCTACACCAAGTTCTCACAGTGCATAACCACAGACTGACACTTAACTTAGACGCCGCATGTTGTACTCACGGCTACAGTTAGTATGTGTCTACGTGAAACATTTGACTAATAGAAGAAAGAAGAAACAAAAAAATTTATACCATACAAACATGAGAGTAGGGCACAGCGAAGTACCATCACGCTCGAGCCTGGAGAAGCCCAACTGGGGAAGTACCTCCTCCTTACAGAAGACCACAGCCATAATAGCACTGCTACCTTTCAGATATGTAGTGTTGTATTCCTGATGGTGAGTAAGGTCCCAGAGCTCCAACCCCCTTAATGGTCGGCAACGCGCTTGTGACTCCCCTGGTGTTACGTGTGCCCATGGGCGACGGTAATTGCTTACCATCAGGCATTCCGTCTGCTCGTTTGCCACCTTTTGTCATTAAAAAAACATGAACATGTATGAGTACATACAGTGTGTCCCTTTGCCACAAAAGGGTCACAACTCAGGTTGTAGTTGGCAAAGCCAGTGCTGTTCATAAGCCAGTTTTACATGGTTGTGTGGATAATTAATACGAAACTTAGGTCTAAATAAAAAATAGAACGTCAACATGCTTATTAATACGTAGGCCAGGTTTACTTAAGTTCTTCATATATAGCTCAAATAGATTTCGCGAACATATCAAATACATATAGTATTTAATTACTACATGGAAAGTAATAATTCCTTTAACTCTCGTAGAACAAACCCACCCAATATGTATGTTTCTATACGTTTGCAATGAATTCCAAATTTTAAAAAATCTATAAAATGTCTCTAAACTGCATAAAGAGATTCAGTTATACTTTACTTACATAAGCTACTAATCAAACTGTTCGACTGAGCAAAATCTTGAATTGCATTGGTTTCATACTCGTAACTTCTATTTTAGATACCTCTACTTGACACGCGTTGGTAATCAAAGATGCTAAAATAGAACCTGTGTGTTGATCACAAGTTATCGTAACCCATTCTGCCACCAATGCACATGTGCGTTCATTTCCATAGATGCGAATGTGTTTAACGAAACGTCTAGAACTTGAGGTTGTCTGTGTATACAACGAAACCCTTTTACAAAGAGGTCCCAATAAAGTTGCTAATTTATAACAACGCCTCGGGGGAGAAAAATACAAGTTTGTTGCATAATTTGTGACTTACAATGCATGAGTTAGGTTACGGTTTGTAGGGGTTTGTTTAGGTTGGAGAAAAGTTTGGGGGACTACGGTGTAAGGCTTTTTAAAAGGCGTATACAAGATTCTTAAAAAGCCTTTTGTTAGCACACGAGTTAATTAAAAATAATATTTTTTGTTAATAAGTCTCTAACACGAATTTATTGTACATCATATTGTCAGAATATTACGATATTTGTGTCAGTCAGTAGTTAAAGTATACACTGTAGTATCCTGACAATATAAAAAAATATAGGTACACATATCTACTGGCAAGCCAGTATCAGTATAGATAGTGAATTAACACTTAATTCAGGTATCATTGGTATTACAAAAAGAAGAAATATTTATTGCCATTAATTCCTATTTCTTCATTGATATTCTGAAATAGTATTAATGTAATAAAAATGAATTATGTGCTAGATGAATAAAATTAAGAAGTATGCAATTTCAATTGAGATACCGATTAATTTGTATCCCCGTTTTTCCACCAACACACCTAACCTCGACAAAGTTTCAATTCACCTTACTGCAGCGACTATAAAACGTTTACAAGTGTCCCAGCTACTTGCAGCGCTCTTATACAGCTTTATTACAGCTAAAAAGCTCGTAATCGCGGCCGACGCACATTCACTGTTTAATTGACGGTGGTTTTATTCAGAAACTTTCTTAATTAAGCATTATATTTAAAATTCTGTCTTTATAATGTTGAGATGTCCTGGAGTTTGCTCGAATAAATGAAAGTTTTACAATTCTATAAAGTATGATGAGTTGCATTTTATATCTTGTCAGACATACTTCTAAGAAAATCTTAAGCTAAAGGTTGAATTAAAATACATCATGAAAATAGGTAATAGGTTACAGCATAGTAAGTTCAATCTATTTTATTATTAGTATTGATTTGTTATATATAGCTAACAATAATACCAAAATAAAATAGGTGCTAAGGCTACGGTGACTCAGACTAGAAATCTTAAAGAATGTCTTCTTATACGCCAAATCACATATAATATAAGAGGAAGCTGGCAACTCGATACAACCTTTTTCCACTACACGCAACCCCTTACCACTCCTGTTTTCTTTTCCCACAGTAATGTTATCCCTTCCCTATGTTAATACAATAAACTAATTTGCTGAGTACCTGTCTTCTTATTCATTTATACCTATTTAGGGTCGCAGGTGTTACATTCCCAGTCATAAACACTCTAGTTTTCCCGCACAATGTTTTTTTGGCAGCCTCCAGCGTTAGTAGAACCCCATATATAACTACGGGGCGTACAAACGGTGGATCATTTTGAATTTCATTGTATAGAAAATAAGACCAGTGGCGTTAGAGCTCTATATTAAATAGGGGATAATATATATAGGGTGGCTTGTGATGTTGGTCGTTATTAGGAAAAATAACGCCTTTTTTGGCGGAAGGTTCGCTCAGGTTCATATTAGGGATTTTTTGGGTGTTTCATTTTTCTTACACTGGATTTATAATGAAATATGATAAGTATATTAAACATGTTTATATGTTTAATAATATTATGGTATTACACTGTACGCTGTGTGCGTATTACGCCGTATAGTGCCGGCTGACTAGACTCCACACCATTTCTTCCCGCGGGTGTC
Organism: Grapholita molesta; assembly: GCA_022674325.2. Lineage (NCBI taxonomy): Eukaryota > Metazoa > Arthropoda > Insecta > Lepidoptera > Tortricidae > Grapholita > Grapholita molesta. The sequence goes on along the minus strand of CP053124.2, from coordinate 17,795,869 downwards.
GTAAGAGGCGATAAAGAGATGACCGATGGAGCGTCCGTCGAAATCCGATCTACAGCTACTACGGTCGCCAATCCACCTGTCAAGCGTGGCAACTATAGCAATTCCCCTAGATGATAATAATGTTTTGTTTGGGGGAAGCCTAGGTCCAGCAGTGGACGATTTACGGCTGTAATGATGATGATGATTAAACTGTTTCTGTTAGTAATACTTTGTCAAGTTTTGAAGACGAAGAAAGAAGAGTTTCTGTTTCTGTATATAAATATGTGTTTTCAAAAATAAATCTTTTTTATCTTTATCTTTACAATATATTTATTTCTATTACTTTATTTCGATTTTTGCTTAACAAGAAAAAAATATTTCAAATGTAAGATCTCTTCAAATATGCAAGCATTTTCCTCTCTACTGTTCCAAGATAAATTAAATTGTGTTTTAATATAAACTTGATAAAATGAACTCATGCGGGCCATAATTCAATTACAATTCTTTTGATACTTTTTTGTCTATACGTGGAATGAATCCAGAATAACCTCGGAAGGGATTGGGAGGTTCCAGAACAATGAACAGCATATTCCGACTGCTTACAGTACAGCGTTAGTTAGGAATAGACTACAACAAAATGAAATGACAGATCTAGCCTAGTTAATAGAAACCTTGCCTATGAAGCCGAAGATGCGGGGTACTAATCCCAGTGAGGGCATTTATTTTTTGTGATGAACACACATTTGTTCCTCCATTGGTGTATTCCATCTATTTGTATATTATGTATATCGTTGGCTGATTACTTTCAACACAAGCCTTCTTGAGCTTACTGCGGGTCAATTTGTATAAGGATGTTCTGTAATTTTTATTTATTACAAAAATAAAGGAGTGTCTAATTATATATTGCTCTTGTTGTGACAAGCATACGGTCCGCCTGATGGTAATTATGGTGAATTATGTAGGTAACTAATAGTTATTTGTTATACAAGTGTGCAAAATTGTATTTTAACTGCGAGTGTGGGATTGAAACTCGAGCAAGCGAATGGATTCTATAGTTTAACCACGAGCAAAGCGAGTGGTTTAAAAATAGAATCCTGAGCGTAGCGAGTGTTTCAAACCACGAGAAGTAAATTACAATTGCACCCGTGTGTAACACAAAACTTTTCCCCTCACTACAGCGAGGAAAGTGAAACATGCAAAAAAACGTTTTGAAATCGCATTGACTTTTTCTTTGCGTTTAGATACATTCAACATTTTTACAAAAGGTGCCTTTAGCTTGGTTAGCTTGTGGTGGCCAGTGCGATTTTTGAATGTCCTACTTCGATTTCCAACTCGGTGCGTTAGCGAGGCTCGCCCGCGCCCGCCGCCGCCGCGGGGGCAAGTGAGCTGTACTTCGCGAATTTAGACTTTAAAACCATAGCAATAAGAGCTATCAGAAGTCAACTTACTTTAATCACTAGTGGATAAAATGCGTTTTTACCTTCGTATTAAAGGATAAACAAGCGCTTTACGAGCTAGTGAGGGGAAAATAGTATTTACACGCGCGTGGCATTTAAGGCTCTGAGCCGTACGCAACTATGAGTACGGTGTACCCTGTATATAGGGTAGAGTAGTAGCACCATAAGGGAGTCACACGTGTGTTGGCTACACTTTAAGGGTCTGAGTGATCTTACTCACCGGCAGGAACACTACACTGAGTAGGGTGTAGTGCCATTTAGCTGTGGCTTTCTGTAAGGTGGGGAAGATCTAGTCGGGCTCGGCTCCAGATTTGTACGAGGTGCCATTCTCTGCCCTACCACACTAGTAAGATGCCATTGGTGTTGCCAAAACCTCTTTTGGACTTGATTTAAGGATACAACCGGGTCCGGTCGTAGTTTGAAGAAATACCCCAAAATAGTTTAGTCAAGAAAAGAGTAAGAAACACTTATTGCCAAAAAATGTATAGGATACAATTACAAAGAAACACAATTACAATTATAAAGAAGACAGACATTAAAAATAAATAAGTTAGTACTTCTTATGTAAGTAGGTAGGTACAGGGCAATGGGTATCAGTCTCAGCGAGTACCGGGCAGAGATGCTCGGCGCTGGTTTTCAGACTGATCCCAGACTAGATTAGGAGAGTAGCAAAACATTATAAATAATATTTTTGACTTTTGTGCTCCTTAACAGAATACAAGTGACGCTTTGATGAATAAATAAGGAAAAAAGAAAAAAAAAAGGTAAAATGTTAAGGTTACTTGACCGTAAGATTTGTAATTCCTGATTATAAAAAAACTCTTTATTTACAATAATTACAATATTACTACAATAAATGTAAAACAGGCATTGAGGCGTTGTATCAAGGATACTGGTGGCATTTCCTCGTTGTATCGCAATGCAATACAATTCCTAATACATACTTACTGTCATCATTCATCTCTGTCACTCTGATACTGAAAATATATACTTGGCCTCCTTACACGCCTTGTTCACGCTAGCAAGGAGAATACGAGCGTGAACGAACTTATTACTCGGCTCGTTGGAACGTCCCAAAAAAGGACAAAAAGAAAAATACGTGTAAAATTAGCTGTAGTTTTCTAAGCAGACATTTCCGTGTCTATGATACTTGTCTTGTGTATGGCAAATCTTGGTTTATCCGTGATATTTGGCAATTTGGTGATACTGGATTATGTTACACAGATCTCGTTTTAATGAAAATGAGCTTGCTATAAGGTTGAAATCAATTAATCGCTTGCAATTCACCATTAAACGTTTCTCTAATAAAAATGCAGTTTATCAAATGTCCTTTTTTTCATTGAATAGATAAACAAATGTTTAATATTTTTTTAAATTTCCTCTGTTGTTACCACCATACACAATATATGGAAAATGGTAACAAATTAGGAAAAAAACTTTGGGACAGTATTTTTTCTTATTGTTGTAAAAAGAGCTCGTGTTTCTTAGTAGAAAAAAAAACTATAAAATTTTCGTAAAATAGCTAAACTTTGTAATAGTAGCAATTTTTTAGATAGATATTGCATTATACACCAAATTACCAATTATAGTTACATATTTTTTTGTAATAAATTGTAAAAGACACAAAGGTGAACTTTTCACTTTAAGGGATCTCCTTTAGCTTTCTAATCATCACCTATAATCCAAAATTTGTCTTAATAACGGCAATTTGTTAAAAAGCATATTTTGGATTGGAAAATGAAAACTATGAAAGAATAACATATATTACGAATATAATATATTTTTCCTAACTAGTGCGAAAAAGTGCACTTTGCGCACGCTTCGCGTACGTAAATTTCACTTTTTAAGGCACTTGTTATGAAAAATTGGGTTCGATACACGTGAAAAAACTTATTTAAGACTCGGGTGATTGTCACCCTCGTTTCACTCGGGCTCCAACTTTCACCCTCGTCGAAAAAAAATTTTTTTTCACTAGTATCGAAATGTACTAGTATATAAATGGCATGGCGTAACTCTCCATATTACCGTATTGATTTTGCTACTATACTCAAGATTCGTATCCGGTTTTTATATGTATTCATATCTTATCAGCCTAGGACATCCAATGCACAAGGAGCAATCCTTGAGCATGGTCGATTCAATAACGTAATCACCGCGCTTGACATGCGGGTTGGGGGACGCAGTATGTTTCACCATATAAAAGGGACACTGCTCGTCCTCCAGTTGTTTCTGGTTACATAGGTCCCGTGTCCGGGTAGCTCCTTTGGAATGTACATAATACGCAACCAACTTTTACAATGCGTCTCAGCGCCAAACTTACCTAGTCTACCCTACAAAGCTGTTGGCTCATGTTAAAATCCCGCATTATTCCCCTAGCGTAGAAACACGCGGTTTCCGAGTTACTTCACAAGTTTCCTCTAAAACATTTTTGCTCATATGTGGTTTCTGGGTTGCTGTGTTTAACTGGTATTTAAAATATACGCTTTGTTTCATTCTTAGGTGAAATCAATTATACGCGACGAGCAATAGCGTCCGTCGAAACCGTATCAACAGCCATTGCGGTCGACAAAATTCCCGCACAATTTGAAATATAAATGTGTCTCTGACACTCTGACATTGACAGTTCCGATTTTGTAAATATAATATTATGTGATAAGATAAACGTCAATGAAACATTTGACAATATACGTTATTTCTTCTCAGAATCATGAGCCCTTTTCATTTCAAGGGACCAAAAAAAGTTCCATACCTCTTTGAAAATTTCTGTTGGGTTACTGCCATACAAAATCCTATGGAGGATGGTAACACGAGAGGCTAAAAACTTAAGGTTGTTCTTTTCCTATTGTAATGGAAAAGCGATCCGATCGCATTACTAAACTTAAGTGACAGGGGGCGCCGTTGGGGCGTTCTCGAAGGTTCTCGCATGGTGACCACGTACCGGAAGGTGGAATCACGACTGGTGGTGGTAGACGCCAAAAACCGGCCAATGTGGGTCACTTTGGGGAGGCCTATGACCACCAGTGGACGGCCTCCGGCTGACGATGACGATGTTTGGAAAAGATCTCGTGATTCCGACTAGAAGAAACGTGAAATAACAAAACTGAAAAGTAACATTTTATTACAGAAATATTCTTTAATCGTTCTAATTTTTTACATAGGTAATTTTTTAGCAAAACTCTGGAAGAAATAGTCGTGTGCAGTATTTCCGGACCGATATGACATCCAAACCTTCAAGAAAAGAGCGTATAGGGATCTTAAAGGCCGGCAACGTACTTGTGACTCCTCTGGTGTTGCGAGTGTCCATTGGCGGCGGTAGTTGCTTACCATCAGGCAATCCGTCTGCTCGTTTGCCTCCTATATCATAAAAAAAAACTAAGGTCTTTCTTCAATCTCACATTACACATTTCAACTATTTACACAAAGCGCTCGCACTACCTATATAGGTACCGCATATACCGCAGTCAAAAATACGGTACCAAGTTGTAACATCCGAAGTTCCCGACGGCCCCCAGGGGGCGCCACTATCAAACCGGGACGTGCTGCAACTTTCGCTGCTGCTTTAGAACCTAATGAGTTATAACACCGCTATAATACCGTTATATGACTTGTTCATGTATTTTAGGTGACTCGTGGAACGAGTTTCAGACTGTGATGAAATTAAGTTCTGTACTTTAAAAATTTAAGGCAATTGAATTTTTTTTTTATTAAACTTTTAAAAATTAATTATCTAGCACTCTTTAATTAGTTATTAATATACTGACAGTGACTATTATTTTAAGTAAGTCGCAAAAGTAAACCTTATTATAAACTGTGAAGACTCATTTTAAATTTGCAATCTGTATAGTGATATGCAGTTCTAATGTGTCGATCCGTTGGACAACGTTACAAGCCCCAAATAACTTATATCAACCTTATATAATTTTGTGGGACAAAATAGAATGAAAAAATAAAATAAATGATTACGCGTAAAACTAATCAATACTTTGTAGATGTCACCAAAGACTTTAATGGAGTTTTGATAATCAACAATAAATCACCCGATCTATTGTGTATCCCACTTTAAAATTAGGCAACTTTTCAACTTAGGCAGTATTTTCTTAGTGTGATTAATGGACTTACTTGACCTAAGCACTAAAGGTTTTATACCTAACATTATGCAGCAGTAACATAAACCACTATAATTCCAACGTCTAATCTCCCGTAAAGTACTTACCTCATGTTCTTAGATTGCATACTAAGCGCACACAGCTTTCATGAACCTGCGCACCAAATTTTAGACAAGGGAACTCGCCACGTATCGGTCATGTCTTCTAACCAAAACTAATTTCCCAAGTTAAGGCGCACTCGCTAAGAAACATCGACTTGTATGGGAAGCTAATTTCTTGGCCCGATAGGTAATTTTGCTGAGGATAAACGAATTATTTTCGCTTATTCGGCACACCGAGTCTGGATTTGGGACGGATTGGGTCACGCGCCGACGGGATTTGTTGGTGAATACGAATGTTTAGTTTAAATTATGTTATTATCAATATACACTTTTATTCAAATAACTATAAAAATGAATAATATAACTAACAATAAAATTCAACTATCATTTTATACAACGACGGTGAAAAAGAAGCATAAGGCCCGCCTGATGATAAGCAGTTAGCGTAGCCTATGGACAGCTGCAACTCCAGAGGATTCACATACCCGTTAAGAACCTATACACTCCTTTTTTGAAGAACCACATACTGTAGTCCCTGGTGAAAACCTCGGCAGGGAGTTTATTCCAAAACCGGAGCGTTCGCGGGAGGAAATTCCTTTTAAACCGCTTAGTGCGTGACCCTATAGGCTACAGGGTGTAAGTGTGAGTATAATATACTTACATCTAAAAAAGGCTCCTACGGCATGCTAGCGAAGACGCTACGTTCTGTATGTTAACAGGCAAACTGGGGCTGGGTCAAGATACACATGTCCGTATCTTGCACACTCCAAAAAGCATACCAGCTACTGTATACCCTAACTGGCTTGTAACTAGCATACAAGCAGCTAGCACAAAAAGTGATTAAACGACACGAGTATATGTGAACAAACGCGACAGCTACGCACACAACTAGCATGACAGTATTACTTGCAAGTTGCTAATGTATCCCCACAGTGCGCCAGTTACTCGTACAAGGCAGTAACTTTCATGCCAGCTACTTTTCCGATTTATTCGCATGGCATTGTATCCCCAACTTCACTAAGAACGCAGGTATGCATAATATCATAAATCTACCAAGTTTTCTCTTAGTATCCTATATAATTATAGTAAAGCATAAAATCTTTCTGTATTTTGGATTGTGGATAAACACAAAAGTGATTGAAGAAAACTTTCTGTTTGCAATCAATAGATATCTTCCCCTGATGAGGAAAAGGTAAGAGTAATTTGTACACACAGAAAAACAATTTACTGTTTCTATGAAGGATTGATACTTTCATTTCACGTTAGTACAAATTTGGCAAGAAAAAAATTGACTTAAAAATACTGATAAATATCGTAGAGACCCCAAAAGCCTTTCTCTCCAGAGTCACCAAGTTTTCATCATCCGATTCCAACCCACTTGGCTTTGGTGATAAAGGAAAAATTCGCGTGGGCGACCCCGGGAGTATAGCAACTGATTAAATTCCGAAACATATGACTTTCAATCAACGTCTCAGCCTCATCCATCGTAACAAGGCTGAACTTTAAAAATTGGAAATATCGGTGAGCTCAGCGTATTGCGTCTTGGTGCAAAACAGAAGCAGAAAGCGGACATCAAATTGTGAAACTTCATAATTATACCCTGATGTGGTTTTGCGATTTAGATCCGAAACATTAGAAACATCGCTCACATAAGTATTTACATTTAAACAATCGTCACACAAACACAGATAAATGGCTGTTCTTACGATTAGAAATCATATATAATAGAGTAGCAGAGACAACTGACCAATCTACTCTACAATTGTTTTATGAAAAGTTACAATTTTCTAGATAAAAATAATGATCATATCTCAATATGTCACCTAATTGTTTCAATTCCGGTTTGACCATTTTAGTGATTATTAAAAACTATCCATACACATAAATATATCAATATATTTATGTGTATATGTATAGTATTTTACATGCGGTCTTCTCGAATATATTTAAACGGAAATGAATAAAAGTAAAGGTTTAGGTTATTATGTATTGAACGATCGCTATTTTTTTAAAGAAATAAGCAGGCAAACGAGTAGTCCAATTGCCTGATTGTAAGTTGCCGCCCATAGACACCTGCAATACTAGGTCACAAGCGCTGCCAACCTTCCCCGCGCCCTCCTGCGTTTCACACTTGAATGAAAAGCTAACGGCGGAATCTCTCATATCGCCGTGAAGCATCGATGGCCGGGGATCATCCTGGTTTTTACGGGCGTCCGAAGCGAAAAAACCCGAAAATATTCCCGAATAATATCGGGAAATACGGCCAATAACCAATGAATTACACTCCTCGCCGGGTATTATGGATATGGCAAGGATGAGTGTATATTTTTAGTATTGTTTCTGCAGTTAGCCCTTCAAGGACGTAGGGATATTTTTTCTTATGCGCAGTCTGTTGGGATAGCTTTCTACGTAGTGATGGAAGGAGCATGTTTGAAGCTTTATTATTTTTTATTTTAATAATAACAAAAGTAGGGATCTTACACAAATTGACCTAGTATTAATGCACGCCATTAATTGTAACCCATTTCGCAAAAATAAAGTATGATACAGTTTGACAGGACTATCACCTTAAGTGGGTCACAAATAAATGCACGCAACCATACTAGTTCAATAAGGCTGATGAAGTAGGTAAAAGATATGACGATTTATATCCTGTCAGCCAACAGTTGTGTTCTACCAAGAGTTGCCACAGTTGACATATGTCACGCTTTTTACGTTAATTTCTTATTCTCTGAACAAATTCTTCATACTTCTTTTAAATACGTAGACTTTCGCGATTTTTGCCAAAATGAAAGAGATTCTGTTGTGTGCAAGCGTAAAATTGATGACGAGATCAAAATGGCGAGATATAGCCAAATCGTTTCCTTTTTCGCTATCGATCTTACTTTCTATGCATTTTGGGATTTATGAGGAGGTCCGGATTCTGTGTGATTCATTGCAGGACTCGCTGTATTGTGAATCATGTCTGTTCAGGATATCATATACGTAAACGTATTCGTATCAGTGAGATTACTTGATGACTAAAATATTTATCTGCAACAATAATGTATATGTTTTAAATATTGATTTGCCATATGTAATAATAAATATAAATAAATAATAAATAAATATTTCGGGACAATCTGACACAAATCGACCTAGTCCTACGGTAAGCTCAGTAAGGCTTGTGTTGTAGGTACTAGACGACGATATATATAATAGATAGATACATATAAATACTTAAATACATAGAAAACACCCATGACTCAGGAACAAATATCTGTGCTCATCACACAAATAAATGCCCTGACTGGCAATCGAACCCAGGACCATTGGCTTCATAAGCAGGCTCACTACCCACTAGGCCAGACCGGTCGTCAATGTAAAAGAAGTAAATGTAATGTAGCAAATGTAATGGCTAATTAGAATATGTAGCTGCCTCGGCCATCTCTTCCCGAGGGTGGCGGGTGTCGTATAAGTCGACTAAAGGCAGCAGTGATCGTCGAAACCTGATCTACAGCTACTACGGTCGTCAACTCGCCTGGCATGCGTGGCGACTATGACAACAGAATAGATGACACAAGTCATATTTGTGGCCTATGCCCAGCTGTGGACCTACGGCTGAAATGCTGATTAAGTAGGACTAAAACCCGCTCTATATTTCTTCCACAAACGCGAACAATTTGACAATACGGCGTGTAAACTAAGTAGCTAAACAATTTGGAGAAATATATAACATAAACTTACAGATACAACTGCTTCCTCTGATTCACCTGGCGGTAGCTCAATAGCGGTGCTCAGCGGGACCATTTGTTTTTACAGATTTAATCGTAATATTGTGAAACAAGTTTTTTACCCTTCATTTTCCCACTCTCAGCCATGGACATCAACTGCTCGACTTAGGCCTTCGCTAGGGAACATCTCTGGGGAGCATCTCTGTAACGACGTTCCAACGAAGTTCTTATAATATATTGTGACAACTTACTAAAAGTATTAAACTAAAAAACGCAAATAAAAGAAACAATGTCAACAAGAAAATGGAAAGCTTTGTATCATTGATATATCTCGAACCATTCTTCAAAAAGAAACACGAATGTTCTCATGACTTTGCTTCAAGTGTAAACTCCCTGTATTCCAAAAAGACTTTCAAACCAAGCGCTGTTCTTCTTTTGAATAACAAGCAAACCAGTATAATTAAAACTTTGACTATCCCAATGAATGTATGTGATCAGAGATTCCAATTATATTGGTTCAATCGGAAGGCGAAGGAGGTAGCACGCTGTATAAACTTAAGTCATTTTTACAGAAGCCTGCCGTTTTTACGGGTCCCTAAAAGACGTTCGGATAAACAATTCGTAGCGACAGCGATTTCATTGCGATTTCGTTTTTATTTGACGCCTGCTATATTTCAGTTAGGGTTCCGTCCGTTGTTTGGTCATAATGAAACGAAAAAGACTGTTATTGCAAAATAAACGAATCGTAAAATAAATCTTTGATTTTGTGTACGTTGCGCGCAACGAGAGATAATTTATAAAATTCCATAATATATGTAAATTCTATAAATATCTTTAAACTACGTCGAAATAAGAGGTATGAGCCGTTGAGCATTACGAATGTCGTCTTGTTAAGTGTGGTAGAGCACGTTTAGTGTAAGACATCTAGCATTAATCTGGAGCGGAGTCTGGAGGTAGCCACAGAATTCAGAGATTGAAAGGGTAGGTAATGTGAGTGTGCATTTTCTGTAGTTACGAGTACAGGCTTAGACTACAATGGCTGCTTACCATCATTTAAATGGCGTTGGATTGGGAATATCCTCAGGAAACCCACCAATCCAGGGTTGCTCTAACCTGGAAAATACACCTCACACGCTAAAAGGGCCAACCTAAATCGACTGTGGAGAAGGAGATGGGTATACTGGCCCGGTGCCGGAAACATTGAAGTTCTTATATTTCGACATCTTTCTGTTTTACTCCAATTAATGCGTCATGAGAGTCACAGAGGGTCAATTTACGAAAATCGTATTTCGTGGCGATGAGTTGGGAGGGCGTGACTCAAACTATCCAAGATCGTAGCCAGGGGAATAATTTAATTCGCGCCCTACAGTCCAGCAGTGGGTAAAAGAAAAAGAAGATAAGAGGAATTGCCAAAATGGCGGAACCCTCCCGTTATTTCTACTTTACGTGTTTTACTTTTTCATTTGTTTCGTACAAGTGTTTCCGGCACGATTCAATCTCCCCTGAATGAAAACTTATTAACGATTAACTGGAACTGGATCGTTTCAGTATTTGTGCGTTTTCTAGTACAAAAGTTTTGATAAACAACAATCTGTAAATTTTGGATACACATTAGGAACATTAACTTTATTTATAAATATTGAATGAATGAATGAATATTCGTTTATTCGTAGACACACAACACAAAGGTGACAGAAATACAAATAACATAAAACATACAAGGTAGAAAGTGCCACGAAATGGTCTCATCTCAGCATAATGCTGGCGACATCCAGCGCTGATCTTCCGATGAGACCATCAAGTGAAGAAGTATCACGGCAGGTAACACAGAAAGCAAAATAAATTAAGAATAGAAACATAAGAATAAAAAATAAAAACAGAGAATATATTAGGATAACATTTAAAATTACACTAACACGGACAAAGCGAACAGGTATCAGTGGGCTGTGTCTTTTAATTAACTTGTATCAGTAATATTGTAGTAATATTGTAATTTAACAAAATGTAAATAGTAACGTATTTTACAAATTTCAAATCAGCCGAATAACGTCAACTGACTACACAAATGCCTCCCGGAATTGGGGGATTGCCGAAGTCGCCAAGCTTGGGTGGCGGGTTGGCGATCGCAGTAAAAAACACCGTATCTGAGATGATGTGGCCCATCCATCAGTGGTCTGGACACAGTTATTGCATTTAGATAATTAGTATTTCTATTAATTTAACACAAAACTTAACAATTATTAACTCCGGCATTTTCTTTATAGTTTTTTTTACTCTCTCATGATTCATTATCCTGATACGAAAAATAAGGGTACCAATTTTTTTTTAAATTACCAAACCACCATGTTCCATCACCATGTTGTACGATGTTCCGATATTTATAAATTGACTTCTCCGATATATTTGAAGGCGACTGTACCTAACTGTCCACCATTTTGTATGCTGTATTTAACTTTTCATATTTTATAATTTGACACACTGATCACAACTCCGACAAATATACTGGCTTCCCAATATTTCTGCTGCTTTTAGTTTTCACCTAGTTGACAATTCATTAACCATATCGATTAATTACTCCATCCCAATTTCAACTGTATTGCTTTACGAATTAAGTCGCTTTTACAAGGTTTTGCAGATACGAGTTTATAGAAGTAAAAACTCTGCGGTTGCGACGCGGAGACATTTAAATCGTTATAATTGCAAAAGTACCACTGATTCTATTACCGGCCGCATACAATTTATTAATTATGCAACCGGCCGCAAAAAGGTTTAATGTCAGTCAGCGGTCATAAAGTTCGTAGGCCGAAATTCCCTGAATGAATGTGAAAGCCGATGAAGTAAATGTCAATAAAATAGGTAAAGATACGGTTTTTTAAATGTATAAAACGGGAATGTTATTTGGTCTTTTAATATACGGTTGGTAAAACATCAAAAGCTTGCTGTATCATGATTTTCCACAAATATGTTAAAAATTTCGCAATTGCAATTTTAAAGTTGTTCCAATTTGCCAAGGCTGATCAATGTTTTCATTTCATACTAAAAAAGTAAACAGTCGAGTAAAACTGTGTCGATAATTATCTAGACTAGACCACAGCTTGATAATGATAATCACACTGTCTCCGGTTTAAAAAAAAAATACACTAGCTTTGTGAAGAATTGCCCGCCAAATGAACCCATCAGAGCGTAACTTTAAATGAACATACTATACTATGTCTATTTAAGTCGAAAGAAAAATAGAAAAATTTGACTCGCAGCGGGACTCGAACCCACAACCACTGGATCACTAGCCCAGTGCACTACCAGTTGTGCTATACGAGCGCCGCTTAGACGTGTCAAATGACACACAACTGGTAGTGCACTGGGCTAGTGATCCAGTGGTTGTGGGTTCGAGTCCCGCTGCGAGTCAATTTTTTCTATTTTTCTTTCGACTTAAATATCTTTGATATGCTAGCAGACGTTTCTGCTTAATATAAAAATATACTATGTCTCATAAATTCAAATCAGACTTGAAGTTCTTAATACCCTCTAGCCACCCGGAGACCTATAAAAAGGTCTCCCATTGAATGCCATCTTGAATTTTAATTGTGGCAAACCATAGTTGCATTTGGCCTGGCCAGTTTTGATCTCTAGGCGCTTAGAGGATGCATACAGTATTGTTACCGCCCGATTCTGAGAAAATCAGGCATGTAATGCGACAACGGGAAAAGACCTGAAGCTCGACGACTGTTGCCATGATTGAGCCCAGCAGAAAGCAAAATGTCTCACCATGAGTGCGAATGGGTCAGCCCTTTCGCAGTCTGCAACTGAACCGAAGGCGGCTGATGATGCCTCGAAACTTGCAGACAATTATTTTTTGTACTTCGCGTATTTGAGACTAGGGCCTTGTCTTGCAGAAAAGGTGGACCGCTGCAAAGTTGTACGACATATAACACACAAATAAACAAAGACTATAAAATAAAATAGGTCTACATCCGTTCCGTGCCGTGTGATGCCGGGTGCCTTGTGATGACGGCTGACTAGAATAGCACCACCCCATCTCCTCCCGCGGGTGCCGTAAGAGGCGACAAAGGGAAAAATCCTACGGACGGGCAGCAGCGTCCGTCAAAACCAAATCTACAGCTACTGCGATCGCCAACCCGCCTGCCAAGCGTGGCGACTATGGCAACTACCCCCCAAGATGATACAAGTCATATTTGTGGGAGGCCTATGTCCAGCAGTGGACATTATACGGCTGAAATGTAGGTCTAAATCATAATAATATTTCGTACTCCAACTCGATAGTTTTTGCGTTCACGAAAGCGTTTCACAATGGGACCAGAACTCGAGCGGTCTCAAACGCAGGGAAGACCAACTTGGCAAAGAAAAACTTAAATTGCCTGTTACTTGCTTTTATCTTTGTGAAGTTAAAACTGCTCCCGTGTCCTAAGACAAAAATTGTTGGATCAGCTTCAGGATGCAGTTGCGAAGTTTATAATGTATCGGTTAGAGGAATTTAGTTAAGCCTGCTTTGAAACAGTTCGAATGCAGCGCGCTAGGATAATTCGGCCATCTTGCTTTTATTCCAGTTTACTTATTTGGTTTCTTCTTACTTTTCCATGAATTTGCACCGGGTTTCTTTGAAAAATATCTTTCGTAATTTCTACCTTCAACCGTTAAATCGTTAGGTGTGACAGATAGATAACATATAATTATACTAGGGTCTGATTTTTCAGATACGCACATATACAGCAGATATCCATAGAGTTACTCGTCGGGGGCTTTCCTGACGGTTGAAAAATCAGACCTAAATTACTCGTAGAAAGGCTATCAATCGCGTTTCACCGTAGTAACGCAGCTTGTCTTGGGCCCTTTTGTGTGTGGAATGACGCGGGTCTGTTTTTTTACCTCAAGAGCATATTGTTGTTTCTAAATTTCACTATTTAGTTTGATTGTTTGGAAAAAATTACATGTAACTACTGTAATTTAAACTTTGTACAATATTTTATGAATTTAAATACATTTTAATGAGAAAAGTGCAGAAAGGATAAATATAAAGAAAGTGCAAAGATGAACTACTCGAATTAAGCAACGTCTTATTTACCTATTCAGTATGTCAGCCTTTAGAAAATCTGACCGTTTTATTAACATGATATTGCCCTTATAAACAAAACCAATTATTTTTAGGGCACATCCCCTTCAATCTAAAAAGATAAATACATTTATTTACAGAAATTACAATCGTAAGTAAATAAGTAAATATAGTTTATTGTGCATCATAGTTACAAAGATATACACAGAAAACGAAAAAAAACAAGTTAAAACTAAGGTAACAACAGGTGGTCTTATCGCTAAAAAGCGATTCGTATTATGATAACTACAACTACTTAACTAAGAATAGTTCCGCAAAATAGTAAGTTCAGCTTTCGAAAATTGCCAGTTACAGATATTTCTTACTGCTACGATAAGAGTTGTTGTTAATATTCGTAATCTCGGTTAGTTTCGTCTCGCTCTCATAAGATTGGAACATAATACTCGTAATATTCACAGGACACACAACTGAGATGAGTCTGAGTTCCAGAACTGACGCATCAGTTGCATTTTTATAAACGACTAGATGACCCGTTGAACTTCGTAACACCCGTAACTTCTCTTTTTATCTTATTATGTCTATGGTGATAGATTGGAATGTCAATGATTGACAGGTAGGAACAATTTGTATGGGAATAAAGAATCACTGTTTTCTAATTATCATCACAATATTTCCGTGTTTTTGCCTAAACCTTCTGCGGTCTAACACAAACATTTAAATACCAAAATACCTAAATTGGTTCAGAGATTGTCGAGTTTATGGGTAACTAACAAACGCATTTAATTTTTATATATATAGATAGATAAATTCCTTCGTACGCAGAGGGAAAAGTCGCATTTTATTCACTGGAAGGGAAGTTAATGCGATACTACTATTTGCGCGTTATCTAGACATTAACATAAAGTTCATAATTATTGGCACCATTGGTGTTTTAGTTAATGGGTGTTCGACATTTTCTTAGAATAAGCTTGTTCTGGGCATGACAGCCAGATTTACACCTGGAAAGTTTGGCTACTTTATAGTCGGTTAACATCGAGACCGCCTGCAAATGGGGAGATGGAGATATAAAATACTCGTTCAGAATATCAACTATTTTTCTTTGCCAAAGCATTTTTTTAATAAAAGAGAATTCTTAGTTGAAACCTTACTTACGTATCTAGGAAAGACTATTTTAATATTAAACTGGTATTGACTTTTCATTCAATGTTTAACGCAACTCAATATGACTCCAAAGAGCATTTCAAGTTATAGACCCACTCAATATCAAAATTGTATCAAAGAGCAGTACAAAAATAATTATGAACAGTTGTTTTATTATTGTAGTCTTAAAAGTATATGTTATTAAGTTTAAATAGCTGTGCTCTTTCTTATTCATTGTGCCCTAATTAACTGCGTAACTCTAAAAATACAAATCCTAAACCAGCCTTTAATAAAAGTTGAATCCCAGTTTGAACTACATTCAAACTGCAGCCAAATACACTAGAAATTAACTTCACCAACTGACTGTCACCTACAAAACTTTGTTCAACACACCTTTGCATAGTAAACTCGGGGAATACGCTCCCGGTCCGGATTCATTCCTAACTTGCTTAGTCCTTGCGCGAGCGCGTGTGATTAGAGTTACCAGACTCTCTCAAGTTCTGACAGAGTATTAATGTTTTAATACAATCATGGAATAACTAATAGTACGATATTATAGAAGGTTCTGTTTAGAATTGTGATATTCTCTATAATGCCTATTACTTAAAACGGGATAGTTACTATGTCTATAATTTTGAATGAGTTTCCGATCTTTCGGCACTGTTGCAAGCGTAAAGTATAAAAACTACAACCGGGATGACTGGTTTCCACTGTCAAGTATTTGGCGTCCAGTGATTCGTATGTTCACGTACCGCAAAGTGTCTGTTCTAAAACAAAATATGCGAAATGACGCAGTGAGTATTAATTGTTTGTCGTGATTGCGATCGAGTATCAAGTGTAAATGTAGACGGTAGTAGTGAAAGTGACATTCAACAAACAAAGCGCACCAGAAAGAGGGTAGATCGCTACGGAATGTGGTTTGACCACCGTTAAATCTCGCAGTACTTCAGTTATTCCGTGAGGATGGCGCTTGCAACAGTGCCGAAATATCGAAGCTCATTCAAAATGATATACATGGTAACTATCCCGTTTTAAGTAATAGTTGTAATGTGAATGACCATGTTTAGCTTAAAATCGTATATTCTCTATAATGGTTTCGATATTATTTGGGACCAGTGAGCCGCCTTACAGACAAAACCTTCAATGATAAAATAAATAAATAATTTACTTTTTAGTCTCAAACGGATGAACTACAAATCACAGGACATCCTTACACAAGATAGGTCAATGATGTAGTAGATCGCGGGAATCCACTGGGTTCGAGCGGCGCAAATCCTATCACTGTAAGTCGCTTTGGGGGCGGCCTATGTCCAGCAGTGGACGTCTTTCGGCAAATATGATGAAGAAATATACCTACTTGTATTATCCGACCAAATAAACAAACAACGTAGTATTAATCCCGAGTTTTATCCAGATTTGCAGCGCACATACTTTATTTATATTATTTTTCTGCACAAATTCATTTTGAGTAAGCAAAACTCTACCAGTAAAATTTAAACAGAGAAACTGTGGTCGAAGCTTTCGAGAAGAGATAGAAAAAAATGCCTTCAATCCATTCTGGCCCCTATTTCTATACAGCGAAAAGTGTCACGATTCCCGACATATGTAAATTTGTGAAGTTGCAGGTGTCCATTGGTTACATTGCCCGCTTACCATCGGGTGGGACGTGTGCTTGTTTGCCACCAACACGTTAGTTTCAATAAATAGGTAGTAATTAGATGAAAGGCTCTTACGACAATTGTCGCGAAATTCCGACAGAGGACGAATCACATGTCGAAAAATATCGAAATTTCTTCTGAGAATCGTGACAATTGTCAAGAGCTCTTCACCAAACTACTACATATCGACGGTGGAAATTTCAAATGTCGTAAGGGACATATTTTTATATGCGACTTACGACATTTGAAATTTCCACTGTCGATATTTATTGACGATATAATAAAAAATAACAGCATTTTATTAAAACTAACGTGTTAGTGGCAAACAAGCACACGCCCCATTCGATGGTAAGCGATCAATGTAACCAATGGACACCTGCAACGTCAGAAATTTACATATGTCGGGAATCGTGACAGTTGTCGCTGTGGTGAAATAGGCCCCCCTATTGTGATGATTTCGCCAATGTCAAAGTGATTGCAAAAAATCAATCGAATAATATAAGCTTGGCAAGGGCGTTTTCTAAAGTGGTAGCTGGACTACAGAAAGCCTCAGGCGGCCGCGGCTCTGGGTTTGCCCAGTGTTAACAAAATAGTAGAAAAACGCATTTGAGTTCAAGTCTTCATGAATTGCACAACACTGCGTTAGATTGCTGCATAATAACGCTATTATCCGCTTGATAACTAATCACAGGATTTGGCGTAGGCGTTTGACGAAAGTGACTGTCATCTGACCTTCCAACCCAGAGGATAAACAAGGCCTTGTTGGGATTATTATGAAACCATAATGTTCCATTTTTTCCTTCACCGAAAGGCGACTGGTACATATCAAATAATATTTCGAATAACTTTCAAATAACTCATTGGTACAAGCCGGGGTTTGAACCTGCGACCTCCTGTAGTAAACGACGTTAATGAACAAAATAATATTTTGAAGCCTATTTCTATTCTATTTGTCCTCGCTTTTGAGAAGAAATAGCAAAAAATCTTCACTTCAATATTGATTTATATCAGCTTTATCAGTTCATACAAGTTAGAATTCTTATCCAGAAAAGAACGAGCCAAAGGTAAACTGGCAGCTCATTACCTTAATGTCAACTACTGCCTTAAACCAATTCCATTAAGTTATAAGGATTCCGTTTTCAATTTGTGCAAACCGTTGACAGCAGCTTCATTACCGATGCAATCAGCGCGGGCGAAAATTTCCGATTTGGATGAGAGCTCCGAGACGCGTTACTTTGTAGTACAGTCAGCACCAATATGAATTGATAAACATTTTTGGCGTGTGATGCCGGCTGACTAGAATAGCACCACCCCATCTCCCGCGGGTGTCGTAAGAGGCGACAAAGGGAAACATCTTATGGACGGTGGCAGCGTCCGTTGAAACCCAATCTACAGCTACTGCGGTCGCTAACCCGCCTGCCAAGTGTGGCGCCTACTATGGCAACTATCCCCAAGATGATACAAGTCATATTTGTGGGAGGCCTATATCCAACAGTGGACTGCATACGGCTGAAATGTATAAACATTTGTCTATTACGTAAATAAATATTACAGGGCAATGTGACTGAGTTATTTAGTATTCAGCAGAAAGGTCGCCTAGCGCATATAAAATTCAATGTTTAAATAGCAAAAAAAAGTAAAATCTGACTTGAACTCTGCTCGTGATCCAGTGGTTGTTCGAGTTCCGCTTCGAGTCTTTTTCTTTCGATTTAAACATCGAATCTTACTGAGTCCCACGGTAAGTTTTTTTTTTTTTTTGAACCTGACTTGGGCTTTATGCAACAACATTGTGTTGTGCGATAGAGCAAGCGGACTGTGTGGGGGGAAGGTAGCCTGGGGAAATTCCACGACCCTTCCGCGCCAGATTTGACTTGTACTACTGGAATACTCCTGAGTTTTCGTGAGATTGGCTGAGACGGTCTCAACCGAATCTGAGTGGTGTGTACTGGTATCGAGCTAATGGGAGTTTTATTACTGGTTCGCTACCCCTAGCCTGCTGGTAAAGACTCCAGCAAGAAACCGAGCAGGCCCGACCGCTGTCGGAGTGATTCTATCCGGTACGCGGCGGTACCGTCCACGGTAAGCTAGAGAAGGCTTGTTGGCTGAATGTTGTAGGTACTCAGCCAGCGAATACTTGACTCATTAACAAATGTCTGTGGCAGCCAACTAACCTTCCAACTCAGAGAGTAAACTAGGCCTCATTGGGCTTAATCTAGTTTCCTCACGATTTTGCCTTTACGAAATATCAAATTATATGTCGTACTTAAGTTTCGAAAA
Organism: Grapholita molesta; assembly: GCA_022674325.2. Lineage (NCBI taxonomy): Eukaryota > Metazoa > Arthropoda > Insecta > Lepidoptera > Tortricidae > Grapholita > Grapholita molesta. Next base: position 17,776,370 of record CP053124.2, on the reverse strand, counting down.
AACTTATTTGTATCAATAAGTTTGGCGGGGTTTGAACCTTTGGAATGCAAGTCACTCGCTCCTCTAGGCCACCAGCGCTAATCCCATTAATAGTGCATTACTGCAGCCGCCGGGAAACCGGGGGTTGAAGGCTGAGTTGTGTAGACGCACGTAACGAAGACATTTCATTGCATGTTTGAGAAAATTCATATTTTTAATAGCAGTTAATGAATAAATGCTGTCCTGCTGCTGCAGCCGTGGCGGTACCGCGAAAAACGATATATATACATTTTGGAGGGTTGTCTACCTGCTATCATGACTACTAATTGACTAATTGGAGTAAAAGAGAAAGAAGCTCGAAATGTACGAGTTTCGATGTTCTCGGTACTGGGCCTGACTGTACTTGGCGACGTGGCGTGGATACGACCTCGTATCCGCGAGGTGTCGAGATTTTATTAGAAGATGCAGTGTATATTTTAAACCGTGAGAGTCTTGAAACGTCTGGGGTTGGATAAATTAAAATGCTAGTTGGAAAAATATTCCATACGGTTTCAGGGTGCCACTTCACTTCCAAAATTGCTTCTATCTAATCATACAATTTCTGTCAAATAGTAACTATACCACTAAATTTTACTAACCTTAAAAATAAAATGACGTTCTCCTAAACAAATATCCCTTAAAATAAGTTCGCCTTTTCACAAATGTAATATTTTTTTTCTTTGCTGTATTTTTCAGTCACCATCAAATATATCGGAGAGCATTTAAAAATATCGGAATATGCACAAAGTGATAAACATTGAAAATAGAGTTAGTTAGATTTGCCCCTTGATAATAGTTCCGATATTTGTGTTCACCTCTGCCGTTCATATATATATCTGATGGCGACTGTATAGTAAAATTTTGACTATTAAAACTAGCATCTCCTGTGCAGTCTTTAAGTACTGTTTATACAGTAATCTATATAACTAGTTAGCTATGTAAATGAAAATCAAGGCGTTACACATGTTTTATACAAATGGATAACGTTACATCTTAACTTGGTAATTCGTACAACCCTTGAACTTAGAAGTTAGTAGCATAGAGCCTGTTTTCTGCCGGCTTGACTTACTTTCTTACTTTCATCTCTTTGAATTATATCCTATTTTGGTATTAATATAGTATATTTAAACTGAGCAGCAATGTAAACTAAATCCTATATGTAAAATATTTTTTTACTAAATAATTCAGGAAAATATTATACTATTCAGAAGGAGTAAAAATCAAAACCATAATATACAGTTTGCCATGGTGAACTATAGAAAGCAATGTAACAAATCAAATATCTTTTTATTAAATATATTATTATCCCGTCTCGGATACCGGAGATCCTGTCACTTTTTCTTTAGTATACCTATGTCATCTATTTCAATTTTTAATTAAGTTATCTACTTGAAGAAATATCGAATCCATACTATGTGTCATCCATACTTCATATTATAAATGCGATAGTAACTCTGTCTAGCTGTCTGACCTCTTCACGCTTAAACTGAGGGCTGATATTTGGTATGGAGAGAGTCTGATCTACGAGAAAAGACATAGGATAATTTTTATCCCGCAACCATACAATATAGACAGGCAAGGTTAACCGACGAAGTCGCGAGTAAAGACTAGTACAATATAAAAATACTCACTTTCACACCTCAAGTGGACTAATAGATTCTGACAAGAACTCAATTTAGTAAAAATGGCAGTTACGTCAATCAAAGACATATCCAGTCTTAAAATACATCAATTTACGATAAATTCGCCTAAATTCTATTGTCAATTTCGTCTGAGTCTTAATCATACACTCGAGTGCAATAAAACAGGTTATTTTTATTCATTTTTCCATTCAAAACGACCCTTTTTAGTGCCCTTAATTGTATTATGAATATGGAACAGGCGCAATTTTAATACTTGCAGTGAGATTCTTTTATCGTATAACTTTGCCGGCTGGGTTTTGAGTTATAAAGGTTTATTTTTATTTTAAATACATAATATAATAGAGTACATGCATGTAGGGCACACCTTGGTTTATTGGTTACACTTGGTAATTCGGTGATACCCTGTGTGAGGTGTACATGGTCACCACTCGAGAACCTTTACGCCCCAATTGCCATCGGTTTACGCGCACGTGCCCCGCCCACTGCCACTTTTTTTCTGTGGCTGGGAAAATGCGTTTACGCATCCCCCGGGCCTAGGGTAGTGAGGGGGTATGTGGGACTCTCTCTACGCTGCTCCTCTTGCTAGCCAAGAGGAGGGGAGGAGAATACCCACTAAAACCCAGCGGCGTCGTCCGCATTGCCGTTAGGGGAATGCCACTGGATCACGATCGCACTCGACGGTGACAGCTCACTGCCACTTAAGTTTAGCAATTCGAAGGGTTGCCCGCCTTTGCCAACCCCCCTTGGTTGGAACTCTGGGAACCTTACTCACCATCAGGAACACAACACTACATACCTGAAAGGTAGCAGTGCTATTGTGGCTGTGGTCTTCTGTAAGGATGAGGAACTTCCCCAGTTGGGCTGCCCCAGATTCAAGTGTGATGGTCATCGCTGTGCCTTACTTCTCATTGTTGGACGTAGTTTAAGCACATACCCGGGTCCAATTCTATGATGCCTGTATCTCCACACAGGATTCAGACGCGTGTTGCCTACCCTTTAAGAACCTATACACTCATATTTTGAAGAACCGTATACTGTAGCTATTACGGGAAGGGGTTAATTTCATATTTGGAGCTCTGGCGACAGGAAATTCCTTCTTAACCGCACAGTTCCCAAAAGTGTATACATTTTTATGCCCTTGGCTGTACTTATTTTATACTTCAATAGGCACCGTTAGGAATCTTTATTAGTCTATTTTATAAATGTTTAATTTTTTCTCCGGGTTGGGCTGACCTCCCAGTGCAATCGCTTGGGTAAAAAATAGTTTCAACAGCAGATCTTAAGTTTAGGTTGCATGCAGGCCCAGACTCCACTAAGCAGTGCCGAAACGCCGGGATCCGGGATTTATAGCTTAGATATGATGAGGGAAGTTTTATGTAGAAGAGCTATCGATGTATGTGCTTCAGCCATTGATACGAACGCCAGACATAAACGGAATGTCAAATCAAAAGCAGACATGTTTTGTCTGTCAGATTACATTAGAAGAGAAACGAAATTACAAGGAATGAAACAATTATAATGAAAAGATATCGTGGTGTGATAACCATATTATTTAATTTGAAGTTAACGGGTTTTTTGGATGAGATAGATACCATACACGATATTTTCCTTAAACACAGGGCTGTTGTATAATGGTTAACATTTTTCAAAACCAAAATTTTTGAATTACAGAGAGAGAATAGAATTATCAGTTCGCATATATTAAAGTTGTGACAAGATATCTACAGCTTTGGCCAGAAATATTGATATTTTAATGTAGTATTTACATGTTTTCTGGTGACATACCTATATTATAAATAAATTTAAACTGATAAGCTAGTGTTCGTTGCAGTGTCTGGTGATTGCATAGAAAATTTTCAATAAGTCCCTACGTTGTAGAGACGAATTTTTGGTGGATTTTCTTTTCTTATGCTGATGTTCTCTTGTTGTGTACGTATATAAAGGTTTATATATTATAAAAGGAAATAGATGGTTTTAGAGTTAGAATAAGAGTAGTGTGTGCTCAATACTTGTGGCTAAGGCTGTAAGTATTATTCATCTGAATAAATAAATAATTAGATTACTGATAAACAAGTTGTTACATAATTCACCTAAAAATCGTAGCATTCGTAATCGGACGCCTAAATCAGTTAAATCTATGGTTGTAAGTGTGATGAAAAATATTGTCTGTAACACATGGCGTATGAAAATTGTTGACATCCTTACATTTTAAAAATATCTTGAAAATATAATAATCAAGAGCTGTTTTCTCAGTGTGAGGCATTTTAACCACGATAAAGTCGCAAACGTCGATAATTTCAAAAATCAGGAAGCCAGTGGTAACAGCGTTCTACGACCGGACTTCAAATGTTTATTTATAAACCATTGTGTTGGCAAAATATTCGGGCGTCCACGGAGGATGATCAGAGGGTCACATATTTGCATAGAGCGGGCGTGTTGGGGCTTAACGGGACGCCTGGAGGCTGCCACGCTACCCTATATGGACTGGATGTCTGTTTTCATTGTATTTCTTTATTAAATTGATAAAAATATATTTAATTGTACTTAGTTGTGTAGATGTTGTAAAAGTATTGTATCTATTTCGTGTGCTGATAATTGTTTAGTGTAATTACCAGATATTCTTATTTTATATACATAAATTAGGTTTAATATAGGTCAAACATTAAAAGTTTTTTTAAGTAAAAACTGTTTACATTTGAAGGGATCAGATAAAAATCCAAGAAAAATCCAACAAATACGGTGCACCCGACTGCAGCCGTTTAAGGGCGTGCCTTTCTGGGGACAGACAATGAAACTTATAAAAGCTCTCTTTGCGCAGAAGCGGTTAAAAATAGGTATTCTTCAGTTATTTACTGGCAACTACTAACATGTCTGCCGTTGAAATCGTCGATTGTTTTTCTTTAGTTTATGCTGCTACTACCCCGCGACTAAAAAATTGCGCTGATAACTAAAAAAAGACACTGCAATCCTGTTTCCGTATGAACCGTCTTCGTCTGGTTCTTATATTTTGACTGTCGTTTAATCGAACCGTCTCGGTTACTGTCGTCAACTGTCGATTCCGTTATTTTCTCTTGTCACTATTTTCCCTGTCAGTCTTTAAATTTAGTGTCGGTCATTCCAAAACATGTTAGTCAGCCTGTACAGTCAGAGTCTGGTCAGTACAGAGGTCGGAAGCCCCGACACCGTATATTCAAGTCGGTTACGCGGACGCAGGCTCAGTGAAATAATAAACTAGTGAAACATGTCGCGCAAGTGACTGAACATGAGTGAAGTCGTGTTAGTCATAAATTATTAGAATGATTCACGAAAGTTTAAAAGTTTACTAAATTGAATTCCCGTATCTCGTTCAAAAATGGAACTTCGACCGTTAAAGATCACCTCTCCCAGCCCGCGGCGCTCGTGGTCGTCCAATAACGCCTATCTCTACTCTGCCTCACGACGCGATACTGCTATAATTTGTAATTCATAATGCAGTTTGATGTCTAGCGCGATGTCGGCAGATTTGATCTGACGGACAAACGCGACGTTAACGCGAAGGCGCGAATTGTCACGATAAATTGTTTCTGGGTTGTAAAATGGATTTTACCACGGAACATCCAATCCGCATTCCATGTCCATTTCATTTAAAGTTTCTTACAAGCTGATGTCAAAATAAAAAAAGTATCTTTTAGTTGAATGATATCCAGAGAAATATTAAAAATACAGTGCTTTGTAATAAGTCATAACACTTTTGACTACAGTGTGCTTGCATTGCATAGGCTCAATTAGATATATGTAACATGTATTAAATAATATAATATATATTTGCTAGAAGTTCATACTAGCACCGAATTCGTATTTATTGCTACTGTATCATACATATTACTTAAATTTCTGTCTTCCATGTGCACAGACATTCAAAGGTATCCAAAATAAACCCCTCCCACACTTACGTTATAGTATGGTATACAAAAATATAACTTGTAAACACAGAAGCTATTAACTAATGACAACGGAAAAAACGATACCTAATTGTTTTAATTAAATCTGTATGACTCTATTCTGAAGTTTATTATAATAATGAAAAAATATGCACAGCTAAGACCAAACGGCATTTTATCAAATTCATATGATCCAGAGAATCAGATTTGCACTGTAACTACGGAATCAAAATTTGGCATCTCACGAGTTTGGTATCTCGAGTAGTCTGTCACAGTGACGTTATCATCCGCCTTGGGGCTCTGATCCTGTATCTACAGACGTCTATGCTGAACATTAGACCTTCTCCATAGTCTGCCACAAGGAGCGCTCTCCGAACCGACTCCCAGACACCCGTATGAGATCATCTATCTTTTTTGACTGACCAGCTTTTGACCTCAGTCACACCTGGTGGTAAGCGTCGACGAGGTCGAGGGTGCAGCACGCTGGTTCAGTAACAGCCTATTCACTCTTGCCTTGAAAAGACCCAATCTTTTCGGGAATACAGAGGAAGGTCCGCGTTAGGATGGTAGAAACGAATCGCTTCGTGCGAATGAATGGAATATTCACAACGTAAGGAACGCTCACCGCTTCCCTCTCTTTGACATCCTGTGGTGGTCTATTCAGTGTCTGGACTGCATGCAATGAATACATTCACGACACAGTCATGCAATAAATATTATGGGACAATATTACAAAAGTCGATCTTTATTTTAATATTTTATCTTTATTTATTTTATTTTACATGTTAATACTATAAAAACATTTAACATCCAACAAATATTTAAGTACAGTCAGCAGCAGAAGTGGCTAAGCGGCTGAGGTGTTCAAGATGAGGTCAACAGATCTCTATTGTGAATAACAGCGCGCGTGTAGGTCATTTTGAACACTTCACCCGCCCAGCCACTTTTGCTGCCATCTGTATACACAGATAGACAAAGAAATAGAAAAAGTAATATATATTCGTTCTAGATTTCATTAAAATAAATCTTAAATTAATTAATAACTTACAACTTAAGAAGAAAGATTGAAAAGGTCTGACTCACAATGGCCGGCCTCATTTAAAAGTCCTCACCGGGATTCGAAGTTTGGACCTCCAGCTACGTAGGCACAGTTAATTTAGATGAGGATCCCGTTCTGTTTATATCCTGTACAATGTAATATAGACCTTTAAAAAATATATTATGTAATAGAATTCATTCGCTTTTTTTATTTCATTAGTACTCATCAGAAAGCTATGAACTATATTCTTTTTTAATTTTCTATGTTATATCTTATTATTTATTTTGTGTTTCAGGTACCCACCACCCTAAGTAAAGTGGAAACTGCAAAATAGGTAATAAATATAAAAACATGATAAAACAGAATTGGTAGTGTTTTGACATGCATAAAACCTAAAGGACACATATTCATCATCAAGTGTCACCAACCCACCTGCGAAGTATGGCGACTATGGCAACTAACTCCCTAGATGATACAAGTCATATTTGAGGGAGGCCTGTGTCCAGAAATAGACAACTTACGGCTGAGATAGTGGTGCGATCATCATATCGACCGAAGAACGCCCACTGCCGGATATCGGTCTCCCCGAAAGTGATGACCGGTTTTGCGCCACCCTTATTCAGTGAATTCTCGAGATCTTTACCATATCGTGGGTCCACTTTATTGGGAGTCTGACCTCGCTGCGTCTTTCGGGACGTCGTCGCCACTCGCGAACCTTTGAATGCCAATGTCTGTCCAATGGACGAACACAATAAAATATGTGACGTCAACAGCCATCGGTTCATGTGCAATGTGCCACGTCCAATGCCACTTAGCAGGTTTAGCGATCCAAACTTTGGTTCTGCTACGAATGACATCACTTCAGGGGGCCGATTTTAAGCACTCGACGCTCGAATCGTGGCATTTTAAACTCTCTCAAACACGAAGAAATGGTATTTAAGAAGCATGAGTGATATAAATAAATAATCGTGGGTATCGAAACTATACACTCCGTGCAAAAATACTGGTAAGAGACTTTTGTGTGTGATTATTTTCGTCCCCAAAGTTTTTTTTAATTCGAGTACACGACTCTCAAAAATCGACCCCCTGATACGATAGCCCAGCGACACTCCCAGCATAGCCTTCTTCATGGCCCTTTGGGTGACTTAAAATCATATTGCTTAATTTTTTTTAATACGATGACGGTGGCAAACAAGCATATGGCCCGCCGGATGGTAAGCAGTTACCGTAGCCTATGGACGCCTGCAACTCCAGAAGATTCACATACACGTTGCCTACCCCATTATTTTAAATAAACGATTACCAATTAAAATGAAGAGTATTGACATGGTTCATAACTAATTTATCTATTTTACATTTTCTTTATTGCAAATATCATCTTCCAATGTTTAAGAGCTCTTAAAAATAATACAAACTGTGTAAAAATCTTCGCTAATCACCCCCAGACTTCACACTTCTTCCGCTCTTCACGGCAGGATATAGCCTTTTGCCCGTAGCCTTCATTGTTGCAAATAATTTGCGCCCTTATTGTCAAAGGAGCTCTTTGTGGACACAAAGAAAATCCTCTGAAGCGAAATTGATTCAGAACAATAGATCCTAGATAGATGTTGGGATTAATTCTAAATGGAAGAGACATTTCGCTAAGTGTCGGGAGGATCCGCGCTTTGAGAAACTTTAACTTAATGGGTATTTGGATTCCGGTTGTTTTGATAATATTATCTTTTATTTATACAATTATAGAAACCCACGTGTAGCTTTTTAGGTTAACTTTGCATGTTAAACAGTCGAGGTGTTTAGGTGACAAGATATTGTTAGGTATTGTTGTATGTATAAATATCAGCTCCGGCTGTGGAATGGAATGGTTCTTCAAAAAAGGAGGGTATAGGTACTTAAAGGGTAGGCAACGCGCATGTGATTCCTTCGGAGTTCCATAGGTTAAGGTAACTGCTTACCACCAGGCGGGCCGTATGCTTGTTTGCCACCGTCGTTGTATATAAAAAAAAAATCTCGCATGGGAAACCGGGTATGGGTGTGACACGGGTGGCAACACAAAACACAATGTCATAACACTAGACTACCAATTGAGTTGCGTTGTTTTTTTTGTGATTGGTGATGAACTTTTTCTGCAACTTGAAGCTGAGGGTTTGGTGTTCATAGCCCCGTTGAAGGGGTGTTCAAAATGACCTACACGCGCTCTTATTCTCTTGATAATAGAGACATGGGTGGCAACACAAAACACAATGTCATAACACTAGACTACCAATTGAGTTGCGTTGTTTTTTTTTTGTGATTGGTGATGAACTTTTTCTGCAACTTGAAGCTGAGGGTTTGGTGTTCATAGCCCCGTTGAAGGGGGTGTTCAAAATGACCTACACGCGCTCTTATTCTCTTGATAATAGAGACATGGGTGGCAACACAAAACACAATGTCATAACACTAGACTACCAATTGAGTTGCGTTGTTTTTTGTGATTGGTGATGAACTTTTCTGCAACTTGAAGCTGAGTGTTTGGTGTTCATAGCCCCCGGTGAAGGGGGGGGGGGGTGGTCAAAATGACCTACACGCGCGCTTATTTTCTTTATAATGGAGGCGTGGGTGGCAACACAAAACACAATGTCATAACACTAGACTACCAATTGAGTTGCGTTGTTTTTGTGATTGGTGATGAACTTTTCTGCAACTTGAAGCTGAGGGTTTGGTGTTCATAGCCCCGTTGAAGGGGGTTCAAAATGACCTACACGCGCTCTTATTCTCTTGACACTAGAGACATGGGTGGCAACACAAAACACAATGTCATAACACTAGACTACCAATTGAGTTGCGTTGTTTTTTTTTTGTGATTGGTGATGAACTTTTTCTGCAACTTGAAGCTGAGGGTTTGGTGTTCATAGCCCCCGTTGAAGGGGGGGGGGGTGTTCAAAATGACCTACACGCGCTCTTATTCTCTTGATAATAGAGACATGGGTGGCAACACAAAACACAATGTCATAACACTAGACTACCAATTGAGTTGCGTTGTTTTTTTTTTGTGATTGGTGATGAACTTTTTCTGCAACTTGAAGCTGAGGGTTTGGTGTTCATAGCCCCGTTGAAGGGGTGTTCAAAATGACCTACACGCGCTCTTATTCTCTTGATAATAGAGACATGGGTGGCAACACAAAACACAATGTCATAACACTAGACTACCAATTGAGTTGCGTTGTTTTTTGTGATTGGTGATGAACTTTTCTGCAACTTGAAGCTGAGGGTTTGGTGTTCATAGCCCCGTTGAAGGGGGTTCAAAATGACCTACACGCGCTCTTATTCTCTTGACAATAGAGACATGGGTGGCAACACAAAACACAATGTCATAACACTAGACTACTAATTGAGTTGCGTTGTTTTTTTTTTTTGTGATTGGTGATGAACTTTTTCTGCAACTTGAAGCTGAGGGTTTGGTGTTCATAGCCCCCGTTGAAGGGGGGGGGTGTTCAAAATGACCTACACGCGCTCTTATTCTCTTGACAATAGAGACGTGTTGACCTCATTTTGAACACCTCAAATGCTTAGCTACTTCTGCTGCTGACTGTATGATACACTAGATAATAATATTATTACATACAATAATAACAATAGGCTGACACAAGTTCACCTGCAAACTTCATTATCATGGGCAACATCGGAATGGGCTAATGTCTTGCAAATGGGAAACCAAGCCGCGGCCCGCTCGCCGGCACTTCCGGTATGAGCGACCCACTTATTGTTAGTACCTGCCCGGCTCCGACACCGGTTAATTATATTCATTTTTTGCTCATAGTAAATGTAAAGAATAGTTTATCGTGATTTTTTAAAATCATTTTTAAAGTTAACTAATAAAACCCGTTGGAAAAGCAAACACAGGTCTTAGGTACAAGCATAAACTTACACAATTACAAAAAGATACTCGTACACTTACTAAATCGATACTACATCGTATCATCGATATATTATTTAAACATGAATTTCATTATTAGAAATATATGTGTATTAAAAATTCTTTGAACGATAAAAAAAAATGACAGTACATCTTTCCCGTACACGGAACTATGGTGTTCCGGACATTTGGGAGGCGTATACGGAGCCGGATCGAGCCAACGCGCAGAGACCCATTCGACAATTTAATGTAATGTATAGACTCTATACTATAGAGTACACTAAACGGATGTTGTCTCTTTCCATATTACGGGACGCGCACAGAGACAGCACCCGCCATGGTGTAAGGACTATTAGGGTTTGATGGAATGTAAAATTTACTAGGCTATTGGATAAAAAACCTGTCGCCTGCCTAATACAAGGTATACATAAATATTGTTAATAGAAGTAACTTATAATAATCAAAAACAATACATACTTATATTAAATGTTGTTTTAAGTTAACCACACAATGAATACCCACTTAAACCCTTAACCGATAATCATGCGAACAATAAGCTTTTGGCAGCAAAAGGACAGGACCCAAAAAGATACTCATTAAGGGAACAAAACGCCTTGTTGCATAAAACCCTCAGGTACTTTTCTTAAAATGGCTAAATTACATGATCGCCTTCCGCTATACATGCGACGAAAGAGCGTAAAACACATTGTCACTTAAACACAAATCATTTGTATTTGAAAGTTCTTAACAAAAGGAGCAGGTAGGAGTAATTTCTTATCTCATTCTCTGATAATGTGAGGTGTGAAATAATACTTAAAAGATAGCTTCAAATGACCATTTGGTTGGTTTAGCCTATAAGAGTATCCCACTGCTGGGCAAAGGCCTCCCTAATCTTACATTATTGGATCAACTGCAGATAAGGTCTGGTAACTTCCACTTGGGCGATTTTAGACCCACTAGTCACTAATACTTATAGTTTTGCCTCTAGAGATAGGGCGTGATTTTTGAGAACAAAAAATATCTCATTATTCATCATTTCAGCCATAAGTCGTCTACTGCTGGATATGGATAAATATGACTTGTATTATTTTGAGGGGGTAGTTGCCTTAGTAGCCACGCTGGGCAGGCGGGTTGGCGATCGCAGTAACTGTAGATTGCGTTTAAGATGGACGCTGATGCCCATCTCTTTTCCTTTGGCACCTCTTATGACACTCCAGTGAGGAATGAGTTAGTGCTGTTCTAGTCAGCAGGTACCACACTGAAAAATATCATTCCTACTGTATTCAAATGTTTTCCCTGCTTTTTTATACAGGTAAATATAATATAATACAGGCTGCCATTTTGATTTTATGTTCGAAAGTATAAACTAATCTTATTTCGTGATATTTCTTTTGTATAGGTAAGTAGTATCGTCGTACTATTTTATGTTACATAGTTTTTTGTTCATGTTGTTTTATATTCTTGTACTTATGTATAGATACTAAGTCTGACGCATTAGGTCTGACCTGTAATGATAGGTTTAAGTTGTCATTAAATAAATAAATGTACAAAATTAAATGCTAACTTTAAAATATGTACAAAAATATTCACAACAAAAAAATTGGCTTGAGCTCTGAGCCGGACTAAAGGCTGCCCCGAAGGGTGACGGATTGTCCCGCTGGATTGCTATTCCAATGCGCTGCGCAAGGAAAAAGCCAGTCCTCCGGTCACCCGTAGCCGTTGTCTTATTTTTGAAGTTTTATAAAAATTTAATGCTTTCCAGTCTTTGCATATAAACCATTACCTAGAACTATAGACTCGACGCCATGTCTCGCCAATTAACCAAAACACACGCTTATGTTTTTTTTTTTTTTTTTGGTTTTTACACAGTGACAGCGCATTAAAAATGCAGGCCGGGCCTAATTTCGAATAAACTTTTCCTTATAAGATGTGCAACTTAAATTAACCGAATGATATGGAACCAGGTTAAAACTCTACAGCAGTTGCAAACTGCACTTTTATACAAACCATCCCAAAATTACTATAGCAGTTACAATCTCGTTTGCAATACATTACTCCCTCGAACATTCCCGTAAACTCTGCAAACCGACAATTATGCCGGAGCCACACGAACAAAAACAAACATTCTCTTTGCCCCGATAACGAGTCAGCGAGCGACTTCGCACATTGTTCGCAGTTCAGGTGTTGTTGCAACCTGTGTTCGTTAGGTGCGCGCGTAATCTACTTTGCGGCGTATTGCTGCCGCCGCTATGCTTCTCATTCCATTTTCCTTTAAGTTCATCCTGTTAGCTTATCGTGACGAGTTTCATAGATGAAAGAAGTTTATTGTTAAAGTAAAGTCCAACTTGCGAATTGTACAGATTATTCCGAAACTAAGCAAAAAACCGTAAAACTTCGCCAACGGCGCTCATTGTCTAAAACCTTTCGCGCATGTCTAGGAAATCGTATTTCCCGCCAACTTCGCGTCTCCGAGCCCCGTTTCCCATAAAAGACAGATTAATAGCACTAAAGATGTGCTGAAACTCGAATCCTTTCTCCAAGTTGGCCAACTAAGGAATAATTAACATAGGTACATACGATTGAATGGAATTTTCGCAGGGGAAGCGCGAACAAAATGGAATCGGGCGTTTCTTTTTTCCGGGAGAATAAAATCGTTGTTTCATTTGCTCTTTTGTCGCTACACACGGCTGGATTTATTTGTCGACTTACTTACAAATCGATCCGTAAAAGGGCATTGGAGTTTCATATTTGCTTCATACAATTTTTGTTTCGTTTTATATTATAAGTAAAACAATATTATTTATATTGAATCCGCATCAAATATTTCAGAGTGGAATACTTGACTTACAAATATTGACCACGATTATAATATAAAACCCAATGATGTTTGTTTAGCTTTTATTTAGATTTATAATGTCTTTGTAAGTAGGTACGCTTACCTTATAATAATATACACACATGTCAAATAGGCTTCTAAAGCCTCTTCAACCAACGATGGCAGTAGCAACTAGCAATGTACAGCAACCCTAAGGGTTGAGGGATTCAAATAATGAATATTATTTCCATCTCTTTCCAAAGGGATGACATAAACTATGTGTAAAACACAGACGGCTATATTTCATCTATTCTAGCGTCTGCTAAATTTGCAAAGGGTTGCCACATGACACGTGTTCTAAAGCCAAAAATGTTTTTCTCAGGTACCTACATTATTATCAACAGACAAAATTAAAAAATACCAACGGCTTTGAGACTTTTGTGGGCGTCACGTTGAAATGATTTTATTTAGCGACAAAAGGATTTCGCCAGTCACCTTCGCCATATTTGATCACGCCGCTTCACATTTTTATCTGATGTAACAGTAAATTGACCGCTGTTGCTAAATATTTTGCGCTGTTTTGGTGAAGTTATTTCTTGAATAGTTGAGCAAAAGATTTTATCTAAAATCTCTTACAGTAAGACAGTTTCATATAATACTAGCTGTGCCCCGCGGTTTATAGGAGAAAAACACGTAGCCTACGTGTAAATCAAGAGTGTCAGCTCTATACAAAATTTTATTAAAATCGCTCCAGCCGTTTAGATGTGAAAAAGTAACAAAAATACATACTCACAAACTTTCGCCTTTATAATATTAGTGTAGATATAGAAGTACAATTTGTATTAATATAGTCCTATTTGTATTTAAGCTTTCGTGAGTAATTGTTATATTTTACAATTGACTGAATAAATATATGAGTATGTTTTCATTCGAGACCACGAAGACAAAGTCGTTCTGGAAACGTCGGAGGTAATTAAAAAAAAACTTAATAATAATAAACGTGAGTAAAGTCGTCATTTCCATTAATAAAACAAACTTTAATATATGTATCTAGTACTTTATTTGTGTAGGCCTGAGGTAGACTGGTAGAGAATTTCATTAGACAATAAGTCCGCCATTTGTACATTTTTAGTTATGAGCAATACAGTTTAAAAAATATAGACTGGTTCACTTTAAACTAGGAAAGAAGGTAGCAAGATAATTATGTCAACAAAGAGTATAAATTGGAAAATATTCGCCGTGGATTTTTAGTAATACAATTAAAACTGTTGGGAGCCATATGACTACTACTTAGTTACAACAGGATAGACTCACGTGTAATTATATCGCACTAGGCGACATGTTTCGGGTAAGCTCTTATACATGTCGCCTAGTGCGATATAATTACACGTGAGTTTATCCGTTTGTAACTAAGTAGTGGATTTGTAATCTTAAAAGCTACTCTCAAACGCCTTGACATGTATAAGCCGCGTGATAATCGCCCGCTCCGTATGTCACCTGATAATAGCGGTTTTCTCATCTCGATATTCATCTGCCTCTTTTATATCGCTGTTCCGTTTCGATTTTACGAACCGCGTCCGAGACAGGGGCACGCCGTCAATGAGGCTTACCTGCTTTTAAATTGTCCAGGAAACATTTGCCGATCAAAAATTCTTCGCCGTTAAATTTGAATCTTACACCCTTTTTAATAACGGCTGTATTATCGTGTGTTGCTGTTCCAAAGTTGTTGGAATTGAAATAAGTCTTGTTTTGCCATTAAACCGCGATTTTAGCTCAAAAGGGCTGAATGGTTGCTCAACTTTTGTCCCTTTCATCTGCATCCGGCACACGTGAACGGAATCGACTGAAACGCCGAATGGCAATAAGAATGAGATTCCCAACACACGTCAGGAGATTAATATCAGCGCCGTTGTTATTGTCTACCGCTGATTTTATCATTTCTCTTTGTTTTTGAGATGATAACGCGTTCCCTATTGTGCGATTCGTTTTGCCTCATTTGTTTCACTTAAGTCGCTTTTTTATTGGAAGCCAATGCTGGACTTATTACTATTACTAAAGGACTGTATTTTTGTGGTTAGCTTGTTCGGATCCCCAAAAAAAATAGTACGCTGAGAGCAATTTCGTTAAAAAAAAGTCCATTTTTTAATATAAATACCCCACGCCCTTTAAATTCTACTACTTAATCTTGATAGTAGAACATGTGTAAAACGAATTCCACATTTGGGATTCAATGAAGGTGAAAGTTTTTCGAATTGTATACTTTTTGCTATAAAACAAGATTTAAAGTTGTACCAACAAAAGAAATCAAGAAATCCGATAACAACTTGACTTTCTGATACCAGTTCAGAAAGGAATATTCACAAAGCGATGCCAAATAGAGTAACATAGGTGCAGACTCAGGTTATTAAAAGCATATGGAGCTAGTTTCGTTGAATTCTAGTTTTTATGTCTTTGCGATAAGGTTTGTTTTTAAGCGTGTTTTAGCAGATGTTGACATTATAGAAAGTGCGGTATACGTAAAACTTCGTTTGACCGTTGTTATATTATCGATCTTTATCTCTTCCTTACAAGCTGCGACACGGCTTTCGACATCATGTTCAACCTTATCGTTATCGTAATAAGGATCATTTTGCGTATTATATTGTAGTGTTGCTTTCCGTACGATTCGACATGCATTATTTATTCTCTAGGGGGGTTTATTGAAATCATACGAAACAAATATTGGACACAGTTTCGTATCAGTACAATGATCTCGGAATTCGGGGCTCGTGTAATATGCCCTAAAACATTGTTCAGTTCTATACGGGCGATATATTAGCTTTAAAAGAGATTAATTCGTTACGCTTGTGTGGTTTAGAGTAAATTTGGTTTTAGAATAAAAGTTGTTTTTGTTGTAGAAAGCAATTAATTGTGTAGTCAATTCGAATAAACTTGTATGTGGCGATTTTATATCGTGAATTTGTTACGATTGGGTTACAAAAAGGTTTCTATGTATTTTTTTTATTACATAGAATCCGAAGTCATTTTTAACCTTTGTTTTATTAAGTGCTTTCGATTTAGTGAGGTCATGAGTGTTTTCAATATATTCAAATACTTGTATATTATATTTAAAATATGTATAACGGTGGCTGGCGGCATAAGATAGTGGGTAGGTACTCACCACTATCTTAAGTATTTCATTTAGTACTTAATGTTAGTCGATTGATATTTTACTATATATGCTATTTTGATGAATTCATAAGAAACTATGAAGGTGTGACGATCGACAGAAAATGGCGTCAGCTTTTCTGAATCGACGTATAGGTATATAACAATTCTTGATCATTGAACTGTTTCTATTCCATCGCCTGGAAAGCTTTGTAAGTATCGCAACGACCCCCAAGATGATACTAGTCTTATTTGAGGAGGCTTATGTCTGACTTACGATTGAAATGATGGTGATGATGAAAAAAACATCGAATGTCGCAGGGAAGATTCCGATCAGGCGCATTGATCCGATTTTATTATGCGGACCGATAACCGATAAAGCACATTGGCAATTTGTCACCGGTGGTGAACTCGCACCGCGGCCGTAGAAAGTTTACATACACTGAGGGACGATTGCGAAAATTGTATTCTTCAATTATAATGATTTTTTTTTTACGTTTATAGCTAGGAGTCCATTTTTATTTTTTAAAAACAGTTAGGAAATCTGTATTTTCTTCACAACGGACCAAAGTAATGTAATACAAATATTGAATGTTATGAGTTGGTTGAATGTAGTTTTAAATGATGATTTTGAATCATCAATGATGGATAGTAATAATTTGTAATAAATTTTAAATGTTTTAGTGTTATATGATTTTAAGCTCTCATGGTCGTTCACGTTACATAATAGATAGTTACCAGGTATGCTAATTTGACTGATTTCCCGGTATTTTGGCACTGTTGCAAGCACCACCGCAACTCGATCGACACTCGTGGTTCAGTTTTGGAATATTTTGCTAGCTCTGGTCTCAATATTAGCACAGGAAGGTAAACACTAACTTTGCTTCCTTGTATAACAAATAACTATTTCTCTACGTAAGCTATAATGAATGACCTTAAGATTTTTCCAGTGGGTACTACAATAGGTACTCTACACTTATAGACTTATCACGTTTAAATATTTTCGTCTTACCAACTTTATGTCTAACGTCTCCTTATCACCAACTATCTTTTCCTCGCGACTTCGTCGGCCAGCCACGCTTGACTTTAAAGTATGGTTGCGGGATAAAAAAAAATCTCGTAGCTAAAACTCTCTCCATACCAAATTTTAACCAATTGGTTCAGCGCTTTAAGCGTGATGAAGTAACCGGCAAACAGAGAGAGACTTTAGCATTTAAAATATTAGAAATAGTGTATTAGTACATATATATGTATTAGTATGGATTTTAGAATCCACTATAAGTTTATACTTTACATATATGAAATTGTATACTTAGATTATAACTGATATTTGGGAGTTTTCGGAAAAATAAAAATACCCGTAGAAAAGTTAAATTATGTCAGTTAAGTGTCACTATAATTAAGCATTGATTTTCTATAAATACTTAGATTTAGTGCTCGTAAACCTCGGGACATAATTAAGCAAAATTGTGAGGCAACAAATAATTTCCATACAGGTTTCATGCTTAATTATCATTACAAAACTGACATAATTTTACTTTTGTAAAAGGGTACTTTTTTTCTGAAAACGGCCATTTTTAAACAAAATAAACGAAACGAATAAAATATATGTACAAAGAGGTCTTGTCGTAAGCTAGTAGGTATTAAAATTGATGAAACCCGTGTAAATATTAGAGTGCGTAATAAGTTAAGTGGAGTATCAATATAAAATGTATTTATAGTTGTTGTTGTTTTGGCAGGAAATGAATCCGTTGCTTGTTAATTAAATTTATTTTTAGATGACTCTGAAAAGATTTATTTTGAAACAAGGAAGTTTGTCGGATCTTTAGCTTTTACCGATCAAAATAAACCGAATAAGGTAAACATCTGGGTGGCCGACAGAGTCCCAATTGATGCCACTTTCAATGTTAAGTCATATACAATAGAGGTGTCAAGAGGGTGTCATCCATTGGGCATTCGCGTGTCCAGCATCGGTACGTTTATCTTAAATCATTAGATTAAAGTGTTTGCAAGACCTGCCGATTATTTTGCTATTTCTAAAATACCATTTTTCATATTTGACATCGAAATCGCACATCGTCTTTTTGGCTTCAATCGATTCACAAATGCCTATGCTAGATTATATAAATAAATATTGCATTATATCCCAACAAACGAATAAGCCCCGCGGTAAGCTTAAGGGGTTTTGTGTTGTGGGTACTTAGCCAAAATACAAATACTTAAATACATACATACGAGTAGTATACACCCATGACTCAAAAACAAATATTCTGTGCTCATCATAATGCCCGTACTGAAATTCGAACCCAGAAGCATCGGTTTCATACTACCCACTACGCCAGACCTTGGGCCCGATTTTCGAAAGTCGTGCACTGAAATTCAAAAATTTTTAGGACGAAAATAATCACACACAAAAGTTTCTCAGATTTTTTTGCACAAAATGTATAGTTTCCATATTATTAATTTCTGTCATAAATTTTTCTAAAGTACCATTACTTCGCTTATGACACAGTTTAAAATCTCATGATTCGAGTACTCGACGCCCTCCATCGTTAGACTCAGACATTTACGACATATTGTTCGAGATATCAAACGAAAATTAACTCCAATAATAGCACTAATAGTTCCCGAAATCTGAAACCGAATTGCGCTGTCACACCGGCGAATATCGGCTTGAATTTCCGAACTACAAAGCTGTATATGAGCGAACAGTTTTACATCTGATTCCCGAACAATGGAGTTAGTTCTGTTTGAAATTTGTCGGTAACTTCCCTCGTCTTCCGGTAGCGATTATTGTGTCCAGAATTCACTTGATTTATTGCCTCACCGCTATTGGACTGTACGCTACTATGGTTGTTCATTTTGATATTCGTGATTAAGTTATTTTTTTTTTGTTTTTGGAAACACATATTTTCATCTTGTCTTGTTTATTTCTTACTGTTTGTTAAAATAAAAATAAAAAGTGTTGAAACATTGAAAATGAAAAGCAAAGTTTGACGTGAACTTAAAAATTTATATTAACCCGTATTTTTAAGTTTGTCAAACTTTGCTTCTAACAAACGTTTTGTTTACTTGTTGCAATATTTCAAATTCTTTTAATTATCTTTGTCTAATTAAATTGCTCTGAAATAATTTTAAACGCATAACTATCGTACATTACATTAAGTACTGAATAATATTGGAACAGGTAACTCACGTTTTTTTTATGTCAAATATTCCTTCCTCCATAACGCGGAGTTTTATAAGCAGTTCGCGTAGCTTGTCCGACGAAAACTGCATTTCGTTATCGGGCAATATTCGACTTCAAAATCGTGTGTAATATCTTTAACTCAATAGTTTTTCTATTTAAAAACAAAACATATTTTATGACCTGTGTATATCAAGCAAGCTTACCTCAAGCCCAGATTTTAAGCGATTAAGTAGCGTTGCGTATTTTAAAGCAGTTTTTTTAATACTTATGCCATGTAGAATAATACTACCTTCAACTCTGATAACCTTATTCCGCTGTCTCTACGGGGCGACGTTTCCAAACATCTGCTTTCGAACCGATCCCGTCCTACCATTGTGATGTACACAATACCTTTCCAATATCTAAAGTCATCATCGATCCGCGAATACAGAGCAGGTAGGAAACGTAGTATTTTTTTTAAAGCATATAATTATTAGACAACGCTAGTTCTAGTTAAGTCAAGGCAACGTTCTTAATGAAAATGACGGGGCTATTTCGTCTAGCGCGTGGAGCGCAACGCTAATTACATTGTACACACGGAATGAAATGCAAGTAAGCGACACCGCACCGGCCAGCGTGCAGTAAGCTGAGGTAATGTTCGTAATAATAATACTTATTTTAAGCTGAGGGCCCGCGAACCACGCATAGCCCGATGCGCCTATTCGTTCTCTCGCGCTGCCTATTCGCGCGCCCCCTCAGTCGCTCGCCAGCACGCGTCGCATGCGGACCTGTGTCTCTCGCAATCCACCCCCGTTCGTAAACCGACGAACACATTTATAATTGTTAAAATAAACTGGTTACCGTGTTCACGTGTCTCGTTCCCGGCTCCCGCTAACTGGATCTATTGTTTATTTACCGGTATTGTTTTTCTTTAGTGCAAAATGTGATGTTATGTGTGTTCAACGAGCGTACCGTCCTGTGCAACGTTGCCCAAAGTGAACTCAATGGATGTAATGTGTTTTTGAATTCAAAACGTTAATATTTTTGATCCTTCGAAGCCGGATTTGTTCTAAGGTTAGTAAAATGGTAAATTACTGTAGAAGCCGGGAAAATGATAATTATCGGGCAAGTAGTTGATAGACGGATGAAAATACGAGGCCAAGAAGTTCGCCAAATTTATAGTGCTTTTCTCAAATCTCTATTCGTCGCTCTATTCGTTATAATCCCACATAATTCATACATTTTTTTTTATTAAAAACTTTTACGAAAATTTCATGTTCAGGCCAAATATACACTTAAGTCAAGTTACAGAAAATATTAAGAAGAATTTACAACTATGAGTTTTCATTATCGTTGCTCACATTCATACGTATTTAATTCTGTAGTAGCACAAATAGCCTAGTTTATTTTAGAGCTGCTCTACCTTAACTGAACTAGGATTCTTCTTTTCATTGGTAACCATAATTCATTCAGAAAGTTCATCTCTCACAAATAAAAACAAGACGTAATTAAGAATATCAATTTGCAAATGCAATATTTGACACTGTTCGAATAAGTTTGGACATCAAAAAAAAATAGTTTTTATGAAATCCCAAGAAACTTACCGGCAACACTTTGCTGCATGAAAATATAAATTTCTTGAAACGATATTCAATTTATGTACCTGTACCTACCTACTTGTGATAAGAATGAATGTTTGCATGTGTCGTACGTGATAGCTAGACAATGATAGCAGATTCGCGACGTGAATACGAATTTTGAATTAGAATTTATCTCCTCAGCAGAAATCTAATAACAGTGACGAAACTGATGAATTCACAGAGAGAAACTATTTAGTGTAAATGCGAGTATTATACGCAAATGAACTCGGATATATAGAGACAGAAAATACTACTCAAAATAATCGTTTCACGGTAATCAGCATGTAGGTAGATAATGAAGCGATGATATAATCAAATATTCGTGATTCGTGTAACGCAGGTGAATAATGAACAAATAAAAGTTCCCTTTAAAGGAGTTATAACAGCACACAAATTGGTTCACGAGGAAAATATATCGATAATGATAAAAGGAAAGGCAAAAATGAACACAAGTCGCTGATTAAAAGCGCCGAGAACAACTCGAACAATTAAACAGAAATCTCAAACGGAATCACGATTT
Source organism: Grapholita molesta (assembly GCA_022674325.2). Lineage (NCBI taxonomy): Eukaryota > Metazoa > Arthropoda > Insecta > Lepidoptera > Tortricidae > Grapholita > Grapholita molesta. The sequence continues at coordinate 17,754,567 of CP053124.2, read as the reverse complement.
GATCCACTTTCGTATCGAAGGTCAATTGTGTTGCAAATCTCATCGAAACAGCCAATAAACAGTTAGAATATAAAATAAATACAGATATACTGCCAGTCCTTCCGTTACTTGATTATTTTGGCTCAAATCCAAACATTTGCGGCCGACCACAGCATCCTTCCATCTTAATTCTGCCATTCCTAGCGATATACCCTAGTATTTATTACGTTTAAGGGTTCATCGCATTAGATTAACGAGACAGTAAAAGTGCTGAACTAAGTCTCATAAAGAAACGGATACCTACATAAAGAATTCGTCCCGGGAAAATGCTTATCGATGTTATGAAAGCCGTAAATTTATAAAATTTTATTTATTTCCAAGAAAATTTTAATAACACCAACATTCTATCCGCGAATATATTTTACGAGAGAAATGATTCTTATTTAGGTAGTAAAACATTTATAGCCCTCATCGTAAATTTGAGGGCTATAGATGTAGTTGTCTCATTTCTAAGCCCTATTTTATTATTCAATGACGTTTTTCCGTGTCTAATTTCTTCGAGTTATATCATCAACAAGGTTTCTAGTTTCTCATTCGCATCGATTGCATACTTAAGCGGAGAATTTCTAAGGTGCCGCAAGGTTATCAGTGTTTGTAAATGTTTATAATAAAATGCAGCCACTAGAGACCGAACAATGATAAAGGTGCATTGTGTTTTGCTCCAGTTATCATCAGTCCCATTCAGATAGATATCTGGGTCAATATGTAACTCGAACGGAATCAATCGATCAATTAAAGAAATACGATTCATTCAAAAACCTTCAAAGCTGTTTACTTGAAAACGCTGTTAAGGGGCTAAATTCGATTAGTTTTGTGTTTTAATTCCCATTCCGTCTCTTTTGACGTTGTTTCTTACAATTCTGTCTATTTTATGGACTAATTGGAGTTTCAAGTTTTGGGCGCGTAAGGGATATTTTTCAAGATTTTTTTCAAGTTTTTGTTTCGAATTGAACGTACTCTCTTTATCGACTACCTTAAATCTATCGGAAAAGTCCTCAATAGACTTTGTTCTATAAAGAGTCCGATATTTTAAAGTTCTCCAATGAAGTCTTGGCAAAATTAAGAAGTTTGAAAATGCGATAACGGTGCCACTTAACGAAGTCTATTGGTTATAATGCCTCAAACAAGTTCATAAATTTAAAAGGTTAAAAAAATCTCTGCTAAGAATCTAAATTTTAAGTTGGATGATTTTACAAAATGGTGAATCCTTGCAAGTTTTTCTTTACTCCCCTTATTTTTTTATGAGTTTCGGCCGCGTTGGATAGTTTACTCAATGACTATAAGAAGGATCTTATCCAACGATATAATATACAAGTAGTTACTTACTAAGACCCTCTTAAAACACAATTAAGTTTCGGTAGATGATACATCGGAAGCAATAAACAAGCTATAAAGTTCTCCAAACAAAGTTACATCAAACTTAATTCAGCGGATCCAGCCTAGAATCCTCTCCCGAATCCAATTAGAGAGATATCCATCTTAGGCATCCAGTTCCAACAGCAATTTATCTAAGACCAACTGCTCTATGTGTAGGTAATTTACGTCTCGCCATAATGCAGTTTCAAATTATATCCTGTCTAAATAACAATTATTACATTTTCTACTTACGTAAATTTATCTTTCGGACGCAAAATATCTCGCTTTAATGTAAAATATATTCCGCTTTCAGCACAATGTGTTAATTTCTAAAAAGCATTATACTCGGCTCCGAATATTCCATTACTTTCTGCAGCGAAAATTCCGGAAACCTCATTAAATTTTGCTTTCTAAGATGCTATATAAAGATTAACGCTGATATTTATTTCGAGTTATTATTAAAAACGCCGCTAATCTCAACACCCATTTAATTTATTGGAAAGATCTTTGGAATTAATTCTCCGTGAGTATTATTCGGGGAAACAATTTATGTTTATAGCAGAGCCTTTTTAGAGCGCAGTAAGGTCGTGACATATGACCCCATGACGGAGATTTACCTTTAAATATTCCGGCGAAGCAAAACATTACGCTTCGCTTAGTGGAATCACTTGAGCTTTTGTTACGAATACGAACCATTCATATCAACATACAGCAAAAACGTTCCTTTGAATTCTGATTCCACTTTGCAAACATGAAATATAGACCTGAAATATCGTAGTAAAGTTTGCGGTAACACTAAAAAGTACTCAAGATATTAAAGCATACCATCAAAGCTAAGCAAAGAGCACAACTGTGAATTTCGATTTCGAAATAAGAATTCCAAACGAAATATTAATAACCGTTGCTTTTAAGAGGCAGTAGGTTAAACTTAAGTTTCTCTGAATGTTTCCGTGGCGTGCTTGCTAAAATATGCAAGGCAAGTCCGTGCAGTTGGGTAATGCACACTTAATTATTTGTTTGTATTCCGTACCCAATTATCCGAGATGATGTTATTAAGAGATAACTTTTATTGCTTTATTCTTGAAAGTTGAGTTATGAAACAGGCTCGTGACAAGTGACGCATTGAAGAGGTTTTCTTTTGTTTGTTTAAGCATATGATTTGACGGAGCGTCAACAGAAAATACACTTGAGTGCTTAACTACGCAGCCAAGTTATCTAATGCGACCGGATGGATTAAATTTCAAACGAGTCAGATTGAGATTGCAAATTGTGAAACTTTAAAACCATTGCGGCTTATATAACTTTATAAAATCTAGCTTTAAAATGCGATATTGCAACTTTAAAATGATAAATTTATTACAAGAATACAGTATAAATTTATTGGTCAGTTTCAATGGTTTACCTCTGTTTCAGGTTACTATCGGTTATTAGTCAATTACAAATACAAGTATGGTATATATTAATGCTTTTATGTAGGCATCTAATTTGCAGCCTTATATCTGTGTTAATTTTTACAGCCAATAATCATTGTTGTTTTGTGTTCAACTGTAATGTGTGCTTTTTTATGAATTAATGTTTCTTCTTCCATGTAATTAGTAGTTTGATACAATACTAATATTGACCTTTCTTATATTCAAATACCCGTGAATAACGTGATTGTCGTAAGTATACGAACGGATTATTCACATTATGCTCAGCTTATGAACTTGACACCGGCGCTGCCGTGAACATTTCGACTGCGCGCTTGAGCAATATCGGGGTCGACTCATGAATAAACTATGCTAATTCCTATCTACTATTGATTTTAATCGAATATTAATGATGTATGCCTTTTGTTTCTATACAAACATCGAACAATTACACAAATAATTTACGTATTACAGGCAATTTTTCCACGGCCGAAAAGCGGCTGAAAATAATTTCTTAATTTCCTAATAGCAGCGTAAAATAAGTCATAAAATCTCCGGTCCCTTCGGCGTTTAGTCCGTTTTTTAATGTTTACGTTAATGGGTTTCAACTTAAACAGGGTTTTTACGGTTGTTTAAATAGATAGTTCGACTAACAGTCTGGTGGCAGGTGCGATTCTCCGTCAATGGCGGTGATGCTTCACAGATATTTATGAAAAAAAAAACGAGTAGATAAAAAAAGTAATAGAATTACGTTTTTGTTTTTTCAGCTACGCGTGTTACCATGTAAACATTGAAATAGCGTGATAAACTTACCATATGTCACGCTTTGTTTCCGAAAACGAACAACTGAATCCAAATCTAATAGGCCGTGACTAAATGGTACCGAAAAATTACACAAACGCGTTATGGAGTATGTAATACACGAATTTAACGGTTCATTCGCTCCCTGGCTCCGCGTAATGGCGGTCGGCAGCTGTCAAGGAGATGTCAGTTCTAAATTTAAAACAAACGTGACATTTTTACTACGTTTTTGAATTTGTCGGTTAGCCGAGGTCGGTTCTGCTTAAACTTTTAATTAGAATTTAAAAACAAATGTTTAATGGAACCCTTTTTTGGTTTTAGTATAAAACGAAAGTTTGTTTATGCCGTAATAATAAAAAGTGAAATGAAGATGTTTTGCTATTAAGGTTTTTGTTTTGAAATATTTTATTGTGTAACCTTTCAAGTCGTTTTGATATTATCTCGAGACCTTTGTGACTCGTGATTGTATTTTTTTCGTTTTTATGCTCATTTTTTTTTAATTCGTGTTCTTTGTTTATGTCCAATTCTTTTTTTAAATTTATTATGACATTGGTTTCTGATGTCTATTGTAAACTAAATTGACGTCATTGACGAAAATAACCGTTTCTTCATACTTAGTCCACACTTAGAATGTCAACACTAAATTAGGTTCATACTGTAGCCTTCGATGGCCTAAGAAGGCGTGCTTCGAATTTAAAACCAATCATTTACATATACACTTTACAAAATCGATCTCTATTTCTGCAGTAATAAGAGTGTTAGTAACTGCATTTGTAGCAATTGCTGTGGCAGACTTGACTAGCGTGTATTTGCTAATTCTTGGAACTAGGTGTCCACAGAAGCTTAGTTAAATAAAGACGCAAGTGGTTTTATAAATTTAGTCACTTTCGACATTATTCTATTGAAAGATTACAAATCGTATGCTCTGAAGTGTTAAGTGAAGAATCATGTAATAGCGATTTTAACTTTTTTCTGGTTATTTCGTTTTTATTATTATTTTGAGCCCATAAAAAATACATAGAATTCTAAGAAAACCCAAAAGCTTAATTCCGGTTTACAACTTGTGGTAAATCCCTATTGTTCCATGATAAAAATCCAGGAAAAAGTATTAGAACCAATAATAAACTCTGTACACATTATATTATAACCGTTTATTTCGCCATGGCGTGAGAAGACTGGGCTGGCCTAGTGGGTAGTGACCCTGCCTATGAAGCCGATGGTCCCGGGTTCTGGTGACTGGGAGTCACGGCATTTATTTGTGTGATGAGCACAGATATTTGTTCCTGAGTAATGGGTGTTTTTTGTATCTGTCTATATATGTATATATTATCGTCGTCTAGTACCTACAACACCAGCCTTACTGAAACTACCGTAGGACTAGGTCGATTTGTGTAAGATTGACCCGAAATATTTATTTATTTAGTATGAAATTTAGTATGAAAAATAAAGGCATATTTATACTTTATTGTAATAAGTAATCAGGTAGAAATATGCCTTTATGTTCCCCCATCAACTATTAACTTGCCGCTAATCCGACTAAGTCTACATAGACAAAACCTGTACCTTGCAAAGAAAGTAGCACCTAGCGCGGGTCAGTGGGTCGAATCGCAAAAACCAATTAATACACTTTACAGCGCTTTGAAACACTTAACATTACTAGACTGCTAAAAATAGCTTAAGCGCTGCAGAAGTATAATTTCTTACCGTGTTGTATTGAAAGGTCGCATCTACATACGGTATACTAAAAACATATGACATTTTGCCTTAAGGAGATATGTAGCTTAATCTGTAACGTCGTATTTGTATAATAGTTATAACAGACTTAGGTCGTTTTGGGTTTCAAAGTTGGATAAGCGTGTAAAGGAAGCTAAAGTAATTAGGTCGAAATAGTCATTTTATTGGCGATGTTGGAAATAGCTTTCAATTGCCGTAAGGCAATTTGTTTAAGAAATCTAATTTATTTTATTTATATTACGTGTTTTTTCGACATTTTCTTTAACATTATTTACTACGTTAGCCTGGAAAAAGTTTTTTATTTATTTGATCAGTGCACCGTCTCGTTTGCCGTGATTTTATTAAGTTTTGTTCTAATATTTTAACAAGATTCCTCTTACCATAGTAGATATTCGTTTGTAAATTGTACGATTTTCAAACCTGTATACACACATATTAGGTTGTTTGAGACCTAAACAATATAATATTTCCGTCATTAAATACAATTGACGTATTATATCGTAATTATTTCGTAGTCATGTTTAGGGGAAGCCTATGTCCAACAGTGGTCGTCTTACGGCTGAAATGATGATGATGATGATTCTAGTAAACAAAGATTAAACAATGTGCAACATAGCTGGCGATGCGGGTTCAAACCCCGTCACGAACGCCGGAGGTCTTCGTCGCTTTTTTTAAGTAAGTATATTATGTCATTTCAATTTATATAACAGTGTTAGATGCCGAATTTGAGCTATAAATTAGCAAAATGATGCCTCGGTATTGTAAACGTCCATAGGCTGCGGTGACCGCCTACCATCAAGCGGGCCGCATGCTTGTTTGCCACCTTTGTGGTATAAAAAAAGCAAAATACGATTTTAAGTCTTCATTGTATTACAACTACGTATTACTTAAAATGTGACAGTTGCCATCTATGTTAATTTGAATGAGTTTCCAATATTTTGGCACTGTTGCAAGCGTCATCCTCACCGAATAACTGAAGTATAGCGAGAACATACACGGTACCCATACCGTTTAAAGGCTTGGGCACATAGGCGCGTTTTCTGAGCGTGGCGTGAGCGAGGCGCGATGCTGCCGTCCGAATGTGTGCCTCATTTCGTTACATTAGCCACACCGGTGTCACGCTGCGCTACCGCCACGCTAACAAAACGCGCCTATATGCCCAAGTCTTAAAGCAATAGTTATATGTACTGTGTGTTACAGTGTATTGCACAACACTTGTATATGACTCACATAAGTATATTGTGAGTTTCTTTGAGTGTCTCAGTTAAGTGACAAAAGGCGGGAAATCCTCATTATGACCTACGTGATTCAATGGCTGACAAGTGTTCTAACTCATTCTAACTGAACAGTTTATTGTATATCTTACATATAATATACCTGCATACAGTCGCCATGATATATATATCGGAGCTGTGGAGGTGCTCACAAATATCTGAGCAACGCCTCTATTTGCAAGACGATAAATTCACTTTATCGCTCATATTTCATATATATATAATATCGACTTAAGAATCTGCTCCTTTTTTTGCGTCCGCAATTTTTTTTTATTTAGTTATATAACGACGGTGGCAAACAGGCATACGGCCCGCCTAATGGTAAGCAGTTACCGAAGCCGATGGACGCCTGCAACTCCAGATTCACATGCGCGTTTAATTGACACGATTCACGATCCTAGAGAATCTAGAGATATGAAGTGTGCCAAGACAGAGCCACCGCGAAAACCGATAATTCTTTAAATTTCGAACGATTGTCTCTGTCACTCTCACGAAGCCTTAATTGGAGTAAAAGATAAAGATGCTCGAAATTAACGAACTTCGATGTTCGCCGTACCAGCCCAGTTTTCCTGTAAATAAATAGTAGGTACACGTAATATTTATAAATATGATTTTCTTCGATCTATCAAACGCCGTATGAAGTTAATCGGTACAGATTTTATGGTATAAAATTATATTTTATTGCTGATAAAGTATTTATTGTGTTATTATGACAATAATAATTGATCAATCCCCCAGACTGGCGGCGAAGATAGTTAAAATTTGATGGACTGATCATTCTGTCTAATACTGACATTAAATTCGGGTGTCTATTAAAACTTTTAACACTGAAAAACTGTATAAAATAAAGCATTTTAACTTAAAATCTTGTTAAGCATAATCCTTTTTATACTACTACGGTGGCAAAGAAGCATACAGCCCGCCACGGTAGCAAAAGCAACTCCTAAAATACAATAGATAAACCCGCGGTGTTACTTCCTTCGTTAGAATTCTTTCGACGAGTAGATGACGAGGCCAGTCGGCAAAAGCTTGTACCAAGAATTATATTTTTGATAGAAACTTTTCATTAACAGTTTTTTTTAATGTTACAGGCAAGTTTCTTTCAAACATCGTTTCGAAGTTAAAGACAGAGCATCAAATTATAATTACTAAGACTATTTGTTATTAGAGATTAGAGATGTTATTACAATTTAAAAAAAACGGAACGCCCTTCATGATCATGTGGAAACCATGGTGTTTACAGCTCTGTAAAATATATTTTTTCACTTCTCATGCTCTAAAAGTGTGTCATATTATGCTTGCCAAGGCGGACTAAAGTAATACATTTAGCCTCTCGGGAAAATATGTATACATATTTATGATATACAAAACGTTTTAAATTGACCAACCACAACACTTCATCTTATTAAATCCACAAATCACGACACATATCGAAGTTAATCGCAACTCTAGATTCTTTTTTGGTGCGAATACTGTTTAAAAATGTGAAATCATTAAAAAAACTTTGTATAAAGTATCAACCAATCAGACAATACCGCAATATTAAAATCGACCAATGAGGAAACGCAATCAAATTGTCAAAGCATTAGGTGTTTTTAGTTCCTACTTCACAAGCATTAAAAAAAAGTTTAAATCGTTGGCAAACTCTTTGAAGGCCCAATTATACGTTGTTTATGGCATTTATTCACGGCGTAGATGTATCCTATCTGTATCAAAGCAGTGAAAAAAATACAAAGACTTCCAAATTAAACATTTTTCACTCCGAATTCATTGCGGGTGAATAAAATTGTATTTGTTAATTGTTGAAATGTTATTTTTTCTTACTTTCTCGCAATCGAAGTGAAAACTAGTATGCATAACTCGGGTCTAAACGCCATATTACCCCTCGAACAATTTTCCCTCACTTCGTTCGGGAAAATAACCATCTCGTGGTACTATGGCCTACTTTAGCCCCTTGTCAAACAATCTACTATATCACACCTCTCTATTGCACTTTAGACAAGAGTGGTAAAGAGGCAAATAAATTTACGAATTTCGCGGTAGGTTTTTAGTAGTCCTAAGATAATCACAAAGGGTTATACTCGTAGCCCGATTTTGAAAGTGCGCTTTATTGACATTTATATTTGTCAATCCGGCAATTAATGTCACCGGTTACGCGAAATGTCAATACAAAAGGGCATGAGCACATGTTATTCGCACGCCCATTTTAAAAATCATAACCGCCATTGCATAAAACCGTCGTCAAATATATGTTAACAGTTTTGCACCTTATATCTTTGCAATAAGGTTCAGAAGCGTCGAGATGTTTTTGACGTTGATTGTATAGTTTTTCCAAATGCAAGTACGCTCATATGAATCAGTAAGAAACATAAAAATGTGGACTTTTTCTGCGCATCTTGACCTGTAGATACTGATATTTGTCTTACATCTCTTTCTTTAATATGACAAACGAAAGTGAAGCAGACATGCGAATTTGAACATAGCATACGGCTTCTCAGATTCCCCGCGCTGCGCCACGCGAGCGCTGGGAATCACCAGCCTTCAAAGCGCGCACACCTAAAACGTCGTATGAGCTTCGTTTTTTTACATATCAAACAACGTTTTTTAGAGGAGTACAAAGAAAGTATATCTCTAGCAATCAGCAAGGCGTTGGCACGCGTATCACGTTCGCATTGATAAGTGGGCGCGACGTGCATCGTTTGCATTCGGGGTGAGATTAGACACACAGTCTTACCGTGTGTCTTTAGATTTCATTGCCGATCCTGGCGCTCTGGAAGTTTATGGCTCACGGTTTTTATTTTATTTTAAAAGAAGTATCCAGAAGCGTAGGATTTTTTTTAATACTACGACGATGGCAAACAAGCAAGACCCGGGTATGTCCTTAAACTACGTCCAACAATGAGAGGTAGGGCACAGCGATGACCATCACGCTTGAATCTGGGCAGCCCAACTGGGGAAGTACCTCCTCCTTACAGAAGACCACAGCCATAATAGCACTGCTACCTTTCAGGTATGTAGTGTTGTGTTACTGATGGTGAGTAAGGTTCCCAGAGCTCCAATCCCCCTTAAAGGCCGGCAACGCGCTTGTGACTCCCCTGGTGTTGCGGGTGCCCATGGGCGACGGTAATTGCTTACCACCAGGCAATCCGTCTGCTCGTTTGCCGCCTATGTCATAAAAAAAAGCATACGACCCGCCTGATGGTAAGCAGTTACCGTAGCCTATGGACACCTGCAACTCCGGAGAATTCACTCGATTTTGACATTTTAAACTCTGTCAAAAGCGACGAAATGGTATTTTAGAAACATGACACATCGTAATTAATAATTGTTGCTATGACAATTACACATTTGTGTCATTATCTAGAAAAAGGGACCTTATTGTCGATGGCACTTACGTCGAATCGCGTTGCGTTTGTATTGTATCGTTTTGAACAACGACATAAGCGCCATCGACAATAAGGTCCCTTTTCATAGATAATGTCACATTTTGTACAATTACAGAGGACGACAAAGTTTTCAGTGTTCTCATTCTCATATTCGATCATCTAAAATCGGCGTGACATGGTACCACGAACATCGAAGTACCTACTGTAACTACTAGCATCCTTCTCGTTTTGCTCCAATTAAGGCATCATGAGAGTAAGAGAGACAATCGTTCGAAATTTACGAATATCTAATTTCGCGGTAGCGCCGCAGGTGTTGTTTATATTTATCGACTAGTTTATATCGATAAAATTGGCATTGCTAACGGGGCACATTGCATGTAGAACCGATGCCCGTTGGGGCGTAATGGTTCTCGAGCACGATCAAGATCACAGCTGGTCTGGTCACAGTGGGTCGCAAAACCGGTAGTTGTCGGTCGCCCGGTTAAAAGGAGAGGCCCTGTGTCCAGCAGTGAACTACCTTCGGCTGGTATGATGATGATGATGATGAATTTATTCATCGGAAATGTAAGACCTTGCATATGTCTTCTCTCTAGGTCATAATGTCAGTGATAACAAGTGACATCATTAGTAATCACGCAATATTCTAGAGATAAATCGTAGCTCTTGCATTATGTATGACATGATTGCATAATTATGCATTCCTAGACTAGCATTAATTTATACATTTCAGGACAAAACATTAAGAACAAACTTAAACCGTAACAAATATAAGAGCCTGGGAAGAGAGTACCATTTTGTACCGTTTGTCGTAGAGACTCTAGGTCCATGGGGTCCCAGCGCGCACAAACTTTTTGTAGAAATCGCCAAGCATCTGTTTGATATAACTGATGACGAAAGAGCTGGCTGCTTCCTCGCATGACGTATCAGCATTGCGATACAACGAGGAAATGCCGCCGGCATCGTTGGTACAATGCCTCAAGGGCCTTTTTCAGATTTAAACTAGAACTTGTATTTTAATGAATGTAAATTATTGTAAATAATTGACATTTTAATTTTTATAAAAAAAAAAAAACTATACTATAGATTATTTAAAATTCCACACACGCAGTCGAAAATAAATGAACGCGCAAAAATATAATTGTATATTTTTTATAAAGTATTATTAGTAGGTATATTATAAATGTCAAATGGTATGAAACACCACAACATGAATATCGATAAGTGTCTCGGTGTTTGTCACAAACAAATATTATTTTAAATCTGAAACAGCAATAACATTTATATCCAATAATATTCCAAGTCAGCAACTGAAAATACAAATGGCTCCCAAAAATTACACGAATATTCAATTGACAGTTATTTGTCCTCGGCTTTAAAAATTATTCTATCAAAATCACGCTATTAAAAAAAAAAAGATTTGGTGCATCAAAGTTCTCATTGGCTACAATAAAATGTCAAAATTCATGCGCGATGCAAAATTAGGCGATGTCAAACTAGATTTGAAGGCATAGACATACCATTTTACCAGACGGAGCGTGCTAATAATAATACCACGATCAAAAGGGATGGTCTTATATAACTATCCATACGTATGGCTATAGTGGACTACATTTGGGGTTACATTTTGGTCTACAAAAGCCAGAATATCTTTGTTCCTTACTGGCGCTCGCGGATGCGTCCTCCAGTCATTATTCCTCCTAGCTTGAAGGATGCTTTGGACTCCGCCTTTTAAGGAAACATTATTGTATTGTCATTATAGGTGAAAAACTTAACTAAAGCACTTGACCTATGTAGTAGTAACGTGTTTATACAGTTGGCGTTCTACATTCAAAAATTAATAACGGTTTAGTGGATAAGACTATATTGCAAGGTAATTTTAATACCTTGCAATATCCATTATTAGTATTAAAACCTCCCATTTGGTTACGGTTTGAGGTGATATTAAATATACTTGCTATATTTTTTATGACATTAAATGTATAGGTACATATTTTTTTGACCTGACCGTATGTTACCTATATGTACTAATGCCATTGTATAAAATATTACATATAGCGTGACTAAATCTTAAATTTTGACGTAAATTCCATATTAATTCTCTGCACAACAACTACTGGTGCTTCAGTTAAGTTTCGTCATCTAATCATCGATCGCTTTTCCAAGTAAACCGAGCTTACGTATGTAGATAGAGAAAGTAAAACCTCGACAGACATTACTCAAAGGTGGTATAATTTTTTAATTTCATATTCCTTTAATTATCCCAACTTCTTCACAACTTGTGTAATGAATATTAATAGAACACGGTCCTTATGTAAATGTTGGCCCACTTCGAATATTTGCTTTGACACCTCATATTTTTATCTGCTCTCTTCAAACGTACACCTTATTATTACTTCCGTTAAGTTGGTTTTACAATGATTAAAAGTGGGTAGATACGGCGTTCCTGAAAGTGCACTTACGGCCATTTCAGGAGTTACCTTGTAAATAGGTTTGTGATTATTATACAAAGCAACTTATGAAAGATTCAGAAGTCCGACTGTTTGGTTTACAGAAGTTTGTTGAGATGTTTTGTAAAACAGAATAGCATTTATTAGTTGTAATGAGATTTCGGAGCTTGGCGGTTACGTACACTTTTAGGGTATAACACAAACTATCTGATACAACTAGGCTAGTTCGCTTAATGAGTTTAAATAATAAATAATTCTACTTATATTATTAACGTGACAGTTTGTGAAGATGTTAGTCTGTTACTCTATCACGCAATAAATAAATAAATATTTCGGGACATTCTTGCACAAATCGACCTAGTCCTACGGTAAGCTCAGTAAGGCTTGTGTTGTAGGTACTAGACGACGATATATATATAATAGATAGATACATATAAATACTTAAATACATAGAAAACACCCATGACTCAGGAACAAATATCTGTGCTCATCACACAAATAAATGCCCCGACTGGGAATCGAACCCAGGACCATCGGCTTCATAGGCAGGGTCACTACCCACTAGGCCAGACCGGTCGTCAAACATAACAGCCGAATATTTTAATGTGTAGGGCCATAAAAAATTATAGAGTTTTCTCTTTTTTTGTTGATATCGCCATCTTGATGAAGATAAGCACATTTCCCATATTTTTTTTTTTATGACATAAGGTGGCAAACGAGCAGACGGATTGCCTGATGGTAAGCAATTACCGTCGCCCATGGGCACCCGCAACACCAGGGGAGTCACAAGCGCGTTGCCGACCTTTAAGGGGGGTTGGAGCTCTGGGAACCTTACTCACCATCAGGAACACAACACTACATACCTGAAAGGTAGCAGTGCTATTATGGCTGTGGTCTTCTGTAAGGAGGAGGTACTTCCCCAGTTGGGCTTCTCCAGACTCGAGCGTGATGGTACTTCGCTGTGCCCTACCTCATTGTCGGACGTAGTTTAAGGACATACCCGGGTCCAATAAATTGTGATATAGCGGAGTAGGTTCAGTATTGTCAAGACAGAAACATTTTTCTTTCCGGTTGGTTTGGAAAACTTGGATTTATGAGAAACTAGCTACAGGTTTAACGTCGTAAGGCCCATGGGCCTATTTTTAGCCCACAAGATGAACTTTCACAAACAACGCTAGACATTTTTTCGGAAGCTGGAGACTCAAACTAGGATACGTTATTAGATTTTTCCTTCAAATTCCTTTTGACGACCGGTCTGGCCTAGTGGATAGTGACCCTGCCTATGATGGTGCTGGGTTCAAATCTTAGTCAAGGCATTTATTTGTGTGATGACTGATGAGCACATATTATATGTGTTCCTGAGTCATGTGTGTTGTCTATGTTTAAGTATTTATATGTATCTATCTGTTCTATATATCGTCGTCTAGTACCTACAACACAAGCCTCACTGAGCTTACCGTAGGTCTAGGTCAATTTGTGTAAGATTGTCCGAAAAAATTTTTTTTTAATTGATGGGGCCTTGCGAGTTTAAAATTGGGTATTGTTGTCGGTACAAAAAGCCTTTTCAATGTATATCGGTGAAGATCGCATAGTTCAAAAATACCATACAGACAGCGAAAAACGACTAACTTTTAAACTACGCATTGATCCCAATAAAATACTTATAAATAAATAAATAATAAATAAATAAATATTTCTGGACAATCTGACACAAATCGACCTGATCCTACGGTAAGCTCAGTAAGGCTTGTTGTAGGTACTAGACGACGATATACATAATAGATAGATAGGAACATATAAATACTTAAATACATACTTATAAAGATGATCGACGTTTTTCTAAAGAACTAAATAGACTATAAATAGATACTATTACTACTATATAGATCACTCAAAATTTATAAACACAAATCGGATCATGCCAATTGTTTTGAAGTTTTATCCCAAATCCGTTTGTATCAAAGTGCCTGTGTAATACCCACGTAAGCTGTGGGTTGGTCTTTTTGTAATCCCCCCAGAACAGGTCTGGTCCGAGCCAATTAGAATGAGTAAGACGGATGGTGTGCGAGGGAGTCAAAGTTTAATTGACTGGCATTAAACAAACGAAGCGTCCCGCGGAGCGCGGGATTGCGGTTAGGAGGTTAGAAACTACTGATTTATTTAGTTATTTGAGTGTTTTATGAGGAAAAATAAAAAAGGAAAGTTTAAGGCTGATAGGTTTTTACTGATTTTGAGTGAGATTATTTTTTATATAAACGGGTCACTCACGGAGCTCATGATTATGGTTCACGAATTGGACCGAAACATATGTCGAACGGTTTTCGACCTTAAGATGCGTGAGTGACCCGTTTATATATATTTCTAGTATGTCTGAGTCTCACGGGAGTTTTCTATTAAAAGAGATGAATTTTTTATGTCATCATATTATATTGGTTTAATATTTGATATTTTTGGAATGATTTGACATTTCTGTCGTATAGTATTAGCTCTTAAGCGATATATCTGGCTTTGGGTAAGCTTCAAGGTTGTCAGAAATCGTGATACAAAACAGATCTTTGTATTTATTATATAAAAAACGTAGCGTAGTTATAAAATCGCTCCAGTACCCTTACCATGAGTTGTAACATTGACGTTTTCGATAACGAGTTTCGAGTTTACTATGTGTGTATCTGAGTGTGTGTACTATATGAGTGCGAACGAGATGCACAGATAGTAAACTGGATATTCGTTATCGAAAACTTCAATGTCACAACTCATGGTAAGGGTACTGCTATTAAGACGTGAAGAATAAGCAAACATGCACACTCATACACTTACAGATTTTTTATTTATAAAAAGGCCTCGCTTGGTGAGCACATGAAAAAAACATAATAAAGCCACAGCCGTAATACAACGTTAATTACCACGTTTTTTATAATTTGATCACTACCATTAGACGGATTAATTATATCATCCAGATCGTATTAGATTGCGTTTATCACTACTGCACGAAACTTGAACACTATTACTAAATGTGAAGTCTATGAAAAGGGAGCTTGTTATTGATGGCGCTTACGGCTACGACAATGCGCGACTTGCGGCGCGGCAACCGTTTTATCTATTCGTTGCGCGCTCAAGACGCGCAATGCACTGCGAGTAGTTGGGATCACACGCAATGAACAGACAAACGCTTGCCGCGCCGCAATTCGCGCAATGTCGTGGCCGGGCCGTTACGCCGTTGTTAAAAATGACACAATAGAAACGTAAAACGGAGTGACGTAAGTGCCATCGACATTACGGTTCCTATTTTTGGATGTCTCAAATGTAAGCTGAAAACAGGATAAAAAATACTTACAAACGGCACAACTACACTAGTGATAGTGCGTTATTATTAAACGTCTTACGGCTGAAATGATGATGATTATTTGTAACTTGTAACTATGAATAGTCATGACAGTTAGTCTGGCGTCCAAATTTTTTTGTTACCGACAGTAGTACCAAGAAGCTCTACTCATATCTATTTTTGACGCGACAGTAGGTACGATAGAAAAAAATAGTATAATTCACTCAGTGTTGGCTCTGAAAATGCCAGGAATCCAGTATATATTATTAAAAAAAAAAAAAAATGTGAGGACCTACTCAAATGAAATAGAGCGACAGAGACAATCATCCGAAATCGAATTTCGCGGTAAGCTCTGTTTCTAAGGGCGACAGTATTAGAGGACAAAGACAGTATGAATTACTCTCTAAGACAGACCCAACTATAGCATCTATTATTTAAAAAAAAAAACAAGTAACTGGCACATAATATTCGAAACATAAAATTAGTTTCCCATTACAAGCACTTTTGTATCGTTAAATCAAATAAGGAACGCTCCGAATCCGTTCAGATACATTCTTAATTCAAATTCACGTCGAACAAAGATAGCTGCCATTCAAACGCGGAACGATACGCCTCTGATATCTAACTGCGCTAGATCAGAGCCTAGTATGTGTTCTTTGCGTTTGAACTTTACAAAAAAATATATTGGTGAATGGGTTGAAATGAATTATAGCAGATTAGATTACATTTATTAGGTATTTCTGTGACAATTTAATTCTATTATTCACCTATACATCGGGGCCGCTCGGAATGGTTTGTAATAAATAGCTTTATTTTGTTTTAAGTATATTATTAATAAGTTATTAGTTTTATTCATATTAAAGTTTCTTTATCTTACGTTTTTTATGTTGTTCATTGCCTATTTTTGTATTTGCGCCTTACGATTAAATATATATTTAATTATATATAAATAGTACATTATAATAAAACAATACCTTAGTGTTCGTAAGTAATGAAAATAAGCGTTTACAAAAAAAAAGTAATTTCACTCAAAATTGACAGATTTTTTCTACTGATTTAAAAAGAATAATTGATATTTCCAATGTTATTTTGTAGCGTTAGTTAATGTTAACCAAATTGGATCTTAATTTAATCAGCTTATAAGATTAGACCTAAACAAACAGTAGATTTAGTGTACCTATATCTAGGGAAGGTAAATTAACGCCACCAACGAACCGAGCTGACCCTTGCAAACCGATTGTACTGTAATAACAATCTTCGTTATTTCATAATTAGTTATACATACTTACATTTTTAAACGTAGGTAGTTCATGGGAACGTCCATAAAAAAAAACAATACGAAGGAATTTCATATTAAATCTAAATGTAAAGGGGTCTGGAAGCATGAAGGATTTGAACTTATATTTTTTTTGCATAATATTAAATAAGGTACGCTTTGAACAGATTTTATTAGAAATATCAGTCGTGTAGATATAAAACTTGACTAATTTATTATTATCTATATAGTTATAATATGTAGAGGGTTAATTTGAAACTTACGCCAAAATTTTTATATAGAACGCCGACATGCGTGTACACATACGTTACTTGTATACCGGGTGTTATAAAAAACTACATCTGGTCATGATTTGGAACAATGTTTACCATGTTTATAAATCGTTTTATTCTTTTATTTATTTTAATTCGAGACATTGATTGGCACTTACAATATTATAATAAAAGCTATTTAGTATACCTACTTCTTCTTACTAAATTCTAAAAATGTAGTTATTATATATATTTTTATTATATATAAGAATGGTTTAAATCTACTTGATTGCCAATGATACTAATATGGCATAATCATGATTAACATTGATTGAATTCAAGAATATAGTAGGACTTAATGTACCTGCCACAATGAATCTGCAATTTAATTTGTTGAATATCTTTTTAATAGTAAAATAAGACATGCTGGTTTCTTATAGAAAACTACTCAAGTACAGATATAGAAAAAAAAAAAAAACATTACACAAATCGACTTAGTCATATAGTAAGCTCATTTAGTTTTGTGTAATAGGTACTGGATGACCGACATAACATAATAGATATATAAAACATATAAATAAATATTAAATTAAGAAGTCAAGAAACTCTAATTAAGTATTTGTATATTATACCTATATCGATAGCTATTTACCCATAACACAAGCCTTGTTGAACGTACCGCGGGGCTCAGTCAATTTGTGTAAAATCTCTATAATATTTCTTTAATTACATATATAAGTCCGTAGCCCAGAAACAAATACTCGTGATAATGGCACAAATACTAATCGCTGAACAAACATAAATGGCAGTGGTACATATTGCCGAACCATTGGCCGTTGGGGCGTAAAAGTTCTCAAGTGGCGACCACGCATCGGAAGGCGCAGTGCAGAAGGTGGACTGATGACGTGGTAAAGATCGCGGGAATCTACTTGATGCGCGTGGCGCAAAACCAGTTACTGTGGTTCGCTATGGGGAAGGCCTATGTCCAGCAGTGGACGGGCTTCGGCTGATATGATGATGATGCACAAATACATTCCCTAGCCCGGATAAATATTTGTTACCCGGTTTTGGCTCTCAGCAGTCGTGCTCTAGCCTAGCCTCCGCGCTCCGTAAGCTGCGTTCGTAATTATTGCCTCGGTCATAATAATGGGTTACGTTATATGCCTTGCATTTGATGGCTGCGTTCAGACTGGAAATTTCACTAAACAATGCTTTGGCGAGTCGAAAATGAATCGCGGTTCGGTACAGATGCCTGTCAATCCTTATGGGGTAAGGCCGTACTAGTGCGAATTTCGCGCGTGTTGTTAATAATTTATGACCGGGCACTGCCCAGTATAACGTGTGGAAAGTGGTTGGTAGTTTTGTAAGGTCGCCTGTAGTGTGCTAGATCGCTTCTCGTGGCGGTCTATAGCGGAGGCTTATGCTATGGCAGTGTACGTCCGTGGCTGATAACTTCGGCGCTACCGCGAAAAATTATATTCGTAAATTTCGGACGATTGTCTCTGTCACTCTCATGACGTCTTAATTGGAGTAAAAGATAAAGATGCTCGAAATATACGAACTTCGACGTTTGCGGTACCGGCTCTAGACAGTCAGTTGTTGTTTATTACATACTGTAATATTAAAAAAAGCCGTTTATGCCGATAGCAAAGTTTAGAATCCTTATATTCCTTCAAATGAAATACGCGAACCTAAATCTCTATGTACTTTAACAAGAAGTAGAAAAAAAATAAAGTTATGTCATTATTCTTAAAAGTTTGTTAAACCTTACAGACTGTTTAATAATTGATTGTCCCTTTCCGTCTTATATAAATCTGTGTTAGCTTGAAAGAGACTAAAATCTGAGGATAAAGCTACAAATTATTCAAATAAATCCCTATAGTTCAGTAAATACCTTTTTATTTCACTTCACACCCTTGAGTTCGAGAATTGGAATGAATCGTCCAACTACCGAGCGCAATCGAATATTTAATTGAATTTGAATTAAGAACACTCAGAATTTAAAATGAAATAGCGTAAAAGCCCTTAGCAAACAACTGCTAATTTAAACTTAATCACGTGGTATTAAAATCTAATTTCGAATGTGAACTTGAACTTCATGTGGCTTAGCTTTAGTCGTCGAACGTTGGAACGTTAATTTGTTCATATCGCCTACCAAGTCGTCGTTTGTTGATCAGTTTTTTTACTCGACACACGGATATTAAGAGTATAGAGATCAGACTTATACTGGTTAGTTTGAAGAACAGTTAGTCGGCGTTAGGAACAAGGGTCCACCTTGTACCACGCGCTGCCACAGTTGACATAACATCATGATTTTTACGTCGATTTGTTAGGCTAAGTACAAATTGCCCATACAAATATTTTAATCGATCGCTAGCGTTACGATTTGCCAACTCTTGGTAGAGGTGATTGTACCGTCAAGGGCAGTAATATGTGTACACATTTTAACCTTATTGCAATGGCATAAGGTGCAAAAACGTATACATTTTTCTGCCTTTGACGTACGTGACGTTCCGAAGAATTGGTTAGGCAAGTGTTTACATTTCACGCAAACATCTTGAGCGTGGTGAAATAATGAAGTTGAGTCAATAAGCGGTGCGTCAAAGAATTCAAACATTTCACTGAATTGTTTTGACTTAACAGTTAACTTGGTAATACGGGCAGTTGAAGATTTTATTTGTATGGACTTCGCGATCAGTCTTTGTTTTGTGGCTTGCTTAATAATTTACAGTGATTTATGTTTATGATTTGAATTTGCAGTTATTGAGCTTACTATAGTTGTGTACATGTCTACGTATTTTGATCATTCTAAGAAAACTACTATATTGGATGATGGACAAAGTTATAAAAAGTTAACTAGAAATCGATGTACACTAAAAAATATCGACACAACCAAAGTGCCAAAATATGTGTTCTAGTGAGAAGACGGAGCCAATATGGCTTAGCCTTTTCTTCGTGAGCTTCGATAAAAACGGTTGAACTGCGGGAATGTTAGTTAAGCCGGAATCGACACTCCGTCGCTGATATACATATAAGTACAGTGTACACCTACTATAAGGTAAACCATATTATTTTTATTTTAAGGAGTATGTATATATTATATTGTAATTATGGTGGTATCGATATCATATTACCTACGTTGTATTCATATTTTTATTAATAAAATAACGGAAAAATCACTGATTTGTGAATTGGCTTAAAAAAGTATTACGCTACTATACATAATTAGCAATAATAATAATTCATCTTTTTAACAACCCTACCCTAGGGCTGGCAAAACGGATTTGTATTTTGATCAACGCAAGAGTCAAGAATTATTATTAAAAATTAGGGTGAGCCAAGTGGACTGTGACAATTTACTAGTTTTCGCTAAAAAGGTCCTAACTGCTATACTAATTACGTTTATAAGTGACTTTTTTATAATAGGAAAAAATGTCATATGCGCAAAACCGTATATTATAACAGGCCGTGCATAATTTCGACGTGTCTGCCACTGTTGACTCTGCTCCCCATTATTACTTTTTACGGTTTAACAAGCTCGTATTTTTACTTATCTCATTGTGTGAATTGTTATTGTAAATTTTGGCGGAGGGTGGCAGCCCTAGTGACAAAAAATCGGAGGGTTGTCGCGAATTGTGGTTATAACTGCGCCAATTTAGGTAGAGATTATTTTTTTAACTTCGTTCCAAAGGGGTAAGATTTTTTGTAATTGTCAATAGTATTATGCGACATGGAATAGTAATATCGTATTAATATAACATAACTATTAAAGTAGAATATAGCAATTTGTCATGCATGATATTTTAATCGTAATATTAATATGTGAATATTTTAAAACGAGTCTAAAATTATTTTCTTTTACCTAATTATGTTAAAGATTTTAAAAAGTAAACGCATGAACAAAGTAGTTTTATATTGGAGATGGCAATTAAAACAATATAGCTCGTATTTATTCAGGGAAGCGATCGGATTTTTCTTATTCCAATTACCAGAATGTCTAAATTTGATTATTCAAGTCGCTGTAACTCAAACTCAAACTCAAACGTTTATTCAGTAAGTAGGCCACAAGAGCACTTTTACACGTCGAGTATACAAAAGTAAAAGAGAAAAATAAAAACTACACCGGTTCTAACCCTACACCTCTGACCCGAGAAGTATTTTGCCTTTTATGACCGGCAAGAAACTCGGCGGGACTTATTTTTTCAAAACAGTATTACAAAAGATATCTTATACAAATTACATAAAAATGCGTTATTCTTTAAGAAAACATATCCAACAATTACTGTATTTAAGAGGATATGACATTGAATAATTAACCGCAAAATGAGGTGATGACTATGTGTTAATTTATTTACAAACATCTTGATGGTTCACTAGATAATTTTTTTATGTTTTTTTTTTTCGTTCAATGAAACATTATTCATGAATTTTCCTTTCCAGCTGCCATCGTCGGCTTCATCGCATTTAAATGCGAAACTTTTTATTGTCATTTCCTTGATAAAAGTTTTAAAGTAGTTTTTACGAGTTTAATTTCGGCCGGCTAATCTAACTTGCGGTGACCCTGGCTTATGAAGTTATGCCTTAAATCTTTAGGGTTGTCAACTTGTGAGTAATTAACTTAAAGATTATATTTTATTGAGCGTATTACTGTTATGCGGTTAAGTAATAATAAGTATGTAAAAAAATGGCAGATAAAAAACAAGATTAACAGCACCATTGTATTCAACTTGTCTTAGTCATAATTCAAAAATTGATTCAAATCATTAAAATGACTCAGGTCGCATGACTAGACTTGTTTAGCCTTTAGTCATTCTTCTTAAATCATGACTTAATACGAGTACAATTTTACGTACTAACTATATAGTGGGTGTTATCTATAAAGTGTGCAATACCACTGGAACATGGGGAGCTGTCTCTTAGAGTGGTGGAACTTACTGCGATCCCAACCCGCCTGCCATTATGGCATTGAATGGATATGGGTCAGAGATCGCTCACTGTGGCGGTTTCTGGGGGAGATCGTGTCCAGCAGTGGACGTCCGAAAGTGATATAGTGCATACCCTCTTTCGTGAAACTCCGTGGTACTGATCAGGTTTTGAACTCAAGATCATCACAAAAATCCAATTATACGATTGTCATTCTAGCTACGCTTTATTTGGAGTGAAGGAGACTGATACCCAAAATTTCTGTCGTCTTGAAGTTTTTTTTTCTTTATGATAAATATGTGACATCATCTATGAAAAGGGACCTTATTGTCGATGGCGCTTAAGTCATTGTTCAAGATGGCACAATACAAACGCAACGGTACGACGTAAGTGCCATCGACAATAAAGTCCCTTTGCATAGATAGATAGATAGATGCATAGATAATGTCATATATTACAAATGTATTGCTATTTGACTTTGAAAACTTTGTTTTGCCAATTTAAAATAACAATACTCGTATATCGAAATCAGGTCAGTATTGTCGGCAATACCTACCGGCGCACTGCCAACTCCTAATGACTAAGACTGTTTACTGTATGCGCACGATTCGCTGCGCACGCAAATAGAGAGGCAATCAGTGTTTCTATTGAACGATTACCTATTTTCAAGGGCGTTGCGAGTATAAGACTATTATAGACTGCGGTTGTATGAGTTGTATTAGTCAAGTATGTATTTAAATAAATAAATATGACAGGACATTCTGACAGAAATTGACTGAGCCCCACGGTAAGCTCAAGAAGGCTTGTGTAGTTTGCGCTTGAACGATATATATAATGTACAAATATTTAAATACATATTTTGACGACCGTTCTGGCCTAGTAGGTAGCGGCCCTGCCTATGAAGCCGATGGTTCTGGGTTCAAATCCCAGTCAGGGCATTTATTTGTGTGATGAGCACAGATATGTTCCTGAGTCATGGGTGTTTTCTATGTATTTAAGTATTTATATGTATCTATATATTTTATATATCGTCGTCTAGTATCTACAACACAAGCCTTACTGAGCTTACCGTATGACTACTTAGGTCGTTTGTGTAAGATTGTCCCGAAATATTTATTTATAGGTATATAAAATAACCAAAGGTTCCATATTCATTATCTGCAGAACTACATAGACATAGTCCTTCAGTTAAGTTTTTCATCTATAGTGATGACAAAGGTATAGTCAACCAATTTGATTTACGGGTCACTTCGAACCTTGTCACAGTGACGTTAATAAGAGATCTTTTGCGTCTTTAATATAGATTTTCACTGTGACAAGGTACGACGTGGCCCGTAAATCAAATTGGTTTACTATACCTGTAAAATGTCCTTTAATAACACAATATGTACAGTTAAAGCCTTGAATCTGGGGCAGCCCAACTGGGGAAGTACCTCCTCCTTACAGAAGACCACAGCCATAATAGCACTGCTACCTTTCAGGTATGCAGTGTTGTGTTCCTGATGGCGAGTAGGGTTCCCAGAGCTCAAACCCTTAAAGGCCGGCAACGCGCTTGTGACTCCTCTGGTGTTACGGGTGCCCATGGGCGACGGTAATTGCGTACCATCAGGCAATCCGTCTGCTCGTTTGCTGCCTATCTCATAAAAAAATATATTTAAAGACTAGAATCACATAAATCGCGCAAACATTGCCGGCCCGTCCGCAGCGGGACAAAGGCCAATTACGCCGAACGCCGATCGGCGTCGGCTTGATAGACGCCGATCGCCGTCTATCAAATGGCGCTAAAAAATGGCCGTCAACCCAGTGACCGGTAAAAAGGGCGGTGAAATGGCGCCAGGGATCCGTGGGTTGTCAGGTTGTTAGCGGGGTTTTATGGAATATTCTTTCGCTTGTTGACGAATGTGTAGTATGGAAGACTTATATGAAACAAATATGGGTGGTATTTATTATAAAACTAGCGAACCCGGCGAACTTTGTACCGCCTGAGAGCCTATTTGTGATTGATTGTCTTTTTTTTTTTCTTTTTTAAGCTTACTATTAAACTTTGGCCAAGATGATCATAACGAACCCAAAACCGTTGAAATCGGTTCAGCCGTTCTCGAATTATAAAAGCCGGAACTAACACAATAGTACATTTCGATAAGTAAAAAAAAGATTTTTTTTCGACGAGGGTGAAAGTTGGAGCCCGAGTGAAACGAGGGTGACAATCACCCGAGTCTTAAAGAAGTTTTTACACGAGTATCGAACCTAATTTTTCATAGCAAGTGCCTTAAAAAGTGAAATTTACGCACGCGAAGCGTGCGAAAAGTTCACTTTTTACGCACTAGTTAGGAAAATTTATTTTTTTAATATACGAGTACATTGTCTTTATTAGATTCTTCATCACTGGAACAAAAATTAACTTAGGTGCGCCTTGCTACGTCAGTGTGCGTCTATTGACACTCAAGTCAGACCCAACCCACATACGAACCCAAACCGACATACGTTCTATCGGGAATGGACATCTACTGCTGGTCATAAGCCTCTCGCATAGACTGCCACAAGGAGCAATCTCTGAGAGTGGAGATTCAATGATTATATCATTGGCACGCGGGTTGGCTATATCCTCAGCTTTAAGGGACGATGTTCTCGCCTTCATATCTCAAATCAATTTAGTATTAAAATGGGGATAATGTAGCATTATAATGGTTAAAAAGCTTTTGACATCGGTTCAGTAGTTTCGGCGCCTAATCAATGCAAACAAATAAACAACCGAAACCTTATTTATAGATAGACAGTTAAAAAAAGGCTTCGATCAATTCTGATGATTTCGCCGTCAAAGTGATAGCAAATCAATCGAATAACTTAACAAATTTCGTATGCAATGCGTTTGACTGTTTGAGATAAATTCTTCATTAGCTGCATAATTCTGCGTTAGATTACTTCGTGATAAGTTAATGAACAAATAATATAAAATATATACTCAAGACATCTTCGCCATTTTGATGCTAAACTGGAGGTCCTTTATGTTTTACAATAGTAGTTAGAAAAAACGTTAAAAATGTGCCTTTATGACTTAATTTTTGAGAGTTTAACAGTTTTTTTTTTAATATTTTAAAGTGGTACCAACACCAGCATATTACTGGTTGTAATGTAACAACTTTGCATAGCGATATTTATTCATGATGTAAGCTAATTTGATTGTATTACATTAGCACTTAGCATAATATATGCTGGACTAATGCTAATTGAATATACCGCCTCACACTAAGTACCGTCATGGTAAAATGTTATGTTTAACTGATATTGTATTATATATATTATAAACTATTTATGTTTGAAAATATGGATACATCTAATGTGCCAAAACCATGTGTACACGACTCTTTTACTATGGTGTAAAGTCTCCGATTATTTTTTTTGTCAGATGTGACCGTGCCAAATGACCAGGTCAGGAATCGAACCTAACGTTTCTCCTTTGTTATAACGTCCTTGGTCCTCCACATTACTTTAGATTTGTTTTCTATATGAAATGCCTTAATGTAGTATTATTTTGCAGGTAAGACTCATGGATATCACACTAATAATAAAGATCTACAAAATAGTAGTAAGTATATTCACGTTTTTAATTTTATTATTTACGTACAGTTAGCATCACAAGTTGCTAAGCTAGGTGTTAGAAATTACCTTAACACGACTTTATAGCTAAGATAATAAGAGCGTCTCAATATCACCTGGCCCGCAACTTGTGCTGCTAAGTGTACTTATAGGTTATTGGCTATGGCAATGCGTTATGATTTTTCATTACATTTCACAAATCAATATTGCTCCCTAATCAAAATGCTTCATTTTGCCATAACTCGCCATTTGTCGATGAGCACAGGATAACAAAGCGCGTCTCTCATTACTAATGATTGGTCGGGCCATCTGTCGATCGATCGGGAATAGGGGCCCGATTACTATTGGTAAGTTAGATGCTAAATTTAGCAACGTTTAAAGTGCCAATTGGCTAGTTTTTTTCATGCAAGCTGTCATATCCTATAGATTTTTCTTCTTTTTTCCATAAATAAAGCAAGTGCAAATAAGGAGGTTTTTTAAAATATTTATTACTAATTTTTTAAATACCCTGTTGAGTGATTTTTTCTATTTTATTTTTATTTATTTTTTCTATTCGTACTTGTGACTCCTCTGGTGTTGCGAGTGTCCACGGGCGGCGGTAGTTGCTTACCATCAGGCAATCCGTCTGCTCGTTTGCCTCCTATATCATAAAAAAAAAAATTAAGAGGGCAATTTTTGAGAGTCTCGACTCTGTTTACATTTTCGACAGAGTTAAACCAAAAAAATGTATTTTGGAAATATTAGTGATTGGAAATTTAAATGGTGGGTGTTAATACTACAAATTCCTATTATTATTGTGAGTGATTTTTTTCACCCTAAAAATTTACGACCAACGCAGCCAACGCTCTTAAAAAAATCACTCACTTGGTTTTTTATTGTTTTTTAAACTTTTTAAAATTTAATAGAAATTCGAGAATAAAACAGAACAGAATATATAACACAGAAACCTAATCATGAATACATAGAATATATTATTCTGGTTTGATTACTGTTAATGTGTTTACTATACGTCGTGTTTGGATTGCATTGAACTAAATAAACAATTTGTAACGAATGCCTCCAGTCATACAGCTGGGGTTTCACAAGAACATACAAATTAATCTGAAGTGACTTAAAGTAACAAACCAGTTAAGTAGAATAGGTTTTAGTCATATTTTGTATACCTATGTTTTCCAGTTTGTAGTCATTTATAGATCAATTTCATTAATAGTTTGACTTTCTGTAAAGTGATACACCTTTTTGTAAAGTGATATTAATTTCTGTAAAGTGTTATTACTTTCTGTAAAGTCATAATATATTACTTTCTGTAAAGTAATACTGTTGTCACAATGACATTTTTAAATAAATTTAGATTTGGTCTGGCGTGTTGTTAAATATCTGGAAATTTAAAAATATGTTTTACAGCAGCCTGCCATGGGTTCGCACAGGTTAACAAAAAAATAAGGGATAATGTAGGATTCTAATGATGAAATATGTTTTTTTAAATCTGTTCATTAGTTTCGGAGCTTATTCAATCCAAACAAACAATCAACCAAATATTTTCTCTTTATAATACTAGCATATGTAGATCTAGAATATATTATTTTTTTCTAATCATGGCATTAATAACTTGCAAAAACCAAAAACAAAAAAACATTTAAAATAACTTACCGTACTATTATTATAGCCAGTACGCTTAACTTCAAGTTATTTTGTCGTTAAAGTTTATAGTCAGAGTCACCGTTATAATAAGTTGTAATATTCTCACAATGCGTCACGAATAGAGTCCAAAGTCATAGCACCAGGAACGCCTGTCGATTAGAGGCCCTAGCATTGTCTGCCGACTAGCAGAGCCAGCAACAATGGGATATAAAAGTTATAAAGCCACTGAGAGCGTGCACTTTATATTATTGTCCAGTCTAATACATACATATGTATACAATTTTGGACCTTATCGTAATGCGGTAAGGTTGAGATGTGTGTACATATTAATGACGTAGTCAGGTAACATGTTTATGAGTATTGCAGTGGAACGATTGTCTGAATTATATGTGTATTAGAACTTGGAGGGCGTATTAAGAAGTTATTTCTTCGGGTTTCAATAAATTATCTCTTCTTCAATAATTCAGGAATTTGTCCCGTTTCCAAGTCCGCAATTGTATTTGTTGTAAATACTAAAAAATAAAAGAAACGTGGAAAAATAAACTGCCTCGGGCGAGACTCGAACCTGCGACTCCGGCATGCTTGCCCATCGCTTTGCCAACTGAGGTATCGAGAACAATATCCTTTAGCTACAAATTATGGCATTATGGGTTCGTTAGCTGAAGTTTCTACTTACTGCAAAAATATTTACCTACTTTTAAATAAAGTACGACGTACATCTTGACTTTGACCTTCGACTGTCGAGCAAAACAAAAAAAAACTTTTTACAAACAAACGCTAACGACAATTACACGAATACTTCGATATTGTACAGTCAGCGGCAGAAATGGCTATGCGAGAAGAGTTTTGAATCTTGACGCGCTCTTATCCTCTTACAAATAAAGTCGTGCTTAGCTTATTTTCAATACTTCGCTAAGCAACTTTTGTTGCTGGCTGTATGAACAAAATCACATGCAAGTTTCTGCAACAATGTTTTTCCCGGCCGTTCGGCACGTAACCGGCCCTAAACCGGATACAATCGGTGGCCACCGGTTTACTACCGGTCGCACGCTGTAAATCTCTTTGCCAATATCGGCCGTCGCACCGGTTAATTGAGGCAAACCCTTACGTTTAGTTCCCTAGTTCCTTTACCTCTAGTTGCCAAAAATTTACTTTCTGGCGTTGCTGTTAAATGTTGGTATGAAAAAATTGTACAGAATAAGGCAATCGTGGCAGAGGTACAGTTATGTCTGTGCACATACTGAGATTTCATCTTTTGGTGTTAAACATTTAGTAATACTTTTAGCCAGAAGTGGATAAAAAAAAAACGTACGATTAAGTATTTCCACTACTAAATAGCAGACAGGAACCCAAATATACAATATAACTGTTCTAAACATGTTTAAGGCCTTTTAGCGAGTCACTAACAAAACAATGTATTCATAAATTATTTTTTATTATGCAGAAACGTCTGCTAGCGAATATCTTCGATATTTAAATCAAGAGAAAAATAGAAAAAATTGACTTGCGGCGCGACTCTAACCCACAACCACTGGATCACTAGCCACTGGATTGGTAGTGCACTGGGCTAATAATCCAGTGGTTGTAGGTTCGAGTCCCGCCGCGAGTTAATTTATTATATTTTTTTATTATTTAAATATCGAATGTATTCATAAGTCAGAAAAAAAAATCTTGCAATAATTGACCTAGTTCTGCAGTAAACTAAACAATAAATCTGTTTAGTAAAAACTTGTAAAGTAAGTGTTATTTTTTGTAAAGTTGAATAAGAGACTACAAGCATTTAATGTATAATATGTGTTCTCACAAAAATGATTCAAGTTGGATGAATAAAACAATTTGTTTTTTTATGTATCAAATTTTTTTTTCTCCGTAAACTTCAACTAAAAGCCTGACACACACACAATATATCTTTATCAACCTTCCCAAAACACGTCCATAAATATGTAAAACAGCACATTCTATATTTAAATAATATTCATGCTTACAATAACATAGTGCCGACAGGCAAAAAAAGAGTTGAGTCCCCGAAAGGCGGTGCGTGTTGTCACCGTACTTTATCGGCTAAGCTGAAACAAAACGCGGGATAAATGTACTTCCTTTATGCAGTAGGGTGACAATGCGTACGAAAATATAGGACAAATGCAGCCCGGATTTTGTGGGATATAGTTTATGCTGGTTTTTTAGTTTCTGTGGCGTTTTCCGTGTTTTGCAAAAATAGTAAACGGACGTTTTGGAAAAATACTAACTGGGCTCAACATAAAGCTGTTTAAAGTATGTGAATACGTGATATCAGAGGTTTATCTAAATAAGAAGAGAAACAGCTGATAAATTAGCGGGATTTTATGATAAAATTGTATCTATGTAGATATAAATCAGCTTTTTTCCAAGGCACACAAAGCCGTTGGCCAATAGTAGTTAATTATATTGAATTTTATTAACAAACATTATAAAAATAATATCCAATTTGTTTTTAGTATAGAAACTAAATTCCTGGTCATATTCGCCAAGAAACAAGACCATGCTCATCATGTCAGCCGAAAGACGTCCACTGCTGGACATAGGCCTCCCCCAGAACGACCCAAGAAGACCGATCTATCTAACTAGGTCGTCGCTCCACCGTGTGGAGACCAGGCTCACTACAAATAAAATAAACCACACCTTAGTATTTTCGCGCCATCTGGGATCTAGGTACTAGGATCACATAAGTTACTTCCACACTTTATTCTGCAGTTTACGCGATAAAGGATTATATTCAAGACAGTAAGAGAGGGAACATATCATATTTTCCTGGAACAAAACGTGACAAGAGATTACTTGAACTGCTCTAGGTATTATGATATCGATACCTCCTACGTATACTGGGACAAGTGCAAAATCACGATTTTACAGAAGAGCTGTTTAAAGGTACAAAGTTCCATAACTAACTCATACCTTGACATATTTTCATGAAATTTTCAAATATGTATGATGAATGTATTTCGCTTAAATCTACATAATTACTATTTCAAAATTAGTAGTAGTTTTTGAAAAAACTGTAGTTAGTCCAGTATACGTGAAATTAACGAGTTCTATTTTTTGATAAACTGAGATAACTACCACTTGATCCAGTATACGTAGTAAATTGTTATTTGATGAATATGGACATAATCTTATTTAACTAAACGCTATGTGTCACGTATCACTCTTAAATATCTTAAAAAACTCCAAGATCCAGTTCGGATAGATTTTATCGGTTCAATTTCGCCTGATTTGTCACTTGTACCAGTATACGCCTGAGAAATGCCTGAATGAATGAATTATGTACCAGTATACAATTAACATTATTTTGTATGTTGTGCTCATTATAGAAAGTTTAAAGAATTATAATGAAGATATTTAGGCAAGTTACGTTTGTGAGACTAAAAATAAAGCAAGTGTATACTAAAATTGCGTTTATTATAAAGGTAATAATTATAATGAATTACTCAGAGCTATTGTTAGTATCAACGTGATACTGATTGACCATTTACTTTATATGTTTCCTTACAGTCTTCATTCTCATAGCTTAGTGTATATAAGAAATTATTAAACAACACTTTCTCTTAATATTAACAATAAAAAATAAAATGAATAACTCTAAATATAACAACTGAAATCAGTTTAAAAGGTAAAATAGAATATGAATCCCCATAAAAAACAGAACTTCTTATTATTCCTAAAGTCATTCGCATAAAGAACAAGAATCAAAAAAAGAGATCAAGTGATAGTGAGTGAAGTAAATGACCTGACCCGAGAAGATACCGGAAAGAAACTACGGCGGGACTTATTTTTTCAAAACAGTGGTACAGCACATCTTAAAGTACATAATTATGCGTCGTGCGGAGAGAAAACATATCAAACAGTTTTTACAAGATATAACTGAAAATACTAAAATATAAAAGTAAAAATAATAATGTTAAAAAATTTGAATTCACAAAATAGACATACTTTGATATTATGCTTTCTTACCTGAAAGTGAACTGTGTCATTTACGTGATCTGGCAGGTACATACTATTGTTGAAATAATTGCTAGGCGGTTTAGTTAGTTTCTGGTTTGGGCCATGCATGTTTATCTGTCAAATAAAACTCTACTCTGTAATAGCCCTTAGACATCAAAGACTTTTTTAAGTAATTCGTAAGTACTGGGAAGGATAATTTTAAGGCATCATCAGGTAACTTGTTATATAAATGAATACATTGCCCAAAAAATGATTTATCCACTTTACGCACACGACATTTTCTGATAGCAAGCTTATTCTTATTTCTAGTGTTATAGGTATGGATGTCACAATTTTTGGTAAACAACTGAAGGTTTTTAATAACTTACATATTATTTTCATATATATATTGGCAAGCTACAGTTAATATATTAATTTCTTTAATAAGCTTTCTAACAGATGCACCTGCTTTTAAGTTATACATATAACGGATGGCTCTTTTTTGTAATACAAATATAATCTGTATGTCAGCTGCTTTGCCCCAAACCAGAATACCATATAACATTACTGTATGGAAATAACCATGATAAACTAATCGAGCTGTCTCAATATTTGACAGTTGTCTAATTTTCCTAAAGGCAAAAGCGGCCGAACTTAATCTATGTGCGAGTTTAGTTATATGAGTCTCCACTGTAACGTTATATTTTCTTAGTTCGTCGATCCACATATAAAAATTGTATTTCCTCCCGTAGCTCCCAGCGGCAACGGGGACACCAAAACCATTGACCAAAATAAGTGACCAAAACCATTGAAAATCCACATTCATTGATAAAAGCAAGTCAAAAATAATTTGTAACCATGTACTTTTGTAAACACGTACGTACTGGACTAACTGACAAAAGTCTGTAAATATCTCCATAGTTGTTCAAATTAAATGTTCTGAAAAATATGAAATCAAATTTAATTAGTTATCATTAATAATTACTAAAAAAAACCATTGAAATAAGTAAGTCAATAACATTCTCATTTGAAACCACGTATACTGGACTAATTAACAAAAAATCTGAAAATATCACCATAGTTGTTCAAATTAGCTTTTTAATTTAATGTTCTCAAAAATATGCAATTAAATTTTATTACTTACCGCTCGTTTCGCGTTAAAATGGTTTATTTAATACCATACCAGTGCAAACAGACTTCTTCCTCTCGTCTGCTTCATTTTGATGTATTTTGTGTTTAATTAAACAATAAACTACTACACAACATCATAATAACAAAATCATAATATAAAAAGCTTTATTTTATACGTAGTAGGTAGAAAACGGGTAGAAAAGACGTATGCCGCATCTATTGTCGCCCGCGCATAGTGAGACAAGTTCCACCTGCAACGATAGCGAACGAGCATACTGAGACAACTGCCACTTGCGCCGCGCCCGCGCCGCCCTCCCCCGCTAGATGTACCGCGTATACTGGTACAAGTGACTTAGCTCAGTATACGACGTTCTAATTTAAAAAATAGTGTTAGTTGGGTCAGTATACGTCACTTTATTTCGAAAACTAACAGTTATTTCGCTACGAAATTTTTATAGCATGTAGATATAAGTATTTTGATCCCAAAAATGCAAAAAAACGAAAATCGTAAAAATGTCAGTTGTCTCAGTATACGTAGGAGGTATCGATATTATCTAGTAACATTATGGAGTTCGTTTGGTAAGAACTGTAACGATCCCTCGTTCAAACAACGTTTTTAGCGTTGGAAGGCTCCCAACTAGATGGACTCACGATCTAGTTAAGGACGAGAAAGGGTTGGATCCGGGTGGCACAGGAGCGGTCGTTAGGGGATGCTTTTGTTCAGCAATAGACTTTCGACTGATGATTTGAGTATTTTTTATAATTTCTATAGGAACGGTAAACTTCAAACCGACTATTTAATCCCTTTAACAGTTTGACCATCCAACCATGGCGTCCATAGACTACCTTAAAAATATTTGCTCTTCACAAACGGAGTTAAATACCCGCCTATACCTGGATAAAATTACTATAAGCGGGGATTACAAAAAATATTCGTCCTTGTCTCTCAGGTAGAGAATTGATTTGAAAATATGTATCTCCCTTTTTAGGGACCCGTAGCAAATACTTTGGCGGATAGTACGCTTTCCGGCGCGTATTTTTTTGTTTTCTCTGGCCAATTATATGACAGATGAGTGAGATGACATCATTTCATGTCCACCAACGTGTTAGTCGGTATATATACAAAGGGTGTATAGTATAGCCCAACAGTTGAAATTATCTTATTACAGATGATGTACGCTATAACAACAAATAATAAATTGAAATGAATGACATATATTTAGAAAAAACGACAAGGTGCTTAGTTGTCCGAGGCAGGATTTGAACCTGCATCTCAAGCTTTCGCGGTTGACTTCCTAACCTATTATACTGAACACAGCGGAACCCGTCGAAATTTCTCAAATATATGCAATCTTGTTTTTTAAAACGTTTTCAGATACCGTTTATTATCGCTTTTCTTAAGTACATATATATTGATATATATATATTTCATGTATATATTTCAATTTATAAGTTATATAGTTGTGTAAAAAACAATTTGATTTGTTCTTAGTAACAAATGCCAAAATTAGAAAAACAAATGTTGAAGGCTTCCATAAAACATGTGATTGTTGCCGTTAGCCTTTATACTTATTTTAATAACGGCAGGCAAGGCTTTAAACTAAATAATGTGGTGTAGATTGGTACGGAATCCTTCTTGCGTGAGTCCGACTCGCACTTGGCTTATTTTTTTCGTGTCTCAGAAAATCATTCCGAATGGTTTAAATATGACAATGCAGGTTATGGGTTTTGGCGGGATAAAGATTTGTTTCCGTTTTAATATGAGTATTATTATACAAGCCGACGGTCCTGGGTTCAAATCCCAGTAATGGCATTTCTCTGTGCGGTGTTTTCTATGTCTTTAAGTATTTTTTATATCTGGAAAAATACGTTTATTTACAGAAATTATAATCGTAATTATAACTACAAGTACTTAACAAGTTACAGTTTAAAAGCTAAGGCTGTTGAGGCATTGTACCGAGGATGCTGGCGGCATGTCCTCGTTATATCGCAATGCTGATATTAGGTTGATATTATTATATCGTTGTCTAAGTATCCACAACAAAAGTCTTCTAAAACTTACGGTCGAACTTAGTTAATTTATGTAAGGATTATGTATTAATTATTTATACACCGACAGCTTAAGCGCTGAGCTCAAAATGAAGAATTACTAGCAATAAATGAAATAAATTACTGATAATCCGATTGCAATAATCAGACAGTAACCATCGATTTTATAGCTTGCACTCTATCACCGGTAACACGCAATACAATCTTTATTATTTGTTAAATGGATTTATTAGAAATATATACAAACGGGTCACTCACGTATCTTAAGGTCGAAAACCGCTCGACATATGTTTCGGTCCAATTCGTGGACCATACTCTTGAGCTCCGTGTCGCACCGTCGCTGGCGGTGGCCCTTCGAGAACTTCGTTTGTATATATTTCTAGTATGTCTGAGTCTCACGGGAGTTTTCTATTAAAAGTTAAATGGATTTATTTATTAGGTTCATATACATCAACAACCATTTCCCTCGTTTTTCACTCTGACGTTTTTTTTTTCTTTCTCGCTTCTTATTTAGGTTGCGTTTAGACTTGCGTTTTGTTCATGCATCCAGACATCCGAACCGCTTTCACAGATTAATTCGTTCTTTATTTACTTTTTGATTATAACAATCGCTAACACACGTATCACCGGATTACCGAGAATCACGGATAATCGCAGGTTTTCCCTTAAAAAAAACCCAATTCAGCATAAAGTTTGTGCGCGCTGGGACCCTATTGACCTAGGTCATTTGTTTTATCTGAAACCCAAAACACAATAACAGGGGATCGGGAATTTAATTATTATTTTAAGGAGTCTCGAGTCCAACTACAAATTCGTTGTTGAGTCGAGTCTGTAATCCGTGGGGCTCAACTCAGCGCGTAAGAGTTGTCTAAGCGGCAACTTCCCTCAACAAGATAGTATAACTACAATTTCGTTGTTGAGTCGAGTCTCTTAGTCCGTGGGACTCAGCTCAAGGCGTGTTTAAAGAGTTGTCTAAGCGCTGATCGTATGGCAACTCCCCTCGAGATGATAAAAGACTTAACACTGGAATGCTGATCACCAAATTAACTAGTGTCATCAATAATTGGACCCGGGTATGTCCTTAAACTACGTCCAACAATGAGAGGTAGGGCACAGCGAAGTACCATCACGCTTGAATCTGGAGAAGCCCAACTGGGGAAGTACCTCCTCCTTACAGAAGACCACAGCCATAATAGCACTGCTACCTTTCAGGTATGTAGTGTTGTGTTCCTGATGGTGAATAAGGTTCCCAGAGCTCCAACCCACTTATAGGTCGGCAACGCGCTTGTGACTCCCTTGGTGTTGCGAGTGCCCATGGGCGACGGTAATTGCTTACCATCAGGCAATCCGTCTGCTCGTTTGCCACCTTTGTCATAAAAAAAATATATATATTAAACTAGCTGGCCCTGCAAACTTCACATAGGGCCAGGGAAAAAGTCTATGCTCTTTATGAAAATCTTTCTAGTCAAACTATACAATGTTTTTTACTAACATAAACGGCATTTAATAACGTTAAAAAATGCTGTAATAACATTGAGAGCTTTTTTTACTGAACTAATAAAATAATAAAACGATGAAATCCCACAGCCCGAAAGGGACAAAAAATGCAGCGCGGTATTCCCGACTCGTAAAAACTATCCAAACAAACAGCTAACATACATAATAAAGCACTTTTGTTTCGCTTTATTCTACTCTCGACCTTATTTTAAAGAGTTTAAAGTCTTATTTTCTTTTGGGGTTTCGATGGATATTGAAAGTAAAGCATTCTGTACTAAAAATGTAATAAATATCGAAGGTAAGTAAAAAAACAACTAGTTACAAACCTATAAACTCATATCATACTTGGCGATATGTTTCGTGTAAGCTCTGGTACCTATTTTCAAGCCGAGTTAGGAGCGGTACCGCGAACATCGAAGTTCGTATATTATGAGCATTTTTCTCTTTTACTCCATTCAAGGCGACATGAGAGTGACATAGACAATCGTCCGAAATTTGCGAATAGTGGGTAGTGACCCTGCCTATGAAGCCGATGGTCCTGGGTTCGAATCCCAGTCAGGGCATTTATTTGTGCACATATTTTTTTCTGTGTCATGGTTGTTTTCTATGTGTCTATTCTATCTGTTATATATATCATCGTCTAGTACCTACAACACAAGCCTTACTGAGCTTATAGTAGGACTAGATCGATTTGTGTCAGATCGTCCCGAAAGGAGTCCGAGACGGGATCTCGAACGCTGCAGGTCCTAATACGTTTGTAACTAAGTAGTAGTAACAGTTTTAGTTATAAGTTATAAAACATATTTTGAGGAAAGTAGAGATACTTTAGTAATATTCAATGAAACAGAAGTACAATAATATTTTATTATGTTAAATCATAATTAAATTATATCAAGAAAAAACTAAGTAATAACTAACAAGTAAAACTTTATATTCTGCACCAGTAACCTTTAATGAAAACAATTTAAGTTCTAGGTTTTTTTTTTGTAATTTTATCTTTTTACAAAACGCTGGATATTTTTCTAGCGAATTTGTTTGATAACAAAGTAAAATAGGCGGGGCTGAAATAATTCGCATTTGAATACTTTTTGTGCCTATTGAGCTGTCTAATATCTTAATTTACATTACAATATTATGTTTATAGAACGCGATCAAAGTTTGTCGTACTGGAACCAGAGTTATAAATATAAAAATAGCTTTTATCTACGTACACGTACATATCATAAGTGCTCTAAAATGCGTCCAGAAACCGTAGGCAATGACCAGCATTACCAACCATCAGAAATGAATGGAGATGTAATGTTAACATGACCTACTGAAATCAGTAGGTTATGAGTTTAAATTGGAACAGCTGTCAAATTCAAGTGGGGTGTCTTTTTTAGTATCTATAGATATTAAAACAGTCATTGATACGAAACGCCAATTCGTTATGTTTTTTTAATAAAAATTGAACGACATAAGAACTCGAGTGACAATAGAATAGGGAGTTAATTCGCTTGTCTATGGTATAAAAAAAAATTTGACTGAGATATGAAATACGCAACGCCGCCTTTCCAAACTGTCATTTGTTTTGTTCGTTGACTTTTTAATGTTTCAAGTAACACTAGTAATACTGCAGGTCATTTCCCTACGGTTCCTGAACCCATCTTAAAACATTTATGATATGTGTGTAGATAAAGTAGTGTATGTAACTATACATAATTAGGCATTACAACAATCGTGTGATATTATTATGAAACTCGCCTTCGGCTCGTTTCATAAACCCACACTCTTGTTGTAATGCCCTTCATTATGCACAGATACATAAACTACTATTATATGGGAAACGCAAACGCATTCGTGACGTAAAGTTACGTTACAAACTTTACTCAGGGCTCAGAGTTATAAATATAAAAATAGCTTTTATACTATACGTTATATTATGTATAGGGTAAACAAGAGTGTTATTGCCCACTGCCAGTGATTGCTCGCTGTAAGAGAAACTTTTGACGACCGGTGTGGCCTAGTGGGTAGTGACCCTGCCTATGAAGCCGATGGTCCTGGGTTCGAATCCCAGTCAGGATATTTATTTGTGTGATGAGCACAGTTCCTGAGTCATGGGTGTTTTCTATGTATTTAAGTATTTATATGCAGGTATCTATTTTAAATATCGTCGTCTAGTATCTACAACACAAGCCTTACTGAGCTTACAGTAGGACTAGGTCGATTTGTGTCAGATTGTCCCGAAATATTTATTTATTATTTATTTATTTATTGCCATTTCTATGTGTGGGCAATACTTAAGCGGGCAATAACTATATGCATGGTTTACCCTACGTTTTAAAATATATTTTTATATTTTATAATGGTATAAATGTAAGGGCTGATTAGATGCTCGAATTAGATGGGATATTTATTTTAAATTCCGGAACGATTAGTCTTAAAAATATTTATTTTACTTTATCAAAAAATGTTATATTTCAAATACCTATCTACCTAACAATGTATCGGCACTTAGGGTTGAATTGAAAAGAAAGTTACGGAAGGACAGATGGCAGTCGCTTTTGTAAAACTAGTCCCTACGCCAAATTCTAGCATTAGTTGCCAAGCGGACCCCAGGCTCCCTTGAGCCGTGGAAAAATGCCGTTAGGGAGATGAGATTCAGTATCATCAAATAACCAAATATCAACTATAAGGGCCTTTTCACACTTGAGCGATTTGCCAGCGATTTCTATACAAAATACCGAGATCGTCGCGTTCGAGTTTTATTTAACCTTTTAACGCCCAAAAGTCACTGTGGTCGTGCGTTCAAGCCTCATCGCGGCTCGATTATCCTAATGATTATTGTTAAGAAAAAAATACAAAAAGGTTGTGTTGTTGGGTGGTCATTTTTGCATTGCAATTTTGAACTTGCCCTATAAAGTGATAGAAATCGCTGGCAAATCGCTTGCAAATCGCTCAAGTGTGAAAGCAGTCTAAGCTAAAGCTAAAACATAGTTATTATAAAAAATTTTTCCTCAAACATCCAGATTAATTTCGATGTAAACCAACCCGACTCCGAACCCGTGTCGATATCAAAGGCTAATAAAATCTATCACGACATAAACCACCTGCAAATCTCGTGGCGTACTCAAAAAGACCTTGACTCAAATGGCATTAGCTTTGCAAATGTCCGCTTGCAAGTCAATTGAATGTAATGCATCCATAAATGCATACATTTCAATACTGAGTGGCGGGCTCTTTGGATCTAGTGATTTTAATATGACTGCTACATTCCTGTTTTGTATTATAAGATTTAAAGTATTATGTTAATCTGGCCCGGTACTGCGAACATCGAAGTTCGTATATTTCGAGCATCTTACTCTTTTACTCCAATGAAGGCGTCATGAGAGTGACAGACAATCGTGCGAAATTTACGAATAGGTATCGTTTTTCGCGGGCGGTTCTAAGACACAGAGACGCTACCGCGAGAAACGATATTCGTGAATTTCGGACGATTGTCTCTGTTACTCTCATGACACCTTAATTGGACTAAAAGGCAAAGATGCCCGAAATATACGAATTTCGATGTTTGCGGTACCGGGCCTGATTATTTGCGGATTCAATTCACACTTTCTGTTTTTAAGCTAAATTATTGACTTATCACACCATATAATATAATATTGAATTGATATAATATAATATTGAAGTATGTATGTAGAAACGCTACGTTAATGGGTTCCCAGTGCGCACAAACTTTTGCATAAATCGCGAAGCGTCTGGTTGACGTAACTGGTGACAGAAGAGCTGTCGGCTTTCTCGCACAACGTATCAGCTGCGATACAACAAGGAAATGCTACAACATCCTCGGTACAATGTCTAGTGCCTCTTTTTTAAATTTAATGTAGTAAGTAGTAAAGTAATTATTGTAAAGATGTTTAAGTAATAGTTATTGTTATTTTAAACGATTTTTTTTCAATCTACTGGTGAAACTTCTTTTGAACACTTATGTGAAAATAAACATTAATTTGGAAAACTTAATAGGCTTACGTATTCATTTATTTATATAGTCTTTATTGCGTCTTTATAAGATTATACTAATAGCAGACTTAATGCCTTAAGGTATTCTATGCTTATCAACCAACGCGACAATGCGGGGTCTTATAAAATGAGATATGAGATTAAATTTTTACATACCACGAATAACAATCATATGAAAGTCGGACTCAAAAGCTGTTAACGATAAATTGAGAACTTATATAACATGTATTTTATTTACAAACGCACATATTAAACGAAAGTTAAATAAAGAACAACAAAGCGAGAAGGTATTTCTCTTGAACAAGCTTGTCCCATATGCACTGTATGCACACAATGCATGCATTATCGGCGTTTTATCGTCGCCTTGCACTAGTGCAGTAAGCGTGGGATTACCTACGGGTTTGTCTGCACCGGCAATACGCTCAAGACCTTAGTAGCTTTGTCACTGAATATGTTAGTATATAATTAATAGCTTTCTTGGTTATTATGCTATTTATTACCACCTACGTACATATTTATGTAAATGATATGTCATACTGCGAGTGTGAGATGGCAGAATTGTTGTACGTCACTATAGCTGGCTCGTTGTAATGAGTTTGTAAGTGCGAAAGTGACACAGCAAGGCAAAATGGCTGCCATTTTATCTTTTCTGCTAGCCTAATATGACGGGGTTTCATTTGTCACAATATCTGTCTCGCTCCAACAAGTATATGAATGCGAAAGTGACGGATAACGCGAAAGGCGATAAAATGACAACCATGATGTCCGGCGTATGAGTATGACTAACATGAAAATAAGTAAAGATAGTTGAATTTTGTTATAAAGGCGAAAAATACTTTAAATATACATGTAGGTACTGTTTAATGTCTGACGAGACGACTGGAGCGATACCGCAAACATCGAAGTTCGTATATTTCGGGCATCATTCTCTTTTACTCCAATTAAGGTGTCATGAGAGTGACACAGACAATCGTCCGTCCGTCCGTCGTTGTTCGCGGTAGCGCCGCTGATTCTGGCCAAGTATCCCCACATTATATCATACATACTATTATATTTCACGAACATTGAGCCTTGTGGTACCGGCTGACTAGAATACCCACCCGATACCTATACCCCATCCCCTCACGCGGGTTTCGTAAGGCGACAAACTGTATATAAGATAAGATAAGATAAGAAATATTTTATTAACACTAAATTAGCTAATATTTGGACCTATGTATGTCCTTAAACTACGTCCAACAATGAGAGGTAGGGCACAGCGATGACCATCACGCTTGAATCTGGGGCAGCCCAACTGGGGAAGTACCTCCTCCTCCTTACAGAAGACCACAGCCATAATAGCACTGCTACCTTTCAGGTATGCAGTGTTGTGTTCCTGATGGTGAGTAAGGTTCCCAGAGCTCCAACCCCCCTTAAAGGCCGGCAACGCGCTTGTGACTCCTCTGGTGTTACGGGTGCCCATGGGCGACAGTAATTGCTTACCACCTGACAATCCGTCTGCTCGTTTGCCGCCTATGTCATAAAAAAAAAAAAACTAAGTATTATTTTTATTACGGTTTCGTTAGCAGACGTTTGTGTTAAAAAAATAATTTAGTTATGGGATGGCGCATCGATTTCTGTAATATCTCAATATGACTAGACTCCGATGCCGGTAAAAGTGTTTACATTACCATACAAATTATGGAATAGACATGACTCATGTTTAGGTAAATAGATGGAAAAACGTGTTTCGCAATACTACCTTGTTTGCAGCTGTTATCACGGCTTATCGGCAGTTATCGGTCTTTTACCTACAGTCCGGCAATACCGGTGATGATTTAAACATGTATTATTTTTCACCTCACTAGCTCGGAGAGAACTGTTTTATTCTTAAAAATAGACGGCCATGTTGCGTTTTATTCACAAGAGTGCAAAGTAATTTCATACAAATTGGTTGTACTAATCGAGTGTTGTTTTGACGTTAGCTGGTTGGGTGCTCTTTTGTTTAATGTTTTCGAATGATACCGATAATTTTTTTTCTCTCGCCTAGTCTAAGGTAAGCTCGGTAAGATTTGTGTTAGGCACTATACAATTGATAGATAAATAAATATATAATTAAATAACCCTGGAACAAATATCTATGATGCCGCACCGCACATATTTTTGAATTGT
Organism: Grapholita molesta; assembly: GCA_022674325.2. Classification (NCBI taxonomy): domain Eukaryota; kingdom Metazoa; phylum Arthropoda; class Insecta; order Lepidoptera; family Tortricidae; genus Grapholita; species Grapholita molesta. Next base: position 17,712,327 of record CP053124.2, on the reverse strand, counting down.
TTTTGTAGTTATTTAAATACAGGTATAGGTACTATAGGTAGTTGTTTATAAATATCTCTACTAAATTACTTTGTACAGTACACTCTTGTGAATAAAAATGATTATTACATATTTTAATGTTGTTTCTTATTTTTAGTGTAATTAATATTGTTCTTATCTCTGTTACAGGTATGACACGTTTTACTTAATAAAAAAATAATGAGGAAAACGACTCAAAGGTATGTATTGAAAGTTATAAAAACCAAATAATGTTAGTGAAAACTCGATGTCAAAATTCAAAACGTTACATAAACACAAAAACCATATAAATCGCTACTAAGATACTTTAAACTTGAAACGTCTCCAACCAACTTCAAACTCCAACCAACTTTCTTGTTTGGACCAGCGGCGCTACCGCGGATAACGATATTCGTGGATTTCGGACGATTGTCTCTTTAACTCTCATGACACCCTTAATTGGAGTAAAAGAGACAGATGCCCGCAATATACGAACTTCGACGTTCGCGGTACCGGGCCTGTCTAAAGCTCTATAATCCGTTCAGAATGTTACAGAGAGCGGACTGCTTAGGTAGCCTGGGGAAAATCCAGCTTACCGCAATAGACTTGATTTGGTCTCCAACCACCCCTTCATGGTAACCAGATGGTCACCAGAGGGTTGAACATCATTGTTGAATTTGTTGCTGATTGCGGCAACACGGCAACATCCAGTAACGAACTCTGCAACACGCGTTGCTGCCCGATGCAGCCAGCTATTTAGCAACATTTGTTTTTGTTTTTTTTTTATGACATAGGCGGCAAACGAGCAGACGGATTGCCTGGTGATAAGCAATTACCGTCGCCCATGGGCACCCGCAACATCAGGGGAGTCACAAGCGCGTTGCCGGCCTTTAAGGGGGGTTGGAGCTCTGGGAACCTTACTCACCATCAGGAACACAACACTACATACCTGAAAGGTAGCAGTGCTATTATGGCTGTGGTCTTCTGTAAGGAGGAGGTACTTCCCCAGTTGGGCTGCCCCAGATTCAAGCGTGATGGTCATCGCTGTGCCCTACCTCTCATTGTTGGACGTAGTTTAAGGACATACCCGGGTCCGGGTTGTAGACAACTTAAGCCCTTTCGTTACTAGAACTCCCATAATGTTCTGTTACTTATGCTTTTCTTTATCTCGTCGATAACGCTTTGAAAGCGCCGCCGAACTGAAGGGAAGATTTTTTATTCCGACCACATTGTGAGAAAGTTTGGGGGTTACTTGTCCAAGTCCATAAACATGTGTACCTATATTCACCTTAATACATTGAAATAAGGTTTAATATTGTTTACATATTTATAGAGTTGACTGGAGTAGTGAACATTTTGACTGAACATTTGTAGACTTTATGTCGTCGTAATAAGGTATTTACTTGAATTGTTAGTAAAATGTATATTTTTGTCGCGAGGGAGCAATCGTTATTGTACTTGGAGTACCGAGTTACTGTTTTTTTTGTTTCCTTAAAACACACATCAAAGGAATTATTAATTTTAGACGCGTTAAAATTGACTTAAATAATAAAAGATACAAAAATAGGGTGACAAGAAAGAAAAATATCGAATGACTTTGAGATTTTCACCACAAAATGTATAGTTTTTCAAACTTTTTGGTAATAACTAATCGACTTAAAAAAAAGTGAGAATTCAATATCATAACGGATAACAATGCCCATACCCTCACTATTAAAAACATAAAAAAAAAACATTAAGTCAACATCTTTCCGTGTTCATACAGAATTGACATAAACATTTTGTATGGAAAACGCAAAAGTAATCAAAACAATTAGGTTAAAAAAACCCCTTTGCAAATAAATTGCCTTTGAGCGATCAAACTAGTAATTTGGGGTCGTTTACTAGTTATATATTCCGACGAAGCATGAAGCCATTTAATTAAATAACTATTGTTTTAAAGGCAGTAAGTCTACAATTTTCTATCTAATTACGGGGTTATACAAAAATCAAGGTTCAATCAATAGGAGAGTTTAAAACTAGCTTTCTCCCCCGACTTCGTAATGTATTGTTTTTTTTATGACAAAGGTGGCCAACGAGCAGACGGATTGCCTGATGGTAAGCATATAACCCATGTGCACCCGCAACACCAGGGGAGTCACAAGAGCGTTGCCGCGGCCTTTAAGGAGTACGTTCCTTTCTTGAAGGTATGAGGGTCGTATCAGTCCGGAAATACCGTTGACGGCAAATCATTCCACAGTTTTATTATACTCATACAATTTACACCCCTGTTTTCGTCCATATAAGAAATGGTTTTTGGATAAAAAATATCCTTGGACCTTTCCCTGGACTCATCATTCTCTCTCCATACCAAATTTTATTTAAAAATAGTTCAGCAGTTTAAGCATAAAAAGATAGTCGACAGATAGACAGAGTTACTTCTTCATTTATAATAGTATAGATTAGGTTTATTTCATCATCATCACCATTTCAGCCGTAGGTCGTCCAGTGCTGGACTACAAATATTTCTTGTATGGGTAGTTGTCATCGTCGCCACGCCTGGCAAGCGGATTGACGACCGCAGTTTATATTTGATTTCGATGGACGCTGCTGCCCATCCATCGGTTTTGTCCCTTTGTCGCCTCTTACGACACCCGCGGGAGGGGTGGTGGTATTCTAGTCAGCCGGCACCACAGGGCATAGGTGTATGTAATTAGCTAAAAAGCTGCCATGTTGGTATTGAGACTAGAAGAAGTGCAGAGTCCAGTTTTTACTATCCCTCACTATAGCTGTCTCGTTTTAACAATGTGTTAGTATGCATGTGTGTAACCGACGTATCCGACCCACCAACTATTCGTCCTCCGACGGTTTCTACTCGCAGTTTACGGACACCACGTAACTTAACGGTACTCGTAGATACTGCGTAGGTATAGGTAGGAATGAATGTGCCGGCTGACTAGAATAGCACCACCCCATCTCCTCCCGCGGGTGTCGTAAGAGGCGACAATGGGAAACATCCTACGGACGGGCAGCAGCGTCTGTCGAAACCCAATCTACAGCTACTGCGGTCGCCAACCCGCCTGCCAAGCGTGGCGACTATGGCAACATACATGATACAAGTCATATTTGTGGGAGGCGTATGTCCAGCAGTGGACTGCATACGGCTGAAATGTATGTATGTATAGGTAGGAATGTAACTACATTAGAAATGTCCCAGATACAGGTCTCAAAATGATATATGTCGCCATATATCTATAATAACACGTTTAAAAAGTATATGTGCCCGGGAACACAACAGCAATATAGCTGCATAGCGAACATAGACGTTTCGCCCTAAACCAGTATATGAACAAATTCGGATTACACAGTTTGGCTACGAATCTTCAGCTCTAACTGTACTGGTTATATAGCCAACTGAGATGACAGCAGTGCATTCTCGTAAAAGTTGAAATGAATAAGAACGACGCGGTCATAAGTCCCCGTAACGACTTGGCATGTTCGCGCAGAACGCAACGGAACTGGTTGTTAGGACATTGAGATATACTGGCTCGCGCTGGCAATAGTTTAAATGGATGATTATAATGGCACCAGAAACAAATGCAGAGGAAGAATGCGACCAGCGGCAAGGCCGTGTTGGCAGGGTCGCCATGTATGTGAGGCGAATGAAGTGACGTTGCAGCGAAATAGATAAGCAGCTAGTGTATCAAAAATATTGGGTAACGGTTTTATAATCATATTCGGTATGGTGTTCAGATTTTTCATAAGAATAAAAAAAAGACTCGAAAAATTTGACGACCGTTCTGTAGATAATCTTATTTGCGTTATATTATAAATATAATACTTAGACGATATTTACAATCTTTGTAATCAAATCTACCTAATATTATGAAATACGAGCCGAAGCCCAAAATAGTTATATTTATTTATTTTTACTTCTTAATATTTTATGTCCTTTTTCATCGAAAATTTTCATATGGAACTTGCAAGAACAATTGCAAGCTGCTGCCAATAACATATCTAAAACCAATTAGACCTAACTACATACTAGATCCATACTTACAAAGCCCTTTTAACTCCAGCCCTACTGCAATAAACCAGTGTAAGCATAACTTCGAAACTCGTAACTTTCGTTCGTGATCAGAGACCTGGTGATATTGGCTGCTTAGCTTGCGTAAAGGTATGTGACGAGCCTAGTGAAGGCGTTTATGATAATTACATGTTGAAGAACAATGGGTAGTTACACTTTTATTGGCCAGCTTGATTAAATACGAGAGTCATGGTGTGGATGGTGGTAGTTCTGGTACGTTATTAAGATCCGGTTAGAAGTGTAAGGCCTTACAAGTCAGATGTGAATCGGGTCCACACGCCCCGAAGTACTTAGACTTGGCTCACGAGGTAACCGCCATGTGGGAAGTTGATTCGGCGATCATTGTACCGATAGTTGTTTCCGCGAACGGTCTCATAGCGAAGAGTCTCGACCAACATCTTGAGAGACTCTCGCTACGGGTTTAATAAATGAAAATGTATGGGAGCGGCCATATTGAAGTTTGTCGCTACGCTGCGCGAGTCGCTAAACACTCCGCTTTTAACTAATTCTAATTAGTAGCAGTGTCCACTCAGGCACACTGCGAGTAATTCAAATTAGTTTAATATTCAGTTCAGAATACAAATAATATGTAAATAGTATTTGGTTTAAAATGAAAACTGTTAATACTGATATTTGCAACGATCTTTTTTTGTTTGACGTCCCCCCGATTAAATGACAATAATATATTGAATTATTATTTATTGCACTTGATAAAATAACAATGTTAATAAATATTAAATAATAATAATACCACCTACAATCTTCTATTTGCACAAAGGTTAAATGGTATAGAATGCTTCATAGCATTAAGTTCACCTTTTGTACATTACTTTTATTTTTTGCAAGAAAGATTTAATAAATAAATAAAAATAAATATTACAGGACTTTCTTGCAAAAGTTGACTAAGTTGTAAACTGAAGAAGGGTTGCGTTGGCGGTACTCAGCCAACGATAACTAAAGGTAATTATAATATGCTAATATTTAAAAAAAACATTGAAAACACCCATGACTCAGGAACAAATAAGCGCTGGGATTCGAATCCAATAAAATCGGCTTTTTAGGGTCAATACTAATTGGTTAGATCGTATGTAAATTTACAAATAAATGCATTTATCTTCCATAACATCTTTGACAAGATTTTATAGTTACAACATACCCAAAGAAATTCTACAATAATATGATTAATGCTGCATAAATGTCATATTCGTCTCAGTCGTCTGAATAATAAATAATCGATTGAACGAATAACCGTACCCACGCGTAACTCGGAATATTAATCACGTTGCTATTTTGTTATAATTTATATCGACGTAACTGGGTGATGTCTTTAACCGAGTTGCAGCCATTACAAATACAGTTTTAATTTGAATCTAATCACAACGGAATACAGTTTAATATTGAATGAATTCGCTAACCATGTTCCAGGAATTACAAAACTTTGAATTTGAATTCTATTACAAGGCAATACGGTATATAATTGAGTGAAGTGTTCAATGGCTGATATGCGAGTAGGAATTACAAGTGGCGCTTGTTATATATAAATTATTGAAGTGCACTAGTATGGTGACGTTTGTAAACGGTAAGGTATTGGTAATATTTAACGGTAATCGTGTTGTGGCTGGAGGCTAAATCAAATTAACATGGCCATAAGATATCTGACTAAAGAAACTGGTAATTAATCTAGTACCGGACACCGGATTCGCAACCCCGTGTTTAGCGTACGCGACTAACTTAAGGGTCTGTTTCCTATGCGATATAACGCGCCTGCTAAGCGTGGCGACTATGGCAAGTAAGTACCTCCCCAGTACCCTTACCATGAGTTGTGACATTGACGTTTTCGATAACGAGTATCGAGGTTACGATCTGCGCATCTCGCTTGTACTATTTTAGTGCGAACGTGATGCAGAGAAAGTAAACTCGATACTTTTTATCGAAAACGTCAATGTCACAACTCATGGTAAGGGTACAGATGATACAAGGCATAACTGAGGGTGGCCTATGTCCAGCAATAGACGACTTACGGCTCTGCTTTGATCTGCTCGTTGAAAGTTACATGAAAGTTTTCTAATACAAGATAAATAACTGTAGGAAAAAGCAATATAATATTTGTATGTTTGTATTATTTTTTCTCAGCTCAAAATGTAAGTAGCAGTTTAAAATGTAATAAGTTGGTATACTAAAATGTGCCTTTTACTGCTATACACTTATTCTATATCTACATATTTCCTACCTATTTATCAGCCACGGAAGTCCACTGATACACATAGACATAGATCTCCCCTATCGACTGCTACAGCGATCTGCTTAACTCTACAGTCGATCCCCTGTGACTCGTACGAAGTTATCCATCAATATATAATATACTCGTAGTCTGTGAATATTGACACTGAGCATTCCTATTCTATCCGTAACATATCTCCCTAAAAGTAACCTCTTATCTTTCAAACTAAGAAACACCTTCAGTCCGGTTTAACCTTAAAACTAATTAAAGAAACTTGCCAGCAATGCCTATCCTCTTACAACGCAGTTAATTTTATCTTTACTACGCGATAAATTTAACGCATTATCGACAAAGCGTTACTTTTTATCGCGTCTTTACTTAAACGGCCGTTGTCGGGCATTTACTGGGTATTTATTGGGAAAATATTATATGGGTGTTATAAAAATCTATTGGGAATTACGAAACAAGCTTTGGTCCAAGTTAATTTTTTTGAAAACAGTCAGAATTCGTTTCCAGTACAAAATGACCCCAATATTCTATTGACAGTCATCCCCTTACCCCCTTCTTCAGCTTTAGATATTATCCAATAAGAAAATTCCAGCTATTTAAAAAAAGTTGCCCGTCAAAGTTCTGATCGGCTGAAATAAAATGTCATACATCATACGTCATGCAAATAAATGTTTTTTTATCTTTTTTTTTTATCATGCGCGGTGTTACAATATTAGGCGATATCAATCTAGAGTTGAAGGACACATTTTTAGATTCCGCCTTCTGAGAAAACAATTTGGTATAAGAAAGGAGTGTTTGATCGTTGTGCCGGAAAATAATGATTACTGGATGTTAAGCATATGGATAAAAAATGTATATTGAAATAAATTCCTTGTGTGATAAATTTAAATATTATTGCTTTGTTCTACTTTTATATGACTGTTTTTTGTAATAGACATCAAATTATGTAATGTAAAGCTTTCGTTAAGAGGTATTCAAAAATCACTTTTACTCCATTGTCATAAAACTACCTTTTCGGAATCATCTGTGACATTGATGTATTAGTAATTAGTAGATAACCGAATTCCATATTTGCTTTAGAGATGATTGTTAGCAATATTTTGGTAAAGACATATGCAATCGTGTCTAATAGAAATGTAGTTTAATTTAAAAACCTTAGGTCTAAAAAACTCAAATCTCATACTCCTTATTCATCATCCACGATCGAACAATATGACTCAGATAATATCAACAGTAACAAAGTAACTGCAGCATCAACAGTAGTCCAATAAGCCTGTTGTAATAAAAATAAACTGCAAAAATAACAAAAGGACATAACTCGATCAGGATACCGCACCTTTTGCGCCGTAATGCGTGTCGTTCGCACATTTGATATCGGTGGTTATTCTGATCTGAAGGCGAATCACGCACTGCCCCTAACGACGTTTACCGAATAACCTCAGACTTATCGGAAAGAGTTGCCCTCATCAATTATTAATTCCGTACATCTATTGATTGGAGGGGTGGTGCTATTATCTGCCGGCACCACAAGGCACTTTCTATCCATCTGTTTTTTTCTTTTGTCTCTCTCGAGGGAGATGTTGTAAGAGGCGACAAAGAGATATAACTGACGGATAGGCAACAGCGTCCTTCGAAACCGAATCACCATGGTAAGTTGGTGACTGACAGGGCAACTCCCTTACATCCTGTAAGGGAGTTGCCCTGGTAAGTGTTGTTATCATCTTGATACAAGCTCATATGGCCTATGTCGAGCTGTGGACGTCTTACGGCTGAAATAATCTATTAAAAGAAAAGGTGATTTAGCTTTATGCGTATGTAAGTACTAGCCATAGAAGTGCCTCGGTAATATACTAAGAACGGGATGGACTAATTAAACTGTCAATAGGTATAACAGAGGCGATATTTTCGTTCATCCTTGTCATAATTTCACATTATAATTATTGCTCACTACAAAAAAGACCTGAAGTAACAATACAGAAATTTGTTACCCCTCCACTGCGCCTTGAAGGGCAACAAAGAAACCGAAGAAATAAAGTATGCTAACTAGTCAGCCGTCTTGAAATGTCTTTTCAATTTAGTCGCCTTACGTGTAGTATCTTTCTCTTTCTTGGGCATACGCGTGTTTCAACAGTATTAATACGAGTATGTTTACTTTAAAGGTTTAAGCTAGCGATATGTGTAGCTGTTTGTTGTGGGTTTTCGTAGGGTAAAGTTTGTCATAACGATGCTAAATTTAGCCTGATTTAATTATCTCTATTTATATCATACGTGTGTTTATACAGCTTACGCGAACACGCGTACATGCATGAAAATATACTTGAAAACATAAGGCTAGCTTCATTTTTATTATGACCCAGTCTTCTCATTTTTATTTGCCATACTCGCCACGCGGCAGGCGGGTTGGCGACCACAATAGCTGTTGATGATGTTCCGATGGCAGCTGCGTCCGTCGTCTTCCATCCCTCGGTATTTTTTCCTTTGTCGCCTCTTACGACCGCGGGAGGAGATGGTGTGGTGCTATTCTCATTTCCATTCAATTCCCAGTAGTAATATTCGACTGCCGTGAGTTACCCGTTTCAATACAATTAATATGTAAAATTAGAATCAATTATCTACAATATTCATAAAAAATGTTAACTACATTGATTCTCTTAAGTTCCAAGACAGGCGTAACTGGATTTTCCTAAACTGATTAAGGCCTTGGCTTTCCAAAGTTTAATCTCTTTTAGAAAAAGATAAGAGCTTTAGGCTTAGTTATTCGTGTATTTAAATCGTATTTTTATAGGATTATGAGCCCCTTACAAGTACAAATATAAGTAAGACAGTGAACCAGTAGGGAAATGCGTAAAAATATACTTGGATGCGAATTGACTATCAACAACTATACATACTTATATTATTTCCTTTCATGCACAATCTCTAACTTCTTTAAAAATAGCAATATTTTCTTGGGTATTATACAGGCAACGTCAATAGTTTGTAACAACGCACAAAAAGTATTTGTCGTCCTAATATTTTTTTTATAAATTAGATACTTTCCACTGTTCGCGTTTCAAAGTTTATATCGCATTTCGATTGATAAACACGCAGAAATCTGTCTCTTTTTGTGAAGCAATTAAAAACGGTAGGTACTTTAATATCGTCACTACTTGGAAAAATTCTCATATCTGACATACTCTTAAGTTAAAACGTAGAAACTCTGTACTCATCCTATACACATTTACGTTTTTTTTCTTTTGATTTCCAGAATGAATTATGAGGTTTTTCTCAAAGTACTGATGATATGTATATATCAAAAATTTGTCCATTGGGCCTATCTTCATCTCTCTTTTAACAATACAATAACTGCTTATTGCATAACTCAAATACCAGATTAGAAAAGAATGAATGAAATTAGAGCCCTTATAAATCTCTAATTTCTCCATTGCGCCACAAACGTTTGAAAAGATACCTCATTTTCCAATGTCATCGCAACACCGTTTTTCCGCTCTCCTACCTTTGGCGCAAACCCGACCCGCCGGTAACCCGACCCGCTGAATCTGCGGTGAAACCCGATCGGTGAACAATGGAGTCTGGGTTGACAAGGGGCGAGATGTGAGTCATGTTTTCACTTGGACTATTGGACGAGCTATTTTGGGTCGCTTCTGAGTAAAATTTTAAGGGTCAGTATTGATTGAGGCCTTGAAAATTTTTGGTATAACAGAATATCTAATCATACTGCGAAAGGTGCTTTACATTCAAACTGGGTAAATACATGTCATACAAGTTTCAAACATTTATAAATTTTACAGGACATTTTTTGGACAAGGATTGCTTAAGATTTTATAGGAAACTCCAATATCCATAATCAATAATTACTAAAACGTAAGTGTTTCGACTTTGTGATAACTTGTATTACTCTTAAATATCGTAAGATTTACTTCATAACTAAGTAACATGCTTTCATCAAGGATATCCTAGACGACTGGTCTGCCCTCTCCCGTTACTCTTTCACCTTACTTCTCTTACTCTGTAAGAAAGACATAAGTGATATAGTTTCTTCTACCACCTAGCTGTCAGCCACAGAGTCTAGTATACTAGGACCACCACAGGTAGCGATCTTCAGCACACTGCCATCGTCTAGCCCTGCGATGTCATACAGCCGTCTATTGTGGATGTCCAGCTCTAGGATTTCCTCGATACTATTAGGTCCTTTGTGCCACGGCCATCGAGTCTTCGGACCCTCTTGCACTGCTACTAAATTGTTTATCAGATCACAATAACCCTCACAGATATTTATGTCTACATATACTCGCTTCCAGTATCGTTGAACAATTAAACTCAATACTGGTACCCGATCGAGAAACTAGGTCTGACATAGGCGACATTGCGGCGCCGATACCCTTATTTGAAACCACTTGTCATAGACTATAGCTTAGACGCCGTAATCACTTTGAATACGGAGTGTGATAAAAGCCATTTTGTACTGGAAGAGAAGTCTATGTATATTCAGTAGGTGGATAAAAAATTATTTATCAATTGCTCTTAATTAATAGTCTAACCCGCTTTATAAACGCCTCTTAAACCTAGGTCTACTTTAGTTAAATCACGTTTTTTCCTTATCTATCACTTTCAGAATTGTGTTTGTAAGACATAGACAAAACATGAGCTAACTTAAGTTAGTTCGAGAGACGTTAAACGAGTATTATTATATTAGTTACAGACCTTTCAAAAATGGTTGTTTCTTCAAGTTACTTAAATAAAACATGTTATAATTAGATCATTATTCAACCACTGCGGTCGCCAACCCGTCTGCCAAAAGTGGCGACTATGGTAGCACCCCCAAGTTTATACCATTCATATTTGGGTGAAGTCTGATATCCAATAGTGGATGTGTCAAACCCGGATTAGTAAGGCTTCTTTTTGAGTTCATGTACTTTTTTATTTTTTGTATGATGATGTTATAAGTAAGCCTAAACTAAGATTTGACACTATTAAAAATTGCAGAAATATAGGTATTTTAGTCGTACATCAATATCAAATAGAGTTGAAAGATAATTTAATGTGGAGGCGACAAGAGCTAAGGAATTTCAATGCGACATGGCAACCGCTAGCCGACCAGAGCAATTACTGAATCCCTTGGCTAAAAGACATTTAGGTTTTAATCTATTTGATATTTAAATCAGTCTATGCCTCTCAGATAATTAAATGAATATTAATATTTTATTTGAATCTGAATACTTGTCTAGACGTCTACTGGAAAACAACACAATTGAATTAGAATCTGGGAAATTAGCAGACAGTTTGCAGTTGCAGTTTTCTGGATTAAATCTAACAAACTCTTAAGCCATATAACTGTGATTTGACAGTAATAAGACAGAAATCCTAAAAAATATTTATTCCGTTCTATCATACAAAGTCACTTACTAGTATCTTTCGTTTTTCGATGGTGGGTGAATGTGTGAATGAATGAAGTGGGATGAAGAGATTTGTATTGTATTATGAAGTCAGAAATATCTCAACTTTATCTTCACCTGTAAACGTTAATAGAAGGTTTACCAACAGATCTCTGAATCCAAATTATCAGTTGAATAATGATTGACTGTCCGGAAGGAATATTTGAGGATTTCTGAATCCACATTTAATAGGCACACTACTAACATTCGCTAGCACTAGGGTGAACGCTCCAGTGAATGAACCCCCCCCAGTGAATGAACAAAATCTCGTTTTTTGGCTAAAATAAGAAATACAACTATTTCTACCACTTGTCGTATTTTTTTTCTTATTGTCAACTTTGTTTTCTATACAATGGCACCACTTGGTAAATTTATTTTCGACCGGTTTTAATATGACCGGCGTTTGAAATTCACGTGTATCTAATTTTGAAGTTTTGTATGGAGAAGTTAAATCCCAGGTAAGAACAGTGCATGTTTGGAGCAACATTTAAAATGATTATTTGATACTTATCAGTTAAAACTTTTGTTATTTGGTTGAAATAAGTGTACAACCTTTTATAAATGAACACTTTAGTCGTTTATTCTGCGATTAAGTTATTATTTTTTCGTGTTCCATTACTGACTTATCAAATGTTCTAAAACCAGTAAATGAACAATGTGTTCATTTACTGGTGTTGGCTCAATTTATTTTTTTGCCTAAATTTAAATGTTAACGTAATAGTATTAAGCTGGTTTTTTAAAACACTGCTCAGAAAACGATTCTGATACCTTCAGCCAGTATTGGAACACAGGTATTCATACATAGGCATGAAACATTTAGTAGATGGACTATGGAAATCAGGCAGTGTTCATTTACTAGATTTCAACTAATTCTATATATGAACAACGTAACGACGAATGTATTTTCATACAATGTGTAAGTTCCACTCACACACAAAATCATTTGTTTTTCTTTATTTTATTCATCAAGTTTTTGTGTTATTGGAAATAACATTCATGCTATTGTTTATTCCATTTGTTCTACTTTAGGTCAATATGAAGAAGCAAAATTGGTTCAATGGATAATCAACAAAGCAAAACTTGGTTTTCCCAGAAGTTATTGATAGCGTGTTTTTTTAATGCAAATAAACACGTAAGTAAGTTTACTAAAAATAATCCTGGGCCAAAATGGCCTGAATTGAGTGGTAGATGTGTGACTGAGGTGAGTAGAATACTGTACCTACCTAATCTTTTTATATAAGTAATAATTTCTGAAGAAAAACTCTGTGTAGTATGTTCAAAAATGATTTTTAATACCGACTAAACATTTCTAAACAATGTTCATTCACTGGGTTTTACTGTGTTCATTCATTCGATTTTTTTGTTCATTTACTAGGTTTTTAGGTATATTTTGATAAATTCTCGTATAACTCAAAAACTATTAAAGTAACAAAAAATCACAGAAATTATATTATTGTTTATTAAATGACGATTTAATAAATTACATTACGTTATCACAATTATTAAAGATAAAAAAAAGATAAAAGATCTTTATTATTCAATTTAGGCACATAACATGCACTTATGAACGTCAAAAAAAAAAACTACACCGGTTCAAACCCTACACCTCTGACCCGTGAAGATACCGGCAAGAAACTACAGCTGGGACTTATTTTTCAAAACAGTGATACATCAAATCTTAAAGTAGGTACTTACATAATTATGCGTAGTCCGATAAGAAAACATATCAAAACAGTTTATTACAAGATAAGAAAATATTAAAATATAAAAGTAAAAATAATGTATAAATAAATTCGACTTCACAAAATAGACATACTTTAATATGCTTTCTTATCTGAACTGTGTCATTTACATTATCTGGCAGTACATACAATTGTTGAATTAATTGCTAGGCGGTTTTGTTAGTTTCTGGTTTGGGCCATGCATGTTTGTCTGTCAAATAATCCTCTACCTGTAATAGCCCTTAGACATCAAAGACTTTTTAAGTAATTCTTTAAGTATTGGGAAGGGTAATTTTAAGGCATCATCAGGTAACTTGTTATATAAATGAATACATTGCCCAAAAAATGATTTATACACTTTACGCACACGACACTTTCTAATAGCAAGCTTATTCTTATTTCTAGTGTTATAGGTATGGATGTCACAATTTTTGGTAAACAACTGAAGGTTTTAATAACGTACATAATATTTTCATATATATATTGACAAGCTACAGTTAATATATTAATTTCTTTAAAAAGTTTTCTGACAGATGCACCTGCTCTTAAGTTATACATAAAACGAATGGCTCTTTTTTGTAATACAAATATAGTCTGTATGTCAGCTGCTTTGCCCCAAACCAGAATACCATATGACATTACACTATGGAAATAACTATGATAAACTAATCGAGCTGTCTCAATATTCGACAGTTGCCTAATTCTCTAACGGCGAAAGCGGCCGAACTTAATCTATGTGCGAGTTTTGTTATATAGAGGACTCCACTGTAGACTTTTGTCCAATGTTAAACCAAGGAACAAATGTTTTATCTACTATCTCTAAGCATTCATTATTTAAAAGTATTCTAGTATCCACCGGTGTAACATTCGGCAAAGCAAATCTAACACATTTTGTTTTCTTAGCATTAAGCAACAGATTGTTAGTAGTAAACCAGTTGAGAACATCAGCTAGAGTGTTATTAATTACATTAAAATCTGTAGATTGCCGGTCAACCTTGAAAATTAATGATGTATCATCGGCAAATAAAACTATATCACAACGGTTTTCTACTATACAAGGTAAATCATTTATATAAACCAAAAACAGGAACGGGCCTAATATAGAACCCTGTGGTTGGTATTAATACATATTGAAAAATGATTTTTCAAAAGTGAAAAATTTCTTAAGTGTTCATTCACTGGAGCGTTCACCCTAGCTACCATCGAGAAACTAGTATTTTCAAACACATTAGAGTGTTTGCTAGAAAAAGACAAAACAAGTTTACTTAATTTCTATAAATGTACAAAAATACAACAATAACGTTGTGCGCACATATATATTAACTATCATTAGATATATTACACCCACTATAACAGTAATGCCCGATATTGTCTAAAGGAATCCATTAGAGGACGGGTAGCGGCGTCCTTCAGAGCAGCGGCGCTACCGCGAAAACCGATGTTAAATTTCGGCGGATTATCTTTGTGAATCTCATAACGACTTCATTAGAGTAAAAGAGATCTTTCTCTTCGAAGTATGCGAACTTCGATGTTCGTGGTACCGGACCTGTATCGCGATCACCCACCTGCCTGCCATGCGTGGCCAGCATTGCATTGAACGCTCTATGGTCAGAGATATGGTCTGTGACAATTAATGGAAGAGTACTTGCCCAGAAGTGGACATATGTGGCTGATAGTAACCAGGCCGATCATAGTTCTACCGCGAAACTCGAAGTTCTAAAACTTAGGGCATCTTTCTATTTTACTCCGTGCCAGAGACAAGCGTTTAAAATTTGCAAAAGCCTATTGCGAAAAACTAAATTCGATTGTTTTTTTTATCGCTGTTGCAAAGAAAAGTAAAAGTCAAATACAATAACGAACGACTTGGTCCACGGTACATTTCACCTGCATAGTTTGGTACAGTAAATCGTATCGGTAGACGACTGTACATTTCTGTGGCCACTTAACGGGGCCGGTATCACATATCGTAATAAAACGATGTTATTTGTCACATTCCATATCTCGTATTGTCATAGGCGCGAATAGACACATCGATTATTTCCCCATAACAAGCATTAGGCAACTCCGTCTATGCCAGTTGCTTACAGAGCTCAGAGAAACTCTTATAGAGCCAGATAAGATGACCTGAGCTATAGGTGAAAAACTTAGCTAAAGGACCTGAGGCTCTAGTGTAAGTTACTTTTGACGTAAAAAAATGTTTACGAACGCGTAAGTGATAATGTTATTTATCACTTACGCGACGACCGGTCTGGCCTAGTGGGAAGTGACCCTGCCTATGAAGCCGATGGTCCTGGATTCGATTCCCAGTCGGGGCATTTATTTGTGTGATAAGCACAGATATTTGTTCCTGAGTCATGGGTGTTTTCTATGTATTTAAGTATTTATATGTATCTATCTATTATATATATATATATATCGTCGTCTAGTACCTACAACACAAGCCTTGCTGAGCTTACCGTAGGGCTAGGTCGATTTGTGTAAGATTGTCCCAAAAATATTTGTTTATCATTAGTCATGATTGATATTTTATGGTTTATCGCGTTATCTGTCACTTTCGCACTCACATATATCTTGGAGCGTGACATACGAGTATATTGCAACAAATGATAAAAACTCGACCGTATTTTAGCTGGTCAATATATTAGTACCGTGTCTGTACACGCATGTCGGCGTTCTATATTCAAATGTTGACGTACGTTCCATATTAATTCTCTGCACAACTACATAGACCTAATCCTTCAGTTAAGTTTTTCATCTATAACCGAAATTATTTTGGATAACGGATTGCATGAATGACAAAAGTTTACTGTAAGTCTCTGTAGCTAAATGAATATCTGCACTTAGTAAACGTGCTGCGTTCTTCAGCAGTATGGAATACAAAACCGGTTTTTAGTTTGATACTGGTTTTTACAAAACCGGTAGGATCCCCTACTCTGCATGCGATAGGAATGATAGGTTTGTGAGTAAACAATTGAAAGGCGATAGGTTGACACACGTGTGTAACATGAAACCATTCAAATATAAGCCTTATGGAGTTGACATAGAGTCCCTTCATAGATAACGGAGAATTATGATTACAATGGCGGTTTCCAATTTACCGTGACTTTCGTAAGAAAATACAAATGATAGAAAGATTAACAGAGCCCGTAGTGAATGTGACAATTGTTAAAAAAATAACGCAATCATATCGAAAATTAATGTATCGAAGTGACAGATCAAGCGATAAGTCAGTTCAACTAGTTTAGTAATTTAGTGATAACGTTAAGAAACAAAAAAAAAACATTTATTGAACTCGGGTATTCCGTTTTCGCAGCTGAAGCCTTGGTGTAGGCACTAGGTTTACGATATCGATTGCCTTCTGTCATTCCAAGCTAGAGGGTAAACTAGGCCTTATTATTGAGATTAATCCGATTTTATCACGAAGTTTATCGAAAGCGACTGGTAAATAACAAATGAGTTTCTTACATAAGTTCCGAAAAACTCATTGGGATTTGAACCTGCGTACTCCGGATTGCATCTCGCACGCTCTTACCGCTTGGCCACCAATGCTCCTATAAAATAATATTATCTTATTGATATTACACTATAATATTGTATGTATTTACATATGATAAAAGAACTATTTCATATCGACCAATTTCTGATATCTCCACTGACTTGTATGTTACACGTGTCACGTATAAATTGCTATCAACAAATCTATTTTGATATATAATGAGTTTCATTCATATTCGATAGGCAGTCTGAAAATAAGTATTTCGATTGGAGAAAGTTGCCTAACAAAAAGAGAATAGAAAGATATATTTATACGACAAATGATCTTGGACTTGGCAATTGCTATTATGTAAGTGACATATGTATAATGAGTTATTCGTTATACAATAGAGCAAAGTTACTGATTACGTCTCATGCGAATATTGCGACCAGAGCTAGCGAAAGATATCAAAAGGCTTGGTGAAGTTATATCACAAGTTTTTTAAGAAATAAAGGGAGGAGAAAATTAGGCACCTTGAAGTTAGGTATCTTGAAGTTGAATTAAAGTGGACCCGGGTATGTCCTTAAACTACGTCCAACACTGAGAGGTAGGGCACAGCAAAGTACCATCAAGCTTGAGTCTGTAGAAGCCC
This sequence comes from Grapholita molesta, assembly GCA_022674325.2. Classification (NCBI taxonomy): domain Eukaryota; kingdom Metazoa; phylum Arthropoda; class Insecta; order Lepidoptera; family Tortricidae; genus Grapholita; species Grapholita molesta. The sequence continues at coordinate 17,694,751 of CP053124.2, read as the reverse complement.
AACTCTAACCCCCCTTAAAGGCCGGCAACGCGCTTGTGTCTCCCCTGGCGTGCCCATGGGCGACGGTAATTGCTTACCATTAAGGAATCCGTCTGCTCGTGTGCAGCCTTTGTCATAAAAAAAAAATCGAACCTCGTTACCTGGTTTAAAGAGTGGAATCTTGATCGTTGGGAGGGTTTCAAGGCGCTATACGGAAACAAATTTTGCTGCCAAATCAAACACAATGTGCAAGACAACGGTCGTTTTGGTGACCCTTGGGGGAGACCTATATGTCTAGAACTTCCTATTTAATGCGAACTGCTAAGGATTGGAGTTCGCTTCCTTCGCTTGTATTCCCGGAAAGATATAATTTATGTCTCTTCGAGGTAAGAGTGAATAGGCGGTTAGTGAACCAGCGTGGTACAACCTCGACACAATCGACACTTACCATCAGGTGCGACTGAGATCCAACGCTGGTTCTGCCTGGAATGATGATGGTGAAGCCTTGTTAACCCCTAACAGTCTGAGCCCTGAGTGTAAGTTTTTAACCTAACTTTACGTCACGAACGCGTTTACGTTTCCCATATAAATAACATTATCACTTCTTAGGCGTTCGTAAACGTTATTTTTACGTCAAAAGTAACTTACACTAGAGCCTCTGAACTCACTTCACGTAACTCATTACGTACGCTTTTAATCCGTTTTTCTGTGAAAATCTGAATCGGTAAACATTCCTAGCATAGCCTGGATAGTTTGTATGTCAGGTCAAGCCTGATGTAATGTCAGTGCAATAAGGTCACCCGCTTGTGTCGCGTCGAGCGCTTTACATCCATTATCCAGAGACGATGGGACAGGAGCCACGTAAAACGAGGGAGAAGAATCAGCATTCCGACAAAAAATAACCGGTAGAAAACGACTGCGATGACCCGATGATGCAGTAGATTGCCTACCTTCCTAACCGCCACAGGTAGCGATCTTTAGCTCACTGCAAAAACACCGCCTCAGCGACGGCCTTTGAGGTTATCTGTCTATTTGTGAGCGTCAAACACTGTGCTTTCCTATAGATGGTCCATTGGTCATCTTGACTTTACGGACATCGACTCTCCGGGCTGTGTAACTTGTCCATTGTCACTTCAACTTTACAAACCTTCGAGCTATTGCTTACTATAGTTCTTCTATGGATATACAATCTCCAATGAATAACGAGGTTCTAAAGTAAAGATCTTTTACTGTACTTTCAGAAGCAGGTCGACTTAAAAAGAATATGTTTTTGTAGCTTTTTAGATTTCCCACAACGGCTAGTGTACAGGGGTCCACAATCCGCTTTATGTAACCAGTTCAGTCTACCAAGTAATAAACCATAACAAATATTTCACCTTACAAAAACTTGCGAACCGCGAGAATGGTGCAGTCATTCCTAATATACTCTGCAGTTCTTATTTGAAATATAGTCAAGAAAATAATAAATAAAAATTCGGGACAATCTTACACAAATCTGCCTAGTCCTACGGTAAGCTCAGTAAGGCTCGTGTTGTAGGTACTAGACGACGATATCTATAATAGATAAATACATATCATATAAATACGTAAATACATAGATAACACCCATGACTGAGGAACAAATATCTGTGCTCATCACACAAATAAATGCCCTGGCTGGGATTCGAACCCAGGACTACCGGCTTCATAGGCAGATCTAGGCCAGGCTTTATGTGTCCTAAAAATCTTTTGATATAACTTCACCTCCAGCCTTTCAGTGTCCCATGGCCCTGAAATGCGGATTGAACGGTACGCAAATGACAATACGATTCCGTCGGTGGAAATGTTCTGAAATAAATAAAGTGGTACACGGAGTTATGTACGAACAAACGGATTGTCTGATGGTAAACAATTACCGTCGCCCATGGGCACCCGCAACACCAGGGGAGTCACAAGCGCGTTGCCGACCTATAAGTGGGTTGGAGCTCTGGGAACCTTATTCACCATCAGGAACACAACACTACATACCTGAAAGGTAGCAGTGCTATTATAGCTGTGGTCTTCTGTAAGGAGGAGGTACTTCCCCAGTCGGGCTGCCCTAGATTCAAGCGTGATGGTACTTCGCTGTGCCCTACCTCTCATTGTTGGACGTAGTTTAAGGGCATACCCGGGTCCAGATCAAAATACAGGTCAGGAGCTAGGATTATTGATGCGATTAATCCTTAGATATATTTATTTTAAATTATTAAGAGTGTAAGTGTAACTTAGCGACCTTATCACATATTAATAGAAAGAATAAAGAAATATATATTTAATATTAATGATACTTGGCTTATAATTTAAAATTAAAATATACATTTAAATTATAATTTGTGTAAATGACTAGTAAATCACTAAGGGATTTCAGCGGTTATTATCGCAATTCAAATACCTAGATTAATTCAGATTGTATTTTACTAACAGTCAGCTAATTCCAAGTATTAACCGTTACGTGGCTACGTCATCTTCATGTTACAATTTTGTAATTCCCGGGAGCATCAAACATGTATATAAAATTCTATTCTGTATACACAGTAACTTAATTATTAACTTCATAACATTGCTTGCTGCTGATGCTGGATTGCTTGACTTGTGGTTAATCTACACTAATGCACACCTAATATCAAACCTAATCGAGAGTTTATTAAAAAATCAGGAAACACTTGCTTATAATGGAACTTGTCAGGCGATTCAAAGTCGCTAAATTTTTTTATACAACGACGGTGGTAAACAAGCATACGGCCCGTTTGATGGTCAGCAGTTACCGTAGGACTATGGACGCCTGCAACTCCAGAGGATTCACAGGCGCGTTGCCTACCCTAAAAGTTGTTGGAGCTCTGGGAACCTCATCATCATCGAATGGGAAGAGGAAAGAGCTACGAGTATTTACATGGTTTATATCAGAAATGAGGATATCTGTAGAAGAACCAGAGTAGCAGAACCACACTGCTGAAGTGGCAATGGGTAGGCCACGTAGCATGGGGTATCGATGGCCGTTAGTAATCCCTCCGTCTGTATTCCCGGAAAGATGTAATTTGGGTCTTTTCAAGGCAAGAGTGAATAGGCTTAATACCTGAACCAGCGTGCGACCTCGTCGACACAGAGGTAAAACACTGCTCAGTCGTATATAAAAAAAACAACTAGTACGGCGGAATAGGCCTACTACCTGATACCTGAACCAGCGTGCGACCTCGTCGACACAGAGGTGAAACACTACTTAGCGTGTTTATAAAATCTGGAACAGTGACCACGTATAGGAAAGCGCAGTGCCAACGTCCAGAAGCACATAATATAATACATGGACCTGATGGACAGATGTTCTGGGAGTAAGCTGCTGCAGTATGCTGAAGGTTCCGCAGTAAACGTCCATTGCTGATGTAGACATGCCTAAACCTTGATTGCTCGCAATCAGACATACAAACGCCGAAATGTATTCTGCAAACAAACATCGCGCCGAATTCGCCACGACCCGTCCATTTGGGCCATAACGATAATGAGTTGTCAAAACAAGGGTCCCGTTCTACAATGTTACATTTTCATCTTCAACCACGCTTATTTGTAACGCTGTAGGGTTGAGTATTGATTGTGCTCGTGCAGATGTGAAGTTGCTAATTTAATGCCGAAGTTGAATCGTGAAAGTTCGGTTTTCGCTTCGGATCTGGTTAAAGTTTTACGCAAATCCGCCAATTAGTGCGTGCGCGGGAAGAATTTTAAAATTGCTTTTTGGAATTTAAATGGGGAAAACGCGAGTTGAGTCAATAGTCTACGTCATATTTAAAAAAGTCAAGTTTCAATGTTCAAGAAACGGCTAGGAGAGATTATACTTACAACAATTGTTACAGTCTGCAGCATAAGTAACTGAGCGAGTGAGGTATTCATAATTAGCTTGACATGACTTTATTGTTAAAAGATCAAAAATCGACGTGTCAAGATCATTCTGAACATTAAACCGCTTAAAAGCTTTTGCTGTTGACAAAATACTTCATTCAAGTGATGTCAATTTGATCACATTAAGGCTCAATAGATTCTAATTACCAAAATTGTTTACCATGTCATTTTTAGGGTTCCGTACCTCAAAAGGAAAAAACGGAACCCTTATAGGATCACTTTGTTGTCCGTCTGTCCGTCCGTCCGTCCGTCCGTCTGTCAAGACCCTTTTTCTCAGGAACGCGTGGAGGTATGAAGCTGAAATTTATATCAATTACTCAGGTCTACTGTCCCTTGAAGCTGTGAAAAAATCAAACTTCTAAGCCAACGCAATCAAAAGATACAGCCGTTTATGCCGCAAATTTTCGACACTTGCAAGGGAATCAAAACCTACAGGGTGCTTCCCGTGAACTCAGAATCTTGAAATTTGGTACGAAGCAACGTCTTATAGCATAGATAAAGGAAAAATTACGAAAACCATAAATTTTTAGTTACATCACATAATATATTTTTTTTTAATAATTTTAAACTTACTACCCATTTCCTCATAAACGCGTAGAGGTATTAAATTGAAATTCATACCAAATACTCAGGTCTATAATACCTTTAAGCTGTAGCAAAATCAAACTTCTATGTCAACGCAATCAAAAGAAACAGCAATTTAAGCTGCATATTTTGAAACTCGCAAGTACTCGCAAGGGAATCAAAACCTAAAGGGTACTTCCAGTCGACCTAGAATCTTGAAATTTGGCATGAAGCAACGTTTTATAGCACACATAAAGGAAAAATTCCGAAAACCTTAAATTTTTAGTTACATTACAAAATATATATTTTTTAATAAATATAAACTTTGTAAACCTTGCAGGTTTGTACGGAACCCTCGGTGCGCGAGTCCGACTCGCACTTGGCCGGTTTTTTATTCGTTCCTTTCTTTTTTGTTTCTTCTTGTGTATATGTGTACTTGTCGTCATGGCACCTGATGGCCTCATCGGAAGACCAGCGCTGGCAATTGCTGGCATTATGCTGAGATGACGCCATTTCGTGGTACACGTCGTTTGTGTAATGTGTTTTTTTTTGTTTTTATTATTATGTTTGTGTGTCATGAATAAATGTTTCTATCTATCTGTCTATTTGAGGGAGACCCATGTCCAGCAGTAGAAGACTTACGGCTGTAATGACGAATGATGATAATGATGATGAGATATACTTTGCGATAGCACAGTAGAAATTCTACCTAGATTTCAATCAACATTTCTGTGGCTCTAATGAAAAACAGAATAAGTTTCATACTAGTTGTTCGTCACTTATACAATTTTTCATTAGGGATTTCAACTTAGTAATTCCTGATACTGATGTCTCTGCTAACACACACGACTAACAAACATAAATGGCATTATTATCTATTATTCATTTTGGCCAAAAATATTCATGGTTCCTGACTTTCTTAATTGAGTTTAAAACTCAAATTGGATTCGTACTGGATTTTGAAACGACATTACGTATGAATAATCCACCGAATCCAGAATCCTGTTCGAGACAAAGTGCACAATTAACGTATCCCCCATCTAATATGGTTTAAATTGAATAATCCGTGATATTATCCCATTAGCCCGCGTTAATTCGTTCATGAGAATCATGAACAACTTCCTGCAGAACGCGGCTTATTCTAACTTTCAAAGGTTATCTTGATTTGTTGTATATGAAGTTGACGTTTCACTGAACGCGCACGCCATGCGCGGCCAGCGCAGTACCCTTAAGTCTTGGGCACATATGCGCGTTTTGTGAGCGTGGCGGTAGCGCAGCGTGACACCGGTGTGGCTAATGTAACGAAATAAGGCACACATTCAGACGGCAGCGTCGCGCCCCGCTGCGCCACGCTCACAAAACGCGCCTATGTGCCCAAGCTTACCATGTGTTGTGACATTGAGGTTTTCGATAACGAGTATCGAATTTGCTATCTGAACGCTGCCTTTCTGATCTTCCTAAAGTACACACTAATTACGCTCAAAATTTAACAATATAGCATATCTTAAAACTTTATAATACACAATTTAATTGCATTGACTTGTTTGATTTGACGAGATGCACAGATAGTTAACTCGATACTCGTTATCGAAAACCTTAGTCACAACTCATGGTAAGGGTACTGAGGCCTGAGTGTAAGTTTTTAACGCAACTTGCGTTTCCCATATAAATAACATTATCACTTACGCGTTCGTAAACGTGTTTTTACGTCAAAGAAACTTACACTAGAGCCATAGCCAAGTTCATGTCGTAAAAGTAACAAGTAGAGTTGCGATTTTTAGAGTAGTAGTTGGGTAACGTATTTTTTTTCCACTAGTATGTATGATATAATATGTATGTGTATCTATAAAAATAAACGAACAAAACTCGAAGTAGTAGTAAAGAAACTTTTCATATTAAAAATAATTTATGAGATTTGACAATTTATGTAAAAAATAGTAAAAGCATATGTCAGATACTTACAAAAGAACTACTTCGGAAGGTTTTGTTGTAACCAACTTATTAATATGTATAACAGCCGTACTGAGGCGCAACCGCCAAACACGATATTCGTTAATTTCGGACGATTGTCTCTGTCACTCCCATGACGTCTTAATAGGGATAAAAGAGAAAGATGCCCGAAATTTACGAATATCGTTTTTGGCGATAGCGCCTCTGACTGCTACTCCATAGTGACCCTTAGTGACCGGTTTTGCGCCACTCCCATCCAGTGGATTGCCGCGATCTTTACCATGTCGTCTGTCCACCTTGTTGGAGGTCTGCCCACGCTGCGGAAGGCGCACACTCGAGAACCTTTACGCCCCAACGACCATCGGTTCTACGTGCAATGTTTATACAAAAACTACGTATCATAACAAAGTTTTATACAACTAATCCCATTCCCTAAATCCGTAATCTCAAGCCGCGCGCGTTCAGCACTGATTAACCTTTCTCAAAAGCCATTAAGCAACCAGCCAGAGTAATCTCTCATACATAGAGACAACCAGACAGCGATGGTAATCTAGCGTCCCTTGGGCCCGACCCATCTTCCAGTTTTAATGCACTTAAAATATTCTATGGTCCCATAAAATGTTGCCGATCTATGACTCTCGGAGGGATAGCGGTGCTATTTTAGAGTGTGGTATATTTTGTGTAAGCTGTAATTTAATAAATAAAGCAATGCTCGCGTGAGCAACCTTTGGTTCGTATATTAAATTAATTAAATTATTAGATCCTATTTATATTATAAATGTGAACGTTTCTAAAGATATTTCAATGGTTGTTAAAAATTTAGAACGTAATAGTTAGGTATTCAGATGATGAAAAAAAAAAAATCTCACTATTAAGACTACTCGAGTTCTGTGGGTAATACGTGAAATCCTTGCTCAAGATCTTTAACATTACCACTGATAAAAACGTATCACCGATAAGCCAATATTTGCCCTAACAGTTTTTTTGCATAACATTTCAGTTTCTCATTACTATTTTTTTTTTTCTATTAATTCGAACCGTTTTCCGAGTTTAACAGAAGCATCCATTTGGCTGTAACAGTTGTTTTGCTTAAATCGCTGCTGTGTCGGAAAAAAAAGTTGAAAACTGCTACACCAGCTTGATTGTGCGGGCTCGGAATTGGGCCGATAGCCTAGTTTCAAGACAATCGAAAAAGGACTAAAGAACCATTAAACTACAATTAATTTTCAACATTTTGACTACTAGCTTTCCACTTACCCGAAAAAGGACAAATGATTCTTTCAACCGGTATGGAATTACGTCTTTTTGCTTTTGTAGTACGTATTGGGAAATAGGCACTTTAGTAAGTAGTTTTTGATGAAATTTTTAGCTTGAATAGGGATATGGGTTAATTAGATCCTTTGATAAAAATTTATTGTCTGTGTTGCCGATATTGAATTCTTTATTTCATGTTTTCGATATGCGAGTAATGTACTTTCAATTTACCTGAAATAAACAGAGGCTTTAGTGTAAGTTTCTTTTGACGTAAAAAAACGTTTAGGAACGCGTAAGTGATAATGTTATTTATATGGAAAACGTAAACGCGTTCGTGACGTAAAGTTACTTACACTAAGGGCTCAGATTGAGAACTAGCGTGTATGCCCACTACTTATTTTCGTACCCATATGAATTTGCACGCCGCGGAGTCGCCGCGTACACGCCGCGTTTGCGCCGTCCTAGTTACAGGCCTAATTACCTAGAACACCGAAGTTCGTATATTTCGAGCATCTTTCTCTTTTACTCCAATTAAGGCGTCATGAGAGTGACAGAGACAATCGTCCGTAATTTACGAATATCTTCGCGGTAAAATAAGTAGACTAAAAACTAAACCTAAATACTAGTAAATAAAAACTCAATGTCACAACGTTTTGCAAACGAATACCTACTAGCAAAAAAATAGTGAAAAAGGAAGAAATAACAAGATACATTACGTATACCAGTACAAGGTAATAGTATGTAACCAGATTGTAACACCGAGAAGTATATTCTTCACTCACATTCCGACAGCATTCATTCAGTAAGTATTTTAAAACAACAAATCACTTAGCGCATTGGCATCCGAACGAAAAACATTACAAATTCGATCGCAAAACTCCACAGCGTTATCCCGTTCAACAAGCAAATTCCCAACTATTACAACAATTCCAAAATCGAATCAGAACATGAAACTCATTTTCATTCCGGCAGCCAAATGAAATTTAATTCAGTCCAGTTATAGCGATGGTGGAATCGAGTTGATAATCGATTCAGGCATGTTTGATTACGCTTGTTTGCTCGTTTGTGCCCGCTGATTGCGAAACGTCAAATTGAATAATCGAATCATCGCTTCGCAATTATTGCTGGCAACATTTTCAGTGTTTGCACCCTTTGTTAGCTGATGGCTTGGACAAACAGAGAGATTGCGAGTTGCTGATGCGATTTCGGTCGAGTCTTCCCGAATTCAATTCTAAGGAAGCCGGTACCTGAATTAGTGATGCACAGAGTACCTACAGTACGAATATGCCTTCCAACTCGTTGAGTAGCACTTTAATTGTATCAATAACAACATACACGACAGTCTATGGTAGATTTTGAAATAAATTCCAAGTAGTGTTGCAATATAATGATTTTTTGATTTTTTTTTTATGCAAGACTGACCAACGTTTGACTTCAGTCGCACCTGATGGTAAGTGACGACGAGGTCGAAGGTGTAGCACGCTGGTTCAGTAACAGCCTATTCACTCTTGACTTGAAGAGACCCAAATTATATTTTTTATCATCAAATTATATGATGATAAAAAATAAATAATAAACACAAAAAAAATATGTTTTAATTTCAATTAGATTGGGGCATTAAATTGCTTGTTGTTTACAAATTAGAAAAACATATTTTGTACGACGTAAAAAATTGCACCCTGTATTACTTTTTTACCATTTTTTTATATTACAATTATTGCCATACATAAATTTATTTTCTCAAATAAACATTAATTACTTGTTTGCGCTAAAAGTTTCAATAATTTTTAGGTACACACAGCAACACTCTTAGCTGTACATTGGTGGACCTTATTATATAAGATATAAGGTCCACCGATGTACACCTAAGAGTGTTGCTGTGTGTATATGAATAGATTTTCCTATATTATAACAAACTCATGACATTCTTGTATATCAGAATAACCATCAGATTTTCTTTTAGTACGCCAAAACGATCTAAGGACATTCTCTCTAATTTATTATATACGGACAGTTTTTAAAAAGTCAGCGAGAAAATTGTGATTTGAAAAAATCCCATCGATCTTGTTTCTGACAGGGAACAAGACTTAGTTAACGTCATTGTTAAAAGTTATTAGAAAACTTTGACTTTTTATAATTAACACCTGATATTAACCCATCGACCGAATTGGGCACATTACAATGCATTTATAAATGTCACAAAAATATATCACCGATTCAAGTGCCGGAATGTCATACTTTGAAACTACTCGTAGTTTCAAAGTATGACATTCCGGCAGGCCTGGTATATTATTATTTTACACAGATCAAAAATAATACAACCATTTTTACAACACAACATAAAACAATTAATAATACAACATTCCCATATTTGTCACGTTTCAGTTAAACGATTTCTTAAATAAAAATATAAATATTCAGCCGAGGTAGCTACAGACGAAAAGTTCAAAGCGATCTTCACGCGAATTCCATCCATAATTTAAATATTTCGATTATTTCAGCTACTGACTAACGTGAGTTAAAGTCCGCGTCATTAACCAGCCCAGTTAGCTGGGATCGGCAGCCATCATCCATCCATCATTGGGAGGAAATTATGCCCTCGATTAATCCGACCCTTTGTTTCAACCCTTTCGATACGGTTACGAAGACTTTTATCTTCAGAATAAAGGCCTGTGACATTTTCGTTTCGTTGTTCAATCAGATTTGTGTTTCAATTTCCTAATATCATAAGTGATTGACTTTGAAATAAATGAATGAGTTGGTATAATGAGTCAAAGTAGCAGTAATAGGGTTGTATTACAAATTGATGGCAAAATTAGTGATAAGACCAGAGAGAGCCGGTGTTTTAATAGAGGCTGTCTCGTTATTATTGCGATCGAAGAAATTAGATACTTTTTATTCCAAATCCGCATAGCGTTTTTGCGGAGTACAGTTTGACGGTGCCAGCATTACCCACATTAAACATCATTTAGCAATTTTGAATAAAATTCAGTAAGTTAACATAAAAAACGGTCCAAGAATTGTTAAATTCTCCTGTCATTCCATTCATATATTCTAAATTCGATTAAATGGCATCATATTTCGCAAACGAAGCCATGTGGCCAGTATCAACGATAACGGCCAATTGAAAATCGAACAATATTCCTAGAGATTCGAAATTAGAACGCTTATTGCCAGGCGTTCATTTGTTTTGCCGGTATGATAAATTATTAGATTAGGGCAGCCTGTATTCCTATCACACAGCCCCAGTTTAGCTTGGACTTTCTGTAAGTGCTGTTATTACCTACATGGAGTTGAAGTTATATTGGTGTTGTAAATTAGTCTTGGGAAGTTGAGTTCTATTTTCCGCCAAGAACACATCAGCTTAGCCTACTAATTGCATATCTGATTAATCGTTATAACTTATTGCTAGCTTACGCCGCTTATTAATTCTTTTCGCTTATCCATTCCGCGTCCCGATTTTCTCGTTAGCTGCATGGTATTGCGTTTTCTTTGTGTTTTGTTGCAATCGTTACAGTTAGAAATTATCGAACGATGAGGTTATTACCCTATATTGTTCTTAGAATGGCCTTGGTTTGTAATAGTATAATTTTTGTTGCTGTTGCCAAAAGTATATTGATTACATGGCTTATTCGTGATACCTAACTAGATATGCGGACTATTATGAATTTTTACTAACAAAATCAAATGAAAAAGGTTTTCGTAAGACTGTATTTTGATACAATGTTAGGAATACAATACTACTTTATAATGTTTACAGTATTTTAATGTTTGAATATTGAACATTCACAAGTTTTTTGTTTACAATCAATAAAATTCTTTGAATAGTATTTTGGCCCAATCAATGTATAGTGAAACTAAGTATAATAAGAGTTAAAGACATTATTTTCCGTTATCATCATCATCATTATCATATAAGCCGAAGTACGTCCACTTTGTGCATAGGCCCCCAAGCTGTTTAAAATATGTGTTCCTGTTTTAAAATAAAAAAAGAAAAGGCTTAAATAGACAATATTTTCAACCCAATCAAAGTTGCAATAATTCTACGTTGATTGGGGCCGAACAGTTAATTGATCCGTCCACTAATTGTCGACTCGGATTTAAAACTTCGATGCAAGGATTATATTTAATTTTAAGGTTCATTGCTCATTACATACATACATACATTTCAGCCGTATGCAGTCCACTGCTGGACATAGGCCTCCCACAAACATGACTTGTATCTTGGGGGTAGTTGCCATAGTCGCCACGCTTGGCAGGCGGGTTGGCGACCGCAGTAGCTGTAGATTGCGTTTCAACGGACGCTGCTGCCCGTCCGTAGGATTTTTCCCTTTGTCGCCTCTTACGATACCCGCGGGTGGAGATGGAGTGGTGCTAGTCTAGTCAGCCGGCACCACACAGCATTGCTCATTACTCGTATTATAATCGGCTTAAAGTATGTTTCATTAGCATTATTTCCAAATATAACTTAAAATACGCCAATAATGTATTATGTTCATTATAAATTGTAATAGGAATAAGTTACAATTAAATAAGTACGAACAAAAAAAAGCGGGCACTATCTCTTTAAGCCAAGTTATATATTAAGTTGCGAAGCGGAAGCGTAAATAGATGGGACGCCATTATTGTTTTAAGAGTAACCTATACCAAGTGAGCGCGGATTACAAACATATCCAAAATTAGTACCTACACATTTGTATTTGAACTTTCGTGAGACATTAAATTTTATTTTATAAATGATAAACACTCTTTGCGTGCCGGGCCGGCCACGCGAACGGCGAGCCTAACGGACACTCAATACCCTTACCATGAATTGTGACATTGAGGTTTTCGATAACAAGTATCGAGTTTACTATCTGTGCATCTCGCTTGTACTATTTTAGTGCGAACAAATCTCAAAGTCACAACTCATGGTCAGGGTACAGCACTCTTAGTGCTTGAAAATGGTGGCCTACATTCTCCGAAACATGTCGCGAGAGTGACTAAATAAACGTGAGTGACGAGATCCGTGTTTATCATTTATAAAAAATTGTATATTACGTACCCAGGGCGGTAAAACAAAGAATGGCGCAGATTGCGGGTATTTGTGAGATAAACAAGAGATCTGAGGCCTTCTTTATTACCGCCCGTGGTGCGTACATAGTTTTACGTTTTCATCTGGGTGTAAAGTGAGATTTTCCGTCGCGCCCTCGGGCGGTAAAACTCTCTTACCGCCCAGTGTGACCTAAAGAATATTTTATATTACACAATTGTTTTTTTATTGCACGCTGTCATCGTCACGTTGTTCCTACACTTACTCATCATTTTTGGATGTAACCATTGTCCATCAAAACGGCCGTTTACACAATAAACTCGAATCCCACGCTCACTAGTAACTACGCATTATAACAGCATTAAACATCACTAAAATGGTCATAAGCGCCTTTTGACAAAATATAATTTATACTCTTTTGAACGTCGTTTGAAAAGGTAATATGTCGTTGTAGTTCTTGTATGAAGATATGACCTTTTGACAGTCGGCGTCTGTAATGTGTTCTCTGGCGCAGGTTTTACGGTGCGCGCGCAACTAATGACAATTTAGCGCCTAGATCGGTCGTTTAGGAACGTTTGTAGTTTTATGTATGTGTCTCTCTCTTTCTCTGGCTCTCGTCGATATGCCAGAATCTATTGTGTCCTGACATACAGCTAGGTTCAACCTAGTTCGGGCACTATTGTAAAAAAAAAATACTTTAAGAAAACTGCTGTACAGAATGTATACTTTGTTGTGGAGTCAATGAATACTTTTTCATTTTCATTTCATTAAATCTGTAAATAAAGTTCGTTAATTTCTTTTTCTTTTGCTCCAATTAAGCCGTCATGAGAGTGACACAGACAGTCGAATATCAATTTTTGCGGTAACGCGGTAGAGCTTACCCTAAACAATATGGCGCCTTGTATATTCCGATAGAAGTAAACGTCAAATTCATCAAAGTAGTAATTAGTAATACACGAAATTACGAATAAAGTTAATTAGCTCAATAATGATTGTCTCTACACTGACCGAAACCATTTATATAATGACCACGTAAATATCTGGGTTACATTTTATCCAAAACGGACACTTAACGACATTACAGGGTAATTTGGACGCTTACCCCATTATGGCACCTAATAAGGGTCAACGACCGAGTGCCCGACATCTTGTCAACATATGTCACGATTTTGACGTAACGGGATGTGACCATATAAATAGATTAGGCCTACGCTTCTCAAACTAGAGTAATAGCACTTTCAAGTAATTGTAAAAGGACGCGACACGCGACAGGCATAAATTATGTCACATAATGTATTTGACAGGACTCTTTTTTTATACAAGACCAGCGTTTGACCTCACAGTTGATGGTAAGTGTCGACGAGGTCGAAGGTGCACGCTGGTTCAGTAACAGCCTATTGGAGCGAAGGGAGCGAATTCCATTCCTTAGCAGTCCGCATTAGGAAGGTAGGAGCGGATGGCTTCGTGCGAATAAATGGAATATTCACAACGCAAGGATGAAACCTCGCCTTGACCAGTATCTAAATATTCGGCTAATAATTACAAATATTTCCTGCTTTTTATCTAGGTTTCAGTAATGGCCGATGTCTCCGGATATTGTGTCACGATACTAAGTATTTTATCTCAGCGTGAACTCTAGCTCATCATCATTACCTAGGGTGTAATAAGTCTGGATTTATTTTACAAATACTAATAACCGAGTATGACTGATAATGAAGTAATGACTGTCAGCCGTTTTAATTATGTTAACACATTGAGTACCATCATTCGCTACGTGCTACGCTTGCAGCCGAAACCCCTGTATTCTCCGTATGTAGCAAAAAGCCGCTACGAATGGAGAACCCGAGTTTTAGGTTCCTGGCACTGAATATGTTGAGAAGCAAATTCGCGATATTGTAACGGTTTTTTAGCAAATTCTAAATTCGAGAGCGTTCGGAAAGCGAACCGAAATTCCATGTAAAAGTTGAATGGTTTTAATCACCGTGAGTGGGCCCCATCAATCTGCTTAATGCGGGTACCAGCGATCTGTTTGCCACCTGTAAGGGTTGCCACACTACTGGGTATATGAACAGTAGGGATAAGCAGTCACTAGAATTATTTGTGGCGAAAATCAGACGTCAGTAGAGTTGGAAAGTTGAATTATATCGACTATTTATCTTTGTCATGTCTAGTTTAAAAAAAAAAAAAAAAAAATATTTATTTCGGGACAATCATACACAAATCGACCTAGTCCTACGGTAAGCTCATTAAGGCTTGTGTTGTAGGTACTAGACGACGATATATATAATAGATAGATACGTATAAATACTTAAATACATAGAAAACACCCATGACTCAATAACAAATATCTGTGCTCATCACACAAATAAATGCCCCGACTGGGAATCGAACCAAGGACCTTCGGCTTCATAGGCAGGGTCACTACCCACTAGGCCAGACCGGTCGTCAAAATAAATATAAGTATAGTTTTGTTGATCTATATTTTATTACCTACTCTTTATTCATTTTACTATATTTGTGAGTTCAAAATATGATGTTAATAATGATTATCGGTAAAAAAACACGTATAAAAATATAATTTTAGCAAAAATAATTTTCAAAGACGTCTGTCATTGTCAGCGGTTTTTTTATTACTCTTATTAATACTTGCAAAAAAAAAGGTTTTTTAGAATAGTATAAATTGATACATTTTATTTAGGCTTCATCCGGGACCAAGAGGTCAATGACGTTATCGAAAGTGAGGTGAAAGGATATTGAAAAAAAATATATAGATACGCGTTTAGTAGACCATCATTTATTTTGAAAATACGTTTATATATTCATGACAGTTACATGTACTATATACTGATTTCAACTTTCACGGTTAGGTTTATTTACATGTACTATAGTTCGATAAAAGTATACATAATATATAACAATAATCTACAATAATAAACTGATTATCACCAATTTAACTTATTCTAAACTTTTAGTGCAAACCTTATATGTAATGTATGTCTATACTGTGTACTATACTGACGAAAAAAATAATTCTTAGTATCAAATTTATTGTTTTTCACTAGAGCCACAAATAATCAAACGATTGTTGCATCACGAAAGACATACATTACATATTAATTGAATAGAAACGGGTTACTCGAGTTTCATAAGTCGAATATTACTCATAAAGGTTTTTTTCTTGTTACAGGTATGAAAATAATCTGAAACGTGGCGTGGGCTACTGATTATTCCGGATTTACTGTGGCTTTTACGCAAAAATGGTGATCCATTACGGCCCAGATCTGATAGAGATGAAACTAAACGCATAAAGCCCTGCGGGTTGCGTTAACTACGTTAGATTGTAGTCCGGGAGACAACGGTGAGTTCGTCACTCCATTGAATATTCTGAGCCCTGAGGCTCTAGTGTAAGTTACTTTTGAAGTAAGAAAACGTTTACGAATGCGTAAGTGATAATGTTATTTATATGGGAAACGCAAACGCGTTCGTGACGTAAAGTTACGTTAAAAACTTACACTCAGTTTTTAACGTAACTTTATCACTTACGCGTTCGTAAACGTTTTTTACGTCAAAAGAAACTTACACTAGAGCCTCTGTAGTGACTATAGTTGGGTAAACGTACATCAACTATTCTTTGTTGTCTAAGTCTTTCGTTGCTAATGACAGGCGGGTTGGCAAACGCAGTATATTTCAAAGTTAAATGACAACCCGGGTCCACTTACGCCTTTTCATTTAAATAGCCAGCCACAATACTTCGAGTATATCGCGGAACCTTTAACTAATAAAACCTTTCTTTGCCCTCTTTTTATTGTATAATTTTATTTTGCTTTTAAATGTTTCATTAGACACAAACAAACGGAAGGGCCCAGTTATACGCAATCGGATGTTAAAAAAGATCATAAAAGTCTATAATAAAGTTATTTCCTTAAGAATAAGATTCAAAAATCCGTTAAACGAATTTTTGCTCTAAAGTCAATTTGCTCAGAAGGGACAACGTTTTAATAAAAATACGAACCGATTGTGCATTTTACTAAAATTGACGGGTTTTTGAACATTGTTCAAGGAAAATTCAGTAATTATGAAGCCAGTCAAATGGCGAATTGTTATAAAATCATCAAGGAAGTTAGTCCTAAAAAAATAAAGCGCTGGCCGGGTTTAAATCTTTTTAAGACCCTTAAATCCTTGGACGTTATGTTTAATGTAATCCCGGGTAAATAAAAACAGTGAGTCTGTGTCTTTGACACGGCTGTAACTCTTTACCTGCTTTATTTATCGAAAATAATGTGAAACAGATTTTGTACAAAGCAATATTAGATTTTTTTTTGTTGCTTTCATAAAAATAACATTTCCTCAAGAGCCTTTTTTAGATTTTAGACTGTAACTAGTTAAGTACTTGTAGTTATCATAATACGATTGTAATTTCTGTAAAAAAATGATATATTTTAAATTAGATTATTAGTTATATTACTTCTGTTGTTTGAAATTTCGAGCTACAAACATAAAAAATCAACCTTGTCCTGCTGTAAGCTAAGTAAGGTTTATGTTGTAGGTACTAGACGACGATATAGTAAAATATATGGATTGGATACATACAAATACTTAAATACATAAAAATCAATCAATCCATGGCTCAGGAACAAATATCTGTGCTTATCACACAAATAAATGCCCTGACTGGGATTCGAACCCAGGACCATCGGCTTCATAGGCAGGGTCACTATAACCACTAGGCCAGACTGGGCGTCATTTTGAGGAAAATATACGCTTTCATATATTTTTTGTTAATTAATTACAGCCATAATTGCTAAGCAAGTGAGATGTTTAAAATGAGCTTGACACTTTATAATGTTATATAACACGATTTGACAGGGACAGGATCACGTTGCTCTATATATGTTGCTCCCACACTACCGATCCCAAACTTCTACCACTACTTCAACCACTGATATTCAATGCAGGATATGTTCCTCCCCTATAGACTGAAATAAACAGCATGGAGGGTTAAATGCTATAATCGCCACGATTGGCAGGCGGATTGGCGATCGTTGTACATTCCAACGCTGCTGCCCGTGTTCCGGTGGTATCTAGTCTCAGTTTAGGGTCAAAATCCCAAATGTTATGTCTTTGTCACTAGAATTCTGTAAATTAAATGCTAACATTAGAAACCATTAAAAGCTACGAGTACACATTAATACTAACAAATGTATGTCCTCACGCAAATGCTCTATCACGAAATACACAATCACGATCCATTGAAATTCTCAGATACACAGATTTATAATTACTGTACATCCCTTTCTCTGCGCAAACATTTGCTAACAACAATAATATTACTTTGCTATTCCGCTGTTTAATAACGTGCTAGTCAATCAGTGCCAACCCGTTATATTTACTTGCGTATTTTTTCATGCATTAATGTTCCCTCCCTCCCACCGCAAAATTAAATACGCAAATAAATATACCAAACCATCACCAATAATACCAAAACTCGACACGTGTTTCGCCTCTCTACGAGGCATCCTCAGGAGACGCTTGAGATGTTGTCGGTCTGACGTCCGACAACGGAATATTTGCTTAATTACAATTAAAAGTCAGTTGGTATAAAGCAACCTTAATAATATCCACAATTTGACATCAAATCTAGCCCAGCGCTGATAAACTAAATAAACCAATAATACAATTATGTTGCCCATAGGTATCAACCTCAGCATATGCTGAACTAGTGTCCGACGCTGGTTTTCAGTTTGGCCCTTATAGTGGGCAGTGACCCTGCCTGTAAAGCCGATGGTCCCAGGTTCAAATACCAGGTACAAATGTGTTGTGCACAGGTATTTGTTACTGAGTCATCTTAAGTATTTGTATATTATATATATCGTTGGCTGCGTATCCATAACACAAGCCTTCTTGAGCTTACCGTGGGGCTCAGTCAATTTATGTATTTATAATTATTTGGACAGAGGACAGGACACACCACAGGACACCACAGTAACAGGACTGGTCATCTTAGTGAATCTTATGCCTATGTCCAGTAGTAGAACTCTTTCAACTTTGGCTTAAATTATGAGTAAATATGGAAAGTATGGATAAGTAGTTGAGACATGAGTTATATGAAAACTCTAGAATTATTCATTTTTTAGCGGTGGCCCGCGGTGTTACCCGCGGTTTATAATCTCCTCCCGCGGGTGTCGCGAGGGGCGAGAAAGGAAAAAAACCAACGCAAGGGCAGCAATGTCCATCGAAACGCACTCTACAGTTACTGCAATCGCCAACCAGCCCGCCAAGCGTGGCAACTAAAGTACAAGATGGTACAAGTCATATTTGACGAAGGCATATGTCCAGCAGATGATGATGATATTTATGGCTTTGACGTTCTATATTTTTAAATGAACCAGCCTAGGGCAGATCGTGACTGACTCTTGATGCCTCCCAGCTTAATACAAATTACGACCACACTTAAAAGACCCTTCAAATCATACATCTTTCTAAATAGACCTACTAGATCATCTAACCACCACGACTACCAAACACGTAATCAAGCGAAATTAAACCTTATATCAATGCTACACGGATTTAATAGGTGAATAATATTCGTGGTTATTCAATCTCCATTGTAATTCAAAAACGCATTATACGCCAAACAGTTTCATAGTTCTTTGGCTATTTTAGAATGTGATAGCTACCATTGTGTGTTACACAATCATTATAGAATTGAAGCCAGATCGTAATTGTATGAAGTACAGTTAGCAACGGTACCGGCGGATTTCCTGGGTTCGATTCCCAGACTGGAATGAAGGATGTATGAGTATGTGTGAGATATGTTTTTGTAAGTTAATTGATTTTGTAGAAGCCAGTAACTTTCTGTTCTAAAAAGAAATTAAAAAGATAAGTTTAAGGACAATGATAATAGATAACTTACGTTGTTTATGTGAGTAGGTAGGTAGGTGTGATCATTAATGATTATATTTTTTTAATCATTGTTTTTTTTTCTAAGTTGTAAGTAAAGTTTTTGGACCCGGGTATGTCCTTAAACTACGTCTAACAATGAGATGTAAGGCACAGCGATGACCATCACGCTTGAATCTGCCCAACTGGGGAAGTACCTCCTCCTTACAGAAGACCACAGCCATAATAGCACTGCTACTTTTCAGGTATGTAGTGCTGTGTTCCTGATGGTGAGTAAGGTTTCCAGAGCTCCAACCCCCCTTAAAGACCGGCAACGCGCTTGTGACTCATCTGGCGTTGCGGGTGCCTATGGGCGACGGTAATTGCTCACCACCAGGCAATCCGTCTGCTCGTTTGCCGCCTATGTCATAAAAAAAAAGTGAAACAAAGCTAGTAAAACATGGTTGTTGGGTTCAAAATAAAAAACATGCCAATTAGCTATCTAGATGGTAATTTGTCTATTGCACTAAATTGGAGCCGTGTGGTGCCGGCTGACTATAATAGCACTACCCCATCTCGTCTTGTTGGTGTCGTAAGATGTGTGGGTGGATCTACAGTTACTGCGGTCGCCAACCCTTCTACCAAGCGTGGCGACTACGGCAACTACCGCCAAGACGATACAAGTCATATTTGGGGGAGGCTTATGTCCAGCAGTGGACTTTATACAACTGTACTGATGATGGTATGACTAAGAAACATATAAAATCTCAAATAAACATAAAAGAAGTAACATTTGAAATTTAAAAACCGTCCCACTTCCCGCGCCGTTATATTTTTATCGCCGTTTCAAGTGACATAAAATTTTACAGTACTATTACGATGGCTACCCGCTATCGCGCGACAAACCGATTGGTTTAATTCCATCGCTTAATACCGGTATTAGATATTATTTATAATGATTCAGCCGATAAAGTCAATTTACTTTTAATACCAGGTTTGGCTTGTAATAGAAGCAATCACTTTAGGGATCGCTTCTACACTACGAATGTAGCAACATTTGTTCTACAACTGTACAATGTGTGATTACTTTTGATTTTTTCGTATCGCAACAAACTAAATAGAATTTTCAATGAACATCATCCAATAGTCTAGTTGGCAGTTACCGTCAGCCTACAAACTTCATAGTTTTTACAATACATTTTATTGCTTGGAAAATTTTTACTAATATTTATTAAACTATAAGTTATTTTCTAAAGTCGTAGAACAAATGTTACTATGTTTGTGGTTTAGAAACGATGCCTTTATTTATTGCTCATTATTACTGGCCACACCCGGTATATATGACCGAATACCAGCGTAAAAAAGGTTTTATCACCTCACTTGCTAGCTAGCTTCAAAAACAGATAACAAATTTGCATTATACTCGTATTCACATGCAAAATTATTTTATGAAAATTATGAGTTTTTTTTTTTTATTTACTGGTTGGATAGCTCAATAGACCCGATTTTTTTTTTAGTTAGGATTATACATACATTAAAACAAAAATCATCTTTTCTGTGTTATAAGTTATGTTTCTGTGGTATAGTGTTACGTGAAAGGGGGAGCGGTTTATGTTATATTTCATGGAATCAAATATTTGGCTTTAATTCTCTTAACTTTCACTATATCCACAGGAAAAATACAACAATTGAACGAATGATTAAATTACTTTTATAACCACTTATTTAGCAACAAAATTGAAATGTACAATAAAAACAGGTTACCACAAAATAAGCATGTAGATCTTTCACTCAAGCATACCATTATGGCAGGTCTTTCATTCGCGAATGACAAACGAATGGCCGTTCATTACGTTCCATTGACGCACGCCAGCGTTCCCACGTTCTGCAGTTTTTGATGCAGTTTTTTTTGAACAGATTGTAAAGGTTAAACTGATGGCAGAGAAGGCGTTACGTACTTTGCAGTAATCATTGGTTGCTGACTGTCCCCATACATGTATACGAGTAAATACTTAATTACGGCGAGCAATCTTACAATGTCAACATTTTGTTAAATACATGTATGTATCTATGTATGAACTCTTTACTGTAGCAGAACTGCTAAGCGGCCCACAAGTCTGTCGTGCTATCACTTTCGCACTTACATACTTGGTGTAGCGTGATAGATATTGTGACAAATGATAAAGACCCGACCATACCAGGCTAGCAGTTCGTTGAACAACGTCTGTGTGGTGCAACTAAATGACTTGTTAAGGTAAGGTAAGTGTATCATGGGTAGTTTGTATTGCCCTTTGCCCCTGATTAAAAGCGTCGCGCATGCCTTCTGAAATCGGGGGATTCCGGAGCGGTCCTGGTTAAAGGAGCTGACCAGTCCACTAAAAACTCAGGGGTGCCTGTCGCTGACGGGAACGCCGTTACTTCGTTTTACCCAAGGAGAATAATAGAAAAATCTCGTTCTGATCTTGAAAGTTTTTTCAGGTAGGTAGCAGGTTTTGTGAATAGACGACATTAACAGTCGAAAGTATTATCAAATCCCACGCTAACTCTCACTTTTCCCATCTCCAGAAAAACCAGCATCATAGTGTGGCGGGCGTAGGTCGATCAGATCACGGTCATTACTGTTATTGACTTTGGCCAACGTAACAAAAGAACTCATTGAAAGATATTTTCTTTAGCCTTAGAGGCATCACATGATGTTAGAGACATTACGACTGACACCTTTGAGGCATTTCAATACGCCTCCGGCCTGCGTTGGGTTGGACTTGTCAATGTTGATGGATGGAAACACTTGATATTATCTGTTACGTCGTACTGAGATCTCTGAAGACACTATAGATTTCAGATTATACTTACGAGTATTTTATACGCGAAGTGTTGAAGTTGGTAGAAATATCACGATGAAAGCAATTAAATAGTTAATTTTACGCTATTGACGTACCTACTTAGTATTTTTATGATCATATTTCAAAAGTTTAAAATATAATCATATTTAAATTTAGAGTTAAAGAATGGGAGAAGGATAGGAAGGCCTTTGTTCAGCAGTAGGACATTACGGCTAACCTAAACTGCAGCTAGAAAAGAGGAATGTTATTGTTTTTTACGACCGGTCTGTCCTAGTGGCAGCCTATTTTATTTTATTTTATTTATTTAAGGTTTGCCAACAGGTGTAATACATATTAATACTTATCGCTAACCATGACAATAAAAAAAAAAATTGCTCGAGTATTCACCCAATAACAGGCAAACACAACATGCATGTTAAGAAGTACTTGCTTACTTACATATACAAATCTTAAACTAAGTAGTTAACCGAAAGTTTGTACACTAGGCAGTAAAGTTGGTTCAGAATTTTTGAGACAATTATAATTATGTATATTCATTATTCATCTTAATCCTTAGAAATCTCTTTTTATTAATATTATTTTAATATCTATGAAGCCGATGGTGGGTTCAAATCCTAATCAGGGCATTTATTTATGTGATGAGCACAGATGTTTGTTCCTGAGTCATGGGTGTTCTTTATGTATTTGAGTATTTAGATGTATCTATCTAATATATATATATCGTCATCTAGTACCTGCACCACATGCTTTACCAGGCTTACGAGCTACAAGTAAGCTCAATTTGTGTAAGATTGCCCTGAAATATTTATGTATATATTTTTTTGCATTGAATAGATTCTCAAACTGCTGAACCGTCTTGAAATATCTGCTGAAATTTTGCGTGGCCAGGTGTTGGTGAAAGTCTTGACAGAGCCCCCTCAATTTGGACCGGTGACTTGGAAAAGTTAGCGGTTATCCGCTGGATGCGGGTAACTCAAGACGGGTCATAATGGGTCGCTTTAGGGCCGTGTATGTCCAGTAGTAAACGCCCTTCGGCTGATATGAAGATCATTATAATGGCGATGACATCGTTACACATTTTATTTTCACAGCAAAAAGGATTTGCTCCGATATATTTGCCCAATTTGGCCCAGACAGAGCAGTCTTCGTTTTTACCCCAACCCGTGTTAGGGTTAAGGGTTCGGGTTACAGCAAACTTTTAGCTTTTAGCTTGCTTTTAGCCAATTTGTTCAAATTAGCCCCCAGCTATGCAAAAAGCACGTCTGTCCACTTAACGGATGCTCGTGGATTATTTACGAAAGCTGAGCAAAGCAGTGATGGAAAATCTGTTATATCTTTTTATCCATGACAGGATAGATCACTGGAAATTGTTTGATAGTTAAAAAGTAAACCAAAGTAATGATTATGTGTAATTTTGTAACACGTAGCTAAGTTGGATCATACTTTAATAAGTATAGTAGTACCTATGATGAAAATTTATAATCCGAAGGGTATTGCTACTCATGAACGGATTGTCTTGCCAATGTGATAGCGTGAAAGTGACATTGTCTAGGTTTTCAAAAGTTTTCGTGACGGGAGTGACAGTTTCTTTGATCGATATATTTTCAAGCAAAACACACCCAACTCAAACTATCTACATACCATTATTACATCGTATAACCATGTAATTATTCGCCATATTTCATATTAGTCATTACTGCAGTATGCAAACGAGCCGCGTTATGCAAGGACGCGGCGGGCGTGTCACCGCAAGCTCCGAGCCTCTTCTGCGCTCCTGGTAGCTTGATTTAATAAAGGAATTATTTTAAAGGGCTCCTTTTTAATCTTGAGGTTATTTTTATAATGAGGTGACGTCTTTGAAGGTTCTTTCAAAGGCAAGTTGTGGATGTCTCTGATAATAATAAAAAATGAGTAGTGTTATGCTATAAATCGGTTATATTAGATGTTAGGATATTACATTACTGGAAGTTACAAAATCTGAGATATAAAAAATCTCGCATATATCTTGTACCCCTTACCTAATCGCACACTTAGGACTAAGAAGACCATAATGACGAGTCTCGAGTTGAGGCACTTTTAGTTTTGTTCCTATAAATACGTCATTAAGAGGAAACGGTAGTATGCAATTTTCCATACAAACGCTCTCGACTGTTTCCTCCCTGGTTTTTAACCCTAGAGCAGTGATTTTTTCAGCACAGATTGATATCATCGATATCTGTGTCGGTATGTTTCGTTTTTTTGGATTTTTTAGTTTTTTTAAGATTTAGAGCTCTGTAAACATTGCTAAAAACTGCTCACTCAACTATCTCGCAAACATTCACTTATTATTCAAATAATATAGCATAAAACACAAAAAGCAAAACGTACCGACACAGAATAACTCTTCATCATTCTGTTCCAAAAATTTTATTCAGATTGGTTAAGTTTTGGAGGAGGAAAACGTCGAGAGCCAAACCTCGATTTTTGAGATTTTTACGCGGGATATTTCGCCTGAGCTGCGGTTATCCCTATCGCACTGTTTTTGGAGGGGTAGGCAATCTACTAAATATGTACACAGTCAAATAGTCATGAGCAATAGTCGACATTGAATGTCGATGATCTAGTGATGTAATGGGTTATCGATAAACCGAATTTTGGTACAGTTAATGCCATCGGAATAACTATTCTGAAGAACAGTAACAAGTAAATGTTACTGAAGTAACAATGTCAATTGTATTGCATGTAGTAGTGAGAAGTCTATAAAATATACTATACTAGCTTTTCCCCGCGGCTTCACACGCGCAAAAGAAAACCTGTAATAGTTGACATTTGACTCCTTCTCCATACAAACTTTTAACCCCCGTTTTTGACCCCTTAGGGGATGAATTTTAAAAAACGTTGATATGTCATTTCTTGTATTTAAATAACGAGTGTTTACACAAAATTTCAAGTCTCTCGCTTAAAATTTTACAATCCCCATACAAATTTTCAACCCCCTTTTTACTCCCTCAATGGTGTAATTTCCGAAAATACCTTCTAAATGAGTCCTTGCGATACATAAACTACCTATTATGAATAAATCAGATATCTAAGTTAAGCGGTTTGGGCAGGGCGTCGATCAGTCAGTCAGTACTAACGTTTATATACAGGGTGTCTCATTCAGATCGGTCAGTATGGGGAAATCTGGAACTACCTATAAGACATACAAAGATTTGTACTTAGGAACCATGTCATCGATTTTAGGGACAAGAAAAACTGCAAACATAGATAAAAAAAAAACTTGTACTCTGTTCGAGAATCGAACCAGGTTGTTTTGGAAAATAAAACTTTAAATGATTTCCGTTTCGATAAATGGAATGTGTAGGTTATAGATAGCAAAAGTTACCATAAAACATGATATCTCAAATGAATAAAATGCATTGTAATCCAATATCTTTTAATTTTAATTTTAACAACTGGTGTCTATTCCAAAACTGAACACATTTTTTTTTATCCATCTATGCAGTTTTTCTTGTCCCTAAAATCGATGACATGGTTTCTAAGAACAAATCTTTGTATGTCTTATAGTTCCAGATTTCCCCATACTGACCGATCTAAATGAGAACCACTGTATATATATAGATGCTAATACGAGCAAATCCAATAACACGACAGTAAGTACAATAAAAAATCAAACATAAAATGCATTTTCTCATTGAACAATTATTATAGGTAAATTATTTGCATATATCGTTATATATATCGTTGGCTGAGTACTCACACAAAACACAGGCCTTTTTGAGCTTACCGTGGGGTTCACTCAATTTGTGTAAGAATGTCCAGTAATATTTATTTATTGAAACATTATTATTTACTCGATCAGAACCCCTCATGCTGCTTATAACAGACTATGGGGGAGGCCCATGTCATAGTAGCGGACAGGTTTACTATTTATAAGTTTTTTTAAATTAGTTAATTATATGTATACAGAATGTCTCATTTTGATCGGTCAGTATTGGGAAATCTGGAACTATAAGACATACAAAGATTTGTTCTTAGGATCCATGTCATCGATTTTAGGGACAATAAAAACAGCATAAATGGATTTAAAAAAAAAGTATTCAGTTTTGGAATCGACCCCAGTTGTTAAAAATAAAATTAAAAGATAAATTACAATGCATTTTATTCATTTGAGACATCATGTTTCATCGTAACTTTTGCTGCCTATAACCAATACAATCCATATCCAAACGGAAATAATTTAGATTTTTTTTTTCCAAAATAACCTGGTTCGATTCTCGAACAGAGTACAAGTTTTGTTTTTTTTTATCTATGTATGCAGTTTTTCTTGTCCCTAAAATCGATGACATGGTTCCTAAGAACAAATATTTGTATGTCTTATAGGTAGTTCCAGACTTCCCCATACTGACCGATCTGAATGAGACACCCTGTATAATGCTATAAATTTCATCTTTGGAGCGCTGGTAGCCTAGCGGTAAGAGAGTGCGACTTGCAATCCGGAGGTCGCAAGTTCAAATTGTACAGGCATTTTGCCACGGCTCATGAGAGCCTGGGGTCCACTTGGTAACCAATCCCAGGATTTGGCGTAGATACTAGTTTTACGAAAGCGAGTCCGGTTTCCTTACGATGTTTTTCTTCACCGAAAAGAGACTGGTAAAATATCAAATGATATTTCGTACATAAATTCCGAAAAACTCATTAGTACCAGCCAAGTTTCGAACCTGCTACCTCCGGATTGCCAGTCGCACGCTCTTACCGCTAGGCCACCAAGCGCTTTTTTATGAGATGATGGTCATAAACAAATGTCTCAATAGCTTTAGAAATTATATGAAGAAGCATTTTCCTGGTATTCCATCATCAAACCCTGACCTGGTACTAATGGGAGGTTCGAAGCACCAGGCTGCTATACGCCTGCCCGACAGGTTCGCGGGCTAAATGTACCTAAACTGCACAGTAACACCGGGGGCTGTTACTTTTGCATTATGAAATTTAGTACTTAAATAATTCCAATCCCATACGGAAAACTATTATTGCATATAGGTATATGTATAATTATCTCTATCAATTGGCAACATCAGCCTGCAAAGCGAATAAAACATACCCAAGTGTTAAAGAGTCGGTACCTACTTACTCAAGTAACTACGAAAGGTTTTGATAATGTTGCAGCTTGTAATGTTAAAGTATAGATTTAAAATTTAATTGCATAAAGTTAAATCTCGAGTATCAATAAACGGAATCGTGGTCAAAATTATAACAAACAATATTTTCGCGTCGCGTGCCGGTATGAATAGATTAGAATAGCGAGTGGCTTAGTGGCTTGTTGCGGCCGAAGTGCGCGGGCTCAGTCTGTGTGCGTGAGCCACACACACAGGCACGATGGGGCCGCGGGGCACTTCGCGCGCCAGCGCGACAGATATAGTCGTTCAAAAATCTCAAATCTGAGAAAGGGCTTCGGTACTGTTACCTCTTAATACACTACATTTCAGCCGTATGCAGTCCAGTGCTGGACATAGGCCTCCCACAAATATGACTCGTATCATCATGGGGGGTAGTTGCCATTAGTAACTTTTATTAATTAACTATAATATCCTGTAAATCAATACGAGCATACTCTTATATCGTTGTGCAATTCATCAGTAGGTCATAAGGGGGCGCCATAATTTATTCAAAGAAGGGATATCTTATTTTCGTTATCATTGTTATCAAACATAAATATTTGATAACAATGATAACGAAAATAAGTAAAGAGTAACAAGACTCCAGCTGAATATGAAATAACATACTAATCTAAAACTAGATATTGAGTGCAAAATTATGATTTTGGAAATGTATATTATGGATTCAATAGCGATTAAGCGACGCCTAAAGCCGACGAAACAGTGGAAATAAGTGTGTTTTTCAAGACTTTTTATCTGTAACGAGAGTTTTTTTATCATTTTATTTTTTGTACAGGTTACTGAATTAAAAGAGAAATGGTGTTTACCTGAATATACCCAACAAAATGTAAGAAACAATTGCAACGTACCTCCTTGGATTTATTAATTATAAAACATGATGAATAAACACAATCAAACTTCAGCTAGTACGAGCAGATTCATTAATAAATTAAATCAACCAAATGAGCCGCGAAAACCTGCGAGGAAATTAGAAAAAGTCCCACGAGGGCGTTCCGACAGGACCTCCGCACCTGAGGGCCGTAATCAAATCAGCGGGACAGACGATTTGGAAAAATCTCTGAAGGGGGAACGCCGTACAGTTTGCTTGGAAAATTCTTACGAAGCGTGTCCATGTAGTGTGAAGTGTACTCTTTTTAACTTATGCTAGTTCTGTCGCCTCAACAAGGGATAGCAGTTATTTGCCAAGGAATTTGCTAAGGCTTTTGACTAGTTGGGCCGGTTATTTGAAATTCAAACACACATGTAGGGAAGCCTCCTTGGAGGAATAGACCTAGGCATGAAATGAAGATATTACGGATGGCAGTAACCAAAACAGTGACAAACGATTTGGAAGAATGTATTGTGAAATAAGTATAGATTTTGCTACTGACAAAAAATGGCAAAAATATTGCGAAGGGCTGGGTATGCTTACAAAACATTGAATCATCCAGAAAAGTCGCAACTTGAGCTAGAGATATGGATTTCCGGGGATGTGATGTGTGCAAGTATTTAGACGATAGACGGAGGGCGATAATCAAATCAGTGAGTTAGACGATTTGGAAGAATGTGACTATGTATAAGTTTGCAAGGGTCAAATTTAGGGCTCTCACACTGAATGTGTAGTCGACTGCTACTAATATTGTATTGATTTAAGCCATAGTAAAATAGTAAATTTCATATAGTTCTGCAATCATTTAAGCGGTTATTAGTTATGTGTGATGTACTATTTATGCGAAATCACAAGAAAATAAACAATTATGTGAAATGAGATTAAACTTGTGAAGTAACTATGCATGAAAAATCCAATGTTAGATAACATTGATAATAATTGAAGTAGTTCTCTTTAGAAAGGAAGAAAAGAATTTGTTGTGTGTGAAGTCAGAAAACAATATTATTTTAATTAGTTAAATATATCTAACCAGCCAGTTGTTGTAAGCTTTACCCTTGACCAGCAAAAACCGATCCTGATTTTTGACCCAAACTAATCAGCCGTCCTAGCTACAAGTGGACACGGGACTAATGCCGCGGTCGCACGACAAATAGTCCGCCGGTTCCGACACCCTGATTAACTCTGCTGTGTTTTACGCTCCTGGTACATTTGCTCGCAACGCGACGTGTCACGATGGATTAAACTTTGTCTTCTGAAAATTTACACTTTCGTAAACAGGTAAACCCATGTGCGAGTATTAACGCCACTTAGACAGTCGGTAAGGAAGTGCTTTTCCTGATAAAACGACTGTCTAAGTCTAATTTAAAATGTACCGTTTGTACATTTTAAATACAACATTAAAGTCGAGTAAGTATGACGGTCTTACCCTACACAATGCAGCATATGTGTTTTTCCACTTATTGCCTTTTGTAATATTTTATTTTTATACACAATGCACGACTATCACATGAAATAAATTTATTGAAAGAGTGTCTTGTACCTTATAGCTACTTAATGTATTCTTGCAATTTAAGCAAATTGCAAAACATGCCTTTTGTTTGAACTACGATAATAAACAGGTACCTCTACCACGAAAAAACACATCGATACACAACACTTAAATAATGATTATTCAAAGGAACAGTCAGTTTTAGTGCCTGGAAAATAACTATTGGTAGAATATTGTGTATAGAATAATCTATGCTAATTTAAGTTCCGCCAGAACTAACTTATGTTAATAGTGGTTTATAAGACCCAATGTTCCTATTTTTCCTCGCACCGGACAAGTGACTAATGTCGTGGTACCGGGACGAATAGCCCGCCGGATCCGCTTTGATTAACTAAGCTCTGCTTTGGTATGCACCCCTGGTATCTCGATTTTCGTTACAAAATACCTACAGCTAAATTGACCCCAGGCGGGAGACGAGAAACCACTTAATTCTGTAATATATACGTATAAGTTATATTGTTCCTTTCTATAACTAATTTACTGGCTGATTTATCAACTGGAAATCGCTTATCACGAAGAAATGAAACTGATCAATCCTGTCTCTGGGCTGTGGGTTTGCTGTCGTGAGGTTCAAATCCAATAGTAACAAGTAAATAAAAATAGTAAATCTTTTGTCGATCTCGTGGCGAGACATAGTGGTGTGTAATGGTGGAAGAATCATTTTTACAAGCTTTTATTTAACTTGTAATGTATGTATATATATCCGGGTGGAATCTTGCAACTGATTTAAGCTGAGTACACTTATGTAAGTTCGTTGACAATGCCTTATTATGGTACCACTGCTGGAGCCAGAAGGTAGCAAAGCAACTCCTAAAATACACAAGATAAATCCGTCGTGTTCAGGCTTTTTAGAATCCTTTTGATGAGTTAATGACGGCCGCAAAAAAGTACAGTCGGCAATAAAAACTTGTAACAAAAATGACATTTTTGACACAAACTTGGTAGCTGGTCTTGAGGTTATAATTCAGGTACCGGAAAGTGCGGAGCAAACCAACCAGTTTCTGTCACAGTCTCTGTCCGGCATTTCACCAGTCGCAATTGCCCGTTCCTTAAACTCCATAGAGTTGAGCAGTCAATTAGAGGCGGCTATAATATGCAAGTGACAACGCAACGACAGCGTCCCTCAAGGGCCCAGGCGTCGGTTCTGCGCCTTCGAACGTCCATTATGGCCGGCAACGCCAGTGGGAACTGGCCTATAATTAACGCTTCAGATGGAAGTTCGCTGTCCTTGTCCATATTC
This sequence comes from Grapholita molesta, assembly GCA_022674325.2. Taxonomy (NCBI): domain Eukaryota; kingdom Metazoa; phylum Arthropoda; class Insecta; order Lepidoptera; family Tortricidae; genus Grapholita; species Grapholita molesta. Next base: position 17,663,531 of record CP053124.2, on the reverse strand, counting down.
AGATCTGTTAGCTCTGGAATCTGTTGTCCTAGTCTTATTTATTCTATATTCATGTCTGTGTCTCCATTTATGTCTATATTAAGAGGTAACTGGAGTGGTTATTTTTGCATACATACGCTCTTGATTGTTTCGTCCGTGGCTGTTAATTCTAGATCATTTTTTATTTGTGTGTCCGTGTGTGAAAGCGCTGATGGCCTAGCGGTATAAACGTGCGACTTGCATGGCATAAGACGTGGCAAAATGCCAGAGCATCGCGAGGAATATATGATAACTGTGTTGGACAGTTGCGCTTTTTATATATATATATTTTTTTTATGACAAAGGTGGCAAACAAGCAGACGGATTACCTGATGGTAAGCAATTACCGTCGCCCATGGGTACTCGCAACACCAGGGAGTCACAAGCGCGTTGCCGACCTATAAGTGGGTTGGAGCTCTGGGAACCTTACTCACCATCAGGAACACAGCACTACATACCTGAAAGGTAGCAGTGCTATTATGGCTGCGGTCTTCTGTAAGGAGGAGGTACTTCCCCAGTTGGGCTGCTCCAGATTCAAGCGTGATGGTCATCGCTGTGCCCTACCTCTCATTGTTGGACGTAGTTTAAGGACATACCCGGGTCCAAAATATATTTATAATAGGGTCCAATATATTTTTTTTATTATTATAGTGTGCTTTAAACGTAATAAAACAAATGAATTAATTTATGTGCTTTATATATTTACACTCATAGCTTTAGTCAGAACTGTGATTTCATTCATATATACTTAATGACTAGAGGCTTTATTTATAAACGCCTATCAAAATCCCTATCTTTCGCTACGAAATGGTCTCTGTCACTCTCATGACACCTTAATTGGAGTAAAAAAGAAAGATGTTCCAAATACACGAACTTCGATGTTCGCAGTACCGGGCCTAATTACAGTAAGAAATAGACAAATTTTAAATAGATTATTTTGAAAAAAAATACTGATTATAATGATTACGATCAAAATGGCCTAATCAAGAGGCTCATTGCAAAAATCCCAGGAAAACTAAATACGGATTAAGTTATTAAATAATGTTTATTTAATTATAAACCGCATATAATCCGATATTAACATAAAATTTACATGTTCACTGATAAATACATCAACAGATTATGAAGTAACATAAATCATACCAATGTTCGCGATAATTTGAATACAATTTTAGTAATTATTATAGCACATTGAACACAAGCTAATAGCATTACTTTTGTCGTAATGATTTTTAAATTAGCGTGAAATATAATCTAACATTATTTAATCTCATATAAAATTTCATTGTATATTGTCAACTAGTTGTGCCCCGCGGTGTTACCCGCGGTTTATTAGGGAAAAACGTAGCCTATGTGTTAATCCAGGGTGCCAGCTAACTCCGTACTAAATTTTATTAAAACGCTCCAACCGTTTAGACGCGAAGAAGGAACAAATATACACACTCACAAACATTAGCCTTTATAATATTAGTGTAGATAATGTATTTGTATACCGGGTGTGGCCTGTAATAGGAGCTTTAACTTTAGGCATCAGTTCTACACCACAAACGTAGCAACATTTGTTCTACGACTTTTGAAAATAACTAATAGTTTAATAAATATTAATAAAAAAAGATTTTCCAAGCAAGCAATGTATTGCGAAAACTATGAAGTTTGTAGGCTGACAGTAAACAACTAGACTATTGGATGCTGTTCAATGAAAATACTATTTAGTTTGTTCGAAAAAATCACAAGTAATAAATTACCCAATTATTTAAAGTTGTAGAACAAATGTTGTTACGTTCGTGGTGTAGAAGCGATCCCTAAATTTTTTGCTCCTATTACAGGCCACACCCGGTATAAGATGTACAAGTGACACTTATTCAGTCACCTTATTTTTTTTAATGCACAGCCTACAATCCTCTTGGACTCTTCTCCAAGGACTAACTGACAGGGGGGCAGTTCTCCGAACCGGTCATTTTTTATGTTCCTAAAGATATCTTTTCACAGATGCAATATTTACGCATCAACGCACATTTTTTCGATACTCCATTAATCAATAGAAAAGCTATCGGAACCATTTTAAGCTTGATCTCCTATATAAAAAGTTATCGGCCAAATAAGAGAAAAATCAACCGTTTTTTACAAGTGACTAAACTAGTTGTTCGTAATGTATGTTTATTAACTTAGAAACTAACTTAAAATATGTAATATTACTATACCTAGATATTTTTCTAGCACGAACGGTTTCTTGTAAGTGATTGACAAAATAAAAACATCGACAGTCCTGTTATCGATAAGTACCACTTCAACGTCATACAGGTCAACAAGACTAATATTAGGTAATAGGGTTAAAAGTAAATAAAAATAACAAAACTATCTATTTATTTATATTTTACATACTTCAGAAAACAATTTTGAACTATTAATTGCAAATAAAAAAATAAGTTGGATCAAGTGTACGGATTACGTTCAATTTGTTCAAGATCGATGTCACGCGGCGTCTAGGTATGCAGAATGTGTGTACGTATTGTTGTTGAATTACTATGTACTTACTTATCGATAACAGGATTGTCGATATTTTGATTGTGGCAAGCACAAAGCAAATGTCGTTCCTGCTAGAAAAATATCTAGGTATAAATATTACTAATACACAATTCATCACTATTCGATTCTACATACAATTTTATAAAAAACATGACTAGTTAACTATGTATAATATATTAAAATTCAAATCAAAAAGTGTGTCAAAAAAAAAAGTCATTGTTGACGCCAGCTTTGGTTTTGGATTTATCATGAAACGAAACGCATCGAACACGCAAAATATGGGCCCCCGATGTTCGCCCCCGCCTCTCAGTCGACTCACAACCAGCGGAACAAGCAGCACGTGCAACGTTACGGCAAGGAGAGTCACCAAAGATACTTTCCAATCTTGTCAAATATATCATCATTGTTATTGTTAAATATACATCAATAACTATGCATTATAACTAATATGTTACTTACACATATTGAAGGAATTTTAGGTTTAATCATGTTAAGATATGCTTTCTTACTCAACCTTCTAATTAAAACACGTTTTCGACAGGTTTCTTTTAATTTCTCATTGTCGGTAAAATTGGAAAGGATGACAATGACGCGTGTAGCCAACAATGATAATCCTCGAAGCTGACAATGATTTTAGCATCCAACAATGATGTGGGCAGAGGCACGTATGTACATAGTAACGTTAGAGCTCGAATGGTAGATTGTGAGATTAGAGAGGGCGGAGTACCGGTGGCAAATTTCACACAAAAGGTACGGAGTCGTTTTTATAATTATTATTTTAGGCTTGAATAGTAAAATTATTCATTTACCTAATGTACTTAGTATGGTACCTACTCGTAAATTGGAAGTAAGTACTTATCATTTATTTTCATAAATCGATTTCAGGAACACCTAAATGTTATGTCGTAAATGTTTGGGTTATTTTTCAATTTCTTTTAACAAAGTCACCATTCATAGATATAATATTTTTTACTATATGCAACCTTTCTTTTCAAAAAGTTACTAAATTATAAACAAGTCCTTAAACATGCAACCATGACATCGGTATATGTAGAGCGATCGTTTTCCACTCATAAATGGATCTTCAATAAATTAAGAAACCGATTCACTCCGAAAAACCAGGAACATGTGGCCATAGTCCAGTCATTTTATAACATGGATACGCACTAGTTTAAGTGTAGATTGTGAGGAGGACCTCGAACACATAATTCCAGTCCTCAATTGTAATTGAATGGTCTTGAAAATAATATTTTGTTTGGCAGGTATAACTTCTTAGTAACTAACTATTTAGTACCTAATGATAATGTTTTGATAAGAAAACATATTATTATGTATTATAGATATTAACAACATATTACATTATATTTGTATGCTCGTAAGATAATTTCTATAAGTTCCTAAAAAATATGATGCAAAATTAATCATTTATTCGTTATTTATTTAATCATTAGAATACTTAGGCGACTCCATACATTTAGTGTGAAATTTGCCACCGGTACTCCGCCCTCTAGCAGATTACTACGCCCTAATATATAGTTAGTTGCATAACTGAGTTAAAATCGAGTACCTCAGTAGATTGTTTACAAGTTTTTCTTGAAAAAAAAATAAAAAAAGTATATCAAATGGTACATATTGTCATTACTGATTCAGTTATGCAACTAACTGTAACATATTTAAGGGGGCTCCCAGACAGTCGACATGATTTTGATCTATGATCTAAATATTAATCATAACAAAAAATAATCATACCTACATATTATTTTATTTGAGTTGTTATTATTGTGCAATTGTTATAAGATCATCGTTAAAATGTCTTTCAAGACGTATAATTATAAGAAATCAATAAATAAAAATGTTGCCTACTCATAATTTTAATATCAAAGGAAACATTGTTTCTAATGTTGTTTTTTTATTAATATTTTATTAAACCAATCATTTAAAAATATATACTAGTTTTATTTCGATAATATTGTCTTGAAGACGTCCGTTAGGTGTACAGTTGTGTCTTACACCGACCTAAATTTCTTATACCTTTCATCCTGTTACTTTTAAAACTCAGTTTAATGCATTCATCATTGTTGACTACATCGTCTACGAGTATGACTATTGTCATCCATCCTTATAAAATGTCATTGTTGACACTGCTCATCATTGTCAGCCACAACATTTTTTTGCAAGTTGCAATATTTAGGCACATAACGTGTTTTGAGAAGTGCCAATGATTTTAAATTATAGTTCATAAGCTATTAGATCACTCAAGTGTTATACTTAAGCCCTGGCACTGAGTTGATTCTTGCAACTGAATTTGTATGGGGAGAATTTTTCTGCGGAGAACTGCCCAGGGACTAACAATAGTATACTATCTCTGCCACACGTATAAAAATCTATTAGACTATCCCGTTCTATCCCGCTCTTCTACGATGTTTTCTAAGTCTATACGGTTTCCCGGCATGTCACATATAAGTCCTTTGACAGTTGATCGAATGTCAAATAGATATTTTTTTCTGTTACAGATTCAGAGGATGACAGTTACATCTCCATATGTACAGCATTCCTGGTAAGCATACATTTTTTATCAAACTCATTTTGTTTTACTGATTTAAATTTTGACGGTTTTTTTTTTTTTTATGACATAGGCGGCAAACGAGCAGACGGATTACCTGGTGTTAAGCAATTACCGTCGCCCATGGGCACCCGCAACACCAGGGGAGTCACAAGCGCGTTGCCGGCCGTTACGGGGGGTTGGAGCTCTGGGAACCTTACTCTCCATCAGGAACACAATACTACATTCATGAACGGGGCATGTGCTTCTGTAAGGAGGAGGTACTTCCCCAGTTGGGCTGCCCCAGATTCAAGCGTGATGGTCATCGCTGTGCCCTACCTCTCATAAGGTTTTTAGCAGCTTATCTGAAAGTTATAAATATGTTTATTAACAATTAAAATATTATAACTACGAGTACTTAACCATTTACTACATCAAATCTAAAAAAAGGCCCTTGTATCGCAATGCTGATACGATATGCAAGGAAGCCGCCAGCTCTTCGTTCACCAGTTACGTCAACCAGCGATTTCTGCAATTATAATTATGCGCGCTGGGACAGTTTCTACGCCTAGCGGTACAAAATGGTACTCTCTGCCTAGGCCTCTTTTATATTTGTTATTTAAGTTTAAAAAATTCGGTGCTATCCGCCACTGCTTTTAAAGTTTATTATGTAATCCCCATCTTGCATCAAATTACCAATATGTATAAATTCACTAGTGATTAAACATGGAATAAGTATTTTCAAATTACTACAGTTAAACAAAGCGTAACATACAAATTATATGTCGTACATGTGAACATTATTGATAATAATTAGCAGTACTGATTTACGCTGTAACTAGTCTTCTCTAGGTATACGAATTTCTCCTAAAATTCTTCATCATCATCATCATCATCATGTCAGCCAAAAGACGTCCACTGCTGGACATAGGCCTCCCCCAGAATGACCCAAGAAGACCGATCCTGCGCCTTCCACATCCAGCGGTATCCCGCGATTCTAACTAGGTCGTCGGTCCACCTTGTGGAAGGCCTACATACAATGCGTCTTCCAGTTCGTGGTCGCCACTCCAGAACCTTTCCGCCCCAACGGCCATCGGTTCGTTATAATTCTTCAAAAAACTTAAAATGTTAAGATTTACATTAACAATAACACCCCATACAACTCTCAAACCCAAAAATATACCTTATTCCGCAGTAATAACAGCCACATTCCTTATTACCCGAACCCCATATACCAGTCTGCTATCGCAAATAGTTCGGAACATTGCCGAAGTCGAACGTCGTGTTCCATTACTGGTATTAGCCGATAGTATCAGACTGACCCCCGGGTTTTTCCTTTTTATTTCGTCAGTCGATCGCAAATCTTCGCACTGAGAAATACACTGATTTGGAAAAGAGTGATGTTTTGAAACGCTACTTATGATTATTATTTATTATTATTTATTTTATTTATTAGGTACAGTAATAACAATATTCTTTAAAACATTGCCCCACAAAACTGTATAAACAGTTTGACTGTGGGATCCTCAGTCTATTAAGTATACATTTTTATATAATACAAATTAATAATTGTTAAATTAACAAAGTTATAATGGTAAGTCCATGTAATATGATACATCAAGGATATTTCTGAGTTATTTTTATTCACGCAGGTCAAAAGTCCATACGAATTCAAATTTCATATAGGGTAAATCGCCAGTTACTGGCCACCTTTCAATAACTGGCCACCGTATACTGAAAATGGACTCTATTTACCTATAAACAGAATTCATTTAAGTATAAGGTGGCCAGTAATTGAAGGGTGGCCAGTAATTGAAACCCCATTTGAAAATGTGTTCTATTTATAGGTAAACAGAATTCATTTTCAGTATAAGGTGGCCAGTTATTGAAAGGTGGCCAGTAACTGGCGATTTACCCTATCATGGCTTCAACGTAAAATAGGATGGCAGACCTTTTATAGGTCTCTGAGCAGCCTGGGCTCGTGAAAATAATTTGATATACGAACGATTAAGATACTAATTGATTATAATTATAATAAATAATATATGTAGGTATATTTTCAAGCAGCATAGATATTTAAATGAATGAAAAAGTGAAATGGAACGCTAGAAAAATACATGTACACGTATTTCATTTGAGTTGTAAAAATCAAATTTGTAAATTCTAATGAAATGATAACAAACAAAAATGACATAGATGCTGAACGAAATTGCATTTGCGATGATTAAAAGACATTCCAAATCCGTTTTAAACGACGTTCCAAATTTGATTTGAAATACTGGAATGGGATGTGAAGGTGTTAAGCCTGTTGCACAGTATGATGCTGTTTTGTTTTTTTTTCTATGAATCCTTTTTGACAACAATAAACGTTTTTCTCAGAATATTAATGGGGTAAGTCGATAATAACATAATAACTGTCCACATTATAGTAAAAATGAGCTCTGTTTATAGGCGACTAGAATTCGTTTCAGTGTATTGAAGGGCAGCCAGTAATTGAAAAGTGGGCAGTTTCTGACGGATCTTAGTTGTGATTATACGAGTACTAGAGTAATTATAGAATAAATACATAACTTGGGACAATCTTACACAAATAGACCTTGTCCTACGGTAAGCTGAGTGAGGCTTGTTTTGTAGGTACTAGGTGACGACATATATAATAAATAGATACATTAATATTTAAATACATAGAAAACAACCATGCATATCTGTGCTCATCACACAAATAAATGTCCTGACAGGGATTTGAACACATGACCATTAGCTTCATAGGCAGGATCACTACTACCCAATAGGCCAGAACTGTCGTCAAAATCACTAACTAAGAAGAAGAATAAATTATACTAACTATGAACGAATGAATTTTTATTTTATTTTATATTTGGATTTGCTTCGATTTTTAAATAAATCCTGTTACTGACAAATATGTGGTAGTCCACATGGAAATGTACCTTTACCTTATGGCGCCTGGCGCTTACGCTATTGTTAATGACGCTTCAATACTAATGTGACACTTAGCAACGTAAGCGCCAAGCGCCATAAGGTACCTTACCATATGGACTACCAAATATGGTTTGTACGACTATAAATACGCGTTTACTGTGCCCCGGCATTTAATATAGGATTACGGTAGACATGAGGGGGTTTCATTCGTTTAGCGTCGACAAAAACTCAATAATTTCTGGTTGAGATATCAAAAACAAAGGCACGTGGCCCGTGGCCCCGTCCGGAAACGGTTCCGAGCCCCTCCAATATTACAAAGATTTGGGATAACTTTTGTATCCGTTTAATATTGTTTCTTCTATATTTTAGGACATATTTATTTATTGATTATATTACCTAAACTAGCCGCCTACAGACCAAATGATCTCCCATCGAATTTATATGTCATTTTGAATTTGTCTTGGCAGGTTTTGATTGGCAATGTAAAGTTTGGCGGTTGTCAGGCTTCTCAACCTACTGCAAATTTCTGCACGCCTAGTACTTGATTGGTGCGACACTATATCTAGATATACTACTCCCTCTTTAATTAACATAATTAAGAAAAGACGTAGTACGTCTCGCTACGAGATTTTGTCGCGCCGATCATAAATGATGGGTTTACTGCGGTGTTACCCCGAAAAACGATATTCGTGAATTTCGGACGATTGTCTCTGTCACTGTCATGATACCTTTTTTGGATTAAAAGAGAAAGATGCTCGAAATATACGAACTTCGATGTTCGCGGTACTGGGTCTGATGCGGCGTGGACTTGGGAAAGAGGTAGCGCTTTAGCCATAGCGCTGTCTTGTTTATGCATCGTCTGCTCAGCCGAAGTTCGCACAGCCCGCTTAATACGGAGTTACAAATGATATTGAAAGTGTAATAATATAAAATAAGAAAATCTTACATTCGTAGGTAGACAATTGAGATTATTTATTACACTTTTGTTATAGACAATTTCAATAAGTTTTTTAATAAAAACCTTTTTCGATTCGAAAATATGTTAAAATAGGTAATTTCGGGTCTTTATGCGTACTTTCGTATTATTTGAATCATGTCTCAATTTTCTCAAATATTGGAACATTTGCCTCTTTTAGTTCTCATTTCATTTACGTACAAACTTTATATATAGATTGTAGGTATTATTATAAGACATACATTTTGTATTTATAAAAAAGAAAACATTACATTAGGTACAATTAAGTTTCTGTTTTACGTATATAAGGGTAAGTGCAGCTACGGGGCAAGTGAAAACGCACTTGAATCAAAAAATAATGACATGAATGAATTACATGGAATGACATATTAAACCGAAATGAAAAAGACATACATTTTAATGTAACGTAAACGTGATTTGTTCCATTTTTAAAGTGTTGCCACAATTTAGAAAAATAAATATATTGTTACATTACCTTTATATATTATGTTTAAGTAATAAATTGGTGCTATATGTTTTTGTACAAAAACCCAATGACTATCTTATATCAAGTTCGATATCGATATTGACGTTTAAAGTCAATAAACAAGAATTCACGAGAAAACAAAAATGTAAAAAGCCAGTATCTGTAGTATAAGTAATAGATTTTCCCGTATCGCTCGGCGGTTTCCTCGCTGGAAACGCCGATTGCGAGAAGTGACGAGTTGACCGATATGGGTTGATTCATGCTTAAAAAATTGGGAGCCACAAGTCACAGAATGTAGCGATATCAGCCTTTAGCGGATATATAGCATTAGCTGACATGTACTTCAGTAAAAATGATGAGATCCTCGTTGTATACATTTAGCTTGTCCATTGTTTCTCAAATTGCAAAGTTTCAATATTTAATTTAAGCGCATTATAGGTGAAAAACTTAAGAAAGTCACCATGTCGATGTAGTTGTGCGAAGAATTAATATGGATCTTATGTCAAAATTTGAATATAAAACGCCGAAATGCGTGTACAAACACGTTACTACTACATAGACCGGGTGCTTTAGCTAAGTTTTTCACCAATACTTATATTTCAGTGCACATTGTTGTTTAATCTGTTTATGTACTATTTTATACTTTTGACTAGTCTTTCTATACGTACATATATCTTGCCTGTTCTAACCTACACTAAAAATGAGTTATTACAGTCATGTTAACATCTTGACCATGACATCGGTTCGAATCGACCCGATGCAAGCATGGTTAATTGCGACGTTAACTAATTGCCGTCGCGAAGGTGTCGACGCTCTTAGCGGCAGAAGCAGGCATTGTCAAGAACACTTTGAAAACTGGGCCCCAGACAGTCACATCACTCAGCATGTAACCGGGATGCGATAATGCCGTGTAAGAAAAAATACACAGCTTACTCCGCCGTCTCTTTTGCCTTGCGCCATCCCCTTGTCCCATTGTCCCCTCCCCGGACAGTTTAGCCCCGGTTGACAAATGTCGCTGAAACAAGGCTGCCGAAAGGTTATTTATTCACCGCAGACTTCTGACAGCCTTTATATGGAAAGCGTTTAATAAACGACATTCTAGTTTTTAATATTAAAAGGTAAACTGTACCGCTAATGCTTAATTAACGATTAGAGTTATCATCGTCGGCTGAAAGACAGACACTATTGGACAAAGGAATTTTGATATCAAATTAAGATTATAAAAACTTATTTTATTTGATGCGTTAAATATAATAAGCTACGTACGTATAAGACAAAGATAAAATGATATATGCTATTAAAGTTTTATATGGTCAAATATGGTTAAAAAATGTTGCCTATCCGACGTTACCCCAACTAACCGTGTTCCGTTAGCCCGCGTGAGACCTGCAAATTCCATGTAAGCAGTTATTAAAGATTATTGATAACTTGTCTATGGTTTATAGAAGCGGGAAGTAGTCGACATGCTCGTTAAGGAGATGAGATGAGTGTGTACCATAGACATCGGTCCATAGATTCCGCAAAGGTACTACACATATTAAACTTCATGTTAAGTAAATATTCTCCTAAGGCCCACGAGCCTACATGTAGTACTAATTACTTAAAAACTATAAATCGAAGGTTATCTTAACAGTTCCTGATATCGAAGATTATTCTGTTTTGCACATAATTGACAGCTAACTTAAGGATATAACTATTTACATATTTGCAAGTAGAAAATTGGCTCGAGCTCTGAGCTAGATGGTAGGGTGCTCAGAAGGCTGGCGGGATTGGCAATTTTAATAAAAAAAAATTAAGTTGTGTAAAACTTATATAGACTTCTGACCCCCACGAGCGATCATGACCACACAAGAGCACCTGTCAGCCGCGACCTTGATATAATTATGCTTCATCTATCGGACAGGTGATCTATGTATGTCTATATAAATATATATGTATATGGACCGATACCTATATTACATTGTATGATATAAGAAACATTAAGTTCCCACGCCGGGGCAATCCTTGTTAAGGCATATGATATGATTAAGCAATGTTATGCCACTGAGATTTTTTGATGCAACACACCATTTTTAACCGACTTCAAAAAAAGGAGGAGGTTATCAATTCGAACTAATTGAAAACATTATTTGTTTTTGCAAACTTTCATGAGAAACTTTTGTGAAAAATATGGCTTCTCTTGAGTGACATGTTTCGGAGACCCTAGAAGAGTGCCGAGCTCCGTTCGCGTAGACGGCGAGACGAGCACAATGTTAGTACTATATACTTTATAGAAATGCTTAGTTTTGTGTCTTATTTAATCAGACATTCATTTCTGGTGGAAAAATATTCTAAAGTATATTAGCGTATATTGTTACTATGAAATATGTTTCTGTTAGAATCTCTTCACAACAGTTCTTGGCAATAACACGTTGTTTTATTAATTATATTTATTATATACCTACTTAATGGATTTGCTTGCGAAACAAGATCCCAATTTATTGAATCATTCAATAAATTCCCGTGAATAAAAATACCTAAGCAATAATCCTCTTTCATAGGTACTCGTATATTTTACATCAAATTGCCAATCGAATTGAAAAAGGGTCAGCACACTAAAACCTTAGGCAGACGTTTGAAAGGGCCATCCCGCCTACCCCAAGCACCATCCGACTATCTCTAAAATTCTATACAGTGTGATTGAATTAGAAAAACCAATAGTAACAACTATATTCCCAGTATACCCCGTTATCTTATGCTCAGTTTAGGGGCAAGTGATTGGGCAGTTACGATAATCTAAGTCGATAAAAAATTAAGTTGACTTACTCACTCAATAACATGTCAAAAGATCTTGGGTCGGATTTTTGAAATAGTCACCAAGTGATTTCCATAGAGAATGAATGAGAATCTCTATGAAGATTACTCGGTGACTATTTCAAAAATCGGACCCCAAATTGACGATATTCGATATTTATAATTGTCGCCCTCCGATTTGACTAAAAAGAGGAATTAATGTGTCTCTATAGCTTTCACTAAAGAAGAATTTTAGCTTGACAAATAACTTTTATAGATAAATGTGAATCGACTAATTATGTAAAGCAACATCACTATTTTAGATTGCCCCCAAAATGAGCATTAGATAACGGGGTGTAATTCCCAGTCCCGTCTTCGTAAATAAAAGACTGTTCTAAATTCGAAAACATTACTTTTTAAATGCAACGCGGATTGAATGGAATCCAGGAATTTAAGCTTACAGCAATCCTGCTGCCGCCAAAAATCGAAAATGGAACGCCGTGCCCGGTAGAGATAGTTCGACTTGAAATTTGAGCTCGAAAATGGCTGGCTACTGTTAGCAACTATGCGGGAAGTTGTAGAATAAATTGAGTGGATTGAGTATCTGCTATGATGTGAAGTTAACTAGAATTGCCTTTGTACTGTACACTGTACAGTGAGTTTTAATCCATTCACTTTAGTGGCGAATTTTGCTAAACTACTGAGGTGAACCTGAACAGTATCAATTTTAACTAGTCGCAAGAATTACGACCACAGAAACTTACCTCCTTAGAAATAATTTTTGTTCTAACCTAACCTAACAAACTAAAATATCAAATTGACGGAAGGGTGTGAACGATATTTTTTGATATAATAAGCCTTTATACATAACGTCATTAGTGCTAAAGGCATCTTTTCGAGTAGGTATTGCTATTGCCGAATTTCGTAAATAGCATATATTTCCCATCCATTTAAAAGAAAGCCTTATTAAGCATGTTTTAGACATTTCCCTTTTAACTTTTCAGCATTTCAAGTCGAATATAATAATATGAATATAATAAATAGTGCTGTGGGTACTTAACCTAAATACCGTGTACTAGAAAAAAAGTGAAAAGCGCCCTAACAAGCTACGATCTACGAAAGGAACATTAGCGTTTTTGTCACAAGTGAGCAATTGAATAAGTACTAGGCTAAGCCTGGATTTTATATGAATTCCACGGGCTGAGTAGACCAGTTGAAATACGTTCGTTTGAGTCCTTATTACTTTGAGAATAAGGAATATAACCCTTTAATTAGTATAGGTTAACCTTGTGCCTACTTTAACCAAAATTTTGCTAGTTATATTTTAAATCAGTCAAATTGACAAAGAGTTACCAGTTGTTTGCTGTCTATGTACTATGAGCAGGACATAATGTAGGCAGTATGTTAAGACAATGTTAATTAAGCTTGTTTTTATTGTAAGTACACAACAGTTCTTTAAAATATATATAAATATGATTTAATAAAACGATTTTGTTATATTACAGGAAATTTTTACACAAATTGACAGAGTCCCACAGTAAGCTCAAGAAGGCTTGTGTTGTGAGTTACTCAGCCAACGATATGTATAATGCGCAAATACATATCTGTGCTCATCACCCAAATAAATGCTCTTACTGGGATTTGAACCCAGAACCATCGGCTTCACACCCAGAGACCCTGTCGTCAAAATGCGACCTAAAAACGTCGGAGACAGACCGGTTTTTCTACTCCACAACAAACGAAGGGTGACAATATATGTGTGCCTTAACTGTGTGCTACACTGATCAAACACAGGTTAACTTTCCCTGGCACAAAAGCTCCCCCTCCCTCGGGACAAGTCTGTCCAGTCCCCTACTACATACTACTTTATAACACTAAAACGTGGACAAATGCGGTATTCGAACTTTAAAAAAAATATATGATACGATTTGTTATCAATACGATCTTCTCTTAACTCTTTTGATATGTAAACATTCTACATTCATTTTGCGATACCACGAGAAAATGCCGCCAGCATCCTTGGTACAACGCCTCAAGGGCTTTTTTTTAATTTAATGTAGTGAAAAGTTAAGTACCTACTCGTAATATAGAACCTAATTATTGTAAACATTCTACTACTTCTTTTAAAATATGACTAATTTAATCGATGATTTCGCTAATGTTAAGTAATGTATCAAGTAAGTAAAATAACTTTTTAAGTTTGCTCTTAGAGCATGGCGTTGTTCGGTTGTTTTCCCTTGCGTTTTGTAAAGTGGTGTTTGACTTTACAGAAAGCAAACCTGCTTTGGTGGCGACCAAATTAGTGGTGAAACGAAATTTGAAATCAATTCCATTAGCTTCACAATTCTACATATTAATCATTACATCACTGCATCAGTATTATACTCGTACACTAAACAACGTTAATATAGAAAAAAATTGACTCGAAGCGGGACTCGAACCCACAACCACTGGATTTAAAAAGGGGTAGCACATTGTTATCGATGAATTCTCAATGTAAATTGAGACTTCGATGCCGTTAAGTGTTCAATACGCTAACGGTAGATGTGACTACACGTCACCCATGATGACGTATACTACGAAGGATAAGATAGAGAAATTTGACAAGTCTAAGCGGTACTCGGATAGCACAATTGGAAGTGCTTGTATCCAAGGTTGTGTGCTGTTATCCAGTGGTTGTGTTGTAGGTTCGAATCCCGCTTCGAGTCAAATTTTTTCTATTTTTCTTTCGATTTAAATATCGAAGATATTCGCTAGCAGACGTTTCTGCATAATAAAAAATAACGTTAATATAAAAAACAGGACCACGTATTTGAAGTTGAGCAAATAATTATAACTTATATTAAAATTTTAATATAGAACGCCGCCATGCGTTTACACACATGTTACTACTACATAGGACAAGTGCTTTAGCTAAGTTTTTCACCTATCCTTACTCCAAAACTATAATTGCGTGCAGAAAGATATGCGATTTCAGAATTACTAAAGTTACATTATGCCAAGCTACATTCAACTTAATATATATGCACATAGGAGAGCTTTTATCTTTATAAATGTTGAAATAGTAAGCCATCAAACTTTATTTGCTATTTGTTATGGTCTCTTCATAAGCATTTGACATGCATACAAAAAAAAAACTAGATTTTATTCGTGGCTAGTTATAATTAGGTATCAATATATTACAAAACAATATAGGGCAATAATAAATTCGTTAAATTATATTCATTATAACTTTTGCTGTCCGTTAGATATTTCATAAATATTTAATTATAGCATGTTCAAGCACAATTAATATTTGCCTTTATTGAAAATCGCTATTATATTGGCATCATTTAATATAAAAAGCCTGTGTTAAAAGTAAATATTTTAACACCAAGCAAGATCGGTGTCGCCCGTCCAACACAACTCGATTAAGTCGAGTCCCAACAAAAAATCGATTGCACACGTCAGTCGATTTATTATCTTCTGCATTATTCAGCGGTTGTAAATATTTCTTCTCTCGTGTTCATTCACTTTCGGTTTGTAAAATTTAATCGATTCAATTCGATTCCGATAAGCCGGTTCCCATTAATCGACTGCTGTTATGCCGTGTTACACGCGTGTGGTAGCGTAATGTCGTAAGTGCAGTAACAGCTTTAATATTCATATTCTCTTTATTCACTACTACATTCTACTTACTAGTGCGTAAGGGCGTAAACCTGTTCGAATTTATGTAGGACTTACGCCCTTTTTCTTTAGCTTCGTATCTGCACTCAGATAGACTGGAATTGAATTTGTTATACATTTGTCTATAGTTTCAATCTAAATGGATGTTGTTCGTAATAATTGAATGATATAAACTACAAGGGAATTTTGCTATGGAAGTACTCGTTCAGATTGTATGTAAACAGATAAGGATACTTTAGACATAAATTTACTTTTAACAGCTTTTAACTTTTAACAGTATTTATCAGCAATTTTGCTAACGCTAACAATTAAATAATAGTACATTACTGCAGCCGCCGGGAAAAAGGGGGTTGAAGACTGAGTTGTATATACGGCCGACTGTAAGGAGGCCGGATAGTATACGAAGCCTTCAAGACCCTTTCACGGCTAGGCATGTATAGTGCTTTTCTCAAACTAATGCAATGAAATAAATAAAAAAATACCACTGAACAAAACAGCTTCACGACATAAGTTTTTTAATTTTCCCTCCAATCCCGCTTTGTAGTATTTTTGCCTTCGATGTAATAATTAATGACTATCATAAATAGTCTGGCTATAATTACTATATACAACATTTAGAAAAACCACCAAAAAAGAATGCACTTACCTTTTAAATGATGGCGCTGCGGCATCTGCCTTTGGCGGTACACAATAACAAAATATAGATAAATAAAACCGGGCCCGGTTAGATTATTCAATTTTTATACACCCGTAACACTATATCTAAGTCACAAAAGCATTGAATCACACCATTTACCACTATTTAGTCTTAATAAACAGAGTTTTACACGCCGAAAAACTTTTCCATTCCGCCATTATTAAAACAACAAGTAAAAGTGTCCTGTGATTGGTTGAGTCAAAAATGCGTTCAAAAACGCGCATGCGTGGAGTAGTGTTTGGTGTTGCCAATACAATTTTAAAATTGAGAGCATGAATAATAAATATAATAATGTAATAACCTGATGATATAAATATTCAATTACATGATAAATAAAATAAATCTCTTCATACCATTTCGTCTGAAATAAGCGAGATTATTTTTTAGCCCGGTAATCATTTAGTCACTAAAAATGATAAAAAAATATAACTCAGCTGTTTGAACAGGCTTCATGAACACAGACGCCAGGTATACATAAAAATTAAAAAAAAATTACTTCCCGGCCTAGGCCTTCAATTTTATATGAAATTCGTTACCTGTCCTCTGGAGTCAATCCGCCCTAAACGTGATACTTCGAAGCCTATTATGACGCACGTAACGAAGACATTTCATTGCATGTTTGAGAAAAAACTGTTTCTTTTAATTTACGTTAACATTGGCATTGAGAACCAATTTCACAGCCCTAATCTATAACTAGACATAGAGGGAGAGAGAGAAACGTAGTTCGCACTGTACGGCAGTTTCTTTAAAATATAATTCTTAAGTACAGTCAGCTGCAGAAGTAAGTAAGCGGGCGACGTGTTCAAAATGAACTTGACATTATGCATCTTGAAACAATGTATTTTCTTTTGTTTTTATTTTTATTTTGTAATTATATTTTCTATTTCTATTGTTAAGAGAATGAGAGCGTGTCAAGATCATTCTGACCACATGGCCCGCTTAGCAATTTCTGCTGCTGACTCTACTATACCAAGTCACACGTGAAACGTGAAACCATTTTTAAACGATTAATATTCGCCGTGTGGTGCCGTTTGAGATAGGTTTCACACCGTCTCCTCTTGCTGGAGTCGTTATGAAAAGGAACGACGGGCAGCAGCGTCCGTCGAAACCACTTTAACAGGTACTACGCTCACTACCAAGTGGCGACTGTCAACTACCCTGCAAAATGATACAAGTCATGTTTAAAGACCTTTCCATCATGGACGTATTACGGCTGAAATGATGATGATGATACAAAATCCGCCATCTCCGTTCCACCACCGGACGTCCAGACGAAGGAAACGGTTTCATCCTTACGTTGTGAATATTCCATTCATTCGCACGAAGCTGTTCGCTTCTACCTTCCTAATAAGGACTGCTAGGGATTGGAATTAGCTCCCTTCGTTTGTATTCCCGGAAACATAGAATATATATAGTGGTGTGGAAATGTATATAGAGGAGTGGAGGAACATAAGTGTTAAACAAAATTTTGCTTAACACGGAAAGCGTTTATTTAAGTACCTAGTCAAATCAGTTACCCATTTTGAACCACGCGATCTTGTACAAGTATCTACAATTATTCTGGAAATTTCGTGTGATTCCAATTTCAAACACTTTTCTGTTAACAGCGAAAACTTGTAAGTATCGTTAGCTTTAGCAAATTTACTACCAATCATTTGTATTTAAACTCTTTTCACTTAATTATAGGGTGGAAAAATGTAAATAGGGTGAATAAGGTATAGTGAAGTAATTAACTATAGGCTTTCGTGACGCTTATCAGATGCTATCGGCGCACGCGATTGTGAAGTACCGGAAACAAAAGGGCGTATGTGTATAGAAATGTTGGTTGAGTTACGACTTTTTTGTGTATTTGGATAGTGGAGCATGTAGCGCCATGATGATTTGCGGATTATGGGGTGCATTTTGATATTAGATTTATTTTTTATTGTTTACACGGCTAAAATTACTGTTGATTATGAAAATGGTGATTATGAGAAAAAAAAAAAGATTAGGAAAACCAATACATTTGCCAGTTGCCGGCAACGCGCTTGTGACTCATCTGGTGTTGCGGGTGCCTATGGGCGACGGTAATTGCTTACCACCAGGCAATCCGTCTGCTCGTTTGCCGCCTATATCATAAAAAAAAAGAAATATTTATAAACAGATTTTTACAAAAACCCACCCCTTCACACGTAACAATGTAGAGTCGTCTATAATACTTGAACTGTTATCATTTTGAATTAGTTAAAAAAGATTTAATTTTTAAAATTAATATGTACTTAATGCAATCCAAATATCATAAGCAAAATAAGCAAATATATTATTAATCGAGACAGCACCAAGTTGTCGCAAAAACAAAATTACTCTTTCAACAAAACCTCACGTAAATAAAAGATAATCCAAGGAATTCAAAGGGAAAATGTCTGCAAACAACGTGAATATGGCGTCGAGTGTACCTACTTGTACAGTCGGGGCACGTGCCGGGAACTTCTTTCGCGATATCACCGGCTGCGAACTTGCGGCAAGTATTGAGCCAACTGTACTTTAGGTTTGCGACAGAGTGGTGAAAGAAGCAGTAGAATTGAAAGAAATGTATTGAAAACGGTAGCGGTATAAACGGTAACCGGTATTCCGGTATAATCGTAGTTACCATAGATAGAGTGTGCTGTAATCTACCCTCTTTTGGGTACTCTGACAGCGTACGTTTTGAATGCTAGTGTCATCTATGTATCGTTTTTGTTACCTTAAAATGTATTTGAAAATGCAAAATAAAACTATTCCTGAATAATTATCTTATAAATATGTGTTAGCCCGCATTATTTGACTAAGATTATCACAAATCAAGTCTGGTGCGGAAGGGTCCTGAAATATCTCCAGGCTACCTTCCCCCGCAAAGATCGCTCCTACTATGCCAAATGGTCATAGAGTCTTAATCAGGTTCAAAATATAAATAAATAAATAAGATTATGAAAATCACTAGCAATTGGTCTATATTAGTATTACGTAAGAATTAATCATTATAGCTGATATTGACATTTCATATAAACAATGCTAAGACAAAGATATTAATAGAAATTGATTTTTTATTTAGTGGTAGGAAGTTCTATTTCAGTTACAGTATCTAAAAGTAGTGAACTCGTTTAGACCAGAAAAAAAATACAAAAATAAAGCACATATAAGCCCTTGAGTGTGATATTCACTTCTGCTTTCCTCCATACAAATCTCCATTATATATCATTTACATGAAAAAAGGTCAAATGACTGAATCAACTATTTGTTGTTGTTCTTCTGTCCGGTAAGACCAAGAGACATCTGAGGCATAGTTTGTTAGAAGAAATATGGCACCGCGTGTTAGTAGACTAACACGCTTGGTAGGTGACACATTATGGAAGGGACGCTACCAGAAATATGCATGTTTAGTGCATTTAGATGCCATAAAACTGTGGTTTTAAGAGTGACCCAGGGGGACGGTACCATGGCAACGAGGGACAAAGAATAGTTGATTCAGCCAAATATACGTAACGAATAGACAGCCAATGAAAATAAATACTTATCAGTACTAATCCTTTATTTCACTGAAACGTTACTTCTTTATCTGAAACGGAAATATCATACGTCTTTGTCGCGCGACAGTTACGTCACTGTACTGTGATCCAAACCATTGCGATCCAAAAATCACGAAATGCAGTTTACACGGACGCTTGAGTAGAGAACGCTGTCGCGGCCGGGAATTAGACCCGTAATGAATGGCATTGTCTTTATTGCCTGTGTTTCTTAGATCTATGCGATAGTAAAGTAAATATATCTGGGTAAAGGATTTACTGTTCGTGGTATTTATATGTGTTATAGATGAAGGACCATGTCTATGTAGTTGTGTAGAGAATTACTATGGAACTTACGTTAAAATTTGAATATAGAACGCCGACATGCGTATACATGTTACTACTACACGGGTGTTAGGCGATCGATAATAATATAATATGTATCGTGCTAAAAGTCGCAGTGTGTAAGGGGCCTTATAGTTAAAAAGTCGTATGTGCATGTCTCAAATGATGTCACTGATTTTTCTAATAAAAGGTAATGGAAAGGGACTTCCGCTAATGTTATAATTTACAAATTGTTATGCAATAGGCCTCAGTGGATATTTCTTAGTTCTGTAGGATAGTAAAGTTAATAAATATATTGCATCTGTATAGATACACTGTTTGTGCTATTTATGTATGTCAGTTATAGAAAAGGTAGTGTGTCACAATTAATGTCACTGTTATTATTGCAGTGTCTCTTGGTTCTATAGGACACTAAAGTAAATAAATACATTACATCTAGTTACAGAACTTACTTTTTTTTTTTTCTTTCATGTTCCTTTATTTAATCAATAAAAGATAAATGCAACATATTAATACCTAATAACAAAAATAAAAATAAATTATACTAATTAAAAATAAAATAAAATTAATAATGACTGCTAAACTAACTATAAAAAGAATACCCCATCTAGCAAGTCCCCCTGCGGCATGGACCCCATAACGCTGGCTGCATTACCTCTCTGTACTTATTGCAAGTATTAGTAATTTAACGAGATAATGTAGTCATGAATACCAAATCTCAAAAAACTGTACCAGAACTTTAAAAAAAACATATATCATTTTAGGGCTACATTTTTGGACCAGGGTATGTCCTTAAACTACGTCTAACAATGAGAGGTAGGGCACAGCGATGACCATCACGCTTGAATCTGAGGCAGCCCAACTGGGGAAGCACCTCCTCCTTACAGAAGACCACAGCCATAATAGCACTGCTACCTTTCAGGTATGTAGTGCTGTGTTCCTGATGGTGGTAAGGTTCCCAAAGCTCCAACCCCCCTTAAAGGCCGGCAACGCGCTTGTGACTCCTCTGGTGTTGCGGGTGCCTATGGGCGACGGTAATTGCTTACCACCAGGCAATCATCGTCTGCTTGTTTGCCGCCTATGTTATAAAAAAAGAAGACATCTGTTGAAAAATTGAGCTGTCAGATGAATCCTAACAACAACAACTCTCTTCAGCGGCGCTACCGCGAAAAACGATATTCGTAAATTTCGGACGATTGTCTCTGACACACTCATGACGCCTTAATTGGAGTAAAAGAGAAAGATGTTCATAATATTTAAAAAAAATTGCATAGGCGTAAACACAAAATGTTTCTTACGGCTCAAGCCTTCGAGGAGCCTAATTAAAACGTCAAAGGCACTTGTTAATCAAACCAGCGATAATAATGGCGACTGGAACAATCTGTACCTCGCTGGAGACGCTGATCTGATGTGTATAATTAAACGTTGTCGACCTTTAACCTTTTATAAAGTAGGGAAAACATAATACCACCCAGTTGTACTTTATTTTAAAGTAATATGGTCTATTTTTGCGTAATTTTGAGATTTTGTTTGGACTGTCAGGTAAAAGGAAGAAAGTGCTTGAGATAGCTATAGGTTGGATCAAACTTGTAATGTAAAATGTCATATAAACCAACGTGCTGCACCCTCGACTCCGTGGTCACTTACCATCAGGTGCGACTGAGGTCCAACGGCTAGTCAGACTTGCATAAAAACATTAAAGTAGTTTTTGGAAAATGTAAGTATGTAGTTTTTACTTAACTCTAATTAATATTTATAATTAATTTTCTTATTTCACCATCAGCTATAGATATGCACTACTGGACATGGGCTTACCTTATACCAGCATGTAAGGCTTTGCCACAATCGCCACGCTTGGCATGCGGGTTGGGGATCGCAGTACGTTTTATCACTCTAAGAGACGCTGCTACAGTTGAAAAAAGAAATTCGGAAAATTGGACTACTACGACCATGACCACAGGGGGGTGGGCAGCAGCATCCCTAGAGTGCGGCGGAAGCACTGCGATTGCCAACCCGCATGCCAAGCGTGACGATTATGGCATATACCCCCATATGAACTCCGAGTCCCCGGCGGTCCTCGGTACCTTGGTTACACCGATGAAGGTCGCGGGATGCCGCTGGATGTGTAAGGCGCAGGATCGGATCTACTTGTGTCATTTTGGGGAGGCCAATATCCAGCAATGGAAGTATTTCGGCTGACATGATGATCATAAAATAAATCACTAATCATAACAGTTCATAACGGTCTTTGGTAATCAAGTTGATACAGATCTCAAGAAAAGGCTATTCCTCATTCTGAACGACACAAGTCAGCACCGATTTATCAGCGCCTTTATTGCTGCCGACTTGTCTGCTTGCTCATTACACGCTCTGGCACATTCGGAAACAATAATACCGATTCGAAGATCTGTGCAACGCTCACTCGCAATCGTTAATGCCTTGGAATGAGCGAGAACGTGTTATAAGTTCGAATTCGGTATAATTTTAATATAACATTTACGAATTAAGTAACTGAAGATTATAATTAATCATATCCGTTGGGCTGTAAGTAGTTTCCCTTTGCTCAGCTCTTGCAAAATGCTTGGATTTCGCGTATGACTTGGTAAATAAGTAAATTGTGTGTAGTGTATTTGGATATGATTAATAGTCTGATAAGGCTTTGTTCTTAAGACCATTAATTTTCACAATGAAGCTTAGATTCCTTTGAGAAGGGGTTTGAGTTTCGTTATTTATTTTTTCTTTACTCATTGAATACGCTAAACCTTGTATTCTTCAGTCCAGTTGCGTTTGTTTTGTGTATGTGTGTTTATTTATTTATTCAGAAACAAATAGTTTCATACAACAAAGGTATAGCTTAAAGATTATACAAATCAGACCTATAAGTTCCCTTTTAGGATTTACAATAATAAAAAAAGAAGACACAGAAAAAAAAACAAAATTGTCAGTGAACAGAAAACTTCTAAATTTGTGAATACTTACAAAGGAATTGGCAATATTTATAGGAAAATCGTTCCAGCAAATCAAAGCATGATTTTTTGGGTCATTAAACATGTTTCTCTTTCTTAATCGGAATAAAATACTAGTTGCGTCCTTAAATGAATCATCAGTAATTTTATATAAATATGTATGGAGAAGTTAAACTTCTAGTATAAAATAAAAGTATGCTTACCATTAGTTTAATAGAATTTTTATTACAATAAAATCGCCTAGCAAAGAAGCCAGATACAGTTTCTAAAAGCGGCTTTTACGTGAAACAGAACGCATGTTAAAAAAAAGGCATGTAGAAAACATAGTGCCATTTAAAAGCTTATAATGCAAGCCCCATAGGAACAAAGAATATTCAAACACAAAACCTCATACTAATAACTATATAGCAACTGTAAAGAAATCACGTCTTTACACTGTGCGTTTTAAGGTTGAAATTCGCGTAATACTTATTATCGTGTTATGAGATTGCGAAAGTTAATTGTTAAAACTAGTTTTTCCCGCGGAAAATATTAAAATGGCCGCTGTAACGTCATTAGTGTTGCCCGACGCACGCGGTTCTGCATTCATCTACATTCTAAAGAGCCGCTATTTTGTTTAAAATAATACTTTTGGTATTTTTCACGTTCATGGTGGAAAAAAGGAAACAATTTTGTAATCACGTTTGTGTGTAAAACAACACAGTTAGTCTTTAATGGAATAATGATTATATGGAGATTTTTATGCATTAACTGTGGGCTGTTGTGGATTGCCTTTAAACAAGTCTTTACTTGCAGCTTAGTCCTATTACAACCCTTTAAAATAGAACACAAGCTTAGATATTTTTGTGTAAAAAAATTACCCATCCTTTTAGTATTTACTTTTAATACAAAATATCACTGAGTGATGTATTGATAGCTTGCTTTAATCAGCTCCAACAATAAGAAATAATCCAACTCAAACTGTTTTCTGCCGGCTAAAAATACTCCAAGCTTTTCGATACTTAAATGGTCATTAGGGGTTTGCAAAAAAACCGGCTTGCAAAACCGTAACTGTTAAATGAAAAGCTGACAATCTTTTCTGTACAGTTAATTATTCAATAATCTTCTTTATTGCATTATAATAAAGCGGTTATGATACGAAAATACAGCAGCTGTCAACAGAAGCGACGTGTTAAATTGCTAATACGCTTTTGATTCGTTGTCACACTTCTTACCTTATCTAGAGACACAGCACTCTTATACTAATTTAAACTTTTTGGGTTACGCATTAAAGTTGATTATTGTATACTATTAGATTAATGTGTTTCGCAGCTGTATTAGCTGTAGCGCAATTTGATGACAACACAGGACTGGTTGCAGGGCAAAAAATAGATGCTAAGACGATGATGTCAACCACTAAGCTATTATCGACACAGCAGAATACAGGAAGCGATGGGATCGAAATCAGTTTTTATCGATATCAATTGAATTATTTATTTTTGGAGGAAAATAAATGAAAAAAACTCAAGCGGGGCTTTACGAAATCCCATTTAGATAAAATATATCACGCTTACTGTTTTAACGAACCTAAACTCACGAACAATGCTCAATGCTGTGACCAGTGACCATAAATAACAGAGCTCTAGCCATCAACACCAAATATAGATAAAATATAATTCCCAGTCGTATTCAACACGAACGCCTATAAACAAACCGCAACGAGACAAAGTCCCATAATTCACAATGAATTGTGTTGATCAAGCACGCGAAGTCGCAAACTATTATATTTAAGACCGAATAGTCGATCTGATTCATATAATCGATTTAGATTGCGCGCAACACTATTCGATGAGCTCATCGGCAGGTGGGCGTAGCATTTAAATTTAGAACGATTTAAAACTTAAGTTTTTTATTCGGTCAGTTCGATTGTTTGCATTTCAAGTTTGGAATGTTATGTTTTTAAATTTCATGTTAGACAATGGGGCTCTGATAATATCTATTCTGCCAGTTTTTTCAACTCGTTATTTTCTTAAAACAATTATTGTAGACAATATCACGACTTCCGTGTTGCATTCTTTGTACATTCAAATTTAGTTTTTAATTTATTCAACGTTGATTGCATAATGTAAGTAAAATTAATTACAAAGCGTGTTCATGTAGCTAACTTAATATTTTTTATCTATGCCGGTGATCGTTAATTGCATTGAGTCGTACTTTTATGTAAGTATACGTAGGTGTGAGGTTAAATTAAACCACCAAAGCGCAATGAAGTTCAAGGTTTTATTTAGTGTTAGCTTCTAGAAACTAATTACAGTTCCACAGTTCTGTTATTGTAATGTTGTTTAAGTGTATCCAACTAATTTTTTTTCAGCGTCTCATGCATTAACAGAGGATATATTACTTTTTGGTTAGGTCGGAATTCAAAGATCAGTGTAAGGTAGTTGGTAAGAATTGTATTAAGTTAGTATGTTTACCTTACAAGCATAAGTCATACGGGCGTATAAGTTGCCTACACACAGTATCCAGTAATACGACTCGTATTATGTTAATCATTTTGTTATATAGTGTTATGACATAGTTGTAACGTTGTTTTAAGTCTGACCGGGCAGTAATGTACGCAGTCAAACTTATTTTGAAATGACAAGTAATACTGACATGACATGACGCATCGGTACGTTAATTACTATGGATGCAATACATTGCGTGCTTAATTTTTATGTATGAAATAAATATTTCTTTTAACAAAATGAATGTAAATAGGTTCTTGAGGTCCAATACTAATCGCCACTACAATATACGCCCGTATGAAAAATACACACTGTATAACTTTGTGGTGCTGAAACGTATTAAATAAAAGAATGACTAACATAGTCTCCATTTCACAATTATCTGCACTCTAAATAACCCAGTTATATCTTCACATGTACATATAAAAGTCAAGTTTCATTAAACAAACGTGTCCTTTATCTCTTTGTAATAGAGGTTAGTCTTTATAATCTTAATCTTCACACTCGTGTTACAGGATGTGAAATGTAAACATGATAAGATTCTGACGTCATCATAGCCTTGCTAATACTCTCGACTATTCTAATGAGAAACACACAATGCCTACCTGAATTTAATAGGTTTGCATTCGTTCTAAAACGATTTAAGTGCAGGCCGTTTCATTAAATAACCTTATTTTTTTAAGCTTGATATGCAAAAAACAAAAAATAGGTTCTTTGCATGTGTGAGTGCCGTCATTGCGGAATTTTTCAACGAATTCATCACCCTTAAACATGGCAGGGCAGCTGCCCATTTAGAGCTGTAAAACTTTACATACTTACAAGAAAATTTCAAATATTACGATTCCTTTAACAGACGATTTTGTAAAATCGATTCTCCTTTCATTCCATCTTTCAAATTTTTTTTGACACTTAAAATTTGCCGAATATACCAGACTGATTCCAAAGATCATGTTCATACTTCATAATAATTTTCACTATTATGGTAATCTCAGGAATGTATGTTCCGTTTTACTCGGACAACTTCGATGCACAGTTACCGGGAATTTAAACTCTATGAACTAGGACTTCTGCATCAGTTATATAAACATATAAGTGTAAGTGTAATATGTTAACGTTCAAAGCAAATAAAACGGATACGTAAATACTACAACAAACACGTTTCACTTCCGTGAACAATTCAGTTTATCGTTACAAGCGTTGCACAATATTGCACAAAGACAAACTCATTTAGAAATATCCCCTTTCTTTCCTCAACTAATATTCATATTATTAAGTTGCTGCTCGCAGTTGGAAAAGAATCGTCGAAGCAGAAACGAAACAAATGTAAGCTTCACAATAGCAGAAAAGTTCGTGTATGCATTGGATACTTGGGATTTGTTACATACGCTTTAAAGTCTGAGCAATAGAGTTGAAGTTCGTACATTAAGTATAATTTCTAAAAGGTTATTGTCTTACAGACATAACGAATAGATGGAGCATGTGGGTATGGCTCAGGGTACAGTTTTAGGGACAAATATGTTTACAATGTTAAAACACTTATATTTTTATACCACTTTAGCTCCCTAGTAAATAATGATATATTCCTCTATTTGATATTAAGTACATTATCTTCTATAACAAATATAATTAGAGACTGAATGGTCACATACCAAAAGCATCTATTCACCAAATATGGTTGTTTTGACTACTTAAATAGTGGCAAATGGATAAACTCATGTGAACTTATATCGGACTAGGCGACACTCACCATACTCGCCACGTTTAAGGAGTAACTATGTATAGGAATAAAATAACATAGCTCACATCAATTTTTTGGTCTTTCGAATCCATATAAATAATTTTACAAGAAGTTATAATGAATCACGTTGCAAGCCAAAACTAGCCATATTATTTATTTTCCAAACAAAATCCTCAATAGTCTCCAAATGAAGCTGTATTTACGAACGAATTACCTGCGGTTACCGACTGCATATACAGACGTACACACATACGGTTGTATAACTATCTCGTCTTTGCCGACTTCCTTCCTTCCCCGTCTGTTTCATGTTCGGCGAGACGACTGGTCCAATTTTAAAGGAATCGCGGAATTATTTTAAGGCGTCTGTTGGAAATTCCTTACTTGAATTGAACTTATCATGTGTATTGTGAAAGTGCAAGCAACCTAGTACCTACTTAGACACGAAATTAATATTCATAGAAGAATATTGACTCTGTAGCATAGGGCCATAAAGTTGCCTGCAAATCACTAGCAGTTTCAGGTAAAAGTACCCTATTAAATTTTACTTGCTGGGCCCCGCGGTATTACCCGCGGTTTATTAGGGAAAAAACGTAGCCTATGTGTTAATCCAGGGTGTCAGCTAACTCCATACCAAATTTTATTAAAATCGCTCCAGCCGTTTAGACGTGAAGAAGTAACAAATATACACACTCACAAACTTTCGCCTTTATAATATTAGTATAGATTTCTTTTAGTACATCTTTTCAAAGATTTTCTATTGTTACTCTTAGCATCAGAAGTGTTCATGATTATGATTGGAAAGCACGTTATATTTTCCAAGATGAAGAAAATTGCAATACGGCTTTAAATAAATATTTATAGGCGGCACCATATTCCGTCGACTTATTTATTTTATATTGCCGACTAAGCCTATTTCCATAATACTTTGTTAGGTACAAAGTAGGTAGCGTGAAAAAAAAACATAATCATAATTATTGCAAATAATACCTTTTGTACCGGGGGTAATTCTTAAAGTAATTGCTACCGAAATTACTTTAAGAATTACCCCCGACATTTCGAGAATCGCCGTTAAGTCCCGTTTTTTTTTTGTAATAATGTGTTTTAAAAGATTAGCGTGCAGCCGGTGCAGTGATTAGTCGGTTATCAGCTCCCGCTGCCGCGTCCTCCTCTAACTCGCGCGCAATCTCGAAGATTGCTCCTCGGCCGCAGCCCCGAATAACACGATTAAGCGAATGAAAGGGCCGAAACGAACAAAAGCAAATGTGATTACGAGTTGTCGACCAGCAAAAATAGGCAATATTTCTTGTGGATTTACCGGTTTTTTTAATGCGCTATCCGTTTAGCCGGGCTTTGTGGGCGAGAGATGAAAACGGTTTTAGTTGTGTGGCGTATTGTGTTGAAGTTCACCATGAGCGTATTTCGGAATTTCATTGTGGATACTGTCATAGTTAGATTGTTGCGCTAATGGAATCTAAATACCGAAATCGAGTTGTAAAGTTTTCAATGTCGACACATAGTTTTATACATTTTATAATACTACTAAATTAGTCTTATGAACTATTTAAAACCTCAGAAATGTCTTGATCAGCGACGTCGCTACCATTAGCATCCCAATAGGGAACATGTATATCCCTGTCTTAACTGCTAGTTCTCACTCTTTCAGTCTTTTGGATGTCACTCTCAAATTGGATGTCACCACCAGCGTGTCCAGATAACTCGATATCTACCTTTATTAAAAAAAAAGTAAATTCTCTAGCGAATCAAAACCAAAACTTGTCTTCAAATATTTATGACACACCGCCACTGGTGACACCCGCCACCCCCTCCGAGCCTTACCGACAGTGGCGTTCTCACGTCTCGACAAGTCTAGCCATACCTGACCTAATTCTGTCAGCTTAGTGCCAGCAGCATCAGTATCAGATATTGGCAGCTGATATCTACAAACACGATCTATTCAGGTCTTTGAAGTTTGTTTTCTTATCTGTGACAAAAATGCAAGTCGATATTTTAAGAGAATTATCGTCATTACTTTGACTCGTTCACACTGCTACTCTAAGTCGAAATGTAGCAACTCTGTATGCATCCAACCTTTTTCCTTTAATTCACAGAATAAGATAAAAAAAAATTTATAATTGTTTCTCAGCCTAGCCTAAGCTTAGAATATTATTGTAATTTATATTGAAGAGTGTATATAAATAGATTAATCCATACTTATATTATAAATGCGAAAGTAACTTCCACTGTCTTCTGTCTGTGTCTAATACCTCTTCACTCTCAAACCGCTGAACCTATTGGGATGAAATTATGGAGATTTTGAGCTACGAGAAAGAATATAGAACAATTTTATCCCACATCCATGTTTTAAAGACGGGCAAGAACTAGCCGACGAAGCTAGGAAAAGCTAGTATAAAATAAATGTCAATTCTAGGTTGCTAAACGCAATTTGAAATGTGAAATTTGCCCCCTTGTTCTACTGGGTACAATTCACACAACTATGTACTCAAGTATTATGATAAGCAGCGGCGCTACCGTAAAAAACGATATTCGTTTTTGAACGATTGTCTCTGTCGCTCTCATGACGCCGTAATTGGTTACCAGGAGGTTACCACTTTTAACCTGGTAAAAGAGACAGATTTGCAAATAAATTTTTGTTTGTTTATTTTTGTTTGTTTATTTCCTAGAAATATACGAATATCCTTTTGCGCGATAGCGCCGCAGGTGCCGTTTTCATTTGTACGCCGTGATTTTATAAATGCTATAATGTCGGTACATCTAAGTATCCGGCGTCATAGTAAACTCAGTATGAGCTATTAGTATAATATTTCCGGAAGTTATTCGTCACACTGACTGCGCCGGCAATTGTGCTGCACAGGGACTACATTGTTGTGTCTGGTGTCGAACCCCCGCTTGCTTTCCTGGTACAGTCTGCAGCATAAGTTGCTATGCGGGCGAGATGTTCAAAATGAGCATTACACTACTTTATTGTTAAGAGCATAAGAGTGTGATAAAACCATTCTGAATAACAGGCGGTTAGCAACTTGCTGCTGACTGTACGCCTATTAGACGATAGTGTATATGTTTGAACATGAACCGTTATGGACCTCGCACAATTTTGTTGTAATTAGAATAGGAAGAAGGTATAACATTTATTTTTAATTTTTCCTTTAGTGAAAAAAAAAAAAAAAACAGTTCAGTGATACCAAAATTAAATACAGTTGGAAACAATAACTCGTAATCCGTGGTTTTTTGGGCTCATTGAAACAAGGAGTTCTGTCACTCTCGTGACACCTTCATTGGAGTAAAAGAGAAAGATGCCCTAAATATACGCACTTCGATGTTCGCGGTTCCATGCCGGGTTGTGTATATTGATTTGATTATCTCTTTCAAGGGAGCGAAATATACGATGAACAATAAATATACCCGTTATTATAATTCCAAGTTATATTTTCTAATTAGAGGTTTCATCGCGTAAATGTTGCAGCAAAAGCTCTGGAACGCTAATTACATTTTTACCCTTCCTCCTGTTGCTTCTCAGCAACAATTATGGCAAATTGCTCCAAGATCCAATCCGAGAATATTGCGAAAGGCTTAAACTTACACCGGATTAATTCTAGCACGGATCCAGTAATCGATATAATAACTAGCTGCGCGCGTATTGCTGGACTATCCAGACCGTAACAAGTCGAACTTTTGTTAAAACTAGAGAAACTAAGGTCTTAAGATTCGTTCCAGGTTTGAGGAGTGAAAGGGCACACTTCCACTGGATTACCAGTCACTGAGCAATTCCAATAACAAACTCGCGAGTCGCCCGCAAAGCGCGATCTCACGGCTGCATCCTGCCTTAGGATAATTATTTTTAATCGACCATGTTTAACTTGAGTATGCCTGTTGAACGGTTTACTACCCGCAGATAGGGTTGCGACCCGCGACCCATTATTACGCTCCGAATTACCGCTCTCGTTCCCGCACCGGCCGACGCGATATCGCGATTTGCATGAAATGAGCTCCCAGACACGACTCCGCCGGGCGAGCCGTTTCAAAATATTAAGCAAATACGAGAATCCGCGAGCGCATTTCATTACGAATTGTTTTATTATTCCCGCCGGTCACGGAACTCAATTGGAATTCTTAGACGGCCCGACGGGACGGGCTGCGAGCGAGATTTTGCTTATTAAAAAGGTCGACGAGTTGTGGCTCCTTTATGAAGATTCCATCTGAGCGCAGTCACGAACGCCGCTCGCGGTGAGCATTAAACGCTGCGATTAATTCGCCGGAGGAAGAAGTGATAAGCAAAAATGTGCCGGCCGCCCGCTGCCGGTAATCTCGGAATAATGGCCGCGCGGATTTATCGCGGGAACGAGCCGATTGACGCCATCGGCGATGTAGCAGTAATTAAAAGTTGGCGCCAACTACCTTAAGTTAGTTCGTTACCTCCGAATGCATAAACTTGTACTAATTAGAGCGGAATTCTTTCAGCGGCGCCAAGATTTGGAAGTTCGCGGCGAACTTCGACGGAGTGTCGCAGCTTTAATTGAGAATCTTAGGGAATTCGCTTCGTCGGAAATTCGTAGAACAAACGGCGACTATGTAGACGATTTCGCCAAGTTTTTGCTGGTTCGCAGGTAAACATACGTATAATGAAGGGGAAATTCGCTGACGGGCGGAAAGGCACATAAGACGAAGTTACATTAACGCCCTCGGGTGGAAAAGGCGCTCTGCGGTGGGCGCGTTAATTAAGCACGAATTTACTGTATTCATACGGCGCCTTCCTCAAGTTTAAGTCAAAACCCCGGAACTTGTTTCCAAATTTGGTTTGCGACTTCCGAAACGGATCTTCATTAAGTTTACGAGACCGACTTATTACGTATGTTTGACTAAAGGCACATTAGTGCTGCGGTCTCGGCACTCCTAATCCCGGAGAGTTTCGGCTAATTTCGAGTCTAAAGGCCCGAATGCGGCCCAATTATAAGTCGGGACGGCTCAAATTCGGACCAATTAGATGAGCCAACGAACTGTGTCGCACTCGGGAGCAGTTTTGTCGGCAATATAATTTATTAGGGGGCTCGAAGTTGTCGGCTTTAACCCTTAAAGACTCGAGTGAAATTTGATTACGGGCGCTTTAGACGTGTCTACTTGGCCGTAGTCGAAGTTTTAAATAGATGAGCCCAGGCTCGGACAGATCGCGAGTGAAATGCACCACCCTCTAATTATTAAAATCGACATTTTATCTTGTATTTCATAAGTTAGCTAACCAGCGCTCAGAAATAGCTAGTTAACGTTAACCAAAACCTGACTTAATCGCGTATAAATGCTGAATTTAAATTGAATCGTTTCAGTTCGTACTTACCGAGCAGACTGCGAAAAATATAAAAAATATTCGACATGTTACGCAATGTTGTCCGTTTTTAATTATCGCGGCACCGAAGACAATATCAGTCATTCGTTCCTACTTTGTTACGATAGTGGTACTAGGATTAAGCTTGTCGAAATCGAATTGAAATGGACGCGCTCACAAGTGAGCATTAAGCCGTCAAACGGGACACTCGTATTAACAAATCATTTGTACCAATCCTGGTGCAATTGTTCCATCAGTCGCGTCCGCTGCCCACGAGCTGCATCATAGTGCAACATGCAGCCACATGTCCTGGACTAGTCTACATTAAAGGATATATCACATTACATCATGCACCGAAAAGATAATAGATTTTATTCGCTATTAAGTGCCATCATACTAGTTTATGATTTCCGAAAGAAAATTAATTGGTCCATTTTTTTCGGAACTGTATACGTTTAAAAGGTACCAGACATATAACCTAAAAATCTTTTCTATTAAACTCCAAACTCCATCAAATAATTGATAATCAAGCGTAATTAATTAAAGTAAGAATATATTGAACGAATGGAGATCCTAATCTTTCAAAACGTTGAAAGACGGTTTAAAAAAGGAACACAGAATTGCTGCTAGGAAGTATTCCAATACACAAAGAGGCAGAATGCCGTTTGGAAATTTCTCCCAAAGGGACATTCTTTCTTCAAATCAATTAAATTCTTTTGTCGTACTTTTCTTGTGATTATTTTCTTAAGGGAGAGGAAGAGACATCAAAAAGGCTGGGAATCAATCGCCTTACCTCTCGATGCTCAAGATGGGCAATTAAAGGTTTTGAAATTGATTCACGAAATTGGGCCTTTGTAGACGCTGTTATTGGCATTGGATGTGGCGATCGCCGTTTGGGCGCCATTTTCCGGAGAATGTCCTTGATTTCAAAGAATTTTAATAAGCGTTATTTGTAAACTCATTATTTACTACTGTTTCGGAAAGAAAACAAAAACATATACACACATGTATCGTACTACAACGTTTTACAGTACACATGGCGTTTATATGTATAACACCCATGTTTTTTATATGAAAACTCGATATTTTAGTGTAGTATTTACATCTTTTCTGTACCTGGTGATTGCACAGAAAATTTGTAATACGTCACTTCTTTGTAGATCCGAATTGGTGGTTTTTTTTTTCTTATTTAATACGTACTTTTAAATTTTATTAACTGAAGTTCTCTTCTTGTGTAAACTTTTGTAACAGTAAATAAGGTCTTTGAATAGATGCTATTAATTTATTTCCCATCCCTCATCAAGAAGCAGCATTGACAAGCTTGCAAGCTTCACTAGAGTGATAAATCATTAAAATTACTTGCGAGAACCCTTGATTATTCAATTAATCACTCTAGATTGGCTCGTGTATCCATGATAGGGTCCCGACGCACGAAAGGGTTGATTTATGGCAAAATAATAGTCTGTCAGGAATTTGAAGTGTTAACTTAAGTTTCACTTGATGCCATGGGATCAAGCCAACTTTGGCTTTGAGATGTAAAATATGCCCATGTGCACAGCTAGTTTACTTTGTCGTGGTATCCTTTGTTTGTAGTTTGTTGTCAATGTATTACAGTGCATATACCCGTACTGTTAAGTTGGATTCTTTAGCTTAGGTTTAGTTTTAGGTAACCTAACCTTTTTCTTTTTTTTTATGACAAAGGTGGCAAACGAGCAGACGGATTGCCTGATGGTAAGCAATTACCGTCGCCCATGGGCACTCGCAACACCAAGGGAGTCACAAGCGCGTTGCCGACCTATAAGTGGGTTGGAGCTCTGGGAACCTTATTCACCATCAGGAACACAACACTACATACCTGAAAGGTAGCAGTGCTATTATGGCTGTGGTCTTCTGTAAGGAGGAGGTACTTCCCCAGTTGGGCTTCTCCAGATTCAAGCGTGATGGTACTTCGCTGTGCCCTACCTCTCATTGTTGGACGTAGTTTAAGGACATACCCGGGTCCAAAGTAACCTAAGCCAAATATAGTCCAAAATCTCCCAACAATGGTCCAAAACTAAGTTGAATATCTTCATTTAGGTGTGAGTATTATTTAAATTACGCAGTTAAAATCCAATGGCTGTTTATAAATTAATGAATCAATGAAGAAAAAAACCAAAAAGAATGTTAGGATTGATACTTAATTACGACTTAAAGGTTTGGATCTTAGTTGCACTATTGGATTATAGTTGGGTATTTTTACGGTACTTGTTATAGGATCCATTAAATCCTCTCTACCTCGACTCATGCCAAGTATCCTTTTTTGAAACAACGTCCATAACACACTTTTAAATAATATTCTAATATTTTATGTTAGTATTTAGAAATAAATATCATTAAATTCATCAGTGAGAGTGATAAGCTCAAGTCCAATGTGACATTTATGAGAAGAGTAACTGAAATGCATGATGACAACTTAACAACGGGAATGTCTAGAAAAAGATGTCACTTTTAGCTAGTTTTTTCCCGGATCTATGAAAGCAATCTCGTTTTTGAAATTTCGTAATTTCCGTAACTGTTTTAATAATTTAGCGATATAAATGAAAGATAAAGATAGTATTATGACTAAACTTATTCCAAATTAAACTTTTAATTTAACTATTTAAGGGCCGATTTTTCAATCGTCAGATACCTAAGCCTTATCGGCCAATAACTCTATAGGTAGGTATCTGTCAGATATGACAATTGAAAAATCGGCCCTAAATCTGCTACCGCATTTTCGTGGTCCTATATCCAAACCTTTTATCCCCTAATAAATATTAAATATAGAACATCCACACTCACCCCAAACTTAAGTGTTGTGGGCGACCCTTGTGTGGGCGTGCCCCGTATACCGAGGCTACTTAAGACTGTACAATCAGAAATAACGCACTTTTTCAACGTTTGAGCGTCAGAATGGGACATGACATATTTTGGAATATTTATATGTTTGTTAGCCATATGTTTTACCCGATAAAAGCAGAAACGCGATCGTTAAAAATTATCTCATTCGAAAAATATCGGTTCTTTTATTTCTTATTTTATTTATTTTACGTTAAATGTGCAATATGTGTTAAAAATACAACAGTTATGTGTTAAAAAGATGTTATTCTGTTTTAAATAAAAATAGACAGAAGGGAAATGCAAAGAAACAACGGTGCAGGGGCTAGTTTTGTTTTTACAAGATCTACCCTAAATTTTCTCACAAACATTCGTCGGGTAGTCATATAAGTTCTGACCGGCATCTATGATTTGTCACTTGCTGAGACATCAGTTATCTGAAATAATGACAGGTACATCCCGCGTGGAAATGTCGGTACTAAATGTTGAGTCGCGATAGATCCATTGCATACTTTTTAGTTACTAAAAATATATGTTGGAACAATCTTACACAGGTCCATCTAATCCTACAGGAAGCTCAATGAGGGTTTTGTTGTATTAGAGATTAGACAACATTCTGATGATTCTGATGACAATCTTGATCTGATGATGGGATTGTTACAATCTTTGCACACATTCTTATCAACACATAACATTAAGCCGGGAAGTAACAACGCGCTCGAGAGAATGTTGATAGTTAACCCGAATTCGGCCAGAAGTCGGTCACTTGAGTTGGTAATATTGTTGGCAAGAGCACTGTGACTTGTTTCTTTAGTTCAGTCGATGGAGTCATTCAGTTCATTCAATACATTCATTAATTCCCTTTTGATTGGCCGTAAGGGTCGGCTACCTATTATAGGTACGTGCAATACCTATACATATTAAGAAGTAAGAGTAAAAAGAGTAGAATATAACTTATTTACGTAATTGTCTAGTCAGCAAAGCATCACACTAGAAAACTATTGTGACTATCTACATCTACACGAATATTACAAAGACGAACGTTTGTGTGTGTAT
This sequence comes from Grapholita molesta, assembly GCA_022674325.2. Taxonomy (NCBI): domain Eukaryota; kingdom Metazoa; phylum Arthropoda; class Insecta; order Lepidoptera; family Tortricidae; genus Grapholita; species Grapholita molesta. Next base: position 17,626,625 of record CP053124.2, on the reverse strand, counting down.
GTTAGTTACGTCTTCACGTCGATATGGATGGAGCGATTTTAATAAAATTTGGTATGGAGTTAGCTTAACACAAAGGCTAGTTTTTTCCCTAATAAACCGCGGGGCACAGCTAGTCTCTCATACGCAAAACTTTTATTTGATCACCTGGGCATTTAGTTACAAGAAAACACTTAAGGCTTAGTCACATAGGGCGCGTTTTGTCGCACGCTCTCAAAACCTATCTGCCCAAGCCTTTACGCTATCTATTGTAGCGAACCAATACACTTTAACCACTAGCAGTTACACAGACCTCAGAAAGCTACACTGAAGTTCTACAAAACGGGTTACTTCGCCAGTAAGTTTTCCTACAAAAAACCGCTATCATTGCACTAAGCTGTAGTTGATCTAAGCAAGCCTTAATTCCGCATGCATCGATAACTTAAGCCATGCCCACGGGGTTTTGGGTGTGCATTAGGAACACATTAGCACGATGCATGCTGCAAGCTGCATGCTACATGCTTGCATCGGCATCACTCTAATAGCCTGTAAATTTTGCTAAGCGCAGTATCAGTGGTCTCTGAATATATCAGAGTATACGTTGTGGTGGTTGTAAATTATAGGCTATTAAGACTTTGTCACACTGTGGCTGGATCAGGCTGTATCAGTCAGTGTAAAGAAGTCTTAAGAAAAAATTGTGCAGGCAGGTGTGACTACGACTGATCTAGCTTGGTACAGTCAAGTAGATAGAACCCCTAATAGTGTCTATGTATAAGGATCTGGTATTTTAGCAGCTGAATATGACGAGATATTTCGTCATAAAAAACTCGACAGAATACAACTGTAAAAGTATACACTTTGTTAAAATATGTTTATAAAACGCTGGTGATGAAAGCTTAAAATCATATTTTAAAGACATCATTGTGTGGAATAATATTATATTTTCACCTCACTAGCTCGGAGAGTCCGTTTTTATTATTTTAAACAATAGCAAAACTCCATTTTGTTCACAAGGTAACAAAGTAACTTCATACAAATTCTGAAGGTTTTTTTCCCGTTAGCTGGGTTGGATGAAATTTCAAATGAAGATTTTGAATAATAATGATGGATACTAGTAATTTGGAGTTAATTTTAATGTTTTATGAGTAAATTGTATTTTTAGTTCAATCTGCTTAGTTTTAAGCTGACATGTATTTGTGTTTTAATAGTTAGATTTTCCTCGAGCTAGTGAAGTGAAAAATTTTGTTTCACTCGGCAGCAAAGTTTGTTTCCGTCTCATCCCTTGAAATCCTCCCAACGCTCAAGATTCCACTTTTGAATCACTCTCTATGCTCATGGTTCAATTTCTCTAACTCAATCTTTCGCTAGCTCCATTCTAAAATCACAATATTAGCACGAGAAGGTAAACACTTACTTTGTATAACAAATAACTATTTATATACAACACTAAAGCCATGAACATTTGTCATCTATAAGTAGAATGTAAATGTCTATGCAAAGTGAGCCGCATAATATTTTCCTTATCATCAAATCAAATTTTCAAAGCCCATTAAACAATAAACAATCCTCAAATTGACATAATCTTAAATCAGATCAGATCTCGGCGAGATTTGGCTATGGTTTTGCGGTCTGTATCCTATATCGATTGCCTGGACCGCTGCCAACGCATTGTCGACGTGCCTAACTTATGGTTGTGGAAAAAGAAAACTTTTGTCGCTGGCCAGTGCGAGTCGAAAAAAGAATTGACTGTCTATAGGGATATGATTTGTTGGAACGGCTGTTTTGAATTTGGAAGACAGACGTTATTTAACGGCTCGGAAGTCGTTTTGGTACGAAATAGTTGAGGCAGCCGAATTCTAAAGATGATTTCTCATTTCGGTTTAGTTTGTTTTGAATTTGGAACTCCGTCCTTTTCATAGTTTTGGTGTGTTTCACTCAGATATATTAAAGTTTCTTAATGATGTTTAATTACTAATTTTAAACTTTATACTTACTAAGCGTAAATCTTCTTAGTAATCACTTTTACTTAGCTCGCTCGTAAGTTCAGTTTTAGTTTTAATCAGCTCGTTCTAGCCGTGTATAAAGTTATAAAACTATACTTTATGTTGATATTTATTTGTCGAATAAATTTTCAACTTGGCATTCACGTACTTTTGTTTAAAATTTGCTTTAAAACGTGCAATACGTGCCGAAAATACAAGTCGTAAAGCAAAAACGTTTAATGTCCGTCAACAATAATTTTTCAACGTCTAACGTCTGTTTATACCTACACAATTTGTTGTTTGCTTATCAAATCTGGACCACAAACCGCAAGGAATCCCAAACAGTTTAAATTTATCAAATTATTCCCTCGAAATGTTTAACGGGACTGTTTGCAAGTGTCAAATCAAATTTATTTATGACGGATTTGCTCCCCACAGCACCTGTGTAGGGTGGCCAGGTTAATCCGGGTAATTCCCGGCCATAACCGGTTATAAAACCCGATTTCTGTTTGTGACGTGAGATTCGTTTCAGGCTTTTGTTTTTTAATTTAATTAAACGCTGCGGATTAAATTATAGAATCATATTTTTATTGTTTGTGAAATTTAAATGCATGCAATGGAAAGGGTTGTGTAATCTAGTTACGAAACAACGTACGGCATCTGGTTAGGTACAAACTTTTAATGGGTACCTACGTACTTTTTGGCTAGAGAAGTTTAGTGCTTTTAGTTAGTGAACTGCAAAAATACATTTAAAAAACATAGTTTAAACATTACTTAATGAGCAAACAATTTATGTCCTGTAAAAATAAATGGATTAGTTGTTTCAAAATACAAGATCCCGTTTTAAGTAATACTTGAATACGATTCAAGTCAACTACCTACCCAAACTAGTGTGTTGAGACAACTTAACATAAACACCATTTAGTTACCAAAATACCATTAGGTACCTCTCACAAACTAAATACAACCTCTAATCCAGTAAGTTAAAACCAGAGCACTAACTCTGTCCGGGTTTAAGTGCCTATATCCGGTTTATTGGGCACCCTAGTGACCGGTTTAATCCGGCGCAGCCTGCGGTCGCAAGACATTAGGCGATAATTATTGGAGTCCACAGCACGCGATTGCCATCGAGTAAGTTAATAACGCCGTTAAAGGCTGTGAGATGATTTTGAAATACATAATGGTTACTTATAGATTAGCATTTTTATCACAACGTTGGTAAATTTACTGTGAACTGTCTCAATTGTAAACGGTAACTTTATTATAATACGGTTATACAATTACTACTAAGCTGATATTCGGATATTAAAGTTATTGTCCGGATAACTTCCATGCGATATATCCGGATTGTTAGCGCTTTCATCGAAGCGACCCTTTTTGTGTTTTCTGGTCTCTGCTCGTTGATACTGAATTACATACTGTATTAATTTTAAACACAAATTTTCTCTTCATAAAACGTGACATTAGTAAAATACATTTATTTTCCACAAAAATGTAAAGACTTGCTAACACAACAAAGTGTTTATGATAAATATGCAGTTTCAGATCATATAGGCCAAACACTCACTAATGATATAATTATATGTCTAGGTATGTAGTTGTGTCTACGCAAAAAAAAAGTTCTATAAAAGAAATATACGATCTCCTTTCGTATTTTAACATAACGCAAGTTGCATTGTAAAGTATTGTCCTATCGATCAGTAACTTCAGCAAGTTTTATAGTCACTGTTTCAGCAGAAAGAAAACTATAAACTACACAATAGACACATTGTATGACAGCAGTGCCATGTTACATACAAATCATAGTTCTTAACTGGCATTTTATGGGTCCGACAATGTCAGCCTACAATGCTACTTGATCGTAAAACTCGCAAAGTCCGGCGTTTTCCGGGTGTAATGAGACTACAAAAATCCGCCTCTTGACCTGCAAGATTCATGTTATATAGACAGTATAACATAGTATATTTTCCGGCACATTACAAAATAAAATTTTACTACGTAATACCGGTGTCTAAACAGCAAAATGATTGTTTTATTAATTAGCCTTTTAGGAATGAATGTCCACGATTATGCATGTATTTTGTCCGGAACACATTTTTTTAAATTCCAAATATTTATTGGAAATATAGCTTTTTAAATACAAGATTAAATGATATACACAAGTGATGATTTTAAAATTAGAATTAAGTGGATTAGTTTACATCGAAGCATACATTTTTATACATATTTGTTTTAAATATACTATATTTACTGTGCTTTTTAAAACGCGATATTTTAAAACAATTTTAGGTATGTAATTATTATGAATGTAGTTTACTAATTTGTATTAATCTTTTCAGGTATGTACACGGAATCAAAGGGTGACTAAGATAAAGGTACTGTGAGGTTCCACAGTTGAGATTTTACGTCGATTTGTCAGGCTCTATACACTTTATCCATACGAATAGTTTACGCAGACTCTACGTGTATGCTAGCCTTCGTTTTTGAACTGTTTAACTCAATATTGCTTTCCGTTGCCACTATAATTATACATTAAATACTATAGCAAAAATGAATTATATCGAGTATTTATACTCATACAGCCATTGTGTATCTGGTGACCATGAACGAACAAAAGTGCTCGAAACCTTGCGATAAATTAAGTATAACTAAAAACTTAGATAAAATACCTGGCCTATGTAACGAAAACGAAGTAACGTGTGTGTTCACGCATGTCAGCGTTCTATATTCAATTTTTTTTATTATGACATAGGCGGCAAACGAGCAGACAGATTACCTGGTGTTAAGCAATTACCGTCGCCCATGGGCACCCGCAACATCAGGGGAGTCACAAGCGCGTTGCCGGCCTTTAAGGGGGGTTGGAGCTCTGGGAACCTTACTCACCATCAGGAACACAGCACTACATACCTGAAAGGTAGCATTGCTATTATGGCTGTGGTCTTCTGTAAGGAGGAGGTACTTCCCCAGTTGGGCTGCCCCAGATTCAAGCGTGATGGTCATCGCTGTGCCCTACGTTCCATATAAATGCCCTGCACAACTATATATAAGTGAAAAACTTAAATGACGATGTCTATGTAGTTGTGCAGAGAACTAATATCGAACTTACGTCACAATTTGAATATAGAACGCCAACATGCGTGTACACACACGTTTACTACTACATAGGCCAGGTGCTTTAGCTAAGTTTTTCACTAAGTAATACGCGATTTAATCCGTTTTCACTTGTTTTATTTTCTAAACTTATTTGTTATAAGGAAGATATTATAGATAGTTCCAACTTAGAGAGATTCAGTGTGTGGTGCCGGTGCCGTGAGAATAGCACCGCATCTGCTCCCGCGGGTGTCGTAAGAGGCGAAAAAAGGAAAAAGCTGACAGATGGGCAGTAGCGTCTACCAAAACCGTATCAACAGCTACTGCAGTTGCGCTTCTGGTTTTATCCTCTAGCCTCACAGGGACCTATAAAAAGGTCTCCCATTGAATGCCATTTTGAATTTTAATTATGACAAGACACAGTTGCATTTGGCCTGGCAAGTTTTGATCTCTGGGCGGTAAGTATTACGACGGACGTCTTACGGCTGAAATGATGAGTTAGAGAGAAACAACAACAAATAGTTTCTTTTGTTCAGTTTCAAGATGCAACAAGAACAAAAGCGGTGAATGTGTAGCAGCGTAAGTAATGAGGCGGCAACTCTCGTCATCTCGAGGCACAGACTACCTCAACGGTCAGACTATACCAAAGGGGGACCGTTTCTGGGACTTTGTTTTTTTGAGAAACAGAAACTATACAGAAAGAGAATAAGGTAGCAAGGCGGTCTTATCGCTAAAAAGACAATCCAGACAATCTTTGGGTAGCAGAAATTGTCGAAAAGTTATCAGATCACAGGTAGTGCAAAGAGTTAGAAAAGAGGGTAAAATGAACACACCCTACAATATACAAACACGAAAAATAGAAATAACAATAATATATATACTTAAAAGTCTGTCACTCCCGTGTTATATAATTTAGTGTGCGCGAGACTGCTTATTTCCTTTGTTTCCACGCTTTATCACTGTAGCTCCTTTAAACGTTTCTGTTCAGAAAATAGTATAAGTAAGTACATACCATTTATTTTTCTTAAACTTTGATTAGCATGCGTTATTCTTACTCATAGTCACTAGGAGCGTAACTTGGTTTTTTATTTCATTTTATCGTTAGATACATTTCGTATGTAGTACCTATTGTAACAAAACTTGTACAACAAAATTGATAGTTACTTGTATATAAGTTTTAATATACTAATAGTCAGTGATATCAGTTTCAAAGATTTTAAGTAGGAACAAACCAAAATTTGTTACTTAAATTAAAAAATAATAATGCTAGCGTTTCTGCCTAGGCTGTCAATCAGTTTTGTTGCTAAATTTGTAACTTTTAAAATTACTTGTAATTATATCTGTGTCTCATAAATGTTGAACAAGGCGGTGTCTATATAGTCTGTGGCGTTTTTGATCACGCGTCGACGGCTGGCTAACCTAGCGTTAAATGCTATTATGAATACGAAAATAAACGATTCAGTCTGACAAAATTTATGAGAATCAATTGAAAAAAAAAGCGATAGCACTAGTAGAAAGTAAAGTGATAACAAAAGACAGTATGATTCTCTCTGGGTATGCTTTTAAGTGAGAAACGTTGTGGCCAAACTTTTAGCTTGCAATGAGTACAGTCAGCAGCAGAAGCTGCTAAGCGAGCCTGATGTTCAAAATTAGCTTAACGCGACTTTATAGTTAAAGAGAATAAGAGCGTGTCAAGATCATACTGAACACTTTCCCCGCTTCGCAACTTCTGCTGCTGACTGTACGTAACAGCGGAACGTACATACAAGTCGATTTCCGCCAACATAACATAACAAAACAGTACTATTTATTGCATAACCCAAACAAAATATAAACAGAAGAGGTCACAAACTTTAAGTATAGGTAACATAATCGGCGATCTTTTTGATAAAGAGCGATCTCTTACAGACAACCTTTTAGTTAGTGGACAACATAACTTTCCAGCAACTAAAGAAAAATCAAATTCTTCTTTCCAGTCGTACCCTCATTGCTCGGGGCGTGATTACCGACGGTAGACCACGTTCTTCCAGCCATTCGTATCCAGCGCCATTTGCAGGCAGGTCTGGGCCTTGGGTCCTGCATATGCCTTAACTGTGTGTGCCCTGCGTAGAGATGTAGCCTCGCAGGATGCAGACATCTTCTTTTTGCATTTACAACGGAGAGGGTTCTGAGGAATTGTTCGGACTAATCCCTGCCGCCTCCTTCCGCCATCGTTCTACGCGGCACCATTTCCACCTCCACCACCAGGATAGTTGGAAATTCCTTACTGTGCGTTTCCCTAGAAACTTCCTGTACCGCACATCAAAACTATGGAATGATTTCCGGACCGAACGACCCTCATACCTTCAAGAAAAGAGCGTACTTTTATCTCAAAGGCCGGCAACGCGCTTATGACGCTCTTGGTGTTGCGGGTGCCAATGGGTGACGGTAATTGCTTACCATTAGGCAATCCGTCTGCTCGTTTGCCCCCTTGTTAAAAAAAATAACCAAAGAGTAGGCTTCCTCTAGTCCCTTCCACGTGACCGACCATTGGACGGAAAGGGATGGTAACAGAGCCGATGCGAGCCGAATGATGTTTGTGTCACTTCTACTGCATGGAAGTATAGATCTTTACGAACGGCATTAGCCGAATCCGCTTCGATTTATTTTGCAAAGTTTTACGAATAAACATACCCCGATCACAAAGTGGTTTTACAACGTCACGACTTATCATAGACTGTAACTGAAGTAGGACGTCGTGAGCTCCCCAGTTGACACTCGTGTCGAACCCGTTCCCTCGGGAACCGCGCCCGGAACGAATCCGATCCGACGCGGCTACGTGTTGATTCCTTTTTAATACACGTGACTTGGATTTCAACTTCGCACTTTAGAAACCTTCTTAGGGTTCTGCCAGGAATCTTTATAGTTTCGCCTTATAAGTCCATTTCTGATTTTAACTTCGCATTTTTAACTAAAAGCCTTCCTTACTCAACTAAGAATCCCTATAGTCATGTAGAGGCGATACTATAGTGTATACGTGTAATACGTGTATGAACACGTGAACGTTAGAATTGCAAAGCTGAAATTTAAAGACATACCGTTGCCCAAAATGCGTTAAAATTAAAGTAGGAATACTTGAATATTTTAAAATTTTGGGAAACAGATAATTATATCGAAAATGCTTTCTATTGCACCGTGGTAGCTAAAATCAAAAGTGCTCTTTACAATATAATTTATTAAATAAAATCTTTTAAAATAAACTCTTATTGAGTTATACCAAAAAGTTTCTGATCTTACGTATCCAACAAAACCCTGTTTGCGCCTATTGTAAAGGAATACCCATGGCCCAACACTATATTAAAATTGTCACTACGAATTTCCCGAATTGAATACAAGTTTTTTTAAATCTATGTATCCAGTTTACCTTGTTCCTAAAATCTATAACATGGTTCCTAGAAACAGGTCTGTGTAGGTCTTATACTTTCAGATTTTCCCATAGTACCCAAACTCAATACTCCATCCTATATATGCATTCAACTCATTATAACTACTTAGTGGCGAATATACATATATGTATTAACGGCTTTACTTTTTATAATACACTGGCGATGGACTTAATATAGATTTTAACTTGATGAGTAGATAACGATAGCATATATCCGACATAATTTCTCATTTAAAATCAAATAAGTGTAACTACTAACTCGGGAATATGAAAGCATTTACAATCGTATTAAAATTTTACGGCGAACATAATCCGACTTTCACAATCAAACCGATGTAACCCGACTGTGACTGAATACACAATTCGAAATGCAATACCACACGATTGTATCACAATTCATTTTGTCACACCACCAGAAATGGTCTTCCGAAGACCTATCCTTTATAGACACCGCATCTGGAAGAATAACACAAAGAAAAAGACTCGAAGCGGAACTCGATCAACCACTGGATCACTAGCAGAGTTCAAGTCAGATTTTACTTTTTTTTTCTATTTAAACATAGAATTTTATATGCGCTAGCCGACCTTTCTGCTGAATACTAAATAACTCAGTCACATTGCTCTGTAATATTTATTTACGTAATAGACAAATGTTTATATACATACATCACATTTCAGCCGTATGCAGTCCACTGCTGGATATAGGCCTCCCACAGATATGACTTGTATCATCTTGGGGATAGTCGCCACGCTTGGCAGGCGGGTAGGCGACCGCAGTAGCTGTAGATTGGGTTTCGACGGACGCTGCTGCCCGTCCGTAGGATTTTTCCCTTTGTCGCCTTTTACGACACCCGCGGGAGGAGATGGAGTGGTGCTATTCTAGTCAGCCGGCATCACATGGCATAAGAATAACATGAAGAGTTATTGAAGACTCGTTGATAGGTTTGTTAATTACGCAGCGTGAACGCGTCGAAACATTCCGTAGCTTATCGGTATAATTTAATATATGTCATTTTAATTTACACATGGTGGGAACGTGTAGCCCGACTTTCCAGTTTAGTATTCCTTATTACATTACGAAAATAAAATATTTTATAAACTTTTCTAGTCGCTTAATTTAAATACCTATTGACAAATACGTATTGACATACATTAATTTGATTGTGATAACGAACACTTTACTAATAAAATACACACAAATATGACTTGACTTAATACATAAATGAGCAGTCAACGTTCCCGCATACTAAATTATTGATCAAACCATATGCATTTTTAAAGAATGTAAACAAAAAACATGTGGCTAAGGCATACGGGATTGTATTTTATTCTTTGAATACATTGCGCGTTGTTTTGTTTGTTTACAGTTTATTAACCTGCGAATGGAATTGACTAGAGGTAACTTATCCGCTACTTGGCCATCTGCAATATTCTTTAGTTGTCTTCATAATTCATCATCATCATGCCAGCCGCTAGGGGTCCACTGCTGCACACAGGCCTCCCCCTACAAGTATTATGATCAATCTACTCGTTACGTGATCTGTGACTCCCAGAACGTATCGAATATACTATTCCCTAAGCCAAACGCGAACGCAACTTGAACTCCGTTTGCATTTTGAAGAGGATCGATCCTGGTCTAACATTCTCATTGCCTACATGAACGCAAGCGCAAACAGTTTCTAAATTAACCTCTGTAAACTGACCTCTAGATTGGTATTAACTATGCATGATTCTAGAAAGTTCTTACACTGGTTTAATCGAGCAGTCAACTCGATATAGAAATAAAAACACCATTGATGCAAGAGTCGAGTTTCCAGTGAAACATCCAATTTATCGACTTGTTTATATTCGATTCTTTCCTTTGGTATTCTGGACACGATTGTCGTGTGCATAAAACGAGAAAAAGCTCTTGCCGGCTGGATTATCGGTTATTTTTAAAAAGGTGTTTTAAATTAAAATGCGGGGCCGGTTCGCTAATAATAGCTAAAGGTTAGAAGGTTTTTAAGTGTCAGAGAAAATCTAAATCGTGAGTTTTACGGGAGACATGTTTTATGAAATGGCTACATTGTAGCTTGCAACTGCACTGCGAGAAAGACCATAATATATGAGGTGTTTCGTTGTATTCTTACATACGCTCGCGTACGTACAGAAGCTCTAGTGTAAGTTACTTTTGACGTAAAAAAACGTCACGAACGCGTAAGTGATAATGTTATTTATATGGGTAACTCTAACGCGATGGTGAAGTAATATTACGTTAAAAATAAGCTGATATTTTTGTTATAAAGAATGACCTGTAAAGCAAAATTATAGTGAATTGTTCAATTTTGGGCTACAAAGGCCAGAATATCTTTTTCCCTTACTGGCGCTCGCGGATGCGTTCTCCAGTCATTATTCCTCCTAGGCTTAAGCTCCGCAAAGTCTTCAGAACGCCGATGTGTAATTATGTTCGGTGTCTAAGCAATATAATCCGTTTTTAGTTGTTTTATTTCAACAAGAAAATGCCTTAGCGATTGCGCCAATTTATAACATTGACGATTTAAAGAGATCAGCAAGAGAGCAGGCCAAAGTTTGCTTTAAAACAATTCTAAGATGGCCGACAGCGTTCAAGTTTTATCCGTCTTTGACTTCTTTGGAATCGCCGAATAGATGCTATCCCAGATGCCTGGACTTTGGCCGATATCGCAAACTTCTAATAACATTGTAGGAATAATGTTTGTTAAGCTGTTGCAATTTAAAGTGCATTATTAAGGATTTAACATGTCCGATACGTCATGGGGTCGATCGACCCCAAACAAGTAGATATGTAAATTGTAACTACGATGCTAAATAATTGCCTTACACTCTTGGGCTATTTCTATATAAAATCACGTACATTAATTTTAAAGATGTTTCCAGTTTTTCATACATTATTAATGAGCCAGTGACCCATACAAATTGTAGGCAGAGAGCAGAGGCTCTAGTGTAAGTTACTTTGAAGCAAGAAAACGTTTACGAATGCGTAAGTGATAATGTTATTTATATGGGAAACGCAAACGCGTTCGTGAAGTAAAGTTACGTTAAAAACTTACACTCAGGGCTCAGAGATATGTAATTGTCGAAATATCGACTTTTATAACTATTACTGGGTAGATAAATATTATGACAATATTTTAAGAAACTACATACAAAAAAATAAAGAAAATGTCTATATACCATAATTAATCCTTACACATTGAGCTGTTTTTTTCTCAAGGTCAACAAGAAAGTTTTTAAAAACAAAAATAAAACGCAACAACTCCAGAAAGTATCCCTTTTTCTCCCCGTCCCGTCCCCGTGATTGCAATTTGGCTTTTATTTTAATTTCAACAATTAAAAATCGCTCTCCGACTGTGTTCATTAAGAGCCCGAGAGAAATACAGATTTAAAAATTAAGTTTTTCTATACTTTTCTGCGAAAAATACTTTACTTTATTACCATATATTATATGTTATTTTTGTCTTAAATGCTTTCTCGTATAATTTCTTATACTTTGATGAACTTAAATAACTTCATTTTACTTTATGCTTTTTAGTTTAACTGTGAAAACATATAACAGTTATTTCACGCCTAAAAAATAATACCCACATTAGCATAAGTAATTAAAACAAGTCAACATAGATCAATTATTACGATCATATTATTAAATTAAATTTAATATAACCATTTAGAATCGAAAACTTAACTAACAGCCAAAAACTTTTGCATGCAAATATTGCCTATATTTTCAAATTCCACCATGCAGTATCAATCCCGATGACCAAGAGCAATCACTTGCGCGTCGTCTTTGACGGTCTCGGCATCAGCAAACCTGTTTGCCAGCTAATAACATGCTAGCCTCAAACAGTGCAGCAATCATCTATTTTACGGCCTAGGGACTATCGCGGGTGAAGTTTACAGCGCGGCTGAGCATTGGTATCTCATTTCAATATCATACTTATAGTTACCGTTAGCTCCGGCCGTTGAGCCATGGAGTATGATCTAAGTATGCCGTTTGCAAAAATATGTGCCTTTCATTTAAGTATTGCTTTAAAGTTTCTGAAACCTTCGGTAATGGCTTGAAACTGTATTTTATTTAAATTACGAAAAGGCTTTCTTAAAAGAGTTTTTGAGTTAAGCATACTTACCCTCCTTAAAACGTCACAAGAATGTTTTTGGTGCCGTGCTGAGGTGAGCATGCTTTAATTTTCCAAAGAGTTAGTTTATTGTCGCTTAAACTCGCTTAAACTTAAATCCTGTATAATGTCTAAACGGACCCGGGTATGTCCTTAAACTACGTCCAACAATTAGAGGTAGGGCACAGCGATGACCATCACGCTTGAATCTGGGGCAGCCCAACTGGGGAAGTACCTCCTCCTTACAGAAGACCACAGCCATAATAGCACTGCTACCTTTCAGGTATGTAGTGCTGTGTTCCTGATGGTGAGTAAGGTTCCCAGAGCTCCAACCCCCTTTAAAGGCCGGCAACGCGCTTGTGACTTATCTGGTGTTGCGGGTGCCTATGGGCGACGGTAATTGCTTACCGCTTACAATCCGTCAGCTCGTTTGCCGGCTATGTCATAAAAAAAAAAAACCATTGTTGATATATAAGGTATACGTGTGTCTAAACTATCTAAATGTAAATTTTCAATACTGCAGTGCATAAACTTATTCATAACGTTCTCATCAATGTATATTTTCTGATGCACCTAAACAATAATAGCAAATTGTCTAGACTACATTAAATGTAATGTGGTCTAAAACTACTGAATTGTGTACGTATGTGGTTATATATTGGCAGTTTGGCACTTTCCATTAACTATTACGAGACATTACTGTACTACATGTACTTTATTAAAACATGTAAGTATGAAGCTTTAAGACTATATGGATATCCGCAAGTGTTTTACTGCATTATAAAGAGAACGGGGCGTCTCACGGCTATGCCAAAAGGATCGAAAGTAACTTGAATATTGTAGATAGAACATAGCGTATAGGGATCTTAAAGGCCGGCAACGTAGGTACTTGTGACTCCTCTGGTGTTGCGAGTGTCCATGGGCGGCGGTAGTTGCTTACCATCAGGCAATCCGTCTGCTCGTTTGCCTCCTATAGCATAAAAAAAAGAACATTTTACTGAAAAATAATTTAAGCTGCACTCATATACATAGATTTTAAAATAGTTACATGGTAGAACCGGGAAGGCCATGGCAGACTCGCTACACGAGAAAAATTACCCTGTAACTTTATCATACCGAAAGGCTTCATCATAAGCTAAATACTATATTTTTCTCGTAAACGGGTTCGAATCCCGATTCACCCATGTAATTATTTAGAGCATTTATTTGTGTGACGAGTACAGATATTTGATCCTGAGTCATGGGTGTTTTCTATGTATTTAAGTATTTATATGTATTTAATTTATCTATTATATATATCATCGTCTAGTACCTACAACACAAGCCTTACTGAGCTTACCGTAGGACTAGGTCGATTTGTGTAAGATTGTGAAAAAGATGTGAAAAATCTATAAATGCAGTTAATATTGTTTTAATTTGTTTAATTAAAATGTCTTCTTTGAGCAAAATGTTCCATCTACTCAAGGTACTTTCCCTCCGTGGGGCATAGTCGTGGGACGTCCTGTATAGTTAAGTGTAGAAAACAGCGACGCCAATCACTGGCATAAATCGCTCTTTGTGTGGCTCCACTCGGAGCGGATACATGTCTATCAATTTCACGTTGATTGAGTTTCATGTGCTCAATTAACGATTGACTGACATCTAGATATGTACACACAGCAACACTCTTAGCTGTACATCGTTGGACCTTATATCTTATATAATAAGGTCCAAATTTTTTTTTTATGACGTAGGCGGCAAACGAGCAGACGGATTGCCTGATGGTAAGCAATTACCGTCGCCCATGGGCACCCGTAACACCAGGGGAGTCACAAGCGCGTTGCCAGCCTTTAAGGGGGGTTGGAGCTCTGGGAACCTTACTCACCATCAGGAACACAACACTACATACCTGAAAGGTAGCAGTGCTATAATGGCTGTGGTCTTCTGTAAGGAGGAGGTACTTCCCCAGTTGGGCTGCCCCAGATTCAAGCGTGATGGTCATCGCTGTGCCCTACCTCTCATTGTTGGACGTAGTTTAAGGACATACCCGGGTCCAAATGTACAGCTAAGAGTGCTACTATGTGTACACGTATTACGTATATATATGTTTATTAAACAATTACGCCTAGAATATATTCTAGGCCGACCTTGCGCCCGTTAATAAGTTGGTTTACGCCTCCTAAAAATCTGGGTACAGAATTTTGAGGCATGAAACCTTAAATTACTAAACCTGTAATTTTAAGTCTAGACGTCGTTAAAGATTTACAACTATGTCAAGTATAAATGGTACAATAACGGAATAATACTTTTGTAAGATTCTAAGTTATATTTAATATTAATGTATTAAAATAACAGATGTTTTTAAACAACATGTAAAAGAATATTGGAGCAGAAAAGTTTTAACCTCTAGCCGCCCAAAGACCAAAAATTTCCAGGCCAAATGCAACTATGCTTTGTTATAATTAAAATTCAAAATTGCACTCAATGGAAGACCCTTTTATAGGTCTCTGGGCGGCTAGGGGTAATGGCGACTGTGTATAGGAACGCACAGTGTTGGACGTCCACAAACTAGATGGAACGATGACCTCATATTAGTTTCTGGGAGTCAATGGCAACAGTGTGCTGACGAACGCTCCTTGTGACAGTCCGTGAGGGAGACCTATCCAGCAGTATGTACGTGGCTGATAAATAAATAAAAAACCGTCTAAGTGCGACTCGGATTCGCGCACCGAGGCTTTCGTACAAATCTGTAGGTATATAACTAAAAGCTTAATATTGCTTTTTGAAACTTTCTTTTATATGTGCTATAAGACGTTGCTTCGCACCAAATTCTGAGTTCACTAGAAGGACTTTGTAGGATTTTGATTCCCTTGCAAGTGTCGAAATGTGGCATGAACGGCTGAATCTTTTGGTTGCGTGGGCTTAGAAACTTTTTTTTACAGCTTGAAGGTACCTGCTGAGTATTTGATGTGAATTTCAACTTCATACCTCTACGCGTTCCTAAGAAAAAGGGTATTGATAGACAGACAGACTAAGCAATCCTATAAGGGGATCCGATTTTACCTTTCAAGGTACGGGACCCTAATAGTAGTTATTAATGCTATTAAAATTACACGTTAAAACTAATTAATGTGCAACCAGCAATCCGTCGGGATTATACTAGTTCTCTACTCCGTACGTAGCTATTAACAAGTTCAATGACCCACATTTATCTAATTAGAGTCGTAAAAACGACCAACAATCATGAGCTATCACTACCATTCATATTCTACGCCACGCCAAATCAACTTATACTAGTTGTCATAATTACCAAATTTTATGGCATTCGGAGCAGAGGCAACTTTTTTTTAAATTAGTAATCCCATTTCAATATTGAATCTGTGGGCAATAAATTAAGGTGCGTCTTTATAAATTTGTTTGGCCCTTAGGTTTGGTACACATCGCCGCGTTTACGATGAAATGGGATTTTTTCTAATTTATTCGATGGTGTTGGTAATCAAGAATCTATTGGTAATCGAATTCCAAATTAAATGTGACGTTTATCGGAGGTCGCGAGGAAAGTATAAATTAGTATAAATGAGATTAACATTTTACGCCTGTTGTGATATATATTAGTGAAGTGACAAAGCGAGAATGTTTGGAATATTTCTATTGATTTTGTTTTTTACTAAAGCCGATGATCAAAAAACGCTGTAAAAATATCTAATTAATTTATTTAAACTTCATTTTACAATTTGAATCAAACAAGTATAAATGGTTGACTTAACGGTTATTACTTTTTATTTTCGTCATTATTCACAAAACTAACACACAAAACTCTTCTTCACAATTATATCATGCAAAACAAAATAATATGTACTTATATAATAATACAAATAAACCTAGTCTAGGCACGAGGCGGCAATATACATAATACATATGAATAATAGATACATATGAATATTTAAATACATAAAGCCCAGATCCTAATGGTCCAGGGACCAACCAGGTTTTACCTAGGTATCTAATACAATCAATATTCTCTTACATTTTTTGTTAATGCAATTAAATTCAATAAAAGACATAACATTACCATTATCAAATAAAATTCCATCCGATTTAATCCACGTCTGGTCACAAATTACCAAATCCATATAATAAAACCTACATGAATAATTATCAGTATAACTTCCAAACTTTCAAACACTATTTTCCTATTCGACATCTCCGGACATGTGTAGTACCAACACCTCGATGTTAACTGCCTCTTATTTATGATCAGATTACACGCTTATACATAATTTCTTAAATCTCGTATTGCGCCCACAAATTATGTTCATCTCGATAAGTAAGTGACAATATATCTATTTATTGTTGGCTCCATAGAAGGCGTCGTGTATATGTAAATAAAATATGGAGTCGTGCAGTTATGCAAATACTCATTATATATACTTTTTAAATTAATTTTTTTGCCATTGTATAGTTGCTGTTTTGTTTTGTTGGTGAACACATCAAACTAGTGTATATCGATATATGATTTTAAGTTAACAAGGTCATTAACATTACAACTATTACTTAAAACGGGATAGCTACCATGTATAGAAACTCATTCAAACTCATATACATGGTAACTATACCGTTTAAGTAATAGTTGATCGAACTTTTTATACAGTAACAGCAGAATAAATAAAATATTCTTCTTCTATTTTGGTTATATTAACAGCGTAGAAAAACATAATGATTATGACTAACTACCCTTTAAGCTTTTTTTCAAGTAGTCAAATACTAAGTGAAGTGTATTGCAGTTTTCTCACAGATATTCCTGAATCCGCTCGATTTTTCCACCATTGATTTAATTTCCTTCAACACTACTTGCATGTATGCACTAACCTTTACTATCAAATTATAAAGGAAATTATTTGTTGTTCCGTTCTCTCGTACAAAATATTGTTCAAATTCTTATTTCAACCGTTGTCTCAATTATTACAATACAAATGCTTCCCATATTGATATTTTTTCGTACAAAACCTGCAAATGTTTTAAGTCGCATGTTATTATGTACTTAAAATCTAAATTATAACCAATTAGATACTAACTAATAAACCACATTATTGTTTTTTTTTTTTTTACCGCTCCTAAACGAGCTTATGTTATATTACTATTCTACTATTAAGTTATGGCACTCAAGGTCTACGTCAACGATATTATTACTAACCATATCACATTGTAAATGACTGTTTGTAGTCTCAATAAATAAAAAAAAAAAAAAAACATACGAGTACCCAACTGGGGAAGTACCTCCTCCTTACAGAAGACCACAGCCATAATAGCACTGCTACCTTTCAGGTCTGTAGTGTTGTGTTTCTGATGGTGAGTAAGGTTCCCAGAGCTCCAACCCCCTTAAAGGCCGGCAACGCGCTTGTGACTCCCCTGGTGTTGCGGGTGCCCATGGGCGACGGTAATTGCTTACCACCAGGCAATCCGTCTGCTCGTTTGCCGCCTATGTCATAAAAAAAAAAAAACTACCTTAAACAATCGTAAGATCAATTCGACATTAAGAACTCTATCATAATATTAATTTAACGTACCGATCAAAATCGTCAGTCTGATTTATGAAGTAGGAATGTAACAACAATATTTTTCCTGTCCATAGAAAGCGGCATGCGGACCATTCTTCATGTTGGAGACACTGGAGTGCCACTCATCATCTTTCTCGCTTTATCTCGATCTGTCTGCATTTCCATCGCTTTCAAGCAATTCTACTTACAAAACCAGTATATTTGAGATACACGATGACGTATCATTTCTCACAAATTTTAAAGTTAATTATACTGGTTTATTAGATGTGTTTGGTAAATTATTGGAATACTAGGCGTATACACTGACAAGTTGACGTATAGATGCAGAGGATAAGGCGGGAGCGATGCTACTTATTACAAAATATGAGATGCTAGATTAACAAAAAGTATGTTTTATAGCGTAGATAAGTTTACAATAAAATTAATAATAGGGAACTAAGATTGCATTTTAGAAAGTATTCTTATTGTGAAATAATCTTAGTTTAAATACAGCAACTGTGCTGAATTTAAACTAAGATTATTTTACAACAAATATACTTGAAAATAATATTAAATGATTACTGAATCATTTAATATTATTTTCAAGTATGCAATTTCATAGGTATATTCCGACAGTCTCTGCACCTGTAATTTCTTAAATTTATGTAATAAGATACAATTTGTTTGTACATTGTTTGAATATGTATCGATATTTGTAGTTACGCGGTAATGCACTAACCACGACGATATAGTACACAACTGATCTAGAGAAAATTCATTTTGAAAAGTATAATAACATGGCTGATAGTGAAAGACCATTGTCTTAAAAAAAAAAGACAATTTCTACCTTCTACCATATGCAACGCGTCGCAACGGCAGACATTCCGTCGCGTCGCGCCACCTGGCGACGGACTCTACTAAATTCAAATTTCGAACACCGGTTGTCATGTTTTCTTTTCCCGGCGTATAAATTAAATGGCATTCATGTCCACCGGCCTGTAATAAGACTTGTTTCGCTCGTTGTTTTATTTTTAAACGTTTCAATTACTCTGTGAGAACTCCGGCCGGTCCCAATTAAAATTCGAATGAACATCAAAGGGATTTTGGTTTTGGAACGGTTTTTAATACAAATGTTTATGTTTCGGATAGAAAATTCGTTAACTTCATGTAACAACTTTTGCTTTTTTCTTTTTTATTCTTAATACGTTACCAAAGTATCTCGTTTGGGCAACATTATTGCGTAGTCTTCGTATTTTAGGATCCAACATAAATTCTCATTATTTATAACGTCGTATTACTCTGGAAATTCCTTTCAGACGGCATGAAAGCCTACGAAAGATAATAAATTATAAAGCGAGAATTTCAGGCTTTATTAAAGAATTAGTTTCACCTATAAAAGTATGAATGAAAGATGCGATGAACAAAAACAACAGCGCATATCTTAGCGAGAATATGCAGAATTCACACAAGCAAATTTAAGCTGTATTTGCTTGCATTTAAGCATACATTGGCGATGACAGAGCATTTATAAGGGTCTTTTACATAAGAGAGTGAATGAATGACACATCCGCCGACGCAGTAAACCCGTTCAGGGTAAATAATTACATTCACTCATTTAGGTCTCCAGTGTTTTTATGTGTGGCAGCAAAATAAATACGACGTTAAGGCACTTCTCACATTGCATGCAATCCGTCCGGTGGCCGTGGGAGCGTGACAGCCATATTTACATGTATATCGCTATCTCGTTCACACGTAAAGCCAGCGATTTGTATGCTCGGGATATGGAGAGGTTTTTTAACATCACTTAGCAAATTGTCTACATTTGTGAATAATTTATGCACACGGGCGTGACAAACGATTCTGGACTACATTATTTACGCATGAAGGGAGAATTTTGTAGAGAAAAACATGAAAAAATATTTAATATTAATTTTATCTCCTTAGTAAAAACATGCATGCTGTGTTGAAAAGATGAGAAATTAAGATAAAGTGCGCCTGCTTGTTGCCTGCGACATGTAAATTGTGTGAATTAAATTCCTTCTTCTTGCACTTAACTTTAAAATTTATGATCTTTGTGATAATTCGAATTCATGAGTCGTTCTATAGACCTAAAATGTTTTCATCATCAATCAATTTTATTTTACTATAAGTTATTCGCCCACCATAAAGTACTTTAAAAGCTTCCCGAATGCGGTATCCAAAAAATACTATAGAAAATGAAAAGGCTGTTTTCAACTCATATTCATTAAAATCATCATTTACTCCGTCAAAATATACTTCATCCCGTCATCCCTTGAAATTAAACATAAAAACCCCCAAAAACACCCAAACCAATCAAAGCCCGTTCCGCAACCATCCATCAACACTAATCGAAACGCGAACCCATTCACCCATTCGCTCAGTGAACGAGTTGGGCGCATGCGTTGAATGAGCGGATGCTGCGTCACTCTTTTATATTGCACGCTTTATGCCCCTAATGAGGTCGGGCGCAACTTATGGACGGTCCGTGAATTATGGCCAGAGTAATTAACAAGCAGCAAACAAAAGCAAATCTTACCTAATCAACAGACTAAGTAAGGCTTAAAAATTTGCCAAATCAGCAACGTGTCAAGCGCTTTGATTAATTATTTTTAAACGTGCACGATAGATGTCGCTTATCGTGCGCGTGTATTTATAAAACGCGCTATCGATATTTGCCTTTTAATCATAGACTTTTCTTTTGCTGGGCAGTTAGTTAATTTATTCCCAATGGTAATTGCAGCAATATAAGAGGTTCTTTATACGTCTACGACGTAGCTAATGAAGTCGCGTGGATATTTAATATGTCAAAAATATCTAGTTACGATTCTTTTATCATGGCGTTAAGTCTTGGACACATCAAATGTATTCACAGTTTAAAATTAAAATGGCCAAGATGTCTTGAGTTTTTCTTTGTTTTTTGTTCTTTAATATTGTTTAGTGTGTAATATCGATAGATTATTACGCAGTGATCTAACGCAGTATTGTGCAGCTAATGAAGTATTGGTACCAAAACCCGTTTCACCACTATTTGGTCAATACCCGGCAGTCCCAGGGCCACGGCCCCACGGCCGCCTCGTGGCTTTCTGTAAAGTCCAGCTACCACTTCGCAGAACGCAAGGCCTACACTGGCATGCTCTAAGAGCAAACTTGTTGTAATTATTCGATTGATTTGCTACAATCACTTTGACACTGGCGAAATCATCAGAATTGATGGAAGCCATTTTTTTAACTATCGTATCTCTATGCTTTGTATAAATCCGCATATTTTTTCAGCAAACGGCTATCTTGCCTACCCACTATCTTCCCTATGATTACTTTGTTATCATCACACCAAACTAGACCTACAAAGGCAAATGCAAGCTATATAATTCTACCCCAAGGAGCAGTCAAACAGAAAGATACTGGGTTAACGACTTGCACTTCCCCTCCGAGTGAGTGAGATAACAATCTATCGCTGAGTAGCCAGTTTGTCCCTTATATATAATTAAGAAGTTACTATCATCATCATCAGCCTATCTTCGTCCACTGCGGAGTCTAGGACTCTCGATTTGATTGATTTTGCGCTACGTCTAGTTGGACGGCCTACATTAAATACATTTACCCAGGTGTGGTTACCATCACGTCTTCAGGAGAGGGTGAGGAGTTGGGGAGCATAGTCGCCAAGCTTGAAAGGCGGGTTGGCGAACGCAATAGCTGTTAATTCCGTTTCTACAGACGCAACTGCCCATCCATCGGCCACGTCAAAAACATAATGCATGCTAATGGTATTGCTACATGTATAATAATTTAATAAATAGACATTACATCGAAAGCGCTCATTAATAATTTATGTTAAGTAACGACGCTAGCAACATGTGCTCTGATTGATGCTCGGCAGATGATTAGCACATTACGTAAACATTAGCATAACATGTGGTTAACATTGTTATTCTTACTGATGTTATTAATGTCAGATTCACCCTAAACTCTGAAGTCTCGGTATTCTAAAAATAGTGGTAGTTTTCATCTACATTCGTCTAGCTATGTGGACTGTTCAATGCTTTAAGTAGCACAACGGTACAGTTTTTTTATGACATAGGCGGCAAAGGAGCAGACGGATTGCCTGGTGTTAAGCAATTACCGTCGCCCATGGGCTCCCGCAACACCATGGGAGTTACAAGCGGAGGTTGAGCTCTGGGAACCTTACTAACCATCAGGAACATAACACTACATACCTGAAAGCCGCTGCTAGCCTATCTAGCCGCTTTACGAATTAGATTAAAATCAGTTTTGGATAACATCTGTATTTATATATAAATATGTACCCAATCAACACAGAAGCCAAGCGATCATGTAATGAGCTTATCAGCTATATGTTTAGGTAAACCCGGTTTGAATATGCACTCGTTATCACTTGCTTTACTATCATTAGAAAACTTATAAAACTGCCGCTGTTTCCGTATTTGCAATAATATACTTACTTGCTCCTTAATCGTCAACATATACAGTGTGGTTTACAAAAGGGACAGACGGGCCACTAATTGCCGGAATCATCGTAACTCTCCAGTGAATGCCGAATACTAGGGCCTGCCCTTAATCTGCTTTAGTGTAGCTTAACTTTTGTGTACACAGGATGACGTTGGCCCCAGGGTCAAGTATACTTATGTTACTGTTTTTAATTACACAGAATAATGGTTCATTTTAAAATTACATAAACCTAAAGTTAAACATATTGCAAATAATTGTTAAGTTTTTAGTCGTTTTGAGAAGTTTTTGTACAAAAACTAAATGGATAACATCACCGCAATGTTCTGAGTTATTCTTATATCAAATTTCTTACCACGTACAAGGATCTTTTCTCAACTCAACGTTCGATATTAAATGATCGCAGGACGAAAATTATCTATCTCATGCGGCCGTTTGTGCACTGCTTTGGACGGAGACGCGAAGCAAACGCTACTGTAGTGTCATAATTTCCAACATACATTTAATTTATGTTTAAAAGTATTCTCTAAAGACACCCTGTATAACCCGTAAAGGATATACTTGTACTTAACAGTTTACTTATAAAAAGCAGTATATACCCTAAAACTTCGTGTAGGCATTGTTTCAAAGAAAATAAACTTTACTGCCGCCGGCGCTTACGTCACAAACCTTCAGTTTTATATGCAAACATCGTCAATAATGACGTAAGTGCCCGTTGTCTTACATCCTTCTTGCTGCTAACGAATGTTTGTGTTTGAGGGTTGCGTGCGAAGGGAAGTTTGAAGGAAGAATGTGCGGTGGACCGTTGTAATGGTTAGAACCCTTCAACTGACCCTAAAGTTTTGAGGGCATGCGATGTACGTATTGTCACGTGATCTGCGAATGTTCAGGAAAAAGTAAGATCATAAATTTTGGGCTTGTTGGGGTGTGTTTGATATTGAACTGGATTGAGATATTTTAGGATCGATTTTGATAGTGTTGAAGAAGCGTGATCTAATTGCAGATCGTTTGAAAGCAAATGAACAATGAACAGTACAGACAATTATAATCATGGACGCTTGTCAAACTTAATAGTAATCATTAACATTACAGCCACAAGTCGTCCACTGCTGGACATAGGCCTCCCCCAAATATGACTTGTATCATCTACTTGGCAGGTTGCCATAGTCGCCACGCCTGTCAGGTTGGTTGGCGACCGTAATAGTTGTAGATTTGGTTTCGACGGACACTGCTTTTGTCATAATATCTAGTTTTTAAGACTTGCAGCTATAAAATGATATTTATCTACGTACATGTCATAAGTGCTCTAAAATGCGTCCAGAAACCGTAGGCAATGACCAGCATTACCAACCATCAGAAAAATTTCAGTAGGTAATGTTAACATTACCTACTGAAATCAGTAGGTTATGAATTTAAATTTGGAACAGCTGTCAAATTCAAGTGGGGTGTCTAATTTAGTATCTATAGATATTAAAACAGCCATTGATACAAAACGCCAATTCGTTATGTTTTTTTAATATAAATCGAACGACATTTGAGCTCGAGTGACAGTAGAATAGGGAGTTCATTCGCTTGTCTATGGTCAAAAAAAAATTGACTGAGATACGAAATACGCAACGCCGCCGTTCCAAGCTGTCATCTGTTTTGTTCGTTAACTTTTTAATGTTTACAAGTAACCCTAGTAATAAGTCATTTCCCTACGGTTTCTGAACCCATCTTAAAACACTTAATGATATGTGTGTAGATAAAGTATTGTATGTAACTATACATAATTAGGCATTACAACAATCGTGTGATATTATTATGAAACTCGCCTTCGGCTCGTTTCATATACCCACACTCTTGTTGTAATGCCCTTCATTATGCACAGATACATAAACTACTATAGTTTATCTAAATTCTAAAGCATTTCTTTTAACAATTGCCAAGGTTTAAAGAAATGGCGAAATAAGTTAAATGAAGTTGAATATTACAATTAAAAATTCCCTTATTACTGAAAAAGACACCTGTTACAGGCCTGGTACAGCGAACATCAAATGAGTATATTTTAAACATCTTTCTCTTTTATCCCAATTCAGAGGTCATGAGAGTGACAGTGGCAATCGTCCTAAATTTACGAATATCGTTTTTCGCGGTATCGCCGCTGCCTCTTTTTAACTTATACTTTTTCGTTTAAGTATATATGTGAGATCGCATGTAGAAAACCCGTATTATTAATGACATCACACAACCCTATCATAAATATTAATTACTACGTTATGATTTTGAAATTAAATAAAACGCATTTAATTTTGTGTCAATTAACATTAAATTTTTATGGCCGATAAGAAGCCCGCATAATCCGACTAGTAATTTGTTATTACGATAATTTTAATTTACGAGAATTTATATTAATATCTTTATATTACAACGGGAAAGTTACCATGTGTCTTAGTTTGAATGAGTTTCCGATATTTCCATAGAAAGAGGGTAGATCGCTACGGGGTGTGGTTTGACCACCGTTAAATCTCGCAGTACTTCAGTTATTCCGTGAGGATGGCGCTTGCAACACTGCCGGAATATCGGAAGCTCATTCAAATTAATATACATGGTATCTATCCCGTTTTAAGTAATAGTTTTTTTTATGACATCGGCGGCAAACGAGCAGACGGATTACCTGGTGTTAAGCAATTACCGTCGCCCATGGGCACCCGCAACACCAGGGGAGTCACAAGCGCGTTGCCGGCCTTTAAGGGGGGTTGGAGCTCTGGGAACCTTACTCACCATCAGGAACACAACACTACATACCTGAAAGGTGGCAGTGCTATTATGGCTGTGGTCTTCTGTAAGGAGGAGGTACTTCTTAGTTGTAATATGAATGACCATGTTAGCTTAAAATCGTATAATATCTTTATAGTTAATCTTGTATATTTTGTTCCAGATCACTACCCGGACATAATGACGAAATATCAGGACCCGAGGCTTAGAGAGGTTTGTAAAAATAACTAGCAATTCATAATCTCATCATCATAAGTCTTAGAAATGGAAAAATAGAAAAATCAACTGCCCCGGGCGAGAGTCGAACACGCGACTCTGGGATACATGCCCAACTCAGTCTGTTAACTATTATAGTAGTTTATGTATCTGTGCATAATGAAGGGCATTACAACCAGAGTGTGGGTGGGTAATGCCGAATTAAGTATAGTTACATACCTACACTACTTTATCTACACACATATCATAAGTGTTTTAAGATGGGTTCAGGAACCGTAGGGAAATGATTATTACTAGTGCTACTTGTAAATATCAAAAAGTCAACGAACAAAACAAATGACAGCTTCGAATGGCGGCGTTTCGTATTTCGTATATCAGTCAAATATTTTTTTAAACCATAGACAAGCGAATGAACCCCCTATTCTATTGTCACTCGAGTTTAAATGTCGTTCGATTTATATTAAAAAAATATACCGAATTTGCATTTCGTATCAATGACAGTTTTAATATATATAGATACTAGAATACACACCCCACTTGAATTTGACAGTTTTTTCACTAGTATCGAAATGTACTAAATCCTACCGCGCCATCTTTAAAAGTTATTGCGTTCGTTAGTCCAGGCAAATATCGTACTAAGTGCATACGTACCTCATACTGGATTCCTCGATTTTTGCTTGCCCAAACCCACTTGCGTTCCCGGTTCAATTTGCGGTGGTAAACACGAGCTGCTTGTTGGTATGGTATATGTACAGCCAGCAAATACAGCGGTCACGGTATATCGTTTAAAGTGGCTTAGCCTTTGATAAAACCCTAGTTTTTTTAATTTTTTTTATGACAGGCGGCAAACGAGCAGACGGATTGCCTGGTGTTAAGCAATTACCGTCGCCCATGGGCACTCGCAACACCAGTGGAGTCACAAGCGCGTTGCCGGCCTTTAAGGGGGGTTGGAGCTCTGGGAACCTTACTCACCATCAGGAACACAACTCTACATACCTGAAAGGTGGCAGTGCTATTATGGCTGTGGTCTTCTGTAAGGAGGAGGTACTTCCCCAGTTGGGCTGCCCCAGATTCAAGCGTGATGGTCAACGCTGTGCCCTACCTCTCATTGTTGGACATAGTTTAAGGACATACCCGGGTCCTTGTTAGATAAGGAAGTAAATAGTTCATAGTAATGTTTTTTGTTTTATATTATTCATTTATTCTCATTAAACAAACATTATAATGATAATAATTAAATTATTACAGAATATACAAAATTGCTAATGGATTCAAAATGTCGAGATGAAATTTAAATTAGTATACATGATATAATCACTTTTCAGTTGTTTTATTTTGTTACATTTTCAAACTAAGATCTCTACCCAAAACGTGTTTTTTCATCTTGAAAGGACAGTCAATTTTTTATTCCGGAATCATCCTTTAAGGGGGTGAAAATGGGGTTGAAGTTGTAATAGGGAATCTACACAGACGAAGTCGCGGGAAAATTCTGGAATGAAACAAATGCAGATATAAATGCTTGAATCTCTAATGCTGGCACAAAAGCGAGCAAACTAACTGAAGGCTTACCACAAAATTCGCTCGAATTCTTGTCTCTGTCACTCAAATTACGTCTTAATTGGGGTAAAAGGGAAAGAAGCCCGGAATTTTCGACTTCGATTTTTCACTGTAGACCCTTCGTCGTGGCTCCATGCTGTGTGCTGCGTCCACACAGGGGTCGTTTATGTATGCGCGTGCGACGCTTCGGCGCGGCTCTTTCGCTCCGGGCACGAGCGGCGCGAATCCCTGCGCACTGTGACGATTTCCGTAATAAATATAACAAAAGCTTGCAAGCTGTATTGTGCGGGGAAGTTTTACACTTATGATTGTTGGGATGGAGCTCTTTCCATACATTTTGTATAGATGAAAAAAAAATGCGAATAACATATAATAAAACTAGATGATGCCCGCGGCTTCGCCCGCATGGTTAGAGGAAAATGTAACATCATCAGTCTTACCGTGGGAATGAGATGTTTTCCCGCTGGAAAAAGTAGCCTATGTCACTCTCGATCTCTTCAATTACCTCCACTTAAAAAATCACGTCAATACGTCGCTCCGTTTTAGACGGACAAACAGACACTATCGCATTTATAATATTAGTATGGATAATAATGTATGATAGATTTTTTTTTTAAACGATTAAGTATGACAAATTTTCTGTTACCAAATATTTTTCTTACACTCGCTTTTAAGGCCGACAAAAAGTGTGTATTTAAATACATCAAAAAATAAAGGTTAAACTAGACAATATGTGTCTGCCAATTTTGTTTAACATGATTTTGGACGTGGACCGCGTCCGCGAATTGATAGAATGACATTTATTTAAAACAATTAAATACGTAATAAATCATTAAAACTACTTAAAACTAACAAATAAATTTAACTAAAACTAATATAAATCTAAAAAGGTCCCTGCGGCATAGTACCGAAGATGCTGGCAGCATTTCCTCGCTGAATCGTTAGACTGATACGCTGGTATTTGGTAACAGAAAAAGTTGTATACTTATCTAGTTTTTTAAACATTTATTTTGTTTAATAACTATATTAAACTCAGCATACTTATTGAAACGGTGTCTACAAATAAACTGTTTATTTTCATGCGAGGGCCTTAAGCTATGTACATACGTAATGCCTGGATTCAATGCACCTGTATACAATCACATTCGTGAATGCACGATGCAGCTATTTTATTTGGCCGTGGTTTAAGAGACAGGCGTTTAGTTCCTCATTTTTTTTTTAAATCGACTTCCTAACTTAATAAGGTTAACTTATAATTACTATCGTATTAGCCTAATCATATTTACAGACTACAGTTTTGTATTACCTTTTTATAAGTCTACTTGGAATAAAATAAATGACGACTGTGACTTTCAAGTATTTTTTACATATTCATTATCAATTTATCATCATTGTCTCAGCCATAAGACATTCTCTGCTGAACTAACCTCTCATTGGACTTGCATCGGTTAGAGGCGACCTGCATCCAGCGTCTTTCAGTGACATTTATAAGTTCGTCTGTCCATCTTGTGGGTGGCCACATTATCCATTTTACACATTTGCTTTGCTTTTTTTAGAGCCATGGTTAGTTTTTGAGACGCCGGACATTTCTTTAATCTGTATACGCGATTAACTCCAAATGAAATTGTGCTACTATGGGTGAACACAGCTCGGGCACACGCACTGCTGTTAAATTTCCTGTCCAGGTCGTCCCGCCATCTCCTTTTAGGGCGACCTCTGCTCGTTCCAGTCAGTGATTCGTTTATTAGCTTTACCCAGCAGTGGGACACAACATGGGCTACGGAAAAAAAACCACATCCCTAAAAACTTATAATTACTTTACAATCCGCTGTATTCTGTAACATGGAGCAGAGTTAGGGCACTCTCACACTATAGCGAATAACTTAGCATAAAATAAACGGGCGTCCACACGCGACTCCCTGGGAACGCCCGTGAGCAACTGGCTGTGCTTTGTTTTGGAACGACCACCGACCAGAGACAATACTGATATATTTTTAAATATTTATATAATACAGTTTTATATGGAGACAAAGAGACAACTAACAGCCTAAACCTATGTAGAACCATGAAATATGAACTAACACATTAGAAAGGTTTTCGGGAAATTCAAGCCCGAAAGTATAAGAGAAATCAATTTAAAATCCAAATTCGTAAAGCAGAAATGTTATTTATAAATACAAAAGGGATGAACCCTTGAAAAAGTTGGTTATTATGTTAACGTCAACATATTTAAGTCGTTTGAGACACAATTTTGATCACCCTAAAGTCCCACAAGGTCCTACTTAAAAAAATAAAAAAAAAACATTTAATAAAATAATCTGCATCTTGTAATGATCTAATTACAAGCTTAATAATGAAATTTAAAATAATAATTAATACTACATAATCATCATGTCCCTATGTATACATTTAAGCCCAAAACCAACTACAGTACCAATTTTAATCACCGCTAGCAATGTAATTAACCGATTCATTACGAAATAATCGATTGATTTGTCCTGCGACTATCGAATAGTTTCCAATCAGCAAAATCGAGTTGCGACAGACCGCGCCGATCCGCGGATTCGTTTAGGATTATTCGAGTAGATTTATTCGAATTGAAATTTTAGTTTATTTGATAAACGGTCCGATTGGGGCAGCTCACGTTTAAATAACTCAATAATGTCACTTAGATTTTTAGTGCTATTTATTAGACAACGTTTCTATTTATTAGAAAATCAGGCAATAATTATTGATGGTTACAATTAAAATCTTTCCCGTAACTCATCGACTTATTACAAGCCATGTGAAGTTGAAGTTTTGTGTTGAGTTTGACTACCGTTTTGGCGTAGTGGGTAACCATACCTATGAAGCCAATGAGTTCAAATCCCAGTCAGGATATTTATTTGTGTGATGAGCACAGATATTTCTTCCTGAGTCATGGGTGTTTTCCATCTATCCATTTATAGTTCTAAGAAATGTTATCACTCAAAAGTTAAAAACACCTTTTCTGCATTCCTGACAGAGTGTTAAATGTCAGAGCCGTGTACTAGATTCTCAAGAATTGCCCCTGTCAGCTTAAAGCCGTGAACGCATTTGGTTCAAAGTGAAATATTTTCCCAAACTTAAAACACGATACATCAACGTAAAATTCAATGTCTAGCCATCTGCCATTGTTTGCATGGACCGATCATTCTAATATTTTTCAATAACCAACTTGCTTATCCCCTGGGTCTAATCTTGTCATCTTGGATATTAATTAATCTCAAATTAGAACTATGGAACGATTTTTGGAGAATTTTCGTGAGCTTTTAGAGCACAGATTTTTATTGATTTATATTCAAAGATCAGCACTCAAAAAGTGAAGAGACAGTTAGTGTGAAATTTACATACATACATATTTTTATACAACGACGGTGGCAAACAAGCATACGGCCTGCCTGACGGTAAGCAGTTACCGCAGCCTATGGACGCCTGCAACTCCATAGGATTCACATGCGCGTTGCCTGCCCTTAGTAAACTTGAAGACTTTTTAAGAAACTTGGCCATAATTGTTTCGTTAAACTCAACTAGGTACGGTCAACAGCAGAAGTGGCTATCCGGTTGAGGTGTTCAAAATGAGGTCAATACATCTCTATTTTCAAGGGAATAAGAGCGCGTGTAGCTCATATTGAACACTTCACCCGCTCAGCCACTTTTGCTGCTGTCTGTACGCTCCTAACGAACAAACAAACTAGCCCAGTCTTTAAATATGAAACAAAATATGTTTGCTGACATACCGTATTCAAAGTGCAAACTAAATGCGACCTACTTGGCGGCAATCAATAGACTGATGTCGTTCATCATTCGCCAATCATCGACGAATCAATCTAACGTGAACGAAGTTCGACGATCTTATATCTTCTTCTTTAGCGCTCTTGCTGCATTAGTGTGACAAAGTTGGAGTTGCAGTTGATTACGAACGGTTCAAGTTGTGCCTACAGGAGGTGAGGACACAACACTATATTGAGAACTGATACAAAGAGAATGAATGAAATTAATGAGTGAATGTAAATATGACAACGCCCGTTACTTCAGCTATGTTTGAAGAGATAACGTAAAAACAAAGTAATGAGAACATAGGCAGATATTCTTAGGTAACTCACGTTTTTCGAATATTGTTCGACATTTTTCATTCGAAAACGTTAGTTACCCGCTTCTATACAAGCAATGGATTTATTCACTCAAACATTCACAAAAAATTACATAAGATATTATAATCCGCGCCATAGGCTTCGTCACGAGGATACAAAAACAGGTCAACCATAGGTTTCGTCACATATCAATCAGCAGGTACAAGTTGAAATCCGCCGCAGGCTTTGTCATCAACAACTACACAATGGACATAACTACACAGACCCCAGGCCGTAGCCAACTCAAACGTCCCCAAGACACTAGCAGCGTTGCCACGCTGAATTACCAAGGAAAGTTGAACCAGGTACGACCGAGAGCGAGGATCGCAATAATACAATTAATTATGGTTGAATCTCACAACAGTTTTGTGTTTAAAAGTTGATAGGCTCGTAAAGGGTAGGTAACGAGGGTGAGCCTGTAGCGTTACAGAACTCAAATTACCGATTTTTAGTTCTAGGAGTGACCGCTGACGGCGCTAAACTATTCCACCATACAAAACATTTACGCAGTCGCTATCGAGTATCGACAGTGTCAACTCATGGAAGCGGTACAGACGTCCAAAGGCTACGGTGACTGCTAACCATTAGGCTGTGTGCTTGTTTGCCATCGTGATGGAATAAAAAATAACTTTGTGTGAGTGAGTTGCATGACCTCTTGGATGTGTATATTGTCCTTTATCAGCTAAATAAGTTCTTATTTAAAGAATTTTCAAGCGACGCGTGACGTGTTGTTAAAATTTATCAAAGTAAATGATCAAGTCGGAGACGTTTCGGACAGTTGCTGTCAAAAGTTGGTTTGAAATTTAACAGACAACACTGTCATTCTAAGTCTAACGGACACCAAGTGACGGAAAAATTACATTGGAACTGCAGTCGGCGATGTAAGAAAATTACTAGCTGTTCATGTGAGGACGTAAATGATATACATAGATATTCTAGCACGAACGATTTCTTGAAAGTGATTGACAAAATAAAAACATCGACAGTCCTGTTATCGATCAGTGCCATTTCAATATCATACAGGTTACATACCTATAAATAACAAAAAAATATCTATTTATTTTTATTTTATGATCATCTTGTGATGATCGTCTTGTCCATGTTCATCCTTAACCCAACCAAAATACCAAACTTTTACCAAAATATCAAAAAGTAATTACTAAAATATTCTCCGAAAAGCCCTCCTCAAAGCACTCTCATCTGTTATCGCAGATATTACCAGCCGAAATTCAGCGA
Source organism: Grapholita molesta (assembly GCA_022674325.2). NCBI lineage: Eukaryota > Metazoa > Arthropoda > Insecta > Lepidoptera > Tortricidae > Grapholita > Grapholita molesta. The sequence continues at coordinate 17,594,105 of CP053124.2, read as the reverse complement.
AATTGTACCTAAATATTTACCAAAGCGTTTCAGCGGCAACAAAACATACTGTCTAGCAACTCGTATGATCCCTTATGTTTTAGTACAAAGTTCATTCCCTTTAGCAAACGTATGCAGCAGGTATAACCAGGTACTCTTAAAACTAAAAGTGTATCTTATATCATAGGAAATAGGGGTCATAGTAACTCGGTCGGTTGATTTTTTTATTATGATTCTTACGCAGCGCCGGGGTTTTTGATAAAAATATTGCAACCCTTAGGGTTAAGACGTTGTATCACTGTTTGTGTGTTGGGGTGAGGCCTTTGATGTGATAAGAGCTTTGACGTTAAACATAGCGAGCGATAGTTCAACATAATAATATTGCCTATACGTAATTGGATCGGGCAATATTGCTTTACTTTATGGGTTCTTTTCAGTCAGAAAATGTTGAAAATTTAGTAATATCACTCTGTAGAATATCTTTGTTTGCAATTAAAGTTAAGGTTTTATAGCTAGAAAAGATTTATTTTTTCGTAAAATAATACCTATTTGACTTCATTGTTCACTAGACAGGAGCCATAAAGGTTCGACGGACGCTTTTGTATAATAAGTTTTTAGAAAAAGCCTTTTCTTTTTCCAACCTTAAGGAGGTTCCCCTTTTTCACTAAATTATGTGTCATTAGGTTAGTCTGCTATTTTTTACTTTAACAAAATACCTTTTTGGAAGTGCCTTGGGTTTTTTATTTACATTTTGTCTCTATATGGTCATTCACCTAATTTTATAAAGGTAAAAGTTTGGGAAGATTTTTAGATATTTTTATTCAATCACACAAAAACCGGTGAGGGTTTACAAGAAATTTGGCGTACAGATAAACTAAGATCTGAATTGACATAATGATACTTATTTGATATTCCGGTAATGTGTTACCGTGGGATTTTACGGGTGGGAGTTATGATTCATAAGTTTTCTTGTTAACTTGCAACCCGTAACTTAAAAGTTGTGGCCTTGGTATGTTGTAAGAGTTTTCGTAGAAAATACCAATTTCCTTGACCCCTGACAGTTTTTTTGCGGTGAAAGACTTTATGCTCAAAGTCACTCAGGGAGCAATGGAGCGAGCTATACTCGGAGTTTCCCTGTGTGATCATAAATTAGAATCAGAAATGACGAAATCCTCAGAAGAACTAAAGTCACCATAGCACTAAAAATTGCCAGGCTCAAGTGACAATGAGCAAGGCACATTGCTCGAAAAGGCAGAAAGGTTCTTAAGGGGCAATCGCATACTGAAAATTCTAATCTTTTTTGATTGAATGGACCTACGATCTGGTTAGGGTCGATGTGAATCATTGTTCCCGGGCGGCACAAGACTGGTTGTCGTGGAAATCATACCACTGTAGACATCTTACGGCTGATAGTGATGATGAAAAGAGTTTATTCCCGACATAGCAAATGATTAAAACATTGTTGGTTCTTGCTTGTTCCCGTCAAGACACAAGCAGTAAAAGCGGAGGTTTCCGCGGAGCTCAGGCCGTAAAAATGCATCGGCTGGCCGCGAGCCAGCTCCCTTACAACGAATATTATTGGTTTAATCATATTATTCACGGTTTTTGTTGGTACTGTGTCCGGTTGACTGCAGTCTACAATGTAGCTAGTTTGACTGGTGTCGGTGAACAGCAATTTTGTATGAGCGTGTTGTGTACAGTCATCAGAAGTTGAAGTGTTCAAAATGAGGTCAACACATCTCTGTTGTCAAGAGAATAAGAACGCTTGTAGGTCATTTTGAACACTTCACCTGCTCAGCCACTTTTGCTGCTGACTGTACAGTCAACATGTTCCTTTTTAAATCTTATATAATAACTTTTTGAAAGGATTACCACATCCATCTCTAGCGATTAATAATAGATAGTTTATGCTGATTTTTTGATTGTTGAAGTTATTTGCGCCGGCCATCTTTGTTTTTATGATATATTCACTATTAAAATTAGTTTCTTCTAGTTCCATTGTTATACTAGGATATAAAGTACTAGTATTTTGTAGTATAATTCTCAAAAATTTGGTTATAAAAACACTTTACACAGCTTTAGTACGATGAGCATCAAAAGTATTTACCTCTTGAACCATGTTGTTTTATTAACGTTGTTAGAACTGCCTTACGAAATCTTCAAATATGTAAAAGCGACAGTGATCCAAAATCAGAATATATTTTTGATGTTTAAGTATAGAGCGGTACTAAATCTGTCACCAAGCTATATAATCTGCGGTTTAGCTGGAATGGGCTCATTGTCGACCTATTTGCGTGTAACCGCTAATAAATTCAAATACTAACAATTGTAATAAATATACAAATAGCAAACTCTCACCTTTTTCTATTGTTGGTTCGCTAATTGCGGTTGTTTGTTAGTTGACGAAAAGACCCAAATGACGGGAAAATCTCTAGTAATAAGACCTTTTGTTTATTAAGATATCGTTGTACTGAGTGCGATCGAGCTATTAGCCGTAATGTCTATAAAAAAGTCTTATTTAGGAAAGCTTGGGGTGTTATTTACATTGATGTAAGGATTAGTGACTAGTGGTTCAAATTTTATGGTTGCACGGCCTTAAATTTTTTTTTCTCCTCCCCCAAAAGCCAGTTTCTGCCAGAATTTACCTTACGATTCTGACCATATTCAGCATATTTGGAACGCAAGGAGTAGGAAATGATTTCATGATGACAGTTCTGGCCTATTGGGATGTGGCTCTGCCTATGAAACCGACGGTCCTGGGTTCAAATCCCAATATATACCAAACCACAAAAAGCTATCTCTGAGCATTATGTAAGCGCGGTATCTAGTATCTAAAAATAAATACAAAGCAACATATCATCAGACATATCGAAGCTGTGAAAGCGGTCACAGATAACTGAACAACGCTTCGTATTGTCAAGGCTGCGTGTTCAGATATTTGTGACCACCTACTCAGCACCGATATATTTGATGGCGACTGCACTTACGCCATTTTGCCAAGGTTTCATGCCATCAATGGATCCCTTACAGTGGCTCATTGGAATAAATCCGCTTAACTGTGGGGAGGTGCCGGGAAATGGGCCATCGTGTATTCTGATACCGGAATCACAATTAGCTGTAAGATACGCTAACATTATACGAGTATTAAACGATGGAACCAATTGCAAATGCTCCAACTAATTAAACTGTAGAAGTATGTTTTTAGAAATAACTAAATATCATCATCATTATTTCAGCCAAAAGACGTCACTGCCGGTCTGCCTTGGTCTCTTCCAAGGATTACCAAAGCGGATTTTGCTCCATGAAAAGCTTTCGCGTTTATATTACTAGAAAGATTAATTATATTAGTAATGCCACACATGGTGGGCTCTTAGAAATATGTCTGAAGTACCGAAATGAACTTTTCTTCACCAAAAATGTATACGAGCAAATTCTGAAGGTTTTTCATGTTCGAGGTAGTTTCTCTGTATTTAGCACTTAAGGCCGTCCGCCATGTTGAATAGAGCGTGACGTCACAGGATCAGGGCTGCCAACACCTCATTAGTCTAAATCGGTAGTCCACAGGTGGCACAGTTTAATTACATGTTGGGGTGTTAGGCAAATTAATTGTATCATAAAATGGAATTGCAATTTAATGCTTATTGCAATGATTACATGTCTATAATAAGTGTTAAGACAAATAATTATGCATAATTAATTAAGTATTCTTGCACGTACATAGATGTGACAAGAGATTTTAAAAAATTAGTAAAACAAACAGGGAATTAATTAAAATAATTAACGTAATTGTTATAAACTTATTACAAATTAACCTATTACTAAACGGTTTATTATTTTTGGTGTCTTCTCATTCTCAAATAATAATTACATTAATACTGGCTATTTGTTTAATTTAACATCGAACAATTTTTTTTGTAGCTTCGTTTCAGTCGAAAGGATTTATAAAATTTAAATTTTGGTTTTTAAAACCAGCCAGTTTTATCGCAACGGCTATTACTGGCCATCGAAAAAGTACGTTTTGAAATTCGAACGACGACGAAAGCACGCCGCTGGGGGTTAATCGCGCCATTGGAGCTGCAATAATCGCGTTCGCAGTGGAGTCGTTGCTGCGCACTACAGCTTATACTTTAGACATACGCAGAGGGTTTGTTTGTATCTAAAAATATATTTAAATTACCAAAATATTGAAAATATATACATATTTTATAATATAAAAGCAAAAACTATGCAGCTATTACATGAGCTAAATTCTTTGTCTGCGCGGATTCCGCATAAAAACTTTCACCCCTAACCTTTTGGTCCCTTAAGGGATTTCCGAGATGAAAACCTTATGACCTTCTTCGAAACTCAGAGAATGTCTATACCATATTTCATATTGATTACATACTTAAGCGGTTTAGCCTTATCCTTAACAACTGACAAACTGCTACAAGGCAGAAGGCATATAGCGGTTTCGTGATGGTAGATCAATATTCATAAAAGAAATCGTAATACATCCTATGTTGTTACTATACCTAGATATTTTTCTAGCAGGAACGACATTTGCTTTGTGCTTGCCACAATCAAAATATCGACAATCCTGTTATCGATAAGTAAGTACATAGTAATTCAACAACAATACGTACACACATTCTGCATACCTAGAAGCCGCGTGACATCGATCTTGAACAAACTGAACGTAATCCGTACACTTGATCCAACTTATTTTTTTATTTGCAATTAATAGTTCAAAATTGTTTTCTGAAGTATGTAAAATATAAATAAATAGATAGTTTTGTTATTTTTATTTACTTTTAACCCTATTACCTAATATTAGTCTTGTTGACCTGTATGACGTTGAAGTGGTACTTATCGATAACAGGACTGTCGATGTTTTTATTTTGTCAATCACTTACAAGAAACCGTTCGTGCTAGAAAAATATCTAGGTATAGTTGTTACCAATAGTGTAACTTGGATCTTGTACGCACCGCCACTGGTAGGCCGTTTGTAGCTTTTATCATATATGCGAAACAACTTTACAGGCATATTCTAGGTATATTTAAGATGAAAGGTCTTTGAAGAGACTACGAACAAACTTTGCTAAAAGGCACTTAGTAATTATCATTGTGTCAGTCTTAGCTAAATGCTTTTACAAGTACTCATGTCAAGTCACCTACTACTTATTGGTAAACCAAACTTACAGGCATTTTACACCAGCATAATAGAAATTAACCGAGCAATACTCGTATAGAGACGTCACGATGCGCAGTTTTATCCTAGTATTCAATTCATTTTTTTCTGTTTTCCAGCAGATACAGATCTCTGTATCATCGTACAAAGGGGCTCTCTGTAAACTGTTCTGCGTTTGTCGAATAGCCAGGAATATGCCGCTCGTTTCGTTTTACGTGCGCGGTTATTTTCGTGTAGCTGTCTGATGCACTCGCAATGTAAACACTGGCTTTATTCCGATTGCTTGTGCGCGACGCACGCCCCGAACTGCGACATCAAAATATTCGACAACCCTAGTTTTGTTATTTTTTTTTATGCAGAAAGGTCCAGCTAGCGAATATCTTCGATATTTAAATATATCTAGTCTAATCTAGTTTTGTTGTATAACAGTTTGTCCCTCTTTTTCATGGTTTTTGTCTTTGTTATACTTTATACATCAACTATTTTGTAACCGAATTTCTCAAGCGTTGTACGAAATATAACTATAAGTATTATTACGTTAGTATACATGTATTATATTAATTTCATTTTATCACTTTGTTATGTACCTATCACTTACTTACTTTAATAAATTGACTATAAGTTAATATTAAAAAGTTGTTTTCAGATATCACATCTAAAATTATAGACACATTTAACGTCATTAACAACAAAATATATTTTGCCATGGTAAAAGAGACGTGTTGTAATTACAAGAAAACATCTCGAAGAAACCTTTATTGTTTTTCGCAACAAATTCTCCGAAATAGCCCAATGTTATGACTTAGTTTTTGCTCCGTAGTATTTTAGGTAATTACACTATCCGAACCCGAAAGATCATGAAAAAACAAACGAAAGCATGAAAGACGATAAAAGCAATATTTGCGAAAAAATATACTAACTTCCAATCCCTGGTTTGACGTGCTGAGTTTTCTTAATTATTTAGTAGCTAAACATTGAAATAGATGATATATACTTAAGAAAAAAACGACGAGGACCTCCGGCGTTCCAGACGGGATATTTTAACTTATATAGCAGTATTTACGACTTATAAAAAAAAAAAAGTAATAAGTGGTTACGTTGCCTAGGTTACTCTTAAAAGCACAGTATGGCATCTAAATACTCAAAACATGCATATTTGTGGTAGTTCTATGTCCCTTCCATAACGGGTCACCTGCCAAGCGTGTTAGTAAAACGCGGTGCCACATTTCTTCTACCAAACTATGCTTCAGAGGCCCTAGTGTAAGTCTCTTTTGATGTAAAAAAACGTCTCGAACGCGTAAGTGATATTAATGTTACTTATATGGGTAACTCTAACGCGATGGTGACTTATATTCAGGGCTCTGTAGTTTCCTGACTGACCGGACATAATAATAATAGTATTCACTCTGCTAATAATTATTATGATGATAAGTACACAATTAGATAATACATGTAATTCTCCAGCAATTGCACATGTATATTATTTATATACAAAATTAGTAGGCCGTATTTTAAACTGGTTTATAAGGAACGACTTGCTCATTGAGTGGTTGGAATAACTGGCTTGCAGGCTTTGTTTTAGAATCGGACCCCGGCAAGGAATGCGCGTGCTTTTATTTGAGGGGTAATTAGGTGGCGTTGGAGCCCAACTTTTTTTTTTCGTCGCCGTTCCACGTTTAAAGCGTTTAGTTTTATACGTGGAACTTTTAAGGTTTAGGTGACGGAGGCGAATTTTGAAAATGTTTTTGGTTTTGTGGTTAAACAGCATTAGGCTTTTATTTTAGCTACTTTTGTATTGTGACTAACAATTGATACTGTTTCGCACTTATGTCTCGATTTAAAAATTTTGAAAACGTTAGTTATGACTATAGGTCTGGCATAGTGGGTAGTGACCCTGTCTATGAAGCCGACGGTCCTGGGTTCAAGTCCCATTATGGGCACTTATTTGTGTGATGAGCACAGATATTTGTTCCTGAGTAATGGGTCTTTACTATGTATTTAAGTATTTATATGTATCTATCTATTATATATATCGTCGTCTAGTACCTACAACACAAATCTTACTGAGCTTACCGTAGGACTAGGCCGATTTGTGTGAGATAGGCCCGAAATATATGTAATATATATATTTACTAATTTAAACTTTGCACACAAGAAAATCTTAAAGTATACGAGTATAATGGTGGGATATAAAAAGCATTAAACTACAAGTCAGTTCATTAGATTTGCGTTAACTATTTACATTTTTTTTAAATTAATTATGTCATCGCTATAGCGATATATATTATGCTCCTCGTTACGGAGTGAAACATGTCGAGCAATATTCGACTTATAAAACGTGAGTTACCCGCTTTTATACAATTAATACGCCAATTAACAATGTTGTATCTACCTACTGTAAAACTGTATTTATTTAACTATCGGTTAAAACTTCAAAAATCCAGTCTGTAATCACCTCGTTGTAACAACAAAATATTCAAATCGCATTGGAACTTGTTTGTGGGAGCGAGATCGCTTATTTAGATATTGTTAATGGTCAGTTCCACCGTTAACTAGACGTTAACTGGTATTCGTTATTTTGATTAACTAAAAGTAATGTTTGTTTACAAATATACTAATGTAATTTAATATCTTGATGTAGTGTTAATCGGTGAATTGAATGTCACAAACTTACACTGTTACTAATTAACATACAACTCATATTATAATTATTGTAAGTAAATCTGGAAGTTATGGTTGTTTTATGAATAATGGCGGTTTTAGTCATGTTTATTAAAGCGAAGCATCATGCGTGACGGGCCGGCGGCGCGGGCGGCGACGCGAACCGACACTCGAAAGTCTTAGTGCTTGAAAATGGAGTGACTAATTAGACTTGAGCAAAGCGGTCATTTTACATAAAATGAGTCACGAAAGTTAAAATATAAGTATTGATCTTTGTTACTGTTTCACGCGAAAATTACTAAACAGATTTTGAAGAAACTTTATAATAATATTTATAATATGGGCATGAATAGCTGTACACTGTGTCAGCTTATAGCAAAGGCGTAGGGAAAGAAACTGTATTATATTATCTGCACTCTCTTTTTTTATACGTCTGGTTCTTACATACCTACATGTCTAAGGATCTGCCTTCAAAAATTTCGTGCAGCTTTTTCCTTTACTCCAATTAAGGCGTAATTATAGTGACAGAGACGGCCCTTTTTCTATGAATTACGATTCACGAAGAAGCCCTTCTTGTGTTTACCTTCTCATCTAATTTATTGTTAATTTCACGTAATAGGTAACATGTGAAAATCAAACTCTTGCTCAAATGATGACACGCTATCCACCACAGATAACGATAAACACTAACCCAGCAAATTGAAAAGCACTAAAATTTTATTTACCAACTTACATGCAGTAAATTGCACTCTGTATTTGCATAATTCACTCCACCTTACGCTGTTTCTGTAAAAATGTCGTAAGGGCCGTTTTTTCGTAATAGAAGTGCGTCTTACGTCATTTCGTGGTATTAGGGTTGTATAACGGATGATCTGAGGCGGGTGGAAGCTTGCCAAGTAATATGAAGTTTGATTTCGTTGGACGATTCGATTTTAGTTGCGATTCGTTGGGTTTTTTAGTGTCAGTTAATAATGTTACTTCAATGCAGATATTTGGGCTATAGATAATCACCACTAAGATTCGGTAGAGACCGCCTCAGCCAATCCCGCTGGAAGCTTAAACTCAGTAGTATTCCAGTAGTACAAGTCAAGTCTGGTGCGGAAGGGTCCTGGATTAGCATGTTTCCACAGGCTACCTTCCTCCCACACAGTCCGATCGCTTTAATGTGCTGAAATAGCATAAAGCCTAAGTCAGGTTAAAAAAAGCTATAGATAATTGTAAATATGACAGGACTTAATAGTGTTAAAAACTTAACCCGCTTATTCATAAACCTATATCAAATCCACATTAGTTAATGTATGTTTTGTCTTTATTATACAACAGCAATTGCCAAAGTGAGAGATAAGTGAGCAAACATACATTTAAACACACTTTTGATATACGTTTTGAGTAAGGGGGTAAGAATTCATCAGTACCTATTTTCCGGTATCGCGGATATCCACTGGATGTGGGTTGCGCAAAACTGGTCATTGTGGGGTCTTGGACTCCTCCAAGGAGCCCCACGATGACCAATGTTGCGCACTACCCTTCATAAGACTCCGCCTATGAACGTTAGTATGGACGGTACTAGGCATATTTTAATACAAAACTCCCGTGAGACTCAGACATACCAAAATATAGATAAAAACGGGTCACTCACGTATCTTAAAGTCGAATAACGCTCGACATATGTTTCGGTCCAATTCGTGAACCATACCCATCAGCTTCAGTTCTCAAAGGGCCGCCGCTAGCGACGGTGCAGCACGAAGCTCATGAGTATGGTTCACGAATTGGACCGAAACATAAATGTCGAGCGTTATTCGACTTTAAGATACGTGAGTGACCCATTTTTATCTATATTTTGGTACTAGGCATGATACGGATTTTATTCAACTTAGCGCATCACATACAATCTGTTCTCAAACAGCGAGAATCCAAAGCATTTGATAAATTGTTTTAATTACCTTTTATATTACCAATCCCGATTAGCGACACAGCTAATGAGCCGTACGCTACAGACGTAGTGGACATACGTAGTGGACAGACGTAACGGACAGACGTAAGGGACGGCAGGGGACAAGTGAACCCTCGTCAGACTCAGAAGAAAAGTAAAAGGCCTTGAGCGTGTAAGGTCAATGTGCTTAGGTTCTTAAATGTTTGATAAATTTTAGTTTTGCCTGCGAATTTTTTTTTATACAAAGTCCGTGGCAAACAAGCATACGGTTCGCCTGATGGTAAACAGTTACCTTAGCCTATGGACACCTGCAACTCCAGAGGATTCACATGCGTTGCTTACCCTTTAAGAACCTATACACTCCTTTTTTGAAGAACATCATACTACCGAGGTTTTCCCTAGGGACTACCCCTTTTGAGTCATGAGTGTTTTCTATTTAAGTATTTATATCTATTATACTCGTATACTTATATCGTTGTAGGTACTTACAATACAAGCCCTACTGAACTTACCATAGGGCTAGGTCGATTTGTGTAGTATTTATTGATTTATTTCAAACTTTTAAAATAATATAAAAATGGATTTCTATTGCTTTAACTTTGACTTACTAATATATTTTTTTTATTTTTCAGGTATGTTACTACTGAGAAACTGTGTCATCAGGTAGTCACAATTATTTATTATTTTATTAAACTTATTTGCGCCAAGGACATTGGTAACGTACCTACAAAAGGCGAACTTAATGTCATGAGGCTTCTATGCTATACCAGTCTATCCTACCATAGGTAAAGCAAAGATATTGTGGGCGGAGACAAGATTGGACAATAAATAAATAAATAAATAAATATTTCGGACATTCTTACACAAATCGACCTAGTCCCACGGTCAATAAGGCTTGTGTTACTAGACGACGATATATATAATCAGTGATCGGCACTAACGGTGCAAAACTTTAACAAAACTTGCTGAACTGAGGTATAGTCATACTTACTATCAAGAAAAATACGAATAACTTTGGTAAATTAGTGTCTTATTGAATTGTGTACCGAAATCCCCATATGCACATATTTCGGTGTATGAATAGAATTGTTTTTATGGTTCCATACACTCTTTTATGTCCGCTTAAAAAGTTTTGTTAAAGTTTTGCACCCATAGTGCCGATCACTGTATATAATAAATAGAAAAATAATACTTAAATACATAGAAAACACCCATGACTCAGGAACAAATATCTGTGCTCATCACACAAATAAATACCCTGACTGGGAATCGAACCCAGGACCTTCGGCTTCATAGGCAGGGTCACTACCCACTAGGCCAGACCGGTTGTCAAAACAATAAAATAAATGAGAAACTGGCTTGTACAACATCATACCCACAGAGCAGTTTCCTGATAGTACTCATGAAACCTGTCAACCTTCGCAACACCAACCAGATAAAATAAACTATCTAAATATGCCGATTTTAAACGTAACAAATACAAGAGCCTCGGCAGAGAGTACCTTTTTGTACCGTTTGGCGTAAAGACGCTGGGTCCATGGGGTCCCAACCTCCCAACGCGCACAAACTTTCTGCAGAACTCGCGAAGTGGTTGATGTTACTGGTGACCGAAGAGCTGGCTGCTTCCACGCACAAAGTATCAGCATTGCAATAGGTACAACGAGCCGCCAGCGTCCTTGGTAGCCTCAAGGGCCTTTTTTAGATTTAATGACTAGTTAAGTACTTGTATTTTTATGAATAGAAAAAAAATAGAAAATATTTATTTGACAAAAAAAACATGTTACAAGCTTTTGGGCCCTGAGCTGGGATTTCCTGTGTCACAGGACCCAGTAGAATAACAAACCTAAATTATTAACATGGCTTCGTACAGGGTGAACAAACGATGATATATTTAAGATTGTGTGCGTGCATTTTGTGTATAATATAATTATTGTAAATATTTATGCCTAAATTCCTATAACTAAGTAACACTTTTCTTAATTTTTAGCTGCTAGTAACTAGAATTTAGACGTCGATTTTAGGGTCCGTATATAGCACACGTGTCATGAGTTATGTGGGTAAACCCTTCCTCATATAATAGACGAAACTCTCTCGGAAATGTGTATATAAAATCTTACGAAACGAAATCCTTCTAGTTATTTTATGGTATACATATCTTATGTCTAGCACTTGCGTTGCATTGGTGCGTCAATATCTCCCGGCACGATTTACTACCCGTCTTTTTCCAGCTATGTTAATTAAAGAGAGACAGGCGCTCTATCTAGGCGATAGTGTCGCGCCAATCATATTGTAACGTGCTACTGTAGAGTGGATACAGAGTCTTGTCTCTAAAATGTCTTAAGTATATACGAATACTGCTTAAAATAGGTCTATTCATTCACACAGGTTTCATTTCATTTTATCCCCTAACTTTTTTTATTCAATTTTTTTTGGACCCGGGTATGTCCTTAAACTACGTCCAACAATGAGAGGTAGGGCACAGCGTTGACCATCACGCTTGAATCTGGGGCAGCCCAACTGGGGTAGTACCTCCTCCTTACAGAAGACCACAGCCATAATAGCACTGCCACCTTTCAGGTATGTAGTGTTGTGTTCCTGATGGTGAGTAAGGTTCCCAGAGCTCCAACCCCCCTTAAAGGCCGGCAACGCGCTTGTGACTCCCCTGGTGTTGCGAGTGCCCATGGGCGACGGTAATTGCTTAACACCAGGCAATCCGTCTGCTCGTTTGCCGCCTATGTCATAAAAAAAAAAAAAAAAAAGTAACATGCCTTGTATCTCTTTCGCACCTATTACACCATAGCTGTTAAAGTGACAGCGCACCTTTGGACACCTGCATTGTTTAAAACCAGTTCTAAATTTGAAAATTTCGAATTCACTGACTAATACAGTACATTTATCAAATTCCCTTACAACAAACTAGTTTGTAAGCCATGTCCATATTAGTGGATTAAATTAAACATAAACTGCCGTAATCTCCGTATCGGCGGCCCACACTTATCGACACCGTGGGCATCACTATCGCGAGATTTATAGTGACGTGCTGCATGACTTATCGACATCGACGCTTGACTCGTTTGAGTCGTTTGCTTGACGCCCGTAGATTACATTTCTTAGATTCCGCACAATTGGGGCCATCCGTTTGACGCATGTAGGTTCTTTAGGTTACAATCCGGTTGTTAAACCGGTGCGTAGAACCAAGCAACGTGCATTGTATTAAGTATTAACATTGTGCAAGATGACTGTAAACTTATTTGCGTTCATTTTCGCATAACTATTCCGAATAATCACTTAATTTTACGTTTCTCATAGTGTAATGCTTCGAAATGTAATTTATAATCGTTAAGAACCCCGACTTGGATTCATTCCACAACGAATGGCCAAAGATTGCATATGACAGGGAAGAGTGGAAATCAAGAGGCCTTTGCCCAGCAGTGGGACACTCTATAGGCTTATTAAAAAAAAAGGACTCCGTGTAGGTATGCCAGTCGCAGAATAGTTCCAATGCAACACTGTTTTAGACAACCAGTAGAATAATAAAACTAGAACCAGTAGAATCATAATACTAGAAGTAGAATAATAAAACTTATTAATGCCGGCCCCGTAAGAAGGTAAATTCAGCGTCATATAGTTGCAGTCAGGATGGCTAAATATATCGATACAGATCTTAATTTATATAGCAGTAAAGATGTGTATCGATATATTTGGCCATACTTACTGTAACTAACCGTATGAGCTAACTGTACCAAGGTCGAGATAATAATTAAGTCATCTTACAGGTAGGTATATACTCCATCTAGATAACTGTATGAATGTCCTATCTGAATATTTGAATATTTTTGTCGACTGTAGGGTAATATTATGGGTATATTTAAGGATTCTAATGTAATGTTTTGTTTTTATTCAATAAGGTGTCTTCTATAAATAAAACAATTTTATGAGACAAATGGTGGATAATATATGTTAAAAAAGCTCTGATAAATTTAAAAATAAAAGGGAGCTATAATAATATGTCAATCCAATTAACTTTTAAGTAATTATATAACGGGGTTGCATCCCCGCTCTATTCACTTTCTTAGAGGCACAATCTTAAAATTAAAAGATTATTGCTAAGAAGGTTTATTGTTCCTAAATTATGCTTGTTTGAAAATAAACAGTTTAAATTTTAAATTTTTTTTAATGTAACAAATACTCGAATGTTGTATTTGTAGACTGAAATATAAATACATATCTATATATAGAAGTTAGTGAAGCTTGCAACAATGAATGTTTCTGAACGACAGATCTGGCATAGTGGGTAGTGAACCTGCCTATGAAGCCAACGGTTCTGGGTTCAAATCCCAACAAGGGCATACTTTTGTGTGATGAGCACAGATATTTCTTTCATCCCATGTGTGTTTTCTATATGTATTTAAGTACTTGTATATATTTTATGAGACGTTGGCTGAGTACAGTCAGCAGCAAAAGTTGCTAAGCGTTTGAAGTGTTTAAAATGACATACACGCACTCTTATTCTCTTGGCAATGTATTGATCTCATTTTGAACACCTCAAACGCTTAGCCACTTCTGCTGCTGACTGTACACAAGCCTTCTTGAGCTTACCATGGGGCTTAGTCAATTTGTGTAAGGATATAATTTGTAATCTCTTTATTTATTCATAAAAATAGACAGTCGTCGTGAAACTTGGCTCATTAATGAGAATGATAACTTAGTCTGAAACAAAATTCAAGAATTACGTCCAAACTTAAACCTTAATACTTAAACAATAAAGCTTATCTTACCGACTTCGTGAAAGTTTTTGGACCCGGGTATGTCCTTAAACTACGTCCAACAATGAGAGGCAGGGCACAGCGTTGACCATCACGCTTGAACCTGGGGCAGCCCAACTGGGGAAGTACCTCCTCCTTACAGAAGACCACAGCCATAATAGCACTGCTACCTTTCAGGTATGTAGTGTTGTGTTCCTGATGGTGAGTAAGGTTCCCAGAGCTCCAACCCCCCTTAAAGGCTGGCAACGCGCTTGTGACTCCCCTGGTGTTGCGGGCGCCCATGGGCGACGGTAATTGCTTAACACCAGGCAATCCGTCTGCTCGTTTGCCGCCTATGTCATAAAAAAAAAAAAGTTGGTCATACGAGATTAGGTACAAAGCAAACATATAGTTTCTAGCACACTGATTAGTAAGCAAGTGTTGCTAATTGAACAAATATTTCGTTAACGGCCATCTTTGCTTTACCGCGAATATACAGGTCAGTGACCTGAGGGATTTGAAAATAGAATTCTAAGTTCGACTCTTGCGCAGGTATTTGTCTAAATGGAGATTCGTTAAATTTGAAACCAGATTGGCAAAGTGCACGCAGCTGTGTCTAATTGTATTAGGATGCTGTATGTCTATGTATACAGTGTGTAAATCTTATACGGGCGAATCTCTTAACGGAGGGTAGAATAGGACATAAGAAATATATTTAGATAACTCTTTCTTAGAAGTACAATTAAAATTTTATCCATATAAAAAAATTCGCCCCGCAATGTAATGCAACACACTCGAGTTAAACACTCGTTGACAGTTAGTTTCAAAAGCTTATATCGCGTTATGTTTGCAGTACATTACAGGTCATAAATTTTACAAAAAATAAATATATATGTATAATAGGTATAATTCAAGAAAATCCTTTGTGTTAATGATTGTACTGGTATATCCTATGTCTGGTTTAATTCTTCGCCCGTATTAGACTTACACACAGTAGTATGAGGCTCCAGTGTAAGTTTCTTTTGACGTAAAAAAACGTTTACGAACGCGTAAGTGGGAAACGCAAATGCGTTCGTGACGTAAAGTTACGTTAAAAACTTACACTCAGGGCTCTGACTAGATTTTTCACGGCATAAACAAAGTAAACATATATCTGCAAGTAGTACTGTATATGTGTTACAGTTGTACATACATACTATCATTATCATAATATCAGCCGAAGGACATAGCCTTCCCCCAAGCGACCCACAGTGACCGGTTTCGGTCAGTTCCCGCGATTTTTACCATGTCTTCGGTCCACCTTGTGGGGGCCCGCCGCAGCGTATTCTGGTACACATTATTATATATATATAAGAAATGCACACCATCAATATAGCTTAGACATACTTTATTTATTTATTATTTATGTATACAATTGAGAACGTATGTCTGAGGCATAAGAATCAAATTCGTTAACACATTCTTGAAGCCGACCGTACATAGATTTGTTAGACCAAATCTTGTAGCACACTAATAAAATCATACATTGCAGCTATAACTCTGTCTGTTTAGGTAGTTAAAAAAAAGTATAAAAAATTGACATGCCTTTTTATTGAAAAACGCTTTTCAAAAATCAGTGACTATTACTTACGAACGCAAAATAATGTAAATAACCACATTTGATTCATAATTGTCACATAGGTACTTGTCATGATTTATTTTTCAAAACTGATTTTCAATAAAAAGACATGTCAAAATTGTTTACCTTTTTAACTACCTAAACAGACAGAGTATACTGTGTGGAAGTCTATTTCGGGCAAAGAATTAAACCAGACATAGGATTTACCAGTATAATCATTAACCAAAAGGTTTTTCTTTAATTATACCTATTATACACATGTAATTAATTTTTGTAAAATTTCTGAGCAGTAATGTACTGCGAACAATACGCGATATGAGCTTTTGAATCTCACTGTAAACGAGTTTTTAACTCGAGTGTTATATATTACATTGCGGGCCGAATTTTTTTATATGGATAGAATTTTAATTGTACTTCTAAGCAAAAGTTATCTAAATATATTTCTTATGTCCTATTCTACCCTCCGTTAAGAGATTCGCCCGTATAAGATTTACACACTGTATAATATCTGGAATATTCTAGAATAATCGTCACTCGGGCCACAGTTGACGGCAAGTCCAAGTTGGAGTGTTCTCGACCGCCGATGCTCTTTTGTTATTAACAACACTCACTCCGAGTGCGCGCTGTAAAGTTGTTAAGGGCTATCGATTTACAAGCGTTTTCGAAGCGGACTAGCCTTTTTGTAAACTGTTTTTTACATAAGTGTTGCGAAAAGGAATACAGTTGTGTAAACACGCTTTATAGCTAGGCATTACTTTGCAGTTGGTTTAGTTAGAAAGCATTTTGTGTTACTGTGGGAACTTTACAAAAATAAATTAGAAAAATCTGTTATATACTATACTAGTTTTAAAAAGTTTTTACTTTAAGCATGCAGTTTCGATAAAATTGGTTTAATAGGTTAGGTTAGTTAAAATGCTCTCCGAAATATGTCATGCGAGTGACTAAACGTACGAAGCGAACGAAGCGGAGGTTCTTATACAAATACCTGTTCCAACAAATCATTACCATATCCGTCGTCTTCTGCTGGACATAGGAGGCCTAGGCCTCCCACTCCTCTCACCAACGACCCACAGTGATGTCTTGCACCAGCCGCATCCAAAGGATTCCCGCGATCTTATACCATTTCGTCGTTTTCATGTATTAAACTCCTCCTATCCTATCAGCCACGTCTACTGCTGGATACAGGCCTTCCCTATAGACCGCCTCAGGGACCGATCTCTGAGCATAAGGGGTTGAACGCCATAAACATCACGCTTGTGGTTCTTAGCAACGCTGCAGTCTGCCCTCTGGTGGTGTCTGCGGCGTTAGCGCAAAAAACGATTCTCGTACGGATGATTGTCTTTGTTACTATCATGACGCCTTAATTGGATTAAATAGATGCTCTAAATATACGAACTTCGATGTCTGTGGTATCGCGCCTGGACCCAGTTCAGGGTAAATACCCGGGTATCCCGTAGTGCTACTTAAATGAACACAATAAAATACCTGAATGTTCTAATTAGACTACCCTGGCTTCTCCCTTATCTAATAAAACCACATGCACAACTAATGTTTTAGGAACTAAAAGCAATGTGTGCGCTAGCAGATCTGTTCGACTGCGGTCGCGTGTGAACTCAACTTTACCGAAGTTCATTAGAGTTGAATATGGACAGATAGTTTGATATTAAAATTAATTACTCAATGCAAAAAGTCTTTAAAATTACTAAAACTAAATCTAACTTAAAAAATTAAATATTTACAAATAAAAAACTGGCTCTAGCTCGGAGCCTGACGGAAGGGTGCCCAGAAGGCTGGCGGAGTTGCCACGCTGAATGGCGATCCCAATGCGCTGGGCAAGGAATGAACCAGCCCTCTGGTCACCCGTAGCGTCTTTTAGACGTTTGCTCAGCTGTTTGAAAATTGCGTGTGCTCCGGGTCCCCAGGGTCCAATGGTCTCCACAGATGGTTTTGCTTTGATTTATTTTAGATGTAGTCCTAAGCTGATATCACATCTTCCTCACATTTTTTCAGCATTTTCCCACAACATCTGGGTGCCTGAGATCCGCTTGGCAACTAAGTGTAGATTTAGGCTCTTGTTTTAGGAAAGCGACTGCCTTCTGACCTTCCAACCCAGAGGGTAAACTAGGCGTTATTCGGATTACTTCAGTTTCCTCACGATGTTATTCTTCACTGAAAAGCAACTGGTAAATATCAAATGATATTTCGTACATAAGTTCCAAAAACTCATAGGTACGAGCCGGGGCTTGAACCTGTGACCTCGCGATTGCAAGTCGAATCTTACTGCTAGGCTACCAGCGCTCTTACATGTCTGAAGTTTCGTTAAGTAGTTCAGAATGCATTGGATGGGTATTTTATCGTCTATCGTGTTACTTTCCCACTTCTATGTATACTTTACTTTGTATGTTTTGGACCCGGGTGTGTCCTTAAACTACGTCAAACAATGAGAGGTAGGGCACAGCGAAGTACCATCACGCTTGAGTCTGGAGAAGCCCAACTGGGGAAGTACCTCCTCCTTACAGAAGACCACAGCCATAATAGCACTGCTACCTTTCAGGTATGTAGTGTTGTGTTCCTGATGGTGAGTAAGGTTCCCAGAGCTCCAACACACTTTAAAGGTCGGCAACGCGCTTGTGACTCCCTTGGTGTTGCGGGTGCCCATGGGCGACGGTAATTGCTTACCATCAGGCAATCCGTCTGCTCGTTTGCCACCTTTTGTCATAAAAAAAAACTTCTTAGAAAGGGACAGTTATAATGACAAACGATAAAACGCGACTATTTTTTGCTAATAGGTAATTTTGCAACTCTTTCGTGATTACTGATTTGTATATGAAGGTGACGCCTTGAATATTCTCACTGGTAAGTTCCCTATAATTTCTTTACCGCTATCAGGAAAAATCGGCTGTGAGAAATTGGGAAAACAGGAGGGTTTCGAGTTTTAGGACCCGTCAATAGCAATTGTAAATACTTATAGCTCAGTCTAGAATACTTAGGAATTTCCAGTTACTAAAACAGCAAAACCCAGCAAGATAATATTTCCTCCATAATATTCGCTCTTAAACCTAAAATGCATCCCTCAGCTTACACAAGCCAGATGAAAAATGATCCATACCGCAGCTAAAATTATTTATTCCTCAACCCGGCGTCCCCCGGCGCCGCTGCAACCCCTCGCTTCGCTCCGCGTTGTTTTAAACTAGATAACTCGGTACGTAGGACTAAGCGCTGTAAATTAATAAGGTGTCAAGCGAAAGTTATAATTGTGTTTTAGAGCCATTAATTTATTTAACATGAAAATTACATACTAAATTATATATTACTTACTTATCTTAATTATTAACCGATTCTGTGCAGATGGCACGACAGACGAGTCATCAATGTTTTTAACGTGTGGCGTATGACACGAGAGGAGTGTCATCACATTATATGGCGTAAGGCACGCCTGCTGCGTCATGAAATAATTGTTCGTTTTTGAAATTGGAAGACGCAACGAATCGGTTAAATTGAGGTTACTCTTAATACATCAGACATTAGCTAAGTTATAGATACAATCGTGTTTATGGTCATCATCATTTCAATCTTAAATCGTCCACTTCTGCCCCAAATATAGGTAGTTGCTATAGTAGCCACGCGTAGGCAGGCGAGTTAGCGACCGCAGTTTAGATTGGGTTTTGTCGGACGCTGCTGCCCATACATCCGTTTTTTCCGTTTGTAGCACTTACGATACCCGCGGCAGGAGATGGGGTGGTGCTATTCTAATCAGCCGGCACTATGCAGCTAATGCAAGAGCAATTCTTTTGTCGGCGGAGTAACCATTCAGTTAGTTGTTCTGTTTTTGTTTTGAGCTCAAATACATTTAATCTATAATAGTTTTTGTAATGTAAAGTGTAGCTGTATTTTATTTAGACATACATACTGTTAAATTATAAGACAGGCAGCAAACAATTTCTATTTCAGACAATTTTGGGCATATTCGTAGAAGACAATGTTGGAGTAATACACAATTTGCCTACGTATTTCTAAATGAAGCAAACACCGACACAAGATTGCCAACAAATCAAACCAGTAATCGGGTGCGAATCGGATCATAAATCCCTGTCTTCCCGCAGGCTTGACGTAATCGTGTAAAAGAGATAGATGCACCCGTGCAGATTGCCAAACCGCTTGGCCAATCGACTTAGGATTGAGAAGCACACAGTGCTTTATCTTCACACAATATAGCTCTCAATAGTAATTTCAGAAACCGCAAACGAAAAGTAAACATTTGTAAATGTGGCGAATAAAACTTTTTCCAATCAACATCAGTTATTTTTAATTTAGAGACAAACTAGATTCAAGCCCAATTCTCATATAGTTCTATAAAAAGTAACCATTTGCTTTGTTCAAGGACGTTCGAAATTTAAATGTTATTATATTGATTTTGATATAATAATGTAATGACGCAGTTAACATTTACACAGATAAGAAATATGTTGTAACAAAATAGTGTACTATTGTGTGGGTTTTTATTTGCTGTTTTTTAACGTATCATAAAGGGGTTCGGACTCTCGTACATATTTGACGTACAACAATATTTAACAAAGATTTTTTCGGAGGTAACATTTTCCGTCTTGTTATTTCATGTAACTTTATATAGAATTAAAATATATTATGCCTCAGAGCAGAAACTTAATTAGGCAGTAGAGGGGAAATTCAGACTTTCCATCTATCTGCCCAGCTTGTTAACCCACTTTACGGAAATGTTTTGAGAAAAAACACGGTATCCGATAATTAATCTAACTTCTTTACCAGTATATCTTTATTTGGAACTCGTTTTGAACCGCCTTGGGCAAGTCCACCTACGCTTGCAAAGCTCAAAATAAACTTCTTAAGTACACAACATCGTATGAACATTGCATTTTTTATACGAAAATTGACTTCATATCTTTACCAGTAAGGTTCGAATTGTATTGTAGATACTAATGAAGGTTATTTGTATAACGCCTAACAATTTAGTAGTGGGTTGTCTCATGTTAACATAATCATCCAAATATATTCTTACCAACAAATCTATTATCTCTTCATTATGTTTTATTGTTCTCATATTTAAACTGTTATTGTCTATCGTTTCTTGTTTTAGAGAAACGTTAAATGATTCTCATTTAAGTAACATTAGTTTTAGTTAAAAGATATAAGTGTGGTGTTAGTTCTTTTATTGCGTCGTTATAATAATGACCAGTACTTTCAAAGTTATCTATTATTTGTGTCGACGATCGACAGGTCCGGCCGTGTGGGTAGTGCCTATGAAGCCGACTGTCCTGGGTTCAAATCCTAATAAGGACATTTATTAGTGTGTTAAGCACAGATATATCTTTCTGAGTCATAGGTGTTGTCTATAGTACATGGCACACATGCCCTCTTGAAGTTGCCGTGGGGCTCAGTCAATTTGTGTGAGCATGTCCTGTAATGTTTATTTATTTATTATCATTGAATGTTCAATTTGTTTTTATTACATACTTCCATTGACAAAATATTCTTTCTGTAAGGCTAAAATCTGAATGGAAAATCTCTGTTCGTATATTTTAAAATCAACTCTGTTGCTGCTGTTTGCAAGAGACATTGTGTTTTACGTCCATTGCTTCTCTTTTTACTGTGTTTTTATAGCCGAAGCTTACCGGGTCTAGTTGGTTTTAATACTCATGGAATGTATATTCAAGCGTCCACTTCCATCCTTTCAATCATCATCATGAAAAATGATATCAGCCGAAGAATGTCCACGGCTGCACCCCTAAAGCGACCGACAAATATTGGTTTTGGGCCATCCTCATCCAATGGAATCCCGCGATCTTTACCAGGTCGTCGGTCCACCTTGTCCATTACTTACGTCCCAACGGCCCTCGGTTCTGATTCATCCTCTGAATATATATATATAAATTATTCGCAAAACCCACAATTGACAATCGGCGTACAACATAAACCAATAAGAATTAAAAATGTTTAACCTATATTTTGTTTAATTTAGAAAATAACAACAACATTTTTTTTTTTCAAAGCAAGCGAAAGAAATGATTTAAACGACTTCTTGGCGAAATTCTTCAGTTGTCACTTACGGAATATAAACACTATTGGGTATTGTCCCTAAACTTTGACCAGAAACCCCTTGAGGGCGGAAGATAGTGCGGTTGCAAGCCTACCAAATATGGCTACTACGGTTGTAAACCCCCCATTGTTGATATCGCATTCTATAATGGACTAGCCCCAACTGCTAGAGTGGATGCCTTCCGGCTGAAAGCTGATGATGATTCCATATTTAAAATTCTTGATGGTTACTTTATGTACATCGATTGCCAATTATGGGTAACGCGAATAATATGGCTGAAGTACAGTCGCCGGAGCTGTCAAGGTGGTCTCAAAGTCTCAACATGCACTTTATCGTCTTGACAATAGAGACGTTGTTCAGATATTTGTGACCACTTCCACAGCTCCGATATATCTGACGGCGTCTGTAGCAGACACTATCGCACCGAGCAATGTTATACGATCTCTATATTCATCTATGTGTCTCGTCCTTGAGCAAACAATTTATTGCACCAGCAATTCATAAAGTTCTATTTAGTATTCGGCTGACGCGGCACTTATTCAATTGTCGTACAAGAAAGGCATTCCGACGGAGTGCGTCCCGTAAGCCCGACACGATTCCCAAAAAATACATTACACAGGAATTTCATTCCAACGATTGACTACGTCAATAAAAAGGAGTCCGGGAAAATATTATGCAAAGGAGAAGTAAAATAAAGTGGAGTGAAACGCCCGAGTGAATATTCCTCTTGGAAATGTTCAGTTATTTTGATTCAGCCTCGGTATCAGATCCTCCCTCACCTGGCCTGACAATTTTAATAAAATAACATTTCCTGTCGGTGCCGATATTAAAGTTGAGGAAAATGCGATGTTCCGTTTTTTTGGTAGAAATCCTTCTAATGTTGCATCTTGAGAGCAACAATCATATGTCTATCTACCACGCACGTCCATTGTCCACGACAAGGAGCGATCCCTTAGCATGGGGGATTCAATGCCTTAATCACCACGCTTAGCAAGCGGGTTGGCGATCGCAGTGCCACCGTTTTAAATGAACGGTGCTTCCCGTTATTTGCATAATGGATGCCATTTATCTAGATTTCTAACATTTTCATGGAAAACCAAACAGACGTTAGAACAGTGCCTTGCTAGTCTAATATGGTCGGGTTTTATCATTTGTCACAATATCTGTCACGCTCCAACAAATATGCAAGTACGAAAGTGACGGGTAGAGCGATAGAAGATAAAATAGCAACCATGCTATCCGTTCTTATTTAAATACTTTCCATGACCCGTAAAGGAGTGTCATATTTAAGATGGCGTTGGGTCGGATTGCAAATTTTATGCATTACCTATCTTCCGACGAATTCCCAGCTGTCTGTTGCAGCCTGTCGAACACACTACAAAATCCGATATCAAGGAATCATGGCATGTATTACAATAAGGAATAAAGTCTGTTTTCGTTTAACATGCCTAGATTGACCTTGCGGTTCATCGCAAGAAAAGATAACTTTATATAACAAGTTAATTCAATATTTTAACTTATACCTTCTTTAATTACCAGGGACCGGGTATCTGGATTAGACAGGATATGCCCGGAATCCGGGATTTATGTTGTTAGAAAAGGAAATAAATACAATCTGTTTATTTTTTATCATGTCACGTATATAAGCTAATACTTTGTGGAGGTTTTAATATATTTTGCTTAAAATATTGTATAGAGATTAGGAAAATAATAGAAGTTTGTGTCCCAACTTGTTGCCATAAATAGAGTAAAAAATCCCTTACAGACTTTTTAAATTGTTTTATTTTTGAACGATTTGTTCGGTATCGCGGGAAACTCTCGTATCTATATTAACTTTTCTTCTTGACATCAATGATATTCCGCGAGGGAGAATCCAAATAACCGATCACAAAAAAAATGTTTTTTTTTTAAATAAGGCCCAGGACTCATGAAATAATGTACCTAATTTCAATAATGTTTATCAAATGTACTATCTTATTTGTCAAGGCAATGAAGTATTCGAACATAACCCGCATTGGCACGATGTCAAAGCCTGTACAGACTCTGCATTGACGATTTACTACCATCCAACTAACACAACACCGTATGACTGAGAACGTCTTTGAAAATTGATTCTTATGTACTTAGATCAAAGTAGTATTTCCTACGGCATAGGTGATAAGATCCGATGTTGCCAAAGTTATTATTGGAATTGAAATTCGAATTGAAGCGACGCGTTCAGATTAATGACCGTTGAAGAAGCAAATAGGATTTTGGACGCGACAAGAGCTTTACTTTGACAAAGATTCCCATTGTTGTAGCGAGACTCTAAATTTCAATAATAAACAGTTATGCTATCATCAATAATAAGGCTATTTTCTTAAATAGCTTGCTTACAGTTAAAGAAATAATTATGTCAATATTTTTATACGATTATCATATTATAAAAAGTAAAGCAAAAACTCAACGTCGTGTCGTATCAGGCTGTCAAGGAGAAAGCAGAGGACCGGCACACATGGAAATTGCTCCACCGACAAGAGTCTTACTCTTAAATATATGATGATGATCATATAATCTAAATTTTGATACTGAATTATGTTGAGTGGAAGTTATGAATATTTAACATTTTTAATTCATACTAATATTATAAATGCGAAAGTAACTTTGTCTGTCTATCAGTCTGTTAGCTCTTCACGCTTAAACCGCTGAACCAATTTGTATGAAATTTGTTATCATCACTCTACGTGTTTGAGCTACGAGAAAGGACATAGCAGAAATTTTATCCCGCAACCATACTGACGGTCATAGATGGCCGACGAAGTCGCGAGAAAACTTGGAATTTTTGTATGTATCTTAAAATATGACTTGTATCGTCTTGGGGCCGTATTCGAAATCGACGGATGGTCAGAAGCGTCCGCTAAAACCCAATCTTACGGCCACAGCGGTAGCCAATTCGCCTACCAAGCGTGGCAACACACTACTTGTTTTTTTATATACAAGACTGACCAGCGTTTGACCTTAGTGGCACCTGATGATAAGTGTCGACTAGGTCTAGGCTGTAGCACGCTGGTTCAGTAACAGCCTATTCACTCTTGTCTTCAAAAGACCCAAATTATATCTCTCCGGGAATACAGACGAAGGAAGCGAATTCTATTCCTTAACAGTCCGCATTAGGAAGGTAGAAGCGAATCGCTTGGTGCGAATGAATGGAAGATTCCCAATGTAAGGATGAAACCGCTCTCCTGGCCTGTTTAATATTAACAGTAATTTGTCCAAAACCCGCTTCTTCATAATTGACGGCACTAGAGTTCTAATAGACGGCACCTTGAAATAATTGTCTGTCACCACACGTCATAATAGAACGCACCGCAAACATTTGTTCAAGCCGCTATCTTCTGACGTTTTGAGTAATTAGTAAATACCTTCAACTTTCTTGGCGGCCATTAATAATACTGCTTTTTGTCCGCTGACATTGAAATAAGACGCATCCGTGAGATATTTGTTGTTATTAGTACTTTAGAAACTGTTAAGTTTAAAGTTTGTTCGAGCTTTGGTATCAGTGAACTTATTACCAGCTTCCTAAACTTTAGTATGCTTCGGAACATTCCGTCAGCTCTTAACTTCAGGGAAGTTGAACTAAAAATATCTATATTACATATTTTTGTTATTTACCAGTTTTATGTGAAATATTTAACTCGCTTTAAATAGGTTTATTATGAAGGCTATAACATCTGTGTGAGCCGTAGCTAGCAAATTAATATTAATAATGCAACGTACGTATTACATGGTATCCTTTACATTTAGATTTCTTGATTATCACCCACACGCACAAAATCAATCCTTTATAAGTGAAAAACTTAACTGAAGGACCAATATAATTGTGCATAGAATTAATATAGAACTTACGTTAAAATTTGAATATAGAACGCCGACACGCGTGTACACACACGTTACTACTACATAGGCCAAGTGCTAAGTTTTTCACCTATAAGAAACATCGATGTATTAAAACAAAACATATCAGAGCAGTAATCTCCCATAAACTCGGAATCCAATAACAATGCACCGGCGTATAAAAAACAAAAAGCTACTTATCTATTAAAAGCATAAACCCGCAAACACATCCACGCTCGTACCACACGGACAAAAGACACAAAAAGGACAAAAAGGTGTCCACACGTCCGCCCGTCCTGATATATAGCCCCGATCTTGCTGGATAATTTATTTAAAACAGTTCCGTCCGCGGTGCACAAAATGGATTTATTTTAATTTAAACTCATTACCTTACTTTTTTTAAAGATAACCTCTGTGTAATATTTATGTTCAGTGTTGCGTTTTGTTTGAACTTTCCTTTGTTTTTATGTTAAACGTTAAGCTGACAACGTTTTATCCATTCATATAAACATCGATAACATACGTATAAAACGAGATAGATATATGTATCTAAAGACATCCAAGTATTTCACAATTTGCTAAAGTGTAAAGTCGCGAAACGACATAGTATTTGTCCTTAATATCTAACTTCACACTAAACAAGTCGGTATATTAC
This sequence comes from Grapholita molesta, assembly GCA_022674325.2. Taxonomy (NCBI): domain Eukaryota; kingdom Metazoa; phylum Arthropoda; class Insecta; order Lepidoptera; family Tortricidae; genus Grapholita; species Grapholita molesta. The sequence goes on along the minus strand of CP053124.2, from coordinate 17,567,398 downwards.
AACACGTTTTCGCCTAAACTAATGAGCTATCTCGCTCTTATATAAATTGCACTCAAGCCCCAGATGTTCAAAGGCGCAGCATCTATTGCCGTCTCTATCCACTTAAGAACAGGTGTGTAAGATATATTTCGTATGTTAGTGGGCATCAGGTGCGAGTTCCGGTCATTGACCTGACTGAACCTTCGACCCTTGACAAATACTACCCCATATGGGCACAGTACTTTTATAAATTGGGAATCTCAATTTGGGATTGTGCTATTTTTTTATTTGGGATTCCCGGGCACACTTATTTAATTTTGACTTGTTTGAAAGCCGGAAATGATAATTCGGAATTAGCATTACGGAATAATTTTTCCTCATTTTTGGATAGCTTATTTCCGTTGTGAAATATTAAAATTTTAAAAGTAGCAGACGGGAATACAGTCGCCATCAGATATATTGGAGCAGTGAAGGTGGTTACACTTGATGTCAAAATGGAGGCCTATGTACTCCGAAACATGTCACGCGAGTGACTAAATAAACATGAGTAGAGCCGTGTTCATTTTTAATTTAATAGAGGCGTTGTTCCGATATTTGTGACCACCTCCACAGCTCCGATATATCTGATGGCGACTGTACATGTATTAATACATTGATCATTGATCTGGCTCCTATATTACTCGTACTAACATAATTATCATAGATTATATTTATGTCTAAGACTTCTGTTGAAAACAAGGCATTTTTCCGAGTATTTTGAAGTACAACGAGGATATTATTCTATAATTCCCTAGGTTGTCCGTCCTTTTTTTGTTAAACAGTTCTAAGAAAAACATATTAGGAACATTTTCACGTTCCATTCTACTCAACATTTTGTTTGAAACTGATTTATATATTTCATGAAACCTCTTAATCTTCTTATATAATTTTTTGTTCATGCACTTTCAAGAAATGCGAAAACTGAATAACATTTTCTTCTTTCGCAGAGGACGGAACTTCATGAGTGCACGAATAAACAGAAATCGTCTGGCACGGTAAGTCAGCTAAATCCACGGACCTGTGTACCATTTAACGGAACGGCGACGGTGTGCTATCGAGTCAGACTCGCGACAGCGGGGAAATATATCGACTCGGAATATTCTAACTCGATATTTCGTATCTGAGAATTTAAGTTAACAATAGAATTTGCTTTGCGAAATGTATGTACTGGAGCTCAACTACCTGCCTACCTATCACTACGTTTACTGCTGGATATGAGCCTCCTCTATAGACCGTATTCGCTTGGTAGGCGGGTTAGAGATCGCTGTATATTCCACCACTCTTAAGAGATGCTGCTACTTATTCTACTGTGGATTCTGGTCGCAGCCTAGGACTATCCGGGACGGTAAAATATATATCAGGATCAATAAGATATTATAGTAATTAAAAATAACGAGAATTCTCGTGTTGAAGTTTAAATTAACGTCCGGAAAGCGACGTTCGGGCATATTTTTCTGTCTTTATCAATTAGACTACGGCTAAACAGATTGTCATTTATGTATTTTAAATAAAATTATTAAATTATCTAGTGGATTCACAAACTCACTGGATGTTCTTTCGTGGTAAATCCAAAAATTCTATAAAGAAAAGTTAGTTCGAATCAAAGTTAAACTCGTTAAAGCAAAAAGATACATGTTATTTGTCAATTAAGCAAGAAACTTTATCCAGTTTATTTCGTGCTTTGTTGTCTTGTTAAAAGTGTTATTGTGTTCTAACGGTATAAAAGAGGTGTACATAACTTCTAATGTCTTGTTATGAAAGCGTCTTATGTTCGCGTTATAGAGACGTCAATATTCTTTGAAAATTATATGCGATATTTATAAGTTCAATCGCTGACCACTTGATATATATTATCCGAGTCATATGTCGGCTCTTTTTACGCAAATCCTTCAATCCCTTTGAAGAATTCCTTTTTTACTTTACGACTCGGGCCACATTGTCTGCGCGGGCCACATAAAACTAGGATCTCCAATATCGCACCATCTGCCTTCTGATCATCCCGAAAAATCACTCAGAAGGCAAATTACGGAATCTCTTTACGGCCCTACAGCAAGCGTCAAGTGAGGGGACGGTACGCAGTCCGAAGGACATTCTTTGCAACTGGAATTTTTTGCCAAAATGTTTTCAAGACTAATTATTCCTCGCTTCCGTCCTTAGAATTTCTCCGAGCTTTTATTTTCTTATTTGTCTTAAATTGTCAATGATTTTTGAAGAGGGTTTTTTCGCTCTGAAGAAAAACATAACTTGGGCCGTTCTTTGCTTCTTTATATTAAAAAGAGGAAAGTTTAAAAATCTCATTTAATCTCATTACCGAGTTATCTGGGACGTCTCTGCATTATGGGAATGATCTGATGCACCCGACGCACGCGCCGTACGTATGATACGGTGGCCGGTCAGGACAATAAAACGTCTAAAACAAAAGGTATAAAAGAAAGCCTCGAATAATATTGGGCCCCCGACCGCCGGAACGGTGTCAGGCTTAAATTTTCGGGTTTTTCCCGCTTTTTCGAGCGAACTTTCGGGGCTTTCCTTCCTGACTTGGTAACGGACCTTTCGAAGTTCACGGCGCGGTTTCCCGTTGTCCTTTGTTTGAATTTATTATGAAGGCGGAAGGATATTATGAAGAAAGAGGAACTGATCTGAAAACTTGGTGTTGTCTTTGTTAAAGGTGCTTAAGTTTTACGGTCGCCTAGGTGTCGTAGGCACGAAAATAGGGCGTGCAGGGAAGAATTAGCCGGGAACAATGGGGCTGTAGGCAAACAAGTTTGTGAAAGGCTGCTTAACACCCGCCCCCTCGAGAACATGTGCCGGGGAGGCAAATGAGACGCCATCCAGAAAACATTATGGCACGTGCCGATGAAAATGCAGCTGAATTTTGGAGTTTCGCTTAGAATTTACGGGTTTTTAAATGTGAAAGTGTTTAGATACATTTAAAATATCATTTGGAAGTCGAGTTGCTGGTTAATGTTTATGGTGCTATTTACCCTGACGTGGACCCTAATAGGAAGTCAGACATATCTTCAAACTGACATTATGACTGCTATTTGTCGAATCTTACTGAACGTTACTTTCAGAATTAGAATTAGAATTACAAATTATTTATTCGAGACATAAAGATAATATAATTAAAAGATAGATTTTAAAACACGCTTATTTAGACAACCGTTCATAAATGATGAAACTCTTCAATTTGTTAACAAGCTTAATAATCGACTTACTCGCAACCTTTATCTAACCACAGGAGCTTAAAAGCTTATAAAAAGGGGATTAAATGCTAGCTTATTAGAATATTTGATGTTCCGATTACAATAGGGGAGCTCCATCTAATACCTAACCAATAAGTTGTAGTTACACTACTTCCCTTTCTCTATTCTCTAGTTACAATATACTTGTATAAAGACGACCCTTTATACTGTAGCTCGCGGTAGATACAATAAAGACAGTATTTTAATTCAATGTTTCTATATAATTAAATAAATAAATATTTCGGGACAATCTTACACAAATCGACCTAGTCCTACGGTAAGCTCAGTAAGGCTTGTGTTGTAGGTACTAGATGACTATATATATAATAGATAGATACATATAAATACTTAAATACATAGAAAACACCCATGACTCAGGAACAAATGTCTGTGCTCATAACACAAATAAATGACCTGACTAGGAATCGAACCCAGGACCATCGGCTTCATAGGCAGGGTCACTATCCACTAGGCCAGACCGGTCGTCGGATAATTTAATGGATATCTTTATTTATTCCATTAATATCAAGATTGTAGCTCAGTTCATCTAGCATTTTAATGGAGGATTACCGCGGCCATAGCAATTGAAGGATATTCACCGGTATTTTATGATAGACTGGCTGTTAAATTTTCTACTATTTGTGTCATTATCTAGGAAAAGGGACCTTATTGTCGATGGGACTTATGTCGAATCGCGTTGCGTTTATATTGTATCGTCTTGAACAAGGACATAAGCGCCATCGACAATAAAGTCCCTTTTCGTAGATAATGTCACGTATATTATTTATTCGGAAGATATTAGTTAGGTATTTGTTTTTTAGATATTTTTTGTATAAATTAACGCATTCACTGCCACCGACGCACATGTGCGTTCATTTCCATACATTTTTAGAGGGTTAGGTGCTTCCTGGGTGCTCCTCTACCAATTCCATTTATTTGTGTATTTATTGTGTTCGCTCGTATTCGTTTTTTTTTTTTCAATTTATCCCATTGTATCTAGATGTTTAATTGTTAAATTCAATGATTTACCGTTTTCATTAAAACTGTCGCGGCAACTGTCCCTCTTAGTCTCAAGATATTCAAAGTAATCGACTCGTTCAAAGTCAAAATACTGTTTTGTATACTTCCACTGCGTTCCACCCTTACGCAATTACTTCAAAATTTCGTTTGATTCATGTTTGTACTTATGCTTAATGTTAAACTGCGCTTTTAATTGCAAGGGGAGATGAAAAGGTAACACTTGTCACCTTCTCATAGCAAACTTAACGTACATACTTGTTAATGAGTAGGAAAGTAAATATGGGTACATGTCTGGCGCGTTAATAAACAGTTCTCTCCGAGTTCTTTACATGTCTCGAAATTATTTTGAGTACAGTACAGTAGCCCGCACCGCAGTTGCGCGCAGAACCGATGGCCGGTGGGGCAGAAAGGTTCTGGAGTGGCGACCACGAACTGGAAGACGCAGCGTAAGTAGGCCTCCCACAAGGTGGACGCACGACCTAGTTAGAGTCGCGGGATACCGCTGGATGTGGAAGGCGCAGGATCGGTCTTCTTGGGTCGTTCTGGGGGAAACCTATGCCCAGCAGTGGATGTCTTTCGGCTGACATGATGATGATGATGATGATGATGACAGTACAGTAGAAACTTTAAACTACGTATAACTACAATTATTGGCTTATTACAGTCGCCTTAAGATATCGGAGATGTAGAGGCGGTGCCAAATATTTAGACAACGCCTCTATTGAAGAGGCGATAAAGTCTATGTTTAGATATTTGCGATATCTGATGGCGACTATAACAACTTTGAATATAGTCCTTTGCCTAGGTTTTAAGTAGGTATAGTCGACGCGTATATACACATATATATATATATATATAATAAATAAAAATTAGGCCCGCAATGTAATGCAACACACTCGAGATAAACACTCGTTGACAGTTTGTTTCAAAAGCTCATAACGTGTAATGTTCTAAGTACATTACTGCTCAGAAATTTTACAAAAATTAATTACATATGTATACTAGTTATAATCAAAGAAAAATTTTGGATAATGATTATATTGGTAAATCCTATGTCTGGTTTAATTCTTCGCCCGTATTAGACTTACACACAGTATATTGTATTATACGCGTCGGCTTGACAACCTCCTCGGCCATTACAAAATTAAGAGACATGTGAGCAAAAACAAGTGACTATGTATTGATTTGAATTTCGAACGTAATTTAATAAATGTTCGAAGATAGGAGTTTCTCCTTATTTTGTAGTACTGCCATACGTAACATTACATGACTTGTTAAACAGTGATTTTATACTTTTCTATAATATATATTTTATTTATTATACTGTCATATCTTTTATCTCCGAAGATAACTGTTTAAACGGGAGCTACGATAAGGTTTCTGTTCAGAGGAGAGTAACTATAATTGATAGTTTGTGTTATGGTAGGCAGTAAAACCAAATATTTTTACAGAGTGCATGAATATGCATATTCATTTAGGTATATTTATGTTAAGGCACATTCAGGGAATGACATCTTGCACAAAACTGAAGAGCCCGACTGGGGAACTACCTACACCTTATAGGAAACCAGTACCCTTACCATGAGATGTAACATTGAGTTTTTCGAGATGCACAGATAGTAAACTCGATACTCGTTATCGAAAACCTCAATCTCACTCATGGTAAGGGTACAAAGCCTAATAGCACTAGACCATCATAGTGGTGCGTTCCTTTCAGTAAACAAGGTCAGCACCAGGCGGGCTGTATGCTTTTTTGCCACCGTCGTAGTATAAAAAAATGTGTTCTGTATTTACTGTTTGCCGACTTTTCAGTGATTCATAGTACAATGTTACACGATCATTAATCTTAGCAATTAGAATATCTATCCCCTATAAACAACCCGACCTTTTTTATCAGTCTAAACTCTGTTTGTATACTAAAAAAGCTTAAAAGCTCCGTACCCGTTAAGACCTTACGCCCTTTTCACCAGGTCAGGTAATTAAGTAGGTTAACATTTTAACGCCACCCCAATTTGTTAAGCGCTGCTATCAATGACAGATGCGTGTAGATAACGGTGATGTTTCAAATGCTTACCGAGAATATACGTTTTTTTTTTATGACATAAGGTGGCAAACGAGCAGACGGATTGCCTGATGGTAAGCAATTACCGTCGCCCATGGGCACCCGCAACACCAGGGGAGTCACAAGCGCGTTGCCGACCTTTAAGGGTAGCTTGAGCTCTGGGAACCTTACTCACCATCAGGAACACAACACTACATACCTGAAAGGTTGCAGTGCTATTATGGCTGTGGTCTTCTGTAAGGAGGAGGTACCTCCCCAGTTGGGCTTCTCCAGACTCGAGCGTGATGGTTCTTCGCTGTGCCCTACCTCTCATTGTCGGACGTAGTTTAAGGACATACCCGGGTCCGGGTCCGTATAGGTAAAAAACTAAGTCACCGCGCCTATGTAGTTGTGCAGAGGATTAATATGGGACTTAAGTCAAAATTTGAATTTAGAACACCGACAAGCGTGTACACACACCTTACTACTACATAGGCCAGAACTTATAGCATGGTTGTAATTTTATCGTCTATCGCGCTACACTTTCGCACTCACGTACTTGTTGGAGCGTGACAGATATTGTAGCAAGTGATAAAAACCCGACCATATTAGGCTAGCAGGTCCTTTAGCTAAGTTTTTTACCTATACTATTTTACCGCTATTTCTTGCAATAAATGTATAATTTAAATAACCACGATTATAAATTTCTATCATTAATGTCTCTACAATACCATTTCTTCAATTCTATCAGAGTTTAAAATTTTAAATTTATCATTAAACTCGTATTATACCATAATACTTCTCTCGTTATTAATCGTAAGTAATATCACTGCAGTATATTGGGATTAAATAGTTTAATTCGCAAGGTCTCGTTATAATGGTGTAATTAGAAACTCGACTCGCGAAGCCCGAACAAGCAACGTGAACTTACTGCTTATCGGACATTTTTCTATTCGATTTGTAGATTTCGGACTATTCTCTGTCAGTCTCATGACGCCTTAATTGGAGTACGAGGACGAGTCGAGGCAAGATCATCCGATGATCACCACAATCCGTAGTAGTTAAATAGTGACCGGAGAAAGAGATAACCTCACAATATATCGCCTGCCCTTACTTCGACCACACATACCTATGCACTATTGTTGGCAATACGTCTCCCCTTTCATTAGATCCCTCACACGCGTACGTCAAACGGATCGAGTTCGAATGACCGAAGACGCTAGGGTGGCTTAAAACACCCATACATACGATAATAGATCGTATACGTTTGTAATAAATATCAATTTTCCGTGTTATATGGGATGTGGGTTTGCGAAGAAGTTACAAACTACTAGTGTTTAATGTAACCCATTACATGCCGAGGGCGTAATATCGCCTTGTATGGCTTAGATTAAATTTATTTGTAAAGATCGTTAAACGCCTCATAGGCATGACATTAAAATTTATCTAGTTTATTAATTATGAGAGTTATTGATTCCATTGCATATTAGCTTTAGAAAAAAAATTGTCACAGAATGCAAGCTGCAGTTGCTGTATCAGATTGCAAAATCCCTAAAATCAATCAACTAGCCAGTAAGAAACATTCTTAGGATCCATCTCTCTCTTTGTACTTTTGTTTGACTTTCCTTTTTCCTTTGTTTATTTTTTACTTTCAGTTGGAACCGTTTGTTGTGATTTCATTCTCTTGTAACGGCAGTGTAATAGTATAAGAACTAATGAAGTCTGTTTAATGTAACTATTGACAACGCGTATAAACCTTACGGATCAAGGATTCTAAGGTCTAACTTCGTCGTTAGTGACTGTCTAAGAACCAGGAGTTCTTGAGGTAGGGTCTGAATGCAGACGAGGCCAGGGTGTGCGCATTTACCAAGAGTAGTTTTTTCCTGAATTTGTCTTTTATGTACATTTAGATCGTTATTCAGTACATACAATTTGCAACAAAAGGAATTGCAGCTTACTGAAGGAATAAATCGACTTTAATACGATATACCCAATAAATAAAGTCCCTATTTTTTTAATTACCATTTGTTAATTAAATACATGTGTTTTGATCTTAATTACTAATACATTACCCCACATAACTCACAAGTGAGTTTGACAGTGGGATCAGAAGTCTCTGGTTAATTACTTTAGATACATTAATTATAACTCTGTAATGAGCTTGTTATTTACATAGATAAGTTATGGTAGTGACTTCAACTTTTTTGAATCTGTGCTTTTTACTTTCACTTCTGATGGCTTCAGGCAAACTGTTCAGAGGCTCTGGTGTAAGTTTTTTTTGAAGTAAAAAACGTTTACGCATGCGTAAGTGATAATGTTATTTATAATATGGGAAACGCAAACGCGTTCGTGACGTAAAGTTATGTTTAAAACTTACACTCAGAGGCTCTAGTGTCAGTTACTTTTGACTACACCCCGTTATCTTATGCTCAGTTTAGGGGCAAGTGATTGGGCAGTTACGATAATGTAAGTCGATAAAAAATTAAGTTGACTTACTCACTCAATAACATGTCAAAAGATCTTGGGTCCGATTTTTGAAATAATCACCAAGTGATTTCCATAGAGAACGAATGAGAATCTCTATGAAGATGACTCGGTGACTATTTCAAAAATCGGACCCCAAATTGACGATATTCGATATTTATAATTGTCGCCCTCCGATTTGACTAAAAAGAGGAATGTAGGTGTCTCTATAGCTTTCACTAAAGAAGAATTTTAGCTTGACCAATAACTTTTATAGATAAATGTGAATCGACTAATTATGGTAAGCAACATCACTATTTTAGATTGCCCCCAAAATGAGCATTAGATAACGGGGTGTACTTTTGACGTAAAAAAACGTTTACGAACACGTAAGTGATAATGTTATTTATATGGGAAACGCAAACGCGTTGGTGACGTAAAGTTCCTGGGAGTCTTACCACCATAGTAATTATTCATTCTTGGTACGAATAGTATGCTTGACGTCACTGCCCTCGTAACATGACAATGGTCAATAAGTATAACCAAAGAATCCACTGGGTTAAGCTCCAATGGATTTTAGAATATTGATAATATTTTTTTTTTTCGAAACCTTCGCTCCCTCTCACGTTTGCGTGTGGCAGTTGCCGCTATCTCCCTCCCTTACACTACATTTTGACGCATGCCAATAAAAATGCAAAGACTAGGGTCGCAAAGCTCAGGGGAGCTCACATCTGTCGTGTTGGTCTACTGCCGTTGCTTTTAGTGCACATTGTTCAGTTTAGCCAGTTTTAAGTTCCAACGGCACTCGTAACAACTGTAGGTGCTAGGAGATCAGGCGTTTCTGGTTTTCTTGAGTCGAACGCCCGTCTTCTCTAAGTAAGCATTGACAACGGCAGCGCTGCAAGGAAATTTATAATAGCACTGAATTATTGATGTTTCAATGGCATTTACGTCCTTATTTAGAGATCTAGTAGTAGTAAACTGTGTGTATGTGTGTGTGTCAAAACTTCTGTTTGCCTGGTAGCTGGAGTCAAATAAGTGAGATTATGAGAGAAAAAACTGTCTTTTTAGCAATAGTTATAATACCTATTAAGATTTGTCCACAAAAGCCACAAGTACCTACCTAGGTACATATTTAAATAAATCGATTCGGATATCTAAAACAACACTCTTTTTTACGAAATTATTCATCGTAGTCCACAAATCTGCCGTCTTGTAGACGTATTTGAATACCAAAAAAGGCTAAAAAAGGGAAGAAAAATTAAAAAGCAAGCCTCATTAAAAACCTTTGTACCGACACTGATACAGGGATCAAACCCAAGTCCTAATTACAATTCAACAAAGAACGTCATCTACGAAAGTAACTTTAGGGGGACAACTCCAAGGGGACCTGTGGTCCCCTTTTATACCCATGAGCCCTATACAGCGTTAATTCTGCGCCCGTATTTGCCTTCCTGCTGGCTCTCTCAGACGTAAGATAGGGGATGAGTTAAGTTCATGGTAATTGTCAAATATTTTTGCAGAGACAAAGGAAACAAAGTCCAATTAGTAAGTTTAAGAAGATAATCAGAGCTTAAAAGAGAATTTTATGGCTAGTATTTGATTCCGTTAATTTGTTTGTCAGCTAACACTGGCATTGGCAACTATCAGAGTTCCGAAGCGACTGGCGTACACGAAGAAAAATGAACGTTTAAATTTATTCTTTATACAAATTTTAATCGTCAAAAAAAAAACTAGATTTGATACAATTTTATGAAAAAAACTATACACGACGCGTGTTTTGTGAATAAAGTTCTAAAATTATTATCTCAGTTTAATTTAAACACAAACCGACCAAACTGTACATCTGTTGATTCATTTCTTATAAAATACTGGCAATCAGCCTTACGTTCTGAAGCATAAAAGAAAAAAATATATTCAAAATTCGAATTGAAATAACCAGCCAGCATAAAAAAGGTCTTTGATCGGTTTGTTATTGTAACGTCAACACGTGCGTCGGCACACGTGCCCCCGGCACAATATTATCCTACCCGTTCTTCAACCTTATTATGACCTAATAAGAGCTATCAATGTTCAATTTAGTGCGGTTCTGTTAGTACTGCTGCATGTAAACAGCGGTTGCACCATAAAACACCCACCGATGCCCTGAACTAACATACTACTAATTGAATTTAACCATTCAAACGTGGAATGTTGGCCGAACGGTCGCGAACCCCTTAATAATTTTGAAAAAGTCGTATCATGTATTTATGCAATATTAAAATATAGTTTAATGTTTGAGGTTAAAGTTTAATTTTGAATGAATGTAAAAACCACGTGTGGTTTTACGAGTGTTATGCCAAAAGTTACAGTTTAAATTAATTTGGTAGTTTTCTATATGCAGCGAATAGTTTTTATATTGATTGCCGTTGAATATTTTATCGTGACCGTATTATTTGTAGTAACAGAAAATATTTGCTGTCATATGAATATATTTTGTTTGTCGTCCTTTGCAAATGTCGGGGCTGTATTTTCTTATTGTTCGTCTAGGTCACCGCCATCAGAGACAAGTAAATATAAAGACTATATTCTTCATACAAACTCCATAATTCTCATGGCTGTTGTTATACCTCTTCATAATAATTATATGTAAGGAAAGGAAAAGATGAACTTAGACAAAAATATACACTCTTTGAAATCTAGTATTTTTTTCTTAAATTCAGCATTTGTTCAATAGGTATGTCTGATTGTTTTTTAAACCATAACAGTACTAAGGGCAAATTATGACTGCATATTTACTGCCGTCACACAAACACACATTATAGGATATAGTTAAAATTTACTTTAAACTAGGCGTACGTATATCACACCGCAGCTCAACCAATATACTGATTTTAGTATAGAAGGAAAGAGCGTATATCCATCTAAAAGGCCGGCAACGTACTTGTGACTCCTCTGAGGCTCTAATGTAAGTTTCTTTGGACGTAAAAAAACGTTTACGAACGCGTAAGTGATAATGTTATTTATATGGGAAACGCAAACGCGTTCGTGACGTAAAGTTACTTTAAAAACTTACACTCAAGGCTCAGAGGCTCTAATGTAAGGTTATTTTGACGTAAAAAAATGTTTACGAACGCGTAAGTGATAATGTTATTAATATGGGAAACGGAAACGCGTTCGTGACGTAAAGTTACGTCAAAAACTCTCAGGGCTCAGGTGTCGGTGTCGGTGTAGGGCGAGTGTCCATGGGCGGCGGTAGTTTACCATCAAGCAGGCTCCTATATCATAATAGTAGTTTATGTATCTGTGCATAATGAAGGGCATTACAACAAGAGTGTGAGTTTATGAAACGAGCCGAAGGCGAGTTTCAAAATAATATCATACGATTCTTGTAATGCCTAATTATGTATAGTTGCATACACTACTTTATCTACACATACACACATATCATAAATGTTTTAAGATGGGTTCAGGAACCGTAGGGAAATGAACTGCAGTATTACTAGTGTTACTTGAAACATTAAAAAGTCAATGAACAAAACAAATGACAGCTTGGAATGGCGATGGCGGCGTTGCGTGTTTCAAATCTCAGTCAAATATTTTTTTTAAACCATAGACAAGCGAATGAACTCCCTATTCTATTGTCACTCGAGTTCTAATGGCGTTCGATTTATATTAAAAAAACATAACGAATTGGCGTTTCGTATCAATGACTGTTTTAATATCTATAAATACTAGAATAGACACCCCTACGGATTTCAGTTAACATTACATCTCCATTCATTTCTGATGGTTGGTAATGCTGGTCATTGCCTACGATTTCTGGACGCATTTTAGAGTACTTATGATATGTACGTAGATAAAAAAATGTTATAGATTACCAGTCTATTTACTTGTCTTCTCCACTATTGACCTACTCGGGTCAAGAATACCCCGCTAGAGATAATCAAATGGGCCCCTAACCCGTGCAATAATATTGGAAGATGTGCCAGAACTAGTAATTACGATATTTATGTTCATTGTTATTGTAGACTATTTTCATTCCATGGCAGTATCCAATAGACGTTCTTTCATAATAACATATTGGGAACTCATTCACATTATTTCATATAAGAAAATAAGGTCATTAATGATACTTCAATTATGTCCATCTTCCATTTTCCTCGCGTTGTCCCGGCATTCGATATGGCATGGGAGCCTTCGGTCCGCTTGACAACTTATCCCAGGATTTTGGTGTAGGCACTAGTTTTACGATAGCGACTGCCATCTGACCTTCCAACCCAGAGGTAAACTAAGGCCTTACTGGGATTAGTTCAGTTTCCTCACGATGTTTTCACGGTTAAATATCAAATGATGTTTCGTACGTAATTTCCGAAAAACTCATTGGTACGAGCCGGGGTTTGAACCTGCGACCTCCGGATTGCAGGTCGCCCGCTTTTACCGCTAGGCTAACAGCGTTCCTGGTACTTCAATTATGTATCTTTTAGTAAATAAAACTTTCATTTCGAGATTAATTAGGTATGTCTTTTTAAAGATGGCACTATCTCATTATATAAAAATGTAATAAAGTAGCTCGTAAAGTGAAAATGTATTCTGATATTAAATTATAACAAGTTAAGTATATATTTATATTTTCATGTAATAAAATAATTTAAATATTTAGATTTGAATACTACCAAATCATGAACGTGAAACTCCTCCAATAAAAGACCTACTTAATTTAAAAATATAACGACGATCATGGCCGACAATGAAGGACCCAATTTACAAATCCAATCACTACAATGACATTGACGGGAATGGTGTCGGTGAATGAAATGAATGCATTCATTCATTCGCGATCGAATCGTTCAATAATCTCGAGTCTTTCATTGTTCTCACCTCGGTTTTGATAACTCTTTTATGAAACATCTGGGGCGACCGTTACTTTATATAATAAAAAGTAGTGAATCATTACATCTGCATACTGATTTGCGACTATATTTTTTTAGGTTCTAATGTTTCTGCTGTGAGGTTCAAACTATCAATTATTTAAATACAAAAACGATCGGAAAGCCATTTTATAACATTATTACAATTTGTATGTAACAATAATAATAGCGGAACTCCCTTTCTAATAAAAGGAGTTGGAATGAGATTTCCGCTTATATTACAAGTTGTTATGAAACGTTTCCCAATCTTGTCGATTTAGGGCCAGTTGCACTTACCGTTCGTCAGTTATAAATACATTTTGTTAATTGTTAACAGAAGAATTTTGACAGTTCTATTTGAAAACACAAGGTTAAGGCTCATCGTGTCCGGTTCCATTATTTTTGTGTGTTATTCATGAAATTTTCCACTGTGTTGTTTAAAAACTATCACCTTTAATATTCTATGCCATTAACATAGTAATAAACTAGAAAAACAAAACATCCCGACGAAGGATCTCGACTGAGCTGCCAACGGCGGCAAATAAAAATAAATATTGCGGTGCAAACTTATTTACACACTTAAAGCCACTGTCGCCTCAACTTGGAACTTTATAGGAAAGTTATTCCAAACTCTCACCGACCGCAGGAGTAAGGAGCTCGAGACCATCACCTTCTCGGGTAAAAAGATTTACACTAGTTGTTGTCACCAATAATTCATAACAAAAAATACTGAAACTACTCGTATAGTAAGTTCGGGAGTGGAAGCTAGTTGCGTCACTTTTCGGTAAAATTGTATTAAATATTTTATTACGCGACATGCGTGACGTGAAAAAAGGGTGTAATACTTTTGAATAATCAAACTTATTGTCACTAACCCAAAGGTTGTCTGGAAGAGATCGCTCTTTAGCGATAAGACCGCCGATTGTGTTACCTATACTTTAAGTTTGTAACCTGTTTTATTTATATTTTGTTTGGGTTATGCAATAAAGAGTATTGTTATGTTATGATTATGTTATGTCAAATAAAATAAAAGTCATGTCGTCGGTCCACCTTGTAGGGGTCTACCCACGCTGCGCCTTCCGGTGCATATAATTACTTTTTAGTAAATTATTCAGGTAGCGTGCGTAGCCTTTATTTGTTTGCACAGCGAATGCCACATTAGTCATATAATACTTATATTTCTTATTTGAATATTTATTTGCCATTACTTACAAACGGGGGGTAATGCGTTTCCAATAGCGTCCCTCCGTATCCACATTTATTTATGTGTTCATTCCGCGCGCGACTATAATCGAAGTATTTGTTTACTGAATTGACAGATCGTGCGAAAACTAACATTTTTCACACAATAGCGGCAAGCGGTGACTTTGGGGGTGAATAGCGACCCCACGGGGGTGAAATCGATGCTATTATTACAAGAATTACTTCAATATAGCGTCACGTGCTTTTGAGAGCTGGGTGAATTAAAGAAAATGTGTTGTGAAATATGAACCGAGTATTACATGCTATTCATTTTGCTTTCAATGTCAACATTGTTGACCATTTGACCGCTAAATAGATAGGTTTTATTTATTATTTGAAAATATGTTGCCCAGACGTCACTTCGTTCAATATTATTAATACAGACATGAATTTATCAACAGTAATTGCTTTGAATAGAAAATAAATATTACTGTGGTTAATAATATGAAGTTTAATATTTACATAAAATACGCCTGTTTTAATAAATTACATACGTCAGCATTTTGGTCAATAATTACACGACTTCTGTAACACTTTAATTCAGCTTATTTATGAGAATATACTAGATATACTTAATATAGAGTTTAATGTAGGAATAGGATCAAATTCAATCAACATGTGATCTACAATAAATATTGTTTTATTCAAGATGAAATGATTATACAAGACAATTCTAACTATGATGGTTTGGCGCAGTGCAACTGGGCCTTACATGTCACTACTCGCAAACTAAGAGTGCTTTTGTGTACTAAATACCTATACAGAAGGATTGATAAAACTTTTACTTAATGTGATTTTACACACCTTTCAAAGTACACTATCGATCTTATATAACTGCACACATTTTACGCACACTCAATAATGCGGTTCCAACATGAAAAGGACATCGTTATAGACCATGACCATGTACATGGCATTATCTCACTCGCACACTCGAATGAAGTGCGGAAACCGAAGCGGCGCTATGGCAACTCCTAGTTTCAATTAACCAACAGTTAATTCCGGTGCTAAGTGCTCGGTTTAACCCGCGACTTAATTTATCCGCCTCGCAATTTATTCGCCGGATTAATGTAATGAAAGTCCCCAGGTCGCCTGCTAATTGCCACTTCCAATTGTCTAAACAAAAATAAACGGCCTCAAGGCGAATTTATCTCCGAGCGGGTTAGGAAGCGATTACGTGTAAAGCGGGCGTTTGATGAACGGCTGACCGTTGGTCGAAATACTGGCTCTTTTGTATTTGAATGTGGAACGTCACGATATTCTAAATTCAAAATTAATTATTAACTGTTCTAGAATTTATGTTATTCATTTAACTTACATGGCTGAGATGAAAGATCAATCTGATTCACTTTGTTTATGCTATATTTCAGTCTGTCCTAGCTATTTTATAGTTTTATAGGTAGATCAAATTAATAATCTGTGGCGTGGCCCTACCGTTTTGCTCTAGTAGTTATATCGTTTTTCCATAGAGCCACAGATATATTTACATTTAGTTTAGCCTAGACTAGAGCTTCTTATTTAGAGGAAATAAGAAAAATCATGCCGTCTTTTTCTTATGCTTATAATCCAAAATAGTAAAAAAATATTTAACTCATTATAGTAAGCAGACATGCGTACCTTTACAAATAACTATAGGTACCCTTTTTCTTTTTAGGGTAAAGCCCTTTTATTGAAACTTTGCAATGATTTAAAATTAATTAATAACTATTCAAACAGTTCAGAATTATCGAATGTTTGACTTTCGAATTGATAAGTGGAAAAAAGTTTGATTAAAAGCAAACTTAGCTCATAGTTTTGTTTGGCTAGTTCTTAATAGCTTTGCGATAAGGTCGATTTTCGCGTGTAAACTGCGCATGTTAGGAAAGTAACATAGTAATCCTCAAAGGGTGGCCCACGCAATGCAATCAGCGTAACTCGGGCGGCAGCTGCGGAACCCTAAATTACGGCTCACTTAGCCGTAAAGAAGGGTTCCGTTGCAGTAAAAAAGAGAAAACAACGTCGAATTGACAGTTTAATCTGAAGTGTGGGGACACATGGGGGAGTAGTGACGTGGATAAATGTAAAAGTCCTTTAAATCTGTATTTACGACACTTTACGTGGGTCAATAGAATGTCAAAAAGATGTTGGGAAATGTCAAATAAATAGTTCGGGACAATCTTACACAAATCGACCTAGTCCTACGGTAAGCTCAGTAAGGCTTGTGTTGTAATAGGTACTAGACGGCGATATATATAATAGATAGATACATATAAATACATATAAATTACATCATAAACACCCATGACTCAGGAATAAATGTCTGTGTTTATCACACAAATAAATGCCCTGACGGGATTTGAATCGGCTTCATAGCCAAGGACACTACCTAATAGGCCAGACCGGTTGTCAAAATAGTATATAATCAATTTGATCTCCAACATTATACGAATATTGCCTTGTACTTGTCACTCGTACGTGTCCTACATCTACGCTAGTTAACATCGCAATTAAAATCACAATTTTTTTATTATTAAAAAAAAACTATACACGTACGAGGTCGAATGAGCCCCATGCCGCAATGAAGGAGTTAACTTATATTCCTATGCAAGAGATGCAAAATTTTAATGTTGAATTGCGGTCAAAAACATGTCTACACCATATACACTAATAATTATAAAGGCGAAAGTTTGTGAGTGTGTATGTTTGTTACTTCTTCACGTCCAAACGGCTGGAGCGATTTTAATAAAATTTGGTATGGAGTTAGCTGACACCTTGGATTAACACATAGGCTTTTTTTTCTAATAAACCGCGAGGCAGAGCTAGTCAGTTTGTAAAGTTGAGGTGTTTTTTTTCTTTTAAATTCTCAAGAGTCATTAAAAGAAGAAGACAATAAAGTAAAATTTCTAACATTGACTAAAGTAAATCTATTATTCTCTATTAAATGAGATACGTATAGACCTGTCAATTACAATTAACGTATAAAACTTGAAAGAAATCATTTTCATAAAACCAAACAAAACGAAATACTAAAAATAATTTCGATTTCATTAAAAATCTCAGTGCGGGGTGTCTAGTATATAATTATTTTAATTACTTTAAATGAAAACCTTCAATGTGATGATTGAGGTACTGGATTGTTACTGGTCGGTAACCATGGTTACGGTGTCCTGGTCGAGTTGTTATCACTTGTCACAATATCTGTTTTATGAGAGGTAGGGCAAAGCGTTGACCATCACGCTTGAATCTGGGGCAGCCCAACTGGCGAAGTACCTCCTCCTTACAGAAGACCACAGCCATAATAGCACTGCTACCTTTCAGGTATGTAGTGCTGTGTTCCTGATGGTGAGTAAGGTTCCCAGAGCTCCAAACCCCCTTAAAGGCCGGCAACGCGCTTGTGACTCCCCTGGTGTTGCGGGTGCCCATGGGCGACGGTAATTGCTTAACACCAGGCAATCCGTCTGATCGTTTGCCGCCTATGTCATAAAAAAAAAAAAAAAAACGCTCCAATAAGTATGTGAGTGCGAAAGTGATGGCTATCACGGTAGACGACAGAATCGCAACCATGCTATCTGTTTTGGGTCACGTTTGAACCGCGGTTGTATACCTAGTATAAATTCATACACATACGTTTTTTGACGTTTACAACTGTATGATATCTTTGGCAAAATGAGTCATCTAGCCACTGCCAATAAAAGTGGCATAGCGATTTTTATATTTACAAATAAGAACAAACCAATATTTTTCGTTTGATACGGTAAACTGAGGTTACTTTGAATCATGGGGTAACAATGGTCATCAATTCGTGAACTATAAAGAATTTGCTTTTATTAGTGTTTGTAATGTATTTAATTATTTATGTTAAGCATGCATCCCAACATTACTGAGGCTGTAGTGTAAGTTTCTTTTGACGTGAAAAAACGTCTCGAACGCGTAAGTGATAATGTTATTTAGTAATAAGTAAGTGATAACTCAGGGCGCTGCTGCCCGTCCGTAAGATTTTTCCCTTCATCTTACGACATCCGCGGGAGGAGATGGGGTGGTGCTATTCTAGTCAGCCGGCATCACACGGTAAAAAACGTTACCGTTGTAGTGACCGCTGCGAGTCAATTTTTTTCTATTTTTCTTTCGATTTAAATATCGAAATTACTAGTCTACTTTTATGTAGTTATATAACCTCATTTATTATATCGTTACTGAAAACGGCAACAAACATTACCATAATAACAGGCAATTATCGCCACCCCCGTTTTAGAAACTTATCACTATTATCGATGTAAACTCACGTGCATTCTAGAATCAAAATAAACATATCGTCCAAACCTACCTATGTACATAATACCTTTTGATATTTGGAGCGCAACTTCGTGTACTAACTTTCAGCTTTTACTTATGGCCAGTAATCATTTGACTTCAAATTTTAACTTTACCTTTTTAATAATAAGGTTTATATTTAAATGACTGAAGGTGTTTGATAGGACTATGTGAAAGTAGTCGCTCGATATTTGCCTCAATGAATAATGTTCTGACCTATTCTAACGCGGCGTTGTTATTAATAATCGACAATTTGGTGACCTAAATGGCCAATATTGTCGTAATAGACATGTCAATAAATAATTAGAAGCGTGATTGTTGGCCAGTGGCCATCAAATATATCGGAGCGGCCGAGGTACTCAAAGATATCTAAAGGGTGAACACTATTAAATTGTCGCAGGTCGAACATGCTACAGACGACAAAATAAAAATCCAAAGTGCTCAAAATTCTTTATATGACTAATTTTATACAGCGTAAAATCATTTTAAAAAATATTAGGGCTATTTCATCGAACGACGAGAAAATTTCCGGACATTACTTTTGACGTGATTCATTGAATTTCGCACGGAATCATCGCTTAACAATTTTGTGCATTTAATCCATTTTCGTTGAAAATCTGGTAATGAAGTGGCAGGTTGGCAAGTTTTTCGCAGTTTAGTTTTTATATTAGCCCAATATTTTTCGATGGGGCGAAGTTCGGGACAGTTAGGTGGGTTACTCTCCTTAGGCACTACCTCGACTGAATTCGCCTTATACCATTCCAAAGTTCGAGACGAATAATGGCAACTTGCTAAATCTGGCCAAAACAATGTTGAGGAAGTGTGTTTCTTTATGAATGGTAACAGTTTCTTTTTCAAGCATTCTGATATATAAATATCGGTGTTAATTGTCCCGGTAGTGATAAATGGTGAGCTCCTCATGCCGCACTGGCATATAGCTTGCCAAACAAGGTATGGTTTTGCAAATTTTTCTACCGGGATCACCTTTTCCGATTCGTCAAGATTCGAGATGTCACGAGAGGAATAGTACTGGTTACCTGGTAAAGACTTGAAATCTGCCTTGACGTAGGTTTCATCGTCAATAATTAGGCAACATTTTTTCTCAATCAACAAGGTATACAATAACCTAGAACGTCTAACCGCACGATTATATTGATCCACAGTTCTCTTGGGAGCCTTTTGCTTCTTATATGTTGTAATGCCGCATTCTTTTTTACTTGTTTGGACTTTTGCTTGACTAGTGCCTACTTTTTCGCCACATCCCGGGAAGAGATACTCGGATTCTTATCAAATAGCTTGCACACCTTTGATTGTAACTTAACATTAGATTTTCTGGTGGGTTGACCTTCACGCCGCTTCCTATCTATAGTTTCACCTTGTTTAATTTTTTTTAGGGTTCGTTGAACCGTCCTCCGAGTTGTTTGACAAGATTTTGCCAGATCTAAAGTTGATAAATGAGGATTTTTACTGAATTCTTGCAAAATTAATTCGCGAACATTTTTTTCGTGTAACGCCATTTTCATAAATAAAAAACAAATGAACATTTTATGGTTGTCTAATATATTACGAGCCTTCTAAATTTAAAATTTTAAAAGAATATTCAAAAAAGGTTCGATGCAACACGCTAGCAAAGTAAAAATGTAGGCGACAATTTAATAGTGTTCACCCTTTAAATGAAAATATCTGAAAGATATTGTAAGTTTACGATAGGTACACAATTGTAGTTAGCCGAAAGGGTTAAATAGAAACCTAACAAGTATAACTACAACCGTTGTTTGTAGTTGTTAGGTTTCTACTTGGTTATAGTTGGTAAGTTTGTTATACATGATATGACAGAGACAAATCGTAGTGTTTCGCGTTCGCCAAGGAACACTTACTTGATTTTTTTTTTATGACATAGGCGGCAAACGAGCAGACGGATTGCCTGGTGGTAAGCAATTACCGTCGCCCTTGGGCACCCGTAACACCAGGGGAGTCACAAGCGCGTTGCCGGCCTTTAAGGGGGGTTGGAGCTCTTCTCTTGATGCAAATTACAAGAAAAAAAAATCTCTATGTTAAATTAACACCAAAATAATAATAATAAAAGAATTGCTTAATATTTTCCTTCATTCCCAATCTTTAACAAACCTAAGTATGTTCTTAAATACATTCGCCATCTGGTGGTCACACATATCGCAACAAGTGCTTTAGCACCTTGACAATAGAGGCGTTGAGATATTTGTGACTACCCCCACAGCTCCGATATATCTGACGGCGATTGTACTGACAAACCTGAACTAACCCATGGTAAACCTTATCTGAATGCCATAAGCATCAAAATTGGTTGGCATTTCGGCCGAGGCTCACGGAAGCCATTATCCCTTTAGCGGCCGGAATGCACTTCGTCTGCAGTCTTGTTTTTATTGCACTTTTCCGCGTGCATCGCGCTGAGGATAATAGATACAGAACATGCTTTGCATGCACTCGACTGTTATTTGTAGTTACCACATTTAATAAAATAGAAGTAATATTCGTAAATATATATAAAGAAATAGGAAACAAATAATTAAATCCGTGCTATTTCCATCCATGCTTTGCTAATATTATAAATGCGAATAAACTCTGTCTGTACCCTTACCATGAGTTGTGACATTGACGTTTTCGTTAACGAGTATCGAGTTTACTATCTGTGCATCTCGTTCGCACTAAAATAGTACAAGCGAGATGCACAGATAATAAACTCGATACTCGTTATCGAAAACGTCAATGTCACAACTCATGGTAAGGGTACTGTCTGTTACCTCTTTAAGCGTACTAACAGCAAAGTTATAGAACTTAAATGCTGTATAATTTTATAGAGCCATAACGCTCTCATAAAAACGTTTATAGTAGCATGCTGTCACAATAGTTAGGCGTACTGTATCACTGTTTGGTGATATAATGCCCTAGTTTTAGAAGTTTTTGCCCAGACTACGTCAGGTATAAACTGGTCGTCAAAATATCGTCTCAGCCGAAATGTAAATCGATCCACTTGGGATATTAGTTCTGCGATCATAACTCGAGTCGAGCGACATTTGTTACGGGCGTGTGTGTGACGCGAGCGCTCGAGATCGAGAGATCTAGTGTTATGGGTGCCGGGTCTCGAGTTCCTTACTGGCTGGGAGAGACTTCGATTAGGTCTGTAAGTGGACTTCGAAGTTTTAATGTCGTATTTTAAATTAACATGAACACTCACAAATGTTATTTTAAGCGGACGAACGGGAGTCCTGAAATATCGGAAACTCGTCAGTAAAGCCCCATTTAGACCATGCAAGAGCTTGTATACGATTTTCATTACATTGCGGGGTTATATAAAGCGACCGAATTCGCCGTACGACGATAGCCCGCAATGTAATGAAAATTGTATACAATTTCTTGCCTGGTCTAAATGGGGCTTAACTTTTGTATTTGTAAATCGAATTTTTTTTACAAATTAATTGATTTTTTTTTCTCAATTCTGTATTAATTTTATTCAGTAGTGTCACAATCCGTGATATTACTTACACGTGGCGCCGACGGAAGACCAGCGCAGCGGTGCTACCGCGAACAACGATCTTCGTGAATTTCGGGCGATGGTCTCTGTCACTCTCATGACACCTTAATAGGAGTAAAAAAGAAAGATGGCCGAAATATACAAACTTCGATATTCGCGGTACCGCTCCAGGCCTTTTCGGCTGGCGCCACGCTGAGTCGGAGCCATATCGTGTCATATATTATGTTATTTTTTTGTCACGAGTTTTCTATACATATATATTTGTTATTTTAAACATAAGTGCTGTAACTTACATGGTCGCAACTGAACAGTCCGTGAATTAATTTGTGATTACAGACTTTGTTTTATTTATACAAGAAAATAACGTAGTAGCAACGAAGACGGAATTGAAGTATTAACCATAGTCAATACTTCCGTTATATCCGTTTCTTGTATACAAGGACTGCATTTGCAACCCAGATGCAGTCTACATATAATGTTAACGATCTGACGCACTAATTGTTGTATGTAACAGTAGGGCCGGTGGCACACAAGCCGGTAAACTAAACAGCGGCTAATCAAGCGGTCGGTGGCCAGCGAAGGCTAATACTGCGGTTGGCTAATCCATGATTTGCGGTCATCGACTCCACGCTAATCATTCCCGGTTAACGATAATTGGTGGACCCTGAAACATGCGGTTAAGTTATACTGTCTGTGTATATTATATATATGATTCCAAAAAATAACTTGCTACGACTATACCTTTCGATTTTTGAATTGAACATTGCTTCTTTCTTCTCTCTCTCTTGCTGTGTGCTATTTAAATTTAATTAAGAACTGACCAATAGTTTATAACTTTTATAAGTTATCCTTACGAAACAGCGGAAATTGATGTCTTCCCATTTGATAAATAACGCAATTTTCTTATTGAAACAATTAGTAATTAAATACATAATGCAATCGTGTAGAACCCTTTTAAGGTTACCTGGAAGAAATGTCTTCGTAGGATGCCTAATACAGCCTTGCTGGTACTTATTGGTATTATTTGGTATATATTCTGTGTCATTTCTGTATCTGTTTATTCGTCTATATTCATATTGTATGAAGCAAGGAAGTGAAATTACTTACTACACTTACAGTCTTACATTTACTAAGTTTTAAATTTAAATAGTTTTCACGTTTCCACGTAGAAATCTGATATATCATAACATACGAGTAATGATTTATTATAATTTCATTTACCCGCGTATAACACATGTAGAGAGCGAGGGATTATATTATATGAACCTTAGATTCATACCCCGACAATGAATTATTACTAAAACTGTTCCTGACTTTCAAAGACCTACAGAAACAATTCCCAAGTCCCCGTAACACCTCATAAGTGTTTCAAGATCATACATTACAAAGTTAACCCATTCGAACGTTTTAATTAAAGCGACTTGAACTGACGATGAAATGATGCGAACCTTAACGGGGCGTTAATAACTAATAAGGAACCTTTGTGATACCGGCCCGTTTGTAAAGAATTGTTAAATTGTTGATGTGCCGGTTGTATAAAGTGAATTAATGCTATCGATGCGAGCGAAACAAAATGGGTACATTATTAGTTATGTTTCTATTTATCGGATGTCCATGTATACGTCACCACTTTAAAACTTTTCTAACCCAACCGCCGCCGGTAAAATATCCTAAAGTTTTGTTTCTAGGCTACGTATATTATTTAAGAATTACCTAAGTTTTTGGAAAGTGAGTAGGAGTAAATCACCGTCTCATTTTTTCACTAATGCTTTGGCTACCCCAAAAAAAGTATGAACATTTTTTTTTTGTTAATTCTAGTCGTAGTCTATTGTTTAGTCTGCGGTCGCCAACCCGCTTGCTTGGGGAGGCCTATGTCCAGCAGTGGACTGGATACGGCTGAAATGTATGTATGTATGTATGTTAAGTCTAGTGTCAAGGAAAAGTCATCAGTCATTAAAAACTCTCTCCTCAAAATATAAATACCTTATTTGTTTATAATTTATGTTTATATTTAAATGTCTATTTCAGAAACTCGTTGTTTTTTCATACAAATTCAAATTAATTCACCGTTAAAGAATGTTTGTGTAACAAGGAAAAATACGAGGAAACCTTTTTCTTTTCAAAATATGGGTTGAATGTTGAACGTAATATTTTTTTTTTTCATGTTTAATGAAACAGAATCAAGGATTTGGCCATTAATAATTCGAATGGTAGTCGATGAGCGTTTGTGATGTATTGGGCTGTTTAATGCACGTTTCGTCAAACATAAAACATTATGTAAAAAAATTGTATTGTTGAACGATTCCGTTCAAGAAATCCTACATCTAAACCCCCGCACTATCCAAAGTAGAAACGTCTTATGTAACAAGATTTTCAAGACATTTGTTTCGTTTATCAACTCAACAGTATACGAGGGTCGGTCTTAAATGCTAGTGAGGCGTGAAAGCGATATCAATGACATCTAAGCTTGTTAGCACGTTTAGTAACACACCTCGCACTGGCCAGTGACAAGTATTAACCTTTTACACCACTATGATATACTTAATTTAATCTTGTACTGCAACCATACTTTTTTAGGATGGTATTATGTAGATTAAAACACCATTATTTTCGTTTATTTCTAAAAAGAATGATTCTAATGTTTCATTACGGCAAATTGAATACATTCGTAGCCCAACACTATCACTTAGGTGTTTTTGTGTTAAAATAATCAAAACATCTCAATGCTATTCCATTTTCAAACTTCCTAGGATTCAATACCTACACAAGATTCCAATTTCGAACTTTTTATACCCGCACAAAATGCATCCAATTCGTCGCCAGCCAGTACGGGAGGTGCGTTCGAAAACTTACATCAAAAGTCCATTCCAGGGCACCGATACGTCTTGGGGACTCTCAAACTGTCGGGGATCCGAAGCATCTTTTGAAATTCAACGATATTTTAATGGCCACTATCGGGTTGCCTCGATTGAATTTCTTTTTTTTTTTTTAACTTCCGTTCTTGAGCTTTGACAGAGCCCGATATTGCCTTGCCTCGGCATTTATTTACCGACGAATCGTTCCAAGTTTACCTCCAACAAGTTCGCTTTTGTTTGCTTTATATTTCGATAATATTAATTTACTCGTAGTTCCAGTGAATATAATCGCCGTTTCACACGGCTTGTGGAGTTTGCAGATATGCCATACAACTTGAATTTGTAAATCGAATTTAGCTTAGCAGCAGCTAGAGGATTATAGGTCCTATGCTGCACTTCATCTCTCCAGTAGATTATAGTATGGTATAGATCCTTTCGCCATGCATATTGACTATTGGATCTTGTCTAACTACTGATGTAATTGGAACCGGAATATGTTCAAGCTGTAAATAACCTAACGAATTTACTTTCGTCCAGCTTTTCGCGGATCATTCTGGCCGAGTTTGTTTAGCGCGAGCACTTCTATCACAGAGGACTATTACCTGTCACTGGCCAGCGATATCCGTATTTGTTAATTGAACTGACAATTCAAACTACGCAACGACTTTGTTCTATTTTCAAATCGGATTCGAAATGGAAGTTTCTACCGGCTTCACGCGAATTTAAACACCGAACGCGCGTCTATATTTGAAATTTGAAAGTCATTATGAATTCTGTTTGCTAGGTAGTAATAATAATTGATCGCCAGAAGTATCCCTGTTCAAACATGGGTGTCGAGATTTCTCAATCATACTAGCTCAATATTTACCGTGACAATATTTACGTCATTGTACGCTATGCAAATGTTCCCTCGATAAACAAAGCGATTGTCGTCTCGTTAGAGGAGGCATCGTCGGATTAACTTTCCGTTAATGAAACCGTTACTACGCTTGTAGCAGCTCATTGTGCGAGGGTATTTTATCGTGCGATCTCTATACAAAATAAATCGGCTCACCTACTGTTCTGTTAGAAAATATGGCGGGTCGCTTAATTAAAAACTGTTCGTTACACGCCGGGCCTTGTCGCGCTCGTTTTAAAGTTGAGAATGATATAAGGAAGTACTTTGTTGAAACTTGTTAACTTTAGGTATTAAGAAAATGAGTTTGAGGAAAAATTTGTATTATGCCGAGACGTCATCGCTTCCGAAATGTTTTCGAACAAAGTGAAGTTGCGCCGGAACTGCTGAAAGGCTTAACAGGGAAAGTTTGTCCAGTTAAAACCCAAACAGGCTCTCCTTCGAAAGAAAACAAAACGGAACAATGGCCGTTTAAAAATCAGAACGGAAAACAGAAATATTGCTCGATATCGAGAAGTTCGTTCGCTAACGACTCGCGAAGAGACTCTGGGTCCAGTTCATTATTTTCAGAAAGGGAGCGCGGGTTCTATTTTTCATTTTCTCCCTCTTTCGCCATAAAGGCTGATGTATGATTAAAGTTTGCTTCGCGCGTATTGGAACGTTCAGTTTGTTTTTTTACAGCTGCGTACAGGCTTCGGCCGAAATTTGTTTACCGCAAACTCGACTCTCATACTGATATTAATTATAGTATCCTTCCATTCGCGTCAGCAATGTAAACTGGAACTGAACAACTAGCAGTCTGTTGAATGACTGTATATTACATATGTGCCTTTCTGCTTTCACATTATATGCTAGCTCTCATTACGTTAGAAAACTTGCAGGCGGGTTAGTTTACCCAAATTAAGTTTAAAAAATAATAATATTGAACTGAATATTAATGAAATGATACACCATTCGGTTTTTAATCAGCTTAAATATGACTTGATAGACTTAGTGGTATACTCGTTTCACTCTAACCTTAACTAGCAGTATAGGTAGTTCCACGGAGTTGAGGCGAATGTATTACGCACACAACTATATGAAGTACTGATTGAATGAATGGAATGAATGAGTAATTTCAAAATTTTCCTGTCGTTACATGAGATGTTGTGTGCGTGACTTGAACTCTCGTAAAACTACCTATAACTACACGCAAGGAAACTTTCATTAAACTAAGCTTAACGACAGCCGCACATTCTCGCGGCCATTTCTCTCGCCCGCGCTGTATTCACAGGTTGTATATCAAACGAAATGAGCTCTATTACTGACGATGCCTCCTATTATTCCCATTGCTTTTCGGCCTCAGCTGAACCAGTATAAACGTATTATAAATAATCATCATCATCATCATTTAATTATTCAGAATGTTGCTAACTCGAAACGCTTGTACCCCAAGTAACAAAATTTGGTTCTATAAAAGTCCTGAGAACGTTTTGGAGCGTGCTAATTAGTGTTCATGATTAGCACTATAATGGTTTTGTAAACGGTTACAAAACCCCGAATAGACCCTAGTTTTATCACTGATTTATACTATAAGCATTACATAAAAGCTCTCACGATGATTAATCAGCTCTATGGTTGAAATGTAAAAGCGACGAGAAACGCTTTTTAGTACTAAAATAGTGCTGTCTGTAACGTTTATGTCGCAATTTGCAACTATAATAGTAACGAAAACATGTTTATGGTGCTATTTTGCACCATAAACGATTCAAGTGATCTTTTGTAGCACACTTTCTCGTGCGCATTTTGCTTGAGGTGCCTAAAATATTAAATACAGGAAGTTCATTCGCCATTGTTTCTTAAAGTGACATTTGTATTTAGGTAACAATAAGGACGTACTAAAACATTCGTGGACCGTTACATGGCAGTAGATTATACATGGGAAAATAATTGTATCGATAAAATCATTATCCTGATTTCAAATTTGACAATGCGCTTTCATAATTTTCATGTTTTAATTGAATTTTAATTAATAAAATATGGAATTGTTCCAACTGGGGCTGCTATAGTACATATAGGCTCCAGTCGTGCTGTTAATGTGCTATTATGACAGAAAACAGCAGCCATATTTAACGGATTAGGGTTCCGTTGTTCAAATATAAAATAGTGTATACAAAATATATTTCTTTGAATGGAGTTGCAATAAATACACACTGGGCAAATACACCCCACGTTGCCGCCGAGGCTTGTAGGTAGGTATAGTGTTTTCTCAAACATGAAGTGAAATATAAAAATATAAAATTTGAAGACTGTAGCTCTATCCGGTTGTCTACGTTCACACAGCGTAAATTTTCTCGTATACTGTATACGAGATTTTGTCCATTTAGCGCTTATGTATACATTGATTCGTTCACACTTCACACGGACAAATTGTTTTCTTGGTGTGAACAAACCGATTGGACCTTCCAGTAATATCCACCAGGTACTGATTTGATATTTATGTTAACATCAGTTTTCAAAAGTGTCCTTGGATCTTAATAACACATTACGAATGCGCTTATTTATTATTTCTGACAAACTTTTAATTGCTAGATGAGGTATATTATAAGTGACGCACCATTTTCGTAAGTCACTGCGTAACTGCTCGTTTTTAGTGTTCTCTTCATCTGAACATTCTGATGTTGAGAACTTTGAATTGAAGTATTTTCACTCGCATATTCTTCATCTGCATTACTGGCTTGACAAGACGGAAAATCATTGCTACAGCCCGGCTGTGGTGCAAAACAAATATTTTGTGCGGAACCATACGCTATATTTTCTGGACCCGCTAGACCAGTATTTCCATTTTGTATTGACGATAAAAACATTTGTAAAATACTAGTGATATACTTGATACTGAAAAGCTAGTATAGATCTAATTAGTCCATTAGTTGTAATCTTTAGCGCTGTCATGTCACGCTTTAGTCTCGTAGCAGTAACATAAACACACTTATAGAAGATATTTAGCTATTTAGAATTTAAGTAATTTAGCAACGTACCAGATAACTTTTATGGTACTATATAGCACTATAGAAAATCTTTCATGACTTTTACAGAATTCTAGCTTCATAGCGACGTCAAGAGAGCTTCTAAAACGCAAACACGTTACGTAATGGACGTGCAAAGTCCTTTTATAGTGCAGATTGATCCATTAATAGTGTTTACGATACTGCTACAGTACTAGTACTATAACTGTATATTCTGACGCATTATTAGTGCAAAATAGTTACATAAAAGCGTCAGTAAAGTTGTCTATAGTATTAAATAGTACCATAATCGCTTTTTGCATATCTATTACAGTGCAGCACTTTAAAGATTCTTTTGTTTCTTCCTATAAGCGTTCTAAGACCTAAATTATAGAACTTAAATGCTCTTTAATTTTATAGAGCCAAAACACTGTATTAAAAACCTTTATAGTACAAGCAGCCACAATGGTTACCATTATAGTCGTACTATATCACTGTTTGGTGATAAAATGCCTTAGTTATAGAACCTTTTGTTACTTGGGACTACATGGCGTACTTGTGACTGTATAGTGTTTTATCCGTGAGTCGAGTTAAAGGTACTATGAATTCCCCTTTATTGTCGTTACAAACCAAAAAGTATTCTTTTTTACCAACTAACCTGCGTAGTATTTTATTAAGGTAGAAAAAATCGACTTATCAGCAGCCTATTATTTTTTTAAATACCCATTAAAAATATACGATACGTTTTTCACTCAAGCAATAGCATACATATACTGGTTTTGATGTACACAGAATACTATATTTCGTGAGTTATAGCAACGGCGGCAATAGCAATTATTTTTAGCAAGGAACCCATAATTACCCCTTGGTCCCGACTTCGTGCATTAATAATAATTAGCACCTCTCGCCTACAATAATTCAACCATGCTCTTCCGACGGTTACGGGGAAATTTAATTTAAATATTCGACAACGGCGTGCGATCATTTTAAATTTCGAGCACTCAGCTACTGAAGACAATTTAATTTTTGAATTTAGAAATCGCGGTCCGAAGCGCGCCTATTTCAAATTTAGAATTGGAACGCGAATCTTCTGTGATCAACTAGAAGGACTAGTTATTAGGGACGGAGTTAGATCTATATATTAGGTGGTTGGCTTTCATGTCCGTATCCCAAGTGGAAGAGTAGAGTAGAATTCAATAAAAAAATATTTTATGGTTGTGTTGTATACATTAACAATTAGAATACTATGCTACAGATGTTTTAACGAACAAACACTTTCTTGTACTTTGTTGTGACATATTAGCTGGAACAAGAATTAATTTAGATAACCTCGAGATTTTTCGCAAGAAATATCGCGCCATGATAGCAAAGGCAGCATTGTGATCTATCCGAAAGGCGGGGCATTAAATTCCGTGGAAGCGTTTTAGTGCCCTCGAAGCGCTGGCGGCGTCCATAAACTAATGTTATTCGGTCTGTTATGTGCCTTGCGGGAGCCCAGGGCCTACTGCAACAGCTTACAATATACCGGCAAAGGGATATTTTAGCGTGAGCTCTGATTAGGAATAGTTTCAAAGGAAGGATAGTTCGTCGACACACTGGTTTGTTAGAAATTGGAAAGGGATGGGAATACAAGCCAGGGCCGTCGCGGACCCGACTCGACCTATAAATTTTTCATGAACCAGCCATTTCGCGACGGGCAGGAGTGGTGATTGAAAAAAGCGTTCCGCGATATTGGCTCGGACGGCGTCTCCAACGTTCAAATTGCGAATGCGTTTGCTAAATTAAAAACGTACAGTATTTGTTTTTTTTAATGCGAATGCTTAGTTTTGTAGACACTGGCTGTACTTTTTTAATTGCGCTCTTACTTGATAATTAAAAATGTCCTCGTATACGTATTGCAAAGGAGTTGTTTAATATAAATAAATAAATGTTTTACAAAATTCACGGACATCGAATATATGTATATATGACAAAAAAAATTGATGTTTCATCATCGAGTTGACCTTTCATAATTTTACTTAATCTTGCCTACTCAGCTTTATGCTCAGAATTTATTTTGTGATATCTACTGAAAAACATCGAGCTTTTTTGATACCAATAGCAGATTTATTTGAAAGAATTTACAACTTAAAATGACCCAATTATGTTCATAAATTATTATTTTTTCTAAATTGTATAATATTTTTCTACAAAAACCTTCACTTACCAAAAAAAAGGTTAAGTAGGTAGGCTGTTTTGAAAAGCGGCCTCATCATCATCAAGTCGTCATTTCTATTACCTAAAAATATGTTGTTCTGGTAAACAACGGAACTTAACTAGCTGAACGTAAATCCTTGTAACAACTTATCAGTTTACGAAAGCGGGCAATCTACGAGAGGGAAATGGAAGCGGGCTGAATAGCCCCAAGTCAGCATAATTGATAGGGAGGTCCATTAATACCCCGCCCGGCAAAACAATACGGAGTACAAGCAGATTCGCTACATCTGCGCAATTGTAGACACCGTCACTAATTTGAAAAAAATGTCGTATGTAACACAGTACACTTACCATGAGTTGTGACTTTGAGGTTTTCGATAACGAGTATCGAGTTTACTATCTGTGTATCTCGTTCACATTAAAAGTAAAAGCGAGATGCACAGATAGTAAACTCGATACTTGTTATCGAAAACTTCAATGTCCCAACTCATGGTTAGGGTACAGATACTCTAAGTTGAAACGCAGTGACTCTGAGGCCCTAGTGTAAGTTTCTTTTGACGTAAAACAACGTTTTACGAACACGTAACTGATAATGTTATTAATATGGGAAAAGCAAATGCGTTCCTGTCGTAAAGTTACGCTAAAAACTTACACTCAGGGATCTGTACTCATCCCATACATAGTTACGTCATTTTTCTTTGGAATGCCAGAATGAATTATGAGATTTTTCAAAGTAGTTAGTGACGATATGATCAATTCATACTTATATTATAAATAAAGATTAATAAGCTTTATTTCCAAAATCACATACAAGAATTTAAATATTCTAATAAGAAATTAATTTCTGATGCAGAAATGCCCTTGACGCATTGCCGCGCTGTATAATTATGGTCAACTTTTGCACCAGCGGCGCTACAGCCAAAAACGATATTCGTAAATTTCGGACGATTGTCTCTGTCACCCTCATGACGCCTTAATTGGAGTAAAAGAGAAAGATGCTTTAAATATACGAAATTCTATGTTCGCGGTACCGCTCCAGAAACGACTGTGTGGGGATCCTCTCCCTATTGTCTGAGTCGACGGCGGTTATGAATTAGAAAGTAAATGTCTGTACAGCTATCTATCTGTCTGTTTGCCTGCCTCTCTGTCTAAAGAACATAGGATAGTTTTTGGACCCGGGTATGTCCTTAAACTACGTCCAACAATGAGAGGTAGGGTACAGCGAAGTACCATCACGCTCGAGTCTGGAGAAGCCCAAATGGGGAAGTACCTCCTCCTTACCAGCCATGATAGCACTGCTACCTTTCAGGTATGTAGTGTTGAATTCCTGATGGTGAATCAATACCATAGGTTATAGGTCCCAGAGCTCCAACAACTTTTAGGGTAGGCAACGGGCATGTAAATCCTCTGGAGTTGCAGGTGTCCATAGACTACGGTAACTGCTTACTATCAAGCGGGCCAAATGCTAGAATGCCACCACCTTTGTATTAAAAAAAAATAGTTTTATAAATGTATCTACCATGACAGAGGGTGGTAATAGTTCGGCCAGGTAACCAGGTTATTTCTCAGCTATGTCAAAGAGAGAGCACAGCTTGTCTGTCTGTTTATTTGCCTGTCTGTCTGTCTATCTGTGTCTGTTACATATTCACGCCGAAACGTCGTATAGGTGAAATTTGGTATAGTGATAATTTTAGGCCCGCGAAAGGACAATTAGGATGTTTTTTATAAATGCATTTACCGTAGAAGGGTGGGTATAGTTCCGTCCAGGTTCTTTCCTAGCTAGGGCAGAGTTAGAGGACAGGGCATATACAATAGTGCTACGAACCAAAAATTAATGTGGGTAGTTTTAGTGTTACTGCCAAATTTAGTTCGGTTTACACGACTATCATTAATGTATCTTTTATTTTATTATATTTATTTATTAAATATAAAGAAACAACACAAACATTGCACTTTAAGTCCTGCAAAACTGTTAAGACAGTTTGACTGCAGGAAGACTTAACTTAAACTATACTAAACCTTATTATCTAATATTGTAGCTTTATAACAGTTAGATTTAATGTTTTCTTTTGCATTTTATAAAAGCGTTTACTAACCTCTAAAGGCGTACTAATTTTACGTCGCAGGCAAAAGCAAAATGAACATGCTAAATAAAACATGGGTCTCCCGCGGAGATATGAATGTGTGTAAATTCTATTCTAAATGTCAATATTATTGATTAAGGCGTGGGTTCAATCCGAATCCAACGGTTCAAATGTGCCCAGCAGAACGTGCGGAAAAATAACATGTGTCGTCTCCCATGGAGATCTGAATGAGGATTAACGCGCAATGCTACGCCCAAATGACGCTGGAATCGTTTAAAAATATATGTCAAATCCGTACAACGACTAGTGACTAGTCTATGTCGAATGAAAAACAAAAGAAATTTCTAACCAATATTTCCGTTAACATGAAATCAAATTAGCAAAAACAACAGGCAAATTATACATATTGTTATGAAATAATATTTAATTCCACATTTACAACAAAAAAAAATACGCCAATAAAAGTGCTGCTTCACTATAATATATGGTGACGTCACAATTTAAGACTTAGAAACTTAATAATTGTCAATCACTTAACTCGTTATCAAATTAACCAATCATAATCACTAGATTTTTACATCATTAATAATTTATAAAAATATCAACTTAAAACTCCAATGCATCAATTCAAAAACTATACAGAATATCGAAACTTTTTCAATCAATTATACTTAATAAAACTTTCCATTCCATTTTCAAATTCAAATCTTTTAGCCGTTTAGCGTATTCGAGCTGCGGCCCTATTCAAATTGTAATATGGAACTATTCTGGCGCTATGAGGACGAACCGTAGCGTAATAATTTCTATTAGCATTTAGTTATGAATCAATTCCAGCGTGTCCACAGGACTAGCGATTGAATAATCAATCAGAGGGAATGCAAATAGGGCTGGCAACAGGCTTGAGGACTGTTTTTAGGGCCGCAGGCGATAGCGTGGTTTGAGAGGGTATCGGTGTTACTGTACAAGTATTTTACTCTATTGAAATACTAGGTATTTTACTTTTAGCTTGAAAACATTTTCTAGCATTGCGTTGCTTTTAAAGGAAAGTTGAAGTTATGATTAACCCAGCTAAAATTGTACAATAGTTTGCTACATTGCCAGTATATGGGTACACTCCCAGTATATACAATTTCGTTAGCAACCTTTAAAAGCAATTTGGATATTTTAAATGTAAATTGTTTTATTCACTTGAATATTAATAAAATTTTGTTTTGTTTCAGGTAATTACGTCTCCAATTTCACTATGAAAGATCCAGCCCTAGAAATATCTTCACCAAAATTACAAATGACAGTGTTTGACAGAGTCCGCATATAATTTAATTACATATAATTGGACATTTATGATAGCAGTACCAAATTTTACAGCTGCAAACTCCGTGTAGAATAAGCGTGGTTGGAATCTTTTCTTAGATAAGTATGTTCGGCTATTTAGCTAGGTACAGATGTTTTTTTAGAAAAGCCGTGGCTTCAAACTCCGGTTAACTCAAACCTACCGGCTGCGCCGAAAAGTGCATGTATTGTATATAATAATGTCATGCAAATGTGGCGAGATAAGTATTATATGTACGCATCGAGTTTGAACGGGATAAAATATAAATCGTTCTAAGACTGCTCATGTTTTACAAATTAGTACTTTTATGACAGTACCTAGTATTTACGTCAGAATATATATAACAATGACTAAGTCGTGTCCAAATGTTATGAGACGGATATTTTGTGTAGATTCCGTGGCGACATATGGCCAGAATGGAATATTAATTTATTTAAACTCGCTTCTGGTAAGTTTTATAATGATAATCGGTATTTCATGACAGTACCTAGTATTTAGGTCCAAGTATATATAACAATGACTACATGAACTCCAAATGCGGTGAGACGGACATTTTGTGTAGATTCCGCGGCGACATGTGGCCGGGATGGAATATTAATTGGTTCAGGTCCGCTTCTTGCGTGTTTTCAGAGATGGCTGCCATGTGGCAGGATATCCGTAATTGATGATAAACTCAAGCAAATTCTCTTGATCTTTTGAAAACTATCATGAAGTTTTCATTTATCATCATCATTCATCATTTCAGTCTTAAGAAGTCCACTGCTGGACATAGGCCTCCCTCTAATATGACTTATATAATTATGGGGGAGGCGTTTTCATAGTCACAACGCTTGGCAGGCAGTTTGGCGACCGCAGTAACTATTGATTCTGCTTCGTACCCTACTGTCCATCAGTCGGTATTTTCCATATGTCACAACTTGCTACATCCTCAGAGATTGTGGTATGAACGTTTGATTATTATTTGTTAAAATGAAACTTATCTTATAATTAAATAATCCCCAAACGTTATGAGAAATTCTTTGCACTTATAGCAGAAATAACTTTAAAATTGCCAGGAGATAATGCAGTTAGAAACTTGTCTTTAAACTGAACATAATGGAATCAAGTTTTGTCTAAGACTTTTATACTATTAACAAATAAATGTTCGTGAAGTAAATTGATTATTTGAAACTTAACTAGTAAGCGGTAGGAAAGTTTTAACTGTTAAGTGGAAATAGATAGTAATATATTTAATCTTAAAATAGGCGAACTGCAACACCTTCCTAATGTTTGTCACAGAATTTAGCCACAGCTTATAGAAGACCGCGGTCTTCTCGGCATTTAAATCACATAATTTAACTAAGCCATTATTGTTTTATATTAAACAGAAACGTCTGCTAGGATATCATCGATATTTAAATCGAAAGAAAAATAGAAAAACTTGACTCTCAGCGGGACACGAACCCACAACCACTGGATCACTAGCCCAGTGCACTACCAATTGTAATGACGTATACCAGGGGCCAATTGCATAACAAAGTACAAGCTAATATTATTAGCGGTTTTGGTTGTAACTTGTACTTTTATGTTGCATAATAAAGTACAAGATACAATATACAAGTATCGAAATTACAAGCTAATAATACTAGTAACTCGACTTGTAATTTATAATTTTTTGTTGCATAATAAAGTAGCAGTAATGAAGTACAAGTTGCAAAATATTACTACTAATAACTCATATAATTAGTGAATTTTACTAGTTTTTGTTGCAAAATATAAGCAAAAACACAAATTATTAGAACAAACTTGTAATTATTTCTACGTACGTCAGGGGCACCATATTTTTAAAATATTAGTATTCCAATGATGAACCGCTAAACAGTTTAATCAAAATTAACCATTTATTTAAAATCAAAACGCACATTTAAAATGTTCGCTGTTTTCCCGTATTTTTTTATAATATTGAAATACGTTTGTAAGTACTGAAAAACTTCTGAAAAGCGCTGGTGGTCTAGCGGTAACATCGTGCGACTTGCGACCAATGAGATTTTCGGAACTTAAGTACGAAATATCATTTTGATATTCACGTATCGCTTTTCGGTGAATAAAAAACATAGGAAACCGAATTAATCCCAATGAAGTCCTCATTGTTTACCCTCAGGGTTATAAGATTAGATGGCAGTCGCTTTGGTAAAAACTAGTGTCTACGCCAAATCTTGGAATTAATTGACGAGCGGACCCCAGGCTCCCATGAGCCGTGGCAAAACGCGAGGAAGATGATGTTTGTACTGAAAAACATCAATTATATTTTGTTAAATAGCTGCCGCCGAAAATATGTCAATATTCAGTATTCAAATTGCCGACCAAATGTTACTTTTTTAGAAAAAAAACATGAACTAGGCAAAGGTTTTACTCATTCAGCCAACAAGTTTACTTATGATTTGTATAATTTGCTGATAATATTAGCACCAATGTTACAAGTTCCAAAAAATATATTATGCAACAGAATATATTAGTACTAGTAATTTGAAATCTTATAACTTGTAGTTTAGAAATATTATTAGTAATTTATGCAACAGGCATATTCTTGTATTATTAGTAAAATAAAAAATGGTTATGCAACACAAATAAGTACGACTTGTAAATCATTGACTTGTAACTAGTATTATTTCCTAGTATTATTAGTAAACTTTTGCAATAGGCCCCAGGAAGGATGAAATAGAAAAAAATTACAAGTCCAAGCGGTATTCATATAGCGCAATTGGTAGTGCACTGGGCTAGTGATCCAATGGTTATGGGTTCGAGTCCCGCTGCGAGTAATTTTTTTCTATTTTTCTTTCGATTTAAATATAGCCATTATTTTTGAAGAAAGCTTCTAAAATCTATACCTTTACCCTTACCATGAGTTGTGACTTGGAGGTTTTCGATAACGAGTATCGAGTTTACTATCTGTGCATCTCGTTTGTATTAAAATAGTACAAGCGAGATACACAGATAGTAAACTCGATACTCGTTATAGAAAACCTAAATGTCACAACTCATGGTAAGGGTACTTGCAAGACAGTGATAGAGAGATTATGAAGGCATAATATATATATATGAGTAATTTAATATAAGGACATATTAAATATGTTTGAAAGAAAACGGCAGACGCGAAAGATTTAAACGGCCATAAATATACCAAAGCAGGTTTAAAGGCTCCGCGTCGCGTTGACAGCCGCTCCTCCGAGGTAATTTAACTGCGGAGTCAAAAAATTCACATTTACCTATTCAAAAAATAAGGTCTTTCATAGTCCCTTTGTTGCATATTCAAATTCATGCTTAAAACAACTAAGAACAATACGAGTTTTTGGACCCGGGTATGTCCTTAAACTACGTCCAACGATGAGAGTTAGGGCACAGCGATGACCATCACGCTTGAATCTGGGGCAGCCCAACTGGGGAAGTACGTCATCCTTACAGAAAACCACAGCCATAATAGCACTGCTACCTTTCAGGTATGTAGTGTTGTCCTGGTGGTGAGTAAGGTTCCCAGAGCTCCAACCCCCCTTAAAGGCCGACAACGCGCTTGTGACTCCCCTGGTGTACGGGTGCCCATGGGCGACGGTAATTGCTTACCACCAGGCAATCCGTCTGCTCGTTTGCCGCCTATGTCATAAAAAGAATATTTATTATCGGTAATACTACTCAGTAGATTATAAATTGAAATTGATGAGTAGATGACCAGATACTTAAAAAAAGTGACCGGTCCTACCGGATAAGAGGAGCCGGTCGCTCTTTCCAAAGTATATATGTGATCTATTTCCATGATCCTTAAAAGTTAAAGTTCTAGGGGTAACTCTATTCACCAGGTCTAAACTAGATTTTGCGCTTTCCCGAATAAAATGGGCCTGATGAGAAATATATTTCACTGTAACCTGTGTTACCCGTGGTTTATTCTGGAAAAAAACGTAGCTTATGTGTTAATCCAGGGTGTCAGCTAACTCCATACCAAATTTTATTAAAATCGCTCCTGCCGTTTAGACGTGAAGAAGTAAAAAACATACACTCACAAACTTTTGCCTATTACTAAATATTAGTGTAGATTATCTGTTGAGAAATGATGGTTTTGTGGTGATATGTAATGGGTAATTTTTTTATAAACTAAGTCCTCGGTTCACCCTTTTGAGGAAGCTACAATGCCGGACACATACACAGGCAGACAGACATAGATCAAACTTATATACCTCTTTTTCGGTCAAGATTAAAAATCTAAGTTATACTAGCGTTTTGACGAAAAGCTGGATCAAATGATGATCGCATTTTGAGAAGAACCGGACTTTGAAATCAAAATCGTAAGCAGAATTAATTGGACACAAAAACTGTCCCAATATTCTAAAATCCACTTACGCACATTTTTTATGAATACTTGTGAACCGTCTCGGTCAGAGACTCTAGTGTAAGTTTCTTTTGACGTAAAAAAACGTTTACGAACGCGTAAGTGATAATGTTATTTATATGGGAAACGCAAACGCGTTCGTGACGTAAAGTTACGTTAAAAACTTACACTCATGGCTCTGGTTACTGTCGTCGACTGTCGATTCAGTTATTCTCTCTTGTCACTGTTTTTCCTTGTCAGTCTTTAAATTTAGTGTCGGTCATTCCAAAACATGTCAGTCAGCCTGTACAGTGAGAGTCTGGTCAGTACAGAAGCCCCGACAACTTGTATGGAAGTAGCGTAATAGATTTTCGGAAATATTTCAAGGATTTTTTTTGTGTCTTATCAAAATGGATTCTGCTGACGATTCGATTAGGAAGTCTGGTTTTTCTCCACAGCCGACATGTGACATTACAATGTTTCGCAAAGAAGCCCATATAGCTGTACTGTAGGTACTCATGTGAACCCTAGTGGAACTTACAATGTCGCTACATTGTATGTATTGCAAAGATTATTCCATTGTTGAATACATTTCCAAGCTTTGATCCCAGCAAACTTGCTTGATATATGGCTCGAAGTATTCTTGAAAGCGTATTTGTCTTTTACAAGTAAGTACATTTTGTTGTCTTCAGACAATTTCTCAAATTTCTGAACTGACACGTGTTTGTACTGCGAATACTCGCTTTATTCGTAAAAAATGTTTTAACTCGAGACATAATCGACTTTCAAATACTTTGTCTTGAAGTTTTATATTGAAATTAATACAGAGATGTGTATATAAATCTTGAGAGTTGAGTACAAAACTTATACCAATTTTATGAATCAACCTGTACTTACATGCAGAAAAACGCTTTTAACTAATTAGTCACATAGTTATTTTTATATTTCTGTTATATATTGTTAATACCAATACGTTACATATTATGTCATACAGTCAGCAGCAGAAGTGACTAAGCGTTTGAGGTGTTCAAAATGAGGTCAACACATCTCTATTGTCAAGAAAATAAGAGCGCGTGTAGGTCATTTTGAACACTTCAAACGCTTAGCCACTTTTGCTGCTGACTGTACA
Source organism: Grapholita molesta (assembly GCA_022674325.2). Taxonomy (NCBI): domain Eukaryota; kingdom Metazoa; phylum Arthropoda; class Insecta; order Lepidoptera; family Tortricidae; genus Grapholita; species Grapholita molesta. The sequence continues at coordinate 17,526,870 of CP053124.2, read as the reverse complement.
TATACATAATATAATATGTTTAGACCTCCCCCTAGGGATGAAGGGGACCAGTAGGTGCGGTTATTATACTTTGCCTTAGAAATTTCAAAAACTTAGCAAAAAGGCCAGTGCCCGAGGCGACACTCTTGGAACACATCCGAGTTAACAACTTCAATGAAAATATCCATATAATTTCCATTTTCTTCTCGATGACAAAGCCTCAAGGGCTACACACTTTGATTGGAACAAGGGCCCTCGAATCAAAAACACTTATTATTTGTAATAAAGCCGGTGACCTCTGCAATAAAATTCTCATCAAAAGAGGGTTCTTAAAAAATAACAAAACAATTCGTCTCATGAATCCATAATTCAGAGTAAATCGTCGACCGGAAACCGGGTAACCGCCGCTTCCTGTTACGAACCGTTGGGTCCAAGATGGCGGGGTTCCGCACAAAACATAAGAAATAATACGATTTTACTTGTAATTGTTTGAACAATTTGAATGGCGAAATCAAGAACTCATCATCATCATCATCATGTCAGCCGAAAGACGTCCACTGCTGGACATAGGCCTCCCCCAGAACGACCCAAGAAGACCGATCCTGCGCCTTCCACATCCAGCGGTATCCCGCGACTCTAACTAGGTCGTCGGTCCACCTCGTGGGAGGCCTACCTACGCTGCGTCTTCCAGTTCGTGGTCGCCACTCCAGAACCTTTCCGCTCCACCGGCCATCGGTTCTGCGTGCAATGTGGCCTGCCCACAATCAAGAACTGTGTAAGTAAAACTTTACAAGCTCACTAAGAAGTAAGGCTTAAAATTCAATAAATAGATAAAATAATAAATATTACAAGACAGCCTTACATAAATTGACTGAGCCCGAAGGTAAGCTTAAGAAGGCTTTTATTGTTGGTACTTAACTAACGACTATTCGGATGTCTCTCGTTTTTTTAAAGTTCAGCTTCTTCAATGTTTCATTTATAAGTATTAAAATATATTTTAAATTTTACTTATTATATTAATCAGAATGTCTCAGAAAAGCACCTTTAATTTAAAGTATTTTAACTAGTTAGAAAATTAAACAATAGTCGTCTCTTATTAGCAGAGAAAAGTCTATGCAAACTCATCATAATTCTAGAATTATTGGAATAAATGTCATTCATAGAACATTTTCACTTATTAATTTTCTGAAACTTAATTTTAGCTACTAAATTTAATTATTCATACTTCGAATAAAATTAAATGGTAGCTTATGCGTCGTCTTGCCTTTATTATATATAACTTTAAATATAATTTAAATATCAGCATTCCATAAACAATCTTCAAAAATTCCAAAAAACTATTCTGCTGTTAGCCCAGGTAATTAATAATTCCAGCCCTAAGACGTCCACTGGACATAGATCTCTCCCAAATAATTTTGGTTGGAAGTTTCCATAGACGACACGCTTGGTAGGCGGGTTGGCGATCGCATAGCTGTTGATTCGGTTTCCGCGGATGCTCATCCAAATGGTTTTCCCGTCGGCGTTTACAACACCCGTGAGACGAGATTGGTGCTATTCTCAGGCACAGATAAAGTTTTGTACATAAAGCGAAGATAATGAGAATTGTGCTATCTTTTTTGTATTTATTTAACTATTGCTATTGAGAAATTCGGTTTGCCATAAATTGAATAAAAACATTTGGTGTTCTTTAAGTTTATTCGGTCTACTCTAATACTCTCTTTTGTTATTTGGATACTGGCCTTACAGAATTCTTATTTTATTTTCAAATTCAGAACACCAATTTCGCCGGCGGTTTCCCGCTTGGCGTTGGTTTTTCAAAGATGGCTGGCGGTTGGCCGCAGGCGAATATTTCCACGACACTCCGACGCTCTTCCGGGTTCCGGGAGGAAAGTATGGGACGAGAGCCTTTTCGGATGCCCGGGGCCTTAAATCTAAAAATGTAGTTAAATTCTGACATGGCCATATTAATGTTTCTACTTATTTTCTTAAATGTAGCCTTCTACGCCCACGCACTATTTTTCGAAGAATTATAAAGAACAAAATGACTTAGAGTGATTAGTTCTCGGAAATCTTCTGCAGCTTCATTTCACAGCCTATATTTTCTAGAAAATTCTTCTGAAACCACAGAGACTTAAGGTCATCTTTCGATAACAACAATCGTTATGCAACATAGCGACATTATTGTGTCACATGCAAAATTTGAGTGAAGACCACGCACTGGCAAGCGCAGCGTAGGACGTCCACGCACAAGATGGACAGACGACCTCATTAAAGTCGCCGGAAGACGATGGATGCGGGTCGCTTCCAACCGGTACATGTGGAGGTACAAGCGGGAGGCCTATGTTCAGCAGTACACGTCTTGTGGCTGAGATGATGATGATGATGCTGTTGTAAAATTTGCACATTAACAATGTGGTAAGTACAGAAACATCGTATGAATCTACTCGAACTTAGGGTCGCTTTCTGTTTGAAATGAATACTTATGTAAGGTTTGATTTATTTTAAACACATTGTTGTCATTATTTTTACAGATATAAAGTTATTTTTGAACCTAATAATAATGAGTAAGTACATATTTGTTCGAAGTTCGATTTGGACAATTGAAAAAAAGACAAAAACCAGCTGGAACGGTCAGTTAGTTCACGGGAGGTAGAAGATGGGAGAGAAAAATAAAGTTATACTTAAAGTAAAATGGATTAAAGAAACAAAGTTATTTACTACTTGAATATTTTATTGTAGATATTCTAACAAGTCAGAAGTGACAGAACCAGCCCTACAAACGTAAGTGCACACCTGATACTTTATACATAGATATAGATAATTAAGGAACTTAAGTATAATATTAGTTATGCTTAAGTAATATTATACTGATGGTATAAAAACACGACAGTTTATTGTTAAGTACAGTATAGATACATAGAAATACTTCAAACAAATAATTTTATTCTGTTATATACAGACACAAATATTGTTGTTTTTCGCCTTAACAACGCCTGTGAGTTTTTTTTTTTTTTTGAAACCGCGGCAAAACCGATGTCAGTTGTCAATTATTAAGAAAAACTTAGTTTGAACATTTATTAACTAATACTTTTCGTTAAAAGAATTAATGTAAATACTTAATTAAATAACATAAATTGTATTTATAATTGTTGCTATAAGCATACTTACATATTATTTTTACAAGATATAATTTGTTTACGCTGTACAAAGTGCATTCGTGTAAGCAAACTGTACCTACAGGTAAGTACCTACTTATACTTACATTTTACTTAGAGTAGTGTATATGATTAGGTTCCTACTGTTTCTTGAGTTCCATTGCGCCTACGGGAGTGATCAGTCGATACTTAAATGTACTTTTCATGATGGGTTTAGTTTAGGTCATACCGAATATGTGACTAAGAAAAGATTTAGTAGTCACTGGGGATTTATTAAATTGAAATAATACTTACATTACAATCTCGTGGGTTCATTATGGGTGATTTAATGAACATTTACCGCTTATACTTAATAATTAATATACGAGTTGGCAATAATATAGTTATACTCATAGGTCCTTTACTTTCGGTGCGTGATTAGTGTGATTACTTACTAACTTGCTGGCTTATTTAAGCTGTATTATATGTACCTATTTGTTGTAATTGAACTTATTGTTAAGCTTTTATATCCTGTGAGGTACATAGCGAACGATATGTACGGAAATTAATCTGCTTTATAATATTCAGCTTAACTATAGTTCTTGCGACGATAACTAAAAACAAATATTTGCTAAAATTAGGTCATTATTCGACAAAATATGTTATCAATCATGAAACAATTAAACGTGGCTCATACTTTTATATTTCTAAGTTCCAGAAAATGGGTGATGAGTCTGACAAGCACCGCAATGGCGACAAACACGGACTGATAACATTGCGGGATCAGCACAATACGTCGGGTGACAGGAACTCTCGCAGCCGGAGTCGCGTGGCCAGGCGAAGCCCAAGTTCCTGCCGCCGTCGCATCCACGACAGGGAAAGAGAACTTCATCGCGAACGTGAATTTATTCTCCAGATAGAACGGGACCTGTTACGTGAACGCGACGAAGATCGAAGGAGGAGTGAACGCTTGAGCCGGCGCTACAGCTTCGAGGACAACGCGGACCGGAGCCGGCAATGCACCACTGAGCCCGCCGAACGCCGGAGCCGCCGTCCCAGCACAGAAAGGATCCGGCGGCGATGCCTACGTCCCAGCGCTGAGAGAATCAAGTGTCCGACTCGTGTCAGCGAACCCAGTCGCGGCCGACACGCGGAGCAACGAGAGCCATGTAGACAGCGGGACCTTCATCCAAGAGGGGAACATCGTGAAACAAGGTCACCTAGTCCAGTATTTTCTAGTAAAGATATTTTAAGTTTTATCCAGTCACTGAAAAGTGGCTTAACGTCGCAAGCTGTAAATCAGAGTTCACCGACACCAATGAGTATAAAAAGTTCCGATTATAAAAATATAGTACCGGAATTTGACCCATCAGCTAAAAACCAACGTATTGACGTTTGGCTGCGAAAAGTAAATGAATGTGCCTCTGTTTACAGCTGGGACGAGAAAACTACTGTACATTTCGCATTGCAAAACTTCGGGACAGCTAGGACCTGGTATGAGAGTCAGAGTTCCATCTTGTTTACTTGGCCAGAGTGGCAACAGAAACTTACGAGTGCTTTTCCTTGCGACCAAAACTTCACGGCCAGTCCCTAGAGGACATGTAGAGGCGTAGCCGATTTAATGAACCGATAGAAATGTATTTTTATGAAAAGCTCGCCCTCTTAAATAATTGTGACATAAAAGGAAAACGGGCTGTAGATTGCCTAATTCATGGAATTATGGATAAGACGACGAAGTCAGTGCTTTGGCGCTTAGGTGTACCGCTGAACCAGATGTTCTATTACAGTTTCTTATGAGTAATAAAGAATCTTATTTGGATCATTATACACTATTCAAAAATAAAGCAGCTAATGTTGCACCCGGTTCGATTGATATCAATAAAATGAATAGGGCCCCGTTCCAGAAAACATCTAGTTCGAGTACTAATGGGGTTTATTGTTTTAACTGTAAGGAAAAAGGGCATACATATTCACAGTGCACGAAACCCTTGCTAATGTGCAGTCGATGTAACAAAGTAGGACATGTCACTGAAAACTGCTATTTGGAAGAAAAATCTATAAATACTGCGAAGATGATAAATAAATCAGAATGATAAATATATCTAGTAAAGTAGAAACTGACGATCAATGGCTTGTCAATTCATACATTAGTAGATTTTGGCAGTGAGGTGACTGTACTGAAAGACACCGCAATGAAACTTAAATATTATTTACACTATGTTTTTTTTCTCAATTTCAATGCGCCAGACTGTCTAAGGGTGAAAACTGAATGATTTGCACTTGACTTTATAAGTCCCTCGAGAAGTGATTGGTTCGAGGTTGTAGTATAAGTCCCTCGAGAAGTGATCGGTTCGAGGTTGTAGTGTAAGTCCCTCGAGAAGTGATCGGTTCGAGGTTGTAGTATAAGTCCCTCGAGAAGTGATTGGTTCGAGGTTGTAGTGTAAGTCCCTCGAGAAGTGATTGGTTCGAGGTTGTAGTATAAGTCCCTCGAGAAGTGATTGGTTCGAGGTTGTAGTGTAAGTCCCTCGAGAAGTGATTGGTTCGAGGTTGTAGTATAAGTCCCTCGAGAAGTGATCGGTTCGAGGTTGTAGTATAAGTCCCTCGAGAAGTGATTGGTTCGAGGTTGTAGTGTAAGTCCCTCGAGAAGTGATCGGTTCGAGGTTGTAGTATAAGTCCCTCGAGAAGTGATTGGTTCGAGGTTGTAGTGTAAGTCCCTCGAGAAGTGATTGGTTCGAGGTTGTAGTATAAGTCCCTCGAGAAGTGATCGGTTCGAGGTTGTAGTATAAGTCCCTCGAGAAGTGATTGGTTCGAGGTTGTAGTGTAAGTCCCTCGAGAAGTGATTGGTTCGAGGTTGTAGTATAAGTCCCTCGAGAAGTGATCGGTTCGAGGTGTAGATAAGTCGTTGGTTCGAGACTTTATTTTAAATCATTCGATAATAGAATGGATCGAGTTTAGGGTCACAACACAAAGCTCTTTTAAAAGAACTTGACAATGCTGATTGACATGATGATTAATCACTTGTATACTTTGAATATGTAAAACGATGTATTAGAGTAAGAGGATAATAATAACATTAATAACTATTTGCGAATGTTACCAGCCTGTTCGGTTTTGTGTAACTGTTTTGTATGAATATGTAAAATGTGAGTAAATATAAGTATAATAAGCAATTGTTAAACAGAATTAACTGACCGAATGTAAGGTTCCACCAGGCGCGTGTATGGGGACCATACACGACGTCAGGATGGTCGAATGTAAGGTTTGATTTATTTTAAACACATTGTTGTCATTATTTTTACAGATATAAAGTTATTTTTGAACCTAATAATAATGAGTAAGTACATATTTGTTCGAAGTTCGATTTGGACAATTGAAAAAAAGAAAAAAAAAGGTGGAACGGTCAGTTAGTTCACGGGAGGTAGAAGATGGGAGAGAAAAATAAAGTTATACTTAAAGTAAAATGGATTAAAGAAACAAAGTTATTTACTACTTGAATATTTTATTGTAGATATTCTAACACTTACTCAAAAATAATCGCTTAATGTTTACTTATATACCTAAAGGTATTATACTGTTTGAGTCCGCGCAATTTCTGGTCTTTAATAGCTTCTTACAAACGGAAAAACAAAACATTAATCAACTCGGCTCTATAGTTTCTGAATAGTTTTTTCCTCTTTCTTTTATACAGTAAGTATTACAGGGCGTATTCTCAAAGGTTGTCCATCCTAAACCGCATGCGGTCACGGTATACGGTACGTCAAATTGTAACTTGAAAGTATAAAAAGTATTATTTCAGCATTCAGCCAAGTAAAATGAGTGTCACAGAAAATTATTTATTCGCGTCATAAAAGTTAAGTGCCGAGCTGTCTAGACGGCCGTGTCCGACTGTAGGCATAAAATAAGTTCGATTTGCATTATTTTGTATGGCTAATGCCATTATAACAGGTTAAGTATACTATACGCGTATGAAATTATTTATCTGACCCATACAGTGACTTTGGCTCGATATTCTTTATCCCTCGTTGCCATGGTTACGTTCCCCTTAGTTACTCTTCAAACCACAGTTTAATTGCATCTAAATACACAAACATAGATATTTGTAGAAGCTATACGTCCTTTTCATAATGTGTCAGCGTGTTAGTTAAACACGGTACCACATTACTTTTAACAAACTATGCTTCAGTTGTCCTCTGACTGATGTGACAGAGTAACAACAACAAATAGGTTGATACACTCCTTTAACCCATTTATCCTTATATCATTCAGCATCATATCAACTAAAGGACGTCCAGTGCTGGACATTGGCATCCCCCTCACTGTTAATTGAATCTCATACTGTTTTTGTATTTAATCAACTAGCAAAACCACATATAAAATGGCGGTGCGGCTAGCACCAGAGTTTATGTCAGCGTATTAATTCTTAAATATAGTCGTATTTTAATATTGACATACAGTTACCAACCTCAATAAATACGAAGACAAAACGGATATATAATTATATGAATTCACTTGTTTTTATAGACGACATGTTTCGATCAAGTTTTGGTGCCATATTTATTTGTTTTTAATCCTAAAGGCAACTTACTGAGAGGGTAATGTGAAGCCGGTTGTGTTCGCATAAATATTTACCGTGACCCACATTGATCCCTGTTATCCCGGGTAAACAATATAGTGTAAATATTTGACCCACTGTTGACCCCACACCTTGCGGCTCCATGGCCCAAGACAAAGGCGACTATACCCGGGACCCTTGGCAGAGTAGACATCACAGACGTAATAGAAAACTTAAAGCTTTAGAGACAATTTGTTCACGTTTGAGGTGAAAAAGAATTTACACAAAAATACAATGTAAGTAATTGAATTGGCAAAAAGCAAAATTGTTACGTGTTTTCTTTTGATATTCTACATAAACATTTTAACACTCATTTTGAGGTACAAAAAATAGAGGCTGATACAAACATTGTATATTTTCATAAATTATTTACTTGCTAACGGAGTTTATCTCCATTCCATTCGATTTCCTTCCACCTTTTCTCAAACAGAAACAAAATGTATGGGTAAACATTTTTTACAAGCTTAAGCCAATTTATTATTTCCCTTCGTATACTAATAAACAATTTAGATATACTGCTGCATAAATATGTATGCATTCCACCTCTAACCTCCATAATCTGATGCGGTTGACACCGGCTGACGTATGACATACATATGCATGTCCCAGGAATTATACGTGATTAGGGACACCTGGTTTGACTAATAGATATACCACAACCTTATTGGACGCCGTATTAGTGTGGCCAGATAAGTTATTTGATTTAATATATCATTGATTATACCGTAAGGCTATATGTCTTAGGTAAATGGTTGTGGGTGTTATTTTAAGCGGAAACATCTGCTATCGGTGCTAGTTAGTACATATGTATTGCATTTATCATCTGATGTCAAACACCAACAACTATGTTGAGTTATGCGTACCTCGAAATAAAGGATTTATTATTATGTAACTAACCAGTTTTAACTGATCGAAAGTTTTATTAATAATGGTATAGTTTATTAGCGAACATCGCGATCCTGATTAAAATAGTATTTACCCTTTCATGACTGTTAAAACGGCAACAATGGAGCTATGTAAAATCTGTTTCTTTTACAAAAAAAACGGATAGCGAGCAGGGTTTTCACACCTAAAGCTGATAATCCAGGTGAAAAAAGTACAGCTAAAAACGACTTTTATGCAGCTTTCGTGGATAGTAAAAAGAGTCCGTCCCCACAAAACGTTACTCCGTTCCTTGTCGTAAAGAATTAAAGCTACCAAAACCCGCATTATTTATCCGACATAAAACGAGTTACAACCGCATTCAGCGCTTACAACACGAGTTATGTCCTCTAGCCGTCCATCGCAGACGCACATACCTCGGCGAGTTCGGGCAGCTCTCGAGACCGTTAATAATAAGTGTCAGCGGCAGCTAGAGCACTCCAGCGGTGTCAGAAAAAGTGCCAGGTGCCGGTTATAAATAACACGAGTGTCCAGTAGTTTAGCCGTATTTGAATAAAGTTTGCAACGCCATTTTTGAAAATGCGGACGTAACATTGCTTGGGTTTTAGGTTTTTTTTTGTCTTCATTAGTAAGCTTGAGAGTATTTATAAGCTGAAAATGTGAGGATTGTATAAAGTATACAATACTCACAGAATATTAGTATAAATATTACATTTTAGAATTAAAAATATGAGAGTATTAACAGAATTAAATCGTTTTTAAGTTATCGAGAAGTTGTCACAGAACTTCCGAAACGAAAAATCTAGGTACCTAATAATTCCTTAGATTTAAAGCTTTAGTTATGTATTTAATACTAGCTGTGCCCCGCAGTGTTCCCGCGTTTATTAGGGAAAAAACGTAGCCTACGTGTTAATCCAGGGTGTCAGCTAACTCCATAACAAATTTTACTAAAATTGCTCCTGCTGTTTAGACGTGAAGAAGTAACAAACATATACACTCACAAACTTTCGCCTTTATAATATTAGTGTAGATTAGTGTGAAGCATTGGAAATGGCTATATATTTTCCGAAATCTTACCCTTATAAAATACTGCTACGAAACTGATACTTAAGGTATACACTATTATTAGATATAGTTAGTACGAATATATTGTAACTATTGGAAAGATGGGCTGTGCGAAAAATATTATTGCAAAAATACACATCGGGGAAAGCACTTAAGATCGGTCGTATCAAATATTCATTGGTCGTTTATTGGCGCAAGGGCGCGAGCCCGCAGCCATATTGCTGTATTTATTCTGTCAACACGCATTGTTGCAGTCAACGGGATAACGGGATATCTTCACTACAGATTAATAAACCGACGAATAATGAGAATAAGACATTAACTTGTGCCTATTAGTTCTTTCACCGCTAATCGTAATTAGACATGATTAGAATAAAAAAGTTGTGTTGGTAAGTCTTTTGAAAGTCCCCTTAAAAAGTTAACAATGACCATACACTCATAAGCACATCAATACATAGTAGTCACAAAGAAACAGTAGCAGTATCGGAACAAGAATATCGAGTGAATAGGATGTTACTGAACCAGCGTGCTACACCCTCGACCTCGTCGGCACTTTCCATCAGGTGTGACTGAGGTTTTTTTATAAAAACATATCTTAGTAAAATGTCACCTCATGTGGAAAACTATAACTGCCCTGTTTTAATTATTTATATTTGAGTACAAATTTAATAATGACGAGAGATATTTTTTTACAAAAGTCGTCATCATTTTGTTTTCAATTAAACATAGAAATGAGTAGATAAATGTCTATAGTTATATCAAAATTTCATTTATTACTGATATAATAAACCAATATTTAATTCCGATGCCGAAATGAAGTTAACTTTCTGTCAGCATTCCGAAACTTCCAGAAAGCTAGTTTGCAGATTTAACGTCGAATTTGTCTAAACAAGTTATGTTGAAGTTACCTTGTAGTCTATTCCTATAAGGCTCGCTAGGCGGGCGAGTGAAAAGTTGAACGAACCAATTTAAAGTTACCTTCCGTAACAACAAGATACAATTGAAGACAGTCAGTTGCAGTGACAACAGTCGACTGACTGATCAATATAAGTCAGAAAACCACTGTTAAACGAGCATATACTCGTAATAAGGAAAACTAAATATTTCAAAGGTAGAATCAGAAATGAGGACATTCCAAGAACAACGGCCGTAGTAGGAGCGGCAATGAGCTGACCATATAGCCCGGAGAATCGATAGCCGTTGGGAGTCAAGTCCTAGAAGTGACGACCACAGATAGCATAACCCGCGGATCGCTGGTAGGCAGTGTGCTGGAGATCGCTCCTTGTGGTAATGTATCGGGGAGGCGTATCTTTGAACATCCGTCTCTCCTAATAGGTAGATATATAAGTATAACAACATGAAAAATTGTTGTGTTCACACATGTTGACTCAATGCAAGTTAAGGGTAGATGGTATATTAAGCCTAAATTTTTGATGGTATAAGGTATAATCAGGTGGCATCATGAACATGAGAAAAGCATCGCATTAAGTACCAGTACGATGGATGGTAGTAGTCTCCCACTCGGTTGTGTTAGACAAACGATCGGAACAGTGCTGTAAGTTGCGGTCTACTCACCGTCGAACTCTTGATTTACGAACTAAATTCTCACGATGCGCTATTATGCTCAAAATTCAAAGACAGAAGTTTACCTCGTGTTTATAGAGTTAGAACTAGACTTCTATCTAAGTAAAACACTGTCTGAGTACAAATACGCTCGGCGAAAATTCTAGCAGGACCGTCCGTAACTATTTGAATGTAATTTAAGAAATATAACAAGTCGTTTTAAAGGCAAATTGGATCCTTTGCGACCATTTTGTGAACAAACAGTTGCACTTTGGCTCTTCTTCTTTTGTTTTATATTCTAAATAATCATTTCATCAAGAAACCGTTTTTAATTTGCCATATTGTAAATGTAACAAAACAAAAAATAGTTTATAGTCTATTACGTTAAGGTTCCCTTTTTAATCATTAAGATTTACTTAACTCCTGTAACTGTGATTAATCAGATTAATTCCTAAAACATAATTTCGAAATTCCTAACTTAGTGTAACTATTAAAACTCTCTCTGTACTCGCTGGAATCTCGAAGCAACGTAATCTGTCATTACGCGCGGCTATTCGCGCGCGGCGAACGGGGGGTCATAAAGACGTTGAACATTCTCGAGGGTTGCCCTTACTCAAATTCGCACTAAACATCGACTTGGAAATTACGAGCGCCCGTTTTATTTATACGCCTCGTAATATTTTCGGCTGTTATTCTTGTTGCGTGTTTAAATGTGTTCTGTCTGTTATACTAACTTGTGACATAATATTAGCTGCCAACATACAAATAACCGTTATTATCTCTGCCGTGCATATGTACTCGTATTGAAGATGTCATTTATGGGTTGTAAATCTTAACACGGGCATGTTTTACGTTCAAATAAAAGTTTTAGCTCGTCTGCCGGACAAAAGCAGACCTTTCCGCGCACTTCCCCTCATAAAACTAACCTTCGCACATAACTCGATCATAACTCACACGGGCGTCATTTGGCGCGCTATCTTAGTAGCGCAGCAGATCTTTACGATCGCCTTCTGAGCCCGATCGCGATAGGCAGAGCCAGGATAGGCTGAAGGGGTCTTTAATGAGGGATCTGATGCCGGGACGATTTTCCAGAAGATGCCACTTTAGAGCACGTAAAGATACATATACACGTGTGTGTATACGTTTTGGATGTGGGATTCAGAAGGGCACGAAACTGTGGATTAGGCCACGGGTATTGTTATTCCTCTGAATGTAGTGAAGAATCCAATTCCTAAGGGTATCTGAGATTTAATCGAAGTAAGAAGTCTTGACTAACTCGATATTTTGACGTATATATCACACAAAAACGACAAAATATCATTAACAACCTCCACAACCTAATAGTACACTTTATTGTTCAAGTACCAAATTGTTTTTTTTTTATGATATAGGAGGCAAACGAATAAATTAGAATAAACCTAAACCTACACTTAGTTTTTTTTTTTATACAATAAGAAATACTTTGTATTTTAAATATTTCAAGTAATTTTTAAATTTAAAACCGTGATGTCAATAAAATCAAGGCAACTGTAATAATAATGGAAAATGTGTTTGAAGTTATACTAAACACATATACATTGAAGTAGATTTTTAGTTATTCATGGCCAAACTCTGTTCCTAGTCCGCAAACCGTATTATTACGTATCTCTCCGTAAATCATTGTCTAAACTTCTAGAACTCCCCCCGATTTCTTCGGCGCCGATTCCGCATCTGTCCCTATCGGTGATCGCTTAATGAAACTTAAGAGAATACTCGTAGGTACGCAGTTCCTTCCACTGAGCGAGCAGTCGCCTCAGCAACCAGTGTTCTTGGCAAAGTCAGAACCCGGAATAAAAACCAGTATTACTATTTACTCGGTTTTTAACGGATGAACTCACGTGTACTTATATCGCACTAGGCGACATGTTTCGTGTAAGTTGCATTTTCAAGTCGAGTCAGGACTCACCGCTCGAGGTGAGAGTGCGTGACACTCATCTATTGTAACTAAGTATATCAATAGTTTTAAGTATAATATAGTATCCCCAAAAACTACCAAACATCATTACATTTTGATTTACTTTGAAAAGAAAGGAAAGAAACAGAAACATTACCGGTATTATTATACAGAGCGAATACCGGTTTCTGATCGCCGGTCAGAACCATCGCTTGATAAAAAACGCTCATCATGCATTGCATATATGTTTAATGTATTGTTTTATCCACATTTATAGATGCATTACTTTAACCATGACCGTTTTCTTAATACTTCTAATGTGCCTTACTCCAAATGGGAAATCTATTTGAGAAGTAAAAACTATAAATGGAATTAGTAGCCTAAAATAATAGCTATGTAAGAATGAAGAATAGCATCCCAGCGAATCCAATACGGCCAGCGGATTTATTCGCCACCCGATACCGTCGCGATACCGCCTCCGACGACACACGTAATTTAACTCCGAATAAGGATTTATTCCGGTATCAAAAAGAAATTATAAGAAATCCTGAACGGTAGGATTGTGGTCAGATTCCTTTAATAGACGGCCCAGGATCTCACGAGAAATATATCCGCGCGCTGAGCCTTTAATGTTCAACGTTTACGAAAAAGATATACTAGAAAACGGTTTAATAAAGCATTAAACGGTAACGTTTTGCGAAAAATATGAGCTAGATTTAGGAGAATAACCTCACAGACGAGAGTAAATTGAGCAGTAATGTAAACACATTTGTGAGAAGATAGAAAATGTGTCCGATGAAGGAGAAAGTAATATATGACACACGTTTGATAATGCTATCTCTTACACTCGTTTGGATGTTCAATGTCCTAGATCAGAAAAATCACGAACGTTATGAATAACATTAAGGTTAATAAAATAGGTGCAAAAGCTAGACTTTTTGAGAATAGGGCTTTAATATTAATGAGGTATCTTAGGGTTTGATGGACACTTCATAAATATGCTAATGTATGTTTTAGAGTAGAATGAACAATTCTTTTTTCAATGTTAGTTATTTTATCGTTTTAAATTGCGACGCTTCGGGCTGAAATCTGGAAAAATCTTTTATTTATATTAAGTCTTCTTTGTGGCGAATAATTTAACTTGTAACGTGTAAATTATTTGAATTTTTGTGGTGGGTTAGACAGCAGCTCACCTCACCAGAATGTCTTTTGACGACCTTTTAGGGGAACTCAGCAGTAGCCTGAAGGTCCAGCAGTAAACTGCAGAAGCTGATTGATTGATTTAAATTATTTCATTCATCAAAAGGGTTAATTAATGCTTCATGCATCAAAACGCGGCCTATCAGACCAGTATCAGTACCTTATCTCCCATGTAACGATGCGGGTAAAATAGTTAAGGATACGGCTACCTCTTGAGAGAATACATATACCGATACTTGTTTTCCGCATTCAATGAAATCTTAATAATGGCTGATGATCTGAATTTGTATAGCATTGTTCATATCACACACAATCTTGACCTGTTATTAACACGCTCGTTATTGCGTATGTTGGTTGCGTCCTGGCCGCCATCCGTCTCGGACGGACGTTGACGGATTGCCGTCCGCTAATGAAACAACCCGATCAAGTCAGGAATCAGGCTACAGGACAGGATTACTTAGCTGAAAACTCTGGATCTGTCCGTTTAGTTCATACAGAATGTGTCCTAATTAAAATTACATTTCCACGGCGGTCTTAATGAACCTACCAAGCTTCGTATTTCAAAACACACACAGAAATAGTTACGTGCTTATGTTAGGTCACCGCAAGTTGTCCTACTTCTTGTACTTAGGTTGGCTGTGCAGTATGCAGCATTCAGTATTAATCTGTACCGTGGCCTGAGTACTTGTGTCGATGATCACTCAGGATCTTTTTTTATGAAAATATACGCGAAGAAGTCTAGAATACTGTAATAAAATGGTGGAGCTTGGTGGAAAGCTTCAAAGTCTATTTGCGTTATTTATTTGCCGTATTTCTTTGGAAGTCACATTTGAGTCCCCATATAAGTCACCTTGAGAACATCACCACAAAAAGACAGACGTTGAAGAATGGTAGCACAGTCTTGATCTTAGTTGCCTTTGTTTATGTTAAAATTAGTTTTGTTACTATGAGAACTTTAAGGAGAGCATCAGGCAACTAACCAAGACTTTAATACATCTAGAAGATTAATGACTCAGTTGAACTTCGGACATAAAACTAAGACAAGTTCCATCCGCAATTTTACATAAACGTTCTCTCTGCCATTAAATTTTCAATCCCGAGTGTAGCAACGAATTCGGTCGCTGTCGCCGCATCATAAATCTAAAGTTTACAAGCTCAGTACTAAAGTAAACGACTCGGGAAATCCTTCTCGCAATTAAATAGAGAAATCGTCTTACGTAAAGTGCATTTTTCAGTGGTTGTTTGGGGCTGACGCGGCTCCATCCCTCATGTGTGGCTTAGCTCGCAGTTTCGCGAACACACGAGCCAATATTAACTCTCCCAGCCTATGAGCTCCTGGTACTTTTAACGAGTTTCTTTGGTTTCCGAGCGCACGTCTTGGAAATTATTTATGAAAACAAATGGCTGCGGCTGATTTATGAAAAGCAATTGTAAAGAAATTAAGGTAACTCCAAGTCGTTACTTTGGCTTAACGAGAAAAGCTTGCACAAAGGGTGATTTTAATACTTATTATCGAAAGGTGAACCTGAGACTGGCTAAGATACTAATTATAAATACCTTTCACAGATACTAAAAGCATTATTGTAGTTTCTTTTGTTATTTCTCAGATTAAATCAATGGATTCTTTTGACCCGCGACATTATTGATCGTCATTATACTCGGTAAGCGTCTAAGTGGAGTCTGCCCTTGAAAGGTCTCCCGAACAAGAACTATGATGAATGATTACCAGAAGCTACGACATTGGGAAACATTAGGCTAGTCTTAGTTCGGTTCGAGAATACGTTCCGAGCGCTACTTAGCGGGAGCAGAAAGGCAATTTTCTATCCTATTTCTGTCGGAACTTGGAATTATCTGCGATCAATCGGACAAAAGAGTCGAATGAACAAACTTATTTCTCGAAAGGCCGACAATTTATCACTGGCATCATTTGTTTCGGCAGACGTCAGCTAGTATTGTTTACGGTGCGCAAAGAATGCTCAGATAGATTTGATTAAAGTGCGGAGACAAAAGAAAAGTGCGTCTGTTCAGTTCTCAGGGGGCAGGCGGGTAGGGGTCTGTGGGGCAGGGTAATGGTTGTCGAGAGGCAAGGGTCGTGAGTGACACTTGAAGTTGTAATCATCCTTGCTGGCTTTCACCCGCGGCTCCGTATTTTTGTGAGCCTCATTAAAACTACGACCCGCCGCACCCGGTAGTGATGGCATCAGAGAATGAATTGCGAATTCACATACCATGTTCTCTCTCGGATCCCTATCTTTCTATAGAAATAATTATCTGTCTGCATGTATTATTCCATTCATTTCCTGCATGGAACGGGAATTTGTTTTCTTCACGTTTGTTTCAATGTTAATTAGTGTAGTCTCTTAGGTTAACTATTTGTAAGTTAATTTAATACATACAAATGAATGAATTGACATAAAATATGACTATTGATTACACTGGACAATTAAGTGATACTCTAAGTATTTAAACTTCATTTTGATAAATTAATATTAAAAACGCACACCTCAAATATTATAAACTTACAAACTGAAAGCGTAAAAAATAAAGATAGACTTGTCTTACTTAAATATTGTTTCGTGGCAAAATTGTTTTATAAACCTTCTTACCCACACTCAATTAATTACTTAAAATTAATACATTGAATCTTTTTCTACTCAATATAGATAAGTAGTTAATTACTATATTTTCGAGTAATGCGAATATTTTTAGTTGTTAAAAATATTTTCCATAGATCAGTTTTGGCAAGACTAGCCCTTAGTCATGACTTCGTCTGCGTAGATTTAAAATGACTAAAATAGTGTTTCAAAGATTAAATACATAATAAATAAATAGATATGACAAGACATCCATCAGATATTGAGTTTACCGTGGGCCAATTTGTGTAAACAAATTCAAGCCAAGCCTTTCCGTTTCATAGGCAGGATCATGGTTAGTGACCCATTAGGCCAAACTTGTCATCACAACATTAAAAACTAACTTTATCTTACTCGGACTTCATACTATCTTTCATACTAAATACAAGTTTATCTCAATCCGTTGAGATAGTTTCTGCTTGAGGAGGCAACAATTATAACACATTTTTATTATGGCAAACAATGCAATAATATCAACAGTAAGGAAAGGGTATACAATCAATAACAGACTAGATGGTCAGCAGTCAAGAAAGACTCTCCTGACCCTCCCAAGTCCTCAAGGGTTACGTGACAATCACTCTCCATCTTTTGAAGTGTTAGGGGAAGACTCTCAAACTTACAAATTATACTTGACTTGAAAATTTTACCATTTCGTAGTCGGCTTACAAGTAATTGGAAGCAGACTGTTGGTGGCGGTATACGAATACATATATCGACTTTTTGAAGGATCCAAAGTGTCGCATATATCTGTTTTGTCAATATACGAGAAGATTTCCAAGGTTCACCAAAGTAATTTCCAAGTTAATTTCGAAGATTCACTAAGTACCAATTTCGCAAAACGCAAGGCTAACTAACTACCGAACAACGTCATGCTCTAATAGCAAGTTTGATATGTTATTTTAATTGACATTGGCGAAATCATCCATTAACATATTGATGGAGCCATATTTTAAAAGAAGAAGAACAAATGTCGACTATTCCGATGTTTTTAAAAATCGATTAGTGCTACCAACATAAAGATTATTAGCAACATTAAAACCAGTCAAAACAGAAAATGCTACTAACCTAAATATTTCGTACACTGACTGCAGTTCGTACACTTTTGTCCTGCAGTTAGTGGTATTATTAATCGCCATTTTGTTATTGTTCACTCCATTATTTATGAATTCGCGTTTCATTAGCGGTCATTACGTACGGAATTAAATAATGTCATATTATACGCCGTATTTGTTCGGACTTAATTAGGTGAGCGTATTGTTGGCTTCGAACAGCCGGTTAATACTGGCGAGCTTAGTAAATTGTAAAATCAGTATTAAAAATGAATTTAGCCATTGTAAAATTATCATTATAGAACAATCCATAATAGTATATTACGTAGATAACTATTATAAATATGATGAGTATTTATGAGTACTTGCATATTGGTTCCCAGAGCTCCAACCCCCCTTAAAGGTCGGCAACGCGCTTGTGACTCCCCTGGTGTTGCGGGTGCCCATGGGCGACGGTAATTGCTTACCATCAGGCAATCCATCTGCTCGTTTGCCACCTTATGTCATAAAAAAAAATATATTTTTATTTCATTATGCCGCGATGTTAATATATTTTAAATACCAGTGTTTCTTAACTTATTCAAACTAATTTTGAAAGTGCTTTTATATCTAAATATAAACCCTTAGATTCATCAAGTAACAAGTAAATGAAATGTAGTAAAACTTTTCTAATCAGTAGATAAGTAAAGTTTGTTAGTAGTACATTATTTTACTTTAAAACTTCAATTACTACTTCTGCAGATAACCGTTTGACTTGCGAGTTTACAACGAGAAACGCCTTTTCAAATTCTAGGCTTTAAAATAAACAGTCATAGAAATGGACGAAAGCTTCAACATACATTTTTACGTTTTACAAAAACACGCCAAGTCAACAACAACAGAAACGGAATAGCGTTCCGTGTAAATGAACCTCTCAGAAAATATCGAATACAAACCTTATATTTCGAAATTCAAAGAACCAGCGTTGCACCGGCGATGTAACAATCGAATGTATTCGTACATCGCAAACACTGATTTAAAGCGAGAATCGAAACGAAACGTTCGACAAAGGACGAGGTAACGACTTCCTAGATATTCGACCGTGGCGATAACTGGCGATCAAAAGTGTTCGAGTCGAAAATTGCAGGAAAATGATATTTGAGTTTTTGAGTGAATGCGAATAATGGAGGCGGGTAAGGGATGGTGAGAGCATACGTGAATGACAAAGAAGAGTCATGCCGAGATTTGTTTGATGTCGGAGATGCATAATGAAGCGTACTTTTATAATGAAAGGTGTATTAAATTTGAGAAAAATCTATTCTTATTGCTTTTATTTAAATGATGATCTAAATATTTGCCCTTGTTAATAGAATACCAGCTGGTACTGAAAATGATATGTCTGTGTATTCAACTAAATATTGATATTTTTAATGTAAGTATTGATATTTTTACTAATATCCTTCCTTATTCCGACAGTTTACTAGTTTGTTATGCAGTTACACTACATGCTCAGCTATTTATATTTCATAATTTCTAAAATGAATGTGGCACATGTCGTTCTGGGGGAGGCCTATGTCTAGCAGTGGACGTCTTCTGATGATTATGTGGCACAACGAAGATTTACAATAAAAACGATTATCATAAACATATTACAGATTAAAAATGGTTTTAAAACCATACGGCTTAGATTTTTGGCAATGTATAAAAACACAAATGCGACACTTGAATAAAGTACTGTGCCAAAGTGATGCCAAAGTTAAGCTGCCTATCAAATATTTTCAACCGTTATATCAAAACACAGAATTTATATTTACTACTTACCGCGAATCATCCCGTCATTCTCCGTGAAGAATTACCCCAGTGAGTGGCAGTAGCCCAGTTTTGGGCGGAAGTCGGGGCACGAGTTGGCGATTTGGTGCAATTTGCGGGGAAACTTGGCCCGTTGACTCCGCTCGCTAATAAACAACTTGGCCGGTGCTCTGCCGGGCCGAACCTGGTCTAGTTAACGGCCGCGACAATTTTCAAGAGCTGTTTGGAGGTTTTTTATTTTAACCTCAACAGTCTTACTACCAATATATTAATTGTATATAGAAGATGGTAACTCACGTTTTATAAGTCGAATATTGCTAGACGTTCGCGTTGGCTAACCGACGCAGGCATGACGAGCAATATACGTATTGTAAAACGTTAGTTAACCGCTTCTATACAATTAATATGTTTTGAATCTTATGATAGTTTTGTGTTTAAAAGTCTTACTACCAATCCTTGAACTCAACATTTAATATGTAACATTTAATGCTTTATTATTTGTCTTTAAAATTAAAATTACTAAAACGTAATAAAATTAATGACACACAGACAGAAACAAATTATTTTAAAAATAAAATCTCAATTTTTTTTTTTTATAACTTGTAACACGACACTACTATACCCCTTATTTATATATTTTATACCTAAACATGAATTACCCTCAACTTCGGACATCGATGTGATCACTTTTTCTTAATAAACCTATATTTCAATGACTACTTTTTATTAATTGAAAAGAATAGACATAGATAGTTAAAATAAATTAGTTTTATAGATTTAATTACCAATTAAATTAACTTAGTGATATAAACTACACTTCCTAGTGCTAGCTAACATTACAAACGGCGGTATTTCTTTTGATTTACCTCCCATATCATTATTTTATTATGATTAGAAGCACTTACCAACTTAATGAAACATGCCACGCAGGTATCGTTCCAATCGCTTACCATAAGTGAGTCGGTTTAGGCGGCGCGCACATACAAGTTGATTCCCGTCGGGTTAACTCATTTTTCCCTCAGTTTTACTTGGGTTCATGAAAAAGAGGGAAAGCACATAAAATAACGCAGTTGCAAAAAATAACAATCTATTTCTCAAAGGTATTCGTAGCCTAGCGACCTAGACTACAAGTAATTCAGTTAAAAAAAGACAGCATAAATTGTAACAGACTAGAGGTATGAAAGGCAATGTAGATTACAAAATATAAATTCGCATTGAGAACCATTGTCACTCTAATTACAATTGAATTTGAGCAAAAAAGAATAACGCCAGATTATTTTCTAATATATTTTCGCAATTCTGAGCTCACGAGTCACTGGCTTCTGTTGCCAACAACTAGCCGTGTCGACCAGTGAGAACCCGGCCAGGTCCAGTAGGCGAGCCCGGCCAATTTGCAGTAAATAAGAATATCGGCCGCATCGTTATCTGCCCTCGTAAATGCGGTAATGAGCTGCTGGGTGGTGCACTGTGGCCTTTATTTGATAAAAATAGATTCGCGGGCTTTGCAGCCCTTTTCAAGCGAAAATGAGTTTGATGACCAGTACCCTTACCATGAGTTGTGACATTGACGTTTTCGAACTATCTGTGCATCTCGTTCGCACAAAAATAGTATAAGCGAGATGCACAGATAGTAAACTCGATACTCGTTATCGAAAACGTCAATGTCACAACTCATGGTAAGAGTACAGAGGAGCCTACGTCGTTACCTTGTTTTACTGTAATACTTTTTTTTCAGAGTCATTTCGTACCTCGTCAATGCTAGAAATTTTAAACACTACATTTTTTATGGTGAGATTCAACCATATTAATCCAATCAATCAGTACAGCCGCGAGAAATATTATGTTAATAATCAATGTTGGAAGGTACGAAGTAGCACAGATAACGAATTATTTGACTTTACGACTTCTTAACATTACGTAAAGAAACAAAGAATATATCTGTTTCATTCGAGAAGATACACTTAATCATTGTTAAATTGAAATATATAAGTTACTTTGGGAGTGAACAACGACTTGAACATATAACTTTTAAAATTTGGAACATAATACATAATACTCGTAAATCCTCATTGTTCCCAAGTGCCTATATAAAAGACAAAATGAAGTAAATAGTTTTAACTTTAATTCAAATGAGCAAGGTTCTAAATTGAAAAACCCTATCAAATGTTTATAGGACTTAGAAGAATATATACTCGTAGTTCATGAATATTAAGTACCTACATACTCGTAAATGTATGTTTGGTACGAGGATTTTATTTTGGCCGTTAACTGGATCTATACAATTTTCTCTCCAAGAATGTTGTTTCAATACTTTGATGCTGTTTAGTTTAACAATAACCATAAACTCTCGAGCTATTAAGTAACACATTTACGACATTATTTTTCAAATATATTTAAATAGAAATTTTCTTGTTAACTATTTCCCAGAAATCCTTGGAATACGCAATTGAGATACAAACAAAACGTTCAAGTCTTAAAACATTTTCAAATATCCGAAATACGTCCTTTGTATTCAGAACACTGATGTAAAATAAATATTCCAGTTGTATTCCTAACAATTATATTCTGGTAATTGTTACAATTTCAAACATTACAGACTTTTTTCAACCTGCGGGTGACAGTTGCGAGTTGCGAGACTTGTTTAGCGGAACTCCGCCATTTTGTACCAGAGGTAGAACGCTCGTTACACTTTTAATTCGTGTTATTTCATTTCATTTTTAGGCATTATGTAAGTAATGTTAATAATTCATTATTAAAATATTTACAGTTAAGCATTTATCATATATAACCGACATGAGACACCATTTATGTTGTTAAGGCTGATTTATCTACTGCCTCACTTAAACATTTTAACTAAAAATGTATAAATACATTTTAACTACTAATACTCTACCTAACAATATCAGTAACATCAGTTGTTCTAATTACTAAACTTTTATGTTCGACGGCTGTTAAACGCACTGAACATCGAAGACGTCACTTATTTAATTGTTCTATTGGACACTTCTTCTTACTTGAAGACTTTAAAAATTGTGCACATTTTTAGGTAAGTACATATCCTAAGCTCAACTATTTACAAGCGGTCTATGTATATAATTAATTAGACTTTTAAATTCTGTAACTATTTAGATTCACACACTAGTCGTTGCGAGACGTCACAAAGGACGTCCGAGACAGTTCTAATTACTACACGGTCCGATATGCAAATCGGTTGCTTTGTCTGTAATAAACACGCGCGGTCCGGCAAATTGCTCCGTCTGCGAGACCCTTAATAAAAGCACTTGCTGGCTGAATGGCTGGACGTCCAAATTTACCATCTTTTTGTTTTTGGCATGCCGTCACCGAAGTGGCAACCTTTGTACAGTCAGCAGCAGAAGTGGCTAAGCGTTTGAGGTGTTCAAAATGAGGGCAACACATCTCTATTGTCAAGAGAATAAGAGCGCGTGTAGCTCATTTTGAACACTTCAAACGCTTAGCCACTTTTGCTGCTAACTGTACATGTGACCCTGAAGTGAGCATTGGACTGGGACAAACGTACACTATTTAACTTCATTTAATTGTATATTAACTGCATGAAATATTTTATTTTAACTTGAATCTTCATCTTATAATTTAGTTTCACAATTTAATACTGTTCCAAAGCCTAGATTAGATGTTTCAAACAGTTGTAGCGTATTTATTTTAATTAAACACGTTATTATAACCTTCACTCTCCTTCTATTGAGTTAGAAATATTTAATGTTAATATTGTTTTAGAACCTGCTTAAAGTTGTAAACTTGCCAGTATTATCAATTAAGTTTTAAGATATTCTACATTACGAGTAGATCGCAAGAACGAGATATAAAGCTATCCAAGCCACAATGGCGTACATGTGCGAGACAGTTCTGTAATATATCCACCGCTGCATTTGACGTGCCGCCGACCGCCATCTTTGAAATGTCTCGTCAAACGCATCTACGGAAATAAAGTATGGAACAAACGCAGCCTGAGGTCCGTCGCGCATTGTTTATATCATGCATACATTATTTTTTAGCTTACTTGTACTATGCGAATATTTTTATGGAAATCACAAATACATTGGATATTGATTTAGAATATCTAAACAAATAATTAGAAATCCTTTCAACTACCATTCTTCCTCGACTTCCACGGTAATACATAGTGCTGTGTGGTGCCGGCTAAAATAGCACCACCTAATCTCCAGCTAGACGACAATGGGAAAAAACTGACGGCAACTATGAACCTACCCTCCAAGATGATACAAACCATATTTGTGAGAGGCCTATGTCCAGCAGTATGTGGCCGAGATGATGAATACCAATAGTTCAGCTTATAACTCAGATCAGCTTGACACCAAAATGAACAACGTTTTCGTAAAGTTCAACTGTGTTGTGAAATGCGTCAATTCGCTATTCTCCCGTCCCAATTTATCTTATCAAGCGACATTCTCGTAATTATTTAACAAAACAAGTAAACGCGTGACAAAAAGTTATAACCAAATGAATACGAAATTCTGGAAGGTTCCTTACTCGGGTGTCAATTAATTAAGACGGGGGAAGTCTACACAAGTTGGTTTTCGAACGTACTGTGTAATGACGTTAGGTACGAGAACTTCGGCATATCTTACTTAAATAGCTTAGGGAGTATTAATTGTTTACAAGTTGAGGAAATAGAGGTTTTATGTAGACTCTGCAAAGTTTTGAAAGCTACGTATGGGGGAGTGTATCTTGTTAAAGATGGGGGCACGGACAATAGGAAAACGTGGCATATTTTAAAACCAGGTGAAGGTTTTCTGTGATATTTCCTCCCGTCAGTCTTTTTATCAAGCTCATTAATTAAAGGAAATACAATTAATTTAAAATATAATTTGATAAACCGATATATTTTGTAACAGTACCTATAAGAAGAAAAGCTTTAATTTCCTCCTTTAGGTAAAACAAGAAGGTAAATGTACTTTTTACCGGTGCTCGACACTATTCCAGTATATGTCCCTGTTGTATCTTCAAACTTAAGTCCTTAACAAAAAAGGTAGACCCAGAAACCGCAGCGTCTCCTTAGAGTGGTGGAAAATACTGCGATCGCCACTCCGCCTGCCAATTATGCCATTAAATCCCCATGCTCAGAGATCTTAAATCGCTCCTTTTGGAGAAGGTGACTAATCCAGCAGTGGACGTCCAGTCAGCATGAAGAATATGGTACGAAAAAGCGCACCAAAAGTATCTACCGTTTTTTAATTGCTTCACAAAGAGACAGATTTCTGCGGGTTTTATCAATTGAAATGCGATATAAAACTCAAACTGTAGAAAATATCTCGTAAAATACAGATGTTACTATTGATGGTAACGCCACTATACGTACTATCCTCCTAAGGCCCACCATATAAATCACGATCTTCGACTCGAATTTGTTCTTTATAGTATACGAAATAAAGTAGAATCTCTTTTGTTTCAAAATCGAAGAAAAAAACAAATGAAATTCAACTCTGTTCCAATTGTGTAAAATTGAAATTTCATTATAATAATTAGTACTACAGGCCCGTGGGCCTTACGAGGCTATAGCACTAGCGTAAGAAATAAATCAATATGTACTACGTGAGTATCACTCTTGTTTTACTTCTGCACATACAGGATAATTCAGGTGTGTATCACAGGACACGAAGCACGTTCAAAACGAACTCAAAAAGCCGGCGTTCCGTTTATGTACAAAGTGACATCGCCTGCTCTGAATCTTAACTGTTTATATTGCATAGACATACCATTTAACTAGACGGAGCGCGCTAATAATAATACCACGATCGAAAGGGATGGCCTTATGTAACTTTCCATAGGTATGGCAGAGACGGCGCTATTTTCGTCCGTCCTTGTCATACTTAGTCTCACATATTTTTGTTCCCCTCCAAACTGGATCCTTCAGAACTGTCAAAGTTGGAGGGGAACAAACAAATGCAATTGGAATTTTCTTGGGTCTTCAACCAAAATTGCGGTAATTAATACAGAATAACTTAGTTATTTTGTTGTAAAGAATGTCCTGTAAAGCAAAACTATCGTGAATTGTTACATTTTGGGCTACAAAAGCCAGAATATTTTTGTCCCTTACTAGCGCTCGCGGATGCGTACTCCAGTCATTATTCCTCCTAGTTATATTGAAAGCCTTTATACGTTTTCCAAGGGATCTGTTTTCGTATGGGATTTTAGTTAATTTGTATTTAATATTTATTATTTGGACGGTTAGTAACTTAGGAATTTTTAATACGCACATCTATAAGTACTAAGTACATACCAGACTATGATAACAAGATACATGATTAAGATATATGTGGCTAACGTGCAGGAAAACAAAAAGCCACCATACCAGGATTCAAGCCCAGGACTTGCAACTTTCGACCAGTCACTGACAACAAGTACCAGCTAGTAATTTTTATTCCCATACATGCCGGAGCCATTTTTTTATGACAAAAGGTGGCAAACGAGCTGACGGATTGCCTGATTTTAAGCAATTACCGTCGCCCATGGGCACAACACCAGGGGAGTCACAAGCGCGTTGCCGACCTTTAAGGGGGGTTGGAGCTCTGGGAACCTTACTCACCATCAGGAACACAACACTACATACCTGAAAGGTAGCAGTGCTATTATGGCTGTGGTCTTCTGTAAGGAAAAGGTACTTCCCCAGTTGGGCTTCTCCGGACTCAAGCGTGATGGTACTTCGCTGTGCCCTACCTCTCATTAAAAGCTAATTATGATTCTCTTCATCATGTTCAACTATCTGAAGGAAGCCGGCAGGAATCGAATTCTAAAGTAGCGCCGCCACTGCTGACGACTAATCTTAGACCGTTAAACAAATAAAGCTCATTATACATCGTTATCGCGGGAGCAAATATAAATTTGTTGTAGAAGTAGTAAAACAGACTGTCCATTTAGGAAAAACAGACTTTTCTGCCTACACATTATAAGCCTCCAAGAAGTTCATCATAACTAGCACGAAGTTTTTGCTGCATAATGTTAATAAATCTTGCTTTTCACTCTGTTAGTAAGAAAATACCATAATTGACATATCAACTTAAATAAATATAAATGTTTTAATTTAATACGACTTTATTTACTCTTTGTTGATCTTAAGTGATTTTCGTAATATATGACAAATAAATTCTCTATGTTTTCTACTAATAATCTGCGGCGTCGTGCAGTAAATATCCATTTTAACTGGCTAAATGATCTTTCGACTGCCACTGTTGTAATGGGTGCGTTTTTAAAACGACGGAAGTAATCAAATGTAGAACGATATATAATGTGACGACCGGTCTGGCCTCGTGGGTAGTGACCCTGCCTATGAAGCCGATGGTCCTGGGTTCGATTCCCAGTCGGGGCATTTATTTGTGTGATTAGCACAGATATTTGTTCCTGAGTCATGGGTGTTTCCTATCTATTTAAGTATTTATATGTATCTATCTATTATATATATCGTCGTCTAGTACCTACAACACAAGCCTTACTGAGCTTACCGTAGGACTAGGTCGATTTGTGTAAGATTGTCCCAAAATATTTATTTTTTTATTTTCATTTTTATATAATTGAATCTAGTACTATCGCCTTCTCCGATATCAGTGTACACATTTTTTTCATAACTTCATATCCGACATTTTTCTGCAAAACCACTTTGAACTTAAAAATCTGTTTCCCATTTTTTTTTGAGAAAAGTGTGTCTTTCAGAGTTAAAATGACGCTTCAGAGAAGATTTTGTTCGACAAAAGTAACATTGCACTTCGAGCAAAATAGTTTGATATCGCGAGCCTCTAACTCAGGATAATCCTGTATTAACAATACCACAAATTCATCACACGTTATTTTCCTTCGAACCATTTTAAAAGGCAACTTCTGTTTGATTATGTTTTTTACAAATACAGAAGAATGACTAATCTAAAGTGACTGATGAGGTTGCGTACCTAATAGGTAATCTTATTAAGTACTAATCAAGTCAAGTATTATGGTACGATAGCATTGATATTCAATAAAATAATTATACATTTTTAAAGTCGTAGGTAAAAACGTTCTCTACACGAATGTCATTTCTGTTTTTGACTGTTTTTTATAATCTTTCAGTACTGTCAAATCGAATTCGCTCCCGCGATAACGATGTATGTATTACATAAAAAAAACGATCATTATTCCTTCGTAAGGACGTCATCAAGTCACATTATCGTTCAAATGAGATAGCAAGATGAATCGTGAGACGATGCCATGTGCCAATTCGTAAGGATTTTGAGTAATGAACTGTCAATCCGTCAGTATTAATGACTGAAAGTAGGACCTAATTAATATTTATGATCCCGTGTTAAACAAGTTACTGAAATAATTATGAGATTGTTAATGGTTTGTTTATTTGCCCACAGGACGCTGTAGACGCTGTTAAACAAGGCATCACGATCATGGTGAGTGTTTTAAGACTGGTTGCATATTAATAATAAATATATTATTTTATTTATTTATTTATATTATTTGGTTGCATATTAGTGGTTACAATATTATTATGTTCGTACTTTTACAAAGCTCAAATATTAAGATATTTCTTACTTTGTTTCTATCTTTAAAAATCACAATCATATTTTTATGATTTCGTTATACCTTACATTACAAAGTAGGTACCGCAAAATTATGACAATAGTTTTCAATTACCACCATCGTGTACAGTCAGCAGCAAAAGTGACTGAGCGGGTGAAGTGTTCAAAATGACTTACGCGCTCTTATTCTCTTGACAATTGTAATACTGTTTTGAAAAAATAAGTCCCGCCGAGTTTCTTGCCGGTCATGAAAGTCAAAATGCTTCTCGGGTCAGAGGTGTAAGGTTAGAACCGGTATAGTTTTTATTTTTATTTTTTTGTATACTCGACATGTAAAAGTACCCTTGTGGCCTACTTACTGAACAAACGTTTGAGTTTGAGTTAAATAGAGATGTTTTGACCTCATTTTGAACACCTCAACCGCTTAGCCACTTCTGCTGACTGTACAAAAAATGTGTGCAAATTTACAAATAATTTAGCGTAAGCCACGCTCTGGTGTTACTCCGCACTTCCGCCGACTACTAATCACCGGGAAGGCAGTGATTAGAGCCAGCTAATCAGTGATACCTCTAACGCGCCGTCACCTACACGAGATCACGCCCGCCAATTAGCGAGCACGTGCAAAACAACACGTACAAACTGCAGTAGCTGACCATAAGTAGACCTTATGCCGTTGCAATAGAGTTTACGAAGGATCAGTTGACAGTTTGGACGGCTGTATGAAGCCGACTCTGTGTGGACTAGTCACCGAGAACGTACTACTAATATTCTTCTTCCCCGCATTGTCAGCATTTTGCCACGCCTCATGGGAGCCAGGGAGCCGCTTCTACTAATCCCGTAGGCACTAGTTTTTACGTAAGCGACTGCCATCTGACCTTCCAACCCAGAGGGTAAACCAGGCGTCATTGAGATCAGTCCGGTTTCCTCGTGACGTTTTCCTTCACCGTAAAGCGACTGGTACATATCAAATGCTCTTTCGTACTTAGGTCCGAAAACTCATTGATATGAACCGGTGTTTCCACATACACTAGCATTTTTTTTTAATGTTCAATTCCTTACATATAAAACAATAGTACCTAATTTTTTTTAAGGAGCAACAGCTAACGTCAACAAAATACGTAAAAACATGCACTCAACATTTATATTAAATTACTTTGTGCTCTTGCGGATAAAGAGGTGTTTTACTGTCTTTAAAAATAATTAAATTATAAAAGGCTTTCCAAGCTAGTGAGATAGAAAACAGTTTTTTGTCTACGAATGGTTTTTTGAACTGAATTCAGTATGATACTATGTAGCGTACTAATCGTAACGCATCTTAGGTAGGTTAAGCTCTAGTTTCCTAGGATAGCGGTGTCGTCATATAGCGGCTGTCTCCATACTTTTTTAATATAAAAAGTATGGAAACGGCCGCTATATGATGGTGTGCTCTCCTAGGAAACCAAAACTTTAGTCGAAAGCCCGTGGGCCTGGTGAAAACATCGAAAATTTACTTTCGTTGTCTCATACACATAGTTAGGCATCGGACGGAAGAGTGCAAATGACATAAGGAACAGGACTTATACTATAATGGAGTAGCTATCAGCGTAACACATTTTATACAGTCGATAAATTTGTCGATGTCGTAGATAAAACGACTTGCAGCAGTAGCATTAAAAATACGGCAAAAATCACACAATCTGCTGCGAGCGGGATATAATCTCCTACGAATACACTATTGTTATAAAAACACTTCATACCGAAGATACATGAACTGTTCTCCAGAAAACAAATTAATTTCGCTCTAAATAGTATTTGGTAAAAAAATATTACTAGGCTCTAAATTACTAAATTGAACACCATTAATAACGATGAAATAATAATGTCGAATACATCGACAAATTGATTGACTGTATAAAATATGTTACGCTGATAGCTACTCCATTATGGTACAATTCCTGATCCTTATGTCATTTGCACTCTTCCGTCCGATGCCTACACATAGTCATCGAATTGTTGTTCTTCCAAATGTCGATATTACAATTATACGCAATATAACACTACTAGATATCGTAGCCTATAGCTTATTATCTTCAGAAAGTCTTCCTTTAATTGGTTAATTTACTTCCTTCAACATTGAATTATCTATAATGAAATAGTGAAGTGGTAGAACAGTTTCGCAGCAGTGGTGGGTAGCTGGATGCAGAGCCATCTGTCGGTGGCAGCGAGAAACTTGGCCGGGTGTAGCGTCGCTTACAAAGTTCTTGTGTCAGATGCATGTGCGGTGTATACGAGCTCCATTGGTTGTTATCGAACTACGAACTTTACAATAAGTTTGTATTGGTTCTTGCTTTTTAACGATTTTCTATTTAACAATAACTTATTCTATGTTTGTATTAAATCTGGCTGTTTGAAAAATGAAACATATAACTTACTCCTATCCTTTTTTTGGTGACGCGTAAAGTATTATTCGAACAAAATAATTATTTATATACTCTGCTAAAAGCTGTAACTCAATATGGGTACAGCATGAACACTTAGCGCTAAGCCTTTGAACCTAAACAACAGCTGCATTGTCTTAATTCATCCTAAGCCAACTAAAAGCCATATCAAATATCTTGCGAAACGTATTGAGTCAAAATAGACACAATTAAAAGACACTGGAATCTGATATCAAGCAACAATATTTAGTAAATTAAATAAAGTTACTTGGCCATTAGAAATGTAAGCTTAAATTAATTCTTGGTAGTCGCTGTCTTTTAAAGATCAACTTCTGGTAGTTAAGGTTATCAAAAAGGCATCTTGTAGCCATATACATTGTTAACATTGGTACAAAATAATACGAGTGTAAAATAAATCGAATTCGCTAGCTAAAACTCGCCTAAAACTCCAAGATCCGTACATATCGCGTATGTAACGGTTTTCGAACGCCAACCTATTTTAAACGCACGGACGCATTCCTATTCCCTCTATTTCGAAAAAGGAACGAGCACCAAGTTTAAACACTCGGCGCCAAACCAATGAAGTGGAGTCGATTGCGCTTTGGAGCGGTCACTTGCACTCTTCCCCACTTTGTCCTAATTGCGATCCTCTGTGCGATGTCCGCGCGTAACGAACTTTACAACTCCCATTCTTTTTTCAAAGTATCCAACCTTATTTTTGAAAATAGAACGCTCTCACGAACACTCCGACCCAACGAGAAGTTAAATAACAGAAACGTAATTCAGAGTTTTGTTTGAAGAAAAACGCAAACGGAGAAAAATTAAACGAGGGCAGAGAGAATATTGAAGTGTTCACCGGCTCGCGAAATAGCTCATTACTCATAATTAGGTTCGTAAACTTCATTCGGCCGGTAATATTTTTTGCAATTACATTTAATTACAACAACGTACAGCTCGCAACACTATTTGTAATTCGAGTTCACCGAAATTACATTATGCATTCGAGAAATTACGACTCGAGAAACTGCAACGTTTTAATTCCGTAGACAATGTTTTCATTTGCAGTAATAACCGAGTTGCTCTGGAAGAAACAGACGTGGTATAAAAGAGCAATGTTAAATAAAATTCTCGACACTTTTTCTTCGTTTTGATGGAAGACATAATTTGAATTAATTACGCTCTATAACTTTGGGAATGCAACAATTCATCATAATTTATACAGATGACATAATTTGAAGACCATGGCAATTAGGCAGAAAGTTATTCAAACACTAGCCGTAGCCTAAGGTTTCGTGTCCTGTGGGAATTCATTAAGAAACGGTATTCAGTTTAATAATTCATCTAATGCTATTGTTATCATTATCATCTTATCACGCCCGTTTTCCATCGCGATCATGCTTACTGGCACTCTCCAAATGTACTACGATTCGTCTAACGATCGTTTCATAAAAATAACCATATTTTAAAATAAGAATTTCTCTCTTGGTTCAAAACCCTAAAAAAATTACTAAACGGTAAATTCGGGTTCCAAATTCAAAAACGATACAGTTTCGGCATTCGGGTTAAACTATTAGTGGCAATAATCTCAATCTATTATTGCATTACTGTTAATGTGGTGTTTGATGTCAACTTGACATTTAGTTGGAAGCGTTGATTCCGCGTTCGAATATCGAATATTCTTGCTGGTGCCGTTAACGAACGCCCGGAGCCAGCAATACGTTATGTGACAGCTAATTTCCTGCGCGCTCCCTAGTTTTTATTGTCTCGTCTCCATTCCTATCACGTGGTGCACTCATCAACATGAAACTTATGAATTAAAACGTGCTCTGACTGCTTTTTCGGTTTTAGGGTAGGGGATGCAAGTACTTCCCACTTGGGACGTAATTATTGCAGTGATATGGGCTTAAGGTATTTACTTGTATTAATGGGGCTGCTGCCAGTTTATTACCTATTGTATTGGCTGTTTGTATTTGTGTTTAAAAGTTGCAGTGTAGTTGTTTCTGTAATGTATTATTGACATGAAAATACCCTAGGCCCTAGTACCCTAGTTTTTATGTGAAATTTCTGAATTGAGTCTTACTGTACCTATGATGTCGCCAATGTTGAGCATGGTAAGAGGAAATTATTTTTGTATGAAAAGTGATCCGTGGGTGTTTCAAATGAAATCAACCGGTAGCACCATTCTATTATGTAAAGCGAAATACCAAATAAGTGAAATTTTATTATATTCATGATGAATTAAGTTCAGATGAAAAGTACAATTTTACTTAAATGTTAAAACATGCCATTTTTATTCAAGCAATTTGTCCAACTAAATAAATAAGACATTTCAAAGGGTAATGTAATATCCATTAAACTAAAGCACATCGCTGGAAAGTTTTAAACTAGGATGACATTGTCCGTTTCGGCTCTTGGGACGAAAGTTGAATATTTTTGCACTGCTTAATGTAATTGGCACTGGCGCTGTTAAAGATATTATTTTGATTTTGTTATTGTGGATTGTTATAATTTACTAATAAGTTAATTTGGTCAATAAATTAAGAATTCATAAAGTAATAAAAAATAAGTACCTAAAATAGTGAAATAACTTGTAACAATAACTGAACCAGCGTGCTACACCCTCGACCTCGTCGTCACTTACCATCAGGTGCGAAGGTCAAACGTCAAGGTGAGGTCAAACGTTGGTCAGTCTTGTATAAAAAAAAAATATTTTTTTTACCCGATTGATTTTCCTTAGTCAACAAAACTCCTGGAATAGAAATAGAACCAAGAAGTCACATTAAACGTTCTTGTACCTTAAAAATAAATATAAAACTATAATCATTACCAGTCTTTTGAAAACAATCTGGGCAGTTTGAATTAAGACGAAGTAGTTAGCGGTCCCCGCCGTCAGCCGTGACATCTGATACAGATAAAGCTAAATTGCGGAAACAGAGATACACTGCACTACAGAGTAGATAACGTGCATAGTTGGCCTGCATACAGACTACAGCTGCGTACGGCAGTTTATGTGACAAAGGTATTTCATCCAGTCTGCCATTGGCTGAAAATGAATTAAATTGTTTGGTTAAATCAAAATTGATGCTAATAACTGAGGGCCTTCAAAGGTAATCGATAATCGCAAATTTTGAACGATTGTCTCTGTCACTCTAATTAACGTCTTAATTGGAGTAAAAGAAAGATGCCTGAAATTTGTGAAATTCGATTCTCGAATAAACCAAGCGAAGTCTGTTGTCGCAACTTTTAAACATACGTTCTGTTTCGTTAGAGAAATATATTTTTTTTCGTTACAGAAGGAATACTAGTAGATAAAATTGTTAAAAGTCATACATTAGGTAAGCTTCATATTGTAAAAACAACAGAATATCTGGCAACATGGGAACTAAGTTAGTGGTGCTCATCTCTAGGGGCACCAGAGATACGTTCGGCCACTCTCGGCCGCGGTCGGCAACCATCGACCAACCAATTAATTGTGCACGGAACGCAATGATCGACTTCATTAGATTAGCTACCCACGTATCTGTCGAGGACACTTAAGTTCTCGGTGAGAAATGTTACCTGGTTTCTTCCTCGCATTTTTATAGAAAACTAAACCGTTAAACCCTCTTTATGACACAACTTAGGTTGCGAGAATGTAATTTATTTATAGTAATGTTAAAGTAATGCAATGCTGCGCTCCAAAAACTAAATAAATAGTGAGCAGTATAAATCTTTCTCACGTTTGAAAAATCGTTGTGTACCTTTACGTTTAACCTACGTTGTACAGCAATGTTTCAGGGAAAATCGACTAATCCAACAGCGGTAAAAGTAAATTTTGAGCACACTCATCAATAACCATTTTGACAGCTAAGCCGCCATTTTTCATTTGGGTTGCAGCTTGGAAAGAACCGCGCAGTCAGAGGTCGCGAACAAAAAAACGCCTGTAAACAGGGACAGGGAAGCGAGAATTCGTTTTAAAAGCCATTACATTGAAGGTTTAATTTCACTTTGGAGTCTTTGGAGCGTGTAGGAGCAGCGTTGGAGGTGCGGCGAGATTTTTCGCTGCTAATACTCGGGTTGGGAGCGCGGTAGATCAACTTCCGAGTCATTTATTCGCAAATCGCGTTACTGCAGCTCGCAGATCGCTTTACATCAAATTACATGTCTCGACTAGCTAGCAGGATTTATTATTGGACCATTCCGCTTGATTGCTTGTAATATTTTAAACGCTGAGCTTTGTTAGCGGCCGGCACTTCTGGTCACGAGTTCGGCTCGAGCTACTTAATGCCGCTTTTCTACGGTGATGTGAAATTTAAGTAGACGCTAAGAAACGTGAATTTATGCTTAGAGTTAATATATACTTTCACATGGTGGCCATATGAAGATACGCCGTACTTAAAGATCTTTTTGTATGTTATTAGAAATTAATAAATATTTTCACACCATCTTACAG
Organism: Grapholita molesta; assembly: GCA_022674325.2. Classification (NCBI taxonomy): domain Eukaryota; kingdom Metazoa; phylum Arthropoda; class Insecta; order Lepidoptera; family Tortricidae; genus Grapholita; species Grapholita molesta. The sequence continues at coordinate 17,491,628 of CP053124.2, read as the reverse complement.
AAATGGACTTAGTTTCACAGTAGGCTCAATAAAATTTGTGCCTATACATATAAAACACCTGAGCTAGGTAGTAGTAATGTGTGTGTAGTGTGTACCATGTTCTATATACAAATTTTGACGTAAATTCAATATTAATTATCTACACAACTACATAGACATGATCCATCAGTTAACTGACGTTATAAGCAATAGATTCACAGATAGCAAATTATGCTTTTATCTAGACTCAAATACGATACTTTTAAAATAGGTAAGCCCGTGCGACTCGAGTTCCATTGACACCAATTCCCCAAACATGAACCCTGTTCTTACTAATAACATAATTGCATTAGTAATGGTCGCGTGATGACAAATTAGTTAAGATCACACTAGGGTTAGGGCTATTACGGCTCAACCCTTTGTTTAGATATCATTGCTCATATACTTGCCGCCATACTTAAAACTAATGACGGTAGACTGGTAGTTCATAAATAATATCATTACGTAACTTTGTTTAACAATGTAATAAAATTATATAAGGATCTGGGACAAGATTGAATGACTATTTTTATTTCTATAATTATACATTATATTCTTATTTTGCAAATAAGATAAAAAAAGAGTAATAGAAACAGAAAGATATAAGCTAAGCTAGGTATTAACAACTGCTACTTAACTACTCTACATTAAATTTAAAATAGGCAATAGAGCTGACGGCATTTCCCCGTTGTATCGCAATGCTGATAACTTGTGCGAGGAAGCCAGTCGGTCACCAGTTACATCAACCAGACGCGTCGCGATTTCTGCAAAAAGTTGTTAGGACCCCATTGAACGAATGACATTTTATGTACGTATTCGGAAGTATTACTAGCAACTTTAGTCTTACCCCTCTAAAAAACTCTTTCAATCCCGATTTTACCTTTATGGTTCTGATATGTGTTATTAATTCAAATTAGTTCAATTTGAGACACTTTGTAATTAATTGTTATACGTGCTTATTTGTCTGGTTTTATTTTTTAAGAAATATGCAACAAACATGCTTCAGCATCTCTAATTTCTAAATACTGTTAAATGAAAATGGAATATTCACGTTTGTCCTGCATACGTCGCTATTTGTCCAACATTTAAACTGCCCCATTAGTGAGTTTGTTTGCTGAAATTTCACAAAGACAAATCGAGTTACAAGCGCCAAGTAGCGTTTATTTTGCTACTGTTTCGCATATCACAAATTAAATAACGCGGCGCGGCGCGAACGGCAAAACTGGGGCGCTTTGTTTGCAAACGAAAACTCAACATTATAATACTAATACAATAAAAACCACACTGCATCACGCTCGCACGCATTTGTTTCAGCTAAAAAGCAAACGAGCATCACAACAAATACGTTTTCGTCTTTCGATGTCATGTAAAACAATGCCTCATGAGTGCATTCAATCGCGCCAATTTTAAAATAAGAACTATTACGATGTTCGAAATTTGAATAACCGTTAGCGGTTAACGATGAAAATTTAGCGTGGTGCGTTTAGAAATTGCACTATTTATGTAATGAGAAGCCTGATTTGAATTAGAATTTCAAATGATTGTAAACTTTGTTTTATTGTCTTTATTAGTTTATAAAATGTGTTGTATAGGATTACTTAGTATCCACAAAGCGTGGCTGACTATAATATACTAAAATACTATATTTGAAGAGTGGCTTTCAAAAAGGCTTTTTCCTTTATGTCAGCAGGGGTTGTTTCTCTAAGAAAACCAAACAAAAACAAGCGCTATTGACATAGAAAAATAAGCTCTTTTGAAAAGACATTCCTCATTTAGCATACAATAAAAATAATGAATAATTGTGTAAATAGACTTCATTTTAATCGATCAAAAAATGGGCTGAAAGGATCTAATACCTAAACGTAACACTAATATTAAAAAAAATAAAATGACAATCGCCGGGCGTGGTCCTATTCTGGTGGCGTGCGTTATTAAATCGCTTGCAACAACGCACGCGAGCCTCCGTGACGCACTAATTGCCGGGCTCGGCTCGAGCAGCTTATTACAGGGTGTTCTCAACGAGGCGAGCCGGGAAAGGATCATTGTTTTTAAGGATCCCGGTAAACTTTAGCTAAGGTATTTTTTATTTCATTTTTAAGCGAGAAACAAAGACAAGAAAGAAAAACACCAGTTTATTTTAATGTGAATAACGGGTCTATGTTTCATGAAAATGTGTGTGTGTGTGTGTGTTTCGTAGGCAAGTATAATCAAAAAAGTAATATTGTAAATGTTTAAGGTTCAACGACACTAAAATTATTTTAATAATTACTGACGTCGCGTCAACTGAAGCACAACTATACATATATTATATGGCTAAAACATCAAAATTTATAATTTACATCAAAGCCTTGTAACAAATTTAATATCTCCAGGCGTTACTTTAAATTTATCATTAGCTTTTCTAAATTCCATACTCGTTATAATTTATTTTAACCAGTCGTAACCAAACCTCCAACTAAAGGCTTAATTAACAATTTTTAACAACACTAATAAGGGAGCATAACAACCAGTTACGCTTCTGAAATAGTTAGTTCATAAACTACCCGAACTTTGAAACCAAACATAAACCCAACCTACATTGATATACTGCACCGACGTTACAATTACATGTTAGCCCGGAATTTCGGGGTAGATTTATCACGCGACTCGCATTCCGGAAAGATTGCTATCGATTACAGAATGCCCCCTCATTGGTAAGGAACGCGTGTGACTAACAAAATGGCCGCTAGCACGGAGTGACAATTTCTAAAGTTTTAATAAGTATATAATGACGACGACATGTCGGGCCTAGTGGGTCTATGAAGCCGACGGTCCTGGGTTCTAATCCTAGTAAAGGCATTTATTTGTGTGATGAACATAGATGTTTGTTCCCGAGTTATGCGTTTTTTCTCTATATATTTAAGTATTTACTATGTGTATATTATTTATATTGTTGACTGAGTACCCACAAAAGTGCACTGTACCCACTAAGTGTAGTGTCTGTATTTATTTATAAAAAGGAAAAATAAGAACAGTTAATAATTGAACACCTATGTTGGAACATTAACCACGTATTTATTGAATGAAAGGTATGATGAACAATCTTCCCCTTACCTAAATTCCTCTGAACGTTCTAAATTGCACTGATTTTAAGTTTAATAAGATAGCCATATGTGTAGACGTAAAGGTGCTATTATTAATTTATGTTGAGAAAGAAATGGGCAGTTGCTTCTTGATATATATTATGCGGTACAAGCGTCAACATAGGTGTCCAAACTTATTGTATATCCTATATTGTTCAGACCGCAATTGTAACAAATGATAAAAATCCTAGAAAATCCTGACATCTGGTAACCCTACTCATGCTCGTTCAATTCGTTTGTTTGCGAATCCCGAACACAATACCATACATATCTAGCCCACATGATAAACTAGAAACTAGATATCACCGCCAACAAGTTTAGTCGAAATACTCACCGACAAAGACTCGTCTAGCTTATTTATTCAGCCATCTCCAGAGATACCGTGAAGTATTGTGCCAACTGGAGCTTCAATATTCATATATCTTACTCACCGTAGATTCAAACTAACTGCTACAAAAGACATTTTTATTTACAAACCAATCATTTAAACAATAAAACTCGTGTTGAAGTCACGCGACCAAATGACAAATGAATGAAATTCAATTTAGTTTTTTCTTCATTTTAATTATTGACGCCGGTAATGCCGGTATCATAACAAACCTCCGCGCTCGCGTGCCGCGTCCGTCACTTATTCTTTTTTAATTTTCTTTTTTTTTTTAAACATAACGCTCCTGGTTGCCAGCTCCATTCCATTCCACGCAGCTACTTTTATAAATGTTCTGGTTTCACTAGTTTAGATACTATCGCTGTTTGTTTTCGTCAACTATCGGCCTTTGCTTTTTCGTGTGGCTCTGCAGTCAAACTGAAAACCTTTCATTTGGCAAATACCGCCATATTTATCTACGTTTGGTTTTGGTAACGGAGCACGTACAGCTATTCTATGTTTTAGTTAACCCAAATAAATCCTTTTCAGTTTTTTTGGCTTGTATTTTGATCTAGATTAACTAGCAAAAAAATATATATATTTTTATTTCTACACTAATAGAAATAAAAATGTGGTCAAATCAATTACGCCAATAAAGAATTACGCAACATCGCTCCAGAAATAAATTGACATCAATTTGGAGCTTATTGACATTCTCAATTTCTCATGAACACAATCAATCTTTGCGTAACGCACAGTTTGCTCAATACAAAATACAATCTTGCATTACAAGTATGGTTTTTAATTTAAAGATACTAAATGTTGGGACACCTTTTACGACATGACGACTACATCACGACCATCTTAGAAGGAAGAGTAGAAGGAAAGAGGATAAGAGGAAGACCCAGAAGAACATATATTGACCAAATAAAAGGGAAAGTAAATGTCATGTCGTATCGGATGTCAAGGAAAAGGCCCAGGACAGAACCGTATGGAAATTGCTCCACCGACAAGAGCCCAGCTCTTAAATTAAAAAGAAATAATGGAAGCAAGCGTTCCTATTGTACGTCGTCGTATTTACGTCGATCTACTAATCACTAAAGACATTGAACAAAGTGAAATCCCAATTTTAATTCATTTTCGGAGCAAACTTGCCTGAAAACCGTAGAATTTGGAAGTAAACTGTATAAGGAAATGCGCTTCATTCCGTAGCATCTGAATTGTTTTATACCGGAGCCTGCGCGCTCCTAATTCCCTTGATTGCTCCAAACTTTGCAGTCGGATTGCATTTCAAATGCAAACTGCCGTGTTACAGATTACAGATAAATCGCCGAATAGATTGTTCAATATTGACAGTTCAGTAAAATATTACACAGGTTTACGATCAATCTGTGTTGATATATTGTGCTGAATAGTTTGTATCAAAGTTGTAGTGCCGATTGGTTCTGATGTACTTTCGATTCTGCTAAGTGCTATTATTACCTGATAGAACAGTACTGATGCCAGTGTCAACAAAATAATTTTCCCTGGTCATATGTCGACCGATCTGGCCTAACGGCTTCATTAGGCAGGGTCACGCCTAATGAAGCCGATGGTCCTGGGTTAGAATCCTAGTCAGGGCATTTATTTGTGTGATGAGCACAGATATCTGTTCCTGAGTCATGGGTGTTTACTGTGTATTTGAGTATATATATGTATCTATCTATTATATATAGTATAGTACCTACAGCACACGCCTTACTGAGCTTACCGTAGGACTAGGTCGATTTGTGTAAGATTGTCCCAAAAATATTATTTATATTTATTTATTTATGTTTTTTGCCTACAATAATTTAAATATAGTTAGGGTATGCAATTAAGTATAAAATATTTTAAATTCAAAATTATCTACATTTTTTTACGGGTTTTTAACAAAAGAAATATCGTAATTAAAACTGTTGTTAACCATGTTACTACACATTAGCTACAAACTGACACTCACGTGTACTTATATCGCACTAGGCGACGGACCCTCACCCCGGTGCAACTCGGCTTGAAAATTGGGACCGAAGCTTACCCGAAACATGTCGCCTAGTGCGCTATAAGTACACGTGAGTCTATCCGTTTGTAACTAAGTATAGTAAACATTATATGATACAAAGCGCTAATATGGTAATTGTATCTACCACGAGCTACATATCAATACTCTTTAAGTACCAATTTCTAAACATTATATTCAATACAAATATTTGAGGTCTACTCGTATCTGCCAATTCGTGGCCCGGTACGGCGAACATCGAAGTTCGTATATTTCGAGCATCTTCCTCTTTTACTCCAATGAAGGCGTCATAAGAGTGACAAAGACAATCATCCGGAATTCACGAATATCGTTTTTCGCGGTAGTGCCGCTGCTTCGTCATGATCGCTATACGGCACAACAATAAATGTTTACGTTTATCGCTATCGTCGGATTTATTATACGCGCATGTACCTAACTGTTCCCACGGCGATGGTTTATCGCTCCGTCTGAACATCCATCTAACGGTCGCGTTATTCAAATTACCTTTATGACGATTCCGTTAATCATTTGGATAAGATACTCTGGAATTAGTGATCGCTCTGTGACTAGTGTATCTTGAACTACACATTAAACAGTAAAGCTGTTATGGGGCATAAATTGAGCATTCGAAAGTTTACTCGTATATCTGTTTATTTTACCTCAGGTCAGTCAATCAAATCGAGTCATTATTTAAAAAATTAAGTAGATGAGTATCACATAGATATTTACTTAAGAAAAAGTGACCTGGGGCCTATAGCATAACAACTTATAATATTTGCGGAAGTCCCTTTCTAATTTCATGTATTAGAAAGAGAGTTCCGCTAATATTATTAATTATAAATTGTTATGCAATAGACCCCAGGGATACCGGCTTCCGTGACAGGGTTTATAGTGCTACTTAAAAAAACAAAAGTAAATCAAAATATTTGATTAAGTAATTAGACTTTTTCTTTCATTCATATCTTTGATATTCTTACTTTCTCATCATGTTGTTTGCCTCCTTTTATTTTTGTATATTCTTTGTTCAATTGTGTCTTTTTGAGGTGTGCAATAAAGTTAAGTATCCATTATTATTCATTCATCACAACTTTACTATTGACAAGTTAAGATCCACTCATAATAATGTGCCTCAAGGATTTTGCTCCGGCATATCAAAATCACACAACCACGAAGCGTATAATGAAATTAATTTTCTTTAAATTAAGTTAAGACGTTAATATCGTCTTAAGAACGCAAATGAGTATAACAGGGTTATATCGCGGTATAGTGCTGTCACACTTACCGCAATATGTACCGCTTTTTAATTTATAGGACTCCCTTGAGCTACATATAAGTCTTTAATCCTTTTTAAGCATCGATATAATTTTTCCATAAAAATATTGTACGAAGACGGTAGCGAGTACGGTCGGCTAGAAAATTATGTTAACGATTTCGATCCTTAGGCCTAAGATATTCGTTCTCAAATGTATGAATATTAGACTTGAATATACGTTTTTGCTGATTCACCGTAATACTACTAAGCGCAAATGCGCAATTGAACACATTTTCTAATGCAACATGACCATATAATAAGAAAAAAGTCGCGGATGCAACAGTAGGTAATTATATTTCACAACTATATAATATCTTAACTTCACAATGGCATTGGCATATGGTAAATCATTTAAATTTCAGTCACTTATTCATAAAATGTAATTTTACGAGAAAGGATTAATAAATTATTAACAATTCAACATTTGTCAGAAATGCATGAGTGGTTGCCTTTGCTACGCAGTTCGAAACAACTCTTCAATGCATAATGTAAAGACATAACATTAGCATATTTTGATATTTCAATTATTAAATACTAAAACGAGAATGGCCAAGTTTAATTACTGCGACTACCGTGACAAAGAACAAGTGGAAACATAACTTGTTTGTACCGATTATTTTGTATTGAAAATAAACAGACATAGGACTACGTAGCTAACGGGTCTCCCTTAGGTATGCATATTTACACAACCCTATTAGGACCGTTACGTCTTATCGTCCCATGACGACATTATCTTGCCGTGTAAGCTCTAATACACAGTATCATGTCATATCTCGCGAGCCTTAATGTACCGCAACGTGGCACACGTCTACATCACTATACCAACCGTTCTCGTACGAAATGACGTAAAATTATACAAAAGCCACGTTACTTACGACGTTTATAAAAACGAGTGCATGTTAAGAACATGGAATTAATACTGCATTATAATAACATGTAAGGGATAATAAAAACACGACTTAATTCCAGTCTGATGCGGCTCGGCGACGCATTTCGTAAAAATGAGCTTTTAATGACTGCTCCTCGCATGTAGCCGGCGATCGTTTTTCTATTATGTATAATTTCGACATGTTGGGACTTGTGAGGCATGGCGTAAAAAATGAACTATTTCTTTAGCTCGATTGGAGTTTCATAAGCGGACTTTGTATCCGCTGTACATTTTTACTAAGAAAACAGAAATAGTGACATGAGAGACGGTATATGTGTAAAACTTAGCTTACTTAAGCACCGGGCTTATGTAGTAGTAACGTGTCTATATACGCATGTCGGCGTTCTTTATTCAAATTTTGACGTAAGTTCCAAATTAATTATCTGCACAACTACATAGACATGGTCCTTCAATTGACTTTTTCATCTATTTGTTTTTGTATTTGTTCATACCAATAAATGTTCCCTGTATGTGTACCGCAAAGCGTTTGACTGATTTAGTTGCGGTTCGACAAAGGTTAGGTGGTATATAGAGATAGTTCTATAACAGGTTTATATCCACAGTGTGTGCTGTATAACATTGCCGGAAATTAACTATCTCCAATTGCATGTTTGTTTTATTAGTCCTATTGCTACTTTTATTTTAAATATTTCCATTTGATGATTTTACCTGTGTTCGTTTGAATAGGTAATATTCTAATTTGCATTAAATATAAATATTCGAATGTTTTCACACTAATAGAATAAGCCTCACGGCAACCTCAAGAGGGCTTGTGTCGTTTGTAATATAATGTAATACTAAAATACATAGAAAACACCCATAACTCAGGAACAAATACATGTGCTCATCACACAAATAAACGCCTTTACTGGGATTTGAATCCAGTACCGTCGGCTTAATAGGCAGGGTCACTACCAACATGTCATCAACTTTCGTAAAATTGTGTATAAACTTTATCTATATTGTAACAAATTAGTATATTGAAAATCGTTTTTTTTTTGGTACATTATAGGTACCGGTTAACCACTCTTGCACATCACTATTGTATTTTTAATGATAATTGAAATAAGTAAACTGTACCGATCAATAGAAATCAACTGAATTTGTGCATGTGCGGTCAATGTTACAATTGATTATTTGTAAGTCGGAGAGCACGAACATCCGGCATCCAAAACTTAGCGATTAAATCGTTTGCAGCTGTTAGCCTTAGTTTATTAGATAACGCGCCAAGCTGAACCTAAAACACGAATCCCAAAGCAAATGTCCGTACAACGGAAGCGGACAGTGCAGTTGCCTACGAATTTAACAAAGTTATTTGGCGAGCGAACCCGGTCACTCATTGCTCGGGAACAATGAGTGACCGGATCCTACCACATCGCCTACGGAACCCCGTTCCGTTTCAAGCCTCATAAAGAACCCTTTATTGCCTACGTATTCCTATGAGCTTCTAAGACTCGTTTGAACACAAAGCGCACCATAAACACCTTGTTTCATACGCGCATAATTCAGAACAACGAGTAGCTTTTACAGTTTTTGTTGTTAGTCTATTTTAATATTAAAGCGCGCGAGTTACGGAAGTGGCGGCCATTTCGCGCGAATCTTGCTGAATTATTTGCAAAATGGCGGCGGCGGTCACTTGTGTATCGTCCTGTATAATTAACAGGAACGCTGACCGCTGGTCTGCTAGATAGTGCATATTGCTCGACACGATTTGTGTTCACATGTTGACGCTTCTATATCAAGTAACTTATTTAAATTGCATACATATAACGCCATTTAGGTGCTAAAATCCCAACCAAACTTTAGATATAAATTCGTTATTGTAACTTCGTGAAGAATGCAAGTGTCAACACGTTCACAGACAGTAGGTACATCGACAGAATCTGATGTGGCATAGTCATCTGTTTCCTTTGGCCTATGACACATGACGTCACTCAATGTCCATGAAAAAAGACTAAAAACAGCAACGAGTGGTCTAAAGAACTTTATAGTCTGAAGAAGGTAGTCTGCGCTGGAACTAGACGTTACGACGATGCAAAAACCACTAATTGTTGTTACGCGTAAATTGCTCGTTAAACTCTCCCCACGTGTGTTATGTCGCTATAAAAGAGGTGGAACGACATTAGTTTAAAAAGCGAGACAAATTGAGGCTATAAAAGCGAATTAAAACTGAGACATACGACGTTTAGCGGTAAGATTGCTTCAATTTATTCCAGTAAAATCCTCGTAAGTTTTGATAGCCCGCTCCGAGCGCTATATAGAGCTAATAAGCGCTTATAGCACCCCCGTACAACAATAACCGTCAGAACAACCTAATAAGCCGGGAACACGCTAATCACCAGCCGTTGACTTTTCAATCAAGCCGTGTCTATCAGGCCGGCTATTAATCAACATTCAGCTCCGAGTCGATACTCGAGTCGACACTCGATTCGAATCGGCCGTCTTCCCCGTTCGGTTCAATCAACGCTCTGTCTGCGGACTAGGGAATCAATCGATTCCTCGAGTCGATATCAGTAATTCGATTAGAGAGCGTGTAGGGCTGGTAACGTGCCTAACATGGATAATAAATTAGGGTTGTCCGTGGTTTTGCTGAGCGTTGGTCTTGTTTGGAAGATGGGTTCGCTTTGTTGTTACACTGAATTCGAGGTAATAAAATGTAACTTAAATTAGTTTCTGTGCTATAATATAAGATAGATTGGTTAATGCAGTTGAATGGTTTTATATTATTGATGTTAAGTATCAAAAGAATTATTAATTCTTGATTACTATTAGACGTGATTACACAGAAGCAACATTGCTAAAACCAATATTGCTATTTCTATTACAAATAACATTAAATACTAGACATAAAGTCATTACTCTTTTGAACCGTGATCGTCTTTCATAAAAATAAAGAATATTAAAAAGCAACTTACATACGTACCCATGTATATAATACAGTCAGCGTCATATAGCTGGTAGCATTCAAAGTAGTCAAATAGTTCGGTACACCATACAAATTCTATGGTGTCCCGAACTTTATGAGTACTTTGGATGCTACCAACTATATGACGCTGACTGTACGAACAACTTTCCGACGAACGAGGATAATAAAACATTTTCAGAGAACATATGCTGTTGAAAGGGAACAGAATGTTATATAAAACATGGCGTTCTTATGTAACACTCGATCATCAATATAAAGAAATTGAGCGTACACGATGACGATATAGGTGAAAAACTTAGCTAATAAACCTATGTAGTCGTAACGTGTATGTACACGCATATTGTATATTCAAATTTTGACTTAAGTTCCATATTAATTCTCTGCACAACTACATAGACATAGTCCTTCAGTTAAGTTTTTCACCTACATGTATTTATTTATTATATTTATAGATATACATTTCAGTAGTAAATTGTCCTAAATTTATAAGTTTAGTTTCTTGTTTGTTGAAGTGATATATATATATACATATCTGTACGGGCCATTACATTATATTTAAAATTGTATAGGTACTCCATTTTTTTTATTGGATTTTTGTTTGTGCTGTCAACTATTTCTACTCTAATAGGAGAGAAAAAAGACCCAAGAATAGAAAAAATACCCACTTTTAATATATTTAATATGGCGGTAATGGAACGAAACTCTTTTTCTCTTATCAGGTTTGAAAGAGTGATTCTGACTTCCACACAAAAAGCTGAGTATACAACTTTAAATCAAATGGCCCACATACGATTTAAACTTCAATAAAATAAAAACTGAACTCAACATAAGAATACTGATCACAAATGAAGGGACCACAAACCACCAGTCTAGTGTCACGACCCCTACGGATCTGGTAATACCTTATAATCTAATTACCACAGCCATGCGCGGCTGCTGCACTCGCGTCTGCGGCAACCGGCCCGCTTATTAGATTGTGGCCGCGCTGCGTTTTATTACAATTAGTGACACATTGTGATGCCAGAAAGCCAATTCTTAGTTTGAAATTTTAACGGTTTTCTATCATTGTATGACTCACCAGTACCCTTACCATGAGTTGTGACTTTGTGGTTTTCGATAACGAGTATCGAGTTTACTATCTGTGCATCTCGTTCGCAATAATATAGTACAAGCGAGATGCACAGATAGTAAACTCGATACTTGTTATCGAAAACGTTAATGTCACAACTCATGGTAAGGGTACAGCTAGCCTAATATGGTCGGGTTTTTACTTTTTATCACTTGCCAATACCTGTCACGCTCCAACTAGTATGTGAGGGCGAAAGGGAAGGATAGCGCGATATACGTACTAATTCTTTTACGCCATTTTAACCCTTAAAGGTATGGTTTTGATCACTAGATTTGTAAAGTGTGGGTCCTATTAACCACAATACATCTAACTCGGATCCCGTTTACACTTCATGTCATACTTACCTATAATGTTAGTTGACGCACCGCGTTGTGTAATCATACCGTTATCGGATTCAACACATATTTATAATTGTCTAATATGCATTATACTAAATTCTAATACTGGCTAAAGTGACACTTACTAATGCGTCTATAAAAGACAGTTTTATCATAGCAAACTCTGCCATGCCATTAAAGTTGAATCATCTTGAGACCACAGATTCTTTCACACGCCCCGATATGAATACTTTAAAGCTCAATCATTATCTTAATTATGATAATACCGTTTCGAATGTAAGCTGTTAACAATCTGCCGTTAATTTGAACTTTATGTACTGATGTTTAAGCTTTAATTTGGATTGCAGTGTTCGATGAATATATTTTTAATATGAAGTGTAACTTTTTTATTTCACGGAAGTTGGATTCCATTTATTTCATCATAAAATATGCATAATATGTGTAATTTATTACTTAAGATGTAGGTATTCCAGGATTGTTATAAACCTTTGTTTTGTTGTGATAATTTTGAATGTATTAAAATGGCGAAAAAACTGAAAATTAGTTAAATATTTACCTGTATTCCTTTACAATATGTGCCTATTTTCGTAATTAAGAATTTTTGAGATCGGCTAGCTCTTTCAAATATAACAGGAAAAAATGTAGTCCTACAGTTTTTTTCCTACATTGTTATTATCTTTCATGTTTTGTATGGTGTAGAGTAAAAAAAATCTGACTCTTGTTTTATCTATTGGAAGGGAAAGAGCTCGCTCGAGCTCTCATTAGTAGAGAAGTAGAAAAAACATTACTTTTTTTTATAACAAACGCTCACTTGCCATTTTTACAATTATGATATTACGCGAATACACCTTCAATATTTTTTTTTATAAACAAATTTAATATGTAAATTGCATAATCGGATACGTCCATAAATTTATTTTACAAATAGTTAACACGTCCGTCTGTATGTTCACACGGTGTTCATTATAATTTAAATCTTATAAATTTTAATACTTCCGATGGATACTCGTACTCGTATATGTAATATGTATATAAAGATTCTAGTTAATTGTATTTAAATATTCGTCATTGTAATATTTTATAAATGATTAAAACGGTATAACGGCTCTACTCACGTTTATTTAGTCACTCGCACGACATGTTTCGGAGAACATGGGCCTCCATTTTCAAGCACTAAAGAGTGCTGAGTGTCCGTTCGGTTCGCCACTTACGTCGCCGTCTTGGTAGGCGGGTTGACGATCGCAGTATATTCCACCGCTTTAAGGGACGCTGCTGCCCGTCCTCCGGTTATGTCTGGTCCCCGTTAAATACCCGCTTTCGCAATATCTAATTGTTTCTGACTCCATACTGACCCAGTTAGATTAACCGCCCTGTATATCACTGGGTCAAGTATTTTTCTTTATTTAAAACCCGGATAAAGCCTTAATCCATCACCTACTTAACGAAGTTGTACGAGTTCAGAAACAAAGTACTATCTAAACCACGGACTGTATAAATAACCGCTGTCTCTGAACTAAACCAACCGATTAGACATCATACCCGTATGAAAATAAAATTAAAATGGTTTATTAGTTATAATGCGTAAATAACCTATTGGTTATCGTTATATTTATACCGGTATAACTGCTCATCGGTTAGTTTAGTTTAGATTTCCATAACGCGTCCGAAAATGTGCAGTAGCGCAACACAAGTTTCGGTTAATTAAGGAATTGTAAAAATGACACATAATTCCTAAAATACAGTCTGATTGCAATGGAGTACATGTTTTATTTGAATATTTTTTATATTTGTCGCTTTTATTTATTTGGAAATACAAGAATACACCTTACCTTTATTTTATGACAGTAGCCTACCTTTTTATTTAAAACGTTTCGTTTTTTTTTATGACATAAGGTGGCAAACGAGCAGACGGATCGCCCGATGGCAAGCATTACCGTCGCCCATGGGCACCCGCAACACCAGGGGAGTCACAAGCGCGTTGCCGACCTTTAAGGGGGGGTTGGAGCTCTGGGAACCTTACTCACCATCAGGAACACAACACTACATACCTGAAAGGTAGCAGTGCTATTATGGCTGTGGTCTTCTGTAAGGAGGAGGTACTTCCCCAGTTGGGCTTCTCCAGACTCGAGCGTGATGGTACTTCGCTGTGCCCTACCTCTCATTGTCGGGCGCAGTTTAAGGACATAACCGGGTCCAAAAATTTTTCGTATGCTGCTGGATATGGAATTGGTATCGTAATCGTATAATCATACCGTTTCGGTTGTACCGTAACGAAAACGGTTCCTGAACTAAAACCGTCCGTAGCGTCAAACTATTATAAACAGATCGTGGTCCCTGGCGTAACTTACGAGACTGGTGCGCAATTCGACGCGTTTTCGTGACATAACGCTAATTTAGGCTTCCGTTGGCAACTAGGATTGTCTATGACATCGCCGCGTATAGGCTAGGAAGGGGTATTTGGTATAATCACGCTGGTAAAAATTACATTATAAAAAAGTATTAAGAGGAGCCCTTTGTATCTAAAATATGATGATTTTTGAGTCGAGTGTAACGAAAGCGACTGCCATCTGACCTTCCAATTCAGAGGGTAAACTTGGCCTTTTGGGATGAGTCCGGTTTTCTCACAATGTTTTCCTTCACGGAAAAACGACAGCTGATATTTCGTATATAAGTTCCGATAAACTAATTAGTACAAACCGGGGTTTGAACCTGAGACCTCCGGATTGCAAGTCATACGATCTTACCGCATGGCCTTCCGGGCTTATTAATTTATATTTCATTCCTTAAATAATTCGTACTAAGCGAAAAGTTTCCATTTCATTGAACTGGCAAGTCCCTAAGTCTGTGTAACGATGTCACCACCATTAAAAATGTAGGATCGAACCCGGCGCGCATAATTTTGCAGTAAATTCTCCTTTTAATTTAATTCCATAACTCCCGTCTGTACAAACAACTGCAGTTTGAATTAAAACCGTTGCTAGCGTTCGGAATTCAAATTCAGTTTTTGAATAAGCGGATGATCTTGTCATCGTGGTTGGCGGTTACTTCAAGTTTTTCTTTGTCTATGGTCTAAGGCGTCGGTTGAAGATTTAAAACCTTATGGAACGCGCGCGTTCCAATTGTTTCTACTTTACGTAATCATATTGAAATAACCAATATGAATGTTTATTACTACTAATTATGAGCAAATTTAAAGGTTATGTTAGACACAATTATGGTCTAGGTTATTTAGTCATACAATAACAAATTATAGCTGAGTAAGTGAGTATGTTTCTCCTATTTGAAGAGTCCCGAGAGAGATTTTGGACCCGGGTATGTCCTTAAACTACGTCCGACAATGAGAGGTAGGGCACAGCGAAGTACCATCACGCTCGAGTCTGGAGAAGCCCAACTGGCGAAGTACAGAAGACCACAGCCATAATAGCACTGCTACCTTTCAGGTTTGTAGTGTTGTGTTCCTGATGGTGAGTAAGGTTCCCAGAGCTCCAACCCCCCTTAAAGGACGGCAACGGGCTTGTGACTCCCCTGGTGTTGCGGGTGTCCATGGGCGACGGTAATTGCTTACCATAAGGCAATCCGTCTGCTCGTTTGCCACCTTATGTCATAAAAAAAAAGTCTAATTGTAAACATCGAAAAGTAACCACAAAAATAACGTAGTTCATACTTTTGCTACACTATTCATTGCAGCATATTATGGCAATACTGGTCAAACCATATTAAAATCATTCATCTCATTCGCAACAGTGTTGTGCGCAGGTTTTTAATAATACTGTAAAATATCGGCATCTGTATTTCATTGTGCAGCCTTCTAAAAATGTATTTACTTTAGCCTCTTGTTCTATTGTAATAAGACGGATACTGTATAGATCTTTTTGAGCGGTATGCCCAGCACGTGCTACGAACATTGCTACGGCGGCGGTGTAGCGCTCGTAGCACGCACCTACGGGTCGTAGCCACGTAAAACACGTCCAACGGATTATTTACTAGCGACGTGCTCAAAACAAAATCCGGACACCGCTCGCATCTCACAGATAAAGACCACATTAAAAACAACCTTAGAGTAAGGTAATAAAGTTCAATTTGATAAAAACAGGATAGTGTGTTACGGGTTTTTGTTAAATAAGGAACGCTTACCAAGCATACAGTTTTCATAACATGTAAACATGAAACATCAGTAACAAGACAGAGTTAAATATGCAGGTAAATATGACTACGAAGCCTTTATAACAAAAAAAACTATTAATAGATACAACGCAGTTTCTGCTTTAATACGAACGGTTTAAACCCAAAATGGCGCAACATCTATCAGGGGTGTGCAACCTTTTTCTATTATAACCGTTGTATTCCCAAATGATGACACCGCATTGGGTCAGATGGGACAGTGGGTCGTCGAAGTAGGGCAGCGTCCTTTATCGCGCAAACAAATTCGCCGTTTAAGGGGCCATGAATTACCGGGATGGTGGTATAAATCAGCTGATCGCGGCGTGTGACGCGCCTTATACAATTTGGGACGACGAGACATGCGACATATACCTTCTGAGACGTGTTAAGAGTAAAAAAATGGGTTTTACTCTATTGCACAGTATAAAACGATATACGGTTACAAAAAGCGAACTTAGTGCCGTAAATAATTCTCTACTAGTCAACCAAGGCCGTGTTTGGGTGCGGAGGTACATTAGCACTGTAAATCTGTCGCGAATCCTATTAAGATAGCATCTGCAATTCTGTGTTCCGGCCATAAGTAATCCGAGGGGTTTTATGTGTTTTTCGCTTGTTCGATGACGGGAACGACCTTGAAATAGTAAGGATTAATGTACCTACAGTTTAGTAAAATAAAATCTAGGTTTATGGGGTTAAAGCCCTAGGGAGCCTAAGATAGACGCACGATTATTTCTAAATGCGAAACTGGAGGTTATTATAGCGAAGATATTGAACTTCTTCCAAAACCTATTATTAGCAGTAATCGTGATTAGAATAATAAAGGCAAGAGTGACTAGACTGTTACTGAACCAGCGTGCTGCACCCTCGACCTCGTCGACACTTACCATCAATGTGACTGAGGTCAAACGCTGGTCAGTCTTGTATAAAAAAGTGACTATTAAAATTTGGAACTTCGTATCTGTAAAATAACAGTAGGTTTCTAATAAACTGATTGCGAACACACTAGACATACATAAGTGTATTTTCACAAGCACGATTTACCGGTTTTCACTAGTAACCCAATACCGGTATTTCAAATATATTTATCCCTTACCCTGAATACTGTTTAAGAAAATCAACTAAAATCACAAATTGCTGGCATCATTTTGATTTCTAGTTATACCGCTCACAGGTTTCTAGTTCCTACATTAAATATTGCAGAACATAATGCAGGCAAACTTATGATTGCACTATGAATATGTATAAGTACGTAATGTAAATTCCATTGTCGTCTCCTACCGTGCCCCAACGAAGCACATCTTAAATCGATTGTTACCCCATCGTTGCAAAATTCAGCGTCCAGCCACGGTAATGATTATTACCTTATGAATATCTAAAGTGGCTGGAAATTAGTTTGACCGTTTGGCGGTGTATAGAAATTTCACTTCCTGTCACCGTGTAAAAAGTGGAAACAATTCGCGAATTTTAAAACATTTTCTACGTTTTCAGTAAAATTCAAAACCTTCTCAAACGTGGCAACATTTACTTTCTATCAACTAAAGTAATAGTCGGTTTTATAATAAACGCTATTACGAAATATAAATAAGAATATTGTAAAGGCGTAAAGGGTTTTTTTATCAAATTAAACTAACTAGCAATTCCACTGGGCCTTTAAGTAGGGTTTTAGCCGAGACTTGAAGTGGAAGCACAATTTAAGGCTTCGGATGAAACCCTAAAGTCTGAGATCTAAGGCTGTCTACGTCTAAGCTCAAAAATGCTTTAACTTAAACTCAGTTAACAATACAAGTAACATAATTTTTCGTGGCGCCTTAATTTACTTGATGACTATTTGTCATTTCGTTGTTCCGATTTGAGTTTATAAGATATTTGCTTATTCGTTTTTAGTTTATTAACTTTTGTGTTTTGTTTTATTTTCTTTATTTTCTAGCCTTTAGTCATTTCTTTGGAGTCAGCTCTCCTCGTATTGGAACGAGAGATCAAAGGACCAGTTACGTGATTTCTTTGGTACATTATTTTTCGATTCGATTGCATTTCGTCGACTGGCATCGTGGTTAGCCTTGGTTCTATGTCGTTGAGACATCGAGTTGCGCTCATTGAGTTTCCTAAAGTCGTTAGTAATTACTTATTGAATCGACTTATTTCAGATAAAACAACAACGTAAATAACTACAAAACAAAAGAAAATATGAATAAAAAGTTTATCACGAAATGCTCCCGCCTCAGCATAAATGCTTACTGGAGTCAGCACAGATCTTCCAATAGGACCATATTTGTGAGCTACATTTCATTTGTGTGATATAATTTTACAATATACAAATACATAAAGGTTGCTAAAATTACATGTCTACATCGGACTCTCCAATTTCTTAAGCCTTTAAAGTTTACACCACTTCCTTAACAGTTTTATTTTTTATTCATTAATACTTTGAAATGATCATATTACTGATTTACTACAATAAGCACCAGTTCTATTTAGTATGCATGAGACGAAGTTCCCTACAACACGTAGCATGGCAGCTGCCAATAAAAAATAAAATAAGTTCCGAACCCCTGGTTTCGTTCGTGCTTTAATAGTGCAATGCCTCTTGCGTTCGCTCGCTCCCAAGGCGTTATCGGTGCAAGCACGCTAAATCCTTGCTACTGCTTAACACTGGATTTTCCTGGATTTTTAGTTAGTCTGCTTTGGTGGCATTTTATTTTATGTGGCTTTAGTTATCTTTATCTTAATGTTAGGTCGGACTCTTGTGGCTGTTGCCGTGAAATTTTCCCTGATCTTTTATTAGAACAGTTGGTTATCTGTGGAACTGAAATGTGCAACAAAGAAGAAGATTCTGCGTAATCTATGAAGCGCTCAGACTTATATTAATATACAATGTAAAGCTCAGCTTTAGCAGTCACCGGATTTTGTTCCAGTGTAGCGAATTTTGCTTCCAACCAATCCATAACCAACGCTTTATAGCCATAAAACATGTATCTAGATTTTTTGAGTATTCCTTATAATCTTTCTTAATCTATTTTACTGTGTACGGCAACAATATCACCACATCATATCGTCGTGATAAAACAAAGAATCAAATTCACAGTAGGTATATAAAAGCGAAACATTTGTAATTAAAATTAGTACATTGGTGTATTTTATTACCAGAATGTTAGATAAGCTCTGACGTGCTCATTAACGTGTATGTAATTCGCTTGAGCCGATGGATTTACTCGAAATTCTGATTAAGCTCAATATTAGTCTAAGAAAATGCTTGTACGAATAACTAAATAAATAACATTCCATAAACCGAAGCTAACAAAGTGGCTTAAACGCACAAATTCTCTTAATAAAATACGATTATGGCCCCGAATCTCAGAGCGTTCTTCATAAAGTTTGAAAGAGTCATTCGTATTGACTATATACTTTGATATAGTGACTCCTAAACCGACAAACTTGCCATAGACATTTGTGAAGAAATGAAAAGACTTCCTAACAGACGCTCGCTTCTCCACTCAACACACTGAGCCTAGAGAGTATTCCTAAAACGAAAAATTGTTCCAATGTAATGCGAATAAGGTTCTGAATATCCTCAAACATTTTGTCTCTTGTGGATTTCATATTACGCGCATATATTGGGACATTCGCCTAATTCATGTTAAAGCACATATAAACCATAAGGTAAGTCTAGGTTAAAGGTCGCTGTAGAACACTGAACGAAGCTAAATCTTCATAGAATATTGGACAGCAGGTTTATGCGTCCTACATACTAAACTAGTATCAACGTGATACCGACATGAGTAAACGGTATCTTTTCATATCTTCATTCATTATGATATGTGGTGGTAATTAGTTAAAGGCGATCATTGCTGAAAGTTTATCACCAGAGTGTTTACCATGAACATCGAAGATTTTGCTATTGGTCTCTCTGTCCCTCTCAAGACTCTGTACCGGACTTTAAGAGGACAGTAATGACAAGACATACTTGACGTTAATAATACAACCTGACGTTTTACTAGCTTACTCTTAACAATCACGGGCGCAATTCGACAATATATTTTTTATCTAATCCGTAACGCCAAATGCACATTCTAGAATGAGGCCTCTATAAATCATTCCACGACCGTAAACCGTATTTATTCCTCATATTCCCTATATTCTTCAGTACTCCTCACTCGGGGACGCGCGGGGATTATTACCCTGTTATCGGAAGTGGATAAATTACTTTATTACTAGCGGAGAAACCCTTTCACTCCAGGCTTTGGAAAATGGAAATTCGTCGGGAACGGTTTAAGGAGCTCGGATAATAAAATAGGTTTAAAAAGAGCGTAAAAAATACTTGAGCGAGCGCTTTAAAAAAGCAGAACTGGATGGTAATATTGGAAATAGATGCAGTTGCGATATTTATGTTTGATCTTCGGAACTTTCGCTCGGTTTTCTTCTAGAGCGTTCTAACAGTAGTCTGAAATAACTATAGAACTGTATAAATTTATCTTTTAATTTACTTAGCAGAGCGCCACTTTATTTATTTTAGAGTCGTAAACCGTTTCAGGTGTGTCAGCTGTCATTTTAATCATTTTAAATACTCCGACGTAAATATGAGTCGCGTAACGGCTAGGACGTAATTAACGGGAACCCTTTTAGCGGTAACGCAGTGGGAGTGGTCGTTTGCCTTTATAAGGCCGTCGTCCACTAGCCGAGTCAAATGGTGAAACTAGTTTTAAAGCCCGATTCGCAATTAGTGTTTGCGAGGGTGTACATTTTGGTTCCGTGACCAGGATATTGTGGGATGTTTAAAATATTCTATGTCTTATTGCAGTTATCATATGTATATCCTATTTGACAATTTAGGTTGGAATTTTGGCTATTTCGATAAGCATAAACATTAACATTTATTTATAGGTTTTTTATCTCATAATCATAATCTACACATGTGGGTTAGAAGTGAAGTCGTATAGGCCAAAAGATGACAAGTCGGTAAGCCAAGTAGGTCAGCAATAACCACCCCTGGAACGTTTAAGTGCTACTAATATGGGGTAGTTGGGCTCTTGCCCTTCATTAACCCCCTAAGCCGCAACAAACAACCCTGGCCACGCCTGATAACGATATAAGGATGAACACAAAGTTAACCCTAAATACCTTATTTATTTTTACTTTGGTCGATATCAGCGTTTAGTGCCCTGAGAGGATAATTCCCAAACAAGATAAAATACTCATCCCTTATATTAAATGTTTCAGCGACCCAAATTTACTTTTTAGTGGTTTATTCTGTACTTGGCAAGTTAAAAGCCAATTACTGTGACATTCACAATAGCCGTATGTTGACAGATTCATGAATTTATTTTGTTGTAAAATGATTATTTTTTGCGAAAATACCCGGCAAACTCTCATTTGTACATGGACTGTAAAAGTTTTATTTACTATAGAGTAAATGTAGCAATCCCGAGTAATCCCGATATAGCCCTCCGGATCGCTAAACTTAAGTGACACAGTACGGTATACATAATCGATCTCGAGATCAGCGTGGGCGGACTCCCAACAAGGTGGAACGACGACCTGGTAAAGATCGCTGGAACCCACTGGATGCGGGTGGCATGACACCGGTCATTGTGGGTCGCTATGGGGGAAGCCTATGTCTAGCAGTGTACGTCCTTTGGTTTATATGATGATGATGAGTGTAGAAGGCTGCCACACTATCTCTTATTGCGACTAAAGAATTTGATTGTTTATTTCATATTTCAAGTATTTTTACGACCATAACCCCAACTCATCCTACATTGAGCTTGTATAGTTAGTTTACAGTAAAAGCCCCCTTGTTTATCTTTCATGGGAACTTCCTACGTAAGGCTCTAAGTGTTATGGCGTCGAATATCTTATGGGACCCTGTCGCATTGCTGTTATGCTAGGTCGGTCGTAACTTTCGTCTAATTGGCGGCTGTTTGCGGCCAGTATCGCAGTCGTTAGATTTTATTAAGAAAAAAAAATGTTGGCGCGTTTACTGGCTGGATGGTTCCTTTTGTACTTTCAAATATGGAATAGCTGGGAATTGGACCACCGATTCCAGCGGAATAGAAAATACTTTTTTATTTGCATCGTTTTGTTGCAGCCAGTTTAAGTGAATAATTATTTTAAAATATAAATCGCGTACAGTATTATTTTTAAAGTTAATGGGAGTGAATAAAATAGGTAGAGGCAATTTCACCGTGCATAAATAACGACGCTCAATGGCCGACGTCACAACTTGTCCGGACAATAAATTACTGGCAGATGAAACGCGCCGCCATTGCCCACTTATATGTTATAAAAAAAAAATTGTAATGCCAGGCACGTGTCATTTCTTGTCTAGTTATTTACGTTCAAATAGACGACATGTAATGTAATGTTTACAATGTAATTGTCTTGCTATAAATAACACTTAGAATTACGATAATTTAGAACAATAACTAATTGAGTTAATAGACCGATACCACGTCACTAAAGTTATTCAAAACTTCACTATACGTACTGTCGTAGGTACCAAATTAATGGAAGCTAGTACAACGTGAATACCAAAGGTGAAAATCAAACTTCGCCAAACTATCTGTTACTAACATAATATATTGCTTACACAACGTTTGACTATGCCTTTTACCTCCAATATAATGTCAGAGACAAGACAAACACGAACACCACCGAGTTTAAACTTCGGTTATGCGTCTAAAGGAACTCCGAATTAACATAAACACGCCTTGTTAACGCGCGTGTCGTCTATTTGTACGTTTATTCATTCTGTGGTTAGATTTCGAACGTTGCGTTTTTTTCACTCATGTTTATGAACGCATCCAAAATACAGATAATGTAGAACGCATTTAGCGTTCCGATTCACATGTTTTTTGTTTAACGCAATATGTTTTCGGACGTATCAATAGATACTACTGGCTGCATGCATTTTATGTTTTTTAATTATTCTGAATGTAATACGCTACTGAAAATCAGTAGTAGGTACCAAAACATAACGGTAATAGTACTATCGTAAACTTGTCTCTCGCTCGTAGTAGTAATATTAAATTAAACAATGTTCACGAACGTCTGAACTAATTTTCACAGAAAATTAAATCAGCTACGGTTAAACATAGCAACGAATTTATTATTTAAGAATTCGCTCGTCTTGGCTCGAACGTAAATTAAATATTTAACTAGCTCTCTGATTAAAATAAATAGGCCGAGGTGAGTAAAAATATGTATGTAGCATGAAATTTTATTGATCAAACTTAAGAAAGTACAATATTGATTAGGATTTGCAAACAACTAGTGATCAATGTTTAACCTAAAATGTTTAAACCTTTAAGCATTTCTTTAATAAATGCGAATGACTTTATAGGTACGAGGTATTTCATCAAACATTCATTATAATTTTACACTTTTTAGGCAAGTAGTTTAGCATTCCACATATTACAAATATACTCTTATCTATTTACACTATTAGAGGCTACATCATGTTTTTTTTTTAATTTCAACAAATAAATATTACATTGTAAAAGGTCCTTAAGAGATATTCCAATGTCAAAATTTTTGACATTAATGAGATTGAAATGCAACATAAAACAATATTAGGAGATAAATAAAAAACACAAGTACGTATTTAAATATAAAATATAAGGTGAACGTAAGTAATTAGTAAAGGTAAAGAATAGATAAAAGTGAACTTAGATTATGATACGCACTGATGAGAATATGTATAAAGGTACATAAATAAAGATGATGAACTTACATAATACCGACGCCACTAAGTCATATATAGGGCTTTTACACATAACAGGCGCTTAATGGGTGCTAATCCATCTCAGTCATGTGCACTTCCCTTTTCCTCAGATGTGGTAAGCGCTAATCGACGAATACTTACAGCTAGATCTACTAGATCACGTACAGCGCTCAGCTAAATGTTCCTGAATTATATTCAAAGAGGATCAGCTTTAATTTAATTTACTTTGATATTTACTGAGGATTATACTGGAATTACTGGCTCAGTGGGCTTTATATAGTCGTCAGAGAATAAAGACACTACTATAACAAAATTGACGTTCGAATCACAAAACAATTCCACGTTATCCTGCCAGTTACAATCGATCGTTTAAAAAGTAGTAAAAACTTACATTCCAAGTTCAAATGGTGTGATTGCGTTCCGTTTAAGGATAAAGGCGCGCCGCTCATTCAAGATCACTCAACATAATTAACGTCCACATCGAGTTATTTACACGCCCGCATGCGTCGGCGGAAACGGAACGCAAACGTCTGCTGTTCCAACGCTATTTACTCACTAAATTGATAGGAATAATACAGACGAATGTGTCTGCCGACAAAAATACGCCAAAAGGAATATGTAATTCGCCGCTATTACATTTTTAATTAATCAAAAACTTAACGCGGTTTTACGACAAAAATTTCGCTTAATTTTCTGCCGCGCTCATTTCATTTAAAGGAAGTATGTTACGGAATAATGTATTCTCGTCGAGTAGACCCGGCAATGACGTGCGAAATAATTATAGCGTAAAAGCAAACACGTGCCATACTTTATTTTCTTTCGTAAGGTTTTAATCACTGACATTTCCGTGACTGCATCACTTACCGTGCGATGCACGAAAACGAACCTAGTCGAGCTCATATTCATTATATTTTAATGCTGCCGTCATTATTTGCCTCGTGAAATTTTATTTTCATTCACCACGTAACAATGTTAAATTATTCACTATTCAAATAACATCTTTCAACTTTTGTGGACCGTGTAAAATCAATGCCCGTTCATGTTAAATGAACATGTAAATGGATAACGATTGTTGTGGCGTTCGATATATCGAACTGCCCTGGTTAACCTACTGATTTAATATGCATATTTTTTATACAAACAGCTTAGCATTTACGCGCCTTAAGTGTTGGCTGAAAAAAGTGAAGTCCGTTGACGTTTCGCGACCCCATCGATCAGCGCAGACCGCGGCAATGGCGGATACATCCTCTAACTACTGCTTAATGTACTTATTCCGCGTGATCGATCACCGTCCACGACATCCGAATCCATTAAGCCCTGTCTAATTGATCGTCGGACGAATTGAAAATGGCAAAAAGTGCCCTCGTGGGTGGAGACGGTAAAGATATTCGCCACGTAAATACACGTCAACGCAGCGAATGAATGATATCAAGTAGTGATGTGAACGGATCGATTCGATTACGGAGTTGTCAGTTTGAGCGCGGGGGGAAATTGAATAAGGAACGAGTGTTCATAATTTGAAATTGGCAGACGTTCCGCAAGTAACAAACCATAGACAAACAATGTAAGCGACGTGCTTTTTCCGCACGCACGGCTGTGTTGCCAGTCGGCGGTTGCCGCTGTGCGGGTGACCTCAGATTGCGGAAACCGCCGGGATGCATACCTGAACGGTATACCTACCTGACTGTAATCTGTAGCCATAGTGCGGCTAGCAAATAGATTCGAGTGCCTGCGGTATTGTTTAGCTATTCGTAATATTAAACACGAGATTGTAAAGTGGAAATCAACTTAAAACACACATTTAAGAAAATATTGAAATTAAATTTCTCTCTTTAGTACTTTGTTTAATCAAATGATGAAGCCAATGCATGTTGTACAAAGAATAAATTGTTTTAACTCCACATTCGGTTACGGGTTTATGCCCGCAGCACGCGAATATTGAAACAAACAATTGTTACTAGCAAAGATAATTCTCGTACACACGTCGAATATTCGACTCTGTTCTGATATTCGTATGCGTAAAATACATGAGAATTGGATTCCTTAAAAGCAAGTTACATTATTGCTAAACGTTATATTTTACATACATTATATTTTATAATAGCTAGAGTACCATTTTGTACCGTTTGGTGTAGAGACGCTAGGTCCATGGGGACCCAGCGCGCCCAAACTTTGTGCAGAAATCGCAAAGCGCCTGGTTGATGTAACTGGTGACCGAAGAGCTGGCGGCTTCCTCGCACAACGTATCAGCATTGCGATACAACGAGGAAATGCCGCCAGCATCCTTGGTACAATGCCTCAAAGGCCTTTTTTAGATTTTATACTGTAACTAGTTAAATACTTATAGTTATCATAATACGATTGTAATTTCTGTAAATAAATGTATTATTTCATAGCTATTACCTATGAATAAACCCGCTTTGAAAAGAAATTTACCAAGTTAAAACATTAGATATGTTTTTAATTTATCTTTTCCTTGTGTTCATTCAAATTGAAGAAGAAAGTGGAATTCTTAATTGGATTATGTTTGAATAACTCCAGATATATAGCACGGTTTCGTTTCTTTGATATTTTACGTAAATTACGCAGTTTGTGTTTTATTTATTTTTTTTAATCTGGACATTAGCCAAAAGGTAGACGCCATATTTACTAAAAAAAAGTTAGTTTATCTATGAAACTATTGACAATTATAGTATGCGATATATCTTGGCACTAACTTCCGCTTTGCGCTATTATATGGTAATAAACCAAAATCGTGACAATTGGTGTTCAAGCCACTAACGAGTCGCACCCAAGTCCGACCGTGCATTCTCTTTGCGCGCGTTGAGGTAACCAAACTTACCTGCCCTCGGGATCCGTAATGTCCGACCATGCAATGCGTAGTCGGACAGCGTTGTTCACTGGAAACCTGGGCCTGTAGTCGTGCCTACGCGTTTGTAATGGTACTTCTGATCGGGTGCTGGGCGTCTTGCGGCTGGGACACAATGGCGCGTGATTGCGGTGCTGCATACTTCACTGTGTAGTCCAGGACAAAGGTGTCAGCGGACTGCACAAGGTAAGTCTACTTCAGTAACGAGAGTACGAAGCTTCTCACAACATTGCATAGCTAATCAATGTACTTTTTTTTATACAACGACGGTGGCAAACAAGCATACGGCCCGTCTGATGGTAAACAATTACCGTAGGCTATGGACGCCGTAGCCTAATTAAGTACATAAAATAAAATAAAACAACTAAAACGGATTAAATCGTGTATACGAAACGTTGGGATGAAGTTTAAATTAGTATACGCGATTTAATCCGGTTTAGTTGTTTTATTTCATGAGTAATTATCGCGGCAACCGATATTATGTACATAAAATTACATGACATAATTAAACATGAAATAAAAAAATACGCGACATAATCCGTATTCTCTTAGTTGTATACGCGCTGTAATTATTAGTGCGCGTATTTAGTTGTTTTATTTCATTAAAAACTATCGCGGCAACAGCAAACTAACTTACCTATGAGTTAACTTTATTTTAATTAACTTAAATGATTATCCAAATAGAAAAACTAAACTTACACACACTTAAACCTCATTAAGTGTGGCGGTGTTACCGATTATCTAATCACTGAGCAATCAGTCATTTGCATAACACCAATAAGAAACAGCCGCAATCAATCATAATTATTGACACTCATCACGTTACATAATTTAAACGTTAAATTGAAATGCAAGTTTAATTATTAGACACGTTTTTAATCCTATTACAACAGTATCCTACAGTTACGTTCCTAGTTTTGTACTGACCATTTTATTCGGTAATATAATAAAATATCTAACTAATTACATAGGTACAAATAATTATTTTCAAATTATTAGAATAAAGTTTGCTTACTATTTTATTAATACATTAACTAATACTAATGTATTGATACATTAATGCAAGCTCTCTTCCGGTCACCCACGGATGTCCACTGCTATTTACGGCGCTACCGCGAAACACGATATTCGTAAATTTCGGGTGATTGTCTCTGTCACTCTTATGATGCCTTAATTTGAGTAAAAGAGAAAAATGCTCAAACTATACGAACTTCTATGTTCGCGGTACGGGGCCTGGGCCACCACTACAGACATCTCTTTTTAGATTTAATGTCGTAAATAGTTAGTAATCGCAATATTGTAATTATTGTAAAGTAATTTTAAACACAAAACTATCGTGAGATGGAAACATATTAATTGTATGAAAGCGGGTAACTCACGTTTTATAAGTCGAATATTGCTCGACATGTTTCACTCCGTAACGAGGAGCATAATCAACGCGAACTCATGATTATGCTCCTCGTTACGGAGTGAAACATGTCGAGCAATATTCGACTTATAAAACGTGAGTTACCCGCTTTTATACAATTAAATATTGTAAAGTAGCTGACCCGCCGTACTTCGTACTGCCTAAAAAACAACAAAATTAGTGATAGCTTTCAAAAATCACCGGATTTTTGTGATTTTTTTGTACTTAATGTCTCAAGGGCTGTGACGATTCCAACCAATCCAAAATCATTTTAATCGGTTCAGCCGTTCTCGAGTTATAAGCGGTTGAACAAACCCCACTTTCTTTTGTATATATATATATATATATTTTTCCTTTGAATCACTATTAACAAATACAAAAAATAAGAATATGTATATAATTTAATATCTCTGCTGTCTCCTCGCGCCCGTCCACCGCGCATTGTAAACTAGGTGACGCCTAACCATTTGTACCGGTGAAGGATGGGGCGTCATAACCCCGCGCCGCGACCGCTCGTCATTCGTGACAGATAACATATTTAAGTTTGGCGGGAAGAAAAATTTCGGGATCGCAATCTTAACCTAAACACGGCCGTGGGCTATTGGCGATGGTTTGAATATTTAATCAGGTCTGTTTGCCTTTTTGAAGTTTTTAAGCTTTTTATATTTTGATATATAATTTAGTCTGTAACTGTTAATTTAATTTGAAATAGATGGCTTTGCATAAGAAAGCTGATTAGAACGAACCGACGGATGGACAGCGGCGTCCGTCGAAACCCAATCTGCAGCTACTGCGGTCGCCACCCCACCTGCCAAGACTTTCGACTATTGCAACTAGCCCCCAAGATGATACAAGTCGTATTTGGGGGAGGCCTATGTCTAGTAGTTGATGACTTGCGGCTAAGATGATAATGATGATTACATAAGAAAAGCTGACCAATTCCACTAAGGTCTGAGGTCGGATTTTGCGTTTTGTGCTTTCGTATCTAACTTCCTGACCATTAAACAACCAATCATTCAATATTTGATTTATTACTCAGTGGTATTAATTGTTCAAAATGTCATATTTCTTCCAACCTGCTACTCACTATAAAACATCAAACGTTTTTTTCTTTAGGCAGCTATCATTATCTATCATCAGATCATCACAACACCGCTATTTCTAAAAAACGCAACAATATCTAAGACGACCGAACCCCGTCAAAAGCGCCGCGCTATCTGCGCATTAAGCTTTCATGTCGCTATCGCTGTCGATGCAGCCTGTTATAATTAAATCGATAAAATCGACATGTAACGCACTTCCCTATCGCGCGCTAGCTTATCGACGGCCGGGTGGCCGACCACCCAAGACACTTAAAACTAAAACATGACCTCAAACGGTTAAGTGTAAGTTGGGCCATGCACTACGGAACCTTCATCTTTATCCACAGTTTTATCCAATATAGACACAGAACAAGCAAATAACATAAATACATACAAAAAAAACTATCAAAAATGAAATCTGAATACCTAAGCTAAAAAGACACCCTAGTGTTGCGGGTGCTCATGGACGACGGCAATTGCTTACCATCAGGCAATCCGTCTGCTCGTTTGCCACCTTTGTCATAAAATAACATAAACCTTAATAAACCTTGATGTATCTAAATACCAAACTTTTGGATGAAGTCTGAAATTCTTATCAGCAGAAGTAAGAAAAATAATCCTCAACCAACTCCTCAGTCAACCCTTTTTGTGACACTAGTCTATTCTATGCATCTTTGTTTATTTCTAAAAAAAAACGACATTTCAAAGTCTTAAAAAAACGATATGTTAAAGAAACTGTCAAAGTAATACGAAGCTTACGTAACCCTAAAAACGTAACCTCAAATAAAATGCCCATTACCATATAAATCTTTATATTATCTAGAACAATAGCTGAACATGACTTGGTACTTCACAAACGTTTTATCTCGACGCAACTTTTTCGATATGTCCCTCGTCCCGCTGCCAGCCTGCGTATTCTAAAATTCAATTCAAGCATTTGACGAAATGAAAACAGTTAAAGTGCCATTGGGCAGTCAGTACCCTTACCATGAGTTGTAACATTGAGGTTTTCGATAACGATTATCGAGTTTACTATCTGCGTATCTCGCTCGAGATGCACAGATAGTAAACTCGATATTCGTTATCAAAAACTTCAAAGTCACAACTCTTGGTAAGGGTACAGTTCGGATTGTTTGTGATTTTTATATTTTATTTTTAGAAGAATAATGTTAAATTGCACCGAGCACCAACTGGGTTTTTATACTAGCATCCATTTAGATTATCAGAAGAAAAATTTTGCGATTGGATATTACGGAGTTTGGTTATTATATCTGTCTAGTTCCATTTTTATTATCTATAGACGCTTCAATTGCTTGTCTTTGTTAAATTGATACTTCTACCGAGTACAGCACATATCCTTTGTGTAGGTATAATTTTATTTTGTTGTAAAAAGGAAACTTTTTGCCTTTATGTAGGTAGCAGATATCTTATATATCAGCCAAGAATGGCCCACTGCTGCACTCATGCCTCTCCGGTAGATCGTCACAGGAAACCAGCTCTGAGCATAGGGGTTTAATGCTATAATAACGCCCGACCTAAGGTTTTGGTCGCATTTTAAGGTCAAAACCCGAATCCCTATATAAGTACCTTACGTTTTGCATAACAGAAATCTACATAGCTCAACTGATTTGAAATGGCCTCTTTTAGATTTAAAGTAGTTAAGTAGTTATTGTAATGCCTAGCTTAGCTGTATCTTATTTGAAAATAAAATGTATATATAAGACAGAAATGGAACAGAAAAGAACTGTTAAAATATCACATTTTGCCGTCTATGTACTAACAAAACAGTCTTTTAACCTTTCAAAATCCGGAATTGTCGTCTAAAACATCAGCCCCGGATTCTTGGCTTTCGAGCCAAGGAAACCGTAAGCATTTCACATCACACGGCAATGACGATATTACCAAATGAAAGCCCTCGGCGGCCTTCACCGGATCACTTCAACGCGGTACACAAAACATTAATTTGAATAACTAAACGTTTGTACAACCGCTTATGTAAGCGGCGGTTAATGGCCGCTTTTGTTTTTCACGGCTAAGATATTACTGCCAATTTATTAGAACAACAAATAGAATTATATTATTATGTAGACTATGTAGTCAACATGTTTGTTTATGCTCGCAAATTACACTGTTAGGCTGTCGGGAAACTCTCATGGAAACTCATTTTGGTGAATGTTTTTAGGATATTGTGTTTGTAATCTGTTATCGGTATTTATGATTAAAACAGAATGTTACCTACCATGTTTTGCTTGCAATTTATTATACTAAAATCACATGTAAAAATATTACATATGACTTGCTTTCTGTTGAAATATTCGACGGCGGAAATAGAGCGAGTTTGTAATTACTTGTAAAACTTATTTGTTTCTAGTTTAATTGATTTACTAAAAATGTCTTATTTTTGTTTCAGGTAAGTGCATTATAAATTACATCCGGGAAGTATCGTCTGAATTTAGCATCTATTCGGAGCGGAGACTTTTCATGTATGTCTTTTTTTACTAAACCATTGCTAAAACCGTAATATCGGCGTGTATGCGACCAGCAATTTGAATCGACTGCGGCATCGATGGCGGAGAATCTCCCGCATTTCCTTACGAGCCATCTTAATTGCGGCTAATTGAGAGAAAAGCCCTCCCATTAGAGTGCTCGCAAAGAGTAAACGAATTAGCAGACACGTACAACAAAGAGGGGTAAATTCGCTTTAAAACACCCGGTTCAGGTGTGAAAAAGCCAGTCTTAAATAGAATAGATTAAAGTGTTTTAGGAGCGCGCCTGGAGAGTTCGCTAATCTCAACCTGGCAGTTTATCTCCATTGCTGACATGAGCGTGGACGCCACCAAGTCTTAAGCTAACCAGAGTAATTTGATCTCGAAGTTCGTTGAAAGTACCTTGAAAGAACAAACTCACCTACACTGGTTTTTGTCAGCCGTCTTGCCCGTGCTCGGCAATCGATCGTAACGATACACCTGTTTCGTACCGCTCGCTCCACGCAAATTAATATTCCGTAACTTTTTAAAACGGAGTTCCCGATTTCGAATTTGGGATTCCGCAGCATTTCGAATTTGAATTCCGAACTGTCTGCGTTCAGTTAGTGCTTCGGGTACTTCAAAGCGGACTGATAAAATGCCAGTTAATTTACTAACTCATTAGCGGTGGCAACAGGAAGGGAAGCGGCACTTCTAAAATTGGAGATAGTTTTACGCTTTCTGGCTTTGTGGCAGTTAGACTCTAGTGCTTTGTGTTAAAGGTTGGATTTGTTTGCTAGACTATGGTCATTTATGTCGGAGTGGTGGCGTTTGGTTTCCGCTGCCGCAAGTTCAATACCGTCATTAGTGCTGCAGGCAGGTGCTAGGGCAGGAACCATTAAGTCAGCCCCATTAATTCTCCATGCATACCTAGATACATTTCGTAGGGCTAGCCTGATAGCAGGGGCCGGGATCTAAATAAGCAACAAATGTTTATCGTCATCGCTAATTGAAACATAAATAAAGACGTGGGAATAATCGTGCAACTTTTTCACAGATATCTTTATATTTAATCGGTGACAAGCGATTATTATCTATTGCTACATATGCCAAGTGAATGTAATGATTTATACATTTCTAGCTATCTTAACGAAATTTTGTACAAAAACCGATCGTCATTTTGTTTTGTTCCTACGTCCAAATAACAGACTATTTAAAAATTTCCAATTACGAGTACACTTTGCATTTAATTTATCTGCAACTAAACAAATGCTCTTGGATCTTAATTAGATTTATTAACTGGACAATTGAACAAAGCGTAGTCTCCAAAAATACCGTTAAATCTACAGAACGAGTCTATATGAGTTTCAACAACATAGACCTCTATACACTCTAAATAGATTGTATAGTGGATAGCCGTGGGTGCTGCAGTATGAGTCTACCATTCGATGCTCACATTTGCAACAACTGAACGCGCCCGATTATTAAACCGAAATACACTCCACTGTTCCGAAATCCCGAATGCAATTTCGCAAATTAACTGATTAATAAAGCTTCATTAATGATTTTCTCGCGATTGTCTCCCGGGGGCTACAAACACGAACATGTACATACGCATTTTGGTAAATCTAACTCCCGTGTTGGTATTTGGTCCCGAGTGCTTTTCATATCATGTGATGGTTTATGCTCCTTGTTATGACAGACGTAAAAATTATAAGGTCACAGTTATTTGGATATAGCTTTATGGGAAGACATTTCATTTTGCGACCGTAAATATGGTGGTAACTTTTGATACATCTTCGTATTGGAACATTAAGAGAGAATACTCCATTTGAGTATAAGATGTTCACTTATATTAGCGGGACGCTACTATGTAGAACAGGTATTTATCTAACTACCTATAATACTTGTTCAGTTTAGACTGCAAGTAGAGGGTTATTCTAATATGTACATTTTTACACAAACTTAAAGGCGTCTAACCGATCCTAGTTGAGCCGCTTTGACCCCTACGGAGTTTTACTGTGGTGCAAAGCTGAATTAACCCTTTAGCTTTGCCCTACCTTTACTTTAGGTCAAGTGTATAAAGGTATTTGTTACCTTACTATACATGAAACCTAACTTATCAGGATTTTGTTCTGAATACGACGGACTAGCAAAAACCAATAATGTATTAATTATGAGCTATGTCATGATGGTTTTTGGTCACTAATAAATCTGTATTTAATTATAATAGTAAACACAGGAATGTATTTACTAGTTTTTATATAGGTAACCAAAGAAAGTCTGGCCTATTGCGTAGTTACCCTGCCTACGAAGCCCAGGACCATCGCCTGGGTTCGAATCCCAATCAGGGTATTTATTTGTGTGATGAGCACATATATTTGTTCCTGAGTCGTGGGTGTTTTCTATGTATTTAAGTATTTATATGTAGGTATCTAAATATTATATATATCGTCGTCAAGTACCTACAAAACAAGCCTTACTGAGCTTACCGAAGGACTAGGTCGATTTGTGTAAGATTGTCCCGAAATATTAAAAATATAAAGAAATATTAAAGAGTTTGTACAGTCGACGTCAAATATACGTTTACACTGTTTCACTTTGTAATAAGGTGCAAAAGTGTAAACATATCTTTGTCGTCGACTGTACGATGTTGTTTATAAGGAGTTATATGATTTCTTATTGTAGATACCTGTTACGTATACACTGGATAAGGATTTCCTTATTCATCCTCGTACCACTACAAAAGTTTTATATTCATTTCATTTCCTGTTATTATAGTTAGGTATAGTTATTATACGTACACTCTCCGGCACTTGGAAACCAGTGGGAGTAAGGTATTACGCAATTGTATACACGTGCAAAGCTAATGGCATTGACTGCTATCGATCTTTACGATTTTAGGAATACGCTTCTGTCAAACCGGGTTGTGTTCCGAGAGGAAGTGCTTTGAAATAAACAGACGTATCTACTTATAACATCACTGGCAGCTGGCAGATTGATATACCAACTTGTTGACGGAGGCTCCTAAAAGGCTTATAAGACAGCCAAACTCTGTTTATTTTTGTGGGGCAATTTAAGCAATAAGGTTATTAATAAAGTTGTGCTTTAATTAATTTAGAGGGATACAAGACCGAGCCTAGCGTTGAGGCAGACTTAGGAAAATTTTGAAGTCGAATATAACGCCATTATTGCAAAATGCTGACTGATGACCGTTCAATCCCGTGACAGTTACGCGGAATAATAAGAGAGAGGCCTTTATCCAGTAGTCCGCTCTTGGCTCTTAATAAAAAAATTATAAATTATATTAAAAATAAATAAGCATGAAAATGTAAAGATTTGTGACGCCGTAACGTCTGAGGGGCACTTACTTACGATGCGATAATCGTCAAATCGCCGTTTAATCAATCGTCTAAGATGTAAGTTTAATCAATATTAGAGAACAATATTTAGTAAATAGATTTCGTCCCAGTTCGTCAAGATTCGCACTTCGAGAGAGTTCGGACGCGAAAACCAGTTTCCTCTAGTTACGTCCCGCGGGCATCGTTGCCGAGGTGTAGATACTGGAAACTGAATTGTGGATAGCAGTCATAACTCATAACTTATATCATTATATGTTGTCTGGCCTTGAGAGTTTACTCAAGGCCCTCAATAATATCATGGCCCTTTTATCGGACCTACAAATATTACTAAAATGTGGCTACAAATATTAGAAGTTATTAGAATTCAGAAAATTCAGTACCTACAAGACAAAGAATAAGCATATACATGTATTGTATTTAAATGTAACAAATAAATCTGCGATCATTTTAGATGTAGGTAACCTACATTGCCAAGATGGATTAGATTTGATACAGATATTTAATATTTAGAAGCTTCAAACAAGAAAAGTACGTTTTAAAGAATAGTAAAAGTTACTTCAAAGAAAACCTCTTGAATATTACTGAAAATAGCTTTACTAAAGAAACTATTTCAAGGTATACAAAATGTAATTCCAATACAAACACGTACCTATGTAAAGGAATGTAATATGTATCTATTTTGAAATAGATTAACGTTGAATGAATACAAACAGTCTTACCTAATTACTCCTGTCTCATAAGAAACTCCACCGCGCGGTTTTCTAAAATCAGTAGCACCCGAAACTTAACCCTAACTCTGCTAACCCCCGATCGCTCGGCACTGGATGAACCCGTGAAACGTAAAAGTTGCTGAATGTGATGAATTGCCGTTAATGTGAGTTGGCAAATGTCGCGAACGGCCTTACACTCGTTAAAACTTTGCGTCGAACCGAAGGCTGTTGTTTGGATTAATTGTACTAAGCCAAAGGAAATTGCTTTGAATAAATTTAGATAGGGCACTTCGTTTTATAAGTTTTCAATGGCGGAGAGTTTGTTCGCCGTTTTATTTTACAATTTACTCGCATGTGTGTACTTTAAGTGCCAAAATAAATTCTATTAGCAAAGTGTGCTAGTCGTTTTATTGAAACAGTTGCGAATGTTATAGGCGGAGTATTGATTTCAAATATAATGTTTATACAAAGAACATGCTGTTAGTATTTTCGTCGGATTTGAATTATTGGTATTAATTATTGTGTTGCGACAGTACGACACGCAAAATGTATATATACCTTCTACGAGAGATGACTTTATTGGGTCATACTTAAATAGCGAATTAGTTTCTTTGGTTTCCTGAAAATCATGCCCAATAATGTAGCTACGTTGTTTATATAATCCTTTCAAATATTCGCCAACATTCTTAATCGATTGGTATGTAAGTCAGGATAAGTATTGCTATATTTTTTCAGTTTGAACCCAGTAAAGTACGTAATCCTACACTTGCAAAACTTTTACTCTTAGTTGATGTTCTTATCTCAAGTACAATGGGGAACAAATAATGTTCCTTCAGTAATTTAGGCGGATAAATATGTATGGTGGGGATTAGCATTTTATCTCTTAGCGGATTGATATTCATGCATGCACCGCAGGCGTATTGCATTCATTACGGGGAGCGGGGTACCCGGGTACCCGCACCCGTGTACCCTCTCGCGCCGCTGGGTACGTGACTAATGTTTTATAGGATTACACGCTCAATGGGACTTATTTCTTATGTTTTTTAAAAGTTGAAGTTTTTCATGATTTTGTTTTATTTTTCGTGTACCTATGCCATTGTCGACTTCAAATGTTGCTATAGGTATTCCTATATTTCCCACGAACATCCTCCTCCTCATTTATTGCGCGATATGATCCTCCGTTTTAAGAGACATTGCTGCCCGTCTTCCAGTGGTATTTGCTCGCAGTTTACGGACAATATCCGGAGCTAATATGCTCGCTATAGGTACTCTACACATGGTATTTAAAGTAGTCATAATTAAACCATGCTGGTTCACAGTTCCGCTCACTGTGAAGCGCACCGTTATAACTGTTATATGTGCAGGGCCCGCCGCGCCGCGCCGCGCTGTCGGCTTTTTAGTGCACAACTTTAATTATGTTGCTTATGATAATTTGGAGAAGTTAATTCGTTGAACGCCGCAGTTAACTTTAACGTGGGTTAATATGCTAATGTGGTTTGTTTGTAGTGGCTATGCAATGGGTTTTATATCATTGATCAAATCTTTAGGTTTGACGGAACATAGTCAGCAGCAAAAGTGGCTGAGCGGGTGAAGTGTTCAAAATGACCACACGCGCTCTTATTCTCTTGACAATAGTGATGTGTTGATCTCATTTTGAACACCTCAACCGCTTAGGCAGTTCTGCTGCTGACTGTAGAACAATAAACTAATTGCGTGCTCTCTACTCGCTACTCGGTACGTGACGAGCCGGCGATGCGAGCCGCGAAGCGAACGGACACTCAGCACTCTTAGTGCTTGAAAATGGAGGCCTATGTTCTCTTAAATATAAATAAAATCTATATAATTAACAATATGATATTATTATAATTATGTCACTAGTAACTACTGTTTTTTGTTTCTTTTGCAGTCAATATTATATATTGGAAACTTGGATTACTAAATTCTCAGAATGACTTGTCAAATTTTATTGTATCTACGGATAACTTATCTGAATCTACAAATTTCGTATAATGATTATAGTCATTTATTAGTTTAATAGTCTATTAAAGATACAAATACAAATACAAATACAAATCGTTTATTTCCACATAAAGAGTAACACGTGATACAAATGACTGACCTCCACACTAGGCTGAGCCTGTCCCGTGGAGGAAGTTAAGGATTCACAGGAAAATAATTTTTCGACAATAAGCGACAACTGTAGGAAGCTACCTAATTAAGTATGTAACAATTATTAAAGTTTTAAGATACTAAGGCTAAACGTAAAATCTCTATAAAATAAAACAATGCTACTTATGAAACAAAAAAAATAATAAGATGAGATACACTTGGCCTAGGCCCGTGTATTTCATTACACCCGTCTTGTAATACTGACAAAAAACAAATATTGAAAGAATAATAATAACAAACTTAAATTACTTACATTTGTGTATGTGTAAATGTGTATTTGTATGTGTGTATGTGTATGTTTGTGTAGTACTTCATTTTTGTACCTTCAAAACCTGTTCAGTGTCTGTATAGGATAGATCCATGAAAACCTTTGTCAATAACTTCTTTACCTCAATAATTGAGTTTTTCTCAAATTTATAAAGCTTAACTAAACTGTTGTAAATGTGTGGATACAAGAAATCTGGAAAGCGTTGTGCAAATGAAGTTTTTACAGTGATGGATGGGATTTTAAAGATTCGTTTTTTGTGCAAGTCATTGTAGTTACATAAATTTAAAACGGATCTGTGTGTATGTAATATCACTCTCATTAAGAAAAGCTTTCTAACGCTAAGCACTTCTGCCTCTCTATAAAGATCCATGGTTGGATACCTAAAGGGTTTTTTAAAAGCTACTTTTAGGACTGCTCTTTGTGCCCTTTCTAATTTTAATAGAACGGTGGAGGCTGATCCTCCCCATGCAAGAATACAGTAGTTTATGATTGATTGCCCTAGGGCCAGGTATACAGTTTTTACTAAACGATGGTCGGCTGACTCGATTAAGATTAAGTTCAACTTGATTATACATAAGCCACACTGTAGAAACTAATACTGTAAGCGACCGACTGGTATACAAAGCGTTAACGCGGACCAACCAAGCTATTAAGGCATTAATATAATCAACATTGCGTTGTTTGCGTCGGGGCTGATTGAGTCAGCACAGACTGCAACCGGCAGTGTACGCCAAGCTCAAGCATATTACAGTTAGATTCCGGTCTAATTTAGTTCAAATGTTTATTCAGGAACTGTAAGCTGCAAATGTTCGGTGATATATGGATTCTCGTTCTTATAGCCGGCTTGATGATAATCAGGGATATACAGTGCTCGTTTACAATGGTTTAGTTGCTCTAGAAACATCCATTTTTACAGCTAAATAGGGCGAAAAGTCGATTTGTTAGTGTTTGTAACAGAACAGATTAACATCGGTACAGCAAAGACATATTAAAAAAATATGTAAATACTTAACGCAAATCTAATCAACTGACTTGTAGATAATGCTTTTTGATATCGCCTTATATTTTCTTTTGAGCAAAGTTTAAATTGCTCAATAATATATATGGAAAATCTTACACAAATCGACCTAGTCCTACACTAAGCTCAGTAAAGCTTGTGTTATAGGTACTAGACGACGATTTATATAATAGATAGATAAATATTTAAATACATAGAAATCATCCGTGACTCAGGAACAAATATCTGTGCTCACACAAATAAATGCCCTGACTGGGATTTGAACCCAGGACCATTGGCTTCATAGGCACAGTCACTACCCACTAGACCAGACCGGTAAACAATTTGAAATGATTACGGAGGGTTTAGTACTAGCGCATCTTACTTGCTTGAATTATTGTAAATGATTTATTATCAAATATCTGCGTTGATTTTCCTAATGCAACAATGTTAATTACAGCGTGTACCTAATATTACACACGTGACCCGTGTACCCCGTGTGTTCCGCCGTTGTGCTTAGTCTGTGTAATCATGATGGCGGACCGACGTCGCGATTAATTGTGTTTGCGCGCCAACCTGACTAAACCTGCGATTGCAATGCTAACACACTAAATTGTGTCACCAGACGAGACACTTGTTGCTGTGACGACAAACGACAAAAATATTTAACCAATTTAGCGTCCATTGTGTTTTATTCAAACTGGAATATTACTTAAGAAATTATCTTACAGTGTAAATTGTCAGAATAAAATTATGTTACAACTATTTAACTAAACGGGATAGTTACCATATACAGTCAACCAATTAGATTTCTGGGTCACTTCGTACCTTGTCACAGGACTATCTATATGAAAGACACAAAAGATCTCTTATTAACGTCACTGTGACAAGGTTCGAAGTGGCCTAGGAAACAAATTGGTTGACTATACTTACCTATATGTTATCTTAATGAGTTTCAGATATTTCGATACTGTTGCAATACATAGTAACTATACCGTTTTAAGTAATGTGCGTTCACATTACTTCTATTACTTACCATCTTAGCTTATAACCGTAAATTATTATTGTTGTATTTATCTATTAATTCATTTTAAATGTTATTTATCTTTGACGATTTGAGATTCATCAAAAATAAATATATATTTAAGAAAGTAATAATTAAATCTAAAATTGTAACAACATAACCTAAAACTGAATAAAACTAAAATTATAGAAAAAATAAATCTTAAAATGACATGTGGCATGGTACCATGGTATAATGGTGTAATTGGGAAAGGAGACATGACGAAGGACAGTATGAGAAAATAATATAGCTGCTACTAAACGAAGTACCTGCTGAAGAAATAATGCTCAAAGCGGTGCACTTTGCAAAGGACCTCAACCCGTGCTTCCATCTACACTCAAAATCCAGTTCCCAACGTTAATTCAAACCAGAAACTTCCATACAACTTGAATCGTTTAAATGATTGCGTCTTCATGAAGACAATTTGGTAAATGTATCGCGCAATCCTCAGGATTACAAGAGACCTCGGAGCTACGAAGGATCGTATGTGTTTAGGGGAAGCGAGAGTTCATAAGCCTTTTTGGGTTGTTACGGCAACAGAGCTCGGCTTTTTGTCGTCATGTGGAATGTAATTATTTCTCCGCTGTGACTGGCGATGAAATGGGCTGCGATGTGTATGAAGACTTTGACATGGAAAATATTTGGGCAGGCGTCTCGCGTTTGTGAGTTAAATTGACGGTGCGAATGAAAGCCACGTTTTGGTTTGTGTAAGAAGATTTAATGTCGTAATTAAATTTGAAAATAGCGTTAAATATATATGCGTTGTATACAAAACTACACCTCTATAAATAGTCGTTTTTAAAAGAATTAGAAAATAAAGAATAATCTGTTGATCACAGTAG
Organism: Grapholita molesta; assembly: GCA_022674325.2. Classification (NCBI taxonomy): domain Eukaryota; kingdom Metazoa; phylum Arthropoda; class Insecta; order Lepidoptera; family Tortricidae; genus Grapholita; species Grapholita molesta. The sequence goes on along the minus strand of CP053124.2, from coordinate 17,450,340 downwards.
AAGAAAACGGTTCATCTTTTAGCGTTCTCTTAGACACTTAGAACATAGGTATAAATATATAATCATACTTAATTTTACTAACGATTGCGATAGTTTAATTATTAATAAGATGGTAAAGTTTCATAACAAGAAATACATAAGGTAAGGATAAAAGAGGCTGTTTTAACCTTACGTTTTGCATTATGATTAGTACTAATTGGCAAAAGTTGATTTGGATAAGAATTTTATGTTATACATAACAAAGGTTAAAACAACAAAGCGAGACCTGTAGCGTTAAAAGTTCTGCTTAAGTGCCTGAATGCATTACGTACAAACTCACCTCGTATTCCCAAGAGCTAATAACGCTAAACACGAACTGGAACGCCTCACAACAAAAGAGCGCAATTTTCAGCGCTCTCAAACTGGGGCGAAATCGAACTCCGTGAAACAAGTGTTGAGTGCTGGCTCAATGAGGCGAGCCAGGCCTATTCCCTTCACAGAGCGTACATCAAGTTTAATTGTAACCAGTGTATGCTAGAGCCGTGGCTTCTATATATTGTACACTGTGGTATAAGCACCAGAACCAACTAGTCGACGATAGAGATACTCAGGAGTATTGTCTTGAAAGCAACTATTGTGCTAATTTCAAGAGAATCAGTATACAAGTAGAATTTCAACAATCTTGTTCAAGCAAATAAAATAAACGTTTCATTCATAGAATATATTTCTACGGAACAACTATACCACATCGGAGGAGATATATATATGAGCTTGATAGGCAATGAGAATAATTCCCAAGCAAAAACCGCCGAGGGAACAAAACAAACCAACAAAAACGTTGGGATCCCCATACTGTAGTACCCACCTTACGCTTTTTCGACGGCGCCCGATAATTGCAAATTGATTCGTCGTGTTTTTTGCGGCAGGATGTTGACAGAAGCTGATGAGACTAATTAATGGTTCGATGGGTAATTTTATTAGGAAAGCGGGGTTTGAGTTCGGGATAATGGATGCCTTTGGAAAAAGGTGTTTTGATTGATACTCGTATGAAGTCTTTTGATACAGAAGTTTGGTTTGCTTGTGAAACAAACGGGGAAAGGAAAAACTAACAGTAGAAGAACAGAGCAAAGAGTAAATACAGCCAAATAGGTGTACGTCAGTAACACGAAGCTAAATGGCTATACTAAATTACAGAAAAGCTTAATGAAAAATAAAGTGTAAACCTAACGAAGTAACGCCTAACATCAAATTAATAGCACGCCAGAAGCAGCACTTACTAAACAAACTTACTAACCAAATTTCAACATAAGCCCTGCCGAAACTTTGCTAACTGATACATCGTAATCTCGAACTTAAGCGATAGGTGAGGCATTAGCACTAGATGACAAATAGGGGTGCCCTAAGGGTGTTACCCATCTAATGGGTAGCTTAGTGCCAACCCTGAGATTAGGCCGGTTGCGGGCCTACTAACCGAGGTCTTAATCCCCTATGGTGCATGACCTCCGGTAAAAAGGTGTGGGTCAAAGTTTTAGCGTTCTTGTTAGTGATATGTTTGCGGATTCACCACGTGCTGGGGTTTTGAATGTTGATTAATTAGTTTGCTTGTCCTTTCTTCTAGGTATAGTTTCTCAAGGCTAGTTAACAAGGCGCTTAATGGTTACGCTATAATTATATCTATGTGTGAATTCAGAGAACCTTATTTATTATCTATAAGAGAGTTGTAACTTGTTAAAGTTTCAATTATAACTGTTGATAACAAAACAGTAAAAATATTTTTAGCTAATCTTCCATACACACAACCTTGAGACCAGTCTGGCTTAGTGGGTGAACCTGCTTGTGTAGCTGACGGTCCTGGGTTCCCAGTAAGGGCATTTATTTCCTGAGTCATGCGCATTTTCTATGTATACAAGTATATGTAGGTATATCATATATATCGTTGGCTGAGTGCCCACAACACAAGCCTTCTTGAGCTTACCTCAGGTTCAGTCAATTTGTGAAATGATAACCTGTAATGATTGTTTATTTTTCTTCTTCATATTCCATGTCCGTTCAAGACATTTGCACCCATATGGCTATATGTATCTCTATCTGACGATTGGTCTGGCCTAGTGGGTAGTGACCCTGCCTCTGAAGCCGATGGTTCTGGGTTCGATTCCCAGTCGGGGCATTTATTTGTGTGATGAGCACAGATATTTGTTTCTGAGTCATGGGTGTTTTCTATGTATTTAAGTATTTATATGTATCTATCTATTATATATATCGTCGTCTAGTACCTACAACACAAGCCTTACTGAGCTTACCGTAGGACTAGGTCGATTTGTGGAAGATTGTCCCGGAATATTTATTTATTTATTTTATTTTATCTTCCGTCATGCAAGTTATTCTATCTATGCTCTTCACTTCCAACCAGTGTCTCATAATTTATAACAGTGATCTTAAAAAAAAGATAATCGCTACAAGTAAAATGTTTATCAACGGTCTAACGTTATCGTTTCACAAACTGTAGTAAACTGTATAGTTTTAACGGACCAACTTGCGTTGTAAATTCAAACGAGCCATAAAAACATGGAACAATCACTTCGCGTACACAAATACACACTGTTTGCGTACACTCAAGCGCAAGTAAAATGGTACGTTTTGGATTTAGTTTTCATAAGAAGTGGTCAGATTTTTATTGTTTTGAACTTATGTTGAATAGGAACTATAGTTCCCACGGTTTGTGAGGAAAGGTACTTCCTTATTACGATGCCAATTTTATTATAGTATCTACATTAAGTAGGAAGCACTTGAATGCGGTCTTATATCTTATTGTGTGTTTGTCTCGCTAACAAATCGAGATTCGAAATATGATCGTTAAATGTTATTTCATTCTTAGAATCATGACTTATCAAGTGATTTATAAACCAACCATGGTAACAAGATATCTGATGTACATAATACTTAGCCATGCGTAATATGATCTCGTCATAACTAACAATAACTCGCACCTTGCAGCCTTTACTCGTAGATTACCCACGTACAGTCTAAAGTCTAAAAGCATATCTAAACAAACGTGAGTAAGCACCAAGGAATTTCTAGAATAATCAGCTCACTAAGTTTCGGGTCACGCGTTTCATGCACTTACCAAGTTCCCCGTGCGGCGTCAGCATGTCTTATTGCGAGGCACTAAACATTAATATCCTTTGAGCCGGCACCTGCATGTTGCAGACGATGTGTTACCATAGGCATGTGATGTGAGTCGACATTTTATACAAACCGTATTCACGCTTACTGTATCTTTATAATTAAAACTGCAAGATTGTATACAGCGATGAGATTTTTTTTTCTTTTATGACATAAGGTGGCAAACGAGCAGACGGATTGCCTGATGGTAAGCAATTACCGTCGCCCATGGGCACCCGCAACACCAGGGGAGTCACAAGCGCGTTGCCGACCTTTAAGGGGGGTTGGAGCTCTGGGAACCTTACTCACCATCAGGAACACAACACTACATACCTGAAAGGTAGCAGTGCTATTATGGCTGTGGTCTTCTGTAAGGAGGAGGTACTTCCCCAGTTGGGCTTCTCCAGACTCGAGCGTGATGGTACTTCGCTGTGCCCTACCTCTCATTGTCGGACGTAGTTTAAGGACATACCCGGGTCCGGGTCCGGGATTCATAATATTTGAGGATTGAAGTACGTTTCCTGGGTAAATGCGCTTTCCGACTATTCACAGTCGGTTTAACACGATTTTTCGGAAAGGCGAGTGGCGGCCATACTTCAGAATGAAAGATTGAAAGAAGAAGAGAACGAAGTACAGTGTCCCGCTCTTACATAGGCCAGTTACACAGGTCAGGTTATCCGGGTTCGGTCGAGTGATAGACTCGTCTAACCAATAAGAAAAGCCGGCCATGCTGATTTCCCCGAGGCGCGTCAAGTGTTTTTAAAATCCACAGCATAACAGGAAGCGTGGAAATTTTGCTTTTCCTTATTCTTTTATATTAACATCTCCGAAATCTTAAGAAGTTTGCGCAACTTTGTGCGCTTGCGATCAAAACATGTTAAATAAAATTAACAAAAATATTACAACGTTTCATTTAAATGGAGAGCGCTAAGAATATTTCCATCTCCCGCGGGTGGCATAAGAGGCGACAAATGGAAACATCGTACGGACGGGCAGCAGCGTCCGTCGAAACCCAATCTACAGCTACTGCGATCGCCAACCCGCCTGCCAAGCGTGGCGACTATGGCAACTGAAACCCCAAGATGATACAAGTCATATTTATGGGAGGCCTATGTCTAGCAGTGGACTGCAGACGGCTGAAATATAAGAGTATTTCTAAGAAAAGTTTTTTCATCATTTTTAAATGAACAGAAAATTATCTATCTGTCATAGTCGTTAAAATAAATCTATCCAAATTATCTGAGTCGTTGTACAGTTTTAAATTATGAAAACTTCAAAATGTTCAATGAACTTTTGTATTCTGAAGATATTACAAGGACAACCTAAACTTTTTAACAATTCTTAAACTGAATATGGACATTATTAGGGTTCACTGTTTACAATATTTGAAACGTAGCCCTATTAAAGTGAATTACAATAACAGCCTTTATTTATTAGAATAAAAGCCTTCATTTATTACAATAAAAGCATAATTTTTACAATAAAAGCATTACATCAAAATTTAAACTATCATAAATTGCCGTGTCAGTCTGCGCCCTGCCTCTTTGCCGGTATAAACCAGCAGGGCATTATTGCCGTTTAACCATAAATGAGACTCACACCGTCTGCCGTGTGATGTAGGCTGACTAGAATAGCACCACCCTATCTCCTCCCGCGGGTGTCGTAAGAGGCGACAAAGAGAAAAATCCTACGGACGGGCGGCAGCGTCCGTCGAAACCCAATCACAGCTACTGCGGTCGCCAACCCGCCTACCAAGCCTGGCGACTATGGCAACTACCCCCCAAGATGACACATGTCATATTTGTAGAAGGCCTATGTCCAGCAGTGGACTGCATGCGGCTGAAATGCATGTAAGACTCACACTTGTTCGTTGCTATAATATAATCTGAATTCGTTGTCAAACGTATTCAAATTATATTATAGTAATTGACAGCGCAGAATCTTACGTATAGGTAAATACGAGCTAACTTGAAATTGAATTTTAAATTACGTCACCATTTTCTCAGACTCGCGTCAACCGTAATTATATCGCAGATAAATAATTATGCGCGCATGTAATTGTACACCATATAATATCAGGATAGTACAGCCTGCGCCAAAAGTGCGTGGTGTACGGTAACGGATAAGAGGGACCGAAAACATCGAAATTCGAAAGTATTGTTTTTCTTTTACTCTAATTAAGGAATATTAGAGTGACAGAGACAATCATTCGAAATTTACGAATTTACATCTAGGCCTTATGTTTAGGTGTTGCCAGATTAGCGAGGTCTGATCTCTCCCGAGTTATGTGCAGTTTTCTATTACTTCTAAACTTTTCGTTTTAGTAATGAAGTAATTTTGTGTATATTGATGAACATATCATTACATACATTATTTTTTTATAAATAAAACATAACAGTTTTGGTCCTAGTATAAAACTGTACAACAATCCAATTACCGTACTGTATTTTGAATGTTCCGTAATCAATTGTTTTGAATCTACGTATCATTAAAAATAAACGTTTTTGTGACACTGACAAAGGTGAACTAGAGTAGGTATTACACGAATATGTATACATTCCCAACAAACAAAAGCACACATCATTCATGATACGAAATGAGCCAATGTCACTGTCCGTGAGTGTACGCGATTTCATTCCCGCGGCTGACTGTACCCCGCTAATTTGTGAATACTTGACGACACGGGGGCCCTTTGAAGGCAATCTAAACGTGATTAATATTATAACCAATTTGATTAGCTCGGGGCCTGGTCCGGAACTAATTATTAGTTTGGAATTTAATTTCATGGAGATTCAGATTGTATTGCGCCTTGAATAAATACATCAGGAGGGTTAGGGCTGAGTGAGAATATACTAAACGTAGGCAGGCAGGCAGTGCAAAGACTAGACTACTTAGATATTTTAACCTAACATGGTCGGTCATATTACAACTATTACTTAAAACTGAAAAGTTACCGTATACGTTATTCTAACAGGTTAGAGTGAGAATGCGAACGGTAGTAATAAAAGTGATTTTTCACTGACAAAACGTATCAGAAGAGTTATACTTAGAGATTTTATGCAGATTCGTAGTTTTATTAAAATGCATATCAACTTAGTTGTCTAAATAACTATAAACAGTTGTCCTACCAAGATGTAAGCGATTAGCTATCGGCGATTTTCTCCCAAGAAACGAACAAAAGATTATACCACGTAGCGGAAAAAGAGAGATATGTATGTATTTACAGTTCATCGCTGACTGTTCACACTGCCAGAGAGTACTTTTTCTTAGAGAAATCACTCGCCCACGAAGAAAATATTTGCCGATCGCCGCTGGTGGGACTAGTGCCATAATCCAGTAGTAAACTCAGTAGCAATGTGTTTAAACGGGTAAGCTGATAAAAATGACATTCGCTCAATATATATGTGTGCATTGAATACTTCACCTCAGCCCTGAGTGTAACTTTTTTAACGTAACAAAACGCCACCATCGCGTTTGAGTTTCCCGTATAAATAACATTATCACTAACGCGTTCGAGACGTTTTTTTTACGTCATAAGAAACTTATACTAGACCCTCTGCTTACCCACTTCTGCTGCTGAAGTAGTTATAATATTTAAGTATCCATTTTAATGTTGTGTTTTCTATTCATTTATTAATATAGTTTGGTTAGAACCACTGTTTTAAATAAGTAGGATAAAGTTGATATTCAGAGTCGACTTTAAAACTTTTCTTTTCAATAAACGTTTTGTTTAATACCCGACTTTGGTGATACGAAAGGTTATATGTAAATCTAGCAGGTTGCCGAATAAGATCTATTTCGCAATCTCCCAATTTCAGTCATGTCATGTAGTACACGCTAGTTTAACGGTAGCAATGTGTAATAATTGAAACGCAATAATGATGTGTTTTTGGTAAAATATCAATGCGCCATTGCCCCAGTTCAGCGATCATTTACGCGGCCTATTCTAATCCTGGCATAAAACCGATTCGAATTGTAATTAACAGATTCAAACGATAATAGCCTGTGTTCGCCTCTGGAATCCAGGGCTGTTATTATAATTACATATAGAGTCGAATTTACTTGCTCTTATAAGGCATGTAAAACCTAATTGTAGATGGTGCTCTATAAATCAGTAGAATAGGTTAGACTATCAGTATAGAACCGTTGCTAATAATAATAAAACTTCTAGACTACGTAGCGACCTTGCCTATGAATGTCCTGGATTGAATATTGGTATTGGCATATTCGTGTGCTTGTCTGGGTATATTCTTATATTTCATAGGTGTCTATTACCTTTTGAGCTTACGGACTTAGTAAATTTTTTGTGATATGGTTGCATATAAATTGTTTATCTGTTTAATTTATTTTATCTTCATAACTCCTCGCTACCTATATAAATAAATAAATATGTTCGATATTTGAATGGAAAGAAAAATAGAAAAAATTTACTCGCAGCGGGACTCGAACCCACAACCACTGGATATTCGCTAGCAGACGTTTCTGCATAATAAAAAAAGAAAAAAATATGTGTTTAGACAAGGGTTTTAATAAAAAATAAAAAAGTTCTTAGAAAAAAACATCCTTTCAAATTGACCAAAATGACATTACAACCACATGTATAATATCATCCATGAATGCTAATAAAGTATGACATATATTATATACCAGTGGCGGGCTGTTGGCGCATTCCATAGAACCCGATTCCCGCCGGCTTGTCTAATAAATATACTTGCGCGGTTTTGCCGAAGGCCGACGACTCGCTAAGCCTACATATTGGTTACGGCTTGCCTAAGAAAGTTCGCCACCACTGTGATATACATCGATTTTTGAAAAGTTAAGTGTTCGACTCGTCTGCTAGCAAGGCCTGTACCGGAACACCCGGGAGCATAAACACTCATTTGCCGACTCATATTTACTTACAAATGCTGCAATTGTTTGCAGATATTGATTTACACGTATGCGTCCGTTGCAGTTGCGCTTTCGTGATGCAACGTGCTTGTTTAACATTTGTAGAAATGTTTAGTTAATTTAGATCAAATTTCAATTCGGAAAATTTGTTATTTTTAAATAATTTAGAACAGAACGACTATTTTTTGTGTATATTTTCAAGCAAAATAAGATAAATAGCCGCTCTAATGCATACATATAACAGAAAAACATACAGTCTAGTGTAAAAATATGTATACTCATCTCAAAAAAAAATCCAGTGGCTCTATTAAAAAATAAACATATGAGCAAAGGGTACATTTTTGTATAGTTACATTAAATTAACCCATATTTTTCACGTCACTATGCAAAACTATTGAAGTGTTTTATACGAAAATATCAAGTATCATTCTGCAATTTGTCAATAGTTTGTATTTAAAATGTTACTTATAACCACAGTGATCGTAAAACACGAGCAAATTAGATTGAAATGAGTTTGACAACAAGTGAAGACCTACGCACTTCAATTTTGCGATCAAAGGTTATAACATATGAGACTTGCCTTTGTATTTGTGTATTTCTCAAAGTAAACTTTCCGCAATGTACAACTAAAATTATTCATTACGTATTTGATCAAACCTCCGTAGTTTATTCCTAAATAACTATTTAGTCTCTTCCAGAATCTTGATAGTTTCATCTAAATTAACCGCGGTGATACTAGACAACGCCTCAATTTAAGCAACAAAATCGATGTCCATTCTAACCCCGCTTGCGTAACTCACCGAAGTGGCTCAACTTCATTTCTCAAGTGCAAAAACGATTCCAGTCCAAAGGGTGCTTTTTCACGGCAATCCTTCCCGAAGGTTCTTTATGAGCGGATTTCTTCGAGCGCCCATTATCGCCGGCTGGCGTACGGCATTTGTCACAATTACAGGGTTCGCATTCGCAAAGACATCCGCAGCTATTGTTTTACCAGGCAGGTTATGGTTTTTTTTTTATGACATAGGCGGCAAACGAGCAGACGGATTGCCTGGTGATAAGCAATTACCGTCGCCCATGGGCACCCGCAACACCAAGCGCGTTGCCGGCCTTTAAGGGGGGTTGGAGCTCTGGGAACCTTACTCACCATCAGGAACACAACACTACGGACCTGAAAGGTAGCAGTGCTATTATGGCTGTGGTCTTCTGTAAGGAGGAGGTACGAACTGTTCGCCTTCCGGATGACAGAAGCTGCGAGTCCGTGGACTATATTTGGTGTGCAAGCTAATACGCCAACTGTAGATCATATACACCTCATTCAGTCAGGTGTAGTCAGGTAAAACCAAAAGCCACGTTTACTAATTAAAACTTTCGTCGTTATAGGTATAACGGTTTAGAAATATAGTAAATTACCGGCCTCCTCATAAATTTATGTAGGCGTAATTGGGATTTTACGTTATCGACCTCTAATACAACCACGTTACACGTTGTACGACAAATCATTTAGATACGATAAAATCTTCTCTAGTATACAAAATAATTGTAAATATTCACATCACTTGAAGGTAAATGGGAAAACAACTGAATAACGATTAATTTATTTTAAGAACTTTTTCGCAGGTAACAACTGGTACAGTCAACAACACTCTTAGCTATACATTGGTAGACCTTATTATATAAGGCATAAAGTCCACCGATGTACAGTTAAGAGTGTTGCTGTGTGTACCTATGCCTCTTTGGCTGACTGTAGGTGGAGAGGTCAAGTTATACTGAACTGGATCCGCCAGCTGGTTTGTGAACAGACCAGGACTGCCCAGGGACGGTGGCCGATTAATTTATAACGCCAGAGCTATGGATTAGCCGCCCCAACTTTTGACCCGAAAACCTCTGTTCTCTAAGCGGAGTTTACGCGGACTGCCTCGTTGTAAAACGGTGAAATGTCGTCACGTCATTATTCCGTGCGAGTAGTTAAAAAATAGTGATAATTTTAAATTGATTACAATACGTATAGAATTTAAAGCGTACATAGAATATAAAAGAATACTCGATGAGTTCGCCCTGTTAGTTTCTTTTAGTATTAGATTTCTATCTGGCATTTTTTCATAGTTGGAGGCCAGCATGCCGGCTCCCTGCCTACGATATCATAGTAACGAAGAACTTTACCTGCAATATAATTCTATTTTTCTTAATTGATCAGTATTATTTCATTTATGCTAACAACCACTCGATTACAGATTACATTTTTATACATTTCTTTGCATGTAATAAAAAAAATCTTTTCACCTCACTCACTCGGAAAACCTTTCTTTATCGCGCGAAATCTGCGTGGAAAAGCCTATTTTATCCGCTAGCGTGGAAAAGTCATTCGAATTTCGAAGCCGATGATTGTAATTCTCTGTGGTGCATGTAACTTTTTTTTAAGTATAAAACTCCTTCAACGCGTGACTGGGGCGCTACCGCGAAACACAATATTCGTAAATTTCGGACGATTGTCTCTGTCACTTTCATTAGAGTAAAAGAGAAAGATGCTCGCAATATACGAACTTCGACGTTCGCAGTACCGCGGTGAGTTCATAATAACAATAGATAATAACCAATCAGAAACATGTTTCATGATTCCAGATTTTTAACTTTTTTATTTTTACCTACACTTTATTTTACGTCAAATAGGTTTTATTATATATACTAATAGTATTTCAGTTAATTTACATATTTTGACTAATTAATCCATTAAATAAAACACGATTTCAATGTTTATTTGATAAAGAAATGCACCTTTGCGCCTGCAGTGACGCGGGGCGGGTTATTTGACTAAATATGATTGTATTAGTTTTTGTGTATTATTGTATTTTTAATGTATATTAAATTGTGTAAGTTAGTTATAAATATTACAATGTTATTAATTACAATTTTTATAAAGAAATTGAAATATAGGTTTACTTAACATTGTAATTTCTGAACGCAACCGAAAAAAATTTTTTTTAAAGTTTTAAGTTATCACAATTCACGTAAATTAGTCGGATTTTTCCTGTGCTAAGCTCTTTGAACTCAACGTTTGAACTATAAAAATGAATGATTCTAGTAGCGATGCCGATATGATTTCCCCGAAAAATCGCGCGATAAGTTTTGTTTTATTGTTTTTGTTGCCGCTCGAACTTTCCTCGCTGTAGTGAGGTGAAAAATTGTGTGTTCCGCATGACTGCAAAATTATTTGGCATCTCTTGTCTTGAAAGCCTCGCTACGCTCAGGATCTATCTTTGAACCATTCGCTTCGCTCATGGTTCAATCTTAGCTTCCTTCGCTTGCGCAGCTTTCAATTTCAACACTAGCGCCAAATAACCACTTTGCATCCTTGCATAACAAATAACTATAGTTAGGCCGAATACTTCATTGTTTTTTGTCCAGACGAGAGTCAAAGCAATGTTATGAAAAGGTGACCTGTCCTTTCCATGCAGAGTCTTGTATTCGCCATCTTGTATTTAATATTAACACAATTATAAATAATACTGACAACAAAACGTTATAAATTTTCTTCTTTCACATTAAATGTTAATCTCACTATCAAACACGACAACAAATCGGAGATGGGAAAATAAATGTCACTATTTATATTGAACGTTTAACTTTACGACATGTAAAACAGTTTAAAACATTTTTTAACATTCTGACACTACATATGCAAATGCGGTTATGGCACTTTCTACTTTTTCCTCTCAGTTGCACACCGACGGCGAGGCTGTGTTAATACGCGCACACTTGAACTTGGCACTCGACCCATACGAGAAAAGTGGAGCTGTTTCTTGATATCCGCTTTATTTTCTTAGAGATCTCGTCACTTCAGCACGTTTCTAAATGGAAATGACCCTTTCAAGACGCTGGAGGCCCCTCGGACTTAGCCCCGAGCACTCTAGCGGACTTCCAAAAAGGTGACAAGCACTCGAACAGTCTACAATTACGCAAAAACTTCGCGAAACTTCTTTGACAACTTGAACGGTTTAAACGGTGATAAATAAAATTAAAACTTTCGACGTTAATACGAGCTTAGCGTAGTTCAACGTTCGAATCGTCAGGTCGGTTTACTTAGATCTCTATTGAAGTCCTAAAACTTAGATTACTTCGGGATTGAGTCATAATAAGACCAATTGTTTTGTGTTCTTTTGTGTTTGATTCGTTATCTGGATAAAGAAATATTTAAACTGTTTCAGATGAGTTCGAAGCGGCGAGATTAAATTAAATAGAACTTGTTTAATAAATTTACTACGCAGTATTCCTTCGGTTTTAATATTTGAATTAGGAGGTAACCTCAAATATTTGACTTGGGCAACGTGTATTTTTCTCGCTATAAAAGTTGGTTAGCGAAGTTTATTTCGCAGTGAAACTGAATGGGTCGTGGCCGCGGTGAGATGACCGCCGGCGGGTCAAACTCAGTCACTTGATACTCCCCAGAGCGCTGGCTGTCTAGTCACTTGAGCCAGTGACTTAACTTAAACACAGTTTGTTGCCAATCTAGGATAACAGTTATCGAGATACCGATCGCATTCCGCCCGAATGACTTCGGTTCGGGTTTCCTCGGGACGTTCGTTTCGCGATTGAAAAGAGTTATGAAAATTCTATTTTTAAAGATTTTTTCGTTTGATATTCTGACGTTACGCCGAGATTTGAATAAATCCTTATAGGGTTGTCCAATGTTTACTTCAAACTTGAATTTGATCTAATTTATCAAAACGCCAAGACGGTATTCGTCATTCATTACTCAATTGATACGAATACGAGTATAATGTGGTAATCTGTAGAGGTCAATATATAGCAATATGGTGATGTGCTCACATATGGACACTTCCGCTATTTATTCTAGTATAAATGAAAGAATTATTAAGTTTCGTTATGCTTGAGCGTAAAGACTGTGATAATGAGTTATGACATGAATAAACATGGATGTAGAAATATACATATACTTAATTTGTTTATTAGCGCCCATGGTTCCTACCATTTTTTTATAATAATTTGCCTGTAAAATGCAAGAATCGCACATTTTTCTCGTCAGCATGAAATATATTGTTTTGTAATAATTGCTGTATCCGCGATAACTTCATATATGAATAATTAAAATTAACTAGTTCCTTTATACCTTGGTTACCAATAAATACATATACCGCAATCAGTACTGTTTCTATGAAGAATATAAACAATCAACCATCAAGAATCAGATCAGTGTACGACCCATAGATTATCGTTATACCTAAATCTGTGACATATTGTCCTTCCCCAATATCTACACTCACTACACATATATATATGTCTAAAAATATCAACGTGTAACCAGTTCATGTATACATAATCGGGCGATCGGCCTAGCGGTTTAGCGTTACGGGTACCTACTACACGCTAAAGTTACCCTTTGAGGCTAACCTCATCACGTGTAGCGTTAATAAGTTTAGCGGTATCCGTACAAATTAGAGCGCGTTATTCATTCCCAGTCGGAACAATATCGGCTCGCTCAAGTTTCTTTAACAAGCAGACTTCGCCAACAAATTAACTGTTGGATACTTGCCTTGCTCCTGATTGGCGATTGGCAGTGGGAATCGCTTAGGACTAAAACGGCGTAAATACAAGGTTTTAAGTATCAGACAGATACGGTCTTTCGTTCAAAGATTCTGTAAGAGGCTTGTTCAAAATTATTACCATGTATGTATGGATATTTGCGTTACGTAATTTTTGAGGTAGGCCAGGTAAGCTGCCTCTAGTGAGCGTAATCCTACGCCATCTAAATAAAAAAAAAACAGTTTGTACTTGTAATTACTAGACATATAGGTATGCAATTATTAATTTTAGTAGTTTAGTTTTATACAAATTTTATTTGTGTCGTGTTTTAGCAAAGTATACCACATCATTTTTGCCAGTAATATGGTGCTATAGGAATTCAGTCAATAAAAAAAATCGTACAAACATTGGCATTAGTTCCCTGTTTTGTATTTATGTTGTTCATCAGTCATAACTACAAAGAACACGATTCCTTTCGTAATAACACACGAACTTAATACAGTATCTCCCAGAACATTCCAGTAACGACTCCAAACAATACAGATTCCTAGGAAAAGCATGAAACTTACTTCACTTTTCATGTTTATGCTGTTTTCAACTGCGCAATATGCGCAAACGCACGCTTGTTTAAGAGCTAAGCGCTTTTGAACAAAAGACGCAGTAATTCATACAGTAACAATGGTTTGGTCCAAGTGAGAAGCGATTAGAGTAGCTAGAAATACGCTTGCTCTGTAATCGCTTAACAGTTGATAGAAGTCATAATCTATATATGACTTTCGTAAAACCTTGATGACATTTGGAACATATATTCTTGGATTTTTGACAATTCGACGAGAAAGAAAACATAAGGAATAACGGCAAATAATAAAAGAGGTTGAAAGTTCTTAAAGGCTTAATGCGAAGGAAGCGGCGTGGGCTTTGGCTAGTCATCTTATCTTTGTCAGTGCACTCGGTGCATTTAGATATTCCCCCAAAAAGGTCGTCATATAAGTCGAAGGCTGTCCACAACTGGCCATGTCAAATATCCAGCATAGTGACCCACAGTGACCGGTTTTGAGCCACCCGCATCCAGTGGATTCCCGCGATTTTTCCCATTTCGTCGATCCACCTTGTGGGGGGCTCTGCCCACGCTGCGCCTTCCGGTTCGTGGTCGCCACTTAAGAACCTTTACGCCCCAACGGCCATCAGTTCTACGTACAATGTGTCTCGCCCACTGCCATAAGTTTAGCGTTCCGGGAGGCTATGTCAATTACTTTGGTTCTACTACGAATGACATTATTTCTAATGCGATCGCTTAGAGACACTCACAGCATAGCCTTCTCTATTGCCCTTTCGTTGACTTTGACTCTTATTATGAGGCTCATAGTAAGCGACCACGTTTCAGTACCATATGTCACTGGCAACAAACACTGATCAAAGATTTTTGACTGGATGAACTAGATTGGAGGATAGCGTCAAATTATATTTGGAGAATTATATTTTACATACCTAAACAGATTTTACCCTAGAACGTATAGACCGTGAATACACTCGTAGCTAAGTCGATTTTTCTGCGCTCTCTCGATATTTTTTATAAATAATAACAAACTGTTTCTCCCCGATTTTAAAATGTAAATGGAACGCTGCGCGCCGAACGCTTGCCGACGCGACATTCGCGCTCCTTATCTCCGGCGGCGGCGGTGGCGTGACACGACGTTATTTACGCGCCACCCCTAATCCCCTATTTATTCCCGAGATGTATCTGAAAATTAGGGATCACCTCGGCTCCGGGAGGGTTAATTTGCCGCGAGTGTCGTAGTAAAACTCTGATAAAACACAGATATTGATACGTCACGAAATACTGCGATTATGCGTACGCATTGTTATGCCTTTGTTTCTGCTACAATGCCGCTCGGCACAAAGGAGGGTTCTGAGTAGAAAACCGCGTCGGTTGCTTCCTTTTACGAAGCTGCACTGCCGTTTTATGGACCACCATTTCCGAAATATATTTCCTCGGCACTAGTACCGAGCATTAACACTCTCAACACTCGTAAAATTTGTGTTCTAGCTGTAAAACGGTAGTTTTTAAAATGTTTAGACTACTCTCGGTTTAATTAAACACCCCCGGGGTTGCATTAAACCCTCTAGCCACCAAGACGCATTAACCCTTGTAGGCGAAACCTTTTTCGTTTCAACATATCCATTCTCCGCGAATGGGCGTTTTAAAACACTTTTCCGTGTGTTTAGGCCGAGGGACGCAGGGCATCGAGCCATGTGGGGAAACTACTCGAATGTCTTATTTTACACAAACCTTTCAACGGCAAAATGTTTGAATTTGGAACGCTATAAAGGATTCTCTTTTAATTTATCAAAAAGCTTTCCGGGTCGTGATATAACAAGCCAGTTACATGGTATAATATAAATGTACGTATAGCACACACCGAGGGCCATCAGTATTAAAGCAATTATTTTTACTGGCAACAGTTCACGTTTTACATGATAAATAGCTCGCGACCAGAGCTTGCAAACAATTTAGCAAGTTATTAACAGATTAACAGCATACCTAGTGCACTCATAAAAGCTAATTAATTAAGCTTTCTCGGTCATCGCACAATTATTCATCGCAGTGGCCACAGATCTGATTATTCCACTGAATCTACGGGATTCAGGACGTGAAGGAATCCTTTACCGGATATTGCAGTACTTTTTGCGTGAATCTTTTGTTTCGAATTTTAACGCGGGCCCCAAAATGCAGCACGATGTTTGTTTTCCTGTTGCCCTTTAGCCTGGTTTTGTTCGCATGGAAATAAAACCAAGAAACAGACTAGACGAGGTATAGTGCGCCATTAATCCTTAAATGCATTTTCAGTTTCGTGTTTCGAACGCGAGCAAATTGTTAAAATCCCTCGCATCTGCCTTGACGAGCGGTATTCAAACTCCGTATTTGTTTTTAGAATTTGCCGGAAAGTTGTTAAGTTGAAACTTTTGCCGGCATTGGTTTGTTCGGCCGGTCATTACAGCAATGAGCGTGCGAAAACGCTTCAGTAATTTGCCATGTCACCGGCCCAGTCGAGGCGTTTTTACAAATGCAAAACGAAACGGTAATGATGTTGCTAGTTTCGACAATATTCGTTTTCGACGAAAAAACTCCTTTGGAACATTAAATAACTTGAGTCGTTTTGTGCTTTTGTTGTTTATTCAAGGCGAAACTTGGCTCAACGCGTGCGATGCTTAAGTATTTTTTCATTGTATACCTAGCGGTTTTTTTTTTCACTTATTGTTGATAGCTATTACAATACAGAAAATAGGTACATCAAGGTATTTTTCCAACATATATCACAGAGCCTCTAAAGATGAAACGACAATATCTTAAACTTTTTGTAGATAAAGTCTAGAAGTTTATCGCTAATAGAACATTTACGACGACTTACCAACGGCTTCGACCATCAAGCAAACCTTTCAAGGGGCGAACTTGTTTACCGATTGTCCCGCCCGTGTATCCTTCCTGAGGTAAACAAAAGTCGATCCTCTTAGGGTTTACCAAACAGGCAATAGTACAATCACGGCCCCTTCAGCGTCTTAAAAGCTTTATACTCTTCACAGAAAATGCAATCTTTTAGTAGTGTCGGTGGGAGGGCTTTGTGATCCGTTGTTGTACGTATTGGCTCTTTTGGACTCGGCGTGCTCAGATCTTTAAGGAAGTTTAAATGAAGCTAGTAATTTAGAAATAGAGATTTCGACAAATAAGAAAGATTTTTTTTAGCAGTTGTTATAGAAGAAATGCATTTTAAAACGCATCAAGTAATATTATGTCTAGGTAACACGTTTTCATCACATTTAGGTTAGCTCTAGAAAGGGTCCATCAAAAATTCAACATCGCATGTAAACCTCCATTGTTGGCTCTTGATAGCGAAATTCGTGAAAAATTAAAAAGTTTACCGAAGAAAGCAGGTTCGTACAATGAGGTTGTAGTAAAGCCACGCGGCGTGTTCATAAATAGCCTGCATTGAGTATCATTAAACATTGAAGGGCTGATATTACATTCTACGGAAAAGAGCACAAAGCCTAGGTCTTGGAATTAGCGTTGACATCAATTATTTACTTATACAGTACTGGCAACACATCCAAATGAATTTTATTTTCAACGTTTTCCGTTTTCAATTTTGATACCTTTTAAGACCCTGTTATGCCAATTTAAAAACGCGAATCGAATCGATTTAAATACAAAAGGAAATGTACGTACCTATTAGGTAGTTTAAAGGCGAAATGGGTTTAACGGTGAAACAATATTTAGAAAATGAACTGAAATTTAGACCTTTATAAGCTTTCAATAATATTTAAGTAATCATACATTATAAAGTTAAATAATAATATAAACATCGTATATACCGAATCCGAACTCGATAATTAAACAGATTACAAAATAACAGCCTAAACCAACACAACATGCCAATAAAAAAAAGTTAAGAATGATCGTCGTTTTAATTTTTCATACAAATCGGTCCTGAATTATAAATATGAGAAGTAGCAGCTTTTCCGAGGCATGGGTTTATCTTTGCTCAGCATTTCCTAGCAATTGCTTGAGCTAATTTAATGTTATAAACGGTCGAGAAATGACATAATCGCGGGTTCGGTGGGAGCGTACATGTGCGGATCGCGAGTGCCGCCCGCGCGTTGGAAAAGAATTTTCTTGTCTGTGGAATTGTATTTGTTTTTTTAAATATTGCGAGAGTTCACTTAGTTTTATCCGTGGCATGTTTTATTAAAGTCATAATGGAATATTATGATTTATTTTAATGTAGTCCACGCCATGTGAAAAACATTTTATTATTTTGAGCTTAACTAACGAATTTTGTTCTATTTTAGTAAGAGTAAGGGTCGGTTGAACCACAACGTCATCATGATATTCGAACTTTTCTTGTGTGATAAATTTGACAGATAAGACGGCTGACAGCTGCCCCACTTAGAACAATAAGTTCGTTGAATTTGCGTGGTACGATCTTACTTAAGTCTAGTTAGTACTCTTAAGTTTTTCTATTTATAAAAAAGAAGCATACAAGGTTTAACAATTATGTATCTAAGACGCATCCAACCACAGGTTAACATAGCTAAGCGATTTTTTATAATATTATTATGAACCTGATGAGTATTTAAACAAGTTTTATAATTATGGAACCGTACATTTTCACAGAACCCTCGCTAAGTATTTGCGAGGTAAATGAATAGTTGACCCGCGTTTTCACGTGGAATCACCATTACAATTGCGAAGCGTGCAATTACTTGCGGGAATCTATTTGAGTGCGGAGCAATGGCGTCTGTAATTTGCCGAGCGTGTGCAGTGGCGCCCTCTATGATTGACTAATTTTATATTATTTAACTTATTTTCTGCTAACTGCTTCGGAATCGAAAAATTAACGTTTATTTAGGCTGTATTTTACTATGACGATTTGTATGAAATGTTAAAACAGAAAAATATCGTGCAATATTGAAACAATATTTCAGGCGATAAATTCTAGTTGTTCTAATAATAATTACTACTCTGTTGTAATACCTTAATCTATAGAATTCAAATAAAGAATCCAACCACATACAATTGTTAGAAATATTGCCAAGTAAACAAAACAGAATAAAAAATAAATTTCCAATCCCTGTTTTTTTTACTTAACGCTAGCGCGTCAGGTTCGAATATTATTTTTACAAATTAATATTAAATACTAGAATACTATACTAGAACCTATTCTGTTATTGACAAGGACTCGAACGTAATCACACTCGCTTGATCTTTTGTTATATTCCCCGACGTAATTACTAGTCTAAGTAATATAAGCCCAGCTTTGTTAGGGACTAAATCAAAGTCTGTCAAATCAAGCTGTAATATTGAGTGCGTAATATTTATCGATAGCGATATTTCTGATTTTCTTCGAATAGGTATTGGATATGGTTGTTCAAATGAGTTAATCATAAAGTATTAATAAAGATTAAATAAGCTTCCTCGCGACTTCGTCGGCCAGCCATGCCCGTCTTTAAAGTATGGTTGCGGATTAAAAAATATCCTATGTCCTTTCTCGTAGCTCAAACTCTCCATACCAAATTTCATACCAATTGGTTCAGCGGTTTAAGCGTAAAGAGGAAGAATACGGACAGAGTTACTTTTGCATTTAAATATAATATTAGTATGGATAGTATAAATCATTTTTTGTAAATTTGTTTCTCCCAAACTCAATACTCCTTACACCAAGGCGGGTGTTGTCTCTGTGCGCGTCCCATGATACGGACAGGAGCAACATCCGCTTAGTGTACCCCTTACATTTCATTAAATTGTCGAAAGGGCCTCTGCGCGTTGGCTCGATCTGGCTCCGCGTATTCCTCCCAAATGTCTGGAACACCATTGTTCCGTGTACGGAAAAGACATACATAAAGTATGGATATGCATAAGAAATCTTTTATAGAAATCAACTTTCTGTCTCTTTTACATTTTAGTTTATGAAAGATATTCGATAACTTACCGAGGGGCTCGGTCTATTTGTGTAAAGTGTCCTGTAATATTTATAGAAATTTAATTCTCAATAATTATCGTCACACAACTGACACGATTAACTTTTCTTATATACTCACGCTCCCTGGGTACTGGCCAGCGACGCCGTGTTCATACAAACCGATTTCTGCCAGGCTTGACTAACGCAGTTCATCTGCTTTCCTTGGTCTCATGATGAAAAGTCAAAGACATTATACACTCCGTTTTGCCTGAGAATAGTTGGCGTTTCTAAAACTCCCATAAAATGCTTTTACTTCGCGCTAATAAATAAATAAATAAACAAATATTACAGGATATTTATACACAAATTGACTGAACCCCACGGTGGGCTCAAGAAGGCTTGTGTTGTGGATAGCCAACGATATACATAATACACAAATTCTTAAATACATATATAAACACCCATGACCCAGGAAATTTCTGTACAAATATCTGTGCTCATCACACAAATAAATGGCCTTACGGGGATTTGAACGATACCATTCGGCTTCATAGACAGGGTCACTACCCACTATGCCAAACCTGTCGTACCTTTACCATGAGTTGTAACATTGAGGTTTTCGATAATGAGTATCGAGTTTACTATCTGTGTATCTCGCTTATACTGTTTTAGTGCGAACGAGATGCACAGATAGTAAACTCGATACTCGTTATCGAAAACCTCAATGTCACAACTCATGGTGCTCTTGTGTTCACATTCGCAGCATTGACCTTGCTTGTGCTTGTTGCAGGTGACAGCGTGGCAAGTCAGCCGGCGGGTCGCCAACGTGCTTACATCCAACGCCTTTATTGTAAGTATTGTCCTTTATAACCCATGCTATTGACTGCTTAACCTTCTAGGACACAGTTGTTAAGTTACAAATATATTATGGAATATGTATGAGGTAGAGCACAGAGAAGTACCATAACGTGGAGAAGCCCAACTGGGGAAATACCTCCTCCTTACAGAAGACAGCCATAATAGCACTGCTGCCTTTCAGGTATGTAGTGTTATCGTATGATTGTTTCCGTCACTCTTATAACGCCTTCATTGAAGTAAATCAGAAAGATGCTCTAAATACGCGAAATTCCATGTTCGCGGTACCGGGCCTGGTATAGAAATGCATATATTTAAGTATCGATTCTGTTATAATTGTAACAAATTGTAAGAAGTACTCTAGAATACTTGGGTTGGCAATCACAATATGACTAGCCGCTTTACGCTGCTGCACGCCCTCCTGTGATTTCTAGTCGAAGTTCAAGAGCAACCCTAGGTCTCAAGAACATACCCGAGTCATACATACATATAATAATAACACATATCCAAGCTACAAACAATTCGATACACATTCAGGACACATCAAATTGCCGCATACTGATGCAAAATAGAATAGCTATACTAAATTAGGAACTTGCCTGTTTAACACCGGAATACAGGATTCCCAGTACTCGAATAGTCTCAAACTGGGGTAACTATTACCTAGAATAACAATAGAGATGCATCTTCGCGAGGCAGAGTAGACTAATTAATTTGGGACGTTATAATTAACTGCGAACTTATCTTAGTGTGGAATCTTCCGGGTGTACACGAGTTTAATGTTTGTTGTGTGCATTTCACGTTTGGAATATGAACGCGCGTTGGAGTGTTCCTAATCGCGCTACGTGAAAAATAAAGCTTCAACACATTGTACGTTGAAAAAAGAACTGTATTTTTCTTTTTTTTTTTCTAAGGTTAATGCGGTCTGGTATTTAACATAGTAATAGTACATTTCGATACTAATGAAAAAAACATTTTTTTCGACGAGGGTGAACGTTGGAGCCCGAGTAAAACGAGGGTGACAATCACCCGAGTCTTAAAGAAGTTTTTACACGTGTATCGAACCTAATTTTTCATAGAAAGTGCCTTAAAAAGTGAAATTTACGCACTAGTTAGGAAAATGTAATATTATGTACCATGTGTTTGTTTTTCACAATTATTAATACTTGAACTAGATATATAGCGCTACGCTTCAAAATTAATAATTACGTTCACTGTTTGTAATTAAGAAGCTATTAGCCTTTAGGCCGAAACTTCGTTATTATATTACGAACAGTTGTAGATAATGTTACCGTTATAAAACCTTGTAAAGAAATGAATGGCAGTCCTCTGGCATTCATTTATACAAAATTATATGACTGTGGAAGTACTAACAAGGTGCGAGGTGTCACATATTTCCCGCCAGTTGTGGGCTTAACTTTATCTCATGGGGAGTGTTATCTCATAGTGCTATTCTTAGGTGCTAAAATGTAATAGATATCCGTTAACAATAGAGTAGTAACTAGTTGGGGATTACAACAGCAAACCAACGATACATTGGCGCCCCACAACTTTAGTTTATTCTTTGATTGTAGGTGTTAAGAATTCGGTACGAATGTATAGGACGCCTTGAAGTGTCTACGATCATATCACACTGTATTCACGTATTTCCTTTTGACTGATTTCCGGAGTTGTCCGCTCGTTTTATATATTCGGATTTACCCGAATACCTACCGCTTTTTTTTTCAAGAAATGTGTTTTAACTACAAATATTTATATCCTTCTTAAGGACGTAAATATCCTACTTCACTTCAGTTTAATATTAGACTCAAGGCAATATTTTGCAATTGCCCCTTTGTTCCACCCACTGAACATCTTGTCCTACAAGTTCCACTGCCTGCGTGAACCAGATGATGGAGCCTAATGGCTGTGCCCTGAATTCCTGTGCTGCTATATCGCAAGGCGGGTGCTACCAGGAATTTATGACTAATAAGATCTATTTATTTTCTTTAGAAAAGAAAATAAGCAAGTTAGAAAAAACTATTATGATTACTAGTGTAAAAAATGAAGTATTCCATTACTACTAAGAACCAATCAATTTATTTTTATGAAATTTTTTTAAATGCTTTGATTTTTAATTAGTAACACACAAAATTTAAAATTTAAATAGATGACATGAAGTATGAAGTATCTATACTTCGCCATCGTCGCTTTTTGTTAAGTATATTAATCTGTTTAAAATTTTCCTTCGATTACTATATTTTGTTGTAAGATGTAAGTAATTAATTATTCAAGAACGTTTATTAATATTGTCATATGAAATGACATTTTGTTATTATTTCACCACTAAGAAAACACAAATAAGAACTAAGTACATATTTGGTAATAGAAAAATTACCAAATATGTACATTAGGTACATATAAATTATAGATGGAAAATGGATATTAGATTTTTTTTTTCGTGGGCTAATACTGACTGATATAATATAATTCGTACCTTCAACTGGGGTTACTTTGAATCGCGGGGTAACATTGTTCACCTATTTTTTTACTATAAATGGTTGGTTTATGAACTCGAGCTTAAGAGTTTAGTAATGTGGGTTGCATGCTTAACATAAATACATTACAAATACTGTTAAAAGCACATTCTTTATAGTTCAAAAATTGATGACCAATGTTATCCCGTGATTCAAAGTAATCCCAGTTTACCGGTATCCATACTACGAGTACAAACATGGTATCAAGGATACCATCAAAGTTATGCACGATCAGGATACCTATGGTTCATAAATTATTTCATCGTCTCTCTGGCTCGTCAATATTTTATCTGTAGCTAAGACCGTAGAAAGTAATCAGATCCGATCATGTTCATGTGTGTATTCATATACTTAATATTATGTATTCATGCGTGAAGATCCCTAAAGTTGAGTAGAAGTAAAGTTGACCGACGTAAGCACTAAGTAGCGCGCTCGGTGTGAAATCCATTAGGCGTGTTTTACAGCGGGTGGAAAGTTCAATGAATATGCATTTATGAAAATGCGGGCGAACTAATGTGATTATCATTGCGGATATTTCGCAAGTTATATTACGAATTGTAAGTTTTGCTGGAATCTGGTATTTAATATTTATGATAAAGTTACGAAAGTTAGATATTAGACTCTTACGTTAGGATTCATTCGTCGAACTGTCGGGTTTTCCGATTCAGCAATTATCTATGAGTGATAAATATAATATTAAAGGTACAATATAACAATACCTATCTACAGGCTGCTCTCAACCAACATGCCAAACTGGACATCCTTGACATCCTTGACATCTTTGAAACTAATGCTGCCGGCACACATTCGCGCGAGTAGCGAGGCGAATGGCGAGGCGAAACGCGAGCACGCATGTGTACGCGAGCGTCTCGCTATTCCTCTCGCACCTCGCCTCGCGTTTTTGTATAGGCAAAGTCTCGTCGAACGTTTCGACGAATGGCGAGGCGAGTGACGAGCCAGCATGTCTAAAAGCGGAGTGAGATTCTTACGTCACAAATACGAAACTATATACCTAACTTCTAAAAGGTAACAGTTTCCCCGTCGCGTTGTTTCAGATTCAAACGAGATGATGACACTTCGCTGTGCCCTACCTTTCTCTCAGAAAACTCACAGCCCCAGCCTACAGGCCATGCTATTATTTTAGCTATCGAAACATAGTACACAATACCGCCACTTTACCAATTACGGGCGCGGCAATAAATCTAGATGAATATATCGATAACAATAATGATTTACGAACCGCGCCGAACGAATTACGCGCGTAAACAAGCAGGGCAAACCAATGCATTCCTAATTAATTGAATCTGTGTAATGCATGGATTAAAATGCAATAATATTTATGGTGTATAAAAAACTGTAAAGATAACGGACTAAGACATACTTTGGTATAAATATCTACTTAACACAAATATCACTACTAGTACTGGTGTTAAGGGTGTATCCGATCAAAATCACTAAGAAAGCCGATCAAAATAACTAAGCTCCCACACCGAATAACTGGATCAACAAGCAATCATTAGATACTGTTGTAAAACAATACGAAGACACAAATGCACAATGTAGAAAATAGTACATGACGTAATGGAAGCGTATTTTTCTATTGGTTGAATCGAAATATCGACGATTTGGAAATTCTAAATGGAAGAGCATAGGGTTAATAAAAATTAAAGTTTTATTTGACATAACACACCAGAGAGAGATTTTTCTCTTAAGTTTATGATAAGCAGTAAGCACTCTGAATAAGCTCAATCATTAACCAGCCATCCGTTTTATCAACCTTCAATTCTTCCTCGTAATTCCAGCCAGCCCATTACACCGGCTGCATTCAGTCCAGCACGGATGCGGCCAGATACAGAAATCTGCATAATCATTGTGCCCGCTGCCTACTCATTTCGTCCTCTGTTAACGACAAATCAAGCGAAACCGTTAAATATTCAGTTGGCTCGATGGTGCGTGTTTTTTCGCATTATGTTGGCAACAGGTTCCTGCTATGAGTTATGTGACAATTTTAAAAAGAAAAAATCAACCGGCCAGTGTTTTGCACTTGGCAATGCTCGTGTAACCTAACTTTATAAATACAAGTGGACAACAATTTACAACGCGAACGTTGAATGCGGGGTAGAATTTATAATATAAAGGACATGGACCTAGCTATGATACTTCCTTCTAATTTAAATCCGTTATCCGTCCCGAAACATAGTTTTAATAAAATTACAATGATATTCCAGAGCTCGACCCAATTTTGGGGACATTTGTAATTCAGTCGTCGGCCCGTAAAGTGGCTGTCTTCGTTGAACGCATTTTTAATCAACAAGCCCGTCGAATTTGTGTGCTAATTTGAATAGGGCTGGAAGGGTTCCGGGCCAATCCGGGCCTTTTAACAAGGTGAGAGTACGTTAAGCGAAGACAAAGACAAGTAAATTGTAAATGTACTAGTGTCAGAGGGAGAAGAGTATGCGCCACTGGAGAAGTATTATACCTTGAAATAGCAATAAGGCGTTAAATCAAAATCCCGTAAAGAAGAATAGTGCAAATTAGGGCATTTAATACCAAATTTAAATTCCTTTTTTTATTGCTTCACAAAAAGAAATAGATTTCTGCGTGTCTATCATTGAAAAGCGATGAAAACTTGAAAACGTGAACTGTAGAAAATAACTCATTTGTAAAAAAAATACACTGTAGGATGGCAGATTAGATACTTTTGGTGCGTTGTTTCATACGTTAATCTTGAAGCTGACTGTACAAACAAAAAACTCCGGAATTAAGAAGAATTCCAAAGTATGTAAGAAGTGACATTTATATATTGACATAAGATGTTTTGAAACAACTTTATAGCTCCTTGCCTTAGCACCTAGTGACATGAAAGCCTATATAACGCAGCGTCATTTACCAAAATCACTTCAAAGGACTTTCAATGATTTTTGACGACCGGTCTGGCCTAGTGGGTAGTGACCCTGCCTATGAAGCCAATGGTCCTGGGTTCGATTCCCAGTCAGGGCATTTATTTGTGTGATGAGCACAGATATTTGTTCCTGGGTCATGGTTGTTTTCTATGTATTTAAGTATTTATATGTATCTATCTATTATATATATCATCGTCTAGTGCCTGCAACACAAGCCTTACTGAGCTTACCGTAGAACTAGGTCGATTTGTGTAAGATTGTCCAGAAAAATTTATTTATTTATTATTTATAGCGCCTTGCCTTAGCACCTAGTAACATGAAAGCCTATAATATAACGCAGCGTCATTTACAAAAATCGCTTCAAAGAACTTTCAATGTTACCATGCAGTCCTTGTTTCTCACATGTCTCTGGCGGGGTATGAGAGTATTAGGTTATGTTTGTTCACAGTTTACTTTTCCCCACTTAACGTGACCCGCCATTAATAATTCGCGATTGAATAATCGTCTTTGATTAATTGAGAGCCCGCATCCGGGCAAATGTTTCCACTTTTGTTTCAACATGAGAATTGCCGACGTTACACACAAGTTTAGACCATATAGACGCAAGTATAGGTGAAAAACTTAGCTAAATCACCTGGCCTAAGTAGTAGTAACGTGTCTGTACACGCATGTCGGCGTCCTATATTCAAATTTTGAAATAAGTTCCATAGTCATTATTTGCACAACTACATAGACTTAGTCCTTCAGTTAAGTTTTTCACCTAAACAACCATAGAATAGAACTCACACGCGCCTTTATTATAAGCCTTAAGACTATTGGACATATGGGTCCTCCAAATATGACTTGTATTTGGAGAGCCACCCTTTAAAGGTTTGGGCACATAGGCGCGTTTTGTAAGCGTGGTGCGTTGTGTTACATTAGCCACACCGGTGTCACGCTGCGCTACTGCCACGCTCACAAAATGCGCCTATGTGCCCAAGTCTTAAGGAGTTCTGAGCACTCTGGCAACCTTACTCATCGGCAGAAACACAATACTATGAGTAGGGTCGAGTGCTATTTGGCTTGTTTCTGTAAGGTGGAGGTACTCTCCCTTTCGGGCTCCACTCCAGAACTGTGCGAGATGTCATTACCACACTTAGCAAGATGACATTCGCAGTGCCCATACCTCTCTTTAGGACGTAGTTTAAAAACATTGCCACTTCGGCGATTTGCAAGCGATTTCTATACAATACTCGTACGCGGCGAACTCGCTGCGTATTCACCTCACAAATCGTCACAAGTCTGATATCAGTCTAAGACCGTACCTCGGGTCCAAACAACTAACTACTAGAATATAGTCGCAACGAGTATATAGTCTATGGGCACCCATCACTATTTAATTAAATAAGTCTACATCGTCCACACACCACAGATGAATTTATAACAATATCTACGAAACGTGCGATATTAATTTCCATTTGAGCTCGCCCTGGAGGCATCGCAACATGAACTGTCTTCTAGACTTTATTGCGTAGCAATAAGGATTACAATTGCTCAATTTATTGCCCGGGAAATAGTTCTCGGGGGAGTTTAATTGAAACAAATCATTGGATTTTGCAGACGTGGTATGGGAAAATAAATTTTGGATTTGTGAAAAAAATTACTTAATATAAATACTGAGGCAAAGCTGATTAAATACATGCACGACAAGTTAAAATACAAAGTAAATGGTTCCTAACATTAAGGGTTAGTTATATATTTGGAACGTTTCCGTTTCCGAAGAAATTGTGAGCCCTGCCAAAACACTTATAAGTACCCTATAACCCTATATACCCTATATTTTTTGTTGTACAAATGTGACTTGTATATTATCGCGTATCTAAATATATTTGTATAGTTTTATTGTAAACAAAAACTGAACTTTTTTAACTGTCAAACGCCATTTTTATTTTATTCCCTACTTATAATTTGGTGCAATACCCCGGTGCTTATAAAGCCGCTTGTGCACGAGCGTCGTAAACAGTAAAGCGGCACAAGGAGCATAAGCACTCAATTTATTTCAGTCGTTAGACGTATATTTGTGCCGTCCTTTATTTAAACCGGAACCGGCAAAGCACGCATTTCGCCGCACCGGTTCAGGGTCACCACACGGCCCGGATAACTCGCATTTTGGAGACTTTTTTTTTCTAACACTAACAGATTTACCACGCAATATTTGCGAATCATATACGAGCTAATTACGAATATAAGTTTGATAAATAACTTATGATATTTGGATAACCAGATTGCCGGATTTTTGAGGTTTTGTAGGTCCGAGGAAAGTCTGTCATCTACTTATATAATTCGTGTTGTTGTATATTAGATACAAAAAATACAAAGTAACATGCTAGTAATAGTGAATTAGACTGTTGTAGTATAATTTCCCAATCACAATGAATAATCGGTAACAATAAATATAATATTGCCAAAGCAAATACGCGTGATCACTCGTTCAAATACGGATGGCCGGGTTATAAACTCAATAATACAATAAAGAGTATTTTTAAAACTTTCGGGTCGAGGTAAAATTGAAGAGAAAATATTCCGGTTCCGAATTTTCGTGCAAAAAACGGAATAATGGGACTTTTTTCAAACATCACGGGTTTGTGTCCGTACTTTTCAGTTCCGACATGGCAACCCTACGCCGACCGCAATTACAGCATTTGCATATCTCACGCCCTCGACTCTTTACGGCATTTTTGTATGCCTACCCGAAGATAATTTACGCTTTTGTGTACACCCTATATAATACACTCGTCGAAAACAAGAAAGGGTAAAAAAACCATTTGAATATGTATGAGAGCTTCAATTTAACTCGGTTTTATATGTATTAAAGAAAACACTACTCGCCGTTGCTGTCAATTAAAATTGACTACGGAAATGTGCTTTTTCCGCCATGTCTTCTTTTATTGGCGCCGAGACTGTATTTCAACTCTGGAAATGTTGCCAGTAATAAAATGAGGTGAAAATTGTAACATCGTTCAATAAACTGGGACAATAGTTATCGTTTCCTATACGTTACTGTCTCTTCTATCTGTAAGCACAAACGGTGAAGATAGTTCGCGGGTGACGGACTTAGCATTATTACCACCATTTAGATACCCGCATGCTTGGTAAAAACTCCCAAGAAATCCTCAGTGTTGCCAGCTTGAAATGTAATTTATTTTACCAAATCCCGCACCGAGCGCCATATCGTGTCAAGCTTAAATAATCTAACATGACTCCTGGCACGTCATTCTCTAGAAAACCTGAACTTTCTAGAAGTCTAAGGTTTAAATAAAGTATTTTCCAAGAACATACATATATTTTTGCCTTTAGTTATTAGCTTTTACAAAGTTGTCTTGAGTCTGGCAACATTGTGCGTAGAGCGTTTTGTTCCACGTAATGGTGTAAGTGAAAATCGCTTAAATGTTCAGTTGTTGCGAACAAATGTATTACAGTAAGGTTGTTAATTAAGATCGGCTTGCGTGAGCTTCAGGCGTTCTAGGTTGCTTTTGCAAATTGCGATTTTCATTAACTTAGCTTTACAAATTATTCCCGTTGCTTAGCTTTACTTATATAACGGAGACTTTACTTATTTTCCTTACAAATAGAATATTTAATTTTCATCGCTGTCAATAGTCTCACTTTATATTGCATGCAACACATTGTGTGTGACAACCTTAATATAAATACAGTTTTAACGTCAAGCGACCATCTCTTAACCATAACCGCGTCAGCAGGCTTACCAACATTGTAGCACAAAGTATGAATAGGCGGCCATGCCTGCTTTATTACCTCGCTAATGCATCCGCTCGTAAAACAACTTCATTTACATTGTAAGCAGTTTTTACACTTTTACACTGTAAAATATTTAATACTGGGCGGCATCAACTGGCACGTAGGTAATGAGCACTGGTAGCCACGAGTGTATGATTATAAGTAGGTACCTAAATAAGATTAAAGCATGATTTTCCAATACTATTTGCTCCTTTCGTGTAGTTCTTTATAAGTAATTAGCTCAGATTTCTTATTTGTATTACTATACAACATGGGCAACATAGGTAATAGTTATATTAGCTTCTTGTAATAAATCCAAACCACGTAGTTTATTACGACCCACTACTAAGTCTGTTTCAAGTCAATTACAATATACTTTGATTAATCTCAAATTAGGTCCACATTGTCGTTGCGTAAGCATTAGTTAGGTATTTAGGTACGTATCAAAATGGATAAGATACTAATTAGTTACTTCACAAAATGGGTACCTACGCTTTTTATAATTATGGCGTTAAATAATAAACGCGTTGTGTTTTCATTCCCCGCAAGCGTTCCCATTGGGCTTACTCAGCCTAAAACTTGTTCAATGACGCTGTAGAGCACCCAAATCACTCGCGCTCGGGCCATCCCAGTTATTGGATTTTAGCGGAAATTTCACCGGGCCCGATCCAAAACGAACAACGCACCTTGCTGTTTGCGAATAACCCTGCATATCGTATTTTAAGTCTGATTTGCACCGGCCGGCGCACCGACTCGTTAAATGGGACAACAGATACGCGGAAATGGAATGCAAAACTGTGCACAATCGTGACTATTTCGAATTTACGCGTTCGCGGATTCGAATTTTGAAATTGAAAATAGAAATTAATCGCCAGGATGGTTTTAAATCAATCAAAGCGGCGGCAAACGCAATATAGTTTTTTATAATTCGCACATCGAATTTCGATTTTTATAAAACGTATCGAGTCGATTTTATATTAAAGTTGGGTTTATCAGATCTTTATTAAGTGTAGTTAATCAAAAAATTTTATAATTATGAACAATAACGTCGGGTAGTTTATCGGAATACACCTGCGACTACGAAGAATAAATCATCTTAATTGGAAACACAAAACCTCGTTGCACAAGCTCCACGATTGTTTGGCGGATATTTTTGATAGTTTCGTCGCAGGATAATAGACTAGCAAAACTCGCCGTTCGACAAAACACTCCCAACTCCCCAAGACGAGTAGGTAAGGACGTAATAAGATGAGATATTTTGTTCCAATAATTGACTTAGTTGGTTGCAAGCAGCGAACAACTTGGGATTATCTATCTCGAATACCCAATCCAATTGTCATCCAGGCGGAGTCGGGAGTCCGCCGGCTCTGAGAGCTAATAAACTTATTTACTTATCCGCTCTTTTGAAAGATTCGGTGCAGCGTCAGTCAGCAATCAAGGCGTAACAGAGTTTAAAGTCTACGTTGTAATTCTAGAGGCGAATCCGCTCCACTCAGGATCTCGTTGCTAATTGTTGAAAAGAGGAAAAGTAATAAAAGTGCTAGTCTTTGAAGCAAAGACGCTGCCCCGAGCGCCTCGGCGGAGCGCATTTTAATAAATTAAAACTGTGCAAAATTCCCATTCCAATATCATTTTATTTCCCTTTTTGCGAAGCTACTGGAACTCGCTCCCCTACACTGATTCAGTTTAATTTATCACGAGCAAGGCAATCAATTTTATGTATTACTTTATCATTATTAAACAAAACATTTAATTCATAAACGCGCCAGAGTAATTTCAGCTATATCAAAGGGTGTATTGGTGAAAACATTATTTGGACGATTGATGATTGGTTCGAGTTTGGGTTTCGTTTTAATTTAACGACCCTTTCTGCCGGGATCTTAAACCATATCTAACTTTGTGTTTTCTTCTATTCCAGGTGGTGCTTATATCGTTGGAACTGCTGGCGTGGCGCAGCGGTGCGGCGGCGCTAGCGAACTGCCCAAGTGGTTGCAGCTGCAACGATGACACGCTGGTGGTGGTCTGCGAGGAGAGCCGCCTGGACGTTCTGCCCATCGCGCTCAACCCTTCCATCCAGCGCCTCATCATCCGCAACAACAAAATCAAAACCATCGACAGCTCCATGCAGTTCTATGCGGAGCTGCAACACCTCGACCTCTCCCAGAACCACCTCGTTAACATCCCCGCCAAAAGCTTCGCGTACCAACGAAAATTACAAGAGCTCCATTTAAACCATAATAAGATATCGTCAGTTACTAACACAACGTTTCAAGGTTTGACTGCGCTAACGGTCCTCAACTTAAAACGTAATTTCCTCGAGGAGCTGACGAACGGCGTGTTCTCGACTTTGCCAGAATTAGAAGAACTGAACCTGGGTCAAAATAGGATATCGAGAATAGAGCCTAAAGCATTCGCTGGACTCACAGCTCTGAGGATTCTATACTTGGATGATAATCAGTTAAGCTCGGTGCCTACGACGTCGTTTAGTTTGCTGGGAAGCCTGGCTGAACTTCATGTTGGACTTAACGCCTTCTCGAACTTGCCCGACGACACCTTTGCAGGCCTTAACCGTCTGGCTGTGCTGGACTTGAATGGAGCCGGACTTTTTAACATAAGCGAGTACGCTTTCAGGGGTCTTCCGGGGCTTAGAAGTCTAAATCTATTCGGGAACAGATTAAGCGTAGTGCCCACACAACAAATAGGTGGACTTACGAGACTGGAAGAGCTGTATATAGGGCAAAATGATTTTATAGCGTTAGAAAGTCACTCTTTCAAAGGCTTAAAGAATCTCAAACTCTTAGACATCACTGGTGCCGCGCAGTTAGAGAGAGTCGAAAAAGGAGCTTTGGAGGACAACATAAACTTGGAAACTATTGTATTGGCTAATAACAAGAAATTATCAGTGATAGAAGAAGGAACTTTACTCGGCCTGCCTAAGCTGAAGCATGTCACACTTAAGGACAACGCCATTGTCACTATCAGTGAAACTGTATTCGTAGGGAAAGAGCTGAGACAACTGGAAATAACGGACAATCCTATTGTCTGCGACTGTCAGCTTCTATGGCTGCATGAACTACTGAACGAGAAGAGTAACTTCACTCAGGTCCAATGCGCGGAACCACTCCATTTGAAGGACAAGTACTTGCGCAGTATAACGGCGGACGGCTTAGGCTGCGCCGTCCACGACACGCGGCAACAAACCATTATTTGCGTCGTCGTTGTCGCTTGCGTGGCTACGCTGGCCTCACTCGTGCTAGTGCTGTATCGCTACCGCAAAAGCATGCACGAAAAACTCAAGGACTACAAGTGGAACAAGCGCGCGATGCGCAAGGACTTGGAATACCACAAACCCATCTCCACGGAAGAAGACTGCATTGTGCGCGGCATCCACCCCGCGCAGTACCCCGCGCCGCACGCGCCCGGCCTCCGGCCGATACCGGTGACGGAACTGTAGCTAGAGCTTTACGCCTCCCCCAGCGTGTTCTTCATGTCGGGCCAGAACCAGGGCTCGGCGCGGCGACCGCGGGGAGGCGGCGGCGGAGGCGGAACGCTCCCCGCTAACGGCTTCACATACATCGGCGGCGACCGCCCGCCCCCGCTCACGCTCAACAACGGCGCGCCGGCGCTCCTCAACAACGGCTCTTTGCGCTCGTTGCCCGACAAGAAGAACAACCGCAACGGCTTCGTGTGCCACGAGAACTTCCCGCGCGCGGACCGCTACTCCCGCAAGCAGGAGAACGGGTACATGCGCAACTCGGAGACCATCATCGGGTTCCCGCGACCGCGTGACTATGACGACTACAGCGAGCCCGAGTACTCGGTGATCGCGGAAGCCGAACGCGACTACCGCTCGTGCGCGCACTCCAACACCTTCAACTGTTGAGCCCGGGAGGCGTGAACTTTCAATCGTTTGTGATCTTGTAATACTAGCAATAAATCTTCATTCCATTTTTTTCTATGGAGGACCTTATGACGGGACTTAGTGTAGCAGTTAGTGACGTTTAGTAATTCGGGATCGGTGTACGTGCGACCAGTGAGGACTATGTATCGTATTCGGTTTAAGAGAGTACATTATTTGTAAATTATAAATTTAAGTAGTGATGGATCTATTTTTCGATGGGTCGGAGAGGGCGGTTGGAAGTGAGACTTTCATAAAAGACGCCCGTCTGTACAGACTAGTCGCATGCGACAAGCGTCGCAAGCTCGGTTACGCCGTCTTCACACTTTTAAGTTTGGTTTAGCGAATTGAACGCCAATAAATGAGAGGTGAATATTGTTACCTCATTCTAGCAGCTAGCTGCGGTCCTACTTCCGCAAATAAAATTTAAAAGTGCTCAGACGGGATAAATACATCATCAAAATGTGATTTGTAAGTTTCCTACCCGCGGGTAGACTTTGTATTTGTTTTGTACAAAAACCATTCCATAAGAAAACCTTTTAAATGTGTAATTTTTAATTTATAACGAATAAATTAAGTGTGCGTTTAATAAGACACCAATATGAAGATGATAGGTAACCTATTATAGGATTAATGAATGTAAATATATTTATACTATATTGAGATATTTATAAAATTTAATACGATCTTATTCTTCTTAAATTTTCATAAAATTATTTCTGTACTTCAATTAGTATGACTAGTTCGTTTGGTCTCGACTGGTATGGTATTGAGATTTCCTCCTTGTCACTAATGTTAACACACTGTACTTCTTATTGTGTAGGTACGGCAGCACCCACTTCTTACCTGTATATCTCACTTCGCTCAAATCTCACAAAAGCATATACTAAACCTACTTAAGTTTGAGTGTAATTGTAGTTGCCGTAAAATGAGTATTGGCGCTTTCTAGCTGAAAAAGAGAGCAGACTAAAAATGATTATAGAAGCACCATTAGAATCCATCGAAATTAAAATGTTTATCGTGTCATATTTGTTGATAAAAAAAAAAAAAAGAAAGATAAAAGATCTTTATTTTTCAATTTAGGCACATAACATGCACTTATGAACGTCAAAAAAAAAAATCTACACCGGTTCAAACCCTACACCTCTGACCCGTGAAGATACCGGCAAGAAACTACGGCGGGACTTATTTTTTCAAAACAGTGATACATCAAATCTTAAAGTAGGTACTTACATAATTATGCGTAGTCCGATAAGAAAACATATCAAAAAGTTTATTACAAGATAAGAAAATATTAAAATATAAAAGTAAAAATAATAATGTATAAAAAAAAATCGACTTGACAAAATAGACATACTTTAATATGCTTTCTTATCTGAACTGTGTCATTTACATTATCTGGCAGTACATACAATTGTTGAATTAATTGCTAGGCGGTTTTGTTAGTTTCTGGTTTGGGCCATGCATGTTTGTCTGTCAAATAATCCTCTACTCTGTAATAGCCCTTAGACATCAAAGACTTTTTTAAGTAATTCTTAAGTACTGGGAAGGGTAATTTTAAGGCATCATCAGGTAACTTGTTATATAAATGAATACATTGCCCAAAAAATGATTTATACACTTTACGCACACGACACTTTCTAATAGCAAGCTTATTCTTATTTCTAGTGTTATAGGTATGGATGTCACAATTTTTGGTAAACAACTGAAGGTTTTTAATAACGTACATAATATTTTCATATATATATTGACAGGCTACAGTTAATATATTAATTTCTTTAAAAGTTTTCTAACAGATGCACCTGCTCTTAAGTTATACATAAAACGAATGGCTCTTTTTTGTAATACAAATATAGTCTGTATGTCAGCTGCTTTGCCCCAAACCAGAATACCATATGACATTACACTATGGAAATAACTATGATAAACTAATCGAGCTGTCTCAATATTCGACAGTTGCCTAATTCTCCTAACGGCGAAAGCGGCCGAACTTAATCTATGTGCGAGTTTTGTTATATGAGGACTCCACTGTAGACTTTTGTCCAATGTTAAACCAAGGAACAATGTTTTATCTACTATCTCTAAGCATTCATTATTTAAAAGTATTCTAGTATCCACCGGTGTAACATTCGGCAAAGCAAATCTAACACATTTTGTTTTCTTAGCATTAAGCAACAGATTGTTAGTAGTAAACCAGTTGAGAACATCAGCTAGTGTGTTATTAATTACATTAAAATCTGTAGATTGCCGGTCAACCTTGAAAATTAATGATGTATCATCGGCAAATAAAACTATATCACAACGGTTTTCTACTATACAAGGTAAATCATTTATATAAACCAAAAACAGGAACGGGCCTAATATAGAACCCTGTGGTACTCCTAATTTTACTAAAGCTCCTCTAGACTGGGTGTTATTTACAACGACTGTTTGGTTTCTATTGCTAAGATATGAGGACATGAGGTTTAAGGCATTTTCTGATAGGCCATAATGTTCTAGTTTCAGAATGAGAGTTCCATGATCTACACAATCAAAAGCTTTAGAAAGATCACAAAATATTCCAATGGCATCACAAGAATTTTCCCAAATACTGTAAATGTGTTGAATAAGCACCGAAGCAGCATCGGTTGTGGAACGTCCCTTTGTAAAACCGAACTGATTACTTGTAAGTAATCTTTGTCTGTTAAAGTGACTCAGCAGACTATTTAACATTAACTTTTCATAAACTTTACTTAGTACAGGGAGTATTGAAATCGGACGGTAATTAGTTAGATCACTCGATTCACCCGACTTACAAAGAGGAATGACTTTACTACATTTCATAAGATCTGGAAAGACGCCTTCTGAAACGGAATTATTGTAAATTAAAGCTAAATAAGGCGCTATAACTTCTATAATATGACTAATGACCGCGACTGACGTTCCCCACAAGTCTTCTGTCTTCTTTAAGTTGAGTGACTTGAATGTCTTTACAATTTTTTCTGAGTCTACAAATTCAAATTCAAACATATTTTTACATTTCTTAATATTAGCGCAAAGTAAGGAATGTGCTTGAGGCGATGATGATTGTAGGCACTGTGTTGTATTTAGAGCCACGTTGGAAAAGTAATCTTCAAATGCCGAGGCAACATCGGCATTTGACACTACCTGTTGAGTATCTGAGACAATGTTCACTTGAGTAATGCGTGATTTACATTTACCAGCTTCTCTGTTAATAATATTCCAAACTGTTTTTACTTTATTGTCCGACACTTTGAGTTTAGAATTAATAAAGTTTGCCTTAGCAGTTAAACACACTTTCTTGAAGATCTTGGAGTAGTTCCTAACATAGTCCAGAAAACCAGCATTCCTGTTGAGCTCCCTCCCATAAAATTCGTAAAGCCTCTTTCTACTTCTGTGAATGCCCACAGTAGCCCATTCACTAAACTTTGCTTTAGTTGTTACTTTCGACCCACTAATAGTCCTCAATTTGAAATTTTTATTAAAACTATGAAGAATTACACCAAACAGGTCTTTATACATACTATTTGATTCGTAAAAATGAGAATAGGGCAATGAAGACAGACTTTTTTGAATTTCGTTTTTAAATAATTCCAAACGATAACCAGTAATGGGTCTAAATGTTATTGATTGTGGAGTTCTCTGTCCAAGGCTTATAAATGATGCCCTTTGACCACTATGATCCGAATTAAAACAATTAAAAATTTGCTTATCTAAACATTCGCAATTGCAAAAAATATTATCCAGACATGTCGCACTGGTGGCTCCTACCCGGGTAGGTTCAAAAAATAAATTGAATAAATTAAAAGATTTAAACAAACATAGCAATTTGACAGTGTTACTAGACGATTCAAGCAAGTTAACATTAAAATCTCCACAAACTATAACATGTTTTTGGCTCTTAGACACTAATTTCAGTACATTTTCCATGGTACTTTCAAATGTGCCGAAATCAGCTGATGGTGGCCTATACACACAGATAACTATATAACTTTCTAATTCTACACATGCAAGTTCTACAATTCTTTCTATGGAACATTTGACAACATCCGTCCGCTCTTTACATTTCATACAGTTTTTAACAATTATAAGGGATCCACCATGAATGGCAGATTTTCTTGAGAAAGAACTGCCTAATTTAAAGTTGACAAAGTCAAACATCATATGACCATGTTTGAGCCAGTGTTCAGTAATGCACATGACATGAATATTATTATTATCTAAAAATAAACCTATTTCTAACTCTTTGCTGGAAAAACCCTGAATATTTTGGTGAACAATGTTCATACTCAGATGTTTTTCCGCTGTCTGACAATCTAGTTTAAATGTGACAACGGTTTTGCGGCATTGTTGGATCGCCGAGACTTATTTACAACATTGAAACATCTATTTGGTTCAATATTAAAAGCTAATAAATCAATTATAGATATGCTACATTTCCTTGGCAAAAATATTTTCCCCGGGGCTAGGCAGAAACCCTCAATGAATTTATTTGTGTCAAAGAAATGATATTTATTATTGAGTGATATAGCATTGTACATCAAAGAATTAAAGCGTGAAATTCTACTGTTGTAGTCATATGACATATTCTCTGAATATGGCAGTGCACATAAAATAATTTTCCCAATACCAGATCTTTCAATATTATTTAAAGTAGTCATTAATTTATCTATGCTAGGCTTATCTATACTTAGACTATTACCTAATAAGACAACTAGTGTAGTGCTATTATCATAACATCCCTTTGATATGATGTCACATAAATGAGACAAAGTTATGTTATGGTAACAGTTATTTGTCACTTTTTGTTGCAATCTATAGTTCAATAAAGGGCCCATGCCCAACCCAATTTTATCAGAGAACACAATTGTCTGTTTCATATCTTTCTTGATTACTGGCACAGCCAGTCTAGAGGTGTTGAGGGCCACACTAGCTTGATTTGCCACTGTCGGTGGTATTTGGCTACAGTTACAAGTTTTAATTTGTTTGATTATTCCGAGTTAAGGTTTTGAGGACACGGTCACATGAAGTGTCTCATTACTTATAATATATAAACAATTGAGACACTTTCTGTGTAATATATCTTATCTTACGGTCGGTGGCGTGGTAGGCAAGACATCACTAGACTACTTTAGGAGTTCTTGGCGTTCAAAGGGTTAAACGTACCAGTGCGTGACACGAATGCTAATGGATTCCCTTCTGCTACGTCCATTGATATTGACTTGACATTGACGGTGCCATCCATCAGGACGCTGTGGGTTACTGGGGCGTTTACCTTAGACCAGTCGTACCCACGCTTGACTTTTAGTGGGGATAACTTAAAAATTCTCGGAATCTGAAATTGAACACATTTTACGGTATCTACCATTATTCATTACGCAATGATTATTTGTTATCATTTATGTTTACATCATTTTCTCATTTGCCATCACAGTAATTAATTATGTTATAATAAAATATGTAATCTTTAAGAGATGTTGATATTTAAATCAGCTACAATAAGTGTGCTACTGAAAGCAATACATAATATTAAAACTGTTATAGATATATTTCACAAACTTAGAGGCTAGTATTAATAAATTGAGAATGTTTAAGCAAACGAACTAACGACTAATAAGTACCTTTTCTTTTGTTTCGAATATATCGAACTAAATACGACACAAAAGTAATCTGGGCATACCTATATTTCTCATTGGTACGTTAGAAAAGCCTCATACCCATTTAAATTGATTTTTTATTTATTAATACTAGCCTAACCATAGTCTGATAATTTTAAAGCACTTAGAAATATTCTGTTATACTATGCGCTAGATACCCTGCCACAATTTAGGTATTTAAAGACTTATCTAGAATATGGATTGGGTAATTCCCGATGTATAAAAGTGGCAGATAATTACGGAAATTTCTTTTTCGGCGTTATTCACCGTTTTTACAATTACGCAATTACCCTTTCTTAGTTCTTTTTCATATTTGAAAAGTATTACAGAGGTTCTACTACGACGTTCAAATGTCGAATGAATGTTGTTCGAATTTCGAAATTTAAAACTGACAAAAACTATAAAAACCGTTGAATACGCGATTCGCTTCGCATAGATTATCTTTGCCTATTTTTTGCATGAAATGGAAACACGTCAGTTTTTTTTAACTTTTACTGATCGAAATAAGTTTTAGGTTTTAAACCAATACCAACTATAAGGTTAAAATTTAAAATGCTATACAAACTATCAATAGATCCTAAATTGAAGTAGGCCTCTAATTAGTAAGTCAAATTTTTTGTAAATTTATCAAAAGTTCTTTTTTTTTTGGTGCAGTTTTCCCGTTTTATTGGCCATTAATTATGTTACTTCCAAGATACATTCATGTACTTAACTTTAAAAACCTCTCTCTAACTAAACATTGTAACTTGATCTTATGGTGGCGTATGTTCATACTTCATGTAAATATGGAGAATATAAAGACTAAGAGATGTGGGCATGCGTTCGTGCCTCGAGATGCCTCGAATGCCTAAAGATGTATACAACTAAATGAATACATATGAAAAATTGTGATTAGTGTACATAACATTATCTACACTACGTTGTAATAGAATCATCGGTCATTTTCTGTATTTTATTGTAGTTATTACCTACATGCAAACTCGATAATATAACATACCTCAAATTTATGATTGTGTTTTATTTTAGTGTCCTTTCACTTCGCACTAAGATGCAAGTCTAACATAATTGTTATCACATATTACTGTATATAGTGTACAACTGTAGATCTCGACATTACCTAGTCATTCATATATTTACTAATTGTCCACAACATTAGTATTTGATTACGTATATATGCATAATACGATAGTGATCCTATAATAAATACAGAAGCGTATATTGTTTTGTGACGACAACAGTTAAGTATTTATCCACTTATATTCTCTAAAAACTCAGCTCTATCAATTGAATTGATTACGCACCATATATTCAGACAAATAAATAATAGGAGGCACTAAGTGAAGAAAAATATTACAGCAGTTTACTTTAACCGAGCAATAAGTACCTTGCTATATAAATAAATAGCCTAGTATAAATCTCATCTCAATGCATCGTTACTATCGTTAGGTATGTGCAGCTTACCAGAGCCATCTAGTGACAAGTTGCCGAACTAGGGAGCATGATAGTGTGATCCGTATAAGCTCGGTAAGCTTAGTTTACAGTTTAAAGGTTTGCCGCTAGATGGCGATTAACGTTGCCAAGCATTAACGCTGCAAGTTTGTAATTATATGGTGTATTCAGATGCAACAACTAGTTTAACCAAGTCCCAATAATAATCCAAGAAATGAATAGACGCCAAGGGTCAGACAAGCGTGGTATTATTATTACAGTACACCATGCCTACG
Source organism: Grapholita molesta (assembly GCA_022674325.2). Lineage (NCBI taxonomy): Eukaryota > Metazoa > Arthropoda > Insecta > Lepidoptera > Tortricidae > Grapholita > Grapholita molesta. The sequence goes on along the minus strand of CP053124.2, from coordinate 17,408,986 downwards.
TGGCTACCTGCTTTGGGTTCTTGTGCCGATTCTCCCGATTCCCGAACAATACTTTTAAAAAGCTGAGTGTAGTTCTTTTAAAGAAAGAATATTTTATCATACTGTGAATAATAACTTGATGCATGAATACGAATTTGAAACGGCTTTAAAAACAGATTACCGAGCATGTCTGAATATAACGAGAACATGGAAATAATACAATAGCAAGTGCTGTCATTAATTTATTTAAATTATGTAACATTTGATAACATTACAAAATTGTTCAGCCTTGTGATGGGAGAAGCCGATTCCAGGCATGGACATGGATTGTAAATAAATACAAAAGATGAGTTAGGCGATGTGTGGAATATTATGAGTATAAACATTCATTCTGCTTAGAACTTCTCTTCTTCAAGCCCATGTTTGAAGAACATCATGATCGGTACTTGTTGCCCGTCAATATCTCTGTACTCGCACATGGCTACCATACCGTCGCAGTCCATGGACTCGCCGGTGAAGAACTGTAGCTCCTTAAACCTGCCGAGGATGTCCTTCATAACTTTGTTCATGTTCGTTTTGAAAACGTCAACTTGATCGGGGGCCTTCTCATTTAATTTTTCAACTAATCTGTAATAAGGAGAATTCTTATGTTAAAACTTCTTATGTAGATACAGACAGAAGCACTTGAGACACATAAATTCTGGGATTTCATCTTGTTGGTTGAAAATAATTTCTTCAGATTCAGAACACTATCTTGAAATTCCACTATGAATAGTCTGTAGTACTGTCTAGCGTCTAGTGAAAACGACTTTGCTAAATATATTACTCTGCAGCAGTGGTAGTGAGCTTTTAACCAATTCAGTGCAGATGGCACGACAACAATGTTGTTATGTGTGGCGTATGACACGAGAGGAGTGTCATCACATTCTATGGCATAAGGCACGCCTGCCGCGTCATGAAGTAATTGTTCGCCACCAAAGACAAAAGTTTGAGATGGAAATGGAAGACGCTATAAATCAGTTAAAGAACAGAGTAGCAACCCCGTAAAGTAAATCAATAGTTTGTTAACTTCATTATAGTGTGTACAAACACATTAAATGGTTGTCCATGGATAGAAGTTATTTGTATAGCATCATAAGCTCCACAGGAAGGCATTAAAATCCAACCTCTGGTATTAGAAGATGCCAATACTTTGTAGAAACTTTATCAGCTCATTAGATTATTTTTACAAAACACACATTTAAGTTTGTATTGATTTGAGCACATTGCCTGTGGGCTGATGAACAGAACTATAATACTATTTGTGTTGCCTAAGTTTTACTAGTATAAGTCTTGTTTAGTATATTTTTTGCAAAAAACCAATTTTTATTTGTTTTATTCTATTGATTATATTGCATCTAGATGCAAATGAACCCGAACCTTTCGCTAACCTTCCGTTCCTTCTTCGCCCTATTGTTCTGGAGAGACAACTTTAATAACATTTGATGTTTAACTGACTAAATCCAACAATACCCAGTTCCCTGCCACTGCAAGGTATAATGTATTACTCAAATAAACCTTTGTAACAATATGATCATTTTTTAGTGGGAACCTGCTAAGAAGGTTCTCTGGAGACGCATAATCTTCTAATTAACAGAAAAATACTAGGATAAGCTACAACAGCTTGTAGCAAACAATGACACTGAATGTACAAAACTTAATGAATGGTAGAATTAAGATGGTATGATATTGTGCACATCAATACTTTGAAACGTAACCTGGCCCTATGAAGATTTCTGACAAAAAAATATAAAATTTTAAATAATTGAGTTCTAGATCAAACCACCTTGACTATTACCTTGACTGATAAGGCATGACCTTCAGTATGTTCACAACAAAGATAAAGCTACACCTATTTTACTAGGTTAAGTTACTTAAGATAAAAGCTAAAATCTAACAAAAGGAGAGTTCATTCCTCTCAATGACTCATCTTCAGGCATCTGACAGTTACAGTAGCCATAAGGCTATAGGTCAGATTTATGACTACGTGTTATAACTGACAACGAACGAAAAGCATATGCAACTGAAAAAACGCATCTAACACGTGTCCATGTGTTTTAAAAATCTAGTCACTGCCATCGGTTTAAGTCAGAATTCACTACATGTAAACATTACTTATAAATGAAAACAAAACAGTTTAGCCCAAACCTCACAGGTTCCTTCACTGTGCAGTTATCACAATCACTCACTTTTTCATGTAGTCCTTAAGGTACAGTGTGTAGGACTTTTTGTCACCGAAGGCGTATGTCTCCACAAGCCTGTGGTTAAGAACTATGTCTAAGCCGGTCTCCACAGCAGAGTCAGTGCCCTCGTCAGCCTCCTCAGCCGAGGGGTTGAAACCCTCGATCTGGATATCGCCCTGGGTTCTCTGGACAAGTTTAGCGGTCACTTCGTAAATTACTTCATCGACCAGCTTAATTTTGTATGTGTCCGAGAACATCTCGTCACCTGAAAAGTACAATTACATCCTTTTATTTCCATTTTCAAACGTGGAGAAACCCTCTAGATTGTCGATGTGGCATAAAATATCCAAAATTGATGATGAGACATGACTGTCAGGGGCACAATGAAATGTCAAAGTAACCGATATCAAAGTTAACACATATTTAATAAAATATACACTAAAAACAATTCACTATAACACGACAAACGTAATTACCAGTAATAATATCTTTATAGATTCTCATTTTGTTGGATTAAGGGCGATATAAATAATAAAAACCGAAACTACGGCCTCTAGCCCCAAGAACTAAACCGGAAAGGGCTTTCAAAAAGAAAGAAGGGGATATATAAGTATTGCCAGAAACATAACAAATTTTAAGCTAAGAACGCTTCTTAAAAATCATATCACTAGTCATATAAAAATATGAATACCTCATAATAGGACACAATTTGACGTTTTTAAAAAATGATATGTTTTATTTTGAAAATTATTATAAAATATGTTTAGTTAAATTGAAGGGATACGTATAATAGTTTAACATTCCAAATAAACGCCACATAACTGACATTCTCTCGTGTTGGTTTTCGTTCGTCATGTTGGCAGCTCTCAAGGAAGTAGATGGCGAATAAAAAAACTTCCCAGTAGAAGATGGAAGTCTTTCTATATAATTCTACAGTTTGTAGATTATGTGGAGAAGAAAATGATAATGGAACATTGTTATATTCCTGTGAGGAAAATAGCCAGAACTTAAGCGAAATTATTAATACCTATTTACCAATCAAGGTAGAGTACTTTTTATATAATTCGTGGTTGTTTTGACTCCATTACGAAACCAAGATGGAGGTGTAGTGAATTAAAATCATAACATTTTCTATCTTTATTCTAATTACTTGTAGTGTATTTGGCTTGGAGCACATTAAATAATAACTCTGTATTTTTACATTATTGATTTATTTAACGTACAAACTTCTTATTACGTGTAAATTTGGTAACTATTACGCGCCACTATTTGACATTTTCACAGCTGATTTGAATAAAAGTAAGGGTTTCATTATTGTTTTCCTTTCTTATTTGAGGATTTCCTTACGCTTTTATCAATTTCATGTTTATATCACTTACTTATTTCGAACAACCTAAAACATTAGTACCATCATACAGAACAATAATATGGGCGTACATATGCAAAGAATATACAAAAAATTTAAATAACCAATTTTTAGTTTTTAATAAAATACATATTTTATTTTACACAGGTTTCGGATGATGGACAGTTACCACGAACCATTTGTCCAGGATGTACTATTCAGATAGAAGCTACTGTAGAATTTATAACTTTGATTATAAATGGGCAGGTAAGTAATCTTTTCTTATCACTATTTTCCATCAGGAAAAACATTAGTTAGTGTTAATTTCACGGAAAAGATTTGTTTATTAAATGTAAATTCTACATTGTGCTGGGCAAATTGTTACAAAAACATTCTGGTTTAAAACAATAATTTGACTGCATTAGAAGTATAGTAAGCAAGTATACATATATTTCAGAAAATAATACGAGAGCTACACCAACGAGAGAAGGAATACAAGAAAACATTATTGAATAATGCAGCAGCAACAGAACCGGAGATTATCACAGAGAAGATTGTTTATGAGAGTAAGTGTGACCTCGGTATTGAAAGATCCACTTGCAAAAATCAACACAATACCATAATGTGTGCCACCCTCTCAGTGGCACTATGTTGTAGTTGCATTTCTATCTGTGTTATCTTGCTTTGTAAGTAGAATCTGTCATATCATGATTAGTTTTGAATAGGTAAAAAATATTAAAAAAAAAAACAAAGTGTCTCCTTATTATTAAATTCTCTTATAGTAGGTTCGCAGAGGCTCTGTCACTACAATATTATACTGTCAGGTAAAATGATCATAGTCATCATGAGTGTGTCTATGGGCTTGGTCTAATTTACCCTAGAGTCTACTTTTAGAACAACTTAACTAGAAGCTGGTGATTTTAACTCTCTAATTTCAATATGTTAAACCAAATATTAAAATAATTAAATTAGTATGCTTCTACATTTTCAATGAAATACATTTTCGCCTAAGAAAAAGATCAGACTTCTTCTGATATCTGAAATCTGTGGCCTTCAAAACTATTTACAGATCTTTCTAATAATTTGAAATGGTTGAAATTCTAGTTAATACCAGTGATGGCATCTACCAAGTGGAGCACCCTATTGCCCTTCAAGTGGCTGGCTTGGAGAAGCCCAAACGCAAGCGTGGCCGGCCCCCAAAGAAACCAAAGACACCTGAGGAGTTGGCCCAGGAGGCTGTTGCTCGTCAGCAGGTTGAGGAGGCCAAGATTATTCAAAAGGAGGAGGAATTGCAAGGGAAACGTAGGAGAAAGACCCCTACAAGATTTAAAGAAGCTGTTCAGGTATAGTGTAATTATTTTTACCTATTTTATTATTTATTTATTATTAGAGCTCAATTAATTCTACATAGTGTTTTGTTGTTATTGCATCTATTGGTATTATTTTAATTTCACTGCAGTAGACCTCTTCTGGGTAAAAGCCAGCTTTTTCCATCTATCTTTGTCCAGTGCTATGCTTTGCCAATCTTTGCTTGCAGTAGCAACAATGTCGTCCTGCCACCTAGCTGGTGGACACCCTCTTTTCCTAGAGCCAAGGAGTCCTTACCATTTGGTGACCTTTCAGGTCCACCACCTGTTTTACCTATACCTGTGATTATTTCAGTTATGTGCAGTTAACTAATTTGATTTCTGGACTGCCTTGTATGTTGTCACAGTGACATTAATACAAGATACTTGATATCTTGTTTGGCTAGAGTCATTCATAGGTTTCACTTTCAAGGTGAACAAAACGAAATAGCCAAGAAATCAAATTGGTTACATGGTGTACCACTGTGAAAATGTAACTTAGCCAGCCCAAGTGGTGTCATTGTGGAAATTATGTCAGTCATTGCTAAAAGGGACTTCTATGAATTACATATTTTATTTAACAACACTTCTGTTTAACTATTTTTCGTGGAATTTGAGTATACATTATATCAGGGGCTGAGCGGCCAACATACAAGAATATTTATTATAGTAATGAGAAGTTATCATAAGTCCTGTTTATTTAATCTGACTGAAAAGGTTAGTCTCCCTGATGTGGATTTGAAGAAAGCCTCAGGAAAATATGTCAAGTAAAAAAAACTATCATCATTCATCACTTTAGCTGTAAGTCGTCCACTACTGAACATAGGCCTCCCCCAAATATGACTTGTATCAGCATGGGGGGTAGTTGCCATAGTCGCAAACTATACTAATTAAAAAAACTATACTATGATTAATTGCTGAATTATCAGCTGAGTTAACAATAATAAAACTTTGTTTGCTTTACATTTCTACTGATACTATACTTTGTTTATTTCCCAGGGCAAAGAACTAGAGAGGATATTCAAAGAGGAGGGCGTAACAGACGGAGATGAAAGTGATAACGAGCCCAAACCTGATGCGGAGAAGCCCCCCGTGTCCAAGGAGCCCGAGGTCATAGGGCACATGGAGGCCTCGGGGGAACTTGTGGTCGTCGTCAAGGGCAAGGGCCGCGGGAGGCCGAAAGGTAGGTCACAGATGTTGATGAGGTAAGCCATAAAATACATTAGTATGTGCAAGTTTCTCATAAAACTAACTTTATATAACAAGAAATACCAAAACAGATTTAACAAAATTTCGATTTTGAAATGTGACGACAATCTACATGCGAGTGTTTCTGTAGGCCGCATGCGTCCGACTCGCGAGCAGTGCGCCATCTGCGGCATGGAGTTCTCGTGCGTGGGCCGCTACATGTCGCACGTGGCGGCGCACGGGCCCGTGCAGTATCGCTGCGGCTGCGGCCAGACCTTCCCCACGCGGCTCACGTTCACCGCGCACCAGAGGAGCGCCAAGCACGAGGGCCAGACTGTGATTCCGTGCGACGCGCAGGTGAGACGTGCAGTACCGCTGCGGCTGCGGCCAGACCTTCCCCACGCGGCTCACGTTCACCGCGCACCAGAGGAGCGCCAAGCACGAGGGCCAGACTGTGATTCCGTGCGACGCGCAGGTGAGACGTGCAGTACCGCTGCGGCTGCGGCCAGACCTTCCCCACGCGGCTCACGTTCACCGCGCACCAGAGGAGCGCCAAGCACGAGGGCCAGACTGTGATTCCGTGCGACGCGCAGGTGAGACGTGCAGTACCGCTGCGGCTGCGGCCAGACCTTCCCCACGCGGCTCACGTTCACCGCGCACCAGAGGAGCGCCAAGCACGAGGGCCAGACTGTGATTCCGTGCGACGCGCAGGTGAGACGTGCAGTACCGCTGCGGCTGCGGCCAGACCTTCCCCACGCGGCTCACGTTCACCGCGCACCAGAGGAGCGCCAAGCACGAGGGCCAGACTGTGATTCCGTGCGACGCGCAGGTGAGACGTGCAGTACCGCTGCGGCTGCGGCCAGACCTTCCCCACGCGGCTCACGTTCACCGCGCACCAGAGGAGCGCCAAGCACGAGGGCCAGACTGTGATTCCGTGCGACGCGCAGGTGAGACGTGCAGTACCGCTGCGGCTGCGGCCAGACCTTCCCCACGCGGCTCACGTTCACCGCGCACCAGAGGAGCGCCAAGCACGAGGGCCAGACTGTGATTCCGTGCGACGCGCAGGTGAGACGTGCAGTACCGCTGCGGCTGCGGCCAGACCTTCCCCACGCGGCTCACGTTCACCGCGCACCAGAGGAGCGCCAAGCACGAGGGCCAGACTGTGATTCCGTGCGACGCGCAGGTGAGACGTGCAGTACCGCTGCGGCTGCGGCCAGACCTTCCCCACGCGGCTCACGTTCACCGCGCACCAGAGGAGCGCCAAGCACGAGGGCCAGACTGTGATCCCGTGCGACGCGCAGGTGAGACGTGCAGTACCGCTGCGGCTGCGGCCAGACCTTCCCCACGCGGCTCACGTTCACCGCGCACCAGAGGAGCGCCAAGCACGAGGGCCAGACTGTGATCCCGTGCGACGCGCAGGTGAGACGTGCAGTACCGCTGCGGCTGCGGCCAGACCTTCCCCACGCGGCTCACGTTCACCGCGCACCAGAGGAGCGCCAAGCACGAGGGCCAGACTGTGATCCCGTGCGACGCGCAGGTGAGACGTGCAGTACCGCTGCGGCTGCGGCCAGACCTTCCCCACGCGGCTCACCGGAGCTGGATAGTCACCCTGCCTATGAAGCTGATGGACCTGGATTCCAATCCGGTGCGACGCGCAGGTCGACGCGACAGTACCGCGTCGTTTTACGTACGTTTTCCCACGTTTACGGCGACGGACCTGGGTTCTAATCCTAGTAATTATATTATAGTAAAGGGCATTTGCTTGTGTAATAAGCACAGGTATAATTACCTGAGACATGGTTGTTATCTATGTATTTAAGTTATGTACATTATAATATGTGTTGGCTGAGTACCCATAACGCAAGCCTTTTTGAGCATTCCGTGGGGCTCGGTCACAGATGTTCACAAAAAATCTCTTGGTACAGAACTCGGAGAACCCAACAACGTCTCCAGTAAAGGCGGAGCTGCCGCCACCGCAGCAAGAGGGGGCCGAAGAGCTGCCCACCGTGGAGAAGCTGGTCAGCAACGTACAGGAGGCCGAACTGCCGGCCGCCGTGCCGGACGCCGACCCGGCCGCTGACGCCAAGGAAAAACCGGACGAGACACCGGGTAAGTCAAATTGAGAACAATAAATGGTCTCGCTGGAAGATCAGCGCTGACTCTCGGGTCAGCATTTATGCTGAGGCGGGTCCATTTCGTGGTTAACTTTATAATTTACATTTTTGTTTATATAGTAATTGTTTTATATGTTGCATGTTTGTAGTCTAATGTTTTTTTATAATATAAAATAAATAATTTAAATTTCAATAAATATTTTGAGACAATCTAACACAAATCGACCTAGTACTACACTAAGCTGAATAAAGCTTGTGTTGTAAGTATTAGGTAGACGACGATATGTATAATAGATAGAAACAAATACATACCCCCTTATTCATAAACGTACCTATATCAAACCTGCATTACTTAATGTATATTTTGTCTTTATTATACAAAAACAATTATCTTAGTAACAGATAAGGATAAAACGTAAGTTAATTAATGTAGGTTTGATATAAGTTTATAATAGGGGTGTATAATACATATATAGAGAACGTCCATGACCCAGGAACAAATGCTAATTATAATATGCGTAAGGTGTGTCAATATCCCGGTTCTTTTTTGCCACTACAGCAGCCTGAGGCCAGTATTAATCAAGGTCCGATTGCTATCATAGAATAACTAATTCGTACAGAAATATATCTGACGTCCAAAACCACCTTTTGACGGGAATCTGATAATGGTACATCAAAAATCATGTTTTGCATAAAATATTCTGTTTCGAATCTCGGTTAGTGAGTTTGTGGTTCAGAATGTTTTGTGATTATTAGTCAACGTCAAGTGATACTACAAAGATATACTCTGTGGTAGATACTATGTGGTCTGTGTCTTCAGAATTGGCATACCTAGATTAATATGCGTATTCTCATACTATGTGATTGTATTTTGAGAATAAAATAACAATCAATTTGAGATTGTGCCTATGGACGACGGTAATTGCTTACAATTGCTTACCATCAGGCAATCCGTCTGCACGTTTGCCACCTTAAACATAAAAAATAAATCTTATAGCTTCGTTTTGCCCCAATCTGATTTAAACACAAATGTATACACTGTAATGCCTAATGAATAATGTTATCTGCCTAATAGCCCAAAAAAATAATACAATTTTGCAAACCTCTTAATCTGACATCCGTTTTAGTGATATACCCTTGACCCACGACAACCGCGGTTCGATTTAGAGCTCATGATATTTACATAAACAGAACTCATAGACCCGAGTTCGATGAGATCTTCCTCTGAATATTTAATGACGCCGATGGTAATGGGTTCTAATCCCAGTATGGGCATTTATTTGAGTGATAAGTACACCCCGTTATCTTATGCTCAGTTTAGGGGCAAGTGATTGGGCAGTTACGATAATCTAAGTCGATAAAAATTTAAGGACTTACTCACTCAATAACATGTCAAAAGATCTTGTGTCCGATTTTTGAAATAGTCACCAAGAGAATGAATGAGAGATTTCCATAGAGAATGAATGAGAATCTCCATGAAGATTACTCGGTGACTATTTCAAAAATCGGACCCCAAATTGACGATATTCGATAAATATAATTGTCACCCTCCGATTTGACTAAAAAGAGGAATGAATGTGTCTCTATAGCTTTCACTAAAGAAGAATTTTAGCATGACAAATAACTTTTGTAGATAAATGTGAATCGACTAATTATGGTAAGCAACATCACTATTTTAGATTGCCCCCAAAATGAGCATTAGATAACGGGGTGTAGTGATAAGCACAGTTTGTACCTGAGTCATGGGTGTTTTTTATGACCTGAATATTTAAGACGACATTATTACAGAAGTGGCGACCGAAGCTCCAGCGGAGGCGGACGCGGAGGCAGACGCGGTGGTGCTGGGCCCGTCCGGCAAGCCCAAGCTCAAGTGTCCGCAGTGCGACAAGATGTTCAGCAACAAGCAGAGCCGCTCACTACATATTAAGGTACGCCAAGTGTTACTTGAGCTTTTTTAATGAAAATAAAGTAAAATACAATAATATCTAAATTATAAGTTTGGTTATATGCAATCATGGTATGAGCAGTAATCCGACGGATAGGCAGCGACAGTCGAAACCGAATGAATAGCTATTGCAGTCACCACCAGCCAAGCTTGGCGACTATGACAACTCTCCCCAAAATGATACAAGTCGTGTTTGGGAGAGGTCTACTCGTACTTCGTACGGCTGAAATTATGAAAATGATGGAGAGCCACGGACGGTTTTAGCCGTCAACTCTTACAGTGTAATATGAACATTCGGACATCGTAATACATTCACTTCTGTGTGTATAAAAATCCGTAGCTGCCGAAAGCTATAATATATCTCGCCAGCCATTCTCGTCACTAGAAATACGAGTAAAATCAACGTATGTTACTACTACTTAGTTACAAACGGATAAACTCACGTGTAATTATATCGCACTAGGCGACATGTTTCTGGTAAGCTCTGGTACCCATCTTCAAACCGAGTCAGGACACACCGATCGCGATGAGGGTGTATCACTCACACGTGAGTTTATCCGTTTGTAACTAAGTAGTAGTAACATGGCTTACAACAGTTTTAATTGTATCAACGTATGTTTATATAAATCTTAACAGTTGAGTACAAAACTCACGCCAACTTTTGTGAATCGACCTCTACATAGATATATTTTAGTTTTTCTGGAATTGTTACCTGTGTCCTCTTGCTATGTCTTTGTCTTTTTGCTGCTAGAGGAAAATGTAATCAAATACGAGACTCTGAAACGACAAGAAACGAGTGAACTGAGTTATTTTGAAGGTCTGAAATCGCCAACAAAATGTATAAAATGAAACGTACTGGGTACCCGCGATAGATGGTGCTATAGCTGTGTGTTTCCTTTACATGTGTATATGCGAAGATGTTTCATATCTCTTTCCTACAGTCTAAAAACAGTTGTTTCCGCAGGCCGTGCACGAGGGCGCGCGGCCGTACGCGTGCGAGGAGTGCGGCGCGGCGTTCGCCTACCCGCGCTCGCTGGCGCTGCACGCGCACTCGCACCGCCGCACGCAGCCCGGCAAGGGGTTCGCCTGCGACCTGTGCGGGAAGGTACGATACATACATACTTCGGGACCATCTTACACACATCGACCTGGTACAGTCAGCATCAATAGTAACGTATGAAACAACGCACCAAAAGTATCTACCGGTTTTTAATTACTTCGCAAAGAAAGACAGATTTCTGCGTGGTTAGCGATTGAAATGCGATAGAAACTTTGAAACGCGAACTGTCGAAAATATCTCATTTGTAAAAAAATACACACGATGGCGGATACTTTTGGTGCATTGAATCATACGTTACTATTGATGCTGACTGTACTACAGTAAGCTCAGTAAGGCTTGTGTTGTAGGTACTAGACGACGATATATAATAGATAGATATAAATACTTAAATACATAGAAAACACCCATGATTCAGAAACCAATATCTGTGCTCATCACACAAATAAATGCCCTGCCTGGAATTCGAACCCAGGACCATCGGCTCCATAGGCAGGGTCACTACCCACTAGGCCAGACCGGTCGTCAAAGTATGCCGATATCCTCCTAAGGCGCACCATATAAGTAAAATGCTACTCGAATTCGTTCTTTATAGTGTAGGAAATAAAGTATATTTTTTTTGTGTCGAAATTGAAAGAAACAAATTAAATTCAACTCTGTTCCATTTTTATAAAATTCAAATTTCTTTAAAGTAATTAAGTACTACAGGAAGGCCCGCAGGCCTTATGATGATATATACTTCGATGTTGACTTTGTTAATGTGTAAATCTGGGATGACAGTACACGGGGAATACATGTAAAATTACTAAAGGAACGAGCTCTCTAGGGTTGTGTTGGAAAGGTTTTGATTGTTTAAATTTTATAATGAAACCTCACATACTTTTCATATAAAGTATTGTTTTATTGTTGGAGTTTTTTCGATCACCAGACTGATGTGAAGAGACTAACTGACTTAATTGTTGAATATATGAGTACGTTCGAACGAATAGATGTATATATTCGTTCTAACGCTCGTTTTAAATATAACGCCAGTTATATGGCCTGTTTTGTCACAAGAAAAAATTGGCCTCGTACCGCGAACCGCCGAAATTCTTATATTCAACATCATTCTCTTTTAATCCAATGGCGTCATGAGAGTGACAGTGACAAAACGAGATCCGTCTTTCGCGGTATCGCCACTAAAACAACACTCTAATTCACTAATTATTTCTCGATCTGGCGGCCGATTTTGATCGTCGAGTACTCGATTAGTAGCATTTTAAACTCTGTTAGAAACGAAGAAATTTTAATTTAAAAACATGAATGATAGATAATAATCGCCGGCATAGAAATTATTTTCAGTTTGTCAACAGTCTGCATCACGGGTGACAGTACGGCCGCTTGTAGACGTCCGATGTTTTCACCGGACAATTGTCCGTGTTACGTGACGATGTCTTGTTTTCTTAGCTGTGTCTGCCAATAGCCACATATAACGCTGGACGTGGTCGCGTAACACGGATAAAACGAATTGTCCGGTGAAAACAGCGGCCTTACCGCATCGTTCTTGCAGGTCCTGAACCACCCGTCGTCGGTGGTGTACCACAAGGAGGCGGAGCACACGGGCCAGCGCTACGTGTGCGGCAAGTGCGGCAAGCTGTTCAAGCACAAGCAGCTGCTGCAGCGGCACCAGCTCGTGCACTCGCAGGCGCGGCCCTACACCTGCAAGGTTCTTTTTTTATATTTTTTGATTAGGAGCCTGTGTAGGCTTTTTGTACCCGACCTTAAGAGGATAAACCTCAGACTGCGCGTGCGATTACATAGTATGGCGGTAGCGCGCACGGATGACCATCACGCTTATCTGGGCAGGCCCGACTAAGTACCTGCGCTCCTGATATCAGCACAGTGTGACTTGCTGACGTGGCGATGGAGTGATGGTTCCTGATGGTGAGTAAGGTTTAAGATTCTGTGAGGCGATGGATGACAGGGTGTCTAGTGTTTTTAGTTGATAGTTTTAAGTTACTCAATGTAATTAACTATACTTAACTGTAATACAAAGTGTATTAGTTTTAGTAAAACTGTAATGCTTTGTGATTTGAATTAAATTAAATTAATTAAATTAAATGACGCGTCCGTTAGACCTCTAGGTACATAGTATCCTCATTATATTAACTGTGCCCCACGGTGTTCCCCGCAGTTTATTATGGAAAAAACGTAGCCTATATGTTAATCCAGGGTGTCAGCTAACTCCATACCAAATTTAATTAAAATAGCTCTAGCCGTTTAGACGTGAAGAAGTAACAAGCATACACACTCACAAACTTTCCCATTTATAATATTAGTGTAGATTGCTGGTGCTCGCTTTCTTCCGACGTGTTAATAATTGTTTATTATTTTCAATATTTCAAAACAAGCGCATGTACTAATTATAAATATTAAATTTGTCCCCAGATCTGCAGCACATCCTTCAAGACGAAGGCGAATCTCCTGAACCACGCGTTACTACATTCCGGGGTGAAACGGTTCGCCTGCGAGCTATGCAAGCACCGCTTCGCTCACAAGACTAGTCTCACACTGCACATGCGGTGGCATTCCGGTGCGTATCTGATCTCGGCGGGACAGAAATATGCCATTGTCAAAAATGTAGGCCTCCCCCATAACACGCTGACCGGTCCTACGCCTTCCACATAATTGGTTTTCGGTCGTTTTTGGGAGGCCTATGTCTAGCAGTGGACGTCTTTCGGCTGACATGATGATGATGATGAAAAAATGTAGCCTTTTCAACCGTACGTGCTCCAACATGAATACAATCTTACATCAAATTCATAGCCTCAATGTCTAATTAAATAGTAGATTTTATTTTAAATAGTAGATTTTTTATTCTTATTAATGGACTATGATAGTTTGAGAATGTTTTTAAGTATTTGACAGTATAGGTATTAAGTGATCGATCAAAGTGTGATAAAATTATTTTTTACCCTTAATGAGTGAGTTATATCAAACGGGGTCAAATGATAGATAATTTCTCATTCATTAGCGAATATCATCTATTTATTGGAGTCCATGGATGTATTGCAGTTCATTTGATATATTTATTTTCTAAATAAATAACAAACTGCAGTCATTAACATTGAGATTAAAAGCTATAAGCGCCGTTACAAACAAAACAACAATAGATGACAACTGTAATTTGTTAGTTTTTAATATTGAGCAAAACACAAAATATAGAATAATCGCTTTGTCCGTAGGCCTGAAACCATACACCTGCAAAACATGCGGCAAGAGCTTCAGTCAAAAGGGCAACCTGTCCGAGCACGAGCGCATCCACACAGGGGAGAAACCTTACCAGTGCGCGCAGTGCCCGCGCCGCTTCACCACGTCGTCGCAGCACCGGCTGCACGCGCGCCGCCACCAGGCCGACACCGAGCGCCCGCACGCGTGCGCGCACTGCGGCAAGCGGTACGTCACGAGGGACAGAAACCATACACGTGCGAACAATGCCCGCGGCTCCTATAGGGTCTCGTCCAGAAATCATGTGATCGTTTATGGAGAGGGGTCTGAAATATCGCGATTAACCACCACGGCGAGGGAGGACATTCCGAGAGCACATTACGTGTGAAGTGACGAAGGTCAAAACGATCACGTGATGTCTACACGAGCCTTAACCGCATGGCACTGGCAGGTGGGCCGCCTCCGGTAGCATTTCATCACAGCAACGGTTCTAGTTAGCTTGACATAAGCTCAACATCATATGTGTAACCGTCGCGTTGCTGTGAACGGTGGGTATGCATGGGTATGGTATACACACAGGAGATAAACCATACCCGTGATATAAATGCCCGCGATAAACCAAGTCTGTCTGTATTGATTGCTCGAAACGGTGTAACAGTAAACACGGGACAGAAACCATACCAGTGCGATCAATGCATACTGTGTATACAACAGAATATTCTCAACAACACACAGCTCAATAAAATCGGAACAAGCTACACGCATATTTTTGAAGCGGAGTCAGCATTCGCGGAACCCATTTCGCATTTATTTTTGACAAATTAAGATGAGTGCCCTACAGAGAGGCCGGTTATTTGGCCTATTTATTGTACCTTCACTCGACCGTCGTGCAATATAATCTTCTCCACTTTTTAATATTGTATTCTGAAGAGGCTACTATAAGCCGGCCAGGTCTATGGTCATGTTCAATACTCTCTCTCCCACGTTTAAATTCACTTGACCACTTTTGAATGGCAGATAAAGGAGCAGACTAACGGTAAACACAATCCATTTATTATTTTATAGATTTTTGATTTTTACCCTGTTTGGTCAAGAATTTTATTACGGCGCGATGCTCTTGCACTAATAATAAACATTTGTTCGGCAATTGCAGAAAAACAAAAGAACATCGCGGTTTGAATATTACTTTTTTTAAGTTTATGAATGACTCTTAGTGGCTAGTGACATAAATAAAACAAAAAAGGGTTGTAAGATATCGATACCGAGAATATATTGAACGCCCCTCGTACAGTAACACATTTAAATTGTTCCACTACTTCAAAGAAAGAACCCCGGGCTACCGGGTCCCGGGGCTATATGGGTGCTACCACGGTTTCCGGGTCCCTTTCCATGTTTTGGTCGATTTCTTACCAGATAACAAAGTAGTACTTATTGGTACTTGGTCGCTATAGACCGTAGTCCTTATGTACCTTAAATATGGTGTTTACAGGTAAATCGTCAATAGTAGATTGTACAACAAGGGCATAAAGCGATCCATTTTTAACCAAGTCAATTTATAGTCTAGGATACAAATGGGCATTTAGCTCCGACCAATATAGTCGATGCTAAAAATAGATACTTATGCCGGAGTTATACACTCTGCTTTTCATTTCGATTGCAAGGAAAATTTTCAGTTGTAATACAATTTTAATAAAACAATATTACCTATTATATGTTTAGAAGAGTATTTAATTAAAATTTATTTAATACATATTTTTCATCAGTACAGTAGCCCTCAACAGTAATTCAATTTTCAATTTATTCAATTTATTCAGTCAATAACAATATACATTGTCGTTTACAACCCATAAAGTTTTCATATGCGTTAAAATAGAGATGCTTTGATTTTGGCGGCAATACGAGTATTCCTAATATTATAAATTTATAATTATAAAATTTGAATAATTATAATTACCTAGAATAAAATTAAACAACAAGTTTCAGTGTTCTACGAAATTTTACTGCTCAATTTAATTTTGTTGTTTGACTGTGTTGGCTGTTGAGCCTCATTATCTTAGTTTTAGAAAAAAAAATACTTTATGCACAAGAGCCTAAAATGCGACTTTATGTCGTCCACGCACGACCTAAAGTAGAACTTTACGAGCATGAGAAATGAAAAATCTTTTGTGTCGTCAAGTTCGAACGAATATCTTCAACATTTTCAGCGCCATGTTAAATACAAAAGCGACCGCTCATACGCCACGTCACCGAAATGTCAAAACTGAAGTTGTACTTTCTGCATGTGCATGTAGGCCTATTTTGCTCTGTGGTCTGTGTCATACACAGTGGTCTTTGGCGTTGGACCTGCGGTGCCGATATATCAGTCATTGGCGTGGGAAATGTTAAATCGATTTTGTAATCGATTCTTAGTGTCTAGTCAGCAATGGAACGTATAGCAGCATTGAAAAGTTAAAACATGTCTTACACCCAAAGTCAATGGATGCAGTCGTTTTAGTGGAAATCACCACGCGCATAATACGATTACAAGACTGCAAACAATCGATTATTGAAAGTAGAATCTATAAATGATGTGCATATGTTTAGCAGAGAATAAGACTTTTAAGTTTTTTACTTAAGTTCTTTTTAAGTTCTACTGGTACAAATAAACGATCCAGGTGCCACCTATGGGCACTTTGGTTCGGTCTAGCATCCAGAATTGCCTTCGTCCGCCGCCGACGCCGTTTGCGCCAAGATTTTTTGCTCATTTCATGAACCGTCATTCAATTATCAGAAAAAAACATTGTACCTAATGAACGATATGAAATATTTTTAAGTCTGGTGAGTCAATTGAAAAGTTGTCTTTTTTTATTGGTCGGATTTTTCAATTGTTAGTAATTCTGATAAACTTTTGAATAAAAGCCATAGATTTCGTTATGAGTTTGGATAAAAGTGATATGTATTAAGATTTTTTTTGAGTGAGAAACTAGCTTGCGTATAAGGTCTTTCTACGCTCGGTCGTATATTTACTCCATGCCTGGAATTCTTCGTTTCTTGGCTTCTATAATAGAGTAACAAGAGCACATCGAGCTTTTTATTTAATATTAGATTTATGAAAAAGATGATGATGAAAAAGTTGGGATAGACTTTACGGCTAGACTACGGAGAGAACTCTCAAGAAATGCTAGGAAGACGCCAGTAGACGTCTTCTCAGTCTATTTGTTTCATGGGTTCATGTTTAGAAAAATAGTTCGATCTAATTTTAACACATTTAAAAACAATGGTTTCGTCTAAGCGCTTCGGTCGGCCACTGACCGCGACATGATATTACCCGCAGGTTCGTGTGTCGCTCGTCGTGGCTGGCGCACATGCGGCGCGAGGCGCGCGCGGCGGGCGGCGCGGCGCCGGCGCGGCACCGCTGCGGGGCCTGCGGGCGCGCCTTCACCGAGCGCGCGGCGCTGCTGCGGCACGCGCGCCGCCACACGGGCGAGCGGCCCTTCCGCTGCCCGCTGTGTCCGCGCGCCTTCGCCGACTGCTCCAACCTCAACAAGCACAAGAAGGTACCCCGCCTCCCTCGCGCGGCACCGCTGCGGGGCCTGCGGGCGCGCCTTCACCGAGCGCGCGGCGCTGCTGCGGCACGCGCGCCGCCACACGGGCGAGCGGCCCTTCCGCTGCCCGCTGTGTCCGCGCGCCTTCGCCGACTGCTCCAACCTCAACAAGCACAAGAAGGTACCCCGCCTCCCTCGCGCGGCACCGCTGCGGGGCCTGCGGGCGCGCCTTCACCGAGCGCGCGGCGCTGCTGCGGCACGCGCGCCGCCACACGGGCGAGCGGCCCTTCCGCTGCCCGCTGTGTCCGCGCGCCTTCGCCGACTGCTCCAACCTCAACAAGCACAAGAAGGTACCCCGCCTCCCTCGCGCGGCACCGCTGCGGGGCCTGCGGGCGCGCCTTCACCGAGCGCGCGGCGCTGCTGCTGCGGCACGCGCGCCGCCACACGGGCGAGCGGCCCTTCCGCTGCCCGCTGTGTCCGCGCGCCTCGCCGACTGCTCCAACCTCAACAAGCACAAGAAGGTACCCCCGCCTCCCTCGCGCGGCACCGCTGCGGGGCCTGCGGGCGCGCCTTCACCGAGCGCGCGGCGCTGCTGCGGCACGCGCGCCGCCACACGGGCGAGCGGCCCTTCCGCTGCCCGCTGTGTCCGCGCGCCTTCGCCGACTGCTCCAACCTCAACAAGCACAAGAAGGTACCCCGCCTCCCTCGCGCGGCACCGCTGCGGGGCCTGCGGGCGCGCCTTCACCGAGCGCGCGGCGCTGCTGCGGCACGCGCGCCGCCACACGGGCGAGCGGCCCTTCCGCTGCCCGCTGTGTCCGCGCGCCTTCGCCGACTGCTCCAACCTCAACAAGCACAAGAAGGTACCCCGCCTCCCTCGCGCGGCACCGCTGCGGGGCCTGCGGGCGCGCCTTCACCGAGCGCGCGGCGCTGCTGCGGCACGCGCGCCGCCACACGGGCGAGCGGCCCTTCCGCTGCCCGCTGTGTCCGCGCGCCTTCGCCGACTGCTCCAACCTCAACAAGCACAAGAAGGTACCCGCCCCCGCCGTCCGAGAACCTTTTCCGAACGTGGGACGTATTCGTGCGATCTCGAGGAAAATTGGCGGATAATTCCGATAATAGAATACGTTAGGACCAGAATAACAACTGCAACTAAGTATCCTGTTTTCAAAACTGCGATTTAAATGTTCATCATACAAAATATGGTAGCTCTATACATTGTATCTAATGTAATATTCTTATCTCACAGCAAGTGCACAAACAAGTGAGCCTGCTAGTGGACAAGAACCTGCCGACCGCGCCCGCCGCCGCCTCCGCTCCCGCCGCCGCGCCCGCGCCCGCCAGCCCGCAGGACGAGCGCGTCATCTACGTGGCGTACGACGTCGACGCCGGGCCCAACGCCTTCCACATCGTCGACTCCGACCAGGTACCGTAACCACTGACACGGGTTGGGACGTTGGGCTAGTATAAAGATGGGTTTTAATCGGTGATTGCAACCTCACTTTCGCAGGACATAAACAATGCGATAAGCGATAAAATTGCATTTACCCTATCCATTCTTTTGAAATCACAACATGTGAACATGCATTGCATACTATACGAACTCTATCACTCCAAACAGGAATCTTGTCAATTACATACTTTCGATTGACATATATGGCATTTCTTTTTAAACTACATTACATGTTTGAAAAAAAAAAATTATGTAAATAATGATAAATTACAATCGAGATTATGTGACCCAAATAGAGGAACTCCTATCTCTTTTTCCTTGCACACTCTGTAGTGGAAACTGTTTGGGACACACGCTGGCCTGCTCTTGTTCCGGTCAAAAGCTGGGGCCTCTTCAACTGTCACAACCTCGACGACAACCATTGGCGTAACCCTTTGAGGTCACATATGTATACTAGAATTTCAATTTCGATGACTCAAAATCCTAGGATATCTAGGCACAAGTCCAAATTGGAGTGTGCTCACTAACCAGATTCCCTTAGGCCTGGCGACAACCTAGTGTGAAAGAAAAAGGTATAACAGTAGTTGTCTCGCCCACAGATGACGATAGAAAGCGAAGCAGTGCTGAGCCCCAGCCCCCTGTACTCTGGCTCCTCGCTGCTGCGGCGGCCCGCGCCGGAGCTGGTGGAACAGCTGCAGCAGCATCAGGTGCTCGAGGAGTTGAAGCCGGTGCTGGAGGAGGAGCACATGCCGGTGAGTGCGACAGAAAGAACATGTACTCGCCAGAAAGCCTTAAATTTCGCGAGTCTCCGGGCACACGGACAAAATTATTAAATACGAATGTCATTATTATGGTTCGGAATTTCCTCAGCAAAATAAAAGACGCACTGTATATTGATAGTTGTATAAGTGAAGAAAAAATGGTCAGCCAAATATGATCATGGTAAAATTACAGATCACTATAAGCACGACAATGTTGATGAAACTTTATTAGAAGGGAATTAGAAGAGGAAAATCACGAGCAAGCTATGCGCAACAACCTGACGTACCTGTCCGCGGACCGCGACAACTGGCGTAAACTCCACCAACAAGAGCTCTTTGATATCGATAAAAAATGTTCCTACACTAGTTAGATTGCGACATTCCATTTTTGCGCGAAAATTACGGATTCTAGTCTTCAAGAATGCTAGTGTCTGAATATGACGCTGTTTGCCAGGTGACGGACGAGCAGGGCAACCCGCTACACTTCACGATGCAGGACGGCACGCGGCTCGCCATCACTTCCGCCGACGGCAAGTCTTTGCAGGTACAGTTTTTTTTTTTATAATTATACTTGTTATGCTTTTAACTCTCTCACTATTACGGTCTATGGGGCATATGTCCAGCAGGATATTTGTGTATTACCTAAAACAGTACCGAAAGAAGAAGTCCATGACTACTAGGTATATTACCCATTTTTGGATTTTAGTATCTTATGTGAGTGAATTTATGTGTGTATCTGTGTATTTACTTGGATTTGAGACTACAGCGAGGTACGGCTCTGCTGTTCTATAGTTTAATATTTTCAGCTTGTTATGAATTCGTACACATACAGTGTGTGCGTTAATTTGTAAACCATTTTGTAAAAAATCCATTGAACTTCAATACAGTTTGACAACACTGTCAACCTCAATTGGGTCACAAATAAATGCACGCGACCGTACAATACAAAACATACTTCTTCACTCTTGGACATCTGTCCTACTATTACAATTTTGCCGACACATAAATAATAAAGGTTATAAGTCAACTTAACGTACGAATGAAGTCATCTTGAATAAGGAGGGAGCTATACTGTCGCACTGTAGTTCATGTTAATAGCGGCTAAAGGCATAGTGTGTTACAATTTTTAACGTATCTCGGGGGTAAAAAATCAATAAAAACTTCAAAATTTACTTATGTGTTTTTTGTTCCAGGTTATTACGCAAGATGGCCAAACTATACCAGTAGAAATCAACGGTTTCGCGGACGAAGAGGTTAGTAATTAGATCGGCTGTTTAACATTAATTCTTAAACCTAATTGCTAGCTAAAATTGTAACGATAACATTACATTTTTCTACAAAATTTTACCAACAATAGATATAATGTTTAGGTGAACGGAGGTTTATTATTTTTGATTTATCGATAAAAATAATCAATCCAGCATTCAAACAGTATGTAAGATGACTTGTGTGATTTGAAACTCGAACCAACTGGAATGTAAGAAAACAACCCGTTTTTAATGATGTCAGCCGAAATTAAAAATTGTCAAAAAATCTCAACATGACATTGCCTCTTATGGGAGTCTTAAAATCCATAAATAGCTAGATTTGGTGATCGTTTCGCAAACTGCAAGTAATATTATAATGTAAAACAATCAAAAATCTAATTTTCATAAAGATTTCATGCTTTATAGTCACAAAGTTGACATAATTTAACTTTTTACATGTTACGCTAATTGAGTAAACTTTTTTTCTGAAAACTTCCTTATGGGACCCCTGTAGAGCTTCCAACATCTAACGAACCTAAAGTAGTTAAGAACAATTCTAGAGATGTGAATGATTGCAGGAAATCGAGAACCCTGACACGATAGTGCACCAGCTCAACCTGCAGAAGACTGTCGACACGGACGGCGCCGCCCACGTCGCCCATTACTTCACCATCGTTTAAACCGACGAGACTTATTGTACGTTGTTGCTCACTTCATGTCTGATATCGAAACATCGGTATCGACGTTCTAGTTTCATGGCCACGTACCGTGACAGAAAAACAAATACACTTAGAAATTTGTTATTATTTATAATGAATATTCTATTGTGTTACTGGAATATTATATCTTTTGTGCTAACCTTTCAGAATGCCATGAAATTTAACGCTGACACAGGTGTTTACTAATGTCAGACTAGCGATTTGCGAGCGAGTTTTGTAAGGAGGCGTATAGGCAAGGTCGCCGCGTACAAGTTTTGTGTAGAAGTCGCTTGCAAATGCAAAGCCCTTTAGATAAATTGACAACGCTCTTCTTGTCTACTATTTGATTGATTCTACTGTTAAAGGTATCCATTAAGTTACCACTTTATTTAGTTTAGTTCGAAATGATGTATCGTTAATTATTAGGTCACTTAAAAAAAATGCTCGTATTTAAATTATATCTCAGGACCATAAGATTATAAGATAGAATCGATTAAATTGTATACAAAATAGGCAAAAGGAGTGTTGGTTATATTTTTAATTTCTCTAAGCTAAATATGGCCCCATTCCCGCATTCTAAGAACAATAACAATGCCAAACTGTCTATAATATTTTTTATACATCCGATTCGATAAACTGGAACTGACGTTGTTACAAATTTTACCCGAAAAAACGCCAAAGGTTTGACAAAATACAGAATGAAAGAGCTGAGTATGTTAAACTATAGACGATTATATAACCAGTATTTTTTATAATTTTAAATTAATTGTTTTTTAAATTTCATATGTAATGAGAAATTCAAATCCCAATAATAATTATTAGTCGGAATCAGTAGCTGGGATTAACGAGTCGAATTGAAAACCGAACGCCCAATGATCTCATTTAGTGTATAGTTGAAATTATTTGAGATAAACGTTTCAGATTTAAATATCGGCCTTGTGCCAAGGATACACTAAGGGATAAATGTCCAGTGACACGTGTTGCCTACATCGTGAAACGTCCTAATGTGACTTCGCGGACCTTCGTATCTGGTGACATAAAGCTTTTTAATAAAGTCCGGCAACTCGCACGACTTCGTCTGATGTCGCATCGCAGGGGCACGTGTTGCGCGATGTTCACCTGTTCGCTGGCAACATGTTGTCGCGGGACATTTTCCCCCTAGCAGTAAGTCGCCAGTAATCGCCTTATACTGAAATAGTACATTACATCAGAGGCCGGGAAAATGAGGATTTCCGGCCAAGTGGGTATACCCATATATATGGGATAGTGATACGAGGCCGGGAATCTGTTTACAAGACGAGGCATGTATACCTAGTGCTTTTCTCAAACATAGAATGAAATAAAAGAAATGCTTCAAAAAAAAGTTACTTTGCAGGCTTGGGCCTGCAAAGTTATATGAAATTCCATTTCCGTCCCCTTCAGTTGCCGCGACCAAAAAAACATACTTCCGAGTAAAATAAGGTAAAGGAATGTAAAGACAATATTTCATTGCATGTTTGAGAAAATGAAAGAAATTTTGTTTACCTATAAATAGAACACATTTTCGAATGATGTTTGAATTACTGGCCACCCTTCAATAATTGGTCACCTGTCACCTCACATTCAAATGAATTCTAATCGCCTATAAACGAGAGTAATTTTTTAGAATATTCTGGCCAGTTATTGGAGAGTCGCCAGTTACTAACGAATTAACCTGTGTCGCTGTGGTTTACTCTGGAACAGTATAAATTAGTATTCACCCACTCATTGTCCGTTGCTCTCAAATAACTTTAAGTAGAAATATACCTACCACCGTCGATGTGACGTATTTCTAGTTTGACTTGTCAAGCGAGTTGGAAATGTACCACAAGTCACTATCCTATACCTCGCCGTAAGTTACACGATAAATGATGTGCAATGTACATTTGTAACTTTTGCAAGGGTTAAGTTAAATTTTAGTTTAATTAGTAATATAATGTATTTATTAAGAGAGCATGCTTTTACTAAATGTAAGCTGAAATGTGAATTATAATTGTAATTGATTTTTTACATTTTAAACTGAACAGTTAATGTGAATGACGAATGTTAATTTATTTAATTGGTAATACGGAAGGTGATAGTTATGTTTAATGACAAATAATGATTAAAAGTTGATAAAACCCAAGAGTTTACTTATTTAACCCTTTATAGGGCAAGTTCAAAATTGCATCGCAAAAATTATTACATCATTTGTTTTTTTTTTTCTTAACAAGAATCGTTGGGACAATTGAGCCACGAGGAGGTTTGAACGCACGACCACAGTGACTTTCGGCCGTTAAAGGGTTAAATATATGCGATCATGTCCCTTTATAACCTAAAAACGTTTTACGTAGGGTAAATTGTCAGTAACTTTCCACCTTATACTGAAGGGAATAGAACGGATTTTCTAATGTGGTTTCAATTACTGGCTAGCTTGCAATAACTGGCCACTTAATACTAAAATAGGTTCTATTCATACGTAAACAGAATTAATTATCAGTATAACGTCGCCAGTTACTGGCGATTTATCGTGTTAAATGAAATAGCCATTAGTAATTATAAAACTAAATACCTTCAGCACTTCATTCACGTTACAATAGCTATATAGCTAGCACAATGTCAAATTAAAACAATTAATCTCCTTGTGGAAGGGTAAATGAAACAACAAAGTAATATGAAATTCAATATTATTCGTTATGTTTTTGTATTAATACAATATATTTGCATACCATAATATACTATCGGTAGTATATTTATTGATGACCAATCATTAAACAATGAAAGAATGATATTCATCAATTTTCGTTTAACATTCTTTTAATAAATAGCTGTATACAAAAAACAATTATTTACAGGGTAAGGCAGTACGTAACGCCGTAAGCGCCTCTTACTTTAGCTATACAAGCGGTAAAAAAACGGGAATCAAACGAACGTCACTAAACAAGTACATCTAATCTTAATCCAGTCAAATTGAAATAATTACTAACGAGTTACAATATTATAACAAATAAGCGATATTAGTTTGTGAATTTGTTATTCTAGACAAGGGACAGTTTAATTTCGTACCTACACAATCGACAGTTGGCTGTGGGGTTTGTGACAATCTGGAACAATATCGACCTTCTCACTAATACATATGGCAAACGTCTCGTCTATGCAGGACCGCTGCATCGCACAGAAACCACGCCTACAGCCGGCGCGTCCACGTACGTCAATATTATGTATACAATTGTGCGTCTTATTCCCTTGGAATAAGTCATATTATCGACCTACCTTTAAGACGCGACGGCCGATTCAACTTGTGAAGCGTGATTCAGCATTCGTGTAAATTACGGAGCCAAAGGTTAAGTCCAATCCTTTCCTTTACAAATAGGAATAGCACGTAATAATCAGTGTCTAAAGATTAGTTTTAGCGTTTTTTAAATCAATGAATTTTAAGCGCATAGTCTCCTGTCTTAAAGCTTACAAATCGATTTGGCCCTACGAATCACTGAACCACGCCACCAACACACAGCTCGCACCGCGAAACCGTCCGACAGCAGTAACCTAATCCGATCGAGCTTCGTACTCCACACATCTGTACATAAAACACAGGCGCGACCGAGCCGCCCGGTGCCAACCATCTGACGTACTTCGGTAGATATTATAAAGAGCATTGAGCATCACTATAATAATAAAAAAATAGAGAATGTTTGGCAAATCAACAGGCGATATATCACAGATGTGATAAATATATCGAACACGTCTGATTAGATCACCTCTACAATTGTTATTTGTTTATTAAGAAATATCCATAACACTCGCAGCATTACATGCATTATCATATAGTTCGTACCAGTCAAATATTTGATTGTAAGACATCGTTACTTTTATGCTAATAAGCTGTACCGATGTTTTTGGTTGCTACCAACTACTAAGATTTTACAATTTAGTTTGTTCCTACGCATTTGCGAGTTTACTACATAAAATCTCTATTTTTCTGAATATGCTCTGTTCTTTGCAATATCGACCGCCTACCAGCACAGCGGAGCCCGGGGCGGCTCACGACTAGAGCGCCTATATGACGAGGGCCATGTCCTTCTTGCTGGGCAGCTGCACCTTCTTGCCCTGCCACAGCGAGTTGTGTATCGTGAACGCGTCGATCGTCACCGTCAGGTGCTTCGTGTGCACTTGCGAGAAGCATTTGCTGCCCGAGTTGTATCTGGAATGGATAGATAGACGAATTTTAAGTTTTTAACTGTGTTCGGTCAGCGTCATATAGCTGGCAGCATTCAAAGTAGTCAAATAGTTCGGTACACCATACAAATTCTATGGTGTACCGAACTTTATGAGTACTTTGGATGCTACCAACTATTTGACGCTGGCTGTACCATTAATGGTCGCATAGGCGTCAGAAAAATTTACGATCAATGTCAAACATCATAAGGATAACTTTTTGTCACTAAACTGACAACTGAAACATAACATAAGTCTATAAGACTCAAAATGAAAAAAAAATGTATGAAATTTTTTAAAAAATTTTTGGAGTCTCGACTTTGTACCTGTAAATGAAACAAGCGTACTATAATTTTAAGAATGATATTTCTGATAATGATATATCTGATATTTTAAGAATGTATATATTATAGTTTTAAGAATGCAATAGATATTAACGTGTAATGAATTTATTAAATCACAAACCTATAATTTGCGTCCAGTATTATACATATGTTATTATTGTGCTTTGTGTGCTGTTGGCTTTTCAATAAATAAATAATATAATTATTTTATTATTATATATATAATATTATATATATAAAAAGTAACCAAAACCATCAAACATTTCTTGATCTGTATCAGATTTTTAGTGCTCATTATGAACCGACATTATGACACGCTTACTGTTCTATAAATAAGCTCGTGTCAGATTTTTATCCGCCTCGACGGCAAGATCCAATAGCAACAATACTCACTTGAAGAACTTATCAAACATCCTATCGTTGACATTCTTCGGGCCCGTGCCGTACAGCTTGGTCACGTGCTCGGTGTCGGGACAGTAGGAGTACAGCGCTCGGAACTGGCAGCCGGCGTCTCTGAACAGCACGAGGAAGTGCTTGGCCTCGGAGCGCGCGATCTCCTCCAGCACTCGGCGCTTGGCCTCCGCGTTAACGGCGCCGGGGAACACGCAGTACTCGACCGCGTTCAGCATTATGCCGCGGTTCGACTTGGTCGCCGGCTGCTTGTACAGCCGGGGGCCTGGAATGACGCATTCTATGAGTATGAATTGATGATGATCTAGTACCGA
This sequence comes from Grapholita molesta, assembly GCA_022674325.2. Classification (NCBI taxonomy): domain Eukaryota; kingdom Metazoa; phylum Arthropoda; class Insecta; order Lepidoptera; family Tortricidae; genus Grapholita; species Grapholita molesta. The sequence continues at coordinate 17,381,622 of CP053124.2, read as the reverse complement.
AAAGAATCTATTTTCAATAAGTAACATTTTAGAGTCTACCTACACACCATACGTATAAAGATAATCATTTCGCGCAGTCTGAATGCTTAGATGATTTAAACTACGCAACGAATTTGTTTTTCGTCAATACATAGTGATTCAAAACAAAAGTTGTTCATATATAATATTTATCAGAAGCAATACCTCGTAATAACTGTATTGGTAGTCAAATAAAAGGCTTTAAAATAGCTACAGACTAAAGGGCCAGTCGAAGGAATAACCACTATCCACCGATTGAATGAATTGGAATGGTAACTTGGATTTGTGGGTTGGATAGAGGAATACTTTAGTAAATAAAAAAATATACCTATAAATACTATAATTTCAACTAATAAATAGGATGTGACTTAGTGAAAAGTTCGAGATGAATGTAATGTAATGGTACAATGCAGTGAAGTCTGATGAGTGAGGCGAGTGTTATCGTCGTGAGTAAGCCAAAGCACGCAATCGTTGTTAGGTCAAAATGCTCCAATCAAAACCATGCCTTATACTTAACTTATCGGATAACGGGTTTGAGGACGAGACTGTTGGCATGACATGGTTTGACATCTACGGTTGTTTAGGAGGCGTGTTGAAGCGTTACTTCACTTTACGGTGTACATTTTATTGCTACAAATAGTACCCGAGCCACGGGCTACGAGAGGAATGGGGGCATTGGATTAGCCAAATGTGAACCGGCTTTTTTTTTGGGAGTAACATAAAAAGAAGTCTAATATCTGCGTAAATGTTGGATCCGCAAGAAAATATCGCCCGTGGCCCAAGTCTATATAATTCATCCAATTGTGTGCATTACATTTTTTACATTTATTCTTGTGATTCATAATATTGTTATTATTAATAACAAATAACGAATTAGTATGTCATATAATGACATTTCTATTTAATCAGTTTTTACGTCTTTCTTTTTTAACTTGCCAAATGACTATTTTGGGTGTATTTTTATTATTAAACTAACTACAACTATGGTTATTGGACCTTTTTGCAGATCCCGGGAAGCTAGAGAAACAATGTAATTTAATACAATTAATTAAAAAAAAATAGAAGTGAGTATTTAATTTATTATTATTAAACATTTTTCCAGGTGGTATTTTTGTTCAATATGGATAAATGGAAGAAAGATAGAGAGATGTTTTAGTGAAAAGCATCTCTTCTTATTATGTCTCATCTCACACGAATATATACTGCATTATAATGCTAACACCATTTAATTTTACACCCATATTTTCCTGTTTTAAAAAAGTAAAAACGTACACAAATGAATTGAAATACTAATACTCTTCGAGAACACAAAATTATAACTTTCCTACTAAACCGAAAGCCTGACAGAACGCTTTCAACTTTTAGTAAGAAAATAAATGCAGGAAAAACGCAAATTATATAGATGCAGCCATACTGCTTGGTCTAGCAGTTCCGCTGTGACCTAGACAGTAATAGGTCGGCAGCCGCGAATGGCGAAGCGGTTTCATATCCTGCCTCGAGCACGGGTACGTCATATGTCGCCTGTGGCGCCGGACCGGCCAGAAGTATCAGCAAGAATAGTTACCGGAGTAGTCCATGATGGAGGAGTGCGTGGAGGACACGTCGGAGGCGTCGTCGGCGTGCGCGCGGCGCTTGCCGATGGCGCCGGGCAGCGAGCCCGGGCCCGAGGCCGGCGAGCCCAGCGCGCGCAGCCCGGGCGACGCGGCGCGGCGCGGCGGCGTGGCGCGGCCCAGCCCCGAGTCTGCAACAGCGCGCCGTCACTGCCTGTGCCTGCCCACCCCCCTCGCCAGCCACCGGTACTGAAGCGTCCCTACACGTCCCGATACTACCCCCGCTTTGGACCTCTTTTATTTAACCTTGTAAGCCATATAACTTATTGAGTCGGCTTAAAAATGATAATTTATACTTCGATTTTGATTATAATTCGATATACCTACAAAACAATATCGATGCACCGGCATATAGTATTAGTGATTTTGTATTTAATGATCAACCGTTGGGCTACGTACACACGAGAGTCATTTATCAACGAAGATCAGCGCTTTATGTCGCCAGCATTACGCTGAGATGAGGTCATTTCGTGGCACTTTCTTCCTTGTATGTTTTATGTTATATGTATTTCTGTCACCTTTGTGTTATGTGTCCACGAATAAACAAATATTCTATTCTATTTTATTTATTTCGTTTGCCGTATACAAAATATATAATTTAGATATCAGGTTTTTAGATAATTCACACTAGAACTTTATTTGTCGTAAGTATAACATACAATTTTATCATTATCAACGAAAATGAGAAATTATTGACGCTTATATTTATGTACTTTAAAACATGCAAATAAACAGCTGTCATAAGAGACAAAATTGTATTGATGCTGAATATTTTCTTGTACTTGGCCTTCTGCTTATAATATAACAACAAGAAAGCAATATACTGCGTGCTATCAACAACTGGCGGCTTATTTAACAAAATGTAGTAAGACAATGAAAGGCAATCTCGTATACATATAAAAAAAAAAAAAAAAAAAAAAAACAAATCTAATAAGCGCGTTGAGGATGCTTATCTCGTTTCCAGCAAAACCGCGTACGAGATAAAATTGTATCGAATGGCCGCTGTGTGGACGTAGCCTTAGTGTAGTTCACAAATTTTGAACAAATATATATTAAAATTTTAATGAACCTATGGACGCTTCATTACCATCTGCTACCTTACAACACTCACACTGAAATGATCTCACATGGGTACTACGTAGCATTTTATATTGATAAATTCAAAACTTTATAATGATATAATACCATAACAAAAAAGTTTGTATGTATTTTTAAAAGCACTGCGTGCAGATGTCACACAGAAATTGTTAAAGAATTTATCTAAAAAAAATGAAAATGTAATCTAATCTGCATCATGAATTTAAGTAAAATTAAAATTATACTTTGAAAAGTTATATAATTATACCAATCAGTAACATAAAAATATAACAAAAATAATATCTAAGTTTCGTCTTAAACTAAATTAAATTAACATTATTTTTGTTAGTAACAAATTATTATATTATTTTTACTAGCATAAAATTAAAATTATTAGCCAAGTTATATTATATTATAGTGTTCGTAGATTAATAAAAGAAGAATATAATTATTTCAATAATATTAATAACATAATTTTGAAGCGTAAAATACTAAATGTGTACAACTACCTACGTATACGTACTATGATGTGTACAAGCCATCTACACTACATATGCCAAACTAAACATAAGAAGCCTCTATACATTTTGTATTTTACGCAAATTACATAATACACCATATAAGTATTTAACGTAACATAAATCTATACACCGGAGTTTAAATAAGCGTATATAGTATAGATAGGTAAATGTCGAACGATGTCACACCAACACCAGTATATGATCATGCTCTAACACCGACCCTATTAATACCGCGTAAAATAAACCATAACCTCTATATATACGTAAATATTGCCAATGACCCAAGAAACGAAAAGTGCACAGAATACGCGTCCAAGAAGTACTGCGGCGGCGGCGACGGTTCTAGAACTGCTTTGCTTTTGAAATGAGAAACAAAGTGCTTATGAGAGGGCCAATATATCTTACAAGAATGATTAGGTCAAATGTTTCAGTGACCAAAGATTTAAAAAAAATAATTTCGAAATTGCGTTTATATACAAGCTGCAAGAACGCAGCCGTTATGTGGCTAATTCATATCCCATCAGCCGTTACCAGGGGCCCATTTCTCAAAAGCATCTAACTTGTTAAAGAAGCATCAGTCCCTTTGTAATGAAAGGTGCCCAAAAGTGACTTTCGCTTATATCACACGTAACAAGCTTTTGAGAAATAGACCGCTGATATGGAAGTATATATATATATATATATGCTTTATCCGTGGGGTATCGGGTATTCTAGCGATGAAATAGCCACCTAAGTCAAAACAGCAATTGAACCTTCGCCGCGCCCGTCGCCTCCGAACGCGGGCAAACAAAAAAGAACCCAAACGCACCATAAACAAAAGCTAAGATCGCACCGTGCCGAGACGGCGTACTGAAGTGTCTTACCGCACAAGTTCATTAGAGAGCTAGACTTCCGTCCCGCCTTAAAGTTATTCTGGTAAGTGGAATATTTAGACCTTCCACGGGCCGACTGTGGTTCCTCATTCACGCGTTCTGAAATGTTTCCTATAGTCATCACGCCAAACTCATGCACTCCGGCCCGCGCCCAACACATGCAGCTCGCAAGCGGGCGAGACCTTTCTCTTTATGATTCATCTTTAAACACATGGCAAACAAAATTAACACTAAAACGCGATAATTTGACACATGACTGAGCATATTATTATCAGGGAACCAATATTAATGCGCGGAAGGTCTAGGTACGACGAGTGGAAAAACAAGCTCAAAAAACCGCTCACGAAATCATAGCTGGTTCCAAACTACATACAAGGCCAAAATATAAATATAAAAGCATAATTTTGTGACTCTATATTTCGCTACTGCGTTGTAATACACATAATTATGGGGGTATAATAATTTGATTTGATACAAGCGTTCTACGAAATAAAACAAATAAGCTTTCTTAACACTTAAGGATTCCATCAACGCATCTCTTCCATAGATGTGCAATTTAATCATTTAAATATATCGAATCACATCAAATATGGAGATGTCTTAATACAGTTACATCACTGTACAGTCAACCAGTTTGATTTGGTCACTTCATACCTTGCAGTGACAATAGTATAAGAATTCTAGCGGCTCTTATACACCTTCAGTGACAAGATACAGTCAGCATCGTATAGTAAGTCAGTATGGCCAAATATATCGTAAACACGTCTTTTCTGCTATATAAGTAAAGATCAGTATCAATATATTTGGCCACTTTGGTTGCCACCAACTATATGACGCTGACTGTACCTACGAAGAGACCAAGAAAATCAAATCGATTGACCGTACAGATACTTAAAACGCAAAAAGTTCTGATATATGTGACAGTGCGTTAACAACAATCGATCGCTTCCTTACGAAGGATCTCATAACGGCGACACATGAAGACAGTTTAGGCAAACCATCATATTCAAAGAAGCCACTAAAACCGTCGATCGATTACACCAGATTTGTGGTCGAAATTATGAATAAACAATCGACGTATACGGCTTCAATTGGAAGTAACAAGCATGTAGTCTAAAAATAATAGCTGATACTGTAACATTACATTACTAGTGCCATTGAAAAAAGCAACTATTATTTTCAGACAAATATTGAGTTCCCAAAAATAGGCACTCGATATAACATATGTCAGAAATTAAGCGGCATAAGACGTCGTGGCGTCTGGCACAGCTTTCCATCGACGTGCCTTTCCGTTTAAAAGATTTAAAGGGCTCTATGGTTTTTTTTTAAGAATCTCGGTGCCTGTTTTTGGGGATGTTTCGAGCAAAGCAAATTCACGGGGGCAAAACAAATTCAGAAACTTCATTCGTGTTATCTCACTCCAAGCAACGATCCAGGGAAAGAGACGGCACGACAGCAGCTTCGGAAAACTTAAAACAAATCATGTGGCTATCAACGGCGTCCGATCCGATATTGCAAGAAAACAAGCAGGTTTAGAAACAGACTTCTGCAAAATTCACATCTGTTTTTGTATAATGCAAAGTTGTTATATGGATTTCTTTTTATATTGATTGATTTCAATCTGACTTTGACGTAAACACTTCATATTTTTGTCTTAATAACATTGGAAAATAAATTAGGCTCAATTAGGCATTTCTTAATTTGAATCGAGATCGAGGGCAATGCCGTAATATTCAACAACTCTCAAGAACGTGACAATTATACGTCGTCCAAAATGGACGGATATAGTCGTGTTACAATTACAAGTTAAAATATCATTATTATTTTATTTAAACACGTCTAACAAGTATGACTTTATGTATTACCTTGGGTATATCATTACAGTCAAGTGGGTTCTACACGGGCCATAATTTCACTGCAATTTGTGACCGGTAACGATTGGTCTCTCCATTAGAAAGACACCAATAGGTGCCGACCACATAATGCAGCGAAAATATGGCCCGTGTAGAAGACCCATTAAGATAGAAAAATAACTTTGAACCCTTTAACGGGCATAAGGTTGTCAGAAATTACGCAACATTGAACCAAATAATAGTCATCCCTCTGCCGAGAGTACAGAGTCGGCCCTCGATATCGGATCGAACATGTCGAGCGTGCTCGGCTGACTGGCGACAGCCGAGGGTCTCACCTCGCGAGGTCTTGCAGCTGCCGCGGCGGCCGAGCGGCCCGCTGGCGCCGCCCGGCGACATGCCGCCGCGCTCCTCCACGGGCGAGTCTGCAACGGGTTAGTGTGCCGATGCTTTAAGCGAACGTACCGGGGGAAGTTAACCTTTTCAACATTTCCTCTGTCGTCGAAACTAGTCAGCGGGAAAGCTGCTGTGACAGAGTCTGCCATAACAACTCTGTGACCATAGTGAAAAATGGTATAAGTCAAATTAGCTCAGTAAAAAAGGCCACAAGTCCTTTAAAATGTACGGCACTTGTACCCTTTTTCGTTGTGCTAATTTGACTTATACCTTTTTCCACTAGGGCCACAGAACTTTAGACGTCGGTGGCGGGGTAGGCACGCGACAACTTTACTCTTGACGTTCAAAGGGTTAACTTCCGTGGATCAACTGTTTCTTTGTTCTTCTGTGCCGTTAGTAAGATGCACGAATAGTAGAATACCTTGGGCATGTTGCATAACAACTTTCGTTCCTACTAATATCATAAATGTGAAAGTTTATGAAGATGTTGGGTTGTTATTACTCAATCACGCAATGAAGTATGGATGGGGTATCCATACTTCATTGCGTGATTGAGTAATAACATAATATATATCCCGGTCAAGCGTTCCCGTGGGAGTTTATGACATTTAATAAACCGTTGATCCACGCATTAGTAAGAAGAATGCTACATATAATTTTATTTTAAATAGTCTGAAATATCGAAGGGTTACAGAGTAATGTTCAACGAGCCCAGACAAGTTAGTCAGTTCTTTTCTCGGGAACAACTGTGTATGCGCAATAAAAATAGTCAAAGATAGAGGTCCTTCTGTCTTGAGTATAATGAAGAACAGTTCAATAGAAGACGAAAATAAAATATAACTCGCATGATTGCAATTCCCAAGATCAGATATACCATAACAGTCTTTGATTTCATATCAATTCCGAATGCGAGTATTTTCGCTGGACAAACATGCCAAATTGTCAATTAAGTACATTCTTAATATTATTAACTATAAAAATATGTTAAATGTATTATCTAAAGTCGTATAGGTATTCACGCAACTGCAATATTTAACATTCGAATAGCAAAACGTGCTATATACCTGAAGCAATAATGTGACTTTTAACATGCAAAGACTCAATACAATCATGGATGTTTCTCTGTTCGAAGTACAAAACGGTATTAGTTTCATACAAGTTGTATGACACTTGTGCCGTTTTTTAACAACCATATAATTATGTATTTAGAGAGTGCGACATTATCTCCACGAGTGTACAGGGCAAAGTGAACTCTATAAACATGCATTAAGGTGTATTTACCTCTGTAGAGACCGGCCCTCTCGGCGAGACTGTCCTGGGAGCCGCGGTAGTAGTCGCGCCGCATCGTGCCTGGCGTGCACATATATAGCTAGTACGACAGCCACGAAAAACGACCTTACGTCTTTGGAATAAAGACTTTAAAGTTGGCATTGTTTTCGTGGTTTTCGTGGTAAAGGCAGGGACGGGGGTCGTAGCAAGAGTCGTTGTTAGGTGTGAGCAAAAAATAACTCTATCCAATAGCTATTAGGGCTCATCTTGACTGTTCTTATTTATGGTGCAAATGTTCATATTAATAAAAAAATCGTTACAAACTAACAAATGACTCTTACTAGGAAGAACATTACAATTAGCTGCATTAAAGGCATACAAGTTAAAAAATCGCTGGAAATATTATACACCTTTAAATCTTTTATTCGACTATTTCTGTCCTTACTTTCTAGAAAAGAGTTAATGCATTATCATGACGTACGTTAGCCAATTATGCATCTAGCAACTTTTACGTAACATTATTCTGATATATTCTACAATCAAAATTTCCAGCCATTTTAACTTGCAGCCATGATAAAAAATGCGTATGCCGTGCGCACGGGGAAAGTTGAACAGCTAGGGGGAGACAAAACAACTAGGGGCATACGCGACACGAATCATGCCATTATATCAGTTGTCAGTGCTAAATAGGGCCAAATGATAACATTAAGGGATTTTATTAGAAAATTACGCTGTGTTAATTTTGACCATATAATAAAATTAAAATAAAAAATCATTAGGCCGTATTTGCACTTTAATGTAGCGTGTATATAACATTAAATCATATTATTTTAAAGTAGTAAAAAGTAATGTTTAAAGAAGTACATAACCTACGAAAAATGGATTGTAATAATTTTACATGCACGCTACTAATCAGCTTATTGACAATACATTGACTGTTGGCTGTAATTTTACAAAAATAAAATAATTCATATTATAAGGACAACAACGGTGACACACTGGGGTCAAACAAAGCGTTCTCAGTAAGTGTATCTCTTAGGCCCACTTGCGCTACTCAGGGTTAACCGGGTCAATAATGTATGGATTTAACCGGTTAACCTTGGGTTAATTGGCCAGTGTAAGCCTGAATGCACGCTCAACTTGACTTGAGCGTTCACGACAGGACGTGCATGTTAAACAAATGCAAACATATGGGAGCGGGTCAGTGCACGCTGCTGAAATTGCTTAGAAGAAATCCTAGACAACGCTGCACAACCCGCCTAACCGCGTCGAGCGTCCCCTCGGGTACACTAAGGCTATGCTCTCCCATAAACGCCGTCGGCCGCCTACAGCGTCTGCTTCACAATACTGCGTATAGAGATGTACCGTTGTGGGCTCTCTCACACGTCGTTGGCGTCTTTTTTGTTCAAGGAACTTTGACGCTGACGTCAGAGCCATGAGTGTAAGTTTTAACGTACCTTTACGTCACGAACGCGTTTGCGTTTCACATATAATAGTAGTTTATGTATCTGTGCATAATGAAGGGCATTACAAGGCGAGTTTCATAATAATATCACACGATTGTTGTAATGCTTAATTATGTATAGTTACATACACTACTTTATCTACACACATATTGTTAAGTGTTTTAAGATGGGTTCAGGAACCGTAGGGAAATGACTTATTACTAGGGTTACTTGTAAACATTAAAAAGTCAACGAACAAAACAAATGACAGCTTGGAACGGCGGCGTTGCGTATTTCGTATCTCAGTCAATTTTTTTTAAACCATAGACAAGCGAACTCCCTATTCTACTGTCACTCGAGTTCAAATGTCGTTCGATTTATATTAAAAAAACATAACGAATTGGCGTTTCGTATCAATGGCTGTTTTAATATCTATAGATACTAGATTAGACACCCCACTTGAATTTGACAGCTGTTCCAAATTTAAATTCATAACCTACTGATTTCTTTCTGATGGTTGGTAATGCTGGTCATTGCCTACGGTTTCTGGACGCATTTTAGAGCACTTATGACATGTACGTAGATAAATAACATTATCACTTACGAGTTCGTAAACGTTTTTTTACGTCAAAAGAAATTTACACTGAAGCCTCAGACGTCGCGTATAGCACAGAATAGGAGAGCATGTGACAAAGAGTGCGGGCTCACCGGTGAGCGCGGTGGAGGAGGGCTGCTTGGCCAGCAGCTCGGCCTGCTGCAGCGCGCCGCCGTCCACGTGGATGGTCTTGGGCCGCGCGCGCGGCGCCGGCTTGCCGCGCAGGCGCGCCGCCGGCCCGCTCGGCCCGCTCGGCCGCGCCAGCTCCGAGAACTCCGACCTGTCCAGGACTTTGCCCTGGGAAACCGATGTCGCTTTCATTATTATTTAGGCCAGTCGGCATCGATACTGGCCTCACAGAGGGCGGGATTATGGTGATGCGGTTGCTGGCCATACATGCGTGATTCGGCATCGGCACAGCCGGGATACCGAATTATTCAGTCGTGGGCTATAATATGTCTACGAAGGCATAGACTCGAGCGAGACATTTTGATAACGTTGTTGCTGCTGCGTACTCCCGGAGACACATATTGAGTATGTCAGGGGACCACACATGTGCCAAGGTAGCGATGTAGTAGCGCGATTAGAACCATATTTTATTTCACTCCAAATTTATATAAGAATGCATCATCACATAGATAGATATAAGTTATATTTGGACGTAGAAAAGGGTCCATTACACAAAATTCTGTCAAGAGATTTTGGGCTGTCTGCCTTCCATTCCAATGAAAAATTGTACTATAGATTTAGATAGATAAATTTAGAAGTTCTTACCTCTCGCTCGGCCTCCTCGATGGCTTTCTTAAGTTTATACTGCTGCAGGATGGCCTCCCGTCGTCTCGCTTGTTCCTCTTTCCTTTGCGCTCGCTGTTCAGCCACCTGTCATTTTGACATTTGAAAATTATTAGAAAAAGTTCCATGTGATTCAGTATCGCCACAATCGCGACACGGCATCGATACAATCAAAATTTAGTATCAGTAGTCGCGGTACAGTATCGATACAGTCGCGATTCAGCATCATTACAGTCGCGGTACAGTATCGATACAGTCGCGATTCAATTTGACATGACTAGTGCAACATTTGAGCGCATTCAATGTTCATCAACATGAGTGTGTTGGACAAGCGCGCACCTGCTCGTCCCTGGCGCGGCGCGCCGCCGCCGCCTGCTCGGCGCGCGCGCGGGCCTCGTCGGCGCGCTGCCGGCGCTGGAGCGACAGCAGCATGATGCGCTCCTTCTTCCGCTCCATTTCTTCTGCTGAGTTCTGGAAATTATTCCTTTGTTCAATACAGATGTTCAAGTTTATGGTGCGTATTTACAAGCTTTCATTGCAATGTCTGTATGTTAGGGCAAAGTTTTGCAACTGATTTCTAACGATTTAGCACAAGTATGACAATGCAATATTATGGTACCAATGGTCTGAACTGATGCCGGAGCTAGAATGAAATAAGCTTATGGTGTTTAAGCTGGTTAGAATTATCTCGATGAGTAATAGTCGATGAAGTACAGTCGGTAATAAAAGCTTGTACCAAAAACATATATTTTGATAGACTCTTTTTAAAAAGGTTTGGGATTTTAAAAATAGGTTTGAGATTTTGAACGATCTACGTACCGGGTCGGGGTTCATCTCGCCGATGACGAGCGCGGCGGGCTCGGCGCCGGGCCGCACCGGCCTCTCGCGCGGGGTCTCGCGGGAGACGTCGGCGGAGGCCGGCTGCTCCCACTCCCTGCCCTCCCTCCCCTCCCGCGCCGGCGACGCGCGGTGCACGGGAAACTCCTGCGGCTCCCAGGCCTCGGGGCTCCCTCGCTCGGGGCTCGGGTATTCGGTCCTCTCCTTCTTAGGTGACATCCGTTTCGCTCTGAGTGGCGGTTTCGGTCGTTTCGGCGCCTCGTTGTCGAAGGATATGTAGAAGCCCTTCTCGTTCGCCTCCTCCTCCTGCTCTATCTGCTGGAAGGAGTTGCGGCTGAGGGAGGGCCGCGTGGGGGAGGGGATGCGGTACGTCCTGGTGCCGGAGGTGATGTTGAGCCGGTTGATGCCCTGCCGGAGCGCGTCGTCCTCGGCGTTGCCGATGAAGGAGATGTTCTGCGGCTCCATGTCGTCGACGGGCGCGGGGCTGGCCTGCAGCTGCTGCAGGCTGACGGGCTCGGGTCTTCTAGTAACTTCTGGAAGCGAGCCTTGCCGTTGGGGTGTTTTCGATCTTCGTGGACTCGTCGCCAGCGGCGGGGATTGAGAGTATTGGTGTTGGTTGGATATCACAGTGTAGCTGAAAAAAAAAAGCAAGTCGTTTCATCACCTCGATCAAAAAGAGGAAGGGGCGAGGTGTGCCATGTCAGCCGGCTGATAATAACACCATCCCATCTCCTCCCGCGGGTGTCGTAAGAGGCGACAAAGGAAAAAACCGACCGATGGCAGCAGCGTCCATCGAAGCCGAATCTACCGCTACTGCGGATGACGCCTGCCAGGCGTTGCAACTATTACAACTTCTAGCAAAATAACACAAGTTATACTTAGGGGAGCCCTATGCCGTAGGCGTGTGTGTGTTATTCATCAATAAACATATTTTTAATATTAGTACCTAAGGTGGTTCTGCTCGGTGCCGTTCTGGTAGCGGTCGCTGTTGTAGTGCACCTGGAAGGGCGGCGCGGGCGGGCGCTCGTGCAGCACGAAGCCCTGCGGCGCCCACGCGCGCTCCGGGGCCGCGGCCGGCGCCGGCGACGGCGGCCACGCGCGCGGCTCCGGCGGCGCGGGCTGCGGGCTCTGCTGGTGCAGCTGACGGGCGACAAGTTACGACGTCAAAAAACAATTGAAAACTGATTATATCGCGTGTACTCATTTAATAGTAATCAGTTTTCAGTTGTTTTATTACATGAATAATTATCGCGGCAACCGAAGACAATATTATGTTAGGACATGTTCGACGATAGATAATGAAGTATAATTATTTCAGATCTATCTGTACGAGCCCCAATGCAAAATAGCTCGTCTAGTCGCAATTCTGCATGCGTATTTTTTTTCAAAAACTAGTATTTCTACCCGAATCGACTTTGATGATTAATGGAATACACTAGACGCAATGTCACTAAAGCTAGCTTAGTTTTGAGTTGTACAAAGCGTACATCTCGTTATTTATTTTAAAATAATTTAATTATAAATATTACATCTCACACGCAAATAATTACGTCTGCTTCATATTTAAGGCAAAATAGGTCGTCTATTTAAAATAAAACCTGTTTACCAGGGTTCGTAATATAAAATATTATTTTCAAATTGAATACGGAATATTCTCTGTCATGTAAAATGACAAACCACTATATAAAAGGGCAAATTCAGCCTAATTTTTTATTACTCAAAATCGTTTTTCTATCGAGATGGCACGAGGTAAGCCAGTGACTGAAGAAGTGCGGAAAATTATAATCTCCAGTAACAATAAAGGCAAATCTACGTACCAAATTGCCAAGGACCTTTCTATGCCAAGGTCTACAATCCAAACTATCATCGAGCATCATCGAAAACACGACAAAATTTCTTGTTTAAAGAAATCCGGCCGCCCACGAATTACTACTAAAGCAGAAAACAGGATTCTGAGGAAGATCATCAAGAAAAATCGTCGTGCAAGAGCTGGAGAACTTACGGTGCTATGGCGTGACGCAATTAAAAAAAAACATTTCAGTAGATACTTGCAAGAGAGTGATGAAGAGGATGGGCTACGGTTTTTACACTGCTAAAGAGAAACCGTTACTTACACAACGGCAGAAAACTAACAGGTTGAAATTCGCCAAAAAGTACAGAAATTGGACCGTCGATCAGTGGCGTAAAATTATATGGAGTGACGAATCTAAATTTGAAGTCACAGTAGGCGATGAACGAAGTAAAGTCATTCGCGAAAAAGGAGAGGCATTTCAAAAAGATTGTCTTAAGCGTAAGGTAAAGTTTCCAGCTTCCTTAATGATTTGGGGCTGCATGTCGGCACAGGGTGTCGGCTGTCTGCAATTTATAGATGGAACCGTCAATGCCGAAAAATACAAAAGCATCTTACAAGAGAGTTTGCTGCCGTCTATACGTAAGTTAAAGTATAAAATGCGTATACTTTTCAACAAGATGGTGCCTCATGCCATACCGCTAAAGCAACGATGGCGTGGCTGAAAAGAAAAAATACCTACCATGTCGTGGCCATCCAGCAGCCCGGACTTGTCTCCCATAGAAACGTTGTGGTGGAAAATGAAGAAGAAGTTGCGAAAGGACCCGTCCAGATCAAAAGCTGATCTTAAAGAGAAACTTACCTGTGTTTGGAATGAAACAACCCCGGAAGAGTGTCGACAGCTGGTAGATACAATGCCGCTCAGAATTAAAGCCGTTTTAGATGCAAAAGGAGACGCCACCAAGTGGTAGACGTTCTAATCTGCGTCGGTAACACTAAAGACGAACTTTTTGCATTTTAGTACAATTGGTGAAACAATGTTTTTATTACCAAGGAAAGTTCGTTTTTTCATTGAATAAATAAAATACGATTTATAACTTATACTGTTTTTATATTGCTAATTCTTCCAAACACCTTCGTCTCCCAGAATTTTTAGCTTAACGTTAGTTTAGTACATTTTTTTCCTACCAGACGTACTCATTTGCATTGGGGCTCGTATAATAATGTTGTAGCCACAAAGCTTATTGTGGGCACAAATCAAAAGATGTCAAAATTCTAATTTGTCGAAATAAAAGATATAAATTAAAAGATAGATCCATACATTTAAGGTCAATGTGGGTAAGACAGGCATACTTATTTTTTAAGGAAAGTCCGTCATATGATACTAAATACCTATGAGATAATGTAGGAAATTGGTCGGTAGACGGTCTTTCTAGATAGACGGTCTTACCCACATTGACCTTACGCTTGTTTTTCTGGACAACTATAAACTAGAAGATACTTTTACTGCTATAAAAAATCATAGCGTTTCTATCGATATTGTATACTTTGAAAATGCTTTTAAATTTTCATACACCATTAATGTATTTAGTTTTAGTACATATCATATCGACATTCTTGACGCATCGAGCAGAATTACTTTCAAATATGCGACATGCGGCGACGTGCAATTTACCTAATTCTCTTACCTAAACCGAACGCATACACAGCATATGCTCCTGGCATACATAGCTAAAGCAACTCCTATTCCCTTTGAAAACTCAGCATAGACTACGCCCTCAAGGTATTTACTTAAGGGGGCGCCGAGCTTTTCGCGCTACTCGATTCATATTAAACATGGCGGCTCAGGTAAGAATGGGCGAACCGCTCGCGAATTTAGGAATTTTCATTTGTATTATTAAAATAATGATATTTTTTACAAATGTAAGACGTATACGTTATAGAAAATAAGTAATTTTATTATTATTAAAAAACTTACGGCCTTCTGTTGAGTATTTGCAACGTATTAAGAGAAGCCTATCTTTTTTAGAGGTCACTTCGGACGTTATTTTTACAACGCAAAATTCAATTAATCGTGTTTCTGAATCGTATGATTTATCAAGTTAATCCTTAAACATATAACTTATGACGCACAAAGACTAAGATTAAGGATTAACTGTACAAAAAAGGTATCTCAAAAACGAGAATTCCGCTGTCATTTCTCCGGCGCAGCCACTGAAATATAGCTCCACCAACCTGCCAGCCCCGCAGCTCGTTCTCCTGCTGCTGCTGCGCGTGCTGCGCCCACGTTCTCCGCTGCGGCTGCGGCTGCGGCGGGCTCTCGTGCAGGTAGAACCTGCCGTAGTCCTCCATGTCGCGGTACTGGTTCGGGGGGTACTCCAAGTTCTCGAACGGTTGCGGGTAGAAGTCCCTAGGCAGGTGCGGGGTGGAGCCGAAGGCGTTGAGCGCGGGCCGCGACACGTTGTGTTGTGAGCTGAATTGGCTGTGCTGTGGAGTGGCCGGTGCGTGTTATTGCGTGTGCGCATGTATGTAGCTTGTTTGGCGTAATGGCGGGTCAAGCCTTTGTTATGAGCAAGTTTCACGTTGTCTTTATAAGAAATGAGTAAGCATAATTTACTCTATCAGTCTACCGCTTTTAATCAAAATCGAAGACGTGATCCAAATGTACAAACTTTTTAAGAATTGCTCATATAATACAATTTTCCTTATACAGTCAGCATCGCTATCATTATGGTATAGTGTTTAAAAATTAGACTTTATTATTATTATTAGTAAAGCGATTAATTATTTTTGTTTATTACAATGGATTAAATAGACAATGTTATTAACATATCGCGTGCAGTTCGTTGTAGTTAATATGAATATAATAGTATTATACACTATTAGTAACATATTGCACCCAAACCATATGCTTATAGGCATTATATAATCCCAAAACCACACATATAAAGCAAATAGCACCATACATTTTAAATCCATGAAAACAACTACAGCCGCTTCTCAGTCAGTTCTTCGTTTTTTTTATTACTCCATGAAATCATATACATACATCTTTATCTTTTAGTCATAAAATAATGTTGTAACAGTTTCAGACTCCATAGGAGCGTCATAAGAGCATGATAATTAGTTATTAAGCTCGATATAAATATCGAGTATTTGATATAATTTACCAATTGTTTCGTTTTATTTAGATTATAGAACTTTTACACGCAACGCTTTGAAGGCAGCGAATCGAGGCTACACTTGAAAAATCGTTGTAGTTTATTTTCATTAAGATTTAAAACGTATAAATGTAGCATGTGTACCTATATGTAACGTTCTTTATAATAAGCTTACCAATTGTGGAATGTTAGGCGGATACTGCTGGAAGGGCGACTGCGGCGGCGGCGGCTGGAACAGCTGCTTGGCCTGCTGCTGCTGCTGCAACTGCTGCTGTTGCTGCTGCTGCAGCTGCTGTTGTAACTGCTGCTGCAGCTGTTGCTGCTGCTGCTGCAGTTGCTGCGTCTGCTGCTGTTGTTGCTGCTGCTGGATTTGGTTCTGTTGCGTGGCGAGCCGCGCGATGTCGCTCTGTATGTCCTGCAGGCTGGAGTTCATTCTGCAATTATTGGGCATTGCATCGAGATCCGCATTCGTTTCTTTTAATTTTGAATAACTAACGCCAAAAGGCTTAACTCCAAAAGGTTTAACGACAAAAGGCTTAACGTCAACAGGCTCAACGCCAAAACACTTATACGTGAAAAGTATTAACGCCAAAATTCAATGATTTTTTTTTGTTATATCATTACACAATTAGACAATTAGACCAGCCGACGTGGATTCGGATAAGAGCAAAAATCTTAGCCGGCTTCGTTGACAGATGTGGCTGACAACTGCCGATCTATCAGCAGATCGGAGAAATAAAAAAATACAATATAGTAATATTTTGTACCCCCAGACACTATCAGACTTGTGTCAGACAGAAGAATCTTGTAACACATTTAAAGGAAATCTGATTACAATTACTCTTCTATGCCTTAAAGGTGACTTACATTGTTAAGACGTTATGGCTTAATTCAATCGTATATCATACTTTCTAGTGTAGACAAGAGTCATAATGTTGTTCTTCATTTAAAACCAGAGTCTGTTGGAATATGGGTATGGAAGTATACATGCATATGTGTACTAGATATTGTTCAACTTACTTGGCAATCGACTGTTGGTACTGCTCTAACGCGACGTTGTCGACTGTCTGATTAGGCGCGTCCATATCCTAAGAGAATTAGAACAATAAATACACGTCAATCTTTTTTAAAAAAAAAAAAAAATTAAATAAGCGAGTTGAAAATTATTCGCGAATAATCATCCACCACACCTGTTAGGAAAACGTTTTCAGTAGAGTATCTTTAAAATTAAGTGGCGAGTCGGGCAACAAACGTCAGTTACACAGGCCAACTCTATAAGGCCGTCGAGGTGCGAAAGAGATAGTATGGTTCCGACGATTTATGACCCGACTCGCCACTTAATTTTGCGGATATAGTGAGGAAAGTATCTGACTACCAATTTTATTCTTTCTTCGCATTAACATTTTATATATCATAATTTGTTGCTATTCTAAGCGATGCAATGTTTCTTGTGTTTTCCTCTCAGTTGTGTTGTAGCAAAGTTGGTTTATCTTCCGTGCCTTGGGATCTTCGCAACTTTCTGGTAGATTTCGCATGATCAGATTTCAATATAAGCATGAGAATTGAATTTACACTTTGGCGGGCAGTACACCTACAGGCGTCGCATTCTTTGTTTCCTATGGCCTATGAAAGAAAGGTCATTTACTGTCCACCAACGTGTAAAGGGGGGAACACTTTTATATTAAATACGTATTATTACAGTCACAAAGTTGTTTTAAGTCAGTTCTGTGTACAATGACTCTCGAGAATTTTCCATTAATTCCATTTCTGTGACTGTAATATGACATACTTATCATGGTTAGCTTCGATCATATTGTCACATATAAGTACCTTCTTATAAAAAAACAGTATTTGATATTCATCCGGATTAGTTCTACAATGTTTTTTTTTTTTAATTATGATGCACCCAATGGATTTATAACATGCGATTGGACAAACTCATGCAAGTGTAAATAACCCGACAAACAAAAGACAAATTT
The DNA here is from genome assembly GCA_022674325.2 of Grapholita molesta. Lineage (NCBI taxonomy): Eukaryota > Metazoa > Arthropoda > Insecta > Lepidoptera > Tortricidae > Grapholita > Grapholita molesta. The sequence goes on along the minus strand of CP053124.2, from coordinate 17,363,411 downwards.
AATATTAATTATGATGTCTGCCTTCCTCGCAAACACTGTCAACTAGCCATGACGTGGTTGTGTTAATAGGGAAAATTAAGCAAACCTCTGCGTAAGGGGCACCACTAGCACAAACAGTAAGTGATGACGTGTTATGTCATATTACTTCGTATCTGATAATCTGATAAAATGTACTCAATTATTATTATTTTAGTTTTATAAATAAAGACCTTTATTGTAACACGTTTGATTACTATATTGGATCCTAAGAATATTTATCTACATACATATCATAAGTGCTTTAAAATGCGTCCAGAAACCGTAGGCAATGACCAGCATTACCAACCATCAGAAATGAATGGAGATGTAATGTTAACATTACCTACTGAAATCCGTAGGTTATGAGTTTAAATTTGGAACAGCTGTCAAATTCAAGTTGGGTGTCTATTCTAGTATCTATAGATATTAAAACAGTCATTGATACGAAACGCCAATTCGTTATGTTTTTGTAATATAAATGGAACGACATTAGAACTCGAGTGACAATAGAATAGGGAGTTTATTGTCTATGGTTTAAAAAAATATTTGACTGAGATATGAAATACGCAACGCCGCCATTCCAAGCTGTCATTTGTTTTGTTCGTTGACTTTTTAATGTTTCAAGTAACACTACTAATACTGCAGGTCATTTCCCTACGCTTCCTGAACCCATCTTAAAACATTTATAATATGTGTGTAGATAAAGTAGTGTATGTAACTATACATAATTAGGCATTACAACAATCGTGTGATATTATTATTAAACTCGCCTTCGGCTCGTTTCATAAACCCACACTCCTGTTGTAATGCCCTTCATTATGCACAGATACATAAACTACTATTAAAGAAACTCCTAAGATGATGCGAAGTGACTTGAAAGATACAAAAAAGGTTCCAAAACTAATTCCAATTAATTAATTTATTTGACTGATTTGTTTTAACCATTGGAAATACTTGTCAAAAATGTGTCTACAGTAGTACGTTTTGTGCTGGTGCTGCGTTCTAGCGGCAGAATATTGCAGTAACAATCCCTATTATAACAATCCAGTAAACCTTTAAGTTACCCATGTGTCAACATATTTGCTTTGTAAAGCTTGACAGTGGCTGAGATTACACTCATATTCAGAATAAGATCAGTTAAAGTTTGCGGTTTTATAACTTGGTAATGAAATTTGCTTTTGTTTAAATAGCTTCGAGTCTTTTTATACAACTATACCCCTTTTATAATTAATGTAAATGTATAAGTTTAAATGAATAGGTCTTGCCCGTGGACCTGACTCCCAGCGATCAAAAATATGGAGTCATTGAATGTGACACAAATATGTAAAGTCGTGGTAACATATGTCTGTCACATTAAAAGTATTCATATTTTTAAACGAGCTCATCAATCGACTTCCAACACTACGCTTTCTCATCCGTGGTCGCCTTGACTATTCTGCCCCAACGACCATCGATTCCCCAGACTATGTGGCCTGCACTGATGTAATTCATCTTCTCGATAATAATGTAAGTGTCACATGTATGTATACTAAATACGACAATAAGATGCATGCACACATATTATGACACTTTGAACGTATAAACGTCATTATCTATGAAAAGGGACCTTATGGTCGATGGCACTTACGTCGAACCGCGTTACATTTGTATCGTGCAATCTTGAACAACGACATAAGCGCCATCGACGATAAGGTCTCTTTTCATAGATAATGTCAGATATTTGATTTGAAGCAATAGCCAGCGTCCTTAATTCTGAACATGAGTGAGACAGCCACATAACGCACCTGCTGTGGCTTGTCGTCGTCTCGCCCGTCGGCCGCCGGCGTGCGCGCGCCCTTGCCCTGCAACACCGCCACCGTCACTCCGCATGCATTCATCGGGGTATAGGATCACTAGTGGCCACTCGGGTGTCTAGCGTACAGCCTGAGTAGACGCTCGTTGCGTGGAACTACTGCTCAAAAGAGCAGTGCCCTTACCATGAGTTGTGACATTGACATTTTCGATAACGAGTATCGAGTTTACTATCTTTGCACCTCGTTCGCACTAAAATAGTACAAGCGAGATGCACAATGTTGTGACATTGTGCACGCCTTCTTGAACGTCACTCAGGCCTTACAGTAGTGTTGTGCCGCTCTCCATAACGTCCAATTCGTATGGAGAGATTACTCGTTCGAGAATATTCTCCATATAAATGTTTTACGATTTAGAGAAAGTACAACTCAAGTCAGTGAATGCAGTGCATTAATATCCGTTCGGAATCTTTTGTTCAAATAAAATAAGGATAACTTTTTTTTAAATATTGAATGCCCAGACCTCGTTAGATGTAGGCTTCCTGTTCATGGCTGTTTCTCTACAAAGCGTAAAGAGGCTGGGATTGACTACGCAGCGAACTACAGCACGGAATACGTTAAGGCGACTGTAAAGCCGAAAGGTTATTCTATTATGGAAATTATTTTTGCCATGTGTTGATACTTTATTATTTTAAGCGTGTAGAAGTAACAGTCAGACACATATTCATTCATTTATCCTCGTAAGGCCCACTATAGTGAACGTTTTTTATAGTTAAAACCAATATTATTATACAGTGAAGTAAGTTGATTTTAGTTTTCGTTCGAAAACGAATATAACAAATGAAATGCAAATTTAATTCCTTTTATAAACTATTTAAACTCGATTGAAAGGGAGTGTACATTATAATGTACATTGGGTTTTACTAGGTTATAATAAAGTTATATGATACCGTTTTTCCAGATACTGTTTTGGAGATCAAATAAAACCAGCCAACATTTAACTAATACATATTTATACTGAAATATGAAACAAGAATCCGAAGAAAAGGTGATTGCCGAATCAGACCTTAATGCACTCATAATAAGGGTTACTTTTAGGATCATATACTCCAATAAACAAATCCATGCTTCTCAATATCGTGTAATGAAAGTGGGTTATTCCTACATAAATTTATTTGTGCTTAACTCGTGACTGTGTGAAAATGTACCTTAAAAACTGGTATGTAAGGTTCAAAATGGTTTAATGGACTGGGGACGTAGTGATTGCGCAAAAATACTCGTGTAAAATTAATGATTGTAAACAGTAATAATAATTTAATAAAAAAAGCTGCCTGATTTTACGAATGCCAGCATTATTACTGTAGCTATGGCATTTAAAAGCTAGTAAGTAAATAAATTGCTTTGAAAAATGTAAAAATAGTATAGGTATATTATCAATGTCTGCAAAACTACTATAATTAAAATTGTATTTCAAAATGGAATGCATCAAAGCGTATATGAAAAACTAGATAGAATTATTTGTAAAATATTTTGAATGAATTAAGTGACGTAACAAAGTGAAAATAACTAAATGTACTAAACTAAATCAAAAGTATTCATGACCGGCCACTCACCAAAGAGGCCAGCTGGTATTGCAAATATGTATCCTAATAAAATAGAAAAACATATTATGTTCTGTTGTAACACAACTCAGTTTAGGGCTGTTAGTATCTATCTGTGCCACCAAGTCACTTGAAGAGTATGTTAGAGGTACAACCATTAGTACATACATTAAACACAACAGTAAAAATAGTGTTTGGACCTACTGAAATCTCAATATGTACTTGTACCCTTAATTCCCACTTATCACACACTTATGAAATAGGTATACAGACAAGCCTTTCTAACAAACTCACATACAAAATACTTATTGCATTACTTTGGACTCTTCAAAATGTATAAGGATAACACTCAGCCCACAAAAATACCACATTCACCTTTTTAAATGTTTACCTTTTAAAGTACAGTAGTGACAACCCAATAACAGTACAATACATCAGTACACAAATAAAAAAAATGGTTGTATATAGTCAATCGCATGAGCATTATGCACTTTGTCATCTTATATCAATGGCTTCGGGTGAAAAAGTGTGTACAAATTTATGCGTGTGACTGTACCGTCAAAGTCATAGATAACAATGCGACCAAAGTGCCAAAATATGTTGACGTGCACCTGAAAGCTGAGACAATAAGGTGAATGTATACATATTTTGGCAGGTTGATCGTGTCCATATCTTTGACTGGGTGTTACCAAAAAACGTCATACAAGATTATGAAAACGGTATCTGTTCATGATTTTGAACAACTTTTACTATCGGGTTAACTTTGTAAATAAATAAAAAATCTCATACATTTTCGTGAATTTATACATGAACTTTCTATGGAACGGCTCAATTTTGACTTAATTATACCAAGTTGACCCCATAGTACAAGTTGTTCAAAATCATGAACAGACACCGGTTTGATAATCTTGTATCTCGTTTTTTGTAACATAAGTATGTATATTTATATGAATTAATAATTGAAATTGAGGGGTTTATCGTGAAAAAATGTCGTCCATATATTTTATTGTATTGTCCATGACTGTCATTACTGTAAATTAATTATATTTGATTACCTTATAGATAAAACACGAAAAAGACGACGAATAAAGAATTGTAATCCTGAATTCGTACTACATTTTCGTTACACATACGCCGAAACCTAATAGATCATACACAACACACATCCAAGTTACACAAACAATTACACCCCAAATATTACTAATTACCACAAGTCGGTAAGCTTATAACAAAACTCACATATATACTCACGTGAAATAAGTCGAGAAAAGACAATTTAAAACGTTACATTACTGTCAATCATCATAGAACACCAGAAATGACAATGACAAACAAGCGCACTCACATCTATCGTCATAAAAACAATATGTCTCACAAGCATTTCGCCCGTTTTTCACGACGCTGCTTCACCTAACACCGAAAACGTAGGAATAACCAAGTTTTAAGGCGACTCTGTATAGCAATGACAATGGGCTAGACATTTTTTAATTATTTATCTGTTCCGTTGTGATCAAATGCCTCGATGGAACCAATAGCGTAATACGTATAACAGTCAGAAATGAGAGTTAGTCTAACATTAGCATTTTCCGGTCGAAATTCTCCTTTCTTTATTCTCTATTTCTCTTTAAAATATGGTAAAATAATGAAGTTATATTCAGCGTGACATATTACGAGAATTACAATTTATTTTTAAATTAAATGTGAAGAACCGAAATGTACCATTGTCATTTTTAATTTAAGATTTTAATTTCTTAAAATTTTAGAATATAATGAGCTGGCATTTATTGCAATTTTTTTTTCTATATTTCTTTTTATTAAGATGTATTGCTTCCAGTTAACAAAATTTTGTCATTATCCCTATTCAGGTGTTCTATGAAAATGATGCTTGAAAAGTATGCATCTAGTCACAGTTCCATTACAAGCTTACCGAACGCTAACCTCACCAACAATCAACTCACCCTAGTGACAGCCTGTAGGAACGCCTGCTGGCCCAACTGTTGCCTCTGTCGACTGACAGCGACCTCCATTCTCCGCTTCTCCTGCTCTATCCTCCGTCGCTTCTCTTCTAACTTCAACCGTATGTTGTTCAGCTGGGCCGCCATGGCCTGCCCGCCGCTGGGTGACGAGTCGTCCGATTGGTCGTCGCCGTCTGATGGAAATGGATAGTTTAAAACTAATAGTAACTGAAATTTGTTCTTATTTGGAAGTTTTAACCTTGCTTTGAAATGTGTCGCGAATATAATTCCTCTGTGTTTGAGATAGGGTTCATTTCGTTTCAACGGAGTATGTCAACAAAGAGATTTTGACAATTTAAAGGTTAAAGCTTCGTATTGTTACTAAATCAAGATAATTTTGAAGCATAAAGTGCTTATCTCTTGGGAGCATGTGATCAAACTATTAATTGGCTTTTATAATTGTAATATTTGGAGGTATATCGATATTAACTATAAAAAATGTGTATTGTAAAACGACGAAAGAATCAAAATATTAAGTAAAATTTAAATGAAAACAAGGAAACAAAACAAAATAAATCTTTACCGAGTTGGGTATTAGTACAAAAAGCCTAAGAAAGAAAAGGATAACATACAGGAAACTTGTATTCATTGTCAAAAATTAAATTCTCATTATTAAATCTGCCATGATTTACGAAGGGGCTACATACTTCACTTTGCCGCATATATACGACCATGGCGTTCATAGGTATCTTTAGCATTACCCCTTTGCGAGTAGAGATTACCGTAATATCATACCGCGGGCTTAGTTACCCCTTTCGATTTCCCATCCCACTCACTCAACCCTCGGGTTTAAACTATCTCCTAGTGCGGCTAACGATGTTAATCTCTGTCATTGAGCCGTGTAGAGACAGGTCAATGTCCGCAACCCCAGCGTACTACAGCCTACAGCGTAGGAAACAAATGAGGACTGACTGGGCTGTAGGTCCTGCGCCAGACACTGCTGCTGCCACGTGGTGGTGGCGGGCGGCGGCGTGCTGAACGTCGTGCTCTTGCGCCGCTCCAGCACCTCCTCCACACCTGGGGAACTCCACAGTATTAAGCACTTGTCATGGGAGTGGCAGGAAGGTTCTAGATGATTTGTATTTTGGTGAGACTTAGGGCGGTGTTTATTGTTACGCGTTATTATTCACTTACTCTTAAAGTTGAATAGTCCTACAATTATTTTGAACTGCCCGCAAGATACTTTTAAGGTGCCCCATTTTTCGGCTTTTACGAGGACTATTTACGTCACATACAAAGACGATTACGCCCCAAACTGAATAAAGAGAATTTCCAAATTTAACTCCGTTAGATACAATGTACAGTCAACCAATTTGATTTATGGGCCACTTCGTACCGTGTCACAGTGAAAATCTATATGAAAGACGCAAAAGATCTCTTATTAACGTCACTGTGACAAGCTTCGAAGTGGCCTATAAATCAAATTGGTTGACTATACATTATACATTCTCAATTACCTTCGGTAAATTAAGGTATCCCATTGGCGCTCAACGAAAACATCCCTGGCTACACCACCTCGTTCAACTCGGATGGAAACGCACAAATTGTTTTCACTGTTCGTCATCTAGAACCTTCCATATCAAACACCGATAGTAATGGGAATATGTGGTCCAAAGCGCACATCCAAAGCGGCAAACGAGCAAACATCACGTACCTTGATCGCCGTTTCTGAACTTGAGGTCCGCGAAACTGGTCTTCGTCATGTCGCCGTCTGTGGAGTCCCGGTTTAGGTAGAAACCGTCACCACCGCCTGGAACAAATAATAGCAAAATTATTCACACTTACATAACAGTAGCCCTTTATACTGGGTGTTATAAAAAAGTGATACAAGATTATCAAGCTGTATCTGTTCATGGTTTTGAACATCTTTTACTATGGGGTCAAGTTTGTAAAATTAAATAAAAATTGAGCTGTTCCATAGAAAAGGTCAAGTATAAATTGACAAAAATGTATTAGAGTTGTTTTTTTTTTTACAATTTACAAAGTTGACCTTATAGTAAAAATTGTTCCAAATCACGACCTGTCCAGGCTTGATAATCTTGAATCAATTTTTTTATAACACCCGGTATAGCTCTCGAAATTCACAAATGCGAGTTGATTTTTCTTATGCCTATAGCCATATAGTCTAAATTTGGTTAATCAACTCGCCTTTAAGAATTGCTAGAGCTATCTGTTTTGAAGAAAGGTTTATAGGTCATTAACAGAACAAGATAACAACCATACTTCCTTTAGCAGACGTCTCTGCTTAGTACCAAATAATTTAGCAAGGGTAGCCCATTGTTATCGATGCTTTATCGATACTCTGTAGGACTCCGGATTGTCCCTAAACTGCGAGAACCGGTAGCACCCTTCAGACCCGTGGAACACACTGCGTTAGCTGACCGGCCATGGCTGTTCTCACATTGAACCCGACCTGCTCTGAGACCGCAGCCTGTGTAACGTGGTAACGTGGGTGTAAATGGAACAGTAGTAATTAATATGGATTTATTAAGATACGATAAAATAGAAATATGTGATAACACATTCGCTGCCACTCCCTCCAGAAATGTATGTAAATGAACGCACAAGTGCGTTGGTGGCAGTGAATGTGACTTGTTATTTTATGATATATTACTCCGAAACTTCCTATAAATCAATTGTCAGTTGTTTAAATTATCGACATTGTTATTTCGTTAACTAACCAATTACTATTGTGATTGGTCAAAACTTATTCGGCTAATAACCGTATTTTTGTCTGGTTCGATTCATATGTTTTGTAGCTTATTTTATTTTTAATTTATGTAATATTTATTTCCACCGTTCCATTTACACCGACGTTACCCTATTGTGACGTCATCGCCATAAGAATCCGGGGTCTATACACATGTTGTAGTTACCTTTATTGCTGAAGTGGTTGTTGGTGCTGATGGTGTCAGAGCCCAGCTGCCGCCTCATCGGCCGCTCGGGCTCGGTGTCCCCGTTATAATCACCGTGGAAGAAGTTGATGGAGCCGCGGATGTCTTGTCGCGACGAGCGGAGGGGAGGGTTGTAGCTGTCCAGGGGACCTGCGGAATGTAATCAATTTAAAACTACTATTATTGTTTTTAATAAAAAGAAAACTTAGGTCGGCAATTTTTGACCGCGTCGGATCGTAATGAACACTCGTTCTTTCTTTGTCTACTAATCAGGTAAATTATCAAATAATGTTGAACTAGTTAAGTACTTGTAGTTATCATAATACGATTGTAATTTTTGTAAATAAATGTATTTATAAAAATATATTAAAAAAAAATGTTGAATAAGATTTTTTTCTTTTGACACTTTGTCGAAATGTATGCCACCGACATTTGAGACGGTTTATCTATGTAGCTATTTTTTATTGACATAGAATGCGTCTCAAGCATTTTTCACTAAATTCCGCGCAAAATTTTTTTGTTACTCTTTCTCTTACAAAATAACTCATTTTGACGAATCATTCTGAAAATTGGTGCTTATTATGTGGTCCACTATAATCAGCTCCCCGGGTTGCTCTCATCGAACGGTGGTCTTGCGACACCCCAAAGTTCTCGACGAAAGGCTAACAGCCTTCTGCGATTCAGGACAGCCTTGTGTGATATTTAATGAAACAGACTATACAACGAATCATTATGTATACTCACCAGCCGGTGCAGATATCTTCCTAACATTAGCTACTGTGGCCAGCTCCTTCTCGGGATTCCTCCCAGCGAAGTGTAGCCGGTCCTGCGAGCCTCCGAAGTTCTCGACGGTGAGCTGACTGTCGTCTGTGATGGAGGACCGCCGGGAGCGACGGCCGGCGAAGGAGTTCTGTGTTTGGTAGTGGGACGGACGGCCGGCAGCGGTTTGGTTCGAGTCCACAACTGTGTACACAAAATTTGACAAGGTATGATTTAGTAAACTGATCATAAACTTGGAAATATTTAAAAAGTGAATTATAAAAAGCAAAACAACATTGCTAACATGAGCATAATTTAGGGAGCTAGAGCCCAGTGCTAATTAGATTTAAATAATTTACTAATGCTTTACTACTCGCCGTGTGATGCCGGCTGACTAGAATAGCTCCACCCCATCTCCTCCCGCGGGTGTCGTAAAAGGCGATAAAGGGAAAATCCTACGGACGGGCAGCAGCGTCCATCGAAACCCAATCTACAGCTACTGCGGTCATCAGCCCGCCTGACAAGCGTGGCGACTATGGCAACTACCCCCAAGATGATATAAGTCATATTTGTGGGAGTAAAGGAGTAAAAACGTAATTTACTACTGTACTATTTTCCTTGGTCTAATATTGGTTAGACCTACTTCGCCGAATTGAAGGTTTAGTATTAACATCATCGCTTAACGTCATTTGCTAATCATTCGGTAGTTTCACGTTTTGCCCTTACATGGCGACCCCGGCGAAACTACTATAGATGACTACGGCTTAACTCAACCTCATGGGTTACAGGACATAACCCTTTGAGATGACTAGCAACACTGTAAAGCGGAATACGAAGATCTGGGACACGGACACGCAGTTTCCATCGACGTATATTTGTTGTCTTCGGCGTTAAAAGATAAAGGTACGGCACAGAGAAGTACCATCGCTTGAGTTTGGAGAAGCCCAACTGGGGAAGTACCTCCTCCTTACAGAAGACCACAGCCCTGCTAAAGGTAGCAATAGCACTGCTACCTTTCAGGTCTGTAATGTGTGATCCTGATGGTGAGTAAGGTTCCCAGAGCTCCAATCCTGGCAACGCGCTTGTGGCCCCCTGGTGTTGCCCATGGGCGACGGTAATTGCTTACCATCAGGCAATCCGTCTGCACGTTTGCCAGCTTTGTCATAAAAAAAAATGTCCCTCACCATTGTCGTCTTCCCTCCTCGCGATAGACGATAAGGTTGTGATGCCCCTCCCCCTGTGCACGACGAACTCTTCCCTCTGCGGACTGCAACTACTCCGCTCCGGGGTGGAGCACGCCGAGCGGCCCGTGGGCACGCGCGGTCGCATGCCGCACGCGGACGGAGATCGGGGCACTAGAATGTGAACCATGCGTTACAAGAATACAGTTGAGTATTGTTTGGCAAATAATAAAAGCAACATCCGACGTAAGTTCATTACACTTTGTTTTCTCAAATAAAATAATAATAATCTAGGTCTTTCAGCGGACGGCAATTTGTATCTTAATGCAAACTGCAAGTTTGCTAAGGTAAACAAGTGATGAACACAGCGTATGTAAAAATATGTCATATATCTTTACTTTTTTAAAAACTAATGTTCAAAAATTATAAATAGCATTCTTTAACTTTTAAAAATAATAATTTGTTTAAATGAGGAATTTTATTATGGATTTTTATTTGGATTTCATTTCAACTACACTTTGTCCGACAAAAAATCTCCCGGCCTCTGCAATGTACTATCCATATTTAACAAGGATATTCTTATTATACGAATTTTCTCAATAAATTAAAAATGATGAAACACTCACAACACTAAAATGATAACTACTATGACATAACTACTTTCTATTGGCATGTAAATTCATAACTAAACGTGAACTGTTAAAACGTGAGCACTAAGTTATGAGAGATCTATTCTAATGTAATAGCATCTATTCTACACACCGCTCTACGCTTTATATGTGTGATGACATCATTCGAATGAAAGTAAAAACAAACGAATATGGATATGTGTAATAATAAGACTATTATTATTGCACACATTGGTTATTTCATAATTTACTGATCCAATAAGAATAATTTGTATTCTCTCGTTTGAATCTTTACATCTAGTATACAGATTTCGAAAGTATTAAAAATTAAGTTATTTTTCACGATATGTGGTAAAAATCAACGTCATCACGTTCTCATCTCGTCATTTTGCAATACGTTATGCATTTTTTTATAATTTAATGATACAAGTACTAAGATGCCTTTGTAAAGGACATATTAATATAATTAACTTTACTTTTGTAAAACTGGGCAATATTTCAAATTCAAAATCAAAACAAAGATTAAAGGCGGATGGATTATGGTACCCAATAAAAAACTAAAGTTTACACTGTTAATTTGTTTTTACTTATGACGTCACTAATCTAGACTTACTACAGCTGGGAGCCCTGAGGGCATAATTTCAATGACTCCATCGCTCGAGTGCTGAAAGCGAAAGCGCCGACCATGCAAAAGCGCATAAATAACCGGAAAGCAAAACCATAACCGTATTAAGAGAATAAGCAAATATAAAACAATATTTACAAGGTGTTTATTATTAGGATTATCATATTTTTATCTATACAAATCAAATAAAATATAACACACGCACACACTCCTATTCTAATTTGTGAAGTACAATTAAATTAAGCCAAAACAAATGAGGATATAAATTTACCGCCTTTTCTGTGAAATATACGTCATTTATTTTGTTTATTAACTCAATGTCCTTCCTATAAGACATTATTTTGTTATAAGGAAATTGTTTTGTACGTTTCAGACCTGACAAGTTGACTATAATCAACTTTTAGCGGTACTGTTAAAAGGTGGATAATTCGTAGGTATTATAGAATCAACTATACAAATTCCTTAATGTAGCCACTTGTTTCACATTTTCGGCATACCACTTGCTTATGCCATATAAACAATTGAAGAGACGGGTCCCTTGTTACTTGATTAGTTTTCCAATAAACTTATCTAACGGAAATCAGCAAATTTGTACCATCAACACAAATATGCCAGATGACATGATAGGCGTAATGGCCATGCTCGGTGCCGACTGCGCTCCGTAGCTCACCCACATTGCTTTAATGACATGTCGTGAAGCGAACACAATGACAACACAGATAGCTCCTAGTGCCATTTGGATTAATCTTACGGATATTAAACTTAAGTACTTTTGAATAAGTTCTTTAAATTCGATATTATCATGTTACTTACTCATGATAATATAGTGTTTTTTATATATTATATTATGTTTACAGACATTACAGTATAATTAGTTCTTAGCATTTGGTATAAAACCCTTACATTTTTTGTTTAAATTTACATCACAATTCATTAAATAACCGAAACAAATACAGACTTTTGTTATGAGATACATCAACTAGTCTTGTCAAATAGATTGTTGATCGTTCTCCACTGTGTCTTCGAAGTGATATTTAGAAGGCTCAAATTGCAGTAGTAATTACAATGTCCGGTGAAGTTAATCCAAACAGCAGGAGCGGAGGCACGCGGTACCTGTGAAGGGCGCCTGCGCGTGCGCGTGCGCGGGCGCCGGGCCGTCGGCGCGCAGGTCGGGGATGGGCGCCGGCGGCGGCGGCGGCAGCCCGCGCTTGTGGCGCACGCCGTGCTCGTTGCTGTCCGAGCGCGCTGCCAACACCACGGGACTCAGCGAGCGAACGCGCACAACTCGGACCGGTTACTGTGTTTGCACTGGGCGGTGCGCCAATCGGGTATAGGTCTCGGATACGCCTAAAGTTCTGCCGTTGTAAGGTTCCGTTTTGTGTTTACGATAAAACTGATTCAAAATCATTACAATATTACTTTATATTTTGATCAGATTCTACTGATTTTATAATTAAACTCGATTACTCAATGTCCTTACAGAAGAACATAATGCTTTAAATCGATTATTTGGACAAAACTATTTAATGCTGCAATACCGTTTAAAAAGTCGTAATTGGATGAAATATTATAAAAGTTTGAATTCTAAGACCAATTGTATAATATTTGAAATGTTAGAAGTTATTAAACGTTTATACATACAATCAAGTAAAAATATCAAAGTTACGATGTCAAGTTAATTTGTCTGATAAGATTAATCCGATCTCGAGTTGTGTAAAGCGTTACGTACGCACGTACGCATGCGTTTAGTCGCAGTCGCACGCAAGTGCACGGTCACCCTGTCTTGACTTACCAGATTTATTGAAGCCATCCTACTATTATTTTTGGAACCTAAAAAAATATTCTTAGCAAAGAAAATATTTTCGTCGCTGTAATTGTAACAATGTGCTGAATATATAAATGTGTATAGAACATTTTTATGCATATGAATAACCATTACCTTAAGGCTCCGTTTACTCCGAGAAGCATAAGCAAGACAGGGTGACGTTATAAAGAAAACGTTACTGAGCAAAGCAGTCACATAACCAACTTACCTCCACACACATCTAGAAACAAAGTTTATAAGATAATGTGTTTTTACAATAAATAAAAATAACGGAATCGAATTCAAACCCAGATTCACCTATGAATATAATGAAAGCATCAATATACCGCCTCCGCGCAGGTTTGGCAAAGTTCGTATACAATTAGTAGGCGTAGAATCTTTGACATTATGACCACATACTCCCATTAGAGATCTAGTTAGCATGCTATACTGGCCGGGCGGGTACTCACCGACGCCGGGGTACTTGACGGACTTCACTGGGTGCACTTCTAGCATGTTGAAGAGATCAGCTAGCATTGCTATTAAATTTTGTCGCATTGATCTGCAATTAGAAACATTTTAGAAATTAATAATACATTGAGATATCATGCATTTACCGGATGTCCTATTTAAAGGACGAACCGACATAGAACTAATGTGAAATTAGGTGAGGTACCTACTTAAATACATAATAAGAAGCATAAATCTGTATTGTGAACCAAACACAAAAAAAAGCTACATTTTTTATAGTACGACGGTAGCAAATAAGCATAAGTGAAACAGTTATCGTAGCGTTTGGACGCCTGCAATTGACAACATTTCATATTTTTAACTCCTAATTTTAATGAGTTTATTGGAAAGAAGATGAAATTTTAATGTACCCGTATTTTTATTTTTATCTGAAAAAGTGATTTTATAATGCAAAAAATCCATTTGAAAAACAGTTCATTCTAAAAGAGCGTATGTCACAAGGTTGGGAAAGTGACGTCACCAAGATTCCAGGGCAACTGAAAAAAAAGTTCGCAGACTTGACACTGACGGCCTGACAGTCAGTCATACGGTCAATCAAATTTTCTTAATTCAGTTTCCTTACCAAATTGTATTAATTGAATGTATATTATGCTCCAATAAGTCATGTAACAAGGCAAAAACTACAAGCAATATGCGTATGCATTTAGTAAATATTGTTTTATTGCCGAATGCAAAAATACTTTACTTTTACAACAGGCATCCATAGCTCATTAGAAATACTACGTAGTCATAAAGTGAAATGTAAATAATAAAGATATTATGAAAAAAAAAGCTTTATTTAAATTAAAATTGCTCATATTTCCTACATAGAAGTTGTCGAAGGCTCCTCTGTCTTCTTTACTAGCCACATCAAAAATCATAATTGGTGTTTGCAACCCCCTTCAGAAGCCTTGCAGTCATGACAGGAAACATCCAGACAGTCTCACTGGTTTCACCTATATACATGCAGTCACTTTGTTTAGCTTCGAGCGGATCTTCTGCTCTGGACTGACTCTGCATTGCACTATACATTTTCCTGAATTTCTTTTCACTTCGACATAAACGACAACGTCCGACGAAGACATGTCCTCTAGCCCTCTTATCTGTGCTAAGTTATCCATATCACTTGCCGCTGTGTCCTCTGTAGAGCTTTATTTTATTGTTTCAAAGGTAGATAGGTATATTGGTGTTCGGTTAAAGAATGCCAAGTCTGTAATTTTTACAGAGGTATCTAAGTCCAGTGAGTGAATGCCAAGTAGTTTGTGATTTATTATCTCAAACAACGTATGAATGTATGTATTTCATTTATGATGCAAGTGAGCTTGAACAAGAAATAGTTATGGCTATGACAGTTGTTGACAAACAAATTATCAAACGTCAACCGTAAGAAAATGAGTACTGGTACAGATAACTTATTTTGGTAAAGTGACGTCATACTTCCGGTTTACACAAAATTACGATTTTTTCCAAAAGTTCAAGCGAATAAATCCAAAAAAAATTTTTTTTGTATAGTTAACACAGTATGTTTAATAAAACACCATTAGAATTGAGACTTATTGAAAATATGAAATGTTGTCAATTTCAAAGAGGATTCAAACATATTCATGTATGAATGTCATACCATAGAAAGTCGGGCTACCAATGTATGTATAGTGTTTGTTTGTTTATCAATATAAATAACGTAATAGGTATGTACATAGAATAAGGTATGTCCATAGTTCGTGTACAGAATTCAGGTCTGGCGTCGGGCCAAAACGCGGTAACTCTACACGACACGATCCCTCGGGACCCGGCTAAGTTATTACTGCTGCGTAATCTATTCAAGCCAGGTCAGGGTAAAACCGCTAAAAGGTAAATTAACTTTATTAATGTAATAATCAGTTTCTACATATGTATTTAACTTTAGATTTGTACAAGCTCGTTTCATCATAAATGATAATTATATGTCACCATGAGGTTTCCTTATGCAAAATTCATTATTCGTATCACTAATCGAATCGTGTTGTACAGACGCCATAAGATATATTGGAGCGGTTAAGGTGGTCACAAATATCTAAGCAACGGCTCTATTGCCAGGGCAATAAAGTTAATGGCTCAGAGATTTTTGAGTACCTTGACCGCTCCGATATATTTAATGGCGACTAATCCATACATTAATGTGGCATTATCTATGAAAAGGGACCTTATGATCGATGGCACTTACGTCGAACCGCGTTACATTTGTATCGCGCAATCGTGAGCAACGACATAAGCGCCATCGACAATAAGGTCCCGTTTCATAGATAATGTCACAAATGTACGTGTATAGTGCACGTTTCATACAAGTTATATGGGACATAGTCGCCTTTTAATGCGCAGTTTTGCCGGGGCTCGAACCTGGTACCTCCTGCTTCACAGGCAACTGGGCTAGGAGGCCGTTAACAAGTTATATTGGGATCAATCGTTTCCGAACGTGATTTGTGTTAGCATTGTAGTAGGACTATCCCGTTACGACCACTAGTGAGCTCACCCGCGCATATATGTGACGTCCTCCGGCAGCATGTGGAACACGTTGTGCGGAAGACTCGTGTGGCAGAAGTCGTACACCAGCATGAGATTGTGGAGGCAGTCCTGGATGGAGGCCATGCGGCCAACGCGCACGGCGGAGCGCGGCAGCGCGTCGGGGCAGTAGAAGGAGATCAGAGCCGCGAGCGCCGTGCCGTCGCAAAGCTCTTGCAGGTTCTTCACCATGGGAACTTGTGACGACTGGTTCTCCTGTAATAATAAGACATCCAGCTTAGATTAAGCACCTAACCCATACTATCCATACTAGTTAAAGATGAGCCGACTACGGATTTTGCCTACTAGCCAGTCGGCAAAATCCGTTTGTTTGTTTGTTTTAAAATGGTATTTTTTTTCCTTAGTTCTATATTTTTCTGTAGGTAATTTAGTGCCGAATATTCGGCATTTTTTGCCGACTGTAAATAATGCCGAATAATTACTCGGCGTTCCCGACTAGTTGGCCAATCTAATATTAAATCCAATCCTAATATTAAACTGCGAAAGTAACTCTCTCTGGCTGTCTATCTGTTACCTCTTCACGCTCAAACCGCTGAACCAATTGGGATAACATTTAGCACGGACAGAGTTTGAGCTACGAGAAAGGACAGGATATTTTTTATCCCGCAACCATACTTTAAAGCATAGCTGGCCGAAGAAGTCGCGAGGAATAGCTAGTTACATATAAAGGAAACTAGATACCATTGAATAACAATTAAATTCTTGCAACTGTGTGCCTAGCACACAGGTTCCAACAGGTACAATACCATAAAAATCATGTATATCGTGTATTTATACATAAATGTTTATTCTCGAGTATCACTCTATTATTCGTATTTCTAAGCAGTTAAAACAATTATATTGGTTTACGAAAAACTATAGCGATTTCTCTATCTTCAATAAATCCAAATCATTTTGTTATTTTTTTTTTTTCAATCAATAAGACCAATCAACTGTGAAAGTTTATCTTCCGTTGGCACAGATTTTGAAGTTCCTAAACGGCTTTTCTATATCCCAGAGTATTAACGGAGTAACACTTAGTTAATACAATAAACTAAATCGGAATAATCAGGATAACAGAGCATAACAGTACGTGACGCTAATTATAATTTCCTCGCTTACTCAACGCAATTTGCCTACGCGGCTCTATTACAAAACAAACTTCACTAAATAACTGTGTAATTGACCAAGACGGCTGGGATTCCGGTGCTAAACTCGTTAATTGGGCTGACATTATTTTCAACCTATGGCACATGTAAAACAGAAATTATTATTACATTGTATAATTTATACACGAGTTGCAGGTAGCTGCGTGGGTCGTACATCGAGTTCAAGGATAGAATGATTTAAAGAATTGTTTGGAGACGACTAAAATTTAATGAACCATTGTAGTCGAGACCAGAGGCCTATGTAATAATTTGTGATTAAATAATTTGAAAATAAATCTTTTTCATATAAAAGGAATTGGAAAGAGATTTCCGTCAATATCACAAGTTGTTCTGGACTAGACTCCAGGCATTACTAATATTGTAAGCCGCTGTTAATCATGTATTCAGTCCTACTTTATTTGTCACAAAACCTTATTCATTTATGAATCTCAGCCTATGTAATCAAATAAATTGAGTGGTAGACTCAGTAATTTTTGCACTGCGTGACTTTTGCAATTTTAAGTCTACATAAGAAAGTGCGTGTGTCTTTATATCCAAGCACCTATTTAACAAAACGAATGACGGATATAATTGTATTTTTCTTGATAAAAACAGTAACAAAAGTGTTATTATTAGAAAAAGCCAATATGATTCTCTCTGTCTACTGATGCTCAAAGTTGATCCCTGATCAAACGTTGAAGCGAATCGATGCACGGTCTTAAGCTAATTTACTGGAGTAAGAATGGGTTGCACCACACTCAACCAACTACATATGTATAATAAATAATATAGCATTTTATTGTAAAAAAAACCAACCTTAAAATGGTGGCGCAGCTGTCATTTCATGGAGAACTGTCACACTTTCCACATAAATATCTACTATTACCATGACGTAAACACAGGTGCAACTGACCCTGTACCGGTAGCATGCAGCCGCGTTCTCGTGACCCCGTCCTAGCGGAACACACCAAGAGTTCCGTGCGAGTCGGACATACCCACTCGGATTCTCCCGGCCGAGTGCGTTCCATAACGGATTTCGCCTAGGTCAACAAGAAAAAAAGGTGCAATCGACCCTAAGTTTCTCTATACTCCTATGATTCCCTTCAGCATACCTCAGCCTTGTTGAGCGCCGCGCAAGCCGCGTTGATCCAGCAAAGCAGCCCGTCCTCATGAGGTATATTGGAGTTGCTGACGGGCTGGCTGGTGCCGAACCTTTGTGCTGCGGCCGACACCCTGTCCAGCGTCACAACTTCCCGGGCGTACAGCACCATTAAAGCTTCTATCACTGACATGTGTGCAGTCTAGAATGGAAAACAAGCAATGGATGATTAATAATGGTTTCGTTCGCAGACGTTTCTGCTCAATACAGTAATTTAGTAATGGGGAAGCGCATCAATATCGGTGAATTCTCAATATGACTTGAGTGCTGTGACTCCAATGCTGGTAAAGTGTATACTGATTTTCGGTAGATGTCGCGACATCAATGAGTCTGTAAAAGTTACTCGAAAATAATAAATGATTATGATTATTAGTGACCATTATTATTGATTATTATTGAATAGGTGTGTTCTCGGTAGCACAGTTCGCAGAGTATTGGGCATCTATCTATGTATCCTGGAGTTTACTATTCATAGGTATGTATACCTACGTATTCATCATCATCATCATCATCATCATCATAATCATCTTCATTAAATTACAATTTAACATGTTAAATCGAATTAGTAATAATCGGCTAATTATCCTCTGTAGTATTCTAATCCCTACGACATTATTTTGTACTATACTAGCCCAGATTCATATCTAAAACATTTTTTTTGTAAATATGTTGAGTTACACATGAGCATGGTATGTGAGCAACTGAACACGGATAGTAAACATTGACGGAATTAAAAAAGCGGTCGCACTTCTTACTTAATATGTACGGAAGCACCCGTCATGCCGTACATAGAACATCTTGTAGTTGGTGGATTTGTGGTCAGTAGTCAGTCTTATGGCGCTTAAACAGGTACTCATAATCTCCACCACTAAAATCTGACTATTAAAATTTCCATTTTAAGCTGAAATCGTAGGTGGCTTTCAAAAGGTTAAAAGCACTTTTTTTTACTTTATTGCACAGTTAAAAAGTGTACAAACGGAGAACGTGACGCCGAAAAGTACCCAGTTTTTACCAGTTAACTGTCGGGGCAAACAAATTAGCTAAAATCTAAAGAATACGTCCTGGTAACTTTCTAAAATTGTATAAAAATAGTTTTTCCAGCTCAGCTATTGGATATGTTTAGTTCAGTAACTTTTATCACCGAACAAAAACTTGTAATGTTCTCGGGCACAAGATCGTATGAATTATTTATCAGAAAGAGTAGCTTCGGTCCATTATTCATAAAGCGATGACACAGTGCCGGTGACTGAGTTAGCGACATGATTGAAAGGACCAGTAGGCAGTAATGTATTTATACCATAAACTCCATAGAGTAATAAATAAGGGTCTTACCCACTATATGTTATACACTTAAGGGCATAAATGTTAAGACACTTTTTCACTATATACCATTGCTATAAGGCTAAACAGGGATAACAAATAAGGGAGCTTCTCTAAATCAAGTCAGGCAGATATTAGATGTATTTAATAATCATTGGCATCATTACGTTTTAAGCTGATTCAAAATTTCTCAAAATATAAATATAAATAAATGCATTCTTACACAAATTGACTGAGCCCCACGGTAAGCTCAAGAAGGCGTGTGTTGTGGGGACTCAGCCAACTATATATAAAATATAAAAACACTTAAATACATGTATCCCCATGACTCAGAAACAAATACCTGTGCTCATTACACAAATAAATGTCCTCACTGGTATTTGAACCCAAGGCCAAAGCCCAAACCTGTCGTCAAATATATCCGTATAATGTAAAATAATAGCCATTTATATAGTAAGAAAAAATATAATATGCAAGTTTTTATACTGTGATATTGCTTATAAATTATGAAATGGTCACCTAAACCAAAACCAAGCGTTTATTGAAATTTAATATAATCATGATGGCACATGGCAATATTCTGAATATCTACACATATCGCATGGAAAATCTTAGCCACAGTCGTGTCGTTGTTATCAAGCTGTCATCGTTTCTAATATGCTAAACATTGCATTGTACAGTCGCCATCAGATATACAGGAGCTGTGGAGGTGGTCACAAATATCGGAACATTCACTTTATCGCCTTGACAATAGAGGCGTTGTTTCGATATTTGTGACCACTTCCACAGCTCCGATATATCTGATGGCGACTGTATAAAGCGCAATGCAAAGGATGCAACACTAGATATGTATCGTTGGTACCTGTTCCTGGTTTCATAAGCATTAAATAGATATCCTAAGATAGCTTGTTCTTGAGCAATAGGGCAACCAATTACGGGAACGGTCAGACGTCGGTTATGTTATTTATTGCTTCAGTGTTCTGTAATCTCGTTTTGTACTGGTTAGTGAAGCTTAAATAGGAAACTTTATTAATTCATTTAAACATTTTTTACTATTCCGTTCATATGTATCTATTAAAACATTTGAAATATTTGCCGAAACTTCAGCTCGTTCAACAAGCAAAGCATTTCATCATTTCTTAATTATCACAGGCTTGGCTAATTTGAGGTGATTGAACTTGTTATCCTACGGGTTATAAACACAGCAGGCCAAATTCTGGCTTGCTAAACGGGTATCTAGAAGCCTAATGCTAATTTTGACACACGTAGGTCTGCATAGGAATCTTTTTTTTATGAGATAGGCGGCAAACGAGAAGACGGATTGCCTGGTGATAAGCAATTACCATCGCCCATGTGCACCCGCAACACCAGATGAGTCACAAGCGCGTTGCCGGCCTTTAAGGGCTAGAATCTGCGAAATTAGACAATTTCCGAGACATCGCTCTCAAAAAAAGTCCGCATATAAAGTCTGGCCATCCAAAATCCGCCATGATAATAGAGGTAATAAACTATTCGCCTCCCTTTTTTGTGGTGAGACTATCAGCGTAGCTCAAAGTGAGGCAAGGTACCTGGCCAAACTATAGAATATAAATCTGATGCCATTATGAGCAAGGGTTTACAGTCAGTAGCAAAAGTGGCTGAGCGGGAGAAGTGTTCAAAATGACCAACACGCGCTCTTATTCTCTTGACAATAGAGATGTGTTGACCACATTCTGAACACCTCAACCGCTTAGCCACTTATGCTGCTGACTGTACAAGGTGGCTCAGTGCTTCATGCTGTAGTGGACTATTCCTAGTCTATTAAGTGGTGTAAGAAGACTCACCATTTTGAGCGGATTGTTCTGAAGTAGTACAGTCTCCGTGAGCGCGCAATCAGGCGGATCTGGAACGTGGACACCTTTGCGCGCGAGGGTCTGCAGGATGTTCCAGTGGTTCAGACTGTGGTAGTTGGGGTCCGAGTACATGTTCGCTAACGCCAGACAGTAGATCTCGGCGTTGGCGAGACCCCCGACTATAGGTGGCTTGAGGTGTTCCTGGTCCTGGAAAAGAGAAAACGTTGTTCAAATGGTGCTCTAGGTTTAGCTGGTCAAGTTAGTTGAAGGCGCCAGTTCAAATCCTGCCTCGGACACCAAGGGACTTGGTCTCTATGTACTGTATCTATTTCTATTTATAAATGGTTCAATTTGTAATAGACTAAAAAGAAATTCAAAACAAATATGTAGATTGGAAAACGGGGCATTGTCTTCCTCGACGGGACAGGCCTAGCCTAGTGTGGAGGTCGGTCATTTGTATCAATTGTTACTCTTTATGTGGAAATAAACGATTTGTATTTTGTCTCTTTTAAGATATGTTTCCAAAGTACAGTACTTCCAAGAACAGATGCTAGTTCCCAGCTAAATACTTTCTTTTTACATTTTAAAACTAGCGTCCACTTATATGTAACACTAGTCTAAGAATGACCTAGTTTGGTTCGGATGCAGTGCAGCATTTTCCTTCAATAGAAAAACTAGTTATTCAGTTTCACGAGCTTCTGGATTAACAGAACATGCACAAAATGGTATAAAACAGAATGGTTTAAGAAAAAAAACTGCTTTAATGCGCAGATACTGTACTCAAGTCGATTTGCCTTTCAAGAGTTAAAGTTCCTATAATGTTGTTGGAGTTAAGCGATGGTATAAATAATTTTACTCCAAACTTTGCTCCCACGTTTGAATCAATTTACAGATGACGACAAAGTTTGCTGTTCAAATAAGATTCCAGAGTTGTCCGTATGTAAACAGCATCGTGACCTACCAGACTTAAACTTGAACATGAATAAAGTTCGGAGTTTTAGGTAGCAGAATTGAAACAACAACACAACTAACAAATAAGCAATGCTCATCATTTGGGTTTCCATAACATATGTTGTACTGCTTCTGGGCCTGGCTATTGTCTTTACAGCGACCAGACCCTTGAGAACAGTGGATCATATTGCGACAGCCAACCCTCCTCCCAAGCGTGGTAATTATGGCACTTAACCCCCACGCTCAGATATCGCTCCCTGTTGTCTACGGGGGAGGACGATGTCCAGCAATGGACTTCCGTGAGGATGTTGTACAGCAAAGTGGGTCTTGTAGTATTAGCTCATTAGCTCGACATTTGATGGATTAATAATGTATTAATCCCACTAGCAAACACAACAGTTGTCTCAACAAAAAATACATCTGAACATTTTACATACAGCTTCATAGAACTTTAATGGTATGTTAAGCCTTTATAATTTCTTCACTGGCATTGAGCCAGTTTATTACTATTCCAATAGTCTATAGGCGAGGCTGATAACGCCCACCCGACGAGATCGACACTTGGACCAATTCGCAGAAATGGGTTAAACCTTCACATTTTGACCGCCACAAAATCAAACTGCAAAAGGGACGTAGAGGTCAGTCGATGTTATGTTACCAATGGTTACATTGCTCTGCTTCAAGCGAACCAGTATAGTGTGATCTAGGGATTCTATACCACCCGAGAATTTATACTTTTCTGTGGCAGGTAAGCAATGGGAATTGTCGGTATCGGGATCCAACTTCAAGGCTCCTTACTCGTGAAGATTCTATCTCAATTTATTTTTCAATATTGTATTTAAATAAAATGTGCGTCTTTACATATTAAACGCCTTTAAGATGGCTTATAAAGATGTACAAATTATGAATATAGTTATATTGTAATTTGTCTTTAGTTGTAGTAAAATACACCTATAGAGTTAAAATTTACATCGCGAGCTTTTCGTAATTTTGAATAAGCACGAATTATTTAAGTTACGTACATCTACCGAACTTATATTCACTCCCAGATAAGAGTAGAATAGCTAATTATAAACAAAACACTCGTACAATTGCAATTTAGAAGCTGGAAAGTTAAAAAGCACTAGCGCGCGAAATCGAACTTTCCGCACACCAAACAACTACAAAAAAGCCACTTTGGAAGCAACTGTAAAAAAAAAAAATTTCATAGTTTTCCATCTTGTTTGATTTCTGGTTATTGAACATATTTATGCTTGTGCTATTTTCAGACTATTTTCAGACTTTACGTCATATTGGCCTTAATATGAACGGTTCCACAGTTATGCAAGAGATTTCGGGGTGGAGTATGACGTCACGAACGCGGGGTGACAACATAACCTTGCTGGGACGGGCGCGGTCGGCTAGACGCCGTTATGACGTCACACTTAAAAGCCCTATTATAATGTGTAAATGCTATCAGACTAACAGCTCGTGTTTTCAGTCCTGGCTCCAGTTGGGTAATATATATCATAATAAAATATAACTAGACTACTTAGGACTACTTATTTATTATTTATGTACCGAAACCACGAAAGGATAAGCTACCTTCCTTCAGAATAGTGGATCAAACAACGATAGCTAAACCCCCCACGCTAAGATACCGTGCTGACTATGTAAGGGGCCTATGTCCAGCAGTGGACTTCCGTAGCCGAGGAAGTTGTACAGCAAAGTGGGTCTTGTAGAATGAACTCGTTATTTGATGCATTCATAATGTATTAATCCCACTAGCAAACACGACAGTTAACTAGACAGTTGTGTATTCCTAAGAGCAATTGTATATTTTTTTACTTAATCCTATTATTAATTACAATTACATTAGATTTGCTCTAGCTGGCAGTAAATATCTAAAAGCTAATACATGAGATATGAGTCAAAGGCATGGTAAGACAGTCAATCATGAAGCTATATCTCACACACCACGTATGCGTCATACTTATACAGCTTTACATCGTGATAATTCGGATTATGTGTGTTGTATCACATATCACGGTGTGTGCTAAGTCGACAAACCAAGCCGTTCTTTCCCCTTCACCCCAATACACCCCACACACATCCCAATATTACCTATACGTTGTTTTCTTCCAGATCTGCCAATCGCCTGTCACCTGATAACTATTAACTTCCTTGCATCTCATTTCACGTCTCAATTTTTCCTTAAGCAATTTATCCGCTCAGAGTCCTACACATTCACACATCATATACGCCATTTTAAGCCAGTAGTCAATCTAATATCGTGGATTAAAGCGACATTACGCAATATATAATTGCGTGCGACACGATCTTGGCTCCGTTTTTGCACATTAACCCGAATACCGACTCATACGACGTTTTCAGATATATAGTTTTCCTCTCACGGGAAATTGACGGATTAATATTACAATACAATAATAACAACTATAAATGTTTGATGAATAACAATGAGCAATAGTATTACTATAGATACCTAAATAGAACTACTGCCGGAGGGGCAACCCCCGCTAAGCATAAGTGCAAACTACTCCTGGAATCTCGTTCGTTCATTACATATTGAAAAAAAAAAAACGAGAAACTTAGTAGGGCAAACAGAATCAGACATGACTTGAATCTTACTTGAAATAAGTAACGAGAGAGCTTTGTAAAAGATTACTTATAAGATAAGCTAAAGTAGTAAAGAAGCTCAGTAAGTAGGTATTAAATGTTTAACGAATTAATAGATCATATATAAGGTGACGGCATCGGCACCAGTAATGGACATGGAACCAATCATGAACATTAGTGCTTATTTCAAAGGAGTTAAGTGTTGTGCATTTGTTGGGACATATTCAATTTATAACTTTATGATTTTTGAAATAAGAACTAAGTGTCCATCATTGGTGCCTGTCAGCTTAAAGTGTCCGACATTAGTGCCATTGCCTTAATAAGTTTCAATATTACAATTTATTACGTAATTAATAAAATAATTACGTGCAAGTGGACTGCGCAATATATGCGTACTGCACTAGCTCTAGTTTTGCTGCATGCACTAACGAGACTTACAAATCTAAGTCGAGAAGGTACAATTAACGATCATATTTGATTCATAAGTTCAGTTAGATTTTCATACATTGCAGGATGCTTCAACAATAAGGGCAGATACCAATGATGTATTTCTATTGAAGACTTTGTCGTTCTGAAATTTGTAATGAGTACCTATGGCTCTATAGATTTTGACACTTCAACTGCATTATATAACATAACGTTCATACAGTGTTGCACGAAGTTCCCCTCCCTCGGAAAACTGACAGCTCAATACATCATTCAAACAACAATGCAGTTATTGACAATAATAATGATTGGACTTTTATTGAGATGGCCGATAAAATTGCTTAATTGTTAAGACTAAGGTTTTGATAGATAGGCGCCGTAATTGAAGCTCGTTAATTCTGAATGACTGAAGACTGACATTTTCTGAAACTTAGGTAACACAAAAAACCCTGGGTAGGATTTGTTCCAGCATTTCTGCGATATAATATTTATAAAATCCTTCAAATGATGGAAAATGCTATGTAAACATCAGTACTTCAGAGTGACTTGTCACAACTTCCCGTAAATATATTGTATATTATTTTTCCTAACTAACTAAAAAATTGGGTTCGATACACGTGTAAAAACTTCTTTAAGACTCGACTGATTGTCACCCTCGTTTCACTCGGGCTCCAACTTTCACACTCGTCAAAAAAGGTTTTTTTTTTCACTGGTATCGAAATGTACTATTATTTAACATGAAGTGTGTGTTGGTTTTTGATAGTTTCGACTATCGCACGTCTGGCATATACCTACGAGGCAGAAATTAATGATTTCATTCTTGTGGGAGTGACAAAGAAAACAGGCGTAAATAAGAATGTCCTCGAAAGGCGTTGAAAAAAACCTTGAAATTGGTTGGAAAAGGACACATTATTTATTTAGTTTAAAAAAACGAGTCCAATGCAAATGTAAACATCGTGATGTAACCAATGACAACCTTCCATAACTGGACACATGTTTAATATGTACAAATGAATCAGTCTGCTGTGTCAACTTTGCTCCGTTTTAAATTTAGACTACAATGTTACATTACGTCACTGCACTGTAAGGAATATTGCGGTCGAGACAGGAACCTCACTATCCCTCCTTATTTTCCTGCTGCACCTGCACCCAGAAACCACCTAAAACCACGCAGCGTGTCTTTAACAGTTGCACATACTGCGATCGCCAATCCGCCTGCTAAGCGTGGCGATTACGGCATTGGACCCCTCATGCTAAGAGATCCCTCCTGTGGACTTCCGAGACCACACGATTCACATGTGAATTCGAAACGCTAAATTTTACAACATACGAGTAGTAGGTATAAGTTCTTGCTCTGTCTAATACATATTTATTATGTTGTGTCTCGTCAGATTATGTAGCCGCTCCTTCGAACGCAAAGTAAACAACAAACCGGTCGGTTGCGATATTGATTCACGAGACATATTTAGCGTGTTTATTAGAAGCTGAATGAAATCAAATGTGTTAAAATAATCATTCGACTGTTTTGATTAAGGCCTCAACTATAAGTTCTTCCTATACACTATATACATGTACCTACAAGTTTTTCCGATGGTGTTAGCAGAGTAGATAGTTTAATGATGACGAGTTTTATCAGTACATAACCGACTGTAGGTACAATTTTATAGAATAACACGGTCATATATCACGCTTGAATCTGGGGCAGCCCAACTGGGGAAGTACCTCCTCCTTACAGAAGACCACAGCCATAATAGCACTGCTACCTTTGCAGATATGTAGTGTTGTGTTCCTGATGGTGAGTAAGGTTCCCAGAGCTCCAACCCCCCTTAAAGGCCGGCAACGCGCTTGTGACTCCCCTGGTGTTACGGGTGCCCATGGGCGATAATTGCTTACCACCAGGCAATCCGTCTGCTCGTTTGCCGCCTATATCATAAAAAAAAAATAAGTATATATATATATATATATATATATATATATATATATATATATATATATATATATATATATATATATATATATATATATGTTGTAAATGTATATCCTCAGTTATTGTCTGCTTTACAGTTATGATTGTGAACTCCATGTTTTTGAATTTCGATTGACAGAATATCCTGTCCTGTCTAAATCACAAAACTAGTGTAGCATTTAACTAGTATAGCTAGAACTGTAGCTTCGTATGAACTACTTGTAATCATAAGTTAGGTTTATAGTGGTGGGATAGAAGCCGGGCCCCATAGTCGTTATGGCGCGACCTGACCTTGGCCTCGTCGCAATCGGCGGTATTCTTATGTGACTAGGTCGGATTCCCGGGACGCAATACGTAGGATTATTGGATACTTATATATTGTATCCCTTGATAATCTTGTTATGACTTTGTTTAATAAAATATATTTAACAAAACAAATTTGTTTAATAAAATATATTTAACAAACAGTTATATCACTCCCTCGGCAACTGTATCTGCCCTTCTACTCGTATATATACTTAACCCTCTCTAATAGTGTGTCAGAAACTAATATTTTTTGTCATATCTTCGTCAGTTAATAAAAAAACAAGAAGAAAAGTTGAATGTCCGTGAAAAAACAATAGATTTTAGAACTAGCTATGTATTAAGACACATAATTAGCTAAACACAAAACCTATCTTTTTTACTTGTGTACCTTGACCCCGTAAAGTAGACGTCACTAATGTCAGGCACAAAAGAAACTCGCACAATACTAATGCCACAGTCAGACGGAAATAAATTACATGTTCCTGTTATTTCAAGTGTACAACAAAAGAGGAACAACATTGTAACAAAATCCAATCATAATAAAGCGTGCGGTAAAACATTACAACATAATTATGATTATTTTATGAGACAATTTAAATAAATATTATCGTACAGTCAAGTGCAAAAATACGTACCGAAAGAATCCTTTCGTAAATACGTCCTACAACCTTATTTACTGTAGACTGTACTTATGTACAATAGAGTTGCTCGGTACATATTTTTGAAACTTTGGCAGTGAACGAATTTTTACACTTGACTGTACGATCTTACGCAAATCTGCTTAGTCCCACAGCAAGCACAACAAGGTTTGTGCTACACAATGATATCCCAACAAGAAAATTTTCATATAACAAATGGCGAGGCTATATCGCTCACACTTTTAAAAAGTTTAAGAAACTTTCAAAACCAGACACCCTATCTGTTGAGGCTCTAATTTCAAGAACTCTACACCTTAGTCAAAATATCTTGGCCGCAAAAGTCTGTACAAACTTTTATGCTCTAGTTTAAGGTGTTTAACTCTCCGAGGGTTAAAGTTACAAATTTTAGAATTATCCTTCTTGAGCTTACCGTAGGCCTTTGACTGACAATTTGTGTAAATATCCTGTATTTATTTGTTCTTCGTATACTAATACGAGTTAAATAGGTATACAATTTCAGCTTTCTAGGACAGAAAGAAACAACTAAACTAGAAAGTACTCTTAAGTATTTTGATGATCATAAGTACACTCCGGTTCCCTTACTGACACACGTATGTTTAAGATTAGATATACAAACTGAAACTCTATAAATATTATTGTCACTACATATAAAACATCTAACTCAGAGACAAGTATTTGTAATACTCACAATCTAATGGTGTCACCAGAATTCGTTTCGTCTCTAATCAATTAGTTAATTATAACATTTATGACACACAAAAGCGCACAAGCTACCAGTTAGTTTTTGATCTGATATCAAATATGTGAAATGTTTGGACATGAGCCAAAGAAAAGTGCACAGAAATTTGAATAATAATCTAATATAAACAGAACCCAAATTTAAAACAGATGCAATTAACGGAAACTAATTATAATTAAATGCCAGCTTTGAGAAAGTTAATCTTAATAAAGACATATGCGCCAGCGAAAGCAGCACGGAGTGACAACATTGATTTATGCTTCCTATTGCAATACTCTTGTACGGAAATTGCCAGATACGCATACTTCAGTGAATGGCCGAACGCAGTCAGCTGGAGATATAAATATGCCAGGGGACAGGGAAGATTTTTAATTTTACACAGAGTTCCAACCTCTACCTAATTGTAATTTGTAACCATAGCTCTTGTAATTCAGGCTACGCGAGTGGATTAATCAAATTTAAACATTATGACTAGCAATAAAAAATACAAACAGAAAAACGTATAACCTCTTCCTTTTTTGAAGTGTGTTAAATATACCACTCGCAGTTGCGACTTCTTTTTAGTTCAGAACAACTCAAATTATTTTTTATTAAATATTTTGCTTTGATTTAAACGGTGCCCAAAAACTGTTAAAAATAAACAAGACTACATATACTTGACAAATTTCGACTGGTTCCGTTGTGGCTTCGGTGGCGCAATCGGTTAAGACGCCAGCCGCGAAAGCTGGAGATGCGGGTTCGAATCCTCCCTCGGACGCTGGACGTCCTCATCACTTTCTCTTAAGTATATGCCATGTGTATTCAATTTAATACCACTCGCCTTTCGGAATTGCAATAGCTATAGTTACCATATACGGACTTGATTGAATTCGTGCCAAAGCGTATGAATTCTGTAAGTCGTGTAATTTTGGTTATTTCAAATAAGTTGGCAATATGCATTCGATATCATGTTCAATTCGAATTCACTACGAGGTCAACAAAATCAGCAAATTAGTGGATAAATTACCACCAAATGTCTATTAAACATACGCAATTGCATAAGACAAGTCACATTACCAACGGTCACGTGCGTATACGTACGCTACCTGTTTGTCGTAAAGTGCATGCCGCCGGTGTGACCTTCGGGTCGCAGCGATAACGGTGCGATCCCATAACGAGATCGAGACGAAAGCTCTCGCGTGATTCGGCCGATTACGATTCTCTTGTTAAGCGTCACGATTCTGGTCGTGCATGTTGTATCGTGTAACAGTATAGCACTCGATGTATTGTAGTTTGAGTTAGTTTCCGGCGTAGAGAAAGGACATAAGATAGTCTTATCCGGGCAATCATGCACCTAATACCTAGATATAGCAAATTATCATTTCTCAAATTAAACAATTAGTACTTTGGTCTACGTAAAAGTAAGAGCATATTTTCATTTTGCTACTGCATTGTATGTCTCATGCAAATTAAAGATGCTATTACGGTCACAATAACGTTCTCCTACGACTCTCCTAGTCAGCTAATAAAACACAATATGTTCAATTTACAGCATTATTGTATTGACATTAATATCAATTTTGCCATTTAAGTACGCTATTAATAATGATATAACAACGACCTACAATTCAAATTGGATGTCGCCACAAATACATACAAAACATTAATTTGAGCGCGAGCCAGCAAAAACTAGTTTTGCACATCTGTGTAACCGCCAAGATATCAGCTACAAACTGTACCTTAGTTCGGAGCGAAGTCTCCAACACAAGTTCCCAGGGTCGGCATGAAAGTGCTTGCGGTTTCACGTGTCTTGAGATTGGTTTTATAAAAGCAAAAGCAATATCGCAGTCTATTGATAACTATTACCATGCTGAAAGCCAGAATTAAGTATCCGCCACGAGTAATATAAAACGTAGAATGCAGTCTCATTTAAATGTTAAAAATAGAAACATATACAGAACTAATATCGATAAACGGTTACTCAAATTGAAAGCAGGCGTCCATATCAACTAATTGTACAGGTGCATTTATCTCAGTTAGTTAAAGTTTTAGGTCAAATATCTGTAAGTTATCAATATAAAATAGATTTGAAATTGCAGTAGGTAGGGTATAAGTTTGAAATTAAGTATAAGTAAGCGGATGAATCATAATGAACGAAACAATTACAATGGATGTCTCATCATCGTACCTTCGAAGTTGACTCATAAATTGATACTATTAGATACGTGGAGTTGCCAGGTAAATAAGAGACATTACTGAGATAACTAGCCCAGCTAAAAATAATTTAGGAAACAAGATAATTTTGAATGCAACAAAAACAGCTGAGTCACCGGTCAACGGTGAAAAGAACAAAAGATCACCAGTTTCCCGATGGCGGAAATGGCGCTGACTATTTTTACGGAACACGGCTAAATATGTTCTTTATGTTAACAGGAACATTACAAAAGCACTCTTATGACGATGATCTTAGGAGTTACGTTTTCGAAGAGATTATGTTTTAAAAAGCAAAGTTATGTTGGTTGTCACATCTCTACAAACTTGCATTCGTTAGAGGTTATTTCCATCATGAAAAACGGTTCGGGACGTTGTCGTTAAAGCAGAACTGCAGGTTAGAATTTCAAAGGGACACGTTCAGTTCATATGTATATTTCGGTAAATATGAACTCGCAGGGGAACAAGTGTGGGTGGCGTATTACAATAAATCGATGTTTATTCGAGACGTATGTTGTTGCCCTGTCGGGCTTTATAAGGCATTGATTAGCAGTTAACTTGGGTGTAATCGTTCGAATGCAGTAAATCGTTCAATTGGCTTTAGATTTAGCGGCGTTTACAATGTTTAGCAGCACTGTGTCACAGTGTATTAACCTGGCTAGGGCGAAGTGTCTCACGACCTTTTGCCAGAGTTCAAGTTTCATGCGCAGACGTATGTACCTAGAAAAATCCGATAAATGTTAATATGTAGCAACTACGTGAGCGCCCTACATTTTACACCGCACTTCATGCACAATCAGGATTCCTCTGTTCGAATGAGGCGAGAACTTTTATTAGGTGAGACAAGATTTCCCAACTCCCAAATCCATGTATTTAATATTATTTTACCCAAAGTTCTATGAGATAAATGAAATAAAAAATAATGAGATCATACAGGAATACTTGAATCCGAAATAACTTGTCTCGAACTGAGAAAAGCTCAATTTCGCACTAAACATTAACGTCGGTCTGGATAATTGTCTGTCTGAGAATTCTTCAGTGAATTAACATCCCTCGCAGATATTTCTAAAGCTGGCCCTTGAACTCGCTTGCAATAACAATTGTTAATGGATATCCGGCGAGAGATAATGAAGCTTCTTAGTATTCTAAACTTGTCCTAAACAGCAAAACCGAAGGGTAGAAGTTTCTCGGAGTTACGAAGGGATAACACAAACTCGGACTTATTAACATTTCATTGGGTCACAGATAGCTAATGGATAATTTGAAAGCTCTCACGTCACGTATAATTTGGTTAACACACACACGAAGGTCTACTAATCATCGGGATGGCCCATTTAGCAGGGCACTCCCAGCCAGTGAGCATGCACATCCATACTGAACGAGTTCGCGTGTCGCTCGCTACCAACTCCATGATGCTACGATCAATATCATGCTTTACCTTACTTTCTTGGCAAAAATAGACGTACTCAAGGTTGGTATTTGGAACGGAATCGCTCAAGTATAAGTTATGTAGGACTAGTTGGACAACGTAAGAGTTGTGTGATATTGTAAGCCGGAAAGGGGTCATTCCGGCTTACGATATACCTTTTGTTTATCAATCACCTGCCTGTTGCTTCTCTACGCTATGCTGTATGGTAGAAAAGAAACTACTATTATATGAGACAATTAATAACCGTTGTGGACTAAGGGTGCATATTTTATACTGGTTTGCAAACAGTCACAATGTAAAAATTTTGAAAACAAAATTCTCGACTCGACAACTCTAAATTCCCGCAGCTTCTATCAAAGTATTTAAAGAATCCCGTTTGCTTGCGGCTAGTAAATATTTATAACATTAATCGTTTTATCTAAAACAATCACTTTTAAACACATATGAACAAACGAAAGCAGATAAGGAAACTTGTTACTTAACCTGATAGTCTCGTAACGTAAATAAATAACGGACAGAGGTGGGAGCAGTTAAATAGATTAGTTCACTTTTTGGGCCGCAACACGTACGTACCCTGTTTTTGAAGGCAAGTTACGCAACTACGCGAGACGTTTTATATTCTATCTTAAATAAAAATTGGTCTAAATTAAGTCTTTATTTATTGCCGTGTGATGCCGGCTGAATAGCACCACCCCATCTCCACCCGCGGGTATCGTGGCGACAAAGGGAAAAATCCTTCGGACGGGCAGCAGCGTCAACCCGCCTGCCAAGCGTGGCGACTATGGCAACTACCCCCAAGATGATATGTCATATTTGTGGGAGGCCTATGTCCAGCAGTAGACTGCATACGGCTGAAATGTATGTATGTAAATCTTTATTCCATTATAATGAAAGATCAGGCTGTCAGGAAAACACATTTTCATCACGCTTGCTCGTCAATGGCGTTGTTACTTGCGAGAGTACAGAGCAGTTATAGCCGATTTAGCTCACATGGGCTGTTAAGTTTAGTTTTAAAAATATAGAACTCGTACTTCACTTCGGACTGAGGATGTTTCCAAACAGCCAAGGTGTATTTCATATCTTCAAAAGTTTGCTACAACCGACTTTTAATATGTATAAAACATATCTTTATATTCAATTTGACTGCAATTTAATGTTTAGTATTTATTAAAAATAATTGTTTTATATTTGATTTTGATAATTGATACTATTTGGCAGGATGATCTGTCAAATTCGAAAACAAAACGCAGTTGTTAACACTATCTGTGGAAGACATTGAAAAAAGTTGACATTGTTGACAATCTTTTTTCGTGGATGAGGTCTGATTGTAGTTTTCAAAGTGTATTTTGATTTTAAGCCTACATAAGTACTAACTAATATTTTACCAACGAATTTATTTTATTTCCTCGCAAATGTGATGAAAAACATTGTGTGTACCACGGTTGGTAAGTGTACATAACAAACTTGAGTCATTAAAAGCCCTCCGACTTCGTCGTCGGGCTTCTAATAGACTCGCGTTTACTATACCTTACTTACCATCCTCGTTGCACAATGTACTATTGTACACCCCAAAATTACTCAATCTAAAAATTATACTTTTTGATTCCAAAAAACAGAGAAACATCTGAAGTTTGTTTCAAAAGAAAACATTCACGAGAAGAGCATTAAACTGTCAAATAAAGTGGTAATTTTTATTCAAATCGGGCTACGGTTTTCCTTAAAGCAAACAAATAATGCTAAACAATAGTGGTGAAAAGCAAACGTGAGAAGCGAACAGGCATTGACGACTTTTGTTATTACGACGGGTCAACGACCTGTTATCTAAGCTGGAGTATCTGTACCGTGATTCAGTGAAACTGTAACTGTCTTCGGACCACGACCGAGAGCTTGCCACGCGCACTATGATTATGCAATTAGCGATAAGAGGATCCATATGGAGTATATGCCAAGTGGATTTAATTTAATGAGTTTTGAAACTAAGAACAAATCTAATTATTTTTTATGAAATGTTTTGATTTGCTTTGATTTTTTTTTCCCGTCTCGAACACCGGAGGTCCTCGTCGTTTTTTCTTAAGTATGTGTTATCTATTTCAACTTTTAATGAGTTTTGTTTAGATAACTTGAGTGATGTAGGAAATATCGTAAGATCTAATTATGATTAACATTAATTTATGACTAAATAAAAATATTGCAGTGTTTCATCTTATAACACGCTCACAAACGTTCTATATTATTTATTACTGGTAATATAAGTCAGCTATTTCGTCGACATATTTACAGATTTAGCGTAGGTTTAACCAAACTTGCCTGACATGTAATCAAATGGTACAACTTGATAGGCAAGACAGAAGTGCTGGGATTAGCGAGGCGTGTGGGTGACCCTTGTGAAGTTGACCACCCCAAATCATTTGCCCGCAAATGACATATCAATATCGTTTGTTCATCGTTAGTTCATGTTTGTTCAGCAGGTAAAATCGTTAGGACCCGATCCTAACATCCATTTAAAAAAAAAACAAAATGGGGTGGCTAACTTCACGTCAACCACCCCATACAACATTTTTTGAACTTTCTTTATGTATATCGCAAGATATTCGTTAGTTCACGTTTGTTCAGGCATTAAAATCGTTAGGATCTATTTCCTTCATTTTTTTTTTATTTTTTTAAGTGGGGTGGCTATCTTCACGTTAACCACCCCACCCCGAAATCAACTAAACCAACTATGTAGAAGCATCGGGTGACGTTTGTTCACGTTTGTTCAGGCACTAATATCGTTAGGATCTCCCCAGTTTCGCCATAAAAAAATAAAATTGAAAATTCATATGGGCCGTACTAGGCAGTAACGGAATGTGTTTTAAAAACTTATAGTATAGGGTCCTTACGATTATTGGGCCTGAACAAACATCTACAGATGATTCTTAATCGAGACAGCATGGCCACATGCGGGCAATCAAAAGAAAATTAGAGATTTTCATGGTTTTTGAAATTTTCATATAGGCCGTCTAGGGCGACCATGTAGGGTGGTATAAAAAGTGCTACAATCGGGTCCTAACGATTATTGGGCCTGAACAAACGTCTACAGGCATCCCTAAACCGAAATAGTTCGGAGAATCAGAGATTCTCGCAGTTTTAATTTTTTTTAATACTATGGGGGTGGCTGTCTTCACGTGAACTTGGCCACCCCACCCTGAAATCAGCTAAACCAACTATGTAGAAGCATCGGGTGACGTTTGTTCACGTTTGTTCAGGCACTAATATTGTTAGGATCTCCCCAGTTTCGCCATAAAAAAATAAAATTGAAAATTCATATGGGCCGTACTAGGCAGTAACGGAATGTGATTTAAAAACTTATAGAATAGGGTCCTTACGATTATTGGGCCTGAACAAACATCTACAGATGATTCTTAATCGAGACAGCATGGCCACATGCGGGCAATCAAAAGAAAATTAGAGATTTTCATGGTTTTTGAAATTTTCATATAGGCCGTCTAGGGCGACCATGTAGGGTGGTATAAAAAGTGCTACAATCGGGTCCTAACGATTATTGGGCCTGAACAAACGTCTACAGGCATCCCTAAACCGAAATAGTTCGGCAACATGCGGGCAAACAGGCGAGAATCAGAGATTCTCGCAGTTTTAATTTTTTTTAATACTATGGGGGTGGCTGTCTTCACGTGAACTTAGCCACCCCACCCTGAAATCAGCTAAACTAACTATGTAGAGGCATCGAGTGACGTTAGTTCACGTTTGTTCAGGCACTAGAATCGTTAGGATTCCCTCAGTTTCGCCATAAAAAAATAAAATTGAAAATTCATATGGGCCGTACTAGGCAGTCACGGAATGTGTTTTAAAAACTTATAGAATAGGGTCCTAACGATTATAGGGCCTGAACAAATATCTACAGATGATTCTTAATCGAGACAACATAGTCACATGCGGGCAATCAAAAGATAATTAGAGATTTTCATGGTTTTTGAAATTTTCATATGGGCCGTCTAGGGCGACCATGTAGGGTAGTATAAAAATTGCTAAAATCGGGTCCTAACGATTATTGGGCCTGAACAAACATCTACAGATGATTCTTAATCGAGACAGCATGGTCACATGCGGGCAATCAAAAGATAATTAGAGATTTTCATGGTTTTTGAAATTTTCATATAGGCCGTTTAGGGCGACCATGTAGGGTGGTATAAAAAGTGCTACAAACGGGTCCTAACGATTATTGGGCCTGAACAAACGTCTACAGGCATCCCTAAACCGAAACCATACAGCGACATGCGGGCAAGCAAGCGAGAATCAGAGATTCTCGCAGTTTTAATTTTTTTTAATACTATGGGGGTGGCTGTCTTCACGTGAACTTGGCCACCCCACCCTGAAATCAGCTAAACCAACTATGTAGAAGCATCGGGTGACGTTTGTTCACGTTTGTTCAGGCACTAATATCGTTAGGATCTCCCCAGTTTCGCCATAAAAAAATAAAATTGAAAATTCATATGGGCCGTACTAGGCAGTAACGGAATGTGTTTTAAAAACTTATAGTATAGGGTCCTTACGATTATTGGGCCTGAACAAACATCTACAGATGATTCTTAATCGAGACGGCATGGCCACATGCGGGCAATCAAAAGAAAATTAGAGATTTTCATGGTTTTTGAAATTTTCATATAGGCCGTCTAGGGCGACCATGTAGGGTGGTATAAAAAGTGCTACAATCGGGTCCTAACGATTATTGGGCCTGAACAAACATCTACAGATGATTCTTAATCGAGACAGCATGGTCACATGCGGGCAATCAAAAGATAATTAGAGATTTTCATGGTTTTTGAAATTTTCATATAGGCCGTTTAGGGCGACCATGTAGGGTGGTATAAAAAGTGCTACAAACGGGTCCTAACGATTATTGGGCCTGAACAAACATCTACAGATGATTCTTAATCGAGATAGCTGGAGTATATAGGTAGATAGATAGATGGCCAAGTTCACGTGAAGGCAGCCACCCCCATAGTATTAAAAAAAATTAAAACTGCGAGAATCTCTGATTCTCGCCTGTTTGCCCGCATGTCGCCGTATGGTTTCGGTTTAGGGACATCTGTAGACGTTTGTTCAGGCCCAATAATCGTTAGGACCCGATTGTAGCAATTTTTATACTACCCTACATGGTCGCCCTAGACGGCCCATATGAAAATTTCAAAACCATGAAAATCTCTTATTATCTTTTGATTGCCCGCATGTGACTATGTTGTCTCGATTAAGAATCATCTGTTGATATTCGTTCAGGCCCTATAATCGTTAGGACCCTATTCTATAAGTTTTTAAAACACATTCCATGACTGCCTAGTACGGCCCATATGAATTTTCAATTTTATTTTTTTATGGCGAAACTGAGGGAATCCTAACGATTCTAGTGCCTGAACAAACGTGAACTAACGTCACTCGATGCCTCTACATAGTTAGTTTAGCTGATTTCAGGGTGGGGTGGCCAAGTTCACGTGAAGGCAGCCACCCCCATAGTATTAAAAAAAATTAAAACTGCGAGAATCTCTGATTCTCGCCTGTTTGCCCGCATGTTGCCGAACTATTTCGGTTTAGGGATGCCTGTAGACGTTTGTTCAGGCCCAATAATCGTTAGGACCCGTTTGTAGCACTTTTTATACCACCCTACATGGTCGCCCTAAACGGCCTATATGAAAATTTCAAAAACCATGAAAATCTCTTATTATCTTTTGATTGCCCGCATGTGACTATGTTGTCTCGATTAAGAATCATCTGTTGATATTCCTTCAGGCCCTATAATCGTTAGGACCCTATTCTATAAGTTTTTAAAACACATTCCATGACTGCCTAGTACGGCCCATATGAATTTTCAATTTTTTTTTTATGGCGAAACTGAGGGAATCCTAACGATTCTAGTGCCTGAACAAACGTGAACTAACGTCACTCGATGCCTCTACATAGTTAGTTTAGCTGATTTCAGGGTGGGGTGGCTAAGTTCACGTGAAGACAGCCACCCCCATAGTATTAAAAAAAATAAAAACTGCGAGAATCTCTGATTCTCGCCTGTTTGCCCGCATGTTGCCGAACTATTTCGGTTAAGGGATGCCTGTAGACGTTTGTTCAGGCCCAATAATCGTTAATACCCGATTGTAGCACTTTTTATACCACCCTACATGGTCGCCCTAGACGGCCTATATGAAAATTTCAAAAACCATGAAAATCTCTAATTTTCTTTTGATTGCCCGCATGTGGCCATGCCGTCTCGATTAAGAATCATCTGTAGATGTTTGTTCAGGCCCAATAATCGTAAGGACCCTATACTATAAGTTTTTAAAACACATTCCATGACTGCCTAGTACGGCCCATATGAATTTTCAATTTTATTTTTTTATGGCGAAACTGAGGGAATCCTAACGATTCTAGTGCCTGAACAAACGTGAACTAACGTCACTCGATGCCTCTACATAGTTAGTTTAGCTGATTTCAGGGTGGGGTGGCCAAGTTCACGTGAAGGCAGCCACCCCCATAGTATTAAAAAAAAAAAAAACTGCGAGAATCTCTGATTCTCGCCTGTTTGCCCGCATGTCGCCGTATGGTTTCGGTTTAGGGATGCCTGTAGACGTTTGTTCAGGCCCAATAATCGTTAGGACCCGATTGTAGCAATTTTTATACTACCCTACATGGTCGCCCTAGACGGCCCATATGAAAATTTCAAAAACCATGAAAATCTCTAATTATCTTTTGATTGCCCGCATGTGACTATGTTGTCTCGATTAAGAATCATCTGTAGATATTTGTTCAGGCCCTATAATCGTTAGGACCCTATTCTATAAGTTTTTAAAACACATTCCGTGACTGCCTAGTACGGCCCATATGAATTTTCAATTTTATTTTTTTATGGCGAAACTGAGGGAATCCTAACGATTCTAGTGCCTGAACAAACGTGAACTAACGTCACTCGATGCCTCTACATAGTTAGTTTAGCTGATTTCAGGGTGGGGTGGCTAAGTTCACGTGAAGACAGCCACCCCCATAGTATTAAAAAAAAAAAAAACTGCGAGAATCTCTGATTCTCGCCTGTTTGCCCGCATGTTGCCGAACTATTTCGGTTTAGGGATGCCTGTAGACGTTTGTTCAGGCCCAATAATCGTTAGGACCCGATTGTAGCACTTTTTATACCACCCTACATGGTCGCCCTAGACGGCCTATATGAAAATTTCAAAAACTATGAAAATCTCTAATTTTCTTTTGATTGCCCGCATGTGGCCATGCTGTCTCGATTAAGAATCATCTGTAGATGTTTGTTCAGGCCCAATAATCGTAAGGACCCTATTCTATAAGTTTTTAAATCACATTCCGTTAAGGCTTGGGCAGATAGGCGCGTTTTGAGAGCGTGGCGCAGCGGGGCGTGACAGCGGTGTGGCTAATGTAACGAAATAAGGCACACATTCGGACGGCAGCGTCGCGCCCCGCTGCGCCACGCCATAAAACGCGCCCGATGTGACCAAGCCTTTACTGCCTAGTACGGCCCATATCAATTTTCAATTTTATTTTTTTATGGCGAAACTGGGGAGATCCTAACAATATTAGTGCCTGAACAAACGTGAACAAACGTCACCCGATGCTTCTACATAGTTGGTTTAGCTGATTTCAGGGTGGGGTGGCCAAGTTCACGTGAAGACAGCCACCCCCATAGTATTAAAAAAAATTAAAACTGCGAGAATCTCCGATTCTCGCTTGCTTGCCCGCATGTCGCTGTATGGTTTCGGTTTAGGGACGCCTGTAGACGTTTTTAATCGTACGTTCCACTGGCAGAACATTTTATATGAAGCTGTTCACACTCGTCCGACAACGATTTTGTGTCGGATACGACATAAAATGTCGTGCGTTTTGCCAGCCCTCCCAGCCCGGAAAAAAATCGTGTCGTGTCTCGCTCGCGTAAGAGTGAATATAGCGCTGTTCACATTTTGTCGGATGTCGGAACGATTTCGCCCGCGCCGCCCGCGCGGCACCCCCTCGCACACCCGCGCGTCGCTGCCGCGCCAGCTGCGATCGTGCACGACAGACGACTAGTGGGAACAGTACCGCCGACGACCGATTGAAATCCGGATCCGACATCCGACATAGTGAGAACAGCGGCAACGACACACGATTAAAAATCGCCACGACATCCGACATAGTGGGAACGAGCTCTAAGTGTAAGCGTAATGGTAGTAACAGATTTGGTAGTGAGTTTTGCGTGTCAGTGTCTTTAGAGAAGTCAAGAATAAAATGTTATTCAAGAAGATTTTCTTGAATTAAGAAAATAAAACAAGAATACATTATTCTTTACTTAAGTAAACAGGGTTTCTTGGCCTAAGAATATATTATTATGCCAAGACAATATTTACTTATATTTAAACAATATGTATGTCCGAGAATATTGGTATTCTTGGTTCAAGATATCCTTTTTTTTTCGTGTATAACTGCCATGCAAGGAATTGCGGATTATTATATATTATTACCTCATGGTCCCTGTAAAAGGGCTCCTGCAGGTTATCCGGGACCCTGTTGTTGAACGCCTTCGACAGCAGCCATTTGATCGATGCGCGCTGCTTCGACTGCAACAAAATAATAACATATTTAGTAATGGCAGCATTAAAATAAGTTTAAATTAACAGTCGACCCACCCAATAACAAGATCTTTACCAAGACTGACATACATATTTATGTATTTGTGTAGCGATTACGATGCTAGAACAATCATTGCTTTCTACATATTCATATAAGTTAGATATAAACAGTTTTGTTTTTCATTGAAAAATATATTGATATGATATTATGATCATGTAATTTTGACCACCTGACGCTTCTGCTGCTAAAAGCGGGCGATTTCGTTCAGCTCAGTTTCTTTATAAACTATCACATGTGTTGATATTGTATGTAATGGTGAATCCAGTTCTTAGCGTCATGACTCTACGACTTGCGCCTACATAATTTGTGAGCATTACTGTCAGTACGCAATGAACAAGCCATTTAGC
Organism: Grapholita molesta; assembly: GCA_022674325.2. Lineage (NCBI taxonomy): Eukaryota > Metazoa > Arthropoda > Insecta > Lepidoptera > Tortricidae > Grapholita > Grapholita molesta. Next base: position 17,321,295 of record CP053124.2, on the reverse strand, counting down.
CGACTGTCGAATAGCAGAATAATTGTCGACCACGTTATGGCAACGTCCGCTTATTGTGCCCACATTAAGCGGTAAGTGACCAGGCCTTGTGCTCATTTGCGGACGGGACCCTGTTGTATCGCAATCAATTCAATAATTACCAATTTTGCTTGTCTTGACTACTGTACCGCATTATGCAAATAATTGCAATATAGACCTAGGGAGTTTTTATTGAAGGAGGCTTATTTGTGAATGAGTAAATGTCACTTTTTGTAACATTTATTTGAGTTTATTGAATAAAAAACATAATTAATTAATACAGTACATGCGGAGCGTGCGAGGTGTGGAAAAGAAGAGAGAGAGTGAATGGATGAATGGGAAGTTCACTGTCTGCTCGGAAACATTGATAACATAAGAATGGTAAAATGAATGATTTCGTTCAGGCTTGTCGAAAATAGAATATACACGCAAGCTAGATGTATCATTATCATAACATAGCCGCTTCGGTACTCAACAGCTTCTTTTTTAGCTGTACATGTAACAGTGGGAATACTCGGTAGACAAGCTATCACCTGCGTTATTAAATAATCAACTAGTACATGTATTTTTTGGTAAAAATCTAATATTACGATAAAGTCCGTGCGATTTGATAAAATACTTTAAAAAATGTAATGGTTTTATCGACACGGATCAGGAATAAAAAAAATAATAAGTGAAACTCTAACATATGTACCTAATATATTTTCAAGGGATGGGATTCACGTCTTTATCAACATTTACAAAATTAGGTATTCCTGCGGCGCTACCGCGAAGAACGATATTCGTAAATTTCGGGCGATTGTCTCTGTCACTCTCATGACGCCTTAATTGGAGTAAAAGAGAAAGATGCCCGAAATACACGAACTTCGTTGTTCGCGGTACCGGGCCTGAAGCAGATTCCATGCGGCATGTTAATAATGGGATAAAAACAATATTTATTCGTCTTTTGTAAAACTGTCAAAAAAAAGACATTTTGTGTAATTAAAAATAACTGGTTATATTATTTTTAGTTCCGTAAAGTAGTGCCGGCGCTAATAGACCAATGTAAACAAACCATTACCGCGCGATCGCTGTAAGGTCACCGGGTAGCCGATGCATAGTCATTACCTTATTAGCATAAAGTGCATTTAGCAAGAATGTTCCTCAAGAATGCTTATTTATCTGTACGGTAATATTAAACACTTAATTAAGGTGGGCAAATGTAACTTATGTACAAAAGCGGGTAACTCACGTTTTATTAGTCATTGCTCGACATGTTTCACTCCGTCGTCGGTCAGACAATGCGAACGGCTCATGATTATGCTCCTCGTTACAAAGTGAAACATGTCGACCAATATTCGATTTATTAATCGTGAGTTACCCAGCTTCTATACAATTAATATGGCTGAATCTCACGTTAGTTTTGTGTTTAAAATGTAACTGAACCTAGTACCTAATATTACTTATTAGCAATTAGCAATAACGATGACAAAAGAACGTCAACTGTTGAGCATTAGCATCGTGTACTTTACGTATCGCGTTTTTAAAAAAAAATCTGAAATGCCTTTGCTTACTGTCTATAGCTCATCTCATTGTCATCAAACAGTTGTATTTTTTAGAAAAAGAGTATCGCTTATTTTGACCAGTGAAGCGAATTTCCCTTCCCTACTTCAAGATAAGCGAGCTAACTTTACCTATTGTTTTTCGTCGTCCGTCCATTTTCCGAAGACAACTTACCAAGGCTTATCTAAAGTCGCTTTTAAGCTTTAATAGCGGATGATCTAGTTTACTTGGCTCCAAGCCACTGGCACTTAGTTAACAGTTATCACAACAGCAACAGACATTCCAGACACATAGTTGGTATGGAGACGTTGGTATGGACGGTTGGTATGGTTAATATAGATACATTTAATGTGACAAAAGTATGTATCCAAAGACAATGTAAAGCCATGGTAAAAGAGTCGCGTCTTTACTTCTGCCCACATTGTATATGATCGATCACAAATCACTGTGGACAAAAAAATAAGAACTCGGATGGAACGAGAAAATTTTACTAATTATTTCGCTATTACGAGTAAGTATAATAGTTTATAGAACTGGTGTAGACAAGGTCAAAGATATTGATGTGAAAGAAAGTGCCAAAATATGTATTTATATAATTATTATTGTTAGCCGAACCAACAGCTGTTAACACAATATGGTTAACTTAATTAGTTACATAATAGGAATTATTAGGTGTAATAGTCCGGCGTTAAGTCCGTTTAGGTATGTTTGACCGGTTGTTATTTAAGTAAGAAACCAAAGTGTTTATATATTGATTAATGACAAGTTTATACGGCCTCTTGAACCATCATACGACATTACCTTTTAAACAGGCTAATAAAGTTGGCACTTTAATCTACATATCTGATTCAAGTGAGAAACTCTCGATCACTTTCATCAAGTCGAGTAGTAATCATGCGATCCCACAGTTATTTATCTTACCTGTGGCATGTTAACTGTTAAGTGGTGTAAATGGGCAAAAAGGTCAATGATTTACAGTAGTTTGTGCCAAATTGGAAAATAAGTGAGATTAAGTAGGTAGGTATCTCACTCTAAGCTTATTAGGCATTGGTTTTGAATTAAGCCATATAAAATGCCCATTAGTGAAGTAATTCATCACTCATCATCATTTATAATATAACTCACAAACTCAGTATAAAATATGACGTAAGCGAAGACATCTATGGACTTATTATCTCATGCTAAAGTATTAAGTATAAATTTTCTCGTCTAAAGATTCTTAAAACAAAAATAGAAGTGACAGAATCGTATGATTAAAGTGATTTAGCGATCGAAGAACACAAAAATCCCTACGATATTTCCTCGGCGCTAATAAAGACCAATCCATAACACCCGTAAGCCGATTTGTAAGCAGAGACAAGATAGACCGCGGAAAACAACAACAATATCAATAACGTCTGCTTTACGGTCCCCAAGGGAAAAGGATTTCTGTTCAATAGGAATAAGGATTATTTTCCCTTGCGAGGCTTATCGCCTTTTATTAATAGCAGCAGTCTGCAAAATGTCTAGTTGATTCTAGATTTGACAGAGGTTTTAAGTTCTATATTATAGCCTTAGTCACGCGCAAAGTGTTTCAGTCGTCAACACACTAATTGTGTTCAGTTATTTAAGGGTACCATTGCAATTAAAAAGAAAACATTTAAAAAAAAAAGAAAATCGGTTCGATTTGTTTGATCCCACGGCCAAATTATAAAGCCGAAACGTCGTGTGCGTGGCGATGCATTCCACAGTTTAAAAATAGGCCGCGGAGACACTCCCGAATAGGAAGCTATTCGCTTCCCATCAGGCGCCTCCAAGAGTGCTCTTTGAGATTTAAACGCTTCAAACTACGAATAACATGTCATCAAGTGGTTCGAAGTTCCGGTGTTTGACTTTGATGCTAGAGGTGCATCAGAATTATGCGTACGAAACCTCATGTGATGTTTAACTTGTGTTAAGAATACTATAGAGATAATAACAATACCTAACTGTACTCTCAATAGATGAAAAAATGTGTCTAAACTATCGCCAATGAAATTAGGCAACTAACCGGAATATTTCGGCACATTTTAAGTTGCAAACGATTCAACGCTAAGATTTAGAGTTGGTACTGCAGACTAACTTGATAAACCGTGGAAAGTTGAAATTGGAATTTTAAACCGCATGATTGCTGATCAATTATTGATTGATCTCACGGATTGTCTATTGTAGTTGGTTTAAGACCGGAGCGTTTAAATATTCATAAACATCGAGCAAAACATTACAATTCTGATATCCATAACATTGTATGCTGCAATTATAGAAACAATACAGACGGTAAACACAGCTAGCTCACGCAGAGTAGTGCCGACAGTTGTATACAGTTGTATGTAGCTTCTCATGTTTGTATCAAACGGAAAACGTTTCTTATAATATAAATGACACCACCACTATGCAGACTCAGAATATGTATATAGTTATCCAATCTCAAGAGAAAATTATAAACATCAAATGCTTTGACTATCCTAGTTTTTGAAAAGTCATAAACTTTTTTTATTAGCATTTTATTTTATATTAAAAAGCGTTTCGCCTGTAAAGCATTACTTTCATGCATACAACATATAGCAAGTAGAGCGGGCAGGCCACTCTCTACACTGAATTCGTACTGGTTAATTGCTGTGCAATTAGCATCGCCGAACGCTTCACTCTCTCCTGAGCTCTTCATTACTATAGTTTGGTCATCTGTCCGTGTCGATAGCAGAACAGGCAAAAATATTATCATGATGTCAACTGTAAATCTTCTATACCGTTGGACATAGAAGCCATTCTCCAGAGATTACTTACCACTGCTATTGGCCCGGCATTTTATGCCTACGTGGGAAATATATTCGTCTAAAACTCTAGTGTGTTTTGTGTGTGGTAATGTTAACATAAGAAAAAGATAGTGTAAGTCATGTCTATGAGTAGAAGCGGAAGGAACACTTCCCGCATGCCAATAGATCAATCAAGTGGTATAAATAACTGGCGCGACAAGCCCTTAAAAGGTCATGGCAATGATACCGTGCCACGCTATAGTTTTGCACTATCTATACAGCAGTAAATCTTGAAGATACGTAAAAGGCAATACGAATAAACGAGATATTAGCAAAGCTAAGCAAGCAGATAAGTTCACCCGTGCTAAGCTCCATTGCTATATACTAGACAACATACATAGACAAACGTTTTACCAATAATGCTGGTCTGATCACGAAATTAATCAAGTTTGATGACGCATTTAATGTATTTACTTACTTCTCAGCGAATATTATAACAAGATAGGTTTGCTTCTTTATAACTGATATTTAATACTCTTTGCCTTTTTCATTAACAACAATGCCCCACGAACAAAAGCAAGGGAACCTCACACCGACCAACAAAGAGCGCAACGAGATATCACTATCAGATAACCGACCCTTATTAGTTCGCATTCAATGCAGACGCATAAGGCAATGTGCTACTGCTGACAAATGCGGTGAGATGTATGTTGCATTGTCTTAGTAATTAGACAGCCGAGAATGGTTCGCAGGACTAAATGCAAATAGGCAATATGGTCGGATGCAAGAGGTCGAGAGTGCAATATTGCGAAACAATTAAGAACGGCAAGCTGATCGGCCGATCCGATCGCAGCTTGAGAGGAGCTTACAAAACATTTCGTGCGCGACTGTGAGATCGACCCTAATATATCTAGACCGCTAGGTTGGTTCTAGTTGTGCGTAATCGGAAGCCAGACTTGTACTGGTTTACTTGTTTTAATGGTTGGTGAGTGTAGTGAACAGGCTGCCGTGGAAACTGGAAAGGTGCGTTGGCACCTGCACCCACGCTCGTTCTGAGGTCGACTGCCCACGCCACCTCCACAAGCCTGGCCGTGTTCCTATTGCTTACAGGCTTGTAGAATAACCTGTGTATTTGGAACTATCACGTCCGTATAACATGTATGAGTAGTCGGTGTTCTCCAAAGTATTTTGTTAAATCCGTATTCGGTAAGTTATTGGAATACTGCATCTGTATTCACTCTGTGCTTGATTTTTGTGCTCCTATTCCATCGATCAGGACAGTAATTTTAAACGTCAAATCATTGTTAGCCAATATTATAATTTACTGCCGACACCTACATAGTCCGGCATTGTTGCTTCGCTGATTGGAATGATCAGAAAATCTTAATTCTCATGTTTATAGGAGCGGAAAGTTACATGATCGTGAGATAACTTTTCATGATTACCTATGCGCAGACGACTGCAAATGATAGCATTTCACGTCGCGTGTATTAGAGTGATTATTAATTAACAATATGTTAGTCGGCGCGGCGTGGTCGGGTGAACAACGGAATTTTAATAAATTTGCACTGTGCAATACCAGGCGTATTTTTCTTGACATCTGCTCCTCCAGGTGCGATTACCTTTTCTGTTTTGCCATTAAGAACTATAATTGCTCTTATATTTGTTCTGCGAATGAAGTAATTTAATATTCATTTCTTTAAAGACTTCCTGTAGTAATTGTCAAGGTAACATCCAGATAAGAGAGAAATAACATTGACAATAGTCTTCCTCACGGATTCGCAATAAAGGCAATACGTAACACAAAAGGTGCATTCACCACAGGTTTGGCAACAACGGAACAAGATATGATTCACGATCACGGCTACCACCATATCTGGAAGGAGAACAAGTCAAACTGGCGGCGGATTGAAAAGAATTCTTCGTCCGTCATTACATATAGTTATACATCAATACATAATTCATCAGATGCAACTCTACATGGGCATACGCAGCTAATTCTAGCCACATGTTAAGATTACCGTGGTGCAACGCGGCCAATGTTGTTTAATGACTACTCCATATTAGTAGACAGGAAACAACAGCATCTGTATGTAATGAACCTCAACTAGAAGCCACATCCAATGACATCATTTACCTTCGAATACAAGTACCTTCGAATTTCGATACAGACAGCAAACCTCTTGCAACTTGAAAGGTTATATTATATAAGTAGTGTACGATAACGACGTTATTTAGATTACATTTTCCAGCCAGTCAACAAATATTTACGATGCCGCCTACACCGCATATTACCGTTTAGTTTATCGCCGACATTAAAGATCTTCCAAGTTACATGGGAACAAAATAACAAATGTCTGGCTATGCCGCCTCCTCAGTCTCGTTTGGAAACGTGTAGGCCTGAGAAATGCATACATCAATGGCTTTACAAGAGTGCCGCCTCATTTTGACTAACCGCATTTTTTGCAGAAAATTTCAAATTTCCTGTCAATTTACGAAGATGTAATTGATCGTATTATTCTCGTAGATAACCCTTAGTGTCTGTCGTTTTCTAATTAACTTACAACGAATCGTTCAAAAAAATCTGTAACCTTAGCAGCGACGAGCCTAAAGAGAGATATGGTTCTTGCCTAACGCTCATTAAGAAATCCCGTAGATTTCATCGGGTAATTAAGGGTAGATTATCACAAAATAAAATTTCTATAACAAACCACAAACTAAGATTTAGACAATAAAGCCATCCTATATTCCGTTGATGTTAAGTATACCACAAAAGTTTTAAACCCATTATAAAACTTTAGGTCGCCAACAACTTAAAACCAGAGCTAATAAATAACGCACTGATAATGATAACGCTCTCCATAAAACCCATAAAGATTCAAGGGCATTCCGAAAACGTAGCGAAACGTAACAAGCTTTCGCGTCTAGTGGAACTAATGGCACAGTCAATTAGATCTGTACAGGAAACTATAAATGATTATCCCTGACTCATTGCAGATTGTTTTTCGGTCCACCTGACTGTTGCTTAGTCAGTCATTTCCCTGAAATATTTGGCGGATAAAAAATATGGTTTTATTTGAAAATACAGTCAGCGTCAAATAGCAATGATTATAACAAGAACTATTTAGTAATTTGACAGTTTTTCGCTTTGCTAGATGACAAATTCAATGATTCGTTTAAGAGCCGTCAATTCATTTAAGGCATTCTCAGTTCAGTGCGCACGTTTTTCATGTTTAATAAATGTAAACGTATATGTATAATGAAATTATAAATTAAAAAAAAAAAAAAAAACAAAGTAATATCATAGTAGAACACAATTAATTTGTGTGTAAATGAAAAGAATAAAGATCCATATATTTTGTAACTTCGAGAAATGAAAATACTTTTAAATACGATTTTACACCTCTGAAGTAACTTAACTTATAAAGTTATAATACTTATAACATTTTACGAAGCGGCCAGTGAAGTCATAACCTAATGACAACTATAAATACCGAACCCACGCAATCCTTGAAACCATATTAACTTTATAGCATAGTATTTATATGGCAAGTTAAATCTTTTGTACGTAAAACAAGATTTCAATACAATAAGACAAACACAGGCCAATTATTTGGCAAAAAATACAGACGTACCGTCCAATAGAACTAATTGTAATGATACCTTCAAGGCTAACAATGTTATAAGTATCAGGACACCGATTATTTCATACGCTACAGCAATTATACATTCAAGTCGGTAGTTTTTAGTTCTAGCACAAATTGTTCAACGAATACTCGAAAAAATGCCTCAAAAACAACTGAAAGGTTGAAATTCAAATGATACAAATCATTGATCAGTTAGTTGCAGTGTTCACTTCGATGATAATTGTCTCTGGGCTTACGAGCCTACGCATATTAGCGGAGCATTGCCAAGGTTTTGCATGACCTGCATGAATACAGGAAGCTGATCATAGCAATTTAAACAAAGCGATCCTCATCTCAAGAGTATTTACAAAAAATGTTATTTTGAATTACATTTGACCAGCTTAGTTCATTGTCATGGATGATAAAAACAAAAGACGCACGATAAGATAAATGAAGGTATTATGATGATTGATCTTCCAGTGCTTTCTTTCAATATCCGAGAGCATTCTATTGTAGTCTGATAAAAATGGCTTCACTCGTATCGGTGTAACTGTTTTAGTTTACGATTATTTTTTAACGTCTTACAGCGTTACAACACAAAACTATACCACCGCCAAGTTAAGAAGCACCTCATGTCCGGTCTAAAAACCGCTTCGCTGATCATTATAATACATTTCATTCCGTAAACAGATTACAGAAACATTTTTACAACTAATAGAAACCGTATTGCATGGGCATAAGGAAGTTCCAGGCTCAATGTGTTGAGGTCAGTAATACCAGTTCTAGTAAAGCCATTTTCTTTATAGTAGCTAACTATACATTCTTCGGATTATCCGCGATCCATCGTGTGACCCAGTTGGAGCGCGGACTACAGCCGAAGCCGGTGAAAGTGTGAGATGCGCAAGGGAAACAGAGACGATTAATATTTCTCTATTAACATTTCGTAACCGCAAGTAGTGGAATCTAGTATGAACCGTGTTTGGGTATTGGGTGGCGCGTAAATTGCATGTAAAATACTTGCGTATGTAATATGAAAGGAATATCTTTAGGCGTACAATTTAATTACCATTAGAACAGGTGTGTCCATTAGGGTTCTCTAAGCGGCTAAATAAGAGAAGACTTGTCCAAAATGAAATAATTATACATGTGGTATTCGGAATAGTCGGTGCTATTGAATTAAAAGCCATCATTGCCATCAAACCATAGGCTGTGCACTCGTATCCGCTCTTATGACCTTGGTACAGCTACACACCGTTTATACGCATTGAGTTTTACACAATTATAAATTCAGTCGGACAAATAAGCGAGCTGGTCGTTGTGCTAATAATATTTGGCTAGTTACGGAATGTCGCTGACCTGCAAGTCCGCGCGATCGATACGCCTAACTAAACGTTGAACGGATATTACTTATTACATAGACCATTACGTCATATTTGACTACAGGCTGTCAAATGTGTGATTAGAAACTATAGGCTGAAAGTTGTCTGGGCAGGAAGCGAAGCGGAAACGCGCGTTGCCGCCAAGTGACCAACATTCGGAGGATGTACCATCGTAAAGACGTTAAACACCAGACTAGACTATTCGAAGCTTTAGCGCAGTTGCCCTGCGTGCAGTAAAATTACGTTCAAACGCCTGACACCGCCCTCGCACAAAATATCTTCTACGATATTATGTGGTTATGACCCTTAAGCGTCCCCAGACTATTCTGTGACACGTTTAACGGAGCTTTTGACGATCGACACACAAATAGCTGCAGGGCTCAAAGTGTCACTTCTTTTCGCGGAGAAGAGAATGACGGCAAAGTGCTTCTTGATTACACGTTATTAAAATTCGTGGCACGGACGCCGGGAGCTACTTATGGCGTGCTGTTCGAACGTAAGGTAAATAATATACGTATAAGTCGAACAATGGTAGGCGTCGTCCGGCCGACAAACGACATCTGCCTCGAACTTTAACTAGCTTGCTCACACGCGACGATAGGAAAAACGTGTGGCCCAGAATCGAAATAGACTGCAGTTAAGAAAGCAGTATTCGACATGTTAAGATTTATAAGAAGCACCACATGAGTCTATGTGATGAATTGATGATGTTATGGATAACGGAGCGCAGATTCCAATCATGTTTGCGATGTAGCCATCAATCAGCATCTTACAATGAAGACATACATTGTCTAGCTTCATCTTGCCATAGTTATTACCTACAGACAAGCATATAGATATCAACTGGGTGTGACTGGGACTAGCGCCTCGGCACCCAACGGTAGGATATGGTTAATTCGTAAAAGAAATCGCATACTCGCTCCAGTGATTATTTTTTCCAAATACAAAAAGCTTACGTACAACTTATGTACCTTAAAGAGGGTGGCTTCAAAACATCATTATGGAAACGAGACTAAGCCCTAACGAGCCGGGGATTCGAATTGAAACCTGAATCGATTCCCGCTCACGAGCGGTTGAATTCAAGCCCCTATCGGAATACTAAACATAGAACAGATGATCATATGTTGGAAGTTAAACTATGTATGTACTGAAGACATATTTGGTCACAAGAATACATATTATATTGACGTATGAGAAACTGCGAGCTCCGACTGAATCCGAAAGTTATTGGTCAATGATGTACGAAAAAATGAATAGCAGCACTTTTTGCCTGCGCCAAGTTCGGGCTAGGCATTACCTACATCTCTGAAGAAAGTGAAGGTGTCAATCCGTTATGTAATAGCTATTCCGTGAACAGTTAGACGCAGACAATGTAATCAATGTTCGTAGGAATTTCATACGGAATCGGAGGCCAATATAAATTATTTTTTTGCAATCGGCATTCCCACGAAAATGTCACACACAAAACTGTATCCACTTAGCATTTAAGAAGTCATATATCTTATCTTTTGTCTTAAGAAGTCTATGACTATGTATAATTGTATAGTCTGCAGTATCACATTGTTGGCCGACATTCCGTCTTCCTTGGAATCTGTCTAGTGAGAAGTACACAAGAATCTCGACATCTCTGTCGAGGATGCGTGAAACGACACTTTCTCGGGAGGATTTTCTGAAAGTAACAATGTGATTGTTTTAGCGGGCGTGATACGGCGGAAGAGAGAAATGGGTCGAATTACCGGCACCACACGTTCTGCTTTGTCATTCCTCTTGAATCGTCATTCCATTTATACTCTGTAGTTTATACAAACCTAACCAACAACAAATGTATATTTATTTACGAATAAAAGAAGCTCAACTGTCTTATGAAGATTGAGCAGAAACCGTGTTTAGCACGGCCCCACCACCCGGCACAACATTCAGCAGCAAATTTGCAAATTAAGAAAGTCATTCAAATGTACTTATTACTTGTGTACTTATTACTAGAAAGAGTGATTAGATTAGATCTATAATTTGCGCCGCCTTTCGTGCCAGCAGGTCCTAACAGTCTTGAGTTTTCTAATAAGATACGCCCCTTCGTGTGAGCAGGGCGGAGTATTTTCCAGTCCACTAAACGCGATTACTCTCGGTGTCAGTGCTTTTATAAATGCATTAGGCGGTTTCTATTCCATTATACCGATGACATTTGAACGTTATCTTAAGCTGCTGTTAATAACATCGCCGGCAAACTATAACATAGACCACTTTAGGTTAATATCAGGTGGTCAAACGTTTATACTCGCTATAAATTAGTCCAAGCTTCTTTATCAAGCTTGAATTAGCCTGAAAACCTTTTGGGATTTACACTGAGAGTAGTTGTGTTACACTCTCAACTTAGATTACATATAAATACTCGTAACTCCATTACGAACCCTTACATGTATAAATTTAACCTGTGATTCAGCATCGTTGTTCTAAATCTCGATGTTATTATCAATTTTGTGAATGCAGATCGCTGCGATGACAAAGCCTTGATCTTGACCGAACGGGTATAAAAATCCCATTCTCTTGCGAGTTGGATCGATGCCATCTTTCTGCTGTTTTATACACATTTTGATATATGAATTCATCTCACTTAAGCATAAATGTCAAGTTTAGATTTTTCGATGAAACGTTGATAGATATATATTTTTTGTATTGAAATGATTAAATTTTCTTCGAATACGATATAAGTTATGATATTATTTCAAGGCAATGATTTAGACTGCCCGATTGCCCTATAATTCCCAACATACATAATGGGTTATGTACCATTTTCAATGGTCTTTAAATGATCATAATGGATAATTATCTGAATTTCCTGGGATTACCATTAAGATGACTCAACTCAACAGTTTATCATCAAGGTAGCCTAGATATTCTCGTAAAGCTATCAGTCTGTCAAACACACGAACCTGTTTTGCGAATGCAGGGCTGCAGGCCCGTTACAGGCATTTGTCAAACGACGCCAACTGTGTCCTAATTATAGCCCTCATTGTACTAGTACAGATGCGCACACGCAAGGTTGTTGCACACCTGTTATGTAGCCGGGTGCGGACTGAGGAGCTTTCGATACGTTTTCTTAAAAACCTGTACCCTTACCATGAGTTGTGACATTGACGTTTTCGATAACTAGTATCGAGTTTACTACCTGTGCACAGATGCACAGATAGTAAACTCGATACTAGTTATCGAAAACGTCAATGTCACAACTCATGGTAAGGGTACTGATTACTTAAAGTTTATAATGCTCTGAGCTACATGCCTTCCGGGATGTGCTAAAGTTTATGTAAACCAGCCGTTAAACTGCTAAGCATGTTTACACAATACATAATATTGTTTTCCGTTGCCGCGATAATTACTCATGAAATAAAACAACTAAAACGGATTAAATCGCGTATACTAATTTAAACTTCATCCCGACATTTCGAACCCTTTAGCAGCGTTCGTGGTCATCGGGTGGACTGAGGAAAAATATTAATTTACCTCCATCCTCAAAAAATTACAAAATGCAAACCTATCCACAAAAAATATTAATTTACCTCTATATATATATATCAAGCCATATTTCCTTCGAATCCGATTCGCCAATTATCTACATTCTTGCAGGCTAAATAAATCATCAGTCTGCTTGTAAGCCCATTCCAACATTCCACGTCGACAATTTCATTAGTCGTAACGTCGGGTCACTTTATTGAACGTATCTATCTTATTTACAGTTATAAGAAAAATCTTAGAAGATACCGAAGGCACTCCGTAATTAGCAGCAAAACTAAACATGAAAATACGTAATCACTTTTTATGTAATAATGTGTTTTATAGTGGAATTAATAATTATGCTAAAGGAAAGTATGCAATAATATCAATAAAGATAAAGTTCTCTATTATGTTAACTAACGCATAAAATGTTGCAGTTTCATTATAATATGTTTTAAGTCGTTTTAAGAAAACTATTTTTTACATGTTTTTAATTAATTAAAAATAGGTGTGTTGTGGATTCATGAAGAAAATGCAAAAGGTAGCCGGACATTATTTTTATGGTTATTTTTTTTTTTCATAAATGAACTGCGGGAAAGTTAGTAACGCCAGCTGGAATCTGCGTAATCTCTAGTATAGTCTCTAGTTTCCCCCGAATTGGGCAAACCCCTCTCTCATCATCGCGAGCATCTCTCTATTAAAAAATATACAATTTTTTTCCTGTGTAATAGACTATTTATACATTGCCTCGTGTCACTATTTGCAAGACTAATTCAACACTCGAATATTCCATTGACGAATGTCGTCACAGGTGAATGAAGAGAGAGGCCCATTCATGCGCACAATCAGTTTCGTCACACAATAAATACATTACGACCAGTATTTTGAACATATGACGACGTGCTCCGATATCGCCGCGCCAGTCACGGTCGACCGCACTTTAAACGATGGTATTCGCAAATGGTCCATCACTTCAACATCAATGTTATATTAATATACGGGTAATATAATCTTAACTGGGCAGTCACTATATTGTTAGCGCGATTTTAACATAAATGTTTATTTATTTCAACATAAAGGTTTTTATCAACTTTGATCAAGATGACGACCGGTCTGGCCTAGTGGGTAGTGACCCTGCCTATGAAGTTGATGGTCCCGGGTTCGATTCCGATTAAGTATTTATATGTACATATCTATCTATTATATATATCGTCGTCTAGTACCTACAACACCAGCCTTACTAAGCTTACCGTAGGATTAGGTCGATTTGTGTCAGATTGTCCCGAAATATTTATTTTATTTATTTATTTTTAAGATGAATATAATTTAACCATTTATTTTAAGTTTAAGTCTCAGTAGTAATTTAATTTTAAAATAAACTAAAGGTATGCTAATGAGCTGCTGGTATTACAGGAATTAGTCAAGCAAATTAACGCTGGCATCCCAAAGGACTAGAACTAATGGCACCAGTCTCGAAATAACGTAGACAGGGTAGTGAGATTAGTATATATGTTGATGTGTAGGTATGCTCTTTCCAACTAGAGTGGACGGTCGTTTTATCTAATACTAGCTTATGCCCGCGGCTTCTCACGCGCAGAAGAACCCCCTTTTTGACCCCTTAGGGGATGAATTTCAAAAAATGCTGAATTACTTTTCGTGTATTCGAATAAGGAGTGTTTACACAAAATTTCAAGTCTCTAACTTTAAATTTAACACAATCGCCATACAAATTTTCAACCCCCTTTTCACCCTTTTAACGGTAGAATTTCCTAAAATCCCTTCTTAGTGGGTCCTTGCGATATATAAACTACCTATTGTGAAAAAATCAGCTATCTAGGTTAAGCGGTTTGGGCTGGGCGTTGATCAGTCAGTCAGTCAGAACTTTCACGTTTATTTATATAGATTAACTCTCTTAAACTTATCGGTTCGATAGTAACTTATGAATATTACTTTCTGAACTGACACACGATAGTATTGAAATGGAAGGTTTCCTTTAAATCGACTAGCGATCAGAGTAACTAATCCATACGAATCTTATAAATGCGCAAGGGTCTGCATTTTAACTCTTCACGCTTAAACCGCTTAAAATATTCATATGGAATTACTTGGGGGTTCAGGTTCCGGGTAAGAAATAGGATAGTTTCTGTAGGTGGAGTTTGTATAAAAATCAATAATAACTCGTTCTGCAAAGGCAAAGCCGCGAAAGCTAGTCTCATGTAAACTCTATTATTATTATTATTTATTATATAAATATAAAGGAGCAGAGGGGATTGCCGAGCGACCAGCTAGACGATACTAGCCCTGCAACCACAACCTTTATAAAACCGCAAACGTGCAGTTTAGATTTAAATGCACCAACACTGATGCACTGTTAAGATTTACAGCATACTACAAATCTACTCAAAATCTAATTCACCTTAAGGCTTATTTTTAATAGAGAGTTTGACTAAACCAAAACCAAAAATAAATGACCTCATAAAAAAAACATTTATTTCCTAAAACATATTTATCTTTGCTTACATTAGGATTTAAATATAAATACAAGTAATACAGTCAGCCGTCAGATATATGAGAGTTGTGGAGGTGGTCACTAATATCTGAACAACGCCTCTATTGTCAAGTGCATGTTCAGATATTTATGACCACTATATATAAACTTTCAGCGATCGCTCAAGAGGCTGTGGCGTGGCGACAGTCTATAAGACAGGGCGCGATGTTTTGGAAACTTGAAATAATACGACTAGATGAAATAAGGCTGCAAGAGATTTACCTATCTCCTAAGTACGAAAAAAAAAACACATCTATCTCCATCTAGATCAAGTAATTAGTCGGGTCTGGACTCTAGTCATTCTGAATTTCTGCCGTCATGTAAAGGCCGCATGAAAGTAACCGCAACGGATATTACTTTCTCGTCCATCAAATACCACACGTTCTTTATTTTCCGCTAGCAACAAGCCATAGATGCAGAATACAGTCCATCAAAGCTAATATTTATTACACAAATATTACATTTTCTAAATGACATTTCATTGAAGAAAAAGACGAGTAGCGTGGCTATATAACAGTCATTGTTATCCATTATTCAGTCTGAGAGAACCGATAAAAAGCTGTTGTTTGTCTATGGACTATTTTAATATTCGGCCAACCGTTTAGTTGATTGTTCTCCGGGACGGCAATTTATCGTAAAAGGTGGAAAATACTTCGGAAGCTGGCAGCGAAATTAATCGAATACAAACAGTTTCCGAGGCGGTTGCGTGGCGTGGGCATATGTTAATAAGGTCTCACAAGTTATAGGAAATTGAACTCTACAGCATTACATTACACCTAAGGCAATAATATCATTAACATAACAGTATATGTGCAGTATAATTGAAAAGACATACGTCTATTCAATACAACGCGGCAGCAGATGGGACTTGTCAAGGATGTCAATATGTCATCAATGGAAATAGTTGTTCGTTGCTTTGCCGTATGGGTGTAGAAAACGATTAACTTGGTGTTTTTGCATGTCAGTCGCGATATATTTAGACATCGGTCCTGTGCCTTTTAGTTAAATTAGCTGTGTTGTACCTATTCCTATTAAGTAATCAAAGATATACCTAACAAAAAACAAAAGAGAAGTTTACATATTGCAATTATTTTATTTACAAATAAACGCGTAAGATTACAGAGAAATGCTTTCTCAGTAAATCATAACAGTCGTATCCATCGTTCGTCAACATAAATCAAACACATGGTTGAGTGTTATGAAGAAAAATATTTGAAAGTTGGTTCGATGGCGAAACGGTCAACATCAAAGGCTTCTGATTAGAAATGGAGCGTTTGATTCAGCTATAGGGCTTCGGTATTACACAACTTATATTGTTTGGAACGGTTACATCAGCTGATTCATATCTTTAATAGCATTTAGGTGGATCTAAAGCAAGAAGCTTAAAATAGGTGTTTGTTTAACCAACTGGTATAATAATAGTATATCACAAGTTGGTGGTCTAATGTGGCTCTAATCTATTAAATTATTAAAAAAACATTTACATTAGTTAGATCTCATCTGATTTGCATTGTTAAGCTAAAAGGCTCCCAAGGCTTAATACATCAAAAACACATCAAACAATCAGAGTAAAACACTTTCAAAATCTAAAGGGCCTACAGATGTTCGTAGCTCGCAGATTTTAAATCTGTTTGGAATGACAACTGGAGATGCGGTGAATTTAACACGGACAACCTTCCAGCAAGGTGATGCCTAAGATTCGTTGCAAAACATGGAGATAGATGTGCCTACGTGCCAGAAGGTAACAAGGCCCGTGCCTTATAAGATCTCGGTGGGCGGAAGCGTGCCCGAGCCCGACAAAACGAGCCACAATAAAACTGTGTTGAAACACGAATAGCCAAAACAAGGACCGACAACTCTGACATTTTTAATCAATATTTAAAAATAAACTGCTAATAGTCTGCTTGGAACTAAATGAATATCGAAGGAGTTTAAAGGTGCGCGTGAAACGTAATTTAGTTTCTAATTAACAGAATTGAAATATGGCTTTCATTTTGCACTTTCTTCACTCGTATAATTAGTTATGCTGCTAAACTCTCGCTTTAACATTACAATTTCTGAATTCGTCATGTTTGTCATTGAATTAAAATATCAATACACTAACAGATTTGAGATTACATTAAAATTCTAAACCTGTTGTCGTCCCACTGATTTTATGTTTATCAAACCAGCATTCCGATACTACGACATACCGTGGTTTGACTGCTTTTGGGCGTGGAATGTACCGAGATATATTTTAAGAAATCCGAAGTAACGGAAAAAGTTATGACTATTATCTGTCGTTACTCGGCAATCTCGACGCGTTGCGAAAGTGAAACATCGATTTTAACGGCATATTCAAATTGGGATTGTTTTAATAAAAAAGCTAGCGGGTGGGAATGGAAACCGGGCTGAACAATCGGTCTGAATTACTCTTCGTTCCGATGGCACACCATTGCGACGCCATTAAAGCCACTATTTCTACCATTCACTTGAAAAGGGATGTAACTCCACGCTAACATCTGTTTTACTTCTCTTTTCAGATATAAGGCACACTTTATCAACGCACAGTCGCCTCTACCTAGTTAACAATTTTCTGGCCGCTACATAAACAATCACACATTACATTAGGTACACGAGTATCAATCGGAATGTACTTACATGTACGACATCGTTCTTATGGAAAACACATATCAGAGGCGATAACCGTACAAACGACAAAACGGTCAACCTTAACAGATACTTCAAATACTTGGCTACCATAGTAAACACAGGCGGTTTTCAACAGCACGTATCGCTGAGCAAATGGAACATACGTTTCGAATTAATTTGCGGTGTAAGTTATACTGCTTTGAATAAATTTAGGAGGGTAAAAAGCGAGTAAGCACTAAGATCTAGGTCGGTAACCGCGAGCTCCTTTCCATCGGGGTTCAACGAGGCGTGCTGAGATACAGCCACGGTCGGCTGGCACAACCTTGGCCATCCCGGCCATCCTGAATGACATCACCACCAAATGTGCCGACCGTATGGTGAGGCCAAGGCCAGAATTTCGATCGATGCTAATAACAGCGGAATATTAAAAAGGAAAGGCAGGTTGACGACCCCTGGTGTCGCAACAGTGGCCGAACTGATGGATTTCTCGTTCTAAGAGCTATTTGTAGTAAATCCAAAGTTAGAAAACGTAAATCATTTTACGACTCCACCGTTTACATGTCCAGCTTATAAGTGCCCAACTTGTGGCGATTGAAAACTTTCTAAAGCTCGCCAGCGATAGAATTTTATTGTTCCCGCTCCGATAGCAATCTGCACATTCTTTCAACAGTATTCGCGCCCGTCGTTATCTGAGAAGTTATCGAACACATAAATCGCTCGGCACACCTCGCACGATATGGTATCTTACCGAGACGGCGATGGAGGCGCCGGGTACGACGGCGGTCATCTCATGGCCTTCGGGGGCGCTTAAGAAGCGGCGGAGGGTGCCGTATCCTGAGGCTGAAGCTACCATGGTCACCATTGTACACTTCACTGGCACTGTGTCATCACTCGCGGCCACGCGCACGCAGCACGCGTGTCGAGGGTCTACTGAGCGCGCGCGCGCCCCACCGCTAAGACGCTCCAATACCAATAGTTTGTTTAGCGACATTAGATAAGTGCGCTTATAATTGTACTTCCGTTTCCCATTTAGAAACATCCTTATATGATCCAGGTTTAAATATAAGTATACTTTCTTGGTGTTTTTATTTACACTTGAGAGTACATCAGTTTGACCTATGATAATAGAATGCTATGAAAACGTAGATAAAAGGTTGTAAAATTAATATTGATTATTATAAAAGTCACTCTCAATTATATAAATAAGAATATTTCAGTAGAAAACTTTACACATAGTGGAAATTTCAAATGTCGTAAGTCGCATATAAAAGTATGTCCCTTACGACATTTGAAATTTCCACCGTCGATATTTACATAAATGTTATGAATATGAACAAAATTTAATTATTTTCCTATGTTTATAGTTTAAAAAATAAATTGTATGATTCTCATAAACACCAGTCAGGATATCAATACAAATTATTTCTGATTTATAATAAGGTTGTATTAATTATACAAATGTAAGCTGATGTTACCAACAAAAGTTCAAAAACAATCACTGTATTGTTGATGAATCAATAAATAAAACGTATTTAACTATCCCTGTTACACTTTCAGCTATATAAAAATAATTAACTATACTGTACCTGCGACTACAGATACAATTTGTTATATAAATTTACTTAAGAATGATTCAATAAAAATTGCTTTGTAAGAAAATAATAACAAAAATTGCATAAAACGAAGCTTATCTTATCATATTTACAGAGATACAATGAATGCAATAAGGCTTTCTTGACTTGTCAACCTTAAGACAAAACAGATAAGACTATTAGCAGTAGTTTAAAAGTACCTTAATGTAAGAATGACTCATAGAAATGATGTAATATTGCAGTGATAAGAATATGGAAATATAATTAAGAATTGTTTTATTCAAAAACAATAATTTTAGCATACCTTTGCAAATTATATTATTTGATTTGGAGAAAATCTGAAGATCTGTGGTACTGAAAGAACTTATACTTTTAGTTTTAATTAACACAGATACTCAGATGCATTTTTTTCTTTTTCTTTATTTTGATAAATTAAAGTATTCTGATTTAGATTTTATACCCTATATCCTGAGGCCCACAGGCCTACATGTAGTACTCATTACTTTAAAGAAATCTGAATTTTATAAAATTGTAACAGAGTTAAGTTTTATTTGTTTCCTTCGATTTTGACACATAAGAAATTATACTTTATTTCCTACACTATAGAGAACGAATTCGAGTTTTTACTTGTATGGTCAGCCTCAGGAGGATATACTCAAACACAATTAGCATTGTCAATTATCCTTTAAAGTTATTCTAATGTCTATATGTTTACTATTACGACATAAAAGAAACAAAATAATACTAGGACGTAATGAAAAAGCTTTCAGTTTTTCAGTTCAAATTTATTTAGGTATAGAATATGTGAAAAATAGTTTGAGTAATTTAATAGTTGACCTAAAGTACTTTCCCTAAACATTAACAAAATTGAACAAGACATGGTATTTTTTATATTAAATTAAACCACTCACCAAAAAAACCATAGCATTGATATAAGAAATAATTTGATATATTTATTATGATACAACCCATTTAATTTTACCCTAATTCCTGGGATTAATTACCGAGCGGACCCCAGGCTACAATGAGCCATGGCAAAATGCCAGGAAACAAGAGGAAGATGCATGACCAGGTAGTCACTCGTCACTCTATGCATAGAAGTTTTTATTAAATTTGACTGCATCAAACAAAACAGTTGTAACTTTTTTTTCTAACAAACCCAATAATATTGCAAATTTTGCTCCAGCAGTTTAAAATTTAAGCAAGCAAAATATTGCAAGGAAAGCCACTAGCCTGAAGACTAGTAATTAACATTTGAAATAAACTGGTTTGGAATGTATAGCATATAATCATATATTATGCGGGCTAAGGTGAACCACTTCATACTTTTAGCGACCTAATGAGAAATTTAATACTTAGTTCATTATCATTAGCAGATCATAAACAGAGAGATGTGTCAGAAAGTCATTAAAACTGTACTAATAACTGTACATAGATTATGTCATTGATGTAAACAATGATTTCATTAATAAGTATGTTGACATTGATACTTTAATAATTCAAGGTCAGGTATATGGTTATAGTCAGATTTTGTTTATATATGAAAACAAACTGGGACACTTGTTAAATTGTAGTCACAATTTGGGTAAATGAACACATAACTAATGAAATATGAAAGAAAACTTTGTTGAACCAACATAATAAATATCTTAATTTTTATAATCTGTTTTGCCTTAAGGTTGACTGGTAGAGAATGCCTTACGGCATTAAGCCCGCCTTTTGTACAGTGTATTTTATATACTGTGCATTAAAGTTTAAATAAATAAATAAATATTAACAAAATAAGAATGAAGTAATACTGCCCTATTCGGGCGGAAGAGTGAAAAGTGTTCAATACCATTTTAAAGTATCACTAATTAAATTTCTAAACATGTTGTCATTATAAAAAGGTCAAGAACAAAAGGGGTCTGACATAAAAGCGTCTACATTGACACATAAGGAACATAACAATGTTCAAGAGCTATAATTTATTCATCAGTAGTGTGGGCTGCTCACTGCGCCCACTAACAAACCTTGGTTAGTTTTATTAGATTTATAAGGATACATGGTCACTTTGGCACTCATTTCTTACTTACTTCAAGATCAAATTGGCAATTTCATGGATATTCTAGTAAACTGATCCTTCAAGAACATACTCCCATGATACAAAACATGAAAATGCATTTATCATTCCTGCACTGATGGAACTGATAATGAGCATCGATAAAGACATGCTAGCACGAGCACGACAACCAAGGCAACATGAACACGGCTGAGTGGAAACTGCTAACAACCGGCAATTACAACCGCAGCGCTCACCTGTTTTGTGTCCACCGAGTCCGTAGCCTCCATGTTGGCATGTGTTCGCTCCTGCCTCTCCATGACTTCGGAAACATCAGAATTGCTTAAACCATTTACTAGCCACTATAAATGCACACGGTATGAGTATAAACATAACAATCGCGATGGACTCCGAATTTTTTTACGAAACAATGTCAATGATCAGACAGCTCACGTTAGACACTTCAAGTCCACTACACTAAGGAAAAATACATTACGGTCATGTAATCATGAAATTACACACATTCTGCTTGTTTCAGTAAAGAAACAGAGAACATTAAGTGAATTTTTTCGCTATAATATCAAAAACACTGTTCATCACCATCTTAAAAATTTCACACATTCCGTCATCGAGGCCGACTGACTGGTCGCTGCCCTAAGTGTCGTTCCTGTTGACGCAACAGTTTCATTTATAACGTATTTCCTAACTTTACTGTTAGTAACGCATGTTAATTTAAGTTCTCTAAATACAATGCATTTTATCTGTAAAACTGCAGTAAATTGGTCCAATAAGATAATTTACTAATATAGAACAAGAATCTGTGTTTCTCATAAAGATTAAATGAATGCTTTGTAAACGTATAACGGAACAGTGAAGAATTATTAGTTTTAATGCCATCTAGTATCTGTAAAGTAACTAGAATTAGCATTAACTTGGGTTTTATAATCGAAAAACGCCGTATTTTTTTTTTCTATAAATAGGTAATTCATCAAAGTAAGTACATATTGCCTGCTTTAACGTTTAATTGCGTTATATTTATTGAAATGTTAACATAAAATACTTGTTCTATACTTGTTCTGTAGCGAAACACATGTATGGGAATAATAAAACGTTTCGCAATAACGCTCCTAAAACGTCAATTATTCGGCTTGAACTGTCAATTCAATGACACAACTCACACAAAATTAACAAAATTTAGTCAACTTGAAGCAATTTGTAATCGATATAAGTTGAGTTTAAATGCCATAATTTAATCACATAAAGTCATGCCTCGGGATAAATCATCCCATCGTGACAGGAGAAGTTCGTCCTATAGCTCTGACTCGTCGTATGATAGGAAAAAGTCTAAAAGCAAGCACAAGAAACGTTCACGATCAAGAGACAGATCTGTAGCTAGTAGCCATAAGAGCAAATCTAGCTCTCACAGGCATAGAAAGAGGAGTTATTCTAGAAGCTTGTCTCGGGATCGCTACGAGTCTAAGTCGCGGCGGCGGTCGAGTTCCCGTCCCCGCTCGAAGCGGTCTCGTCGTTCACTATCGAGAAGCAGGTCTAGAAGCCGCAGAAAACACAGCAAAAGTAGCAAGAAGTCTCGCAGGAGGTCGCGTACTCGCTCTACAAGCAGTCGCTCCAGTTCTTTTGATATAGGTAACTTTAGTAGCTTAAATAGCATTTCTCTCATCTTTCTCTCTCTGTTTTCTAAACATGTATTTTTTTTAAGTGTGGTATTTTCTGTAGGTTTTATGTTATTTCCACTTTGAAGAACTCAGAATCAGAAGAACTCGTTTCTTCTGATTATGATGGAATAAAATAATGTCCCAAGATTTCCTTCCTCCTGTCCTTACCATTTCCCATATTTTTAAAAGTTTTAAATAGGTATGTATTGAACTTTTTGGATACTTATTTTTTCCATTGGGATAGAAAAAAGGCCTTATGATTCTTAGTATAAATGGCATGATATTCTCAGAAAATAAGTAGCATTTTTTTGAGATACCTACACTGCTAGGGGTTAAATCACCTTGTAACTATTTCTCATCTCTGAATAATCTACTAAACAATATGTATGATGATCATATGTGTATCTAGGAAAAGGGACCTTATTGTCGATGGCACTTACGTTGAATCGCATTGCATTTGTAGTGTATTGTCTTAAACAACTACATAAGCGCCATTGACAATAAGGTCCCTTTTCGTAGATAATGTCACATATTTTTATAAAAAGTTGCTCAAACTTTACCAAACTTTAGTTCCTGATATTCTAAACATTTTCAGAACCAGCACAAGGCTTCAAGTCTGCTCGACTAGATGACACAGAAACCAAAGTGGAGCAGGCTATTAAGGCTGCAGAGGCTGCCGGATTGACAATGACCAAGATACCAACATATGAATATCCGGACATTGAAGTCAAAGAAGACATGCCTACAATCCATGATAGGAACTTGCTTGCCGAGTTGAACAGTGATGTATTCATCCAGAGATCCTTTACATCTTCAAAAAATAAGAAAAGCCAGAATATTGTTATTGACTTGGATGCGGAGACTGTAAAAGTACCTAAAAGTGACATTAAAGTAAATAATTTGGATGACACTATTTTGAACATGGATGTGAGTATAAGTTGATACATTGCTTGGCTTTTGATAGGTGTTAGGCTTTCACCCCAAAAGGATTCACAGTAAAATAAAACACTGTATTACATTTTTTTTTAAAGTGGAAATAAACAAGCTATTTTATTTATTTATACTGTGTTATAGCCCTGTTACAGTCAGTGTCTTAGGGTGTTATTGCACTTGGGCAATTTGCAAGCGATTTCTATACAAAACTCGCTGCGTATTCGCCTCCATACAAAATTCGCTCGCAAATCGCAAGTGTGATATTAGCCATATAGTTAATTGCAGTCAGTATGGCCAAATATATTGATATAGGTCTTTATTTATAGCAGTAAGGATGTGTATTGATATATTTGGACATACTGACTGCAACTAACTATATGGCGCTGACTGCACTGACAACTTCTGTGTATCAAGTGTATGATCTAACCTTAGCTGATGTAAATTGCAGAAAGGTTAATTTACAATTTTTTTGCTTTAGGAAATTCCAAGCGAGGAAGAGTTGAGAGAGATGTGGATAAAGAAACTTTACACATATAGGAAGAGAATGCTGAGAGGAGAAATCTAATAAAGTTTTAGAATAATTAACTTACTGAACTTGTTTTATTGCATCATTTATTGATCAACTTAACTTTTACTTTAACCTGAAGGTAATGCTAAGTTAAGGTAGCAAGTACTTAACATACATGGATAATATAGCTTATATAACAAATAACGTTTGTAATTTAGTACTTTCACTGTAAAATAAAATAACCAAAAATTAGCCTAGTATATTTATTCAAACATTATAACATAACAACTGGCAGTTGCAACTCACAATTTGAAACATGTTGTGGAACTACAATTTTCGTCTATATTTACAGTAACGTAGGGTTGCACGCCCTACACCCTTGAGGTAAGTCGCTTTCACATGTTGTTCCGCTCGCGCTGAATACGACTGCTGTAGGTCCGAGACACCAGGTTCCAGGCGTCCATGTACCTGTCCATGCACATGGCGATGCATTTCTGTTCTGAACTGTCCAGGGCCGTGCCGGGTTTGTTTATGCACTTCTTAAAACATTTCTCGGACATTTTCGTCAGAAGTTCTTGTGCATTAGCGATCGCAATTTGCTGTTTTACTTGATCCATCAACTCTTCCTTTTGTGTTCCCGAAAGCGAACCCGTTGATAAGGTATCCATTTTAAAGTTGTAAGATTTTTAAATCGGAATATAATAATTTATTCGAATTAATTTCATGTGACAGTTAGGTAACCTAAAAATTTTCGTATCTTTGGCTAATGGATCTACTTTTTTAAATCTATATGCCAAAGATAATATAAATATCCTCACAGATACTACATGCTTGAACTTTAAAATTGTCACAAGTAAGCTGTACTTAAATTAACATTTAGAAGTTCAGGGTTGTAATTTTCCTTATAAAGTCAATTACTAAATTACATAACTAAGCAAGTTATAAAAAAGAAAATTACTGTCATCAAAGACATCACAGCTCGGACAACGGCTCTATTTGACATTGACATTTGACAAGTTTGGATGCCGGAATATTATTGTCAACATGTCAACATACTGATAGCGTATTTTGTTTTAAAAATACGCAGGATCAGTATGCAGTAGCTTAATTTATTTATTACTCGTTGCGATAGTGAATCCAGATTACACATGGAAGGGAATACTGAGGTCGAAGACGTGACTAGTACACTATCTCACGATGAATTGCTCGAAGTAACCAAGTCTACCGTGTGCACGTTACTTAGTTGTGATCCTTTGCTTGCAGACTTGCCAACTGATATTATACTAGAAGAAATACATTCTCAGGTGAAATATTAAATATAATTTTTAGTTTAAGGATAAGTATTTAACTATCTATTCATATACTTACATTAGTATTTAAAGTTACTTACTTTAACTCTATTTATATTTTGTTTACAGATTGCTGTTGAACATGGCCAATCTATTTCAATTTACATATCAAGAGAGGATGAACCTACATTGAAAGTTATTGTAAGTGCTGAGCTCAAAGTCTTCTTTTGAGTAATTAATTAACCTTGGAATATTTATGAAATAAAACAACTAAAAACTGATTATATTGCATAGAGTAAATAAAAATTTTATCATGAGGTTTCAAAACATTAGCAGCATTCATCAACTCTGGGTGGACTTTTTTAGTTCTATTGTTTCAAGTATAATTATTGCAGCAACCAAAGCCAATATTTTGGATTGCTTGATTTTTGCTATTTAGCCTTTTATTGTAAAGAATATGTGTTCACAACTTTAACCTTTAAACTGTCCAGCTAATCATGATCATGACATGGTTTAACACATATCAATCCAGATACCTTTTTGTGTAATAAACTAATAAAAAAAAAAAAAAAAAAAACTTGCTACACACTATGCACATAGCCACAGCCTGTGTTTTCTCCATATGTAGCAAAAAGCTGCTATGAATAGGGAACCTGCTAGCAGGTTCCTGGCACTCAATGTGTTAAGTATGACATAGAAGCATAGGATTTTGTGGAGTTACTCACACAGCATTCTATGGATCTGATTTGCCACCTATGCGATTCTATTACAGGTCCCACAAAATGCTTCCATAAGGGATCTCAAAAAGGCTGTCGCTAGGCACTTTGAGATCTACCAACAAAGGACTGGTAGCAAAGTGAAAATCTCATGGAAATACATCTGGAAGACTTACAACCTGTGTTTTGACTCACTGGTCTTGGACAATGATAACAGCACTATAGAAGACTATGGGGTCACAAACAAAGTCACACTGACTTTTAAGAAGAGGAGAAAAAAAACTAGGAAATTTTCATAATATCATATAATGTCTAAGTATATGCTATATATAATATAGATTTTTCACAAAACACTTAGTCTTACTCCAAAATCTAAAACATAATGCTCCAACCCTACAATTTAAAAAATAATGTATGTCATATAATTACTAAAAGTAATAACTCCATGCTTCTCTCTCTCTACCTTTGTGGTAGAGGTTGCAAGTAAAATAAAATACACATAATATTTGCTATACTTCACTTATATATATGCATTCACCTATGACCATGAACTTGGTTGACTGAAGACTTAGTTTTTTGCAAATTGCTTAGGAAAATATACTTATACACCATGTTATTTTCTATTTTCAAGTCATTACCGGTACATAAGTAGAAGATAACTGGCATAATACACTAAAATAATGGCTTTTGCCAGCCAAAGCTTACGCAAAGGGGCTAATACCATTCCTCATTTATCAGAAATTAACATTGATATAACTTTTATAGCATGTTGACGGAAAAAAAGCCAAACAACATCACATCAGGTTCTTGGATGTTTACTCAACGCAATAACAGCTGAGAGAAGTCGGGAGCAGAAGCTAATACGTATAAATAAGATACTGTTAAGGTCTGTTAAGCTTTCCGTCAATGTGTAGTGTTGCCTTTAAATTGATAGAATTTTAAAAATAATATGGTGTATTGAATTATATCAGAGCTCATGGCCTAGGTTTGACCGTCCCAGCGATTTAAGATTTTATAGTTGCTCAAAGTCAGGCTGCGGAGGGGGCTCCTGAGGCAGCGGTTCGAAGTCGCCGAGGCTGTAGCTGGCGTCTTCGTGGCGCGGCGTCGCCAGCGGCCGGTCGTACGCGTCCTTCAGCAGTTCTTGCTCATGCTACAAATATTCCATAAATAAATATTTAACCTTTTGACACCCAAAGACGGCTCATGGATGCCAACGACGGCTACGGATGTCAGCTTCGTTAATGCGATAGGGACCTATGGGGGATTCCATAAAGTTCGCTCAACAAAATGTTATGGCGTCACGGTTTTATTTGTCGTCTGGCGCTTAAAAAGGTTAAGGACAACCTTACACAAATCGATATGAGTTCAATAAGTGTAAGGCGTGAGTGGACGCTCACGGTACCGCGAACATCGAAGTTCGTATATTTCGAACATCATTATCTTTTACTCTAATTAAGGCGTCATGAGAGTGACGAAATTTACGAATATTGTTTTTTGCGGTAGCGCCGCTGAGCGTTCGGAGTAGCGTGTAGCGTTGAGTCGGGGGATATGAGAAACATGCACTGTGCCTAGCTAGCCTCGTACAGTAGGCATCAAATATATCGGAGCAGCTAATAAAAAAAAAAAGAGAAACCATGCACTTTATCGCCTTGATAATAGAGGCGTTATTCCGAAATTTGTGACTACTTTGGAAGCTCCGATATATTTGATGGCGACCGTACATTTGCATTTGGTTAACATCCACGCCCGCTTCACACCAAACTGGAGCTTTCACTCAGACCTTACACTCAGGCTCGTACCATAGGCATTTGACGAAATGCATATTATACAGAATGATCAATCCAAATGTGTCAGTATGGAGAAATCAGATATGAGAGATAACAAAATCTGTTCTTAGGAACCATGGCGTCGATTTTAAATTTAATAAGGATATTCAAACCTTTTTAAACTCTAACCGAGAATCGCCCAACCTGCATATCTTTTCCTGTTTTAACTTAATCGGTGACAAAAATGGAACCCATATGCACATCCTAAGCTAGCAATATGTTGAGTTGAGTCCATTTTGTGATGCACACCATGTGTTTTACATACAAACGCTGATAATTATTGACCAAGATACAGAGGAGACGATAAAGGAAACGTTGGCGAGCCGTTTACCTGATCAGCCTGCAGCACGGAGGGCGGCGCCAGGTCGTCCAGCGACAGCTGCGTGTTGAGCACGGACGGCGGCGCGTAGTCCACGGCCGGCACGCTCTCCGCCTGCACACTCTGCACATTATACATTCGTATTTACTCATTATCGTCAGTGATTCTAACAATTTATTAACAACGCGGCCTCTTTAATGTGTTTAAGTAATTTAACGAGAGTTGAACTCACGCACACGACAACATCTCGTGTAATGATTGGGTTGTTGGCGTTGTAAAGATTTTGAAATTAAAGTTCTTTTTACATACCGATAGCAAGTTCAACAGCGAATTGAGTGAATACAGACCAAAATGTTTTTTTTAATCCTCTTCAAACATGACTCAAGTAACTGCCACTGGTTACATTTTAAGTGTTTTTATTTACATTCACCCATTCATTCACTGCGTTATCCATAATATCCATTCGCCTCAACTTTCGTGGAACTACCTATACGTTTAGTGCGCAACATGTTACTAAATAAACGTGGATGAAGGTGTTATATTTTAAACTTCATGAGGCTCATGCGTAAATATACGTCGAGATCATTTTCTTAACTAATTTTACGCTCGTGCATTCCTAATCTCGAAAATAGAGACATGTCCCTCCTTGCTCAAAATACGTCGCGCGATTGACTAAATAAATGCCCTCCCGTGCTAGAAGTCGACTGTCGAGGTTGAGTGAACGAGGAGCGACAGACTGCCTGACTGACCGCGTCGTCGGCGCGCGGCGCGGGCTCGGCGCGCGCGCAGTTGGCGCGGGCCGCCTCCTCCGACACGTAGGCGCTCTTGTGCTCGCAGCCCAGCAGGTGCGTCAGCATGTCCGTGCCTGCAATCACACTTCCATTTATTTTGCTCCACGGGGTAATGTCCCGGACGCCTAAGTCGGCATCATATTTATTTATTTAAAAGAATATTTATAAAAAATACGTGTATTTTAAAATTGTTGAGATACAAACAATAAAAACTGAAAAAAAAAAATAATTAAATATAAACTAGGTCGACTGATATCTATATTCTGTGCCTGTGCCATGCATAAAATATGAATAGCAGCATGGCGCGGCAGCACGACGGCCAGTACTCACCGACTGCCGTGGTGTAGGAGCACACGCAGTGCAGCGCGGCGGGCGCGCGGCGCGGCGCGTCCTCCAGCAGTGCGCGCCGTCGCAGTAGCCGCTGTGGCGCAGCATGGCGCGGCAGCACGACGACCAGTACTCACCGACTGCCGTGGTGTAGGAGCACACGCAGTAGCCGCTGTGGCGCAGCATGGCGCGGCAGCACGACGACCAGTACTCACCGACTGCCATGGTGTAGGAGCACACGCAGTAGCCGCTGTGGCGTAGCATGGCGCGGCAGCACGACGACCAGTACTCACCGACTGCCGTGGTGTAGGAGCACACGCAGTAGCCGCTGTGGCGCAGCATGGCGCGGCAGCACGACGACCAGTACTCACCGACTGCCGTGGTGTAGGAGCACACGCAGTAGCCGCTGTGGCGTAGCATGGCGCGGCAGCACGACGACCAGTACTCACCGACTGCCGTGGTGTAGGAGCACACGCAGTAGCCGCTGTGGCGTAGCATGGCGCGGCAGCACGACGACCAGTACTCACCGACTGCCGTGGTGTAGGAGCACACGCAGTAGCCGCTGTGGCGCAGCATGGCGCGGCAGCACGACGACCAGTACTCACCGACTGCCATGGTGTAGGAGCACACGCAGTAGCCGCTGTGGCGTAGCATGGCGCGGCAGCACGACGACCAGTACTCACCGACTGCCGTGGTGTAGGAGCACACGCAGTAGCCGCTGTGGCGCAGCATGGCGCGGCAGCACGACGACCAGTACTCACCGACTGCCGTGGTGTAGGAGCACACGCAGTGCAGCGCGCGGCAGGCGCGGCGCGGCGCGTCCTCCAGCGAGTGCGCGCCGGCGCAGTAGCCGCTGTGGCGCAGCATGGCGCGGCAGCACGACGACCAGTACTCACCGACTGCCGTGGTGTAGGAGCACACGCAGTGCAGCGCGGCGGGCGCGCGGCGCGGCGCGTCCTCCAGCGAGTGCGCGCCGGCGCAGTAGCCGCTGTGGCGCAGCATGGCGCGGCAGCACGACGACCAGTACTCACCGACTGCCGTGGTGTAGGAGCACACGCAGTGCAGCGCGGCGGGCGGCGCGGCGCGGCGCGTCCTCCAGCGAGTGCGCGCCGGCGCAGTAGCCGCTGTGGCGCAGCATGGCGCGGCAGCACGACGACCAGTACTCACCGACTGCCGTGGTGTAGGAGCACACGCAGTAGCCGCTGTGGCGCGGCAGCACGACGACCAGTACTCACCGACTGCCGTGGTGTAGGAGCACACGCAGTAGCCGCTGTGGCGCAGCATGGCGCGGCAGCACGACGACCAGTACTCACCGACTGCCATGGTGTAGGAGCACGCAGTGCAGCGCGGCGGGCGCGCGGCGCGGCGCGTCCTCCAGCGAGTGCGCGCCGGCGCAGTAGCCGCTGTGGCGCAGCATGGCGCGGCAGCACGACGACCAGTACTCACCGACTGCCGTGGTGTAGGAGCACACGCAGTAGCGCGGCGGGCGCGCGGCGCACGACGCCAGTCCTCCAGCGAGTGCGCGCCGGCGCAGTAGCCGCTGTCGCGCAGCATGGCGCGGCAGCACGACGACCAGTACTCGCCGACTGCCATGGTGTAGGAGCACACGCAGTAGCCGCTGTGGCGCAGCATGGCGCGGCAGCACGACGATCAGTACTCACCGACTGCCATGGTGTAGGAGCACACGCAGTAGCCGCTGTGGCGCAGCATGGCGCGGCAGCACGACGACCAGTACTCACCGACTGCCGTGGTGTAGGAGCACACGCAGTGCAGCGCGGCGGGCGCGCGGCGCGGCGCGTCCTCCAGCGAGTGCGCGCCGGCGCAGTAGCCGCTGTGGCGCAGCATGGCGCGGTAACATGACGACGAGTACGCGCACTTGGTGCACGACGAGGAGCCGCTGTCCAAATGAGATACTTAGTTTTTAGGGTTCGATAATCGGAAAAGGTTTGGCCTAGTGGGTAGTGACCTATCAAGCCGATGGTCCCGGATGAAGGCTTGTGTCCAGAAGCATTTCTGTAAGCAATTGGGCACTCGCTCCAAAGTCCGTCTTCTAGATATCCAATCACAGCCCCAAATCCTTTTTTTTTGCCGAGATGATCTTCTGGATGCATTGCATCACCGGTAAAAGGATGATGTTATTCAGCTCCATACGGATAGCTGTTTGATTGTCTGTGGCTTTGTTTGAACGGAGCGAGAGAGCACGCTATAAAATGGCATGTGTAAATGGAGTGTTTGCTTTGAGCACGCTTATTCAGGGGCATACTTGAAGCTAGCAAATGTAAACTGTGAGTAACGTCTTGTGTCTTGTGTCGTCGAGCTCTAATACGGGATATGATGCTAGTAGAAAGGCCTGTCCCGAATGGGAGAAAGGCCGAGATAATATCAAGAATTTTGTAGTGAGTAATGAAGCAATGTGTTTGTGAGAAAGAGCCGGAGTCATGTACAGTCAGCAGCAGAAGTAGCTAAGCATTCTCTATTGTCAAGAGAATAAGAGCGCGTATAGGTCATTTTGAACACTTCAAACGCTTAGCAACTTTTGCTGCTGACTGTCCCACAATACGGCTCCCGCGACTCGGTCTGTACGGCGAGACCCAGGTAAGACCACGAGGAAGTAGAGGGTTAAGCCCCATTTAGACCATGCAAGCACTTGTATACGATTTTCGTTACATTGCGGGTTTGTATAAAGTGACCGAATTCGCCGTACGCCCATAGCCCGCAATGTAATCGTATACAAGTTCTTGCCCGGTCCAAATGGGGCTTTATGTTCATATTGAGCAAACTCAATAGCATACTAGTTTAGAGCATGTGTAACAGTAGCTTTACGATCATTGGATCGTAAGCACTAGAAAGCTGAAAATATGTATTTGTTAATCACGCCTACAAGAGGGTACAACAAAAACCGGAGAATTTTATTTGGTTCTGTTACACATATATCGCGGGGATACTTTTTCAACCCTTTACCCTAAAGAATAGAAGTTAAAAAAAAAGTAAAACCCTCAAAAGTAATCATTTCACGAAAATCATAATAATATTAAAAAAAAAAAACAAAACAAAACAATTACTTTGCAAGTAGTTTATGCATACTGCAATGAATGTTGCAAAATAATAGTTTGAATTATTTTCCAGTTTCGCAAAAAATGTCCATGGCGTTATTTTTGAGTCCGCCTGCATTGAAAGACTGGCAAGTACACTGACAGGTTTTTTCATATATTTTCACCTCACTAGATCGGAAAGAACTGTTCTTTAAAAACAGATAGCAAAGTTGCATTTTATTCACAAAGCAAACAGTGCAAAGTATTTAAATTATTTTCTATTATGCAGAAACGTCTGCTAGCGAACTAGTTTGACTCCCAGCGGGACTCGAACCCACAACCACTGGATCACTAGCCCAGTGCAGTACCAATTGTGCTATACGAGTACCGCTTAGATAAATCATGTATGCTAATCATTTTGAATACATGTTTTAGAATTAATTTCTTCCTCGAGGCAGTGAGGTGAAAAATTGTGTGTTTCACTCGGTAGTAAAGTGTGTTCTTCGTTCAAGATTCTTTTATTCGAATTTTGGAATCTCTCGCTATCTCGGGTCTCAATATTAGCACGAGAAGGTAAACACTAACTTTGCCCCCTTGTACAGCCAGCAGCAGGAGTTTCTTAGCGGTTCAGGTGTTCAATTTTAACACGCCCTTGTTCTCTTGACAATAAAGACGTGTCAAGCTCATTTGGCACACCTTGGCCTCTTAGCAACTTATGCTGCTGGCTGTACAACAAATAACTATTCTCGTGACTCACAGGAAGTGCTTGTCGCTGTCGAGCGGCGTGTCGCACTCGCGGCAGAGCATGCCGTCGGGCAGCACGAGCGTGAGGCCCTCGTACGTGGCGTCCATGGTGTGGCTGGACGAGTCCTTCACCGGCGGCCGCGCCTTGGTCTGTGGACACATATACATGGTTTGGTGCACCTTATAAGTCATCATCAGCCTATCGCAGTCCACTGCTGGACACAAGGCTCTGAACCGGTTTAAAAAAAATAGCAGTTAAAACCAGTTTATTCCGGTTTTATTCCGAACTATTATGAGAACGCGAACGTTTGAAGAACTTTATTAAAACCAAAATAAACCGGTTTATTCGACGATTGACGATGGCCGGCATGCCGCGTAAACACAGACAAGTAGCAAATTGCTACTAGCAACTTATACATTTTTGGCATAAACCGGTTTTTAAAGTTCCAAATCACCACTTGTCAAGAATTTTATAAAAACCCTAAAAACCGGTTTAAAAATAACGGTTTCGGGAGTGAAACCGAAATGAAAAGCGCCAAGTATATGATAACGGTTTGAAAATTAAACCGGTATCCGAGCCTTGACTGGACATAGGCCTCCCCAATTTCACGCCATCGTGTTCAATCTTCGGCTGTTCGCATCCAGCTCCTGCCAGCCATCTTGCGCAAGTGGTCGCTCCGCCTGAGGGCGCCCTACACTACGCTTGCCGAGACGCGGTGTCCACTCAAGAACTCGTTTACCCCAACGGTTATCGGTTCTACGGCTAACATAAGCCGTAAGGTCCACCAGTACATTGTTACTGTTAGTACAAGGCCAAGGTGCGTATGAGTTAAATACGTTTTCCTAAAGTTAGAAAGATGTAAGATAAAGATATAGGAGTAAACAAGACAACAAGCGATACCTTCGGCTTGTTGATGAGGTGCTCTTCAGAGCAGAGAGGGATAGCGTTCTCAACCGTGGTGTGGTCGCGGACCTGATGCTCCTTCAACTGACCTGTAACCATAGGGATAAATTAAAAATAGAAAATCTTTATAGTAGTTTATGTATCTGTGCATAATGAAGGGCATTACAACAAGAGTGTGGGTTTCATATCAGAGTGTGGGATAATAATATCACACGATTGTTGTAATGCCTAATTATGTATAATTAATTGCATACACTACTTTATCTACACGCATATCATAAGAGTTTTAAGATGGGTTCAGGAACCGTAGGGATATGACCTGCATTATTAGTATTATTACTAGTGTTACTTGAAACATTAAAAAGTCAACGAACAAAACAAATGACAGCTTTGAATGGCGGCGTTCCGTATTTCGTATCTCAGTCAAATATTTTTTTAAACCATAGACAAGCGAATGAACTCCCTATTTTATTGTCACTCGAGTTCAAATGTCGTTCGATTTATATAAAAAAAAACACAACGAATTGGCGTTTCGTATCAATGATTGTTTTAACACGTTCAGCTCCGACGACACAACGTCTGTGATCTTATTAAACCTTCTCCAATGCCAGTAACACAACGTATGTGTCAAATAAATATTGAATTCCTATGCCAATGACACGTATTTGTTTAAAAAGATAGTTCTCCTATGCCGGTAACACGTAAGTGTGTTCAGATAAATTAACTGTCCAATACCGGCGACACAACAGTTGTGTTAAAAACGTTCCTATTCCTATACCACTGGCATAGGAGTAAGAACTTGACTTATGACAGCGGCATAGGAGTAAAAATTTCGTATAATGCCAGTGGCATCCTGTAAGTGATCGAGATAATTTCTACCGGCATATTGTAAGCGTTTAGTAAAACAGTACCGGGGGCGAACGTGTTAATATCTATAGATACTGGAATAGAAACCTCACTTGAATTTGAAAGCTGTTCCAAATTTGAACTCATAAGCTCATAACCTACTGATTTCAGTAGGTAATGTTAACATTACATCTCCATTCATTTCTGATGGTTGGTAATGCTGGTCATTGCCTACGGTTTCTGGACGCATATTAGAGCACTTATGATATGTACGTAGATAAAAATATATATTACAATGTATATCTTAGCATTATATTGTTTGAAGTCTTTGTATGTGTGCATTTACGAAATAGGTACAATGGCCAACTCACCGAGGTGCACAAACTTGAGCACGCAGCGGTTGCAGCGCACCTCCAGATCCTTGTCCTGGTGCTGCTGCAGGTGGTCGAGGAACAGCAGGATGTTGGCCGTCAGCTCGTGCCCGTCGGCGTACACCGGGATCACCTGCATAACACATCTTTTTAGCTGGCATCTCATTTGTGACCCAAACTGCGGATGAAGGGCAGCATCCTTTATAGCGTTTTCCGGCGACCTGTCTGTCTATCTATGAAAGTCCTAACGCTGTGCTTGCTGTTCCGTGGTCTCCACTCGAGCATTTTTCGACCTCATCCACCAAACGTCTGCCCGTTGAAAGTGCAGCTTGCTAAATCCGGTGGGCTATGTCGGTCACCTTAGTTCGTCTACGGACCTCCTTAATGATTCGATCACGTATAGAAACTCCGAGCATATCTCTCTCCATAGATCTTTAAGCGACTTTGAAGCCGATAGTGAAAGATCACGTTTCGGAGCGGCATCACTGGTAATGTGTATTTACCTTGATCGAAGGCTTTCGTCTTAAGGCACTGAGGTATGACGGAGGAAAAGGTATCGTGTAGTAGTCTGAACGCTGCCCAAGCGAGCGATTCGGCGGTGGACCTCTTGTTTCAATGGTTTGCGAGTACACAGTAACATATGGAGAGCGGGCTGACCTTGAGGCAGTGCGGACACTGCAGCGCGCGGCCGCGGCGGGGGCGCGCGCGGTAGTGGTCGGCCAGGCGGCGCTGCGACGACGCGCGGTAGTCGCACGCCTCGCGGCCGTACACAGTAACATGGAGAGCGGGCTGACCTTGAGGCAGTGCGGACACTGCAGCGCGCGGCCGCGGCGGTGGCGCGCGCGGTAGTGGTCGGCCAGGCGGCGCTGCGACGACGCGCGGTAGTCGCACGCCTCGCGGCCGTACACAGTAACATGGAGAGCGGGCTGACCTTGAGGCAGTGCGGACACTGCAGCGCGCGGCCGCGGCGGTGGCGCGCGCGGTAGTGGTCGGCCAGGCGGCGCTGCGACGACGCGCGGTAGTCGCACGCCTCGCGGCCGTACACAGTAACATGGAGAGCGGGCTGACCTTGAGGCAGTGCGGACACTGCAGCGCGCGGCCGCGGCGGTGGCGCGCGCGGTAGTGGTCGGCCAGGCGGCGCTGCGACGACGCGCGGTAGTCGCACGCCTCGCGGCCGTACACAGTAACATATGGAGAGCGGGCTGACCTTGAGGCAGTGCGGGCACCGCCGCGGTAGTGGTCGGCCAGGCGGCGCTGCGACGACGCGCGGTAGTCGCACGCCTCGCGGCCGTACACAGTAACATGGAGAGCGGGCTGACCTTGAGGCAGTGCGGACACTGCAGCGCGCGGCCGCGGCGGTGGCGCGCGCGGTAGTGGTCGGCCAGGCGGCGCTGCGACGACGCGCGGTAGTCGCACGCCTCGCAGCCGTACGGCAGCTCGCGTGGCAGGTGAGTCTTCTGCATGTGCGCGGCTAGCGTCAGCACCGCCGCGAAGCGGACCTGGGAGGACAAAACATTGCTTTAAGAGTAAACAATGTCATTCTCGAATTGGTCGTGAAATACAAAGCATGACAACAGATTTATATTAAGCTTATGTCAAGGGGACATTATTACTGAGTCTCCACAGTCCGTCCGTTTGTTGGTGTGTCTGTCACCAGCACGAAAAAATAAAAACTATAGAAGCATAGTGTAGGCGTTGCGTGTGAGGCAAGAGTGAGCGTAGTAGCGCTTAGTCTGACCACATACTGTAGTAAGTTGCTCACGGACGACTAAGCAAAACTGATCAGCAGAAAATGTCCAAAATTAAACAATAATATACCTTATTTCGCTATTTTAAAGTACGTAAACGACAGACGCTATAAGGCACTGTATGAAAATTTGTGTTGTAATTCAATTTCGATCATGTTGCATTTACGTCGAACATTAAACTATCTTAACCGACTGTGGCTCATATTACTATTTTAATGAGTTAACATAGCTTATCACCTATCAGTATATTGTTGTGTTTTTTGAGCTGAGGCTTATTTCTCGAACACTTGTAACTTGTAATACAAGCGAAAGTCAGTTTTTGACACCTGTTGTTAGAAAGAGACTTCCGCTTGTATCACAAGTTACAAGTGGTCGAGAAATAGGCACCTGGTGTACGTTTTAGCGGAACTTCTTTGGGGAGAATCTTTGGGAGGCCCATGTCCAATGTCCAGCAGTGGACGTCGGTGGTTGAAGTGGGTAGATGTGACCTTAAGGTCTTTGCATACTATGTTGTTTTGTGCGTCGATCTCGGCCTCAGATGGAGGCGTATACCAAGTCTGCGTTTCAAAAACTAGGCACTCTTATTTTGCGACAAACGCGTCCACTAAACTAGCTAGCGCATTGTCATTTTTCCTGCGTTGGAACTATATAGCGCAACTTTGTTTTATGCGTTTGACGCTTTGCAACGATATTTCTAATGATTTACGATTACCGCAGTGATTACCAAGGATAGGACAAACGCCCGTCATTTCGAAAATATAACCCTGTTCCGTACAGCAGAGACTTCCTTATTTTATGATGTTAAAATATTTTGGAAGAACAGTATACCAATGTCAACGATTACATATGCCCATATGACGTCGTAGACTGTGAACGGACTTTTTCAACGCATAAATGGGTCATAAATTCACATTTCACACTCTCACAAATGAAGATTTAGAAAAAATCTTGGTCATTCTATTTTATTGGCGACAGTAAATTTCGGAATGTCAATCATAAATTAATTTGTCACTGGATATAAATTATGGTCTAATAAAATGTATAAAATAGTATTTTTTTATTAACATAAGGAAGTCTCTGCTGTACGGAACAGGGTTATATTTTCAAAATGACGGGCGTTTGTCCTATCCTTGGATTACTTTGGAAGGCATCTTTGTAATTTAGTATTAGCAGTGTCTTCCAAGCAGGTGAACGTGTGAGAATAAAACGAAATGGCAGGCAGGAAAATAAATATAATAGCGTTATGTCTTTTTCATACACGGAACAATGGTATTCCGGATATTAGGGAGCGGAGCCGGATCCAGTCAACGCGCAGAGGCCCTTTTGATAATTTAATTAAATGTAAGTTGTACACTAAGCGGAAGTTGCCCCTGCCCGTATTATTATTATTAGAAGAAGAGGAAGATTGTTGTATATATTACAAAATGGCATAATTTTACGCTTCTTTGAATTTATAAATAAATAAAAATCGTTATACATAGTAATTCTATCAATATCTAATTAAAGATGTTAGACACAGTTGTTATAATGTGCGACCTTCATCGGACTTACCTCACAGATGAGGCACGCGTACGTGAACAGGTCGGGCGTCTTGGTGTCGCTGGGATGGTCCTGCCTGAGATGCGCGTCCAGCTCGGCGGCGGCCGCGAACCGCGCCAGGCAGTAGGCGCACTGGCCGCCGTCCGCGCCCGGCGCCGGCACCGCGTGCAGGAACAGGTGGTCCATCAGCGAGATGTTGTCCGTGAACTGTGCGCCGCATCGCGGACACTGCGGGGGGAGGGAAGCGTGACTGTGTGTCGGCGTTACATGGCGACCATACATGGGGCAACATTACTACATCCCATTATCTTATGCTCAGTTTAGGGGCAAGTGATGGGGCATGGGGCAGTTAAGATAATCTAACTCGATAAACAATTAAGTTGACTAACTCACTCAATAACATATCAAAAGATCTTGGGTCCGATTTTGACCAAGTGATTTCCACAGAGAATGAATGAGAATCTCTATGAAGATTTCTCGGTGACTATTTCAAAGATCGGACCCCAAATTGACGATATTCGATATTTATAATTGTCGCCCTCCGATCTGATTAAAAATACGAATTAATGAGTTATCTTTCGGGCTTTCACTAAAAAAAAAATGTAGTTTTCCAAATAACTTTAATAAATATATATGAATCGACTAATTATGTGAAGCGTAAAATAGTGATTTTCTATTTTAGCTTGCCCCTAAAATGAGCGTTAGATAACGGGGTGTAAACATTACGTAAAGTAAGGTAAATCTCCAGTAACTACCCACTTTTCAGTAAAGCCAGGGTTAGACTAGGGGTCAAATGTCCAACGACAATTGTCGCCGAGATACCTAACGAACTCGACCGACAGATCCGGCGACTTCGCCAGACACTTGCAGCTATAGTCATGGCTTGTCGGGCGATATCCGGCTACGTACATCTATGATACCCGGAATCGCTGGCGACACGTGTCGCAGGACATTTGTTTCCTAGTCTATCCCTGGCTTTAACTGGCCACGTTATACTGGAAATGAATTCTGTCTGCCTATAAATAAAACATAATTATAATTATAAACCATTAGGAATGTGTTCTATTTATAGGTAAACAGAATTCATTTTCAGTATTAGGTGGCCAGTAACTGGCGATATATCCTGTTAAAGAATTTTCACGGCGGCCCATTTCAGTAATCCAATTTCTTGGTACAGTCGCCATCAGATATTTCGGAGCTGTGGAGGTGGTCATAAATATCGGAACATGCACTTTACCGCCTTGACTATAGAGGCGTAGTTCCGATATTTTTGTAAGTACCAAGTTTTTAATAATAGTAAATTTAAAACTAGATCCACGAAATAAACTACACAAATATAAAATTTGTTGCAAATCTATCGGTTACTCTGTAGCGAGGAGCATAATCATGAGCCGTGTCTGACGCAGACCAACCAACTCCGCTTTTATACAATGAATATGGTTTTATTGCACGACTTACCTCAACGGCAATGGCAACCTTCTCCACCGGCCCCTCGCCTCCGACCTGCCCGAAGTAGTACCGCTCCATAGACACAGTTTCCTCCGGCTTCATTTCCTTCTTGATATTCTTCAGCGGGATATCATCGAGGTCGTCGTCCACGTACGATCGTACGGCTTTGCGTCTCGCGCGGGGGGTCGGCTCTTCTTTCTCCTTTTCTTTCTTTTGGTCTCGTTCTTGCTTGATCTTTGTGCGGCGGAGGGCTAGGGGTATCTGAAAGAATAAACAACAGTAAGTTTCCTACGCCATTATAAGCATTTTTATATAATAAATCACATTTCTTTATGAAATAGAATTCTCTCTGATTATGTCGCGATCTTTACCGGCCTCAACTTAACGGAAGTTTCATTCAGATTGTTTGAAGTTGGTCCCACTGATAGACACCTCACTTCTTTTATGCTGCTTCTGATATATAAATGGTATGGTATTCTATATACCAGAAATGTTTCTGGCATATAATGGGATTATTATTCTGAAGTAATATGCCGGCAAATCAAAACTTGGTTTTCCTTGCAACGCATCTACTTGATCATCGTCTGGCACGTACAGGGTCTTCTCCTTATTTGCAGCGCCCCTGCGACATATCCATCTATGACAGACGTTGAACTTGGTGTTCCTTGTAACGCCCCCATAGGCCAACAGTTGTATTTACCTCTACCTGCTGCAAGCATGTACTAACCTCTTCTCCGTCATCGTCTGGCATGTACAGTCAGCAGCAGAAGTGGCTAAGCGTTTGAGGTGTTCGAATTGATGTCAACACATCTCTAATGTCAAGAGAATAAGAGCGCGTGTAGGTCATTTTGAACACTGCAAACGCTTAGCAACTTTTGCTGCTGACTGTACAGGGGTCTTCCCCTTCATGCGCAAAGACGGTACCGAAGTCAGCTCCTATTTGAAGCGCCTTCATTAACCACGTGCCGTTTGTTCTAACAGATTTTGAACTTGGTGTTCCCTGTAACGCTCCCATAGTCCTGCAATTGTATTTGCCCTCTATCCACTGCAAGCATGTACTAACCTCTTCTTCATCATCGTCGGGCACGTAGAGGGTCTTTTCCTTCTTCTTCTTGCGCGGCGGAGGCTCCGGGGTCGGCTCCTTCTTGCGGCGCCCGCGTTTACC
This sequence comes from Grapholita molesta, assembly GCA_022674325.2. NCBI lineage: Eukaryota > Metazoa > Arthropoda > Insecta > Lepidoptera > Tortricidae > Grapholita > Grapholita molesta. Next base: position 17,279,475 of record CP053124.2, on the reverse strand, counting down.
GCGTCCCGTCTCTTCTGTGACTGATGTCGTTGGTTCTTCGGTGTGCTTTGATTTCTAGGAAAATATTTGGAATCAGATTTGTAGCACAAAATTGTAATGGTTGTGTGAAATGAACTGAACTTAAGTTGAAGGTTTATTTAGATAAAATCTGATTTGCATGCTCACCTATTAGAGTGATTAAGAATCCTTCGTTATTTATTTTTCGATTTGAAAGTATCCTGGAGTAACCCTCACGATTTATAGCAATTTAGTTGCAGCTTGTCAAAACTGGAAGATACAACTCGTATATGATGGCAGGCCCGGTACCGCGAACTTCGATGTTCGAATATTTCGAGCATCTTTCTCTTTTACTCCAATTAAAGCGTCATGAGAGTGACAGAGATAATCGACCAAAATTGACGAATAACGAATACGCTGTATTGGGTCAGCTGTGTTGCGTCATTCGTACAGTTTACGGGTTTATTTTATTCAACAAAATGTGTTAAAAATCGTACTATATTCTTCTATGTTTTACAAGCGTTTTCCCCGAAATGGTTTTGTATTGAAAGAAATTAAGAATTTTGAAATGATGTCGATTTATGAGAAGATGATGAGGAATACCTTAGTTGATTATTTTCGAGTAATTTATGTTAATCTAGTTGCTGTTTGGCGACTTGCTGGGAGAGTTAAAGATTAGATTTTTTTATAATTGAAATCAAATCAAATCAAATCAGCATGCACGAAGCAAATGAGTCTTCTATGAAATGAATGTAGCACTTTATTCAATTTTATTATTTTTTAGTAGAATTCGTGATTCAAGAAAAATTTTAAAGTCCAATCGACATTCTTGGGTCTTTAATAAAAACAAAAGTGTAAAAATTAGATTCACTTTATGCTTTATTTAAGTAAAACAAAACATATTTCGGTGGTAAAAAACAAATAATCAAACATTAGGTTACAATCTTCCAAGAATCAACATGTTAACAAAACAAGCTCCGTAATAATTGTATTTTTGGGTATTAAATATCTTTTCTAACATAATAATTTAACAATAACGATTATTTACACTTTGGCACTTCTTAATTGGCATTTATTGTGCATTATTTCATTAAATGTGTTTTTATTTTTATTGTCTGGCTCTAAACTGTTTTGACATTGCCGTCTTGAAATCAACAAAAGTTTTAACAATAAAATACATTGGACAACGTCGTACCGGAAGACGCAGTGTGGGTAGACCTCCCACAAGGTGACTGTCGAGGGCGCGAGACCCGCTGGAGGCAAACAGCGCCAGACCGGTCGTATTGGTCTTTTGGGGACAGGCCAATTTGAAGCAGCGGACGACTTTCGTCTAAAATGCTGATGGATGGTTTTTTTTTATAAAAAACTGACCAGCGTTTGACCTCAGTCGCACCTGATGGTAAGTGTCGACGAGGTCGAGGGTGTAGCACGTTGGTTCAGTAACAGCCTATTCACTCTTGCCTTGAAAAAGCCCAAATTACAGACGAAGGGACCAAACTCCAGTCCTATGCAGTCCGCATTAGGAAGGTAGAAGCGAATGACTTCGTGCGAATGAATGGAATATTCACGTGTGTGCTAATGGTTGGTGATGATGACATAGCCAACACTGGGAGATCCTATACCTTGCTGGGATATTTCCAGTTCTTGAACGGGTTGGCTGCTATCTTGTTCAGACGGACCGTGATGGCGTCCTTGGACTCGAACTTGGTCTGTTCCGCTATGTGGAGCACGATGTTGTCGAACGCTTGTCCCGGCGAGATGCCAAACCTGCACAGAATTTATTTATTAGTGGATAAGGTAGTTAAGCCTCCTATTATAAAAACAGGTCAATTCCAACAACAAAAAGGTTAAAACAATTTACAAAAGGAAACAACAGAACCAATATGTTCAGTGACATTTTAAAGAATTTCAGTAATTATTATAAAAGATTTACCAATTCTTACATCCAAAGAATTGAAAAGCTGCTGTTTTATTTCCCTACAGCAGTCTGTCTAATACGTATAAAGCGTTGCAAATAAATACTTATAGTAGGGGAAAATGTCTAAGTCTGAAAGGTTTTAAAGTGGGAGGAAATTGAATTACGAGGGGTATGATGAAAAGTCGCCTGTAACACAGTCGGCATCAGATATATTATATTGGAGCTGTGGAGGTGGTCACAAATATCTGAACCAACGCCTCTATTGTCAAGGTGATAAAGTGCATGTTCAGATATTTGTGACCAACTCCACCGCTGCGTTATATCTGATGGCGACTGTACAATTGTACATAAGAACGATTTTTAATCTTAACCCTCATATAAAACCATTCAAGAGGCCTCAACTTGGTTCAAGGCCCAATGAGCCCTCGCTTTACCGTACGCATTATAATATATTCTTTGAAGTCTACTATTCAAGCTTGTAAAATTGTTCAAAATGTAAAACAAACAAACTCACTTCTCCCTCCACACCAATTCATCCAAGAACTGCTGTATAATCTGCCTCGACAGCAGTGAAAGCGTGTTCTGGAACATTCTCGGCACAATCCTTCTCAAATACTCCATGATGTTGGCATTACTGTTCCTCGCCGGCGTGTCCGTGTGCGACGAGGACTGGTGGACGTTCTTAAAGCCCATGGACACTAGTGTCCCCTTGTCGACGGTGAGGTCGGTGAGGATGACGGAGGACGGGTGCACCCACGTGACGAGAGGTTCTAGAATCTTTTGGAAGCGCTTTTTGTAGTTCTTCTCGTGTTCGGCTAGGGGTTCCACGGCACGAAGGCGGATCTAAAATAAAAATACATGATAATCGTGTCTTTGAAACCAGAGGCCTGTTTCTCGAATACTTGTATTTTGTAATACAAGCGGAAGTCACTTTTTGACACCAGAGTGTAAGTTTTTAACGTAACTTTACGTCACGAACGCGTTTGCGTTTCCCATTTAAACAACATTATCACTTACGCGTTCGTAAACGTTTTTTTATGAAAAAAGAAACTTACTACTAGAGCCTCTGTTGTGGAAAGAGACTTCCGCTTGTAATACAAGTTACAAGTGTTCAAGAAATAGGCCCAGCTCGTACACTTGTAAAGCAGAAAAAAAATGGGAATTATAATGTGAGTTTGTAATTTGTTTTGTTGGTGTTTGTAACTTCATATTCTGAATCACCTATCGAGTTTGACATTGGTGGCATTTACAATTTACCATAGTCTCGCTATTGACTTGTTCTCAAGTCTAGTACCGTTTTTTTTTTCTATGACAAAGGTGGCAAACGAGCAGACGGATTAACTGATGGCAAGCAATTACAGCCGCCCTTGGGCACCCGCAACACCAGGGGGTGACAAGCGCGTTCTTCTGTAAGGAGGAGGTACTTCCCCAGTTGGGCTGCTCCAGATTCAAGAGTGATGGTACTTCGCTACGCCCTACTCTCATTGTTAGACGTAGTTTAAGGACATACCCGGGTCCAAAGGGTCGATTTTGCCTCAATTGCTTCAAATATAGTCCCAGAGATCCGAGGGCAATACCGATCACTTCCACTTTTGCAGACACTAGTTCTAGAGTTACGAGTATCAGATGCCGTGGTGACTGGTGATCCCGAGAGCTGATGCCCACCTCCACGTGTACCATCACCTGAGCTCCCGGTGTTACATTTAAGAAAATTATCGCTTGAACGTTTGCAGGCCGCTACAAGCAAGCGTTCAAGCGAATATCGCCCTTAGGGTGGCACGCCGCGAGTACAGGCGACTGTACAGACTCACCAGTTTGTCGGCAGGGTCCAGCACGCCCAGAACCTCCACCTTGACCTGACGCTGCGTGCCGTCGTGGCTGGTGGTCCCGAGGGAGATGACGCCCACTTCCACCTTCTTGCCGGCGCCGCCGAGCAGACTCATGTGCTGGTGAATGGCCGAGGTGCATATTGCTCGTAGCCAAGTAAACAAACCCTGGACATAAGGAAAATTGGTTTTAGACATCAACAACATAACATATATTCAATATATAATAATAGACAGTTTTAATAGACACTTGATTAGCCGATTAACAACATATATCGTTTTTTGGGTACCTATTTGATCAAATAAATTTTCAATGGAAAGACTTTTTCATAATAAGCTTTTAATCCGAACCAAATAGTTCTTATGGTTTAATGGGGGTAATGCACACATCAATACCATTCCAAAGAGCCGAAACTCAATGTGCTTAGTAGTTCATATGACCACTATCATACAACCAGCTAAATGGTGAATACCAGGGGATGGTAATATACGAAATTTGGCTTTTACATGTACAGTCAGCTGTAGAGAAAAGGTACCACCCCGCCATACGAGTTTGTATGGCACGGTCGTACCCTTTCTCTGCAGCTGACCGTACACGATTTTTACAGCAGTTAAAAGTTCAAAAATGTTTAATGAAGCCATCTCACCTTGACATAGAGATTGTCCACTTTGACCCACTGCACGACGTTCTGCACGTTGGTCTGGCACGCCCAGTGGTAGACCAGCTTGAGCAGCACGCTGGGCGGGAAGGTGGCGCCCTCGAAGATGGAGCTGCAGAATACGGACACGAAGCGCGTGGGGCAGCACTCGGATATCCACACGTAGCCGCCGGAGAACGGGAACTTGGACACGTCGGAGTACATGCCTGGGGATTTATGGGAGTTTAAGCGACGAAATTTTTAAACGTAAGAAATATAAGAGCCGGGGCAAAGAGTAACATTTTGTTCCGTTTGGCGTAGAAACGCTAGGTCCATGGGGTCTCAGCGCGCATAAACTTTTTGCAGAAATCGCGAAGCGTCTGGTTGATGTAACTAGTGACCGAAGAGCTGGCGGACAACATATCAGCATGGCGATACAACGAGGAAATGCCGCCAACATCTTTGGTACAATGCCTCAAGCGTCTCTTTTAGATTTTATACTGTAAGTAGTTAAGTACTAGTAGTTATCGTAATACGATTGTAATTTTGTAGTTTCTCTGAATAAATATATTCACTGGGAGTTTCTAGAAGGTCAGACTTACAAACTGTGGTACAGGAACAATTATATAAATAGCAGATAGAGTAGTCACCGCAGTTGCTAATAAACAGTGGCGCCGATCATTTTCTTTCTTAGGCATGACCTAGGAGGAATAATGACTGGAGAACGCATCCGCGAGCGCCAGTAAGGGACAATGATATTTTGGCTTTTGCAGCCCAAAATGTACTAATTCACTATAGTTTTGCTTTATAGCTAAAATATTAGCTTATTCTGTATTAATTACCGCAACTTTGGTTGAAAACAAAGAAAACTCCAATTGTATTTGTTTGTATCCCTCCAACTTTGACAGTTCTGAAGGGTTCAGTTTGGAGGGCAACAAAAACATGTGAGACTATGACAAGGACGGATGAAAATAGCGCTGTCTCTGCGATTCCTATATTTTAATGCTCAAATCCCTTGCTCCGGTAAAAGCGCTGCTTCTAGGGTCCACTGAGTCCTTACACTAAATTTTTATTTTATTTTTAATACAACGTCGGTGGCAAACAAACATACGGCCCGCCTGATAGTAAGCAGTTACCGGTGCCTATAGACACCTACAACTCCAGAGGATTCACATGCGCGTTGCCTACACTAAAAGTTGTTGGATCTCTGGGAACCTTACTCACCATCAGGAACATAACACTACCTGAAAGGTAGCAGTGCTATTATGGCTGTGGTCTGTAAGGAGGAGGTACTTCCCTAGTTGGGCTTCTCCCGACTCAAGCGTGATGGTACTTCGCTTTACCCTAACTCTCATTGTTGGACGTAGTTTAAGGACATACTCGGGCCCAATAAGGACATACCCGGGTCCAACTCAACTAGAGGATTCGAAAATAGGCGTTTACTGAACCAGCACGCTACACTCTCGACCTCGTCGACACTTACCATCAGGTGACTGTCGACGGTCAAACGCTGGTCAGTCTTGTTAAAAAAAAAACTCACCCAGTTTAAGCTTGTTGCCCTGATGGATGACGCACCACTGCTCGGAGCGCACCAGGCCCTGCTGGATGAGCCACTCGGTGAACTTCATGGGCGTGTGCATGAGCACGGACTTGACCTTGCTGTCCAGCGCCGAGCGGTCGGCGGGCGGCTGCGCGTCCTTGGCGCGCAGGTAGGGTCGCGCGACCACCACCAGGGATGGGAACGTTTTGCCTGCGAAACAAACACAATTATAAAAATGATCATACATGCACTAGAATGTTGACATTGTAGTCCTTGTTTCCTCAGTGGCTTCGAAATATGTCGATGTAGGTTTGGCTAGACGAGAGGCACGAGAGGACGAGGTTAACATTGACGGCCTGAGGCCGGCAAGGTTCTCTTTTTTTATTTGTCATGAAAGATAAACATGTGACACAGCATCATGGTGATTAGCCACATTTGCTGGTCGGTTCTATGATATTCTGCCACTACGCCTATTAAAAACTTTTGGCAATTTGGCAAACAAATTGGCAAGTGTACTTTTAGTTTTACTAAAAAATTTTTGGAGTATTGAATGTTTGAGAAAAGCAGGGATGTATGTAGACCTCAGCGTGCAAAAGGGGTTGTTGGCCTCGTAACACTGTTATATTATGGCAGGATTTTTTTAATTAGCCCAACTTCATTGGTATAACCACATGTTTTTTATTGAATTGAGATGAATCAATGTCAAAAATTCTGCCGTGTGATGCCGGCTGACTAGAATAGCACCATCACATCTCCTCCCGCGGGTGTAGTGAGAGGCGACAAAGGGAAAAATCCTACGGACGGGCAGCAGCGTCCGTCGAAACCCAATTTATAATTACAGCTACTGCGGTCGCCAGCAGTGGACTGCATATGGCTGAAATGTATGATGTATTGTAATGTCAAAAATAAGTTTACACTTTTTCACCTTATTCCTTTGTATTATTGGAAATATTGGAATGCATGCTGCATTAGAAAATCATGACATTAGAATACCATGTCTATCTTACCTTGCAGCTTATTGAAGGACACCTCTCTTGAGTCAGCCACATTCTTGTTGCTATCTTCCTTGGTGAGGTCTACAATGGCTGTGGTCTTGGTGGCGCTGCCGGTGAGCAGCCCTCCGATGGCTGTGGCTTCTGATGGCCGCACGTTGGTGACCACGCTATGTACATCTGGTTGAGAAAAACACTATCTCATCATCATCATCATGTTAGTGATTAATTGCCCACTGCTTAGCACTCGTCTACCTAATGAGATAACGGATGTCAAGGACTCCTTTCATTCAAAAGTGAACTCGTTGAACAGACACCTCAAGGTAATAGGTAAGACTGATAGCGCCTCCTGCCCACACTGTGGGATGGAGGAAACAAGCAAACATGTCATAACCGAATGCGGCATGTACGCATCGATGCGACACAAAGTATTTGGTAGCGATGTTCTGGAGGAAAGCAAACTAAAGGACATCAACTTAAAGGATATCCTTCTGTTCTGCAGGAAGATTGGAAGATTTGAGGAGCACTGTGTGGGAACGCAGCCGGAACAGTAACCTGCAGCTCCAACTACAGGGAACTGGGCTGAATGACTGCAACAGGCGATCGACAGCCCGACTGAGTCCAGCCGGGCGTCCCTACACTACATCTACATCTACTTCATTCAAAAGTGGCCCCACTATTTAACTTTTAGCCCACCTTGCTGTCACCTTATATTGCAACAAGCCCAGTCCAACTCAAGTTTTAGAAGTTGAATCCACATGTCATGCATGTTACAGAGCGAAACATGTCAAGCAGAGCAATATTTGACTCATAAAACGTGAGTTACATGGTTCTATACATTTAATATGGTTGAGTCTCACATTAGAGGTGTGTTATTGTGTATGGTAATGAAACCTCATATGTGTCAACATAGATACAAGTTACCAATGACAACCAAGCATTAAAATCTGGTTAAAAAGATTTGATCTAAACATACTAAGAAATCTAATTAAAAGGTCAAACTTCATGTCACTACACAGTACAAAACAAAGTTATTTTTCGCTATCTGTAAGCTTACATGTTTTTACATAAGCTACTGTTTTTAATGCAGTTAAATTTAAGTTAGATTTAAGAGGAAGGTCTATAAGACTATCAGATTTCTACAATGTACCCATGCAATGCTCGCTAGGTGGCTCACTAGGTATATGATAATACTAACTGGAAGGTGCAAGAGTCTTGTCCTTAGTCTTGGTGTTTTCTTTCTCCTTTTCCTTTTTGTTTTCCTTCTCTTTCTCCTTATCCTTCTTCTTCTTCTTGTGTCGCGGCTCCAAGTCTCTTTCCGGGGATGGAGAGTAGTCGCGGTCTTCTTCGCGATTCTTCTTGGGACGTCCTGATATGAAAATTAATTTATCAAAATGTATAATAAAAAGAAATTTTAGAGAGGAAATTACTGAAAACAACCTAGCCTTACAGTAAATTGAATAAGCTTCTATAAAAAGAAATTAAAGAAGAATATTAGATTAAGCTGCTATCTAAAAATGAGAATGTTAATTAAGAAGGTTGATAATAAAATTATTAATAACAACTATATTCCTAAAGGCAACTAATAACAACTATATTCTTTATCTTCCAGCTAGCCAAAGTGGCTATTATGCAACTGATTATCCAATGCATTTTAATAGAATTTTGTTAACTCAAGAGTCATTTAAAACTTCTATTTCTCCCATTATCTTCCAAGTATATTAAATATTGCAATAATTTATTGAAGTTAGTTTACCTCTCTTCCCAGTCCTGGTTGGTTCCTTGGAGATGGAGAGAGAGCGAGACCTGGATCTAATAATTTCCGCACTCTGTCTCTCTAGGTCCTTCAGTACCGGTTGCCTGGAAATAATAGTTTATTAAATAATTTCTATTGGTAAACTCATTATCTAAGATATAAGTTGTTTCAATAATACAATAAAATATTAGTCCATTTAGATATTTATCTAATTGAACCAACAATTTTGCACATAACAAAATGCTCAATGAGCAATTGCTTCTTAACAAAAGATACCTCACTAGCTTGCTTGTCTCTGGTACAAATAGGCATTTGTACCATTTAGTTCTTATGGCTTCCCTAACCAAAACAGTTTTAGTTTTCATGTTTATAAGAAAGCATTTAGGAGTATACCAAAATTAAGAAGTATTGATAAGATAATACATTCTGAAAGTAGGAATAACACAGGCATAATAGATGCACTAAGCCAGCGCAAGAAAAAAAAATGGAGAAGGGCGAGCCATGTTGCAGCAACAGCCTGGAAAGTTCCAAGTTGAAAAATGGAAAAAAAAACAGCCATTGGCATGCTAGCCTGATGACATAGCAGACAGCAGGGGCCAACTGGATATGGGAGGCCCAGGATCAAGAAACATGGAACAATATGGAATATAGGCCTATACCTATGAAAGGGTTCTGGTGTAATATTATAAGTTTAACATTATTTTGTAAGATTACCCAGGAATAAAAAGCTTTTTTATTATTTAGAGTTATTAAGAAAGCATATGTTAAAATTGTAGGTGGAGGCATGTTTTGTGTGTCGCTATTTGTTCTAGTATTGAAACAAAATAACTGAATAAATTTTGTAAGTATAGTTTTATAGGTTTTGTAAGTAAATATTTAAAATTATAGTAATTAGCCGATATATATTTTCTATTTAATTTTATATTTGTTAATATTGGTACAATTTATTAAGTAATGTTGCAAGTAAATTAAACATACTGTTTAGCACATTATTATATCAAGTCTACCAAATGTATACAAGCTTTTAAGATTGAATAATGGATGGGTAAAAAGTAACTGCAAATCAAAATATTAAAAAATATAAACTTGATTTATTCTTAGCTGCAAATTATTGAGTAGATAATAAAACCGGAAAAACCTACAGAGACCCAGATGATAGAAAGTCAAAACTCCTAGAGGCTATAAATAGTTAATTTAGCCAAAACTGTATTTGATAACTCACTGATTGAAAGGTTTTCAAGGCATTTGTTGATATCGCTATAACCCAACTAACAATAACACTTAAATGTACTTACTTCCCAAGCAACTGGTATGCAGTAAACTGGTCACCGTTGTACACAATTTGCCCACCGGTATCCTTCACCAGGTCGTCAATCTTGGTCTGAATACTCTTGTATTCGTCGTCGGCATTCTTATAGGCGTTTAATTGACACTCCGAGAGCTCCTCCTCCCAACACTCGAGCTCTAACGTAGGAACATCAGGCCCAAAGTAAGTTCGCTTGTACAAATCAGCTTCTATTATCTCCGGCTGAGGCACAGGCACTGGACTCACCTCCTAAAAGCAAAATGTTTGTTTACGATTTACGCTGAAGTAAGTCGGTCGGCTTTTAGATAGTACGGATTCGGAAGAAACTGTACCTCTGAATCCACTTTCATTTTCTTTAACTTCATCGCATTGGTATCCTTTAGACACTAGCGGATAAACATTAACGAAATAAATGCTAGATATCAGCGCATCTAATTTTAATTATAAGTACTAAACAGAATCGGAATAGCGTCAGTCAACTCAAAAGTCAATGGCGCTTGAATGAATTTGAATGAATGAATGGGTGAATGTATGGTGAAAAAGAGATAAGAAAGACAGACTATAAAGCATTTATGAAGGATCAATATGGAAAAAGGATAAGAGTTTAAAAAAGGATAAGACAGCGACATCTACAGATTACTGATGCAAAATTTCCTACACCAAACTGTTACAGTACGGCAGTGTCTTTGCATGAAGTTTGAGCCCCGAGGATATTAAAGTATATAAGTTACTTTACTCACTTTTCTTCCATCATCATCATTCCTTATGAAATTATTTATGCAGCCTGCTAATGTTAAGCCTGAGAGTTAGACTTAAACATGTCATTTTTTACAATGACAATGAGATACATTTTTTTTATGGGAAATACATCGTAATTTTATGTTTTGCAAATTAAATCAATTGCTAGGAGAAAGTAACACCACGATCACATGTTCTCTTGCTTGTTCGTCATTTGTCTCACTGATCGCCAAAACGTTCGGAGAAATTTAGCCTTCGTTATACTTCCCAATTAAAAGGAATCACACACGAATATGTGTTAGTATTTGTACATGATCAGTATATTTTAGATTATTTTTTTACTATGCAGAAACGTCTGCTAGCGAATATCTTCGATATTTAAATCGAAAGAATAATAGAAAAATTTGACTCGCGGCGGGAGTCAAACCCACAACCACTGGATGTCCCACTGGGTGGGATCCATACGTATTTGTATTCAATTTTAAATTAATTATATTCGTCATTGGGAACCCATTTTTCTTAATCTTGTTGCAAAATGCAATAAGTATATGTCAACATCCCTATTTGCCATAAACATACCATTAACCTAGACGGAGCGTGCTAATAATAATACCACGATGGAAAGGGATGGTCTTATGCAACTTTCCGTAGGTATGGCAGAGACAGCGCTATTTTCGTCCGTCCTTGCCATAGTCTCACAAGTTTTTGTTCCCCTCCAAACTGGTCGCTTCGGAACTGTCAAAGTTGGAGGGGAACAAATAAATACAATTGGAGTTTTCTTGGGTTTTCTTTTCAACCAAAGTTGCGGTAATTAATACAGAATATGCTAATATTTTTGTTATAAATAATGTCCTGTAAAACAAAACTATAGTGATTTTTTTCATTTTTGGCCACAAAAGCCAAAATATCTTTGTCCCTTACTGGCGCTCGCGGCTGCGTTCTCCAGTCATTATTCCTTCTAGCTATTTGCCGTGGCACGTGAACTTTGCACATATTATTTCAGTCGATAGATGTCGCTAACAATAGCTGATGTACCACAGATTATGAAAACTTAGGTTAAATTGTAACCGAAGTGACCAATCAGCCGACTCAATCATTCAAGTCATTCATTCATCTTAAATCAATCAAACAAAAAAATGACAGCACTAAACTAATTTGTGATGAAATTGTTTTCCAAGTGATTTTCATGTAATCAGCCAGATAACAATCCTGTAAACAATGGAGGCGGTGCCCAAGTTGCCGTTATTAAGTTTCGAGCTTAAAGTGAGTCCGGAGACAACACATTTTGGGCCCAAACTCAAGCAGGTCAGTATGAGGTGTAATTGTACTGATAAGTGCTTTCTAGAGCCATTTCTTTGTTTTCACGAATGAATAATCGTTTCAGTACATTGCGGAAGCGTACAGAGAAGACCCTGACAGCTACAGCAATGAGATGCATCAGCTGGAAAGCCTGCGGTCGTCCGCCGTGAGGCCTTCTATAGACGCAGCAGGTTTAAGCGCGCTTTACAGATATTACTGCCAACTCAGAGCAATGCAAAGCAGGTTTCCAATGGCTATAGGGCAACCAGCGGCTTGTAAGTTTGTTTGGTAAGTTTATATTTTACCTAGAACAAGCTTACTTAAGTTGTTAACAATGACTCACTTGTTTTTGTAGATAATTTAATGTCAATTTGTGTATATAATATTTTTTACGAACTCAAGAACATTAATAACCTAATAGACACATGGCATGTTGTAACAATAGTTAATTTATTCTGCAGGAAAGAGCTATATGCTAATATGAATAGTCCCCTAGCAGACATTCAATTTGAGATGGCCTGTATACTACACAACATTGGGGCGCTGCACACACAATTGGGGGCTTCAGAGCCTCGCACATCTCCAGAAAGTTTAAAAGCAGCATGCACTCACTTCCAAAATGCGGCATGGGCCTTCCAGCTAGTGAAAGAACAGTATCCTCAGTCAACAGGGATAGATTTGGCTTCTGAAATTACGACGTTGTTGCAAGAGATATGCTTTGCCCAGGCGCAGGAGTGTATACTAGAAAAGAGTATTCAGGACACTAGGAAACCTAGTGTTGTTGGTAAGATTTTTTTCTAATACTATTGTTGGTTACAGATACTTGTACTTATGTCTAACATTAGCAGTTTTTTGCTTTAAATAAGACATTGTTAATCTCTATATTGGTTATGCAGATAAGTAGATATTTAGGTTTTATATTATTTGTATATGTTACTTAGTGCTAGAGCATAGACAGAGAAAATCATACCTTTTTCTTAAGCTAGATATCATTTATTTTTTATAATTTTTATATAATTTATTTTGAATTATAAACTTATGCAATCTAAAAGTTGAAATAGATAACATATACTTAAGAAAAACGACGAGGACCTCCGGTGTTCGAGACCAACCAAACCAAAGCAAATCAAAAATATTTCATAAAAAATAATTTGATTTGTTCTTAGATTTATGCAATCTAACTAACATAAAATATCAACATCTTTACATGTTGCATAAAAATCTCTTATATATAAATTATTTTATTAGGTGCTGTGGCAACTCAGGTGATGTTCTTCTACCGGAATTGCCTGAACTACCTAGGAGCCTCGAGTGGCTCTGACAATGTTCACGACATAGTTGGCAGCAAGCTGTACAATTTTTGGCATAGGTTCCTGTCATTCAAGTCAAGTTATATTGGCTGCATTGTGTGCTTATATCAAGGTAATGCTTGTTACATAATCTATGTATTTATTAACTTCTGAAATACTATTGTCTGTATCTTATGAACACAAATGTCAATCTGATAGATAAGGACAAAACATAGTTTAAATCAAGTAGGTTTGAGAGACAATTATAAATTACACAAGTAAGTGTATGTCCACAGTACACAGATTTTACGCATTTTTTTAATGGGTCTTAAAACACGTGTTTCACCACTATTTTGGTCATCACCCGGCAGTCCCAGGGTCACGGCCGCCTCTAAGCTTTCTGTAAAGTCCAGTTTACAAAACGCAAGGCCTACTATCGAACAACGTCATGCTCTAAGGGCAAACTTATATGTTATTTTACTTATTTGCTATTTTACTTGACATTGGCAAAATCATCGATGGATTTATTGATGGAAGCCATATTTTATTAAAAGAAGAAGAAGAAGGGTCTTAAAACATTGTGTTACAGCTGTTCTCTTTGCCAGCTAGATTGAAAGCTTTCTTGAGCTACTAATATTAAAAAAAAATTATTCTAGGACTGAATGCTGAAGAACAACAAAAGATGGGCGAGCGCGTAGCCTTCTACCAGCTAGCCGTGGACAAGCTCGCCGAAGCCCAGAAACTGGCTAAATACGTGGAGCCCGTACAGGTCACCAAGGAAGCCCTAACGTTCACGAATGATGTGGTGGAGGGGAAGAGAAAGGCAGCTAAGAATGAGAATGAGTTCATTTATCATGAGGAGGTGCCAGAGAAGGATATGCTGATAGACATGAAGCCGGTGTGCCTGGTTAAAGCTTTGCCCGTCAATTTGAATGATCCTGAGGTAAGGAATTGATAATAATTCATGGACATATTATTAAATGTAAGACCGCTAAATCTTTGACCCATGGTATCTATATATCATCACTACTTTGAAAAAATCTCGTTTCTGACACAGATACTCTAAGCTGAAACGTAATAACTCTATACTCATCCCATACATAGTTACGTAATTTTTCTTTTGAATGCCAGAATGAGTTTTCAAAGTAGTGACAATATCTAAGTTTAGTTCGAAGTTGACTTACTTTGACATGTTTTGATGTCTTAATGTGTCAATTTACGTGCATTTTAATGATGCTATTGATATTTACTGCTTTCTACATATTATACACACGTCACACGAAGTTTTGATTTATTTAACACCCCCCAGCCCCCCATGCTACTTTCCTACCCCTGTAACATGTACTTCTCTTATTTGGTTTTTTTTCTGTACCCAGGTGTCAGGTCCCGACATATTCTCCCGTTTAATCCCAATGGGAGCGCATGAGGCGTCTTCAGTCTATTCCGAAGAGAAGGCCAAGTTACTTCGCCAAGTAGTCGCCCAAGTGGATGCCAAGAACACTGAACTGGCAGAGTTCATGTCATCGCTGCAACTTGATCAGCTGGAGGTGTTGGATTCTGATCAGAAGTGAGTACAAATAGTATCATCATTTCAGCCTTAAGATATTCTGATCAAAAGTATTTGATGATTCCGGGACTTGTCGCTTTTACATAAGTGTCGATATATGGCAGTTGGAACTTGACGTTAAAGCGATATAGTTCAAAAGATATCACTTACTTTGTCGCTGACTGTATCGTGTTTTGTGAACATATTTTGGTGAAGGGCACACTGTTGCCCTAGCACTAAGTTGATCGGACAAGTTAAACTATTATTACATTATTAAGTCCTATAAACATACCTGGGATAACTCGGGGCATCTATAAGTGCGTGACCAAATATGTTATCGATAATAAAATATATCGATGTTAATGACAACATCTAAATTTTATTACACATATAGAAATATTCTTTTAGTCATCTTGTAAAAAAATAAAAATAAAACGGGTATTTACATGTTTATTTTAAAATAGTTTTCATAATATACGATCAATATTTTGTTTCATTTTCGTCGGTGTTAATGATTATGCCCTGAGTTATACCAGGTATGGCATATTACTATTTACTGATTTAAAACTAAATATAAATTAGTGACATATCGAGTAGTAATATATATCGTCATTTTTTATCGATATCAAATCCCTATAACTTGCCCCTAGTTGTCCCAGGTCTGCCTATAAAGTTACTCCTATGTTAATAAACACGATTTCTGTCTGTAAACATGATTTATGACGTATACGTCGATGCCAATGAACTCTAGTTGAGCTAAATATGTTTTAAAGTTAACGGAATTTAAACATCCACGGTGTTTACTTTAGCGATTACTTTTGGATATACTTACTAAATATTGTATGGTTTATTGCGGGACCTAAACAGAGCGCGATCTTATTTTGTCAGAAATTACAATATTAGAATTTTACTAGCCAGTAAATACTATAATATATTCCTATAATGTAATTATCATACATGCAAATTACTAATTGAAAAGAGTAAGGTTGGTCGCATTTTCCTTCATAAGGTTTCGCCTAGAGATGGGACGCTACCGGTAAGTTACCAAAGTTACTATGGGGAATGTTACCATTTGACAACATTCCCCATAGTAAAATTGGTAACTTACTGGTAGCGTCCCATCTCTAGTTTCGCCTTTCGTCTAACGGTGTATATTGGATCAGTGAGTCACTCGCACAGACCGGTGTTTGCCGATATCAGATAATAATGATCACTTATCTGAGAAAATATAAGTTACGGTCATCGACCGGTCTGGTTTTCTCCGCAACACAGCAGAATAATATATTTTTATCGTTAATGCGCATTTCTTAATTTTATTAATAATGTCTGTGACTAGTGAAAGAGGGTACAAATGACGACGAACAACTAGTATGAAACTTATACCTGATATATATGTGTAGTTGGCATTAAGATAGAAGAGAAATTTAAATAATTTTAGGCCATACATACTAATTGACTTTTTCAGTTCCATGCCAAACGCAAAAGCTACCGCTTAGTCCCCACCTTATCGAAATCTCAAAACTGAAGTTAAACTTTATTTATGTGCGTGTAGGTCTATTTTGCTCTATGGTCTGTGACCTATATGTCACCCGTTGGCCGTGAACTTGCGGT
The DNA here is from genome assembly GCA_022674325.2 of Grapholita molesta. Lineage (NCBI taxonomy): Eukaryota > Metazoa > Arthropoda > Insecta > Lepidoptera > Tortricidae > Grapholita > Grapholita molesta. Next base: position 17,263,019 of record CP053124.2, on the reverse strand, counting down.
GCCGATATATGAGGTGAAACAATAATAATACCCAGTAATTTTTTATCTAAGGTAAAGAAGACGGCGGAGATACAAGGGGAGGGTCACTCTATATAGTCATTATGAGTGCAGCAAACAATTAGGATTTAAAACACCAGTGGCGGCGCGTCCTTAGAACTCGATTCCTGCCGGCTTGACTAACTTTCAGATAGTAGAGCAGTTTTCCATGAAGAAAAAGATTGTCATAATAATTCAGGTTTCCCGGCTTGTCTAGGATATAAATTGACGTGCCGCTACTGTAAAACACATAACTTTCAGAATGTCGATGTGATAGACGCGAGCCTAAATCTCTATAATCCGCTACTGTGTTTTCTCTATCACTGGTTATTTTGTGTTCTTATTAGAATAGGAATTAGAAATTTATTGTTTTTTTTTTATTCTTACAGAAGTTCTTATAACAGTTATCACTAAGTGCAACTAAGAACAATAAAAGTCCTGTAATTTGGTGGATGGATGGTTGGTTAATTTAGAGAGACATTACAAAATTAATTAATTACACTATATCGATACGAAAAAAAAAACAAAATGTGCTTTAATATTGAGACTATAAGGTGCATGTATACATATTTTGACACTTCGTTCGTATCCATATCTCAAACCTTGTCATAGTGAAGTTATAAAGATATCTTTTGCTTCTTTCATATAGATTTTCACTGTGACAAGGAACAAAGTGGCCTGTAAATCAAATTGGTTTTTACTAATATGATTTTATATTATTATACAGGATCCCTCAAGAGATAGTAGACCGGTGTGCAGCCATGAACGCGAAGACGGAGGTGATACAAACCCTGGTGGACTCCATGAACAATCTCGCTGAAATCATTAGCGACGTGGAGAACTCGCTCACCGAGATCAAGACACTTATTCAGGTAGGCTGTTTACATTTTATATTATATAATTTTTTTTTACTTACAAATATTCACTGACCATAAACTTTCAAATCCTTTTGAATTCTAGGAAGAAACTTTAAAAGAGAAAGATTTCCAAAAAATAATGGGACCACGCCCGCCATCCATAGTTCAAACGGAACTTTCCAGAGAGTTCCATAAGTACCAAGAAGCCCACGCGAGGACCAACGAGTCAAATCAAGTGCTGCATAAGGCTATGACGCTGCATATCGCTAATCTTAGGCAGCTGGCCGTGCCTTTGGATGTGTTGCAGAGTAGGATCCCTACTATAGATAATATTGGTAAGTGTTCAATTAAAACTTTAGCATCATTAAATTGTCATTTCAGGTGAAAGTCAGCTGCTGTATCTCAAACTATCTCTATCTTTAAATAATATATATAGAAAAGGACGGGTAGTCTATATCACCGCGAGATTTGCTTACCCTTCGTTTGCTAGGCCTACTGGACAGTCGACTACAAAGATATGTATACACTTTTGCACCTTATTACAAAGGATTAAGGTGAAAAAATGTATACATATCTTTGTAGTCGACTGGACAAGGATTTTTACAATACACAACTCTTATCAATACACAAGGTTTTTTTGTTGGTATTTAGGGTCCCAAGATACAGGCTCAGCCTAGTTTGGGGCCCGCCAGACATACCATGTATTTATATTTTACATATAGCCAAATAAATATCTTTTAATTTTTGATTTTTTTTGAATACGCAATCGTGCGCCAACTGCATCCAAAAGTTCCGCGCGATCTTGACCAGGTCTTCCACGTTGTTGAAGGCCCTTCCCATGCTGCGTCTTCCGGGACGAAAATTGGGAGAACCTTCCTGCCCCAGCGGCCATCAGTTCTATAAGCTATGTGAATGGCCCACTGCGTCGTTAGCCTTCCAATTCTCAGCGCTATGTCGACGGCTCTGGGTCTCCTGCGGATCTGCAAGTCGAAATTGAATTTCTAATTCGATTTTGCAGGGAAACTCCGAGCATGGTTCCGTTGCCGTTGTGAGCTGTTAGGAGTCTTCTTATTTGGTACATTGTCTGGGACCACTTAGCCTTATCTTTTTATGGCTGACGGATACCTTTAAGTAGTATAGGTATCGTGAGACGTCATCGTAATAGTTGAAATATTCTTGTATCAACAGTTTGTCAGTTCTGGAAATCCATTTTCGGTATTTCGGGCGCGAGGCAAACGTACTAGTAGTTTTTTTACGTATAGTTTGTTTCGTGCGACAAATGCAAGAGTTCCCGTTCCGCCTTTTCAAGTAATTGGTACTACAGGTTTATGGAACTTAAAAGATGTATTTAGCAGGTGGCCACCTAATATTAAAAACAGATGAACAGCTGGAGATTTGTAGCAATTTTGTATAGCCGTGTCAATTTCTATGTATTATATGATTCTTTTTATAAAAGTATCGAGTTGTGATCGTGAAACTCTAACGTATTTCTCTCTCCCAGAGGGCCTAGACCGCGAGGCGATGGGCGAGATGCGTCGCGTGGTGGGCGCCGCGCGGCACATGCGGGCCCAGCGGGAGCAGCTGGTGGGCGAGCTGCGCGCCGCCGTGGCCGCCGACGACGTGACGGCCGCGCTGCTGGCCCGCGCCGCCGAGCCCCGCGACGTGCTGTTCGCGCAGGAGCTCGCCAAGCACGACGCGCAGGTACAGTCTGCAGGGCCTGTACACATGCGAGCAGCTGGTGGGCGAGCTGCGCGCCGCCGTGGCCGCCGACGACGTGACGGCCGCGCTGCTGGCCCGCGCCGCCGAGCCCCGCGACGTGCTGTTCGCGCAGGAGCTCGCCAAGCACGACGCGCAGGTACAGTCTGCAGGGCCTGTACACATGCGAGCAGCTGGTGGGCGAGCTGCGCGCCGCCGTGGCCGCCGACGACGTGACGGCCGCGCTGCTGGCCCGCGCCGCCGAGCCCCGCGACGTGCTGTTCGCGCAGGAGCTCGCCAAGCACGACGCGCAGGTACAGTCTGCAGGGCCTGTACACATGCGAGCAGCTGGTGGGCGAGCTGCGCGCCGCCGTGGCCGCCGACGACGTGACGGCCGCGCTGCTGGCCCGCGCCGCCGAGCCCCGCGACGTGCTGTTCGCGCAGGAGCTCGCCAAGCACGACGCGCAGGTACAGTCTGCAGGGCCTGTACACATGCGAGCAGCTGGTGGGCGAGCTGCGCGCCGCCGTGGCCGCCGACGACGTGACGGCCGCGCTGCTGGCCCGCGCCGCCGAGCCCCGCGACGTGCTGTTCGCGCAGGAGCTCGCCAAGCACGACGCGCAGGTACAGTCTGCAGGGCCTGTACACATGCGAGCAGCTGGTGGGCGAGCTGCGCGCCGCCGTGGCCGCCGACGACGTGACGGCCGCGCTGCTGGCCCGCGCCGCCGAGCCCCGCGACGTGCTGTTCGCGCAGGAGCTCGCCAAGCACGACGCGCAGGTACAGTCTGCAGGGCCTGTACACATGTGGCCGTACAACCGAATCACCAAAAGGATCTAGGCTTTACCAATAAATGTTCACAGTAACATATGTACCATTTAAAACCTTTGATTTTCTACTTTCATATTAATTAAAAATAGAACGGGTCTATCGTGAATTAACATTTATTTACCTTGAGTTCCGACATTTCGACGTTGGTTGCATCGGTCATTCTGGGCGATAATTGACGCCTCAGAAAGTGACAAACTATAGATTTGGATCAGAATTTCGCGATAGACCTTTTATTTTCAGTTAATATGTTAACAATAGTGTTATATTTTCGAATTTAGTATTGTTTTACTTAACAATAATCACACCAAGTATTAACCCTTAATTTTGGCAGAAAATGGCCAAGGAGTACATGATCATCGATAGCCTACATGATTCTGTCCAAGAAAATAATACAAATAGATATCTTTTATTATTATTTGTGTTACAAAAAGATTATACAATTAAGGGTTTTTAGTCATGTTCTTATCATTACATTTTATTTCAGGTGAAAATAATAGAGACTAATCTCGCGGCGCAAGAGAACATCATCAATCGTCTGACGTCGCTGTACGCCTCGTACGGAGAGTCGCGCCGGATGCTGTCGGATTTACTCAGGAAGCGAGAGAGCATAATAAACGGTTAGTTTTTTTTATAACCTGCCAGTTCAAGTCCTCGCATTTTACAACCTTTTAGGTCTAAGGTGCCTGTCTGAAAAGAACGGAAGTTAATTTAGTAAAGTTAATTTGAACTATTTTTTTTATACAATTTCGTAAGTGAACAATTGTTCATAACAACACGGCTTTGCACGACACTTGTCGCAGAGCATAGGTTTCCATTTTGAAGCACTCCGCATTCCGCGTAGCAAAATTTCCATTAAGTTCAGTAAGGCTCGTGTTGCGGGTAATAGACGACGATATATATAATAAATAGATACATATAATTACTTAAATAGATATATGGATACCCATGACTCAGGAACAGATATCTATGCTCATCACACAAATAAATGCCCTGACTGGGATTTGAACCCAGGACCGTCGGCTTCACATCCCACTAGGCCAGACCGGTCGTCAAAATAGATAGAACATATAAATACTTAAATACATAATTATATAATGTATATTTTCCCAGCTCTCATCACCTCATACGACACGTACGGAGAGCTGCTCGGCAAGTGCCAGAAGGGCCTGGAGTTCTACAAGAAGCTGAGCCACAACGTGGGCCAGCTGCTCACCCGGCTGCGGGGCACGTGCCAGGTGCAGGAGGAGGAGCGGGACTCGCTGCTCGCCAAGCACAACAAGGGCAACAAAGGTTTGTACAACTAGAACATTATAGTACGAGAGCCCACGACCAAAATTTTTGTCTCATAGCAATACGGCCAAAACCGCATCAAATCGATAGATACGATTATCCTGAACTCGAAAATACCAATATCAGACATTTTCCGCGTAGCGTTTGATCTGACCGAATTTTCAAAATTGTCAAAGAATTTTACCAAACTGCATCATAGCAATATGTCTGATTTGCAGACTGTAGTTGAATGATAGTTCTGAGATACCGGAAACATATTTTTCAGACGTTAGTGGTGTAGCGCACACCCGTAAAGTCACTTAAAAAAATTAAAAATGAGACAAAAAAAATGTCTCTTTTTTATTAGTAAGTTTTGGGTATTTGTTGCTAACAACACAATTTTCAGACGGAAAGGTGAACGCATTAGATTTTGAGACCGGTTTGAAAATGTTAACAAATTTTACCGATCGGTATCATAGCAATATGTCTGAAAATTGTTGGACATGATAAAATAAGTTGTCCACATGTGCAAAAAATTTATATCAGACAAATTAAGTGTAGCACCTTCTCTATCAGACAACTTTTCGATACTCAGATATCATTTAAAAATCGTATTGAGGCATCTTGACTTTTCTGTTACAAACCAATGAATACGTTGCGACCCTGAATTTATTAGATGATAATTAACAAAGAATTTACCCGAAACCGTAACATTGAAGTTGAAGGACTGAAATAAATCGCACAAAATGAAACTGGATGAAGTTGAAAATTAATAGACAAGGGAGATTCTTGAATATCTATGAAGGCTGTAAATTTAAAAAAACATTTAACAGAGGCGTTGGCCAGGCGACTCCGAAACGTTATTTTCGTTTTTGGGAGTATATGCTACACTTAAAGTGTCTGAAAACAGGTTTTTGGTAATCATGGCAGCAATACGAAAAGTTGAAAAAAAAAATTATCCGTATTGCTATGATACAGGTCGGCTAAATTTGTTGACATTTTCAAAAATGCGCTCAGGCTATATGCTACGCGCAAAATGTCTGAAAACAAACTTTTTCGTAATACAATTATAAAATCTATGTACATTTTCACTATCAGACGTATTGCTATAATACCGACAGTCTTTTTTTTTTGACACAGCAGAAATGGCCTCCCACGCAGTTGCTACACTTTCGACCGTTACTACACACCTAGTCGGGTTCGGAATCATACAATCTAACGATTTTATAGGGTTTTTGCCGTATTGCTATGAAACATGGTTTTGGTCGTGAGCTCTCGTACTATTATTAAAAAGAAAGTTATTTAAGTAGTCGTCATCATCACGGCCCCAAGACGTGCACTGCTGAACAAAGGCCTCCCCCTTGGACCTCCACTTGTACGACCTGCTTATTATAGAGACCGGCCATCAAGTACATATAGACGGCCGAGCGCAGCGACGAAGAATACGCGGCTAGCAACCCCGTTTTTCGCCGAGATTTGAATAGTGCGCTTCTTGAAGTTGCAATTAAATGTTGTCGTGACTTCAATTTGGCTCAGAAATATTACGTATACGGTGCGAGGAGTGAAGATACTATTTCTCATTTTTAAAAATGAATTTCATACAGTTTATTATACTTAAACGCCTCATCTCATGAAAAATTACAAATATGAGAAGTATTAATACAGCATGACAGAAATCAGAAAAGGATGGAAATACAAATATTATGTACAGTCAACAGCAGAAGTGGCTAAGCGGTTGAGGTGTTCAAAATGAGGTCAACACATCTCTATTCTCTATTGTCAATAGAATAAGAGCGAGTGTAGGTCTTATTGAACACTTCACAAGCTTTTGCTGCTAGCTGTATAAAACACGCTTGTTTTGTACTTTTTGTTCTATTTATACTCATGTATAAATAGAACAGTATAAGTAGAATAGTGATTGTGACACCAATCCATGTTTGTATTAGCTATTAAGTTTATCTGTGTACTGATGTCAACAATTGTTGGTAAACTTAATAAATAAATAAAAAAAAAATGTATTTATACCATATTGTTCCAGCAGCGACCCCCGTTCCATCGTCGCCAGCGAGAATGGACAGGGCCGACAGCGTCGAGCCGCCCCGTGAGGGCACCGGCCTCAAGCTGAAGGACTATCTGCCTTATATGAAGAAGAGACAACTGCCCAAGACTCCGCAGGGATCAGGTATTTATGATGTCTCGTCTTATGCTTCAATTGACGACGTTTATGAACGTTTATGAATTAATTAAACAATTTGATTTATCATGAAATAAAACAACTAAAACTGATTAAATCGCGTATACTAATTTTGCAAGCTGGGACCCGGGGAGCATGATGTGAAAAAAAAAAATTACTGGAAAATAGACCGTGTCATTATTGACAAAAGAGACTGATGGGGTATGAAATACCCTGCCGAGCATGCGCTCGCCGGGTTAATTTTGTAATAAGCCCCTCTGGCGTGTGCAATTATAATGTACAAGCACCAAAATTGTTTAATAATTTATATTTGGGTATGTTTGCATTTTGTAATTTTCTGAGGATGGAGGTAAATTAATATTTTTCCTCAGTCCACCCGATGACCACGAACGCTGCTTAAGGGTTCGATACGTCGGGATGAAGTTTAAATTAGTATACGCGATTTAATCCGTTTTAGTTGTTTTATTTCGTGAGTAATTAACGCGGCAACCGAAGACAATATTTTGATTTGACATGTTGTTTTCAGGTCCACAAGAATCTTTACAGCCAGAAGCATACTACCCGGAGTCGATATACCCAACGTCCGTGAGGCCCGCTCCTGTCGGATCAGAAGGTAAGAACACCTATTACCTGTACTGACTATATATGTTTTTTTTTGTTTAGCAAATAACTTTTAGATAATTATTAGTTCTTCTGTAGAATAGAAAGCTCAATGTCTGATTATCTGATATGTAAGTCTGTGCGTATGGATGTTATTAAGTACAATCTGAACACTCCGAGTATGATTAAAGTATGGGAAATAATAATATAATATTGAAACTTCGTAACTTAAGCTTATGTTAGTAAGGTTACGCTTAATCTGGGGAAGATCGTCATATAAATGATGCTGTACAGTAGCTATATCTCTTATGGCTGAAAAACATAACTTATATATAGTCAGTAAGGTACTCTAGTAGAAGCTCAAACAAAACATAAGATTTATGGGTACAGTCAGGATCCATATTACCCTATTAAACAACGGGCCAAAAGTATCTGCCATCCTTGTACTTTTGTTATCAAATGAGATTTTCTACTGTTCGCGATTCAAAGTTTCTATCGCATTTCAATTGATAAACACGTCGAGATCCGTCTCTTTTTGTGAAGCAATAAAAAAAACGGTAGATATACGTTTGGTGCGCTGTTTCATACGTTACTATTGATGTTGACTGTACTGAAACTTGTTTAATTCTTGTCTTTCAGCAACTGATCCAACTCAAATGCAGCTACCAGATGGTGTAGTAATGCCACAAATGGGCATGCCGAATCAGTACGCTCGCTATCCTTACTCCCAAGAACCGGAACAATATTCCGCACCATCAAACTTCCCTTACTCCAAAGGATTCGAAAAACCCGAGGAGAATCCTTACTATTCCGCCTATACCCCCCCACAGTATTCCCATCAAATGACTAACGCGCAAGCTTACGCTAACCCTTACTATTCCGGATCACAAGATAGCGGGACTATAGTAACAGACTCCCAAAGCAACTACACAATGCATGGCCAAACAAACACTAACTTGGCGACCAATACTGTGCCAAGTAATGCACCGGGCAACAGCCAAGCCAACCGATACGTTTACGACATGTACGGACAAAATCAGATACCTACAATCCCTGCGAATCCTCCAATGACTTATTCCACTCAAGATTTGAGTGCCAACTTCTCACAAATGCAAGTCACGCCCAAAGATTATCAGCCGTCGAACCGCGGGAATGATTATTCGCAAACTTATTACAGCGTCAACTACCCCCAAGCGGCGACTCCCAATATGGCGACTTATAGTAACGCTGAGCAGAATAATTCAAATACTATACCTACTCAAAGTGCGGAGTATAATTCTCACAATTATCCTTATAGTGAGCCATACGTTGCTAATCCTGCGTCGAATTACGCTCCAAATCCTGTGCCCAATTCCGCGGGTTCGACGTTCGCACCCAATTCTGCGGGTTCGACGTTCGCACCCAATTCTGCGGGTTCGTACGAACCCAATGCCTCAGCTTCTACGTATGCCCCTAACGCGGCGACTCAAGCTTACATTCCTAATTCGGCAGTTTCTACTTACGCACCCAGTTCTACGGGCCCTGTGTATCCTCCCAACTCTACTCCGAACAATGTTGCATACAGTTCCGAACAGTACAACTACACGACCGGCTACGAAGCGTCATCACAGGCCTACCCTATATACACCAACGCCGATACTATATCGTATTCAACAACCACAGTCTCCAATGTTCCAGTATCCATCGATGCTACATACAATCCTCCTGAACCAAATCCAACGCTATCCCAAATAGACAATTTCGACCAACCAATCAAGTCACACGTCACCGGAGAAGCTTTGAACTATCCTAACTACCAAAGCTACGAACCCAGTTTCACTCCAACTCCTAACTCAGAGGCCACTCCAACTGCTTCAAACTTCTACCAAGACCCAGCGAATGTAAACTACGCGCATACCTTCCAAAATCATCCGGGCTATAACTACAACCCAGGCACAGGGGTTTATGACTACAACTACGGCTCGCAGAATTCTTATGCCAGCTACGTGCAACCGAATATAGAACCTCACTCCACACCTAAAGACCCAAATTGGAATGCGCAAGGGGTCTACACGAGCGCTGGAGGTTGTGATACCGTCCAATCACCCTCAGAGACGCCTCAAACGCCGCAGCCAAGCGATAATCAGACTTATTACAATACACCGTACGGATATATTACTAATACTAACCAGTCGCAAATAGTAGTGTCAAATCCAGAAGTAACGACGACGAATTATGGTGCCAATGTAAATCAGTCGACCTATATGCAGTCCGGGGAACAGTACAACACTAATGTCACCTTTAGTAATAATCAAGGTAAGTAAACATCATGCCATGTAATATGTATTTAAACTAAACTATATAACGCCTGTATACATTGTATTGCATTTATCACTCGTAGTCGTTCTCGTGTGTTGAATCTGTTTAAATTCTTTTGTGTAAAATATTAAATATGTATATGTACTTAATACTTATACGCGGAAACCAAAAACATTATGATGTAATAAGTTTTTTTATGAAATAAATTAATTGAATCAAAAATATCTTTTATTTTAAACGTCCATTTTTTTCAGTAACGACACCTATAGAAGAAACAAAGGAGCCAACTTTTAAGACGGAACCAGAAACAGCGCAAAGTCCTCCAATACAAGAAATTCAACAAGAACCAGCTCAGGTCAAAGAGGAACCCGAACCGACTCCTGAGCCCTCCGCGTTCGACTTATTATCAGACATAGATTTCTCCGTCGAACAAAAACCTCTAATGCCTCAAATAAAAGTGCCGCAAATATCAGAAAGTGCCATAAAGAAGCCGCTGCCAGTGGCTAAAACGGAGCCAGTTGTCAAACCAGTGCCAAAAGAGGAGGTGATACAAAGACCGGAGAAAAAAGACTTGTTCTCAGATCCCAGTTTGCTAAATAGTTTTACTCAGGAAGTGAAGAATCTGCAGAACTTAGTAGATTCGTTGACGAATAAAGTACCTGGTGGTTTGACACTGTTGGACTCTAAATGGAAGACTTTCCAAGATATACAAGTAAGTAACCATATTTTTTATGATTCTACATGAAAAAATAAAATCAATAAATGAATATTTCGGGACAATCTTACACAAATCGACTTAGTCCTACACTAAGCTCAGTAAGGCTTGTGTTGTAGGTACTAGACGACGATATATATAATAGATAGATAGATAAAAATACTTGAATACATAGAAAACACCCATGACTCAGGAACAAATATCCGTGCTCATCACACAAATGAATGACTGGGATCCGAACCCAGGACCATCGGCTTCATAGGCAGGGTCCCACTAGGCCAGACCGGTCGGCAAAAAACAAAAGTACAATACTTTTTTTCCTCCTTATTAGAAGTTATTATCACAAATAGACGATTGGTGTCACACTACGATACGATACATTGTCAAAATTAACTTCTGTTAACGCATTCACTGCCACCGCCGCACATATGCGTCACCGTGACTTTCACGCAGTGCCTTCGACGCACAGACGCGTTCATAGTATTAAGTGACTTTCACCCAGTGCCTTCAACGCATATGTGAGTTGTAAATTTTGAAATGTTCCTCTTACGTCTAAAATGTTGCTTGTTAAATCAGAAGATATTATAAATGGTAGTAGAAAATTATAAGTAAAATATAATGCTGATGATTTGATGAAAAGACTATAGGTACGCACTTGAACTTATTTCTATAGTGTTCTGTGAATCGATTAAGTTGTATTCGATTTAGTTAAATTTTAGTTATATATGAAGCACAATTACAATCGATTGGTTCAATGTGATCAAAGAATATAAAATATTAATTACCGTGTTTCATTCAAAACAATGTTTCCTAGAGTTAAAATAATTATCTAGTACCAATGCGAACAAACCACTGTCAAATTAGTATGAACTCATATGTGCGGCGGAGGCACTGCGTAATAATCCGTTGAACTCACATGTGCGTTTGAGGCACCCAGCAAAGTGCGGCACCTGGCGAATGGCAAAGAAAAGAGGGTGGCAGTGAATGCGTTAATTATGTTTCGTTAAAACTTTCGTTTATACGGTCTCGGCCAAAAGTATTGAGCACCAAGCTTTATATATGAAAACTTGATATTTTATTGGAGTATTTACATCTTTTCTAATGACATACATATTATCAATTAATTTAAACTGATTACGATTAGGTATTGGTCGTTGCGGTGACTGGTAATTGCATAGAAAAAATGCAATAAGACACTTAGTTGTAGATCTGAATTTTTGGTGCTTTTTGTTTTCTTATTTAAAATACGTATTTTAAGTATTATTAACTGATGTTTTCTTGTTGTCACCTGAAAGTTAATCAAGCCGGCAGGAATCGGGATCTAAGGGCTCGACAGCACTGATCTTTATACTATTTATTTTATTCAGAGTAAAGAGAACCAGACGAGATCAAAGTCCATCGCGAAACGCCACGGCAGTGTATCCATTATGCCGTACGACGACTCGCGACTTACGCTGCGGAGCGACCCATCGGCGTATATCAACGCGTCTTATTATAAGGTAAAGTATTTACACTAAATTATATCCATGAATAGTCGTGTGGTGCCGGGTGACTAGAATAGCACCACCCCATCTCTCGCGGGTGTCGTAAGAGGCTACAAAGGGAAAATAACCGACGGCTGGGCAGCAGCGTCCGCCACAACACGATCTACAGCTACTACGGACGCCAACCCGCCTGCAGAGCGTGGCTACTATGGCAACTAGATCGAAATTTATAAATCAAGAAATATAAACAGTTAAATTACAGGGTTAGAACCTGTACATGCTTTACATACGTTTCAGCCGTATGCAGTCCACTGCTGGACATAGGCCTCCCACAAATGTGACTTGTATCATCTTGGGGGTAGTTGCCATAGTCGCCACGCTTGGCAGGGGTTGGCGACGGCAGTAGATGTAGATTGGGTTTGGGAGGACGCTGCTGCCCGTCCGTAGGATTTTTCCTTTTGTCGCCTCTTACGACACTGGCGTACATGCTTTACTCTTTCGTTTTTTAAGTTTTTGTCAACTTGATTATTTATACTCATGTACTTCTATTTTTGTTTATTAGCAACTAGCTCCGTGGTGCATTCCCTTGGTATTATCCTCGATGCCCGAAGAGAAAGACTACAGTATTTTCTGGAAGGCTGTGTTGGAAAATAAGATTACCTCTGTTGTGTGCTTGCTGAGCGAAATTGAGGTAAGTCACATTTCATAACTTTAAATTGTTAGTCGTTAAATGTAATAAATTCGTTAACATTGATAATAATAAGTAAAAAAATGTATCAACTACTGAAATTGAGGTAAGTCAAGGTCAAAGATATAGACGCGGTTAAAGTGTCATAATTTGTGTATATGTTATTCTTACTATTTACAGTACCGGCCAATAATATATCACCTTTGTGTTTTTTTAAGTAAACATGTTTATAGTAACATATATTGTTAAGATTGCAGAGTGTAAATATTACCCTGAGCTTTACCAAACAAATATAATGCATATTTCAGTAAAATAATGTGGAAGTACAGTTATACTCATTAAATACTTAAAACCTGCACAACATAACTAAGTGCAGTCGATCTTTATCTACCTATTATAAATCAAAGGAAGTGATAGGTTAACATAATATATATTTAAAAAAGTGTATCAATATTAATACTGTGTAGCAAAGCCTTTTGATTCAATAACTGCTTTACAGCGTCTAGGCATAGAGTCCACGAAAGCACCAATAGTTGATTGAGGGATTTTATGCCATTCCTCCTGTAGCTGAGAGAACTTTTGACTGGCATTAGTGGTTGTTTTACCTTTCAAGCGTCTTTCTAGTTCATCCCATAGCGGCTCTATTATGTTTAAGTCAGAGGATTGACTTGGTCAGTCCATTAGGGTAACGCGACGCCGCTTGAACCATTCTGTGACACGTTTTGCACGATAGTTTGGATCGTTGTCCTGCTGGAACACAAACCCGCGGCCCAGAAACTGTCGCGCATATGGTAACATTACATTGTCCAGAATATCTAGGTACATATTCTGGTCCATGATACCTTCAATTTTATGAAGACGGCCCATGCCTTTAGCGGAAAAGACAGCCCACACCATTACAGAATCTCTTCCGTGTTTTACCGTGGGAAGTTGGTACTCGGACTTATATTGGATACCAGTAGGACGACGTACCCACTTCATACCATCGCTCTCAAACAAAATAAACTTGTTGGAATTGAATTGAATTGCTCTCATCGCTCCAGAGTGTATCAGACCATTGTCGCGGTGTCCAGTGTTCGCGTGCTTTACACTAAGCTACTCTTATTTTTCGGTTCTTCTCAGATATAAGCGATTTCTTTACAGGGCGTTTGCCGTTTAATCCTGCGGTCTGCAGACGACGTCGGATAGTCCGTAAAGATGAAGTACGCTGTCCTGGGGTCGATATTTCTTTAACTATATCCGTCGCCGTTAACCGAGGATTCTGACGTGAGACTCGCAAAATATTTCGGTCGGTCACATATGACCTACATATGAGGTAAGACGCGGTCTGGCACATGTTTTAATGCCAATGGAACTTTTTGGTAGCTTTAATCGCTTCAGCAACTTAGTAATCGTGGTTCTCGACACACTAGACTGCTGCGAAAGCTGTTCGTGAGGATGCCCTTGCTTGTAGCCGGCAAATATAGCTTGTTGTTAAGAGGCATTCAAATTTTTTGCCCCACGAGTCTTTGTCATCTTCACCTCGTTAACCACCTATCGTTTTTTTGCTATTTTTTAGACAATAATTTCACATTTACATGCAACCGTAGGAAAACTGCCCTGTAGTGATTTTGCAGAAAATAAACAAAAAACTAAATAAAAACCTTTATATGTGGTCAGGTTTTCATATCGCTCGTCCAAAGAGTCTAAATACTACCCCTTACATGATGAGGTAAGGTAAAAACATGTAGAGATATAAAAAAAAAAGTTTCACCCTAAATACCTAAAGGTGATATATTATTGGCCGGTACTGTAGGTACATGTATAGATATTTGGGCTCTGGTTGAGTCGTTATCGTTACATATAGGCATTATAAAGTTCGACTTATTCAGCAATGAGATCACATTAATTATAAAATGTTAAAAATATATCAATCAACTACATTTTATTATACAGACTTTCCTTTTTGGACGTCGGGTAAAATGTGTTATGCATACATTATTCGGGCTAGAAAAAAAAAGTGAAACCTTAGAGATTGGCTTAGTAATTTTAACGCTAGGTGACGCTAGGCACCTAACTATTAACTCAAGTTTGCTAAGTTGTCAAAATTATTACAAGTAAATAATTAATAGTCACTGACATAAATAAATGGACTCCTGCACGTGAACAAATTATGTAGAAAAATATGGCACTAAATGACATTTCTATCACGTTCCAGTTTATGCTAATAATGCTAATTTATAATCTTCTTTTAGATAATATAATAAAACAAAAAAGAGCTCAGTGTTCTAATTATTAAGTATTAAACTTCACTATTGATAAAGTAATAACTTTTTAGTCATTGTTGACACTTGCACTGACGGCGGTTCAAAGAAGACTAACTAAATGTACCGCCCAAGTTGTTCGAGCGGTTGTTTTTAGAGCCATTTTTTGGGGCTGATTGTGAATCTACGTTTACACATCGATGTTAAAAGTAGTATTTTTGTCTGTTGGTGATAAGGTACTACATCACAATAAATCATTTAGACATAATTAAACTTTATCAATAATCGGCAGTAAGGTGTAGTCCCCATCAGATACATCGGAGCTGTGGGTGTGAACAAATAGTATCTGAACAACGCCTCTATTGTCAAGACGATAAAGTGTATGACCAGATTTATCTGTTCCGATACATCTGATGGCGACTGTACCTTAAACCTGATGACGTTGCTAACTCACGGTCATGACAACCAGATGCAAGGCAACGTCTACTGGCCGACGGCCAAGGGTCAATCCTTGGAGCTCCCCGGCGTGAGCGTGGCGCTGGACGACGTCACTTGCAACGTGCACTGGACCGAGCGCGCACTGACCGTGACGTGCGCGGGCTTCGTGCACAGAGTCAGCCACTACCAGATCAACGTGTTCCCCGCCAAGTAAGTACTGCCCGACGGCCAAGGGTTAGTCCTTGGACCTCCCCGGCGTGAGCGTGGCGCTGGACGACGTCACTTGCAACGTGCACTGGACCGAGCGCGCACTGACCGTGACGTGCGCGGGCTCTGTGCACAGAGTCAGCCATTACCAGATCAACGTGTTCCCCGCCAAGTAAGTACTGGCCGACGTCTACTGGCCGACGGCCAAGGGTCAGTCCTTGGAGCTCCCCGGCGTGAGCATGGCGCTGGACTACGACAATACTCCCAAAGTTCTGGTTCACCTATACCCATGTTCGGTTTTATGTATCTATATTTGTTATTGTATACCGCTAATGGCAGCCGCCGTATCGCCAACATTTAAAAGGTACGTCGATTCTTTTTTGGTGGTTTGTTTAATGTTGTATATAGTCATTATAGCCAGACTATTTATTACAGTCATTAATTATTACATCGAAGGCGTAAATACTACACATAGGGATTGGAATTAAAATTAAAAATAACTTTTTCTCTAACATGCAATGAAATATTAACGTTATGTTCCTCATAACGTCAATATTTCATTGCAAGGCTGCGAAGTATGACGTTTCAGGCGCGGCTAGGACCAGAGGTCGTTAATGGAATTTCATACAAACCTTGCAGGCCTAAGCCTGCAAAGTCCTCTGTTTTAATTTAGATTCCACATAAATTTGTGGCAAAGGCATCGACAATCTGCCACTATGTGTATTAAAAAAAAAGTATTTATTGCTATCGAGTTCTGGTTGATTAACTATTGAGATCGAGAAGAGGTTATAATTATAAAAATCATTTGATTTAGTTGCAACAAATTGACATTTATAACAATGACAAGTGTCACTGTCAATTCTAAAGGTTCGTTCAGAAACGTCCCTTTATACTTTTTTGAAGTAACATGATAATAAACATAAATGTAAATGTTTCCTGTTAAAACCAAGCTAAACTAGGACCTATCTGTATGACCTATCAGACCTATCTATCGGTATGTCTTCAGCCGGCAACCCCTTTCTTCCCGGCCTGTAGTATTGTACTATTGTGGTGTTTTTTGATTTATTTCATTGCATATGTTTGAGAAAAGCACTATAAATGCCTAGTCGTGAAAAAGCCTTGCCGGCTTTATCCACTTGTCTATGTTCGTAACTTAACTGTGTAGTGCAAATCTTGATTGACACCTCGTCAGGAGAATCGGTAATTCGGTACACGGCTCTATACCTCAACAATCCCTGTACGCTGAGACGTGACATACTTTGATTTGACAGAATCGTCTGCTCGCCGCTCATCATGCTGGTGGACGCGGTGCTGGCTGAGACGTTCTCGGGCCGCGCGGGCGGGCAGCTGCGCGGCGCCTGGTACCAGTGCGGTGCTGGCGGCCGCGGCGCGCTGCTGGCGCTGCTCACGGCCGCCGTGTGCCAGGCGCGCGCGGGGCAGGCGCGGCTGTGCGGTGAGGGTGCTCTGTCTGTCATACTGCTGGTGGACGCGGTGCTGGCGGAGACGTTCTCGGGCGCGTGGTACCAGTGCGGTGCTGGCGGCCGGGCGCGCTGCTGGCGCTGCCCGCGGCCGCCGTGCGCGAGGCGGGCACGTGGCTGGAGTTCCGGCGCGGGGTCGGCCGATTGTCTGTCATACTGCTGGTGGACGCGGTGCTGGCGGAGACGTTCTCGGGCGCGTGGTACCAGTGCGGTGCTGGCGGCCGCGGCGCGCTGCTGGCGCTGCTCACGGCCGCCGTGTGCCAGGCGCGCGCGGGGCAGGCGCGGCTGTGCGGTGAGGGTGCTCTGTCTGTCATACTGCTGGTGGACGCGGTGCTGGCGGAGACGTTCTCGGGCGCGTGGTACCAGTGCGGTGCTGGCGGCCGCGGCGCGCTGCTGGCGCTGCTCACGGCCGCCGTGTGCCAGGCGCGCGCGGGGCAGGCGCGGCTGTGCGGTGAGGGTGCTCTGTCTGTCATACTGCTGGTGGACGCGGTGCTGGCGGAGACGTTCTCGGGCGCGTGGTACCAGTGCGGTGCTGGCGGCCGGGCGCGCTGCTGGCGCTGCTCACGGCCGCCGTGTGCCAGGCGCGCGCGGGGCAGGCGCGGCTGTGCGGTGAGGGTGCTCTGTCTGTCATACTGCTGGTGGACGCGGTGCTGGCGGAGACGTTCTCGGGCGCGTGGTACCAGTGCGGTGCTGGCGGCCGCGGCGCGCTGCTGGCGCTGCTCACGGCCGCCGTGTGCCAGGCGCGCGCGGGGCAGGCGCGGCTGTGCGGTGAGGGTGCTCTGTCTGTCATACTGCTGGTGGACGCGGTGCTGGCGGAGACGTTCTCGGGCGCGTGGTACCAGTGCGGTGCTGGCGGCCGCGGCGCGCTGCTGGCGCTGCTCACGGCCGCCGTGTGCCAGGCGCGCGCGGGGCAGGCGCGGCTGTGCGGTGAGGGTGCTCTGTCTGTCATACTGCTGGTGGACGCGGTGCTGGCGGAGACGTTCTCGGGCGCGTGGTACCAGTGCGGTGCTGGCGGCCGCGGCGCGCTGCTGGCGCTGCTCACGGCCGCCGTGTGCCAGGCGCGCGCGGGGCAGGCGCGGCTGTGCGGTGAGGGTGCTCCGTCTGTCATACTGCTGGTGGACGCGGTGCTGGCGGAGACGTTCGAGGGCCGCTATGCTTGTTTGACATCGTCGTGATATAAAGAAACTAATTTCTATTTTCCCGACAGAAACCCTGGACGCGGCGTGCGTGAACCTTTACAAGCAGCGCACTGACGCGCTAGAAGACACCAAGTTCCTCGCCGACGCGTACAGGACTGTGCTGTTTTACGCGCAAGGTGTGCTTTGTTCGGGTAAGCCGTTGCCTCTACAATTTTGATGTTTTACTTCAGTCATACTTTCTGCTATATTTGTGAAGCTATGTTGAATGTTTATTAAATTGAAACTCAAAACTCATTCTGTCCCATTTTCTCTTATACATATACTACGCTTCTCCTTCCCAGGTACGACGTCTTTCAACGGTGAAGCCATCTCCGTGCCGACCGGCGCGTCCGTGCTGCCGCCCGTCACCCCGACCGCTCCCACCAGCTCGCAGAGAACCAAGTTCTCCCGAGAATCCTTCGAGGAGATGAAACAGTCTCCCGGCCTTAAGAGCGGAGACATGAAGGACCCACTCAACTTTCTCGATCCGTTGTGGAGCTTGAAGAAGAAATAATTTCGTTGTTGGAATTTGGACTGTAATGCATTAGTTAGGGTTGCGGTTAAGCAATACAATAGTTGTCTCACCGAAATACAAAACCCTTACAATAGGTAAGATTCCATAAAAGCCTTGATAAATATATGTCTACACTGGTCTTTCGACATTAAAATGCGTATAGTAAGGTTGGTTTTTAAACGATAACAAAACCCCTAAATTGTGTTACAAGAAGCAACGAACAAATAAAGAGAGTGTTGGAGATTCGACGTTATTGCAGTACCGTATAGGGTTAGTTATTAAATGTGATAAATTATTGGATATTATTATACGTACCTACCTACATATACATTTATACTAACCTCCTAAGGCCCGCCATACAAGTGAATCCTACTCGAATTTGTTCTTTATGCTGTAGGAAACAAAGTAGAATCTCTTGTATCAAAATCGAAGGCAAAAAATGAAATTGAAATCTGGGGCATTTCACGTGAAGCGGACAGGGAAAAAAAAGTGACATCTTGGATTTCGCTCATATTTAGGTCAATTACAGTATTTGAGAATATAAAAAAGTAATTTCATTTTTTTTATTCTACGGCACTTAGTTTAGGAATTACGGACTACCAAAAAATTGACACACTATGAAAAGCCATTATTTTAAATCAGTGCTGTAGGTATTAGATATAAAGTAAAAATATATTGTAGGTATGTTTTAACAAGAAAAAATGTGTATTATTTTTGTGATAAAGTCGGTGCAAAAAAAATTTTTTTTTTCTTGCTCAAAACCGGAAGTAAAGTTTTCAAAGTAAAATTTCAGTAACTTCGACCATTTTTTTTTAAATTTTTATTTCTGCAAAATAAAGATAAAACTATGTAGATATTACATAAAAAGTTTCAAAATGGAGACTTAAGTCGTTTTAGAGATATGGAACATTATGTCTCACAGAGCGTATTGCACGCGTAGCCAGGTTGGGGCGGTTGGACGAAATTTACTTTCCTATATTTGTTAATTTATTCGAAACATTGATACGTTTTCAACTAACTTTCAATTCTTAATTGTACATACGTTTTTGTGCGTGATAACATTTACTTTGTAATTTAGATAAAATAGTTATTTACGATACTAGTGTGGTAAAACAGAAAAACGCCGTGATCACAGAATCTTAAGGCCCGAGCCGCAGGCGAGGGTCGTTAATATGTGATCGAGGGCTTTTTCTATTACCCCACGTGTATCGTACGCAGTCTGGAAAATGGAAACCACAACACATGGGACATACATTTCTCTTCTATTTGGTAAAAATACTATAGTTTTATAGAATAGATATATGTGTGCCATGTGTTGCAGTTTTGTTTTCCCAGGGTAGAAAGGTAGGAACTGCGTACCCTGTAGGCACGCCACTGATCGTACGTCATTTATAAAAATGTTTTAATCTTGTTATTTGATTTTAAATATACAGTAAATTTACTATTATTGCAAACACATTAAAAAAAGGTACACAAGAATTACAATATTATACTAAATTAACTACAAAGGACACTTAAAACTACGTATGCGCCGCGTAAGTGTTTGGTCAAATACCTGACCCCCAGACGTCTCCCAAATCGCTACCGTGTGGAAGAGTGCAAATGACACTGCCCACATTTCCCCTCTGGATAGCGATACTCAACCTTTGTCCAAGAAATGAGCCAGCCCGAAGATCACCCGTCAATTCCACCAACCTCTTCTTCAACATTCCAAAAAGCCTGATGGCATCCGGACCCCACGGGCCGAGGGTTTCTACCGCAAACGCAGAAAATTCCAGGCTGGTAGGCAGGTCAGCATATTTGCGCCGCTTCAAAGCCTCCGCCACCGATGCCGCCCCGCCAGCCCTGACAGATGAGGAGGCCAAATGAGACGGCGCGAGGGTATCCACACACGTAGCATCCCAAACAAGCGGCCGTCCCAGTTGCCATGGGATAAGCGTCATTCCATCGGGTCTTTTGCCATCATCCCGAGCCAAACCGGGCGGCTCTAAAGTCGCCGGCACGCCCACACTGACGAAAGCCCGACGGATCACATCGTTAAGGCTAGCGTGGCGGGACAAACGACCAGCACTTCGGCGGCAGGAGAGACCATGGACGCCCAAAGAGTCCACCTCAGCACCACAAGGGCAACGGTGGGGGACAACTATCTCAGCACCCAAACGAAGCCCGACTGCCAACCTCAAAGAATTGTCATCCAAAAGAGTTGCACAGTTCCTGGAAGGGAAAGCGTGCAACCAAAACCCTGTCTCTTTCTCGACCGCAGCAAGCAGACGGGCCCTGTCCACCGTGGAATCGGCGGAGGCAAGCAGATCAAGCTGTATTTTGCGGCATAAAGGTTCGTCCCAAAACCGCTGTACGGGTGACGTACGATGTCGTACGTGTCGATGTACGTAAGATGACGTACGATCAGTGGCGTGCCTACAGGGTACGCAGTTCCTACCTTTCTACCCTGGGAAAACAAAACTGCAACACATGGCACACATATATCTATTCTATAAAACTATAGTATTTTTACCAAATAGAAGAGAAATGTATGTCCCATGTGTTGTGGTTTCCATTTTCCAGACTGGGTGGGAATGCACGCCACTGCGTACGATACACGTGAGGTAATAGAAAAAGCCCTCGATCACATATTAACGACCCTCGCCTGCGGCTCGGGCCTTAAGATTCTATGATCTCGGCGTTTTTCTGTTTTACCACACTAGTATCATAAATAACTATTTTATCTAAATTACAAAGTAAATGTTATCACGCACAAAAACGTATGTACAATTAAGAATTGAAAGTTAGTTGAAAACGTATCAATGTTTCGAATAAATTAACAAATATAGGAAAGTAAATTTCGTCCAACCGCCCCAACCTGGCTACGCGTGCAATACGCTCTGTGAGACATAATGTTCCATATCTCTAAAACGATTTAAGTCTCCATTTTGAAACTTTTTATGTAATATCTACATAGTTTTATCTTTATTTTGCAGAAATAAAAATAAAAAAAAAATGGTCGAAGTTACTGAAATTTTACTTTGAAAACTTTACTTCCGGTTATGAGCAAGAAAAAAAAATTTTTTTTTTGCACCGACTTTATCACAAAAATAATACACATTTTTTCTTGTTAAAACATACCTACAATATATTTTTACTTTATATCTAATACCTACAGCACTGATTTAAAATAATGGCTTTTCATAGTGTGTCAATTTTTTGGTAGTCCGTAATTCCTAAACTAAGTGCCGTAGAATAAAAAAAATGAAATTACTTTTTTATATTCTCAAATACTGTAATTGACCTAAATATGAGCGAAATCCAAGATGTCACTTTTTTTTCCCTGTCCGCTTCATGTGAAATGCCCCATCTGTTGCAATTGTATAAAATTCAAATTGAGTTATAGTAACTGACAGTAAATACGGGCCTTACGAGGATATATTAATTTTCTATTCAATTAAATTTACGATTAATTATACGATATTATAGATCACAAAATTTAAATTGCGATTGAAGTTTGATGAATGAATTATGTACAGTCAAGGTGAAATATATCTACGACCGAAAAGACAAAAAAATTATACAAGCCCCTTATTGTCTCAATGTACATAAGTTATCACTTTTAATTGTATCGATATTTTTGCCTTGACTGGAGAAAGGAAAAAGTTCACTAAAGGAGCTGAAAATTTTGTATGGTTGGTCTCACAAAATCACACCTCCAAAATCTGATGTATGACGTTTGATGCTATTATAGAAAAATTATAAGCATTACAAAATGACTGTGAAATCAAAATCATAAACATAATTGAAATAACTATATTTATTACTAGACCAATATTAAATAAGAAACTAAAGTATTTGTAAAATAAGTATTCACCGGTTTTATAATGTTATTATTTCTATCGGCATTAAATCGATTATGTAAGGCGTTTAGCTACAATAAATGTCTGTTAAAAACTCAATAATGAGTTTTAATGAAAGTTCCTTAAAAAATCAAATTATTTAACAGGTTCCTTTCCACTGTGTGTCCGGCTGTTGTTCCCAATGTCGGGACAACAGCTTTTTTTCCAGGATTTTTTTGTATTTTGTATTTTTATTCATAAACAATACAGAGATTGTGTTTGAAATACATAAAAACGAATATACAGAAGAAGAGAAAATAAAGATAGGTATGCAATTCAATGTGACTATGCTAACTTATTGACTAATACCTAAGACTAGTTATTATTATTAGTAAAGACTTCGTCGACACTATAGAAACACCCTCTCAATAAAAATATTCTTAATTTTCTACTAAACAACGCATGACTTGTAATTACTTTTAATTCGGTGGGTAGCTTGTTAAATAAATGAACAGCTTGATATTTAGCCGAGTGCTGTATAACTTTAAATTTGGGAAAGAGGCTTTGCGTGATATTTTTTGTACGCGTTTGTACTCGCAATTCTTGTTCATCAAGTGACTCATACTTATACAACGTTTTGACAAAATCAGTTAGCAACACAAAAACGTACAGGCAAGGAATCGTCAGTAAGCCCAAATTTGTAAAATAGTTTCGACAAGAAACCCACTGGGGAACGCGCACTATAGTTCGTATTGCTCTTTTTTGAACTACTAAAGCTCTATTTACGTTATACTTATAGCTATATCCCCAGAGTTTAATGCCATAACGCAGCCTAGATTCTACTAACGCATAATGAATCTTTTCCTCTATGGGGTCACGTCCCCATACTAAATGCACTTGTGACCTTGACATATCGTTTTGTATGGGGACAGTGTTAACGTGTGTTACGTCGTCTACCGGGTGTGGCCTATAATAAGAGATATTGGTTCTACACTACAAACGTAGCAACATTTGTTCTACGACTTTTGAAAACAACTTATAGTTTACTAAATATTCCTAAAACAGATTTCCCAAGCAAGCAATGTATTGTGAAAACTATGAAGTTTGTAGGCTGACAGTAAACGTCAACTAGACTACCTATTGGATACTGTTAATTGAAAACACAACCTATTTAGTTAGTATCAAAAAATCTCAAATAATAAATTAAATTACACAGTTTTTTTTAAGTTGTAGAACAAATGTTGCTACGTTCATGGTGTAGAAGCGATCCCAAAAGTTATTCTATAGAGCGCACTTATCCATCTATTACAGACCTCAACCGGTATATCTATATAGACAGTCGCGTTACGGTAGAATTTATTTATATGTATACAATTTTACATATTAACTTATTAATATTTGACACACCAAAGACTCATATCGGCACCGCAGGCCCAACATCGAAGACTTATGTCTTGGTCACACACCACAAGGCAAAATAGACCTACATGCACGGGCATAAAGATCAACTTCAGATTTGACGGTGAAGAGGCGTCTGAGCGGCTTTTACGTTTGACATATAGGGTGGAAATAGATTTTGGGTACTGACCCAGCAGGGCAGCTACCAAATCCCGTGATGCTAGGTGAAAATGATTTTAGGAGACCTTCCTTCGATTTAAAATTAGTGAAGATTGGCGTTACAGATTTTGAAAAAACATACAGGATGCGAGAAAATGTCATTTTTGACAAAATATTTTTATGATGCCATTAGATCCCATTCCTGTCCAGGATCAAAAGCATGTATGGGACCAAAAAAAATTCCGGCTAGAAAAGCCATAAATCGAGAAAAACTTTCCCCATATAATTTGTATGAAAATAAAAATAAAAATTTTTACAAGTTTTTTTTATGTCAATCGATTCCATTTCCATCAAGTATCAATAGTTTCCTCGGGGTCAACTTTCGGTATACGTCTGTAAAAAGTAAAACTGTTCTGTCACGATAATCAATTCTGTTTCCGGTATGTTGTAAAGCTACTATCGACACTACTTTGACATAAACTCGTATCTTATTTTGTCAATCAAAATAAAAGGACGTCATGTGTAAAAAATTTAACTGTCTAGTTGTCACGGTTCACGAGGTGATCGACAGACAGACAGCGCAACCAATTTTAGTTGGTTTACGAAAATATTTGCAAGCTTGTTAGCAAACTAAATACATTATTTAAAAAAGTGTAGGTATATAAACACGATGAATTTGTGTTTTAGCAAATACCTAAATAAAATGATTGAAGTACCTATGATTTTTTGTTGCAATAACCACGTACCTGTGTATACATTAGTAGGCATGGTAAAAATGGTACATGATGTGTCGTTTTAAGAAATAAATGATACAGTAAATATGTAACAAAATAAATAATTATTTATTTTGTTACATATTTAAAAATCTCTCATATTTAAGATTCTCGCCGGGATGGAGTCCTTACACTACAGCATCTAGGTACACCAACTTACAAGTTATAAGTAATTAAGGAAATTAATAAGATACCTTTCATGTTGGCCGTTTATTAATAAATGTATAATATAATAAATGTATAAATGTGTTTATTATTTACGACAAAATCATGACTCATTTAATCTAATTTAATTTATCGGAGGCTTTTACAAAAAACTGGCCAAGTGCTTGCCAAGCTATGTTTGTAGTGTTCTGTGGTTCCCCGTTCCTCACAGTGGGCAGGTTTAATAAACATCTCACTACAATGAAAGTCCATGTTTTATTTTTTAAATACTATAAAACATAGCACATTTGCAGTTTTTATTTACCGTGCCTTGAAACCCTCCCAACGCTCAAGATTCCACTTTTTGAATATTGATATTATTCGCTGGCTCGGGTCTCAATATTAGCACGAGAGTGTAAACACTTTTGCTCACTGTAATATAAATAACCATTCCTTACTAGCGGATAAAATGCGATTTTACCATCAGTTTTCAAAATAGGTAATTAAAGTGCAGTAAAAACAGGCGTGGGAACAAGGGAACCAAAATCCGTAGATACAACATACCTCCCCTTGCCCAAGGGTTGAAGGGTCATAATGAACCGATTTCAAGGGCAAGGGTAACCAGAAAGTCCAACCCTCCCTAGTCCCGGGCAGGATAAGGAAGTGAGTTCCGTCGTCCCATAGCCCTCTAGCCTCCGGTCCTCCGAGCCTCCGTCAGTACTCGCCGCGCCGTCGCCGCGACTACACGCGTGTCACGGACGTACTGCGCAAGCGCGCTACATCGCGCCCACCCCATTGACAGTGACGTTTCTAAGCATGACATTAGTGTTTTCGGTGTGATTGGAGAAATAAAATTAAAAATCAACAGTGATCGTGGATACAGTGGATTTATACATTTAAGGATGGGTTTCGGTTAAGGACCATGATGCGTAAAGGGCCCGTTGCGGGCGCGGAGTTCGCGCTGGACGCTGCCGAGTGTATATCGCTTCAGCAGATTCTACAGGCTTTCAACTCGACGATCAGCGAGGAGCACGCCTGGGCGCTGGCCTACCAGGCCGCCAGGTGCTTCCAGAAGTGTCTGGCCGACGGCAACACCTGCTACCTGGTGACGGAGCCGAGGCACGTGCTGCTGCATAAGGATGGCTACGTGCATTCTAATACGCTGCTGCAGCCGGGGGGTAAGTCTACAAAACCTGCTTTCTTTATGACAACAGTCTTGCATGTTTTTGTTTATCCGCGGTTTACTAAAATACCCTTCTTGAAAAAGATGTAAATATTCATTTATGCTAGTTTCCTTCCGTACCTATCTTCCTAGCTTCTTACGCAGCATTTACGATGTTCGATAAATAGCAAAATTTATAACACCAACAAACATAAAACATTATAGTCGGTAGATTAACTGGAACGAACGTTATCTGTGGCTTGTGAGTACGAGGGTGCTATTGTTTACATTCAACTAACTCTGAAGTGTTTAATTAATGTCATATTGTCGTAAATAATAAATAGGAAGTCCGTTCTAAAGATTTCACTCTGATATACAATACGGTAGGTACACGTTACACATTGCCATCATATCGCCATTTATTTGTACGTAGGTAGGTATTTCAATTCCCACTCAAAATGCCATTGTGCTTATGATATCCAATTTAATTTTTTCTTACAGTTAGTTCGGCAACCAGTAAGCGGTCATTCAAATACAATATTGCAAAGCGTAATGTAGCAAAATAAAAATCCGCATTTCTAAAGATAATAGGTATTGGCGGCTAATGTAAGTTTCAAATTTTAAAAGCATTACCATCTCGGTGCGGTAAAGTCGGTAATAAAAATTTAAATTTTTGATGTTGAGAGCGTCGAAATCTGTTTACTTACTTATTTCGTAATGATAAGCAGCTCATAAGAAGCGAAAATCGACGTCCTTCTCTTATCAGTTCGTCAGTATTATCTTTGATTACCTGACGATAACAGCAGCGTCGCAAGTACTTGTTTGCGGCTACAATTGGAGTAATCGTAATTAATTGATCAGTACCTACTGGGTGCAGTTCGGCAGTCCGAATTCAGAGCCCTGAGATTAACGTAACAAAACGTCACCATCGCGTTAGAGTTACCAATATAACTCACTTATAATTATCACTTACGCGCTCGAGACGTTATTTTACGTCAAAAGAAATTTACACTAAAGCCTCTGAATTCTTTAATTAGTCTTCGTAGAAGGTAGATAGGTATAGGTACCGTGGAATGGGGTTACTTTGATCAATTTCAAAATTAATTTGGTGTTATCTCTTCAATATGTAGTATAAAAAAATAAATAAAAAAATGACGATATCGGTTTTTGCTCCTCTATCGATTTCATTATTTATTTTTTTATTATTATCAACTTATTACTTAAAAACATTTTTTAAAGAGGTGATCAACTCTAAACTGATTTTGGGGTTACTTTGATACCCCTCTTTTTTTTTACGGAATTGGATAGAAACCCCTTTAGGGAGTAAAACTTCAAAACCTTAAAAAATCCGTTCGTAGGTTTAGGATTTATAAGGATTTTTGTGTATTTGGTACCATAAGTGTAACAATTAAACTCAAAAACTAACTTTATACTTCACAAGTTAGTAAGGTAAATAGTAGTTTGTAATACGTAGTAACTAGTATGTACTGTATTGAGAATTTTTCGCTTACAATCTAAACTTATCAAATGAACGACGTAGGTATAATCCGTAGAACGTAAACTATTATAAATGGGTAAGTAAACCCTTATAGGTGTCAATGTCATATGATAAATAAAATAAAATATGTGATCAAAGACACCCCATGCCACAAATCCCAAAAAAAAAAATTGCCGCTATTAATATTACTCGTAACAACAATTTATGTTATAGACCGATAAATGCCTGATTCAATGAGTTTTATAAAATTGTTGTATTTTCTATAGAGAACATTGTACATTAGAAGTTATACAAGCTATGTGAAGTACATAAAACAAATACTTATATATTTTATTTACTTTCGCATCGATCTAAGTGTTTGGTCCCACAAACACAAATCACAAACTGGCAGTAACGTTCAATGTTATCAACCGTAAAAAGAAAAACCAAAGAATGCATCCAGAAAGCGTGATATTCGAGCTTGAACATGAAGAAAAGTTTTTATCAAAGTAACCCCAGGAATCAAAGTAACCCCATTCCACGGTACTTAATTTACGAACCCTTGCGAATACTACTCAAAAACAAAACGCGAATAAATCCGCTTAAAGTAAAGCTGCTAGTATGTAAGGTAATGGCACCAATGTTGGACACTTTTAGCTGACAGGCACCAATGATGGACACTTAGTTCTTATTTCGAAAATCATAAAGTTATATATATGTCCCAACAAATGCACAAGACTTAACTCCATTGAAATAAGCACTAATGTTCATGATTGGTTCCTTGTCCATTACTGGTGCCGTCATCTTAATAGTACTTAATGAAATGTAATTGACAAAAGTTTAGTTGTCACTGTGAAATGTAATTGACAAGATATTGTACCTATATGTTTTCATAGCTTCATTTTGTTTCCACGAAAACAGTGCAGCGAACACCAACCTATATACATACGCATCCTAGATCCCAGCGACTATTCGCATGGAATATTCACACGTAATTCAATCCCGAAAGCTCATTTCGCGTGATTGTGCGATCATGTTGCACGTGTAGGCCTGACACCGATCCGCCACTCCTATTTGCTTTTATTGTTGCAATTGCAATTCGCCGCCGGTGCTAGAGTGACCCATATTCGGCAGGTGCAGTGCGTTACATCATCTAGAATATTCTAGAATCTACAGAGAGTACCTAGGGTAGGTACACAAAATTCGTCTTCATCCAAGGTCATACGACCGAACTAGGGTTGCTAAACGCAATATGTACGTATCGTCAGGTGACAACTAAAACTCACTAACTATTAAAAACAATTAAAGAAAAATCAACCTTATTTAGGTACTAATATGATTCACAATGGCTATTAACTTGTGGTAGTAATTAAGTGACTTTTGGTTGCCATCTGATGGTATATTATAGTACATCAGTCACGTATAAAAGTTTGATTTAACGTAACAAGATGATAAGAATATGCACCTATGACTCTTTTACCATGGCGTAAAGTCTTGGACACGTCTTATGGTATCTCTTATCGTATGCATCAGTGTAAACGTTAAATAAAAAACTTTTGTAGTCAAAGAAGCATATTTACAAGTGTCATGGATGAGACGGTGTTCTAACAAGAGACTCGGAAATGACTGTCTAAAACAAACAAGGAAAACAAAATTTTGTGTAAAAGGCGACCTTCGTCATCAGAAAAATGTCCAAATTAAACGAAACAGCTAAGAAGCATACTTTAAAGAACTTAACTAAGTGACGAGTCATCGTTGTTTTCCAATGTCATTTCCGTAGTCGTATCTATTTTGTCCTCTTGAAAGGACTGTGGGAATCCTTAACCTTGAAACTAGTTGTGTCATTTGTACAACCTCGATTTATGTTAGGGTTAGTGTTATGCACATTTACTCTTTTTATTTATCTACATAACCTACAATTTTCTAATATGAGGTAAGAAAGAAAGAAAATGCTTAAAAGAAATAAAAAAAACGTCTTCGAAATACAATTTTGTATTACTACATAAATGTTCTAACCTTATCCTAGTTAATACAATTAAAAGTAAGAACAAAAACACAACTAAAACGCATTATATCGCGTATACTAATTTAAACTTCATCCCGACGTTTCTAACGCTGTTAAAGGGTAAACGTACCAGCTCGACTCGCGAATGCCCAATGGATGACATCCTTCTGTCACCTCTAAGTATTGAAGTTGGCATCCATTGGGACGCTGTCAATCACCAGGACGTATACCTTACTAAGTTAAAATTAGCTACACAAGTTGTGCGAATAAATATAAAAAGTACAAAAACCTTGATTGACAATGACGGCTGACAGGGTGATAGGCAAATGTTGGCTAATGGAAACAGCATAGCCATAGTGGAGTAACGGGGTCCTTGTTAGCTGTTATAGAGGATAAGCACACGATTCATAGACATATCGATTATTTATTTTTGTATATGTATATCGATTTATTTTTGTCTATTTAAGAACTCAAGTTAAAATAGGGTTAAACCCAATGCATCCGGACCGCTAGGTCAAGGTGGTAACCGAGTGCACCAAGTTGGCAGACGTGGAGGCAGACCAGACAAGAAATGGCGGGATGACCAGGAGTTTCTTGTAGCGACTGGCGGGAATACGCACTAAATCATGATGACGATGAGTGGCATTAGGGAGGGAAGACTTTTGCCCATCAGTGGGCGGGTAGGGGTGGTAGTTTGTAAACTAGCCCATGATTATGGTTAACTTGCCAGTTACGGTCCCCTGGGTCCAATTTTAGGCCATCTAAAGACACTAAACATGCATTTTTGTAGTAATCATGTGCCCTTTTCATAATGGATCAGCTACCAAGCGTGTGAGTAGTGCGCGGTATCTTCTTAAAACAGAACTATGAGTCTGTTGTCATTTGGCAGAAGGAACAGCGGAAAGCACGGAATAGTTTATTCACCCACCTAATCTAGTTTTTCACTTACACATTTTTTACTAAATTACAATCAACTGATACCTGACAACTTCCTACAAAAACGCATCTATCACCATGCAAAGTTCCTGGTCTCATGAGAATCCAATCTACTAGTATACCTTACAGTTCCGCAGCCTTATTCAATTCCAAAAGATCGTAACATCTTGTTATTTTCAATGTCACTACGTCATATCGGAATGGGACTATAGAAAACTACACGCACCGTCGGTTGCGGCGAAAAAAGAAACAAAAAAGATAGGCATACAGGTGTTAAACGAAAACCAGTATAAGCGCTTTTCGCTTTGCCTACATGTAAGTACGTATCACGAGGTTCCTGTTTCATTGGGTTTTCTCTCACTCGACTATATATGAATAGGGAATACCCGTTCGAACAATAATCTATTAACTCTTTCTGTAAGTTTTTGCTCGTATATTGTTCTAGAGATGCGCCTATCTATGGGAAATGGGTCTCGGTCCTCGAAAGTCTATTATTAGTTATAGGTTCAATGGTTCTGGCACAGTAGGGCTATAATCAGTATCGCAACTTAGTACAGTAATTTCTCATAGCGAAAGCTAACAATGAATTATCGTCCGTGACATTGGGTGAGTTTGGGCAAATTAAGATTCTCGAACAACTTAATTGTTTAGCACTGCTACTTTTGATGTAACCAAGTAGTTAGGTACGGTAATAGTGTTTAAGTTACTATTTAATGTAACCAATAAACAAAACACTAAGTTAAAATATTTATTCTAATATCTTACCTTGCACTAATTCTGTTTTACTACTATAACATCTGGATTCAGATTAACGGTTTTATCTTTCATAACATATATTCATTTCAACCTATCGTATACGTACTCGTATGTATGACGTATGTATTATATATTTTTTTAAGAACTATTGACGAATGGTTATGAAAATGACACACAGAGCTTGCTATTTTTTTTCTAAACACAGTCAAGGTACTGCTCTATACCTGTACCATATATATACCATAATTCAAGTTTAATGAGATAATGAGGTATAGTTTCCAGTATTGTGTACAGATTACGATCGGCACTTGTTTTTACATACATCTCAACGTCACTTGTAAATATTGTACGGTATGCGTCAACGTACTCCTTAGCCTTAGTCAGTTCTGTCAAAATCTTTTAAATGGAAATACTTAAAAAATAACCTTTTTTATTGTGCATCGGTTTATTTTTAAAAGTACCTATTATAGGGTCTCGTGCCAAATTACCTACTTTTCGTTCCAAATAATTTAACATGGTTTTACGAACTTAATGGTATATTCCGTAGTCACATGATAAGTTACAAATGTCGTAATTTTTATGTTTTGCTAGAATGTAAAGGATACTGGAGAAGTCAAGAGCCTTTGTAGAAGTTCTGTACCCTTACCATGAGTTGGGACATTGACGTTTTCGATAACGGGTATCGAGATTACTATCTGTGCATTTTGCTTGTACTATTTTAGTGCAAACGAAATGCACAGATAGTAAACTCGATACTCGTAATCGAAAACGTCAATGTCACAACTCATGGTAAGGGTACTGCAAAGCTAAACCTTAAGAGAAAACTCATGTCACAGACATAGATACATATAGGTATCATAAGACCGGAGTTAATACACTGGTAAGTATTACTTACGTAAGTTACGAGTATTTGCATGAATGAGATAATGATACTCATCTCTTATTCTGAACTAAAGTCGTGTCCTTATATTACTTACGTGAGTAAGACTTGAGTGTAATTCTGCCAAAGTTTGAAACACCCATTTGTTACTTAATTTTTTCGTATCCCGTGTGTAAAAACGAGTTTATTTCAGTCAGTCACGCAAGGAAACGGCCGTGAACTCGTCGCTAGGCTCATTGCTCAACCCCCAACCAGCCTATAATGTCGTGCCTTAATCAAATAATCACGCATCGTTGCCCCTGAACCTGAAAATGAAGTAAGGAAACTTTCAAGGTTGATGACGTAAATTGCATCTACGTAAAACAAAGAAAGTGATCGATCGAAGGAGATATGAGTAGACTGAAGCGTTTTGATAAATTACTGTGGGGCGTGTGATTTTTGAAAGATTACATATACAGTCGGTTACAAATATCTACCGATATATATATATTTTTTTTATGACATAGGCGGCAAACGAGCAGACGGATTGCTTGATGCTAAGCAATTACCGTCGCCCATGGGCACCCGCAAAACCAGGGGAGTCACAAGCGCGTTGCCGGCCTTTAAGGGGGGTTGGAGCTCTGGGAACCTTACTCACCATCAGGAACACAACACTACATACCTGAAAGGTAGCAGTGCTATTATGGCTGTGTATAATTAGTTAATTACATAAATAAATATTACGGACATCTTTAGACAAATTAACTGGGTAAGCTCAAGAAGGCTTGTTTTGTGGATTGTGAATCGTTAGCTGAGTATTCATAATATCGGATCAATTTATTTACTTTAAAATACAAGCTAAGCTACGCATTACAAGAATTATTTAAACTAAAACAGGCCCTTAAGGCATTGAACCAAGAAAGCTAGCGACATTTCCTCGTTATATCGCAAAGCTGATATGTTATGCGAGGAAGCCGCCAGCTCTTCCGTCATCAGTTACAGTTGACTTATATTTATTTGTCACCGTGGAATAATACAGCGAAATCCATAACATTGAATAATGTATCGCTTCTAAACTCAAAACAATCCGTGTTACAAACATTATGATATCGTGTGAAAAATGATTTTTGTGTGCAGTGTGTGCCACGATAACTACCGCCATCTCATAATTAGGCTTTAGGACATTTCATAGCATACCGTGGTTCTAAAATCATTGGAGCCGCCATATGAGAAATTTTCGAAGTCAAAGTCAAAGTGAATAAGTATTGTGTCATATTAAATATAATGATTTACACATACAGTTACTTCGTCACCGAGTTCATTTTAATCGAACGTAAATATATTTTATCCTAAACAAATATAATTATACTAATTACTGGTCACATGTCATGCTACAATATTAATTATCTAGTTATGCATCCTCTTTAATGTCCGTGTTCAGTGAGTAGTACCAATTAATTGGCAATTTAAAACTAAAAATTAAATGTCCTAAGTGTACTGATAATCGAAGATAATGATCTATCCAGTTTAACGTAATCTTGGACTTTACGGCTTGGTTCATTGTTACTCTAAAATGGTTTCCTTGTAGGTGTAAATCTTATAACGTGGTAAGCCGTGGTTTTTTTTGCTCCTAGTATAATATTTATGGTATGGGTTGGGATTTGGTCTTGTGTTGGCCAAAGTAACGTATTGATGCTGGAATACTGAACAAAGAGTATTGGAATTACGTGTTGTAATCATGATAAGCGGTAGGCAGTAATATAATTTTCTCTTTTCATGGCAGTAAGATGAATAATGTTTTTGAAACTGTTGTGTTGCAGTAATCTAATAATAATATCAAAAAACCCAATGTGGGATCTAGTCGGATTAATTCTCACTTATTTATTTCATCTTTATTGCACAATACAATAAGGTACAAATGGCGGACTTAATGCCATAAGGCATTCTCTAGCAGTCAACCAACGGGAGTAACGGAAAGGGTCCCGGTCCCGGGTCTTCCTAACTCAAAGGCGAAAAAAACCAATAGTGATAAAAGATAAACATACATATATACCTACATATCAAAACACACATGAATACACATAAGTACATTTAATTTAGATACCTATTCTTCCATTTGTCATAAATCATAATTCATCCATTGGCATAGGTAATAATATATTTTTCAGAAAATGTTGAGTACCTAATTATCTTCAGGCGGTATCCTGTTTAATACATTAGGTTAGATGGGGTTTGTTTAATAATAATCCTGAAGAAATTATGCCAAATGATTTTATGCCAAATGGTACTCATCATTTGGTAATGGCAATAGAGATTATGTGGCCCACCGACCCGACAGTATGGAAATAATGCTTTTAGTTTTATAACCTACATGTCTATTACATTTGAAAGGACATACATAACACGTATCAGGTCCCTTAGGTGTAGGTAAGTAATAGTACTAATAGTAGTTTGTAAACATATAATTAGTTAATGTATCCAGTATAATATAGGTAATGTGTTAATTAGATTTTTTTTATATTATCTGTCGCGCGTAAAAACAAAAACACATTAAAAACAAAAATGACTTAATGATATTTAGTTTGAAAACACCATAAACACTCCTATTCGCAATAAAAACCTTTGGCATTTGCTAATAAGTTCGTTTACCTCCGAACCGGTGTTATTTCTACTCGGCAATAAATTCTAATGGGGGTATCGCATCTTCTAGAAAAACACATCCACGGCGTCTTTGACGGAATCATATAAAACCAATTGACATGGGAATCCTTTTTGCCAGGCCGATAAATTTACTCTTTTCCTAACTATGTGGCCACTGACTACTGCTTGAAATAGCAACTCTATTAAACACATATTAAGGTCCTTTTTCGCAGTTACACTTATGTGTTAAATACGAGGTTTAAGTTCTTGCGTCTATAAGTATCTAATAACTTGTCGCAACAATAGAGACGCACCTTAAAAATCATAGCCTTATTTTAAATCTTATTATTATAGTAATAAAGTTTAATTTTCTCTGTGAATAAGAAGTGAATTCCAAGAATATCCTGCAGGTAAGCCTGGTAAGGTTACATTCTGGTTATGGTAGCTTTTGCTTTGTCAGCTCTGAAGCCGTGTGTAAATAATAAATAGACTGGTGTTAAGTTGGGACACTTATTCCTATATTTATTTAATCGTTATTTATTCTGCTTGCTGGGTTTGTTAGTTCAATATGTGAGTATTAATGTGTAAATGTGAAATATTATCGAGTTATCACGTTATTGGTAAATCTGCAGCTTGCCTAAAATATTAAACAGAATAACTTTTTAAACATTACATATGAGCACACGAAAGTGGCGCTATTGCAAAATTATCTTTAAACTCGAACGATGTCTCTGTCACTCTCATGACGCCGTAATTGGAGTAAAAGAGAAAGATGCTCGAAATTTACGAACTTTGTTCGCGGTAGATACCAGTACCCTTACCATGAGTTGTGACATTACGGTTTTCGATAACGAGTATCGAGTTTACTATCTGTGCATCTCGCTTGTACTATTTTAGTGCGAACGAGATGCACAGATAGTAAACTCGATACTCGGTATCGAAAACCTCAAAGTCACAACTCATGGTAAGGGTACAGGCATGATACTTTTTTAAAACTGACCGCGAAAAAGTGCATAACATTGCACATTAGTAAAAAGAAGTCGCCCGGCTGCTAAAAATACAAGTCGGTTAACATATTTACATAAAGGTAATATAATAAATTACTGAATGTATATAAACCCATTAAACCTTTTGCCTTTTATCGTAAAGAAGGGTCCACACTAGAGTCCAAGTGCACTCGACCCTGACAATCGACTGGAGAAAGGGTCAACACAAGCTCATAAAAAACAAATGAAAGCTTTTACCAATTTTTTAACTAATAATTTCTATATGGAAAGTTTAGCCACAATAAAACAATCCACTCCTGACATTCCTAACGTCACTTCGCCTGAACCAATACAACTGTGACCTGTAGTTTCCTAACAACTACGAGGATCAGAAGTTCTTAATAAGTTGGATAATTTGTCGTATGGAAAGGTAACTATCGACCATGTAAACTCCGTCGTGTGCACGATTTCCGTGACCTGAGTGCTCATCACAATACAAAACTGTTCTGCTCAAGTCTAAAACGACATATGTAGCATAATAAATCGTAAGACATATTCTCTTTCAGAATTATAGACTTTTATTATCCTTTGACGTACATTGCTTGTTATAAATGAAGGATGTAAATTCAATGTCATGTGTAACGCGTAATGTATATGTAGTGATCAATTAGTTTTAGAAAGAGCTTAAAGGATTAGCAATTTCTGTTTCAATAAGTCGTTTAGTGTAACTGTTTGCAAACAAACAATGGATCAAGATTGCCGCCGGCTACGATTGTTCGAGTTTTCAATAACGAATGAGCTTTACTGAAAACTTGCCGGTACAGATATTATACAAAATGTTTTTAGAATAGTATTGTCTCAGGCTTAATTTTATTATTTAGCGTGAAGTTTGCGTTTGCTCTGTACTATCGTAAAGTTGTTACCATTTTACGTTGCACTTTTGCCATGAATGAACAACAATTAGTGAATGAAATATTAACAGGTAATATATTTTGGTTTGAGTAGTGTCTTTATTACAAAAAATGTGATCTAGAAATGTAAACTTTTTGGATTGTACACTAAACAGCGTGTATTTTTAGTATTACCTTAAACTTTAACCAGACGTAGGCATTAGTGCTATGAACCGATGTTCCATGAACACAATTCTTAACTAATTTCTATTTTTTTTTCTTATAAAATAATTCAGCACGCAATGAATGGCTACTTACTTGCGAAGGCATGACGTCATAACTCTCGCTTCAAGTGTACGCAATACATTGCTGCTCGAAAATAATTCAAAAAAAAATTAATAAATAAATTTACCTTGCAATATCTGTACCCATACCATGAGTTTTGACATTGAAGTTTACTATACTTTATATTTACTATAGTTTACTATAAACTCGATACTCGTTATCGAAAACGTCAATGTCAAAACTCATGGTTAGGGTACTGTTCATAGTAGGTACGAAAAGCTACGTTCGGTTACGGTATTGCTAAATTACGTTTTGCCCATTCCACCAACAACAAACACATTCCACTCATATCGGTATGAGTGTTTATGCACTTCCGCAATGTCGATGTTTAAAAGAATCGTAATATAGTACGTAGTATATAAGTAGTACGAGTATTACACTAGGTCTAAATACAGTAAAATACTACATTATACCTACAGTAAGGTCGGCAACCCTAGCATGATCGCTGAACGCTAGAAAAAGTTGTAAATGTAGGGTAAATGCAGTAAAGCCACAGGTTCTGTCCTTGGGCGGCTGCCGATCGATACCGCCCGGAAGCGCTATCAGCTTCGCGACCCTGCGTCACCATATCGTTAATAGCACTGTGTATTTTTGCTGATTTGAAAGAATTTCATGCTCTATGGTCTGTGTGCTATATACATCGTTTGAAACGAAGTGCTACTAAACTAAGTTTGTAGCTTGTTCTGTGTTGTTATTATACGTACATAATTATACGCATTTCCTTTGAATTCCTATTGGCGATTGTGATAACTGACAATTGACAGGAATGACAAGTGTCGTTCCGGTAATCCTCTTTTCGTTAAGGAAACGTACCATTGTACAGTCCGCGTTATATTGTTGGCAGCATTCAAAGTATTCAAATAGTTCGGTACACCATATAAAGTCTATGTACATACTGTACTATAGTATTTTTTGTTAGGTACTGTTTTTATTCCAGTTTAAATAGAATGGAATTTATAGTAACAAGCGTGTTTATTATATTTTTTGTCTTGTTAACTTTTCTTTATTCTAAAAATGAAGCTGTTTTTTTCTTAATTGCTTGGTGTTTTTTATTCATTGCATTGCATGTTTAAGGAAATTCCTATTGGCGTGAAATAAGGTTGCCTAATAACTATCGTCTATAGCTATGACAAACATACCACCAGGCTAGAGGTCTGTCTCGGGGGGTCAATTGAAACAACTTATTGATTTGTCTATTACAATGGGATTTTTTCTTATCAATTCGATTTCGGCCTTATTTGTATGGTTCTATATTATTAACTTATGTATATACAGTGTTTAAGTAAAAAAACTGACGGCTTGCGGCATTGACAATTAATTAACATGTAATAGAAAATGTTGACCTTGGTTGTACTTGCATACTTTTTGTTAATTATTGGACACCATGTTTTTCACAACTATAATTATTTCGAAATTAATTAGAAGCACTAAACCTAACCAGACTTTAATCTAAAGTACTAATTATTAACTACCTATCCAGCAATCTGTAAAACAAATTGTTACATAAAAACATATAACGTCAATGGTTTATGTTGATTATTTTCGTATCTAACAAAAGTCAATTATTTTTACATAGTAGGTATTTTCGTCAGTCCGATAGGCTATCGCGCTGTTTTGTCCGATTCGTAAGCGTAATGATTCATGGCGAAATATTTAAATTTTGCAGCGATTACAAGTTATTTGGCGATTTTACAGTAGGCATTATTGTTGCCAAGGTTCTGCAGGTTTTTAATAATGCAACAATGGTGCAATGCGATATAACTGCTTTGAATCAGGCACTATTGCATGCACGTGACTGTAAGAGTTTTTCCGATAGCGTGGGTAGCCGAACGATAGACTCATTATGTACTTTTAATCCGGGATTCAATCCCCGGCCGTACCTACTCCTTATGCACGAAATTTTTATTTGATATTTTACTCGTTGCTTTACAGTTTTTCAACTACGCCTCTCGTATGGAAGGTTAGAAGGTTTGTCACTTACTTGAGGTAAAAAAAATGTATATGCTAGATCTTTGACCCGTATCACTTAGCCGTGGCGAAATACTTGGAAAACGGTAGGAAGATGATGGAAAAGTTTTCCATTTTGTTTACAGTGCCGGTTTTTCTCTTCATAGACATTTGCATTTTTTTGGATATTGGAAATGCTGCAAGCATCATGTGCACCTTTACGCCGGGAACGGCAGGCATCCGATTCTTTTTGTTGTTTCAACATCTTTCTTACCCCTTTGTTATCATGAAATATGTTTTATTGTAGAAATTGATGCGTCTATATTTGTATTCTATCTCTCATCCGAAGTGCTTCGAGTGTTGACATGCGTTGCACGCGGGACGGAGTGTTCTCAAATTGGATTACATTCAAGCCCTAAGCGGCTTGAGCGATGACTGCCATGTGCTCTATCGTG
Organism: Grapholita molesta; assembly: GCA_022674325.2. Lineage (NCBI taxonomy): Eukaryota > Metazoa > Arthropoda > Insecta > Lepidoptera > Tortricidae > Grapholita > Grapholita molesta. The sequence goes on along the minus strand of CP053124.2, from coordinate 17,223,542 downwards.
GCAATATCGATATTATAGTGTGTTATGGGACTTTAAACAACTGTTTATTACGTCATTACAATTAAATTCTATCCGTGCTTAAAATCACGCCGACGCGAACTGGGGTCGGCACTTGTGGGAAATGGTGTTACACGAAACATATGAATATGAGTGAAATAGTTGAAGGTGTTATGTTAAATAACATGCTAGTTTTATCCGCCCTATATTTTAGTTATCAAACTGTACTTGTCTGTCAACTGATATTTGATTAAAACGAAATGTTGGCAAGTATTTATATAAGTAAATATCACGTAAATTTGTGTTACGTTTAATGTTCATTATATACCAAAAGAGTTTTTGTCCCAAACCGGCATCTATTCTTCTGTTGCATTCGAGTTTATTATCAATCTATTCATGTTATAAATGGATACATTTTTATGTTTCGTATCTATTAGTTAAATAATGAACGTATAATATAGCCAAGAACATTGACAATTTAATATTCGGTTATAGTTGTAACTCCAATTACACGCACATCAACTGTTATTTACAACAAAACTCTATTGAAATGTAATCCAGCAAAATGTCCATAAAATTGTCGGCGCGCGAAATCTCCCCGTCATGTCTCGCTCGAGAAAGTCGGTTTTCTATTAAAAATGGGACGCGAATGAGTTAACATTATATTCTCATTTAGTAATTTAGTTCTCACTTGTCGTCCGTTACTTATGAATCTTAAGACTAAAATAAATGCGAAAAGATACGATGAAATTAATGGCTGCCGTGAAAGTATCGGCTCCGTTTCATTATTTGTGGTTTACTGTTTGATACTTTCCAGATGAGTCATGTGTTGACGATCTTTAAATTACGTTCTTTAATAAACTGTTAATAAGTCGTCGAACTAGTTAATCAAGAATCAAAGTAATGTAAACTGTATGCTGTTTAATATTCTATGCTGGCATAAAAAAATATAATTTTGCTGCTACATATTACCTAAAAATTAGAAAACCTATTATATTTATACTCGTATTTGGTCTTAATTTACACATGTCGATAGTTAATAAATCCATCAAATTCCATAAACATTTACATTTGTTTATCTGTTTAGATAAGTTTTTTTTCAGGACTTACAATTTTTTTTCTGAACTTGGCACTTTTTTAGTTTTCATCTCTTTTATCATTAAAGTGATATTGAACTTTGCAATCATTAAAAAAATGGGTCATTAACGTAGTAATTTAACATACATGGTAACATTTTCTCCTTTTACCTCACTAGCTCGCAAAGTACTTTTTTATTCTTTATAAAGCTTCCGCGGTAGTGGGGTGAAAAATATTGTGTTTTAGTCGTTTGTGTTCTAAATGTCCCTTCAAACCACATATAGCATTGCAGCGCAACACATACCTGTCCCTGGTAGTGCAATTACCGTCGATTAGAATTCCTTCCCCGCGCTAGGCTGTGTCGGGGCACAGACATTTTTCTAGACGCACTAATGAGTGGGGAAAGCCGGTGATTGATCGGGATTTGATGCGCTCCTGTTTTTGCTTATATTGCAGTGTGGGCGGGTTGCAAGTGCATGATTGATAACTACTAAATTATGTATTAAAAGGTTAAGATCAGATTTGAATTTCCTGATTTGTATCACCATACAACGCAATAAATTTTAATGGACTTGTTGATCTTTTTCATGAATCACATTCTTACTAACTAACCTATAAGAGTCCCAAGATCCTTTCTGCATTATGTTCGCCCCAAAAGATCACGTCTTACCTTAAAAATCCGAGTCCCTAATTATTTAAAAAATATAATATCGAAGTCATGTCAAAACCCGCTAATCAAGTTTTATAATCGCAAACATTTTGCTATTACCGCAAAAGATATTTATATTCCCATATAGAGCCGACGACAAATTCACTGACAGAATTCTTCTTCGCTTAATTCTTCAATTAGTACGAGAATTAGCAATCTTGTTATCATTCTTATCATATTTTGCTAGTTCGCATCGCGCCTCTATCATAACATTTGACTGCTTTGATTGTCGTATCACTCACCGCTTTTTAGTTGAAACGCAGTAACTCTGTACGCGTCGCATACATAGTTGCGACATTTTTCTTTTCATTGACAAACGAGATACGAGTTTTCTGTGTAGTGACAATTTGTACAACGCGGGTAACAGTCGTTATCAGCTTTTGTATTATTAGTATGATTGTGACCTTTTGCGACTGTTAGCACTGACCATGATAAAATAAATCATGGTCAGTGCTAAAATGATTTTTATTATCACTGAGTGCCCATTTCACAATGAGCCTGTGCCCTTACCATGAGTTGTGACTTTGACTTGTGCATCTTGTTCGCACTAAAATAGTACAAGCGAGATGCACAGATAGTAAACTCGATACTCGTTATCGAAAACCTCAATGTCCCAACTCATGGTGAGGGTACTGGAGACTGCTTGGTGGGTTCCCTGGTAGTTGCCGTTTGAGTTTACGAAGCGGGAAAACGCAAGGGTAACGGCTACACGGCTCGTAGCAAACGGTGATTTGTTTAATTTAAAAAAACTAATCGCACACAACGCCGTGTCGAAGACTGCCGAACTGAAACGAGTGGGAAGCGTGAGGTTTTTTCGTTACGGAATTTCTGGATTCGGTCCCCGCGCTCAAGGCCCGCGATAGAAGCTATGCAATAGCTTAAAATAGCTTAAAAACTAGTTTTTGTTTTTCGATCACAAATGTGTACCTAACTACGTGTCTTATTCAGCTTGCAATGCATTGAGAGGTCTTTTGGAGTACTTATTAGAGGGACGGGGCTTTGTTTAAACTGTCTGAGTAACCAAAAATGATTTAGGTACACTTATACGTGTATAATGTATGATTCGATACATGTACCGGTTGGTCCGGTTGTATCCTGAAACAATATTGTAGTGACTGTCGGAAATATGCAAAAAAATATTCTAGGAATTGAATTAATAGATATTGCTTATTACGCTTTTTTCCGATATCATATCGGTCACACAGTATTAATTTACATATCTACATTTGGTATTTGAATAATATAACAATATGTTTGACGTTGATAAGAAAAGTGAGTGAAATAGCTATTGTTCTCAGAAATCATTATACTTATATTAGATGACATTATTCAAGCCCACCTTGTATATTATCTTGTGTTTGCGTACAGTCCTTACAGTCGCCATCACATATATCGGAGCAGTGGATGTGGTCACAAATATCTCAACATGCACTTTATCGCTTTGACATTAGAGGCGTTGTTTAATTGCGATGCAATCAGATTTTTCCTACTTTTTCAAACATTCCTGTTTTCACAAATACAGGGTTGGGCAGATTAAGTGTCCTAGCCTTATATCGTATATTTTTTCTTAAGTAATCCTACTTTTTTTACCGTATATATATGTTTTTAAAAAGGCAATATATTCGGCTTTATGATCGCTAGACTTCAACAGGACTTTTTTTTATTTTCTATTGTTTTCAACAATGGACGCGAAACGTGAGCTCGTTGTCGATTTGTTCGTGAAACATTTTCGCCCTTGCGAGATATTAAGAAAGCTGAAACATTTAAATTTCAATGCAAGGTTCATATCGCGCACCATCAAGCGATTCAGGAAAACAGGGTCTTCCCGAATCAGGCCCTAACCTGGACGCAAACCATCTGTCCGTATCAAAAAAGTGGTCAAAAATGTTCGTGAGCGTATTAGGCGAAATCCGGCTCAGAGTGCAGGTAAACTCGCGAAAGATATGTAAATATCCCGACGATCCATGAGTCGTATATTGCGACATGATCTTAGATTATAAGCCTACAAAAAACAAAAAAAATACGGATTAACGGACACCCAGAAAAAGGTAGAGTCACAAAATGCAAGGAGCTACTAGCATGGCACGAGGGTGATGACATTATTTTTTCGGATGAAAAAACGTTTCTATTGCAAGATAGCCACAATCAACAAAGTGATCGTGTGTATGGTGTATCATTGAGGGACATACCAGTGGACAAATTAGCTGTGTAGCGATTTCAAAGTGCGTCGGCTGTCATGGTTTGGGGTGCAATATCGCCTGGAGGCAAATTACCACTGCTGTTCATCGATCGAGGAGTCAAAATCAACCAAGATTACTATATTCAGAACGTATTGCAGGGTCATTTATTAGAAAATGCCCGAAAGTTATATGGGAGTGATTACTTTTGTTTTCAGCAAGACAGTGCCCCATCTCACAAAGCCAAACGCACTCAAGACTGGTGTCGAATGAATTTGACGGACTTTATACCTTGGCAAGAATGGCCTTCTTCGTCACCAGACTTGAATCCGTTGGATTTTTCAATATGGGGATTTATGCTAAGTAATATAGGGAGAACACACGACATGAATTTAAATTCATTCAAGCATCGGTTAGTGAAGATATGGAACGATATTCCAGATGAGGTAGTGCGTGCCGCGTGTAACTCCTTCTATGGGAGAATGCGAAAAGTAATTAAAGCCAATGGAGAGAAATTTGAACTAATGAATTATTTTAGTAATTTACAGTTACTGTTTTATATATTTACTAAAAAATATTTGAAATCTATGGAGTTGTTGTCATTTTATGAAAATTTTAAAGTAGGACACTTAATCTGCCCAACCCTGTATATAAATAAAACCTTATGTGTTAATGAGATCGTCTCGTTTATTAACTATCATTTTTAATCTATTTACGATTAATTTGACTCGTTCAAATCTGCGTTACTGTGGATTGCAAGTCCTTGTCGTGTTTTGCTTTAACCGCACTCAGTGACTTATTGACAGCCTGTCGCTTCTGACCCTTCAGGCTGACGGTTCACACATGTTTAGATCCAATTGTTCCGTCTAGCCAGAGGGTCTGTCTACGTCCCAAGTTGCCTCCGACAAGTTGGGCGGCGACGCGTATCTGTGACAGATCGGTTAAATCTTTATGTAATCCAGCCTTTAGTGGTTCTGGAAATTCCGTGTTGTAATGTCGGATATGGAAATGAGCTAGTATTTATCAACGACTTACGAACGTAATGAAATTATTGGATTTATCGTGTGTGAAATCCTCTGAACACCCGCAAGTTGTGTCAATTATTCAGAAATTCATACTTATAATGTAAATGTGAAAGTATGCGAGTGTGTCACCTTTTCGCACATAAAAGATTGAACCGATTAAAATGAAATTTGGTATGGAGATGTTTTGATGTCCAGTCAACTTACCTTTTTTTTACTGATGATAAGCAACATTAACATTTTTGTATCTTATTAAAACTTTTCTAAATACATGCTTCCTTGCGCAACCAAGTATTCATAATTATTCAATCGATGCACCGACCATTTGCATCGGTTAAAAAATTACACCCTGCACTTGAAGTTGAGAAACATGGTCCGTCGACCCGGATCTGGTTGTGCAATAGTTTGTGTTTACCGAGTAATGAGATATTTATATAAATTGATGAACCACGAGTACTCACACTGACTGACTAAGGGAGAACTTTAAGTCCTCGGAATAAGGCACACAATTTGTCAGGTAATGATTGTACCATGACTGCCGGCGCAAACCGAATTAAAATGAGTGATGTTCCGAATGATAACAATGACATTTCGTATACTTTCGGACGGCCGTTTGAAAATCGAACACTTATAATAAGTGCGTTTCGGTTATGTAACTCGAAATAATGATGTTTTCATTTATGAGTTATAGATGCCATTGTGGCGGAGTATTTTTGTTTCTTAATCATCGGGATAATCGATACCCTTAGGTGTTCCACGGCCGCGGTGAAGTAATAATTACGAAAAAGGAACCTGTTTGAGCAGGGAGATGATTTAATGAAATTGTTACTTTCGTAACTACAATGTAGGTGCGTTCATGGGAACGTTTCGGGCGATCGGCCTTTCTTTTTTTACTCTAGCATCTAGATGATGGGATGTAACAAGCGAATTTATTCCGTGGGAATAGTTGCAAATTTGCGCCGTAGCGAATCGGGCGATCGCTGATAGCAATTCATCGCTTTTGTTTTTTTTTTTGTAGCATGAAAGGCTGTTCCCTTTTACGTAAAAGCCTGTACAGGTATCCATAAAAATTACCGAAAATTAAGGACGCGTGAGAACGCGCGACAAAGGTAGCTTGACCGATTTATGAGTTTCTTCCCGTTTTATTATTGTTTTTACGACTGCATTGTGTCCTGATTTTTTTCAACCACAACTGTTAGACAAACGAACTGACTGACTGAATAGGGCCGGTCGCACGGTGCTAATAAATGTCAGGTGGATTTATTTGAACGCTCGTTAAGCCGCTTTGAATGCATAAATTTGACACTTGTTGCTCTGATTGTCCCAATATGCAGCAAGTTTAGACTATTATATCGAACTATTAAGTTTTGATTGTAATTTATATTTTGATAGACTCCGCCGTCAAGATTTACTTGAAGTTTAGACCAACCACATTGTTATCAAGAGGTCCAACTTGCCATGACGGTACAGCTCAAGCCTGCGGTCGTATCGCTACTACACACGCTTTTTAAAACCTCGTATATACATTCAACAATAACACAATTCTATAATTTTACACCTCAATGGATGTATGCTTAAGATTTGGTTTTTGGTTGATATTTGAAGTAGGTTTAACCCAACTGTACTAAGAGAGCGTAAACTCGATAGAGTTTACTAGTATGTTGTACATTTAACTATTAATTTAATTATATTAATTGTATTTGTTGTGTTAACTCACGTTATATAGATCGAATAATGCTCGACATGTTTCACTCTGTAACGATGAGTTGTTCGCATTGACTGAGATTGAAACGCAAATAACAACAAAATTAGTATTTTGCACGGCGCCCTGTCCTAGCTATTTCAAAAAGATATAATAGAAAGAAATAATTACCTATATTACCTACTATAATAGTAGTCAGGTTAGATTAGTTTAGTTAGAGGGAGGTAGGAAGAAAATTAAACACCCACAATATGAATCTATCGTCGTGTAGATAATAATAGATGATCGACTCACGGCGCCCCTCTGAACTTTCCACGGCGCACCAGGGCGCCGCGGCGCATTTGGGAAACCCTGATCTAAACAATTAATATGCTTGAATCTCACGATTTTTTGTGTTTCTTAGATTAATTGTTTGAATAAATTATAGTTATTTGAGGAAGAAAATTACCCACGATAGCAAAGTGACCAAGATTGATATATTTGATATCCATCTTATCTACTATCATTTTATCAGTGACCTTCACGTCTTAGATTGCTGAAATCTGACAAGACTGATATAGACTTCCATGCATAGTAATTAGGTATACAGACAGAGATCAGATTAATACTAATGAATAGTTTTGAAATATTAGGCAACAATCTTTGCCATATAGTCTAATCTTTCATGTGTTCTCATACAGCATGGGCGCTGACACCGAAACATTGCTCTGGACCCTTGGAGTTAGCCGTTGATCTTCCTTCCGACCCTTACAACCTTCACTTCTTTCTTTTTCTTCCTTCGCTTATTGTGTATTTAATTATTTTTGTGACATCCACTAGATAAAGTTTCCTGAGGATCTTCGCATCCTATGATCGTGCTAGAACCTTCCAAATTCGTCAGATTGTCGGTAAAATTTGAACGGAATTTGCATCAAAATAACGATAGCGGGTTAAAAATGTATGTAGTATTCCAGGTATGACTATACAGTGTGTACTTTTCATACGGGCGCATATTGTAGTTGCGATTAGTATTGGACCTCAAGAACCTATTTACATTAATTTTGTTAAAAAAATTAGGATATTTTTATTTCATACAAAAAAATTAAGCACGCAATGTATTGCATCCATAGTAATTAACGTACCGATGCGTCATGTCATGTCAGTATTACTTATCATGTCAAAATAAGTTGAACTGCGTACATTGCTGCCCTGTCAGACTTAAAAAAATCGTTTCAACTATTTTATAACACTATTGAACAAAATTATTAACATAATACGAGCCGTATTACTGGATACTGTATGTGGGCAACTTATACGCCCGTATGAAAAATACACACAGTATATACAATATACGATTCGAGGAGGTAAATTTCAGGTGCACAATGCTATACTCACGTTTTTTTTCTTGTACCTATGCCTCCATCTTTAAACTTGCATAAAAAGGCGTAAGGTACTTTCTTTTCCAAATAACACCAATCCATATTTAACAATTCAAATTTCTAAGTGTATTGTAAATGCGAACGGATATTTCGTTAGCAATTTCAACATAAGAATCGCATCTTTAACGAGGTACGGTGTTTTTCTAGCGATTCTCGTCAAGATTTCTCTGACCAGCGTTGGACCTTTAGTCTTTTGTAACAAGGTTTCTTATGAATGAATACTGTACATGATACCTCACTCAGACAACAATAGGTTGAGATCTAATGCAACTCTTCTTTATGGGCGAACGGGCATCTCATTCATATCTGATATTGAGAAAGGGACTAAATGAAGTGTTTGACTGCTATGATACAGGTATAAGGCCATTTACACACGCGCTTAAACGTAGTAGATATGTGACTGTGTTTTTGTGAGCAAAACATTTTTAGTCCGGTTGCACGACACCGTTTGCTAGCGCCATTTTTGTACGATAAATAAGATAAGGGTAGTTTTCTATGGTATCATAACAGCGATGCTGTTTATCACATGTACTACATTTACCGATGTATGTAGAAAACGATACCGGTAATTAGTATATATACTAACGCATTTTTTTCTATATCTAAAATATCTACGTAAAGATCGGAATTTATATTGCATCTATAAATTTGTATTTGTGCAAATAGCTTGCAAACATTTAAATGAAAGAGGAGTTGGTTGGCAGCAGTTTTTCTAAAAACTGTAATATTGGGATAAGATAGACATAATACATAATTAATAATAAAAAAAGTTGTGTTCATAGATGGAATGTACCTTACTTATAATGTACCATTTATTGCACATGAGACTAAACTTCGACAATCCACATTGTTATGTTGGTCAGATGCTCTATATGTGTTAAATCGATAGCTTTTGTATGTTGCTCTTTGTACCTACTGTGTAGACGTTATGTTTGTGGACTGTACTTGCAACGACGACCAAGTGTGATTTGTTTTAAAGACTGAATTATGAGGCAATGAAATGACCACATCCATATTTTAAGCTTGTTGTTTTATTGATTGATCTGTATATATACCTTCCCAGAGAGTTAGGTGAAGGATTGTGGCCGGGTATCACGAACCAGGTCTTATACGTAAGAGCACTAAAGAGGCAAATAGTGAATTTGTGAACTTTGATAATCACGGTATGGTATAACCCGTACGCCATAGTTATAGTTTGACGCTTATAATTTTTCATAACTCACGAGGTTTACTCGATTATTTAATAAACAAATTATATTGATTCACTTCTGTGCGTAATGAGAATGTCGTACAAATTACGCTCTTTGAAACGGTGCACGAAATTGGCGTGACGGTGTGTAGCCCGCTTTGGAACGGCGCCCGCGCACGCCAAGGCCAGCTGTCAGATGTCATTGAACACGAAACTGTCCGTGGTTGCGATGTTAGAAAATCACTGTTTTTATTTGCTATAACAGTTCTTAGTTGTTCATCATAATCAAAAGTCGTTCTACCAGTGCTGAGGATCGAGACATTAACATTACGTCCTTCTGTCGAAGATGAGGTTCTTCCAGATGTTTCCATCTTCAGGCAAGTGCATGGCCTCGTGCAGTTTTAATTGCAAGAGTATTGTAATTAGGGCATCACCTAGCAGGGAAAGAGTGTATCACGGGGTTTCAAATTTGGAAGCGGTCAGGGAGAAGTAGTCTGGCTGCAAAATTGGTGCTAAAAGGTGTTTGTTTGGCCAGGGAAGTGTTTCACTTAGATAGGGAGAATTGTTATGTCTTTTTCTTACACTAGAACCGCTGTGACTTCAAAAAAGGAACGAGTATAGTTTTTCTTCTAAACCGTTTCTATCAACTTTTTTTGCCAGCTTTTAGTTTGCTTCAGAAGTCAGATTAAAACCTAAATTACTAAGGTGGTGTGTTATCTGGTTAAAATGTGCGCGACGGTGTGTAGCCAGCTTTTGAGCGGCGCCTGTGCATGCCAAGGCTAACTGTCATATGTCATTGAATACGAGACGCGCGACTACAATTCAGAATGCTAGTGTGGACTACGGCTCGAGGCGTAGTATACAAAAGTGCAAGTACTAAGCTATGTATACAAAGCCCAAAACCGTGGAACTTCTGAGAAAACAAAAAACATCTAACAGTCTGCAACCACTGCCAGCATCGGGACTGCGATGGAAATAGCTCAGCTCTAACCTTGAAAAGATCATGAATGGATAATCTTTTTCGGTTTCTCTTTGCTTTTTTTCAGAAAATGCCCCAATTAACGTGACGTGAAAAACGTTAAATTATGTCAGTTTTGTGACGATAATTAATCATGAACTTACGTATAAAGTTTTTGCATCGTGTAACTGCTTAAAGTTTACGAAACGATGCCCCTAATCCAAGTATTTATAAAAAAATAATGCTCAATTATCGTCACAAAACTGACATAGTTAACGTTTCTACAAGTCACGCTAACAGGGGAACTTCTTTTTCTGAAAATTCCCTATAAGGTGGTTCTCTATAATATGTTGACTGACAACAAGAAAATCTAGGGGTCATGTTATAGTAGACTCGAATGGTTTATGAATAGAGCCAGGATTTGGATCAGGGACGGTTACCGACACGCCCGCCACAACCTCCACGCATTGTTGTCAATCTGTTTGACCCGACTTCTGATGTGTGGTTTTGGTGAGACTCCGATCGTGTTCAGCCTGCAATTAAATGATTTGGAAACGTCACAATAACTCAGACATAAAAAATACATGGAGATTGCTTAATTTTAATTCAGGCTTATAATTATGCTGTATGTATTCGGTATCTGTAATGTACTTTTAGATTTAGGGATGCCAGTTAATTGGTATGTTTAATGATATTTACCTATATATTACAATTTGTAAAGCTCAGCGTAACATTAGTGCTTTACTTGCATTGAAGAATTGGAATACTATTCACATTGTACTGTTTAATTTACTTTTCACACATCATTGTTGAGTTGTGTACATTCATATAATATTGAATTACACTTTATATAACTATGACTCGACTAACTTTATGTTTTTCTGGTACTAATTGGAGCACAACGACCTATGGCTTCCCATTAAAGATTGCTCCATGTTTTCGGGCGTTTTGTTGCTTCAGATATTGCAGGCGACTGCACACCTTCGAAGTTACATTGGTCTATCCAAAACCTAACTTCAAACTCACTACATACTTTTGTAACGTAGCATCACAGCAACATATCAATATACATGTCACCTTCTTCAGTTCTTCAGTAATTGCCTAAACTTAGCCCACGGACACAATGACAATACCACCTTTCTCCCAGACCGTGGGTGTACACTCGGCCTTGCATTAGCGGTGGGCGATTCAAAGAGCTCCTAGCCTTATTTGTTATCTAAATAAAGGATTGTCAAGTGGTTTAATATTGCGTCGGAAAGGGCGATCATTTGCGTCAGACATAATGACGTCATTGAGGGGAGTTGGTGGAAACTTTGGAACTTGGTGGGCAGCGGTTTCTGAGTTGTGTAACAGGAATCGTATTTGTTGAAAATCTAAGAACGTGGGGTTATTTTCTATTTACCTTCATTCTAATTCTGTTACAATAGTTAAAATTAAATTATACGTCTTGATCAAATAAACGAGTGTTAGCGAGTATGTAAATAAAGGACAAGCTGGGTGTTAACGCACTTATTCCTAACAGTAAAGTCTCGTCAATTTATTTTGAAGGACTCGACAGCTTTGATGCTCACTATACATAGTATAGTGTATCGTATCATCGATTCTGATATTTATATTTATTAGAATCGATGAAACATCAGTATGTACCAGCTCGTTTCGCTACTTCTTCAGCTGACTGTACAGTGAGGATTTTGCACCATGATAAACGAATTCATTCATAAAGTATCCATGCAATTTAGAATACGCGTACTAATTACAGTGAAGGTGATTTAGTAACGAAATTAAATTCAATAGAAATATTAATTACAAATATTGATACCAATTCGTCGGTATTCAAGCTCAAGATAAAAATGTTTTTAACAATCCACACTACATAATGATAACGGTTAGCTGAAAATAGCAGCAAAAACATGCAGTTACTTTGATTACGGTACCGAATTTGTTTAATCTATAAATAAAAACGGTATCACTTTATTCATAGCTTGATGGATTATTTCCGGCGAAGTGTAGTAAATTAATAAATCATTAATGCAATTTGCGTCATTGAACGGGTTTATGCACGTGTAGCCATCTATCATTTCACCTATAATTTTCCACCAAGAAAAAAGTTGGCCAAATATTTTTTATACGATAATTATTAAGGTCTTAAAAATGATTAAAACCGCGGAACGAAATGTAAATTTCAGTCATAAAAAAAGGGTATGTAGATATATTTAGCATGTTAGGTTTATTTGGATTCAAATAGAACACGGAATAATTTCAGAACGGATTATACGTAGATTAGAAAAACTTCAAAAGTATCGTGTGAAGTCTCAGTTTCTTAAATATATGTACAGTCAGCAGCAGAAGTGGCTAAACGTTTGAGGTGGTCCAAATGAGGTCAACACATCTTTATTGTCAAGAGAATAAGAGCGCGTGTAGGTCATTTTGAACACTTCAAACGCTTAGCCATTTTTGCTGCTGACTGTACGAGTATGTTAAAGTTTTGCCTAGTCCAAACATAGAAAGCTGGCTAACAACTTACAGTTTATTTGTAAGGATTTTTAGAAATTCAACTCTTAAGAGGGTAAAATTAGAGTTAATCGCTGACTTAAATCAATGCCTAGCTAGCCCAAACATAGAAAGCTGGCTCACAACTGACGGTTTATTTGTAAGGATTTTTAGAAATTCACCTCCTAAGAGGGTAAAATTAGAGTTCGATACGGCGGTGTGAAGATCGCGGGGTCAGCTAGTATATCTATCTAAAAGGTCATGAATGTACTTAAGATAATTTCGCTCGGCGTGATCGATACGTTTCTCATCTGAGAAGCGCCACCCGCCGCCAACGTAACATGCCGGGCGGAATTACAAATATGTTTAATTGTCTACCAAACCCGGGTATTGTCCCTAAATTGCGACAACACGACCGGAGATAATGCATCGATCGCCAAACCGCCTGCCAAGCGTAGCGGTTATAGTATTGCCCCATGCTCAGAGATCACTGCCTGTAGCGATCTTTTGGAGAGGCATATCTAAAACAAATTAAATCAAATCATATCATTTATTTTGTTTTTTTTTTTTCAATTAATTTCATTTAATCATATTATTTATCAACCAACTTGGATCATTATACATTTAACTTTTGCAATAAGTCATCATCATCACTTCAGCCGTAAATCATCCACTGCAGGAAATCGGCCGCGCCTATGATTTGTATCATTCTGGGGGTAGTTGCCATATTCGCCACGCTTGGCAGGCGGGTTGGCGACCGCAGTAGCTTGTTTCGACGGACGCTGCCTGCTCATTCGTCGGTTTTTTCCCCTTGGTCGCCTGATACGACACCCGCGGGAGGAGATGGGGTAACGCTATTCTAGTCAGCCGGCAATAAGTACTCGTATTATAGGCACCTTATTTCCAGCTTTGGACCTCCGTGACTGATACTTTAAATTTTCTCACGTTTTTAGGGTTAGTGTTGATACTTGGACTAACAATTGTTTTCTATGGGCGATTTTTATGTAGGTACAGTCAGCAGCAAAAGTGGCTATACGTTTGAAGTGTTGAATGACGTACACGCGCTCTTATTCTCTTGACAATAGAGATGTGTTGACCTCATTTTGAACGCTTAGCCACTTCTGCTGCTGACTGTATGTGCACTCTGATGGTACCCATACTTCGTTGATCACGTCAACCTGTTAATTAAGTTGACATTTTATCTGCCGACCGGTTCGACACGTTACGGGTAATCTCCGATTTGCATGTCAAGTTGTTAGCCAATCTTAAACCTTATTGCAATGATATAAAGATCATCAATAGTCAGTTAACAGTCTCGCTGTTAGTACCATTCCGGCGTTTTTGAATATTTATTACAAATGTCTTTATTTTATCCACACTTGATATTGTACAGTTAGTTGATAAAGTTGGTTTACAAATGAACTAATCAGAAAGATTCTAGCTGCAACGCCAAAGCAAAAGGAGCTCTATTTAAAGTTAATAAGGCTCAAAATAAGCATTAGACATAAATAACGAGTTTCGAAAAAAACTGTACCACATAACTCAACTTGACCTGAAAATAGTGTCATGACAAATTTTGGTCTTAAATAAATCTTGCATGTTGGTTTTTATTTTTACCCAGTTTTGTTTGTGTGTTGTCCTACTTGTAAATATATAATGACAATGCATTTTTTTATGTTGTCGGTATTAGTTGTACATTAGTGTCATAACATAATAACCATCTGTATGCCCATATAAAAATTACCTAAATTATCAAAACCCGGTACGGTAATTCCATAGCGTGAAAAACAGAAAATAAATGAATTTTCAAGTGATGCGACACGTCTTATTTTAGGACATTTTTTTTAATGTTTATTTAGTTTATGAAGTTTTTCTTCGTGTTCCTTAAGTGTAATAATAATTTAATCGCCAATTGATATCTCTTGGTACCCATTCGATAACGCCTCATATTTGATACATCAATTATGTGTAATATTAGGTATTATGGCGACCATTTTTTTTAATCTTCACATAAAGCATGAGAGTTGAGTTTAATAATCCGGTTAATGTTTAAAATTGTGTTTACAGCACAACAAAACTGTGTAATAATTTCCCGTCAGTGTTATTTCCGAACCGATACGACCCTTCCAACCTTCAAGAAAAGAGCGTAGGTACTATCTTAAACGCCGGATACGCGCTTGTGACTCCCCTGGTGTTGCATGGGCGACGATAGTTGCTTACCATCAGGCAATCCATCTGCTTATTTGCCACCTTTGTCATTTAAAAAAACAAGAAACAGGAAACGGCCAAACTTGTTATTAAAGAGCGTTTTAAAGTATAGGTATGTAACTAAAATCAATATCAGTTCGGTGTCATTATAACATATTCCTTAATATATTTTATGTTGACCGCGGCCGTATGTACGCGGCATTATAATAAAGTTTAAAACTGTATACAAATTTATGTACTTGATTGTACAACGTTTTAATACTGCTTGTATCAATTTTATGACAGTAATTTCATTTTTATTTTATTTTCGTTGTCAAAGTCTCCGTCTGTTTAACAGCAGTTTTTTTAATTGGGAGAGAATTATCGGCGACATCAGAAAACGCAGCTAAAACGTGCTAAGGACGAGACCCCCGAGTCTCAAGTGTCGATTATATCTTTAGGGAAGTGTAGATAAAATTATACTCGTTTGTAATGACATAACGGTCTGTGAGCTGATGTTAATTAAAGATACCTCATTAGTTATAGGTATTCCTCCGCGACGCTGTCCCATGAACCAAGATTCCCGATAATCGGATAAAGTATTTGCTGTGTGCGCGGCGCCTGTGCTGGCATCGGATACATTAGTTGACAGCTGACTTATGTCAAAACAAAAGTGTGTGCACATGAAATGTGTCATTATCTAGGAAAAGGGACCTTATTGTCGATGGCACTTACGTCGAATCGCGTTGCATTTTTATTGTATCGTCTGGAACAACGACATAAGCGCCATCGACAATAAGGTCTCTTTTCGTAGATAATGGCACAAATAGTCACTAAACAGACAAAGGGTTTAATAAGGTAGTATAGGTAGAATGGGCGTAGATGAGAAAAATGGAACCAAGTCGCAACTTTAATTCTAATTTGAATTAAAATGAAATATTATTGAGATTCAACTTTTTTTTTTCGTTAAGGCGGTTGTCACACTCCTGCTGCTGAATTTCGGATGCGGTGCGTAAAAGAGAACGCGCTATTAACACGCAAAGCGCTATCTATGACAACCACCTAAACTAATTCCAAATGCCAAGTGATTGGTTTACCGTCCTACGTCACAGCGTTAAGTAAATTCGTACAAATCGTACAATACTGTTTTGAACTTCTGTAGAAATAATAGAAGGTTCAAATTCAAGAAGATAAGAACCCTTTGGGGTCTAACGGAGTAACCAGCGACATCTGGCGTCGCATCTATATTTTAAACAAATGAAAACGTTTGATAATGGATACAGTGCTCGCTGCTCAAACCTCACGTGAGAACAGGGAATCCGCGTGTGCAATGCCAGTTGGGTTACCCATTCGCCATTTGAAATCAGAGGCTCTAGTATAAGTTTCTTTTGACGTAAAAAAACGCCTCTAACGCGGAAGTGATAACGTTATTTATACGGGAAACACTAACGCGATGGTAAAGTAATGTTACGTTAAAAACTTACACTCAGGGATCAGACCGGACCCTCCCTAAAAAATAAATACTCCAATATCGATATAACGTTGGGTGCATCGTGCTACTGATGCCGTACACTTACAGTTTAAATTGTGCTTCTAATTCTAATCGTGCTTAACTTACCATGTCTTCTCTACTTTGTCGTGTGTCCAATTAGTTGCGTGAGCGCATGTCGCTTCGATTGCAAGTTTCACGATGTAACAATAACTTTGCTCTCTGTCACTCTGCAGTTGCTTGTGTAATCGAATCTTCATTTTATTCGTGACCTGCTAAAATAGAAATTAGGACACTTGACTTGTTCTACAGGCTAACGGCCTGTAAGAATAGTCCTGCCGCCGGTACGCTAAGGAACATTATCGATATTGATTTTTTCTAGTTATTAAATTCAATTTTTTCATAGTTTTATTGAGAATATTGTAATTTATAATATTATAAAAGTACACTTAATAATCCAAAATATTAAATTGCAATTGATTGAAGTTTGTCTTAACTAAGTTATATTTTAGGTGTTGGGGCAAATTCGTTGATCACACTATTCATACTGTCCACTACTATCTGTGGTTGTCGTTACTCTAATAAGGTAGTCATGGCAAAGCAGAAGTATATAAATCATTAATTTATATTGATTGTTTATAATAAGATAATTATTTCGAGTAAAATGCATTCAATAAACAATACCTAATTGCGCTATTTTAGTTTATATATTTATACATATTATATGGTTAGGATTACAACAGAAACAACTTCTAAATACCTATATTTAAGTTGACAAGCATAACGTGATAGGAAACTATGGTTTGGTTACGTAAAGATCTTATGGCCGATGTTCCTGCGGTGGGTCGGGTGTCGACCGCAGCGCGCAGCCCGTGCGCGTGCGCGTGCGCCGAGGATCACGTACTGCTGCGGTCAGGCGACTAGGGCGAACATCGATATTCCAAGTATGCATCTCTGTCGCTCTTGGTCTCTTGGAGTATTCCCAATACCTAAGTACAGTTAAACAGTTTTAGGTTTTATATGAAAAATGTTGGTTGAGGTAATGTGTATAGCCATGTTAAATTCAGATGTGTTGATGGTCTATGGGCAGCTTTCTGTAAGCAAGCCGTATGCTTGTTTGCCACCGTCATTGTATAAAAAAGGTTTAATTAATGTTATAAAAAACGTGATACAAGATTATCAAGCCGGCATCTAGTCATGATTTGGAAGAATTTTTACTATGGGGTCAACTTTGTAAATTGTAAAGAAAAAACAAATCTCTCATACATTTTCGTCAACCTATACTTGACATTTTTTATGGAACAGCTTAATTTTTATTTAATTTTACTTAAAAAAATTTAAAAGATGTTCAAAGTCATGAACAGATGCCGGTTGACGATCACGTTGTTTATAACACCCAGTAAAAGGCTTGTGGTACGTGAAAGATATTATTAATCCAAACATATAATATACTATCAGCAACACGCTAGTTTAACCTTCTCAAAGCGTTTTATCCGCTTTCACCAATAAAATATAAGGGTGCCCTCTGAGATAGATCTCGGAACGCTACACTGAATAGGTAAAGAACTTTTCCTTTCCAAGCGAATAACGAAAGAATATAATCGACATTGTGATTTTTAAGCACAACTTGTTTGAAGCTGGTCAGCTAGATTTTGCTAACAGTACCTTTCTTACTGTAACCGTACAATGGTACAGTCAACAACACTCCTAGTTATACATTGGTAGACCTTATTATATAAAGCATAAAAGTCCACCGATGTACAGTTAAAAGTGTTGCTGTGTGTACTTAGCCCACATCGTAAGATCTCAAAAATATCAAGATTTTTATTTCTCTATTTATGTTGTTCACTCGTATTTAGAGAGTACTAAACCTAGCCATATGCCATTCTTATGTATGACTCAAGTCATAAAACGAAAGAGTTCTTGGTCTCAATGCCGATGGCATTATTAAAGCAGTGTCATTAGTAGGAGCAATTAAGCGCGACAACATAAATAATAGCTTGTCAACTTTGATAGGGTTGCCAGTGTGTAATTAAGCTCCTGTAAGAGCCCTAAATCTAATAATTGTTGCGGGCGATGACGCATGTGTTTTGATAGATGTAATATCTGTACGATCAATCTATTGTTACAGTATACTGAGCCCTGAGTGTAAGTTTTGAACGTAACTTTACTTCACGAACGCGTTTGCGTTTCCCATATAAATAACATTATCACTTACGCATTCGTAAACGTTTTTATACTTCAAAAGTAACTTACACTAGAGCCTCAGATGTTAACGCTCGTTTTGCACTATTCTCAATGAGTGTGTTTATCTTTATTTATTGTCCTTCGTACTTAAGTATTATACCATCGTTGCCGTTTCTTTTTGATCCTCTTTAAGCTGGTCATATTGTTCTTTATCGCATTCACTGCCACCGACGCACATGTGCGTTCATTTCCATACATTTTTGGAGGGGGTGGCAGCGAATGTGTTAAGTTATTGATGATTATTTTTCTCTCGCAGCAAACTATCAGTAGAGTTTATGACATTGCAGCAGCGATTACAAATGGCCAGTTCACCGTTGTCAGCTGTTAACAGTATTAGCGATGGTACGGTTTATAGCCGTGCACCCATGGAGGAGAATTGAATATATTGACCTTAATGAATTACCTAATATAATTGGATAGGATTGGATTGGATTTCCTATGATTATTGCGTGTTAAGTCTGTCCCGACGTTATGCAGCAACAAAAGGACGAGCTTCACTGTAACATTTTTCAACTAACTTATAGGCACTAACTTAATGCAGTGATTATAGAACCATTAACCCCCGCGTGTATTAGAGTGTAATCCGATTGGTCCCGCCACTTGTCCCTTAATGGTTTCAGTGAATAGGGAACGCTTATAACAGCGCTTAGGGTGTTAAAAATTCCACTAGAAGTCATTTCACGGCTCATTTTTATTATACCTCTAATACACCTCATTTTAATATGTGAAGCCCTTAAGCTTCACATTTAGGCTATAATCACGAGCTTGGATGAACTAATGTGAGATTGTAATGTGCGACTGCTGAACAGTACTAAGACTTAAAAAAATATATTTCAACAAAAATCCTTATGGAATGTATTTGGAAAGTAATGTGATATAATATATGATGATTGTATTAAAAGACAGAAAATATAAGATACGGACGGACTTAAGCATAGATATCATATCCGCAGTAACTGGTGTTTTATTCCGTTTGATATTACTGGAGGGTGACGTTTATACTATTAAAAAGTAGCGTAATAAAATAAGCAACAAGCAAACTGTTCTTGCAGGTTTTTGTGTCTAAAGCTACCACTCTCGGCTCTCATCCGAATTAAGTCTCACTTTAATATTACCTCTTACTTAAGATCTCAAGATTTCTCCGCAATTCCTCTGATTCATAACAACACCACTCGACCGTTCGAGTTCGAGATTCAAAATCAATGTCATCGCTTGTTATCTTTTTGAGATTTCTCCACGTCTTTCGTTTTCATAACGATTGCAATCAACCGTTGGTGTTCGAAATTCAAAATCAATGTCACCGTTTCGTTTTTCGCCGTTACATCACTGAAGCCAGGTAATGGCCGGCGTAGCGTGACGTTTGCTTTTGCTTAGCTCCCCTACAACGGCTATCGAAGCCTGAAGGTCACGGTTATTTATTTGTAAACAATTGATAGTGTGACATAAGGGTTACGATTCTATCAACCTTTTCTTGTTTTTCGGTTCCACTATCTTAATAACAACTGCAATAGTTTCATTCCAAGATAGAAATTACATGCTTTAAAAATTACCTTCAAATTATCGCATGTTTAAATTGTAATTGCTTTAAGTACGAAGATGAAACCAAAAATGTAAGTAGAAAAATAATGATCCAAATAACAGCGAACTTTGAATTATTATTGTCAAATTTCATTAATGTTCTCTAGACAAAATGCTAAGCCAGTGTAACTTGAGAAAAAACATATACCGGGTGTGGCCTGTAATAGGAGCTTTAACTTTAGGCATCGTTTCTACATCAAAACGTAGCAACATTTGTTCTACGACTTTTGAAAATAACTTATAGTTTAATAAATATTAATAAAAAAAGATTTTCCAAGCAAGCAATGTATTGCAAAAACTATGAAGTTTGTAGGCTGACAGTAAACGTCAACTAGACTATTGGATGCTGTTCATTGAAAATACTATTTAGTTTGTTCGAAAAAATCACAAGTAATATATTACCCAATTATTTAAAGTTGTAGAACAAATGTTGTTACGTTCGTGGTGTAGAAGCGATCCCTAATTTTTTTGGTCCCGTTACAGGCCGCACCCGGTATACTTATTTCTAAAGCACTTACTTACAGCTGGCGAAACACTTACACATTAAAGTAACTGAATTTTAGAAGGTAACATACTGTAGATTAGATGTTTTAGTAGTAGTTGAAATAGGTAAGTAATGTATATGTTTTACTGTAAATTTATTTGTGATAACATTTCAGAAAACAGTAGATGATGGTGAAAACCAAATTTGCAGGAGAAACTGCGTATATAGATTGTTTAAATCGTAACCCTTAATTCTATCTTCACCCTAGTCTAGCAAAATCGAGCGGCAACATAAAACGTGCATTTAATAATATTTATTTTCCGAAGAAACCGTCATTTATAACCATAAGATGCAGCAGCGGGCTGATATCGCTTCGAGAATCTCTAGTTGCAGCCACATCAATCGCTGCCGCCTTTTTGTCGCTTCTCAAATCGCCCGTGACAACTTATAAAATCCTATTTCCTACCGAGCTCTTGTCTTGAACCAGTATCGGTGAGATCTCTGATTACTTATTATTGCAATGAATTTTAAAGCTATATTTAAACTGGATACACTTAAGCGAGTAATTGGTGTCAAAGGGAATGATGTCTGTCGGTGCCGTGAGCACCGGAGTACAACCTTCGTATTGTCCGTAAACTCGACCTAAGAAAAGTACACAAAATAGTACCAAGGGCAGGTTAACGACCCCTCGCTTTGATAACAGATTGTCTGGTCTTTTCTTCGACACAATCCTTGGTGCGTAACTGTCGTTCTTATACAACGGCACTTTTCTGATAGGTTGACCTATTTTGGATGAGGTGGTATAAAAAGCAATATTACAATCAATGTTTTTTGCAATCAATCAGTAACACGCATAGGTGCGAATACAATTGCATTTATAGCCAAAGTTTGTTGCATTGCCGTTACAATATGTACAAAGCTAGTTAACCGTGGAACGAAGAAAGCATATGAATGGGTGAGAGTCAGCTTGTTTGGCAGTTATAAACAAATGTTCCCATTTCACTTCGAATTTGCTCATATATGGTTGCGGGTTACGACAAATCACGAATCGCCGTTGATGTTTCTTAGACTCGTTTTACTTAATTATTTTAGTTTTAGGGGACTTTAAAATTCTGCCATGTATGTACAGTCTTAATTATAATAAGCATTCCGAATGTTTGTACATTTGCAAGTAGAATGGGAAATCGCCCCAGATTTTACAAGTGTCGCAAGCTTCGTTAAAATCACATACGTTACTGCCGGTGTTGCCGATTTTCAGTTTAATTTGAGCGTGATTATCTCTCGATATGGCGGACAGCCTCAATTAACAGCTGGGTCTCTTTCGTGTTACTTTCGTCGGCCGCGTAACGGTGCACCTTGTCTCGGGATGGCCCTTTGCCGACTGGTTGCATACAAGGTGTAGCTTGTGTTAGATAAGGTGTGAGTAAGGTAGCCAAATAAGTTATTGTTTCAATTGACATTATTGTGTGTCATACATAATAATCTACTCGCTTTAATTTATCTCATAGCCAAGGATCGGACAAACGCCCGTCATTTCGAAAATATAACCCTGTTCCGTACAGCAGAGACTTCCTTATTTTATGATGTTAAAATATTTTATTTTATAAGATTTATTTAATAACAATCTAACACAAAATATCTATTTAGGAGGTTCCAACCCCTTCTGATGACCATGATTGTGACCTGATTGTGATTTATTTATTGAGTATAAAAATATAATTTAGAAAAAAATTTGGTCATTCAATTTTATTGGCGAAAGTAAATTTCGGAATGTCAATCATAAATTAATTTGACACTGGATATAAATTATGGTCCAATAAATGTATAAAATACTATTTTTTTTATTAACTACTATTCTGCTGTACGGAACAGGGTTATATTTTCAAAATGACGGGCGTTTGTCTGATCCTTGCTCATAATAATCACATTTCAAATCGAGTGTAGTTTGTTTTACAAAATCTGTTCGGAAGCAGCAGTTATAATTTATGAGTTAAGTAATAGAATCCAAATTAGCTAATTTGTTAAGTCGCTGTAAGCAGCGAAGATCTACGACATACATATTTCAATTAATCCTTAGCATTTACATTAATAGCTTTGAGTACAAATATCTCGCAGCGGTATATAATTTATGTTATCAATTTATTCTATAAATACTACGCGATAGCTTGCGACCTTTCTGATAGGCCTGAACTAGAAATTATTAGACTAACTGGCGATATCGTGATGAAGAATGTGCAATGACGTGGAACTGTGAATGTATGCAAGTGTTAAAGTCCATTCCAGAATATTTATTGTACGAGTGCAGTCCAATGGAGTGAAACCGCGTAAGGCTGCCGGGCAAATAATAATTATATTATAGATAGTGCGTTAATTACCTAATACAATTTTATGTATTACTGTCGGACCAAGAGCTAAATGACATTCCTTGAAAAAAGAACATATAAACGAAAATTAGATAATTATAACAATTAGCAAAGCGCAGCGCGTATTAGCATATATTCTTCAAATTTTCGAGGAAATAATATAATTTTAGACTAAGCATTAGAGCAATAGAAACATCAGACAGTCAAATAAAACTGTGAAGCCGTCAAACGTCCGTCATCGCCGGCATCACGGCGACAGCCCGTAATTACGTGATGCAACTTCATTGCCAATGCCAAAGTGCCGCTACGCCCCAAGGCTTGCGTTTACACTGCATGAAGTCTTTCTAAACCAAATAAACAAACCACAGAGTACTTTTACATGGATCGTTCTCAAAACCAAGTGACATCCTGATTAATCCTTCCTCGCCGTTGATAAAAGTGAGTTTATTGTAACATAGGATCCTAAATTGCATCTTGCGTAAAGAGCTTGCATGTGATTGAAATGAAATAAAAATCAAAAACTATGAATCGCTTGAATGCCCGCAACAAATCAGCACTGCATCAACATAAATAACTATACACTTGAGAAAGTATCGCTATCTCAGAACGAATGGCACATGATAGCTTGACCCATTAAGATCGACGCATCAAATTTCATTTCCAGACACTCAATCTTCGTGTTCTCACTATACAATAATTGAATTTGTGATATAAACGTATGAGTTACGATGTTTTTGTACTCACCCACATTCTGGTATCACTCTCACGCGCTTCTCGGATTGCACTTGACACTGTTTCGCGGAATGCCATTTCGAATGTTAGCCGACCGAATTTGGATCGTCATCCATCCGTTGCCATATCATTGGGGTTATTGTCTATTTTGAATGGCTAGTGTCATAACTGCATACGCTGTCGCGTGCTGGCTCTAGTGTTCTAAATACCACATTCTTAGCAATGGCCGGCGAACACGAAAACTTCTGATATATTGCGGCGAAATTTTACTTTTGTTAGTAATTATGATCTGCGTGTACTGTTCTAACGATATTAAACTTTCAATTGTAAGTTGTCCGGCCGGAGTAAAGGCACACCAGTGAATATTTTAAATAATTTTTCACAACATATTTTCTAATAATGGAATAGAAAGCGATTTTAATTAAAGCCCTCATCAGGATCTTAAGCTAATTATGCATGTTATTATCTGAGAATTTTTTTGTTAAGTAGCGTGTCAATTGTGTGAAGTTGAAGGAGTAATTCGTTGACCCTCGGCCGCTGGGCCCTGTGGGAGTCCCGGCGACCCGTGACGCCCCTAATTCCCATGTGCGCCGGCGCAGGTGCCTTTGTGCTCATCCCATGAATTATTTATATCCCATTGTTGCCCCTTTACGGTCAAATGTATGCCTAGTGCTTTGCAAACCTCCGTCGGCATTTAGGAAGCGAAAGTAAAATGTTAAAGTGGTAACAAGAGCATGCAAATCGGAACGTTTTATTACGTTGGCATTTGTCAAACGTAACACCATTTATGACTGCGCATATGTCACGTGATTATGACCAGCGTTTATATAAAAGATGCTCGTAAATTCAACGATCTCTCCACGATATGAGCTTTCTTTCATTGTACAACGCGCCCCCGAGCCAGGACTATCATAGCACTCTCTTTAATCCTTATAAATAAGCGACATTGCTCTTCTTGAATAAACATTATACTTAAATCGGCCAACTTATCATTTGCAATGCTGTTGCTGCCTCCCAGAGAAATTCAACTCTTCTCACCTCCGCATAGGCTTTAAATTCTTAATGTGGACTTTTTAATAATTATCAGACTCTTCTGGTTTCGCGATGTACACGTTTCGCGCATTACCATCTATTTGCGATCGCACTCTTTGCACACGCTGTGAACACCGTGTCCTCTCTGTCTACATCTTTACATGTACGTAAACAGACTTCCAAAACTCATCTATCATCGCGGATTAGTCATTTTCACTTAAGCTTTCAGTGTTAAGGTTATGGACAATGGATGCAGTGTAAACATCGGAGTGCGCGTCAGTGTGATTGGCGTTTTACATGTTGCGTTAATAGAAAAGAGTGTGTTAATTTCTCTTTTCACGAAAGATATTTTGTTTGAGAGCGTGTAGCGAGTCTTAGTTCATTACGTACTCTCACTTACTCTCAACCGGGGTAGGAATTGGCATATCTCTGGGCTTTCATTCTTAAAACTTACAGAGTGGAAGCTTAGCCAGTTTAGTTCATATCTCCGATTACACATAAGTACAGTATCTTGTAGATACGCTTATCTTGGTTAGTTTGAGGCTCAGTTCTTGTGGAATTAGTGACTGCTCTTATTTACATACGTAGAATATACAACTAACATGTCATGGCGGTTTTCGTCCCGGCTCGTTAAAATAGAGGAAATAGCGCGCGCTGCAAGACTTAATTCAGGCCGTGAGTTTTAATCTTATCGTGTATGGCATCAAATGAGTCGAACACGTAGATTAACCAGTGTTATTATGAGCTCCAGAACAGTAACAAGTTTGTAACATATATTGTCATAGGTTAACTGGTTTCGTCTAAGCCTTAGAAAACTATTAGAATACCTCCCTTATCCCTCAATTAAAATAATTAAATTAAGAGACTCGTCGCCTCTCTTGCCAGTTTAACATTTCTGGTTTTCTCCTTGCTACAGTTGTGCCAAAGAAAATGTTCCGTGGCTTGTTGTCATGTTAATAACTTATAAATAGAATCGCGTGTGTACTTGCTTTTACTCTCAGAAATATAAGTATCTTTAGTTTGCCAATCCTTGTCCTTTCGTGATTTTAATAGGTAATTATGTGGCACGGGGTCGTTTTCGTGTGAAATATATTGAGGCCTTACAATGCAGTTAGTTTTCGTGAAAAGTAGGATTGTGTAGGTAGACGGCTTGTCACTTTCTGCACACAACAGAGTTTGCTGTTTTCATTGTCATTGCTAATCCTGTGTCAACTGCCGTGTGCTCGTTCCGTATCTACTTTTCTGTTGCATCTAAAAATTCACACTTTTCCTTGACTGTTTTGGGTTAATTGGATTTATATGTTTAATCTCGTGGGATATTTGGCAGGTTACAATTACCATACCCGGCACTATTCAAATTGTTTTAAAATCTTTTATATTTGACTTCTTTTTCATCTCCACCAAGTAACTAGAGTAGTTTATCTATTTATACGATAAACTGCTATAACGGTGAAAATTAATATGTGTTATCTGAGAAATATTGCAACCTGCAATCCCCTTGATTGTATGAATCAGCAGCCTTGCAGACCGAGCTTACTACCCGAGTAACAGCTAAACTAAAACTGACAACGTCAAGGAATATACTATTATATGGAATCTAATCTAATACAGTAATAGCATGTCCACATGTCCACGCGTCTTATTATGAGGAATAGAAATGTCAAGATGACGGACTGTTTCAACGAGGTATTATTATTCTTTTCTATATTCATTACACTGCCACTTTCTTTTCTGATATAAACTTCTCAATTCGTTGAGTTCAGTTTCTCCACGAAATTATATTGCTTATTGTCTTCGATGAGTGTATGGAAAACATTTTTCTAAGGCACATTGTTACGTGCAATTTCATTGTTATTCAAAAGTTATGCTCAGGGCGGTAATATGCTGAACATCACACCGCGTGAGCACGGAGTGGACACCGCGTCGCCACGCTGCGTTCACGTCTGTCGCAGTGTTTACATCTACGGTCTTTTGTTTTCCGTTCCTCTATTTATACGCTATGAATAAATTATTCCAACAATTAACAACATTTTTCGTAAACATTTGAATAACGTTCGCTTTGAAACGCTGGATCCGTGCTTTCTACTTTTCTATTATTATCTGTATCGGTGCCCATTGTGACGTTCGTGATTTATTTCTTTTTACCAATTTCATATTTCGTTACGACGATAAGCGGCCGCCATTGCGCTCGCACTTCGCCATTGAAAGCAATCTTCATGTGAACGACTTCGGCGAGACGAATGGCTGCTCTTCTACTACCAAATTATATATCATTTTTTCTGTTCACGACCCATTGTTCGGAGGCGGCCCCGGCGGAATGTGTGGACTTATCTCGTCTAAATTATGACCTTCGGATGAGAGTATTTCGGCCTAATAGGTGAAACCGTTCACGTGGTCTGTCAGTCCATGTGATTAACAATAATAATCAGCAATCTCACTTTCTAAGATTGCGTTTCTTTAGCAAAGTTATGGTTTAAAGTGAGCGCATAGCCAATGGCCTCGATCGGGGTGCGATACGGATTGCTGTGTCACTAATGGGTGCCGGGCACGGAAGCCGGGGATACCTAGTTATTGTGAACTTTTCACCTCTCAGGCGAATATTGTCGGACGTGATAATAAAATTACAACTTTCTAAACGGTTATTAAGAGTTACTTAGCTCGTTTCGGACGACCACAACAATGTGCGTCGCCGTCGCTCAGCGGCGTCGTGCCGCGAATTTTTGCGCTGGTCTCACTTTCACGACATGTCCTTATCCGAGCTCCGATATTGTTCAAATTTCGATTTCGTTAGCGCCGCGGGTTCGGCGACTGTGCTCGCGGCGTTTATCTTGTTCTTTGTTTCTTCAAAGTAGGATTGCGCGCGGCGTCGCGCATTTAACTTAATCGGACTTTTGTAGAGATTTCTAACACGATTGACCCCTACCCTTATCACATTACTTGGTTGACCTGCGTTAAGCTGTGAACTGCCAATACAGGACAATCGATATTTGTATAAGTATAGAAATCAGTTTCAATGTTTTTCTCTGCTACTTCACGAATTCGAGTATGTGGCAGTTTTATCACGTGAAAGTACGGTGTTGTCAATCAATATACTTGCTGATAATGATAAGACATATCGGCGTAACACTAGTGTGCGTAAAATGTAAATTACTTTATTGATCATTCGCATAAAATATATGACTTGCAATACATACCTGCTGTAAATTTATGGTCATATAAATGTATGTAAATATACATTGCCAAAGGATCTGAAATGTCTACACGTCTCTATGCACTTGGCAATAAAAACTATGTTCTGACGATACGAACTACTTAATAACAATACACATAAATACATTCCTAAGTATTTCTAAATAGTCAATTATATGTATATTTGTTTAAACTTCAAGGTCCACTTACATCACTTCAGTCCACTGCTACAATATCAAACCGTCTTTAACGCAACTCGCCAAACAAGAGATCATAATTCCGGCCCTAAATCGTCCACTGATCGTCACCACGTGATTTATTATGAAATCGCTGAAGTCAGACGAAGCGATAAATTGCATACAACCTACATACATGACGTGTCAACGCAACCCCACATCTTATTCGCCATCGCATTCTCTGTGGTCTCTAGCTCTGTACCGCTAGTTAATTATCTTATCTGTGATAGACCATCGCGCGCCGCCGGCGCTTAAAGGGTTGCCAGCCTTTACAATAAAATAATCGCATAATTAATTAAAATAACATTTTCCATTCGTTTTGACATAAACGACGTTGTTTGCTGTGAACGTGGGAGGCTGTGTTTATTCAGTAAACAAGGCAGTCACCACTTTATACTGGAATATTTAACTGTTGTATGGAGATTGTGGTTTTAAGCAGCTCTTGTTTAATGAAGCTTATGAATTTTCATATTTAAACATTGTTTTCTCACAAAGATTAACGGTTGGCTTCATCGACTTGGGAAGATCTTGCACTTTATATCAACCTTACTGGGTTCTCTGGGCCATTGCTTGCGAAACATGGATCTGTATTACCGGTATTACTCAAAATAAAAATAATGACGTTTAAAAATGTTTTGATTGATATTCTTAAATAGTTTTTTGGAACCCTCCAAGATAATACAAGTCATATTTGTGGGACTGCCACTGCCACTTAAGTATAGCGATCCAGAACTCGGAGGTTATATCGGTTAGTTTGGTTCTGCTGCGAATGACATTGTTTTTGATGCGAACGCGCAGAGACACTCCCAACATCAGTAATCCCTCTGAATTGCCATTTGGCAATATATTTTAGCAGCGTCCGTCAAAACACAATCAATAGTTGCCCCAAAACACCAGGTGTGAGTCCCGTCAAGCGCGTTGACGGCCTCTAAGATAGGAGTACTCTCTTTTCTTGAAGATATGAGAGTCGTATCGGTCCGGAAATACCGGTGACGGCAAATCATTCCACACTTGATGTGCGAGGCAGGAAGTTTCTAGAGAAACGCACAGTAGAGGATTAAAATTGGATGGTGTAACATTTCAGATACTCAGCAACTCATTAATATCCATGCCTGTTCCTAAGTATATTAACAGTTATAAGAGCAGGCTTTCCTAGAGAGATCGTAGAAAGCCCGCGCCCCGGGCGCCCTATATTCCGCTATCTGTCCCACTTGCTATCAATTAACTTTCGAAGCTTCCGAGTCATACAACTATAACACTTTTTGTAGAAGCCGCAGCAATAGTTTCCCTTGTAGAGGAGTTTTTATGCGTATGAGTGGAAATATCGCGCGCGGAAAGCCGTGTTCAATCTGAAATCGTACGTACGTGACTTGATTTTGTAACTTGCGCTGAGATGCGTAAGTTAATTAATGGTAATAGTCTGTAATTATGGTAAATGTATCGGTTTACAAATAAAGAGGCAGCAGCGTAGTCATGGCATTTGTCTCAAAGAACGTAATTGTATGAACTACTAGACTAAGCTAAACATGGTCATTCACATTACAACTATTACTTAAGCGGGATAGTTACCCTGTATATATTAATCAGTGAGGATGCCGCTTGCAACAGTGCCGAAATATCGGAATCATTTGTCGTCTGTTATTTTTGTATGTCTGTATCTACTGTGTATGTCTCGAATAAATAATTTCTATTTCTATTTCTGTTTCTATTTAAACTAATATACATGGTAACTATTCTGCTGTAAGTAATAGCTGTAATACTACACTGGTCCATTTATACCTTTTATACAGTTCTAACACAATTCATTAAAATGTTGATAGGTGATATTAACTATACATCATCCATCTGAAGTTTCAAATCATAGACCTGTAATAACTTTTAGTTCCTACCTATTGATATGCCATTGTATCTCTGTTATCATGGCGTGTTAACTTTTTGGCAATTGTTAAATGAAATTCTTGAAAATACTATAAAAATAAATCACATACTATCCAATAATTATGTCTACTGCTGGACATAGGCCTCCCCCAAAGCGACCCACAGTGACAGGTTTTACGCCACCCGCATCCAGTGGATCCCCGCGATCTTTACCATGTCGTCGGTCCACCTTGTGGGGGTCTGCCCATGCTGCGTGGTGGCCACACGAATAATACTCAAGTTACTTATAACAAATAATTGTCATAGCAATGCCTAAAAGCTTTAGTAATTTACACGCGACGACAATAAAATCCCACCTGGCACACAATAATCTGACGAAATGTCACATTTTCAATTCGTCGTCGTAATTTAAACTTTCCATTTGAAATTAACTCTATTGCCATATTCACCGGACTTATTGTCTCCAATATCGTAACTATCCTTAATTAACTGATAGCGTTATCGTATCAATAATACGTTATTTGCCATTGCAAAATGGCGGGAAAGCGTTACGCCAATACGGTAGCCTAATAATAATAATATATTGAGCGCAGATAATGGATATAGATATTTACTTGGACTATGTAGATACTCGGACCGGATGTAATGTACATAATATATGGCCGTGAATTATAATATCAATGGACAATTGGCGCGCTCGGAATGTAAATGCTAAGATTAAAGTTGCTAAAGGAAAAGGATAGATTTTAAAAATGCTGTAAATTGTACACCGTACTTTATATGGTGTAGCTAGTCTTTAAAATTTCCTAGTTTTACTTTAACTCTGTCAAAGTGACAACCTGTAATTTAATAGGTCTGTGTAGGTAAGGTACTGCGCGGAGGACGCCAGTCATCAGAAAGTTAGGTCTGCCATTGAGTGCTTGAAGAACTTTCTGTTGTACAACCTTCTCCAAATTTGCTCGACTCATTGTTCTTATGTCTACAAACGTGAAATATGTCATTTCTCCAACGATTTTAACACATCGACAAAAAATTAAATAGATGACATATACTTAAGAAAAAGTCAGATAGGGTCCTCCAGCGTCCGAGACAGAATCCTGACTGGACCTGGTCACTCTTTCTTAAGTATAACGTCATCTATTTAAATTTATAATATATTTAGTAGTGTGACTTCTAAAAAAATAATGCAAATGAAAAATATGATTAAATCATAATTTGATTTGTACAATCAGCAGCAGAAGTGGCTAAGCGGTTGAGTTGTTCAAAACGAGGTCCACACATCTCTATTGTCAAGAATAAGAGCGCGTGTAGGTTATTTTGAACACTTCACCCGCTCAGCCACTTGCTGCTGACTGTATTTAGTTGCACGTCTATAAAAGTTTCGGTTTCGAAAATAGAATCAAAGTCTTTCTTTGAATTCGCAAGTACTTCAAGAACATAATAATATATGCAACAGTCACCGACGATCCCAAATGGTTTTCCAATAGGGCGACCTTGCCCCAGTATCAACGCCAAACGTAAACAAACACTTATCTTATCGCCATCTGCATTTAGGGCAACTGGGGCACTGACGCAACACAGGGGCTAAGTCGGACATGATTGCAGGGTGTCAATCAACATTCAGATCAATATTTACCTTTAACCTTTTATAGGCCACTTAAACTTTGAAGGCTTTGGTTGTCAATAAGTGGGTGAGAAATGAGGTCAAATAAATAAAGAATACCTTGTGTTTTGCTAAGTCTCTTGCAATGAACATGTAAAAAAATTATTCCTACTATTTGTTTTCTGCCTACACAAACTTTCGCCTTTACAATAATAGTCGGATTTTGGGTATGTTTAATGTAATTTCGATATATTTCGAACCTTGTAAGAAAAAAGTCCCTAAATCTGTCTATGAAAGAGATGGATGAGCTTATGATATGGACACATTCTTTTATCCGAATCGAAAAGGTCGTCACTCTATTTCGAATAATATTGTCTAATTGAACAAGTTAATGATTTGATAAAATAAACATACACTATTGTAAAAGTGGCAAACAAAGAAAAGCAAATGTTGATAAAGTTTTTTGTCTGTTACCTAGACTAGCATATTGTTATAGGTGACAAATTTAGCTAAAGCACGGGCTAGTAATATCGTGTGTGTACACGCATGTCGGCATTCTATATTTACGACCGGTCTGGCCTAGTGGGTATTGACCCTGCCTATGAAGCAGAAGGTCCTGGGTTCGATTCCCAGTCAGGGCATTTATTTGTGTGATGAGCACAGATATTTGTTCCTGGGTCATGGTTGTTTTCTATGTATTTAAGTATTTATATGTATCTATCTATTATATATATCGTCGTCTAGTACCTGCAACACAAGCCTTACTGAGCTTATCGTAGGACTAGTTCGATTTGTGTTAGATTGTCCCGAAATATTTATTTATTTATTTATATTCAAATTTCGACGTAAGTTCCATATTAATTATCTGCAACGACATAGACATGTTCCTTCAGTTATCTTTTTCACCAATATTGTTTGTTAGTTCATGACATTTCACCACGTTTCCGCGTAGCTATCACACTCGAATGCCAGCGTGGGATGTACAGACAGGCTTACGTACTTCCCCTGACAGATAGCGTCAATGTCAGCACATGTCCTGATATGTCATTAACATTATTAACAGTTATGATTTATATTTATTTTATACATTGTTTCTTTTGGCTTTATAATAGATTTGCACATGTCTGTTATCACATCATGATATCTGGCCTTCTTTTTGAACGTCATTCATTTTTTGTTAGGCCCGTCATCGTATCTATCTGAAATATTGCCTATATTTAGCCGGTACCAATTAAGTCCTATTGACGCTTCGTCACTAGTTTACTAGTAATTGGACTTTTCTTATTTTTACTAAGCTCCTGTGCTGAGCTATTCAAGTCATGAGTATCGAGTTTAGTGCGAACGAGATGCACAGATAGTGAACTCGATGCTCGTTATCGAAAACGTCAATGTCACAACTCATGGTAAGGGTACAGTAGGAACGTAAGCATGTAGAATATCCCATGTTTCTTGGTATGTTTGAATCTAAATTTCATCGATAAGCCTGCCAGTATGTTTTTTCGGTATGATTCGAATGTCGTTTGAAGATCTTTGGAAAATTCTTTTAAATGTGTTATGTGACATTGTTTTGGAAAAAAGATCATTGTTTTGCAGAAATTAAGCGCTTATGTTGTATTTACATTACATTTTGTTTTCTACAGTAAAAACGTAAGCGCTAGACGATGGTACCTTTTTCTGTACCCTATCACATAATTGTTTTACTGCCATATGGGTGAACGAGCGATTTCGATGTGACATTAACTTTATCAGATGATACTGACATTCATTTGTTATTTAATTCATACAGGACGGACGGGGACGGTGAATCTCGATATAAACGTTCTATAAATACTTACTGCGATTGTGAGGTTATGTTTTGCTTAGATTTCCTGCATAGTCGAGGAGCAATAATTCGATAAGTATATTTAGGTTGGCGCAGTTAATTAATAATTCCGCTATTAAGTTTGCGCGAAGTAATTAATATCTAAGATTGACTATTTATTACAGATTCCAGTTAGCCTTCATTTGGGATCGGCTAATAATAGCAACATTTTGCACTATCACGCGTAGCAAGGATGCTGATATGTAATAAACCTGATAATACGAACATGAAAATGCCATTAAACTATCTTTGATCACTTTTGATATCTCTAATAAATTATTAGAAATATTGTTCATCGTGTGTGTTAGATAAGTTAGGTTTATGATGATAATTGTTACAAGGAAAACGGCATTGATTTTGTGCTGAAGTGAGTGAAAACTCTTGACAGTTGACACTTTTAATTAAATGTTTATGAATTAAATGATTTTGGAATCCGTGCATTCAGAATAGAAAATATCAACTTATTCTTGCAGTTAAGATGAGTGTTGAGCTCTAAACACCGTCACTCAATAATATAAGAATGTTTACATTGCATACTTCCGCCTTTTTAAAACTTTTGGTGGTTGCCAGGATCTCTCAGATCGACTTGACTCTTTAGCGCTGCGTAGAGATGTATGCTCGCTCTACATCTTCTATCGCATTTAGTGTTCTGAGGAATTGTTCGGATTAATCCCTGCAGCCTCCTTCCGCAGCCGTTCTACGCGGCAACATTTCCACCTCGACCACCCGGATAATTGGAAATCCTCTATTGTGCGATATGACCCTCATACCTTCAAGAAAAGAGCGTACTCCTATCTTAAAGGCCGGAAACGCGCTTGTGACTTCCCTTAGTTGCGGGTACTTATGGGCGACGGCAATTGCTTACCATCAGGCAATCGTTTGCCACCTTTGTCGTTTGTCATAAAAAAATAAAAAGAAGAAAAAGAGAAAACACTACCTTATCAACCTTGTTAAAATTGGCTTACAAAACATAAGTATGACATGTGATTTTGTCTTGGTATTTTCCACATTTCATACATTGGCCTGTGTTTGGTTTTCTCTATTGACAGCGACAAATACATTGATACCTACAATATGTCCAGTCACAGATAACATAACCGCCCCCTTTATTCATCATACTCCATAAAAATATCACTAACGCTAGTCAATCTCCGTGACGCATATATACGTCCAAATTGATTTGGTTCATTACGCGCGTGCCTCTGCAGGGCTTTACGTGAATCCATTATTACTTTGTGCCGGACCGTGTTGTATTCCCTTTGGCTACAACTGGTACAACCATTATGTGTGCATGTACCGTCATAGTAAAACAATAAGGTGCATGTATACAACTTATGGCACTTTGACCGCATCGATACGTTTGACTGTACATAAGGAAGCGATCAGCTGCTAGGTGTAGTATTCATATTGACATTGGTGTTGTTAGACCAGTATCTTGAGTTGTTGTCTTTTACATAGTGTTTTTGGGCTCTTATAATCATTATGTTGAAACCAAAGTTCTTCTCTCGTATGTTTATTACTAAGATTTTTGTACAATCTTAGTGATTCCTAGAAGACTGGAAATATTTTCAATAAATACCAGGACGCGTTGTTTTTAAAACATGTTTTGAGTTTCGTAAACTTCTCGATATTAGACTTAGCTGCCTATCCTTTTTGAGAGTCTTGTTAGTTTACCTGAAAATTCATACCAACTTTTTATATGTATCTGACCAAATCCTCAAAGATTTCTAAGTGGTGCACGGCAGTGCTATAGGTCTCTAAGCGTTGTGAACAATTCTGATATTTGTCGATAAATGATCCGAAGAAATGGAACAAACTGGAGAAATAGGAATGTAATATGACTGACGTAGCAATCAGCAAACATAGTCACAAACAACTTGCGCCTGGATCAAACAATAACAGACCTTCGCTCAGTGCAATAAAGGTTTCTGTGTACGATAGCAGTTTTAGGTCTTTCCGCGCGAATTCTATATTGTAATGTAAGAAGGGCTTATATGACTGGATTAATAAAATAAGTTAATCCATTTTATAAACAGCACAGAGTGATATGACTACCTACGGAGATAGATAAGGGAGCCGGCGTAACGCAAAGCATTCCTGGTAGGTTATCTAGGAGTTGCTCGGCATGTTGGCTGCCTTCGTGTGATTATTAGAACCTGATTATGGATTCTAATAGTCTAGTTGGTAACCTGTGTGAAGAATATCCCTTATGTATATGTATAGCTTGTTAATAGTCCATTACTACAGAAGCCGGGAAGTAAGGGGTTGCCGGCCGAATAAAATATACGGCCCAACGTAGTGTGGCCAGATAGTAATAAGGCTGATAAGAAAACTTCTTTTCACGCGATTTATTTATAGTGCTTTTCTCAAGTAAAAAATAAAAAAAAACTATAAATAAAGTTTTTTTTATTGAATGCCATGATACTATGTCTGAAATATATAGAAAAGGAAATAAAAAAGAGCCACTTCCCGACCTAGGCCTGCATCCTAAACGTGATACTTCCCAGCCAAATATAAAGAAAATAATAACAATATTTCATTGCATGTTTGGGAAAAAATATTAACATATCTATATTTAACTCAAAGTATATACAATTGTGAATTGTTTCCAAGGTTCAGTCGCTTAATTATAAATAGTTATCACATCGTATATTCGCTTGCAAACTTAGCTATATACATTATCGTTACTGACTTTTAAAGCCTGCAATACTTAAGTATATAGCTGAAGAACACTCCATTTGCATTTTATTGCAAGGTAAATGGACTAGTTATGTCACGATATTTTTATTTAAATATACTACAGATGTTGCGTTACGGTTTAATTTGAAAACAAAGTAGGTACCGGGAGCGTTGAACTATAAATTAATAAGGCTGTAAGCGTTTTGGCAAAACTGTAAAACTGGTAAATCTTTTTGCTTCAATCTGTGGAATCAGATGGCGGAACGAGGCCTATTTAGAGTATGCTCTGAAAAAAAAAAACAGTGACTTAGATTTGTAGCAATTTGGGCTCAATTCTGTTGTCTTAAGGGTGAAATCGCATTTAAAGTACCTTACACCGTGTATATGTGTCATAGAATACATCTCTCAGATTCCGTATTATAAGAATTTTACGGTGATCATTATAAAAAAATCGCCCCCCTGCATTCTTTTTGTTTAAGGGAGTCTTCAGAAATAAATATCAGCCTCCCCTTTGCGTGACTTGTAGAAAGCTTAACTATGTCAGTGTTAAATTTCTATAAATACTTAGATTTGGTGCTCGTTTCATAAATATTAAGCAGTAATACAATGCAATAAAAGGTAAAACAATAATTTCCATACAGTGTTCATGCTTAATTATCGTCACAAAACTGGCAAATTTTGAACGTTATTTGTCACGTTAATTGGGGGCACTTTTTTCTACAAACTCCTTTAGACTAGTTGATTAGTAGAAACCGCGTAACTACGATATTTGTGGTGAACATCAATACTCGGGAGCGCTGTAGTACAAAACCGTTCTAAGTTCTGGTTCACAAAGGTTCAAAATCGACCAAGATATTGAGTACGTTAAAAGTGAAACTTGCAAAGGCTGGTGTCCCAAATTGTCTCGACGCGCTACAGGTGGTCAGCTCGAACTGGACACAAGGATAGAATGCGTAAGACCAGTTCGAGGTGGCGAATCGTCAATATGCTCTATCTAGTAGGGAAACGATCTGAGTTTGTGTAATAATGATATGCCAGGATGGGTTTGTCACGCGCGCGGGTGAACGCTCTGAGCAAATGCTCCTGATCTCAGTACAAATCTTTGCATTTTCATACAAAGCTCTCAAGTTTACACGGTAATAAGGAAAACCTCTAGCTTTTAAAATACCTATTGAACGAATGATTCAAATTTAGTAATTTTTACCTACTTACATACATACATACATTTCAGCCGTATGCAGTCCACTGCTGGACATAGGCCTCCCACAAATATGACTTGTATCATCTTGGGAGGTAGTTGCCATAGTCGCCACGCTTGGCAGGCGGGTTGGCGACCGCAGTAGCCGTAGATTGGGTTTCGACGGACGCTGCTGCCCGTCCGTAGGATTTTTCCTTTTGTTTGAGGAGATGGGGTGGTGCTATTCTGGTCAGCCGGCATCACACGGCACACAATTTTTACCTAAAGTTTTCTTATTAGTGTTTACTTACATGATGTACCCGTTACTAAACATGACAACGATCGTTCTGCCAAAACTGAAACGACAGAGAAAAATAAACAAATTACGGACCTGTAAATAAAACTGCCGAGCTACCGCTAGCTACAGACATATCGCACCTCTTGAGTTGAACCTAAACTTTGGAAAACATTTTGTAATTCATCTTTAATGGGGTAATGGGGTCAATATTTAAACGAATTCTACACTTAAGAATAACCGGGCGGCAAGTAGTTCTCTGTATGGTAGTTGTTGGTATGTATAAACTAGTCAACTAGTTATTGTTTGAACAGTAGACATATACTTTTCAGACTAACATAGTATGTACTAACTTGACCTCTTTATATGTCTTACCACATACTTAATTTGCCGAATGTATTGTATCGTTTGTAAAACCTGATTTTACCATTGTTTGTTGTTAGTAATGAGTGTATTTCAGAAATGTTTACAAACACGGTTCAGTTATCAGCGCCCTTGACCAAAATTGAAAGATTAGCGATGTCGAAATTATCAACAATTAAGATTGTAACCAGATAGGGACTATGTAGTAAGTCTTTGAGCCGAGTAAATTCCTGACGTCCTATTCAGACCCATTGCGAATTGACATTTTA
The DNA here is from genome assembly GCA_022674325.2 of Grapholita molesta. Taxonomy (NCBI): domain Eukaryota; kingdom Metazoa; phylum Arthropoda; class Insecta; order Lepidoptera; family Tortricidae; genus Grapholita; species Grapholita molesta. The sequence continues at coordinate 17,185,141 of CP053124.2, read as the reverse complement.
TTTATAAAATATTTTGGTTTACCTTTTGTTCCTTTGGTTTTTCGTAACACAAAATTACTGAAACCATAATCTTTCTCTTATAATGTCTGCTCACATTGTGTTACGACATTTATCTGTCAGAGTTGTACCACTACCAGGTTCTACCACCGGACGTCTAGACGAGGGGAGCGGTTTCATCCTTAATATTCCATTTATTCACACGAAGCGATTCGCTTCTACCTTCTGAATGCGGACTACTAAGGAATGGAATGTGCTCCTTTCGTGTGTATTCCCGGTAAGATATAATTTGGGTCTTTTAAAGGCAAGAGTGAATAGGCTGTTGAACCAGCGTGCTACACCCTCGACCTCGTCGACACTTACCACCATTTGTGACTGAAGTAAAACGCTGGTCAGTCTTGTATAAAAAAAAAGATGTTGAGGTCATATTCATAGGACGGTGATTGACATTCACGCTAAAACAAGAATGTACTCTTTATAAATTTACGCCTTTAATACACAATACGCTGGAGTATTATTGTGTGCTTTCCACTTCTGCACCTTCATATTCGTGATTAGTGCCGTTGCGCTGTAATTATTACAGCAGTGCAACTTCAGAATACGCCCCAAGTAGGCAGGAATTATCTTGCAATGTTTGTCATGTTGTGCCAGAGATTTATTGGCCGGCCAGATCATCTGGGCCAGATAAGCGCATCACTGGCCCGTGCGGCGCGCGGGGCATTTGAGCGCGGATTCCGAAGTTGCTATGAATTATCGTGCTATGTTTGCCATGCTGTCGTAATGTAACTATTTGTGTACGCTCACTTGGAATTTAGGCTTACAAGGCTTGATAAAAATTTGATGAAACAGACTGCAAGATTTAATACTTTGAACAATATAACAAATAAGCAATCAATGTAAACCATTATTATTCGGTATTTAATGGTATTCATGGCGCCCTACTTATTGTCTCAAGGCTGGCCTATTATGAATGTGTTATAGCTTAGCCTAGCTTAGCTAGGGATTAGCATATAATCGTGGTTGCTTTGTAATGTTATGAGTCATGTCCCTAAGTTCCTAAGTGCCCATGAAAGAAAAAAAACTTAAAACGGGCGGACTCTATAAAGGATATTCCCTCAATTTTAACGCGTCAAGCCAAATATGACCCAACCGAAAAAAGTTAATTTAAATATTTAGCACTTTTAAGTACCATTGAATTCGCCGGCAATGTAAACCAATTAGCAAAGCTTTCGAGATTTTATTACCATCTCAGCGCATGCGCCAAGCTCGTAAACAGGTTAATAGCTAAGGTACCGTGGAAATGCCCAAATTGGGAGCAGAACACACGGCGCGCTATTGCGGCGCGTTCTGGCTCAGTGGATATGTCATACGGGAGAACACTTTGCCTGGAAGTCATGCAGCGGGAAAAGTATTCCATGTGGAAGGTTAAGAAATTGAGAAGATAAACCAATGGATTTTATGCATGAAAGGGATGACATAAATAGATAGGAAGACATAATGGCCGACATGCCAAAGAGATGTATATTAAAAACGTACTGCTATCGAGTACCTAAATGGTATAAATAAAATAAAAAAAATCGTCATGGTGGCGCTCCACTTAATGCTCAATCATCAACAATCAAGGTGTCTTGTGTGCCCATGCCGTATGTTTTGCACATAGCTTTTATGCCATGTTAACTATTGACGTAAGCTCAGAGCTGTTAAACGCGGGCAAGGTCAAAAGCTACGCTATGATTTACGTAATTGCCCCCTTAGGTGTCTACCCTCTTCAAAACCTTTAATTGCGATTTGTGGCGAACGTTGCTATACATTTACTATTCTTTAAATTATAGATTTTCACGCCGGAGTGTTAATTAGTCTGACACTGAATGAGGGGTAAGCGAGTTCTAAGTAGGAATGGGGCAGGTGATACACGGCAATCAATGATATTAGCAGGAAAAACATTTGACGGACTGGTTGATGTTAAAATGGTTGTTAAAATGCAGACAAGCAAATACGTCAACTTATTCAAAAAGGTTATGTATATATGTATGTATATATCACTTTATTGCGCCTAAACAAATGAAACAACAAAACAACAGTGAAGAATGTAAAAGATATGCACAAAGGCGAGCTTATCCCTAAATGGGATCTCTTCCAGCTAACCTATGAGAAAATGAGAAAGGAATAAATATGATATGGTGAAAGTCAAACTATGCACAAGTGAGAGAGTAATAAAATAATAACATTAATTTTAAACACATAAAGCTCCAAAGTCAACACTAATAAATAGGTAGGTACATACATGTACCATATAAATATGATATGTTACTTATAGTCTAGGTTAATTAAAGTTTCTAAAAATAAAACGCGTATTCATAAATAATCTGCCCTACCATACGCTTTAAAACAGCACTTTTGCTGCTAGCTACTCTTTCGACAGTAGACGCTTTTCGCAAATCCCATAGACATGCAGTCTAGTGACGTCACTCCATTAGCGCAAAACGGAGCACCCACTTAGACACGCCGTACGAAATTCCACGTGCGTCTAACTCACTTAAGTTACCGGTATCTGAAAAACATCCGTATTGTACACAACTTACAGTCCATTTTTGGAACTGATGAGGCAGGGGCAGGGAGTATAGTGAGTAGATTCGCCCGAATCACAGGTGTAGTGAAAGAAGGGGTGGGTCGTCGACCTCGAACTCTGCCGGAGTTACGTGGAATCGCAGTTATTAGACTGTGGCGTAACCTGCGCAGCAGTGAAAAGATTTGGAACAGTATGAACGATGATTTACAGTAGCAATGACTTGTACCGGGGTTGGAGTTGATCGGAAGGGTCTCCACTAGTCCGTGGAGTCACGAACCTAGTTTCTTGTCATCCTTGCAAAGCTGGCCCGCCGCAGATTGTGGCCTGGCTGGTAAACACCACCTCACCTTCAACAACTCCCTTAACTATATGACCAGTCTGGCTCTGACGTGATTATTGTAGTATTTACTTACAAATGTATCAAAACAATTAGAGTTTATTATGATATCGAATAAATGTTTGATATTCCATCACTGCATTCTTATGACTCGCACATCAATAATTCACAAGAAATCGTTATTTTTATATGTCCGTGGTATACATAAATAGGGACTTTATTATTTACAAAAAGTTTGTACGAAAACTCGCTCTAAATACGGACAAATTAAGACAAGTAGCTATTTATGTGACTGAAAAACTCATTTTTTTTATCGTATACCTTATGTATTAGATATTTGGCAAACAGTTACCAACTGCATTTAAACTGTGTACTTTGATCGAGTGCATTCAAATAGACGAAAGGCAGATCATAGGATTACGGTCTAGTTGCAGTTTGAGCAGACGAGCGATCACTAACGACCTCTGTTTGTTACAGATGACAGCGGCAGGGAGGAGGTCACCTCGGAACAGCAGGTGAGTTCATCGTTACGGTATTTCCAGTTTCCAATTTTTAAATGACAAGAAACAACACAGCCATATCGCCGGGGACAGTGCAAATCCCCGTAACTAGCACTGGTAAATACTGAGTCACAAAACAAAATCAACACTATTTACACAAAAATTGACGGGTGATTGAACAGTTCGGATCTTTTCACGATTGTACATTCGCTAACGAGAAATCTTTATTTGGCAAAATTTGTTAGTTACACGGATTTATCTATCTCCGACGATTAATTTTGATTTTACAAAATTTCGCAAAAGATGTTATGCTCAAGGCTTTTCGAGCCTGGTTTTAAGTTGATGCTAGCCTAAGAGTTCAGGTAACAATCGTTTATCGACATCGCCGGACGAAAGTTGTCGAAACGAAGTAAACCACCGAACGAAAGTTAGGTAATTAATCAATATGATCACGTGACTTCTGTGGCTTCTCCCATTTCTATGAATTTTCGGTTTCAAAGCCACTAGGTACCGTTGTTGAAAACTACAATATCTTATACTTAATTAATTGATAATTAACTGCATTTAAAACCTAGCAGGAACTCATTTTCTCTCTTACTGTTAGATTTACCATGGCAGTCCAAATATAACAAAGTATTCAGCGACAACGAGCTACCCGCATCTGTCACTTTACTGTACAATATTGTGACAAGCCCGTGAACAAGACATTGTTACTACTAGTTCAGACTTCGCTCTGCTGAACAGGTAACTTCTGACTGCTTTTAAAAGCAGAATATTATTGTCTGTTACGTTCTAACGGAATGGTTTGAAAATAGTTGGAATAATATTTGAGTAGCGACTCAAAGATCGATGGTTTGTATTAACATTACTTAGTTACAGTTATTGCTACAAATACTGCAATTTTATCATTCTTGATACTTGTAGAATGCAAAAATGAATAATTTTAACAGGAGCGGTATTCAGATTATTTATGTATAATATGTCATGTAGCTGTTTGAAACGATTGGTCCGCATTAGAGGTCCCTCCTTCCATGTCATCTGGCATTTCGCGTACTTATTGACACAAAGTGTTAATATCAGATTTGGTTTGAACTTTAAAGATATTTCAAAGATTTTTAGCCTCAGAAGAAATCGTCGCTTAAAATTTACTGGGATTATTTAAGTGCTTATTTCAATGGTTTTACTATAGGCCTTATAGCTTTGTTCTGATTTAATACAGTCAGCAGCAAAAGTGGCTGAACGGGTGAAGTGTTCAAAATGACCTACACGCGCTCTTATTCTCTTGACAATAGAGATGTGCTGACCTCATTTGAAGACCGCTTATTCACTTCTGCTGCTGGCTGTACCTTTGTACAATTTTACTAACTTGTACCATTTTTATTGCGTACTAGTGGCGGTTCGTCTTTATTTCATAGATACTTAACGATTGGATGGTCCTTTTTTGGGTCAAAATGTTTGAGTAAAATACAGAAATATAAAAAGCGCTCACGACACACGCGGGCGTTAACAATATGGCCCAAGTATAATAGAACTAGGTTGATTATCGCACCGTCCACGGCCGACCACCAGAATTGAACCATTGTCGGGTGGTGCCGCTAATAAGCTCGTGTCGCAACTCACCGGGCCACGCATGAATGGTGAGCACGCCCCATGTCACAGCAGGGGCAAAGCCGACACACGCGGGAGTGCAGTCATAGAAATTCCAGTTATAGAACTATAGACACTAAGTAAAGTACGGTCGAGTCCAAAAATATGGATACATTGAATGTGACAAAAAGATGTATTTTTGTCACATCTATGTTTTGTGACTGTACAGAGACCTATGTTTGAAACTGAACCGAGTCCCAATCAGCCGTAATACAAATACAATACCAGGAGACATCGGGCAAAGTAGCTTGAAAATACCTGTACAGATGTAGTGCAAAATTATTTTCCGTCGGGTCAACTCGTATCTCGATCGACATACGACGGCAGCCGAAATGTGACATTTTCATATCCATTGATGTGGAACTTTATTGTTTGATGTCACATGTCATTTTTCACTTTGACATTTGACACCAAATAATAAAGTTCCATATTTATGGAGATGGAATGTCACTCATTTAATACGATCATTCATTGACAGTTCGAGTATCATCGTATTCTGATAAAGATCCGAGTTTTCCCGATGGAAAATAATTTCGCTAAGAGCGATCGTTCGGACTAACCGAGTCGAAACTTAATCGATCCCAAGTGATTTTTTTTGTCACTTGTTTCTTTGTTTATATGCCTGAGTGCCTCATAGCTCCAAGTCATATTGGAAAATAATCCTTCATAAGTATGTGACACTAATAATTTAGTATTTATTTAGTATGTAGTTACTAAATTATTTGTAATGAGCATATCAAGGTCATTACCACAGGTAACAATAACAAATCGAGTTCCATCTGTTTTCGTTATTTTTAGAAGAATGTGGAAAAAAGCTTTTTGTAACGTTACCTACTTTTTCTTGTAATTCAATTACTCTACGCATTCGAAGGTAGTTTGTAAACTCTTGTAAATAATCGAAGAATTTGTGTTGGCACGTCACGTCTCACCGGTCTAATGATGAATTGAAGAGGAGCATCTGCCTTCCCAATCCAGTATGTTAATATGTGCGCTGTGTCGCTACCGATCAAGACAATTATATTTTAATTAGTGGCATTCAACGGATCCAATAACATCGAGTAAATACGCAAGAAAAATGAGACAAATTAACAAGATGTTTACAAACATTGCATGAAACCAGCTGACAGCTATAAAGTCACCATCAGATATATCGCAGCCGTGGAGGTGATCACTAACATCTGAACATGCACTTTATCGCCTTGACAATAGAGGCGTTGTTCAGACATTTGTGACCACTTCCACAGCTCCGATATATCTGTACAAATAAAACAAGAAAAGTATATTGGATCTGTCATGTTCATATTACCTTTTGATTGCGAACACGAATATGAAATAGCATTCCGAATACTAGTTGTACAAGTTGTAGCTAATTCAGTGGAACGCCGTAGCACACCCCCCGCGAGTCTGGAATGCAATTTGTCCAATTATACATGTATAATTATAAGTTTTGCACCTTACCAACCGAAGAATAATCAAGTTACATTCAGTTAATTCAACATTGTATGTTTTTATTGAGCCGTATTAACATTTTATCAATTAATGATGGTTACGAGGATAAGCATGCGATATGCGGTAAATTGAAGTCCATGCAGTATATTATACAAAATATACATCACTTTTAATTGTATATATTTGACACAAAATGTATATTAATTTTTATAAATACCCCTCGTGGTGGTCAAATATGCGGAACAGTAAGTATTCAAGTTTTATTTGCGGGGCAATGTTAGCGGTCGGGGTTGGATGCAACCGATTTACGAGCGACCACACGCCCGGACACATCCGTGAACAGGGCCCGTGTAATTTAGGACCCCAACACAACGCCATAAATACAAAGCCTTGCTTGTACGTTAGTAAGCTTACCCTAAAAATATCTTTGGCTTTAAGATCAATATACCCCGCACAGGCTACAATTGCATATAAAACAACTGGGCAAGTCCGGTTGCGAATGTTAACCTAATCTCCTTCGTGAAATTTAAGACTCCATTGAATACGTTGACCATTACAATTGACAGTGGCCCTAGTATCGTACCTTGTGGGTCGCAACGGTACCATCCGTGAGTTACCGACCGCTCCCGCCCGCCGTCCGTCAATGTGATAGATGTACGACTCGTACGATCTGGGCTGAGAAATCCGCCTAGTTATCGTCGACAGCTGAATGGGTGATTTGGTATTCGTATTATACTAGTCTCTACGCAAGTGCCCGGAGAATTATATGTCGGAGGCGTGACATGCCCTTTGATGTGGATGTCTGGGGACATCCTAAATTTTCGATTGACGTTTCTGTTTAGAACAATTGTCAATGTATGAACCGCTGTTGTGTGAAATGTCTGATTATTATTACGGCTTAATTACTTTTGGACCCGGGTATGTCCTTAAACTACGTCCAACAATGAGAGGTAGGGCACAGCGTTGACCATCATGCTTGAATCTGGGGCAGCCCAACTGGGGAAGTACCTCCTCCTTACAGAAGACCACAGCCATAATAGCACTGCCACCTTTCAGGTATGTAGTGTTGTGTTCCTGATGGCGAGTAAGGTTCCCAGAGCTCCAACCCCCCTTAAAGGCCGGCAACGCACTTGTGACTCCCCTGGTGTTGCGGGTGCCCATGGGCGACGGTAATTGCTTAACACCAGGCAATCCGTCTGCTCGTTTGCCGCCTATGTCATAAAAAAATAATAATAATAACACTGTGTGTAAGGATTGTGTCGGTTATTTATTTATGCACACAGGATGGCGGGTTGGCTAGGATGTGCGTATGGTTATTACTCTTTAATAGTTGAGATCCGTATCGGCAAGCAGCTGCAGACGCCGGCAGCGCGCAATAGGAGACTTTTGTTTTGTTTTATGTAACACTATTCATTCGCAACCAGTTCTCAAGGATATTAGCAATCTGGGTTCAATCACATCGTTCGCGGTGAATGAAATATTAACCGGCCAAACGTGGAAGTCCGGTCATGTTATGGTTTGTTACTTAGGAAAGCCTGCTTCGCGAGTTGGGGGACTGCTGGGGAGCAGGAACGTGGCGGAGGAAGCAGGGCCGCGCGGCCACTTTTTGCGATAAGAATCAATCGGGCGAAAGTGAATCGATCGCGCACTATTTATCTTGAATTATGGACGTGCGAAGTTATCGGTTACTCCTCGGTAGCGCAGAGTTAAAAGCTTCTGTTCATTACATACGAAACCGTGAGTACAAGATCAACAAATCTGATTTGTAAAGTTGTAAGTAGATATTTAAATGTTTCATTGCTCAAAGACTCGTTTAAATGCCAATAAAAATGCACCGGCAAATTTTAAAGCAGTAAATTCAATGTTGTACATGTGTAAATAAATAAAATAATATTTGTAATGAATCGCCGTCAATAAATCTGAATTTCAATCGTGTTTAATTTAGGGATTTAGTACATGAACTTTTAATTAGTGAACACTTATAAAAATAAACAAATCTGAATTCCAATTAAAACCAAGAAGATATGTTTAGTTACAATTGATATAAACAGAATTCTTAAATTTAAGCGTGGAAAGTTGGAAATGTTCGAGTGAATATTCCACAACATAAATGCATATAATAATGCCTACAATGTACCGTTATTATTCATTAAGTGGGCTTTTAGTGTGGAAATGATCGGACGAAGCAAACGAGCCGGCGATTACGGCGGACCCGTTTGCAGCCGTGACATAGATTAGAAGCCTCCTTTACTGAATTAATAGAAGCTCGCCATTGTTGATGCGCGTCGTAAGTTACCTGAGACGACTTTGAAGTAACGAGTTTTGGACTGTGGAAGATGGAAGATGTTAACGAACAACTCTAGTTACCATTTAAACAATAATTAATTAGACAGTTTCGTTTAAAGATATTCGAAAAGGCTCGTCGATTATCGCAGAGCTGGCAACTTCCACGCGCAACGTATTAGTATCGCGATATACCCAGGAAATGCTGACAGCATTCTCGCTACCATGCCAAACGGCCCAATTTTTAACGACGATTTTTTAATTTTATTATTAATTTTTCTTTAGTTTTATTGTTATTTGTAGTTTTTGCTCCGTCTCCGGAATCAGTAGGTTCAGTCGCCATCAGATATATCGGAGCAGTGGAGGTGGTCACAAATATCGGAACATGCACTTTATTGCATTGAAAATAGAGGCGTTGTTCCGATATTTGTGACCACCTCCACAGCTCCGAAATATCTGATGGCGATTGTAGTTGATATGATAATATCGCTAGTTTACGGTAGCTGTAACAGCTACCGTAAAACATTGAGCAAGAAACAGTACGGACACTGACAAACTTTTCTCTAATCTCATGTTAAATACCACAATATGTTATTATGTTTTTAATCAATACAGAGAATGCGATTTATTGTAATTTTGTTGCTAATGAAAGTGGCTTGTATTTTATAATTGCCGATTACTAATTTTATACTACCATTTCTACTATCTATTACATCCGGATCTTCGGCTATTGAAAATACGTATCAGTGTTAAGTTTATATCTGTTTTAATTAATAATTAATGTTCACATTTCACTTTACAATTACATAAATTATTTTTATTAACTTAATTGATGAGGTAATATCGTCACAGTCCGGTGTCCGTTTCCGGATTTGAATTGCTTCCGCCGTGTACAATGGGGTTTTTAAAAATTCATCTGCGTTCGTTTTGTTTGTTTGTCTTGTTTGGCGTCCCTGCAAATCTGATCGTTCACGGGTTACCGGTTCTGACCTTCGTTTAATAGATATTAAGTGTTGTAAAATGAACGCATCTGCTTTGTTTCTTTTTGCGTCCGGTCTTTATTAGGTGCACAATCGTCAATCGGAATATTGGCGAGTCGTATCGTAGTGTATTCCACAAGTGGTGCTCTGTAACTAGATTTAGGTTATTTACTTTTTAGAATTAGAAAATGTAAACAATATATATATTTCGGGACAATCTTACACAAATCGACCTAGTCCTACGGTAAGTTCAGTAAAGCTTGTTTTGTAGGTACTAGACGACGATATGTATAATAGATAGATACATATAAATACTTAAATACATATAAAACACCCATGACGCAGGAACAGCTATCTGTGCTCATCACACAAATACTGACTGGGATTTAAAACCCAGGACCATCGGCTTCATAGGCAGGGCCACCACCCAGGCCAAACTGGACGCCAAATGTTTATAAATTTTGTCATCGTTGCCTCTTCGTCATGGGTGCCAATGCCAATAGTGAACAAGTTTTTTGATCAGTAACTAGTTTATAGTGGTTTTTTTTCTGTATTTTGTATTAGAAGGTTGTGTAGGTGAGTTTCACACACTTTGTATGTAAATGTGCTGGATTCTCCATTAGTTGTGATGCTGAACAATAGCGGCTAACTGGACGCCGGCATTGTTTCGTGAGGTGTATATGTGGGGAAGGTCCCATGCGCCTCCTCCGGCCATCTTGAATGTTCCACGGCGCACTTTCTTTCACCATGTACCTACGAGTATTGTACAGTCGCCATCAGATATATCGGAGTTAATGGTGAGATGGTGACAAATATGTGAAGCCTCTTTTGTCAAGGCGATAAAGTGCGTATACAGATATTTGTCACCAGTCCGCTCCGATATATCTGATGGCGACTGTACCTACTGATTACGGAGACGGAGCAAAAACAACAAATATTAAGGTTATCATAACAACTGACTAATTAATACAAATAACAATAAAAGTAAAGAAAAATTAATAATACAATTAGATATATGATGGCGACTGTATCCATGTCCGTATTCTTATCTCTATGAATAAATATCTTCGTAACAACATTAATATTTATTTCCTATATCTTTGTTTAATTACTTACTAGTTGATATAGAATTTAATGGACACGTATTTTAAATGTGGGAGATATTTGTAATTTTAGCTAATGCATAATGATCAAAAAATTTAATACTTTATTAGAAAAGAGCTTTAAATTGCCCTTGCTATACCTACGACGTTCCTATAAATAGTAACTTCGTGGAAGTTGCACCTATTGAGGACACATAAATATAGCGCCCACCGTGACCTCACGCACTTCAAAGGTAGTAATTTTTCTCGCATAGAAAATCAATCTTCGGCCACCTTCTCCCACTATTTACGATCGAGGCGTATTTAAAACCGATGTAACGGTTGGTCCCAATGATTTAACTGCTGTTTCCACTGCATCGGACTTATTTCCTAATGCTACGAACAATTATGCTGAGGTCCCACGGCTGTTGTCCCAAATGATATTTAAATGGCTAAGGATTTAGCTTACTGTAATACCGCGGTTGCATGTCGAGTATTATGTTGCGAGAATAGATTTAATGGCGGAGTTGGTTCTTGTAATGCTTTGGTAAGAGACGACGTCACCGTTAATCGACAGTAAAATAAAGTAAGTCTTTAAACAGAGTTCTATGTAAAAAATTACTTTAGAAGTCGATAACTAAGCCGTTGTGAAATGTTTTTGCAATGTCAAAATAAATAATCGACGTGTTAACATAACAATTTTTCATAATTTTGACAAACAACTAACGGTTCATTGAATTTAGTTTGATATAATTTGCGTAATTTTCTTAAATCGGTCGTCATAGGCATTGCTTGTATCGGTAATTGTAATAAAACTGAAGTTTATCGTAAATAATGACGGTATTAAATCTCCTCTGAATCAAGAAATCATTGTCTAATAAATAAATAATAATAAAATAAAAATATCGAAATAATTCGATCCTGAAATCGACTAAACTAGTACTTCTTATTGAAAGCCTTTTTGCATATGTTATCATCATCATCATCTCAGCCATAAGACGTCCACTGCTGAACATAGGCCTCCCCCTTGGATCTCCACAAGTACCGGTTGGAAGCAACCTGCATCCAGCGTCTTCCGGCGACTTTAATGAGGTCGTCTGCCCATCTTGTGGGTGGACGTCCTACGCTGCGCTTGCTATTCCGTGGTCTCCACTCGAGCACTTTTCGACCCCATCTGCCATCTTCTCTGCGTGCAATGTGGCCTGCCCATTGCCACTTCAGCTTGCTAACCCGGTGGGCTATGTCGGTGACTTTAGTTCGCCTACGGATCTCCTCATTTCTGAGTCGATCTCGTAGTGAAACTCCGAGCATAGCTCTCTCCATAGCTCGTTGAGCGACTTTGAGCCTTGAGATGAGGCCGATAGTGAAAGACCACGTTTCGGAGCCGTAAGTCATCACTGGTAACACACATTGGTTAAAGACTTTCGTCTTGAGGCACTGAGGTATGTCGGACGAAAAGACATTACGTAGTTTCCCGAACGCTGCCCAACCGAGTTGGATTCGGCGGTTTACCTCTTTCTCGAAGTTGGACCTACCTAATTGGACTACTTGTCCTAGGTAGATATACGAGTCAACAACTTCGAGTACCGAGTTCCCAACAAAGACTGGGGTGGGCACAACATTGGCATTTGACATTATTTTCGTCTTGTCCATGTTCATTTTCAAGCCCACCCGTTGTGAAACTCGGTTGAGGTCATCGAGCATCATGCTGAGTTCCTCCATCGACTTTGCCATGACTACGATATCGTCGGCAAATCGAAGGTGAGTGATGTATTCGCCGTTGATGTTGATGCCACGCCCTTGCCATTCCAGGAGCTTGAAGGCGTCTTCCATTACGGCAGTAAACAGTTTCGGAGAGATCACGTCTCCCTGCCTTACGCCTCTTCGCAATGGAATCGCCTTCGTGCTCTGCTCCTGTACTCGGACTGACATAGTGGCGTTACTATACAAACACTTCAACACTTCGATGTACCGATAGTCAATATGGCATCGCTGAAGAGACTCAAGCACCGCCCATGTTTCCACCGAATCGAAGGCTTTCTCATAGTCCACAAACGCTAGGCATAATGGCAAGTTATACTCTTCGGTCTTCTGTATAACTTGCCGCAGCGTATGGATGTGGTCTATGGTACTATAGCCTTTTCGGAAACCGGCTTGTTCGGGAGGCTGGAAGTCATCGAGTCTGTGTTCGAGACGATTCGTGATAACCCTTGAAAACAGCTTATAGACATGGCTCAGAAGCGTGATGGGTCTGTAGTTCTTCAATAGGCTATTGTCACCTTTTTTGAAGAACAGCACCACCTCGCCTCTGTTCCATGTTTCAGGCGTTTTGCCCTCGGACAAAACGGAGCTAAAGAGCTTCTGGAGGATTTTAAGTACCGGTATTCCACCCGCTCTCAGAAGCTCTGAAGTGATTCCGTCTTCGCCTTCGTTATATGTTATACCTTTCCAATATGTTATATTTTTTCATACTTTTCATAAAGTTAAAGTCAAGAGTAAGACTAGCAACTACATTTAAGAATCAGATAAGAGTAAACTTTACAAAGTCTTATATTAGTCTAGATACCACTTGGATAATTGCTTCGGCGTGTTGTACTGCATCATTAGGGCTGGCCGATCTTATAAGGCAAATTACTTCTTCAACGATAAGGTTCACTTACGGCGATATGCGATCTCATTCCCGGCTCTGGGATTACCGTATTTATTATTTATCTGAACCCTCGGTAGCCAATGGGTGGAAGGTAATAGCTTGCCCCGTTAAGAGTTGATAGGGAGATACTAATAAGACCGTGTTCCACGTACCATCAACAGTTAGATTGTTCTCTGATGGAATACCTCATCACATTAACCTATGGGAACATCTTAATAATGGAATGCCGTGCAATAAATCAACGCATTAAAGTAACAGTTACGTTCAGTCGATTCAAGATTTATCTTTATCGAGCGTTAAATTTACAGTAGCTTTATGAGTGTAAATTAACACTAGCTTCTCTTTTATTCATGATACTTGAGGAATTATAATGTTCTCAGGTATTTTAAGTGTGATAACACGTGTGTATTTGGGTTATGCTTAAATTACAAGAAACCTCTAAGTTTTCGGGATTGTTGCAGCAATGATGTGATTAATGAGACAGAACCACGCGACGTCTGTATGAATCAGCGCAACAGACTTGAATAATCACCACCTGAATTTGTTTGCACGAATATCCGATGCATTTGTCACGGCTGGCCAATTCATTTAATTGATGAATTGACTACCATATTCGGTATCTGTGAATTTGCGGATCACAATCGAGTTGCTCTAGTTGTTGACCAAATTTCTACTCTGATTTGTAGGCGCAGAGTTCAACTTGGAAACGGTCTTTCACGAAGCTGCTATTGTTTGGACTTTTGTCTATGGTTCTCAAAGATCACTCCCACGTTTCTGGTTGTAAATGGTGTTCTATTGTCCGTCGGCAACTCCCCTGAGACAATTCTTGACCTTGTTCCAAATTTTGCTGTCATTTGTAGGTTTTTGATGAACAAGTTCGTTTAACCTCGAGTTTTATGGAGTACTTGTTGCTACTGCCGCTTGAATCGTGCCGGCATTTCTCTTAATTTCTCTTTTTCAATGGTTAACAAGATGTACAGGTTAATTGGCTTCCGTTTCGCGGCTATCGGTTCGGTGCACCGATGCCCCGCTAAGATTAAGCAACGCGTGCCATGCAAGTCGTCGTTCAACTGTCGTCGGTCATTTTTTTATTGCATTTGTCTACTTTCTATTTACAGGAAGTTATTGCAGCAAGCATTTAGAGCTTGCGAGGCGCCAGACATTTTATCAGTGGCACGAAGAAATTACTTTAGTTCCTGCCGTGAGGAACCGGTACGAACCGGGTAGAATACTTCGTCATTTCAAGTTTTATTCTTGGGAAAAGTTGGCAAAGTCCACATATATTTTTACTCTTTAATTTTAACTGCAAATTGATTAGTAGGTACTTACTAGTAGGCAGGTCTTTTACTACAATTTCATTTGCGAGAATAGTGCCATAAATAACAAATAACAAATAAACTAAGGTGCTAGAAACGAAAACAGAATTATATTACTTTCAGGCAAAAACATGGTTATAAGTTTTGTTGGCGCCATTTAGAGTGCACATGGAGTGCACACATGATTGGCTGATTGCGCGCACGGTCAAGGCTAGCGCTCGCGTTGCGCAGGCGCAGGCGCGAACGCGCGAAGTTCACCGCTCCCGCGCCGCTGTGCTACGGGCGCTACGGCACTTTGGAGATTGACTTTTTAAACCTTTTTCGTTTTGACACTGTTGCGAACTGATTGTATAATCTGTTTAGATTCAGGACTAGAGACATGATTAATGTTTATTTGTATTCCCTGTGTTGTGTCTTACATGTGCTATTATAATATATTATTATACGGTAGGTAACGCGCATGTGAATCCTATGGAGTTGCAGGCGTCCATAGTCTACGGTAACATGCTTACCATCAGGCGGGCCGTATTGGAATGTCATTGGACAGTAGTGGAGTGTCTTTAATCCATAGTGCTATTTTAATTATAGCGCTCGCGCTGTTATATAACTGTTAATTGACATTACATATTGTTTAGATAACGACACACACAGCGGGCTCATCTCGGTGCTTGGCGCGGTATTCGCGAGATGTTTACAATGGATTGATATCGCGTCGGATCGGGTGACATTTACGCAACCAAGGTTACGGTGAACCTATTATAGTTAAATGTATAACGGTTTAATAGCATTTACGTCTAATTAATACCTCCTCGGTTTTATGCATAGAAGTAGTAAACCTACAGAAGGAATCCACCGATACAACGAGTTGTGACGCGTAATGGCGGCCGCTTTACATGTGTGCGTATTTCCGTGTGGTGCCAGTTAAAAAATCCCAATTTCAGATTAAATATTTTAGTATAAAAAATGTAACATATTTGTTAAATAAAACATATTTGTTAAAAAAACGACGATATGCGTATGATTTAATAAATATAGTAAAATATATTTCAGAAGCGGCGAATTTAACGAAAAACTGAATAACTCACTAATATTAAATTGATAAAAGTACACGATGTAAATGTGTGTGTTTTCTCACTCTTCTCGACCCTATACTATAATTTCAAGCACTTTTACTATACACATATATTAATTATGAGGCACAGCAATGGCCCCGCCAAGACAAAAAAAACTAATAAATTTCAAATCCTCATAGGTTTATCCAGAGAAAATGTGATCAGTACGAGAATATAATGTACAAAAAAACAAATACACTTTTATTGTTTGACTAAACTCTCAAATTTTAAATTTGAATGTAGGTATTTACTTAAAACACAACGAGTTGGCCATAGACGTGAATTGACGCGAGACGCGATTGAATGTTCTGACTTACCTACTTAGTATGAAACAGCCAAGCCATAATTTTTCAACCAAGAAGTAATATCCTAAACTACTTAAAGATATTCATAGCCTTTATTAGCAATATCATAACTAAGATTGCAAAACAACAGGTCGCATAGTTAAATTATGACGATTTGTCGTGACAATTTATGGTGGTAGTGTATAGAGGTTTACCGTATCTTTAAAAAACTTATTAACATGAAAAGATGGTTGCAATTACGTAGGTGATACAAATAGGGTTATAATTTGCAAAAGAACACTGTGTGTACTTTTTTTTGGTAAAGAACGTTACTTAATAAAATTATAAAATTTTAATCAACATTATTGGTATCGATTCGTTTACAGTTGTGATAAATAAAAGAACATAGAAATAAATTACAAAACAAAAATTTAATTAATTAAAACTAAACTTAAAAACCTGTACCTACACCAAACCCGCTCCGCGCTCATACATAATAGTTAACAAAATGGAACATCAATTACCCTACGTTCGGGAAATTTCCCCGATTTTGATTGACCCGATTGTCTGGCAACACAGATGGCGTGAAGTAAATAGCTAGCGAATTTACTAATTTTTAATGTAATTACGTGGTTAATTGTTTATTGACTGATGAAAAGTGATTGGGGGAGTTTTTTTGTGTCGATCAGTAGCATTTTTACTTGATATTACAGCATATGACGGCATATTTTAATATTTTTTGGTCCACTGCGGCGTGCTTTGACGTTCGGAGGCGACTGTTGGGAGTCCCGCGCATCAATGCCTTGCGTATGTGTGTGAAGCCCGTCAGTACGAGTCGACCGACGCCATTTGTAGTCACAATTTGTTGTTGGCAGCGTGGAGTCTAATAATATTATATAGTCTAAGGTTTTATGTTTATAATGCGTTCTGAGTTTAATGTTAATCGTAAAATACATTTAATTAAATAGGACTTGGCTTCAATGTTATCTAAAATCAAATTTATAATTAAACGGAGTAAACTGACAGCAGTTTTCATACATTTGACAGGTCGTTTGCCAACTTTAGTATGAAAACTGCTGCCAGTTTACTCCGCTTAATTATAAATTTGATTATAGCTAGATCTGAGTATCTAAGTGTGGTGCTCAGGTATTTAAAGAAATAATCATGACAAACCGTAATAATATTACAATATTACCTCCATCATATAGCAGAAGCTTCGGTCAAAACAACGGAACGATAAAAATGCGAATTAGACGATGTAGTACCTAATACATATGCAAATATAAATTAGACGCCAAACAGTTTGCAAAACAATACAAGTTCAGATGCTCTAGTTTTTGCAGCAGATTGCTATGTGGAGAATAAAAACCTAATTGAACACACACGATATGAAATAACATCGTTTTTGCAATAAACATTATCATGTCATTCAACTTACAAGAAATCCATGCTTCATCAGCATTTCACGGTCGAGCTGTAGCCAATGGTCCTACAGCATCCACCGTATCCTTGAATTCCTTAGCGCGGTTCGGTATAATGGATGTTATTGCAAAGACGTAAGGTTGAAAAGGTTGATGGATTTTCATAGATTAGCGATTACACGGGAGATGCGCGTGCGGCGGCTTGCGCGCGATTTGCACGCTCGCGACCGTTGGGCCTGGGTTATCGTTGAGCTTGCTAGCTTCAAACCCTCAAGAACCAATGTGTACATGGCCTAGCATTCGGTTACAACTATTGGTAACCGCAGTTCCTTGGTATTCTGGTTCCAGGCACATTGTTAATCGATTAGAATGCCATCCATCTATGGGTTAAAGCGATGATATAAGCTGTGGAAATAGTGATATTTACGTACTGATTCGCCAAAGTAACGGTTAAAACTAGAACTAATAGCTATGATCTTGAACTTGGCATTGCTTTCCGTAGTAATACTTTTTAAAATTACAGAGACTGGATAACGAAATGCAGAAGAATTTTAATATTTATGAATACTTACACTCCTCTTAAAACAATAGACGACAGGTTTGGCCTAGTGGGTAGTGACCCTGCCTGTGAAGCCGATGGTCCTGGGTTCAAATCCCAGTATGGTTATTTATTTGTCTGATGATCACAGATGGGTGTTTTATAGGTATATATATATATATGTCTTTAATTATTTGTATATTATATATATCGTTGGCTGAGTACCCACAACACAAGCCTTCTTGAGCTCAGGCTCAGTCAAACTGTGTAAGAATGTCCAGTAATATAAAAAAAATAGAAAAATAAATTTCAAAGTAAAGTAACTTTTTATATAAAATGGTGTGAGAATATTACACCTAATCTTCTTGAATTAAAGAAAGACGTCTAATAACAGACACTTGCAGCAGTTCGTCACCAGTCCAGCATTTCCAGCACAAACAATAAACATTAGTAGTTAGCAGTTGTTAGTGCCGCAAACATCATGTTGTGTTGGAAACAATTCTAAAATTATAGCGGACAGGTGGGGCCTAAGCACCAGACCACTTACCATATGAATAGAATACCTATATCACGCGACTCACACTTAGCACACATTGAGGTTCCCATGTATTACTAATCTATCTTTCAAATACTAATATTAAACAGACGGGTTAGACGGACACTCAGATAATGTTTGAATTTGTGTTGAATGTTTGGAAGGTAAAAAAACGATGAAAATTGTAACAAATATCGTTGAAATACCGTGGAGCAATTCCTAAAGCGACAAATATTCACCATTTCCCACTATTATTTTACTATAATTATGCTGTAGGTAATTAGGTCCCAGGTTGCTATTTGTTACTAATCCATACTAATATTAAAAATGCGTAAATATCTCTGTCTGTCTGTCTGCCTGTTACCTTTTCACGCTTAAACCGCTAAACCAATTGCGATGAAATTTGGTATGGAGAGAGTTTGAGCTCCGAGTAAGGACATAGGATAATTTTTATCCCGCAACCATATATTAAAGACTGGCATGGCTGGCCGACGAAGTCGCAATGAAAAGCTAGTTTATTATGAAAAATAGTGCGTTGCGTACTACAGAGGGACAACTCCCGCATGACTCGTAGCTTAGTTTATTACAAGCAGATACGAGGAACTCGCTAGTTTGATTATGCCGAGTTCATAAGAGGTAATCTGGACCTAACATAAGTAGTAGTTATCGTTGTTTGGTCGGTCGTTACTGGTTCATGTTTATGCTCTGCCCGAATGTTCCTATAGCCTAATGAGAGACACACTAAGGTACACCAGTGTACCTGTGACTTCGAGGTCAGTAATAAGCATTCGTCATTTGACAGCGCTTATGCTGGTTACCTAATTTATGAACTCGTTCGTGATATGTTTGCGATTTGAATAAAGTCACTAGGACGTGCGTGGACTGACAATGTGGCTGATTGATTGGCCTGCAAACATTTGCTGATGCATAATGCAGTTTTTGGTGGAATTCGGAGCTCCATTTTGATGTTGATGTCAACGAACAGTGTCTGCTAATATGAAGTGTCTTTGACTATAAAAAGTTGTTTATGAGCGCACAGCGAAGTACTATCACGCTTTAGCCTGGAGAAGCCCAACTGGGGAAATACCTTCTCCTTACAGAAGACCACAGCCACTGCTATCTTTTTTTTTTTTTTATGACATAGGCGGCAAACGAGCAGACGGATTGCCTGGTGTTAAGCAATTACCGTCGCCCATGGGCACCCGCAACACCAGGGGAGTCACAAGCGCGTTGCTGGCCTTTAAAGGGGGTTGGAGCTCTGGGAACCTTACTCACCATCAAGAACACAACACTACATACCTGAAAGGTGGCAGTGCTATTATGGCTGTGGTCTTCTGTAAGGAGGAGGTACTTCCCCATTCATCAAGGTTGCTATCTTTCAGGTATGTAGTGTTGTGTTCCTGATGGTGAGTAAGGTTCCCAGAGCTCCAATCCCCTTAAAGGTTGGCAACGCGCGTGACTCCCTTGGTGTTGCGGGTGCCCAGGGGCGACGGTAATTGCATACCATCAGGTAATCCTTCTGCTCATTTGCTACCTTTGTCATAAAAATAACTAGTACGTTTGTGTATTTCTGATCTTACCTGTCCATCAGGCACTATATACGATACTGCATTTTAGTTTTTGTCTCTAGAACAAGAACCATATTTTAGTGCTTCCAAATGAGAAATAAAAACAGAAATGTCGATACAAAGCCATCGTTAAAGAAAGTTATTGCTCATCAGCTGTTCGCTCGGATCAACTAGCCGGCCAAAACCGGCTCTGGCTCATTGCTGTTACCTACTTACCGACCACGCGGGTCAGGGCGACCAGTGGTAGACCGAACTTCTGGTATATTACATATTACTTATGTATTATGAGTAAGGTACCTATGCTGTGCGAATAAACTCTTCTTTATCAACTAAGCCCACTCATATTCTCTCTTAAGCCCCTTCAATGTGAAGATACATAAACTCAATGGAGTTGTCTTTTTGAGCATCTGTTTAGCTAGAGGATAAGGGGTTGTACTCAGAATCATTATTTAATGATGATGCTCCTAGTTGGCCTAGATGGTTTCCAACCATTCGCGTTGTAAAGAAACTTCCTACCAATTCTGAGCTCTGGCTCAGCTGCGGGAGAGGTCACACAGCACTGGCCCAAGGAACTACCGAGCCTGCGCACGCGCACCCAACGGCCGACCAGTGCGTCGGCGAATATTCCCGCGCGCCACTGACACTGTGAACTTAAACCCTTCAGACCTAGGGCCAGTTCCGATCGTACTTTCCAGGTCGCCCATCTTGATTGTTCTCGATTTCTGACGTCTGAGGCCTAATAGCTTATATTAGAACAATGTTTATCATTTGCTCGTTAAATGTATTAGTAATCTTTGTAAGGTTTTTGCGTCAACGATATTTATTTAAAAGGGCCATTTGATTTTTCGGGAAACTTTGTTTCTCCTATCAGGATCGAAAAAGTTCATTATTTTAAGTGCGCGCTTGTGACTCCCATGGTGTTACGGATGCCCATGGGCGACGGTAATTGCTTACTATCAGGCTATCCGTCTGCTCGTTTACTATCTTAGTCATGAAGAAAATTTTAGAATATTCAGTTAATATGGCACAAAGCGATTCGCCAAGAAATACCGTAAAGATTTATTCAAGATTCCGAAAATGTTCAAAAGATACTAATTAAGAGGACATTTATTGGTTTTATTGAAGCGATCGTGGAGACGGTAGATGAGGCGTCGATCGGGGCCGCCTCAGAAGCTGTAACGGTCTCGCGGCCGCGCCCTGTCCGCCGTCTACAGTCGATACGAGTAATAGAGAAGTTAATATCATTCGCACACACATCGCAACTCGATAATGCCATCATTGTTAGTTATCACCAGTGATCGGCACTATGGGCGCAAAACTTTAACAAGACTCGTTAAACGGACATAAAAGAGTGTATATAAGAGCCATAAAAACAATTATATTCTTAAATCAAAATATTGCCATATCGACATTCCGATGTCCAATTAAATTGGACACTAATTTGCCAAAGTAATTCGTACTTATTTTTCTTGATGGTACGAATACCTCACGTTATCTTAAAGTTTTGCGCCGTTGGTGCCGGTCACTGGTTATCACGATTTAACATTAAAGACGTTTAAACTGGAAACAATCTAATGCATAAAAAGATGGATAAATATGTCTGTTAGCTACTTTGAATGTGCTGTTTCTCCAGTACTGATGCTGTAATTAAGTGATTTAGGTAAAGTTATTGAGAATAAAATGTATGCGTAAAAATCTTTGAAACAAACCAGTAGTTGATAATTGAGATGTGCAGTGTTTATGGACAAAACAAATAACAGTTATAGATAATGTGTTCTGTTACGCAGGGAAATACAATATTTGTTTACCTTACGACTGTCCATTTGAAAGCCGATGCTAGCTGCGGTCACAACGCCAGTAATCTAATCATACGATGACACATTGATACCTGGAGCCAACTTGACCGCAAAACTAGCACTTCCTACTCTTGAGACTTTTTGCTAGCTAATTACAACCAAAACACTCGTAACCTTTCCATTTCTATTCGTGCCGCAGAAAGTAATACAAACCTAATCAAACGAGAGCACACGCAATTCTGTTTTTTCCATAACCTACCTGTCCGTCAAGCTAAATTAAAGTTTTTTCTATACGTTGTTGTTACTTCAAATTTGTATAATAAAGGTTCCGCTATTCAGGTGTACGAAAAAACCATCATTAGTATCATTACACAGTTCCATTCACGGTTCTGATTGTATCACTGCCTTTATTATTTCAACCGACTTTTTCTATATCATCGCTCTGACCAATATACAATTTTGGTGTTCCACAAAGCTCCGAAACCAGTTCCGACAAACTAGTAACCTTATTAAACGAGCTTCCAAACGTGTTAATTCTATGATTTGTGTTAGCAGTTTTAAATTGAAATCGTTTTCCGTTAAAAACGAACCGAAGAAACCGGTTGCGGGCATTGATACGTCGATATATCAACGATTTGTACAACCAGTTCTTCCGACCGTTAAATCTTGTGATAATAGCAAGTGTTTCATTCGTTTTGCGTGTTCCTACTAATACGCTAACATTAGTATTGCTCGTTCAAAATTGTTTGCACAGTAAACGAGGCTGATTATGCTTTATTTGATTTAACCGTTTGAAAAAGTACACATAGAGAAATGATTTCTTGATCCAACAAATATTATTTGATCTAAGATCTTTTCAAATTTAGATATTTCGACGCTCAGAGATTTAAACCTGCAAGCCAAATGCAGTTTTAATTTGTCATAATCACAACTGAAAATTACATCTAAAGGGAGACATTTAAAAGTTATCACAGGCTCTAGTGTAGTTTCTTTTGACGTAAATAAACGTTTACGAACGCGTAAATGATAATGTTATTTATATGGGAAACGCAAACGCGTTCGTGGCGTAAAGTAACGTAAAAAACTTACACTCAGGGCGTCAGGGCTCAGAGCGCCTAGAATTTATGGATCAGTTTTAATAAAAGACAGCAAGAAAGAAAGAAGTTTTAATAGCAGACATTGACAAGACTATAAATCTTGAATTTTGAAAATTAAACATTCTAAATTGTTAGTGAGATTATCTCAGCTCAAGGTATATTTATCTTGAACTGAGATATATCAGAATCTTGTTTCGAAAATATTTTTTTTCTGTGCAACGTGCAATCGCTTTTCTTTTCAAGCTTAGTTTCCAACGTTCAGCTTTCCATGATTATGTATTCTCGGGGTAAAGACGGACTTTCCACGGAATTGCTAGGTTGTCGCCGCGATACCATCGCTTGGTTATCCCATTAGACAAGCATTCTCGCTCCTTTGCGCATGCTTATCGACGATCTTGGCTATGTGGGAAATACTTGAGGGCCCTCATGTTAACCCGTATTAACTCTCAATTTGACTGCAGTTGAGTTGAGATAGTCGTTGGGCTTACTAAGTACGCGTAGTAATCAAGTAAATCTGTTATAAAACTATTTTGAATCACAAGCCGTAATAATAACAAGTAGTAGAAACCTGCCGTATAACCTAAACTTTACTGAATCCACTAAAAACTGTACTTAATCCATTTAGAGCCAATCTTACACAAATCGACCTAGACTTACGGCAAGCTTAATAAGGCTTGTATTTTAAAACTTGTAAGTTCAGTTAGCAGCAGAAGTATCTAAGCGGGGGTCATAATTCATAATGACTTTATTGTTAAGAGAATAAGAGCGTGTCAAGATCATTTTGAACACTTGGGCCGTTTAGCAACTTCTGCTGTTGACTTTACTAGACGACGATATATCCATACTAATATTATAAATGCGAAAGGAACTCAGTCTGCCTGTATGTTACCTCTTCACGTTTAAACCGCTGAACTTTGGTATGAAATTTGGTATGAGGAGAGTTTGAGCTAAGAGAAAGAAGATAGGATATGTTTTATCCGCAACCATACTTTAAAGACGGGCATAGCTGGCCGACGAAGTCGCGAGGAAAAACTAGTATATAATATATATACGTAGGTATAACATAAATATATACCAGTAAAACCCGGGAACAAATATTCGTAATAAACTAATAAACACACAAATAATAGCTCTGACTAGCTTTTGATTTGATTTTTTCACCAGGATCCTTCTGCTTCGTAGGCAGGTTTTTATGGAGATATCAGCAGATAAAATTCCTATTTGACTGTTTTCACACATACTTTTGAGTATATTTTTTAATTACAATGTTAGTCCGCCATTGCCCTATGAAATGAATTTTACATCAGTTTTGTTACTTTGTATTTATAGATACTCGCTGCGCTATAAATTCCATCGTCTAGTATTTTAGGAGACATAAAACTTTCAGCAACCGTTTTCACAGTATTCTGCTATATTAGAAAAGTGTTAACTAATATTACGAGTAGAAAACTAAAAGTGTTAGTACTTAATCTGTATACCGCCTACCATCAAGCGGGCCGCATGCTTGTTTGCCACCTTTGTGGTATAAAAAAAATAGTTTGAATTTATTGATACTTTCTGTATTGCACATTGCCTTAACTCTCTTTCGAGTTTTTCGTAGATCCGCTACGCTAGTTTTTTGAGTGAAATAAAAATATGCCTAATCCAGAAACGCTAAAAGGATAGGTAAACTATCAAGCTAACTAAGCTGTCATCATCATCATCATGTCAGCCGAAAGACGTCCACTGCTGGACATAGGCCTCCCCCAGAACGACCCAAGAAGACCGATCCTGTGCCTTCCACATCCAGCGGTATCCCGCGACTCTAACTAGGTCGTCGGTCCACCTTGTGGGAGGCCTACCTACGCTGCGTCTTCCAGTTCGTGGTCGCCACTCCAGAACCTTTCCGCTCCAACGGCCATCGGTGCCCCGCCCACTGCCACTTAAGTTTGGCGATCCGGCGGGCTATATAACTAAGCTATACTATCAAGTTTACCTACTTAAGTTTTACTTAAGTTTTGGATCTGGCTATGTCCTTAAACTACGTCCAACAATGAGAAGTAGGGCACAGCGAAGTACTATCACGCTTGAGTCAGGAGAAGCCCAACTGGGGAAATACCTCCTCCTTACAGAAGACCACAGCCATAATAGCACTGCTACCTTTCAGGTATGTAGTGTTGTGTTCCTGATGGTGAGTAAGGTTCCCAGAGCTCCAACCCCCCTTAAAGGTCGGCAACGCGCTTGTGAGTCCCCTGGTGTTGCGGGTGCCCATGGGCGACGGTAATTGCTTTCCATCAGGCAATCCGTCTGTTCGTTTGCCACCTTTTGTCATAAAAAAAAACCGTTTATCCGGCAAAAAAATTAGAAAAAGCTTTACTAAACTGAAATAAGAGGGAGGAGAAAAACTTCAGGTCTGAGCACTGCTCTACCGCGGAAATAGTTATACTTAAATTTCGAAATTGTCTCTGTCACTCTTATGACACCTTAATTGGAGTAAAAGAGAAAGATGCTCGAAATTGACCAACATCGATGTATAGAATTTTTCACTTTTTCTTTCGTACACATAATTATCCGTCACGTACTGAAATGGAGGCTTATGTTCTCCGAAACAAGTCGTGGGAGTGACTAAATAAACGTGAGTAGAGCCGTGTTAATCATTTATAAATACTCCTTTATCATTATAAAAATAAAACTAAAACCAACATTAACGTTGTTACAAACTTTATCGTCCCTATATTAACCATTAATAACCCTGTTACGATACCTCGAGTGATTACGTCGTGTTACAGGATTATATGTGGCGTATGAAGAGGTAATCAACGTCCCGGTAATATGTGTCATTATCTAGGAAAAGGGACCTTATTGTCGATGGCACTTACGTCGTATCGCGTTGCATTTGTATTGTATCGTCTGGAACAACGACATAAGCGCCATCGACAATAAGGTCCCTTATCATAGATAATGTCACATATGTAATATACGTGTCGTTCCAACGGTGTGCGGCATATAAGAACCAGTATAAGAGTGCTCTCTGTTCAAGCAGATGTTTAGAAGTCTCAAGGTCCAGTTTAGTTGGTTTCACGTGTTTTTAGAGTTCCGTGCCCTAAAAACGGGACTATTAAGACTTAACTATCCGTCTGTTTGTCTGTCACCAGGCTGTAATGCTGCATTATAGCTCGTTTTGTTAGGATTAGAAAAAAATATCGTACGATCATCGATTCGGACGTCGTGCCATTATTAGTAAAATAATTTGAAACCTGTCATATTGGCCTCTTATTTACTTCATTGTAACGTTAAAAATGGAATCTTAAAAATTATTTACGAGATTATTACGAGATTACTGTAATAAATAATTCATAAAATCGACCGTTATATATCTAGTTAAAAAAATAAGGTTTAGGGTTGTATGAACCGTTATACCTAATTGGAATTTTTACGGATAGAGTATACCTATGTATCTCTGCTGCCGCTACCATAACAACAAATATTAGACCAAAAGGTTAAATATTTAAGTTTCTGGCGTTTATATAATATAGCAACTGGTAGACGCTTGAAATATTCAGTTCTATATACAATTTGAAAATAAAATATAAAATTATATAAAAATTTGAAGGGGCTCTTGGTTATAACCAACGTGATTTATTTGTAATACATATATAAATATATAAATATTACATGTATACATTTATTATTATTATTATTATGAGTTATACATATAGACTACAAACAATCAGTGTTTAGATACGATACGGAACCCTTCTAGCGTAAGTCCCACTAGCACCTGGCCGGTTTCAAACGTAATGGTTCGCACGTGGCTATGGCGTCCACAGAACATTCCAGCTTCGCCAGTCGGATAATGACGAGACCGACCTGTTCCGCCACACCGTCGGTCTTCTAAACCAGATTTTTAATTAGACACTTTATTAGCGAAACACGAATTTTATTCGCTAATTTGAAATGCTATAAAGAACAATTTACATATTGGTTGAACAAAAAAAAAACACTTAAATTAATTTGCGTTTCTAATGTTGTGTTTTCTGTTGTTTCAGGTAAATGCTGGTGGCCATGTTTCTTCGCTATTCGGTCAATAAATATTTAAATTACGGTATTGTATGTGTTGTCAGCATCATTTGCGTACACGATTGTCTCTATCTGTCACTGTCAATGTCATGATGACGCCTTAATTGGAGTAAATAAATAAATATCTCTGGACAATTTTACACAAATTGACCTAGTCCTAACGGTAAGCTCAGTAAGGCTTGTGTTGCAGGTACTAGACGACGAATACCGGGTGCGACCTGTAATAGGAGCAAAAAATTTAGGAATCGCTTCTACACCACGAACATAACAACATTTATTCAACAACTTTTAATAATTGGGTAATTTATTACTTGTGATTTTTTAGAACAAACTAAATAGTATTTTCAATGAACAGCATCCAATAGTCTAGTTGACGTTTACTGCTTGGAAAATATTTTATTAATATTTATTAAACTATTAGTTATTTTCCAAAGTCGTAGAACAAATGTTGTTACGTTTGTAGTGTAGAAGAGAAATGATGCCTAAGGTTAATGCTCCTATTACAGGCCTTACCCGGTATATAATAGATAAATACATATAAATACTTAAATACATAGAAAACACCCATGACTCAGGATCAAATATCTGTGTTCATCACACAAATAAATTCCCCAACTGGGATTCGAACCTAGGACCATCAGCTTCATAGGCAGGGTCACTTGTACACAAGCAAAAAAAAAAAGATGTAGTTGTCGGAGTAAAAAAGAAAGATGCTCGAAATATACGAAGTTCGATGTTCGCGGTACCCACCCTGGCTGGTTCGTAAGCTGTATCATTAGCAACAATAGTGATTACGATTAGCGTTTTTGCGACGACCGCTGCTGGAAAGGCATTCGGCAGGTGACGCGGCGGAATGCGACGCACTCGCGCGCAGTTGTCAGTGCACCTGCTGACGTCTAACTTCGCTGTGGTACATGTGCACTGTCCTACTGTCGTATTAAGTTAAGGTTAAGGTCATATACAAGTATTACACTTACAAGTATGGCGTTTACATAATTAATGGTCTTTCTATAAAGTTTTATGTCTAGCAGATGATGAATAGACCTTTGGCTACTTATAGTTTCTCTTAGCTATTATTAGGATGCTGCTGTCTTAATGTTATAGTATTTATATGTTAAATGAAAACAGCGCAGCTGATGCGTATTATTAATGAAGATAATACTGTGTTCGGCTGTCTGTGGTTGGTTGTAAGTTGATGAAGGTTACATTCATTATTTCCTATTTGTACAGTCAGCAGCAGCGTTTGACGTGTTCAAAATGAGATCAACACATCTCTATTGTCAAAAGAATAAGAGCGCGTGTATGCCATTATGAACACTTGAAACTCTTAGCCACTTTTGCTACTGACTGTACAGTACAGAACTTTTTACTTTTATTTTCGACGTCTCGATACCAACGGCGGCTATTGTCTCGGTCACTCTCATGACACGTTAATTGGAGTAAAAAATAAAGATACTCGAAATTTAAGAACTTCGATATTCGCGGTACCTGGCCAGTTTCTATGGAATTGCTCTAGGTTAACCAACGTCTAAACATATCTGCGGATTAACTCCAGTATGATATTAAATATAGTATAACGGGAAATTTTGGAGTTACCCTGCTAGATTTACTATATTCATTACTTTTTTCGGGATGACAGACGTGACAATACTAGAGTAGAGACGGTATGATGCTCTCTGCCTAAGCTCTAAGTGGACACCCAGACAAAACAAGAACCTATTATGGACCCTTTACGCTTTCGGAATCAACTCCTTTTCCGTACGTTTCTGTTAAATGGCGTGTTACGATATTCATTAACAATTACAAGCAGAAGTTAGCAGATCAGATCGCCCGCGCGTTGATTAATTCAACAATACAATTAAAACATAATCAACCTTATAATTAACATGTTAAAGTCCAAAACGGTTTAACACGCGAGCAACTTCAAAGAAATATGATGTATCCGAATCTGATCCTTATTGTATAGTAATAAAGGATGGAATGGAGTGTATTATCATGTCATAGTGTTAATTAACCGTAGGGTGTTATCGAGTGTGCAATGAGGTCCCAATGCTGCATTTGTGATTGCAATTATGGTATGTAACTGTTTGGCAATGCAATAAGTTTGAATGTGTACAGTCGACGTCTAAGATACACTTTGAACACAACGGATTCAGATGAAAAAGTGTAAACATATCTTTGAGGTCGACTGTCCCTATATTAAATGCTAATAGGCGGAAGACCCGGGTATGTCCTTAAACTACGTCCAATAATGAGAGGTAGGGCACAGCGATGACCATCACGCTTGAATCTGGAGCAGCCCAACTGGAGAAGTACCTCCTCCTTACAGAAGACCACAGCCATAATAGCACTGCTACCTTTCAGGTCTTTAGTGTTGTGTTCCTGATGGTGAGTAAGGTTCCCAGAGCTCCTAGCTAACCCCCCTTATAGGCCGGCAACGCGCTTGTGACTCCCCTGGTGTTGCGGGTGCCCATGGGCGACATGGGTAATTACCACCAGACAATCCGTCTGCTCGTTTGCCGCTTATGTCATAAAAAAAGAAAAAGATGAATTTTGCAGAAATAGTACATTACTGCAGCCGCCGGGAAAAAGGGGGTTGAAGGCTGAGTTGTATATACGGCCGACTGTAAGGAGGCCGGATAGTATACGAAGCCTTCAAGACCCTTTCACGGCTAGGCATGTATAGTGCTTTTCTCAAACTAATGCAATGAAATAAATAAAAAAATACCACTGAACAAAACAGCTTCACGACATAAGTTTTTTAATTTTCCCTCCAATCCCGCTTTGTAGTATTTTTGCCTTCGATGTAATAATTAATGACTATCATAAATAGTCTGGCTATAATTACTATATACAACATTTAGAAAAACCACCAAAAAAGAATGCACTTACCTTTTAAATGATGGCGCTACGGCATCTGCCTTTGGCAGTACACAATAACAAAATATAGATAAATAAAACCGGGCCCGGTTAGATTATTCAATTTTATACACCCGTAACACTATATCTAAGTCACAAAAGCATTGAATCACACCATTTACCACTATTTAGTCTTAATAAACAGAGTTTTACACGCGGAGAAACTTTTCCATTCCGCCATTATTAAAACAACAAGTAAAAGTGTCCTGTGATTGGTTGAGTCAAAATGCGTTCAAAAACGCGCATGCGTGGAGTAGTGTTTGGTGTTGCCAATACAATTTTAAAATTGAGAGCATGAATAATAAATATAATAATGTAATAACCTGATGATATGAATATTCAATTACATGATAAATAAAATAAATCTCTTCATACCATTTCGTCTGAAATAAGCGAGATTATTTTTTAGCCCGCTAATCATTTAGTCACTAAAAATGATAAAAAAATATAACTCAGCTGTTTGAACAGGCTTCATGAACACAGACGCCAGGTATAATAAAAAGTAAAAAAAAATTACTTCCCGGCCTAGGCCTTCAATTTTATATGAAAGTCGTTACCTGTCCTCTGGAGTCGATCCGCCCTAAACGTGATACTTCGAAGCCTATTATGACGCAAGTAACGAAGACATTTCATTGCATGTTTGAGAAAATATAGTTATGATATATTATGTAGCTCAATCATCTATTATTTGTCCCTAGTTACCATGGTTACGTTCCCTTGGGTCACGCTTCAAACCACAGTGTGATTGCATCTAAATACACAAACCATAGTTACAAGTATTTGTTGAAGCTATTACTGACATCTTTTTTTTTTTATGACATAAGGTGGCAAACGAGCAGACGGATTGCCTGATGGTAAGCAATTACCGTCGCCCATGGGCATTCGCAACACCAGGGGACTCACAAGCGCGTTGCCGACCTTTAAGGGGGGTTGGAGCTCTGAGAACCTTACTCACCATCAGGAACACAATACTACATACCTGAAAGGTAGCAGTGCTATTATGGCTGTGGTCTTCTGTAAGGAGGAGGTTTTTCCCCAGTTGGGCTTCTCCAGACTCGAGCGTGATGGTACTTCGCTGTGCCCTACCTCTCATTGT
This sequence comes from Grapholita molesta, assembly GCA_022674325.2. Classification (NCBI taxonomy): domain Eukaryota; kingdom Metazoa; phylum Arthropoda; class Insecta; order Lepidoptera; family Tortricidae; genus Grapholita; species Grapholita molesta. Next base: position 17,153,906 of record CP053124.2, on the reverse strand, counting down.
CGGACGTAGTTTAAGGACATATCCAAAACATCGCTCGTTAAAAATAAACAGAAGTTTTTTATTGTTACTATTTATCAATCAAATCAGCCGTAACACGCCTACGATTTAAAAATTAATCTAAACATATAACACCTCGTCGATTATCAGATAAGGTGATAATTATGGGGCACCCACGCCACCTTTCTCGCGTATTTTAGGAAAAACCACTTTTACTTTAACCTGCTCCACATGGAAGGAGTCTGCTTAAATGCGAGCCCATTACCGGCCTTTAAGAAGGTATGAGAGTCGTATAGGCCCCTAGTTTTTAAATAAAGGCATAAAAAATATAAATACACTTTTTTACTCCATGATTACCTTACTTGCATTGTCCTGGCATTTTGCCACGGCTCGTGGGAGCCTGAGGTCCGCTTGGCGACTAATCCTAGGTTTTGGCGTATGCACTAGTTTAAGCGACTGCCATCTGACCTTCCAACTTATTGGGATTAGTCCGAATCTCTCACTTATGTTTTCCTTCACCGGAAAGCGATTACAATATCAAATGATATTTCGTACATAAATTCTGACACATTGGTACAAGCCGGGGTTCGAACCTGTGATCTTCAGATTGCAACTCGCATGCTCTTACCGCTAGGCCACCAGCGCTGTGGCACTCCATGACATTGCTATGAGGTAATAAATTGTATTTATATTTATGTCTTCTAAGTACACTCACTTAAGACTTTTGAGGTTGACGGTTTGGGTTGGGGTTTGGTTAGTGCAAGATGAAACTGTATGCCATGATTTAAAACTTGTGTGTTTTATATTGACGATATTCACTATCCCAATGTATTTCGAAACAGATACGTATTTTGTCCATAACGTCATTAATAGGCAAGTATACCATTTTTAACAAAAACAAATTCTTATACAATCTTTGTCAAAATCTTTATTTTAATTTTAATCTCATTAAAATTTGTTTTTCGTCATGTCAATGTGATTTCACATGGCATAAACAATTTGCTTGAAATTCCGAAGACAATATTATTATACTTTAATAGTATGCGTTCGATGCTAATGGACTTTAAAATCGTCGGGCGATTATGCCTAATTATAGTTTCAGATTTATTTAATCACTAAATTATGCCTTTCCGATTGTACAGTTTTATTTTTTTAATCCCATATTCAACAAAGTTTTCTCCAAACTAGCAAGTTCTCAACAATTAAATCTACAAACAAAAAGTATTACACAAAAATGTATAGTTATTAAACGCGCGGGTAAGTAAGGTTGGACTTGAGTTCCGATTAAATTACCCGTATCGGTTTAATAAATTACCCCTCGTCTGTGGTAATTAAGCGTGTGAAAGAATCTTTAAGTAAATGGTAAGTGGTAATGGAATGTTTAAGGGTTGAGTTTTTGTTACAATGGGATAATAGCGATAACCTGGTAGTTTATTGTCTGTGGAACCAGGTGTTAAATGCCTATACAACATAATAACGTGATTAGAAGAGACAAGTAGAAGAGTTTTAAGTAATTTATGAGCATTTCTCAAAAAGTTTGTACTTTTGAATCACGTCTTCCTTCTATCCTTCTTATCTTTTTTATTTTTCGTCGGTCAACGGTTTTTCTGAGGGATTACAGTAAGGGGTTCTTGAAAAAAGGAGTGTACACAGATTTATTAAGGGTCGGCAAAGCGCATGTACCACCTCGGGAGTTGCAGGCGTCCATAGACTGCTGTAACTGCTTACCATCAGGTGGGTCGTATGCTTGTTTGCCATCGACGTAGTATAAAAAATCGCCATTTAATTCTGTTGCAATTTTGTAACTTAACTGTCATGTATTTACGTAAAAGGTAATAAAGTTTAAATTGTAAAAGCTTTGTATCTTCTAATAGGGACTAGCTCCAAATGCAGACCGTATCATTTCGGATGACACGAGACTCGTACCCGCTACCGCTCGTGCCTCGCAATGACCCAGTGACCAGTTGCCCAAACGAGCAGGTTCCGACCATCAGCCGGCTACTTGCGGTCTTCATTGTCCGTCGGCAGTGTGTCCGCTGAGATGAGGTAGTGGCGTGGGACAGGTACCTTTTAATTCTTGAAGGGTCTTGTGACTTTACAATTGTCCTATGTAATACTAAATACTTAAGATATCTCGCTCCCGCTGCCGCTCATGGGTCGTGATGACCCAGTGACCGGGTACCTAAGCAGTCGAAGATAATAAGTCTGAATATTTGCGGTCACTATTGTCTGCGTGTCTACTAAGATGAGTCTTGTGGCGTGGGAAACTATCATGAACTTAAAGGACCATGTAACTATTTAGGTAATGGAATGAGGAAGCCTGAAAGATACACCGATAACCGACAAAACACGGTCAAATCGCCTAGGGTGGTGGGCATGTGATGCGGAGGGATGAAAGTCATGTTACGAGAAAGGGATTAAGAATGAGTGTAGACGGAGCTAGGAGAAGAAGAAGACCTAGAAAGAGATGATCGAATGGACTGTGTGAGAGGTGATATGAAAAGAAAGGGTGTGAATGATGAGATGACGAGCATTAACGAAGTATGGAAGGAGAAGACATGCTGCGCCGACCCCAAGTAAATGGGACACGGGCAAGGGAATGATGATGTAAATGTAATACTAATGTCGCGTTACGCATTTCAGCGCATCGCGAACTAACTGCCTCTTATGCCTCGGTGCCTATACGGGAAAGTTCGCGACCATCAATGATATGTGTCATATTGTCTCCAGTTCCTTTGACGTGGGAAACTGTTATAGTCTTGAAGGGTTTAAAACAACAAACTATATACTGCAATATCATGTGTTGTGATGCCGTGTGATGCCGGCTGACTAGAATAGCACCACCCATCTCCCGCGGGTGCCGTAAGAGGCGACAAAGGGAAAAATCCTACGGACAGGCAGCAGCGTCCGTCGAACAATCTACAGCTACTCCGGTCGCCACCCGCCTTCCAAGCGTAGCGACTATAGCAACTACCCCAAAGATGATACAAGTCATATTTGTGGCAGGCCTATGACTAGCAGTGGGCTGCACACGGCTGAAATGTAATGTGTTATAAATGTTACAGCCCAGGTACGGCAATTGCGGCGCGGCAAGGGTTTTATCAGTTTGTTGCGCGGTCAAGACTCGCAATGCACTGCGGTTTGTTGGGATCACACGCAATGAACAGATAAAACGTTTGCCGCGCCGCAATTCGCGTAATATCGTGGCCGGGACGTTATGGCCCGTGTCTGGTGGCACGCGCCCGCTGCCGCCCGTGGCTCGCGCTGACCCAGTGACCGGGTGCCCAAACGAACAGGTTCCCGACCAGTCCGGCCACTTGCGCTCGCCATTGTTCGCACTGTGGCCACGGGCATCAGCCCGAACGGCGTGGGACTGCTAGCGTTTTGAAGGGCCTAATAACTATTATAGGCTATGTTCTTATATATTTATAAGGTGCCAAACTAACTTATAAGGCCATTGTGCTTATGAGGTGGACCTACCACTTCGTCGCTTTGGGGAGGCTTATGTCAGGCAGTGGACGACTGGACGTCCTACGGCTGATATGATGACGATATTTTTAAAACGGTTGTGAGCCATGTTACTATGACTTACAAACTCATAAACTCACGTGTAATTATATCGCACTAGGCGACATGTTTCGGGTAAGCTCTGGTACCCATTTTCAAGCGGAGTCAGGACACACAGCTCGAATTGATGATGGTATTGGTGACGATGATGACTTATATGCTGATATGTGTTTTCTTAATTGCTACAATATTGAAACGCAATTCAGTTTCTGATGGTGAGTAAGGTTCCCAGAGCTCCAACCCCCCTTAAAGGCCGCCAACGCGCTTGTGACTCCCCTGGTGTTGCCTGGGTGCCCATGGGCGGCGGTAATTGCTTACCATCAGTCAATCCGCCTGCTCGTTTGCCACCTTTGTCATAAAAAAAAAATCCCATGGAAAAGAGAGATAGGTATGGCAATTGAAATAGAAAGGCTTTTTAAGGATTCTGATACACACACGCACACACACAAACATCATCGTGATGGAATTTATAACGAAAGACTAACAGAACAAGCAAACAAATATTCGCTGTTTACTATTTATTTAGCACGACTGCTGTCCACTTTTTACTATGGCGCAGGTCATTAGGTTAGAATGTGCCTTGTTCTTGATCATAAGTAGGTATACTTGTCTATTAGCAATTTAATAATCTAGCAAAATATTACCCATAAAACTGTTTACGATATATTAAATCGTGGTCGAACGCCTGTCATGAAGATATGTGTGCTCAATCCAGTCAAGAAGTAGGTTAGAGTTGATTAGCAATATTGAAATCGGAGTGACACACTTACGATTGTCGCAAAAACCTTAGTCGGCATAACCCTTGTTAGTTTGTTCCTCCAGTTCATGGTAAGAGATGTGTTGAAAGGCTGACTCGGTATTACTGGTTGCGCTAAAGAATGTACATATCGAGCTATATCTTAGAGACCAACCCCGATTTTTTTTCTCCGAATTCGAGATTTCTCAACCTGTCGCACTGGTTATAAAAAGTCTCCCATACAATTACTTTTCCGTATTTATTGTTTCCGAGCCTCTCTCCAATAACTAGTCAATCTGAAAAGTCGCTTTTCTGTACTAGGTTTGTAGTGATTTACGTCGTTTTTGGTTTACGTAGTCAGGATATGCGGTCAATGGGTCGGTGGCGCATAATTTCGCTAATAGCTTCTTCCGAGGGCCTCGAGGCTGAGCTGGGTGACAAGATTAACGGAACAGCGCAGGCGCAGGTGCTTGAAACACACTAGTGTCGGTACTTTAGTAATTACTTCTCGTGTGGTAGAAATGGTCAACGTAAAATTATGGCCTCTACCATTAGTTAAACACCTGCAATTTTTTTTAATACAACGACGGTGGGAAATTAGCATACGGCCCGCCTGATTGTAAGCAGTTACTGCAGCCTATAGATTTTTTTTTTTTTTTTTTTTATAAAAGACTGACCAGCGTTTGACCTCAGTCGCACCTGATGGAAAGTGACGACGAGGTCGAGGGTGCAGCACGCTGGTTCAGTAACAGCCTATTCACTCTTGCCTTGAAAAGACCCAAATTATATCTTACCGGGAATACAGACGAAGGGAGCGAATTCCATTCCTTAGCAGAGGATTCACATGCGCGTTGCCTACCTTCAAAGTTGTTGGTGCTCTGGGGAACTTACTCACCATCAGGAATACAACACTACATATGCCTGAAAGGTAGCAGTGTTATTATGGCTGTGGTATTCTGTAAGGGGGAGGTTCTTCCCCAGTTGTGCTTCTCCAGACACGAGCGTGATGGTAGTTCGCTGTGTCCTACCTCTCATTGTTGGACGTAGTTTAAGGACATACCCGGGTCCAAAATTGTCTATCTACATAGACATCTATATAGGGATCGCTCTTGCGCATACGAGCGATAAAGAGGCAAATAGACAAACGAACGAACGACGTGGCTCTCGGCAGGCCTTTGGCGCTACCGCGAAAACCAATATTCGTAAATTTCGGACGATTGTCTCCGTCACTCTCATGACACCTTAATTGGAGTAAAAGAGAAAGATGCTCGAAATATACGAACTTCGATGTTCACGGTATCGCTCCTACTGTTTTCTGCAGTTCTATTGTCTAATGTTGATAACACGTTTATAAGTAAGTATTTTTTATTTGTACACTGGGACAGAACCTAATTTTGGCAGCTCGGGATCTTCGCATGTACGCCGGGGGGCCAGATTATACTATTATACTCTCTCTCTTATATCACGATCTTATAACTTTTTTTACGCTATAGAAAAAATATAGAAGCTGTTAGTAGTTCGCCTGCTGACCATAAATTGGCTGCTGTGTGCGTGACGTTTATAGGTTTGGCGTGTTAGGTCGTCAAACAGTTACAATCTCTCCGAGATATACTGTGTGGTTATCTGGTGTTTGTTGTTTATTTATGGTGTGCAGTTATTGTCGTTACGCAGTGTTACAACACTGATCTGTGTCGCGTCGATAGCCGTTACCTGCGCGAGCGCCGCCCTGCGCTTCCGTTGCAGCGCACTCATATGCAGATAGTTCACTAACTAATTAATAAATTAGATTAACTAATTTATAAATTAGATTCAAATGATTAGCAAAGTGTTGGCTACGTCAAGTTTCCGTAAATGATCGTGAAAAAAAAAATACCTATCGGAATCATGACTCAATTTTACTAATATTACTTTTTTAATAAATTCAGTTATGTTTTTTAATCCTCGACGAAAAATAATCTTTTGCAAAGCTTGTTGAAATTGTATTATATGTATTTGGATTAAAAGTACTGAAAATTGAATCTTTATTTTATTTGTAAGTACATATAATAATTTCAAAAGAATAGCTAACATAGAATTGTATATATGTCATAATATATATAATTATATCAAACACGCTTTAGGTAATTTAATCAGGATCAGGTCTACAGTGGACATCGAAATAAAAATGGAATCTATGCCTCTACCACTCTTACGCATTCCAGAGATAAATAGACGTTTTTTTTTCATGGTCGCTAGTGGACTCACTGTAGTGTGCGCTGCGCCCCGTCACGCGCTCGCGCCGCGCCGCCGCGTCTGCTCTCAATGACATTAGCATGCGTGACTCATGCGCAAGCGGCGGGTCAATTTAGTCGCTACGTAGTACAGTCAGCATCATATAATTAGTAGCAAAGTGGACAAATAAATCGTAGCACATCTGCTATACAAATAAATACCTATGCCGATATATTTCGCGACCTTGGTTGCTACTTAACAAAGTCGCTAAATAAATACCTACATATAAATCGACACTACTTTTAAAACTTACGAGGGTAAGCGTAACTCATTCTGGCATTCAAAAGAAAAATGACTTAACTATGTATGGGATGAGTACAGAATTACTGCGTTTCAACTTGAAGAATCTGTGTCAGATACGGGATTTTTTCAAAGTAGTGGCGATATGTACCAAATACCATGCCATGTGCCAAATACAGGTGATGAATGAAAGTTGCGACTTAATGTTTAATATTATTTTAAAAATTGTTTTTTTTTTTTTTTGTATAAATGCTACAACATCCCGGATCTTGAAGCTTCTCTACATTCATGTACCCAAGTCAATCAGAAAGTTTGGTATAGCTGTGAGGTGTGAAACTACCACTAATAGCGGTTACGGCTGTGCAATTTACATTAGTACCGATATTGAACAAACCGCAGAAAACGAATTAAACGATTGTTATCTGACAATGGCATTGAAAAGTACACATTTCTTTAGAGTCATTGCCTTTCTACTATCACCGGAGCAATGACCTGTCAATGTCAGTGCGAAAAAATCTCCATTGTGGTCCGCTCATATTCGGATCGATCAGATTCCTGTCCGTTCAAAAGAAAGTATAGATTGATTCTACATATCGACAAATCAGAGAAACATCAATACAAACAATGGCAAGGTGAAATTTATCGTAAAAAAAAAACAACATAAATAGATCTTCGTATACACGAGTTAGTTCCTCTCGCCTGACCAATCACTTTCATCTCGTTTGAGAGTGTAATGAACAGTACAAAGAGATATTAGCATCTATGTGGTACATCGGCGTTTTTTGCGTCTAAACTTCGGGCAAGTTTGGTGCCGAAAGTATGGTCTACACGGCTAGCTATAGATATACTTAGATATGTAATGTTAGCTTTTGGTAGTCGCATATGGTCGCGGCAGCGTGCCAGTCTTTAGGATATACGCTTGAACGCTTGCAGGTCGCTACCTATAATTGAGTGGAATTGCGCGAGAGGAGAGCAGGCGAGTCAGTCCTACAGTCAGCGTCATGTATTAAGTTTCAGCCAGTATGGCCAAATATATCGATACAGATCTTTATTTATATATCAGTAAGGATGTGTATCGATACATTTGGCTATATCGACTGCAACTAATTATATGACGCTGATTGTACCTAAATAAGTAAAACACTGATTTAAACTCCAATAATTTTCACAAACAATAACAAACTAAACTGAACTTAATCTCGTTAAAACTCAAGGTATTATCATAGACAGTACTTCCAAAACGTCGGCAAAAATGGTACATAAGCCTTAAAAGCTTTTGGCATCACCGGCATGTTATCAGCTAAATTCACAAAAGAGTAGTAGTTATAAAGAGGTTTGCAAGTTTAGCCGACGATAAAAAATATTATCTTTGTTCAAATGCAAATTAACAATTGTGATGTACGTGCCCAAAATGACCGAAATCATAAGCGTCCCAGGCTATTAACACATTTAATATCGAGCAATAAATAACTCAACTTGCACACGACCTCATTATTTCAGAATAAATTGTCTGCAGTCAAATAATTCCATCTTTTTGTCACAGTTAATCATCGCAAATTACAGCACTCGAGTCGCCGACCTCAGGGCTTTCTTTGTCGAACGAACTCGCCTCTCAAGTTACCAGTATAAACATTTTTCAAATCCATTACCACTATAAATAATCCACCACGGTCTTCACTGGTTTGTGGCCTTAAGTGATGGGAATACGTACAGATTTCATCGATAAGACTTAATTATAGTTTTTTGCTCGCTTCCACTGTGCACAGAATCTTTTATTTTATCTGTAACAAGAAGGTCGTATGTATAACCGGAGCATGCTACACATACGCCCTGTAGATGCGCTTTAGTCACGGAACCTGTGCTTGGCGGATCAATCATTCGGAAAAAAATGAACGTTCGATTTATTAACTTTTCAAATTTTGACTTTACACTTTTAGATAATTCTTATTAAGTAGTTTATATTTGGTCAAGTAGCTTTTTTAATAGATTTATTAGTGAATTGGGGTACAATTGTACATTTTTTTATCCACACTTACAACTATCTTTACAAGAACTAAACGTAAGACAATAGTGTAATTATTAATTAATATATTATTAACATGGTTACCTTAAGAACATACATTTATAATATGTGTATACAATGTATGTATACACATATTATATAATTTAGAATATGTATATATACATACACAAGGCATCCTAAGACTACCCTCATGGAGGGGACGTATCTTAAATATTTACTGCAGATAGGAAACTTTACTTTTGCTCTTAAAACAATATGAAATTCATTCAAATAATTTTATATAATAGCCCGTCTGAATCGGCAATCGAACCCGCTAAACGTGGTAATGTAAAAATCTGTAATTCGGCTGTTTGATCGTAACCCTCAATAGTAAAGCAAACCCCAAATCGTAATTTTGTTTTTTATGTCAAGATCAAAGATATATATAATAATAATTCATGAGTCACGCCCCAAATCCACAGCGCAGGCTTTGTTAAAATATAATATACGGCATCCGTCATAAACTTTGTCCACATCAGTGATAATCAGCCACAGACTTCGTCAAAAATGTACAAGAAAAATCCGCAACACGCTTCATCCGGAATCCTAACACTGCACACTTTGCATCAATCCCCAAGTCGACAGGTACAGTCAGCGTCATATAGTTGGTAGCATCCAAAGTACTCAAAAAGTTCGGTACACCATAGAATTAGTATGGTGTACCGAACTATTTGAGTACTTTGGATGCTACTAACTATATGACGTTGACTGTACGCGGTGCAAAAGATACTACCCGCATTACCACGTTGCATCGCCAGAATTAATGTCTTCTAAATAACAGCATCTTAATCAATTTCGTAGCTACTGTATTATATTATTCTACCGATGGATATAGATAAAAAGTTATGATTGAGGTATAAGTTTAATACCCGCTTTACCTTGCGAAACTATGAAGTTCCATTATATTAAAAAATAAGTATAGGCGTGAATAAGGAAGTTATTGAACCATTGGAATTGGTAAAATTTACATTCTATGTTACATAAAGTTAGTGAGTTTGGCTACGATAGATCTTAGGTTCTAGTGTAAGTTTCTTTTGACATAAAAAACGTCTCGAACGCTTTAGTTAATTTATATGGGAAACTCAAACGCGATGGTGACGTTTTGTTACGTTAAAAACTTACACTCAGTGCTCTGTTGAGAAACATGTCGGGTCACATGTTTTTATATTTAAAGAGTTTCGATTTAGGTATCCCTTAACTTCCGACCCATACAGGTCATTCAGAGAATAAGATTTACGTTTTTCCCGTCGACATTGTGGAAATTATATAATAGTACATTGTGCAACGAGGATGGTAAGTAAGGTATAGTAAACGCGAGTCTATTAGTAGCTTTTAATGACTCAAGTTTATTATACACTTACCACCCGTGGTACATACCATGTTTTTCATCACATTTGCGAGGAAATAAAATAAATTCGTTGGTAAAATATTAGTTACTAGTGTAGTGTAGTTTTACCTATCAGACCGCATCCACTATAAAAGATTGTCAACAATGTCAACTTTGTTCAATGTCTTCCACAGATAATGTTAACAACTGCGTTTTGTTTTCGAAGTTGACAGATCATCCTGTCAAATAGTATCAATTATCAAAATCAAATAGAAAACAACTATTTTTAATAAATACTAAACATTAAATTGCAGTCAAATTTAATATAAAGATATGTTTTATACATATTAAAAGTTGGTTGTAGCAAACTTTTGAAGATATGAAATACACCTTGGCTGTTTAGAAACATCCTAAGTCCAAGTGAACATATACGTTCTGTATATTTTTAAAACTAAACTTAACAGCCCGTGTGAGCTAAATCGGCTATAACTGCTCTGTACTCTCGCAAGTAACAACGCCATTGACGAGCAAGTGTGATGAAAAAATATTACTAGCACTCTTATACGCCTTTAACTCTTATCAGACTGCGCGTATTTCGTCCAGTGCTTCAAACCGGTATATTCTCTATACAAAAATACCGGTATTATTTCGTTCCTTTTTGCTCTTTAGTTCCCTATTTCATGTTTAATTGGAAAATGTTACTTTTTCTGAGAAATAACATAAATACATTACTGAGACTTACATGAAAAACAGGTACTAATTGTAAATAGTACCTAGCCTATTACGATATTTTTTTAAGAAAATCGGTTAAGAGCTGATTACAACGTTTAAAAAGGTACCATAGATACTCATAATCGTACTGTTGCACAACAAACGTGTAGAAAAAGAATAAGGGATAAAGCTTTATCTAATACTTTAGTGAAAAACAAACTGAAGCTATTCGTCACGTTAGAACTTTAATTATCTATCACATTATTGAAAATGTTACTTTTTATTTGTCGAAATTGCTTGGAAAGTTCATGTCAGTCTGTAGTGTTTTCGACCGGCCATTTCACTTAAGAGATTCACGATTCTTAATGGTCAAGCGATTATGTAGCTTATTACGGGGCGATAAAGTCTATATGGTACTCGTCGGTAATGGTTTGTTTACTTTCAATAGTTATTTGAATGGTGTGCTATTATCAAATTTGGCACATAATGGGGCACCCACGCTGGTCGAGATGTAATGGCCGTTCGCTGTAATGCGGTGCCACTTTTTATACATAGGCTTGTTTATATTTCAAAACTTCTTTTTGGTTTAAATGTTATCTGTATGGAAGACAACAATAATAGGAAAACATATAGTCGTATATCCTAGTCTTCTTTGTTACGCCACTCTCCTCTGTTCTGTGCCAATAAATGAATTTCCGATTTATCAGTTGTGTTTAAAATACGCTATATGGTATTAGCGGTATAAAACTAGTTGGTGCATCTACCTCTATTTCTCTTCTCTCTCTCTTGACTCTTGACTTTCAACTCCCAGTTTCGTTTATATCCATATTGTGACGTTATGTACAGTCAAGTGTAAAAATTCGTTAACAGCCAAAGTCTCAACAATATGTACCGAGCAACTCTATTGTACAGTAAATAAGGTAGGACGTATTTATGAAAGGATTCTTTCGGAATATATTTTTGAACTTGACTGTACCATTTGCAATTTATTTCGAGAATCTCACTTTTACTCCGATTAATAAGGCGTCATGACAGAGCCAATCGTCCGAAATTTACGAATATCGTTTTTCGCGGTAGCGCCACTGCTAAGCATGCAATATTGTGGAACTAGCACCCGGCTTTAGCGAACGCGCTATTGCATAGTTTCAAATGTTCCCATCGACTTTATTCACTAAACGATGCTGCGATAACTCTATTGTGTACTCTTATTACACACCAACTTTTAATTATCAAACATTCCTATTAAACTTATCTCTGTTGCAATTCAAACCTAAAGATACAGTTATTAAAGTAGAATTTTATCTTAACCACGGTTTGTTAGATATTTCGATTAATCCATCTAGCTCGCATCTCATTCGATAGCATGAATGCATAATAAACTTTAATGTTTAGGAAATAAGGTTGCAACTTGATTGAAACGTGTTCAAAGGTTATCAGCTCGAGAAAGCATACTCGTACGTCCGATTTGATAATACCTTTATCAGTAACGAAAGTTTGATACGTAACATTGGCACATTGGCATTGTCCGAGAACTTTCTTTTGCACAATTGTGTTTTAATCACTCGGTAATTAAACCCGGGGGCGAGTGACGGGTGAAATGTGTAATAATTACGTAGACTTACGTTACGTGTGTTACGCGTGAACCTACTCCCACAGACTCCGCAATATTTTATCAATCCGCTATTGCGATAGCGAATTAAAATGATGATGAAATATTGTCTCGTTTTAATAAACGTGTAAGTCAAAATAAAGGCTAGGATTAATCTATTAGCAATGGGATTTTATATTCGACAAATCTTTACGAATAGCGCTACGAAACAGTGAGCATTGATGAATATGAAATGTTATTTTAAAAAGTCTTCAATGAAACATAAAACGTTAGTTTTGGACGCACACACCTGCGAAATAATTTAAACTCTAAGATTTATCGACAGCATTGGTTTAGCATAGCGACTAACCCCAAATAAATTAAAAAATAACACGGCTCTACTCATGTTTATTTACTCACTCGCGCGACATGTTTCGGAGAACATAGGCCTCCAATATCAAGCACTAAGTGTGCTGAGTGTTCGTTCGATTCGGCGATCGCGTCGCCGCGTAGAACGTGAGTAGAGCCGTGTTAATTTTTAATTTATCTGATATGTCTCACGAAATTTTAAATACAAACTAACCCCAAAGTTCTGTGTAGATCAAGTTACGAGTTATACCACTTAGCGGCAGGAGTAACTGAAACACTTACGCTCACGTACGCGTGGGTTTTATTCTATACGTGGTGACTTAAGAGCGACACCTCTACTGAAGTAAGTGATCTGTGAAGTTACATAAATCACTTCCCTTTTTCCTGGCCCGCGCCTATACGCCCAGGACGGGTATTTAGTGTCACTTATAGCTGTCAATTAGGTGTGATACTTACGCGATTAGATTATGTCATTATTGGTGGTCAGTTTATAAATCAGCTATTTCCCGCGACTTCGGCTGCGCAAGATTAGTACTTCGTATATACTATTTTTAAAAGCCGCCAATCACACAATATCTTTATAAATTATGTTTGGACGATAGGACCCTGCCTATGAAGCCGATGGGGTGTTCAAATCCCAGTAAGGGTATTCATTTGTGTGATGATATTTGTTCCTGAGTCATGGCTGTTTCCTATGTATTTAAGTATTTGTATATTATATATATCGTTGGCTGAGTACTCACAACACAAGTATTCTTGAGCTTATAGTGGGGCTCAGTCAACTTTCATCAAGTGCTCTCAAAAATTCACTATTTAGTAGAACTACATGTACCAGTCAGCTGCAGTAGTTGCTAAGCGGATCAGGTTATCCCCAAATTTGCCACGGCTCATGGGAGCCTAGGGTCCGCTTGGCAACTAATCACAGGATTTGGCGTAGGCACTCGTTTACCACCACTCGCAGCGCGCAAACAAAGTACTTATTATATAAATCTAAGAGATACAAATTATTGCGTTTCGACTTTAGTCCCAATGAGCAGATTCCCGCCGGCTTACCTAACTCCTATCAGTTCTCAGTTCAGTCAACAGTTCTCCTTGGGTATGAAGAAATGCCAAAACCATATAAGATCCGTCCTGCCTAAGAAAAAATATTACCTGCCGTCGTGCCAGTGACATTTAAGTAATCTTAAATTACATAAAAAACTAAAATATATTAACCGTATAGAAGCGGGTAACTCACGCTTTGTAAGTCGAATATCAGTCTTCGACGGTCAGCCAACGCGAACGGCTCATCATTATATACTCCTCGTTACAGAATGAAACATGTCGACCAATATTCGACTTTTAAAACGCTAGCTACCAGCTTCTATACAATTAATACATTACGATAGTTTGGAGTTTAAAAATTACATCTATAATTTGTACATAGATAAGTGGTAATTTCAATAATTATGAATAGACTTGCCTTCCTTTTTTAGCAGTAATCAATTATGATTGAGAAGTTTCCTGCATTACTTGTCTTACCTTGGGCTCGAATGGCATAATCTTGTCATAATGTTGTTGGTGATCAGCTCGGTAGAAAATGTACCAAGTTAGTAAAGCCACAGACTAGGTACAGTTTGTTAAATTTTTATATAACACTGAAAACAGGTATGACATATTTATGTCAAATATTATGTCTAAAAGTATTCCTGCATACAATATAGTAGAAAATAATCAGAACCGTTGTTCGCTTTATCATTCACGTACCATATTTCTTGTTCCCTTACCGACCGATGTGTGATGTTATATTAATACTTATTAGTACGCAGAATGCAAAGTTACTGCCTTTTATTTACGCTTATTTTAGTCCTTATATAATAATGTATTTATTTTTCTTTGCCAAATTATAATTATTATTTTATCCGTTCACTTCAGAAACATGTGTATAACCAGCCGTTAAACTTGGCCTATCAGCTACCGTGCATAACATAATCGATCGCTACTTACTATTCTCCCCGTGGGCGGTCGTGTTCAAACCGATTCGCGACATGCCGCCCACGACCCGTAACTTTGTGCCAATACCACCGCGACAACATTCGCAAACTATCTTCATTCCTCCCTCACTTTAAATATCTACTTTAAATCCATCATATACGACTTAATTTTGATTGATAGTATTATTCGCGTAATAGCTTGTTTTTCCCCTAGATTAGTTCGCAAATCCAGTAGTTTACATTTTAGGTTAGACAGTGAGAGTTCACTTTCGCCTTCAGAAATTGGCGAATTGGCGTGTGGGATGCCGTGTGACCGATGCGTGTCCGAATATTTGCTAATCGGTTTGACCCACAATTTAAGTTAAATGGTTGTAATAAAAAACGTGACGAGCTTGACAATGCCACTACAAGTTCGTAGATAGCGAAAGTTTGTCAACAATTTTTTTTTTATTTGACAGCTCATTTTTGTGGTAGGTAATTATTACTACTGTAAAACAGTGTTGATGGAAGTTTTCCAGATAAAAGTGCCCCCAAATAACGCGACGTGAAAGAAGTTATATAACGTCAGTTCTGTTGTATTACTGCTTGAAGTTTATGAAACCAAATCTAAATATGTATTAAAGTTTAGTGCTTAATTAATCGTTACAAAATTGACATTGTTAATTGTCTTTTCTGCAAGTCACGCTAATAGGGACATTTTTTTCTGTATACTCCCAGATATACCAATGCAACTGTTTTTTAGATTGTGTATCTACACTGTTTTATAGTAGCCTGGTACTTGCGGCAACTTGTATCTGTGTACAACTAACACTTCAGTCGTTCCCTTGAACACCATTCCGAGTGTAAGTTTTTAACGTAACTTTCACTTTTTAAGGCACTTGTTATGAAAAATTGGGTTCGATACACGTATAAAAACTTCTTTAAGACTCGGGTGATTGTCACCCTCGTTTCACTCGGGCTCCAACTTTCACCCTCGTCGAAAAAAAATTTTTTTTTACTAGTATCGAAATGTACTATTTTACGTCAAAAGAAACTTGCACTAACGTATGCGGAGTGAAATTTGGACAAAGTGCAATGTTGTTTTAAACAAAAAAAACACCATTATTTTTTTTAATAGTTATGTTTTTATAATAAAGTACCTAATAATGATTAATGTAAAATTAAGTTTACTCCCATGCGAGATGCTTTACGGCAGTTCTGAGGAACTTTGTCCATCGCTGTCGAAAACATAGATGTGGGCATTTTATTCAACTCCAATTTTATTTTACGAATCAAGCTTTGCACATTTTTGGGCCGAAAATTATTGCAATATACTCGCTTCAGATTTACCCAAAAATCTTCAATAGGGCGAAGTTGCGGAACATTAGGTGGATTTGATGTCTTCGGTACGTATGGGATGTTTAGCTCCGCCATTTTGCTAAGTGTTTTTTTGGAATAATGGCTTGAGGCTAAGTCTGGCCAAAACACAACATTTTCTCCTCTGTGACTCGTATTTATTAAATCTCGCACTAATGGCAAACAACGCTCTATGTAGCGATCGGCGTTCACAGCTAAACCTGATTCAAAGAACACCGGCTTGGACATTCCGCGTCGACTGATGGCAAGCCATAGCAAAACTTTTTTAGGAAACTTGGTATGCTCAACATATTTCACGTTCTCATCAGTTGGACCATTGGTGTTCTCAAAATAGTAATTGCCTTGCCACTCGTTTCCATCTAACGTGAAATATGACTCGTCATCCATGACGCAAGTCACATTGTTTTTTGGCGTAAAATATTTCTTTGTCCAATTTACGCAGCCGTATTTTCTGAGTGGATTTTTGATTTTCGGAGACGGTGGATTTAAATTTTCTACACCGCTTATCGATGCCTATGTCTTCAAGATATTTTTTGACAGTTTTTCCGTCACATTAAAATTTTCTTCCGAGCTCTCTGTAAGATTTAGCAACACGACTGGCGGTAATTTTCTTTAGTCGAGCTCTCTCAGAAAACTTGCTCAAGCTGGGATAATTTCCAGAACCAGGCCTTCTAGCAGTGGTTGTTTTTAAGGTAAAAGACGCTAAAATATTATAAATGGTGCTCCGACTCTCACCCATTTGAACAAAATATTCCACCACCTTCGATTTCGGCCATAGGGGATGTATACTGTAGAAATTACATACAGTTTTACGACGGCGTTCTTGGTTATTTACCATAATTACAAAATCAAACATCCAATCCTTATGAAACTTACCAGACTGATTGACAGATATATAGACTTGATATTGACATACACACATATTTTTTTTAGATTTTTGTTTTTTACATTTTATTTATTCAAACTTTGTCCAAATTTCACTCCGCATACGTTAGAGCCTCTGAGCCAAATTTTTGATTTTCAAGATCTATTAAGGATATTGTCAAGAGTAACCCGCCTGGTAACAATGAAGACATTATTGTAGAAACAATTTCCATTATTTGAATTTATTATTGTTTTGTACTTTTATGGTCAATTTAATAAGATTTTTGCACTTACGTTTTGTTATGTGTTCTATTGTATAATGGAGAAAGCTAATATGAATATAGATAAGCTGTTCATTGTTCGCTGGTCAGATTTGATCTAAATCTGTTCTTTATTTTTAAGTTTGTTTGAAATAAATTATTTTTCGTTTGCATAAGTTTAGGTGTTAATTGAAATATAACACTTTCAACTTTCGCATTTTTTTAAACATTTTTATTAAAGACTACAGAAACGTCGGTACTGAAGGTAATTAAGAGTTAATTGAAATATTTAACGTGTCTTTAAGTTGTCATCACTAGTAAAATCAATATTTTACTTTACTGCCTACTATTATAAAAAATGGTACTAAATTTACAAGATAACATAATAGATAGTGTTTTTGGTAGTAAATATTGTTGAAAAATATATATTTAATCTCCTTAGATTATATTTATTCCCACCATACAAGTAAAATCCTACTCGAATTGGTTCTTTATACCTAGTGTAGGAAATAAAGTAGAATCTCTTGTATCACAATCGAAGGAAACAAATGAAGTTCAATTCTCTGTTCCAATTGTATAAAATTCAAATTTCATTATAGTAATAAGTACTTAAGGTCGGCTAGTAGGTCTTACGAGGATATAGGTATATTATATCACTCAATTAGGGTGTAGAGAAGAAAACAAAACTGCTTGATTTACAGCAGTGACATCCTTGCCGTAGTGACAATACACGGTTACACCACCGATACAGTAATGTCACTATTTGCATAACTATTGTCCGCGCGTTGCCCAACGTTACTCCTTGTGCTATAGGTTACTGATGCGCCGATAGCTCCTCCGTAGACTAAAGCTGTACTCTGGGCGTTTCGTCGCAGATCGTACAGTCAGCAGCAAAAATGGCTAAGCGTTTGAAGTGTTCAAAATGACCTACACGCGCTCTTATTCTCTTGACAGTAAAGATGTGTTGATGTCATTTTGAACACCTCAAACGCTTAGCCACTTCTGCTGCTGACTGTACTTGAGACCAAATATACATCACATACAGTTTGTCACATATAGTTCGCTAGCGTGTTACGAAACGACGCACCACAAACATCTGCCAGCCTGTTAACCCTGTATATTTTTTTACAAATTGACACTTCACAATGCAAACACGAGTTCATAATAACATCCCTGTGATTGAATAATTATGAATTATGTTTTGTGTTTATTCCGAAGACGACAACAGTCCGAGTTTATAAAAAACCGTCCGTGAAATGTAAACCCACTTCAAAGTAGCTATTCAACTAATTAAAAAAGTTTCAATATTCTTGCTAGATTTCCAACTTGTACGGTTCGTAACGTACAAAAAGTGTCGTATCTGAACACAGATACTGTAAGTTGAACGCAGTATTTCTGAGTCAAACCATACATAATTACGTTTTTTTTTTGATTGCCATAATGAGTTACGAAGATTTTTCACAGTTGCGACGATTTGCAGAGCCTAAAGTTTACAGATAGAAAAAGTCACTTCAATGTTTTTATAGATGTTGGAGAAACAACAAAGGTAGAAATAATTTTATACAATATACTATGTATTCCACATCTAAGATGGTAAGGCTGTATAACCGGTGCTGTATGGGAACCCAAACATTTAGAAAGTCGCAACACACAATCATTATTGTCATTAGTTTTCGACTGTCACCTATTACCGACACAAATGACAATGTAGATGCGTCTTTATTCTCTTTAAGGTTACAGATCCGCCGATATCGGCGAGCGCGAGATGCGAGACGAACGACAGCTCATTTGTTTTACTTAAGATCATTCCGATGATTGTTTTCATAAGTACATATTATGTGTGCGTAAATACTTTCGTCGGTAAGTTCGTCGAGACATCCGGGATCATGATGGTTTTGGCTTACATTTTTAGTAGTATTTTTTTTTATACGACGGTGGCAAACAAACATACGGCCCGCTTGATGGTAAGCAGTTACTGTAGCCTATGGACGCCTCCAGAGGATTCACATGCGCGTTGCCTTCCCTTTAAGAACCTATATACTACTTTTTTGAAGAACCTCATACTGTAGTCCCTAGGGAAAATCTCGGCAGGGAGTTCATTCCACAGCCGGAGTGTTCGCGGGAGCAAATCTTGATATATTATATTGATGGTTTGTGTATTAAAATAGCGCGTTCATTGTAGTTTAAAGGAAAAATACTGTTACAAAAAATAAGTACTGCTGTTAGTTTTAAAAAAGTGCATCCCGTTGAGTTTATTGCCGGTAATTATCATCTCAGGTCAGAGGTTAGAACAACCCGTGGTGTTTTATTGACGTTCATGAGCGCATTGTAATGAATTGAAAAATAAATGTAAGTTTTAAGTATGCTTGATGTTTGTGCTTACAAGACCACACTAATATAAGAGAGAGCTCCGAGATACAATTGATCAAATTTTTTGTCTTTTTATTGTGACTGAAAAATATAATCAAGATACATTTTATTTACTAAAAAATACTATGAACTTCATTCGGATACGTACTCATGTTGAAATCAATATAATGTCACCCATAATGACACGTATACGACGAGGGATAGATAGAAAAATTTAACAAGTCTAAGCGGTACTCGTGTAGCACACTTGGTACTGCACTGTGCTAGTGATCCAGTGGTTGTGGGTTCGAGTCCCGCCGCGAGTCAAATTTTTCTATTTTTCTTTCGATCTAAATATCGAAGATATTCGCTAGCAGATGTTTCTGCAAAATAATTCAATATATATGCTTTAAAGTTGACAAGTACGACCATCATAATTTATATTATATAATAACCATGTCAATCAGAATGTCATAGTTTGCAAGGCGGCAGCATTTATTTGAATGGTAGTGTGATTGCATACTTATCTAATTCCGCATTCACAACAGGTGCAAATACATGATCTTGATAAATCGTCGCGTAAATGAGGAGCGAACATTAATCTCATTCGCCTTTCCCTAAAACCATTGTTGCACAATTGCCACGCCATACGTTTCTGCCATATCTGCATTTCAAAATTCATCCTATTGTGTAACTTACTGCTTGTGAACAAAGCACATAATCACAAGATTTTTCAAAGGCAGATGCAACCTTTTTCCTCGCCGCAGAACATTCGCCGTGGGAAGTTCAATAGGCCAGAGAAATGAGACATTGTTAAGAGTGGCGAGAATTAACTTTAATTTTGTTATGAAACGATGAATCGGGTTTTAATTAGAATGCCCTTTTAATAACAATGAGCTGTTTATGTCAAACAGAAGCGAGATTCGCACGCGGCTTTTCAAATGCCGACTAAAATAGTAATACTTATATCCGCCGCTTATTACTGGTCTTAAAACCATTTTTCTTTTAAAATCATTATGCTATCCTATCCTATGGGATTAGGACGTGCACTGCTGGACATAGGTCTTCCCCATAAACCGCTACAGAGCTTGGCAGGCGGGTTGGCGATTGCAGTATCTTTCCCTACTCTAAAGGGACACTGCTACCCGTTCTCTAGTGGATTCTGGTCGCAATTTAGGGACTACACTCGGGTCCGTCTCATAACAAATGGCTATATCTATTTGTCTGTAATTTCTTCTAACAATTATGTACTCGTATTGCACTTGCATAATGATTATTAATGCTAGCAGCGTAACATTAGGACTATAATTAGTCGTCCCAATCAATCACATATAAATTATCACCTGTACGGTAACTTTTACAAATGTGCACACCAATTTCAATCTTATTGCCCCGACTTTAAGTTTGAAATCCGATGTGATTGTAGAAGTTATGGAAAATCATCGCTTTCCGGATCATACGGGAAGTTCTCCCGTATAATTGCAGCTGTCTTGTGCAGCTCTTGATTACTATTAATGGCCGCTAGTATCGCTCAATCAAATGTCATTTGACACTTTGATTGAGAACCTAATGCATGTGATCTTAGCGATAATGGCAGGTCTAAGTTGATAAGCCGATTAGTTAATCAACTGGTTTAAAATAATGATACAACTGTAATTGATTGACGACTCCTTTAACTTAATTTGTTTCTAAATGCGCAGAGTATCAGAATCCAAAAAACTATACAGAATGCAATAAACTATTTTTCCGCCTACATCTATTATATTAATGTTACATAGGTACTGTGTTGTTTGTTTCATCTCATATTTATTGCACAAAATACGCCGTCTAATGTCTAATATATCACAACATCTAGCCAAAGAGCACAGCTCAAAAAACAGCAAATGATCCTTAGAGAGGTCTGATGATGAATAGAATAAATAGCCACTTCATTTGATCGCCGTGAAAAGAAATTTGATCTATGTTTACGAATAAATATTATTTTTAACAAAAGTATCGTGACATTCAAATGTAAAAGTACAATTAATAAATCTTATGCTGTCGCTAAAGAGATGGTTTCCAACCTTACCTTTTTTTTCTTCTTACCTTAGTTTCTCTTGTCAGATCCTGGAGACCTATTTAATAATTAAATAACTTTGTCTCAAGCGTGCTGTGCTTTGTGTAGTTACTGAGTAACGAATACAAAGAATCTATTTCGGATGTGAAAACGCTCAAGTTCGTGTTTCTACGAACGAAAGTTCAGCTTTGCCCCTAGAAACAATGTTTAGAAATTATGTTCAGCATTTAAACTCGTGTGAACAGTTTAATCTAGGAATAAAAATAATAAAATTTTCTTACATTATGAAGGCCACTTTACTTATAAAAATATTTATTTATCCAGCGAACAAATTAAAAACAGAAGGAAACTTAAATTAAATAAAATACTAAAAATATAAATAACTAAAAACTAAACCTAAAATACCTATCTAAAATAAAAGATCCCCCGTGACATGGTGCCGTAAACGCTGGCAGCATTTCCTCGCTGTATCGCAATGCTTATGCGTTGAGCGAGGAAGCTGCCAGCTCTCCGGTCACCAGTAACGTCGATAAGACGTTTGGCCAAATCTTTGAAAAAGGCATGGGCACTTGGTCCCCACGGGCCAAGGGTCTCGACGCCAAATGGTACAAATTGTATTCGCATAAGTAGATGCTAATTCATGGAAGAAGAAGCGCCCAATTAACAACCTCCGTGTAAAATGTGTCCTTAACAACAACCGTGTAAAATGTTTTTTTTTTTAATTATATTAAATAATTTTTAATTATAAGTTAAATTACTTGTGTAATCAAATATAGCGGTACTATATATTATGCAATGTTTTGAATCAATTAGTTATTTTCCAAGCGCCTTCAATCAAGAATCTGGGTTTAACAATTTTGTAACCTCATGCTAGGCGGTTAACAGTTAATCCCGATTGGACTTTTTGCCCACTGCTCACAAACGGTAAAAGGCAAGTCAAAATACTGGTGAAATGTATGGACTGGGCCGTAAGCTTGTGTTTTCATTTTACGTGCTCACTGAATGCCGTAGAAGTGTACACGGAACCGCGACTATGAAATCATTTTATTACTAGTAATTACTGCTTGGTTTCTGTTTTCTAATGAGGACTTATGAGAAATTTCGTTCTCTTAATTCTTTGAAGTAATTCGCAGCGTGGTAGACAATTTGTAATAGCTTTTCTGCTGGTAAACATAAACAATGTAACTAAAGTAATTGTGTCTAAAAATAATTATGCGAATTTATGTCTTTACATTGTCATAATAAAAATGCTAAATCAAATGGATCGAGGCGAGAAAAGCCACGTACATACCTACATTCTATAAAGAATTCTTAAAGTAAATAAAAAAAAAATACAGGTCCTTTTGTTGAGATACGTAAAAAAATTGTAAAATTAATTTGACATTAAATATTTGCTTTTGCCGATACGATTGCACCAACTTGTTCATCACGTTATATTTAGGAAATCTAATTAGACAGTAACTTTACAGCGTTAATTCTTCTTCTAATTAGACAGTAACTTTACAACGTTGTTTCTTTATTAAGTTAATTTAAAAGCATTTCTTTCAACTTTTGAAAACAGGCTGAATCGTAGACAACGTGGTGTTCTTACTGTTTCACCTCATTCATTTACTGTTGCTCTGTGGTTCCATACAAACAGTTCATATGGACCCGGGTATGTCCTTAAACTACGTCCAACAATGAGAGGTAGGGCACAGCGAAGTACCATCACGCTTGAATCTGGAGAAGCCCAACTGGGGAAGTACCTCCTCCTTACAGAAGACCACAGCCATAATAGCACTGCTACCTTTCAGGTATGTAGTGTTGTGTTCCTGATGGTAAATAAGGTTCCCAGAGCTCCAACCCACTTATAGGTCGGCAACGCGCTTGTGACTCCCTTGGTGTTGCGAGTGCCCATGGGCGACGGTAATTGCTTACCACCAGGGAATCCGTCTGCTCATTTGCCACCTTTGTCATAAAAAAAATGGAGTCACAGTCTTTCTTCATAACATTCTATGAGCATCTTGTGAGTCAGGAACTCCCTGGTAAAAGTCTAGTTTCAATTACAGCGCTGTCAGTCTGATGCGGCCGCCCTGACTGTGGCGTCGCCGGGGGCGCAGGTCAGGTCACCTGGCGAGAACCATTTACTTACATCATCTGATCCGAAAGTGAGAGTAAATTCAATTCGTATGTATGAAATAGGGTAAATCTTTAAGCATCTGTCAATTTTCCAAACTGTATTTTTGTGTGGGGATTCTGGGGCAATTCTGTTCTACACATTTCTAATAAGATATACTATTTGTTTCAGGTAATTCACATTTAAAAGCTGTATGTGTTGGATGTTATTGACCAGAGGAAGCATACATGTGTTTGTAAGTTTGGGTATTCTGGTATGTATATAAAAGCAGGTAATTTATTACGGTTCATTATAATATTATGAGTTAGTATTTATGTAAGTATGTATAACATGTAAGCTTTTATTTAACTTGCAATGTAATTTAAGTATGCCATAGAGCCAGAAGGAGATACAATCGACAAAAAGCTTTTACCTAAAATGAAAATTTTGACAGGAACATAATTGTATTTATTAGTCATTCCACTGCTAAGAAAACGTCTCCCCTCTTTAAATTAAGTACCAACCTGTATATCTCAATTATATTATTTTAATGGGTAAATATTATTAATCAACTCGATTCCTTTTGTCTATTATTTCTTTACTTATAACAGCTTTGCTATAGACTTGCCCATTACAATAAATAAATCACAAATTCCAGAACGAAGGGAGTTCCAACTTCGACACGCACTGCGTTTTGTAACCCGTTAGCAAACCACAAGTCAATGCGAACAATACGGCATCGTTGGCACCAGTTAACACTGATTAGGAAGCTTACTTAGCGCCGAGTAAAACAATCATTGATAACTGTTTAGTGTGAAGCCAGCTGCGAGACCGGATTGTGCCGGAGATAGGGTTCCCACCGAGTAGCACGAATTATCGAACACACTTGTCCACAAGAGTTTGAAATGGTGTTTGTATTATCTTCGAATTAGTGTTTGATTATAGCCAGGCCATTAATTATATGACAAGCAAAGCGAATTCAAAACCATTACTAGTTTCATTAAAATTGGTTGTCAGTTGTCACTAAAATTATAAAGGCGAAAGTTTGTGAGTGTGTATGTGTGTTACTTCTTCACGTCTAAACGGCTGGAGCAATTTGAATACAATTTGATATGGAGTTAGCTAACACCCTGGATTAACACATAGGCCGCGTTTTTTTCCTTAATAAACCGCAGGTAACACCGCGGGGCACAGCTAGTTTTCTATAAATATAGAATTCCATAACGTAGAACGCTTACCTAGAACAGGCACGCGTTCGGTTAGTTATTCCGCTCTTTTTACCCAATAGTCTACTACATTGACTATCCATAGTCTTAACACCATGGCGGGTTCCAAGACTAGGAGAAGCATCATCCGATTAGTGTAGTTACGCACCGGATACGCCTTCCAAATGTCCGGAACACCATTGTTCAGTGTACCGGAAAGAAATACAAATAAAAAATATTTAAGTTGTCTCATGGTTTTTGTAGAGTGGTAACCCTAATCAAAGTGGGGCCTAATCGTTGCGCGGGCGCCGCCGACCGCCAATTTCTTCAATCACTCAATTGTGCGGAATTCGCGACGGACGCTCACACACTCATTGTTGGTGTCATCTTGCAACAAGTTGATAGTGCATGCGGTTTAACCCAATGCAATGGGTTAATATCGTTTAAAAAAAATATCAACAGTTTTTGAAATGTTTGCCTGTACCCTTACCATGAGTTGAGACATTGACGTTTTCGATAACGAGTAGCGTGTTTACTATATGTGCATCTCGCTTGTACTATTTTAGTGCGAACGAGATGCACAACTAGTAAACTCGATACACGTTATCGAAAACGTCAATGTCACAACTCATGGTAAGGGTACTAATACCAGAATCAACATAATATACCGGGTGTGGCCTGTAATAAGAGCAATAACTTAAGGGTCGCTTCTATATCACGAACGTTGCAACATTTGTTCTACAACTTTAAAGAATTGTGTAGGTAATTAATTACTGGGATTTTTTTCAAACAAACTTAATAGTATCATCAATGAACAGCATCCAATAGTCTAGTTGACATTTACTGTCAGCCTACACACTTCATTTAGTTTCCATACTACCTTGCTTGCTTGGAAAATCTTTTTTTTATTCATATTTAGTTAACTAAGTTATTCTCAAAAATCGTGGAACGAATGTTGCTACGTTTGTGGTATAGAAATGATGCTTAAAGTTATTATTACAGGCCACATACGATACGGTGTTAATAATAAACATGAATTCAAATGCTGGTGTTACTTTTAACTTTTTAATACCAATCTAGTTGTTAAAAAAGTGTTCCAACCAACCAGCTCCGCAGGGAATATTGGACAAGATTGCATTTTAAATAGAACTTTAATTGAAATCCCGCCACTTAATTGGTTTTCTAGGGTTTAATAAAAAAGGATCGGCGGACATTCCTTTAAAATTCATTAGGTTTATACTCGTATGTAGTTTATATTCAAAGCCAATAGCGAACTCTATTGTTTGTTTTATAAAATCCATAGTCGTTTATATTTTTCTTTTTATATGTTTAGGTAAAGTGGCGTTATATTTTCCGGTCCCGTATATGTTAGAATAAGCTAGCCTATATGACTATTCATAAATTCTAAGCTGAATTCAGCTTAGAATTTATGAATAGTCATATAGGCATTCGTACATTCGGCTTCAAATAAATTCGGACCTTTCGCATTATTAAGTGCAATTATGAATACAGTCAGCAACGTAATATACATAGATAAAATAGTGAGAGCGTGGATTTGCATGTGTAGTGGTTGTACGGAAAAACGGAAATTTCAAATATAGAATGCACAGAATACCACTACAGATGCAATTCCACGCTCTTGCTGCAGGTCGATTCACGAGAGTTGGCACGAATGGAATGAGTGACTGAATGAAAATGTCTATGTGTGTGTCACATTAACCAATAAAATAGTGACTCGATTGTATACCGATACCGATACAAGTGTCACTCATACAATGAATGTATCGTTCAATCCATTCGTGCCAACTCTCGTGAATCGACCTGTAATTTATCGATATATAACGTTTTAATTTTATGGACTCGGTTTTAACTAACGCGACGAAAAACCGAAAAATGCCACTGGAGTAATATTGCGCTAGAGTGCGATAGGCAGTATCTGACTGAACGACGTAGACTATTCACTTGTGTCAGAAAGATCGTAAACTTGGCCACGGCCGCGGGTGTGGCCGAATGATGAGTTATGGCGATTCTCTTTTGTTTTTGTAATATTTAATCTATATTTTTCAATCCATTACGCATAAATCCTCCTATAGGTTTTAGGAGAGTTTTTATTTTTTGGTTTTTAAATTAGTTGGTTGGTAATTAGGATAGGTATTGGCTGGGAGGAGTATTGGTAGATAGGATTAATCTTATTGTTTATATCAAAAAATTGTTTATATCTATCTCCGTTCGTGCTAGAAGAATATCTAGGTATAGTTATAACGTTTAATAAAACAGGTCATCTTATGTTATTAATAATTCGTAACACATAAAGTGTCTATTTAATGTAAATTGTAAGAAAGGAGTGATAACTCCATCCCATCATGCGCTACTCGTTTGGTCATTAAAAATCCATATTAAACATAAACATGTTTATTGTTCTACCGCACTGGTAAAATCGAGAATGCCTACCTCCTAGGAATTGTTACCACAATAACAGGATTAGTTTGAACAATTGACAAACAATCTTCATTTACAGCAGAAACTTTAGTACAACAAGCCGTTCAGAAGTTTCCCATTATTTGCATCAGGAAGCGTCGGGCAAGCGACATTCTGTCGCATTTGCATAGCTTTCTATTCCCGCTAGATGGCGCTGTCCCGTGCCAGTCGAAAAGACGAGCATCAATGCAAGTCGTACGAAGTTACGCTGCTTTGGAGCAACGCGATCCCATATTGCGTAACGTCATGGCTTGTTAGGCGGTTTATTGTGTGGCGAACAAAGATATTAAGACAGGTGAGTGAGGATGTGTGGTGTGTAGGAAGCTGTGAATAATGGCGCATACGTATAGCTGAACGGGTAGATGGGACTGTTATAGTATGCTCGTTTGCCTCTAGTTTCGCCAATAAGTTCGGTTTGTTTTCGGCTGTGTACAGAGTACAATACTTTTATCAATAGCCAGACTTCATGCCATCACATGATCCGAAAGTTCAATATTATTTTTTTATTAAAACTGGTTTTTGATCAGCGGAACAGGCCAACCATTATTTTATGAATAAGACTCTTCATCGTCATCATTTATTTAAGAGCTTGGCTCTTGTCGGTGGAGTAATTTCCATTCGGGTCTATTCTTTGCCTTTTCCTTCAACTCTCCATAAGTTACTACTTCAACTTTTTCTTTCAACTGCTCCATGTAAGTTCTAAAACTCTCTTAAGTACTTAAAAACTTATTAGTATAGAAATTAAAAAAAAATATCTTGATTTCATTGTGATTTCATTCTTCAGATCTCGTATAAATTCAAAGTGTATTGCGAAGTACATACTCGTAGTTCTCCCTGAAATCTGAAGAATGAAATCGAAACGAGTATAAAGCTTACTATCTGTGCATCTAGCTTGTACTATTTTAGTGCGAACGAGATGCACAGATAGTAAACTCGATACTCGTTATCGAAAACCGTAATGACACAACTCATGGTAAGGGTACTGCAGGGAAATATAGCTATGAGTCGGCCAGAAGCCTTAAGAAGTGCTGAGATGCTTTGAAAATGTAAGCAGCTCGGTTTGAAACAGCACACGTGAGCTATTGAGCTACTTACAGCGGCCTTGTCCCCCGGCGGTCCTTTTACGGAGGCTGCTGACAGCCTGATCTACGGACCGTTGAATATTTACGCACAATATGTAATGCTAAGTGCAGACTCCATTTATTGCAGAATGTCGACTTCATGTTTGCTTACTTGTTAAAACTGCATTTGTTTATTAAATGAGTAAAAATTATTTAATTGAAGTCTGATTATGATGTTTTTATTAAAGCTTACAGTGACTAGTCCGATTCGTTAGAGGCTCAAAAACACTTATATTTTGTTTTTGTGTCTCCTTGTAGTCTGTGGTGGCGTGTTTTGCCACCCATTGAGATAGAACAGGTATTTGGGCCGATGCGTATAATGAGGATTAGAGTTGAAATAAAAAAATATGGCTTCCATCAATAAATCAATCGATGATTTCGCCAGTGTCAAGTAGAATAACAAATAAGTATAATAACATATAAGTTTGCCCTTAGAGCATGACGTTGTTCGGTAGTAGGCCTTGCGTTTTGTAAAGTGGTAGCTGGACTTTACAGAAAGCTAAGAGGCGGCCGTGACCCCGGGATTGCCGGGTGATGATCAAAACAGTGGTGAAACACGTTTTGAAATCTATTCTTCATTAGAATCATTAGCTGCACAATTCTGCGTTAGATCACTTCATAATACGCTATCAATAATACACACTAAACTACGGTTGAACAAAAAACAAAAAATATATTTTCAAGATGACTTCGCCATTTTGAGGTTCAACCGTCAATCCTCAAATATAGGGGTCTCGACAACAATTACAAATTAAAAGTCACACAGGATAGCTATTGTCATCAGTGTCATCACGACGATAAAACATGATCACTATGGAAAATTAATGTCGTCGCTTATAAATATTGATATTCTGCAAGGCAAACTCCTGGATCTTAATGATAATATTTTTCTTTCCTTCCAAACCTTATTAATAGTAGCCATAGGAGAGGTAAGTTTGAGCAAATATTTTCTTTATGATAATGTGGGCAATCGATCGTCAAGATGTTTGCAAAGATATGGCCAACGCCCTTCTGGTCAAACACACGTCGTATCAAGAAAAAAACTACTCCAACCACTTAAATTGTGCTTTACTGTTGATCTTCTGTTTACAATTGATGTGATGAAACACCAAAGGCTTACTATTTAAGTGGTGCGGCGTGAGCTTAGGATGTCCTGATTCCTGATATGTGTTAACCGGATACGTCATCCTGAAGATCTATTGGATAAAATTCCTATATATATTCACACCAGAAAGAACTACGTTTGTCTATTTGCTTCTTCCTTGTTTGTCCCAGTGCGATAGAGAGGGAAATTTCAAATTTAAATTTTAGTTCGTCGTCGTTGTCTTTCGGAACAAAAGTACAGCTTTTTTTTTATCACATAGGCGGCAAACGAGCAGACGGATTGCCTGGTGGTAAGCAATTACCGTCGCCCATGGGCACCCGCAACACCAGGGGAGTCACAAGCGCGTTGCCGGCCTTTAAGGGGGGTTGGAGCTCTGGGAACCTTACTCACCATCAGGAACACAACACTAAAGACCTGAAAGGTAGCAGTGCTATAATGGCTGTGGTCTTCTGTAAGGAGGAGGTACTTCCCCAGTTGGGCTGCTCCAGATTCAAGCGTGATGGTCATCGCTGTGCCCTACCTCTCATTGTTGGACGTAGTTTAAGGACAAACCCGGGATCTATTGCATTAAAATCCAATATATATTCGCACCAGAAAGTTCTACGTTCGTTCGTCTATTTGCTTCTTCCTTGTTTGTCCCAGTGCGATAGAGAGGGAAATTTCAAATTTAAATTTTAGTTCGTCGTCGTTGTCTTTTGGAACAAAAGTACTGCCTAATAATCACATTAGCGCATTACCCTCGTAATGTATGTAGGAAGTGCATTCCAAGCTGATTGCCGAGTTTCTTAACAAACGCGCAAATATCATATGACATCGCATTACGAAACAGTCTCAAACTCAGACAACTAAGAGAAATGGCTTCCGTTCTGTCGTTGCGAATTATGCTAATGCTCGCATTAACATGACAAAAGACTATCGGCGTACGCGCAGTCCGAAACGACATGGCTATCACCTTGTCGCTTTTAACTTGTATGCCTTTAGTATGGAGACACAAGTTTAGTAAGTGTGTAGTGTTGAGAGTGAAAAGGTTTCACCTTGTTGTTAGGGCGGACGTCCGGATGTCCTTTAAAAAAAACGCAGAAATTTCTTGTATGTTTCTGAGGAGCTTGTCACAAAACATCATTATATCATATATGTCATAAGACAGAATATGAAAGATGGTTTTTTTCTCAAGAATAAAATGCCTTAAGTTATATAACGAGTATTTTGGTACTAACATTATTTATTGAAATATCTGGATATCATAAAGTTTTATGACTAACCTGAAAAGTAACAGATTATATCTACTATCAGTAAATTATATGCACTTGTAATTAATCATAAATTACCGTATTATACAGTACTTTACAGGTATAAAAATTAAAATATATATTAAAGGACATCCTTACACAAATTGACTGACCCGAAGGACCCGGGTATGTGCTTAAACTACGTCCAACAATGAGAGGTAGGGCACAACGATGACCATCACGCTTGAATCTGGAGCAGCCCAACTGGTGAAGTACCTCCTCCTTACAGAAGACCGCAGCCATAATAGCACTGCTACCTTTCAGGTATGTAGTGTTGTGTTCCTGATGGTGAGTAAGGTTCCCAGATCTCCAACCCCCCTTAAAGGCCGGCAACGCGCTTGTGACGCCTCTGGTGTTGCGGGTGCCCATGGGCGACGGTAATTGCTTACCATCAGGCAATTCGTCTGCACGTTCGCCGCCTATGTCATAAAAAAAAAAACAGTTAAGCTCAACAAGGCTTGTGTTGTGGGTACTCATCCAACGATACATATAATATAATATCCTTAAAAGCATAGAAAACACCCATGACTCGGGAACAAATACCTGTGATCATCACACAAAGAACTTCCCCTACTGCGATTTGAACCCAGAACGGTCTGCTTCATAGGCAGCGTCACTACCAAGCCAGATCTGTCGTCAAAAATAATTTCAGTAATAAATTAGTTTTCATCTACTTTGGCTTTATTAACTGTAACAAGCCGCACAATACGTGTACGGGTCGAATGAATTAAATTGATTCACGCTGTATTCTTTTGCGTGTGTACAGGATGATTTATACATAATATACCTACATTTAACATATTTTGGCCACTGGTAGCCTAGAGGTAAGAGCCTGTGACTTACAATAGTTACAATCCGGAGACCGCAGGATCAAACCGCGGCTTGAACTTAAAACAATGAGTTTTTCGGAACTTATGTTACGAAATATCATTTGATATTTACCAGTCGCTTTCCGGTGAAGGAAAACCGAACTAATCTCAATAAGGCCTAGTTTACCTTTGGGTTGGAAGATCAGATGGCAGTCGCTTTCGTAAAACTAGTGTCTACGCCAAATCATGGGATTAGTCGCGTAGCGGATCTCCAGGCTCCCATGAGCCGTGGCAAAATGATGGGACAACGCGTGGAATATGATGATACATTTAACTTATTTTGAAAATATATACTCAATTTATTATTCATTTATAAATATTTTTCGGGTCTCCCAAAGCGCCGAACTGTCAAAGCAAGTGAATTGCCGTTATCTGAAATTCTATATTGGATGACTTTGATGTAAAACATTCAGTGAATGTGATCAACATACTCGTAGGTATTTCCCTTTGAGCCTCTATCACAAAGCTCTGTAGAATTTTCGTCAAGCCTGTATTCAAAACCTTATACATCTTATTATTATCTTATCTTGCAATGTTTTGTGTCTGTATATTTATTTAAAATGTAACAAAAATCATCGCCCATTTGTACTAGTCGTATTGATTGATTAAGTAATTCTAGGAAGCGATTCTACCTTCCTAATGAGGACTGCTAGGGATTGGAATTCGGTCCTTCGTTTGTATTCCCGGAAACATATAATTTAGGTCTCTTCAAGGCAAGAGTGAATAGGCTGTTACTGAACCAGCGTGTTACACCCTCGACCTCGTCGACACTTACCATCAGGTGCGATTGAGGACAAACGCTGGCCAGTCTTGTTTATAAAAAAAAAAGCTTAGGGAAGAAGCGCGAGTATGAACGTACCTTTTTTTATTACAAGACTGACCACCACCGTTTGATCTCAGTCACACATGATGATAAGTGCCGTCGAGGTTTAATTCGGCAGTTGAGATGTCTGAAAACTTCAATGCAATTATTACATTAATTATATAAAAGAAAAAAATAAAAAATAAATAAAAAACTATTTGTTTCTTTTAGTAGATGCAAAACTTCGGTGGTAATGTGACTCAGGTAGCTTAGCAGTTTATGGTGTTTGCTACTAATGCTAAGAGCGTTTGTATCCAACAGTTGGAAGGTTTAGTTATTTTTCTTTCGTTTGATTATGTTTTTCGTTCATCTATTTTGGTTAATATCTCTCCGTTTTTCATTCATCCTATATAAATTGTTGTGTACGTAAAACGGACAGACGACAAATCAAATTAATTAACTCTCGCGGCTCCATTATTATTGCGTTAGCACAATTGGTCCCCCGACCTACTTGTCCAAATCGATAGAACCACCTATTTTTAGTTCGCGAGCTGAGACACTTGTAACTGAATTGACCTACATATATATTGATTTGTCATTTTTCCAATTTAATCTCAATATTGGGTCGAGGATATCATGATTATTTCAACGCAGCATCTTAAACTATTGCTGTTAAAATGAAACATTTAAACAATAATTCTTGTGGTTCACTTGATAATCGCAGGAAACTAGTACGATTGTAGCAATGTGCTTACAATTGTGGATTGAATTTAGAGTGACTTTTGTCCTATTAATGATTGTTATACTTACGAGTATTATCGATAAGCACTCAATTTGCATATCATATTCCCTTTAGTAGGTACCATAAGAGTGGCAGCCATGTAAGATAAGTACTAAATTCTACAAATATTTGTGTAATCGTATTTCCTGAGGAGTCCACCAGTAATAAATTGGCTTTCGGGCCTACTTTCTTACAAATTCGTTGGAGATGATATCAAAAATGCCACGTGGATCTTAAAACCAAACGCTAAAACATCATTTAGGCATTTGGGAAACCATACCACATAAGTACATAATCAATTATGTGTACTACAATGTTTCCATAAGTGAAAACATTCCTAACAGTAACTTACCTCGGGCAGTACCAATCAATAAGCATTGACATTGGTTTCCTTATCTCCTCGCGTCGACCGCTTCCTTCCGCACGCACCAGTCTCGCGAAATTTATCGCTCACTTCAACTACGCTTGTTGCTGGATTTCGCTTTAGTTTCCCATGTGTTCGACCGTTACTTATAAAGCTAGAAACATGTACACATGTACGCACAATATAAAGTGATGATATTAAGCAATGCCAGGTAGAAGGATTTTGATTATCGAACATTCTAAATTAAAGAAATGTGTCGGTAATAATCGCACACCGTCATTTCGAACTGTATTGGTAATACTCTTGAAATTATATTCGTAATAGAAGTTCAAGTAGGTACTTATCCGAGTTCCGAAATTAAAAATTCACTCGAAGTAATATTTAAGTTGAAAATTCCGAGATTCGGCGAGCATGTCGTTATCAGGTTAATATGAGAAAGTCTAATACTGTTCTTTTGTCGTATACAGTAAAAATATTAAGAGCAAAGAAAGACGAAAATATATAATAATCCAAGTTAGATCCTAGAGAACGTTGTTAATTTGTTTTCCATGTATAAGATGAGTCGTGTGGTGCCCATTGAGAATAACACTACACTTCCCACAGGAGTCGTAAGAGGCGACAAAAGGGGAAAAAACCGACGAATGGGCAGCAAGCGTTAATCGTCACCCAGTCAACGGTTACTGCAGTCGGCAACTTACCTGCCAAGCACGGTGACAATGGCAAATCGCCCTCCCCCTCTTCAAGAAAATGTAAGTCATATTGGGGGAGAGCATATGTCCAGCAGTGGGTGTCTTACGGCTGAAATTATGAATGATGATGTAAGATAAATTAGATGCCCAAAATGTTAAGCAACTGAAGATTTTTCATGTCATTATGTACCTATGTTTCAAACAGAACTCGGAAGCAGTTATGATATAAAATGTCCCAGAACAGTGTGTTTGTACCTTAACCGTGTTTATGGCTGGCACTTGGCAGACGTGACGTGCCGCGCCAGAGTGAGGCTGTAAATCCAAAACAAATGCAAAGCAATTTCAATCCAGACATGCGTTAGTTCAGTTTATAGGACGATGTATTTATGTCCTGCGCCGGTGCTGCATTTGAGTTTAATTTGTTGATGTTGTGTTTATTGGGAATATTGGAATTGCTTTGCATACCTATGCGAAATTGTTTGAAAAATTATGGGAACTCTATAGGGAAAAGCTAACGGGGTTGGTATAGTTTGAAAGGTTAGTAACAGTTTATTTAATGCAATATTTTTCTTGTGTTTTTGTAATCGACGGCGTGTGCGAGCTTTAATAATTCTCCTGATTTATTTTGAACAGGTTTGATATCAACATAGGTGTGGCCTCAATGCCGTATTTCACAAATATTGCAAATCTAGAAGAAAAAAAAGGCTTCTACAGCTCTCAGAGCGATTAGTTTATATTTAGTGTGCTAAGCCAACTGAAATCCGTTGATAGACATACTTATCTCACTCTAGTACCAATAACACGAGCCTAATAAAGCCTGCCGTGGAAGTGGCTCGTTTTGTAAGATTATCCTTTGATATTTATGTATATAGCCCGTTTAGCACTTTCCTTCCATTCTCTTTAAGCTCCATATAACCCAGAGATAATTGCATCTTGCCCGCAAACAATAATCACTCTAACTTTCCCTGGCCCTTCTATGGTCTTGTTGGCCCCTAATTTCCTTACAAGACAATGCCCCACTGAACCCTTCGGGTTATCAGGACCGGAGGGGTCATCGGACGATGTAAGGCCTAGGAAAGCAGATCGGGTGTAACCTGATATTAATAAGTTTGATATGAAAGCGAGACTTAGGGATATTTGCCAATTTATTTCATATATTATAGTTGTCTGGATTTTTGCATTGCATCTATTTTCTTAATATCGCAAATGATAGTGAAGTAAACCACACCATCACGTATTAAAATAAAAGCAATACGCGAAGTAGGTAACACTTGATCGACACACTACATTTACGGTATCTGCTCCCAACTCGGTGTAGGTATTTGGAATGGATTCAAGAAATTAATGGATGTGAGATCTTTAAACCATCGTCCCGATTGAACTGTACTACTGTTTTTAGACATCAATAGCTTTACAAATTTTGCTAGTATAAAACCGACGGACGGTCGTAACAAATATATCTCATTCCAGTGGTTAATATATTTAAGTTGATAAACTAGATCAATAGCGAAAAACTCGCATTAAAATATGACCACGGAGACTAAGTTGTTCTCTAGAAATCGGTGGTATTTTTTCAAATTAATATAGTATAGCTGCGGGTTAGTGCCTTTAATTGTAAATCTGTTATAATCCACTAAGTATTGTTAGAGTTTTGTTTATGATTATCGAGTTTGTATCGATTTGTCATTGCACAGCTTTCAAGTACCACACATTGCCTCACGCATTGCCGATATCGAACTATCAGCGACTCGTATATCACAGGTTTCCCACGGCGGGATTTATGCAAGCATTTAAACAACAGATCTGGCGCCCACACCCGCTGACCAGAAATCGCATTAGAACTTGCTAAATCTTAACTTGATATTGTTTTAATGTTAATCTCAGTTCATGTCGGTGGTGATTGTTGTACCAGCATGAGCGTGATTTCAAAGTACAGCAAATCAAAATGAGTTGCGGAAAATGCAAGCCGATGGTAGTCACGTTGACGGGGGCGCAGTAATCTAAATATCGGCTACTACAGTGAATAATGGGAGAACTTACTGATACGTTAAGGTTTCCAACATTATATTAGTCCTCTGGATTGTATATTATGTCTTTGTAAAATGTAGACAATTAAAATGATGAAGCTAAGCTAATGGCACCAATGTTGGACACTTTTAGCTGACAAGCACCAATGATGGACACTTAGTTCTTATTTCAAAAATCATAAAGTTATAAATTAAATATGTCCCAACAAATGCACAACACTTAACTCCTTTGAAATAAGCACTAATGTTCATGATTGATTCCTTGTCCATTACTGGTGCCGTCACCTTAATGCCAATACACTACCAATGTCAAATAATACGCAACGCTCTAACTACATAATTTCTGCATATCATGTGACAGAGTTATACCAGACACGTAGCTGTTAAGGAGTAAATTCAATAATGAAATATTTCCATCTTACATCTTACTCGCTCTCACAATAATAATAAGAAATAACGATATTCAAATGTATGAAAACTTCTCCGACTGTAGAAATGGGTTTACTTCGATAGGCTAAGAATTTAATAGGTTTCTGGAATTTTGTATGTTTATCACATCAAAGAACTTCTTCGCAATCGTATCAATCCGTGTAACACATAAATATATTTTTTTTGTCTTCTCATCACGACTATTCAATTTTAAAGCACATTGTTATTATTATTATATCTTTATTGCATACATCGTAACTTGACTAAAAGCATCTTAATGTATAAAGGTATTAAACGCCTTAAATTTAGTTTACAGATATGTCCTTATTGCGCAAGGTTCGTACGGTTTCAAAGGTAATATGCAATAGTTCCGATAAGACTCTGACGGCATCGACGTAAAGCTTGGTTTACACGACACGAGTTAAATTTAATTTCACGATCTACTAAATACCTAGTAGAAAGTTTTATTATTATAATCAATAATTTTATAATCATAATAATTAGTGAGGTCTTGTAATTTGTGAGAAATATTATATATTAATTAAAAATAACGTACATAAATTATACAGAATATGAACAAAATATGAAACTTAATAAAGTAATAAAATTAACGACCTCCCTCGTAGACTGCCACAGGGGCCAACGATATCAACCATCCATCTATTTTCTGATCGATCAAGACTACACTTTCCTACACGTGATGGTCGCGTAAATAAGCATACTCACTCGAAGTAATGTTGTGTGTGTACTTAAAATAGAGTAGTTGAACTGTTAAAACAGTTTTACATGCTTTCTGTCAAGGCTGTAATTTTGTATTTATAATAATAAATTTATTAATTTTTATTTTATTTTACTTTTATAAAAATGTTATAAAACCTAACCTAAGATTTAAAATGAATAAAGAGAATTTAAATAATATAATAAATTTAAGTATTAAAAAATTGTGTCAGGTACTAATTATTTAATGAATCACTAAACTCCTGTAAACTCGGCATTAGTTTGGCGGGGCAGGCGCGTAAATCGGACGTTGTTATTGTTTCTGTTTGCGCTCGCGCAATACAATGCAACACGTGATTTGAATACAATGCGCGCGATAACAGATGCAGGCTGTTGGCGGATTGAACGGTTCGGACTCGGGAGGATTCGGCCGGTTATGTACCATTTACACTATACAGTGCATCCTTACCTTAAAAACTTTTAAAACATATCGTGATTTCTATGAATATATCTTGTGTTTCAGTATATTAATATCTATCATGTAATGTGATAAAGCTCGAGCAGCTCCGAAGCAGACTAAATTAATCAAATTTAGACATGGACCCGGGTATGTCCTTAAACTACGTCCAACAATGAGAGTTAGGGCGCAGCGTTGACCATCACGCTTGAATCTGGGGCAGCCCAATTGAGGAAGTACCTCCTCCTTACAGAACACCACAGCCATAATAGCACTGCCACCTTTCAGGTATGTAGTGTTGTGTTCCTGATGGTGAGTAAGGTTCCCAGAGCTCCAACCCCCTTAAAGGCCGGTAACGCGCTTGTGACTCCCCTGGTGTTGCGGGTGCCCACGGGCGACGGTAATTGCTTAACACCAGGCAATCCGTCTGCTCGTTCGCCGCCTATGTCATAAAAAAAAATCTGGGTTTAAGACAACTTGGGATTAAGAAAAAATCACTGGCTTTCGTGAATTGCAAGAGCTATAACTATAAGTCTGCAGGCCTGCATTTGAATACCTGTATTTACCAAATTGTTATTTTGATTGAACAGTTTTAAAATACCGAAATTTAGTGCCATTGATTTTTTTTCTCTTTCGTTATCTGTACTTGTATCCTGTATTTTGTATTTGACTATTGGACCAAGTGGGATTTGTTATGAGATTTTTGCCATTAACAGAAATTTGATATTACTAACGGGTCATACAGAACAATTAGGTTCGCGTCTTTTCTGTAGACATTTTGAAACTTAAGTGTTTTAAAGCCTAATATATGATTCTTTGAAATATCAACATACACCGGTCCCCCTATCACGTAACAGTATACCACAAATACATACTTCTAATCACATAAGCCGTTAACCATTGACCACAGATAAAAAAAAATAAAAAAATATTACGGGACAATCTGACACAAATCGACCTAGTCCTACGGTAAGCTCAGTAAGGCTTGTGTTGTAGGTACTAGACGACGATATATATAATAGATAGATACATATAAATACTTAAATACATAGAAAACGCCCATGACTCAGGAACAAATATCAGTGCTCATCACACAAATAAATGCCCTGACTGGGAATCGAACCCAGGACCATCGGCTTCATAGGCAGGGTCACTACCCACTAGGCCAGACCGGTCGTCAAACAGATACAGACGGATAAGACGATATTTGATTTAATCAATATCTATGACTCTAACAGATTAATTTATATCGTATATAACTGTAAATGACGACGTGTAAATACATATCGACTTTCCAAAATAATAATAACATTTAAATAATATGCGAATTATTTGCACATCATAGCAATTAATGTTATATTTTCATTTGTGACTTCATAATTATCACTAAGCCAAACATTATGTGTATCTTTTGTGATTATTTACGCATCATTACATTTGGTGTGGCATTAATGGCAGTTCAAGAGTCACGAGCATGGAATGATGCTGCTGTAGAACGAATTGAAAGTAATTATGTTACTAAATAATTTCACTCACTGTATTTGAGAGCTTCAACTGAGGTTTAGAAGTATGTACAGTCAGCAGCAGAAGTAGCTAAGCATTTGAGGTATTCAAAATGAGGTCAAAACGTCTCTATTGTCAAGAGAATAAGAGCGCGTGTAGGTCATTTTGAACACTTCAAACGCTTAGCAACTTTTGCTGCTGACTGTACTTAGTACATTTTTGCAGATCGATCGTCGTACCTATGAATTATTTTATTAATTCAGTTGCGCCATACTTTGTATCACGTGATGACCCGATATTGTGTGCCGCAAACGAAATTGTGCAGCAGAAATTACGCTCGAGTGTCGTCACCCTTACAGGACACGAGCTTTTGTTTTGTGTTTTTCACTAATAACATTTATATATTAATAGTATAAGATTTTTAATGAATTAAGTTACTAGTAGATAATATTTTCAAGTAATATAAAATATGAAACAAAAATATTTTAATGATATTGTAGGGAAATAATATCAGTTACTTCATAGTTTTGGCTCTGAGTTTATATGAAAGGATCAGAAAAGTAAATAACAAGGAAAGTAAAAATAACGCTGACAAATACACGTATAAATTATTCAGAATTCCTCATAACCATCGAAGGGCATATACTCTACCCTTCACACTCTATACTATATCTCTTACATACATTTGGTCTCGCTTGCTCATCTCATTTGCTACAAAATTGGTATCAATCATGTGAAAAATTTAACATTGCTTTATAAACTACTTGGGCATGCTCAGTGGGTATGATGGGAACAAGCGCTAAACGGCTGCTTGCGTAGAGACAGAGCTTTCTAACATTTCCATACCTTCCTCTCATTAATCTTCTTGCCAAACCTTATTTAATGGAGTGTGTAGCGTGACGTTGCAGGAGCGGCTGCAGAGCTGTCGCAACATGTAAGAGCATGCGTAATCCTTATCGCATTGTAATAAAGGTTATAATCGAAGTGGATTAGCTACAATAGCATAGGAGCGCTTTCCGCTGGATAGCTCTGATAGTCACGGCTTTGCGTCTGTAGTGATTCTAGACCAATCACTGACAAACTAGTGTAAATGTAACCGTTGATTACTATAGTTGTTGCAGATCTGAAGGTCTATTTTATACTGGTTGTTGAGCTGTATAAAAAAGAATTACAAATGTGCAAGAAGTGATTTGAACAGCCCTCGATTACCTGTAATTGATGTATAAACTACGTAATTATGTCCGTTAGGTGTTATGACATGGCGCCAATCTGCGTGAATGATTTTGACATTTGAGTGTGAATTTTGGTTTAATAGAGTTGTTCCGGAGTTTATGTCATCGCTTATGCCAGGGGGTCAAACGCAAGGCGTATATTAACGTCTTATGCGTTTCTAATGTGATATCATACGTGTAAGAGAGACATTAGGTTTATGAAGCTATTTTTAAATGACTTTCATTATTATAAAGTTTTTTTTTTTTTCACTGAGTGGTTTCTTCGGAAGATCAGCGCTGGCTAACGCTGGCAACATGCTGAGAAGGGACCAATTCGTGACGTATTTCTGTCTTATTTTATTTTTCTATTATTTGCCTCTTTTTTATGTCATGAATAAAGATTTTTCTTTCTTTCTTAATTTAGTTATTTGTACATACATACGATCTGACCAGGTGTATGCATAGGAAACACTTTGCGCGATTAATATAAGTTAGGAATTGAATGAGTGGATAAAATAATTGATTAACAAGTAGTATGGAATGGACAAGGCTTCCTAAGAAGTCCCGATGACTACTCTTTACGTATCATATAATGGGTAAGGTATAGGTATGCACGTCTGTTATTAACTTAAGACAAGATATTGTAGCTATTTATAACTAATTATGAGGAAAGTAATTTAGTAGCGAAACCTAGACAGGTTAGATAGCAGTTGCAATTTTGACAAAACGCAATAAGTCAGTAATAGAAAGTACCAATATTAATGCCATCCGGTTATTTATTACTGAAACATTGACCGATTAATGTGTTAACTTTTGTTAAGTTTTCTATTTACAGCCATTTTTAATCGTGGCATCCTCTCGATAAAAAATTACGATATGACTGTTATACAATGTCTCTGCTACTGGTTGAATGTTAATTTTTATATGATCCGTAGCTTCGATGCATAACAAACTTATGTCTTAAGTCTTTTAAGTATAAAAATGTATCGCTTCGCACACGTTTCATAGATAAACAATGACTCTCTTTGGCTTTGCTTTGAAAAGCAAAATATGGACATTTTCCCAAATCCAGTAGGTGGCTCGCTGTTGCCGTGGGCCGCCCGCCGTCGGAGTGTTGCGTAGTTGAATGCTTAAAGCAATCTTTACTCCAGTTCTTCATTATACATCCAGAAAGCATTTTCTACCGCATCTACTACGGAGAGTGCTCCGAGGAATTGTTCGGGTTAATCCCAGCTGCTTCGTTCCGCCAGCGCTCTACACGACAACACTTCCATCATCACCACTTAGATGGTTGGCAGTCCTCAACTGTGCGTTTTTCTAGAAACTTCCTGCCTCGCATAGCAAAACTCTGAAATAAATTGTCGTGTGTAGGATTTCCGGACCGATATGACATCCAAACCTTTAAGAAAAGAGCGTATAGGGATCTTAAAGGCCGGCAACGTACTTGTGACTCCTCTGGTGTTGCGAGTGTCCATGGGCGGCGGTAGTTGCTTACCATCAGGCAATCCGTCTGCTCGTTTGCCTCCTATATCATAAAAAAAAAGAAAGCGCGTCATACTCACACCATCGTCACCACGACCCGTGTGACTCGGGTTAAACGATGGTCAGTCGTGTATAAAAAAAACTCGTTTCAGTCCCCAATTGAACGGGATGCGTAAATGCATTTTCCAGAAGTTAAAAAAATAAAAAAGAGGTACACATTTTATACTCGCAGATAGATGAATTTATTAAAACGTTTCCGAGCGAGAGTTAATGGCTTTATGGGGCATCCTAACGGTTAATTAATTATCTCGATATCGTTAACAACGTTGTGTACATAATTTATAAGCAGTAAAATTCACTTAAGTTAGTTAAAATCCAAGAAAATTGATATAAATATGACCATTAAACGTTAACGATAGAGAATGTTATAATCCAGCATAAAGTGGTGTAGTAGTGAGGTTTTAATAAATTGTGGTGAATTCGATTCAGTTATATCTGATCGATTTCAGGATATACCGGACACGGATTGTTTTATTTATTTATTTTGATTGACACGTTTAGGTATAAAAACTTTTTCCCAATTCATAAATTAATTCAAATATATTTTTAAAGAATGTTACGATGAATGGCTGAATGCTTATTTATATATGATGTAGAATAAATAGGTAGGAATATTAAAAGAAATGCATTTAATTTTAGCTGTCACAATCAGAATTCAGAAACAATCACCGCAGTTCTGAATTGGAGATGATTTGTTTATAATGTCATTTTTCCAAGTCAAACCCTATTAAAATGACATTAAAATGTCGATTCGTTTTGGCAGTGCCGGCCGAGCACAGTCGCGAGGCGGGGTCGCTCACGCGCCGCGTAATGGCCTAGTGTAATAGCTTCATTCGCCAAAACGATGACATTACGTGGTCGGGGCACGTCGATAATCGAAATTTGAAGATATTTTATCTCTTTTTCTTACTTAGTTATAGACAGAGTTAGTGAAACACGAATTTAGATTTTAAATGTTTGTGGTAGGACTGCAGAATTGGTGATTGTCGACTACTGTAAACTTACTTACTTATAAAGACTTTCATAAAACTTTGCCAACCGATGAAAAATCCTACGGACGAAACCCTACCTACAGCTACTGCGGTCGCCAACCTGCCTACCAAGCGTGGCGACTATGGCAACTACCCCCCAAGATGATACAAGTCCAGCAGTGGACTGCATACGGCTGAAATGTCTGTAATGTAACCGATGAAAACTTTTTAATCCAACTATAAGCAGTTACTAGCTGAAAAACTAAGCTGAATAAAGTGGTAACTGGGATGGAAAATTAACTAAGCTGAAAAAAGTAACCTGCCCTTTCGTTATTTTTAGCCCTGCATATCGT
The DNA here is from genome assembly GCA_022674325.2 of Grapholita molesta. Lineage (NCBI taxonomy): Eukaryota > Metazoa > Arthropoda > Insecta > Lepidoptera > Tortricidae > Grapholita > Grapholita molesta. Next base: position 17,110,172 of record CP053124.2, on the reverse strand, counting down.
AGCAAAAATCAGGAAAGGTAAAGACATTTAAGCCGAATCCTTATTGTCACTCGACGATCAATTTGATGAACTAAATAACGAAAACCTTTCGTGCTATCGCCAATTTGAAAACTCCGAAAGAGCAATTGGCGATCAAGTTGAAAGTAGATTTGAAGATAGCTAAAACACTTCATTCTCCGATGAAGTAATTTTGTAAATTACCAACTTCCGTAACTAAATTGTGTGTCCGTGAGCTTTTTGAAAAGTAAATGGCTTTGTATTCTGTAATCAAAAATGTTCAGTCAGGCAAAGTAGTAGCTGCAGTCTAAGATCAAGTTATTTTTTTTTTATATAACAAACACAATACAATATAGGTACCTATAATATAAGTTTCGCCAAACTGTGAAACAGTTTGTTGGCGATACGCTCCAACTAAACTGCATAACACTTAGTAAGTACCTACTCAAATACCGCACCATGCATCAATGAATAATTTTTATGCAAAGAGTGGCCATTTTATGGTATATGCAAACAAAATGTCTCCAACCAGACTGCGAAAAAAGTGATAGGTCGTCCTGGATAGCTAGATTATTGTATAAGTACCTACGTATTATTGTTATGGTCTTAGTTTAGAATGTAACAGTGCAAGCTTATGTAATCATTATAGCTCTTCTCAAAGTTACATTTCACGGTATAAACATCTAATTTTGTGTGTCCGTTGTTACAGTTGGTGGTGAACCTGGCGTTGGCGATCTACCATGCGCTGGATTACACCCACTCGGAAGACGAGGAGCGGCTCATCTCGCCTGATCTCGAGGGGCTCATCACAGAGATGACAGCTTGTGAGGCGCCCGGTAAGTGTTACTTGTGTAACATCCATAGAGAATAAGCAAAATGTTTCTATATGAATATTTTCGGGCAATATTCGGATACACAAATTTTTGTTTTCAGAAATGGGTTGAGTTGCGCTTTATTGCGAACATTCTTCCATTAGTTCTGTTACTGTACGGTAAACAATCTGAAGCAAGAATAAAACGGAGAAATTTTCGAAAACGGTACAACTCTAGAGGTAGTTTGGCGTCAGATTAAGACCCTAACTCATCACATAGCTTACGAGTATCCAATCTTTAGAGTACGTGTTCTTTAATACTAATTTGGCAGCAACAATTTACTTCTTGCATATGGGTTAGGTAAATGTAAAGTATACGAACTATTTCTTATGTTTTCGTTTACAAAGTGTTGCAGTAACACAACAATTTATCAGACTTAAGAAATTGCTACATACTTCGTACTAGACTAAATATCTCATTGACACCAACGGCGTACCGAGTGGTCCGTGTGTAAGCTACCGGCATTAGCGGCATTACGTTATTCGGATTGAACTTTAACAACTCCACAAATGGTCTGTTCCGGGTGAAATAATACATTGCTTGCATTTTTTGCATTATCTTCGTGTGGCGTGTCTTGCATAACTTCTGTAACATATACCTTTGTCTGCACCTGAAACTTTGCCCCAAATAACTACTATTATAGAGTATTATAGCTTTGGTCTATTAGTTTACTGTTTCCAATTACCCTGGCGGGCAATTTTATTGGATAACCGACAAATAAAACGGGTTGCATAATCGGTACAAATAGCCAATTGAGCTGTTACAGGGATAAGTGGTTCGTTTTCTCTGCGAACTTTTGCCCCGACCTCTCGTCGCCTTGCAGTCGGACTACCAGTACCGCCGGACTAGAACAGATACTAATATAGTCCGTAGCATTATATCTTTAAAATTACTTACGAAGCATAAAAACTGGTAGTGATTTAGTAAACAGATTTAAATTAATATTATAAAGCCATATATCGGAGATGTGGATTTAGTTACAATATCTGAACTTGCACTTTATCGTCTTTAAAATAGAAGCTTAGTTCAGATATTTGACCATCTACACAGCTCCGATATATATGATGGTGACTGTAGTTGATAAGCATATTGTAATGCGCCTAAATGGAAAGATGGAGATCCATTCTCGAGTCGCCGGGCCGTCTCGCACTAATCAATAAATATGTAGTGTTTGATGAACGTCGTAGACTAAACTTATTTCAAAGCAGGCGTTACTTTGCGGAAGACCATATTATTTACGTCAACTTATGCCGCGTTAGTATTCTTCAAACTTCCTCATTTACTGTTCCGAGGCCATAGCGGTTACGGTGCTATAAAAACTGACTCCCGATGACTGGTGCTTTGGCCTATCAATGGGTGTTTACCATGCCTTTAACAGAATCACATTCAAAGACATGTTGCTAAGGACTCTGATAACTGCAAGTCACAGCTAACAAAGTAATTCGAGTCACCTTTTAATTTTTTACCGAAACCTATTTACAGCACTGCACGATCCTTCCGAAATCTCATTACGTTCCGCAAAAACCCTGGAATAAGAAAAAATTGGTAATAACACACTTTACGTTTGACGTCAAATCGAAAGGAATCAAAGTAAATTCATGTAGGTACTTGTTACAGTATATCATAGAATGATGAAGTTTGCGAAATTTTAACGAATGTAAAAAAAAAAATCAAAACATTCATTCTCAAGGACGCATATACATGTCAAAGACACAAAAGACTCCAACATGGACGGCCCAATAATTATGAACATTATGACTTATCAAACTTAACTTCGAACATACAGTGTATAAAGGAAATTAGGAATTCATGGTAATCCATAAAAATAATTTGCAATTGTACTATTAGTTAACAAGATTGGTCTTCAACACATTTTTGTAAATCTGATTTAAAACAAGTGGTAACATTTATAAAATACTGTTATTTAGACGCTTCTACGTAATATGATCCTTTGCTTAAACTGTGTTTACAGAAGCGACTCTAATGAATTATTTGAGTCCAAATTAATTTATTTAATATTATGCAGAAACGTCTGCCAGCGAATATCTCCGATATTTAAATCGAATGAAAAATAGAAAACCCATGATGACGTATACGACGAGGGATAGATAGAAAAAATTGATAAGTCTAAGCGGTACTCGTGTAACACAATTGGTAGTGCACTGGGCTAATGATCCAGTGGTTGTGGGTTAGAGTTCCGCCGCAAATAAATTTTTTCTATTTTTCATTCGATTTAAATATCCAAATTAATTTATTCTAAATGCCAAAACTGTACTCTATGCCATTACAAGGTATGCTCTTATTACTAAGAACATGATCGTTTGCGATACTATACTAAAACGCCTTTCTGACTGATCCAATAGCGCCCATGAATATTAATTTACTCCCATTAGCTGTAGATAATCGGATCTATCTCGATAATATCTTGGCTGTGTCGGCGCATGCGTGTAAATCGGTCATCTCCCATGCTGCGCGCCTGATGGGCCACGCGCACTATTGAGGACGGGTTTGGTTCTCCGTTAGCTCTGTAGGGTTATAATTGGTTTATCGGTTAAGTATAATTTCATAGTCTTTCATATGAAGGACTATGAAATAACTCTGTCTTTCATATGACTACAAATGGAGTCGGTGATGATTTGTTTTTAGTCTATCTGTTTATTAAGACTGTATTAAGAGGTCGTGATGATAACAAATATATTTTGTATATATTTTGGTAATTCATCATATATGGAACTGAGAATAAGATATCCCCAAAGAAGTGTGTTGTCAGGTAATGACATACGAGTATATAGCATATACTTAAATACATAGAAACCCATGACTCGGGAACAAAAACTTGCGCTCATCACACAAATAGATGCCCTTACTGGGATTTGAATTCGGAACTGTCGGCTTCATATACAGGGTCACTTACCCACTAGGCCAGAACTGTCGTCAACAGACAGACAGACAGACTGACAGAGAACTACCGATATCCGCAGAAATGGCGTACATTTTCCGACGGTGGCTGACTTTGAATCACAGAATGTCTAAAAATTAGAATCACAGAAAAGCACCGTTTGTGCTCACGGTTTGTCGACAGCTTCAGTAACTAGTCATTGGCAATATAAAGCAGTGTTCATACCTACTTGTAATTTATAAGCAATATGATTTCAGAATCTGTCCTTAGAATTATAGAATCTTTGAAAGTGATCCAAGTCCCCCTGTAACCGTCTGCACTCTGCATGGGAGTGGTCGTGGGAACCCGACTGCACTTGACTCCCCATCGGGGTCACGCTAATTGTATCCCTGCTTTGCATTTGCTGCGTACTATTACAAGAAATGCGTACAATTAAACGAGTGCGTGCCGTTGATTGTGCTCGTAATTCTATTGTTTTTTCTATGATCTTTGAGAGTGGAACTATTTACTTCATAATTACTTTCTTTGTGAATTACATACAAATTAAACCGTGAAGCTTCCGAAGGAAGGATAATGTTGAATCTTATTTAATTATAGTGTTAACTATGAACCATGCATTAGAGAAAAACGCGAACACGTAACAGGGTGGTTGAAATAAAAAATACTGTTTCAATAATATACTCGTCTCGTAACTATTAATAATAATCGCAGTTTTGCTGCCTACTTGATACGTACACACAGCGAATCTCTTACCTGTACACGGTGGACCTTATGCCTTATATAATAAGCTCCACCAATGTACAGCTAAAAGTGTTGCTGTGTGTATAAAAAAAGATACACACAGCAACACTTTTTTTTGGACCAATAAAAGAGTCCAGTTTAGTCGTATGACTAGGTTAACTGTTTCCTAAACCTATGTACCTACAACGAATTCAACATTTGTTTTATTTAGCACTTCTCTGAATTTTCTACTACTTTCTTACCTCAAATCTGTGAGTTAGAAACAATAGGTGTTACCTCAAAATGATGCTTTCAACATTCATTTCAAATCGTCAAGAAATTTCTAGATCCAACTTCCGCCTCCACTACGGCATATCACAAAAATCACAATAGATACTAACTCATGAGTTAAACTAGAATATTCAGACACCTCGATTAATGAAGAGACCCTGATAACAATCACACGTATTAGCATTTCAGATGGAATGTGCTAGAAGTTCCAGAAAACAATGCCGGCAGAGATAGTCGCTCTCATTGCATTCCGGATGCGTGGGATTTCCGCGTGCCACGATATTTAGAGTTTTACTTGTGTCTTGTCTTGTCTTGTCTTGAATTTATTAGACATGCAAGGACATGTCACTAGTGTTCCCTTCAAAAATATTGCCTCTATTGCGCAAGCTCTGCTAAGAACAGTTTGCGCGGAAGAAAATCTGATATGTTTAAAAAGGATACATAGGAATATTAAGACTACTGATTTAAGAAACGTGTCGGTAATATAATTATTTTAATAGTTTTGTAAGTGAAGTCGAAATGTTAACTTAATCAGTTCATGAAATATATATGTTGGCCTACCTTTAAGACAGTTTTTACGGAAAGTACCTAAATAAAAATGTTAAAATTATAGGAAATACTCGAAGAAGAAACTGAAAGTGTTATACAAATGACAATCTCTCAAGTTATATAAAACGCTAAATCTAAATTCTTTACATAATGATTGGGTGTATGTTTTACTGTCTTTCCGATATGGATAATAAGTTACTAGTTATTATGAAGATTTTTGTGGTAATCGGAAATATATGTCAACTCGTAAATTCACTTTTTAACCAGGCACTTTACGCAGTTGATATAAATGAGGCAAGTAGAAAGGAAAATATAAAATTATTGCACGACACACTTCACGATTAATTAAATACGTTCAATTATGAATCATTGCACAAAATTTAATTAAAATTTCATCATAACATTCTGTTACCGCGTTGTCAACTTTCGATTGCAATTTCAAAATGTAACATTATCATTGCATGCGTTGTGACTGTCCATTTTCACTTTCCGCGTCTGGTAGGTATTCCCGGGTACTTAACGGTACATGTTGCACTCGTAAGATCAGCATCTTTTTCTTTTAAGCCAATTAAAGCGTTATGAGAGTGACAGAGACCATCGTCCGTTTACGAATATCCATTTTCACGGCAGCGCCGCTGTATGTATACTAGAGATCTTTAGCTCGGAGATACTATAATATTATTAACGCTATCAGATATTGCAATAAAGTTACACTTTTTGAATTGAGCTAAAATAAAGTGACTGGAGCTTTATGCGAATTATGAGCTTGCATATACCGGGTGTGGCCTGTATTAACTTTACGCATCATTTCTACACCACAAACGTAGCAACATTTATTCTACGACTTTTGAAAATAACTAATAGTTTCATAAATATTAATCAAAAAAGATTTTCCAAGCAAGCAATGTATTGCGAAAACGATGAAGTTTGTAGGCTGACAGTAAACGTCAACTAGACTATTGGATGCTGTTCATTGAAAATACTATTTAGTTTGTTCGAAAAAATCACTAGTAATAAATTACCCAATTATTTAAAGTTGAAGAACAAATGTTGTTACGTTCGTGGTGTTGAAGCGATCCCTAAATTTTTTGCTCCTATTACAGGCCGCACCCGGTATAATGACATCGAAGAGTTATCTGATAAGCGCTCAAACGTGAAGGAGGAATAAAAATAAATAAATAAAGGAAATAACAATAAATATGACAGGACATTCTTACATAAATTGAGTCCCAACGGTACGCTCAAGAAAGATGGTTTTGTGGACAATATACAAACACTTAATATACCGATACATTTAAGAATTTAGCTGGATAAAAAGTCTCCTAAAAGGCTCCTAGGGTCTTTCGAGTGCTAATTTGAATCGCGGACACTCTGATTGCCCGAGCAATTAGAGGCAGTGTTATGTGTGCAGTGTATCAGCTTAGAATCATCTTTAAGCCATTGTAATCATTGTACCAGCCCGAGCGACCTATCGCCCAACGTTCTACCTGTGATTTGAGGCTCTAGTGTAAGTTTCTTTTGACGTAAAAAAACGTCTCGAACGCGTAAGTGATAATGTTATTTATATGGGAAACTCTAACGCGATGGTGTCGTTTTGTTAGGTACATTAAAAACATAGGGCTTTGTGCACTTTGTGCCCGCGGCATGCATGATGCACCGGAGAACTCGGGTTTTTGTCAGATCCTACTTAGAGAGGGACTGGTCCTTAATTTTGATAATATTTAAAAGACATATTTCCTGTCAGTATATGCCTCCTAATGATAATCATTCAGGTTTTACAGAACTAAAAATGTTTCTATCTAGAAAGAATAGTCCCGACTAATATATTTTTTTACTTCGAAAGCAGTGATACTGCGACATGTTTAATCGGAAGGCTGACTGATCTACAAATAGAACCGTTCTTCTGTATTTGTCTTACTTTTATCCAATGAAAAGCCTAGTACGATATAGAGTCATATAGTGAAGCTTAGAATTTCGCGGTGCCTCTGCGCACCCGCCGCACAATGCGAGTGCCGGCGCCGATCCGTTCCGCTCGCTCCTCCGCGCACTCTCACAAGTGTTCAATCTAAATTAACCTGTCATATTTTCTACGTTTTCCCTTTGAGTTTTTGCACCCGTGTCTCGACTCATAATCGAGACGTAATTTCTCCTACCAGTACGGTTGCGTCTGGCCGCGGTAAATTGATAGCTTGAGGCAGTATCAGCTGAGTAACCTGATGCAACCATAGAGCATGCTGTATAGCGCATGTCAAATTGATTTTGTTGGCTTTGGGCCTTAGATCTAGAAAAGATAGTTGCCAAAAAGTTCATGACTTAATTACTTAGGCATGTCAACACCTATTATTAAAAAAAACGGAATTTATACGCGTATGTAATTTGTTATAAAAATAACCTTAAATGTTTCAAGAACAACATTCCAATTGTCCACGCAGTCACATAAAACATTTGGCTTAAGATGATAAAATGACATAAACTTCTAGCCGCGAAGTTGATATTTTTATCAACTTGATCGTTCCCTAATGAAGTGTACTAGATAAAATCCTAAAAGCATAATCCCGATTGAAAGTACTACGATTATTCCAAATACAAAAAAAACTATATTATCTACTAATTTTAGTAGGTCTCAAAAATGCCTATATATGTCCCAAAGGCTAGGCACTCGCGTTTTGAGCGCGTTATGTGCAGTGATGCAACTGTTCTGAGCTTTACTTTAACTGTGGTCTGGCGAAATATGTGATGGATTTATTGCGTTTTAATAGCCTGCGCCGGAGCATACCGTTTTATATGGCCGGTAATTTTATGCCTATCCGTAACCTTACGGCGTGGCTTACCGACCTTTTATAATTAGTTTACGTCATGTTTACAACTAAAATGGTATATTTACTCGTATACTAAATAATATCGTATTTCTGGATGACTTTACATAGTTACCCGGTTCGTGTCACCGGCTTTAATATTAAAATGCTTATTTTAATTTGAACATAACTTTGTGGCGTAATGAATTGTTTTACCTGAATGATAACCATTTTACGAGGTCAATTAAATCGAATAAGACTTCAATAATTGCTTATTTTAATTTAAGTACTATTTGCAACAGTTTGACATAATATTTCTTTACCTATACAATCAGAACGTCAATTAACTGACTGTTTAAATAATCATAACCCTATCAATTTGCCATAAGTTGTGGAGCAGTAAAGTAAACATATTAAGTGGACCTATGTCTACGTAAGAGGTTAAGGTACCTTGACTTAATTTGTTATTACTATTCAAGGTTTAGCATCAGCAAAGACGGTTCTTTAAAACCCGTATTAAATTACACCTATTGAACATAAGATAGTTGATGAGGTACAGTCACCTGGAATTAAGAATTCTATTTACGACGACGATATCAGTAGACAGTTAGTATCTGGTTAGTACTGCATTCAGTAATACAAAGCCTCGATATGAATTAACAGATACGAGTAGCTTTAGAGACATTTAACACCTGTAGAACAACACACGTACCGATCTACATGTACATGTACTATACTAGGTACTTTTTGAAAATCTTACTGCGTTTTGAAAAATACATAATAAAGTTTTGTGTGTTTATACATTGCCGGTTTAAAAAAAATAGTCGGCGAAATAGACAACGAAAATACGCACAATATGTATATAAAAAGTAGGACAACGGATAAATACAATCACAATAACGTGATTTTATGTATGAATATGAATAACTATCAATCTACAAGAACAAATTACATACCGCAAAAATCGAGGGAATCTTTCCCTTTTACTTTAATTAAGGCGTAATAAGAGTGACCAAGGGAAATCGTTCGAAATTTGCGAATTTTCGATTTTAGGCTTAATGCTCGGAACTTAGGTATGGCTGCACGGTTAATCGCCTGCGCATCCGTGTTCCATCTTGTACTACAACTACCAAACATCTAAATGCATGTTGTAGTTAAAATATTGCTTCCTTGACTTGCATGAACTTGCTTGTATTACAAACTAAGTTTTTTTTTTAACCTCTGTTGACTGTACACTCCAGGAACTGGGTCTAGTAGGCGTAGGTCCAATTTGCCCTTTGCCACTGCGCTAATAAAGCCGAACAAACGATTGGAACATGAAGTTCACGGCCACGCTCCGGCATAATTGTTCACGGGCAACGAAGGTATTGGTACTAGTGGGCAATCGAATCGAATCGGAACTATCGATTTGATAGCGTATGCGGGTCAATCGGACGATTCGAATCGCGTACTCCGATGCGATTTTTTCACCGTATCATTGGCGATGCAGATTCCAGCTAGCGCCTCTAGTGTCAAAACTGTGAAACTGTCTAAAGCCCCATTTAGACCAGGCAAGAAAAATACAAGTGCTTGCATGGTCTAAATGGGGCTTTAGAAAGACTGATAGTTTTCGATACAATTTATACGTTATTGAAAAACGTATTTATTAAATACAAACCAGATTTATGTGGACGACTAAATAATTATGTTGTCAATAGTCGATGTTATTAAAGCGTTTGCAGGATAAACAAAACCAATACACTATTAAAAGTTGAAATAGATAACATATACTTAAGAAAAAACAACGAGGACCTCCGGTGTTCGAGACGGGATTCGAACCCGCATCTCCAGCTAAAACCGTTAAAATAAACAAGATCACATATACTTGATTAATTTCGACGGGTTCCGCTGTGTACGGGTGGCCAAATTGGTTAAGGCGTCAGCCGCGATAACTGGAGACTACTTAAAAATCAAAGCAAATCAAAATATCTCATAAAAAATAATTTGATTTGTTCTTAGTTTCAATACACTATTATTAGAGAAATTAATAAAATTATGAGAGTTTGTCCCATTGCTGATGAAATGGGTTTGCCCATTGTTATAGCAGTCTCCCATTTTGTCTTTTGGAAACAAATGAAAACAAATCCCAACGTTTGTTGTTCAAAACTTTAATAAAGTTCAAACTGCTATGTACAATGAAATTATAGCTGCCTAAACAGATAATCAGTAGCCATTTATTATTTATAATGTTGGTATCGAATGTTTTCAAATGTACGAGACATCAATATATTTGACTGACCTATAAGTCAGTGGTTCTGTACCTAGGTAAGTAGATACTCGTATTTGACCCTGGTGTACTTATGAACTGAAATATGATTTATCGTCGTCAGTCCTCTGGAACTTTATAGGCTGGTTTTTAATGTTATTCATAAGTGCTAAACCTAACATCCTCATGATAGAATTTCCTTGTCATTTGTGTTTGTAAGAAAGAGGCAACATTTAACAGAGACCTGTTAATTATTATGAATATGGGATTTATTTAATCTGACCGTTAAAATGCTTCTTCTTTGTATAATATAATGGAAAAGTACTGACAGACTTACTTAAATCAACACCCGGCTCAAACTGTCGTACAGTCGCCATCAGATATATCGGTGTGGCCAAGACGTTCACAGATACCTGAACAACGCCTCTATTTTCAAGGCAATAAAGTACATGCTCAGATATTTTTGAGTAACTTTGGCCGCTTCGATATATTAGACGGCGACTGTACATGTACATATGTAAAAAGCTAAAATTTTAACAACATCCTATTTGTAGCAAGTAGGTAACCGATAAGAAAGGTTTTCAAAAAGTTCAACGCAAATTTTCAGAAGGGGGTAAATTCGGGGATGAAATTTTCGACGATGTTCGCGGGGTCAGCAAGTGATGCTAACATCGATCAGCCGCGTCGCGCCCGCTACTTTCCGCCGGCGAACTTGCCCACATTTCAACAGCTTTTTTGGGCTTCCGAAGTAAAGCCAATGCCATATTGGGTTGGGTTTGCCGAAGAAACAATCCAAGCCAGTTTTAGTCTATCAGGGCCACGGTGTACTCCCAAAACTTCAATGCAGTGCAACTCGAGTTTATTATTAACATATCACATGGACGACGTTATCTAAAATCTGACGGCCGTGATCGATGAAATATAGTTACAACGGGTTGTTTCTGATTGGATTAAGATATTTGTGATAATCTGATTTATCTCGGCTTTTGGATGGCATTGTGGGTTTTACAAAGCACTGACAACACTCTTTTGGATGATCGATGTTAAGTTTTTAATTGAGTATAAAGAGCGGGAGCTGCTATAACACTACAAATAGAAAAAAAAAATACACGGAAAATAGCAAGATGTTGAACCCTTAATAAAAAAATATTTTTTACTAATAAATTCTCAATTCCATATCATTAAATCAGAAAACTTACTTAAATCAACACCCGTAATTCGAAATTAGCTTTAAAAATATCCTATGTCCTTTTTGGTAGTTGAAACTCTCCATACTAAATTTCATCCCAAACGGTTCAGCGGTTTAAGAGAAGAAGTAACAGCCAGACAGACAGAGTTACTTGCGCATTTATAATATTAGTATGCATAAAGAAATATACAAAAACAAAAGAAAATTGTACATAAACATCAGTTGCTTTAGCGTGAATCCTGACCCGGGAGTCAGCACTGATCTTCCAGCGAAACCCTAATTGTTTCCATGTATATCCCTTATTGGCGGTTTTAAAGTATCAGCTATGCTTACTGTACTGTATACCATACTTATTGTACAGTACAGTCGCCGTCAAACATGTCGGAGCAGCCAAGGTATTCAAAAATATCGGAGCATGCACTTAATCGCCTTGAGAGGCGTTGTTCCGATATTTGTGATCAGCTCCACAGCTCCGATGTCTGATGGCGACTCGACTTTTCGAGTAATACACAATGACATCCTAATCGACATGATGCTCACTGGAATAACCGAATTACGGGACCAGCCCGACCATGATCATTTAACATAATGTCATGCACCGTACGAAGCTATTCTTGAAGACATTGTGTTTCTGTGTGTCAAACTTTGCTAACGACCGCAAGGCCGCTGCAAAGAAAGTCATTTTACGACTCTCCATACAAATCCAAGAAACCATCTTCACGAAATTCCCACGACTCGATACAGTCGTGATAATGTTTGCGGAAACACAAAGCACATCCCTAAAAGTTCTGTCAACCTTATTTGTATTTGCATAAAGATTTGAATCGCACTAGCGAATCTAATTCCGAGATGATATGAATATTCGGATATCAGATCTTCTAGTAACGGTCGACTCACTTACGGACAATGTTTTTGTCCCTGGTCTTACCTTGTTTGCTGCGTTCATTTCGCACGCTTTGCTCGTGTAATTCGTTATTTAAATTGGGTGGGCGTTTTCGTAATGATAATTAAGACTAGTGCTTCCTGGCGACCTTTCTTTGCAGTATTAGTTGTAAGTGTTTTAATTGTACATTCCATTACTGCTTTAATTTAGTAGCGGGACAAGTGGTCGTAAATTGTACACTAATTTCAGACATAAATTGCGTTTTTAGTCCGGAGTGGTTACTTGCCATTTCCAAACAGGAGCGGTGGATTTATTGCGATCGCCAACCTGCCTTCTAAGCGTGCTATGGGAAAGGCCCATGTGATATATCACCCAGTGGACATCTGTGGGTATATAGGAACAGTTCGTAATGTTCCTATACAGCCTTGGGTGTCCACAGTCATGTCCAGATGTGTCCGGATGTATAAGCGACATCTTTAAAGTTTTATTTTCAGGCTTTTTATTATAAAGGTGGCAAAAGAGCAAACGGATTGCCTGATGGTAAGCAATTGCAACACTGCGGCGAATTTCCGATCCGGTCGACGATGCGTAAACAAGCCATGGACTCACAAAGCGCTATATCTTTCCCACACCAGCGCCGCATCCGAAATTCCCATAATTTTGACAATCACCTCAAAGTGTTATTTTGTCAAGCATCCCTAAGGTATGAAATAGTGACGCATCTAATCATTTTTGTGTTTAATAGTACATTACTGCAGCCGCCGGGAAATAGGGGGTTGAAGGCTGAGTTGTATAGACGGCCAACCGTAGGGAGGCCGGATAGTATACGAAGCCTTCAAGACCCTTTCACGGCTAGGCATGTATAGTGCTTTTCTCAAACCAATGCAATGAAATAAATAAAAAAATACCACTCAACAAAACAGCTTCAGGACAAAAGTTTTTTAATTGTCCCTTCAATGCCGCTTTGTAGTATTTTTGCCTTCGATGTAATAATTAATGACTATCATAAATAGTCTGGCTATAATTACTATATACAACATTTAAAAACCACCAAAAAAGAATCCACTTACCTTTTAAATGATGGCGCTACGGCATCTGCCTTTGGCGGTACACAATACCAAAATATAGATACATAAAACCGGGCCCGGTTAGATTATTCAATTTTTATACACCCGTAACACTATATCTAAGTCACAAAAGCATTGAATCACACCATTTACCACTATTTAGTCTTAATAAACAGAGTTTTACACGCTGAGAAACTTTTCCATTCCGCCATTATTAAAACAAGAAAAAGTGTCCTGTGATTGGTTGACTCAAAAATGCGTTCAAAAACGCGCATGCGTGGAGTAGTGTTTGGTGTTGCCAATACAATTTTAAAATTGAGAGCATGAATAATAAATATAATAATGTAATAACCTGATGATATGAATATTCATTTTTATGATAAATAAAATAAATCTCTTCATTCCATCGTCTGAAATAAGCGAGATTATTTTTTAGCCCGCTAATCATTTAGTCACTAAAAATGATAAAAAAATATAATTCAGCTGTTTGAACAGGCTTCATGAACACAGACGCCAAGTATACATAAAAATTAAAAAAAAATAAATACTTCCCGGCCTAGGCCTTCAATTTTATATGAAATTCGTTACCTGTCCTCTGGAGTCGATCCGCCCTAAACGTGATACTTCGAAGCCTATTATGACGCACGTAACGAAGACATTTCATTGCATGTTTGAGAAAATTGTGTTGTTGGAGTGTGCTCGGAACTCGGTTTTGAGAAGAAGAATTCTGGGGCGAATGGGATCTTTGCATAGTGGGCAGATTAATTGTTGGCTAGCAGAGCCCATGTCAGATGAAGCAATTAGTTTGTATGATTTTATAGATTTGTCTAGTGAGTAAGTACATGGTGAATGTATCCATGAGGCTGACATGATGTGTTCAAAGCCTCGATAAAAATTTGAATAAAAAAAATAAAAAAATTGAGGTACAGACAGGAGAGTCTTGGGTCGGAGTAAAAGCTGGGCAACCTTCGCCGGGTCGTTATTATGTCACAGGCAGCACGTGTGTTTAACGACACCATATAATTTGTGATTAGTATCAGTACGCGAGGAGAAAGCAGACGGACAGACGAACGATGCAGGCGGTCCTCGGTCACAATTAGACATTCAAGTAATTAACACGAGGAATTTGAGATCTGCTTTGACGATAGGTTACTTATGTTGACCTTGAGTTCCTAATTTTCTTGGTTTTTATCAATTATAAAATCTTTATTAGTCATTATACTCGTGTTAAACTTTTAGACGGAGAGATGGTCATTGGTCACGTCAGATTATATATCATAACGACCTTCCAGTTATTTTGTTTTTCTATAATTATTATTAGATCTGTGTATCTGGCAGGTGCAGGCATTCATTGGTGGAGGTCATTGGTATATTCCACAAATCTTACAATTACAACCTTACAGTCATAACACCAGTGTGCATACCACAAAAAAATAGTTACAGATTTGTACTGGAAAATTTGAATGGCATGTCAGCAAAATTATATTAAGCCAATTGAAGAAGTGCATTAGCTCAAACTTCTAGAAACTAAGCTTTGGCTTTTAAACCAATGCCTGAAGAACGGGTATTTAACCTTCGATGTAAGTATGTACATGAGTATATGTTGAAAAGTTTATGTCGTGTATTTGACGTTATTTTGAACTTCTTTCACGGAGGTGTCAATAGTTTAGTCTTTATAAAACGGATCATAATTCATAATAGTATATTTAAAAAAAACAATATCACTTTTCGAACCCGCATTTCTGACTTTCGCCGATGAACAGCTGTGAGGCATCTGTAAACATTGATGTAGAATTACAAGGTTCTTAAGTACTTAAATTTTATCGCATGGACAACTTATATGTTCACAAAACTTTACGACTGCACAATCAGGCAAATAGCCCCATTAATAATGTTCGATACTTATTTGGACAGTAATTTTCAACGTAACATACATTCCCGTGACCACTACGGAGATGCTTTTACCGAATCCTGATTGACTTATCAAATGAAATACTTTGTTTATGGCTGTATATATATTGGAAAGCGGCACGAGGAAGCATCTGTTCAATATATTATGTTGTCTATACATATATACGTTTAAGTGATTTCTCATATAAACCTACCGGTCACTACCAAGGAAATTGCACAGTTTCCATACGGTGAATTTTATAGTATTTCCAATCTTTATAGTCAGCTTTATCGGCATCTAAACCTATTACGTCTAGACACCTTGTAAATGTCTTCATAAAACAAGATTATTAAAACTGATTATTATTGAATATTATTATAATTATTTATTTATTAGGTACTTTAATTTTTTATTGGTATTAAAATTCAATTAGCTAAGTAAGTATCAGTGGCAGATTGGCAGAAATGTACGGCTAGCCTAATATAGTCGGATTTTTATCACTTATCACAATACCTGTCACGCTCCAACAAGTTTGTGAGTGCGAAAGTGACGGATAACGCGATAGACGATAAAATGCCAACCGTGCTATACGTTCAGTAAGGCCTGAGTATCCAGTATCCACTACATAATTATTTTCATACTATTATAAACTAACTAAAATAGATATAAAAGAAATATAATTGACGACCGGTCTGGCCTAGTGGGTAGTGACCCTGTCTATGAAGCCGATGGTCCTGGGTTGGAATCCCAGTGAGGGCATTTGTGTGATGAGCACAGATATTTGTTCCTGACTCATGAGTGTTTTCTATTTATTTAAGTGATTATATTATGTGTCGTATGTATATTATATGTATCGTCGTCTACCACAACACAAGCCTTACTGAGCTTACCGTAGGACTAGGTAGATTTGTGTAAGACTGTCCTCAAATATTTATTTATTTATACATTCTATAATATTTATATTACTTTGATATTGTTGATAATACGAGGTAGAGTATGTTGAAACGGTACAAGAGACGGCACCGCCCGTCCCGTGTTCATTTCTAATGTTACCACTAGCTAATCATGTTGCTGTAACTACAAGAGGAGTGGTGTGTTGAGGCCTTAAGATGATTTATTATGAAATCTAGACTCAAGATAGCTGAAGACGGTCGAGATGTGGATTGTCACATACTAAGCCAGGACCTGAACCCAAAACGACCGTGCAGCAGGTCTAGTCTAGTGACCGCCTGCCTGTAAGGCCGACGGTCCTGCGTTCAAATCCCAGTAAGGGTATATATTTGTGCGATAAGCACAGGTATTTGTTTCTGAGTCTTGTAAGTTTTCTATGTATTTAACTATTTGTATATTATGTATATCGTTAGCTGAGTACTCACAATACAAGCCTTCTTCCCGTGGGCCTGAGTCAATTTGTGTAGGGTTATCCTGTATTATTTATTTATTTATTTATGACAGGTGGTAAATATCGGCCTGGTGCTATGAAGCCCTTGAAATATCTGACGTTAATTAGCATACCTACCGCGGCACCTATGAACTGGCTAATATAGATTAGATTATAGAAGAAACTGCTTTGAATCAAAACTTTAAATGTACTGTAAAACTAGGAATTTGTCCCAATCGCTATGGAAAAAAATTGTACAGCGTTCGAGTCGCCCATGCCCGGTTAGCAATTTCAAAATAACATCCTAGAACTCTCTTCGGTGCCTAACTGGGAGGTGTTTCGATCCAAACACTTCCATTACAGGAGCGTTATCTATTGTTTGTTATTTATGCGCGCGCGCAGCGCTCCATAATCAAATCGGTTTAATTGAATAACGCTTGACCCTGCGGCGGTGAGATAAAGGTTGGAAAGAGTAGTGTCGAGGAGTATTTATCGGGTTCGGTCAGTTCGATTGTGTTCCAAAGTTCCAGACAAGTAAATTTATAGTCCCTATTTAAAAACTACATTTATATGTGTTAAAAATAAAGGAAGAATGGAAAAATCAACTGCCCGAGCGAGACTCGGAACTCGCGAGTCTTTGGATACATCGTTAGCAGACGTTTTTGCTTTAACATAATAATTACATTTGTCGTCATCGTATTAACCGCAGTCCCAGGACGAGGAACGCCATATGGTGATAATTGGATATGCTTTTGGCTCACAACGGGCGGTTTTCTCTAATATATGCTTAAAGCAGAAGCTTAATATATAAAGTATAGAATTAACGTCTGACTGATTTTCGGCAGCGCATGTTTTCGGTTCGGTTAAGGAGTCCGCATTCTAAAATATAACAATATTACTTATAGTTAACGTTACAGAGACGACACAATTGTGTCGATATGTTGTCGGGACAGGGTTATATTTCATTTTTGCACAACATTGTGAATTACACGTTTGTTTGATTTATACAACACTTAATGCGATCATAGCAATTTACATTTGAAGTGCGACCACCAGAATCATCTACAATAAATCTCTTGCGCCGGCAGATTTCGTATCCGTACATCTGCGTGTCATGTAACACATTAACCTCCGCGACGCGGCCATCATTCATACACACATGTAACAATTATTCATACACTTCCTCGCTTGTATGAAAATCAAATGACACCTACATGTCTTGGGATGTTTCACAGCTGGTCGCCGGTGTACTGGCACCGATGACAGAGAAAGTTTAGTCCTGGTGAAAAGACCAAGTTGATTGTTAATAAATCATCTGAGACGGCGTCTCTTCACCATCTCTTTTGTTTATGTTGTATAGATCTATTTAACCTGTCGTAATTTCTCTATTGTCCAATTTTGATTACAACAATTGTTGTACAGGCGAATTTTATCGAAGAAAGCGTTAGATTTATTTGTGAAGCCAATGCATATACGATGTTAAAATCCTCTAACAAGCTACAATTTTCTACGTATATCAAGGCAGAGCTCCATAATCAACTTTGCGAAAGCCCCGCCAGACCTAGCATCAGCATTTTGCTACACACGTACTAAAAATCCGAAGTTATCGGCGCTGCACCGTTACTAACGTTCCCCAATTGTGCCCGCGAGCCGGCGCAGCATCCTTACTATAACTGCACGCCTCCCGTTATCACCGACCATTCCCAGCCTCTTATCTCGAACAACGCACAACGGTTAACTGTTATTTATTCTCTCTCACGTAAGAAGTATCGTTTTGTTGACTGAGGGACCTATTATTTGTTTCCGACGACTAACTGCTTTTCCATTCACAGTGATCGCGTCGAATACTTGTAAGCTCATGTTGTTACTTTAATTGCATATCTATTTAATTTTATTTTTATATTAAGCAGAAACGTCTGCTAGCATATCAAAGAAGGATAAGATAGAAAAATTTGACACGTCTAAACGGCGCTCGTATAGCACAACTGGTAGTGCACTGGGCTAGTGATCCAGTGGTTGTGGGTTCGAGTCCCGCTGCGAGGCAAATTTTTCAATTTTTCTTTCGATTTATATATCTATTTAATTTTATTGTTTGATGTTCATATTTTTCTGGGTTGTTGTCTTTAACGGGCGACAAACGCTTAAACTGCTAATTAATTTTGCTTGTATTCTCTAATAATCTGCAATTATTACGAGTACCGGCTTCGCTCGCGTGTTATGTTATGACTATGACCCTCAATGTCAGCATAATGTCTGTCACACGAAATAAAGGTCACACTTTACAACCACCGTGTTTAGTTCCACTTGGACTACAATTATACGGAGCCATCAATCTTGATGAATACGTGTAGTGAAGCTGGCCGCTGTCGTAAAACGAGACAAATTGATAGCCGATTCGAGATGTTTCTTCTCGTGACACGTTCTGCAACCTGTAGTGTGTGAAAGAAAATAATTTTATGCTGGAACATATCAATTATTGCTCAATAGAAATTATTGTAAATGCTATTACATAATAAAACATACATTTCTATTTTAACACATTTGCAACACCAAAAATACCCAGAGATTTAGATAGAAATATACGTACGTAATGAAAACTAGACCCGGCATCGTGTTCATTGTAATGTACAAATAGTAGTAGTTTTAATGAGAGGTAGGGCATAGCGATGACCATCACGCTTGAATCTGGAGCAGCCTAACTGGGGAAGTACCTCCTCCTTACAGAAGACCACAGCCATAATAGCGCTGCTACCTTTCAGGTATGTAGTGTTCCTGATGGTGAGTAAGGTTCCCAGATTCAAGCGTGATGGTCATCGCTGTGCCCTACCTCTGATTGTTGGACGTAGTTTAAGGACATACCCGGGTCCAAAAGTCATCAGATATAACGGAGCTGTGGAGGTGGTCACAAATATCTGAACTTGCACTTAATCGCCTTGAGAAAAGAGGCGTTGTTAATGATATATCTGATGGCGACTGTACAAAATCAAATCTCCCTTTGTTTTATGAATATCGGCCATTTCATAACCTCCATGTCAACTGGCGTCTGCCGCAAGAGGATTAAGCACCAAACTCATAGCTGAGTCACGGTATCGAAGGAATAGACATAAATTTGTTATGCAAGCCTGCCGGTCGTGGCGATTTCTGCCGATTTATTCGGCGCTGGCGCCAGGACTTAAATGCCAGCAGAATAACGATTTCTGTTTGCGTATTGTTTCGGTTTCCGTAACCATTGTTGTTATATTTGGATGCTCGTGATTTAATGACCAGTAGTTTAGTACAAACAGGGCTCGATAACTAAAATATTATGGCCGCTCGACGCGACGCGCGCTTGCAATATTTACGTCTCTTACGAGCTTAAGGGACTTACGAACTTACTGATTAAAAAACTTACATGTCATGTGTATTATTTTATGATATCTCCTATTGTACTAGAACTATATACAATTTAAGTACATTGTTCTGTTCCCTTTATCTCAACATTGTACAAAAAGTAAACTTACAAAACAATAGGCATGTTACGAGCATTTATAGTACTGCCATAAGACTGAATTAAATATGGACTTGCGACTGTTCCCTCTATAAAATGTTCTTAGGCCTTATTACCCCACATAAACATTAGTCGTAATGATTAATTCATGCAAAGTACCAGGGCATTATAACCTCGCAGCGTACGTCTGATAGACGCAATGCAACCACGACTGGACTAGGGTTGATCACATTCAAGATTTTTTCAGATAAATTATTAAGAGTTTCTGTGTGAGGACAGGGCATTCTATCCGGAATATTTAAAAATCGGATTTTGAATGAAATATGAATCTTTATTAGTGTTATTTTTCAAATACAAATGCGTTTATTTAATTTCTGTTTACAGTTGCTTTTAGATACGTTGCGTTTTACGTGTTCGCTTTCCGCAATATACAACTACAAATACGCCAACGCCTGCGAGCTTCGTCATGCCACTTTTACACCCCTCGTCACCTCTGTAGATGGAGTTTTTGCACCACAATTAGCTACCTGTGTTACACAGGGATAGATCCTTGTCTTGCGTTTTGGGCTGGCTAAGAGCTCGTATAATAACTTCAATTAGTAGAGCGACCAGCATGTGCATTCGTGGTACCCACCACAAATGGAAGACTATTTGGTTTCGACTATGGTGCGGCCCTTCCACATGCTGACTGACTACATACTTTTCTGTTTCCGTTTTATCTTATTTTATACTATATCTACTCGTTTAAATTTTCTGTATTTATTATACATACAAGCAAGTGCTTAAGTAATTTTTTTTTCCCTATGTAATATCGCTTTAGACTACTTTGACTTTTTTGCATTTCCATTATTTGCGATTAGGTTTGTACAGTTTTTAAAAAGAAGTGTTTCATGGCGTCAACACCAGTCAAAACACGTGTTACAGAATTTATTTTAACAAATAGTCGGGATTTTCGAAATGCGTAGTAACCCTATCCATGACATCACCTACAAATGCCAAACACGAGTTGATAGAAATTCTAATGGCCGTATAATCACATTTCGTTGAATTAATTGCTTACGTATGAATGCCTGGTATCAGATGAAGTCACTACCGAATAATTAGTGTCTGCTTTTATGTCACTCTCAGAAAATACCGACGGAGTACACTGACAACCAGTGGCTGTTGGTCGAATTGTGTGTTAGAGCCTTTATACTTCATTTTTCTGATCCTAAACTTATAAAGGTAATAAACTAATGTTATAAAGGTGAAAGTTTGTGAATGTGTATGTGTGTTACTTCACGTCTAAACGGCTGGAGCGCATGTTAATAAAATATGTTATGGAGTTAGCTGACACTCTGGATTAACACATAGGCTACGTTTTTTCGCTAATAAACCGCGGGGCAAGTCGTCTATAAAGCCGAACCTTACTACTTATTACCAGTGATCGGTTTTTTGGATTCGACATGGGGTGAACGACCTCAAACATTATGTTAGTATGGAAGTGGCCCGGGCATCCGGGCTTTAGGTTGTTAGAAAAGACAAAAAAAATACATTGTGTTTATTTTATTATACATTAAAACATCTAAATAGCTGATATACAAGCGACTTACTCGCCGTTATTTTGTCCAAATTGAACAAATGAGCACAAGTTTTCACACTGACAGCTCATTTGCTGCCACCAAATCGGCATATTTTGTACCGTTTGTACAAAAGTTCGACGAGTAAGTAAAAAATCCCTTTCACACAATTTAAATTGTTTTATTTTTGATTAATTTGTTCGGTATCGCGTCTGTACTGTCGTATCTATATTAACTTTTCTACATGATATCCCGCGAGGGTGAATCCAAAAAACCAATACCGAATTATTACAATACCGACAACAGAAACCCCCTCTTGCCTGCAATTCCGTCATTTGTTTTGTGATAGATGAAAAGGGAAAATTACATCACAATATAATATAACACAACAACCAAGACAGTTCAATAAAGAACGATATATATACGGGTATATTATATTTTAAGTAAAATAGATAAGATAGATACATGTAAATACATGCTATGGGTATAATTCCGTCTCACAACAATAGTAATACTTAATAGCTATCAATCCGATCCAAGCCAATGTCAAGAGTGGCTTTAGCAATAAGCCCGCGGCGCCGGCGCCCGTAGTTACGAGTAGAACTAGCGCCAGTCCAACTTCAATATCAAAAACGACGTAACAGACGTAGCACTCACTTATAGAACTAGACTTTTTGTTCTGGTAAAGTGTCACATGGGAATTTGTCTTAGAGTTTAACTGTGGTCAGATTGAGGCAGTCAATTATTTTTAATTCAATACTAATCTCCAAAAGGACAAACGGACACGGACAGGAACAAAGTGGTGTCTCCCTATAAAATAGGCGATATAAAACCTAAAAGGGCGCTAATAAATAGGTTTTTAGGTTTTGGACCCGGGTATGTCCTTAAACTACGTCCGACAATGAGAGGTAGGGCACAGCGAAGTACCATCACGCTCGAGTCTGGAGAAGCCCAACTGGGGAAGTACCTCCTCCATACAGAAGACCACAGCCATAATAGCACTGCTACCTTTCAGGTATGTAGTGTTGTGTTCCTGATGGTGAGTAAGGTTCCCAGAGCTCCAACCCCCCTTAAAGATCGGCAACGCGCTTGTGACTCCCCTGGTGTTACGGGTGCCCATGGGCGACGGTAATTGCTTACCATCAGGCAATCCGTCTGCTCGTTTGCCACCTTATGTCATAAAAAAAAAAAAAGGTCGAAAGGGAATAAGCGTAGGTTCTATGAACTTCATAGTACCTACCTAGTACCTACGTATAAGTGAGTGGAGTTTTATGAATGAATTTAGATTGTGAAGTTCTAATGCTGCCGTCATAAAATCTCCTGTATAGAGTAAGTATTTAAATTATATCTGTGGTATTTATAGAATGATAATCTAAACATAAACATAAACTGTCGCAACACAGAGTAGGTAATATATCTATAAATCGGAACAACATGTCAAATATAATTGACAACTGTTGCGCTCGACATTAAGTGATACTGATATCAGTTCTTATATAGGTAAATAGGTACCTATTTCTATTACACATAAACATCAAAATATTTATAGTAACTATGTTTTGATTACCACAAGAATTAGAACCATATATTCAGTTATTTATCTCGAAAATCGTACGCCATACCTATTTGGTATTTTATATTATTCACATTAGGTACATCAAACAACATGAAACTTTTTAAAGCCTCCTTAAAATTAGACCCAGCGTTTCATATTTACTAAATAGGTACCTATATATCAACCGTTTGATCAGCGTTTGTTACAGAGCACCTAACCTAAATTTGCGACTGCTCAACTTGTTTTGAATGTTCCCACCCAGCAAAGCGGCAAGTTTGCGTTACAATTTCATGCTTCGAGAGGAATTATTTACGCTTTACTGCAAACATTTGTAAACAGCTCTCAATCTTATTTCAATGGTTTACGGTCTAAAGTTGTGTAGATATTTATGCTGTTGATTGTAAACATTCCCCGCGCCTAGTGTTCAGTGATACCTCAATGAGATCATCGGAATTTGACGGTTCAGTTGCTTTGTAATTAAATACTAGTTTACTTGCGATTATTAAGAAGATAAAATGTGACATGAATTGTTAGATTGAAATTTTAGGAGTCTACAGTTAAGAAAATGATCTTGGACGTATATATGTCTTTCAAATGCCTACAATTTACTAGTCCCGTAGCTGTCGGCATCAAAACAATTTTTTTCTTCTACCTAGTTCTTAAAGGATCTATTCTGTGTTGTATCGTTATTGTCTGATCATCTTGTATCTAACAGTTAGTTATAATATTCGAATGTTTGTCCACAGATGACGAGGAAGAACTTGGTATATTGTCGGAAGGCTCGGAGACGTCGGAGGGCGGACGCGCGGACACGGACGACGAGGGCATCGAGCGCGATGCGGACCCTGCGCCACGCCGCCGGCGGCGACGGCGGTTCATGCTGCGCGACGTCGTCGAGGTATGGCTCTTTACTACTGTCTGTATAAGATGATGTGTGGCAAACTGTCAGGTGACTCAGTGACGCTAGAGGGTATCGCGCGACACGGACACTGCGCGGACTCGGAGCCAGACTCGGGAGACGTCGGAAGCGGGCGCGCGGACATGGACGGCAAACGCCAAAGTGCGATGGGGACCCTCGATACTCCGCCAGTTTTCAGGGCGGTCCATGCAGCGTGATGTTGTATGTGCCTGTACTTACCACTGGCTGTGAATGTGTGGCAAACTGTCAGAAGACAGAGAAGTCGGAGCACGAACGCGCGGACATTGACGCGAAGGTGTCAAACGCGTGGCATGACCTGCGCCACGGCGCCGTTGGCTGCATAAGACTGTTCATAAGAACAGCGAAAGCAAAAAGAGTCTTAAATATATACAATGGTCTATGGAATACCTAAAACATAATATGAACGCAACAGCTATTCTCTTTATTCACCTTAATTTATCTTACATCTAGTTTTTGGGCCACGGTCATAGATAGAGTAACGTACTCTGTCATAGCCTATGTAATTTCCTAATACGAGTACAACTTATATCCGCTTCACTATTTGCACCATTAAAATTTGCACAGCGGGGTTAGATTATGAGATTAAGGCCCCGTGTATGGTTTCGCAACCGAAGCGACTTGCATTCCCGATCGCGCCGTCATGACAAGCCCCATGTATTGTATCTTGTCCTAATGCACTAGTAATTGTACGCGTCGTGACATATATTGTACATTAGGCTTGAAGGGTG
Organism: Grapholita molesta; assembly: GCA_022674325.2. Taxonomy (NCBI): domain Eukaryota; kingdom Metazoa; phylum Arthropoda; class Insecta; order Lepidoptera; family Tortricidae; genus Grapholita; species Grapholita molesta. Next base: position 17,085,124 of record CP053124.2, on the reverse strand, counting down.
CGCGTGATCGGCGAACTTCATTCAGCCATTCACGATTCTGAACACTTGAATGTATTGATTGAATGATTATGATCTTAATTAGATTTTGTGTATAGAGTTTTGAAAGGTACCTTTGGATTTATTATGTGGGAAAAGTAAGTTCCTCTTTCTTTATTAGTCGGTGAAGCTACACTCGTAATAATCGTAGTTCTAAAAGTATCTAAGCGAGAATTATGACCAATGTATCTGTACAGATTACAAACAAATCGTTATTCGATGTTTTGGAATCATAAATGTTTGGAACGGACATTAAAAACAAGTAAGAAGTTAACAACACATTAGGTAATTGAAAAGTAGTTTGAATAATTCTCATAAATTTGGGTGAGATAGATACGTAATGTGGGAACATCGGCCGCTCTCCATTTTTATACGACTTTCACTTACGAGATGATCCTTATCCGAATGTGTAAGAATAAAAAAAGTTAAGGTAAGTGCACACGAAACAACAAAACCAGATCCTATACAGAGGCTCTAGTGCTTACTTTTGACGTAAAAAAAACGTTTATGAACGCGTAAGTGATAACGTTATTTATATGGGAAACGCAAACGCGTTCGTGACGTAAAGTTACGTTAAAAACTTACACTCAGGGCTTTAAGAAGCTATTCCCTCTTTATCACACCTAGCAATTATCTATCTCAGTTGCAACTTCAGTTACGCTCTAACACCAACTCGGGAACCCAGGGTCTAGTTTTCTTTCTTGTCCACTCCGTAAGGCTTTCTCTTAAACTCCGGGGGCCTTCCCTTTACTTAGGTATTATTTACCCATATATCTAGATTGCCGACTGCCGAAAGATACCTATAGGCGCAGCACTCATGCACTTTATGTGCTACATTTTTGACATAGGCCGCTGCGAAAAGATGATAAAATACTGTAGACAAATTGCAAGTGATTGAAATACACAGAATATCATATTATGTGGCCTTTTTTGTTGAAAATATTATTACTGGTGAATATACAATCGCTATCAGACGTATCGGAACGGCCAAAATTGGCACAAATATCTGAACAGCGCTCTCAAGGTGATAAAGTGCATGTTTAAGTACTTTAGAATACCTTGGCGGTGTGGGATTTATATAGAAGTAGAAACTCCACGATTAATCTTTGGAAACTATATTTTTTAACTTTTAAAATATTAATTCACATCAAATTATTTCAAGACATAGAAGTGACATTTTTACAATTGACATTATAAAAACTAATCTACGTACATATTAAAGGCTAGCAAGAGGTTTTATTCTGATAGAGCGAGAGCCACCACACGGCTTTGATATATCGTTTGATGGCGACTGTACACGCGCTCTTATTCACTTGGCAATAGAGATGTGTTGACCTCATTTTGAACACCTCAGACGCTTAGCCACTTCTGCTGCTGACTGTACTTTTAAGAACCTGATTAGTAAATCGGTTCAAGTCAGATGGAATCATATACCGGGTGCAGCCTGTAATAGGAGCAAACATTTTAGGGATCGCTTCTACACCACGAACGTAACAACATTTGTTCTACAACTTTAAATAATTGGGTAATATATTACTTGTGATTTTTTCGAACAAAGTAAATAGTATTTTCAATGAACAGCATCCAATAGTCTAGTTGACGTTTACTGTCAGCCTACAAACTTCATAGTTTTTGCAATACATTGCTTGCTTGGAAAATCTTTTTTTATTAATATTTATTAAACTATATGTTATTTTCAAAAATCGTAGAACAAATGTTGCTACGTTTTTGGTGTAGAAACGATGCCTAAAGTTAAAGTTCCTATTACAGGCCACACCCGGTATAGGTGTCGGGTTCCCGCCCCGTCAATGAGCGCGCTGCCTTAGGTTGCGTCACCGATGGGTGGGCGATGACATCTGCTTTCACTGCATCAGCATCGGCGTGACATGAGATCAGGTGCAGGGCGGGACGGCCCCCGCACAAGTCTTCGGTCCGCCTTTAGGAATACATGATACGGAACGAAAGAGGATACTGAAAGCTGATTTTAGAATAACTTATTTTAATATTTTTATACAACGACGGTGGCAAACAAGCATACGGCTCGCATGATGGTAAGCAGTTGCCGTAGCCTATGGACGCCTGCAACTCCAGAGGATTCACATGCGCGTTGCCTAGTCTAATAATTTTAACAATCTAAAATATTCTACCATATTAAATCGATGCCGTTTAAATAGTAGATTGTGTCACAAGGGAGCAAAATTACATGTTTTCGACGAGAACCTTAAATGAAGGGAACACGTCTACGAGCGCAGTGAGGGATTCTAAAATAGACTCCTAAGCGTAGACACACAATTAATTATACTGTTAGAAAGAGGCGGAATACTTACTGTCAAAATTAAAAGAACAACTTAAGGGCTTTATCATTTTAGAAAAAAATTTTTTTTTTTTTTAGATAAAAAAAAAAGCAAATGTCCTAGAATACAAAAGTGCCTCATATGAGTTGGTGGTGTGATATATTGAAGATCAAGGAAACGTACGTGTTTTACTTCCCATTTCCAAAAATACACACTTACATTATTAGAGATAAGTAATCATAAAATTCCTCTGATTTTAGATAGGTAGCCGGGGCTTAATAATGGCGTACATAGGTGTCCTTGGTCCATAGTATGCATGTCGATCTGACCCAGTTACTTTGACGCATTCAATTGTTTTCAAGTCTAGCACGCGCGCATTCCGATGACAATTCATTCAGCTATATGTCGCCTTTGTAACATAACATAACATAAATTGTAACATAATAAAAGTTGAAATAGATAACATATACTTAAGAAAAAACGACGAAAACGAAACGATAACGGGTGGCCAAATTGGTTAAGGCGTCAGCCGCGATAGCTGGAGATGCGGGTTCGAATCCCGTCTCGAACACCGGACGTCCTCGTCATTTTTTCTTAAGTATATGTTATCTATTTCAACTTTTAATTTATATAGTAGTATTACTACTTAACAATCAAAGCAAATCAAAAATATTTCATAAAAAATAATTTAATTTGTTCTTAGTTTTGTAACATAATAAATTATATCGTTAGTATTTTTATTGTCACTAAATATATATTTTAAACGCAATCTGTTTTCGGTAATATAAGTGTTTGAAAATGGAGGTTACATAAAAATACATATCACAGTCAAACATATAACCTCCTGCTTTTTTAAAGTCAGTTGATAAGTAGGATTGACGCCCATTTTGTTTAATGAAATGTAAACACTAAGAACATAATAATACATGTTATTCATAACCAGTGATCGGTACTATGGGTGCAAAACTTTAACAAAACTCGTTAAGTGGACATAAAAGAGTGTATAGAGGTATAAAAACAATTATATTCTTATACCCAAATATTGGCCTATAGAGATTCCTATATACAATTAAATTTAACACTAATTTGCTAAGGTTGTTCATGTTTTTCTTGATGGTAAATATTACTATTCTTCAGTTCAACAAGTTTTGTTAAAGTTTTGCACCGTTAGTGCCGATCACTGATAATAAGTTGTAAACACTGAAACAAAATGACTCACAAATATCAAATATATTTAATTAGCGTGACTTGTAGCAAAGTTTATGTCAGTTTTGTGATTTAAGTATTATATTTCTGTAAATAATTAGATTTGGTGCTCCTTTCATAAACTTTAAGCAGTAACACAGTGCGAAAAAAGCAATAAATTAATTTCCGTATACAGTTCATGCTTAATTATCGTCAAAAAATTTACAACTTTAACGTTTTTCACGTTACGTTACGAATAATTGGGGACACTTATTATGAGAGGTAGCGCACAGCGATGACCATCACGCTTGAATCTGGGGCAGCCCAACTGGGGAAGTACCTCCTCCTTACAGAACACCACAGCCATAATAGCACTGCTACCTTTCAGGTATGTAGTGTTGTGTTCCTGATGGTGAGTAAGGTTTCCAGAGCTCCAACCCCCCTTAAAGGCTGGCAACGCGCTTGTGACTCCCCTGGTGTTGCGGGTGCCCATGGGCGACGGTAATAGCTTACCACCAGGCAATCCGTCTGCTCGTTTGCCGCCTATGCCATAAAAAAAAAAAATTTTCTTAAAAAAGTATCAGATACAAATAAACTAAACATGCCCTCATAAAGATATAAAAATATTGTAAGAGGAATACTTTATTGATTGTCTTTCTTAGAAATCGTTTGCAATTGCTTGTAATAATTTCTCTCGCCAAGTTGCCTATGACAAATTGCAGTAATTAAATTATAACAAAACCTTTGAAAATGTTTTAGCGTGTATTTATAATATAAATAACTACGAATAATTGTTTGTATGAGAAAGCTGTTATGTTTTAACTTAGTTTACGACCTTTTGATGGTCTTAAGTGAATCTCGGCTTGTACGTAATAGAACGATATCGTCCAGTCTTGATTTATTTCACTATTCCTTGTTTTAGGGCTTTCTCCAGTATTTCGAAATTAGAGGAAATGTAAGTATATTAACGAGTTCTCACTTGTAACTTTATCTGAAGTCAGTATTAAGAGAAAACTGCTGTAAAATGGATTGTTATTTTAGAATGTTACTATTGCCTTTTCAACTGATATTCAAAATTACTTCCATATTATTTAGACAAAATTAGGGAGTGCTTCGCTGGTCGTCATCTTGTGTTAAAATATTTAGATCGATTCATTGGAGTTGGCGAGAATAACTAGGTAAAAATGGATCAAAGCAAATGACGTCCCGGGTATGTCCTTAAACTACGTCCAACAATGAGAGGTAGGGCACAGCGATGACCATCACGCACGAATCTGGGGCAGCCCAACTGGGGAAGTACCTCCTCCTTACAGAAGACCACAGCCATAATAGCACTGCTTACCTTTCAGGTATGTAGTGTTGTCTTCCTGATGGTGAGTAAGGTTCCCAGACCTCCAACCCCCCTTAAGGTCGGCAACGCGCTTGTGACTCCCCTGGTGTTACGGGTGCCTATGGGCGACGGTAATTGCTTACCATCAGGCAATCCGTCTGCTCGTTTGCCACCATTGTCATAAAAAAAAAAAAAAACGTCGCAATAGAATTACAATAGTGGCACTACACGGCACTAAAACGTTCTCACATTCTCAAAGAAATTTTCCGGCACAATTTCCTTCGCCGTTTTCTTTGCTAAAACGCCTTTTACGAGGGACCGCGGGCAAAGTAGGTCACCAGGCCTTCTCATCAATAATAAAGCAGTAGTTTTTTCCATCCTCGACAGGAACATGAAATGTGTTTGCGCTCGGCACGCACAAACCGACATTCATCATAGGTACGCTACCAAGAGGAAGTTGTAATAAATTAATATGCAAAGACTATTTCTAATCCGCGCAATGAAAATCCTATATCTTTCTAGGAATATCTGTCGGTTCAGCCCTTTTGTGTACTGAGTATACAATTTCACGCAAATGAAATATAAATTACAATTAAGCCTAGTTACGAACCGTCCCAGTAAATTACACATTGATTTGCGACACCTTGCTCTATAAGATTTCAGTCCGATTGGCCGACAAACGCGTCGGTCGCTGATAAAATATCTACCTCAAGTTTGGTTCAGATAATTCAAAAGCGGCAAGCCATAAGTCACTGTTTATTCCAGATTTATAGATAGCGGGCAGAGGCACGGTAATGTCGGTAATGACCAGTTGTGGGTGTCGGCGCGTTGTCGGTCGACATCCGACTTGCGCAAGTGATCGTGTTGCCCCCGTCTCCCCATTGCCTTGACACGTTGAATCATAAATGCTTTGTTGTTATTTGGTTAGCGTCAATTAGGCCTGGATCGCTTTGTGAGCATTGAACACAATTATATTGTTGAGCAAGAGCAAATTAATTTAGAAGGAATAATTTCCGTTTATTAACTGCCATTTGATCTTTGAGCTGTGAACTACACAATCTTGTTAAGAATCTCATTTCTTCTGATAAACGTCTTACCGTAAGATCAAACACTCCTCTAGTTAATGGGATTGTGCAAGCAGTTCATGCGCGCCCTGGGGTCCGTTTTATGTCAAATATTTGTTCAAAGAAAACTATATGGACCGAAATAGTAAACTTTAACCCTTTATACGGCAGAGGCGATATATAGACCACATATGCTGACTTGGAACCATACTGTCTTAAAATAGGCTTTGAATACATTTCAAAGCCTATTTTAAGACAGTATGGCTCCAAGTCAGCAAGGCTTCGGATAGCTGGAACGAATTCTGCATCAATACTACCATGTCTCAGACGTCTCAGTCAATGAGGCTTTATAAAGGGTTAAGTAGTCATTGTATTAGAATTTAATCTACTCAGCTTCTCGAAGTGACATTAAATGATTGGTTATAAAATAATATAGTTACGAAAGCAACAATTAACACAAATCGAATGTTCAATCCGTGACCAATTTACTTAAGGTTTTGCGATAACCAGTCCATTTACGGCTCGCTGTGACAATTACATGCATCATTACAAAACGGGCATTATGAATTTGAACGGTCACTATCACAAAATGCCATAAAACTGATTATTTGATAGGTATTATGTGCTCTAATTCGTATTGTGTTGAAACGATAATTGAATGCAGCTAATTGGAAGTTGGATCTTTTGGTGTACTTTGGTTTAGGTTGCACCTTGCAGATACGTGGGTTTTAGGGCAGTTGCGACAGGCTTTCACGGTAACGTACTAACTGACAGACGGGGATGTGAAAATGAAGTGTCATAGAATGCTTTTAGTACTGTTTCGTTTTAGTTATAGGTACCATCGTACAGTCGCCATCAGATATATCGGAGCTGTGGAGGTAGTTACAAATATGGGAACAACGCCTCTATTGTCAATGGAATAAAATATTCCGATATTTGTGACCACCTCCACAGCTCCGATATATCTCATAGCGACTGTACCATGGTCTGACTGTATTAATATTAACTAGTGGATCTGTGAGTATACTTCGTGTCTCTTGCATTACCTAAGGTGCCTGCGCGAAAAATGGCCCGGGACCTAAGACAGCCCAAGTGAAGCTTAACCAATAAATTGTATACTGTTAATCATTCGAATGAATTTAAATTTCACACCCATGTTCGGCAGGGCCATGTACAAAAATGTGAAATTTAAATTCCTATATATCTTTGGAACCGGACCATTTTTGTCGCAGGTACTCTATATTAAGATCCTTGTATAGGTAATATTAAAATATGTATATAATACTGAAAAATCATCCCGTTATTGTCTTGTCATTAAACGTGATTCGAATTGTTGTGAAAAGAGACAGTAGTATTTTTGGTCAAGCTGAAACAGCGACTCTTCGCTCACTGGGTCAATGAATGCGAAATAGCTTTTTGTATAGTAGTCAAGTTCTTACTAAGAACAGTTATAAGCTGCGAATAGTTTTGGCTTTTTACTTGATTGCATGCAGTATTAAGATTACCAATGCGAACGATGTATAAATAGGTCAACGAAAATGTTCATCAATACATCATACTTAGAAGGAAGTTGTCTATTCAAGAGGCAATCTGGAGTGAGCTACATTTCTCAGAATACAGGCAACGTCCAGCCAGACGTCGGCCAGTTTTATTTACCCAATAGGGTGTAAGTACTGGTAGGGAGTCCCACAGCCATATCGGATAAATAAAACATATTCGGGATATGTAGGTACCCGGAAACATCTTTTCCCTCCTCCTCTCCAAGGTTACATAGAATTACTTCTATTATCAGTTATCTTTATCCCCCTTTTCCTTTATATTAATTTGGTTTCCTATAACTATTTCATCTAGTTAATCTTTGTAATTCATCTCTGGCAACGCAATTGTATTACTTAGATTTGCTGCTAACAGAATTGCGATCTGAACTGAATATCACTGACGTCACAGTGATCTGTTATCCCAATTGACGTACTGACATGTTGCAGGGAAAATTCGCAAAACAAAACACATCACAAGTCATGTGTTTAGTGATACTTGAAAATCGAATGTTATGATTGCATTTTAGATTCGGTTAATTGAGCATTTCTCAAAAAGTTTGTACATTTGGATCACGTCTTCGATTTTGATTAAAAGTGGTAGAACTTTCTTTTTTTGTTACCAAATTTCTATAGACTTTCGGTAACAAAAAAGAAAAGTTTCATTCACTTTATGGGACGTTTTGGGAAATATGGTAGATCTTGCTCAGCATCATTTACTCTATCAGTCTACCTCTTTTAATCAAAATCGAAGACGTGATCCAAATGTACAAACTTTTTGAGAAATGCTCATTTATTCATTGGAATAATTGGACCCAAAAGATCCTATTCACGAGAGTATGATTTCTTACTTTTTCATGCAAAAACTACTGAATGGATTTAATTAAATTTTACAATAATGTAGCTGACATAGGCTGTACGGAAGGTATTTATTGTGGGAACTGCCCAAAATATACTGATAAGTGTCTCCTACGCTGACTAAGTCGCGGGTATACTATCAGTCTCAAATAACGATGAGACTATTTGAGCAACAAACCCTTTTAATTTTAACAGATATATTCGATATGGTTTACGCAATGCATTTATTTAGTACACTCAGATCGAATCTGAGCGGAAACCGTAACTTTCAAAACTTGCACCTACCTAGTCCTTTCGCAGTATCTGTTACACTTCCAAAGTTTGTGTCACACCACACTTTGACATTTACCCGTTTTGGACAAAACAACGCTCAAATCCGGCGAAACGAGCTACCCGACCGGAGTAAATAATTACATGAACCTTTTTAATGGTACGAGTGTTACGACATAATATTACAAATTGTAACATACTCGGTTACTTAGTTTCATGAAACTAATTACCAACGGCCTCGAGACTCTCTTTAAATTCACTCGATAATTTATTCAAGCGTTCTTTTCTTTTATTTTACGATACCTTTAGCAATGGCCGTACAATTTGATCGTAATGAGCCAGACGTGGTGAAATGATATGCAATTGGCGATATGGTAATCAGGCATGCAAACTACTAACCCGTACATGTCTCGGATACAACCTTTTTGTAAAGTAAACTTTAATACGAAGCAGTAAAGTTGCATTTGAATAAGGAGGTTCGATGTTATACGAGCTTGTTGAAGTTGCTTGAATAGGAACTCGGGCGGCTAATGAAAATTGAAAGGATAAGTTATCCGGAGTGGTCTGGTATTAAACATAATGCAATCTGTGTCTTTCATTAGATTGTGCACTGATGAGACAGTTCGTCAGAATTACGTGAAGATAACGGTTCTCAATCATTTTATAGAGTTTGCATAAAACTGTGTATGTGTGTTTAGCTTTTACTTTAATATATTTTTAGGCAAGCCGACGTGTGCATAGTCTTCTACACTCATCAATCATCATATTTATGTACCTTAGGTAGCGCCTAAGTATCTGTTTCTTCTAACTTCGAAATCAGCTTGATGTATTGAATAGATAACTGAGAAACAACAATTATGTTAACATAAATCACCAAATATAACTCACAAGAGTTGGCGTGAGTTTAGTACTCAACTGTCAAGATTTACATAGACATACGGTGCTAACTCTCGTGAATCGACCTGTTCTGTTCTGATTCCTAGCGCTGCATCTGTAGTTTTACCGTGAGTCGCTTGATCTTACAACACGGGCGTACCTTTGCGATTTTTTTCTAGAACGCATAAATGTATCTTCTCCTAAAGCTGTATAACACCTACTGTTCTGATCCCCAGCGCTGCGTGTGGCACTGCGGCGGCAGCCACCGCTCGCGGGACACCGCGGCCGCCCACTACCGCGCCGTGTGCCGCGCGCTGGTCGCCGAGGCGCTGGAGCTGGCGTCCTTCCTCGCCAGGGTGAGGGTCGGCGGCGCCAGGGACCTGGGGGCCGCTGAGGAGTCCGTCACGCATCTGGACACGCTCCAGTTCTCAGATTGGGTAAGTGAGATATGAAATGAACAAACTAAAGTTAGGTTAACAATAGTAGATAAACTGTACCTACTTTTCATTTCCCTTTCTTTGAATTATTAATTATAATAGTATTGTACGAAGGTGTGTAGGAGAAGGGTTCGATTTTTAGCGAATAAAATGAATTCACTGTATTCCTTTTAAGAGCTAATAAAGAGTATTAGTAAAAATAGTTATTACAAGAACTCGAAGATTAGTAGTAAAAAAGGAGCGTGTAACGTTGAAATAACCCATAATAATAATCCGATACCTAAATAGGAGGAAAGCAGGTCCTTGTACCAAATAGTTTCCAAAAATAACTATGAAACATATAACAGACGAAGTTTCAAAAATGTAAAATCAATTTATTTATTGAAAATCAGATACTTGTTTTTTAGAGAAATTAATCGATCGTTATCGGTTGAAAGTTATTGGAACTAAAAGACACTGTTTATGCAATATGGCACCTGTGAAACTTTGTATGCTTATATTTTCTCTACCAAGTACTACAAAAGTAATTAATTTGGAGCTGTGACGTCACATTACGTGGTTAAATAAGAAAGTCTAATAAAGGGAATACCGCAGGGCGCCAGCCATGCACAACGCGCCGCCGTAGGTGTCCATGCAATATTAATTGCCTTTCCCGGGAACTTCACGTGCCACGCCATTGATTATTTACGAGTATTTCTCTCATTGACTGCAAACAAGATTAATTATAATGTAACCGTGGCTTACTGGTACAAACAGTAAATTATACCTACTTCTTCTGTTAATTTATGTAGTATGAAATCATTTGTTTTGTATATCAGGTAGAAAACAGTTTAACAATCTGAGCGCGACTTTTGAAACGGCATATTAAACCCCTGTTTTTCTCCACTTTACTTCTTATTGTAATTCAATTTTCTAATGTGCACAAGAATATATCAAATATGTTTGTACTTAATAGAAAAAAATATGAAAAATATAATACTAAAACTTATGTCGATTTTCCAATTGTAGTCGAACCGAAGGATTTGGAGAGCTCTTCAAGTATGTAAACAAAATTACGATTGATGCCTTGCATAATACCTACCTTTGTTTTAATAAATAGCTTTGAATCCTTTCACCTAGGTAAAGTTTTAGAATGACGACCAGATTTAATGTATGCAATAAAAACCAGTGCATGTTCAGATCTGTTCTGTTATAAGATGTTCGTCAGATAGCTTAATAAAAATCGCAAAACTATAATCGGCACATGCTTGAATCCAAATTATATACCCATAATATACACTGTAAGCTTTTAAGAATTACCTTATAGGGGTTACTTTTTGACGACTAGCTTTATTTTCTTAGTCTTCTAGTCTTTTTATTTACTTCTCCTTATTTTATGTCTCCTACCGCTTTTCTCTTAGCAAAGCATCGAATCGCAAACTAACTGCTATTATAATTTTCCAGGCGCGGTTTTGGATGCAAGTCATCGGTGAACTGAGAATGGGTGTGAAGTTAAAGAAAGTAAGCTACTCCCGGACACCCATTGAGTACGAGTTGACCCCGTACGAGATCCTGATGGACGATATACGATCCAGGAGATATACTTTAAGGAAGGTTGACGGCGCGATACCACCGAGGTGAGTTTGATCAATTTCTACCTAGATGCATCTTAATGTAATTGTTTCTAGTAGCATGGAACTTCCAAATATGTGGACTTGCTTAATCGCAGTGGCGTAGCAACTATTAATCAAGGTGTGGGCGAAGTCACGTTAGTACTTAAGCGTCAGTATTTATCCACTCACTCAGCTACGCCACTGTTTAATAGCTTTTGGTTAAAAATCATTTTGTAATAAACTTGTACTTAAGTACAGTACAAGTTTATTACATTATTAGTTAAATAACAATCAATTAGTAAGAGTATCTATAAAAGAAAAATCCGGCTTGCTGAAATTTTTTTTATCTACGTACATGTCATAAGTGCTCTAAAATGCGTCCGGAAACAGTAGGCAATGACCAGCATTACCAACCATCAGAAAGATTTCAGTAGGTAATGTTAACATTACCTACTGAAATCAGTAGGTTATGAATTTAAATTTGGAACAGCTGTCAAATTCAAGTGGGGTGTCTAATCTAGTATCTATAGATATTAAAACAGCCATTGATACGAAACGCCAATTCGTTATGTTTTTTTAATATAAATCGAACGACATTTGAACTCGAGTGACAGTAGAATAGGGAGTTCATTCGCTTGTCTATGGTTTAAAAAAAAAAATTGACTGAGATACGAAATACGCAACGCCGCCGTTCCAAGCTGTCATTTGTTTTGTTCGTTGACTTTTTAATGTTTACAAGTAACCCTAGTAATAAGTCATTTCCCTACGGTTTCTGAACCCATCTTAAAACACTTAATGATATGTGTGTAGATAAAGTAGTGTATGTATCTATACATAATTAGGCATTACAACAATCGTGTGATATTATTATGAAACTCGCCTTCGGCTCGTTTCATAAACCCACACTCTTGTTGTAATGCCCTTCATTATGCACAGATACATAAACTACTATTATTTACTTAATCGATAATCAATAAACGTTTTTATTTTCTGTTACAGTGTAAAGAAAGACGCACACGCAATGATTCTCGAATTTATTAGAAGTAGGCCTCCACTAAGAAAGGTAAGTTATGAACTTATGATTATTAAGAAAATATACCCTTTCCCGACAATATTACCTTATCCTTATTCATGCCAATTTACCCTCAAGCATGTATGATATAATGATGTATGAAATCTAATTACATCAAACTAATGGTTAAAAATGATTCAGGAATCACAATTTACTTGCTTTGTTGTACTTCAGACTTTATTATTATATTTTTTTATTGAGTTTTTATTTCAAAGGTTATATAAGCTTATTTCGCCATTTGTTCTTTTTTTGCACTCAATCAAATAAAAAAATCAATCTATCAGACTAGGCCACCTTGTAGCTAAACTGAATTCATAGTTATAGATTCAAATAGATGGTATAGTACCCAAGAAAGTGTCCAGACCCCAGGCCCACCACTGCAGCGCAGGCGCAGGCGGGTGTTTTATTATTGCTACTGGCACACAGGCGTTTATTTACGGAGGTTAAAACCACTTAATGGTTTAATTTAACCATAACCTTAATTTAATAAAACTCTCAATATTACTAAACGTATAATTTTCTAATAAAAAATAAATTGCCAGCAATGTAAGATGATACTAATTATTAAGAAATGGAATTAGATCCCTTCGTCTGTAAGGGCAGGGCAAGAGTAAATAGGCTGTTATTGAACCAGCGTGCTACACCCTCGACCTCGTCGACACTTACCATCAGGTGTGACTGAGGTCAAAAGGAACACAATATTATCAGTTTTTATATAGAAGCCAGGGTGCGGGTAACTCAATGTATATTAGTAGTAGTAACACTTAAAAAATATACTATACCAGGGGTTCCCAAAGTGTGCGCCGCGGCGCCCTGGTGCGCCGTGGAAAGTTCCGAAGGGCGCCGTGAGTCGGTCTATTATTATCTATGTACAACGACGATAGATTCATGTTGTGCATGTTTAATTTTTTTCCTACCTCCCTCTAACTAAACTAACCTAACCTGACTACTATTATTGTAGGTAACGTAGGTAATTATTTCTATCTACTATATCTTTTTGCAATAGCTAGGACCAGGGCGCCGTGACAAAATACTAATTTTGTAACTTCCCCGCAGGTTGAAAAAGATTGGGAATCCCTGTACTATACTGTTAACACTTAAATACTTAGTTTTTTTATTAGGAACAAATCTATACCATGTATCAGTACAATTATGACATGATATTTATTTTATGTGTATGCGTATAGGCATCAGAACGCAAGCTGCCTCCACCCCGGCGGGAGGCGACTCCGCGGGAAAAGCTACTGGCTTCCATCCAGATCGGCCGGCAGCTAAGGCCCACGCCCTACTCCCGGAGATTATGTGAGTACCTAGATTACTCGAGACCACAATATACATATACACGTAGAGATGGTGAGTTGGAGAGCATTTTAGATCTTTATAATATTTTTATAAAAAATCCATCTAAAACGTATCAACACTATTTTTTTTAATAAAAAACGTAACCTAGGTTGCCGCCGGCAACAAGGCAGGGCCCAGGCTGCCGGTGGTTAGGGCTGCAGAGAGAGGAACCGCCGGACTATGCGCACCGTGTCCAGGATTACCGCCTTCTGAATCTGACCCTTGATCCTACCACAACCACGTAGCGAGAGTCTCTCATGATGTTGGTCGAGACTCTTTGCTATGGGACCGTTCGCGGAAACAACTATCGGTAAAATGATCGCCGAATCAACTTCCCACATGGCAGTTACCTCGTGAGCCAAGTCTAAGTACTTGTCACTCTCAGCCTTCACGAGGCTCTCGTCACATATTTATTATTACTAAATTTACATATATTATCCTACCTAGTAGTATAATACCTATTATCCTATTAGCCGAAGGAAATCGACAGCTGAACACAGCCCCAAAAGCGACCCGGCGACCGGTTTTACGCCTCTTGCGTCCTATACGTTCCGCGATTTTTACCATGTCGTCGGTCCACCTTGTTGGGGGCCGACCCCGCTGCGCCTTGTGGGGCTGTAATAAAATAAAAATAAATTAAATCATTTTCAAAAGGACCTCGGGACATATTATCACTATATTCCAGTAGCGTTCATAAGAACGGACGCCATACTAGTAAGTACTAAGTAGGTATATATGATTGATAATGTGTTTGTGATAAATGACATATATACACTACCTTGTTTACACTTGCATCTTATATTATATGCTGAAAAAAGCAATGTGTAGGCGTTCGTAGGCAATAAACTGAAGATTCTTTTTATGGCAGCTCCGATGTAAAACATTAACTTATTCCATATTTTTGTAACCCTACAGCTACACCCACGCCGAACACAAAACACCGAACATATTTCAACATTATGTGTTATGTATAAATAAACCTTACATTAGCATTCTTGTAACAACGCCCAAGACTTAGGCTTTCTTTGGCTTTTGTTATTATATTGTTTGAAGGATAACGAAAGTTATGCTCACCTTTAAAATACTAGAGGTACAAGACGTGCCTGGATTATGATAAGACCGTCTAAACGTCTTATATGACTTTCGAATTTTCTAGAGCTATTATTAATTATATAACATCGCGGAAGTAATTTTACTAAATAATTAATAACCCTTTTCCACGCAAATGAAGCTTTATCAACTCCAAACGTCTCTATCCTCGTAACGCCTACCGTACTAAAATATTTAATAGTTAAAACCAACCTTACTATGTAGTGGATTGGTAGAATTTTCTTTTGTACGAAAATTAATGAAACAAAAGAAATTCTATCCTATTTCCTTTTATAAAAGATTTCAACTCCATTGAAAGGGAGTGTACATTGTAATGCACATTGGGCGTTACGAGGTTATTGTATTTCGTCACAATTGAGATTCATATTAAATCTTAGTGGGTAAGCATGATGGGCCATGTAGGGGAACTGCTACAGCTTGACACGCGATAAAACCCGGGTTTCAGACTAATTTATCGCGACTATGTAAGTGTAAGTTGTCTGTAAGCGATTACTGCTATGAGAAATCGTCTGGAACAAAATATAGTATATTACTTACTGTATATATAGAGGCTGTGTTTTCTATTGGTTAGAAAAAAATCCATCTTCGCTATCTCCAATAGTGGAAGCGCACAGGGTTCCAAAATATCCATCTTGCCTCTTAAGTCCTTTCCTGAATGAATCCATAAATTTTGTTTTATTTCAGACCACCGCTCCAGAACAAGCTTAGTAATTTAACCTTGCCACCCTACCATCCTACCCTTACAGTCCTGAGTACTATTTTGGCTACAAAAATATGAAACCTCATAGTTGTTAATCTAATTTTAAGAAGATTGCGTTCTTTGTCTAAATTCACATGTAAGTATAATAAATTATTCTGTCCTGCTACTCGTATTTTACTCTATTTTATTTTTACTGTTACACTAGTAGTGCCTGGTCACATAAAGGCCGTCCAAGACAACAAAAGGAACAATGCTGCGCCGAGCGAAAAGCGCCTGCAGTATAAATTATAGCAAAGTTATAGCGAGAGACATAGGTACACTTCGTGTGCAGTAGGCGTACATGGCTATAATGCACGCTATTTGGGTAGGCTGTCTTGTCTTGAATCCTATTGTAAGTTGTATTGTAATAAAAGAGCAGTTTATAAGGTAATGTAAACTTTGACTTTTTAAAGATCTTTTGTGAGCTATTCTACTGTGGTTTAGAGGTCAAACCATTTTGCAATGTACGTATAAATGCAAGATACATAAGTGCTGTCTTTTATATGAAATACATACTCGTATTAATTTAAGTGAACTTAGTTATACTTCAGATTACCCGCTTATAAAATGTAGTTTTATAGTTATATTACGTTAACTGCGATAACATTTTTACGATAGTGATAAGATCTTGGACGAGACGAGAATAGAATTACATTCTGATTTTTCCCATAAAGTTGCGTATGGAAATCAGTAGGTTAGTTCTTACCTATTTATCTGATGTTAGATAGTTTAGATATTTATTACATAACCACAGAGTTGCTAAATGGATACTTTTATCTGATGTCATAGACAAATTCACTTTGGAGATATGATTGAATACAAAAAAATAAAAATAAAATCTTTAAAGTAAAAATAAGATCTATGGTTCTCAACATTTTTTGGGAAGTACTTAGGAATAGAATATTTCACTCAGATTAGTGACGTCATGTCACGCAATTGTTGCTATTTCCAAGCCAGTTGCGATACTTATTTCTTCAATAAGATACAAGATGCATCATAATAGTCCCATGAACATGACAGCATTGTGCGCGCTGACGAAACTAGATCGCGTTTGATATCACCGGCACTGGCGCAACTTGCCGTCTATTCACAGAACATTGTGCTTGTCTGATGCCTAGATTTGTAACAGTTATGAGTAATTCAAGTATTAACGTGTAAGTTGTAACTTACAATTGTTTGATTTGTAACACTTACAACTTTTTATACACAAATTATTTTAAATAGAACAGGTCTATTACGAATTAAAATGTATTTACCTTGAAGAACCCTAGAGAACATTTACTTCGACGTCATCGTAGTGATCCTAGCAAGTCTCAAACCATAGTTGTTTGCTTATTCGAAATACGATAAACCAATCGTTGTAATAGTATCCCCGCGCCCACTAGTAAACCCTTCTTATTTTGTATCGTGGTTGATAAGTGCTACAAAATAATTGCCTTTTTTTAAAGCAATGTCGGCTTAATAGTCTTCATGCACATGTATGGTGCAAAATCAATATAAATATTGATACGTACCTAATATTGAATTTCTAAATGATTTTCCACGTAATTCTGTGATACGACTACTAGGCAATATAGTTCACAAAAAAATACTCGCTCATCAATTTTGATTCCGAGTGCGACGCACATAATAATAACACAAATACGTAGACTTCATTATAATTATTACATATAGTTGTAAGTATTGCAACTGTTTATTCAATTGTTCATCCTTGAAAGATTAAAATGCAGATGTGTCCTCAAAGCATATTAACTATTAGTTGCACAAATACTGACAGTTTGGCAATAACGGAGGCTAGTAATAGTAATATTGATGAGGGTACGTATATGCAAGATACTCTCCGTAAACACACATATATATTATATACATATGTGCGTGTGTGATTTGATTTCTAATGACTGTTTCTAGGGATTGCAGTGACATAAAACGTTGCAACTTATGATACTTACACTCTTTTACAGTTTTACTATATGATTACGATAAATAAACGCCGGAGGTGCTTTGCCAAAATATACATAAAACTTTATATGCCAAAAAAAGATCTTAAATTTGTTTTGTTTAATCTACACGTGTCGGTACTATTAAGTGACAGTAGTGAAACCGGACGGATGTAGGTCAGGAGCTAATCCAGACGAGATTCGACGCCAGGCTGTCTGGCTGGCCCCAGATTGTATAACACTAGCAACCCTCTGGGTCAGTGCGGTAACGGGTGACGTCATGGGCTCAGAGTAAGTATAGGGCGCCGTGGGCGTCTCATGATAAGGAATTTGTATTTATATAAACATAATCTATGGACCGCGGGAATTCGTTGTACGTAGGCGGGGATAGGACCGGCCGTTGTGGAAAAGGTTGAGGGAGACCTTAGTTCAGAGCCCAGAGTGTAAGTTTTTAACGTAACTTTACGTCACGAATGCGTTTGTAAACGTTTTTTTATGTACGTCAAAAGAAAAGTTACACTAGAGCCTCTGCAGTGGATTTTTTCCGCTGACGATGATGATGATGATGACGTCTGTGCGTTAGTAAATGGGCGTTTGAAATAATCTTGTATAGATACTGCTCAAAGATGAAACGCAGTAACTCCCTATACATCCCATACATAGTTACCCCATTTTTAGTTTTATGTACGAAATTCTCGTACCTTACTACGAAGTTTGTGTAGTAGTGACGAAATATTTGCTGATTTATTTATTTAGTCAAAAAGGGTTTGTTTTTATGTTGGTACAATAAATGTCACGTGTAACTAGGTTAAGTATGAACTCTACAGAATTTACTAAAAATATGCAAAAACCGTCACGTTCCGTACAGCGTTTCTCAATATCATAATTTCTTTGTGAAAATGCTCATTAGTGTATTTTTCTCAAGCTAGATCCGATTATTTTCAACACTCCCTAAAACGCTTCATATATTATTGTTTTTGAGTGATGCTGCTTGAAAGTAAAAATTGATCTTAAATTACAGTACAACCTTAATTTCGAAGCAAAAGGGGTTCGCTAATTAAACCTGTAAGGTTATTGTAAAACGCATAGTTCTGAAAGTATCCGCGGACCACAATGCGGCGAGCGGCAAAACGAGCAAGTTACTCAACTCCACTCCAATAGACTGCGGTTCGACAACTTTTTGTTCTCACATTTGTGGTTAGCGTTTTTTAATGACGCAATAATGGCAACGCTTGCTATAAAATCAGTCTTAATTCACTTATTGGGCTGAAATTACTCTTTGGAGCTTAAAATAATTTCTAAATTGCTATTTAATTAGATAAGCAATTGATTTAATCTACAGTTCATATATCTGATGGCGTCTACTATTAAGTAGGTACATATAATAAACATTTATTTACCTTTTTGGTAGCAGCTACATGCAGGTGTCAGAAAAAACATCGTATGAAGAAAATAATTTACTTTACTTAATACTTTACTATTTATAAGCTGAACTATCATTAGTATAAAACAGCATATCTAGGGGTATAGTCGCTAGATCTTCTAAATTACGCAACGACTTTAATGCGGTTTTCATCATTAAAAAGAGTGAAGGTTTGGAAGGTGAGGGAAACGTTTATATTTCTAAGAATAATACATAATACATGTCACCATTGCAAAGCGAGTGCGGTTCGCAAATTTTAAATAAAACTTGTTTTGAAAATTCGATCGCTCGATAGTTTGAGAACCGCCGCCAAGCGCCGGCTACAACTGCGTACTTGCCATACCGCAGTCCGTACTTGTCGTTCGCACGACGCGGCCGCGCTATCCTATTCCATTACTATACTTTATAAAAAAAAAAAAAAACAAGTATAAAACTTATTTAAAAAAAAGAAACCTGAGTTTTTAACAGATAAATTAAAAAGAAATGTGCTGGGGTTAATTGGATTGCGACTAGTGCGCTTATCACTGCAGGGCTTCCAATTCCAACCCTTATTGGAGGTTGCACTAATAGGATTTATCATATCAATGTCCAGCGCAGTGCCACGGAAATCCCTGTCATAGGAAGTGTTTTTTTAAGGCTACAGTTTTGCATTCAGCCAGTGGCTTCTGAAAAATAAACTTAACTGCCAGTGCTCTGTTCTAGTATTTGCCGTTTAAGGCAGTGTCAAAGTGAACTAATTTAACATTTACTGTGTTTTTAAACTAAAATGGGAGTCTGTGTGACAAACACCTTGGCTATGGAAATAAGCCGTAAGTATACATTTAATTTTGAACCTTGTGACTATGCTTTAAGATGCTTTTCACGTGTTTTACTAGTTTCAGTACTACTTAAATGTGCCTAGTTTTAAGATTACGATATAACAGTAAACGTGGGTACTGATTACGTTGTGATAAAGATTTACTATCGATGTATGGATGTTCTAAAGTCTACTTTATTGCTTAGATAATAAAGTCGTTTTATCATTGTAGTTTGAATGTGTGTTTTTCAGTTTACGCTTTACCTGTTAATGGAAGTAAATAGTTCTGCAAATAGATTTTTGTTTTGGGCAAGGCAAGTGCATTGGACTATTAAGGAAGATGGTAATTGATATACTAACAAACAGACTGATGCTAACTTCTCTAAAACATAGGTACCTACTAGGAAAAAAGGCTAGAACTTGATTAACTTTATTTTATTATAAGCATTGCGTCGGGTCTTAGAAGTAGTTAGATATTAGTTTTGTTTAATGTATTTACTTAGGGACTATTTTTTATCAAACTTGCGCGTATGTGCTTAGCGGGAGCTAATGTCTATCTATCTAAGTATATTTATGTAATAGATAAATTATATCTCAGTGTTAGCTTTTAAGGGTCGTAGGTGCGAGACAGAAGTACCTAATTTTTTTTTAGGTACAGTCGCCACCAAATATATCGCAGCTGTGGAGGTGGTCACAAATATCGGAACAACGCCTCTATTGTCAAGGCGCTAAAGTGCATGTTCAGATAGTTGTGACCACCTCCACAGCTCCGATATATCTAAAGGCGACTGTACTATTATTTATCACACTTGCGCGTAATGGGTCATATTTAAGCCTTTGTCACTCTCATGGGAGCTATGAAGGGATTTATAATTTTAACTTATTAAATATTTACTATATTTACGGAAATCATAAGAACGCCAAAATTCACCAATCATCACCATTAGAAATGTTACAGGGTAGGTAAGGTATAGGTATGTTGTTGGTGTTTTGATAATGAAGAACATGAAGTACCTACTAATGACAATTATATCTAGTCTAGACCCATGTACCTACCTACCTACGTGAAACGCTAAAACGCGCCGCTCATGCTAGCACTTGAATTTAATGTAAATGCCGTCGTAATCTCTGAATTCCGACATATACATTTTCAAAGGGCCATTTCGACTTAATCGGAGTTTCTTTAATTAATTAATTATAATTTGAGAAAACGTACGTAAGTTACGTTAATAGTTTGATCTATTACGGCTTTTTCTTGTAATTGTTTAGAAATTCCATATTTTAATTTTGATTTTTGATAAGTAATACTGCAATATTGAAGACAAATGCGCAATCAATAGATTTGGTTTAAATGCTGTATGTGTTTGTCTGTCTCATTGTCAATCCAAATAATGGTCACCTTTATACCTACTTTAGTTTTGATTCCAAGAATTAGACATAACATACGGACGGCTGATCCGCGGAATAGGTACCACAGATTCTTAATCCATGCATTCTTTAGTACCTATGTTAGGATTTATGGGTGTAAGACAAATTATTTAAGAGAAAGGACGCAAGTCCTATAACATATACTGAACCTGTAACTTTTTTCGAGGACCAAGTTTAAGCTACTTCGCTTTTCACTGTCGTTTTTAGATAATAGTACTTAATTGTAATGCCCATGATAATAGCTCAAAATCATATTTAATAATATTGATATTGTAATGATGATTCTGAATGTGACTTTGTCAATTTATGTACCTAGAATATGTCATCTCTTTGGATCTTAAAATAATATAAACAAGGCAGCCACGCTATCTCACGTTCCATATGCACCCTTAGGTATATAACTTACTAAATGACACCAAATCATCCACCTACTTCTTCCTTCTAATTCTTATACGGCTGACACTGTCACTTCTAAATATACTCAGTAGCTATTCATTTTCGTTTTCATGTATACGAAGCTTATTTTCCGGAATGCTGCCTCTAGTTTTTCTCCGGGCTGGAGGGAAAACCGGTTTATTTTTAGCTTATTGTTCTAGTCTGGGAAATTATCTTGCAACGTCAAATGCCGAGAACCGAGATGCATAGTTTGCTTAAGGTTTGCGGAATACTGAGATGATTGCATTTAATTGGGATTAGGTACCTTTATCTTGCGAATGGCATTTGTTTTGCTGTTTGCGTAGTAGGTAATTAAATAATTACTTGTAGGTACCTTATATCAATGTTTGGGAAGCGCGCGATATAGAGACCTACTTGTACTTATTTAAATAAGTAATAATGACACATTTGACGGCTCCATTTGATTTTACTTACAAAGTACATATTCTTCAACGCTTTACAAATAGCTATATACTCGTAATAGGTACGAGCTGTACCTACATTCACTCTGTGTAGTTATTAATAAAAAAAAGGCAAGCGGTGTTCGATTTCAACATTAATGTAAAATTAGGGAATTAGTTCTAAATATGTGTAAACTGTCGACGTTTAACTTGTCTAAGTCGGATAGAGCTCCTGCCGCCGTTGTTGAAAAGTACTAGTAACGTATTTTAACAAATCAATAAAAATTAAATATAATTCGAATTATGATAAACATTGGAAACTCATAAGCTGCTTAAAGACCTCTTTATTTATTCATCTTGTCGGCTATCATTGGTCTCGCATCATTATCGGCCGGCGCTAATTCGATTTCGGTCGAAACCGAGAACGAATCGAGAAACCGACTTTCCTCGGATACCGATACGGAGAAAACAATGGAAAGCACACAGCACACCTGCCGGGGATTTTGTAATTTTTGACATCTTTATCGGTGTGCGTAACTGCGAACCTACTCATTGTGTGATAATAGTTTGTACGTTGGTTTCCCTTTTGGGTTCATAGTTACATACCTACATACATACTCGGAATGCTACTGTGACCTCATTTGAATTATTATTACTCGTACTTATGTAAAAATACCTACTACCTACTAAAAGGTTAGTTGAACGGAGAATGCGTGGAAAACAATCGTGCCATATTTAGCAAGACTTCCTGTTCCATTCAGTAGAAAATAGAAGCCACATGTGAACAATAGATATTTTGAAAAATATTCGAGGCAGTTATTTTATTGAAATATTAAGTCGTCTTTTGTTATAAAATTTCGCTTATGATTTTTTATTTTGTTAACTAAAATGTTTGTTAGGCAGATTCCATTGTTTCTAATAAGTAAAGATACTTAGATACATACTTAAATCGTTATTATAACACTTTTAAGGTCTAACTTCGATTATACTGTGATCTAGTCATTCTTACCCCTTCATAAACTCGAAAATTAAGGATTCATGTTGACTTAACTTTTTTTAATGATTTTGCTTGTTTAGTATTACCTAAGTGTCTATTTTATATAATTTGGTGTTTGCTCCGCATTATCGTTATAATAGCCAATTATGAAATTAATTACAAAACATATCGACAGCTGATTGTGCAAGTATGAGTGAACGTTTAGGCGCCGGCGCTCGGCATTTGATCGGAAGGTCAAAATGATCAATTATTTGACGAAATCTCAAGTAATTACCACGAAACCAATTCAATAGCTTATTGATTGATATCTCGGAACGTTATTTTTAACCTTTTGCTACATTTGTATTACAATCATAAACATATAGTTAGTAAAAGTTAAAGTGGCCAAATATATCGTAACACAAATTTACTGCTATATAAACAAAGATCTGTACATCATATATAAATATTTAGATAGCATCTATTTGAAATTGACTACGTATTCATATACGTGCCTATGTATCTTTAATGAGGAGTTAATTAGGAGGTAAATTATTTTAACTACCTATTTTAGTTTTAAAATCAAAAATTAGGCTCCCGTCCCCAAAGGGCCTTCGCTTAAAAAATAATCAGGTATTACATGTATAAAATTAAATATGGTACAATTTGAATGTCAAGTCATTGGTACCTTTTTCTCAGGAACGAGTATATGTTACATATTTTTGTTTATAAGATACAGAATTGTGACAAGTGTGTCTACATTTGTTATCCAAAAGTTGAGACATGAGACTTGATACTCGTAAACATTATTCAACAAAACTCGACACTAACTGAAGTGCCAACTTTTTCTATTTGAGTCTAATATTTTATTCTCGGTTGTACCGCAATATGTATTTTTTTTTTCTGGGGTCGTGACCGATCTGTCCTTTCCCTCGTCCGTTTGCGAAATTGGACAGACAGACGGCTGGAATGTACTTCACAAGCGTGAATGTAAATTGAGATTAGAACATATCTCGAGATTGTTTAAAGGAGATTCGATAAAATATCGCAACTACTTCGAACAAACTCGAAACTTGTTTATGTCAATAAAAATAAAAATCTAGTAACATAATCTGATTTTTTTTAACAAGCCTGACCAGCGTTTGACCTTACTCACCTTTATCTTGTCACTCACACAAAAATTTCCGTAGGGCTTCATTATAAAGCACTAAGAGTTATGAGCCCTGAGTTTTTTAATATAATTATTGTGGACTACTCACGAAAGTTTGACTACCAATACTTATGTGGTAACTATGTTTGGGATGTATATAGAATTACTGTGTTTCAACTCAGAGTAGCGATATAACAGTTTTAGCGGAAGGTCTGACCTAGTGGGCCTATGAAGCTGACGGTCCTGTATTCAAATCTCAGTAAGGGCATTTATTTGTGTCTTGATCATAAATATTTGTTCCTGAGTCATGGGTGTTTTTTCTATGTATTTGTATATTATGTATGTCGTTAGCTGAGTACCAACAACACAAGCCTTAATAGCTCACTGTGGGGCTCAGTCAATTTGTGTAAGAATGTCCTGTAATATTTATTTGTATATTACTGAATTACTGAATAACTACCTCCTAGTCCATTTTCATTGCTATTAAATGTAGTGGGCCAAGGATAGTTTGAACGCTCCTTTGGAAAGTTGCGAAGTATCAAATTGCTTTCAACGTGTTCCCTTGCATACTTCAAGCACTTTAAAACAACTAGGCTATACTTAACTTACATATACTTGTGAGTAGGTATTAAATTACATACTTTTAGTGTGTGTGTTGTTGAACTGTGAGATAGTTTGAGGGTTGGTCCCGTCACGACTTCACGACTTGTGGAAGTGAGACTTTGAAGGACATTTATTGTTAACTGATTCCTTTTAGATATGTCTTGTCCAAGTTAGATTGTATAATGTGTACCTACTTGTTAGAAGAAATAACATATGCAGCTAAGCTAAGAATTGGTTTTATGTATTTATTACGGTCGACTGCCGACTATAATTACAAGCTTGGCATATTAAACTGATAATGTAATTACCATTTGTTTATTTATTTCAAGATAATACACATAGTAATGTCGTGGTTACACATAACATTAGAATCTCAAGATTGCATTATCTAACCAGTCGGGAATCAATGAATAGAATGAAAGTGAACAATTATGTTATGTTAACTACTACTACAATAAAACAATGTTACTAATATACTACTCAGGTATTATAGCTTTAGTAAAACTTTTTTAGTAAATCTACAAACGTATAAAATTCTAAACCTATTACGTAGTTATTCTTTAAAAAATCTAATAACAGTCTTAGTTTTCCATTAAATCTTTGGCCTGGCCGAAACCCATAAAATATCTAGATATACTGCTGCTAATGTAAGAGTGCTTGAATCTAACTTGGATAGACGCCAAGAACCAAGCCGGCGGAGATATATAGCCTTACAGAACTCGTAGACTGTGCTCACATATGTCAAGTCTAACTACTTGAAACAAAGTACCAAACAACAGATTATGACGCGCATCATCGTCATAAAACTCGTTTGAAAGGATTCCGTGTCTCCTCCCTCGGGTGTCGTGAGAATAATCGACGGATGGGCAGCAGAGTACGTGTAGTTACGGGCTACGGCTGAAATGATCAGAGGATTATAGGAATATGTTAAAAATTAAAGTGAACGAAGTTTGTAAGTAAACAGACATGAACATAAAAAAATACTGTTTTATATTACATTGTGGTTCCATATTTAGCTTACTAAGGTTTGTAAAACTTGCAAAATTGGCAAATTACTTACCATTGACTTAACAAAATTGCCACAATAAATTAGCTGTTATGAAATATTAGCACTTTATTTGTATACTAAATCGAACTGTTCAATTATGTCCATTTTGTATAACGTTGCTACATCAATAACAACTTGGCTATTGTTTACTTGCAAAAAACTGTTGCAATGTTGCATCGTTAATGCCCTAATATTTATATACCGGTATTTGAGTTAATTTTTTTTTCCTTTTTGTTATATGATCATAGACTTAGAGCTGATTGCACAAAACTGTTTGTTAACTTTGTCATTGTTAAAAAAATATTACAAAGTGGGAGTTATCAGAATAAAGTGTATTCAATTAACATGACAAGAAAAAAAGTTTTGTGACTATAATTAAGCTTGAAATCTATATGGAAATTAAATATTTGCCTTTTTTTGCATTTTAATAATGCTTATTGTTCAAGAAAAAATCTAAGTTTCATCACAAAACTGTAATAATTACACGTCACGTTAATTCAGTACCTACAATTTGAAAACGCCTTTGTACTTTATTATACTCATTGTGTTATTATTGTTATTTTTTTACTAATATTTGTTCTAATTTTATGATTCGACCGCGTACTTACTAATTGCTACCTATGACTTTTACTCACAAGACAGCGACTGGATTTAGTTGTTCTCATAAAGTTGATTAGTTTTTTTTTTTCATATTTATTGGGATGGTAGTCCCAACTTATTATTTTCAAGAATGGTATCACACATGCACTACCACAATATGAATAACTATTTACCTAGTACTTATTTAAATTGTTAAACAATGGGTACACATTCGCAGTATTATCATCATAATTGCCGTGTATATACGAATAGGTACATCAGTTTTATGCTCACAGATGTAACAAGAATGCCAATAAGTATTGTGAAATCGAAACTATTATTTGAGTGAAGTTCGTGCTTAATGAAATAATGAATCAGGCTTATGGAAGTACTAGTCCTTGAAACGATTTAAATTCGATCAGAACTCAGTGCAAAGTAAAAAAACAATGTTTCCTTACATATGTAGCGTCAATGCTCATAACTCATAAGAAGCTTATTTTTTAAATAAGTTTGTTAGAATATAAGATTATTAAAGCAGCTAATCATAAAATAATCCGGTTTATCTAGCGCAGAGACAATTAAAAGTGGTCCATGTACGTATAAACATGATAAAAACACTTAACTGTTTACCTTTTTAATAAACGCGACTTACCTGCAGTAAACCTTGTAAGCATAGATATAATGTCTACAAATCGCCAGAGAGTTTTGTCTTGGTACTGTGTCTATGTAGAACGCCTACATGTCGAGAAACAGGCTTCGTGGTTTATCATGGCGTTGCTCGTCTGCCGAGTAACGGTACTAAGAAGGGAACATACTAAACTATAATGGCGGTTATGAGTTATGAGGGCGGTTTGTTTAATGAAAAATTAACGAATTAATCAACATCATACATGTGTACGAAGCTGTCATGACAGTGTCATCTCATAGGTAACTGTCAAACAGTATAAGCAAATTTTAACAAAGACGTTAACGGTCGGTATGTGCAACTGGCCCTAACTTTTAGCTATATTGCACATTTAAACCGGTATTCTAACTTTTATTACTTAATACCTTGTCTTTTGGTATCAAAATAATGCGATACTTAAACTCACCAAATTCACGTTACCAACCTCGTTTTAATATTTTGACATAAGCTCAATAAGTTAAAAACCGGTTATAACTAAAGTATGATCTAAATAAAACCATACATATTTGTCAGATCCAATTTTGATCAATGTTTAATTAAAAAGCAACCTTTCATATTGACGCGGAACCCTAATTTGTTTAATTTTTATATTTTAAGAAGAACTAACATTACTTTAGTTCATAGAAAAATAAAATTACAGTTATCGAATTATGTCCAGGTTTCGGTAATTTTACTGGTCTATGTGTCATTTTTTACTTTATGTTCAGGAATCTCGGCTATTTTTTTTTGTATTTTAGTGTCCAAATAAAATTAGTAGGTTACTCTATAGCATGCCTCCCGCGATTATGATGTGACCATTAGGTTTAATAATTTATTTCATCATTATGCACACTCATGAGTAATTTTTACACAATGCGTCATAATTAGCAACTGAAGATTGATCACTTTCATTTATCGCGTCATTCTATTCAAATTGTTTGTTTCATATCAATACATCATCATCCACATCAGCCTATCGCAGTCCACTGCTGGACATAGGCCTCCCCAATTTCACCCTATCGTGTTCGATCTTCGGCTGTTCGCATCCAGCTCCTGCCAGCCATCTTAATGACTAAAGATTTTTTTTTAATGTACGGGTTAACTAACCGAACCAAATTGTTTAATGTCTAACACAGAAGCAGAATTACTTGACCAGTTAGAACATTTAAAATCAAAATATATATAGATATTTAGAGTTATTACATTCGCCCGATCATCGTTCATTCATTCGTTAAATTCTGTTCTTACCAGTTACACGAGTCTATGAACTCCTTACCGTTACTCTAAAAAGTGGTAGGGGTCTTCTCAATTGATAGTTTTTGCTCGTTTTGTGTCGTTGCGTCATCGCTACCAAAATGTTTTCGCTACACGCAAGAGCCGTGAAAATGAGATCTTTCTCTATACAACTTCTATTCAAAGCAGCCCAGTTTTAATTGCTCTTGGGTGCATTTGGCTGGTTTATAAGCTAATTCTGAGGCTGCACGTTTCGATGTATTTTTATGTTAGAGAAGTCTCTTTCTGAGTATCTCATTGCCAATAGCCTTCTTGTAAAGTGGAGGAATGCATTTTAGGTGTCCCATCTAGCCGGGAGCAGGTATATGTCATGTGGTATTCGTCAGTAACTGACCGACACTACCATTGCCAATACTCTAGCTATAGCCAGGGAGAATAAAAGGTATTCGTTAATAAGTAGAAAAAAAACATTCAAATCGAAAAAAACTGAAGGAATAGATCACGTGATTTTTCGTCCATTCTGTCATTATGGTACATTGTTTATATTTCGATTGGCGCTTTCTACGAAACTTTATCTTTAACTACGGGGATATTAGGAATGAATGAAATCTTTATTTCAGGCATCAGACCCAATATACAAAACTTGAAATACAAATAAAATAACAAATTCTAAAGAATTAAATTCGCTCCCTTCGTCTGAATTCCCGGTAAGATATAATTTGGGTATTATCAAGGCAAGAGCCACCTCGTCGACACTTCATCAGTTGTGACTGAGGTGAAACACTGGTCTGTCTTTTATATAAAAAGAGAATGGTAAAAATAATAATACTTAAATAGAACAGTAGAAGTACTATTCTACGTCAAATATATGATTACAATTTTTGACTTTTATCCATTGTAATAAGGTGCAAAACTGTAATTTATATATTTTTCACTTCTCATGCTCTAAAAGTGTGTCATATTATGCTTGCCAAGGCGGACTAAAGTAATACATTTAGCCTCTTGGGAAAATATGTATACATATTTATTATATACAAAATGTTTTAAATTGACCAACCAGAACACTTCATCTTATTAAATCCACCAATCACGACACATATCGAAGTTAATCGCAACTCTAGATTCTTTTTTGGTGTGAATACTGTTTAAAAATGTGAAATCATTAAAAAAAACTTTGTATAAAGTATCAACCAATCAGACCACATACATACCACAATATTAAAATCGACCAATGAGGAAACGCAATCAAACTGTCAAAGCATTAGGTGCTTTTTAGTCCCTACTTCACAAGCATTTAAAAAAGTTTAAATCGTCGGCAAACTCTTTGAAGCCCCAATTATACGTTGTCTATGGCATTTATTCACGGCGTAGATATATCCTATCTGTATCAAAGCAGTAAAAAAAATACAAAGACTGCCAAATTAAACATTTTTGACTCAGAATTCATTGCGGGTGAATAAAATTGTATTTGTTAATTGTTGAAATGTTATTTTATCTTATTTTCTCGCAATCGAAGTGAAAACTAGTATGCATA
The DNA here is from genome assembly GCA_022674325.2 of Grapholita molesta. Classification (NCBI taxonomy): domain Eukaryota; kingdom Metazoa; phylum Arthropoda; class Insecta; order Lepidoptera; family Tortricidae; genus Grapholita; species Grapholita molesta. Next base: position 17,055,178 of record CP053124.2, on the reverse strand, counting down.
ACTCGGGTCTAAACGCCATATTACCCCTCGAACAATTTTCCCTCACTTCGTTCGGGAAAATAACCATCTCGTGGTACTATGGCCTACTTTAGCCCCTTGTCAAACAATCTACTATTTGACGCTGACTTTGTCGATTGATAAATAGTTGTCACAGTGTGCTGCAGGGTGCTGATGCGCCGTCAACCAAAACAAAAGGGGAACGTTGCTATAGATGTTTTTGTTGACCGTCTTAATCAGTCGATAATTAGAAGTAAGTACCTACGCAAACTGCTAAAGAGATACTATTCTGCTTCTAATAATGGCATATTATGACCAAGACTAATGATAATTGTGATATAACCTAATCTTATGGCGTCGCCATCGCCAAACCCGTTTTAAAATAATTCTATGTTAGTGTAACACGTTTTATCAAATGAATTTGAATCGTAAATATATTTAAGTTAGAACGCTTATCGCATAAATCGATACATGACCGATTGAAAGTACTTAAATGCACGTCCACTAACTAGAATTCAGTCGCCATTTGACTATGGCCATAATGCTATAGTAATAAAGACTAATATTATTATAAAATGTATAAAGTTATGTCGCCGTCGGTACATCTCGTACAAGGCTATCAGCTCTCACGGAACTTCGACAGGAAACAATTAATAATATCAACTAGCGTGCAAATCAATTTTGTCAGTAATAACAAAATAAGACTTCTTAGAATGTATTAGTATAAGAAAAATACAAAATGATTTCTCTCTTTGCTCTTAAATAAGTCGGCTTGTAATAGTTATTTGTTCAACAAGAGAGGAAAGTTGTTTTTTCTTGCGAGTGTTTATTTTGAGTCCCGAGTAAGCGAAAGATTCTATAATTGAATCACGAGCGTAGCGAGTGATTCTAGTGTTAGAATCTTGAGCGTAGCGAGGCACTCAAAAACACGAGATGTAAAATAACTTTACTCTAGTGTGACACATACAACTTTTCACCTCAGTAGTGAGAACATATTAAAGGTTAAATAAAGTCATTTTTAGTACAAGCTTTTATTGCCGACTATACTTTTTTTCACAATCGTCATCTACTCTTCGAAAGGATTCTAATGAGCCTAAAACACCACGGGTTTATCTTGTGTATTTTAGGTGTTGCTTTTGCTACCTTCTGACTCCAGCATCAGATCAGATCAGTGGTACCAAAATATTGCATTGTAACCGAAATTACATAAATTTGTGTGCTAAATTTCAGCTCAATCGGTTAAAGATGTCTGCTTCAAAATTGAGTTGCAAGATTCCACCCGGATAAATATACAAATACATACATCAAGTTAAATAAAATCTTGTAAAAAAATTAACATCAAGTTAACCACATTTAAGTTTTTTATTTAAGTGTTTTATCTGCAACTGCACTGGCTTCATTACTTAATATTTTGTTAAAATAATTTTCATTTTAAAATATATGTACATTTCAAAATTATAATATTTGATTAATTTGTGAGGGTCCGAACGTGGTAGTGGTGTTAAGGGAGTCCATTATGTCCTATTGTAATAAATAGATACATATAAATACTTAAATACATAGAAAACACCCATGACTTAGGAACAAATATCTGTGCTCATCGCACAAATAAATGACCTGACTGGGATTCGAACCCGGGACCACCGGCTTCTTAGGCAGGGTCATTACCTACTAGGCCAGACCGGTCGTCAATTAAAAAGCTACTTTGTCTCACTCCCTGGAGTGACGAAAGTAGCAACTTTCCTCACTCTCTGAAAGTGAGGAAAGTAGCACTTTCCTCACTCCCTGGAGTGAGGAAAGTAAACATGTTCGAGCTGCTGAGGTGAAAATTATTATACTTAGTACTAATTTAATCCTCAATCATTTCACTACCAACTTACAAAAAAACAATGCTTACTAGGACTTCAGTTGGTACAGCAAAAGTCAACTTATTGTCATGATGTTAAGGTTCATGTGTACATATTTTTGGCCATTGGCCGTCTAGATATCTTTGAACTTGACTGTATATTCCTTCAACATGTATAAATTCAACTATGATGTTTGACAAGATAGATTTCGAGTAACTAGTTATTGCAAACAAAACTCGAGAACATCACACACAGTAAAGCAATTATCAATTCCATTTATTTAATCATAAGAGTAGAAGTGAATGTTTTAACAACCATAGACAAGCTTTCCCTCGCATGATCAGCCCGTGCTCAGACACTAACCATCTCGTTTTTGCAGTTGGCTTCCGCGATTAAAGATCATTTTCCCAAGTCCATTATAATCTTTATCGTTAGAACAATGATATGTGCCGTTCCAATACGTTGTTAAATAGACAATGATATTTCGTGGTTGCATGTAGTTGCCCCATGACATGTGTAGTTTTTATGGACATCTAGATTTTCCCATTGACTGCTTAGAATTAGTGATTAAGTTGAGTTTCCGGGATACAAACTATAGTAGTTGTCATAGTCTCCACGCTTGGCAGGCGGGTTGGTGACCGAATTAGATGTAGATTGGGATTCGATGGACGCTACTGTATCTGTCGGTTTTCCCTTTGTCGCCTCTCGACACCCACGGGAGGAGATGGGGCGGGTGGTGGTATTCTTGTCAGCCGGTACCACACGGCAATAAATAGATATGAAAATATAATTTCTCACGATACTGGTCACTTCTTCACAATAACTCTGAATAGCAGAATTTCTATTTGCTTCTTATTTTATGATTATGATGGATCCACTGTCAGCACTTCTAGATAATTTGTCCTCCAAAACTCTGCCAAGGAAAAGAAGGGCATTAATCATGTATCTGTATACCATAGCTACTTTCAGACTATTGTAAGACTAGGCACATATAAATGGAGTACCAAACGTTTATTATTCCAGATTACTAAAAGCCGTTCGAGGTATCAAGTGATTTGGTTAAATACTTAGTAGCAGTTTTCTGGGCAAAGACAATGGTGCTATATAAGAATCTACACACGATGGTACTGCTAGTATAAATGCGTCGCTGAAAAGCGCATTAATCAGGAAAATTCTGTTCAATTAGTTTCAACTGGAATTTAACGTATATAGTATACTTACTCATATTTATCTATCTTAATGTACGGAACTGTTGTAGTCGTATTTGATTGACTGCTAAACTGCTATTCGCTGTTTTCTCTTATCACTCATCGTTTTTTGATGAATTCTCCATCATTACTGGTAGTAAGTTCTCTGTGTGCAACCGAAATCTATCATCGTGATGAGGCAATCTCGTGTAGCTGCGGCCAGGAATGTGGAGTACCTTCACTGAATACTCTCATAATTTGCAAATTTTAATGTTGTATTGTTCGTATTGGTAACCTGCGAGAATAGCTGTAGGTATGGTCAAAAAAAAGAGAAAAGCGAATGTGGTGCTCAGTTATTTTAACTTTTCTAATTGGTAATTTCTTAAAAGGATATACTCGTATGTATTACAGCGGTATTACTAATGTAATACCGCTGGGTAATCCCTTTATGGAAGAAATTTTAAACATGCTTATACAGAGACAGAAATACTTAATAAACTAAGTACATAGGTACAAAACATTTTTTTCTAAATAGCAACGTAAAAGAAGATGACAGACACTACAACAATTCAGAAGCAAAATGTTTTCACAAAATACACCTCGTTATTATTCAGTAAAGTTTATAAAGAACAAGACACACTGACGTGGGATGCTATTCACAGAACTCACATTCAAAACGCGGCCTAACAATATGAGCGCAATTTGTAAGGTGTCAAAAGAAAACAACTTTTTAAATAACGGTGTTTAAGAGGGGAACAAAAGACGGAGGCATGGATCGGATCGATCAGAACGGTGTAGGTGCCTTATTTCGGATGCAGGTATGAGTTCTCGTCAAATTGGACGTGAAATTATTGTAGTCTTAAGCCGAACAAATCATTTATTATCAGATTTTTTGATTCGGGAATCAGAATCAAATGCGTTGAAGTTTGGCGCTATTGTCTGGAAAAATTACAGAACTAGTATATGTAAAATATAGTCATTCTTTTTCATTGTGTTGTCGTACCTATCAGCGAAAAAAATACAGTATAATTATTTCTGAAACTGGATGTCGAAAATACATACAAGTAGGAAAGAAGCCGTCAGCACAACACTGAACATTTTGCGGCGATGCAATCTTCTCCAAGTGACATTATAGTTTTCGTTTTAGATCCGGATGCGTATTCCGATAGCATTTTGTTTCTTATGTTGGCACTGACAAGTGTACGATTATTTATGTTCTTAAACTGGTATTTACATTTTGACAGGTCAGGTTTGACCTGATTATGCCATTGCTGCGTGATTTACAAGACGATAAATTTGCTGCTGATAAATTTGTTGTAATAACATACTAAGTATCGTACGGAGTACAGCGGCGCTAGCGCTAAAAACGATATTCGTATATTTCGAGCATATTTGTCTTTTACTCCAATTAAGGCGTAACGAGAGTGACAAAGACAATCGTCCGAAATTTACGAATAGCGTTTTTCGCGGTAGCGCCGCAGACTAGAATAGAAACAGCTATATATATATATATTTCATATGCAATATCCATGTCATGTACCTACCAACATGTTTATGGTCAAACGTATCCAACGCCTAGGAATTATCATTTTTGATAGTGTACACATTGTGTGTTTCTCTTTGAAATAATTGAAGTATGTAAATAATGTTACTAAACTTTAAAAACAGGCTAAAGTAAATAAGCAAAAGATATAAAGCAATTAGGTACATACTAACTCAATTAAACTGTTCAAATGGAGGTATTGTTTCTTTTGCTACGTCGGCGCAGCATCTAACGTAGAAGTATCGTTTTTAACTTTTTTCTTATTTAAAACAAGCGCAGCGGAAAAATGCCATATGTGTTCAAAGTGTTCGCATGGCTCGTTAGCCGATGTGGGTGAGCGTTCCATAAATCTCAGCCAAGGCTGTTCGCGGCGAACTCCGCCATTGTCCGTCGGCTATCGCGATCTGCTTGCTCGATTACGTGTTGCCAAACATCTGATAAAAACGTACCTTACCAACATTTTATTGTTATTCTACGATCGTCGACGCATAATGTCAAGTTTCATACAATACACGGTTGCGACAAACGTTGTTTAAAAATCGACGATTTTTTTTTCGTTAGCTAAGTGTGCGAAAACCTATATTATTATAATGTAGTTAGGTTGCAAACTTAAATAGTTATATAATTAGCCGGATACGTTTATATTAAATTAGTGTACCTATAGCTATTATAAAGTGTTTATTAGACAGCTAACTCACTAATGCATTATTATGATGACCGTGTAAAATAGTTTTTAATATGTTAAATTATTTGCAACTATTAAACTACTCTCGTTAATGTAAGCTTTGAATACATGTAGGCTACACGTTGGCTACAAGGCTGATGGATGTGGGTTCGATTTGCAATGTAAACAAATCTCTGCTAAAAATATTAGGGTTCATACCCTTCAGACCTTACCCTACATCACTGCGTCATAAGCGATGACGTCAAAACATCTACTCTCGTATTCACTACTTCAACGATGATATAACGCTTCGTGGAATCACAAACTATCCGAGCAATGGAAGCGGTGTTTTATATTTTAGTACGTGGAAATATAAACGACGCGACCCTTGTTCTTTCAGCTCACATTTCCAGCGCGCATGCGTCGTCTAGAACAACCCTCAAAATCCAATATGGCGACGGTCGCCATAAGCTAAGCACGCGCTTTCTATTTACAAGAAAACTCTGTGGTTAACATTTAAGAATTTCGCATATAAGTCAATTAAAATAGAAAAATATAATTTAATATTAGTTGTTCTTTAGATTTAGTAGGAATCTTAGTGAATTTTATGTGATTATTTAGGAGTGCAGTGTTGGCGCAGTGCGATCAGATGTGTTTTATAGTGTTAGAACTGACGGGCCGTGTGTTATAGGTCAACGTTTTGGGGCTAAAGTTTTAGGCCAAGTTACGTAAATAAATCAAATCGTTATTACATAGTGAATATTAAATTAAAATGACATTTTAAATTGTTAGGTACTTAAGTGCTCGATTAAGATCGTTTATAATACATTTTTTGTTGACATTGAGGTAGGTCGTACCAAAAAGTAGCTAAATAACAATTAAAATAAGAATAACAAAGGAATTTGGCGGGAAAGTATTTTACGTAACGTTTTGGTACGTAATTATACCTATATATTTTATTAAAAATCGCAATAGTGTATAAGCCCTTAATTGGAAAGCCGTATTTTTGACTAGATAATTAATATTCAAGACCTCGATTGATACCTAAAATTAAAAAAAGTTTATATCGGCTCCGACGGCGTTGACGTTAGTCAAAAGTAAAATTAAAAAGTTACCGAGTGTTGGTGACGTCGGTCAGTCAAGCTGCGGCGTTCGCGGGTGTCGCCGGCGGCGCTGCTGCTCGCGCGGCCCGTGTCGGGGCTGCTGGAGCCCGCGCGGAGTCCCGACGAGCCGCCCCTGGACGTGGCGCAGGACAAGGCGTACTGGGGGAACAACACTGCTATGACGAGTAAGTTTACGCAGCTTGTGTGGTATCATTGAGATTAGACGCGACATGCGAGGTTATGAAGCTACTCGTACGTACTCATGCACGTGCCAATCTCCGTTGTATATGGCGCAGTACAAGGTGTACTGTAGATACGCTGTTATGATGAAGTTTAGGCAGCTATTGAGTGCCGCTTTGCTGTGGTACTGATAGATCAGGCGAAGTACTATTACGCATTGTTATCTCTTCATAGCACCTTGTTCTACACTATAGGCACACGCTACAGCCACGCTACAGCGTAGGGCTAGGAGAAGAAAAAAAAATCGAATGCCGGTGAAGTATCGGCCTCTACTCTACTGCTCTCAATACCGTTGAGCCGACTCTGGATCTGGCATAAGACGAGTTCTCGTGGACAAAGGCTTAGTAGTAAATCTCGGCTTTAGTTATAAACGGACATAAAGTTTTGAATGATTAATGATGGTGCAAACAACCTTCACTAATCCGTTCTGGATTACGTTAATGAAGAACGGTTGATGCCGTGAATTGCGTATAATATTTGGACACATTTATCAGCAACTGTGGTAATTAATGATACGTCATAAACAGATACGTGTATTGTTTTTGGGACATTAAAGTTATTGAATTGAATTGATGTTGCAAACCAATGTTAATTGTTCGACTGTAGTAGAATTCATAACCAAAATCATAACAGTGTTCATTTTTTAATCAAATGCAGTAAAGCAGTGACGTTACAATAAACAATATGATCTATTTCCATAAGCTATATGAAATTAGACTGCTACTATCATGGCTAAGTATGGGTGGAACTACGAGCAACCAATTTCTACATTACCAGGCGATCATAACCATGGAAATGCGTGACTTAAAACGCTGATTCACCCCTAAAACCATGTGCATATGCGATGCAATGAGTCACGCACTCACACCGTCTCTAAGCAACCGCCATCAAAACTTGTAACGCTGTAATCTAATCAGCCATAGTACGCAGAAAGCGGGAAATCCATTGGAAATCGCACTTGTTACAGAGTTGTGAGTATTGACGCGCTGTTGTGTGTGTAAACTTAGGTTGTTCTCAATTTGTATAACCAATCATCCATCAACCATCTTCAACTTTTCATACCTTTAATATGGTTTGAGGAAGTTTATGTACATTATAGTACTAACTTGTGATTGTAAAAAAGCATAATACACGTTTGATTGAACGAGCTTGGACAGTATTCTCAGTAGCATATTGCTGTTTAAGCTTCGTTTACGAATATTTTTACACAAAGCAATTGTACACATTTTTATATACGTGTGCACTAGATTTAAGGAAGAAAATTAACAATATTTTATGATAAACATTTGTCTTGTCATTATTACATGTAAATCTACTGAATTTAGAATTATATGATTTATATGCAATCTATTTTGTCGAAATTATACTAAACACACCGTTAATATAACTAGTGAAACAACCATCTTACCTGCAGTTTATATGATCGTAATAAACTTAGTTTGGCGGAACCTCCCTTAATTTAAATTCGCATATCCAAGTAAAGGTCGATAAGTCAAGGATAAATACCGCTGAACTTCATCATGTACAATTATTACGACGAGGCCTAGAGATTTTAAAAGCACTAAAACTGTTTTTAACACGTTTTTATTCGCTGTATACTGAAAATTTCGAAATGCTATTTAATATCCAACTTAACATTATCTTAAAACCTACTCACACAATATATCGAGAATAGGTCAACAACGTCCGTCGTATATCCGGTATTCCGGACATAAGACACGTTTTTCCCAAACTAAAACAGAGGCACTTTTACTCATAGTCGGTTAATAAACAAAGAGCTTAATTGGAAGCAAATGGAGCAAAACGCGATTTTCATCAAGTCGAACATTTTCACCTGAAGGTCGCGGATCTAAGAGTCGGTGGAGAGGGAGGGGAGCGGGTGATGACCCGTTAATTATAAATTAGAAATGCCGGGGGCGTCTGATCTTTGATGTCGAGACTTGTAACTTCATAGTACCTTATTCTTGTTTTCAGTAACGTTTTCTGTTTATTTTACATCGACATCGCTAATTATTTGCTCAGGGGCCTAGTAAAGTTCTGTTTTATTTATAATTTGTAGTTACTAAGGAGTTTTTCTCTCAGATCATAGACAGATTGCATAATTCTCTTTTTTATACCACATTTCTTTTCCCAGACTATATCCACTGATATTCAATGATAAATGCAATCATTTATATATATATATCTACTTAGTGCAAGCATTTCAGAGCCCTGAGTGTAAGTTTTTAACGTAACTTTACGTCACGAACGCATTTGCGGTTCCCATATAAATAACATTATCCCTTACGCATTCGTAAACGTTTTTTTACGTCAAAAGAAACCTACACTAGAGCCTCTGAAAATATCTAAGTACCTATCTATATATATTTTATGGCACCTCCTCATACTCGATCCCGCTGTCTCTAACTTTCGAGAGCAAAATCGCAAATGTCAAAGGTGACTTTAATCAAATCCCGAAGCCCTACAATTAAGTATTAAACTATTTCGAAAGTCTCTCTTCTACGAATAATGTTATCTAATTTTATAAAGTAAATTTAAATTTAGATAAATCTGGGCTTAAAATGATTCGACTATGCGAGCGGATCCGATTTCTTAATGACTCCAAGCTTTATCGAGTCCCTGCAGGAGCGGTACCGCAAACATCGAAGTTCGTATATTTCACGACAGAGACAATCGTCCGAAATATACGAATATCGTTGTTCGCGGTAGCGCCGTAGTTAATAACTCCGACTAAGTAAGCTGTCGGTAGGAACTAAGGAGTCAAAGGAGCAGAGCTGATAGGAATGCATCAATTCGTTCATATTTGTAATTCCAACTCGCCCGCGCTTGTTCTTTGTGCCGATGCAAATGTCAAAGTTCAGTTAAATTTGCGTCAGTGCTGAAACTGCTGAATGACGAAAATAGACTAAAGCCGTACAAAGGGATTTCGTTAGATTCTAGGAGCCGTTTCCTGACCGTGACAGATCAGTTTGTTTATAAATAGAAGAGTAGGTACAATAAATGGTCTTTAGCTCTGGTGATTTTATGACAGAGCTCGGCATTATAACATAAAACGTAAAATATCTTTATTTTGTAGATAAGTAATAAATCCGTAATCTCTATATTGATCCTGTATAAATATTTCCAGTATACCACTAAAACTCTAGCTGCTAGAGTTTAGCATGTAAATTATAATACTATTATACTAGAGTGAATAAAAAGTGACCCAGACTTGTGATATCTAAAGCTAGAATCGAACGAGAGCCGTTCGCATTCACGACAAAAGCACTACTAACCTCTTGCCTTAAACCTGGCCTTGTCCTATTCTTTCATAACATGACACCTATTTCAGTTTACAAAAATATTACTGTTATTTACAATATTATATAAGCTACGAGTACTTTACTAGTTGCATTAAATCTAAAAAAGGCCCTTGACGCATTGTACCAAGGATGCTGGCGACATTTCCTTGTTGTATCGCGATGCTGATACGTTGTGCGAGGAAGCCGCCAGCTCTACAGTCACCAGTAATATAAACCAGACGCTTCGCGATTTCTGCAAAAAGTTTATGCGCGCTGGGACCCCATGGACCTAGTGCCTCTACGCCAAACGGTACAAAATGGTATTCTCTGCCCAGGCTATTATATTTGTTACGTTTAAACATTTCGGCGCTTTCCGGCGCTAGCGTGTCTACTATTTGATTTCATTTATATGATACTATGTCTAATTTTCAATTAATTTATTCGCTTTCTTATTATTTTGTTTATAGCCATGTTGACGCTATTCCAGTAATTGAAAAAGCATTTTCGGTTTTCACTTCACTTGAAGGGTGCGCCCGAGCGGCAAAACGAACCAAGCAATAAATAGCTCTATTAAAGGCTATAAAAGAGTGATATAATGAAGTTTTTGTAGCAATTGGCTGCAAATGGTCTGAATAACCGCGTAACAAGATCGCTTTTCCGATTATATCGGCGACTTTAATGGGAATATTGATCGGGAGCGTCGTCAACGATATCTCTGATTAATTGGAAGATGTTAAAGCCTCTGCTATTGTTTGTTACAAAATAATTTATTACGTAACTAGTGTAATGCTACTAGCGTAATGTAGATCAAACGCTTATTGTATGTGTCTCTTTACGCTCTGTGATCCTGAAACCTTGTAATTACAAGATCCTTATTCGCCTCTAGAGCAAAGTTACGCTAACGTCTTCTCCTCCACAAAGCGAGAGCTCTTTAACGACGTCTCAAAGGTAGTTTTAATGGCGGAAGGACCTCATAATGAATGCAGCTGCAATCCACATTACACAGACTAGGGTGGTGTTAGAAAATAACTATACTAAGGGGTTAATCTTGTAAGAAGTCTTTTGTATCTATAAGGGTGGGAGCAACCTTTCTCGTACACGCAGCAACACACTTAGCTGTACATCGGTGGACCTTATGCCTTATATAATAAGGTATACCAATGTACAGCTAAGAGTGTTGCTGTCTGTACGTAACTGGAATAAGTATCCTTCAGCACGGTTAATTTGTAGCAACACTTGTACGCATTTGATGCTGAAGATGAATCGAAGCGGAAAGGTGAATCGATGCGGACGCTTCTTCATTTAAAACAGAGATGTTCTATATGAAAGATGCGAATCGATGCCGCTATTTGTGACTGCACCCTAAGTATGATGCTATATGATCAACATAGGCCTCCTCCAAAGCCTTAGGATGTCCCTTCGGCTGATATGATGAATTAAATGTCGTTGTCTAGTACCTACAATACCTTCACTTTGCCATGGGGTTGGTTCGATATGTGTAAAATTATCTGAGAATATGCATTAAAAACAATTGAAATCGGTGTTTAGAATTTTTTTACTTATATTTGACATTCACGGTTGCAGAAGGCTTACGAAAACTGCATAAAATTTACCAAACATTCTCCTCACGTTTGAACGTCTTTAAAACGTCATTATTACGAAATTCACATTGCTTAAACCAGTCCGTACTAGCCAGAATAAAAAAAAATGGCAGTGACCTCTCTATAATACATAGCTTATAGGTTAAAACGATCTAGTTTTTGGGTCTTTGCGGTGCGGTAAAAACTTACAGAGAATGTATTGTGAGCACGTGAATAGCGCTGTGTTTTTGTGTTTGAAGAAAAAGATGCTCGAAATGTATGAGGTTTATACTTTATTAATGCCGCGTTCCTTTCAACATTGGTCTTGCTTCTTTTTAACAGCTTTGCTAGTGCAATACGCTTTTAATATACCCTTATTTTCAGACAGATTAAACAGTTTTAGAAATGAACTGTAAAATATACACATTGATGCTTAATTGGATGCAATTTAGAAAATATAGTTACTTTGTGAGGATGTCGCACGCAACTGTGCTAAAATATTAGGAAAACAAAAACGTAATTAAACATGGTTGATTATATGTTAGAATTTGTAAATGTAGACTGAATCATTTAATTTATTTATAAGGACATTACTTAATTAGCACCTATCTAAATTAAATTCGTGATGCGCATTTCACCCGCTGAATCTTTAACGAACTTTGAAAACGGTTTCGAGGGCAACTATATCACGTTTACACGACTAACCTCCAAACTGCATGCGTTTCGAATATTAACCCCGCGTTGGCTTTTGTCCACCATCCTTGACTTAACAAAAGAGTGTCGTAATGTGGAAATTAGAACTTCTGACGGAGATTAATCGTTAAGTATCGATAGCACGAATTACAACCACAGATTTTCGCGTCACTGGACATGTTGTAAATGGATTGGGATTAGTCTTTTCAATTTTCTGCACGAATAAGTAAACATTTCTAGTTAATGCCGTTTGCGAAACGGGGCTTGAGCTCGACTTAATTTAAAGATGACTTTAATGGATATTCTAGGCTAAGAGCTATAAAATTTAATCTCATGTTACGGTAGGAAACGTATATATGCTGTAAACATAAAAGCATTGACATGGCTATAAATATTGCAATGCGAAATCAGAGGTCATGTACAAAAGTCATGCACACCAGAACGGATAGCATGGTTGCCATTTTATCGTCTATCGCGCTATTTGTCACCCTCGCACTCGCAATTCGCAAATTAGTTGGAGCGTGACAGATATTGTGACAAATGATAAAAACTCGACCATATTAGGCTAGCAGTATTTCCATGCTTTAAGAAATTAATGTTCGGATAGTGTCTGTTCCATAAAACCACTAACCACTTGGAAGTCAAAGTCGGATCACCATTCACCAGTACCTGAGTATCTCTGTATAGTGTATCTAACTTCGTTTGGCTTGTTGCCAACTTCCCAGGCAGTATCTCACTGGATCCCGATCCATTAAACTGAACGAGGAACGTGCCAATACAGCCCATTCCGGGATCCGTAACGATATTTTCTTACCATAAACTCCAATTTTCACCTTGGGGAGTCGGATGTTGACAAGTTGATTAATTGAGAGTAAGTATATTGCGTCTTCCCGCAACAATATAAAAGGAAAATAGTTTTTACTTTGTCAACGAATTTGTAAACAAGCTGTATGAAATTTATGAAATGAACATTATTTTAAAATTATTATTTTTTGCAGACTGTTAATTCTGAAATAAACTTATTTCTATATATTTAGCCTTTTAATGCATCGGGATAAATATGCGAAATAGAAAGTAATTGTATGACCTTGATATATATTAATCTTTGTACGAGTATCTCTACTATATATAAAAAGTCTTGTTCCAAATGGCATATACTAAATGATCATAAATTAAGCTGTATCAAACACCATGACATTTATCCAAATGGAGCCTATTATACAACTATGTAGTAACAACTATCTCTACAAAACGTTTATACGATTTATTGGCGAAGGACGGTAGATTGGTTTGCCATATGCAGTGAACGGGTTACGAAACAGTATCGGTACTCTAGCCTAGATAGATAACAGGGCAATCCGAGCACTACTAGTAGTATGAGTTACGTGCGTGAGAATATGTGTGTAAGCATGTGTGTGTATATGTGTTTATTGTTGTATAACCTAGCTTCCTTTAATCGTTTTCAGGATCATTTTGACTTTTGAATTTTGACAGTGTTGTGTGTTTGATTTACTGGTCTTTGAATTGAGCCGAACGAGATGTAGAACATTAAGATACGCAAGGGTAAAAAAATATTTATGTTATATGTAAAAAAAACTAAAATCATTTCTTTGACATTTCATTTATTTAAACTTCACTTATTACTAAAGGGAGTTTTGTGAAAAAGGACATCATTTAAACTTAAAAACCTACGCTTCAATAACATTTTCTTGAAACATCCGTATTATTTTTGATACCCGATAACTCTCTCTAATACAAACACATGTAAGCCAGATAAAAAAATTCCTCCCATTCTATGTAGGAGCCGCTATATGTTGTAGGAGAAAGCCAAAATGATTGTATATAGATAGAATTTCAGCGTGGGTGTACTTAAACAGTGATCGCATCTATTCGTAGAATTAACGCCAAACTTTCAAATCGGCCTTAATTGGGTTGTTAGCAAATTGGAGCGACACCCATGCGGGCTTTGAATGGATTAAAGTATCTACAATGTACAATTTGGTAAATAATAAATATACGGGAAGATTATAGTCTGTAAACCCAGGGAAGAATCTCGCGTTGGTTAGTACTTGTAAGAAAGTTTATGTAGATAAGTTTTGCTTTGAATTAAAATTAAACCTTATCCAAACAGTAGGTACAGGCCGCAATATAAATAATAAGAAATGCGAAGCACTTGAGTTAAAGGCCCGCGCTCGTTGACAGTTAAGCCGGGGATAGACTAGGGGACAAATGTCAAACGAACTCCAAGATGTCAAACGAACTCCACCGACAAGTTCGGCGACTTACCCAGACACTTGCAGGCATTGTCATGGCTTGTCGGGCGATGTCCGGCTACGTTGATGTATGTCACCCGACGTCGCTGGCGATACGGGTTGCAGGACATTTGTTCCCTAGTCTATCCCTAGCTTTAGGTACATTCAAAAGCTAATCGCGTATTCCCAGTACATTATAGTGTTTAAAAAAAATATATCGATAGGGTCCCAGCAGACCAACTTTTTGCAGAAAAATTCGAATCCTCCGGTTGAACTGGTGACCGAAAACCTAGCGGCTTCCTCGCATAATATATCAGCATTGCTAAACCATAATGAAATGCCGCCAGCATCCATGATACAATGCCTCAAGGATCTTTTTTAGATTTAGTTTAGTAATTGCTTATACTATAAATAATTGTAATCCTTTTATATTATTTGTAAATAAATACATAAATGTACAGTCCACAGCAAAAATGGTAAGCGTTTGAAGTGTTCAAAATGACCTACACGCGCTCTTATTCTCTTGACAAACCTCATTTTGAACACCTCAAACGCTTAGCCACTGTACTGCTGCTGACTATACCTTAAAACCTCTTTAGTAAGTTAATAAATATATGTCTGCTAGTCTAATATGGTCGGGTTTTTATCACTTGTCACAATATCTGTCACGCTCTAACAAGTATGTAAGTGCGAAAGTGACGGATAGCGCGATAAACGATAAAATGTCAATAATGATAGACGTTCTGGTCAGGTTAATTTTTAGTCATGTGGTCATGTCTATTGGATCAGAAATAAGTACGTTATTTTTAAAAGTAAGTAATTACTTTTGAAAAGAACGTACTTATTTCTGATTTGGTGAGTTGATCGCATATTGTTTACAGCGCTTCTTATTTGCTCGCGTTCAACCTTTTAAAAACAATGTTTGTTATTGTTACAGCGACAAGCGGGTCCGGCAGCGGGCCGGGGGGAGGCGAGGCGAGGCGGGGGGACGTGACGCCGCACGCGCAGCCGCAGAGGAGGCTCATCAAAGTTGACTTTGACAACCTAGAGGTGAGCATTTCATTACAGCAGGAGTACATTATTTTCAACATACAGTAGTGTTATAATATGTATCCAATTTTACATTTTATTTCAGTGGAGTAAGGCGAAGTTTTATATGTATATTTATGATCTAGATTGTACAAAGAAATAAAACAAAATTTATGCAAAGGTTCAGCATCTGTGCCGCTACCGCTAAATACGATGTTCGAAAATTTCGGACGATTGTCTCTGCCACTGTCATGACGCCTTGGGGTAAACGAGAAAGATGCTCGAAATATACAAACTTCTATGTTCGCGGTACCTGGCCAGCGTCTGATAGGCTTTTACCGCGAATTTCTGAGTTCAATCGTCTGTATTAAATTAACAGACTGGATGGATTCTCTTTAGGCAAACGATAGTCGCGATAGCTTCTGTGTTATCTCCTCCTTCCTTAGACTTAACAATATTAAGATGAAAAAAAAAAACAACATTTTGTGTCAGACGCCAGAAACATTTGTCACGAAACCTACGTCATTTCTTTTTACACGTTTATCGCTTGTTTCGGCAACGAGGGGTGGCAACACCTACTTATACTCAGTACCCACAATGTTTACTATAGCACCCGGTACCCAATTCCGGTATATCTTGAACAGGCAATATCGGAAAATTCCGGTATTACAAGTACCCGTACAATACAAGACATGTGTAACTTAACGTAAGGCAGGGCCTTGAGTGTGGTTGTCATGGAGATTAGAATTTAGAGGCATATTTAATTTGTACATTTTTCTTAAGATTATGCGGAAAGCGGAAACTGATCAGCTTTATATGTTTCTTTGAATGTTGTATCCGACAAAAACAATTTTCACGCTCGTGCCGTTTTGGTACTAGGTACCAAGTGGTATCAATATCAAGGAGCGTTTTTTTCCTCACCTAATTATGTAGATGTAAAAAGTAAATTAAATTTGTTTCGTGTCATTCACACCTACGCGTTAGACGACGTGGCTTTAATTGGATATCGCGTCTTTTATATTTTATTTGCAAAATATGCGCAACAAATCGAGTTCCAGCGGCGCTACCGCGAAAAACGATATTCGTAAATTTTGGACGATTGTCTGTGTCACTCTAATGACGTCTTAATTAGAGTAACAGAAATAGATGCTCGAAATATACGTATACCAGGCCAGAATTGAAACTTCTTTTGGGTGCAAACAACAAAATATAAACCCTAACATTCTAATATTGTGACTTTTGCTTAGTTTTATTGCGTATTCGTGAAAGTTTTATATAAGTAGTTCAGTCCTTTTTAAATAAATTATGATTCTCTATACAAACTAGTAAACTGCCCAAGATATTTCCCTAAGGGATGATTTGAAAACTATTATGTGTTTTACGGGACTCATTCTATATCCATCGGTTTGGTACCTACTTTGTGAAGTGAAGAGATGAAAGACATATCTATAATACAGGAGGAGTACTTTCTAGTTAAATAGTTGTGATTTCATTTATTGGAAAAAAGTGTCATCGTTTATACATTGTTCTCTTTATTATGGTTCTTGTTTTATTTGCTTTGTGCATATCTTCTGTATAAGCCATAGTATATTGGTAGAAACTTTGCTGGTCTATGAACTATTTAAATGTGTAGTTCTTATGTATGATTGTTGTTGTTTATTTTCCTGAATAAAGAAATAATAATAATATAGAAAAACGTTTCTACCGGTTTGTATAATTACTGCCGTAACAGAGAATGGCTCTATAGGGGTTCCTAACATAGCCCCCAAACTCTCCCATGAACCCGAAGACTTTTATGTCTTCCGAAATCTTAAAACATTTTCTCTCAGATTTCGTTCGTAACCATAAAATTTATCGATATAGCTCGCACAACACTACCCGTACCATGAGTTGTAACATTGACATTTTTGATAACGAGTATCGAGTTTACTATCTGTACATCTCGCTTGTACTATTTTAGTGCGAACGAGATGCAGATACTTGTTATCGAAAACGTCAATGTCACAACTCATGGTAAGGGTACAGAGCTGCGGTAAGTATCGGCGTCACCGCCGCTGTATCGGAAACCAATTCTGCAACCCGTAAAACCTGCGTTAAGTTGCGATATTGATTCTGATGTAGACCTTTCCAGACGTCTAGACGCTTAGAATTTGTTCGTCAACTTTATATTGCTCTTGGGATGCCGTGAGACGAATCTAAACTGCAGTACTAACGTTGCTAAGCGATATTAGATAAAAAGTCTATTTTTATTTTTTAAGTTATCGTTGGTGCTGTGGGGATGAAATCCTTCTTTATTTAACGGCCCGGCCACGACAATGCGCGACTTGCGGCGCGGGGAGCGTTTTACCTATTCATTGCGTGTGATACAACCTAACCGCAGTGCATTGCGCGTCTTGACCGCGCAGCGAACAGATAAAACGCTCGCCGCGCCGCAAGTTGCGCATAGTCGTGACCGTAAGTGTATAAAAATTAAACTCATTGAGGTATATGTTCTATGATGACCGCGATAATATCGTTTTATCTCTGTCTGTGCTCGTTGGGGGGCAGGAGTTCATTCTTATTAGTGTTTGAAAGTGGAGATTTATGCCGTCTAAATAAATGTGAGGGAAGCCGTATTATTCATAAATTAAAATGACTAACGAAACTGGATAAGTACAGTCCATTTCGTTATTAAAGTTATAAAATGTTGTTATAAGATTTGGTTACTTATAATATTTGACTTGTGACGTTTAAAAAATCCATACTATGCTAATATACATAGTATACGAAGTAATATAATATACCAAGTAACTCTCTCTGTCTCTCTGTTACCTCTTAACGCTTAAATTGGTGAACCAATTGGGATGAAATTTGGTATGGAGAGAGTTTGAGCTACGAGAGAGGACATAGGATAATTTTGATCCAGCGACCATACTTTAAAGACGGGCATGGCTGGCTTTTGTTTCAAAACTCAATTTCACAGACATGTTTTAAGTTAATTTACGGATTTGACATGTCCAAAAATAAGTTTTGGTTTAGCAATTCTAGCACCAAAACACGTTTATTTGTGTTAGAGCTGAGGCTCTAGTGTAAGTTTCTTTTGACGTAAAAAAACGTCTCGAACGCGTAAGTGGTACTAATGTTATTTATATGGGAAACACAAACGCGATGGTAAAGTAATATTACGTTTAAAACTTACACTCACTCAGGGCTCTCTATCATTTCTAAGCAACATATTCCTACATTTTAGTAAATAATGAATGTAAATATGGAAAGTGGTAATTACTTTAAGTAAGTAGCTATAGCAATAATGTCTCTACTTTCATTTTAAGAAAGATATTATGTCTCTAAACTACTACTACGTTGCTATGAGTAACTATAAATTATCACCACTTAGCCTCTTCTTACAGCTAATACCTAACTGTACAAACATCCTGTACTCTACAGTACAACTGTGTAAATACCAGGTTTACTATTTATTAAAACTATACGAGACTGTACATGCAGTCCAATATAACCTCACCTCGACATATGTACAGGTTTAATAAAAGTAGGAGTCAAATTATGCTAGATATTCCTTAGATAGGTAGACATTTTATGAATGTGGTAAGCCTGGCGTGGCCCAGTTCGTGAACTAACGGGAGACACGTAAAATACTTATTTCCGAGTAATTTTGACGTGTTTCAGGTTTTTTTTTAAGCGGACTGTTTTAGGTTGTGAAATTATTTGCGACAGTTTAAATGCTTGTAGGTAGTTGTGTACGTGACAGCGTGATGATAACAGTATCTATAGATCGTTTTATAGGATTAGAAAAATCGTGCGATTTTTAGGAAGGTAATTTAAAAGCTGTCATATTAGTCTCTTATTTTCTTCACCATAACGTCTGGATCTTTTTTACTTAGATGTAACGTGGGTAAAAACGACCATTATTTTTCTTGCTTTATTCTAATAAAAAAAAACGAGGTATATATCTTTCTATAGCATTAAAAAGTGAGTTAGTGAAAGAAGTTAGAAAACTAATGAAAACCTTAGTGTATCATAGAAATTATGAATTTTCCAACGATATTAAAATCGAAAGAAAAATAGAAAAATTTAAATATCTTTGATATGCTAGCAGACGTTTCTGCTTCATATAAAAACTATTTTCCAACGCCTTATCTGCTAAGCAATACGGATATTTAAGGTTATTACCCACTTATCGGATGTCGGGATTGTCGGGCCCGGATTTTATTAGGATATTCCAGTGGCATAATGTTTTTATATGGGGCTATTCCGATTTCTGCCGTTAGACATCCGTTTATTAATAGGGCCCGATATCGGACAAGGGGCAATGCGCTTTTGTAAACCATAAAATAAAATTCTTCTCCAATTAGCCCAGAAGCCAATATCGAAATTCGAAAATTGTCTCCATCCCCTTCGCTCTAGAATACACTAGCGATAAAGAGGCAAATAGACGAACGAATTACCGACGTTATTTTTATATTAAGCAGAAACGTCTGCTAGCATATCAAAGATATTTAAGTCGAAAGAAAAATAGAAAAATTTTGACTCGCAGCGGGACTCGAACCCACAACCACTGGATCACTAGCCCAGTGCACTACCAGTTGTGCTATACGAGCGCCGCTTAGACGTGTCAAATTTTTCTATCTTATCCTTCTTGTTATATACGTCATTACGGGTGACGTGTAGCGACATCTACCGAAGAGTATTGACCCTTTTCACTTTTTTTTCTATTTTTCTTTCGACTTAAATGAATTACCGACGTGATTCGCAGTACGCCTTGAGCTAAGATAAGCTCTCTAATCTTTACTAGTTATATTAGTTATTAAACTCCCAAGTAACATTTTCCGTGAATATTCAGTTAACTTCGCATGTCGGTTTATTGACACGTTTGGCTCCGTTCCATCTCATTAGCCCAACAAAATGATAACAAACTTATATGTAACACGAAACACGCAGCCCTAACCCTTGGAATTATATTATGTAATGTTACAGGCGAAATTTTAGCCTACCTGGACTTTGTTGTTTACATTGTAAACATTGTATATAATTTTGCAGCTGAATAAAATATTAATAAGTACTTTTTTATCTGTATATACGGTGATAGTTAATGTCAATATCCCAGTCGTTCTCGTTACAATATTGAGTTTTAGCATAATAATGGGTACTTGACACATGAGGAATTTTATAACAAAACTCAGTTATATGGATACCTAGTAAATCACCCAATAAATAAAGTGGAAATTAAAAAGCTACATTTTAATTACTTAAATGTACGATGTGAAAAACTTAACTAAAGCACCTGCCCTAAGTAGTAGTAACGTATCTATAGACGCATGTCGGCGTTCTATATTCAAATGTTGATGTAAGTTCCATATTAATTCTTTACACAACTACATAGATATATGGTCCTTCAGTTAAGTTTTTCACATATGGTAGTTACCATATGTGAAAAACTTAACTAAACTAGCTATTTTGACCGTGAAATGTAGTTACATTTCACGGCCAAAATAGCATTTCTCTTGACTTTCAGTACATTGCGATGAACATCGTATTGTGACGTCATATCACTCTTATGCTATGATTTAGAAGCATTTTGATCTTTAGGTCAGAACCGCAAACTTTAACTCTGAATTACGTGTTATATTACTTTTACGTAATTGGTCCGATACGGACATATGATCCTCACAAAATATGTATTCTGTAAGTATTGTTACATTTATTTTTTGTATGTCTCTTCCGTACACGGAACAATGGTGTTCCGGACATTTGGGAGACGTACGCGGAGCTAGATCGAGCCAACGCGCAGAGGCCCTTTCGACAATTTAATGAAATGTAAGCGGTACACTATAAGCGGATGTTGCCCCTGTCCGTATCATGGGATGCGCACAGAGACAGCACCCGCCATGGTGTAAGGACTATTGAGTTTTAATGGAATCTAGAATGTACCAGGCTATTGGGTGGAAAGGATGGACTACCTACTGGGCTATTGGATAAAAAACCGGACGTCTGCCTACATTTATTAATTATTGTTATAATTGTCTTAATAACAATCTGAACAAAATGCGATTCCGTATTAAGACATTTATTTACCACACTTTTTAGCCAAAAGTAAATTTGGAGCCCTAATTTTCCATATTATGTTTTCACAAGACAATAAGCCGTTTGAGTTATATGGAATAAAAGAAAGTTCGCCAAAGGGACGTGTTAAATGATGACTAAGTTCGTTCGTGCGTTATAACGGCACGAAAGATAGCAGTTATGTCTTTTATTTGAGTTCATGCTAAAGGAATTAGTATAATCGGTGTCAGAATATTTCATTAATACATTAATGTTCGTGAGTTATTGAGGTTTTTGTTTTGACGAAGTTTTATGCCCGTATTTTTGAATTCTGCATGATTTGTTAACTTTGTGGGTTATTTGTAGGTCACTAATTAATACGCTTAGATTTGGTTACTGGGCTGGTGGCCTGCCGAAACACACGTTCGCTCGTCTATTTTCCTCTTTTTCGCTCGTATTAACAAGAGCTATAGAGTAGTGGGAGTTGGAAATTTCCGATTTAGGCTATAGCTCTGGGTTTCGCTGCAACATATACGGCACCAGTAATGGACAACGAACCAATCCTGAACATTAGTGCTTATTTCAAAGCAGTTAAAAGTGTTGTGAATTTGCTAGGACATATTCAATTTATAACTTTATGATTTATGAAATAAGAACTAAGTGTCCATCATTGGTGCCTGTCAGCTTAAAGTGTCCGACATTAGTGCCATTACCTTAATCATGTCGGGAACAATATTCATGTAAAGTATTATTACAGTATTTTTAAGGCATGCCGGAGTCAATACTCATATAGCTATCCTTTTCTTCACGATTCAAAGCCCAAAATGCAGCCGACGGTATTAGGATTAAATGACGCACGATCACTGATAAACACTATACATATGCAAAGTAACACAGCATGCCGTAGTAAATCTGTGACTCTATTAAATAACGGTACAACACATATATAAGTTACATGAAACTTATGACATATTTCCACTAGGGTAAAAAAGGGTAAAAATATTAAGTCTTTTTTGCAGCGTCCGTACGTGAACGCAGTGCGTCCTACAGTAAACCGTGATCCGCATGCAGCAATGCGGTATATCTGACAGCTTATGCAGTTTTAATCTGGATATTACTTTATATTAAAAGAACGGTGACACTCATATTAAAGAGTTTATCAGTTAATAGATAAGTTTACAAAATATACAAAACAGATCGAATAATTAAAATCGGTTATGTCAAAGTCGACTCCTATTTTTACGAGAAATAATGCAATAATATTATAGATTATGATGGGATACATTTATTTACAGAAATTACAATTGTATTATGATAACTACAAGTACTTAACTAGTTACAGTATAAAATCTAAAAAAGGCCCTTGAGGCATTGTACCAAGGATGCTGGCCGCATTTCCTCATTGTATCGCAATGCTGATACATTATGCGAGGAAGCCGCCAGCTCTTCGGTCACCAGTTACATCAACAAGTTAGATTATTACTACTTTAACAAGAGATAAGGTCATAAACAAAGAAAACCATGAAGAAAAGAACTATCATTAACTATGGCAAAATAAATGTTTTATTGTTACTTACTGATCTGTTTTGCCCTGACTTATATCATTGTATCTGAGAACGCATAGGTAGCTATGATGACTCTTACTCGTAATACACCACCCCTGCGTAAGATAAAATATAGACCAATACCATTCCTTATTAGCTTAGCTATTGACTTTTTAATAGCCGTTGACTTACACCACCATGATTTCTGAAGTAGCTTAGTTCATAGCTTGCCTCAGAGAAGAAATCTCATATTAATGCCATTTTGACAAGTTACGAAGGCCCAGACATCAAATTGGTTGTATGCATTATACAGGTGCAGTTGCATAAGCGAAGGGAAAGCAAACCCGCCCTTTTCGTGATGCAATGCACTTTAGCCTCGGGCCTTTTACTGTGCTCTCACTCGCTTCCTTGCTGTCTCCTTGTACTGACAAACTAAACATACATTGCATTATAATTATAATATACTAGAGGATCCGACATACTTTATCCTGTATTAACTAATGTGTAAATAATATGTTTAAATGTATTTTATCAATATCCGACCGGAGCCTTTTTACAAGCTTTTATTTACCTTGCAATGTATAATATATGTATGTTTATCCGGGTGCAATCTTGCAATCTTGATTGAACTGAAAAAAACACTTATGTAAGTCCGGTGACAATTTAATATTATGGTACCACTGATCTGATCTGATGATGGAGCCAGAAGGTAGCAAAAGCAACTTCTAAAATACACAAGAGAAAATACTCTTTACTATATTTTCAACACGTATTCTGTCAAGCTGTGTTAAGTATACAACAATTTTCTTATATTCCGCGCAATTATTTATAGGTCATCAAAGTAGGTGTTTACAAAGTTCTCCACTCGAACCCTCTATCATAACATAACCTAAAAGCATCTCATTAGACATTATTTTGTTTGCTATTATTACTACGTACGTCTTTTGACAAAACGAGGTCACAACTTACCGAGACCATATCACCAGCTTTGATTCAGACTTAATGATATATGGAGCTCGAAGGTACATAAATCCTTTTCCTTTTGAGTCAGACAACCGAGGTCGGTTTTGACGTTTCGGTAATTAATGACACTTGTGACCATGGACAGGCAATGTCAAAGATACACCTTTCTTGCAAAGTGAAACTGCGCAAAATTGTGAAATTACTTTAACAAGGAATCCTTAATACTCATATTTGAATAAATGTAGATATTCTTTGGTAAAGTTTGAGGTTTCTTATAAAGTATTATTTGCGCAGGTGCGTGTTTAACGTTCATAAAGTATTTTAGATTTGACAAATGGATGCCTGTAATATGAAAAGTAATTCAGAAGTTAAAGAAAATAATTAAAATTTATTATCCGCGTGAATGACTGGTGCGGTCGCGTTCCATTTTTAGTTACTACGAGTATGTGTAGAAAACACGAAATATATTTTAAGTATAAAAGTACTCACTCACCTTGCAAATAGTATTTTTAAGCTAGTTTAGGGTTAGACAAGTTTGAACTTACGTTAGAGTTTGTTGATATATAAAACAAAATGACACTAACAACTATGAAAGGTTGACACTAACAGCATGAAGGTTTGATGTAGAGTCACTTAACTACACAAACTCCGTGACTTCACTCACTTGTGGTCCCGACGGAAGACCAGCGATGGTACGCAGGTTTACGATGCCAAGCTGGACACATTTCGTGGCAGCCATGTTAAGTCCTCTAGTTTTAATTATGTAATCGTGTATGCCCCGAATAAATGTTTCTATCTTTCTAACTTTAAGTATCGAAAAATTACAACTTAAACAAAAGCTATATTTAAACAAGTCCCGGTAAACGAAGTTAGGTCTTGATAGAAAATGATGTAGGTATTGAAAGTGCTCATTATTATAATTAATAGTCATAAATTTTAGCTGTAATCTCTACACTCTTTGCGCCACTTGCGTTATCCAGGGTTAACTATCTATGCCAGAGTTAAGCGTTAACAATGTATGGCCTTAATCGGTTAACCTCAGGTTAGCTGGCTAACCCAGGATAGTCCAAGGTAGTGGCGATTTTAGGTATGTCTATCTTTCTAGTCGCGAACTCATGAGTCTCATGACCAACTTTGTATCTCAAATATCTCGATACAAAGCCACTTTACTCATTGTATCTCTATTCTTTACAGCCACATTGATCGCGTGTAAACCAACATTATAGACAATTCCGTCAATTAACGAAAAAAACCGTTGCGTGATCATCTTAAAATTTTAAAACATTGTTTTAAGAACGATGCCTCGTTACGTAAATGCTAAATCAATATTTTTATGGCCACATTTTTGCGTTACATCACATTGTTTCCAGATATGGGTCATAAGAATGCGCCGAAAAACTGCACATTCCATGCAAGCTATATAAATGTGATCCTTAAGACTAGAACTTAAAGTCGCTTATGCAATGGCGTCTGAACTGCATGCAATATGTGAGTAATTCATAATTGCATATCAAAAGAACAGCATCAGATGTGTTTCGACAACATTACTTTAAATGTTGCATATAACTTTTACTGTGAATGGTGTACAAATAACTTTTACTGACATAAATCAAATTAAGTTATTACTACATTTAAAAGTTGCTTAGTTGCCATCGTAATAGTTTCAAAAAAGTTTCGCACTAACTAAAATAGTACAAGCGAGATGCACAGATAGTAAACTCGATACTCGTTATCGAAAACTTCAATATCACCACTCTTGTTAATGTATTCATGTACCAAAGACATAAATATACCCTCCTTATATTAATGACATAAGAGTTAAAATTACATATTTACGCCCTAGACTGAATCGCTCGAAATTTTAATTTGACAACCAATCGTATGCCATCCTTGGTACAATGCCTCAAAGGCATAGATTTAATGTAGTAAATAGTTAAGTACCTACTCGTAATGTTGTAATTATTGTAAATATTTTTTTAAATATGATTATTTCTGATATGACGACCCACAAATGAACCAAGCATTAAAAGAGAGAGAGACATAATTCAATAAGAGACTTTGACATAAAACAACTACCGTATACAAGTTGTAAAATCATTCATAATTAAGTACTAAGTACCTATACATCAGCGTCAAATAGTTAGTGGCGACCAAAGCGGCCAAATATATCGATACAGATCTTTATTTATTTAGCAGTGAGACTTCGATGCCGTTAAGTGTTTTATACGCTGGCGGTAGATGTGTTTACACGTCACCAATGATGACGTATGCGACGAGGGATTAATAGAAAAAAAATGACAAGTCTAAGCAGTACTCGTAAAGCACAATTGGTAGTGCACTGGGCTAGTGATCCAGTGGTTGTGCGGTCGAGTCCCGCTGCGAGTCAACATTTTTCTATTTTTCTTTCGATTATCGATATCACAGTAAGGATGTGTTACGATATATTTGGCAATACTGACTGCTACTAACAATTGATGCTGACTGTACTACGTGCGGCACCAAAAGTAAGATATAAAACAAACAGCAATTATTTTAAGACGTTAAGTAGAAAAATAAACGACAACTTCGCCCGGTATTACGCAAAGTAATGGAAAATTTGCCCAAGCACGGCGTAGTATTTAATTTGATGGGAACGTTTATAATTCATTTCTCGGCGGCAATTTAAAGTAGGGCGTGGCCGTTCCGCACGTTTTTCACGGAAAATTGGGAAAGCTGATGACAGGTTTAAGTAAATGAAAATGACGGACTTTAATAACATGATAAAAATAAGTTGACTTATTTAGATGTCGCTTTTTGTGGCCCATCTCGCGGAGGGCGAGTCACTGTCTGCCGGAAATAAAATTGAATACCACTTTATTAGGCAGGCGTCCGGTTTTTTATACTATAACCCAGTCCATCCTTTCCACTCAGTAGCCTAGTACATTTTAGATTTCATTAAAACTCAATAGTCCTTACACCATGTCGGGTGCTGTCTCTGTTCGCGGACAGGAGCAACATCCGCTTATTGTACCCCTTACTAATCATTAAATTGTCGAAAGGGCCTCTGCGCGTTGGATCGATCCGGCTCCGCATACGCCCCCCAAATGTCGGGAACACCATTGTTCCATGTACGAAAGATATACAGTAGACTTTGATTTGAAGTACAGTACCTAAAATCGTTAGGCGTTTGATTTGTCAGATTGTAATCTGCGTCAAATGATAACTTATCAACGAATGCGTTATTAGAATTTTCCGAGTGGGTGTGATTTTATTGGTAAAGCATTTTCACTTTTTTTCCAAACCATGAGATATGTTCAACCCTTCGTCTGTGGCGAGACAGGTAAAGTGGTAAAGGAACCTACACCAACACATCAGAAAAAGGGTTAATTGTATGTCTTCACTAATGATAAACAGTAAATATCAACAGTGATTCCCGGAAAGATATAATTTGGGTCTCTTCGAGGAAAGGGTGAATAGGCTGTTACTGAACCAGCGTACTACACCTTTGACCTCGTCGACACTTACCATCTGGTGCGACTGAGGTCAAACGCTGGTCAGTCTTGTAAAAAAAAAGTCACAATATCGCAATTGGAGTAGATGACATTAGTGAATATTCCAGAAATTAGTTTATTCTACTTAATTTGAATTTTAAAATATTGGAATGACTCTAATATATTATTATCCTTTTTAAAATAAAGATACCTAATTTAATCTGGTGGCATTTCCTCGTTGCATCGCAATGCTGATACGTTGTGCTTCGACCACGGTTGTTGCGTCAACCAGACGCTTCGCGATTTCTACAAACCTTTTACACTTCAAAAACCAAGTATACTCATACTTAGTGAAAATGGATCTAAAAATGTTTCTCCTTTATAGGCGTCTTATCGACACTTCTGTATAACCGTTAAAAGGCCAACACAACACTAATATCGCGTTCTCCTTCTTTCCCAGGACGATGAAGACGAGGAGGACACAGAGACCTGCGCGAGTCCAGAAGTGTGCGCGCCACAACCGTTCCCGAGGCACGTGGCGCCGCAGCAGGCGCCCAAACCTTGGAAGCGGACAGGTGAGGGAAAACAAACCTTATGTTTGAGGAATACGGGCCATAATTGTTTAAACGTTTAAACATATTCCGTTAGATAATAAACAACTTCACTAGAATTGTACAGTCAATAACACTCTTAGATATACATTGGTAGACCTTATTATATAAGGCATAAAGTCCACCGATGTACCTATACAGTTAAGAGTGTTGCTGTGTGTACTCGGGTGTTGCAAGTCGATCTTAAAGGCGTGTTTACACATTGATTAGTCTTTAGTACAAGTTCATGCATTTGCTATTCGTCTACAGTATGAACTCGTATTAATGGCCATGTGTAAAACAGGCCGTTATATAATACGCTAGAAGGATTAAGCTAAGATATTAATTTTAATACTAAGTAAGTTAGAAATGTGATTTACATTTACTCGTCTTGTAGTTTACACTTAAAAAATTGGCAACACAGTTCCGGTATTCAAATCCTAATTATACAATGCTCGTATTATGCTATATCAGGGTTAGAATTAAGCACTTATCCTTAATCCCATGCACACCTTTGGCGTTGATGACTTGGCGACATTGGCAACTTTGACAACTTTGGCAACATTGGCAACAGAAGAGACCCCGCCACGCGCGCCCCCTCGCACGCGAATATCCCACGACGAGTACCACCAGTTCTGCGACGAAGCCCTGGAATGTATGAAACAATATGGCAACCCTAGCTGCATGACGTGACAGTGCAATTGTTTTTTTTTTAATAGATATTTAGAATGTTCCGTTTACACCGTTTCGTTTTTGTTTCAGCTTGTAATGCCCACAAATATAAACAGACCCTGAGCTTTACTTTTGTGGTTTGGTATAGGCGAAAAACTTAGCTAAAGCACCTGTACCCTTACCATGAGTTGTGACATTGAGGTTTTCTATAACGAGCATCGAGTTTACTATCTCTGCATCTCGTTCGCACTAAAATAGTACAAGCTAGATGCACAGATAGTAAACTCGATGCTAAAACCTCAAAGTCGCAACTCATGGTGAGGGTACTGGACTATGTAGTAGTAACGTGTGTGTACACGCTTGTCGGCGTTCTATATTCAAATTTCTACGTAAGTCCCATATTAATTCTCTGGACAACTACATAGACATTGTCCTTTCGTTAAGTTTTTCACCTATACATAGTTGTTTGCTTTCACTACTAATCAGTGTCACATGTAATTTAAACTAAGAACTCAAAAATATGTACTCGCCTATCTAAAGATTAAAAGAAAGCTAATTAATTTTTGAGATCTTCGTTTGACTGTTATAATTTCATGCTGAATAAAAAAAGTATGTCACAAATAACACAAACACATGCACACTGATACTAATGTGTGTTTTACGTGTATAATTCATCATTAGCATTTTTATTTTGCAATTGGTTACTTAATATTTTTTGCTTAAACACTTCAACGCAGAGTTTATCACGTTTCTTTATATTGTATTTCATAGAATTATTAGCTCTTTCTTTCTTATAATTAAGAAAGAACTGATAAACAAACTTCAAAGCTGTAATATTAACAATTTTCCAAGAACACATCACAAGTCGTATTTTTAAGCAATTTTTCATTACAATTTTGAATGTAAATTATTAATAATTATTTCCAAATAAATTTATTTCGCTGTTCATTTCCTACGCTCTATCAAATAAGGCCAAATAAATTATTTCATTAAATAGCAATCTTTGACTCGTTCTTACAGCAAGAAAATATTTTTTCCTTTCCTCCTATTCTGGAGCATTCTGATGTGTTTACAATTGTAATTAATTCAGGCATTAGAGTTTCCATATCTTTTTAAATAGTAGTTATTCCAACAAGTCTAAGCTATGTCTAATGCAAGCGTTATTCTACAGCTTACGACTTGGCGACACAATGTCCGTCTCGACGCGCCTCCATGCGGCGGCATACCGTGGCACACGCACACCCCGTGTGCCCGCCGGTAGATGGCGCTCACTCCCTGCCGCACTCCAGGTAACAGCTAAGATACAACCCAAAAGCTGGTCACCAATTTAACTGGTCCCAGGGCTCCTGGTATCCGTGATGTACGCCGACCCGTAGCTACGTGTTCTTAACACCGCCGGTACTAAGATCACGAATTTCACGAACACGGCCAGGTACGTGTCACGTACCTACGTTCGCATCCAGATTCACGTGACACGCCGTGACAAGTAGCCCGTACCTGCGTCCGTGTGTGGAGCTTCGGGCTCGATTCCGTTGGATACTTATCGCACGTTTCGTAATTTCGCCACGCCCGGGAATATAATAAATAAGGACTAAGTTTTATTATTAAGATACGTGAAGGCGTGATCACGCCTACACGGATCTACACGGATTCACGTACCCCAATTTCACGTAACCCAATGTCACGTGCGGAACGGACCAGAAAACCGTTGCCGTGATTCACGAAACCGGGCGCACGGCTACGGGTTCACGAATCACGGACACGACCGCGACCTAGTCCCGACTCCACGTACCTAGTAGGTACTACCTACGTGCATCACCTTAGCACATGCACTGCCTGTGTGCCTGCGGGTAGACGGCGCACACTACTACACCTTCCAAAATTAGGAACTAACGACAAGGATGCTGCAACACGTTAGACGCGTTAAGCAATACATCCTAACTTGTCTAATGTATCGCAGCGTCCTTGTCGTTAGTTCCTAATTATGGAAGGTGTAATAGAGGGTTAAGTTGCAATGTGTAACCTGATGAAAGGGTGTCGCTCGCCAGAGCTCGGAAAATCCATAGCAAAACAAAACACTGTCGTAATCAAACTAGTGTTAGAAACATTTTTTTATCGATATCGAGTTTATTGATGTCTTATGGAATACTGATTCTCTGAAGTCTATTATTTTCAATGAGATTGATTACCTCTTTGTCACCAAACTACGGCCAAGCCAAAAGGTAAGGGTTATTGCTTAATATGAAATATAAATAACGTTGATGATTACGTTGCGTTTTATATGAAATAACAATAAAACAAACCCTAACTTTAGCACTTCTTTTGCGTTTGGCGTGAATGATTATAAAATAATGTACCTAAACATATCGGTATGATTTTTTTTAGTCAAAACTTACTCGATATCGATAAAAAAATGTTTCTATCACTAGTTTGATTGCGACAGTCTTTTGTTTTGCTATAGATTTTCCGGGCTCTGTCGCTCACATAAGGTTAGTCTCGGCACACGGTGACCAAACAACACCATCTCTGTACGCCGATAGACAGCGCACATTCCCTGCTCTTGTCACAC
The DNA here is from genome assembly GCA_022674325.2 of Grapholita molesta. Taxonomy (NCBI): domain Eukaryota; kingdom Metazoa; phylum Arthropoda; class Insecta; order Lepidoptera; family Tortricidae; genus Grapholita; species Grapholita molesta. The sequence continues at coordinate 17,023,915 of CP053124.2, read as the reverse complement.
TCCTTCAGGTGGTAAGAGCTAATTTAAGTATAGATAAATTAGCGAGGAGCATGGAATTGCATCTGTAGTGGTATGTGTGTTTATATTATAGACATTCTATATTTGAAATTTCCTTTTTCGCGTACAACCACTACAAATGCAATTCCAATTCGACGCTCTCGCTATTTTATGTATAAGTAAATATGTGCAACCCAACGAAAGGGTGTCTATGTACAGCGACACATCGTGTAATAGACGCATCCTGTGATTTTGGATGATAATGATAAAATAGCATTAGGTAATTATTTTTAATTCTTCTATTTGAATCGCGGTTGTGTGTAGTCAGTTTGTATTACCTGACTACACTCGATTGCGAAGTTTGAACGATCTGTACCTCGCAATAGTCGCAAAGTTTAATTTACCAACGTAAAATTTTGGGGTTATTTAGATTACCTACTAAATCTCAGGTAAACATCAATTTTCCTCTTTAATAAATAGCTATGAGAGGTAGGGCTTGAATCTGGGCCTGCCCAACTGGGGAAGTACCTCCTCCTTACAGAAGACCACTGCCATAATAGCACTGCTACCTTTCAGGTATGTAGTGTTGTGTTCCTGATGGTGAGTAAGGTTCCCAGAGCTCCAACCCCCCTTAAAAGCCGGCAACGCGCTTGTGACTCCCCTGGTGTTGCGGGTGCCCATGGGCGACGGTAATTGCTTAACACCAGGCAATCCGTCTGCTCGTTTGCCGCCTATGTCATAAAAAAAAAAAGTTAGCTTAAGCGTAACTAGCAGGTAGTTAAATGCTATCTAAACGGTTATTCATCGTAGGTAGCTTCCCAGTTCATATTTAACTGACTTCTGTGGATATTTAATGACAACTTGTGTAACTGGATAAAATGACGAGTTGTATATTTTCCGGTAATTTACTCGGCAGATCCACTGTACGGGATTCTACTTAGATACGGGTGGTTAAAGATTATCCGGTTTGATAATTGTTTACATATTCAGATAACGTTTCTTTGTACAAGTAAAACAGCCGTCTTTTTTTAACTTGTTAATGTTATTATAAGGAACTAATTTGAATTCAGAACCGGATTGCTTATTATCACATTTTTCACTGAGAAGTGTCACAGAAATATGGATTTTTTTCATAAACTATTACAGTAAAATTCATGAATATGTATAAAACATACATATCTATGATGTTGACTGTAATATGATTTGTAATATTTTTAATATTATATAGATGCCACAATGCAACAACTTAAAAAAAAAACTATTTACATCCACGTCATGTACCTAAGTGTTATTTATTAACACATTCGCTTCCACCCCTACCAAAAAAGTTTGAAAATGAATGCACATGTGCGTTGGTGGCAGTGAATGCGTTAAGCGTTATAAATATACTAATAATTATATCGAGCGAGAGTATGATAATGAAATAATTGAATAACTTGTAATCCACAGGCCGGGATCCCGCGCGTCGTGCGCCGGCGCCGCGTCGCTAGCGAGCAGCGACGCGGACGCGCAGCTCGGCGAGCTGTCCTGGTCGCGCTCGTCGCTGCAGGACGAGCTCATCAAGTCGGTTAGTGGCAGCCCCAAAGTACCGCACGTAAGTAGTTGTAGCTAGTTCATGTCCGGGTTTTACCAAGTGTCGTGTCCACAATAACAGTTTAGAGGCTTGGGCACATAGGCGCGATTTGTGAGCGTGGCGCAGCGGGGCGCGACGCTGCCGTCCGAATGTGTGCCTTATTCCGTTACATTAGCCACATCGGTATCACGCTGCGCTACCGCCGCGCTCACAAAACGCGCTTGATAAGGGATACAATACAAGCAGTGAATGACTGATAATATCATACATAGAGATGACGAATGAAGTCACCATAATGACCCCACAAAAACTGGTCCACAAACGCAAAGTCTAAAAGGTAGCCCTTTAACCGCACATGAGGTGTGACGTATGTGGACGTATGACATTTTTATTTTAGCCAAATAAAAACTTGATAGACCAATGATAACTATTTTTAAATAGCGGGAATTTGCTTATTGGATAATATCTAAAGCTTAAGGGGATAACTCTCAGTATAATTTTTGGGAGCCATTTGGTACTGGAAACGAAAGCTATGTATATTCAGTTGCTGGATATAGGCAGTAAAACAATAGGAAGAAAACGTTTTAGGCTATAGAAGTCGGACAGTCCAGCGGTCGTAGCCAAGCCAATCGATTAATGTAACGCAATCGAAACGGACAATAATTTAATAATGTATCGAATAAGTCACGTCTCTTGTCATTCGGTATGTCGTTCCGATACCTATGTTTAGTTTTGATTGCGTTTCTACAATCGATTGGAATCTTGTTTCGGTCTCTGATCTGTACATACGATACAGTAGGAATCGGATACCGGTATTTAATAGCTAAACGTACCTACGTGTATTTTATTGTTTGATTGAACAGCTCAATTTTAAAAAGTAGGTAGATTTTCTCTCAACACGAGGCAACTCAGGCTTTCGTTATTTTACGTGATATATAAATGCTAGTATATTTTTTATTCGCTATTCTCTAATCTTCTGTGTTATGTAAAATCAGGTTATTCGCGCGCTTGGGATTCCTTCACTTGGTAAAACCATAGATAAGCATGTTTTAGTTCCTCTTAAGTCTACATCACATTAATCACATATAAGTAGTGTGAGTGTCCCATGTTAGTAATATTTAGTTTATTTAGTTGTAATAGAAACATGTATGTAATAGAAACAAGTATTAGTAAAGACAAGAAATCACTATTAACACTAACCCATGTTTGTCACTAATAATCACATGCTCGATATTCGTTATATAAAACGAATTAATTTAGATATTGCAGTTCGGAAATATTAAATTATTTATACACCTATACGCTAAACAATAATCACATATTTTATTAATAACACGGCTTCACTCGAGGGACATGTTTCGTAGAGAATGTCTCCACTTTCAAGTACTAAAGGCTTGGGCACATAGGCGCGTTTAGTGACCGTGGCGCATCGGGGCGGGACACTGCCTTCCGAATGTGTGCCTTAATTCGTTGCATTAGCCACACCGGTGTCACGCTGCGCTACCGCCACGCTCACAAAACGCGCCTATGTGCCCAAGCCTTGAGAGTGCCGACACGCCCGGGATTGCCGAGTCCGGCCGCCGCCGGCACGTCACGGACACGGGGAAACGGCGCGCAGAAACATGTCGCTCGAGTGACTAAATAAATTAGTGAAGGGGTGTTACCGGTGTTATTCATAAAATGTTATAATGACCAAGGATAGGACAAACGCCCGTCATTTCGAAAATATAACCCTGTTCCGTACAGCAGAGACTTCCCTATTTTATGATGTTAAAATATTTTGGAAGAACAGTATACCAATGTCAACGATTACATATGCCCCTATGACGTCGTAGACTGTGAACGGACTTTTCAACGCATAAATGGGTCATAAATTCACATTTCACACACTCAAAACTGAAAATTTAGAAAAAATCTTGGTCATTCTATTTTATTGGCGACAGTAAATTTCGGAATGTCAACCATAAATTAATTTGTCACTGGATATAAATTATGGTCTAATAAATATATAAAATAGTATTTTTTATTAACATAAGGAAGGCTCTGCTGTACGGAACAGGGTTATATTTTCAAAATGACGGGCGTTTGTCCTATCCTTGATAATGACTCACGAAAGTTTAAATACAATAATTACACGTTAGTACAATCTGTAACGCCTGCGAAGATGCCGCGAAAATCGATATTCGTAAATTACGAGGGATTGTCTCTGTCACTCTCATAACGCCTTAATTGGTATAAAAGACATAATGCCCGAAATTTGCGAACTTCGATGTTCGCGGTACCAGGCCTGAGCAGACGTTCGAAGCGAAGAGTTCCGCAAGCGTGCAGCAGCGGGCACTCCCTTATGTTTAAGTTTTGACGCTGCCCGCCCCGCTACACGTTCAACTCGAGCGTCCGCTCACGCCTTACACTTAGAAACACAACTGACAAAATACTACGATAATAATCGGGTAAAAACGTAGCGTCAAACCGAGGGTAGCCGAGCATGAAACGTTAACTGTAGGCGGTGTAGTTCACACTACTGTGCCAGCTGCCATTATGTTGTGTAAATAAATTGTGTAATCGTAGAAAGTATTAGGCTCCTTAACGAAGTGTGAAGAAGATTAAAAGGTGCTATTGGTTTAATGGCCACTAACATTTTTATATTGAGCACCTCTATAAAATATTCTCTCGGCTATATAAAATATTCTTTGATTCAAGGCGTATCTTGATTTTATCTGTTTTAATTTTTCGTTGCCTTTTCGATTTCTTTAATATACCATCATACAAAACGTAAATAAATCATGTTATTTGTAAGAACAAAACTTGAACTTCTTCTTCTTTTAAAAAAATATGGCTACCATCAATAAATCAATCGATGATTTCGCCAGTGTCAAGTAGAATAACAAATAAGTATAATAACATATACGTTTGCCCTTAGAGCATGACGTTGTTCGGTAGTAGGCCTTGCGTTTTGTAAAGTGGTAGCTGGACTTTACAGAAAGCTAAGAGGCGGCCGTGACCCCGGGACAGCCGGGTGATGACCAAAAATAGTGGTAAAACACGTTTTGAAATCTATTCTTCATTAGCTGCACAATTCTGCGTTAGATCACTGCATAATACGCTATCAATATTACACACTAAACTACGTTTGAACAAAAAATATATTTTCAAGACGACTTCGCCATTTTGAGGTTCAACCGTCAATCCCAACTTGAACTTCTCAGTAGTGATAGCCAGTGTTGTTTGTTTAATATCTGCATGGAGGTAAATAGTGATAATTATAGTCAGGTTCAATAGGAAAATAAAATAATGTAAACAAATATGTCTGACTGACAACAGAATTTATAAGCAAAATAAGCATATTATACATGTATGACAGACAGTATATGACACATGACAAAATATTATTATAGAAATTAGTTTGTAGTAGTAGTAGTTAAACAAGAATATAATAAATAATTACAAGTAACAAAATGTGTATACAGTATACACCGACAAATGATAATATGATTGATTGTAAAATAGATTTGTTTACATTTTTTTCTTTTTCTATTTACACCAAATATAAATATGTAGCTAGAGCTAATTAAATAGGCATATCTCACTAATTATTCTAATTTGTTAACAATGAGTAGGTAGAACTTAGATATATTGATTTCAAATAACCTCCACGGGGGTAAGTTGTAATGAATATATATCTCTCTCCTCTAATAATTAAACCCTATTTATCTTTGTTATCTGGTTTGTTTGTTTCACACGTACTTATAGTTTTTTTTTCGGCAGAAACAGTGGCAAGACGCCATAATGTCGGACGACCGGTTGTCCCTGACTCTTGAAGAGATCGTTCACATCAGATCGGTTCTAACGAAGGCGGAACTTGAAGTGTTGCCTGTCGAAGGCAGGGTTAAAGAGGACGTGGAGAAGAGAAGGGTAAGTGAACTTGATGTATATAATACGGTTGAAAGTTTATCTCATTCTCACTATTTATGACCAGTGATCGGCACTATGGGTGCAAAACTTTAACAAAACTTGTTAAGCGGACATAAAAGACTGTTTAGAGCTACAAAAACAATGATATGCTTACACCCAAATATATGCATATCGAGATTCCGATATACAATTAAATTAGACAGTAATTTGTCATAGTCTTTCGTATTTTTCTTGATGGTAAGTTTTACTATACCTCGGTTCAACAAGTTTTGTTAGTTTTTCACCGTTAGTGCCGATCACTGTTTATGACCCAACCTAATTAAGAATATATTTTTAAAGAACAGAACTCTCTTCATTACAATGTCATCCGACAATGGCAATTGCCCTAAGGGCTCGCCTAGAAATCATTTGATAGTTGTTGTTCTGTTGACACTCTCCCTCTTAGTTATATTCAGTGATCATAACGCATAGGGGGAAAATTTTATACATTATATGCTTTTGCCCTTGACTGTATCTATGTGCTAACTAAACTTCCCAACCACAAACATAAAATTACAGGTCATTCATATTAAATATAGAAAGAAATAAAACACAAGATATAAACTATACACAATTGTAAACTTACCGTCAACTCACCATGAAGTAGTATAAAAATGTGGATTATCGATAGGTATTTAAATCGAAAGAAACATAGAAAAATTTGACTCGCGGCGGGACTCGAACCCACAACCACTGGACCGAAAGGAATTGTTGTGGTACTTATCATTAAACTAACACTGTTTTCTGTTTCCAGGTATGCTTCTTATGTTTGAAAACAAGATTCGGCATTTTCGGCCCGTGGGGCCAGAAGTGCAAGCTGTGCAAGAAGACTGTTTGTCAGAAATGCTGTTCGAAGGTCAGTACATCGCTAAGCTGTTCCTCACAAAAGAAACGAGTGACATTTGAGCAAGGACATCAGGAAATCTGGAGTGAATGTCGCACCTAGTCTTTATTTATTGTTGTAGTATTTTATACATCAATGCGGAAGAAACAGATACATTTTAAATGTCCATCTTTGGTACTATTTTTGTATATATCATTGACAATAATAAGAAGATGATCATATCAATATTATAATTATTAAAGTTCGTGAAGATGTTTATTACTCAATCACGCAATAACGGATGAATGGACCCCGTCACGGACGCTGTCCTCACGGAATAACTGAAGTGCCTACTGCGAGATTTAACCGTGGTCAAACCACACTCCACAGTACTTCAGTTATTCCGTGAAGATGGCGCTTGCAACAGTACCGAAATATCGGAAAATCATTCAAACTAATATATATTGTAACTTTAACTTTAAGTAATAGTTGTAAAATAAAGCTTTTGGTTAATAATTTACGATTAATACTCACGTTTATTTAGTTACTCGCGCGACATGTTTCGGAGGACATAGGCCTCCATTTTCAAGCACTAAGAGTGCTGAGTGTCCGATCGGTTCGCCGCTCGCGTCACCGGCCCGTCGCGCTCTAAAATGTACCGTATTAATAGTATATACCGTAGTAGTATATATAGTAGTACCGTATTAATCGTAAATTATTAAATATGTCTCATGTAAGCTTTTGGTTGGCGTGTTTTTATATTCATAATATGAAGTTACCATGTTTGTGTGTAGATGCGTATACCGACGGAGCACTTCGCGCACGTGCCCGTGGTGCTGCTCAGCCCGTCGCTGCTGCCGTCGCCGGAGGACGAGCCCTCCTTCCCGAGGAGCCTCATGAGTCGGCTGGTGCCGGAGCACTCGGTGAGTCTGGTCTTCGTCATTAACTTATTTGCATTTTAGATATTAGTCCTATCGTGTTGCCCTCAGATTTTTTTCTTGAGAATGATCCTGCAGTTGAAGTAACTAGCCGTCTTGGTTTAGCGTTTTATACCAATTAAGGCGTTTGGGCGAGTGTTAGTGTATAGAAGAGTTAGGGACATCTTTGGCTTAGTGGAAGGGTTGGTGTTTTGAAAAAAGCGGCGTTTGAAACTGTTTATTGTAAGGAGTTATGTAAAGTGCTTGGTGCTGGCCTATGAATTTATCTTGGAGTACCTAGATTTGTCAAGTCGACAAAATAGAGGTACGACTAGTGACATGTTTTTTTCGGAACAGTTCAGGCTATTTTACCCCCCATAAGTTCGTTGTGGATAAAATTAGAAGCCTTTCAGCAACCAAGCAGGCATTGTATAAAGTGATAAAGACGGTACATTTCTCATTCAATTTGAACCAGTAGTTTAAGAATTACCTATAGTCAAATTTTCTTTAACTTTGTCACCCATTCACACACTGACTGACTATAACCGATAATCAAAACTCTAAAGCACTTTCATTTATGTTTTTGATGGTATTACACTTTACTACCGGTTTTGTTTCGTTTCGGAGTCACTTCCAGAGTATTTTTTTTTTGGTTCTAAAATTTGTTCAGTCGCATTGACGTCGGTGTCTGTATTCCAGACGTCGGTGGAGAACAGCGTGGGCAGCGCGCCCAGCAGCCCGCTGGCGCGGCGCGCGGCGCAGTCGGCGCCCGGCTCGCGCGGCGCCAGCGCGCTCGGCTACAGCGAGCCCGCGCCTGCGCTCACGCTCGCTCCCGCCATGACCCGCAGCGTGGACGGGCCCGGCAGCATGCCCGCTGCGCTGCCGCACACGCCCGAGCGGAGGTCGGTGCCGTACTATTCTATACGTTTACAGATTTTATCTACGTACATGTCATAAGTGTTCTAAAATGCGTCCAGAAACCATAGGCAATGACCAGCATTACCAACCATCAGAAAGATTTCAGTAGGTAATGTTAACATTACCTACTGAAATCAGTAGGTTATGAATTTAAATTTGGAACAGCTGTCAAATTCAAGTGGGGTGTCTAATCTAGTATCTATAGATATTAAAACAGCCATTGATACGAAACGCCAATTCGTTATGTTTTTTTAATGTAAATCGAACGACAGTTGAACTCGAGTGACAGTAGAATAGGGAGTTCATTCGCTTGTCTATAATTTAAAAAAAAAATTGACTGAGATACGAAATACGCAACGCCGCCGTTCCAAGCTGTCATTTGTTTTGTTCGTTGACTTTTTAATTGTTTACAAGTAACCCTAGTAATAAGTCATTTCTCTACGCTTTCTGAACCCATCTTAAAACACTTATGATATGTGTGTAGATAAAGTAGTGTATGTAACTATACATAATTGGGCATTACAACAATCGTGTGATATTATTACACCCACACTCTTGTTGTAATGCCCTTCATTATGCACAGATACATAAACTACTAGTACATGCTGAAATTTAATTATTTAATCTTAATTGCATATAAGACAATTTTAACGTTTTAAAAGGCGGACGTGATGACATAAGGCATTCTCTATCGGATCACCTTAAGACCCCTGTCCACTTTAGTTGGTTGCCCTACAAATATTCGAACATTTATAATCGAGACAATTTCATCTTACTGAAGAGCTTTCATATGAAATCAAAAGCCTCCACCTTGACACTAACAGAATCCACCTTGTTAAAATCGACAAGGAGTAAAAGCGTTTTAATAAAAAAAAGAATTAATAACGTTAACAGAAAATTTCGTACCGTCTCTTAGTCGAGTCAAAGATCATAAGGTTCTTGAATAACGAAAATCTCCTACAGGTTTCTAATAGACGACGTACCTACGTGTAGCACTTCTAGTATTGTATGCGTAACCCCTTTTCATTGGATATTCTATATATTATGGTTGTTTTAACGTTGTATAAACACCAATTGTATTGAAATCCATCAGTAGCCAAAATGCCAATCGATTGTAGAAACGCAATCGAAACGAAAAATAATATATTAGAATACCAGATCGAACAACAAATCACATGCATGATATATTATTGGAACGGCTAATAATTTTCTACTTATATTCTAACAATAACATAGTCAGTGCATCTAAGTTCATAATTAGATAATATTCATAAATGTTGTTTCCAGGGCGCGCTACAGCCGCAGCACGACCAACGCGACGGCGGCGGAGCGGCTGCGCGGCGTGCAGATGGCGGTGTGCCACGACTGCAAGGCCATGGTGCTGCAGATCATCAAGTCGTCGCGCGCGTCCCGCTCGGCCTCCCGCGACCGCGCGCTGCGCTGCCTCACGCTGGACCTGGCGCCCGTCTACTCGGCCGACTGCTAGTGCCCGCTAGGGTCATCGAACACTTGTAATACAAGTCTCTTTCTACTCGGCCGACTGCTTGTGCCCGCTAGGGTCCTCGAACACGTGTAATTTGTAATACAAGTCTTTTTCTACTGGGTCGACTGCTAGTGCACGCCCCCGTGGCCTCGAACACTTGTAATACAAGTCTCTTTCTACTCGGCCGACTGCTAGTGCCCTCTAGGAGCCTCGAATGCTTGTAATACAATCATCATGTCATCCGCTTGTATTACGAGTTACAAGTGTTCGAGAAATACGCCTCTGTCCGCTTGAATTCAGCGGATGATCAATTGTTACCTCCCTAATAGTACACACAGCAACACTGTTAGCTGTATATTGGTGGACCTTATTACATAATGCATAAGGTCCACTGATGTACAGCTAAGAGTGTTGCTGTTAGTACTTATATACGTTGAGAAGGTACATAAACGCTTCTACCCATAAACAGGCTAAAATGTAATATTCTGCCTTATAAGAAGTGGTCAAAGGCGAATCTCGGGGTATAAAGAAGTCTCCTACGATGGATTCAAGCGGACAAACCTCATGGATTTCCTTGTCAGGTGTACATTTCTGAATATTTGAATTGCTACTTTAAAATGTAGATTCTGGGTAACTGAAATTATAGCTTTCTTTGAAGCGTAAAAGAATATTTAATTGGATTCCTTAATAACCTTTTTTCTCGACATTATTTTTTATTTTCCTTTGAAAACATGACATTTAACGCTTAAAAGTCCAAATCCTTTGACATTATTCCCAGATAACAGACAGGACAATAATAAACAGTGGAAAAAGATCTGATTCTAAATTTGGTTCTTGTAGAAGTAGGTATATATTATACCGTAACCCTATTTCACCAACTTGACTGTTGTTATCTGACATTGACAGTTTGTCGTATGTTTTTCTAAGTTGGCACGTGACAATGACCTTGACAATTTAGATACGATATGGCGAATTGTCAGATAACCAATTGCCAATTTCGTGAAATAGAGGGCAACAAGGAGCTTCCGAGGTTGTGTGGATCTAACAATTCGTTTTAACTAGACAATGACTCTTGACAATACTCTATGACCTTTTGACAGACACCTAATAATTTTATTTGTCGCACAAATTCATTTTCCCAATATTTTTGTCTAATTAAATATTTACAACAGAGACATTCTCACCCAGATGTATTTAATGGTATAATGATAAATGTAATGATATATTCCAAAACTAAATCATATTTTGTCACGTATTGTAATAGAAAATAGAAATATTTATATTCATATTTTTTCCAAATAAAATGTTTGATGTTTCAAAATGTCTATAATAAAATGATTGTAAATCAAAGTAATCTGTGTTCAGAAATAATGATGTGCTATGATTGTTATTGTATAAAGAAATTTATCGTGTACATAGATGTATTGATATTGGTAATTCTGTCGATTGGATACCGCACCGAAAATGACTATGTTGTGATAAGATCCACCCGTCATCTTGTCAAAGGAATCCCACGTCAGATCAAATGACCGATATTATTTGCTGACATGATCTTTATCGGGTTTTCAGGATCGCATATCACATCTATTAATTATATTTGAAATCACTGGCAGTTAGCTAATTCGAAAAGCTTTTAGAATAGACATGTCGTACAATCCAGTCTGAAACAGTTTTCTGTGCCATAAATTCGATTTATCAAATCAGACATTATATGGACGATTGTAATGTGCTTACCTCCACGTCCCCTCGAAACTAGTGTTAGGATCGCACCAATGAAGAACAAATATATATGTGTCGTTGTAAACAATATACTTACTATTTTTACTTATTTATTTCCTCGCTATGCCATCTTATTTATTTACTATGCCGGTCGCCGCGCCCTGATCTTTTTGACTACGTTGAACAATCAACAAAGAAAATAATCAATTGAATTTTAGGTATTTTTCTCGAAAATCCCAGTGAAATTTTAAATTGCGGGGCCGGCATGATCAAGTCTGATTGTGTAAAAAGTTAATTGTAAGCTTACTTTCCTCATTCCACTATCATGTCTTAGTTTTATTTAGATGTAAATTAAATTATTTTGCCAAATATGTAACCACTTTCGATATTTTCTTGTAAATATAGCTTCTTTAAGTGTTCTCTAATCGGTTACTTAATCCTATTTAGACATAAGTTTGTATAATATCAGCCATGCTACTGTATAATGGCGTTGTGTTCGTTGACGAATCAAATAAATTACTTACATGTTGCTTAACTCGTAACATTAGCGGAAGTTCCTATCTTATTTCGTGTATTGGAAAGAGAGTTCCGCTTTTATTAGTTACAAATCATTACGCAACAGGCTAGTCGTCCACGTACACAACGCTCAAGCATTCAACCTTTGACAGCCACAGTTGGTTAGCCGACAACGGTTACATCTTAAAATGAACCTTCGTACATTCAAGTAAGGTTCTTTTTAGCGTGTTCCATAAAACTCTCGTGGCGGTCCAAAAGGTACTAAGGCACTAGCTGAGTCTTTTCGAAGTTTAACATTCCCTCCGTTTTGTTATTTAGTTCAGTTTAGTTTTATTCATCATATCTACTTTTTTTTTGTTTATTATCAGGTCTTTGCATGGTCGAACGAAAATGAGGCCTAAACTTAAAATGTTAAGCCGTGTTCACACTAACGCATATTATAAGTCAGTTTTTTTTTATTAATATGAGTATGTTGTCGTGAAAATCTGTAGACATTTTAAAGAACTTGCGAAGTGTAAACGCGGCTTTTGCTGTATCAATGTACTCGGAGATCAAAGTGGAATTACCAGTTACAGATTATTGTAAATGTGTGTAAATTGTAGTAGTCTATATTAGATGTTACGTAGATTGTAACTATTAAAAACATACCTAAATTAAAAAGAGGAAATAAAAACGATACCTAATAAAATAATTACAAATCGTATTGGCATTTTGTTTTTGCCCGTATCACTTTCCTTGAAGATGTGCCAAGAAACTATTGCGTATCACTTATTTTGATAGATTGGTCAACATTATATCACATCGGAAGATAACTTTGTAAGTATACTATCTTTACTAAGCCGGAAGACGTCCAATGCTTGACATGAGAGGTAGGGCACAGCGATGACCATCACGCTTGAATCCGGGGCAGCCCAACTGGGGAAGTACCTCCTCCTTACAGAAAACCACAGCCATAATAGCACTGCTACCTTTCAGGTATGTAGTGTTGTGTTCCTGGTGGTGAGTAAGGTTCCCAGAGCTCCAACCCCCCTTAAAGGCCGGCAACGCGCTTGTGACTCCCCTGGTGTTACGGGTGGCCCATGGGCGACGGTAATTGCTTACCACCAGGCAACCCGTCTGCTCGTTTGCCGCCTGTCATAAAAAAAAAACATACTAATACGGTTTTGTTAGCAGTCGTTTCTGTTCAAAAAATAACAATTACTAATGGAGTAGCGTGCATCGATTTCGGTGAATTCTTAATATGACTTGAGACTAATGCCGGTAGAAAGTGTCAACACATTTACGGCAGATGTCGCTAGGCGCCTCCTAAGAAATTGTCAGCTTTTAGTCAAGCCTCTATAGTACAGTTGGTAGGTCTGTAGAGCGATCCCAGAGTCGCGAGTTCGTGTCTCGCCCGTGGCGGATTGTGTGCGCTTATAATACGGAGTGTAGTTACCGATTGTAAGTAATGATAAGTAAAAAGAAATGATTATTATTCGGGCAATATTTTCGGGTTATTGTTATTACCTATTACACAACTAACCAACAACTATAGTGCTCTTATAAAGCATACCTGAGCGTTTCTTAAATTTTTTGCCACTTTTCTCGACTTCAAATATTTTGGTAAATTTTATGTTTTTTTCTTGTCAAAATCGCGGGCTGATTCGATTTATGCAAGAAAAAAATGTGTCCCAAAGATTGTTTTCCTATTGTGTTACCTTTTTCTATATATTTTCTATGGAGGTAACATAATAGGAAATTCAAAAATGTATGGAATTTTATGGGACATATTTTTTTATTGCATAAATCGAATCAGCTGGTGGTTCTTACTTACCAAAAAATTTTTGGTCGAGAAAAGTGGCAAAAATTTAGAGAAACGCTCACCTACTTCTGAAAAATATAGCGTACAGTCAGCGGCAGAAGAGGCTAAGCGTTTGAAGTGTTCAAAATGACATACACGCGCTCTTGTTCTCTTGACAATAAAGATGTGTTGACCTCATTTTGAACACCTGAAATGCTTAGCCACTTCTGCTGCTGACTGTACTCTCAAGGTGTCATAGGTGTGGAGTCTTAAAGGCCCAGTATATAGGCATCAATGAGTTAAAAATAAGTAATGGGAATGAGATAACTGAAAAACAACAATTGATCGCATCACATTTATTGATTGATTTCTATTGTTGTAACATTAGGATAAATTATCCTTATTAAATAATATTTGTCTACAGTCGCCTTGCCGCTCGGCTACTTTAACCCTTAAATGCATCAGAAATTATACTCCAGTACTTCTAACAAAGCATTCGCAGGCTCGTAAGAGTCATCTTGGCATCGTTTCCGACATTAACACGTTCGCTGCATCATCGGGTCGATCGACCCCCTAAATACTGCGATGATTTAAGAATTAAAAAGCCACGCGACAACGCAACTAATAAATACGAATACGCTTAACCTACAACCAAGGTGCCCTCATCGACAAACTGGTGAGGTGGAACCTCGAGGTTCAACGGCGCGGGACCTTTACGGATACGTCCGGAGGCGTCGTAGTGCGAGCCGTGGCAGGGGCAGTAGTAGCCGCCGAAGTCGCCAGAGTTGGCCACGGGGACGCAGCCGAGATGCGTGCACACGCCAATGACGACCAGCCAGCCGGGGTCCTGTGTGCGTTGGTCGTCGTGCTGAGGGTCGCGGAGGGTGTCCAAGGGGACCGCCTTCTCGGTGGCGATCTCTTCCGCTGTCCTATAATGAATGGGTGAATGAATGAATGAATATACAGTGCGGGATTGGGTCGATTTGACCCACTTAAAATAAAAAAGTTGAAATACATCTATTTCTTAAGTATGGTGGTATTGGTGTGATGACACCATACTTAAGAAAAAGCGACGAGAACCTCCGGCATTCGAGACGGGATTCGAACCCGCATTTATTTAGTTCCACTTAAAATACTTTATACCACCTTTTGAGAGACAGATACATCGGAGCTGTGGAGGTGTTACAAATATCAGAACATGTGCTTTATCGCCTTGACAATAGAGGCGCTACTACTTAGTTACGAATGGATAAAGTAACTTTACTAAGTAGTAGTAACACGGCTCGCAATAGTTTTGATTATAATAGATGTGTGGGAAAACGGTGTCCAGGCCCAGTACCGCGAACAACGAAGTTCATATATTTCGGGCATCTTTCTCTTTTACTCCAATTAAGGAGGTCATGAGCGTGACAGAGACAATCGTCCGAAATTTACGAATATCGTTCTTCGCGGTAGCGCCGCTTACGTTTGACCAAAATTCATTTCGAAAATATTCACTTAGAAAAAAACACCTATACTACTTAACAAAATCAAGTTTCGTCAATTCATTTTTTTACAACAACACTTTCTACAAATGACCGAGGTGTCCAAATAGTTAACAGATACATTATAATTTTAAAAAAGATCATTAGAAAACATATACTTTCAGCGATTAAGTTACCTGTAAAAACTACATTCATTCAAAAATTGGCTATAGTGTAACATTCTATCAGGTCCACAGATTCAAGTAGGGTATCTACCAGAATAATAGGTTTAGGTTAGGTTAACACTGTCACACAGAACTGAATTGCTACTTGAAAAGTACAAAAAAAGCACAAACCGTTACGAAATGGTACCCGAAAAAACCTAATCTAGGTTAGAACGTTCTAACTTAGAACTAGAGAACCAAAATGTATAGGAAAAATAGACTATTTGCTAAAAGGAAAAACCTACAATCGAGATTTTACTACTTAATACGTTTCAAATATGTAGTAAATGCTAAGCATTAGTGAACCGGAGAAAACGGAATGTAGCTTACCTGTGACGAATGAACAGCGGTTTGCCCCTCCACTTGAAGGTGACGGACTTGCCCTCGGGGATCTCGGAGAGCTTGACCTCGATCTTGGCCAGAGCCAGGACGTCAGCTGCGGCCGCCATCGATGACACGAACTGCGTCACGACGGACTTGGCGGCGTACGCGCCGGCCATGGTCCCGGCTGGCGTTGGGAAAAATATTGGTGAATTAGCATGGCTCTTGGTTTGAATGAGTGGTACCTATACCTTGACCAAGGGGGAGGCCTATGTTCAGCAGTGGACGTCTTATGGCTGAGATGATGATGATGATGATATACCTTGTCTGTTTTGCGGTTTTATTTTACTTTTGCCCTCATACAACCCTCAGTGGGAGGGCACATTTTACGTAGAACCGATGCGTTGGGACATAAAGGTTCTGCGACGACCAATACCGGAAGGCGCGGTGTGGACAAGGTGGATCCACAACCCGGTAGTTTGTGGGAATCCACTGAATGCAGGTGGTGCAAAAATTGTCATTGTGGGTTACTTTGTTGCCTATGTTGAGCAGTGGACATTCTTTGGCTGATATGATGATGTTGATTTTAATTTTAAAAGGCTACCACCAGATCTATTATCCACCAGATAGCGAGGAATGATTCTTTACCACAGGACCAATAAAATTAAATTTACGGAAGTTCCGGGCATAGTCCATAAACTGCAATCAGAGACCAGGAAGCGGGGTGTGAGGATATCTCGCAGCGACATCAACTATCCGTCCTTTTCTAACTATACCATTAAAACGGGACAGGTAGTCTATCTCGGCTCAAGATACTGTACTGTACTGTGGAGAAAGGGCAGCAGTGTCCGTTAAAGCAATGAAACATACTTTTATCACCAACCCACCTACCAAGCATTAAAATTATGGTAATAAGCCCCTATGATGCTAATGTAGGTCTAAAGTACTAACACAGATTAGGTAATTAAGTAACTCTATAAGTTGTTAAAAAACATATCCCTCACAACAAATCCTCGCTCATTTCTGCTCATACTCTCTGTTAAATAGAACCACAAAAAATGCAAAGTTGCAGCCTTTTACTTACTAATTTATTGAATACATATTAGTTATGTTTTTTCCAGAGCTAGTTTAGAGCTGTGAGCTTTAATTTCTTTTGACTTCTAAATTTTTTACATCCTGATTAACTCTGTAGTCTATACATTTCACTTAAATGCACTAAATTTACTCAAATTACTGGACATAATGTCTGATCATGAGAGATCTATGACACTGATACTGTAAAAAGGTACTCATTTTCATCAAAGTACTGCTGTTTGCTAGTGGGCTGTACCTTATCAATAAAGTTTAAGGGCAGATTGTAAAACTTTCTTTGATCATCAAATATTTTCTGTTCTATGACTTATCCTAACTAAATTTGCTATTAAATCTCTTATTTTTGACAACAAAGTAGAATTATATTTGCACATAGTTATGAAACAGTAAAGATACCTGTACACTAACCTCCAGCCATAAGGTATGTGAAAGATTGGCGTCCTTCAGCATTCTCCTTAGCCTGCGACGTAGGATCCTGGGTCTCCTTGCGGCGGTAAGCAGAAAAGTCGGGGTATGCAATATCGCTGTGCGCAAATCGTACTTGAGTTGGCACTGAAATTGACAAGTGTTATGTAATACGATTTTTCATTAAAATAAGAGGAAACACAAACTAATAGGATAGTAGTCTTACCTTTCGGGCCAGCCTTGACCTTCAGGCCCTGAATAGGCAGGGCTCCATGCAAAGACTGCACAGTCGAGGCTTTAGGTAGAGGTTGTGCCACTATCTTTTCGTTGGACACTGGAACGGCGACCAATGGTCTCAGGCCGTTTGAAACCACTTGGGAAGTGGATTTGAAATACGGAGCCAAGTGCCCGGCTCTCACAACGGAAGTCATTTTGATACGCCTTCCTAAAACGCAATAATATCGTTTTTACAAGAAAGCGCAAGTGCGCAAGGAAATATGTGAAACGTCAATTTCGTGTTACCACACTTAGTTTTTTTCCTTAAGGAGCGTTCAGCATCAACAAAATCGATAAGCGAGTTTCACACGTTAGTATAATGTATGCATCGGCATTCCAGTGACTTAAAAATAAATAAATTGCATAAATGATTGAGTACGCAAGTAGGTGGGATGTAGACTATACCAGCTACATATACATACACTATACTTTATATAGAACGTTGGTCAATTTTATTTCGGTATAAACATCTATTTGATTATGAATAATACAAATACCTACGTAATATTTAATCGAAATGTTCACCATCTTTGTCTAGATAAGCTCATAATCTCTGTCATTGATCAATTCACGCACCTCATTCATGTCAATACTGGCCAGAGTATTATTATTTTATGAGAGGTAGGGCACAGCGTTGACCATCACGCTTGAATCTGGGGCAGCCCAACTGGGGAAGTACCTCCTCCTTACAGAAGACCACAGCCATAATAGCACTGCCACCTTAAAGGCCGGCAACGCGCTTGTGACTCCCCTGGTGTTGCGGGTGCCCATGGGCGACGGTAATTGCTTACCATCAGGCAATTCTTCTGCTCGTTTGCCGCCTATGTCATAAAAAAAAAAAAAAAAAGAGTAGTAAGTAGGAATTTTTTAAAGAAACTAAATTAGTAGAAGCTTCTAAATTAGATGGGCTTTAACAACAGCTTTTCTTCTAAACATTGCTCTTGAGAGTATTACACCAATCTTCATTCTTATGAAGTCAATATTATTGTTCGCGAGCCATGCTTGAGTAGATTGTGCTGTTTGAGCTGGAGCAGAGTGCTGCTGGAAAACCCATACTGATTCTGAAACATCGTATCAACTAGTGGCCTACGAGTATACAGTATTGCTTAAAACTGTCTTAAACTTTTGTACTTATTATTCCTTACTAGTTAGGTACTATCTTTTGCTAAAAATACTTCTCAGCTTTATTACTACAATATTTAATTTTATTAAAGTTATAATATTATGGTACTTGTTTTTGTTATAGCAATTAAGAGTTTGTAGCTTTTAAATGTTGCGACTATTGTCATTATTTATTGTTATTGCCATATTTATAATTCATTATTTTTTAGACGACCGGTCTGGCCTCGTGGGTAGTGACCCTGCCTATGAAGCCGATGGTCCTGGGTTCGATTCCCAGTCAGGGCATTTATTTGTGTGATGAGCACAGATATTTGTTCCTGAGTCATGGGTGTTTTCTATCTATTTAAGTATTTATATGTATCTATCTATTATATATATCGTCGTCTAGTACCTACAACACAAGCCTTACTGAGCTTACCGTAGGACTAGGTCGATTTGTGTAAGATTGACCCAAAATATTTATTTATTTATTTATTATTTATTTATTATACCTATTAAGGATAAGTTATAAGTGTTTAGTTGAATATATTTACAGAAATTACAATCGTATTATGATAACTACAAGTACTTCACTGGTGACCGAAGAGCTGACGGCTTCATAGCACAACGTACAATCTCGTCTCAAGTCAAGGGCCTTTTTTTAGATTTTATACTATAGGTTGAATAGTTGTAACTTCTATAAATTCCTCAATTAGTATTATTTTTACTACTATAAATGTCAGTGACATTGTATAATTAAATACAATGTTGTATTGCTCAAGAATAAAAAACTATGACTATTATTATGATGCACGTAGGAACACAATTGCACGTTTTAAGTGAAATCGATTAAAGTCTAGATTATTATTTTGTAGTAAAATATTAAAGAAATATTTAATGTCAATTTCTTTGTGTGTATAAGTGAGCGTTTCTACATTCATAGAACGGGGCCGACATTTCGATTGTGTCTTACTATTTTTAAGATGTAGTTATTGCCAGTTTCAAAAACGTAGATTACACTTGCGCAAACGATGAACGCAGCCATATTAAAAGTTATTTTGACTTTGACAGCTGTGTCGGTGCCAAAAGGTAAGAATTTTAAATATTACATAAATAAAAACAAAGTGGTGAATTTTAATGTTTTCAAGGTAAACTTACGCCCAAAAAAATTCTAAAACACCATTTTTGTAAATTTCAATCAGTAGCGATCTCTGATAGTAAATATCGCGATGTATATTAAACTGGGCTTTGTAGTTCTACCAAAAAGAAATTCACGACATTTCTATCTGAACCTTATGAATAAACTTGACGTCGCCCTACTTTGTTTTCGTTGGGCTATGTTATACTGCAGCTAAGCAGGCAACTTTTGTAGCCTCTTATTGAAAAAATACAGTTTTTTACCTATATTTGTAATATTGACTTCCAAATATCTTCATGTTCTGCGTGAATTTTCAACTTGTTTTTAGTAGTCTGTTGATGAAAAAAATAGATTGAAATAAGTTTAGATTATTTATGATTTTAATAACGCCAAGAAGTGGCGTTATTAACTAATCTGAGAGAGTTAAGATTACCTGACTTTTTGACTTTAAACTGTCTCCCAAATTCTATGGTTATAGCATAGCCCTTAAATACTTAATGTAAAACGGCATAAGATGCATGGTCAGATCCACTGTCGTGGGCACGATGGGCATGCCCACAACCCTTATAGACTTGTGATGTCATACTTACAATTCAAAGTCAAAGTAAAAGTCAAATTTTTATTTGTGATAGAACTACATTAATTACAAAACATTACAAAAATGTAGCATAAGCATAAAGATTCTTGAGACATTTAAATCGAAAGAAAAATAGAAAAATCTGACTTGCAGCGGGACTCAAACCCACAACCACTGGATCACTAGTCCAGTGCACTACCAGTTGTGCTATACGAGCGCTGCTTAGACGTGTCAAATTTTTCTATCTTATCCTTCTTGGTATACGTCATTACGGGTGACGTGTAGCGACATCTACCGAAGACCGCTGCGAGTCAGATTTTTCTATTTTTCTTTCGATTTAAATATCTTTGATATGCTAGCAGACGTTTCTGCTTAATATAAAAATAATTCTTGAGACATTGACATTGATTCTTCTTTGGGTTAATCCCAGCTGCTTCCTTCCGCCAGCGCTCTACACGACAACATTTCCATCTTCACCACATAGATGGTTGGCAGTCCTCAACTGTGCGTTTTTCTAGAAACTTCGTGCCTCGCACAGCAAAACTCTGGAATAAATTGTCGTGTGCAGTATTTCCGGACTGATATGACATCCAAACCTTCAAGAAAAGAGCGTATAGGGATCTTAAAGGCCGGCAACGTACTTGTGACTCCTCTGGTTTTGCAAGTGTCCATGGGCGGTGGTAGTTGCTTACCATCAGGCAATCCGTCGTGCTCGTTTGCCTCCTATATCATAAAAAAAAAAAAAAAAAAGACAGTGTCTAGATACCTACTTACTGAGTCTAGTGTCCCCGTCCCTGCTGTAGCATAATTACAACAACCTTTTTTGAGAGCTGTATTGTGGCATCTATGACACAGGTTTCCATTAATTCTCCATATTTTACATTCAAAAGGTTAATAAATCAGTTTTGCTGCTAAACTGTGAAGCTTTTTATATATATCTTGTTATTTATAAGTAATTGATTTTGTAATGGCTGCTTATGCCAGCCACCATCAACAAAGACTAAATGAAGCTTAGAAGTAATTACTGTAATTTTTTTTAACTTTTAGTGAGGATGTTTCCAACTCTGATATTTATTTAATTCAAAATTACAATTTACAATTATTTCTCAAGAGTAATTTAATTAGAGTGACCAATGGTTGTGTTTAACCTTTAATAAGTTTGAAAATATACTGGATTGAATTCAGCTTAGTTCTTTATGGTCATCTTTTATATAAAAAAAAAATATATTGTCTTCGATCATAGTCACATCTTAAATTGTGACCGTCCATAAGAAAAGGTCCCTTATGGCAGATTCTAGTTACGGAGATATTGGCGTTTTCGTAAAACCCTTCAAAATTATCACTTTTTAGTTCTATGTAAAATAGTAATATATACAAATAGGGGTATGTTTGTACCTTGGTGTCACATGTGTACGTTAATTCTTTCTTTATTAAAATTGAGTTCAAAGTTTAGTAGAAAAGGTCCCTTATGGGAAATTGCATACAAAAATGAAAAAGATAAAATAATTAAAATTGTTTACAAGTATTTGTTTACAAATTTTACTTATTTTGTACACTATGTCAGTGACAAACAAGGATACGGCCGTCCTGATGGTACCTAAGCAGTCACTGCAGCCTATAAATGCGTGCAAATCCTTGGGACTAATATCTGATATTATAAACAAGTTTAAGTTATATACATAAGTATAATAACAAAAAGGGCTTTAGGTACCTAAGTACCTACGATCATTTTAAATTTTACTTTACGTGTAGGTACTACATTTTTCGACTGACTTCAAAACATCTCTAGACGGCTTCTACACTAGATGTATTACCTACAAAACGTAAAAAACCTACCTACATGTAGCTACTGTGGTGAACTCGGCCACAGGAACCGAATACGAAATGATGTTTTCTCAAACATGCAACGAAATATTCCTTATAATAGACTCGGAAGTATGGTTTTTTTAGCGCGGCAAGTGAAGGGGCGGAAATGGAATTTCATATAAAGGCCTAGGTCTGCAAAGTAACTTTTTTTTCGTTGATTATCCATACTGAGACAAAGATGGCGGGTGTCATAGCAAACAGTTAGTTGTGATTTTGCAAATTTCATTCACGCTCGCTCGGCCGTATATACCCACTTGGCCGAAAATCCTCATTTTCCCGGCTTTTGATGTAATGGAGATCAGTCAAATAAATTGGTAGTAGTTCCATTTATCGCTAAATTTTATATTCCAACAATGAGAAATAAGGGGTCTGACCGTGATTTTTGACTCCCCCCCCATACACACCCCTACCCGGGAAGGTGAGGGGGATCAAAAATCACCTAAAATGTCCTTACGTGATTTATGAATGGTTCCTTAGTGGTAACGGACTGTTAACAGCACAGATATTGTGGTCTCGTTCGGCTTTCGGGATCACTAGGTAGGTACTATGTGGATTATTTAACGTTAACTTTAAATGAAAATTACTCATAACAGATCAATATTCTTAGAAAATTTATAATAACATTTTTTCTTCGGATTGCTGTTTTGATACAAGATTAGCAAATAAATTATGTTAATATTGTGCCGTATTGTAATTATCAATATGTTTTGTCTATGGTTGGTCATAAGGGCCCTTTTCTCAAATGTATGGGAGCGAAATTGTGATTTTTACGTAACTTTGATCGTGTATAAATAAAAAAGTGTGACCTGTAGAATAATAATAAGACTTTTGTGATACTCCTGTGGACTGATTAAAATACAATTTAGAACATACTGTACCAAATTTGTTATTGTTCTAGGAAAGATGTAACTGATAACAATAATTACATTTTAATTTTTAAAAAAAATTAAAAAATTAAAAAAAGTAGCCTATGTGATTTTTGTTTCTATCCTAAAATGTAAGCTCAAAGATGTTCTATTATATACAATGATTCTGATTACAACATATTAAAGGAAAAGCCGAAAATAATATTTTTAATAGTTTCGTCCATATGAGCGTGTTGCTATTTTCAAAGGCTATTTTTTCATGATCTGGAAGTCACATTAAAAAAACAATAACTGGGTTCCAAAGAAAAAACCCTTGAGATACGAAATCAATAATTATCTATGTAACTTCCAATGGGAACACACTTAAAACTAGTTTCAAACTTCTTTTGCCGATTTCTCAAAAGTGCAGTTTTAGCATGTGTAAGTTTAATGTTTTATATAAAAAAAGTATGGGACTTAGAGTCATGATTTTTTTTGTATAAGATAGCTTATTTAATGTAGATTTAGGATCTGTGCTTAACTCAATACCTGCCATAAGGGACCTTTAGCCATGGACGGTCACAATTAATTCCTTTGGTACATTTGATAGTGGGAAAAAATATTATAAAAAAAAAAGAATGTCACATACTTTAGCTATGTCATAGGGTCAATTGAGCCCCCAACAAGTATGGCTAATTGAAATTTTAACTACTGTCCCATCTAAGGTAAAATGTAGTTTAGCATGCAAGGCACTGGTCCCATTGCAAGCTAGTAAGCTATGAGCTATCAGCAATTTCAAGGGACAAAAGATAATCGATACCGAAATAGTTGATAGCTCATAGCTTACTAGCTCGCGGTGGGACCAGTGCCCAAGAAAGCTAAACTGCTTCGGTAAGTTAGTACTTGTGTTCGAAAATAGATGGCGCTACTATTCAGTTTACTGATACTCATACCAACTGATTAGTTCTAAATATATATTTTTTGTAATTGGAAAGTTCGGACAACTTTAAATTATCTATTGAAATACTGTAATGTTTTAGAGCATTTAGGTATGTTATTCTATACATTACAATACAGCGCCATCTAGGCGTAGCTTTCTGCATTTATACACATTATTTGGAATTTATGATTCAAGTCGGGTTATATGTAATCTTATTCTTAGACTAGCCTTGAATGAATATTGTTCATTCATTGACATCTAACAGGTCTTGATGTTGTTTCAATAAAAGTCGTATCTAACTAAGAAAAATTGTGTCGCTTACGTTTTTCTTAAAGAGAGGAGGTTACTTGATATTCCGCAGGTGTCCAAATGGGTTTCCCAAATGCGTTAAAGAAAAAAAAAAGGTAAATACACATCCAGATATATATTTTCGATATAAATACACTACAATTAAATCACCACTAATTGTTAACAATTTGTAATTACAGTACAAAAATAGATTCTGTTTTATACAGAACTGAAGAAAAGTCTGGCTTATTACTGAAATCAGATCCAAAGGGAGCTATCGGTAACAGAACTGTAATTTGAGTATCTGAAATATATAGAGAGAACTTAAATTAATTATAATATAAAAAGGACTTGTCGGCTTTAAAAATTAAGGTGTTTTTACTTATATTTTTGCCGAAGTTCCTAAAGTGCGTCATCGCATTTGGACCCACCCTAGTTTGGGTAGCAGTGGCGGCGCGTTCTTAGAACTAGATTCCTGCCGGCTTGACATAACTTTCAGATAGCAAAGCAGTTTTCCACGAAGAAAAAGATTGTCATAATAATTCAGGCTTCCCGGCTATCAAAATTATCACACTGACAGATATAGTGAGACATTATTTTCCTACGGGAAAACTTGAAAAATTAAAATCAATGCCGGATTAGATGTAAAGTTTTGCTTTCTGTACACTGCAACTGAACTAAGCCTGTGTTTTCGTATGTATTTACTCAACAATATAATGACGTTGGAAGACGGAAGTTTCAGTAATTAATTAGTAACATAAAATGTGCTCAATAGGCATTAGTTAAAATATTTCCGTATCGACGGCCAATGGCAAACCTGGATTGCATTCTGACGCAAACAACGCGATGACCTTTACTAATAAATATTTAATTGTTTTAGTTTATTTTACAAACGCGCATTTGAGTGTTTTTTTGTTAAAAAAAAAAAAACAAAAAATATTTGACCATTTATATTGTACATTTTATTGCTAACATGGAATCCTTCCCTTGGACTCGACTGTCCACCAGCCGGCGACCAAAAACCGGAAAGCGTGGCTTTAGAACGGTGGATCATATTGCGATTTCCAACCCGCCTGTCAAGCGTGGTGATGATGACATTAAACCCCCCTATGCTCAGAGATAACCACCTGTACCGGTCTATGGGCCTGTGTCCAGCAATGGAAGTCTGACGCTGATAAATAGGTAAATGCAGTCCTTAACCATTCGGAATGTAGATACGTTCCGTCAGATGCCAAAATCTCGACTAATGAAGGCCGTAAATAAACCTTATCTATCAGCAGGAAAATTGATTTGAGAGCGTCCATGGGCGACGGTAATTGCTTACCATCAGGCAATCCGTCTGCTCGTTTGCAACCTTTGTCATAAACATAACACCTTTAGGTGTCGGTGACGCGGTAGGCACGGCAGCACATGACATCTCGTGTTCTTGGTGCCCAAAGGGTTAAGTTTGTTAGTTCCTTAACTCTACTTGCACCAACAGCTACAGTTTCCCTATACGTGATTATATTGCGGCAGATACATTTCAGCCGTATGCAGTCCACTGATGGACCCACAAATATGACTTGTATCATCTTGGGGGTATTTGCCATAGCCACCACGCTTGGCAGGCAGATTGGCGACCGCAGTAGCTGTAGATTTGACGGACGCTGCTGCCCATCCGTAGGATTTTTCCCTTTGTCGCCTCTTACGACACCCACAGGAGGAGATGGGGTGGTTCTATTCTAGTCAGCCGGCATCACACCGGCATATGCGTTCTGTTAAAACCCGTAATATGCCGTTGGCGTCACCGCAAACATAGCTTATACGCATGCTACTCATTATCGGCTAATGACATAATAGTCGACAATTTGACTTACCGTCAACATCGATAGTAATACACACCAAAAGTAGCCTCGGCTGCCTCAACTAATTATCAAGTTTTTATAAGCATGTTGTGTTGAACTTGTATTTGCAATCGATAGTAAAATATGTTTATTAACATTTTGCGATTTGAAACTGCTCGCGATGTCGATAACTTGTTCAAAGCCATTATCAAAACTCAATGTAAACGCATCTACTTAACAAAACGAACTCAATTCTGCTTTTCTAAATAGAAACCTAGTCGTGGAAAGATTTCGACTTCTTTGACGGGCCCCTATATTTGAACAGCTTGCGACTCATTTCTGAGAGTTTAATGTGACAAAAAAATCTGCAGACTCGTGTAAGTTTGTTCATGCTAATAAAGCCATTTTGCCCGTCCTAATAATAAATATAAAGCGCATACAGTACATACGAGTAGATATCGTCTCATTCGACCATATAAGTGCGTTCTATAACTTGTAATAGGTACCATTTTCATCCATCCTGTGAATTCAGTAAAATCTATTTGTTATATATTATATGGTGTAGTTTGTAAACTAAAGACTTATGTGTAGTATATGCAATAGCTATACATATATGGAAGAAGCCACACATTAAGGGTGTCAGCGCAGTATTAGGCTCTTTGTCGATGGTTCCGGGACGCCACGATCACATCGACTTAGTTTAATGTTGGGAACAATCTTGAATAAAACCTCTTGATCAATCTGGAATCTGGAATCTTAATCGTATTCTGCTTTTCAAGAAACATCTCTTGGTCTTAATTGCTCGTCTTTACAACGTTACATCGTCGATTAGTTGCTTGTTGAGAAAAAAGTTCAGCCATGATTATCTTGTTATATTACAATTTTGAACTACTATTTTACCATGCCCTCAAAATTGCCCGCAACTGGCGATTATTATGAAACATATTTGACATGATGAAACAACCAAAACAGCAACTTGTCTATTAGTATTAGTTATTTGTTCTGGAAAGTGCATTGGAGTTACATCTTCCTCATTCCAACAGACACAAAGTGTGGGGAACAATGCATTCTTTACTGTTTAGCAGTCGATGTACCTAATTTACACGAAGCTGTTTAAGTCAGCCTTCCAGCGATCAGCTAACGAGTTTACTCGCGTACATTGTATTGTAATACGGGCGGGTTTCCGCAACTCGACGACTGGGCGCCTATTTTGCGTGATGGGAGGCCGGTTAGTTCAGCCAGCCCAACTCCTCGAGGAATCCAACCAGACCTTTAACGTCTCGTAGTACCTCGGGGAGATTACTCGGGGTACCGAGATATTTTGCCCTGTGTGTAGCCACTTCGCTGCACTCCAGCACCATGTGAGCGGCCGTCTCTTCTGTCTCCAAGCATCCTCGGCATAGGGGACTGACTGTAACACCTAAGTTGAATAGATGCTTGTTAAATGGTCCATGACCTGTTAATAATAACTCGCGTACATACAGATTCCCTAACAAAATTCGGTTCAGGTCTCGTTTAAGCATAGAGAACTGTTTAATATCTCAAACTCGACAGTTTCGTCTACAATTTTCATTATTAATTGACACCTAGTATGCAAAAAAGACTCGAGTCCTGAGCTCAACACTAGCCCCGCGCCTCGCTCATTGCAACCCATTCCTATTCCAGCGGCGACCATTGCCTGATTTGTTATCAGCACTAATGCAGTGTTTATTGTTTTCCTTTATTTAAAATTACCTCTGCGTACGGATGGCCATTTGTCACTCGATATACTAGTGGTGACCAATTTGACGACACTCTTTTTTTTTTAATTTCTGAGCTGTTCACCGATGTCAAGGGGTTTTGGTAGATGGTGGGGATATTATTTGTTGCTGCATGTCCGTTGGGTGTAATTTATTTAAATAATCGCGTTGCCGATTACATTAAAGGAATTCGATATGAAGTGTTTTCGAGACTAAAAGTAAGGTAAAGGTATAGACTCTAGCCATAAGAAATACTTCTTCGTTTCTAGTTGGGTTATTGCATAAATTACAATTACTATTATATAAAAAAATTGAAATAACTATTTTTGGTAAGACTAAACTATATAACGAAAAATGACTGTGCAAGTTCTAAATTGTTAAAGACTTAGTAAGACTTAGTAAAACGTAATGTTTTACGTTGGTGCTAAAAAATTACAATGAATTAAAGTTAGGATTTTTTTTAATTTTTTAAATTCTGTGTTAATATATGAATAAATTTTAATGTTTTTGCATAATCTGATAAAAATCAACCTAGTACCTTGATTTAGATATATGTATACGTAAACATATTTAAATACGTATACAATATAAATAATGGCCACTTCTTAATTATACGTACTTTTGTTTGAAATTATGATATGATTGAATTTTGAACTAGGGTGACGGTGCCAGTAATAGTCAAGGAACCAATCATGAACATTAGCGCTTATTTCAAAGGAGTCAAGTTGTTGGTACATATTCAATTTATAACGTTATGGTTTTTAAATTAAGAACTAAGTGTCCATCATTGGTGCCTGTCAGCTTAAAGTGCCCAACATTGGTGCCATCACCCTAAGCAATTTTGAACAAAAAAAAAATACTAAATTTCGTACGTAGATTTAACCTAACCTAACTCGCTTTTTTCAATCATCATAAGCGCACAGGCTTGATTTGTGCTTTTTTTTCATTTTCCCATAATATTTCATGGCAATCTTCTTATGTCATATTTCTTGAACCGAGTCCGTACATTTGGGCATAGATGGCGTTAGTTTCATCATAAAGATATCGGATAGATATAATATTTTCAATGAAACAGTCATTAGCATAAATTATTTTTTAAATGGCCACATTTCCACGTGGCCTCGTCTCCAACGTGTTGGCTATAAAAAAATAGTCATGGCCGCTGCAGCGCTTTGTCGGCGTGTGTCCGTGAATACGCACACAAATATGTATAAACTACGAAGTGTTTAATGACGAAAAGGCTTATACGCGATGATATGATCAATGTTTATAAAGCCCTTTTGACGCAGCTGAAGTACAGGCTCACGAAATCTACGAAATATCTCAAGCAATTTTGTGCTTTGAGCGGTTGAGTTAGGATTCAACATGGGTTGTAGATGTAGTGCTAGGTTTGTATCTACGCTGCGTATTACGTGGCACACACGCAAAGACAAATCCTTGACAAGTCGACTCACACTGTTAACGATAAATAACGCATTTAAGTTGCGTGCGCCTCGCAGATAGCCACGTCCGTTCAGTTTGCATACAATTATAACCGGAGGCTTCAGTTTCTGTGGACAAATTAAACAAACTGTTATGCAAAGCTTTATATAAATACATGGCTATTATTACAGGTAACAATTTGGGTCAAGATAAACCAAATGATTTTACGATCAATTTGATGATTACTATCTCAATATAATTAAGAAGTAATCCCTCCCGGGCTTGGCTGAAAAAACCCAACTTACGAAGATTAATAGCTGTTTCAAGTTTAAAAACTGGCTATTGAAATATTTACGAGCAACAGGTGTCCAATAAAAAAACTTAGTCTGAAGTACCTGTAACTAGTCTAAAGAATAACGATGGTGAACATTTTCGGTCACGTTGAATGACCTTAACTTGCATCTATAAAACATTTCCGTGTCGCTAGTGCGACTAGGTTTGTTATCACAACAGTTTTCATTCGAAACTATAAACTACGATCGCATACCACTCCACAGTTGAGCACGTGTGAGTAATGCTTGCAAATGTTGTAAGTCCGTATAGATGGCGCTAGGAGTTCTCGATCGTTAGTTCTAAGATGCGTTTCAGTGTGAATAGAGTGGGTTTAGATAATGGGCGATGCGCGGGGCGCTGCTGGGAGGGACGGCCCAATTTAAAACGCGGCATTCGCCATTACACAATGAATTTATTGCTGTACCGCATACGGCTGACACATATTGCGTGCATGACATGTGCGCCGTACCCCCGAATTCTCAACAATTAGCGGTTAGTCCGCGGCCCATGCTTTGGAACAAACTTCGCTCATTTGTAACAATCAATCTAGGAGGCGTTTTGATTAAATTAGCGAAGGAACAGCAACAGTTGTTAAAAAGATAAAATTTTAAGCTTTAATGAAGGTATAAATGTGGGAAAATGCACTGAGTTACGGTATATTGTAATTTGTGATTGGCCGGCATCCAAATTGATCGTCGTTTGGCAAGAGTTCTGTGTCTGTGACACCTGTCGTCATGGTGTGCTGTCTACTGTCCCTTTCCTTGCGAAGCACTCTTCATTTCCTATATGGCCCTGGTGGCTCGGCTTTGCGTTGGTGCTTGTTTAATCATAGACGCGAGCCAAGGGCAAGGGCGAATGGATCAGTTCTGTTACATCACGAGTTCAGGGTTTTACAAATTGATCGATATGTATAAATCGATTTGAGTTCTTCTATTTTAAATGGCTTTCTTAGTATGTTATATTTTGGAACTGTTTATCAGGAACTGGTTCTTATGACAAGACGAGTAAGGGTAAATAATAAAGGGGACGCTTCCTCTAAAGAGCACTGCTCTGGTCTCCTTTGTCCTCTTGCTTACAAGGAAACACAATTGGCGTACGTCGCTCCTGGGGTCCGATTCTCGGAACTAGTTTTGTGGGACTCTAATGGTTTGGCAGAATAATAGAGATCCCTCTGGGACGCGGTGTATGTCTTTCCGCGTTAGAATTTAACCTACTTAGAAATATGTTTATAGGTTTAAGTAAAATCGGGCCTGGTCGTATTAACTTTAATGAACGAATTGAATAAATAACACAACAACGGGCTATGAAATATTGTCAACAGAAACAGAAATGCGAACGTAATTGGAGGATTGGGGAAGAGAAGTTTTGGTAAAACACACGGCGCTTTATAATGTATTAATTTCTTTATCGGACACAGGAAATTTCCTTGTTGTTCCCGTTATCTTCTATGCGTGCTGACTACTGTGTCTAAAATTCTTGCGCCGGAAGCCCGAACTGGAAATACCGTCAATTTAAACGCACTACGAAGTGCTTAACTGCTTGTCACGGTTTTCCCTGGAGATTAGCAAAATTGACGCCTTATACATTACACCTGATAAGTGATAAGTAGACATTATCAAAAACGATTTAATGGTCGGATGATGCACAGAAGGTGGCTGTAATTTTTGCTCCAAGGTATGGTCAGATCAGGAGCCAACAAGGTTAATGTCATTAATTAGCGATGCTATCACCTTATTTATTTAGTAGCAAGCAGAGATATTTGGTATTTTCCTTATTTGTCCTGATATTCATCCGAGGAAGCTAAACTGGCCTAAAGCGTTTTACTCATGTAGCTTCCATCTTTCTAAATATTGCTGCCGTAAGGTTACAATACCCTACATTATGTTTCTTCACAGACGCCTCTCTCGTCAGTCTTTTTTCGGCTTGCTTAGATTGCAGGTATTTTACACGAGTATCTATTTTTTTAAACGAGTCGTATCGACGGCGCCACAACTCGTAGATAGCGTATCATACGTTATCACTGCATTGTTGATAGCGCTGCAAGAATCCACCTACTATTACTAGCATAACGTAATCTCCATTATAATAACGAATGACCAATCAGAGATACACACTGAGTTATCTAGACGTAGAATTAGTGTTTGAGGTTACATTTATCTTTGTAAAACTATGCTAAATAGACGTTATTCTATCTACTTTATTATCATCTTCTCTTGTCCCGGCATTTTACCACGGCTAGTCCCTGGAGTCCCTATATCGGAGTTGTGGATGTGGTTTCTAATTTGTGAACACCGCCTCTATTGTCGAGCCAATAAAGTGCATGTTCAGATATTTGTGACTACCTCCACAGCTCCGATATATCTTTATGGCGACTGTACGCAGCGGTGCGATGGTCGGGTCACTTTGCATTCATAACTATATTGGAATAATCTAAATCACTATTTCTGCAGTAAGATAAGTCTTGTGTCAGAGATACAGAAATACGAAGACAATGTGATTGATAAGTGCTTATGAATACCCGAATACCTTTATCTATCTAATTACGTCCATAAACCAATTAATATTCGTTATAAAGTCCGAATTCGTACTAAAGATCTAGCTTTGTATGAGTTTTAGTTTTATGCTCTTTAGATGTAAAAGGTCTACGACAAACGTGTAACTTTACTTAATGTATGTAGCTGTAAATATAAAAACCTTAAAAAATACTTCAATACAATTAAAATCTAAAGTTGGCCCTCTAGGCAAGGTGCCCATCACGCAGATGGCATTCCTGCGCTGAATTGCTATGGCAATTCTTTGCGCAAGAAAGACGGCCGCGCGGGGGCGCACCAGTAGTATCTCGCTAAACTTTACTAATGTTATGTTCGTCATGTCAGTATGTTAATACATCCAATCATAAAAACGTTATATTCCATTTTCAAAATCGAAAACGGATACATTGTTATCCTAAAAGTAACGTCAGTGATACCTAAACAAAATCTACGTGGGTACATACGTGGCCACGAAGCCATTTTATCCTACAGTTACATAAAGTAACCGGTATCGTGATTGTAAGTGCACAGAATCCTTGATCCATCGCCGGCGCACGCGGAAACCCTTTCCGGCCCAAGGCCAGCAAACCAGTTTTACCAACCGGTATCATCAAAATCCGATGTGCCCAATGGCTTGCTGTGGCGTTGGTTTGGGCGAATTTCAAAATGGGCGACGTACAACGCAAATTAAGGAAAGTTTTGATTTGTTCGTTTAAAAAATTATGGTAAATAAAATCTAGATACGTCACACGGTACAAATCATCATCATCATCACGTCAGCCGAAAGACGTCGACTGCTGGACATAGGCCTTTTTTTTTTTAAGACAAGCGGTCTGATTGACGGATTGCCTGGTGTTAAGCAATTACCGTCGCCCATGGGCACCCGCAACACCAGGGGAGTCACAAGCGCGTTGCCGGCCTTGAAGGGGTATTGGAGCTCTGGGAACCTTACTCACCATCAGGAACACAACACTACATACCTGAAAGGTGGCAGTGCTATTATGGCTGTGGTCTTCTGTAAGGAGGAGGTACTTCTCCAGTTGGGCTGCCCCAGATTCAAGCGTGATGGTCAACGCTGTGCCCTACCTCTCTCCCAAAACGACCCAAAAAGACCGGTCCTGCCCCTTCCACATCCAGCGGCATCCCGCGACCTTCACCAGGTCAACATATATCTTTATTTATTTAATTATGAGCCTGTACTTCTTTTAACTCTTTTGACCGTACCGAAGACGAAAAACTGTATCCGAGATGCAATGACATGGCTCTTAAGTAAAACGCTAATCGGCACATGACAGCTAACCTGGAATGCCTTCTTTGGCGGTCGAATGATTAAATACCTTTTTTAAATTATTAAATGCACCGGTTAACCGGTAAGGAATGTCTCATGCCATTAAGTCAGCTTTCTATAGTATGTATGTAGCCTTTTGTGTAATAAAATTTATAAAAAATCTACACGTTTCTATGTAGATCAGTTAGATGACAAATATTCGCTGCGTGGATTTTTCTAGCATGCGTGGACGCATATTTCTGTTTCGTTTTTGCGATTCAACGTCTTTCGACCGTTCCGCATAGGTACCAAACTGGAATGGAATGCCGTGTGGCATATAAATTGGTGGTTTGATTTGATGATTTGTAGAAACACTTCCGTTTCTAGGAGTTTGCCTTTCGGCCCCTTGATTGTTCGCGGAAACTGGATCCTCAAGGATCTTAGGCGTTTAATGAGAGTATTTTTCTTTGTGATTTTT
Organism: Grapholita molesta; assembly: GCA_022674325.2. Lineage (NCBI taxonomy): Eukaryota > Metazoa > Arthropoda > Insecta > Lepidoptera > Tortricidae > Grapholita > Grapholita molesta. The sequence continues at coordinate 16,990,109 of CP053124.2, read as the reverse complement.
ATAATAAAGAGTCAAGGTTTAGGGATAACAAAGCGGATTTGTTTTAGAAAAAAACGCGTACAGTATTTATTATGTACTTGTATTAAGCGCTTTAATTTATAAAGAGATGAAAATGTTCCAACCAATATTTACGAGTTATATAGAAAAAATCAATACATACCGCTTACCTTATATCTCAAACAGCGCAGAATCTGACGGATGGGCAGAGGAAAGAGTGCTTTAATAAAAATATAAGACATGCAACCAGAAAGTACCGGAGTGCGGTTAGAGTTACTGCGATCACCAACCCGCCTGCCAAGCGCGATTATGGCATTGAGCCACCTATACTCGAAGATCGTTCCATGGGTTAACAGGCGACATCTGTGGATGATATGAATAAAATATATACTCCTACTATAAATCTAGATCTACTGAAGAATTGGTCTATTCAATAAAACTGTGAATCCTTCTGAAATGAATAAATAAATATTTCGGGACAATCTGACACAAATCGACTTAGTCCTACGGTAAGCTCAGTAAGGCTTGTGTTGTAGGTACTAGACGACGGTATATATACTAGTTAGATACATATAAATACTTAAATACATAGAAAACACCCATGACTCAGTATCAAATATCCGTGTTCATCACACAAATAAATGCCCTGACTGGGAATCGAACCTAGGACCATCGGCTTCATAGGCAGGGTCACTACCCACTTAGCCAGACCGGTCATCAAAATAAATGAAGTTATATTCAAACATAGGAAACTACAACGATACCCTTTAGTGGTACCTTGTCTAAGTAACCGTGAGAATTCATGTAGCCACTATGTACTCGGTTTAATTCGACCGAGTACGATAGTAGTTTTTACACAGAGTCATTAGCATGGAAACATCTGCTTTGCACATTAACGCGATGGCAAGAAGGATGGAAGCGAGCGGAGATGCCCTTAGTGAAATTAAAGCGTTTGGCTTGGTCCCAGTTGCAAGCTTTACTTTTGCCTAGGTCGTGTTAAAGCTGCCTTTAACAATGTTGCCGAGGACAGAAAAATAAAAACAAGTTTGTTAGTAAAATTACGTTTCACTCATTGAAAACTCATGTTCGTTGCATTAATTAGGATGTTGTATAATTACTTCGTTTCTTGTAAAATCTGTCCAACGCAACATACTGAACCTATTTTTTCTATTCATATATCAAATTAACACGTTCACGACGAACTATCTTCACAAGTCTGTGCCTCACACATGGGTCACTACAACCGACTAGATACGCACTGGAATCAAATTACTTACAACTGCATTAAAACGTGCTCATAATATAAAGATAATTCTGATTTCTCTATTCATATTTCTGTTAGATAGACAACAGAATTCATATATATTGTAGCAATGCGAGTATACAACAGCGCGTTCCTTAGTGACACATACGTGGAGGACGTGCGATGGAAGTAATTTGCTTGGACGTATGAGGAAATTAATACATTTTGTATAGGGACTGTGAGCGCCTATTTTATCCGCTAGCGTGCAAAAGTCATTCAAATTTCGAAGCCGATGATTGTAATTCTCTGTGGTGCATGTAACTTTTTTTTAAGTATAAAACTCCTTCAACGCGTGACTGCCGCGCTACCGCGAAAAATCAAACTGTGAGCGTGTTAATATCCAAATTGGTTGCTTTCATCTCTAGTTTGACAGTTACGAGACGAACTGGCTTACATTTTGGCAGAGCTATTCGACTACCGTCCATACCTCTTTGTTTTCAATGTTTTACCACGCATACTTGTAAAGTTTCTAGAGAATGTATTCCTACATGTAATGGAATGCTTAGTTTCTATGTGATTGATTACTCACTTGTTATCACAGAAATCTTTTCCCACTTAATTCAATGCGCTTGAGCAAAACTTGCCTTTTTTGTTTGTCTTTTTAACGTTCTTTGAAAAGTTTTTTTATTTTTTATTTAAACTGGATTCATTTAATCTCCTCTGTCGGAATACACTCTTGGCAGAGAGGTCTTGGTTATGGATTGTTTTGTTCGTTCTTGATAGATGCTTGCTGTGACTGGAGCGGTAATGCGAACATCGAAGTTCCTATATTTCGGGCATCTTTACTCCAATTAAGGTGTCATGAGAGTGATAGAGACAATCGTCCGAAATTTACGAATATCGTTCTTGGCGGTAGCGCCTCTGATATTCCGGGAACAGTCTGCCACAGGGCATTGTGTGACTAATATTATAAGGTGGAGCAATCTTGTTGGGGACCGTTTGCTGCACCGTTCACCTTCTATGCGTGTGTCATCAAGCGTTCTACTGAATTAACTTTTCTAGTTACATGTCCGAGGAATTCATTAATTAATGTAGATATTTATCTTTTATCATCTTTATTGTGATCATTATTTTATTAGATTACTTCATACTTACAACCACGGGAGTATCCCACCAGATACCCTAAACCTTGATTTATTAAAAAAATATGTGTGCATTGTTTGCAAATATTTTTTGCAAGCATGCAGTTTCGTAGCAACGCTACGCCGTAGGGGTAGCGTAGCTGCATTCGCTACGTTGCATGTGCACGTAGCGCTCTACAAAGATGCATTTCGTAGCAGATTTGCTACAAGATATTATGCGATTTTGTATTCAATTCAGTTCATTTTTCTTAATGATAAATTTCCGTAATATATACATTAAATTATTACCTTTGTTAACTTATTTTGCAGATACAGTACTGTTTAAATATAGGTCGAGTAAGTATATTGAAAAAATAATTGAAACGTAAATAACATTTGAAGGAATTAGGTTTCAGTTTCTTTGGCAAATTTTGTAATAATAATATTAAATAGGAAGAACACGGATAGGGGCAATATCCGCTTAGTGTACCCCTTACATTTCATTAAATTGTCGAAATGGCCTCTGCGCGTTGGATCGACCCAGCTCCGCATATGCCTCCCAAGTGACCGGAACACCATTGTTCTGTGTACGAGAAAGAGATTATTAAAAAAAAAACGAATGAACTCTACTTAACTTAGATATTATATTTTCGATTACGACCACAGCAACCAGCTATTGTCATATGTTTAAATTGTGTCACCTGTTACATTATTACGTAGAAAATATTTAAATGAAAAAAAAAACAAATGATGAAAAGTAAAACGTTCAGTGCCTATAACGGCCCGATTGAGATCTTAGAAAATGACTGGCACTTAGGCCCTTTTCACGCGTAAAGCAAATGGTAACTGCGCGTAGGCACTGTGCCTATTCGCGGAGCGCGCGCGCAGCCAAACACGCGAATCAAAATAAACCGGCGGGTTCGACAGCCGGCTTCGATCTTAATAGCTGTACTGACATAATGGATATTATAGTAATTAATGCGAGTGGTGGCGGGTCAAAAATTTTCTTATATAATCAGAGGCAGTGTTATGCCTTTTCGTTTTCTTTATGAGTCGAACGAATATTAGTAAAATTATTGGTTTTGCACACTATTCAAAATTATTCCTTAAATTAATAATTTTTCCCGATCTCGACATAATTCTACTATAAATGTTGCTAAAACTAAATCCACAATGTCGCTCTTGTCACAAAAAATACCACGATTTTCATACTCAATGTATTAGCAACTCAAATCTTGCAAGTCATACAATCTTTTGATATGTAAAATCGGTATGCAAATTTAATATTTTATGTAAATATATTTGACAGTTGGTAAAGCAACTAAGTAGGTTTTATTTACAAATTCAGCGTTTTAAAACCTTTAATTTTACAACGTAAATGGATGTTGAATGTCTGCAAATTCAAGTGCGAAAGTTTAGTCATAATATTGAAAATGACACTCAGCCGAGTATATTGTATACTTACCTACAAAACTAGAACTGCGTCGCTTTTATGTATAACAAAAAATTTGGCAAAGTCCTTTCGGATCACATGACACGCCACAGACTAAAAAGATACCGAGCAGTTTTAAACTGCACGCCTGCTTGTTTTTTTATTGCATGTGGCCCCATCTTTTTTAAACGATGATGTTCTAGCTATGCCAATTTAGTTTTACCGGCGGCGTAATAGGTTGCACTACGTCAGTGTATACATTGGCTGTGTTTAGGACAGCAGGAATAAGTTTGTGGTTTATGTTAGACAAAGAACAGTGTTGCAATTTTGACAGTTGATTGAACTTTGCTTCTTAGAAACATTTGCACGTGTTTGTCTATTTGGGTTCCGCCATTAATACAAGCTCTCATTTTCATTGCCATGTACATAGTAAGTACATTTACACGTTTTAAGTATTTACCAAAATTGATACCGAAAGCTTTTGAGTTGAGGATGTTATGAATGTTTTTCTTTAAGTTTTATTTTCTGAGGGCGAGTGTACAAAGCCAATAATCAAATAAATATACTTACTGTTACAAATTGTAGACCATTTTTTTTTACCTGTGTTTCACAGACTTTATCATTATAGTAGACTACGCAGTCTGCACACGACAACGATTGGTTGATTTGGTTTTGCAAAGATTAGAGGTTATGTTAAGTAAACAAGAATGTGACCCAAAGATAATTAATACATTACGTTCTTCTATATCTAAAAATTTGCGACTTGACAACTAAATACGCCCGACCGTTAGAGATAGCGAAGGCAAAGTAAAACAAACATTGATGACATTACCCATTAGTCATTAATTCCCTGGATCACTTAGGTAGGTAGGTGTGTGGTCACTATGTCGCACAGAGAATAAGCATTGCGGATCCAACGCGGAAATGCGGCCAGCCTTCTGGGTACCCTACCTACTGACCGATACCTAGGGCAGGTTTATTATTTATAAGTTTTCTATTTATTAGTTAGTTTTATATAATGTTATTGTTACTCTGTCGTTAAAATAAAACCACTGTAAAATGTTATAGAATTTGAACGCCATGTTGGTAACTGTTAATGGAACCCGATACTAAACGTACGTATTTACCTTAACTCGACCTTGTATTTAACGTTTCCCATACAAAAACTAGCCCGGCCGTGCAATAATTGCTTATGAGTAACTCTGAATCTGACTAACCGATAGTTGCAAACAACTGCATAGTTACCAGAAGCCGCGAAAATCATCAAAATTAGCTCGTTTAAAAAAAAAAAAGTATTTTTGTAAACTTGCCCCAATGGTTATTGCCTACTGTAATAAGATCGCTACGTATGTTTGTGCTCCGGTTTTTTTCGATATGTCAAATATTACAAGCATAATTTTGTATTATATACAAAAGCTCTATTTTATCTATGACCTAAGTTGCAAATGACTGCATCATGACCAGAGGAACGCAACCTTCGGCGAGTTCATTTCCGTATGGGTGATTCACTTCGGTTTTTTGTCGATAGATTTATTACATGATGTAGTGTTGTAAAAAAGGTTATTGCTAGAAGCACAATTTGGCCTTGAAACTGTATGTACACGTATAATGAAATTAAAGAAGAGAAGTAATTCTATTGTTCTCCGCGATCGATGGCATACAAAGAGTTTCGAAGAACAGTGCTGGCTCCTGGGTCAGCATATATGCAGGACCATTTTTTTGTCTATTCGTTTGTCTTTATCTCGGAAACTGTATAACGAAGAAATCATTTCCGATTTCTGCATTTCAATATTTGATTGCCATATTACTTTGGTGATATTTGACATTACCTATTCTGATAAGGGCCCCAAATGGTAGATTTGCTTTCCAGTAGTGTATAATGATAACGGAACCTGCCCGGACTGGATGTAACTGAATACAGCAGATTATTGATTTCTCCAATTAAAATTTAAACACAAATAGGTACTAAAAATTTGTTGTTGGTTACTTTTCTTTGTCCATTGTTAAGTTTATCCTGTCGCTACCAGTTAACCAAGTTCATTAACAAGGAAGTTATTTTTGAGCATAATTTGTATCGATTACAGTAATAGCAACGAATACTGACAAATAATAGACCTTATTCCGTTGAAATAGAGTACAATTATGTCCAATAACTATATCGAAATATTGAGTTTATTGAATTTTATAGTTATGAATTTGTTTTCAGCTTGGCGTTCGAGAATTTCGTCATGGCAGTTTGAATATCAGGTAAGTATATTTTAAATAACAAGCTTCGTAAGACAATTTAGTAAATTCGTGCGTTATTTCGTAGGCTTATTGATTGACTGTACGAACATATATGGTTACATTGTTATAGTAGGTACCTTAATCGCAAGATGGCAACACTTGTTAATGACATGCAAATATTAACCATAACAATTGAAACAACAATGAGGATTATTACACGTGAACCACTCTTACTAGAGGCTTTACTATAAAGTAAGAGTGAATAAGCTACTGAAAAAAAAACACAATCGTATTCTTTTTAGGAAAGCTTAAAAATTTTTTTTTTTTTTGTTTATATTACCTACCTACGTCGTTTCAATCCGATCCTAATTATTTTTGTAACACTTGTATGTTGCACTTTCACTTACTCTAATATCTTTTCTTTTCGATATTCTTTACGAAATCTTGAAAAAAAAAATTACACACGTTAACTCTTACGAGGTGTGTAACCCCCGCTAATTACCCACTGCGCTCCCCACATGTCTTCAACAACACATGTTAAGGTCGTTGAACTGTTTGAATTTCCATTACACACAAAGAAGCTGCAAGTGAGTGAATTTTTAACTAGTAACAAATGAATGAGAAGCATTACTAACAAGCACAGCGTGACCTACCCTTCCCCGGAATCGCGCGCCCTACGAGGGACGTAGCGCGACATATGCATGGTAGATTAGAGGTTAAGTGAGACTGGTCGGTATTATGTTTGGTGTCGTAGTTTGTTGTCAGGGGGATATTCCGCGCATAATTAGCCCCCGGCCGGTCACAGGGTTACGTCATCGTTATCGCAATGTGCGTTTGGAATGTATGGCGAATAGGTTAAATAGATAAATTACTGGATATGTAGCGTGAGCATAGTTTAAATTACTTAAGCTTGGATTTATTTCGAGTTACAGCCGCCAAGTAGGTATCTGTTTTTTAAATATAACACATGTCTATACTGTAGTAAAAAATAGGCCATTTTGAGATTATTTGACTTTCCTTTTCTTTATGAGCTACGTAGAATAATGATTATAATATTTAGCCAGCTGGGAGTTTCTAGTTCTATAGATGCCCTCAACTGCAGGCCTACGGCGAAAAACGAAGTTATAAAATTTGGGTTTCTGCTCTTTTACTCCTAGTTAGTGTAAGAAATTCCATCAAAATTTTCTAACTTAGATTTTAGCGGTAGGCTCTCTGACGCGACTGTAGAAATACTTTCAAGGAAAATTATTTTGAATGGTGGAGCCGTTTTTGATTTATGGATAAAAAATCTACGGATCCCTACACTGAGTATTGCCCGACTTGCTCTTGGCCAAGAGCATTTTTATATAGAACCTTATATATCTATATTAGAAAACTTGAAAAATATTTTCTTTAATGGGCATTTGTCACTTAACTGTATAGGTACTATTAACGGCCTGTTCCACTAGCAGTCGGCACAAAACAGCTTGTCTATGTCAAACATCATATATTTAGTCAATTGGCACAATACTAACAGTCAGGCGCTACTTAAACATAAGTTAAAATTATACTTTATTTTAGAAAAGTATCAAAATACATGTGTATTAGTAAAAGTGAGCAAATGGACCCGGACCCGGGTATGTCCTTAAACTACGTCCAACAATGAGAGGTAGGGCACAGCGAAGTACCATCACGCTCGAGTCCGGATAAGCCTAACTGGGGAAGTACCTCCTCCTTACAGAAGACCACAGCCAAGTGTTGTGTTCCTGATGGTGAGTAAGGTTCCCAGAGCTCCAACCCCCCTTAAAGGTCGGCAACGCGCTTGTGACTCCCCTGGTGTTGCGGGTGCCCATGGGCGACGGTAATTGCTTACCATCAGGCAATCCGTCTGCTCGTTTGCCACCTGTTGTCATAAAAAAAAAAAATGTCGAGCAACGAGAAAAAGTTTGCGGCTACCCTTATAACGCGCGAGCTACTTAAATCAGACTTCATTCACGAGTTAATCGTATTTTCAAGCAAAAGCTCTGTACAGCATTGTAGTCTATATAAAACAAGTTAAGCGGCTATAAAAAGGTAATCCAGCCTAGTACTTATTTTATGAAGCGCGTACGTAGGGGCGCGCCATTCAGTCTTTGATACCCGCCGTGTGGCTCACGTTAGCGGGGCTAGACTTAAGATAAACATTTAGTTGTAAACTTACGTATAACCTACATATTTATGTAAGGCAGTAGAATATAATCTCTTTATAAAAATATCGGCGAGGCGTTATTGTCTCAATATTAAAAACACTGAAGTTGAACGTAATATAAGTAGCCGCCGTATGATTTTTACTGCTTCCATATCAATGCCTATTTTAAAACTGTTATAACGAAAAATCTCTAGTTGTGTTTATTAGGTACTAAATTTCAACCCATGCGTTATGATTAAGACACTTTCTGGTGTGTGCTAGTCGGGTTGAAAAGTTTTATTAAGGACTATTCGATAAACACGTAAGCCTGATGTTGATACTGGTGGTGGTTATTAGGAATACGTTAATCTCGCTAAGCCGTGACCCAGCTCATGACCCTGGTTAATATGGTCGGAAAATGTGTTTTCGGATAGAAGTTAGGTCGGTAGGGTTGGGAAAAAGATGTTTGTTAAAGATTTAGTGGATTACTTTCGACTCTTCGATTACTGTTCTTAGCTTAGCGCTTCAGAGCGTTATCAAATTTAAGCGATTTGTAAGCGATTTCCATATAAAACTCGGTGCGGCTAGCTCGCGGCGTATTCGCCTCCATACAAAACTAGTACGTAAATTGCAAGCTGATATCAATCTTACTGGTCTCTCTCCCATTTGATAATTAACCGATTTAACCTCTACGGGGTTAAGATTTGTTCAACTTAAGCTCTAGATTGTCGGTGGTGTCATTGGTCAGGGCGTCAGCCGCGAATGCTGTACACCCGGGTTAAAATCTTGCCCCAAACACCACAGTGGGCTCGGTCGATTTTTTATAAGTATGTAGTGTCTGGTGATAGAGCTGGAAAGCAACCGCAGAGGAACGTGTGGAAAATCTATATGTCCCTAATAAGGAGTAACATCATGACATATATTTCAGTTTACGACAAAAGTTTGGTTTGGATCCGGCTATGTCCTTAAACTACGTCCAAAAATGAGAGGTAGGGCACAGCGTGGACCATCAAGCTTAAATCTGGAGCAGTCCAACCGGGGAAGTACTTCCTCCTTACAAAAGACCACAGCCATAATAGCACTGCTACCTTTCAGCTATATAGTGATGTGTTCCTGATGGTGAGTAAGGTTCCCAGAGCTCCAAACCCCCTTAAAGGCCGGCAACGTGCTCGAAACTCCCCTGGTGTTGCGGGTGCCCATGGGCGACGGTAATTGCTTACCTGCTCGTTTGCCGCCTATGTCATAAAAAAAGAGTTGTCCAAGGAAGTCTTGCCAGGTTAAACGACAAGCCCATCAGCAATCAGCGGGCACTTCGCAGCTGTCCGACACCTGAGCACTTCGCCCCCTATCAGGCCTGCAGGATGACGAAGTTTCCACGAGTTCCTCAAAGCGGTGATTAGCGACTTCCAGAAACTTGTGGACGCTTTACCTAATTGGCGACGTGGATTGTATAAGTTTTTAAAGGGCCAAGTTTGCAAAGATTAGCTGAGGTTAGGATAAGTACAATGGAATGTGTTGACGAGGTTTTATACTGTTTTACTGTTTGTCTATATCTTTATTTTGAATCCTGTTTTTGTATACGTTCTATTTAGTTGTCATGATATTTTTTGCCATACGGTCGCCTTTTAGTCTTCAGCCCATTTTTAATACTCTTCTAGCTATCGAATTCTCTACAGAATGCTTTTTGTATTTTTTGTTGCCGGTTTAATTAAGTGGCGCTGTATGTGATAAATAAGTTTAAGCTGTATACAAATGCACAATTGCCTTCTTCAACCCCCATGTAGATTGAAGAAAGGGTGCTTTATAATAATTGTTAGGAAATTAAACGTATATGTTAGTAAAGTTTGTGTGTACTTAAAACAACATAATTAGCCATAATGGCTTGTTTTGTATAACTTATTATTGTCAAGTTAGGAAAAGGATGCACTGCAACCTTCCAAATTGTGATTTTTTAAATATTTATTTCTCTGTCTCGTCATTAATTTGAATCTCGGAATGATATGAGTTCTAATTAAATAATTAATAGGCAAACGGGACAACGGTGCGAACCACGGCATTTCTAGTAAACAACGATCATTGTAAATTCTCGTAGTCAAAGCTAGAATATTTTAAATGATATTCAAATATTAACAATAAAAATCTAACTTTAGAGAATGTTCTGTAACATGTATATTGTAGGTATACCTATGGAGTATGGACTAATGTGTATTACTCGATCTTCAATTGAAATCTTTAGCTAACTTAACTTGAAATCAAGAGGTCTCTTAATTTGGCCCATAATTGCCATCGTTCGGATAGGCGGATGATGTTCGAGTGCTTTTAATTACAGTAGAAGTGTTTGGTGCTGGTAATATTATGTTGGGAATAGCTGTCGAGTCCCGGAGGCGCGCCGGATTAGGCCGCCGGTGGGGTTGCAGGCTCCCGGCTCACCTTGGAGAGTAATTATAATGATCGGCGCCGGAGCCCTAGTCTGGGCCGGGACTCCTTCCTGGAGAGGCGTGCCGGGCGACGGGGTGGCGCAGCGGAGGTACGCCCACGCACTTCCGTCTCGCTTCCGCTTGTGAAACCCGCATAGACTAAGTTAGTCGCCTCTCGCTTGCACGTCCCGTCGTGACCCCCCACACCCCCACGCACTGTAATAACCCAATTTGTAAGAACCCCCCATTTTCAAGGACGGACGTCGGTCTTTATGGCGGCGGCGACGGCGGCGTCGATTCCCCGACCTTGTTTATTTCAGTTTCTTTTTGTTTAGGAACTGGCTCAGCTTATTTTGGTACGTCTACCGGGCTAGGTCTATGTTTGGTTATGTTTTGTATTGAGGTATGGACTGCTGTGCGAAGAGGCTCATTAAGCGAGTTCCTGAGCAATTAGACAGGATCTTGGTATTAATTGCGCATTTCAGTTCCTTAGGACAAGTAAGAAGTGTCAGTCTGGAGGTTTTTGTTGTGAACGAAAATTTAAGGCGACGTTTTCTCTGGGGTGGTACTTATTTTGCATGATTTATGGAATAAGAGTGAAGCGAGCTCGTGCGAGGCCTCATTTGTTTAAGTCGTTGTAAAGTTCAAGGTCGCCAACAACACCCTTATCAAAACCCGTCCTTTAGGGTCGTCTAGACGGTTCCTCACCTCAACCCTTTAAGGGGTCCAGTCAATTTATGAATTGAGCGAAATAAAGATATAAAGAATCCGGGTTACTTTTGTGGGTTATCGTGTTTCTTTTGTTAGAGATGCGATACCATTGGTTTCAGGCATATGTTGGCTAATAGACTAATAAATCCTTATAGTAACTCTGCGGATGATAAAGAAATTAACAGTGTCTCTGTTCTCTTACGTTCCTAATTATTGGTCTATATTTGTTATGTTGGATGTGTCTTAGGTCTTCGTTCATTGACTAATACGCCAGACAATCGTAATGACTACTTTGTTTCGGATGAAAGCATATTAATGCTAACACAATTGTTTCTGTTTGTTCCGGAGGTGTTTACCGAAACTTCTCTCGTGTCTAATTTAATGAACGAAGCTAATTAGTTATTATACCTGTTATTTGTTGTTTTCCTTAGTAGCTTGTTTTCATGGTTTTCTGTGTTAAGTAAAAAGTCTTATCTTATGTAAATATATCATTATCACCTTTATTATTTGTATGTCTCTTCCGTACACGGAACAATGGTGTTCCGGACATTTGGGAGGCGTACGCGGAGCCAGATCGAGCCAACGCGCAGAGGCCCTTTCGACAATTTAATGAAATGTAAGGGGTACACTAAGCGGATGTTGCCCCTGTCCGTATCATGGGATGCGCACAGAGACAGCACCCGCCATAGTGTAAGGACTATTAGTTATAATGGAATCTAGAATGTACTATAGGCTATTGGGTGGAAAGGATGGACTAGCTACTGGGCTATTGGATAATAAACCGGACGTCTGCCTAATAAAATTATAAGAAACCTTACCTTTATTATTATTAGACATATTTTTAATGAATCTGTTCGTAGTGCTGATTTTATAAAGATATATAGAGCTATAGAAAGTCTATACCTAGTTGTCGTGTTGTCTTTAAACTGCGGCCCGAAACCACCGAGAAGGACGGGCAGCATCGTCCCTTTAGAGCACATACCGTGATCACCAACCCGCCTGCCAAGCGTGCTGATTATGGCATTGAACTTACATTTGGCGGAGACTTGTGTCCTGCAGTGGACGTCCATAGCTGAGAGGTAGCAAATAAAACTAAAGTTCCTTAAATTTATACAGCCGTTTAAGTTGTCATATAGAAAATTATTAAGAGTAGGCTGCCGTCAAAGAAAGGTCGGAAAATCGATCTTAAATACAGTTCTAGGTTCCAATTTTATTTACCTATTTTAAATACCTATATCCCAAGATATTTCCAGTTAAAAGTAAGTGAACATTATAACTGATAAATATTAAAGAATATTTTAGCTTCCGATCGATTTAAAGTACTTATCATTTTTAATTCATGCTAGATTAGTATTTCGTAGAAACCTTTAACAAATTAGGTTACGTGGGATTCTACGAAAAATCTAAAAAAGCGCTTTGGAAATTTTAGCTAAGAATTCTAGACACCTGATTCGAAGCTGAATCAACAGTTTACTTTCCATCTACGACCTTAGGTTTTTTATTCTGCGCTGAACATATAAAAGTAATTGAACGAATAAGATGCGCGCTTTTCCCCGTAAGCGGAAAAAAATGCGCACCGAGTTACCAACACAATTCCAAACTAATCTCAATAAGACAGTTAGTGCGTTCCTGAAAGGAGTCCCCAGTCAGCATTTCAATTTGCGACAGAGAAAGGTGAAAAATTAGCGCCTTTCGTCTTGTATATTCGATTGATGTCATGCCAAAACGGCTTAAGTACTCAATAGAGCCTTACTCAGTTACTGCGTTTTTTCCCTGAGTCAATAAGTCTTAATGCCTTTGATACTCTAATTTAGCCTGCCACACGGTAGACGCAGTTCCGGAGTCACAATAATTTGGACTTTATGTGGAAAGCACAGGTCTAAAATTTGTATGCCATTAAATTTGCTCATGATAGAAGTACAGTACATACTTATTATTAAAGTAATGTTGTTAAGATAAAATGGAAAATAAAACGTAAATTAAGTAAATATCCTGTTTTAACGAATTGAGAGTTGAGATGAGAATTACTCTTTGTTTTTGTAAGGTGTGTAAAATCTTTTAATAGAAAACTCCCGTGAGACTCAGACATGCTAGAAATATATATAACCGGGTCACTCACGTATCTTAAGGTCGAAAACCGCTCGACATATGTTTCGGTCCAATTAGAGAACTTCTCGAAGGGCCGCCGCCAGCGACGGTGCGGCACGGAGCTCATGATTATGGTTCACGAATTGAACCGAAAATATGTCGAGCGGTTTTCGACCTTAAGATACGTGAGTGACCCGTTTATACATATTTCTAGTGTGTGTAAAATCCATAATTTCGCATGCTTATTTTATCACTAACAGTCTTGAAAGAATGCCGCCATTGGATATAAAAAAAAAAAATCCATCAAAAAAAAAAATTGCCTGGGTATCATATTACAGTTTACCTACTAGATTTATACTTGTTCTAAAGGAAAAACAGTTACAGTAATTGTAATTTGATTGAAATCAGATATAAAGTTATTGTTAGGCATTTGTTTTTTGTCCTACTGAAATATTGGCTGTTTTCTTAAATACAAATGAAATGATAAGTTATAAGGGTAGACTTATACTTTCTAACTTTTATAGCTGCTCAAGTCCGTAAAACAAAAACACGCAGATGCCTAATTATGCCCCACGTTGGGCGCCACTGTTTATAATGTTATTTCACTGCAGTGTTTTCAATAACTACATATCAAATTATTGCCTGAACAGAGGAAAGTATTTACGACGGCAGATCAATAAGGGGTTATATGACATGATTAATTAATATTATTAAATATACTTTATATAGAATTTTTTTTTGGAAAGTTAATCACCATTTAATGTAATACGAACATAAAAAAACACACATATTGACATTATAGGTATTAGCTTTTGATTGAAGTGGCTCTCGAATTTTGGCAAATATTTAGCTGCAAATAAAAAATATAATGTAGCTGGGCTAGCTTTATATTTTCGTATCTAGGCCACTAACTGTTCTCAAAACGAAAAAGTGATAAGTCTCTCAATCTAACGCTTCCAAATGATTATATGGAATTATACAAAGCGCGCGGGTACGCGTAGGCGGCTCTCGACTATTCTGCAAATTCCCGACTTCAAAAGTTCCTTTTATCGCACGTATTTAAGCAAGTCGTGAATAGGACAGCGATATTATCGACATATTATAATACTTAGCGGGGATAAATAGCGCAAAGAAAAATTTAAACTTAGTTCCTTTTGATTAGAGCGGTGTTTAGAAAAATCTTGAAGGCTTAAAGTTTATTGAAGGGCTTATTAATAAAAATAAATAGGAATGCTATTAGTGTATATCTTATACTGAGTACGAGCGAAGCCACCAGAAAAGCAACTAGTATGTTAGACATGGTATAGTGCTGCTAGTGATATACGTTGTGGATACCTACCATGTAAGCTCTCGTCGAGATATCTCTTGAAAAACATTTCCCAGAAACCTTCATACGCCTACGAAAAATTCAAAGGTGTGTGTGAAGTCCTTAATCTGTTTTGGACTAGCACCCAACTTCCATATGTAATAAAAGGAGGCTTATGTTTAGTATTCAGACCTTTATGGGCTGATGATAATGATAATATCATTTAGACCGAAATAGATATTCTTGAAATTAGAAGCTAGTTAATTAAGGACCGTAAATATACATGCTAAAAGAAAAATAAATAAATTGGGTCAGGCTTCTTTTGACTATTCGTTTTAATAAAGTTCTTAGAAAGTACTCAATTATGTCACTCAACCTTAAAATTAACTATGAACATAAACTACTTGTAACACCTATTTATGACCATCCTAAAAGGCGGCCAAAGCGATGTTTTATCTTTTTAATATTCCCAGCTTTACCGTAGACAATTTATGGATATAACTAAATTCTACATTGTGCGCAGGGTGGAATAACTTATAACAGTATAAGCTCTGAAATCGAGGCCGGTCTTTCATAGGAAACTGGCTGGGAACACGCGAGAAAACGCACGCAAGTCCAGTTTTCGTACTACATGACGCCTTATCGCGCACTAAAGCCGATAGCATCGCTGACATCCTTCCATATTTCAGCGTCAGCATGCAATGGCTCCACGCTATAACCGACTTAACCCGCAGTGTATAGTCACACGCCTAACCAACGCTTTATTGCATATCTGCAATAACCTCGCGCCCCTGCCGCGTACCACCTATAATACGACTTACGATGAAGCAATAAGGACTGGAATTATGTGAACTTTATTTCACGGATAAAGTGCTTGTTATAAGGTTTCCTGTCTATGAAGGATTTCATCGACACACATTGGTGCTAAGGTTTTGTTTGCCGACACGCAAACGGCCTTTTGTTTTAGTATGCCAAATATCAGAAATTTAGTCGGCGAAACTAGTTTAGTCGCAGCCTTTCAACTTTGGTTATTAACGCTCGGTGGGCTTATATTTACTCATCTATGTTTGGTATGCGAATTCGATATTGGAATTAATAGCAGCCCGGACGGAGCCAATATCGATATAGAAACCGATACCGGGGCGCCTAAAAAATGTCGATTTAGTCACGCAGATACGGATTATTTGTTCGCAATGCAAGCAGAATCGCTAACGACCTTGAAAACCCACTGTTTGAGCGCGGAAAGCGCTGGGTACGTCGTCAGAGACGTTGGCAAGCGCGAATTGATAGCAACTTGCAAGTAGACGGGGCTATTGCCCTCCCCATTCCATTGCAAGGCCACCCAGGGCCGGATTCGGAACCTCGTAGCCATGGCAATGAGCTCGTTGCGATAGTGACTAGCACCCCCCGCTCCGCCCGCGCGCCGCGCCGCTTATTTCAAGCTCTTTTCAACTTCCCTCAATATCGCCCGAATCTATACCTGGATATTCGAAGGCCAAATGGCTATGCGAACATTGCGAACCCCCAGTTTCTGGAAATGCTTTTGACAACTTTCCGTGAGAACTGTTGCCGATCGCAGGTTGCGAAAACATAAAGGATTACGATCTTAATTTTATGGAGAGAAAGGTCGGCATCTGATGATAATTTAATTAAGCGATTTGTAATTAAAAAGGGATTAGTTTATTACAACTTATTTGAACCGGTAAAATCCCAAGTCTGTCTAGACACTGATTAAGAGTCTGTTTATCATAAACTAAATAAAAAATATATTAGAACTGCTGCTGAACTGCTTCGATAAATGAAAACTTCGCTAAAAAAATATTCCTTTTCCGAAAAATATTGGAAACTAAATGTAGGTAGCTTTTATGCCGAAAGCTCTTCGTCGTATTTAATAAACCATGGTTGACTTGACCTGTCAGAACCCCTATAAGTAGTATTCACATTAGTGCCTTTTTAGTGTATTGTGTATTTATGTACATTCAAGGCCATAACAATGTATACATATGACGACCTTAGCTGATTACAATAAGTTGATAAACCGTTAAGGTGCATATTTATGCCCTTGACAATTTGTTTAAAAATACCATAATTGTAGAAAAAATATCAAATACTGTATAAAAAAAATGTAAATGAAAAAATATCTTGTATGTCTCCATAAAGTAGGTAAAGGAAATTAGACACTTGAAGGCTTGCCTATCCTCCGTTTGTGTAGGTACTCGTATGTCTGATTTCCGAGAGAATATAGTTGACGTATCTATCAGCTGCTTTTCCGAGCTCAGAATATTTGTTATACTCGTAACGTGTTATAACAAGTAGTTAACAAGGCTTTAAAACCTTGTTTTTATTTTAATAACACTAATATAGCCTATTACAATTAATGTCTTGGCATTTAGAGTTGTTGTTAAGATAATTGGCTACTTGACAATTATTTTTTAATGATGTCAATCGTTTCTGTTTTTGTGGGGATCAAATGTCTGTATTGGACCAATTACATAATAGTAGTACAAATGATCATAAATAAGATTCAAGTTCGCCGTTCCGACCCAGCGATCGAAATACCTCAAATCATATGTTACGATGACGTCACGCGCAAGTATTCACCAGTAAATGTATGGAAATTCAAGAGTATTTTTTTTGGTACTTAATGGTACTACATAATTGTTTTAATTTTAATAGTACGTCCTGTAGAATTATATGATTCAGATAAACCATTTTAAATCCCACTTGGGTGATTGTGATTGTCAATTCATATAACTATGTTTTGTTATAAATTTCAACATGTGTCAAGTACCCAATTGCTATGGGCTTATGGCGTACACGCAAGTAGGTATATCTTAATAAAAAATAAAATGAACCATTTCGTAAAGTTAAATGAACCATTTTTTTCCACACACATTTAGGCGGTCTTTGTTTAATGAACTAATAAAAAGAATAAAAAGAATAAATCTTCTGGCCTGTGGGTATCTTTGATCGGGAATATCCAAGAAATATTATAGTCCAGCTAAGTTTATTTAGGATACGAAAATCAGCAAATAAACCTAAACGAAATTAAACACTGTTTTCAACGTTAGGTAAACTAGGTCAGTCAGTTTGTTTGCGTAGTATTTGTTATACATTACTCTTTCACATCAATATCACATATAAAAAAATGATAAATACGCTTTTTTTGCGGGGTGGTTCTTTTGATCGTAAAACTAAAAGCAATAAAATGTAATTGATAAATCGAACCTAATAATATGTTAAACAATATGTTGACACCGATATTGCAGCTTTTAACCACGTTTGACTGTGGAAACAGTTTCTGTAACAGTTTTGACTGAAAATACCCTAGTTTTTCAGCTCCCAAATGACACTTCGCGTTTACATACAATATGTACGTATTGTGCATCGATATTACAGTATATGTCATGATACTTAAAAAATAAACCTGGTTAACAGCCGCAATATATAAGTCCAATTAAATTGTATTAATATGACTAACATTTTACATAGACAAAAAAAATCGTGCCATTATAATTTTTTTAACCGATGTTTGGTCTAGTGCGCCAAGTCCGGCCCTGCATGGGATGTTCGCTGTATGCCAAGTCGCAGTTTGCTATTTGTGCGCGCCGGGCCTCCGAACCGTCCCGCCCCGCCCCGCGCCCCGCACCCCGCGCCCTTCGGCCATAGACAATGCTAGTTAGACGGGGCACTGTTCTAATACGGGTGAGCGAGCATTTTAAATGCAGTTTATTTTTACCGGAAGGCGTATTTTTTGTTAAGACTCGCCAGAGGAAAAGTGAGTGAATATTTCCTTGGGTTTTGCTTTACGTTATTACTTTACGTTCAAAATTCAATTCAAATTCTTTAATGTCAAAATAAACACATGTCAAATATATAATCAATAAAAATACACAATTGGGTAATTAGTCAACACCTGAAAAAGAATACAAACATGTTACTAATGTTTTACGGTTCCGTAATAAAGAGGTAAGAAAATGTCTACAGCCCTTTAAAATGTCGCCTAGGATACCGACCTAGCTTCGAACTAGTCTTTATCAAAGATTTATTTCGAAATTCAGTTTCTAGAATAAATCTATTAAATTTCTATGCAATATTCACGATTTTTACATATTACAACTGAACTCTATGATACAACCACTTGTAAATGTGTTATTTATTCAAATAAGATATCCTGCTAATCCAGTGTAAACAGGAAAAAACAAAGTTCCCCGCTGCCTCATAGAGTCATTGTCCAAACTTATCTTACATAATCCTAGCTTAACATATTAATCTATGACTTAATTATATTCAACTTCACTACTCGCATCGCTCTTATCTGCCGAATCCTCTAAACGATTCAACTCACATCTTCACATTTAGAATCAAGATTGATACGTCATGCATCATGTAACATTTTTATTGATATAACAACCCCAAATCTGTACTGCACTGATTTCACTTCAATGTCATACTAATAGCAACCTTTGTGCGTGATAATAAAGTTCAAATCGAAAGAGCCTCTGTTTTTGCGTTACGCTCTTTCATTGGAAGCGTAGGGTGACCATGTGAAGACGCGTCTTCCAAAAATCAGCTTCGCCCTTTCGTAAGAGCAGGCCTCTGAAAGGCTCTATAAATTGTCCCAACTTGGCATGGTCGTGTGGGCTGTCGCGTTGTATTTATGTTATTGTTTTGTGTCCAATCTTTTGGCTAGAGAAGGTCTGTGGAAGGTTCGCGAATGCGAATTAAACATGTGAAAGCCATGTTGAATAAATCCCAAGTATCCTTTATTTGTGAATACAATTTTATGCGTCTTTTAATCCTAATATCTTCTTAGGGTGACATTTTATGAGCTTTTGGAGGACATGTAAATCAGAAATTATAATCAGAAATGATGATGTTATCGTAGAGGGACCGAAGTGACGATATACTCGTAGCATAGCCCGCAGGATTGCACAGTTGAAGTGGCAATGGACCGGCCACAAAGTTAGGAGAATCCCTCAATCATTCTGGATTCTGGTATGTCCTTAAACTACGTCCTACAATGAGAGGTAGGGCGCAGCGAAGTACCAACACGTTCGAGTCTGTAGAAGCCCACTAGGGAAGTACCTCCTCCTTACAGAAGACCACAGCCATAATAGCACTGCTACCTTTCAGGTATGCAGTGTTGTGTTCCTGATGGTGAGTAAGGTTCCCACAGCTCCAACCCCTCTTAAAGGCCTGTGCGCTTGTTACTCCCCTGGTAGAGTGGCGACCATGCACAGGAAAGCAAAATGTACAACAGATCTCTTCTTGTGGTGGTCTATGTCATTTCAAAGGCCTAGTTATGTCCAGTAGGTATTAAACGTATCCGTGGCTGCTATCAGCCACACATATGTATCTACATATATATGTAGTAGATTTATTCATATTTATATACTACCTCTATATGTATTTAAACTTTTAACTAATGCTGTCTTTACATCTTCATAATTAAAACGGCTGAACCAATTGAAATGATATTCGGTATGGAGAGTTTAAGGTACGAGAAAGGACATAGGATCATTTTTATCCCGCAACCATACTTTGAAGACAGGCATGCCTGGCCGACAAAGTCGCGAGGAAAACTAGTAATTTATATTTCGATGTGATAGTTCCCATGTTTTCTTTTGACCTTTCACGCTCTTGTTCGGAGTTCGCTCTGAAACCGAATTTATTCAGAATTTTACGCTGCTTTTTGTTAAAATACTCTTTTTATTTTATTTTGTCCAGTATCCCATTTAAAGTATGGCTAATTGGCCATTAATGTATTTATATAGTTGTAACTATTAAGAACTTAGCAGTTAGTTCTTTTTGGTTCATTAAAACGTATTTATAAAGAGTTACATTTATGTTTGATTAACTTTATTTAAAGTGTCGTCTACAAAAAGTAAAGTACTATATCGATCGTAGATATGTTAAACTAATACGTCTGCAAAATTTTCGACCCATTATAAAGTTTTATACTTTTCAATAATCGTCTGGTTGATGTCAGGGTGATTGTTTAGCGGTGACTGATAGCTCCATCGATCACAGGTGTTGTCTATGACTAACAGGATAATCTAAATCTACTCTATTCTATTTTAACTGATGCCTGTTGAAATAAAAAGGAATTCAGCCTCACTTTGATATTAAGTTACAACTATTACTTAAAACTGGATACGTATCATATACATCATTTCCGATGTCGTTCGCAGCGTGGTTTGACCACCGTTAAACCTCGCGAGAATGTCGCTTGCAACAGTGCCGAAATATCGAAAACTCATTAGAATTATCATACGTGGTAACTTTCCCGTTTTGAGTATTAGTTGTAATGTGAACGACCAGCTCTTAAAATCGTATATTTAAACTTACGACTCGCCGCTGGCGATTAGCGATAAGCGATGGATTTTCTCTTGGAAATATTTGAAAATCGTCAACAGTAACCAAGGCGCATATTAGTAGATTTTGTATTCAAATCATATTGATTTTAATTTTATATTGAAAGTTTGGCTTTCGGATCATCCTATTCATGCTTAATAACATGGTTGTCTGAATGACACCATTTTGATGGTATACATAGGAGAATTATGATAACATATCACAAATTACTTATGAATTTTAATATTAATCTCAGTTTTGAGATTGAAGAGTCTCTTTTTTTACATAGTGTCTACATCTACAATTAAGTTTATCATTATTAGAAAAACACTTATCAAAAGCTGTTCTGGTACTGTTTGTAAAAGCGCATAGGTAATAATAAATTATGTCCCATTGACACCTACTTTTGTCTGATTTCCGTGTAAATTGTATTATTAGTTTTGGACAAGCTTAACTACATAATTAAAAAATAAATTATAACTTGTACTTTAACACATCTGAAATATGATATTGATATGGGTCTTGATGAGTTCACTGATACCTAGGGCATTTGCTACGCAAGTTTTAAATCTATGCGTTTTCATATTAGTAATTAAATTATTACCAGATACATTAGAATCCTAATCGCAAATTACTACGCCCCAAAAAGCCTCAGTGCCAAATTATGATTCTGGATGTTTAAATTAGTGTACGAACTAGAGCGGGCTTAGAAATCCATCAAAGGGATCGTATCCATGGCGACGGATTCTTGGTACCCGATTTTAAGCCGTTCCCCGCCATCAAAGTGCGAGCTCCGAGCGATAAATAATTAATTTCCGTATCGGTACGATTGTACATACGTAAAACTTGGGTATTTAGGCACAAGGCAATTATTCGATGTGTTTTCTGGAATAATTTAAGACGACCTCACTATAAAAACTGAATGCGCCTTGCCGAAACAAAACTCAACCAAAGCAAACAAAGCAATCATCATCATCTTCCTTGTATTGTCCCGGTATTTTTGCCTCGGCTCATGGGAGGCTGGGGTCCGCTTGGCAACTAATTGCCGGATGTGGCGTAGGCACTAGTTTTACGTAAGCGACTGCCTTCTGACCTTCCAACCAAGAGGGTAAACTAGGCCTTATTATCAAATGAAATTTCGTACATAAGTTCCGAAAAACTAATTGGCACAAGCCAGGGTTAGAACCTGTGACTTCCGGATTGCAAGTCGCAAGTTCCTACCGCTAGGCCACTAGCGCTCCCTACAAGCAAAGCAATAAATTATACACATTTCTCAATAAAACATGAATTGAAGAAAGTGGACAGATCAATTCATGAATTACTTCATAAATCTCGGAAGGAGTCACGACCCTTTGAAAAGGTGTCGAATCATTATCTTTATTGGCGTTTGCGCCTTTATCTCTGCGTCAAGAGCTTATGAAGCAATTTGCGACATTGCCACCCACGATGACAGAATCGTGAGTTGGCTTATAGCTCCTCGGCTCCCTATAGATCACTTGGTTGCCTAGTAAATGGACAATGTAAGATGACTTGCCATCACGCATTGGCGCTTCCATACCCCACTGAGCTCTTTCTAACGGCTACCAACAATAATAAATGCAATATGTTGTATCGCTTCATGATCCTCTAATCGCTTTTTGCCATAGTTCAATTGATCCTGAGGTCTGCTTGGGAGCCTAAGACAAAATGACCTTATTTCTTCCTAATCAGGGTAAACTAGGCTTATTACATAATATAAACATAAATAATCTTTATAGCACACCTCAAGTCAATTGAACAAAGTCTTATTAACTAGGTCCAGTTTTTTACCGAAAAGCGACTGGTAATAAATACGAGTATCAAAGGATATTTCTTACACTGTTCAGAGAGACTCATTGGTATTTAATTTATAAGCCGGGATTCGAGCTCGAGAAGATTGAAAATCACACATCTTACCGCGATAAGCCCACAAACGCCACTTATCATAATTAAATGATCACTGGTAGTTTAGCTGTTAAGCAGCTTCCAAACCAGATGTGTATTCCATGGCCATTAACCAGTTTTTTGGCAGTTAAATGCGAAATATAATTTGAACCTTTCCTTCAATTAATTATTTTAGATAGGTACACTACTCAATTAATTATTTTTTATAGGTACATTTTTGGTACTTGGCATCTTCTTGAATAAAAGAATAGATGATAGATCTTATGAAATGGTGGCTATACCCATTCTTATGATTTCTTGAATAAGCGGACACCTGTAGATGTAAACAGAAACTCGCTGAGATTAGGAAGGCTTTGTCCTGTTAACATTAAAAACCGAAATCGTAATGTTGCCATTGTTCCGACAATGAGAGGGCACAGAGAAATACTATCACGCTTGAATCTGGAGCAGCCCAAATGGAGAAGTACTTCCTCCTTACATAAGACCACAGTCCACAGCCATAACGGCACTGCTACCTTTCTGGTATGTACTGTTGTGTCCCTGGTGGTGAGTAAGGTTCCCAGAGCTCCAACTCCCCTTAAAGGCCGGCAACGCGCTTGTGACTCCTCTGGTATTCCGGATGCCTATGGGCGACGGTAATTGCTTACCACCAGGCAATTCGTCTGCTCCTTTGCCACCTTTGTCATAAAAAAAATAAAGCTAGAAGAGATGCTACTTACAGAGTAAGAGTATATAATGGCACGGCATTTAAACCGCAGCTGTGATCATTTACCAACTTAAAACATTATATTCAGTTTTGCGGAACTATGATTATGTATTCCAAAGTCAATTACGTATAACGACATACTTTCTGTTGCGACCTTGTCGCAATTATTGTTCTGTCCGCGTATGGATTTGAATGCCTTTGTCCATTCATAAGTTATAAACGACTTTTTCTAACCTCGAACTTGGGTGTAACGACCCGGGGATAATGGCATAGTTTTGTCTTTGCAAAATTACTAATGCTTACTTTATTATTGCTGCGTGGATTATTTTCCTTAGAGATCTGAACAACTGAAAATTCAACATACAATTTCGTATGCAGACTTAGAAAATTGGTTTACAAAATACCGTAAAATGGGGTGAGTAGATTTCGCGGGGAGATGGTTTACGAATGGGGAGAGAAGGTTTGAGAGGGGGGTGAGAAGAAATTTTAAGGCTACTGCTACAAAAATAATTTATTCCAATTTAAAATGGAGCTATAGTAATACGCATGATAAAAAAAAATTGATCCAACTATCTTCCAAAATCACTTTTGTAAGAAAAACCCTCTCACCCCAAATACGAAGCACTACGGGGTGAGGCAGGTTTTTCTCTTTATCGTCAAAGTTATGAAATGGAAATAACCAAAATAAAATAAAAACTAAAATACAAACGTCCGGAACACTTATTATATATACCATTCAGTTTTCATATGTAAAAATAAAATGTTATCGAGGTTTAAATTTCAGTTTTCAGCCAACTCACCCCATTTTACGGTACTAAAGATTATCTGTAGTTTATTCATTTTATTGTTCGTTTTACAGGGAAAAATCCAGTAACGCTACTCACATTTGGGGTATCTGCTAATGACTTGCAAAATATGTTCACGCGTTCCGTCTACTTAGGCTCAAAAATATTGTTTGCCTTTTTAGAAACTTCCATTGTAATTACATGGAGATAAACGCTGAATATTCCTAATTAGTAATTGTTTTCTGTAATTCCAGATTTTAGGCAGATTCTAATCTAAAAGGCCTGCGCTAAATAGTTCAATTTAGGTTTAATTCCGAAGTCCAAAGTTCGATTTATTTGAGTGTTCAGTGTATGTATCTTTCGTTTATTCATTCCCTTTAGTTAAAATCCTAACATAATAAATCAAATAACTAGATAAATTATTCAATTAACTTTGTCTTTTACATTTCCATCCAACAATCTTTCGTATCACTATACATTGTTCTAATTCGATCTAATTACCTTTTTTTTACTTTTGGCCTTTAGAAACTAATCTTACGAAAAGGTCAAGTAAATAGCAATATTTATTTTCAAACAGTTTTTCTAATAAGTCATTCAAAATCGAAATTGACTGAAAATATTCAAGTTTTTGACCCGTAGTTGGGAGCTTTTGGACCATGGTAAGATTTAAATAGAGCATTCTAGTTCTGGTAGGAGGAATCCTTATGTTGCACTATAGGGATTCTGGTTATACGTCACGTGTACATTATAAATTATAACTGATGTACTTCCTACCAAAAAGTCATTGTTTTACTAATTCGAAAATCTGTAAGATAATGGCACTAATGTCGGACACTTTAAACTGACAGGCACCAATGATGGACACTTAGTTCTTATTTCAAAAATCATAAAGTTATAAATTGAATATGTCCCAACAAATGCACAACACTTAACTCCTTTGAAATAAGCACTAATGTTCATGATTGGTTCCTTGTCCATTACTGGTGCCGCCACTTAATAGGGATAGGAATTCATTTCTTTTAATATAGGCCTCGTTGAATAATATCGGGCGGCATATCCCACTACAGGCCTCAAATCAGCATTCTATTCTACCTATAACTGAAAACTGATCTTGCATGTGATGAATATTTTGCTTTCGCTCGCAAATCTGTCAAAGTCTATGACTCCGCCATTATTACAAACATTGCAAAACAAAAGTATGAACTTACAAAAACATCTAAGTTAATTCTCAAGACGGTACAAATAATGTAACTACTCGTATCGCACTTCCGCGTTCCATAGTGACCTCTAAATGTAGACGAGTAAGTATCAATACAGCGTAAAGCGCTGAGCGCATAGAGGCATTACGTAATGAACTTGAATCGATGTTCACGGTCATGGTTTACTTTAAAGGTCAACTGAAGATTGTATCTAAGATGGCGGTGGTCACGTGTTTAATGTACCTAATTGAATTAAAAACAATGGGGAAGTTTTAACTAAATTATTAATCATATATGAAGCAAAAAAATTTTTGGTACTATTTTTTACATGTTAGTTTTACTTGTAAATTAATCTTGATCTGTTTCACTGCTAAATAACTGTTTATAAATAAACTTTGTAGGTCACTGTGCCTATACTTCTCGACATAATTTTTTTTCAGGCTTACACGACAAAATAGAGAAGTAATATCCTAAATTCGTAATTACAACCGAATCGTTAAAAAACTATGATTACATTCCAGTTTGGTTTTAAATATTTTGTTGTATAATCTTGTGTGAAAACATATACGCAATTACCTAAGTCTATACATAGATATACAAGTGCAGATGGGATACGCATGTACTAGCAATAAAAATAACTATAAATCATATATGAAGCAAAAAATTTTTGGTATTATTTTTTACATGGTAGTTTTACTTGTAAATTAATCTTGATTTGTTTCACTGCTAAATAACTGTTTATAAATAAACTTTGTAGGTCACTGTGCCTATACTTTAAATGCCAATACTTTAAAATATTAAATAAATAAAGATGTAATTGCTGGCTTTACTTGGTATGTGACTTAAAATGTTTCGATGTATGTAAAGAAGAGAGAGAGAGAAGAGAGAGAAGTTGCCAGTAAAATCTTTAACCTCGTAAGGCCCACAATACTAAAATATTTAATAGTTAAATCCAATCTTATTATGCAGTGAATTAGGTTGAATTTAATTTTGAACGGAAGATGATGAAACAAAAGAAGTTCTACTCTCTTTCCTTTTACATAAGATTTAAATTACAATGAATATACGTAAGACCCAGTGTACATAATAATGCACACTGGGTCTTACGAGGTTAAAGAAGTGATTCAATCTTTAGTGTTCTACTGGTCCACATTATTTTAGCTGTTTACGCCTAGGTCGATTTGTGTTAGGTTGTCTTAAAAATATAAATTTATTAATATAATTGTACTTAAACGATCTTAAATTAGTAATAGTTAAGTTACATTTTAACTGTCTTTCATAAATGTGAATGTTCTATGAGAAAAAATATTAATACAAACTGCAAACGTTCAGTAAGGTTTAAATGGTCTATGACGTGTTGTATGTTTGATAAGTCGGCTAACATCATGTACCTACTTCGGCAACGTTATACGCGTAGGCCCATGACGTCATATCAGATTTTATCCCACAAGGTTGAGACCGGTACCTCTGTGGCCGTGGTCGGTGTAGGAAATACCACTTTTAAAATGTCACCTGCATTTGATCCATTGAAATATATAACTTCTATAACCAACTACCGGACCTCATGTGGTTAAATTATTCTTTTATAGGCCCACAAACCTTACCCTCAAGTCTTGTTCCTTAGTAAATCCAAGTGTACCTGGTGTCAATATCGATGCAATCAAATAGCCAAAATACATATAAATAAATGACTACTAGAGGACATCCTTACATAAATTGACTGAGTCCTCGGTAAGCTCAAGAAAGCTTGTGTTGTGAGTAGTCAGCCAACGATATATATAATAACTATACAAATACTTAAATACATAAGAAACACTGGGACTCGGAAACTAATAAATATATGTGGTCAACACGCAACACACACAAATAAATGCCAGGAGCCCATGGGAACTTCTTCTATGGGGTCACCACAGAATAAATATAGACTCCTGAAAAAAGCTTCATGTCCCCATATTGGGGGCACGTATTAAGTTTGGCCGTTATCGTAAAGACTAATGAAAGTATCACTGTGCCGTTTCTTAAGTGGTATCACTACTATACAGCTAACAGCTAGTATTTTTCGAAACACGTTTAAGACTAAATAAGGTTATCACGTTGTCTTAAGTGACTAGTAAGGCACTGAAAAAGACTAAGTACCTAACTTAGTTGTGCTTAATTCCCTCGACTTATTTCTGGACATATGTAGCCCTGCTGGTTGTCGATCTCGCGACGATTATATAAGCTACTATCATTACATACGACAAAAAATGAATTGGTTAAAACAGCCGGATTTACGAAAACAAAATCATCTCTAGTTGAAACAGATAACTACGCTTCGCCCAATACATAGTTTGTCCGGTAAGATTTCCTAGAAACCCTAGTCCGTACCTACGTGTCACTGAGTTTTTATTAGAGATGTAACGAATTGTGGTTTGACCGGATATCGGATACCGAATATCCGGCGGAATCATCTGCCGGATATCCGAGTCTCCGGCCGCCGCAAATCCGGCAACAAGTTTTACTGAAAATGTAAGTGCGCGTGTGTGCGCTGTGGGCAGTCATTAATATAAATTGCTATAAACTACACTCAGTGCGTATTACATTAATATAAAAAGTAATTATTTCGATGCAATTATCCATACGACATTGATAAAGGTAATCTGAAAAATAAAACTGATCTTGACTTATTACTTGTTCTTTCTTAACCTTTAAGCTTATTGGCGGTTATATATGTGTTAACGTACTATCCGGTATCCGGCAGATTACTAAGCCAGTATCCGATATGCGGCTGAAAAGTGAAATTGTAGCCAGTTAGGCCGGATATGGATTAGTTGCCGGATACCCGTTGCATTTTAGAGCCTAGTTTTTTTTGAAGCTGCGTGTTAACGTACTATCCGGTATCCGGCAGATTACTAAGCCAGTATCCGATATGCGGCCGAAAAGTGAAATTGTAGCCAGTTAGGCCGGATATGGATTAGTTGCCGGATACTCGTTGCATTTTATAGCCTAGTTTTTTTTTAAGCTGCCATGCATCGATGATGACTTTCGATATTGCTACCCGGTAGTATAAGGAGCATAGCATTCGTGTCGTGCTGTGCCCAGTAGTGGGACGTATATACGGGCCTGTACACAAAACTGCGATGCGATGCGATGCGAATTCGCCATATGAGGCCATAGGAGGTTTTTGCGATGCGACGTCGCATTGCAGTTTTGAGTACAGGCCCTAAGACTATGTTTTATACGCATTAATCCTAGCGTGTGAGATTTAATTGCGCAATCTATAATGTCATTATGACGTGGCATCCGAGACTTTTAACTTTGTATCTGTTCGGTATTCACACTTTGAAATTGTAACTTGTTGTGGGTATGTTATCAACTTATCAATAATGAACTTTGTCATCGATATGACATGTTTAGTTGTCATTTGTGATTGTGACAACCAACGTCACTTTAAACGTTTCGTATTAAATCAATAAATCAATATTACAGGATTCCTACATGAATGGACTGCGCCCCAGGGTAAGCTCAAGAAGGCTTGTGTTGCGGGTACTCAAACAAAGATAAAATATACAAATACTTAAATAGAAAACAGCCATGACTCAGAATCAAAATACCTGTGCTCATCACACAAATAAATGCCCTTACTGGGATTTGAACCCAGGACCGTCGGCAGGGTCACTACCCACTAGGCCAGACCTGTCGTCACGTCAATCAATCTATCTCTTAATTAATCTTTGTACGTGTATGCGGCGCTCCCGCAAAAAACGATATTCGTAAATTTCGGGGGATTGTCTCTGTCACTCTCATGACGCCTAAATTAGAGTAAAAGAGAAAGATGCTCGAAATATACGAACTTCGATGTTCGCGGTACCGGGCCTGTTGTCAATCTGTCGTATTATGTTAAACGATCGTTTTTGATGTCTATTGGACATGAAACTGATAGACAGGAGGAAATCAGAATAAACGAGCGAGAAACGTCATATCTGTGAACAAAAATCCTTTCCCAAAATAAATTCAAACCATATTTCTTCTATTATCCACACTAATATTATAAACGCAAAAGTAACTCTCTCTGTCCGTCTGTCTGTCTTACCTCTTCAAACTACTTAAACTACTTGGGATGAAATTTGGTGTGGAGAGAGTTTGAGACTTTGAGCTACGAGAAAGGACATAGGGTAATTTTTATCACGCAACCATACTTTAAAGGACAGACATGGCTGGACGACGACGCGAGGAAAAGCTAGTATATAATATATGCGTCGTGGGCTGAAATTTTATGTAAAATACAGTACATTATATAATAATAAAATAATACAGTACAAGGCGCGCATAGTTCGGCGGTTCCTCTCTGCAGCCCTACCAACCAGTCTGAGGCCCTGCCCAGTTGTCGGCTGTACCCTAGGTTAGGTTTTTTACTGTTTTGATACGTTTTAGATTTATAAAAATGTTATAAAAACTTAACTGAAGAGATATTTATGAGAATCATTCTAATTGCTTTCTTATTCTCATTATACAAATATTCATGGGTAAAATAAAACTAATAAGGGCCGATTTTTCAATTGTCAGATAAGCACATACCTATCTGACAGATACCATAGAGTTATTCGCCGAATAAGGCTTATCTGACGATTGAAAAATGGGCCCTCTAACTATTATATATAAGTACCTACGGACGTCGGTTTTTCGGGTATACACGCGACCTCAAAATCTGCATAGCTAACAAACAAATGACATTTGAAATGCAAATAAAACCTACAGTCTACTAGGAAGTGTTCTAACTAACGTAATGCAAGTAGTTGGTCGGTGACGTCACCCGGGTTCATGGCCGTACGGCGAGTTCACCTGAGCTACCTCTGAAACTACTGCGAACTATTGTTAGCTCTAGAAATAAACGAGCAACTTTCAACCTTATGGAAAACACATAGGTGCCACGGTGTGTACATGTTTTTGGACGTGATAGTATATAAGACTTTTCTGTGAAGTGGTTCGGTTGAGACAATGAACAAGAGCAGGCAATGCTTCCATTGTGATTTCGTTATCGTAGTAATAGCATTTATCGCTTTTTAAGCATGAATAGTTTTAGTAGATGTTATAGGCGTTATAGGGCTTAACGTGCCGCCTTTATCATCATCATCATCTTAGTCCACTGCTGGACATAGCTCTCCCATAAACAGCGCCATTGCGCCCTGTCTTCAGCTTCCCGCATCCAGCATCCGCCTGCAATCTTTCGTAGTTCGTCAGCCCACCTGGTCGGTGGGCATTCCAAACTTTAAATGCTAGGCTCGATTCCACTTTACTGATCTAATTGCAATATTATTGCGTGGTATGAGGACGACATTTTCTTGGTACAGGGACTTTTAACGTTACAGGTGAAAACAAAAACTAGCATACTGTCAATTTTGTTTTGGACTGTGTACAGTCAGCAGCAAAAGTTGCTAAGCGTTTGAAGTGTTCAAAATGACCTACACGCGCTCTTATTCTCTTCACAATAGAGACGACGATGTTGACCTCATTTTGAACACCTCAAATGCTTAGCTACTTCTGCTGCTGACTGTACATGTTGTTTTCAAGTAACATTTATTTTGTATGATAATAATAAATTTATGAATTGGCATGTTTAAAAGAAATGAGGGTTAAAATCAAACCTTACATTTAAAGCCCAATACACCCTGAACACCCCACTAGAAGAAATTGCGCAATACTGGTTTGGCGATTCTTTGGGAAGGCTTATTTTCAGCAGACGTCTTTACGCTGTAATAGTGTAGTGATATAGAAATCTCCACACCACCTCCTTATTATTAATGATTGTGAATTCATTGTAAACAATTACACCGGCTGCAAGAATCGCGAATTAACATAATACGATATGTTTGTATAATTTTATACTGCGCATTCTCAAGCGCATACTCAAAATGTTTTCTGCGTAAATTCAAAAGGAAACCTTTCGAATCTTTTTTATTTATTTCTTGTTGAGGTTGTATATACTCGTAGTTTTTGAGTATTTATTATTTCTTTTATGTTTCGATTTTTAACTTATTTTGTCATGTTTGATTTTTGTATGTCAATTTATTAGTTTTGTTTTTGAATCAGTATATTTTCGTTGCTCCAAGCTGTTGGTGTGTTATTTACAACAACCCCGTGTCCTTTTTAATTCTTGTTTCATAAAAGTAATAGTATGTGTATCTGATCTAGCAGGTTGGGTTAGTTAATGGTCTCTCATAAGAACTATGGCCTCTTGCCACGTAACATTCGTTAAAAATATCCCTCTATTCATCCCTCCAGTGAGTGTTCTAAAGTACGATGTTATACATTATATTAAAGATGATATAAAAAGTGACCAATCCCACTGATGTCTGAGGCCGGATTTGAACTGGCGTCACTCTTCAGCTTTCGTGATTCACCTGACCCCTGAACAACCCATGGCATGTCGGGACTCGTTGAACGTCCAGAACTGATAGCATGGTTACCATTTTATCGTCGCGCTGTCTGTCACTGTCGCACTCACATACTTGTTAGAGCGTGACAAATGATAAAAACCCGACCATATTTGGGTAGCAGGCGACATTGATACTATAAGGACATGCTTATGTATATTCGAATAACTTAGGGATTTTGGTAAGCGAAGGAGGTGCTGCCATCTATCCTCCGTTCGGTACCTTTGAACAATATGTTTTAAAATTCAAAGTTTGACCTTTAACGGGTATTAGTATCTCAGTAATGCGATATATGTCGACGCGTAATGATATATAATGCGGAAATAATTTTCTTAAGAATAATAGGGAATAGGTATTATTTGCGTGATCGCTTCTAATTAGTTTAGGTAGGTACTATAGTCAAAAAATTATAAATATTTCGTCAACTTTCTGGGCATAATAAGCAAAGCAGAAAGCTGCACCATTGATATTAGAGGTATAACAAATTTTGAATTATTTGTACTTGAAAAGTACAACATCTGTGTTCAGCGTCAAATAGTTAGTGGCAACCAAAATGGCCAAATATATCGATACAGATCTTTATTTACATGTGTTTCGCTATATTTGGCTATACTGACTGCAACTAACTATATGATGCTGAAAGAATGATGCTTTTAGAATAGAAATAACCCGAATGTTTTATTAATTAAAAATAAGTTTTTTTAAGCTTTACCGTGAAGAGATGAAGCGATGTGAGTGCAAGTCATTTGACAATAATAGTCTTTATATTATTGATATTATTTTGTCGCGTTATTATTGTCGCGAGCAAGCCTCATGACATGAGCGACGTTTAGAAGAGCATCCAATTATCAAATTGTCATGAATGCCGCTTTAAAGTGGACCTCGTGAAGCGTTCGAGTCTTTATAGAAAGAGAGATATGTTAAAAATGCGCTGCGAGATGATGTCAAATTGCGATTAATATAATCAAATCTCGAATGCCGCTCCTGTGTTAAAAATTTGTTGTAGTGTGATGTCCAGTTATCTATGTAATTAGGTCATCTTGATTTTAACCTACTATATAACTTTGTTTTTTTATCAATAAATGTACGGCGCACTTGCATATAGATAGTGATATCTACAAACACCTGTTTTCACACGTTTTAGATAAGCTAGATATTTTAGTACAATCGTCTGTAAAAATGCGTCTCAACTGCGTTACATACAATTCTCAACTTTATTTGTTCGAGGGCAAAGTAGGTAATCGCATTTCGAAAATTGTCCTACTTGACTTGAGAGACTTAGTGACTAATCTAGGTCTCTGTCCAGTAATAGGACTTAAAGGGACTAAAGTGATTAATTATAGGCACTAGAAAGGGTCAAACAAACTTTGTGTTAACGCGCAGTGTATTTGAGCCTTTTTAGAAGTAATGAAGGATGAAACTGAAGCTTTAAAGTTTATAATAGTAAAAGGTCTATTTTCTTCGTAATAGTCTTTTAAGAAATGTCTATTAAGTACTTTTTTTTTATGACATAGGCGGCAAACGAGCAGACGGATTGCCTGGTGGTAAGCAATTACCGTCGCCCATGGGCACCCGTAACACCAGGGGAGTCACAAGCGCGTTGCCGGCCTTTAAGGGGGGTTAGAGCTCTGGGAATCTTACTTACCACCAGGAACACAACACTACATACCTGAAAAGTAGCAGTGCTATTATGGCTGTGGTTTTCTGTAAGGAGGAGGTACTTCCCCAGTTGGGCTGCCTCAGATTCAAGCGTGATGGTACTTCGCTGTGCCCTACCTCTCATTGTTGGACGTAGTTTAAGGACATACCCGGGTCCAAATTACTTAAATACATCCTTACACAAATTGCCTGGGCCCTACGGTAAACACAAAATGGCTTATTGTTATATTTTTTCTTATACGAATTGTTAAATACATAGAAAACACCCATGACTCACGAATAAATATCTGTGCTCATAACACAAACAAATGCCCTCACTGGGATTTGAGCCCAGGACCGTCGGCTTCATAGGCAGGGTTACTACACACGTCGGCGATATATGTGATAATACGGGTATACGATTATTGTATTATTATATCATAGCACCTATTACTATATTAATCTATTACGACTAGCTCCTAAATTGTAATTTTTGAAAAAAAATGCAGCATAAAATTAAAAACACACTGGTTTAGGAAATTTAGCGATTACGCAGGTAATACAATCGTTATATTGATCTTAGTAAAATCTAGATCTCATTTCCAAGTCTAGATTCTACGAATGCTACGCCGTAGCACTCCACAGCAAATGAGTACTAAATCAATACTTCGCGTAATATATTTTCTTCTTACTTTAGTACAATCAATTTATGAGAGGTAGGGCACAGCGAAGTACCATCACGCTCGAGTCCGGAGAAGCCCAACTGGGGAAGTACCTCCTCCTTACAGAAGACCACAGCCATAATAGCACTGCTACCTTTCAGGTATGTAGTGTTGTGTTCCTGATGGTGAGTAAGGTTCCCAGAGCTCCAACCCCCCTTAAAGGTCGGTAACGCGCTTGTGACTCCCCTGGTGTTGCGGGTGCCCATGGGCGACGGTAATTGCTTACCATCAGGCAATCCGTCTGCTCGTTTGCCACCTGTTGTCATATAAAACAATCGCTAAACTTTATATAAGCTTTATAATTTCATATCACGGTTGACTACCTGGCTTGTAGGCTAGGTCTGGCTTAGTGGGTAGTGACCCTGCCTATGAAGCCGATGGGTTCAAATCCCAGTAAGTGATATTTGTTCCTGAGTCATGAGTGTTTTCTATGGATTTAAGTATTTGTATATTATATATATCGTTGGCTGACTAGTCACATCACGACACAACTAACACAAGCCTTCTTGAGCTTAACTGGTGCTCAGTCAATTTGCGTATGAAAGTTCCGTAATATTTATTATTTGTAGGTACTCGTATATAATATATTATATATTACGCTGACTGAGTATCCATAAAATAAGCCTTCTTTAGCTTACCGTGGCACTCAGTCAATTTGTGTAAAGATGTCATGTAATATTTTTAAATATTTATTAATGACTCGAAACTACTTGTCTCTAAAAATGTATCCTTTACTGTCTTAATCGAAATTATATTTGTTAGAATGAAACAAAATTCATCAGTCGTTATGAATAAGGCAGCAGTTTCTTGTCTTTGTTGAATTCAAAACACAAAAGGTTTATTCAGTAAGTAGGTACACTTTTACACGTCGAGTATATTATAAAAATAAAAGAGAAAAATGAAACTACACCGGTTCTAACCCTACACCTCTGACCCGAGAAGCATTTTAACTTTTATGACCGGTAAGAAAGTCTGCTTATTTTTTCAAAACAGTATTACAAAAAATGTGTTTCTTCACAAGCAAATGAAATTAGAACATTTTGTATTATAAATAATAATAAAATAAAATATAAATAAATATTTCGGGACAATCTTACACAAATCGACCTAGTTCTACGGTAAGCTCAGTAAGGCTTGTGTTGTAGGTACTAGACGACGATATATATAATAGTTAGATACATATAAATACTTAAATACATAGAAAACACCCATAGAAAGTACCTACGTTTATATATTTTTAAACTGAGTTATTAGCGAGTCGACCGGTCGTATATAAAACTGTAATAATATCAGCTTGCCTAAGACAAACATCTTAATTTCAAATCAGTCAAATTTAGATGAAAGCATTTACAGGTAGCACGATTGTATTCAGTAGATGCTCAGATGCCTAGAAACAACGTTTTTACTGTCCAACCGAAGTGTATCGAAAAAAGTGGACACACCCAATCCAGTACCTATACAAAACTCGTTTCTAACGTCGTTGATTGGAAATATACACAAGCGATCTTACGACATCTTCACGAAAGGATAATATAATGTAAGTATATCTTATCTGTGATATTATAGCATTCTAAAAACAAATGACTCCAAATCGCTACGTCATGCTTTCGGCGCCGTTTCCCCAAAATGTTTAATTAGAGTTCGCGAGGGAATTAAATTCGACGGAGCGCATAAAATCGATAGAGGTTGCACATGTAGGTATCTAATAGTTTACCAGGTAGGCTCTATGCGGAAGTCGATTTTCCCTGTCATCTATGTGTGCATGCGCGGAACGCACACATCTGCTGTGCAACTAGCCCGGCCGAGGTCGCCCACATTGGCCACATCTGATCTGTGCAAATGTTCACTCAGGTCTTTGCCCGCGCTCAGGGTCGCACGGTCGTATCTCTCAATTTTTGCTTGTTAATTATAAAAATAATGCGTTATATAACGCTGGTTGCCTCTCGCTCGCACTCGCGTGGCTATACGTAAGCCCGTCGCGCCGCCACCGGCGTTGCGCGCACACATTGAAGAGGCCTAGAAAAATACATCCACGAATTTCGGCTATCCGTTGCGTGTGTGCGTGAATGACGTTATCGCACAATGCGATTACAGGGCCGCATTGGGTGCGCGGCTGCTCGCTGAAATACAAACTGCGTGCATTGAGTATAAACAAGGAAATGCTCCGTTATGTTGTGTTGAAACTATCTCTAAATAATTTCAAATACAGTCTAACTCGATTTTAACAACAAAGTAATCTAGACGTCTTAGTGTCGGTTGGTTTTTGGGGATTGTTTGGAACGAAGTGCATTATCTGTCCGATTCGTACCCGGCGTTACACGTGCCGCGATTTTGTGTTTGGCGATGCGATCTTTGGCAGGCATTGTATGCATCGTGTTTGCGCAGCCCCCCCTCCCGCGGCACCCTCGCACCCCGCCGCCCGCGTTCGATTTGAATTTAAACACATGCACGCATTTACGCAAAGGTTGGATGTCAATTGATTAGTTTTTAGATAAAGTTGGCCAGCAATTAAAATTGGCGGTTGTGTTGAGCTTATATGTCATATGGGATTTATTGTTTTGGTGTGTCGTGACTATTTGTATGCTATTTATATTACACAGTCTCTTTGCGCATTGGATAAATATTTATTATAGGTATTTCCGTTAATAGATTACATGAAAGTAAACAAGTTATTATCATAGTATTACGAATTTTTGTAGATTTTTGAGGTATGATAAATAAAAAATAGTCGTGACTAGAAATAACTATTCTATTTTCTGTCACGCTTTAGCGTCTTAAACGTAATACAAACATAATTTTATTTATCTCTTTTTGAGTAACTCAGCGGTTTACCATTATTTTTTGTACAGGCATGTTTTATATTTAGAGCAATACATTACATTACTGTGTAGGTATATTAATTATATTATTGGGCACCAAAAAATGCAATAATGTATTTTTTATACTGAAGGAAATCATGGAAGATAATTTGTCCGATCTCTGTTTATAACAATCCTGAAGAGATTACATGTTCGGACCAAATCGCATTATGACAAATTATAACTTTATGACAATCAAGATTGTGCAACCCAACACGAACCCGTTTTTTTCTGTGGCAACAAATATTATTCTGATTCTTATAATAATAAACATTGATATCGGTGCAACTGAAATGGGCGTGGATGTTATATTTATATTTGAAAAATACTTACACATCTGTTTATAGTATACATACATACATTTCAGCCGTATGCAGTCCATTGCTGGACATAGGCCTCCCACAAATATGACTTGTTGTCATCTTGGGGGTAGTTGTCATAGTTGCCACGCTTGACAGGCGGGTTGGCGACCACAGTAGCTGTAGAGTGGGTTTCGACGGACGCTGCTGCCCGTCCGTAGGATTTTTCCCTTTGTCGCCTCTTACGACAACCGCGGGAGGAGATGGGTTGGTGGGTGGTGCTATTCTAGTCAGCCGGCATCACACGGCATGTTTATAGTTTAATGTACACATTTTAAATTTGTTAAATCGGGTCACTCACGTTTTTTAAGTTGATTAATATATGTCGAGCAATATTCAACGTATATAACGTGAGTTATAAGATTTTATATATTCGATTGTCACAATAGTTTTGAATGTTTAAATTAACTATAGAAAATCTACTCGTATAATTGACCAAACGAGTCTTCGTACGTTTAACTCAATAAAACAGGTTCGCATTTTTATTTTACTTAATAAAAAACCTTAGTGGATATGATACTTTACCCGTGTAAAGTCAACCTTTACACCTTTAGTCGCAGTGGCGCGGTTTAGCATAACAACTTAAACGTGTAACACATCCGAAAGAATATTGCGTAGTAGAAATTGCAACGGATATTATTTCAGTCATGCCGGCCAGTCATGGTCGGTAGTTGTCTACGTGTGAGCGTGATAATTATATTTATCTCTTTCAATCGCGCTGTTTTAAAAAGTGACATCTGCTTTGACATCGAGTCCATTTCCGGGTTGGTATGTCAGAATGACTATAGCCTTTAGCCTGCAAGTCAAAATCTTATTGATAGAGTAAAGGCGAATTTACACCTGCAAGTTACTGCCGCAAGTTTTGAGATAAACTCATATGCAAGACAAAGATGCAGATAATTGAGTTGGTAAACCTTAGATATATTATATATACAATTTGAATTTTAACGAACGACGACAGGCCCCGTACCGCGAACATTGAAGTTCGAGCATTTTTCTCTTTTACTCCAATTAACGCTTCATGAGAGTGACAGAGACAATCGTTAGAAATTTACGAATATCGTTTTTCGATAGAAAGTGATACCTTAAGATGTTTGCACTGTATACAGCGGGTCACACTTGTGTTCTCAATTACAAGCTAAGTTAATGTAGGACAGTGGCGCAATAAACAAACTTTAAAAAAAAAACTTTGCAGTGTTAAGGATATTTCTGATTTTTAAATTAACTAGCTGCTTTACAACATAAAAAAAAATATTTAAATCAGTTTAGGTTCAGAGTCCTCCCTTACCTACACACGAGTTACCAAAGAGTTATTTTATATGGTCGAGTCTCACGATAGTTTTTGTTTTTTAGTTTTAACCCTTACTGATTTGAAATACCTAAAGCCCCATTTAGACCATGCAAGAACTTGTATACGATAATCATTACATTGCGGGCTATCG
This sequence comes from Grapholita molesta, assembly GCA_022674325.2. Lineage (NCBI taxonomy): Eukaryota > Metazoa > Arthropoda > Insecta > Lepidoptera > Tortricidae > Grapholita > Grapholita molesta. The sequence goes on along the minus strand of CP053124.2, from coordinate 16,951,020 downwards.
GTGTACGGCGTATTCGGTCGCTTTATATAACCCCGCAATGTAATGAAAATCGTATACAAGTTCTTGCATGGTCTAAATGGGGCTTTAAGAACGCTGGTGGCCTAGCGGTAAGAACGTGCAACTTGCAATCCGCAGATCGCAAGTTTAAACCCCGGCTCGTACCAATGAGTTTTTCGGAACTTATGTACGAAATATCATTTGATATTTATCAGTCGCCTTTCGGTGAAGGAAAAGATCGCGAGGAACCGGACTAATCCCAATGAGGCATAGTTTAGCTCTGACTTGGAAGGTCAGATGGCAGTCGTAAAACTAGTGCCTACGCAATCTGGGATTAGTTTCCAAGTGGACCCCAGGCTCCCGTGAGCCGTGGCGAATGCTGGGACAACGCGAGGAGGATGATTTAACGCATTCTCTGCGACCAACGCACATGTTTTTTTTTTTTATGACATAGGCGGCAAACGAGCAGACGGATTGCCTGGTGGTAAGCAATTACCGCCGCCCATGGGCACCCGTAACACCAGAGGAGTCACAAGCGCGTTGCCGGCCTTTAAGGGGGGTTGGAGCTCTGGGAACCTTACTCACCATCAGGAACACAACACTGCATACCTGAAAGGAAGCAGTGCTATTATGGCTGTGGTCTTCTGTAAGGAGGAGGTACTTCCCCAGTTGGGCTAACCCAGATTCAAGCGTGATGATCATCGCTGTGCCCTACCTCTCATTGTTGGACGTAGTTTAAGGACATACCCGGGTCCGGGTCCGGGTGCGTTCATTTCCATACATTTTTGGAGAGGGTGACAGAAGCGATGTGTTAAAATGCCTGCCTGTCTTTACGACAGCCCACACGAAAGGGTTTATGCGAAAACAACATTTTACCTGAACCTCATTTTTAAAAATCGATTCATAGTTTTAATTATGAAAATGTATGAGATAGTCATGATATTGATAAAAGCGTATTTTTAATATTACCTTAAACTTAAACCAGACGCAGGCATTAGTGTTATTGAACCGTGCGATATTGCGATGGTGTGACGTCACAATTGTCGCTTCAAGTGTACTCAATACATTGCTGCCCGAAAATAATTCAAATATTATTAACGCTTTAGTGGTTAAGACTAATTTAAAATTAACTTGCAATATCTGTTCATAGTACAAAAATTATGTTTGGTTACGTTTCGAGGAAATATTATATATACTCGCTGTATATTATAGGTTACGGTTCGTATGCCTACGTACAATTTGACACAATTAAATAAATGTGACGCAATGTTATAAGGAAAACAGTATAACATATGATTATAACTCATATTTGGTGTGGTCGAGTACCATAGGTATAGTTATTAATTTCATGACAGAAAGGCATTTATTTCGTCGGCGAACTGTGTACACCTGGGTTACAACGGAGCGGCTACATATTACTGAGTTGTGACCCTTTTGTGTTTGTCATCATCATCATCATCACCTCTGTACCTTTTCACGTTTGAACCGCTAAATGGTGATTATTCGGGCGTTTGAACCGTTCTAGTTCTTATCACTCTGTCCAGATTTCTGTAGAAAAGATCACACAGTTTGATGTTATATTTGGTTTACTGGTAGACATCTGGGCTGGCTAAAGGACAACAAAAACCTACTTAATATAATGCAGGCACTTCTACAGAAATAAGAACGGTTCAAACGCCCAAATAATCACCCTGAACCGATTGGGGTGAAATTTGATATGGCGAGAGTTTGAGCTACGAGAAAGGACAGGATATTTTTTATCCCGAAATCATACTTTAAAGACGGGCATGGCTGGCTGATGAAGTCGTGAGGAAAAACTAGTTGGAAATATAATAACTTCAGGGTTTGAAGAGTAAAAACGACTGAAAAGGACTTCTTGTGCTAGGTTTTTTTTTAGTTTTTTTTCCAATCTACTTTTATTTATTATATTAATTACGAACGTATCTATGTGACGTAGTTCGTATGTTACACAAATGTGGTTCACACAGAACGATTAAAGCAAAAATCGCCTTTTCTGCGGTCAATAAACCGAGGTTTTAGTGGTCAAACCCGATAAGTTGAGTAAATGGGATTTTGAATTTAGAACTATATGTGAATTACATAAGATTGTTACTTCAATGAATTATGATATCGTTTTATCGGGTTTGACCACCCAACCCTCGACGGCTTACGTGATCACAAATTGTGTTCTTGTGATTTAGTAAGAGGGGCAGTTATTTGTGTTGATATTTCATAGAACCAAATATTTGGCTTTCAAACACGTAACTTTCACAATGTCCAGGAAAGACACGAACCTAACTGATCTGTACCATCCATATGTGATACCTATATAGCTCAATACCGAAACATTTCATAATATTTACAACTCAAACTGCTGAATCGAATTTCGATGGCTTAAACTGTTATAAATATACCTAGATATTTTTCTAGCAGGAACGACATTTGCTTTGTGCTTGCCACAATCAAAATATCGACAATCCTGTTATCGATAAGTAAGTACATAGTAATTCAACAACAATACGTACACACATTCTGCATACCTAGACGCCGCGTGACATCGATCTTGAACAAATTGAACGTAATCCGTACACTTGATCCAACTTATTTTTTTATTTGCAATTAATAGTTCAAAATTGTTTTCTGAAGTATGTAAAATATAAATAAATAGATAGTTTTGTTATTTTTATTTACTTTTAACCCTATTACCTAATATTAGTCTTGTTGACCTGTATGACGTTGAAGTGGTACTTATCGATAACAGGACTGTCGATGTTTTTATTTTGTCAATCACTTACAAGAAACCGTTCGTGCTAGAAAAATATCTAGGTATAGTTATAAAATTGAACGCCGGGAAGTACGCACCTTACGACCCAACTGAAAAATCGCGATCGACCCACTTTGCGCTCTAGGGCTATTTCCGACGCGGATGTTTCGCAGATGCATTCTTTGTCGAGGATTCTTCACACGCACTATTCATAGATAAAAACTATTGGCTCGATTGCCAAGAAATGTTTGATGGAATCAAGGATTACCAGATAACGGTTTACATACAGTTTTGTGGGTTAACATCAGTACCCTTACCATGAGTTGTGACATTGAGGTTTTCGATAACGAGTATCGAGTTTAATATCTGTGCATCTCGCTTGTACTATTTTAGTGCGAACGAGATGCAAAGATAGTTAACTCGATACTCGTTATCGAAAACCTCAAAGTCACAACTCATGGTAAGGGTACAGGTAAGCGGAGAGCTGCTTGCTCTCATCATGATCGTTTCAGCCAGAAGTCGTCCACTGCTGGACAAAGGCCTCCCTCAAATACTTGTATCACCTATGTAGTTACCATAGTTGCTATGCTTGGCAGGTGGGTACGCGATATCAGTAGCTGTGGATTGGATTTCGACGGACGCTGCTGCCCATCCGTCGGTTTTTCCCCTTTTGTCGTCTTTTACGATACCCGCGGGAGAACATGGGCTGCTGCTATTCTAGTCAGCCGGCACCAATGCAATGAATTGAATGAATTTTTTGCGGCCTCTACATCAATGCCCGGCGTCAATGATGTACAGGCCGCAAAAAAATCTGACAGCACCTTATGGCCTGGACTTAACCCTTTATAGGGCAACTTCAAAATTTACTGATTTAAACTTTCACGGTTTGTAAACATTATTAAACATGAACGGGACTTAACCGCGTATATCCGAGACTACGAGGACAACGTCGTCTTCGAAACGTCGGAGGTAAATTTTAAAGTTAATATACGCGGTTAAGTCCCGTTCATGTTTAATAACTTTAAAATTTCAATGCAAAAATGACCACCCAACAACATAGTCTTTTTGTATTTTTTTCTTAACAAGAATCATTAGGCCAATCAAGCCGCGATGAGGCTTGAACGCACGACCACAGTGACTTTTGGGCGTTAAAGGGTTAAGATGCGATCATGCGGCGACTGTCATGTAAGTACAGTCAAATAATTTCAGTTCTTTGCCTCTTCGTACCATGTCACTGTGACGTTAATAAGATTTCTTGCTGTTTTCATATACATTTTTACTGATGTTGATGCCTGCAAGTGGCGGCGGGTCAGCGTTTTTTAGGCACGACGGAGCCATTATGGCTTTTGAGCCCAAAAACTAACTGTGGGAAAGTTACTTAAGCCGGCGGTCATCGGCTAATCTGGACACACCGGTGCTGATACCTACGTAGCTTTTATGTTGAGCATGACTATGGGATCTTCAAAGCTGGTATAGGTACATTGGTTATCTGAGTTGTATGTCTGGCTGTAAGAGCGAGGCCTCTGTTCAGCAGTGGACGTCTTATGGCTGAGATGATGATGATGATGTCTGTCAAATACTATCAACATAATGTCCTTTGAAAGTGCGTATCTTTTCCACGCCGTGCATTGTAGTCAAAGATCTCAACACACTTACCGATAGGAACTCTTAGTGACTAATATACAAAAATTACGAATTACAACTTTACAGATCTACATACGATGAACCAATGGCAAAATGTCTTTCACCATTCGTCTTGTGAAATTATACCCGGGTATTAATTGGACCCGGGTATGTCCTTAAACTACGTCCAACAATGAGACGTAGGGCACAGCGATGACCATCACGCTTGAATCTGGGGCAGCCCAACTGGGGAAGTACCTCCTCCTTACAGAAGACCACAGCCATAATAGTACTGCTACCTTTCAGGTATGTAGTGTTGTGTTCCTGATGGTGAGTTAGGTTCCCAGAGCTCCAACCCCCCTTAAAGGCCGGCAACGCACTTGTGACTTCCCTGATGTTACGGGTGCCCATGGGCGACGGTAATTGCTTGTCACCAGGCAATCCGGCTGCTCGTTTGCCGCCTATGTCATAAAAAAAAAAATACCCTTGTAGGATAAACGCTTTTAGTTAGACATCTATAATTTTGGTTTGGCTTGGGAATAAAAACATTAAAGTAATTATTACAGATTTTAATCTACAGTTGTCAATTATAATAGATCACGTTTATAAGACGTTAAATTTATGTTACCGGCGGTAGTTTAGCTAGATAACTTTAGTCAATTGACATACTTTTTCTGCAATGTGACCTTAATCTTTAATTAACAGTAAGATTTATGCGTGTGCTTCATAACGGAGGTCAACTTTTATGCTAACGATACTTTTGCAAGCCTACTTGCGAAATGTACGCACACAAATTTACATAAAATACATAAACATAGAATGTCATGAACAAAAAAAATAGTTTTTGGAACTTTTTGAAGTGAGTCGAGGTTTGACAATGGCGACTACCTACATACTTGAAAACATTGTAATTTTTAATTCAGATTTGTATTGTGGAGAGTTTATCATAAATGATCATTATAATACTAATATAAAAAAAGGGATAAGAGGTAAGTAATTGATTTTCCTTCGAAACTTTATTGAGATTAATGATATAAATATAAAATAAATTAATTAATTAATATTTCGCGACAATTCAAATCGACACAAAAAACAAATCGATCTAGTCCTACGGTAAGTTCGGTAAGGCTTGTGTTGTAGGTACTAGATAGGTAGGTAGGACGATAAATATAATAGATACATATATCTTTGTATAACAATCTTACTAATATTAAATAAATTATTTGTAATATAATAGATAGATACATATAAATATATCTAAACACATACATAGAAAACACCCATGACTCGGGAACCAATATCTGTGCTCATAAATCACACAAATATGACTGGGATTCGAACCCAGGACCATCGGCTTCATAGGGTCACTACCCACTAGGCCAGACCGGTCTTCAAAATATAGTTTCTTATTTTTTTTTGTGATCTCCCGTTAGTTGTTAATTATTATATTACTTATATATTTTAACCTTTGGGCAGTGAACCGTCGTTGGCTGGTTCTCGTTGTAATATTGAACCGTCTCGTCCGAGTTCTTGTCGCAGACGAGTAAGACGCAGAAGTGAACCAGACTAGAATGATCGAAGGTTCATTTTAAGTTAAAAGCGTTGGCGACTAGGGTCGACTGTGGCTCTTGGAAGGTTAAATATACTTTAAGTATTTGTAAAAAAACTTAAAAAATTGTTAGTTTTCATGAACAAATCATGATCCTATTAATACTTATTTCATAATATTCGGTGCATAAAACAGTCACACGAAAACCATAAATATTAGTGCGTGGGTTTTGGCGAATAGGGATTTAATCTGGAGCATTTATTCATGCGTTCTATTTTCTAAATCAGAATATTTCTAAATAGGTAACAAATCATTTGCTGGACGATTCAGGAATTTCAAATCTGAATGTCGATTTCAATTTAATATTCCCTTCATTCGTGCTTTACCAGTTAAATCGTAAGAAAGAACCGATGTACCACTTGGGTACAAACTTAGCTTATGAATAATTAACGAGAAATTAGTTTAGTGAATTAGGACTCCTATAGGCCTTTACTTTCTTTGGGATATCTTTTTTGTAAACTGAAGACTAATAAGAGTTAATTGCTTAAACCACTTTAAAACACTCGTTTTACTGTAATTACATTCTGCGACAACTTCCGTACGCATTGCATAAAGAAGCGGCAAAATATTAATCGCGATCTCTGTGCATCTCTATCGCTCGAATATGGAAAAGTAATAGAGACGCAGATGGATAAGTTTTGTATAGATATGGTGGCAGTATATGACCACTAGGTTTACGTAGCAGCTACACCGCTATAATCACCGCTTGCTGCAATCGCTGAGTCTTGTCGTGATAAACACTGCGAGATACATCATCATCCACATAAGCCAAAAACGGGTACCACGAATCATGGTATCCATAGTGATTGTCGTTGTCACCCGAATCATTTAATTAATCGACTCACGCTACCTACTTCAATAGAAACACGCTTGTCCGAGTAAGGGTCATCACTAACCCGCGCAGTAGGTAGCGAAATTATCCACCGCATCGTGTGACCCAGATATCGGTCTATTTCGGAATAGAGAGCAGCTGCATTATTTTTTGGGCAGCTATAGTGACCCGGTTTTGTACGCGCCAGCCCTAGAATCCTTTGTCTATTACCTTTACGTTAAAGACTATTTATGTATACATTATTTTTTCATGACTTTTTTTTGACATTTGTGTTGAATTTACGCGAACCGTTGGTGAAATTCGCGAATGATATAGTGTTAGGATGGCTCTCACAATTTGTTAGCAATGGGTAAATTTATCCTATAGAGGGCTTGTTATTTTAGTCGCACTCTGGCAGTTCCAGGGTGCTAGTGCGTGTTGTAATGACGCGTTGCACATTCTAGAAGGAAACTTTGAAGTGTGGATTTTTAATGAAGCGTGCTTGCAATTGCAATGCGACTGTAATACATCTATTTTGTGTGACCAATACGTTTCAATCAAATTCGAATGCCTACGTTAAATTCTCATTTAAAAACACTGGCTTATACCGAAAAATATTATCATAGAAAACAATATCTTCGTCTTTTGTTCAACTAAAAGAACATTCTTCACCTGAAAAACAAGGCATTTATTTAAAAATCAAGAACGTTGATAAATTACTAAATTCGCACATCGATCTCGTTTTATCTTTAAAGTAATTATTTAATATTCAAATTATGTCGAGCTATTTAAAAACCTTAGTCGTTAGGTGTTAATAAAACGTCTAGGTGGCTCTAAAAACGTAGTCAATCGAAATTACTCCACCAGCTGGTTTTACGAGGAGTCTACAAATTTAATTTGTTACATGACATCAAGCCTAAGATTTAGGCATTCAGTTTTATCTTTAATGTCAGGGCCAATGTTTCGCCGAATGAAGGATATTCGAATGTCACAACTAGTTTTGTGCGTATTTTAATGCGGTAACCTAATTGCTTCTTAGATGAAGATCTAGAGAATTTAAGTCTAGAAATTTTCAAAATACTCAATTTAGTTCATTTTAAAAGACTGGCGGTTAAATTTTCGCTTTGCTATTTATTCTCCTTGCCTCTTCTGCTTACGAACTTCAGCTAATGTTTCAAGATTTGAGCAAACGCTAGTCTTCATGTTGGACTTCAAACTGAATCGCGAAGACTCAGGTTATGACCAACAGCGTAGTTGAGGTAGACGTGAAAATCATACAGTATGTCAACGATATATTTACTTAGGCCAGTTAGATTCAGCAACAAGAAAGACAAGGAGTGGAGCGTCTCGTCCAAAGTACCTTGAAGAGCTACTGGTTCATAAAGGACCTAATGAAGGGCGAGCGTCTAATGTCACTGAAGCGTAAACTCAGTGTGTGTTCTGCCTGTCCTTACCTACGGCCTATGGAGCTCATACATGATCGCTCATCGAGAGCCAGAAGACCAAATTGAAGATCTGTCAGCGCCCAATGGTGCAAATTCAAAAATGGAAATGGTGTGCTGGTCACTTCTGTCGCATGCATCTGGATGGGCATATGTGTATAGCCACCATGTAAACGCAGTAAGACTGGAAAAAGCCCAAGCACGGGAGTAATAGTTGATTTAAGTACTGTAGCCAGGTTATTTTGCAATAGCAGAGCGAAAACGTTGTAGTATTTACGGGTTGCACATTGTACAAGGAAACTTCGACGCGCCGAATGTGGATTTTTAATGAAATGTGCTTGCAATTCTTAAAATAATATTTTTTTATATAGTTTTTTTTAGCAAATAAACGAATTTTACAATACCTGCGTTACAATACCTAACCATTCTGTTTTGTTATTTTGTGGTGCTGAAATCTGTATTTGCTAATCGTAACAAAAACATGTGCACTTCGCTCGACTTCCGCCTCTCAAACTTCAGTTAGGTGAAAGCTAGAAGCATAGTGCCGTCAAAGTAAATAAAAATGTAACATTTGCGCGGAAAGATTTAGTAAAGGAAATTCGGCACGGGAAAATGATTCTCAATTCCTATAGGCTTTCAAATGGTTCTATATTGAAATCAAAATCTTTTAGCTTTCTTACTTTATTAAGTAATAATACTCAAGGGATATGAAAACTGTTTACTGTTTGTGCTGTATTTAGAAAAAGAATAAATCTAGGGGCGGGCGGTTTATGTCTTAAGATATTTTATATAGGTACAGTCAGTAGCACACGTTGCTAAGCGGGCCATCTTGACATGGTTTTATTTTCTTAACAATAAAGTCGTTTTATGCTCATTGAGATCACCTCACCTTCTTAAGAACTTCTGCTGCTGACTGTACTTTATATCACGAGCGAACTAGCACAGTAATTAAAAAAACTGTGGTGTTAAAGGTATAGTTAGAGAAAAACGTTATAAACTTGCATTTGTCGTTACAACTAGCCGTTAAAACTTGAAGAAATATGTAAGCACCGCTAAATATTTGTTTAGGTAAGGTAGAAATAAATAGTTGTTACCTATAAAATTTATCAATTTTTATTTGTATGGGGCCACAGCTACGTTGTACTTTTTATTTAATATTTAAAAATTTATGAAGCCCTCCCTACCGTTTGAGGGATATTTCCAGGAAATTGCGAACGTCTTTAGTTCGACCGAAAATTGTCAGGATTCAATAAAGGGAAATTTGCGGCAACATTTATATCTCCTCAGTCTCCGCATATTTCATTTTTCCTCCTCGCCACTCCGTCAACGCAGCTATAAAACCACCAAAGATTTCAGGACAATAATCCACCGAAACCTTAATAAAACCCGAGTAAAGTTAAGGGGAACCATCTAGTTGAAAATGGACAGTAAAAAACCCGCAGCCTGCAATTACGGGGACTGATTACACAGTATAGTCTCCGCTTCGATGCCCCTCCGATACAGGTGGATAATTGATTTGACAAACAAAGAATTTGGGACTTTATAAAACCGTTACGCAATGCATTTTTTAGGGTCGAGAGGGGGGGCAGTCAGCGCTTTTCAGAAATTACGGCGGGCGGTGGGGCGAACGGTGTGGCGGGATATGACGTTCGATTTAAAGGGTAGGTGCGTAGGGGGTGGCCCCCGGGCGGGCTGCAGGGCGGCTGTTGACGGGTGCCCGGCGCCTGCGCGGTGCGGACGCCGCCCGATTTCCGTACGAGCGTTGACAGTTTGCCCGGCCTTACTTCCTCGATACCGCGCGTCCGCGGCGTCGCTGCTCCCGGCCGCGTTCTGCCCACCTGGCCTTCGGACCTCACTCGCCCGCTTGCCCGCCGATGGCGGAGTGACCACTCTACGTGAGTACCGCATATTTTCTGTGTTTGCGGTTTCGGTGCGGTGCTGGCACGGCTACCGGCGTGTTATCGCAGTTTTGCAGCGTGCAGCATTTAACCGGATACGTGCATTTTCTTTGTCCGCTGATTTATTGTTCATGGCCCTTTGGTAAAAAAGGTTTGATTTTTAATAATAATTTATTGTTGAAATTTCTTTAAAAGAATTTTTTTTTTACACTTCATTTTTGACACCTAAATTTGGATCTGCCAGTATCATCAACTTGAGTTTTTATATTATTAGAATAACGTTACTATTCAAATAGTGCTTATTTAGTGCAGCATGTTAAATACTATTCGTAAATATATTTTCATTCCACCGGAAACCATGGTATGTTCCAGTATATTGATAACAGGAACATAGCGCTTGAACGCATTTCCTAATAATTTCATTTAATTTTGACCATTCGTGATAAAAGTCTGTCATTTTAATGTTAAAATCAGCTAAAAAAACAATCATGTGGTTCGAAATTATTCCTTTGAAAGTTATACAACTGTACTTCCACAAAGTTTTAGATAAGGATTCATAAAACCTTTAGAATAATATTGGGTAACATGTACAAGTGTATATTCTCCTAAAAAAAGACATGGTTCGCCTAGTTATTATATGAAAATAATTGTTTTAAAACAGCACGAAGTTGATACATTCATAGCCTAATACGATTACATATTTAATCTAACCTATACCTATTAAGGAAGTGAATTCATTGTCGACCACAAGGCAATATTTTGCGACTTACCTTATTCAGTGTAATAACATAGTTAATATGTAAAGCCAGGTGCCATGATCGGGTACCTATTTATCAAGTCAGATGCAAGAGTTTGACATTGAACGCTCGTATGTACGCATGCGCTAATATTTGTCCAGATGTGGAAGTGCGAGTAGAGTTGCCTGTATTCCATATGGCACCTGTACGCAGGCACGCTTTGGTGGTACGGAAACCAGTTTAAGACAACAGTAAGAACTGTGTGTTATCCAAGACCACATTTACACTGGTTCGTTGAAGCAAATGCAAGGTAGGCGATGGTATGAACTGCCCTGAAATGCCTCAGTGAAAAAGTAGTGAACGAACCGATCGTTTGAATTTCGAACGCCCTTTCGGTCTTTTGTTTTAATGCTTTGTCTTTAAGGAAGTCGGTATCACACAGAAAATTTGAGAAAATTAGTAAACGAAACGTAATTTAATATAATGTTAAAAAGATATTTAACTACTCGCACTTGACTCATTTGATCTGTGGTCTGCCGATGGGTAAACCCGTTGAACTGACCCATTTTGCTCTTGACCTGGGACCGTAAATATTGTTTTGGAATGTCAGAACGAATGACAATTCAGGTGATTTTCTTTTTATACAGTGTTTTTCGGTTCAATTTTTTGTGTTTCTTAATCCATTGGTAACTTAATTTTAATGTAGTTCTAAACAAATAAATCTAGTTAAAACTTTTGCGTACCTCGGTTAGGTGAGAATATATTGTTTCGTCTCGTGCCTACCTAAAATGAACCCTAAGCCCCGACAATAAAGCTTTTGTTCTTTATACCACGTGTCACTAGCTTACTAGCCCACGCGCCACGTTTCGTAGCACGCAAAATTACGCATAAGCTATATAACCGGATAATCTTATTGGTCAACGTTTTAGTTTTTTCAAGTACAGACGCGTCGTAAATACGTATACATTTAACGTCACAAATATATGTAGCCACGACGCTTTTACCAAGGCGTGAAGTATTGATTACATCTTTTTGTCACATGAAATGCATCCAAGTTTGAGATGTGACCGTATATATTATCGCAACCCATCGTTAGAAATTTAGTGAAACTAAAATGCCTTCTGTTTTCGGTTAGAAGTAGCTCGGTAAAATCACCCTTATGGTATGTAATAATATTCAATTCTTTATGCCGATTTACATGTACATAAAAAGCAATACAGTTGTTTCAACTATCAGTATCGAGTCAGAATACAAAGGCGCTACCGCCAAAAACGATATTCGTCAATTTCGGATGATTGTCTCTGTCACTCTCATGATGTTTTAATTGGGGTAAAAGAGAATGATGCCCGAAATTTACGAATATCGTTTTTGGCGGTAGCACCCCAGTTTTTACTTAGCCCCATATCTTCATATTACTATCAAACACGAAATCGATATTGATTTCAGGGATATATAAACTAAATCTATTGTCAATATGTGGAAATGCTGGCTTACTGCAAATAGTGGTAAAGGAAAATAAGTTGTTCGTATTCTATGAGCATCGTTATTGCGCTTCTAAATTCATTAAAATCGCTCTCCGCGTCGACCTCTCAAAAAACCAGTATAAGAATACGCTCTCCGATTACGAGTAGTCATAAGTATATAACGGGCCACGAGTTCTGATTACATTGGTTATTACAAGTGTTCGTCTGACAATCGCTCAATAGGTAATAGGAATAACGCAGCTTGGTTACCCCCCTCTGCAAACGGCATGGATTTTGTTGGATGAAATAAAATATACATCGATAACGAAATATGAAAGACAAATAACCACTTGCTAGGTAAGCAAGCATGCTCCATCATCGGCCTCATCGTCGCTTACCATCAGGTGAGATTGGGGCCAAATGCTAACCTATCACTAAAAAAAAAGAATCACATTACAGCCTTACTGACATTGATGTAAGATCGAATTTGGAATAACTTTTTTTATCACTACGCACATGTGTTACAATTACAACTATATAGTAAATTAGAAACGCCATCAGAAAAATCGATGTTACATTACTTTTTAAAAATTTAATAGATTATAGACCAAGTAACGTTTCTATCTTTCTCTCGTTAACTACTACAACAGAGTTCGCTATATCAACCTTGCCACTTCATCTACAAGTAGGGAAAGGGATGATATGTTTCTACATTATAGCATTGGCATTAAAGGTGTATAACTATCCCTGTATAAGGCCCCATTGAGACATGGTATCGCAGAATTCTTTGCAGCTATCGGAAGCCTACATTTCAAAGCCTATTTTAAGAGCAAGTAAAATTTCCAACAAGTACAAGTGACATTGTGCCATAATATTAAGACGGTATGGTCGAATTTTCAAGTGCGCATATGTGGTCGATATATCGCCTCTGCCTTATTAAGGGATATACATATATCGCCCTTGGCTATTCATACATCAAAAAAATTATCTCAACATATCATTGTCCCATCGTTGTTTGACCATGAAACACTGATAAACTCAGAAACTATTGAGCGACTATTAGCAGTTTCCGAATATTTTTGGTATTATAAATGTAAATAAATAAATATAAATATAAATATTCAGGACAATCTTACACAAATCGACCTAGTCAGTACGGTAAGCTCAGTAAGACTAGTGTTGCAGGCACTAGGCGACGATATATATATAATAGATAGATACATATAAATACTTAAATACATAGAAAACAACCATGACCCAGAAACAAATGTCTGTGCTCATCACACAAATAAATGCCCTGACTGGGAATCGAAACCAGTTTTTCGTAGCACGATTGTTTAGTTGTCATAATATTCAATTAAGAATAATTTTTGGTGATTTTTAAGTAGAAACACTACTAAGTAAGTGCCTATAAACCTTTTAAAAGAAGATTACAAAATAGTCAAATACTTGAGAAAGTTCAAGGGTTCCGCTGTGTCCACGGTGGTCTAATTGGTAGAGCATCAGCCTCGAAAGCTGAGTTGCGGGTTCAAGTCCCGCCTCGGACGTCGGTTGGACGGTCGGACTGCCGATTTATCTCATATTCTAATTAAGTATATGTCATATTATTAACCCAACTTCGCAAGAAAATAGATAAGTCTCGGACTTTCCCGTGCGCGTATGTTTAGTTTGCGGTTTCAGTGTACCAAATATGATACACTTATTAATAACCATTGGGAAAATATCGATTTGTCTCATGGATTGAAATTAATTTAATTATAGGTTTGTATTACCCAATTATGTGCGTCAGAACAGAACCTGTTACGTACGTGTGTTGGCTTGCAGGAGGGAACCGAACTGGGGTACCCACAGATGTTCTCATCTACCCACATGTCAATATATAACATGCCTTTCCCTCAGGATAGATGACACTTCACCTCACTTTGCACTCTAATTGTTTATTGTCTGTTACACTACACTATATGGTTCATGATTTAAACTTAATTACCTACTTCTATGTTACACATTATTATCTAATATTGTATTGTTATTTAAATTATTATTGGCTATCTGCACTAGTATTGGCATCATCCTCACTCCCCGACTCCGACTCCATGTCTGTAGTACCACCTTCTTGAAGCGCTATCTTCTTCAAAGATGGCCTGTTAGACAGCGGACTTTCACTCGACCGAGGTCGTTTGTAACTGCTAGGTTCTTTCCTTACCATAACATCGTCATTGTTCCGTACTATGCACTCTTCTGGACCTTTAACCCCAATCATCTCTGCCCACTGGACCGGTGGAGGAATCCTTACTGTGCCAAATGCTTCCTCTTCACTTCCGTCTTCCCCCTGCTGGTATAACCTGGGGTTCGATTTTCTATTACTGACTGAAGGACTTTCTTTACATTCAGCATTTTTCCCTTCTTCTTCTTCTCGCCTAGTAAATCCTAACATCTGGTTTACATGCCTTATGAATAATTTATTAGCTTGTTTAATCTTATACCTTAAAACCCCTATTCTTTTGACAATTGTACCTTCTAGCCACCTAGGTCCACCGCTATAGTTTCGAAACAGATTGTCTCTCCTACTTTAAATTCTCTCACCCGTTTCATTTCATTATCTTGAATATCTTCAGTATCTTTTTTCTGCATTGAAAGGGGATGAAGCCTATCAAATTGAGTCCGGAAACGTCGGCCATTCAATAGTTCTGCCGGTGTTTTCCCTGTGACAGAACTAGGAGTTGTCCGCAAACCATACAATATCTTCTGCATTCTTGTTGACCACGGTAAATGAGACATCTTCTTCAACTTTAATTTAATTGTCTGGACCGTTCTTTCTGCCTGGCCATTTGACGCAGGGTGATATGGAGGCACCAGTATGTGCTTAATACCATTGTTTTAAAATATTGACATATTTCTTCTGACGCAAAAGCTCTCCCGTTATCACTTACTATCGTATCAGGCAACCCTTGTTGAGCAAATATCTCGTCTAGTTTATTAATCACTGTACCTGAACTCTGCTCATTTACTATTTTAACCTCTGGCCATTTTGAGAACGAGTCAATTAATATTAAGAAAATTTTACCCATGAAAGGACCTGCAAAATCAATATGCAGCCTAGACCAAGCTTTTGGTGGTGATATCCATCTATGAGTCACCTTGGTTGGCATATTTCTTACTTCCATACAAATCTGGCAATTCCGTACCAGACTTTCTATGTCTCTATCAAGCCCTGGCCACCAGAAATAACTCCTTGCAATCGCCTTGGTAATAACAATTCCATCATGATTGTTATGTAACTCCTTAAGCACACTCCCGCGCAACTTCTGAGGTACAATTACTCGACCTCCCCACAATACACAGTCATTGTATTCCGTTAATTCATCTCTTCGCACATGATAATCCCTATATTTATCTTCGACTTTACTAGGCCAACCATTTCTAATCCAAAACATCACCTTTGCTAATATTCCATCAGACTTACTTAATTTTGCCACATCCTTAGCTGTCGTCTGTAATTCGATTGGAGTTTCATTTAACAACAAAACATTAACTTCTTGCAGATCATCTTCTTTTCCTCTCATTTCAGGCCCAGGCCATCTGCTTAACGCGTCAGCATTTCCTATCTTCTTTCCTTCAACATATTTTAACTCATAATCGTAGGAGTTCAACAACAAGGCCCATCTTAACATCCTGGGTGATATAACATTAGGGATTGGCTTCTTTGAGTCGAATATTCCTAACAGCGGTTTATGATCTGTTTGAATTACTATCTTACGACCAAAAATATAAGGATAAAATTTCTGAACTGCAAAAATAATTGCAGCAGCCTCTTTATCAATTTGCGAATAATTACGTTCATGAGAGTTCATTGTCCTAGAAGCAAACATGACTGGTCTCAATGAACCATCCTCCATCTTGTGTTCTAACACAGCACCAAGTCCATATTGAGATGCATCAGATGTTACCACTACCGGCTTCTTTAAATCA
The DNA here is from genome assembly GCA_022674325.2 of Grapholita molesta. NCBI lineage: Eukaryota > Metazoa > Arthropoda > Insecta > Lepidoptera > Tortricidae > Grapholita > Grapholita molesta. The sequence goes on along the minus strand of CP053124.2, from coordinate 16,934,707 downwards.
TAATGAACTAATGTATTCCCTGTGGTCAGCATTCTTTTTAAAAGGCTAAAAGCTTGTTGGCAATTCGGTGACCACGCCCATTTCGCTCCCTTCAACAATAACTTATACAGAGGTTCTGCTACGGTAGCCTTTTGTGCCAAAAATCTGTCATAAAAATTTAATAATCCTAGAAAAGCCTGCAACTCTTTCACATTTTTTGGCGCTGGTGTCTCCAATATAGCTTTAACCTTGTCTCCACAAGGATGCAAACCACTGGCATCAATTATATGTCCTAGAAATTCCACGCTAGATTTTCCAAATTTCCTTTTTCTTTGTTGACCTTCAAACCAGCTTCCTTCAGTATTTGCAGTATACGCTTAAGTCTCTCGCTATGTTCTTCCATTGTACGTCCGGTAACCACAATATCATCCAGCAATACTGCTGTTCCTGACACCCCTGCCAATAAATTACTCATCATCCGCTGAAAAATTCCAGGACAAGCCTTCACTCCGAATGCAAGCCTTTTACATTTAAATAATCCTTTTGGCGTATTTAATGTGAGTAACCTTGAAGTAGGTTCATCCACCACAACCTGGGTGTAGGCTTGTTCTAAATCTATTTTGCTAAACACAACACCACCTTGTAACACTGCAAAAGCTTCATTTAAAGTTGGCAAAGGATAGGTATCCGTCTCAGTAACCATATTCACAGTAGCCCTATAATCGCCACATAGCCTGACCTTCCCATTCTTCTTAATTATAGGTACAATCGGACTGGCAAACTCAGAATGGCTCACAGGTTCTAAAACATCTTCAGCTACTAACCTGTCTATTTCTCGTAAAACTCTTTCTTTAATAGCAAAAGCAATTGGCCTACATTTCAAAAATCTTGGCTTCATTTCAGGTTTCAGGGTATTGATACTACTGGGCCTGTATACTTTCCTAATCCCGGTTGAAAACTTCATTATACTTACCTAGCAAGGTGTCTACATCTACATCTGCCACATTTAAGCTATTGATACCTTCAATCTGAATACCCATTGCTGGGAACCAATTACGACCTAACAAATCTGGTCCATTACCTTTTGCAATCAGCACATTTAATTTCATATGTTTATTCTTAAACCTCACATCCACTGTAGCCTCTCCGAGCAATTGCACCTGATTTTCAGTCCAGGTTGTCAACCTAACTCTTGAATCATCCAACTTAGGCAACTTTCCCTTCCAAATTACCTTTGCTGTACTTTCTCTCAACATTGTATACGCCGTCCCTGTATCGACCTCCAACTCCACTAGCTGCCCATTAATTTTCAAACTCACATAAAAAGGAGCAATTTTGTTTGACACATAATTACAAAAGTCATCTTCATACAATCCATTTATTCGATTTAAATCCTTTGACCTACTTCTTTCTCTCTCTTTTGTCTCCGAACAAACTCCGGCGATATGGCCAATCTTCTTACATGCATAACATCTACTATATCTAAATTTACAAAATTCCCGTGCATCTTGCCACACCGCCAACAATCCTTGCCCGGTTCCAACGGTTTCGCTTTGATTTTATTAACCTCCATTGGCTCGTCGCCGCCAACACTAGTTTGCGCCACCTCCCCGCTAGAGGCCGCTGGCGTCGCCATTACTATCACCCCAGCGTCCGCCGTTTCAGCCGTTAATGCCAATTTTACCGCCTGATCAAAAGATAACGTAGTCTGTTGCAACAACTGCTTCTGTATATCTTTGTCACGTATGCCACATACTAGTCGGTCGCGTAACGTGCGATCCAAATCCGTAAAATTGCACTCTATAGCCAATCTGCGCAAACTAGCCACGTACTCTTTAATATTCTCAGTACCCGATTGACACCGCATATGAAACTTATATGATTGCACTATCTCATTTTGTTTCGGATTAAAATAATCGTCTAACGCGGCCTTAACAGTCGTATAGGTTATGTCTACAATCTTTTTTGGTGAAATTAAAGATTCAATCAGATCGTATAAATCTCGACCGCATACTGCAAATAAATTTACTTGTTGTAATTCATCCGTTTTGATTCCGTTCGCAAGCAAACAATAGTTAAACCTCTCAACGTAATTTTTCCAATTGTCTTTGTCCATATTAAACTCGCTAAATTTAACCGACATTTTACTGCACTGCACTAATAACACTTTTAAACATTCAAACACTATGTTTAAAACACTTTTAATGCACTCCCGAATTAAATCCCGTCGCCAGAATGTTACGTACGTGTGTTGGCTTGCAGGAGGGAACCGAACTGGGGTACCCACAGATGTTCTCATCTACCCACATGTCAATATATAACAGAACCTATATAGGATTGAAATCATAAGGAAAGTAAAATTAAGAAACATTAATTACTAACAACGTGGTTTACATGATTAACGTCGTGACTATAACTTTAGTCAACATTCAACATAAAACTCATCTGAGACTGACAAATATAAATTTTATTGAAATTATAACTCGCGTTTTATAAGCCAAATATATTTAATGTTACCGGTTTACAGAATACGATACGATTAACTAATATGTTCAAAATAAATACAACACTTTCTTGTAAAATCATTTTTTAGACCACGATTTTTCTGAATCGATTCGCAGGGTATAGTAGTTAACAGTCACATATATTTGCGGCCTTTCATGTACATAATATTATTGCTGGTCACTATACAACCTGTTGGGATATAAAGAACAAAGTCAAGTTATTTACGCCATTTATACGTCAATAAAAGTTTAGACCAATGTTGAAGATCTGTATTTTTTTGGGGTCGTCAGCTGACAGAAAAACTGTTACAATATCAAAAAAAAAAATGTGATTATCTAAGTCTAATGTTAGAAGGTACGAAATTTATGGGTTAATTTATTATAAACAGTTTAATAATTAATTAAAACTTAATAATCCTTACATCATAGAGGGTGCTGTCTCTGTGCGCGTCCCATTACACGAACAGGGGCAACATCCGCTTAGCTTATCATTAAATTATCGAAAGAGCCTCTGTGCGTTAGCTCGATCCGGCTCCGCATAAGCCTCCCAAATCTCCGAATCATCGTTCCGTGTACGGGAAAAACAGATGATTAATGAAAAAAATCCATATAAGACTACGGACGTAATTATATATTTATATAAGGGCTGTGAATCTAAGACAATTGTTATTCTAACGCCAACTGATAATGATAAACCTTGCACTTGTGTGCGTCTGCGACGATTAGATAGCTGTGCAAGAATGTTGTAAGCCCTTTGCTGTATATATACAGCAAAGTAGCGCTTAGTTTATATAATATAATATATATATTCAATATTCGAATCCTTGCTTCGCCTGCGATACAGTTCGCATTGAAGTCGTCAAATCTTTTAAGCTCTTGTTCGTAGAATAATCCTTGTTAGTAGTAACATCTACATCTTTAAACATTAAAAAAATATGTTGTAAAAATGTATGTTAATGCATAGGTTCGTTATATCTGTATAACTTTTTTTTTATATTTCTCTATTTTTAGTGAAAGACGTGAAATTGCCACAATTATACGAAACTTATACCAATTTTTAACTAGTGGCATATTTTTAGTATGCTATTAATTATTACGTTTGGGCTACCTACTGTATGTTAACCTGTAAACTTTTACTTTGGCGTATACATTTTTAAATCCATTATTTACCATTTTCGAAAAATCCTGTTTCAGAGTTTCCGCTTGCGTGAGTGGATTTTCTAGATTGCAAAATATACCTTATTGTTATGAACTTAAGCTAGAAATTGGAAAGACGATAATGACATACATTTTTAACAATGCTAGGAGTCAAATCTGAACTAAAAACAAATGTTCACTTAAAACCAAGTGTCATTTGTGAATAAGACAAGATCATGACTCTATTGTGTTACAAACTTAGAAACTTGAATATATATTAAGTTCATTTTGTGTTATACAACAATTTTTTCACCTCACAAGCTCACAAAGTCTGTTTTTATTCCTTAAAACCTGATAGCAAAACTACATTTTATTCACAATGGAGAAAAGTAATTTCATTAAAAAATATGTTTGTTTTTGCCGTTTATTAGTTAAGTTGGATATAATTTTAAATGATGAATTTGAATGATAAATTATTGATAATTAATTTCATAGTTTTAGAGTAAATTTCTTTTTTAAAGTTAGTATTTTCCGCGTCGTGTGAGGTGAAAAAAAAAAGTTTCACTCTGCAGCAAAGTTTGTTCTCCTCTATATAGTGATAGTGCCTTGAAATTCTCCTAAGAACTCTTTGAACTACCCGTTGTTCTCGTGACTCAATTTTGGAATCTTTCTCTAACCCGGGTCTTAATATTAGTACGAGAAGGTAAACACTATCTTAGCTCCCTTGTATAACAAATAACTATTTTAACTCAACCCCGCGTAAATGTTGCGATTTCGGTCACGCCAATGAGTTCTAATTAATCTAATTACAGTTATTACCGCTCAGGTCTCAAAACCCTATGCGAATTCGTGCATAGGAATTATGTCAGTAGCCTAATCGCGTATTAAAACTGAAGTCCGCATTATTTAAATAGCAAGTCAGACCCTTGCTGGTAAGGTGTCCTAGGTGGTCCTTGGTATGGCTCTAATCCAGAGAGTTAGTTAAATAAAACTTTGTCTACGCAGTTAGACTCAAACAAACATCATTTGGCTCGCTTGGTCGATGGGCTTTTACGACGACTGACTAGACAGATGTGGGGAGTTGGAAAGAGCCTACAGGGAGGCCAATCCCTAGAGTTTAAAGCGTTCATCGCCTACATTTAATGCCCTTAGGTCCTAGATGCCTAAAGTAGTACTATTAAATTCGTACGGGGCTAATTTCGTAAAAATAACAAGAGATGGAGAAAATCTGACAACCTGAGACTACGAAACTAGACTAGGAACTTTACTTGAATATTCTCTGAGTTTGTGAAATTAAAAAATATAATAAAGGTCAATGTGGCTAAGACCGTCTACCTGGAAAGACCGTGTACCAACCAATTTCCTACATTATCTCATAGGTAATTAGTGACATATGACGGACTTCCCTTAAAAATATAGTATTTCGGTCTTACCCACATTGACCTAATATCAAGTTGGATCCCCTCGGCATTAAGTATGCAGCCACTATTTTCCGGCTATTGTAAATAAGGAGTGTACGAATAACAACAAAAGTATAAAAAAAATATTCTTATTTTATATGTTAATCAACTTCAGAGTAATAGTAAGTAAACATAACTGTAAAAAAACAACAACCTGTATTCTAATTCGTACGTTATCGCAATTCACGTGGCCTTCCTATTTTTGATAAGGGAACAGAGCTAACTAAAATATGTTATTCTATACATTATGCTGCATTGAATAATTATGTATAACATATTCGTATATATGACACGGCACTACAACGGTGCGAGGCCACTAACAATTTGAAGGGTCAAATCGTAACGAGCTGTACACTTGATTTTAAACCTTATTGTCTCTTGCTTATAAGCTCCATAATAAATGTGATTGAATAAAGGAAAAAGGTTTATAGGTGATTATGGGCTTCATAGGCATTTACCGCGTTTTCGTGTACGATCAAGGTCGTGATCCATTTAAATTATTCGAATGATATTTAAGGGAAATTCACTAAGATTTGACAAATCCAATATTCTGCTATCTTTTCTGTCGTTAGGAATTGCACTCCAAAAAACAGATGGATTTTCTTTTGTCGTTTGTCAGACTATTTTTGTACACCGCACGCCGCTCCGGTGTACGAGCGAGACGGGGCTATGACGACGTCCCGCTTGCGTCCCAGAAGGGCACCTGGTCCCACATCCGACAACCGTATTAACCTTATTTGCTTTAGGAATTTCATGCATTAGGGTAAAGGGTTAATTTTCAAGTACCTGTTAATTCGTTGCCACTTATTTTGTAATCGAAATATATTCAGATAAATCAAACGTCTTTACCTGGTAAAGACCGCGGTACTTCAATGGATGAGGGTGGGGCAAATCCGGTCATTGCGGGTTGCTTTAGATGACACCTATGTACAGAAGTAGACGTCTTTCGGTTGATACTATGATGATGAAACCTCTTCATAGCAAATGCCCTTTACATGCATCTACGGTTTTATGTTGTAAGTAAAAGTAAAATTAGAGTAAAGTTGTGTTTGGAAAAAATTGCAAGAAATCTATCTAGTATCCGCTAGTGACTTCTACGCTGGCGTTAACTTTCAACCTTCTTGTCCTTTGTTGGTGAAGCTAGTTTTATCTACATTATTAATTGAACGTAGACTACGTTCCACGTCTTTGGTTGTGAGTTGTCTGACTGTTACGGTAACGCGACTGTTTGCCATATTAAGATAGTTTAAACTCGTGTTAAATATTTTTATTAACAAGTAGGGCCTGTGTATGTACATATGTATACCGTCTCTTTAGAAATGGTTACGATTTTGCTCTTTTGAACTGACTTAAGCTCTATCCGTTCAGAATGTTAGAGTGGGCGGACTGTGAAAGGTAGCCTGGGGACAATCCAGGATCTTTCCACAACAAACTCGCTGGGATACTGTAGTTTAAGCTTCCAGCGAGATGGGGCGAGGCAGTCTCAACCGAATCTGAGTGGTATATGTGGGAATCGAGTTAATTGGGGAGCTTTGTCACTTGTTTACTAACCTTTGCCCGCTTGGAAAAGCCCAAAAAGAAATTCAGCTAGGTTCTACCGTTATCGGAATGACATGATGTTAACAAGTAAAACGTCGATTTTGAGATAAACAAACCGCCCTACTTCGTTTTACAATAAGCTCAAGGGCCGGTAGGAACTACATGACTTTACACATATAAACAATAGATACGTACATACTTATGTAGATAGGTGACGTCCATAACCCGGCGGAACGGATATTCGCGATATCACAAATAAACCGTATAATTCGAAACAGTAGGCAGGATGGTAATTAACTTAAACCAGGAGGCAGTTGCAAAGGAGTAAAGTGCAAACGATGTGTCCACAATATCTTTGACGTCGACTGAAACACTATTAGAACAAGCATAAGTCATCCAAAACTCCCAAATAAAAGCGAATATAAGTTTGATTTGGGATAATGCCTCATCATCAGTCCTTACGGACATGCAACGTCGGCCTTTTCGATGTGGGCTGTCGTTCAATCTCGTGAAACGGCCTGTCACCGAGATTGCCTTATTTTGCAGACTTTCCTTATTTTTTCCCACTAACTTCCTGAAAATTAAATTATTTTCAATGCTGTATTTATTCGTGTTCCAGTTATTTTTCAACAGTTTAAATCCTAACGTAAAGTGTTTTTCTTTAAAATTGTAAGCTACGAGTCGATATCCACTATTAGATTTTATCTCGAGGGGTCGAATTTTTGGCTATAATTATATATTTAGGTTTTCGAATATTTGTTGGGATATGTCGTCTTCAACAAATATTTTGGTATACACATTAATATCAATGACACAAACATTTGCTGTTTAAATGGCGCAAATACTTTCTGTAATTATTATAATGCATACTGAGGTTTTTGTTAAGAACTCTGTTCAGCCGTCTGGTTAGAAAATGCTGTTTGAACCGTTGAGTGTGACTAGGAAAATATAGCGGTAGGTATTATAGTAACAAGCGTGCACAGTACGTTTATTTCTGTGTAGCACGCAGCACAGACGGGCGCAGCAGACGTCTGCACGCCTGCAACCACCGCGAGGGCGCCTTTAACCATCATTTTTTATTTTGCGTGCGTCTTTTTTTGGCAGCGCGAGTTAACCTTGGACTTTTTCATAGCGAAGCGTTGCACGTACGCGTTTCGGCTAGTCATAGAGCGCCCCCCACTCGACGCGTCCGAATTTTCTGCATTCGTTCGGCGCGAAGACATTTCGGCGGTCGCGCGGTCGCATTCGCGAGCTCGGCTCACAGCGGCTACCACGACGGCGCGGGCGCGGCGCGCGGCAATATGCGGAAGTGAATACACGGTGCGAAACTAAAGTGTAAGCCAGTGATACAAAACGTCAGTGAACGAAACGCAACTTTGCAGTGTTACGGACTATGTGTGCACGGCTCTATTGAGCTCTGATGGTTTTCTATTAACGAACCAAGGACTCTGATTGGAAACATGGATACGAGGAAAGTATTGTCCTTTTCTATTGTTAGTAAGACGCAGTGGTATTCTTCTTACAACATATGTTTATGCGTTAGAAAAATATTTGGGGCAATAACTGTGTGAGTGTAGTAGAAAGGCCCCAAAACAAGGACTCATCCCAACAAAACAGATTTAATGAGTGCCTACTGCGATTTGGCATTGACGAATTGTATTGATACGCAGCATACGATAAATTTTAAAACCGCGGCTTTCCGGCAGAATGCACCTTAAAATGTTTCCTACAGAGGACATTTTTGCACACTTCTGCGCCGGTATCTTGGTTTTGCATACACGTGCTGTCGTTTTGAGGCTATTGAACTTGATAGTGAGACATTCGTATCTACAATTTTTTGTTAACCGATATTGCATCATTAATTCTCTTTTCAAGATCTCCCACGACCGGTTCACCGTCTGACATCATTCATGAGGACGTTTTTATCTATGAATAGTTTTAAGCGTCAATCGGATCCCTTCCAATGAGGGCTGAGCATTTAATGGATTCCATATAATCCAGTTTAGTGAATATTTGGGCGTGAATGACGGCTAGTGGGCCCGGAACTCGGCAAAACTGGTCGCGTAACGCATTAGCATTTGCATAGAAACCGTCGTGGCCCCGCGCGGGCCGTGGCGGCCGATTAGCACCTAGCCTGCGCGCGCGCCGCTTGGTGCAGCCCGCCGACCGTCGAGGATGGCTCAGGGCATTTACATTTAGTGCGTAAGTTAGGCTTAAGTTGATTGACATGTAACTGTCACACACATAAGGGTTAAAAAAGTTGTCTTCATATGCTACAGATATGCTTTGAAGACATGGCATTATTAATTAGATAAGGACTGTTGATGTGAACTTTTGTTTATGTTTCAGCACGTTTCATGATTTCAAGACTGGTACATATGTAGTACAAACTTTATACATAAAAAAAAACAATGCAGGTCTTAATGTGCGTAAGACTTAATTACTAGTTTCATACACGTCATTTGTGATGATTATGCGCAATGTTTTGCACTTTGGATTGTATTCATTTGTTTTTAACTCTTTCACCTTGAATACAATTTAATTTATTAGGCGTGCATTAGAAAAAATCTTAACAAAAACTTTTCCGCGCTAACATAAACTTTGCGTGTATTTTTATTGGAACGTTTTGTTATATCTTACAACCATCATCGTATGGCACCGCGTAGGTATGAAGGTCAGCTCTACAATTTATAGTACAATCTTTCTGTTATGCTCTGCGTTTCCGTACTCGTGACTACCGAATGCTAACAGCCAATCAGAGACGAGCATATGCCGCGAACATACTTTTAAAATTCGAACCCAATTATTTTATCATAGATTCGATGACGCGCAGATGTGTGGATTGGTTAAGTGTTATGTACGAGCCACTTTAGAATTGACAATATGCAGTATCAGTAATTGTTCTCCGCAATCCAAAGATGTTTATGTTTAGTATCGTTTAAATATTTTACTATTAGAATGTGTCAGGCCTCGTCATCCTAATCATGTTTCCTGCCGAATTATAAATCAACTTTTAACAATTGTTCTATTGTTCCAAGAATTAAATAGATAAATTTAATATGTCATGTGTTGCTATGAAATGCGCTTCGAAGAAACCGGGCCAAAACGCGGGCACGTGTTTTATCTTTGCACGATAACCTTACATTTGGTAGGCCTACCGCACTCGTCATTTGCTGCTTGATAACAACGTGATTAGACGAGACGTGACAATTTCTGGCGAGTTGCAGGCGAAACGTTAACATGTTTTACGATTGACAAGACAATTGTCATTTTTCTTTTTGACCCTGCTTGTAGATAGGTAGCAATTGATTTAGAAGCTGTACGATAAGTTATATGAACTGGCACTTCTGCTTATTGTGGTCAGGTTTTTAATCGACTGTAAGTTTTTATTTATACTAAGTCGGTGGCAAACAGGCATAAGACCCGCCTGATGGTAAGCAGTTGCCAGTAAGCGCAAAAGGGACTCACGACGCGATAGGTGCTAAAATGACAACCGTCTGTTAGAGAATGGCTTGTCCAAATTTTGTAAAACCATAAAACTAATGCCTCGCGCCTAACTGTCAACGTTACCGTATTGTCCATAATTCCATTTCTGCACCAAATAATATCTTATCTTTATCCCACGTGGCGACGTGGGCGACGTTGTCACCAACCGCTAACTGATTTTGTAATAATGAATCCTCATTTCCGATCGGCCCTGCTCTGGGACTCGAGGGCTGGGGAGGGCCAAGGACACGCGGGAGGACCTTCGGTGCGACGCTTACGCAACCGAGGCCGTGCCGGGTATGTGTGCTATGTAGTAGTGTGCGTGGCCAACGTTTGGGCAAATGTGTGATGAGGAATTAGTTGGTGTGTGTTGGCTTAAGTGAATTGAAGTAGTCTTGAGGCTGTTCTATGATTAAATTTAATGTTGGTGGAAAATGTAATTAATTAAATACTTAGTGAAGAGCCGCTTTACCTTACTTTCCTATATTCATGGAAACTCCCGTTATATATCCGTAGCATGATAAACGAAGAAAAAAACTTTATAGCTAAATGAACTCAAAATCTGAAATATAAGGGCCGCCTAGTAAAAAAAACTTGTACATTGATGCTCTTGCCTCTTTCTACCCGTTTTGTTTAAAATCCTTTGTCTCTTTTTAAGTGGATCAATGTTTTAATAATGTACTTAAATAATTAATGTAAGTAGATATAACGCACTCATCTGAATGAATCATTATGAAAACATAATTATATGCACCGTTTAAACAATCCTCTAGTTGTTGCGGGTATTATTTGGACAGATGGGTTTTATCACAAGAATACTAAAGGAATACAATGGATCGGTCATTCTAAAGTTCACGGAAATTATGAAAGTTTTATGATTTTCATTGCACTTTCCATGTCAAAAAGGGCGGTAGCTGTCTTGACATTGATTGTTAAGTAAAGCTGTACAAAATTAAAGAATAAAATTACCCAAACCTAATTTACCTGCACATATTGCCAACGTGATCTTAGTTCCAAAAGACCATAAATACGGCCTCTCGACGTTCTTTAAGGATTGTAAATATACACTATTCATCTATTACGCATCTATTACGGAGAGTGCTCCGAGGAATTGTTCGGGTTAATCCCAGCTGCTTCCTTCCGCCAGCGCTCTACACGACAACATTTCCATCATCACCACATAGATGGTTGGCAGTCCTCAACTGTGCGTTTTTCTAGAAACTTCCTGCCTCGCACAGCAAAACTCTGGAATAAATTGTCGTGTGCAGTATTTCCGGACCGATATGACATCCAAACCTTCAAGAAAAGAGCGTATAGGGATCTTAAAGGCCGGCAACGTACTTGTGACTCCTCTGGTGTTGCGAGTGTCCATGGGCGGCGGTAGTTGCTTACCATCAGGCAATCCGTCTGCTCGTTTGCCTCCTATATCATAAAAAAAAAACACTTCATATGACGATTTCGTCAGCAGTAGAAGTCGTAAAACAGATTATTCTATTTATTTACATTTGATCTATTTATTACGTTGTTAACGATAATACTTGAAATTAAAATGTTAGTGTTGAATATCAAGGTCCCCAGAGTGACATAATACATTTGACATGAACGGTCGCTATCAGATATATCGGAGCTGTGGAGGCGGTCACAAATATCGGAACATGCACTTTATCGCCTTGAAAATAGAGGCGTTGTTCAGATATTTGTGACCACCTCCACAGCTCCGGTATATCTGATGGCGAGTGAACATAGTAAAACAAATGATCGATGGCAACGTTAAGCCCAAAAACTTTTTGTGAATGTTTTTTCTTTCATTTTGTACCATAATACCTACCTATCGCTACTTGCACACCAACACACAATTTTAAATATGTTAATCACTATGTCATGTGTCAAGGAAAATCAATTATTGAACAATTGCGTACTATTTGAGTGTGCATAATTGTTATTAATTATTTAATACAATTATAGTGGGTATTGTAGTCATAGACCAATATAGTATTAACGTAATATCAACAGAAAATGTAAGCCGTGTCATCTGAGCAAATCCAGGCCAGAGAGGTTTGAGAAGCATAGCCGGTTACATGGCGAGGATGAGATGAGTTGGTAGTACACGTTGGGCGAACAGAATAACCTCTGCAACTAATTTCTGAAGGCAAGCATGCATCGGACCCACGATCGCAAGGCTTGGAGAGCGTGGGTGAAGTATCCACAATCGTCACGTCCCTCAGCCATGAGGATACGAGGGAGAAGAAAACGATATCTTTACCGAACGTCTACCATAGTTGACATTTTATCGTCTATCGCGCTGTCCGTCACTTTCGCAATAAAATACTTGTTAGAGCGTGACAGATATTATGACAAGTGATAAAAACCCGACCATATAAGGCTAGCTGTTGTGTATAAAACAATATCTTATGTTACCGAAGCCGTGTGAAGCTAGTGTAGTTAAATGGTGTACAACTTTCAAAACAACTAAAATTTTTGATCGCTGTTTGTAAAGTTACTTATCATGAGTATGTATATCATAATCATAATATCATGGTAACAAAAAACCTAAAATCCAACGTGCGTTTCACGTGGTTTTCATCGTGAAACCACAGGATTAACCCGTTAATGTACATAGTTCATACCAACGAGGGTTTTCCAAAATAAAATTGATAAATAAAAACACAGTTACAGGAAAAATAATGTAAGTAAATGTGTTAGATATCCAAGTTGAGTGCTTTTAGATTTAGTTTAATTAGTTAAATTAAGTCACGGTTTAAACTCAACTGATTGTTATTTCATTAAAGAAATACTTACTCAAAACTTAATGAAAGCCCAAAAAATCATTTGAAGTTACGTTCGCAAAATTTACACACACGAATTAAAGTGTGACTGTAGGTTAAATTGTTGATACTTTAATCGATAAACCAAATACGTTAAATACCTAACATTACCATTTATTAATTTGGTATTATTTTTTACTTCAACAACGCCGCACAATTCACCCTTAAACATGAAACTTAGCGAAAGTCGAATCAAATTTGTTCCGTTCTAACAAACAGACATACAAATAAAACGAAAAAGGACAAGCGATTATCTACGGCGTTATAGATCTATTAATAACGCATTTTATAAAAAATATGTTTAAGCATCATAAAAATAGCGATTTTTTTTCTATATATCTCTTCTAATTTCTAAACTCTCCCATCGTTTACGTTACACAAAATAAGTAATATGACCTATGTGGGACTGTTGTTCCAAAACCGGTCTTTGCATTTTCGTGAAATTAGGTCAAGGATTATGTCTTTGTACAGACACCTGGTTCTTGGTCACCCCACCCGGAACATTTAGATATCCCATTGTGATTGCGTTTTGTGGCAATGCTAGTACGGCAAACCTTGGCGTATAGGTGATATTTGGTAATTTGGTGATACTGCATCTTAAGCTGAGCTCATAATGGTGAAATTCAAGCGATATATTGATGTCTAATGTCCACCCGATTGCAAGCATCAAAAACTCTCATTCTTATCAATTTTATAGCTTGCATTTCCTTACAGTGACATCCGTGTAATATAATAATTAACTATACAGGGGGATTCGAAAGACGTGAGCAAGACCAAGCCCACAGACACAGTGAATGATACTGTACAGTTTAGTATCGCACTTACTTGAAACACCTGCACCTTTATTTTCATTTGAATTTTTTGTTAAGTAACAAATCCGTCCTCAAAAATTATCGTCACCAACAGCTAATTAATGAACAAAAATCCTCTTTGATTCGTTTCACAGATTTCACTATGAAGAAAGTAAATTGTCAAAAATAGGTAAACACTTATAAGTTTAAAAGAATTTTAAATTCACTAAGATTGGTGTGGAACGGTAGGTATTATTAACCTAATTTGTGGGGTTAATCTGGCTCACGTCTCCTGAATCAGCCTGTATATGGGTTTGGCATAATGATCAAGCTTATAAAGATAATTATGGAAAATAAATAATATTTCTTAAAAATCGATGCTTAGTGTATGTTATTATGTGTTTAAATAATAATATGCCACAATTATACCCATCATTTCGTTAGATCTTTTTTTTAACAGCGGATCTGAGGCGTGATATCAAGATATATGACGATATAATAATATATTACGAACACAATCTATTGAATATGATCTATCATACTTATAAGTGGTTTAAAGTACCCGTTTACTATATATACTTCAATTAAATCCCAATGAGTCATCATTCTTTATGAGTAAGCGATACATTTGTGCGCAATGTCAGTTTGGGAAAACATAACTAATATGTATTGTACAATTTAGTTGAACATTTTATGAGATACATAACTAATGCATTTTTATGTCTTCCGACCTTTAATAATGAACAATATTATAAACAGCTAGTCCATCCTTTCGATCTAGTAAATTTTAGATTTCACTAAAATTTCATAGTCCTTAGTCCTTACACAATGGCGGCTGCTGTTTCTGTGTGCGTCCCAAAACACGGATAGGAGCAACATCCGCTTAGTGTCCTTACATTTCATTAAATTGTCGAAAGGGCCTCAGCGCGTTGGCTCGACCCGGCTGCGCTTACGCCTCCCAAATGTCCGGAACACCATTGTTCCGCGTACGGGAAAGATATTATAAACAAATCATTATGCAACATGTTAATGTCAAAACGAAAGTTGTCATCCGTGAATTGCAACGCGTTGCGTGAAACAAGTTCTTAATGTGCACTTTTATGACTCCACTATTTATTGCCGATCTATTTCGTTAATTATATTCGATTATATCTTGACAGTGTCGTAATGATTTTATAGTTGACACTTTAAATTATTTTACTAAGTGGCGATCATAGTCTCCCTGAGTTTACTTCCAGACATTGGAAAACTGGATTGGATTGTAATCCTTACAATACAAAACTAAATTTTATCGAGATCTTCACAGTATACTTACAAAATTTTCGCGCCATAAATTCGACCACGCAATCGTTTGTTTAAGATTCCCTTGGACTCATCTACATGTATTCTTCTATAGTTCTAGCGGCGTCTTTGAATATTTTATGCGTACAACACTTTAGTTTTAAAAAAGCTTATGTTGGTAAAAGTTACGGTGCAGTTAGGTTGTCTGGTGTCGCGCGGTTTCTTGCGCTCGCGCAGCGGACGCAGCGGCGGTACGATGCAATGTGCGTGCAACTTTCTATTTTTCGGCTTTGTTGGACCTTGCACGTATTGCAGGAAAAGCGTCATAGAAAGTTTTGTTTGCTATTGTTACATATGCAGGTGACTTTGAATGGTGATTCTTGCCTCTCTGACATACTAAGTTAATCACATTTCGTATAGTGCTAAAAATGGGAAATAAATAAATTTCGGACGATTGTCTCTGTCACTCTCATTACGCCTTGATTGGAGTAGAAGAGATAGATGCTCGAAATATACGAATATCGTTTTTCGCGGTAGCGACGCAGTTACAATTGAGCGTAAAATGCCAAAATCTAAGCATACGTTATTCACAGCATTTTTAGGCTATAAAGAATGCTCCCACATTAATTTAGTGTGTGTTGTTAATTTTAACTGTAATAAACAACTTCCTTCGTAAAAATGTCAAGTACCTATATGTACACCGTTTTATATCATTCATTTATTTGCATTACAAAATTTACAGAGCCAGAAAGTAGGTACTCTTACAATTTTTGAAGAACAATAAGTGCGTATCGGAAGTTTTGAATAGACAACAATTGCATGTTTTTTATTTATATTATATTTTATATCAAGTCTCTACGATAACGCTTTGCTACATTATACCTACTGTCTTAATTAACAGTTATAGTTGATAAAACGCCCAATTAACCTTACAAGTTAAACACTGGTCATAAAAAATCATATGAACATGCGGATGCAAGCCCAATTCAAATTATTAATTAGAAAACCCGTTTAGTACGAGAGCGTCTATGTCGAAATCCACTAGTTTACATAATCTCAGAGCACGGCGCAAGTACTTAAACGCCCAAAATCTAAAAAACTTCACACGCATAGAGCTATTTGGAAAATACGGTTCAAGTAATACGAGGCGTATGCATTACCCGTCCAAGTATTATAGATCTGCATTCAGTATGTTGCCTCTTGGTTATGAAGGTTACTTTTACATTTGATGCGTGTACGCATCGGCGGTCATCATGCCGCGCCTCTCTTTCACAACCGCAGAATGCATTTCTCCGTCATGATGACGTCGTGACGCCGTGACCTACTTACGTTCTGATTTGAAATGTCGTATCTCTGTATCGGTGAACTTATGACATAAGCCTTTTTTGATTTGTGATAGCTATTGCGGTTAGGGTTGGGAGAATGCGCTTTCTTTTGTTTTAGAATGCTTTTTGTCTATGGTCGGTTTGGAGAATATGATTTCGTGACAGATAATTGTTGACAGTTTTTGAGGAAAATAGTAGAGATGTTGTTATCATAATCACAAAAACAGAAAACTAATATTGTAAAGGTACGTGTCGTAACAAACAGCCATATTGTTTGTGGTGTCATATCCTTATGTCAATGAAAGTATAATAAGTTACTCGTATTTATAATATATTTTAATAAAATATGACCATATCCCAACCTGGAAAGAACCATGAAAACTCATGGAAATTCAACAATATTCCGTCTCTCTTCAACCTAAACACATTCATAATGTCTAGTTCATTGCTGTATATCATAATATGGGTGAGTTTGTATTACTATACTTCTCTTTAATCGTGTATAAGACAAATTAAATTGTGTCTCAGATCTTTTAATAAAGCTTACAACGTAATTTCACAAATGTAAGTAATGCAATTAGCCTAAAGCTCTCACGGCGTGTAAACGGTCGTTAAAGTAGTAATTCCAAGTACACGAACACAGCATAGCTGTATAACCGGCGGTACAAACAATGAACAATTCTTAGAGCATCGTTAAATTCGACTACTTACGACTCTAGTTACAAAGACAATCTATTGCTACCATAACAACGGGCCGTCAAACAAATCTCCACCTTCTTACAAAGTAATAAGACACAAGATAAATTGATGAACAGTAAGATGTACAAGGGGGAACAAGGGATAAGTGTGCAGCGCGTAGATTCAACTTACAAAACTCGGATAAAACTGTAACAGATCTGTTTTTACTAACATTTTTTGGACAACGCTTTTGCAGTTTTGAGGTTATGATGCGTTGATTCAGTGAATAAGGATGTGGTAGTTGAGGTTGTGAGTGCAAGCCTTTGTTTAGATACCGTTAGATGTATGCATCTACTTATTACGTTACGTTTAGTAAAGAACGAACTCTTATTTTATTTGTCACAATATCCAATATCCAAATGTTTGGTGAATCAAAGCATTGTAAAGTAACTCACCAAATGTATCTATCATCAAGTTTAACTTAACAAAATGAGATTACTCTAAATCGCATTGAAATGTTTTTGCCGAATTTGTTTCACGTGCAGACATGTCCTTTTATGAACTTTTTTTTAACATGAAGTATTGTAATTATGTGCAAAAAGTACAGTCGGCAATAAAAGCTTTTAGACATAAACTTAAAACAATTTCAGAATTTCCAGGAATTTGATGCTCACTGTACTCAGGTTAAAAATAATTGCATCAGCCATTTGGAAGGCCGTGCTGGCACGAAATACTCTAAATCATATAACCGATGAAAGGTGATTTGTATAAGTTCTGACTAATACTACAACTTTTCCTATTGCATTCTTCCTGCTTTTATACCTTATAAAAAAACTAAGTACGTCTCCCGGCTTTTCCAATTTATTATACGTGTTATGTAGGTACTTAGCGGTCATGTGTTGTGGTCATCCCACGTCCGGCTATAGTGTGACTTATCCAAACACAATACTACTTAACCCGTGTAGGCATTTGTTTGTGGTTTGTTATCATTTTCTTCACTAAAGCAAGAGTATATTCTAATATATCATTTGTTTTGACAACGCACGCAATTGGTTTTTTTTTATGGGTATAGGAAATTCCAACTTTGAATTATCGTTACATGCAACATTTTGGGAATTTTGTTAGTTGACTAATTAATATAATGTCAAATACCATATATCCTAGACTGCTGATAAAGCTGAAATTGTTCTAGTGGGTGTGACGCTTATGCCCTGCCTATGACGCCGACGGTCCGGGGTTCAAATCCCAATAAGGTTATATATTTGTGTGATGAGCACATGTATTTCTTCCTGAGTCATGGGTGTTTTCTATGTATTTAAGTATTTGTATATATATCGTTCGGTACCTTCTCACAACATAAGCCTTTGTAAGCTTACCGTGGGGCTCTATAAATTTGTGAAAGGAAGTCCTGTAGTAAGTATTTATTTATTTTCCTAACTAGTGCGTAAAAAGTGCACTTTGCGCACGCTTCACGTGCGTAAATTTCACTTTTTAAGGCACTTATTATGAAAAAATGGGTTCGATACACGTGTAAAAAACTAGTATCGAAATGTACTATTATGATGTAGGTTTTAATTATCACTTTTGAGATTTTATAAAGAAGCTGGTTGTTAGTAAACCAGTATGAAAACCAAAAAAAAAAGATCATCGCTTAGAATTTGTTAATCGACTAGTCTTTCTTTGTGCATGATGTTCATATCATATAATATAACAGTCGCTTACCCACAGTCTATCTAAATTGTTATACGGTATTTACAGCTATTATTTTAATTATTTATTACAAATTAAAACAATCTGTATTGAGTTTAACCCAAAAGACAAAAGGATGACTCTAATGATGAATCATAATTTGGGCGGTTAGAGCAATTTTATGCAATAATATTACACAAGTCGCCCTAACCCTTCAGTAAGCTCTTTAAGTTTTTTTCATGACACTTGCTCCAAAGGGTGTTATTTTATTACTTATAGGTCTACAGCAGTAATAGCCCATTTCGCTTCCATGGGAACTTAACTTAAGTTTTAAAACATACATAAAACGCACATACGTTTAACTAAAACTATACTTATCCCTCTCTGATAGCAGTAACTAACTTAAAAAAAGCATGCATCTCTGTTTCTATGTGTTGGGAAATAGTCTGGCCTAACCGAATTTTGTCAGTTTTAAGTGCGTGAGATAGCAGGCAACATCGGCGTTGCAGCGGCGATACTTTGCGCAACTCGGTGCAACGTCCCCCGCGCCCCGCGCACCACGCTTGCGCGTGTGCTGCATGCCGGAACCGGGTCGTAGCCGAAATACCTCACCGACCAACCACGCCGGACCTCCCCCTCCCAAATAATAACCTCACCAGCAATACCAGACTGTAGGCATCACGGGTCATCTCCACTTTGTCGTGTATACGTGCACGCATGCAAATGTGCGGCCAAATTCATGCGTGTTTTCGCCGTATCACGAGGCAATAAGGTGCAAAATAGATGTAACTCCGAATGTACAGTTAGCTGAGGATGGGAATCTAATCGATACCGTATCGACTGCACTCGGCCTACGAAGCCTGTGCGTAAATTATTACAAGTGACGCTTTTGGTAACAGGTGCAGAATTAAGATTGGACCTGTTCTGATACAGCGCTCCGTAATGAAATATAGCGTTGTGAGTAGGCGTGGGAAGTAAGTAGATAGTTTAAGTTTTTATTTACATAATTCCGTTTTTTTTTTTCAAATAGATTCAGTGAATTAGTTTTTTTTTTGTATGAAGATTTTCAACATATTAAAAGTGGATATGGGCTATAAATCTATGTCAACGCATTTGGCGGGAAGGCAATCAGTTGGGTTCAAATTACTAGTAGATTAAATGTGCACGTGAAAAAGGTACCTAAATTATTAATGACAATTACTCTTTTTGTTTAAAAATGAAGTACCTATCTCCTAGGTACTTCATTAAAATTACTCGTTTTGTTTAAAACCGTGTGCAAATTTGTAAGTCGGCTGTGAACATTATCAGATACTTTTTATTTACATTTACTTTTTAAAATATTGTTTCACCGTAGCCTTCGTTGTCCCATGAAAACCGACTTGGTAGCTTAAATTATACCACATAATGCCCTTAACTTCAATTTTGCATAGCAACAAACTTTATGTACACGCAACGCCCACAGCGAATATCCGTGATAATCTCAAGTACTCCCGAAATTCACAAAACGGGGTCGGACATTTCAAACGTTAATCGCCATAGGGAGAGATAAGGAAAATACTTAGAAAACGATGTGGGGGCAGAAAACTCGTATTGAAAAAGCAGAGTGAACGACCGCCTCATTACTGCCACAACTTCATTTAACAAAATAGGATCGGACTTTTTAATCTCGAATTTTTGCAACCGAAGCTGCCTTTGTGCCATTCTAAGACTTCGCTCGGTAATAAATGTTTCAATCAATTTCGCAGGCGTCACAGAACATAAACAAAGATTGTTGCTCGTTATTTGTTTACATGACACTTAGAGTTTACTTTGTCAATTAAATTTTATAAATAGGGTTACAATTTCATTTCAGATACCTACCAGATTTGTACTTAAACCCTTGCACACAGCTGTTTGAATTGGGGTGGGAGGGAGGAAACTTTGATGTGGTGGGGTGTAATAAGTACTAATGATCGCTTGGGGGGCGAGGGGAAACTACTCGTATATCCCCGGTTGAGGTAACACATTCAGTAAGATTGATTGGTATTAAATAACTAGTATGCATAGATAGGCAAACTAAGCAAGCATTTGGGCGTGCTAACGGCAGGCTTAATATACATATGGTGTTACATTACTGCACTAGTGCAATAATAAGTACATTATATAATAAGGGCTTATGTGTAAAATGTTGTACGATATATGTGCGAATAGGTAATTCGCAATTCGGTCGCGGTTTAACTCATCGCCACTCGTTGCGTCTTTCCTATTTTTCACACTTGTATAGTAATGTACTATTAAATCATCATTTTTAAAAACCTCTATTTGGTTTTGAACAAATGAGATTTGTGTATGTTTGTAGTTTCTTTCCCTTCTAATTAGTATAGATTGGGAAATTTCTGTTGCAGTTCCAATATGTGTTTATTTGCTGCCATTTTAAAAGGTGCTATCGTTTTTCTCAAAAGTCATTCTTTTTTCGATCTACAATGACTCAAGTACACATCTCTAAGTTTTTCTGATGTAGTAATATGTTATATTTTAAGTGATTATTATAGCAGTATTGCGCACAGCAACGCGCTATTCATAATTATTTATTTCATTTATTTATCTTAAGCCCAATTTTTCATGCAACTGAAAATCTCTAGAGTCCTTTCCGAAACGCGTTTATTCTGCGTAGACTTCAAGGGTGATATTGTGTCACCTCTGTAATACGATATATCGAGTAACACTATTGGTAAAACTTCACCTAAAAGCTTTAGGCCTCAATAATTTCTGTACGAAGGGTATTCGGTAACCTTCGGGATCCCTCAAACTATTGTTTCATGACAGATTATGGCGGTCGTCTCGTGCCCGATATTCCTAATAACATCGTTAATAATACACCTTTTGTTACACGTCCTTAGCGTATTATTCTATCAGACAAAAGTCGAGAGATCTTGTATGCCCTTGGACCTAGGATGATCATGTTATCAATATTAGCAACAACATAGCTAAGATATACAGTTACCGGTCAAGGAATCGTACCTACCTTTACGTCTGAAACATCTTATATTATAGTTCGGCTAGTCTATAGTTTAGTTGTTGATAATTATTATACTTTTAGTAAGCAATTCTCTTTCTTCATATCTTTCTAGCGTTGTCCCGGTAATTGCCACGGCTCATGGGAGCCTGGGGTCCGCTTGGCAAGTCTCTTTCTTGAGACCGACAAGAAAGATAATTTTGTTGTAGGGAAACTAAATTATTTTTTGGGGCTTTAAAAAAAACACACCAGCTTAGGCTTATTCAAAATATGCATTTGGAATTTTGGTACAGAATTCTAAAATAGCAAAGGTTCTTGTCCCCAAGTGCTTTAGATCTTCATTTGTCTTATCAATCCCGTCACTGACAAGCACCCTTGCCACCGATGTTCCCAAAACGTGCCACCAATTTGACAACGACCACGGAACTGCTGTACCGTGGGAACTAGCGGTCACCGTCATTACATATTCATGGTAGCCTGGCCCGGGTATCGATCATGCACCGGTTGTTCACCCTGCGACCTTGGGCCGAGCCACCTTCCGCCCCGCGCCCAAAGCCTACCTGGTACATTGATTTATTGATTTATTATGAAGGGATTTCATATGCAAAGTCGCTAGGCTGTTTTAATAATGGATTACCTGATGTTTGTCTTTGCGTTAAGAGCTTTCGCTACCGTGCATGGGAAAGGTAAAATTATTTTTTCAAGCAAACTATGGTTTCACTCGTCACTTTGTCGTTAATTTTTGAGATTTATCAGGTTTTTTAATTTTATTAAGGACGGTCGAATGCTAAGTAGGTGCGCTTTTGTACCCATACTTTCTTAATTGAATATTGTGCAAATATTATTGGTAAGCACAGACATGTATGGAATGAATTAGCAGAACTCCTGAAATGCCTGTTGCAGGTGTACTAGGATACTGTGTAAGTTTATTTGAAAAAGTAATTTAGTCATATTGTCCATTGAAAGGTAGCATAATTGAAGCACTTTGCATATTGAAGTCCAACCGACAAAATTATCCACCTGGTAATTCCAGATTAGCCTCCGCGGGACTTAATGTTAACATTTCACAAGACAAGACCTTCTAATCTGTATCTTGTTACGTTCCAAGTTAAGTTGATGCGTAACTTTTTAATAAAGGATACATAATACAGAACTTATAATCTAGGCCTGGAAAAAGCCTCGGCCTTCGATGTTCACTTTGGGCTATAGTTTGAAGAGCCCTTTAACGACACTCAACAAAGTGTCATCCTTAACACTTATAAGAGGTCTTATCTGGAGTTCTAAACGACTGCCTAGTATTTTTTTGTTTTCTTTAGTCTGTACTGAACTCGTGAAAGCCAAAGGAGATGTATTTATATGACCACTTAATTTATAATTTAATTATTAAGGTCTAAGTAAGGCACGAAACCGTTTCTCAATTTTCATGTCATCGTAAAAATTGTTTTGTATGTTTTTTTAAAGTTTCGTCGCTACATATATAACATAGATCCGTTCTTTAATTGTGCGTTCTGCTCTCCGTTCTTTATGGTTGAAGATTCACCCCTCTCTCCAATTCGCGATATCGAACATTCGCTAGTCATAAAAATGAGTTCATACAGAACACGTTTGCGCCCGTTCGTGCCTCGTATTTAAATGTTTTCCGTCGCGACGCATCTATACGATCATAACGAGTGACGTCGCGATGCGTAGTCGTATTCTGCATCTTGTCTGGCTGACACCTGACATTGCAGTAAAACGAAATGATATTCTGTCTTAAATTAAACTCAATTATGATTCAATTCATTCACTTTGTAAAAAGTTGAAGTTCGTATATCTTTCTCTTTTATTCCTATTAAAGCGTCATGAGAGTGACAGATGCAATTGTCGAAATTTTTCGAATACGGTCTTCGCGGCAGCGCCGTTGAATTCATAGT
Organism: Grapholita molesta; assembly: GCA_022674325.2. Classification (NCBI taxonomy): domain Eukaryota; kingdom Metazoa; phylum Arthropoda; class Insecta; order Lepidoptera; family Tortricidae; genus Grapholita; species Grapholita molesta. Next base: position 16,911,105 of record CP053124.2, on the reverse strand, counting down.
TGGCAGTGGCCACTGTTAGTTATACTGTGTGTAAGTCTAATACGGGCGAAGAATTAAACCAGACATAGGATTTACCAGTATAATCATTAACCAAAAGGTTTTTCTTTAATTATACCTATTATACACATGTAATTAATTTTTGTAAAATTTCTGAGCAGTAATGTACTGCGAACATTACGCGATATAAGCTTTTGAAACTAACTGTCAACGAGTGTTTAACTCGAGTGTGTTGCATTACATTGCGGGCCGAATTTTTTATATGGATAAAATTTTAATTGCACTTCTAAGTAAAAGTTATCTAAATATATTTCTTATGTCCTATTCTACCCTCCGTTAAGAGATTCGCCCGTATAAGACTTCCACACTGTATACATAAATCATTTAAACACCCGACGAGGTTTCAATATTAGTCTACTGGGTGTTACAAGATTATCAAACCGGCATCTATTCATGATTTTGAACATTTTTTGCTATGGGGTCAAGTTTGTAAAATTAAATAAAAATTGAGCTGTCCCATTGAAAAGGTCAAGTATAAGTTGACGAAAATGTATGAGAGAATTGTTTTTTTTTTTACAATTTACAAAGTTGACCCCATAGTAAAAAATGTTCCAAATCATGACCAGATGCCAACTTGATAATCTTGTATCACGTTTTTTATAACACCCGGTATACTAAACACTTTTATCAGAATGAGCCATGTTTAGAAAATAATGAACACATGTTTTTGTTGATTGGGACATACTTTGAAAATGGCATTTTTGGTTACAGGGAAGGTAACCGAGGCGGCCCGGGCATGGACTCTCAGCAGCAGCAGTACTGCCTGAAATGGAACAGCTTCGGATCCAACTTGGCCACGTCGTTCGCGAACCTCTGGAACTCGGAGAGCCTCGCCGACGTCACACTCTACTGCGAAGGTGAGCTTATACTTAAGTATATAAACACTTAGATCCGTAGAAAATAGGTACCCATAGAACAGGAAATGCAGGTTTTTTTTTGCCGTGTGATGCCGGCTGACTAGAATAGCACCACCCCATCTCCTCCCGCGGGTGTCTTAAGAGGCGACAAAGGGAAAAATCCTATGGACTGGCAGAACTCCACTCTGCAGCTACTACTTGACTGAAATCCAATCTACAGCTACAGCGGTCGCCAACCCTGCCAAGCGTGGCGACTATGGCAACTACCCGCAAGATGATACAAGTCATATTTGTGGGAGGCCTATGTCCAGCAGACGTGCATACGGCTGAAATGTAGAACAGGAATAAATCCGTGGTAAGCGTACAAAATTATCCCTTCCTACGATTTGGATTTACATGAAGAGGGTCAGTTGTTCTCAAATTTAATGGGTCCTAGCCCTTTTGATAGAAAACATGATAGCTGCCTTTACTCGATGTATCAAACAGAAAAGGGAATAGATATTTGTATTTTAAGGCACTTAAAGTCCTCTCCGTGAACCTTTAGGTTTGATTATGTGGGGCTATTTTTGTTTCACAATAAAAATTATAAGTTAATTATTTACTACTGATAATATTAAATGATACTCTTGACTTGAAGACATAGACAGACAGGTTACTTATATACACTAGTATGATATTAAGATTTGTAAAACGAATTACTACTTTCTTTTATTTGTGTAGTAAAATTAGTTAATGAGGATGAAATACAAGTTAGTGCGAGCAAGCGTAAAGTAGGCTTCCAGAACTCCAAAACAATCCGAGTCAAATGATACATCATTTGTACTTTTGTACGTGTAAAAACATTATTGCATTACAACATAGTAAAAAGTGAGTACTTTTTACTATTTTCACTTTACTTTTAAATAGTAATATATTCATATATCACTCCATATAAGAAGATATTTGTATTTCAAAGTGAAATATTTGAAATACGACATCGAAAACGTTTTGTTATTAAACTCAAAGTATATTTACTTATAATAATGGCTTTTATTCGATCGAGCTAAAACATAACTGTAACTCCCACATCGAAAGAATTAAACATGTTAACAATATATTGAACTAGTATCTCCGACATATGAAATTGTACGGATGTCCACAAATCACCGTCCATACGTGACTTTGAGAAATACACGAAGATTTCACATCCCTAAACTCAGAATGCTGACTGTAAAATATGCCCTAAACACTCCCTAGATATCACCATGAAATGGGTTCAGATTTATTTAAATCGAAAGAAAAATAGAAACATTTGACTCACAGCGGAACTCGAACCCACAACCACTGGATCACTAGCCCAGTGCACTACCAGTTGTGCTATACGAGCGCCGCTTAGACGTGTCAAATTTTTCTATCTTATCCTTCCTGGTATACGTCATTACGGGTGACGTGTAGCGACATCTACCGAAGAGTATTGATTTTTACGGCATCGATGTCTCAAATTTAGATTGAGAATTCATCGATAACAATGTGCAACCCCTTTTTAAAATTATTTTTATATTAAGCAGAAACGTCTGCTAGCATATCAAAGATATTTAAATTGAAAGAAAAATAGAAAAAATTGACTCGCAGCGGGACTCGAACCCACAACTTAGTTGTGGGATTTAAATATCTTTGATATGCTAGCAGACATTTCTGTTTAATATAAAAATAATGGGTTCAGATTGTTTATTCATTCTCTCAAGTTACGTTTAATAAAAATACATGTCACATGATCAGTATTTACCGTGTAGGCGCATAGCAGAAACCATAGAACTAGAACTTAACTGCTAACTTATTTTAATTACAATATACAAAGCTATGTACAATTATTGTGATAAGATAATACATCAAATTAAATATTTTCGTCAGTAAAAACTGTTCTAGCTAATAAGGTTTTTTCTATTAGCATCTGTTCTTATTGTTTCAAGAATGTTTGAATATATTTTTTAAGCTTTTAATTTTTACTAAATTTATTATATTATATCCTTACGGTAATGGCATTCAGGCGGACTTTCAAGGTGTATTGTCATGTGAGCTCGTGTCACAGCAACTAGGTTGTTCTTAAACTTTTTTCTAGGCTCATACCGTTGAACCCTAATAGAGGACAGCCGTATAAAATTGTAAGTTCTTTCTTACTTTACATAGGGTAAACCATATAGCTATTGCCCGGTTAAGGATTGGTATGAGTGATTGCCCACGCATACAAATGACAATGTTTTTCTTAAAGCGAGCAATCACTGGCAGTGGGCAATACTCTGGTTTACCCTACTTACCTAAAAAATGTAGGTCGTAAATATTTTTTGAAGTGGGAAAATATCTTGCTGGGAATATTTAATTAGCTAGAACCCTTAGACACTTGGAGAATAAACAAGTTCTTGACGCCCTAAGATCAACCTACCTATCCCTTTCTCGTGTGCCGCCACAGTTTTTCTTTCCATAGTCCTCTGTAAAAAGAATAGTAGATTTCTATACTAGTGAAAAAAATTACGCACTAGTTAGGAAAAAACTATTTGGGGTAGGTGGGTAGATACTACAGGTGCGCTTATCCCGACTTACCGGCAAAGTATTAAGGGCATAAAAACATGGCCACAAATAAAATCGGCCTATCGAGTATCACAAAATAGGACAGTTTTACATGAAAAAAAAAGTATAATGAGTATAAATAATTGATGTTAACGAATCGTTTTAAGTACAATACTAACGTCACTCAAGGTAAAGAGGAAAATTATTCTTTCATATTGATTTACATTTCAAGGTTTACTTAAACTGAACGACATTATAAATTCATAATGTATCTTTGTTATATCGATTGGCCCTATAATAGTCTTCATTTTTGGTTAAATGTACGTACAGGATTTTTCTTAAATATATGTAGAGAGTAGAAAAGACTTTTCTTTAAATATTTATATGTATCGTTTATCTTAAAACTCAGGTAAATCCATCTCTAAGGTTGATTAGCTTTCAGTTTTTTTTAGATAATCAACCTTAAAGCAGAATGTACTATAACCGAGTTTGAAGTTAAGCGACACATATCCCACTCGCAATATAGGGTAAATCTCCAGTAACTGGTCAGTTTTCAATAACTGGCCACTTTACATACTGCATTGCATACTGAAAATGAATCCTGTTTACCTATAAATAGTACGCATTTTCCAATGGGGTTTCACTTACTGGCCACCCTTCAATAACTGGCCATCTTACACTAAAATGAATTCTAATCGCCTATGTACAGAGTTCATTTTTATTATCATGTGGCCAGAGTACTGACGAATTACCCTAGTTATTAAACTACCAGCGCATTAGCATGTTTCTATTTTGAACGCGCAATCCGCAGTTTTCTATTGCAAACTCGGTGTCCTGATTATTGTGTAATCTAGATTTATGTAGCTTTTTAAAGGCAAGAAAAACATATCAAGGTTGGTTACCTAGTTCTGTTACTAACTGCTGAGACATATGTTGATATGCTCGTATTTATCGTTTTACATATACGTAAGATATTCATTTTATTTTCTTGTTCGCTAAAATCTAGATCGACTAAAACAATGAATAATACGAGTATTTGAATAAAGTTGGAGTTTTCGCCTGGCGACAGACGATTCTGAGACTTCAGAACCATCAATCTGAATTGTAAAAGGACTTCGTGCCCTTTTTGCTGTATTTGTCTTATCATTTGTTTTTCGGTAAGATAGAAAATCGAGGCCTCGAGTTTCAAATGATATGTTTTTTCAACGTTACTTCCCTTAGTTACAGTCTTGTATATTATTTTTATGAATAGTAAAAGAAATACTGAGTATAATCATCCCCTTTTTGTATTGACATTCAAATTCCCATCCAAAATAATTTAGTACCTAATTGCAGCGGTAAACTGTCCTATTATTATCTGACGTTTATTCTAGCTCTTTTTATCAGTTGCAAAGTCGAATTAACACACTCACAATGATCAGACTATCTAGAAAATAGGGCAAAACTATATTGTGGGTGAAATATCATTACATTCATAACATAACACGATGTCAATCGTACGTTATGCGAACATTCATACCTACGAAATCTTGCCAAAATGATAAAAGGTTGTTGACAGTTTGCGATAAATTTGGCACTTTTTTCAATTGGCCTTGACGATGGCATGCAAAAATTTACGGTGTGTATATTTAATTGATAACAGCATGTGTACCGATATGATTGCAGACATGGAGGAAATGAAGTTGTACTTTTATAATCATTTGTAAAATCATTGTAAAATGTTTGCTTTGAATGCAACGTTATTCATTATTGGCAACTATGGTAAAATAGGAATTCATGACTTGGAATTGGAACGGAGGCTTATCAAATATGTAATACCACGATGAAATCAATTAGCATTCCATTATAATAATTTAGCATTTTGTTGTATTATGAAAATATTGACTTGTTTTTATAATCACCAAATAGAAGACGTTCTTCGTCTTATTCGCAAAGTTTGAAAAACAATGTGGCTTATCTTAAAAAACGGCCTTGAAAAACCAGAATCGTCGAATGCACAGGTTATCGTTACTTATTTTGTTTTCCTTAAACAGACACGTGTAAGTGACTCAAAGCATGTTTACCGTTAGCTTGCACAACTTGTATAATCATAATAAAACGCATTTTGAAATCTTCCGTTGGTGTCGCAAAAACTTCACCGTCGTTATTCATAGGCATACATTTTGGAGGTTGTAAAACGTTCAGGTATTAAATTTCACCAGTGGGGCTTCGTTTAATAACGCTGTAAACTTACACTGCGAAGCTTTGTGCATATAGTATGCGGGTAGGCATTTCTATTCAAATTCGGGTGTTAATTAAAACACGTCACGTCTCCCATGAATGCGCTCCCGAGGAATAGCCGAGATAGTTGTTGTCAAATCTCCCGAAAACACTGCCGACTTTGATGGTAACCCCTTTAATACACTTCATGCTGATAACTAAAACACGAACTTGAACTTACTGAAGTTGTATTTTATAAGTAATAGCCAGAAACCTTGACCAGTTCTGAAGTGAAACAGAAATGTGTAACAACTCGAAGAAAATACATACAATGGTGAAAATACGAAATTCGAACTTTAAACTCAATGTCACTAGAGTTGTAAAACAACCAATCGCAAACCTTGACAAGTTAAATGATGAAGTAGAAATTATTAAAAAGCTCACATTTAACGAACGTAAAGAAACTCCTGACAATGCCATTGTTAAACAACGGAAAGCTAACAAAGTTGAGAATTTTTTCGACGACTGTTTGACCCTACTTCACAATGAAGACTTAATTGCAGTTAATTTGCAGGACTGTTTCAATGGATTTTATAGGAGTTTTTCCTGTAAGGTTTCCAGTCGTAACTTTTCGAGGTCGGCCCGAACAAGTGCGCTAGACGCAGTGGGAGGGCGAGGGTGGGGGAGCCACCCTGCGAGGAATGGGCTGTAGAAATGTTTGCCGTTAATGTGGAGATGGCTTTTGGGAGTTGAAATTTATTTTGAAATTGTGACAATGCTTTATGGCAGTGTTCGTGGAGATATTGATTGATTGTCTGTTGCAACTAGTATTTTGACATGTAACTATAATTTAATAAGAATCTGAATGTTTCAATGTTAATTAAAGCTTCATTAACTTATAACATTAAATTCTGTACTCTTTATGATTCAATTCGTTTTGCCTCAGTTTTTTCGGATAAGTATCAGCAAAGTTTGAAACTTCCATACTTACCTCTCGTCGGATATTCCGTGGATCTCTTCTGGCACTTACCTCTGGGGTTGGGGTGAATCTCGTTATTCTGCATGACCGGTTCGAATTCTCGTTATCATGCTCCTTTGCTAAAGTAAAGACAGTCGCTCTTTGCTACAAGCGCGTTACTACTCGTACTCGTCTCATAATTGCTGCCGCATAATTTTGACGTCATGTTTTGATTAAATGACTTTATGGTATTCAGTAGGTCGCATATAGTAAATAATAACTAATTAATAGTCATTGTATTTTACTCGCAGAATATTTATATAGTCAGCTGGTTTTTGAGGTGAGATGGAACAAATTTTTCGTTTTAAAATTTCCAAGTACCGCATTCTATGCGTTTCGACAATGTAGGCGAACGCATCGGCGCGGCTCGCTTCCCTTATCGACCGTGCCGCTATATGTGTCGCGAGGCAACCGACCCTCCGGCCTACCCAAAATCCACCCAAACTCCCCCACTCTCGACTTGGCTGTATTCCAGCTGCCGACACGGATTGCACGGAGTCACATAACGCTTAACACAGTCTTAATGCGGCTCTCGAAAATTCCGCTCCACAAAATTGATTGCCTACACTGTGTCAAACTGACGACGAGTTCGAGAGGCCCGGTCCTTTTGCATCATTTTTACGGTTTCACTTTCTAGCGAGAAATTCGTGCGTGCATTTATTCAAATGTGGGGCGGGCGGAGGTTTAGGTGGCAAATGTTGGATTGCTTATTCTTGGCAACTACGTGCGAGTCGGGCGATACCTTGCGACAATACGTTCCAATATTCAGCGTCTGTTGCTAGTTTTACGTTCATACAATATTTGCTTTGAAGTATACTTATTTTAGTTGATGTCGTAATGAATTATTGTTACAGCATACCTAGGCAGTACATTTACATACATTCTCTTTCATTTGTAATGAAAATTAAGCACTTTTAAAAGGAAGAATCGAGCATCGATCATTAGAAAAACTCTAGTTATCATAGTTGAAACGATAACGACACATCTCTATGATAAAATAATGGTAAATTAAACAGCAGCCAAGGGTCCCGAGGCTTAAAGATTTAAACAGGCATCGAATAGTTCGTCGCCAAATCTTGAATACTTGATGAGGAGAGGCGATTTCGGTTTTACGTTCAATAAAAGGGGGTTTACGTCCTATTTATAGCTCAATTTTGGTGTTTAGATCAATAATGTTCCAATTGGACAAATTATTTAGAGCAATCATTTTTATTAGTGCATTTAGTAGCGTTCGCAGTCAATCAAATCTATTTGAAAACTCACAACGAAGATATATTTCAGGGTTTCTTTGCTGAAACATATTTATAAGCTTCGAATTTACGATGTTAGCATTATTCGCTATAAAAATACTTATCGAGTTATTAATAAACGGACTTTACTGCTTTAAACTCATAAGCGTAAACGTAACATCCAAACATAATAGACAAGTTTATTTTTATCTGAACTGACATTGCCTTCTCGACCTGACATGAATTAGAGGCACCTCTTTATACTCCACCGCACATTAAAGTGACGTTTATCACATGGTTGGTTTTAGGTTAACGTCAAAAATCAAGGTGTTGGTGCGGTTGGCCAAACGATTGGAAAAGGGGGTAGGGGGTTGATATCACACCGCCTGTCCCCCTCTTAGCTATACTTGAGTGCATTATACGTAAAACAAAGCCTCCCCATAACTCCCGGGACTGATGTGCGTTGCATGGTGACTGGAGGCACAAATTTTTAACCCTTTAGGGGGTTGCAGGGTCGCGGCCGTTAATTGCATTTGGGGATGTGCGTTAGGGTTGAGATACCTTAACGAAACAGATAATCGCGTAGGGTGTATGCGTTATACGTTATTGTTTTAACTTTTCAATTAGTTTATTGCTCAGATTTTGCAAGTTACTTCATTCCCATCCCTTTTATACGGATAAGCGAAAGTTACTTCAGACGTTAAAAGTGTGTACGACATTTGTGATGTCCTCGTACATATAACACGTCAAAGTTGCTGCGATCTCTGATTTGTTGAGTGACTAGAGCAAATTCAAGAAATGGTATACAGTAATTAAACTAATATTTTTGTTGAATCACGAAAAAGTAAGTCTTATGTCCAATTTACTACGTTCATTAGTTAGCGTGGGTCGCGTGCGTTCTTATTAACGTTGTTTCTATTTTAAACGAACACTTCACGAAACCTTATTCCGTGTTAATAATTTAGCATAAAGTGACAAATAGCGGTTTTATTTTTAGTAATAAGGCGCGTATTAAACTACTAATCAGATTTAAATGTAAAATGATTTCCATTGTATTTCGAAATTGTGATGTGTAGACCATATCAATTTCTAAACAAAGGTACATCTTGTATGAATACAAATTGACTTACAACTGTAAGTTTCACATAACGTGTTGCTAAGAAGCGAACACCTATGAGAGGCAAAATAGGCGATGTATTATGTAAGAGAAGACTGCAAGCTTGTAAAAAAAATGAGCGTGGTGAGAATTTATTTGTCTTTCAAGACCCAGACTAGGTCTATGTTTAAGCAGAAGAATACTTGAGTAGGTGACGTTTATAAACTCGTCTACATAAATTGTGTCTGGCTCTATTTACTTGGGATTATCAATATTTATTTTGTTTATATATCTTCTATCTCTGTAGTCTTTTTGATTGTAATACGGAAAAAATGGGTACAGTAGTAGCATCAAATGAAAAAACGAGACGATTTTACCTTTAAGATGTAAGAGCTATTTGAATTCTCTGAATTCTATAAAACTGTACATAAAATGGGGATAAAGTTTTCTTTAGATTGGCCCGGCTGTCCGTGATTGCAATTCGGTCGGAGCCAGACGCAAGCCCGCCATCGCCAACCAACGCACGTAGCCCGGGCGTCCGAAACGCTTCACCTAGTTTTTCAGTACCCCCACTTTCCCCCTCCGTGCAAGATTGATTTTCTCTCGCACATTTCGCTTGCACTTTCGGTGGGGGTGTGTATCTCTCCCTCTCTAGCGTGGCCCGGTCGACCTTGAAAAGGGCGGGCGCACACAGACGTCTGGCAAGGGATGCGTTGGCGTCTACACGTCGCGGGGTTGTGTGGGTGAGCCTGGAAACGGGGTTAGTCGTACTCCCCACCCCACTGATGTCGTTTTCACTTGCATCCGGGCACCAGCTATACCTATGCCTATGCGTAGGTAGACGGGACCCGATTTTCGATCTGATTATGGTACTGGCAACGAATTTTCCCTTTCATTTCGGAGCGGGTGGCTGCGCTGTGTGCAATTTAGTTTTGATGGTTGTTACGTGTCTGCGTAATGGCTTTAAGTCTAACAGTGTTTTAGTTTAGTATTCGAGTATTTTTGTAGGTTACTCGGCTTTCGCAAATTGCTTAACGATGTTTTGCACTTTAATTTTGCGTTTCTCGTTGCGACCTCGCGTAGCGCCACCTCGCAGGCTGTTGCCGACGCTTATATTTATTTATTCTATATCCCCTTTATCATATGTTATATGAATTCCGTTTTGGGACTTATAGCGTATTCAATGCAGCTGTTTATTGGGTCATAACTTCACTTGATATAGTTTAGTTCCATAATAGTTATGTGTTTTATTTGCCATTGTATTACATTTGCTCTTCAAGAAACTGAAGAAATATTTTGAATTCAGGAAAATGACGATAAAACATTTTTTTTTTACACTTTGCAATAACTTGCGACTACTTACTATGTCTAGAATGAAACAGTCTTTATAATTCCTAAGGGAACTGAACCTTCTATTTTTTGTCATGCGTATAAAAAATACGCCATTTTTTCATAACTACCTTATGATATATGAAAACTAGAAGTTGAATACAGGAAGTATATGAGTGATAAAAAATATAATCACATTTATTGTGATAAGTATTCTATTCTCTATAAATACGTGTAACAAAATAAACCGCAAAATTACTATTAAAACTTGGAAAAGGAAATAACTATGCTACCAAATCATGGTGTTCCAAAGCAGTTAGTCGTCAGTGTGTGGTTGCGCTATTTTGCATTACACTGCCCGCTTTGTTAAGGAAAACAAATGTAAGTGAAGGACCCCGCTATTCGTCACCCCACATAAAGGTTCCTGTAAACTATACGATTTATCGTCGATCGTACCTTTATCTACACTAATATTATAAAGGCGAAAATTTGTAAGTGTATGAGTGTGTATGTTTGTTACTTCTTTACGTCTAAATGGCGATAGCGATTTTAATAAAATTTGGTATGGAGTTAGCTGACACCCTGGATTAAGATATAGGCTACGTTTTTTCCAACGCCGCGGGGCACAGCTAGTATGTTATAAAGGGCTTTTAAGTCCCGAGTCCTAATGTTAAACAATGCATGTTAAACCACTAATACTCAAGATTGTCTTAACAATAAATGTCAAGTTATTTGTTTTGTTGCACTGTTCGTGTATATATCTACCAATTCACGTAATCATGATAACCCCCGCCTGCGTCTCCGTCCGTTATACTTTTACCGTTTAAAATTTCATAAATTATTTCTTAGTTGTATTTGTAAGCAAAAACATCTGCTAACGAAAACATAATTCTTAAAATTAAATGAAAAATCAACTGCCCCGGGCGAGACTCGAACTCGCGACTCTGGGATACATGCCCATCGCTCTACCAACTGTGGTGCAGAGGCTAGCCCAAAGGCTACGAATTTCTTCACCAAAACATTAAATGCTAAGGAGGTGCCAAGCGATATCTACCGTAAATGTGTTGACACTTTTTACCAGCATCGGAGTCTCAAATCATACTGAGAATTAACCGATATCGATACGCCATAACTAAATTATATTTATAAAGCAGAAACTGCTGCTAACGAAACCATAATTCTTAGAAATAATGAAAAGTCAACTGATATCGGTGAACCTCATGTTGAGATCAGTAGGATAAGTTTAATAGTTAACCGAGTAAAATGACTGTTATATACGGACGGACAGGTGGACATGATTAAACTATAAGGATTACATTATTGTACTGGCTACGAAACCCCAAAAAGGGTTGAATATTTTTGTATCTTGTTATTGGCAGCCGAATTGACACAGATTACAATCCCAATTCCTACCGTACTTCCAGTTTAACACTTCACTTGCCTGCGCAGTAATTTTCCATTATCCTGTTAGCAAAGTTCGTATTTAACGAATCCGCCTGCATCCTCCCCGTGCCGACCTATTTGGCTGCGCGGTGACCTATTTAGGCAATGCAGCCATAGAACACTCACTCAATAGATGGAGCATTAAGATTTGCTCCTACTATCGGTCGATGTAATAATTTGACGTACTTTAATGAGGTTCATCAATAACTAATCGTTAGAAAGTGCAAATTTCACTTACCACGTTTTGTAAGTCCCTTTTGCTATGGCAAATTTACAAGTCTACGACCTAAACTCGCGGAAGTCTACCTCTAATAAAAGATTTTCAAAGAGTATATATATATAAGCTACCTCGGGCATTTGTTCGTAAAAACAGGCATTGGTACCTATACAATTGTAATTTGTATATATTATGTACCGATGTATAATATGTCCATGCAAATTTGAATCTGGCATAAAAGGGCGTTAGGATATCACTCGTACTTTTACATAGTGTATTAGATGCAGCATTACCTACTTGAATATTTGTAAAAACGCTATGATATTTATGTTGGTATGTTTATTCTTCGTTTTCAACATTGCAATGGCAGGTAAAAGGTAGATTAAGAGTAACATTAGATTAGATATCCATATTTTTTTTATATTGCCTTTACATGTACCGCTAAACTTCTCAGAAACTTCCCAACGCGAAGTCTATTAGAGGCCATCTATGAATGCAAGTCTAGGGGCCCGGGCGGAGTTGTCATCGTTATTTTGGGCACTCTATATCTATGGTCCTTTGTCTCTTCCCCTCTGCTCCATCTTCGGCGGCTTTTGTGAAAAGCAATAAGAATTCTTGCTGCAAAATGGTGTCGCGAGCCAGGAGCAACTTGAGCGTTGCCTTTGTTCTATGTTTCCATGGTTTATGGTGATAATGTGACATTATCTTTAATTCTGCAAGTGGTGCAGGGTTAGACTAATTTGATGAGTTTTTACATTATCTAGTACCCACCACACTCCACAAAGTGCGATACAATGTAAATAAAATAATGAAAAAATTGGAAATTGGGGTTACACAGAATAAACTCTCGTTAAAAAATAGTTAATACAATAAGTTCATGGTATAATTAATTTTATCTACGTACACATAAGTGCTCTAAAATGCATCCAGAAACCGTAGGCAATGACCAGCATTACCAACCACCAGAAATCAATGGAGATGTAATGTTAACATTACCTACTGAAATCCGTAGGTTATGAGTTTAAATTTGGAACAGCTGTCAAATTCAAGTGGGGTGTCCATTCTAGTATCTACAGATATTAAAACAGTCATTGATACGAAACGCCAATTCGTTATGTTTTTTTGATATAAATCGAACGACAATTGAACTCGAGTGACAATAGAATGGGTAGTTCATTCGCTTGTCTATGGTTAAAAAAAAATATTTGACTGAGATACAAAATACGAAACGCCGCCATTCCTAGCAGTCATTTGTTTTGTTCGTTGACTTTTCAATGTTTACAAGTAACACTAGTACTAATGCATTTCATTTCCCTACGGTTCCTGAACCCATCTTAAAACACTTATGATATGTGTGTAGATAAAGTAGTGTATGTAACTATACATAATTAGGCATTACAACAATCGTGTGATATTATTAACCCACACTCTTGTTGTAATGCCCTTCATTATGCACAGATACATAAATCACTATTATGTTGACACGTGTTTAATGTATAATGTGTGTATTATGTTTCCCTACTATTAATACTTTTTAAGGCCTGTTGGTTGATTTACGGGCTGTGCATTTAAGTTGAAATAAAATAAATAAATGAAATATTACTGAAACAATTAAGCTTTAAGCCCATTAAAATTTTACGTTTAAGTAGTACACTGAATCTATTTCAACTGAAAAAATACAGTCCGTTTTTATTAACCGACTTCAAAAAAAGGAGGAGGTTATCAATTCGGTTGGCATGTTGTTTTTTTTTTAATGTGTGTTACTTCAGAACTCCGTCATTTATGGACCGATTCAAAAAATTTTTTCGTTGTTTGAAAGTTTCTACTTCATGGTCCCATTGTTACCAGAATTCAGATCTGATGATGGGATCCATGAGGAATTAAGAGAACTCCTCAAAATTTATAGGTACATGTATAAAGATTTTAGTATATTCGGTGACAAGTTAAGTATTTGTATTCAGAAAATAGTATTTATCACTAAATACTATTTTCTGCAAGAACTGATAAAGAAAACTATAGGTGGTCATACGAAACTCCTTATGTTTCCTAGGTGGCGCTGAGATATTTCAATTGAAATTTTAAAGCGACTATGATCAACCAAACTTAAATATTTCTGACGAAATGTTACCATTAACCTGATCTGGTGGTTGAACCCGGGAGGTAGGCAACGGAACACAGAGATAAAAAAGTGTAGAGTGGCCGTGTTTGGACTTAATGGAGTTGTCATGAGGTGCAGTCTAAACCTTGACTAATGTTTTAACCGACTTTAAAAAAGGAGGAGATTGTCATTTCGATTGTATGTTCATTTTTTGCGTGTTACCTTAGAACTACATCATTTATGAACGAATTTAGTAATAGTAATAGAATATAGTAGTTTTTTCATAGTTTGACTGCATACACTACAAGGTTGGTTCTGTTGTTACCAGAATCTAGTGTGATGATTATGTAGCCGGATAGTAGGCAACGGAACTCCATGATAAAATAGTGTAACGGGTCCTGTTTAGGCTTAATGTAATCTTCATGAAATGCATTTTGGTAACCATTCATGAATTTTTAACCAACTTTAAAAAGGAGGAGATTCTTAATTCGGTTGCATGTTCTTTTTAGTGTATTATCCCCGAACTTTTTCATTCGGGGCACTTAAAAAATGCAATAGTAACGTATAAATGATTAAGTATTTCGGCGACACTTCAAGCATTTATGTTCAGAATATACCACCTTCTGGCAATAGAACCGAGTGACATAAAAGAGTAAGTTAGCCGTTTTTGTGCTTAATGGAGTTGCCATGTGATGCACTCTGGTAACGACTTTCTCATCATCATCATCATTATAATCATCATCATAACAATAAAAGGCCGTCCACAGCTGAACATATATCCCCCCTAAAGTGACCCACAATGACCGCGGTTCTGCGCCATTCTTCGCACACCTGGCCCCGTTGGTACACTGGCCGCTACCGTAACCAGGGTATCGGGGGCCGCTGGGAACTCGATGCCATGGCTTTTGTGTGCCTTGCATAGGGGTAAATGCCATAATCGCCAGGCTTGGCAAGCGGGTTGGCGATCGCAGTGTTCCACCGCATTCCAGATCGCAGTGTTGCCTGTGTCAGGCGTTGCATTACTTATGTGCCACGATAAGTATCAGAAAACGATTTCGAGTCTCACCATCTCCGTTAAGTTAACGATCTGTAGTCACGTAATCTATTCTGTTAGGTTTGACGGTGGCTATTATCTATGCCTCCTAAACTTCGGACACGGCTCAATTCATCATACATTTTGTATTTTTGCAAAGTTTAAATATGTTCCTTTTATTATAAGATTTCCTCGTTTGGCATAAAGGATACTGTCTCATATAAGCAGAGCGATTATATTTGGTCTGCCCAGATTTGTTTATTAAAAATCAGTGACAAAATGAGAAACTGAAAAATGTTTTTGTTGCTTTTTAGTACATATTTGAAGTCGGGATTTATTTTTTGTTAAAAGTTTATTTATAACACTAAACATATCCGGCCCCAATAGCAGTTTAAATATTCCTTGTCACCATTTAAAACGGACCCAACACCGAAAACGCATTTACGACATTTCCACAAAAATCCGCAGCGCATCAGTGACGCACAGATAACGTTAGTAGGTCTCGGAACTAGGCCAATGTCAGTGTTGCAAGACTTGCAGGCGCGCGCGCACCCAATGTCGATTTATTTCCTATTATAATGTTGTTGCTATGATGCGTTCCGTACTAGTTTCAATCGTCGGTCGTCGATGTTTGTTCAATAATTTCACACAAGATTCATTAAAAAAAATGTGATTTTTTAAATTATATTACATATAACACATTAAAAAGTTTTATTTTTATTTCATTTTTTAGCTAGAAATAGACTAAAGAGTTACTACTATAAAACTACTTAAACAGCTTAAAACGTTCGATGACAATACGTAAATACATGCCTGGTCACGTGTAAGTGGGTACGCCCGTGGACGTACTGTCAGCGAACGTGTTTAATTCTACTTGTTATTTAGTTCGGTATATTTAACACGTTGAACAGAAGTAGAACAGGTCATTACTGGGGCGTCTGAAATGAAATCTGTTACGCTATTTTAAAGTACAAAGTATTATTGTTAGATTTTTATTGTATTCAAGTAGGGAATAATCAAGAATAATATGTTTAAATTATTGATAAGATATTTCAATGGTTACCGATAAAAAGAATCTATGTAAAACTTTACATGGAATGGTATGTTTTCCCGAACTTTATCAGTTTTTGATATAAATTGTTAATAAAAGAGTACGGACACATCTCGTTTCCTTTGTAAAAATATATTATGAACACAAGTGTAACATCAATTGTGTTTCATGATGCAACGCCTAACTGAAGTACAGCCATCACGCTGCCGTAACGGACACGCGTTACACAAAATTTGCATTAATATAATAAGGTTCAACCTTTACACACAATTTTGTACGTTGTTTTCCGTTTTGAAGTTAAGTCAGTAGTATCTTTTTTTCTTTTTTTTTTTTTTATGACAAAAGGTGGCAAACGAGCAGACGGATTGCCTGATGGTAAGCAATTACCGTCGCCCATGGGCACCCGCAACACCAAGGGAGTCACAAGCGCGTTGCCGACCTTTAAAGGGTGTTGGAGCTCTGGGAACCTTACTCACCATCAGGAACACAACACTACATACCTGAAAGGTAGCAGTGCTATTATGGCTGTGGTCTTCTGTAAGGAGGAGGTACTTCCCCAGTTGGGCTTCTCCAGACTCGAGCGTGATGGTACTTCGCTGTGCCCTACCTCTCATAAAATCTGCCTATACTTACGTGTTTAAGCATAGTTTATAAGTGTAAAAGTTGTGACAGGATGTAATTCTTCAACTACGACTAGAAACCATCGAGGGAAAGCCAGCAGCATCACTTCACAGCGGTGAAACAACATACCTACTGCCCAACCCGCCTGCCAAGCGTGGCGATTATGGCATTGAACTCCAAGAGATCGCTCCCCACGGTGGCCTCCCCCATAGACCGCGATGTCTCCAGCAGTGGACACCTATGGCTAATAGGAGTGGAATTATATATTATAAAGACTATTAGATTAATACTTTTCGAGCTGTAGTTTGTTACGCGCTACACTCATAGCCGATCACGGCGTTATGCCGCTTTAAAGATAGGGATTACGAACCTACCAAACAGACACTTAGCACTATGTGTTAATGATATTCAGTATGAACTAAGAAAGCAAATATTTTGAGTACTATATTAACTAAAAATATAGAGCGGGTCTATTGCGAATAAAAATTTGATTTGACGATTTCGACGCGAGTTGCACCCACCGGTCATTCTCGCGGATAACTGACGTCCCAGCAAGAAGTGTCAAACCATAGGTGAGTCGGAATTTGTGTGACTACCCGACGAATAACGCGAAAGTTTTTTTTTGTGGTTTTCAATTAAGTCCGGCGTCGGACCCCCGTAGGCTTGGTTGATTTTTCTGGTAGGACTTCAATTTTTATATTCATAATTATTTCAAAATACCCACTCTATTCAGCTGTCAACTGACGAAAAAAACTGTTTGTATGAGTAAAGTAACTTTGTAATTAAAACAGCTTAAAACGTTCGCTGACATTACGTATGCCTGTCGACATACTGTCATATGAAACTGTTTGTAAATACATGCCTGGTCACGTGTAAGTGGGTACGCCCATGGACGTACTGCCAGCGAACGTGTTTAATTCTACTTGTTATTTAATTTGGTATATTTAACACGTTGAACAGTTGTAGAACAGGTCATTTCTGGGGCGTCTGAAATGAAATCTTTTACGCTATTTTAAAGTACAAAGTAATATTTGTTTTATCAAGTCTTTATCTTAACATTTCCGTTTGGAATCTTAAATACTGCCATAGGCTCCCATAGGGTCACGATATAAATTAACCAACACGTCATATATTTATGACCTACTAGTATTGTTTTACTTAATGCATTAAGCCTATAGTATGTCTAGTTTAAAATGACGGGACTTTATTGTCTGTCACTCTCTAACAAGCATGTAAGCGTGAAAGTGACATATGCATATATATTATTGGTGCAGGCCAGGTCGAATAAGGTAAGTTAGTATTCACGTTTATGTCCCTCAGTAAACATGTCAAGTGATGCCGCCGTTAATACTTTGGCCATCCTTTTCTCTCCGATTCCTCTGTCGCTCGCTCAGCCTTAATTTATCATAAACTGATTTTTATTTTCTTTCAATCACCACATCGCTATTATTAAAAATGCCATACGTTTGAAAAGGAACATTGTTATAAATGATCAACAAGCTCGTAAGTGGAGGACTATCGTTGGGCCGGTAATTTATCACCGTACCATGGCCTATCCCAAGTGACTCTTTGAAAGCCCGGGTATCTAGCCCGGGTAGCTCAAAGATATTTTATGATAAGATTGATAACTGACCAAAACTCAAAGTATTAACAACAATAATACTTATTACTTTGCTATTCCGCTGTTTAATAACGAGACTTTTTTTTTTTACCAAAGCAATAGTGCAACTTATTTTGCGCCCTGATCTGAATGAACATTAATTGTAGTTGTAACAAGTTGTACTCGACCTCAAGTTTATCTTGCTACGGCGTATCAGAAAAGCAAAAAATCTAACAATGATAAATAATAAAACTATCGGCAAAAATACTAAACAAAACTTTGAGTTTTAAGTAATTAATTGAATCAGGCGTTACTTTGCGGAAGTCCATATTATTAACAACAATAATATTACTTTGCTGTTCCGCTGTTTAATAACGTGCTAGTCAATCAGTGCCAACCCGTTATATTTACTTGCGTATTTTTTCATGCATTAATTAAACTACAATTAATGTTCATTCAGATCAGGGCGCAAAATAAGTTGCACTATTGCTTTGGTAAAAAAAAAAGTCTTAAAAATAGTAAAGAAACATAAAAATAGTAACATAACATATAAAGTGTGTATGAATGCCCAAGATGCATCATTAGTTACGTGCTTCATATGCGATGTGCATCAATTGCCATCGTAATTATGTCGTCAAAGGACATTAATATGAAACGTAACGTACGCAATATTGTGAATATCGGGTTGTAACAAATTACTATCAAATACTATCTCGGTATCTAGGCGGCAACGTAGGTGATAGCACTATCAGATGCATAGAGGGCCCGAAGGTGAAGCGGCAGATACGAGTCGAGATTACCGCATAGATCGCTCGTCTATTTCCACACTGATAAACTAAAATAAAACTTGTAGAGATAGGACATGTCATGAAATATCGAAATGTTTCGGTCCTCTAATAAACACAGAAATCTTTAAATATCGTAATCATTTTGTATTTTCTGGAATGGACTAAAATAAAACAATCATTTGCTACGAGTATAGTCGCAGTCAACGGGTTACACGATACAATCCGTTTTGACTCGATTTATTTCATGAATAATTATCGCGGCACGTTTGCCTGCTATAAATATTAATTACATTTTGGAAATCCAAATATGTCAACAGCATTATATTTAACTTACTCATTAGTACATCTACGGTAAGTACCTAATCAAGAAAATTATTCATATAATACTGGGCGCATAGTTAAAGTATCTTAAAAACAGATTCGAGGCCCGTATTGTCTTTTACCTACATCGTCACACGTCCAATTTAACACAAGCAGCAACATCCCAAAACGAACTTTGTCACCTGCAAATAAAAGTGTAATAGCAGCAACAGTATAAACAAACACCAGATAGTATTCAAAACGCAACCTTATGACGACGTATTAGAGTTGCTGTTTGATTGGCGTGGTAAATGAGTCAAGTGCAGAACGAAGCTGTGATCACGAACGAGGAAGTGTTTGCAGTTTATCCGTGAGCGGTGCTGCCGTGCAGCGGAGCGAATTAGGCTGGCCGCTGACTTACCATTATTGTAAAAAAAAGATAAAAGATAAAAAACATTTATTTGTGACACCACATATACAAGAACAATGACAGACAAAGAAATAAAAATACACCCGGTGTGCATCACAAAATGAACTCAACTCAGCATATTGCCAGCTTAGGAGCCAGCGCTGATCTTCCGCTGAGCCCATTACATTATTGTACATAGTCAGCGTCATATATAGGCTTCGGACATTTCATAGCATACCGTGGTTCTAAAATCCTTGGAGCCGCCATATGAGAAATTTTCGAAGTCAAAGTTAAAAAGTAGGATGTTATGTTATGAAAGATTCAGGACTTTTGGAAGCATAGTAGCCGTGGTTCTAGAGTCTATAATATATATAGTTGTAAAATAATACATGTGACAAAATATATATATTATACCAAATATTAATTATATTATTCTATTCTAGATAATTAATATTGTAGCATGACATGTGACCAGTAATTGGTATAATTATATTTGTTTACGATAAAATATATTTACGTTCGATTAAAATGAACTCAGTGACGAAGTAAGTGTATGTGTAAATCATTATATTTAATATGACACAATACTTATTCACTTTGACTTCGAAAATTTATCATATGGCGGCTCCAAGTATTTTAGAACCATGGTATGCTATGAAATGTCCTAAGCCTAGTCATATAGTTAGTTGCTGTTAGTATGCCCAATTGCCGTGTGATGCCGGGTGACTATACTAGCACCACCCCATCTCCTCCCGCGGCTGTCGTATGAGGCGACAAAGGGAAAAATCCTACGGGCGGGCAGCAGCGTCCGTTGAAACCTAATCTACAGCTACTGCGGTCGTCAACCCGCCTGCCAAGCGTGGCGACTATGGCAACTACACCCAAGATTATACTAAGTCATATTTGTGGGAGGCCTATGTCCCGCAGTGGACTGCATACGGCTGAAATATATGTATGTAGTATGGTCAATTAAATCGATACAGATCTATATTTATATAGCAGTACCTAAGGATGTGTATCGATATATTTGGCTATACTGACTGTAACTAACTATATGACGCTGAGCTGTACGCGTGTCGACCGCTAAATGTTATCGATGGTAGGAATATAGAAACCAGAGATGTATCTATCGGCCACCGACGCCCAATCATCTACTGCTGAAAAGGCCTGGCAATTAAACCGCCTAAGGGAGCGTGTCTTCATCCACTGACTCCTAGCGACCAGTAGAGGTCATCCTTCCATTTAGTTTGTGGTCGTCCGATAGGTACTGCGCTTTCCTATCTAAATGTATCAAAAGTGAGACGAAAATTATTTGTCTACATCTCTTTCGTTGTTACAATATTCAAACGAAATAGCCAAACTGTAATGTGGGAAACTGAGTCAGAATAACATAGTAAAGGTGTACTTTTGTTGCCAGTTATTGTAGGATTATTTTTTTTTTTTATGACATAAGGTGGCAAACGAGCAGACGGATTGCCTGATGGTAAGCAATTACCGTCGCCCATGGGCACCCGCAACACCAGGGCAGTCACAAGCGCGTTGCCGACCTTTAAGGGGGGGTTGAGCTCTGGGAACCTTACTCACCATCAGGAACACAACACTACATATCTGAAAGGTAGCAGTGCTATTATGGCTGTGGTCTTCTGTAAGGAGGAGGTACTTCCCCAGTTGGGCTTCTCCAGACTCGAGCGCGATGGCACATCGTCGTGCCCTACCTCTCATATTTAATTAATTGTTTTAAGAAGTATACTGTAAAAGAAAAATTGTAAATAATCTGACATCCTAAACATAAACAGAATATCGTGTATAGCGTGCTTACAAACCTGCTTACAATGCATGAATCAAGGGACTCATGCTAAATACGTAATTTAACTTGAATTTAAATCGGTACAATCATACTTTACTATTTCGTAAGGGCATGGAAGGGCTAACGTCGTTATCAACATAACACGTCGAATAGCACACCACGTGACAGCGTAGCATGCTCCGGCGCATACCCGCTCAAGGCTAACCGTATTTAGTTCCGCGCGACTCGCTCTGACGTCACCAGCCAGATGTACTTCTGGGTTTATTATACCCATCACTTTCAGAGCTCACGTGACCCAGTGTGATTGTGAAATCGAAATCCATTATCAAATTATCTTATAATTAATCTACAAAAGAAAGCGACAACATGTTTACCTCCTTTTTACTCTTGCATCATTGACGTAATGTCTTCAGTGTCAAGCGTGATTGTGGATGGTAGAGACGGTTGTAATATAATAGCCTGTTTATCTAATGATCTCTTATTGTATTGCCTCAATGTTATCTTTCATTGAAAAATCGGTGCATCCTCAAAAGTCTTATCTTCTGAAGATGTACCTAACATGAAAAGTAACGTATGGAAGATTACGAGTACATGTAAATTAAATGCGCACCATTATTTTGTATGTTGCCTCGAGACTCGATTTGTCATAGTCATAATACTTATAGATTACAAATAAAAATATGTTTAGCACATCCACGTGGAAAGCCGCACTTTGTACTTTGAATACTAGTGGGGAAATTGCATTATGTATTCGTAGCAATTATCTATGTAAAATAAGAAATGTAATAATTTTCAGAACGTCAAAGATGCGTGAGAAAACCAAATATTTACGCCAGCTAGAAAATATCCCTTTAAGATATTATTTAAAGCCAAATGAATGAAAGAGCCGCACACGTTGTAAACTAATTAAAAGATTATAACAAAGCGTCAATGTGTTCTCATATAACCTATAAAACAGCTTGAATCCCCATTGAGAGTTCGCAGAATGCGCGGACCACCTCACCTTTACTACGTGGTGCCTACGAACGCTTGCGTCCGCCAACATTGGGTAGTAACTACGACAATGTATTTATAGCACTCTAGCCACTAGACGGCCTACTACGGATACTATTAGGAGACTCATTTTGTGTATGTAGTAATACTCTTTTATCCCTAAAATGGATATCTTTTTGTTCCAATATAAGTCACATAAACGCTGTGAAGGCTTGTAAATGGTAGCCGTCTCATGTGTTTTTGTGAACAAATAGCAAACTAAATAGACAATTGTTATTCTTTTCTTACACGTGTAAGTTTACTAACGTGCCATATATGTCTCAAAATTTCGCATATTAAGTGTTATCGATTGTATTAGAAGAATTCTTTGAAGCGTCGTTAAAACGGTGAATAATTATTATGGAGATTCTCAAATTTGAATATTCGAGTAGGAAGTGGTTTGGATTAAGGACATCGCACGCTCCATTGGATAATAATCTAAAATTTACGCACACATATTAATGTTCAGAAGGTTCGAAGATTCAACAATGAATATGTAAATATATTATTTTTAACTTGTACATTTCCAACTCAATAGGCCTCGTTCAGTCCTTAAACGTGCGAGCAATAAATTCATTGATGATACTCACAAGCTGCCGTCATAGGCCGTTTATATGATTAGGTGGTCCTTCCCAAGGAATTGAAGACTCGGCATTAAGTAGGTACCTATTCGAATTGTTCACAGGGTTTTTTGTTGAAGATTTGTTAAGGTTTAGAAAACGACAGTGAATTTGTACCTATAAAATATCTGTACTTGAGCCTAATATATTTAAAGATTTTCTCCGTCTTTTCAGGTCGCCAATTCAAGGCTCACAAAGTCATCTTAGCGGCGTGCAGCAAGCATTTCCAAGAACTCTTCGACACCGCGCCCCCCAGCCATGCGGGGGCCTGCTACGTCATTCTCGAGGCCACCACGGCAGACAACATGCAGGCTTTGCTGGAGTTCATGTACAAGGGCGAGGTCCACGTCAGTCAAGATGCACTCTCCAGCTTTCTTAAAAGTGGAGAGAACTTACAGGTTAGTCGTTAGCAGAGTATTATACGACGCCGGTAGGGCAATGTGACGTGCCGATTCAGTAAATGTTGCCAAATGCTTCGGTAGCCGAAAGTTTTCAGAAAAAATGTATCCAATTAGCTTAACTTGTAAAAAAGTTAACTATGTCAGTTATATGACGATAATAAGTATGAAATTTCTATAAATCGTTTCATAATCTTTAAGTAGTAATACAATGCAAAAAAAGGCAAAATATAAATTTCCATACAGTTCATGCTTAATATTCATCACAAAACTGACATCATTTAACGTTTTTACGTCACGTTGATTGGGGGCACATTTTTATGAAAACTCCCAGCCACACTAACTCAATACCCTCTAATATAATAAATATAAAAAGTCTTTCGGCTACCCGAATATAAGGCTAAGGTCCACATCCGTTCTCGAAAAATCAACAGGTCTTAGAACATTTAACTATCAATGAATACTTGCTTGGAGAACCTGACAAGTGAATCAATATTTAATATTAAAGCTTTCAAAGACCAGTTTTCCCATTGTGCAAATGCCGAGTCAGACATTGAACGCTAACTTTACCCGGCAATGGCTTTGTAAACAGTGTCTGACTTACCAATTAGCAATGCAAACGTTTTTTGCTAACGATTTGCTTATGCGCTCTACATTATATAATTTAGTGTAGTACTGTTTTAATAACTAAATAGTATAATGAAAAATAAGTAAAACGGAAATATAATCTACATTCGAATACGTATAAATATATGAATACGTAGTTAACTAAATAGTCATAATGTTTTTAACATTCCAATTTAATCCAAATATCCGGCATCTCATCGTTTAAATGATTGCATGGTCATTAATGTCATGATAGTTGTTATTTGTTGGTACCTCCTTAATAAATCTGTCTGGATCTTCTGTAGCTTCGTCGCGTGACGAAATTGATCTGATTTTCAACCTGGTCTGATCATCTAGTTAATGTAGGGTCCATAGTTCTTTCACCTTCCCCTTTTCCAACTGCGATCTATTTTTAAGTGATCTTTAGACATAATACTGTGTGTAAGTCTAATACGGGCGAAGAATTAAACTAGACATAGGATTTGCCAGTACAATCATTAACCAAAAGCTTTTTCTTTGAGTATACCTATTATACACATGCAATTATTTTTTGTAAAATTTCTGAGCAGTAATGTACTGCGAACATTACGCGATATAACTTTTTGAAACTAACTGTCAACGAGTGTTTAACTCGAGTGTGTTGCATTACATTGCGGGCAGAATTTTTTTATATGGATAAAATTTTGATTGTATTTCTAAGACAGAGTTATCTAAATATATTTCTTATGTCCCTCCGTTAAGAGATTCGCCCGTATAAGATTTACACACTGTATGGTCAAGTAAATAATACCTGTACAAAACTCCTAACCATATGCTTCATTAAACGCTTTCAGGTCAAAGGCCTCTCAATGGAGATGTCACAGGACGCATGGGTGAAGCAGCAGACACAACAATCCTCAGATCGCCACCAGGCTCGCATAAAAACGAGTCCAGTGTCGGGCACGGGCAACTGCGACGGCCCCGAGGCTCAACAGTCGCATACGTCGTTCGCTCCGATCATTCCCGGTTACGGGCTGCCGATCCACGGAGGCGGCGCTGGAATGGGACGCTACGCACCCCCTGCGCACGTGCCCCTCCATCCGACACCGCATCGAAGACCTGCGCCGCCCAAAGCATCGCCGTCTCAGAGTCCACATGCTAGGAATTATAGGTAAGTCTGCTTACTTAATGTATCAGCATGAATATTCTATTTATAACGATATTTTAGCGACTTTTTGGTTCATAATGAGCCCTTTTGAGCGCCAAAGGCATCAGACCACGGAAAGCTATGCCTCAGAAGTGACATCATCGGTTCAAGGTTAAGGTTAAAAGTTAAGTTTTCTTTCTTGACTTAGGTACTTAATGCTTCGTCTTAATTGACTTTCGTTACCGTTATATCATTTTTGTATGAACATATTTGAAAACTGTATTTCATAAAGGAGCGTCCTTACTGTTAGCATTAGTCGTCAAGCGTCGAAAGCGTGGGCGTTGAACCGGGCGTTATTCCAGAATAATGCGATTACTCGTTTAGAAATTCTCGCCAAAGAATGCTATCAGTAAGAACCCTGCTCAATATCAGACTTTATATCGGTCAATATTTCGAGATTACTCGTTCCTTTTTAGTAATATTTCCCCTTGTGCGTTTTCAGACAAAGCTCATCGTCCTCGCACTGCGGCAGCGTGGCGGAGGAGCCGGACACGCGGTCGTCGCCGGGCGCGGGTGCGGGCGCGGGCGCCGCGCGGTACGACGACGCGCCGGACGCCGCGCAGCTCAACACCATCAAGAACAACGGCTACGAACGGAACCCCGACGACCTCATGGAGCGGCGGGACGCGGACCAGGGAGCGGAAGGTAACTTTCGCTCACGGAGACTGCTCGGAAATATGGCCAAATATGAAATGAGAGTAGAAAGTTGCTCTTAGTAGCACTATTCAAACACAGTCCAATAATGTAGATTTGCAAAGTAAAATGTAGTGTTTTGCGGCCTTTTTTACTTTCTACTCTGCTATTGGTCGATTATTTTTGACATTAGGAACTCTTAAAAAAAAAAAAAAAATTATGAGAGCAACATTCATTACATTTGAGCGTTTAATTAAAAAATTAAAACGTCAAATTCACCCAGTGAATGTGTATTTTTGCGATTGTAAGCGTTTTTTATACATTTAAGTATGTATAAAACGCCTTTGCATGCTCAAAAAAAGTAAAAATTAAAAATTAATTATGCGGGAATCTGTATTATAAATTTATAATGTGTACATAACCTGTTTTATTTCCTTACATTAGGCATGAAAAGCACATAGTAATGCCTCGGTAGAAAGTGCAATAGATGGACTCGCATCTTCTCGGGCCTCACCTGCGGCTCGGCCGGCGAACTTACTCGTCCATCTATTGCTTACTTTCTATACCTGGGCAACATGTATACTATTGCTCACGGGGACTTTGTTCCCATACCCTTACAGCTGGTGAAATACCGTGTACAGACGATTGAAGGTTAAATAACGACTACTAACGGACGCCTGGCTTCATGGAGTGATGAGATACGGAATAGGTACTGAAAATTATTTTTCACGTGGACTTTGTTCCTATAGGTTCAAACACGCGAGAGGAAAAAAAAACCCTTCTTCTTCGTCGTCGTGTTCAGTTATCTGAAGGTCGTGTCTAACTCTGCTATTCATGAGCTTCGGTAGTATTCTTCACTAGGTTCCTCTACCATTTCGGTCCTCGGCCAATCGGAGAGCGGTAGTGATGGGTAGATTAAAGACGTCTCTTATTTGGTCAGACTATCGGTTTGGTGCTCTGCCGCGCGACCGTTTGCCTTGTACTCTGCGAAACATGATTTGCTTTTCTAAGTTGTCTGGGCTCCTCCTGGCTACATGACCAAAATAACTTAGTATTAGCTGGATGCAAACTGTACAAGTTCATCTTCAATTAACCTACAATTGTTTTGTTGGTATAGACCAAGCTCAGGTCTGAATCAGCTACTGCTACTGCTAGTCTACCAATCGTGCCGAGTATGGCAACTCCCACCCCACGAGGTGATACAAGTCATATTTGGGGAGGCCATGTCCAGTAGACGTCTTAAGGCTAATACTGATGAATAGGCTTAGGACTTTTCATAGCATACCGTGGTTCTAAAATCCTTGGAGCCGCCATATTAGAAATTTTCGAAGTCAAAGTCAAAGTGAATAAGTATTAAAGATATTTAAATCGAAAGAAAAATAGAAAAATTTGACTCGCAGCGGGACTCGAACCCACAACCACTGGATCACTAGCCCAGTGCACTACCAGTTGTGCTATACGATTTCGATTTAAATATCTTTGATATGCTAGCAGACGTTTCTGCTTAATATAAAAATAATGAATAAGTATTGTGTCATATTAAATATAATGATTTACACATACAGTTACTTCGTCACTGAGTTCATTTTAATCGAACGTAAATATATTTTATCCTAAACAAATATAATTATACTAATTACTGGTCACATGTCATGCTACAATATTAATTATCTAGTTATGCATCCTCTTTAATGTCCGTGTTCAGTGAGTAGTACCAATTAATTCGCAATTTAAAATTAAAAAATATTGACATAATTGGTTGACACTTTGTATTAGACTTCATGAAATTGGTTTTTGATTTTATTTAATATGAATTACATGAATGATATTACAATACCCGAGTTTAAATACTGGATAGAACCTTATAAGGAACTAAAATATAATGAAGAAACGTGTAGTGTGCATTGTTCCTTGTGCGATGTGTATTTTACGCCAGCAAAAAAAAATGTTTATTGTGAACCATATGAATAGCATATCTCATCAAAATAGGAGTGATGAGAATAGTATAATTAATATAATTAGTATAATATATATATTTTGTCACATGTATTATTTTACAACTAAATATATTATAGAGTCTAGAACCACGGCTACTATGCTTCCAAAAGTCCTAAATCTTTCATAACATAACATCCTACGAAATAAAACAACTAAAACGGATTAAATCGTGTATACTTATTTAAATTTCATCCCGTTTCGAACCCTTTAGCAGCGTTCGGGGTCATCGGGTGGACCCGATTCCACTCATGAGTAATTTTCATTCCATTCCATTTCATGAGTAATTATCGCGGCAACCGAAGATAATATTATAACATCCTACTTTTTAACTTTGACTTCGAAAATTTCTCATATGGCGGCTCCACGGATTTTAGAACCACGGTATGCTATGAAATGTCCTAAGCCTACTGATGAATTACAGTAACCTAATATCATGAAGGAAAATATAGAGATATTAATTAAAAAATACAGAACGGGTATACCGCGAATTAAAAAATCTTTACCATGTCGTCGGTCCACCTTGTGGAGGGTGTGCCCACGCGGCGCCTAAAGTACCAATATAAAACACGGAAATACCTAACACTAATGAAATATTAATATTAAATATTTATCAATACTATTTAAAACCTCAAATATTATAACGTAAAGAAACAACTGCTCAAATATAATTGTCCTTCAAAGTATCGTTAACATTTCTGAATGTTTCGATAATTAACTCACACTTAAAATGTAGATCACAAATGTAGAGCGGAGATCTAATCGTCGTAATACTTGCTACCTACTGTTTCCCTTCTCTTTTCCCACAAAATAGTAACGCCGGTGTCATAAAATATCAACAACAAAACTGAAGATTAACGAAAATCATTGCATATATGTATCTGTCTTAGATAATGAATTAGAGATTTTATTTAAATAAGTTCGTAAAATAAAATGGCGAAATTGAACGCTGCCTGGTAGGTTGCTCATATTCGTCATAACTCATAACATCTCCATAGATAATAATAGTAGTTTATGTATCTGTGCATAATGAAGGGCACAACGAACTAGTAATACTATAGAAACCTGACTTGAGCTCAAAAATGACCCCACGGCTAGTGTGTCGCGAACGATGGACTGAGCCGCGGCGGAGTTTGACAGCTTTAGTACCTAGTACAGAAGCTTTCTATGACATAAGATGTCAGCTAATATAAAATTGTAAAATTAAAAAACCATATAAAATGCCTTCTTCTGCGGTAAAATGGTACCTAAACAACTCCACAAAAATACAAGAAAATCGATGGGATCCATTGGATTGTGTAAGTTTTACATAAAGTACATTACATGTTTTGATAAACAATTATTTAAAGTAACATATTGATGTAAAGATTAATACACTGAACCAAATGTCGTAACTCTATACTTACTAGTTTTATAATGACTTAAGCCTTTATGATACTGAGTGACAGAATGGAGATGATACTATGCAACATTTCTACTAGTAAGTAAACTATTGATTTTATTTTCAAAAAACGTGCAATTCCTTAGCTAGCTTTTATTTAAAAAAGTATATACCTACGCTATAAATGTAAACTTTTCGTCATAATCATTCTAGTTTCCCGGAGGCCGCGGAAAGGATTTATTATAAATTGTATTTTTCAAGGAATTTAAGTTCCTGCCCAAATGGGCAATCATTGAAATGTCATTAGACAGTCGCTATGCCTTAAGGTCGAACATTGTATTTCAGTAATAGGATTTAAATACTTATTATCTGTCTGTATTGCATATTACAAATAACCTCTTTGTGAAAAGTTATCATTTTCTTTTCTAATTCTGAAAGCGTGTCAGCTTCTTCGTGAGTTCTTTACGACTCTGTCTACTACGAACGTTGATGAGCGAAATTTCGTTATTTACGTCACTATCATTTGAATACTGCAAGAACGAAAAATATGATTATAGACTCGGTAGTCGTCTATCGTTGGCTCCACGTCGATGTTGTTAATATGTTGCCTAGTAAACAAAACAATGCGTGCGATATATCAAAGTAACCTCTTATTCTACGCTTGCTCTTATGGTGACAGTTTGCTATACGATATTGAACCTTAGGTAGGTTGGAAATTAAAGTCCTTGACTGTACTCTCACTATCACGATTATTCCCTAATAATGCCTAATTATGTATAGTTGAACCGTAGGGACATGACCTGCATTATTACTAGTGTTACTTGAAAGTCTTAAAACATTAAAAAGTCAACGAACAAAACAAATGACAGCTTGGATTGGCGGCGTTGCGTATTTCGTATCTCAGTCAAATATTTTTTTAAACAGACAAGCGAATGAACTCCCTATTCTATTGTCACTCGAGTTCAAATGTCGTTCGATTTATATTAAAAAAAACATAACGAATTGGCGGTTCGTATCAATGACTATTTTAATATATATAGATACTAGAATAGAAACCCCACTTGAATTTAACAGCTGTTCCAAATTTAAACTCATAACCTACTGATTTTAGTAGGTAATGTTAACATTACATCTCCATTCATTTCTGATGGCTGGTAATGCTGGTCATTGCCTACGGTTTCTGGACGCATTTTAGAGCACTTATGATATGTACGTAGATAAAAATATTTGTTATTTTATATTTAGAGAGAAACTATGATAATGTAATGACCAGAAATGTCACAAGCCACGTGTAGTCTGTTATGGCATACGAAAATTTGCTCACTGTGTAAGTTTAACATGAATACATCTTATAGTTATAGTTGACTATACAAAAACGTTACGGTGGTTAAGTCATGAAAAAAAAAGAAACATGCCTGGAGATGCATTTCAAACACAATGTATATTGTTATTGACTGAATAAATTGAAATTGAAATTGATGAAGGTATTTAGAAAAAAGTTTTTATAAATATGTTTTGTGTTGTCTTCCAGATTTACGGGTTAAAAGCGAAAACGACTACCACACCAGCGGCTACAACCACGCCTCGCCGCCGGCCGCGACCATGCCCCCCAACTACCACGACAAACCAATAGCGACCTCGCCAGTTCCCAAACCCACTACCGACATGACGTGGCCCACGAAGATGATCACGAGCAAATCCGGTGGCATAGCCACTCCTGACGGTAAGTAATTGCAATGAAAATACTAAAAACAAAAATGCATTATAAAACCCCAATTTCACCGTGCTCAGGCTGCTGATGGTTTGGGCCGCATAGGGAAGAATGGCCGGATCATGCGTATTGGGTCCAGGGATGTATGTTATCGCTTTTTAAATTCCTTTTAAAAGATTTATGGTTAAAGTTGTCAAGATTATATATAGCCTGCCAAGATTATACTATGTCAATATATATATTATACGTCAATAGTTGCTAACATGAAGGCTTTCACATTTTTTTTTCTATAATGCAGCAGTATTTGGCAACGTGTCGGATAATTTTATTTATTTATTTATTTAACTAAATCGAGACAAGTAATTATATATCGGAGACATACTAATAATGCCGTAATCCGAACCAAAGCGGGCGGTCATGTAAAACGCTACCCTATCTGCACGTGCCCGCAGGCAAGAAGCTGAAGTGCCCGTACTGCGAGCGGCTGTACGGCTACGAGACCAACCTGCGCGCGCACATCCGGCAGCGGCACCAGGGCATCCGCGTGCCGTGCCCGCACTGCTCGCGCACGTTCACGCGCAACAACACGGTGCGGCGCCACATCGCGCGCGAGCACCGCCACCAGGCCGCGCTGCACGCCGGCGCGCTGCCCGGCCACGCGCAGTAGGCCGACAGGCGAAGCATGTTATTGTAACCGGTAATCTACCTCAAAAATTGATCTTAAGGTTATTTTAATCGTGCGATAATTGTTACTTAATTCCCGCGTCCCCGGTCGGCGTCGCGGACGTTCGGCGCCGGCCCCGCTCCGCCCGGCCCCGGGTCCCGCGTCCCGGCCGAGTTCCCGTCGCCGCCGGTCCGGCCGCCGGTCGCCCGGTGCGCCGGATCGGCTCCCGGGCGGGGATCTTAGAAATGATGTTGAGACTGATGGTCATAGGCTAAGTGTATGTAAATAATAGGAGAATATTGTGTGACGCCTTGGCCTAGGTTGAGACGCGTTTTAGGTTCGATGTGGCAAAATCTCTACGTTTTATTTTCTATACGGTTTACAGAGCATTTTTATACATAGAGGTCCTAATAGATATTTTAATTGTAGTCCGCCGGGTTAAGTTTCCGCGACGCATCTGTGATACGATAATAGACGGGCATTTATTTTTCGCTTCTAGTTTTGCCACATTGTCCTCTCTAAGGGTTATAGAACTGTAGATTTTTAGCAGTTTTGTACTGTACAGTGAACTTGGACGGTTTTAGTTTTGTACAAAGTACAATTTGCCGATAGGAACATAAGTAGTTAGGTAAAAAATAAAATGGTGTTTTAAAATGAATGCACGTGAGATTCGATTCATGAATGTGTTTACAATCCGTAGTATCTGTCGTTCTCTCGGTCCGAGCGGGTTGCCTTGTAACAATTCACGGAACGACCTACTGCGCCTGATTCGATTGTTTTTAAATGGAAGGAGTCCGTTTTTAACGATTGAATTACTTCAACCTACCGAACCGTATGATAATAATAAGTTATTATCTCTATTTTAACTACATACACTTAAATATAAACAAAATGAGCTGCATTGTTACATCGCCGCCGCCGGCTCGCTGCACGGGTGTTACTATTGAGACCAAAATAATTATATGTTTCAAGGGGATGGTATCGATTTTAACATTCCGTTTTGGTGTGTTTTTTGTCGTAGTGCATTTAGGTGAAGGCCACTTACATACCTTTAATATTCCTAGTCATTTCAGTGCAACCACTTGAGGTTTTTTTATTATTTAATGATAATTTTGGGGCGGGTTTCGGGTCATTGTATTATAGTTGTGTGGACCCGGGCTCGCCTCGCACTTGAGAAGTAACGTTATTTCCCCTGCAATACATGCTCTTTAGTTTTCGTAACTCAGATGGGACAGTGCCAAATATCCTCAATTTAAGTTCACATCAATTTATTTATTTTTTATTATTCTTTTATTTTGTTAAGTGTGGACGTAGCGACTGTGTGTTATATTCCTGATATTTAGGAATACGCTACATTCATATTTATTATATTTATATTTAGGATACACTATTAAATATATTTATGAAGAGACATCGCCTTACAAAGGCTCAGTGATTTTATTTAGTGATTCTAGTTTCTGTTAGGTTACCATGGGAAGACAGCGTTTTAGTTATCTTTTAATGGTTTCGGGATATTATTTACAAGCAGTAGTTAAGTTCGATACTCGGGCCGAGTCCGATCGCGTTTCAGTCAGTTTTGGTACTAAAAGTAGTCATACAATAACTTATTTGACGGAACCAAACGTAAATCTGTTGGTTATTCTGACTCGTGTTGTGAAGTACAACGGAATTGAATAATGGCGCGTGTATGATTTGGCCCAATCGTTGATCTTCCTTTTGATATATTACTAGTTACCATTGTAAATGACGATAAAAGAGTACTAAAGTTCAAATTGTATACATACAGATTTCTATTTTCTACGCTAATATTGATGTTTCTATAAAATTTTCGATAAGTAACTCCGTTTTGATTTCAAAGGTTGAATTGGTTTTGGATGGGTAATTATCGTGGCAAGAGATCGCAGGCCTACTGTCCTGTCTCCCGACAATATTATAATAAACTTTATAATAATTATCGCACAGAATAATATTTTGTCTACTTATCGTATTGTCTGAGATCTCTTCTCGGGTAGGGTAGGGTGATTCACGTTCATTCAGCTCGCGTCGTTAGCATATTAACATCACTTTGATCGTTCCTCAAGCGGTCGTTTTGATTTTAATTAACGTAAATTTTTCATTAATTTTGTGGCATTATTTCGATTTTAATATTAAGACAAGAATATTTTGCTATTTCGCTTATAAATTGTTAAAAATTACGTTTTAATTTGTAGTGATTTCGAAAAAAAAAAGAAAGATTATAGTTATATTTTTTTCTTTTCGGTTTTTCTTATGAATTAAAAATTCATAGTTGTGATTATTTTCTTTTCGACATTTAATGTTTTTTGTGATACATATAAGAGAGCTGCATAAATGCATCACGTTTTTTAACTTTTGTCGTTTCGTTTAAGTTGAATGATGGGTTGGTGGTAAGGGAAGCCGCGGCGACGATTCGTCCGCGGCGCTAGAGGTTCGTCGAAATCATTATTGGATTTATTTCTTTCTTAATAAAACTAAGGTACAAATTTTAGATTACAAATCGAACGTCAATTTTATTAATAACTGTTTATTTCTAGAATTATTGGATGTTTTGTTCAAAGTACAATATTCAGTATACTTGGGATAATGGATAACGCGTCTAAATTAAGTTGAATTGTTAAAGCTATTAGCGGACCTATTACTAGAGGGTCCGTGTATGGTAATAATGTTGTATTTGATGTGATAGGTGAATTCACATTTAGTCGGTGTCTGCAATCCCTACACTAAGACTGTGCCGAACTCCCCAGAATGGCTGTAACTCTGTACTGCTGGCAATCGTGTGGTGAAAGTGTACTGGGGCCGCTCCGGCGGACATCAGCTGGCTGGGTGTTGGCGGAGCGGCCCCGTATTAGTGATTGAATCGAAACATTTTCCACTCAAGTATCCTTGTAATAACTGTAAAAGGGATTGATTGGAAAGTGTTCTATTACGACCATGATTTTTTAATAACATTTAATCAAATCGTCCTTGATGTTTATGTTAGGAAAATCGAAATTTGAGGAATCTGTTAGCATTTTCTTTGGAATAGTGATTTGGAGACAACGGGTCTAAAGTTCAAACAGCTTGCTTATATCGAATTCGGCTGTTTAGCCAGTTTACAAATACTTCTGTTTAAACTTAGCATCTGTTGTTTCCGCACGTCGTTGGAGCCTGATTGTTTTGCTGGAACAAAACTGCCTTTGCATTTTATTTGCTTGTATGGCTCCACTTTAAGTTTTCTATGATAAGTTAATTAAGTTAAGTTCTTAATGTTAAATCGCGATATGTCGTGATGGTAAAGCCAAAGATTGTTACGGGTATGGTGACCCTCTGCCGTCACACTGGCTGTGCGCTGGCAACACATTCAACTTCCGTCTTAAAAAAAAACATTTTTTTGAATAAAGAACAGATTGAAAATTCGTTGAACGTGACCCATCGTACAGCCACTTTAGAAATAAGTTAATCTACCTCGAGAAATATAACATAGTAATAAATAAGCTTTTAAATAGATTTTTATATGCAAACGGTATAAATTTAGTGTGTAAGCGTGTTGCGAAAATTAAAAAAAAAATGAAAGTACAAACTATGCTACCTCAGGATTCAACACTTTAACGACTTGAAATTCTATAAACATCTCCAGATATATTTAAGAGTATTTACAAAGTTAAGATTGCTATACTCATCGCAAGACGATTTAATACTTAAATATTATGGACTGAACGTTAGTGGAACAAATATTGTTAAAGCTGTTGTAGATAATGCTCAGACGCGTTCAGATCCGAGGCTAGCACAGACGAGAATCTCGGGGTCCGCGCCGCCGCGGGCCGCTGAGGTGTCGCTCCTAACCCTAGGCTAACTGGTTAATTAGGCTAGTTTTAATAATCTCATAGACACTATTCTACCTCATTTCCTAAGCGAAAACTTGTCGGGGAGTCGGCCGCAGTCGCAGTACTCGTAATCTAATTGTACCTTCCTTCACTCTCCGGAGTATAAAACTATTTTTATTCGTAATTTTTATTATTATTACTTTTTCCCAGTTAATTTTTGTGTTACATAGATGTTACTATGTTTTAAGGAGATGAAAATTGAAAATTATTGTTTGTTAGGTTTCAGCGAATTAAAAAAATTGTAACAAAATTATTTTTTTGTTTATTATTTTTGTTCCCTTTTTTCTCCCTTCCGTTTTGTTTTTTTATTTCTCTTTAACAAGTTACACCCGTCCATCGTGTTTAGTATTTACTGTAATAAATTTAAGTACATTATTTAAGGAATTGACGTTTAAGTAATATTCATAAAATAGTTGCACTTAACTGAACAGGAATTATTTAAGTAATCATTCGATGTTTTTATATTTTAAGGGTGCACTTACATTGAATCGATCCCGAGTGTATCTCGGGGGTTCACATCTACGAATTTTATAATGAAGAAATATTAATGTTCTGTCACATTTAATGTAAGTATTAAATTAAAATGTTAATGTTATCAATCACTTTCTGATTCACTAGAGTAATACACGCGACACGAACCTGACAATAGAAGTAAGGCGGCGGGCCAGCGTGCGCCCGCTTAGGGCAACCCTGTTACCTAATAGTACCTACTTGATATGAATTAACTATCTGTACCTACAATCCAATAAATATATTGATGTTTTATAAAAGCTAGCTCAGCCAGCTTGTGGCTCGAATTATAAAGTCATCCAAGACTGTAAATACAACATTATTCTAGTACATGTTAACGTTAAGTTCGGGTGAGCTAAGTCTATGTCTTTACTACGTTCTTGGTGTCAACTGTGTGTAAGTGTAGGCTATCTACACAAAAAAAAAGCTAAAAAGGCAAAAACACAACGAGCAATTTTTGTACAACAACTAAAGTACAAATTCTGAAGTCTTAAAAGTTAATGCCAGTACAAATTATGGTATCGGATTTTATGTAAATGTTGCCAAAATTGTATTTTTTCGGCAGATAAATTATAATTTTAGTATAAGTGAGGAGAGTACAAAATGGTTCGTGTTTAATTCCGGTCAGTGCGGGTTCCGTGAGGGCTAGCTGCGGTTCCTAGGTTTCGTTTCGTTGTTCTGATGAGTTGGTAGGCCAGGTAGGTCGAGGTAGTATGTGCGAGGTTAGGATCGAGTAAGGTATGTACATTTTGTAAACCAGCATGGTTGTAAAACTAAGTAGGGTTTTGTATCTTAGCAAGTTAATGCTTAGTAAAAATGCGGTCATCGTTGGTCTATGTCTGTAAAAGGGAAAGTGATTGTCTGTGATTTTTATGCGACTTTTTTATATAAAGGAAAAAAAATCCTTAACAGTAAGAATAGCACTACTTGTGATTTTACATTAGGTATTTATTAGTTGACTTCTTTTTTTTGTACTATACGATAGGAACGTAGCTGTGGTGTAGAGGTGATGAGGGTTGGATGTGCATGACATGTATAGCTGTCTAAATAAGTATTTACATACAAATTGCTAACTCCGGAATCGTTTGATGTTTGGCGAATGGTTTGACCACACGCGTCGAGTATTGTGTTCGAACCGCGTGTACTTCTATTTGGCGACATGTTACATCGAACTTTGACAAGAAATACCTTCATACGCGTAGGTACCTATTAAGTAGCAATATTATTTTTTATGCACATCATAAATATATATAACAGATAAATTTTACAAAACTACCGGTGATTTGTTTGCTATTGTACTATGATTAGGAAGAACTAAAAAAAAAAATACTTTGAGGACGGGACATTCCGTATAAAATAAAAATTACTTCGTGTCACATTTTTTTTTGGATTTCGTAGGTACTTACCAATGAAGCCTTTCTAAATCACTAGCATTTATGTAACATACTGTAGATTGCTCACTTACATGGCTAGGGTAGCTACTTTTAACAGAAATGAAATTATTAACTTACGACTAGTTGCAGGTTCCAGGTACAATATTTTTGAAATTCACCGTAAAATCCGATTCGTACAATTTTCTCGAAGTCAGACCCTTGGCATTAAAAGTGATAACTAAACTTTCAACAAAGATACCAACTCAAATAGCTACCCGAAGTACGCGCGGTTCACGTTTAAAATTAGCGAAATGATTTATTGAATGATAAATGTATCTGTAATAATTTAAATGGTTCTAGCGAATTTTTTTAGTGTCTTAATATTTTGGCAAATTACGTTGTGTTACGTTAGTTTGGACGTGGGTGTTGCGTTTGCTTCGTCGTTCGGATACACGTGTCGGGTATTATATATATAGTCCATAATGTCCACTCTGCTTGACTGATACTTCGCCCGCCGGGCGTATCTCATTATATATCGGTGTTACATGTAAGCGTGCGTGTATTCGGACATAAACTAAGTATATGTTAACCTGTGGGAAATACAGGTACATAATTATATTTGTCCACGATCACTGCGGCAACGCATAGAGGCTTCGGCCGTCACATCACGAACCTACAACCTGATTTAGATAATAGTTATTATATGGAAGAAAAATTTGATCCACTGTGGAATTCTTAATAAAAAATTGTTGCTAAAATATGTATTGTTGTTTATTTAACCTTGTGTTCCAATATGTATACCAAATGTTTGAATAAATCTTAGTTAGGTTCCTAATTTACTGACAACACAAGCCTTCTTGAGCTTACCGTGGGGCTCAGTCAATAAAGG
Source organism: Grapholita molesta (assembly GCA_022674325.2). NCBI lineage: Eukaryota > Metazoa > Arthropoda > Insecta > Lepidoptera > Tortricidae > Grapholita > Grapholita molesta. The sequence continues at coordinate 16,872,530 of CP053124.2, read as the reverse complement.
GGAGCAACGTGCATGTGAATCCTCTGGAGTTACAGGCGTCCATAGGCTACGGTAACTGCCTACCATCAGGCGGGACGTATGCTTGTTTCCCGCCGTCGTTGTAGAAACAAAATATTAATTATTTTCAGTGGTATTTTAATTTTTAATATCTTAACCTATATACTTCTATAGGTACCTACAAGTTGTTATTCTCTAAACCAATATGTAATTTTGATTTAATTTGGCAAACCAAAATCGTCTGTAACAATAGAATATATTCATTCCTTTAATTAAGGTACTAGCCTAAAGTCTAAAGCCCGATAAGCACATACCCGACATTAGGGCTTTTCTGAGAATCGGCCTTAAGAATGGCAGTAATTCACTCTATCTATGCTCTAGTATTAACTGTCAGTTGCAGTCTAAATAGCAGTCCGAGTAACTTTTTTTCTAATTTTTTACATAATGATGTTTTTTTTTAATTGTTTTTTCTGTGTAGGTATGTCATTCTTTGATTTTGATTATTTGTTTTTCCTTTTTTATAGTTTTTGTTATATCGACAGTGGAAATTTCAAATGTCGTAAGTCGCATATAAAAGTATGTCCCTTACGACATTTGAAATTTCCACCGTCGATATCTTGAATAAAACAAATTAATTCAGTCATTATTATTAATTAATTGGCCAAATTAATTCAGTCACCATTACAGTCGGTAGGAAAAACAATTGACAAGCTGCGTCGGTCGCGTCCGGAACCGGAAGTGCCGAACGTTCCGTTCCCCACACTCTCCCACACTTATTTAAAGCTTAACAAAAATACAATGCATACAGTAACTTAATATACTAACATAACTCTTCTAACTCATTAGAGCAACTTCGATATTTAAATCGAAAGAAAAATAGAAAAATTTGACTCGAAGCGGGACTCGAACCCACAACCACTGGATCACTAGCCCAGTGCACTCCCAATTGTGCTATCCGAGTACCGCTTAGACCTGTCGAATGTTTCTATCTTGTCTTTCGTGGTATACGTCATCATGGGTGACGTGTAGTCACATCTACCGCCAGCGTATTGAACACTTAACGGCATCGAAGTCTCAATTTACATTGAGAATTCATCGATAACAATGTGCTACCCCATTCTAAATTATTTTTTATTATGCAGAAACGTCTGCTAGCGAAAACGTAACGTCTGTTAGAACAACTTATCATCTGATTAATGTGACGCTTCCACTTAAACCCTTCTACATCTACCACGTAAGTAATTCCAGGTATTGACTCCTCGGTAACAAGACCTTGAAACCATGGCTTGTTATCCTGTCTTTGACCATTACTTTTTGACCTACATTAACCCTTTATAAGGCAGAGACGATTTGGAAACCACTTAGTTAATAAACATTTACAAAGAAAGAGCATCCTCTTTTTTATTTAACTATAATGGTATTATATAGCAAATATATCAGGCTTTCTTTTCTTATTTATACTTTTTCGGTCATAATTTAATTTTAGTGTAATTAATTAATCTAAAGTTTGTGGTCAAAGGCGCTCTTATAGACGTATTTTAGGTATTTGCGGGGGTGAAGCAGAACGCGGTGGAGGCGCATGCGGGGCGCCCCGCACCACGCCACGCGCGTCGCTCGCGTAGACAGTTGATGGCCTTATTCTGTTCGTAACCGTATTCTGGTTGAAGCAAATTCCAGAGCGTTCCGGAAATTATACAATACTATTTGTTTTTAGAGATCCGTAAAAAGGGTAAAGGGAAACCCCACTACTAAGACTTCAATGTCCGTCCTAGGTTGTCACTAGGTTGTATCTGTCTGTCACTAGGTTGTATATCATTTTATTAAATTTGTTTCGCTTAGAACTGCTTGCCAAATCATGAAATAATACATTTTTTTAATTCAAGTTTTGGACACGATATTGATAAAATGAACGAACTAATTTGAGGCCAAATTCATTTATTGGAATCAATTAATCCAACTCAAAAGATGAACTTTTTCAGTTCATCTTTTGGGAATAGAAACATCGGTTGAACAAACACGTTTTCATACTAAAATAAACACCAAAATTAAGGTGTTAGCCAAAGAAAGTGCTGTTCAACTTTGGTCATTATACAAGCATTTGAAAAATGTTGCCTATGCCCACAAGTTGACCTCCGGTCATCTATTGGAAATTAGTCACAATATTGAAAACATAACTTGAACAACAAATATATCATTAAATAATAAAAACGTAATTTTTAGTAACGTGAATGAAAGAGATACTAATATCTGTTGCCACGTTACGGAAAAATACACGATTTAATTATTTAGATTTTAAGACGTTTCGTTCATCTTTTGGGTGCCGGTCACCTTTTGGGGCAACTGCCCTACCTAGTAATGAAACTTAACTTATAACATTATTACAAGGAGGATTAGGGGCTTCGGTATCCGTTGAGTTTGGAAGTGACGTACTGTCTCTCGGTGTCGGGGTTGTAAGTGCCGTTCCGGACTTTTAACCGACTTCAAAAAAAGGAGGAGATTATCAATTCGGTTGTATGTTGTTTTTGTTTGTATGTGTGTTACCTCAGAACTCCGTCGTTTATGGACCGATTTCAAAAATACTTTCGTTGTTTGAAAGCATATACTTCAAGGTTAGTCCCATTGTTACCAGAACTCAGATATCATGATGGGATCCACGAGGTTTAAGAGAACTTTCCAAATTTTAAAGATACATGTATGCAAAAAAACCGTTAAAATGAACAAGATCACATATATTTGATTAATTTCGACGGGTTCCGCTGTGCACGGGTGGCCGAATTGGTTAAAGCGTCAGCCGCGATAGCTGGAGATGCGGGTTCGAATCCCGTCTCGAACACCGGAGGTCCTCGTCGTTTTTTCTTAAGGTATATGTTATCTATTTCAACTTTTAATTTAGGGATTTCTGATGAAATATTACGAGTAACCTGATTTGATGTTTGTAGCCGGAAAATAGGTAACGGAACTTCATGATCAAATAGTGTAGGGGGATCCTATTTGGGCTTTATGAAATCGTCATGAGATGCACCTTGGTAACCATCATTTCAAGACCAAAATTAGCTAAACCGGACCAGTCGTTCTCGAGTTTAAGTTAAACTAACGAACAGCAATTTGTTAATAAGATGTAATATATAGAAATATAGATTACTACTTTACTGACCAGTTGCTCCACCGATTTCTTCTAAATATTGATTCTCCGTAAGAAACTCCATACGTTCTAAAGTTATTATTTTATTAATAGTTTCGAGAACTTTTAATTTATCCGTGTCATTACACACTTGTCCTGTTTATAAGAGTAATTACATACACGTACAGACAGCTGCAGAGACAAGTATACCCCCTGCATACAAAGTTTATATGAAGTTGAAGGGGGATTTATATACTTACCTCTGCAGCTGACTGTACTTAAATCAAAGGTATAGGTAAATGAAATAAAACTACTAAATGGATTATATCTCGTGTACTGGTATTAAATTACGTCCCGACGTTTCGAACACTACCGCGTTCGTGGTCAACGGGTCGACTAATCGATATAATCCGTTTTAGTCGTTTTATTTAATGAATGACTATAATAGTGGAAACCGAAGACAATATTTTATAGGCAAATGTTAGAAGTCTTACTTAAAGTATCAAAAGATTAATAGAGTACCAACCTACTACATTGTTTACGAATTGTAAACATTGCAGTTTTTCCTTGAAAAATGCTTCTTGCCTACTTCGCACATTTTCGTAATAGTTTATTATCTTAAATAATAGGTTGCGGACCTCTCTTGGTATCGTTATTATTTATATTTTTTAAATAATCCTGTAGCCACCGTGAACAATTTAAACGAATGACATAAATTGACAACAGACTTTTTTTTTTTAATCATAGACAATTAATGATACAACAACGAAATATCTGTCAACAAAATTTGGTTAGCCAATCTACTTGACACTGGCGAAATCATCGATTGATTTATTGATGGAAGATGGATGGATTTATTTTTTTAAAGAAGAAAAAGAAAACTGAATATGTCATATTACTGACATTTTAAAAATATCATTCAAAGGATAATTTTGCTAAAAGACATTTCAGCTATCAAATTAGTTATTTCATGTAACTTAGAGACGTATTAGATTAGAAATATTTAAAACTAAGGGTTACATAAATAATACAACAATTAGAAATTCAGCTTAGTACCAAATTTATATTACCAGTCTGAACAGAAGCGGTTTCTGAGAGCTACAGCAATTAATTAAGATGCAAGGAAATAAGAAGACCAAAGTCATCAAGGACGGCTCCACCATGGACAAGGAGATGAAGGTATAAATAAATATATATTTCGGGACAATCTTACACAAATCGACCTAGTCCTACGGTAAGCTCAGTAAGGCTTGTGTTGTAGGTACTAGACGACGATATATATAATAGATAGATACATATAAATACTTAAATACATAGAAAACACCCATGACTCAGGAACAAATATCTGTGCTAATCACACAAATAAATGCCCCGACTGGGAATCGAACCCAGGACCATCGGCTTCATAGGCAGGGTCACTACCCACTAGGCCAGACCGGTCGTCAAGGTATACCAGATTTACTACGCAGAAATAGTCAGTTTTACAAGAAAGCAAAGTAATTTTTCTTCTCGTGCAAATTTTCGGGTCTACCGTACCCCTCGACGAAATTAATAATAATTATATATAATACTAACTTTTCCCCAAGACTTCGTCGGACAGCCAAGCTCCTCTTGAAAGTATGGTTGCGTGATAAAAAATATCCTTTCTCATGGCTCAAACTATTTCTATACCAAATTTCACCCCAGGTGGTTCAGAATTTTAAGCGTGAAGAGGTAACAGATAGAGAGACAGGAGAGTTACTTTCGCATTTATAATATTAAGTATGGATATGGATAGATAGATGAAAAACTTAACTGAAGGACAATGTCCATGTAGTTGTGGCGAGAATATAATATATGGAACTTACGTCAAAAGTTGAGTATAGAACGCCAACGTGTACACACACGTTACTACTACATAGACCAGTACCCTTACCATGAGTTGTGACATTGAAGTTTTCGATAACGAGTATCGAGTTTACTATCTCTGCATCTCGCTTGTACCATTTTAGTGCGAACGAGATGCACAGATAGTAATTATCGAAAACGTCAAAGTCACAACTCATGGTAAGGGTATTGGTGCTTTAGCTAAGTTTTTCACCTTTATCTTCTTAGAGATGCCTTAGAGTATATTCTCTTCTTCTGACCGAATTCAAGGTTCAAGACTTGCTCATGTGCTCTGTGGTAAATAAACTACGAGTACGTACGTACTACGTCTTTAAACCTCAAAACAACCACATTCCGTCGCAATCAAAAATGTCCCTATAACTAACAGTAAAACACCACTTCATCTCAGGCCGTCTAAACTTATATCTGCGATCGTATTCCGAACTCAGCAGTAAAGATAATACGATAGATACGCCAAAGACGAGAACTTTATATCTCATATTTTTATATTTTCAATTACTGTAAATCGCTGCTTCAGGATTTTGGCGTGCAGGAGTAGAGCGACAGTTTTTTACGAGTGCCCGTTATGGTGACTCGAGTATCTACGGGCGTACTCGGATGTAACGTATAAAATTAATGTGATATACTTAAATACTCTAGACTCCCCGTTTCCACTGAATGTACGGTCAATCGCAATACGAGTAGTAAAGCAAAGTTTGTGTTCACCTTCTCGTGTATTATTGAAACTCGAGCTTGCGAAAGATCTTAGAATTTACCCAAGCGAGGGTTTGAAAAGTGGCAAGCAGGCAGTTGATTTTCATGGCACGAAAGGGGAGCAGAATTTGCTGCTGATTGAAACACAAGATTTTTCACATCACTACCCTGCGGACAAAAAATGTAATTGGTCTCAATCATTTATCATGAAAAACATTAATTTAAAGAACAACCGATCAGCTAACATTATAAAACACTCGATTAGTAATATACAATTTGTATGAAATTATTTTGGCCTCTTGTGAATGAAGTGCAACTTTGCTATCTGTTTTTAAAGAAAGAATGTTATTTTCGAGCTAATAAGGTGAAAACATATTTATACACTTTCACTCTGTCTTAGTCTGTAGACAATGCATCTCGTCTGTCTAAATTCCATCTCATATGTAAAAATCTAAGCACTCTGCGGACGAGGTATACAAACTTTTAGAAGTAAAATCAAAACTCGGCTGCAGCATTGTCATTGAATGTAAACAAAATAAAATCCTTGTAGTTTTCTATCACACATTTTTAGCTAATTCTTTTTTAGACAATAATAAATTACTAAAGGATACAAGAGGCAACGATTTGGGCCATCGTCAGACGTGTGGTACGAAACCGAAAACGAAATCGCAAAAGGATAGCCCCACATCTATCAAAGAAGTAGCATTATTTACCACAGTTTCAGTTATGTGAGTAACGCGGGATGTTGCGCATCGCAGCTCCGGACGGAGATGCGGCTAAAACTCGGACGTTACTCGTAATGCGTGTCTCCGCTTGCGAGTCCGTTGCTCAGCGGCAGTGTGACAACCACCTTAGACATTTGCGATGCCTTAAGGTCAAAAATTGTACTACAGTAAATATTGAAATATCAATATGTATTATTTGAATATCCTTCGTAATATATTACATCGTTTGTATGATTCTCTATAAATCTATCCTTCTAAGGCCCAACGCAAAATTCAGTACATAGTAATTGCGGGCCACGGTGCTTACTTTTTTTAAATGTTATTCTACTTGTATAGTACTGATAGTTATTGAGCTTGCTTATTATCAATCACTATATGATACTTTTTTAGACATTTGAAAATGTCAATTTAGATTAGCGCGAAATTTGAAATCAAAATTTGATTTCATTTGAACATTTTGAGTTTCTAAATAATGTAATGTCCTACGAGTAGGACCATGGTACGCTATGACTACACAACTTACAGGAACTGGGTCTGAATGACAGTGTGCCTCCTAAGGCCCAAGGTCCTACCTATAGGCTTAACTAACACTGTCATACCTATATTACTCTATAAACTTTTGCCATAATTTGACGACAGTGACTTTTTTTAACATAGATTGATGTGCCGCTATTGTCATTTTCGTTTTTTTTTTGTAACTTTAGAATTGCTTGCGTGGATATTGAAATTTCAACCCTATTCCTTGTTAAATAGGTTTAAAATGGTTTAAGAGGACAATGGCATTTGCACGAGAGATTTGATACGTTATGTATAAACTCCTTACTAAATATACATACAGATACAATAATAGAAATGGTAATGGTCCCTTAAAGCGTTATAAAAGTTTTGAATTTGTACGCAGCGCAGCTCCTGCGCGTGCGAAGCCGCGGGCAAAAGCTAGTTTAATATAAAAACTACAAAACATTTCATATACTAGTGACAAAACAAAAGTTGTGAAGTGGTCATGAAATACACAAGTGTTGAAAATGCCATTGTCCTCTTAAACCATTTTAAACCTATTTAACAAGGAATAGGATTGAAAATTTAATATCCACGCAATGTACCTAGTCTAACCTTTTTTTGTAAGTAACTGGTTGGCGGTAACTATAACAAAAGCAGATAATAGAATTGTATTAGACACAATGCCATTGTGAATGCAGGTAAGTGGATGAGCTTAGCTTAGAAAATTTTGACTATATGTTACATCAAAACTGAGTTACCTACTTATATTATCCTATGCTAACTTATAATTTTATTTAAGGTGTTATTTACTAATATTATATTGTTAACAAGTATAGGTCTAGGTCTAATAAGTATTCTACGTATCTATTATATTATTTAACAATAATTCCTTTAATCTCTTTTTAAAAACCTGTTTACTGGTGGACTTTTCTATTGTTGGGCTTAGTTGGTTAAATATCTTAGGTACCATGTATTTACGCGTTCTTTGGCCGAAGTAGTTGTTAGTCTTATATTCTATGTACTTTCTCTTAGTGCCTACCCTAAAGTTACGTAACGACTTGTTGCACGTTTTAAAGCGTTCAACTCCATAGCTCTCTGTATGTATAAGATATATAACTTTTTCATGACCCATACATGAACTTTGTACATATTTTTAACTTTGATTGACATTTTCATCTACTAAAATATTTTTAATTATTCTTACCTGGATATTGTATAATTTGTCTAGGTATGTTTTAAAAGTGCGTCCGTATGCATTAAGGCCATAACTAATTACTGACTCTGCTAACGAGTGGTATAAGGAGTGCAAAATTTACCTATTTACTAAGTTCTTAACACTTTATAATTTTGCCATTACTGCTCTAAGTTTATTGCATACTATGTCTATATGGCTACTCCAGCTGAACTTAGTATCTATGGTTAAACCTAAATATTTATACTTGTCTACAAATTCAATACTAGAACATTTACAGTCTTAGGTCCTTATGTAAGCAATCGTATGTATGTCCTATAATATTAATGCTTTCGCTTGGAGCCTGTAAGTAGGGTGATTTAATTAACATACACTTGGTTTTTTCTAAATTTAAAATAATGCCATTGTCGTGCGACCATTTAATGATGTTTACAAAATCAGTTTGCACACATTTTTCGACTTTTTTTATGCCCTTATCGGCATACATTGAACACGTGTCGTCAGCATACATAAATGTCGAACAATTCTGGACCACGTTAGTCATGCTGATCACGTGCATAATATAGCCCACGGGATCATAGACAGAGCCGGTTGGCACGCAGTGAACGGAAATAAAACATGGAAGCATTCTGTCCCTTCAATAATAGCACCACGTAAACTTTACCTGGGTGGGCGGGCTTAGCTTTATGCTTTACCTGGGTGGGCGGGCTTAGCTTAGACTTCACCTGAGTCGACTTCAGTGCGATTCTATGACAGTGAGTGACGGATGCCAAAAATTGTATTTTAATGCAATGTTTTAAAATACAATTACACTAGTTAAACATGCCCGCTTGTGCAGTGAAGTGGTGCAAAAGCCATTCCAATAATTTTAAAGATAGTGGGATAAGTTTACACATGTACTTAAACGGATAATTTCACAGAAATATGCAAACTAATATTACGTCATTTTCTCTATGGGGATGATGTTATGCCAAATGAAGAACATTATTGTATTGTGTAACTGGATTTTAATATTTAGTGTATGTATTGTAAGAGATAGGGAATGCAATACCCGTTCAAATCTGTAACCCGGGTATTACCCGACTTCAAGTATCAAAACCCGGGTACCCGGGTAATAACCGGGTTTCACTAAAATTGGGTCAAATGTTACTTTTTAGGCAACTAAAAACGACAGTAGTAGTTTCAACAATTTAATCATCTATTAGTCGAAATCAACAATATAATAAGAAGTCAGAATTTTTAGCAATACAAATAAATTATAATATCACAGTACTATAATTAAAAACCCCTTACACAGTACTAATTCAATTTGACCCGATATTGTCAATTAACGACGGCCAGTCACCATTGGAGGACGAGCAGCGTCCCTTAGAGCGGTGGAACCAAGTGTAGCGATTACGATTCGACATTAAACTGTGGTGATCTATGGTGGCGGCCCGAGTTTAGAAAAAGTTGTTAATAGTCTTAACATTCATGAAGCTAAGATAAGCGTATAAGTCAAATTACGAGACGATTAAATTATTATTATAAGGCTTAAAGGAAACGCCAGAATAACCAAACGTATATTTTTGTTTCATAGTTAAGGTTACGCCTAAATAGCCTACTAAATTTTTAAATACAATCATTAATAGGAAGTGTTGGTTATAAACATATTTAGTCATGCTTATTTTTTTTAAGTTAGTATAATACAATTGATTTGACCAACCTGTCAGATTTTGTAAGAGTTATTTTGGCATATTATCCATGTAGTGTTTAAAATGTATTTAGAGGCCAAAATAAAATGTTATTTAAGATTAAAAGGTGTATTAGACCATTCTTTGACATTTCGTTCGCGTTTTTAAATATTTTTACCAATATTTCTTAATCTCGGGTAAACCCTTGTTCCATTTTGAAAACCCGGGTTTTACCCGACCATAAATTTGAACGGGTACCCGGGTTGCATTCCCTAGTAAGAGATTAGGTCGAAGGTACCGGGTTCAAAGCCAGGCCGTACTGAGCTTTTCGGAACTTATCATTTGGTATTTACGAGTCGTTTTTCAGTGAAGAAAAACGTAGTAAGGAAATTGGACCCAATCCCAATGAAAGGTTAGAAGGCAGTCACTTCCGGAAAAAACTATTACCACGCCAATCATGGGATTAGGTTGTGAAGCGAACCTCAGGTTCAATTGAGCCGTGGCAAAAAGCCAGGACAAACGCTAGGAGGATGACGATGGTTGTTACAAATCCCTAACTATTGATTGTATATTGAACTCAAAATTAATAATAATAATACTGTTTTCTTTTATTCAGTTTTCCTAAAGATCTATGGAAAAAATAAACAATTTGAGAGACAGGAAAAGAAGGAACAAAAGCAACAAAATTTTATTGTACTATTATACTGCTTAAGACGCTAACACTCACATTAAACAATAAAAAAAATATCACAGAAACACCGAGTCCTACGAAATGTCTATCGGTCTAATTTATTTCTAGTATATTACTCTTGCTTTGTTTTCTTCCACTTTAGTACTAGCACTAATATTTGGAAAAAAACAAACACGCTATATTGGGGTCACTAGTATGTGACCAACATGGATAACTGAGTTCATGGATACACGGCCTCGCTACCTGTCATAAAATTTTGCGTCCTGAATTCTAATATGAGCTTATAACATATATTTGCATAATTATTGGCAATAATCGATCTAACAATACGTAAAGCAATTGTACCATACGTACCTGATCTCTAGTAATATATAAAATTATACTAGCTCAAGTTTTCTTGTTTGCTTGTAAATGTAGCAGCAATGACTTAGTTTCTAAAATAGTGTTCGAAAATGTGGATTGTTTTTATTTCATTTTGTACTATACTATCAATACCATACTACTATTCATTGAACCCCTACTATTCCTATTTTTGTCAGCCTACGCATAATGTGTGTACATGTTTTCAAATGTGTTTGACATGATTGTGATGATTGATATATCATTCTTAAATTGACATTTAGGCATGGGTACGTGAATCAGATTTACGCACTGCCCTTTATCACTTTGATAGTTACATACCGGGTGTGACCTGTAATAGAAGCTATAACTTTAGGGATCGCTTCTACACTACGAACGTAGCAAAATGTTTTTCTACAACTTAAAAAATGTGACTTGTGTAAGTGGAATTTTTTATAATATTATTTTCAATAAAAAGCACCCAGTTGACATTTACTTTCTGTCAAAATCTTTTTTTAATAATATTTAGTCAATTATAAAAAATATTATCTAAAGTCGTAGAACACATGTTGCTACGTTAGTGGTGTAGGAACTATAGCTAAAGTTATTGCTCTTATATCTCCGATGTAATTAAAATAATAATAATTCGTTGTTCCGCTGCCTCTGATGCCGCTGCAGCGTTGACCGAGGTCTTTGGAAGGTAGGATGGCGCAAAAGTATCCGCACATGTGGTGTCTGAGACGAGAGGCCTTCCTAACTTCCAAAGATGGTATGACCCTCCTTCATGCCATCCGGCCGCTTGCCATCGTTTCTAGCCAGTCCCGCAGGATTTCATAAGGATCGAGCAAGGAATATTCCAAGGTGACAGTTTAAGTCCCCTATGGTTCTGCCTAGCTCTGAATCCGCTAAGTAGTTTACTAAAGGATTTGGGACTAGGAGAGACGGTGAAGTCATTTCTCACCTTCTATATATGGACGACCTCAAATTATTTGCGCTAAATAACCGAACCTTACTGGAACTACTGAAAACCACTGAAGTGTTCAGTAGTGCCATCAAGATGGAGTTTGTTGTCGATAAGTGTACATGCAAGTGGTTCTGCATGTACAGCGGAGGAAAGTAGTAAATTCAACAAATTTACAGCTTTCTGAGACGATATCGTTCAGATCTATCTCCAAATCAAAAACCTATAAATACCTTGGTATGTCAGTCTTTGGGTCTCGAGAATGTGGCTATTAGACAAGCGGTGAAGTAGCACTTCTTCGGTCGACTGACAATAGTACTTAAAAGCATTTTGTCAGGTGGTAACAAGTTTAAACGCTTGGGTAAATACCCTTACTTATACACTCCTGTGGCACAGAAGGTCCAACTCAGACCGAGGTGGATGCCCTGGATCGCAGGGTCCGACTACTAGTCACCACACATCGCCTGCTATACCCACGCTCGTCGGTTATGAGATTGTATATCCCACGGATGTGTGGAGGCCGCGGCTTTTTAAATGACAAAAGTCTCCATAACCGTGAGGTGTGCAATCTCAGGAATTACTTGCTTAATTTGCTTGCCACGAATGTGGGATGCAGCGTGATGTGGTGGCAGTAGATAGGAACCTCACACCACTCTCCTTGGCAAGCACCGAGCACCGAGGACCGCAAGGCCGTATGGAAGAGTAAGGAGCTACATGGGCGGTTCTACAGGGCCCTAACGGGACCAGACGTATACCTGCCCGCGTCGGTGAACTGGCTACGATTTGGGGACCTCTTCGGAGAAACCAAGGGTTTTGCCTGTGCAATTGCGGATGAAGTTATCGTGACGAATAACTACCAGAAGTATATCCTGAAGGACGGTACAGTCGACATTTATCGGGCATGCCGCCGTGCCGGAGAGTCACTCATATAATTTCCGGTTGTTCTCATCTTGCTAACGGCGAGTACTTGCACAGACACAACCTTGTAGCCAGGATTATACACCAGCGGCTTGCTCTTATGTATGAACTTGCGGACCACGAAGTTCTGCACTACAAGTACACACCTACGCCAGTTCTCGAAAATGGTCGTGCCACGCTCTATAGGGATCGATCTATTATCACGGAGAGGACTATTGTAGCCAATAAGCCTGATACCGTGTTGATAGATCGATCGCAGCGCCGGGCAATGTTCGTCGACATCACCGTCCCGTGTGACGAGAACCTTGTGAAGGCCGAGAAGGACAAATCCAGCAAGTACTTAGACGGCTCACGAGGTAACCGCCATATGGGAATTGATTCGGCGATCATTGTACCGATAGTTGTTTCCGCGAACAGTCTCATAGCGAAGAATCTTTGAGAGACTCTCGCTACGTGGTTGTGGTTAGATCAAGGGTCAGATTCAGAAGGCAGTAATCCTGGACACGGCGCGTATAGTCCGGTTGTTCCTCTCTCTGCAGCCCTAACTACCGGCAGCTTAGGCCCTGCCCCGTTGCCGGCGGCACCTTAGGTTAGGTTTTTTTATAATCTGTTTATTATTTTGATATTTTTTGATGTATTTTTATATTCTACTTTTATAAAAATATTGTAAAAAACCTACCGTAAGAGATAAGATAAATAAACGATAAATAATAATTACCTGGGGTGCCCTTTCGGACAGGTGGGACAGGTCCCCTGCCTCTAGCTTGCCTTAACCGGCCGTCCAGAGTGGGGTCGCTAGAGCTACGTTCTCGAGGGTAGATGTAGAAACCTAAGTGGCGAGTTGGCGATATGTTTTAAGTCCAGTGACACATTTCTACCCTTAGCCCTATGCACTGGTGTTACCCTTAAGACATCTTTGATGTCGCTTTTTGTGGGGGTCCATCTCGCATAGGGCGAGTCACCATGTGCTGGAAATACAATTGTATACCATTTTATTAGGCAGAACTCCGGTTTTTTATCCAATAGCCCAGTAGCTAATCCACCCTTTTCCACCCAATAGCCTCGTACATTCTAGATTCCATTAAGACTCAATAGTTATTACACCTTGGCCGGTGCTGTCTCTGTGCGCGTCCCGTGATACGGACAGGGGCATCGGCGAAAATGAAAATAACGCATAAAAATACAATTTCAAATTACTATTTAAAATTATTATTAGATTATAAAATATATTTTTTTATTTTACAACATTTTAATATATTTATTATTTGGTATTAGTTATTTGACTGTCACTTTAATGTATTGCATAAACCTATCCATGTCATCTCAGGGGCTATTGCTAATCACCTTGTTCGTTCGTTTGTCTCCATCGCTCTTGCATATAGGAACAATAGAGAGCTAAATAAACGAACGAATGAAAGATGAGGTTTAAAATAGGATCCCTGATGAAGTATGATTGGCGAATATCTCTGCTGCTGTCAAAAGCCTATTAGCCGAAATGTTGGTGCCCTTAGAGATTGGTAGTTATCGCCTAAATATGTGTTTCTTTTACACGTTATTATGTAGAATAGTGTAAAAGAGATGACTATAATTTCACTTAGTATTTTCGAATAAACGCTGTGTATATATAACGTCATATTTCAATGTGAGCGTATTTGTGTCTGTGAGATATTTGTCCCGATAATTTTAAAGGTAATGTTCGCGCATGCTGCTTCCATGTTTATTTCCGTTCACTGTTGGCACGCCAGAGACCACCTTGGCTTCCTCCCCGCTCTTGCCGTCGATCACAGTGGTTAAGGTCCTGTCAGTTAAATAGTCTCTAAACCACTCGAGCACCGGACCTCGGACACCACACTCTTGCATAGCAATAATGAGCTGTCCGTGATCCAGTGTATCGAATGCTTTTTTGAAGTCTATGTATAATGTGACAATATACTTTCTATTATTCAAGTGCTCATTAACCTCATCTGTGAACGCGGCCAAAGCGGTTGACGTACTGCGCATACGTCTAAACCCATGCTGAACGTCATTTATCACTTTGTTTTTATCTAAGAACTTACTTATTTGAGATACAATTACTTCTTCTACAATTTTATTGATTATTGATAGTACAGCTATGGGTCTATAATTTGTGTAATCTAATTGATTACCTAATCTAATTGTTTATATATAGGTCGTATAATCGATTTTGTTAAAAGATCCGGGTAGGTACCAGACGATGCGCAGCTGTTTACAAACTTTGCTAAAACCGGACTAATGCTATTTTTAATAACTTTTAAATCTTTACACCGATTACTATCTAGGCAAGGTGATTTTCTAGTACTTAAACCATCTATAATTTTTTCTATATCTGTTTTTGATACATTTTGATACCGAAATGTTACATCACTCATATTAACGTATAATTCTCGCGAGCAAGAAATTTTTGGTTACAATTATGTTTAATATTTTGGATTTCGGAAGTAAATGTTTTGGCAAAGTTATTATATTCCTAAACCTTGTATAGTCCAAAAAATATCAATTATAGTCCAGTCTATAATTGATATTTTTTGGATTCGATTTTCGGAACGGTTCATCTACTTATTAGAAACTTGAATAGTATAAGCATATTATATTATTCAAGTTTCTAATAATTCAAGGTTGTCTTTTTCTCTTATTGGTATACCGTTTAAACGTTTTACATTTATTATTATACACTGTGCTGAACATTAGGTTGTTCACGCGTCTGTTGTCCTATTGAACCGTAACGATTTCTCCCTCCACACCACGTGTACCGGCCGCTGTACTAATATATAAGTTGACGCCCACGAGATAGTGGCCCGACACCTTGCACGTAAGCATGTGTGCGCCCGCGCCGGCAGCAAGTCCCCTGCTGCGCGCACCCACACATGGTCGAGGCATGACGTCACAAGCTGCCCGTCCAGTATCTCCTCTCGCGTGCACTCGTTGATAAGATAACGCATTCTAGGCCGCGACCACACAGGATGTTTTTATAGTTTTCAGTAACGTTATCACTTGACATTATGTTTATATTTATGTCTCCTATAATTACGATATTGTCCGTGCGTAAGTTATTATTTAACATGTTATCCAGTTCTTGTATAAAATGATTGTTGTTTGTATTTGGCGGTTTATATACTGCGAATATATGAAGTGGGCTCTGGAAATTCTTGATGATGATGATGAGCATCCACGATTTATATTTAGTTTTAGCATATTATTTATATTTAGTTTTTCGGTCACTAGTTCATTGTTCGTGTATATTAATAGTCCGCCTCCTCTTCTACCTTCTCGCGTTAGCGTGTGTATATTGTATCCTTCCATACGGTATAAAAATAGTTCTTCGTTTTTAATGTTGATCTCGCTTAATATTATAATATTATCTAATTGCTTATTACAGGTCTTTAGAGACAAGAATTCATCAACATTTTTCCGCATTGATCTCATATTTAAGTGTATTATTTTTATTTCATTTGTTGTATTATTGATATATTATGCACTCCAGCTGTATTTTCATTTATCCGTGAATGTGAAGCTTTAAGAAATCACGTAGTGTGTACGCGCCCACTAACATGTGGATTTCTTATCTATTCGCTAGTTTTTTGTGGGGATAATAGCTTCCCGATATCTGCATCCGATTTAATGTTATGTATTTTTGCCTTTTCGTCTTTCTTCACTAATACCCTATTATTGGGCAGTTTTAGTATTCCAAAATAGAACTCTCATTTGCTTGGTCATATTTTCATTTATGTACACAGGTCGCTCGTCCTCAACTGACAACAGATCTTTGTTTGTATACCTCGTCTTCCTCTGCATGAGCCATTCGTTTTTAGCCTGCCTGGAAGCAAGCGCGACCACAACGGGGCGCGGGCGCGGCCGTCCGCCGGCTGCTTCCGTTTTTTTCTCGCCCTACCCTCTTTGCATTTTTTATTTCTTTTGTGTTTAGATTAATTTTCTCAGCTATTTTCATAATTGTTTTTCTCGTATCTTCTCTTTCTTCTTGGTATAGACCTACAACCTCAATTTCCTTTTCAGTTTCTTTAGTTTCTAATTGGGTAATTCCGTCTTCTAGGGTTTCGTTCACTTTTTGCAGGTAAGTATTTTTGTTTTCCAACGCTGAAATCCTCTTCTGAGCACTCTCTCTCTTCTCTTTGATACTGCTCTGAGTAGAAATCAACTGTTTCCTTTAGTTCTTCCAACTGGCTACTCAGGTTAAATATCTATCTCGAGTTTTTTATTCACCTCGCCGAGGACAGATTCCACCGTGGCTTTATTTATATCGATGGTCAGCTTGGGAGGCTGGGGTTTGGGACTACTGTCTCCTCTTGCACACTTTTCGCACATTTCATTTGTTAAAAACTGGTCCATGTTCGCAACACACTTTCTATGGTAAACACCACACCGTCCTTTACAATAAATGACATCATCCTTTCGTATAGAAACAAAAAGTTTACACTGTTTCCACTGAACCATGTTTTAGTTTCACGCGCAGTTTTTATTTATTTTATAATGTACTAAGTAGATGCAACACTAACGCAATCAACGTCCGCACGGCTGAGCGCTACCGGTCGATTGAACTGAACTAGTGTGTACTAAACCACATAGGAATGGAAATAAATCGGAACTAGGAAGTTATTTTTGGGGTGGAAGAAAATTTTATGTTTTGTCACGGGAGCTTGTCACGTAAAAGGCTGTCACATAAATCAATTTAACAAAATGAGGGACATGGGAATGAGGTATAGTCCATATTTACAGTGCAGAGTTTCGATTATCTCCTGTCCAGGACCTAAGGTGGACTGAGAATAAGTTTTAGCAAAAAATCGACGAAAACCATGTAATGACGTTGCACTAGACTACTAATCTATATATAAAGTGAAAGTCCTGACTGACTGACTGATCAACGCCCAGCCCAAACCGCTTTTTAACCTACATAGATTTTTACACAATAATAATAAATAATAGTTTTCTCCAGTGCAATCAGTCAACGCACGGCAGCTTGTGGCGAGCTGTTGGAGAGTAGCGACTCCACGTAGGTACCTGAGTGCCCCTGGGGTGCCCTGTCGGACAGGTGGGACAGGTCCCCTACCTATGGCTTGCCTTAACCGATTGTCCAGAGTGGGGTCGCTAGAGTTGCGTTCTCGAGGGTAGATGTGGAAACCTAAGTGGCGAGTTGGCTATATGTTTAAAGTCCTGTGACACCTTTCTACCCTTAGCCCTATGCACCGGTGTTGCCCTTGAGCCATCTTTGATGTCGCTTTTTGTGGGGGCCCATCTCGCACAGGGCGAGTCGCCGTCTGTCGGAAATAAAATTGGATACCATTTTATTAGGCAGACGTCCGGTTTTTTATCCAATAGCCCAGTAGCTAGTCCATCCTTTCCACCCAATAGCCTGATACATTCTAGATTCCATTCAAACTCAATAGTCCTTACACCATGGCGGGTGTTGTCTCTGTGCGCGTCCGATGACAGTGGCAACACGGACAGGGGCAACATCCGCTTAGTGTAACTCCTTACATTTCATTAAATTGTCGAAAGGGCCTCTGCGCGTTGGCTCGATCTGACTCCGCGTTTGTCTCCCAAATGTCCGGAACACCATTGTTGAAATAAATAATAACAAATAAATATTTCCGAACAATCTGACAGTTTATATACCGTAAAGATCCACTAAAAAGGGATTTTTGGAAATTCCACCATTAAGGCACTGGTCCCACCGCGAGCTAATAAGCTATGAGCTATCGCTATTTCAAGGGGCAAAAAAAGAGAAATATATATTTATAGCTCATCGCCCGGCGATGAACTACGATCGCCTGGCTATGACATATATGTCTCTTTTATTTACACGGGATCGATTATCTTTTGTTCCCGGAAATAGCTGATTGCTCATAGCTTACTAGCTCGCGGTGGGACCAGTGCCTAAGGGGGTAAAAAGGGGTTAAAAAGGGGGTTGAAAGTAGGGCTCCTGATATCCGTGATACACGCCGATCCGTAGCTACGGGTTCTTAAGCCCGGCGGTACTAAGATCACGAATTTCACGAACACGGCAAGGTACGTACCTCGTACCTACGTTCGCATCCGGATTCACGTGACACGCCGTGACACGCCATGATACGTAGCCCGTACCTGCGTCCGTGTATGGAGCTTCGAGCTCGGTTTCGTTGGATACTTATCGCACGTTTCGTAATTTCGCCACGCCAGGGAGAAAAATAAATAAGGACTATGTTTTATTGAATTGAGTTACCACTTAGTATATATTACGGGCGGACCGAACCGGCGTGTTCTTAAGATACGTGAAGGCGTGATCACGCCTACACGGATCTACACGGATTCACGTACCCTAACTTCACGTAACCGAATGTAACGTACAGAACGGACCAGAAAACCGTTGCCGTGATTCACGAAACCGGGCGCACGGCTACGGGTTCACCAATCACGGACACGACCGCGAATTAGCGCGACCCTAATTAAAAGTTTGTATGATGTTTGAATACTACGCAGAATGTGTGCTTTAATTATACCTGAAACTCTCAATGTCTACTAATCAGTTGTATGATGATGGTGAGACACCAAGTAAACCCTCGTATCTTCCTCAGGTGCCTCCCTTGCGGTTGAGTCCAGAAAATGCCTTTGACCATGGGAATGTTCAGGAAAGTTCGGGAATTTACTTGCAGCCGGGGTCCAAGTACGAAGCGACACCCAACTGGCGTTCCTACGAGTATCCTCCTCCATTCCACCCGGCTCATGGCCAGATGTCGGAAATCGACCCACAGGAAGGACCATCTGGCTTGTACAATTCACAGTCGGAGTCAAGAAAATTAAATAGTAATAAAGATTTATTTATTGCACTAGCTTGTAACTAATACAACTTCAGCCAGTATTGAGTAGCATTGGGACTTAATACCTTAACCACCACGCTTGGCAGGTGGTTTGGTGATCGCAGTATGTTAAAACATCGCATAGCTCTGAGAACGCTGCTGCCCGACCTGCGCTGGTGTCTGGTCGTAGTATAAACTAACTGTTAATATTCGTAGTGCACTTGGCTTTGGTCAGGAGGAGAAGGGCCCCATCTCCTCCCGCGGGTGTTGTAAGAGGCAAAATAGGGAAAAACTGACGGATGGGCAGCAGCGTCTGACGAAATCCAATAAACAGCTACTGCGGTCGCCAACCCGCCTGCCAACCGTGGCCATAATGGCAATGACTCCTAAGATGACGATACAATACATATTCGGGGGAGGTCTATGTCCAGTCCAGTAGTGGAAGATTTACGACTGACATTATGATGATGATGACTAGAATCTATTGACTAATACAAAAACCTCTCTTGATTTTACACGCTCATCTAACTCCCTTTGGAAAAAATATAAAAGAAAAGTTTCCCCAACTCCCTTTCGCCTGTCACTTCACCTTTCTTCTTTCATCATTGTAATGCCGAGATGCTCAGTTGGGTCTTGGTCTTGGGGTACCTCGTAATTAATTAATACGGAGGCCACTTTATGATATTATTTATTAAATAATAACCAAAAGTACATCTAGCTAGTGAACTATGTATCCCCAAAAGAGGGGGGGGGGGGAAGTGACTGGCGTTTAGTTACCACACTCTTCCCCGGCACAAGAAAAATGAATTACTTAGATTCTAACAATATTAGGTACTTAAAACTAAAAACTGGTTGCCAGCATTTGGTTAACATGGCGTTTAATTGTCCTCCCTTCCACTTCTACCATATAAGTCACCCCTGATGTCAGACATTCCTTGATCTCTCCTAGGATCCACTTGATTTTTTTGTCTCTAAAATCTCTTACCATTACTTTCATCCCCACATCAAAAGTTACCTTTCGCTTTCCCTTACTGAACTTCTTGACTAATTTGTAATCTAGCACTTACGGGCTGTGGTCTAAGTAAGGAAAACCTAGTTCTTAACTCCTGCTGATACATTAACTTTGAAGGGCTGACACCAGTCGACCCTTTTACAATAGTTCGATAATCGAATAAAAATAAATTTACAGCATCCTCTAGTGATCTCCCACTAGCTATAATTTTCTTTACATGACTTTTAAACGTCTACACAAAACGTTTCGCGGCCCCATTGGTAGCTGGATAATAAGGTGAGGTATATGTCATTTTAATATTCTTAAATTTACAATAATCTTTAAATTCAGTACTGGTCCATGTAGTTCCATTATCCATCACCAAATGGAGCGGGTACCCATACCTAGCATATAGTGACCTAAAAACTTTTAAAGTAGTAGTGGCCGTTATATTAGACATCATATAAGCTTCAGGCCACTTTGAAAAACTATCAACTATTACTAAATACATCTTACCACAGAAAGGTCCTATAAAATCTGCGTGTAGGCGCTCCCAAACTGCCTGAGCAGGGGGCCAAGGTGTCAATGGTACCTTTTCAGGGGCCCTTCCTGTTTTCTAAACAAACCATGCGTGCATTTGTTATATCTGCAATATCCTTATCAATTGTTTTCCACCAAAAATATGACCTAGCAATTTGTTTCATCCTATTTATTGGATATATGGCAGCCTTGGTCTATGCTTAACTCATTCTGTTTTTCAAAATAAACTTTAAATTTTTCATTTAACATAGCTTTATCTGCCCAACCATCAGTAAAATATCTCATTATAGCTGATAGGGTGGTACATTTTTTTGATTCCTGTTGGAACATGGACCTATTTTCCAATTTACATTTTCAAAGTTTGATAAAGACAAAAAACTTAGCACACTTAACCTAATAATGGATGACTAAAACTGCTATTGTCTGATGTAGGGTTGCGTGACAAATAATCTGCAGGGTTGCAATCTGTTTTAATATGTTGGATAGTATAGTTAAACCCTGACAAGAAAATAACCCAGTGCTGTAGTCTTTTACATGCCATCTTTGGGATTCCTTTTTTTGGCCCAAATATGCTAACAAGGGCAGCATTGTCTGTTTGTAGCTCAAATGTTCGGCCAAACAAAAATTCATAAAATTTAGTTATACCAAATATGATTGAATATGCTTCCTTTTCTATGGTTGGATATTTTATTTGTGCGTCGGTTAATTTTTTGCTCGCATAGGCTACTGGTTTCACTACAGAATCGTCAGATTTAACAGAAAGAACAGCGGCAACCCCACAGTCTGAAGCGTCACTGCTTAGAATTACTGGAAGTTCATTACTGTAGTGAGATAATGTTACTGTTTTTGTTAGAGCTTCTTTCATTTTCAAGAAAGCCTTATTACAATCTGGTGTCCAACAAAATTTATCTTTTTTTAAACAATTGTACAAAGGTTGTAATATAGTAGCCATATTTTTAGGAATATATTATAATAATTAACTGCCCCTAAGAAGGAACGTAACATTTTTATGTTTTCAGGTTGGGGTGCTTTTAATAAGGGCTCTATGTTTTCTTTAATTACACTGATTCCATCCCCTGACACGTTATACCCGAATACCGTTAGATGTTTCTCAAAAAAATTGATAATTTTAACTTCAATTATATATATTCTTGTTTTGATTTATCATATGCACATGTATTAATGTTTTGTGGTAGGTTTAATGACCAGAGGTTTAGTTGTTTTTGGCCTTGAAATGGACTGGTCAAAATTGGTCATAGCTATTTTAGAGCGTACTAAGGTTAATTGTGAAAAGAATGTATTCTTGTCACTTCCATATATCTGAGCCTGTATCCACTTAAAATTCAAATGGAATATTTTCAATTTTTAATTTTAAAAACATTGATGGGACTTTTTTAAATAACTTTCATTCTAAGTTAAGTGTTTGAAACATATAATTCTTCTTCATTAGTGTTGCATATTTCTTCTTCCTTATCTTCTGAGCAGACCACTGTTTTTAAATTTGTTTTTTTCTGGGGGCATAGTCTAAAAATATGTCCTTTCCTGCCACACTTCGAACAATATTTGTTTCTTAATGTGCATTGATCTTTCCAGTGTCCCCCTTTTCCACAGCAGAGGCACTTCGAATGCTGTTTTCTCTTGGCCTGTAGACTCGCCTTCTCTCGGTCTGTGGAGAGCTTGAACACTTCAACTGGTTTCGCTGACAATTTAAATGCCATTTCCGCGGTCTGTGCAACTGCAGTTAGCTTCGCCAGGGTTGCATCAGCATTTTTCAAAACTTCATATCTAATTGTTTCATTATGTACACCATTTAGTAGTCGCTCTTTTAAGTGTTCATCTACATCCTTTAAATCGCAGTCTTTGGCTAATTTTCGCACGGCTAACATGTATTCTTGGATTGTTTCCCCTTCCTCTTGCTTTCTATCCATAAATCTGGCCCTGTGCACAGCTAAATTTATTTTAGGGTGGTAAAACTCTGTTAACTTTGTGCACAATTTGTCGTATGTGACGACCGGTTTGGCCAAGTGGGTAGTGACCCTGCCTATGAAGCCGATGGTCCTGGGTTTGATTCCCAGTCGGGGCATTTATTTGTGCGATGAGCACAGATATTTGTTCCTGAACCATGGGTGTTTTCTATGTATTTCAGTATTTATAATTATGTATCTAACTATTATATATATCGTCGTCTAGTACCTACAACACAAGCCTTACTGTGCTTACCGTAGGACTAGGTCGATTTGTGTAAGATTGTCCCGAAATATTTATTATTATTTATTAGTATTATTTATTTATGTACTTTTAATTGGTACACTAGGTGCACATAAACCTGACAGGGTATCGTATACATGTGAGCTCAGTTTTGTTAATAGCAGAGGAACTTTCTTCTCTTCTGAAATATCGTGGAAACAGTTTAGCTGTTCCTTCTCTTCTCTTCTTCCTTCTTTCTCTTTACTTCTCCAGTTCCCTCCACTAAAAATATCTAAACTCGGTGTAATCGGCAACGTCAATTTCGACATATTAATATTCTTAGGTCTACTTGTTTCACCAACTGTACCAGGGTTTCTTTTGATAATTCTTGAATCCAGGATGTCTGTCCACTCGATATCTTTATCTCATATTCTTCCAACAACATTATAACCAGGGATGTTACGGAGGTGGTTTACCGGAGTCGGAGTTTAAAAAAAAAGAATTATCGGAGCCGGAGTCGGAACCGGAGTTTATAGATCGTAAATACCGAATAAAATGAATATATTTATGATTCTTAAGCTTCGATATATATTTGATAGAGAAATTAACTGCCAACCGCTAACAAAATAACTAAACAAAACGAATTCTATATTATAATCACAATATTGACAATGCAATTATTATTTATTATTTGTATGTCTCTTCCGTACACGGAACAATGATGTTCCGGACATTTGGGAGGCGTACGCGGAGCCACATCGAGCCAACGCGCAGAGGCCCTCTCGACAATGTAATGAAATGTAAGGGGTACACTAAGCGGATGTCGCCCCTGTCCGTATCATGGGACGCACGTAGAGACAGCACTCGCCATGGTGTAAAGACTATTGAGTTATAATGGAATCTAGAATGTACTAGGCTATTGGGTGGAAAGGATGGACTAGCTACTGGGCTATTGGATAAAAAACCGGACGTCTGCCTAATAAAATGGTATTCAATTTTATTTCCGGCAGACGGTGACTCGCCCTATGCGAGATGGGCCCCCACAAAAAGCGACATCAAAGATGGCTCAAGGGCAACACCGATGCATAGGGCTAAGGGTAGAGAGGTGTCACTGGACTTTAAACATATAGCCAACTCGCCACTTAGGTTTCCACATCTACCCTCGAGAACGCAGCTCTCGCGACCCCACTCTGGACGGCCGGTGAAGGCAAGCCAGAGGCAGGGGACCTGTCCCACCTGTCCGACAGGGCACCCCAGGGGCACTCAGGTACGTGGAGTCGCTACTCTCCAACAGCTCGCCACAAGCTGCCCTGCGTTGTTATTATTATTTATTTATTATTATTATTAACTCGAGCCCGAGCAATGAGCCTGAGTTTCCTTTTTTTCTGACTCTAATTGGATCAGCTGATTATATTCACTATGATGCAGCGCTTTTAGATGTCCCTTTAAAGAAGAAGTTGTTCCCCCTTATCTCCTTTCCACCTTCTCGAATAAACATTTTCACACAACTTACACTTTGCCGAGTCCGCGTTTATAATAGTAAAATAGTTCCATATTGCACTTTTAAATGGCTTAATTTTTCACTCCTATACAAAACACACGACAGTAATTATTATTTATTACGCAACTGCAACAAACACCTCAAATTAATGCACGCGTACGGAAGTAGCTGGCGGAACTAAACTAACCAAAACAAAAACAAAAAGCATGCGGTCGCGTCGCGAGGGCTGTAGGTAATTCCCGGGCGACAGGTCAAAACCTGTCGACGTAAGAAATAGGCTCAGCGGCACGCGTCGCCGCCGCATTGAATTACTCCGATAAAACTCCGGTATAATTTTAACGGAGGCGGATGCGGAGTCGGAGGTCTGAAATAAAAAATAACGGAGTCGGATTCGGAGGCGGAGGTCAAAAACCAAACGGGTGTTCCGACATAACCGAGCCGGAGTCGGAGCTTCGTAACATCCCTAATTATTACACTAAATTTAATGTGCAATGAAATCTAATATTAGCATTATCATCGCCATTATTATTATACGTGTTCTTCTTCTTTTAATAAAATATGGCTTCCATCAATAAATCAATCGATGATTTCGCCAGTGTCAAGTAATAACAAATAAGTATAATAACATATAAGTTTGCCCTTAGAGCATGACATTGTTCGGTAGTAGGCCTTGCGTTTTGTAAAGTGGTAGCTGGACTTTACAGAAAGCTAAGAGGCGGCCGTGACCCCGGGACTGCCGGGTGATGACCAAAATAGTGGTGAAACACGTTTTGATATCTATTCTTCATTAGCTGCACAATTCTGCGTTAGATCACTGCATAATACGCTATCAATATTACACACTAAACTACTTTTGAACAACAAACAAAAAATATATTTTCAAGACGACATTTTGAGGTTCAACCGTCAATCCATTATACGTGTTGTTTTACCGACAGAGCCTCTGACGTTCAATGACAATGACGTTTGACGTCTGCTATTGCGTTTTGATATTGCCTTATTTGACGTATTCTGCTTTACCAACAGGTTTGATTTCCTGTCAGTGTCAATTGTTATTGTAACTTATATTGGTTGGACATGGAGAATCTAATAACCTCAAATGATTTAGGTGAATACATACAGTTTAACGTTGATTCGTAACCTTCTCGTCGCCAGTGTAATGCCGAGATGCTCAGTTGGGTCTTGGTCTTGGGGTACCTCGTAATTAATTAATACGGAGGCCACTTTATGATATTATTTATTAAATAATAACCAAGAGTACATCTAGCTAGTGAACTATGTATCCCCAAAAGAGGGGGAGGGGAAAGTGACTGGCGTTTAGTTACCACAATCATCATCATCATACCAGCCAAAGGACGTACACTACTGGACAGAGTTCTCCCCCAAAGCGACCGACAGTGACTGGTTTTGTACGACCCGTATCCAGTATCCTTCAGACGTTTTTATTTTTCAGGTTTTTACAAAAAAGTCTTGGTCGCACTGGTACTGATAACACTGCTCACACCTGTTATGGGTGAGTCATGTTTCTTATAATTCATCATCATCTAGCCTCCCCCAATGATTTTCACAACGACTTGTCCCATGCCGCCCGGGTCTAGGCCAGATCGTCGATCCACCGGTTTCTGACATGGTCGCCACTTAAGAACCTTACTTACTTGCTGGCAATTATTTGAGCTACGTTGGTGACACTATAACTATAATACTAATTACAAGAATATAATGAAAAAAAAATATCACTTACACTCACATACGGTGTTAATGTTTGATGATCACAGATATTTGTTTTGGAGTCATGGGCCTATTCTATGTATTCAAGTATTTGTATAATTATGTATATCGTTGGCTGCATGAGTATCCACAACACGAGCCTACTTGAGCTTACCGTGGGACTTAGTCAATTTGTGTAATAAGAAAAAAACTGTCAAGCACAAGTGCTCATAAAATCATAATCAAATTATACAATAAGTAATACAATACAACAAAATACAAAGTCTCAATAGATTACATTATAATGAACTTATTTCTAAATATTAGACTAGCTTACGTCAATTTCCGTTGTTTCCAAGTTCATCAACAATGGTGCCAAGGGGCACTTATGGGGGTTACAAACCTCTACGCCTAACCTTATACTTGCCGCTAGTAGTTTTGTTTTTTGTATACAAGATTGACCAGCGTTTGACGTTGGTCAAGGGTGTAGCACGCTAGTTAATTCCTGCCTAAAAAAGATTAAAATTATATATTTCCGGGAATACAGACGAGGGAAGCGAATTCCATTCCTTAGCCGTCCACATTAGGAAAGTAGAAGCGAATCGCTTCATGCGCATACAAATACAAATAACCATACCTCGAACAAATCATGTGGATGACGTCAAACCACTCATAGGATAATTTCAAAAAGTATTTTCATAAACAATTACTACTTATCAATTATCAATCTCTTTAATAAAACGATATCACCACTTGACATGAGCCGAGTAGGTACATAACATCTTTGACTGACATTGTCATTCAGTTGAACAATAAAGTGACTTCGTAATTATTTCGATTTTTCTTTACAATTATAGACTTGTTGGAGCGATAGTTTTGTACATGATGTCATGTAAATAAATATTTTTAATAACATATTGACTTTTACTATCAATTATTGTACTCACGTAAACAAATCTCGTAGCATTTATTTTATTCACTAAGTGCATCATCCTATCATTCAGATAATTCTGTATAGATCTCTTGAAATTATATGAAGTTAATCTGTTAATTCGTGCAATATGTCATACGGATGTTGCAATACAGACATCATCCTGTGTGCAAAATTAGCTACGTCATTTTTACGTCATCCGCATGATTTGTTCGAGGTATGCAAATAACAAATATATTTCCATAATATTTACAATAGTTACATTTTATACTGACCCCCGTACTAGGCATGGCCTGTCCAATGGGGGAAATAATGGAATATTCACAAGGTAAGAATGAAACCTCTCCCCTCTGTGCGTCTCAGGATCCAGACAGCTACCAATTTGGAATGACAGACTGGTCGTTTTCCTGTTCATCAGTAGGCAGCACCCGCTCGCACGAATGACCTGAACTGGGATTTTTTCATATCCGATTTTAGAGAGAAGGTCGTCCCAACTCAGTTAATTATTTAACTACCGAGGAAAACTTGCATCAACTAACCGTTTCTAGCCTGCCTTAGGTATGCCGCTTCGTAGTCTAAGGTAGAGACTCGCAGGATTTGACCTACAAGGCTAGAAATGCGAAACTAGATATTTTGCGCATCTCTAACCCACCAAACCTGATGGGCTTGGGACCAAGATTGCGCACTAATCTGTACATCAAGAAAGTATTTCAGGGAAGGTAGAATGATAAGGTCAGGAACAGACAAAACTTTAAAATAGTTAAAGCAAAATGTGAATCGATATCGTTCAACCATACATTTCAGCCGTATGCAGTCCACTGCTGGACATAGGCCTCCCACACATATGACTTGTATCATCTTGGAGGGTAGTTGCCATAATCGCCACGCTTGGCAGGCGGGTTGGCTCGTTCATCTATTGCATTTGTTATGATAATGGCTTTTTCGATTTTTTTTGCAATCCTTGTTAGGCTCGCTGAAACTCCCTATCAACTCTCTCTCTAATAATAGTTGAAAATAACTCTCTAAATCTGGCTTAGAGTTATTTTCAACTATATTGACATTACGGATAAGGACCTAAATTTTCTGTATTATGTCCGATCAATAATAATTCGCACTTATTGAAATTTTTAGACCGACAACGCAATATTTGTTTAAAAATATTTTTGTATTTTGTAGTGATCTTCGAGCCGCCACGCGAAGCGACCACCCCCACGATCACCCCCACGACCACCCCACGACCACCCTCAAGACCACCTCCACGACCACCCCCACGACCACCCCCACGACAATCCCCCCCACCACCCCCACCACCCCCCCCCCGACCACCCCCACGACAATCCCCACGACCACCCCCACGACCACTCCCACGACAATCCCCACGACCACCCCCACGACCACTCCCACTATCGATGATGAAGATGATAGAATGATTTTATGCGTCGAAGGAGTAGTCTACATTCGAAAACACTTTCTTACACCTGGCAATGCTAGTCGCTATCGAATCTTATCTGTTAGCCACAAGATCAACAGGGTCTACGTTGCGGTAGGTGTGCGCTTCCCGAAAG
Organism: Grapholita molesta; assembly: GCA_022674325.2. Classification (NCBI taxonomy): domain Eukaryota; kingdom Metazoa; phylum Arthropoda; class Insecta; order Lepidoptera; family Tortricidae; genus Grapholita; species Grapholita molesta. The sequence goes on along the minus strand of CP053124.2, from coordinate 16,843,601 downwards.
TGAACATGATGAACTATGCTTATTCATTAAAGGATGACAGCTTAACGGTCATAAACGCGCAACATATCCTAAACCTCGTGGCTGACAGAAAATCATCAATTGCTTATTTTTTTTTCGGATGGCTCATCTCCAAGTTTGATTTCAAGACTAACACTACAATGGGGTATGGCTACTTGTACGAGTATACTGTTCCTCAAAAAGTGTATTTAGTCGGTAATTTATTATACTTTATAAAGCATAAAGATAGTATGATATATTATATATCACCACCCAGAAGTCTATTTTATGTCACTGACCAAACCGAGTACAATTTTCGTCCGAAGGTTCAACTAACAACGCTTGATTTTGTTAAAACTCACGTTACTAATTTCGCTGTAATCAAACACCTCTATCACTATTTATATGTAACAGTCGGCAAACTGTATCAATACAAAAACAAAGTTATAACAATGATTGTTGCAAAGGAATTTGTGATTGCTATTGATAAATATAACGTTCCGGCATTAGCACATAAACAGTTTATATACAAATATGATGTAGCAACTGAATCCCTGGTACCCTACGCTACGTTTAATTCCACTATAGGTGCAAAAAATTTTGATTTTGATAATAATAACAACATGGTGACGTTTACCCTTGACACCCGAACTTCGATTTGGCTGCCAGCACCTTCAGATGTATATGGCAACACATGCACGGTTGACACGGAAGATAACTAGATGCTTGTTGATGATGACCATGATGATGAGATTGATGAGTATGAAGAATCACCTGAAAAAATGTAAACAAATAAAATCAGATCAGCTTCTGCCCAAGAATTGTATACTAAAATCGACATATTGCCCGTAATTCCAAATTTTCTTAGATATTCTAAAATAAAAAGAAAAAAAGGAAGTGTCTACATAGTAGATTGGATGTAACATTTAATATATTAGCACTTCTACGGACAAACCCAGAAATGGTTACAAGTGGTTACTACGCTTCAAATTAGATTGATTCATCTATATAATGCCCCCGCCAAGTCGTGCAAAAAAGCAAATGTCAATTAATTGGTTAGGTAAGAACCGTCTATGTGCAGAATGATATGTGTAAACTGCAGTAATGCATTAAATATGACATTTGTTTCTCCTTTTCATCCCTATATAGGACAGTTTATATGATATAAACTAGCTTTTGCCCGCGGCTTCCCAAGCGTAGAAGATGCCTGTAACCGATAAAAAATATTATTGTTGTTTCCTTTTCATTAAATAAGGAGTTTAAACACAACGTTTAAAGTCTTTCAGTTGACATTTTGACTCCATCTCCATACAAACTTTTAACCCCCTTTTTACCCCCTTAATGATGAAATATGAAATTTCCAAAAATACCTTTTTGTTGAGTCCTAACGGTATATAATCTACCTATTGTGGAAAAATCAGATATGTTAAGCGGTTTGAGCTGAAGAGCTATAGGTATATACCTATTTATACACAGACAGACAAATAGTTATTTTCATATTATTAATATTGCGCTATGTACTATACTTTGCACTATTGCGGCAGCGCGAGCGGCGAGGCATACGAACACTCGGCACTCTTAGTGCTAAACATTTTCTGCCTATATTCTCCGAGACATGTCGCGCACCATGATGAGCTCCGATGGCACTGTGACTGTAGCAAGCGCCCATGGAATAACTGAAGGAAGAACCTTTAGGATTCTCACTCGAAACTCGATCCTGTTTACGACATTCGTAAAATACTCAATGTGTCATTTCGCACGTTTGTCTTATAAAACTTTGCGAACCCGTTTTAAGGCGCGCTTATAGACGAATTTTAGGTATTTGCGGGGGTGAAGCACACACGCGGTGGAGGCGCATGCGGGGCACCCCGCACCACGCCATGCGCGTCGCTCGCGTAGACCGTTGATGGCCTTTTTCTATTCGTAACCGTATTCTGGTTGAAGTAAATTCCGGAGCGTTCCGGAAATATTAAAATACTATTTGTTTTTAGAGTTCCGTACACAAAGGGTAAAAGGAACCCTACTACTAAGACTTAGCTGTCCGTCCGTCTGTCAGTCACTAGGTTATTATATCATTTTATTAAACCATCGTCATTAAAGTTTAGCCATTTTTGTTTCGCTTAGAACTGCTTGCCAAATCATGAACTAACACATTTTTTTTAACAACTACATTTTCTTTAATTCAAGTTTTGGACACGATATTGATAAAATGAACGAACATATTTGAGGCCAAATTCATTTATTGGAATCCATTAATCTAACCCAAAAAATAAACTTTCTCAGTTCATCTTTTGGGAATAGAAACATCGGTTGAACAAACACGTTTTCATATTAAAATAAACCCCAAAATAAAGGTGTTAGCGAAAGAAAGTGCTGTTCAACTTTGGTCAAGCATTTGAAAAACGTTGCCTATGCCCACAAGTTGACCTCCGGTTATCTATTGGAAATTAGTCACAATATTGAAAACATAACTTGAACAGCAAATATATCATTAAATAATAAAAAACGTAACTAATATCTCTTTCAGTCACGTTACTGAAATGAAAATGCCGGCGAAGTATTGCCACGTTACGGAAAAATACACGATTAAGTAAATTATTTAAATTTTAAGACGTTTCGTTCATCTTTTGGGTGCCGGTCACCTTTTGGGGCAACTGCCCTACCTAGTAATGAAACTTAACTTATTACAAGAAGGATTAGGGGCTTCGGTATCAGTTGAGTTTGGCAGTGACGCACCGTCTCTCGGTGTCGGGGTTGTAAGTGCCATTCCGGGGTTTAAACTGACTTCAAAAAAAGTAGGAGATTATCAATTCGGTTGTATGTTGTTTTTTTATGTGTGTAATCGGTCCATAAACGACGGAGTTCTGAGGTAACTCCGTCGTTTATGGACCGATTTTAAAAATACTTTCGTTGTTTGAAAGCATATACTTCAAGGTTACCAGAATTGTTACCAGAATCCAGGTATCATGATGGGATCCACGAGGAATTAAGAGAACTCTTCAAATTTTAAAGGTACATGTATATGGTTTAATTTAATTTAATTTAATAGCGATATTAGCGGTTTTCGGTGACAAGTGAAATGAAATGAATAAAATTTATTTCGAAACAACAACAACAACAAAACAGTTAACATAAATCTAAAAGTAGGTAGGTAACAAGTCAAGCATTTGCATTCAGAAAACAGCATTTGGTGAAGAAGAACTGATGAAGAAAACCATATAGGTGGTAATACAAAACTCCTTGTATTTCCTAAGTGGCGCTGAGATATTTCAATTGAAATACTAAAATTACTATGATAAAGCCAACTTACATATTTCTGACAAAATGTTACCATTAACCTGATCTGACGATTGAACCCGGGAAGTAGGCAACTGTACACAGAGATAAAACAGTGTAGAGTGGCCGTGTTTGGACTTAATGGAGTTGTCATAAGATGCAGTCTTATAACCTTCACCAATGTTTTAACCGACTTTAAAGAAGGTGGAGATTGTCAATTCGATTGTATGTTCATTTTTTGCGTGTTACCTTAAAACTCCGTCATTTATGAACGAATCTGGTAAATTTTTTCGTAGTTTGACTGCATATACTACAAGGTTCCGTTGTTACCAGAATCTAGACGCTTGGATGATAGGATCCACAAGGAATAAAGGAAAGTCTTCAAAATATGAAGAGAAACTTAAAGGGGTTAAAATATTTCGGGGCGATAAGTCATGCATTCGCATTTAGAAAATAGGATTTGGTGATGAAGAACAATAAAGAAGACCATAGGTGGTCCTACAAAACTCCTAGGGTTTCCTGGGTGGCGCTGAGATATTTAGATTGAGATACTGAAGTGACTATGACGAAATTAATTTAGGAATATCTGATGAAATGTTACCAGTAGGGTCGAGTGTCCATCTATGAAACAGTAGTACACAATGAAACAGCGCCATATTTCTGAAATGTGACGTTGCCAGATAGTGCAGAATACCTAGTCCGGACAGCTTTGTACACCTCCCTCTCTTCCCTAGTTAGCGTGCGCGCCGCTCAAGAAACAACGTGTCTGCGGAGCATATTTGGATTTTTTGACAAAAAAGTAAGTTTTTCAGTTTTATTTGAGTTCTCAGTTAAATACTATAGTGAATTCGGTTTTCCTCAGTATTACGTTGTTTTGTATATGTATCATAGATTCACGTGGACTAGTTTACCTATTAAATTGTTCGATTTTGTTAGGTTATTTTTTGAGGTTATGTTACTATACCCCAGGTGTCCAACCATGACACAGTTCAAGGGGGACACAATGAAACAGTGTTTCATCGCGTATGTAACCCTATGATGTAAATGAAACTGTATGATACCATATAACTTCTTTTATTTGTTTATATTTCTATTCAGATACATTATTTAATCGGAAATCGAGCAGAGGTTTCCCTTAGGAAATGATTGCAATAGAATATCCTGCAAAATGAGGTCCGCTGGCATTATAAAGCATTCCCCCACACCAGGCGGCAGGTAAGTGGAGGGGCTGGCTGGTTTGGCTCGGCTTGCTATTGGCTGGGCATGGCAGGTAGGCTGAGGCTGGCAGTGGCATATCTTAACACTCGGCCGTCCTGGAACAATAATTGCTCCCGCAATAGGGAGGAACTCTAATTAGCTTTCTAACAAATCAATTAAGTCTTCAGTCTCAAGTTGTTCATCAGAACTACTGGCACTGTCAGATACAGGAACCATACTGGTATATGGGCGCAAGGAGTCTGCAGCAACCAAACCTATAAAAGCCTTGTATCCCCTTACTCCTTTAATACTTCGGATCCTGTATCTGTCATTACCCACTACTTTTGTTATGACATAGGGACCAGAATACACGTCATCCAGTTTAGTGTTTACTTTCGCAGCACTGCTTGTAGGCACTTGCCTCCATAGGACCAAATCCCCCTTTTTGTAAATGCGACTAGGCTTGCGCTTTTTATCAAAATAATGCTTCATCTTTTCAGCTGCTTTTTTTAGCTTGGCACTGGCTGTCCTACGCCTAACATCTGCTGGCTGACCCACAATATCTGTAGAAGCTATGTCGCAACGTGGTCTAGAACTTTGAGCAAACATTAGGTCATAAGGTTTGTAAGTTGTACTTGCATTGAATGTGTTATTTATGCCCCACAAGATATCCGGGAGACAGTTAACCCAATTATTTGCTGCCTCACTGGGGTCAGTAGCACGCAATGCATTAAGAATTGTACGATTACTATTTTCAACTTGGCCGTTAGCCCTTGGACAAGCAATTGAGGTTAGAATGTGCTTGAACTGTTTATCTTTGGAAAAATGCTTAAAGTTTCTACTTGTGAATGCTTTACCATGATCGCTCACAACTCTATCTGGATAACCAAATAAGGAAAATATTTTTTTAAGCACTCTAATAGTCTCTACAGAGTTTACTGTACGGGTAGGCTCCGCAATAACAAATTTAGAAAAAGCATCTGTCAATACAAGCATGTACTGGTAACCTTTCTTTGTTTTGCAAAATGGTCCAAGGTGATCAATGTGTACCATTCGCATAGGTTCCGTTGGTTTTGGAATAGGAAATAGTTTGCCCTGTTGCTTCCCATAATCTCCTTTCCCATAAGCACAGTGTAAACATGCACCTACATATTTGCGGATGAAGCGCGTCATTTTTGGAAACCAGTATTCTTTTTTGATTAAGTCTGTACACTTTTGTAACCCTACATGACCAATGTCATCATGATGCATTTGAACTATCTTCCACCTAGCAGATGATGGCACCACGAGGCGGTTTCCCCCCAAAGTTTTTCGATACAGTCTGTCGTTTAAAAATGCAAAATCTTTCGTAATATTCATCTGAGCGGTTCCAGACTTCAGCTGATGTATAATTAACTTTAATTTGTCATCCTGGCATTGGACAGTATAAAACCAGTCTACAACTTCGAGTCTATTAATGTTTACCGCGTCCACGGGGTTCCTGCTCAGAGCATCAACGTGTTGCATACGGTCCCCAGGCCTATATTCGATAGTTATGTCATAGTCTTGGATTGATAACCACCACCTAGCAATACGAGGAATAAGGTCACGCTTGGTTAGAGTGGCGCGGACTGCGGTACAATCAGTTACTACTTTAACTTGTTTACCCACTATATATACCCTAAATTTCCGTAAAGATTCTACGACGGCCAAAGTCTCTAACTCGTAACTGTGATATACGCTTTCCTCTTTACTCGTTACCCTACTAAAATACATGACTGGACGCAAAGAGCCATCGGGTTGTTTTTGTAATAGGACCCCAGCAATACCTGATTTACAAGCGTCGCAATGTAATTCCGTAGCCAACGTTGGATCGTACAGGGCCAGTACTGGTTTAGTACACAAACACTGTTTTAACTGTTCAAAACTTTTACACTGGTCGTTACCCCAAGTCCATGCAACACTTTTCTTGGTTAAATCCGATAAAGGGCGAGCAATAATAGCGAAATTTCTAATAAATTTGCGAAAAAAACTGCACAATCCGAGAAACTGACGTATCTCGTGGACGTTACTAGGGATGGGAAACTGTGAGACCGCTGTCAATTTCGATTCATCCGGTCGGATACCTTCACGCGATATTTCGTGTCCTAAATAAGTTATTTTCTCTTGCAAAAATGAACATTTACTCATATTTAGTTTTAAATTCTCCGATCTGAATTTAGAAAGGACCATGTTAAGCATTTTAAAACCTGTTTTAATATCGTACGAGGGTAGCAACAGGTCATCTAAAAACGCTAAGATTTCACATCCGTGCGGGAGGGTATCTGAACGGTCGTCACTATGAGTGTTATTGACGTTATTGTCTGCGTTTGAATCGTTGTGTCGTCGAGTTCCTATTGAATTAACTATTTTGTTCATCATTCGCATGAAGACTGACGGGCTATTGGCGAGCCCATATGGGACACGTGTATACTCCCAACAGCCGTGCGACGTCACAAAAGCAGTTTTATGAGTGTCCTCGGGGCTAATCCTTACTTGATGATAACCTTGAGCTAAGTCGAGTGTCGTGAAGAATTTTTTACCTGCTAATTTTGAAACCTGATCTTCAATGTGCGGTAAAGGGTACCTATCCTTGACTGTAATCGCGTTAAGCGCACGATAATCCACGCAGAGCCTATGATCACCGTTTTTCTTTTTGACTAAGATAACTGGAGAAGCAAAATTTGATTCAGATTCCTTGACGATACCCGCTTCTAGTAATTCGGATACCTTGGAGTTAACAATTTCCTGCTCGCTGTGTGACAAACGATAGGGTTGGCGATGTATAGGTTGCTCGGTTGTTAATTTGATTTTCATTTGTAATAAATCTGTGCACCCTAACTCGAACGTGTTACTTGCAAAGCAATCATTGTAATCAGTTAATAAACGTATTAAAGTGTCATGGTCGTTTTTATTTAATGGTCCCGTTTTTATGTCATTCACATTTACACCTATAGTACTAATACTGGCCAGACTAGTGTGCAAGACAGATGATACCCCATTAGACTGACTGGCTGTTGCTGTTTTGGCTTTGGCAACGAAAGCTAATGGCAGAATGGAATTGGCTTGATTACTGACCTCAACATTGCTTGCCGGCGGAGCGTCGCAGCTATCGGCCCTGGTTACCACATCGCCCTTGCGCCAGGTGATGTTCCGAGATCCGGTGTTGACAATCTTGATGTATCCTGCAGAACCCCTCAGCATTGTGGCAGGGATAGAGTAGGAAACGCCAGCCAGGTCGTAGTTTTGTGGGCTGGTGACTACATCGTTGTCTGCACAGTTGTCCATTATGTTGACTTTAATTATAGAAGAGCCGGGTAGCAAGCATTCGTCGCTTGTAGTGACTACTTTAAATCGAGTGCGTTCTTCTATCACGTTTAGCTGGTTCCTGAAGTTATCCTGCGTTAATGTGGCTTTGCCGTCCGTGACTGTAAAAGTCATACCCTCACTATTTATGATTGGTTGTCCGACTAATAAGTGATTGCCTTCCATATCCACATCTGTAAGATGGGCCTTGCACTCTATGAGTATCCCGTCGATCTCTAGTTGAAATATTACCTCTCCATGGCTTGTCAAGTGGCTTCCTGAGAACACTTTCAGGTGAGATTTGGGAGGAGTCCTCTGAAGGTTTAGCAGCTTAGCAATGTGAACAGAGAGCACATTGGCTGCTGCGCCAGAGTCCAGATAAGCTTTAACGTATATGCCGTTAAGTTTTGCAACTTTTTCATAGATGTGATTGTAATTCTGTATGAGTCTTATTTCCTTTACGCTGTCATCCGTTTTGGTGATGTTGGGTTTAACAGCCAATACCGCAGTGCAACGCGGGGCAATGTGGCCTTGTTTGCCGCATTTATAGCACGTGCGGAGATCCGGTTGTGGGCAATTTCTAAGTGTATGGCCGGTCTTTTTGCAGCGGGGGCAGGGGTCTACTTCCGGGTTAATTATTTTTCTTTCAAATAGTGGTCGAGCAGCGTTGTCTCTATTGGGCGGTCGGCTATTGGCAGATGGTGGCTGGTAGTCATCTAACGCACATAGAAACCCTTCGTACAAATCTTCTGGTTGATCGCATTGAAATGCTCTTGCATTAGCTTGAAGAGAAGAGGGTAGTCCGCGGATGATGCACGAGACCGTAGCAGAATCAGACAGCTTGCACCGAAAGCACATTGCGACCTTGTCTTGGTAATACTTTGTCATAGACTCCGTAGGCAGTTTCTTCCGGTTCATCATCTCGTCTAACATATTGCCGTAATCGCGATGCCTAGGGAACGCACGTGTCAGCATCTGTTTCCAATCCGTCCAAGAGTAGTCGTAATCGTCGAGTCTGTTGTACCATCGCCGTGCTTGTCCTCTTAACTTATCTTGGAGATGAAATGCCTTTGTCGTGTCGTTCCAACCGTGTATTTCGCCAAGTTGATCGATTTTCTTTAACCAAGCCGTTACTGTAGTGCAGTCGTCGCCGTCGGGGTCGAACTCGGGTATAAGCGATGCAGCACGATGAACCTTTGTCTTGACTTGCGGTATTTCTTCCTCGAGGTCTCGCATAGCTCTCTGCACTTCGTCTTCCAGTAACCGTTTCAAAATCTTCCGCGCTGGTGGTGAATCGTCTTCGTCATCGGAAGAATCGTGTGATGTACATCCCTTGTCCCAGCCAGGTGGCCGAACAAGGCGGCCTGTCTCTATATTTCGTTTCATATTTGTAACTGCGTATTTTATTGTTTATCCCACCTTCTAAATATGTAACCCTATGATGTAAATGAAACTGTATGATACCATATAACTTCTTTTATTTATTTATATTTCTATTCAGATACATTATTTAATCGGAAATCGAGCAGAGGTTTCCCTTAGGAAATGATTGCAATAGAATATCCTCCAAAATGAGGTCCGCTGGCATTATAAAGCATTCCCCCACACCAGGCGGCAGGTAAGTGGAGGGGCTGGCTGGTTCGGCTCGGCTTGCTATTGGCTGGGCATGGCAGGTAGGCTGAGGCTGGCAGTGGCATATCTTAACACGTACTACTACTTTGTTTCATCGTGTACCACTTTGTTTCGTTGTATACCTACTTTGTCGTGTTATACTAATGCCGTTATTGTGTTATACCTAACATGATGTCGTTTTCTATAAATTTGGTAATCGTGGTTAATTCATTATCATTCGAAACGTCGGGATGTAATTTAAACTCAATACACGCGATATAATTTTTAGTTGTTTTATTTAATTATCATCAGTTATGATTTTACTTATATTTATTGAACATTTTATAGACACATAATAATATGCTCAATTATGCTTAATCACTGATAAGTATATATTTTTTAAGATGGAGCGTAAGAAAACTGCAGTAAGGAAGAAAGGTAACCATTATTCTGGAAATATGCTAAAAGCTAAAAGACTCAATAGACAAGGAATGAGTTTACGAACTGCCGCAAAACAGTGCAATATATGTTATGCGACATTGTTACGGTACGTCAAAAAACAAAAAATGTTAGTGATGCATTATTGGAAAATCAAAAATTTACGCCTAACTACGACGTTAACAAAACGTTTACAGACAACCAAGAAGCAGCACTTAAAACATATATTAAAGATTGCGCATTGAAGTTTTATGGATTATCAAGTAAAGATGTTCACCGCGTCGCATATCAAATGGCGAAAATCAATGACATAAAATGCCCTGATACTTGGAAGAAGGAAGAAATGGCGGGGAAAGAGTAGTTCCGATCTTTCAAGTCGAGGCATCCAGAATTATCAATGAAGAGCCTGAGGCCTGTAGTTTGGCTCATGCCACTTCTTTTAATAAAGAAACGGTGAAAACTTTTTATGGTAATCTAAAATCTGTTATAGATCGTCATCCCTCTTTTGGCGATGGGATAAGAGTGTACAACCTCGACGAAACTGCCACAACAACCGTTCAAAAGCCCCAGAAAGTGTTGGCGCCAAAAGGAAAACAGAATATTGGAAAAGTAACTAGCGGAGAAAGGGGAACTTTGGTGACTACATGTGCCATTGTATGTGCGGCAGGACAAGCATTACCTCCAGTTCTCGTTTTCCCAAGGAAAAACTATAAAGATGTAATGTTGCATGGTGCTCCTCCAGGATCCCTCGGACTTGCGACTCCAACTGGATGGATGAATGCGGAACTGTTCGTTCACGTCATGCAACATTTTATTAAGCACACTTCTGCAAGCCGTGAAAACCCTGCGCTTCTAATATTAGACAACCATAAATCTCACATTAGTATTGAAGCTTTGAATTTAGCCAAAGAATCTGGGGTGACAGTTTTAACGTTGCACCCTCATACAACTTCAAAGATGCAGCCATTTGATGTGGGCTTACCACTTAATGTCGCTGAGTGTGTGGGACAAGCATATACAAAATCAATGACGCCAGTAAATATAGCGTCAGCCTTCAGAAAATGCGGGATTTTCCCGTACGATGCAAATATTTTCACCGAAATTGACTTCATGCCTTCAACAGTTACTGACAGAGATCAACCAACAGAGCCGTTTTCATCTACTGATGTTACTGATGAACTGCATAATAGAGAGAATCTTGGTAGGCCCTCGTCAGATGTGACACGTGCTGATAGCCCATCTATATTGGAAGCTATGGATGAGTATATAATTGAAGAGGTTTCTGCTCAAGACTCTGAATCTACACGTCAGATTCCGGATCCTAGTTTACCAACCAGAGCAATGACGTCGCCTGTCAAGCAAATTCCCATTAGTGAGACTCAAGAGCCAGGCCAAGAGCTAGCAACATAACACCGCCTATTGCAAAAGTTCCTGCTAGTTCAAGACTCCTGAAGAATTTATGCCTGCTTTGAAGGCTGGTCCGCGGAGTGGAAAGGGTAAAACAAGAAAGCTCGGTAAAAGCATGATTGCAACAGACACGTCAAAAAAAAAAAACAAGTAAGAAAATCAGCGGCAAAAGTAATGAAGCGACCAGTTTTATCTAATAAAAAAGGAATAACGAAACCTAAAAAGACTAAAATTGAACCAGATCCTGAAACAAGTACAGATGAAGATGAGGAATTTGTATGCCTTAGTGAATCTGATATGAATGAACTAGACGATGAAAAAGATTCTGATGAGGACGGGCTGCCTTTGATAACAGAAAATTTCAAAAAACTTGTGCGTAAACCCCGAAATAATTATTACGTGCAGGTTTTATTGGACAGTAAGAAACTGAAAGTATATTATTATGTTGCAAAGATAATTGATACAATAAGTGCAAATAGTTACGAGGTTTCATTTTATGATTATGAGATTGAAAGAGAAAGACATGATGAAATTTCAAATGCCATTAGAACCTGATATGTCAGAAGTCAATATAGGGGAGATAAAAATGATTCTTCCTCCACCTGAAATAAATGGGACGAAAAGCCGAAACTCATTCTATACTTTCCCAGTCCGCATGTCACCAAATATAGAGTTGCGTTAAGTTTTAATTCCTAATTATGTGATTTTTTGTATTTACAGAATAGTTAATATATATAGGTAACTGTTGCCAATTATTTGTGACTTAAAAACTCGTTAATCTAGGTATAATTAGATATATATATAATGTCACATAAGATATTATTGCCTATTACAGGTATTAGTTGATTGTAAGTCGTTATTGCCTGTAATTTACAGAATGATTAATATGTAGGTAACTGTTACCAATTATTTGTGACTTAAAGACTCGTTAATCTAGGTATAAGTAGATATCTATGTAATGTCATCTAAGTTATTATTGTCTATTACAGGTATTAGTTGATTGTAAGTCGTTATTGCCTGTAATTTACAGAATGATTAATATGTAGGTAACTGTTACCAATTATTTGTGACTTAAAGACTCGTTAATCTAGGTATAAGTAGATATCTATGTAATGTCATCTAAGTTATTATTGTCTATTACAGGTATTAGTTGATTGTAAGTCGTTATTGCCTGTAATTTACAGAATGATTAATATGTAGGTAACTGTTACCAATTATTTGTGACTTAAAGACTCGTTAATCTAGGTATAAGTAGATAACTATGTAATGTCATCTAAGTTATTATTGTCTATTACAGGTATTAGTTGATTGTAAGTCGTTATTGCCTGTAATTTACAGAATAATGAATATGTAGGTAAACCAATTATTAATGACTTAAAGACTCGTTAATCTAGGTATAAGTAGATATCTTTGTAATGTCATCTAAGTGTTACAATATCTACAATAAAATATTCAAGTAGTAAATGACTTTGTTTCTTTATTCCATTTTACTTTATAACTTTATTTTCTCCCCCATCTTCTACGTCCCCTACGTCTTTTTTTTCTTTTTCTTAATTGTCCAAATCGAACTTCGAACAAATATGTACTTACTCATTATTAGGTTCAAAAATAACTTTAAATTTGTAAAAATAATGACAACAATGTGTTTAAAATAAATCAAACCTTACATTCGACCATCCTGACGTCGTGTATGGTCCCCGTACACGCGCCTGGTGGAACCTTACATTCGGTCAGTTAATTCTGTTTAACAATTGCTTATTATACTTATATTTACTGACATTTTACATATTCATACAAAACAGTTAGGTACACAAAACCGAACAGGCTGGTAATATTCGCAAATAGTTATTAATGTTATTATTATCCTCTTACTCTAATACATCGTTTTACATATTCAAAGTATCATTAATTAATCAACATGTCAATCATCATTGAAGTTCTTTTAAAAGAGCTTTGTGATGTGACCCTAAACTCGAACCATTCTATCATCGAGTGATTTAAAATAAAGTCTCGAACCAACGACTTATCTACACTACAACCTCGAACCAATCACTTCTCGAGGGACTTACACTACAACCTCGAACCGATCACTTCTCGAGGGACTTATACTACAACCTCGAACCGATCACTTCTCGAGGGACTTATACTACAACCTCGAACCGATCACTTCTCGAGGGACTTACACTACAACCTCGAACCGATCACTTCTCGAGGGATTTATACTACAACCTCGAACCGATCACTTCTCGAGGGACTTACACTACAACCTCGAACCGATCACTTCTCGAGGGACTTACACTACAACCTCGAACCGATCACTTCTCGAGGGACTTACACTACAACCTCGAACCGATCACTTCTCGAGGGACTTACACTACAACCTCGAACCGATCACTTCTCGAGGGACTTACACTACAACCTCGAACCGATCACTTCTCGAGGGACTTACACTACAACCTCGAACCGATCACTTCTCGAGGGACTTATACTACAACCTCGAATCGATCACTTCTCGAGGGACTTATAAAGTCAAGTGCAAATCAATCAGTTTTCACCTTTAGACTCGCTGGCGCATTGAAATTGAGAAAAAAAAACATAGTGTAAATAATATTTAAGTTTTATTACGGAGTCTTTCAGTACAGTCACCTCACTGCCAAAATCTACAAATGCATGAATTGACAAGCCATTGATCGTCAGTTTCTACTTTACTAGATATATTTATCATTCTGATTTATTTATCATCTTCGCAGCGTCAGCATTTATAGATTTTTCTTCCAAATAGCAGTTTTCAGTGACATGTCCTACTTTGTTACATCGACTGCACAATTAGTAAGGGTTTTGTGCACTGTAAATATGGATGCCCTTTTTCCTTACAGTTAAAACAATAAACCCCATTAGTACTCGAATTTGATGTTTTCTGGAACGGGGCCCTATTCATTTTATTGGGGTGCCTGCCGTTTTACCAAAAAGACTTTGGTCAAATTTCATTACCCAAACAAATTTTAGCAAATGTTTTATTCGTCAATGCTATCTTTGGCAAGTTTACAATACGCATATTTTCATTTGGTCAAGTTTTCTTTAAGCAGAATATTACTACGAAAATTAACATTTAAGCATTTAGTCATTTGCTAAATGTTTTATTAAGGCAAAACAAAAATACATAAAAAAACATTTAGTCAAATTACTTGTTACGACAAAACATTATAAGGACAAAAATTGGAGTTTTAGTGTAAAATAACTTTGCCAAAATAAAATTATTACAACGGCATGATTTCATAAATAAAACATGTTTGTATTTATTTATAATAAGTGTATTTGTAAGTTTGATGCAATATGTAAAAAAAAAAATATTTTTACAGAAAACGAACAACTTTTACAGTAGGTTTAGGTTTGGTTAGAACTGCGACCCCACAGAAAACGAACGGCTTTTAAAGTAGGTTTAGGTTAGGTTAGAACTGCGACCCCACAGAAAACGAATGGCTTTTAAAGTAGGTTTAGGTTAGGTTAGAACTGCGACCCCACAGAAAACGAATGGCTTTTAAAGTAGGTTTAGATTAGGTTAGAACTGCGACCCCACAGAAAACGAATGGCTTTTAAAGTAGGTTTAGGTTAGGTTAGAACTGCGACCCCACAGAAAACGAACCGCTTTTAAAGAAGGTTTAGGTTAGGTTAGAATTGCGACCCCACAGAAAACGAATGGCTTTTAAAGTAGGTTTAGGTTAGGTTAGAACTGCGACCCCACAGAAAACGAACGGCTTTTAAAGTAGGTTTAGGTTAGGTTAGAACTGCAATCTCACAGAAATCGTAAATCGTAAATAAAAAAATCGTAAATAGTAAACATTACTTACACATAAATGGAATGTTGACGATATATTATAAATCATTTGCCTTATTTTTATTAGCGTAACAAATGTTTTGCCAACTGAAACATTTTACTTAATAAAAATTGGTCAAAACACTAGTTGGTAAGTAATTCATTGCCTTAACATTATTAAACTAAATAAAACGTTTGCGTAAAAATTTTTTGTAAAAATAATATTGGCAAATCTTTATTTGGCAAATGAAATTTTGGGAAACATTTTTGGGATCTGAAATTTTGGCAATTTCTTTTTGGTAAAACATTAGTAACCCATTTTATTGATATCAATCTAACCGGGTGCAACATTAGCTGCTTTATTACGGAGTCTTTCAGTACAGTCACCTCACTGCCAAAATCTACAAATGCATGAATTGACAAGCCATTGATCGTCAGTTTCTACTTTACTAGATATATTTATCATTCTGATTTATTTATCATCTTCGCAGCGTCAGCATTTATAGATTTTTCTTCTAAATAGCAGTTTTCAGTGACATGTCCTACTTTGTTACATCGACTGCACAATTAGTAAGGGTTTCGTGCACTGTAAATATGGATGCCCTTTTTCCTTACAGTTAAAACAATAAACCCCATTAGTACTCGAATTTGATGTTTTCTGGAACGGGGCCCTATTCATTTTATTGGGGTGCCTGCCGTTTTACCAAAAGACTTTGGTCAAATTTCATTACCCAAACAAATTTTAGCAAATGTTTTATTCGTCAATGCTATCTTTGGCAAGTTTACAATACGCATATTTTCATTTGGTCAAGTTTTCTTTAAGCAGAATATTACTACGAAAATTAACATTTAAGCATTTAGTCATTTGCTAAATGTTTTATTAAGGCAAAACAAAAATACATAAAAAAACATTTAGTCAAATTACTTGTTACGACAAAACATTATAAGGACAAAAATTGGAGTTTTAGTGTAAAATAACTTTGCCAAAATAAAATTATTACAACGGCAT
Organism: Grapholita molesta; assembly: GCA_022674325.2. Lineage (NCBI taxonomy): Eukaryota > Metazoa > Arthropoda > Insecta > Lepidoptera > Tortricidae > Grapholita > Grapholita molesta. The sequence continues at coordinate 16,827,528 of CP053124.2, read as the reverse complement.
GATTTCATAAATAAAACATGTTTGTTTTTATTTATAATAAGTGTATTTGTAAGTTTGATGCAATATGTAAAAAAATATTTTTACAGATAACGAACAACTTTTACAGTAGGTTTAGGTTAGGTTAGAACTGCGACCCCACAGAAAATGAACGGCTTTTAAAGTAGGTTTAGGTTAGGTTAGAACTGCGACCCCACAGAAAACGAATGGCTTTTAAAGTAGGTTTAGGTTAGGTTAGAACTGCGACCCCACAGAAAACGAATGGCTTTTAAAGTAGGTTTAGATTAGGTTAGAACTGCGACCCCACAGAAAACGAATGGCTTTTAAAGTAGGTTTAGGTTAGGTTAGAACTGCGACCCCACAGAAAACGAACCGCTTTTAAAGAAGGTTTAGGTTAGGTTAGAATTGCGACCCCACAGAAAACGAATGGCTTTTAAAGTAGGTTTAGGTTAGGTTAGAACTGCGACCCCACAGAAAACGAACGGCTTTTAAAGTAGGTTTAGGTTAGGTTAGAACTGCAATCTCACAGAAATCGTAAATCGTAAATAAAAAAATCGTAAATAGTAAACATTACTTACACATAAATGGAATGTTGACGATATATTATAAATCATTTGCCTTATTTTTATTAGCGTAACAAATGTTTTGCCAACTGAAACATTTTACTTAATAAAAATTGGTCAAAACACTAGTTGGTAAGTAATTCATTGCCTTAACATTATTAAACTAAATAAAACGTTTGCGTAAAAATTTTTTGTAAAAATAATATTGGCAAATCTTTATTTGGCAAATGAAATTTTGGGAAACATTTTTTGGGATCTGAAATTTTGGCAATTTCTTTTTGGTAAAACATTAGTAACCCATTTTATTGATATCAATCTAACCGGGTGCAACATTAGCTGCTTTATTTTTGAATAGTGTATAATGATCCAAATAAGATTCCTTATTACTCATAAGAAACTGTAATAGAACATCTGGTTCGGTACACCTAAGCGCCAAAGCACTGGACTTCGTCGTCTTATCCATAATTCCATGAATCAGGCAATCTACAGCCCGTTATCCTTTTACCTCACAATTATTTAAGAGGGCGAGCTTTTCATAAAAATAAATTTGGATTGCATCGCTTAAGCATGTCCTCTAGGGATTGGCCGTAGTTCTGGTTTCAAGGAAAAGCACTGGTAAGTTTCTGTTGCCACTCTGGCCAAGTAAACAAGATGGAACTCTGACTCTCATACCAGGTCTTAGCCAGTCCCCGAAGTTTATGCAATGCGAAATGAACAGTAGTTTTCTCGTCCCAGCTGTAAACAGAGGCACATTCATTTACTTTTCGCAGCCAAACGTCAATACGTTGGTTTTTAGCTGATGGGTCAAATTCCGGTACAATATTTTTATAATCTAAACTTTTTATACTCATTGGTGTCGGTGAACTCTGATTTACAGCTTGCGACGTTAAACCACTTTTCAGTGACTGAATAAAACTTAAAATATCTTTACTAGAAAATACTGGACTAGGTGACCTTGTTTCACGATGTTCCCCGCTTGGATGAAAGTCCCACTGTCTACATGAGTCGGACACTTGATTCTCTCAGCGCTGGGACGTAGGCATCGCCGCCGGATCCTTTCTGTGCTGGGACGGCGGCTCCGGCGTTCGGCGGGCTCAGTGCAGCATTGCCGGCTCCGGTCCGCGTTGTCCTCGAAGCTGTAGCGCCGGCTCAAGCGTTCACTCCTCCTTCGATCTTCGTCGCGTTCACGTAACAGGTCCCGTTCTAGCTGGCAAATACGTTCACGTTCGCGATGAAGTTCTCTTTCCCTGTCGTGGATGCGACGGCGGCAGGAACTTGGGCTTCGCCTGGCCACGCGACTCCGGCTGCGAGAGTTCCTGTCACCCGACGTATTGTGCTGATCCCGCAATGTCATCAGTCCGTGTTTGTCGCCATTGCGGTAGAATAAAACTTAGTCCTTATTTATTATATTCCCGGGCGCGGCGAAATTACGAAACGTGCGATAAGTACCTATCCAACGGAATCGAGCCCGAAGCTTCACACACGGACGCAGGTACGGGCTACGTGTCACGGCGTGTCACGGCGTGTCACGTGAATCCGGATGCGAACGTAGGTAGGTGACACGTACCTGGCCGTGTTCGTGTAATTCGTGATCTTAGTACCGGCGATGTTAAGAACACGTAGCTACGGGTCGGCGTACATCACGGATACCATTTCGTAATTAGAAAATAACAATTTGTGGCATTATCTATGAAAAGGGACCTTATTGTCGATGGCGCTTACGTCGAACGGAACTGAATTTGTACTGCGCCATTATTAACAAAAGCATAAGCGCCATCGACAATAAGGTCCCTTTTCATTGATAATGACACATTTATGAAACAACACTTTTTTTTAAGGTAAAGCTCTTTACTAACAAACCTTACAATATAAAAAGAAAAACATTATATTTTAGTTAAGAAATTGTCAATATTATTCAGTGACAGTAGTTGGGAAGGGTGCATGCATATTAAGTTTTACACTTGAAGACTTATCTTTAAACTATTATCATTATCAAGAATGTATTGTTGTGATTCGTGAAAGATATTTTCATCGTCGTTAAACTAAGGAACCACAATATACCGTTTGAAGTGAGGTTGCAAATAATTGACTCGAAATAATTTACGTACAACTGTTTGAAGCTGTAAGTGACGAATACATTTTTACACATATTGACGCACAACGTATTCCGCCCGGCCTTTCTTGACCTTACTTTTACGACCTCGTAATATTATTTAGTTTAATTTTTACGTAAGCATTACAGGACACACGCAGTTAATTTTTACGTAATGGGACACACCCGACTGGGATATATCCAATAGATAATCGAGAATCTAGTTCGACCATTGGATATATAATTACTTTTTCTTTTTTTTTTACCACCGTACACACCAGGATGGTAACACACTGTAGCTTTAAACTGTAAAATACGTTTATAATATGTGCTATGGATTGTGATAATGACAATATTCGATGAGCTCTTATAATTTCATGTACTTACATCCGTATTTGATAACAATGCATACGACACGAACATAATTACCCATGTTAAAAATACGTACAAATCAAATATGTACATAATTGTAGATAATAAAATTAATATTGTTATGTTGTTTTATTTTATCACCTGTTTATTCTTAAGACAATAGAGTTGACACATTTATTATTATTTACACATTTAGATTTCCTCTTCATCTTCGCTCATAGACTGTACAAAAAACTTTTTCATTTTATCTGTTGCAATAACATTGTTGTACTTTCTACCCCGCGTATTCAAAGATGTAACCCTATAGCGATCGTTATCGTATATTTTTATTACTTTATAAGGTCCTGCATATTTATCTACACGTTTGCCACTAGTAAGGCCTTTTTTAGGGTTCCGTAGTCAACTAGGAACCCTTATAGTTTCGCCATGTCTTTCCGTCCGTCCGTCCGCGGATAATCTCAGTGACCGTTAGCGCTAGAGAACTGAAATTTGGTAGCAATATGTATATCAATCACGCCGACAAAGTGCAAAAATAAAAAGTGGAAAAAAATGTTTTCTTAGGGTACCCCCCCCTATACGTAAAGTGGGGAGTGATTTTTTTCTTCATTCTAATCCTAACGTGTGATATATTGTTGGATGGGTATTTAAAAATAAATAGGGGTTTACTAATATAATTTTTGGATAATGTAAATATTTTCGGAAATAATCGCTCCAGAAGTAAAAAAAAGTGCGCCCCCCCACCCCTAACTTTTGAACCACAAGTTTAAAAAATACAAAAAAAATCTCAAAAGTACAACTTTACATAAACTTTGTAGGAAAATTATTTTGAACTTGATAGGTTCAATAGTTTTTGAAAAAAATCTATATGTATAAAAATGAACCCCTATTTCTCTTGGTTACGCTATAACTTGAGAACGGCTTTACCAATTTGGCTAATTTTGGTCTTGAAATATTTGTAGTAACTCAGGGAAGGTTTAAACGGTTGAGAAAGTATGAAAAAAATCGAGTAATATACTAAAAAACGAAAATATTGTTCCCCCATAAAAACTTTATCAACTCGAAAAATTGTAAGCGCCGCAGGATTTCATACATCTCACGAGTTTTTGGTAAAATCATAGATATACTAATATAACTAGATCGAGTACTAGCCGGAAAAAAGCGAGCCTGGTGAGATAGCTACCACGCAGACCACGGGTGACCACGTTAATTTTAGAAGTTAGGAAAATTCTATTAAATACAATAGTGTACTTATGTACTAGATCGGTGTAGAGACCACGCCGGCAGCTCTGTATCTATTTGACATACAACATGCGTTTTTTGCTTCCCAAAAATTTTAACTTCGAATACTTATAAAATTTATTAAAAATCGTCACATTTCACATTGTGTATCTATTTGACATACTACATGCGTTTTTTTGTTTCCCAAAAATTTTAATTTCGAATACTTATAAAATTTATTAAAAATCGTCTGGGGTATCAAATTACAAGAAATTAAATCTAAAAGAGGTTATGACGATGATTTCTAAAATTAAAAATAAATAACCAGATGGTGAAAGAATAAAAATAAGCTCTTGCGGTGTTCAAATTTAAGAGTGTCGGTGGAGTAAACACCAATCTTCTTTTCTCTCCGACAGCCTTATAGGTTATTTATATATTATGATACGACAACAGCCTTCTTCATATTTTTTAGATATGTAAATCGGTACTGTCGGACATCAACAAACCAGACGGACCGATGACCGGGTCGCTGGTAGACGGTGACCGCAGTATGTTAAAGTGTTCTTCATGTGTGTGCTCCATGTGGCAGTCTATGGGTGAGGCCTATATTTTGTCGTGTTGATTAAAATACAGCCTATACTATTATAAAATATAATATAATCGGAAATATTTATGTATTAAATATGGTTTTCTTATTACAACGTACATTAATGTGTAAAACAATAAAATGTTACGTTCAGTTTTCAATGTTCAGATTTTCATTTTACTTGAAAAATGTTCTTCAACCACCATTTTGTTATTTACGATTCTTATTTTATAAAATTAACCTCATAACCATTTTTGTGTATAATTTCCTGTAATTGACACACACGATTTGAGTTTTACATATTGATTTTTTTTTTAATCTTTATCGGGTGAAAATTCGCATTTTGCACACTTATATATTCTATATGTTTATTAGGTATATCAAAAAAATACACGCAGGAAATTAAACCACTATAACCCCGCTTCTGTGGGAATTACTTTGCCCCAATTGCTATATTCCCTCTACTATAATATACAATGACAATGAAACCACATTTTACAAATTTTAATAAATATGTTTAATGTACTTTATCTCAACACCAACATTAATGTTGTCCTGTTGTGTAATTGTCCTCGTCCATGTACAAGCATGGTTACCCTAGCATCTAGTTGACTTTGGGTTGCCATAGATCTAATATTATTCTTGGAATAGCATCATTCAGAAAGGGACAGAGGTCTGTGTACTAGCTGTCCTACTCGGCTCGTTTTTTTTCTTCATATTCGGCGAGCGAAAGTAAACCTTAATAAGATGCATATAAAGCACGTTTCACTTATTGGTATTTTTCACAGGGCTTATTCCAGTTATACTAAAATTTCCTTGGGTAAAATGGTCTCTGCTTTCGCTCGAGAAAGGCGGAAGTGCCGTAGGTTTAGGTACTTTATATTATTCCAGCACTAACGTCGTTAAGGCGATAGTTTCTTACAAATTGTTAATAAATTAGCCCTTATTCCCTAAGATATGGCTGTCAAAATCTCTATTGAATGACAAGACACACTTCATCACTTCAGGCCCGGTACCGCGAACATCGAAGTTCGTATATGTCGAGCATTTCTCTTTTACTTCAATTAAGGCGTTAAGAGTGACAGAGACAATCGTCTGAAATTTACGAATATGGTTTACGACACCTCATAGATATATTTATTAAAATTCCTTGCGACACCTTATTTGGAGTAAAAGAGAAAGATGTTCGAAATATACGCACTTCGATGTTCGCGGTACCGCTACCGCGTAGCGCCGCCGTTTTATGTATAATTTCGCGTTTAGTTTTAATCGTAAATAAGAATCTGCACTAATATTCATCGTCCAATGCGACCGTTGCCCTGCGTTGTCTTACTATTTCACTCACACTCAGTACCCACCTGAGTGCGAGTGAAGTAGTAAGACAAATACAAACATTTCCGAGAAAATACGATAGGAAAGGATTATTCACTACAACGGAGCCCCGAGTGTATGTTTTTAACGTAACGAAATGTCACCATCGCGTTAGTGTTACCCATATTACTTTTAAGCTCGCGCGCATAGTTTACTTAATTTGCCGATAGATGTCGCTGTAGGTGGAACACTCATACCTACATGGCGGTTTTAAGATTCTTTCTTATTTAATGGGGTCGGAGCATGCAGTCTCCATGCCCATACATTAGGTTGAAACTGACTGACTGACTTCAAATGACGCTGGCTGGTTATCACTCCATGTTACAACCCCTTTTTACTACTCGTGGTGGGACTGAAATTGACAACATTTTTTCGAATTTTCCATGTATAGTTGGGATCTATAACTCTTTCTTTAGTTGTCACCGTCCTTTGTGGGCCCGTTTTTAGGGTTCTATACTTAATATTAATATGTCAACAATAATGTATCAAATAGCCCATTTTTAACTCTTAAGTGTGGGAACACTTACTGTGACGGACGAAAAACTACGGAACCCTACACTGAGCGTGGCCCGACACGCTCTTGGCCGGTTTTTTATTATCTTACTTTGTATTTGAACTAAATCTCCTACTTAGTTAATACTGGGTAATCTATTCCTATCATACCTAACCTTACTTTTTTGAGATGCCTCTTTGGTGCTATTTTGGGCATGAGCTCGTAGTTCAGGTAAATTAACAATCGCCTGCGGTTTATTCGGTAAATAAATTTCAAATCTAGGTTTAAAACCGTAAACTAATTCAAATGGACTCTTTTGTGTGGTACTGTTAATTCCCCTTTCTACTTGAGGTATATACTGCTCCCAGTCGTCATCATCCTTTTCGCCAGTGTAAGCTATCAACGACTGTAATATTGTACGATTAAATCGTTCGACTTGTCCATTAGCGCGTGGACATGCTACCGTATGCTATGTCGTATGTGTTTCGTGGTGCAGTAATTTTCAAATTCGTGGCTAGTAAACGCTTTGCCACGGTCAGTAATGATGCGAGTCGGGTATCCAAATGCCCTAGAGAGTAGATTTATAGTAGCTGTGACATGAATCGTGCATGTGTTTGGAACTGGTTGCAACCAGGTAAACTTGGTGAATCCATCCACGATTAGTGATTACTAATAGACAACTATTTTTATTTTTTGACAGACAAAATGGACCTAAATGGTCGATATGCCAAGTGTGCCATAGAACGTTGCCCTTAGGGTTGTTTCACACGGACCACAACCACACCACGTCGCAGCGTCAAAATGTGGTCACGCAGTGGTTACGTGTGAATTGTGTAGTTGCTGGCCGTTGCCACAGACGTGGTCGATAATGACTGCAAACTGTGGTACGTGTGAATTGTACTATTTATTTCTAATACAAAATTTGCACCTGACCACGTGGTCGCACATGTCGCGTGGTTGTGGTTGTCGCGTGGTTGTGGTTCGTGTGAAATGACCCATCGATTGGATTTAAGACTATCCACGTTGCTTACCTGGTGGCTTTTTAGCAAATTGATATGCACGCCCGTACCATAACAGTGTTTCATTGTTAGACACCAGTGTTTCATATTAATTGTATAAAAGCGGGTAACTCACGTTTTATAAGTCGAATATTGCTGGACAGTCTGCGTTGGTTAACCAACGCGAATGGCTCATGATTATGCTCCTCGTTACGGAGTGAAACATGTCGAGCAAAATTCGACTTATAAAACGTGAGTTACCCGCTTTTATACAATTAATATGTTTCAATCTCACGATAGTTTTGTGTTTAAAACCAGTGTTTCATTGTTGGATACGGGATGTTTTATTGTGTACACCTAGGTGGACACAATAAAACAATACCCATGTTTTTTAAAAGTCCTTCTCATCGCTTATGTATTTATTAATTAATGAATTAATTAAATATACCCCCTCCCCTCCCTTTAGAAAACCGAATCCATATCTACAAAATGAGAGAAATATGACATTGATTTTTTGGTGTTTCATTGTTGGACACCAGTGTTTCATTGTTGGATACGGAATGTTTTATTGTGTACACCCAAGGGGACACAGTGAAAGATAAATGTTACAGAAATAAAAACACACATTTTGATGTGGTCTGTTTTATTTTGAACATAATGGTATATACCGATAACATACTTTATATTATCAGAGATCGACAAAGTTTATTTTGGTTAAAAAAAGCAAAATTCAAATTTTAACGGTAACGAAAATGAGCACCATGACCACGAAAAAGAACATTTTGTTTATTTCAAAATCTTATTATTGTACTATTTGAATGAAAATCCGATCATAATGAGAAAACGAATAAGCATTATTTAATGAATCAGATATCAACAGAAATATAGAATCGATATATAAATCAAAAAAAAATTAAAACTTGACGACGAAAATGACGACTTCAAATTGTCATTTTTGTAACCTTTTAAATACTATCTAGAAATTACTAAAGTAAGATTAATAACTTCAACTCACAAACAAAAACAGCTTTCAATACCTTATATATATACCCGGTAGATCTACTACGGTAGACCCGAACGAAATTATGTTACAACGAAACAACACAACAAACTGTTCCTCTAAATGATGAAGTTTTTTTTTAATATTTAGATATATACATTTCACACGTACATTCAGGGTACATTAGTTCTTTCCCTAAAACTTCTGGCAATCCGAGATCCCAAACCCATCCTCGAAAATTTATCATGTAAAACAATAAGTGCAGGAATAACAGTAACAATATCGGACATACCGATATATAATTATTAAACGGGTCGGTACTTTTCATGCCGATTAATCAAATTGACGTCACGCTGCAGATGATCCCAACCAGTTACTAATGATTAAAAGTGGAAAAACTTACTTTATCAGCAAAACTGTAATAATTATTGTCATCTAAGTAAAAAATAAGATTTTTTTTTTAATATTTTAGCTATGTTCTCCATTGTAAGGTCTCGTAAAACGGCATAAACGATTACACTGTAAAAAGTAGAAAATTCTGTAAAAAGTGATCTGTATTTTTTCTACTTGTAGGGAAAATCATCTTTTTCGTGGTCTTTGCTCAGTTTCGTGGCCCATATCACCACGAAAATGATGACCACGAAATTGAAAAGTTCTTACTTTCGCAACTCTGCAGTAAATATCCTATAGGTTTGAAGCAAATGAAATTAATATTGAATAACTTAACTGCAAATGACACAGCACCAATAAAACATTATATTTATTTACCCAATACACACCAAGTCGCAACCGTAACTAAAATGACGCTGGATCTTTGACGCAAATCTAAATTGAACCTTTATTACATTAATTATAGATAAATAATTATGGCTTGCGATAAACCAGGGATCGGAACCGGTTTCAAAATACCGGTTAAAATTGTGCGTAAACAGTTTAAATTTCTGTTCTGTCATTAACCGATAATTAGCAATAACGTTTTCATAAAGAACGAATCAATTTCGGTTACCGGTATTTATGAAGAACAGAATTTATTTCGTTCCGTGAAACTTTATTGAACTGGTTAATAAGTGACAAGTTTGTCAATTAATTTATTTATCTATAACAGCCACTTCAACCAGCAATACACTGATATCGCATGTTAAGGCTCACCTTTTTATTGTGATTAAGTCATAAATCGGTATGTCAGACATTGACATTAATCAAATGAAATAGCTAATTATAAATTTCATTTCTCTCAGAAACGTTTCTTGTCAATTATGTAATTTTCAGAAGTATGTATGTGTAATATGTTAAATGTTTCAGAAATTGCCCATCGCTAAATACAATACAATACTTTGTGCAATTCTGACAGTCAGCACCCTATTAGCGTTATTTCGGCACCAGCCACAGTTCTAGCGAGCCTGGGGTCCGCTTGGCAACCTAATCTTATGATTTAACGTAGCACTATGTTTTGTGGAAACGCCTTATTGAGATTAGAGACCGGTTTTCTCACGACGTTTTCCTTCACCGTAAAGCTAGTTCTGAATATCAAATGACATTTCGTACATAAGTTCCAAAATACTCATTGGTTCGAACTGGGGTTTGAACCCAGAATCTTCCAGATTGAAAGACCAACGTCTGCTACCTACTACGACCAGTAGGTCACAACCGTTTAATTACACAATTAAACGGTTATTACACAATGCTGAAAGTAAAAACATTAAAAACACACATATATATATTACATATATATATTGAACACTATCTCGGACACAAACTGTCGAATAACTTTTTTTTCCTGGTTGATACATAGGTAAGGAAAAGATTTAATTCTCTATTTTAAAGCTAGTTTGGTCTCTGTACGTGAAAAATCATAAAGCGGGTCAATAACACCCAATGACCTTTGAAGACAGACCTTAGAAGCTTCGGTAGCCTAGTCGTTCAAGCACTCGACTTTCAAACAGGCGGTGGTCGGTTCGATCACCGTCCGTACCCCTTAGTTTTTCGGAATTTATGTACGGAATGTCATTTGATATTTATCGATAGCTTTTCGGTGAGGAAAAACATCGTGAGGAAACCTGCATACCTACATCTGAGAAGAAATTCAAAAGGTGTATGTGAAGCCTCCAATCCGCACTGGGCCCGCGTGGAGACTATTGCCCAAACCCTCTTATAAGAGGAGGCCTGTGCTCAGCAGTGGGACGTACAAGGGCTGATGATGATGATGATGACCTTTAAAGTAAAGTGTCTAATGCATATTAATGAATTCTTAAAACGATTTTTCTCGGTATCTAAATTATAAAACGCAAATATGGAAAAAGTTTGCCTACTACGACGATCGAACCCGGTACCTCCATATTCCTAGTCAAAACTCAGAGCCATCGTTGTATCTCTGACATTGACATCTCTGACGTAGAAACCGGTTAATTTCGTTCAACAAAAACAAAACCTGCTGAAGAACAGTTCTCTCATATTAACCGTTTAAAAACCGGTAACCGAAAACAAGAACACTATTATTTCGGTTTGACGTCTAGAGGCAAAACCGGTTTGGTTGAAAATACCGGTATCCGATCCCTGCGATAAACATTATACGTCCTATTTAACGCAGTCTTATTTTCAAAGTTGCTTATAGTTAAAAAAGGATTTACAGGAGGTTTGACCTCTTTTTTTGTTTAAAATATTACTTAATAAGTGTGGCCACGAAAATGATGGTATATTTTGGAACAACGGGAAATGTAAAAATAGTCTTATCAATGTCCTAATTTTTTTATGATTGCATGCATGGTATATCATATTGTGAACATTCAATCCATGTTTTAAACAGCAAGTTTTTCTATACTTTGCATTTTTTAGAATACTACAAAGTACTAGTCAGGGATAATCCGAACCTGACCACGTAACTGACTATTGTGCAGAAAATTTAAGTTTTTGTGGAAAAAAACATAAAATAGAATAAAATGCATTTACCACAAGTTTCAGTGATAATATCCTAAGCAACTTAAAAACAATAAACGATATATTTCTAATTTTATAACTGAAAATTTGAGTCTAAACACAATTGAACCTCTCGAAATAATAACCCCCATATAAAAAAAAAGTCCTTCTCATTGGATACCTATCTCTTTATGAATGAAACCATAAATGCCATATTATACCTAATTAAGTACTCGTAGACTCCCTCCCTGTAGAAAACCGAATCCATATCTACGAAAATGAGAGAAATATTAGACTCTGAACTTTTGGTGTTCCATTGTTGGACACCAGTGTTTCATTGATGGACACCAGTGTTTCATCGTTGGACATGGGGTGTTCTAACCTAACCTAACCTAACCTTTTTTTTTTTGGTATCCAGGAAAAATCTTCGAAAGATGCCCCTACGCAAGGGGGAGGCGCAGGGGGTATGTGACATTCTAACTCACTAAAAAACCTGGGGTGTTCGTCTTTCTGCTCTGTAGGAGGGGCTACGGGCACACGTTTGCCCTCTTCCGCTGCCCCACCAGCAGCTGCCCGACTGAGCCCATCACCAGGAGATGTCTCCCAAAACCGCCATTTAAGGCGCGTCCGAACACTCGACGCGCCTTCCAGCACGAGGACCTCTTCCCAGAGGATGACAGATGCCCCCGTATCTGCCACCCAGGGGTCTTCTTTATGGAGGCAGGCGTCTGTCGTGCGCAGCACGTCTGCGTCCCAATCGTCGGCGGCGCATTGGATCAGCCTCAGCCTGGGCTTTTGCGCTCGGCCGCCTCCTTTTCCCTTATGACGTGCTCCGAGAGCTCTAGCAACGTCTGCCATGCCGCTTCACAGGACACCATAGCTTGCACTACAGCTGGTAGGGACAGATCTTTCCCTATTCGTGCGATCACCTCCTCCCTCTCAACGCCCCCGGCTGGGCACTCAGCCAGGGTATGCTGGGCCGAGTCTTTGGCGGTTCCGCACTCGTGGCATTCTGGGGTCGGCTCACGTTGGGCTATCTTGTGCAGGTAACGGCCGAAGCAGCTATGCCTCGACAGCACCTGTGTCAGCCGGAATGTTAGTGCCCCAGACTGCCTCTCAACCCAGACATTCAGTACTGGGCGAATCGCCTCCGCGGTGCGCATGCCAGCCCTCGGCTGAACCAGCCGCAGCCGCTACTCGTTAACTGCCTATTCCAGGAGCACCGTTTTTCGTTTTTCCACTTCTGGAGGTGCCAGTAAATGGCCCCGGGCTCGCGCCTCGAGGTATAGCGTCGCGAGGGCTCTCGCGTCTAGGTCCCAGGGCAGGGAACCGGCTAGCACGCACGCGGCTTCCGCGCTTACAGTGCGGTATCCACGTATAACCCTCAGCGCCATTGCCCTCTGCGGCCGTCGCAACTGGGCCGTATTGTGGCTGCTGAGAGAATCCGCCCACACCGGAGCACCATAAAGTGCCATAGATCGAATGACCCCCGCGTAGAGCCTGCGACATGAGGCTTTAGGCCCTCCCAAGTTGGGCAGTATACGCCCAAAAGCCGCCGCAGCGCGCAGCAGTTTGGGCGCGAGGCGTTCGAAGTGCGCTCTGAAGTTCCATTTACTGTCAAGCAAGACGCCGAGGTAGAGTAGCGTCTGCTTGACAGGAATTGGGACTCCCCCCACAGTAATTGCCGCATCAGCTGGAGGTGCTTTACGCGGACCGAAGAAGCAGATGGCCTCGCACTTATTAAGCGCCACTTTAAGTCCGAGACGCCGAATTCGAGCAACGCAGTGGGCAACACCTGCTGTTGCCAATATGGCTGCGTCACGGTAGCTGGGTCCTCTGCCCGTCACGAGTGTGTCATCCGCGTAGCACGTAAGGTCTACGCCATGCAAGTTTTCCCCCCGCAGGACCCAGTCGTAGCCTATATGTTCCACAGGAGTGGCCCTAAGACTGACCCCTGTGGAACTCCACACGTCATGTTACGCCGCCTCCATTCCTGTCGTCCTGGCCAAATTACGGTCCTCTCATTAAGGTAATCAGAGATGATTTTCGACAGGTGGAGGGGCACTTTGTGGAACCGCAACGCCTCCTTTATAGTTTCCCAGGGCAGGGTGTTAAAGGCGTTGGAGATGTCTAATGACACCGCCAAGACGACTTCGCCCTGGGACACAGCCTCCTTCGCCATTGCTCGTACCCGCAATATGGCGTCGACAGTCGAGCGAACCCTTCGGAAACTAAACTGATGGTCTGCCAGATCCGGCCCTACGAGCTCCATATGCTTGATCTTGTCTCAGCTGCGATTACCCGCTCAAAGAGCTTGCCCACCTCATCAAGCAAGACTATAGGCCGGTAGCCAGATGGAGAGTCGGCCGGTCTTCCATCTTTTTTGAGGAGCACCAGTTTGGCAGACTTCCATTCGCTTGGGAAACGGCCTTGCTCCAAACACGCCGACAGAAGCCGCAAGAGCTTTGGCTCCAGGGAATTCATGGCTAGGACCCAAGCACGGCCCGGGATGCCGTCAGGCCCAGGCGCTGTGTTTTTTGCACTCAGCCGATGAACAGCCACGTGCAGCTCAGCAGGGTTCACAGCCGGGACCTCTTCCTCCTCTTCAGCTCCCAAAGCTGGCGGAGCCATGGCTGGCGGTCGGTGTGGTTTCCTTTCAGGGAAAAGTGTTGGTACCACGCGGTCGACAAGCTCTGGCTGGAGCGATTGGGTCAGTGGAGGTGCCCATGGGCGCAGCTTGCTCCGGACGAGTTTATATGGCCTTCCCCATGGATCGGCGTTGAGGGTCTCTAGGAACTCTGCACGACTCGCCTCAATCGCCTTCCCTATGGCCACCGCTAACTCCGATTTGGACGTCTTATAGGCCTCATACAGACGGCGCTCCTCGTTCGCATCAGGTATCCTTCTCCTCCTCTGACGCATGTACACAGAGGTTTTTGGAGGTCGGGACTTGGCTCGGGGCATCGCCGCATCGCAGACTTGCACCATGGCCTCCCGAAGCCGATGGGCTTCAGCCTCTATCCCTACTGCACTCTCTTGTGTGGGTAACCAGGCCTGAACAATAGGGTGATTCATATAAGAACAAAAAAAAAAAATTTTTTTTCACTCTCAACCTTTTAAACTGATCTATCCTATTAGAAAACCTCCCAATTTTTTTTATTTTTTTTGATCAATGTTTACAGGTCACTACCGAAGTTTGAAATTTTAATAATTAAACAAAAGAAATGAACTTTTCTAATGAACGTTTATTAATATCAAAACATTTTTAGAATGAAAAAACTACTTAAAAACTTAGACTAAATATATACCTATAGACGCACAGTCCCGAACAAAGGAGTCGGAAAAAATGGCCTCAAATGACATTCTAGTTTTCAAATAAGTAACATATAAACCGTTTTCGTCCGATCACCGCGATACTGGCAACTACTGAAACTTCATTAGAAAAATAATAAATGTCAAACTCCAAGTCATCAGAATATCGGATGCATGGAGTCGCATAAATAATATTAGGCACGTTGAGTAATAAAAAATCTCTAATAACAAAATAAGTTTATTTACGCTTTTTACATTTTATATTACAATATTTGACTTAAGACATCTATAATAAACAAATTCACTGGTTTGCCAAATTGGCAGTATACCTAGGTTTTCGTTGTAAATATAGTCTTTTTTAGGGTTTCGTACCCAACGGGTAAAAACGGGACCCTATTACTAAGACTTCACTGTCCATCTATCCGCCCGTCTGTCTGTCACCAGGCTTTATCTCAAGAATCGTGGTAGCTAGAGAGTTGATATTTTCACAGATTATGTATTTCTGTTACAGCTATTACGACAAATACTAAAAACAAAATAAAATGTGTTTTTAAGGGGGATCCAATACAACAATTGTGAAAACCTTTAAATCCGGCAACAATATTTATTTCGATAAATACAACCCAAAAAGTAATTTGTGCACTTATCTATACTTTCTTCCAATTACGATAATGAAGGGATTCGGGATAGCAAGTAGACATGAGTCTTGAAACTAATACTTCCTGACAAAATAGATACCTACAGAGTAATTACAGTATAAATGAAACTAAAAATTTAATTCTAATATAACTTGCTAGATGTAATTTAAAAATGTACAGTCAGATATATCGCAACCTACGAGTTACTCAAAGATATCAGAAAACGTTCTCAATTGTCAAGGCGTTAGAGTGTATGTTCAGATATTTTTGAACATTTCGTTTGTTGCGATATATCTGATGGCTACTGTACACTCCCTATCTCCATTTTCATCAATAGGTACATGTATAAGAAAACGCATGTAAGTAGATGTAAATAAAATATTAACGACTCCGTACCTTTTTGTTCCATGAAAATCCTTTATTTTTGCAATTAATTAAATTCATTCTAAAACACGAAATTGCATCGAGTTAATACATAATTTGTAAATACATTGAATTACTTACGTAAAAAAACTTATCCCACTGTCCTTCTTGTGTTTTTTGTGCTATTTTTACATGTCTTAACCGAGCACGACGACATTGTTATTTGACGCCGGTCGGTGAAAGACTAAGTCACCAACTCCATCCTTTTTCGAAATTACTAGAGTTTGAATGTAGCCATTTTTTTCGCCTGACTTTGTATCTGTATATATTTAGTCTAAGCTTAAAAAGAATCATCTAAACTTGCCATTTACATACAAAGTAGAAAACAATTATTTTTATACAAAATTTGACTTATTTACATTGGGGTTTTTCTGTCTATAATTCTTGACTAGCAATATTAAGTAATGCTTTTGTTCCTCGTCATTTGTGTGCAATTTATTGTATTGCTCCATCAAAGCCACACCCCGTTCAGCTATATCGTTGACAACTCTCATATTTTGCACAATTTCTCTAGCTGACTTGTAACTTGATTCCTCTTCCCATTGGTCCGGATCTTTTTCAACAAAGTCACTCTGTATCCCGGTTGTGTTAAAAAAATTAACTGTATTCTTTGAAACGAAATCTTCAAGATTTTGGCTAACAATTTCATCATGTTTCAAAGTAGCCTTTTTGGGATTCTTTGCTGATTCTTCTCTTTTCAGTGCTAAAACCATTTTACGTTTTGTCTCAGCAGAAACTCGTTTATCAAATAAAGCTAGAACAACCAGCTCTTCCGAAAGATACCAAAGATGGCCCAACATCTTTTTTAAAGCGACTTTGGCTACAACTTTATTATATTTATCGTAGTGAACCAAGTCTTTTAGCATTTGCAGATCATTTGCAGGGGCCATGGAAGCTACTGGCACTGTAAACCAATATTTTGTGTAAATAATTACGACAAACATGCAGATATCCGTAATAGCCTTAGCTTCTTTTTTCGTTATCTTGAGCTGGTGTTTGAATACAAACATTTTTAATGCGTACAAAGCTTTAGCCATCCAGCGTGCACGGTGCAATCCAGCTGGAGCTTTGAATGATATATTTTTTTCAGGTACTCCTCCTAAAAAGATAATGATTAAATGAAGGAGCTCCTTGTAATCGTCACGAGGCTGAAATTGTTGTAGTTGGTTTTGAGCAAAGGCAATCATATCAGTTTCAACACAGACCCAAATGCATGGTTCCGATATCGCACTTTTATAGTCTTCTTTGTCAATGTTTGTCCAATAGCTCTTAAACCTTTTGAAAATGTGTGAAACAACCCTAAGGGCAACGTTCTATGGCACACTTGGCATATCGACCATTTAGGTCCATTTTGTCTGTCAAAAAATAAAAATAGTTGTCTATTAGTAATCACTAATCGTGGATGGATTCACCAAGTTTACCTGGTTGCAACCAGTTCCAAACACATGCACGATTCATGTCACAGCTACTATAAATCTACTCTCTAGGGCATTTGGATACCCGACTCGCATCATTACTGACCGTGGCAAAGCGTTTACTAGCCACAAATTTGAAAATTACTGCACCACGAAACACATACGACATAGCATACGGTAGCATGTCCACGCGCTAATGGACAAGTCGAACGATTTAATCGTACAATATTACAGTCGTTGATAGCTTACACTGGCGAAAAGGATGATGACGACTGGGAGCAGTATATACCTCAAGTAGAAAGGGGAATTAACAGTACCACACAAAAGAGTCCATTTGAATTAGTTTACGGTTTTAAACCTAGATTTGAAATTTATTTACCGAATAAACCGCAGGCGATTGTTAATTTACCTGAACTACGAGCTCATGCCCAAAATAGCACCAAAGAGGCATCTCAAAAAAGTAAGGTTAGGTATGATAGGAATAGATTACCCAGTATTAACTAAGTAGGAGATTTAGTTCAAATACAAAGTAAGATAATAAAAAACCGGCCAAGAGCGTGTCGGGCCACGCTCAGTGTAGGGTTCCGTAGTTTTTCGTCCGTCACAGTAAGTGTTCCCACACTTAAGAGTTAAAAATGGGCTATTTGATACATTATTGTTGACATATTAATATTAAGTATAGAACCCTAAAAACGGGCCCACAAAGGACGGTGACAACTAAAGAAAGAGTAGGTATTTTTTTTGTAAATTAGTTTATTCTTGAAATTTGATTCAATCATTCTCGATAGTAATCTGTCGAGAAAAACACCGTCCGGGTTAATTTTAAACCAACTTCAACCCCTGAAATCCGGTCACAAAACTTAACAGTTACCGGCACAGACCAAATTCCACGCCACACGCGGGCGCAGCCGCGGTCACAGCTAGTATAATATCTACTTGTTGTGAATCGCCCATCATATTTTGATTTAGGTTAATGTGGGTAAGACCGTCTGCCAACCAATTTCTTACATTATCTCATCGGTATTTAGTGTCATATGACGGACTTCCCTTCAAAATAAAGTATCCGGTCTTACCCACATTGACGTAAATGATTCTGTAGAGAAATGAAAGCTTACAAATCGGTTTTACAAGTTAACAATTTCTTGAAAATCAAAGGTGTAGCATACACCGTGTTTTTGATAACTTTAAAGGAGGTCAATTAAAGTTATTTTTTTAAAGTAACTAGTGTTACTTTAAACTTAATTTTATCGCTGCATCAGTGTAAAATTATTCTTTAAATTAAAATTTCTTCAGTAGTTTTCGTTTCATAGCATAGGTTATTCGGTTCGGTTCATATTGCGGAGATTATTAAGATGAGTTTGTTTGACGTTATTTAATGTGTCTATTACTATGTGTCATTAAAACGACCATAACTGAATTGTCATAAAAGTCCTAATATAAAATTAGACATCAGAAATTATTTATTTGCATAGACACAGTACAGGGATGTTACAATGGTAATTATGTAACATTATGATTCATGTATCTAGCTTGCATGCAATCGTGCAAATATTATAAGCGTTTGACGGCTCGTCTCCACTCTTCCCTGACGGCTGCTAGTTTAGCGCATTTGTGCAAGGGCGGTCCTTGGCTGCCTTTATTTGGTCCGTCCCTCATGGGCATCCTTCCTCGCGCTTGGGCACCCTCTACTCTTCCCTGCACCACTAGTCGCTCTATGGATACCAGTAACGGCGGCCATTTATTTTTTCTTAGGCAAGAGGAGCTGACATGGCTTCGCCTTCTCTTTATGTGTCCAATGAAAATTGTTGAACTGTGGGAAAGTTAGTTAAGCTTGTATGGACGCGCCGCCGCTGATGGATACATTTTCACGCCGAGAAACGTGTCTAAAAAGGCGAGGATGCGAGCTTGAACGATGGAGGATAGACGAGAGGCTGCTTGATGCCAAGCTCTTGGAGTATGGAGACGTTGGTTCGATTTTTGGTCCACGATACCAAAAGCATTATTCGCCAGCACCACATTTCCAGCGCATCCACCGTCTTTTACTCTCTGTTCCGCAGGGTCTACGTCTCAGTGGCGTAGACAAATATGGCCAATACAAGCGCTTTAAGGAGCCTGATTTTTGTAATTTTGTGGTGTTACGAATCCGCCATATTTTTCGTCACCTGTCCATAGCGCTTCTAGTGATTGCCACAATTCGGTTGATCTCATCTACCTACACATCCTCTGTTGATAGAAATTAGAGCTCCTAGATAAATATACGATTTAACGACACCACAATTCGCTATTTGTGTGACTTCGGGTGTTGTTGTTGACAAGATCGACAATAATTGGTCTTACTGAGGTTGATCTTAATACCAACTTCCAGGCTAATCCTCTCCATCCTGCGCAGCAGATCCTCCATATTACAATCACTAGTAGCAAATAAGATGGTATCATCCGCGTAAGAGCGGTTTGAGATCTTTAGTCCTCCGATTGCAACTCCGTCGGAATACTAATAATTAAGTATAATATGAAGTAGTCGGATGGAATTTCAATATAAATAAAGCCAAGCAAAATGCATTGCCGTTTCCTCTGACTCTTGGCAGAACCTGCACATGGCGTTCTTACCCATCTGAAACATTTGTTTGTTCAACTTGCAGTGGCCTGTCAAGATTCGAGTCACTGCGCAAGTTTTGTGCCTCTTGAGCTCTTAGTAGCTCTTTAGCAATTTTGGTGTTGAATCCTTTTATTAGGGCTTTCGAGTGTTCAAGAGCTCTCTCTAGTCAGCTTCCACCCAGTAATTGCTCTCGATTTTTCTAGGTTATTGAGCAGAGAGTATACTTCCCATTTTGTAATACCACAAAACGGTTCCGGGCCGGCCAGGGGAGTGTCCGCGCCCTTCCTAGCCAGTTCGACTGCTTTCTCATTTCCGGCAATGTCGGAGTGTCCTGGTACCCATCTAAGTATGACTTTGTTGGAGTTAGCCAGTGCGTTTAGGTTTGTTTTACATATCTGAACTAGTTTTTAGTTTGTTTCCAAAGAATCTAGTGCCAGCAGAGCAGCTTGGCTGTCCGAGTTAATGTAGATGTGTTGGTTTCTTAGGTTTCTATCCAGGTTAATTTCCTCACATTTGTTAATGGCGAATACTTCGGTCTGGAATATTGAGGCACTCGTCCCCATGCTGACGTTAGCTCTGAATCTAGGTCTCCCCCTTAAACCTTTTTGGATCCATCTGTGTGCCATAGGTGGCTTCCCTCTTCTACGTACATTTGGTCTTCAATCCATTTGTCTCTTGGAGGTATTTCAACTGTGTAGAGTTTAGAGAATTGACATTTGCTGTGCATGCCGTCTATTGGCATGCTAAAAGCCCAGGCGTTCAGTTTGATTAGGGCTTCACAGCGCCATTTAGGCCGATTTAGCGTGCATATTCTGTAGACGCACTGCTTGGCCTCCCTTTTGCACCTGCATGGGGAGTGTCGTCTAAGGCCGCCCACGGTGTCGAGGTAAAGGCCCCTGTTGCTGTTATACAGGCCATGCTTTGTAGAGATGCGTAAAATGTGTCACTAAGAAGAAAAGAGCGATACATATCTTTTACTCACCGAGATATATATCACTCTTTTCGCTCAGTTCGCTCACTAAATCTATTCGTTCCAGCGGTTCTCTAATTCACCTATCAATCAGATATTATAACGAGAAATAGTGTTGTTTACGTTCTGTTTCAAATTATGGAGAGTTAAACGCGTACCTAGAATATTTAATTTACTGTCAACAACAATTTATTTTATACTGAATTGTTAACAGTTTGAGTGGTCAATCTGATTATCTGTTTAGTAGATTGGATTAGTAAAGTAAGTTCAGAGCTACAAAGTTTTACCAACTTGTTTAAGTTCGCTTAGTCCACAAAACACAATTTAACCAACGGCGGATCCAGGGGGGGGGTCATGGGGGTCATGACCCCCCCCTGGGCTGGTTCCAGGACTTAGGTGGACCGTGGACCACTAATTGAACATAATGATTTTATTCATATTTTTTGTCACCATACAGGTTTTACGTAAGCTTCAATATTTAATTAATTTAATTTAATATAAAACTTTGTATGATGGCAAACGTTTGGGAACGAACTCATCGAAAATTTGAATTTTACCGCGCCACCGCCCGCCACGTTTCATCCGAAGTCACCGTGTGCCACCGTGTGACACTTGCGCTCGCTTGTCGACTACGTATACTAGACCTAACCTCAATTGGAATCGGAAAGACTAAACTTCAACAATCTAATCTAATTGTCCTAACATAAATCCGCATAACAGACTTGCTTGGCATAACTAAAATGCGCATAACGTTTGATTAGCCTAACGATGAAATTGCATAATATATAATCTGCATAATAATAAATCTGCATAATTTACATTGTCATAACATTATTTAGCGTAACTATAATTTACATAAAATCAATTTACATAACATAATATTTCATTTTTTTATAAGTTAATTAGCGAATAACGCCTGTCTAATATAAGAAGCTTTTGGTTAGGTTAGGTTAGAACTGTGACCACAACGAGCTAGAGTCAAATTATACCTAATTCACTTAGTTATATAGATAGTATCGACTTTAGAGAGTAGGCGTCTCTGAGAATTTATTTGGAATTTATCATGAGTATGAAAATTAACGTTAGGATGATTAAATTT
This sequence comes from Grapholita molesta, assembly GCA_022674325.2. Taxonomy (NCBI): domain Eukaryota; kingdom Metazoa; phylum Arthropoda; class Insecta; order Lepidoptera; family Tortricidae; genus Grapholita; species Grapholita molesta. The sequence goes on along the minus strand of CP053124.2, from coordinate 16,805,472 downwards.
ATGCTTTGTTATTGTTATGAATATTAATATTATGCGCATTAACATTATGCGTATTAATTTTATAGAAATTAAGATTATGCGGATTTATAATTATGCGGATAATTGGTATGCGACATTCAAATAGGAGTATTTAATTTATGCTTTCTAATATAGACCCGTATCTTGTCTGTTTTTATTTTGTTTGTTGGAAAACCTTGTCGTCCTACCTCTTCACTTTTGCTGAATTTTGCGTCATACCCCTCGACATACCTCTCTAGCTGTTATGTATGACAAATCATTCACCACGGTTATGGAATTCCGTGCGTGATAGTGCTTCTCTGGATGTCTTTAAGAGAAGATGACAATATGTACGTGTATATATGTACAAGTAATTATGTGTTAAGTTTTTCAAGTGTACAATAAATAATAAATATTTTTAAGTACCTACAGTACTTACGTACATTAATAAAATACCTACTTTTTACGTATATCTATTGTTATCAAAATTAAATTATAAGTTCTTGACTTGAGGCCTTGAGCACGACTATGTGACCCCCTCCTGGCGCCAAAGCTGGATCCGCCCTTGATTGTGGGATCAGCACAATACGTCGGCTGACAGGAACTCTCGCAGCCGGAGTCGCGTGGCCAGGCGAAGCCCAAGTTCCTGCCGCCGTCGCATCCACGACAGGGAAAGAGAACTTCATCGCGAACGTGAACGTATTTGCCAGCTAGAACGGGACCTGTTACGTGAACGCGACGAAGATCGAAGGAGGAGTGAACGCTTGAGCCGGCGCTACAGCTTCGAGGACAACGCGGACTGGAGCGGGCAATGCTGCACTGAGCCCGCCGAACGCCGGAGCCGCCGTCCCAGCACAGAAAGGATCCGGCGGCGATGCCTACGTCCCAGCGCTGAGAGAATCAAGTGTCCGACTCGTGTCAGCGAACCCAGTCGCGGCCGACACGCGGAGCAACGAGAGCCATGTAGACAGTGGGACTTTCATCCAAGCGGGGAACATCGTGAAACAAGGTCACCTAGTCCAGTATTTTCTAGTAAAGATATTTTAAGTTTTATTCAGTCACTGAAAAGTGGTTTAACGTCGCAAGCTGTAAATCAGAGTTCACCGACACCAATGAGTATAAAAAGTTTAGATTATAAAAATATTGTACCGGAATTTGACCCATCAGCTAAAAACCAACGTATTGACGTTTGGCTGCGAAAAGTAAATGAATGTGCCTCTGTTTACAGCTGGGACGAGAAAACTACTGTTTATTTCGCATTGCATAAACTTCGGGGACTGGCTAAGACCTGGTATGAGAGTCAGAGTTCCATTTTGTTTATTTGGCCAGAGTGGCAACAGAAACTTACCAGTGCTTTTCCTTGAGACCAGAACTACGGCCAATCCCTAGAGGACATGCTTAAGCGATGCAATCCAAATTTATTTTTATGAAAAGCTCGCCCTCTTAAATAATTGTGAGATAAAAGGATAACGGGCTGTAGATTGCCTGATTCATGGAATTATGGATAAGACGACGCTTCGTTCGAAAGTCCAGTGCTTTGGCGCTTAGGTGTACCGAACCAGATGTTCTATTACAGTTTCTTATGAGTAATAAGGAATCTTATTTGGATCATTATACACTATTCAAAAATAAAGCAGCTAATGTTGCACCCGGTTAGATTGATATCAATAAAATGGGTTACTAATGTTTTACCAAAAAGAAATTGCCAAAATTTCAGATCCCAAAAAATGTTTCCCAAAATTTCATTTGCCAAATAAAGATTTGCCAATATTATTTTTCCAAAAAATTTTTACGCACACGTTTTATTTAGTTTAATAATGTTAAGGCAATGAATTACTTACCAACTAGTGTTTTGACCAATTTTTATTAAGTAAAATGTTTCAGTTGGCAAAACATTTGTTACGCTAATAAAAATAAGGCAAATGATTTATAATATATCGTCAACATTCCATTTATGTGTAAGTAATGTTTACTATTTACGATTTACGATTTCTGTGAGATTGCAGTTCTAAGCTAACCTAAACCTACTTTAAAAGCCGTTCGTTTTCTGTGGGGTCGCAGTTCTAACCTAACCTAAACCTACTTTAAAAGCCATTCGTTTTCTGTGGGGTCGCAATTCTAACCTAACCTAAACCTTCTTTAAAAGCCGTTCGTTTTCTGTGGGGTCGCAGTTCTAACCTAACCTAAACCTACTTTAAAAGCCATTCGTTTTCTGTGGGGTCGCAGTTCTAACCTAATCTAAACCTACTTTAAAAGCCATTCGTTTTCTGTGGGGTCGCAGTTCTAACCTAACCTAAACCTACTTTAAAAGCCATTCGTTTTCTGTGGGGTCGCAGTTCTAACCTAACCTAAACCTACTTTAAAAGCCGTTCGTTTTCTGTGGGGTCGCAGTTCTAACCTAACCTTAACCTACTGGAAAAGCCGTTCGTTTTCTGTGGGGTCGCAGTTCTAACCAAACCTAAACCTACTGTAAAAGTTGTTCGTTTTCTGTAAAAATATTTTTTTTTTTACATATTGCATCAAACTTACAAATACACTTATTATAAATAAAAACAAACATGTTTTATTTATGAAATCATGCCGTTGTAATAATTTTATTTTGGCAAAGTTATTTTACACTAAAACTCCAATTTTTGTCCTTATAATGTTTTGTCGTAACAAGTAATTTGACTAAATGTTTTTTTATGTATTTTTGTTTTGCCTTAATAAAACATTTAGCAAATGACCAAATGCTTAAATGTTAATTTTCGTAGTAATATTCTGCTTAAAGAAAATTTGACCAAATGAAAATATGCGTATTGTAAACTTGCCAAAGATAGCATTGACGAATAAAACATTTGCTAAAATTTGTTTGGGTAATGAAATTTGACCAAAGTCTTTTTGGTAAAACGGCAGGCACCCCAATAAAATGAATAGGGCCCCGTTCCAAAAAACATCAAATTCGAGTACTAATGGGGTTTATTGTTTTAACTGTAAGGAAAAAGGGCATCCATATTTACAGTGCACGAAACCCTTACTAATTGTGCAGTCGATGTAACAAAGTAGGACATGTCACTGAAAACTGCTATTTAGAAGAAAAATCTATAAATGCTAACGCTGCGAAGATGATAAATAAATCAGAATGATAAATATATCTAGTAAAGTAGAAACTGACGATCAATGGCTTGTCAATTCATGCATTTGTAGATTTTGGCAGTGAGGTGACTGTACTGAAAGACTCCGTAATGAAACTTAAATATTATTTACACTATGTTTTTTTTTCTCAATTTCAATGCGCCAGCGAGTCTAAAGGTGAAAACTGATTGATTTGCACTTGACTTTATAAGTCCCTCGAGAAGTGATCGATTCGAGGTTGTAGTATAAGTCCCTCGAGAAGTGATCGGTTCGAGGTTGTAGTGTAAGTCCCTCGAGAAGTGATCGGTTCGAGGTTGTAGTGTAAGTCCCTCGAGAAGTGATCGGTTCGAGGTTGTAGTGTAAGTCCCTCGAGAAGTGATCGGTTCGAGGTTGTAGTGTAAGTCCCTCGAGAAGTGATCGGTTCGAGGTTGTAGTGTAAGTCCCTCGAGAAGTGATCGGTTCGAGGTTGTAGTGTAAGTCCCTCGAGAAGTGATCGGTTCGAGGTTGTAGTGTAAGTCCCTCGAGAAGTGATCGGTTCGAGGTTGTAGTATAAGTCCCTCGAGAAGTGATTGGTTCGAGGTTGTAGTATAAGTCCCTCGAGAAGTGATTGGTTCGAGGTTGTAGTATAAGTCCCTAGAGAAGTGATCGGTTCGAGGTTGTAGTATAAGTCCCTCGAGAAGTGATCGGTTCGAGGTTGTAGTATAAGTCCCTCGAGAAGTGATCGGTTCGAGGTTGTAGTATAAGTCCCTCGAGAAGTGATCGGTTCGAGGTTGTAGTATAAGTCCCTCGAGAAGTGATCGGTTCGAGGTTGTAGTGTAAGTCCCTCGAGAAGTGATCGGTTCGAGGTTGTAGTATAAATCCCTCGAGAAGTGATTGGTTCGAGGTTGTAGTGTAAGTCCCTCGAGAAGTGATCGGTTCGAGGTTGTAGTGTAAGTCCCTCGAGAAGTGATCGGTTCGAGGTTGTAGTATAAATCCCTCGAGAAGTGATTGGTTCGAGGTTGTAGTATAAGTCCCTCGAGAAGTGATCGGTTCGAGGTTGTAGTATAAGTCCCTCGAGAAGTGATCGGTTCGAGGTTGTAGTGTAAGTCCCTCGAGAAGTGATCGGTTCGAGGTTGTAGTGTAAGTCCCTCGAGAAGTGATCGGTTCGAGGTTGTAGTGTAAGTCCCTCGAGAAGTGATCGGTTCGAGGTTGTAGTATAAATCCCTCGAGAAGTGATTGGTTCGAGGTTGTAGTGTAGATAAGTCGTTGGTTCGAGACTTTATTTTAAATCACTCGATGATAGAATGGTTCGAGTTTAGGGTCACATCACAAAGCTCTTTTAAAAGAACTTCAATGATGATTGACATGTTGATTAATTAATGATACTTTGAATATGTAAAACGATGTATTAGAGTAAGAGGATAATAATAACATTAATAACTATTTGCGAATATTACCAGCCTGTTCGGTTTTGTGTACCTAACTGTTTTGTATGAATATGTAAAATGTCAGTAAATATAAGTATAATAAGCAATTGTTAAACAGAATTAACTGACCGAATGTAAGGTTCCACCAGGCGCGTGTACGGGGACCATACACGACGTCAGGATGGTCGAATGTAAGGTTTGATTTATTTTAAACACATTGTTGTCATTATTTTTACACTTTTAAAGTTATTTTTGAACCTAATAATGAGTAAGTACATATTTGTTCGAAATTCGATTTGGACAATTAAGAAAAAGAAAAAAAAGACGTAGGGGACGTAGAAGATGGGGGAGAAAATAAAGTTATAAAGTAAAATGGAATAAAGAAACAAAGTCATTTACTACTTGAATATTTTATTGTAGATATTCTAACACTTAGATGACATTACAAAGATATCTACTTATACCTAGATTAACGAGTCTTTAAGTCACAAATAATTGGTTTACCTACATATTAATTATTCTGTAAATAACAGGCAATAACGACTTACAATCAACTAATACCTGTAATAGACAATAATAACTTAGATGACATTACATAGATATCTACTTATACCTAGATTAACGAGTCTTTAAGTCACAAATAATTGGTAACAGTTACCTACATATTAATTATTCTGTAAATTACAGGCAATAACGACTTACAATCAACTAATACCCGTAATAGACAATAATAACTTAGATGACATTACATAGATATCTACTTATACCTAGATTAACGAGTCTTTAAGTCACAAATAATTGGTAACCGTTACCTACATATTAATTATTCTGTAAATTACAGGCAATAACGACTTACAATCAACTAATACCTGTAATAGACAATAATAACTTAGATGACATTACATAGATATCTCCTTATACCTAGATTAACGAGTCTTTAAGTCACAAATAATTGGTAACAGTTACCTACATATTAATTATTCTGTAAATTACAGGCAATAACGACTTACAATCAACTAATACCTGTAATAGACAATAATAACTTAGATGTCATTACAAAGATATCTACTTATACCTAGATTAACGAGTCTTTAAGTCACAAATAATTGGTAACAGTTACCTACATATTAATTATTTTGTAAATTACAGGCAATAACGACTTACAATCAACTAATACCTGTAATAGACAATAATAACTTAGATGACATTACATAGATATCTCCTTATACCTAGATTAACGAGTCTTTAAGTCACAAATAATTGGTAACAGTTACCTACATATTAATTATTCTGTAAATTACAGGCAATAACGACTTACAATCAACTAATACCTGTAATAGACAATAATAACTTAGATGACATTACATAGATATCTACTTACACCTAGATTAACGAGTCTTTAAGTCACAAATAATTGGTTTACCTACATATTAATTATTCTGTAAATTACAGGCAATAACGACTTACAATCAACTAATACCTGTAATAGGCAATAATATCTTATGTGACATTATATATATATCTAATTATACCTAGATTAACGAGTTTTTAAGTCACAAATAATTGGCAACAGTTACCTATATATATTAACTATTCTGTAAATACAAAAAATCACATAATTAGGAATTAAAACTTAACGCAACTCTATATTTGGTGACATGCGGACTGGGAAAGTATAGAATGAGTTTCGGCTTTTCGTCCCATTTATTTCAGGTGGAGGAAGAATCATTTTTATCTCCCCTATATTGACTTCTGACATATCAGGTTCTAATGGCATTTGAAATTTCATCATGTCTTTCTCTTTCAATCTCATAATCATAAATGAAACCTCGTAACTATTTGCACTTATTGTATCAATTATCTTTGCAACATAATAATATACTTTCAGTTTCTTACTGTCCAATAAAACCTGCACGTAATAATTATTTCGGGGTTTACGCACAAGTTTTTTGAAATTTTCTGTTATCAAAGGCAGCCCGTCCTCATCAGAATATTTTTCATCGTCTAGTTCATTCATATCAGATTCACTAAGGCATACAAATTCCTCATCTTCATCTGTACTTGTTTCAGGATCTGGTTCAATTTTAGTCTTTTTAGGTTTCGTTATTCCTTTTTTATTAGATAAAACTGGTCGCTTCATTACTTTTGCCGCTGATTTTCTTACTTGTTTTTTTTTTTTCTTTTCAGCTATCTGGTCTTTCTCTGACGTGTCTGTTGCAATCATGCTTTTACCGAGCTTTCTTGTTTTACCCTTTCCACTCCGCGGACCAGCCTTCAAAGCAGGCATAAATTCTTCAGGAGTTTTGAATTTAGCTCTTGAACTAGCAGGAACTTTTGCAATAGGCGGTGTTATGTTGCTAGCTCTTGGCCTGGCTCTTGAGTCTCACTAATGCGAATTTCCTTGACAGGCGACGTCATTGCTCTGGTTGGTAAACTAGGATCCGGAATCTGACGTGTAGATTCAGAGTCTTGAGCAGAAACCTCTTCAATTATATACTCATCCATAGCTTCCAATATAGATGGGCTATCAGCACGTGTCACATCTGACGAGGGACTACCAAGATTCTCTCTATTATGCAGTTCATCAGTAACATCAGTAGATGAAAACGGCTCTGTTGGTTGATCTCTGTCAGTAACTGTTGAAGTCAATTTCGGTGAAAATATTTGCATCGTACGGGAAAATCCCGCATTTTCTGAAGGCTGACGCTATATTTACTGGCTTCATTGATTTTGTATATGCTTGTCCCACACACTCAGCGACATTAAGTGGTAAGCCCACATCAAATGGCTGCATCTTTGAAGTTGTATGAGGGTGCAACGTTAAAACTGTCACCCCAGATTCTTTGGCTAAATTCAAAGCTTCAATACTAATGTGAGATTTATGGTTGTCTAATATTAGAAGCGCAGGGTTTTCACGGCTTGCAGAAGTGTGCTTAATAAAATGTTGCATGACGTGAACGAACAGTTCCGCATTCATCCATCCAGTTGGAGTCGCAAGTCCGAGGGATCCTGGAGGAGCACCATGCAACATGACATCTTTATAGTTTTTCCTTGGGAAAACGAGAACTGGAGGTAATGCTTGTCCTGCCGCACATACAATGGCACATGTAGTCACCAAAGTTCCCCTTTCTCCGCTAGTTACTTTTCCAATATTCTGTATTCCTTTTGGCGCCAACACTTTCTGGGGCTTTTGAACGGTTGTTGTGGCAGTTTCGTCGAGGTTGTACACTCTTGTCCCATCGCCAAAAGAGGGATGACGATCTATAACAGATTTTAGATTACCATAAAAAGTTTTCACCGTTTCTTTATTAAAAGAAGTGGCATGAGCCAAACTACAGGCCTCAGGCTCTTCATTGATAATTCTGGATGCCTCGACTTGAAAGATCGGAACTACTCTTTCCCCGCCATTTCTTCCTTCTTCCAAGTATCAGGGCATTTTATGTCATTGATTTTCGCCATTTGATATGCGACGCGGTGAACATCTTTACTTGATAATCCATAAAACTTCAATGCGCAATCTTTAATATATGTTTTAAGTGCTGCTTCTTGGTTGTCTGTAAACGTTTTGTTAACGTCGTAGTTAGGCGTAAATTTTTGATTTTCCAATAATGCATCACTAACATTTTTATGTTTTTTGACGTACCGTAACAATGTCGCATAACATATATTGCACTGTTTTGCGGCAGTTCGTAAACTCATTCCTTGTCTATTGAGTCTTTTAGCTTTTAGCATATTTCCAGAATAATGGTAACCTTTCTTCCTTACTGCAGTTTTCTTACGCTCCATCTTAAAAAATATATACTTATCAGTGATTAAGCATAATTGAGCATATTATTATGTGTCTATAAAATGTTCAATAAATATAAGTAAAATCATAACTGATGATAATTAACCCTTTACCAGGCGAAGGGATATATGCCTCCCACATCTTATATCGGTTACCGATGTTAGGTTTTAACTCCTTACCTCCGACAAAATATTTTGTATATCCCTGACAATAGTATTTTATGATCTACATTCATGACACGCTTCTAAATCGCGTAATATATCTTTGGCAGCCGTTTAAATTCACTTGAACGCTAATTTCAGTAAACTACGGAAAAATTCGAACAATTTCCTTAATTTCTATGAAAAAGAAGTACATAGGTCGAACAATTTTTTTACATTTTGTAGGTAGATTTTGAGTGTTGAAAGGTAATGTAATCGCAAACATTGCTTATTATTTACGCATTATTGTGTATGACCAGAATTAGGATGTGGGTTAACATTATCCCAAGGCCTTATTAGAGTTTAACTGTGTGGGAGCTATTGTTCCCATGGCCCGGTAAATTATCTTGTCATGTTATAAAAACTCACGTAAGTAATAAAACTGAAGATCATAAAATAATGGTTTCAGTGACTGATATAATGATTCGTTTGGAGTTAAACCTTGACTGTGATAACCGATATAAGATGTGGGAAGAATATATCCCTTCGCCTGATTAAGAATATAATAAGACAAAATCGAGTATGACAGTTAATTACTTAGACAGGTGATGGGATAACCGTAACCCACATTTTTATTTCTGGTTTAAAGGAGCATCTCCGACTTTCGTAAATGCATTTTTTACAAGGCGTTCAATACAGTTGTAACAGTATATACAGTACGTATGAAGACACGCTAGTTTATTTGGGCCTGGTAAAGGGTTAAATAAAACAACTAAAAACGGATTATATCGCGTGTATTGAGTTTAAATTACATCCCGACGTTTCGAATGATAATGAATTAACCACGATTACCAAATTTATAGAAAACGACATCATGTTAGGTATAACACAATAACGGCATTAGTATAACACGACAAAGTAGGTATACAACGAAACAAAGTGGTACACGATGAAACAAAGTAGTAGTACGCGATGAAACACTGTTTCATTGTGTCCCCCTTGAACTGTGTCATGGTTGGACACCTGGGGTATAGTAACATAACCTCAAAAAATAACCTAACAAAATCGAACAATTTAATAGGTAAACTAGTCCACGTGAATCTATGATACATATACAAAACAACGTAATACTGAGGAAAACCGAATTCACTATAGTATTTAACTGAGAACTCAAATAAAACTGAAAAACTTACTTTTTTGTCAAAAAATCCAAATATGCTCCGCAGACACGTTGTTTCTTGAGCGGCGCGCACGCTAACTAGGGAAGAGAGGGAGGTGTACAAAGCTGTCTGGACTAGGTATTCTGCACTATCTGGCAACGTCACATTTCAGAAATATGGCGCTGTTTCATTGTGTACTACTGTTTCATAGATGGACACTCGACCCTACTGGTAACATTTCATCAGATATTCCTAAATTAATTTCGTCATAGTCACTTCAGTATCTCAATCTAAATATCTCAGCGCCACCCAGGAAACCCTAGGAGTTTTGTAGGACCACCTATGGTCTTCTTTATTGTTCTTCATCACCAAATCCTATTTTCTAAATGCGAATGCATGACTTATCGCCCCGAAATATTTTAACCCCTTTAAGTTTCTCTTCATATTTTGAAGACTTTCCTTTATTCCTTGTGGATCCTATCATCCAAGCGACTAGATTCTGGTAACAACGGAACCTTGTAGTATATGCAGTCAAACTACGAAAAAATTTACCAGATTCGTTCATAAATGACGGAGTTTTAAGGTAACACGCAAAAAATGAACATACAATCGAATTGACAATCTCCACCTTCTTTAAAGTCGGTTAAAACATTGGTGAAGGTTATTAGACTGCATCTTATGACAACTCCATTAAGTCCAAACACGGCCACTCTACACTGTTTTATCTCTGTGTACAGTTGCCTACTTCCCGGGTTCAATCGTCAGATCAGGTTAATGGTAACATTTTGTCAGAAATATGTAAGTTGGCTTTATCATAGTAATTTTAGTATTTCAATCGAAATATCTCAGCGCCACTTAGGAAATACAAGGAGTTTTGTATTACCACCTATATGGTTTTCTTCATCAGTTCTTCTTCACCAAATGCTGTTTTTTGAATGCAATTGCTTGACTTGTTACCTACCTACTTTTAGATTTATGTTAACTGTTTTGTTGTTGTTGTTGTTGTTGTTTCGAAATAAATTTTATTCATTTCATTTCACTTGTCACCGAAAACCGCTAATATCGCTATTAAATTAAATTAAATTAAACCATATACATGTACCTTTAAAATTTGAAGAGTTCTCTTAATTCCTCGTGGATCCCATCATGATATCTGGATTCTGGTAACAATTCTGGTAACCTTGAAGTATATGCTTTCAAACAACGAAAGTATTTTTAAAATCGGTCCATAAACGACGGAGTTACCTCAGAACTCCGTCGTTTATGGACCGATTACACACATAAAAAAACAACATACAACCGAATTGATAATCTCCTACTTTTTTTGAAGTCAGTTTAAACCCCGGAATGGCACTTACAACCCCGACACCGAGAGACGGTGCGTCACTGCCAAACTCAACTGATACCGAAGCCCCTAATCCTTCTTGTAATAAGTTAAGTTTCATTACTAGGTTGGGCAGTTGCCCCAAAAGGTGACCGGCACCCAAAAGATGAACGAAACGTCTTAAAATTTAAATAATTTACTTAATCGTGTATTTTTCCGTAACGTGGCAATACTTCGCCGGCATTTTCATTTCAGTAACGTGACTGAAAGAGATATTAGTTACGTTTTTTATTATTTAATGATATATTTGCTGTTCAAGTTATGTTTTAAATATTGTGACTAATTTCCAATAGATAACCGGAGGTCAACTTGTGGGCATAGGCAACGTTTTTCAAATGCTTGACCAAAGTTGAACAGCACTTTCTTTCGCTAACACCTTTATTTTGGGGTTTATTTTAGTATGAAAACGTGTTTGTTCAACCGATGTTTCTATTCCCAAAAGATGAACTGAGAAAGTTTATTTTTTGGGTTAGATTAATGGATTCCAATAAATGAATTTGGCCTCAAATATGTTCGTTCATTTTGTCAATATCGTGTCCAAAACTTGAATAAAAAAAAATGTATTAGTTCATGATTTGGCAAGCAGTTCTAAGCGAAACAAAAATGGCTAAACTTTAATGACGATGGTTTAATAAAATGATATAATAACCTAGTGACTGACAGACGGACGGACAGCCAAGTCTTAGTAGTAGGGTTCCTTTTACCCTTTGGGTACGGAACTCTAAAAACAAATAGTATTTTAATATTTCCGGAACGCTCCGGAATTTACTTCAACCAGAATACGGTTACGAATAGAAAAAGGCCATCAACGGTCTACGCGAGCGACGCGCATGGCGTGGTGCGGGGTGCCCCGCATGCGCCTCCACCGCGTGTGTGCTTCACCCCCGCAAATACCTAAAATTCGTCTATAAGCGCGCCTTAAAACGGGTTCGCAAAGTTTTATAAGACAAACGTGCGAAATGACACATTGAGTATTTTACGAATGTCGTAAACAGGATCGAGTTTCGAGTGAGAATCCTAAAGGTTCTTCCTTCAGTTATTCCATGGGCGCTTGCTACAGCCACAGTGCCATCGGAGCTCATCATGGTGCGCGACATGTCTCGGAGAATATAGGCAGAAAATGTTTAGCACTAAGAGTGCCGAGTGTTCGTTTGCCTCGCCGCTCGCGCTGCCGCAATAGTGCAAAGTATAGTACATAGCGCAATATTAATAATATGAAAATAACTATTTGTCTGTCTGTGTATACATAGGTATATACCTATAGCTCTTCAGCTCAAACCGCTTAACATATCTGATTTTTCCACAATAGGTAGATTATATACCGTTAGGACTCAACAAAAAGGTATTTTTGGAAATTTCATATTTCATCATTAAGGGGGTAAAAAGGGGGTTAAAAGTTTGTATGGAGATGGAGTCAAAATGTCAACTGAAAGACTTTAAACGTTGTGTTTAAACTCCTTATTTAATGAAAAGGAAACAACAATAATATTTTTTATCGGTTACAGGCATCTTCTACGCTTGGGAAGCCGCGGGCAAAAGCTAGTTTATATCATATAAACTGTCCTATATAGGGATGAAAAGGAGAAACAAATGTCATATTTAATGCATTACTGCAGTTTACACATATCATTCTGCACATAGACGGTTCTTACCTAACCAATTAATTGACATTTGCTTTTTTGCACGACTTGGCGGGGGCATTATATAGATGAATCAATCTAATTTGAAGCGTAGTAACCACTTGTAACCATTTCTGGGTTTGTCCGTAGAAGTGCTAATATATTAAATGTTACATCCAATCTACTATGTAGACACTTCCTTTTTTTCTTTTTATTTTAGAATATCTAAGAAAATTTGGAATTACGGGCAATATGTCGATTTTAGTATACAATTCTTGGGCAGAAACTGATCTGGTTTTATTTGTTTACATTTTTTCAGGTGATTCTTCATACTCATCAATCTCATCATCATGGTCATCATCAACAAGCATCTAGTTATCTTCCGTGTCAACCGTGCATGTGTTGCCATATACATCTGAAGGTGCTGGCAACCAAATCGAAGTTCGGGTGTCAAGGGTAAACGTCACCATGTTGTTATTTTTATCAAAATCAAAATTTTTAGCACCTGTAGTGGAATTAAACGTAGCGTAGGGTACCAGGGATTCAGTTGCTACATCATATTTGTATATAAACTGTTTATGTGCTAATGCCGGAACGTTATATTTATCAATAGCAATCACAAATTCTTTTGCAACAATCATTGTTATAACTCCGTTTTTGTATTGATACAGTTTGCCGACTGTTACATATAAATAGTGATAGAGGTGTTTGATTACAGCGAAATTAGTAACGTGAGTTTTAACAAAATCAAGCGTTGTTAGTTGAACCTTCGGACGAAAATTGTACTCGGTTTGGTCAGTGACATAAAATAGACTTCTGGGTGGTGATATATAATATATCATACTATTTTTATGCTTTATAAAGTATAATAAATTACCGACTAAATACACTTTTTGAGGGACAGTATACTCGTACAAGTAGCCATACCCCATTGTAGTGTTAGTCTTGAAATCAAACTTGGAGATGAGCCATCCGAAAAAAAAATAAGCAATTGATGATTTTCTGTCAGCCACGAGGTTTATGATATGTTGCGCGTTTATGACCGTTAAGCTGTCATCCTTTAATGAATAAGCATAGTTCATCATGTTCACTTTCGGGAAGCGCACACCTACCGCAACGTAGACCCTGTTGATCTTGTGGCTAACAGATAAGATTCGATAGCGACTAGCATTGCCAGGTGTAAGAAAGTGTTTTCGAATGTAGACTACTCCTTCGACGCATAAAACCGTACTATCATCTTCATCATCGATAGTGGGAGTGGTCGTGGGGGTGGTCGTGGGGATTGTCGTGGGAGTGGTCGTGGGGGTGGTCGTGGGGATTGTCGTGGGGGTGGTCGTGGGGGTGGTCGTGGGGGTGGTCGTGGGGGTGGTCGTGGGGGTGGTCGTGGGGGTGGTCGTGGAGGTGGTCTTGAGGGTGGTCGTGGGGGTGGTCGTGGGGGTGATCGTGGGGGTGGTCGCTTCGCGTGGCGGCTCGAAGATCACTACAAAATACAAAAATATTTTTAAACAAATATTGCGTTGTCGGTCTAAAAATTTCAATAAGTGCGAATTATTATTGATCGGACATAATACAGAAAATTTAGGTCCTTATCCGTAATGTCAATATAGTTGAAAATAACTCTAAGCCAGATTTAGAGAGTTATTTTCAACTATTATTAGAGAGAGAGTTGATAGGGAGTTTCAGCGAGCCTAACAAGGATTGCAAAAAAAATCGAAAAAGCCATTATCATAACAAATGCAATAGATGAACGAGCCAACCCGCCTGCCAAGCGTGGCGATTATGGCAACTACCCTCCAAGATGATACAAGTCATATGTGTGGGAGGCCTATGTCCAGCAGTGGACTGCATACGGCTGAAATGTATGGTTGAACGATATCGATTCACATTTTGCTTTAACTATTTTAAAGTTTTGTCTGTTCCAAAAGGGAAATATCATTGTTTTTTTATAAACCATTGACCTTATCATTCTACCTTCCCTGAAATACTTTCTTGATGTACAGATTAGTGCGCAATCTTGGTCCCAAGCCCATCAGGTTTGGTGGGTTAGAGATGCGCAAAATATCTAGTTTCGCATTTCTAGCCTTGTAGGTCAAATCCTGCTACCTTAGACTACGAAGCGGCATACCTAAGGCAGGCTAGAAACGGTTAGTTGATGCAAGTTTTCCTCGGTAGTTAAATAATTAACTGAGTTGGGACGACCTTCTCTCTAAAATCGGATATGAAAAAATCCCAGTTCAGGTCATTCGTGCGAGCGGGTGCTGCCTACTGATGAACAGGAAAACGACCAGTCTGTCATTCCAAATTGGTAGCTGTCTGGATCCTGAGACGCACAGAGGGGAGAGGTTTCATTCTTACCTTGTGAATATTCCATTATTTCCCCCATTGGACAGGCCATGCCTAGTACGGGGGTCAGTATAAAATGTAACTATTGTAAATATTATGGAAATATATTTGTTATTTTATTTGTATTTGTATGCGCATGAAGCGATTCGCTTCTACTTTCCTAATGTGGACGGCTAAGGAATGGAATTCGCTTCCCTCGTCTGTATTCCCGGAAATATATAATTTTAATCTTTTTTAGGCAGGATTAACTAGCGTGCTACACCCTTGACCAACGTCAAACGCTGGTCAATCTTGTATACAAAAAACAAAACTACTAGCGGCAAGTATAAGGTTAGGCGTAGAGGTTTGTAACCCCCATAAGTGCCCCTTGGCACCATTGTTGATGAACTTGGAAACAACGGAAATTGACGTAAGCTGTAATCTAGCACAAGCTGTAGACTGTAATCTATTGAGACTTTGTATTTTGTTGTATTGTATTACTTATTGTATAATTTGATTATGATTTTATGAGCACTTGTGCTTGACACTAAGTCCCACGGTAAGCTCAAGTAGGCTCGTGTTGTGGATACTCATGCAGCCAACGATATACATAATTATACAAATACTTGAATACATAGAATAGGCCCATGACTCCGAAACAAATATCTGTGATCATCAAACATTAACACCGTATGTGAGTGTTCATTATATTCTTGTAATTCGTATTATAGTTATAGTGTCACCAACGTAGCTCAAATAATTGCCAGCAAGTAAGTAAGGTTCTTAAGTGGCGACCATGTCAGAAACCGGTGGATCGACGATCTGGCCTAGACCCGGGCGGCATGGGACAAGTCGTTGTGAAAATCATTGGGGGAGGCTAGATGATGATGAATTATAAGAAACATGACTCACCCATAACAGGTGTGAGCAGTGTTATCAGTACCAGTGCGACCAAGACTTTTTTGTAAAAACCTGAAAAATAAAAACGTCTGAAGGATACTGGATACGGGTCGTACAAAACCAGTCACTGTCGGTCGCTTTGGGGGAGAACTCTGTCCAGTAGTGTACGTCCTTTGGCTGGTATGATGATGATGATTGTGGTAACTAAACGCCAGTCACTTTCCCCTCCCCCTCTTTTGGGGATACATAGTTCACTAGCTAGATGTACTCTTGGTTATTATTTAATAAATAATATCATAAAGTGGCCTCCGTATTAATTAATTACGAGGTACCCCAAGACCAAGACCCAACTGAGCATCTCGTCATTACACTGGAGACGAGAAGGTTACGAATCAACGTTAAACTGTATGTATTCACCTAAATCATTTGAGGTTATTAGATTCTCCATGTCCAACCAATATAAGTTACAATAACAATTGACACTGACAGGAAATCAAACCTGTTGGTAAAGCAGAATACGTCAAATAAGGCAATATCAAAACGCAATAGCAGACGTCAAACGTCATTGTCATTGAACGTCAGAGGCTCTGTCGGTAAAACAACACGTATAATGGATTGACGGTTGAACCTCAAAATGTCGTCTTGAAAATATATTTTTTGTTTGTTGTTCAAAAGTAGTTTAGTGTGTAATATTGATAGCGTATTATGCAGTGATCTAACGCAGAATTGTGCAGCTAATGAAGAATAGATATCAAAACGTGTTTCACCACTATTTTGGTCATCACCCGGCAGTCCCGGGGTCACGGCCGCCTCTTAGCTTTCTGTAAAGTCCAGCTACCACTTTACAAAACGCAAGGCCTACTACCGAACAATGTCATGCTCTAAGGGCAAACTTATATGTTATTATACTTATTTGTTATTACTTGACACTGGCGAAATCATCGATTGATTTATTGATGGAAGCCATATTTTATTAAAAGAAGAAGAACACGTATAATAATAATGGCGATGATAATGCTAATATTAGATTTCATTGCACATTAAATTTAGTGTTATAATTAGGGATGTTACGAAGCTCCGACTCCGGCTCGGTTATGTCGGAACACCCGTTTGGTTTTTGACCTCCGCCTCCGAATCCGACTCCGTTATTTTTTATTTCAGACCTCCGACTCCGCATCCGCCTCCGTTAAAATTATACCGGAGTTTTATCGGAGTAATTCAATGCGGCGGCGACGCGTGCCGCTGAGCCTATTTCTTACGTCGACAGGTTTTGACCTGTCGCCCGGGAATTACCTACAGCCCTCGCGACGCGACCGCATGCTTTTTGTTTTTGTTTTGGTTAGTTTAGTTCCGCCAGCTACTTCCGTACGCGTGCATTAATTTGAGGTGTTTGTTGCAGTTGCGTAATAAATAATAATTACTGTCGTGTGTTTTGTATAGGAGTGAAAAATTAAGCCATTTAAAAGTGCAATATGGAACTATTTTACTATTATAAACGCGGACTCGGCAAAGTGTAAGTTGTGTGAAAATGTTTATTCGAGAAGGTGGAAAGGAGATAAGGGGGAACAACTTCTTCTTTAAAGGGACATCTAAAAGCGCTGCATCATAGTGAATATAATCAGCTGATCCAGTCAGAGTCAGAAAAAAAGGAAACTCAAGCTCATTGCTCGGGCTCGAGTTAATAATAATAATAAATAATAATTGCATTGTCAATATTGTGATTATATAGAATTCGTTTTGTTTAGTTATTTTGTTAGCGGTTGGCAGTTAATTTCTCTATCAAATATATATCGAAGCTTAAGAATCATAAATATATTCATTTTATTCGGTATTTACGATCTATAAACTCCGGTTCCGACTCCGGCTCCGATAATTCTTTTTTTTTAAACTCCGACTCCGACTCCGGTAAACCACCTCCGTAACATCCCTGGTTATAATGTTGTTGGAAGAATATGAGATAAAGATATCGAGTGGACAGACATCCTGGATTCAAGAATTATCAAAAGAAACCCTGGTACAGTTGGTGAAACAAGTAGACCAAAGAATATTAATATGTCGAAATTGACGTTGCCGATTACACCGAGTTTAGATATTTTTAGTGGAGGGAACTGGAGAAGTAAAGAGAAAGAAGGAAGAAGAGAAGAGAAGGAACAGCTAAACTGTTTCCACGATATTTCAGAAGAGAAGAAAGTTCCTCTGCTATTAACAAAACTGAGCTCACATGTATACGATACCCTGTCAGGTTTATGTGCACCTAGTGCACCAATTAAAAGTACATAAATAAATAATACTAATAAATAATAATAAATATTTCGGGACAATCTTACACAAATCGACCTAGTCCTACGGTAAGCACAGTAAGGCTTGTGTTGTAGGTACTAGACGACGATATATATAATAGTTAGATACATATAAATACTTAAATACATAGAAAACACCCATGGTTCAGGAACAAATATCTGTGCTCATCGCACAAATAAATGCCCCGACTGGGAATCAAACCCAGGACCATCGGCTTCATAGGCAGGGTCACTACCCACTTGGCCAAACTGGTCGTCACATACGACAAATTGTGCACAAAGTTAACAGAGTTTTACCACCCTAAAATAAATTTAGCTGTGCACAGGGCCAGATTTATGGATAGAAAGCAAGAGGAAGGGGAAACAATCCAAGAATACATGTTAGCCGTGCGAAAATTAGCCAAAGACTGCGATTTAAAGGATGTAGATGAACACTTAAAAGAGCGACTAATTTAAATTTTCAGCGAAACCAGTTGAAGTGTTCAAGCTCTCCACAGACCGAGAGAAGGCGAGTCTACAGGCCAAGAGAAAACAGCATTCGAAGTGCCTCTGCTGTGGAAAAGGGGGACACTGGAAAGATCAATGCACATTAAGAAACAAATATTGTTCGAAGTGTGGCAGGAAAGGACATATTTTTAGACTATGCCCCCAGAAAAAAACAAATTTAAAAACAGTGGTCTGCTCAGAAGATAAGGAAGAAGAAATATGCAACACTAATGAAGAAGAATTATATGTTTCAAACACTTAACTTAGAATGAAAGTTATTTAAAAAAGTCCCATCAATGTTTTTAAAATTAAAAATTGAAAATATTCCATTTGAATTTTAAGTGGATACAGGCTCAGATATATGGAAGTGACAAGAATACATTCTTTTCACAATTAACCTTAGTACGCTCTAAAATAGCTATGACCAATTTTGACCAGTCCATTTCAAGGCCAAAAACAACTAAACCTCTGGTCATTAAACCTACCACAAAACATGAATACATGTACATATGATAAATCAAAACGAGAATATATATAATTGAAGTTAAAATTATCAATTTTTTTGAGAAACATCTAACGGTATTCGGGTATAACGTGTCAGGGGATGGAATCAGTGTAATTAAAGAAAACATAGAGCCCTTATTAAAAGCACCCCAACCTGAAAACATAAAAATGTTACGTTCCTTCTTAGGGGCAGTTAATTATTATAATATATTCCTAAAAATATGGCTACTATATTACAACCTTTGTACAATTGTTTAAAAAAAGATAAATTTTGTTGGACACCAGATTGTAATAAGGCTTTCTTGAAAATGAAAGAAGCTCTAACAAAAACAGTAACATTATCTCACTACAGTAATGAACTTCCAGTAATTCTAAGCCGTGACGCTTCAGACTGTGGGGTTGCCGCTGTTCTTTCTGTTAAATCTGACAATTCTGTAGTGAAACCAGTAGCCTATGCGAGCAAAAAATTAACCGACGCACATATAAAATATCCAACCATAGAAAAGGAAGCATATTCAATCATATTTGGTATAACTAAATTTTATGAATTTTTGTTTGGCCGAACATTTGAGCTACAAACAGACAATGCTGCCCTTGTTAGCATATTTGGGCCAAAAAAAGGAATCCCAAAGATGGCATGTAAAAGACTACAGCACTGGGTTATTTTCTTGTCAGGGTTTAACTATACTATCCAACATATTAAAACAGATTGCAACCCTGCAGATTATTTGTCACGCAACCCTACATCAGACAATAGCAGTTTTAGTCATCCATTATTAGGTTAAGTGTGCTAAGTTTTTTGTCTTTATCAAACTTTGAAAATGTAAATTGGAAAATAGGTCCATGTTCCAACAGGAATCAAAAAAATGTACCACCCTATCAGCTATAATGAGATATTTTACTGATGGTTGGGCAGATAAAGCTATCTTAAATGAAAAATTTAAAGTTTATTTTGAAAAACAGAATGAGTTAAGCATAGACCAAGGCTGCCATATATCCAATAAATAGGATGAAACAAATTGCTAGGTCATATTTTTGGTGGAAAACAATTGATAAGGATATTGCAGATATAACAAATGCACGCATGGTTTGTTTAGAAAACAGGAAGGGCCCCTGAAAAGGTACCATTGACACCTTGGCCCCCTGCTCAGGCAGTTTGGGAGCGCCTACACGCAGATTTTATAGGACCTTTCTGTGGTAAGATGTATTTAGTAATAGTTGATAGTTTTTCAAAGTGGCCTGAAGCTTATATGATGTCAAATATAACGGCCACTACTACTTTAAAAGTTTTTAGGTCACTATATGCTAGGTATGGGTACCCGCTCCATTTGGTGATGGATAATGGAACTACATGGACCAGTACTGAATTTAAAAATTATTGTAAATTTAAGAATATTAAAATGACATATACCTCACCTTATTATCCAGCTACCAATGGGGCCGTGAAACGTTTTGTGTAGACGTTTAAAAGTCATGTAAAGAAAATTATAGCTAGTGGGAGATCACTAGAGGATGCTGTAAATTTATTTTTATTCGATTATCGAACTATTGTAAAAGGGTCGACTGGTGTCAGCCCTTCAAAGTTAATGTATCAGCAGGAGTTAAGAACTAGGTTTTCCTTACTTAGACCACAGCCCGTAAGTGCTAGATTACAAATTAGTCAAGAAAAATTAGTAGAGTTCAGTAAGGGAAAGCGAAAGGTAACTTTTGATGTGGGGATGAAAGTAATGGTAAGAGATTTTAGAGACAAAAAAATCAAGTGGATCCTAGGAGAGATCAAGGAATGTCTGACATCAGGGGTGACTTATATGGTAGAAGTGGAAGGGAGGACAATTAAACGCCATGTTAACCAAATGCTGGCAACCAGTTTTTAGTTTTAAGTACCTAATATTGTTAGAATCTAAGTAATTCATTTTTCTTGTGCCGGGGAAGAGTGTGGTAACTAAACGCCAGTCACTCCCCCCCCCCCCTCTTTTGGGGATACATAGTTCACTAGCTAGATGTACTCTTGGTTATTATTTAATAAATAATATCATAAAGTGGCCTCCGTATTAATTAATTACGAGGTACCCCAAGACCAAGACCCAACTGAGCATCTCGGCATTACAATGATGAAAGAAGAAAGGTGAAGTGACAGGCGAAAGGGAGTTGGGGAAACTTTTCTTTTATATTTTTTCCAAAGGGAGTTAGATGAGCGTGTAAAATCAAGAGAGGTTTTTGTATTAGTCAATAGATTCTAGTCATCATCATCATAATGTCAGTCGTAAATCTTCCACTACTGGACTGGACATAGACCTCCCCCGAATATGTATTGTATCGTCATCTTAGGAGTCATTGCCATTATGGCCACGGTTGGCAGGCGGGTTGGCGACCGCAGTAGCTGTTTATTGGATTTCGTCGGACGCTGCTGCCCATCCGTCAGTTTTTCCCTATTTTGCCTCTTACAACACCCGCGGGAGGAGATGGGGCCCTTCTCCTCCTGACCAAAGCCAAGTGCACTACGAATATTAACAGTTAGTTTATACTACGACCAGACACCAGCGCAGGTCGGGCAGCAGCGTTCTCAGAGCTATGCGATGTTTTAACATACTGCGATCACCAAACCACCTGCCAAGCGTGGTGGTTAAGGTATTAAGTCCCAATGCTACTCAATACTGGCTGAAGTTGTATTAGTTACAAGCTAGTGCAATAAATAAATCTTTATTACTATTTAATTTTCTTGATTCCGACTGTGAATTGTACAAGCCAGATGGTCCTTCCTGTGGGTCGGTTTCCGACATCTGGCCATGAGCCGGGTGGAATGGAGGAGGATACTCGTAGGAACGCCAGGTGGGTGTCGCTTCGTACTTGGACCCCGGCTGCAAGTAAATTCCCGAACTTTCCTGAACATTCCCATGGTCAAAGGCATTTTCTGGACTCAACCGCAAGGGAGGCACCTGAGGAAGATACGAGGGTTTACTTGGTGTCTCACCATCATCATACAACTGATTAGTAGACATTGAGAGTTTCAGGTATAATTAAAGCACACATTCTGCGTAGTATTCAAACATCATACAAACTTTCAACTAGGGTCGCGCTAATTCGCGGTCGTGTCCGTGATTGGTGAACCCGTAGCCGTGCGCCCGGTTTCGTGAATCACGGCAACGGTTTTCTGGTCCGTTCTGTACGTTACATTCGGTTACGTGAAGTTAGGGTACGTGAATCCGTGTAGATCCGTGTAGGCGTGATCACGCCTTCTTATAACATTATTACAAGAAGGATTAGGGGCTTCGGTATCCGTTGAGTTTGGAAGTGACGCACTGTCTCTCGGTGTCGTGGTTGTAAGTGCCGTTCCGGGGTTTTTAACCGACTTCAAAAAAAAGGAGGAGATAATCAATTCGGTTGTATGTTGTTTTTGTTTGTATGTGTGGTACCTCAGAACTCCGTCGTTTATGAACCGATTTCAAAAATTCTTTCGTTGTTTGGAAGCATATACTTCAAGGTTAGTCCCATTGTTACCAGAACTCAGATATCATGATGGGATCCACGAGGAATTAAGAGAACTTTTCAAATTTTAAAGGTACATGTATGCAAAAAAACCTTTAAAATAAACAAGATCACATATACTTGATTAATTTCGACGGGTTCCGCTGTGTACGGGTGGCCGAATTGGTTAAAGCGTCAGCCGCGTTAGCTGGAGATGCGGGTTCGAATCCCGTCTCGAACACCGGTCGGTCCTCGTCGTTTTTTCTTAAGGTATATTTGTTATCTATTTCAACTTTTAATTTAGGGATTTCTGATGAAATATTACGAGTAACCTGATTTGATGTTTGTAGCCGAAAAATAGGTAACGGAACTTCATGATCAAATAATGTAGGGGGATCCTATTTGGGCTTTATGAAATCGTCATGAGATGCACTTTGGTAACCATGCACGTATTTATGTGTGTCTCACGTTTTGATCTGTCACTACGTCATTCATTCCGTGCAAGCATCAAATGTATATATGTAATATTGAAGCTGCCAAATTAAAATAGGTACGAATGCTTTTCAATATTTCATCTACTATTGCGTCGGTCACCATGGCCTAGCGGTTTAGTTATAAGAAATCATAATCTTAACATCAAAATTTATAGAAACTCGTAACTTTTCAAAACTACAAAAAAAAAACATAGTGAGTTCAAGCCTCTGTACCGCTAATGCCGTAGCGAGCAGCGTAAAGCTGTGTGTGCTGATGTGTTCTGATAGAATTTTCGATTTACTAGAAATATATATAAACGGGTCACTCACGTATCTTAAGGTCGAAAACCGCTCGACATATGTTTCGGTCCAATTCGTGAACCATAATCATGAGCTCCGTGCCGCACCGTCGCTGGCGGCTGCCCTTCGAGAACTTTTCATTTGCCTTTTCGATTTGCCTATAAGAGGGTGTTCGATTCACGACCAAGGTTGCGGCCCTGCACAAATCCGCACGCAAGACGCATGTGTTCAGCGGTATTAAAAGGAATTTAAATTATCATTGTTATGTAAACTAGATCCCAACAAAAACATAAATGTGTACAAAAAGGCCATATCTGAAAGAGTCACTGAGTCCGGGCGACTCGTGCATGCCGCACGTTTCGCACAATAAGAGTAAGATACGCCATACGATAAGGACGCCATTAGTATCACGATGATGTCATGCTCTGCCTCAGGCAGTGTATGTATACACCCTACATCCAGCAATCTCTTTTTAGTTTTGACATTGACAAAACCGAATGGTGGTTGTGTTGAAAATGTATTCGAGCGTATACCTACGTTAAAGAATTTTTTAAATCGCATGCCAAGTGACTTAAGGCATATTTTCCCTAAATGTTCAGATATTTATGATCACCCTGTCTGTGCAGATAACTTTGACGAGTTGTGTGTTCAGATTTAATTGAAAAACCACTGCTCACATATTTATGGCGAATTGGATGTTCAGATGTTATTGACCTCATTTACTATAAAGAATTTATTGAAATTTATTGCTGCTCAGAAATATTTGAGTACCTCGGCCGCTCCGATATATCTGATGGCGACTGTACAGTAACTTTACTGACTTGAAATAAACTAGAATATAATAAAACTGTACAACACACAATTACTAAACTGCACCAGACCTGCAAACTAACTACGTAAAAACGCATGTGAAATCCGCTACGACGCGGCCGGTTGAATGTTCTGGTACGTAGATTACCATTTAGGCATTCTAATATTTGTCATATGTCCTCTTAGTTCACTTAATCGTTTCCTCTTTCGCTTAACTTTATTTACACTGCGATTACCCTTATTGCTTCCTATCTAAAGTAATATTACCGCGTTAGGAAAATGTGCACACGTCCTACGTTGACAGCGGTCACGAGCGTACTGGCGACTGGGCAATAGTCGGCCGCCGCCGCGCGCTGAACTATTTTATTTTGCCAATAACGAAATCAATTGGTATTATTGATGTACTCAACTTATTAAAAATCTATGAAGTACAAATCTAAATCTACTTAAAAACTATTATTTAAAGCAAATTTTGTGTTGATATTCATAATAGTTATCGAAATATTTGGTTTAAGGTGTAAAAAACGAGTTATTTTCAAAAAAAAAAGCTATCGAGGTTTTTATCAGCAATCGTGTTTCTGATGAAGCCAAAAACTAGAGAATAGACTGAAATAATACATATAAAAAAATTGCAGTTGTAAGTTCTGTGAAAGTATTTTATTAATATTTTCTAAAATTGGTGTTTTCACTATCTAGAGCGCCTTAAGACATCGCAAATGTCTAAGGTGGTTGTCACACAGCCGCCGCGTCTCGAGACGCTGAGCAACGGACTCGCAGGCGGAGACAACGCATTACGAGTAACGTCCGAGTTTTAGCCGCATCTCCGTCCGGAGCTGCGATGCGCAACATCCCGCGTTACTCACATAACTGAAACTGTGGTAAATAATGCTACTTCTTTGATAGATGTGGGGCTATCCTTTTGCGATTTCGTTTTCGGTTTCGTACCACACGTTTGACGATGGCCCAAATCGTTGCCTCTTGTATCCTTTAGTAATTTATTATTGTCTAAAAAAGAATTAGCTAAAAATGTGTGATAGAAAAATACTGAATTTGCTTTGAAATTACTTTAAAATTACCCGAGTAATGACAAGAAAACTACAAGGATTTTATTTTGTTTACATTCAATGACAATGCTGCAGCCGAGTTTTGATTTTACTTCTAAAAGTTTGTATACCTCGTCCGCAGAGTGCTTAGATTTTTACATATGAGATGGAATTTAGCCAGACGAGATGCATTGTCTACAGACTAAGACAGAGTGAAAGTGTATAAATATGTTTTCACCGTATTAGCTCGAAAATAACTTTCTTTCTTTAAAAACAGATAGCAAAGTTGCACTTCATTCACAAGAGGCCAAAATAGTTTCATACAAATTGTATATTATTAATCGAGTGTTTTATAATGTTAGCTGATCGGTTGTTCTTTAAATTAATGTTTTTCATGATAAATGATTGAGACCAATTACATTTTTTGTCCGCAGGGTAGTGATGTGAAAAATCTTGTGTTTCAATCAGCAGCAAATTCTGCTCCCCTTTCGTGCCATGAAAATCAACTGCCTGCTTGCCACTTTTCAAACCCTCGCTTGGGTAAATTCTAAGATCTTTCGCAAGCTCGAGTTTCAATAATACACGAGAAGGTGAACACAAACTTTGCTTTACTACTCGTATTGCGATTGACCGTACATTCAGTGGAAACGGGGAGTCTAGAGTATTTAAGTATATCACATTAATTTTATACGTTACATCCGAGTACGCCCGTAGATACTCGAGTCACCATAACGGGCACTCGTAAAAAACTGTCGCTCTACTCCTGCACGCCAAAATCCTGAAGCAGCGATTTACAGTAATTGAAAATATAAAAATATGAGATATAAAGTTCTCGTCTTTGGCGTATCTATCGTATTATCTTTACTGCTGAGTTCGGAATACGATCGCAGATATAAGTTTAGACGGCCTGAGATGAAGTGGTGTTTTACTGTTAGTTATAGGGACATTTTTGATTGCGACGGAATGTGGTTGTTTTGAGGTTTAAAGACGTAGTACGTACGTACTCGTAGTTTATTTACCACAGAGCACATGAGCAAGTCTTGAACCTTGAATTCGGTCAGAAGAAGAGAATATACTCTAAGGCATCTCTAAGAAGATAAAGGTGAAAAACTTAGCTAAAGCACCAATACCCTTACCATGAGTTGTGACTTTGACGTTTTCGATAATTACTATCTGTGCATCTCGTTCGCACTAAAATGGTACAAGCGAGATGCAGAGATAGTAAACTCGATACTCGTTATCGAAAACTTCAATGTCACAACTCATGGTAAGGGTACTGGTCTATGTAGTAGTAACGTGTGTGTACACGTTGGCGTTCTATACTCAACTTTTGACGTAAGTTCCATATATATTCTCGGCACAACTACATGGACATTGCCCTTCAGTTAAGTTTTTCATCTATCTATCCATATCCATACTTAATATTATAAATGCGAAAGTAACTCTCCTGTCTCTCTATCTGTTACCTCTTCACGCTTAAAATTCTGAACCACCTGGGGTGAAATTTGGTATAGAAATAGTTTGAGCCATGAGAAAGGATATTTTTTATCACGCAACCATACTTTCAAGAGGAGCTTGGCTGTCCGACGAAGTCTTGGGGAAAAGTTAGTATTATATATAATTATTATTAATTTCGTCGAGGGGTACGGTAGACCCGAAAATTTGCACGAGAAGAAAAATGACTTTGCTTTCTTGTAAAACTGACTATTTCTGCGTAGTAAATCTGGTATACCTTGACGACCGGTCTGGCCTAGTGGGTAGTGACCCTGCCTATGAAGCCGATGGTCCTGGGTTCGATTCCCAGTCGGGGCATTTATTTGTGTGATGAGCACAGATATTTGTTCCTGAGTCATGGGTGTTTTCTATGTATTTAAGTATTTATATGTATCTATCTATTATATATATCGTCGTCTAGTACCTACAACACAAGCCTTACTGAGCTTACCGTAGGACTAGGTCGATTTGTGTAAGATTGTCCCGAAATATATATTTATTTATACCTTCATCTCCTTGTCCACGGTGGAGCCGTCCTTGATGACTTTGGTCTTCTTATTTCCTTGCATCTTAATTAATTGCTGTAGCTCTCAGAAACCGCTTCTGTTCAGACCGGTAATATAAATTTGGTACTAAGCTGAATTACTAATTTTTGTATTATTTATGTAAGCCTTAGTTTTAAATATTTCTAATCTAATACGTCTCTAAGTTACATTAAATAAATAACTTGATAGCTGAAATGTCTTTTAGCAAAATTATCCTTTGAATGATATTTTTAAAATGTCAGTAATATGACATATTCAGTTTTCTTCTTCTTCTTTAAAAAAATTTATCCATCCATCTTCCATCAATAAATCAATCGATGATTTCGCCAATGTCAAGTAGATTGGCTAACCAAATTTTGTTGACAGATATTTCCTTGTTGTATCATTAATTGTCTATGATTAAAAAAAAAAAGTCTGTTGTCAATTTATGTCATTCGTTTAAATTGTTCACGGTGGCTACAGGATTATTTAAAAAATATAAATAATAACGATACCAAGAGAGGTCCGCAACCTATTATTTAAGATAATAAACTATTACGAAAATGTGCGAAGTAGGCAAGAAGCATTTTTCAAGGAAAAACTGCAATGTTTACAATTCGTAAACAATGTAGTAGGTTGGTACTCTATTAATCTTTTGATACTTTAAGTAAGACTTCTAACATTTGCCTATAAAATATTGTCTTCGGTTTCCACTATTATAGTCATTCATTATCATTAAATAAAACGACTAAAACGGATTATATCGATTAGTCGACCCGTTGACCACGAACGCGGTAGTGTTCGAAACGTCGGGACGTAATTTAATACCAGTACACGAGATATAATCCATTTAGTAGTTTTATTTCATTTGCCTATACCTTTGATTTAAGTACAGTCAGCTGCAGAGGTAAGTATATAAATCCCTCTTCAACTTCATATAAACTTTGTATGCAGGGGGTATACTTCTCTGCAGCTGTCTGTACGTGTATGTATTACTCTCATAAACAGGACAAGTGTGTAATGACACGGATAAATTAAAAGTTCTCGAAACTATTCATAAAATAATAACTTTAGAACGTATGGAGTTTCTTACGGAGAATCAATATTTAGAAGAAATCGGTGGAGCAACTGGTCAGTAAAGTAGTAATCTATATTTCTATATATTACATCTTATTAACAAATTGCTGTTCGTTAGTTTAACTTAAACTCGAGAACGACTGGTCCGGTTTGGCTAATTTTGGTCTTGAAATGACCGTGGAAGTCTAGGGTATGGTAAATCAAGTGAAAAAAGTGCGAGGAAAATACTTAAAACAGTAATTTTATTTTCACCTCACTCGCTCGGAAAACCTTAGTTTACAGAGCGAAATCTGCGTGGAAAAGCCTATTTTATCCGCTAGCGTGCAAAAGTCATTCAAATTTCGAAGCCGATGATTGTAATTCTCTGTGGTGCATGTAACTTTTTTTTAAGTATAAAACTCCTTCAACGCGTGACTGGCGCGCTACCGCGAAAAACGATATTCGTAAATTTCGGACGATTGTCTCTGTCACTTTCATTGGAGTAAAAGAGAAAGATGCTCACAATATACAAACTTCGATGTTCGCAGTACCGCGGTGAGTTCATAATAACCATAGATAATAACCAATCAGAAACATGTTTTTGATTACAGAATTTTAACTTTTTTATTTTTACCTACCGGTGACTGAATATATATAGACACAGCTCTCCATACAAAAATGCCTTCCAAAATTGACCCCAGGCGCACTGACACTGACAGCAATCCCCTCTTCATAAATTGTCAGAGCAGTTTGGAGTTTATCCAATAGACAATTTCGCGCTATTAAAATAAAGTTGTGATTGGTTAAAAAAAGTTTTAAGCGTCAAACCTCATGCGCGGCGTTGCAATATTATGGCGTTGTCAAACTTACAGGGGTGATACTAACCGAGATGGAACCAATTTATATAAGTTTTATTTTGACACGATTTTGCTATTAAGATTACGTTTGTCCATACTTTATAAGAAGGTATAGTAATGTCGTATTGGACAACACTCCCACGATTTTGCATTACGACATTGCCTCAGTTTTCCTCCAGTAGGTGCCACGGGATAATGTCGCTCGGGAATATCGGAGGTGAATTTTCGTAAGTTTTTGCGCGACTAAGTCCCGTTTATCGTTATACTCAAAAGTTGAAACATAATATTAATATGTAGTACATATGTATTTTGGAATAATCGTAATAGTGTGAGTACAGTCAAGGAGTTTAATTTCCAACCAACAAAGGTTCAATGTCGTATTATCGTATAGCAAACTGTCACCATAAGAGCAAGCTAGAATAAGACGTTACTTTCATATATCGCATGCATTTTTCTGTTTACTAGGCAACAGATAAATAAGATCGACGTGGAGTACTGAACTTTGGGATGTAAAGACATTTTGGCAACAATAGACGACTACCGAGTCTATATTCATCTTTTTCGTTCTTGCCTTCTGCATTGCATATTCAAATGATAGTAACGCATATAGCTGGAACCGCTTTCAGATTTAGAAAAGAAAATGATAACTTTTCACAAAGAGGTTATCTGTAATATGCAATGGCAGATAGTAAGTATTTCAATCCTAATACTGAAATACAATTTTCGACCTTAAGGCATCGCGAATCTCTAACGACAATTCAATGATTGCCCATTTGGGCAGAAAATTAAATTCCGTGAAAACTATAATTTATAATAAATAATAAACCTTTCCGCGGCCTCCGGGAAACTAGAATGATTATGACGAAAAATTTACCATCAGCACATTTATAGCGTAGGTACTTGCGTTTTTAAATAAAAACATGTAATAGGAATTGCTCGTTACTTGAACATAAAATTAATAGTTTACTTACTAGTAGAAATGTTGCATAACATTATCACCATTTTGACACTCAGTATCATAAAGGCATAAGTCATTATAAAACTAGTATAGAGTTACGACATTTGGTTCAGCGTATTAGTCTATATATCAATATGTTACTTTATATAATTGTTTATCTTCTTCAGACTTACACATTCCAATGGATCCCATAGATTTTCTTGTATTTTTGTGGAGTTGTTCAGGTACCATTTTACCACAGAAGAAAGCATTTTATATGGTTTTTTAATTTAACAATTTTATATTAGCTGACATCTTATGTCATAGAAAGCTTCTGTACTACTAAAGCTGTCAAACTCCGCCGTGGCTCAGTCAATCGTTCGCGGCACACTAGCCGTGGGGTCATTTTTGAGCTCGAGTCTGGTTTCTATAGTATTACTAGTTCGTTGTTACCTACACTTTATTTTATGTCAAATAGGTTTTATTATATGTGCTAATAGTATTTCAGTTTAATTTACATATTTTGACTAATTAATCCGTTAAATAAAACACGATTTCAATGTTTATTTGATAAAAAAATTGAAATATATTTTTACATAATATTGTAATTTCTGAACGCAACCGAAAAAATTTTTTTTAGGTTTTAAGTTATCACAATTCACGTAAATATGTCGGATTTGTCCCGTGCTAACCTCTTGGAACTTAACGTTTCAACTATAAAAATGAATGATTCTAGTAGCGATGCCGATATGATTTCCCTGAAAAATCGCGAGATAAGTTTTGTTTTATTGTTTTTTTGTCGCTCGAATTTTCCTCGCTGTAGTGAGGTGAAAAATTGTGTGTTCCGCATGACTGCAAAATTATTTGGCGTCTCGTGTCTTGAAAGCCTCGCTACGCTCAGGAATCTATCTTTGAACCATTCGCTTCGCTCATGGTTCAATCTTAGCTTCCTTCGCTTGCTCAGCATTCAATTTCAACACTAGCGCCAAATAACCACTTTGCAGCCTTGCATAACAAATAACTATTTCCCATGCAAACTGTTAAGCCTAGCATTATCACGTTTTATTTTCGTATAGGTTTTTGTGTTTCAACTTTGAAAAATATACGAAATGAAGGGAAACAAAACAATGGTGAGTTTCAAATCATTTCAAACTTGGATAGCTTCGATGTTCAGGCCATCAAGAATACAATAAATG
Source organism: Grapholita molesta (assembly GCA_022674325.2). NCBI lineage: Eukaryota > Metazoa > Arthropoda > Insecta > Lepidoptera > Tortricidae > Grapholita > Grapholita molesta. The sequence goes on along the minus strand of CP053124.2, from coordinate 16,774,198 downwards.
AATATTATGTGGTCAGAAAACAAGTACCTACTCTTAGAACTCTTTTGGCCGATTTAAAAGTATCTTTAATTTTTACTGGGTGCAAAGAAACTCTGCGACAAATATTATTGGTTACCGGTTTTGAATTTAAACAAAACAAGAGCGAACGTTCAGTTCTCATTGAGCGGTACGATATTGCAGCTTGGAGGCATCGTTACTTGAGCACCATTGCTTTGAAATGCGCTGAAGGCAAGCCTATAATATATCTGAACGAAACTTATGTTCATCAACATTGTAAACCAAAAGAGTCTTGAGATTTTTTTTCAATCAAACCTGTTGTGGACGGGACAACAGGTTTGATTGAAAAAAAATCTCAAGGAAATAGGTATATTGTCGTGCATGCTGGTTCTGAAAATGGTTTTGTGCCCAATGCTTTGCTAGCATTCAGCACTAAATCGACCGCAGCAGATTATCATCACGACATGAATGTGGCAAACTTCAACAAATGGTTACGCGAAAAATTGGTGCCGAATTTGCACACACCTAGTGTAATCGTGTTAGACAATGCAAGTTACCACACTGTGCAAATGAATAAGCTGCCTAATCGACAAACCCGCAAGGCAGATTTGCAAACCTGGCTTATTGAGAAATCGATCACGTTTAATGAACGCTTTACCAAAGAACAACTCCAGGGTTTGGTTGGACAGCATAAAGAAGAGCCTATCTATGAAGCAGATGAGATTCTCTGGACTCATGGGCACGAGGTTCTAAGACTGCCACCATACCACTGCTTCTTGAACCCCATAGACACAAAATAGACAGGTACAGAAATCAATCTCCATACGGCTGGCCGCACACGCACGGTTTGCTGATCAGGATTCCGAATTCGGAATGCAGATTCGGAAACCTGAATGCGCATTTTTCATATTAAATGTTCGATCAGGCGCACACGTTCTTAAAATTACTGAACGGAAAAAAACCCGGCGTTCGTTCCGTGCTACAGCCGCGCGTTCGGGTTGTAAGAACGGAAAAAAATCTAATGACGTCATCCCGAACGCAGTTCATGCATATATATTGTTTCACAAGCCGCACACGAACGGAAATTTCAAGTCAGAAATGCGCGAGCGCCGTACTGAGTGGACGTGTTCGTCATTTTTGTGATATATAAATATGGGTGAAGTTGAAAATTTAATCATGTCCGTCTAAAAACATCCCTGTTTATGGGCTATTGGACATGTGGAGTATCACAACAGAGATGTAAAAGACTTGGCGTGGGAGTAGATCTGTAAAGAAATATTTATCTAATGGGAGACATATCTTAGCTCTTTTAAGATAAAATTGACTCTGTGTTAATCTTCGAGTTTTTAATGGGTGTACCCAATAACGTCGTTTCTTCTTCTTTTTGCTTAACGCCAGTAAAAGTGCTATAAAAACCCATTCCTCGTCGTCCATATCTATACGTGCTCTCATAAGAACCGTCGCTCTAGAACTGGCAGAAAAAAAACCTAATAATATACGAACGTGTGCGCTAAGCTGACGGTTTCCAATTCTGTTTTTCCGATTCGGAAACCTGATAAAGAAACCGTGTGTCTGCGCCCAGCCTACAAAGCGCGCTCGATCAACGCACACATAGACACTGCTCACAGACACGATATCTCGGACCAGGAGCGGTACCGCGAACATCGAAGTTCGTATATTTCGGGCATCTTTTTCTTTTACTCCAGTAAAAGGTGTCATGAGAGTGACAGAGACAATCGTCCGAAATTTACGAATATCGTGGTTCGCGGTAACGCCGCAGCACGGCTAGCACATCATTGTACGCGGGATAGCTCGCGCCTCGAGAGACAGCAACCGCGGCTTGTCAATTTCTATCTCTAGCTTTCAATTTCTCGATTTTGGTATCATGAGTTGAGAGGTCGAGAAATTTGTTCCACGCGGGAGAGCCATCCCGCGCGCGACACAGCGTGGGATGCCATACATCAATGGAACAAACTTTATTATTGTGGCAACACTGAATCGGTAAAATAAAATGGAACGAAACATGAATAGTGAGCCTTAAAAACGGAACGAACGATAACTTCGTCTCACTTTTAGGCTGGCCGCACACGCACGGTTTCCTGATCAGGATTCCGAATTCGGAATGTAGATTCGGAAACCTGAATGCGCATTTTTCATAGTAAATGTTCGATCAGGCGCACACGTTCTTAAAATTACTGAACGGAAAAAAAACCCGGCGTTCGTTCCGTGCTACAGGCGCGCGTTCGGGTTGTAAGAACGGAAAAAAATCGAATGACGTCGTCCCGAACGCAGTTCATGCATATATATTGTTTCACAAGCCGCACACGAACGGAAATTTCAAGTCAGAAATGCGCGAGCGCCGTACTGAGTGGACGTGTACGTCATTTTTGTGATATATAAATATGGGGAAGTTGAAAATTTAATCATGTCCGTCTAAAAACATCCCTGTATATGGGATATTGGACATGTGGAGTATCACAACAGAGATGTAAAAGACTTGGCGTGGGAGCAGATCTGTAAAGAAATATTTATGTAATGGGAGACATAACTTAGCTCTTTTAAGATAAAATTGACTCTGTGTTAATCTTCGAGTAGTTTATGGGTGTACCCAATAACGTCGTTTTTTCTTCTTTTTGCTAAACGCCAGTAAAAGTGCTATAAAACCCATTCATCGTCGTCCATATCTATACGTGCTCTCATAAGAACCGTCGCTCTAGAACTGGCAGAAAAAAAAACCTAATGCAAATAAACGCACATGTGCGCTAAGCTGACGGTTTCCCATTCTGTTTTTCCGATTCGGAAACCTGATAAAGAAACCGTGTGTCTGCGCCCAGCCTTACAATACCAAGTTTAAAGAGATAGCAAATGTGCTTTTTGAAGTCGGAAATGTCAGTAATGTCAATATGTTCGTAATATTTTATTGTAAAATGGCACATTTAAAACTTTAATTCTTCGAAGAATTGCTACTTTTGCACGGAAAAAGTAAGTAAACACGTTAACAATTTAATGTTTTTGTTATAAAGTCTTTACTCAAACTATTGTTTTACTTTAAAACAAATACCTATGATATGTATTATTTTTTTCTTTAAATAGCGCATAAACCGATTATCTCTAACCGAATCTTGTGAACTCTTTTTAGAGGTAGTGCGAACGTGCAGTCAAAGATGTTGATGATGGACTAGTTATTTGAAGTTGAACAATCGGAACAATCCTCTCATTGCTATGGATGGATTCACATGAAAATTCTTGGCATTATTGTTCAGAGTGTGCTGTGGCCGCAGTTGAGCCTTGTGCCTTTGAGGGTGTTACCAAACCGAAGACATACTTTACTTTCTCACTGCACAGAAAATAATTATAACTAACTAAAGGTATGTATGTCTTGTACAAGTTGTACACTTTTTACAAGCTTTTATCTATCCTAAATTAAACCAATGTAATGATCAAAAAATGGAAAGAGAAGCTGTCATGAAGGTCAGATCATAGCCAGTTGAATTGTTAATTGTACTATCTAGAAAATATTTATAATTACTAAGTACCAAATATCAAAAACATCACCATTGTAGTTTTGCAGAGTCCGGTCAATAATGTTTATTTTGTGAACCATTACTAATTGTGAAAATTGTTTCAGGAGGTGGTTGACGAAGTTAACTAATATGCTGTTAAAAGGATAGCCATAACATAACAATGTCGGCCAACAGTGAAATTGTTTAAGTCTTCATTAATTTCATTATTTTAAAACTTATTTTAAGGATGATTTGTGATAATAACTTTTTAAATTTTCTCAGAAGTATTTGGGTCAGCAAGTCTGTTGACATGTTTCATTTAGTATATCAGTGTCCAATCCTAGTATGATACAGACATGAAACATGGTTTCATAAAAATATAACATATAATAGAGATAAAATGAGGATACTAAAATAAAATGTGCTGTATCATATATGTAAGTGCAATGCAATTGTGTGGTGAAGATGAAGTTAGTAAATTCAACTAAATGTTGCTGCTCTGAAAAGTGGCAATTTATATCAATAAAGATATTTGATCATTTATTTTATTTCAAAATATGTCTTTAATTACCCACACCCCCCTGAGCCCTAAGTCCAATAGATTTTGGTTCCTTTATTGAAGTTGAGTGCAGTATGAGCTTCCATAATGACATGTTAGCCCATACATATACAACCTTAATTTGTATATGCGTGAACATATTTGTATTTTAATAATATTGTTTAATAGAGAAATAGTAGATATACAGTCAGACTAAATAAATATTTGCAGTATGTTCATAAGATTTGTAAGAGTCAGAGCTGTAGGTACCTACATACTGTACTAGTCAATAGAAGTAACTATGAAGCAGTAGGTCCCAGGTTCAAACCTGGTTACGGTAATTTTTTTTTTGTAAATTGTGGCCAACCCAGAGTATATCTATGTTCATCCGTTATGAATGTTATGCATGTCTGCCTGTTAGCCACGGACATCCACTGCTGGACATAGTCCTCCCCCATAGACAGTCAGCCTTAGCAATCTTCAGCATAATGCAGCTAGCAACTTCCAGCGAACAGTAAGAGGTCATCAGTCCATCTAGTTACCTAAGTATTTATTTTTTATTCGCTGACTTTATCGAGCTCCCTTGTTCTTCCGTGGGTTCGTTATTGATATTCATTTCGTATCATTATATAACTACTAATTTATCAGGTATTTGACAAAAAACTACGTAACGTGCAGGTGTAGTGTTCCTACGGCGCCAGTTCGAAACGGCGGCACGGCGTGTAGCGCTGGATCATGAGCTAATGCTAGACATTGGGTTGTCCTTACCACGTATTACGCTAATTAAAAATATTTGTTCTAATCTATTCTTTGAGTAAAAAAAATATTGCCGCCGCGAAATTTGATAAAAACATGAAATAAAAATTCAGTCAATAATTTACAGGAGGAGTCTTGACATGTCCATTAAATAAGAGAGCATGATATTTTAGTTTAATATAGCGCCAAATTTGGCATAACGTAGAAGAAATGTGTTTATTTCAGTTTCTCGGCACCCCCACAGCTTGAAGAGAAATTCTCTTATTTTGACGTAAACACGCGAGTTATTTTGTCTTCTAAAGAGCACTTGTGCTACGGGTTTCCATCGTATCCCGCGTGGAACTGTCAACCGACAAAATTTTGTCGGTTTGACATTAGGTCGCGAGTCAGCGGGATCTTGTGCTACCGATTCGCGAGAGTGCTCTCTGTCGCGCCTTTTCTCGACTGTCACGGCTGTCGCGCCCCACTTGTGCTAGCCGTGCAGTTTGGACCACTGCAAGCGTGAGTGCCATCCGAAAGAAAAACGAAGATATTTTTCTCCCATACAATCTTTATCAACCCGAAAAAACAACAAGCGCCGCAGGATTTCTTACATCTTACGCGTTTTGGTAAAATGGTCTCTGCTATCATCGTTCGAGAAAGGCGGAAGCGCCGCAGGATTTCATACATCTTTCGCTTCTTTGCGAGTATTTTATATTATTCCAGCACTAAAGTTGTTAAGGCGATAGTTTCTTACAAATTGTTAATAAATTAGCCCTTATTCCCTAAGATATGGCTGTCAAAATTTCTATTGAATGACAAGAGACACTTCATCTCTTCAGGAGCGGTACCGCGGTACCGCGAACAACGAAGTTCGTATATGTGACATTATCTATGAAAAGGGACGTTATTGTCGATGGCGCTTATGACGTTGTTAGAGATGACGCGATACATACATAACGCGGTTCGACGTAAGGCTTGAGATTGAGTTTTGTAATTGTTATTGAGTTTCATATTCAGATTTTCATATTTAGTTTGGTATTCAGATTGAGATTGGTGATGGGATCTCCAAAGTTCCTACGAGCGTCTAGAAACATGGATCACCCTGTATGTGTTTAACCGTCACCACGTTATTAGTGTGTAGTGCATACATGCCCTGCCCAAGGTAGGGTTATTATAAACCAAGCATGTTGCACACGCCACCGCGTTACCAAGCCAATGTCGCAAGGTCGGCCAAGCCTCGCAACAAAGATCGTGGTAAGAGCACTGATACTACCGCTCGGTATAGTCTCAGACACTCCGACAATTCTTACAATTCATGTTTTACTTATATGAACCAATCTTAAAAACTTCAATAGCGCGATGCAGACCCGAACCTGTGATTGGATGATACGTGTGACGCAGATGTGACGACTTCATTTGTAATTTGTGTATGCTAGTAACCAAAATCAAACATAGTCCGATCGTATTTAAGCTCAAAATACATTAAGTATATTAAGCTATACAATTTTAAAACCACGTGTAACACAAAACGTTAAATAAGGTTAATAAAGGATCACTCTTATTCATATGAAAATAAAGCATAATTTTATTTTTAACTTTAAGTTTCATAGGTACATTTGAATGCAAGACAAGTCACAATAAGTACGTATTTATACCTTTAACGAAACTTAAATAGTGAAACCTAATGTTTTGTCTTTGTCATACTTCCGTTAGATAATAAAACAATGCCGTTCACTATAGATATAAGAATACAGGTAGTCGTCAGAAACGATGTTGTGACTCGTTTTAATTACCTATACCCTAGTCCATGTGTAAAGGTATCATATAAAATTTATGTGCATTTACATTTTGCTGATAGTTTACATATGCACATCCTGATTAAATTAAATGATGTGGCGAATTAGAAACAAGTTGTGACTTGTTTTAGGTATACATTAGTCCACGTGTAAGTTATCATATTACGATTGCGCATTCACATTTTGCTGAATTAACAGTAGCCAACCTTTATAAGCGCATGTTAAGTAATTTTCTCACATGTGAATAGCATTGTCTACTGCAATAAATACGTGCTCGCGATCTACGACTTGGTAAGTTTCTTTTTTACTAACCATTTATTTTACTAGTGACCTTTAACAACAATAACATATTTAAAAAATCTAATAAACATTAAGGATTAGTTATTTATATTTTTCATCGTCCGTGTCACCTAAATTATGATTATTTACTATTTTTCTCTGTTGTATTTTAGTTTTTCAGAAAATGGGAGATAGCGAGGATATTCACATTGCCTTTTCTCAATACGCTCAAGATCCGTTCGAACTACCGCAAGAATTTGACGACAGTGACCTGTACAAAAAAATCAAGAAAACTATTGACAAACCAAAACAGAAGCAACGTAAAGGAAACCTGGATAACAAAATAGTAAAAAGGAGTATCGGACATCCACCATGCTTCGTTATAAACAACAAATCCGTTAAAGGAAGCAGGCTCATTAAAATTCAAATTATCGACATAAAAGATGACGTTCCTGATGAAAACAACCTTACTGAAAGGGTGCTCCTGAACGCACAGTATGTAGCTAACGATGGATACGACGAAATAATTAACAGAGCAGAAGAGGTCATCAATAAGATTTCGAAGAAAATGTGTGGTTATAGTGTTAATTTATAAAGTGTTATAAATAGTAAAATAAATTTCATTAAAAGTAATTTTATGATTCTTTTATTTCCTCAAATTTATTATACATTTTTTTCTCATTTATTAAAATATTTGTTGGTAAAGGTTGAAAAAAAAAAATTAAAAATAAAATTTATTAAATAGCATTTATTTCGAGAAAAAAATAACAAATTAACATTCAAAACGTAACTGATTGTGTAAATACCATTTTTTTATGCATATAACATTTTTAAAAGCACAATTATTTACAGTTTGGATATAATTCTTTTACCAATTTAATTTTTTCCATTACCTTCACATAGGTCGTCTTATCTTTTATATGGTTAACAATTAGTCTTTTGAATTCTCTATAATCAACATAACCCTCATGCCATAAAATACCTAAATGTTTTTCTAGCCATCTTGTCTGTCTCTTTTCATTTTCAGACAATTTAGAAAATGGGAAGAGGGGTTTAATTAAAAAAACTTGAGTGTATTCCAGTGTGCTGTATGCGAATTCTTTGACAATAAATTCATTTTCTTTTGTTTTAAAACCTTGAAGGTCTACAAATATATGTTGCATTATAATATTTATGATACTTTTTTCGTAATATTACTTAATGGTCTATATTCAAAGATACTATCATTTAAAATCACACAGTAAGCTGAGGTGTTCTTTGGTATATCTGATTCACACTCCAATTGAACTCTGACATCTACTGAACCGGTTTTCAAGGTTTCGTTTTGACGTGAACAGTTGATAACAAATAAAGGAGCTATATCTTTAAAATCTTGAGGACTTAGCAACGGCGCTTGGAGACGGTTATAATAAGACTGCTGAAATTTTACATACTATCCGTATAATATAGCAAATTTTTCAGCTGAGAAACTAACATCAAAACTTTCGTACGGAAAGTAGATTGAATTTAAGAAAACATCTCTCATATTACAGTGATCAAATTGTGTTATGTCTTTATCAGCAACATTTTTTCCGCTGTTTTCAATCCGATTATAATGTAACGAGGCTTTTCAATTTGAGATGAAGTTTTGATAGACCAAGAATGTTTTGACGTTTCTGGCAAAAGCGGATACTCATACAAATTCCAAGTCCTAAATGGTATCTGAATGGCACGATCTCTTTCCAAACATTTGAGTAAGTTTAATCTCTCCCGATCAGACACCTTAACATGAGGCATGCGCCATACTTTTTTAGATAAATAGTAATATTGTCTATGTATTCATTCTTATTTAGCTTAACGCTATTCAAATTAGTATTGGATCTTAAGAGAATAAGTTCATGCTTGCAATTAATAATGATTTTGTTATAATCCTCAGCAAACCCGAGAATTTTGTTTAAAGGTACAGACACAGAAAATGTACCATGCGTGTTTTTTGTTCCGTTGACATTAAATCCCCATAACTTAGACATGGATGCTTCCAGTTCATTCATAGATACAAGAGATTTCATAGTTGTTGTAACTCCTGCGTTTTTAATTTTATCAATTTCGATTCCATTTAGTTCGTATCGAATATCTTGAAATAGATGAAGTATGGGGTTATTTGTCAAAATAATACTTTTTACCTCTGCTTTTGTTTCTCTATTGAACGCAGCTATAGTACCTTCTATGTATAAAGAACTTGCTAATGGTAGTACGTAAAGATCTTGCTGGTTAATAGGTATACGTATTTCATCGTTGAAATTAAAACTTGTCACGTACGGCTTATATGATTGATATTCAAAGCTCCCGATAGAGTTGTCAACAACAAAAGATTCTGTTAAGTTTAATATACTCATTTTAATAGACCTATGCTTTGAAGAAATTCCTTTTTTTGTTTTGTAAGATTCCCTTTAGGTCTTCTTTTCGTGATTGCTTGATGAGTACTGGTAACATGTTTAAGGAAGACTGAAGTTTTATTAAAGTCTATCATTTTTTTCGAACATGCAAGTATATCTGAATCTCTTCACCTCGTAAATTAACTAGACTATTGTTAACATCTAAAATTCTTATCGTAATTGAATTTAAGCTGTTTTGGGTTACAGGAAAATAAATAACGTTTTTTGGTGTTTCTATAATCCGGTAACCAGGTGGTACATTTGGCACAAACTCGTGAATAATATGACTAGGTTTTCCGTTTATAAATGATCCGCTTACTATATCACATTCAATGCGCACTATAGTTGTAGACAGACTGGAAACAGGATAAGGGGATTCTGTTAATATATTTGCTGGAAAAGATTCTGTTCCGAAACCGAGTAATCTACCAATAGATCTCTCTTTATCAAAATAAATGTTTTCAGAACACAAAATTGATGTTTTTAATGTATTATTATTGCAAGTTAATGTAAACGTGCATTCTGTAAGGTGTTCTTTAAGGTAATCATCAAGATCTTGAAGTTCGTATGATCCTTCAGGAATTTCAATTTCTTTGTTTTTTCTATAATACAATTTATTATTTCTATAGTCTACATTAGGTATTGAATTAAAAGTTGATATATACAATAGTCCACACTCATATTCACCATCTAGTTCAAGAGCTGGCGAATGGTTTGTTATCAGAGTAGAAGATGTTCCAGTTATTATGATGGACGTCCCTTAAAAGTAAAGTATTAGTCAATATGACTTTAATTAATGTGAGTACGACCGGCTTAGTGACTATAGTCAATGTGAGTAAGACCGGCATAAGATGAAACTTGATAAATGATAAGCTTACAAAAATACAACTGAATGGACAGGACATACCGGTCCCAGATGAGGTTAAGAACCTAGTAATCACTTTCGACCAAAAGCTAACTTGGAACCCTCACCTGAAAAACATTTTACAAAAGGCAAAAATGACCTTGTGGACGTGCTGTCGAATGGCAGGAGCAAGATGGGCGATAAGACCCAAAATTGCTCTGTGGCTATTTACACCGGTAGTAAGGCCCATAATTACTTATGGCTCCGCGGTCTGGTATAACAAGACCAACCAAAAGACAGCAGTCAACAATGTTAAACAGCCTGCAAAGCATCCTTTTACAAACTGTCCATAACCTAGAGAGGTTGCCTTATACATTTTTCTAAAACGGCCGTACTGAGTGTCAGACGCCATCAGCTGTCAAGCTGTCTCTTTCTAATATTAATCATTACACAAACAAAACAAACGGACAAACGGGCTTCAAAACGCTTCCTAGGAATACTTGTAGGTACGGCCTTTATTAAACTGTGAATTAAGAAGATAAGAACTATTTTAGTTGAATATCCATAACATTAATCGCTCTTAGTCGTGGATTGGAAAGCGAAACATGAATATATCTCCCTGTTTGTTGGTACACTTTAGGTATGTATGAACACGTCGAAGGCATTATTTTGCGTTATTTTCCGAATAGTCGGCGATATTTAAGCAGAAATCAAAAAACATGTATACGAAAATTTTACAAGAAAAATTCAAGTGACGGGTAATGACGGATTATTAAAGTTATGTCAAACCTGGTCAATCTATTTGAATTTGTGAAATCTTGATATGAAAACCGTTGACGGTGTTCATCAAACGCCACCTATGTTAATTTATTGGCAACAATTGGATGGGTGAAAAGCTAATGTAACGCAGTGAACGCGTTTAAATTCTTGACATAACCAAAATTGCGTAATTTCATAAAATCAGACTACGAGGGCCATCTAGTGAACTGGTCGAAACTTAAATTATGGGTTACAATTGTTTATTTGACTTTGGCACTCTATATACTATATACTTTCTGCCAATAATTATATAACACGTATTGTTCAAAATTCGTATTGTATAATTGTTTTGTACTTTAATGGTTTCATTTTAAACACTGCGGGGCCGTCTCGATTACGTGTTTTATAGTTATTTTTTTCTATTTGTTTACTAGTTAAAGCCAAAAAAATGGACTGGAATATGCTGTAATATTTATTTTAAAACTAACTGGTAACTCTCCGGTTTATTTGTACAATATTTTGTATGTAAATAAATAATGTTGTAATTTGACTTAGTTTTATTTTATTATCCAAAGTTAAGTTTCCCGCTAAAATATAGTAGTCGAGGAGAGAAAGGGACGAGCTATATATAGCCCTGTCCCCCTCACCCCTGTAAAACGAGCTAATGTAATGGGCAGAAACTAGATGGCAGCTCTAGCGGGTGTTCATTCCATAGATATACTAATATAACTAGATCGAGTACTAGCCCGAAAAAAGCGAGCCTAGTGAGATAGCTACCACACAGACCTTTGTCTCTTTCTATAGGGTGACCACGTTAATTTTAGAAGTTAGGAAAATTCTATTAAATACAATAGTGTTCTTATGTACTAGATCGGTGTAGAGACCACGCCGGCAGCTCTGTATCTATTTGACATACTACATGCGTTTTTTGCTTCCCAAAAATTTTAACTTCGAATACTTATAAAATTTATTAAAAATCGTCTGTGGTATCAAATTACAAGAAATTAAATGTAAAAGAGGTTATGACGATGATTTCTAAAATTAAAAATAAATAACCAGATGGTGAACGAATAAAAATAAGCTCTTGCGGTGTTCAAATTTAAGAGTGTCGGTGGAGTAAACACCAATCTTCTTTTCTCTCCGACAGCCTTATAGGTTATTTATACTGTGTGTAAGTCTAATACGGGCGAAGAATTAAACCAGACATAGGATTTACCAGTATAATCATTAACCAAAAGGTTTTTTCTTTAATTATACCTATTATACACATGTAATTATTTTTTGTAAAATTTCTGAGCAGTAATGTACTGCGAACATTACGCGATATGAGCTTTTGAAACGAACTGTCAACGAGTGTTTAACTCGAGTGTGTTGCATTACATTGCGGGCCGAATTTTTTTATATGGATAAAATTTTAATTGTACTTCTAAGCAAAAGTTATCTAAATATATTTCTTATGTCCTATTCTACCCTCCGTTAAGAGATTCGCCCGTATAAGACTTACACACTGTATATTATGATACGACAACAGCCTTCTTCATATTTTTTAGATATGTAAATCGGTAATGTCGGACATCAACAAACCAGACGGACCGATGACCGGGTCGCTGGTAGTCGGTGGCCGCAGTATGTTAAAGTGTTCTTCATGTGTGTGCTCCATGTGGCAGTCTATGGGAGAGGCTTATATTTTGTCGTGTTGATTAAAATACAGCCTATACTTTTATAAAATATAATATAATCGGAAATATTTATGTATTAAATATGGTTTTCTTATTACAACGTACATTAATGTGTAAAACAATAAAATGTTACGTTCAGTTTTCAATGTTCAGATTTTCATTTTATTTGAAAAATATTTATGTTCTTCAACCACCATTTTGTTATTTACGATTCTTATTTTATAAAATTAACCTCATAACCATTTTTGTGTATAATTTCCTGTAATTGACACACACGATTTGAGTTTTACATGTTGATGTTTTTTAAATCTTTACCGGGTGAAAATTCGCATTTTGCACACTCATATATTCTATATGTTTATTAGGTATATCAAAAAAATACACACAGGAAATTAAACCACTATGACCCCGCTTCTGTGGGAATTACTTTGCCCCAATTGCTATATTCCCTCTACTATAATATACAATGACAATGAAACCACATTTTACAAATTTTAATAAATATGTTTAATGTACTTTATCTCAACACCAACATTAATGTTGTCCTGTTGTGTAATTGTCCTCGTCCATGTACAAGCATGGTTACCCTAGCATCTAGTTGACTTTGGGTTGCCATAGATCTAATATTATTCTTGGAATAGCATCATTCAGAAAGGGACAGAGGTCTGTGTACTTGCTGTCCTACTCGGCTCGTTTTTTTTCTTCATAATCGGCGAGCGAAAGTAAACCTTAACAAGATGCATATAAAGCACGTTTAACTTATTGGTATTTTTCACAGGGCTTGTTCCAGTTATACTAAAATTTCCTTGGCTAAAACAACATATTTACTGATCTCATATTCTGTCATTTATTAAGAATTCGACAGCAAAAATTTGCAGTGCGATATATATATTACATAGTATTTAGTTACGGTTGCATTTGTTAATTTTTATTCTAGTTTTTGATATTAGTGACGATCGTTTTATAAATCTGCCAAACATGAGAAGTCCGTGGGATAGTTTTCCTATAATAGACCTAGGTATAGATCCCAAGATTATAGTGATCTTCGTCTCTTTAATATGCTGCGTACGTATCCACCCTCTCCAGCGCCCGCCGCGCCCGTGGGGGAGGCGACACGCATTGCTGAGCCACGCGCCCCTCGCGACTTTACGAAGTAGGCACGTGGCTCAACAATGCGTGTATGTGTATGTAGTCTGTGTGTGCCCTGCTCGGCCTGACCTGCGCTTGTTGTCGGCAGCTGAGCACGCTGATGTACATCTACGCGTGCTACGTGCACCGCTGCCTCATGAACTGGGTGCTGCTGGGCCTGGCCTGCTCCTGGTGCTTCTTCAACATCGTGCTGTTTCTCGGCACTCTGCTGGTGAGCTTGCTTGATACTGGTAATGGCTTCTTAGCCTCGTCTGGAGGCCGCGACGTCGAATCGAAGATTGCTACCTACCAATTGCTACCTGAGTGTGAATGTCAATTGTTGCGCTTATGTTATGACCAGGGCTCGTATTGTTCATGCCGTTGACGCAAAAATAAAATCACGCTTCATGCCACTTAGAGGAAAATTCCAATCAAAATTTTGTAATAATCATATGTCAATCTCCCATATTTAGTGCAATTATAAATGAAGTTGTAGAAATTTTCATTTTGTACTTGGACACATGTTGTTTATGCTTAGACCCAAGATTCTTATGACGATGACGTCACTATAATGTAACGTGGGTGTAAAGCCTCCGTGGATATTCCTATTATACTGATTAAGTTTGCCTCATTAACATCAGTGGATTGCGAGCGGAGTTTTTCGGAACTTAAGTATATTTTTGATTTTGATGTGTAAAGAAGTGGAATTTGGACAAAATACAGTTCTTTTTATTTAAAAACTTATTAGTCACAAACTTTTGTATTAATTGATTAAATTATTACTTAATATGACTAATTTTAAAGTCATGTCCAGATTATTGCGAGCAATGTCGCAAAATTTGTCCGATCTCTGCTTATGAGATATGAAGCGCCTATAATATGCGAGGTGGCGAGTAGTTTGTAGCGGCCCGTGTTGTCGGCAGGAATCACGCAAGCCGCTGGAAGTGTGGATGTACATAACCATACCGTACACGGCCGTGATGATCATGCTGATGATCGGGTACGCGTCGCACTGCTGCTGCTGCTGCGAGGCGCCCGAGGGCTGCGGCATCGCCTTGCTCGTGGTGGGCATCGTCTTCTACCTCGGTGAGTGCCGCGGTGCTGCGAGCGCCGGGAGCTCGGCTCGTTGCTCCTAAATATACTGATTCAACTTACGATATTCACACATCATTACAAACTAAAAGGTCGCGACCATAGAACCGTACTTCCGAAGTTCCGGCAACAATCTAGATTAGAGTAGCAATACCTTTTGTTCCAAGACGATGAAGCCCGTATAATTAGTAATTAAATACAACAATGATCGTAACACAATTTCTCTATATGTAATACAATATCACGCGTTCTCGGGGCGGCTGCTCTCCGCTACGTCTGTCGCGTGTGTATTGCGTACCGTCGTAAGTGTACATGTAGCCTGCCAGAGCCGCGGGGGTCCTACGTTCCTCTCAGCGACACGAGCTTACAATCCAGCATAAGTGACGGTTTTAAATTAATGCAAGGTTTTAAAAGATTACTAACATCATATTTACTCTACTTAGTAATAAATAATAATACAAAATAAAAATAATCATGTCATGTAGGTATATAATGTTATATAGTTCTGTAAAACGTATCAAAACAATAGAACATTATAAAAAACCTAACCTAGGGTGATTAGGTGGTTAGGGTTGCAGAGAGAGGAACCGCCGAACTATGCGCGCCGTGTCCAGGAGTACCGCCGTCTGAATATGACCCTTGAGCCAACCGCAACCACGTGAACCACGTAGCCAGAGTCTCCCAAGATGTTGATGTTGGTCGTGACTCTTTGTTATGAGGCCGATCGTTGAAACAACTATCGGTACAATGATCGCCGAATCAACTAATTTTATCTATAAATATTATTATGAAATTTACACTATTAATTTTATACAATATTGAATTTGCCGTGTGTTGCTTGTTGCAGTGACACAATATTGGTTAGTATTGGTAAACACAGCTCGCTTGAGCTTCCGCCTTTTGAACACTACCACCGGACGCCCCACATGGACGACGGAAGATGATTCGGATAGTATATTTATGAAACTGGATGACGGGTACTACTAGTGAGAAGGAGACGTAGCAGTTATTAGCGTAGCGTAAAGGGCGCGCTCCTAATTCCAGTTTAGTTTTGAAAGTTATTTGGGACTGAATATTACTGTCTATTATTTTTCGAATAAGTATGCATGTATTATTATAATATAGTTGATCGAGATTTATTATTTTAATTTCCGAGTATATTTTATGACTGGGAGTGAGACGGTCGTATTGAAAGAGAGTCTTTACAATTTAATTTTGAACAATTTGAAGATGTTTGAGGGTGGCTTTATTCGCGCTGCCCCATGCTTCAATGAAGTAATTAACGTGAGATTTTATCAGCGAATTATAAATGGTATAGCGTACCTGTCGAGGAAAGCAGTGCACCGTGTTGAATATGCAAATATGTAGGGTGATGAAATGGATTGGTTAAGTTGCATTTAAAAAAAAATTGTTACTAAATATAGTGTTAGTAATTTAAAATTATTGATTATTAAAATACAACTTAGTGTTAATTTTATGAGTTATATCAATCTGATTATTTTTTAAAATCTTAACATTAGGTAACAAATCTTCAACTACTTCATATAGTCCATTAAATACAGAATCTAACTTATTACCTACTTGATTTTTTACCATACTAAATCTCCTGGCTTATATTTAATACATAAGTTTAACTTAGTTAATTTTCTACTACATTTACTCGGCAATAAGTTATTTCTGGCTTCTAACTGTGCTCTTTGTAACCTATACTTTAATTCTTTAGAATAACTCTCATAGTTATAGAGAGGGTCGACAGAAGAAATTAAATTGTTTGGTAATTGACAGTGTTTGCCGACAACTAATTCGTATGGCACATATTGCGTCTCTGAGTGTACTGTGGTATTAAAAGAAAAACACCAGTAACTTAACCAGCTGCTCCAATCGGTGGTGTTGTTACTACATTGTATCCTAAGGTAACAAAGCTCCTAAGCTTTTGTGCGTGTTTTCGAGCGCACCTATAGTTTCGTGGTGATAAGCAGTTGAGTGTAACTTTTTTCCACCAAATATATATATTTTTCCAATAAATTACAAATATCACTAAATACGCTGGACCCTGTTCGGTACCCTGATCTGTTACCACTTCGCGTATTCTATCTGCTATCACTTCGTGGTATCCATATCTTAAAATAAAATTATTTACAAACGCTTTACTTACTGATTCAGTGTCTTTTCTTTCTAACGGGTATGCTTCTACGAACTTTGACAGTTCACACTGAATTGTTAATACGTACTTATAATTATAATTATCTACATCTAATGGTCCAAGTATATCTAATGATAATTAAATCCTTTCGAAAGACGAACTTGGTGTGGAAGTTATCACCATTGGTTCCTTATTGTATTTATTAGTGTGCTTGTTGTACTGACAATGAGCACATTTCTTTACTTACTCGTAGTGTAGAAGTAGTGACGTTTAATATTATTAAGCATTCTATTAACCCCCGCGTGGCCACTTGTGGGTAATAGATGAAAATCGTTCAAAATGACTCTTATGTCGTCTTAGTCGTATACTCTCGTAACTCCTTTTGTTACAAGAATCCTAGGAATATCACATGTATATAGATAGCTAGATAATAGTTTTTCATTTCTCATGCTCGGAAAGTGGGTCATTGTTTATCTACTATGCGGGTGGAAAGTGATACGTTTCGGGTCCTAGGGTCGCAATTTGGCATATTCCTATTAGTTCTCCCCTTGTGAGCACTCAGTAGAACAAAGTGGCGAAAATAACCTTATTTACCGACGCCAGAAACAAATACATTAGAATAGTTTTTTCTCTTAAATTATAGGAATTTTTTGTAGCTATTATCATGCATAAAATATGTCAATTCATTCAAATATTTATATTATTGGGTTCAAATCTTTAAGTGTCTTGGTTCTATATTACAGTAACAAAAAGGGATATACCTACGAAGTTTTTTTAAGCTTTAACATGTGCAGTTAAGCAACGGCAGTAACTTATACAGCCAAACATGAATGTATAATTACTTATTGGAAATATTACCTTCTTATTAAGTCATTATTACATTGAATAGGACCATTTTATTACAAATTCTATTACTTTATACATTTTCATGTATAAAGGCAAAAATTTTAAAAATATAGGCCCTTTTTCGATTATACTAAAATGCTGTTCAAGACACTCGTTAATTCGCCAATAACGCGCGCGAAAAATAGATTCTGTCCGTTGTGACAATTATCTGTGGACAATTATGCTGCAAGAAAAAAGTTTGAGGCTGGATTACGCGCAACTATTGAAAACACTTGGATAGTAAACAAAGTATAGTTATATTTTGAAATTAATAATTACGGTTTATTCAAGCGATTCTAAAATCGACCTAACACCTGACGGAATTAGAAATAAAGGTCAAGTTATCATGGAAAACCTCCTACCGCAAGTTTCAATAGAAAATCGTATCAGTATTGTTATCGTATCAGTTAACTTGTATGAAATGGCGGTCCGAGAAAATAGTGAAATATTTGGCAGAATGTGTCCTGATCCTTTATATATTTTAATGATTTATCAATACAACTTATACCTTCAGGTCCATGCTTCAACTTAAACAAGCTGATGCGGTAAGATTAGTTTTTAGTCAGTCATTTTATTATCTAAGAGACATTTTTTTTATTTTCTTCTTGCTCTGATTTTACTTTCCTCACATTCGAAATGAAAACTAGTATGCTTAACTCGGGTAAAAATCACTCATTTCCGACTCGCACTATTAGCGCTCTGACTTCGTTCGATCACCAAACTACCTCGTCGTCAATGAGTAACTATCTACCCTTGATTAACAATCTACTATATTTTTTCCGCATTGCGATTGTTCTTTATTAATATAACTTCGCATATCTGTTGCTCCTTGCAAAACTGTTCTAATTCCCTCGCTAACACGCTTACGGTAGATAACGATCGGGACGTTAGATATATGCATGACTCACTTGGTATGTACATAAAATTTCCCTTACTACTCATTATTTTATTTCGTGTTCGACATGTCGTATTTATTTTATAATTAGAACTTAATATAAGTTCAATACAATCTTTTGGCGGTTTGATGATTTCCACAACTTTAGGTTGATCAAGCCAAATTTGCGGTTTCACCTGTCGGTAAGTCTCTTAGATTACGAGTTTGTTGTTCGCGCAACTTTCGTGACTGAGCCCTGTCAATGTCAACGGTCATGACTGATACGACGGATGATCTAATATTTTTTAAATCTTCACTATTCATCGGTAAACGACTCAATGCGTCGCAGCTGCATTGTTTCGTCCCGGAATATATTCAATATCAAAGTTAAATTCTTCTAAATACAGTCTAAACTTAGTCAATCTGCTCGAAGGATCAGTCATTCCAAAGAGATAAATTAAAGGTTTTTATGGTCGGTGACAAGTTTAAACTTTTTCCCATGGAGATACGGTCTAAAATGCCTTGTCGACCAAACTATCGCTAGTAGTCGATAATGGCATATCGCGTTTCAGCGGGCTTAAGATTTCGACTTGCATATGCGACTACTTTTCCTTTCGAATTAGATAAAACTGCGCCCGATCCTATCTTTGATGCATCTGTATGCAAGATAAAAGTATTATTTTCTGAAAAATCTGGGTACCTAATCTAATACTTGTGGACTTGTAAGTATATTTTTTAATTTTAAGAATGCTGTTTCACACTCTGGGGTCCAATTGAAAACTACGTCTTTCTTTGATAGTTGGTTTAATGGATAAGCTATGCTCGCGAAATTTGGAATAAATCGCCTATAATAATTGGCAAATGCAACAAATCTTTTGACCTCATCTGTATTCGTGGGTCTTGGGTATTTAGTTAATGCGTCTACTTTGGCTGGGTCGGGTTCTACTCCTTTTGAAGTAATTTTGTGACCTAAATACATTGTCTTTACGTAAAAAAACACATTTAATACCAACAATACCAAAACTCTAGTTTTGGTATTATTGGTGGTGATTTGGTATATTTATTTGCGTATTTAATTTTGCGGTGGAAGGGAGGGAACATTAATGCATGAAAAAATACTCAAGTAAATATAACGGGTTGGCACTGATTGACTTGCATGTTATTAAACAGCGGAATAGCAAAGTAATATTATTGTTGTTAATAATATGGACTTCCGCAAAGTAACGCCTGATTCAATTAATTACTAAGTCAGTTAATCCATACTTTTGTTCTTTTTAAAGAACTCTCGTTCTTAGTGTGTAGTAGGAAACATAATGATAGTAGGTAAATAAACAACCTTTAGTTTTATTCAGTCTAATTACAACTAAAACAAGAAATCACTTTTTCTTGTTTTAGTTGTACCTAATGTAAGTTATTAAATCAAAAATATTTACCAGAATAGATACGTGTACTCGTAGCAATAACAATCTTAAGTATTTTTTAATTCTAACATTATGCAACCGTGTGATCCCGGCTGACTAGAATAGCACCGCCCCATCTCCTCCCCCGGGTGTCGTAAGAGGCAACAAAGGGAAAAATCCTACGGACGGGCAGCAGCGTCTGTCGAAACCCACTCTTTAGCTACTGCGGTCGCCAACCCGCCAACCCAATACAGCTACTACCTGCCAAGCGTGGCGACTATGGCAACTACCCCCAATATGATACAAGTCATATTTGTGGGAGGCCTATGTCCAGCAGTGGACTGCATACAGCTGAAATGTATTATGCAACTTTAGTTGCAAATGAGCTCACATCCCGCCCGACGGTAAGTGGTAACTGTAGTCTATGGACGCCTGAAAAGCCACCACGGCTAGCACATCATTGCACGCGGGATAGCTCGCGCCTCGAGAGACAGCAGCCGCGGCTTGTCAATTTCTATCTCTAGCTTTCAATTTCTCGATTTTGGTAGCATGAGTTGAGAGGTCGAGAAATTTGTTCCACGCGGGAGAGCCATCCCGCGCGCGACACAGCGTGGGATGCCATACATCAATGGAACAAGCTTTATTCTTGTGGCAACACTGAATCGGTAAAATAAAATGGAACGAAACATGAATAGTGAGCCTTAAAAACGGAACGTCACTATTCACGATAACTTCGTCTCAGTTTTGCAATACCAAGTTTAAAGAGATAGCAAATGTGCTTTTTGAAGTCGGAAATGTCACTAATGTCAATATGTTCGTAATATTTTTGTTGTAAACGGCGCATTTAAAACTTTAATTCTTTGAAGAATTGCTACTTTTGCACGGAAAAAGTAAGTAAACACGTTAACAATTTAATATTTTTGTTATAAAGTCTTTACTCAAACTATTGTTTTACTTTGATATGTACGTACCTATGATATGTACCTATTATTTTTTTCTTTACTTTAATAAACCGATTATCTCTAACCGAATCTTGTGAACTCTTTTCAGAGTTAGTGCGAACGTGCAGTCAAAGATGTTGATGATGGACTAGTTATTTGAAGTTGAACAATCGAAACAATCCTCTCATTGCTATGGATGGATTCACATGAAAATTCTTGGCATTATTGTTCAGAGTGCGCTGTGGCCGCAGTTGAGCCTTATGCCTTTGAGGCTGTCACCAAACCGAAGACATACTTTACTTTCTCACTACACAGAAAATATAACTAACTAAAGGTATGTATGTCTTGTACAAGTTGTACACTTTTTACAAGCTTTTATTTGTCCTAAATTAAACCAATTTAATGATCAAAAAATGGAAATGAGAAGCTGTCATGAAGGTCAGATCATGGCCAGTTGAATTGTTTTTTGTACTATCTAGAAAATATTTATAATTACTAAGTACCAAGTATAAAAAAACATCACCATTGTAGTTTTGCAGAGTCCAGTCAATAATGTTTATTTTATGAACCATAACTAATTATGAAATTTGTTTCAGGAGGTGGTTGACGAAGTTAACTAATATGCTGTTAAAAGGATAACCATAACATAACAATGTTGGCTAACAGTGAAATAGTTTAAGTCTTCAATTAATTTAATTATTTTAAAACTTATTTTAAGAATGACTGTGATAATAACTTTTGAAATTTTCTCAGAAGTATTTGGGTCAGTAAGTCTGTTGACATGTTTCATTTAGTATATCAGTGTCCAATCCTAATATGACATACAGATATGAAACATGGTTTCATAAAAATATAATATATAAAGGAGATAAAATGAGGATACTAAAATAAAATGTGCTGTATCATATATGTAACTGCAATGCAATTGTGTGGTGAAGATGAAGTTAGTAAATTCAACTAAATGTTGCTGCTCTGAAAAGTGGCAATTTATATCAATAAAGATTTGATCATTTATTTTATTTCAAAATATGTCTTTAATTACCCCTATTACCCCCACCCCCCTGAGCCCTAAGTCTAACAGATTTTGGTTCCTTTATTGAAGTTGAGTGCAGCATGAGCTTCCATAATAAGAGCTTAACCAATTCTATCTTGAGCTTCCATAATGGCTAACATGTCATTATGGAAGCTCAATACAACCTTAATTTGTCTATGCGTGAACATATTTCATTTTAATAATATTGTTTAATAGAGAAATAGTAGATATACAGTCAGACTAAATAAATATTTGCAGTATGTTCATAAAATGTATAAGAGTCAGAGCTGTACCTACATACTGTACTATAGTCAATAGAAGTAACTATGAAGCAGTAGGTAACCAGGTTCAAACCTGGTTACGGTATTTTTTTTTTTGTAAATTGAGGCCAACTCAGAGTATATATGTTCATCCGTTATGAATGTTATGCATGTCTGCTGTTAGCCACGGACATCCACTGCTGGACATAGTCCTCCCCCATAGACAGTCAGCCTTAGCAATCTTCAGCATAATGCAGCTAGCAACTTCCAGCGAACAGTAAGAGGTCCTTCTAGTTATCTAAGTATTTATTTTTTATTCGCTGACTTTATCGAGCTCCCTTGTTCTTCCGTGGGTACGTTATTGATATTCCTTTCGTATTATTATATAACTACTAATTTATAAGGTATATGACAAAAAACTACGTAACGTGTGCTAGCAGGTGTAGTGTTCCTACGGCGGCACGGCGTGTAGCGCTGGATCATGAGCTAATGCTAGACATTGGGTTGTTGTGTCCTTACCACGTATTACGTAAATTCAAAATATGTAGGTCATCTGTTCTAATCTATTCTTTGAGTAAAAAAAATATTGCCGCTGCGAAATTTGATACAAACATGAAATAAAAATTGAGTCAATAATTAACAAGAGGAGTATTGACATGTCCATTAAATAAGAGAGCATGATATTTTAGTTTAATATAGCGCCAAGTTTGGCATAACGTAGAAGAAATGTGTTTATTTCAGTTTCTCGGCACCCCCACAGCTTGAAGAGAAATTCTCTTATTTTGACGTAAAGACGCGAGTTATTTTGTCTTCTAAAGAGCACTTTTGCTACGGGTTTCCATCGTATCACGCGTGGAACTGTCAACCGACAAAATTTTGTCGGTTTGACATTAGGTCGCGAGTCAGCGGGATCTTGTGCTACCGATTCGCGAGAGAGCTCTCTGTCGCGCCTTTTCTCGACTGTCACGGCTGTCGCGCCCCACTTGTGCTAGCCGTGCAGCCCGGCTAGCACATCATTGCACGCGGGATAGCTCGCGCCTCGAGAGACAGCAGCCGCGGCTTGTCAATTTCTATCTCTAGCTTTCAATTTCTCGATTTTGGTAGCATGAGTTGAGAGGTCGAGAAATTTGTTCCACGCGGGAGAGCCATCCCGCGCGCGACACAGCGTGGGATGCCATACATCAATGGAACAAACTTTATTCTTGTGGCAACACTGAATCGGTAAAATAAAATGGAACGAAACATGAATAGTGAGCCTTAAAAACGGAACGTCACTATTCACGATAACTTCGTCTCGCTTTTGCAATACCAAGTTTAAAGAGATAGCAAATGTGCTTTTTGAAGTCGGAAATGTCACTAATGTCAATATGTTCGTAATATTTTTGTTGTAAGCGGCGCATTTAAAACTTTAATTCTTCGAAGAATTGCTACTTTTGCACGGAAAAAGTAAGTAAACACGTTAACAATTTAATGTTTTTGTTATAAAGTCTTTACTCAAACTATTGTTTTACTTTAAAACCGTACCTATGATATGTATTATTTTTTTCTTTAAATAGCGCATAAACCGATTATCTCTAACCGAATCTTGTGAACTCTTTTTAGAGGTAATGCGAACGTGCAGTCAAAGATGTTGATGATGGACTAGTTATTTGAAGTCGAACAATCGGAACAATCCTCTCATTGCTATGGATGGATTCACATGAAAATTCTTGGCATTATTGTTCAGAGTGCGCTGTGGCCGCAGTTGAGCCTTGTGCCTTTGAGGCTGTCACCAAACCGAAGACATACTTTACTTTCTCACTGCACAGAAAATATAACTAACTAAAGGTATGTATGTCTTGTACAAGTTGTACACTTTTTACAAGCTTTTATTTATCCTAAATTAAACCAATTTAATGATCAAAAAATGGAAATGAGAAGCTGTCATGAAGGTCAGATCATGGCCAGTTGAATTGTTATTTGTACTATCTAGAAAATATGTATAATTACTAAGTACCACATATCAAAAACATTACCATTGTAGTTTTGCAGAGTCCGGTCAATAATGTTTATTTTGTGAACCATTACTAATTGTGAAAATTGTTTCAGGAGGTGGTGGATGAAGTTAACTAATATGCTGTTAAAAGGATAACCATAAACATAACAACGTTGGCCAACACAGTGAAATAATTTAAGTCTTCAATGAATTTAATTAATTGTTTCATGTTTCATTTAGTATATCAGTGTACAATCGTAGTATGACATACAGACATGAAACATGGTTTGATAAAAATATAATATATAACTAATAGAGATAAAATGAGGATACTAAAATAACAATACTTTAATAATATTACTTTGTTAATTATTGTATCTAATGAATGTTAAATTTGTAAGATAGCTGTAACTTTTTTTTTACATTTGTATTATGATCTTTTTTTTTATACTGAATAAAATTATAAAATAAAATTTGCTGTATCATATATGTAACTGCAATGCAATTGTGTGGTGAAGATGAAATTAGTAAATTCAACTAAATGTTGCTGCTCTGAAAAGTGGCAATTTATATCAATAAAGATTTGATCATTTATTTTATTTCAAAATATGTCTTTAACTACCCCCATTGCCCCCACCCGCCTGAGCCCTAAGTCCAACAGATTTTGGTTCCTTTATTGAAGTTGAGTGCAGTATGAGCTTCCATAATAAGAGGTTAAGCAATTATATCTTGAGATTCCATAATGACATGTTAGCCCATACAACCTTAATTTGTCTATGCGTGAACATTATTCATTTTAATAATATTGTTTAGTAGAGAAATAGTAGATATACAGTCAGACTAAATAAATATTTGCAGTATGTTCATAAGATTTGTAAGAGTCAGAGCTGTACCTACATACTGTACGAGTCAATAGAAGTAACTATGAAGCACTAGGTCCCAGGTTCAAACCTGGTTAGTGTATTTTTTTTTTGTAAATTGTGGCCAACCCAGAGTATATATGTTCATCCGTTATGAATGTTATGTATGTCTGCCTGTTAGCCACGGACATCCACTGCTGGACATAGTCCTGCCCCATAGACACTCAGCCTTAGAAATCTTTAGCATAATGCAGCTAGCAACTTCCAGCGAACAGTAAGAGGTCCTTCTAGTTATCTAAGTATTTATTTTTTTATTCGCTGACTTTATCGAGCTCCCTTGTTCTTCCGTGGGTACGTTATTGATATTCCTTTCGTATCATTATATAACTACTAATTTATAAGGTATTTGACAAAAAACTACGTAACGTGTGCTAGCAGGTGTAGTGTTCCTACGGCGCCAGTTCGAGTCGGCGGCACGGCGTGTAGCGCTGGATCATGAGCTAATGCTAGCCATTGGGTTGTCCTTACCACGTATTACGCTAATTAAAAATATTTAGGTCATCTGTGCTAATCTATTCTATGAGTAAAAAAAATATTGCCGCCGCGAAATTTGATAAAAACATGAAATAAAACTTCAGTCAATAATTTACAGGAGGAGTCTTGACATGTCCATTAAATAAGAGAGCATGATATTTTAGTTTAATATAGCGCCAAATTCGGCATAACGTAGAAGAAATGTGTTTATTTCAGTTTCTCGGCACCCCCACAGCTTGAAGAGAAATTCTCCTATTTTGACGTAAACACACGAGTTATTTTGTCTTCTAAAGAGCACTTGTGCTACGGGTTTCATCGTATCCCGCGTGGAACTGTCAACCGACAAAATTTTGTCGGTTTGACATTAGGTCGCGAGTCAGCGGGATCTTGTGCTACCGATTCGCGAGAGAGCTCTCTGTCGCGCCTTTTCTCGACTGTCACGGCTGTCGCGCCCCACTTGTGCTAGCCGTGCAGGGCTTTTTCTACGGCTGAGCGTCGAGACTAAAGGAAGGATAGTGAGTGTTAGTTGATAAGAAAACTATGTGTTTAAGATTGTTCGCAGATTTTAGGAGCGGATACGCTTACGAACAGTGGCTGATATCGTCAGCTGTTGGAATCTCTCGCATAGAAGACCAGCATGAGCAAATCATGATGCTCGGAGGAAGTGAAAGAAACTGCACTATGGTATCATACACCAAGGATCTCCCGGTGAGAAACTTTTAATTCATTCGCTTGTATAGAAATTATACATATAATTAAAGATTAGTGGGTAGATGTCGATACGGTGCCGAAACTTTGAAGGCCTTTTTAATTGATACGTCGTTTAATTAGCAACGAAGAGTGTCTACAGTTGTCTTGTGTTTATTTAGCCGATTATATTAAAGTGAGTTAAGCATTTGTTGTTCAGTTGTGCTTTGATACAACTGGGTTCTGTTCGGATAAAGATTGGAGGGTAATTGCGTGTGAGTAGTACGGACCAACGAGGTATAATGAGACTATTTGGAAGATACCTTAATATAGCGTGCATTTTAATTGATTATAATAGTTTGTATTGACAATGTGCGTTCTTGTGTTAGTTCGTGTATACATATCCTAGTATGAGAAATAGTCATGACCTGCTATATTACAAATAAGGTTGCCGGAGTCGATCTCTTGCATGACGCTTCAAATGGTACCCACATTTTAAGCATCTCGGTTGGTGTCATTCAGCAACAAGATTAGATAATATGCTAGAATATAATAGAAAATACCAAGAGTTTGTGATACCATTTACCCAGCGAACAAACTAAAGATCCTATCGTGATTCTTTGGGCGTACTATTTATATTAATTGCAGTGGGTAGCCTTATAACTTTGTGAGCTGGATAGGAAACTTAAATGTTTTAAGATTTGTTTATTTCTAAATTCCCGGATAACGCGTTGACACGAGGAAACCTGGAAACACGGAGGCTGTGTCCGATGGCTTCGGATGCTAAGGGCGGAGTCTCATTGGATCAACGCTCCATGTACGAGCATCGGTGCAAGTATTCAGTCAACTAGTGAAGATGGTTAAAACGGTGGTTAAATCTGATTTATTAATATATATATGGTGCCAATACAAACATTATATGAAATAGTCTTCACAGTTAATTAGCTATCAAATGCCAATATGATTCCATGTGGACTGGTTGTTCGGTATAAAACTAGAATGCGTCTACGCATACGTAAGGTTCAATGTTACCAATTATTATGTTATGTATGTTTCATGGTGTAGAGGCATACATGTTAGCATATACGTAACGTCGGAAATATAACAAAGATTCATATTTAATAGTTATTCTGAAATCATGGATTCAGAATAACAAATAAAAACGAATCTGCTTATAAACAAGTATTGTATTAATTTCCCGGTGTACGAGCGTCGTGCGTAAAGGAGAAAGCCGCCATCACAAGACTGCCGAGACTGCAGGGAGCTGCATTGGGCGAGCTTCGATGGTTCGTGCAGTTGACTGCCGAGACTGCAGAGAGCTGCACTGGGCGAGCTTCGACTGTTCGTGGCAACAGCCGACCTCCGCATGCGGACGCGTACTCCCGGTGATATACGAAAGGCGTTCCTGTGAGTCCGTTCAATATTTATCGGTTACCTACCGATTTTTAATGCTTTATACTAGCGTTACGTTAACTTGAGGATGCGGTATTGGTATTTTATTGGATTTATTACTAGATCGGAAATGATTAGGTATTTACTGTGATTGACATATTATTCGGTTTTGTACCTTTAAAATTGATAAATTATCATCTGGTACACAAAGAACGCAATTGTTGGCTTTATTACCGCGTTCCTTGAAACAAGTTACTACTACAATTTTATGTTAATTATCTTTGTACTTTGTACATAGAATATCTACACTTTATTTGATGTAAGCGGTTACAATAAGAATTATTTTTATGGTGACCGTTTCAACAATGAGGTAGTTATATCTGAAACAGTTTCTGGACCATGAGATGGTTATCTATTAAGAATGGAAATGTTTCAGTATAACAAAAGGTATTGGTATTACCCAAAATTATTTATTTCAAATGTTGCCAAACAAAGGTTTTAATACCAGGCTGATGAAGTACGCACCTGTGTTTTACTATAGGGCCTGACCATGCTTGTCAACAGCGGAATTCTGTCTTTGGTGGCCTCCACTCAGTGAACTTTGAAAAGGGTGATCTGAGAGGACGTGGAACTTGTTCCAAAAAAATAAACTGCTTGAATGAATCTTATTAGATCCATACAAGACGTATATTTTCACAAGGTTTTCGGTGTTAATGTAATTCTGGAAGTAGACTTGCTAAATGGACCTTAAGGGGTTCCTATGGAAAGTATATCTTATAATGAATTACGAATAATACCATTAACCTCACCCCACGAGAACTCTGTTGTTATTGCTTGCCTATGTAAATTATTGAAGACTCCATTATATATTTCCGACATTTATATATCGCACTATATGGACAAGATGGTTTGCATCGGAGTCAGCGATGATAACGGACTATTGGCAGGATTGACTTACGTCATTTATCTGCTGTGATAAAGCTAAACATTACTGAGACTTGCAGACGTAATGCTCAGTAATGTGGTCAACTTAGTTATAAGTGATCTTAAGTACGATTCAATCTGGTTATAAGCCACGTGTGTATGTTTGGTTTTCGATTATACGATTGGGTAAAGGTAACAATATATACTACAAAAGGCTTCTAGATTTATCCAGATCAGATAATTGTGTTGATACTATTTGTATCTATTTAACATAATAGAATGGCTGGTTCCACAATATTAGGGACAACTCTTGCGTTTTTGACGTGTTTATGGCTGCTTGGTTTCGGTTGCTATTGCCACATTGAATTGCTATTTATTCATGATCATAGTTCCATGTGAGTTTTCCTATGTGCTAATGCGTTTGTTAGGGTCAAATATTGTATTGTTAAGGTCAACCTGAAGGTAATGTAAACGAATGCGTGTCTATTAGATAGACTTGCCCAACAGGGTTGCCTTGTTCACGCGGACGGCCCGAGGGGTGTGCATATTGTATATGTTATACTAAATCCCCGTAGGGTTTCATGGTCCACAAATGTTAAGGAACACCCTAGGGTTACGCATTGACTGCAATCAACCGTTTTGTTTATTAAAATAATCTTAATTAATGTAAAGGTCTAAATTGATACGAAGCCGACGTCAATCTAAGGTTTATAGTTTTAATAAATATAACTTCAATAAATCATGCGATTAAATTATATAAATGAAGAGTAAATTACTCTCAGATCCGTCAATAATAACTACGTTAATAGCCAGTAAGTTCGGTAGAGTCTATACTTTACCAAAACATACAACGGTCATAATATTATTCTATAATACACGACCTCCTACAGCCAACAATAGCATTCTAATGAAAATAGGTACGAGTATGTATTAAGTACATTGACCTATTAAGTTAATATAAACTAGCATTAAGTTCAGGTTATAATTAAGAGTGCGTCAGTAGGTATGTGTTATAATATTAATCGTTCTGTAAATGTTTTAAACCATGGTTTGATGTTTGACATCTTTCACACCTCGGAGAATCTTGGTTACTATTTATCATAACAAGAGTCCAATAAGTACCACTATATGATCAGGCCATCGTCTCTTATTTCAATTATAAGATATAATAATTATCTCTTGTGTCAATTCATGTAATAATTGATTCTAATTTTAGTTTTGTGTGTGTGTGCAGGTTAACCTTGGGCGTCAGGTTTTTTATTCCGTCATAGTTTTCCTGACATAACGTTTTGGCCCTAGCAACTATGACGGTATATACAATGCATCTTTTCAGACTACATTGTATATAAATTTTAACGTCTTAACTTTCATTAAATATACTATATGATCGTTGAATAAATATATTATTAACTAACGTGTGTTTCAGTTGTTCTATATACCTTTAGATATAAAACCCTGGTTAGATAATAACACCTCATTTATGATAGTCTTATTTATGTCTTTATTCTTTAGATACATAGTAGAGTACAACGAACTAGTAATACTATAGAAACCTGACTCGAGCTCAAAAATGACCCCACGGCTAGTGTGCTGCGAACGATCGACTGAGCCGCGGCGGAATTTGACAGCTTTAGTAGTACAGAAGCTTTCTATGACATAAGATGTCAGCTAATATAAAATTGTTAAATTAAAAAACCCTATAAAATGCCTTCTTGTGCGATAAAATGGTCCCGAAACAACTACACAAAAACGCAAGAAAAACGATGGGATCCATTGGTTTGTGTAAGTTTAACCATGAATGTGATAAACTTACACAAACCAATGGATCCCATCGTTTTTCTCTTCCTCCTACCGCCAACAATAGCATTCTAATGAAAATAGGTACGAGTATGTATTAAGTACATTGACTTATTTAGTTAATATAAACTAGCATTAAGTTCAGGTTATAATTAAGAGTGCGTCAGTAGGTATGTGTTATAAATGTTATAATATTAATCGTTCTGTAAATGTTTTAAACCATGGTTTGATGTTTGACATCTTTCACACCTCGGAGAATCTTGGTTACTATTTATCATAACAAGAGTCCAATAAGTACCACTATATGATCAGGCCATCGTCTCTTATTTCAATTACAAGATATAATAATTATCTCTTGTGTCAATTCATGTAATAATTGATTCTAATTTTAGTTTTGTGTGTGTGTGCAGGTTAACCTTGGGCGTCAGGTTTTTTATTCCGTCATAGTTTTCCTGATATAACGTTTTGGCCCTAGCAACTATGACGGTATATACAATGCATCTTTTCAGACTACATTGTATATAAATTTTAACGTCTTAACTTTCATTAAATATACTATATGATCGTTGAATAAATATATTATTAACTAACGTGTGTTTCAGTTGTTCTCTATACCTTTAGATATAAAACCCTGGTTAGATAATAACACCTCATTTATGATAGTCTTATTTATGTCTTTATTCTTTAGATACATAGTAGAGTACAACGAACTAGTAATACTATAGAAACCTGACTCGAGCTCAAAAATGACCCCACGGCTAGTGTGCTGCGAACGATCGACTGAGCCGCGGCGGAATTTGACAGCTTTAGTAGTACAGAAGCTTTCTATGACATAAGATGTCAGCTAATATAAAATTGTTAAATTAAAAAACCCTATAAAATGCCTTCTTGTGCGATAAAATGGTCCCGAAACAACTACACAAAAACGCAAGAAAAACGATGGGATCCATTGGTTTGTGTAAGTTTAACCATGAATGTGATAAACAATTATTTAAATTAACATATTGTTGTATAGACTAATACACTGAACCAAATGTCGTAACTCTATACTAGTTTTATAATGACTTATGCCTTTATGATACTGAGTGACAGAATGAGGATTAGGTTATGCATCATTTATACTCACAAGTAAATTATTCATGGTATTTTTAAGTAACAATCAATTCCTATTATATGCTTTTATCTCAAAAAACAAGTACGCTGCAAATGTGCCGCTGGTAAACTTTCCGACATAATTATTCTAGTTTCCGGAAGGCCCCGAAAATAATTTATTATTTAAAATAATTTTATAAAAATATGTACGTACAGTCATGGAATTTAATATCCTACCTATTTCATTTGAATATCATTAGACATGTCGCAATGCCTTAAGGTCGAAAGTTGTATTTCAGTAATAGTATTGAAATGTCAAGACATATTATCTGTGGTTGCTCTTATTCTCTTTGCGAAAAGTTACCATTTTCTTTTCTAACTCTTAAAGCGTGTATCTTCTTAGTGAGTATATATTTTTTGCGAATCTATCTACATTCTACTGCGTACCCCGAAATTAGAAATTTCGTTACTTGCATCCCTACCTTTCGAAGATTGCAAGAACGAAAAAGATAAACAACTACTCAGAAGTCATCCGTTTTTACAAAATTTTCATGACGTCTCAAAATTCAGTACTCCGCGTCATTTAGTAAATCTATTGCCTAATTATTCAAACAAAACAATGCATGCGATATATCAAAGTATCATCCTGTTCTAGCTTGCTCTTATGGTGACAGTTTGCTATACAATATATAATTTAATTTGTAACCCACCTAGGTTAGAAAATAAATTACTTGACTGTACTCACACTATTACGATTAATCTAAAATACATATGCACTACACGTTAATAATGTGTTTCAACTTTTGAATTTAACTATAAACGGGGCTCAGTCGCGCAAAAATTTACGAAATTTCACCTTCGATGTTCAAGAACGACATAACCCACGTGGTACCTCAGTAGGTACCAGGCCTCAGCCTTTCCTTACTGGGCAACGTCCTAACGCAAAATCGTGGCAGTGTTCTCCGACACGTTATTAACGATATATATATCTTCTTATAAAGTATGGATAAGAGTAATCTTAAAAACAAAATGGTGTGTAGAATAATATTAATATGAATTGGTTCCATCTCGGTTTTATCAACCCTGTAAGTTTGACAACGCCATAATATTGTAACGCCGCGCATGAAGTTTGACACTTTAAACTTTTATGAACCAATCACAACTTTTTTTTAATAGCGCGAAATTGTCTATTGGATAAACTCCAAGCTGCTCTGACATATTTATGAAGAGGGGATAGCTGTCAGTGTCAGCGTGCCTGGGGTCATTTTTGGAAGGCATTTTTGTATGGAGAGCTGTGTCTATAATATCGTCACCCTAGTTCACAACCGTACTAACTACACTTTGAGCAATTTTCCAGGAGAGCAAATCTAATGTTTGCATATGAATATTATATCAATGGTAGACAAAAAGTTATAAATGATGTATTAGTGATGTAAAAGGTCTTCGAGATATTATATTTCAAATATAATTTACCACTTCGAAAGATTTCATACTGAAAATTGAACTTTAGACAACTAAACCCCTCACTTAATACAAGTGTGCACGTGTTAAATACGTCATCGATGTAGTTAGGACATAAGGTACTGTAATTATAAAAATATTTAGCTAATGGAAATGAAAAGAAACAACTACACATGTTTTAAATTATTACTTTTTTATTATTAAAACAGACATTTTACTAAATCTGAACAAAAATCGAATTTTAAAACATAATTATACTAAGCATTGTGTGTTAAAATCGTACTATAAAAAAAACAATAATAAAACATAAATGCAAACTTTTGCGGTTCTATTTAACAAAAATGTAATTAAATTATTTAAACTGTCACATCTTACTAACATAATAATGAAAAATCTTGAGATCCATTAATTTCTGTATCAGTTTTTTACTGTTAGTTAACTATAATGGATTCACTTATTTATCGCCGAAAATCATATCGTCGAATATCACTTTCCAACTCACGTTTCGTGTAATTTTATTTCGCCGAACGTTCATTTCCCAAATTATCAAAACAAACATGTTTCATTTGACAACTTAACAGTTACCAACTCAACATTTGGTCTGTGTTTTAAGTAAAATGTCATTTTTCAAAACGCCTATTTTCATGTTGTAGAATGTTTTAGTTGGCATAATATAAATTTGGTTGTTTATTGTTTTTAACTTTACTAGTAGAGGCATTTTGTGGGTAATGTATTAAAAAAAGTCTGTTCTGACGCTTCGCCGGCCGCTGCCGCGGCACGCCTGTTACTAAACTAATTGCTTATTTGTTTCAGGCAAGAGATGAAAAATGCCTAAACCTAACACTATCGCAATACATTATGAAAATAACTAAACAAAAAAATAACTAAAAAAACTAAAGAACATATAGTGTGGGTATCTTTGTAACTTGTATAATGTATGAAAAGGGAACTGTTGCATTAACTATACGTTATTCGACCAAGAGTTCAATTAATTAAGTGTCCTTTGTGTGACAAAATGCCAAACCAAACACGAACCAAATGTATCAACATCACTTCCATTATTATGTTTTGCCACACTATGTGCTCTTAATGTTAAACCATTCATTGAATACGACTAAAATGCTAGCGCACAAGTGTATTAAGTGCTGTTAGTGTCATCAAAATCTAACCTTTACAGTATAAAAAACTGCGCACAACCATGTTAAGTGCTGTTATAGTATCTAGTAATTATTTATGTTTTGGTGATATTGACATCATTCTGCTTTACCAAATTTACAAGTCGACCTTTACTTAACATTGTCACGAACGTAATATTTTCAATACTATTAAATTATGGAACGAAACACATTGCAGCGCCCACTCAACGACTGACTCCCTCCGAAAATATAGGTTGAGACTGTTGTGGGTATATTTGTTTTTGTTTTAAAAAAAGAATGGCGCGCGCAGTTTTCCTACCCCGGCGCCGGCGCACGGCGTGGTACAGTAGCGCTCACGCTTCCTATTAATGTAGGTGTATAATAAAAAATAATACGTATTTAAAATAGCTCAAGTAAATAACGAAGCATGTTAGTCACCGCTTAGAAAATATTATTCCTGAAATTGAATTATTAATACTTTTTCAATTTCGCTTTAAAAAAGTTTACGAACATACCGACTGTATTAAAGTAACTTAACATGTTTGTCAAACAACCAGTTCAAAAGACATTCAATTAAGAGCTCTTGTGACAATCTTGATACATGTTTTTTTGTAATGTTTTGTACTAAAGCGACTTAATACAAAATATAATAAGTTCCAATTGAACTAACTGCACTTAGTACGAATGTGCATAATTTCAAATAGGAGTCAAATGACCTAAAGTCACTTAATGCTTTTGTACATGAAATTTTTAAAAATAATGGATTTTAGTACAAAAGCGCATGCTTTCTTCGTACTTAGTACCATTGTGTCACATTGTTTTTCATGGAAGGAGAAGGCTTTTAAGGTTTTTGTTAATGCCATACGATGCAGAATTCAATTTTATATAGGTAGCGATAAAAAAACAAATTTTGAAAAAAATGTAATTAGTACGGTTGTGAACTAGGGTGACGATATATTCAGTCACCGGTAGAGTACTTGCTTTAAGAAGTAGTTAAATGATTGGGTTAACAGGGGAGACTTTTACACCTAGATTCAGAGTTAACGTCAGCATGGGGACGAGTGCCTCAATATTCCAGACCGAAGTCTTCGCCATTAACAAATGTGAGGAAATTAACCTGGATAGAAACCTAAGAAACCAACACATCTACATTAACTCGGACAGCCAAGCTGCTCTGCTAGCACTAGATTCTTTGGAAACAAACTAAAAACTAGTCCAGATATGTAAAATAAACCTAAACGCACTGGCTAACTCCAACAAAGTCATACTTAGATGGGTACCAGGACACTCCGACATTGAAGGAAATGAGAAAGCAGACGAACTCGCTAGGAAGGGCGCGGACACTCCCCTGACCGGCCCGGAACCGTTTTGTGGCATCATAAAACGGGAATCATACTCTCTGCTCAATAACCTAGAAAAATCGTCAGCAATTACTGGGTGAAAGCTCACTAGAGGGTTCGACAACTCGAAAGCCCTAATAATAGAGTTCAAGACCAAAATTTCTAAAGCGCAACTAACGCCCAAGAGGCACAAAACTTGCGCAGTGACTGGAATCTTCACAGGCACTGCAAGTTGAACAAACATGTTTCAGATGGGTAAGAAACAAGACGCCACGTGCAGGTTCTGCCAAGAGTCAGAGGAAACGGAAATGCATTTTGCTTGGCTTTATTTATATTGAAATTCCATCCGACTACTTCA
Source organism: Grapholita molesta (assembly GCA_022674325.2). Taxonomy (NCBI): domain Eukaryota; kingdom Metazoa; phylum Arthropoda; class Insecta; order Lepidoptera; family Tortricidae; genus Grapholita; species Grapholita molesta. The sequence continues at coordinate 16,738,339 of CP053124.2, read as the reverse complement.
TATTATACTTAATACTTAGTATTCCGACGGAGTTGCAATCGTAGGACTAAAGATCTCAAACCTCTGTTACGCGGATGATACCACTTAATTTGCTACTAGTGATTGTTATATGGAGGATCTGCTGCGCAGGATGGATCAACCTCGGTAAGACCAATTATTGTCGATCTTGTCTACGCCGCTGAGACGTGGACCCTGCGGAACAGAGAGTAAAAGACGGTAGATGCGCTGGAAATGTGGTGCTGGCGAATAATGCTTTTGGTATCGTGGACCAAAAACCGAACCAACGTCTCCATACTCCAAGAGCTTAGCATCAAGCAGCCTCGTCTATCCTCCAACGTTCAAGCTCGCATCCTCGCCTTTTTTAGACACGTTTCTCGACGTGAAAATGTATCCATCAGCGGCGGCGCGTCCATACAAGCCGACTCCTGCCGGCTTAACTAACTTTCCCACAGTTCAACAATTTTCATTGGACACATAAAGAGAAGGCGAAGCCATGTCAGTCATCCATAGAGTGACTAGTGGTGCAGGGAAGAGTAGAGGGTGCCACAGCGCGAGGAAGGATGCCCAATTGCCCATGAGAGAGACGGACCAAATAAAGGCAGCCATGGACCGCCCTTGCACAAATGCGCTAAACTAGCAGCCTTCAGGGAAGACTGGAGGCGAGCCGTCAAACGCTTATAATATTTGCACGATTGCATGCAAGTTGTAACATCCCTGTACTGTGTCTATGCAAAAAAATAATTTCAGATGTCTAATTTTTTATTAGGACTTTTATGACAATTAAGTTATGGTCGTTTTAATGACACATAGTAATAGACACATTAAATAACGTCATACAAACTCACCTTAATAATCTCCGCAATATGAACCGAACCGAATAACCTATGCTATGAAACGAAAACTACTGAAGAAATTTTAAAATAATATAATGGACGAAATAAGGAATAATTTTACACTGATGCAGCGATAAAATTAAGTTTAAAGTAATACTACATAGTTACTTTAAAAAATTAACTTTAATTGACCTCCTTTAACCCTTTATAAGGCCGCAGTTATACAGATATGATACGTGAAAGTTAAATACACTCCCATGTTTGTAATGCACTGGGGAACACATCAAAGGCAAAAAAAACCGAAATCATTAATAAAAACATGTGGTCATTATATGCACTCAGCCCGTTAGTGCACTCGAGTTTTCAGATGATCTGTTTCCAATACACCTATTCATTGACAGATACGTGACATGCAATACTCAATACTTCTTCATGCAAATAGTTCTAATTACAATACTTATCGATATAGCATGTAACCTTTTATAATTTTATTAATCTTAAGTGGCAAATGATACACTTTCCTGATACTACAAACAACGTAGTTCAGTTATTGCAAATATTACGATAGAGTGGATTTATCAAAATTAGACCTTATTGTCATATCAATAACAGTCTCGCCACTCGCAATTTCAAGAGCTATAATTGAAATTATTAGATACAGCGACTTGTGTATTTTTAATAGTATAATGGAAACAGTGACAAATGCTTGCTTCCCTTAACGGGCACAGTGCATTCATTGACCACAAACTTTAGATTAATTAATTACACTAAAATTAAATAATGAGCGAAAAAGTATAAATAAGAAAAGAAAGCCTGATATATTTGCTATATAATACCATTATAGTTAAATAAAAAAGAGGACGTTCTTTCTTTGTAAATGTTTATTAACTAAGTGGTTTCCAAATCGCCTCTGCCTTATAAAGGGTTAAAGTTATCAAAAACACGGTGTATGCTACACCTTTGATTGTCAAGAAATTGTTAACTTGTAAAACCTTACAAAACGGTTTTACAAGTTAACAATTTCTTTCATTTCTCTACAAAATCATTTATGTCAATGTGGGTAAGACCCGATACTTTATTTTGAAGGGAAGTCCGTCATATGACACTAAATACCGATGAGATGATGTAAGAAATTGGTTGGCAGACGGTCTTACCCACATTAACCTACATCAAAATATGATGGGCGATTCACAACAAGTAGATATTATATTGAAATTATACTAGCTGTGACCGCGGCTGCGCCCGCGTGTGGCGTGGAATTTGGTCTGTGCCGGTAACTGTTAAGTGTTGTGACCGGATTTCAGGGGTTGATGTTGGTTTAAAATTAACCCGGACGTTGTTTTTCTCGACAGATTACTATCGAGAATGATTGAGTCAAATTTCAAGAATAAATTAATTTACAAAAAAAAACCCATTTAATTGACTACGGCAGTTTCATGATGTTTTTTCATTTGATTAAAATGATTAATTTTACTTTGATCCTTTCTTTTAAAATACAATGTTACTTAAGCAGAGTTATTAATTTTTAGCTATTCTTTCGATTGGCATCATAAAAACAGGGTGATTTTTTATGACACTTAAGTCGCTTCGATTCTCAGACGAAGCAAGTTATTTTTAGAAAATCTATGAATGCAGAATTAATAACTTTTAATAATAACATATAATGTCTTCTTTCAGCAAAATATACTATCTACGATATTTAAGGTACTTCCTCTTCATGTCCCATAAGTTTGGGACGCTCTGTATAAAGATAAATAATTATATATGTAGCCTCTTTAGTTATAAAAATCAAGGTGATTTGTACAAGATAAGACGGACGTCACTGCCATAAAACAAGTGCATTTTTGAAATAAACTGGTTACAACTGGTCCGGCGGCGCACGTTAGCCGGCTCGCCGCCGGCGTCCGCTCCCCCTACGTCCCGCACTCCCCGCGAGCATCCCACTCCTCGACAGGGCCGTGTGTATAATATTATCTATTCAATTAGATTTCTAATTTCTTATCTGTGTAATAAATATGTTTAATTTTGACGAAAACGTGATCATAGTACACAATAAGCTATTATTAAACAAAAATTTCACAGTTATGATTTTTAATTACCGAGAAATGCATTATTATTGAAACGTTAAACACAAACGTTTAATTTTTGCCTTAATTGTCTAAATAGACGTTATAAAGCTTAAAAAGATATAAATATCATAGTTACCATTTTTACTTATCTAGATATTGAGATCAGATAAAAACTACAAAAAAAAACATACATGCGAAATTGGTTTCAGTTTAATTTTGCTATTAAGTGATAGCATTTAAAGGCTATTCAAAATTATACTAACAAGGTATTTAGTTATCCTTTTTGCTTTTAGAAAAAAGTTGGGTAGTATACGATAACCCTAGATTTTTTTTTATATAGTTACGACCGGGGATATTTTACTGAATATATCGAATTTATATTGAATACTGAATATGAATATCCAATAAAATAATAAAAACAACGAGTTATTGAATTATGTCCAGGGTACGTTAATTTTACTGGTCTATGAACTAAAACTATGTGCCAACGAAACGAAACCATATGCTAACTTAAATTCCTTTGTTTCTCTACATTATCTCAATATCCAATAAATAGCATAATGTGTTATTTTATAATTTATCGATGACTGAATACAAACATATTATCATCTATTTGAATATTCATAAATTCAATTAATTATTCCTCACGTCGAGTCCAAAAATTAGCTTCGTCTCACAGTCATGTAAAGAATTTCGGGTTCTACGTCACACGCCAGGGGTCCTACCACTAACTAGACGATCACATTGGCCAATTTTCAGAGTAAATTTTAAAGGGTTCTATTTAAAATATCGAGGTGAGGGATTGTTGTTTTGGGGTGGTTTGTTACAACCAAGTTCGTCTTTCGAAAGGATTTAATTATCATTAGATATACTTGGACCATTAGATGTAGATAATTATAATTATAAGTACGTATTAACAATTCAGTGTGAACTGTCAAAGTTCGTAGAAGCATACCCGTTAGAAAGAAAAGACACTGAATCAGTAAGTAAAGCGTTTGTAAATAATTTTATTTTAAGATATGGATACCACGAAGTGATAGCAGATAGAATACGCGAAGTGGTAACAGATCAGGGTACCGAACAGGGTCTAGCGTATTTAGTGATATTTGTAATTTATTAGGTGGAAAAAAGTTACACTCAACTGCTTATCACCACGAAACTATAGGTGCGCTCGAAAACACGCACAAAAGCTTAGGAGCTTTGTTACCTTAGGATACAATGTAGTAACAACACCACCGATTGGAGCAGCTGGTTAAGTTACTGGTGTTTTTCTTTTAATACCACAGTACACTCAGAGACGCAATATGTGCCGTACGAATTAGTTGTCGGCAAACACTGTCAATTACCAAACAATTTAATTTCTTCTGTCGACCCTCTCTATAACTATAAGAGTTATTCTAAATAATTAAAGTATAGGTTACAAAGAGCACAGTTAGAAGCCAGAAATAACTTATTGCCGAGTAAATGTAGTAGAAAATTAACTAAGTTAAACTTATGTATTAAATATAAGCCAGGAGATTTAGTATGGTAAAAAATCAAGTAGGTAATAAGTTAGATTCTGTATTTAATGGACTATATGAAGTAGTTGAAGATTTGTTACCTAATGTTAAGATTTTAAAGAATAATCAGATTGATATAACTCTTAACATTAAAACTAATTTGTATTTTAATAATCAATAATTTTAAATTACTAACACTATATTTAGTAACAATTTTTTTTTAAATGCAACTTAACCAATCCATTTCATCACCATACATATTATTTGCATATTCAACACGGTGCACTGCTTTCCTCGACAGGTACGCTATACCATTTATAATTCGCTGATAAAATCTCACGTTAATTACCTCATCGAAGCATGGGGCAGCGCGAATAAAGCCACCCTCAAACATCTTCAAATTGTTCAAAATAAAACTGTAAAGACCCTCTTTCAATACGACCGTCTCACTCCCAGTCATAAAATATACTCGGAAATTAAAATAATGAACCTCGATCAACCATATTATAATAATACATGCATAATTATTCGAAAAATAATAGACAGTAGTATTCAGTCCCAAATAACTTTCAAAACTAAACTGGAATTAGGAGCGCGCCCTTTAGTACGGATTGGGCGGGTTCCCTTTATCTTGCATAATATCGATTGTCCGAATTACACTTCGCATAGCAGTTATGGCAGAAACATCTTTAGCCGAATGATACTTTAGCATAATTGTATACTTAGCATAATTGCCATATAGCATAACTTTCATTTGGTAGAATTTTGAATGGCAGAATACTAATAGCGCAGAGTTTGAATTCGCAGAATTTTAAGAAGCAGAATGTGTACTCCGCCGAATTTCTTATCGCATAATACTAACATCGCCGACTTCAATTTCGACGAATTTTAAGTAGCATAATATACCTATGTTCTAGCAAATTTGTTATAACGTAACAATCATGTCGCTGGCAGTAATTTTGTACAGAACTGTGGGTTAGGTTATTTAGGTTATAACTGTGACCCCTACACAAAATGAAATTGCTTCCGGAAATGTAGGTTGGGTCAGGTTAGAACTGCGACCCCTACTCACAAGAAATTGCTGCCAGAACTGTGGGTTAGGTTAGGTTAGAACAGTGACCCTTACACAAAAATAAACTGCTGCTAGAACTGTAGGTTAGGTTAGGTTAGAACTGCAACCTTTACTAAAAAATATGCTACCAGAACTGTAGGTTAGGTTAGGTTAGAACTGCGACCCCTATTCAAAAGAAATTGCTGCCAGAATTGTGGGTTAGGTTAGGTTAGAACTGTGACCCCTACACAAAAATAAACTGCTGCCAGATCTGTAGGTTAGGTTAGGTTAGAACTGTGACCCTTTACACAAAAGGAGCTGTTTCCAGAACTGTAGGTTAGGTTAGAACTGCGACCCATTCAAAACAAATTGCTGCCAGAACGTTGGGTTTTTTTTTTTTTTTTTTTAATGTTAGAACTTTTACTAGTCCAGCGGCCCTCGCTATTGGTACGGGCGACCGTGGACGTGTGTATTCGAAAGCTCCCGCTTATGATACGGGCTGCTTTGATTTTCTTTATTTTTATTATTACTCTGTTCTTTTATTGGGGGAGGCGCGCGGCCGTCTGTTCAAGTGTTCGCAGTAGAGCTAGCACTCGACCAGACGGCCGCGCGGCGCTCCCTCTTTACACTGTGAGTGTGAGCTTTTTAGTTTTTTGATTGTTTCTGTGATTGTTTTAACTGTTTACATTTTTATCTATTTACATGCTTATTTTAATTTTTAAGTGTTATTGAATTTTTTCAAGGTATTTATTATTTTATTACTATGATTAATGAATGACTCTATTGTTTCTTCTTTCTGTATAATTTGGTCTAGTTTATACGGTTCTAGTCGGTGAATAATGCAAAGGGTTTCGTGATGTAAACGTGTTTGTGTATATACAGGGCAGTCTTCAAGCAAGTGTTTTATACTTTGTGGTGTTGTGTTGTCGCATGGGCAAGTGTCGTCTTCTGTTATGTGAAATCTGTGTAGATAAGTTTTATTGTATCCATGTCCTGTGAGTATTTGAGTCATTTGGAATGTAAGTTTAAAATGTTTTCTGAATGTCTGTATGTGTTCGATGGTCGGTAGAAATTGTTTGAGGTGTGTTCCTGTTGTGCTATTTATGTATGTGTTATCTTGGATTTTGAGTGTGTCTGCTCGTGTATTTCTCTTATGGTATGACAACGGAAATCTGGAGAAATCTGGTTCTTTGTTTTCTGCTGCTGCAAGTTTTGCCGTCATATCAGCTGCCTCGTTTCCGAGAAGGCCGATATGTGACTTTATCCAGCAAAATTTTACGTCTTGTCCTCGCTCCAGCATTTCCGTTATCATGTGATGTGTACTATTAATGATGTAGTTTGTGCTATTTCGGTTTGTGAGCTCGAAAAGTGCGGATTTGCAGTCCGAGAATACTGTAGCGTGTTCCATACGCTCTTCCCAGCATATGTGGCACGCCTTTTGGATCGCCAAGCATTCTGCTTGAAATACTGTACAGCTTGAATGTAATTTTAGTTTTACTTTGGTTTCCCTGCCATCTGGGTAGTGTATCACGACTGCTGCTCCGACCAGTCCATCATATTTGCTGCCGTCAGTATAAATTCTGTTCATGTCTGTAGAGTAGTACTGTTCCAGTTCTGTTTCATTATTAACGTCCTTAATTTCTATTTCAGGTCTACGAGCCGGGTGAATCAGGCGAGTGACTGGCACTCGCTTGTCGTACTGCACATCATCAGGTAAGTACTTTGTAATTTTTTGTCTCTTGACATTTTCAATAGAAGCCACTTCTAGTATTTTCTGTGGTAAAGGTATAAGTCCTGCCAACGCTATTGATGGTATTGTTGGCAGGGTTCTGAATCCGTGTAACATTTTAATAGCGAACCCTCTTTGTAAACTTAGTAAACTATTGCACACCTTTTTGTAGTTAGTGGCATTGCACCATATTTCTGCTGCGTATGTTATTATTGGTTCTATTACCTGTCTATATATAATTTCGATGTTTTCTGAGTGTATTCCCCAAGTCGGTTTAATAAATATACATAATCTTTTATATATTTTCTGTGCTTTTTGAATTGTGTACTCTGAATGCTTGATAAATTTAAGGTGTTGATCGATTATAACGCCTAAGAGTTTAAAGTGTTCGCTGAATGAAATTTGTGTGTTATCCATAACAATTTTTGCGGCCTTTGCTTTTGTAGTGCATGTTATCATTTTTGTTTTGGATGGTCCGAATTTTAGTTTGTTTTTAGTTCCCCACTCTAGAATAGTTGCCAATATCTTGTTCGCATTTCCTTCTAATTCTTTGATATTTTTGCCCGCACAGATGACCAGAATGTCATCTGCGTATGCCTGAATATGACTGTAGGCTGTGGTTTCCTTTTCTAGAAGTGAGTCAACTATTGTGTTCCAGAAGATGGGTCCTAGCACTGAGCCTTGGACGCACCCTCTGGATTGGGTTTTGATGTTGGCTGTGTCAGCGTAGTTTAATATAATTTTTCTATCAGAGAGGTAACTTCTTATTATTTTATATATGTTTTCAGGGCAGTTGATGTCCTGCAGTCTCGTTAGTAGGGCTGGCCACCATGCATGGTCAAATGCGCCAGCTATGTCCAGTGATATAGCAACAGTTAGCATCTTTTCACTTTTATATTGTTTGAGTTTGGTGATGGCTGTGTGTAGTGCATCTGTTGTGGAGTTTTGTTCTTTAAAGCCAAACTGTTGAGGGCTGCAGGCGTTGTGTATGTGCATGTAGTATGTGAGTCTAGTAGCTATAAGTTTCTCTAGGATTTTTCCGAAGACATTTATCAATCCTATGGGCCTGTACGATGAGACTTCATTATAGTTTTCCTTGTTTGGCTTGGGAAGTGCCTTTATATATGCTATCTTCCAGCTGTTCGGGAAGTAGCTGAGTGCTAGGCATCTATTGTAGAGTTTAGTTATGGATTCAGGGTAGCATTCTATATAGTTTTTACAGATATCTGCTGTTAGATGGTCAATGCCAGGTGCTTTTCTAGGGCTCATGTGTTTAATAATTTCTATTATTTCATTTGTGGTAAAGGGGGGCTCATTGTTATTTTGTGCTTGGTCTTCCTGTTCTTGTATTTGTCTATTATTATTAATCTGTGTTTTTCTTCTTGTTTCCATTGGGTTAGGTTAGGTTAGAACTGTGAAACCTACTGAAAAGAAATTTCTGCCTGGACTATGGGGTACGTTAGGTTAGATCTGTAGGTTAGGTTAGGTTAGAACTGTGACACAAAAGGAGCTGTTTCCAGAACTGTAGGTTAGGTTAGAACTGCGACCCATTCAAAAGAAATTGCTGCCAGAACGTTGGGTTAGGTTAGGTTAGAACTGTGACCACGGACCTGCTCGGTTGTCCGAGTGGGCGGGGAGGTGTACCCCGACGTGGCGCGTCCCCGGGTGGTGGATAGGGGAATGCCTTGGTTGAACATGCTTGCAAAGTGGACGTTTGTCCTTTGCAGGCATGTTGAACCAAGGTAGGACGTCAGTCCCGCGAACCAAACACTGGGGAGGGGTGGGTAGGTTAAGCTTAGGTTAGTGTTTCGAAGGTGGTATGTGGCGGCGCTTTCGGAAGGCCATACTACCGCAAACTAGGGTAGCTATCCCTCCAAAAAGCAAAGAAAAATGGCAGCAGAGTATAAAACATCACTACCCCAGGAGGGTACCGACCTCGCCGAGGTCGGAGAATCCCTCCCCGTGCCTTCGGGTGCGGGCTGCCCCTCGTATTCTGGGGGGGGCAATACCTGCTCCGAGAGTCAGCTTGCTGACTCTCGCAACGACGACCTGGCTTCGAACTTGGACACCGACTTAAGACACCTTCGTAATGGCAAGGTTGCGAATAAAGGATTGGGAAAGATAACAGAGGAAGAAGGAAAAAGAGGAGTCAGAAAGAAGAAAGGGCTCATAATTAAATTCCGGGAAGAAACACCGCGGACAGATCCGAATGATTTGTCGGACCAAGATGACTCCGACATTGAGAATGACGACATGGAGGTCAGTGAGGCCTCTCTGAAAAGAAAAAAGACGAGTGAGCCGGACTCAGACACAGACCTGGCCAAGACGCCGAAGGTCAACACGGCAACTAGAGGGAAAGGGTCTCAAATGAAAGGATCGAAAGGAGCGTACGTCGGCCTAGAGGCTGCAAAAGCCAGGCTGAAAGCAACGGAGGATGAGTTATGGTCCCTGGAACAGGAGCTTACTGGAGCAGCGGCATTTAGACGGAGTTCTCCTGTCGGCACCCGAGCTACAAAATCGGGCTCTGTAGATAAGGGGCAAGATGGTGACGACAACGATCAAATTGACGAGGGACCCGCCCTCATTACGGACCATCTCAATAAGGTGCGGGAGTGCGCCAAGGTTGTACTGGCGGAGGGACTGAAGTCCAAAAACCTAAAGGCGGGGGTTTGGGGCAGCATGAAGAAGGCCTGCCAAGAAATCTTGGACACTGCTGACCTAATGCAGACCCAAAACAGCGAGACAGAGGTTGTCCGCATCTTAAAGGCGGACAACAAACGTATGAGGCAGGAGTTAGAGATCTTAAAAAAGGAGACCAAAGCTCTACGCGTTGCCTTTTCAGAGCGGAAGTCAATGAGCCGTCAAGAATCAGAGATGGATAATGGGGCAGAAACACCATCTCTAATTAAAGAAGTGAAAGAGGTCTTAATAGCTTTCAAGGCCGACCTCTCCAGGGACCTTCACGTCTCTGTTGGGAAGATGGTGAATGCCCGATTAGAGGAAGCTGAAAACAGAGGGATTATTGCTCCAGCGCCTATTGTCCGACCACCTCTTGCCTCGGACAAAAGGAAGGCAATAGCCGATCCGCAAGAGGCAAATGGGCCTGCGTTGGTGGATCTCGGGAACATCACACAAAAGGCAAATGAGAGGGAGAAGAGCAAAAACGCAACCACAGGATCAACTCTTATGCCGCCGGCGAGGTCACACCCGTCAGCATCTGCGCCGAAGAGTAAAACAAAAGGGAAAGGGCAGGCTTCAAAGGTGATACAATCATTGCAGAGCTCACAAACACAGTCGGAGACCACCCAGGCCTCTTCATCCCAATCTACTTGGACAGAAGTGGTGAAGAAAAACAAACCAAAAAAGCCACCTCCACCCAAGGGCACGCAGAAAAAGGAGGCTTCGGCAGTTAGGAATGCAGCTAAGACCATATCTGTCCCTAAGTCGGCTGCAGTCGTAATCAAAATTAAAGAGGGAGTGGCCACTGATTACAAAACCGTCATGGGAAAGGCCACAACAATAAAACTGGATGAGCTGGGGGTAGATCGCCTAAGAGTCCGAAGGACAGCTACAGGAGCACGGATTGTAGAGGTTCCGGGCTTACAAAGCACTCCTGTGGCAGATATCTTGGCGGAAAGACTCCGTGAATTAGTTGGAGACCTTGCTGAGGTGTCTAGACCTGTTAAGAAAGCAGAGCTTCGTATTCTGGGATTCGATGAGTCTGTAACGACAGAAATGATCCAGGAAAAGACTGCTATATTAGGTAAATGCCCAATAGATCAGGTAGAGGTTGGAAGAATACGGTGGTCAAATAATGGTACCGGGGCCGTAATAATAAGATGCCCAATAATAGCGGCAAAGGGGATCACATCTGCAGGACGCCTAATGCTGGGTTGGTCGGCAGCAAAGGTAGAGGCACTGGCCCCCCTACCCATGAGATGTTACAAATGTATGGGAACAGGCCACACAAGATCTATGTGCCCAACGCCTGTGGACAGAAGCGATCTCTGCTTTAGGTGTAGTAGGCCAGGACACCTTAAGAAGGACTGCACTGCATCTACCCCGTGGTGTATAGTATGCCATCTGGCAAAAATAGAGGCCAACCACATACTCGGGGGGCAATCATGCACCCCTCCGCCTGTCAGAGGAAGAGAGATTGCCAGCAGGACCGAAGGGACTCCAACAACGGAGCACAATTCAGATGGAGAGGGACAAAATATGGATCTCTAATGCCAGTAAGACCATTAAAAAAATTTCTCGAGGTACTCCAGTGCAACATCAACCACTCTGCCCGTGCTCAAGACCTGCTTATGCAGCACATGGCAGAGTGGGGGATTGACATCGCAATAGTGTCGGAGCCATATTTTGTCCCGCCCCAGCCCAATTGGATAGGAGAGTCCCATGGCACAATGGCTGTGGTCGTCCCCCCACTGGGTAACCACCCGCCCATCTCCAAAATAAGTTCTGGACCGGGATATGTCGCGGCTAAATGGGGGAAATTGGTAGTGGTCGGAGCTTATTTCTCCCCAAACCGTACTCTCTACGAGTTTGAGCAGTTCCTGAGCAGTCTTGAGCGGGTCCTGGGCTCAGTATCCCCCAGCCCAGTCATACTACTGGGGGATCTAAATGCTAAATGCGTAGCGTGGGGGGCTCCTCGAACTGATGCAAGAGGAGAGGCCTTATGGGAGTGGGTTACGGGCTTGGGGATGGAGGTGATTAATCAGGGCAACACGAACACCTGTGTACGTCGACAAGGGGGATCGATAGTAGACATCACATTTGCTAGCCCGGCCGCGGCGACTCTGTTGTCCAGCTGGCGGGTGTTGACAGACGTAGAGACCCTCTCTGATCACCTCTACATCAGAATGAGGGTCTCCGATACACCACAGGGTCGCCAGACCGGGTTAGCCCCAAGGAGAGCAGTCTTCCCTAGATGGAACCTGGGCACTCTAGACAGAGAAATGGCGGAGGAAGCATCTCTGATAGAGGCCAGGTGGGGTCCCCCCGTGAACCAACCGGCTGAAGTGGAAGATAGAGCTAAACACCTTAGAGCCTCACTTACAGCTATATGCGATGCCAGCATGAGTAGAGCTGGGAAATTGGCATCAAGGAAGACCGTGTATTGGTGGAACGAGAGAGTGGCAGCCCTTCGAATTGCCAGCAACGCCGCGAGGAGGCAGTATACCAGGTGTAGACGGCGCAGACACACTGCAGAAGAAGAGGAGATCCGGCATAGAGCTCTAAAAGAAGCGAAAGAGGCCCTAACCAAAGAAATAGCCAAGGCCAAAGACGCAGCACACCAGGCGTTTATAGAGACTCTAGACAGAGATCCATGGGGGAAACCTTACAAAATAGTAAGGAATAAAATGAAGAATGGCCCCACCATGGATTCTCTTGAGCCGGATCTTCTCAGAAAAGTAGTAGAGGGTCTCTTCCCAAGAGGGCAAGACTTTGCTCCCCCAATCATGTCCACACCGGTAGCAGAACCAATAGGGCGATTGGAATTCACACCAGTGACAGATGTGGACATGACGCGGGCAATACATCACCTAAGAGCGTCAAATAAGGCCCCGGGACCTGATGGTGTCCCAGGAAAGATCCTGCCTATTGCGTTGGAACATCTCGGCGACAAGCTTAAGGGGGTATTCGACGCCTGCTTTGAATCCGGACAATTTCCCAGCTGCTGGAAAGAGGGGAGGCTATGCCTACTAAGAAAGGAGTCTAGGCCAGCGGACTCTCCCTCGGGGTGGAGGCCCATAGTGCTGTTGGACGAAACCGGGAAAATGCTGGAAAGAATTATTGCTTCCCGGATCGTCCAACACCTTAATGAGACGGGCCCCAATGTATCTGACCGGCAATTTGGCTTCAGAGCAGGGAAGTCCACAGTACATGCGCTGGAGACACTGAGGTCGTTCGTTGACAAAGCAGCAGTCAAGGGCGAAGGAGTGGTGGCGGTGTCCCTGGACATCGCCAATGCCTTCGGAACTCTCCCCTACTCAGTCATTGAAGAAGCCTTGAGATACCACGGCGTAGCCCCATATCTCAGACGTATAGTCAAGCACTACCTTCTCAACAGGGTAGTGCTTTATACAGAGAAGGATGGGCAAAAGCGGGAATGGCCTATGTCGTGCGGAGTACCCCAGGGCTCTGTACTTGGCCCGTTGCTATGGAACCTGGGGTACGACTGGGCAATTAGGGGCGCCCTTCTCCCCCGGATGGCCGTCATATGCTACGCAGACGACACATTGGTGGCTGTCCGGGGTCTCAACATGACTGAGACAATGCGCAGAGCCGAAATCGCAGCAGACCTAATGATCGGCCGCATTCAACTGCTAGGTTTGAAAGTATCCCTCCCGAAGACTGAGGCAATCGTCTTCAAAGGAAGGGCCTGGCGACTGCCCCCAGGGAGGAAAATAAAAATATGCGGGGAAGAGGTCCAGGTAAAGGCTCACATTAAATACCTGGGCCTCATCCTGGATCGGAGACTGAACTTCGAGGAGCATTTCAGACAAATGGCTCCTCGAATAATAAAAGCAGCATCAGCTTTGGGACGGTTGATGCCTAATGTTGGTGGGCCTTCGGATGCATGCCGCAAACTGTATGCTGGAGTGTGTCGAAGTATGGCCCTATATGGATGTCCAGTATGGGCGGACAAGCTCAGCGCTGGGAACAAGGCCCTACTCAGAAGGCCGCAAAGAGTAGTGGCCATCAGAATCTGTAGGGCCTACGGGACGGTGGCTGGATGCGTTCTCGCCGGAACTCCCCCCTGGGAGTACGAGGCGGAGGTGCTGGCTGAGGCGCACCGGGAGAGGGAGAGAGCCAGAATAACCGGAGAGTTTCTGGCTCCCGAAGAATTGAGGGCTGCCAAAAAGAGAGCACAAGATAGGCTTAGGGAACGGTGGAAAAGCGACCTCGAGGACTGCCTCTATGGAATTCGCACCATAGAGGCACTCCTGGGGTCGTTCGAGGCTTGGCTGAGCAGGAAGCATGGGAGGGTAGGGTTTAGATTAGCGCAGGTAATGACCGGCCATGGCTGCTTCGGTCATTACCTGCATAAAATCGGTAGAGAAGCCGGTCCCAACTGTCACGAATGTGGAGGTGACGATGACACAGCCCAGCATACGCTTGAGGAATGCGGACGCTGGGCTGCGGAACGACAAATTCTGGTGTCAGAGTTAGGAGTGGCGGACCTCTCGCTGCACAGCGTCGTCTCGGCCATGCTGAGCAGCGAGAGGTCTTGGGATGCGGTGGCCTCCTTCTGCGAAACAACAATAAAACAGAAGGAGGCAGCGGAACGGGAGCGTGAAGATAGTGTTGATGCGCTCCCGATCCGGCGCAGACGGAGAGGTCGGGCTCGTGCACGGTACGCTGCGGCGGGCCGAGTCCGACCCCAGTAGGGCCAGTGGGTTGGGGACCCACATTGCACAGGCCCTACACGTCTGGGGGAAGAGTCAGGCGTCCCCGACTCTTCCCTCCTTTGGCGCGGGTGCCCTGGCTTATCTATGCCAGTGTAAGGTTAGAACTGTGAAACCTACTGAAAAGAAATTGCTGCCTGGACTATGGGGTACGTTAGGTTAGAACTGTGGCCCCTACACAAAAATAAACTGCTCCTGTAGAACTTTGAGTTCAGTAATAAGTGCTGGCCGGCGAAGTAACAGGATTTTATTGCAATTGGTGTAGTAGGGTACGTAAGTACTATAACATAAAGCAAGAATGACTACAATATTAGTTAATGTTATAACTGTATGCGGTACCAATTACGGCAAGAAAGAAATCAACCAGATTAATATTAACGTTCTACAAAAGCACTATTCTGCCTAAAAGAATTGTGCGAAATAACAGTATACCAAGTACATAGTATGCGACACAACTTTCGGCGAGACAATGATTCGATTACATAACTATTCTTCAAATTAACATTATGCCATTCCATTATTCTGCCTAAGAAAATTGTGCGAAATAAAAGTATGCCAAGAAATGTATGCAAAAAGTAATTCGGCGAAAAGACAATTCTGCCAGGGGTTGTTATGCAAAAGTAAAATATGACAATAAATTTTATGCAACATATTAGTACTCCGGATTGGGCATATACACGATGTCGTCTTCAGTCGTCCAAGTCGGTCGGGCAGAAGACGTGTTCAACCAGAGGAAGTAATCGTCGACAATGCCGCTGTCGTTGCCAAAGCCGCTGTCGTTGCCAAAGCCGCTGTCGTTGCCAAAGCCGCTGTCGTTGCCAAAGCCGCTGTCGTTGCCAAAGCCGCTGTCGTTGCCAAAGCCGCTGTCGTTGCCAAAGCCGCTGTCGTTGCCAAAGCCGCTGTCGTTGCCAAAGCCGCTGTCGTTGCCAAAGCCGCTGTCGTTGCCAAAGCCGCTGTCGTTGCCAAAGCCGCTGTCGTTGCCAAAGCCGCTGTCGTTGCCAAAGCCGTTGCCGTCGCCTAAGCCGCTGCCGTTGCCGCCGCCGATGTTGTCGCCGCCGATTTTGTCACTGCCGACGTTGCCGTCGCCGACGTTGCCGTCGCCGACTTTGTCGCCGCCGACTTTGCCGTCGCCGACGTTGCCGTCGCCGACGTTGCCGTCGCCGACTTTGTCGCCGCCGACTTTGCCGTCGCCGACGTTGCCGTCGCCGACTTTGTCGCCGCCGACTTTGTCGCTGCCGTTGCCGCTGCCGTTGCCGCCGCCGCTGCCGTTGCCGCCACCGACGTTGCCGTCGCCGACTTTGTCGCCGCCGACTTTGCCGTCGCCGACGTTGCCGTCGCCGACTTTGTCGCCGCCAATGTTGCCGCCGCTGCCGTTGCCGCCGCCGCTGCCGTTGCCTCTGCCGTTGCCGCCGCCGCTGCCGTTGCCGCCGCCGCTGCCGTTGCCGCCGCCGCTGCCGTTGCCTCTGCCATTGCCGCCGCCGCCGCCGCCACCGCCGCCGCCGCCGCCGCCGCCGCGGCCGTCGAAGCCTTTGCGAGCTGTGTTCACCAATATTAACCAACTTTGTGCCACTGCAACAAGCAACACACGGCAAATTCAATATTGTATAAAATTAATAGTGTAAATTTCATAATAATATTTATAGATAAAATTAGTTGATTCGGCGATCATTGTACCGATAGTTGTTTCAACGATCGGCCTCATAACAAAGAGTCACGACCAACATCAACATCTTGGGAGACTCTGGCTACGTGGTTCACGTGGTTGCGGTTGGCTCAAGGGTCAGATTCAGACGGCGGTAGTCCTGGACACGGCGCGCATAGTTCGGCGGTTCCTCTCTCTGCAACCCTAACCACCTAATCACCCTAAGTTAGGTATTTTATAATGTTTTATTGTTTTTGTATTTAAACTTTCGTGAAACATATCTGATAAATTAAACATTAACACAGCTCTACTCACGGTTATTTAGTCACGCACTACGCGGACGGGCCGGCAACGCGATCGCCGAATCGAACGGACACTCAGCACTCTTAGTGCTTGATAATGGAGGCCTATGTTCTCCGACACATGTCGCGCGAGTGACTAAATAAACGTGAGTAAAGCCGTGTTAATGTTTAATTTTATTGTTTTGATACGTTTTACAGAACTATATAACATTATATACCTACATGACATGATTATTTTTATTTTGTTTTAATATTTATTACTAAGTAGAGTAAATATGATGTTAGTAATCTTTTAAAACCTTGCATTAATTTAAAACCGTCACTTATGCTGGATTGTAAGCTCGTGTCGCTGAGAGGAACGTAGGACCCCCGCGGCTCTGGCAGGCTACATGTACACTTACGACGGTACGCAATACACACGCGACAGACGTAGCGGAGAGCAGCCGCCCCGAGAACGCGTGATATTGTATTACATATAGAGAAATTGTGTTGCGATCATTGTTGTATTTAATTACTAATTATACGGGCTTTATCGTCTTGGAACAAAAGGTATTGCTACTCTAATCTAGATTGTTGCCGGAACTTCGGAAGTACGGTTCTATGGTCGCGACCTTTTAGTTTGTAATGATTAGGCATCGGACGGAACAGTGCAAATGACATAAGGGACATGACTTGTACCATAATGGAGTAGCTATCAGCGTAACATATTTTATACAGTCGATCAATTTGTCGATGTCATCGACATAATTATTTCATTGTTATTAATGGTGCTAAATTTAGTAATTTAGACCCTAGTAATATTTTTTTATTAAATACATTTAGAGCGAAATTAATTTGTTTTCTGGAGAACAGTTCATGTATCTTCGGTATGAAGTGTTTTTATAACAATAGTGTATTAGTAGGAGATTATATCACGCTCGCTGCAGATTGTGTGATTTTTGCCGTATTTATAATGCTACTGCTACAACGCAATTGATTTATCCTTCTAACCTTTTTCATTAAATAAATATTAATATAACCTATATATATTCCCCCTTTCTATAAAGACAAACAAATCATTTATGTGTTAAATGTGTTACGCTGATAGCTACTCCATTATAGTATAAGTCCTGTTCCTTAGGTATGTCATTTGCACTCTTCCGTCCGATGCCGAGTAATGATGTGTGAATATCGTAAGTTGAATCAGTATATTTAGGAGCAACGAGCCGAGCTCCCGGCGCTCGCAGCACCGCGGCACTCACCGAGGTAGAAGACGATGCCCACCACGAGCATGGCGATGCCGCAGCCCTCGGGCTCCACGCAGCAGCAGCAGCAGTGCGACGCGTACACGATCATCAGCAGGATCATCACGTCCGTGTACGGCATGGTTATGTACATCCACACTTCCAGCAGCTTGGGTTCTTCCTGCCGACAACACGGGCCGCTACAAACTACTCGCCACCTCGCATATAGGCGCTTCATATCTCATAAGCAGAGATCGGACAAATTTTGCGACATTGCTCGCAATAATCTGGACATGACTTTAAAATTAGTCATATTAAGTAATAATTTAATTAATAAATACAAAAGTTTGTGACTAAAAAGTTTTTATATAAATAAACTGTATTTTTCCAAATTCCACTTCTTTACACATCAAAAATATACTTAAGTTCAGAAAAACTCCGCTCGCAATCCACTGATATTAATGAGGCAAACTTAATTAGTATAATAGGAATATCCACGGAGGCTTTACACCCACGTTACCTTATAGTGACGTCATCGCCATAAGAATCTGGGGTCTAAGCATAAACAACATGTGTCCAAGTACAAAATGAGAATTTCTACAACTTCATTTATAATTGCACTAAATATGGGAGATTGACATATGATTATTATAAAATTTTGATTGGAATTTTACTCTAAGTGGCATGAAGCGTGATTTTATTTTTGCGTCAACGGCATGAACAATACGAGCCCTGGTCATAACATAAGCGCAACAATTGACATTCACACTCAGGTAGCAATTGGTAGGTAGCAATCTTCGATTCGACGTCGCGTCCTCCAGACGAGGCTAAGAAGCCATTACCAGCATCAAGCAAGCTCACCAGCAGAGCGCCGAGCAACAACACGATGTTGACGATGCACCAGAGGCAGGCCAGGCCCAGCAGCACCCAGTTCATGAGGCAGCGGTGCACGAAGCACGCGTAGATGTACATCAGCGTGCTCAGCTGCCGACAACAAGCGCAGGTCAGGCCGAGCGGGGCACACACAGACTACATACACATACACGCATTGTTGAGCCACGTGCCTACTTCGTAAAGTCGCGAGGGGCGCGTGGCTCAGCAATGCGTGTCGCCTCCCCCACGGGCGCGGCGGGCGCTGGAGAGGGTGGATACGTACGCAGCATGTTACGGCGACGAAGATCACTATAATCTTGGGATCTATACCTAGGTCTAATATAGGATAACTATCCCACGAACTTCCCATGTTTGGTAGATTTATAAAACGATCGTCACTAATATCAAAAACTAGGATAAAAATTAACAAATAAAACCGTAACTAAATACTATGTTATATATATATCGCACTGCAAATTTTGTTGTTGAATTCTCAATAAATGACAGAATATGAGATCAGTAAATATGTTGTTTTAGCTGTGAAGTTACTGGCCTGCGACTGGTAGAGGTTTGATCCAAGGAATTTTTAATACATCTGGAATAAGTCTTGTGAAAAATAACTATAAGTGTAATGTGTTTTATAATCATAAACGGACCTCGGACAGGGTGAGCTGTTTTAAGAGTTTCCATAACATGGACATACCTACGTAGTCATTCAATGGTAGATATGATGTAATTGAACAAGGAATGAAATTATTATATTTAGATCTTTACAAAACTAGCAAAACAAATTAATTGTATAGCAAGCCTCTTTAAATGATAAGAATATCCATATGAAAGTAAAATAACCATAGATATACTAATATAACTAGATCGAGTACTAGCCCGAAAAAAGCGAGCCTAGTGAGATAGCTTCCACGCAGACCTTTGTCTCTTTCTATAGGGTGACCACGTTAATTTTAGAAGTTAGGAAAATTCTATTAAATACAATAGTGTTCTTATGTACTAGATCGGTGTAGAGACCATGCCGGCAGCTCTGTATCTATTTGACATACTACATGCGTTTTTTGCTTCCCAAAAATGTTTACTTCGAATACTTATAAAATTTATTAAAAATCATCACATTTCACATTGTGTATCTATTTGACATACTACGTGCGTTTTTTTGTTTCCCAAAAATTTTAACTTCAAATACTTATAAAATTTATTAAAAATCGTCTGTGGTATCAAATTACAAGAAATTAAATGTAAAAGAGGTTATGACGATGATTTCTAAAATTAAAAATAAATAACCAGATGGTGAAAGAATAAAAATAAGCTCTTGCGGTGTTCAAATTTAAGAGTGTCGGTGGAGTAAACACCAATCTTCTTTTCTCTCCGACAGCCTTATAGGTTATTTATATATTATGATACGACAACAGCCTTCTTCATATTTTTTAGATATGTAAATCTGTAATGTCGGACATCAACAAACCAGACGGACCGATGACCGGGTCGCTGGTAGTCGGTGGCCGCAGTATGTTAAAGTGTTCTTCATGTGTGTGCTCCATGTGGCAGTCTATGGGAGAGGCCTATATTTTGTCGTGTTGATTAAAATACAGCCTATACTTTTATAAAATATAATATAATCGGAAATATTTATGTATTAAATATGGTTTTCTTATTACAACGTACATTAATGTGTAAAACAATAAAATGTTACGTTCAGTTTTCAATGTTCAGATTTTCATTTTACTTGATAAATATTTTTGTTCTTCAACCACCATTTTGTTATTTACGATTCTTATTTTATAAAATTAACCTCATAACCATTTTTGTGTATAATTTCCTGTAATTGACACACACGATTTGAGTTTTACATGTTGATTTTTTTAAAATCTTTACCACGTGAAAATTCGCATTTTGCACACTTATATATTCTATATGTTTATTAGGTATATCAAAAAAATACACGCAGGATATTAAACCACTATAACCCCGCTTCTGTGGGAATTACTTTGCCCCAATTGCTATATTCCCTCTACTATAATATAATATACAATGACAATGAAACCACATTTTACAAATTTTAATAAATATGTTTAATGTACTTTATCTCAACACCAACATTAATGTTGTCCTGTTGTGTAATTGTCCTCGTCCATGTACAAGCATGGTTACCCTAGCATCTAGTTGACTTTGGGTTGCCATAGATCTAATATTATTCTTGGAATAGCATCATTCAGAAAGGGACAGAGGTCTGTGTACTAGCTGTCCTACTCGGCTCGTTTTTTTTTCTTCATATTCGGCGAGAAAGTAAACCTTAATAAGATGTATATAAAGCACGTTTCACTTATTGGTATTTTTCACAGGGCTTATTCCAGTTATACTAAAATTTCCTTGAAAATAACTGATATGATATCATACCTCTTTAGATAGACAATATATTTACATATTGATGCCATATTTAACATTGAAATATCATGACAAAGTCATTAATGTCATTATTCTAATGTTCTGTTGTGTTATTTTAATTTATTTAAAATTAATTAAAATAATTAAGTAGACAGATTATTCCGAATTTGAGTATGCCGAAATATAAAGCAAAAATAGTTCTTAAGGGGATTGAAAATGAACCTGACATGACATTGTCCAGATGTCGAATATCTATGTTGTTTTTTTGCGAGGCAATCATTTTATTTGTGATAAGTATAAAAAATACAGTATATAAACATTAACTCAAATAATAAAATAATACATAAATAGGACTAAAAACTAACTATACTAAATCTAGAAAAGGTCTCTTCGGCATGGTGCCGAAGACGCTGGCTGCGTTACCCCGCTGAACTGCGAGACAGATGCGTTGAGCGAGGTAACCGCCAGCTCTCCGGTCACCTGTAGCGTCTCTGAGTCTCTTCGAAATAGCTTTGAAAAAACTCAGAGCGCTAGGGCCCCAAGGACCTAGGGTCTCAACGCCAAAAGGGACAAAGCAATATTCGGCGCTGAGACCTCTATATTTGTCAAACTTACCATTTTCTTGCGAGTATTTATTTAATTTAGTAATATGAAATCACGTCATAGCTAGAAACCCAGACTTGGAGGAACAGATGTGGACGGTATTTTAATCTACAACTTCAACGAGGTAACCGAAACAGGTTTTACAACACATAGTTTAAAATATGTGCAATTTTATGTATACATATATATGAACATAAACTTTAAGTGCAGGTAAGCGACTTCTGTTCCCCGTACTAGTATAAAACTGTATCACGGTGGAACAGCAAACGCCGTTCTGTTTACAGTTTTACATAGATATAAACCATGTGTTGAAAAATAATTAATAAACAAAAACTACTAAATTTCTTAAAAACGATTGCCTAAAGCCCGATTCACACACAGCGTGGGCGCGTGTCAACGCAGGCCCGCGGCGCGATTGTTCAGCTAGTTTTAAATGAACACCTTCACACAGCGGCGAGCGCGGGTCCATTTATCACAGACCTTCTTCTCTAAGACCTGCCAAATTTTGTAGTCCAAAGGATTAAGGTCCGGACTGGAGGAAGGTCAATCTTCGTGTTTTATAAAGTCGATTTATTGACGCTCAAACCAGGCTTGAGTGGTCTTGGCTTTGTGTGCAGGTGCAGAATCCTGCTGGAACACTAAATGATGTGTGAAAATAGCGTGTTGGGCAGATCTTTGACAACCTGATCCAAAAACGTTTCTTGGTACACATTTGCACTGATTTTGACCCCTTTTTCGCAAAAATGAACCTCAGTTGGCCCGTAATAAGAAACTCCCAGCCAAACCATCACTGATGATGGATGATGCCCATGTTGCACCCGCGAAACTGTTTTTTTTGCTTCTTCAGAGCTCGTAGCGTACCTATGTACGAGGGCCACACTGAAAGTTTTGCGTAAGTTTTAAATAAAACAATTTAGAACAATAACAATACATTTACTGCTTCTCAAAATATTCTCCCTTACATTCTATGCACTTTTTCATCCTCTCGAACCATTTTTGAAAGCACGAGGCCCAATCACTTGAGTGCATGTTTTCCACGAAATGTTGTCACTGCCTCTTCAGGAGTCTTAAATGTCAAACCCCTCATTAAATCTTTGATTTTGGGGAATAAATAGAAGTCACAGGGTGCCAGGTCTGGACTGTAGGCTGGATGTGTAACAGCTTCCACATTTTCGGATCTCAAAAGGTCTATAGTCTTCTTTGCGGTATGGGGAGACGCATTGTCATGATGCAGAAGGATGCGGCTTCTTGGTCTTCTTTCACGGACTTTTTTTATAACCGTAGGTAAACAAACTGTGGTGTACCAATCGGCATTTACTGTTCTTTTATTATTTAGAAGAACTGTGCTGATATGCCCAGTCTTTGAAAAAAAACAGGCGATCATTTGCTTGGCAACGCTTTTGGCTTGTTGAACTTTCGTTGGCCTACTGTCGCTTTCAAAGACCCATTCACTAGACTGTTGTTTTTTTTCCGGATCGTAAGAATAAATCCAAATTTCGTCTCCTGTAATGATGTCGTAAACGGCATTTGAAGTCCCTTGCTTGTATTTTCGCAGCATTTCTTTACACCAATCTACTCGCACGTCTTTCTGTACTGAAGTCAGTTCATGCGGAATCCACCGACAACAAAGCTTCCTGACTTTTAAATAATCATGTAAAATCTTTTGTATTTGGCTCATACCTATCCCCAATTGTCCACGAATTTCGTCGTAGGTGATTCGCCGGTTTCCTTCGTCTGTAAACAGGATATCGCCACAAAATAGATAGGTACAGAAGTCAATCACATGTATGTATTTCATTTTTCATACCTACTCCCGGCGGTCGCTCTAGGGTTGCCGACTATGCTTATGCACGAAAAACTATCGTGGTACTGGCGCTCCTATCTAGTTGTTTGTGATATATTGTCGAGAATGAAACGGGAAGAATCCTGACTATATAACTTCCTAACTAATATTATAAATACGAAAGTAACTCTGTCTGTCTGTCTCGCTTTCACGCTATTTTTTAATAGTATTGAACCGATTTAAATAAAATTTGGTATGGAGAGTGTCTGAGTCGCGAGAAAGGACAAAGGATAGTTTTTGTCAATCATCATCATCACCTTGATTTTATGTTATGCAGACGAAGAATTAATAACAACTAGAATATTTTTATTTTAATGTTACTATTATATTACAAAGGCCATAGTCGGGTTTTCATAGTAAGTCGGCCCTTACATCAAACGGGCTCGGGTTTTTTTTTGTGAGTACCTCTTATGGTGAAGAATATTTTTGCCGAGTGTTACATATGAGATTTACTCTTGGGGGATGAGGGCCCTAGAGGGTAAATATATGTATGGAAGAAAACAAGAAATATATTATAAAGGGTTTATTTAAGAAAAATAAACAAATTGTGCCGACTAGCTCGAGAGCTTAAATTAATATAAATTTAAGGGTTCTAATGAAGCCATAAGGGAGAGACTCGGTGGGCTAACTAACTTATCTCCTAGTGCTTGTTACCACTGCCACGTCAATAACTAAATTTACCGTAAGGGCGCCATCTCAGACATCTCTGAGAAAATTAAAAAAAATAAGATAGGTACAATACATCTGACCTCACTCCGGGACAACTCTGAGAGAAATAAAAAAAATAAGATAGGTACAATACGTCTGACCTCACTCCGGTGACCTGAGGCCGAAGGGGACCGGCTCAGCAGCTTCTGGGGAAGGCCTGTCCTCAGAACCGCTGACGGATACCACCTGCAGACGATGCACCGTCCGTAAGGCGCGACAGCGCGGTGCCAGACAACAGCGAATCCGAATCCATAAGCAGGCTGGTAATTAGGGTTTTAAAGTAGGCCTCGACGCAGAAAATAATCCCTCTCATCTTATACTGATTGCATGTCAAGTCGTCGTAAAATAAGGCTACCGGGTCATTCCAGGACACGAGCTGCCGGGACTGAAAATAAATAATCACAACAACCATTACTATTTATATTTCTCGATGGAAATACAACCAACGATAGATAAAAAACTCACTCAAAAGGCCGATGGGACCAGATTATAATATAACGGGAGGCTTCTCTCTCCATTTTTGCAAATAACGACCTCTCCTTTGCTATAGCGGTGACACTGACAGATTTGACAACTGAACTAGGGCTGACCACAACGAAGACAGACTAGGGAAGCGACAAACCGTATACAATTCACCACAATCCAACTTCAGACTTATTTAATAAAAAAAACCCAAATCTACATAATTCTTTGAAATAAAATATAATGATTTTTCCTAAAGGACAAAATCGATATTTTTAATTTATCGATTTCCAATGTGTATTCGACAAGGCGATGCTAGCGACACCAGCGGCCGCATCCATAGTTTCTCCTTTAGGTTTAAAAAAATAGTTGTTACACGAGTATGAACATCCTACGTGGCATAGTTTTTGACTTATGATTTTTTTAAGTTTTATTTTAAATGTATTGTTTTTCAGGATGTATTCAAGCGATTGGCTTCAAATTTTGAAATGTTGTTACTCAGATAGATTTGCATCGCCACGCAAAAAACGATTACTAGTTATCATATAAAAAAAAAGAAAACAAGAGCTAATAAAATAATAGTTTTTTTTTTATGTAGTTGTGAAGTAGTGACACCTCTAGATTTTTTCTCGAAATAGACCATACATTTGCCTACTAGTTGCCTAAATATAAAAATTTTCCAAGTGGTACTTCCTACCAAAATTCAGCAAAATGTGTGGCCGTTTGATGTAAGGGCCGACTTAGTATGAAAACCCGACTATGGCCTTTGTCACAGAAAATATCTTGCGACGATTTCTACATTGGCGAAAAACACGATTATTATATTTTAAAGTGTAATAAGTTCGCAACTTCGCATTAAATAACGTAACCAAGAAACGGATGTCTGAGGCGCTACCGCCCAAAACGATATTCATAAATTGCGGGCATCTTTCTCGTTCACCCTAATTAAGACGTCATGAGCGTGCCAGAGACAATAGTCCGAAATTTACGAATATCGTTGTTCGCGGTAGCAGAAAGTATATAGTATATAGAGTGCCAAAGCCAAAGAAACAATTGTAACCCACTATTTAAGTTTGAATCAATTCACTAGATGGCCCTCGTAGTCTGATTTTATGGACTTACGCAATTTTGGTTATGTCAAGCATCTTTAAGGCGTTCACTGCATTCATTAGCTTTTCACCTATCCAATTTTTGCCAATAAATTACCATAGATGGCATTTAATGAACACCGTCAATGTTTTTCATATGGATATTTCACGGATTCAAATAGTTTGAAAACTTTGAAAGAACGTTAATAATCTGTCCTTATATTACAGCGGCGCTACCGCGAAACACGATATTTGTAAATTTCGGACAATTGTCTGTGTCACTTAGTTGGAGTAAAAGAAATAGATGCTCGAAATATACGATCTTCGATGTTCGCGGTACCGGGGCTCTGTGATTCCGCCCAAGGCCATAAATCGAAAGAAGTCATAAGCGTATCCCGGTTTAAAAGGCAAATAAAATGATTCACAAATAGACAATCTATCAAAAACTATAAATTTCACCAATATACATTGCAATTATCATTTGCATATGTACAACGAAAGTGATAACATCTCAACCGTCATTATCAGTACGCCGTTGACGTCGGAACTTAATCACTTTGTTATCGTGTATTATTATTACTATTTATTTATTAACACGTGGTGAAATCATGGAAATCCAAGAAGAAGGTATGTTCTTTACTTTCTAATATATTTCATTTACATATGTGTGTGTTTGAATTTTATACATATTTTCTACGAGATGCGTATACTTTCGTAAAAAATATTCTTAACTTCGAAATCAATTTGAGTTATACTTTGGTGCCGACTTGTGCCGAGGTAGAGGCATACGTCATTTTGTAGATCTAACTGTCCTTAATAAGGGCTGTAAGTTTCATTTGCGTCTGTTTGCTCCTTTTCTAGTTATATGTGTATCAATGAACAAGTGTCGTTGGCCAAGAATAATGAGATTTTTTTCTAACATATTTGTATGTTTGTTTTAGGTACTTTTATGAGATGTGCTATTTCAAGGCGTGCTATTTTTGATACATGGCACTCCCAAGAAGGCACGGAAAAAGAAAAATCTCAACATGTACTTGTTACTCTGACTGAAATGTCACCTCTTGAGCACATTGAAAATGTCGATATGAAGATTTTAAATGACAAAATTTGCAATTTGTGCAAACGGTTTTTATGATATTGGACAAAAATGTATAGAAGTCAGTTTAAAGTAATAAAAAATATGCAGATTGGCTTGCTGTAACGGAGTATATAGAAATAAATCGAAGTGTTGAGCCGCGTATTTTGCAGCAGAATGATAACGTCGATTCGTTCCCTTCTTGTTCGCGTGGCCGTCCGAAAAAAGATTTTAATGTGTTTACTACACGTACTAAAAGGAGAAGACTTGCTGAACTATCCAACTTAGATACGTCTGCTGTTAGTACGTTGCAAAACAGTTGGTTCATGAGGATAACTACAAATGGTATAAACTGCCCCCTTCCCTCCACAAAATTTTAATTCACGGTGCTGATATTATTGATCACAGTTTGCTGTCTATAGGGGAGCTATCTGAAGAAGCAGCTGAGGCGACTAACAAACACATTAAAGCATATTGACGAGACCATACACGAAAGATGAATCGCGTTTTGATTAATACAGATTTGATTAACAGGCTTCTTCTTCATTATCCACTAATTTCAGGTCTAAGAAAGTTACCTAAAAAAATACTGTATTATCGAAATCTGTATTAAATTTGTTATCTTAAAATAAATAGTTTTCTGATTAACTGTTATTTGCTTTATTATTTATAAGTTTACATTTATACTATTATTACAAATTATACTGTTTCTTATTTTATTTTTTTGGTTTTATTTGATGTTTATTATAAACAAGAAACATTAAAACCACAATTTTTACACTGAAATAAGCAGTATAAAATATTTCAAAAAATCATTTGTCTCGAACAACATTTCTGGACATAAAACAGAAGTATAGGTTTAATATATATACATAAAAAGGACACCAATATGTCAATTCATATTACTTTCATGGTATTTTAACCTTTATCATAGATTAGAATATCTATTTCGCGATATAGGTATTTATGGCCGCCCTTGTATGGGAGCGGAATCGGGCCTGATGTAAGGGCAAAACTATTTAAGCTCGGATATTTCTAAGCTCGGATCTCGATTGAACCACGACGGCACCCGAACTGTCTATAAATGATTGTATTAAACGAGTGACATTTTCATATCTTTTAATATGGAACTTAATTGTTTAGTGTCAAATGATAAAGTGAAAATAGTAGATTGTTAATCAAGGGTAGAAAGGCACTCATTGACGACGAGGTAGTGGCGCTCGAACGAAGTGAGAGCGCTAATAGTGCGAGTCGGAAATGAGTGATTTTTACCCGAGTTAAGCATACTATTTTTCATTTCGAATGCGAGGAAAGTAAAATAAGAGCAAGAAGAAAGTAAAATAATGTCTCTTCGATAATAATATGACTGAATAAAAAACTAATCTTACCGCATCAGCTTGTTTAAGTTGAAGCATGGAGCTGAAGGTTTAAGTTGTATCGAAAAATCATTGAAATACCTATATAAAGATTTCACTATTCTGACAAAGATTTCACTATTTTCTCGGACCGCCATTTCATACAAGTTAACTGATACGATTTTCTATAGAAACTTGCGGTAGGAGGCTTTCCATGATAACTTGACCTTTATTTCTAATTCCGTAATTATTAATTTCAAAATATAACTATACTTTGTTTGCTATCCAAGTGTTTTCAATAGTTGCGCGGAATCCAGCCTCTAACTTTTTTCTTGCAGCATAATTGTCCACAGATAATTGTTATAACGGACAGAATCTTTTTTTTCGCGCGCGTTTTTGGCGAATTAATGGGTGTCTTAAACAGCATTTTAGTTTTCTCGAAAAACGGCACCCTATATTTTTAAAATTTAAAGCTTGTTTTATGTATTTTTTTTGTATACTGTTTTGAAAAAATAAGTCCCGCCGAGTTTCGTGCCGGTCATAAAAGTCAAAATACTTCTCGGGTCAGAGGTGTAGGGTAAGAACCGGTGTAGTTTTTATTTTTTTCTTTTACTTACTGAATAAACGTTTGAGTTTGGGTATAAAGTAATAGAATTCGTAATAAAATGGTCCTATGCAATGTAATAATGACTAGTAAGAAGGTAATATTTCCAATAAGTAATTATACATTCATGTTTGGCTGTATAAGTTACTGCCGTTGCTTAGCTGCGCATATTAAAGTTTAAAAAAACTTCGTAGGTTTATTCCTTTTTGTTACTGTAATATAGAACCAAGACACTTAAAAAATTGAACCGAATAATATAAATATTTGAATTCATTGACATATTTTATGCATGATAATAGCTAGAACAAATTCCTATAATTTAAGAGAAAGAACTATTCTAATATATTTGTTTCTGGCGTCGGTAAATAAGGTTATTTTCGCCACTTTGTTCTACTGAGTGCTCACAAGGGGAGAACTAATAGGAACATTGCATAACAAAGTACAAGATAATATTATTAGCGGTATTGGTTGTAACTTGTACTTTTATGTTGCATAATAAAGTAGAAGATGCAATATACAAGTATCTAAATTACAAGCTAATAATAAGTAACTCGACTTGTAATTTATAATTTTTTGTTGCATAATAAAGTAGCAGTAATGAAGTACAAGTTGCAAAATATTAGTACTAATAACTCATATAATTAATGAATTTTACTAGTTTCTGTTACAAAGTATAAGCAAAACACAAATTATTAGAACAAACTTGTAATTATTTCTACGTACGTCAGGGGCACCATATTTTTAACCTTTTGAACGCTTTTCGTCTCGCGTCAAAATATGACGTCGTGTACGCCATGGTATGACTTGTGAAGAACAAATATAAACCTTATCTGTCAGCAGGACTATTGCTTTGACAGCGTCCGCCGTAGCCACTTTAGTAGTCGGTGGCGTGGCAGGCACGACATCACGTGACCATTTTAGTGGTGCTTGGCGTTCAAAAGGTTAAAATATTAGTATTCCAACGGCGATCCGTTAAACAGTTATATCAAAATTAACCAACGCACATTTAAATGTTCGCTGTTTTCCCGTATTTTTTTTTATAATATTGAAAAACGTTTGTATGTACTGAAAAACTTCTCAAAAGCGCTGGTGGTCTAGCGGTAACAACGTGCGACTTGCGACCAATGAGATTTTCGGAACAAGTACGAAATATCATTTTGATATTTACCAGTCGTTTTTCGGTGAATAAAAAACATCGTGAGGAATCCGAATTAATCCCAATGAGGCCTAGTTTACCCTCAGGGTTGGAAGATCAGATGGCAGTCGCTTTGGTAAAAACTAGTGCGTACGCCAAATCTTGGGATTAATTGACGAGCGGACCCGAGGCTCCCATGAGCCGTGGCAAAACGCGTGGAAGATGATGTTTGTACTGAAAAACTTCAATTATATTTTGTTAAATAGCTGCCGTCGAAAATATGTCAATATTCAGTATTCAAATTGCCGCCAAATGTTACTTTTTTAGTAAAAAAACATGAACTAGGCAAAGGTTTTACTCATTCAGCCAACAAGTTTACTTATGATTTGTTTAATTTGCTGATAATATTAGCACCAATGTTACAAGTTCCAAAAAATATATTATGCAACAGAATTTATTAGTGCTAGTAATTTGAAATCTTATAACTTGTAGTTTAGGAATATTATTAGCAATTTATGCAACAGGAATATTCTTGTATTATTAGTAAAATCAAAAATGGTTATGCAACACAAATAAGTACGACTTGTAACTAGTATTATTTCCTAGTATTATTAGTAAACTTTTGCAATAGGCCCACGGGTAAGTTTTATGGGTTCTACCATAGCTTGATAAACCATAGTTTATTACTGAGTCCGTCATAGCCATGTATTATTAAACCGAGTGTGTTATAAGGTACTTTACTTTTAAGTATTGTAAGGTTACTGATTACAGCTCTTAATCTATTACACACATGGTCTATGTGGGTACTCCAATTAAATTTATCATCTATTACTAGCCCGAGATATGTATATCGTTTCACTAAATCCCGTCGCAGACAGTCGCAGCCCGAACCCGGCCCATGTAAGCAAGGGTATTTATGTTCTATGATTTTGGATACTAAGTTAGTTTTGATGTAGGGTGACCGTATATGCAATATTTTGGTTTTCTGGTAATTAATAGATAGTCCTGCATCATGTGAGTCATGTGACCATTTGCATAATAGGTCAAATTCGCACTGCATCCTATGTTCTGCCTCTGAGATATCAGTGTGTGTCAGCCGCCATGAGACAGGTGTCATCAGCAAACTGGTACATATAGGCCTCCCCGAATATGTTACACATATCGTTGGTTTACGAGATCTGAAAATGAACCATGTGTTTATATAAAATATAGTTAAAAAACAATTATTATACTCGCAGTGTATGTAGATGACATTCTTATCTTGTGGAATGATAAACAGGCCGTGCAAAATTTATTTTGGGAATCCAGATTACCCAAACTAATACTGTAATCGAAATCGACCAAGAGAGCTATTTTGATAAAATATTGAAAACATTTGGTATGGTTGACTGCAAGGTTGCGTCAACGCCTGCAGTAGTTGGACAAAAACTTGAAAAGCCGGGAGCAACACTCAGACCCGATGCGGGCACACCATTATCAGAATCTTATAGGGTCACTTATGTATCTATCTGTCTGCACGAGGCCGGATATAGCACATAATGTGACGTATCTAAGTCAATTTAACACGTGCTATACTGACGAGCACTGGACTGCAGCAAAGCGAGTGCTTAGATATTTGAAGGGCACAAAGAGTCAAGGACTCAAATACAAAAAAACTGAAAAGATGAAAGAGTTAGTCGGTTATGCGTATGTTAGCCATGCTACATCATACGACAGGAAATCTTTTACTGGTTTGGTATTCGTCTTCGTAGCGCCCCGTCTACAATCATTTTTGTCCTATAACAAATTCCTATCTTCTAATAGATCTCGACCGTGCTGTTTAATTGCATTGCTATTTTTTTACCGTAGGCACTCAAAAAAGTTGTAATAAGATATATGAATTTAGTTAATAATATTGCTGACATATTCTTAAATTTCTGAACAGAAATTTATTAAAAACACAATCTTTTTAAAGCATTAAGACTACCATAAGAATTCTTATTGTTTTTTTCATATATAAATAAATAAATATTTCGGGACAATCTTACACAAATCGACCTAGTCCTACGGTAACCTCAGTAAGGCTTGTGTTGTATGTACTAGACGACGATAATAGATACATATAAATACTTAAATACATAGAAAACACGTATGATTGCGGAATAAATATTTGTGTTCATCATACAAATAATTGCCCTGACTGGCATTTGAACCCAGTACCATATCGGCTACATAGGCAGGGTCCTTACCCACTAGGCCAGACCGGTCAAATTGTAAGAATGTATCACAAAAGTTAACATTAATTATATAAGAATAAAATAGGTAATGAAAATGAGCTATGGCTTTGTCGCCATATTTTTTTCTTTTGAACCTACTGTAAATAATAAAATATCCTCTGAAATCGAATACGTTCGACATAGATAATTTTATACGAAATTAGTCGAATACACCATACTATCTTTTTCTTTTGCTAGTTTTACTATTACGCTGCGCTGTTAAAACTGACTTTATTATTTTACGTAAACATGATATCCGTAATTATACGTTTCACCGTAAGTTTCAACGTAAATAAATTAATATTTACGATGAAACTTACTCTGTTCAGTCTGCATTGGATGATTTACGTACTTGGAAAATAATTTAACCAAAACTTTTAGACGCATAATTGAAGCACTTCAACTGAAGTAAGTACCTATATCTAATAGCTTTTTAAAGTTAGATCAGCAGGCAAGTGATAAGACACGTAAGTACTTAATCACTTGCTAACATTTATTGTAATGTATGACAAAACCGGCTTAGCTTGATTTGATATCGGCAAATAGGGTTTTTAATGTCACCACTGCGTAACAAGTTGACTTTTTGCTGAGCACGACATTTAAGGGATTCTTATATGGACGTCGTTTTGGATTTCACAGGACTCCAAGCAAGATTATACTTTGGACATTATGTAATTTTTTCAAGAATTTAATACTATTTCTACTCATAATAATCAGCGTTTTCGTTCCAATAGGAAAAATATGTATCCCGAAAATTCCATTGGTACCAATATATATGGGAAATCGTAACACATTGACTTTAAAAAATAAAGTAACTCGCGATTTTAAGTAGAAATAACCAAATAACAATAAATCTACATTTACATCTACTAGACTTAGTATTCTATTAGACTTAGTATTCTTATTTCAAGATAAAATCGTAATACTTGTATATTTTGATGATAATATACACTTTCAATAATCGGTCCCCTGAACACCAACCAGTAGTACACGTAGTCTGTTGATGATTTTTCCAATACAATGATAAACTAAAACAGATCATAAAACTTGAATGTCATGTCGTTGGTAATTTGGTAATTGTAAATGGTAATAAAAATAAATACTTTACGCTGAATTACTTAATTTGCATCGTAAAACAAAGTGCCGAATCCTAATACAAAATCAATCAGTGCCACAAAGGAAAACGGCAATTAAACTAGTCCATTAAAAACCAGAAGTTACTACAATTTAGCGAAAATTTACATACAAAACGAATCTTGAACAATTAATCAGTTTGCGGGCAAATCTGGCCTATTTCAAGACTAGCGGCTCACATGATGGGGATATAAAAACGGCTGGTCGGAAGCAACGGGCATCATTCACTTGATTATCTCAATACAACATGGCTGCTAAGGTAGGTGTATCCATTTTTATACTTATTACAACTAAGTAGAAGAATAGTAGGTATAATATTTAATTTGATAATTTAAAAATCAAATGTATTTGTAAATGTACGATGATTGATTCTAGAGTCAGGTAAATTTATATTAATTATATTAGTAATTTAATCTACTAGTACAAAGTGTAATATTAGTGTCCAAGGGAGCGACTTATTTTGTAAACGTGTTGTATGGAAATAAAGGTACATTTAAATTGATATTCAGAGCATGTTTTTCAAAGAATGTCAATGACAATATGCATAGTGACGATCTGCCGAAGCCTCACCTCACCTACTTACGATATTTTTTTTGTATTTTTAAAGTGTCTCTTTACATTATCTTAGAAGACAGACTACTTAGATAAATTATTTTAGGTAATACTACTTTAGTGGTGCTTGATATATAGTGTTGTTAGATTGAACATTGAAACTGTTTGTAATTGATATCTTCATAAATTACATATTCATCATCTCAGCCATAAGACGCCCACTGCTGAATATAGGCCTCCCCTTGGACCTCCACATGTACCGGTTGGAAGCTATTGTAAAATTGGAGAATTAGGGCTCCAGCAGATGTGTAGTGAGTGATAGTTCAAAACAAGTTATCGTGGTGAAAGATATATTTTGAGTGACATAATAACAAACAATACTAAATATTGTTCTATGAAACATTTCAAACGTATGTCATAATATGTCGTATGGATTATAAAACCGGCATACGCCCTCTTAATCCATTACGTACTACATACATAATACTTTAAACATTTGTACTTGTCTGTACTCGGTACATAAAACAAATAATAAAGATATTATCAAAACTTATGTTCCTCACTGTCCACAGGTAAACACAAAATAAATCGTCCAACAGATTGCATAAAGAAAGATTCTAGAAACTTATTCATCATATATCAACAAAACACCTAAAACATAAAACACTATCAAACACCAAACTTGTGAAGTCTTTCACTTTAAACTTGCCAAGCAAACCCAATTTTAATCTTTGCTTTTCAACCTCACAATTTCCGAATACAAAAATGTCATAGACGTATATCACGACAATTAATTTCTTGTTATCTTTAACACCTTCGCGACGGCAATTAGTTAACGTCGCAATTAACCATACTTGCATCGGGTCGAATCGAACCGATGCCGTGGTGAAGGTGTTAAGCTGTTTTTGATACAAACACGGTTCTATTTTTGATTGTATAAAGCCTAAAGTTAACATTTCTTGATCCAATTCTTTAAACCAAGCATTAGAAGCTTGTTTTAAACCATAAAGAGATCGCTGCAACTTACATACTTTGGTTTCTTGACCTTTGGCGACTGCTCCTTTCGGCTGAAGCATATAAATGTCTTCTTTAATCTTTCCGTAGAAAAATGCAGTCGTGACATCCCATTGGTCAATAAACCAATCGTGTTCAGCAGCTAGCGAGAACAACAATCGCAGAGTAGAGTTCTAAAGTACTGGAGAATATGTCTCCGCATAATCTACACCACGTACCTGAGTGAAACCCTTTGCCACGAGTCTAGCCTTGTACTTCGTTACCTTGCCGTCGCTATCTCTCTTGATCTTGAAGATCCATTTGCACTGGATTGGCTTCTTGCCAGCTGGTAGATCCACTAATGTCCACGTCTGGTTCTCCTTCAATAACATGAGTTCATCATATATATCGCCAATGCTTCCTCAAATAAATAATAAATAAGTAAATTAGTGTCCACCTCATTTGACCGAAGCGACCTGCATCCAGCGTCTTTCGGCGACCTTAATGAGGTCGTCACCAATTACATGTAAACGTTTAAAACAACTTAACAATTCTAGATAACGCTTAAAATCTTAGGATAATATTATCCGGGCTGTAATGCCATTATTATGATATTGAGTTATAGACCGTGCCTGGGATGTATAAACAGTAAAAGTAAAAAAAAAAATCTCTCGTTACAGTTCGTTCTAGTGTTCGCGCTAGCAGTAGCCGCCCAGGCGTCAGTGGTGCCAGTGCCCGTCGCCCGCGGAGCCGACGTCAGCAGCTTCTCGTACGACGTCGCCGACCCCAACACCGGCGACTATAAGAGCCAGGTGGAGACGCGCGTCGGCGGTGTCGTGCAGGGCCAGTACTCGCTGCTGGACGCCGATGGCACCAAGCGCACTGTCGACTACTCCGCTGACGATGTGAACGGTTTCAACGCTGTCGTGCGCAAGGATCCTGTCGCTGTTGCCGCGCCGGTTGTCAGCGCGCCGGTAGTTGACGCCGCTCTAGCTGTAGTTGCTGCTCGCACAGTTGCTGCCCCTGCTGTGTACTCTGCTTACTCTGCTGCTCCTGTCGCGTATTCTGCCCCCGTCGCTCGAGCCAGCTACTCTGCTCCGGTCTACTCTGGTTACTCTGCACCCGTGGCGTACTCGAACAGCGTTGTCAGCCCTTATTACTCTGCTCCTTATTCCACCTAGCAAACAACAGATATGATGAATAAGTTTCTTGTATTTGAGTAAGTCAACTTTATGAGTAAGTCATCTTTGTACATACTTTTCATATTTTGTGTGAAATAAATAGTGAAACTGCCTAAATGCTCTTGTTAAATTAAATCTCGTTATTCGTACATTAACCGTTAACATAGAATTAAATTCAGGTTATATTATATGGAGTATAAGCAATAGGACACCTATAGTTACGAAATAAAGCTCATATAACCAAAAGAACTTGTGAAGTCAACTACTATGACATAGAATTAAAATATCCGTAATGTTACCTATTTTAAATTAGCTATTGTATAATTAGCGACTTCCTTATGGTATCGTATTGCATTTTATAATTTAATATAATGTATGACTAATTTTGTAATTGGCCAAAAGACTAGACACATTTTTTGTGATTTTCCTGTCATGGACATAATTAAAATTAAGGGATCCGAGGCCTAATGCTTTGGCTATAGGCTAATCCACATTTATTTATACAGTCAGCAGCAAAAGTTGCTAAGCGTTTGAAGTGTTCAAAATGACCTACACGCGCTCTTATTCTCTTGACTATAGAGACGTGTTGACCCACATTGACCTCATTTTTAACACCTCAAATGCTTAGCTACTTCTGCTGCTGACTGTACAACATTTCCTGGTCCATCTTCTTCCCCTTGCGTCGGTTTCCTCAATGCTGAGAAGCGTTTAGGCGTGAAGAAGTAACAAACATACACAATCACACTCACAAATTTTCGCCTTTATAATATTACTTCTTGAAAGTAAGTTTCAAAAGCTCATATCGCGTTGTTTAAATCGAAAGAAAAATAGAAAAACTCAGGTGAACCAGGATCTATCGAGGGTGCGCCATATTGCGGAAATTTGTTGGTACTAATTTCTTGCAATGGCAACAATTTTAATAATAGACAACATCTACCCTCTATGATAGTTGTCAATATTGACAATGTGAACATTGCTTTGTCTAGTTTCGTGTGAATTATTATTAGACTGCAATAATCATACCGAAAGTTTTAGATTTTACAGAGAACAAAGTTGTAAATAGTGTATATTTATTGAAAAAAAAAAACGTGCGGGAGACAAATTTCAAGGGAGAAAACATAATGAAATAAGCATCTGAATTGACGGGTAAGTTTCAAACTTATGGACAAATGTCACTATAGCCAGGTCGTCACGGTTTGGCTGAAGTATTGTAATAATTTGATTTGTGTATCGCATGCATCGGTATCACGGATTGCTAGAGAAAGGCGTAAGGGCAGAATTAAACGACCAAACCTAAAAAAAGAAAACAAAAAAGAAAATAGATTTCGATGATTTTAATTTATGTGTCATACGTCGTAAAATTCACGAATTTTATAGCTTAAAAAAAAAGAAATACCAACAATAAAAAAATTGTGGACTGTTTTAAAAGAAGACATAAATTACCCAGGGGGTAGAGAATCATTAAGACTTGATGACGATGAATATTTAGATCCCGATTTCAACTATGTTGAATAGAACATATTTGGTACGTTAAATAATTTTATATTGTAAAATTATTTATTTAAATTCTTACTTATAATATAACTCTTGCGTTACTTATTGACTTTACGCTATTCATTTTATGTAAATCGAGTCAGCCATTTAAGCGTAAACACCGAAGAAATATGCGAACATCAAACTTCGCACTTATTAAAGTTGTCGGAATGAAACAAAAATCATCTGCCGATTTCCATTGTCCCCACTATACAAATTGTTGCTATATACAATTCAAAAAGAGCGCCCTCTTGACAATACTCCCAAAGTTCTGGGTCACCTTGGTTTTGGACCCGGGTATCTCCTTAAACTACGTCCAACAATGAGAGGTAGGGCACAGCGATGACCATCACGCTTGAATCTGGGGCAGCCCAACTGGGGAAGTCCACCTCCTTACAGAAGACCACAGCCATAATAGCACTGCTACCTTTGAGGTATGCAGTGTTGTGTTCCTGATGGTGAGTAAGGTTCCCAGAGCTCCAACCCCCCTTTAAAGGCCGGCAACGCGCTTGTGACTCCTCTGGTGTTACGGGTGCCCATGGGCGACGGTAATTGCTTACCACCAGGCAATCCGTCTGCTAGTTTGCCGCCTATGACATAAAAAAAAAAAAAACCTATAATAATCGCAGTACATTACTGCTTGGTTTTACAAAAAAACGATAGCCATGAAAGCTATCATGATTGTATATTTTTTTTTTTATCTATGATCATGTTGGTAAACCATATCTGGTTTAATTATACGCTTATTATTGGATTCAGCTACACAGAATAGGCATTTCAATAGGCCTACCGCGAACATTGAAGTTTAAAATTCGGGTATCTTTCCCATTTACTCCTATTAAGGCGTTATTAGAGTGACAGACAATCGTTTGAAATTTACAGATATCGATTTTCGCGGTAGTGCTTTGTCAGGCTCAGTCGAAATGAAAGTAAATGTATCGCATTGACAGATTTGACGTAAAGTTATGTGATCTCCTGCTGCTGATTTATCTATTAAGTCCTTGAGTCGATTCACGGTTGAACCTCAAAATGGCGAAGTCGTCTTGAAAATATATTTTTTGTTTTGTGTTCAAACGTAGTTTAGTGTGTAATATTGATAGCGTATTATGCAGTGATCTAACGCAGAATTGTGCAGCTAATGAAGAATAGATTTCAAAACGTGTTTCACCACTATTTTTGGTCATCACCCGGCAATCCCGGGGTCACGGCCGCCTCTTAGCTTTCTGTAAAGTCCAGCTACCACTTTACAAAACGCAAGGCCTACTACCGAACAACGTCATGCTCTAAGGGCAAACTTATATGTTATTCTACTTGACACTGGCGAAATCATCGATTGATTTATTGATGGAAGCCATATTTTTTTAAAAGAAGAAGAAGAAGAAGTCCTTGAGTCGCAATGGGACTAATAATGTGAAATGTCAAATTGTTATCGGCCAACCAATATAACATTTTCAAATAGGATAACGCCTACTTGTCAACACAAGTACAACTTCCCTTAAAGGAAGCGCGGAACGTTCGTAGTGTGGGAAGGCATCAAGGTAAGTCGACGTGCGTATGCTCCATTTCTATAACTGCGATTATTAATGATACCAACGCGGACAGCCGTTGAGCCTACACACTACTTACAGTTTTCTTTGTTCTTGGCTACATTGACGCCATTGACATTTTGCTGACATGTTATGAGATAATAGAGTGTATAGATAGTGAGTTTTGTAGTGTATTATATTCACACACACTATTACATTACATATAGTATAGTGTGTATTTTTTTTTACTAATAAATAAATAAATAAATATTTCGGGACAATCTTA
Source organism: Grapholita molesta (assembly GCA_022674325.2). Taxonomy (NCBI): domain Eukaryota; kingdom Metazoa; phylum Arthropoda; class Insecta; order Lepidoptera; family Tortricidae; genus Grapholita; species Grapholita molesta. The sequence continues at coordinate 16,698,976 of CP053124.2, read as the reverse complement.
CACAAATCGACCTAGTCCTACGGTAAGCTCAGTAAGGCTTGTGTTGTAGGTACTAGACAACGATATATATAATAGATAGATACTTATAAATACTTAAATACATAGAAAACACCCATGACTCCGGAACAAATATCTGTGCTCATCACACAAATAAATGCCCTGACTGGGAATCGAACCCAGGACCTTCGGCTTCATAGGCAGGGTCACTACCCACTAGGCCACACCGGTCGTCAAAATATTTTTAAAGTTAGTATACGCGGTTAATTAAGTATTTATAAATACGAGTACCTAGTGAGTTACTGTTTAATTTAACCACATCGTAAATAGTCGTATTCTATGGTTATGGTTATTCTATGGTTAGTACATTATGGTTTATGGAGTTCTCAAAATTTCTTTGGATGCATGTATGGACCACATGCATGGGTCTTTTTGATATATAACATTGATGATGCTATTAGTCATTCGTCAGGTATCATTAAACATGGGAGGGGTAGGTTCTTATTAATAAAATGCAGATCTTAAGGTATAAAACGTTTTTATATCGGATACATATCTATTGCATATGTACAAAGTCGCATAAGTTATTTACATTACGAAGAACACGTCGTGGTTTATGGCTAAAGGACCCTCAAAGAAGGCTTCGTTAAGTTTACCATTGCGCAACCGGGGCTGCGTACGCGCCGTAGGTGTAGGGGGTGCCGTAGTAAGAGGCGGTGTATACGGAGGGTGGGGCGTAGCTGCGGGCGATGACCGGGGCGGAAGCTGAGTAGACGGCAGGGGCGCCCACTCCGAAGGTACGGGAGGCTACCACGGGGGCGCTAGCGGCATAAACAGCTGGTGCTGAAGAAACCACGCCGGTGGAGTACACAGCAGGCGCGGCAACAGTCCGCGCAGCTACCACGGGAGCGGACGAGTACACAGCGGGAGCGGCGACAGTACGCGCATCTACAACCGCAGCGGCAGAATACACGGCAGGGGTAGCAACGGTACGCGTCGGTACAACAGAAGCGGAGTATACGGTAGGAGCAGCAATGGTACGCGCGGCAACAACCGGAGCGGCAGAGTACACGGCAGGGGTAGCGATGGTACGCGTCGGTACAACAGAAGCGGAGTATACGGTAGGACCAGCAACGGTACGCGCGGCAACAACAGCGGGAGCGGTGTCGACCACAGGCGCGCTGACTACAGGAGCAGCCAGAACCGGCGCGGCAACAGCGACAGGATCCTTGCGCACGACAGCGTTGAAACCGTTCACATCGTCAGCGGCGTAGTCGACAGTGCGCTTGGTGCCATCGGCGTCCAGCAGCGAGTACTGGCCCTGCACGACGCCGCCGACGCGAGTCTCCACCTGGCTCTTATAGTCGCCGGTGTTGGGGTCGGCGACGTCGTACGCGAAGCTGGTGTAGTCGTCTGCGCGCGCCACGCCCACGGGCACCACTGACGCCTGGGCGGCCATCGCCAACGCGAGCACTACGACGAACTGAAACAAAACAATGAGTTTCACAAGACTTCTGAACATTAGTAACAGTAACGAAATGATCTCATAATAGCCGACATGCTATTAAAGACAAAGGCTCCTAAATAAAACAAATTAAAAAGTGTTTCATAATAAGGGTGGCCTTTCTACTTTGTTATTACTATGACTTTAGATGTTGAATAATCAAACTCTAATATTAAACGGTAAACGAGTACTTCAAGCATACTATTTTTTATAACTCATATTTGTAAATAAAATGTAGTTAAAAAGAGAACAATCAGGCATGTACAAAGGCGATAAGTACTGCTTTTAAATTATTGGGCTCTAAAATATTTATATAACTGTAAAATGTAATTAGCTATTTACAAAATAAAGGTTGCTTAAAACTTAAATAAGGTTACCTTTATTATAGGCTCAGGTTTTATTTTTGTCAAGGTTTTTATTTTAGTTCTCAGTTTTAAGGAAGCTTGCATGTTAGACTTATTTAAAGCAAGTTTTAACCCATGTTTACAGAATTATTTTATCCTGAGTAAATAAGGTAGCAAGTAGATACCAAAGTCTCAATAATAACGGTCAAGATTTGAATTTTTTTTTTTGACAATGTTTTGTGGCACTTATCTTATTTTTAATGGTGTGATTATAAGATATATATATATATATATAATGAATCAATCAATCGACTGATTGACTGATTCATTTTATATATATAATAATAAATATAAAGAAATTGACATCCAATTTCGTTCCTAATTTACATATTTATTGTAATGACAGTTGCGATTCAAATAAACAGTTTAGTTATTAATTAAAATAATAAATCATCGTTAACATTTAGTAAAAAAAAAAATTAAAAACATTGTATTACAACAAAATCTTATCCGATTTTAGTGAGAGTCAGGACATTTATTTTAATTGCTAGTTGTTTATGAAGTTACAAAAAATGTACTACTGATAAAGGTATAAAAAATAACCTGTACTGAGTTAATAATTTATCTAATGAATAGAAATCACATTATTCACAACACTAGTAATTATAAATAGATCACCTTAGCTTCCATTGCGTACGGACTAGAGTGCTTCCAATCGAAGAATGCTCTCATAGACACGGGACGAGCTTATATACGAAGAAGCAAATACGAGGGCGTGGTACAGAGTATGGACACCTCATGAGTGCGTGGACACATCTGTGGACCTTAATGCTTTGTGTTAAGCTTGATATTTCCTCGTTCATAAGGCTGTGTATATGTCACAGATTTTTAAGACATGCATGTGTAGCATGTACATGGAGTTTGTCGGATGTGTCCGGAAACGCAAGGCCGCTGTGATCTGGGTAGCTGGCCGTTCGGCGCATTCTTCAAGTAATTTATTCTGTCTGCTTGGCAGAAGACGTGTTTATGTTTTTGTTCGCTTAATTATAGTGGTTTTGTGCAAGAGCTTATCGGTTATATTTATGTTGAGGTGAAAAACGCATCATTATTACATTTTATAGGTGACTTTTAAAATCGTGCTTAATTTAACGTAGAGTATTTAAGTAACCTATACAGGGTGAAATCTGGGTCGTGATCCAAAATGTCCAAAAGTGATAAAGACGATCATACTTACTTAACAACTTTTCCCATGAGACCAATATTGTAATCGTGATAAATAATTAGCTGCTCCATACATTAACTACCGGTAATTAAGTACCATGTATGTATGGAGTAGCAGATTTATTTTTCGCGAATTCAATATTGGTCCCATGGGAAAAGTTGTTAAATATGATCGACTTTATCACTTTTTGACATTTTGGATCACGACCCAGATTTCACCCAGTATAGTGCGTTAAGATCTTCATCTTTACTACAATGATGTTTTTATGTTTAAAACGTGCCTTTTACATAATATATAATCCATTATACTATCATTATTTAACTCGGGAAAATAAGGGAATCAGTGGCAAAGCAAACTAAATATCTAGAAAGAAGAATCGGAGATCTCTTTTAACACAGCTCCTATGACCATGTGCTATAAGCAATACGTCGTCCGACTATAGTGGGCAGTTTGAGGGCAAGGTATAGTTTACAAAAAATCTTAACTTACGAGTATTATAATGCACCTAGTATTTGTAACATAGTTAATTAAATTAGTTACCCGTTATCATTTATTCATCTTTTATGTGTTAATACTCTTCGAAGTTGTGTTTTATTCCTTTCTCACAGCTGCAATTGTCTGAGTAACGGATAAAGCCAAACGAAATTTTCGCCATTTTGATTTATAAATAGTCCAAGTATGTTTATAAATAACATAGTTAGTTGCTACGATATTTGGAATTTCACATTATAAATATTAGGTACCAAATACTCGAAAGTGAATTGATTGATTTGCGAACCTTACCTATCATTCTGACATGCCACGAAAATGCCCGCTGGAGTCCGACTTATGGCTATAAGAACCTAATTTTGCTAGAGTTTAATAAATAGTCTTCACAATTTCAACAGGAATACACCAACTGTTGGACAAAGGCCTTCTCCGGAATCACCGGTTTGCGGTATACCTATACAAAATAATAATACCCAAACCGCATTCTTTAATGTCTTCATCATAAATTTAACTAAACCTTACCGAACGCTACCAATTGCCAATGCAATGCAAGTAGATTATACCTGTCAAATTTGCAAGAAAATTAGAGCAATGTTTTGCCAGTCTTAATTACTTCAATAAAATGCTAACAAAATGACTAGCTGTTATGTGCAAGCGACAGAATTTTCATACTAAGCACTGACGTCACACCCGTTCCTTACATGTCTCAAGGTGAGCAATATTTTCAATTTCTTTGCGATCGCGCCTAGTTATGGGTTTCGAATAAAGACCAGCATCGAGGCGAATATCTATTTATGAGAATACAATATCAAAAATGTACAGGGTGATCAATCCTAATGGGTCAGTGGGGGGGAAGTCAGAAACTATGAGTAATAGCGAAATCTGTTCTTAGGAAACATGATTTCAGATTTAATTATTATTACATTGCCATTATGTACATAAGTTGTTGTTTCCATCATAACCCTAAGGCCTATTAGTTGTAGGAAAATGATATTAAATGTTCGCCAATAACATGTTTGCCATTGTTTCTATTGTGCAAGCAAACAAATAAATACAAAATGGTTGCCAGGCGCAGGTAGGTCATGCCTTATCGCGGCCATTAGTGTAATGTGCTGGTATCACCTGAGAGCATTTAATTTGACGTTACACTAATACGTCATCACGCATTCAAACTTTTATTAAGTTTCTCATACATAACCGGGAATCGAATCTGTCCATATTCTTTATACGGCTGATGATGGTGATGATGAAAAATGTATTCATGACTCATGAATTTACGTTTCGTATCATTAACAATACCAACGAAGAATCTTTCAGATTTACACCTAACATTGTTTACAAGACTTCATTCAACTATATAACTATACTATAGTTTTTGGATCATATGTTGTTAATGTCGAAAAAACACAGTATGGTGATGGCACCAATGTTGGATACTTTAAGCTGACAATCACCAATGATGGACACTTAGTTATTAATTCAAAAACCATAACGTTATAAATTGAATATTTACCAACAAATGCACAAGACTTGACTCCTTTGAAATAAGCACTAATGTTCATGATTGGTTGCTTTTCCATTTCTAGCATCACCCTTTGGTTCTCTGTCTCGTGCTTTAATAAAGGACGGCGGAACTATATTTTAAATATTTTATTCGTTGGTATTTTAATTATTTACTTATAGGTGTTAGATGCTATTTAGTTTACCGAAGTTAAGGCTGACATTAACAAAATTTAACCAATATCCAACCTTTAATACTTATAAGGTAATTAAATTGTAAATTGGATGTAAAATATATCCGCTTTTTAATTAAAATAAAACAGTTATTAATTCTGATCTTAAATAATGATGGGATGACGCTTAAAACATTAAATTTTTTGTGCTAAAAATGCCACCAGAATCCTAAACCTAAGAACGAAAATTTGAAGGCTGGTAACGCAATTGTGACCCCTCTGGTGTTGCAGGTGACGATAATTAAAAAAAACTACTTATAGAGGATGGAAAGTAATAGCGCAGCGCAGCAGAGGGCGGCTACCAGATCCCGTGCTGCTACGCGAAAATGGTCTTAATTGCGTCATTTATTGTCATTTAAATAATCTGGCAGTTCATAGACAAGATGAATTGAATGCTACACGACTTAGTTTTTTTTCTTTAATATATAGCATATTTATTTACAATAGGTAATTACAATATTATAAAACTACGAATACTAGTTATTGCATTCAATCTAAAAGAGGTCCTTGAGGCATTGTACTAGGGATGCTGGCATTTCCTCGTTGTATCGCAATGCTGAAACGCTGTGCGAGGAAGCCGCCAACTCTTCGGTTACAAGATACCAGACGCTTCGCGATTTCTGTATATAGTTATATACATATATAATATATATCGAGGGTTGGGTGGTCAAACCCGATAAAACGATATAATATTTCATTGAAGTAACAATCTTACGCAATTCACGTATAAGTTCTAAATTAAAAATCCCATTTACTTGACTTATAGGGTTTGACCACGAAATCGATATATATATATTTATAAATAGATGTGAGTTCTCTTTTAAGTTCTAATAGTTTTGGGGGTTCAAGATAAGTTGGCAATGTTACAGAAGTCTTTTCTTATACTCGCGGTATCACATTTGCATGATACAATGCTTCTGTGTCGCAATCAATAAGCTATCTGCCTGATTGCTTTACATAGTAGATGTTTTAAGTTTAAAATAATTTCACTAAAGATTTTTTATTTTTTTAAGCAATTTACTAAATAAAATTACTATGTTTAGTCTTTTAAAAAACCTTTTTATTTTACATTTTGGATTGGGACTCCGCTCATTTCTCTTAAAAAACTCGATAACACTAGTCGACTCCTCTGATACTTAAATTTTTCGCGCTATCTTATCGCGATATTTGCGATGTACCTAAGTAGTGGGAAAATTTTGAGGTTAACACCATGTCAATAAATATTAACACACTTTAATTTACCTACATAATACACAGACACAAAGGTAATGCTATCCGTTTAAATTTCACCTAATTAACCTTAATCAAAATGTAATATATTATTGCAGTGTAATTGTATGATGTGCCAGTGGCGCTGGCTGAGTATAGCACCAACCTGTCTTCACCAGAGGGTGTCGTAAGAGGTGACAAAGAGAAAAACCGAAGGATGGGCAGCGGCGTCCGTCGAGACCGAATCAACAGCTAGTGCGGTCGCCAATCAGCTCGCCAAGCGTGGTGACTTCTGGGAACTACCCCCAAGATGATAAGTCGTTTGGAGGAGGTCTATGTCCCTAATATTATACTATGTTACTTGTATTAAAGTCTTATAGGTATCAACTGATCTTTTTAGCTTCCGTGGTGAACAATATGAAAAAGATCAATAAAGTACAATTTAATAAAGACTTTCAAGGAAAATTGTTTTGAACTTTATCGGTGGAACTATTTTTGAGGTACGGGAAACTACGGAAGTCTACGTTAAGTATGGCCCGACATGCTCGTGTTTTAATATATTTAAACATCTTAGAAGCTTATAATGACTTGGTAATTTTTTGTGCAACCATTTAATAGCGTTTTTATGGATTAAAAATTCGAATCATCCACCCACATTGACTTTTAAAATACCTATCGAATATTGTCAAGCGTTTTATGTATACGTAGTCTAGTAACTGATTCGATAAATAAAATGATTGATAATCGCGATAAACTCACGTGTGATTATATCGCACTAGGCGACATGTTTCGGGTAAGCTCTGGTACCCATCTTCAAGCCGAGTCAGGACACACCGATCGCGATGAGGGTGTATCACTCACTGCTGTCCGCTGCCTTGCACGGCGTTCTGCACGCCGCGCCCGCTGAGAAATTGCTTGCACTTTTTGTAAAGGCGCTACACTCGCCTGCGGTAAATTATCATCGAACCCAGTAAACGAAACGCACACTGAACTGACTGTATCCACTTCACTATCAAAACCCATACTATGCTTCAGACCCGAAATAACTGGCCTCCACGCTGGCGGTAAGACCCAGCCACTATCCCGATTAAAATAAGGACGACGCCCGATTTCAATGGCTTCGCGGATCTTGCGTGTCACGTGAGTTTATCCGGTTATAACTAAGTAGTAGTAACATGTCTCACAACAGTTTTAATTGTAAAAATTGCGATAAAATTGTTTAGTTAAAGGGCAGTAATATAATCATAACTGTTGTGAGTCACGTTACTACTAGTTACTAACGGATATTCTCACGTGTAACTTACTCGCACTTTTATTGTGAGTTTATTAATTTTCACTTCAGCAGCTCGAACATGTCTACTTTCCTCACTTCAGGGAGTGAGGAAAGTGCGACTTTCCTCACTTTCAGAGAGTGAGGAAAGTTGCTACTTTCGTCACTCCAGGGAGTGAGACAAAGTAGCTTTTCAATTGACGACCGGTCTTGCCTAGTAGGTAATGACCCTGCCTAAGAAGCCGGTGGTCCCGGGTTCGAATCCCAGTCAGGCCATTTTTTGCGATGAGCACAGATATTTGTTCCTAAGTCATGGGTGTTTTCTATGTATTTAAGTATTTATATGTATCTATTTATTATAATAGGACATAATGGACTCCCTTAACACCACTACCACGTTCGGACCCTCACAAACATATATATTTTAAAATGAAAAATATTTAAACAAACAAAATATTAAGTAATGAAGCCAGTGCAGTTGCAGATAAAACACTTAAATGAATGTGGTTAACTTGATGTTAATTTTTTACAAGATTTTATTTACCTTGATGTACCTATGTATTTGTATATTTATCCGGATGGAATCTTGAAACTCAATTTTGAAGCAGACATCTTTAACCGATTGAGCTGAAATTTAGCACACAAATTTATGTAATTTCGGTTACAATGCAATATTGTGGTACCACTGATCTGATCTGATGCTGGAGTCAGAAGGTAGCAAAAGCAACTCCTAAAATACACAAGATTAACCCGTGGTGTTTTAGGCTCATTAGAATCCTTTCGAAGAGTAGATGACGATTGTGAAAAAAAGTACAGTCGGCAATAAAAGCTTGTGCTAAAAATGACATTTTAGGCAACTTATTTAACCTTTAATTATGTTCTCACTACTGAGGTGAAAAGTTGTATGTGTCACACTAGAGTAAAGTTATTTTACATCTCGTGTTTTTGAGTGCCTCGCTACGCTCAAGATTCTAACACTAGAATCACTCGCTACGCTCTTGATTCAATTATAGAATCTTTCGCTTACTCGGGACTCAAAATAAACACTCGCAAGAAAAAACAACTTTCCTCTCTTGTTGCACAAATAACTATTGTAAGTCAGTAGTTAAGGACAGTATTTTGCTATACGATACATACACGTAATAGCAAATCCTGTTCATCGCAATGAATCAATTTTACGATTTGCTATGGCCGTCCAAGGACGCCTCTAAGTACGTAGTTTAGACTATTTTAAATACCTAATAGTTATACTACGCGATTTTTTGCAAGGCGCTGGAACAAGTTCAACAGGAAGTTACTTGTAACAAGTCGTACTAAATTTGGACGCACAAATTATTACTTGATTGCGACACGTTTCTACTATGAAGATAAGAAAAAGCACTAAGCTTTTGATTTTATCTGGTAGATAAATTGTTCATCGAAAACTGATCAGAATAGACTATCAATCTAATATATGATTATGATTCTTCCGTACACGGAACAATGGTGTTCCCGACATTTGGGAGTCGTACGCGGAGTCAGATCGAGTCAACGCGCAGAGGCCCTTTCGACAATTTAATGAAATGCAAGGGGTACACTAAGCGGATGTTGCCCCTGTCCGTATCATGGGATGCGCACAGAGACAGCATCCGCCATGGTGTAAGGACTATTAGTTTTAATGGAATCTACAATGTACTAGGCTAGTGGGTGGAAATGATGGATTTAACTGGGCTATTTGATAAAAAAACCGGACGTCTACCTAATGAACAGTAGACGCTTGTAACTGAAGTAGTATGAATATATGGATGCACTTACACTGGTATATAAGACTTTTTATATATTATTACTATGCTATATGAGTGACAGTGACATCAGCTGGCTGGCTACGGGACTAAGCCTATTATAAATTATAGTTGGGCTAACGAGATCGCACATCTTAGCACATTGAACGCCGTCGGTTGTTCTTTGCAAAGTCTAATTTATACATCATTTAAATTTGTATTCTCACATATAATGGACTACATTATATTTGTATATAAACTTTCGTGAGACATATCTGATAAATTAAACATTAACACGGCTCTACTCACGTTTATTTAGTCACTCGCGCGACATGTTTCGGAGAACATAGGCCTCCATTATCAAGCACTAAGCGTGCTGAGTGTCCGTTCGATTCGGCGATCGCGTCGCTAGCCCGTCGCGCACTAACGCGCGCCGCGCTGCCCGCGCCGCTCTTGATGTCAAAATCGGTTGAGGGCGGTCCGACACCGGAGCCGCTGTAATGGTAGAACGCGGGTTCGATTCGTCCACCAACAACGACTCTAAACACACCGAACTCACTGTGTCCACTAAACTGTTACAACACTCCCTAAGGTTTTGATGTTTGCCATAGATAGTAGGCTTCCATGCTGGCGGTACAGCCCAACCACCATCACGATTAAAATTTGGACGACGCCCGATCTCAATCGCTTCGCGTATTTTGCGTGGTACGAAACATTTTTCACGCATCAGCAATCAAAAACATGTCGCGCGAGTGACTAAATAAACGTGAGTAGAGCCGTGTTAATGTTTAATTTGACTACATTATATTTCAAAATACATTAAATGTTAAAAAGTCTAGATTAGAAATATGTAATGGTAAAAAACCCCACAATTAGGTTGTAATAATTAGCGAGGAAATTCTTTTATTAAAATTTCTTAGCTCACAATACAAGCTCACACCACGTAGACCAGTAAAATTACCAAGACCTGGACATAATTCGATAACTGTAATTTTATTTTTCTATGAAATAAAGTATTGTTAGTTTTATTAAAACATAAAAAATTAAACATTTTAGGGTTCCGCATCAATGTAAAAACCCAACACCTTGGGTTTAACATTAATAGTAATATTATCTATTCAATTACATTTTGGCGACCTTAATGAGGTCGTCAGTCCATCTTGTGGGTGAACGTCCTACGCTGCGCTTGCTAGTCCGTGGTCTCCACTCTAGTACCTTTCGCCGGATGCAGGTCGCTTCCAACCGGTATATGTGGAGGTCCAAGAGGGAGGCTTATGTTCAGCAGTGGACGTCTTGTGGCTGAGATGATGATGATGTATTAGATTTTTAATTTATTATGTTTTGAAGAAAACGTGATCGTAGAATAATACGGTCTTGGGTTTTTTACATTGACGCGGAACCCTAAAATGTTTATTTTTTTATATTTTAAAAAGAACTAACAATATTTTACTTAATAGAAAAAGAAAATTACAGTTATCGAATTATGTCCAGGTTTCGGTACTTATACTGATCTATTTTCGTAGTTTTACTGGATTAACGGGCCTAATGAATTGTTCGAAAATTGATTTGTTTTTTATCTCCATAGAAGCTACAGTCTATAATGTAACTGTCTTTGAATTTATCTATATTAAGTAATTGCTCCATCGAGATATTCATTGGAATTCCATTGACATTTTACTGTGAACTAATTATATCGTTTCCAATATGCATCGTATGCAAGAGACAATGTTATTTTATTATTTTTATTTGATTATGATTGAGTAATAACTGGTAATGGGATGGGTAATATACTTAGCTTTTTTATTTGTACGTAGGGAAAATAACTCTTTGCGATTTTTTTATGTATCGCTGCTGGTGAATATTTGTAGGTCATGAAAACACAAACTTGATTTTACCAATATTTTATTCATTGGACTATTTGGCATGAGTTTCGTTTATAAATAGTTACAAGTATAAAAGGCATTACCATCATCAAAATAGTTATTAACAAAATTTGAACAAAAGCCTGATGGGTTTCATTAGATTACCATCTTCCATATCCTCCGTAACCAAGTCCAAGTGCGGCGTATCCCAGACCGTTACCAAGTCTCAGACCGTGACTGCCATAGCCCAAACCGAGTCCTTGAGCGCCATAGGCGACTGCTCCATGTGCGAGGGGAGATGCGTAAGCAGCATGGGTTAGAGGAGTGGCGTGGGCAATGTGGGAGGAGTACGCTACAGGAGCAGCAGGGCCGGAGTACGCCAAGGGAGCGGCGTGAGCGAGAGGTGCAGGCGCGGCAACTATAGGTGTCGCATGCACACCAGGGTCCTTGCGCACGACAGCGTTGAATCCAGAATGAACATTAGCAGCATAATCCACAATGCGCTTTGTGCCGTCAGAGTCGAGCAGCGAGTACTGGCCGACCACGCTGTCGCCCACGCGGGTCTCGTGCTGGCTCTTCACGTCGCCGGTGTGGGGATCTGACACACCGTAAGAGTAATCGAACCCTCCATTGGAAGGGCTGCTGTGAATAGGGCGAGGACTGCGATCTTAGTATATGAATTTAGTTTAGGTATTGTTTGTATGTATTACACCTATACTTATGCTATTGTAAAACCTTGCATTGGTCAAAAAAAATCTACCACAGAACATAGACTACATAAGAGACAAGAACAAAGGAATAAAATGTTTTTGGCCCGCAAGTCCATCGTTGAATTTCTAGGGTTAAATGCGATTTCCGACAATATAACAAGATAACTAAGGTATTGTAAGTGTAATAGTCAGTGATCGGTTATTTGGATTAGATAGGGGGTGAATGACCTCAATCATTATGTTTGTATGGATATGCCCCGGGAATCCGGGCTTTATGTTCTTAGAAAAGGCAAACAAATACAATGTGTTTATTTTATTACAATTTAAAACATCTAAGTAGCTGATAGACACGTACTTACTCGCCGTTCTTTTGTGCACTAGGGTTCACACTGACAGCTCATTTGCTGCCACCAAAGCAGCACATTTTGTACCGTTTGGATAAATGTAATGCCATAATAGCACTGCTACCTTTCAGGTATGTAGTGTTGTGTTCCTGATGGTGAGTAAGGTTCCCAGAGCTCCAACCCCCCTTAAAGGTCGGCAACGCGCTTGTGACTCCCCTGGTGTTGCGGGTGCCCATGGGCGACGGTAATTGCTTACCATCAGGCAATCCGTCTGCTCGTTTGCCACCTTATGTCATAAAAAAAAAAAAATGTTAAACGAGTAAGTAAAAAATCCCTTACAGACAATTTAAATTCTTTTATTTATGAACGATTTGTTCGGTATCGCAGGAAACTGTGGTATCTATATTAACTTTTCTACATGATATCCCGCGAGGGAGAATCCAAATAACCGAACTCTGGTAATAGTACATTACTACACAGGTCGTGAAGTAAGGGGATGCCGACCAATTAGAATATAAGGCCGACAAGTTCTTATCACGCCGAAAAATCACTATTTGAAATGAAATGAATAAATGAAAAAAAAAAAAAAAACTTTAAATCAGAATAAACGGGACTTAACGGGAAATTTCCTCCGACATTTCAAGAACGACGTTGTCTTCGTGGTCTCGGATAAAGGTTAAAAGGTCTCGGTTTATAGTTATTGTACGCAGCTAAGTCTCGTTTATTTTGTTATACTGCGTATAAACCCTGAAAAATTACATCAATAACTTTAAACCAAGTTTCTAGTTGCATCTAGTTATAATAAAATTGTTGACATTGAGTGGCCTTGTGTTTAATAAACGAATGTTAACTATTGTCAATTTGATTATAACTAAACCCGTTATCTTATGCTCAGTTTAGGGGCAAATGATCCTGATCAGACAGTTACGATAATCTAAGTCGATAAAAAGTTAAGTTGACTTACTCACTCAATAACATGTCAAAAGATCTTAAGTTCGATTTTTGAAATTGTCACCAAGTGATTTCCATAGAGAATTAATGAGAATCTCTATGAAGACTATTTCAAAAATCGGACCCAAAATCAACAATATTCAATAACTGACGATATTCGATATTTATAATTGTAGCCCTCCGATCTGATTAAATAGAGGAATTATTGAGTTATTTCCCGGGCGTTTCCTAAAGAAGAATTTTAGTTTGCCAAATAACTTTTATCGATAAATATGAATCGACTAATTTGTGAAGCAACATCGCTATTTTAGCTTGCCCCCAAAATGAGCGTTAGATAACGGGGTGTAATTATAACTTTTATTCCTCAAAAATGGAAGTAACATAAAATGAGAGACTGGAATTCCATTATTATAAGTGTCCTATCTATTTATCGCATCTTACACATTTTAATTTTAAGCGCCACATAAAACGAAGCAGACAGCTCAATTTTACGTTCAATTGATTCGACAAGTAACGCACGAATATTTTAATTAATTAATTTTTACTTTCAGCCTTGCTTCGATATTTACCTTTGAGAGCATGTGTGTTGTCAAAACCACGAATGATAAGAAACCCGAAAAGTATGTATTTATATGGTAGTGTTATAAAAATTTTAATGTACGAATATGTAACGCATTCCGAGCGCCTAAAGGAAGTGTCCGAATCAGACTGACCTACGCTCGCGGAAACCCCTTTCGGTTTTGGCTCATAAATAATGCAGATTTAATAAAACTTACTATGTTTCTCTCGCTCCAGTAAAAGATGGCAAGGTCACTGTTTTATAGCATTAATTGAACTAATGGACTTAGTAAAGGAATCATATGATGTTGCTGGTGACATAGTTACATGCAAATTCACTTAACCAGACAGTTTTATGAACGATCAGTCGATCTGATTTTTTTTTTTTTTTTTTTTTATTCTTACATTTAGCTACTGCATTTGGGCCCAGGGATCAAATCAGTAGGCATCGGAGTTTTTGTCACACGGTAAGACTAATAGCAAGCTATGGAGTCGACATTTGCCATAAATGTACACTCTTGTTCATACTCATACTCATGACACGATTAATTTTATTTAATATGAGAAAAGATTACTAAATAGTTATACTTATATACTACTCAAAAGAAAATAAGGGCCACTAGCATATTTACATTTAATTAATATTTATGGGCCATTAACTAATTGATAAGTGGCTAATTAATGATGCCCTATACCGCCAGTACCGTACCTGTTTCATGATTTTGTTTAAGCGTATTAACTGGCCAGAATTTGGAGTAAATAAAAAAAATGAATTTTGGCACTAACTCTCTTCAAAGGTTTTTTTTTTTATTTTGGTGAAAAAAGGATTTATCTTTATCTGTTGTCTAATTTATCATCTTGTGTCAATATTGCAAAGTCAACGAAGCCATTTGGAGACCATTACTGCTGGCAGAGCCCCTTCACTGATATCTGAAGGACATTCACAGCGGTCTGGAGCTGATTCGAAGGTTTCTCACCCAGAGCTATCCAAAATGCGTGGAATTGCTTTCAAGCAACTGGAAGTATTGCAAGAAGACCAGGGTCGGGTAGAGTGCGTGTGACTATGGGACAAGGGGATCGGTACGTTCGTTTAAGTAACCGAAGATAACGCTCTGAGGCAGCTCGTTAGTTACAAAGTCGCCTCCCGCTGACTACAGGGACTCGTGTAAGTGACCAAACGATACGTAATGGACTGCATGAACGCCAGCAATTGTCCAAACGACAACTTGTACTAATTCCTGTTTAGGATCCAACGTGGAAATCGTTTAAATTTCTGCAGTCAAAATTTGGACTGGGGTATAAATCAATGGGGTAGGCGCTTTTCACAGATAAGTGTTTACAGTGAAGTTATTTAGTGACGGTCGGTGGATTAGAGTATGGAGACAAAGTGGTGAGAGATTTCCGATGCCTGTATCAAAAACAAAATCGTTTTGGTAGTCTCAGCAAAATGATTAGGGCTGGGATAAACTTACACCGCAAAACTGACCTTATTTTTCTTAATTGGGGTACAGTAACTGCACAGCAGTATATCAACGAAGTTATCAGGCTTCATGTGAATCTAGTCGCACAGAGAGTGGGCCCTGGTTTCACCCTAAATGCCAGACAATGCCCGCCCATACACAGCTCAGGCAGCTAGGACTGCAATACGAAACTCCGGTATTCCGGTCCTACCATGGCCAGCGTAGGTACTGTCCTGATTTAAACCCAATTGAACATCTCTGGGACGAATTAAAACGAAGTGTTCGGGAGCATTAACACGAGGTACACAACCAGCAGCAGCTTATTAATGCTCTGAGACGTGCATGGGATGAAAGTATCAGAAATTTGATCAAGAATGTGTATTTTCAGCTCCTGGAATGTGAAACCAAGAAAGAAGGACACACTCGTTATTAAACAATTTAAAAAAAAATCGGAAACTTACAGTTGTTTTTTTTTTGCGGGAATTTTCTCTTTAGTTTTTCTGCTGACAGTGGACTAATTTCTAACAAATGGAAATAAGTAAAACAATTGACTACTTAAATAAATAATTATTACCCTAAATAAAAACAAATGCCTCCTTTTACTGTTATTTTAATTAAAATCTATTGCTGCTGAACACTTTTTTCATTTCATCATGAAACAATTCATATTTCGGGACAATCTTACACAAATCGTCCTAGTCCTATAGTAAGCTCAATAAGGCTTGTGTTGTAGGTACTAGACGACGACATATATAATAGATGGATACATACTTAAATACATAGAAAACACCCATGACTCAGGAACAAATATCTGTGTTCATCACACAAATAAATGCCCTGACTGGGGATCGAACCCAGGACAATCGGCTTCATAGGCAGGGTCACTACCCACTAGGCCAAACCGGTTGGAATTAAATTTGGTATGGAGAGAGTTTGAGCTACGAAGGACATATGGTAATTTTTATCCGGCAACCAAACTTTAAAGACGGGTATGGCAGACGAAGTCGCGAGGGAATCGCTATCAAAATACTAAGTGGCCCTTATTTTCTTTTGAGTAGTATATAAGTTTAATTTATTAAACCTCATTTGTTGCAATAGAGCCGATGTGAATGGAACTTTCACCTAAGAAAACCTATAATATATATAACCTTCCGTGATTAAAAAAGTCATGAATTAATTCTATCATTTATTATATTTTTCGTTGCAACACGTTTTCAATATTCCACGTTTTTACCACTTACAGATATAAATAACCAGTCATTGACAAATAGTAATCAATTTTATCAGTGGTCAGTACCTACATGTAGATGTAGTTTGTATAGTTGTATGTTAAAATAGTTGAAGTTATGAATTCATAATGTAATAGATTTTTTTATATATAATTCGACTAATACACGCTCTGAATACTTTTTTAAGATAAATTAAATAAATGAGTATGAATAAGAGTTTACATTTATTGCAAATGTCGACTCCATAGCTTTCTATTAGTCTTACCATGCGACAAAAACTCTGATGCCTACAAATAAGCTATGGCCAAGTTAAGGTTATAATAGATGACTGTTCAGATTTCATCATCTTCTTCGTGTTGTCCCAGCATTTTGCTACGGCTCATGGGAGTCAAACAACTAATCCCAGGATTTGGCGTAGTGGCTGCAATCTTACCTTCCAACCTAGAACAGATCTTCCCTTCTTGGGATTAGTCGGGTTTCCTCACGATCTTTACCGACCTTTAGCGACCTTCGCTTTTCGGTGAAGGAATACTCCTTCACCGAAAAGCGACTGGTATTGACCAAAAAACAAAAGATACCTATATCGTACATAAGTTTTGAAAAACTCAGAGCCGGACTTGGAACTTGCGACTTCTGGATTGCAAGTCACATGCTCTTACCGCTAAGTCAGGACTATGGATGTTCATAAGTTACTGGAATCTTACTCGTATGTTTTAAGATTTGTCCAAAAGGCAAAAGATTTTGGTATCACGTAGTGGAGGTTTCAACAATTATGCACGTAAGCGTTAATAGTAGCGTATGAAAATATTTATTTACGAATAGAGCTAGGTATTTATTACTGTTAGGAAGTTTTTATCGCATTCCAATTCCAACATATAACAGGTTTAGGTATATTTTTGATACTAACATATTGTTTGATAGGTTAGAATACTAAAACTGCTGAAAAATAATAGTTTAACCGTAAAGTCAATTAAAATAGGCTTGTAATCGACTAATTTGTGAAATCTGACGAGCAATAGTTACGTTAAATCTCATAACTCATAAGATTACAAAAATATGTGTTGCCTATATGATGCATTGGTCACGGTTCAGGTCCGACCTCCAGCCTGGCTAAATTGTGAGAGAATATAAATAGTAATAAACTTCAGCAGTAGTCAGTTGCAAGTTGTTCTCGAACAAACAAACATACCAAAATGGTAGCGAAGGTAAATATTAAATGCTTTTAAATTATCTTATGTGCCTTGCTGGTTTATTTGGCAAGTTGCTGCTGCTGCAGCTGGTTTAAAGCAGTTCCATTATGTTTTGGAACTAGTGAGGCATCGTTGAACGCGTGTTATTATAACAGGGTTTATTATCTACATCTATTCTACACTAATATTATAAAGGCGAAAGTGTGTTAGTGTGTACCTATGTTTGTTACTTCTTCCGTCTAAACGGCTGGAGCGATTATAATAAAATTTGGTATGGAGTTATCTGACACCCTGGACTAACACATAGGCTACGTTTTTTCCCTAATATACCACGGGTGACACCGCGGGGCACAGCTAGTAACAATATATATTTCATTTGAATCACTGTGCTTACTTCCTGAAAATGTCATTTAAATCTGTTTTGCGGTCAAATAATGAAACCGTACACAGCGGTATCCGACTTTGTTTTATGATACATTTATGAATGTTCTTAGGGATTTCTAGAATAAGTATAAAAATAGACTTCTCTTTTGCAGTTTGTCGTTGTAGCACTTCTGGTGGCGGCAGCCCAGGGCAGCGCAGTCCACGGAGGCAATTACAACAGTTTCTCATACGGAGTGTCAGACCCTCACACTGGTGATGTGAAGGATCAGCATGAGACCCGCGTGGGTGATACCGTGCGCGGCCAGTACTCGCTTCTAGAATCTGATGGAACAAAGCGCATTGTGGACTACGCCGCTGACCCCCATACCGGTTTTAATGCCGTCGTGCGCAAGGATCCTGCTGTGGTTGGACATGGTTACGGTGCCAGTTATGGCGCTGGTTATGCTAGTTACGGCGCTCATGCTGGTTCCGTGGCTTACGCCGGTCACGCCGCACCTTTGGCGTATTCCAGCCACGCCGCACCTTTGGCGTACGCCAGCCACGCCGCTCCCGTAGCCTATTCTTCCCAGGTCATCCATGGTGCTCCTTTAGCTCACGGCGCCTACGGTGCTCATGAACTGGGCTTGGGTTACGGTGCCCCCGGACTCGGTCTGGGTTCTGGTGCTCACGGCCTCGGGCTGGGATAAAGTAACGGCCTTGGATACGGCGCTGGTCTTGGATATGCTGGAGGTCTCGGATATGGGCGTGGTTTTGGCTATGGCGCCCACTACGGAGGATGGTGATCAACAAGACCGTCTTCAAAGAACTAAACTATAATATATTCTTCCGATTGTAATACTCAAATGAAAAGCTGTGATTTGTACTGAAAAATAAATGTATTTATGAACATGACATAAGTTTTATTTTTAGAAGTATTTTAACAAAAATCAATTTTAAATATAATATTTAACCCAAACTAAGTAATAAAAAAATCGGGTCAACTTATTTGAACCTTAATACTAATTGAGCACAAAATTGCCTTATCTATGTACATATATCTCGCGAGCACCAATGTGTAAGACCGACCAGGAGACAAATAAATATGATTGGATCTGTTCCATATTTTTGACGACCGGTCTGGCCTAGTGGGTAGTAACCCTGCCTATGAAGCCGATGGTCCTGGGTTCGATTCCTAGTCAGGACATTTATTTGTGTGATGAACACAAATATTTGTTCCTGAGTCATGGGTGTTTTCTATGTATTTAAGTATTTATATATATCTATCTATTATATATATCGTCGTCTAGTACCTATAACATAAGCCTTACTGAGCTTACCGTAGGGCTAGGTCGATTTGTGTCAGATTGTCCCGAAATATTTATTTATTTATTACATGTATGTAGTTTAAACAGCATACTTATGTAAGGATTTTTTTAAATCTAAATAAAGCTTCCACTAATTAATTACATACGATGTCATTTTATGGACGCACGGTGAGCCTGCCAGTGTCTGGAACATCTTAAAACTTAAGTTAATCGCAATATATGTTAAAACAGCGTGTCATTCATTGGGTATGAGCGTGTCAAGTACTAGTAGGTTTACTTTATCTCTTCTTTATAAGGCCAACGATTTTGATTTCTGTGAAACTTTGCACCTTGTCACGGACTATACGAGAATCTCTGGCGGATACAATTAGGTGGCTGAAACTACGGAATTCATCTGCATAGGACATGATTTTTTTAACGGCCATAATCGCATCGTCATTGTCATTTGGATTTGACTGTCGGTAGACAGCGATGTTTTGCAATGGATAATTTCCTTTTCATTCAACTACCTGTACCTTTTTTTCGCCCATTGGCACCCGCAACACCAGGGGAGTCATCAGCGTGTTGCCGGCCTTTAAGGGGGGTTGGAGCTCTGGGAACCTTACTCACCATCAGGAACACAACACTACATACCTGAAAGCTAGCAGGGCTATTATGGCTGTGGTCTTCTGTTAGGAGGAGGTACTTCCCCAGTTGGGCTGCCCCAGATTCAAGCGTGATGGTCATCGCTGTGCCCTACCTCTCATAAAACATCTACATCTAGATAGTAATGTTCATTCAGCCCACGAATTAGGAAGAAATAAGAATCATACCTCTATGCTGTAAGGTGGGTATCTAAGCTCGATTTATACATAGTTTCCTATTTTGAATCAGTATAAAACGAAGTAACAAAATTATTCTAAGGAAATTCAGGCCACCAAACACATCTCTATTGTCAAGAGAATAAGAGCGCGTGTAGGTCATTTTAAACACCTCACCCGCTCAGCCACTTTTGCTGCTGACTGTATTGTTAAATAAACCCTAAATCCTTGTATGCGATAGTAGGTATCTGCATGCTATAGGGATCTAATTAGCAAGCTGGTGGTCGATTTTTGAGAGTCGTCTTCAAAAACTTTGAGGCCGCGCGCGCACACAAATGTTGTTGCCAATATTTTTTGTGAATTGTATAATTTCGATAATCACGATTATTTTATATTATTCATGTTTCTAAAATATCATTTGTTTTTTTTTTCTGACAGAGTTAAAAATGTCACGAGTTGAGTAATTGACGCTTAAAAACTGCCACCCAGCCTTTATTTCTAAATAATACCTAACAGTTTTAAGGAAATACTGTAAATGCTTTATAAAAAAACAGTAAGCCCAAATTGATCCAGTTTCACGAAGGTTTATTTTGTAGGCTCAAGATGACTATATTGTATAAAGTCGATGTATAAGTACTGAAATACTGAAATAACGAGCATAACCCAGGCCTGGTACCGCAATCATCGAAGTTCGTAAATTTCGAGCACCTTTCTCTTTTACTCCTATAAAGGCATCATGAGAGTGACAGAGACAATCATTCGAAATGTATGATTATCGAATAAATAGGTAGTCACTATCAATATGCACTCTTCCATATTTGAACTAAAGAAAATACTCGTACATCTCATGTCGATTGTTTGGTTAGTAATATGCATTTATACTAAATAGCATAACTTTTGAAAATTGTTAGATTAAGTCCAGCCAGTACTTTGTTTGTCAAGAGAATAAGAGCGTGTTAAGATCATTCTGCATACCTGGCCCGCTTAGCAACTTCTGCTGATGACTACATACCGGTGCGTTAAGTAATATTTTTTCTTAGTTAAGACAGAATCAATCTGGCTTTGCCTATTCTTCAATAACTCAAGCAAAATTCTGTTGAACTGTGGGAAAACTAGTTAAGCCGACGCAAATCGGCTTGTACGCATACTTAAATAGTTTCTATAAAGTAGATCGATGTTCTTCCGTAACACAGGAACAATCAAAATTCCTTAAGTTTCCCAATATCCCGCTGCCCTTGAAGTACCCATTCCGTTTAGTATAAGGCATAAGCTCATCTAATATAGACCTTATCTCAATGTAATAAGCTATACGAATGGTCAGTTGTTGTGTCGTGTGTGACGCATGCGGACGCCGGACCTGACCTCCGAAACATAAATGCACCGCTATGGGTGAATATAAATAGTGGTAGAAGCCCTAAGTGTATCAGTTGCAAGTCGAAGTCGAGCAATAACACTTACAATAATGGCTGCGAAGGTAAATAATATTTTAATATGAAATGTGGCTTGCGATCTACGTGAAATTGTTTAGTTTTTTGTTTAGAGATACAGGATTACATTCCCAATTCATTGGATAGAAATTGCCTTAACTTTGCACTTATTAAATTCTTGCGAGAAACTGGTGTGTGGTTATAAAACATTTTGTTTTGGTTTCAGTTCGTCGTTGTAGCTCTCTTAGTAGCGGCCGCTCAGGGCAGTGCCATCCACGGTGGAAACTACAACAGCTTCTCCTATGGAGTGTCAGACCCCCACACCGGCGACGTGAAGAGCCAGCACGAGACCCGCGTGGGCGACAGCGTTGTCGGCCAGTACTCGCTGCTCGACTCTGACGGCACAAAGCGCACCGTGGACTACGCCGCTGATGCGCACTCCGGATTCAACGCCGTCGTGCGCAAGGACCCTCTGCTGCACGCCGCTCCCGTCGCCATCGCCGCGCACGCCGCTCCCCTGGCGTACGCTGCCCACGCCGCTCCCCTGGCCGTGGCCGCGCACCCCGCTCCTCTAGCGTACGCTGCTCATGCTGCTCCTCTAGCTCACAGCGCCTACTCTACCCAAATCGCCCATGGTGCTCCTCTGGCGCAAATCGCTCATGCCGCTCCCATTGCCCACACCGCCTATGCCGCACCCATCGCGCATGGCGCCATCGGCTACGGTGCCCAAGGTCTTGGTCTCGGTTACGCCGGTTACGGACTCGGACTCGGCCGTGGTCTTGGATACGGTCATGGACTCGGCTGGTAAATGTACGATATGTGATTAATAATTAAACGAACGGCTGTGTTGATGAATAAAATGTTCTATTTAATTTACATGATTTTTTTCTTTTGTATCGTAATTGTTTTGTTTTAAATTTAGAATGCAGACAGTTGTGACATGGATTGATCATTTCATATTGTCCAACCATATATGCTCCGAGGTCAAAGATTACGATATGACTTACCAGAGCACCCTTTAGTAGCGACCGTACACAGTATATAGATGCAAAGGAGCTCAGAACTCTATATAAGATGTTGTATCTACTGTAGATACAAATTTCATTTATTGGTAAGATCCGGATAAAGCTAAGGTCCTGTAAACGGATTTTGTAATCTGACACTTAGCTCACCGAAGGTCAAGAGGACAACGAGTTTGGCAAAAAATAATCGACAGTTTTAGATAACTAACAGTGCTATTAGTAGAGATGCAATTGAATGTACATATTATATACGCCGTCGGCTTACAGTCCCGGCTTTCTTGTGACTTTTAACTGTTTAAAAAAGTTAGGTTTTACTGATTCGTTGATTTTGAAAGTTCCTTAAGACTATACGAGTAGGTACATAATAATATCATATCTATGGTTATGTTTTTTGTCACACAGTATAATTAAAGCTGTTGCATACAAAAGGCTAGTTTTGATTAGGTACTTGTAAAGGAAAATAAAAAAAATAAAATCTCCGACTGCTACACAAGCTACCCTGAGCCGTGACAAAATCCAGGACAATGCATGAAGATGAAAAACAGATGCTACATATTTAGAAACACTTTGTGTTTTTACCTATTGGTATTATGGCTACATCCCGTTATCTAATGCTCATTTTGAGGGCAATCTAAAATAGTGATGTTGCTTACCATAATTAGTCGATTCACATTTATCTACAAAAGTTATTTGGCATGCTAAAATTCTTCTTTAGTGAAAGCTATAGAGACACATTCATTCCTCTTTTTAGTCTAATCGGTGACAATTATAATTATCGAATATCGTCAATTTGGGGTCCGATTTTTGAAATAGTCACCGAGTAATCTTCATGGAGATTCTCATTCATTCTCTATGGAAATCACTTGGTGACTATTTCAAAAATCGGACACAAGATCTTTTGACATGTTATTGAGTGAGTAAGTCCTTAAATTTTTATCGACTTAGATTATCGTAACTGCCCAATCACTTGCCCCTAAACTGAGCATAAGATAACGGGGTGTAATTATGACCTGAGTGTGTTTTTATTCATTACGTATGATTGAAAAATTGTGCTGTTGAAAAAATAAATTCGATGATAGTTCGAAGTTTTGAGGTGAAGCTCCAACATTTCATTAGCAAGTCAAAACCAACGGAGTAAGTATTAATGTAAGCTAGAACGTCTCTTTTGTGAAAAAGGAAATGTGTAAAGCTACAAATAATGTTAGTTTGTGTGTCTCGTTATTTAGCAGATTTAATGTAAAAAGCCTTGAACACGTGTTTTCTCTGAAAGGGTTAAGATTAATTGTTCTAACTAGAACATGTTTGCAATGTTCGATGGAAGTTTGAATGTTTAATTATTTATAATTCGGGCAAAGTTCTCAGATTTTTTTAATTACCGTAAAGCTATCCAACTATAGTCCAATAGTGCAACTATGGTCCAAACCTTAAATTCGTAAGTAAGTATCAATCCTAAATATTCTTTTTGAGGTTTTTCTTAATTGATTCATTCATTTACGAACAGCCGTTGGCTTTTAACTGCGTAATTTAAAATACTCGATTTGTCAGATGATTTTTACAAAAGCGTATTTTCATTGTAGCGAATTTTCATATCACATTCGCGTTATTTATTTATTTTATAATGATAACAAATTTTAACGTCGTTTCTTTTCATGCAGCGATTATTTATGAAGCGTTCTCTAACATTCGTATATTTTAACTGTAGATATATTTAACAGTCGCAAATATTTTTGATCTCCCCGTCTGGATCAATGATAATATGGAAAAACACAAGCTAGCAAAAAAGTTTCTATTCCATATCAATATTTAATCGAACTGTATATTATAAATATAAAAACTGTACACGATAAAATTTAGACAGGCACATATTATTAAGTACATCTTATTTTAAAGCAGTCTTTTTATAATGTCTAATATATTCTACAAAAATGATATAAAGTAAAATAAAAATAATATTAATAAACAACGGGCCGGTCTGGCCTAGTATAGGCAGGGTCACTACCCAGTGACCCTGGGTTCGATTTCCAGTCAGTATTTAAGTATTAATATGTATTTATTACGTATATCGTCGTCTATTACTTACATCACAAGCCTTACTGAGCTTACCGTAGGACGAGGTCGATTTGTGTAAGATTGTCCCGAAAAAATATATAATATACTCGTAAAAAAAACATAGGCTGGTTTAAACTTTCGCCACATATTCTATATTTTTTAGGTAATCATCTTATAACATACCTCAATTTGTTTTTCATTTAACTTTTTTTTTTATCAATTAACCGCGTAATAATTACATTAATAAATGTAGCGTTATGTATGAATAGGGACCTTATTGGCGATGGCACTTACGTCGAATCACGTTGCGTTTGTATTGCGTCATCTTGAAAAACGACTTAAAAGCCATCGACATGAAGGTCCTTTTTAATTTCCTCATGACACAAATCATCCTTACAAAATAATACTTATCTTATAAGACCTTATGTTTGGTGCAGTTTGGAATTTTTCTCTCATTTGATCTCCTTTGCTTTATGACGGACTAGCTGACCCGGCGAACTTCGTACCGCCTAAAAAACGACAAAAGTAGTGATAGCTTTTAATTAGCTAACACATATATGATTTAAATTAAGGTAATTAAATAATACACAAATAATTCTAAAATTACCAATTTTATTGAAGGACCTTATACAATTGAGGTCATATTTATTTTTCGAAATCACGGGATATTTGTGACTTTTTAATGCTTAATGTCTCAATCAGGGCTGTGACGATTCTAACCAATCCAAAATCATTTGAATCGGTTCAGCCGTTCTCGAGTTATAAGCGGTTGAACAAACCCCACTTTCTTTTATATATATAGATTATTGTATGGAAAATGCTATTTTAATAAACCTAAAAAAGATTGTAGATGTAAATACAATTGTGGCTTTATAGTACCAACTGAGTGAAGATTGATAATAGTCACTGTACTTAAAAAAATATAAATAAAAAAATCAAAACAAAATTACAACGAAAGCACTTGGCAAGATTAGAAGTAATTAATACGTTCGCGGACAGTACGTCGACAGGCGTACCCACAGTCACGAGAACAGGCACGTTTTGGAACGAACGTGTTAAAAAGGTATACCAGATCACGCCTGTCCGGATTTTATCGTGAACGGCCTTAACTTATACCTACTTTTAAAATGCAAACATGTAAATGAACTATATTGATTTCCGATACAAATCCAACGACGTATGAATAACCTTATGATGTCAATGGCCAAATAAAGTCCTGGACAGTTTTAATACGTAAGTTCTACACGGATAATTACTGAGAATTTGACCTCCGAAATAATATCGCGGTACGGACAGCAATATAAATAGTTGTTACGAATTGCAGTTCATCAGTTGCAACTCGAAGTCGAGCAATACACACCTATCACAATGGCTGCGAAGGTAAAATATTGATATGTTTATTTAATTCAACGACCTTTTTCTTTGATATTTGGCACAGGAATGCAAGTGTACCAACTGCAACGGCAACGCGTTTGTGACTCCCTTGGTGTTGCGGGTGCCCATGGGCGACGGTAATTGCTTACCATCAGGCAATCCGTCTGCTCGTTTGCCACCTTTTGTCATAAAAAAAAATGGTACAAACCATTTAGTACAGATATCCTGTAATATCAATATATTTAGCAAATATTGTTTCAATCAAAAATTTATACAAATTAGCCGTACTTAAAAACATTTAAGGTACCAATCTTGGCACCAAGCACCAATGAAGTTTAATAAAAATACTTTGCAACTCAATAAAATTACCTCATAGTCTAAAAATGTGTGTAACAATTAATTGAAGTTCACACTCGTAACAGCTCAAGAAACCTTGAAAGAAATACCAAGTAACCAATCCGAATCAATTAAGTATATCTGTGCTTTTGTTTCAGTTCGTCGTTGTAGCTCTCTTAGTAGCGGCCGCTCAGGGCAGTGCCATCCACGGTGTAAACTACAACAGCTTCTCCTATGGAGTGTCAGACCCCCACACCGGCGACGTGAAAAGCCAGCACGAGACCCGCGTGGGCGACAGCGTGGTCGGCCAGTACTCGCTGCTCGACTCTGACGGCACAAAGCGCACCGTGGACTACGCCGCTGATGCGCACTCCGGATTCAACGCCGTCGTGCGCAAGGACCCTCTGCTGCACGCCGCTCCCGTCGCCATCGCCGCGCACGCCGCTCCCCTGGCGTACGCTACCCACGCCGCTCCCCTGGCCGTGGCCGCTCCCGCCGCCCCTCTGGCGTACGCCGCTCATGCTGCTCCTCTCGCCTACTCAACCCAAATCGCTCATGCCGCTCCCATTGTCCACTCCGCCTACGCCGCACCCATCGCCCATGGCGCCATCGGCTACGGTGCCCAAGGTCTTGGTGTGGGTCTTGCCGGCCATGGACTGGGTCTCGGCCGTGGACTCGCTCTTGGTAACGGTCTCGGATATGGACATGGACTCGCTTGGTAAACGTAGGAAGGAATGGCTGTGTTGAGAAATTAAAGAAAATATTTAATTTACAAAATGGTTTATTTTATACCCTATCACAACCCTATTCAACATTTTGTATCAAATAGATTTTTATAAACTGACTTACAAGAACAAGCAATTAATATTCAATAGCCAATAGGTAATTAATTGAGACATCTTCAAAAAGCTTCAACAAATTATAATGAAAACCAACTACATTAAACAGGGTACTTATAATAAAAATCTATCGGATACAATACTTGATAGTCGTCTCCATGATGAGAACACAATTACACAGGTCTAATTATACTACGATTGTTAATGGTTATAGTTCCTTTTTTAGCATTAAAAAGACGGATAAAACACGAAGCAAGAAGTCTTTTAAATAAGACTCTTTATATCATACAACAGTCAAAGTATCTTATACAGATATTGAACAATCGTACATTATTGTTGTCAAGCCTAAAATTATAGAAGTGTTATCATTATTTATGGTATGCATGGTACGATATAGTACCTAATTATCGTACGTAAAGGGTTTGTGGTAAAATAACATTTTTATTTTATTTATATATTGTATTATTTCATAGTTTTATTTACACAATAAGTTGTACGTTAAAAGTACGAAATAACTTATAATCCTTCTAAATTCTCACCCTGTTAAGTACTTCATAACATCTAATATTTGTCCCAACAAGAAAATGTCGTCGACGACTGCTTCTTTGACCCTATTTGCGATCCTAAAAAAACGGATTATACAATATTTTTTTTTGAGGTAATAATTATATTAATTTTTGAGGTAATAATTATGTTGGGAATCTAAATACGAAATTAAAACTAAAATTAAATAAAATTAAATGTAAAAAACCTCGCCAAATCCCCCTGCCTCCGGTATGCTGCCCAGAATACTGGCGGCGTTGCCCTTCTGGATTGCCAGACTTAGTTTTTGGGCCAGGAAGGATCCGGCCCTGTAGTCCCCTGTGGCAACTATAAGCCGGGACGACATTTCTTTTAAGAATTTTTTTGTGTCACTTGACCAAGGCCCTAGAGTTTCTACTGCAAGCACCGCAAATTCGTATTCTTTCGATAGGAAAGCATATTTGCGGTGCTTGAGTGTCTGAGCTTGGTCCGCGGCAGTCCCCGGCTTCCGGGCAGACCCTTCAACGTGGGATGGGGCCAGCGTATCGACGCAGGTCGCGTCCCACGCTAAAGGGCGGCCCAGGCTCCATGGTACAAGAGTGCAGCCATCAGGTCTCTTGCCGTCCAATGCGGAGAGGCCAGATGGTTCCAATGTTGCAGGGAGAGAGACGGTGCTGAGGGCACGGCGGACTAGGTCATTCAGTGTGGCATGCCGGTAAAGACGCCCTGCGCTCTTTTGGCAGTGTAGGCCATGTCGTCCCAGCGTGTCCACCGGCTGTCCACATCTGCTGCAAGCGTGAGCCTCGCATATTTTTTACAATATTTAAACTTATTTAAATATAAAATCTCAAAAATACTATTCAACATTATTTCCATTAGGTAAAGCAGAGCTTATTTTGTTATTAATTAGTCACAAACTCGTGCACAAGATATTTTAACGTTACCGTAATTAGGGGTGAGTAGGTTTCGCGGGGGGAGTTGGCTTGCGAATCCAGAATTTCTTTTTTGAGTAGTTACTTTAATTTTTGGGCTTATGTTGCTCTCAAAGTAATTTGATTATATTTTTAGACATAATTTTTCATACAATTTTGAAACACAAATTCACTCTCAAAGTTGATGCTCGAAATCGGCGGATTTTTAGTTGATTTTAACTTTGATTTTAAGTGATGTTTACCAAAGTAAGTGTTTATATTACTATTCGGATATCGTTTATATACTTACATGGCTTATTGGAAACATAAAAACATATGTTATATTTTCTTTATTTATAATGGTTTTAACATAGAAAACAATCCAACCGCATTTGATGATTTTTATGGGGTGAGTAGGTTTGTACTGTGGGGTGAGTTGGCTCGACAACGGGGAATGGGGAAAGTTGGTGTTACAAACGGGGTGTATCGGCTTGGTAGAGCGGGGAGATGGCGTTAGTTGTTCAGGGTTGTCGATTTACATAAGTAGTCAAAAGTGTCTTACATTATAATGAAATGGTAAATATTATGTTAAAAATCATTGAAGTATTTATCCTTACTAATATTATAAATGCGAAAGTGTGTGTGTGTCTGTCTGTTTGTCCTTCTTTCACCGATCAACGGAGCAACAGATTGACGTGATTTTTTAAGTGGAGATAGTTGAAGGGCTGGAGAGTGACATAGGCTACTTTTTGTCTCATTCTTACCCCCACTTCCATAAAAGGATGATGATGATTCCGCAATATCCAAGGTAGGAAGCTAAAAATTGGTATGCGGACTATTTGTGACTAACAAAAAAAATCAGTGGTGTTCGTTGGTTTTTTTTTTTAAACAGCCCCCAACCCTTAGAGGGGGGTTAAATAATAACGCGAGCGAAGCCGTGGGAAAAACCTAGCATGTCATAAAAATAAGGGTCATTACTTATCTAAAACATTAAGCGGGTTAAAATAGGAGCATAAATAAAACATAAATTTGCTACATTAATAAAAAAAATCTCT
Organism: Grapholita molesta; assembly: GCA_022674325.2. NCBI lineage: Eukaryota > Metazoa > Arthropoda > Insecta > Lepidoptera > Tortricidae > Grapholita > Grapholita molesta. The sequence continues at coordinate 16,669,121 of CP053124.2, read as the reverse complement.
TGACAAGCCGAGCTATTGTCTAAATCAAAAAGTGGCAACCCTAGCAATTTTTCCAACTCACCCCTTTGGTAAACCATCTCACCCCAACTACGGGGTGAGCTGGTTTTGCCTACTATTAAGCATTATTCGTAGAAACTATGCTATGTAGCAACAAACTATCATTGACAAAATATAAATCATACCTCCGGAACGATTTTTTTGTATATAAATCAATGTGCCACATATAAAAATAAACTTTTATCTAGGTTTGAACTTCGATTTCGCGCCAACTCACCCCTGATTTTTATTATTCAAGTCATGTTCTTTTAAAGTATTTTTAGTAGAGGATGCTTAAATAGTTTGTTGCACGCGCGCATATGTGAACGTGACGTGATTTTAATAAGAATCGGACTCCAGATGCGAAACTCGATATTTTTTCAAAAACCCAGATTCCATCCTGTATATATTGTATATATATATATATTTACATACTGGAACTTCATTTGTATGGAGCAGCAAATGTTTTTCGCGGGTCCCATGGAAAAAGTTTTATGATCGTCTTTATCACTTTTACATATTGGATCACGACGCTGATTTCACCCAGTATATATATATATATATATATACGATATAGATATACGATACCAGTGGTAGGTTTAGCAGCGGGCTAGTATAGTACCTATGAGTTCGAGTCTCTTTAGAGGCAGTAAGTTTTTAATTTTCCCTTTATCTCTATTAATAGTAACCATTTAGAGTAGTACAGTCAGCATTATATAGTTAGTTAGTTGCAGCAAGTATGGCCAAATATATCGATAAATATCTTTATTTATACAGCAGTAAGGATGTATATAGCTATTTTTGACCATACGGGCTGTTACTAACTATATGACGCTGACTGTACATACATATATTACAGAAAACACCACACACCAAACATAAAAACATTCGTACTAAAATTTTATTCGCACCAAATAAATGTTTAAAGTAGGTACGGATGTTTGATATGGTGGTAAACCAACAACAAACAACGCGTGTCGGCGTTCTATTTTTCTCCACACAACTACATAGATATGCTTCTTCAGTTAAGTTTTTCACCATTTTTTTTTTTTTATGACATAGGCGGCAAACGAGCAGACGGATTGCCTGGTGGTAAGCAATTACCGTCGCCCATGGGCACCCGTAACACCAGGGGAGTCACAAGCGCATTGTCGGCCTTTAAGGGGAAATGGAGCTCTGGGAACCTTACTCACCATCAGGAACACAACACTGCATACCTGAAAGGTAGCAGTGCTATTATGGCTGTGGTCTTCTGTAAGGAGGAGGTACTTCCCCAGTTGGGCTGCCCCAGATTCAAGCGTGATGGTCATCGCTGTGCCCTACCTCTCATTGTTGGACGTAGTTTAAGGACATACCATGATTTTGTTTAGGTACTTTTTATTGTGACGGCAGTGATTGATTAGCAAAGTACTAGAATTGTCGACAAGACAAAAGTAGATACGAGTAAGCGTCATGTAAGTACAACTTACGCATGATAAGTTCCGTATTGAGTGCGAATGGAACTTATAGCAAATAATTTTAATAATAGTTGTTATACAAGGGAACAAAGTTAGTGCTTATTAGTTGGGAGGCTGTCAAGGCATGAAAGGGGATCTGGGGTGCATCTGTTTTAAAGAATAAAATAGTAGATTGTACAACAAAGGCATAAAGTGATCTATTTTATATCCGAGGCATTTTATTAAAGTCAATATGGTCGAGGATAAAAATAGATACTTATGCCTGAGTTATACACTCTGCTTTTCATTTCGATTGCAAGGATTTTTTTCAGTTGTAATACAATATTAATAAAAATTTCGTTGATTTCGTTCCTAATTCAACAAGAAAATCATCGATAAGGAAAAAAATACAATTTTACGCTAACAACTTTTTTAATTTCAACATGTGAACATAGAGCTAGTATTGTTTGGTCAATTCATAAAAAATAAATCCTGTTACTTATATTTGATTTTATTTATTTAATTATAGTAAACACGAAATTTGAATAATTATAATTACCTAGAATAAAATTAAACAATATATTTCAGTGTTCTACGAAATTTAATTGCTCAATTTAATTTTGTTGTTTGACTGTATTGGCTGTTGAGTCTCATTATCTTAGTTTTAGAAAAAAAATACTTTATGCATAAGAGCCTAGAATGCGACTTTATGTCGTCCACACACGACCTAAAGTAGAACTGAGCTTCGCAAGAAAAACTGTTGATGTTTGCGAAAATTTGTTAAGCCGGCGGGACTCGGCTTGTGCACACGTAACGCCCTAACGCCGCTGTTGCATACTCGTAGTTTTGAATTTTGATTAAACAATTTTGATTGATTTAGACAATTTTGATTTCCCTTTGTTTATCTTTTTAAACTAGAACTCTTAAATGAAGTAACAGATAGAATAAAATGATTATTAAGAGGCAATATACCTCCAGCCAGCCAAGCAGGCTTGCTATAATCGCTTGGCAGGCGGGTTCCTTGAAATAAATGCATGCATCTATCAATTCATTCATTCAATAATTTAACCTAAATCATTCCCTATTAATAAAAACATAATTCCAATCTAGATATGCAAAGTACCAGGTATGTAAATAATACCTCCGATCTGACTTAATTTCCGAGTTCGGCTCGAACGTAATTCGAGTGCAATTATGATGTCAACGACCGACCAAACTCCTGGTCACTTTTAATTCGTACCAAGTATTCCAAACGGCCACTCGAATGCAGGCGAGTTCATCTCCCAAGCGTACCAGTAACCCATGACCCTTATACAAGTATTGCGCGTGAACAGAGCATGACGAACGGTTGTTAAAGCTGATCGATTAAGCAGATCAGTCGACTGGAATGTTATAAGCGTACTATCACTTGGCAAGGTCCCCGATACACCTGACAAACAATATCGACGTAACTACACGGATAACGACAATAACGACAGATCTTGACCTCCGAAATAATATGCAGTGCCGACATCGATATAAATAGTTGGTACAAACCGAAGTTAATCAGTTGCAAGTCGAAGTCGAGCAATACACACTTATCACAATGGCTGCGAAGGTAATTGTGCTATTAAGACGGATAAGGAAATATCTATTGTAGAAAAAAAAATACACATAGGTGAAGTAGACATAATTTAGCATTTTCTGAGCTGTCTTGTAGACAGTGTTGAAATCGATCTACTTACTGAAATCAGTAAAAATTCAAATCGGGAATTTTTTTTATTCATCGAAGATATTCACAAAGTTTTTTAGAAATAAATACCGGTTCAGCAAAAACTTATACTAAAACCCAAGTCTTATTGAGCTTTCCGTTGGGGCTCAGTCAATTTGTATAAGGATGTCCTTTAATATTATTTATTTATTGTTTCAGTTCGTCGTTGTAGCTCTCTTGGTGGCGGCCGCTCAGGGCAGCGCCATCCACGGTGGAAACTACAACAGCTTCTCCTATGGAGTGTCAGACCCCCACACCGGCGACGTGAAGAGCCAGCACGAGACCCGCGTGGGCGACAGCGTGGTCGGCCAGTACTCGCTGCTCGACTCTGACGGCACGAAGCGCACCGTGGACTACGCCGCTGATGCGCACTCCGGATTCAACGCCGTCGTGCGCAAGGACCCTCTGCTGCACGCCGCTCCCGTCGCCATCGCCGCGCACGCCGCTCCCCTGGCGTACGCTGCCCCAATCGCCCATGCGCCCGTAGCGTACGCCTCCCACGTCGCTCCTTTGGGTCACGCCGCCATCGCTGCTCCCCTGGCTCACGCCGCTATCGCCGCTCCTCTGGCTCACTCCGCTTACGCCGCTCCCATCGCCCATGGCGCCATCGCCTACGGTGTTCAGGGGCTGGGACTCGGCTACGGCCATGGTCTTGGATACGGTGCGCATTACGGCTTGTAAACAATAATATAACCCAAACTGATAGTAGACTGTGATGATTTGATTATATAGTAAATATAAAACGATTTAAAACATGATGTGTTTTTTTATAATATGTTATTTTTCCAGTGAAAACTATGGATCATAGACTTAATCTTTGGCAATTATGAGGGTGGCATGAATTTTAATGCAAAAATTGTTGGCATTGGCCAGCAATGTTTGCTTTTGCCTAGTAAACGCGAAATGCGCAAGTCGTATTGGGCATAAATTCATTCCGATGTCCGATGGCCTCAGTTTTTTGCAGATCTGTAATGGATGTGCTGAAAATGGCTGTCTCATGCACTCTCTACGGAGTAGTAGCAAAATTCCGAGACAAGGGCAACAATTAATTTTGGCATAACCAAATAATAATCACCCGATTTCGTGCGTGTCTAAGAAGCGGAACCTTCTATGTAATTGTTATTGACCCACTGAAGGTCAGGGAGGCCTATTCGTAGAATATAATTTATTTTTTTGTTTAAATTGAAGTCCATTTGATCAGGTGTGAACAGATTTTACTGTAAGGGTGACGTCTAGTTTATGCTGATCACTTTTCTCTTTTTAAGTATCAGTAGTCCATAAATATCAAGTTTATTGCGTCACGATATCGGCGGCCGATTGTAATATCCGCTATAATAATGCCTATATTCGGGGTCAATAGAAAACAAAAATAATGTAAACAAATGGCTGACTGACACCTGAATTTCTAAGCAAAAAAAAAACATTGGACACATGACATGACAGAATATTATCATAGAATTCGTTTTCACTGAATATATAGGTTATTATCGCATATTTGGATTAAACAAGAATGACAGTAACTTTGTAAGTAGGTATACAATGACAATGAAATCATAGTTGTTTTTTAAAAATGCATACTTGCGAAGCTATGAAGGTTTCATTTAACCTATGAAGGAAGGGGTATATCTACATTAGTTTCGTTTTCTACTGACTCCGAATTTATTATTTGTATGTCTTTTCCGTACACGGAACAATGGTGTTCCGGACATTTGGGAGGCATACGCGGAGCCAGATCGAGCCAACGCGCAGAGGCCCTTTCGACAATTTAATGAAATGTAAGGGGTACACTTAGCGGATGTTGCCCCTGTCTGTATCATGGGACGCGCACAGAGACAACACCCGCCACGGTGTAAGGACTATTGAGTTTAAATGGAATCTAGAATGTACCAAGCTATTGGGTGGAAAGGATGGACTAGCTACTGGGCTATTGGATAAAAAACACTCCGAATTTATTATTATTATTATTTATTTATTTATTAAACATACTACAAAAATTTAATACAATTCAAAGTCCTACAAACTGTTTGGAGAGTTAGTCTGCATGAAGGCTGATTATAGTATAATTAATACACACACTCCTTAGGATCGGTCACCACATAAAGAGGATTGAAAATGATGACATCGAACTTTTTATCTAGTAATGCTGTCTTACTAGATAAAAAGTTCGATGATACTATACAACAAATCCATATTGATTGCGTGTTATATAGGCATATGTGAAATCTGAAACCATTTTTTCTTTCCCTGAGTTTAAAGAGTTCGTATTTCTGGTTAGTTTGACCTGCGGGCATCTGAAGCATCATAGCAAGCCTAACCCACTTAATAAAAAGCTATCTATTAGTTTAATGTAACTACGTTTTACGACTGGCCGTGATATATATATAAGGTGCTAACAATTTAGTTACGAATATTTTTAACACTGATGGTACTCGGTTCTCGGAGTAGATTTAAGAGTAGCATATGAAACATCATTGCCATCATTAGTTTTGTTATGTTTTTTTTTTAATAAAACTAGGAAACAGATTTGCTACGTTAAACATCCAGTTAATAAAATAATTAAATGAGACCTCTTTAGACATTCCAGAATCTCTTTAAACTATCATACAACTGGCCACTTGAAGTTGATATATCAAATGATACAATGCCTCAAAGACTTATTTAATTTGAAACAATTACAATTAAGTATAAAAACATAATAAAGAAAATAATAACCCTAACAACTTAACCTACTTAAACAAAATTAGAGATAAAAAAATTGGCCCAAATCGCTATCAACGGGCAAGGTGCCCAGAAGGCTGGCTGTATTCCCACGCTGGATAGCGATGGCTATCCGCTGTGCAAAATAGTAGCCAGCCCTCTGGTCACCCGAGGCCTCTATCAGGCGCGCCGACAGATCTTTATATAGTCGGCGCGCGTTTGGACCCCACGGCCCCAAAGTTTCGACGCCAAACGCCGCAAATATGTAGCTACTTCCCAGAGCGACATACTTGCGGCGTTTGAAGTCTTCTGCCGAGGTTGCCGCAGCACCAGCATTAATTTTAGAGCTTGGAATATGAGTCGGTGCCAGAGTATCAACGCAGGTAGCGTCCCAAACTATCGGTCGGCCCATACTCCAAGGCACCAGCGTCATCCCATCGGGCCTCTTGCCGTCGTCTCTGGCCAAGCCGCTGGGTTCCAAAACTGCCGGCAGTTTGGCGCTGACAAGGGCCCTTCGGATGACATCATTAATGCTGGCGTGGCGGGGGATGCTTCCAGCACTGCGAACACATGAGAGTCCGTGGTGGCCTAGACTGTCCAACATGACGCCGCATTGACAGCGATGTGGGTGGTTTGTTGGTGCCCCTAAACGTAAACTGGCTGCTAGGCGGAAGGTGGTATTATCTAAAAGAGTGCCAATATTGGGGGACGGTAAAGCTGTGAGCCAAAGGCCCGACTCCCACTCTGCAGTAGCGAGGAGACGAGCGCGATCTGTCGAACTAGGAGACGTATCCAATAATTTTTTCCGTACTAGTTGACAGAGCGGCTCGTCCCATCGCCTTTACGAGCAGGGGTTGTCTAATATATAATATAATAATATCAAATACCTAATGGCATTTAAGAAAAATAACTTTTGACGTGTCAGACAGCGTGAAACATCTTGACAGGTACATAATAGGGTACATCTTGACAGGTACATTTCATTTACCAAACAAAAAAAAGAATTATCTTCTTAAATATATTTTTTTGTTTGGTTAATGAAAACAAAAAAGTTAATTGTTTTATTATAATGTAATATCTGTTAAAATATCCGTGACTAAATTGTTAGCACCAATAAAGCTTACCAAATGAAAATTTTAAATTTAGAAAACCGATGTGAAACCGAACTGTTTTACGTATAAACCTATTATGGTGCTATGAGTTTTTGTCCATGAGTACAAAGGGATATCGTTGGCGTACTTTTTAAGTATAGTTTTTGTAGAACCGGCATTTAAAATAGCCTGCAATAATAAGGTCCAATTTCATCTGAGCCCTGTCACCAAGATATTGTATTTAGGTCGTAGGGGCCATCGTATGTTTGCGAGTTAGATTTGATATTGGAGAGTTGCTGGGCCAATGATAATAATTATATCTCTAGCAATTTTATATCTTTATCTGACCACCATGGCCTAGTAGACATCTTGGATTTATTGGTTTTGAAATAGAAAAAAATGTGTACGATAATTTGTTGTATTAAATGGTCAACGTTAGGTCCCCCTATCACTTGTGCGGAGGATCTGGCGAGAGCCGGGGCTGCCGGAGGGCGCCATGATAGAATATTCGCGATCCCATGGCGCCCTCACCAACAGCAGCGAGGAAGAAACGCCGGTAGACTCCTCCCCTCCTTCTGGCTAGCAGAGGAGGTTTCGAAAGGAGAGAGTCCCACATACTCCCCCCATATGGCCGTCTCGCGGCCGGCGGAGATGCGTAATGCATTATCACACCGTCAAAAAAAAAGGCATCAATTAAAAAGTGTAAACATAATTTAGAACAGTAAACAGTTCTTGGTTTGTCACAAACACTTATTTAACAAGAAAATATCATGAAAATTGAAATAAATAATATGTAAAGAAGTACTTGATCTTCTAATAAAACATTATTTTCTGTATCCTTCTGTCTTTAAAACAAAAAATTGACAGACATAGTGCCTCAAGGAGAAGGTTTATGTCTCAGTCAACGTCAAATACATATTAACACTTATGAACCTTAATTCTTTGAAATAAGATGGAAAAGTGTAGATACATATATCTGTGACGACGTCGTAACCTATAATTATAGTACACGTCAAGCGTGCAAGGTCGCTAGTTACTATACTATACAAATAGTATTTATTGAAGCACCTCAAAAAGAACAGAACAGTACAAAAAAACAGCAAAATAGAGTAGAGGCAAATAACACGCGGTCTTATCGCTAAAAAGCTCTTCCGAGAGGTAGCGGGTATTGCCGACACAAATAATGACTGTAGGTGTTACAAACCGTGAAACAAAAATAATTTTAACCAGTCTAACAATAAAATTACAGATAGTATACAATAAACAATAAATAAATGTATACCCATACGAGTAATATACAATTAAATAGATCTTTTACATAAATAAACAGTGCCAGCTCCATAAGGGGAATGAAGTGTCACAAGCGAGACAAATATAGATGTACGACTTAGCTAAAGCACTACTCTGTAATAGTAACTTATGTCGGCGTTCTGTAATGTAAGATCCATATATATTATTATATAATTATCTGCACAACTTCATAGAGATGGTCCTTCAGTTAACATTTTCACCTATACTATAGTTTAAGGAGGATAACTTTACAGAGCCCTGAGTGTAAGTTTTTAACGTAACTTTACGTCACGAACGCGTTTGCATTTCTCATATAAATAACATTATCACTTACGCGTTCGTAAAAGTTTTTTCACGTCAAAATATGTATAGTTGTAGTGTATGTTAACTAGAGCCTCAGCTTACCGTAATATAAGTTTACAGCTTCATCACAGACAGTAAAAGATAAATAAAATAAATTTATCTGCATATAAATCAAATTCAGATAGTACTTAAAATGAAAGCAAGTATAATCCTGGCTACGATAAAATTTGTTTGATTATTTAGGTAGGTACTCATTGCTAATGGATATCAGTGGAGGCCATTTTATTGAAATGAACTTTACGAATTATCACGCACTGTTATTAAATCATTGGTTACTCGTAGAGGGCCATGTCGGGTGCCGAGGTAAAACTAACTGCTGATTACTGCAATTATTTTCAAATGTTACGGTAGATATAAAAAAAATGTTTCTTTCGGAATTTAAAAAATCTGTAGCACTTGTTAGTACAAACTTAATATGTAGATTAATTGTAAACTAATTTCATTTTAGGGTTCTTTTAAATAAAAATAATAATAATGATTTTTTTTTTTTATGACATAGGCGGCAAACGAGCAGACGGATTGCCTGGTGTTAAGTAATTACCGTCGCCCATGGGCACTCGCAACACCAGGGGAGTCACAAGCGCGTTGCCGGCCTTTAAGGGGGGTTGGAGCTCTGGGAACCTTACTCACCATCAGGAACACAACACTACATACCTGAAAGGTGGCAGTGCTATTATGGCTGTGGTCTTCTGTAAGGAGGAGGTACTTCCCCAGGTGGGCTGCCCCAGATTCAAGCGTGATGGTCAACGCTGTGCCCTACCTCTCATATGTAGCAATTAGGGTTTCCCTATTTCACCACATCGACCCAGGATTTTGTGAGCAGTTTTGTCGCTCGGCCAACGTTCTCAGCATGCTGTTGCTGTTACCGCGTATAGTTTTAGCAGCGAGGCAATTATTTTTCTTTTAATTGAAAAAAAAAACGTCATTTGCACTGTCGTAGGCCACTTTTTTTTGTTGGAGTGGGGAATGCCTTTTTAGGATAGACCATTTTCCAGCCGTAGCCTATTCGGGCACCTTACCTTTGGAATTGGTGACAAATAAACATGCACTTTCTCGTCTCTACAATATTTTTTTGTAATTTTGCTTTCTTGTACTCTGTACATATACAAAGCTTACTATTATTCCTAATAAACCAAACTAACAATAACTATTTTTTTTGTGGTTGTTATTGTCAGGAGAAGGTTCTTATGAAAGTAAAAAGGAAGAAAATTGCGCAGAGAATCAATATTCATAGACCATTTATAGTTAAGACTAGGCGCCTATCGGTTCCGCTGGTCTAATATAACATGATGATTGTAGGGTAAAAAAGTTGAAATAGATAACATATACTTAAGAAAAAACGATGAGGATCTCCGTGTTCGAGGCGGGATTCAAACCCACATCTCCAGCTATCGCGGCGATAACTGGAGATGCAATGGCGGAGGTCCTCGTCGTTTTTTCTTAAGTATATGTTACCTATTTCAACTTTTAATTTATATAGTAGTATTACTACTTAAAAATCAAAGCAAATCAAAATATTTAATAAAAAATAATTTGTTTGTTCTTAGTTTCATGATGTAAGGTAGTTTTGAATAATTTTGATTGTTTTAGATGTTTTCTAACGGTGTCTTATTACATATTTTCATGGACATCATATGAGGTCCTGAATGATATAGTGATTGTTGGTATAAAGTTAGTCAAGCCGGCGGGAATAGGTGCGTATGAACCCATTGCCGCTGCTCATAAGAGTAAATGGTTGTATAGATTTCAAACCAATTACTTGTAAAACAACTGCAAGATACGAGCGTTGTTTGATGTGAGTAGTTACTTGTTACTTTGTATAACTTTCGACGACCGGTCTGGCCTAGTGGGTAGTGACCCTGCCTATGAGGAGCCGAAGGTCCTGGGTTCGATTCCCGGTCAGGGCATTTATTTGTGTAAGAATGTCCGAAATATTTATTTATTTATTTATAAGTGAAATTAGTGACGAGCTGTAGTTGTAGGTACTTAAGAATTAGAGTTTGGGAGATTAGAATAAAGCAACCGACTTTTAATTTAGTATCATTTATTTGACGTAATCACAGCATTTTCGTAGTCATAGGTAAATACCATGACTTATTTAAGTATTATTTATTGTCTAGGATAATTTAGCTTCTAATAGTGGGAGTAGCCCAAATGGCCGGCGTATCCGAGTCCATGAGCGAGGGGGGCAGCGATGGCTCCGTGGGCGTAGGCGGAGTGCGCGAGGGGAGCGGCGTACGCGGCGTGGGCAAGGGGAGCACCGTGAGCGACGCTGGTGGAGTACGCGAGGGGAGCGGCGTGGGCGGCGTAAGTCAGGGGTGCAGCGTGAGCCAGAGGAGCGGCATACGCCAGAGGAGCGGCGTGAGCGGCGACAGCCAGGGGAGCGGCGTGAGCGGCTACGGCCAGGGGAGCGGCGTGCGCGGCGATGGCGACGGGAGCGGCGTGCAGCAGAGGGTCCTTGCGCACGACGGCGTTGAATCCGGAGTGCGCATCAGCGGCGTAGTCCACGGTGCGCTTTGTGCCGTCAGAGTCGAGCAGCGAGTACTGGCCGACCACGCTGTCGCCCACGCGGGTCTCGTGCTGGCTCTTCACGTCGCCGGTGTGGGGGTCTGACACTCCATAGGAGAAGCTGTTGTAGTTTCCACCGTGGATGGCGCTGCCCTGAGCAGCCGCCACCAAGAGAGCTACAACGACGAACTGAAACAAAGAAAATCAATTATTTATAGCTAGTTTTCAACTAGTGTAATTATGAGATTTTGTATCAGGTTGTTTATTATATGCACCTAACTACAGCATGTGTAAAATAATGTTTCGTTATTTAATTTTTTGTTTATTGCAAATGCAACAGAAAAAAACTAGGAACAAATATTTTTTGATGGCTTTATTTTACTTGGTGTCTATGAAGACACTCTATACATATAATTAAAATTGTGACATCTGCTTTTAAAAAGTAACTTCAAATTCTATCTCTAAGGTCATGGTTATGTAACTATTGGAATATTTATTTCTTGTGATAATATTAGACAATTAAAGTGATTAGTCTTCTAACGATACTTCAACATAAAATTATCACATTATCAGTCAGCAATATGCAGATATGTTTGACGTCTAAACTGAAAGTTATATAGCTGATAGTGATGATTGATAAATTAATATATAATTAAACGATTAATTTACTTTCACTAAAAATTAAATATAATTTTGTATGTAAGAGTTGATCAATTACCTTAGCTGCCATTTCGATAAGTTTGTTTGTTGCACAGTGAACTGCGAATGATTGATCCTGGTTTTTACTTCGTCTTTTTATATGACTCCTGTACAATCGCCGACAGCTAATAATAGGAAGTAAAAGACACGAATACGCTCTAGGTCGTAGTAGGTAGGGTTTTTTAAGCGTCACTTTTCGTCTGCGGTATGCGGAACTCGGCTCGGACCACGCGACCAAACACTTAGTTATACCCGCTCCGCTTGGACGTAAAGGAAACAATTATATTTATTATTTATGCATCGAAATTAGGCGGTGACCTTCAGATGCTAGATAATGTTAAGTTTAAGTTTGTATCAAGACGTTGCGTACTCCAATAACTGTGTTAATTAACCCATTTGCATTCAAGCTAATCGTGTCGAGTTTACCATGTTTGCAACATCGTAATGAGCTATTACATCAGGTGAAAGAAACAAAGAAATTTGAGATATAATCTGTTTATTTACAAAATCGGTGCCAATTAAAAGTGCCTAATACAGTTTAGTAGAATCGTCCGTAGTGGTATCCGTAGCCTATTCCGGCGTAAGGAAGAGCGCCGTAGGCGTAGGGGGAGGCGTAAGAGATGGGGGCGGCATATGAGATGGGAGCAGCGTAGGAGATGGGGGCAGCAGCGACCAGAGCCGGGTCTTTCCTGACAACGGCGTTGAATCCACCAGCACCGGCAGCGTAGTCGACGGTCCTGCGGGTTCCGTCAGACTCGAGGAGGGAGTACTGGCCCTGGACATTGTCTCCGGCACGGGTCTCGACCTGGTTCTTGAAGTCTCCGGTGTAGGGGTCGGCTACTCCGTAGGAGAAACTAGACAGGGAGCTGGCGGAGGCCACTGCCACGAACGCGAGGACAACGACGAACTGGAATCAAGGGTTTCGTAATTAGACAAGGAAGGTGTTGAAGGAAAAGATTTTATCAATGCCCATATAAAATTTAATTAATTAAAGGGCAAATATTGCGAAACTTTAGTGTTTGGAACTTTGGATCATAAATTAATATAATATAGCCATATCAAAGGCATAGATTATACTGGCCTCTACTTGTAAACCTTTCAAGTAGTTGTTAGATAAATAGGTATGACATAGTATTGTTATATATATTTTTTCACATCGAAAACGTATGCGAATGTAGAAATAGTAAGAGCAATAAAAATATTACTTTAACCAATTAAATATAAAAGTTAACAAAATTACCTATCAGAATAGGCTCAATATTTGTATATTCAAATTAAGAAAGTTATGTTTTTTAAAAATTACCTTCGCAACCATGTTGAATGAGGATAGGTAGTTGTGACTACGTCGAGAAGTCCAGAGGATCTGATGCTTCTTTCGAAGATTTACCGGCTTTTTATACCATCCACAACTACAAATCCCACTTGCTCGAGATCTTGTTTTGGTATCGAGAACAATCAGGAAATGCCTAAAAGTCAAGAGCGGCCGGGCGACGTTCGGGAAAGGTCTCGGGCTGGTTCTTAATGAAATGTTTCGATCTTAATTTCCCTTCGCAAATATATCATGGGTTGTTTTCTTCGCCACAGTTATCATTTAACCGGTTCGTGATGGTTTCGAAATGTCAAAGGAATCACGGTGACATAGTACATTACTGCAGCCGCCGGGAAAAAGGGGGTTGAAGGCTGAGTTGTATATACGGCCGACTGTAAGGAGGCCGGATAGTATACGAAGCCTTCAAGACCCTTTCACGGCTAGGCATGTATAGTACTTTTCTCAAACTAATGCAATGAAATAAATAAAAAAATACCACTGAACAAAACAGCTTCACGACATAAGTTTTTTAATTTTCCCTCCAATCCCGCTTTGTAGTATTTTTGCCTTCGATGTAATAATTAATGACTATCATAAATAGTCTGGCTATAATTACTATATACAACATTTAGAAAAACCACCAAAAAAGAATGCACTTACCTTTTAAATGATGGCGCTACGGCATCTGCCTTTAGCGGGACACAATAACTAAATATAGATTAATAAAACCGGGCCCGGTTCGATTATTCCATTTTTATACACCCGTAACACTATATCTAAGTCACAAAAGCATTGAATCACACCATTTACCACTATTTAGTCTTAATAAACAGAGTTTTACACGCCGAGAAACTTTTCCATTCCGCCATTATTAAAACAAGTAAAAGTGTCCTGTGATTGGTTGAGTCAAAAATGCGTTCAAAAACGCGCATGCGTGGAGTAGTGTTCGGTGTTGCCAATATAATTTTAAAATTGAGAGCATGAATAATAAATATAATAATGTAATAACCTGATGATATGAATATTCAATTACATGATAAATAAAATAAATCTCTTCATACCATTTCGTCTGAAATAAGCGAGATTATTTTTTAGCCCGCTAATCATTTAGTCACTAAAATGATAAAAAAATATAACTCAGCTGTTTGAACAGGCTTCATGAACACAGACGCCAGGTATACATAAAAATTAAAAAAAAATTACTTCCCGGCCTAGGCCTTCAATTTTATATGAAATTCGTTACCTGTCCTCTGGAGTCGATCCGCCCTAAACGTGATACTTCGAAGCCTATTATGACGCACGTAACGAAGACATTTCATTGCATGTTTGAGAAAAATATGTTGTTCGTAGTTTTCGTTTTTAATGCCGGGTCATAACAGACTTTGCATTTAGGGCCAGTAACTTTTTTGTCATTAAATCGTTTACTTACGCCTATTTATTTACCCACATGATTTTAATGTGCTATTAATAATATCTACTGTACAATTTGCAATAGGATTCTGCGTATTTACAACTTTTGATTATTGAAGAGAGTTTGTTAAGTACATTATATTTATTAGGACTATTTGCAAAAAGTACTCATAACGAGAAATGCCTTAAAGATAACATAATTATAAAAATTTTGAAAATAGGTCTGAGTCGGAATTTGAAAACTCCACCTCCAGCATAAAAACCGCTGCGCACATACACTCGTGGTGTTCTGTACTCGTTTTTACTATAATTGTATCCGGATCCTGTTGTCATACCTACTTACTTATAATTCTTGCTAAGACTAAAACCGACTATCACATTGTTAGTCAGATATCTATGTTTGTATGTGTGAGGGTATAAATATTATCGTTTATTTAGAGCTGCACGCTAATCGGTAATTAAAAATAACTAAGCAGAAAAACGCAAGAACAATTGCAATAATTTACTTAACACATTGTGGCTACTGATTACAGTCTAGTCTAGTCTATTAAACTCAAGTTATGTCATGGTACCGGTATTACATTTCTGAAGCATTACTAAGTCAATTTCGCTTGTACTATTTGTACTTAGATACCAAGGTTAGCTAGACCGGTCACCAATTATATCTAGTTATTCTATCTACATACTAAACAGAAGCCAGTATTCAAGGCAGTTATAAGTTTAAATGCAAATAAAATAGTCTAGATTTTGTTTAGTTTAGACAGAGACAATCGGTTTCTGCAAAAGAATGAAAAGATGCATTAAAAAACCATTTCAATTGTTTAAAAATATTTATTCCCTTTACAAATTATATAAGATAATATTAAACACCAATCAAAGTTAAATACATATGAGAAATAAAACATCAAATACATAAGATTTAAGTAAATAATTTGTATTCATAAAACATGGCTATTGATCGAGTATTGTAGTTAAGATTGCCATCAGCCTTTTATATCCACGATCCATGATTAGGAACATGGAGTACTAAGGAACTCCTCGATACTGCCGGCGATAGAATCCGCTCATTGGCTAGGTTTCCAAAATGGCCGACATCAGTCTTAACATCAGCATTAAACCCGGTATGATCATCGGCGCGATAGTCAACTGTCCTCCTGATCCCATCGGGTTGGACAAGGGAATATTGTCCAACAACGGTATCAGCCCTTCTGCTCTCATGATGGCTCTTTATGTCGCCCGTGTGAATATCGTTGACGGCGTAGGCGAAGTCGTAGGATGGATGCTGGATACCAATGTTGATGGGCAGCGGAGATTGGTGGATGTACATGCAGCTTGCTGAGATGATTAGCGCTAATAGTACTGCGATCTGTAATGTTACAGGTTTATAGTAAGTTCAGGTTTAAGTAGTGAAAAAAACCTTAAACTCTAATTAAAAAAAAAGAGCCTCATTCGCAACCGCAGGGTAGAGTCCTCAATAGTTGTGTGATTGCATCCACTCAGGGCTGACGGCGTACCTTATTGGTCTAGATCGTACTCTAGATGCTATTGTTTCTAGAGTGCTTAATCATCGAAGTGCATAGAATTAATGTGTGTAGCCTATAAAGCTCAACCATTAAAAAAATATATAATACTTTGTTTTTTACATTACGGACTGAACGGAAATAAAAGAGAAAACTTGTGGTTGCTTTGCTTTTTTAGAATTCTTAAACATTTTAAAATCCATTATGAAATAAATTTGCCATGAAAACGTCTATCGCTCTTTTCATCTTGGGGAGGAGTTGCCATAGCTGCCACGCTTTGCAGGTGGGTTGGCGACCGCAGTATGTGTTTATTTGGTTTTGACAATCGCGGCTCCCTATCAGTCGGTTTTAGGAGATGGGATAGTTCTATTCTCAGTCGGCAGGATACGGGCTCATTATAATTATCAATAATGATTTATTAGAAACAGTTAGTAGGTAGTAGTTTTTTTCAACAAGTTTGGCAAGGAAATATAAAACGCTACTTATAGCTGGCACTAGTACTAAACGTGATAAAACGATAAAACGTAATTTAATGGCCGTAATTACTGTTCTCGTACTGGCGACGAATTCTCATGCATAATTTATAATTAAACTCATTTAAGTTTTAAATCCTATTTGTAATGAAGGTCGGTAATTTTTGTTTAAATCAAGTTTAAGAAAAATCTAACATTCGTTTTTTTTTTGTATTTGAGTATTCAGTAGGTAGCGGCGACGGGTAATTCCGAAAATAGTGATATGGGTGAGATGGTATATGATTATTGAATGATAATCGGAAATAATACGATAGTAGGAATTACCTTGCTCAAATCCACTCTAGGTGGAGTGACGATTTTCGAAGGGTGAAGACCACAGCCATAATAGCACTGCTACCTTCCAGGTATGTAGTGTTGTGTTCCTGATGGTGAGTAAGGTTCCCAGAGCTCCAACCCCCCTTAAAGGTCGGCAACGCGCTTGTGACTCCCCTGGTGTTGCGGGTGCCCATGGGCGACGGTAATTGCTTACCATCAGGCAATCCGTCTGCTCGTTTGTCAACCACCTTATGTCATAAAAAAAAAAAAGGTGGCTGGCATTCTAACCCGCGACCTCCATCTCATAGAACCGACTAGGTTAAATAATGATTAAAATACGTACCTTCTGAATCATGGCGCTGCCTTAATGACTGTCCTGTCAACTATGATTACTGGTCAATTATACGTCGATTTATACCGAAGGATGTGAAAAACAATCCTGCTTGCGCAAGAGTGTCCGGTGGTGGAGACTTGAGCCCCGTTGCAGGTGTTCCGTTTCATATACAAATTAGTTTAGGAAAAGAGCTTATAATTATGTACACAGAGGTATTAAGTGTCATAGCTCACCAGTTTTAGTTATACTTTTTGGGTTAATTCTTCAAATCCGGTTACTCTCATTGTCATTAATCATCACTTGGCATAATGCGTTTTTTTTAATTATCAGAATTTTTAGGAACTTTAAGACATAATGCTGTTAAATTAACTTGAGTTTCATAAAACTATTTTTTTTTGTGATTTTGAGATGATTCTTAGAACTAGGTTATATAGTCTTATGATGATGTTCTCTTGTTATCTCATATTAAGGACATCACCTTTCCATTTGTCATGTTCATTCCACCCAAGACCAGTTGAGCCGGTCTCCTTCTGAACTGATCGCCGCCATGTATTTTGGGGCGTCTCGGCAGTCCCCTGCTAGTAGGTCCCCATCGGAGACTCTGATTGGGCAACTGGTTATTCGGTCTTCGGAGTACGTGGCCGATTTATTGCCGTTTTCTCTCCAAGATTTCTTGCATGATGGGCTTCTAGTCAGTCCTCTCCCACAGCCTTGCGTTTAAGATAGTATGCGGCAGTGTTTTCGTAGAATATAGTCTTATAACTTTTTATTTTTGCTGTGTAAATATCTATTGGAAATAAAGGCTTTTTATTATTATTATAGTCTTATAACACAGTAAAATAAGTAACAGTACCTAGAATTAACACATGTACGTGGTATAAGTTAGGAAAATACTTAATTCTAACCAGCCAATTCTTAGCAATACAGCCAATTCTCCAAATAGTCAATGGCTTCTTACCAATGTATTGCGGCATCCTCGATAAATAAAAATTAACTCAGCTTGATGACTTATCTAATCGGGCTAGTCATCTTAAGTTAAACTTTGAACCTGCACTATCCATCTCTCACAGCCCGTCAGTCAAAATCAGGAAGATCGTACACTTTTAATTACAAGTGTACCCATTATCCAATTATCTGTTGCACAATGCAAATGGTCAAGTTCGGAGGAAGTGGTACTGTAATGTAATGCAACCAGCACAGCTTGAAACTGTCAGTACAGTCGCATGTAACACGTAGAACCGATGGTCGTTGGGGCGTAAAGGTTCTCGAGTGGCGACCACGTACCGGAGGGCACAGCGTGGGCAGACTGCCCATAAGGTTGGCCGACGACATGGTAAAGATGCGGAAGGCGCAAAACCGGTCCCTGTAGGGGAGTGGGCATCATTCGGCTGAGATGATGATAGGAGTAGCACATTTCTTAGGTAGCATATCCGGTTCCGGTAGATATGCTTTGGTATTTTTCTTTTAAATATGGTATTTTTTTTTACTAAATGGTAAATACCTACCGTGGATGTCACAAAATTGGAATAGGCTTGTAGTTATCAAAATACGCGCCTATTTGGCTTGTCAGTATCCAAATATTTCTTCCTCTTCTTTCTAGCCTAATTTTTATTTTTAGTATTAATCATTTTAAAATTTCATTTTTTTTTATTATGCAAAAATTTCAAAAAGTAACCATATTATAAGTACTATTTCTGTTTGCCGTGGCAAAGGTGGAGAATTTAAGCAAACTCTGTAAACCAAATCTTCCCAAATCCTTACAGTCAGTGGCGACTATATAGTCCTTATTTTTATTTATTTCTAATTGAAATACATATATACATTATTTTAAACAGTTTGACACTTGACTGTACCATACGTAAATGGCTGCGGCCCCAATGCGCATTAAGGCAGTTGCACAAGCGGCCATGGCATTGAACTGAGCCGAATTCTGACAATGACCTCAAACGCATCGATCACGGTTATGTAACAACCTTTATGTGCCGAGCGGGTTTGAGATGAGCGTACGACATTTACGGAGCTGCTCTTCATAATTATGTGTCTCGTTTTGTTGCAAGTTATAAGAGGTAGGGCACAGCGAAGTACCATCACGCTTGAATCTGGAGCAGCCCAACTGGGGAAGTACCTCCTCCTTACAGAAGACCGCCAGCCATAATAGCACTGCTACCTTTCAGGTATAAAAAAAAAAAAAAAAAAAAAAAAAAGTTGGAAAAGTGAGATGGATTACATGTTTTGCAATCTGTCGAGACTCTCGAGACCAAACCCTATCTGTTTTTGCTAACTATTGTCTACTAAAACGGTTTCGTTTTCGTAACCGGACCAGGACTGGTAGCGAACATCGAAGTTCGCATATTTCGAGATCTCTTTTACTCCAATTAAGGTGTCATGAGAATAACGGAGATAATCGTGGGAAATTTACGAATATCGTTTTTCGTGGTAACGCTGCAGATCAATTTCCGAGAGTTGGCGCTGTATGTTTATGATACATCTAAAAAAAATAGGATAAAACTCACGCCAACTCTTGTGAATCGACCCCTATAGATATTTTCATACCTATTTGGATTGTAGATCTTAAATGTTACCATTAGTTATAAAATAATATAATTAGAATTCATAAACTAACACATATACTCGTATATTTTTTGGACCTGGGTATGTCCTTAAACTACGTCCAACAATGAGAGGTAGGGCACAGCGATGACCATCACGTTTGAATCTGGGGCAGCCCAACTGGGGAAGTACCTCCTCCTTACAGAAGACCACAGCCATAATAGCACTGCTACCTTTCAGGTATGTAGTGCTGTGTTCCTGATGGTGAGTAAGGTTTTCAGAGCTCCAACCCCCCTTAAAGGCCGGCAACGCGCTTGTGACTCCTCTGGTGTTGCGGGTGCCTATGGGCGACGGTAATTGCTTACCATAAAAAAAAAAAAAATAATATCTCAACAAAATATAAAATAAGCTATACACAAATTTGGCTGATATGTCGAAATTTTAATTTTGTTTCTCTTTCTTTTTTGTAAAATTTAAGTCACAAAATATTTAGACTAATATTTATGAAAACACTCCTAGTGCATATCACTAAAATGTGAACAAAACCCATAGTAAAAAAGAACTGCATGTATTGTTATATCACACAGACGACTCAGCTGACTGACAATTATACAAGTATAATTAAGCTGTCCATCATTCCTAATGCAATCAGCATCACGTATCATCTGCCGGTCATCGACATGGACGTCGAGATGAATGAACGATGACGTCACAGCGTAGTAAAGATGCGCAGTGCCACGAGTCGTGACTTGTTTACGTTCGACTTAGAACTTTTTTTTTAGTCTGGCATGACCGCCAATGGCTCTCTAGGGTATAAATACTGGCTTTCGACTAATATGATCTTAGTTTTTTTTTTTTTATGACATAGGCGGCAAACTAGCAGACGGATTGCCTGGTGGTAAGCAATTACCGTCGCCCATGGGCACCCGTAACACCAGGGGAGTCACAAGCGCGTTGCCGGCCTTTAAGGGGGGATGGAGCTCTGGGAACCTTACTCACCATCAGGAACACAACACTGCATACCTGAAAGGTAGCAGTGCTATTATGGCTGTGGTCTTCTGTAAGGAGGAGGTACTTCCCCAGTTTGGCTGCCCCAGATTCAAGCGTGATGGTCATCGCTGTGCCCTACCTCTCATAAACTTTCGAAGAAGAAGAATGAATGAAACACGTTATTTTTTCATGAAATTCGTGTAGCATATTTTTGTTGTGTTGTCCTTTAGAATACAAAAATGTCATATAACGAGGCTGGAAAAATATAGGTATACCGTACAAAAAAAATATCGCTTTTAACTTCTCAAAATATCATACCAATTTTGCGACTCACCATATTTTTTGTACAACAGTTTGTATGGAATAATTTCAAACCCACCCCACGCCCAGTGGTAATTTAGAATTAGTAAAAACAGTAATTCAACATCAGGTTATTGAAGTTATGAAATAATGTCGTTTAAAAATTATTTGTGATTTTTTGTGGAATGTTATCTTCAAAAATCAGTTCACATGTACCACAAAACCAAAACAACAAGACACCACAAATACATTAATCTTTTAACCTCGTCAGATGTCAATGCCGTGTGATGCCGGCTGACTAGAATAGCACCACCCCTCTTCTCCCGCGGGCGTCGTATGAGGCGACAAAGGGAAAAATCCTACGGACGGGCAGCAGCGTCCGTCGAAACCCAACCTACAGGTACTGCGGTCGCCAACCCGCCTGCCAAGCGTGGCGACTATGGCAACTACCCCCAAGATGATACAAGTCATATTTGTGGGAGGCCTCTGTCCAGCAGTGGACTGCATACGGCTGAAATGTGTATGTAACCTCGTCAGGCATAATCTGAAATCTGAATAAGGACTTTGGTATCGTTTATTCTTAATTGTCGTTACAAAACTGACACCTATTTAACTAGTCGTATGCCTGTTTTCCATCGTCGTTGTAAAAAATATACCTAAATATCGTAGTATAAGTTATTCAATACAAGTGACATTTAAACCATAGCTTAGTTATAATTAAATTTAAGAACGAACGGCTATGACATTAAATCATTAATCATGACTGAACGATTTCGTAGTCGATCTAATATCGTTTGATCTCTGCATACACGACAAAAAATACAAAAAGTATATTTTTATTATTCTTGTTTCTGTCGAATTGTGTTTGTTGTAAAGATAAAAAAACAAATGAGATTCGGCATATTCCTAGTTTTACTAAGTTAGTGACTGTGTGACTACAAAATACCAGCAGGGTTGCTTCTAAAAAAGTAAATAGTAGAAAATCCAGTTTTTTTATATAGTTTTTCCTATACTTTCATTCATAGTTTTGAACTACAGGTTAGTACAGTTTTTCTAAAAAACTATATTCGACGTACAGATGTATAAGACGTGAGAAGTGTTCATTTATTTCTATGACATGTATTATTATGTCTCGAGCATCACCAGAAACGACTAGCAATTACTTAATTTTAGTGTTAATTTAGATTAAACTGTTAGTTTTGAATAAGCTTAATTAATAAAAAAATAACAAGTTAAAACAATAATAGTATATTTTCCCTTGGTTCGTTTTCGTAACTATGGTTTTCGTAACTGGCTACCAAAGAAGAATTATTTTTCTTGTTTCGTAATTGATTATAAAACAAGAATTCACTTTCTGCTTTCGTAATCGAGTATTTTTCCTCGTTCGTAATTAATTATGAAAACATATAACTTTTTCTTTTTTCATAATTGGACATTTTTGCACCTTAGTTAGCTATATAAGTAGGTATGCTATATCAAGTGTGGCCTAAGAACAATAATTTTAATCATCGTTTCTAACAAGATAAACGTAGCAACATTTATTCTACGAGTGTTGAAAATAACTTATAGAACAAGATTTTCTGAGCAAGCAATCTCTTGTGAAAACTAAGAAGTTTGTAGGCTGACAGTAAATGTTAACGAGACTATTGGATGCTGTTAATTGAAAATACTATTATTTTGTTCGTAAAATTCACAAGTAATAAATTACACAATTTTTGTAAAAAATAAAATATCTGACATTTCTATTTTTAATTTATTCATATAGTACTATTACTACTTAAAAAGACAAAGCAAATGAAAATACTTGATAAAAAATAATTTCATTTCATTTTCAACAACAAATGTAAAACAAATTTTACTACGTTAGAAGTGTAGAAGCGATCCCTAAAGTTATTGCTTCTATTACCTATATGTATGTTAAATATATGTCATACACTCATAATACCTCCATTATATGAGTATACCACTATGAGTAATGTGTCTTTCGTGTAACCATACACTAGTATTTAACGAGTATTTATTATACTATTCATTGGCCTACAATTAACTATGAATCACCGCTATGACATTATTACCTACTTAAATAAGTCGACTATGTCCCATAGGAAGCTGAATAAAACCAATTTTTTAACTATTATTATATTATGAATTAAAACCTAATTTAGCTTACCTATATCCGCGAATTTATGTGATTTTAGATAATTTTGAGCATTTTTTCAAGTCAACCTACAGTTATCAAGAAAAAAATTATATAACAAAACTAAAGGGAAACATTGCAGGTCTAATAATTATATCTTTAAATTTTTTTATTAAGGTTTTTTACTTAGTAATTTTCAATCACTTCACATACAAACTTTCGCCAATCTATTTCTTTGTCCACCTTCGTCGTCATAAACGTGAAAAGGTAACAGACAGGTTTTTTTTGCATTTAGACATGTTTAAAAAATGGCAATATTTGTTTACTAAAACTTATAGGTGAAAAACTTAGCTAAAGCGCCTGGCCTATGTAGTAGTAACGTGTGTAAATATAAACGCATGTTGGCGTTCTACATATAATTATATAAAACGTTGACGTAAGTTCCATATTAAATCTCTGCACAACTACATAGACATGGTCCTTTAGTTAAGTTTTTCACTTATAAGCATACCTGGGATAACTCGGGGCATCTATAAGTGTGCGACAATAGTACATTGTGCAACGAGGATGTAAGGTATAGTAAACGCGAGTCTATTAGAAGCCCGACGACGAAGTCGGAGGGCTTTTAATGACTCAAGTTTGTTATACACTTACCACCCGTGGTACACACAATGTTTTTCATCACATTTGCGAGGAAATAAAATAAATTCGTTGGTAAAATATTAGTTAGTACTTATGTAGGCTTAAAATCAAAATACACTTTGAAAACTACAGTCAGACCTCATCCACTAAAAAAGATTGTCAACAATGTCAACTTTTTTCAATGTCTTTCACAGATAATGTTAACAACTGCGTTTTGTTTTCGAATTTGACAGATCATCCTGCCAAATAGTATCAATTATCAAAATCAAATATAAAACAATTATTTTTAATAAATACTAAACATTAAATTGCAGTCAAATTGAATATAAAGATATGTTTTATACATATTAAAAGTTGGTTGTAGCAAACTTTTGAAGATATGAAATACACCTTGGCTGTTTGGAAACATCCTCAATCCGAAGTGAAGTATGAGTTCTATATATTTTTAAAACTAAACTTAACAGCCCGTGTGAGCTAAATCGGCTATAACTGCTGTGTACTCTCGCAAGTAACAACGCCATTGACGAGCAAGTGTGATGAAAAATATTTTATCGATAAAAAAATATATCGATGTTAATGACAACGTCAAAATTTTATTAGACATGGATATTATTTATTTTTTAGTCATTTTTAAATAAAAACATTAAAACGGGTATTTACGTGTTTGTTTTAAAATAGTGTTCATAATAATTACAGTTTTCATAATATTTTTTCCATGTTCGTCGGTATTAATGATAGCCGTCTAGATAAAAATATCCATTTTAAACTGCTAAACTTTCTATTACTATTTACTGATTTAAAACTCTAGTAATATAAATTAGTGACGTATCGAGTAGTAATATATATCGACATTTTTTATCGATATCAAATCCCTATAACTTGCCCCAAGTTATCCCAGGTGTGCTTATAAGGTCTATGATATTATACGCATTATATACTGAAGAAGGCCGAACCTAAAGTGACGAATCTGAACAGAATTGACAAGTTGATAAAAGAATACATTAAGTACGCATTTTATTGAATTACCTGTTTCTGCTACCTACGTAATTTATCCGCTAATGTAGTGTTATGCGTCTCACAAATTGTGGTATCTGCTTCAGCTTCACTTAGAACAAAGAATGCACATTTAATACACTGTATGTACCTACTACATTCAGTATTTTTTTTTTATGACATAAGGTGGCAAACGAGGTCAGTCGACGTCAGTTCTTTGTGCAATATACCTCGCTTACTGCCACTTGTTTTGCGATACGACAGTCTGTGTCAGTTACCGCAGATACTTTTTTTTTACCTAACCGTTATATACCGTCTAGGGTACTGTAGTGTTTCTTTCATAAAAAAGTGACGATTCAGAGCACGCCTCATTTTGTTAATAGGTACAATGTTCAGAGACATTTGACACCGAACTGAACTATGTGTCCAAGGTATAAACATAATCGTCTACAACTTCAAGCTTATCTGTCTATATAGATCTATCTAGATATATCTATATAGCTAAGTTCTCCAATTTGTGGGTTTTACATGGCCATTGAACATAACTTTTGTCGTTAAACTGGAGCTCAGAGCTGTGAGTACACTTCCAAACTTCTAAGCCTTCCTCCTCGATTAAAAGCTCGAAATAATCATTCATTACAATAATAGACATTAATATATTATTTTTGGACCCGGGTATGTCCTTAAACTACGTCCGACAATGAGAGGTAGGGCACAGCGAAGTACCATCACGCTCGAGTCTGGAGAAGCCCAACTGGGGAAGTACCTCCTTCTTACAGAAGACAGCAAATATAGCAGTTACCTTTTAGATATGTAGTGTTGTGTTCCTGATGGTGAGTAAGGTTCCAAGAGCTACAGGCCGGCAACGCATTCGCGAATCTCCTGGTGTTGGGCTACGGTAATTGCTTACCATAAGGCAATCCATCTGCTCGTTTGCCACCTTTTTCTTAAAAAAATATTTAGCGCAGGCCGATACCTAAACTATTGTACCACATAATATCTTGACGCACGCAGGTGTAACGCTCTGCGCCGCGGCCTTGCCCGCTTCCGCGAGAGAAAGGGCATTTCATCGTACGTTATAGTAATAAATACGTGCTCTTATTGTGTGACAATAATAATACCTAGTCAACGCCGTGTGTGTCCTTTTTACAAGCTTTTATTTAACTTGAAATGTAATGAAAAATAGTACTTTTCCGCTCTAGTGCTTTTTGTTTTCATTTACAAACTTGTCCCTTACAAAAACCCTTTATATTTAAAACGACACAATACTATACGATTCCTGTACGGCTTTTTCTTGATTTGACCTTGCAGAGTTCAGATTTTCCGGTTCATTTCGTTACAATTTTTTTGTCTGGCGAAAATAGAAACTAATCAATGGCCGTAGGTACAATGATCTAAAACAAAAGAAACACTCCAGTCATTGAGATATGACCTTCAAATCATTAAAACATGCTTCACAGAATAATTATAGGGTATTATACTGCTACCTACGTCCGCGATTTCGTCCGTCCGTGAGATCCCACTGGAATGCATTACTGGGATATCGACTAGCCTATGTCGCAATAATAATCTCAGATCTTTAACTACATGTAGCCCAAGTTTCATGTAAATCCGTTCAACCGTTTGCGTGATCGAGTAACACAGATCCAAACATCGACATAAAATTTCAAATTTATAACATTAAAGTAGGATTTATTATCTCTTCTATAATTTTCCTGTATCTGGGGCGCTACCGCGAAACAGGATATTTGTAAATTTCGAACGATTATTTAATTGTATCTATCAATCTTATGACGACTTAATTAGAGTAAAAGACAAAGATGCTCGAAATAATTATACGAACTTTGATGTTCGCGGTATCGGGCATGGAGCGCTGCCGCGAAAATCGATATTCGTAAATTTAGAACGATCGATCGAAATGGCGACCCATTATAGACTAGCGGTACCATATGGGACCATTTATTTACGACTTTTAATTTCGCGTGATTTATTATAATATGTAAATTTATGATATTAAAATATTATAATTAAAATAATAATAAATTATATAATTAAATTAAAATTTACTACTCAAATTCGTTACATAAGCTCTAAACTAATAAAGAACATATTAAAAAATTACAAAAATTGGTCACCTCAAAAAAACTCAGTCTATAATGGGTTAATTGGAGTAAAAGAGAGAAATATTAATAAACGCCCGCGTGATATGCGATTGAACAAAATGACATGAATTTTGTATCCTCATTTTATTGACCAACACGTGTGTAAATAAGTAAAACAACTTAATAATTTCAAAGCAAATGCATTTTTCCTTTAAGTTTTTTACCGGTAAGGATTATTTATTCGCAGTTTTTCTCTATTTCTCCGACGGAATATATTTGTTGTCTGTATTTAATTTACCATTTAGCTTTATACATAACAGCTGCTATGTGATTTTTTGATGAAATAGCGTAGTTTATGTAGGTATGTAAATTTTTACATACAATTTCTATGTAATTTAAAGCGGTTATAATAGTAGTTTATGTATCTGTGCATAATGAAGGGTATTACAAGAAGAGTGTGGGTTTATGAAACGAGCCGA
Organism: Grapholita molesta; assembly: GCA_022674325.2. Lineage (NCBI taxonomy): Eukaryota > Metazoa > Arthropoda > Insecta > Lepidoptera > Tortricidae > Grapholita > Grapholita molesta. The sequence continues at coordinate 16,641,697 of CP053124.2, read as the reverse complement.
AGGCGATTTCAGTAGGGAATGTTAATATTTCATCTCCATTCATTTCTGATGGTTGGTAGTGCTGGTCATTGCCTACGGTTTCTGGACGCATTTTAGAGCATTTATGATATGTACGTAGATAAATTAATATTATGTAATTTTCTATGTTTCTATATTCTACTAATCTGTCAACATGCACATAACATGATAATAATTATGTACTATAACAGTAATCAAATATAAAAAGTTACTTGTTTTGTTACCCCAAAATTAACTACACTGATGCCATCTATAACTTTGAAGTAACACTTATTGTTCATAACCATGATCGGACACTCAAAAGCGCTCGAGAAAAGCTTATGTCCTCGTAGTTTGTCGCTTTCAACACAGATGGCGCTGTAATTAAACCAAGGTGGAAGGAGTCCCAATTCCAATTGGTTGTAATACATAAGCGTTTAAGCCAGAGCCAGTGTATCGCGACCTCGAGACCCATAACAATCGTTATCGTATTTGTAATATTCCTTACCTCGCGAGGCGTTTGAAATAGAATGATACTCCGCGCATGCGTAAAGCGTCCCGGTGCTATTCTTGTACATCACGGGAACATTCTATTTTGGCACACCTGACTTTCTACAAGCGGACTCCTGGTTAGTTCTGTTGCTCTGGTGTTTCGGGGGCGGGAAGTGACTGCCGTGACGTAATGGACGGGTGCCCGTCAATGTCACGTGACGTTGACGTGTCAGTCTACGCGTGAAACTTAAGCGATTGGCATGTAAACCTTTTTCAATTTTGAAGTTTGATGAAACGGGATTTTTAGGATCTACCATAGTTTTTCTTGTTATAAATAATAACTGTGATAAAATAAGTGTGACTAGATATGAAATTGAATAACTTAACGGTTTAATTATAATTAATGATATTTAATTAGGAACATTTGTAAGTTGATAAATAATAAAAAACACGTGCCGTTCCGTCCGCTTGCGTGACTCTTTATTTAGGTTTTAAGAAATCCATTACAAATGAAGCAGTAATAATTACGATAAATTAAAATTATAAAAAAAATAAAACACAATCTAATTTCGAAACACCTGGCACGAATCGTCAAGTTTCCTTGAAATTCAGTAATAAGGTTAGGAGTACCAGGCTACCAGTAATCGGTAGAAAGTGCGTGGTTGCCATGGTAACCGTCGAAATTCGGCGGTGCGTGTATCCACCTGTTATTATCTACCACACTTCGTTGGTTTGACGAGTAATAGATAAAGTTTTCCAATGGTTTCGTAAATAAGAAGGTAACATTGTTATTTTGTTGGTTTACTTGTAGTTTCTAAATTAATAATGTGACATTTGGGAATAAGAAATCACAGGGTGAGGAAATTGTCATCAGCATTAACACACACACAATGCATTACAGTTATTTCGTTGGGAATTAATAAGGAGAAGCGAACGTGAAAAACGAATAAATGATTTCTCGTGTAGTTTTAGATTGAAAGATAATCATATAATAACTATTTTTTAATATGTAGGGACCACGATTGTGGCAAACAAAGGCGCTTTCCACCGAGTACTAAGCGGATGGAAATGTATGAAGTAAACAAATTTTTACTTTTTTTTCCAGTCATAATTTTCTAGACATAACCATTCCTCATGAAACTTAGCATTCTTGTAATAATAATTGAGCAATGATGTAATAATAATTTATCGTGATTATTATTGATAACAAAAATGACAACGGCAGTTATCAATGTTATCATACGAGTATAGTTAATATACAACGACGGAGGCAAACAAGCATACGGCCGGCCTGATGGTAAGCAGTTACAGTAGCCTATAGACGCTTTCAACTTCAGAGGATTCACATGCGCGTTACCTACCCTTAAGAACCTATACAATCCTTTTTTGAAGAACCTCTTCCCTAGTCTCTAGGGAACACCTACACACAGATGTATTGACATCAAATTGAAATGAATATTTCAGTAATTACTTAACAAATAATTGAAAATCAGTCTAACATGATTTGATACCTCGTCGGTAAGTTATAGCGGGTCGGTTTATTTACCAATCAAATTATTTGTTTTCGAAGTATAAATGGGTTAATTAAGCTAAAGGATACCAGAATATAGTTTAGGTACTCCCAGCGTGCTACACCCTCGACCTCGTCGACACACCATCAGGTGTGACTAATGTCAAACGCTGGTCAGTCGTGTATAAAAAAATAAACGTGATGACCAGAGGTCGAAATTCTCGTAGGTAGCCTTTTTGAGCTGTAATAGGGACTTCTTAATTTATCGACTAATAATTACATTGATAAATTATAGAACACAGCACATTAAACAAGATTAAAAGTAGAGGTAAACAACAGGCGATCTCATTTAGATAACTTTAGACTGGCTGAAATTATTAAATCTACAGATACTTATAAGAATTAATCAAATTTTATTATTTTAACTTCTATTCATAATTTCCTAGAAATTAGATCGCTCAAACGCGATAAGACTGCATGTTGATTACTTCTACTCGTAATCATATTTTACATATATATATTAGATTCTGTATTTATCGATATACATATGTATAATCGGAAGTCGATAAACGAGAAATCCCAATGATAGCTCAAAAATGCTATGAGAATTCCGACTTCGACTGATGACGGTACAACGTAGGCGACCAATTATGGAAAAGGCATACATATATAAATGGTGGTTACAGATTGATTGAAGGGATCGTAACCATGGCAATAAGAGACAAAAATAGTTGATTGAGCCACGTAAACTGGTGGAATATTTTACAAGGGAATAATAAAAATGGGGATATAAAAACATTACGTTACACTTCTTTTGATCTTTCATTAGTTACAAGTATTTTCCTTGAACCCCGGTTAGTAGAAATGATTATCCTCATATGAGCCGAAATTGAATCCGACAAGGAAAGTTAACTCTATGAATAATAAATCGCAACATTTCTTTGGTATAATAATAAATTGTCTATTCAGTATTGCACAATAAAATAATATCATATATATTGCTGTGTGATGCCCGCTGACTATTGATGTTCGGTGTCGTAAGAGGAGGGAAAAGTCCTACGGACGGGCAGCAGCGTCCGTCGACACCCAATCTACAACTTACAGTTGGCGGTCGCCAACCCGCCTGGCAAGCGTGGCGGCTACGGCAACTACCCCCAACATGATACAAGTCATATATGTGGGAGGCCTATGTCCAGCAGTGGACTACATACGGCTGAAATGTAATTGTAACGTATTTTATCTATCTTATTCTAGTCTACCATTATCAGTTTGACTATCTCTATACTGAAAAAAAAAAGCAGGTTGCACATCCAAAATATTTCACTTTGATTCCTAGTTATTGATTGCAATACTAAAATAGTACATTTCGATACCAGTGAAAAAACTTTTTTTTTCGACGAGGGTGAACGAGCCCGAGTGAAATGAGGGTGACCATCACCCGAGTCTTAAAGAAGTTTTTACACGAGTATCGAACCTAATTTTTCATAGCAAGTGCCTTAAAAAGCGAAAATTTACGCACGCGAAGCGCACTAGTTAGGAAAAATAATATTTTATTCAATAACATAATAGTTGAAATATATTTTTTAATGTCACCATACCTGCATATCTCGTCTGACAGTTACTATTCTGATATGTGAGCAATGAGATAAAGAATTGGTTCATATTTATATTCATTTCCAGCGTTAGATTTGTTAAATGTTATCCAAAACCTATTTTGACGATATATCTTATAGCCACTACAGCTCCAAATAACACTCAAAACGTCATTTACATGTTAATTACATATGGAACGTACATCAGGCATTTAAAATTATATTAACGTTAATATCAGGTGAACTAGGAACATCGTCAAAGTGCCTAAGGTAAAACGTACCGAATGAAGATCATACGTAACCATACGAAGTTAAACAAATTACTGAACTAAGTAAATTATTCTGGTCGCTAACAAAATAAGCATGAAATCAAAACCATTGCTTACTTAGCGCACGCGAGCGTATAACTTAAACCAACCATTTTAATCGAATTATTCGAGTTTCATAGTCGTCACGGCTCATATTTATTTTAGCTATCTCTAAAACGAGATCTATGTAAGCTACAAAAATAACGCATCAGAAACCCGCCAACTTTTCAGACTGCTTGACGCTCTCGATATAGCTCGCTCCGTTGCACTCGCACCCCTATTTTTATCCCGCACTTCTCGCTCGCACTTGCGGGTTTTCTTGGGATTTTCTCGGGCATGCGCAGAGCGTCGCGACGCACGTGTCGTTCTACTCCTGGTGGGCTATGATGCCCTGGTCCCGGGCGCGCCTAGGGCGGCCGCTTCGCGCCGCCGCCCAACAGCCGCAGCCGCCCTAGCTCCCGCCCGCCCAGAAGCAAGTAAGGCCGCTAGCGATACGGTCCGCTCCTAAGTACAGATTCGCGAGCGTGCACGTGCAAAGTTACGCACGGTTTTCGACGTTTGAAAAATGTTTTAAATGAGTGTTTAAGTTTTAAAATATCTGATATAATTTTAAAGTATCTCGCTTTAAATCTACCTACACTTTGCCTGTTTTAAAATTTTAATAAAGTTTGTTTTTGCAGGTTTTTAATATTTGTTTGGTGTAAGTTTTAGTGAGTTAAGTGTGTGCCTCAGGTCCTGGTTGTTTGCTGATGATCTTCAGGTCCTGAATCTACTGCAGCCAACAAAATGAGACGTCAAGTAACACTACCAGGTACGTGATGAAAAAAAAGGGTATTTTTATAATTATGTTACTTTCGACATACAACTCAATTATTATAGAAAGCGGAAAAATAGGTTTTTAAATATTATGTGTATAATATGTATACTTATTTTGAATATACATAAGGAAGTTTTCCTTCTATTGAGGAGTTGTGTTCAAACAACTCATTAGGAGAAAGGCGCTCCTTACAAAAACTGTAAAAAATGTTTTCCATTACCTTATGATTAGTACAGACAGCAAAAATATTTACGTTGCATAAATACTCTTTTTTTATTTCATTAAAAGTTTTATACGAGACAATTTGATATTCTATATTTATTACAATTTTTCGGTAGAAAGTCCATAATTTAGGTAAATTTTATTTTAAAACTACTATGCACTTAACATCTTATAAAAGTGATTTTACTAGATTTTTCTTATTTATAAAAATTGGATTATAATATTTTTATTTGTTGATTTTACTACCAACTTATAAACAGATAGTGCCAGTCAACTCGGAATTTAGAAAATAAAACGACAATATGTTATCATATTTTAGTTTTCAAGTTATTTAATTATTTGTTAATGTATTTTTTGTCCTTTGTAAAAAACTTACAAAAAATACATAATTATACAGAACTTAAGCTAAAGATTTAGTTAATTTCCGCTACCGTCAAAAAATGATACCTAAATTAATTTAGATTGTGGTGACGTCATAATAATTGACGACTAACAGCATTACATATGGACTTGATATTTGATGATATATTTAAAGGAAAAAAATATTTCTGAAAAATATAGTCTGTTGCGGTCTTAACTGTGTTGCGTTGGATCTTTAAAAGTAAAAAGTGTTTGAAAATGAAAACACTAGACAACTAGAAGATTTTGAGATTTTTTTATCACCCTACTGCTTTGACACTTAATTATAATATTATTGCTATTTCTTTTTTACATTTCTCAGTACACTAGTACTGGCGTAATGCAGGAGTCAAGTGCACCACATATTTAACTATGATACTTAATTTTATAGCTTAAATAAAGGTAACTGGTAAAATATTATTAATAACAATATAAAAGCGCTGGTTGATTTCTCGCTCAACGCATAAGTATTGCAGTTCAGAGCCCAGTGTACATTACCATCAGTTGTGACATTGACGTTTTCAATAACGAGTATAGACTTTACTATCTGTGCATCTCGCTTGTACCATTTTAGTGCGAACGAGATGAAATGCTGTACCCGTACCACGAGTTGTGACATTACGGTTTTCGATAACGAGTATCGAGTTTACTATCTGTGCATCTCGTTTACACTAAAATAGTACAAGCGAGATGCACAGATAGTAAGCTCGATACTCGTTATCGAAAACGTCAATGTCACAACTCATGGGGAGGGTACTGAGTGTAAGTTTTAACGTAACATTACTTCACCATCGCGTTAGAGCTACCCATATAAATAATATTATCACTTACGCGTTCGAAACGTTTTTTTTACGTCAAAAGAAACTTACTCTAGAGCCTCAGATGCTGCCAGCATCCTCGGCAATATGTCCCACGGACCAATTTTAGAATTAGAGGCCGGTTTTTGTCATACTTTATATGAGTTATAATACTATTTCCTTTATTCTTGTTACTTTAATTAATTGATAGACAAAAAAGAATAATTTAACTTACACGATTTTTACACATAATTATCTGGAACCGCCTACATAGTACGGCCACGACCATGGAAGTCTTCCAAAACATCGACATAGGAGTGAATTCCAAAATAAAAACACCTACTTAATTTGCCTACTTAACCTAGCTTAAAAACACCTACTTAACCTACAATTTGTTTCAAGTTAATCATTTCATTTGTATTAAGAGAATTAAGAATTTGTTTAAGTTACACGCATGAAATTGTGTTGGTGTATGCTTGCAGGTATGTGTATATATGCTTTAAACATAATACATATTTAAAGTCAATGTGGGTAAGAACGGCATACTTTATTTTTAAGGGAAGTCCGTCATATGATACTAAATACCAATGAGATAATGTAGGAAATTGGTTGGTACACGGTATTTCCTTTTTTTTTTTTATGACATAGGCGGCAAACGAGCAGACGGATTGCCTGGTGGTAAGTAATTACCGTCGCCCATGGGCACCTGCAACCCCAGATGAGTCACAAGCGCGTTGCCGGCCTTTAAGGTGGGTTGGAGCTCTGGGAACCTTACTCACCATCAGGAACACAGCACTACATACCTGAAAGGTAGCAGTGCTATTATAGCTGTGGTCTTCTGTAAGGAGGAGGTACTTCCTCAGTTGGGCTGCCCTAGATTCAAGCGTGATGGTCATCGCTGTGCCCTACCTCTCATTGTTGGACGTAGTTTAAGGACATACCCGGGTCCTGATATACGGTCTTACCCACATTGACTTTAGTATGAATCAAGTCCAATAAATACAATAAACATTGATAATCGCCGTAACACAAATGAAATTCTAAATTAGGTATAATATTTTTGCAATTCACCCAAAAACCTAGGTAAAAATATATTTAGTTTTTACGCGATTAAGTCGCCTTTATTTTGTAGTTAAAATATAATAAAATTTATTCTGCGTTTGCCTGTATGATTATATAAATTATTGATGCTTCAATTAGTGATTCTAAGTCTTGGCACTATATTATAATTTCACGGTATACCTCGAAGAGTATAATCCACTTATTCCAAAGTATTTGCCTAATTATATAGAGCTGTTAGTTCAAGAGTTCATTCCTTTGAATTGGAAATCAAATAATTTGTATTTTCTGGCATGTTGAACAAACGCAAGTACCTATAATTATAGCAAGATGAGGTTAGCAATAAAATATTTAAATGCAGTAAAACCTATCAACGGTATGAAAATATATTTTGGGATAATTATACACAAGTCACACAGTAAACTCAATACGGCTATACAGATATATAACGCTATACCTATAGCTGTTTACATATACATACATAAATAAACGCCCTGGCCAGAACTCGAACTCTGTTCCTCCTGCTGCAAAAAGTTACTACCGACTAAGCGGAAATAAAGTAATCCATCAAAAGACAGGCTTTATTTGTAAAAAATATATAACATTAAAATAATTAAGAACAATAATATTACTTTGCTATTCCGCTGTTTAATAACGTGCTAGTCAATCAGTGCCAACCCCTTATATTTACTTGCGTATTTTTTTCCATGCCTTTACGGTTCCGTTGTCGGACGTCGGACCGACAACATCTCAAGCATCTCCTGAGGATGCTTCGTAGAGAGGCGAAACACGTTTTTTTTTTTTTATGACATAGGCGGCAAACGAGCAGACGGATTGCCTGGTGGTAAGCAATTACCGTCGCCCATGGACACCCGTAACACCAGATGAGTCACAAGCGTGTTGCCGGCCTTTAAGGGGGGTTGGAGCTCTGGGAACCTTACTCACCATCAGGAACACAGCAATACATACCTGAAAGGTAGCAGTGCTATTATGGCTGTGGTCTTCTGTAAGGAGGAGGTACTTCCCCAGTTGGGCTGCCCCAGATTCAAGCGTGATGGTCATCGCTGTGCCCTACCTCTCATTGTAGGACGTAGTTTAAGGACATACCATAGTTTTGGTATTATTGGTGGTGGTTTATTATATTTATTTGAGTATTTAATTTTGCGGTGGGAGGGATGTTCCCTACATTACATATTATTACAAAGTAATGCCTGATTTAATTAATTATATAACATTAAAATAAGTACAATAAAGTAAAATCTAAAATAAGAATCAAAAGCTAAAAATTAAGAAAAAAAAACTAAGAACTTTCGCCTCTTAAGGCTAACTATACAGTCAAGTGTAAAAATTCGTTCACTGCCAAAGTTTCAAAAATATGTACCGAGCAACTCTATTGTACAGAAAATAAGGTTGTAGGACGTATTTATGAAAGGATTCTCTCAGTACGTATTTTTGCACTTGACTGAACAAGTAAAATCTTACTCGAATTTGTTCTATATAGTGTAGGAAATAAAATAGAATATCTTTAGTATAAAAAAAAAAACAAATGATATTAAGTTAAGATTTATGTTATGCAAACCAAAAAATATGGACTGATGTCTGCAATAAAGTGATTTTGATTTTGATTTTTGTTTTTTTTTTTTTGATTTGATATTCAACTCTGTTCCAATTATATAAAATTCGAATTTTCTTTATAGTAATTAGCACTACAGGTAGACTTGTTGTTACGTAGATAAATATAAATTACGTATATGTTATTTGTCCAGGGTCATATTAACCTAGAAACTTTAACACATATTAAGTATCGAGTACCGTAAAATGGGGCGAATAGGGAAAAAACTGACATTAAAACTTTCAAACCTCAATAAAAAATTTGCTTTACATTTGTTGAAAACTGTTTATTTAATAAGTGTTCCGGTCGTTTGTATTTTAGTTTTTTTTATGATTTTAGGTAGTTTCGTTAGATAATTTTAAAGGTAGACAGAGAATAGTATGATATCCTCACCCCGTAGTTGGGGTGACGTAGGATTTCATACAAAGGTGATTTGGGGAAATAGCTGGATCTACAGTTTTGGTTTATGATTTGTTATTAGAATAATAATATTACGTTATTTATCCTTTAGAGATTTTTCAAATAGATACCATATTCCAATTGAGATTTTATCATCTCCCTAAATTGTTTAGCGACATGTTAAAACCAGTTGATATTTAGAGTTCGGTTCGTCAACTTAATGACGTGGTTCAGGGATTTTGTCAGATCCCTAAACAAACCTAATGAAATGACACAGTGTCGAGCGACCGATTTTTTCACTAATAGAGTCAGGGATTTCGTCAAATGACTGAAATTTTCTAGAGAAATGATGAAACGGATTTGTCATTTTAACATCCTGCGTGATTTTATCATATCCCTTAGAAATTTATCCACAATATCTCTGTTTTTTCCCTGCGACATAACCAAAACCACATACTCTGGCACTATAGCATTATCTATTATAATGTCTTTTTCTCAAACATACAATGAAATGTCGTCATTAAGTGCGTATAACAGGCTTCAAAGTATCACGTTTCGGGCGGAGCAACTCGACAAAAGTGTAAACGAATTTCATACGAAATTGTAGGCCTAGGCCAGGAAATTTTTATACAATTTTGATGTAATCATGGCGTCCATCTTTTTTTAGTGGCTGAATGGTTATCGGCACACATAATTGTCGCGTTAACGCCTATTACACACAAAATAATATGAAGAATACGAATTAGAAAGGCTACCGCGAAAATCGAAATATGAGAATTTCGGACATATTTCACTTTTACTTCAATCAAGACATAATTAGATTGACAGAGACAACCTTTCCTCAGCCGGCAAGCCCTTCTTTCCCGGTGTCTGTAGTAATGTACTATTATTTTGACTGTACAGCCAGGAGTGGTATCGCGAACATCGAAGTTCATATATTTCGGGCATCTTTCTTTTTTTATTCCAATTAAGGTGTCATGAGAGTGACAGAGACAATCGTCCGAAATTTACGAATATCGTTTTTCGCGGTAGCGCCGCAGTGTCAAATTGTTAGTAGCGACGATAGTAGCCGAACTATATCGGTTTAGATCTTTATTTATATAGCAGTAAGGACGATGATATATTAGGCCACTTTCTCTTCCCACTGACGTCCACCGTTGGACATAGGCCTCCGGGTACTATCTTTAGCATATTCCAACGTTTCCTAGCTACCTCTAGTTTGTGTCGGACACTGTGTTTTTCTACACGTGGTCGCCACTCTAAGACTTTCTGTTATAACGTCTATCGACTCTCCGGGGTACGTGACTTGCCCATATAAGTGTAAGTAAGCCGCATAAATTATACGAGATACTTTATAGTAAACAATATTCGAAGGTAAATCTTCAAAGCTCAGTTAATCAAACGGGGGGATGGTATTAACGGAGTCGCGAGTTTGAGTCTTACCAGCGGTAGAACATTATTCTACTTCCCTGTAGTTATATCAGCATTGTTTTCTTTTTGCCAAGCGTTTGAAAAAAAAAAATTCTCTCACTTGTACCCAATTATTCGACCGCCGTATTCAGATTTATTATACAACCAAAATTATAATTTCAAACCCGCCAGCCGCCTGAAACTGAGTAATGTTTATTCGCCTCTTAAAAAAACAAAAGACACTCTTGCCTTCCACGTCTGCTGCTGACACATTTGTGAAGTCAACCATCTTCCACAGACCACTAACTAACTAGACAAAATATTCAGTACACAAAAAAAATGTACTTCATCTATCTTCTAAAAAATCTACTAAATGTGGACAGAATTACGGTTGACTTACTTTTATTTTTTTTTTAATTAGTGACGATGATAATATACTCTAAGCTGAACATTATCAAAAAATCGAGTACTTAACTCTAAGGTTGACTGGTAGAGAATGCCTCATGGCATTAAGTCCGCCTTTTGTACGTTAAGGTTTTCTTATGTGCAATAAATATTAAATAAAAAATAATAATAATAAATTAACTAGTTACTGCATTAAATCTAAAAAAGGCCCTTGAAACATTGTACTAAGGATGCTGGTGGCATTTCCTCGTTCCATTGCAATGCTGAACTAGTTTTACTACAACTATGGGGCTTTGCGAAAAATTTTATAGTATATTGAATGACAGGACATATTCTTAATGTGAAAAGCTCTGAACACAAATTTAATACATATAAAAATACGTCTCTTATGTAGTTGCTAACAAACAACATTACTACCTTTTTTATTAAGCACAAACGTCAATTATAACAACTTTTTCGCTGCTGTTATTTCAAAATATTGTGGATTATATTATGACCATTCTTATTATATATTATGGTCAGATATATAATATAATGAAGCCGTTTTTATACTAATTACGGCAGCGTTTGACTAGCTTGACGTAAAGACTGTAGCCTCGGTAAATTTTTGAAGACGCAGCGTAGGTAGGCCTCCCACAAGGTGGACCGACGACCTAGATAGAGTCGCGGGATACCGCTGGATGTGGAAGTGACTTGGGTCGTTCTGGGGGAGGCCTATGTCCAGCAGTGGACGTCTTTCAGCTGACATGATGAACTACATAACACCCTTATGAGCGCCGAGGACTGACCAACAAAATGCAAGCTCTGTATTTAACAATGTTTACAAGAAGTACCTAAACAAATGATCAAAACTATCATAGAATGAAAATAAGGCTAAATGTACATACCAACACACTAATTACTTAGTGTGTTGGTATGTAAATTTAGCCCTATTTTTAGCTTTACTAGCTAGCTAGCTAGCGTTTTCGTCTGTACAAAAAAGGGATTTGCAGGCAAAAATGTTGATAGTGCAAACACTTCAAGAAACGGAGTCTGTGTGTGGCGGTCTACGGCATCTGAGCTTGTTTAGGAAAATCTTAACGCTTCTCCACGCTGATACTAAAAACATAAGGTCATATCTGACTCAAGTGAACATGTATCTTAAGACTTTATCGTATAGAAGTACAACATGAAGAAATGATAAAGTTTTCGTTTGGGTTTCGAGAATGCTATAAATAAAACAACGGATATCTCGATTTCCGTTTAATCACTTTAGAGTGAAGTTCGTCTCATATTGTTAAGTAGGACAAGAATATTAATCCCTATGGATGAGACGTTTATTTACATACTTGGTTATCTTGAAAGTATTCGCTTGAAAAGAAAGAGATGGCAATGCAAATATGGTCACATTTCGCACTTCTATTTTACTACTATACTCAATATCCATCCCGTGTGATATTCTTGATTGAGTAGATTGTTGGGTAAGTAATGGATCCATGCATCTTGCGCTCTGGGTTGTCAGGGGGTATTGAAATTCGATGCGATTCAAGCTTACTGAAAGATAAACGAGTATTGAAATTTAAATCTTTAGCTATATTGAATATAAACTTGCGTCAGACATTATTGGTAAATTGTGTAAGGTAAACCCGGACCCGGGTATGTCCTTAAATTACGTCCGACAATGAGAGGTAGGGCACAGAGAAGTACCATCACGCTCGAGTCTGGCCCAACTGGGGAAGTACCTCCTTCTTACGGAAGACCACAGCCATAATAGCACTGCTGCCTTTCAGGTATGTAGTGTTGTGTTCCTGATGGTGAGTAGGGTTTCCAGAGCTCCAACCCCCCTTAAAGGTCGGCAACGCGCTTGTGACTCCCCTGGTGTTGCGAGTGCCCATGGGCGACGGTAATTGCTTACCATCAGGTAATCCGTCTGCTCGTTTGCCACCTTATGTCATAAAAAAAAAATAAACGTAACAGTGTCTACACGGGAATACCCAATGCATGACACCCTGCTGTCTCTATTGACAATGACTTAGCATTGAAAATAGATGGACGGATGTTTACCATATTACATCCAGTAATCAATAATTAAATAACGAATGTGAATTGAAGCCCGAAGTCATCGGGCTGAGGCCGGATGATTCGTTACAAGTAACACTTGCTTGTGAATTAATAATCGGATATTATTACTAAAATTTGTAGGCGTGTGTTTAGACATGTGCCGTTCCCGTTAAATTTCCAATATTACTATGAGTCATGTTCCCAAATGGTAAATTTCCCGATAGTAATATTTGGAATTTACAGGGAATGGCACATCTCTATGTGTATCGTATATAAGGTATTTTTTTATTAGTTGCCGATATTTTAACACATGATAGGTACTTTACATTAAAACAATTAATTTTAACTAAAAATTAAAAAAGTATTCATATTTTTTTTTTGTTTTTATTTACCGAATAAAATAAATTGGTATAATTCGGTGTACAAATTAATCACCATGTGTATTTAAACTGACAAGATGTAACATTATCTGTCATGTCTCATGTCAAAGTTTGTTTATCTTTAAATGTCATTACGGTTGGGCGGGAAAACAAGGTAAGATAAAGAACTAATACTAGCCTTTTATAACTAAATTACGTGAAGTGGCCAGTTGGATTTTAGGTAAAAGAGGTACTCGAAACCTATTCAGTGAGTTTTCATTTAAGAATTACATGAACAGGGTGTTTTAATGTAGAAAATTAGTTTTTCATTTTTCTCGAAAAAACATCATAAAACCTATAGTGTTTCATACCTAATTATACTTCAGGAACCAAGTACTATCAACTGTTAAAATATCGGCAACTAATAAAAAAACACCTTATATACAAATCTTGAACACCTCGTCTCTTAGAATTAGCCCGCAGACGAATGTTATTAAAATCCATTACAATAAACTACTCTTATTTGATTAATATAACTTTGTATTACAAAGTTACTTTGTATTAGTGATTAACTGTTTTTTATTATGCTGGCAATTTATTTTTAGGGTCAACAAGCTACTTACATTCCCAAGTTCCTATTAAAGCTGCTCGTCTCTTATTACTCAGTATAAAGACGTCTTAAGTATGCCAATTATTCTCTCCATCGCTCGTTATACCACTTACATAAAATAGAATGGTGCATTGGTAAGAGTCCAGCCACCTGTGACGTCACCAATTCGTGAACGCAATAAAGCATGTTATGGAATATTTCTGCGGCCCTAGTGAAAAACTATTTGAGTTTCAAACTGCTCAGTTTGAAACTTATATATCGTTTGTCACTAGAGCTACAGATTTGTGATGTTTCAAGGTAAAAGATAACGTGGGCTGTTGATACAAACGAATTATGATTATTGGTGAAAAACTTAACGTTCGCACTAAAATAGTACAAGCGACAGATAGTAAACTCGATACTCGTTATCGAAAACGTCAATGTCACAACTCATGGTAAGGGTACTGAAGAACCATCTATGTAGTTGTGTAGAGAAATAGGGTAAATCGCCAGTTACTGGCCACCTTTCAATAACTGGCCACCATATACTAAAAATGGACTCTTTTTACCTATAAACAGAATGCATTTAAGTATAAGGTGGCCAGTAATTGAAGGGTGGCCAGTAAATGAAACCCCATTTGAAAATGTATTCTATTTATAGGTAAACAGAATTCATTTTCAGTATAAGGTGGCCAGTTATTGAAAGGTGGCCAGTAACTGGCGATTTACCCTACTATGGACGTTACGTTAAAATTTGAATATAGAACGCCGACATGCTTAGTTTTTCACCTATACATACAGGTTCTATTATCGTTTTTGATTAATATCTATTAAATATATAATAGAAAATGAAATAGCTCTCCATTCCTGTGCGCATGTATTGTATTTTACTACGCAACTTATTTTGAAATGATTTTCACCAACCCTTAGATATAAATATTTGAATCTTACACAAATCGACCTAGTCCTACGGTAAGCTCAGTAAGGCTTATGTTGTAGGTATAGACGACGATGGATATAATAGATAAATACATATAAATACTTAAATACATAGAAAACAACCATGACTCAGAAACAAATATCGGTGCTCATCTCACAAATAAATGCCCTGACTGTAATTCGAACCCAGAACCAACAGCTTCATAGGCAGGGTCACTACCCACTAGACCAGACCGGTCTAGTGGGTAGTCGGTCGGCTTAGATAATCTTAGAGATATGATTTTAGGTAGGGAAAAATGGTTAACTAAATAGTTTTTTTATACTTTGTTATATTCTTGTATTATATATTATATGAGTCAGTTTTGTGACAAATGATAAAATATCTTGTACATAGTTTAAGTGAAATCGCGCAGCTATTCCTTTCATAGAGCGAATTAAATGAAAATACTATAGTGCATACGTGTGAAACCTTTAATAGCCTCAGACGTAATAAAACGCATTCACGAATGCAATTAATATGAGGTCATTGTCAGTATTTTATTGCATTTTTTATTGTAAAGTGAGCGTCAATATTATTGCGATATTACGTAACAACTTCGAATTGGTATTGCAATTCAGCGGGGAAATGCTGCCAGCATTTACGGTACCATACAACGGTGCAAATTTTTGTTTTAGTTTAGTTAAATTTGTTGTATTTTTATTCTTATTAATATAAGTTTAGTTTATAAGATTTATTATACTGTATTTGTTAAATAAATTACATAGATAGTTATAGTTACAACTTTTGTCGTATACATATTTATAGGCTTATATAGAATTCATAAGTGAAGCTAATCATCTTAAAAGGTACTTTTTTTTATTAAAATTTAAATGGAAAAAACGTTTACAATTTATAGCCACTCTTCACAATGTAAACGTCTTATCGTCTTCTTTGTCTTAAATATTTCAAAACAATCTTACACTAATCGACCTAGTTCTACAGTAAGCTCAGTAAGGTCTGTGTTGTAGGTATCAGACGACGATATATATAATAAATAGATACATATAAATACTTCAAAAACACCCATGACTCAGGAACAAATGTATGTGCTCGTCACACAAATAAGTGCCCTGACTGGGATTCGAATCCAGGACCATCGGCTTCATAGGCACGGTCACTACCCACAAGGCCAGACTAATTTTACTTGAAAATTAAGACAAAACAATCAATGCTGTGTTGGTCAAATACTATCTCGAGATAATATCGATCAGTCACAGAGTCGGATAAATTGGTTCTGGAATAAGTAATAAGTTTAGAATATATAAATTTTGACCAATGTATAAATGCAACAACACAAACAGGCGTGTGATAAGTGTTTTGGACCCGGGTATGTCCTTAAACTACGTCTAACAATGAGAGGTAGGGCACAGCGATTACCATCACGCTTGAATCTTGGGCAGCCCAACTAGGGAAGTACCTCCTCCTTACAGAAGACCACAGCCATAATAGCACTGCCACCTTTCAGGTATGTAGTGTTGTGTTCCTGATGGTTCCCAGAGCTCCAACCCCCCTTAAAGGCCGGCAACGTGCTTGTGACTCCCCTGGTGTTGCGGGTGCCCATGGGCGACGGTAATTGCTTAACACCAGGTAATCCATTTTCCAAAAGGCATTTTACACCATATTTTTAGGGTTACGTCAATTAGGAACCCTTATAGTTTTGCCATGTCTGTCTTCTCTTGTTCCCGGCTATGCTCTGCGACCGTTAGACCTAGAGAGGTGTTATTTGGTATTAATGTGTAAATTATCACGCCTACAAAGTCGTCAGATAAAAAACGGAAAAGGTATACCCAAACAGTCAAGAGCATAAATCAAAAGTGTACCTACATTTCACTGTACAGATAAAACTTAGGTACCTAAACATGTTTTTCTATGAAGTTTTGTATTAGGGAAATAAATAATAAATAAATAATGACACAGATCTTAAGAAGCCTGGTGTTGTGGGAACTCGGGTAACGATATATATATATATGTCGGCAAAAGCAAATAAGTCGATTACTTGATCACATGTCTAATACCTATGGAGCCTAGCTCTGGATTTGCAAATATTTATATATATATTTTAGAAAATATCCATGATGCAGATATAATAAATGCCCTTAATTAGGATACCTTAATTTACTAGGCCAGACCTGTCGTCATAGAAAGTGTGAAAAGAATGAATATGGGATATGTGTCAATTCAAATACAGGATGCCGACAGCGACATGCTCCTTACAGAAACTACAATAATGTATTCCCCTATACATGTATAACTAAACACTTATGACTCGAATCGACTAGAAAATTGAACGGCCCTCGGCCCCGGGCAGACCCCTAAGTGACATATGATTAAGGGACGGACGCATAAGTGGCACATCGTTTATCGGTGACGAAAGAAAAGTAGACCAGAACAGATAGCCTCGTCACCATTTTATCGTGTATTCGCGCTTTCGCACTCACTTACTTGTTGGCGTGACATATTGTGACAAATGATAAAAAACTCGACCATAATAGCTATAATACGAAAGATGAAAAATGTAACTGAAAATTATACTAAACTATATCATCACATCACAAAAATTATCACATTCATAGTTGGTGGTTCGTGGAAAATATTAGTAACTAAAATTTTATTTACATATACGAATCAAAATATATTATATTCGTCGGGTAGGCCTCAGGGGTGCTTTTATATGTCAATAACACATTTACATAATCAAACTTTATGATGAAAATACATTACGACTACTATTGTAACACTTGCCCAGGTTTTGGATCTTGTATATTTATTGAAAATACTTATATATATTCGGAGTTAATTGAAAACGAAAAAAATTAAAACAAACCCATTTGCCTCATAACTTCCCAATTACGCACTTTTAATTGTATACACATACATTTGTTACTTCCATTATTTTTTTGCTCAAATCAAAAGCACCTATAAGTGTATTTTATTCAATAATATTTTGTCATTTGTGAAAAGTTTACAAATTTGACCAACTCATGTCAGTACAAACTGTACAAAGTATAATTAGTGTATATCCTACGTAAACTGCACTAAGCGTCTAACGGTACTAAAGAAAAATGTAATAAGTCCTATAGATATGTCAGTTGTTACGACTTGTCGTCTCGATTTATCGTGGGTGGCGCTTATGCGATTATCAGACAATACTGGCAGCCCACACAGTGCATTTCTTTTTAATAACAAGTTTTTAAACTAAGTCATGTGCCGTCAAATATATAGAGGCGGCCAAAGCGCCAGAATACGTATACATGTGCCTTAATGTCGTAATGTTAAGGTATAAGTATAGATGTTTTGGCGCCTAGGGCGTATCTATATTTTTTTCTATGCAAGTGATGACGATAGTAACAATTTTGTAACCATGTCGTATTCATGCGTGTTACGGTGTTGTTTAGTTCTTGTTTTATTTTTAAAGTGATAAGGTACTATGTATTTTTGTATTTGTTTTGTATTTGTAATGGAATTTTGGGTTAAGAGATAAGAGCTCACTTGTTACTTAGCATTTAATGCTTTTTTAACTTCGAAATTCAGTTTGCAGTCCGCCATGTTTGTTTACCTTTTTTTTACTTCCTATTGAACCTGAATATACATGAAAATTTAAACAAAATTTAAATATTTAATACAGAATCTACTGAAACGATTAAAACAGAACTGTAGAGGAGCCATCTCCACAGTCATTTCCATGATTGACAGTTGTCTATATTCAATCATATTTGGACCCGGGTATGTCCTTAAACTACGTCCAACAATGAGAGGTAGGGCACAGCGATGACCATCACGCTTGAATCTGGAGCAGCCCAACTGGGGAAGTACCTCCTCCTTACAGAAGACCGCAGCCATAATAGCACTGCTACCTTTCAGGTATGTAGTCTTGTGTTCCTGATGGTGAGTAAGGTTCCCAGAGCTCCAACCCCCCTTAAAGGCCGGCAACGCGCTTGTGACTCCTCTGGTGTTGCGGGTGCCCATGGGCGATGGTAATTGCTTACCATCTGCTCGTTTGCCGCCTATGTCATAAAAAAATATATTTATGGCTTTAAAAAGTGACGTCTTGTTTGTCATGTCGGTGACTGATTGTCTGCAGGAGTGGAAAAACCCAGCGGTTTAAAAGAGAAGATATCATAAATTATCATAATTATCTGATTTGAATCGAAAACTGCGCGTTTTCTTCCGAAGATATTCCTCTCATCTATAGTTTTTTATACCTTACCTTACAGGCATTAAATTATAAAAAAAGAATATCCGATCTCAAAAAAAAAACTAGGGAATGTTGAAAGTTTTCAACGATGATTCGTTGTGAACCGTCAAGTGAAAACTTTGATGGCGAAATTAAAAATATATCTCGGACGAGATTGGACGGCAGATTAGGCGATTAAATCTCTAAGTCTTTCCGCTTCCGAGACTTTAATTTTTCTTTACTAATTGTTTTGTAATTAGAATCACATTTATACGAATCATATACAGTAGCCACTTTACAATATGTTAAGATCATGCATTGAAAAATAATGTACTTTTTCAAGCGCTCCAAAGTATCCAAATGAGAAAAGGAACATTTTATTTTTCAGATATAGTTATATGCTTTTTGGCTATATACTTTAGTAAAAAGAATCTCGATACAAAAAAAATCAAAAATGGTTGCTTCTTCTATTTCTAATTTTTCTCAATTTTAACCCGGCAATATAAAACAAAAGTGATGAGTTAAAAAGATATCTGGTTTTTGTAAAGCCTGACAGAATCGAAATGCATCAAAACATATCAAGTCGGGCGTGGTTAACGCAAATATATGTAGGGTTGTAGGGTCTTATAGTTTTCAATGCTACCGACATTAAACTAAGTTTATATCAAATTGTTTCGTTTACCATGGTGATATAATATATCCTGTGTGTGTGTATAATATACCCTAATGAAGAAGTGTATAAGTCAAATTAGCACAGCGAAAAAGGGTACAAGTGCCGTACATTTCATAGGACCTGTCGCCTTTTTTACTGAGCCATTTGACTTGTACCCTTTTTCACCATTGATACGTAACTTTGAATACTCGTAATACAAACAATTTCAAGCTTCAATTTCAGATCTATTTGATTAAAGAGGATGTTTCATTAGTTATGTAACGTTGGCAACTTACATTTAAGTTTCTAATAGTTTTAATTTGGTAACATTATATTGTCTTAGGTTGCCGCGATAATTACTCATGAAATAAAACAGCTAAAACGGATTAAATCGCGTATACTAATTGGGGGCGCCTGGTGTTGCGGGTGCCCATGGGCGATGGTAATTGCTTACCACCAGGCAATCTATCTGCCCGTTTGCCGCCTATGTCATAAAAAAAAAAAATTAAACTTCATCCCGACGTTTTGAACCCTTTAGCAGCGTGCGTGGTTATCGGGTGGACTCGACCCGATTTTGATGTTTAAATTAGTATACGCGATTTAATTCATTTTAGTTGATTTATTTCATTTGGTAACATTTTCAAATAGATTGTTCAAATTGTGCACGCTTATTGTGTATCGATCAAAGGCAATACCTATACCATAATGTTTAGCCTTCGTCCCAATTAATATTCCCTGCAAGCCTCCTTAATAATATCTCGTTAAACATCCCCCAGAAACTTACCTATCTCCCGTTATTTCGTACCTTTCTCATGCCACTAAATATACCTGAAAGCTCCGCAAATAGGGATAAGTATGAGTTCGTATCCAGTGCCACCTCGTATAAGAAAACAAGTACACAGTATACGAAATGTTGAGTCAATACGGCCTGGATAAAGCAATGTTTACGTGCTATGTATTTACAAAGAAATGTAGGGAGTGCGATCTTTCCAGCGTGGAAAAATAAGATGTAGTTATGAGCACAAATAAGTATACATATAGTAACTTTAATGCATTGTCATAAAGTGTAAAATAGTCTATACATATATGCCCTGGGGTGAAATCTGGGTCGTAATCCAAAATGTTAAAAGTAATAAAGACGATCTTACTTAACAACGTATCCCATAAGACCAATATTGAATTTGTGAAAAAAAATTTGCTACTCCATGCAACTTGAAACTTACATAATTGTGAGTACATTTATTTACAGAAATTACAATCGTATTATGATAACTACAAGTACTTAACTAGTTACAGTATAAAATCTAAAAAAGGCCCTTGAGGCATTATACTAAGGATGCTGGCGGCATTTCCTCGTTGTATCGCAATGCTGATACGTTGTGCGAGGAAGCCGCCAGCTCTTCGGTCACCAGTTACATCAACCAGACGCTTCGCGATTTCTGCAAAAAGTTTGTGCGCGCTGGGACCCCATGGACCTAGCGTCTCTACGCCAAACGGAGTTCATTGAGAGTTAATTAATAGAACAGCAATGTTTTTTCGCATATTGGTCCCATGGGAAAATTTTTGGGAAAGGCTTTTTAACTCGGTTTGTTCACTAAATTACAATTTGCCAAAATCACCTAGGTATATTTTGTAGTGCGTTGAGTGATAATGATAAATCGACAATTTCTATTTCCAATTGTATATAGATATAATTTACTAATTCTGTTATAAATTGTGAGAGTGGGAGAACTACCACAAGTGGTAAAAGTGGTAGTCCACATGGAAAAGTACCTTACGGAGCTTGGCGCTTACGCTATTGTTAAAGACGCTTCGATACTAATGTGACACTTTGCAACGTAAGCGCCAAGCGCCATAAGGTACCTTTCCACGTGGACTACCACATTCGTCAACACCACAAGTTTCTAAGCGGGCCAAGTGTTCACAATTATCTTAACACGCAAAAATAAAGTCGTAACATGTTCATTTTGAACACCACCGAAGTAAAACTGCCGAGGTTTTCCCTGGGGACTACTGTATGAGGTTCTACAGAAAAGTTGTGTACAGGTTCTTAAATAGTAGGCAACGCGCATGTGAATCCTCTGGACTTGCGGGCGTCCATAGGCAACGGTCACTGCTTACCATCAGGCGGGCCGTATGCTTGTTTGCCACCGTCGTCGTTGCATTAAAAAAAGTGTACTTCACCGATCATTAAGGTTAATTTGACGACAGGTTTAGCCCAGTGATGGGTTCAATCAATTCAATCCTAGTAGAGAGGACATTTTGTGTGATGAGCAGAGCCCGGAAAATCTATAGCAAAACAAAAGACTGTCGCAATCAAACTAGTGATAGAAACATTTTTTTATCGATATCGAGTAAGTTTTGTCGAAATAAAATCATACCGTATGTTAAAAAATCATACCGATGGTACATTATTTCATAATCATTACCGCCAAACCCAAAAGAGGTGGTAAGTTAAGGGTTTATTTGATATGTGTTATTACATCTAAAACGCAACGTAACTTATATTATCACCGTTATGTATATTTCATATTAAGTAATAACCCTTCCCCTTTGGCTTGGCCGTAGTCGGATGACAAAGAGGTAATCAAGCTCACTGAAAATAATAGACACTTCAGAAAATTAGTATCTATTCCATAAGACACCGATCAACTCGATATCGATAAAAAAAATGTTTCTAACACTAGTTTGATTGCGACTGTCTTTTGTTTTGCTATGGATTTTCCGGACTCTGGTGATGAGCACAGATGCGAGTAGGTATTTATTCTTGAGTCATAAGTGTTTTCTATTTATGTAATTAAGTATTTGTATATTTTATTATTCCTTGGCTGAGTAACTACCCACAACACAAGCCTTCTTAAGCTTACCGCGGGGTTCAGTTAATTTGTATACCAGCATGCCCTGTAATATTTATTATTTATTTTGGCCTATAAATAACACTTGAGTTCATTTGATAATGGACTTACAAAATTAGTGTATAAAATAATTAAATTTCGCTAATACAGCAGTGATGGATGAAACAAACAATTACTGCGAACAGTAATGATCTTGGGCCTTGTAGCGACAATAGTCGAGGGACAATATTGTTCTAGGACAAAGATAGTCTGACTATTGAACTTAGTACTTATAAAATTGTACCTGTTATTTGTTAGTACTTAACCTAGATCGAAGTCTCATTACCATTAAGAATAATATCACAATATTTTCAAAATTGATGAAGCAGAAGAAATAATTTATTGCAGTCGGTGTTGCTTTGCGGAAGTCCACATTGCTCGTATTTCTAAAATGATTAGTCGTAGTTTGCTATTCTTTTTTTTCCCACAAAGGTGGTGAGATTTCATCATCAGAATGTTGTCGGTCTGACATCCCGTTATGCACTGCCATCAACGTACTTGTGCGTTCATTTCTATACATTTTTGGAGGGGATGGCAGCGAATGTGTTAAAACTATTCCCAATTTCAAGTTTATGCGACAAACAGGCGGGAACACTAAAAACTTATTTTATAATTTTCTGTATTGACGGTGAATGCGCTGCCACCCTCTTTCTCTGGACATTCACCAGGTGCCGCGCTTTGTTTGGTGTCCCAAACGCATATGTAAGTTCGTCATACTACTATCCTGTGTCTTCGAGGCACATGTAGTTCCAATTGTGGCTAATTTTGATATTTTTATTTTTATTTTTTATGGCTACGTTACGTAACTGAATTTTGATATTTTTCGTAGCTATATTGTGTATAATTGTAAGGTTACTTTGTACATTTTATCGGTTGATGAAAATGGGACTTTGCTCCAAATTGTCAGCTAACCTCATTTGTCATCGTTAAATTTTGCTTTTCGAAAGTTTGACGATTTTCTATGGAAAGACAGCTGCGCCGCTGTACTTAATGTAGATCACTAAATCAGTGTGCGTGGTGTGTAAAAATGTAAGGTCCTCGTTTTTTTGGAACTTATGGTATTAGTGGAACTCTTTCGAATTCACGAAATCTTCGAAAAAGTCTAACTTAATAATTTAAATATCATTGATATCGGAATGTGAGTTCTGCAATGGTATACGAGTATTGGTTTTTCAAAGTAATATAATCTTACGCTATTGTAACTTAAAAAAATAACAAACAAAACATAACTTAAGGCCAATTTTTCAATCGTCAGATAAGCCTTATTCGACGAATCAATTTATGGGTAATCTGTCAGATATGTGCTTATCTGACAATTGAAAAATCAGCCCTTAAACGATTTAACTATTAGGGGTTAGCTGGTTCTAGTTATTTTAATACTTGAGGCGGATGTATTTTTAGGCGCAACCTGATCCAAGTGACAAAATAGAAACAAAGGTACCAGGGTATCATATAACGGGACCGTATAGTGGCGATGTTAAGATACTGCAAAGAAGATTGCAACTGCTGCAAGCAACATTTTCCTATTCAACTTTGTAGTTTTGCTGTACTAAGTAGTATATATATTATTTCCAGTCCCCGGACTTTGAAATAAGGGGTAAGTTGCACGAAGTTCTACAAATAAAAGGTTTTCTTAAAGACCGAGCTGTTTCGACAAAGTTAGAAAAATAGTACCTAGAAAATTAGTGCTGGAAACTGAATTGAAGATTGATTAATTGATATAGTAATATTTCTACTTAAAATTCAAAGCAAATTTGATTTCTTCTTATTTCAACCCACTTCAAGTTAATGAAAATCTCCAGTTTCGCTACAATGATGTTTTAATTTTTTTTAACTCAATTATAACTTAATTGAGCACACTTTTCAACAACTTTATTGTTGTATATTATATTTAAAAGGGTAGTTTTAAGTGTACATACACGGTGGCTGTTCCCACCGGCATTTAGTAATAAAGTAGTTAATAAATGGCTACGCTACGTAACTCGTGGCCAATTTTCTAGGTTTCTAATGTGCTATGAATCTAAGTTAACAGATAAATAAAAGTAAGACGTACAACCGAAATTGTCTCGATAAGTTCGAACGTGACTCGAGAACGAAGTGTTCGTACAACTTTATCTCAAGTTATTTGTCAAGTAATACAAGTAAGTCACCCATTAGCAAAAGATAAGAAGGATATAAGATCAAATAAACATGAAAGATCATTATTTTTCAATTTTGATACATTACTATATACTTACTTAAATAACTAAGATGCCAGGCATGAATTGTAATTGTGTTATCCGGAAAAAATCAAAGAAAAAAATTGTACGACAATAAGTTTTTAATGGGCCCTTCATGAGCCAACGGCGATATTTTTTTGGAAGTCAAAATACAATAAATCCAAACTTTGCTACAATAATGCTTACAGTACCCTTACCATGAGTTGTGACTTGGAGGTTTTCGATAACGAGTAACGAGTTTACTATGTGTGCATCTCGTTCGCATTAAAATAGTATAAGCGAGATAAAACCTCACTGTCACAACTTATGGTAAGGGTACAGTTCTCTGTTTTTTTACGCTTAAAAAAATCCAAACTGTCGATTACCCGTGTGTTTGTAGAACTACAATACTTCGAAGGCGAAGCGAGGCTTAGCCTATATTACTATTTGGAGGCGTCTTCTGTTAACCTTAAAATGCCCTTTCACTTGCTTCTGACATTGATGCAATTCTATTACTTATTAGAATAATTAATGGAGATGTATAGTATTTCACAAACGTTGAGATATACTTGCAGGTCATGGTCGAAGATATGTACACGTTCAAATTGCATAAAAATGTATACATCTACTTTATTGTTAGGTGCACGTATACATATTTTGGCACATTGGTCGCATCGATATATTTGCCCTTGACTGTAACGTATTTAAAAAGCAAAATGAAGAGTATTATAGCTGTACGGATTATGTACATTATGTAGATGTATATATTAGACTCGAGAAACTGGCACATAGATAATAGATTAAATCTTTGGAATTAGAAAGTTAAAAAAAATTCTAGTGTATTTTTCAATTATCAGGAAGAAAATATTTTATGAAGTCAACACCTCATAGCGGGTTAATACGGAGTTGAAAATTTATATGGATACAGCTATGTCGGAAGGACATTTATTTATAAAAGAACAATGAAAACTATATTATTTAAATATATACTCAAGGCTACTAAAATTAACCAAAGTTTGGGACCCTTGGGCAAGATTAAAACGCAGGCAGGTTTTCAGTATTATTATAAGGTATAAGCTTTATGTATTTAGCAAATGACATTTTCCGATTTTCACGCCAACTAATGAAATCGACTAAATCGACAGGTTTGGACTTGTTTAGCCGGCGGCTGAGTAAGCACGGACGTGTTGTGAGGTTGCTACACGCTACTAAAAAAAAAAAATTGGACACTCGACTAAATTACTTATTTATCTACTTCACAAATTTATTGATGTTCAGACACATTTAGCTACTAAATTACTCGCTACTCGACTAAATAAT
The DNA here is from genome assembly GCA_022674325.2 of Grapholita molesta. Taxonomy (NCBI): domain Eukaryota; kingdom Metazoa; phylum Arthropoda; class Insecta; order Lepidoptera; family Tortricidae; genus Grapholita; species Grapholita molesta. The sequence goes on along the minus strand of CP053124.2, from coordinate 16,615,473 downwards.
AGCCCAGTCAGAACAAGTCTATAGACAGAAGTTTTTGAATTTATTAGTACTTTCAACAACTAATTAGTCACGTTATTATAAAAAGAAAATGGTTTGCTGTTGGAACACCGAAAACTCTTATAATCAGAACCTACAAGGTAGATACGTTATTTATAGCCTTAATTACTTATGTGTCAATAATTACTGCGTCTAATCGATCGAAATTCCCCCCTGGAGCTTAGAAACTCGATCGTATCCCCAAGATGGGGGATTGGATTTATTATCTGTTACCGTCTCGTAACCTTACAATGCCCTTTTAGTGCTAACTTCATTTGGTTTAGAATTGTTTTTTTTTAAACTGAGAATACGAGTAGATGCAGATTGCTTTTAAAATGTTAAAATAATTGTATAATGTGAGTATTATAAAATTATAGATGTTAAATATTATGATGCTTGTTTTAACTGGACCCGGGTATGTCTTTAAACTACGCTTGATTCTTGAGCAGCCCAACTGGGGAAGTACCTCCTCCTTACAGAAGACCACAGCCATAATACCACTTGTTTTCCTGATGGTGAGTAAGGTTCCCAGAGCTCCAACCCCCATTAAAGGAAGTCAACGCGCTTGTGACTCCCCTGGTGTTGGTCGCCCACAGGCGACGGTAATTGCTGACCATCAGGCAATTCGTCTGCACACTTGCCCCCTTTGTCATGAAAAAACTGGACGCACAAATTGCTGTATATTTTAGGATAAAATAGAAGAGTGTACTATAAAAAGTTCAGCAGATACAATGTTTGAATAATCATAATCATTTATTGTTTGTGAGAAATGGGTTACATTGCTGGTGTTGGTATTTAAGAGACCATTCTTTTTGACACAACCAAACTCTACCTTTACTTGTGTGTATAAACAAACAAGCATCCTTAAAATTAATTTAACATTAAAACAACACATAATCAATCAATTACATTCATAAATAAGCAATTCATTTGATGTGAATAATATTAGCAACATAATTGCCGTGTGGTGTCGGCTAACTATAATAGCACCACCCCATCTCCTCCCGCGGGTGTCGTAGTAGGCGATAATGGGGAAAAACCCACGGATGGGTAGCAGCAAAACCCAATCGATAGCTAGGCACTGCGGTTGCGAACGCGCCTGCCCAGATGATACAAGTCCTATTTGTAGGCCGAGGCCTATGTCCAGCAGTGGACGATTTGCGGCTAAAATGAATGATGATGATGATGAACATAATCCCTATATTTAGTTTGTTACACTAGGATCAATTCAAATATTTTTTTAAATGAACCGGTTTCGAGTTATGGTTATCTACGGAACCATACACTGAGAAGGGCCCAACATGCTCATGGCTAATCTAATTTTTCTTAAGTACGGTCAGGGACTTTAATTGTTGAGCCATTTAGGGTTCAGTTTACATTGGGCATTTCATATAGTAAGTATTGAACAAAAGAAAATAGCTTGAACCGTAATTGGCTCAACAATTAAAGTCTGTAACTGTACCTACATTTCATTTATATCAATATTTTTTTTAAGTAACGAAAAACAATGGATGTTACCACTAACGTTAAGTTGATCCAGGAATCAATACCCTTACTTACTATTACATATTACATATCATGAGTTGTATATCACAACTAATCAGTAATAAGTTATACTACAAGCGAGACGCACGGCTAGTAAACTCGATAATCGTTATCGAAAACCTCAATGTCACAACTAATGGTAAGGCAATGAGAGGTAGGGCACAGCGAAGTACCATCACGCTCGAGTCTGGAGAAGCCCAACTGGGGAAGTACCTCCTCCTTACAGAAGACCACAGCCATAACCAATAGCACTGCTACCTTTCAGGTATGTAGTGTTGTGTTCCTGATAGTGAGTAAGGTTCCCAGAGCTCCAACCCCCTTTAAAGGTCGGCAACGCGATTGTGACTCCCCTGGTGTTGCGGGTGCCCATGGGCGACGGTAATTGCTTACCATCAGGTAATCCGTCTGCTCGTTTGCCACCTTTGTCATATATATATATAAAAACAATATTGACAGCTCCTGGTTTCGATGTATGTGATTGAGATTCTATATTGCAAGACGTTTTAATTAGAGAAGCTGGAGTCAGAGAGACGAATAATGTAACCATTGAACGCCTAGTTTTTATAAGGCTGCAATGTTGCATACTGTCAAAAGGGTTTCTAATAAAATAAGATTGACGACAGGTTTGGTTAGTGGTAGTGACCCTGCCTATGAAGCCAATTGTCCTAGGTTCAAATCCCATAGTAAATGCATTTATTTGTGTGGTAGATAGAGTACAGTTAACACTTCGAACGTTGGACTTTAAATGTAATGTTTAAAGTCAATGTTTCAAGAGTAAAAATTTGACAGCGGCATTCCAGGGGTTAATTTTTAAGTATTTGTGAGTATTATTGTACCCGCGGTTTATTAGGGAAAAATTTAGCTTATGTGTTAATCCAGTGTGTCAGCTAACTCCATACCAAATTTTATTAAAATCGCTCCAGCCGTTAAGGCGTCAAGAAGTAACAAACATACAAACTCATAAACTTTCGCCTTTATAATGTTATTTAGTGTAGAATGTAGATTATGTACATCGTCGTCTGATTCATTTTAAACAAAAAACTATCTTTTTTTTTTATGACAAAAGGCGGCAAACGAGCAGACGGATTGCCTGATGGTAAGCAATTACCGTCGCCCATGGGCACCCGGAATACCAGGGGAGTCACAAGCGCGTTGCCGACCTTTAAGGGGGGTTGGAGCTCTGGGAACCTTACTCACCACCAGGAATACAACACTACATACCTGAAAGGTAGCAGTGCTATTATGGCTGTGGTCTTCTGTAAGGAGGAGGAACTTCCCCAGTTGGGCTTCTCCGGCCTCAAGCGTGATGGTACTTCGCCGTGCCCTACCTCTCATAAATCTCATAAATCTATCTTGAGATTCTAACATATTAATTGTATCGAAGCGGGTAACTCACGTTTTATAAGTCGAATATTGCTCGACATGTTTCACTTCGTAACGAGGAGCATAATCATGAGCCGTTCGCGTTGGCTAAGACTGGTTCGCGATGAAGACGAAGACGACACAAGCTCATGATTAGTCCACTCACGGAGTGAAACATGTCGAGAAGTATTTTACTTATAAAAAGTGAGTTACCCGCTTCTATACAATTAATACGAAATTATTAATATCCAACATTTATCATTCAAAAACATTAAATAAAAGAACATCCAACCAGCTAAGTTCATAAAAACTTTTGATTAGTTGTGAACAATTTGTTTGAAATTACTTTGCACTCCTGTGAATAAAATGCAACTTTGCTATATGTTTTTAAATAATAGAACAGTTCTTTCCGAGCTAGTGAGGTGAAAAATATACAATTGATGAGATATGAGCTAATGCGAGCCAGAAGAGGATTTGCCACAAACTTTCTTGTCGGTATTAACCTTTTGACCGCCGAACGTCAAAAATGTAAAGTTCAATTTTGAACTCTGTCATAATATATGACGGTGTCATTTACGTTGTCACTTTGTCTCATATATGAGACGATGGCGGTCAAAGGGTTAATCTTCTCAGGTCGTAGGTGTACGGTTAGGGTAAACGTCCAGAAGTCCATCGTACGGATCGGATGCATTTCTGCATATAATCGAGCGAACACCCTTACCATGAGTTGTGACATTACGGTTTTCGATAACGAGTATCGAGTTTACTATCTGTGCATCTCGTTTGCACTAAAATATTACCAAGCGAGATGCACAGATAGTAAACTCGATACTCGTTATCGAAAACCGTAATGTCACAACTCATGGTAAGGGTACATCAGTGGACGAACTTATATGAGTTTCTATGCAAAGAATACTACGATTCGTTTCGTCCGATGCGTAGGATATGAACTAGTGGACGCTTACCTTTAAATGACTGCAACAGGAGGCGATCGACAGCCCGCCTGAGTCCGGCCGGGCATCCCTACACTACATCTACATCTACCTTTAAAACCGGTGGTAGAATTTTTGTTTGACGACCATTAATAGCGAAAAAAAATAAAGATCTTTTAACCTTTTATCTTTTTTCTTGCTTTAATGTGAGTATAATATCTCTGTGGATCAGTTTTTAGACTATTGTACAAAGAGTGCATGACGCATATCTCAAGAAATAAACGTCACCCTGTCACATAGAAGACATAACCACTTCACCTTATTGTGAAATTCGATATTTTACTATATTATCTCTGAGCTAGTAAACCGATACCAGCCTTACCTTCTCTTAAAAGCCTGTCAACGTACCTACACTGTCATATTAAATTTTATGACGAAATAATACGAGACGTAGGTAGATCCCAAAGTCGTTGAAGCGAAAAAATATCGAAAACTATTTATGAAAATACTATATGTATTGGGAACATGATATTGATAATATATTTAGGTAGCCTTCGACCTATCTGAAACTTAAATAACCAGTGTATAGATAACTTAGCGAGAGCGCGGAATTGCATCTGTAGAGTATTGTGTGTTTATAAGCATTCTATAGGTATTTTAAATTTCCTTTTTCCCATACAACCACTACAAATGCAATTCCACACTCTAGCTAATTTATATGTACTTAATTCTTATTAACCAGTGTAATACGACCGGTCGCCAACCCGCCTGCCAGGCGTGGCGACTATGGTAAATACCCCACAAGATGATACAACTCATATTTGGCGGAGGCCAATGTCCAGCAGTGGACGCCTTACGGCTGAAATGATGATGATGATGATATAATACGACGTGGTGGTGACCTTGCCTGTGAGACTGGATGTCGAGGCCGAATCATGGTAACAACGTGTATATAATTGTTGTGTTTACATTGTCCACTGCTGGACATAGGCCTCCCACAAATATGACTTGTATAATCTTGGGGATAGTTGCCATAGTCGCCACGCATGGCAGGCGGGTTGGCGACCGCAGTAGCTGTAGATTGGGTTTCGACGGACGCTGCCCGTCCGTAGGATTTTTCCCTTTGTCGCCTCTTACACACCGCGGGAGGAGATGGGGTGGTGCTATTCTAGTCAGTCGGCATCACGCGGCAAAGTCAGCCGGCATAACACGGCAAGTCAGCCGGCATCACCCGGCGCTATTGTTATGTTTACGAGTATCACAAATATTTTTTTCTTTAGGTTATTTACGTAAATTGTCAATGATATGCATCAAACTGTTAGTTCACGACCTGTAAAAGAATATATTATTTTAAAGGTAAGCATGAGCAATAGGCAAGACGAATGATTTTTAATTATGGTATCAATCGATTCGTTTCGTTGTGGGTATCAAATATCTGTATGGGACCTATGGTGTAAAAGCTACCTAAAAGTCAGAAATGAGAGTCAAAGTCTTAATACATTTGCACTACCCGCTCGAAACGCTCCCTACAAAATGATACTTAACGGTGACGTCACGGCTACGTTGTCGCCCTCTTTAAGTATGGGAAAGTAATGATTTTGCTATTTTGACCGTGAAATATTGCGTTTATGTATATAGTTGTCATACAATTTTTGTTTGAGTATAATGTAAGAAATTAAATGGTACCTTTATTTTTTTTAATTTTGCATTTTGAAAAATCTAAAATTTTTGTGGTCGAACTTCGATCTTCCAATTTTCACTGTTTTATGATACATTTTCTATCCATTTAATTAGAAATTGTATCAAATTTCAACATGTGTCATCATCCCAATTGTGTGGAATTCAAGTTGCTTCCAAGAGGAATATATCCACCAATCTCGGGCGGTTGCAAGATGCAGTAGATTTTAACAAGGTTTATCGCTGCAACGGTTGGAAACGAAGTTCCGCCGAAGTTTCTGCCGGATCGACCTATAATCGGATTGCCGGACAGTTGCAAAGTAGGTAACGATCTATCCATAGTTTCTAGGACATGTAATTATCAAAGAAATGTGAAGATTTATCTTCTTTTTCTTTTAAAATATGGCTTCCGTCAATATATTAATCGATGATTTCGCCAATGTCAAGTAAAATAATAAATAATAATAGTTATTTGTTATACAAGGGTGCAAAATTGTATTTTAACTGCGAGTGTGCGATTGAAACTCGAGCAAGCGAATGGATTCTATAGTTTACCCACGAGAAAAGGGAGTGGTTTTAAAATAGAATCCTGAGCGTAGCGAGTGTTTCAATACACGAGAATTAAATTACAATTGCACCCGTGTGTAACACAAAACTTTTCCCCTCACTACAGCGAGGAAAGTGAAACATGCAAAAAAACGTTTTAAAATCGCATTGACTTTTTCTTTGCGTTTAGATACATTCAACATTTTTCCAAAAGGTGCCTTTAGCTTGGTTGGTTTGCTTGTGGTGGCCAGTACGATTTTCGAATGTTCTAATTCGATTTTCAACTCGGTGCGTTAGCGAGGCTCACCCGCGCCCGCCGTCGCCGCCGCCGGGGCAAGTGAGCTGTACTTCGCGAATTTAGCCTTTGAAACCATAGCAATTAGAGCTATGAGAAGTCAACTTTCTTTAATCACTAGTGGATATAATGCGTTTTTACCCTCTCGTATTAAAGGTTAAACAAGCGCTTTACGAGCTAGTGAGGGGAAAAATAACATATCAAGTTTGCTATTAGAGCATGACGTTGTTCGGTAGTAGGCTTTGCGTTTTGTAAAGTGGTAGTGAAAAAAGTCGAAAATAACCTAAAATAAACTTAATGTAACTACACCCACTCTAGTCACATATTATTAACTATGATTTGTGAGCCACTTTAAGTACTATAATTTTCTCTCTCGATTCCTCAAAGGTAAAGAATCCCTTAAAACCATTCGCATTCGTACGAATTAATGTCTCATTCGTGTTTACTACTGATAGATTACTACTAAATACCATAGTCCAACACTCCCGAGATCAACGATACTTGTAAAATTTCGAACGATTCTCTCTGTCATTCTTAATATGACGCCTAATTGGAGTAAAAGAGAAAGTTTTTTTTTATGATAAAGGTGGCAAAAGAACAGACGGATTGCCTGATGGTAAGCAATTACCGTCGCCCATGGGCACTCGCAACACCAAGGGAGTCACAAGCGCGTTGCCGACCTATAAGTGGGTTGGAGCTCTGGGAACCTTATTCACCATCAGGAACACAACACAACATACCTGAAAGGTAGCAGTGCTATTATGGCTGTGGTCTTCTGTAAGGAGGAGGTACTTCCCCAGTTGAGCTTCTCCAGATTCAAGCGTGATGGTACTTCGCTGTGCCCTACCTCTCATTGTTGGACGTAGTTTAAGGACATACCCGGGTCCAAAGATGCTCGAAATATATACGAACTTCGATATTCGCGGTCGACAGGTACAAACATTGCCAAAATCCAAGTCAATTGCGCTACATTCATCCAGCTAAAAGTAGACTGTTAGGGAATAGTAACACAATTTCAGAAAAATGTTTCATATCGGTAAATGGTATTCAAACTCATAGTTTTTTACTTAAATGCTTGATTGCAGAAGCACCTTGAATACTCTAACACTAAGTTCATTTTTCAAAGCATTGTCGAATTTTGATACGAGGTTTATAAAGTCATCAATCAGTGTCTTCCTATGTCGTGAAGTTCCGTGGGGCTCATTTTGAAATACAAATTAGACGGTTTAGTATTAGATTGAAACAGGACTGCTTGCCGGCTGAGAATAGCACCACCCCTTCTCCTCTCACGTGTGCCGTAAGAGGCGGCAAAGAAAAAAAAAACGCATTAGCGTCCGTCGAAACCAAATCAACACTTACTGTGCGGTCATCAAGCGTGGCGACTGTAGCACGTAAGATGCAGATGTCCAGCAGTGGACGTCTTACGGCTGAAACTACTAAAATGGAATGAGCATTGCCTGAAAATACAAAAAAGCCTGCGCCCAACCAAAAATTAAGTTTTATTGAATTTAAATTGAATTAATTGTATCTATATTGTTTTTTTTTTAAGGTAGTGTACTGGGCTAGTGATCCAGTGGTTGTGGGTTCGAGTCCCGCTGCGAGTCAAATTTTTCAATTTTTTCTTTCGTATTAAATATTCATTGTACCTATCTATGTAAAAGCTCGTTCTGTTTTATTTCATATCCGAAAAGGGATTCATAATTTCATAGCTTCGGGGTTTTATGTTATCTATGGGTAAAATTTATTTAAATGACAGTAAAAAGGGTTAAATATACATGTCTCTATTGTATAACTTTAGAAGGGTTTAAATATACATGTCTCTATTGTATAACTTTAGAAGGAACAAAGATAAACAGATTTACTTTTCAAAATGTGGGTTTGGCAATGTTATATTTTTAACACATTACTCAAGTATGTTATGTATCATTTTTAAACTGTACTCGTAAAATTAATGAATGAATATGGCCGACCGAACTTGACCGTAACGGGTCACGGGTTAGCGTAGTGCGTTCGGAAACTACGTCCCGAATATTGGCACGTTGTGTGTAGGTTTTATTGCCCGAGCGAATAAGGGTTCTAATCTAGTATACAGTATTGTCACCTAGTAATTAACCTAAACAGAAGCAATTAAAACTGTGGTGAGCCATGTTACTACTACTTAGTTACAAACGGATAAACTCACATGTAATTATATCGCACTAGGCGACATGTCATGAGGTGTCATGTCGCCTAGTGCGATATAATTACATGTGAGTTAGTACTAAATAGAAGCCTTATTTAGTTTAAACTGAAATATTTATTATTAATAAGTTTGTCTACGGCCAAGGAAAATGGTTTGCTGTGTATGTAAGTTATTGCAGAAAGTAATTCGTTTTTATTTCTCTTATCCGGAAACACGCGATACAAAGTATCTGGAAACTTTGACATACTATGTTTCCGTTTACGGCTTTTGTTACGACTGCATCTATATGGCTTCGAGCAGACTTTAGTATCTATATGATGTCAAAGATACCCCTTTACACATACAGAGCGTGTACAGTACACCCAAATTTCTGGGCCATTGAAATTAAAATGAGATGTATATCAGCGACGGACATCCACTGCTGGGCATAGACCTCCCCCACATACCGATCTTTGAGCACGGAGGTTCAGTGCTATAATCGCCACGCTTGGCAGGCGGGTTGGCGATCACAGTGTATTTTAACCGCTCTGAACAGAGGCCGTAGGTTTAGGGACATTAACTAAGTCTGGGGTAAATTTCTAGCGGTTTTCATAGATATTATTATACACTGTCATAAGGTAAGATGTGGGCTGCCTTAGCCAAGATGAGAAGGCGACCGACGGGCATGGTTCCTAGAGTCGTGAGTTCGAGTCTCGCCTAAAGTAGTTTTTTTTTTCATTGTGTTTGGCTATTTCTAAGATTTATGTTTTCGTTACAAGACTTTTCTGCTTAATGTAAAATTAAGATTACGACAACACTATACTAATATCCTTGCCAATGGTGACATAAATACGGAACCAATAGAAGAAAGATGGTTTTAGAAGTATTTATATACAAAACCTCCGATCAGGTAAAAAACTACAGGTAAAAAAAATCTTTTACGTATTTCGTACGTGTTTGTGCTTTGTGTTTTATCAGAGTATCGAAATTATACTTAAAAAATGGGAGTCGATTGCGTCGTATAATAGATTCTCAAAATTATACTTATCGACCATGATATTTAGTTATGTTAATATTATACAACAATTATACAGACTGAGCCGCGGGCAGTAGCTAGTATTTGAATAATTCCATTCCGGACAGATCGTCAATCTGTCCAGAACATAAAGAAGGCACTTAATGCCCCGCACTAAATTCCTAAGTGTCGGCCGAGCTCATTACTCTGGGCTCTCTTAAATAATTTTATTATTATGGCTCCGTTTTTCTTTCAGCCTTGGTTTAGTAGCCCAGTGTAAATGGCTGCGATTCCCCCGCCTTACTAAGCTAGCTTGTCGCCCTTACATTTCGACGACGCCAAATCGCCAGATGACTTGAGCCGCGATACATCTTAAGAATAGGCGAGATGAATCATTTTTAATTATGGTATCAATCGATTCGTTTCGTTGTGGGGATCAAATGTCTGTATGGGACCTATGGCGTAAAAGCTACCCAAAAGTCAGAAATGAGAGTCAAAGTCTTACATTTGCACTACCCGCTCGAAACGCTCGCTCCGTACAAAATGATACTTAACGGTGACGTCACGGCTACGTTGTCGCCCTCTTTAAAGTATGGAAAAGTAATGATTTTGCTATTTTGACCGTGAAATATTGCGTTTATGTATATAGTTGTCATACAATTTCTGTTTAAGTATAATGTAAGAAATTAAATGGTACCTTTTTTTTTTAATATTGCATTTTGAAAAATCTAAAAATTTTGAAATTTTGAGGTCTCGTATCTTTGGATCATTTGAATCGATTCTTCCAATTTTCACTGTTTTAAGAAACATTGCACATTTTCTATCCATTTAATTAGAAATCGTAGCAAATTTCAACATGTGTCATCATCCCAATTGTTTGCTGGCGACGGCGTCGTCGTATCCCACTGAGGCACTGGACTTCTTAGTCCAGTGCATCAATGTACTGTGAACTTTGTGACCTTCACAGACTAATAGTTGCACGTTGATGTTTAGGGCTGCTGCTTATGCGTAGGTAACATGTCAAAGGCACTGTCGACGACGCAAGGTGAAAAAAAAAATGCCTATAAGAGAATGCGTTGTTATGAAGTTAGAAAACACGTTGACTGTACTGTACAATAATAACACGCCCCCTTACTTTATTGATTCCATCACCCGATGATTAAGGCATTACTGAGATGCCAGGAGCATAGCAAAATAATGCCTTGTAAAACAGCTTTGGGTCCGATCGGTGATACTCATGGCCAGACACAGAAGAAATTACAATGTATATCGTTTCATCTTTATAATCTCTTCTCTAAGATGGGTTATCGATTGAGTTAACGTTTTCCATGCCGCACATTGCTACTTGCTTTTGTCAGTATCGATCTTATTTTTACAACGCGAAGAAGATGATGTTTTGTATTTATCCATGGGTGCACTGTAAATCAGTGTCGTAACATTGAGGTGTGATACATGCTGAGTGCCATCCGGTTCTAAATCCACTCGCAGTCCTAAAATTGTAAACGTAGTATAGTAAAAGTATGTTTGTATGTTTGGAATAGATATTTCATTTATTCATTCATAAAGTCACCTTGATTGCTAAATATATGACACTAACTGATCACACCTACAAGATTCTTACTATCGGAAGCCTTAGCAATTGAAATAATAAACTACCTTTTATTCATAGCTACACCCCGTTATCTAATGCTCATTTTGGGGGCAATCTAAAATAGTGATGTTGCTTACCATAATTAGTCGATTCACATTTATCTACAAAAGTTATTTGTCATGCTAAAATTCTTCTTTAGTGAAAGCTATAGAGACACATTCATTCCTCTTTTTAGTCAAATCGGAGGGTGACAATTATAAATATCGAATATCGTCAATTTGGGGTCCGATTTTTGAAATAGTCACCGAGTAATCTTCATGGAGATTCTCATTCATTCTCTATGGAAATCACTTGGTGACTATTTCAAAAATCGGACACAAGATCTTTTGACATGTTATTGAGTGAGTAAGTCCTTAAATTTTTATCGACTTAGATTATCGTAACTGCCCAATCACTTGCCCCTAAACTGAGCATAAGATAACGGGGTGTATATAGCAAGTGAGAATCTAACCATTAATTAAATCAAAGCACGTCTATTTTAATAGTAAGTTATCAAGGTCTCTTTCTAAACTTAAAGGCATGTCGTGCGTTCGATTCATTAAACAAACCAGTCTAAATTTGACCTCTCACTAAGTACAATTGTTACAGGCTTTCAGACTTTAAAATCTGGTTTTTGTAAGATTGTCCGCCCTGTCAGCTGTGGGAACAAAACGGGGTTATTTAAGATTAACAATATCCCGTCTCTTGCCTCTGGGGTCGGATCAGGTGTCTCGTTTCTGATGGATGGGATTTACACGTTCAATAGAATTCTAACGACGATAAATAGTCGAATTTGTTCAGAAACCGTATATATAAACATTAGTAATTAGCAAGAGTATCTAAAATGATACTCTTACTTATTACTAATTCTTAGATAGGCGAAGGTGTTTTTTTGGAAATAGAAAAAAAAATACAGCATGCTTGATCACTATCTACAGTTATCATGTGTCAATACTGCGGTTAATTTTGACATAGATCCATCGTAACCTTCTATCTATTATATCAGTTGTATAAGATGATTAAAGATAAGTATCTCTAATTTATTTAACAAAAATAGGTGTGATCTCATCTAAATATGATGTTACGGATATAATAAGATAAATTGAGTGTGTTGTTGCTTCTGGTCATGTCTCATAGTTTTCTTTTTTTTTATGACAAAAGGTGGCAAACGAGCAGACGGATTGCCTGATGGTAAGCAATTACCCTCGCCCATGGGCACACATAACTCCAGGGGAGTCACAAGCGCGTTGCCGACCGTTAAGGGGGTTGGAGCTCTGGGAACCTTACTCACCATCAGGAACACAACACTACATACCTGAAAGGTAGCAGTGCTATTATGGCTGTGGTCTTCTGTAAGGAGGGGGCACTTCCCCAGTTGGGCTGCCACAGATTCAAGCGTGATGGTCATCGCTGTGCCCTACCTCTCATTGTTGGACGTAGTTTAAGGACATACCAGGGTCCGGGTCGTTACCTTACATATCCAAATTTACATCGACAATACAAAGATTATTACTTAAAACTATGTTTGCTTGTGTAAAGTTACCCTGTAATGTTTATTTATTCTTTATGAGTATATCCAAGGCAGGCTTTCCTTTTCTTAATATATATGTTTTTTTTTTATGACATAGGCGGCAAACCAGCAGACGGATTGCCTGGTGGTAAGCAATTACCGTCGCCCATGGGCACCCACAACACCAGGGGAGTCACAAGCGCGTTGCCGGCCTTTAAGGGGAGTTGGAGCTCTGGGAACCTTACTCACCATCAGGAACACAACACTACATACCTGAAAGGTAGCAGTGCTATTATGGCTGTGGTCTTCTGTAAGGAGGGGGCACTTCCCCAGTTGGGCTGCCACAGATTCAAGCGTGATGGTCATCGCTGTGCCCTACCTCTCATTGTTGGACGTAGTTTAAGGACATACCGGGTCCGGGTCGTTACCTTGCATATCCAAATTTACATCCACAATACAAAGATTATTACTTAAAACTATGTTTGCTTGTGTAACGTCACCCTATAATGTTTATTTACTCTTTATGAGTACATATATCCAAGGCACGCTTTCCTTTTTTAATATATATGTGATTGGTAGAAAGAGCGCTCTTAAAATGGCTTCGTTCAAAATCTTATAGTACAGTCGCCATCAGATATATCGGAGCTGTGGAGTTGCTCCAAATATCTGAACAAGCATTTTATGGCCTTGACAATAAAGGTACTGTATAGTAAGTACATCTCTTTCTAAATGCAGTTAAACTATTTTCTGATATTTCAAACCTTAATAGGTATATGTACACAATAAGAGAACATGCGTTAAAAATACTTAAAAGTACGTATTAAACAAGAAAACAAAAAACACGATATGCAACGAACTTATTTATTGCAATTTTTTAATGTAATCACCAGTCACCGAAACAATCAGTTTAAATTAATTGATAATTATGTTATCAGAAAAGATGTGAACACTACACTTACTTAATCATGTAGTTTCTGCATTTAATCTAAATAAGGCCCTTGTGGCATTGTACCAAGGATGCTGGCGGCATTTCTTTGTGATACGTACCTAGCGTAGGGGGAGATGGGGTAGCCTCATACAGTTTTTATACTTTGTAGTATAGAATTTTCTGTGGTATCAATATTTACATCAATTTAATAAAATCTTATAGTCTTGTTATCTGCCGTTACATTAAAAATACGTAATTTGTGTAAATGCGCATGAGTGGCGCTCTGTACACTGTAAACAATGAAAAATGTATGAATGTACCCCACCTACGGGGCACTTTCATACATACACGTGACATAAAAGCGTAGAATGTTTAATTATTTATCAAAATACAACTTTTCGAAAAAAAAAATTACTCTCTTTGAGCATAAAATACGAAGATATAACCAAATAATACTTATTAAAAAAGAAAATAAAATAAATGTAAGTAGTTTTCGTTTTATGGCATTGAAAGAACTTAGTTAAACTATAGTCTTTTTGATCAGTTATATCAGTATTCAAATTTCTAAGTCCTATTTCTTAATTTTTATTTAGTAGTACTATCAATAATGAACAATTAAAATGTTTACAAAACAATTTAACCAAACCAACAGTATGAATGTACCCTGTACCCCGCTTACTGCCTTATGAACCTACCCCGTCATAAGCAAATCAACCACAAATATCTTTATTCATGTATAAATTCACAAACTTGACCCTATTATCTTTTAAACTAAATAGTATTGAATAATCTATACTTATAACAGATTTTAAGAATAAAAATATATTCAAAGTTAGGTTTTAAAATTACTTATACGTGGCCGAATCACGTTCCGCGTCACCTCTTCTTCTTCTTCTTCTTTAAAAAAAAAATGGCTTCCATCAATAAATCAATCGATGATTTCGCCAATGTCAAGTAAAATAACATATAAATTTGCCCTTAGAGCATGACGTTGTTCGGTAGTAGGCCTTGCGTTTTGTAAAGCGGTAACTGTACTTTACAGAAAGCTTAAGAGGCGGCCGTTACCCTAGGACTGCCGGGTGACGACCAAAATAATGGTGAAACACGTTTTGAAATCAATTCTTCATTAGCTGCACAATTCTGCGTTAGATCACTGCATAATACACTATCAATATTACACACTAAACTACGTTTGAACAAAAAACAAAAAAAAATATTTTCAAGACGACTTCGCCATTTTGAGGTTCAACCGTCAATCCGCGTCACCTCGTCGCACGGTTCACAATGACTGCTGTCAAACTCCGTGAGTCAACGCACACATAAATAAGCTTCGCATACACGCATAAGTCGTTCATTAGATTGCACCTGTCAACCAATCTCTAATGTATGAAGGTGCCCCCTGTATGAATCTACCCCATCTCCCCACTTAGATATCGAGTTCATATATAAAAAGCGTGATTGCTCAATACTTCTGGCCCAGGCTATATACTATACAATTCTACATATCCACGTGACCCGCCATTTTTGTAACGTTACTGCTAAGGTATCCATTTAAATTATTCATGTTATAGTGAAGCCCTATAAATGCTTGTTATCGTATTATCAGACTAGCCTTCGTTCACTTTCTCCCCCTTAGAAATAGATTTATATATTTTTTCCGTAATGACGCTTACACTTTTCAATTGCTGTATTTTTGAGTTAGTCTTGTCCGAAATATTGAGTATAATAAATAGTTAATAGTATAAAAATTATGCCTTCATTTGGTAAACGTGAATAAAACTGGAAAATCTAAATACAATATTACTGGGATAATAAGTTTTTCCATACAGAGTGATTGCGAGGCCGTGGCAGCTAGAAAACAAGGCATGATAACTATTCATAGTTGATGCTCATCATGTTAATTATAATTTTTCTTGTCACCAAAAAATATTATAACTTTCCAGATGGTACGTGGGCCATTTTATTTAACCCAACTTTTTTTTTAAATTGGATTTTTTTGTAGTTTCTACTCAGAACCATGAGCTCTTTCGAGCCTGATCGGAGAAAAAAATTGTCCCAAGCTTTTTTTTCCATTCCGTCACTATTTTTCATATATTTCATATGGCGGTATCGGAACGGAAGTAATAAAAAATATATGAAAAGTTTGCGACAATTTTTTTCTCCTATCAGGCTCGAAAGACCTCATGATTCTAAGTAAAAACCACACAAAAAAAAACGAAATAAAACAATAGTTGAGTATACACAGGACCCAATAGCGAATGCTTGAATTTCACACAATATTTTGCAATCGTTTATCTTTATCGCAAGAAGAAAGGTCATTCCCGGGGGCTATCTCCTTTATTTCAGTATCGTTTTCTCGACGTTCGGATCTTCAAAGCATTCGCTAATGTCGCATTGTTTAAATATCACCGGGATTTATTCGCTCTCTTATATAATTGAATTAAATATGGGGCTTGTTGGAAAAGAGCGGACTTTTCGACGTGTTTGTAAAAATGTTCTGGATTTTATTGTCTACTCTATTCACTTTTTTTTTATGACATAAGGTGGCAAACGAGCGTCTGCTCGCTGCTGCACTGCTGGACTGCCTGATGGTAAGCAATTACCGTCGCCCATGGGCACCCGCAACACCAGGGAAGTCACAAGCGCGTTGCCGACCTTGGGGGGTTGGAGCTCTGGGAACCTTACTCACCACCAGGAACACAACACTACATACCTGAAAGGTAGCAGTGCTAATATGGCTGTGGTCTTCCGTAAGGAGGAGGTACTTTCCCAGTTGGGCTTCTCCAGACTCAAGCGTGATGGTACTTCGCTGAGCCCTACCTCTCATTGTCGGACGTAGTTTAAGGACATACCCGGGTCCAAAAACAATTTAATACTTAATAATTTCTTGTTGTGTGTACGCTAATAAACCGCAATGAGAAAGGGATTGAGATGCTGTCAATCCATATTGATTTTGACGTAAGTATACGGAAATACATAACTTCTTATCAGATACAGGTCTTATTCATAGACTGCTGTTAAAAAAATATTGTTGACGACAGGTCTGGCCTAGTGGGTAGTGATCCTACCTATAAATCCGAAGGAGTTCAAATCCCGATAAGGACATTTTTTTGTGTGATATTTACAGTTTCCGAGTCATGGGTGTATTATAATTATTATTTACTAGCTGTCCCGGCGAACTTTGTACCGCCTGAAAGTCTATAGATGGGGTATTTTTGATTGATTGTTTTTTTTTTCTTTTTTAAGCATACTATTAAATTTTTGGCCAAGACGATCCCAACGAACCCTAAATCATCCAAATCAGTTCTGCTGTTCTCGAGTTTCTAAACAGATTAAGGTGGAAATTTTAGGGATTAGTTAGTTTGAGTAGAGGCTAGGGTAGTTTTATTCCAAACAGCAGCAAGCAAAAGGTAGTGAAATAACGTCTTCATAGATTGCAGTTGTTTGATATATTAGGTTTGGATTCGACCTGACTTTCTCCAACGTATACCTTATTACAAATCGCGCTGAGTCATGTCGGAGTTGGGACGGACAGGGTATTAAAATAATAGGCTGATGCAACATTTTTTACGATGGGTTTTGTTGTAAATATATATTTTATTTTATATGGAATGAAAAGATCATTAAAAGTGTTGTTCGAGCACGGAATAATCTTATTCTCCGATTTTTTTTCTGTAGTGCCAAAGGTTTTGCATTTATGGTGTCAATTATGAATAAATATAGATTTAGATTATGTACGCTGAGCTCACAATAAATATTGCTGCGAATATAATTGCAAGCATGCCATCGATTTTATAGAGGTTGCATATCCTTATAGCTACATATAGATAACAATGTTGTATCAAGTAACACCGATAAGCCTAACCTACCAGCTAATATGTCCTCTGCTGAAGATAAGACAGTATAGATGGACACAGGGAGCAACCTTCAGCGCACTCCATCCACCGATTCCCAGTGACCTGTAAATAATCTGCCCACACAACCTGATTGAAATAGGATAATAAAATTTGAATGATAGGTTACTGTTACAACTATTTAACTTACCTACCTACTAGCCACGGGTGTCCACAGTTGGACGCAGGGCTCACCCATAGATTGCCATTGCCAGCAATATCTGAGCATGGGGGGCACAATGCCATACCTAGTCGCTAATCTTGGCAGGCGGATAGTCGATCACGATTTATATTCCAGCACTTTAAAGGGCCGTGACTAAAACAGCAATAATAGCCGACTATATTTTGCCTTTTCAAATTGATTTCAACGGAGCAATATACGAGTAATTTAAAAACGTACTTTGTTTAGGTAATCCTTTGCACCACGATTACATATATAATAAAGTGTAGAAATCGATTTAATTAACTGATTCAATTAGTATTCTTTATTTACTTTCTAAGTCTGGTAACAAATTCATTGAGAATTAAGTGCTTAGTTGGATTACTTGCAAAGGTTTCCTACGTGCTAAGGCAGTTGTTTTAGAGCCAGCGAGAATCAAGCCAGTGGTGGAAACTGACTGTTTAGCAATCAACTAGTATTTAACTCTGCAACTGACGTGGTCAAGTGACGTGTAAATTATTCTATATTGTTGTCAACATCATAATGGAGACTTTGCAATGCATAGGTGAATGTTAGACGCCACATCAGTGGCAGAGGGTTAACAAAAACGAGTAAAAG
The DNA here is from genome assembly GCA_022674325.2 of Grapholita molesta. Classification (NCBI taxonomy): domain Eukaryota; kingdom Metazoa; phylum Arthropoda; class Insecta; order Lepidoptera; family Tortricidae; genus Grapholita; species Grapholita molesta. Next base: position 16,597,165 of record CP053124.2, on the reverse strand, counting down.
GCTGAGGGACTTAGGAGGTTTACATGCACTAAATCAACAAATTTTGTTAAAATAACATGTGCGGTAAAAATAAACATATTGCAACTTTTTGCAGTGAATATTTAGTGCTATAAAATCGACTTTAATCATTATTTGCCTCTTCTCGTCAATGATTATTAATCGCCATTAATTAGACGTAGCTTTATCAACACGGAGCGAAATACAATCTACTTTAAATACACACGAATTGAAGATAAATCGCTTTAATTAAATAAGTTTGTAGCGTTTGGTTCGGTGTGCCTGATTCGTTCCAAGAGAGGCTTTCAAATTGGATTCGGTACGTCCAGTCGACTGTTATTGGCAGAGCCCGATTGAATACGACAATAATGTTATTAGTAGGCAAAATATCAATTAAGTAGGCTAATATCCTACCTCTTACAGTCCCTTAAAAAAAGTACATTTTAGTTAGCCTTTACGACGCCATAAATACCTATGACCGTTATAAGTTTATATTTTATTGATAATACTAGAAATAAAAATACTTTAAACTTTTTCGTTTATTTGTGTTATGTGCCTCTTTGAAAATGTATAAATAGTTAATTTTCATTTTGATACAATAACATTTGTAAATTTAAAAAATATAAAATAATAAAATGATATAACCCTTTCGGCCGCGTACGTAACCAAGTTTTGTAAGGTAGAAAATAAGAAAACTTTCTCTTTTATCGTAACGTTACAGTCTAGTAAAAATTTTGAATAGACTTTTATCGCAAAACATTAGGTAGGTTAGGTTAGGCGATTTTAGATGCCCGGAGGGCAAACAGCCCGGAAATAGGTGCCCCGCAATGTGCGGCTCCGTCGAAATAGACATATAACAACAAAAATGGCTGTAACTGATTCCATACAAAGACTTAATGTCCATCGATCGTAACTGGTTTCGTACGAGGATAAAAAGTTTTTTTTATAGTAACTAGTTACAAAACTCGGTTTCATACGTGACCGAAAGGGAAATAACAAGGTTCTAAACGTAAACTGGTACGGTACGGTATACATACTTTGTCCGACTAGTCTAGTTGCGAGATCAGAATCGTAACAAATACCTGAAGCACCATTCTCGAATTCTTGTTTCACAAAAAAATACGTTTTTTCGTTTTTCAATTAACAGGTTAATCTACGAAACCTTATAAATTACTTAATAGTAATTCTTCAATTCAATTGGGATAAAGAACAAGTTTCCGTCCGATCTGTCCAAGTTCTCAGCCGTCCCTCGAGGCAGCTGGCTATAAGTCGGAGGGGTTGCGGCTTCGTGCGCAGCAACTACCCACATCTAAGATTAAACAGTAACTCAACTAGAGTTTAATGGTACGATTATATTCCTGTGGCAAACAAACATACGGTCCACCTGACTGAAAGCAGGCTCGTAGCATATGTACACCTGTAGTTTCAGAGGATTCACATGCGCGTTTATGCCCTGGGCTCTCTGGTGAACTTACTCATCGCTAGGAACAAAACACTGAACAGTGCTATTTGGCTGTGGTTTTCTGTAAGGATAAGGTACTACCCTAGTCGGGTTCTACTCCAGATTTATGCTAGATGTAATTCGCTCATCGTGTGGTAACACTTTGCAAGATGACATTAGCAGCGCCCATACCTCTCTCTAAAATTTATATTTGTTTCGATTGAGTTTTCTACAAACTATGACCATCTTGGCTTATAGCCCATGCAGTCTTTATGCAAAAATTATGTAGCTTTCGTATGCCTAATGGCAAAATATATAAAAAAAAACGTAAGTTGTGTGTTACACCCATAAAACCCAAGTACTTACCTGAGCTACAAACGAATAAAGATTTATGAATATCCTCCACGATATAATTCCTTACTAAAGACTAATCTTCTAGGAGCGCGGTGTCTCAAAGATGTACAGAAAACTGTGCTCAATTTGTAAAGACAGTTTGGCAATTACTCCACGAACTGTAAATTAATTAATATTAATACTAATTAATTTTAATGGGCACTACGCCAAAGCTACTATATACATATATACACATATAAATATAGAGAAATCCCTTGTATTTTACCTATACATCGTTAAGTAGGTAGACTCAAGTCTACGAGTATTGACTTTTAAAGACTAATTACAGAATCTGAGCTCCCAAGTTGGTGATTACGACAAAAAGATAATTTGTAAACTGTAGTATATCGTAATGCAAATAAATATCTTATAGATAGAACGAAGGGCGCAAAAACATTTCATATAAATATTTAAATAATAATAAATAAATATTTCGGGACAATCTTACACAAATCGAGCTAGTCCTACGGTAAGCACAGTAAGGCTTGTGTTGCAGGTACTAGACGACGATATATATAATAGATAGATACGTATAATTAATACTTAAATACATAGAAAACACCCATGACTCAGGAACAAATATCTATGCTCATCACACAAATAAATACCCTGACTGGGAATCGAACCCAGGACCATCAGTTTCATAAGCAGGGTCACTACCCACTGGGCCAGACCGGTCGTCGATATATAAGTGTTTATAAGTTGCATAACGATATATCTAATTATATTATTATAGTTACTTAATAAATGTGTTACAGATTAAGAGATTTTGTGATATATAAAATTACTTTATTATTCTGTTCTAATTTCCAAATTCGATACAGTAAAAACGCATCAACAGAGCAACAAATCTTGATTGTAGTTTGACAGTTAGTCCAGCGAGTTTGATGAAGGTTATTTTTACCCCGGAAGATACGGTTCCCGAGAGATGCGAAGGAAATCTGAAAATAAATGTACTTCAGATGAAACTCCTTCACGATACCTGCCTCTGCCCATTTTTCTTTAAATGTAACCATTACAGAGATGAAATGTTTTTCTTATTTGTCTCTGGTTCCGTAATACATCAGGTTTGCAATATTTCTATTACCTATGTGTACAATTTATCAATGTATGTATTAGTTGATTATATTCTAGTACAAATCAAATAAGTGATTCTTCTTCGGAAGTCCGTGGACTTAAATCATTTATTCTTACGAAAATATTCATCTATTTCAATATACATATAAATCATTAAATTTGTATCCCGAAACTTTTGAATCCTAATTGTCATAATCAAAGAGGTACATGTCACCATTTTCCTCGCACTTAAGTTGATCTCGTAAAGCGAGTTTGGTTTTTGAAAATAGGAGATTAAAATTTATCCCGGCGTAAGCATTCTGGAATTAAGGTACTTTGACGTTCAGGCGATAATAAATCGCGTATAAGAAGAAATTGGGGTGAGTTTAGGGTGATGATGTCGGGGTTCAGTGGCAATCATTACTTAAGGTTAGGACTGACGTGCAAAAAGTGTCTTCTAATCGTTTTAGTCACAAAGGCAGCGCTCAGAATACATTAGTAGGAGGAGATTCTTGGTAAAAAATACTGCTAAGTCGTGCCAATTTTCCTTAAAGTTTTCCCGAAGTTCAGTCATGTGGAAATGAAAAGCAAAATTTGGTAAAACCGTTTAAGTTAAAAACGAAACGAATTCATAACGAACAAGTAGAATTTCATACAGAATATTCGTTGAACTCGTACAAGAGGAATTGTTTTCGCGAAATATTTTTAGGTACTCTTTAACTTTTAATATAAAGTTAAAGAGAATAGAAGTAGAAGATAATTTTATTGTTAAATATTATATTAATATCGCTATATCACTAAATGGAAAAAAATAGGAATAATTGATTTGATTTGACATTTTATTCATTATTATTCAGTAATTGTTATATTATGAATTGGAATAAGATTTAGATATTTGGACTATGAACTAGAAATAAGGTATTATTGCATTGCTAACATGCTTATGGCCGTAAGACCTGAAATAAATGATTGATTGAAGTTGCTTTTTCCTTTTTAAAAAAATAATTTTTCAAAAGAAAAATATTTGGCCTTTGAAAATTTTATAACACCGGCCGATAAATGTCCAGTAAATAAAAACAACACTTACGAGTAGTATTCTAATGTTTTTATAATTGTACGTAAAATATTATGAAAAACGGAGAGAAAGACAGAGTATATGTCTGTCTGGATTAAGGATTGGTAATGACGTATAGGGAGCTATTTAGGGAAAGGAATGGAAAAGTAATTACTTTTCTGACAGTTAGAATCTTCAAAATTGATGACCAATATGTTTGGTTTTCAAATAACGCTTTGATATTCATTTAATTCAAACATTGGGAAAATGCTTTTTGGCAGCTGCATTTAAAAAATACACTACTTATTCCAAAGTTTAATAACATAATCATTGTCAGTTTATTACTGTAACAACAACTGTCTAGTTTAATGTCGTATACATTTAAGCTACCTACTGCGTCGGATGTTTCTCTAACAAGAAGATAGGTATTAAGGTGTCTAGGAAAGAAATGTCGGAAATAAAATTGGAAACTTGTCCTGTTTAGACTGCATTGAAATCCTGCAATCAGAAACAGATGCACTTAGATCACAAAGGGTTGTCATTATATACTTGATTTTAAAAAGTTGGGAGTTAGATATCGCCACTACTTGAAAAAAAATTATATCTAGATCTGACCAAAAATATACCTGGATATGGGACACATACCAAGTTACTACGTTTTAATAGAACTAATCCAAGCGAGGCCTAGTTTACCCTCTAGGTTGGAAGGTTGCAGTCGCTTTCTGGGATAACCAAGCCAATAATAGCCAAGTGGACACCAGGCTCCCATGAGCCATGGCAAAATTCCGGGACAATACGAGGAAGTCGATGAGATTGAAATTTTAACAAGTCGGGGTCGGGGTTTTTGAAATAGTTAGGTTAGTAACTTAGTTGATCTGCGAGGTATGTTGAAGTACCATTTTTGCATCCAATAATTAATTAAGTCCTTTTGTGTTTTCAGGTACGCAAGTTGATATCGCTGGCGGTGCAAATTGGTAATGAAGTCGATGCATTGGGTGTGTTTTCGTTTGGCATAAAATGCCTCAGGAATTAGGAATTATATATTAAATGTAGTTGCTCGACTCGTGGAATATTTGCGCACGGAGTATTGCACAATGAATGAAATTAGTGAATCAGGTTTAATGTAATGCCCTACTGCCAGAATGGAGATAATATGTTTCAGAGTGAACTTAATATACCTGTATAAAATGCATGCTGCGATGTTATGCATTATGCTTTTCAATAATATTCTTGTGTTGTTTTTCAATCTCCACGTACTGTAATTGTGTGTAACATTACACTATTTTTGACAAATTTTTTGATATCCGCCTCTATTTTTATTCTGCTACCTACTTTAAGTTTTTATTTCATTGAGGTGTGCTATAACTATAAATAATCTTTATTGTATGATTTAATGTACTCGTATACTTACATCAAGTTTCAAATTTATTTTATTACAGTGATATTATTTGTTTCATTTTCACTATTATTGTTTTATCCATAGTTGCCCAACGTGAAAAGCGTGGCCGCAAGCTTGATACTCTGGGACTGAAGGACCGGGTTGTATTTTAACTTTTCATTTGAATGTTCACTTACCTTTAATTTTACACAAAATTTAAATCTAGCAATCAGACACAGCTGGGTTGCGCTGAGCTTACAAAGGGAGTCTCGATTCCCTGTTGTCACTCGCCGTGGATTAGACTCAGCTAGTTCTACGAGGAAGTTTGGCTGTGGGAGAACTACAAACAAGCGCTGTTTCAGTGTTTGTTCAACTGCTCAAACTTTACAAACAACTTTATACTTGTCTGCGTTTATTTTTATTTTTGGTCTTAGGAGTCAAAATATCTTTTTCTTTGCAAAATAGGTATCCATTTTTGAACATTTGATAAGTCGTATTTTATAAATATAAACCCTTTTTGTTTTTTTAATTATTGTGTTGTGCCTACCTAAAGTACATTTAATATTCTAATTCGAGTGTATAAAAAACGAAAACAAATTTAATAAAAACAAAATATGTACAATTATATATATAATTGCATATATAAACAAGGTATTAGTATTTTAAAGAAACAGACCGATGATAACATTTTATAGAGATCAGACATTATTTGGCGTTTTTTGTTAACAGTAAATTATTAAGTATTTGGTTTTTTTATTTGGATTTTCGGAAAAATATGGGATGCTGTATTAAGTTTTGTAAAAAGTTGTGTTAAATTCTTTGAAATAAATAAAAATGTGTCGTTGCTGCGCTCATACAAGGAGTTATTTTTAAAAAACTCATCATGAAAATTAAGTAGACGCATGCAATACGAAACCTTGGAAACTACCACTAATAATCTCTAACTCAACATCTAGTCTGAAGTAGTTAATGCCTAATTTAAACTCGTTTATCAATTTCAAAAGTTTAGTGCAGTTTTTCGAATACAGTAGGAACCTAATTGAGAAAAAATAAGACATGCTAAGTTAGCATTACAATACCTTTATGAATACCAAGCTAGTGTGCTATTTTAGAAGAATACTCCAGCTAATTCAAAATAGTTAAAATCTCCTCCATCACCAGTTTCGTCAACCAGACCCTTCGCGATTTCTGCAAAGAGTTTGTGCGCTCCTGGTGCCTTATGGAACTGAAGTTTCCACGCCAAACGGTACATAATAACAGCCGAGGATCTTTATGTAAGCCTAATTAAAAGAACTGCAGAAAAAAAATCAGAACCTCAGTGGAGTTCAAACTCCCGTTCGCAACAGTAACTTGAGTGGGCGGATCCTATTTTAATTTTCTTTACTAGTCGATTTTCTGTGTAGGTAAACATCGAGAGGTCGATACACTTATACAAATAAAGCCTCTGTCCCATATGGGTTGGAAAATATGATGGTCGCTAACATAATTACGTGTGCATGCAAACATTCTTAGGCTTAGCTTACTAAAGCGGACCCCGGCCTTTTTTTGATATTCAAATATGATAACGCAATGATGAGGGTGCAGTTACGAATAATTTTGTTACCATCGGCATGGTTCAAAAATCTCATCCGTTTTAGGGTTATTGTACCTCTTATAGGATATCATAGCTTTGACCAGCACACGGCTATCTTCTATTAAGACCTTTTTTCTTGAGGACGTGTGGATACCGAACTCAGGTCTACTGTCCTACGAAGCAAGTTCGGCCTATTTTTTCCTTCGCACCTATCTCTCTTACGTTTTAGTTAAGTCTTGGACCCGGGTATGTCCTTAAACTACGTCCAACAATGAGAGGTAGGGCACAGCGATGACCATCACGCTTGAATCTGGGGCAGCCCAACTGGGGAAGTACCTCCTCCTTACAGAAGACCACAGCCATAATAGCACTGCTACCTTTCATGTATGTAGTGTTGTGTTCCTGATGGTGAGTAAGGTTCCCAGAGCTCCAACCCCCCTTAAAGGCTGGCAACGCGCTTGTGACTCCCCTGGTTACGGGTGCCCATGGGCGATGGTAAATTGCTTACAGCCAGGCAATCCGTCTGCTCGTTTGCCGCCTATGTCATAAAAAAAAAAAAGTCTATAACCTCTAGAGTTAGTTATTAGTAAAGACATACGCAATATTCATTGAAGCTCCTACATCCATATTAATAGCTCCTAAACTTAGTTAACTGTGTCCCAAACTTTGAGCATAGCTTATCCATATAGAGTTATTAATTTTATTACATGTGTACTTAGATATGTGAAGCAACGGTATTTATAGATTCTTGTCCGTATTCAGTCTGCTTTTGAAGGTAAATAATACGAGTGTGATTCTGAGAATTGTACTGTGAGGTGTTGGGAAAAATTACGGCTTTTCTAAGGTTTATTTTGTCACTCGTGAGACATGTTTCCGAGAGCATTGGTTTCCATATTCTAGCACTAAGTGCCGAATATCCGTTCACGTTGCTGTCAGCGTCGCCGGCCTGTCAGGCACGCCTCTTGATGTAAAAACCGGTTGAGAGCGGTCTGAGACCCCTTTGTAAGGCTATTGTAAGGCTTTGTAACCCTTAGACAGGGTTGAGGAGTTATTACTTTGCTGCAAGTGCTGGTGCAACGTGCAAAGACGTGGCCAGTATTTTATAAATAATATTTTCAACTCGTCTTATATTCTATTATCTATCAGAGAAACGTACACTTATACAGTGTGTTAGAACTATACGAGCGAATAATTAAACCAGACAAAGGATTAACTAGCATAATTATGCATTATTATTATTAGCAGTATGAGCACAAATATTTATTTTTGAGTTCTTACACACTACCAATACCAAAAAAATGTTATAAGCGCTTGAGATCTACCCATGTCTCAACCCCGGAAGCATACCTTGTCATGTTCTCGTTAAAGGTCGACATTATTTAAGCCCCAAGTTAAATTAACGGCCGTTAAAGTTTGGCCTGTAGGTAGGTTTAACAAAAGCGTACTCTTAACTTGCAATATTGTCTTTAACTTCCTACGGTTAATAAATGATCTTCAGAGCAACTAATAGCGAAGTTAGTCTCTACTACACTTGAAAAGTTTGTGACTAACCAATTATAAAATACTTTGTCCTTAGTTATTTTAGCTTAAGTTGGTCGGGTTTTAATTCCATGCATTGAATTATAATGCATTTTTTTAAGCGTTCCAGATTCCGAATAAATAAAGAAATATTACTTATTTTCGCATGTGCATTTGGCTATTTTAGTATCTGCGGCGCTACTGCAAAAGCGGTATTCGTATATTTCGAGCGATTGTCTCTGTCACCCTCATGGCGCGTTAATTGGAGTAAAAGAGAAAGATGCGCGAAGTTTTCGAGTATCGTTTTTCGCGGTAGCGCTGCTGGTAGAAGACAAAATACGATTGTAGAATATTTTCACTAAAAAAAATGATCTAAATTGGGTCCCTTATATTCCTTATTTTCTTAAGCTTATGTTTCATGCTGTATACCACAATAGAAATGAGTTGAATGTAGTATTTTCTTTTATGTAAAGACTGACAGAAGCGAAATGCATAAAAACATTTTATATAAGCATATTTTTACTTAGTTAACTTATTTAATTATTACTTATAGTTAAATTTGATTGTTAGTTTTAATTATTAATTGTTTTTCTACGTATTTAGTTGTTTTTGCAAATAAAGATTGTTATTACTTAGCATATTTTTCGTAAATTGTAAAAATATCACAAAGTATTGAATTCTAATGGTTTCTGGTATAAAATATAAAAATATGCCTTCGATTCGACAGAAGAAACAACGCGGAAAGGGTATCCTAGTAAGGAACAACAATCACACCACACCACGACAAGTACCACAGACACGATAAACGCTTGTTGAAAGTAGAATTGTAATTGAAAATTGATGAATTGATGAGACCAATTTTGGCCGAATACTCGACTCGTGACATTCTAAACTCTGTCTGTAACAAAGAAATGGTATTTTAGAAATAAGAATGATAAAAACTAATAATCGCAGATATAAAAATTACATGATTTCGATAATGGTGAGGAACTTCTGTTTCTGTGTTTGGTTATTTTCGGCCTCAAATGTTTTTGAATTCGAGAAGTACATTGTAACTATATGATACAAATATTGGTCCTGAGTACGTCGACGTACGTTTCCTTTTCCTATGACATATCGTCACCCTAGTTCACAACCGTACTAATTACATTTTTTTCAAAATTTGTTCTTTTATCGCTACCTATATAAAATTGAATTCTGCATCGTATGGCATTAACAAAAACCTTAAAAGCCTTCTCCTTCCATGAAAAACAATGTGACACAATGGTACTAAGTACGAAGAAAGCATGCGCTTTTGTACTAAAATCCATTATTTTTAAAAATTTCATGTACAAAAGCATTAAGTGACTTTAGGTCATTTGACTCCTATTTGAAATTATGCACATTCGTACTAAGTGTAGTTAGTTCAATTGGAACTTATTATATTTTGTATGCAGTAATGTATTAAGTCGCTTTAGTACAAAACATTACAAAAAACATGTAACAAGATTGTCACAAGAGCTGTTAATTGAATGTCTTTTGAACTGGTTGTTTGACAAACATGTTAAGTTACTTTAATACAGTCGGTATGTTCGTAAACTTTTTTAAAGCGAAATTGAAAAAAGTATAAATAATTCAATTTCTGTAATAATATTTTCTAAGCGGTGACTAACATGCTTCGTTATTAACTTGAGCCATTTTAAATACGTATTATGTTTTATTATACACCTACATTAATAGGAAGCGTGAGCGCTACTGTACCACGCGCCGTGCGCCCGCGCTGGGTAGGAAAACTGCGCGCGCCATTCTTTTTTTAAAACAAAAACAAATAAACCCACAACAGTCTCAACCTATATTTTCGGAGGGAGTCAGTCGTTGTAGTAATAGTAATTGAAAATATTACGTTCGTGACAATGTTAAGTAAAGGTCGAAGACTTGTAAATTTGGTAAAGCAGAATGATGTTAAAATCACCAAAACATAAATAATTACTAGATACTATAACAGCACTTAACATGGTTGTGCGCAGTTTTTTATACTGTAAAGGTTAGATTTTGATGACACTAACAGCACTTAATACACTTGTGCGCTAGCATTTTAGTCGTATTCAATGAATGGTTTAATATTAAGGCACATAGTGTGGTAGAACATAATAATGGAAGTGATGTTGATACATTTGATTCGTGTTTGGTTTGGCATTTTGTCACACCAAGTACACTTAATTAATTTAACTCTTGGTCGAATAACGTATAGTTAATGCAACAGTTCCCTTTTCATACATTATACAAGTTACAAAGATACCCACACTAACATGTTCTTTAGTTTTTTTAGTTATTTTTTTGTTTAGTTATTTTCATAATGTATTGCGATAGTGTTAGGTTTAGGCATTTTTCATCTGTTGCCTGAAACAAATTAGCAATTAGTTTAGTAACAGGCGTGCCGCGGCAGCGGCAGCCTGGCAGCGTCAGAACAGACTTTTTATAATAGTATACATTACCCACAAAATGCATCTACTAGTAAAGTTAAAAACAATAAACAACCAAATTTATATTATGCCAACTAAAACATTCTACAACATGAAAATAGGCGTTTTGAAAAATGACATTATACTTAAAACACAGACCAAATGTTGAGTTGGCAACTGTTAAGTTGTCAAATGAAACATATTTGTTTTGATAATTTGGGAAATGAACGTTCGGCGAAATAAAATTACGCGAAACGTGAGTTGGGAAGTGATATTCGACAATATGATTTTCGGCGATAAATAAGTGAATCCATTATAACTAACAGTAAAAAACTGATACAGAAATTAATGGATCTCAAGATTTTTCATTATTATGTTAGTAAGATGCGACAATGTTTATAGTAGTTTATGTATCTGTGCGTAATGAAGGGCATTAATATGTATGGCCTAATTATGTATAGTTACATACACTACTTTATCTACACACATATCATTAAGTGTTTTAAGATGGGTTCAGAAACCGTAGGGAAATGACTTATTACTAGGGTTACTTGTAAACATTAAAAAGACAACGAACAAAACAAATGACAGCTTGGAACGGCGGCGTTGCGTATTTCGTATCTCAGTCAATTTTTTTTTAAACCATAGACAAGCGAATGAACTCCCTATTCTACTGTCACTCGAGTTCAAATGTCGTTCGATTTATATTAAAAAAACATAACGAATTGGCGTTTCGTATCAATGGCTGTTTTAATATCTATAGATACTAGATTAGACACAGCACTTGAATTTGACAGCTGTTCCAAATTTAAATTCATAACCTACTGATTTCAGTAGGTAATATTAACATTACCTACTGAAATCTTTCTGATGGTTGGTAATGCTGGTCATTGCCTACGGTTTCTGGACGCATTTTAGAGCACTTATGATATGTACGTAAATAAAATAATTTAATTACATTTTTGTTAAATAGAACCGCAAAAGTTTGCATTTATGTTTTATTATTGTTTTTAACACATAATACTTAGTATAATTATGTTTTAAAGTTCGATTTTTGTTCAGATTTATTAAAATGTCTGTTTTAATAATAAAAAAGTAATAATTCAAAACATGTCTAGTTGTTTCTTTTCATTTCCATTGGCTAAATATTTTAATAATTACAGTACCTTATGTCCTAACTACATCGATGACGTATTTAACACGTGCACACTTGTATTAAGTGAGGGGTTTAGTTGTCTAAAGTTCAATTTTCAGTATGAAATCTTTCGAAGTGGTATATTATATTTGAAATATAATATCTCGAAGACCTATTTTACGTCACTAATACATAATTTATAACTTTTTGTATACCATTGATATAATATTCATATGCAAACATTAGATTTGCTCTCCTGTAAAATTACTCAAAGTGTAGTTAGTACGGTTGTGAACTAGGGTGACGATATGACATCACATAATATCCGTGGACATGTCAAGCATTGCCAATTGTGTTAAATGTAGGATAAAAATAGGATGATGAGGGTAAAACTAACAGTTAGCGACAAAATCGTCATGGTTGTCACACGTTTACATTGGTTCACTTAAAGACTCGACTAGTAATACTCGCTCAAACAGGAATACTGTATTCCTCGAACCATCCCCGCGAACAATCTGCTAGCACCAGATGAGCCCTATTATTCGCCATTTGCACTTTAACTAGTTTCCACATTCCACCGAATCAGTTGCTGCTAAGACTAGGGGCAGGTTGTACCACAAACAGCTCATACTTCGACGTTTTCACTATGTATTCATTGCCGGATTATAAATGGTACATTTTCTAAATCAATAAAATAATATTTAAGAGGCGGTGATATTGACAAAGGTCGGTTTTGTGCAACCAGTTTTTAACCGGGTTCAATTTTTTATATAGTTTTACTTTGATTCCGGAGTCCGTTTCAGGCAAACCAAAAATTGACGCATATACTAGTTAAAACTAATAAAATTAATCTTATTCTATGGTTCTCACAATTCACGAAGGCGATTTTTTTCTTATTCCTTTAGGCACATTGTCTAAAGATTAAACCAATCGCGTCCGTGAATTGCAAGCACTATAGCAGGCTGTTTGCCGAGAGTGTGTATGTATATCTAATTCCTTGGCATTCCTTATATCCTGAACATGATTAAACATATTTCTATACACAAGGTATGATTGGATTAATTTAGATTTCTAGATTGAGTAGAGTATAGTCAGCAGCACTTGTAACTTGTAATACAAGCGGAAGTCTCTTTCTAACAACAGGTGTCAAAAAGTGACTTCCGCTTGTATTACAATTTACAAGTGTTCTAGAAATAGGCCTCAGGTGTTCAAAATGATCGTGATACGCTTAACAATAAAGTCATGTCAAGCTCAATAAGAGCTCGTCGGCCGATTAGCTATTTCTGCTGCTGACTGGAGATACAAAAACATAAGCTCTAACTTAACACCTGGACTGGGTACTTTAAGTCGGTGGCTCCAATATGCTAGAAATCGATCGCTGTGGAGATTTTTGGGGAGGCCTATGTCCAGCAGATGTCCATGGCTGATAATCGTATTTTTTAACCTGCTATCTGAAAACCGCTCGTGAATCCTTAGGTGGAGTTTGCGGTTACATTTTATCCATGGAACAAATTCAATAATTGTAATAGACATAGAAAACTGATAGGCACCCGACACTGTCTGGAACCTAGAACTACTTCTTTTGTTTATTTAGCTCCTTGTCGCTCGAAGGGAATAGAAGCAGTTAGTTGTTTAATTTCGATGTTCGGGGGTTAAGTGGTTCCTAAGAGTAAGCAGTTACGCCAAGCGAGCGATGGTATCCAATATCGCGCTCTCGAAACTCGACCCGACGAGTCTTGTCCGACGCAATATCGTGCGCTGGTCTTCACTACACTTCAAGCTATTCCTCAATTCTTTGTACAGTCATCTACATGTTCAAACGCCCTAAATATATCTGCCACCATGCATATTTTTTAAGAATGAATTATTATTTCGCGTTTTCGGTCAAATATTGCTCGACATCTTTTACTCAGTAACAAGGAGCATAATTATGCCGTTCGTGCGCGTTGGCTGAGAGAGTCTGCATCGGTCGGTGAGGTACCCGCTTCTATAAATACCTATAGTTTAATAGGTAGGGTTTTAAGTGACAAAGTAGACTCCTCCACTCTGAATAATTGAGATGGTGTCTCTTATATGTCTCTTATATTGATTAAAAGGCTATTCATAACATCACAAATTTACCTATAAAATTTTTGCTATCGTATCAGATAATATAATAGGGTAAACTTACGTATTAAATAGAACATATTATGTAAACATATATATGAGTATGACACATAAGTAAGTCATGTCTATTAAGAATCAGTGTAAGAAAAAAAGGTTAATTTATATTAATTCGTAAATGAAAGTGACTTGAAAACGTAGAAAGCATTTAAATATTACTCCACTGAGCTAAGTTGGTACAAAAACTTTTGACAGGAAACACCTAGTTTTCAACTGACCACTTAAATTATGAGTATTTAGCTTAAAACTCTATTTCAATTTATTATAATTAAAATTGAATTATTAATTTGCTCGTGTTAACAAGGTCGGCCGCCTGAAATATAATTTAATTATAAATAATTAAATGTTAACATATCCAATAGCTTCAGGCTGACCGAGTTATGTTAGTCAACACAACAAACACACGCTCCCTTAATAATGTTTATGAACAAGCTTAATAATACATAACATATACAATTATACAACAAATATAATATTAATATACACAACTAGGACACAACTGATTTCAGCAACTACTGTCGCCAACCCGCCTGCCAGCCTGGCGATTACGGAAACTCCCCCTCAAGATGATACAAGTCAAATTTGGGGAGGTCTATGTCTAGCAGTGGATGTTTTATATCAAATGTAATGATGATGATAAACTAAGACACAAATATTTTTAGCACGCACAGGCCACAAAACTAATAATTTCATTGGTTTTAAGTAATTTATTTATTTACTTAAATATTTTGGTACAATTACTAAGTTATAAACGGATAAACGCACGTGTAATTATATCGCACTAGGCGACATGTTTCGGGTAAGCTCTGGTACCCATCTTCAAGCCGAGTCAGGACACACCGATCGCGGTTAGTTTATCCGTTTGTAACTAAGTAGTAGTAATATGGCTCACAACAGTTTTAATTGTACTTTGGGACAATCTTCTACAAATCGACCTAGTCCTACGGTAAGCTCAGTCAGATTATCTTATAGGTACTAGACGACGATATATCTAATAGATAAATACATATTAATACTTAAATACATAGAAAACATCCATGATTCAGGAACAAATGTCTGTGCTCGTTACACAAATAAACGCCCTGACTGGGATTCGAACCCTGGATCTTCGGCTTCATAGGCAGGGTCACTACCCACTAGGCCAGACCGGTCGTCAATAATACTGCTAAATATATATATGATTCCTTTCGTGTTATGGCCGGGTTATAGTCAGAGTTGAAGCATTAGTAGCAAGCATAGGTACTGAAGTTGCGGGTTCGAATTTTCCCTTCACTTTTGCTTATGTATATGTATCTCATATGTATATTTCAATTTACGCCGAGACAAATGAATATACTTAATTCTACTTAAATTAATAAAAAAATGCCAAAACAAAAACTCAACTCAATTTGTTTTTTAACAGGACAACTTCGCCAACTCTAATAATATTCGGGACGCGGAATCCTTACAATGAAATTGCGTGAAAATGGCAGAAAAGTTTCTTTGTATATGGTTACGAATTGGAGGAAACGCAATATTGTCGGATTGGTTGTAAACCTGCACAACACTGTTGGGACGAAATCTTTTTTGCCGAAATCTGTTTTATTAGCGTTCAATTGGGCATGAATGGAAACACTGAAGGTCTGAATTGCGGTGGTAGTACTATGAACAAATGACTTTCTGATAGCGTCATTTAACGAAACTAAACTTCATCATTCACTTTTGTCCCAGCTTTAAGTTATTTTTATACTTGATAACCAACTAATATTGTAAAGTGAAGTAAAATTGCTTACAATGAAAATACCTTTTAATAATATTTATATTATTTAACTATAATAATAATATTTATTTGGCGTAGGGATGTGACGGCCCCATCGCCCACTGGTTTTCACCAGCGCCATCAGTCAACACAAACCGGATTGTGGTGAGCTGTTGGAGAGTAACGACTCCACGTACCTGAGTGCCCCTGGGGTGCCCTGTCGGACAGGTGGGACAGGTCCCCTGCCTCTGGCTTGCCTTCACCGGCCGTCCAGAGTGGGGTCGCGAGAGCTGCGTTCTCGAGGGTAGATGTGGAAACCTAAGTGGCGAGTTGGCTATATGTTTAAAGTCCAGTGACACCTCTCTACCCTTAGCCCTATGCACCGGTGTTGCCCTTTAGCCATCTTTGATGTCGCTTTTTGTGGGGGCCCATCTCGCATAGGGCGAGTCACCGTCTGCCGGAAATAAAATTGAATACCATTTTATTAGGCAGACGTCCGGTTTTTTATCCAATAGCCCAGTAGCTAGTCCATCCTTTCCAGCCAATAGCCTAGTACATTTTAGATTTCATTATAACTCAATAGTCCTTACACCATGGCGGGTGCTGTCTTTGTGCGCGTCCCATGATACGGACAGGGGCAACATCCGCTTAGTGTACCCCTTACATTTCATTAAATTGTCGAAAGGGCCTCTGCGCGTTGGCTCGATCTGGCTCCGCGTACGCCTCCCAAATGTCCGGAACACCATTGTTCCGTGTACGGAAGAGACATACAAATAATAATATTTATATTATTAAAAGGTACTTTTAATTCAATAGCTGAATTTAATATTTAATAATATAATTTAAAATTTCATAACGATCACATTAATTAATTTAGGTATTTAGAATTTTATGCTTATAAAAAATACTAGATCCAATGCAATAAAAAAAAAAACAACAGAACAATAGATAAAATATAAGTTTACAATAAATATGAGCGACTAATTAGTTGCATTTAGCTAACTAGCAAAATTATTGATTACATTCAATTTTAAACATTTAAGAGTGCGTTGAATGAAATAATGAGTCATGTGGAGGATTGCTCTACAGGCTTCTGAACTAAGATAATAAAGCTTATAATCTACACACGCTTGGCAGATGGGTTGGTGACTTCAGTAGGTATTGATTCGGTTTCGTCGTACGCTGCTGCCCATCCGTCGTTTTTGCTCTTAAGATTGTGAGCCCAGCGTAATTATGATAATGAAGTACCTATCACTGAATAACCAAGTATCAGTATCACCAATGAAACCAATATAATATGTCCTATATCTTTGTAAACTTAAAAGCCAGACTTCGTCTTTAAAATTATAACTTTATATCTTATCCGAAATTAGTAGAAAAAGAAAATCTCAGCGATCTTATTCTAAGTCTGTGAACTGGTTATTCCGAAATGCTATTAACTAAGCCAATTTGCTTGCTCCTACCAAATGAAGCGAGTTTCAAAATCATCGTACATTGCTATTGAAACATCGCAGTGTCATTGAAATTCATCGAACTAAAGCATATATGCTAGACGGCATACTACAGTCTACCTGGTGGTTTTGGTAGAACAGTGGTTGTAACATGTGATTGCACACATTTTGCCTGACGTTTAAATTGTAGCATTTGTTATAAGTTTGTATTTAAACTTACATGAGACATATTTAATAATTAACGATAATAAAATTATCAAATACCCACAAAGAAAATAACATAAAATAAAAATAAAATAATAATTAACGATTAATACGGTACTACTCACGTTTATTTAGTCACTCGCGCGACATGTTTCGGAGAACATAGGCCTCCATTTTCAAGCACTAAGAGTGCTGAGTGTCCGATCGGTTCGCCGCTCGCGTCACCGGCCCGTCGCGCACTCAAACGCGTCGCGTCGCGTTCTCGTAGACAGACAGGCGTTCTTGGCAAACCGTTGGCAAGATATAGGAACCTTCCGTGCCTCAGACAGCTCTTCCTCCCGACTCAACCCCCGATTCCAAAACAATAATACCTACCTGGGATATTTCAGTATGCACGTTAGTCTAGCACAAACGCTTCAAACACATTGAATTTGGCGCTTGTGAGCCATGTAGACAGCAAAACTTCTACCAAGGTCACGTGGTAGAAACTGCACTTGTATGCTGTTTAATGTCTAGTGTAGCACATGCTTAAATATACATATCTAAGGGCGCAGCAGTGTCCCCGCAAGAACGACCGAAGCTTCATATTTTAACTAACTGTAGTTAGGCATCGTAAAATTACAACGAGTAGAGTCAGAAGCTTGGTACCACATGAGATCTGACAACATTTTGACATTGGGTGTCATATTATTTTTTATTATGCAGAAACGTCTGCTAGCGAATATCTTCGATATTTAAATCGAAAGAAAAATAGAAAATTTTGACTGGGAGCGGGACTCGAACCCACAACCATTGGATCACTAGTCCAGTGCACTTCCAATTGTGCATAATAAAATAATTTAGAATGGGGTAGCACATTGTTATCGATGAATTCTCAATGTAAATTGAGACTTCGATGCCGTTAAGTGTTCAATACGCTGACGGTAGATGTGACTACACGTCACCCATGATGACGTATACCACGAAGGATAAGATAGAAAAATTTGACAAGTCTAAGCGGTACTCGGATAGCTCAATTGGAAGTGTACTGGGCTAGTGATCCAGTGGTTGTGGGTTCGAGTCCCGCTCCGAGTCAAAATTTTCTATTTTTCTTTCGATTTAAATATCGATTGGGTGTCATAATTATGGTTGTTTCTTATCATTAGTTTATGTTACATAAATATGTTATTGGTGGTATAAATTTAACCAGCCCCCGCTCTGACTGTAGTAGCAGCAATCAGTCACCGTAGCCTATCCTGTAACGGAAAACAATTTACACGACCTTGACCTTGAGATTTTAAGCCCTCTGAGATCTCTGGCGACCTGACTCATCAGGCAGAAACAGAACACTAAATATGAGAAGAGCCTAGTGCTTTTGCCAGTGGTTTTTTGTCCTCCACCTTCTAGAAAGCCAGACCTTACTTTTCCAATCACACATTTGTGTGAGATATGTGTCATTCACTGTCAGTCAGTCAGTCAGTGTTACCACGCTGTGTACCGCTCCAAATTTGCCTGAGATGTCATTCCCTAAACATACACCAATCATACGACACAAATTGGTAGTAAGTGGTTCGATTCAACGGAACCGGTTGAACCGAACCGCTTGACTACTACTTGGGTAACACAGTTTATGAACATCTTTGCACTTCGTAAAATTTTTGAATGTTTGCTGTGTGTCACCTTTTTATTTATTTTGTAATAAGTATAGGCTTCAAAACGCTGCACATTACAATGTTTGAATACAATTATTAATTAATATGAGTACAATTATAATTCACTAAGTTTTAGTGGAATTCATTATTGAAGTTGCCGTTGGCTTTGAAATAACTAAAGTTATAAATGTAAACCATATTTCGCAAGCCATGTGGTTTAGACAATTCAAAGCTAAAAGTTGGCTTTGTGCTTGCTTTAGTGTTTCGTAACTATTATAAAATTCTTAAGATTCTTTAGATAAAGCATAGGTTTATAGAGTACAGACCTATGTCCAGAAATGTACGTCCTTCGGCTGATATGATGATGATAGATACAGTATAACTAGAAAATATTATAAGAAATAAACCAATGTCATATTATAAGTGAATGAAGGCGGCGGCAGTAAATACAATAGTTATTTGTTTTTTTAAGAGAGCCAAGTTAGGTTTAAAGTCACGAGAGGGAAACAGCTGTCGAATGAAACACAAAATTTTACCTAACTGTGAGGGAAAAACTATCTCTTAAACATTACAAATTTTACAAAAATGTATTCGATGTAGTTTTACAAAACTATCGTGAGACGCAAACATATTAAGGTCTGCTATTTGAATCGGCAGATAAGCACATACCTTACAGATACCTATAGAGATAGAGGTTAGGTTAAGTTTTGCTCCGTCACGAGGAGCCTAATCATGAGCCGTTTGAGTCGACTGACCTACGAATACACTCACCTAGCAATACGAATACTACAGCTGTCGAGCAATGTTCGTGAGAAACTTATAAAACGTGAGATACATTATTCAATACAATGCAATGTAATGTTGTTTTGAGAATAAATTATGAAATATATTATCAGTGATCGATTATTTGGATTCTCCCTCGCGGGATGTCATGTAGAAAAGTTAATAAAGATACGACAGTTTCCCGCGATATCGAACAAATCTTTCAAAAATAAATCAACTTAATTTGTCTGTAAGGAATTTTTTACTTACTCGCCGAAGTTTTAATCAAACGGCACAAAATGTGCCACTTTGGTGTTAGTACCTAAATGAGCTGTCAGTGTGAACACTTGTGCTCATTTGTTTGATTTCGACAAAAGAACGGCGAATATGTAGGTACGCGTGTCTATCAGCTACTTAGATGTTTTAAAGTATAATAAAATAAAGACGTTGTGTTTTTGCCTTTTGTAACAACATAAAGCCCGGACTCCCGGGGCATATCCATACTAACATAATGATTGAGGTCGTTCACCCCGTGTCTAATCCAAATAACCCATCATTGTATATTATACGTCTATTAAAAAAAAGAATGCAAATTGCAAAACAGTCTATTGAACCTTTCCGCTACAAACACAACAAAGTAACAACCCACACTCGATAGTGTGAAACTACATTATAATTTATAAAACTCCCTCGTTTCGTGAATCCTTTCTGTAGTATAAAAGTTTGAACACATTTTGTAAATTAATTTAACATTCCCGAGCTCCCCAGAGTGTTTGTTTATACTGATAGTTGAAAAGTTATACTTTCTGTGATTTACTAATATATTTACAATAGACAATAGACAAAGTATTCCCGCTCCGAGTTGTTTATGGTGCAAAGACAGTCTATTACCCAGCGTGGTAATGCAGCAATAAATTGTGGGCACTATTGCACCCGAAACGAATACATTACACCAAAGGTTTTTATTGAGTTGACAAATTCGCGGGGCTAATTCCGCTCGGTTTGCCCTTTGGGCATGTAAAGCAACCTAACAAACCTAATCTACCTACTGTTTTATCTTTGGGTTTCCTCCTATGGGTTTCTTCTTCTTTCTCTCTTTTATTCCTATGGGTTTCCTCAAATAAACTCAAACACAAACGTTTATTCAGTAAATAGGCCACAAGTGCTCTTATACACGTCAAGTATACAAAAGTAAAAGAGAAAAATATAAACTACACCTCTGAGCCGAGAAGCATTTTGGCTTGTATGACCGGCAGGAAACTCAGCGAGACTTATTTTTTCAAAACAGTATTACAAAACAAAAACTTAAAGATACACAAAAATGCGTTATTCTATAAGAAAACATATCAAACCATTATAAAAACTGAATGAAATGTACCCTCACCATGAGTTGTGACATTGAAGTTTTCGATAACGAGTATCGAGTTTACTATCTTTGCATCTCGTTCGCACTAAAACAGTACAAGCGAGATGCACAGATAGTAAACTCGATACTCGTTATCAAAAACCTCTATGTTACAACTCATGGTGAGGGTATTGAACTGAAGAATAAGTTCTACGTTCGCAGCTATTATAATATATAATATTTCGACAGCTAATACGGAGCCCGCTTCGCTCCGCGTTGCCCCTATCTCCGCTCGGTTTGTTCTTCGGGCATTTAAAGAACCTAAGCATCCTATTATTGTACACTAGCATGGGTTTCCTCCAAAGAATACAAGATTTTTGTTCGCAACTGGTTCCGATAAAAGAGAGAAGATCACCATTTGTTGCGAATAGCAATGAAAATCGCCGAAAGGTATTTTTATTTTATTCTATGATACGAGGAGTAGTAGTTTATATTGAACTGAGCTTTATTTTCACTAACTTCTGCCCGTGACCTAGTCGGCGTATAATAAGTGCTTCGAGCCGTTTATTTTCAATGTGGCTACTTTACACTAAAAATTATAGCCTAGATTATCATTATGTATTGTATGAGCTGTAATATTTTAAAGTTTCATTAACATCCTTTCAGTATAGTTTGCGTAACAAGAACATCCATTAATCTATCCATTCAAACTTGAGCATTTAAAATATTAGTAAAATACATTTCCAGCTCAGAACTTTTCTTGGTTAACCAATTTTGATGATTCTTTTTTTATTTCAAAGCTAGTGCTTTCAACGAGGATCTACTTAAACTTGAACATGGTCCTGGTCATTCTCCACGCTGGCGCAGGCCTCACTCAAACATGACTTGTATCATCTTGGGGTGTAGTTACTATAGTCGCCACGCTTGGCGGGTTGGCGACCGCAGTATCTGTAGGTTTCGACGGACGCAACTACTCACCCGTCGGTTTTTTTCCTTTTTGTTGCCTCTTACAAAACCCGCGAGAGGCGGGCGTCCAAAATTTTTGATTATAATTTTCCGTTTTCCAAAGGTACGCACAATTCCAAACCTTTTACTTTACTGCGAAGGTTCGTTACGTTAAAGACAGAACTACCATTACGTCTTATTAGAGCAGGTGTTATTTAGTGAAAATCGATAGCGAACAGTGGAAAAAATAAGACCGTCGTTGTAGCAAATTAACAATTTCGGTCCGGTGCTTAAGTCAATTTATGTGGATGGTAGATGTTCGGTTACACTTAGCCTAATTCTACCGCTTTAACGGTACAACTAGAAGGTACTTTTATAAAGCATTATTGGCGTTTTAAGGAATACAAAGTATGTAATGAATGAAAATGACGGCTTTGCTGAATGAAACCATAAAAAGGTAAAAAAGATCTTATTTTTCAATTTAGGCACATAACATGCACTTATGAACGACTACAAACTAAATTCTACTAACGGTTCCAACCTTACACCCTGACCCGAGAAGATACCGGCAAGAAATTACGGCGGGACTTATTTTTTAAAAACAGTGATACATCAAATCTTAAAGTACATAATTGTGCGTAGTACCAAAACGAAACATATCAAGCCATAGGTCTCCATTTTCAAGCACTAAGATTACCGAGTGTTTGTTCGCCTCGCCGCTCGCGCTACCGGCCCGTCACGCACTGCCGCGAACCGCGCGTACGCTCTTCATGTCAAAACTCGGCACACTTATGGCCCGGCCACGACAATGCGCGACTTGCGGCGCGGCAAGCGTTTTATCTGTTCGTTGCGCGGTCGAGGCGCAATACACTGCGATTAGTTGGGATCACACGCAATGAACATATAAAACGCGTCACAATTCGCACAATGTCATGGCTGGGCCGTTAATGCTTGAAAATGGAGACCTATGCTTATACTAATGCTTTCCGAAACATTTCGATTCGTAAAATATTATTAAGACAAATCTTATGTTTTTATATATAAGGTTTTTGACGCAGATTTTTGCAAAAAATTCGCAAGTTAGTTGAACGGCACTAATTGTTTGTAATTAAACTGCAGTTAAGCGAAAAAATATTATTATTAAGAAAATTAAGAAAAATATATTATTATATTAAGCGACGAATAACTGTTATACTTTTTATTAGTTATATTTAAAAATTAGTAGTTTGTAGTAGTAGTAGTTTATACTGCGTTCGCCAATCCACCGGGCAATCGTGGCGGTTATGCCATAAAACCCTCCATGCTCAATGATCCTTGTGGCGGTCTATGGTGGAGGCTTGTGTCCAGCAGGAAACGTTCGTGCCGTAGAAGTTTATGTTTTGTTGTTAAATTGATAGGATGAATAATAAAAATGTACGCTTTTAAATTGCATTTTTTGATATCTATATGCATATGCGTGCAGCTCGCAGCTCGGAGCTAAATGCAAATCATTTACCCATAAAGTGACTTTATTGCGTTTCCAGTAAAGACTTGCGACCGATAGGATATTTTATATAAAACGATGGTTTATGCGTCAAAATAAGCTATTGGAGGTTCCCTGTAAGATAAACAGATTATCTGGTCTCTATGACTTGCTAGTCAGGTATCGGACGTTTACAAACTAACTGGTCAGTAGAACTACTGCTGGAAGTCGATGGCAACAATGTGCTAGACAGAGCGATTGATAATATATATAGATGACAAATTAAGTCTGCAAAATGACCCCACAAAAACTAGCCCAGAATCGCTATTTGAGCACTGTGAGCACGCTCACGGGCGATCCGATTCTTTTTTTCTGTACTGTGCTGTGAGCGTCATTCAGACCATGGTTCAGATGTCCACTGCTATGATATGCACATATGTCAAGCAGCGGACAATAGTGGGCAGATGGATATGCCAATGGCGTCAACCATATGAACATAAACATCCAAAAATTGAATACAATAATAAAGATTTAATATTAATTGTATTAGTTGGGTGACTTTATATTGTGTTGTTATTCTGTCCATCAGTTAGCGGACAACAAAAGCATAGTATGAAAAGAAATGCAGCACCACGTTCTAGCAACGCGCCTGGTAAGTGACCCGTTATGAACGTACATCTATAACATATAAAATATAAATATTGTACACAAAAATAGGTAAGTACATAGTATAAAGTTCAGTATTTACACCAGAGTAGATTGAGCAAATAACCCAGCTTGATGTGTCGAAGGGCGTCTTAGGATACACGATTAGACGCTGATTTTCAGTGAAGCCTGCTTAAACTAAAACCAATACTACAACTAAAAACTAAAAATAGAAACTAAAGACTAAATATTTTGTTTATTTTGATGCAATAAAACAAGAGTGACCAGGGGAACATAACCATGGCCATGAGTCCCATAAAATAATTGATCAAGTTATTTGTGTAAATTAGCCCTGATACTAAAATATGTCCAATGACAGCCTATTTTGTATGCTATTTAAGATGAAGGTACATTCTTCGGCAAACAAACATTACCGCGATGTACAACTGGCATCAAATGTAACAGCGACATCTCTTATGGGATTAAGAAAGTGCCCTTACCGTTTTAACACTATGGCGGCTACAGTTCCAATTGACCTAGATTTTAAAGATCCGTTAACCGTACATATAATCTGCGCACCTATTTGCCAAGCCCGCAAATAACATCTGTGTACACAATCCCTCGCGTTCGTTTGTTTGCGCCATAACTCAGTCCGCGGCCAGAAACAATGAGACGAGAAATCAAAGCTATTGGAATTCTAAATTTTGAATTTAGTAGCGTAACCGTTTAGTGTGTCATAGAATATATATTTGAAAGAAAGAAAGAAAAATTGTTTATTTGGCGAAATAAAATTAACACAGAAAAGAACATTACAGGATGTGACTACAAATAAAACACCAAACAGGATGCCACTCAGCATGAGTCGTTACATGACTGGCCATGCAGCGACGCTGATTTTCAGTGCACCCCAAAAAAAAAAAACAGAAATATAAAATAATACACATAGTAAAAAGTATTATCACTATGACAAAAGTAAATTATTATAATATTTTAACGCATTTTATTACCTTAGAGCTTCCTATTGACGACAAGTCTTGCCTACTCGTAGTGGGTATCAAAATCCCAGGAAGAGGATTTGTCTGTGTGATGAGCATGAGCACATGTATTTGTTTCTGAGTCATGGGTGTTTTCCGTGTTTTTAAGTATTTGTATATGTATTAAATATATCGTTGGCTGAGTACTCGCATAACAAGCCTTCTTGAGCTTACCTTGGGTTCGGTCAATTTGTGTGAGGATATGTCCTGTATTATTATTATTTATTTTGAGGTTGAATTTCATGTAACCAAGTGTATTTTTGTTGTGTGTTTATCACATGGTTGTTATTGTTAATATTTTATTTATGAGTTACGGACATTATCTAAGTATTTAAGTAACCTGCAACCTAGTAGGTACCTACTGTGGGATTTTGTAACGATTTCTGTGAGACTATGTGGATTTTTGTATGAAAGTTTAACTCATATGTACTTAAATATATTTGATCATATAAATTATTACTTTTGAAACTAAGAAACATGTTTTGGACCCGGGTATGTCCTTAAACTACGTCCAACAATGAGAGGTAGGGCGCAGCGTAGTGCCATCACGCTCGAGTCTGGAGAAGCCCAACTGGGGAAGTACCTCCTCCTTACAGAAGACCACAGCCATAATAGCACTGTTACCTTTCAGGTATGTAGTGTTGTGTTCCTGATGGTGAGCAAGATTCCCAGAGCTCCAACCCCCTTTAAATGTCGGCTACACACTTGTGACTGCCCTGGTGTTGCGGGTGCCCATGGGCGACGGTAATTGCTTACCATCAGGCAATCCCTCTGCTCGTTTGGCACCTAATGTCATTAAAAAAAAACTAAATCTAAATTAACTAAAAATTTCAATTTGTTTAAAATAAACATTTATATAACTATATTATTAAAAAACGACATGGTACCGAAGATACTGGCAGTATTTTCCCGTTGTATTGCAAAAAAGATGGGCGAGGCAGCTGACAGAGACGGTCACCAGTATACACCAGTGTCCACCAGCCACTTTGAGATGTCCTTGAATACAGGATGGTAAAACTGGGAGGGTCTTGACACCGAAACGAGCGAAGTTGTACACCGAAACCTTTATATTTATCCGTTTTAAATATTCATGTCACGTTATTTAAAAAAAATATTAAATAGGGGTACAGATTGATCAATTCAAATACAAGCGCGAGCACTATTTTATCGAAAACATGACTCTGATACGACCATTCAATAACTCATTTCAATATTATCGTTTCACAATCAGCAATTGCTTTAATAATCTGGACTGCACATCTATGTACAATTATACAGTCAAGGCTATATAGCCTTTTATAGAACATTTGTTCAGGATATATATCGATATCGATATATATAGCCTAAACAAATGTTGCTACGTTCGTGGTGTAGAAGCAATCCCTAAAGTGATTGCTCTTATTATAGGAAACACCCGGTATATATACACGGTATACACTATATTAATTGATATTATGGTGAAATAATGTATAAGTACATACCTTTATAAATACAGTCAAAGATATTTTACGATTTAGAGTTTTAGATTTTTTTTTAATAAGAATTACGGCACACATAAATGGTAGATGTAGCTGTTGCCTCCTAGACGAATTGGATTTTATTTATTTATTTATTTATTTAGTCTTTATTGCACAAAACACAAAAGTACAAAAGGCGGACTTAATGCTACAAAGCATTCTCTACCAGTCAACCTTTAGGCAAAGCAGAGAGGTTGTAGGCGGTTCTTAAAAAACAAAATAAACATAAACCAATTAAAAAACATTTAAATATAAATTAAACATACTTATATACATTAATATAATATACATGCATAAACATACATAAATACATAATACTAACATAAACTGATGGAAATACAGGTATGAAATCAGATGAAACTCTACAAAACAGAAATACTAAGGTTTTTCAGTTCTACCAGCAAAGTAGTCACATAAAGATTTTTTGAAAGCAAACCTATTCTGGCACTGTCTAACATTGACAGGGAGATTATTCCAGAGGCGAGCAGCCTGGACGGAGAAGGAATAGGACATGAAGCCGGTATGGTGAGACGGAATTGAAAGGGAACGGTTGCCGGAGGAGCGAAGCTGACGAATACGAGAAAGACCATAGTACTGGAAGAAAGATTTTAGGTATTCAGGGGACTGAGGATTGTTAATGACAGAAAAGAGGGTACACAGCATGCGAATGTTACGGCGTATACGAATAGGAAACCAGCCAAGCTTAGAGCGGTATGAGGAGACGTGATCGTATTTACGAAGACCAAAGATGAAACGGATACAATTGTTTAATAAACGATCCAACTTATCCAGAAGTTCTTCATTTAAGTCCGGATAACACACATCACCGTAGTCAATTATAGGTAGGATTAAGGTCTGAATAAGTAAGATCTTGGTTTGAACAGGTAAGAAGTTTTTAAGTTTATTCAGAGAGTGAAGAGAACCGAAAACCTTACGACTTATCTCAGAGACCTGAGTTCTCCAACTCAGTGTAGCATCAATGTAGATCCCTAAGTCTTTGACACTCTGGCTAAAGGGGATAGAAATACCATTAAAATACACGGAGGCGTTAGACTCAATTTTCGTGAGCTGGCGAGTGCTACCAATGACAATTGCCTGACACTTGGAAGGGTTGACAAATAAACCGAACTTTTCGGACCACCGCTGAATATGCATGAGGTCTAGATTTAGCTTGTCAATCGCAGCAACAAAGTCAGCAGTATTACAGTGGTAATAAAGTTGGAGATCGTCAGCGTAGAGATGGTACGAGCAGCGAAGTCCGGGGGTAATGAAGTTGACAAAGATGGAGAACAAAAGTGGAGA
This sequence comes from Grapholita molesta, assembly GCA_022674325.2. NCBI lineage: Eukaryota > Metazoa > Arthropoda > Insecta > Lepidoptera > Tortricidae > Grapholita > Grapholita molesta. The sequence continues at coordinate 16,568,980 of CP053124.2, read as the reverse complement.
AAGAATGCCTCCTTGGGGCACACCAGTGTCTACATCACACCATTCTGAAAAACTGCGATCAACACGAACCGCTTGCTGACGCCCATGAAGATAAGAAGAAAACCACTTCAAGGTGCTTGGCGCCATGTTGAGATGTTTAAGGAGGGCAAGTAGAATTTCATGGTCAACAGTATTAAATGCATTAGAAAAGTCGACGAGAACAAGAACTGTGACCATTTGGTTCTCCATGCCGCGTCTAATGTCTTCAGTCACCTTGAGTAGCGCAGTACACGTGCTATGTCCTGGCCGAAAACCTGACTGTACGGGGCTTAATAACTTGTGGGAGAAAATAAACATTGACAGCTGTTTGTGAGCCACCGCTTCAGCGATTTTGGACAGAAATGGCAGTATGGAAATGGGTCGAAAATGAGTAACCAAGGACGGGTGATTTATTTTTGGCAAAGGTATGACGAATGCTCTACGCCACAGTGCAGGAAAGTCGCCGTTGAAAAACGAGAAATTAATAATATCAGTCAGCACGGGGAGCACAGAGTCAAGGATTGAAACTATCATGTACCGACCAACATCATCACATCCTACGGCTTTGGATTTAATGGCTTTAATAATGGCTCTAATCTCAGATTGAGAAGAAGGTGAAAAAGAAAAAGGATCAGTACCAATTGAAGGAAGAGCTAAAATTTCAAAGAGAGTATTTATTTTGGTATTGCTGTCCACAGATAGTGTTGAAGAGAAGTGCCTGTTTAGGTCAGAAAGGGAGATGGAGACGCCATCAAATTGGTAAGAGTTCTTGCCGAAACCCAAAGACTTTAAAAACTTCCAGACATCAGCCATGGAAGACGAAGTGACATTTTGATGTATAAACCGACGCTTCGCTGATCGCACCATCTGGTTGCAACGGTTACGGGCAGTTCAACAAACAAACACCTTCCAAGCAAACACCTTCCAGTTTTCATCCGTCCGGTCACGCTTATAGCGATTAAAAGCACGATTCCTTTTACGCATAGCCATGCGCACACCTTCAGTGATCCACGGCGCAGGAGGCCTCCTCACTCTGACTGCATGTAATGGAGCGTGCTTATCGAAAGCTCCTAATATTGCTGCGTTAAAGAGAGAAACCTTGGATTCTGTCGAAGTAGCTTGATGAACAGGAGACCAGTCGATTGCCGCAGTGTCACGGAGTAACGCATCTGAGTCAATCTTGGCATAGCTACGCATGAATATTAACGCAGGTTTATACTTGACCGGTTTGATTTTATAAGAGACAAAAACCAAGTCATGGTGAGAGAAACCGGGAGCAAGGAGCTGACCATGTTTAATAATATGACTCGGGGAAGAAGTAAGAATTACATCCAGCCAGGTGTCGGAGAAAGCAGTATGATGAGTAGGAGTTAAAGGCAAAAGAGACAAATTAACAGACTTAATTAAATTTTGTAATTTGCGGCTTTGTGGAGTGTTCTTGCAGAGGTCAGTATTAAGGTCACCCATAATGAGGTGATGTGTGTAATCAGAGCTAAGAAGTTCAAGTACTTTTTCAAGGTCCGAAAAATAATCGACGCCAGGGGGGCAGTAAACCACTCCCAGTACGGCCTTGGCGCCTTTGACATTCAACTCGAGAAACAGCCATTCCGCAGAGCACAAGTAAGGAGAAGGAGAAACATGTAAAAGTTTATACGGAATATTGCTTCTCAAGTAAATGGCAACACCACCGCCACCCTTACCAGTACGGTCGTTCCTAACCAGAACAAAACCGGGTAGTGCGTAACCAGTAGAATCGAGGGTAGGTTTCAGCCAACTCTCAGATACAAGTATTGCATGAACAAAGTCGGACTGAAAAGTATCTAAAAGGTCAGTGAAGTGAGCAGGAATGCTTTGGGCGTTAATATGGCACACGTTAAAGTTTTTAGAGTTCTGAAATTCGCGAGACACCAGAGTGCCCAAACTAAGAGAAGTGTCAGGTGAGTTTAGAGATATAAAAGTGGAACTATCATTGCTAGCAGAATAGAAAGTTTCATCATCAGACATATATATAAATATAACTACAATAAATACAATACAGACACAAATATAAAAAATATTTTAAATATCCAAAGTAGTAATTATACACTACACACACAATTCTGCTAATCCTGCCGGTTCTGTTAGAAATATCAAGGTACAACGAACAGTAATAATAAAGAAAATATGTAAATAATTGAACATTAAAAAACAAAAGTGAAAGACGCGACAATAACGGTGACTCAAACACATTCAATCAAACTGACAGAACAAATGTCATGTTACACGTTTGGTTAAACGTCATAAGTGAAAATAACAAATTGAAATTGTAAATATAAAAACAGGGTAAGATGGGAAATTAAAAAGTACCAAAACGCAAACACTGTCTCTGCTATTTCGCGCCGTAAACCAAGAGAGCTTCAGTGAAAACGTTCTGTCATGTTACAACACTACGAAAGCTATTCTCCACGGCGAGGGGCAGATACAGCAGCGGTCCCCGTCCGATCCACGGTCGCATCAGGATTAGACGACGTCGACATCGACGACTGTGGCCGGTGCACGATGCGGAGATCCTTGAGGCGCTCGATATCAACGTCCGTCTCCACACGCTCACGAGCACCCGAGGACAGCTTAACAAAAATGTTCCCGTCCAGCGACCAGCAACTTTTCATACCGAACACCTTTCTCGCTTGAGTAAACAGTTCTTGTCGCAGCGGAGTAAGGAAGTCAGTTATGGTGAAACAGGTTCCCTTGCAAGCTGTCTTCTTTTGCCATACCTGAGACTTGAGACGAAGGTCAGCGAAGCGCACGAGTACGGGTCTAGATCGGCTCTCGGACGGCTTACCCAGCCTATGGCAAGCCCTGAAAGAAGTGGCGGAGACATCGGGGATCTTAAGACGCTCAGTGATAATGCCGGTTATGGAAGATGTCAAAGACTCGCCGGATGACACGGGCCACAGAAAAATAAAAACTATAGAAGTGTAATGTGGGCGTGGCGCGTGTGGCAACAGTGCGCGCAGAAGCGCGCAGTCGTACCACAGACTGCGCTCAGTTAGTCACGAGCGGCTAAGCATAACTGATCAGCAGGAAAAGTGACAATAATCATAGAAATATGGCTTATTTCGCTATTTTAGAGAACGTAATCCAAAGATCGAGTTTAAATTTTGATCACAAAGGTAATTTACTATCAGTTAATCTTATTTCATTATTATATTAATAATTTATTGACATATTTCTCCTTCGGAAAAATATTTTTGTACGCGTAATATAAATCCCAACTTTACTCTTAAGAAATAAGGTTGAAATCCAACTAGCATCAAACAGCAGAACATTCTCGAACATGTCAATTGTGGTACGCTACTCGAACTAGTGCGAGGAAAATGTCCGAGTTTCTGAATATCGACATTTGTTTAGGAGGCCCATAAGTTTTAATTCTATTAATATTTTTTTACGAAAATTTTATTTATCCATATGAATGAGGTTTCGAAGTATTGCCTGTATCGATGAGTTTGTCGGAACTTATGTACGAAATATCATTTAATCAGGCGCTTTTCAGTGACGAAATAGGACTAATCCCAATAAGGCCTAGTTTACCTTCGGTTGAAAGGTCAAATGGCAGTCGCTTTTGTAAAAACTAGTATCTACGCCAACTCTCTTGGTTAGTTTGTCCGTAATCCGGGGAAAAATGCCGGGACAACTCGCGGAAGATGATGATGAATACAAATGAAGATACTTCAAAAATATATTAAAAATATTTCTACAGTCTGATAACTGATTTCCGTGTTGTACACTTCTTAATAAAGGATACTGAAACAGGGTCTTTCCGTGATGAGGCGGGGTCAGTTATTATGTAATTAGTTACCCCCTTTTTCCGTTAAAAAATATTGAATAACAACCTTGATGTAAAGTTTACCTGATTAAATTAACTATATTGTACCTTTATTATTTCACATATTACTTTAGAAAAATATTTCCAGTGTATACATTATTATATTCAAAATCATCCTAACAAAGTTTTAATACTTCCCTTTACTCTTCTAGCTAAATCATACAATACTCTTTATTTTAGGTTTAATTTCGAGATCTCTTACACTACTGATTTTGTTATCTAATACATCTAAGTATTATCTATTCGTATATTATATAAGAGGCGTGATCAATATGATTTTTGTAATATGCATTTACGTACCTACATACATTACCCACGTATATATTTTTTACCGATATCACACCGACACTTGGACATCACTATGGCATCTTTCTACTGAAACGTACTACCTACATGGTATCTTACTCACTCTTGCTAAGACTACAAAAGTGTAAGGGAGAAAGAACATATGCGCTAATCCTGACTTCTATTGTCAAATTGCTATGCCATAATTATTGTAGTTCCACTACTTGACGCTAGACGCCACTTATGTTAAAGTTTGAACTATCGTACCTAGTCGTGGTACAAATGACTTTTTTATTAAGTTGACAGAGCCAACCACCTATCAGCAATTGTTGTGTTTGTGCGTGAGCTGGTGTGCGTTTTGGCGATATCGGTTCCCATACTAATCACCGCTTGTGCCACTTCTACTGTTTTTTCTGTTTTGTGACTCGGGCACACCTTTGAAGAGGAGATATTTTCTTCTGTGCCTCATTTCCAAAACATCCTGTGCTTTACTCAGAGCATCAATTTGATTCCGAAGCAATTTCAGTAATGTCAGAGTGTGCTCTTTAAAGGCAGAGAACTCTTCGCTCAGGCTACTCACAGTGACTCTAGCTGCCGGCGACTTCATTCTTGCTTCAAATTTAGCAAACATCTGGGTCACACTCTTCTCCAAGGACTTCTGGGTCTCCGCAATATCACTGTAGCTGGCCATAGTAGCTTACTTACAAGGTTTGACAGCCGTGGGCACCAGCAGGATTAAACAGTGCTAAATACTAAGACTTAGTGCATGTAAAGTGCTACTAATATATATTGTGTGTAATTAACACCAAAGCTTTACTACACAGTGATTTAAACAGCAAAATGTAAGTGTTTATTAATTATTTAAATAAATTGAATTTTACTGATGTGTCTACTTTTTTACATCTACCGCCCAAAAAAGCGGATGGATGTGGTGGAGAAACTTCCAGCCATCGGATGTGCCGCTGTAGCTTAGTCTGTAGAGCAACAGGCATATATCACGGAGTCGGGAGTTCGAGTCTTGCCGGAGGCTGTTGATTCTTACATTATTCCTTTTTTTTCTAAAAATTTTGAGTTTTTGCCTTCAGAAACATATGTGAAACGTTTTTATCGGTTTAAACTATAAACTTTCATAGTTTGACATATATATAATCGTCCCGTTTTGTTGTGATAACGTGAAATGTTTTTTTCAAATTTTTTAAATTTAACCACGCCTGTACGTTAAGTAAATATTTTTGTAAGCCTTTTAGCTCCGTTTTTATCCTGGAGTGGGGTTAATCTCCAGACTTGGCTGTAATCCCCGTAGCGTGAAATTTGACAGGTAGACAGGTGTCAATAGGGATCTAATTCTGGATGGGCCTTGTTAGACCACAATGGGATTATTGGGTCTAAGTAACAACCGGCTGGACCGAGTCGGACTTGCGTACGAAGGGACTCCGTATCATACATATCAGTACTTCCATCCACACTAATATTATAAATGGAAAAGTAACTCTGTCTGTCTGTCTGTCACCTCTTCACGCTTAAACTGCTGAACCAATTGGGATAAAATTTGGTATGGAGAGACTTTGAGCTACGAAAAAGGATATAGGATAATTTTTATCCCGCAACCATATTCTAAAGACGGGCATGACTGGCCGACGAATTTGCATGGGAAAAAACCAAACATCGTACCAACGTAACCAACGTTAAGGGATTCCAGTCCTATTTATTTATTTGCTTTTTATTCGCATTGACACCATTTCCTGTTTCACCTTGAGTTGGTTGACAAACACATAATTTAAATGCACAGAAGCTGACCACAGGAGACCCAAAAACAAAGGAATGAAATGTATTTGACCCCGTAATCACGTCTTCCACACGTATTAACCCTTAAACGGGCCTGGCGATTTTTTTACACACACATACAAACCACTTGTACTGCACCGAAGCGGGCAGAGGTCCTATAGGGACCACAAACTTTATGAGCAAAAATTTTACATAATAAACTATTAATGTAACTATTTATGACATACTACACTTAGATTACCTTATATACTAACAATATAAAGCATCACATAGTACTTACCTTAATTTTTTTCGGCACAATATAAAATTTTACTCAGCGAAACACAAAAAAACGGCCACTTTTCTTGAATTTCAGTTTGACAGCTAAACCGTTACAAAAATTTGTTTTGACACATCAACTTTGGGTGCGTTCCGAAATCAGTCAGTTCCTAGACTATACGTCAATGACTTTTAGTGTCTTCAATAATCTTCCTGCTCGTCAGAAAAAAATCATATGCTAAGTGGCCGCTATGAGATCACTACACGTTTAAGGGTTAATGCCATTCTTTTGTGTGTAAGTACATACTTGGAAGAGTCTAGAATTTCATAAATGGCTGAGGTCTCGTGACTTGCGATAAAGCGGTTATGCGTAGGTCCACTACGGTGCCTCAAAAAGGGAGCGACGAATTGAAACGTGACCAGCAATCAAATTAAGGTCTCGAATATTATTCGCTTAAACAATAATGGTGCAGCGATTGTTGATGTTTAGGATTTTTATGAACGGTATGAGCTTAAATTTTGAATTCGGTTTATGCTCCTCTTTTACGTAATGACAATGTTAAATAAATTATTCTGAGATAGAGTTCAGATTTATTAAAACAAAATTGAGTTTCGTCGATACTACGATTGATTTGGACAAAAATTAAAGGCTCGTAAGTGGGTTAGTTTGTTAATAGAGACATATATTGAGGATTACTTACACTAGTAAAATTTGATCTAGTCACTCAGTAAGCTCAACAAGATTTGCGTTACAGGGGGACGACACCATGTATAATAAGTATAATAGATAAATAAAACGTACAAATATTTAAATACTCTTATACCTCTTCGGATTATGTACGAGATTAACCTAAATTACAGTATTTTAATTCTGGAATATTTTCCTTAAAAAATTTACGTCTAAATGACATACTTATTTATAAAGTAAAACAGATGTAAAGAATTATCCCAAGACTTATGAAACTAAAATTTTAAGCCCGTGTTTCTTCTTTTGTTCGTAATTAATATTGTATTCGGTTGCCGCGGTGATATGAAACAACTATAAATAATAACATTGACAGTTGTTTTACGATTCGACCTTTAGCAGCGTCCGTAGTCAGCGGGCCACCCAACGAAATTTCAATTAGTATAAAATATGTTCTCAGTTGTTTGATCATAAATTTATAATTATAAAACTATATAACAGTGCATTTAAGACAATCTAGATTAAATAAAGTCCACAAAAAAAAACTAATTAATCCTAGCTACAACAACTTATTAATTGTTATTATAATATAGCACCAGAGTTTTGCTTAAGACGACCTGTAAGAAGACTCACCATCATCCGTCGAGTGATGTGCAAAAGGCATTCGGAATTTGGAATGCGAGCGCGGTATTTTATCACTTATGAAAAATTTGAAGGATGATTGCTTATACATTCAGGCGAAATTGAGCCTTCTTTACAAAGTGCTTCTATAATAATTAGATTTAAATTCAGAGATATTTAGTAGTCAGAGGTTTTGTTCAGGAGATTTAGTAGTCTCTAAAATAGATGATTCCCGACAACAGGACTTTGTTTATCTTATAGATACAGACTTGCCCATACTTACGGATCCAAATCTTGCTACAACGCAAATCTTATTGAGGTTACTGTAGGACTATGCCTCGCTTGAAAGTCGCGACCTGCAAACTTTCAAGAAGTTTTTTCTTAAGTGGAATGAATGAAAATAATATCTGATGAAATCAAGGGCGCATAAAAATCTGACAGCCCCTTGTGGCCTTGACATTAGATGCGAGCAAATATTTTTGCGGAGTACCCAAAACGCTCTTCTTATAGTTTATTTTATGAAGGGATTGATTCATACAAATAGGTCGTAAAGTATCTGATAATAAATTTTATCCCCTATTATACACCCTTGTCAATTTTTAAAACGTTATTCCCTTAAAATACTCTAATACCTATCCAAAAATGTCATCTTGGCACGATCATTTTCCTATAAGCCCTTTTGAAAAGTACCTTTGCACAGAACAAAACGGAAAGTTTTTTTTCATTAATTTTAAACGGTATTTAACGGAATGTATAAAACATACTTTCTACAACTGCAACCTTATTGGCGATAATGTGCAAAATTCGTGAAAATTTTAATCAGTATAATGAAATATATTGTTGTAAGGATTTATAACAGCAGATTAATTATAATCCTTTCACAAAATGAAGATCATAAAAATATAATAAACTAAAAACATTATTTTTTAACTTATATAAATATTAACAAACAAAATATATAGCGAAATATTTCGTTTAGGTGCAGTCCTACCATGTCCTACAATTAAATATTGTTGAAAACGCCGCCTCCCCGCCTTCAGCCATCATCGGTGTTAAGGTTGTAGAGAATCGCGGTCAGCCAAGGCGTACTGTTTATACATAATTAATGATTATGCTCCTCGTTACGAAGCGAAACATGTCGAGCAATATTCGACTTATAAAACGTGAGTTATCTGTTTCAAAACAATTCATAAAACGGTTAAGTCTTACGCTGTTTTGTGTGAAAAATCTGCACATTTTCTAAACAAATATTTTACGCAGCGAATATGTTTTGCTGACTACTGGCAGTGCTGTACCCTTTCCATGAGTTGTGACTCTAGGTTTTCGATAACGAGTATCGAGTTTACTATCTGTACATCTCGCTTATACTATTTTAGTGTGAACGAGATGCACAGATAGTAAACTCGATACTCGTTATCGAAAACCTCAATGTCACAACTCATGGTAAGGGTACTGGTTAATGGCCCATGTCCACAGTCAAACTGTGCAGTTTTGTGGGAACAAGTTACGTTTCAATTGTACCTTTTTGGGTAATAAAAAAAAATGCACCCTTATTAAAACATTTCTATTTTATTTTTATTTAGAAAACGTATACTAGCTTACAAGTTCAGGGTTCCTTGTACCTTTTGAAATTATCATTATGTTTCTTATTTGGCCGCGGGCTCGGCCTTTGTATAATTTTGTTTCCTCTGTTTTGCTTTACGCGTCTAATTAATGTTCACTTTATTATTCTGAACTGTGATAATAAACTGTAATACTTGTAAGTAATCTGTGTAGTTAGTATATTTTTTAATTAGGTACCATTAATAATCTTAATTTAAAAAGCATATTTCTGAGGTGGCGAATAGTGAGAAGATATTTAAGAAATCGTAGATATAAAATAAATTTTGGGAACTATAAAATATACATGCTTCAATTCTAGTTGGTACCTATTAGAATCCATATAGCCTTGTTAAAATCTAGCTATTTTTCTGAAGCAACTAATATATTTATTACCTTTATTACAAATTATATTTATTAGTAACAGTGAATAATACTATTGTTTAGTATTTAAATTTTCGTAAGTAATTCCAACAAGAGCCATGTTTTTTTTTAATACACGACACGGCTGACCAGCGTTTGCCCTCAGTCACACATGATGGTAAGTGTCGATGAGGTCGAGGGTGTAGCACGCTGGTTCGGTAGTAGCCAACTGCCTTGAAAAGACCCAAATTGTATCTTTCCGGGAATACAGGCGAATGGAGCGAATGTGGTACCGACTGAGGACAACACCACCCCACTTCCCCCGCGGCTGTCTTAAAAGACGACAAGGGGGTGAGAAGCAGCGTCCGTTAAAATCAACAGTTAGTGCGGTCTGCAACCCGCCTGCCAAGGGTGACGACCAGTACTCCAACAGGTCATCGCAGAATCAGCTATGGACATGGAACAAGATTCTATAGAGTCGAGATTTAAGATTATTATTATCAACATGAAGTCGATATTATCGTAATTTAACATTTGACCTTTTTAGTCGCACTGTTGTCATGGATTTGCCAAAGTAGCATGCCTGAAACAATTTTGTGGTGACAATTTAAATTGATACAATTGCTTAAATATGATTACATCTGGATTGACGGTTGAACCTCAAAATGGCGAAGTCGTCTTGATTTTTTTTTTTGTTTTTTGTTCAAACGTGGTTTAGTGTGTAATATTGATAGCGTATTATGCAGTGATCTAACGCAGAATTGTGCAGCTAATGAAGTATTGATTTAAAAACGTGTTTCATCACTATTTTGGTCATCACCCGGCAGTCCCAGGGTCTCGGCCGCCTCTTAAGCTTTCTGTAAAGTCCAGCTACCACTTTACAAAACGCAAGGCCTACTACCGAACAACGTCATGCTCTAAGGGCAAATTTATATGTTATTTTACTTGACATTGGCGAAATCATCGATTGATTTATTGATGGAAGCCATATTTTTTTTAAAAGAAGAAGAAGAAGATTACATCTAAATATTATAAATATGGTGCAACAAAAGATATTGCAATCATCAACATTAAAAAAAAATGTTAATACCTTCACACACGTATGGTGAATTTTGGGTTGCAGTAATAAATGTCATTGATAAATATAATTAAATAATACTGTACATAATGGGATTCTATTAATCTTGTTCTATTGCCGTGTTGCGATTGTTTTGCGATGACTTGTCCGAGCACTGGTGACGACTATGACAAGATGATTCTAGTCATATTTGTGGGAGGCCTATGTCCAGCAGAAATTTAATGCACAGTATAGAAAATACACAGCACAAAAGGCTTGATGCCGTAAGCCCCTGGCATTCACTGCCGCCAATGCGCCAATGTTTATTTTCAACGCTGTTTCAGCTACGGAATTTAACACGAACAAGCCGTAATATTGCAATTATAATCATCACAGTGAGCGTAGGCAGTGGTGGTTTGATTACTGTTTACATGATAAGCCTGCGCCATTATGTATTAGTTGGCTAAAATATTAATGTTAGGTCTTCTGCACGGTGGATTAAAATGTTTCACTTAGGCCCACTTGCGCCACTCAGGGCTAAACGGTAACTCCAAAGTTAGTGTTAAAAATGTATGGACTAACCGGTTAACCTCGGGTTAATTGGCTAACCCTGAGTAGACCTTCATACCTTTTTTTACAGCTTGACTTTTATACAGATTTTCTAGCTGATAATACTACTTCTCGTTTTACGTTTTCTAACTTAAATAAAATCATGTTAAAAAGCTATAATTGTTTTAAACTTTTCAACTATACAATTGATGATCTGCAAAAAGGATTTTAGGATTGTAACACAGTGGTTTGGCCCTAAGGGTGCCTTTCCACCAGAGCTATAGTGTGCGAAGTTTACATACAATTCGGCCAAGCTATGCTATGAAGTTATGTATACTTATATATACATGTAGCGTAGCATAGCTCTAGTGGAAAGACACCCTTAATCTCTTAAACATCCACAGCAACAAACTTGTTCACCTGGCTTTTGATGGCTGCGATATGTTCCTTGAATCAAGTATTATAAAATAGGCCAGTTTACGCTGCGTAAGTATCACAAATCAGTTCGGACCCTAATACCAGACCAGAACTGCATCATTTCAGCGCTACAAAGGTCATGAGGTCACGGCTATTTATATCACATAAGTCATTTTAATCCTGTGACGCAACGTTCGACCCGGCGCTGGCTATTAAAAGTTTTACAGCAAATTAACTGGCCCAGTTAAAAACGCCGTTTGAAGTTTACACGTTGTTAACGGCCCGCTAACCGGCGGCTGATTTATTGCGGTATTTCAGAGAAGTTTTATTTCGAATGGGGAAAGTCGAAGACACCGTGGCTGTCCATTCGGATGCGACGGAGGTTGCTGCTCATCCGTCAGTTTTTTCTCTTTGTCGTCTCTTAGGACACCCCAGAGAAGACATGAGACATGAGGTAGTGCTATTCTCAGTCGGCACCACGTGGATAATAAATAATGATAATTAATTGTTAACTTCAATATTTAAGCAACAAACTCATCTAACTTTGCTCAACCTTCTAGTTTACGATCCGATGGAGCAGTGACAACTAATCTCCAAGTGTCAAACCAACAGACATTCCGCTTTTGGCACAACTAAATATGTTTAATCCAACAATAAGCTTGGATATAAGTATTTAGGGTACAGTGTATATTGAGCCCGTAATGTAGATTAGGAGTTGGTCTTTTGTATGCTTGGAACAGAAGCTGTGGTGTAAGCGAATTGTAAAGCCCTGTTCACACTACTAACTGTTGTGTCGTGATCAGAACAAAAATCAATTTCATAATTTATTATGGCTGCGTTCTTTATCAGTCTGATGCAGTGAGCATCAAGTGTGTGCAAATGTTCGAAACCGAACTATTGTCACACAAAACAATACATTTGAGAAATGTGATCCTGGTTTAACGTATTTAAATCTATTGGCGAACCTCTTGATTATATTATTAATAGTATTTTATGCAACTGGGACATAATGAAAAAATCCTACAAATGTATTAAGTATTCCATTATAAATTCTAATACCGGAGACATGTGACCTATATTACTATCAATGCTGTCTATACATAAATCATATTTGTTGTGAAAAAAATACAATGAAAAATATCATAATCATAATTATAAATACATCAAGCTAAGATATGAAAAAAACAATAAAAAAATGAAATCAGAATTACTTATTGTTAACAAAATATTTCTTTGTAATAATTGTACGTTGGTAACAGAACCATAACAGACGAGGATACGCAACTGCAACGAAACTGCAACGTGTACCTAGTTACTTTGAGTTTCATTTAAGTTTCTGCTATAGACTCCTTTGAAAAACCACACATGACGCGACTAGATTGGAACCGGTTTGCAACGCATTGCAAATTAGTCGCATTCAAACAGGAAACTTTTGTTTACGTTTTATCGGTTTCGCGGGTTTATGCAACAAAATCGCTTACAACGAAAATAAAAACATTCAATATAGATTGCGGCATGTGTTGAAAACGATTGAAACTAGTTTCAAACCAATTATTTCAAAAGGGTTTCGTTGCAGTTGCGGTTCCCCTTCTGTTCTAAGCTTAAATAAATATTTTCTTTTTGGATTCCGTAACATTACCTCTAATTTTCTGTCTTTATCTATTTGTTTGTACGGCTGTCTATCACATGGGTTTATTTAAAATAACAAAGACACAATCATTTCTAGAAACGCGAGTAGATCCTAACCAAGTTTTTTTTTAATTACTTAAAGATAAAATTTTGGTTTCTTTTATTAATATTAACAAGTAGTGTCAGCCATTAGAAGTGGCTAAGTGGGTGAAATTATAATTACTATTCAGTTGACATAACTCAAAACATGTCAGCGTGACTCACAACAGTTTTAATTAAATTTTTACCCTATTCGCCTTATATACATTTCATTTTGTACCTCTGCGTCTGCGCCAGCTGCCATCGCCATACATGCATGATGATGTATATAATCATATAACTAACTAAATACATAAATAGATTTATAGAATATTACTCGTACAATAAAAGACAATACCGGTTTGTTTTAATTGTTTCAGGTAACCAATTGATGTCACCTCATTCACATTTCGCTGTTTCAGTTGAAGCTGAGTAAGTCTAACATATTGATAGCTTGTGTAGATATGTAAGAAAAATATTTGATTCTGTTAGGTAATTAATATTAAAAGTGAAATATAGAACATAGTTATTTAAATGCATGTTGAATGCCTTTACGCGGGCAAACAAATATACGACCCGCATGACGGTGAGCAGTCAACATACCAATTTTTCTTTCTTCTTCTTGGTGACCATTAAAACGTAAGCCAACAATGCTCGACCCCGGAATGAGCAGCCCATGAATTGGCGACCACGATGTACTCGAATTACAATTACGTGTCGTACAAACTATTTGTTTCTATAAAGAGGTACATCCCCAGTCGGCCTCTGTTCTAGATTTGTGCGACATGCCATTCGCTGAACGTGTCACATCACACTTTTCTGTTTTAACATTAGCAGTTTTATACGTCTCTTTTGGACATAGTTTAAGGGTATATTTAACCGTATCTACCGTACATATCACGGGTCCAACGTACCCTTACAATTTTCCCTGGACCGAATGATGTTTTCAAATGCAATTTAGTATTTTTCCCAATAAAACAAAGGGATGCCTTCAAAGGCGTGCCACCTGAACGATAAATGTGTCGATACCATTTTCCCTTTCATATTTCAATCAATTTTATTTACGAGTCAAACCTTCCTGGATATGATTCCATATTATTTATTTCAGACATTTCCCGTTATCTGCTTCTTCAAATTCCCTAGAGTGATATTTAATTTCCTAATATATTATCGCGATCGAGAATGATACGCACGCGTTCCTCTTGTTGTGTTATTTGGTTTCTCGCTCCCGCTTATTTACAGTCGTCCCACAATACTATCATAACAAAAACACAACAGTTGAAATTTTCAAGGTATTTTAAATTGAAATGTATCCCTAGTCATCCAATGCCGGGTGATTTCTCGGATGTTAACCTATTAGTAGCCCAGAGTCCCTCAGCTCATCCGTCATACAGCGCCGCCTACACGACGCCGAAGCCTGAAACTAAATGGCGTATTATACAGAATAAAGATTGGCGTATAAGCTGTTCTGTTATGATGATAAAGTGACTCTTAAATGCTAAACGTTGTTGGGTCTCTGGGACACTATGTAAATAAAGTGTCAATATTATCTGGTAAATATAAACTTGATACTTTTAGAGTGGCTTATTATATCCTAGCGGGCCTTTGTGTACAGATTTAAACCAAAGCATTTTTTTAGCATTATTTAGCAACCATCGCAGCCAAATATATCAATACAGAACATTTTTTTTATTGTAGTAAAGGCTTGGGCACATATAGGCGCGTTTTGTGAGCGTGGCGCAGCGGGGCGCGACGCTGCCGTCCGAATGTGTGCCTTATTTCGTTATATTAGCCACACCGTTGTCACGCTGCGCTACCGCCTCGCTCACAAAACGCGCCTATGTGCCTAAGCCTTATGGCTTATGGATGTGTTACGATATGTTTGGCCACATTGGCTGCTACTAACTATATGACGCTGACTGTAGTTTACATTTTAAACTATGTTAGTGACGTTTATTCCCGTAAGATTCACTGCCGCGCCAACTTCAGTTTTGAAAAGTCACAACTGTAGGCTTAAAACACAGGACATACTGCTAATTGGTACTGAGATGCATTAGTCGTAAAACCATTGATCAAATGGAGTCGAAATACAATCGCCCCAGATTACGGCGCACAAGTCAAACACAAGAAAACAACGAGTCATTAATCTATTAATAAGATGAAAGGCACTGGCGAAATCTGTGACACTAGGGAAAAAGGGC
The DNA here is from genome assembly GCA_022674325.2 of Grapholita molesta. NCBI lineage: Eukaryota > Metazoa > Arthropoda > Insecta > Lepidoptera > Tortricidae > Grapholita > Grapholita molesta. Next base: position 16,553,570 of record CP053124.2, on the reverse strand, counting down.
ACAAGTGACGAACGACTAGTATGAGACTTATACCGTTTTTCTCTAGAGCTACAGAAATATTCTTGGTATTATGCCAATATGATCGATAGTGCTGGATCTAGTTTTTTTTTAAACTTAGTATGGTTTTAGTAACTTGGTTTACCCAATGTTGGATTGATATCGCCGACTTTCCGCTTGTTGGTATTACTATACCAACAAGCGGAAAGTCGTAGCTTTCTGCTATATGATAATATTTTAATATTTTCTTTAGCAATACAAAACAGATAGGATAGCTGCCATTTTATCTCTTTTTGTATCATACGTCACTTTCACATTTACATCCTAATTTTCTTTCATATGAAGACTAGCTCATAATTGCGACTTTGTCGGCCAGCCAAGCCCGTCTTTAAAGTATGGTTGCAGAATAAAAATTATCCTATGTCCTTCCTCGTAGCTCAAACTCTGTCCATACCAAATTGTATCCCAATTCGTTCAGCGGTTAAAGCGTGAAGAGGTAACAGACGGAGAGCGTTACTTTCGCATTTATAAATAAATAAATAAATTAATATTATAGGACCTTTCTTACATAAATCGACCTAGTCCTACGGTAAGCTCAGTAAGGCTTGTGTTGTAGGTACTAGACGACGATATATATAATAGATAGATTAGATACACATAATGACTTAAGTACATAGAAAACACCCATGACTCAGGAACAAATATCTGGTCTCATCACACAAATAAAGGCCCTGACTGGGATTTGAACCCAGGCCAATCGGCTTCGTAGGCAGGGTCACTAACCACGGGGCAAGACCGGTGGCATTTATAACATTGGTATGGATTTATATAAGTTATTTTAATTTATACGTCAATTAGTTATTCGCCATAGGCGCTGTAGGCCGAGGCCTACATAATACATCGAGGTACTTTGTATCTAGTAAATAATTAAAGTCTCTCAAGCTTTGAAGCGAGACTCATTTACAGTCTTAAAATAGAAGGAGAAATGCGCTTAGGCATCGTTTGTTTGCATTTCCAAATTTGATTTGATGTTGATAAACAATTTCGTCTTAATCCATTTCCATCATGAACTGTGTACACAATAAATTTACTTACTATATAATACTAGGATTGTAATAAATATGAGATATCAGGTTACGATGCAATTCCTCGTCAAACCGTTAGGACAAACCAAAGTAGCCAAATATATCGGTATATACCTTTGGAATCTACACATCTGTATTTTGACAAAGGATTCACTGGAGATTTTCGCGGATTTAGGACGTGATACTGACTATAATAGTGACATATTGATTTAATTTGTTGGGATATCTATTTGACTCTGCGTATACATAATTCAGGTTAAAAGACAAAAAAGATAAAATAAATGTATAAACTGTCTTATTCTATTTATTTATTTGTGCGCAACCGAACAAATAAATAAATAGAATAAGACAGTTTTACACAAATTGACAAAGCTGCCAGATAAGCTCAATAAGGCTTATTTTGTGGGTACTCAGCCAACGGTATATGTAATATATACAAATCCATAAATACTTTAAAACACCCATGACTCAGGAAAAAATATCTGTGCTTGTCTCACAAATTTATCGCCTTTTCTAGGATTCGAATCCAGGACCATCGACTTCATAGGTATATCTTGATGTTGTGCACCCGGAATGGCTAAAAAGCTGGACCTTATAGTTTTGTTAATAAAAATACTCTTGCTCTGTTCAAGACCCTATTCGTCCGATTTTTTTTAATTTAAAACAAATTGTGAACAAGTAACGTTAAATTCAATTCAAAATAACAACTCTTCGAAAAAAGAAATATCGGAGCGCTGAAAAAATTTTCATAATAGAATCTTCTGAAGTATTTCCAAGACTTTCAATAAACTTTGAATTTTTTTCCTCATAATATAAGGGTATAGGAACTTTCAGTCAATTATGCAAATATCGGTAGAGAAAGCTCAAGAAATGCGTTCATAAAACGAGAGATATCCTTAAACCCCATTGAAGATGAAATAGGCCGGTAAAGTTGACGCCTTTGACTTTCTATATAAGTTGGCGTGAAGTATTTTATTTATTTTGCGCCCGGTCTGGCCTAGTGGGTAGTGACCTGCCTATGAAGCCGACGATCCCGGGGTTAAATCCAGGGCATTTATTTGTGTGATGTGCACAGATATATTTGTTGCTAAGTCAAGGGTACTTTCTATGTACGTACATAAATACGAGTATCGATTTGTGTATTACATATGTCGTTGGCTGTGTACCCACAACACAAGCCTTCTTTAGCTTACCGTGTGGCTCAGTCAATTTGTGTTAGGAAGGTTTGTAATATTTCTTTTTTATTTATTTACCCTTTGTCGCGAGCGTCATAACGAGTTTTGACAGACAATGGTACACAATGGACTGTAGTTATATTTTATTCACTGTGACCGTAAGTTGACCTTCGTGTTTGTTCTAGAAGGTTAAATATAACTCCCGGAGAGTCGATGGCCGTGGAGGCAGAAAAGTTGTAGAGTGGCGACCACGGAGCAGAGCGGACTGACTATCGAGTCAATGTATGGTTGAATACGGGTCGCTGGGTGTCAGTGACTCTAGTATGGCGCGGTCTATGGGGTGGGTCCTATGTCCAGCAGTAGACCATCCATGGCTGACAGATAACTTAATTTTGAATATGTTATACAGTGTGTAATTCTTATACGGGCGAATCTCTTAACGGAGGGTAGAATAGGACATAAGAAATATATTTAGATAACTTTTGCTTAGAATTACAATAAAATTTTTATCCATATAAAAAAATTCGGCCCGCAATGTAATACAACACCCTCGAGTTAAACACTCGTTGACAGTTCGTTTCAAAAGCTCATATCGCGTAATGTTCGCAGTACATTACGGCTCAGAAATTTTACAAAAATTAATAACATATGTATAATAGGTAAAATTAAAGAAATACCTTTTCGTTAATGATTATACTGGTAAATCCTATGTCTGGTTTTATTCTTCGCCCATATTAGACTTACACACAGTATATATATGTAAAAAAAATAAAACTAACATAGATATCTACACTTAACCTAAAATATATATATCGGCCGAACGTAATATCGCATCGTATCATACGATCGGCATGTCATGAAATGCCTTATCATATGGTAAAACGTGGAAAATATTTTTAATTCCCAGAGTCAATGTCCGCCAAGAGGAGTTCCTATATCTGGTCATTTTGCCCGTCGGGCATTGAAGCAGCGTATTGAATCTAACTTATATTTCAGTTTAATGTGATTAACATAACAATATTACACAACATTATTACAATATGGTGGATTTTACGATCGACCGCCGGCATATACAACACTGTAATATCTCAAAATACTCGTTACTAAAGGTATAAAACTTACCTAAAGCACCTGGCTTACACATGTAGTAGTAAGAGTGAATACAAGCATGTCAGCGTTCTATATCCTAATTTTGATGTAAGTGTCATATTAATTCTCTGCACAATTGGGATGATGACAAAATATGTTGAAATTTGCTACGATTTCTAATTAAATGGATAGAAAATGTGCAATGTACAGTGAAAATTGGAAGAATCGATTCAAATGATCCAAAGATTACGAGACCTCAAGATTTCAAAATTTTTAGATTTTTGAAAATGCAGAATTTAAAAAATAAAGGTACCATTTAATTTCTTACATTATACTTAAACAAAAATTGTATAACAACTATATAATATACATAAACGCACTATTTCACGGTCAAAATAGCAAAAACATTACTTTTCCATACTTTAAAGTATGGAAAGGGCGACAACGTAGCCGTGACGTCACCGTTGAGTATCATTTTGTTGGGAGCGTTTCGAGCGGGTAGTGCAAATGTAAGACTTTGACTCTCATTTCTGACTTTTGGGTAGCTTTTACGCCATAGGTCCCATACAGATATTTGATCCCCACAACGAAACGAATCGATTGATACCATAATTAAAAATCATTCATCTCGCCTATGACATAGGCTTCAGTTAAAATTTTTCACCTATATTTATGATGCGATTCACGAGCGTCGGTTTTTACGTATAATTACGTAGGCCACATGTTTTTTCAGCCACCGTGAGGTCTGCGTAAATATATGTACACATCACCGGCTCTCGCACGCACGCTGTTGAAAAGGTTGCGACGTCGGCAAACAAAATAATGAGGATGTTTTTTTAAGGCGAAGTAATTACGATGTTGTCAAAGTGCTTTTTAATTTTATTTCTCGTTAGCCGGCCTGTTTAGAAAAATGGAGTGTAATGTATTTTTAACCGACATCAAAAAAGGAGGTAAGGTTTATATTCAATTGCAAAACCACGCACGTTATTTTTTTTTTACGTGCCGGCGAAAAGTTTAACTAATAATTATGATATGTCTTTCAATTTATAAACTATATGTTATTTACGTACATAGTTCCATTTTTAAATACAAAAGTATCGTAAGATTTAAATAAAAATATTACCCATACCCAATATAATAGAAGAATAGGGTAACCGGTTAATACCGATTGTAGACCGTGCGACGAAGAGGAAGAGACAATAGAACACATAATGTGTAAATGTCATGCTCTCGCCAGACAAAGAATGAAAGACTTTGGAGCAGGCCACCTGGATCCGAAAGACTTCAGAGCGCCAACCCTGACCTCCATTGGATAATGGAGAAATTATTATTGATATATATAAATATTATATTGTAATAATTTTACCAATTAATTGCTCTGTATTAATTAATTAATGAATTAATTATTCGATTAAGCTTATATTTGTATTTGACTATTCGAAAGTGCTTGTTGCTAGGCCTACTTGAATAAAAAATTGAAAATTGAAATTGGAAAGGGAAATAGGCGCAACGGGGGACAATTACACAAAAGATCCCAATGGGTCGAAGTGTATCCGAAAGGGTCCCCATAACATAAGATAAGATAAGGTAAGATACATACCCAAGCATAAACAAATGTTAAATATATCATACCGGGCCCAAAAGTCTTCGTCGGTCAGCCAATGCAAACGGTTTAAAGAAAATCTCTCTATGAATCGAAATGTACACCGTAATTGTGTTCCTTCTCTTAATGAAAACTATTTAATTAGTAACAACCAAGTGATGAGTGACAGAACGATATGACTCTAGTGAAAAATGGTATAAGTTTCATTCTAGTTGTTCGTCACTTGTACCCTTTTTCAACTAGGGTCGCAGAATGGTATAATGCACTTTTCCTGATAAAAACAGAAGAGCGTTCCAATTGAGGTTCTCGGCCGATCGCCCTTGCTATCTAGTTAATTGAGTCGCTCAATCCAAAACAACTTAACAGCCTAAATTCAGGGGCAATTCATGTCTTTTAAATGACTACTAAAGTCCCTTTAAGCAGTAAAACCGCCATTTTTCACTTTGTCTGTCCCCATAATAATTTGTCACGTTTTTAAATTGTTTCTTGTAGATAATTACTACGGTTCTGAAATACCATAGACTGAGCTTATTTTGATTCCTGGGATAACACTTTTTTCACTACATAAAGTTGGATTACACACGCGAGCTTCATGGTTATCAGCCGGTAGACGTCCATTGTTGGACAAATTCCTCTCCCAATGATTTCCATAATGAACCGACCCTGTGGCGATCGGGTACAACAATTTCACGCGACCACCCAGTTGGGGCCTTATAACGCGTCCACATAACATACAGCTTATAAATTCTAAGAAAAGATGATAATCAATGTTACTTTGTAAATCAAAGTTGTAGTAAATATTACTTTAAATTCTTAACTAAAATATAACACTTCTAGAAATATAAGTGCGGTCCTGGTGTGATCTTTGGATTTCCGTTACACAATACCCAATCACAGACCAGGCCTGGTACCGCGAGTGTCGAAGTTAGTATATTTCGGGCATCTTTCTCTTTTTTGCCAATTAAGACGTCATGAGAGTGACAGAGACAATCGGACGAATGTAGTTTTTCGCGGCAGTGCAGCACTGAAGGCAGCGCTTTCCGCGTGCATACAACATATACGTATAACTTGTATTAAAATATTGATATCATTGATATGATTTGATAATGTTAACCACAAAAATTGTGATATCATAACAGTATAAAATCGAGTTATTGTCCGAAGCAAACTTGGGACAAACTAAACCTTCCATTAAAATAAAGCTGGTAACATGTTTCTGTAACTTCTGACCTATTTTAGTTATTTTTTAGTCGGCGGTCTGATGTTTACAAGTAACACAGTATATAAGTAATCCATGAAACTGATTAAGTTGAAATAATATATTTTTACACCCGATCGTTTACATCCAAAGAAATATCAAAAGTATTTTTAGTTCGTTATATTTGTATGCGTATGTCCATTAAAATATTTGTCGATATTAATTAACGCAGACCTGCTCTTGCACTGTTCTCGGGAAGACAGGTTCATTATTTTTAATTAATACACTGCAAGCTGAATCTCAATGCCTAGAATCAAATGAGAAATCTTTCACAACAGCTTATTGTTTTTTAAAATAATAATCTACTATTTTAGACTTTGTTACTATAGCAGTATGGTTTGATTTCGAAAGAGATAACATGACTGTTCAGAATAAAAGGCTGGCATCCATGCAAGATTTTTGGGAAATGTAATTGGCAATTAGACACGTCTACAAAATGATGGCTTTATTCACTTCCAATTTTGGTCACTTTAGTCTTGTAGGTTACAGTCAAAGAAATTGATTTGTGCAGTAATTTATACATTTGTCACACTGACAATTAATGTGAAGCCACTATCTAGAGGTATCGTAGAATACTAGACTGCAATAAGAGTCTCGGTTATAATTTTATCAATTACATCTCGTTACTAAAGTAAATTTAATTGACCTTAAATAGAATATTATTTATTCATCATCATCATATTAGCCGTAGGACTTCCACTGTTAGCCAAAGGCTTCCCCCAAATCGACCTACAGTGACCGGTTTTGCGCCACCCGCATCCGGTGGATTCCCGTGATCTTTACCACATCGTCGGTCAACCTTATGGGTGGTCTGCCCACGCTGTGCATTCGGACTTCCGGTCGCTACCCGAGAACTTTTACTCACCAACGGCCATTGGTTGTAGAGCATTTAAGATTAGCGATACGGGAGGCTATATTTATTATTACATAAGAATCATAGGAGAATAGCACCACTATATCTCCTCCTGTGGCAATCATAAGAGGCGGGAAGAATCAACAGCTACTGTGATCGCCAACCCGCCTGCCAATACTACTTATATTTGGGGGAGGCCTATGTCCAGCTGTGGACGTCATACGGCTGAAACGATAATTAATAGGCATTTACCGGATGTTATAAAAAACGTAATACAAGATTATCAAGATGAAACAACTCTTACATTTTCTTCAACTTATACTTAACCTTTTCTATGGAACAGCTCAATTTTTATTTCATTTTACAAACTTGACCCCATAGTAAAAGATATTCAAAATCATGAACAGATGCCGGTGTGATAATCTTGTATCACGTTTTTTATAACACCCAGTATATTTATCCTTTCAGTGATTTCTAATACAGACTCTCCATTGGGACAAATAACCCTGGTACCTTACACTATTTTCACAAAACATTTTGAACATCTTAACTTATAAATATAATTCATTTTCTCTTGGAAGCTGCTTAACGTGACCAGATTTTCAAAAGTCATCTTGTTCGATCGTTACTCAGACGCGCGGATTTTCCCGTCAACCCGTGATCGATGTCCTTGGGTTTGTCCAACCGACGAGTAAAACTCATGACATGATCCATTAATAAAAACGCTGAATCGTTAGCTATAATGTTAAAGCTAAGCGATTTTTAGTAAAAACCAATGGCGTATTGAAGGCTCAGAGCATATTAGCGTTGCGACTGAGGTCAAACGCTGGTCAGTTTTGTATTAAAAAAAACATATATTAAGATTGAGGAGGGATGATGACTGTAGTAAAAAAAGGACGTAGCTGAAAGCCACTGAGTTTTAAAATGTTATAAAAGAATTGGAAAGTACAGTACTTCAGCAAACTCAGAATAGAATCGGCTGGCGCACGAAATCAAGGAGATCCGACGCCAAGTGGATGGAGAAAGAACTAACATCGTTCGGTTTTCGCTTACTGCTGTCAGCGTCCGCATTCTTCAACATGGTAAATATCCCATTAATCATTTTGATTAGTTATGATGTCAAAGACTATGTTATCTTGAAATCATATAAAGAAACATGCTTTCGTAATTATATTTTCGCATTGCCCGTGCTAGCCGTGTGAGATATATAAATTTAATTTGATAATCCTTTTTTTTTTGATAGATACTCGTACATACTTAATGACTCTAATCATACTATATATATTTAGTATTGAATTGGCAATATTTGTTTAAATATTATTGTTACATAATTACGAGTAATTGAACAATATCTATACCAATTATATTCTCTACTAATGAAGATACTTATTTACATAACATATTATATACCTACATATTAAATGACAATGGTGACTAATTGTATTCCCAGTAATTATACAAATTGCTTTTGTGACCAATGAGCATTGAAATTTGCATCAATAGGTATTTAGGATGCAAATTATACTAATACATACAATAATATATATTGTATTGTGTAATATATAATCTACACTAATATTATAAAGGTGAAAGTTTGTTAGTGTGTGAGTGTGTATGTTTGTTAATTCTTCACGTCTAAACGGATGGAGCGATTTTAATAAAATTTGGTATGGAGTTAGCCGACACCCAGGATTAACACATAGGCTAGGTTTTTTTCTTTAATAAACCGCGGGTATCACCGCGGGACACAGCTAGTATTATTATCCATTTATTACGGTTCGAAGGCTTTATTAATTATATTTGAATGATTTCACACCTTTGGTAACCTTTTACATTAACGTTGGTAAACAAAAATTAGACGTAATACATAGAAATTGAGCAAGACCTCTCGTGCTCTGGGCCTATATTTAGAACTCTTGTATCTGCATTTTGTGAAAATGTTAATGTATATACTTCTAAGTAAAACAGTATATTGGGACCGAGCGCGACGATAGCGCCACGTGACAGGCGGCCATTATGGACAATATTGTCACCGCTGTCAAACAACAAGTAAGTAAATATTGTGAAAAACATTAATGAAATCTTGTGTTATTTTACTATATTACACAATTTTGGACAATGGTAGTCAGTAACATTATTGCCAATAATATTAAAAATGTTTACTGCAATATGGATTTGACAGCTCAAGTCAGCGACAAAAATGACAATTTTAGCCGTAGCGAGCACTGTGATCGTTTAGGCTACCCCCTCCACCCGCTTTGCACTCTGCCAATAGTCTGGAATAAAACGAGCGTTTTATAAAGACAATTAAGATATTGTCCAACGGTTGTATGTATTTTATTAAGTTAAATTAGTTATCAGATTTCCTGCTAGATGTCGCTGTACCATATGTCAAATTTTATAGATCTCGCTATCAAGATTTTTCCTAAAGACATAGCCTCTGGCAGGTGGGTTTTAATTGTCAAGCTTTTATAACATCTCTTTTGGTTTATTACATTATTGTATGGTCATTTGAGTGTTTGATTTTTGGGCCTTTTTACATGGTCCTTCTTAGTCGGATAGTTCGGCTTTAGAGGATTCGGTGTACTTCGGGTCGACGAGCACCAATTAAGGCAGTGTGGATGCTGCCAACGGTGTTGATCGGAAGCAGCGTGTGACGTAAGCAAGCAATGGTCGTGACGTCAGCAAGGAGAAGCAGCGGGATGACGTAAGCAGATATATGTGACGTAGTGAAGTGACAACTGTGAGTACATTTACATTATTACGTAGTGCAACTGTCAAAAACTTAGTAAAATTTCCACAAATTTGGACTTAGAAAAATTCGTATCAAGTTTGGACTTAGAATAATTTCGGATAAATTGGAACAACGGGGAATCCATGCCCGATTTTGTCTAGATTTGCTAAGTTCCAAGAACTTAGAAAAATTTCACCATGGATGCTCTTATAAAAGTACAGCAGGATTTGTACTTAAGAATTGAAAAGGCTAAATCTAACTTTAAAAAATCGCCTAAAGAACGACTTAACTCTGCAGACTACATATGCACAAGATTGGAAACTTTGGAACACTTGTGGGTTCAATTTACATCAACTCATACTCAAATAATTCAAAAATCTGATCCAGATGAATTTAGTGTGTATATAACTGAAGATGTGTATACTTCTGCGGAAGAATTGTTCATGGATTACAAGTCAGATCTTAAGATTGCCTTGAAAAAACTAAACGTTTCAATTCCTGGAAAGAGCACTGAATCTACAAATATTGAAAGTAAAGCGGATGTTGGTCAAGGCAAGTCGGTGATGGTAAAGCTACCAAAAATTTCAATTCCTACGTTTTCAGGGAATTATTCTGAATGGACAAGCTTCAGAGATCTGTTCACATCGCTTATCCATAAAAACAAAGATCTAGATGACGTCCAAAAATTGCACTACTTAAAAGGTTACTTAGTTGGCGAAGCTGAACAGCTTCTGCGTCACGTTCAAATTACGCAAGATAATTATAACGCATGTTGGCAAAAATTGGAAAAGCGTTATAATAATAAAAAATATCTATCGAACTGCATTCTCAAACGCTTCATGAGTCAGAAAAATGTTACGACTGAATCTGCGAATGCCCTCAAAGAGTTACTGGACACCACGAACGAGTGTTTAAATGGATTAAATAACTTAGGAATTGACACAACTACATGGGACATAATTGTGATTCACATCATCTGTCTTAAACTGGACAATGAGTCTAGGAAACAGTGGGAACTTAGAGTAAGCGAGTCTTCTGATGATTTGCCCACGCTCAGTCAACTTCAAGAATTTTTAGAAACCCGATTTAGGGCATTAGAATGTTTTGACGGCAAATCACCAAAGACGACCTTTTTTCCAAAGAAACCTGTTGCACAGTTTAACAGTAATCCAAAAGTGCATCTTGTTACTGACCTTTCTTGTGCCTACTGTTCAGAGAGTCATAAATTATGTAACTGTAAAAGTTTTGCAAAAATTGATGTCAATGCTCGACGTGATTTCATCCAGTCCGGTAAATTTTGCTTTAATTGCTTAGGTTCAGGTCACAACGTATATTCTTGTCGCCAATCTACTAGATGCCGAATTTGCAAGCGCAAACATCATTCTCTATTGCACCCAAAAATTAGCACTGATTCAACTGATTCTCAAGTCAAACCCAATCAATCGGTTGAAGGCAATATTGTTGCACACGCAACAACAGCTCCATCATCCTCATGTGATGAGCCCAATAATGTAACAACTTGTTTTCGACCAGTCGTGGTCAAAATCTCTTGCCAACGGCTTTGGTTCAAGCTCAGTCGAAAACAGGTTCAAGTATAATAATGAGATGTTTAATCGACCAATGCTCGGAAGCTTCATTTATATCGGAGTCTGCGGCTCAACTGCTCGGACTTAAGAAGATTTCCCACAAGAGCACAGTCACGGGACTAGGTGGTGAAGAGAGTTCACCTTTGAACTCTAAGTCGGTGGTAAAAGTTAAAATTACATCACTCCTGGAACCTGACGTTGAAGTAAATGTGTATGCTCATGTGTTAAGCAAGGTAACAAATAATCGGCCAAGAAAACCTATCGACATTGAATCGTGGTCAGAACTATCTAATTTAAAGTTAGCAGATACCACATTCAACGTACCTGGAAAAATCGACTTGCTCCTTGGAGTAGAAGTATACGGCCAAATACTGTTGAACGATGTGATCAAGGGTCCACAAGGAGCTCTCATTGCTCAACGAACGTCTTTAGGCTGGATCGTATCGGGGCCAACTCTTTTAGGTGAGTCGGCAATTTGCACCACAGTCAGTGTTAACCACATTCATTTAGATGAAAACGAGCTGCTCAAAAAGTTTTGGGAGCTTGAGACTGACAACATTGCAACAGATCCACAATATAGTGAAGACGAGAAGAAATGTGAAGCATTATTTGCCGCTACCACTGAACGTGATAGCACAGGTAGGTACATAGTGAGATTACCGTTCCGAGATCAAAATCCCAGTTGCAAACACGGCAATTTTGAGGCTATTGCGACTAGGCGTCTCCTTCAATTAGAGAAACGATTCGCCAAAGATACTGAAATGAAGAAACGCTACTCAGATGTAATTAATGAGTATCTTCAACTAGAACACATGGAAGAAGTTCCCCAAGAACAGCAAAGCAAACCTGATGCAGTTTACTTGCCACATCATGCTGTCATTCGCGATGACAGAACAACTTCAAAGCTCAGAGTCGTATTTGACGCGTCTTGCCCAGGTTCTAATGGCATTTCCTTAAATCAAGACCTGTTAGTAGGTCCATCTTTGCAACCCGTGTTACGACATACGATACTTCGTTGGCGCTGCCATCCTATATGCCTAGTATCGGATATTGTTAAAATGTACAGGCAGGTAAAAGTGCATGAAGACGATGTAGACTTTCAACGCATTGTATGGCGTGAAAACTCGGGGGAGAAGGTGAAGCACTTGAGATTGCTCAGAGTTACCTTTGGTACAGCTTCAGCGCCCCATCTTGCAGTGCGTGCTCTTCAGCAAGTAGCTTACGATGAAGGAGCACAATATCCAAACGCTGCTGATAGAGTTCTCAAACATTTTTATGTAGATGATTTGTTAACAGGCTGTGAATCTGTAGAAGAAGGTAAGCTAGTATATCAGGAAATGAATGAACTGTTGAATAAAGGTGGATTTGAATTGCAGAAATGGAGCAGTAATAATGAAGAATTATTGAAGTACATGAACGAAAGTGATGTCAAAATGGAAGGAAATATCCAACTAAAGATAGATGCAGTTATGAAAATTCTAGGACTTGTTTGGAATCGCCGAAATGACGAGTTTGAATATTCGGTACAGCTGCCTCCACTCAAAGTTCCAATAACAAAGAGAAGCATCATATCGGATATATCGCGATTGTTCGACCCACTTGGATGGTTAGCTCCAATAATTATAGTTGCGAAAATTTTCATCCAGAAATTGTGGCTTTCAGGAATCGAATGGGACGATGAAGTTCCACCACAATTATTGAAGAGTTGGTTGTCTTACAGGGAAAATCTAAGTCAACTTACTAGTTTCAAACTTCCTAGGTGGAATTATGCTAGTTCAAATGTAACTATGGAACTTCAAGGGTTCTGCGATGCTTCTAATGAAGCATTTGCTGCTGTTGTTTACTTAAGGACTGTCAACAAAGAAGGTGATGTGCACGTGTCATTAATTACTTCGAAAACGAAAGTTGCACCCATCAAACAGATTTCTATTCCACGTTTGGAATTATGCGGGGCTGTGTTACTGACAAGGCTACTGGTCGAAGTAGCTGACGTTATGTGTGTCAACAAAGCAAACATCCATGCTTGGACTGACTCCACAGTGGTGATATCATGGTTAAATAGTCGTCCGAATCGTTGGAAAACTTTCGTTGCCAACCGGGTATCTGAAATAATAACGTCAGTTGAGCCTCATCAATGGTCCCACGTCTCGTCAAAAGATAATCCTGCTGACTGCGCTTCGAGAGGCACACAGCACCTAGCTCAAGAAACACTTTGGATACAAGGTCCATCGTGGTTAAAAAACAACGACATTAGTTACAAAAAATCTAATGCAGACACGAATTTAGAAGAACGAAGCAATAAAACATGTTTTTTGAATACTCACGGTGATAATGATGTCACTTCAGATGCTGAAGACACCGTTCTGTCAAAGTATTCTAAGCTCAGAAAACTAATACGCGTTCTAGCTTTCTGCAAACGTTTCTTTAAAAAAGCTAGAAAAGAAACGGTGAGTGCGTGGTTGACTAGTGGTGAAATTCAAGACAGCGTAAAAACCTGTATAAAAATTGTTCAAGCGGATCACTTCAAAGAGGAGTTGAAGAACCTGAAAGAAAATAAAACAATTAATAAGAAAAGTCAACTTACCTCACTGAATCCGATGATAGATGAAGATGGTGTGTTAAGAGTCGGCGGAAGATTAGAGCATGCTGGAATTAGTAATCAAATGAAACATCCGATCATAATTCCACAAAAGTCACATTTTACTACTTTGCTGATAGACAATGCGCACGAAAAAACTCTACATGGTAATCCGCAACTTATGCTCAATTACTTAAGATCTAAATATTTTGGAATTGGAGCGACAAACTCGGTTAAGTTTTTTGTTCGTAAATGTGTGACATGTGCTCGCTATGCCGCAGCTTCACGACATCCATTAATGGGACAGTTGCCGTCAGTTCGAGGAACTGTCAATCGCCCTTTCCTTCAGAGTGGTGTTGATTATGCTGGGCCAATAAGCCTGCGCACTTCAAAGGGAAGAGGCCACCACTCTTATAAAGGCTATATATGTCTTTTCATTTGTATGACTACAAGAGCAATACATCTTGAAGCAGTTAGTGACCTAACAGCTCAAGGATTTATTGCCGCGTTTAAACGATTTACAGCACGTCGTGGTCATTGCGCTGATTTATGGAGCGACAATGGGACTAATTTTGTTGGGGCTGCTCGTGAACTTAAGCAGTTATACGCCGAAGAACATTCAAGTGTGGCTGTAGAAATTGCTGATCAGCTCGCTACAAACTCCACAAATTGGCATTGGATTCCACCACACTCTCCAAACTTTGGAGGTCTCTGGGAGGCTGGAGTCAAATCAACAAAACACCACCTTCGGCGAGTAATTGGAAACTCAACCTTGACATTTGAAGAAATGGCTACAGTTTTAGCTCAAATTGAAAGTTGCCTGAACTCCAGACCTATGTCAAGAATCAATTATAGCACCAATGATGACCCTTTACCACTGACTCCTGGGCATTTTCTTGTGGGAGAGCCCCTGGTACTCGTACCAGACTCTAATTACGAGAGTTCTAAAATAGGAAGCCTAAAAAGATGGCAGCTAACTCAAAAAATGGTTCAGGATTTCTGGCGTCGATGGTCGCGTGAATATTTGACTCAATTTTACCATCGTTATAAGTGGGCTCATCAAACACCCGAGCCAGCTGTTGGTAGCATTGTGTTAGTAAAGGAAGATGATTTGCCACCAGCAAAATGGTTATATGGAATAATTACTGCCAAACACCCAGGTTTAGATGGAATAACTCGAGTAGTTAGTTTGCGTTGTAAAACAAATATTATTAAGCGACCTGTTAGCAAATGTGTTTTCTGCCTATAGAATCCTAGACTATTAGTTAGGTTTTGTAATTCTGAGAATGTTTGAATTTAAGTTCACTTTATTTTATTTTGTATAGGTATGGCAAATTTATTGCTACTTAATGTGTAATATTCAGTTATTTTGTTTACATTTATGCTACATGTAACCTTTTTCGCACTATATCATGACCATAAATAGGTTTTTTTGTTATTTTACCTCATGGTGGGCGGAATTAAGGACATTTTGTTTTATAGTTGTCCTTGGTGGGCGGTATGTCCAACGGTTGTATGTATTTTATTAAGTTAAATTAGTTATCAGATTTCCTGCTAGATGTTGCTGTACCATATGTAAAATTTTATAGATCTCGCTATCAAGATTTTTCCTAAAGACATAGCCTCTGGCAGGTGGGTTTTAATTGTCAAGCTTTTATAACATCTCTTTTGGTTTATTACATTATTGTATGGTCATTTGAGTGTTTGATTTTTGGGCCTTTTTACAGATATAATGTAATGATATTACCCCCCAAGATGATAGAACTCATACTTGTGGGAGGCCTATGTCCAGCAGTGGACTGCATACGGCTGATATGTATGTAATGATATTGTCTCAAAAACCAAATATACTTTCATTTAAATTCAACAGTAACAACCTACACTACAAAATGAAAAGCATATATGTATACCAGATACCTACAGTTCTGATGAGATGGTTACGCTTATCGGCGTGACATCGTGGTATGACTCCGTCTGTCCCTTTTAATTACGCGATGTATATAAGTGACGGTTGCCCAGTCGTATCAATAATTCCGTCCAACATTTGCCTGCAGAATGTAACTGCCAGCATTAATCACTGGCACTGTTATACACATTGTCTCGAAAATAGACACTCATGTCAACTGATTGTGTGTTGCTGGTGTGTGCATTGTAGCTGCTGTAATCAACAGCAGTGTGCTAGGTACAGTTTAATTGATTATGCGTCATAATAATACTCGTAGGGACAATAATTTCACATGTCACTCAAAATTAGATGATATTCAAATACACAAGTTACCAGTAAAGAATTTAAATTTAAATTTTTAGTTGTGCATCTCGTATAATTAAAACCGTTGTGAGCCATGTCACTACTACTTAGTCACAATCATGAGTGAGCGATACATCCTCAACGCGAGAGCGGTGTGTTTTGACTCGGCTTGAAAATGGGTAGTTGCCTAGTGCGATATAATTACACGTAAGTTTATCCGTTTGTTACTAAGTAGAAGCTAAGATATATTATGTTTAAATAATGTATTGAATCGTAATATTTCGCGGTAACAATACCGAATTCATTACTTTTCATTTTTTAAAGAGGGCGACTACCTACATATGCTGTCACAGGTATATATGTATCATTATGTAAGTTGCGTTCCCAATGTAAAGTGCAAATAATAGACTTTGAATCTCATTTTTGACTGCTGTATAGCTTTTACGCCATTCGTCTTTTAGAGAGAGACATTTGATTGATGACTTGAACCCAGGTATGACCTTAAACTATGTCCAACAATGAGAGGTAAGGCACAGCGAAGTAACATCAACATCACGCTTGAGTCTGGAAAAGCCCAACTGGGGAAGTACCTCCTCCTTACATAAGACCACAGCCATCATAGCATTGCTACCTTTCAGATATGTAGTGTTGTGTTCCTGGTGGTGAGTAAGGTTCCCAGAGCTCCGACCCCCCTTAAAGGTCGGCAACGCGCTTGTGACTCCCCTGGTGTTGCGAGTCCCCTTGGGCGTCGGTAATTGCTTACCATCAGGCAATCCGTTTGCTCGTTTGCCACCTTTGTCATTAAAAAAAATCTTCAAGGTACTTAAAAGTAAGATTGGGAAAAAAGAATTAACAAAAATAATGTTCAAGTCCCGTGGCAAACTGGCAAGTAAGTAGTTTGCAAAGTTTGCAGGCGTGACTCAGTTTTTAAGTATTTTCTGACACGAAATGCGCCCAATTTAAGAAATGTATTTAACAAAATTGAAAATGGATTGTACATGGACGTTTTTGTATAATGTTTTCATTGTTCTGGAATGTATAACGTCGGGGATTGTGCAATACCTCATAACCAACAAATGCAATAAGATACAGTTTCTTGGTACATTGTTTGAATTTCGAACTCTATCGATATTTCTGTTACGCGGTATTGTAGTATCCCCGACGATATTGCAACTTCAATTTGTCTATAAATTATACATATTCAAAATACAAATATGTAATTGAAACTTTTAAGATGTAATGTAGACAGTAATGTTAAAGTTGCCATCAATGAAACAATATACCTACGTTTTACATGTAAAATGTCTAATGCGCTTAGTTACTTAATTACGACTTAGACCATATTATAAGAACATAACTTAACCTAAGAATAACACAAATGTGAATATTTGTGATAATTTTTCCATGTTTATTACTCGATCACGCAGTAACCGGTGAACGGATTTACATGGATTTAACGACCGCTCTGGCCTAGTGGGTAGTGACCCTGCCTATGAAGCCGATGGTCCTGGGTTCGATTCCCAGTCAGGGCATTTATTTGTGATGAGCACAGATATTTGTTCCTGGGTCATGGGTGTTTTCTATGTATTTAAGTATTTATATGTATCTATCTATTATATATATCGTCGTCTAGTACCTACAACACAAGCCTTACTGAGCTTACCGTAGGACTAGGTCGATTTGTGTCAGATTGTCTGGAAATGTTTATTATTTATTTATTATTTATTATTTAAACTTGGTATAACTCTTGGTATGGTTGAAATACTGGTATGTGATTTGTATCCATAGGACAGACGAAGTCGCAGGCGAAAGCTAGTTATAAATATTCATGCTTTTTTACGTGTATACCTCAATAACCGTTATGCCGTAAAAAAATTAAGCTTAATGAACAAATTTTACACCAGCCAGGTCTTATTCAAATTAGACAGTGAGCCATTAAACTCATAATTGAAAACCAGTCTTTTTAACTAATAAAGAGATTCGGTGAGCATCGTAAGCAAAGCCAAATGCCCTTTTATGGCGTCGATAAAGACCGAGGCTCGAGCAAAATGTCGTAATGAAATTCCACTCCGATTCATAACCTCGCCGTTCTACATTTGATTCGGAAAAGCGAAAACTCCATCTCATTATCCTAGATTTTAATATGAAGCCTGGTTAAGTTTTAGCAGTGCCTGCAGGTTTTACCAGAGTTTTTTAATGAAACTTGCCCCAGCAGGTTTAATTTTAATTGAAAACGGTGGCATCTGTTTTATAATGATTTTAATAATATCTAATCTTGTGGCGGCTTAACTGGTCCCTTAGATTTATATTTGAAATAAAAAAATATATTAAAATTAAAATTTTTGTTTGGGTAAATTTTATTGCTTTTACGCTTTGTAATATCAGCTAATTATTTATTTACAGAATGCTTATAGATACGATACACATAATCCATCTATTCTGTAGTAGATTATAGAACTACGTACAAGCGATACTCGTTATCGAAAGCCTTAATGTCACAACTCATGGTAAGGGTACAGCTTTATAAACCAAATATATTGGTACTCTTTTTTCCGTAAAACAATACTTTGCTCTAAAGTAAAAATAAAAAGGACTTATTTTTAAATCACTAAACGTTTTGAAAACTTACCATGCATTCAGGTCATACGAAGCGTCGTTAGTAGAAGAACCATAGAATCACAAACTTCTATTTAACTTGCAATGATAGTATGTAAATATATTCGGGTGAAATCTTGCAACTCAATTTTGATGCAGATATATACATATTTTTTTATGACAGAGGTGGTAAATGAGCAGACGGATTGCCTGATGGTAAGCAATTACCTATGGGCACCCGCAACATCAGGGGAGTCACCAGCGCGTTGCCGGCCTTTAAGGGGGATTGGAGCTCTGGGAACCTTACTCACCACCAGGAACACAACACTACATACCGTAAAGGTAGCAGTGCTATTATGGCTGTGGTCTTCTGTACGGAGGAGGTACTTCCCCAGTTGGGCTTCTCCAAACTCAAGCGTGATGGTACTTCGCTGTGCCGTACCTCTCATTGTTGGACGTAGTTTAAGGACATACCCGGGTCTAAAATATCTTTAGCGGGTAGAGCTCAAATTTAGCACAAATCATGTAAGTTCGTTGACAATGCAATATCATGGTACTGATCTGATGCTGGTGCCAGAAAGTAGCCATTTCAAATTACTCAAGATAAGCCCGTAGTGTTTAGGCTTGTTAGAATCGTCTCAATGAGTAGTTGATGATGATATTGATGATGATTGTGCAAAAAGTGTAACTGGCAATAAAAACTTCTATCAAGGAATTTTTAACAGAATTTGATTATTACTCGTAACATTACGCTACCTTTTTGTTGATGTCAATAAACTAATTAAACTTATGATCAATATTAATGCACTGAATTATTTTTTTTTATCAGGGATAATGCCAGCCAGTCCAGACCATTTCTGGCGGGTCTGAAGTTGGATTAGCAGGATTGTGCATAAATGCACCGATGTCATATGAATTTAGATTGGCTAATGTTATGAGCGCCTCTCTACGACTTGACTGCACTTTAAGTTTTCGCATAAGGATCCACAGATGTTATATTAGGGAGAGTTTGACTGCTTGATATGTAACCTAAATTTATTGAAGGGCACGTGACCACTTCGCAATCTATGAGCAATTACGAATACTTTGCGGCCCAGATCAGCATTCAGGTACCAAGGAATTCTTGAAGGCTCCCTTGGTATGGCTTAGTACGAACTGCTTTTCTCTCTAGAGCGCCAGAATATTTTTTTCTTATTTCACTGAAATTGTAGTTCAAATTATAAACTTCTTACTATCAGGTATGTTACAGTCAAGGTTAAAGATATATACGCGGTCAAGGTGCCATAATTTGTATACACGCACCTTATTGTCCTAATATTAAGGTACACGTATATATATTTTTACGTGTACATGGCAGCTTGTTTATTAAATAAATAAATAATGATAAATACATATTATAGAACATGCTTACATAAATTGACTGAGCCCCACGGTAAGCTCAAGAAGGCTTGTGTTGTGTACTCAGTCATCGATATATATAAAATAAAAATGCTTAAACATATGTATAAAACACCCATGACTCAGGAAAAAATATCTGCGATAGTCACACAAATAAATGCACTTAATGAGATTTGAACCTATTGGCCATCGGCGTCATAGGCGGTGTACCAACAACGTTAAACCTTTTTGAACTCGGAACATATTTTAAACACAAATCTATAGTATTACTCGACCATATTAACTAAATGGAAACGATCAGCCAACGCGAACGACTCGTAATTATGCTCCTCGTTACAAAGCAAGACATATCGAGCAATATTCGACTTACAAAACGTGAGTTACGGCCGGTACTAAACAATGAATATCGATTCATGTTATTTTACATTAAACTTCCAACCACAGTCTGTTAGACGAATATTTCTATAAATTCTTGAATTAACTTTTCGGCGAATGTTGGTTGGGATAATTTATCACGATTCTGAAATTGAAATAGTTTGCATAATTTTCGTGTCGGTGAATTAATGTGGAATCATCGCTTATGGTATTAAAGCAATGGTCGCTTATATAATATTTTACTGTCAATGAATGTGTATGTTTACTGGAAGTCAAGAATATCGTCACCAAGGGCTTTCAAATATATGCGGTTGTAGGAAGGAGTTTTTTTCTACTGTCCATGTTAAATAAATAAGTGTTAAGTTTTGACGACCGGTCTGGCCTGTGGGTGGGTAGTGACCCTGCCTATGAAACCGATGGTCCTGGGTTCGATTCCCAGTCAGGGCATTTATTTGTGTGATGAGCACAGATATTTGTTCCTGGGTCATGGTTGTTTTCTATGTATTTAAGTATTTATATGTATCTATCTAATATATATATCGTCGTCTAGTACCTGCAACACAAGCCTTACTGAGCTTACCGTTACGTCGGACTAGTTACCGGACTAGGTCGATTTGTGTAAGATTGTCCTGAATATTTTTATTTTTTTATTTTTTTATTCTTTGCGTAGAAACGTAAGGCGCGCATAAACTTTTTGCAGTTATCGTGAAGCGTCTGGTTTACATAAGTATGGTGACCGAAGAGCTGGTTGCTCCTTCCAACACCGTATCAGCATTGTGATACAACGAGGAAATGTCAACAGCATCCTTGGAACAGTGCCTCAAAAAACTTAAACTGCAAATTATATTGAAATTGGATTTTACTCCTCTTTATGCGACGGGGGTTAGTTTGTCCCAACCATTCTAAAGTGTTTGCAAAATCCGTGGTACAATTCAGTTCAGTTGTTTCCGATCAAAACTTTCTTTGCATCTACAAATCCTGTAGTCTGTTTGAGTGCATGTAAATTCTAAGGCAACGCGATTGAATTGTATAGTCTCCTATTCCGCCATATTTTTATTGTTCTGGGCAAAAGTTTGTAGATTTCCTAAATATGGGTGAAAAGGTTGAATGAAGATGATATAATATTTACCATATAATAATGATAAGCAACGAGGAAATGCCGTCATCATCCTTGGTACAATACCACAAGGGCCTTTTTTAGATTTTATAGTGTAACTAGTTAAGTACTTGTAGTTATCATAATACGGTTGTAATTTCTGTAAATAAATGTATATGACCTTTCCTTAGTCATAATGATAAGATAATGATAATGGAAATTATGAATAGAAATGAAAAAAATACGCCGCTAATTGGGAGCAACAGAGCCATTAATTGTACGAACCATAAGGTGGGTACTATGACCATTTTTAGCGTTTAGTGTCATTTTTAAGAATTTATCAGGTCTTTGTTTGTAGTTTTTGTTGTCCTTAAAATCGATAACATGGTTCCTAAGACCAGATCTTTCAATGCATTATAGTTACAGAGTTGCCCATACCGACTAATCTAAACAGGCTATCCTGTATAATCCTATAATTTGTTCGTGGTTATAGCCTGAATGCACAACGTAGAGAATCTAGTGATTTGAATTAAAGGAATACCACTACTGTTAATTAAATGTTTCCTTCCATAATCAATACTATTTGATGAAGCGTTCGGTTCGGTGTTCGGATTAAATAGAGAACCAGGAGGTATTAATTAAAATGATCTTTGTGAAATCAAATGACTTATGCTATGAACACAAATAACTACATATTGCGAGTGTGTATTTTTTTCGATGACAGGTCTAGCCAATTGGGTCACTACCCTGTCAATGAAACCGACGGTCCTGGGTTCAAATCCCAGTAAGGGTATTTGTGTGATGAGCACAGATATTTGTTCCTGAGTAATGGGTGTCTTCTATGTAATCATATATTTGTATTATTATGTACATCGGCGGCCGAGTACTCATAACACAAGTCTTCTTGAGCTTACCGTATGGCTCACTCAATTTGTGTAATATTTATTTATTTACTATAATAAAAAAAAATGTATCGAAGAGTATTTTTAAAGGTAGATAAAATCTTCAGAATTAACTAACATCAATATGTTTAAATGGGCTAAAATAAAAATAGTGCTTGAATGTATGCATTAACCCTCAATCCACTAGGTGAAATGTACTCACGTAAACACTTTCTATGAGTCCCTGGGACTCATAATTTTTTTAATGTGTGGTTTTCCGAAATAACACAATGTATTTTTGTAAACGGTTTTTTTATTATTTATGCACTTCGTAAGGCACTAGAAAAAAATAACAAAACATGACAAACTATTGAGATCGTCTTAATAATTAAACAAACTTATTTTAACAGTTTAAAAATCATAAAAGTTTTTCAAACATATACAAAAATAATAAATATTCATAAAAATATTTCTTTTTATCGTTTTTGGAGTCTCGATGGTACAAGAAATCTGATTAAAAAAACAAAAATGTATGCTTCTATAGAAGAAGAAAAAACGTGCAATGTGTTTTTCCACGGTTTAAATTGGTCAGAATCACTCATGTCAGATGGCATTTCTTGAGCTGGTAAAGTATTTCGTAATCTGACAGATAGTTGTAAAAGTGGTAAGTTGCTCCCACTCGATGACGAGTCACAATCATAGATCCCAGATGGCTCAGATTGCTGCTCACATTCAGATTCCGAATCAGTATTGTGTTCACTACGAATTAATTCACCATCTTCACAATCTGAGTTGTATATGTTGTCTTTTGTGGGAATTGCAGCACTGTTCATTTGGCAAACAACTAGTTCATCGGCACTCTCGTCATTAAAAACTTGTAGCAGCAAGATTCAATAATGGAATCCGCCCCATCTTCATTCATATAAACGGATTTATGTTGTTTTGGTACTCAAAAAAAATCACACATTACACTAGTATGAGTCCACGGGACTCACTTGAGGTAATAACTTACCAAATCCGCAAGCGCGGGCGCTTGTCCTCTCACCACCGCGGTGCCCGCGTCACGGCAGGAAGGTACTGGGACGAGGGGAAAGCTAGGCGCTCAAACGTTAAAGTAATGGCAATTTGAAATGTTGATGTGAGTCCAGTGGACTCAGGTAGTGAATTGAGGGTTAAATGTATAAAAAATTGAAAGAAGACTGAACCTACAACAATTCAAGATCTGTTTTTGGGAGCGCGTGAAAATATTCACATATATTCGTATAGTCTAATTTCTTGATGACTTGTCGATCTAGATATGAGAGGTAGGGCACAGCGATGACCATCGCGCTTGAATTTGGGGCAGCCCAACCGGGGAAGTACCTCCTCCTTACAGAAGACCACAGCCATAATAGCACTGCTACCTTACAGGTATGAAGTGCTGTGTTCCTGATGGTGAGTAAGGTTCCCAGAGCTCCAACCCCCCTTAAAGGCCGGCAACGCGCTTGTGACTCATCTGGTGTTGCGGGTGCCATGGGCGACGGTAATTGCTTACCACCAGGCAATCCGTCTGCTCGTTTCCCGCCTATGTCATAAAAAAAGGACAAAACAACATGCTTGAATAAAGCAGCTACGAATTTACTGTGTGTAAGTCTAATACGGGCAAAGAATTAAACCAGACATAGGATTCACCAGTATATTCATTAACCAAAAGGTTTTTCTTTAATTATACCTATTATACATATGTAATTAATTTTTGTAAAATTTCTGAGCAGTAATGTACTGCGAACATTACGCGATATGAGCTTTTGAAACTAACTGTCAACGAGTGCTTAACTCGAGTGTGTTGCATTACATTGCGGGCCGATTTTTTTATATGGATAACATTTTAATTGTACTTCTAAGCAAAAGTTATTTAAACATATTTCTTATGTCCTATTCTACCCTCCGTTAAGAGATTCGCCCGTATAAGAATTACACACTGTATATTAACATATTTTTCCATTTCGAACCAAACTTTTCGACTTATGATCTGCGCACCTTATACTCGTACCTGACTAACACGTCACTACTTGTCCTAGTTGCCGCATACTTGGCTGAAGTTAGATCTCGTTCCCAACTTTCTGTTTCTTGAGCATACCAACGACCAAGCAAGTATAATATTAAGTATAAGCCTGCCATTAATAATGCTTCCCTTGCTACACACTTAGTGATAAATACAGCGGAGCAATGGAGACAAATTGATAATGTCTATAATTTTCTTTCATTGTTCTATAAGCTTGTTGAAAGTCTAGCTGTTTAGTAGTATCTATTTTTATTTTTTACATATTAACGATATTAATCATGCCATTCGAACTTTAAAGTACACTCTGGATACATCTTGGATCCTCATAAATAACGTTGCTATACGACATGTTCATTCATTGAAATCATTGATGTAATAAAAATTGCAGTGATCTGTCGGAATCCTCGTATGCCGAATTCTGGTAATCAATGCTTCACTGAGAGGCTTCCCGGAGAGATTGTCGAATGGAATGCGAGCGACATAAGTTCAATTAAAATGGACGCCTTTCAACGAGGTTCAACCTTCTACTTTTCATTTCGAATTAGGAAATAGTAACGAATACATGTATTTTATTAAAATTTTAAATAAGCATTAACTTTTGGCACTGGTTTCTTCAAATTAATTTACGGTAGAGAGTTCATAAATCATAATTAAAGTCAGAGATAACACACAACACTTAGTGCTTCAAATCTCATATGAGAATTCACATTTTATCATAGATTACGAGTAACATTGATTTTTTGATCTTGAGAAATGAATTACGAGTCTATCGTTCGCTCGAGTTTCAATATAGCTTCTACCTTTTTAGCCATTCCTTATCAAGATCCAAGGCAGTCATGAGATATAATTATCTAAACAGCTTCAATGACCTAGACTTGACGCTTTCATAGGAGGTGCCAATTAGCGTCGGCCTCCTCAAACTAATGACGCCCTCGGCCCAAGCGCGCAGTTTGTCATCCAAGAGCCGGGTTATTAACACTCCACCATGTGTCCCTGTGACCGTGCTTGAGGGTTCGTACGTGTTGAGCTGACCTTTATGAGGCACGTAATTATATCGAGCTACGCGTTTTCTATAGTAATAGTATTCTGTCATCATTGTTTCATATGATTCTAGAGGATATGAAATTATTTTGTGTAAAATCAAGCGAATGCTCGCAATTGATGTACCTTTCTTAATAAAATTCTCTAATAAAACTTTCATGTTACCGGATTATTGACAAATCTTTTAAATTATTTCAAAAGTTGTTTCGAATTTTCTGGAATAATAAACCGAAATTCATTACAATGAAAGCGTTGAATAATCCTACACAGACACCAAAAAGCGAAAGGTAAATCACGAAATGAAGGAATTATTCACCACTCTTGGCCTTATTTTGCCTCGTTTATTCAGATATCCTAGCAAATTCTATGCGACTTTAAGAGCCGTTTTATGAAGCCGTCTAAGCATTCGAGGTTGCTTGAATACACAATGAAATTGAATTGCAAGTCGAAAAGATACCGTGTGTTGGAAACTTTGTGAATTCTGTATTAATTGAAACTCGCCAAGAGTCTACCTTTGAGTATGGATCTTTAAAATTTGTTATTTGATAACCGTTGAACTTAACCTTTTTCGGAAAGCTGACCTCGATTGGAATTTACATAACAGTTTATTTAAAACGGCAACTTCTAACTTGATAATTGGCTGCTTTCATAATGAATAAAATTGTCCATTTTTTAAGAAACGTCAAATTTTTACTTTGAGATACTTTTGACGGTAAATATAAAAATGTGACAGCACAATATACTATACTTAATGCAGCTATCTACAAAAGTATACACATTTCACGTAGAACTAATTGCTGATAGGGCATAAAGGTTCTCAAACGGCGACCCCCACACTAGGTGGACCGAAGACTTGGTTAAGACCGTGGGTATTAAGTATTAACTGGATGGCGTGGTGCAAAACCGGTCTTTCAGGATCGCTTTGGGGGAGGCCCTTGTCCAACAATGGACGTCGATGTTGATCGATAATGATAAAAGTGTAGCTTAATTCGTTGATAACATGCTGGGAATGGTCTTTCTTTATATCTTTCATGTACACGCGAAAATTTCAGTTGTATGAGCCGGGCATATTCGGGGTTAATAGAAAACGAAAGACGATCGAATGGCGACTGTGCAATGTTTTTATTATAAATTTGCCGTTATTATATAATTTAATATCATGCAACTCATAGAAAACAGAAATTATTTGCGGAAAGTACCTATATTACAAGGCAATTATTAATTATTTTCCTTCCAGCATTTTTCCCTGCGGCGTCCGTACTCCGGTTTACAATGTTATGTGGTAACGAGCTTATTTTGGACATTTTGGATACAAAGGCTACAACAAAGATATTATAAAGATATTTTAAGAATTTCGGAAGGTCAAATAGTCGCAAAACCTTATCTAGTTTTATTGTTATTCGACATGCTCAGATAAACCATATGCGAACACAAAAGGTCGGTTAAGAATCCGTTAGGTTAGGTTGTAACAACAGCCGTCAGATACGATTTGCTATCGATAACGTTATGTTAAAAATACTTAATATTTAAGGTAAAATTATCATGTATACCTGTAAACACAATATTGACATAACATAAATACTCTTTATGACGCACCTCAAATTATTAGAACAAAGTACACACAAGTTACAAATAGAAAAAATAGAGTAAATAGCAATTCTGTATCGCTATAAAATAAATTTCAAGCCACCATTGGGGATACTAGTAATAAATATTTGAAATAAGTGATAACATACTTAATGAAAACTGACAATTTAATGACACACACAATGTAACGACACTTGAACAACATTTTTTTTACAACATAATGACGATCACTGTCAAGCTTATGTTATTTCGACTATCTACACGATTAGCTTCATACTCGTATAGCACAATTGGTAGTGCACTGGGCTAGTGATCCAGTGGTTGTGGGTTCGAGTCAGCTGCGAGTCAAGTTTAACTATTTTTTTTTCGATTTAAATATCGATGATATTCGCTAGCAGACGTTTCTGCATAATAAAAAAGAAATTACAGAGAAATTTAATGCATAAAAAGACTTTCAAGTTGCTTCAAAATGGATTGCAGCTTAATATCACGACGAAATAATATTGTGTTTGCACGAGAACTTTACCAGCGAACAAAAGTTACAAATTCAAATAGATTTTATCTCGGATCATTAAACATATCGACGCGAGCTTCGAGCTTCTTGTTCAATTCGTTAAGTACACTTTCAGATAATTTAGGGTTAATCGAGTATTCGCGAGGTGAGATGCGACCGTAGATTGCCGGAATGGTGCAATTTAAGATAGGGAGTTTAAGCAAACATGGTCGATCACATACAAATATTACTTAAAAGTTTCAAAAATGACACAGTGAGTTGCACGTGGATCGAATCTCGAGTTAAAATGCGAATGGTAGTAGTGAAACTGGTATTTCACAAACAAAACGCTTCAGAAAGAGAGACGCTTCAGTTATGAGAGGTAGGGCACAGCGATGACCATCCCGCTTGAATTTGGGGTAGCCCAACTGGGGAAGTGCCTCCTCCTTACAGAAGGCCCCAGCCATAATAGCACTGTTACCTTTCAGGTATGTTGTGTTGTGTTCCTGATGGTGAGTAAGGTTGCCAGAGCTCCAACCCCCCTTAAAGGCCGGCAAAGCCCTGGTGTTCCGGGTGCCCATGGGCGACGGTAATTGCTTACCATGCCACCAATTATTTGCCGCCTATGTCATAAAAAAAAGAAAGGGGGCAGTACGTTACGGAGTGTGGTTTGGCCACCGATAAATCTCACAGTATTTACTTCAGTTATTCAGTTATACCCTGAGGATATCGCTTACAACAGTACCCAAATATCGGAAACTTGCTAGAATTAACATGACGGCAACTACCCCGTTTTAAGTGGTAGTTGTAATTTAAGATAGCGCTAATGGCAAACGGGTCTATTTTTATCTAAATAATCAAATTGCATAGCTGAGCGTTTCTTAAAAATGTTGCCACTTTTCTCGACACCTAATATTTTGGTAAATTTTATGTTTTTTCTTGTCAATATCGCGAGGTGATACGATTTATGCAAGAAAAAAATGTGTCCCAAACATTTTTTCCTATTGTGTTACCTTTTTATATATGTTTTCTATGGAGGTAACATAATGGGAAATTCAAAAATGTATGGAATTTTATGGGACATATTTTTTTATGACATAAATCGAATCAGCTGGCGATTCTGACCAGAAAAAACATAAAACTTACCAAACAATTTTAGGTCGAGAAAAGTGGCACAAATTTAGAGAAACGCTCAGCTACGAGAAAAACGCTGTAAAATAAATTCGAAAATGTTATATCGAAAACTAAATGCACAATATTTTTATAGAATGATATTGTATACCACAGATGCATAGTGAAACTCGAAGCCCGTATTTGTATAGTCTTCTTTTTAACACTATAATTGCGATCGGAGCAAGCTACGGAGTTCTAGCCCCATTTTCCGAGATGTGTTCCATTTATTATAGATATGTATTGCATTGTAACGAATGCTACTTTACCGCAAAACCACTTGTAATCAAAAAGAGAAACAAAATCGCCTTTGCAGTTTACATCTAATACCTTATTAAATTTCTTCCGTAGAAGAACTAAGGTCACCAACATAGCCCACCGAGTTAGCAAGCTGAATTGGCAATAGACACATTGCACGCAAATGATCGAAAAGTGCTCGAATGGAGACCACGGACTAGCAAGCACAGCGTAGGACATTCAACCAAAAGATGGTCATATATAAAGGTCGCTAGAAGACGCTGGATGCAGGTCACTTCCAGCCGATAACTGGAGGTTTAGGGGAAGGCATATGTTCAATAGTGGACGTCTTGTAGCTAAGATGATGATGCTGATGATGACTTTAATTCTTTGTAATCTAATGGTCTCAATTAGGTTGAAACCTAAAAGGACACATACAAAACGAACGTTTTGGGTAATCAATTGGAATGGTTCTAATTACTCCGTGGGATATTCGAGTAATTGCCCAATGCTACTAAGAAGTGTATGTTTACAAATACAGTCAAAATTAACGTGCTGGGTGCGTCAACAATGAGATTGACTGAAAATACACGTTTAAGGGAAACTTGCTTGATGTGTTTGTTTTGTTTAAAATGTTTAGCATAGTGAGTGAGAAAATTATAATTAGGATTTGGAATATACTGCTAGTGTATTATCAATCATTTTTATACGCTGCAACCAGGTATGCGACAGATTGTAGTAGTTTTTGGGGTCCCTTAAGGATGAAAATGGGATCCTATCACTCTATATTTATCTCATGGATCATAGTTGTTGAATATTCCACGTGATTTTTAGTTTGAAGGTATAAAAAAATACTAAAAACAAAATATACATAATACTTTTGTGGGACTTCCCTACAACAATTTATTTTTTTGAACAATTTGTTGGCGTTTTCATCTCCTGCTATTCTCAGGATTTGAACCCTGATTCATAAGCAGAGTTAGTTCCGACTAGACTGGTTAGGAGGCGTTAAAAAAAATAATTATTCCCATTATTATCCTAACTTTTCCGAATCGGACACAGACGGGTATAATGTACCTTTTGATATTTTTATTTAAGTAGGCAGAGAGTACCATTATGTACCGTTTGGCGTAGAGACGGCGTAAGTAGGTCCATGGGGTCCCAGCGCGCACAAACTTTTTGCTCTCTTTGTGACCAACTGGCGGCTTCCTCGCACAACGTATCAGCGTTGCGATACAACGAGGAAATGCCGCCAGCATCCTTGGTACAATGCCTCAAGGGTCTTTTTTAAATTTTATACTGTAACTAGTTAAGTACCTACTTGTAGTTATCATAATACGATTGTAATATCTGTAAATAAATATGTTATCTCAGTAAGCAACTAGCAACAAGCTCATTTAAATAGTCTTATACTCTTTTCTCTTATCTATCATCCTAAGTTAATAATTAATTCAGGGTAATGAATGGGTGTAATTACATGTCAATCATAATAAATTCAAAATAAGATCGTCAAAAACATAAGTCTTCTGTATCAAAATACTAGTCTGGACTAAGTGGCCTAGAATAAATTTTGAATGTCAAAATTAAAACTGCTAACCTAGGTAACTAAGAAAACGAATAAACTCGCTTCCACGTTGCTACCAATTGTATATAGATTAGAAACAACTCAATTAAATTAATAACATCAAAAATTAAAAATTAAAAAATCCCAATGAAACGAGCAAATATTATGTATTAAAGAAAGTAACTTAAAGTACCTATTTATATAAAGTTCAGATAAATTATTATCTGTTAGTGACAGTTAATAAGTTAAAAATAATTTATTGAGCTTAGCAAGCACGGAAAATAAGCAGGCTTAAGTAATATCTAAGTTGATGAATGTAGACTTGAAAGTATAAAAAATAACATTTCTCTGAAGAAATTGTGGACTTTCAAGTTGATATCTCAAATGCAAGATTTACAGTAGGTAAAGCTTGTTATCTGGAGTTGACTTGAAAAGTACTGAGAGGAGTTTGCCTTTGATAAGTATGTATTTAAAGTTAAACTAAAAGGAAATGTTATTTCTTTTTGAAGAGAGATATGACATATGACTAAATAGGTTAGGTTAGAGTCGCCAAATCTGAAGTATATCTAGATATACTTCAGATATGGCAAGTCCATTGCCAACTAGTTTCAATCAATGCAATTAGATAACGCTGGGCAACTTGTGCGAATTCTGTCAGGTAGGTGGTACAGGTTATCTCTACTTTGCCGTAGCAAGCCAATTAATCGGATGTCAAAAACCCAGCCGGCTGTCCAAAGTAGGACTGCTAAAGCTACGACCAAAGTGGTATAATGACACATTTCTATCCCAGACCTTTGCTGACGATGCTTGTCATGGGGGTTCATTCTAAAAAGGTCGAGTCATGCTCGTCTGGAATCAAGATGGATACGGATAGGTAGGAACATGAGTTCAGGAGTCAGCTAGCTTCGTTTATGATCCTATGCTCCTAGATAGAATACTCAGTGCTCTGCTATCCCATTTGCTCTTGAGCTACGCGATTATTTCGCTCTATGACGTGCCAATGATCACCGTTTCTGCGACGTAGGCCGCCGCCAGGAATACTTAAGTCGACACCTTTATACTTTCCTTGGGGATTCCAGTTTAAGGCTTGCTTGGGATGTGGCCGAGTCCTTTCCACTTGCGACGTTTGGTTTGCTGATCGATCGTAGTCTTACCGCAGCGTTCCAACAGATGGACGTTGGAGATTTTTATCGAGCGAGTATACACCAAGAATACGGCGAAGGCAACGCTTGACGAAAACTTGGAGCCGTCGCGAGATGTCGTTAGTTATGTGATCACGAGTTCGGTTTTTCATCTTTTTAGCCTAGACTTTTCACCTAATAGCAGATATTACAATTATTTTCCTTACAGAAGAAGCATGCGTTTAGTGTACTCCTTACTTTTAACAAAATTCAATTTAAAATCAAGATAGTATAATATATAAGTATCATTATTATACAATCGTCCATGCATTATTGATGTTTGTTACCTGCTGTACATAGATCGCCATTTCATATCGGTATTTCAATGAAAGTTATATAGATCACTTGACTCCTTTTGCTCCTTACCAAGAAACAAAGTTGTCCGGTTTAATTGGTTCTTGATAAGAAAATGAAGGTAGCTTAATGCGAAATCTAGAAGTGGTGCGATTATACCGGAGGTATATATCTACTTGCAATATAGCTGATTTTCTGCTACGTTGGAAAACTAATTCAAAAGGTTCAATGTTTATTTTTTGTAGTATTAAGTTAATTTTAAGTTTAGTTTTTAATATTATTGTTATTTATTATGTTTTTGCGTGTTAATGTAATCATATAGTTATTTTGGGTCATGTATTTAATAAAACTATAATTTGTTTTCAAAAGGTCAAGCTTAGTTTGTAAACTTCAATGTTAGTAGCTAAATGAATGATGATGAAACTTGAGACAGGTAATGCCAGTAAATAAATTACGGGTGGTAAACGAGAAATGTCAACAAACCCGCAACTGATGGCACTAGCTTCAAAATGTAAACTTGTTTACTGCTTATTAAAACTTGGCTTGGCTGTTGTGTTTAGATCTTTTGGGCACCGCAGGCTTACAATAATACGTGCATTTCAGTTACGGGTTACCTTCTGCATATTATAACAGGCATGGCGATCAAAAGTTCACTAGCTTACAAAGTGGAATATCACTAGCCCTAAATACCAATATTCGTGGCCAGGTTTCAGTCACCAACCGCGTTAAACAAACGAAATTTAAAGCCTTACGTCTATAATATAATAGATTTTCTTTAATCACGCCCACCTGATAGAGACATATTTACGGCTCGAGTGCACGATAGAAAAGGTTGCAAGGCTGTTTAGTAGTGTTTGATTTTATGTATAATATAGTCAATCTTTATATTTACTTATTTGTTCTTTTATATTGCACAGTTAACGTGAGCTAAAGAAAACGAAGAATAAAAGGAACCATGTTGATTTATTTTTTTCTATTGAGAATATTTTCGTTGATCCCAGTGAACGGAAATAAACATGGAAGCAGCATGCGCGAACATTACCTTTAAAATTATCGGGACAGTTATCTCACAGACACAAATACGCTCACATTGAAATATGACGTTATATATACACAGCGTTTATTCGAAAATACTAAGTGAAATTATAGTCATCTCTTTTACACTGTTCTACATAATAACGTGTAAAAGAAACACATATTTAGGCGATAACTACCAATCTCTAAGGGCACCAACATTTCGGCTAATAGGCTTTTGACAGCAGCAGAGATATTCGCCAATCATACTTCATCAGGGATCCTATTTTAAACCTCATCTTTCATTCGTTCGTCTTTTTAGCTCTCTATTGTTCCTATATGCAAGAGCGATGGAGACAAACGAACGAACAAGGTGATTAGCAATAGCCCCTCAGATGACATGGATAGGTTTATGCAGTACATTAAAGTGACAGTCAAATAACTAATACCAAATAATAAATATAATAAAATGTTGTAAAATAAAAAAATATATTTTATAATCTAATAATAATTTTAAATAGTAATTTGAAATTGTATTTTTATGCGTTATTTTCATTTTCGCCGATGCCCCTGTCCGTATCACGGGACGCGCACAGAGACAGCACCGGCCATGGTGTAATAACTATTGAGTCTTAATGGAATCTAGAATGTACGAGGCTATTGGGTGGAAAAGGGTGGATTAGCTACTGGGCTATTGGATAAAAAACCGGAGTTCTGCCTAATAAAATGGTATACAATTGTA
Source organism: Grapholita molesta (assembly GCA_022674325.2). Lineage (NCBI taxonomy): Eukaryota > Metazoa > Arthropoda > Insecta > Lepidoptera > Tortricidae > Grapholita > Grapholita molesta. Next base: position 16,519,652 of record CP053124.2, on the reverse strand, counting down.
TTTCCAGCAGATAGTGACTCGCCCTATGCGAGATGGACCCCCACAAAAAGCGACATCAAAGATGTCTCAAGGGTAACACCGGTGCATAGGGCTAAGGGTAGAGATGTGTCACTGGACTTAAAACATATCGCCAACTCGCCACACACTTAGGTTTCCGCATCTACCCTCGAGAACGTAGCTCTAGCGACCCCACTCTGGACGGCCGGTTAAGGCAAGCTAGAGGCAGGGGACCTGTCCCACCTGTCCGAAAGGGCACCCCAGGCAATTATTATTTATCGTTTATTTATCTTATTTCTTACGGTAGGTTTTTTACAATATTTTTATAAAAGTAGAATATGAAAATACATCCAAAAAATATCAAAACAATAAACAGATTATAAAAAAACCTAACCTAGGGTGCCGCCGGCAACGGGGCAGGGCCTGAGCTGCCGGTAGTTAGGGCTGCAGAGAGAGGAACAACCGGACTAGACGCGCCGTGTCCAGGATTACTGCCTTCTGAATCTGACCCTTGATCTAACCACAACCACGTAGCGAGAGTCTCTCAAAGATTCTTCGCTATGAGACTGTTCGCGGAAACAACTATTGGTACAATGATCGCCGAATCAACTTCCCATATGGCGGTTACCTCGTGAAACGTCTAAGTACTTGCTGGATTTGTCCTTCTCGGCCTTCACAAGGTTCTCATCACATGGGACGGTGATGTCGACGAACATTGCCCGGCGCTGCGATCGATCTATAAACACGGTATCAGGCTTATTGGCTACAATAGTCCTCTCGCTACACTTGGTTCCACCGCTCTAAGAGACGCTGCTCGTCCTCCAATGGTGACTGGCCGTCGTTAATTGACAATATCGGGTCAAATTGAATTAGTAATGTGTAAGGGGTTTTTAATTATAGTACTGTGATATTATAATTTATTTTTATTGCTAAAAATTCTGACTTCTTATTATATTGTTGATTTCGACTAATAGATGTTTAAATTGTTGAAACTAGTACTGTCGGTTTTAGTTGCCTAAAAACGACACGGGTACCCGGGTTTTGATACTTGAAGTCGGGTAATACCCGGGTTACAGATTTGAACGGGTATTGCATTCCCTATCTCTTACAATACACACACTAAATATTAAAATCCAGTTACACAATACAATAATGTTCTTCATTTGGCATAACATCATCCCCATAGAGAAAATGACGTAATATTAGTTTGCATATTTCTGTGAAATTATTCGTATAAGTACATGTGTAAACTTATCCCACTATCTTTAAAATTATTGGAATGGCTTTTGCACCACTTCACTGCACATGCGGGCATGTTTAACTAGTGTAATTGTATTTTAAAACATTGTATTAAAATACAATTTTTGGCATCCGTCACTCACTGTCATAGAATCGCACTGAAGTCGACTCAGGTGACGTTTAAGCTAAGCCCGCCCACCCAGGTAAAGTATAAAGCTAAGCCCGTCCACCCAGGTAAAGTTTACGTGGTGCTATTATTGAAGGGACAGAATGCTTCCATGTTTTATTTCCGTTCACTGGTTGATCCTGTTCGGCTTTTATCAGATACTTTTTCACACATCACACATTTCAGCCTTATGCAGCCCACTGCTGGACATAGGCCTCCCACAAATATTACTTGTATCTTGGGGGTAGTTGCCATAGTCGCCACGCTTGGCAGGCGAGTTGGCGACCGCAGTAGCTGTAGATTGGGTTTCGACGGACGCTGCTCCCCGTCTGTAGGATTTTTCCCTTTGTCGCCTCTTACGACACCCGCAGGAGAAGATGGAGTGGACCTATTCTAGTCAGCCGGCATCACGCGGCATAGTCAGCCTGCATCACACGGCAGATACTTCAGATACCCAAAAACATATATCTGAAAATAAGTCATGTTCATATTCCCATTCGGATGATGGAGCGCTTAAAAGAGTGCATGGTTTCAATGCACCATCTTAAGTATAATTATGTAATCACTGGGGTCGGTCGTAGCCTATATGACAATCGATTATACAGATAGAGATTAAATGACTTTTAATTCAATCTGTAAATTCATTAATTCAACAGGCATTGATCCGCCAAGATAAAGGTAATCTTATAGTACAGGAGATGTACGAAAATTTGTAGGTGAGGATCAAAATAATTCCCACAGAAGCGGAGTTTGTTTTTTTTAGTTCTTTGTATGCATCTATTTGACATACTAAAAATATAGAAAAATACATGTGTGCAAAATGTGATTTTTCACACGGCAAAGATTTGAAAAACTGAGAATTCTCCATATAAAACTCTCAAATTACAGGAAATTACACACTAAAAACTATAATGAGGTTAATTTTATAATATAAACGTAAATAACAATATGGTGAATAAAAAAAAAACATTTTTCAAGATTTTTTTTTTTCTTTAAATTGAAAATTAAACTTTACCTTTATAGACTATACACATCAATATACGTTATAAAAATAACATATTTAAAACATGATATATATTATACAAAACATATAGGCTGTATTTTAATTAGCACGAGAAAATATAGACCTCACCCATAGACTGCCACATGGAGCAATCTTCAACATAATGTAGTCACTGCTACCAGCGTTAGTTTAGCGTTTGTGCCTGTGGATGTCCAATATTGCTCTTTCCTAGACGTAGTCGCCGCGAGGAGTTTTCTGTCTTAACGGCCATCGACTCTCCGAGTTACGTGGCCTTCCTATTTCCACATCAGCAATATATTTGTGAAAAATGCGTTCTTTTGCCCCACAAAAATTGTATCTTCGAAAATTCATAAAATTTATTAAAAATCGTGTGTGGCATCGAATTACAGGAAAAAAAGGTAAAAAAGGTTATGACGTTAATTTCTAAAATTAAAATTAAATAACCAGATGTTAGAAGATTAAAAATAAGCTTGTGCAGTTTTCAATATGTTATATCATCATCAATATTTAAGAATGTTGGTGGAGTCTACTTTTCCCTCTGCTAGCCTTATTACAACAGCCTTCTCCTTTACGTGTCTGAGATATGCATATCTTGGCCTTCCTGTCATCCTCTCGATCTTGATATCCAAAATTTTAAAATAAAAGGTCTTATACCTCATCAGATGCCCTATCTATGTCTCACCTTTTATCTGTAATAAACAAATTTTGCAAGACGTCTCCTCTCCATTAGTCATGATTTCTGTCCAGCATTTGTTATGAGGTTTTTGGTAATATAATAACAAAATTATTGTATTACTGTTAGTTTTAAGGCTGAATCTATCAAAGATTTCATCATTTTTAAAGTGTCTGCTGTAACTTGTTACTATTCTCTGCAAATGGCGCAATGTCGTCTGCTAATCTTGTCAATTAATTTAAATTTCACGATTAACGTGTTCTTCATATTTAAACTTATATGCTGTTTTAGAATAGGAATTCCGCCATCTTCTGCAGCTTTACCATTTAGAATATTCGACATGGCTTTAAAAAACTCTTCTTCAAGTATTATTTTCCAATCTATTACCTATTTTACTAACTATGTATACCTATCTTACTACCTATTCTATCATCTCTAGTCTATTAGCTGTTCATCTTTCATATCATCTTCATCGAACTCGACAGGACTTATAAAGTTCTTCCATGTATCTTTTCCAATTGTTTAATGTTATTTGTAAATCTAATAATCTTAAATCACAGAGCAATAGAGAACATTTAAATCATTCTATGCCATATGTCGACACATTATTATCTGCCACTACAACATTACTCATTTGTATACGGTTTACGGGAGTATCGACCATTTTTACTATTAATATATTAATTAAAAATTCTAGTGTAGGGCTCAATTAACATATTGAGTAGTTGTTTTTTTCCAACCCCCCTTCAAAGGCTTTCTCATAGTCCACAAACGCCAAGCATAGTGGCTGATTACATCGTGGTTCGATCGAGACATGGGCTGTACTTAGCCGCACCGAGGTGTAAGACAGGAAGATGTCATTCTCCGAACCTGGTTGCTGCACTAGAAGATGCCTTTAAGGTACTGGATCAATGTTAAGAGCTAACACCTCACTCACCTTCGGTTCCTAGACTATGTCATTGTCATGTCTGAGCACTTCAGGACCTTAGTAGAGTTTCAGAACAGGTAGGGCTGAAAGTTAACATAATAGAAGCATCAAAGATGTCCTTGTCGCCATGTATACGATATCGGTTGGGAACGTTGCTGTCGAAGTTGTTGACGAATATTTGTATCTGGGACATGTAGTCCAGTTAAACAAATAAAACTTCGAAAAGGCAATATCAAACTCGGCTGTGGAGCATTAAGGAAGACCCGTGACCGCTCGGACTATCGCCACGTAGATGCAGTTCAATGATGTTCCGTAAAAAAAAGACAGAAAAACCGCCATGGCTCGTAGAATTGCACTGTTAAAGTGGCAGTGGTGGTCGATGGCCGTTAGGACAGAAAAGTCCTAGTAAAGTGGCGACTATATCTAGGAAAGCGCAATATCGGACATCCACAAACGCTAAACTAACGCTGGTAGTCAGTGGCCGCAGTATGTTGAAGATTGCTCCATGTGGCAGTCTATGGAGGAGCTCTATATTTTGTCTTGTTAATTAAAAGTCTATTTTTTGTATTATTTAGGTATAATAGGAAATATTCATGTATTAAACATGCTTTTTTTGTAACGTATATTGATGTGTATATAGTCTATATAAGTTTCATTATCAATTTTAACAAAAAAAAAATTTTTGCTTGAAAAATCTTTTTTTTTTTTAGTCACTACTTTTTAATTTACGTTTATTTTATTAAATTAACCTCATAACCTTCTTTTGTGTGTAATTTCCTGTACTTTGAGACCATACAAAATTTGGGTTTTATATGGCGAATTTTCAATTTTTCAAATCTTTGCCGTGTGGAAAATCGCATTTTGCACACATATATTTTTCTATATTTTTAGTATGTCAAAAAGATACACACAAAGAACTATAAACACCAAACTCCGGTTCTGTGGCAATTATTTTGACCCCAAACGCTATATCTCCTCTACTATTACCTGGCGATAATGACTTGTACAACAATTAATGGCATAAGTTTTTGCTTCCAATTAGTCAGTTCAAAAGTTGAATAAATGCGATATTGCAAGGAGTATTTTTAAAGTTTTCCACCTCAACCCTTTTTATCTATCGCTATTTAATGAGCTCTCTCTAGCTAAATAGAGCAGCCAGCACAAATGGCTTTCGCTCAGACAGCGTCAACACTTCACTAGCTAAAGAACTTAAGAGGATAGTGGACGGCTATTTACCTTTTCATAATAAAGGTGAGTTTATTTACATTCTTAAGATAGGATTTCAACAATATAATAGTTAAAAGTTGAAATAGATAACATATACTTAAGAAAAAACCACTTTGGTTAACCAATTTGGTTAAGGCGTCAGCCGCGATAGCTGGAGATGCGGGTTCGAATCCCGTCTCGAACACCGGAGGTCCTCGTCGTTTTTTCTTAAGTATATGTTATCTATTTCAACTTTTAATTTATATAGTAGTATTACTATTTCAAAATCAAAGCAAATCAAAAATATTTAATAAAAAATAATTTGATTTGTTCTTAGTTTAATATAATAGTTAATGTAAAATATAACTATACCTAGATATTTTTCTAGCACGAACGATTTCTTGTAAGTGATTGACAAAATAAAAACATCGACAGTCCTGTTATCGATAAGTACCCCTTCAATTTCCATACAGGTAATACAAAGACAAATATGGGGTAATAGGGTTAAAAATAACTAACAATAATAAAAGTCAATATATATTTAAATACCTACTTCAGAAAACAATTTGGAACTATTCATTGCAAATTATAAACGTAAATTGGATCAAAAGTATACGGATTACGTTTAATTTGTTCAAGATCGGTGACACGCGGCGTCTAGGTAGGTAGCCGATATAAGACTGTGTGTACATCTTGAAGTTGAAGTAGTATGTACTTATCGATAGCAGGATTGTCGATATTTTTATTGTGGCAAGCACAAAACAAATGCCGTTCCTGCTAGAAAAATATCTAGGTATAAATATAACATACGATAATTATAATAAAAGAAAAACTTAACTCAGGATGCTGCCGGATATCGAATACGTGACAGGGGGGTGGTCAGAGCTAAAGAATGAGGATTATGCGCCCCGTGACTAAGATTACCGCTTGCTGAATTGACCCCTGGATTAACCACAATCACGTAGCAAGTCTGTTATGATGTTGGTAAAATACATTTGTATGCCGTAAGGCATCACATATTGAGAATGAATAATTTGTTTTTGTAACAACCTGTGACCTATGTTGCACAAATAAACTATTTAGAATTATTGAAAAACTTTCGCACGCCTGTCAAAATATTGGCGCAATGACTGCCAAATCACCGTCTCACTTGGCGGTTACGCCGTGACCCATGGCTGGACATGTATTTCTCAGCCTTCACCACGTTTTTGGGTCGTCACATAGGACAACCATATACAATGAACACGGGTTAATAATATTATTGTATAATATACAATGAACACGGGTTAATAATATTATTGTATAATGCTGCTGCCATTGGCCATGTCATGGGACGCACGCAGAAGTAACACTTGGCACGGTGTCATAACTATTGTAAGTTAATGGAATCTAACATTACACAACTTTTGAGTTAAAAACTGAACGCCGGCCTAATAAAATGGTATTTTATTTTATTTCTAACAGGAGGCCCAACCATGGTTTTGCTTGTGTTTGTTAAGCAGAGTTGAGAAGTTAGATACATCACTATAGTTTTGTTCACGATGGAAATTTTTTTAATCTGCCATTTCTACCTTAACGGTATTTTTTCTTATCTGATTTACAATACGTGTTGTAAATTTTCGATAAGTATTTAATTTAAATACCTCTTTTTCAGCAAGTACAATGATCTGCTATCCTCTTAAGCGACCAATCAACGCGAAAATTGCCAATGACGCAGTAATTAAACAATTGAAACTATAAATGAGAGAGAATCTGTTTAAAGTGTCACTTTTGACGTTTTAATATTGAAATGCCCGGTGCACTCATTATTCAGATAATAGGGTGATATTAGTAGTAGGGTGATATAGTTAGCAAGTCACGATCAACTTATGTGTACTGTTTCGTAGTTCATTAGGAAGGTATATCAGAGTCAAGAAAGAGATAGATGATAGATTTTTTTTTTCATTCTCTAATAGTAGAAATATATTATTAGATGTAGTAGTCATTTCTAAAGCAGATAAAAAAAAAACTAGTTCTTTGTCTGTGGTTGTTCTGGGTCTTTATCACAAACTTATAATAAAATGAAATCCAAACACAAAAAAATATTATTTTCTACTAAACCCATTGTAATAAAAAACAAAGTCGCTTCACACTTAGTACACGTCATCACATCTTTTAAGTCATCCAAGGCTTGTATAAATAATAAGCCTAAGTAGGTAGGTCACCATCGAAACTACAATGCAACAATCTCTACATACACTAACAAAAACAATAAACAACATACCTACAAGTCAAGCTAAATGGGTACACTTTTTTTGAAAACTGCCGTAATATTTTTATGCTAGTCACATTAAACTAACACTGTGAAACAAACCAAAATACTGTGAAACAAATCCTTACTAAACATATTCGTGGAGAGAATGACGGTGTTACTGAAGTGCTACATTGTGTCACAATATCCGTATTGAATATTCAGACAATGTTATAGTATTACGAGACAAGACAGAGTTTGAAGAGCCAAAGTGGATTTATGGTTTTATTACACGTATAATGTTCATGTGTAATAGAAAACGACACAAATTTTGGTCTGTCGTTTATTTGTCTGTTTAATCATTCATACAAATGAAATAAAATGTATAAATGTCTGTCTGTCAACCATTCGGCCAAAAAAAGATGTTAGATGACGAGAGATGTAAAGAGATGTTGTTAAGAGATAATAGTGTATACACCGTGGGCTGTTTAAACCCGACCGATTTTAACCATAGCTTCCTAAGCTTAAATGAAGTAAAAGAAGTGGTACAACATGTAGTCCAAAAACGCATATTTTTTTAGATAATCGCGATTTTAAGAATTTACCAAGTTGAAAAATCTCAAGTGTAACACACCCTACGAATGTAAAGTAATTTAAAACGTTTCTGCGCAGAAACACTAAAACTCTGTTCACACCAATGACGCGTCCGTTGCTATGGTTAAATTACAACAAAGCTCGGTTAGCCAATGACCGATCCCGCGAGGTGCACGGACGCTGACGTTGCCATGGTTAAATTACAACAAAGCTCGGTTAGCCAATGACCGATCCTGCGAGTTGCACGGACGCTGACGTTGCTATGGTTACATTATAACAAAGGATGATTAACCAATGACCGATCACGGTTTTATATTGTGCAGTGTATATTAATGCAGTAAGCAGGCATTTAGGTGTATTTAACACGAAATAGTAATTTCTTTACAGCCTGTGGCGCACACAACGTTTTTAGCACACTTGTGAAAAATAGGGAAACAAGATACTTTAACCTAATGTGATAATGTGTTTATAGGGCGAAATTTAAGATTTATGGTATGAATAGGCTTCTATAAGCCCATCACAAGGGCGATACTAAAAGATTTACAGTCCCAATCACCCATGTTTAATAAGATCTTTTACAAGCAAGTTTGATGGCAAGAAAAACGAACAATTGAATATTGTGTCATTTCATCATAAGTTTCATCGCGCGCTGTTGGGAGTTCAATGGAATTGTGAATATAATATACTCCATATCAAAATATGACAAGTGAACATAAAAATTAAATTAATTTCCTTTTCCAAATTATTGCTTTGATACCATTTACATTAACTTAATCCATTAGATGACAGCACGTCGACAGGCCGCGTAGTTTTTGACGAAAGTGTTGAAAAACTCACTTCTATATTGTACAGCTACAGAGCTATGCATATGGTTCTCGAAGGACCGTGCTCTGAACTCAATTTTCACAAACTCGCTAACAAGTGCCACCCGAGTTTGCCTGTAATTGGAGAGTGACACTAACTCATGGCCGGCGTGCATGACGAACCAGATTGTTACGTCATTATGACATTCCAAGCACGGATATAATCCGAACATCCGAGATGTTTCAAAAATTGGCAATTTTCTCATGGCAAGTTCTTGGTATCGCATTTTGCATATTTATTCTGTGTTGTTCACATTTCTTTAGAGCTTAGCGTTGTGGTGACATACAGTTTTAACTGAGCCTAAATATCAATTTCCATGGCACTTCCTATGTTGATATATTATAATTATAAACTTGTGTAACTCAAACGTGAAATAAAGCGAGTCGATTAAAAGAATATGCCGTTATAAGTTATATGTTTTCGACGTCAATTTGCATGAAAAATTTGCCAAGAAAATTTTCACATATGTGCGAATATTTTGAGAAATTTTGCAAATGCAGCTTGTTGTGTGCTATTTTCAACAAATTATGCAAAAAATTGTCTGAAAGAGCCAAAAAACTATTGTGGAAAATTAGGTTTATTGTAACGTTCCTGTAAATGCAAAGTCCCTTTAAAAATGTGATTGGACTCTATTAATACAGGATAGAACAGTCTGTGAAATTTGCTTGGAAAGCCGCGCTATCCATACATTTTAAATTACTGGTTTAGGATTCTAACAGACGTTTTACAGGCAGACAGGTTTTAAGTAGATTTGAATCCTGGTCTGTGAATTTATTTGTAAGTTGATTAACGAATATTCGTTCCTGTCCTCCAATATTTATGTACACATATAAATATTTATATTACTCTTTATAACACACGCCTTATTCAGATGGAGGGCAAGGTTGATCTAGTTATATATGATTATCCAATTATATTTTTTCTTTATAATTAATACATTTATTCTATCTACATGTATGTATAGTGTATCAATCTTAATGTAATTAGAAACAATACAGCGGCACGACGTGACGAATCCGACGCTAAAGGTCACTAGTATACAATGCAAACACGTGTATTTATAACATCAGGTATTTACCTAAATGCGAACCCTTGATATCCTCATCATTAAAGCAACATTTCCGCGTTGATAACTATGGTAAATTCTAGATCCTTCCAGTAACTTTGTATGATCGCTGTCAGCTATAACTACGTGTCTACCGCCAGAGGGAACTATTATGGCGCACCCATCTCCCTGAGTGGACGGGAACCCGCGCAAGTCGCTGCGCTCGCTGTATGCATTTCGGGATTTCACTCGTATCGTTATGAAATAATGCATGTAAATTCTGAGTGTTTTCATAATCAATATTCACTTTATTGTTTTCACTGTTATGACTGAGTATCATTTTTTTACAAGAATACATTTAACAAGAAAAAATATCTATCAAATAAGATTTACCCACATAATATTATTGACATACTTACTGATTCTCCTCCTGATCCTGCCAATTTTATATTGAGTCTATACATTCTACTTGTATGCATAATTGTTATTTACCTAACAAAAATACACTATGGATAAAGTTAAGGATGCTATTCTAAGATAATTTTTCATGGCGATAACGGGTCTAAATAGTTCGCCAGAAAAGAATCAACCTCGTTAAAGATGTAGTGACGACATACTAAGCAAGTATGAATCCTACCTACTTATTAGTCACAGACGTCAAGTGCTGCAAATAGGGCCTCTCCATGGACCATCACAGGGAGCAAACTGTCTCTTGGGTGGTTCAATGCCAGAATCACGCTTGGCAGGCTATCGCAGTATATTCTATTTGTTATTAATTTGCTGACAGTAATTTTTGGTCATACTTTAATGAGGATACTCGGGTCGAGCAAACTTCGTAAGAACTTTGGCTTACGTGTCATAAGTACATCATAAATTAAATTGGATAAGTAAAACAGCACAAAAACCTGTTAGAGCAACGATGCGGCGTTTTCGTATCCGTGTCTCCCGAGAAACAAAAGATTTTTTCATGCGAACTATTTCTTCTTGTCGCCGCCACACGTTAACGGAGCGGAGACAGGTGGAGAGCTCCGGACAGTGTAGTCAACAGTCATTAGTGACCAATGTTCACGCATGCACCGAATGTGATATGGCGCTAATAGCACTGCAATATCCGATGGATATCGCGCGATCGGATCCAGACTGGAACTATAAATAGGGCTGGTAGCGTCTAGAAATGTTGGGCGCAGTTTTGAAGCAGGATTTGGTTAATCGCTGATGCCAGGCTATTGGTATTAAGCATTTGAATTGTTCGAAATCACTTTTTTTACATGTAAATGCGAGTGTTTAATTACTTAGTTATTTAGTTACTATATATTTAGTTTTATATAAAACTAAATAACTAGTATTTCCATACACAATAATTTACATAGTCAGAACATTGGTATTTCTCATCTTTCTGTACGGCTGCGAGGGATGGACTCTGAAAGCTGCAAATAGGAAAAGAGTCGATGCGTTCGAGATATGGTGCTGGCGAAGAATGCTTCGAATTCCCTGGACAGCACGCCGCACTAACGTCTCAATACTGAAGGAACTCAAGTTAGAAACGTTGGATAGCACGTCGAAGTACTCTCGAAAAACTAATCGTAACCGGCAAGGTAGGCGGTATGCGTCAAAGAGGAGCCAGCCCACACGATGGTCAGACCAGGTCTCCAAAGAACTGCAGATGCCGATGTTACAGGCTCTCCATCAAGCTGACGACCGCAATAAATGGAGAAGCCTATTGCAACGTTTCCGCCGAAGCCACGATCCTCAGCAGTGAGGGAACGACTTGAGGAGGAGGATCTTTCTAGCTATATGAAAGTCCTGAAAGTGGTTTGAATAGGAGGTACAAGCACGTAGTGTTTTGTTTCTGTGTTGGTAAACAATACTGAAAACCATACAATTAAAACTGTTGTGAGCCATGTTACTACTAATTAGTTACAAACGGATAAACTCACGTGTAATTATATCACGCTCGGAGTGAATGATACACCCTCACCCCGAGCGGTGTGTACTGACTCGAGTAGAAGATGGGTACCAGATCTTACCCGAAACATGTCGCCTAGTGAGATATTTATAATTACACGTGAGGTTATCCGTTTGTTACTAATTAGTGATACTAAAAACCGTTAGGAGATTGCATATACGAGTACTTGAGAAGTTATGACCGGTTCTCCTGTGTTCGGATTTTTTAATAAGTTAGGGCGACGACCGCGAAAGTTGGACATACCTGTACCCTCACCATGAGTTGTGACTTTGACGTTTTCGATAACGAGTACAGAGTTTACTATCTGTGCATCTCGATCGCACTAAAATAGTACAAGCGTACTATTTTATTTTTTATTAGTGGTAAGGGTACTGGATAGTTTTTCTTAAGTGTATGTCATATAATTCAATTAAGCGTGGTATTAGTTTAAATGGTATGGACCAAGCGATTAAGAAATTTTTGTACAAAAAACTTATAACACCACTCCAACGAGCCTTAATAATATATGGGGCGAGATGCTGTGTTGAAGATAATCTTCTCGGTTATGACAAAGCAAAAGTGTTTTTACTTAATATGCTCTGCGGTATACACAACGAGGCCGAGCCGCTTGGGGTTCTGGCAGTTATTCTGATCCCCTTCGAGATTTGAGTGACTCGGGAACCACTAGCAAATGTTCGTTATTTAGTCGTGTAATAGACAACCGATATATCACTATGTTATCTTAGTTATGAACATAGGTTAAGTATAGGTTTAGAATCCGGGTATGTCCTTAAACTACGTCCAACAATGAGAGGTAGGGCACAGCGAAGTACCATCACGCTCGAGTCTGGAGAAGCCCAACTAGGGAGGTACTTCCTCCTTACAGAAGACCACAGGCACAATAGCACTGCTACCTTTCAGGTATGTAGGGTTGTGTTCCTGATGGTGAGTAGTAGTTCCCAGAGCTTCAACCCCCCTTAAAGGTCGGCAACGCGCTTGTGACTCCACTGGTGTTGCAGGTGCCCATGGGTGACGGTAATTGCTTACCATCAGGCAATCCGTTTGCTTGTTTGCCACCTTATATCATAAAAAAAGAAAACCTTACCTTTCTTAAATATTAGAAAAATAACATTTCAATTAACTATACGCGGTTCTACCCACGTTTATTAGGCACTTACGCGACATGTTTTAGAGAAACAAGGTCTGCAATTCTAAGGATTCGGAGTGGCGAGTGTCCGTCATATTTCATAAAATAGTTTTTAATGTGACCAGTCTGTTTGGGATTGCCGTAAATGAAGTTTAGAAAAATTGTTATCTTTATACTTACGGCGTTCTTAGTATCCAAAGGGTCAAAGTTCAAATATGGCTCGTAGTTACACCCGCGTTCGCGTTGCAATAGGGATAGGGCTTGGCGACCCATATCGTGGTCGGAGCAAGGGTGCCGACCGCCCACGGGCTTTGTCACTACACGCTTTAAATATATCTTGAAGTTTTACTTACACAGTGACTAATTAAGGTACCATATGTTTACGGAGAATTCTTCTGTTGTCTTCACATGAATTGAGTTTCACTTTTGTTTTCAATTCACTACTGGAGAATGACATAGCATATAAATAGTTGATGGCGGCTGTAGCAATGGGCATACAATTATCTAATCTATTGAAATCATAGTATAAAAATAGCTAAATCAAATGTTACTATTATCTTTGGATAAATCCTTTTTTATGTGATTAAAGTTTTGCTCTGGCCCTTTTCATATATTTTTCTTTTTAATTTTAATATAAACACACCTAAATAATTTTACAGAACAGAAAGAACAGAGCATAAAGAAAATGTGCTAGCAAAGTACGTGTTCCCGTACTTTGTACATGCTACATACCTATGAGAGCGCAATTTGTTATTTCTTGTATGGTTATGTTGACATGACAAGAGGAGTAAAGAGTGTAGGTGAGCGTTAACAGATACAATTTGATTTCCGTGTTTAAAAATGTCACGTCCTCCTGGAACTGTAGTAGTTTCTGTATGAAATATATGATTAAATATGACAGATTAATAAGTCTCATTATTATACCTTTGACCGCCACACGTATTTTGTACAATAATTATGCAGAAATGAATCATGCTAGAATATACAAAGATTAATTTACAACTATATTCATAGAAGTAATTTTCCGCTCTTGGTTCTGAAAAGTATTGACAGTTAGTCTCATGGTCCTTGGTTTAAGTAAACAATTATTCTTGCATCCTGTTACGTAGAAAAATTGTGGAGTTGTGATCTTTAACGCTTTCGTCGCTACTGACTTCATGTGAAGTCCGAACATTTCATGCCCCACACGTATATATATATCTTTATTGCACAAAAGGACAAAAAATAAAAAAGGTACAAAGGTAAAATTGCTTTCTCTTCCAGCGAACCTAATTAGTTTTATAAATTTATTTTTACGCCTAACCAAATAATTTATGATATGATTCTTTTCACCCAGCTAGCTCGGAAAATCACGTCACGACGACATCAGTCGAGGCCTTAGACCTACCTACCTACCTAAAACTTTTGCGTGTGACATTTACGTCAGAATTTTTTGATGTGGCGGCGAAAAGGTTAAGCACTACTTGAACAAACTACCTAAAATCAAGTGTCAAACAGTTGAGCTGATTTTAATATTTCTATGCTTCCAATCAGATCAAATGTCTACAATGACGAAAGTTTAAATTTTTTTTATGACAAATGTGGCAAACTAGCAGGCGGATTGCCTGATGGCAAGCAATTACCGTCGCCCATGGGCACCCGAAACACCAGGGGAGTCACAAGGAGCTCTGGGAACCTTACTCACCACCAGGAACACAACACTACATACCTGAAAGGTAGTAGTGCTGTTATGGCTGTGGTCTTCTGTAGGGAGGAGAGGAGGAGATACTTCCCTAGTTGGGCTGCTCCAGATTCAAACGTGATGGTACTTTGCTGTGCCCTACCTCTCATTGTTGGACGTAGTTTAAGGACATACCCGGGTCCAAATATTCGACTTACAGAAGACAATACTCCATGCCAGCCATCATAACTTTTAGGAGCCAAGTGCCGCTAATTAATGGTTGGTTATGTAATGTTTTTTTCTCAACTATGAAGCTAAATAATTGAGTTCATTCAAAACGTTTACAATCCTGCCCATATAACCTGTATCCCATTGATGATAACCTGCTCTCGCTTCTAAGTCACAGACGACAATGAGAAACCTTCTGACCCTAGCGGACACTTTCTTATATTTTTACCCAACATATGTTTTTATTGTTACTGGATACTTATATAATGTTATGAGTTTTTTTATAATATGTTTTCATCACACTTGCTCGTCAATGGCGTTGTTACTTGCGAGAGTACAGAGCAGTTATAGCCGATTTAGCTCACACGGGCTGTTAAGTTTAGTTTTAAAAATATATAGAACTCATACTTCACTTCGGACTGAGGATGTTTCCAAACAGCCAAGGTGTATTTCATATCTTCAAAAGTTTGCTACAACCAACTTTTAATATGTATAAAACATATCTTTATATTCAATTTGACTGCAATTTAATGTTTAGTATTTATTAAAAATAATTGTTTTATACTTGATTTTGATAATTGATACTATTTGGCAGGATGATCTGTCAATTTCGAAAACAAAACGCAGTTGTTAACATTATCTGTGGAAGACATTGAAAAAAGTTGACATTGTTGACAATCTTTTTTAGTGGATGAGGTCTGATTGTAGTTTTCAAAGTGTATTTTGATTTTAAGCCTACATAAGTACTAACTAATATTTTACCAACGAATTTATTTTATTTTCTCGCAAATGTGATGAAAAACATTGTGTGTACCACGGGTGGTAAGTGTATAACAAACTTGAGTCATTAAAAGCCCTCCGACTTCGTCGTCGGGCTTCTAATAGACTCGCGTTTACTATACCTTACTTACCATCCTCGTTGCACAATGTACTATTATCAAACTGTTTTTTATTTCTTCACAAACTACGGAGCTAATTGAGTGGCTAGTCAACCACAACAACTTATGTGTTACATTGGACAATATAGGCCCAAACAGTAATCCAACACCGTCGTGTTTGTCATAGATAGAGGAGCAAATATTATTCTTAGTAAAATACAGAGCTAAACGGTATACAGTATCCTCGCCGTCTTTGCATTGCGTGTGATCCCAACTAACGAACAGATAAAACGCTTGCCGCGCCGCAAGTCGCGAATTGTCGTGGCTGGGCCGTTACATTAGTTCGTTGGAGATGGACCGGCGCTAGTGTGTCTACGCAGGTAGCATCCCACACCAGTATCCGTCCCAAGCTCCAAGGAACCAAAGACACCCCATTTACTTTTTGTACATTTGTTGTAAGTTAAAATTTAGTTTTTAAAATATGTTTGTTTATTAAACACATATGATCAGTTATAAATACCATATACCATAACACCTTATATACATATTACCTATACCTTATTACAGTGGCGACGGGTCAATTTTTGTGTTAGGCAAGACCAAAATCAATAGGATTTACCCTTTTTTTCATGAACCTTTCAGGAAAACTGTTGAACTGAGGGAAAGCTACTTAGGCCGGCGGGAATTGGCTTGTACAATCACGAACTTCAATTGTTGAGCCACTTACGGTTCAAGTTATTATCTTTTGTTTAATACTTTCTCTATTAAATGCCCAGTACAACGTGACCCTAAATTGCTCAACAATTAAAGTTCCTTACCGCAATTAATTGAATCAGGCGTTACTTTGCGGAAGTCCATATTTTTAACAACAATAATATTACTTTGCTATTCCGCTGTTTAATAACGTGCTAGTCAATCACTGCCCACCCGTTATATTTACTTGCGTATTTTTTCATGCATTAATGTCGACTCCCTCCCACCGCAAAATTAAATACGCAAATAAATATAACAAACCACCACCAATAATACCAAAACTCGACACGTGTTTCGCCTCTCTACGAGGGTTGGCACTGATTGACTAGGTAATTCCTTACCGTACCTATTTGAACACACCGCCGCTCTGGTTCGATAGCTAGGTGGTTTGAAAATTGGGTTTATAATATGTCCGTCGCTTAATTTAAATTTTCGAACGTGCCAATTGTGAGTTTTAATATAAAGCCTAAATGGTTCGGGTTTGGTAAAATTTTAATAGCGACAGAAGCTGAGCGACAAACGCTTGTTTCTTTATACTCGAGTATTCAATTCTTGTAACATACACTTCTTATATAACAAAGATGTAGTAACCACAACTAAGCGTAGCACAGCCTAGTTAGTATCTGGGGTGAGTTGTTCAGCTGTGAAAGGCCGATGAAAATCCGTTGGGCCACTGGTGACACATAACTGATACATACTCTTCTATGGTTGGCTTATGGCACCAGAAACAATCATATAATGATATCACATTTTGTAAAAAAAAAAATGTGTCATCATTTCGTAAGCGAGCGATATTCCGTCTTCACAAAATAGTACATTTCGATACTAGTGAAAAAAAATTTTTTTCGACGAGGTTGAACGTTGGAGCCCGAGTGAAACGAGGGTGACAATCACCCGAGTCTTAAAGAAGTTTTTACACGAGTATCGAACCTAATTTTTCATAGCAAGTGCCTTAAAAAGTAAAATTTACGCACGCGAAGCGTGCGAAAAGTGCACTTTTTACGCACTAGTTAGGAAAAAATGATTTAGACGTTTTTTTTGTATCATGAATTATGAACTTTCAATTGACGGCAGGTGTGGTCTAGTGGGTAGTGACTCTGCCTATGAATGTCCCGGGTTCAAATCCCAGTAAGGGCATTTATGTGTGTGATGTGTGAAGTGCACAGGTATTAGTATTATTGATATTCAGGTAATAGTCGTAATCAGTTTGTTTGTCGCAGCTAGGGCTGCTTCAGCTCACTAACCAAGTTATGGATGGGCTTGATAAACTCAATCCTATAGTTACAAGTATCTGTTTTACAAAAGAGATATTGATTTAACAAACCTAGAAGGGGTTGATCCATAAGCTATAGTAATATTGACTAAATGCCACCGGATTAGCAAGTCGAAGTGGCAATGGGGAGGTCACATTGCAACCAAAGCAGATGGCTGATGCGGTCGCAAAGTGCTTGAGTGGAGAACACCGTAGGACGTTCACTCACAATATGGACAGTCGACCTTATAAAGGATGCAAATCGCTTCCAACCGATGCCTATGGAAGTGATGCCTATGTTCTGCAGTGGACGTCTTTAGGCTGAGATGATGATGATGATGAACGGAGATAAGGTAACTGGTACATTTTCCGAACCGCTATTAAGTTCGATTTCAAACACCGCGATCACTCAGACGCAATCGCTTTCACATTATAGATACGAATGGAATGGACGTCGAATACAATGCCGGCACAAATCGATTCTTTCGATAGAACTTCGATCTTTTTAACTACGTGAAATTTGGGTAAATTGAATCTGTAAATAATATACAGGGTGATTTCGAGGTCGCGGAGCAAGGAAGCAAGGCATGATACATAATTCTTAGGTGACGCTAATCATGTTCTAATTTTGTAACTAATCTAATTTTGATTAGTGGTTTAAAAAATATTGACATTTAGATACTGACTTCACGATTAAACTTTGATGTCTAAAACATAAGACCTCAAAGTATAATCGTGAAGCTTCTTAGTTTAAGCTAAGCTTCTAAAAGTGAAGAGAAACTGTAATAGAATACTGTCAATTTCATGCTAGACTAAATATATACTATGAAAATAGGAAAAATCATGAATTATTTTTTCTTTAAAGTTATAGAACAAAATATGCTCAATTAGGGAAGTCAAATGAAACCTTCCATTTAAAGCCCCGTAGTCAAATACACCCGTAATATCACGCCGCCTATAGTAGCAAGTATTTATACTAGGACTCTAAGCAATAAACGCGATTACTAACTTTCTACGAGTACCAAGTACAAATACTACTCTCTTGTGTTCATGTTAACCATTTATCAAAACAGCAAATCCAAATTATATTCAGATAGAACAGACGATTAATGCTTATGAAGACATTGACTTATTGCTTATTACTATGAAATAAATCTCACTCCAGCTTTAAATAATGGTCCTGCACTTGGATGTATCCAATTAATCAATAGAATTTCATTTACGAGGTTGCAAATTATTGTTCTAACTGTTGAGGTATTAAAAGGGCTCTTAAGGCCTCAACATTCCAATGAGTACAGTAATTGTTCAAGAAAATAATTCACTTTAAGAAGCTGCTCCTTGTTGATGTAGAGAACTAACTTTTTGGTATCTTAAAAAAAGAATACAATAGATAGAGGATAAACCTGCTGCTGCCCACCTTTCAATAACTGTCCCAGTTATACTGAAAATGAATTCTGTTAAAATATGAATAAAATACATATTCGTATGGGGTTTTATCACTGGCCATCCTTTAATAACTGGCCATCTAGTACTAAAATAGGTTCTATTTATAGGTCAACAAAATTCATTTTCAGTATGACGTGGCAAGTAATTGAAAGGTGTAGGTGTAAATGATAGGAAATGTATTTTAATTACATCTTAAAAACGTCAATACAATGTAAAAGAGCCAATATTTAACAATACTGTGTAAGTAAGGTTCCCAGAGCTCCAACCCCCCTTAAAGGCCGGCAACGCGCTTGTGTTGCGGATGCCCATGGGCGACGGTAATTGCTTAACACCAGCCAATCCGTCTGCTCGTTTGCCGTCCAATTTGCACAAAACGGAACGTTATCTCGTACTAAACGAGAATATTCCAAAAGTATAGGACTTTTTGTGTCAAAGTACATGTATATATATTAAAAAACAATATTAATTACTTTAGAAACGACAAACAAAAGGTCTGAAAACTAAAAAGTAATGATGATAAAGGTTTGGTTTCACTGTCCCATACAGTTCCATTTCTTTCGAACTAAACTGATTGAGCAGAACTTCCACATCTGATGCCTTTATACAGCTACAGTACAGCCTGCCTAATGAACCGGAGGCCACGCCAATGCATTTAGTGGCCTGATTTTTTTCCGTGCGACGGATTAAGGCTGAAAGAGGAAAACTATCGGAAAACCAGTTCCATTTTGTATAACCTCTCTATTGCTTTCGTTGTACAGGATTATCGCCAAAAATTTTAATTATTTTTTAGATGGTAAATAGAAAAAAAATTGCTTACAATTTGGTCACGCTACTCAATGTGACGTCTTGTCGCGTCCCATACCGCGTATGTCAAAACTTCAAAAGGCATTGGGTAACCATGATTTAGTTAGATTATTTTAAATAAAAAAAAAGGAAATATTTATAATGTTGTTTTGATCGAATACTACCATAAGATAATATTTACCAGTTACTGATTTAGAAAAACGGTTCTGAGTCACGATTTAGAAATCAGTCTGTATTAATATGTGACTTGTTCAAGGGTTTTGGTCGATGATGATGAAGATGTTGATATGGAGCTCATGATATTGGTGGTTAGGGACAAAAAAACATGTTTAAATTAGGAACAAAATACAAGGCTGTTGATATATTTTAAGACTGTACGGTAACAAGGTATATTCATTAAAATAAAACGACATGCAGATATGGTAAAACAAATAATTTCTTTGTTTGTAAAATGAAAGAAAGAAAGAAAGAAAAAATATTTATTAATGACAAACAAATGATTATAAATATGTATGAGTACATACAATCTGTACCTTTGCCATAAATCGGTCACAACTCAGCATGTAGCTGGCAAAGTGCTGTTCTTCTGTTGTAACCCAGGTGTACACCGTTCACTGACGAGGTAGCTGTACTGGCGTGGAAAAAAAAACATAACAAAATAAAAATATATTTTAACCCTTTAACGCCCAAAAGTCACTGTGGTCGTGCGTTCAAGCCTCATCGTGGTTCGATTGTCCTAAAGAAAAAAATACAAAAATACTATGTTGTTGGGTGGTCATTTTTGCATTGAAAGTTTGAAGTTGCCCTATAAAGGGTTAAATATAAATATAAATGCTTAGTATTATTGCAATAATATTTTTGCTTAAAGCACAAAAAATTTTCGTTACTACTAACATTTTTCTGAACAATAAATATTATGTTACTGTCATTTGAAAATAATTCCTCCATGGTTCTTTGTTTTTATTTATAATGGCGCAATTAAATCGCAAGGCACGTTATTTAAATACCCACATTATAAAATAAAGCATCCTGCAGAGAATCTCGAATGTTTGTGACGCCCCGTTGTTTCACACAATACGTGAGAGCACGGTATAGTCAGCTAGGATTATAATCCTGTAGGATATATACGCAATTTCTTCGAGAACGATATTCTGATTTTAAAGTTCTGAAAAATAGCCATATTGACGATAAAGCACTTCGAACTTTTAACAAATGTGTATTCATTCAATCACATGCTCTTACCATTCCAATAGACAAATATCCCAGAAAATTCCATTTTGTAGTTTCTTATCTTACTGCCATAGAAAATATATATGGAAGATAGTAACAAAGTAGGAAAAAAACAAAACAATATTTTTATTGTATTAGAAAGAGTGACCGATGGCCGATGCATGGGGCAGAAAGGTTCTGGAGTGGCGACCAAGAACTGGAAGACGCAGCGTAGGTAGGCCTCCCACAAGGTGGACCGACGACCTAGTTAGAGTCGCGGGATACCGGTGGATGTGGAAGGCGCAGGATCGGTCTTCTTGGGTGGTTCTGGGGGAGGCCTATGTCCAGCAGTGGACGTCTTTCGGCTGACATGATGATGATGATGATGATGATTAGAAAGAGTTCGTGATTTTGACCAGAAATTAAACATTAAGTGTAAGAAGTTTAAGAAACTTTGAAAAGTGGATCTTTTATAGAATAATTACCTTAAAAGGAATGTTCTCTCATGAATTTATGTCACACTTAACTAAGCTACATGTTTCAGGTATTAAGCTCGGTACCCACCCAAGTATTTTACGAATTAAATTAATTGAATGGAATGGAATTATTTATGGCAGTTAAGTGGGCATGCGATATCCGTGAGATAGCCCAGGGGGTTGGTGAGTTGTACCATCTCATTAAAGAAAAGCTGAACAGTAAAGACATAAAGAAATATTGAAATTTAGACACTTTTTTGGAATGGTTCAAGTCTCCCACCTGAGGTAGTTTTCAGGATTCCCCGTAAAGCCAAAGGCGACTGTGCCGCTACACTTAATTACCAAGGGTCTTCAGTTATTAAGAAAAAAAAAATACTGCCAAATGTTCCAAATGCCGGGATGTAAAACATTCAGTATTTACGATATAATACACCTTATTGTAATAATATTAAAGGCCATGTATACATGTTATCTGCGCGATCGCATCAGGTATAATGTCATTCGCAGCTGAACTTAAGTAACCGAATACCGGTACCCTTACCATGAGTTGTGACATTGACGTTTTCGATAACGAGTATCGAGTTTACTATCTGTGCAACTCGTTCGCACTAAAACAATACAAGCGAGATGTACAGATAGTAAACTCGATACTCGTTATCGAAAACCTCAATGTTACAACTCATGGTAAGGGTACGGATCTCCAAACTTAAGTGGCAGTGAGCACATTGCGCGTAAAGGTTTTCGAGTGGCGACTACGTTCCGAAGGCTAGGCGTGGGAAGACCCCTCACAATGTGGATTGACGACCTGGTAAAGGTCGCGAGAATTCACTGGATTTCGGTGGTGCAAAACCGGTAATTGTTGGTCGCTTGGGGAGTTCTGTTCTAGCAGTCGACGTTTTTAGCTGATATGACGATACATATTTTTATTTTTTTTATGACATAGGCGGCAAACGAGCAGACGGATTGCCTGGTGTTAAACAATTACCGTCGCCCATGGGGACTCGCAACACCAGGGGAGTCACAAGCGCGTTGCCGGCCTTTAAGGGGGTTTGGAGCTCTGGGAACCTTACTCACCATCAGGAACACAACACTACATACCTGAAAGGTGGCAGTGCTATTATGGCTGTGGTCTTCTGTAAGGAGGAGGTACTTCCCCAGTTGGGCTTCTCCAGACTCAAGCGTGATGGTCATCGCTGTGCCCTACCTCTCATTGTTGGACGTAGTTTAAGGACATACCCGGGTCCAAAAAACTATTATGAAACTCATTCCGTTTCGATATCTTTAATCTGGCCTAGATATTGATTCTAATTCTAAAAACAAAATAATAAACATATATTTAAATACCTCGTTTCTTTTTATTCAAGTATTTTATAATATCTTTAAAATCGTTACCATACAAATTAGTTTTAACAATTGCTTACAAAACAGTGCCCCTTAAAGGTTCAGTTTTAGGGCTCTAAGCCTCTAATTAAAGCCATCTTTTGTGCACGATTCCACCTCGAGTTCCATTCACGAGACCGGAAGACAAGCTCCTCTGATCCGGGATAACTTCCGTTTCCGAGATTAGGAAGAAATTACATTTTTAGAACATTACATTTGAAACTGACGTTGAGCATAAAATGAACTCCGAATGGCTTTGAATTTGCAACTCTTAAGAATCCTCTTGACATTTAAATTGCTGTCATGTCTGTCAAGTGTCTTTTCACAATGACGTCACATCAAATTTTGACACATCAAAGGACAGATGACAAAGAAAAATAATCTGCAACCAGAATTCGTTGAATACTAAGGTGGAAATACTAGTACTTGACATAGTACTCGTCATTTATAGTTTAAATAGAGATTTATAAGATGAGATTAACTTAAAATATAATTTTAACGATACTAAATGTTAGTGAACTCCTTATCGCAATTTAAAAATAAAATAATTTATTTATAAGTTATGAATATGTTTTTAAAACCCGCTGGCATCTATTGGGACATTAAGTTTTTTCCAAGTCTTGATGTAAGACATCCTGCCACTCGTGTCATTTGTATTAAAATGAATTTATTGGGAATGCCAGAAAAACGATCTGACATTTACTCGTACAATCGGATTACTAACGAATTCCCATATTTTTAGGATTCGCTATATCATCACGATATGAAAATAATTACATTAAAGTAACAAAAGTAAATCCCTTCTCTCCCAAAACTTATGAAACTATTTAAACCATCATATATTAGAATAATATCGTGATTCAAATAAATATACTGATTTAAACTTTCACGGTTTGTACACATTATTAAACATGAACGGGAACATTATTAAACATATACGCGGTTAAGTCCCGTTCATGTTTAATAACAAATAAATATAGTCTATCGACGTACCGAGTACCCGGACTTGCACGTTAGTAATGGCTACTGGATAAGTATTTGTGAATGATGTTAATTTCCTTATGTTTTGTGAGGACCAAGTGTCTGTAAGTAAGTTATGGTCATACATAAAAAAATACACTTCAACTTGAGAACGTAGGTACTCCATTTTCTATTTTCCGTTATTCTAAGAGTTATAATTAGAGGGCGGAGTACCGGTGGCAAATTTCACACTAAATGTATGGAGTAGCCTAAGTATTCTTATGATTAAATAAATAACGAATAAATGATTAATTTTGCATCATAACTTTTAGGAACTTATAGAAATTATCTTACGAGTATACAAATATAATGTAATATGTTGTTAATATCTATAATAAAATAATACGACATAACATTTAGGTGTTCCTGAAATCGATTTATGAAAATAAATGTTAAGTACTTACTTCCAATTTACGAGTAGGTACTATACTAAGTACATTAGGTAAATGAATAATTTCATTATTGAAGCCTAAAATAATAATTATAAAAACGACTCCATACCTTTTGTGTGTTTGCCACCGGTACTCCGCCCTCTAGTTATAATACAACATGAAAATATTATAATTTTTAATAGATTTGGATTAAAATGATATGCTTACGAGTACATGTGAATGTAAGTTAGGGTATCATTTTATAAAAATCCACAATATGACTTTTATTAGTAATAATGCTCTAAAATATATTTATACACTCTAAAAAAATATGCTGGAACTTGATATGCAAATTTCACGGACATGCAACATTCAACTCAAAAACCTGAGCTACACGTTTTAATATAATATATCTAATACAGCCATTATTCCTCAAATGGGTTAAAAACACTCAAATTGTCACTTCGCTTAAATGGATGCTAGGACCAATTTACTTTTATCGTCCAAAAAGTTGTTACAACGACGCAATTACAATAAAGGGGCAAAAAAGTCGTTAAGTATAAAATTGGTACTTCCTCTGCTATCCGATAACGTCTGTTACAGGCCGAGAAAGAAATTACTGGCATTTATTACTTCAGTATGTCCTCTTTCTCAATCCTCTTGGAAATACTTTTGAAATAAGAACCGACCAAGAAAAGCATGTCAGGCCATGCTCAGTGTAACTCAAAAACGGTTCAACCGATCAAGTTTTAAATATTTTTCCAGTTTTTTTTAAGGCCTACGAGCCTATGCTCTTGGGCCTTAGGAGGCTAAGAGTAGCGAAGTTTTTGTATTCGCTATATAACCAGCCTCGATCTATTCAATAAAGGTCATTTTAAATGTCAGCACAAACGTCGATCACGCGTGAAATCTTATAAAAGCAAATGAAGCGAAAGCACAGCCAAATTAAACAAGATGAACAACAACACCACCAGTCATATAATTAAAACTGTTGAGTCATGTTACTACTAGTTAGTGACAAACGGATGAACTGACGTATAATTACATGTCACTTAGCGATATGTAGGTACACGTGAGCTCATTCGTTTGTAAAGAAGTACCATCGTCAGTCGTTTAAAAAATGGTAAGGAACGTGACATCATTACAACTATTACTTAAAACGGGACAGTTACTATTTGAATGAGTTTCCGATATTTCGGCACTGTACGGCTACATTCTCACTTGAGACTCGATTGCATTCACGACAAACGATACTCAATGTGTCGTGATTGCGATCGAGTCCAAGTCAGAATGCGAACGGTAGTAGTGAAAGTGATATTCAACAAATAAAGCGCATCAGAAAGAGGGTTGATCGCTACGAAGTGTGGTTTGACCACCGTTAAATTAATCAGTACTTCAGTTATTCCGTGATAATGGCGCTTGCAATAGTGCCGAAATATCGGAAACTCACTCAAACTAACATACATGGTAACTGTTCCGTTTTAAGTAAGGTGAGCGACCAATTTAACTTAAAATCGTATAACGTGTCATGTTTTTTTTATGACAAGATTGACAAGGTTCCTTAAGGTAGTCTCATTCATGGGAGCAGTAATTTGAGCACACCACCAATAAGGAGCAGAACGCCGAGAGTACCTTAAATTTTCCTGTCGTTATGGGTCTCTTGTAACTATGCGAGAAGAGTAGAATGTGATTCTACATACGAATGCTTTTGGATGCGTATTAATTAATATTTACAGTAAAATAAATCATGTGCACGCTACGTGTGGTATCTTCATGTTCACTAATTTGATCAAAAACAAGTTTCAGTTGAAGCAATATACAACGTTAATTTCTAAAATAAATTACAAGACGGGTAGGTAAGTGACATAGAATTTGGTGCAAATAAATGCTTCTGTTGACTGTTGCAAGCTGGAGTTTGGTCGTGTCAGGCTACATTATCGTATGAGCACAAACTTGATAAGCGATTCTTATGTATAATTTAATCGTGTTTACTATTAGAAAATATGAGAATTCATCATACATCGATATATTGGGAGCAGAATTTAATAACGGGTAAGGAATTTGCTAGATTAACGTTCAAACAGGTTCAATCATTATTAGGACGTGAGCGATTCGTATGAATAATTTAATCGTGTTTACTATTAGAAAATATGAAATTTCATCATACATCGATGCATTGGGAGCAAATTTATATCGGGTAAGGAATTTTCTAGATTAACATAACAGGTTCGATCATTAGGACGTATGATTTTTTTTGTATGTATATAACGTTTTGTACGAACAATGGTGTTCCGGATATTTGGGGGCGTGTGGGCCAGAGGCCGTTTCGACATTTTAATAATATGTAAGGAGTACACTAAGCGGATGTTTCCCCTGTCCATGGGATGCTCATAGAGGTAGCACCCGCCATGGTGTAAGGACTATAGAATGTTTATGAATGAAATCTAAAATGTACAAGGCTATTGGGTGGAAAGGATGGACTAGTTACCGGGCTATTGGATAAAAAACCGGACGCCTGCTTAATGAAATGGTATACAATTTTGTTTCCGGCAGACGGTGACTCGCCCTCTGTAAGATGGGAAAAAAGCGACATGAAAGCTGGCTCAAGGGCAACATCGGTGCAAAGAGCTAAGGGTAGAGAGGTGTCTCTGGACTTCAAACACATTTTGTAGCATATTGACTTTGTTCCGTTTTCAGACTTTTTTATTTAATTCTTTCTTACAAAACATATACAGCTTCATTTCAAATTACAATCCACGCGAATCTGTGAGTACAATTTGTTGGTGACTAAGAAAATACTACTAAGTTATCTTACTATAAGTTGTAATACTTAATAAATACTGTCAAGGAAAAATATTTTGAACTTGATCGGTTGAACCGTTTTTGAGTTACACTGAGCATGGCCTGACATGCTTTTCTTGGTCGGTTCTTATTTTAACAGTAATTAATACTATATATAGATACAGATATAGTATTAATTACTTTAAAGAAATTTGATATTTATTAGAATTGGAACAGAGTTGAGTTTTATTTGTTTCATTCGATTTTGACACAAAAGAGATTTTGCTTTATTTCCTACACTATAAAGTATTCGAATAGCATTTTACTCATATGATGGGCCTTATGAAGTAAGTACATAATACTAAGAGTGGTATTACGTTTCAGAGGGGATTGTAATTTGAGAAATGCTCTTAAGGATGTTGGTTAAGACAGTGTATTAATATGCCCCGTTTTAGTACTGAGTGGAAACTGATATATTATTCGCTATTATTATGACACTACTTTATTGATAATAATTCATGACATCATCTTAGGTATGCATACTTTGTAATTTGGATTTATATTTGATCATTTTTCGTATACGTATTTTGCTTACAATATTTACCTTGACGCATTTCGTATAGCTTACTAATACAGTCAACTGATTTTTGATGGGGCTATGTTATTGGTGTTTTCTCTGTATTTAATCATTTTTATATTACATAATATCGTTGGCTGACTACCCACACCACAAGCCTTCTTGAGCATATCGTGGAGCTCAGTCAATTTGTGTAAGAATGTCCAGCAACATTGATTAATTTATTATTTAAACTAAACAAACTGAACACAATCTACAGTAATATTATCCGACCAAGGACACCGGTAAATTTTCTTAATGACAATTTTAAAGTCAATCCAGAAACTTCTTAGTAGTCGGATATTATAATAATTAAATTCCCACTTTTGCTTCCTAAGAGACGTATACATCTGGCATCAGCTTTAAGAAGTTTGCCTTCACATCCGCTTACTCCAAGTTCCAAGACAAATATCCAAGCCTGGCATGAAAGTTGGTATTACAAGTACATTAGAAATTTGCCCTACATGAGGCATATTGAGTTAAACCAGCTATTTCCTATTAAAATTACACTTGAATCGCAAAGCGATCCCGTTTCCAGCAATCGGAGAACGTGCGTACCACTTGTATAAAATGCCGGTATTTTTTCCTGTCATTACATTCTTTCGTATACTATTTCATGTTTGGTTCGTAGTCATGAATACATTATTGAGTAATACATAAAGAGCATAAAATAATTGAAAAAATGACTATTTACGAGTTTTTCGCGAACTGTCTTAATTGCTTATTCATTAAAACTGGGGTAAAATGAATTATTTTGGGCCGTTATACCCTACAAGTTACCGCAAGGTATATGCAACTGGTCTGTTATTTTGTTTTAAAGCTGTGAATGATGTTTCCTGATGCATCATGAGTGAAATGAAATTTGGAAGTTAGGTGAAATAAGCTTATATAAAAAAACTGAAGAACTACAACGTCGCTTTTGGAGATATTCACATTACATAACACTGAATGAATTCATATTTTTAAAGATTTCTTCTTTGTGAATATGTTGGCGCTCACATAAAAACGTCTGGGTCCATGCGTAATGTACCTCCTGCTTGCTAAGTTTTAAAAGGCAGACTACGAGTTAGACTACTAATTAATCATCACTATCATTTCAGGCATAAGTCATCCATTGCTGGACATAGGCCTCCCACAATGAAGACTTGTTTCATCTTGGGAGGTAGTTAAATTGCCATTGTCGACAGTCGTCGCAGGCGGGTTGGTGACAGTAGTAGCTGTAAATTAGGTTACTTTAGACACTGCTCCTCATCCGTCGGTTTTTCTCGGTAGTCATCGCAGGCGGGTTGGTGACCGCAGTAGCTGTAGATTAGGTTTGTTTAGACACTGCTCCTCATCCATCGGTTTTTCTCTTCTTAGGATACCCGTGGAAGGAGATGAGATGGTGTGGAATTCTAGTCAGCCGGTGCCACACGGCAAAATTACTACAGGCAGGCAGGATTAGGTACAAATTATTTTCCCCGTAGTCATTTACTATGATGCTGCATCAGAATTCTCATCATGGTACATGTACCATGGTACATGGTACATCAGTATCTAAGAAACACCAGAAGCACACGCTAACATCGTAAAATCGCATTAACAATGTTGTTTACGACGCGCCGAGTGTTGGAACACTATACAGGGGATTAAAACTTCCTTGAGGTAAAACGCTCATTTTCAGGTTAAGTGCCGAAATTCCGTTTTATGTTGAAATAAATTGCTACGCATCCTCGGGAGCGCAGTGATGTGCTTACTGAGAATATTTGGTTTCAAGTATAATAAAAATCAGCAAGGAGAATGATGAGCTTCACGAGCAACTAGGAGAATGATGAGTGGTGTCACGTAGTTTCCTGTCCTTTACAATTAGGTACAATTAAAATAGCATTCATTTTGATAATATGTATAGTTAAGGTCTGGATACATTTTTTTGCTACTATTCAAGAACGGTTCAGTTTTGTTCATTACTAGCGTATGTAAAAAGAGTTACCTCTTTAGTTAAAATTCCACATAATTCCCTATAATTTAAAGAGGAATGGTTACAACCATTCTTCTTTAAATTACAGGGGAATTGAGGACTCTAAAATATTGTATAGAATGCTGAAAATTAGCATTTACAAATCTAGTTTGGTTTGCCTTATTTGATGCCACTAAAAATGCGAGAACATACGTTTTCCGGAACTCTTTTTTTGGGAATATTCCCGTAAATACCACCGAGAAGGCACCACTAGCACGGCTGGCTCTCATGTCTGGTATGTATAATATGTACATCCAAGTAGCGAGCCACGTTTAAAGGGTCTGCAATATTTACAAGACGTTGTACAGGATTAAAACTCAGGTCAGGTAATTACGAGTTGATTAAACGTTCCGTGCGAAAGTGAAAATTAAACCTTCCTAAAGACATATCTCTTAGAAGGAAAGTTTTTGACCGTAGTACATGTCAGGATGCGTACAGAGTTACTGCGTTTCAACTTTTTTTTTATGACATAGGCGGCAAACGAGCAGACGGATTGCTTGGTGGTAAGCAATTACCGTCGCCCATTGGCACCCGTAACACCAGGGGAGTCACAAGCGCGTTGCCGGCCTTTAAGGGGGGTTGGAGCTCTGGGAACCTTACTCACCATCAGGAACACAACACTACATACTTGAAAGGTAGCAGTGCTATTATGGCTGTGGTCTTCTGTAAGGAAGAGGTACTTACCCAGTTGGGCTGCCCCAGATTCAAGCGTTGATGGTACTTTGCTGTGCCCTACCTCTCATTAGTTGGACGTAGTTTAAGGACATACCCGGGTCCACACAACTTACAGTATCTGTATCAGATAAGAGGTTTTGTCAATGTAATGACGAATTTCTTTTTGGTATTTCTCAGAAAGTCTCTACTATGCTTAAGATTGAAGTTCAAAGTATGAGGGAATCTGGCCTTGGAAGTATCAATTTCATGTCTTGAAACTAATAATAATACTGAAATTAAGAACAAATCAAATTATAATTTTTATATAAATAAGTTTTTTTTTATTCCTGTAGATACTTTAATGTGCCTTTTTAATTTTGTCTTTTATATTACAAGAGTGGCTGAGCGGCAGAAGTGTTCAAAATGACCTACACGCGCAATTATTCTCTTGACAATAGAGATGTGTTGACCACATTGTGAACACTTCAACCGCTTAGCCACTCCTGCTGCTGACTGTACGTACATGAGTGATTTTCTATACATATACGTAATTTAGGTAAAACAAATGTTTCAAGTAGTTTATATTATTCAGCAAGCTGGAGCACAAAGTTGCTCGTAATTCATGCTTATCAAGTGTAGTTATGATGTTATGATGATAACTAGATACTTGTAATTGTAACTAGTCGTTACACTTAAATATACCTACTTACATGTAACGACAGTCGCCATCAGATACATCGAAGCTGTGGATATAGTCACAAATATCTGAACATATACTTTATCGCCTTGACAATAGAAGCATTGTTCAGATATTTGTGACCACCTCCACATCTTCAATGTCTAACTCTTACAAGCCACGGATATTCGCTTTAGCTCCTTGACAATAGAGATGTTGTACAATATTTGTGACCACAGGTCCGATACATCTGATAGCCACTTCTGGATATAAGCCTCCCCCACAGCGACCCACAGTGACCGGTTCTGCGCTACCCGCATCCAGTGGACTTCTTTTTCTTCTTCTTCACGTGCCTTCTCCATCCCGGACGTTGTCGACCTTATGTATATATGCCATTCTATCTGAAGTCATGTGAATTACTTTTTCTGTAGTGCCACGTCTAACCAGTCTCTTATGTTCCTTGTACATGATATTCTCCTTCTACCACTTCCCGCAATCTTTATATGTCGTCGATCCACCTTGTAGGAGGTCTGCCCACGCCTTTCGGTACGTGGTCGCCACTTGAGAACCTTTATGTCACAACGGCCGTGAGTTCGGAGTTTAAAGTTTACGTGAATAATATTTTATTTACTTACTCGGTAGCCGGCTGAACTGTCTATTGGACCGTGACTGAACTCACTATATTTTCGACTGAAATTCTAGAATTTTTGTCGTAAATAAAGTGAGCTAGCGTCAAGAGTATTTTATAGTGTCGGTACCTACATGAATCGTAAGCCTGCCTGTGATAGCTACTCTTATTACGATACGTTTTATGTTTCAATATAAGCATGTTATTTATAATTCATTTATTTTGATATTCATTGAAGCGTTGGTATTCGGCGGAGAAATTATCAATATGAAAGCTGCAGGGCGAGGCGTTCAAAATGAAATTAACATGACATTGATAGGTAGTTAAAAGAATGGGAGTGTCAAGATCATTCTGAACACTTGGCCCGTTTAGCAATTTCTGCTGCAGACTGTATAAGCCTTTTGTTCCTGAATCACGGGTGTTTTTTATGTGTAAGTATTTGTATGTTATACGTCTTTGGCTGAGTACCTAATGCTTTCGTGAGCTTACTTCAGTCAATTTATGTAATAATGTCCTATAATACTCGTATTTATTTACTTATGATTCATAATACATTTGTATTGAATAATAAACATTTATGTCGTATCGCAAAATATTTGCACCCCATTAAACCTTCCAAAACTCAAAAGGCATTCCCCGGCTTTAAATCTAACGGGACGTGGCATACTCGACACTCGATTCAGGACGGTGCTTCTATTTTTATCGCTATAGAGAGAAAATGAGTCGATACCGAGCCTTCACAATCCAATGGGCCGAATAATCTAAACGCGGCTCGATATTCCTTAACATGAGCGACAATTTATCATAAATGCCGTGCATTGCCGGAGCACGGAGAAAAAACCGACTCGGTACAGTCAGCGTCAAATGGTAATACCCTAAGTAACCAAATATATGTTACCCATATTAATAATTTTGCCGAGGATTCTAAAGATCGTATTGAAATTATACTCAAATGAAAGAACGTAAAAAATAACAAGCTGTAAATTTAAGTTTTATATCGGTAAAATTGGTATTGTCGCGTATTTTGCAATTGAAAGTGTTTAATTAATGACAAATTAGGCCAGCCATATTTGATTTGTTGATTACCAAACTTGACGGGTGAACAGGTAGATTTCAGAAACAATTTTTGAGTTTTGCATTTTGCCCTTATATTTTTAGTTGTGCTTATTTTGCCCGACCGAAGCTGGAATTTTAACTAGTACTTATAAGTATATACTTATAAGTCTTCTCCTTCATTCACACTCAATACCCAAGATAACGTAGAGGATGGTCGCATCGCTAGATAAAATATCGATACAGAGTGGTCAATACTGAAAACATTTTTTTAAGGTGGCAAAAGGTTTTCATTTTAACATCTCAGTGTGATACTTCAACTTAATATAGAAATAAAATATCTTAATCCGCTTAGTGTTCACCGCGAGGTCCCATAAATCTAAGCCTTGCGGAGATCTCGATTTCAACAGTAAATTTTCTGTTAAATCTGTACTTTTATCATAAGCAGTCTCATCAAATTTATCAGTTTACTAGTAGTAAAAGTAGTTAAACACTTAATTGTTTAAAATAAAACAGTAAAAGACATAAAAAAGAACAAACGTACAATTATGAGCTTATGAGGCAAGAGTAGAGCAGCGCAGTTTATACATATAGTAAGCGTTGACTTGAATTAAGGTTCAAGATGAAAAAAATTACAGATGAATTGTTTTTTTATTATTGGTTACGTATTATTTATTGTACAATTTTGGAAACTTATTATGCAACATACTAATAAAGATACAGGTAAGTATGGATGACATAATGATGAAGTTTATATATTCTATTCTATTATATGTGCACTCGGTTCTAAATATACTTATAAATTATAATGTTAGCTCACTTATGAAATAAAACAACTGAAACGGATTATATTGCGTATGTATTATCTTGACGTTTCAAAACATTTACCAGCGTTCGAGGTCCTTTACCTCCATAAATATATACAAACCTACCCACATCAAAATTATTAAACAATTTTGGTACTTTTGGAAGTACTAAGTGCATCTGATGAAAAAAAAAAGACAGAGGAACTAGACATATCTAACAAATTATTGGCTGTAAATTATGTAGTCAAAGTCTCAGCAGAGCTTAGATGAAAATGAATGTTTGAATTTTGTTGCTGACTGTACATTGATTCTACATTTTCGCATTGAATGGCTAAGTGACTTACGTTCTTTCAGTACATTGGCTTAATAGCATAAGGATTTTTAATGTAATCCTGTCTTAAATATATACCCAAGGAGTACAATACTCCCTGTATGTGAAAAATGGAGGCAGTCAGTCGTTTTCAGTAATAGTCAATACGCAATGTATGTATACGAATTTAGCCTTATTGGCTTGTGGATTTCTATATCTAATAAAGGTAAAATAATAACCTATTTTGTTTAAGGCGCTCTAGATAGTGAAAACACCAATTTTAGAAAATATAAATAAAACACTTTCACAGAACTTACAACTGCAATTTTTTTATATGTATTATTTCAGTCTATTCTCTAGTTTTTGGCTTCATCAGAAACACGATTGCTGATAAAAACCTCGATAGTTTTGTTTTTTGAAAAAACATCGTTTTTTACACCTTAAACCAAATATTTTGATAACTATTATGAATATCCACACAAAATTTGCTTTAAATAATAGTTTTTAAGTAGATTTCGATTTTTACTTCATAGATTTTTAATAAGTTTAGTAGATCAATAATACCAATTGATTTCGTTATTGGCAAAATAAAATTGTTCAGCGCGCGGCGGCGGCCGACTATTGCCCAGTCGCCAGTACGCTCGTGACCGCTGTCAACGTAGGACGTGTGCACATTTTCCTAACGCGGTAATATTACTTTAGGCAGGAAGCAATAAGGGTAATCGCAGTGTAAATAAAATTAAGCGAAAGAGGAAACGCTTAAGTGAACTAAGAGGACATATGACAAATATTAGAATGCCTAAACGGTAATCTACGTACCAGAACATTCAACCGGCCGCGTCGTAGCGGATTTGACATGCGTTTTTACGTAGTTAGTTTGCAGGTCTGGTGCAGTTTTAGTAATTGTGTGTTGTACAGTTTTATTATATTCTAGTTCTTTTCAAGTCAGTAAAGTTACTAGTACAGTCGCCATCAGATATATCGGAGCGGCCGAGGTACTCAAATATTTCTGAGCAGCAATAAATTTCAATAAATTCTTTACAGTAAATGAGGTCAATAACATTTGAACATCCAATTCGCCATAAATATGTGAGCAGTGGTTTTTCAATTAAATCTGAACACACAACTCGTCAAAGTTATCTGCACAGACAGGGTGATCATAAATATCTGAACATTTAGGGAAAATATACCTTAAGTCACTTCGCATACGATTTAATAGTTATTTGTTATACAAGGGTGCAAAATTGTATTTTAACTGTGAGTGTGGGATTGAAACTCGAGCAAGCGAATGGATTCTATAGTTTAACCACGAGCAAAGCGAGTAGTTTTAAAATAGAATCCTGAGCGTAGCGAGTGGTTTTAAAATAGAATCCTGAGCGTAGCGAGTGTTTCAATACACGAGAATTAAATGACAATTGCACCCGTGTGTAATACAAAATTTTTCCCCTCACTACAGCGAGGAAAGTGAAACATGAAAAAAAAAACGTTTTGAAATCGCATTGACTTTTTCTTTGCGTTTAGATACATTCAACATTTTTACAAAAGGTGCCTTTAGCTTGGTTAGCTTGTGGTGGCCAGTACGATTTTCGAATGTTCTAATTCAATTTTCAAGTCGGGGCGTGTGCGAGTTACCGCCGCCGGCGCCGCCGCCGCGGCGGCAAGTGAGCTGTACTTCGCGAATTTACACTTTAAAACCATAGCAATAAGAGCTATGAGAAGTCAACTTACTTTAATCACTAGTGGATAAAATGCGTTTTTACCGTCTCGTATTAAAGGATAAACAAGCGCTTTACAAGCTAGTGAGGGAAAAAATTCTTTAACGTAGATACTGCTACGCTCGAACACATTTTCAACACAACCAGTAACCACCATTCGGTTTTGTCAATGTCAAAACTAAAAAGAGATTGCTGGATGTAGGATGTATACATACACTGCCTGAGGTAGAGCGTGACGTCATCGTGATACAAATGGCGTCCTTATCTTACTCTTATTGTGCGAAACGTGCGGCATGCATGAGTCGCCCGGACTCAGTGACTCTTTCAGATATGGCCTTTTTGTACACATTTATGTTTTTGTTGGGATCTAGTTTACATAACAATGATAATTTTAATTCCTTTTAATACCACTGAACACATGCGTCTTGCGTGCGGATTTGTGCAGGGCCGCAACCTTGGTCGTGAATCGAACACCCTCTTATAGGCAAATCGAAAAGGCAAATTAAAAGTTCTCGAAGGGCCGCCGCCAACAACGGTGCGGCACGGAGCTCATGATTATGGTTCACGAATTGGACCGAAACATAATATGTCGAGCGGTTTTCGACCTCAAGATACGTGAGTGACCCGTTTATATATATTTCTAGTAAATCGAAAATGCTATCAGAACACATTAGCTTTACGCTGCTCGCTACGGTATTAGCGGTACGGAGGCTTGAACTCACTATGTTTTTTTTTGTGGTTTTGAAAAGTAACGAGTTTCTATAAATTTTGATGTTAGGATTATGATTTCTTATAACTAAACCGCTAGGCCATGGTGACCGACGCAATAGTAGATGAAATATTGAAAAGCATTCGTACCTATTTTAATTTGGCAGCTTCAATATTACATATATACATTTGATACTTGCACGGAATGAATGACGTAGTGACAGATCAAAACGTGAGACACACATAAATACGTGCATGGTTACCAAAGTGCATCTTATGACGATTTCATAAAGCCCAAATAGGA
Organism: Grapholita molesta; assembly: GCA_022674325.2. Lineage (NCBI taxonomy): Eukaryota > Metazoa > Arthropoda > Insecta > Lepidoptera > Tortricidae > Grapholita > Grapholita molesta. The sequence goes on along the minus strand of CP053124.2, from coordinate 16,482,870 downwards.
TCCCCCTACATTATTTGACCATGAAGTTTCGTTACCTATTCCGGCTACAAACATCAAATCAGGTTACTCGTAATATTTCATCAGAAATCCCTAAATTTTAAGTTGAAATAGATAACAAATATACCTTAAGAAAAAACGACGAGGACCTCCGGTGTTCGAGACGGGATTCGAACCCGCATCTCCAGCTATCGCGGCTGACGCTTTAACCAATTCGGCCACCCGTATACAGCGGAATCCGTCGAAATTAATCAAGTATATGTGATTTTGTTTATTTCGGTTTAAACGGTTTTTTGCATACATGTACCTTTAAAATTTGAAAAGTTCTCTTAATTCCTCGTGGATCCCATCATGATATCTGAGTTCTGGTAACAATGGGACTAACCTTGAAGTATATGCTTCCAAACAACGAAAGTATTTTTGAAATCGGTCCATAAACGACGGAGTTCTGAGGTAACACACATACAAACAAAAGCAACATACAACCGAATTGATTATCTCCTCCTTTTGTTTGAAGTCGGTTAAAAACCCCGAAACGGCACTTACAACCCCGACACCGAGAGACAGTGCGTCACTTCCAAACTCAACGGATACCGAAGCCCCTAATCCTTCTTGTAATAATGTTATAAATTAAGTTTAATTACTAGGGAGGGCAGTTGCCCCAAAAGGTGACCGGCACCCAAAAGATGAACGAAACGTCTTATAATCTAAATAATTAAATCGTGTATTTTTCCGTAACGTGGCAACACTTCGCCGTGACGTGACTAAAAAGAGATATGAGTATCTCTTTCATTCACGTTAATAAAAATTACGTTTTTATTATTATTTAATGATATATTTGCTGTTCAAGTTATGTTTTCAATATTGTGACTAATTTCTAATAGATGACCGGAGGTCAACTTGTGGGCATAGGCAACATTTTTCAAATGCTTTTATAATCACCAAAGTTGAACAGCACTTTCTTTCGCTAACACCTTTATTTTGGGGTTTATTTTAGTATGAAAACGTATTTGTTCAACCGATGTTTCTATTCCCAAAAGATGAACTGAAAAAGTTCATCTTTTGAGTTGGATTAATGGATTCCAATAAATGAATTTGGCCTCAAATTTGTTCGTTCATTTTATCAATATCGTGTCCAAAACTTGATTTAAAAAAATGTATTATTTCATGATTTGGCAAGCAGTTCTAAGCGGAACAAATTTAATGGCGATGGTTTAATAAAATGATATACAACCTAGTGACAGACAGATACAACCTAGTGATAACCTAGGACGGACATCGAAGTTTTAGTAGTGGGGTTCCCTTTACCCTTTTTACGGAACTCTAAAAACAAATAGCATTGTATAATTTCCGGAACGCTCTGGAATTTGCTTCAACCAGAATACGGTTACGAACAGAATAAGGCCATCAACTGTCTACGCGAGCGACGCGCGTGGCGTGGTGCGGGGCGCCCCGCATGCGCCTCCACCGCGTTCTGCTTCACCCCCGCAAATACCTAAAATACGTCTATAAGAGCGCCTTAAAAGCAGGAAATATAATAAATTATAAAATATGTATAACAATTTAGGTAAAAGATAAAAAAACTTATAAATTATAAAATAAAATAGAATGTATAAAACCTCGCCAAATCCCCCTGCCTCTGGTATGCTGACCAGCATGCCCTTTTTGTTACTAAAAAGTATTTAGTTTACTTTTTTAAATGTTAGTATAAACTGTTAATTGAAGTATTGTTGCTTCCAGGTATGTCGTTTTTACACATAAATTTGACTAAAGCAGTGAATACTCCGTCATCAATATTAAAAAGGTAATTTTTATACGTAATATCTTAGTGGTGTAATTATTTGGAAAATATTAAGTTCAATTTTATTTACAATAATTATATTGTTTAAAATATAAGTACTTAACTAGTGATTAAATCTAAAAAAGGTCCTTGAGGCATTGTACCAAGGATGCTGGCGGCATTTGTTGTATCGCACTGCTGATACGTTGTGGGAGGAAGCCGCCAGCTCTTCGATCACCAGTTATATGAATCAAACGCTTCGCGATTTCTGCAAAAAGATTGTGCGCGTTGGGACCCCGTGGACCTAGCGTCTCTACGCCAAACGGTACAAAATGGTACCTACTCTCTGCGCTTGCTCTTATAATATTTTACTTTTTAATGCAATGCACGATGTAACGTCTACTCTAGACCATCATTTAAAATGACTGACAATCACGATTTTTTTTTAAATCGGTTTTGTTTAGGAGCCTTTGTCCCTAAGAACATGTATTTAATATTTGGAACAAAATGCCAATACTGCTCTATTACGCACAAGTGCAATATGTTTTTTTTTTACTGCCGTTAAAGAAGATTGTATTTATTTTTATTGTAAGAACATACAACTTACTGTTTAACGAAACTCTAAGTGTATGTTGTTACACGTCCGGGCCACATATCACGGTGCATTTCGCGTAGTCACGACACTAAGTGATTCCCATCAAGTCTCAACTTCAAGCATTTCTTAGACCGATTTGAAATCATCATCATCATCACCGAAGAACGTCTTGACTGCTTGGACGCGGTACCTAGTAAGTATGTGGTGCGTAAGGCGATGTAAAAGTTGCGAATTTTTTTCAAATGTATCATAATATTTAAAGTGTTCATTTCTTACGGTACAATGAAATGCATTCATTTTGAAACTTTTTTTCCAGGCCATATGAGCCATAATGGGCTTCTCATATATCTCAAATATAATTACTTTTTGGTTATTTATATTTGACTGAGCCACTGAAACAAAAAACTTTTTATAATGCTTCGGGCAAGAGTTACACTGCTTGGCAGGCATTGAGAATACCAAAGCCCGTAAATCTCCGCTTTACGACGTGTGAAGGCACTATCTACCAATGACTTACGATTTTATGATACACGCCACAATAACCCTTATTACGAAGATTGAAAGCCGAAAAACGCAGTTGCCGATGCTCATAAAATTTATTAGGTCTATAATTTTTATATCGATAGTTAAGGATTGGATCTTATGTTAATAGAAAGCCGGGTTTCGGTACTGGGTCGATTTTAATGGCGGTTTAATGATTGAAAGGTTTTTAGAGACATTTTGAATATTTTTACACGCGCAAATGATATCATTTGAATTATTCGCAAAGCAACATAACGGATTTTCGGAAGACTTGATTAACTTGAGGGGAAAGAAAATGAGGAGATAAACAGAAAAATTTAAGTCACCGATATAGCTAAGAATAAAAAGCTAATAATAAGACTTACCAGGACCAAGTAGAAATAGGCAGGACACGTTGCTCGAAGAATCTATGATCACGTACGGAAGACTTAGGAAGGCTTCCACTAGGTAGGTCAACTATCTGACCAGGGTTATGGGAGTTGGATTTGGGTCGCACAGGACTAGACGTTGTGGAAATCAGAGACCTCAGCGGCGAAACTTAGTCATGTTTGGGCAAATCCAGCTGTCATTTATTATTCAAAAACGAATATTCATTCATTCATTTTCGTGTCTTGAGCGAGTAAATAAGACCTAAATAATCTCAAACCTAGTGGATTTTTATCTTGTCTGTATCTTACACACACAATCGTCAAAGTGAGAGATAAGGTCAACATATAATTTTTCATCACACTTGCTCGTCAATGGCGTTATTACTTGCGAGCGTACAGAACAGTTATAGCCGTTTTAGCTCCCACGGGCTGTTAAGTTTAGTTTTAAAAATATACAGAACCTATACTTCACTTGGACTGAGGATGTTTCCAAACAGCCAAGGTGTATTACATATCTTCAAAAATTTGCTACAACCAACTTTTAATATGTAAAAAATATGTATTTAATAAAAAAAACATATCTTTATAATTAAATTTTACTGCAATTTAATGTTTAGTATTTATTAAAAATTATTGTTTTCTATTTGATTTTGATAATTGATACTATTTGGCAGGATGATCTGTCAACTTCGAAAACAAAACGCAGTTGTTAACATTATCTGTGGAAGATATTGAAAAAAGTTGACATTGTTGACAATCTTTTATAGTGGATGCGGTCTGATTTTAGTTTTCAAAGTGTATTTTGATTTTAAGCCTACATAAGTAACTAATATTTTACCAACGAATTTATTTTATATCCTCGCAAATGTGATGAAAAACATTGTATGTACCACGGGTGGTAAGTGTATACCAAACTTGAGTCATTAAAAGCCCTCCGACTTCGTCGTCGGGCTTCTAATAGACTCGCGTTTACTATACCTCACTTACCATCCTCGTTGCACAATGTACTATAACTAAACAAGGTTTGCGATTCGTTTATGAATAAACGAGTTCTCTCTAGTATAGTCTAGTATAGTATAGTATTATATGAGACAAAAGATATTTTTTATGAACAGTCAGCAGCAGAAGTGGCTAAGCAGTTGAGGTGTTCAAAATGAGGTCAACATATCCCTATTGTCAAGAGAATAAAAGCGCTTGTAGCCACTCATGCAGCCACTTTTGCTGCTGACTGGAAAACGTAATTTTTGATTGCTCTAAATTGACAATATTTTTACAGTAAAGTTTTTGTCATTTCTAGTACTTGCTGTTGCAATACAGTCCATGATATTTTCTAACGCCTATTTTCGGCCGCCGCTCGCACCTGGCGGTGCATTTTAAATCCGCTGCATTCGGAAGCTAGGTTTTGTAAAAATCTATATTGCTAGCTAGGCATATTCAATCTTTTATGAAAAGGTTTGTGAAATATTATTTACCTATTAAATTTACTGTTAATACACGTCCTTCTTGTTTCTTCTACCTTTACTTGTTAAGGATTTTACTACAAAAAAGAGCTTAAAGTAATGATTAAAAAATCAAGCTAAAACTATTTTTTTGTCATATATTTAAAAACTAGCTTTTAATTATCAGATGGTTTTATATGATGGTTGACGACCGGTCTGGCCTAGTGGGTAGTGACTCTGCCTATGAAGCCGATGGTCCTGGGTTCAAATCCCAGTAAGGGCATTTATTTGTGTGATTAGCACAGATATTTGTTCCTGAGTCATGGGTGTTTGTATATGTATTTAAGTATTTTATATTTATCGTTGGCTGAGTACCCACAACACAAGCCTTCTTGAGCTTACCGTGGGGTTCAGTCAATTTGTGTTAGAATGTCCTGTAATATTCATTTATTTATTTTATTTATTTATATGGGACCAGTGTACGTGTTAAACGAAATCTGAATTACCCTTTAAGTAATAAGCTTAAGGTGGGCTTAAATATATACCGGCTTCGTTGTATAATCTAGTAACCTTACTGGTACGGGGTTAGAATCCCGCTAAGGGGTTTATACTTCATAGCCCTAATCTATTCAAGAGCTGTGGATATTTATTTTTATCTATTATCGTGCGTGTACAACATAAATGAAACCTTGTTGAGCTTACTGTGTGTATGTTGGCATGTATGTGTGTGTGCGCGTTGAGCTTGTAATGCAAAAATATGTAATCTAAATACTCTTATATTATCATACACTCCTAAAATCATATCGGTATGCCCGAGCGGTATATAAATATATTCGTATTTACTTGTTTTACCCTTTACGATACCCTCGTAGGTACATTCTTAAATCATATTGGTTTTCTCGAGCAGCCTATGTACTTAATAGGTAATGAACTCCAGGGATGAGGAAATAAATTGATATTCTTTACTCCCACATACTGAAAATTGTCATGCTATAAGTTTAACATGTCAATTAGGAACTAAGAACAAATCAAATTATTTTCTTATTAAATATTTTGCTTGGCTTTGATTTTTAAGTAAGTAGTAATTACTTCTATATAAATTAAAATTGAAATAGACTAATTAACGCATTCGCTGCCACCCCCTCCAAAAATGTATGGAAATGAACGCACATGTGCGTCGGTGGCAGTGAATGCGTTAAGAAAAACTGACTAAGGTTTCCGGCATCCGAGTCAGGATTTGAAGTATTTGAACCCGCATCTCCAGTTATTGCGGCTGACGCCTTAACCAAGTGTTCGTAACCAAGGCGTTCGGGTGGCCTTATTTTCCTTAAGTGTATATCATCTATTTTAATTCTCAATTAGGAAATTCTATTTTTAGAGTTAACTTATATTAAAACGATAATGACCGTGCAGCGTTTGATTACGTTCGAGTTGATAAGTCTTGTATTGAGCTAAGTTCAAAAACAGTCACCAACAGAAGCCACATTTAGGTAGTATTGAAAAAAAAAATGTTCTTATTGATAATATAATAAAACGTATAGGTATTCTCAAAAGGAAGTCATGTGAAATTTGCCATATCAATACAAATCAAATTAGGAATTTAGATGTTATTACACATATTACAAATCTATTTCATATTGAAATCTGTTTTAAAAATTACTCTAAAGCTTCCTCATTTTACAGTTTTATTCGCTGTAAGTTGTTGGTGCAAAATTTAATCGCTGATTAAAGGACGTCTTTCGCAGAAGCTGTCAGCTGCACTATAATTACTTCGTTGCTCGTTTTTTCGTCCTTTACCCGAATCAATATAAAAAATATTAAAAAATTGACGCTTTAAAATCAATCGAGTATTCATAAGCATATAATACAATTTCTCTTTATTGTACAGCTCAAACAACAACAGCAGAATACACAAGAGAAGAGACTGATACAAGTAACAAAACAACAGTCGTTAAAATATATTCTAAAAAAGATCTTCCAATAATCTTACAACTATCTTTTTTTTAAATTTTGGCAGGATCAATTGGACTTCAGCCAGGGTTCGCGAAATCGTCCTGACCTCGTTTCTTAAAACCGTTTAATGGTCCGTAACATGAACCTTACATTGATATCGAAATGATTTCGCCAACGGACCAATTTAAAAGCGGATGTAGCGGCGGAAAGCACCGAAGTTTTTAGGCACAACAAATATAAGAGAAGATTTTGTACCGTTTGGCGTCCAAACGCATTCATAGGGTCCCAGTGCGCACATTTTTTTGCAGAAATCACGAAGCATCTGGTTGACGTGATTGGTGACTGAAGAGATGGTTGCTTCTTCGCACAACGTATCAGCAATGCGATACAACTCAGAAATGCCGCCACCATCCTTGATACAATGCCTCACGGAATGCCGTGGTGTGCCGGCTGAGAGTAATACCTCCCTTTTTTTTATGACATAGGTGGCAAACGAACAGACGGATTGCCTGGTGTAAAGTAATTACCGTCGCCCATGGGCACTCGCAACAGGGGAGTCACAAGCGCGTTGCCGGCCTTTAAGGGGGGATGGAGCTCTGGGAACCTTACTCACCATCAAGAACACAACACTACATACCTAAAAGGTGGTAGTGCTATTATGGCCTCCCTGTCTCTTCCTCCCTATAAGTCTATAAGTAACGCGATAGTCAGTCCGAATCAAGAGCAACTGCGGTCGCCACCATATTAGAGGGAGGCCTACATATGTCCAGCAGTGTACGTCTTACGGCTGAAATAATGATGATGAGGAATAATAATGAATCTTAAACGCGTTTCACCACTTTTTTCTACACCCTACAGTTCCAGGCCGAAACCGCCCCTTGGCTTTCTGTAAAGTCCAGCTACAACTTTACAAAACGCAAGGCCTACTACCGTACACTGGCATGCTCTTAGGGCAAACTTGTTTCGATTGATTTGCTACAATCACTTTTTTTTTATGACATAGGCGGCAAACGAGCAGACGGATTGCCTGGTGGTAAGCAATTATCGTCGCCCATGGGCACTCGCAACACCAGATGAGTCACAAGCGCGTTGCAGGCCTTTAAGGGGGGTTGGAGCTCTGGGAACCTTACTCACCATCAGGAACACAGCACTACATACCTGAAAGTTAGCAGTGCTATTATGGCTGTGGTCTTCTGTAAGGAGGAGGTACTTCCCCAGTTGGGCTGCGCCAGATTCAAGCGTGATGGTCATCGCTGTGCCCTACCTCTCATTGTTGGACGTAGTTTAAGGACATACCCGGGTCCAAATCATCAGAATTAATACAGGCCATAATATAATGTTTTTTACTACATATCTATCACAATTATAATGCGGTCAAGAGTTTTAGTCATGTAATTTTCTATCGTAAAATTAGCAATAATGCTCAATTAGTTGCTAAAGTAGCTACTTTAAACATCTTAGTTAAGGCACGTCTGCATAGACTATGCAGTACCGGTCAGCTAAATCTTCTGCCTTGTTGTCACGTTCCATCAGATTAAACTCGAGCCCGTCGCCCTATCGCTGGTAAGGGTTAAGGTCAGGTGAATTTTATATACATTTTACGTGAATGTTTGCTCTTACTGGAAGGCTTAGTTCGGATTTATAAGCAGATGATGCCAATATACTTAGTTTGATAGCATTTGACATTAAAATATCTGTAAAATAATGTAATGTTCTTTATAAAATTATATAATGGACTTTGTTTTACTACAATCGGTTCAAGTTTTTTAGCTTTTATGAACTGTTTGACCCGGCCTGTCTGTTATAAAGTTAAGCGTGTAGTCGTAGAAAAAAAAATGTATGCGACGTTGTATAGCCGAGTCGAAAAAAATCTCGTGGCACCTTACCCTACGATGTTCATCTGTGCACTGTGGCTCACATTGTCAGACACGCTATTTTTGACCTCTCTTATTGCATAAAATACTAATATGACATTTATGCCAGTCATGACTCACGAAAACAAAAACTTCAATATCATTTTGTGTTTTCTATGATTTTACATTACTTATATTATTGTAATTGTACCTCATAACATAATATAATAATATAAATAAAGTAGTTGCATCGCAATATGTAATGACGTTACAAAAATATCTACTGGTCAAAAGTAGTTGCAATAATTTATTCTTTAATGAAGAAAAATAAAAAAACATGTTTCCGCGAGCCATAAGATGCTTATCTTGTAAATATGATACGACAATATAATGAATTAACACATAGAAACCTGTACATAACAAACACACATATTTTTTTGTCCAGAATTCGCACGTGTGACTCGAATTGCTTCGTAGATAAGCAGAAAACCAGTAGTTATACTAATTAAAAAAAAGTATATTATTTATTATTTTCAACAGCTTTGGAAAAGAAAATAGATCAAAGGAATCATCAACGGCGATCGCTCATAAGAAAGGCGTTGTAACTCGCAAATGATTCCAGTAATACAGTCAATCGTCCTCCGTTAATAGATTGGCAATTAATGAAGAGGCATTTAGAAAATTATCCACAAACACGTGTAAGGGAACTCAACGTTAAGTTTAGTGAGGGGGGTTGTTCCCGTTCTAGTAATATTCCCAACTATAAGAGCGCCATCAAAAAAAAAATTGTGTTCGTAAACCGCACTTGGTGGTTTTAAAAAAAAGTGCAGTTAATTAGCGTGACTTGTAGAAAAGATAGATTAAGACAATTTTGTGACTATAATTAAGTATTAAATTTGAAAAATACATCGATACGGTGATCGATTCATATATAATAAGCAATATTAACTACAAAGCAAAAAAGGCTAAATTGTATTTCCATACAGATTTAATCGTCAGAAAAGTGACAATATTTATCTTTTTTGTACAAGTCACTGTAATTAGGTACACTTTTTCTGAAAACTCTCATTTACAACAAACAATTTTTGATCCACTTTTAAATTACATAAACAAAACCATCGTGTTTTGTAGACCCCGGCGCAAAAAAAAGGTGTTATATGTCTTTTGACCGCTATGCATGGCAGCGTAGCTCTTAAACGGTTAGACCAAATTCTATGCATTTTTCAGTATTTAAAATCAAGTTTTATAGCGATATCTTCTATTATATTTATATTTTATTTGTTGAATATGAGTTATACCACTTCACGCCTTATTATCCTAGCAATATTATTGCATTTTATTTAAATCGAAAGAAAAATAGAAAAATTTGACTCGCAGCAGGACTCGAACCCACAACCACTGGAACACTAGCCCAGTGCACTACCAATTGTGCTATACGAGCGCCGCTTAGACGTGTCAACTTTTTCTATCTTATCCTTCCTGGTATACGTCATTATCTTTGATATGCTAGGTGGCAGACGTTTCTGCTTAATATAAAAACAATTATTGCATTTTGTTTAAGATCGTGGATTGTTTATAGCTTTAAAGATACTTTCTGATCGGGAATATCTTCGTCACGGGAATATTCCAGCGGCACGTCACTGGGTTGACTTTTATTCGAACAGGCAATCTGGCTAAAAGGTCCACTTTGCGAAGACCCACCCGCCTGTTTCGACGCCAGCAAAGTCAATGGGTGATTGTGCGAACGCGACATCTATTTGAAATTTAAAAATTGCAACTGAGTTTGATAAATTCTGCTCGTGATTAAAGCTACGCGCATTATTTTCGCAGAGTAATTTCCAAATATATTACTTACTAGCTTTTCCTCGCGACTTTGACGGCTTGCCATACATCTTTAAAGTATGGATGTGGTATAATAATTATCCTATGTCCTTTCTCGTAGCTTGCTGCAATTGGTTCAGTGGTTTAAGCGTGAACGTAACAGGATGACAGACAGAGTTACTTTCGCATTTATAATATTAGTATGGATAGTGTTACCTGTCTGACGTCAAACCTATTTACACATATTCTCGCTTGACTCGAAAAAAGACGAAACTGAAAACCAGCACTGGACACAAGGAGCGGTATCGCAAACATCGAAGTTCGTATATTTCGGGCATCTTTCTCTTTTACCCCAATTAAGGTGTCATGAGAGTGTCAGAGACAATCGTCCGAAATCTACGAATATCGTTGTTCGCGGTAACGCCGCAGTCTAGCGTATGGTTGGTACGGTCAGCTGCAGACAAAAGGTTCCCCCGTGCCCTACTAACTCGTATGGCGGGGTGGTATCTATTTGTACAGTCAGCAACAGAAATTGCTATGCGGGCCAGGTGTACAAATCTGACACGCTCGTATTATCTTGACTGACAATAAAATCGTGTCAAGCTTTAAATAACGTTAAGCCCAAAATCCATGTGATGTGCTTCTAGTAACATCAAATCAAGTTAATATAACTAAAGTTGAAATAAACCAACAGGGCTTTTGTAACATTTGTCAGCGTTCGATTATGCATGCCTATATAGAAGATTAATTACGGATATCGTGAATTATTTATTCGAGTTAATTAATACAATGATCAGATTGTTTTACATGATCTGTCTCTGAAAGTATTCATGGGCTGTGTCAGCCTTTATTAATGGATATATCATTCAATGAAATTGTCTCTAAATAATATTGTCTTCGGTTGCCGCGATAATTACTCATGAAATAAATCAACTAAAACGGATTAATCGAACCCTTTAGCAGCGTTCGTGGTCATCGGGTGGCGGGATGACCACGAACGCTGCTAAAGGGTTCGAAACGTCGGGATGAAGTTTAAATTAGTATACGCGATTAAATCCAATTTAGTTGTTTTATTTCATGTCTCTAAATACTTTGAAAAAATATCGTATTTCACACTGCTGCTGTAAATTTAAACGGAGTAATTTTGTATCTTTGTATGTATAGTTACTGCCTTTTTCTTTTGGTTGACAGAACAAAATACCTTTTTTTTGGTATACAACGACGGTGGCAAACCAGCATACGGCCCGCCTGATGGTAAACAGTTGTCGTAGCCTATGGACGCCTGCAACTCTGGAGGATTTACATGAGCGTTGCCTACCTTAAAAGTTGTTGAAGTTTTGGAAACTTTACTCACCATCAGGAACATACCACTACATACCCAAAAGGTAGCAGTGCGATTATGGCTGTGGTCTTCTGTAAGGAGGAGGTACTTCCCCAGTTGGACTTCTCCAGACTCAAGCGTGATGGTACTTCGCTGTACCCTACCTCTCGTTGTTGGACGTAGTTAAAACATACCCGGGGTCCTTCACTTTAGTTGAGATGCTTCTCTTTATCTGGCCCACATTATATGAGAGACCACATTCACACTCCAGCTTATAGACTCCAGCACTTTGTAGAGGAGTGGCAAATTTCACAAGCCTCACAACCTGCGACATCTTCTTCATTGGCTTAAAGTAAGTTTATATTGAAGCACGCTTCAAGATCTGGCTGATAAGGCAAGATGGCAGGCCGTCGCTCATCATTTTAGCCGTAAGCCGTCCACTGCTGAACAAAGAACTCCCCCAAAAATTATTATGTCTTGCATCATCTTGGTAGTCGCCATAGTCGCCACGTATGGCAGGCGGGTTGGCGACGGCATAAGCTGCAGATGGGGTTGCGACGCTGCTGCCCATCCGTCGGTAGTTTCCCTTTTATTTTTATATAAATGGCTAATTACTTTTATCACTCAATGCTTGACGTGTATTGAGTGTGCATTTACAAAATAAATTATTATGAATAAACACATAGTTATTTAAGTTAGTATTAACGGCTTCGACATTTCTAATATAAAGTTAGTTAGTTTTTTTTTTTATGACATAGGCGGCAAACGAGCAGACGGATTGCCTGGTGGTAAGCAATTACCGTCGCCCATGGTCACCCGTAACACCAGAGGAGTCACAAGCGCGTTGCCGGCCTTTAAGGGGGGTTGGAGCTCTGGGAACCTTACTCACCATCAGGAACACAACACTGCATACCTGAAAGGTAGCAGTGCTATTATGGCTGTGGTCTTTTGTAAGGAGGAGGTACTTCCCCAGTTGGGCTGCCCCAGATTCAAGCGCTATTCAAGGCTATAAACAAAAGCTTGTACAAAGACCATATGTTAGTTAAATCTTAAATGTCAAAGTAACAATGCACACAAGCTTAATTCTTTAAGCCTCTTGTATTCAGTCAAGTCCTTGTTTGCTCGCTCGTGAAGTTACAAATACGCAACAATACAATTAATGCTTTCAAAACCATGAGACCGAGGACAAAGTTGTCAGCACTTTGTAAAGCAAAGTTCGGAGTTGTTTCTTTTTACTTTTCAAGCTTGTTTTGTGACATGAGAAGCAGATATAATGATTACACGTTAAAGATTACTAAGATTTGAAATAAAAAGAACATCCATTATTTTTATATTAAGCAGAAACGTCTGCTAGCATATCAAAAACACGTCTAAGCGGCGCTCGTATAGCACAATTGGTAGTGCACTGGGCTAGTGATCCAGTGGTTGTGGGTTCGAGTCCCGCTGCGAGTCAAATTTTTCTATTTTTCTTTCGATTTCTTCTTCTTCTTTTAAAAAAATATGGCTTCCATCAATAAATCAATCGATGATTTCGCCAGTGTCAAGTAGAATAACAAATATGTGTAATAACATATATGTTTGCCCTTAGAGCATGACGTTGTTCGGTAGTAAGCCTTGCGTTTTGTAAAGTGGTAGCTGGACTTTACGGAAAGCTAAGAGGCGGCCGTGACCCGGGATTGCCGGGTGATGACTAAAATAGTGGTGAAACGCGTTTTGAAATCTATTCTTCATTAACTGCACAATTCTGCGTTAGAACACTGCATAATACGCTATCAATATTACACACTAAACTACGTTTGAACAAAAAACAAAAAATATATTTTCAAGACGACTTCGCCATTTTGAGGTTCAACCGTCAATCTTCTTTCGATTTAAATAAAAAGAAAATCCAATTAGTATGACTTGTCAAGTGTCACTGTCAGTTTTTAATTCACGATATTACCAATAGAGTGCACTGATTTCAGAAATATGACAAAAATGATCAGTGTTCATAATTAAAAATAGTAGTGTAGACTTTAATTATCTATAATATGAAATTATGAGAAACTATTTAATTTAATAAAGTTCCACCTGAAAGTTATTATGAACTTAAATATTCACGTTAGTTTTCAAAGGGAAGTAGTTTGCGATTTGCGAAGTATTTGTTCAAAGGGAGTTATTAGGTGGTTGATAATAATTTATCGCCTGCTCTAATATAAGATACTTCAAATACTATAAATGCTCCTTTTGTTTTACAATATTCTTCACTATTTAACTAAACTAAATTTAACTTCACATTACAACTAACTGAAATAAGATATAATATCTTGATTTATAAAATTAGTAAAATAAATAAGTAAGGTTACTTTCTCCGTACACAACTACGAACACACACACGCCCACGCGCACACACATACACACACACACACACACACACACACACACACACACACACACACACACACACACATACACACGCACGAACACGCATACACATTACACTAATAATTAATGCTTACGATAAATTTAAAAAAGGTATATTATGCTTCGTGAATAAAGTTTAAAAAATTGTTTTAAAATGTCTTTTTAGTCTTTATCTTGTTTTCAAAGTATATGTGGGTACAAATTTTGAGTCGTGTAATTGGGGCGGAACTCTGTTTACCCTAAAGCACTCGATAAACCTGCTAAGGAAACGGTGTTGCTAGCTTAAAGGACATGTTTTTATCTTATGCGTTATAAGTAAATCAATAATCATATCAATCAAATAATATCTGTACCAACGTATCAACTATTTATGTATGTTTGCGTGCGCGTGTGTGGTTAACCCTTAATAAGGCAGTGGTCATATATTTACCACTTGGCTCTGGAGGACCCAGATTAAAAACTATTTGACGTAAACGTCATTCAGTTAGGTTTATGAACGCACACATAATCTGTCAATCATAAAAAAATACGTTGGCAACACCGTGAAGTGTCAAAACGTAGGTCTGTGGCTGCTTGTCAAAAAATTCAAAATTCGTACAATTTTTTGGTGTGCGGTAAATACTTGTTGCCGATTTGTTAACGCAACATTCCGGTAAGTGGTTTTTGTTATTTTTTCGTAGTAGTACACTATATTACCTAGTTATATAAGTGTTAGCCATTTAGAATATCTGTTTCCACCGTTTGGAAAGACAGTTCTAAGTTGGTGGTAAATATTTTACCATTGCCCGGTACCGTCAAAAAATAACGGATCGATTGTATTTTTTTTTAGTTTACAGTGAGAATGTCTAAAAAAAACAGACTTTATGATAAAAATATTGAAGAACTACTTGAAAATGATCTTTCCAGTCTTGAAAGTGACTCAGATGATGACATGGAATATATTTCTAATTTGGTGTTCGATCATGATTATGATAGTCAAGTTGTACGAGGTTTGTCAAAAGAAAAACGATCGCTGGTACGGTGTGACGTATGCAAAGTAGCTCCATGTGCCACGCCGTGCTTTAAAAACTTTCATAGTGCAGCCACAGACCGTATGTCACACATCATCAACCTGGGGATAGTATGGCCTAGGCAGCACGATGGGGCGGCGGTAAAATAGTTACCACTTTCTACACGCTATTATGAGGCAATGGTCATATAATTACCACCCTGTTTTTCAGAGAAAAGGATTTCCCGAAAATTTTTTCATTGATAGTATGATGATTATGGCTGCAATAAATGTCTAAAAAAGTTAATCGATTTGTTTTTTTCTGAAATTAATACCTTTGCCCTATTAAGGGTTAAACGGAATTGAGAAGACAGAAAAAAATAACATTTTATAGAGCAGTAAATACCCTCATAAGTATTTGAGCACCTCAGTGATGTCAGCGCTTAAACGAAAAGGAAATTAATTCCAAAACATAGTTTTAACGTAAAGTGCCAAACGCCATTTGGCTTTATGTTCGCCAAATTAAGTTCAGCAAAGTTATTTCTACAGCTTACCAAGTGCCGCAACTCAGTATAGTCACACACATAGTATCGTTACACAACACACGTATAGTTACACAACACAGTTATATATATATAGTATATATATATATATATATAATTATACTTAACGCTTGGAAGAGCTACTGATCCATGAAAGAGCTGATGAAGGATACTAATAAGGATATATAGGACCTTCCTTTGTCACTGAAGCGAAAACTCATTGTATTCTTCCTATCCTAACCTATGGTGCCCAAACATGATCACTCACTGAGATTCAGAAGTCCAAATTGAAGGTATGTCAACAGGCTATGGAGCGTAGTATTTTAGGTGTGAAACGGACGGACCGCATCCGTATCACCACACTGTGCTCTAGAACCCGAATTGCTGACGTTGGCCAGAAAGCTGCCAGGCTCAAATGGGACTGGGCCGGCCACGTCCAAGGCATGCATCCGGATAGGTGGGCTAACATAGCTACCAAGTGGATGCCGCAACAGTGACGTGGGAGGGGCCGCCCCAGGAGGAGATGGCGGGACGACCTAGACGCGTTTGACGTAAACTGGCCCTCAGAAATAGCGGATCGGGAGTCATGGAAAACAAGAGAGGCCTTTGCCCAGCAGTGGGACATACCCATAGGCAAAAAAAAAAAAGATATTTATCATCACCTCCACAGCTCCGATATATCTGACAACGACTGTACCTCTACCTCGTACTCCCGCAATTGACATGGTCTCTCTATTTTTGTTTATATGTTAGGATACTGGAGACAATTTTAGGGGGCGGTACCTACTCATATTTTGTTTTATAGACTCGTAGCGTTTTACGAATTTGTTACACTGGTGCGACTATAAAGGTATGTTAAGCAATGACAACAACACCAGTTTTTTTTTCGCTTGTGGCATTATTAGCATGCGCAGCGGCGCAGAGGTAATAACTGTGACGAGAATTCCACTTTTTACCTTTCAAGGGAAATGGGGGGAATTTTTATGTACGGGTCAGTCAACCTATTTTCTTGTCTTGAAATATTACCGACATTAGCATAGTATAACGAATTAAGCAAAATTGTGGCTTATATCTGCCAACAGTGTTTTTTCCTCTTCGTATATATATTTATTGGGATATTTTCTGATAATTATACTTTAGATATCGGCGTCAATAGAAGCCAATGCCTGCCGGCTTGACTGATTTTCCCACAGTTTAACAATTTGGGCTCACGAAGAGCAGCCAAGGCAAGACAATGCTCCGTCTTGCCTAAACAATTTGAGTAGCCACCCACTGGTAGTGCAGACTACCCGAACACGAACGCTGCTAAAGGTTTCGAAAAGTCGGGACGAAGTTTTAAGTATATACGACATAATCCGTTTTAGTTGTTATATTTCACCACTACCTAGTTGCAAATATCTAAACAACGCCTCTGTCAAGGCGATAAAGTGTATGTTCAGATATGTTTGACCTTGGCAGCTCCAAAATATCTGATAGCGATTGTATGAAATATCTTTGATGCGACTCACACTTCAAAATATAGATATTTAAATAAATGTTGACAAATATCAAATGATTCTGAGGCTCTAGTGTAAGTTTCTTGTAACGTAAAAAAACGTCTCGAACGCGTAAGCGATAATGTTATTTATATAGGTAGCTCTAACGCGATGGTGACGTTTTGTTACGTTAAAAGCTTACGCTCAGGGCTCTAATTACAAAAATACAAATATCAAATGATTCTGAGGCTCTAGTGTTAGTTTCTTGAAACGTAAAAAAACGTCTCGAACGCGTAAGGGAACTCTAACGTTAGAGTTACCCATATCAATAACATTATGCCTTACGCGTTTGAGACGTTTTTTACGTTTTAATGACGTTTTGTTACGTTAAAAGCTTACGCTCAGGGCTCTAATTACCAAAATAAATTTAAAAAATCTATTTGAATATTACGCAGTAACTACGCTTAAAGTTACTCACCTAAAAGGAAAATGTTTGGATTTTTTATATAAAACATCCACAGTTGCCGGGAGACATGACCAGATACTGTAAGCTAAAATTCGGACATCCCAAGGGACGAGGCAAATTTAATTTAGTAACCGCACATTGTCGGACTGTTGGCTATACGGGCTAAAAGCGGTTCGACCAATGAAACGAAACTTATTTTACACCAGAATCAACGACACAGTAATTTTTTTTTTAAAACCTATTAGATTGAGCCTATATGATAAGTGTAATAAAAAAAGCAATGATTATTCTAGTAAATTTTATGTCCTGTTTAATTCTTCGCCCGTATTACATTTACACACAGTATAATATGTGAACACATTGAAAGGTACCTTTTGGCGATTGGCGCTTACGCTATTGTTAATGACGCTTCAGTACTAATGTGACACTTTACAACGTAAACGCCCAGCACCTTAAGGTACCTTTCCATGTGGACTACTACATAAATATGTTTAAAACTTTTATTTCACGATTTCAGTATAGTTTCGCGTCTTTTCTTGAAGCGTTTCTAATACTTATAATATTGTCTGTCATTTTCACGCCCATTAGAATTACAGCTACTATAATTTTACTGACAATTTAACTGACATGAAAAGGGCGGTCGTATCAATTATTTATCTATTCATTAGGATAGGTCAGACATCCAAGCCGTAAATTAATTGCCGGATGAGGGACGAGCATTTCATTAGAAGGCTGAGGTTTCTGAACGTTCTATAAATACCGCGTTAACCATAGTGAACTATGGACAAACATGGTGTACCTTTGAGACAGGCATATAATTTCACTAGTTTTAGCCTCGACTTCGTTTGCGTAAGATTCCATGGGAAAGCATTACCTGTATATCAAGTATGTCTGAATTCAGATCATATCTGTACGCTGTTATAGAAATCTGTCCAACTTCCAAACATCTTCATAAACTTTCACAATAATTATAATATTAGTAGAGTTGCTAATGTTACTCTGGTACTTATAATTTTGGAAGCAACTCATTCCCATGATTTAATGAAAGGTTTTGCAATTTAACTTCTAGTTCAATTTATAGGAATAAAAGTGATTTAATATGCAAATATCGACAGTGGAAATTTCAAATGTCGTAAGTCGCATATAAAAGTATGTCCCTTACGACATTTGAAATTTCCACCGTCGATATCTGTCAATTATATGTGACATTATCTAGCAAAAGGGACCTTATTGTCGATGGCGCTTACGTCGAACCGCGTTGCGTTTGTATTGCGGCATCTTGAACAACGGCGTAAGCGCCATCGACGATAAGGTCCCTTATCATAGATAATGTCACATATTATAGGTACTATTCAGTTACAATGGAGAAATTCACGTGTACATGTATCGCCCTAGGCAACATGTTTCGCGTAGGCTCTGCATACATATATGTATACCACAGAGGCACAGATGGGTATAGCCGTAGCGCCTTTACAAAAAATGCAAGCAATTTCCCAGCGAGTGCGGCAAGCTGAACGCCGTGCAAGGCAGAGGACAACAGTGCGTGACACACCCTCACCCCGAGCGGTGTGTTC
The DNA here is from genome assembly GCA_022674325.2 of Grapholita molesta. Lineage (NCBI taxonomy): Eukaryota > Metazoa > Arthropoda > Insecta > Lepidoptera > Tortricidae > Grapholita > Grapholita molesta. Next base: position 16,463,773 of record CP053124.2, on the reverse strand, counting down.
TGACTCGGCTTAAAAATGGGTACCAGAGCGAACATGTCGCCTAGTGCAACACATTGCGTAGTGAGTTCATGCGCTGTAACTAAAGTAGGAGTAACATGACTCACAATAGTTTTAGTTACTAAACTATATTAGAGCTACTTTAAACTATATAATTGTAAAAGTCCTGATCAACGCCCAGCCCAAACCGTATTAGATAAAAAGCTAATTCTCACAACTGGCTGTTTATATCAAGTTTGTAACTACTAAAGGATTTTGAGAAATTCATCATACAAGGGGGTACATTCAGAGTTAAAATGTTATATCGCGCTATGAAGTTAGTGGGGTCACTTAGATGCCTTCATACACAATTTTAAGGTAAAATACTCATTGTTATTTATTCGGAAAGCCAATTTACATACCTACATGTTATCAGAGAATAGGAATAAAACTACCATAGTTACAGATAAATATGGTGATTGAAAACCTAATAACACCTTGACAATTAAATACACCATAAAGAAAGAGTACTTAATATAGAAAACCAAAAGCATGGTTTGTTTTTTCGAACGTTTCAATTGCATTAAAATAGTGTACGTGACAATACAAAACACTCAGCCATTAAATATTAATAGACAAACGATGTTAAATCGATAGGGAATTGCAATCACGACGAAGTCGCATTGATTTTTGTGGTAAATGTGAAAATAGTAAAAACTTACAAGTAAAAGTTCAAAAAATACTCTAAAATGCATACACTTTGGAAGTGCTTTTTACATCCACATGACAGGAATAGATCCTCTTTTCCGGAGATGGATTTAAAAGTTTTTTTTAAATACCAGATCCGGGTTCTTGTTGCTCATCCAAATTTAAAATCTATACTTTATTTAATTAATCGACGGCAAGTATCATTTAAAAAGTAAACAAGTATGGTTTTCGACCATATTTTATTGCAAACTATAATTAAAGCTGCATTTCATAACTTTGCATTATTTAACCAAATAAGACTTTAGCACCATACACATATCTATCTAGTGTTAATATATAATTTTCACAGCAAATGAAGATATAAATAGATTAAACCAAACCATTACGCGGCGAGGAAAAGTTCCCAAGTTATCAAGTTATTAAAGGTTAACAAAATCTTTCTCTCTTCCTCCTTCCCCAGAGCCTTGTTGATAGATTGGATTTGACGGAATAATCGGCTAGCGTACAACTACACAACTATGATCCAGTGCTGATACTATGGTGTACTATAGTCACAAACGATTACTTAGTCACAAACGGATAAACTCACGTAATTATATCGCACTAGGCGATATGTTCTGGGTAAGCTTCGGTACCCTTTTTCAAGTCGAATCAGGACACAGCGCTCGCGTTAAGGGTGTATCGCTCACAACACAACACAACAGTTTTAATGAAACTAAGAACAAATCAAATCATTATTTTATGAAATAATTAGATTTTCTTTGATTTTTTAAGTAATAATACTACTATACAAATTAAAAGTTGAAATAGATGACATATACTTAAGAAAAAGCGACGAGGACCTGCGGCGTTCGAGACCCCAGTCGAGTTCTTCTCGAACGCCGGAGGTCCTCGTCGCTTTTTCTTAAGTATAAGTCATCTATTTCAACTTTTAATTTTAATTATAGTATGGTACATGATGTATTAACACATTCGCTGCCACCTTCTCCAAAAATGTATGTAAATGAACGCACATGTGCCTTGGTGGCAGTGAATGCGTTAAAGATATCAATCGCGTTGCAGTCATGTCTGCGACGCGAGCATCGAGACGCGAACTGCGGTTCTGGGACTCTTAGTGCTTTAAAATTAAGACAAATGCCCTCCACGACATGTCGCGTGAGTGACTAAATAAGCACGAGTGAAGTGTTTCTTAATAAATTGTTAGAGTTACTCACGAAATTCGATCGCGTAGAGAAACTCCGAACATGGCCCTCTCCATAGCCGTTGAGCGACTTTCAGCTTCGAGATGAGGCCGATAGTGAAAGATCACGTTTCGGAGCCGTAAGTCGTCACTGGTAACACACATTACTGCTGCTGCTGCTGCTGCTAGCAAGCGCAGCGTAGGACGTCCACCCAAAAGATAGACAGATGATTATGTAGGGTTAGAACCGGTGTAGATTTTTCTTTGACGTTCATAATGTGCTTAAAGTGTAAAATAAAGATCTTTCATCTTTTTGTATCTTTTTAGCCTATATAACGTCTATGTTTATTTTTACCGTCACACAATTGATAAAAAATAACTTAAATACAAAAATATATTGATATAGAACTACCTAGTACCTTGTACAAAATTTTGCCAAAAAAAGTTTTACATCTAAAGCGATTTTGATAAGCATACTGGACGATAGTTTTAGCATCTCATCCTCATGGAATCCAGTCATCAATAAATCGATACCTCCTACGTATACTGGGACAAGTGCAAAATCACGATTTTACAGCAGAGCTGTTTAAAGATACAAAGTTCCATAACTAGCTCATACTTTGACATATTTTCATGAAATTTTCAAATATGTATGGTGAATGTATTTCGCTTAAATCCACATAATTACTATTTTAAAATTAATAGTAGTTTTTGAAAAAACTGTAGTTAGTCCAGTATACATGAAATTAACGAGTTCAATTTTTTTATAAACTGAGATAACTACCACTTGATCCAGTATACGTAGTAAATTATTATTTGATGAATATGGACATAATCTTATTAAACTAAACGCCATGAGTCACGTATCATTTTTAGATATCTTAAAAAACTCCAAGATCCAGTTCGGATATATTTTATCGGTTAAATTTAGCCTGATTTGTCACTTGTACCAGTATACGCCTGTGAAATTCCTGAATGAATGAATTATGTACCAGTATACTATTAACATTATTTTGTATGTTGTGCTCATTATAGAAAGTTTAAAGAATTATAATGAAGATATTTAGGCAAGTTACGTTTGTGAAACTAAAAATAAAGCAAGTGTATACTAAAATTGCGCTTCTTATAAAGGTAATAATTATAATTAATTACTCAGAGCCATTGTTATTATCAACGTAATACTGATTAACCATTTACTTTATATGTTTCCTTACAGTCTTCATTCTCATTGCTTAGTATATCTACAAAATTATTAAACAACACTTTTTCTTAATATTAACAATAAAAATTAAAATGAATAACTCAAAATATAACAACTGAGATCAGTTTAAAAGGTAAAATAGAATATGAATCCTCATAAAAAGCAAAACTTCTTATTATTGCCAAAGTCATTCGCATAAAGGACAAGAATCAAAAAAAGTGATAGTGAGTGAAGTAAATGACCTAAACCCGTGAAGATACCGGAAAGAAACTACGGCGGGACTTATTTTTTCAAAACAGTGATAAATCACATCTTAAAGTACATAATTATGCGTAGTCCGAAAGAAAACATATCAAACAGTTACAAGATATAACTGAAAATACTAAAATATAAAAGTGAAAATAATAATGTAAAAAAATTTGACTTCACAAAATAGACATAAATTGATATGTTTTCTTACCTGAAATAATTGCTGAATTAACTGCTAGGCAGTTTAGTTAGTTCTGGTTTGGGCCATGCATGTTTATCTGTCAAATAATCCACACTCTGTAACTAATAGCCCTTAGACATCAAAGACTTTTTTAAGTAATTCTCTAAGTACTGGGAAGGGTAATATTAAGGCATCATCAGGTAACTTGTTATATAAATGAATACCTACATTGCCCAAAAAAATATTAAATTTATACAATTTACGCACACGACTTTTTCTGATAGCAAGCTTATTCTTATTTCTAGTGTTATAATTATGGATGTCACAATTTTTGGTAAACAACTGAAGGTTTTTAATAACGTACATAATATTTTCATAATATATATATATTGGCAAGCTACAGTAAATTTATATTAATTTCTTTAATAAGCTTTCTAATAGATACACCTGCTTTTAAGTTATATATAAAACGAATGGCTCTTTTTTGTAATACAAATATAGTCTGTATATCAGCTGCTTTGCCCCAAACCGGAATACCATATAACATTACACTATGGAAATAACTATGATAAACTAATCGAGCTGTCTCAATATTTTCCTAACGATGAAAGCGGCCGAACTTAATTTATGTGCGAGTTTTGTTATAAAAAGACTCCACTGTAGATTAACGTTATATTTTCTTAGTTCGTCGATCCACATATAAAAAATATATTTACTCCCGCTCCTCAACTCCCTGCGGCAACGGGGACACTAAAATAAGTTACCCACAAATCCACATGCATTGATAAAAGCAAGTCAATAATAATTTGTAACCTCGTATACTGGACTAACTGACAAAAAGTCTGTAAATATCTCCATAGTTGTTCAAATTATGTTTTAATTAAATGTACTGAAAAGTATGAAATCAAATTTAATTACTTATCATTAATAATTACTAATAAAACCATTGAAAACCCACGTGCATTGATATAAGTAAATCAATAACATTCTCATTTGAAACCACGTCTACTGGACTAATTAACAAAAGATCTGAAAATAGCATCATAGTTGTTCAAATTAGCTTTTTAATTTAATGTTCTCAAAAATATACAATTAAATTTACTTGCCTACCGCTCGTTTCGCGTTAAAATGGTTTATTTAATGCCAGTGCAACCAGACTTCTTCCTCTCGTCTGCTTCATTTTGATGTATTTTGTGTTTAATTAAACAATTAACTACTACACAACATCATAATAACAAAATCATAATATAAAAAGCTTTATTTTATACGTAGTAGGTAGAAAACGGGTAGAAAAGACGTATGCCGCATCGTTTGTCGCCCGCGCATAGTGAGACAAGTTCCCCCCGCAACGATAGCGAACGAGCATACTGAGACAACTGCCACTTGCGCCGCGCCCGCGCCGCCCTCCCCCGCTAGATGTACCGCGTATACTGGTACAAGTGACTTAGCTCAGTATACGACGTTCTAATTTAAAAAATAGTGTTAGTTGGGTCAGTATACGTCACTTTATTTCGAAAACTAACAGTTATTTCGCTACGAAATTTTTATAGCATGTAGATATAAGTATTTTGATCCCAAAAATGCAAAAAAACGAAAATCGTAAAAATGTCAGTTGTCTCAGTATACGTAGGAGGTATCGAAATACAGGCGTCAAATACCACAAGTAAAAAAAATGTATAATAATTTGAAAGCTAATGAATCAGAACAGAATAAATTACTTGAGTTTGAAGTTAAGCGACACATATAACAGTCATATCCAACCACTCGCCTAGTTGATTTTATAAACTAGCATGTTCTGTGTTCAATGGTCGAAGCCTTATGAATGCCGGTAATCCTTACTTGTCCTGTCAAGCCATTGAGTTTAACGAGGGTATAAAAACGGATACCGTCACGATTCACAAAGCTGTCATAATGTCTAGTTTTTCGTGATTATATTAACAAAACCATGAAATATCTGAATCATACTTTTAATACTTTTCAGGGTATTCTGGGCGTAAGTTAATGCTGTGTAGTATATCTATTAGGCAGTTAGTGTATTAAAAATTAACATAAGAAGGTATAATCAGGTAGTAGTTAATTCATCAATAGTATGTATTCTCAGATTATTTAAATGACACAGTTGAGGTGAGAAAGCATATCAAAGCCTGTCTGTTTCGTGTAGTCAAAGTTTAAATATTATATTTTAGTTATATCTTGCGTTTTATTAAACTATTTCGAGGTTTGCGTGGTCATACCCGATAAGTCGAGTAAATGGGATTTTGAATTTAAAACTATACGTGAATTACGTAAGATTGTCACTTCGATTAAATATTATATCGATTTATCGGGTTTGACCACGCAACCTTCGAATTTTGATATGTGTTATTGTGAGAATACGCATAATTATGTATCACTGTTATGAAAAAATAAATCCTTCTTTATTACCGGTAATAATCTCCTCGGGTCCAGAGCCCTTAGTGTAAGTTTTTAACGTAACTTTACGTCAGGAACGCGTTTGCGTTTCCCATATAAATAAAATTATCACTAACGCGTTCGTAAACGTTTGTTTACGTCAAAAGAAACTTACACCAGAGCCTCTGAGTTGTAGGGCTAGAATTAAAACCGGTGGTAGATTTTTTTGACGTTCATAAGTGCATTGTAATGTCCTTAAATTGAAAAATAAAACGTTTTCATGTTTTTTCTCACTTTGTAAATTACATGAACGTTTAAATACAACGTAAAAAGAAATTGAAATATTTTATTAAACACAACATTTTGAACCGCTAGGGTGATATATTGGGAACGCGAATAAGGTAAGGTTTGGGATCTCTGTCCAATTGATTAGATTTTCTTTATATCTTGATAATACAAAAACAAGTGACAAATCAGTATAGAAATAATTACAAAAGCATACCTTAACAAGCACTTCACGTAAACAAAATGCGTTATACCAGTTTTCACGTAACACGAAACGTGAATATACGTAATGCTAAGTACGTATACGTGGAAATATAAGATGGCGGCTAATAATTCAATTAACGAATTAATCATGGCTGACTAAAAGCTTATTACTTCATAAAAGCGCCCGGAACTTGGAGTTATGATTACGAAAATATTCCCCGAGAAATCAGAGACGTGTGAAATAGAAGGTCTAGTCACGTCAAATCATGATTCATATATATATTTACCTTTGAGCAAAAACCTGTGAGAGACTGTAAAATTATTGCCTGTAAGGGGGTGTAGCTTGTGAGGGACTGTCTTCTTGTGAAGAATACTGCTATTGAATAATAAAACGACAAGTGACACTAGGGGGCAGTTTTGTCTAAATAATAGAGTTATATATTGTGAAGAATTCATTGGAAATATAATAATATACAATATAATAAATAACAGTTGTTATAGATGTCACCGATTACCTATTATCAAGCTATAGGTTTCAACTTAGACAAGTTTTTTTTGTTATTATTATGTATCAATGTTGTGTCAATGGGCTATTACATTATGCATGTTTTATGGGAACTTTTACAGTAATAGGGCTTTGAAAACTAATCCTAAGTTAGCCTTTGTCATATTATATAAACAGAACAATCTCCACCGCTATGGTTACATTTTTAAAAACACATGTCACACGTAAAAGCGCCCTTGAAACTCACTTGCATGGTTGTTCAAATATTTGAATTTTTTATAAGCTTCGCAGGCCTTCCAGTTTTTATAATTAACTGGTCCCTGGTTGAATTAAGGTGAATTAGCAATGAATTTTAATAAAGAGCCCATATTTAGGAGAGTTTCCGTAAACCTGTTTTATTTAAGAACATGTGTGGTTATTAAGGGGGGCGGAATAATACGAGTACCTTATTTTAGATGCAATATTCAGCTCCTTTTTTTTTAAATTACTGCGTGTTTCATGTTAATCATGTTTATTACTTTTATTCATAAATGTTATAATCAGGTTGCAATTTGTACAGTTGCCATCAGATATATCGGAGTTGTTAAGGTGCTCACAATTATCTGAACATGCACTTTATCGCTTTAACAATACAGGCGATTGTAATCTAATAAGTGCAACAAATATATATTTGTGGCCTCCTCGACAGCTCCGATACATCTGATAGCGACTGTATCAAGATAAATAAATAAATAAAAATTGACAGCTGGTCTAGTGGTAAGTGACTATGAAACCTGTGGTCCTGGTTTTGATTCCCAGTAAGATACATTCCAGGAAGGTAGTTCTGGGCAAGAGCATTTATTTGTGTGATGAGTATAATGACCCAGGTATTGTTCCTGAGTAATTATGAGGTAATTTAATATTGTGATGTTTATTTAAGACTTGGGCATAGGCGCGTTTTGTGAGCGTGGCGGTAGCGCAGCGTGACACCGGTGTGGCTAATGTAACGAAATAAGGCACACATTCGGACGGCAGCGTCGCGCCCCGCTGCGCCACGCTCACTAAACGCGCCTATGTCCCAAGCCTTTAGTTTAATTTATTTAATTGAAATACATTTTTATATCAAATATATTAATTATTGTTAGTTATAAAGATATTGCTTTTATGTAAGCGTCTTGATGTCCTGGAATGCGGTAAAGCTTATAAAAATATATTTATATTTATAGCCACGGAAAATGGTAATTATTTGCGACAGTAATCGGCAAGACAAGTAGTGTAATCTAATTAAAGGTTACCATTATATTTCATGAATGAAAATCACGGCTTTACTCATGTTTATTTCGCCGTTTCCTCGACATGTTTAGGAGAACATAGGCCTTTTTCAAGCACTAAGTGTGCTGATTGTCTGTTGGCCTCGCCGCTCACGCTGCCGTAGTAGTGCGATTAGCCATGTATAATTAATGACATACAAGTCCTAAGTGCTAAGGTATCAAAATTGTAAATATTATTAAAATAAATAAAAAGTAGAATTAAGCAAGGATTTTTTTTTGTAGGTAGTTATCATCAATCGTATTAGATAAGCTACTAAAGTATAAAATGGCACCTAATCAAACAAAATACTGAATTATATTCACACAAAAATCCTTCTTGTTCCCACAGTTCCTATTTAAAATCGGTTGAAATAAACAACAACACAGAACCTTTAATTACGGAAACATTTTAAAAGCAAGTCTCAAACAAAACGGGATAAAAGTCCAATCAGTGGTATCTCCAGTTATCAAACAGTCCCAGCGTAAGATTAATGCAACAGAAAACCATTTGTGAAGAGGGGTAAATACTTGGGGAAAATATCCAAAACCAGCCTTAATGACACGAGTAGACAATACAAACGAATACAGAAATTTAACTATGTAACTTATAAATTAGACGTTATCAGAAATAAGGAGATACAGCTAGAATAAGTTGCTATAGGCGGGACCCATTGCCAGAAGATCGGCTAGCCGATGATGGGATCAAAAACTACACGGCGACTACGTACCAGAACACTAGTAGTTTTGGCGATCTTTGGGAGGCTTAATTCCAGCAGTGGACGCTTTTTGGCTGAAATGATGATGAAATTTTTTTATTTTTATTTTATGATATAGAAACGAGCAGATGGATTGCCTGATGGTAAGCAACTACCGCCGCCCATGGTCACTCGCAACACCAGAGGAGTCACAAGTACGTTGCCGGCCTTTAAGATCCCTATACGCTCTTTTCTTGAAATTGGCCGTGTAAGGATCAGGAAACCTATCACATGCAGTTTACCAGTTGACATTGTCTCCTATTATGTCAAGCGTCACTTTTGCACTCAAAAAGTAACTTGTTAGCACAATATGACAGTACCCTTACCATGCGTTGTGACTTTGAGGTTTTCGATAGCGAGTATCGAGTTTACTATCTGTGCATCTCGTTCGCAATAAAATAGTATAAGTGATATGCACAGATAGAAAACTCGATACTCATTATCGAAAACCTCAATGTCACAACTCATGGTAATGGTACAGATACATAAAGATACGATAAAAATCCGAGCTTAAGCTAATAGGTACACTTCAGGCATACAAAGAATCTGAATACCTAATATAAAACATGAAATTACTGAGCTAAAGCACGAATTTTTTTCACGAAAAATTAACTAAAAATGGTTAACTTTTCGTACAAGCGTGTATTTCCCGCATTCAGTCTTCTGCGAAATATGTTTACTGTGTATACGCGGTAGCTTTGATATGATAAAAAAAATCCTACCTTTATTATCATACCTACCCATATTTGCAATTTTGTTCAAAGCTTTTGATTTTTTTAATTACTGATTGCATGAAACAATACAGCCATAAATTCTACGCTGCTGTTTTGTTTTTCTTTATTTTCATAATAATAAATACACATAGGTACTAAGGGGGCTTCCTTTGAAGAGTTAAAAAAATATGGATGCTTTTCACGAGAAAAATTGAAATCGATTGTATTAATACCCAACCAACCTTCAATAACTGCCGTTATACTGAACATGAATTCTGTTTCCGTTATATACTGTCGATTTACCCTACTGAGAGTATATACGGTGACTGGTGAATGTTTTTTATGAAAAAGTTATCAGTCTAATATTATTTTGTGTACCATTTTTTTTTAATAATTAGGTAAAGACACGAGAGCCCGACAGTCAATCTTGAATTGCATGTTATTTGTAAAAAACACAACACTAAATTACCTGATCTGGTAAATTATGACCAAACCTTTGCAAAGGGAAAAAACCGACGGATGGGCAGCAGCGTCCGTCGAAACCCAATCTACAGCTACTGCGGTCGCCAACCCGCCTGCCAAGCGTGGCGACTATGGCAACTACCCCCAAGATGATACAAGTCATATTTGTGGGAGGCCTATGTCCAGCAGTGGACGATTTAGGGCTGAAGTGACTAAGTGAGGCACTGGTCCCACCGCGAGCTACTAAGCTATGAGCTATCAGCTATTTCAAGGGACAAAAGATAATCGATCCCGTGTAAATAAAAGAGACATATATGTCATAGCCGGGCGATCGTAGTTCATCGCCGGGCGATGAGCTATAAATATATATCTTTCTTTTATTTACACGGGAGCGATTATCTTTTGTCTCTTGAAATAGCTGATAGCTCATAGCTTAGTACCTCGCTGTGGGACCAGTGCCATAGTTGCAGAAATACTCACGCGTCTCCATGGTAGCGCCAAGCTATAATTAAGACCTTCATCTCATATTAAAATGCCTCAACATCACTTATTAACCGCATTCCCGTGTGTCGCTAGAGGATCTCATAAAGCCACGGAAGACATGATAATGCAGCCTGAAGACGAATGACTAACGCTATTGCTATATGTCACACCGACAGTGAATAAAAATAGTGCATTTTCTGTTTTTATAAGCTTGTTGCTGTTTTTTTATACACGACTGACCAGCGTTTGACCTCAGTCACACCTGTTGCGTTTCCTATATAAATAAAATTATCACTTACGCGTTCGTAAAAGTTTTTTTTACGACAAAAGAAACTTACACTAGAGCCTCTGATGGTAAGAGTCGACGACGTCGAGGGTGTAGCACGCTGGTTCAGTAACAGCCAATTCACTCTTGCCTTGTTAGTATGTTTTCACTGTTTACTCAATTATTACGAAAAGGTTACATAAAATAATATTGGTTAAAAATGACAGAACAAGATAGGCAGGTATAAATTGGAACCTGTTCTTAAAAGACAGTCTAAATGTAATCACTAAAGTATATTGTCGTCTCACTTACTAACCATGGCAAGAGAAAAGATGACTCGTAAAATGCCATTGGCTAGTGTTAATACGTTACCATAATGTATATCGCATTCACTGCCACCCTCTTTTCCTTGCCATTCGCCAGGTGCCACACATTGCTGGGTGCCTCTAACGCACATGACGTGAGTTCAACGGATTATTACCCCGTGCCTCCGCCGCACATATGAGTTCATACTCATTTGACAGTGGTTTGTTCGCATTGGTACTAGATAATTATTTTAACTCTAGGAAACATTGTTTTGAATGAAACACGGTTATTAATGTTTTATATTCTTTAATCACATTGAACCAATCGATTTTAATTGTGCTTCATATATAACTAAATTTTAACTAAATCTAATACAACTGAATCGACTAACAGAAGACTATAGAAATAAGTTCAAGTGCGTACCTATAAATAATAAATAATAAATAAATATTTACGGACAATTTTACACAAATCGACCTAGTCCTACGGTAAGCTCAGTAAGGCTTGTGTTGTAGGTACTAGACGACGATATATATAATAGATAGATACATATAAATACTTAAATACATAGAAAACATCCATGACTCAGGAATAAATATTTGTGCTCATCACACAAATAAATGCTCCGACTGGGAATCGAACCCAGGACCATCGGCTTCATAGGCAGGGTCACTACCCACTAGGCCAGACCGGTCGTCTATAGTCTTTTCATAAGCATTATATTTTACTTACTTATAATTTCTACTACCATTTACATCTGATCCAACAACCAACATTTTTGACGTAAGAGGAACATTTTAAAAATTAGAACTCACAGTCATATGCGTCGAAGGCACTGGGTGAAGGTCACTTAATACTATGAACGCGTCTGTGCGTCGAAGGCACTGCGTGAAAGTCACGGTGACGCATATATGCGGCGGTGGTAGTGAATGCGATATTTAAGCTAGAAACTTTGAAACCTGAATGAAAAGTGGCACTTCTCGAAAACAACGATCAAGGATTATCGACAGCCAAGGGTTTAATTTAAAATAGTTTGATGAAGCCAAAAGTTAGTTAGTTGTTATTGTGTTGTCACAACGTACGTTATAAATGTAATTAGATAGTAATATTCACATCTCTTTCTGAACTATAGTGACATTTACAAATGTAATGCAATACTGACCTTAAAGCAGTCCGCATAAATGAGCGTCCCCCGTTGTATACCCCCTCTTCCCAGTGATTTTTGCTTTGTGTAGTCCCTTTGTCTGTTAAAGTATATAAATCTCTTGTATCAGACATCATTCTAAAACCTATAAGCAGGGCTCGGACAATTCATGCGATTACGTAATTTTGCACACAGGTGATGTTTGTATCTGAATAAATCCATGAATGTATACAGACTTATGCCGTGAATATAATAAATGTTACGAAATTCTCTTACGAAATTATCTTATAAGGTAAAGTTAATAAATAAAACATTTATTATTTAAAATCAAACTGTAAGTGGTTTAACGTAATCCGTATAAATTGTTCGAATCTTGCTTATAAGTTTTAGAATGCTCTAAGAGGGATTACAATTATATAAAATTTTTACTTACCTACTTTAATATATAGGAGTAACTTTGAAAATCAAAACGATGCGTCTTTTGAGGGTTTCATGTGACTAGAAAACATTGCAGTCATGGCACACGTAGGCATAGTATAAAAAACAAATACAAACAACAACCACAAATTTCAATATTTCAAATATTTTGTAACTGGAATCCTTGCATCATTTTGTCAGAGTATCGTCTTTAGCCAACTGTTGCGGTTCGTGAGCTTCTGGTAAAATGGCAGTCGCTGTGCCATTTTCAACTTTCCTGTATTGAAAATTAGGTAGATTTCTCTTTGCCGAGTCAATTGTTTCTCTTAGTTTTTGTGTGGAGATGTTGGAAGAAAGTTCGGATTCCTCCTGGCATTCTTTGATGAGGTCTTTCATGTCGTCATCAGTCATCGGTTCTATAGCTGCGGAACCCACTTCATGATGGCGTTTCAGTTCATTATCGATTCGAACTAGCTTTTCCTTGCTAGAATGGGTACGCCAGGGTCGTTTAGAATCGACTCCAGAAATAACGCTTTCTTTATATTCCTTTTTAGCTCTGGAATTTATGAGATATAATTAGTATCTATTTATTTCATAAGGCACGAAATATTGTGGTGTAAATAGTGTATAAAACAACTAAGCACGTGGTATACATATTTTAACCACCACCTATGGAATACAAACTCTAATTTGAAAAACTAGCTATTTATTAATTGACATTAATGTTAGACATATATTTAGCCTGTCTGCTTATTACAAGTAATTCACTGCACAGAAGGCTTTAGCCGATTTGATAGTTAGTTTAGTTTTTACACTTTCAATGTTAAATGTTCGTTTTTGTGAAGCAGACCTATAGGTAATATATTGTTATTATAATACTAGAGGAAGTTATCAGAAAATAATAAAAAGATAGATGATCTTTATTTTTTAATTTAGGCACATTACATTCACTTATGAACGTCAAAGAAAAATCTACACCGTTTCGAACCCTACACCTCTGACCCGAGAAGCTACCAGCAAAAAACTACGGTTTTTCAAAACAGTGATACTTCAAATCTTAAAGTACTTACATAATTATGCATAGTCCGATAAGAAAACATATCAAACAGTTTATTACAAGACTATAACTGAAAATACAAAAACATAAAAGTAAAAATAATAATGTATAAACAAATTTGACTTCACAAAATAGACATACTTTAATATGCTTTCTTACCTGAAATGTGTCATTTAAACTATTGCTGAAATAATTGCTAGGCGGTTTAGTTAGTTTCTGGTTTGGGCCATGCATGTTTGTCTGTCAAATAATCCTCTACTCTGTAATAGCCCTTAGATATCAAAGACTTAATAACATCTTACGCGAATTCGGTATACTACTTGCTGATAACTCCCTAAAACACTAACCGTTTTCCTGAAGCCAGTAAATCCCGTAGTTTCCTCTCATTTTCTTCAAGCAACTCCTTATCTACCTTGTAAGGATTCTTCTCATACGTTTCTGTCTCTCTGGCAACCTGATTCCTCATTTCCTCTTCCTCGACTTCTTTATCAAATTTCTCGTGAAACAGATTCACTATGTCTCGACACTTCTCCGTTAATTTCACTTCAGGTACTTCTAATCCTCGAAGAAGTTTTGATATCTTCGATTTCTCCTCGTCTGTAGCCATCGTTTGATCGTTTGTTGCCAAAACAATACCGTTGCCATGGGAACCGTTGACGTTAATACATGAGGAAGGCAGTGAGGATATCATTGACTTTATCTTGTACTTGTTCGTCGTAACCGCTCATTTGCCATAGTAAATATATACCCGCTAAGCCCAGAAATAAGAAAACGGGAATTATGACTAAACAGAGTTTAGCCAGAAGCGCTGCCACTTGAAAAGGTAGGAATGCACTCATTTTATGATTTATTGGGATTTACGCAAATGATCACTGTTTATTGCTTTTATGCTTTACTTATTATTGCTTCGATTTTAGTCATTGTCGTTTGATTTTGGTTATTGAAATATTATGAAATAGATGTCATCTACTTTATTGACGGTTCATTTGACAATTTTTTTTTTTACTTTTGCTTTAAATAGGTTGTTTCTGATTCTGAGACAATCAGAATAAATTGTTAGGGTGTTTGTTAGTTTTGTTACAGACAGGTGATTTTGATTCACGAAATACATTAAAAATGGTAACAATTTAAATGTAAAATATTTTATAGGGTTTATATTAATATATTTGCTGCGCCACGGGGTGATACAATAAAAAAAAAACACAAAAAAAGTTAACAATATATATAGCTAACTGAAAAGGCTTAAGGTATGCTGGCATTTATACATGACAAGTTATCCAAACAACTCCAAAACTCTGCATCTGCTAGAGAGATGGCGCTGTAATTAAATTATGCTTATGTTTCATAGAAATCAATACATATTTATTGTATAGAAGCGGGTAATTTACATTTTATAAGTCGAACGTTACTCGACATGCTTCACTTCTTTGATATGGTTGAATCTATGGTTTATTAATATGGGATATGGTTTAAAATATGGTTCAGTGTTTAAAACAGTCCATATTTTAATAATAAAAACCAGAATAGTAAAGTGTTAAGTTAAAACGCATTTTTACATTAGGTTTCACAATGTTTGTTTTTTACCATGATAGTATTTTTTTCTAAGTTGTATTTTTTTAATAGGTAGTATTTTATTATGCAATTTCCTATTTTTTTCCCCTATTATTTTAACGACGATACCGCTTAATTATCTCTAGTGCCAATAAAATCATTGAATTAATCAAGTCCAAGTCCGATGCTAGTAGCGAGAATTACAAGAAATGCACCATTAATTTTACGATTCTTAACTCTAATTAATGGTAATCAGTCTGCACTTTAGGGCAATTCAATACAAACGGGTAAGTTATTATACAATTTATTACAAAAAATATTAAGAAGGTATTGGTAAAAAGGGTTAATTATACACAGTTCTGTAGCCTTAGCACATTATTACCGCGACAGTATCTCCTAGAGACATAAACTACCCCTCCTTTTCTGACTATATTAAATACAAAAGGATGGATAGTCTATATCATTTGTTAACCAAACTGCCGTACATCTCTTGCAATGCAATATTCAACCCTACTATTAGATAGAATCCAATCGTGAAAATAGCTGATATTAGTGTACACAGTAACCCTCTTAGAAATATGGGGGTTCATGTATGAGACGAGTCCGATCTGGATAAAACCTCTTACGATCATAGCGCTGCCCGAGTCCGCACTGTGGACAATATATGAAATATCATTACGGTAATTTTACACTGTTTGACATATGTACTGGCCATAAGCCATAAACTCTCAGCTACCCAAAAGAGGCGAAATGTGAAGGTTTAAATTAGACATAACAGAACAAAAAAAAACTTACGACGAATTATCAGTCTAACTTCCTACGACTAGTATTCCATGACCTGGCACTACACCATAAACTGGCACGATATAGAAGATTTGATTAACGGTTTAGTTTTTGTAATAACTGATTTGATTATGGTTATGTCCCATAACTCCATTATTCAAAATTAATTTAATAATTATCAACTGGTAAAGCCTTGGAATGAAGAATAAAGACTTCCTTCTTTTTTAGGTCATTCAAATACCTACTATGAAGGATACCCAGCTCCTGGTTTACTTTCGGCGCAGAATGTTCCATCGGGGTTGTCCAGGGTAAAAAGACAAGTCAACGAAGGCAAAATCGTTTGTCGCGTCCATATTAGATTGCTTGAGACTTCGTTTGACAGCTCCTGGTATAAATATTAATAAATAGATATACAAGCACACTTAAATAATCTGTATACCGCTTCATTTATATTTTGTAATGTATGATGGCTTTGTTGTCCAGTCTTAAGTATTGAGTATCAACCAGCTAAGAAATGTTGGCAGTTTCAGCTTATTCATCTTCCAAAACTATATACGAGTACGTCAATGATGATTTATTTTGTGGGTTCTAAAATACGATGGACTTTTTTTTCTCAGACTAATTATTCTAAGATATCTAAAATATTTTTCAACGCTGCATTTGGAATTCACCTTTCAAGATGCTATTCAGGGTTCTCGTAACAGGCTGATTGGAAGTAAACAGAAAGATTATTCCTATTAGTAGTAAAAACTGAATTCAGTCAGTTATCAACAATGTAAAATGGAAAACAAAACACAGTTACTACTTACGTCTTCTTTTCCCCAACCTGCAACTGTAGCCTCATCTTCTATTGGTAGTTTTTTTATTATGGCCACCCTTTTTACACTGTCACTGAATTTTAAGTCCGCTTTCAGCAATACGAGAGCTATATCATTTGACAATAATCCCTCTTCATAATTATCATGTTTTTTGAAGTGCGACACGTCAGCAACTCGTCCCATATGTCTGTTCACGTGTCCAAATATAACAAAAGCGTTTCTATTTGTAAGACAACCAGCGACGCAGTGTCCAGCAGTCAGCAAAATTTTTTGATTCACTATAGAGGCGCTGCAAGAAAAATAGCCATCTCCTCGTTTAGAGTTACACTCCACAGCCAAATACGCAGAATATGGAAAGTCTGTGATTTTAGATGCCATTCCATTGATCATGTTGCTAGTCATATTTGAAGAGGTTATTTTAATATTGCAAATAATAATTATGAATACTTTTATCTTAGAAACCATTGAAAAAATTCTGTCTTGCTGCACACAGCAGTACTTAATCGCTGACTTGTATTTCAATTATAGGTATATTACGTAATGGGTCATTAAACCACAATCGATTTAAGGAATGCAAGTAATTATTGCTGTAATTTTATGTTAGTACGGTTGCCATCAGATATATCGTAAATGTACTTTATCGCCTTGACAATAGAGGTGTTGTTCAGATATTTGTGACCACCTCCACAGCTCCGATATATGTGATGGCGACTGTACAAAGCAACTATTTTTCAGAAGTGATACATAATTATTTTTGTGATATTATTCAGAGAACCTTAATTACTAATGTTCACATCTTTATATACATTATGCTCAGATGAATAAAATAATTGATTAAGTATGTACGAAGCGTTTAATTAAACGATGTTACTATAGATAAATAATTATTTATCTATAGTAACATCAGTACAACATAAAATATATTAGATAAAATATTAAAAGGATCATCAATATTTTAAACTTCATTATCATAAATAAATTACGCGCGTATTTACCTAACGGATCAAGATGTACGTATTAATTTAGGTTCTGTATATTTTTAGCGGTCATCTCCACCTTACAGTGCTTTTATTCAAACTAATGTATTCCTTTGTAATTATTCGTGTCGAGGTAGATTGCTGTCCGTTATTCCGGGTCGTTTGATAATCTAAAATGAGACCAAATATTCAATGGTTGCATAATGTGAACATTTTTTCTCTCGCCATGATTATTTAATGGTGACGTCATTAGGTCATTACCGTCATTCAACTAAGAATTTAGATCGCGTCTAATCTCCATCACAGTCAATGTTAAAACAGTTGAAGAAGTTTATTTATTCCAACGAACTAGTAATACTATAGAAACCTGACTCGAGCTCAAAAATGACCCCACGGCTAGTGTGCCACGAACGATCGACTGAGCCACGGCGGAGTTTGACAGCTTTAGTAGTACAGAAGCTTTCTATGACATAAGATGTCAGCTAATATAAAATTGTTAAATTAAAAAACCCTATAAAATGCATTCTTGTGCGATAAACTGGTCCCGAAACAACTGCACAAAAACACAAGAAAAACGATGGGATCCATTGGTTTGTGTAAGTTTAACCCTGAATGTGATAAACAATTATTTAAATTAACATATTGTTGTATAGACTAATACGCTGAACCAAATGTCGTAACTCTATACTAGTTTTTAATGACTTATGCCTTTATAATACTGAGTGACAGAAGGAGGATTAGGTTATGCATCATTTATACTCACAAGTAAATTATTCATGTTATTTTCAAGTAACAAGCAATTCCTATTATATGCTTTTATCTCAAAAAACAAGTACGCTGCAAATGTGCCGCTGGTAAACTTTCCGACATAATTATTCTAGTTTCCGGAAGGCCCCGAAAATAATTTATTATTTAAAATAATTTTATAAAAATATGTACGTACAGTCATGGAATTTAATTTCCTACCTATTTCATTTGAATATCATTACACATATCGCAATGCCTTAAGGTTGAAAGTTGTATTTCAGTAATAGTATTGAAATGTCAAGGCATATTATCTGTGATTGCTCTTATTCTCTTTGCGAAAAGTTACCATTTTCTTTTCGAACTCTGAAAGCCTGTGTCTTCTTAGTGAGTATTATATTTTTTGCGAATTTATCTACATTCTACTGCGTACCCCGGAATTAGAAATTTCGTTACTTGCATCCCTACCTTTCGAAGATTGCAAGAACGAAAAAGATAAACAACTACTCAGAAGTCATCCGTTTTTGGCAAAGATCCTTGACGTCCCAAAATTCAGTACTCCGCGTCAATTTAGTAAATCTATTGCCTAATTATTTAAACAAAACAATGCGTGCGATATATCAAAGTATCATCCTGTTCTAGCTTGCTCTTATGGTGACAGTTTGCTATACGATATAGAATTTAATTTGTAACCCACCTAGGTTGGAAAATAAATTACTTGACTGTCTCACACTATTACGATTAATCTAAAATACATATACACTACACGTTAATAATGTGTTTCAACTTTTGAATTTAACTATAAACGGGGCTCAGTCGTGTAAAAATTTACGAAATTTCACCCCCGATGTTCAAGAACGACATAACCCACGTGGTACCTCAGTAGGTACCAGGCCTCAGCCTTTCCCTACTGGGCAATGTCCTAACGCAAAATCGTGGCAGTGTTCTCCAACACGTTATTAACGATATATCTTCTTATTAAGTATAGATCAGAGTAACCTTATATAATAACAAAATCGTGTGTAGAATAATATTAATATGAATTGGTTCCATCTCGGTTAGTATCATCCCTGTAAGTTTGACAACGCCATAATATTGTAACGCCGCGCATGAGATTTGACACTTTAAACTTTTATGAACCAATCACAACTTTTTTTTAATAGCGCGAAATTGTCTATTGGATAAACTCCAAGCTGCTCTGACATCTTTATGAAGAGGGGATAGCTGTCAGTGTCAGCGCGCCTGGGGTCATTTTTGGAAGGCATTTTTGTATGGAGAGCTGTGTCTATATATATTCAGTCACCGATTTATTCACTGAAATCTGATTAAAAATGTATAAATGTCTCAACTTTAGTTAGGATTTTTTTGAGTAAGTCGGGGCGCATTGGGCAGTCGGGAGGCTTGGCAATGTCTCTACATAAGCTACACGTTTATATATTAAGAGAATCTAATAAGTTGAGGGTGTTGTCATAACTAATAACAACGCCCTTAATTTACTAGGTTATCTAATAAATAAACGTAAATAGCGAATATCGAGACATTTATAAAGTAGTAGTGGTACCTCCTCTACCTATTTTTATAGTCGTACCCAGACTGTCAAAAATAGAACTCTTGTAATAATTACAACATGTGCATTTGTATGTAACAGAAATCTAGGGTGTTTAACTTAATATGTTACCTGTTTAACAAAAATAGAGGCATATGGCATAGTCTAACCATATCTTGGTTCAGTAGCAAGTATTTTTTAGTTTACATGTAAGAGTTGTAAGTAACAGAGTATTGCCAACGTCTATGCAAACATCTTAGAAATCCACTTCAAGATGTTGGTGCATAAAATAGTATTCAACTAAAATTTCGTGACTCTAAGGAATTCAATTAGTATACACGTGCTTTTGGCGTATGTTTGCGTCTCATAAGTTTGTGAGACATTCTTGATAACATTCGTATGTTTATGTAAGTTGGTATTTTCTCATATAATATTACTATACCCTGTATTATTTTATCCTTCTGAGAATAAACCGGTATATACATTTGTGGTTAACTTCAGTTTGTTTTTTAATAAATGTAAAAAAATAATGTTTCTTTAGTTTACACCAACCCTTTTGTATATAATAATAGACAAAAGGGTTTGTAGGTATCTTATTGTAGTTTTTGTTTTATCTTCGATTTGATAATTATTAATTGTTAAGCCACTTACGGTTCAAGCTATATATTTGGGATAATACTGACCCTATAAAATGTCTAATGTAAAGTGATCCCTGAACGGCTCGGCTGGAGCGATTTTAATAAAATTTGGTATGGAGTTAGCTAACACCCTGGACTAACACATAGACTACGTTTTTTTCACTAATAAACCATGAGTAATACCGCGAGGAACAGCTAGTTTCATATAAAATAAGTGCGTAGTCATAGAAAATAGGTACTCCGATGTTTGATAAAGATAGTTTTTGCTTTTAGTTGAAATTGTTACCCACACACTCAACTTTTTTAAACCCTCTTGATGCATAATCGCATTATATGCATCAGTTACTTATGCGTTACTTAGCTACCATAGTTTTTCTATTGTTCACTCATGTGATCTTAAGATAATAAAAACAATAGTATTCGCTATGGCTTTTGGGTCCTTTAATTCAAACCACATCAGTGTTATAAGGACTGTCTTTATGTATCAGTTACATAAACTGTAAACTTATCAAGGATCATGACCAAACTCCGGTTTCGCCGGGCAAATCTGTACTGACGTTTAATAGTGCGAGGACACATTAAACTAATTTTATTAGTTGATATCGATAAAAATGACGTACAACCGTTGTGTAATTTCAAGAATTTGAATGAAGACGAAAACTACATACACAATAATAAACTTTTTGAGAAATTAACTTTCTTTAATATTTAATATAATTTTCATAATATACAATCAAAATATTTTACACATTTTCAGACTTTAATCTTCATCGCCTGGGTGACAATATCCATTTTAGCCAACTAAATGACCTTTCTAGGTCAACTGTAGTAATGGGAGCAAATTCAAACAAATTATAGTTTTGATGAATTTCTGTTTTATGACTCAGTTCTATTTCTTTTCCGAATACCAAATCATTTAATGTTTTTAAAGTTGAAATGCCGACGTTTTTCTCTAACACTGTTTGAAGTTTTTTTTATTTTTATGGATGTCGATAAACTAAGTCGATTTTTAATGAATCACAAGCATTAGTATATTTTTGCCCCCACGAAACCGATGTATGATCATGACGACGTGAAATTGTAAATACAATTCGTCCTCTCTTTCTCTTAAATGTACTTAAGTAAGCCTTTAGAAAGAAACACTGTTACTTTCTACATTTTCTTTTAAAGTTTGAATGTTACCTGAAACTACACGGTCACGTTACCAGGTGCTGAATTAACGTGTTAATTTCCCTGGAGCGCAAGTCATAGCTGACGGAAACATCTCCGGGAGATAGACAATTATTCATGCTGCCATACACGTGCTGTTCGCCTAGTCGGTCGACCCTGCTTACAAAGCAGGAGGTCCCAGATTCATTCTGTCCTTGGAAATTATTTGTGTTTTTCACAATTTTTTTTTTTTTTATGACAAAGGTGGCAAACGAGCAGACGGATTGCCTGATGGTAAGCAATTACCGTCGCCCATAGGCACCCGCAACACCAGGGAAGTCACAAGCGCGTTGCCGACCTTTAAGGGGGGTTGGAGCTCTGGGAACCTTACTCACCATCAGGAACACAACACTACATACCTGAAAGGTAGCAGTGCTATTATGGCTGTGGTCTTCTGAAGGAGGAGGTACTTCCCCAGTTGGGCTGCCCCAGATTCAAGCGTGATGGTAATCGCTGTACCCTACCTCTCATTGTTGGACGTAGTTTAAGGACATACCCGGGTCCAGCAAATATTTGTAATATAATAATATATAGTACAGTCGCCATCAGATATATCGGAGCTGTGGAGATGGTCACAAATATCGAAACAATGCCTCTGTTATCTAGGCGTTAAAGTGCATGCTCCGATATTTTTGAATACCTTGCCTGCTCCGATATATTTGATGGCGACTGTACCTAAATATAACACAAGACTTATTGAGCTTACGGTACGTCTATGCCTAATGTCTTGAGATTTGATTGATCATTATCTGTTTTGATACTTGATCAAGTATCGAGTAAATTAAAAAGTAAAATTCTTCGTGTTTACTTGAACGAGTAACTTAAAAAAATTGGATCGAAAATGATATAAAGTAATTTCATGCTTGGTACTAATAACAAGTATCAAGTGAATATTAATACATATCATATGAATCCTGTAAAGGCGTCCATAGGCTACGGTAACTGCTTACCATCAGGCGGGCCTTATGCTTGTTTGTCACAGTCGTTGTATAAAAACAAAATCAAAGTAAACCATTGCTTTGTGTTAAAATTTACTTAAAAAAAGATTGGAAAGAATTTAAAGCTATTTCCATAAACTATGACTGTCGACAGCGTTGCACAAAAACCTTTATATGAATATTCACCGGTTCTTTTGAGGTAAACTCTTATTTACCATGCAAAAGGTTCGGTCTACATTCTTCGCATAATTTGAGTAGTTTAGTCCACAAAGGCTTTATCTCTTTATATAAAATGTACTCAATTGTCGAGGAAAAATATTGAAAATAGAACATAAATTATATTAGAAGAGGAAAATAACATTAATTGAAATGGGCCCTTCCTAAGCTCAATAAGATTTCTTAGGTCATAGCCATGATATCAGGCGATTGCAGAAACTGAATAAAAATGCAAAACTATGTATTAGAATGACAGATCGAACGACAATTCACGTGCTATTTTTTTAATCATTTTCATGACGTCTAGATAAAGTCTGTAACCCGTTACTCAAGAACGAATCGGCCAACGGCAAGCCTCGATCAGTTCATATATATTTTTCATAAGCAGAAAAGTATTTGTACTATATGTTTATACACACACACACACACACAATTTAGATAGTTTTTTTATACTTTACCAGTTTATTTCCGTAAGTATGCAAGTTTCTAATATATGTAAGTAAGCACTTTAATTCATATAACTTAATGTGCTATCAAAAAAGAATTAATGTGATGTATATAAATGTTTGTATCTGTATTTGTACAGCTATGGGTTTTTAATAATTAATAAAAAATATACTAAAGATACACAATAATCACTGATCAGATATAAGATGATATTTCCTGGGGTTTTAATCCAATATGTTAACATGGATATATATGAGGTCAATGTGGGTAAGACCGTCTATGTGGAAAGAACGTCTACCAATCAATTTTCTACATTATCTCATAGGTATTTAGTGTAATATGACGGACTTCCCTTAAAAATATAGTATGCCGGTCTTACCCACATTGACCTTGACTTACAAACTCATGATTATTTTTGTTATCTACTTTTATAAAAGGTCAAATTACTAAAGAAGGTAAATAAAAAAGTGGAAAATCGTTTCTTCATACTTCTGCCTTAGTTATTTTATATCTGAAGTATTTTTTTAAATATATGTAAATTAAGTAACCTATTATAAAAAGTAAACCTTCGTCAAAAGTTACTCGTATTAATTATCAATTTCCCAAAATCCCGGGAAATCCCGAGTCACATCCATGTTAAGTATGACGTTTGAGGTCGTTCACCCCAAATTGCATCCCCGATCCAATCATCGACAATAATACAAAATTATGGCGCCTTAATATTCCCATCCATTCACAACAAACCGATTTTCTCAACGTGAAACTCGATAAAAACATCCCTATTTTCTGCTTAGCATCTTAAGTACTTAAACCAATTTGCAGCTATCCGACCAAGTTATTTCCCTACTTGAGGCAATTTAATTATGATGGCCATCAATATGAGTTTTCTGAATATTTGTGGTGTATATTACAATTCTTCATGTTTATCCTTAATGGAATGAGGAGTAAATTGTTTGTGTTTCGAACTGGTTTCGAAAAGTATTTACTGAGTTATGTCCGGATTTGTTGAGAAATAGTTTATCGATAATTACGGGTATGTTTTATGTATAATTATATTGCTTGATCTAGATGATTCACAGAAGTCTAGTATTGTTCGCAATGGCGCTTATTCATTTTGTTCATCATCATCATATCAGCTGAAGAACGTCCGCTGCTGGACATAGGGTTCCCCCAAATGGGGGGTCTGCACATACTGCACACGTGGTCGCTACCAGAACCTATAAGTACGCCCCAGAAGGCTATATCGGTTACTTTGGTACTGCCTTAAACGTAAACCTTTTTTCACAAGACGTATAGTATAAGTAAAGTACAACTTTACATAAAATAAATTATGTACCCCGTGGAAATAAAGGAAAAATGAAAAAATCAACTGTGAGTGTTATATTGAAATATATACACATACACACGTGCAGGTCGATTCACGAGAGTTGGCACGAATGGAATGAATGACTGAATGAAAATGTCTATGTGTGGGTCTCATTAACCAATAAAATAGTGGCTCGATTGTATACCGATACAAGTGTCACTCAAACAATGAAAGTTTCGTTCAATCCATTCGTGCCAACTCTCGTGAATGGACCTGTATATAGGGTGAAACCTTGACTACGCCTATGAGTCATTACTTCACATCTACTACTTTGACATTTGCAATATCGGCACATGATTTTCCGTGAAAACAGTCTCCTGTCGACCGGAAAATAGCTAATATTAGATTATTATAGATACTCGCTAGCACAGAGCTGACAAGAAGGGCTCGGTACCGGTATTTTCTCCATAAAAAATACCAGATAGAATTGCAAAACTGTACATGGTTTCTGGCAATTGAATAGTTTGTATTATAAATATTATAATTGCCTACAACATTTTACGGGAACCAGTATGGAATCACTACTAAGTAGGTATAAGATTCGCTTACCACTCAAGTATGTCGCGCATTGTAAAGATAAATACTATTTCTGGCAGTGTTAGTTAGTGCATTGTACACTCAATAGTTTTCATTGCTCTCGAGTGTAAAAAATATAATTTATTCAATGCTTACATAAAATAAGGACTGTAAGTGTTATTTTAGTACAACTTAGAATACATACAAGCTAAAAGTTTATTCCACGCGACTTGATTTATCAACCTGTTTACAGCAGTGACGTAAAAATCTACAGTGTAACATGCTTTTCTGTCTACGGTGCTGTCATGTTGAAATGTTTACTTGATCTATAATCGCTGTACGGCGCCATTACTCATGGTCGCTTTTATCCCGAACGATCTTAATGTGATATATTATTTAATATGTGATCAAGATTTAATTTATAATGTATGTTTGACGACAGGTCTGCCTATGAAGGCGACTGTCCTGGATTCAAATTAATTTGTTAGTGTGATGAGCACCGCAGATATTTTTTTCTGAGTTATGGGTGTTGAGCTATGTATTTAACTATTTATATTGTTGCCTGGGTACCCACAATTACAAGTCATCTTGAGCTTACCGTGGGGCTAAGTCAATGTGTTTAAGGATGTACTGTAATATTTATTTATTATTTATTTAATGTACGATTCACGTCATGCCATGCCCTTTCATCAAATTGAATCACGTGTACTTCTATTGATGTTTAGGTTTTTTATTTTTATAGCAGCATTCGTTAAGTGTAGTATAAGGCCTGATTGGACACTCAAGTTTGGCCTGCAGCTGAGCGAGGCGTGTAGCATGCAAGCCCACATGCAAAAGTACGGGACCGACCGCAGTCCATGCTGGTCATATTATACCTTGGAAGTGTATGCTCGGCTGCGGGCTCCGCGTCTAGCGTCTATTCAGGATTTCCACTTAAGTTTTCCGACTGTAAGCGAGTGCGCAGCACGGCAACGATCCGTCATTCGAATATGGAATATGATACCTTGACAGAAGTTTCAGATTCCATTAACGCTGGAAAGTAGTTAACTGCAGGCGTTTGATGTATCATCATAAACTGAAGCAAAAACATGCCCAAACAACGGGAATAACATCCCGCAGAGCTGTTCAAATAAACTTTATTTGAATTACGAGAATAAACACGCTGGGTTCGCAATGTAATGTATTTTTATAAATGTTTTTTTGAGAAATTGTGTAAAAACTGAAAACGCTTGCCACAGATTGTGCGATTGTGGTCTGTTTGGTGGATATTCTAAATATGTAACTATTTAAGTGTTTTTTTTTTGTAAATTTAGACGTTTTTAAACATTAGGCGGTATATTACTTTTTGAGACTAACTGTTAACTAGTGTTTAACTTGAGTGGTATAACATTGCGGGTCAAATTATTTAATATAGATACAAGTTTAATTGTAATTCTAATAATTATAAGTTATAAGAAAGTTATATGTATAAATACACTTCTTGTATTTTTTGGACTCTTTGAAATGGGTTACGTTACAGGAGGCCCCCAGCCAGTTATGGGGCGCAGGGTACGCATTATGTGAGACTCTTCAGTACCCACCAGTTTACCCACTAAAACTTCGTGATGCTACCGTTACCGTGCCTTAAGTAGTGGTGGTGCTGCGGGCTCGAAGACCAGTTCACCGCGACACTGTCGCCCTAGGGAAAACTCTCACCGCAATATCGCACGCATTAGCATAACCAGAGTGAGCTTCCCTACACCCTGGGAAAGCCAGTGCCCCTACCGGGACCCACATGTAGATGCATTACGCATAACTCCGCTAGTTGGATAGGGGGAAAGAACATACCCACTTAAAACACACCTGCGTTACCCTCATAGCTGTTTGGGGGCGTTATGCTACGAACATTCTACCACGATACCCCTTGACCTTCTTATGTCGTAAGCTAACTACCGATAAACCAATTTGTATAACCTTGTAACGTCCAGTGTGCATTATAATTTACACTCCCTTTCAATGGAGTTGAAATCTTTTATAAAAGGAAATAGGGTAGAATGTATTTTGTTTCATTAGTTTTCGTGCAAAAGAAAATTCAGCCCAATTCACTGCATAGTAAGGTTGGTTTTAACTATTAAATATTTTAGTATGGTGGGCATGACGAGGATAACTAATTTTAAATAGATTCGTTTTTGCAATCTTTCTCCTCCAGAAGGAGAAATTTCGGGCCCGTGTTACCAGTAACACGTATGAACTATGTCACTTCAGCTTAAATTACGAGCCGGATCAATCCCGCATCTAGCATGCGGGATCCCGGTATTTCGAGATCCTGTTATCCCGGTATTGCATTCACTAGTTAAGACGTTCGCCCGTATTAAATTTAGACTCTGTATTTTGTTATCAATGTGATTGATGTGTTTCGTTGTCTAGTACCTACAAGCTGATTTGATGGAATTGTGTAAGATTATCCCAAATATATTTTTTTAATTTAGTGATAATATAAATAACATAATTTTCACTCAGCGAAAATTAAGTGAATTGCAAAGCCGATTCAAACACGACAAAGTTCTGCGCACTTACCCTATTGTTCCGTCGGTTAATAATCGTTTGTAATTATCAAAAAGCTTCATGTTGTTCTTGGACATTGTGTAGACCGGTATTGTCCAATTCTTTTTTATTGCCTAGCCTAATTGGACTGAAAATTGCTTCTGAAATTAATGAATATACCTTTTTATTGCCTTTTGTTTTTATTCAACTTGTTTTTAGCATTACTCATTTGTGTAAGCAGGTTCAGACATGTTGATTCAAAGACAATGAGGATGTACATGGTATATGTATTTTGGAAGAGAAGCTGTTTTTGCTCTTTTAATGGATTATGTACCTACGTAGTAGAAACATTTAAGTGTATAGAGATGAAATTTGTAATAAATCTTTGAAACTGTTTTCCTGATTTTGTTTGCAATTTGAGGAAATATTTTATTAACCATTAGATAAAGATGGCTGCCCTCAAAAAACATAAAAAATAAGCCTATTATCTATAGATCCACTACCATAATGTGATATTATTTTATAATTAATTTTGACGACATGTTTGACCTACTGGGTAGGTACTGACCCTGCCTATGAATGCCAATGGTCATGGGTTCAAATCACAGTGAGGCCATTTAGATAAGCACAGATGTATTTGTTCCTGAGTCATGGGTGTCTATATATGTATTTAAGTATTTGTATATTATATATATCGTTGGCTGAGTACCCAGACCACAATCCTTCTTGAACTTACCATGGGGTCAATTAGTGTAAGAATATTCCGTAATATATTTATCTTACGAATGAGAGAGAAACGAACCAGCCTTATTTATTCTGTTTTAAATGTAATATTACAATTATTTGACAGCTGGTCGGGCCAAGTGTTTGTGACCCTGCCTATGAAGCTAATGGTCCAGGGTTCTAATCCCAGTAAGGGCATTTATTTGTGTGATGAGCGCAGGTATTTGTTCCTGACTCATGGGTGTATCGTTGGCGCAGTACTCGCAACACAAACCTTCTTGAGCTTATATCGTGGGGCTCAGTTAATTTATGTAAGGATGTCTTGTAATGTTTTTTTTTACTATACTATACTGGGTGATCGATCCAAATGGGTCAGTGGGGGAAGTCAGAAACAATGAGAGATAGCGAAATCCGTTCTTAGGAACCATGGCTTCGATTTTAGATTTAATAATAATGGCATTCAAACTTTTTTTTAAATTCTCTTTTACATAACCGGGAATTAAACCTGATCGAAGTCTTGTAAACAATGTTAGGTGTAAATCTGAACGATTTTTCATTGTTATTGTTGATGATACGAAACGTAAATTAATGAGTCATGAATACATTTTTCATTCTCATCATCATCACCCGGACCCGGGTATGTCCTTAAACTACGTCCAACAATGAGAGGTAGGGCACAGCGATGACCATCACGCTTGAATCTGGGGCAGCCCAACTGGGGAAGTACCTCCTCCTTACAGAAGACCACAGCCATAATAGCACTGCTACCTTTCAGGTATGTAGTGTTGTGTTCCTGATGGTGAGTAAGGTTCCCCGAGCTCCAACCCCCCTTAAAGGCCGGCAACGCGCTTGTGACTCCCCTGGTGTTGCGGGTGCCCATGGGCGACGGTAATTGCTTACCATCAGGCAATCCGTCTACTCGTTTGCCGCTTATGTCATAAAAAAAAAAAATCAGCCGTATAAAGAATATTGACAGGTTCGATTCCTTCGATGGGAGACTTAAAAAAAAGTTTGAATGCCATTATTATTAAATCTGAAATCGAAACCATATCTCCTAAGAACAAATTTCGCTATCTCTCATAGTTTCTGACTTCCCTCCACTGACCCATTTGGATTGATCACCCTGTATAGCTGTACTATGTAGCTTAGGTATATCTTCTGTAACATAGAATTCTGCTTCAATAGCGATTGGCACTGTATTGTGTTTTGTAGCTCAAGTCCTCTATTTTAAGCTCAGTTCAGCCTCTTGACATTTATAGACTGAAAAATACTGGAATTTACAATATCTTTAGATCTGGCATAAATATGAAATACTAAGAAAAAGTATGCTACCCATAGGGGATTCCAATTAACAATTTTCGCTAAATGCTTACTTTTAATTTTAACGTACTTTCAAAAAAATAACTATTAGTCACATTTATATCATTGAAATTAAAAAGGCGAAGGTAGTTTGATAAAACGAAATTGTAGAACTAAATTGTCTCTATATATTACTTAAATACAAATAAATTTGCAGAAATCGCGAAGCGCGGTCTTATTGACGTAACTGCAGCCGACCGAAGAGCTGGCGGCTTCCTGCATTGGCGTATCTGCATTGCGATATAACGAGGAAATGCCGCCAGCATCCTTATTACAATGCCTCAAGGGCCTTTTTTAGATTTAAGGTAGAAAAGTTACTGGAAATTTGTATTGCTTAGCTTGTATATTTATTTGAAAATAAAGTTTGGACCCGGGTATGTCCTTAAACTACGTCCAACAATGAGAGGTAGGGCACAGCGAAGTCACATCACGCTTGAATCTGGAGAAGCCCAACTGGGGAAGTACCTCCTCCTTACAGAAAACCACAGCCATAACAGCACTGCTACCTTTCAGGTATGTAGTGTTGTGTTCCTGATGGTGAATAAGGTTCCCAGAGCTCCAACCCACTTATAGGTCGGCAACGCGCTTGTGACTCCCTTGGTGTTGCGAGTGCCCATGGGCGACGGTAATTGCTTACCATCAGGCAATCCGTCTGCTCGTTTGCCACCTTTGTCATAAAAAAAAAGTTATTACTTATATGTGTCGCTTAACTTCATAAGTAGGTAAATCTATTCTACTCTAAGTTTGCTTAGCTTTCAGACTATTTTTTTTTTTTTAGAAAATGAACCTTAAAACAAAATTAAAAAAATTACCCGAGTTTGAAGTTAAGTGACACATATTTTGTCGTTTACTAGTAGTATATTTTTGACCTTACCTCAGTAGCCCAAGAAGAATAAGTTGATTTGTGTCATATGTACCAAATATCAGATGTTATTTTTTATTAATGTTTATTTAACTTTAATTATATATTCGTTTAACTAGTTTTCGTCTCAATACTCCCAGTTCAACCATTGACCTATTTATAAAACGAAATGTTTAATTCATTTATAAATTGAAGCTTCTTAGAAACAGAAGCCAATTAACTTGTGCGGGGACATTTTCATTTTAATTGTATTTTCTCTAAAAGTACATTCTCCTTGAATTTCAAAAGCATCCCTGCGCTTTCAAAGGATTCTATCTTCTCCTGTGAACTTTTTCATCCACAGATCACTCACATTCATAATTATGTATACTGTCTCAACTTATGTCGTTGCATTAAATTTAAAAATATTACGAAATGCGTATAAGAAACTACGGGTAATTAGTTTTTACATCTCAGCCATTGGTAAATGCAAGAATTTAAAAGTTTCTTGAATATTAGATAAGATATATAAGATATATTATAATATTAGATGAGGTAAGACATTACAATATTTTCATAACTACAAATACTGAAATAGTTACTGGATAAAATTTTAAAAAAAGGTCTTGAGGCATTTTACCAAGGATGCTGGTGGCATTTCCTCGTTGTATCGCAATACTGATACATTGTGCGAGGAAGCTACTAGCTCTTCGGTCACCAGTTACATCAACCAGACGCGTCGCGATTTCTGCAAAAAGTTTGTGCGCGCTAGACCCCATGAACCTAGCGTCTCTACGCCAAACGGTACAAAATGGTACTCTCTGCCCAAACATATTAGTATAATCACAGTAGTCTGTTAATAAATTAATAAAATAACAATGTTCACCTCGAATCACCTAAAAAGACCTCGGCCATTTCGCGTTTTTCACTTCATTTATTTGGAAGCGGTGCATATAATTCTCTGTATGCAACACAGCACATCATTTGGCCGAGAAGCTTCGCCGTCCGGAGCACAAAGCGATGAAGCAGTAAAATTTTGCGCAGTAGAACGGGCAGCATTAACCTTTTTAATCCAAAATGCTAAACTACCTCTCAAAAACCACCCACGAAATGTCAAACCTGATTTTGAATTTTATGTATGTGCTTGTAGGCCTATTTTGCTCTGTGATTCATGACTTGTATATATAGTCTTTAGCGTCGGACCTGCGGTGCTTATATGTCAGTCATTGGCGTGGAAACCTAAAAACAAATTTATAATTAAAACGGAGTAAACTAACAGCAGTTTTCATACATTTGACAGGTCGTTTGACAACTTTAGTATGCAAAATGCTGTCAATTTATTCCGTGGAATTACGGATTTGATTTTACGTACCTGTATTCTTACCATGAGTTGTGACTGTTGTATAAACTAACCTCTGTTGTGCAGACTATACTTTTTAAGTTATTTATTTCTATTATTTTTTATTGTTTGAAATTCCTTGGTTACTTCGTTCTAATAAACACTCGTGTCAACACGCATCTTTAATATATTTTTCTCTTATATTTATATTTACTTACAACACGTTATCAGCACGAGGCTCTAAAATAGAAATAGAGAGCTTAGTTTTAATGTGAATTTAGTGAAAAATAATTAAATTTGTTTATTTGTGACTAAATAATAGATACATTTAAAATGTCACTTGAACAAGAAGATGCTACGTGTGTGAAAAATTCCCCTACGACCAGCTCATCTGTTCCATTTTCTGCTTAAAAGGAAAAGATGGATACCCTACGTGGAAATTTAAGATGCGCAATTACCTTGTACATGAGGACCTGTGGGAAACAATAAGTGGCTACCCCGAAGGTGATAAAACTCTTGCCTCTACCAAGGTACGTCGTGATTCTAAAGCACTCGCAAAAATATGTTTAACAGTAGACGGCGCAGCTATTACTCACCTGAGATGTGCGAAAACTGCGGCTGAAGCATGGAAATCTTTGCAGAACGCTTTTGAAGACAAGGGAATGGGACGAAGGTTAGCTTTAGAGCGTAAGCTGTACAGGTTGAGTCTGTCGGACTTTGATGACATGGAACTGTACATTAACGCAGTAATGTCAACCGCACAGGATCTAGCGGATATTGATGTAGTCATAAAAGATAACTCTATTGCTGCGATACTTTTGGGAGGTCTTACTCCAAAATACGAGCCTCTCATTATGGCTTTAGAAAACAGTAATGTCGAAGTGACTACAGAACTTGTTAAGACAAAACTGCTGAACGAAATGTCCAAATCTGCAACTTCATCTTTAGATTCCTTTTTTTCATACTAAAAAGAAGCCGAAGGTAAAGAAAATATTATGTTACGAATGCAAAAAGCCTGGTCATAAGAGACCAGACTGTCCATTGAAGAGCAAGAAGAAGGAAGCAAATGCGGTAACTGTCAATAATACTACAATTACATCGCTCAACACTTCTAGTAGCTCCTGCAAGGATATCTTCTATATTGATTCGGGCTGTACTAGGCACATGGTTTCTAGACGTGATTGGTTTGAAAGTATAACGATGCGAAATGAAGGTACCGTTACTGTCGCAAACGGAGAACAGATAAAGTGCTGTGGAGTTGGAAATATTTCTATAAATACACCAGAAAACGTTGTAAACAAGATTAGTGATGTTGCTTTTGTACCAGATTTAAAAGCTAATTTACTATCTGTACATAAAACTGTTGAAAAGGGTTTTGTATGTGTTTTTGATATAAATGGATGTAACTTTTATAAATCTGATAATTTTCGTTTTACAGGTGAATCTGTTGCTCATGCCTCGCCCTGCGGTGGACTGTACGTTTTAGACGGTACAGTCAACGATGCCGTAAATTCGGCGGACAATTATTTGACACACGATGTGCACTCTGACTGTCAAGATAGTTATAAACTTTGGCACGCGAGGTTAGGGCATTTGTGTCGTATAGGTATGAGACAACTGAAGAATCACGAGGTAGGCGTAAAATTTACAGTTGTAGATAAAAATAGTTGCATCGCTTGCGTGGAAGGTAAACAAGCGCGAAAACCTTTCAAGAAAGTAGCTTCCAATAAGGCTACGTCCCCGTTGGAGTTAATTCATATGGATCTCATGGGACCGGTCTCTACAACCTCTTTTCAAGGTAATAAGTATATGTTAACGGTAGTAGACGATTATACACGAAAGGTATTCGCTTATTTTATGTCTTCCAAAATGAAGTTAAAAATCAATTCTGTCTGTTTCAATCCTTTGTTGAAAATCAATTAGACAAGAAAATAAAAGCTGTCAGGACTGACGGAGGCAAAGAATTTGTTAATAAAGAGTTCATTGATTATCTTGCTTCTAAAGGTATCGAGCATCAAACGACGACGCCTTACAGTCCTCAACAGTGTGGAGTTGCGGAACGTACGCATCGCTCGGTTACAGAGAAGGGAAGAACGTTGCTGGCTGATAGCTCACTGTCGAAAGCATACTGGGAAGATGCATTTAAAGTTGCCGTATATCTGAAGAATCGGTCTCCTCACAGAGCCTTGGGTGGAAATATTCCTTATGACAGATGGTATGGTCGAAAAGGTGATCTAAGTCACCTGAAACTTTTCGGATGTAGAGCACTTGTCCATATACCCTCGTGTCATAGGAGGAAGTTAGATGCTAAGGCGCAGGAGGCGATATTCGTGGGATACTCAGAAATTACAGGTACTTATATTTTTAGAGATCCTGTTAATCCACGAAAAGTACTTATATCCAGAGATGCAACCTTTTTCGAGAATAGGTTTACAGCCTTAAAGCAGTGGCAATCTGAGCCAGTAGTACAATCTGCCTCTATCTTACTGTTTGATACAAATACAAAGAAAGCTGAGATTGAGAATAGCCAGCCTGTGGTACAGTCAGACTGTACGCCTCTATTTGCAGAAAGAATAGAGCCTGACCCTGATAATAATCATGAAGTTGAATTCTATGATTGTGATGAGAGTACTGATCCTGTGGCTGAAGCGTCTTCATCAATAAATCTAGAGCCAGTGATATTGGAAGAGCAAAAGCCTCCCAATGATTCGAGGCTATCTTGTGAAGAAAAAGAGCCTGAAAATGTGGAAGAAGAAATTATTTCTGAACGTCGGTACCCATCAAGAAATAGGAAACCACCTGACTTCCTTACTTACAATATTTCTATGGCTGATTCTAGTGAACCTACAACTTTTAACGAAGCTACTCATGCCGATGATGCTGACAAGTGGCACCATGCTATGGCTGATGAGTACAGTTCACTGAAAAAACTCCATACATGGGATTTAGTAGATAGACCTAACAAAAAGGTTATACCATGTAAATGGGTTTATAAGATTAAGAAAGACGCATATGGTAATATCACAAAGTATAAAGCGAGACTCGTCGTCAAAGGTTTTCATCAAGTCGAGGGAATAGACTACGTGGAAACGTTCGCGCCGGTGATTCGTCATTCTTCCCTCCGCACGTTGTTTGCATTAGCTGCAGAGTTGGACCTACGAATGAAGCATTTAGACGTGGATACTGCTTTTCTTAATGGAGATTTAGAAGAAGAAGTTTTCATGGAGCAACCACTTGGTTTTATAGAAAAAGGCAAGGAAAACAAGGTTTGTTTGCTCAAAAAGTCTCTTTACGGTCTTAAACAGGCACCGCGAGCGTGGAACAAAAAGTTAAACGATACGCTGTTAAAAATAGGTTTTAAAGGAACTCCTTCCGAGCCTTGCGTATATACGAAACTTTTTGATAAAGAACTCGTAATATTGGGTATATTTGTCGATGACATAATAGTCTTCTATAAGTCCGAGTTGACATTTGATATTGTCAAGAATGATTTGTCGAAATATTTTTCATTAAAGGATCTCGGAATATTAAAATGTTATTTGGGACTACAAATTGAATACGATTCCGACTGTATTAAAGTAAACCAGCGTAATTATATTCTTTCTATATTGGAAAAGTTTAATATGAAGGAGTGTAAGGATGTCAATACTCCATTAGTTAAAACACATACAGAACGGAGACCTGATGGTCAAACTGGTGAGTGTTATCCTTATCAGAATTTAATAGGATGTCTGATGTATCTGTCAGTAAACTCACGACCTGACATCACGTACGCAACGAGTTATTTAAGTCAGTTTAATACGTGTTTTACTAAAGAACACTGGAATGCTGCAAAAAGGGTTCTGCAGTACCTAAAGGGTACTTTAAACTATTCATTGGTTTACAGAAAGAGTGGAAAACCTTTGAAAGGTTTTTGCGACGCGGACTGGGCAAATTGTCCGTTTGACAGAAGGTCATACACTGGTTATGCCTTTATGTTGAGTAGAGGTCCAGTATCCTGGGAGTCCAAGAAGCAACCTACCATTGCCCTTAGCTCAGCAGAATCGGAGTATATGGCATTAGCCTCTGCTGCGAAGGAAGCGTGTTATTTACGACGGTTTATCTACGAGATAACAGGTAAACTCTATCCAGTTAACTTAGCTTCTGACAGTCAGAGTGCCATTAACCTCGTGCATAATCCGGTACACCATTGCAGGACGAAGCATATAGATACCAGATTCCATTTTATAAGAGAAAAAGTATCTAATAATATTATTAATGTAACATATATTAAAACTTGCGATATGCCTGCAGATGTACTTACGAAGCCACTTGGGCCTATTGCACATAAAAGGTGTACAATTAATTTAGGGATAGAAACTTAATTTGTATATTTTTTGTTCGTTTGTCTGTCACAACTTCGATTAAGGGCGGCTGTTGTATAAACTAACCTCTGTTGTGCAGACTATACTTTTTAAGTTATTTATTTCTATTATTTTTTATTGTTTGAAATTCCTTGGTTACTTCGTTCTAATAAACACTCGTGTCAACACGCATCTTTAATATATTTTTCTCTTATATTTATATTTATTTACAACAGTGACATTGTCGATTTCGATAACGGGTATCGAGTTTACACTAAAATAGTACAAGCGAGATGCACAGATAGTAAACTCGATACTCGTTATCGAAAACATCAATGCCACAACTCATGGTAAGGGTACTGTTAGCCACGATCTTCCACTTCTAGACAAAAGCTTCCATATAGACCACCACAGGGAGTGATCTGGAGCACACTGCAGCCACAGACTCTCAGCTACTCGTGCGACATCATACCTCCATTTAGTTTGCTGCCTGTACGAGTACTATGTGGTCTGGTGGTACTTTTATTATGCAATCCGGTAAGCTACAACAAGCCAGTAGCAACGCCAAACAAAATAAAAGTGTCTGTCCTATATTGTCGGGGCTTCCGAACTCTGTACTGACCAGACGCTGACTGTACTGGCTGACTGACAGGTTTTGGAATGAACGACTCTAAATTTAAAGACTGACAGGATAAACAGTGAGAAGAACGGTTATCATTATCAACAAAACTCACAGAAGAAGTGATTCAGTTGACCATATTATTATTTTCTAAGAACCAGATTAAGAAACGGTTTACATATATTTTATCAATTGAGCAAATTTAAGAGTATGTCGTAGTCTAATAGTTTTTGTTGTGCAGCTATACAGATACATATCTCTTTTTGAATTTAGAGTAGATATGTTACATTTTTCATCCGCTGTATGTATCATTTTTTATCAGACTGTTAAAAAATATTTCGCCGTAGGTATAGAGAAAAGAATTAAAATTAAACCTTTACTGATATTTTCATACTATGACTCTGCTTATACAGACTTTTTAATTCACCCAAGCCTTCTGAATTACGCTCCACCATTTGTATGCAAACCCTGTTTTTCGCTGACAGTAGACTGTTTCTAGGCTACTGAAATTATAAAAGTACTAACGTACAGAAGGTTCGTTCACTTAAAGAAAAGTCTCAATATTAAAAAAATGCCTATATCACATACACGCAATGTGTTTGGCAAATTTGCCTGATACTAATGTTAATCTCACTCCTACCCATTCCAAAAAAACTTAACCAAAGAACCACGTTTACGTAGTTGTGCTGAGATTAAATATGGAACTTACATCAAAACTTGAATACAAAACGCTGACAAGCGCATACAGACACGTTACAACCACATAGGCTAGGTACGAGGGTGGTTTGATAAGTCAGTGACTTTTTGCAGAAAAAAAAATCTTTTTGACCTTTTATAATTTTATTTTTCTACATAATCTCCTTTCAGCTCCATACACTTCATCCAACGATGTTCCAGCTTTTTCAACCCCTCCAAAAAATATTTTTTATCAAACCCTGAAAAATATGCTTCAGTTTCAGCTATGACTTCCTCATTTGATGAAAATCTTATCCCACCTAGCCATTTCTTCATGTTTGGGAATAAAAAAAAATCACATGGGGCCAAATCTGGAGAATAAGGTGGGTGGGGCAGTATTTCATAACGCAATTCTACTAATTTGGCTGTTGCGACTGCCGACGAGTGTGCAGGGGCATTGTCGTGGTGAAAAAGGATTTTCTTCTTTGCCAGATGTGGCCGTTTTTTCACTACTTCTGCGTGGAATTTTTCCAACAATGTAGCATAATAAGGGCCATCTATTGTTTTACCTTTCTCCAAATAATCTATATAAATAACCCCTTGGCTGTCCCAAAAAACAGTGGCCATTACCTTTCCTGCCGAATTAACGGTTTTCGCTTTCTTTGGGGCCCGTTCGTTAGCAGAAGTCCACTGTTTTGACTGATTTTTCGTCTCTGGCGTATAATGGTGGATCCATGTTTCATCTACCGTCACAAAACGACGTAAAAATTCATTGGGATTACGCTTGAATTTGGCTAAGCATTGCTCGGAAGTTGTTTCACGAAGTCGTTTTTGATCGGCTGTCAGCAAACGCGGCACCCATCTTGCGGAAAGCTTTTTCATATTCAAAATATTATGCAAGATATGAAAAACTTGTTCAGATGAAATGTGTACAGTCTCAGCTATCTCACGAATCTTAACTCGACGGTCATCCAAAACAATATCGTGAACTTTATTCACGACATCATCAGTGGTGACTTCAATTGGCCTACCAGAGCGTTCTGCGTCATTGGCAAACCACTTATGTACCATTTCATGAGAAGGAGCAGATTCCCCATAATATTTTTTTAAACAGTTTTCAGTCTTATTTTTGTCAAATTTTTCTATCTTATCCTTCTTGGTATATACGTCATTACGGGTGACGTGTAGCGACATCTACCGAAGAGTATTGACCCTTAAAATTTGACACGTCTAAGCGGCGCTCGTATAGCACAACTGGTAGTGCACTGGGCTAGTGATCCAGTGGTTGTGGGTTCGAGTCCCGCTGCGAGTCAAATTTTTCTATTTTTCTTTCGACTTAAATAGTTTTCAGTCTCTTTAATAGTTTTTCCACGTAAAAAGTAATGTTTAATTAACACACGAAATTCGCTTTTCTCCATTTTCCAACAATTTTCCGACCGTATTTGACATATGCCTCAATACCTAACTTTTTAATTTTCCCACCTTTTTAAAAAAAAACTGCCAGCTACCAAGGAGTACAGAATCGTAATTAAAAAGTTTATATGTTAAAATGATTTTTGTTTTACTTAAAGTCACCGAGTTATGAAACCGCCCTCGTATGTTAGCTACATTTTCACCTAAACTCTCTGCTGTTTCTAGACGTATTACCTTCAAGTGGATTACTAAGAGAAATGAGGCTCGTAAATTGTGTGGATGCTTTTATTGTAGAAAGGTCACCTGAAACTTTATATAAAATGCGGACAGTTATGCTACAAAGGTTGGATTACGGAAATGTTTCTACTTGTCTACTTAATGCAACAATGTCCTCTAGACATAGTAGACAAAACTTTCTGTTAAACGAAATAAGGTATTTTGTGGAAAGGTACAAAACGAACTAAGCAACTAAGTAAACATATAATAATGAAACACACATAAGTTGCAAATATTCTGAGCAGTCTGAAGTATATTATTCCGTACCAGAATCCGGGCGTCGACAAGATAGAATGCAGTTGTGGAAATATGTACATATTGGCCAAACAAAACGGAGCATCAAAGAGGGGTAAAGGAGCACACAGCGGCTGTCAAGAATCGCCAAATAGACAAATCCGTAGTAGCTGATCAGCTGTTATTATCTGGAACAAACCATTCGATTGATCTTCATAAAGTTAAGAAGTTAAGATTTGAGTGCCATTATTGTCCGCGGGTTGTGTGAGAAGCAATTGAAATTAAGAAACACCCTAAAAATGTCAATAGGGAAGCTGATTTCTACTTGTCGTCAACCTGAGGACCGGTAATCCAGAAGTTAAAACCACGGGATGAGTCTTCGGATTTGAGCGTCGATGTAGTGAGTGTTGTGTGTTGGACTGTTGACAATAATTAACTTAAGTGCGGCGAGTAGTTGTGGTTTTACAACATAACCCTAAACTTCCTCACAAACATTCGTCGGGTAGTCACATAAATTCTGCCCGCACCTATCATTTGACACTTGCTGGGACGTCAGTTGTCCGCGACAAATACTTTCTACTATGAGGGCTGAAAGAGCTCGAGATTCTGAGTAGAAACCACACAACAATAAAAAAAAAACGAATTAAAAAAAGTCGAGTATACATACTATTGATAGTCTATCCGATGTAATGCAGAATATTGGCAAGATAAAAGGACTACTTTTTAATTGTCCTATGATTATATCCATTACTTATATTTTATATTGTTGACAGGACCATTTACTTAATCTTTTAATAAAACTCATTGGATTTACCATGGAGTTTGTCTGATGTAACCGAGATAGATAATAAGTCCATAAGATTTCTAAATTTATTGAACTTTCTATAAGTATCTTTTTCTTTTTAATTGGTTTAGAAATATTTAATGCAACTATTAGTGATATAAAAGTGTTATTTTTGAAATATCTTGCCGTGCTGGTTATTAAAAAAATATAATTGTTTCTAAACCTTTGTCAAAAAAGGGTTAATAGTACTTTAGAAATAAGAGCGATAAAAATCTAATCGTGCCAAAATAAGGGAACAACATTTGAGAATTATTATTTTATACCACTGATTCTGAGATTGTCAACACCCGGAACCGTCTAAACTACTCGTATTTTATTTGAAATATTAGTGTGTTACTTGTGACATTCACCTCCTAAAACCATTTTTTTGCAATTTAATATGATCATTTTAGGAAATTTTGACTGTATATACCTAATCAAAACACCTCTCAGGTTTTCAAAGGTTAAAAACAAATTTATGTTTCACTAAACGTAATGATTGGAATGTATTATTATTGCCACAATGGCAAGTGGTTCCCAAAACATCTGCCATAACCATAATGATTGAAACAGCAATAAAAAGAACAAACGACAGGTGATTGACAAAATATATTGAAGTAAACGATAAATTGGTATAATAAGAGGTAAGCCTACTAGATTATAACGTTTGTTTCGCCCCATCGCAACTTGCGTTGTATAAATGTTGGTCGTCAAATCAAATTGCCAGTATTTGCAAAACAAATGTGAATGGATGCGCAACACGGTTAAATGAAATTTGTGAAATGGCTTTGTTGTTTTTGTATTTACCTACTTAAGAAGAGTCCCTTTCTATCTCTCTAATGAGATTCACATTATATACTCCTACTTTTACATCAATTTGAATCAATCTTACCCCTCGTGATTTTGAACTGATATACAGTTATAATTGGGGTTGTTTGGAATTCAATGTATTCAATTTGTATCAATGTTGCAATCAGCATAAAAACTTTTGTATAAGTAACCTCATTTTAATATTAAAAAGCGTCTCAAAAGTTGTGCGGTTAAATTTCACTCCCTCTTATGAACTACAGTTTATTATTAAGTCTTTAAGCATATTTTTAAGGACAAAAGAACATCAGCACCCGTCACAGTCATTTGCATCATTTTCTTTCATACCAACTTAAAATATGTTTTTAAATACGACCATTCTCAAGTAAAAAGGAACCTTATCAACATGACAGATAATACATTTCTGTATGACAGCAATTTATAAACTTGATTGCACACCATCTCCGCAGTTCCGTACATCGTCGCCACTCGGAATTGCGAGACAAATGGCCCGGAAAGGTGTGCATCAGGGTCGCGTATTCGGCCGTGTTTTGTTCCGCATCGTGTCACAGAATAAAAACAGTCCATATAAACCGCTGATGTACTGGTGATTTATGACATGCCGAGTGCGAGGGTAATTTAGGGTAAACGGACAAAGTGGAAACGTTTTACGAGTTTTATAGACGTTTTGTGTATTGAGTGCGTTTTAGGGCAATTTATTTGTTAATATATTTACAGGGTTTTCAAGCATGAGTTC
Source organism: Grapholita molesta (assembly GCA_022674325.2). Taxonomy (NCBI): domain Eukaryota; kingdom Metazoa; phylum Arthropoda; class Insecta; order Lepidoptera; family Tortricidae; genus Grapholita; species Grapholita molesta. The sequence goes on along the minus strand of CP053124.2, from coordinate 16,421,521 downwards.
AGGTTATATGCTTGACGTTTTTTAATTTAGTGTACTAATAGTTTGGACGACTTAATTACTTTAAGCAATATACAAATGTATTAGAATATTTCGTGATATTTTCGCAGCTCGCAGTGTAACTTGGATTAGATTTATTGCGTTTAGGTGTACAATAAGATCTTTGACTAGTGTTTAAGAACCTACTTTATATTATGAACTATGTAACATTCAGAAATTGCATTTTATCCTCTCACTACATAAATTCCTGTAACATTATTTCTCCCTCATATCCTTTTCTCACTAAATTAATGAAGATAAATCACTGAAAATATGAAAAAAATCATCCATTTAGTATTCCCCAGCGTACCAAGATGAATGTACAAAGAAGCCCTTTGGTAAAGGTCAAGTGACCTTCCTCGCCCTTTTTGAGTCAGAAGAGGAAAAAAATGGTCATTACGCTTGGTTGAAACACTTTGTTTTGCGTAAAGTCAAAGAGAATCATTTAAAATGCTTCCTCTTGAGATAAATTTGTGAATAACAAGATTTTACTGACATTTATTTATTCACCCGTGGACATATTGTATCCATGACGTAGCGCCTACGCGAACGGGGGCTCGGCACAAAAACGGAGAGCTATGTGATCCGAAACACAATTAGAACCCAATTCCAAATTACTCGAAGTGCGGAGCCTCTCGCTTGCACTAATCACCATCGCGTGTGATATGTAATTTGGCTCATCATCATCTCAGCCAAAAAACGTTAAGCGATAAACTTAGGCTTCCCCCTAGATCGCCATAGGCATCGGTTGGAAACGATCAGCATCCAGCGTTTTCCGGCGACCGGTCTTCTGTTCCTTTTTCTTTCTTTTAATAAGTAACTAGTCTTAGTAACAAGCACTTCCGAATAGTCAAATACAAGTCGTGAGTGGACTGCTTACGCTGCGCTTGCTATTCCGTAGTGTATGTAACTTAGTAAAATGAACAGGAGGCTTAGCACGAGAGGTACACGAGAGTACATTTCATCTGTATGCAGTCCACTGCTGCACATAGGCCTCCCACAAATGAGTCTTGTATCATCTTGGGGGTGGTTGCCATAGTCGCCACTCTTGGTAGGCGGGTTGGCGACCGGAGTAGCTGTAAATTGGGTTTCGACGAACGCTGCTGCCCGTTCGTAGCACTTTTCCTTTTGTCGCCTCTCACGACACCCGCGGGAGAAGATGGGGTGGTGCTATTCTAGTCAGCCGGCATCACAGGGCAAGAGTATCTCGCGGCAAAATAGACTACCCGTCGTTTTGTAACTATATTATTTAAAGAGGGACGGGTAGTCTATGTCGTGTCGAGATACAGTCGCACGACGTTTGTGCTAGACCTGCTGTATTTAATTTATATCTATCAGTGGCGGTGGGTCAACTTTTTTCTTAGACAAGACGGAGCCAATATGACTTTCCCTTTTCTTCATGAGTCAAAGGAAAACTGTTGAACTGCGAGAAAGTTAGTAAAGCCGGTGGGAATCGGCTTGTATGGACGCATCGCCGCTCATATCTATATCCTTAACACTGACCTCATCGGAAGCTGGTCTTCCGATGGCAACAAGAGAGAGATATACATTTATAGCTCATCGCCTGGCGATGAACTACGATCGCCCGGCTATGACATATAGGTATGTCTCTTTTATTTACACGGGATCGATTATCTTTTGTCCCTTAAAATAGCTGATAGCTTACTAGCTCGCGGTGGGCCAGTGCTTAAGATGCAATACGCTGAGATGGGACCATTTCGTGGCACTTTTTGTAATTTTTTGTGATTGTCTGTTTCATAAATTTTGTGAAAGTAGTATGTGCTTTCGAATAAATAATTATTCTTTTCTTATTCTATTAATAAACATGAATAAATTCATTATTATTTATAAAGATAATGTGTGAATTGTCCAAATGCTGATAACTAACTCTTGCCGACTAAAGTCGCGTATCTAGTTTCTTAATATACTTAAGTAAATTTCAAATAATAGTGAAAAATAAAAAAAAACTTTGATATTACCATTCACTTTGGTTAATTTGTTCAATTTAATTAATATATGTTGCATTGTCGACATACGCAATTAATTTTAATTGATGGTAATCAAAGAGCTACGCGTACAAATTGCCTTTCAGTAAAATATTCGTAATAATTTATATAAATAAAGTTTGATTGAGGTTTCACTAAAATTTAATTATCACACATTTTAGTAAGAGTAGGTTATGATACAAGTATGTAGTACCCTTACCATGAATTGTTACATTAAGGTTTTCGATAACGAGTATCGAGTTTACTATCTGTGCATCTCGCTTGTACAATTTTAGTGCGAACGAGATGCACAGATATTAAACTCGATACTCTTTATCGAAAACCTAAAAGTCACAACTCATGGTGAGGGTACTAAGTACAAACATAGAAGTTTGGAATGACCTAACATGTACGGAAGGCGTAAAACCAAAGTGACCCACAATTACCACATTGGTCGGCATTTCATATGGTGATAACTGATAAAGATGATAAATATGCTTGCTTCGGTACGATTTTTAAACATTATATCGCTTAATATTGTTTTCGGTTGCCGCGATAATTACTCATGAATACAACATTGAAAAAATAAGCGATATAGTGAAATAAACCAACTAAAAACGGATTAAATCGCGTATACTAATTTAATCTTCATCCGTTGATTCATTCATTCATTGGGGATGAAGTTTAAATTAGTATACGCGATTTAATCCGTTTTTAGTTGTTTTATTTCACTGTATCGCTTATTTTTTCAATATTTTAGTGAATATTTCTGCAACATTTGAAATAGTATCAAGGTGATTCTTCACTGACACAGCTATTCATGAACCTCTCAAAATGGGAACCAATGCGTCACTATCCATCTTTACAGACCTGAATGGTACTTTGATTAATGAATAGAAACTAAAATGATAAAATGTTCGGAAAAAGGTGTCTAGACATAAAACTCAATAGAAGAGACACTTGAAATATCACATAACATAAGTATGTGTATAAGAAATTTATGCTTGGGAGGTGAATCAAAATGGTATATGAAATTATCGTATCCGTCATCTTCATTTTAGCCGTAAGACGTCCACTGCTGGACATATGTCTCCCCCAATTATGGCTCGTATCATTTGGGGGGGATTCATGAGGGGGATTTGTCATAGTCACCACGCTTGGCAGGCGGATTGGGGACTTTTACAGTCTTGGTGAGCATCTATTATTCTACACTATCTTGCTTACAAAAAGTTAAGTTTTTAGATTTCAGAACTATTTTTATTGTAACATGATGAAGAACACAAAAAATTTAAACAAATAGGTAGACGTAAAATAAAATAGTGGTAGAAAGAGTTCGTAGGTCAGTCGGCGTGTGGAAGGGCGGCACCATCATCGAAGCCGAATAACTTCGCTGCTGTCTTCCATTTGTGGCGGGTGCCACGAATGCACATGCTGGTCGCTCTAATTATTGAAGTAATTATACGAGCCCTCAGCCAGCCCAATACGCGAGACAGGGATCTATCCCAGCGAGATGCAAGTGCTTCCCCGAGGTGTTTGACGAATGTTGCTAGTTGTGGTGCAAAAACTCCATCCACAGAGGTGACGAGAGGTGTAAAAGTGGCATGACGAAGCTCGCAGGCGTTGGCGTATTTGTTTTGTTTTTCCAACTCTGCTGATTTCAGGACAGAAGCAACAGGGCGTGAGGTGTAAGAGGGAGCGTCAGTGTCTACGACACGGATGTCAAACAACGCCTCCCTCTGTGCAACCCATACGCCCCGGCATGCTAAATCTCCTCGTGGGCCGGTTTCACCTTCAGTGACAATTGGTTCTTTTACTACATTTCCCCACGCTTGTTGGCATAATTCGCAAAAGAGATCCCTTATTTCGTTGTGACGTCTCGTTATTAGACCGCCGGTTTTACAACAGAGGGCGTGATCGATGTTGAAGTCGCTATTGCCGCATCCATCGCAAGATTTTGGCATTGAGATCGGTGTTCGATGGTATCGTATTGAGAGGGCATCTCGGAATTCGTGTGGAGACAGGTCAAAGTGATATTTTCTTGTGGGTATAACGGATAGCCAATTAGAAGATTTTGTTTTCATTTTGGTCACAATTGATCTTTCAATGGCTCTTTTTGATAGGTGGGAGATTGGTTAAAATGGAATCTAAAGGTTATCGTCATGTGCTTCTTTCAGTTTGTGGCATTCTTTACGTGCTTCGTTGAGGGATTTGTGATGCTTTGCGAGTTCCATATGCTTCATTTCAAGTAGGGAGGATGAAAGAACAGTGCAGCCTTTTTTAGACATATCATAGTATAAATTTGAAGTGGTGGCGCCATCGGATATTGCTAAGCCACCTTTATGAATGGGTAAGGAAAATAAGTCAGCTTCTAATGATGACACATCACCCCTATTAGAGTCGGCAGAAAAGTAGTGCGTAAGGTATTTGTTAAAGGATCAAAGAATTCTGCGGCATCTTTTAGGACTCGTAACAGAAAGGACCATTGAAATTGTGTAGCTTTGGTAAGGGCAGTATAGGCAGCTTGTGGTGAGTCTTTACATATGAGTGATAATTTTTCTAAGGTGGAAACCCATTTATGTATGTTCTTTTACGAATTCTTCTTTTCCTTCTCCAATGTAGCTTCCTAGATACCGAGATCCGGTTACAATCGAAACATTAGTATTCTTAAATATATGGGTTGCTTTTTGTTTGTCAGATTCAGATACTATTAGGAATGATTTATTGCCTTGGGGGAAATATCCGTAGGCCGGCCCTATGCTACTTATCTTTTTCCACCATTGAAATAGGTTACTAAAATTACCTTGGGCAGAAGAGTCATCAGCATACCAACATTGAGTGGTGTTATGGTCATCTTTGAGTTTATTTATTAAAGGTAAAGTAGCAAGAGCATATAGGGGCATGGCTAGCGGATCGCCTTGGGTAACACCTTCTTTGCTATAAATTCTCGTATTCGAGTTACGAATGACAAGCTCTGCGTGGCCGTTATAGGTGTTGTAAAGAAAGCGGGCACAATGTGGCCAGTATATTCGTGCCTGCCAAAGGGCTAATTTTTAGTATTTCCGTGAGTGATCCTCACATTATCAAACTTACACACTCTTAAAAAGTTAACTTTGGATGAAAGTTTATGCTATCCTTAGCTCAGATGGCACTGATTTCTGTATATTTAACCTTTTCGGCGCCATTCCAACATTCCAAACACTACGTCATCGAAATGTCAAAACTGAAGTTGTACTTTATGCGTGTGCACGCAGTTCTTATTTGCTCTGTGGTCGAGGACGTATATATACGTCTTTGGCGTGGAACAGGTTAACAACACTAATCCGTAATTTCGTGCGAATCAAGGTTGTTAAAATAGTCAACCACGTTAGTTTTTTTTAATTACTGACTTTGAATATACTTAGTTTGCCATACTCGTCTTATTACAGTTCTCTATAATATAATGGTAATATATTATATCGATTTGTTATAGTATATATTATGTTTTACTTGCAGGTAAATCTTCATGATTTTCTTTTCATCAGTGCTGATGTTGTTGGTAAGAATAGTCTCACAAATTATAAACTTACATTGTATGTTCATTATTAATTTTATTAAACAATTAAAACATCTCAGTTTTATTACAAGAAACGGTTGTAGGTAACATCTGAGAATTCTCTCAAGACAAAGATTTCATAGAAATCACATAGATGAATTTACATTGTTACAAATGAAACAAATCTAAACTTTGTTATTTAGATGCGAAGGCTTATTTAGTATTAAAATGAAACGACTCAAATATAAACTTCTAACGGTAAAACAAAATGTATTAGTTTTATATTTTATATATTTTTTTCTTCCTGTACCAATGGCTGAAAATTATCGGAGATTTGGTAAAAATATGCTTTTCAAATAGAAATGTAGAATTCTCAATTAACTTTACTAGGGAAGTAGTAGGTGAAGCTTACGGAATACGAGTATGTGGCATTAATGGACTTCTTTTCACTTTGTAGAGGTGCTACGAAACATTTCGACGTAGCTTTTCTACGAGATTTGTAGCGAAGGCTTTTATGCTACTAAGGAAAGTACCAGGGACGCATAAAATCGAGAAATCCATGACCGGCGCTTGAAAGTAAACGAAGGATGCACACAAATTTACATTCAACGCGGAGTGAATAAAGTTGACATTTTATTGTCACGATAAAATACCCATATTATTGCGGAAAATGAAATATTTAGCTCGTAACATCTTTCAACCTTGTAGAACCTGCATAAAATATTTTGGACAATGTTAAGATTCTATAAAGTAATAAATTGAGATAGGTAAGGTATATCCGGGTATTTTCGAATGTATAATATAATGTGTTATATTATATTTGCGGAAATTTACAATAATTAGTCAAAAACCACTTCTATTAATTAAGAGTATTTTCTATAATATTCAAATTAATACATTTATAATTAGTAAAGTTAACAAAACACACCAAAAGATGTTTGGATACATAAGTCTGGGAACTGTTTTTAGCTTGTACCTTATAATAGAAACATTAAATCCCTCTCAAATATATTATTTTAGTTATACACATAAAAAAGTTTAAGCAAGCTCGAAAAAGGCGTGTACGCAAAAAAAAACTTGTTATATTTTAATAATAAATATTTTTTAAGTATTCTTATAGAGACCGCATAGCCTAATTAGTTTTCTCAATAATGTCGTTGATATATACTAAACAAAGATTTATACATGGAACGATCATTTTATAATATCATTTATGTAATATAAAAAGGAATACATACATACATTTCAGCCGTATGCAGTCCACTGCTGGACATAGGCCTCCTCCAAATATGACTTGTATCATCTTGAGGGGTAGTTGCCATAGTCGGCAGGCTTGGCAGGCGGGTTGGCGACCGCAGTAGCTATAGATTGGGTTTCGACGAACGTTGCTGCCCGTCCGTAGGAATTTTCCCTTTGTCGCCTCTTACGACACCCGCGGGAGGAGATGGGGTGGTACTGTTCTAGTCAGCCGGCATCACAAGGCATAATTGAAAAGGAATGGGAAACCTTAAACTTTTGTCATATCCGTTGGTATCACAACTGTTTAACTCGTAAAATCAACATGTCCATAACATGGAAGGAAAAGGTAAGATAAGGATACGGCAGGCCTGACCCGCGGTAAGTAATTAAATTACTCATGCGGGTTATACAACATAACTTATTAAAACACAGCATAACAGGTCACCTAATTAAAGTTGGGCAACAATTTTCAAATTACTTCCAAAGATACACCATGTTTTTCTAATAACTAGGGGCCGAAAACTGGCTATGACAGCACACAATACTTAAAAATCTTCTATTAAAAATCCTGGAGTGTTTACAGAATTATTTTAAGTGTATTGGGATAGCTTCGATTATGTTTACTTGCTGGATAATTTAGAAGTACTCCATTTTTAATGGCACCTATATTTTGAACTAATTTCGGAATCAACCGTTACTTTTACGCGATATTACCTCACACATTGAATACACAAGTGTTCTTAATCCAATAACAAAACAAAAAAGTTTTTAAAAGATTAAAGACAAAAAACAATACAGGAAAGCGGGTTGTGTAGACAGCGTTCAGGCTTGCTTTGGAAATACACGAGATTTAATATGTCAACATAATGTCAACTCAGCGGTTGTGAATCTTCTCTAAATAAGTTTATCTTTATAAATATGGAAACATAAATATAAATTTGTATTTTTCTATAGTCTTTATTTTGAATTTATTAAGTAAATTAAAATAAATACAAAAACTTTAAGATAACGTTCATGTTTGGTACGGCATTTGTGGTTTTTAATGACTTATAAATATTATAGAAAATGACACATTTAATTAGAAAGTGACATTATTCGTAGGGAATAATCTGGTTATTCCTTGAGGCAGTTTACAATTCATTTTTTATCACGAAACTAATTTGGTTTCTAACCCTAAGCTTTAAAAAAATACATGCAGTCGAACATATAAACTCCTAATATTTTGAAGTCGGTTGAAAACTAAAATTAGCCAGTAACACCTAGGAACTGACAAAACGAAGTTAACCACATTGAAACAAATTCTATTATTTTTGGATATTAATTCTTTCATGAACAGTAATTATCGTAGTTGTACTTTGTAAAAGCTTCATAACAGCAAATATATTTCATACTGTATACTTTCTGATCACAGATAGGATGAAATGAAATCTAAACAAAAATCTACATTTACTTTTTTCAAAATTACATTTTACAGTTCTGAATGGACACTTTAACCATAAAAATTGGATTTAGAAATGGTTTAAAATCATAAGGAGACCTATTAATTGTATAAAAGCGGGTAACTCACGTTTTATAAGTCGAATATTGCTCGACATGTTTACATGTCGACGTGAGTTACCCGCTTTTATACAATTAATATGTTTCAATCTCACGATAATTTTGTGTTCATAAGGAAACCATCCTGATTCTAGTATGTTTTTAGCTATATTACAATGATAACTATTGTATATTTTTTAGGTTTTAATTTGTAGTTATTTGAAGAAATTACAATCATATTATGATAACTACAAGTACTTAACTAATTACAGTATAAAATCTAAAAAGGCCCTTGAGGCATTGTACCAAGGATGCTGGCGGCATTTCCTCGTTGTATCGCAATGTTGATACGTTGTGCGAGGAAGCCGCCAGCTCTTCGGTCACCAGTTACATCAACCAGACGCTACGCGATTTCTGCAAAAAGTTTTTGCATGGACCTAGCGTCTCTACGCCAAACGGTACAAAATGGTACTCTCTGCCCAGGCTTTTATATTATTGTATTACTTTCTAAAGTTGTGTATTCGAACCTAACCCGTTTTTATGAGCATTCTACTCAGAGCACGAGTTTTTGATTTGTGCAAAAATTGTTGCGCTTATTATGTCAAGTATAGTAAAGATCTCTGATATCCACTTTTACTGTACCTTCAACACAACCCATTTTTGAGTTTACTGTAAGTCTAGGTCAATTTCTATTAGTTTGATGAGTATCTAGTCTAGAAAATTCTAGTTAAAGTCACTTCTAATTTATATAAAAAAAAAAAAAAACACCTAACAAAATAGAACCCAAATAGAATTCCATTACTTTTTGATCTCCAGGCCCTGGCCGCAGGCCAAACAATACTTTCCATCGCAACACTAAAAGGCCCAATGTCCAATATAAAGTACATTTGTATCTATCCCAACCGAATTAAGAATCTGAATTTTGTTTCGTTTTAATTTGCTATTATTTGCTGTAGCGATGATGCGAGGAACCGACTTCTTACTTTATAAATCTCGTATCGTATTGATGACGACATTGAAAAAACAACCTTAAAGTATGAGAAATAAAGTTCAGTTTTTATAACAATGGGAGGTAGGAATAACGTTTTGCATTGTAATTGTTATAAATGGAATTCGCGTCAGTCGCTTGTGTTTATTTAATAAAAATAATCAATCATCGGGGATATATACAGGAATTGATTACGATTATTTCCACAATCAGTCAGGAAATATTTTTTAGTATTAGGTTTTTTGATAATGTAATATGTATATAATTATTATGTATTATTATGTATAAATATGAGTATATATTAGTGTACATGTATAACATACTGAATAGATAAAGCGTCCCAGAAAAACATGTCTTTTTCTATGTCCAGATAATTTTGTTTTCTTTAATAACAAGTCCCACCAATCACTTAAACATAATATTAAATTCAATTTGTAATATATTTTATCTACGTACATGTCATAAGTGCTCTAAAATGCGTCCAGAAACCGTAGGCAATGACCAGCATTACAAATCATCAGAAAGATTTCAGTAGGTAATGTTAACATTAATATGTTTCAAGTGGGGTGTCTAATCTAGTATCTATAGATATTAAAACAGCCATTGATACGAAACGCCAATTCGTTATGTTTTTTTAATATAAATCGAATGACATTTGAACTCGAGTGACAGTAGAATAGGGAGTTCATTCGCTTGTCTATGGTTTAAAAAAAATTGACTGACATACGAAATACGCAACGCCGCCGTTCCAAGCTGTCATTTGTTTTGTTCGTTGACTTTTTAATGTTTACAAGTAACCAAGTCATTTCCCTACGGTTTCTGAACCCATCTTAAAACACTTAATGACATGTGTGTAGATAAAGTAGTGTATGTAACTATACATAATTAGGCATTACAACAATCGTGTGATATTATTATGAAACTCGCCTTCGGCTCGTTTCATAAACCCACACTATTGTTGTAATGCCCTTCATTATGCACAGATACATAAACTACTATAATTACATTGAATAACCTCTTACTGCCCAAAAACTCATACATTTTAAGTCATTATGAATATTGCGTTATGTGCGTTATGGTATGCCGTATTAATATGCTAATTCAAAATTGCATTCGACTGCAGCTTTTAATCTGAGGACGCTTAATTTTCATTATATTAGTTTTTGAGTAGACATTAAAAGCGCCATCTATTATTATATGCTAGAACTAGCGGGATGTTGACTTACATATCCCCCATCCTTATGGTGTTGTGTACGTAGTTCTAACAAGTTGTAGTAGGTGGCGCTGATTGCATATGTAAATATCTATCCATTTTCATCTAGATTGAATTAAGTGAAACAAGTTAACATAAATAGAGTTAAGTACTTTTAAATTTTTAGTTTATCCTTATTTATAACTAAGGCGATTTAAAAATGAACAAATTATTAAGTTTACTTCGCAGTCAACCCCCGACACGGAGGGTGGAAACCTCAAACAGCGCGTGCGTGAACTTCCTTGTCTCGCCCCTAACATTTTCTTTCCTCCTCTGAGACGCCCCTTGCTTAGCACACTCTCTAGTACGTCATGGAATCCTAGTACCAAGTAGACATTTTCCGCTCTAATCGGGATTTCCAGAACCTATTAGCCATAGGTGTGAATTAGATTTTCCCTTAATCCCAACCAACCCCTCGAGTTTTCCACCATATCTGAGGGTTGGTTTGATATCTTCGGATTTATGTTTGCCTGGTACTTTTTCCCGTAACGCGGAAGCCTTTGCTACGAGTGGGTGCTACGGAGCTCTCTTAAGCCCGTAGCCGGGCTACGCTTAAGAGAGAGTTGCTTGTGTTAGAAATGTTTTATTTTTGGTATTTTCACTACTTAATTTGGGTTAACGAGATATTACAGATGATACTTGGAGTACATTTAAGTATGAAATATTATTGGTTTAGTTTTGTTTTTTTTGTAGAAAACTAGGAAATGTTGCTATGTTAAAACACCTGTTGATAAGATAATTGAAAGAGGCCTCTTTAGACATTCCAAAACCTCTTTAAACTATCATTCAACTGGCCACTTGAAGTTAATAAATTATAAACAAGCAGCGGAACTTTGGTGCCGATGACAGACGCATGACGTAGCGGCTGTACACAGAGTGTTTTTATCTAGATGATAGATAATCATCAATCACTAACAACTTATTGGCCTCTTTAGTTCACGGATGTTTTATTTACACTTGAGACGGCCAGTACTTATAAAAACATAATCACTTAACTGTCATTGTCATCAGAAAATTATCGAAAACAATATTGTACATCGTTATATGATTTTTTGTTCGTGAATTTTAGAAATGTGAATTGATAAGGTACAACATTTATAATTAACTCATTATCAATATCGCTTGACCGCAGTCGCCATGGAGTCGATGCAGCCGTTTTTGCAGACATCTCCTTAGTCGCAACTTTCCTTAGTTTATTTGAGTCATGTTGAATATCAAGTTTGACATTGCTATTAACTCGGCGAGCTAGTGACAACTGTTGCATCTGTCAAAGCGTGATAAAAGTTAATAGTTATGTTGTGTATAATTTATAAGAACATCCTATATCCCTATTATTTTGCGTCATAATGATGTCATCGGCACCAAAGTTCCGCTGCCTGATTATAAACACAATATAATGCCATTTAAGAAAAACTTCTTCTGACGTGTCATGACAGTGTTAATAGGGGTGATTATAATAAAAATTAATTGTTTTTTTTTTGTTCGGTAAATGAAACCAAAAAATTATATACCAAGGCTCCTTGATTACAGTTAAATGTTAATTGTTTTACTGTTATGTATTATCTCTTAAAATATCCTTGACTAATTTGTTAGCACCTTTTATAATATATAGGACTTACTTAGCGTCTTTCGAGCGTCGTTGTCTAGTGAACACCCGTGCTAAGTGGGCGGGGGCCTTAACTGACAACTTTAAACCAAATTGTATGTCAATCATTTTAACTAAGAAGCTTATAAGTAAAAAAAATAATAATTTCGAATATTATGAATATCATTAACTATTTCAAGACAAGTGCCTGGCACATTTTGCCACATTATGCCACGTTGAATAATAGTAAAAATAATTGAAAATTAGTAACCAGATTGGACATGCTAGAATTATTCGAGTTGCTGTATATACTCGTATATATAATCAGACTGGCCCTGGCCTTACGCCCAAAAAACTTACCGTCATATAAATTAGAGTGGCCAAGACTCTCAGAAATATATGAACATACTCTCAAACATGGCAATACCGGTGTGTGTTGATACTAGTAAGCATCTCAACTGCTGTGTTGTATTTGATGGCGACTGTACTTTAGTGTTTACAAGATTGTTTATCGAAATTCCCAGCCAAAACCGAAGATCATCAATCATGGATGCAAATACTTCGGTCGGACGTACCCGCATTAAATCTAAATGAAGACGGATAGGCCGACGGATAAACAATGCGGTGCGGTAGATTAGTGGAAATTCACCAAAACTCCAACAGGATAGAGATAGACTATGGCTGTCGTGTCGTAGCTTAGTGGTTCTGTCTACGTAGCAGGACATCACAAAATTCGGTGGATATATATATTTGTGTGCTGATTATGTGGTGTTTAGGCTCGTTAGAATCCTCTCGATAAGTTGTCGATGACTGTGCAAATAAAAAAAAATAAAAAAACATGTATTTCGACCAACAAGGATCGTTGTGTTACTTAGTACAGAGAAAACTTATGCTAGTGTTAGTGTTAGTTAAGACATAAAATACATACAAGCGGCAATAAAAGTATTAAAGTACCAAAAACATCATTTTTGACGAATGTAAGAAGTATCTGTCTGAGTTAATATTATTCATTAGTAATAATAATGAATTACTAATGAATTTGTAATGCGTTGCGCCCTAAACTAGAAACGTGGATGGCAGTAGGCTGCAATGTGCTACAAATCGCTCAATCACTGTGGCATTTTTATTGAGTTAACCTTTGTCCTCATATGTCATATGTATGTGTAGGGTAGAGATAAAAAATAATAAACACTATTCAAGACACGTTTTATTCGCTAGCTATTAATATTGTCAATAAAATTAAGATTTTTATCTGGAATACGGATACCGACTGGCTTTCGTTAATTGTAAAGAGTGTAGAGAGTATTAAAACTTTCTGATGATTCAAAATACTAGAGTCTGGCTAACCAATTATTACTCGATTGTTACTCTTAAAGTTGAAAAAATAAACTATACTCATCCCTTTTTTTGGGGTCGTAGTGCAAGCGAAAGAAAGAGACGGTATGATTCAATCGTCTATGCTTTAAGTGAGTAAACCAATTTTTTTCACTGGCAGAACTCTACTTACATAATCCTAATAAAATTTATTTTTTACGTAAGCTCACCACTTATAACAACAAAGTAACGCCTTCTTACAGTAATTCGTCGTCTTCTTGACATATGTATGTATTGATGCGAGGGGATGGACTGAGGTTTGATATTTCTAACTTTTTTTAATTTCCGTGCACAATTCAATCTCTTTGAATGTTCTGCTGCCTTAGTACTTTTGACCGGGACGCGGAAGCTTTTGCCAAGACTTTCGTAGCAGGGGCTACGCGCCACGTGTATGACTGAAAATGTAACCCCGTGGCAAAACTTCTACGGACCGGTAATTAAATCACGTCACCAAAGTTGTGTTACCAAAAAATCATTTAAAAAATTGGGATTTTGATTAGTGTATAAAACGACAGAACAATCGTGTGTTTACGTCAATATTTACGGTATATTGGAACTTAACGATATGTTACGAAATTATACTTTACAAATGTATAATTTAACATTTAAATAATATTGTTTTTCATTAATGTTACTGCTATTAATGAAAAACAGGATTATTTGAACAATGTTAATTTTACTTTGGTTCGATATATTTTATAATATGTTGACTTCCATTCTATGGTTAATATATATAGTCTCTTTATTTCACTATAATGTCTTATTAGTCTTATTACAAACTTACAGTTATAACATAAACGTAGATACTCCTTTTTTATAATCATTTTTTTATATAATTGTTAAAATTGGGTATTAGAAAAGATGCTACTAAAATAGGGCTCCCTATTTTACTGGACCTACCCTCGAGTTCTATCGCCCTGGTACATTTGACCGGAATGCGGAAGACTTTTGCCACGAGTTTCGTAGCAGGGGCCTTTCCGAACAAACGCTTAAATAATAAAAACAAAAACATGACGATAGGTGAAAAACTTAGCTAAAGCACCTGGCCTACATAGAGGTAACGTGTCTGTACACGCATGTTGGCATTTTGTTTTGCATTTTTGAAGTAAGTTCCATATTAATTCTTTGCACAACTATATAAATATGGTCCTTCAATTAAGTTTTTCACGTATACAATTTACTTAATTAATTATTTTACCTTAATTACAGAGTTAACACATACTAACCTTACTACTTACGTATTTTATATTAAGCACTGGTTACCATTTCCTTCTAATCTGAACCGTTTTATTTTATCAAAATAATATTTTTTAATACTCCTTCGACACAAGCCTCCCTCATAGACCGCCATAAAGAGTGGCGCCGAGCGACCTGTATGACACTATTTGTCCATCTATTTTGTGGACGTCCTACACACCGCTTGCCGTGGTTGTATCTCTAGAGCTTTTTTGCCCCGATGGCAATCAACTCTTCAGGCTACGTGGCCTGCCCACTGCCACTTCAACAGTGCGATTCTGCGAACTACTTTACGTTCTTCTACGGATATCCTCATTTCTGATTCTATCGCGTAGAGATACTGTTTTTATATCATGCTGAGTGACTCTGACATTTTGAACAACCTGGAATCACGTCCGTATACTATCCCATTTTATTGCTTTAATAGGTATTCCAGTAAGTCAAGGAATTTCAATAAAATTTCTATTTGCGTACCCAATTAGATCACATGATCACCCTACTCAAATTGCTAGTACAGACGACCACAGAGCTGAGTGACCATTGAAGACAAACTGTCAAAAACTGTCTCTGTCCCGCACGTGACATTAATATGTAAAATCTATATTCATCTCTTTTTACAGTTTCTCAGTTCCGTCTTTAATGGGCATATAGGAGTGTGGCCGTGTGTACAATGTTCCGAAAATAATGGCAATAATTTTCGTACTTAAAAGCTCCTCCAGGCTCTCGCGGCCCTGGTACATTTGACCGGGATGCGGAAGGCTTTGCTACGAGTTCCGTAGCAGGCGTTACGACGCTACGCGGAAGCTGCATTGCTACGAAGCTACGCCGATAGTCGTTTGTTGATAAGAATAATGATAATTAGTATGCAATTCAAGAGCCAGATTAGTTGTACAGATTTGGTGCATAGGTAGATGTAAAGATGTCACGTGTTTGAACCCTGGGAATAAGATTAATTTGTTTTTATCTTTTATTTTGTTCATGGCGTTTAAGTATAAAAGTTATTTAAGTATAAATTATTATATGAATTGTATATATCTTTTATACACTATTTAAAACACAAGCTTTATTGAGCTACAACTACAGCAGGAAGCTGAATAATGTAAAACTGCCCTAAAAATATTTTTTTTTATTCATACCTGATGTTAACTAATATTACCGAATGCTACAAATAGTAATTGGTTGTAGATATAAAAAAATAATATAATAATATCCACAGGATGCATGGTTATTCAGTCACGGTGCTGAAAACAAATTTTAAATATTAGAATTATGGACGAGTTCAATTTAAATAGAAAGAAAAAGACCACAGTACGACAATAGTTAAATAAAAATAAAAATTTAGTACCGGCGATTTATAAAATATAAATAAAATAAAACTTACAATTATTAGAGGATTTAACCGACAAGTCACATTAATACTTTTCATAAAAATATCGACATATAAATTCCATAAAACGCAAATATTGGGCTTTCAAAAATTTGTGTGTCCAGTCTTTTTTTATTAGACTCGATCAGATAACTGCTACCTACTCGGTTATGGCGCCCTGGTATATATCGGCGGGACGCGGAAGCATTTTGCCACGAGATTCGTGGCAGGCACTCCAAACGACAAGTTACGCTTACTCTAAAAAATTGTGTATAGTTTGCCTGTATGAACTGTGTAATATATATATAGAAAAAAAGGATTATTAAGGAATTCAGCCAACAAAGAGATGAAAAAGGGAAGAAACTTTTTAACAATTTCTATGCCGATGGAGTCGCAGGTTTGTAACTATGCGATAACGATTAATCAGCTTTAACGAGGATTTGGCTAACGACCGAAAAAAACAGGGTTACATTAATAACACTTAATTTAACACAATGACCTTCAGATACTTTAATTCTGGCTCTAATTTATATTAATTATCAGTGGTCGGCACTATGGGTGCAAAACCTTAACGAAACTCATTCGGATATAAAAGAGTGTATATAGCCTTAAAACAATTATATTCTTACACCCAAATATTGGCATAACGAGATTCCGATATACAATTAAATTGGATACTTTGCCAAAGTTAGTCGTATTTTTTTTGATGGTAAGTTTTGTTAAATGTTTCACCCGTTAGTGGCGATAACTGCTAAATCCATAATGAATGGCATAATATACTAACGCACAACTAAGTCCGTCTTAGGTATTTACAATCAATACAATTTAATTTAAACAATAACGAATGTGGAATATAAACTAAAAAAAATACTATTTGTAAATTATAACATTATAATTCAAAACAAAAATAAACCGTAGAGAAGCCCATCCATATGTCCCGGACAGGTGGACATACTTACAGTAGGAAAAACGACTTGTTCGAATGTAGATACGAATCACAGCTTGAAAAATCGCCCTCTAAACCTATGCAACCCTGGTAATTTTCCCCGTAGCACGAAAGCCTTCTGACTCAGCGGGTGGCATCGCTTTATAAAGTTGTGTGCCACCCGCATAAACGATGTTATTTCGAGTCTACGCGTAAGATGGCGCTGTTATCAAATTTAATAATTCCGAATCAACTGCCACGTAAAAATCATTAATTCATTATAATTGGTACTTATGCTATTGTAAGATGATTAGATTATTTCTTTTTTGTATATAATATATATTGTATTATTTTAACATTCGTTGTGCTCACCTGCATTAACGATATTTATTTATTTATTAGAGTTCCGTGAGATTGAACGTGGAACGTAATGTGTTATCTTATCGGCATTATTTTTCTTTGCCATTAATTAAAACTCATAATAAATTACTTAACAGACAAACTAGGTACGTTAGATATATATACATTTTAATATATTGATTATAAATAATTGTACGTAATTGTATGTCTAATCCATGTTTTCCAAACTGTAACTTTTCAGAAATACGGTCAGCCATCTACATTTTACTTAACATTAGGCGACATAAAGTAACTCCTAGTAAAAGCTGCTACCCTGGTGCCAGTCAGCGCAGTGCAGCAACCTGCCTGCTACGCGTTGCCACTCCGTTATTTGTGGGCATTGCCCCCTTTCGTGACGAGCCCTCATTGGCTGCGCCTTAAGCCGTACCTCGTGAATATCAATACAAAGGACAATATCAAATTAATTATTAAAACTATAAAAAAATCAATATCTTTTCAGATAACAAATTAACAATATAGTTTGGATAGGATACAAAATGTTATTATTCTTTTCAGGTATCATAGCCGTGATAGGTATATTATATTAATACTGATTAGCGAGTTGCATAGCCAGTTAAAGCAAAGCGCAAATTAACAGTAATTTTTACCACCACTAGTCTTTTTAGAACTTCAACATTCTACACCTTATCTGCTTGTTTTTTTTTCTAGTAAACTATGAAAGGTTTATTGTGTGAGCGCTGTAGATGCTAGTACTGTGGCTGAGCACCTACACACAATCACTATGAATCAGAACTTTGCGCAGTAAACATTTTATTAATATATTCTACAATTAGATTGATTTTAGGCAGTAATTAGTAATAAACATAATACCTACATATTTTAGAGGTTTAAACATATTTCATCACCAGAATTTCGCTCTAAATATACATGTGTCCAGGCTTGTAAGACTCTTGCTGTTGTCTGTGCACATACACCACAATATACTCTTTTGACACATCGTCACAGAAATAAAGTGTCAGAACCAACGTAAACTAACAATCAATGTAAACAGATAAACAAACCCTCGGGAACGCTGAAATGAATCCAGACCTCTCGTACTCTCACAAGCAAAGTGCGTACATAAAATAAAGGGAATACATTATGACGTCAGATTGGACGCTACACATACAGCAAGCACCCCGCTTTCGTGTAAACTTCTCGTATTTCTGTTTTCTTGGTACATTTGTCTGAAACGCGGAAGTCTGCCGCTGAAAATGGGGCTGCATTTTGCTGTAGTAGCTTTTCATAGTGCAGTAGAGACAGAATAGTTAAAAAGGAATTATATCGTACTAGTTTTTCCTCGTGACTTCGACAGCCAGTCATGCCTGTATTATGGTTTCGATATAAAAAATATCCTTTGTCCTTTCTCGTAGCTTAAACTTTCTAAATACCAAATTTTATCTGAATTACTTTCGCATTTATAATATTAGTATTAGTAGGTATATTAGTAATATTAGTATTAGTGTGGATGCGTTTTGTAAATTTATACCTAAATGTGGTACCTAACTGAGTTAATTAAAATTAGATATTCATTAGAATCATTAGTTAGCTAGTGAGTTCCTACAGATTGATTAAAACAAAAATCGTCTTTTCACTTCTCATGCTCTAAAAGTGTGTCATATTATGCTTGCCAAGGCGGACTAAAGTAATACATTTAGCCTCTTGGGAAAATATGTATACATATTTATGATATACAAAACGTTTTAAATTGACCAACCAGAACACTTCATTAAATCCACCAATCACGACACATATCGAAGTTAATCGCAACTCTAGATTCTTTTTTGGTGCGATACTGTTTAAAAATGTGAAATCATTAAAAAAAACTTTGTATAAAGTATCAACCAATCAGACAATACCACAATATTAAAATCGACCAATGAGGAAAAGCAATCAAATTGTCAAAGCATTAGGTGCTTTTTAGTTCCTACTTCACAAGCATTAAAAAAAGTTTAAATCGTTGGCAAACTCTTTGAAGCCTCAATTATACGTTGTCTATGGTATTTATTCACGGCGTAGATGTATCCTATCTGTATCAAAGCAGTAAAAAAAATACAAAGACTGCCAAATTAAACATTTTTGACTCATAATTCATTGCGGGTGAATAAAATTATATTTGTTAATTGTTGAAATGTTATTTTATCTTATTTTCTCGCAATCGAAGTGAAAACTAGTATGCATAACTCGGGTCTAAACGCCATATTACCCCTCGAACAATTTTCCCTCACTTCGTTCGGGAAAATAACCATCTCGTGGTACTATGGCCTACTTTAGCCCCTTGTCAAACAATCTACTATTTCGGTGGTCAATATATAACGGCTTATGTGATTACAATTTATGTTTTTAGGGTTCCGTACCTCAAAAGGAAAAAACGGAACCCTTATAGGATCACTTTGTTGTCCGTCTGTCCGTCCGTCCGTCCGTCCGTCTGTCAAGACCCTTTTTCTCAGGAACGCGTGGAGGTATGAAGCTGAAATTTATATCAATTACTCAGGTCTACTGTCCCTTGAAGCTGTGAAAAAATCAAACTTCTAAGCCAACGCAATCAAAAGATACAGCCGTTTATGCCGCAAATTTTCGACACTTGCAAGGGAATCAAAACCTACAGGGTGCTTCCCGTGAACTCAGAATCTTGAAATTTGGTACGAAGCAACGTCTTATAGCATAGATAAAGGAAAAATTACGAAAACCATACATTTTTAGTTACATCACATAATATTTATGACTCGATTGTCGTAATGAACGAACTTTGTAAACCTTGCAGGTTTGTACGGAACCCTCGGTGCGCGAGTCCGACTCGCACTTTGCCGGTTTTTTTGTGTTATAGTGTTACGTAGGAGGGGGAGCGGATTATGTTGATTTTTCAATAAATGTAATATTTGGCTATAAAACCCTGAACTATATAGTATGAGTATTAGGCGCCATCAATGACAAAATATATATTATTCCAATAAATACCAGAGCATTCCCGACTTGCTCTCAAATCCCCAGTTTCCTTAGACCATCATCAAATTTTATTTCATGCTTGTTTGTTACATATTGCGCGAATCCTTATAACTTCGTACAAAGTCTATATAATATATATATATTTAAAAAAATCTAGAAATTTCGCTTTTGGGTTACGAGCGGACTCTATTCAGTTGTGACAAAAAATTTATAACGAAAATGTAAGGAATCGACCGAAAAGTTGGCGGCTTCCGCGCACAGCGTATCACAAATTTCAAAAAATTGTGCACTCAATTAGTGAAAGTTGTTAAGAAAAGTTAAATCACTGTCAGTTTCGTGACGACAATTAAGCATTAAATATCGATAAAAGCTTGGTTTTGACGTTTGTTTTATAAACTTCAATCGATATTACAACATAATAGAAGGCAAAAAGTCGATCTTCATAAAGATTTAACGCTTAATTGTCGTCACGAAACTGACAGTGATTTAACTTTTTTTTACATCTTTCGCTAATTGGGTGTACCAAATTTTGAAAACTCCCATCAGCACTATGATACAACGAGGAAATGACGCCAGGAGCCTTGGTACACTGCATCAAGCGCCTTTTTTAAATTTAATTTAGAAAGTAATGAAGTACTTGTAGTTATTCTTATTATTGTCATTATTGTAAATATAAATTTTGTGAATAAAACAAATATGTTTATAGGAAAAAGCCTGAAGGGAAAAATATTATTTTAAACAATATAAGTACTTTTTTAAGTCCACATGTTGTATATTTAGTCGCTAAAAAAATCGTCATTTCGCTTCATCTGTTCACTTACTCAGACATGGAAATACATAAAAAAATATATAAACATAAGCCCCCACGAGAGCTGTCCGGAGACGGCGAAAAAATATTTTTGCTACACGTGAGTTTCAGGGCACTGATGGAAAATTTTCTTTATTAATATAGACATTGAGTTCAGTTTTATTTACTGCCGACCTGTTTGTGGGAATGACATGAGCGTGTAACTAATTGAATCATTTAGTGACAAAATAAAAAGTCTCCCAGTGATGATCGCACATGCATCTATGTATGTCCAATAGTTATCAGAAACTTTACTCAATGACACAAACAACGTCCAATGAATTCGTAATTAATGAAATAAATGTTCATACAGTAGTGTCCGTAGTTATTTATTTTTTAATATTTGATTTGATAGAAATCCTATACCGCTAACAAATCAACAATATCTCTAACAAGAAGTACCAACATTTCTGCTTTATTTGACCTACAAATATGTCTACAAAAAAGTCGAAATTTCAAAAATTCTTGTATATTTAATATAAAATTAAATAATCAAATAAATATTACTTTTTTAGTATGAAAGTTCTACTTCATTCTAATGCCAAATCGTAGCACCTGGCGTGCTACAGTTTGTAGCCCCTGCCGCCTACGCGATCCGTAGCGCCTACAAGCAGGCTTCCGCGTTCCGACTCACGGTACCAGGGCGGCAGTAATGTGAGAGGGTTACTTAGAGCAATTCATTCTGTCTTTTTTTCATGTCTTAATAAAAATTATAACTATTTACTTAGTTAAATATAAATCGTCTAGACACTAAACAATATCAATTGTTTCTGAGTACAAAGTGAGCTGCAAAATGTAAAGTTGTGTAATAAAACTTCGTTTAGATATTCATCAACAAAACATGTTGCTATTAAAATAGATGAAAGTAAAGGCCTTGTTGGGATTAGACCCGAGCACCACGCGTTTTGTGTGCCAAATAGCGATAAGTATATATCATACATTTTTAAGAAACTCAGAAATTTAAAAGTGTCCGAGGGTGTTTGAAGTCTTTAAACTAAGAATGTAATGTTTTTAATGCTATAAAAAGGCTACCAACACTTGCGTGTTTTTTTATTATGATGGAACCAAAAGTACAACTATTGTTTGTGATCCCTTCATAAACAAAAAACGTACAGTCAACAGCAGAAGTGGCTAAGCGTTTGAGGTGTTCAAAATTAGGTCAACACATCTCTATTATCAAGAGAATAAGAGCGCGTGTAGGTCATTATGAACACTTCAAACGCTTAGCCACTTTTGCTGCTGACTGCACAGTTATCGCGATTTATATCAGCTAAAACGTTTTCTTTGTAATTTTTCATATTTTATTTAAATAACCAAACAGAGGGCAAACATTAATACTTTTCGTCGCATGACTATCATACCACTGCGGTTACAAAGGCGAATGAATATTTTACCGATTCACAGTAAAAGTTTCCACATAACTCTTGTCGAGTACACACTATCACGCAACACGTTTTACTCAACACAAAAAGTCAAGGCAAAAATATCGAAACGACGAAAGTATCAAAATATGTATACATGCACCTACTTATATCCATGTATACATCTACATATGTATACACCCGGTGTGGCCCGTAATAGAAGCAATAACTTTAGGGATCGCTTCTATACCACGAACGTAACAACGCTTGTTCTGCAACTTTAAAAAAATGAGTGATTTATTACTTGAGATTTTCTGAACAAACTAAATTGTATTTTTAATTAACAGCATCCAATAGTCTAGTTGACATTTTACTGTAAGCCTAAAAACTTTATAGTTTTCATAATACATTGCTTGCTTGATAGTAAGGATTAGTAGTAAGGATGCCTAAAGTTGTAGCTCCTATTACAGGCCACACCCGACATACTCGTATGTCCCGTGCATATGTCACGAGATGTCGTATCGTGGTGCCGGTTGAACATGGCACCACCCCATCTCCCCCCGCGGATGTGCTAAGCAGCGGCGTCCGTCGAAGCCGAATCAACAGCTACTGCGGTCGCCAACCCGCCTGCACAAGCGTTGGAATATGACATAGTGTAACAAACGATAATAACCCAACCATATTAGGCTAGCTGGTTATTTCTAGAATTTTCTACGATCGTCACTTGTTTTTAATGAAACCCTAGCTTGTTGACAGTTCTACATTGTTATATATTTTATTGCATGCTGACGGCGCTACGAACGAAATCGTGCTCTAAGCAATAAAGTTACGGTTGATTTTGGAATAGCTGAATATTTCATGTAACGATGCCATGTTCTTCGTTAGCACTAGTTTGTAATTAATGTTTTTTGTAATCGTTAAATGTATGTACTTAAATACCTAAATACATCTATTCGACTAATATGAAATTTCTTGATAAAATTATTTCGGCTTATTAAAAGCTTCTTTTAACATATTTTTAACGTTGAAGAAAAATGATGCCATTATAAAGTTTATGTCAAAGGA
The DNA here is from genome assembly GCA_022674325.2 of Grapholita molesta. Lineage (NCBI taxonomy): Eukaryota > Metazoa > Arthropoda > Insecta > Lepidoptera > Tortricidae > Grapholita > Grapholita molesta. Next base: position 16,397,849 of record CP053124.2, on the reverse strand, counting down.
ATTGTTGTGATTTTTACGCAATACTTTTGAATTTTTCTTTTGAACATTATCTTTTGTGAGTAGCCGAATTCTAAAAAGAAGTTGGATTTGTCAAAAAGTCTAAAACTTTGCAAATGCATAGAGTTTTTTCATTTAGCTAAAAATGTTGACTTTTATGATAACTAAAGCATCGTAAGTTGTGATATTTTAAACTACATATTTTAATTGCTATTATCATTATTCATTATCCTCGTAAATAATAGTTAAAACCAAACTTACTATGCAGTGAATTGGGTTGAATATTGTTTAGTACGAAAAATTAATGAAGCAAAGAAATTCTAATCTATTTCCTTTCAAAAAAAGATTTTTAACTCCGTTGAAAGGGAGTGTGCATTGTAATGTACACTGGGTCTTTCGAGGTTATAATTGTACAAATTAACGGCGCTTACTCGTTTAAGTTTAGAATGTATAACAACTCTGGCGTAGAAATAAGAATTTTGCAGTCAAAGAACAGATTAAAATTGACGACAATAAGAAAATACATACGAGTACTGTCCCTGATTTTGAACATGAATTTAGTAAGTTTAAAATATTATGTAATTTCTATACAAATTAAGACCTTTTTCTGAAAAAGTAGTAACACTATGATGTGTTATCGAATGACATGCAATATAGTATACATGCATAATTTAATAATCATATTGGCTTCGATATTTAAATCGAAAGAAAATTAACAAATTTGACTCGCAGCGGGACTCGAACCCGCAACCACTGGATCACTAGCCCAGTGCACTACCAATTGTGTTATACGAGTACCGCTTTGACTTGTCAATTTTTTCCATTTCCATCTCTCGTCGTATACGTTATCATGGGTGGGTAAGAAAAATAAATATCGAAGATATTCGCTAGCAGACTTTTCTGCATAATTAAAAATATAATCATATATAAATATTGTCTGATTGATAATAGCAATTTAATGTTAAATTCGTACAAAACGTCATTTGTTTTTCTCTCAATACAATCTCTGCAAAATATTCGTTGCACAAAACCTGGCATTTTGCAACAAAATTGAATGCCCGCCCAATCACCGATAAGATATAAAAATAAACTCTCCGGGGCATTCGAGTCCCGGGCTCCGGGGATAAGTTGGTTGTTGTTCTAGCCCCGGGTTTAGGGAATGTCGGGATAGAGGTGGCTTTAAACACAACCGCGGGGATTATCTAGGATTCGGGCTGGTGTAGAAATAACGGGTTTGTGCTTGATTTTGCAATAAGCTATTGGTGAATGTTTGTTTATGCAATCGTTTGTAGGGTTCCTGTATAAAGGGTAAAAATGGATACTATTACGAAGACTCCACTGTTAGTCTTGTCTATCTGTTTGAGTGTTTATCTACCTATATAATGTTACCAGGATTTTAAATAAATAAATAATATTTTGGGACAATCTTACTCAAATCGAGCTAGTCCTACGGTAAGCTCCGCAAGGCTTGTGTTGTAGGTACTAGACGATGTTATGTATAATAGATAGATACAAGTAAGTACTTAAATAAATAGATAACGCCCATGACTGAGGAACAAATATCTGTGCTCATCACACAAATAAATGCCCTGACTGGGATTCGAACCCAGGTCCATCGGCTTTATAGGCAGGGTCACTTCCCACTAGGAGAGACCGTTCTGTCCTAGTCACGATTTTTATCTCATGAACCATGAAAATAAATATTTAAGGGGGCTCCCATACAACAAATTTGTTCCTTTTTACTGTTTTTATTCGATGTTTTATTTTATGATAGGTAGGGCACAGCGAAATACCATCACGCTTGAATCTGGAGAAGCCCAACTGGGGAAGTACCTCCTCCTTACAGAAGACCACAGCCATAATAGCACTGCTACCTTTCAGGTATGTAGTGTTGTGTTCCTGATAGTGAATAAGGTTCCCAGAGCTCCAACTCACTTATAGGTCGGCAACGCGCTTGTGACTCCCTTGGTGTTGCTAGTGCCCATGGGCGACGGTAATTGCTTACCATCAGGCAATCCGTCTGCTCGTTTGCCACCTTTCTCATAAAAAATAAAAAAAAATTATAACGTCATATTTTCTTATATTGTATAGATAATGGTACGGAATCTTTAGTCTGCGAATTTGGCTTGCGCTTGGCCGTTTTATTCTTTTGCGAGTTTCAAGTTTTTAAATGTTTTTTATTCTTATTAGAACAGTCGCCATCAGATATATCGGAGCTGTAGAGATGGTCACAAGTATCTGAACAACGCCACTATTATCAAGGCGACAAAGTGCATGTTTAGATACTTGTGATCACCTACACAGCTCCAATATATTGATGATTACTGTACTAGACGTGAACCCCAAAGCACTATTAACATGTATGGTATGGTCTAATACTCATTCATTTTAAAAGTATCAATCAGATTACTTTTTAGCGCTAGCAAATCAAACTTTACACACGATATGTAGCAAAATTTTTTGTTTGAGAAAATATATTATTAAACTTTTTATAATAGTATATCGGAAGAGTTCACTCGACATAGACTGCCACTGAGAGCAGTCTCTAGGAAAAAACATATTACTAATAAAAGTAATTTTCTTATTTTGTCAGGATAATTCAATTTTAAAATGTAATTATTATAATAATATATAATATACCTAGTAAATTATTAAGAATAACAAACAATTTACAGATAAATACAAAATTCACAATAATACTAGAAAAAAATTAATATATATAAAAAAAAAGGAAAATATGACTTTGTTTTGCAAGAATAGTCACAAAGTTTTTGATTCGAACCCGGTAATCCTGCAAATAGTTTAAGAGTTAAGTGATATGAAGTCGGAATGAAGACGTATCGTTCGACCAAAGTGCTTTACAGTGTCGTAATCTTAGTTTTTTAGCACTTCTTGAAAGCAGTTGCTTTCGGGATACACTTTTTATCCTTTTCCGGTTTTCTTTTATTTGACTGAGTGGCCATTTTTCATCAAGTAAAATGTTATGTGCTCAAGAAAAAAATTTATAAACAAAATTTTTGTGGCAACATTTCACAGCTAATTTAAACTTTGCACAAATAACAATGTATCGTTTATTAAATGAAAATATTGCAACTATTGAAATAGAAATACGATTTATATATCTAAGAAAAATCCTCCGTTATAAATATTTGTTGCTTATTTTTAGGTAAGTACCTAATATTTAAAAAAGATTTATAAGCAATAAAAATAAATCTCTTAATAGAAATATTTTATTTAATATAAATATACTCATAAACAACAAACCCTAAGGGCTATTTTATTTAGAGTTAAAATATTATCAACTTTAAGCTTTTTAATTTGTTCTTTTTCATTTGGTTTCTACTCATTATTGAGGGCAACCATATTTTTACTTTCTTTAATTTACCGCTATATATAAAAAATATAGAAATAACACAAAAAAAAACAAGTGGGTGTACAGCTTTATATGAATACGAAAAACTGTATAAATATTATATTTTATTTATGTATAAATTCACTTTAATAATATATTATTATATCAAAGTAATTTTCAAACTCTCCGTCGGGGATTGAGTTACTCTTAAAATAAATTATGGGTTTGATAAGGGTTATTCACCCTCCTAGGCTCATTGTAAATGTATGGAATTGATGTAAATTTTTAATTTCCAATTCATGTTGTCTGAGTAAGCTAGAAAGTAGTTATTTTAGATAGATGCGAGGGATACAGTACTTTGTTAAAGAATGTGGATGTATTAAAATCCTTTGTGAAACTTAACTTAATAATGATCAGATCTACTATTAGAAATCAAGATTTTATTTTCGTCGACACCATTAAAAAAGCCTTTTTGTGTAGAGGGCTCATTGCTCATGCCTTACCGTTATTCAAGGGAGTTCAAGAAGAAAATATGCGCTCTTATCCGAACGTTTATATATTTATTTAAGCCGGTTATCCACGATAAGTACTCCAGACTTATATTCTCACTTTTTTTCTGGATTATCTCACGACACTCCTCGCATTTGAAGAGAACCATCATGGCGGACAAAGTTAAAAGCGTGATCTCACTCCCTTCTAACTGTACCTCCATATCAGCCGTATATGCAGTCCACTGCTGGACATAGGTCTCCCTCAAATATGACTTCTATTATCTTGGGGGGTAGTTGCCATAGTCACCACGCTTGGCAGGCGGGTTGGCGACCGCAGTAGCTGTAGATTGGGTTTCGATGGACGCTGCTGCCCGTCCGTAGGATGTTTCCCTTTGTCGTCTTTTACGACACCCGCGGGAGGAGATAGGGTGGTGCTATTCTAGTCAGCCAGCATCACATCTAAATGTACCTAAATTACAGTATCTATGCAATTAAAACTGCAGGCGCCCATGCAATTGGCGAGGGATGGAACCATATGGAAGAACTTCGTATTTAACAAAAAGACATGATGTCACGATCTTCATTGGGGAACGACTGATTATGATCTGTAGTTCGCCGTAATTCTACTCAAGTCTACATTAATACCCATATCAAAGCAGAAATTTGGACGTAACAAAAACATAGACAAACGTAGGTAAACGTAGAGGTGACAAAGAGAAACATCTTAGGGACGGGCAGCAGTGTCCGTCGAAACCCAATCTACAGCTACTGCGGTCGCCAACCCGCTTGCCAAGCGTGGTGACTATGGCAACTACCCCCAAGATGATACAAGTCATATTTGCGGGAGGGCATATGTCTAGCATTGGAGTGTATACGGCTGAAATGTATATATGTATGTAATGTAAAAACGTAGAATCAAAAAGGCAAATGATTGCTCCAGTTTATTTTGAAAACAATTCTCAACGTTTGTATACAAAGAACTGTATTTAGAATCTCAAAAAACATTTTTTATTTGAACTCCAGCAAAGGAACGTTCAAAGCACGGCAATGTACAGTTATAAGTATAAAGATGTAAACAAATTTAAGCCTTATTATAATGGGTTAAGGTGAATAACTGTATAGATATTTATGCTCTCCGTTGTACGAGAAGTAAAAGCATTCGCACAAACAAGAGCACTCAAGGTTTGAAACACGTATCCAATGTTTCGAGGAAAGAGGAGATGTTGCTTTGTTTTACTGTTTTCTCTTTTCAAACTAAGCACGTTTGTTGTTTAATAGTACATTTCGATACTAGTGAAAAAAGTTCGTGTATCGAACCCAATTTTCATAACAAGTGCCTTAAAAAGTGAATTTTACGCATTTTTTTTTTATGTCGTCATTTATTTTAGAGTGAAAACTCGGTGAATGATATAATTTGCATTTAAAGATGTAAAATACCAATAAATCTAGTAATTAAGTAATACATTTATTTTAGATACTGTGGGTACTGTAGGTACTGTCTTTTTTTAAATATACGTTATACAAGTTGTAATATACGTTTTATATTTTTTATCACTCGTTTCGCTAAAGGAAATCCTCATATCATTTTTACCTCTGGTTTATAACGATGACGAGCTAAGGCCATATATAGCTTAACCCTTAGTTTAGTTACCGGTTAACCATAGTTAAGTTGACTAACCTAGATGTTCGCAAGAGGACTTAATCTGTCATTACCGTATAAAAGTGAATGACGTTTTAATGCTGAGCTAGGCTAGAACTACTTAATCACTCAGTAGCCTAGACCCATCATGTTTAAATGGATTTTCTCTTAAAAAACCTTGCTCTAAAAATAATTCCTTTACTTGGATTTGAACCCAAAACCATAGGCTTCATAGACAGGGTACAAAAATAGTGTAAAGAGCACAGATATCAAATTTGTTCTTGAGTCATGAGTGTTTTCTATGTATTGAAGAATTTGATTATAATATATCGTTGGCTAAGTACCAACAACACCAGCATTCCGACATTCAGCATTTGGACCCGAGTATGTCCTAAAACTACGTCCAACAATGAGAGGTACGGCACAGCGAAGTACCATCACGCTTGAGTCTGGAGAAGCCCGACTGGGGAAGTACCTCCTCCTTACCTTCTAGGTATGTAGTGTTGTATTCCTGATGGTGAGTAAGGTTTCCAGAACTCCAACCCCCATTAAAGGCCGGTAACGCGCTTGTCACTCCCCTGGTGTTGCATGTTCCCCTGACGGTAACTGACCATCAGGCAATACATCTGCTCGTTTGCCGTCATTGTCATATAAAAAAAATCTTGAGTTTAATAAATTAAACATTAACACGGCTCAACTCACGTTTATTTAGTCACTCGCGCGACATGTGACAGTGCGCGACGGGCCGGCGACGCGATCGCCGAATCGAACGGACACTCAGCACTCTTAGTGCTTGATAATGGAGGCCTATGTTCTCCGAAACATGTCGCGCGAGTGACTAAATAAACGTGAGTTGAGCCGTGTTAATGTTTAATTTATTAGATATGTCTCACGAAAGTTTAAATACAAATCTTGAGTTTATCTTGTGGCTATGTGAATATGTGTAAGGATGTAATATTTATTTATTTATATCATGTTAAAGTTAGGCTAGGCTTACATCTCAGTCACGTCTCCCGAGTGACCAGTCGTAAATGTTTTACGAGCCTTAGACGAAATTATATCGTGTACTGCTCTAATCTGCCATGTCTCTTATATTATGATTTATGGCTTATATTATATTATGCCAACAGGCTTATATTATTTATAGGAAAAGATCTACTTACATATACATGTCTTGTGTAGAAATCACAATTCTGTAGATAATTAATATGGCATCTATCACTAAAAACGAGATAGTTACCATGCAAGTTAATCCTAACGCGCAAGCGCCATCCTCAACGATCAACATTATCTTAAAACAGTACCCTTACCATGAGTTGTGACACTGACGTTTTCGATACCGAGTATCGAGTTTACTATCTGTGCATCTCGTTCGCACTAAAATAGTACAAGCGAGATGTACAGATAGTAAACTCGATACTTGGTATCGAAAACGTCAATGTCACAGCTCATGGTAAGGGCACAGTGTCGTAATATCAAAAACCCATTCGAATTAACGTAAATGGTAACTATACCGTTTTACGTAATAGTTGTAATGTGAATGGACATGTTAATTTAAAACATTATATACGAATAATTATTAATAATATCAGCATACCTGGGATAACTCGGGGTATCTAAAAGAATGTGACCAAATATTTTATGGATAAAAAATATATCGAAAGTTTTAAAACATTCAACTTGTCCAGAAAGAAAAATATTGTAGAACGTTCAACACGAAGCGACAGTTCTAATTTGTTCCGAGCTGTGATAAGATGTATGAGCGCAAAATATTCGACATTAACATGCCTCAGGGGAGAAGTAAAACTTTTGCCATTCGCTTAACTTCCAGTTTACGCATCTTTTTATAGCACTAATATCCACGGCTTCAAAATATTTCTACGTATTTAGAAATAAATGTTCAAGCAAAAAAATATTGTTATTTTAGAGGATTTGTAGAGGTTTATCTTCAAAAATACATTAGACCTGATTATTGTCTCTAAACTGCGAACAGAAACCACTGGAGCATAAGCAACAGCGTTTTTAGAGCGGTAGAACATTTTTCGATCGCCAACCCGCCTGTCTAGCGTGGTGATTATGGTTTAAACTCCCCATGTAATGAGAGAGGCCTATAGCAGTGGACATCCTTAGCTGGTATATATGGAGATATACAATGGTCTATGACTTGGTCTATGGGCGTTTTCAAAAAATTGTGCACCCAATTGGTGAAAGTTGTTAAGAAAAGTTAAATCACTGTCAGTTTGGTGACGACAATTAAGCATTAAATATCGATAAAAGCTTGGTTTTGATGTTCGTTTTATAAACTTCAATCGATATTACAACATAATAGAAGGCAAAAAGTCGATCTTCATAAAGATTTAATGCTTAATTGTTGTCATGAAACTGACAGTGATTTAACTTTTTTTTACATCTTTCGCTAATTCGGAGTACCAAATTTTGAAAACTCATATAGGTAAAGTACTAATATCTATTTGTTACAACATAATAAGCGCTTGAAGTAATTTCAGCGGTGTCACACAGGCATTACCAAAAAAATGTTCTCTGTGTCCAATATAAGGGACAAATAAAAAACAACAGAAGAAAAACATCGGTGAAGGAAAACATCGTAAGGAAACCAGACTAATCCCAATAAGGCCAATAGTTTACCCTCTGGGTTGGAAGGTCAGATGGCAGTCACTTTCATAAAACTAGTGCCTACGCCAAATCCTGGGATTAGTTGCCAAGCGGACCCCAGGCTCCCAAGAGCCGTGGCAAAATGCCGGGACAACGCGAGCAACGTGATGATGATAAGGGACAAATAAAAACCTACCAGTACCAAACAAAAAAGGAAAAAGGCAGTCTAAATAAGAGTTCTTAAGTGTAAAAACACCATTTAACTAAATTGTGACGAATAACACTTAGCATTGCCGTTTTTCTTGTAAATAGAATCACCACTTGAAAACGGACGTGATTCTTACACAAAGGCTCGCAACGCTGCCAAATTACGTTCAGTACCCTTACCATGAGTTGTAACTTTGAGGTTTTCGGTAACGAGTATCGAGTTTACTATCTGTGCATCTCGTTCGCACTAATATAGTACAAGTGAGATGCACAGATAGTAAAGTCGATACTGGTTATCGAAAACGTCAATGCCACAACTCATGGTAAGGGTACAGTGCCAAAACTTGTCGACCCATGACTTATTTTGAAGCCGAATTAAGTGAGCTACTCCTACTGCCTTCTCAGAGCATTTGTAATGCGAGTAAGTTACTTTCGAAAAAGACAATTTTGGTACAAGATTTCATTGCCGACTGCACTATTTTTGCATTTCCAATTACTCATCGAGAGGATAGTAACGAACCTAAAGACAACGGGTTTACGCTGTGTTTTTTTTCCTATGACAAAGGTGGCAAACGAGCAGACAGATCGCCTGATGGTAAGCAATTACCTTCGCCCATGGGCACCCGCAACAGCAGTGAAGTCACAAGCGCGTTGCCGGCTTTTAAGATAAGAGTGTAGTAGTTGCCATAGTCACCATGCTTGGCAGGCGGGTTGGCGACCACAGTAGTTGTAGAATGTGTTTTATTCTCTTTGTCGCCTCTTACAACACCCGCTGTAGGTGATGAGGTGGTGCTATTCTAGACAGCCGGCACCACAAGGCCGTTGTAGTAATAATGAATGTATTTATACAATATCAAAAAAAAAAAATGTGAAGGACACGATGAAATCTTTTGACCAATCCTACCAATATTATATTTAGGTTATAATTTATAACGATATTGTGTAAATTTACTACATTAAAGTTAGGCGCAGACAAAGTCGCAGCATGAATCTATGTCTGATATATATCAGAATATGTGTGATTAAATATCTAATTATGTTTTATGAAATATCTTTAAGAAGTTTGCTATTACGAATGTGCAAAACCATATATATTATATTAGCATAAGTAGACTGAGAGGTTGTCACGGCAGATCTTAAAGATAATGAGAGCAAAGAACCCGCCGTAGTCAGATCTCTGCACTTTATTATTCGCTAAGCGTGGTGACGTTTATAGTATTTACTTTGTAAAAAAGTGATATTTTGAAACTAACATTTTTAAAAACTTATCCGAGATTGAAACATATTTATTGTATAAAAGCGGGTAACTCACGTTTAATGAGTCGAATAATTCTCGACATGTTTCACCCGTAACGAGGAGCATAATCATGAGCCATACCCGTTGGCGTTATGGAATTTAGTTTAGTTTATGGAGTTTTTGGCGTTATACCATTAATATCTAACTAACATTTAGTTATCTACACTATCTAATATTATGTATACACCGTGGGCTGTTTAAACCCGACCGATTTTAACCATAGCTTCCTAAGCTTAAATGAAGTAAAAAAAGTGGTACAACATGATTGTAGTCCAAAAACGCATATTTTTTTTTGATAATCGCAATTTTAAGAATTTACCGAGTTGAAAAATCTCAAGTGTAACACACCCTAAGAATGTAAAGTAACTTAAAACGTTTCTGCGCAGAAACACTAAAAACTCTGTTCACACCAATGACGCGTCTGTTGCCATGGTTAAATTACAACAAAGCTCGGTTAGCCAATGACCGATCCCGCGAGGTGCACGGACGCTGACGTTGCCATGGTTAAATTACAACAAAGCTCGGTTAGCCAATGACCGATCCTGCGAGTTGCACGGACGCTGACGTTGCTATGGTTACATTATAACAAAGGATGATTAACCAATGACCGATCACGGTTTTACCGAAAACTGATGTTACTATGGTTACCTTATAACAGTCCCGTCTTAGGTAGGAACATTAGATCCTGTCATCAATGTCAAACTGTCAGAATTTTCGTGGCCAAAGCCATGAGATCTGTAGAAATGGTGGACTGACCGATAAAAGCCGATAAGTATTACACGACTGTACCTAAATACTTGAAATTAGTTGTCATAAAGTAGGAAACAATCCATGACACATACTCACTTTTCACTGACAGTGCATCGTGTTGTGTCGGAGTGATTCGTTAAGTGTTTTCTTACTTACTCTGTTTCTCTATCAGGAATTGGATTTTCTTATTCACACTCTGACCTAAAGATTTATTCACAATGAAGTGCTAAGTTTAATTTATTTATTTTGTTTGAAAAATAAAAAAATATAAACTGCGTAATTAGGCCTATGTTTTGTTAGGCCATTTTATTCTTATTCTTATTCTTATTCTTATTTAATTGTAATATCGTCAGAAAGACGTGGTTGGAATCGGTCGGGTTTAAATAGCCCACCTGTATAAAGGCGAAAGTTTGTGAGTGGGTATATTTGTTACTTCTTCACATCTAAACGGCTGGAGCGATTCTAATAAAATTTAGTATGGAGTTAGCTGATCCCTTGGATTAACACATAGGCTACGTTTTTTTCCCTGCACAGGGGCACAGCTATTTATTAAATAATCTTTATTCGACTAGTTGTAGACTAAAAGTAGTTTAGTTTTATGAGCAAAATTGATCCTTACATCAAACCCCAAATGTCGTAGACACGTGGTATAGGAATATAATATAAAATTTATAAATAATATGTTCTAATTATCTACAAGAAAAAGCTGTAATAACAAAAAGTATTTAGTGTATCCCTAAAATTTCATTAAATTGTCGAAAGGGCCTCCCAAATGTCCAGCACACGATGGTTCTGCGTATTAAAAAATATATATTAATATCCGATTTTTTTGTCAATTTGTTATTCTGGTTTTCGCCCATGAAAGGCTTCTATTAATTAAAATAATCTTATTAAGAGAAATTCGTTACTAGTAATAGTAAAGTTAGTATCAACTATAATCTGCCCTTGCCAGCTGTTAGTCTAGAGGAGGTCGAGTTTGATGTCACAAGCAGGACTGTACCAACTTTTTGCCTAGTGTTTTACGGCCGGAGCAATAAATTTTGGCTGGCACGGCCTTTTGATTTCGTTTCGTACTTACACGCTTCGAACCTTTTACTTTTTCTAGGGCAACTTCTGCTCCTGAGTGAACTAGATATGTTTTTCTTTATCAAGTAAAAGTAAGACGTATGTAAAAACGTGTATTTAAATTTGTACACCCAAAACCCATGAACAAATATTCGTGACAGAGATAAAAATAAATACCTCGACTGATGTTTCGACCCAGGAGCCCGGGACCTTCTGATTCGTAGCCAGCTAGGATCACTACAGACTAGGTTAGGAGGACTGACGTTAAAAAATTTAAATATAATTGTTCTCGTAGACACTAATTAATGGCTGTTATACTTACTTACAAAATTTACGTTATCTACCTAAAATCTGATGTATATTAAAGTCACAAATTCTTAAAATTGCAATAATAATTTACGTAAAAGTATCTATGTACGCGAGTTGAGCGAGTTGACGCTAGTTGTTTCAATAAATCGAATGCAAAAGAACAAAATATACATATTAATTATATAAAAGCGGGTAACTCACGTTTTATAAGTCGAATATTGCTCGACATGTTTCACTCCGTAGCGAGTAGTCGTAGCATAATCATGAGCCATTCGCGTTGGTTAACCGACGCAGAATGAAAATGAGGGTAGTTTCTCGCCTCCCCGCCCTCAGCTGTTGCCGGTCAAGTGCACGGTCGCGGAGAACTGCGGCTCGCAGTCTGCGTCGGTCAGCCAACGCGAATGGCTCATGATTATGCTCCCCGTTACGAAGTTAAACATGTTGAGCAATATTCGACTTATAAAACGTGAGTTACCCGCTTTTATACAATTAATATGTTTCAATCTCACGATAGTTTTGTGTTTCAAAAAAGATACACCCAACATAATAAAATAAGGCCAAAGTAAGAAAGCTGTAGAGAAGAAGAAGAAAGCTGTAGCAATAAAATAGTTTCACTAATACTTACCGGTCTCTTACGTACAAGTGCACAACTAAGCAACAAATATTTCATGCCAGTTCGTGATCTTTTCAAGATAAAGCTATTCATGTGCGGATAAATTCCGTACATCGATTCGGTCGAATGGCCGTTACTGCAGTGCGGGAAGGAGGGTACTTATGGCTGGTGTAAATCACCAGACGGCAATGGCTTTAGGCCAATCAGGATATCGAAATTTCGTATTGCCTTGGTAATAGATTCGTAGTATTGTAAGTACTCGTAGGTACACTTTCGAGAATTGATTTGTTTTAGAAAGAGAGTTCTTGATTGTTTAGAATTTCCAGTATCTTCTGGTCTAAATTGTACTATCTGGGGTTACATTTTTTTTATACAAGACTGACCAGCGTTTGAACTCAGTCGCACCTGATGGCAAGTGTCAACGAGATCGTAGGTGTAGCCTATTCACTCTTGCCTTGTTAGTATGTTTCCACTGTTTAATGTTTACTCAATTATTACAAAATGCTGGTTCAGTAACAGACTATTCACTCTTGCCTTGAAGAGACCCAAATTATATTTTTCGGGGAATTTACAAATTATAGGTATTGAATCTATATAGTCATACGGAAGTAAAATATATCTCTTGTCTTTAAATTTTGTAAAAGTATGTTTCAATACATTATTCGTATCCAATCCAGCTGAAACCCAGTTAATATAATTTTCGATGTTTAGATATTTTTATATAATTTCCATATTTACGACCAGTTAATTCTAGCAGAATAGCAGAATTCATTTAAGTATAAGGTGGCCAGTAATTGAAGGGTAGCCAGTAATTGAAACCCCATTGAAAATGTGTTCTATTTATAGGTAAGCAGAGTTCATTTTCGGTATGGGGTGGCCAGTTATTGGAGGGTGGCCGATAACTGGCGATTTACCCTACATTCTTAAAAGTTTAATTTTAAAAGCAAACTTTGCATGCCAATATGTTGGTGAATTGTGCTGTGATCTCGCCTAAATCTTGTCATCAAATGCATGTACCACGATTCTGGCAAATAAAAAACTTTGACTTTGACTTTAAGGCTGAGCCGAGGAAATGACAGCAGAATTGTGTTTGATAGATACCTTTTTTGTATATTGAATCCTTAATCTTATTCTTTGTGCGTCATAGTCATAATCATAACTTACGTATAAAATTCAGATACACGATCATACTTGAATTTTTCATTATAAAAATTACATCCAAAGCTGCAAATACTCAACAAAAGGTCATAAAAAATAATAACAAAATTACTTATATTCTTTAACGTTTATAAATAAAATAATAATATTTTTTATCCAATAGCCTAGTAGCTAGTCCATCCTTTCCACCCAATAGCCTAGTATATTCTAGATTCCATTATAACTCAATAGTCTTTACATCATGGCGGGTGCTGTCTCTGTGCGCGTCCCATGATACGGACAGGGGCAACATCCGCTTAGTGTACCCCTTACATTTCATTAAATTGTCGAAAGGGCCTCTGCGCGTTGGCTCGATCTAGCTCCGCGTACGCCTCCCAAATGTCCGGAACACCATTGTTCCGTGTACGGAAGAGACATACAAAATAATAATAATAGGAACAAAAATTCCTGAATTCGCGACCGGTTCGCCCATTCTTACCTGAACCGCCATGATTAGATTGAACCGAGTAGCGCGAAAACTCGGCGCCCACTTAGTGCAATATTACAGGTATAATGGCATTGAACCAACCTGGTGATAGAGATATTTAGTGGTAAGATAGTATAGATTATTTTTGTGGTAAAACATTGCAGTCTCTTTCAGTTTAGGTTTATAAAGTAAGTACTATGTACGTAGCTACTATAGCGACTTGACGTCATTCAATAAATTTAATGCAAAGGAAAAAAGGATAGATATTAATTGTATAAAACCGAATAACTCACGTTTTATAAGTCGAATATTGCTCGACATGTTTCACTCCGTAGCGAGGAGCATAATCATGAGCCACTCGCGTTGGTTAATCAAGAAATTAAAAATGAAATTGTTGGGCAAAGTTTGCTACACCATGCCTAAAGTTTTATTTTTCTAACAACAAAAAAAACCTGTAGCGAAGTTCAAATTTCAACTCCTATATACCTATTAAATTTAATCTCGTGTCTCGGGAGTGCAATCAGCCCTCGATGCATAAAACATGATCTCGAACAAAAGCTGCCTGACATCTCCGGTGCTGCTAGGACTGAGGAAGCACTTTGAATCACGAATATTAGTCGGCCCCTGCAGTAGTTCTAAAGTCTTGGTTTTAAGTAAGTATAAACTTATACTGCCTCACTCATATCTGGATTTAATATAAAATATATATTTAAGAAACTCTGACGTTGTTGTTGTTGTTGAATCAAATGTATTGTGCTATTTGTATGCCGTGCACAGGTCTAAGTGCATCTGTTACTAAGTCAGGTGTCTCTATGTATTTAAGTATTCATATTTATATATCGCTGGCTAAGTACCCGCAACACAAGCCTTAATTTCAGGCTTAGTTAATTTTTGCACGAATGTCTTTAATATTAATTTATTTATGAAAAAAATATATCTTTACCACTCGTATTGATAATTACGAGTAGGCAATATTTCAGTTAGCAAGTTAGCTGCAATATTACATTGTAACATTAAATTTATAAGTTAGCTGCAATATTGCATTCCATATTCAACAAAAAAATATGCAAAAAGGCTCAGAAGTGCTTTACTGAGTAGACAACTTAGTAAGTGGCGTTATGCTATTTGATGTGTAACAAAAAAATATCTAAAAAAAGGAACCTTATTGTCGACGGCACTTATGTCGAACCGCGTTGCGTTTGTATTTCGTCATATTGAACAACGACATAAGCGCCATAGACAATAATGTCCCTTTTCGTGGATATGGATTCTCATACTACTTACATATCTAAAAAGACTAGTTTTCCACGCTTAGTCGGCTCCTAGCTTGCGCGTGCGAACTATATTTTAATTAACACTAGTAAATACAGAATAAAGTAGAAAAATCTAGAAAAAAAAATGATTTGAAGGTTAACTCTACAAACAGTTGAATGAATATTATTAATGAAGAAAAGAAATTGAGTAACAGTATTTACTGCTTTCATTTTTATTGCTTTATTCTAAATATTATTTACTGTAATCAAACCTTTTGGAAACAGAAATGAATAATTGTTTTACCGTGCCATCAATCAATTGGTACCCACAATTGAAATGTCAGTATTAAAGTCTTTATAAATATAGGCGTTGATTTACTTTTTTATTCGTAACAAAATTCATTTATTAGATTTTTATGGTCTATGTGATAATTATTTTTATTTTGATTATTCAGCTTATTTCATTTATAGCGCATGATTTGCTTACAGTGTTACTTCTTTATATATCTTCTTGGCGGAATATAAAATGATTGTGAATAATTTATGTATAATTGGAATATTTTATCTAATATTTTTTTGTGTTAAAAAAAACTGAGAGCGTGTACTCCACTCCACTGAACTTGTGTACTCATTTTTAAGGTGCATTTTTTACTTTTTTAGTTATGAACACTCATAATTGTGTCATTATCAATGAAAAGGGACCTTATTGTCGATGGCGCTTATGCTTTTGTTAATAATGGCGCAGTACAAATCCAGTTTATTCGACGTAAGCGCCATCGACAATAAGGTCCCTTTTCATAGATAATGCCACATATATAACTTGTAAACATATGTATGTAGGACTTTTAACTCTTAACAAGTTATTCTCGACGAAGATAATCGATTAGATGAACCTGGTCTGATTAAACTTGGAATAAGATTAGAGCAAAAGTCTTCAAAACAGGTAAATGACTTGAAGTAAAAAAAAAATCGGGACAATCTTACATTAATCGACCTAGTCCTACGGTAAGCTCAGTAAGGCTTGTGTTGTAGGTACTAGACGATGATATATATAATAGATAGATATATAGAATACACCCATGACTCAGGAACAAATATCTGTGCTCATCACACAAATAAATGGCCTGACTGGGATTTTAACCTAGGACCATCGGCTTCATAGGCAGGGTAGTGACCCTGCAATATGTGGGTAGCGACCCACTAGGTCAGAACGGTCGTCGAAAAGTAAATTAAGAATCATTCCCAAGATGACAGAAGCCATAATTATACGTTTTATGGCTGAAACAGTGATGATGATAAAGTTAAGAATTATTTTCATATAATTATAAGCCTTTGTAAAAGTAAAGTAGATCAGTACCCTTACCAAGAGTTGTGACATTGATGTTTTCGCTAACGAGTATCGAGTTTACTATCTGTGCATCTCGCTTGTACTATTTTAGTGCGAACGAGATGCGCAGATAGTAAACTCTATACTCGTTATCGAAAACCAACTCATGGTAAGGGTACAGGTAAACAATGTAAGTGTTACTGGCACTGACAACCGTCTCGTTAAATCCAGTGACATTTTGAAATTCATTGACTCAGACAATTTTCTTTGTTCGCGTTTGAGTTGAATGGGTTGTTTATCACATTTGTTCGAAGTAACGAAGCTTAGGTTTGTTTTCAGATTATTTCCCTTTTACCGAAATGTATTTAAAGCAAAGTTTGGCTTATCATTGATAGTGATGCGGTGTTTAATATTTATTTTTGGGCCTATGGCACTGGTCCCACCGCGAGCTAGGAAGCTATCAGCTGTTTCAAGGGACAAAAGATAATCGATCCCGTGTAAATAAAAGAGACATGTATGTCATGCTCATGATCGTAGTTCATCGCCGGGTGGGGCCAGTGCCTATGTTGCTACATCGACCTGGCAACATCAGTTGTAGCATATATTACCGAATATTGTATTATTATCTGACGCCGATCCCACAATGGTGATTTACAAGCAATAAAATAGATACTTAGATAAAACTTTTTATTGCTTGAAATGAGAAAGGTACAGAAAGAGTAAAAATAAAGAAGGTACAAACGCGAACTTATCCCGTAAAAGCAATATGTTGCTACCATCCGAAAGCATCAAATACTGACAGATGCAATCGATTTTTAACCGACGAATAAAAACGAAGGGGGTTCTTGAGTTGACGCGTATATTTTACATTTCCTTATAGTGAGATCTGTGTAAGAAGAAGAAATTATGCGAATTACCAAATTAATGCATTTTACCGATTAGTCAAGGTTTGCCGTTTTTGTCGTGGTAATAATATTTTTAGTTTTTATTGTTTTTTTTTTAATAACAGAAATTATAATTAAAAATATTAAATAACAGAACGTTTAATACTGCTTGTATTCTTTTTTGTTGTATGTTTATTAATAAAAATAGCCAATAATCTTGAAAAATTTGTTATATGTATAATTTTATGCCATATTTATTTTACGGGTGTTGGAGCAGGAGGCGTCCAAGATAGGTCTCAGGATCAATCAAGCTAAAACTGAATACCTCCACATGAAACGATACAAAAATACACGGGCTCAGCGTGTTAGTCTTCATGTAGGAGGTACCGTCTACAAGGGAGTTGACAAATTCCGGTATCTTGGTTGCACCATAACCGACACTAACACCAGAGAGGAGGAAATTAACATTCGGGTACAAAACACCCTGAGATGCTGTGCAGCCCTCCACAAGGTGTTGGTGTTCAGGCTTCTCAGCAGGAATACAAAGTTAAGGATCTACAAAACTGTCATAAGACCTATCCTTATGTATGGCTGTGAGGCCTGGACACTGACACAAAAAGAGGAAAGTCAGCTCCTTGTGGCGGAAAGGAAGGTTTTGCGTAAGATCCTGGGACCTGTCAAAAGAGACGACGGCACATGGAGGGTCCGTAAGAACATAGAGATCCAGGAGCTGGTGGCTGAACCCAACATCATCGGCGTGACAAGATCACATAGACTTCGTTGGTTCGGTCACTTACTCCGAATGGGAGAGGATCGTGCTGCCAAGAGAGCGTACGTGGGACGACCGACTGGTCGCCGCCCAGTTGGGCGACCCAGATACCGCTGGAAAGACAGTGTGCAGGCGGACAGATGGCGTGCTCTCGTTTCGGAGGCCAAGACCCTCTTTGGGTCCCTGAGCCAGTAGTTAGTTTAGTTTTATATTTATTTTACGAACTTATTTTATATAAAATGGAAAAACTAAAACAATATGAAATGTTCTCTTTAAAATATTACGTACCGGAGACAGAATTCTATGCCAAAAATATTTGGCAAGAGTGACTCATGCTTGAGTACTAAATGCGGTTGAATAAATAAACAATATTTATTATTTAGACTTCAGATTTAAGTTATGTTGTGCGCTATATAATAGTACATTACTGCAGCCGCCGGGAAACAGGGAGTTGCAGGCTGAGTTGTGTAGACTAAAAATGTCACGAAAAATTATAATTCCGCTGTTTGAACAGGCTTCATGGACACTGACGCCAGGAATACATATTTTTTATTTATTTACTTCCGGCCGCCTATGAGACATTTATATATTTCATTGCATGTTTGAGAAAAATATATTTTTGAATAATACAACATTTTATTTTCAAACATTTATATCCAATAAAACTAGTACATATCTACCTAAAACGGCTTAATCTTTCAACTCCGTCCATTAAAACCCGCTTATTGTAGTAAATCGACCTTTTTGCACCTATTACCGGCCGCACACCGCCCACATAAGGCCAAGCCGTATATTGCCGAGAAACGCTGCCTCAGCGTTATTTATGCCCTCAGTACTTTTTTGGGGATTTATAATCTAATATTTAAGTATTTTGTGGTGGAAATTTTTTTAGTTATTATTTTAGTTGAAAGGAAGCTAACTTCACCTATGAGCAACGACTAAGTTAGTGTCCATCTGTCTCCAGCAGCGCCTTCCCTATAGACAGCCACAGCAAGCGAGGCTTTGGGTGTAATGAAATTTTGGAAAAAAAAATGATAAGGAAGTTATTATTTGTCACACTGTTTTATGCTATAAAATTTGAATCATAAATAATAAACGACGGTTTGCGATATAATTGAGTGAGCCATTAAACTTGAAAAATCCGATCTTTAGTAACTAAAATATATCATTATCTAAGAAAAGGGACCTTATTGTCGATAGCACTTACGTCGAATGGCGTTGCATTTGTATTGTGTCGTCTTGAACAACAACATAAGCAACATCGACAATAAGGAGCCTTTTCATAGATAATGTCACCCATACACGATAAAATTCTAAAACTTACCATTAACTTACTAGTTAACTATACAGCTGGCACTAATAAGAAAAAATAATATCCATAATGACATAAGGCACACCTCGGTCTGAACTGCAAAACTAATTTAGTTTAACTTTTTACTGGTGTTCATAGCACAGGTAAGTAGAGCACTTTGCACTTACAATAAATGAATTTTTCCACGTAACGATGTTATGTTGTTACAAAAGTGTTGTCTGCTACACCTGTGACAACTCAAGTCTTGTTTTTATGATTTTATGTTTGGACATTTATTATTGTTTGTATTAATTTAGAAAACTTCTCAATTAAATACAAATATTATACATTTGAACAAATAAACGACGATTGTGGTTTATAGTCGCCATCAGACATATCGGAGCTGTGGAGGTGATCATAAATATGTACGGTGCCTCGACTGTCAAGGCGATAAAGTGCATGTTCAGATATTTATGCCGCCACAGCTCCGATTTTTCTGGGGTGGACTGTAGTAGGTACTAGACGACGATATGTATAAAACTATCGAGTTTATACCTAATGGTTGTCATTATGTATAGATGTGAATGATAACGCACTTTTCACAATGTTCATATTTCTGTTCAGGGTTTAAATAGTTGTTTTACACTTACAATGTATTACTTTCAGATAATGATGTATACATCCATATTTAGTTAATTTATTTCATGAATAATTATTGTAGTAACCAGAGAAAATATTAAGTAGTTATTGTTCTTAACACAGCACCTATTTGGTACGATAGCTACGTGAAACGCCTATATAAAGTCAGGTTTCTTGGTCTGCTCAAATCCAGGTAATCCCGGGTTTATATTGTAGACATAAAGTGTCGTTATCTGGCTATTCCACTCGCTCTAAGTAGTTGAAGTTTGTGCACTGGATTAGGTATTCTTTGTTTTGAGGACAAAATAACTATTTAAAGGAATACTAGAATTGAAATTCGTGTTATTAATAACTTGGCAATGAAGGTAAGCATTGTAGGTTTTAGGTGTTTTCAAGTAAAGTTTCTATTTATTTTCTATTTATTTCAAAAAGGTAAAAAGGTATGTGTATTAAACGTAAAACATTATTATGTTTTAAGTTAATTGCATTGTTCTAGTTATTGGATCGTTGATTGACACTGTTTTGACTTATATAAATATTTCTTTTTTTTTGCGGTTGATGTCTATGAATTTCAAATACAATCCTTCTTTAAAATTACAGTCCTTCCATTTCGTCGCGACTATTAAAGTGCCAGTTCATTAATATTATAGGTGCGCATGGTAAATTGACATATTTTGGACATGTATGTATTTTGATAAGTAAATTACAGCATAATTGTTAAATAAATCTCAAAGAGGTTATTAGAAACATGTTTAAGAAATAACAAGGAAAAACTTGAAAGTTTATAGCCATTGCAGCATTGTCTGTAATCTTGGTAAACCCGCGTTCACACTTGAACATAAAGTGTCGTTATCTAGCCAATTCAGCGGCACCTGGACTTTATCTTGGCTACCTACTTACTTTTAAAAGTGTCGGTTTGATCGTTCTTTGTTTCAATACAAAAGTTTTTCTATGAAAGTGAAAACAATTGCAAATGGTTAATACTTTTTATGAACAAACTTTAGGTTTTAATATGACATAATTTATTACAATTATTTGTTATATTGATTCTTATGAGAAAGGTAGAGCTGTAACAGCATTAAGGAGTAATTATCATAAATTAATAAAAAACGTAAATAAAATGTATGAACTTTAAAATATACAACACAAAAATTTTATAATAGAAAATAAACTAATAAGTTTTATAGCATTTCAATGTAATACGACAAACCTTATTTATCGGAAATTATTGATAAGCCAGTAATACTGCATTTTTATTATACACAAATCTTGTTATTAGAAATTAATGCACTATAAAGCCTATAACGGCTGAAGGTTTTTGATGCTCATTGTGCACCAGTTTAGGCTCAGCGAAAAATGTTAATGCATTATCACCCAATTACCAAATATCACCGATTAGCCGAAGGTTTATCTAAAGTTTTCATATACAACAAAGATATACAACAAAGTAAAATAAATAAATATTTCGGGACAATCTTACAGAAATCGAGCTAGTCCTACGGTAAGCTCAATAAAGCTTGTGTTGTAGGTACTAGACGACGATATATATAAATAAATAAATAAATAAATATTTTTGGGACAATCTTACACAAATCGACCTAGCCCTACGGTAAGCTCAGTAAGGCTTGTGTTGTAGGTACTAGACGACGATATATATAATAGATAGGTACATATAAATACTTAAATACATAGAAAACACCCATAACTCAGTAACATGAATCTGTGCTCACCACTCAAATAAATGCCCCGACTGGGAATCGAACCCAGGGCCATCGGCTTCATAGGCAGGGTCACTACCCACTAGGCCAGAGCGGTCGTCAAATAATATAAATAATATATATAATAGAAATATACATATAAATACATAAATACATAGAAAACACCCATGACTCAGGAACAAATAAAATCTGTGCTTAACCACACAAATAAATGCCCTGACTGGGATTTGAACCCAGGGCAATTGGCTTCATAGGCAGGGTCACTACCGGCCAGACCGGTCGTCAAAAGTAAAAGTGTTAACAGTCTTTATATAGTTCTCCTAATTGACTTTTCGTGT
The DNA here is from genome assembly GCA_022674325.2 of Grapholita molesta. Classification (NCBI taxonomy): domain Eukaryota; kingdom Metazoa; phylum Arthropoda; class Insecta; order Lepidoptera; family Tortricidae; genus Grapholita; species Grapholita molesta. Next base: position 16,375,673 of record CP053124.2, on the reverse strand, counting down.
ATAAACTCGTGGCAAAGTTGACACCGACTTCGTCAACTCAAATTATCAACGATCTCCCGTCAATTAAAAGTTTCGTGATCAGGCACCAAGTTGATTACAATTATAATTTGGCAGCATTCCTCTTGGAATTTTGCAATGTCCCAATATTTTGTTTGTTTTTGTCTTGTATAAATTCACGGTCTTATAGTTTTGGCAAGGTTTGCTCGTTACTCAGCTGGGACATGTCCTTTAGACATAGAATTACGATAATGATCCAAATATTATGCTGAATCTTGGACTCGGGATGCGGTATTGAGGTCATGATAATAATACGGACATGTTGTAGAATTTGTGTTTTCGAAATATTATCTGTGGCTAGTTTAGCCAAGTTTTCAAACAGATTGTTTTATCAGGACTATTTTTATTCTGACGTGATAAAGAGCATCCAGTTTTTCGCAGACTGCCAAAATACAGGCTCAGCATAGTTTGAAGTCTGATGGACATACCCCTATAAAAAGTGTTTTTTTTTTAATAAATACTTTCTTTATTATTTAAATTAATGAGATAAAATCAGTTTTTATTTTTATTCCATAGATTTACCTTCTGTAGTAATCCTTACACTAAATACTTTATCCAAAACCTAACGAAATACTAAGAGAAAGATATCATAAACTTAATAATGACAATTAATTTTAATCATTTCAATGTTTATAAACAAGTAATGATAAGCATAAACTTGCTTCTCAAATAACTGTGATAACTTTTTATGTACCAAACCATTTTGCAGACTGGATCATTAGTTTATATGGACTGATAGTTACTTTTCCTTTGGTCATCCTGAGGTTTATTTTTCAATACAAAAGCGACCGTATTCTTATTATACTTAAACTTACTTTCTGTTGCACATCATTATGTAGTAGCTAGCAAGAAAGTAGTTGCTAGTGGCAAACTGTTATCAGATGTATTGGAAATGTGAGAAAGGGATAGTCTATGGACGTACTAAAGCTTTATTTTCTCACTTTTACTGAAAGTAAATTCAATGGCGCTTCTCAAATTGATCATCTCGAGACTTGTATATATGCTCCTACGATAGACTAAATATTTTTAGTAACTACCATTGAATTTTAATCAAACACAGTTGTGACACTTTAAGGAGAAAAATTCGCCAATTAGTATGATTTCCAAGATGTCTCGTTTGCCATCAAGAGCGGCGCGAGCAGCGCGGCGCGCGTTAGTGCGCGACGGGCCGGCGACGCGATCGGCGAACCAAACGGACACTCAGCACTCTTAGTGCTTGAAAATGGAATCCTATGTTCTCCGAAACATGTCGCGTGAGTGACTAAATAAACGTGAGTAGAACCGTGTTAATCATTAACTAATTATGTCTCACGATAGTTTAAATACAAAAAAAAAAATACTCTGCCTATGTAGCCAACGGTTTTGGATTTGTGCGATGGATTGGTGCATAGATACTTTTCTTTTATTATATTGGTGTGGTGTCAGCTGAAAACAGCACCACCCGACCTTCTTGCGCAGGTGACGTAAGAGGCGACAAAAGGAAAAAAACAACGGATGGGCAGCAGCGTCCTTCGAAGCCGAATCAATAGCTACTCCGGTCGGGAAGATGGTCCGGAAGGGCCATCCCTTCTACCAACGCTACACGGTTGGTAGAAGGGATGGCCCTTCTACCAACCGTGCCGAATATGGCAACTCTTCCAAGATAATACAAGTCAGATTGGGGGGAAGCCTATGTCCAGCAGTGGACATTTTACGGCTGAAATGAAAATGATCACTACCTACTTCTGCTACTAACCATACAAATCAAAGCTTTGCATACACGTTCCAATCACAAGCTATTGAACGATCCGAGTTCCGCGTTTCAACTGCAGGCCTGTAAACGCTTTGTGCTGTATCGTCTTGTATATGACGTACGTCCATTTCACTGACTAGTTTCGTGCAGACCATGTGTATGTATACTTCTCTATTTCATATTGTGAAATGCAATAGAGATTATTTCCAGTCAAGGATCATAGAACTCGGGGATCGACAATGTCTGAACAACGTCAGTCGCGTTTTTCTAAAGTCAAGCGTTAGCTGTTGTCGGTGCTATGCTACGCAGTGCAGCGCCATCTGTGAACTTAACATAATAACAGCACGTCAATACGTCAACACGTTAAAAATAGATAATAGGCATAGGCGTGTTTACATAGTGAGTAAATAACAAACTTGTTATTGAGACAGTAACCTTATATTGTTCGACTAAAGGACATCAGTGCCGTGCGGTGCCGGCTAACCAGAGTAGCATCACCCAATCTTCTCCCGCGGGTGTCGCAAAAGGCGACAAAGGAAAAAACCGACCGATGGGAGGTAGTGTTCGTCGAAACCTAATCTACAGCTACTGCGGTCTCCCCGCCAGCCAAGCGTGGCGACTATGGCAACAACCGCCAAGATGATACAAGTCATATTCATGGAAGGTCTACGTCCAACAATGGGCGATATACGGCTGAAATGTTCCCCATTTCGTAAACGCCGAATTGAATGAGTTTTTTTTTATGACATAGGCGGCAAACGAGCAGACGGATTGCCTGGTGGTAAGCAATTACCGTCGCCCATGGGCACCCGCAACACCAGATGAGTCACAAGCGCGTAGCCGGCCTTTAAGGGGGGTTGGAGCTCTGGGAACCTTACTCACCATCAGGAACACAGCACTACATCCTGAAAGGTAGCAGTGCTATTATGGCTGTGTCTTCTGTAAGGAGGAGGTACTTCCCCAGTTGGGCTGCCCCAGATTCAAGCGTGATGGTCATCGCTGTGCCCTACCTCTCATTGTTGGACGTAGTTTAAGGACATACCCGGGTCAAAAAAGTTCTTAAATAACTACCATATTCGATTAGACATTATAGATGAAGAGGTGTTACTACTGTTAGTTAGGTTATCTGAGTGGTGCAAGAATTAAAAAATATAATCGCTTTGTTAACTGCGTCTCTTTCTGAGGTATGGGAGAGAACGAAAATCAATAGAAATTACTAATTGATTTGTTATACGCGTAGTGTTTAGTTGCCACAAATGTAATGTAAAAAAAGACAAATACAAACGAATTCAACTAAACTAATGTAAGTTCTAAGTGTCCACTGCTCGGTCCACGGCCACTCATCCATCGCCTGTCATAGTTGTTAGCCACCCTGCGATCAATTTATGATTTAACAATTTTATTGAAATATATCATAATAATTTATTTAATAATAATGTAACATGATGAAGAACACAAAAAAATTTAAACAAATAGGTAGACGTAAAATAAAATAGTGGTAGAAAGAGTTCGTAGGTCAGTCGGCGTGTGGAAGGGCGGCACCATCATCGAAGCCGAATAACTTCGCTGCTGTCTTCCATTTGTGGCGGGTGCCACGAATGCACATGCTGGTCGCTCTAATTATTGAAGTAATTATACGAGCCCTCAGCCAGCCCAATACGCGAGACAGGGATCTATCCCAGCGAGATGCGAGTGCTTCCCCGAGGTGTTTGACGAATGTTGCTAGTTGTGGTGCAAAAACTCCATCCACAGAGGTGACGAGAGGTGTAAAAGTGGCATGACGAAGCTCGCAGGCGTTGGCGTATTTGTTTGGTTTTTCCGACTCTGCTGATTTCAGGACAGAAGCAACAGGGCGTGAGGTGTAAGAGGGAGCGTCAGTGTCTACGACACGGATGTCAAACAACGCCTCCCTCTGTGCAACCCATACGCCCCGGCATGCTAAATCTCCTCGTAGGCCGGTTTCACCTTCAGTGACAATTGGTTCTTTTACTACATTTCCCCACGCTTGTTGGCATAATTCGCAAAAGAGATCCCTTATTTCGTTGTGACGTCTCGTTATTAGACCGCCGGTTTTACAACAGAGGGCGTGATCGATGTTGAAGTCGCTATTGCCGCATCCATCGCAAGATTTTGGCATTGAGATCGGTGTTCGATGGTATCGTATTGAGAGGGCATCTCGGAATTCGTGTGGAGACAGGTCAAAGTGATCTTTTCTTGTGGGTATAACGGATAGCCAATTAGAAGATTTTGTTTTCATTTTGGTCACAATTGATCTTTCAATGGATTTTTTGATAGGTGGGAGATTGGTTAAAATGGAATCTAAAAGGTTATCGTCATGTGCTTCTTTCAGTTTGTGGCATTCTTTACGTGCTTCGTTGAGGGATTTGTGATGCTTTGCGAGTTCCATATGCTTCATTTCAAGTAGGGAGGATGAAAGAACAGTGCCGCCTTCTTTAGACATATCATAGTATAAATTTGAAGTGGTGGCGCCATCGGATATTGCTAAGCCACCTTTATGAATGGGTAAGGAAAATAAGTCAGCTTCTAATGATGACACATCACCCCTATTAGAGTCGGCAGAAAAGTAGTGCGTAAGGTATTTGTTAAAGGATCAAAGAATTCTGCGGCATCTTTTAGGACTCGTAACAGAAAGGACCATTGAAATTGTGTAGCTTTGGTAAGGGCAGTATAGGCAGCTTGTGGTGAGTCTTTACATATGAGTGATAATTTTTCTAAGGTGGAAACCCATTTATGTATGTTCTTTTACGAATTCTTCTTTTCCTTCTCCAATGTAGCTTCCTAGATACCGAGATCCGGTTACAATCGAAACATTAGTATTCTTAAATATATGGGTTGCTTTTTGTTTGTCAGATTCAGATACTATTAGGAATGATTTATTGCCTTGGGGGAAATATCCGTAGGCCGGCCCTATGCTACTTATCTTCTTCCACCATTGAAATAGGTTACTAAAATTACCTTGGGCAGAAGAGTCATCAGCATACCAACATTGAGTGGTGTTATGGTCATCTTTGAGTTTATTTATTAAAGGTAAAGTAGCAAGAGCATATAGGGGCATGGCTAGCGGATCGCCTTGGGTAACACCTTCTTTGCTATAAATTCTCGTATTCGAGTTACGAATGACAAGCTCTGCGTGGCCGTTATAGGTGTTGTAAAGAAAGCGGGCACAATGTGGCCAGTATATTCGTGCCTGCCAAAGGGCTAATTGTCTGTTGACGGCATTAAAAGCGTTATTTGCGTCCACAAGAAGTAATCCCCAGTTTGAGCTGGGTTGGCATTCTTTCTCGAATAGGTCACTCATTGCATGTATTGCACCTTCAATGCCACTGCTTAATCCACTGCAAAGTTGCAGGTTTGTGCAAGCTTCAGTAACCTCGGAACCGGTGGCTTCAATCATACATTTCGATAGAATTCTCCGAAGGCATTCGCCAATACCGATAGGTCTCACGCCAGGGCATTTGTCCAGGGCTACAAGGCGACTTGACATGAGTGCTTGTATGTGACTCCAAGGAACATATTCATTGTTTAGTTTCATGGTTAGATGAGCGATGGCAATCCTTAGGTGTAAGCTTGCTTCTCCAAAACGTAAGAGATAGTCTTTCCAATTTTCAGATGTGGTGCCTGTTGGCCCTCCTCCACCATGTAATTTCCTGGCGACTGATTCGACATGGTCGCAAGTTATGTCAACGTCGAGAAGTGGAGGCATTTCGGGAATGTTTTCGGGTAGTGTAAATAAGTTATATTAATTTTATTGAAATATGATTACGTAGAATACCGCTTAAGGAAAAATAAGCTTGAATTCAGACTAAGATTAAATTTGATCATATTTTACAACTGAATTCTAAATTTAATACAAAATAATTTTATATTACTTTTATGCGACCACTCGTAAATATAGATTTCATTTATATTTTAAGATCAAAAGCACGATTAATTTACTAGTTTAATACGATTCCAAATATAGTAAAATATGTTTTTTGCATTTAATAGTAATTACAGGTTCATAAAAATAGATCATAATTATTTATTTTACTTTATTAAAATTCTGTATTTCTGAAAGTCAGAAAAAAAAATCTGTATTTTTATCAGAAAAATGAGTTCTTATGAGTGTGATTTCAATTTGTTATTAGTTTTTTTAATTAAATTATTTTATTAACCTTTTAAACTTCTATCGCTTTGACGACAGGTTTGGCCTAGTAGGCAGTGACCCTGTCTATGAAGCCGATTGTCCTGATTCAAATCCCAGCGAGGGCACTTATTTATGTGATGAGCACAGGTATTTGTCCCTGAGAAATATATGTTATATATACGTATTTAAGTGTGAGTATATTATATCATACTTGGCTTCGTCTTATTGAGTTTACCGTGGGGCTCAGTCAATATGTATTATAAGAATGTCTTGTAATATATTTAAATATTTATTATTTATCTATCAGACACAGATATTAGCTATATATTATATTCTTATTGATCTTATTATGCACATATATCATTTTAACAAAACTTACTTAAAAATATTTTTTTTGTTATTAGTTGACATAGTTGGCAGCACCATCTCTCTAGTTATATCCGAAACCCGAAAGTGATTCATATAGTAGGCGCAAGCACGTATGTTTTCCCCTTAGAGTTGATAAACGGTGCCCAATAGCCACACCACACCACCACCACACCGTTAAAAATGAAAAAGTAACAATGGTACATATTATATACTTGACAGACTGTGTTCGGGTAGCCCAATTGGTTAAAGCGTCACCCGTGAGCTATCACGAAAAAATCGAGAAAAAGTGAGAATGGGCTATCCTTCTCACTTTTTCTTAAGGGTTATATCATATATTTTAATTTATATTTGACCAATCATACAATGTTCGATTTTACGTGCCTTAAATCCTTAAATCAAATCGGAAAAATGGCGGTTTCGAGTGCTTCGCGTATCGAAACTCTATAAAACGCTGACAAAGTTTCACCGTCTCGCGTTCGGGGCTCGTAAATAATTTATTTCCGATACATAGCTGTTTATAACAGTAGTGATGTGTTTTGTAAAAAAAATCACAAGTGTGAAATAAGTATAAAAAAAATTTGCTGCATTAATTTTACTATGGGACGCTTTGGGGGACGTCCAACAGTGGACATCCTTCGGCTGATATGATAATGATAATGAAAACATTATAAAGCGTTATAAAACTACTCGTATATTCCATTATCCATGTCATTAAATCTAGCGTATACTGTCTTCAATATATATATATATTTTTATGACAAAAGGTGGCAAACGAGCAGAGTGATTGCCTGATGGTAAGCAATTACCATCGCCCATGGGCACCCACAACACCAGGGGAGTCACAAGCGCATTGCCGACTATTAAGGGGGGTCGGAGCTCTGGGAACCTTACTCACCATCAGGAACACAACACTACATACCTGAAAGGTAGCAGTGCTACAGCCATAAGGCTGTGGTCTAAAATTGGATGCACGCTCACACCACATGAACCATAAGGTCCATCAGGTTTAATATAAAATCATTAGCAATTGTCGAACTATACCTTCCGCAACTCGACAGATCTAAAAAAATAATGTTGCGATATCTTTATTTATTATACTCTGATCGACGATCCACCATTTTCCCATCTCTGTTATACACAAAATGCCTCATTCACTGGCTATGAAATTTTATACGTCTATCAAAATCATAAAGGCTCGAATGACAGGCGACCACACTCGGCCAGGTGATGTCGGATGTTTCCACGCGAATGCAGATTCCCATTTCAAATACGAATTACATTTCGAGGTATTTTGGTATTTACCCTTGTCCGGGCGAAGGCGGTTTGTCGCCCACATACTTATATTTACACGTGTGATTACTCTTCAATCTTATTTTGCGTAAATTTTCCTAGATTTTGAAAGTTATTTTATTTTATATTTGAGTATTAAGGACATACAAATACAATTTACAGTTACAATTCACAACAGCAAATACAATTTATATCCGCTATAAATAACAGCAGTACACATAGCCAATTAAAAATATCCACCAATTAAATATGACTGAGCACGCAGGCCACAAGTCAAATGAAAAGAGTTAAATACATTGTAAAAATACTACAATTACAATTTAATATGTGTGACGCATCATACATATTAAATTAGTATGCAGAATTAAAGAGAAAAAATTAGAGCCTGAACCGCGGAATATTGAGTGGAGGTATTGACCATCATCAGTAGAACTGTAGAACGTAAGTCTTATAATTATGTTATTCATTTTTTTATATGTACATGGTATTGGATAATGATTTAACAAAATTTAACTATTGTAGGTCTGATTTTTCAATCGTCAGAAAAGCACATATCCAACAGTTAACCATAGAGTTATTTGCCAAACTAGGCTTATCTGAAGATTAAATAATCGGTCTGGGTCTTTAATGATTTATATTATGCTTCTATTTAGACTTCATCCAAGTGGAGTAATTTTGTACTAAAATAACTTAAAAGCTCAATTTGATAGTATCGATAGAATTATATTTACAAACGCGGTTAAGCTCCGTTTATTTGTAATAATGTGTAAAAACCACGAATATTAAAATCAGTATTATATTTACAAAGGTTAGTTACTCACACTATTGATACAGCAAATCATATTGTCTTTTTACGCTAGTAACATTACCCCAAATTGTGTTTCTTCTTCAGGTAGCTTGCCACACTAATGTACGAGTATATAATAGAAACTCGTGGTTATAGTTCGGAATAATTAGCTTTCAGACAACGTTTACGATTACGTGACCTGCGGGCAGGGGAGGATATTGCGCAGTGACCGCTGCCCACATCAAACGCAAATCATAGACCAAGAGCTAGCTACGCCAATAATTTTATTTCTATAAATATGTTTATTCCCTTTTGAATTCCTACTACCATTACACGCCGGGAAAAGAAATCGTATAAATAATGTTTATGTTTCACCTAAAATCATAACTTATTCGGTCGGAAAAACGGTTAGAGTGTATATAATGGAAAATCTAGAGACCGATAACGTATTAAAGATGTAATAGGCATTTGGCATAACAAACATTATTTGATCATATTTTTCAACGTAAGAGCACAGTGACATGTAATAGTAGTTTATGTATCTGTACATAATGAAGGGCATTACAACAAGAGTGTGGGTTTATGAAACGAGCCGAAGGCGAGTTTCATAATAATATCACACGATTGTTGTAATGCCTGATTATGTATAGTTACATACACTACTTTATCTACACACATATCATTAAGTGTTTAAGATGGGTTCAGAAACCGTAGGGAAGTGACTTATTACCAAGGTTACTTGGAAACATTAAAAAGTCAACGAACAAAACAGATGACAGCTTGGAACGGCGGCGTTGCATATTTCGTATCTCAGTCAATTTTTTTTAAAACCATAGACAAGCGAATGAAATCCCTATTCTACTGTCACTCGAGTTCAAATGTCGTTCGATTTATATTAAAAAAACATAACGAATTGGCGTTTCGTATCAATGGCTTTTTTAATATCTATAGATACTAGATTAGACACCCCACTTGAATTTGACAGCTGTTCCAAATTTAAATTCATAACCTACTGATTTCAGTAGGTAATGTTAACATTACCTACTGAAATCTTTCTGATGGTTGGTAATGCTGGTCATTTGGCCTACGGTTTCTGGACGCATTTTAGAGCACTTATGATATGTACGTAGATAAAATAACTTAAATAATACTATTAGATATAGCTTTGAAAGTGTATAATAGCGAATCGGAAAAAGTATATAAATTGCTACATAATACTGACAGAATTTATAATAATTTATAATAATATATGATAATGTATAATAATATTTGTTCCTGAGTCATAGGTGTTTTCTTTGTATTTAAGTATTTATATGTATTTATATCTATCTATTATACATATATATTGTCGTCGTCTAGTACCTACAACAAAGCCTTACTGAGCTTACCGTAGGGCTAGGTTGATTTGTGTAAGATTGTCCCGAAATATTTATTTATTATTTATTTTATTTATGGTTGCCAACCCACTTGCCTAACGTAGCGACTTATAGCGGCTATGTCCAGCAGTGGATGTCGTGCGGCTGAGATGATGACATTGATGACCATATGATAATGATATATTATATATCATCAAACCATAATATCAATTTTAAGTGCAGTAATATTATATAAATCTAAAAGTCCTTAATTATGTTCGAATATTCGTCATTAGCTCTGAGCCTTTACTGACGTTATCAGCCGTCCCATTTGACGTCCACTTGTATTGTTTCACCCTGATCTGCTGCGGGCATATTGCAAAACGACGAATCTGGCAACAGACAGCGGTTCAATTGATTACCTGGCTTTAGATATATCAGTTAAAGTATTGAATAGAGAACTGAGAAATATCAAATACTTGTTGGTTAACAACGGCATCATAAAAAAACAAAAAAAGTCCCTAATTATGTTCGAATATTCGTCAATAGCTCTGAGCCTTTACGGACGATATCAGCCATCAAATTTGACGTCCACTCGTATTGTTTCACCGTGGCCTGCTGCGGGCATATTACGAAATGACGAAGCCAGTTAAGCACTGTTCCGTGGAGCTAGTAAGCTATGAGCTATCAGCTATTTCAAAGGACAAAAGATAATAGATCCCGTGTAAATAAAAGAGACATATATGTCATAGCCGGGCGATGGTAGTTCATCGCCGGGATCGGGACGGGATCGATTATCTTTTGTCCCTTGAAATAGCTGTTAGCTCACAGCTTCTAGCTCGCGGTGGGACCAGTGCCTTACAGTTAGTGTTCCATTTACTCCACCTCCACTTCCAGCTTACCTGTCTTGAGGAATATCATTCGATTGGTGTGTTGGTTAACTTTAGCATCATAAAAATAAAGCAGTCCTTAATTATGTCGACTGTTGGTCCTTCGGACTAAAGTTCTGGTGACAACTGCAGTTGGCAGCTGACTAAAAACCAATCTTAACATTTTTTTCTATAAATAACTTTATTTTGAGGCTGTTACTCATTGAGTTTAGCTTCAAAAACTTGACTAAAGGATGTCTATGTAGTTGTGTCGGTGTATAGATCAGTTACGTTGAAATTCATGTGACACATTACTAATACATAGGTCTGCTGCTTTAACCTAAACATGCTATCTGAGATCCACGTCGATACGTCGCCTAATTATTGATTACCATAAACTCATATAATTATCATTTGTCACAGTGCGGCTTTTTCACAACAAACATAACCTAACTTAAAGTATTTACTTTAAAAGTCCTGACAATTCCCATAGTTTATGAAAAAAAAAAAAGATTATGTCAAATGCTGAATTCTCATGGCTAATGATGAATTATGACGACAAAAAAAATTATGCGCCCCGGCACGCACTCATGCGATCTGCTATGGCATGACATTAAGATCGTTTAATTCATATTAATAGTATAATTCATATTAATATTAATTTTAAAACGTAGCAAAGTGAAAACGTAAAAGAACCTTCGTAAATCATGACATAATTCAAAATTGCGAATTAAATTTTGACGTGTTGTGGTTAAAAGGTAAACTGAGTAAGGTTATACGTCCGCATTTTCGTTAACATATTATAATATTTATACAAGGTAAACGGGCCAAATAAATACAATATTTTGATCACTGCAAATTTTATAATCTGATTTTCAGTTTGCAATTCCTCCATATAAATATTTGACGCAGATGTAATGACGAGTAAGTTTTTGCCAATTCATGATAGAGACACATATCTGAACTTCGCGGTGTGTACCCATTATTCTGAATAAATAAAATACAAAAACAAAAAACATTCTAACTAAGCAGGTCTTACTTAAGCGTATATGTAATTAATATTAAATTAAATTAAATTAAAAATTACCCTGAACCCTACGAGAATGAAATAATCCGCATGGACCCGGATGAATACTAGGTATAGATAAACCATTTAAATAAACGAGTGTTAATAATAATACCACGATCGAAATGAATGGTCTTATGTAATTTTTCATAGGTATGGTAAAGACGACACTATTTTTGTCCGTCCTTCCTATAGTCTCACATATTTTTGATCCCCTTCAACCTTTCAGAACTGTCAAAGTTGGAGGGATATATAAGCAAATACAATTGGAGTTTTCTTGTGAAATAAACCGAATTTGCAAAACTAATAAGCTTATGTTTTTGTTATAAACAGAATGCAAAATTATGGTGAACTAAGGTGACGGCACCAGTAATGGACACGGAACCAATCATGAACATTAGTGCTTATTTCAAAGGAGTTGAGTGTTGTGCATTTGTTGGGACATATTCAATTTATAACTTTATGATTTTTGAAATAAGAACTAAGTGTCCATCATTGGTGCCTGTCAGCTAAAAGTGTCCAACATTTTGGGCTGCAAAAGCGTATTGGCGTACGCGGATGCGTGCTCCAGTCATCATTCCTCCTAGAGACTGGCTAAATTTGACATCAACATCTTCTAACCGCGCAAGTTATCGAACTACCCGCACTTGATTGTGTTTATCAACTTGAACGTTTTGCACACTAGAGATGTCACTCGATCGATGTGGTATTTGTTGACGCCTGCGTTTACCAATGACTGGATTTTACGAGGACTAAATCCCATTGAGTTGTAATAATGAGGTGCAGGTTTGTTTGGTTACTTTTGGTTAGCTTTGGATGTCGTCAGTACACCAATTCGCTCACCCCGCGTCATCAATAGAAACAAAATACGAGGTTATTTAACTAGTCCGGACGTCAGTTGGCTATAAACATGTGTTATTGTTCAGTTCAGATTGAATCTGTGGACATTTGGAATTATGTTGATTGTAACAAGTTACATGAAATTAATCTTTGAATTAGCAGACTGCCTGCTCCGAGATTATGGTCCATCAACATTTGTACCAAGCAAAGAAGATTTATTTACATATTTCTGATGTAAGAATTGTATCAGTATACTATCGTTGATGAAACTCGGTACGCGCCGTACTATAAGTTTTGTGCGCTTTGCTTACTGACGTAGGTAGAAGAGAGGATATTTATCATATTTTTGCATTATAATATTTGCATATTGCATATGTATACAATGTTTTCCCTGCATTAATACTGTATTCTTTTAAAATTTGAATGTATTAATTTAAAAGATTATTTTTATTTTCAGGTAAATTGAGCGTGTAGCTTACCTATGATACCTGCAGTTTATCCAACATAAAAGGTAAGGACTAATTCATTAGCGTCTCTGATTATGTAGATTAACTATAGGTAACAAAGATAAAAAACTAAGCTAACGCATGTAAACTTTAGTGAGACATATTATATCAATTAAAAATTAACAAGGCTCAACTCACGTTTATTTAGTCACTCGCGCGATATGTTTCGGAGAACAAAGGCCTCCATTTTCAAGCACTAAGAATGCTGAGTGTCCGTTCGATTTGTCGATCGCGTCGCCGGCCCGTGCGACGACAGTTCTCCGAAACATGTCGCGCGAGTGACTAAATAAACGTGAGTAGAGCCGTGTTAATTTTTAATTTAAGCTAAAGCACCTGGCCTATGTAGTAGTAACGTGTGTGAGGATGTCGGCAGGATTTGAACCCGTTTCTCCAACTTTTTCGGCTGACGTCTTAACCAATTAGATCACCCGTATACAGCGAAACCCGTTGAAATTTCTAGAGTATATTATTTAATCTTGTTTTTAAACGGTTTTTGGGTACCGTTTAACGACAGTAAGGTGAAACATTACTTGCTTACACCTCCTATATGTGACATTTTCTATGAAAAGGGACCTTATTGTCGATGGCAATTACGTCAAACCGCGATGCGTTTATATCACGTTTTCTTTAACAACGACATAAGCGCCATCGACAATAAAGTCCCTTTTAACAGATAATGTCACATATGAATCATAATCCATAGTAATATTATAAATGTGAAAGTAATTGTCTCTGTCTGTCTGTATGTTACCTCTTCACGCTTAAACCTGCATATCTATACATAATAATTTCACATGTCTTTAAGACGGGCAAGGCTGGCCGACGAAGTAGTTAGGAATAGCTAGTACTATAATATAATAATAAACATAATTAATAAATAGCTAGTACTATAATATAATAATAACATTTACAGGGGCAACATCCGCTTAGTGTACCCCTTACATTTCATTAAATTGTCGAAAGGGCCTCTGCGCGTTGGCTCGATCTGGCTCCGCGTACGCCTTCCAAATGTCCGGAACACCATTGTTCCGTGTACGGAAGAAACATAATTCAAACAGCAATTTATGCAATAATCCAAAAATGTATATTTGTATCATTGCTTGATTTGTATCATTATACACTTAAAATTACGCGCATCCTTTTGTAAAAAGTATTGAAAACTTACAGTTTGCATTTTACCGTAACCTTACCTTTTGTTAAGATTTCAAGTGTTAATAATATGAATTGTATAGCGTGAATGGATTGTTGTTCAAAATCAAGTTTATTCAGCAATAAGCGAGTTTAAATTAAATGTACAAGCTGAAGGTAAACTTCGGCGAATAGTCGAAAACCTATTAAACCCGTGTTAGCTTGTTTTTATTAGTTTAAAAACTATTCGGGCTGGTGCGCATGCCCCTAAAGTTTGAACGTATTATTACTATTATTTAGATTTAAAAAAAAGTCAACTCGCTTTTAAACCTATTAAGTATTATTTAGACTATAACGCGATATTTAGCTATCTTTACACATGTTGGTTATTTATTAGCGCAAATTAAATTTATTAAACTTAAGTTACATGTTTATATGTACCATCCATTTTGTTGTTAAGTTCACTCACTATTTTCTTAACTAAGACCCATGATCACTTTCGTTAAACTATAAAAAACTGTTTCAGTGTTTTTTTATTTATTACCCTTACAATTTTTAATTGACTGCCTTGAAGGCGGTTAGGGCAACAACCCTTTGACTGCCATCGTCTCATATATAAGACAAAGTCACAACGTAAATGACACCGTCATATATTATGACAGAGTTCAAAATTGAACTTTACATTTTTGACGTTCGGCGGTCAAAAGGTTGCTGGGTTTGGAAGAAAAGCGTCAAATAAAATTTTGGACAATAGATACTTAAAAGAACACATAAAACTAACAAACATAAAATTGTACCCATGTAACCTAAAATAATGGCCTAGAAGATTCATTGGTTATTTCCATTATCAACTAACATTTCGGCGGATGAGAAACAACAGGGTTAAACTAATTCAACTGTCGAAATAAGACGTTATTGGGGAAAAACAAATGACTACATTAAAAAATATATATACTTTTTAATTTTATTCTTTCTTAACCGATACTTAATATATTATCACAAGAAAATAAAATAACAAATGGAATAATATTACAGGAGTACCCGAGTAAACAACCAATTCCGGCCTTGTGCCGAAACATTTTTGCCCCTCAGGTAAAAGGGACGCAACATCCTCAAACAAGTCAGGCTAGATGTCCATTAGTGGAACAAAGCATATTTTATAACGTCATTACGTTGTCAGGCGAATCAACTTTACTTGTGGAAAATTTGACTAGGTAGAAAGCTCTTACAGGGTTTGGAAATTTCATTACATAATATATCCATTTGAATAGAAAAGAACGGAGTTTATTCCGTATCAAAAAAGGTATATGTATCAAAGGTATTAAAGCAAAACTGTAGAAATTGTTATAATACTAATATTATTACAATTTTTATAGTTTTGCTTTGATATTTCTTTTTCGTTGGAGGCAAACAGCGCAGGACCGTTCGTCTTGGCGATCATTGGGGGAGGCCCATGTCCAGCAGTGGATGTCTTTCAGCTGAAATGATGGTGAAGATTATGACATTGATGATGAAAGTCGACCGGAGGATGTAAATGTAATAAAAGTTTCTTTATAACAAAGATATTTTTTTTTTATTTTATGCTTTAGGTATCACATTATCGTGATAATAGAGGGTCTAATAGTTGAGAGTTCAATTTAATAGACAACCAATTATTATTTAATTAATGATACCTATTTTTTAAATGTAATTACGATTGACAGGCAAGGGTATTCTTTTTATAGTAAGCAGTAATTATTAATTTATTTATTTACCATTCTTAATGTAATTTAATTATAAATACATTAAGTTAGTTTATAATTTTCCAAAACAGTTGTTACCAAAATCCATTAATTGTCTTTCTACTTAATAAAATATTTTCATACTTAACTACAGAAACTGTCGTATCGGTGTATCGTACACGTCATGGCACCGTAGACTAGTTAATTGTGGAAGCTGCCAGCTGTACACAACAGTAGCATCAACCAGCATCTTCAATATACTTTGTAGAGGGACATTAGGAGCCTAGGGGCTGAAGGTCCCGATGCCGAACGCACCTCAATTACTTTGACGGACGTAAAAATATTACCCAAAACATACAAAGATATATGACCCGCCGGAAATCCTTTCTGGCCCTCCTAAAATTCAATTTCCTTGTCATAATATGACCAATAAACCCTTTTATGAATGAAGTCCAGAATTACGACGTCCCAGATTTTTATACGGAATTGAAATGCGAGTCTGTGTTTTATAGCTTTTGGTACGATATACATATGTGTATATTGGAAATAAAAGGTTTGAAATGTCGATGGTACTAAGTAACTAGAAGAGTAATCATTTAAAATACACTGACTTACGTAGACATGTATAATAATTATGAATGTCACAAATTAAAACTTTAAAGATGAAAAAACTCCTATGATAGATACAAATCGAATAATAGGTTTAATTGAAATCCTAATGAAATAAAATATTGTTCATTGAAAAAAAAGAGAAAAGAAAAAAATATATACAGGGACATTGAACATTTTAAACTACTTATTAAAGCAATTTCAACCGTCAGGAACGGTTATAAACATACCTGATATTGCTTGTTTGATACAACATAGCGGCGGTTGTTGCTTACCATGAGGCAATCCGTCTGCCGGTTTGCCTCCTATATCATAAAAAAAATAAAACGCCATAATTCCTCCAGCCAGAAATCCACTGCAAGCACTAGCAAGGAAAGATATTCCTGATTGATGTCGGCATCACGTGACCGCGCGCCACTCGATCGATCACTGACGTTAACTAAATAAATAGTTACGACCAGACACTATTAACACGTTCGCTGCTGCAGTTAGTTAACAACGCAGTTAACCATACTTGGGACAAGGTCGATCGGCCCGATAACGCACCGAACTTGTTAAGTCATTTTTGCTAGTTTAGTTTACTCCACTGCACACATACAAGAAATGGAATGACAATATCTATACAAAACCGTCTATAAATAACCTCCCGAAGACTGGTGTGCCACATGTAGTACAAAAGCTTCAATTAAATTATGACTCTTTGTCAATCTGACAGAGTGTAAGTTACGCTGGCAAACTTTGAAACTTAGTCGTCAGGAGGATATAAGAACTAAATAACATAATTTGCAGTATTTCGACGCTGAATGGTAATGCTAATTCGCTGTTAGAAAAAGCTACCTTCTGGTTTCCAGTGGTATCTATGATTTTTTTATAACCTAAGCCCCACAGTCTCAGAGTCTCGGCTCTGAATGCCAAAAAGTATTGGGGGGCGATATCCTGATATTTACAAATCTTTCTGCACTAGGCCGCCTCCGCCGCTGTACTAGCCTTGAAAGTGGTTCTTGTGGTAGATGGGACGGAGTGTATCCACACAAACAGCGCCCCATCTCTAAAATATACCGCCCTCTTGCCATCACCGCGTGACATTCCGTTAGGTTCGATGATGACCGGTACGGTGGCAAAAGTCAAGCTGACGATATTTATGGCGGCGTGGTGAGAGAAGCGACCGGCACTCAATCGGCAAGAAAGCCCGTGGTGTCCAAGTTTATCAACAAAGCTTGTGGGGGTTACAAACCTGCCGCCAGTCTGAGCGTCTCGGGATCCAGGAAGGTACCAATTTGGAATGACAGACAGGCGTGGAGCCACTGGCCGATTTCCTATTCATCAGAAGCCAGCAGCCGCGCGCGAAAATGACCCGAACTGGAATTTAGGAGTTATTTCATATTCTATTTTAGAGAGAGCGTCGTCCTAGCTCCGTTGAATATTCGAGTAAAATAAATGACTCAAATTATTACAAAAACAATAAACATTTTGTTAAACCGTCTACAATTAACGAATAGGGAGCTCATTGCAACTTATATGAATTCATTTAGAGTGCAGCTGAATAAATGTATGTCATTCGAAATCTGGTATCGGAATACAAATTAACCTGGTCTGTGGAGCATTAGCAAAGTGGTTGGTGCCGTTGGCGGCGCCAGCATAAGCAAGGCACCGTACCGCTAACTCCAGACTGCAAATTTTACAGCACTTCTCCAAATTTTAAAAACGTAAGTAGCCAACGCCAAATTTTACCTTTTCGACAATTCTACGAAAGCTTATACACTGTGACCCAAATAACCCTAGCAAGTCCTGGGACACCAAACGACCGGAACCCACAATAGTCCAATCTGCATAATTATTTGTATTACGATACGCAGGTATGGTTTACTGGAGTGTTATCTTTTGAGTACAAATAGTCAGATGTACTCGTAATTAGGTCAAGGTTTTTACTTTTTCTACCTGTTCTGCTGGTCTACCTATTCTATTACTCTGTTCTGTTAGTTTTAAAATAAAACAAATCATTTGTTTAAATATATAAAGCATTAAAGAAAGCAAGATTTCCTGCACAAATAGAAATGATAAACAATTTACAATTAATAATAATAAATAAATGTATTAAGGACCACTGTTTGTAGTAGGTGCATCGGTAATTAGATTACTTAAACCTATTTTTTGTAAAAATCTTTTATACACTTAGTTACCATTTTTTTCTTTAATTAATTACTGCGTTATTCGAAAGTTTGCAATTTTTAAGCTATATTTTTTTTATTAAAAACGTTGGTTAATTTTTGTTATTTCGGTTACAAGATAGTTATTTGAACTACATCATCATCATCATTTCAGCCATGAATGATATAATTCTGAGGGGCAATTGCCATAGTCGCTACGCTTGGCAGGCGGGTTGGCAACCGCAGTCGCTGTAGATTGGATTTCGATGGACGCTGCTGCCCATCTGAACTTCATCGGATCTTTATTATTGGTCAATAGAATACCATTTATATTTAAATTGATAACTTTATCAAAACAATGCATACGTAACTCTATATTGCATTTTTATAGTTTACAAATAAAATATAACGGCTTAAATTCAGTCGTTATTATTTCTAGCAAATATTACTCATTCTCCAAGCAGAGGAAACATCTTGAAAAGTTTTACATTTTTCTTTTAAGTTTATTTTCGTGATAAATTGCGCATCCCGGCTCACATTCACTTTCTTTTTTCAAGTATCAAGCACGACTTTAACATAAATTTTTCAGTTGGAAAATTCACATTGGCTTTTCTGTGTAAAAGTAAACTTTGCGGTCTCTTAACACTCTTGACAAAGCACTTTGGGTGTCATTGTAATTTTCTTTATTGTCCAACATAATTAAATAAATTTGTCAACTTGACTCTGCGTTCTGATGGCCTCATTTTGTTATTATGTACTTAAATTTGTTTTGTTTCTTTTCCCAACGGCTGGTGTTAACAACAGTGGTTTTATTATTACAAGCTTTTATTTGTCTTGCAATGTATGTTTTGCCGTGTTATGCCGGCTGACTAGAACAGCATCACCCCATCGCCACCCCATCACCATCTCCTTCCGCTGGTGTCGTAAAAGGCGACAAAGGGAAAAGTCCTACGGACGGGCAGCAGCGTCCGTCGAAACCCAATCTACAGCTACTGCGGTCGTCAACCCGCCTGCCAAGCGTAGCGACTATGGCAACTACCCCCAAGATGATACAAGTCATATTTTTGGGACGCCTATGTCCAGCAGTGGACTGCATACGGCTGAAATGTATGTATGTATGTGTATGTATGTATGTTTAGATAGATAGAAAGATGGATACTTTATTCAATTTTTGACAATGTTGTTATAAAGGTCCCTGCAAAACCGTTTATCCGCGTGGAATATTGCAACTCAATTTTAAAGCAGACATCTTTAACCGATTGCTCTGAAATAGCACACATTTGTGGTGACAATCCAATATTATGGTACCACCATCTGATGCTAGAGCCAGAAGGTAGCAAAAGCAACTCCTAAAATAAATACACAAGATAAACTCGTGGTGTTTAGGCCCGTTAGAATCGTTTCAAAGAGATGACGATTGAGCAAAAAACAGTAAACAACTAAGTAAAAACTTACTTGTAACTTAAAGTATAAGAAGGAATCTCATAGCCAAATAGTGATACATATTACCAATATACAGCAAAGGTTTTGTTGCTGTTTTATAACGTTTATACCACTCTTTAGTGTTATTACACTTTTTATATGCCTACTTTGCTAATTCTATATTAAAACATGTTTAAAAATATGAGTAGGTAATTCGTTTCTTTTTTTGGAAATAAAACAATTTTGACTAAAATACCTATATAGGTAGAAATTCAGCCGAGTAAAGCCAATTCACAAGCTATATAAGCCATCATTTTTAATACCCTCGACACTAAACCCGAGACTCACCCGAGATTTCCCTTTAAAATGGATGCCAGGAGAATGGTTTTACGACGCAAACTTTTTTGAAAGTAAAAAGGAAATTCCATCGCTCATATCGTGACGTATAACTTCTTCGTCCGACGACGGCTCCATTGTCCGGGAAAGTTATGCGAAATAATCAAAGTGTTTTTAAATACTCATATCTAAATATACCTACTAATATTATAAACGCGAAAGATTGTATGAGGATATTTGTACGACTTACACACTAAAAAAATGAAATTCTACAATAATGTAGCTTATACATCAGAATAAGACATATGCTATAATTTATAGTGATATTATGTTTTACCACATTGAAGTAATGCATATTTGGCGTTGACAAAGTCACGAGCAGAAAGTAGTATTACATAATAAAAACTGTTGTGAGCCATGTTACTACTACTTAGTCACAAACGGATAAACTCAAGTGTAACTTAACACGTGTATTTACCCGAAACATGTCGTCTAGTGTGATATAAGTAGTCATTAGGTAGTTTATCCGTTTGTTACTAACAATAAGTAGAAGTTAGTATTATAATATAAAACTTATTTCACTAGAAAAAAAAACATTTAGTATAAATTTATAGATAATAATCGTACTCACATTTATGATGTGTCATAGATGGCGGTGACGCGAATAGGAGCTTGGTATTTTTTGCCTTATAGATAGGCCTCCCACAAACAGCGACTCAGGAGGCCTAATGTAGACCTAATGTTTCTGTAGCGCATCTGGGATGTTTGCAGAAGCTGGAGTAGACTGATTTTATGCGACTATGCGCAAAAGAGCCGCCTCCCTGGTGCGTCGGGTGCGAGGCAGCCCCAATAACATCCTGAGAATGATAGGGGACAGGTTCGACTGCCCTTACATTCGCCATTGTTGTGGGCTACATACCCCAGCTGGTTAGGTTATTTTTATAATTTGTTAATTTTTATTTTATTTTATTGGACCCGGGTATGTCCTTAAACTACGTCCAACAATGAGAGGTAGGGCACAGCGATGACCATCACGCTTGAATCAGGGGCAGCCCAACTGGGAAAGTACCTCCTCCTTACAGAAGACCACAGCCATAATAGCACTGCTACCTTTCAGGCATGTAGTGTTGTGTTCCTGATGGTGAGTAAGGTTCCCAGAGCTCCAACCCCCCTTAAAGGCCGGCAACGCGCTTGTGACTCTTCTGGTGTTGCGGGTGCCCACGGGCGACGGTAATTGCTTACCATCAGGCAATCCGTCTGCTCGTTTGCCGCCTATGCCATAAAAAAAAATATTTTTATTTTTATTTTTATTTGTAATTTTATGTATATTTTAAATGATTGTATATATGGACCTCATGTTGTCTGAAATAAATGATGATTTGATTTGATTTGATTTAATGTTTTACTTCATATTCAAATATTTAAATGGTTAACATAAAAGTTAATGTGCCAAAGCTATAACGACAAATAAAAAATAATAATTTAAAATGGATGGCTGTTTAGGATCATAAACAGATTTTGCCCTAAAACATTGCTTTTCTAACCAATATGTTGTGTAACATATTCCAGCTTCTATAGCCAGATTTAAACATACATTTTTGTTACTTTATTAAATTTAGGATCAGACGCCATTTTTATAACATTATAAATGTCTCCATTTTTCATGTCTTTTCAATACGATACATCATGTTGATTTATAAGTAAACTAGCAGCCCGTCCCAGTACCGCAACGTGTAGTTTTAATGTTTGACAAAAATCACACCATGAGGTAAAATATAGAAAATTTCACACATTTTATTTTGTTTTGAATATTCTATAGCCTATATTTATCGGGGATAATTTAGGCCGAAAGGCGCAGCTTGGGCAGACCCCCCACAAGGTGGACCGACGATATGATGACCAACTGGATGCGGGTGGCCCAAAACCGGTCACCGTGGGTCGCTTTGAGGGAGGCCTGTGCCCAGCAGTGGACATCATTCAGTTGATATGATGATGATGATGATGATGATGGTGATGATGAATTTAGGCTTCAATGGTAAAAAATTGGAGTCCGCTTGGCAACTACTCCCAGGATTTGGCGTAGGCACTAGTTTTACGAAAGCAAATGCCATCTGACCTTCAGAAGGTAAACTAAGCCTTATTGCCATAAATTATTATTGCTTATTAAAATAAGCCTTATTCCTGAGGGTCATAAGTGAGAAGCCTGACTGCCCCATTCTGGGACACTGGATGCGAACGCATGTGCACGTACCGGGTGTTCCAGAGGGTGGCAGATATTTAAATTAAATTATTTGATATTTTGATATTTAAATTATATTATTTAGTATACTACTAACATAGCTTAAGTGTTATGTAATTAAATTAATCAATAATAATAATGATAATTACCATATGGACTCTGTTCGAAATAAACAAATTTTATTTTATTTTTATTTTTTTTTATTTTTTTTATTGGGATTAGTCCGCGTTCCTCATGATGTTTTCCTTCACCGAAGAGCGACTGGTAAATATCAAATGATATTTCGTACATCAGTTTTGAAAAACCCATTAGTACAAGCCAGGATTTGAACCTGCGACCTCCGGATTGCAAGCCGCACGCTCTTACCGCTAGGCCACCAGAACGTCTACCCGTCATTTTCGTACTTGTTAGAACGTGACAAATATTGGGACAAGTGATAAAAACCCGACCATAATTAGGCTAGCAGCGCTTCAAAACGTCTGTTCATAAAAACCAAATTCTGAAAGAAGGATACTCTTAATAAGAACGGTTCTTGTTAGCCTAAACGCATCAAAATGAGTAATTTTTAATTGCGTTTGAAGTGCAGAGAAATTACATCACTGGCCTAATCTGCTTCATTTTATGTACAGAAATTACTGAATTGAAATTCATTCTTATCCGAAAAATATCCAAATGATTCAAGTTTTCTTGTGATGTATGTGTTAAATCAGTTTTAGTTTTCTTTAACGGTGGGACTAAACGTAGAAGTTAGTCTTAGCTTCTAAGGCGAGGCTTTTTCCTTCCATTTGGTCGGATTACATCGTGTGTTGGACTTGCAGTTCGTTGATTAAAGGATGGCTACAGTTACACCGTAGCGAGTACTAGTGTACTTGAATCTCAGTTTTGCAATAAAGAATATAATATTCACCTGTCAAACCTCCATCTTGCGTCTTTTTATCACCACTCGTCTCTACTAAAATTAGTTTTTATATCTCTAATACTAATCAGTTGTATTTATTTAATTTTTGCCTGCAAATTAAGTATTTCCTACAGTTTCATTTTCTCAAATGGTATGGTAAAATATCAATATAAAATTGGGATATGAACGCAATGTTAATCGAATTATTATTTTCGTTTTTAATGTATGAATAGACGGCTTAAGAGCTCTAGTTTCAAAATACCCTAATTAAATAGACTTTGCTTGACTAATTAATAGGTAGTTCAATCTAAGCTCTCAAAAATCAGGAATATAGGGGTCTCGACACCAATTACAACTTTGTTGCCTTTGGCGTCGAGACCCTCGGTCCGTGGGGTCCAGTAGCACAAGGCTTGTACCGCCAGTTGGCTAAACGGCTGGTCGACATCACCGGTGACAAAAGAGCTGTCAGCTTCCTCGCTCAACGCATAAGCGTAGCTGTTCAGCAAGGAAATGCTGCCAGCATCCTCGGCACTATGCCACAGGGACCAACATTAGAATTAGATTTTTAGTTTTCCTACTTAAATATTAAGTCTAGATTTAGTTTTTAAAATATGTTTTTTTTTACTCTTAATATTTGTTTGTTTCCATTTAATTTTAATTTTAGCATTATGGTTATTTAATTAAATTATAAAATCATGCAACGTGGTCAGTGCCAGTCAAAAATTGACCACGTTGCTTCTTTTGTCTTATTTTGAATAGAGTATTTAAAACATCTGAGTTTATTGCCAGTCATAGGTTTTGCTGC
The DNA here is from genome assembly GCA_022674325.2 of Grapholita molesta. Lineage (NCBI taxonomy): Eukaryota > Metazoa > Arthropoda > Insecta > Lepidoptera > Tortricidae > Grapholita > Grapholita molesta. The sequence goes on along the minus strand of CP053124.2, from coordinate 16,351,350 downwards.
TTAATTTTTACAAAGCTCCCAAATTATAGATGTCATGGTTTCCTTGGCCTACCAAAAATATAATTTCCAGGCAATACTCAATTAATATTTTATTTAGTAACCTCCTATTAGATAAACGGCATGGTGTGATATACGTCATCATTAAAGACCAAGTTCTGAAATTTCCACAAAGCCTTCTTACTTTAAGAGAGTGTGATTCCTATAAGCGTACTTAAACATGAACTTTTTACCTTTGAAAATAAAAGATTTTCAAAAATGTTACTTTAGGGAATTCCGCTAAAACAGTAAGCTTCTTATAATTTTCTTTTCTTGACCTTTTTCGTGAATATGTAACGACTAGTCATTTGTAAAACGAATAAATGTGTATTTTTCAGGTCAGTGTTATTTATTTATATAATTTTATTACAGAGATCAAACTAACCTTACTTAGCAAAATTGTGTACTGTGGGGTGGATATAAACAAATAAATAAATAAATATTTCTGGAAAATTTTACACAAATCGACCTATTCCTACGGTAAGCTCAGTAAGGCTTGTGTTGTAGGTACTAGACGACGCTATATATAATAAATAGATACATATAAATACTTAAATACATAGAAAACACCCATGACTCAGGAACAAATATCTGTGCTCATCACACAAATAAATGCCCTGACTGGGAATCGAACCCAGGACCATCGGCTTCATAAGCAGGGTCACTACCCACTAGGCCAGACCGGTCGTCAACATAAACAGGTCAGGTCAGACAACATCAATAGCGAATAAAATAAACCTAGAAAGGTATCTGCCATTAATAGAAATATGTTTCTACAATTCACGCTCACTTATTGTCACTTTTCAATTGTTAACCATGCAGATTTCTCTATTTTTGTGAAGCAAGTCTAAAATGGTATATTTTAATGGCCTATTTCATATTTTCTTCTTGATGTCAACTATACAAGATGATATCGTCGGGAATAGTGCGATACCGCGTATCTACAAATATCGTTAGAGCTGGAAAAAAAACAATGTACAAAGAAACTGTATCTTGTTGCATTAAATTGATTAATTGACGAGAGGTCTGGCCTAGCGGTAGCCCTGCCTATCAGCCGACGGTCCTAGGTTCAAATCTTAGAAAGGCCATTTATTTGTGTGATGAACACAGATGTATTTTATTCCTGAGTCTTGGGTGTTTTCTATGTATTTCAGATTTTATTTTACACTAGCGACCCGCCCCGGTTTCGCACAGGTGCAATGCTGATATTAGTATTTCTCCACTATTTAAGAATGGATGTTATTATACATATTTCTCTTCAATCACTGTATCTATTAAAAAAAAAAACCGTATCAAAATCCGTTGCGAAGTTTTAAAGATTTAAGCATACATTTAAGATTTAAGCATATAGGGAGAGAGAAAGCGACTTTGACTACTATGTTGTGATTGTAAGTTAAATATAAAATCTTGTTAACTTGTTTGGTGTGTAGCTGTTGGAGCGCGTCAAATTTTTTTGTATGTAATTTGAACTTATTTTATTTTACCCTTTCTTATGAGCAGGAAACTGACAAAAAAATGGAAAATGGTGAAAGTCAAGTACAGAAGGTAATTTAAACATTCCCTAGTCCCGTAAGATTTGTTTGTATTTCAAAATTTAAAACGATACCATAAAACAATCACTTGTCGTCCTATCTGCTTCGTAGCAATCAATCTTCTAGATAAATGGGTGCTCAATGCTTAAAGCTAGTGCTCCCTATAAACGAAACGTTAATGAAATACCTACCGATCACCACATCATCATCATTTAAGCCGTAAGATGTCTACTGCTGGACATAGGCCTCCCCCAAATATGACTTGTGTTTTGGGGGGATTTGTAGTCGCCACGTTTGGAAGGCGGGTAGGCGACCGCAGTAGCTGCTCATTCGGTTTTGACAGACGTTACTACCCGTCCGTCGGTTCCTTCTCTTTGTCGCCTCATACGACACCCGCTGAAGATGATGGTATAAAGTAATACGTAATTTTGAAAGCCACATTCAAGTTAAATCCTCCATACAGTTTTTCGAAAAAAAGACTTACTTATTTTAAAAAAATCCTGTTTCGTTACGACAATATTTTTTTATAGAAATGAAACCAATTTCAAAACTATGACTTGTCTATAGATTCTGCTATAAATTGCAAGCGAATTGTATAGGCAAGCGCAGTGACGGACGTCCACTAGACGGACCGATGACCTGGTCCGGGTTGCTAAGAATCAGTGGCTGCAGCGGCGCTACCGCAAAAAAACTATATTTGTAAATTTCGGATGATTGTCTCTGTCACTCCCATAATGCCTTAATTGGTGTAAACGAGAAAGATGCTTAAAATATACGAACAGTGCGCTAGCGATGGCTTTCTATGTCATGACGCGACGTGACTACGTCGTACCGCGTATCGTAGCGTTCTGCGTTACCGAAGCTTAAGGTGGAATATTGGAAACTAAGCCACCCGCATCTAGACTGGTACAAGTATTCTTTGTTTTTTATGCAAGACTGACCAACGTTTGACTTCAGTCGCACCTGATGGTAAGTGACGACGAGGTCGAAGGTGTAGATGTATAAATATATGAAATTCCATGTATTCGTATCTCCTGTTACAGTTGAGAGTATTTTAATGAGTACATAATCTTTAAAAACTATATAAATATCACTTGCACTTAAAACGATAGTACAATAAAAAAGGTATGACGTTGATGAATGTTTTCAAAATTTGCTACACTCAATTAGCGAAAATTGACAAGAAAAATTAAATCACTGTCAGTTTCGTGACGACAATTAAGCATGAAATATTTATAAATATCGACTTTTTGCCTGTAATTATTCTGGAATATCGATTGAAGTTTATATCATGAACATCAGAACCAAGTTTTTATCGAAATTTAATGCTTAATTGTCGTCACAAAACTGACAGTGACTTAACTTTTCTTAACAACTTTCACTAATTGTGTGCACTATTTTTTGAAAACTCTCTAATAACTTGTTCCTGCGAGATCTTATAGCTGTCATGAATTTCAGCGAAATAAACCTAAATAAGCACATACGCAAGAAATATCTTAGGCAAATAAATTCATGCTCGCCATATGAACCACGAGTCTGAAAGAAAAATAAGTTCCTAGGGATGTTTTTTTTTTTCTTTATGTTACATTCGGAATGTAAATGTAAGTATCGTGTTTTTGATACATGATCCGTCCATACTATACCAATCTCTCAATTTGTGATCTGACACGAAAAATCTAAGCCAACATTTCAAAGATAAAGCACTAGGACCCGAATATTTCCTTTTTTATTCAAACGAATCTCGCAAACTAGAATCCCTTGGCTTATCAGGAGCCCCAAAAACGAGATTGATCCTTAAATTTTGTCAACGCAACTCAAACAAAACTTGTACGTGCGCAGACTCCTGAGGTGGCAGAGCAGACTTGGCCTATTTTGAACTGGAGAAGAGATTACAAGCTGTTTTGGGTGAAAGTAATCTTGAATCAACATAATTTTAAGCGTGAACGGTTTAAATTGAAAAACTTTGTAAAATATTTTTTTTTTCTATATAAGATTATAAATATTTAGTGAAAATATTACTTAAATCCGCCTTCACTACAGCGAGTATTTACAAGAGGAAGATACGATGTATGTAAAATCTTGTCAATGTTCGTAAATTAGGCGAGTAATGAGTAATCGATGTCGTGTCACGGCCCATTTGCGAAACATGGCTCTGTTGTGAACATCGGCAGGTGGCTTAGTAAACAGATCTAAACGAAAAATATTCGTAACAAATTAGAATCTTCTAGTTTTACATTGAAAATACTGTTAAGACAGCAGCAAATGGTTCTGGTGTTTTAGAACTACAGTTAAAAAAACTGTACTAACTAAACTAAACTGTTTGTCTACTTTGTGATTTAACATGACTTTGACTAATCACAAAAATAAGAGTAGAATGTTTTGTACAATGTATTCTTAAATGATTGGTGACGAGCCGAGCCGACGTACTGTAAAACCTTCATAGCTTAGACGATTGTAATCGCTAGTACTAAACATTATTTGCGCTACAACACACTATGAGAGGTAGGGCACAGCGATGACCATCACGCTTGAATCTGAAGCCACGCAACTGGGGAAGCACCTCCTCCTTACAGAAGACACTGCTACCTTTCAGGTATGTATGTAGCGTTGTGTTTCTGATGGTGAGTAAGGTTCCCAGAGCTCCAACCCCCCTCAAAGGCCGGCAACGCGCTTGTGACTCCCCTGGTTTTGCGGGTGACTACGGGCGACGGTAATTGCTTACCACCAGGCAATCCGTCTGCTCGTTTGCCGCCTATGTCATAAAAATTATAAAAAAATCAGTGGTATACCATCCAAAATTATACACTACCACTTTTGTTTTGTGATATCGGAAATAATCCTTAAGTTTTACCCTTAATTGCTTAAGGAACCTTAAGAAGCGAACACACCAAAACTGTACAACTAATTCTTATAAGATAAAACTGATAAACTCACGTTTATTTATATCGTTATGTAGCACCACACGACATGTTTCGGCTGAGCTCCGGTAATGGGTACCAGGCGATAAACAAAATTTACTTGTTACTTAATAAGGATGTCACAATGTTTATTTTTCCAGATCAGGTAACGAAGTTTTATGTTACAGGCAATGTTTTTGTGTATCTTAGTATGTCATTACGCGTACACGTATTTTTTTAAGCAGAAACATCTGCTAATATAACGAAAACATAATTCTTAGAAATAAAGGGAAAAGTAAAAATCAACTCCCCGGGTAAGACTCAAACTCCACCCTCCGCCTCCTAAGCGCATAATTATGATATGGTGGAGAAATTCGTAGGGCAAGCCTTTGTAGCTCAGTTGGTAGAGCGATGGACATGCATTCCAGAGTCGCGAGTTCGCGTCTTGGCCGGGGCGGTTGAATTTTCAATTTTTCTTTATTTCTAAGAATTACACACCTATATTACATTGCAGATTACTCAAATCTACTTACTAGATGAACACAGAAAATAACTTTTCTATGTTCATGTTGGTTTGGTCAAGCAAAAAATATAGCGATAGGAACTTTAATATGAGCACTCCTGCATGACTTGACAAGAATGGCGATGACAATGTAAAAGTTTAGGAAATTGAAGAAAGTGTACCAAAATGAAATGAATCATTTTGTATACCAAATTTCGAAGTTTAAATCGATAATTTTGTTCACGTTGTTAAAGAACATGTTGCTGACACAGACTCAACCTGGACGTTTTTTAAGTAATTTCTTCCCCTTGTTTGTCAAACGTTCCGTGTGCTCGGTACCTTTAAAGACGAAATACGCCTACTCTGAAATGCCTCTTTTAGTCACATGCGTAAGCTCTTTGATCACTTCTATTTCTGGAGCGCTATTCACTCGCACACCAAATTCAGACGACTCAAATACACAAGGCATGGCATTTTTTTCACATTATTACACACACATTATTTGAAAGCGCGACCTCTACAAACAACGGGTGGTGTTGCTGGAGGTCGCGGGTTCAAACGTTGGCTCGTAACAATGAGTTTTTGTAAACTTGTTCATTACGTATCAGTCGCTTTTTGGTGATAAGAAATATCGTGACAAAACCAGACTAATCCCAGCAAGGCCTAGTTCACTTTTTAAGTTGGAAAGTCAAATGGCAGTCGGTTTCATAAATTACAGTGCTTACACAAATTCCTGAGATTCATTGCCAATCGGATCCCAGGCTCCTGCAAGCCGTAGAAAAATTTCGGTGTCCGGTCAACGCGAGAAATACAATGATATATACATATAATAACATGTATCGCTCTTACCTGAATGGATACATCGGTAAATCTCTGCAGACGACTCGCGTTAGCTCTTAAAGCAATGGAAATATGCGGCGAGCAAAGCATAATATAAACTGGAGCCTTTGATATTTCGCTTCATTACTTAAACACATATGCAAATAAACGCATTTCGAAATTGCGTTTTAGTAATCAGATATTAAGGTTGATGTTGTTTTCACATGCTTCGGAGATAGGAGTTTCAGAAGATATTATCGGAATACAACGGGCTGCCAACGCAAACACGCGAGCGAGACAATCGACTGACACGTTTGTATAGAAAATGAAACGATATTGACGAGTGAATATATTATGCCGTTGAAATTGTCACAACGATCTTCTAATACAGATGATCAATATTTAAGCTTGCGTTCTTGAGCAGCATTCCATTTTTTTTATAAAATTAAGCGTCGTAATGATTACGTCACAGTCGCTTCTTGGCTTACCCTTTTTTGGCTTATTACGAAGCTATGTAAATAATGATAAAAAATATAAAATTGTATGTCCTCGTGTAAGACTCGAACTTACTACTAGTAAGTGAGTGTGTGAGACAGCCAACACTTCACTTCTCTGGCCAAGAATATTGTTATATATGCTTAACTTTTGAATTCGTTCTTTGAGTAAACGAAAAGCTAATGTAAAATGTAAACCAATACTAGTTAATATTTTTTAGGCTAGTTTAACGAGTGTCTAGACAATTTATTTTTGTGTGCAAAACAATTTTGGAATTTTCTATGAGAGCAGTAAAAAATGACTATGTGTTTTTTAAACTATAGAGGTAGAAACGATTCTGAATATTCCCATAGGTGATATTACGTGCGTCTTGGGTGTCGTAAATATTGAAATTGGCATTAAATGTAGGACACGTTATCCATTTAATATTTTTAAGTATATAACATAACATATAAATTATAAATTACGTAGGCATGTATGACAACAATCACATGATATCTCATCCAAAAGAATAGAATTTTATTCTTTTTTGATAATCTATGTCTTAAAAAAAACAACATTTAACAAGAAGTAACAAATTCAGCAAAGAAATTGCTAGAAATAACTGAGGATTACACTTAAAAATATTTTTTTTAAATCACCTAAATGTCACCTTAGATACGGTCGCCATCACGCAGGCATCGTACCCGGGTTTGCGATTGTAAACCTTTGTGCGAGAAAGCTGCCTGCGCGATTAAATAAATGAAACATAGGCCGATTATTTGTTATTATAATAATGAATAAATTTATTTAAAAAAAAAACACTACATTATCCGGAATATTTCTTGTCAAGCGATGTCTTTGCAAGTATTTTTTTTTTTCTTTATTATACCAATGCGCTACTTCAGAACGTTAGAAAATCCGTAATATCTAAAAAACATATTTATATATTATAGTTGTATGGTGCCTTGTGGTGATAGCTGACTAAATAACCACCCCGTCTCCTCCCGCGGTTGTAATATGAGGCGACAAAGGGATAAAACAGACGGCTAGGTGGCAGCGACTGTCGAAACCAAATCTTCAGCTACTGCGGTCGCCCACCCGTTTGCCAAGCGAGGCGACTATAGCAACTACTAAGATGATACAAGTCATATTTGAGGAGGCCTATGTCCAACAGTGGACGACTTACGGCAGCAATGATGATGCTTGGACGAATTAATTGGTAAATCAGCCAATATTTTTCATTCAAATGTACACTACTCCATGATGTTTTTTTAAGGATATTATTAACTTTACCTCTACCTACGTCTTTTAACGTTGGTACTGACTTTAAGTGTTCAATTACCTCAACAGAGGCTTTGGAGTTTGAACGAGGGTGCACCAAGTTAGGCAGCAGTTAATAATGAAAGTTAATATGAACTTTCCCAGAATTAACTGAACTTTAATAAGTTTATATCGTAACCCGAGACGTGAGCAGTCTTAAACTGTTTAGTTAGGTGTATCGATGAACTTACTGTGTGTGTTCATGGAGTGTTCAAATAATAGACTTAAGTTTAATGTATATCAACATGTGACTGGTATTAGCGGAACTCTTTGTCTAATAGATATCATCGGAAAGAGACATATTAAGTCATATTACACGTAACATTTTCTTGCTATAAGTCACTTTTTATAGAAGTGTGTAGGGCTGTGTACTATTCCTTTATTTTCCATAAGAGGTGGCGCAGTATCATAGATCTATGTACATATCTCATCTTCGTCAAATCGTTGAACTTCGTCACATTTCAAAAACAAATGTATGAACTATATGCATTTACACAATTTTTAAAACTTTTGGGGCTATCGTTTTTGAAAATATTCTCATAATTATTATTTTTTAACAAACCTCGATATTATTTCCAAAAACCTATTGATGTGCAACATGGTCATTTGCAAAAAAAAATCACATTCAGTACGGTACACAAAACGCACCTTATGTTGAGAATTTATTACGATATTCTTAATAGTTTTCGACATACCAACCAACGTTTATGACGAACCTATAAATATTCCGTTTATGCTATTTTGGCTACTATTCAAACTTACGATACTTTTATTAGACATTATCGCTGAATTTAAATATTAGTCACATTAATACCTTGCAGCAGAACTTACCTAATGAGCGCGGTTTGAAAAATGGAAGGCTCAATATTAAAAGAGCGTATTTGGTCACTTATTGTAGTCACTTAGTCCGTTGTTGCTTTATCCCTTTCTTGCTAACATTGCATGCAGGTGTGACGGGGATAAATCGGGGTTATTAATGACGTAGCTTGCACAGAGTCTACAGCCCCACTGAAAGTTATTTTTCTTGTTGAATGGGCTAAGTAAACGGTTTTGCGTGAAACTAACTAAGCACGCGTCTACACATATTATACATACATTAATAAGTACATTGTAGTTTTCTTTTGTTTCTCGAGTAATTGCCCTATTGTTTGAATGTGTACAGTCAGCAGCAAATGTTGCAACGTGGGCAAGGTGTTCAAAATAAGCGAAATACGATTTTATTTTTAAGAGAATAAGACTATGTCAAAATCATTCTTATGATCAGTCAAAAAGTTAGTAAGTGGGCCTGGTGTTCAGAATGATCTAGATGTTATTTTGATAAATGATCATGTTTTTTTTTTGATGCAAAGCGATCCGTCTGCGGTATTGACCGTCGTTTAAACATAAGTGAGAGGATCCCCGCTCAGAGTCGTCTCTGGTGCAAAAGTTGTCCATAATTATACAACGCGGCAATGCCTCTAGCATTATGGGCACTTTTTATGAATCATACACATATCAACCTAATTTTACAGTAAGCTCAATGAGCCTTGCGTTTTGGGACTAAAAGACGACATATATAATTATCGTTATATACTTTTTATTTTTTGCTTGTTTTTATAACATAAAAAATATATATATAAGAATACATCTAAATGTATTTATTGTGAATAAAAAATAAAACATATAAAACGTATAATAACATTCAAAATATAAAAATTATACTCTAATAATAATATTAAATACGAAGGAAGTTCGGCTCTCTGGATTGGATGATCAGATGGCAGTCGCTTTCGTAGAACTAGTGCCTACGCCAATTGCTGGATTTGTTGCCAAGCGGACCCCAGGCTCCCGCGAGCTGTGGCAAAATGGACGCGAGGAAGATGATTATAATACATAGATAATGCCGATCATATATTTTTTTATAGACAAACATTAATTTTCTATGGCATACTAATGTTACATTGTAAATTACATCAAGCCCCTAACAACTTCTACAGTCCTATAAGTCAGGATTTTACAAAGTGCCTCGTTATCGTTAAACTTGAATCCTTCTGAGAATCATATTAAATAAATCACTTTACCCAACAACGGTACAGTTTCAATAGACAATGAACTTAGAGCTACACAAAGACTCGCAATATCACAGACAATGCATCTGAGCTGCGAGTAAATTGATACAACCGTCCCAAGGGCGGTAGGATCCAGTTGCTAATTAACCTTAACTAGTCTTGCTTTAATGATAAGCTGTGCATTTGAGAATCTACATGATGGATATAAAATTGTTTTAAAGTTTGCACGTGTTTAAATATGTTCAGTTTATAATACGACCGGTCTGGCCTAGTGGGTAGTGACCCTGCCTATGAAGCCGATGGTCCTGGGGGATTCCCAGTCAGGGCATTTTTTTGTGTGATGAGCACAGATATTTGTTCCTGAGTCATGGGTCATTTGAGGCATTAAGTATTTATATGTATCTATTTATTATAAGTATATATCGTCGTTTAGTACCTGCAACACAAGCCTTATTGAGCTTACCGTGGGACTAGGTCGATTTGTGTAAGTATGTCCGAAATATTTATATTTTTTTTTTTTTTTTATAATAATTTTACCGTGTGTAAGTCTAATACTGGCGAAGAATTAAACCAGACATTGGATTTACATTATATTAACCAAAAGGTTTTTCTTTAATTAAACCTATTATACATACGTAATTAATTTTTGTAAAATTTCTGTGCAGTAATGTACTGCGAATATTACGCGATATGAGCTTTTGAAACTAACTGTCAACGAGTGTTTAACTCGAATGTGTTGCATTACATTGCGGGCCGAATTTTTTTAGATGGATAAAATTTTAATTGTACTTCTAAGCAAAGGTTATCTAAATATATTTCTTATGTCCTATATATTCTACCCTCCGTTAAGAGATTCGTTCAAATAAGATTTACACACTGTAGACCCACGAAAACAAACAGCACGTAAACGAAATGAAAATGCTGCAATGGTCGGCCGGCGTAACAAGGCTAGATAGGATATGCAATCAATAGACAATGAACTTAAAGCTACACAAAGACTCGCAATATCACAGACAATGCATCTGAGCTGCGAGTAAATTGATACAACCGTCCCAAGGGCGGGTTGTAGGATCCAGTTGCTAATTAACCTTAACTAGTCTTGCTTTAATGATAAGCTGTGCGTTTGAGAATCTACATGAGGGATATAAAATTGTTTTAAAGTTTGCTCGTGTTTAAATATGTTCAGTTTATAATACGACCGGTCTGGCCTAGTGGGTAGTGACCCTGCCTATGAAGCCGATGGTCCTGGGGGATTCCCAGTCAGGGCATTTTTTTGTGTGATGAGCACAGATATTTGTTCCTGAGTCATGGGTCATTTGAGGCATTAAGTATTTATATGTATCTATTTATTATAAGTATATATCGTCGTTTAGTACCTGCAACACAAGCCTTATTGAGCTTACCGTGGGACTAGGTCGATTTGTGTAAGTATGTCCGAAATATTTATATTTTTTTTTTTTTTTTATAATAATTATACCGTGTGTAAGTCTAATACTGGCGAAGAATTAAACCAGACATTGGATTTACATTATATTAACCAAAAGGTTTTTCTTTAATTAAACCTATTATACATACGTAATTAATTTTTGTAAAATTTCTGTGCAGTAATGTACTGCGAATATTACGCGATATGAGCTTTTGAAACTAACTGTCAACGAGTGTTTAACTCGAATGTGTTGCATTACATTGCGGGCCGAATTTTTTTAGATGGATAAAATTTTAATTGTACTTCTAAGCAAAGGTTATCTAAATATATTTCTTATGTCCTATATATTCTACCCTCCGTTAAGAGATTCGTTCAAATAAGATTTACACACTGTAGACCCACGAAACCAAACAGTACGTAAATGAAATCAAAATGCTGAGATGATCGGCCATCGTTACAAGGCTAGATAGGATACGCAATTAATACGTTAGGGACTCCATCAAAGTCGCACCCATAGGTGATAAGCTGGTGAAAAAACGAATGCGTTGGTTTGGCCATGTTATGAGAAGGGACGAACAGTATCTCAAGTCAGGAAGGCCTTGGCTATCCCGGAAGAGAGAAGAGGAAAAGGGCAACCGCAAGGCACGTGGTGGACAACCGTAGCCAAAGATCTGGAACGGGCACAGCTGAACACAGAGACAACCCAGGATAGGTTATCCTGGCGCATAAGGACGAGGAAAGCCGACCCCAAATTAAGGATAAGGCAAGGAAGAAGAAGAGTTTATAATAATATTATGTATGTGCCAACATTATTATTTATTAGTGCGATTACAGAAACTGGGAGTGTCTCTGCGTGATCGCATCAGGAATGTATTCATCCGCAGTAGAACCAAAGTTACCGATATAGCCTTCCAGATCGCCAAACTTAAGTGACAGTGGGCGGGACATATTGCGTGCAGAACTGATAGTCGCGGTGGGGCGGAAAGGTTCTGGAGTGGCGACCGCGAAATAGAAGACGCAGCGTCGGTAGGGCTCCCACAAGGAGGACCGACGACCTAGTTAGAGTCGTGGGATGCCGCTGGATGTGGAAGGCGCAGGATCGGTTTTCTTGGGTCGTTCTAGGGGAGGCCTATGTCCAGCAGTGGACGTCTTTCGGCTGACAGAATGACGATGACGATGAGTGCGATGAGCACAGTAATTTGTAGTATCCTATGTATTTTAGTATTTGGTTATTATATTCTATGTATTATCGTTGCTGAGTACTCATACCTCAAGCCACCTTGAGATTACCATGGGGCTCAGGGAATTTGTGTAATGATTTATTTATTAGTTTGTCTTGATAAAAATACTCGGCGAATATTAGATGTTAAAGTTTCCAGTCATCTTTACAGGGATTGTGGCCAAAATGGTAATCACGTAGGTATAGAAAACGCCAATCGAAAAAAATATTATGTATCGAGAATGTCACGTGATTTTTCATTTGTTCTGTCATTACACTACATTTTTAATTTTTTTTATGAAAAATACGTGTTTACTCATGTTTTTTTAGTCACTCGCGCGAAATGTTTCGTAGAGTAAGGTCTTCATATTCATGGTCTAAGTGTGTTAAGCAGAGTTTCTTTAAAAAATACAACAATATGTGATTCGGGTTTACTAACAATTTACGTCATATTGGTTACGGCACCCAGATATTAAATCTCATTAAATTGCCACTCCAAAAGTCTCATATTGTTGAACCACTTTGAATTACTGATTCTTCCTAAATTGCTACGACTATCAAGTCATTACAATCGTGTCACCCCGAACAACAAAGCCGAATTATCTAACAAGGCAAATAATACACATGAATTAATATACCTAATTTACACGCAATTTGTATCTTCCAGTCTGACCTTGAGGCAGATGTCGAACATGTCGGTAATTCCCTAAACAGGGGTATTTGCTTGCCGAGCATAGGGGATTATCGATCGACCAGGCTTAGAGCACCTGTCAGTGACGCAGAGTTAGCCTAGTTGGGTTCGGATGTTACGTGGAACATTTTTGCTATACGGAAACAGAAAACATTTATTCGAGGCATATACAATTTAATATGAACAAATTTATAACGGAGGACTTAGCATGGCTACCACGAAATGGTCCCGACTTAGCATTGTGCTATCCTGGGGGAAAGTGCTGGTCTTCCGTCAAGGCTACATACAATAAATAAAAAAATAAATAGTGTAAAGGCTAGGAGTAATTGATGTGATAAATCTGGCAGGTCTCTGCACACTTTATCTGTGTATGGTGGGAATCAGGCATAGACCAGTGTTTGTGACCTGCTAACGATATAATGTGAAATTTTACATATTAAGCAAAGCAATTCAATCTCAAGAAGCCCGGACAATCGATGGTGGTAGGAGTGTCGAACGTTCACAACATCTACTTTATGCTACAATAGTCTATACTAGAGATCTCTCCCCGTGGTAGTCTATCGGGAAGTAATTCTATCTCCATCAGTGGATATCTGTGACTGACAGATAGGCATACCTACATAATCTGAAGAATTTGTATTACTGAAAAGTGCGTCGTCCACTTTTTCCAAAACGCCTGTTGTCATCACATTTTGATGGTAGCTTGTGCATAGGACCACCGGTCTATTATGCAAATAGGAACGCTTAGGCATGTTGGATAATCGAGTTTTGATCTCTGTAGATTGCTCCCGTTGTACAAATCCCTCTCACCGTCCGCAGGTTTCAAGCTATTGTGGCACTACTGTGAACGGATATCCTAGATACTGTAGTCCAACCAGACTACACTAAGAAGATCTGATAATCCCAGAAACTTATCAACTGGTTCGCATTGGTGACACCATCCACAGATATGTGAGCCGTAGATTTATTAACACGTAAAGTAGAAATCTGCGGTCAAGATCTATATGTCTTCCTAGTATGACTAAAGTCTATACATAACATTGTATTTGATCGATGTACAGAGTACCATGTTTCATGCGCTCCTTAAAAGTTTTCGGCATAAAAGGTCAACCGTGTAGTCGCTGGGAATATAATTTTCAGGTTATTTCCAACGCTTGCCTAGATTTTCTCCGCAAAACTATCAAGTATAAGTACGATCCTCGATTACATTTGACTACTACAAATCTAAAGACCAACTTATACTAGAGTAAAACATAATGGTAATTGAGTAAATCGCAGGATTATCAGAGCAGCGGCGCTGTTCGACAACTTATTGATTTAATTAGTAAGCAATATATTTGGCAATATTACATTGGTGATGAGATGATACATTTATATTGTTATACAAGCTTAGGAGCAAGTTATTTAGTATTGAGATTAATTTAGTTACATAAGTGGTTTGGAGATAATATTGTTGAAATGGTAAAATGATAAACATGAAATTGTAAAGATGAAGTCTAGTTATACAGGTTGATTAACATGTAAGGGGTCGTAGAGCCAGAAAACAATGCATGACACAGAATTAATAGGTGAAGCTAATAATGTAAAAATAATTATTTATCAACAAAAATCACAATAATTTTTAAATGGTAAGTAGAAAAAAAATTGTTTATTGAAAAGGTGACCATGATTTGGTTAGTTCAGGATTATTTTATTACAAAAAAAAAAATGAAGGTGGTTTAAATCAAATACTACCATAAGAAAACTTACTGAGTTGGAGAAACTGTTTCTGGATCACGACCCAGAAATCATCCTGTACAAATACTTCCTAAAACGAATAATACTTTAATAAAGTGTTAGCAATAATACTTTAATAAAGTGTTAAACTAAAAAAGGGCGGTACCCTAATGTTGAATAGTAGTATTCATTGTTTTATTCATAATAATCATTCCGTTTCGTTTTCGTGTGTAATTTCGTACGAGAACATAATAAATATAACCATAATATTTTTACCCAAATCAATCATTAAGTTGCAGTTCACAATGACAACAATTTATATAACGTTTAGTATTAACTCATCAGTTGCAACTTACGATGTATCTGATTGACTTTTGGCCTAAGTATGTTAAAAAAAATTGATAATCTAAAATTATGTTTGTCATAATACAAAAGTTTTTAATATTTAAAAACTATTTTTTATAATACTACTGACTATTGTTAGGTTAGTATACGTGATATATTGTGACGTGTAATATTACGTGATAGGATCACGTAAAGATAAGTACAAATAAGTACATAAATGTGTAGGAATCAATTTAGTAATAGAAGCATTATAGAAAATGAGCAGTTCAGTCGTACACAGAATTTAAATTACTAACCCTCACAAGTTTACTGATTTAAGTTGTGTTTGAGCAATCGATCAAGAAGCAAAACGCAATCTAGCCAACATTTGTTTGAGCACACTCAATTAGGTTCATTGACATCGTGTATCGTGTTACAAAATAAAGACGGTAAAAAAAGAAGAAAAGTTTTTTAAGGGATAAAAAAATATGTTTTGTGCGTACACAGTACAGCTGAAAATTTTAAATTGACTTTATAGGTCTCGTAGATAGATAACAAACATGCCCATGAAACAGGAGGTTCTGGGATCGAATCCTGCTAAGGCATTTCTTTGTGTGTTAATCATGAATATTTAATATACATTCAGTTATGCAAATAATGTATACATTTAAGTATTTCTTTATCTTTTTTCTATACCGTCATCACCGTCTATACGTATATCTATCTATCGTATTTGCAGAAAAAGGCTTATTAAAGGCTAGGCTTAGGGTTACTGCAAATGTAGGTTGATTTGCGTAACGTTCAGTTGATGTTTAGAAGTTGTTGCTATTTAAGTGTACCTGTCGTTTTTTTTTCTCGCTACAAAATTATATAGTAATCTGTTTATTTCATGAACTATAACTTGACTTAAAACATTTATGAGCGCATTATAGAAAGATAAAGAATAAAATACAATTTTAAACCTTAATCTTAACATGAAATTGCTTGCGTGCGTGACCTAAAGAATAGAAGAAACGATTTTGTTTCACGAATCAATTCACAAGATTGATTTTTCATTTCAGCTTCAAGAAGCCCTATATTGGAAATTGCTTTGCGTCCTATCTAAATAATCTTTAATGAAAATAATCTCAGATATTTATGAGTTATGTCTGTTATATATCATTATTGAACTATTGATATTATAAATTGAGTAATAGATGTAGAAGATAGGAATTAACTAAAGGATATAACGCCACCAAAAAACCACCTTTATTTTTCAATTTAGGTACATTACATGTACTTATGAACGACAAAGAAAAAAAAACTACACCGGTTCGAACCCTACACCTCTGACCCGAGAAGATACCGGCAATAAACTACGGCGGGTCTTTTTTTTCATTCAAATCAAAATCAAATGGATTCGCAACAATAGCAACCCGTCAGAAGTTATGTTTAATTACAATATGGCTTTTAGAATAATTATTTTAAACAGAGCCCCGACTGGCATTATGGGCACTGCTCCAAAACACGATGATTTGGTGATGATGAATGGTATTCAAGCCCGTCCACACTCCACAGATGAGGGTCAGCCTACGAATGACACTTGCCACTGGCGAGACAGAATTGGAATTCAATTGTACCCGTGTTAAATGTCTTTAATTTAAATCACGCCTAAATTATGAGAGGACCTACATTAATAACGTTATTGTATTGTGATAAGCACACTTTTCAGTGCCTACTCAAATGTTACACTCCGTTTTCATTATATGATATAGTCATGTATTAATATTGCTTTTTACACACGCATATTTATCGTCATATTACTATAATGTATCATGTTTTATTTTCATTTTACACTGATTGGTTATTACCAAATCTTAATTAACTATATAACTATGATTCTAAAGTCATATATAAATTGGTATGCTTACATCATTTAACTTTTCTTTCATTTGTAATCAAGTATATTAGAAAAGGATTACATAGTACGAGTTATCTATCACTATGACCAAATACATAATTTAATAGAGATATTGATATAAATATACAGTTGACAGTCAGATGTTAGAAGGTAACCGTTAAAACATGATGTGTCCTATAATAATCGTAATCAAGCGAATGACCACTGATAAGGGTCCAGCTGTGGCTGTCACTTGCCTCAAGCCTAGAGATGGGACGCTACCGGTAAGTTACTAATTTTAGTATGGGGAATGTTACCATTTGGGAACATTCCCCATAGTAAATTTGGTAACTTACCGGTAGCATTCCATCTCTACTCAAGCCACTGGCGACTACATTCTATGTTTAATAGAAACTCAATCTAATACCAATGTAATCCAAATGCTGGTTGAATAACCTCTCCACTAAATAACGGTAGCTAATCTGATTTACAAAAATTCTTTAAATTTTGTAGGATTATAATTTAATAAATTAGGTCAGACATTATTTTACAAAGTGCCAATTTTGGGTGGCATTCTCAAAACAGGAAGCCGAATACCTATCGTAATTAAGGTAAAATAAAAAGGAATTTAATACTGAAGCAAGAACAATAAAGCTGTTCTTAAAACAAGATATTTTGGTAACTAGGTAGCAAAATTTTATTCAATTAGTGTCGTCTCGTGCCTTGTTAATAAGGTAAATTGTGATTAATGTGTCAAAGCATAAACTAAGAAAACAGAAATACGGGCATAAATTTGTTCAATAATCTCATTATGCATCGACATTTAGTAATTAATAATTTCATTAATTAGACAAAAAAGTTTATGAATAGCGTAGCTCAATTATGTTTATATATCAATAAAATAAATGTTTATTTCATTAAAACTCAATAGTCCTTACACTATGGCGTGGTGCTGTCTCTGTGCTCGTACCATGATACGGACAGGGGCAACATCCGCTTAGTGTACCCCTTACATTTCATTAAATTGTCGAAAGGGCCTCTGCGCGTTGGCTCGACCCAAATGTTCGGAACACTATTGTTCCGTGTACGGAAAAGACAAAAATGTTAAAATTGGTGATAATATTGAAAAAGATGTAATTTTTTGCCCATTTTACATTTAATGTAAATGTTAAATGAAGGGTTTAACAATCCTTATTATTATTATTTTTTTTATGATAAAGGTGGCAAACGAGCAGATGGATTGCCTGATGGTAAGCAATTACCGTCGCCCATGGGCACTCGCAGCATCAAGGGAGTCACAAGCGCGTTGCCGACCTATTATTTATAAACCAATGCTCGGAGACATCAAGGGGAAATATAGTTCTTAATATATTAATGTACGATCGAGCAAATAAATATTAAGTTTTCGAATCATTAAATACATACATACAAATACAAATAATTGTATTCTCATAAGAACACCTACTTTCATTTAAATGATTCATTTATAAATATTTTCCCAAAGTATTAACACACACAACACACATTCACGAAAACGCAAGCAACTTTTCTATATTTGAGGCCCAATCGTTTTAATAACGCGTGGAAAAATCAGCACCTGCGAAAATATTACCAGAAACCCGCGTCGCTTGAAATATGCGAAACCCCCCGGCTATAAAGTAATGCCACCTATAACTCTTCATTAGCGGAAGAACTCTTGAAAAAACATTCGCCAGAAACGATTAAATTACCACAAGAGCCGGGGAGAGTCGGGCTATAAAACTACTCGGCGTGATGGCCACTCAAATCTCAACCATTACCGCGAAAAGACAGATTACTGTCCTAGTGTGTTAAATGTTAATGTCTAACCGTTTTCAAAGTGCTTGTCGAATTTTCTGTTTGCTATTCATGCACCTATTGAGTAAGAAGTATTTAGCGCGACAATAATAATTACAATCGGACAAACTCACGTGTACTTATGTCGCACCAATAGGTACCAGATCTTACCCGAAACATATCGCCTTGTGCAATATAAGTACACGGGATTATGCATTTGTAATGTAACTAAGTAGTAGTAACATGTCTGACTAACAGTTTTTATTATATAATTTATTGCTCATTTTAAATATAGTTTTTTTTTAATTTTTATTTAGTTAATTATCTAACGCTGTTATGATTGTCTAAACGTTTATACAGTGAGACTTTAGATGCGTATTTTTAATGTTAAATCCATACGTATATGTAAAAATACGTATGGATTTAACATTTATTTTTAATTGTCACATGATACATTGATTCGTCATTTCATTAATTTGAAATAAAAATCAAATTATTTTTTCGATGAGTGCAGACTCGGATGTCGGCATAATTACTTTTTTAAAAGGAGTAATGTTACATATTTCGAACAAACTCATACCTACTAACATTCCTCATTGCTTAATAGCAAATAATTTGAATCGCGCGCGGAAATCACAGATATTTCGATTATAATCACAACTAAAATAATTATAGCAATAAATTATTTTTTATTGAATTATTTCGGTTTTATCAAGCCGTAGACATTGGTGCTTCCTACTTGTAATTTTATTTCAATCTTTATGACCTTAATTTACACAACAATATTAAGAATTTTAATACAATTTCGAAATAATATTTTCACCTCTTCCCAATTATCTGTCAAGAAAAAAGCGTTAACATTTCCTTGAACAATATTATTGTACAGTCCTCTACCGTACGGAGCGCATTGCAGCTAGATCGTAGGGGCCGGCGCGAGCCGATCCGCCAGACGTCGGTTTAGCCTATCAGGGAAAGCACGGCTCCTTTACAAACGTGATGAGTTTAGTGAGTGAAACGCATGACTATCAAGTTTTGTGACAGTGAGTGAAGTGTAAATGTGACGTTATAAACTTTTTTTCGGTGAGTTGTTTTTTTTTTTAATTAGAGGGTATTGGTGGGGGCCGCGTGCGATAATGGAATAAATTATGTAAATCGGGTAGTTCGGATGCAATGGCATATTTGGGTTTTACATGTATACCAATGACTGAATGAATGAGTTTTTTGTAATATTTGTCAGTTTATTAAATTTACGTAAGTAGCTATAATACTGCACTTCAGTTGACGGTTTTTTGATAAATTAATACTTACCGTGTACTTTAGTTTACCGAAATAGGTAATACAATTAGAATTAAATGCTTTTGTAGTAATGTTTTTTTTTTTAATGAAATGTTTAGTAAATTTAGTCTAATTTAAGCTTATACACTTTAGTTTTTAAGATAAAAACTTAATCGGTTAATATAAAACGTATTAATGAAATTCATATGAATAATAATCTTTTTAATATTCGCGACGATTTTTGTTTTTATCGGGAATTATTGTGGAATCAAGTTTAATAAATGGAATAAATTATGTAAATGTAATGCAATAAGTTTATTTCTATTAATGAGGTTACATATTAAATGCGGTTGGCATTTGATAATGAAAATGTTTGGACGTTTAATGAAATTACGTAAGAAATGCGGTGCCGGGCGGTCGACGGTTTTCTTTAAGAATTTACATATTAAGTACTTTTTCTTGCAAGCACATTTAAATGCTGTAGTGACTAGTATTTTGATTTGTTTTTTTTTTTAATTTTGGCAAATGTAATTAATTTTAAATGAATTAGTTTGAAATCACTATTTGCATGTATGTAACATGCAATTAATTACATGCTAGAAAGAAATCGTTTAAAAGTATGTTTTCATAAGGCGGATGAAAATCTAATTTTGTTATAATTTTCGTATTATATCTATCTAGTAAACTAATGTTTTCAATTATCGTGGTATATTTGTGCAAGATTAAAAAAATAGTGACTTTTCCTCATGATGTCATGATTTTAGAATAATATTTTTAATGCAAATTTGAGAAAAAGCATTGTTGAGACTGTAACCACCTACTTTTCAGATTTGTATGTATATTTAAATCGTAATAAAATATTGTGAATTATTAAATAGTAAAAGCGGAAGAACAAAAAAATATATAAACATGTAATGCAAGTAGACTTAAAAAATGGAGATTAAAAAAATACTAAACTCTAAAGAAGTTTTGTGTGAAGAGATGACCGGTAATTTAGAAATCTCTACTTTATACTACAAATAGATAAAGCTGATTGAAACTGAATGCAAAACGCTCCCCAGCGAGCTTTAAATAGAAACACTCCAATTTTATTTAGTAATGGAATCCGATTTCAATTGGATTAAATTTTTAGTTTAAAAATGGTACTGCTCACTGTATTCAATTTATATTAAATTTTTGAACTGCAGTTACTATAATTAACTTGTACTAAAAATCACATTATATAACAACTTGGTTTCAGAAAAGGCTATTTAGTTTATTTATTTGTAATTTGTATTATAGCTATTTAAAAATAATGCTTAATGCAATAGGGCAACAAAAAAAACTATAATTAAAACTGTAGTATAATGATTATAATGAACTTTTTGATATGACACTATGCAAATAACACACATTTTATTAGTAATTGAAAAACACTTAATTGTTTAACAAAATAAAGGACAAATAAAAGGACATAATAATTAAAGGACTTCTAATTTCTACAAATAAGAGTATGAACTTATTTTTCAAGAATCTTTTCTTTTAAAGCTTACAGTAGAAGGAAGATACGACAATAAAATAAAAAAAAAACAATTTTAATAATATGAGTGTTTTCATGATAATAAAATCTGCATCAAAAAATAAAACGCGATCATGGTCAACAAAAGCCGATCTATAACTACGTTGTCAAATAAAAGGAAAACAAAAGAACAATCCAATCGGCAATCTAATGGAATCGCCTAGCGGTTTTTTCAACTTTCGAACTCTATTACATTTGAAAGTTTTTTGACTTAGGGTTGCAATTGATGGATGACAGACATGATGAGATAGCAAGAAAGATTGGCCTCCTAGCTTGGTAGGTGACCTTGGTTTAGTGAGGTTCCGTTTAGGGAATGTTTTAATGGAAACGTTCCCGGGTTTTAAATGGACCCTTTCATTAACCCAAGCATTTTTCTATCTCTTAGATGCGCAAAGCATCGGAAATTATTATTATTATTTGTTATGATATATACAGAAACAAACGAAGTTATCTATAGTTAATACCAGTCAAAGTTGTCAAATATTTGGTAGTTTATTTAAATCTGTCATGAGTTACTTCCACTTATTATCTTGTGAAAATTTGTTAATTTTCAAATCTTAAAAGGTTATTATTATATATATTTTATTTACAAGAAATATCCAAATATATGCCTATTTTCTGCTGACATCTGACCTTTATACTACCCAGTTTTGGACATTAGCATAATAATAACTTGTAAGATACAATTACCTTTAGCAACTTCATTCTTATTTTGTGTTAACACTGTTAACTACATCAATAGTTGTTTAATTAATTCTATTTGTCAAAAGCTTCTTATATTTTTATTATAATTTCATATCTGTAAATATCGCCATAGTAAGAAAGCATTATGAAATATTACGATTCGTAATTTATTTTATGAGGACTTCAAAGAGATGATCTTAAATAAGTGATTCTAGTTCAGAAGTAATATCAGGTCATATACTAAATAAATTAAAATATAATCATCTTTATTGTATTACGTGTATTTTGTTATTAGTAGATGTCCCTTTATGTTTCAAAGATCGTAGGTTTTAGATTTTGTTAGGTATTTTGTTAGTGTAACTACTACTTAGTGCTTATTGTTTCTTGTTTTTATCATCAATATCAATGATGTTAAAACACAGTGCTTCTCTAACATTAGTATGTCACAAACGAGAAGGATTCAGGAAATTATTTTTCTATTTTAAGCTAAACTTAATCATTCAAATTACAACTATTACTTAAAACGGGATAGTTACATATCGGAAACTCATTCAAAATTATATACATGGTAACTATCTCGTTTGAAGTAATAGTTGTAATTATTTTTCTGTCGGCCTCTTAATGTTAGTTCATTGCATATCGTGCGTTCTTTGGTTAATTCTTTAGAAATAAGGCTTTTTAGTTAGCTTTAAATTCCGTCTTAATGATAATCAATATTTAATTAAATTAAAACAATTAACAAAGATGTTGCATCATCATGCTCCTTACAGACCTACCTCGTTAAGCAGATTTAATAGTAATGAACAAACTTAAGGTTCGGCGTTTAATTAATCGTCGTCTTAGAAACTCCTATTATTGTAAGTAATTATTTATTAAAGGCACTTAAAGCTAGACACAGACAGAGTAATAATACAAAAACAGGACGCTGAAAGCAACACAAGTCTCAAACAAAAGTTCGTGATCGTCACTTTGAGTTGTGATTCGGACCAATAAAGGATTATATTTTTTCATCATTAATATTTCTTTATGATCGTTTATTCTTTTATAACACTGTTAAATAATATGTTTCATCTAAACCTAAAATTTTGTAAGTATATGATTTCAAACAGTACGTGAAGTTTATCAAAAAATAAGTAAGTAACCAACAAATTAAAACCTACATGTCTCTCATACACCAATACAAGAGATGAATAATTTTGTTATCCATCTGTATTCGTTTTTTGTAAGTAAAATAGATAATGATATAATGCTGGATGAAAATAATTTCCAAAAACAATGTTTTGTGTGAAGGAACTTGTATAAGAAACAACTTATTTTTTAATCTATTAATCTTTATCGTCATCATAAGTCCGTTGCAGTCCACTGATGGACATAGGTCTCTCTCGAGGTTCGCCACAAAATTAATCTTTGGTGAATGGAAAGGTTTGATAAGTGGCCAGGCTAACTAATAAGTATACATAAAAAGAAAAGACGTATACTATATATAGTATATATATTTTGAATGTATAAATAAATAATAATGTGGATTTGTGTTTCCGTATTAGGTAATATTATTATATCTCCGATTCTTCGATTATTCGATCCTGCATCAATTATAATTTTCGATTTCATCCAAATGTTGAGTAGTAAGGAATACTAGAAAGCATGAAGTCCGTTTCTTGTACACTTTTTTGTGAAATAAAGATAAAAATTGGTTGGTGATAAAATTGGTTTATAAATAAATACCACTATTAAACAAACTGTGCTTATAATAAAATTATGGCCACAGAATGAGTCTACATTTTTACATCGGTTCTTTTACCTTGTTCCTTTATCTGTGAATTCTTTACTGTGAACTTTAGTGGCACATGCCAATGTGGCATCTTGGACACAACTTTCTGTCGAGAGACTTTTCCATCTTTTGCGTTTAAAAGGTTAAAGTTCGTCTCGCTTAGATTACTCGCTACTCGCTTCGCTAAACTCGCTCCGCTGAAAAATAGAAGTCGACACCGAAATTTCCTGCAAATTCAATTCCCCTCTAAACCTGAAACTAACTTCGTTTAATGGAGCAGACAGTACCTAGTTAACAGTAGTACCGTCTTGATGCAAATATTTACCGAGTGAGAGATATTGAATTTTATAACTGTGAGCACTGTTTAATTTCATGCTGCAAGTCTTTGCTTTTTCCTTTGAGTGGAAATTGAAATTGGATTAAACTAGCTTTTTACACTTTTTTGTAACGTATTTGTTACGTCACGCTTCGTATTTGTATTTTATATTTCCTGAGTCGCATTTTTTTAGACACTCACACGACATACTTTAGGGGAACCTGGATTTCGATTTTGAATCACTAAGTGTGCCGAGCCTCATTCGCATCGAGGGCGCATTGTTGACGAATTATTGGATGGAGACCTGTACGCTCCTATAGGCCCTACAAAACATATCACGGAGTGACTAAATACACATCAGTGTAGTCAGTTGTTTGATAAAAAATACCCTTAGAATCATTATTTTTAACATAATGTACATTGTATTGTATTTTTATATCAATTAAGTTATTTATTTTTGGTATACAGTATTGTATTCCTGGTGGCGACTTAGGTTCTTAAAACAGTTTTGGTTTTTATAGTTCTATATAGTATGCAATTAACAAAAACCCAATACGCTCTGAGCAAGTTTTTTATTGTTCAGGACAAATATTGCTTTTAAACCACGTTTCTCTTGAAACTTAAAGCCTCAAAGCGAATGAGTGGAACACTGCTCACGTTTGGCTGCACAGACCAACAAGCCTCAAATAAAATGAATACGTCAGACAGCCAACTTCATATTACACTTTATACGGCCGCCGCTTAAGCGGTTTTACTGTAGACATATATTGGAGGACGTCACATATGCAAATAATTTTGAAATTTAGCTAAGAAAAAAGTCCCAATATCTTAAAGACGAATCGTATATCACAACATAACCCAGATATAACCCATACGATAGGTTACGTAGTTGTAATATCAGTGAAGCTTAAACTTATTTAATAAGCATTGACTTATCGAAACAGTGACAGTATGGATGTGTATCTTAGATGTGGTGTTTGCGGTAAATCAAAGACGTACCAGTGGGATAGAACGAAAATCGAATACAGGAGATTATCGAGAACAGGAGAGGCATAATTAAGGCATGTGATAATAACAAGATGATTATGTATGTTAATTATTCGACAACGATATTTTCTAAATTTAAGTGGACTGTATAACAAAATTAATTTTCGAACGAGACTGTTTAATTTGCGAAGGGCTAACTTTAGGGATTGCGAATACGGCTCACCTGTGTCTCCTTGTGGCGAAGCTCAGCACGAGGTTTGCAGCAATTGTAGGAAGCTTGATGCAGAGGTAGGCCTACATGCGGGTCACACTTCTACACCGCCACTTATCGATGCGTATGCAAGTTGAAGCCGAATCGCAATCGTTAATTTGTATAAAGGGATGATTGAAGCTAGGTTACTCGTTCCGTTGCTTTGGCCGGCACTAATACTATGTATCACTAATTTCGAAAAATGAGCTCGGAGCACGAATTTGCACGTGCTTCTTCAAAAGTTTTAACCGAACTGGCAAACTTGCCATACCAACGAACGAAACTGTCAGAGTGACAGTTGTGTTGCTAGACTAAAATTTAGCACTATAAATTGGGAATATCGAACATTCCGCTCACCTAAATGCGAAGGGGAGCTTATGAAGCCCAAAGCATTTACTAAAACGCTACTATTTAAACTTATGTCTACGAAAAGATGCTGCTTTTAAGCAGATTATTATCTAAGAAATAACGAAAACGATAACTAGAACTATAATTACTTGATGTAAGCTTTGAAGATCTTACTGACCAACTAGTAAACTGGCAGAGGGCACAGTTTAACCACTGGACGTTTATACAGCCCGGTGGCGGTTCGTACGGTAACTACACGACAGATCCCGTCGGATCCGGGGTGAGTCTCGACGACGCGACCTAGGGGCCATTTCATGGCACTCGTCTGCTCATTCATAATGAGCACGAGAGTGCCGACCTCGACATTAGGTTGGTTTTCATACCACTTCATCCGTTGCTGGAGAGTGTGCATGTACTCTCGGGACCACTTAGCCCAGAAGTCCTGGTGCATTTTCTGTAATAATTTCCACCGTTGGATGGGACTAATTTTACTATCTACTAAGTTTTCCTCGGGCACAACAGACAAGGGCTCTGTGGTGAGGAAATGACCCGGAGTGAGAACCGATAGATCATTGGGGTCAGAACTAAGAGGAGTGAGCGGCCTTGAGTTCGCCAAAGCATCACACTGGGCCGCAATTGTCAAAAATTCCTCATAGGTCAGCCTTTGGTTTCCGATAACGTGTGCTAAGTGGGTCTTTACAGTCTTCATTCCAGCCTCAGCGAGGCCTGAGAAGTGAGGACTGCCCGGAGGGTTAAATTCGAATTTTATGGCCTCGTGCGCAGCAGCATCCTTAACGAGTCGTTGCAGAATGTTACTGGCACCGACGAAATTTTTACCTTGGTCGGAAACCAAGCGGTTACACCGACCACGACGAGCGACAAAACGCCGAAGCGCGGCGAGAAAAGCGTCCGAGGATAATTCCGTGACAAGCTCCGTATGAATGGCCTTAGTCGCGGTGCAGACAAAGACACAAATGTAAGCTTTGTAAGTCTTGTTACCACGTCCGCGGCCAAGAGCAATGTCGTAGGGACCTCCAAAATCAACGGCAGCACTGGAGAACGCTTTGAGTTGCGATATACGATACGAAGGTAAGTCTCCCATAGAAGGTGCAGGAGCGCTGGTCGGTCGAACGCGGAAGCACTTTATACATTTCGACGTGACAGCGCGGATAGCCCGTTTCGGAGACAGTATCCAGAAGTGCTGCGAAAGTAAGTTATGGAGTGTTTGAACACCTGGGTGCATGAAGCGCTTGTGGTATTCATCGATAAGAAGGACAGTTACGCGAGGTAAGAGCAGCGGGTGTTTAACGTCAAACTCGAGTGATGCGCGCGACAAACGTCCGCCCACCCTCAAAAGACCCGCCTCATCTAGGAAAGGAGACAGTTTTCGGAACGCCTTGGGGAGGGAGTTCGTAAGACTATTTTCAATTTTATCGATCTCCTTAGCGAAGCGACGCCGCTGCACGAAGCTGACGAGAAATAGAAGCGCATCCCTGAATTCGGTTGGGGTTAGAGAACCATTTAACAGAACACCAGACATCCTTTTCTGTTTGGCGTTGTGCACGAAACGACGACAATATGATAAGACACGTTGGAGTGTCCTCAACGACGAGAATTTATTAATTAATTTATCGACAAGTGTGTCAGGATTAGACACGACGAGAACAGTAATCCTTCTTTCTTCATGGAGATTATCCTTATCTATGGATAACGACGACTTTGGCCAAGTATCAACGGGACGCCCAAGCCAGTCAGGCCCGCTCCACCAGCTAGTCTGGTAGACCAAATCCCTAGGCAGTAGACCACGCGATCCGCAATCTGCCGGATTGTCAGAGGTTCTGACGTGATGCCACGAGTCGGGAGGGATAATGTCTTGGATGTGGCTGACACGATTGGCCACGAACGTTTTCCATTTAGATGGACACGATTTTATCCAAGTTAACGCCACACTAGAGTCTGACCACGCAAAAACTTCATTTACTAAGTGGAAGGGCTTCAGTGCGTCCACAACCGACGCGATTAAGTCCGCTAATAGAACCGCAGCAAGCAATTCGAGACGTGGCACCGACAGCTTACGTAAAGGTGCAACTTTGGATTTACCACAAACTAATTTGACATCAATATTACCCTCTTTATCTATTGTACGGCAATACACCACGGCACAAAAGCCACGTTCCGACGCGTCGCAGAACCCATGCAAGCTTAGAGCATCGAACTCCCCGACCAAACGTCGAGTGACGGATACGGAACTCAGCGAAGGTAATTGAGTCCTGAACTCCTGCCATTCAAGTCTGATGTTTTCCGGGACATCACCATCCCAGGGAACACCGGAGAGCCATAAAAGCTGCATAAGGTATTTAGCTAGGAATGTAACAGGCGCTAAAAAACCCAACGGGTCGTAGATTCTAGCTATTTCTGAAAGAATGGTACGTTTTGTGCATCGGCCGTTATCAACAGCTGCAACTTTAAAACCGAAAGAATCTAATTGTGGTTGCCAAAGCAAACCCAATATTTTAAGAGAAATGTCTGACATTTCTTCGAAATGCTTAAAATCTTCTGAATACAAGTCCGAGAAAGGAAGGTTACCTAGGAACTCACTACTATTAGAAGTCCATTTCCTCAAATGGAAACCACCCGACGAGAGTATCTTTGTGAGTTCCACTTGAAGCGAACGAGCCTCCTCAACGGATTCCGCTCCAGAGACGACGTCGTCGACGTAAATGTCACGAGCGAGAACTGCGGAACCAGCGGGAAATGCACTAGCCGCATCACTGGCGAGCTGAGCCATTGTACGAAGAGCAAGGAACGGCGCAGCAGACACCCCGTAGGTGACTGTTTTCAGGCGATAATCGCGTATCGGTTCGTCAGCTGAAGGCCGCCAGAGGATGCGCTGAAATTCAGCGTCTTCTTTTGTTACAATTATTTGCCTGTACATCTGCTTAATGTCACCCGTAAAGACGACGGTATGCCAACGAAAACGTGTAAGCAGATCGAAAATGTTAGTCTGGAGTTTAGGTCCAGTTAGAAGGGTGGCATTTAAGGAAACCTCGTTGGCGTCCTTACTACTACTGTCAAAGACCACTCTAAGAGGGGTAGTCACCGAATCGCGCAATATTCCATGATGTGGTATATAGTAGTAGTGGCCCTCGCTTGTGGAAGGTGGGCTCACCTCCTCCATATGACCACTAGACTTGTAATCCTCCATGAAATCGATATACGACTTTTTGAACGCAGAATTGGAGTTCAACTTGCGTTCCAACGACAGGAATCGCTTAAGAGCGAATTCGCGTGAATTGAGGAAGGTAGGCTTGTTAACGGGATCGACAAACGGTAGGGGTACCACAAACCTGCCTTCTTCATTCCGAAAGTATTTTGTACGAAAATAGTCTTCGCAGCGTTGGTCTTCCGCTGATACGAGAGGTTTAACCGGAGGACCAACGTTTTCTAATTCCCAAAATTTCTTTAAGGAATCATCAATCGACAATGTCTGCGTAGGACTCGACACGAAAAAACAATGTTTATTGTTACTACGACACGAAATGAGAGCACTATCTATGAAAGGAGTGTCATCACACTCACCCATAACTACCCATCCATAGATAGTCCTCAGTAGAGTAGGTTATCCAGGCTTGCCTCGCCGTATACCAGGCAACAGCGACGAAACGAAAAATTGCGCATTGAGCAGCAGGTCAACTGGCGCTGGGCGAGCAAAGTCTGGATCAGCAAGCGACAAATTATGTATGTGTGACCACCCCGACGGGTCGACAGGTTGTGGAGGCTGGTCAGCACATACTGGCGATAAAACGAAAAGTTTGAGTTCAGTACTCAACGATGAATCTGGACTCCCCAATGATTTGACTTCACATGACAGTGAGCCAAATGTCTGATGGGACGAATTGCCAATGCCATACACTGTGTGCTGGCCACTAACATTAAACCCTAGCATGTCTGCACAGGATTTCGATATAAAATTGCATGCACTAGCGCCATCTAGCAGCGCGCGCACGGGTCGGAATTCACCAAGACTGTCTTTAATTAAAACGTTTGCAGTTGCAAAGAGAATAGTATTTTCTTCATCCATTACAGTTAACACAGTGTTACCATTACTACTGTCCACAACGCTACTAACAGGCGCGATAGCAACCTCTATTGCGGCAGGAGTAGGTACTGGTGGAACTTTATTAAAATGTAGCAAAGTGTTATGCGAACGACTACAAATACTACAGCGAGAAGCACGACAAGTTTTTACTTGATGAGTGCTTGCGAAGCACAATATACACAAACCAGTTGCTTTCACAAAGTTGAATCGACTCTTTTCATCAAGATTTAAAAATTTACTGCATTTTGACAGACTATGTTGACCCCGACAAAAGGCACAAACTGAACTAGCAGGACTTGAAACTACCAGTGCTGTTTTTGTTTTAATCAACGATTTAACCATTGGAACCTTAATGAATGAATTTTCTAAGGCTTTACTCCTTTTTTCAATAAAACTTTTTAACTCATCGAACTGTGGCACATCAACATTAGTAGTCAGCTGTAATTCAAATGCTTCACGAGTGGCAACATCAAGCTTAGACCATAGCAAATAATAAAGCATGAAATTCCTATCCGGAAGGTCATACCTCGACAGAATGTTTAAATTTTCATTAAATGTACGGAAGACCCTTTCTAAATCATTCTTATTTTTAACAGGTTCACACGACAACATCTTTTCATAGTACATAATGGCAATTTGTCTTTTTCTGTCATAATGATCAGCTAAAGTTTCATAAGCCTTAACATAATTATGACTTGATAAAGGAAAACTTCGGATCAATTCATATGCTGGACCCTGCACACTCGAAAGCAGATAATGCAATTTTTCTACATTAGAAATAGTACCTCGGTTATGAATTAAAGAGTCGAAAAGCTCTTTAAAAGAGACCCAATTTTCTAATTTTCCATCGAAAGGCTTAATACAGATTTTAGGAAGTTTTGCTAAATTATTGTCAAACGATAATGGTTTAAAATCTTGCTTTTCGCTATTCCCAATTACAGTGCCAGCTCTTAATCTACACTTTACCGATTTGAGACAGTTTTCAAACTCCTTAGTGACTTCGTATTCTTCGAGACGTTGCGCGGGTTTAAGCGGTCGCAGAATGCGGATTTGCGCTTCATGAAAATCTTTTTCAATATCCTTGACGTCGTCC
The DNA here is from genome assembly GCA_022674325.2 of Grapholita molesta. NCBI lineage: Eukaryota > Metazoa > Arthropoda > Insecta > Lepidoptera > Tortricidae > Grapholita > Grapholita molesta. The sequence continues at coordinate 16,320,268 of CP053124.2, read as the reverse complement.
TCATTGTAGCCCTGAAGGTCCGACGCTTCAATATGCTCTAACCGAAAGATTGCATACGATCGCGCAACACGAAACGAATCTACTGTTGAAGGTTCAAACTCACTATCTCCTTGTTCACTCATTTTGTTTTAATAGCTAAGTTATAACACTAATAAACACAGTAAGAAATACAAGCAGCACTAATAAACAATGTATTAACTTTTTAATACGTAATTACAATAAAAATGAATAGCGAAACACCGGTGTAAACAACAATCGAACTAACTTATTTACTTTACGTTTGACGTATGACGTATGTCACAGATTAAAATCATTCGACTCGTATCTGCGTTTCGTTACACGTGCAATTACAATGCTAAAACTCGTATCGGTTTTTACGTTCCGTTCAAACTAATATTGAACGAATGAATGGAAATGAAGCGTTAAAGGTTAAGGAAGTTGTACTGCCAACATAACGAACCAAAACGAAAGCGACAAAAGATGGCGTACAACTTGCAATAATCGAATAATGGCCAAAGCAATTTCTCAAGTACCTACGAAAACGAGAAAAAAATTAAACAGTTAGGAAAATACAAGAAAAGGCAACTTTTCAATGCAATCCGATCGACGGACCAAATGTTAATTATTCGACAACGATATTTTCTAAATTTAAGTGGACTGTATAACAAAATTAATTTTCGAACGAGACTGTTTAATTTGCGAAGGGCTAACTTTAGGGATTGCGAATACGGCTCACCTGTGTCTCCTTGTGGCGAAGCTCAGCACGAGGTTTGCAGCAATTGTAGGAAGCTTGATGCAGAGGTAGGCCTACATGCGGGTCACACTTCTACACCGCCACTTATCGATGCGTATGCAAGTTGAAGCCGAATCGCAATCGTTAATTTGTATAAAGGGATGATTGAAGCTAGGTTACTCGTTCCGTTGCTTTGGCCGGCACTAATACTATATATCACTAATTTCGAAAAATGAGCTCGGAGCACGAATTTGCACGTGCTTCTTCAAAAGTTTTAACCGAACTGGCAAACTTGCCATACCAACGAACGACACTGTCAGAGTGACAGTTGTGTTGCTAGACTAAAATTTAGCACTATAAATTGGGAATATCGAACAATGTAAATAACGATACAGCAGCGAAAATTACCGAGTTTTTATGAGTCAGGCTAAAAATAGGTGGTCTCGTCAGTAAAAGATGTTACAAAAAATACTGGTTACCCGTTTAAAGGCATCACAAGTAATTGTCTGATCCGAAAAAAAAAACTGCAAGAAAAAAGGTTTTCTATGTAGGATTAACTTACTAGAATGAAGTAATTAAAACACAACCTATAAAATACATTGTCACGTCACGGTATTTTTTTTTCTATTTTCTTATTTAATTAAATTACTAATTATATATTTAAACAGATGACTGCCATTTCTGTAACTTCTGTATAACCAGTACCTTCTTCGAGCAGCAGTAGCGAATCGTAGTTTGGTCTTTGTATCAAGCATATCTGTGAGTCAGCTCAGAAATTTAATAGAACTGCTAGTATTGTATTTGTGTGTACAGACCACGATACACGACCTAGGTAATATCCCCTTAGTCAACGCCAGATACACCTCATTTCGGTATAACCCTGTGCGCTTCTATTGACTAGACGAGCGCTAGCGATTCTAATTATGGTAAAACTTGAAAATGCATTGGTTTATACAAAATCTGGAAACCGGGGTGTTTTATGCAGATTTCTGATGAAAACAACTCCTGTAAATGCTTCAGAAGACTATATTATTGTCTCTATATAGACTATATATATTATGTAGATTAGATGTATGATGCTACACATAGTTTGATTCTAGAAAAGACTAATTTCTTACTTTTATTGGGCACTACTATGATATTTGGCTATGCAATTTATCATGCGAAAGTCAAATGCGAATAGTATTTGGAATGGAAATGTTTTTTTTTTTCATTCTTTGCTTTGATCTGATCTGGCATAGTCTTTCAAAACTTGCTAGTATCATTCCTGGCCGTATTTAATAAATTAGAAATGCATGCTAACGGCGTTTACGCCTGGCGGCATAGAATCTAATTGCTGCCCTTGCTTGCCTAAATCTCCAAAACCTGCAAAATCCACGCGACTTTGAATAAGTGTATCACTTTCATCAAAACTCTTGCAAACAACGCTTAAATTTATTTTGTGAATCCTCTCGCTTTAAACTCTTTGAACTTTTCAGAAATCCTTTAACTATATCCGTTTTTGAAATACTTGTACATGTGTTAAATCATAGTCTATCTCTTCTTTGTCTTCAAAATCTTGAGTCTTCTATATCAAATACGAGAGATGTACGTAAGTTCACTTGATCAGAATCGTAGACAAGTTACTTAGATTCAAGATACCGTTCTTGTCTAACTACTCTTGTTCTTACACAAATTAGTCTCATATGATCTCGAGGCCCAAAATAATTAAGTTAAACGTTCTTGTACCCTACATGTTAATGCTCAATAGTAGACACCCTGCTGTCACCTTTGTTGCTAATGACTTAAGTTTGAATATGACATGTACTAGGGCAGCAAAAAATGTGCCTAAATAGTAAAAATATAACGCTTAGAATCATTTCACAATTTGGTGAGAAATTTGTGCACAAGGTCAATGTGGGTAAGACCGTCTATCTGGAAAGACCGTCTACCAACCAATTTCCTACATTATATCTTAGGTATTTAGTGTCATATGACGGACTTTTCTTAATAATATAGTATGACGGTCTTACCCACATTGATCTCATACATAGAAATAGTCGCATTCAAAGTTTTATTGCACTGTAACCAAATCATTACGTCGATATTTCACTTTGTTCAAATCAAATCATAATTATACTGTTTTTGACCTTAACGTTAATTTGCGTCAAGTTCCCAATCAATATAACCATCCATGGCAGCCCTCAAAAAGAAATTACACCAGGAAATGAGGTTTCCCGGCAGCAAACCATTTGAGAACCCTCACCGGAGAGTGATCTAACACTGGCTTTCGAGGACACGGCCATAATTACACCACTCTGTTACCTCAATTCGTTTCTTACTTATGCGACGTTAAATTAGATAGGTAGGTAAAATAGTACATATATTTTAATACCTGCCAAGAGATTACCCTTCATACCTTTTTAGTTAATTTAACCCTTTATGTACCTTTATCATTTTGTGCAATACAATTATCTATCTACGTTATTCTTCTCTGTTGTACATTACATAGTCTTATATAGGATATTATCCCAGTGTAGATGAATGACAGACTATTTAGAGTTTATTTATGCCAAATCAAGCATAGGCTGACTCTGTGTAAATAAATTGCAAAATATATTTGATTGATGAGGCACCTCGCTAATATAATCGGGGGATATTTACATGTTACTGATGTAACACCATTTGTAAATAGTACATCACGAGGCTGGGAAGTATGGGGTTGCAGATCGATTAGAATAGGGCGAATACCCTTAACGGTTTTTTTTTTATGACAAAGGTGGCAAACGAGCAGGCGGATTACCTGATGGTAAGCAATTACCGTCGCCCATGGGCACTCGCAACACCAAGGGAGTCACAAGCGCGTTGCCGACCTATAAGTGGGTTGGAGCTCTGGGAACCTTACTCACCATCAGGAACACAGCACTACATACCAGAAAGGTAGCAGTGCTATTATGGCTGTGGTCTTCTGTAAGGAGGAGGTACTTCCCCAGTTGGGCCGCCCCAGACTCAAGCGTGATGGTCATCGCTGTGCCCTACCTCTCATTGTTGGACGTAGTTTAAGGACATACCCGGGTCCAACCCGGGGTTTTGACATCAATAGCGAAAGGACACTCGGCACTCTTAGTCCTTGAAAATGGATTATGACTAAATTAACGCGAGTAAAGCCTTCAGTTTCATTAATAAAATATTACATTGACTCACGAAAGATTAAATATAAATAATGACTACCTATGTCATTATTATTATGCAGCATCGCCTGCTAGTGAATATCTTTGATATTTAAATCGAAAGAAAAATAGAAAAAATTTGACTCGCAGCGGGACTCAAATCAAGTGGTTGTGGGTTCGAGTCCCACTGCGAGTCAATTTTTTTTTTCTTTCGATTTAAATATATTGAATGACTATGCCGTCTGCAAATCGAAGGTGTGAAATGTATGATATTTGCAGTTTACACTGATCCTACTGTCTGCTCCGATACAATGATTTGAAGGGAACCTCAAGTACATAATAAACCTCATTAAATCCAACACAAAGATTTTTATAAGTAGGTACTAAGTAAAACTAATATGGATTTAATCATAAACAAAGGTAAAATACTTAAAAGCCCATTACAAATACCCTAACTGAGATTTACTCAGTACAGTTTAGCCTTTGACCCCAACTCCCAGGGAAAGCAAACTTTTCCTTTTAAAAACAGCAAAAGGTAAATTGGATATTGGGCTAGTAAGCCGTGACACACGAGTTTCAGGCTCGAATCGTTACGAGTTTCACGCGTCGCCAATAAATAACTCACACAGTCAACACGTTTCAAATACCATTTCTGTGAGATCAAGGAGTATTGGCTTTTTCCGTGTCCTAACTTTACAGAAAATAATAATTCTCGGCGTTCTAGTATTTCTTTTTAGAAAACGTTTTATCAGCTGCATGTATTTTTTTTATCACGACTGACCAGCGTTTGACTTCAGTCGCACCTGATGGTAAGTGTCGACGAGGTCGAGGGTGTAGCACGCTGGTTCAGTAACAGCCTATTCACTCTTGCATTGAAGAGACCTAAATTATATCCGGGAATACAAACGGAGCGAATTCCAATCCCTAGCAGTCCGCATAACTAAGGTAAGGTATTTTTACAATTAAAACTGTTGTGAGCCATGTTACTACTACTTAGTTACAAACGGATAAACTCACGTGTAATTATATCGCACTAGGCGACATGTTTCGGGTAAGCTCTGGTACCCATCTTCAAACCGAGTCAGGACACACCAATCGCGAGAAGTGCAAGCAATTTCTCAGCGGGCGCGACGTGCAAAACGCCGTGCAAGGCAGCAGACAGCAGTGAGTGATACACCCTCATCGCGATCGGTGTGTCCTGACTCGGTTTGAAGATGGGTACCAGAGCTTACCCGAAACATGTCGCCTAGTGCGATATAATTACACGTGAGTTTATCCGTTTGTAACTAAGTAAGGTATTTTTCTTAAGTACATGTCTTATTCTTAATTTAAGTAATATGTATAACTCTTAGAACATGACATTGCTCGGTAGTAAACTTAGCGTATTATAAAGACAGAGAAAGATACGAGGCGACCACGGCTTCGGGACTGTCGGACGTTTAGTGGTGAAACGTGTTTAGATGTTCAATTCTTTAGGCCAGATCCATATTTTCCTATGTTAGCTTTGACAGAGATCAAACAAAGCGGTCCCAACAACGTGACTTCAAACTTTGTTCATTTCACTGTACAAAATATTATGTCGTGCAGAGTTGGATCACACTAAGCCGTGTATAAGAGAAGTTAGTATTCGCGTTCAAATATGTACATTCGCCTTAACATGTTCACGGACATGGTTTGACGTCATGTGTCATGTCATAGCAAATGACTACGCCACGTCAGTCGACGTACTGTCCGTGAACGTGTTAATCTTCAAAAGTATATTTATTACGAGCGTCGGAACATATTTTTTTAATATGTGACACGTGTTTCGTATGAGTAATAAATATTTGACATCATTTAGACCTTCAGGTACGATAAGATGGTAATTTTGAAAATTTATTACGTTTCGTGAGATCTGGGGATTTTCTTGTCATCCCTTGCTCATTTTGAACGAAGTGTCGATATTTATGAACATGTTCATGTCTTTGTAGTGGAATTTTATTTTTATTAATCAGATTGTATAGCAGTTTTAATACGTATTTATGTAGTACCTTCAACACAAGCCTTATTGAGCTTACTGTAAGATAAGGTATGTTTATTGTAAGATTGTCCTAAAACATGTCAGAGCGGCTTAGTGGGTACCCTGCCCATGAAGTTTTAAGAATGCTGAGAAATTAAAAGAATGTTAAATGAAACTTACATTTTGATGACGTTGTGAAATCAAGTTACGGGACAAAATTACTGAACTCCGACAATTTTTTACCGGTACGGAGATCGAACAGTTGAAAAATGACTGCTAAACATTTCGTATTGTACAAGTTCAGCCTTATTGATTCATGACTTGAAAATATCGGCCATTGTCCCAATTTTTTGTCCCACAAACAGCGACCTGGCCAGCCAACATTAACATTAATCCCTTCTGATAAAACCCTATATTAATTTAATTGCCCCCTGGTTTCGTGTTACACGGTCCGTTTATTTTTAACAGTCGTCAAACGAAGTTACGTGGATGTTGAAATGTCATGACCTTATCACAACATTCGTTATGTAAATTAAACAAACTTTTTGCAAAAATCCCGAAACGTCTGGTTGATGTAACTGGTGACCGAAGAACTGGCGGCTTCCTCGCACAACGTATCAGCGTTGCGATATAAAGAGGAAATGCCGCCAGCATCCTTGGTACAATGCCTCAAGGGCCATTTTTAGATTTTATACTGTAACTAGTTAAGTACTTATAGTTATCATAATACCATTGTAATTTCTGGAAATAAATATATGACAAAATATATCTTCGGATCGCTAAACTTAAGTAGCAGTGGAGAGTGCACGCAATACCTATGGCTGTTGGGCTGTAAAAGCCGTAAAATAAGCGTCCATAGGCTACGGTGACTTCTTGCCATCAGACAGGCCGCATGTTTATTTGCCACCTTTTTCTTTGCCTTGTCCTGGAATTTTGCCATGGGTTATGGGAGCCTGGGGTCCGCTTGATAACTATCCCAGAATTCTGATTCTTTTTACTTCTTTTTATAGCGATTATTACGCAAAACTCTTCGTAGAATGTTCCACTAGCACAAGCAGACCACCATGACGCGTTATGTCATACTTTTATTAATAATTCCATCGAGGGTTACGCTAACCCGAGAGATTCTATATCAAATAAAACATAGTGGAAAATAAAGAGTTTTGAACTGAAGACTTATAACGGCAAAATCTTATTGTCGCTTACTTTACGTTTACAAGTGTTCATTTAGTGAAATATAACACTAAGTTAAGACCTTAATCCCTCATCTGTGGCGCGGAGCAAAATTTACTTCACGTTACATACAGTGGTAAAGACAGGATCCTATACCAACGCAGACGAAGGGTTAAACTTACTGCTACATATGCTAGTGCTGCTCTCTGGTAGCCGAATATTGCAGTAATACTCCTTATTTACTTAGAATGTCTTTGTCATCCTACAGGACACGATTAATAACTCTAACATGCGTTACCATGCGTAGAGGTGGTCACAAATATCTGGACAACGCCTATTATCGAGGCGATAAAGTGCATGTTAAGATATGACGGCCGGTATGGCCTAGAAAGTAGTGACCCTGCCTATGAAGCCGGTGGTCCTGGGTTCGATTTCCAGTCTGGGCATTTATTTGTGTGATGAACACAGGTATTTGTTCCTGAGTTATGGGTGTTTTCTATCTATTTAAGTATTTATATGTATCTATCTATTATATATATCGTCGTCTAATACCTATAACACAAGCCTTACTGAGCTTACCGTAGAACTAGGTCGATTTGTGTAAGATTGTCCCGAAATATTTGTTTAAGTATTTATTTATATGTGTGTGCGGCAAACATTACTTTAGCATTTTGTTTCTACAAAACGCTTCACAAAATGCAGTTCCTAAGAATAAATAGTGGCAGAAATATTGGCACTGTTTGACAAGTTGAAGAGTTCGGATTTGGCACGCCACTTGGCACGCAGGGCTCGAGTGCACTCGATAAAACTGTCTAGTAAAGTTGTTCTTTCAGCTGCAAAGTTTCAACTTTCACTGCGTTGTTGTTGCAATTTGATTCCATGTATATACCTAAATAATCTTATAATTTATTTTTATTAATCGTTGGCTCTTTACATCATGCTTATAACTCGAAAACGTTTGGACCTATTTTGATGACTGTTTGTGGTTTGTGGAGCTGGGGACAAATTGTTGTATAAGAATATCCTGCAATATTTATTAATTGTATTTATTTATTAATTATTATATACTGTTAGGCGGTGAATAATTCCCGGTTAAGTAGGTAATAAATGTAAGCGTAATATTTTTATTTTTAAGTTAATAAATAGTATATTGTTTGACAAGGGGCTAAAGTAAGCCATAGTATCACGAGATGTGGGGGAAAATTGTTTGAGGGGTAATATGGCGTTTAGACCCGCGTTATACATTCTAGTTTTCACTTCGATTGCGAGAATATAAAAAAAATAACATTTTAACAATTAACAATTTTATTCACCCGCAATGAATTCTGAGTCAAAAATGTTTAATTTGCCAGTCTTTGTATTTTTTTCACTGCTTTGATACAGATAGTATATATCTACGCCGTGAATAAATGCCATAGACAACGTATAATTGGGGCTTCAAAGAGTTTGCCAACGATTTAAACAATTTTTTTTTAATGCTTGTGAAGTAGGAACTAAATAAAAACACGTACTTAATGCTTTGAGAATTTGATTGCGTTTCCTCATTGGTAGATTTTAATATTGCGGTATTCTGATTGGTTGATACTTTATACAAAGTTTTGTTTAATGATTTCAACAGTATTCGCACCAAAAAAGAATCTAGAGTTGCAATTAACTTCGATATGTGTCGTGATTGGTGGATTTAATAAGGTGAAGTGTTCTGGTTGGTTAATTTAAAACGTTTTGTATATCATATATATGTATACATATTTTCCCTAGATGCTAAATGTACTACTTTAGTCCACCTTGGCAAGCATAATATGACACACTTTTAAAGAATGAGAAGTGAAAAATTACTTTATTTATTATTAGTCAAATTTTATGTTCCTACACTGCTTTTCTATAATTGAAATAATTGTGAAGTGAAGTACGAGAAGTACCTACCACTTTACCTGCTTTAATCTTTCATTTTACTACCTACATTCTTCTGCTAATCTTACTTGTTTAGCTGAAAACAAGTTTACTAAATCAGGATTTCATGTTTAAACTTTTTCAAAGAACGTAATTATACTAATGAACATTATGAAATTTCAATTTAAACCTTTTTATTGAAGTTTGTTTTGAATGGGGCAATATTCTAAATGAAATTGAAGGGAGGTAAACCAACCAAAAAAAACTGTTTTCAGAAACACCTGGGGCTTATTACTTTTTCCTGCTCGCAAGTTGGTTTAATTTTATTTCTGAGGTTTGTCGAGAGTATTTACTGCAAATTAGGTACTTTAGAAAATTAAAAAAGGACATGTAGGTATAATTGAAATATGAAAGGAAATAAACATGTGAATAGGTTATGGTAAAAGTGAATATATTAACTGCTAAGTATACATAAAAGTTTTCATATATTTCATAGGTACAGTCAGCGTCATATAGTTCGTAGCATTCAAAGTACTCAAATAGTTCAGTACACCATACTAATTCTATGGTGTACCGAACTTTTTGAGTACTTTGGATGCTACCAACTATATGACGCTGACTGTACCTATAAAATGTATGAAAACTTTTTATTTTAATATGTAACCTGATATTTATCATGAGTCATTAATATGTATAAATCAAAAAAAATTACTAACTAAAATAAAATGCAATTAATGACCTATTTTAAGCCAATCCATTATGTGGTATTTTACCCAATCATAAAATGTATTAAATGCAACGTCATCTTCTATAAAAATTCGACGTTAAAAAATAGACTATTATAAAAAAAAGACAGCAATCTGACCTCGTTAAACGTCAATTAATTAGATTTGCAACCACCAGGAATCCCGTAGAAAAGACGAAAGAGTGATTAGTCTCAAACTCAGCTCTAACAAACGCCGTCAAGAAAAACGTCTTTAAACGACTTGAGAAACGTGTTTGAATTGCTCGCGCTGAAAAACGCCCAGTCGCTGCGGTGGCGGCCATCATCATTACGCTTTTGTAAATTATTGAGGAAGCTGTACTTAAAGCTTGAAGTGGCTGGATGAATAGGAGAGATGATAGCTATTCTATTGTAACCAATGGTGTCGAATGAGATGTCATTCCCTCATTTTTCTTACTTAATAGGGTAGGAAACGCGCATGTGAATCCTCTGGAGTTCCAGGCGTCCATAGGCTACGGTAACTGCTTACCATCAGGCGGGCCGTATGCTTGGTTGCCATCGTGGTTGTATTTAAAAAAATATCACTTGAGGTTACTATGCATATATATATTTTTTTATGACATAAAGGGGGCAAACGAGCAGACGGATTGCGTGATGGTAAGCAATTACCGTCGCCCATGGGCACCCGCAACACCATGGGAGTCACAAGCACGTTGCCGACCTTTAAGGGGGGTTGGAGTTCTGGGAATATTAACTTACTAAACTTATTTGTTAAGAAAATACAGATGGTATTAAAATTAATAGAAAAGCGTGTTTTGATTGCTTTCAATAGTAATGACATATGGTATTGAAAAGTGGTCGCTTACTATGGGCTTCATAAGGAGGCTCAAATCACCCAAGGAGTTAGGAGTGTCTCTGCGCGATCGCATTAGGAATTGATGTCATTCGCAGTAGAATCAATGTAACCATTGCGCATGAGCCGATGGCTGTTGGGGCGTAAATGTTCTCGAGTGGCGACCACGAACTGGAAAGCGCAGCGTGGGCAGACCCCCACAAGGTGGACCGACGACATGGTAAATTTCGGGAGAATCCATTGGATGCGGGTGGCGCAAAACCGGTCACTGTGGGTTGCTATGGGGGAGACCTATAACCAGCAGTGGACATAATTCGGCTGGTATGATGATGATGACTATGATGAAATAGAGATACTTTTACTATAAGTAAGTATTCATTTTAAGACATCATGGAACAAGCACTAAATATAAAATCTAAAATATTACACAGTAAATTTTACTTAAAAGATTTTTTTTTGTGGCGTTGTTTAATTATAACGTTGAAAAGGTTTTTTGAAGCCCTCAAAATGATTAAGATCAGAAAGTTGTAAGATTTCGACTTCTCATTCTAAATTATTATTGCCATAATAACGAGGAAACGCCGTATCTGTGGTTCAATACTTCAAGGGCCTTTTTTAGATGTTATATAGAGTAGTTAAAATTATTAAAATTACATTACAACTACTACAGTTGTAATGTACTACCTAATTTTAATTTTCATTTGTTCATCTTATCTCTTAAATTAGGTTTTTTACAATATTTTTATAAAAGTACAATATAAAAAAAAATCCAAAAAATATCAAAACCATACACCCTAAATCCAAAAAATATCAAAACCAAACATAAAACCCTAACCTAAACCTGCCGGTGGTTAAGGCTGCAGAGAATGGAACCCCCGGACTATACGCGCCGTGTGCAGGATTACCGCCTTCTGAATCTGACCCTTGATCCAACCACAAACACGTAGTCTCAGTCTCTTAAGATTTTGGTCGAAACTCTTCTCTATGATAATTTTAATTATTATTATGACGTTTCCTTATTTTTAACATTGTTATAAATACGTTAAGAGTCTGCGATACAAATTAATAAGTTTGTATCAAGTAGACTGGGACCTAGAATTCGGCAATCAGCGCTGTCTTGTTTACGCTTCTAATGCAGAAGTGTAAACTAAATTGTAAGAGAACATAATTATTTATTTAATTTGTTAATAAAAACACTATTTAGTTTGTTCGAAAATAACAAGTAAAAAATTAGGATATTACACATTTTTTTAAAGTTGTAGAACAAATGTTGCTACGTTCGTGGTGTAGAAGCGATCCCTAAAGTTATTGTGTTATTACAGGAAAGGTATAATAATTAAATAGCGATCTCAATCATTTGAAATTCTAAGAACAAACTCATAACTTCAAAATAAGCATCAGGTAGCTACTCTTTAACGCTGTAGCCATTTAATTTCTCGTCAAATATTCATAATGTCAATCCGGAAATTCTTTCCTGCTAAAAACCAAAATGAATTATGTGACTTTAAGAACTAAAACTCGATTAGTGACTTTATGATTTGTATGAAGAAATATTATTTTGGCTTAACGTAGGTAGGACGTATTATAATGAAGTGAACCAAATTGTTTTGTTTGATTTTTAAGATACGGTAAACGTGATTGGTCCTGAGTAAAAGGAACCAGTAAACAATGTTACGTTTACTTACAAACATTTTCAAAACACAAATATATGTAAAACTAGTTTTTTCCCGCGACTTCGTTCGCGTATATTCTCCATACAAAATTTACATCCCCGTTTTCGCCCTATTATGGGATGATTCCGTCATAAAAACTATCCTAACATGTCCTTTTCGTAGAGTACAAACATTTTATTATATGAATTTTTATCTAGAGTTTGTCATCGGTTTAATGGTGTAAGGGTACTTAGTTCCTTTAAAAGACTCAGGGCGCCCGGGCCCCATGGACCGAGGATATCGACGGCGAATAGTATAAAATTGGATTCAGCCAAGACCACTGTATTTAAGTATGATTACGGATTATATTATTAAGTAAAGTCAATAGTTTTTATAACCAGATAACTAGTAAACCACAAGAACCCACAATTTAAAAACTAGTTCACTAAAAACTGAAAAGATCCGGACAAATTTACCCGCTATCATTGCTTTTAAATGTACTATAATACTTATAAATTAGATGAGACTGTATCACTCCGCAGCCTTTTCCCACTTGACATTACGCCAAAATTGCTTCAGCAATATAGTTAGCGCAGTTTCCGAGGACATTGCCGGGGTAATGTGGCCGTATGGTGCCTCCTTTGCCTAATATGATGTTTTACGGGTAAATGCATCATGAAGATCGTAGAGGAGGTTACATTTAACGACGTGACAACTCGTTTCAAGCTAATGTAAATAAGCTTTATATTTCTTTTTTAATATAGAAGAAATATAAAATTTACCTTAGCGAGGTGCCACGTATGTTCGTTCGTATCGTTCGAGTTCCGCCCTAGGTCTCAGTGGGGTTGGGTGCCTAAAAGGCTGGCGACATTCCCGATTTGGATAGCAATACTAATCCTCTGGGCGAAATAGTGGCCAGTCCTTTGGTCGCCAGAAGCCTCTATGAGACGCGACGAATCTCTTTGTAGAGACGGTCATTTTCCCCATTATCATAATTATATTTCTTGATGTGACAGGATACATACCATGGGAAAGTTAAAGTGAAAATTTGCTTTTTTTACGAAACGAGACCAAAACCTATTCACTAAAACCTAAAACACTACGCTTTTATTTATGGTTACTAAAGTAAATTTCCATCTTCTTAATATGAAAAAAACATCTTAAAAATCATGCCAGTAGGTAGTTTATCCCTTCTACAACCTTTGCGCTACCTTGCTAAGGTACACCGCTCGTAATTTAAGCTTATCAACCACGAGTCTAGGATATTAATGAGCAAGGGTCAATATTCCACGGTAAATCTTTAAAGCGAGTTGGATCCCCATTTGAATTAGAGGTGCCATTTTCTGAAACATATCTAACAATGTCAAAATTGCTTCTCTGTTACTCTTAGTTGAAGTTTGCACGAAGAACGTATTTCTTAAACGTGTTTGGAATTTATTCTATAGCAATGACAAGCTTAAAAACAGATAATCTTTGTACGGGTACGGTACTGAGTAATTTGTTCTGATTTGTATGTAGTAAATAGATGTAATATATTAAACGGGAGATTCTGCTACAGGTAATTTTAGTCAAACTTTTTTTCCAGTTTCTTATATTAATTGATAAAATTGTGTATAGTTAATAATAAATGTTGGCAGTTTGTTATCACTGGCGGGAATATGCAATAAACGGTAATGAGTGGCAGGAAAGAGTGGAATCTTTCCCAGAAACAATTGCAATTTATAAAGATAGTAATTTAGGGAATATTGCGTTATTGTGAAATGACTTGTATTTAGTTTAGAATGTATTGAGTTTAATGACTTTAATATATATTTCGTTCTTACTTCAATAAATGTAATAATTAGTTATAAAGAATTATGTTATCCACTCATACATATTGAATTTACCGTAATCTCTTTTACGCGTATTTCTTTTCAACTGATCCAAGGTTAGATTATAGTGCCATAATTTATCCAGAGTATCTGCCGCACGTTTTATCATGAATCGTAAATTTATACGCAAAGGGGACTTGTTCTGGTTATGTTTTCAGTTTTACTGCATTCCTTATTGTTCTTTTAACATTATTTTATGGTAACGACATTTTAACTTAAGATTTAAAAGATCTTTCTGCATCTTTAAAAGTCTTTCGTCATAGTTGGCCAATTTATAATAAGTCTAATTTAATTTGTACCGGATCATAAAGTAACAGAAAACATTCTCGAGAGTATACCAAATGGTGGACAGCATATCTTTGGACCTTCAGTCAATTTGGTTTGGACTTAAGTAAACTGTACCTTCACTGAGCAAAGAATCGAATGAAATTACTGACATCGTCAGATATTTATGTTAATATTATGCACTAAATTAAAATTCGAACTTCAGCTTCATAGTTCGACGTTATACCTGTTCCTATACTATTTACATTTGCTTTTTCAATAAACTCACAAAAATCTGTAGAAACTTTTGCGGTAATTCCTGTTTCAGGCCAAATATATTGCCTAATAATAATAAAGGTCGAATAACATTACTATGTAAAATATATTTTTATCAGTAACACTTTTTCTCATCTACATAAGTGAGGTTATATTAAAAAATCAACTCTCGTAATCCATGATGTGCTTTTGTACCATAAAAAAGCTAATCTACATCGATTTATCATTTTCCTTTGCAATTGTTTCGACTCAAAAGACTCGGGCTTAAGAGCAGACAAAGGGTTACTCTTGTACTTTGTATTCATTTCACAAAAGACGTAACTCAAGGCGAATATCCAGTTACTTATGCCTTTTATTGGTAAAGCTAAGGTATTGGCTATCTACAATTAATTTTCTTTCATAATGAGCTTAAAAGGCAGGGATTTTAGGGTTCTGTTCTTACTGATTCGGTGACAAAAGAAACCCTTTACATATTTTACTGCTACTTCGTTAGTCATCCGTCTAATAGCAAAAAAGTGATTCGTGTTCTTTCTAAATATTTCTACACAAAAATCACTTGTCATAAAAGGAAGTTTACTGCACTACAACGTACAATAATAACTAAAGTCTATATCAAGTGTATTCACAAAAAACAACAAATTGTAAAACATTTGCTGGTTTCTTACTGGAGGAGTCTGCTTAATGTTCCGAAGTGCTTTGCCCATAAAAATACGGCCAGTTGTCAATTTTAAAATACCTTTTCCCTTTTTGACTACCGACAATACCCCCAAAAATGTCTATCCAAAACTGTCTCATTGTATATGTTGAGTTTTTTTCATAGTTCAAGCTAGAATCTACATGACTAAATACGATAGTATAAATGGAATCAGACAGCTGTATATTATTCCATATAAATGTATGTTATGTAATGTATATTTATGTTACTTTGTTACATAGTTACATGTCACTTTACACTAGTGTAATACACTAGTTCAAGCAAGAATCTACATGACTACATACGATAGTATAAATGGAATCAGACAGCTGTATATTATTCCATATAAATGTATGTTATGTAATGTATATTTATGTTACTTTGTTACATAGTTACATGTCACTTTACACTAGTGTAATTCATGTCATGCTCCCAAGGTTAAGCTCACTAGAAAGATGAAAGCGCAGACTCCAGCACCATCTTAACTTTGCTGTCGAGTACCACACCACTCCCGAATGTAACTCGAGATTTCAGTGTAAAAGTTTATTTAAGCAACAGCAAAATTAAGTTGGCCGAGTGACGAAAGATAGAGTGATGTCATTAAAATACTGTCTAGTATCGTGGCGTCGGATATGAGGGACGTTTCCGGGCCTCAAAGAAAAAATCTGAAAACGAAACATTATAAGGACCGCTTTGACATTGCTGGGAAAATGTCTCGTGGAGGTAAAATATTGTTAGCAATACTAGGAGCGCATTATGTAATGCGTATACGTAAGTATAAAATGTGACAATAGTGATAATAATATGTAACACAGGGTGGACTTTATATTTTTGCAAATATGTTCCTAACGTTGAATTTAACTGAAACCGTCAAAGTTTGAGGTAACACTTTATGCGATTTAGTTTCAAATGTAACGTTTTACGGAACAATAACAAGCTTATTGGGTTAGAAAATAATAACTATTCCTCCATTCTTGTATGACGCCTGTTTAGATTTGACCTAAACATGAACGTTGCGAGTTTTTTCTTTGGGGAAATCTAAAAGGTGCGAGTGCCCATGACAATACCCCAATTAAAAAAAAATACATTTACTGTAATATTGTCGCCATTTCCCGCAGATGTGCCAACGTGTTTTTCAAAGTATGCAAAGTTGATTGTATGACTGCCAATGAGAAGTCGAAGGCCACCTGGATAATAGTTGAATAATAAATTAAATTTCTTTGCGATGAGGTTCAATAAATTAAATATAGAAAATGTCTTTTGTTTTAGACTACAACGCCAATAAATAAGCCTACGGCCTGCCTGATGGTAAGCAGTCACCATAGCCTATGATGCGTGTAACTACAGAGGATTCACATTTGTGTCGTCTACCCATAAGGCTCTCTGGCGAACATAATCACCGACAGGAACACAAAACTATGAGTCAGCGCTATGGTTTTCACTGCTATGTTGGTGAAAGTACGTACTTCCCCAATCGGTGTCAGCTCCAGATTTGTGCGTGATATCATTTCATTGGCATTTTTTTACTGAACGGACCCTATCCCACTTAACAAGATGACACTCACAGTGTCCAATGCGTAGTTGTAGGTATAGTGGTGATTCTGTCAGTGTTTGAAAAATGTAAAAAATGTCGTCCCTTTACTAAAACTATGTTAACACCCATAATTTTTATAGAGATTGATTTTATAAAGGGTCGGCAAGGCGCACCTTTGGAGTTACAGGCGTTCATAGGCTGCGGTAACTGCTTACCATCAAGTGGTCCGTATCCTTATTTGCCACCGGCGTAGTATTTTTTTTTGTTAAGTCTTAGCGTTCACGTTTAACGTGCACTAATATTTACTGATTTCATATAGATAACACAAAAGCATCTAACTAAAGAAGACGTCGCTGTGCCAATATAGACAGACATTTATCGTTATTCAGGAATCATTTTAAAGAGTATGTCAGAGTACTTTAAGTTTTACTAACTTTTAATCTTAGTTCGACTTATTTTAGTTTGGGTTACGATACAGTTCAGAAGGTCGTCGGAGAGAATGAGTAACTTTAACTTATTGACTATTCCCCGTACAGTCGTAATTAATAATTCAAGTTTGCTTACACATTTTGTATCTGTGCATTATTTTGTATCCTGTTACACGCTTTAATATTTGTGGTAGCGAATGTTAATTAAATATAATGTTAAAATTGAATTTACAGATGAAAAATAAAAGAAAAAAAATATATATTAATAAGTTTCTACTCAAAATACAATTTATTGAAACCAATAATTGAACGGAAAATTGAAGGGAAACGAGAACGTGGTAGAAAGAGAATATCATAGACAAAGGACAAAAGAAACTGGAGTGGTACCGCGAACATCGAAGTTCGTATATTTCGGGCATCTATCTCTTTTACTCCAATTAAGGTGTCATAACGTGACAGAGACAATCGTCCGAAATTTACGAATATCGTTGTTCGCGGTAGCGCCGCTGGTTGTACGTGGATAGTAAAGTACCCTTACCATGAGTTGTGACATTGAAGTTTTAGATAACGAGTGTCGAGTTTACTATCTGTGCATCTCGCTTGTGCTATGTTAGTGCGAACGAGATGCACAGATAGTAAACTCGATACTCGTTATCGAAAACGTCAATGTCACAACTCATGGTAAGGGTACAGATAAACTAATTTGACGACTGGTCTGGCCTAGTAGGTAGTGACCCTGCCTATGAAGCCGTTGGTCCTGGGTTCGATTCCCAGTCAGGGCATTTATTTGTGATGAGCACAAATATTTGTTCCTGAGTCATGGGTGTTTTCTATGTATTTAAGTATTTATATGTATCTATTGTATATATCGTCGTCTAGTATTTACCTACAACACAAGCCTTACTGAGCTTACCGTAGGACTAGGTCGATTTGCGTCGGATTGTCCTTAAATATTTATTTATTATTTATTTATTTATGACTTCAGATAGAACGGCATATATAAGGTCCCCAACCTGGGATTGAAGATGATTAAAAATAATGCGCAGCATTAGTAAGTTACTGTTTGCAGTATCCGAGATCTAATTAAAAACTAAACAAACTTTAATCAAGTATTTGCATTTTAAAATGAAAGTAGGTTTAGATGAAAAACTTATCTGAAGGAACAACTCTATGTAGTTGTACAGAGATTGAAAAATTTGTTTAATTAAGCCAGAGTGTATTTTATTTGCCGTATGATGCCGGCTGACTAGAATAGCACCACCCCATCTTCTCCCACGGGTTTCGTAAGAGGCGACAAAGTGAAAATCCTACGGACAAGCAGCAGCGGCCGTCGAAACCCACTGTACAATACAATTAAAATCAGTTAAGACTTCGGCCAACCTCGGTAATGACACAAGTCATATTTGTGGGAGGCCTATATCCAGCAGTGGACTGCATACGGCTGAAATGTTGAAAATGTTGTGTATTTTATTCTGTCAACCCTTTATGGAATGGTAGGTAAGTAGCAACTCTGGTGGACACTCATCATAGTTGAAATTTAAATCTGAGTAGGTGTCACATGGTAAATATTATTTAAAATTGTCTCCGTCCCCAAAGTATTATTAGAGTACCTATACATATATTTACTTGTATTTAAACTTACATGAGACATGTTTAATAATTAACGATTAACACGGTACATATATTTACATTACAAAAACACAAGTCACATGTCAAATATAAGTAGGTAATATACAGACAGAAGGGCCCTTGAGCTAGAAAACAAGGCATGACATAGAACGTGTACGTGAAGCTAATTATGTTAAACATTTTTTTATTTTCACCAAAAATTATAACTATTTTTCAGATGGTAAAAATGTTGAAAAATGATGATGTAAAAATGCTTACGGTTACTCTGCTCAATATGACACCTTGTCACTTCCCATACTGCGTTTATAAAAAGGCAATAGGGTGACAATTATTTGGTTAATTTGAGAATGTTTTAATTCAAATAATAAGAAATGATAATTAACGTTGTTTTGATGAGATAAAATTAAACTATTACTGAGTTAGATAAACTGGTTGTAAGTTACGTCCCAGAAATCACCCTGTTATATTATCACTTTATCACAATATCTGGGCAGATTAAGTAAGAAGATTATAATTAAGGCTAATACAAGCAATCTCCAATGCCAATATTCAAACTCAGTTCGCAACATTCCATGCGGGTGATAGCCAGAGTTTGCTCGAAATTCCTTGCAATCTGGATTTAGGCAAACTTGTGGTTATATCGACTTACCTACTATCTTAGCTTCAAGTTAGCATGGTTGTATGTATGTCTTATCGTAAAATTGTAAATTCCATTAGATTATTATATACTATCGAAAAGATTGTGAACCGTAACGTAATTATAATAATTTAACGCATTATTTTTACGATTTTGACGACCGGTCTGGCCTAGTGGGTAGTGACCCTGCCTATGAAGCTGAAGGTCCTGGGTTCGATTCCCAGTCAGGGCATTTATTTGTGTGATGAGCACAGATATTTGTTCCTGAGTCATGGGTGTTCTATGTATTTAAGTATTTATATGTATCTATCTATTATATATATCGTCGTCTAGTACCTACAACACAAGCCTTACTGAGCTTACCGTAGGACTAGGTCGATTCGTGTCAGATTGTCCCGAAATATTTATTATTATTATTATTTTTCGTTAAATTGTAAACTGACGTCGACAATTCGTCAAATTGTGAAATGACATGCAGCGAAACTAACTTCGCGCGCTTATTGGATAACGCCATTCGCTTAGCTCCAACACGTCAAAGACACAGGATAAATTACCACTCAGACTAGCCAATCAGCGTTCGAGAACCGTTCTGATGAATGCCAGTATTGCCAGTTCATAATTTGACGCTTTTTGTCGATGGTTTATAATGTAATGTAAAAGAAACCGTACGGTTCACAAATTTTCGAGAGTTTATATTAGTCTCGCGAGTTAGCTTATGATCTAACGGAATTTACAATTTTACCGTGACACGAGGCTCTAGTGTAAGATTCTTTTGACGTAAAAAAACGTTTACGAACGCGTAAGTGATAATGTTATTTATATGGGAAACGCAAACGCGTTCATAATGTAAAGTTACGTTAAAAACTTACACTTAGAACATATATTATATTCTTTCACTTTACATTAATAGAGCCAGCTAAATAGCGTTGATCTTAAGTTAAACGTGTGACTTACAATTTGAACTTCGCAAGTTCTAACGCTAACTCGCTCCTCTGAATTTTAAGAACTTACCTACGTAGTATAATGTAGTGTGTATGTATCAACCGCTTTTCAGTAAATTGAAACATGATGAGAAACCCGGACGTAATCACAATAGGCCTAGTGTTCCCTTCGGGTTGGAAGGTCAAATGTCAACGCTTTCCTAACATTTGTGACCTAATGAAAAACAAAAACCTATCTCCTTCATACCGTTCCAAAAATCGTGAACATGTTAGAATTTATCGTCACTTAATTTACCCAAGTACCTTAATTTAAGACCATGTATACATATTTTAGCAATTTGGCCGTATCGATAAATTTGATCTTGACTGTACTATATGTGCTTTGAAAGTATATTTGAAATGGATTTAAACGCGGCATTAAGTTTGTGTTAAGCCATAAATGGGTTAAATGACCGCAAATCACATCCATGCGTAAGTTATTGCAGGCTATTTGTGCGAAAAGATCAATTTCAGAATAACATGCGGTTATTATAATTAATTTAATTGAAATGATATTAAAAGTTGAAATAGGTAACATATACCTAAGGAAAAACGTAGAGGACCTCCGATGTTTGACACGGGATTCGAACCCGCATCTCCAGCTAAAGCGGCTGACGCCTTAAACAATTCGGCCACCCGTACACAGCGAAACCCGTCGAAATGAATCAAGTATATGTGATGTTTATTTTAACGGTTTTAGGCACCGTTTTACCAGCTCTAAGGTGAAACACTACGTGTTTGCGCCTCCTATATGAATACCTTTCGGGATTCTGATATAGCTAGTGAGATGGTGCTGCCATCTATGAAACTAAGAACAAATCAAATTATTTTTTATGAAATATTTCACAGCGAAACCCGTCGAAATTAATCAAGTATATGTGATCTTGTTTATTTTAACGGTTTTAGGCACCGTTTTACCAGCTCTAAGGTGAAACACTACGTTATTATTTATAAATAAAATATTAAATAAATTGAATTATATTAAATTATGGTAAATTATATTATTTATTTACTTCGAGAGAAAAGCTGTTCCATGCAAACTAGTTCAATTGTATGGCACAAACTATGCGCATGGTCGAATCTTTGACAATTTTTCTTGTGACATCAGCAGAAAGAGATGAAAACAATAACTTTTTTTTACCTACATAAATGTGAAGAAAGAGGAATTATGAAATCGTTATCGTTAATCTAACAACACATTTGTTTAATTAACAGCAGAATTACAGGTCAATATCTGCCTCTTCCTTTGATCAAGGTAAGAAACTGTAGCTAGTAATTTACCTCAGCAGTGCGAACAAGTCTACTTTCCTCACTCCAGGGAATGAGGAAAAGTGCGACTTTCCTCACTTTCAGAGAGTGAGGAAAGTTGCTACTTTCGTCACTCCGGGGAGTGAGACGAAGTAGCTTTTTAATTGACGACCGGTCTGGCCTAGTAGGTAATGACCCTGCCTAATAAGCCGGTGGTCCCGGGTTCGAATGCCAGTCAGGCCATTTATTTGTGCGATGAGCACAGATATTTGTTCCTAAGTCATGGGTGTTTTCTATGTATTTAAGTATTGTTAGGGAGTTTTACTTCGATAATAATTTAATGTGGACTGTATTCGAAAAGATAAATTAACGAAAGTTACGACACGATATATTGTCGGTCTGAGATAGGCCAGTCAGTGGATAAAGGGCACTCACCTTGCTTAGCTGCTGTTGATGGTGCAGCTCTCGGTTGCAGGGGGCTGGCGCAGGCTCCCAGGACTCTCAGCTTGTCCGAACTCACCTTGAATCCAGGTTACCTTTGACCAGCTTATCACCGAAATGAAGCCTGAGGAGTGCTCTCTCCAATGACACAGCCTTTCTTGAGCAATCACACGCGATTTAAACTAGATAGAATTATCCGAGTACAAACGACACGATATTTCGGATTTTCGACAGTGTTTCAGCGGTATAGCTCGTCGACCGACGCGACAACGACATTCGAATTTGAATCAATGTATGTGACTCGACAATATTTTTTTTTTTTTACAATAGTGTTGCCATTTTAAATTATTCATACAAACTATAATCCTTAACATTTCCGCCCACCAAAATGCAACGTATTTTCAAAATAAATTAGATTTGTAATGACTTATGGTAGGTGACACACTTTGGCTTGGAAATGTTTACCATTTTATAACTATGCAATATTAAAACTTATCTTAATCTACGATAACTAGGTATGCTACGACAGTAAGTAAGTGAATTTAATCTTAATTTTGTGATTTTAAAGGACACAGCTTGACAATCGGGCGTTTAAGATGGCCTGATTCAGTATGGAGTTTGACGACCCGGCAAATTCCGTCACTCCCAGGATGAAGTTCTACCACTCGGCCAGTTTTCCATTTCAAGGGGCTACATTGCTCATTAACAATGAGCACGAGCGTCCCAACGACAATATTATTTTGAACAACGAACCATTTGTGGCCCTGTTGCAATGAGCGCAAGTATTCAAGGTGCCAACTGCGCCAGAAAACTTGGTGTATCTGTTGCAACAGATTCCATCTCTGCGGAGGACCTAATTTTGCATCAACCATGTTACCATCTGGTAGTATGGTGAGCAGCTCCGCCGAATCTCGAGAAGTTAGTCCAAGGCGCACTGCCCTAGTGGCGTATATCTTAGTTTTCATTAAGATATACGCCTTGAACATACGTACACCACGACCGTGAGCTAGGCTAATGTCGAAAGGATTAGCAGAGTCCACGGCAGAAAACGAAAACAGTTTAATTTGATTTATTCTAAACCACAGCGACAGTAAATTGCCTGTAATAGGTGGTGCAGCCAAATTGGGGCAGACACGAAAACATTTCATACAGAATGAAATAATATAATTAATAGCCATTTTTGAATACATAATGCAAAAAGCTAGGGATAGTAAATTTTGCAACGTTTGCAGTCCAGGAAGAATAAACTGCGTATGATAATCCTCGATGATCAGCGTCGTCAACCTATGATCGCGAGGCAACAACAAGGGACGTTTAACATCGAATGGCAGATCACCTTTAGAGAGGCGACCGCCCACCCTTAACCTTCCAAGGTCATCCAAAAATAGCGACAATTTCCGCATAGGGTTAGGAAAAGAGTGTGTCGAATTTTCTTTTGACAAACAACGAATTTCCGGTGTAAAAGATTTCTCCTGGACATGCTTCACAAGGAAATGGAGCACCTTGTTGGTTTCTTCCGACGATAAGTTAATGAAACCCTCATTCCGTACTGAGGGGTTATGCACATTATATATGTACCGAGAACAGCAATCGAGAACGATATATTGAAATATGATAATATCGATGGACAACAGCTTAGAGGCTGTAAACAGACTATAGATTTACTGCTCACTCGAAACGGATTTATCCACGAAACAGTCAGATTGCGGCCAAGATTCTTGAGGACTAGACGACCAGGAAGGCCCCGCCCACCATAGTGTATTCTGGATTAAAGCGGCGGGTAATAAACCACGAGATCCGCAATTCGCTGGATTCTCCGAACCGGGAACATGATTTAAATTTTCAGCGGGAATATAATCTTGGATGGGTGCAACCCGATTAGCTACACATGTTTTCCCTTTTGACGAACATGAGCTAATCCAATTTACAGCCACAGTGGAGTCCAACCAAGCGTGAATGACATCGAAATTGTAAATATCATTTAAGGCTTTTATGAACGAGAAGACCAAGTCTGCTAACAAAACAGCAGCTAACAATTCTAACCTTGGAACTGAACATCTACGGAGAGGTGCCACTTTATATTTAGATATAACGCAATAAAGCCGCACTACTGCAGAACCGTCACTTCGAATGATGCGACAATAGATGACAGCACAGTAAGCTTTCTCCGAGGCGTCGCAGTATCCATGGAGCTGTAGCAAAACGAACGAGAGACGGGGTATAGCCAATAAACTCAACTCCGATAATTGTGATTTGAATTTATACCACTCTTGAGAGATGGTAACGGCTACGTAAGAGTCCCAGTCGACCCCAGATACGCATGGAAGATGTACGAGATACTTTTCAAAAAATACGACAGACGATAATAACCCCAGAGGGTCAAGAATACGAGCGATGTCCGCAAGGATTGATCGTTTCCTACAACGACAGTCGTTTAACGACGTTTTGAAAGTAAAATTGTCTTCCGTGGGAAGGCACGATAAATCGACAAGTTTTAACGAGAAATCATGAGCGTCTTCAAATTTGAGAAGTTGCTCAGAGTATAGCTCTGACCACCCAGACATGTTTTCCAATAAATAATGACTATTAGAGGCCCATTTTCGCAGGTGGAGATGAGCAGACGAAAATATTTCCACCAGCTGGTTATACAACGCTAATGCGTCTTCCGTAGTGTCTGCGCCTGATACGATATAATCGATAAAATTGACATAAACTGTCCGAAATTGAGGGTTCAGATTGAACTTCCTCTCTAAATTTAAGAGACGCTCGAGAGCAATCTCACGAGAATTAGAAAACCTTGGTTTCTCCTGAGGGTCCACGAAAGTCAATGGTACTATTCGATTTCGACAAAACGACAGTTGTAGGAGGATCTACACTTTCCACTTCCCAGGAGCGCTTTATATTATGGTCTAATGAAAGACCCGAGACAAGAAAGCACCCTTTCGTATCAACCCTGGAACCTTTTTGACACCGAGAACGAGAACAGTTAATGTCGGTAGGACACTCACCCATCACTAACCAGCCGAAAACAGTGCGGACAGCAATGGGCTGGTCAGCGTTGCCCTTGACAACGCCAGCCAGTAGAGCAGCAGCGAAAAGATTGACATTAACCAACATGTCAATAGGACCAGACTGATAGAATAATGGATCAGCGAGATCAAGGTCCTTCAAATGCCTCCAAGAAGAACTATTAAGCGATTCTGAAGGCATATCTGGACAAATCTTAGGAAGCACAAATGCTTCAAACGAAAACTTACATGAGGAGTCACCATTCGAAGGGACTATCTCACAGTCGACAATACCATGAGTGTCAGTTGATAATAAACCAACCCCATTGACCGATGGCGACTTAGCTTTGATTTGTAAACCAAGTTTCTTTACACATTCCAACGTGACAAAGTTGCAAGCTGAACAATTGTCCATCAGCATTCTAATTGGTGTCAATTTATTAAATTTATTTTTTATCAACACAACCGCTGTTGAAAACAAACTTGGTGCATTTGAACTTAGAACAGCCAATGATACCTGGTTAGCTGCTGGTACAGGCTCATTTGTTTTGTCAAAGTGCAACAATGTGTGGTGTCTTTGGTTACAAATGTTACAAGTCACAGAAGAATTACAATTTTTTACTGAATGAGATGGACGACAACATAGTATACAAAGTTTCTTTTCTTTAACCTGATTAAATCTTTGAAAAGGAGTCAATTCTAGAAATTTAGAACAATTTTCTAATTTGTGTCCCGAACTGACACAAATAGCACAGTTGTTAACAGGTGGCACAATAAACGCTGACTTAGTCTTATTCGCAGGCTTGTTATGCACTAAATTTAACCTCACTGAAGAGTTCTCTAACGCTTGACTTCTCTTCTCAATGAAGGAAATTAACTCCTCATATTGAGGTATTTCAGTGTTAGACTCAAGCTGCAGTTCAAATGCCTCCTTGGTACTACTATCTAGCTTAGACCACAAAGAATGGAACAACATGAAATTTTTATCAGGTAATTGGTATTTAGACAATATTTCTAAATTTTCTTTAAAAGTCCGACATAATCTATTTAATTCAACTGCACTTTTTGATTTTGCTGACTCACATGTTAATATATTTTCATAAAACATAGTGGCAATGACCCTTTTCTTGTCAAAATGTGACTTAAGTGTATTATAAGCAATTAAATAATTTTCTTCGCACAAAGGGTAATTTTTTATTAAGTCAAAAGCATGCCCGCTAACACATGATAACAAGTAATGCAATTTCTCTACTGATGGTATGTTTTTGCTATGAATCAAGGAATCAAACATCTGTATGAACGAAACCCAATTTTCAATTTTTGAATCGAAAGGAACTATATTAATTTTAGGCAATTTAACACCTGAACTACACTTATTAATCGCATTAGTATTGCAACCAATGGGCTTTTTTTCTATTAAACGCAGTTTAATTGATTTTACGATTTCCTCGAACTGTGATGATATCCCTAATTCACTCTTCCTACTACTACTTGGCATAGACGAAAGCAGTTCAACCTGAAAAGCATGAAAATCATTTTCGACTTTATTTATATCTTGCAAAGTATAACCTTGCAAGTCGGAACTTTGTATAAATTCAATACGGGCAAAAGCATAATCACGACCGACACGGTTTTTATCGAAACATTCGGAACTTCCATCAGATTTAGACATATTTTATTTTTTATTTTAAATAAAACTTCAATCAAAACAACAATCAATCAATCAATCTTTGTGTGTGTTATGGAAAACAACAATCGTATTGAAAAACTAGAGGTTATGAAATAAATTTTATTTGACACTTGACAAGTTGTCAACGATGACAGTTATAGTTGCGTTTAAAAATTTAATTACTTCGATACGATATGTCAAACTATGAACCAAACGCTACTCCAGTTAACACCGTTTTTAAGTAATGGAAAAACGCCCAAGCCAAGTGTTTCAATCTTACCCTCCAATTTTTTTTATTAAGTTCTAACAAATAACTATCTCGATAAATTAACAAAAAATCGACTTTTAAATACGAAAATAACCACGGCAACCTTACAAGAAATCCGGTTCGAATGACCAAAAAATTTTAGGGAGTTTTACTTCGATAATAATTTAATGTGGACTGTATTCGAAAAGGTAAATTAACGAAAGTTACGACACGATATATTGTCGGTCTGAGATAGGCCAGTCAGTGGATAAAGGGCACTCACCTTGCTTAGCTGCTGTTGATGGTGCAGCTCTCGGTTGCAGGGGGCTGGCGCAGGCTCCCAGGACTATCAGCTTGTCCGAACTCACCTTGAATCCAGGTTACCTTTGACCAGCTTATCACCGAAATGAAGCCTGAGGAGTGCTCTCTCCAATGACACAGCCTTTCTTGAGCAATCACACGCGATTTAAACTAGATAGAATTATCCGAGTACAAACGACACGATATTTCGGATTTTCGACAGTGTTTCAGCGGTATAGCTCGTCGACCGACGCGACAACGACATTCGAATTTGAATCAATGTATGTGACTCGACAATATATATTTTTTTTTTTACAATATGTTGCCATTTTAAATTATTCATACAAACTATAATCCTTAACAAGTATTTATATGTATCTATTTATTATAATAGGACATAATTGACTCCCTTAACACCACTACCACGTTCGGACCCTCACAAATTAATCAAATATTATAATTTTGAAATGTACATTTATATTTATAATGAAAAATATTTAAACAAAATATTAAGTAATGAAGCCAGTGCAGTTGCAGATAAAACACTTAAATGAATGTGGTTAACTTGATGTTAATTTTTTTACAAGATTTTATTTAACTTGATGTATGTATTCGTATATTTATCCGGATGGAATTTTGCAACTCAATTTTGAAGCAGACATCTTTAACCGATTGAGCTGAAATTTAGCACACAAATTTATGTAATTTCAGTTACAATGCAGTATTATGGTACCACTGATCTGATCTGATGCTGGAGTCAGAAGGTAGCAAAAGCAACTCCTAAAATACACAAGATAAACCCGTGGTGTTTTAGGCTCATTAGAATCCTTTCGAAGAGTAGATGACGATTGTGAAAAAAAGTACAGTCGGCAATAAAAGCTTGTACTAAAAATGACATTTTTGGCAACTTATTTAACCTTTAATATGTTCTCACTACTGAGGTGAAAAGTTGTATGTGTCACACTAAAGTTATTTTACATCTCGTGTTTTTGAGTGCCTCGCTACGCTTAAAATTCTAACACTAAAATCACTCGCTACGCTCGTGATTCAATTATAGAATTTTTCGCTTACTCGGGACTCAAAATAAACACTCGCAAGAAAAAACAACTTTCCTCTCTCGTTGCACAAATAACGATTTAAGGTCAATCCTGTCTGTACCATTTGACACAATGTAAAAAAATGTCCCTATCCTTCTTATCGTGTAGGGAGCCCCATGTCCAGCAGTGGAAGTGCGTGGCTGAAGTAGTATTAGTAGCTAATATAGTTATATTCTGCCTATGCTCCAAGCAAGAAACTATCTGGTTTACATGTTTGTCTGAGTGATAATTATAATTCGTAGTTAATCCTGGCTTAATTCTCACGATTAGTTACATTGTTAGCTTATATTATCAGTAAATGCCATGTGGTGCTGGCTGGAAATAACACCACCCCATTTCCCACCGGTGTCTTAAGAGGCGACAAAGGGATTCAACCGATCAGAACTGAACCAACCGACAAGTGTAGTGACTATGGCAACTCCTCCCCAAGAGTATCATATTTCATTCCATTGTCATATATAGGACAGGCATATGTCTGGAGTCCTGGACATACGCCTGCATACATGGCTACTGGTAGCTGACGTATTACGGTATTATTTATGGTAGTATTTGAAATGATGATCGTCAATATATGAGAAGTAGGGCACAGCGAAGTACCATCACGCTTGAGTCTGGAGAAGCCCAACAGGGGAAGTACCTCCTCCTTACAGAAAACCACAGCCATAATAGCACTGCTACCTTCAGGTATGTAGTGTTGTGTTCCTGATGGTGAGTAAGGTTACCAGAGCTCCAACAACTTTTAGGGTAGGCAACGCGTATGTGAATTCTCTGGAGTTGCAGGCGTCCATAGGCTACGGTAACTGCTTATCATCAGACGGGCCGTATGCTTGTTTGCTACCGTCGTTAAAAATAATAAGTTAATTAAGTCACAATTACGATGACAACACGTGCCTACACTATTTGTGGTTTATGCTTTGTCATTGAAATGTCCCAATATTGACATAATGAAATGGATACAGCTAAGTAATTGATGTCGGCCTGACCAGACACATTCTACGGATGATAGGGTAATAAACTGATAGCCACTAATCTGATGTAGAATAAATACCTAATATATTATATTTCTCTCTTTTCTTTGTATACTCGACGTGTAAAAGTACCTTTGTGGCCTACTTACTGAATAAACGTTTGAGTATCGTAAAACAAACCACTATCAGTGTTATAGTGAAACTTAGATTTTGTCTACAATACGATATGATTGAAACTAATGTTTTATTTGAAAAGATTGATACGAGTACTATTAACATCTATCAATAAATAGGGATTACTTAGCTGTCCGAGATTGGGAAAATTTGGATAATAATAGGTAGAATGATATATTGTTCAAATGCCTTTGTTCATTTATATTGATAAGAATAAAAATACAATGCCCTTCACCATAATACCTCAAGTACCTTTGTTATTGAGATAGGTTTTTACATTATTAATATTTATGAAAACTAAAATACAATAGAACATACAAAACAAAAACATAATAAAACTGATATTACCTAACCTAGGGTGCCTCCAGCAACGGGGCAAATCAGACTGCCGGTGGTTAGGGCTGCAGAGAGCAGACCACCGGACTATGATTAAGCTTTATTAGGTGCAGTGTACGAGCGCACATGGAATACTGTTCTCGTTTGTGGGCAGGGGCTCCCTAGTACCAACTTCTTCCGCTGGACCGCATCTAATGGAGAATAGTTTGAATCGTCGGTTGTGAGCATCTCTCAGATCGGCTTGATCCTTTAGTGCTGCGGAGAGATGAAACCTCGCTCTGCATATTCTATCGCTATTATTACAACGGAGAGTGTTCTGAGGAATTGTTCGGATTAATCACTGCCGCTTCCTTCGGCCATCATTTAAGTGGCAACATTTGAAATCGTCTACTATGCGTTTCTCTAAAAACTTCCTGCCTCGCACATCAAAACTGTGGAATGATTTACCGCCGGTATTTCCGGACCCTTATACCTTCAAAGTAAAGAGCGTACTTCTATCTTAAAGGCCGGCGCTTGTGACTCCCCTGGTTTTGCTCATGGGCGACGATAATTGCTTTCCATCAGGCAATCTCTCTGCTCGTTTACCACCTTTGTCAGAAAATGAAAATGATCGCCATATCCAGGATTATTTCTGAATGTGACCATTGAACCAAGCACAACCTTGTAGCTATAGTCCCTCAATGTATGTATATTTAACGCAGAATTAACCTCCGAAGTGGTAAGATCTAATAATGAAACGGTACATGATAAAGAAGTTAATTATATTTGAATTGTATGAAATTAATAAAACCATTCATGAATTAATATTTTATACTCATAGTCATCATAAATTTTAACTGATAGTTTTAGTAGTAGTTTCTACTAACTGAATCGACATTTGGTTTTAAGTTAAAAGTAATTGATGATAAAAATAAAAAATATTTTTTTTTTTATGAATATTTTCCCGCCCTGCCAAGTGGCGACTATGGCAACTGCCCCCAAGATGATACAAGTCATATTTGTGGAAAGGCCTATGTCCAACAGCCAGGCTTATGGCTAAAATGATGACGATGACTCAATATTTTTTACTCAACGCTTTAGATTAGAGACAACATTATACTGAAGCGATTATTAACAGGTATTTTGAAAAACCGATACTCTGCAAATTCCCATCTGTGTATTGAAGACATATATTCTGCCTCTGGCGGCTTCAAGTCCCGATGCAACCCATTTGAATTTAGCCTGCATAATATTTGCATTTTACTACGATAACGATGTCTGGAATTACTGGGATGCGATATTCCCATTTGCCTAAATATTAATGCGCCTACCACAGAAATATGCCTCGGATCGAGTTGAGTAGTTGGTATGAAAGTGCATTTTATTTAAGCAACATAAAGGGGTTAAGACACTATTTGTATGTATTCTTAATTATATGAGCAAATGTTTGTGCTTCAGCTAATTTAATCATTTACATTATAAAAAAATTGATTAATATCTGTTTACTTTTTATATGTATTATTTATATATTATATTTTCGTATTTATTTAGTAATTTAGGTTAAGTTTCTTACAACATTTTTATGAAAGTAATTGTTAGGAACTTAGAAAAAGGCCACTGGTTTGGGTGAAAACAAAATGTAATAATAAAACGTCAGTCAAAAGTAAAAAAGACAAATATCTTATAAAAACATAGACAATAAAACGTAAAAAGGTAAATTGCTCAAAAAAGATGTGCAGTCTTGCACATTCTCCCCTTTTTTATTGAGAGACGAGGACTTTCGCGAGCTTTTTAAGAGGTCTACGTAGAACTCCGGCGACTGTGGCGACATCTGCCACTCGGACCACTCCATCTCTGCCTGGATACACAGCGGTGACGCGCCCTTTAGGCCAGGAACCTCTCGGCAGGTTGGAGTCGCATACAATCACGACATCGCCCACAGCGATGGTGGGTGGGAAGCCTCCTCCTGTTCTCAGTGATAAGTAGGGCAGGTATTCTTTAACCCAGCGTTGCCAGAAGTGGTCGGCAAGTCTCACTGCCCTACGCCACTTGCTTCTGCTCAGAAGGTCGGATTCTGTCAGGGTAGCGGGAATAGGGCGCCCGGGCGGCGATGAAAGTATAAAATGGGCTGGTGTCAGCGCCTCGTCGGCATCAGAATCAAGAGAGACGTGCGTTAGCGGTCTCATATTAACCAGAGCTTCCGCCTCCGCTAAAAGCGTACTTAAAACCTCATCTGAGGGAGCCCGTTCTCTAAGGGTCACTTTTAGGGCTTCTTTAACACTTCGGACTAACCGCTCCCACGCTCCGCCCATAAAAGGTGCTGCTGGAGGAATAAAACGCCAATTTACTGATTCATTGGCAGCATAATCTTCAACGGAATCGCCGTAAAGAGCTCGCAGCTCTCTGTTCGCCCCAACAAAGGTTGTTCCATTGTCTGACCAGATCTCCAGAGGTGTTCCTCGACGAGCAATAAATCGACGTATACACATTATAGCCGCGTCTGTCGTCAGGCTATGCACCACCTCAAGGTGTACTGCGCGAATGACAAGGCACGTAAATAGGGCAACGTAGCGTTTCTCCCTTCTTCGACCAATTGAAACAATCATGGGACCGAAGTAGTCCAGGCCGACGTAGGAGAATGGCCTTTGATGATGGTTCAAACGACACTCTGGTAGATTTCCCATTGGTGGTTGGAAGGTTCTGGCGCGGCGAAGTTTGCAGAACTGGCAGTCATGGGCCACTGATCGTACAGCATTTCTGAGGCCTACAATCCAAAATGTTTGATGTATCTCGTTAAGGACTTGTTGTTTGTTTGCATGTCCAGCCTTTTGGTGATATCTAGCTATCAGTAACCGTACCGCGGGATGTTTCCCGTCCAAGATCAGAGGTCGCTTAACTTCATCAGGTACGCCAGTTGCCGCGACTATTCGACTAGACATACGGAGTTGGTTATTGTCATCTATAAAAGGTGATAGTTTGTAAAGACGGCTACTTCGTGGTAATGGCTCCCGGGCTTTTATCCGTAGAATGTCTTCTTTGAACGAATCAAGTTGGCTTTGACGTAAAACATGGCTTTCGGCTAACCGTATATCAGTCGCAGTTATTCTTGACGGATTATTTGGGGGATTAGGGATACCAGGAGAGGATGTGCAAGTTGGATGGAAGGTACATAAGTAACCTTCGAGACGAGGAAGGTTAAAATTCGCGTCTCGTCTAGTCTTACTACGCAATCGCAAAAGTGATATGAATTTATGCGCCTTTGCCGTTGCTCGCACCATTCTCAACCATGAGCTAAAGCGATTCGGATTCGCGGAGACTGGTGCGGGCAAATCAGTTTCAGTGATTTGATGAACCATATGTTTAAACTCTTCGCGGCCTAATCCGCTGACGTCAACTTGAGGTTCAGCGGGCCAGTCCGAGGAAAGAAGAAAAGCTGGTCCAGAGACCCAGCGAGATTCTGCGGAGAGCACAGAGCGTTTGACACGCGTGGCATCATCTGCTACATTTAGGTCGCTCGGTACCCAACGCCACTCATTAATATTTGTAAGTTCTAGTATCTCACCAACTCGATGGGACACAAAGGGTTTAAGGGTCCGAGCATCACTACGAAGCCAACCTAGAGCAGTCATTGAATCACACCAGAAAACACGCCTCAGAGGCTTCAGTCGGTGGGCTTCGCATATTGACGCCGCGAGACGTGCAGCCATAAGAGTACCTTGAAGCTCCAGACGTGGAATAGACACGGGCTTGAGAGGTGACACGCGGACTTTACTGCAGATGAGAGAAAGACGTACATCACCATTCGTATACAGAAAGCGCCAATAGGCCACTGCAGCAAAGGCCGATTCACTTGCATCCGAAAACAGATGCAATTCGCAACCTACTACCTCGAGATCACTCAAGTTATAGCGGCGTGGTATTCGTAGATTAGAAATGGAGATAAGGTCTTGAAACCATAACTTCCACGGGGCGCTGTCACATTGAGAGAGTTCTTGATCCCAGTCCAAACCCTTGCGCCATGCGTCTTGAAACATAATGCGGCCACGTACGACAATTGGTGCAAGGATTCCAAGAGGATCATAAATTCGCATAACGTGGGCCAGCACCTCCCGCTTTGTAAGCTTTTCTGGCAACTTAGCATCTTTTTTCACACCTGTATTAAAACCAATTAGATCATTAGCAGGTTGCCAGATAAGACCTAGAGTGCGAACGGGTGTGGCTAGGCGACCTAACTCAATGTCAGCTTGAGGCACCTCGAGTAAAGATTCTTTAGGCAACAGTGAGAGCGCGCTAGGATCATTTGACGTCCAAGCGCGCATCTCAAACCCAGCTTGAGCATGCACGGTATAAATGTCGGCAGCTAGCTTGGCAGCTTTGCTGACGTCATCTAAGCTAGTTATGCAATCGTCCATGTAATGGTCGTCGATGATTACTCGAGCCGCATCAGGGTAAGTGTTCTGCCATTCTAACGCATTTTTATTTTTTATTTGAATTGCAGAAAACGGACTGGACGAGGCGCCAAAAATCATAGACGACATGCGGTATGTTCTTATCGGTTCACCGGGGGTATCTCGCCATAGAAATCGTTGCGCATCTCTATCTTTATCTATAATTTTTATTTGCGGAAACATTTCCCGAATGTCGGCATTTAAAGCGACTACACCCTCACGGAATCGCATAAGAATACCTAGTAAAGGCTGCAAAAGATCAGGACCTGTCAGTAACAAAGAGTTTAATGACACTCCGTGTGACTTGGCAGCCGCGTCATGTACAGTTCGCAATTTATCAGGTTTATTCGGATTTATTACTCCAAAGTGAGGAAGATACCAAACGGGACGCCCAGCCGCGGGACGTGATGAGCAGGGTTCAGCGTAACCTTTGGACAACATGTCATGTATATTTTTACGATAGCGCTCGGCATAACAAGGATCTTTCGCCATTTTTCTTTCTAAGCTGAGAAATCTAGACATTGCTAACTTAAAACTGTCAGGAATATCTAAATTGTCAGCTTTCCATAACAAACCTACCTCAAAACGGCCTCCCGGCAGACGGTTAGCCGTGCACTCCAATACTTGTACGGCGCGTTCATCGTCGGCGTTGCGGGCCTCTTTTTTTAAAATACCAATGGAATCGATCTTATATTGCTCCCTGATTAGTCTTTCTAGCACGGAACGATCGCTTTCAAAGTCGGGTTCGATTATTGAGGTATGATTGACAACGTCAACCCGTCGAGTCTTACTGCAACCGAAACCAAACAAAACCCAGCCAAGAGCTGTCAAAATAGCTGCAGGCTGTGTCTTGGTTCCTTTGCGGGAGTCTGACGCAAACGATAAATGCCAGTTATCAAGTCCTATAATCACCATGGGCTTAACATCTCCGTAACAAAATTTACTAGCTATATCTGCGAGGTAAGGATATTTACGCACGCTGTCATGATGCGCACACTGTCGTGCAGCGCCTAAACCGCTGATGGATCTAGCATTTTTTATAGAGTGTACTTCGTTAGAATGACGACCCTGAATATTAAAATCGACGTACTGAACGTTAACATCCTTGCCCAGGCCGACTACGCAGTCCAGACGAATTTTCTTCTCGGGAGCTTTAGCCCCAATACGAGCCGAAATCTCAGAATCCAGAAACGTTCCCGTAGACCCGTCATCCAATAACGCGTAAGTTTCAACAGCACCAGAGGGCCCTGACACGGTTACGGCAACTATTTTTAACAACGGTCGAACGGAAGACTCTTTGGTCGAGGATGAGGTCGCATGCGTCAATATTTCGTGTTCCGAGTCGTCGGACGGCGGCTCCCCAGGGGGTGCCTCGGGCGCGGCGCGGGCGGCGGGCGCGGAGGCGCCGGACGTGGACGGCAGCTGCTCGTCGTCGTCGTCGTCCACGTCGACGTGCGCGGCCACGGCGCGCTCCAACTTGGACCCGTGTAGCAAGGCGTGATGACGCATATCACAACCCTCTACGCTGCATACTTTTTTCATGCACGAAATTTTATTTTTATGAAAACCTTTTGTTAGACATCTGTGACACATCTTATTTTTCTTGACAAATTGCCACCTATCATTTATTGACAACTTGATGAAGTTGTCACAATCAAATAAATTATGATTTTGATTGCATAATAAACAATTACTGTCAGAATTATTCGACGAGTTCATGGGTGTAGGAATGACATCGTTTTTTTCTGCAAGAATATTAACTTTGTCCCTATTATGAACTGGCCGAGTAACCATGGCCGGCGCGTGGTCAAACCCGCCACCAAATCTGCATTGCAGGTCCACTTCGCGTGAGAGGAAATCCGCGAACATTTCAATTTTTGAGATGTCGCTATTGCATGAATGAGCATAATCCAGCCACCTTGGCCGTAGCAACGATGGCAGTTTGCCCCACAGCGCTTGAAATAGCTCGGGCGAACGCAAATGGTCGGGCTTATTTAACATGCGGATTACCTCTACGCAGTTTCTAACGCGACTTGCGAAAACAATTAGATCTCTACCGTCATAGCTCACCTTAGGTAGAGCGCGCACCGCCGCCACTTCATGCATGACGACGAGCTCGGGCCGGCCGAAGCGCGCGTCGAGCGCCGCCAGCACCGCGCCGGGGTCGCGCGCCGCCGCCAGCAGCCCCGCCACGGCCTCGCGCGCCGCCCCGCGGAGGGCGCGAGACAACCTAGCTAAGTTTTCGGTAGGAGAGAAACTATCTGCTTTGTGTTCGTATACTCTTTTTAATCCCAACCAATCTAAATATGACTTGCCGTCGAAGGTCGGTAAATCCATTTTGGTTTGGTTAACTTTATTAATTAATTTGTCTAGCGAACATACTAAACGGCTTACTCCTCCGTCTTCAGGGCGATTAAGCTCGGGAGAGATTTCTATTGGCGCGGCACCCGCGCCTTGCGGCTCTCTCGGTCCCACTAGCTCACGCTGGACCGCAAAATCGTCATACCTGAAAGGTGGGTTAGCGTTCATTATACGTTGCCCATTTGGATTAGGAATTGTGGTATTTACCCAGTCCTGAATACT
Source organism: Grapholita molesta (assembly GCA_022674325.2). Classification (NCBI taxonomy): domain Eukaryota; kingdom Metazoa; phylum Arthropoda; class Insecta; order Lepidoptera; family Tortricidae; genus Grapholita; species Grapholita molesta. Next base: position 16,283,284 of record CP053124.2, on the reverse strand, counting down.
CGCGCAACTGCGCGTGCCGTGACTTCTACGCTGACTAGTGCCTGCCTCAATTGCAGCAAGATTTGCTTGCAATTCGAGCTCGGCGACATGGCGCTCGCGCTCCGCTTGACGCTCCGCCGCGCGTTCGGCGGCTTGTCGCTCCGCAGCGCGTTCGGCGGCTTGTCGCTCCAGTGCCGCACGCTCAGACGCTTGGCGATCGCGTTCCGCTTCAATGTCAGCTAGCCGGCGCGCATGTTGCGCCTTCGCTTCCAGTTGGCGCGCCACGATGGTGGCGGACGAGCGCGACGAGGCGCCGCTGGCTGCGCGGGAAGGCGCCGGCGTCGCGTCGCGCAGGCCGGGGCCCGCGGCTTGCTGCGCGGGCGGAGCACTATCGCGAACGACTGCCTCACCGTCTCCCTTATGAGCCTCATCCATTTTCACGCTTTTGGAGCGAGTTATCATTTCAGAGCAACTTATTTCTCGGTAGAAGAACCAATTTTGTTAGGAACTTAGAAAAAGGCCACTGGTTTGGGTGAAAACAAAATGTAATAATAAAACGTCAGTCAAAAGTAAAAAAGACAAATATCTTATAAAAACATAGACAATAAAACGTAAAAAGGTAAATTGCTCAAAAAAGATGTGCAGTCTTGCACAGTAATATATATTTAAATCTCATTGTGATGTAGGTTGATTTGTGTGACATTATTCCATAAATATTTAGTAAATATGTATTTATTTTAAACATAAAACTATCATGAGATTCAACCATAAATGTTAAAGAACCGGGGTAACTCATTTATTAAGTCGAAAGTCCTGCGTAAGAGGAGCATAATCATGAGCCTTTCGCGTTGGCTGACCGCCGCAGACAAAATAAATACTTAACTATTTACAATAAATATTTATTACTTATAATACTAGACAAGATACATATTTATTTACATAACATCATTAACGAAGTATGAATGAAATATGATCGCATTGTTACTTTCATAGTATATTATATTATACTTCAATGTTGTGTTAGTAAAATATCTTCTTTTTTTGTTTCAGGTAAGCTGTTGATCGAGTGTTAACTAAAAGTATATAAGTTATTTTAAAATAATTTTCACCTCACTAGCTTGGAAAGGCCGTATTCATTGTTTACAACGGATTGCAACACTGCATTTTATTTACAAGAGAGCAAAGTAATGTCTTACACGTTCTGAATATTTTTTTGCCGTTAGCTGGGTTTAATGTAATTTACACTGATACTAATCATTTTCAGTAAAATGTCTTGTTTACGATTTAGTATTTTTCTCACAGAAGTGAGTTTAAAAATATTGAGTTTCACTCAGCAGCTAAGTTTGTTTCCCACTAGTGCCTTAAGGATTCCACTCTTTGAACCACTCTCTATGCTCGTGATTCAAGTTTGAATCCTTTGCTAGCTCGGGTCTCAATATTAGCAGAACAAGGTGAACAATAACTGAAGGTACAGTTTATCAATTAGATGCTAGTTGTTAAGAAATAAAAATCTACGTGTCTACTATTTCATATAATAAACATGAATAATTTTGTTGTACAAAATATATCAATATGGGCGATAAAACGTTATGTTATTGAAAATCCTTACAAATAGCTTCTACTGTCAAAACAGACATAAATAACTCAATACATATGTGATGAGGAAGAGTCTATCGCACAAATTGCCCTTATGTATGAGTGGTTTTGTTCATTGATTATTCAATAGGTGATTGCTTTGCGCTTTTGGCCATAAGTACGAAACAAATAAAATAGCTTTTTGTTAGGAACACAGTAAGAACCAAACGGTAGTGTAACCAATGTTAACCCTGTCAGGTGAGCAATCGCAATCAAGTTGCAGTTAAGAATAAGACGACGTCAATAGACTTTGCTCACTCGAAAGAGTTAAATAAATCAATAGGAAAGATGTTAATAATAGTACACTCCCTATGTTTTATTTTTTTTTCGAAATTTTCAACTTAAAACTATAGTGAGTTTCAATATGGATTTTCGTTTGCGTCACTACGTTTTTTTTATGACATAGGCGGCAAACGAGCAGACGGGTTGCCTGGTGGTAAGCAATTACCGTCGCCCATGGGCACACGCAACACCAGGGGAGTCACAAGCGCGTTACCGGCCTTTAAGGGGGGTTGAAGCTCTGGGAACCTTACTCTCCATCAGGAACACAACACTATATACCTGAAAGGTAGCAGTGCTATTATGGCTGTGGTCTTCTGTGGTTGGGCTGGGGCAGCCCAACTTCCCCAGTTGGGCTGCCCCAGATTCAAGCGTGATGGTCATCGCTGTGCCCTACCTCTCATAAAACGTTTTGTTCATTAACGTAGTTTTTAATGTGTAATGTTTGTAATTAATGTAAATTTAGTGTGTAATGTTAGCCTATTATTCAGTGATCTAACGCAGAATTGTGCAGCTAATGACGAAATGATCTTCAAAACGAGTTTCACCAACATTTTGGTCATCAAACTACAGTCCCGGGGTCGCAGCTGCCTTGCTTTCTGTACAGTTTGTCTACCACTTTACAAAACGCAAGGCCTTTTACCAATTTACGTCATGATTTAAGAGCAAACTTGTATATGTTATTTTACTTATTTGTTACTCTACGTGATGTTGGCGAAATTATCGATCATATTGAAGGAAGCCATATTTTTAAAGAAGCAGAGATTCAACCACATTAATTGTATAGAAGCGGATAACTAACGTTTTTTTTTTTATACCACAAAGGTGCATGCGGCCCGCTTAATGGTAGGCGGTCACCGCAGCCTATGAACGTTTACAATACCATTCACGCGTTGTCGACCACGTAAAAACCTCTTTACACCCTGTTTGAAGAACCACATAACAATAACGCTCGACATACGCCATTTCACTCCGTAAGGAGCGAAATACGAGCCGTCCGCGTCGGCTAGAGCGGTACCGCGAACATCAAAGTTCGTATATTTCGGGCATCTTTCTCTTTTACTACGGTGTCATGAGGGTCACAGAGACAATCGTCGGTTTACGAATATCGTTTTTCGTGGTAGTTCGGCTGACCGACAAAGGCTGTACTGAACAGTATTTAAAAGGTTTTTTTTTATCTAAAACAGTTAGTTTTTTTTTATAGCAATCAGCTAGATACATGTTTAGAACGAATAGCATGGTTGCCATTTTATAATCTATCGCGTTCACATACTTGTTAGAACGTGACAGATATTGTGACATGACTGTGATAAAAAATCGACCATATTAGGCTAACTGTATTAAAGTTCCTAATATAATAAGAGATGATATCATTCTCACTTAAGTTTATATTTCCGGGAAATACGAGTATATTGATAATAAACTCCACCATGTCACACGCTCTGATAGTTTTATGCATATTTTAAAAGATCAATTTGTTTTCTGGCTACGCCATTTTGTATTTTGCGTGGATATTATTTTACAAATTGTATTTTGGTAGAGTGGGGTTTAAATTTGACTGTGTATGATTTACATTTAAAATATGTCGTTAACATTTTTACCGGGATACGTAACCTTTAAATTCTGTAGTTTTTCGTCAGACGAGAAATAATAAAAGTTGCTAGATTGGATATGTGGAGATTATTTATAACTGAATTGATGAAGGATATTGTCTAAATAACGTATTTACATACTTAATTACGATTATTACTCACTACGAGTACCTAATATACAAGTTTACAATGAATCTATACAAGTATTGTAATAATTATCATATTCAAATCATAAATTCAAATGTCTAAGGCATCTTATTATTTATATGCCCTCTTCATGTTTATTTAACCTGCTTATTCTTAAACGTCTCTCAAACCTATTTTAGTTAAATTATGTTTTGTTCTTATCTGTCACTTGGCCCATTGTGTTTGTAAGATACAGACACAACATAATTAAACTGAAGTAGTCATTTGAAGTAGATGACATATACTTCTGAAAAACTGGCCAAGGTAGTCTGGCGTCCGAGGCAGGATTTGATCCGTGTCTCCAGCTTTCACCGATGACGCATTAACTAAATCATGTTTGGGTGGTCTTTTTTTAATGGAAAAGGTGGCAAATGATTAGATGGATTGCCTGATGGTAAGCAATAACCGTCGCCCATGGGCACTCGCAACATCAAGTGAGTCACAAGTGCATTGCCGGCCTTTAAGGGGAGTTGGAGCTCTGGGAACCTTACTCACCATCAGGAACACAACACTATATATCTGAAAGGTAGCAATGTTATAATGGCTGTAGTTTTCTGTATGGAAGAGGTACTTCTCTAGTTGGGCTTCTCCAGACTCAAGCGTGATGGTACTCCGCTGTGCCCTACCTCTGATAAATTCTAATTCATATGGTTCAAATCGTGCCTTGGACGCCGAAAGACCTGCTCTATTTTATGTTATATGTCATCCATTTATTATAATTTATAATTAATGTTAGTTTTACGACTTTATAATCAATGGAAATCAAAGTATTTCATTAAAAAAAAAATTAAACACAAAACTATCGTGAAAAAATGTTCTAAGTTAACTGAGCTACCTATTTTCAAGAGACCTTTGTAAATAAGCGGATAAGGCCACGATTGGTGTAAACAGACATAAAATTTATAGCCAAATATTCGGAACAAACGTTCAGGAACAAGAAAAGTGCCAATAAATATATCAGAGATGACTATGAATGTCGGCAGTCGCAGCCGGTGTCGATCAAAACGCAATCTTTCCTCCGGGACTTTCTTGTCCGGGGTCTATTGAACTGGTAAACGAAAAATATTTTCCGATACCTATGGGAAACTTTAAGGGTGCTGTCAGGAATAATGAAAGTAGTAGATTCTTTGAAGCTCCAATGAAATACGGCTTCCGTGATATATTGACAGCGTAAGATATAGAAGAATTTATAACAATAGCTGTTTACCTGTCATACTGCAAATCAAAAATTGAGCGTCGATGAACAGATAATAAAAATAAAAGTTATATCAAAATTTTATTATAGAACTTAGTATTTTTGATGGACTGCATATTCGTATAAGTTGTAAAATTGTTAAGCCTTCCTCTTGCTCTGCCTCTTCTACTACTTCCATACTCACTTCACCTTGAAAAGAGACTTCACTTCACTTCACAGAGAAGGAATTCCGAGTATGCAAATAGCTTATTTTCCTTCCCTTCCATCGCTTGTATTCCACAAGCGGAGCTGTTAGACGGGTATTCTTATTATTATAATTTTTTTTTTGGAAATTACTTATTCACAGTATAACAGCTGGCTTAATGTATTTACTAAAATTTTGTTTTGTTATACGTCCTTCACTTGTATTTAAATTATATTGAAATCCACTTTGCCGATTTTGTTTGAAAGAGTAACATAAATCGAAACAAACCGCTTTTATAATATTAGTGGGGAGAGAAGGAAAAACATATATAACAGTTAAAGTCTTTGAGGCTTAACGCTTTACGGTTACCCTTTTGTACTAAATCCAAGCTTTGTAAAATCCAATAGTCGTAAAAGGGTATGTAACGCGACAGCAATAAAATTGCCACTTTTGTGTTTGACCGCGTCCCGGAACTGATAGGCGATATACCGCGGTTTCACGCCTCTACGTGGCTTGATCTAATTTTAGATGTGGCATGAGCTGATGATTTAGTATTTTGATTTGCGAAAATTCTGCTTTTGGATTTCTGATATGTTTTCATTGTACAGTTATTATCATTTATCGTAAGATTGGCCGTCCAAAACATGAATTATTTTTAAACTATGCATCAGCATATTGTTGTTTTTGTCTCGAGTTTGTCAGTGCATATTTTAACCTAAGGGAAAATACCGCAGTTAGGTTGAAACGACTTCAAAAGAGTAAAAGGATATAACTGAGTAGCAGTTGGGAAACTTCACAGTTTTCGTCGCCTATACCACATAGTCTAAAAACAATGACCAGCAGTGAACGAGGATTAGTTGAGGAGTAGTTGATGATGACGATTTGTAGGTATTATTAATTTCTGCTTCAATAAGGGTTCATTCTTTCACTTAAGCTTCTCAAAGGCGCATTTTTATTCATAGTAGGTTATTTTGACGACAGGTTTAGCCTAGTGGGCAGTGACCCTGCCTATGAAGCCGATGGTCCTGGGTTCAAATCCCAGTAAGAACATTTGTTTGTGTGATATTTCTTTCTGAGTCATGGGTGTTTTATATATGTGAATTAAGTATTTGTATATGATGTATAGCGTTAGCTAAGTACTCAGAACACAAGCCTTCTTGAGCTTACCGTTGGGCTCAGTCAACTTGTGTAAGAAGGTTCAATTATAATTATAATTATTAATTTTTTATTAAAGTTTATTTTAAGGTTTATATATATTTGTATTTCCAAAATTCATATTGTATAAAGTATATCATATTATAATAATTAATTGCTGCTGCTGCTTGATGAACAATGAGAAAATATCTCATTGTGAAATTTTCACTCAGAAGTGTAAATTATAATAGCTAAGTATTCCGGCCAAATTAATATTCAAGTCCTGAGTGATTTAAAAATGCAAGAAAATTATTACTCAAACTCATAAAAAGAGACTAAGGATTTAAGCCACGACTCAAAACTTAAGGACTTAATGACGGAATTACTTAATTATTGAGTCTACAGGAATTCTTGGGTTCGTTTTAATTTACTGAGGGCTCAAGGGAAAACGGCGGAGAGTTATTGTTGAAGGATTTAACAATTAAACGTGTATAATTTCATAAATTTAATTACCGGCCTTTAATTAACTTTGCTTCATAATACTGTCTTCGTTTGCCACGATAATTATTCATGAAATAAAACAATTGACAACGTATATGAATTTAAATTACATGCCGTTGCACGTTTTGAACGCTTTAGCAGCGTTCGTGGCTGTCGGGCGGATTGAGGAAAATATTAATTTCCATAATCGTCGTATTCGTCGTAATGTCCAACGCTGTAGCTTCAAAATCATATATCACTTACTCCTTTATCAAAAAAAGCTAGTGGTATAGAAAAACCATCCTCTCTGTTGATATTTCTTAATTTCGATTGCCTCTCAATATCCTGGGAATATTTCTCCTTGGCGAGGATTTGTGGCTTGTCAACGTAGTACAGTCGCCATATCGGAGCTGTTAAAGTGATCACAAATATCTGAACATGAACTTTAATGCAATGACAATATAGGTGTTCAGTGATTAGGCTTATCCACAACATGCTCCCAGATTGCAGACGTAGGTCGATGATGCTTGTCATCGGCTATGTGTTCCTTCACTCGAGTTCAAATGCTTCGCTTTGTGTAGCCTACATATCAGAGACCACATTCGCAGTTCAGCTTGTAGACTCTAGCATTTTGTAGAGGGTAAGCACATTACACAGGTCTCAGGAAATGTGACATCTTCAACAATGGCTTTAAAGAAGATTCCATAGAAGCACAATTCATGATGTGACTGATCATGGCCATGTGTGTGATGTTAAGTTCTGTCGGTGGGTTTTGTTCGAAGTCCCGGTGGTAACTACAACCAGGATCAGCCAGACCAGCCACATCTTGAAGTTCTTTTAACATTTAGCTACGTGCATTTGTTACCAGTACTTAGTATTTAAAAATAACATCTGAAATAAAGTTCGTACAATACCAGCCTAAACTTGTAAGTGTTTTAACGAAATATATTGACTAATAAAACTATGCTGAAATTAATAAATAACAAATTTATAAGAAACTTTTGTATACAATAATTATGTAACTACATAAGACCAGAAGCAGTAACTACAGAAGACAGAGGCTCTAGTGTAACGAACAAACTACGCGTAAGTGATAATGTTATTTATATGGGAAACGCAAACGCGTTCGTGACGTCAAGTTTCGTTAAAAACTTACACTCAGGGCTCTGACCTAGCACATTTTCTGCATTCGCTTAGTTCCAGTTATGAAAAAAAACACCTTTAGTATTAGTAAGAAGCTTTACCAAAAACTGTTATAATGTATATATTATATTTTGCATAAATCTTCTTACGAATCATAAATATATTTTATGGTAGAATCGTAGTTCCATCTTGTTTTATCCTTACAACGGGAACCTGTGATGTTTTATTCATTGACATATCTCGATGGAAGTTATTGACGGAGTTGGAACTTTCGAGACTGTTTCTCGTTATTCTTCAAAATGATGAATGTTTAGTTTTTCAATATTCATAGCGGCTTTGGATATGCAAATTTAAGGGTTTGTGTCGCATGCCGGCTTATACGATATTCTCTTTGTAGTTATCATAAAAATATTCGTACATATTTTCATTGGATTTATAAAATAAATAATACATACTTAAAACGGTCTGTATTTTATTTTACGATAGTACCAACGAGTACAAAATAGATCATAAATTCCTTGATATAACTTACAATCAGATAATTAAGTAATTATAGAAGTAAATACATATAATATAATTATATTTATTAACAAATATTAAAAGTTGTTACTTTAATAAGTTAAGAATATTTAAATTAATTAAAAACCTCTTAATCATCAGAAATCATTATCATCTCATTTTTAATAAACTTCGCCGCTTTCTTACAAATGGAAATTTCAACAAGACGGAAAGGTACAAACTGTTATCAACTGTATGTCAGGGTTGACAAGCGTTTGATCGTGATCCAGTGGCACTCCCCTAACGGCAATGCGGACGACATGGCTGGGTTTTTAGTGGGTATCCTCCTCCAATCCTCTTGGCTAGTAAAAGGAGCCGCGAGGAGAGAGTCCCACATACCCCCTCGCTACCATCATGGGCCCGGCCCGGGGTGTGCCATTTTTCCAGGGACAAAATTTTTTTGCAAAGGAATATAACATTTTATTTTTCTTATTAACCTGCCCCAAATAACTTACATATATTATAATTCCTTTATATGGCCTCATATACCACCATAGTGGTTGGCGGTTACATTAAGTTACACCGTCTACAAATAGTTTCTGGACGCAGATAAGGGACAATAACAGGTCATCTCTTATGTAAGGGAGTTTTCAGAAAAAGATGTCCTCACAATGAGCGTGACAAGTAAAAAATAAATTATGTCAGTTCAGTTCAACAAAAACTCCAGTAATTAGAATGAAATCATTTATTTAAAATAAAAATAAAACACAATTGTGATGGTCGTAAACTGTTTCTGTTAATCCCCCAACTGCAGGTAATAAATAACAAACTGTCCACTGCTAGTGGATTTCAATGAAAAATGGCGGTGACTGTCCGCAATACACTTTTCCATGTAGGTATACAATTATTTTATCAAATACAAAAATGTGAACTTAAATTTCGTTCTGAAAATAAGGGGTAAGTTGTACAGTTTTTTTTAACCCTTTTTGTACCTTGTCATGCTGTGGAATAAAAAGTTATGTACGTTAACAGTAATTAATAGTAACCTAGCGAAACACTGTTTGATATTCACATTGTAATATTTTTATATTTTTTAAAGCAGTGGAGTTCTTTGTATGAGATGAAATTTAAGATTAATCATCATCATATCAGCCGAAGGACGTCCACTGCTGATACAAACGTCTCCGAAAATAACCCACAATGACCGGCTTTACGCCACACGCATCCCGTGGATTCCTTGCTCCTGGTGTGCCTTCCGATACCTGATCGCATTCGAGAACCTTTATGCGTTTACCTCCATCGGTTCTACGTGTAATATGCAAGTTTAATCATATTCATATGAAAAGTTAATTAAAATGAGAAAGACTACAATGTAACTTTGTTGTTTTCTAGAGATGACCAATTTTAGAACCACCATTAATTCCATTTTTCTCTGTAATAAGCCATGAACAAACGTGTAAATTAACATTAAGTAGAATTTTATGAAACATTACAAGTTACAACGATGTTTTCTCTATAGCCTCTGACAAGGTGACAGCTGGCTTCTAATGCTTATGCAAACGAAAATGATCGTTGTGTCGTAAATCAGTAAGGTTAATTTAGTTTGGAAACTTGACGCAGTTAGCGGGTTAACTGCTAATGATGTTTGCTTGGTATTAAAGCTTAGTATGCTCGGTGGTTAGGGGCCTGCGGTGGCGATGGCCATTTAGAGTCAGTTCGTCTAACACGCTACTTTAAAGATTAGTAGAAATATATAATCCTGTATTTTACGATTCACTGCAGTATGTAGCGTCAAAATAAATTTTGAGTCTCAGATTCAAAATAATGTTTGATAATACATATGTGTGTTCGATTCAATAAGGATCCCGTGTTTGCTTCGGTAAGTTACTTTAGGAAGTCCTAGACGAGTGACGTTAGTGATATGATTATTTTATAGGTATATATAGACGAATATTTTTGTACTCATAACAAAAAAAAATATTTTTGAAGTATGTGTTGTGAGTGACACATTTACATCAAGAGCCAAATCTTACCAGAAACATGTCACCTTGTATATTTAAATCGAAAGAAAAATAGAAAATTTTTGACTCGCAGCGGGACTCGAACCCACAACCACTGGATCACTAGCCCAGTGCACTTCCAATTGTGCTATACGAGTACCGCTGAGACTTGTCGAATTTCTCTATCTATCCCTCGTCGTATACGTCATCATGGGTGACGTGTAAACACATCTACCGCCAGCGTATTGAACACTAAACGGCATCGAAGTCTCAATTCATATCGAGAATTCATCGATAACAATGTGCTACCCCTTTCTAAATTATTTTTTATTATGCAGAAACGTCTGCTAGCGAATATCTTCGATATTTAAATCGAAAGAAAAATAGAAAATTTTTTTGAGTCGCAGCGGGACTCGAACCCACAACCACTGGATCACTAGCCCAGTGCACTTCCAATTGTGCTATACGAGTACCGCTGAGACTTGTCGAATCACCTGTCACCTTGTAATCAGAACATCAAAATAATTATAAACAACATTTTTACGTTACTTGTAGATCTCTCCATTTACGTTTTACACTTGTACGATATTAATTTAATACACATAAGTTTTTTTATTCCAACTTTATATACGAAAATCTCCAACGGCATTAACGCTGATATATAAGGCACAGAACGCAGAGCAAAATAGACTTACCTGCATGTGCATAAAGCCCAAACTTCAGTTAATTTTTTTAACATTGCGGTGAGCGTTAGCTTTTGCGTTAGACAGATTTAGCGTTGAAAAGGTTATCGGTAGTCAGTGGACGAATAAAATACATTAAATAATATGGAGTTCACTACAATCCATTACAATCCATTATTATGGATTATAGACAACAACTTGACATTGATTAAATGTGTTGCTATCATAAAATATGATCTGCCAAGTATAGATGAGTAGGGCCCGGAATTTTGCGTGCGGTTTTGGAAAAGTCTAAGGGAGAGAACAGTAACATTTATCTACGTATCGATAAATCGGTCGGGTCGTGTACTCAAAGCTAAACATTTTTTTTAAATAAATAATACTTGCATTCTTGCAATCAAATACCTACTCGGGCTATCAACTCTTTGTAGATAAGATACCTATTTAATATGTATTGACACTTAAACTTAAACGACACTCGCCATTGAATGAGCATATAATGTATCATCGGAAAGTTTTAGTTATGTTAATGCTAATAAAAAACTCGTTTTATCGATACATCGATAAATGTTTGCGTTCTCTCCCTTAGACTTTTCCAAAAGCGCACGCAAAATTCCGGGCCTTATAGATGAGTTAAGATAAATGGGTATATTGATACGTATGTTAGGACTAAATTACTATTTCATGGAAAAGTTATTAAAAAATATCTACACAAAGGATTGACAATATCCATGAAAATTTCACAAAATCCAGTGACACTGACGGATTTTTCGCAACGATAGCAGGATGAATTTTTATTTTTTTATGTGTGTGGCTTAAAACATCTGGCTGCTAGTAGAAATCACAGTTTTTAACATAAAACTCTCATAAAAGTCAAATAATCAAATAATGAATGTTTAAAACGTAGGGCAGCATAATTATAACACATCATTTCTATAGGAAAACTAAAATAACTGTTTAAATGAAGTATATTATATTAAAAAATATACGCAACTTGACACATCAATACACGCACATTAAATATTACATATAACTTTAATATAACATTTATAACTGCAACAAAACTTTTTTGACAAACACGATTCTTGATAACTTATTTTTTTACCGTTAGCAAATAAATAAATAATTTCACTCTAAGATAAAAATTACTTACTTCAAAATTAATATCTCAAACAACTCAGACAAGAATAATTCATTGTCAAAATAACTTCTTTGAACACTTAGCCAGAATCACATATTATATTCTTTTTATACTCTTCAAACAGATTAACTTAACTTGGTACTCAGAGGGATTGCAAAATTTTCTTGGAGACGTAATATATATTTATAGTCAACTATTTTGTCACTTCATATCTTGTCGCAGTGACATTAATATCTCTAGCGGTTTTCATATTTTACTGTATTAAGTACATGGTGGTGGCGCAGAAATCAGTTTGTTTGACTACGTAGCAAGGTGCGTAGCAACTTTGACATAAAATGTATAGTTTTATACAAAATTGTCTACTGTTTCAGACTTTCCTATTTTCCTATTTAATTGATGGGTTTAGTTAGTATTTATTTATGCATAATTCATCCTATGCGAAATAATGATTGTACCAAAGGATATTTATTTTATACTAATAAATTTTCTGTAAGACAAATGTGAACTGGCATTCCCATGCATTCCATTTTACGACATAACGGATTGTCGCCGTTGAATAGCAGGAAAAATAGTGCGTAAAATTATTTAAATCGAACATCGATGATATGCTAGCAGACGTTTCTGCTTAATATAAAAACAGTGCGTAAAATTGTTAATGTTGAAATTGTTATCATTTACAATCTTAGACCTTTTGGACCCGGGTATGTCCTTAAACTACGTCCAACAATGAGAGGTAGGGCACAGCGAAGTACCATCACGCTTGAATCTGGAGAAGTCCAACTGGGGAAGTACCTCCTCCTTACAGAAGACCACAGCCATAATAGCACTGCTCCTTTCAGGTGTGTAGTGTTGTGTTCCTGATGGTGAGTAAGGTTCCCACAGCTCCAACCCACTTATAGGTCGGCAACGCGCTTGCGACTTGGTGTTGCGAGTGCCCATGGGCGACGGTAATTGCTTACCATCAGGCAATCCGTCTGCTCGTTTGCCACCTTTGTCATAAAAAAAAGACAGTTCATAATCATGCGAGGCAGATTATACTCGTAATTAAAAATCGGTATTGAAATCGGTATTAAAAGTGTGTTATACAACTTAGACTATAAATTTAGCTGGCAATTACTAGGAACTTTAAATATTATGAAAATTGGCTGTATGGTACTTAAGTCCTCATCATAGTTCGACTAACGAGAGTTGTTAAGAACTTAATTTTAAACGATACGTACTTATTTAAAAACTTTGTAATTGGTAGTTAGTAAGACAAACTGGTAGTTCAGAATATTTCAGTTCCGAATTTCCACTACCGACTTAATAATCATATAGTATTAGTTAGCTTCATCTTGCGGCTGTGATATTCTGGTTTTGTCTTATATTTCATACACCTAAGTTGATTCTGTTGCGACTGCATCCTCAAACAAAACTACGTGTAGTGAATAAGCATTTGCTAGGTAAGCATGCTCCATCATCGGCCTCATCGTCACTTACGATCAGGTGAGATTGGGGCCAAATGCTAACCTATCATTTATATATATATATATTTATAAATGATAATATATCTTTATATATTTATAATGATATATATATATATATATATATATATATATATATATATATATATATATATTTGCGCTGATGGGGTTCGAAACCTCGATTCGGGTTAAGTGCGCGGGGGTTCGACAATAAACTTCCAACCTGGTTATCACTCCTGTATTATTTTTACAAGAGTTTCATGACATAATAAAATAAGTATTCTTAATTTCAAGGTTTTCTATCTTCAATGATGAAGACCGTCTTGGATTGTCTATCCGTAATGCGAGTGATGTTTAAGCAATTCATATTTTACTTAAAGAGAAAAGGTTAGTTTCTAAGCGGACTCCAGGCTCCCAAGATGCTGGGATAATGAAGTAGAACTAGGAGAACGTGAAGAAGATGATATTGAAAGAAGAAAGTTATATATATTTCGAAAATGTCTTAGTAAGGTGACGGCACCAGTAATGGACAAGGAACCAATCATGAACATTAGTGCTTATTTCAAAGGAGTTAAGTGTTGTGCATTTGTTGGGACATATTCAATTTATAACTTTATGATTTTTGAAATAAGAACTAAGTGTCCAACATTGGTGCCATTACCTTAATAAGAACCTATACCGGAAAGGACATTTATGTGTCAAACATTAGATTCAGTTGACGTTTAGATTTGAAAACAAACCCTCCGTTAGAATAAGTGTCACGTACTGCGTGACGTGCGTTGGTGAAATTCCTTGCCAAGATATATTATGCCGAAGATATGTGAACGTCACTATGCATGTAAATTATGTGGAATAAGAAATGATCTTACCAGTAGTAAATAATATAGGTAAATAATGTGTAACGGGTCTTAACCTATAAGTAAAGACTTTAATGTTAATTTGTATGTGTTTAATAAGTGTGGTGGGTTTCCTGAATTTATAATGTCTTCAATATCTGATATCTCTTAACACTAAGATTGCAAATCTTTTAAAAGCAAAGAAAAGAAAAGAGCGTATAGGGATCTTAAAGGCCGGCAACGTACTTGTGACTCCTCTGGTGTTGCGAGTGTCCATGGGCGGCGTTAGTTGCTTACCATTAGGCAATCCGTCTGCTCGTTTGCCTCCTATATCATAAAAAAGCTTGTTTTTTGTAATGAGTATCTGTAACTCACCAATACATGCTATGGAGCTACCCTATAAGAGTCTATAATAATACATTTATTATAAAATAATTGCTACTCGATTGGTATTGAACAACGTCATAATTATTAATTATTTCGTGTCGTGGTTTTGGATAAAACATTTTTAGAAAATTTAATAAAGTTAAAATGCTCAAAAACAGACACATAAAAAAATATCCCAGCTACCATTTAATTCACATTGTCTTAATATGTCATTGGTTTTCAACAAACGTTATCAGTTTTCGACTCATGAGTTAAAACAAAAGATCTGACGAACCTGTCACTATATTTACAGGTGCATATTCCAATTCAGAAAAAAAAACTGTAACATGAACTGGCTATTATCAAATCGGATTGTATTTCGATGTGGTGACCAAGTGGAATTTTGGCAATGTTATTAAAATTAAAACTAGAGAAACCGCAAATCTATAATTAAAAAATGCCGATTCTTCCAGAATAAAGGCTTGGTCACATAGGGCGCGTTTTGTGGCGTGGCGCAGCGGGGCGCGACGCTGCCGTCCGAATGTGTGCCTTCATTACATTAGCCACACCGCTGTCACGCCCCGCTCTCAAAACGCGCCTATCTGCCCAAGCCTTAACAGTTTTTGTTATCCCAAAGAATCTTCCAAACGGTTTAAAAGTTTGAATCAGTGTTCCGATAAAGTTTAAAACAAAAACCAATTTCAATTTATCGATTTTATACCATTCGAATAAACTTAAAAAAACAATACTTGAATTCGATGAAACCAATATTGTTAAAAGGAAATAGTATTGAAAACTCAGTCAGTGTAGTTCAATAAGTCGAGTTAATATTTTTCCAATGGAGTTAGCAGGACTAATGATTCCTGTTCGCTGGATCAGATACATTCAACTAGCTTTTTATAACGTCATAGATAATTTAGTTCGTTTGAGTACACTTCATAAAAAGTATTTCTTGCCTTTCTTATTACATTGATGAAAAATTCGGACCTAAAATTACGTCTGCGGACTTATGTAGCCTGAAGATTAAACAAATATATGAGGGAAAAGTAAAAAAAAAAAATTGTCCATAAAGCAATCATAAGGTTCACATGACATTTGCTTACACTAAACTTCAATTCTTTGTAACGTGTCACGTGTAAAATTCGTAATGAAATTAACTGAAATGAATCCTAGTGCAACTTCTTGATATTAAATGGTGGTTTTTGTAGTTACAAGAATAGCAGTAAAGTAGTTTTAGTCGCATAAAATGAAACATTATAATATGAGAATTTTCATAAAAGTTTATTTTATTTTTGAACATTTTCTACTGGGAATCATGATTATCGATTTCAACAAATTCGTAAAATACTGTCAACAAAATTAAACACTATTTAAATTACTATAGGCATTCAATAAATTAATACGTTAACATATTATAATAATTATATTCATTAAAATAAAAGTACTTTACTAGTTATAAAATATAAAAAAGGCCTTTGAGGCATTGTACCAAGGATGCTGGCGGCATTTCCTCGTTGTGTCGCAATGCGTTGTGCGGAATACATTAACTATAAAGTAAATAATACTTTTTTCTGTAAACGCATATATTGTAGTGTAAGTAAATTGAATTATTTTAATACATTTTAAAGTCTTTAATTGTAAACTGATCCACAAACAACTTGCCCCGTTTAATGAAGATACGCGAAACAAGTACGTAGCTCCTGATAATGTAAATAAAGTGATGGAACTGGAAAGTTGCTTCGATCTGAACGGAGTTTATCCAAATAACGGTGTTTAACGTACAGTTATGAGAAAAAGTGATTATTTTGTTTTTCCCGTACGCGGCAAAATGGTGCTCCGGATTTCTGAGAGGCGTACACGGAGTCAACGCGCAGAAGCATTTTGACAAAGTAGTGAATGTATGGGGTACGGAGCGGGTGTCGTCTCCGCCCGTGTCAAATGACGCATACAGAATCATTCGCCATGTAAGGATTTTTACGTGAATGCGATCCAAAGTATAATAGGCTATGAAGTGAAAGTTTTACAGTGATTATATTCAAGTTCATTTGAAGGTCGTCTACAGGACACAATCCTAAAATCACTTTTTAATTACGGGCTGTAATGGCATTTACCTTGCGTATAAGCAATTCAGAACAGTTACAACCATTATCATTGAATGATTTATGAATTTAATACACGTTACAAGTAAATAGCGTATTTAATTCACTAGTTCCAATGTTAATTCAACATTTTAGATGGAAAAGTTGTTGTTGAGTTCGTTGACGAAAATATGAGGTATTGTAATTTATTTATACTTTATTCCACAACACAATATGGTACAAATGGCTGAATGCAATCTCTAGCAGTCAACCAATGCGGCAATCAGAACACCGTAGATAGGGTCTTAAAACAATCTAATTCCATGTATAGTGAACGTCAATATTATGAGGGTATAATAAAACTTCCGTATTTGATAGATATGTAGTGGAAAACAATTCCAAAGTATGATTTAGAGCTAGGAATTTCGGAATTTTTTGTACGGACACTGCTGAAATAAATAAATAATAATAATAAATATTTCGGGACATTCTTACACAAATCGACCTAGCCCCACGGTAAGCTCAATAAGGCTTGTATTGCAGGTACTAGGCGACGATATATATAATAAATAAATACATATAAATACTTAAATACATAGAAAACACCCATGACTCAGGAACAAATATCTGTGCTCATCACACAAATAAATGCCCTGACTGGGAATCGAACCCAGGACCTTCGGCTTCATAGGCAGGGTCACTACCCACTAGGCCAGACCGGTCGTCAAAAGAAATTCCGGTTTAATAAATAAATATTTCAGGTAAGTTCAGTAAGGCTTGTGTTGTGTAGACGATGATATATATAATAGATAGATACATATAAATACTTAAATACATAGAAAACACCCATGACTCAGGAACAAACATCTGTGCTCATCACACAAATAATTGCCCTGACTGGGATTTGAACCCAGGACCATCGGCTTCATAGGCCCACTAGGCTAGACCGGTCATCAGTATTGCTTATACAAAACAAAATACCGGTATCAGCCCTTACGTATAACACTTTTGTGCACGAGTGCGCACACGCACGATTGAGTGCCGCCACGTCACACGTAATGTTTACTCAATAGTGTGTTTGCGCGGACGTCTATTTCAGGATATCCTTTCCTACCTACAATACATTTTAAGCGACTTTTTACTGTTTAATTGATTCTTTAGGTTTTTAATTTACTCGTAGCAAATTTGATAAGTTATAGTTCTAGAAATCAATTATCTAAAAAGACAAGTAATTACTAGTTTTAATAGTATTTAAAAAAATATATCTTTTCATAAATACAGCAAGCATTTTCTTATCTTAAATAGTTAACTCAATCATTTGTATTACTCATATACAAACAGCAGCAAAAAAAACTAAGTGGCCCAGTTTTAAAGTTAGCTTGACACGTCTTTATTATTGTTAAGACAATAAGAGCATGTTAAGATAATTGTGAAAACTAGCCCACTTAACAACTTCTGCTACTGACTGTACCTATATGTATGTCTTGTGTAACATCAGTATTAAAAAAATCGGTTTACATCTTCACACCATAAATAAGTATTTCGTATAGGTATAATAACTCCCTTTACAGTACAAAATATTTTAAGTGAATAAATTATTATTATTCCTTGGAACAGATACACTACACCTTTTATGGATATTAAACTATATTAAAAGCTTATTGTATAACAATATTATCTTATATTTTTATTTAAAAGAAAGAAAGTTTCACAACGCGACAGGGATTTCTATTAATATAAATAGTCAAATTTGTTTATACATTATTATTTTTACTTTTATATTTTAGTATTTTCAGTTATAGTCTTGTAATTAACTGTTTGTTATGTTTTCTTATCGGACTACGCATAATTATGTAAGTACTTTAAGATTTGATGTATCACTGCATTAAAAAAATAAGTCCCGCCGTAGTTTCTTGCCGGTATCTTCTGGGGTCAGAGTTGTAGGGTTTGAACCGGTGTAGATTTTTCTTTGACGTGCATAAGTGCATGTAATGTGCCTAAATTGAAAAATAAAGATCTTGTATTTTTTTAAAGAAAGTTCCGCAATTTTATTGCTTATTCGATTTTTTTGCAATAAATAGCTACCAGTTTCCTATATTCAATTTTAGAATGTTCGACGAACTGCTCATTTCGTGTAGTCGTGAATTAAATATGGCCAGGAAACTGCCGACACTCGTTGCTCATTTATACGGAAGGTTCATGAAGTTCCAGTTAGGTAATTACGAAGGCAAAGTTACGTGGAGAAGAACACGAACTTTGATTTCTCAGTCTACTTATCGTCGTCTTTGAAATGAGATTATTTAGTTTTAGGGTTCCGTTAATTCAAGCGCAAATGATGACTTCATAATAAGGTGCAAAGGTGTATACCGGGTGTGGCCTATAATAGGGGCAATAAATTTAGGTAGGCTATACTCCTCAAACGGTACAACTTTAGTTCTACAATTTTCAAAAAATAATTTATCTTTGTTACTTATTCACTTCTTCATACAAATTAAATATAGTATTTTCAATGTACGTTAATATCAGTCTAATTGGCATTACAGTTTGCAATCATGACAAATGTCGCAGTACATTGCGTCTTCTTACAAAATTAGAAGTTATTTAAAAACCAAAATACAAGATTATTTATAAGTCGCTGAACAAATATTGTTCACTTTGAGGAGTGGAGTGTATGGTTTAATTTATTGCTCCTATTACAGGTCACACCCGGTATATGTATCTATTGGTCAGACTTGTGAAAAATGCTTTTGACTGGACATAACATATAAAATTAACACTCATAGTAAGAGTTGTACTTAATAGTATATCTGTGTCACGATTCTTGACTTCGAAACATTTAAAAAACTGGTGAATCTGGCTCTCTGGAACATTATTTCTTGCTATAAATGCACTGTGTCAATCCGGACACGGTTTCAAAGTCTAGTTGACTGGGCGTTAAAATAACACGCAACATAATTATGAAGTTTGAGGGTAGGTGAAAACTTATGAGTCTTTTGGTAGGCAAGCTGATTATTTGGACGCTATATTGTTGCACAATACGTTTAATTTTATATAAATATGATACGTATTCCTTAATTAATTATATTATAATTAAATTCCGTACTTGTTCTCAATTTATTTATGTACCAATTTAGATTTACACGCTGTGAATAATGTTAGCTATGAATATTAAATGTGTCCAACAATTAAGCAAGGATCTTATATTATTTTAACTCAAACATATTTCTGAAGCTTTTCTATCTCGTCGGTTTGCCGAGTTGTCTCGAGTGGTGCTTCAATTCGAAAAGCGTGAATCAAATTTAATTTGCTTTCAGTAAATATTTCAAAACAACTTATGAGTATCTCGTGTTTCCATTAGTAGTTAGTGTAGAATAATATTCTTGAGTAGATTCGTTTTTCTACTAATCATTTAGAGGTAGTATATTATCTATTTCTCACTCACCTATGGCTTCGTTCCTTTAGAATACTATTGAACATTTTACAGTGCAGTTCAAAGTATAAAATTAAATTATTTAAAAGAAAGTACCCAGCAATACTATGTTTGGAGCAATACAACTATAAGTTTACTGTTTAACTATGTTTTTTTTTTGGCTGTATGTAAAACACTAATGCTTTAAATACTTAAACAGATAGATAATCTTACAAACACTAATATAACACATTTTATTTAATAAAATTTTAACTTATCCCGTGGGCTAGTGGTCAGGTTGCCAGCCGCAAAAGCATCTGGCTGGATGACTGTCATATCGCTGTATTAATTTAATGTTTTAATAAATGATAATTTTATCAACAATTTTCTCTTGGTACAGAATACTTTAGCTGTTGCTTAGAGTTTCCATGCGTAATAATCAACAATGAGGACAAATTATGAAAGAGAATCAAAGTCATCGACGTTGCCGTCGGAATAAGGTGGCATAAGCTGCCATGAGGCACAATGACAGAAGAACGGATGGCGATGGGGCCAATAACTACTGGCAACCACGTAGCAGAAGACGCGATGTGCTTTAACGTCTCAGGTTGATCCGACGACATAACCAAGATTGCGGGAACCCGCAGGAGGCAAGCATCGCAGAACTGGTCATTGGCGGTTCTTGAGAAAGGTCAGCAGTAGAAATCTTTCGAAAAAATAACACACTTCCAAAACTCATAACTACCAAAAATTATTAGCAACTTCCATCCGATCATTAGCCACATTAAAACTTTCTTCTGTCCAAGTTGTCAACAATAAGAGCAAAAACTCCACCGTTTTTCTGCACCTTCGCGAAGGCCCATTTATTATCTCATTAGGAGAGAACGTCTCTTATCCGACTATTTGTCTTGCTTTGAGACAAACGATTTCGTTATCAGCGGTTTAATTTTATTTTACTTTTGGCTTTTTGCGTTTTAAAATCAAAATTTACAACCACTTTTAGGTTTCATAAATTAGTTACCTTATTACTTCTTGATTTGATATAACTTCCTTATTATGTGAGCAGGATGCAATATTGAAATTAGGACGGTTAACAATTTTTCGATGGAGAGAATAAGTATATCTGTAAAAACTAAAGTAATAAACATAATTATAAGAGGTGCAAGTCACATAGCCCCGAGAGTGGGTGGCCCTTGGGGCAGAAAAGTTCTCGAGTGCAGTGCACAGTTAGGAAAACGTAGTGTCTTCTAGAAACTAGATAGACTGGTGACCTCGTATGGCTCGCTAGAAGTCAGGGCATAACATATCTGTCAATGGATGTCCGAGGCTGATAATTATGTAGGCACATTGCTTTACCTGCGATGAGAAGCCTGGTGTTACTTGATTTAGCTAAATCAACACAAGCTTGTCTTGTAGGGTACATAAATATTGAAGAATTATCGAAACTCATACTAGCAGCTAGAGTAGTAAATGTAGTGTGAATGTATGGGTAGTAGCCAACTAATAAAAAAAAAAAAATAATGTTAACCCATGCATGACTTTTTTTTTATGCGAAATAAAATTATATGTGATAACTATGGGTGTTAGCTTCTAGGGAAAAATAATAAAAAAAATATACAACAGACGGTTTCCGAGAAATAAGGTTTTTTATTCGAGTTCCACATGTGGAACTCCATGCAGTAAGGTACAATTTAAAACAGTATGAAAATAAACAAATATGGCACTTTAGTGGTTTTTACAAGCTTTTATTTCGCTTGTATTGTATGTGTTTATGTATGTTGGGGTGAAATCTTGTGACTAAATCTTAAAGCAGATACATTTAACTGATTGAGCTGATATTTAGCATACTTATATGTGTTTTTTTTTTGACAATGCAATATTATGGTGACACGGGTATGATCTGATGCTGGAACCAGAAGGCAGCCATAGCAACTCCTTAAATACACAAGATAAAGCCGTGGTGTTTGGGCTCGTTGGAATCCTCTCGATGAGAAATTGATGACTGTGTAAGAAAAAGTACAGTCGGCAATAAAAACTTATACCACAAACTTCATTTTTGGCAGAAAAATATTAAAAATGTTGTGTTGTGTATGAAATGTGATGTTTATGCAAACAATTTTTAACTATATGTATAATATAATTATTATGTGTTGGTATAAATATTGTCAAAGTACTTATATCATGCAATTCTGGAATCGTGTTATACACCCAGCAAGCCGAATAACTATGTTGGTGCTCGCCCCTAAATCAGGTTTATTTACATTTCTCAATTCCAGGCCTTGCTTAATTCCTATGTATATATTAAAGTTATAGTAAAATCCTTGATCATCGGTACAAAAGTAGAAGCTTATTTGCCCTCTAACCACTTATGTGGTTTATTTGGGAGATACTTATTGCCTCAAAATATTCGAAACCTTGGTAGCACACATTTGTTCATCTAATGACAGCGCTTCTCTTTTCGTTCTGGCGTATTTTTCGAAGCGTTTCTAATATATTTAAGAATTTACGAATTTAAGAGAGAGACCCCCGAAGAATGCAGTTCCAGTTCCATGCATTTTAACTTCCAGACAGTATTGATAAATATCAGCACATTTCGTAAGGATTTCTTCCTTATAATCTAATAACAAAACATAACTTTTACTGTACTAAACTACTACAAAACCATAATAAGCATACTAAAGCTTTACGCGAAATTAAAACTTATGCCAACGCCATAAAGACTCTATAAGTGTAAATGTTCCATACTTAGTTTGTATTAGCAATATGAACGTGAATGCATGGTGTACCATATCGGGAACGTTTGTAAAATACATCAAAACAGTATCTTAATATAGTAATAATATAAAAATAATCTTACCATTTAATTATGCACAGTTTTAACGTCACAACAATATTTTTTTCGTAGTATTATACTCTTAAATTATTTTGTTATTGCACTCCGAAAACATTGAAATCATATTCTAGCACAGCATACCGAAATTTATTCGATCGTTCGATGCCACGATCATTTACCGCTACCTACTGACAAATCGCGGAACTTTTGCAGAAGCTATGTTTGTAAGGAATTATTATAAGTATAACAGATGTCGCTGCCTACCCGATTTTGGTCATACTTCGCTAATATCATGGTTGTACCATATGTGGAACTGTATGCATTGTAGGGTTAAAAATTAACAATAACGAGGCTTAAAACAAGCTACTCGAACGATGTTCTTTATTTACCATCAAATAAATGTAATCTATAGTAAATAAATGTAATCGTTATTTGACATCAGCAGTTCGAGTAAGGGTTATTTATTGTCTAAAAAAACTAAGCAAAATTTGATTTTACCTCTAATAGCGTGAGACACAATTACCTTTAAGTAACATTGAATTAGAAATTCATGTCTACCCCCGTATTAAACTCAAAATGAACACTCGAACGAAATACGAAATTTGGTATCTTGTTGCACAAATAACTATTCGTATTCTCTCAAGATGTGGGACACTATTTTTTTGTGTGGTGAAATATACCCAACATGACTAAAAGGAGTGTCTATTTAATTTTCATTAAAATCCTACATTTCAAAGTAGGTAAAAGAAAACGGGCGAAAGATAAATTAAGTACAGTCGAGCTTAATCGAAACGATTTCTTTGATCAATTAATTATTTGGCGTGCTGGGAATGGGGTCGAGTGAATTAAACTAACAGCCTACGCCTTAGTATATTTATCTTTCTCATCGCATAGGCACTTAATTATAAAAAAATAGTCAGATATTAAGAACAAATTTTGTTTTAATTACTCAAAGTCAGTTTTCATTTGTTAGTCAAATTAATTAGGTTAATTAGTTTTTTGAAAATATGTAATTTTTTTTCCTATATTTTTATACAGACAAAATTGTCTGTATACAAAATCTCAAAATTTACTACAAGTATGCATATAAGATTATGGTGAGCGATTACCGGGATTTATAGACTCATGACTCCAGAGATGTTGCATACAAATGTCTCCCATACAAAACCTTCTAATTCCTATTGTCAAAATCCTTATTCTGTACTTAGTCCCTCGAAAAGCCTAAAAGCATGTCGCTCAAACGCCGGTAAACATAGTAAGCTCAAAAGCGGCCGCAGAAAGAATAAAAGGTATGCGACTATGATGGCAAGGGTAACTGCGGCGGTGCGGCGCGCAGCCGCTGTCGTCAAGAACGAGTTTTTAATTTTTTATACATTTTGATCGTGCCGCTTGAAGCAATAGACCGGATATCTTCATCATCTATATATATAATAATGAAATGCGTTTGTTAGTTACCCATAAACTCGACAATCGCTAAACCTATTTAGGTAATATTGGCATTGAAATGTTTGTATTAGGCCGCAGATGGTTTTGGCAGTGTAAAAACACGGAAATATTGTGATGATAATAAGGAAACAGTGATTATTTATTGTAGGAAATTATACACCGATATACCAATTAATAATATGTATATTGGTAATAAGAAATCGAAGGAAAGAACATTTACAAAGACCGAGGAAAATATATGAGAGTGACAATAAAATAACACGTCGCATAGAGATGGTTGCTACAACCAGCCAGCTAGAGATTATAAGTACGGAGTATGTTTATACTTTTCCAACATCCTCCCTTAAACATAATCCCATCATCTTCGAGCAAAAAACCAGCGTCGGGAGCGCCGTCGCCTTAGTCAGTGCCTCTGCCACCATCAACTCTGTCTGTATGTAGCGGACGTCGATGGCACCTGTATGCACCTTGTCGCGCACAAAACGATGCGTCACATCTATGCGCTTTTAGTTTAAATTTTTCATCTGTGCACAGCCACAAAGCTGTCTGCCTGCGCTGTACTGATCGCTCCTTCCACTTTATTTGTTTCTTCGCAACTCTCTGAACGTTCAATACCTCCTGTATATACTTTCTTGATATAAATATTTAAATACCTCCTGTATACACCTTTCTTATAAATCGCAGATTAAACCATGTATATTTCTTCGTCCGTGTCACCTTAAAGGAAAGCTGATACTGCACCCATTTGACAACATATGTCTAAATCGTATTTTGCCGTTATAGAAAATAAATACCGCAAAGATGCAAGTCTGACAACCTGGTTTCTGAATATCACAAATACTGACTTTATCCAGCTTGTTCTTCAAAAAGTACAGACACTTTTCTCTATGAAGGTTATGAAGTACTCCCACCACCCATAGATGGCGTCTCCATCGGACCACATAGATCGGAACAGAATGTATTATTTCTAATAATCCTTTCACTCTAGAACCGGAGTTTGGAAACGGAAGTCTGGTTAGTTGACGTTTGCAACACGAGATGCACGGAGAGGGTCTTCTCGCCTCTTTACATCTGCCATATCCAAATGTGACATTCGCTTGTGCCAAGTTATAATTCCTCACCTCTTGCCTTATTTTCATTTCAGATAAAAATTTGTTTAGCAGTCGTAGCTATCGCATTCAGTTTAGGCGAACACCACTAATAGTAAATACTAAGAGCTGATAATACGTAGACCTTTTCCATTTGCCTTTAATTTTGATTAAATGTAGTTTTTCCTTTAGTGTAGAACGCCGAAGACTCAGAAACCTTCACCTCCTGTAAAAGTTTTGTCTTCACGAAGTCCGATGAGATCTTAATGCCGGAACTTTCCAGACACATGATCATTGGTTTATAGTTATCCGGTAAACCCGCCAGCATGAGCGTTCCGAGCCACTCATCTCCAACTTCGAAACCAATATTTCGCAACTTGTATGCAGTCGACATAATTTTATTTACGTAATCTTCGGTACTGGAACAATTATCTAGTGTTGTGTTGATAAGATCTCGGAGTAGACCCACTCTACGTGACAGCCCTGAGTCCTCGAAAGCATTTTGAAGGTTTGTCCACACTTCTTTCGACGTTTGAGCTTTCTCGATATGGACATAATTTATAGGTTCAACCAACAAAATAATTTTGGACTTAGCTTTAACATCTTTCTTGGTGTCTACATTAGTTCCCGGTTCAACACACTGCCATAGATCCTCGTGTTCGAGATAAGATTTCACTGCAAACCTCCACGTCGCATAATTTTCTCGACCGGCTAATTTTTCAATTTCAAACTTTGACGTAGCCATTTTCGAGAACGGATTATTTTACGCGGATGCCTTTTTAATATTGACTTTTCTACTACTTCAATTCTATTCTCGGTATATAGGACGGACCATAACCTGTAGGAAATTATACACCGATATACCAATTAATAATATGTATATTGGTAATAAGAAATCGAAGGAAAGAACATTTACAAAGACCGAGGAAAATATATGAGAGTGACAATAAAATAACACGTCGCATAGAGACGGTTGCTACAACCGGCCAGCTAGGGATTGTAAGTACGGAGTATGTTTACACTTTTCCAACATTTATTCACATTGTTCCTACCTGTCAATCATTGACATTCAAATTTATAACCATAGACATAATAAGATAAAAAGAGAAGTTACGGGTGTTACGAAGTTCAACGGGTCATCTAGTAATGTATAAATCGAATATGTTTTCAATGATCGCATTAAAGATTGCACACGTTTACTTTACGATCTTTGCGTTCAAGGTTGTTAGCGTAAACGCCATGCTGACAGCTAGCGGTATGATGGTTGAAGTTTTTGTCTTGTGTGTTTACTGGTTCTGAAATGTTTATTCATATCAGAATCGTCATAATAATATTTTTAAGGATATTTACATATACACAACTTAGCAAAGGCAAAAAGCGCACAAGTTTCTTCTAACCCTTTAAGTCTATGTGGGTAAACTTTGAAGAGAAAAACTTCAGAAATTTTAATGACCTTAACTTATTAAGCGTAATTCTTGCTTAATTGTTACAAATGCTGAATATTCATAGCTAATATTATTCAAAGCGTCAAAATCCGAACGGGTTCAAAAATATATTCTGAATACAGAACTTGTACGAAAATTTTTGATCTGAAAATGAGATCAGTAAAATAATTATTAAAGTTTGTGATTTGTCGGCTGCCCAGTCGGTAATTAGCCTGTCTGCCACGCCGGTGTTCAACCATATTTACCAAGGTGTTCAACCAATCACCAGGGTGAAACAAGGGTTTCTACCAGGGGTTCAAATGCTGGCAACTGCATTTACTTATGTGTCATAAAATTTGTTTCTGGGTTGCGAACGTCGTGACGTTAGGGCGTGGTCATAGTGTAACGGTGCGGCGCCCTACCGGACGGATCAACGCCTTTATTATATAAGCATATTATGCAATTAAGTATACTGGGTGTGGCCTGTAATAGAAGCAATAACGGGATCGCTTCTACACCACGAAGGTAGCAACATTCGTTCTACAACTTTTAAAAATTTATAACTTGTGAATTTTTAGAACAAACTAAATAGTATCAACGAACAGCATCCAATAGTCTAGTTTTAACGTTTACTGCCTACAAACATCATAGTTTTCACTGTACATTGTTTGCTTGTAATTTATTTTTTATTTATATTTATTAAACTATAAGTTATTTTCAAACACCGTAGAACAAATGTTGCTACAGGTTTGTGGTGGAGAAATGATGTCTAAAGTTATTGCTCTTATTACATGAAACATCGGATATATATATACATCTTTAGCTAACTGAGCAGGACAAACTGTATAAATATAAATGTATTTATTGGTATTAATAGCAAAATTAATTATAGCATTTTATTTACGGTCGGCCGGGGCAGAAGAGATGGCGGGATGACCTGGATATGGTTTCTGTCGCGATTGGCGGGAGCATGCACTAGACCGCGACGAGTGCCTAAAGCGAGGTCAGGCCTTTGCCCAGCACAGGACACAACATAGGTTACGTAAAAAAAATGCGTATTTTTCTTAATAATCATATTGAACAAGCTAATAATACAGATATTAATTAAGACTTCATTCCGAATGAGAAAGCAATTTTACGCAGCTGTAATAGCGGAAACGGATATTAACTTTAGAGTCAGTGATTCATGAAAATATTAAAATTAAAAACATCTTTATTGAATAACAGCAAATAATCAATACTGATTTGGTAAGACATCTTTTTACAGTCCAGCATTTGTTTTTTTAACCTGACTTAAGGTTCTATAATCCGTTCATCTTATTAGAGCTATCGGTCTGTGTGAGGGGAAGGCAGACTGGGGAAAATACAGGACCCTTTCGCACAAGACTCTTAACAACCATATCTCTTAAGGTATAGTCGCGTTCGTTAGTACGAGTAATACAGCTTAGATTAATGGACTAAGGGGAATAAAAGTATACTTCTTTATGAACTCGACAGTACACGTATTGTTTCTATTTACATATGTACCTATATATCATATTTTGAATTTGGTGTACATGGCGGTATGCGCCTACGCGTAAGTATAAGAGACAGTGAGAGTCTTATTATTATATTTCGAATAATTGCGTTCATTCTTTAAATAATTATTTATTTTTATCCTTCATTCATATTACTGGTTTGATTTGCTATACTGAATCTATGTTCTGAGAAATATGTTCTTTTCTCAAAACTGTGCCTTTCGCTGTTAGTCTGATCGGAGAGATTTATTCGTACCCTTTTCGACAGAGGGGGAGAAAATAAAAGACTTGATTGCGTACTCCGACCTACTGCAAAATGTATTTCTTCACCGCGGCGGCGGTTCTATACAAGTGTCGCGTGCAGCTGTGAAAAAGCGGCTGCTTCAAAACAATACGATTTAAAAGTTGAAATAGATAACATATTCTTAAGAAAAAACGACGAGGACCTCCGGTGTTCGAGACGGGATTCGAAACCGCATCTCCAGCTATCGCAGCTGTACAATACGATTTATTTTTGTTAATTGCGTTTTAAGTGGACCCACGGGAAGATTATTGACACATATTAATAAACCGAATAAGAATGTCCATAAAAACAATATTATTTAATTACAAATAGACTTATTTTATTATTAGACTTCTCGTAAGATTCGAGGAAAATGGTACTTTATGACATTTCCTCCATACAATAATCGATTATGATACACAATTATTTAGATTTATATAAAATGGTGTATTAGGTAAATTTTTGCTAGTTTTCACAAAATATTAAGGACTCTCACAGAGATAGATTATAATATAAATTCCTAGGTAAACAAAATAATCAGGGCGTAGAATTCTTGACCCCAGCAAGACTTGTTGTTGACTTGCAATTCTACTACCTATATTATTCTATTGTTTTAATAGTTGCACGAAATTCCTTGGTAACATGATTTATAATTTAATTTCCTTGAAACTTGATACATCAAATAACTACATTAAAACTTTTCTATAGTTTAGCTCCTTATTCAACTTATTCGGTTTAGCAGCATAGTTACCACTAAAAAACGTCTTTGATGTGGTATGATGTACTGATTTTTTTTAACGAACTACTATGCTAGTAACAAACTTTTTTTCTAATCCATCAAATTTTAATACTTGCTAATTGTTGCCTTATCATTATAAAATAAAACGGCATATTGAAGCAGCTGTTCTTACTGTTTTATAAATAGTTAAATTGAAGATGATTATGTGAAGAGACGTTTGCCATTTTATCTCAACTGAATATCCATTTTAAAAGATGGTTGTTTAT
The DNA here is from genome assembly GCA_022674325.2 of Grapholita molesta. Lineage (NCBI taxonomy): Eukaryota > Metazoa > Arthropoda > Insecta > Lepidoptera > Tortricidae > Grapholita > Grapholita molesta. The sequence continues at coordinate 16,253,407 of CP053124.2, read as the reverse complement.
TTATGAATGTATTTTTATTACATGTATTACGGCTTATTGTTGTATTTAAACTTTGAAAAAATAACGGCTTTACTCACGTTTTCTCACTTGAACGCCGAACGTGACCCGACTCCTGGCACTCTTAGTGCTTAAAAATAGATACCTACGCTCTTCAAAACTTTTCGAAAAAAACGCTGTCATATTTTATAAAATATGTAATCTTAATATTATACATATAACCGATTTTATGACAGGTTTGGATTGTAAAACATTTAAGTAACTTTTTATTTGTGTTGAGAAAGATGATAATTATGGTAACATACCTAATTAGTAGCTGAAACGGAAAGGAAGAAAAATGCACATAGGTTTACAACATTAAGTCGATTTTTCTATTTAATTAGAGAACAATATTTGAAAGAGATATAATTAATAATTATCTTCCTGAGAACTTTAATAGGTATATTGTTTTGTTTTTAAATTTAGAACCTTGTGCTAAAATTCAAATTATGTGAAGCGTATTCGGGTGATTTGGAATGTTTCTAAATAGGAATCCACTGTCAGAATAATTTTCTCTTTTTCACATTTAATACTATCTTGGGCCCATTGCATAACAATTTACAACTAATAATATTAGTGAAACTCTTTCTGATAAATGGAATTGGAAAGGGATTACCGCTAATATTTCAAGTTGTTATGCAATAGGCCCCTGAATATACTAAATCTTATGGATATGAGGTTGATTGTAAAGTCTTTATTAATATTCGTTCTATTGTCCAACTATACGAACGTTCGCAAGTATGATAGTAAGATTGCCAAAAATATAAGTTTTCTGCTTAATATTATGCAGCAGTGGAACTTTTGTCCAGTCGCCTCAGATACATATATCGGAGCTGTGGAGGTGGTCACAAATATTGGGACATGCACTCTATCGCCTTGACAATAGAGGCGTTGTTCCGATATTTGTGATCACCTCCAGAGCTTCGATATATCTGATGGCGACTGTCCCAGTTAAACAGCACCTTAAGATAGATTTACGATAGGGTAACCCAAGACGAACGAGAATAAAAGGAGAATGGTGATGTCTCTTTAGATTTAGTGGACGAAAAGCATTCGAAAATGCTTCTTGCAATTTTGACCTTGTGGCACTGAGTTAAAGCTTTAACTCTAGCCACTGAATTGCGATTGGTTACCATTTTCCTCAACAGTGTTCCTAATAGAGAGTGGCCCTGTTTCAAGTTAATGGGGACTTGAAATGTCTCAAGTTATCATGGGTGGACACAAAACAACAAACAAACGTATCTAAAAATAATAGTATAATGTAATAATTTATAATGAAACATTCTGAAGCCCAATATTTAACTAAACACGTTTTAAAGACTAGATTTTTTTTAAATATTAGATCGTATCAAATAATCGTGGTATAGTTATATTGATCAGCTTTCGAGATGTTGTGCTGGAGGCATATGTTTGAGGGGTTCGGGGTAGTAAAATACCTCGTCGCACCTTACGCACCATCAAGCGAATTCTTTAACAACTAATAATATAAACCTTACTTTCTATATTTCGGTCATAAATAAAGTGAAATAGTAAGCAGAAAACCTAGATACACTGACAGTAGTTGTGACAGATCAAGTAAATTACACATCTTCCTAAAAGCGTATAGTTTTAGACGTACAGAACCCTGAGGCTCTAGTATAAGTTTCTTTTGACGTAAAAAAACGTTTACGAACGCGTAAGTGATAATGTTATTTATATGGGAAACGCAAACGCGTTCGAGACTTACAGTTACGTTAAAAACTTACACTCAGGGATCTGAGTGGAAGTTTTTAACTTAATATTACTTTACCATCGCGTTAGGGTTTCTTATATAAATAACATTATCACTTACGTCTTCGAGGCGTTTTTTTACATCATAAGTAAATTGACTAGAGCCTTTGATTGCCACGAAAGAAACCGATGGACAGTGTTCATACACACGAGGTACAGATAATCCGGGGAATACCACAATCTTAGTCGCTGGAACGGCAGACAAAAAAATGAAGGAATTTCTCAAGTCGACGCGTATATTTTAATAATATAATTAATAATAATAAGAATAATTTGGCTTTTTCTAATAAATTAACATTGAGAGTTATTATATTGTATTGTATTAGAAAAAGCCATAATATTGTATTATATTGTAATGCAGTCCTAAAATGTCAGCAGCAGGTACATCGATAATATATACCGAATTAAATAACAGTAGAGGGTAAGCAACAGGCGGTCTCATCGCTAACAAGCGATCTCTTCCTCTTTTTAATGTTTAATGATACACATTTACATTTATTTAAGCTTTTAAGCAGTATAATTTTCGAGCATTTTCTTGAATCCAGTTGTAATAATAGCCGATGTCTGTGTAAACAGTGTTCGTTTTCGACACATCTGGTCGACTGTAAGACACTATTCCGATTTGAATGTAGCTACGAACTACTAATGCACTACCTGAATCGCCCCTGAAAAAAGAAATGTTATAAATTTACTTTTGACATTTAGATTTTATTCTAGACAGTTCTAGACTAGTATTTATATGCAAGATTTTCTTAATTATATTTTTTGACGATCTTACTGTGGGATTATTGTTATATAGATATAAACTTTCTTTTTTAGTAATTGCACATATTATATACCATCTGATATTATTTGTATCTAATCGAAAGTGGTCACTAACGTCGATTCAGCGATGAATGCTGCATTTAAAATACTCACAATCACATCAGCAATATTTAAAGTAGAATTCATTTTACAAACATCATTTTTGATAGTTGCTATAATTATTAATGAAATAAAACAACTAGATAAGAATCGACTCGTGGACTACGAACACTGCAAAAATCACCGCGGCCATCCATTCCAGCTTCCTCGGAGGTCGGATCCCCTAATGATTCTAATTGAGAAATAAATTGCAAAAAGACGATATTATAGGGTAATTTTTGCTCAGTAATTTTTTAACTTTGCCATACAACTTGAAATGCTGTAATTGGGCATTCTTAGCGGTTCACACATCCAATGACCTTGCGGGACGGGCCCCCCAAATAAAGGCACATGCTGTTCTATCCAGCGTGCCCTTGGACCTGCTCCCAGGACCTCCGAGATCCGACAGACAGGGCGTTGAGCCAACAAACTGTGAAAGCTAACAAACTGTGATATTACAACAGTTAAGTATTGTAATTTATATTAATAAAAGAAAGTTGTGTTAGGTCCGGCACCTATAACTCGAGAACTGCTGTACAGATTTGGACGATTTTGAGTTCGTTGTGATCGTCTTGGCCAAAAGTTTAAAAGTATGCTAAAAAGAAAAGTTTAAAAATATCTATTAGAGGTAAGGCACAGCGAAGTACCATCACGCTTGAGTCTGGAGAAGCCCAACAAGTACCTCCTCCTTACAGAAGACCACAGCCATAATGGCACTGCTACCTTTCAGGTATGTAGTGTTGTGTTCCTGATGGTGACTAAGGTTCCCAGAGTTCCAACCACCCTTAAAGGCCGGCAACACGTTTGTGACTCTCTTGGTATTGCGGGTGCCCATGGGTGACGGTAATTGCTTATCATAAGGCAATCCGTCTTTTCGTTTGCCACTTTGTCATAAAAAAAATCATTCAATCATAAAAAAAGACCCCATCAAGCGGTACAAAGTTCGGGACAGCTAGTGATAAATAATTTAAAACAGCATTTCTACCTTCTGGCCCGCACATTTAGAAACCATCAACACTTAAAGAAGAACTTGTCCTGTTAAGCGATATCATCGATTTTTTTGTTTTTATTTCATCACTAATGCTACTTTTATTGTATCTGGTATATATTTAATCTTACTGTTCAGGATGTCCTTGTTTGCTTTTATGTTCTCCACAGATGGTGCCTTCAGACATCTTCTTCAAGCCTATGATGCTACACTCCTTGCCCTTGTATACCTTCTGTGCTATATGCTTTAGGTAATCACTAATGAGGCCATTAAATACCTATAAAAAGGTGTTTATTTAAATTTCTGATTTGTATTAGAGAAATAAAATAAGTAATTATTCTGGAGCAATCTTACACAAATCGACCAGAGCCCTGAGTGTAAGTTTTTAACGTAACTTTACGTCACGAACGCGTTTGTGTTTCCCATATAAATAACATTATCACTTACGCGTTCGTAAACGTTTTTTTACGTCAAAAGTAACTTACACTAGAACCTTTGGTCCAACAGTAAGCACAATAATTTGTTGCAATTGCAATTTGTTGGTTTGCATTTCTCTGTCTATTTTATTCAATTTTATATATTAAATAATAATAATAAATAAATAAATATTTCGGGACATGAATCACGGTTGTTTTCTATGTATTTATATATTTCTATATTATCTTATGTATCAAGCCTTTTTGAGCTTACCTTGGGGCTCAGAAAATTTGTGTTAAAATGTGTTGTAATATTTATATTCATTAATTATTACATTTTAACAAATATTTAATTTTAATTATAATACGTTTTTGTCAAAAATGTCTTCTTTGATACAAGCTTTTATTGCCGATGTAGGTATTTTTTTTGCACAATCATCAACTAGTCAATCAGTCGAGAGGATTCTAATGTTCTATAAACACCACGGGTTTATCTTGTGTATTTTAGGAGTTGCTAAGGCTACCATCTGGCTTCATCATCAGATCAGATCAATTGTACCGTTATTTTGCATTGTCACTGAACTTACATAATACGTGTGGAAAATTTTGATCTCCATCGGTCAAAAATATCTGTTTCAAAACAGTTGCAAGATTTCATCCGAACACTTACATATTTACATACATAGTTACATTTCAAGTTAGATAAAAGCTTGTGACATTGACAAACAGCATTAGATAGTGCAGCCATTCATTTATTTTATAATAAATAAATAAATATTTTTTTCGGGACAATCTTACACAAATCGATCTAGACCTACGGTAAGCTCAGTAAGGCTTGTGTTGTAGGTACTAGACGACGATATATAATATAATGCTCGTGTAACTAGGCAGTGACTGTTCTTAAGGGGATTCATACATTACAACACAATTGTACGCACACGCATCCAGTGTACACCGACCTCAATACTTACATCTGTTACACCCCAACCAGCAACGCTGGCCATCTCGTTGTATGGCGGATCCGGCAATAAAATCACTCTGGCGACGTTCTTTCCTAATTTTAGTTTTTCTTTCAATCTCAACATGGAAATATCATTCCGAATGTACTTGGCATTGTATTTTTCATGTATAACCACGCCAGAAACAGTATGTTGTGTACCTTCTTTTCTTTTCTTGTTTCCCACGAACGCTATGATATTCGCGGGATCTGGGTATTCATACACGCAGTGCGCTGCAGTTAGTAAGATGACTTGGTTCAGTATGGAGGCCCCGCATACGTATTTGCGTACGGCTATAAATGCCGAATGAGGGTATTGGGTGATATTTGAATATTCTCCTTTAACTATGTGTCCTGACATGAATGACACGAGGCCCGCCATTTCTTGGTCGTTTGCTAAAAATAATTTGAAAAGTTTTAGTGGTATATTACGATAAAACAGTCAATTACGCTCATGGTATTTCAAATGTAAGTTCAATTACACAGTAATTGTAATTACTTAGCGTGTTACGAGCGAATAGCATAAAAAGTTGAATGAATTCATGCATTAAGTAATTAAACGAAATGACGCGAAGTACATTTGATTAATTTTATCCGTGCATTGATGTTGTGTTTTTCAAAATTATAAGTACTTCACTTCTAAAGGCTCAAAATGTCAAATCTTAAAATTTATACGTTTCCGCACAATGTTTTATTTAGAACTTAAGTATAAGTAAATTTAAATATTTTTTTCACTTCTCATGCTCTAAAAGTGTGTCATATTATGCTTGCCAAGGCGGACTAAAGTAGTACATTTAGCCTCTTGGGAAAATATGTATACATATTTATGATATACAAAACGTTTTAAATTGACCAACCAGAACACTTCATCGTATTAAATCCACCAATCACGACAGATATCGAAGTTAATCGCAACTCTTGATTCTTTTTTGGTGCGAATACTGTTTAAAAATGTGAAATCATTAAAAAAACTTTGTATAAAGTGTCAACCAATCAGACAATACCTCAATATTAATATCGACCAATGAGGAAACGCAATCAAATTGTCAAAGCATTAGGTGCTTTTTAGTTCCTACTTCACAAGCATTAAAAATAAGTTTAACTCTTTGAAGCCCCAATTATACGTTGTCTATTATGGCATTTATTCACGGCGTATATATCCTATCTGTATGAAAGCAGTGAAAAAAATACAAAGACTGCCAAATTAAACATTTTTGACTCAGCATTCATTGCGGGTGAATAAAATTGTATTTGTTAATTGTTGAAATGTTATTTTATCTTATTTTCTCGCAATCGAAGTGAAAACTAGTATGCATAACTCGTGTCTAAACGCCAAATTACCCCTCGAATGGCCTACTTTAGCCCCTTGTCAAACAATCTACTATTTATGCCTTAAGTAGCGTTTTTGATATTTTATTTAATTGTTGACATTAAATTTTGTATTGTATGGTGTAGGTATGTATGCTACTAATTGCCAAAGAGGAACTAAAACCACAACGATATAAATCATGGCACAAACTTAGCATTTTTTGTTGTTTAAATGCAATCTATGAATTGCCGCCAATAATTATTTCCCTTAACTTTTTTTTTATGACATAGGCGGCAAACGAGCAGACGGATTGCCTGGTGGTAAGCAATTACCGTCGCCCATGGGCACCCGCAACACCAGGGGAGTCACAAGCGCGTTGCCGGCCTTTAAGGGGGGTTGGAGCTCTGGGAACCTTACTCACCATCAGGAACACAACACTACAGACCTGAAAGGTAGCAGTGCTATTACGAGGCTGTGGTCTTCTGCAAGGAGGAGGTACTTCCCCAGTTGGGCTGCTCCAGATTCAAGCGTGATGGTCATCGCTGTGCCCTACCTCTCATTGTTGGACGTAGTTTAAGGACATAGCCGGGTCCAACTTAGACTTTTATGTGGCCAGTTCTATACAATTTTAGTGTGATCCTCGTAAGAGTCACGCCAATTAAATACCACACATCTAATTGATATAATTACTATCTGTGAAATAAATTTGTTAGTTAATTGTTTATTTCTTATCTGGGGCCCATTGCATTACAATTTACAATTAATACTGGGTGTTATAAAAACGTGATACAAAATTATCAAACCGGCATCTGTTCATGATTTTGAACATCTTTTACTATGGGCTAAAGATTGTAAACTTTAATAAAAATTGAGCTGTTCCATAGAAAAGGTCAAGTATAAGTTGATGAAAATGTATGAGAGAGTTGGTTTTTTTTTTACAATTTACAAAGTTGGCCCCGTTGTAAAAATTGTTCCAAATCATGACCAGATGCCGGCTTGATAATCTTGTATCACGTTTTTCATAACGGAACTCTGTTTTTGATAAATGGGATTGGAAAGAGATTTCCGCTAATATTACAAGTTACAAGTTGTTATGCAATACTCCTCTGGTATATTTTTAAAGTTCATGACAGTGACAACTTAGTAATTTACTCCCATGACTGTATAAATAATTCTGCGAAAGGCTCTAGCCAAGCAAACACTCGATTTCCATTTTTGGCCGAAGAAGTTTGCTCACGCGCCAAGGGGATCCGCTAAGAGCCTAATTTTCATTAAATAGAAAGCTATTATTAACTAAGCATACATCTTGAATAAAATGAATAACTGGCCATGGTCAACCGATCAAATTATAAATATTTTTCCTTGTTAATAACTTTAATTTTTTAAATAGTTTTTGGACTTGTGGTTGAAAAGTTAGAGGCGTGGGGGACACATTTTTTTACTTCCAGAGCGATTTTATTCGAAAATATTCACTTAAAGAACACGTCTTAGGCAAACTACGAAATAGCAAATTTGATTTATAACAAACCACCTGGTTTGTTTTCAATAAAATTAAATAGCTTGTAATATATTATCTGCTAAATACAATTTAAGTTATTTATATAAAATTCTGTGTTTAAAAATACTGTCGGCTTTCCTTTTCCTATTTAAATGAAATTTTATTAAAATAACTTTTTTTGTTCCAGGTAAGACTGTAAACCGAACAAAAATGTAGACATCATACTGTAGTGTTTCTAGTGCTGTGAAAAACAAACAAAATGAACAAAAAGTCGGTCAGTTCGCCACCAGGCGACCACACGAGCGGGCAAGTGAGCAGTGAGGAAGCGACGCCGGATTACTCGCCCGAGCTGTCGTTCGACGAGTTGAGGAATAAGTTTGATACTAGCGCCACGGTGGCGAGGCGGGACATTACTACGAACCCCGCTTCGCATAACAGCGCAATGAGGCAGGTTGTGAGCGGAAAGCTGTTTAAGAAGTGTAAAAGCGCGACCTTTCAGATAGATGGCGCCACGTACACTATTGGTGAGTTCAGTTTTAAATATTGTTGTAGGTGACTTTTGTTTGCCGTGAGTTTCTTTTTGCATCAAAATAATTGATTATTCTACTAAAAATACACTTGCGGTTCGTCCGCAGAGTTCATTACTGTATTTATGAAACTTAAAATATTTGACGAAACATTGTAAACGTAGTAAAAAGTATTTATGTCTTATTTTTAATGTATTTCCAACCAAGTAAGAGTAAGAATCGTTGCTCTCACAAAAGGCAATGACGTAAGTTTATAGCATCTCTTAAAATTTAAACCACTTTAGAAATAGCTGTAGAGAGGAAAGCAAAAAATTATATTAAAGTTCTAGTACAACCCATTATTTTAGTTTATTACGATAAAATGTTGTTTCTTTCGTCAGTCAGCTAATTATTGTATGTAATACTATATCATATTAAAACCTGATGAATGATTATTAATCATTGGTTCAGACCTAAATATGAGCTGCCCTGCTAAAATTTAGACTGGTAGAAAATGCTTTATATCATCCCAAAGGACTACAGTATGGGGTTCTTAAAAAAGGGTGTAAAGAGGTTTTTACGGGGTCGGCAACGCGTGATGCCTCGGTATTATAAACGTCCATAGGCTGCGGTGACCGCCTACCATCAAGCGGGCCTCATGCTTGTTTGCCACCTTTGTGGTATTAAAAAAAGTATTAAATACACCTTTTGTATTCTAACATTACCTTTAATGCAATAAAAGTTAAATAAATAAAATAAATTTGATTCCTTTTTTGTTTCATTAGGTATGTAGTTTTAATGATTTACTCGAATTCTGATGATAAAATATATATAGGAGGTAAAGGCAAATCAATGTAAATAATAATCCTAAAGTTATTCATAATATCTCGTATTAATTTCGAAGTTTATAATTAGAGACCAAAATATTTCAAGTGCCGGACGATGAATAACTTTGAAACAAAATTAATTAACTCTCAAATATTCTGTATCGGCGGAACAACGCCATCAAACTTCAAATAAAAAAATAAATGGCAAAAATGTTCGAGTAGGAAGTGCCCAAGATGATATAAATTATATTTAGGAGCTTTTCCTCGCGACCTCATCGGCCAGCCATGCCCTTCTTTAAAGTATAACCATACTAAAAAATAAAAAACATCCTATGTTCTTAATTGTAGATTAGACTTTCTCCATACCAAATTTAATTTCAATTGGTTCAGCGGTATACGCATGAAGAGGTAAAAGACAGACATATAATTATTTTCGCATTTATAATATTACTCGTAGTCTGGATATGGATGTGCATCAATAACTTATTACTAATTAATCACCTTAAAACAATTGAGAATATAATTTAAAAAAATATCCCTTTGAGTCAAAGATTCATTTAGTTAAATTAGTTAAGTACCATAAATTAATTCGTAATGGCGTAGAGGCCACCATGTACCGAAAAGCGCGGCATGGGCAGATCCCCTACAAGGTGGACTGACGGCCTAGTGAAGATCGCAGGAGGTGCACATAAGCGGTCATTATGGGTCGCTCTGGGGGAGACCTATGTCCAGCAGTGAACCTCCTTTGATCCTTTGACCCTCCTTATGATGATGATGAATTCGTAATTGTAATACTGATTTAAACTTTAACGGTTTTTATACATTATTATAAATAAACAGGACTTTACCGCGTATATTAACTTTAAAAATTACCTCCGTCGTTTCGACCTAGAGCGCGTGAATGATGCCTCGGTATTGTAAACGTCCATAGGCTGCGGTGACCGCCTACCATCAAGCGGGCCGCATGCCTGTTTGCCTTCTTTGTGGTATAAAAAAAAGTTCGAATTGATTTAACGTAACGTTAACAAATCAAGTGCCTTGTTTGAAAACCTTACGCGGCTAGAAGATTCTGATATCAATGTGAAGTTTAGCCTTTTTCTTCATCCGAGACCACTAGGAAAATTTAAATGTCCTTCTCGAAACGTCGGAGGTACTTAAAAATAAATGTATAAATTTTTTATAAAATTATAAAACCATAAAAAGGCACCTTAAATACTTCAGAAGCCTTATTTTAGTTTAGTTGATTCCTGCGTAAAATAAAGCTCTTTTTAATTTTTACATGTCCATACTATTTTTTTATAAGGTAATTTATTCGATAAAAGAATATAATAAGGGAAAGATAAAATATACCTATTTAAATTTAGGGGGGGGGGAACCTGGCAGCGGAAAAATTGTGTGCGATCATAAATAAATGTATCGGAACCAACGATACCGCCGATTGGTATGCTTTACTTTCGTTTGCATACTCGGCTCTAAGAGCACCGGATATGCAGGGCCGCGGCAATCTGACTACTAAGGTTAAGGCAAACATAGTCGCAGTCGATTGTGGGGCTAGTTTTGTTGAACTGGGTAGTAGCGCAGAGGCCTCCCACGGGACGCCCTCTGTCCTAAAGACTATCGAGTCTAAAGTTTACGAGGGTGACGTGAGGGGGGCCGTTCGGGTCCTGATGTCGGATGACTCAGTGGCGCCTCCGGGCCCTGAGACGCTGGCGTCCTTGCAAACAAAACACCCACCCCCGTCTCGCACTTTGACTTTCCCTCCGGAACCAGATCGGTCTTATCAGGTCTTGACGGTGAACTTGGAAGACGTAGCCCAAGCACTGGGGACGTTCCATAGTGGGTCAGCTGCGGGCTTAGACGGAATTCGGCCAGCTCATTTAAAGGAGTTGACCTCGAGTTCTGCTGGTGACAACGGGCAGCGGCTGCTCGAGTCCCTTGTCAAACTGTGTAATTTTTTACTTAGTGGACAATTAAATGCTGAAGTTTGCCCGTATCTTTACGGAGCGTCCCTGTGTGCGCTGATGAAAAAGGAGGGTGGAATACGGCCAATCGCAGTGGGCAGCACTTTTCGCCGTTTAGTAGCCAAGCTAGGCTGTCATGCGGTTAAAGATCGAATGGCTGGGTATCTTCAGCCGCATCAGTTAGGTTTTGGTGCGCAGAGAGGCTGTGAGGCTGCGATTCACGCCGCGCGTACCTTTGTGATGGAGACCGGCAACGCAGACTGTGTCATCGTGAAGTTGGACCTCAAAAATGCTTTCAATACTGTGGAGAGAGACGTTCTGCTGGGCGAGGTTGTTAAGCATATCCCGAACTTATATCCATTTTTGCATCAGGTATATCATTCTCCGTCTAACCTCGTGTACGATGATTCCCTAATTGTTTCGCAGGTGGGTGCGCAGCAGGGTGATCCGCTTGGGCCGCTTATTTTCAGTCTTGCCATTCATGAGGCGGTGTCGTCTCTAGGTTCTCCCCTTAATATTTGGTATTTGGATGACGGCACCTTAGGGGGAAGGCCGGAAGTAGTACAACAGGACTTGGCTCTTCTTATCCCCCGCCTCAGGGATATGGGACTGGAAGTGAATGCGGAGAAGTGCGAGATTTTCTGCTGTGGACCTACCTCTTCTTCTTCTTTATCCTCTTTCAGGGCTTTACTTCCTGGTCTCAAAGAGCTTTCACAGAAAACGTTTACCCTATTGGGGTCTCCTATTTTCCAAGAGGGTATTTCTAGCGCGATTGAGATCAGAAAGCGTCTTCTTTTGCTTGCCCAAGAACGTCTTAAGCATATTAATGCCCATGTCGCCCTGACCTTGTTGCGTATGTGTTTCGCGGTACCCAAAATTACATACCTCTTGAGAACTGCTCCCACGTGGTTGTGCCTGGGTGACATAGCCTCTTTTGACGTTGTGTTGAAGGATACCACAGAGATTATCCTTAATGTGTCTTTGTCGGATCAGCAATGGATCCAGGCGTCTCTGCCGATACGCCACGGTGGCCTCGGGTTGCGGTGTGCGGGTGATGTGGTCTTGCCAGCTTTCCTGGCTTCGGCATGTGGGGTTGGTGGCCTTGTGTCTAAAATTTTAAATTTTCATGGGGATAGGGCTACCATTCCATTTGCGGGAGATGCACAGGCAAGGTGGGAGGCCCTTTACCCATCTGCATCGCTGCCTGAGGTTCCACAGGTGCAGCGTTCGTGGGATGATGTGGGGGCCAGGGATGCTCTTTCTCGGCTTGTGGAGGGGGCCAAGGGGGTGGATTTGGCCAGACTGAAGTCGGTGTCGAGAGTCGAAGCGGGAGCGTGGTTGCAGGCTTTGCCTGCTCCTCATTTGGGAACACTTCTGGACAACGACTCTTTGCGGGTGGCGGTAGCTCTCCGCCTGGGCTGTGATGTTTGTGTACCTCATAAATGCATCTGCGGCGCGATGGTGGAGGCTAATGGCCACCACGCATTAAGTTGTTGTCGTTGTTCGGGAAGATTTCCGCGCCACCACGCTCTCAACGACATCGTACGGAGGGCCTTAATATCCGCCAACATCCCCTGTGTGCTGGAACCTCCGGGCCTCTGTCGCGCCGACGGCAAAAGGCCGGATGGCTTAACGTTGGTGCCGTGGCAGCGGGGGAAGTGTCTGCTTTGGGACGCCACGTGCGTCAGTACGTTCGCCGCCTCGCACCTCGGTCGAACAGTGCGAGCGGCTGGGGCCGCTGCGGATTTTGCGGCAGTCAAAAAGCGCGAAAAGTATTTGGCTCTGGGCACTAATTACTTTTTTGTACCCCTTGCATTCGAGACTACTGGGTGCTGGGGGTCAGAGGCTATTGCCTTCATTAGGGAAGTGGGACGTCGAATCGGAGGGGGTCTGACGCCCGCGCGGGTTCGTATCTGGTGCAAAGGTTGTCCGTCGCTATTCAGCGTGGTAACGCGGCTAGTGTAATCGGTACCTTTGCACCAGGGACGACTCGAGAGGGACTATTTGACTAGGCTTAAGTTAGTCTTAAGTTAGCCGGTAAAATGTATTTTTGACATTTAAAATGTATATATGTATCTATTTAAATTTTACAAAGTAGATTTAAATGTTGAGTCTGATCTTTTAAACATTTTGGTTCAAATTTTTAATTCTTAGTTAAGCCTTATTCAAGAATTAACTCTGTATGTGTATCTGGCAAATATGTGCTTACCTGATGATTGAAAAACCGATTTTTTTTTTTGGGATGTGCTATTTAATTCTACTTGTCGATGGTGACCAAATAGCTGGCTCATACTTGGCCAGCGCGGCAATGCTGTCAGCCCTCTGGTCACCCTACCAATTACTATTATTGTTTATAGTTATGTATGTTCCTTCTGGATGCTAGGAGGCATAAAAGGAAGACTTACCCAAAACCCTCCTACACATACACTTACAATCCAGCTGATCAACTTCACTGCGCTTCGTGTGATCGAGTTTTCAAGACGAAGTTTGGCTTCGCGAGTCGTATTAGAGCTTTCCATAATCCAAGAGGGAATAATTGACGGAGTCACTGTCGCCGGATACGGCGTGGAGTTAATGATGATGATGATGATGATGTTCCTTCTTATGTTTTTTAGTTAATCCAAAACACTTCAAATATTGAGTTAAATCGAAATGACCTATGTCAACAAAAAAGCAACTTATAAAGTAAGCACTCGACTGCTGATGTGTTAACCAAAATAACAATATACATAGTTGTGCTATAGGCAACGATGAACTAGGTCAAAATGGACAGTAATTAGTAACTGAAAATCAGGCTCTTTGGTCGTTTTGTTTCTAGTAGGGTAAGGGTTGTATACAAATGTTCTATTTAACCAAAGACGTTATAAGCCGGGAGTCAACAATCTCTGACCTAATTCCTAAATTAAACAATCTTAGCATTATATTAAACGCTACTGTGACCCCTTCATTTCAATATTTGGTGCCAAGAGGTTTGTTGTTCTTGTTATTAAATCCTCAACAGTAAGTAGGTGTAGGTAGATTTTACGAATTTTGTTATTTTATTTTATTTGTACTATTCAATTTAGGACAATCAAATTCGTGCCACCAAAACTTCGATGTCTGGAAATATTACACTTAAATTCATATTCATACCGCAGACTAGGTCGACAGTAGTTCGCGTCTCGCGTCTGGCTAAGCCGGTTGGTAACTTGGTATCAATTGTATTCGGTTTAAAGCATATCGTGTACTTTCATTGTCTGTTTAAAGGCGGTGTCGAATTATTTAGCTCTCCATTTTATTGTGATTTTGAGTTATGTTTATAACGTTTTCAACGATAACTCTTAAATGTATTTTTGACCGGATGAGCAGTAATTTTCAGCTTATTTTCAATGGGTAATACAAAGTTTTGAGACCCTTTCTGCCTATCCAGTGACGAAGTTCCAATAATGCTGGTTATACTTTTTTTTATTTCAACAGAAGTAGTACATGAACGAAATTGTTTAAAAAGATTCAAACTATTTTTTATGACAAAGGTGGAAAACGGCACCTTCGGCTGATATGATGATGATGATGATGATGAACTAATATTGTGTCTAGGCTTTAAATTAATATAAAATAACAATCATTCAACCCGAATTTAATCCTCTTGAAAGTTGAATTATCCAATATATTTAACCCGATCTCCAAACATTCTAACTTTGGTAGTTTCGGCTCTGCGATGATGAGACAGTCAGTCACACAACATAGGTATGTATACTGTGCTCTTTAAAAAAAAAAACATTTTTTTTCATTATCCAGCAACGTCTTCTAGCGAATATCTACGATATTTAAATCGATAAAAAATAGACATTCTTTGACTCGCAACCACTGAATCACTAGCCTAGTCCACTACCAATTGTGCTATACAAGTACCCCTTAGACTTGTCAGTTTTTTCTATTTATTCCTTGTCGTATACGTCTACCATCTCAAACATCTACCGCAAGCGTATTGGACACTTAACGGCATCGAAGTCTCAATTTACATTGAGAATTCATCGATAACAATGTGCTACCCCTTTTTAAATTATTTTGTATTATGCAGAAACGTCTAATAGCGAATATATTCGATATTTAAATCGAAAGAAAAATAGAAATATTATATTTTTTTAACTGTCATATTTAAAAAATAGGTACCTATATAAACAAAAAAAAAATTAACACAACATAAATATTGAGAAGCTTTCTTGACAAACTAATAAAAACAACCGCTTGTTCTGTGGCATTGAGTATTTTATTATACCTAAACTACCCTACTTCGTTTAAAATACCTATCTACACTGGCTATAGTTTGAATTAAGGAGTCAAACTTTGCCCGTCAGAGCAATGAAAGCGCCAACATGCGATTGGAACAAAACACAGGCCAAGGGAAAGAAAATAGAAATAAACGTAGGGAAATTCCACGTTCGCGAGTTTATCTAGTGGTGCGATATAACAAATTGCCTACACTGACAACAGTTGTGACCGGGACAGTGGGCTGTCAGACGTCACCTTATAGCTCCTCTATATGGTAGCCCATCATGCTGGCCCACTAAGATGGTAAAGAGAGGGTAGGGGTGTAGGATGGTGCGGGATGGCAATAGAATGGCCGCGATATCCGTTTTTCGGCCGCACATCAATATTATAGACGTGGGCCAAATTGATTAGATCACAACTAAATGTTTTTTATTTAATTTCAATGTAATTAATTATATTGCAGAGTTTCATGTGTACTTAACTGCTAAAGCCTTTTCTAGCTTATTTAGAGTAAGGATTTGGACTAACTTAACTAGCTATTATTATTTTTCTAAGATTTAATTTTTAACAAAGCGTAGCCGCGATTATTAGAAGACATAAAAAACTTCTTACATCCTTAATTGAATGTCGATATTCTGTGGTGGCGTTTCAAACAACGCATGGTCATCTCGCTAGCCCAGCACTGGGCTACCATGTGGATATCATGTACTGATACTACGTTATCAAATGTCTATATACATATTTGATACTCTGAGTTCAGCTATTCTATCTAAATATCAGCTATTTATATCTGTATGAGTTATAATCGATACATACGCTAAATGAGATCAGCCCCAGACCTCAATTTCGTTGCGGTTTTGCCTATTTAGTTTGCGTATTTCAGCAAATATTAACCCTACTGCTACAAGTTTCGAAAAAATACATTTTATTTGGTCGAACCTCACGATAGTTTTGTGTTTAAAAAGTTATGTTCAGTGTTTATTAGATATATTAACTACACGTGATTATTTACTTTTATCGACTTTATATTGCATCCGAGTATATTCCTCAAACTACGACCAGAAACCACCATAAGACTATGTACAGTGGGCGTTTGTGGCTATATAGGATTTTAAAAATATATTTTTTTATACTAGGCCTTTTAGGCTCGTTGGCCTACTGTTTTGGTCATCCACTGCGCCCAGGTAGAGACGAAATGTGTTACTGACACGCGAACTCTGTTGGCTTGCCGTCGTTGATCCAATTAAATGAGGAAAGAATATAAAATGTGGAAAGCCACGGTAAACTTACACGTCTAAAGTACCTAGGCCCCATTTGCTTATTGTTTTTGCACTAGCGTAGGTGTCTTTATGTTTTGGACAAGTATACCGACGTATCGATTTACCTTTGCTGGAAAATGCACTGGTTACGATAATGGAAACAGGAATGCCCACTGGCCATGGCTGGATGATCGATGACTTGTTTACGAAAAGTTGATGATATAATATTTTCATAAAAACACTGTTGTATATTATTTTTGCAGTTATGTTATGTTAAGATCTAACTGTCATTACTGCGCAGTATTTAAGAATTAGTAATTAAGAATCATCTAGAACTAGATTAATGTCTGTGATTTTTTCATTTATGCTTTTCAGTTTTCTAGAACAACATTTTAACATTGCTTTATTTATAAAATATAATAAACAAGCTCATTCCATCAACTATAGTACAACAGTTCAAAATTCTATATTCTGACATGTCAGTCTCCATAATCAAAATTCAGTAATTCAAAATTAATGTATTTTGCTTACTAGACATTTATATATCAAACTGCTAATAATGGCAATTTTCTTAGTATATAGAAGGATGTATTCAACGTCACAAGTAATAGGTGTAATGAATGAATGTAAGCTAGTTAACCCGAGGTGTGCTACGTCATAAAACATTCTTAGATACCGCCTCTGATCAACCAGATTAGAGTGGTCTTCATTGACGTATAATTGAAGTCGACAAAATAATAAGTATCAATTCTTTATTGCGTAACAGTTTTTTTTTTAACCTGACTTAGGCTCTTTGACCATTCGGCATAGTAGAGCGATCGCACTGTATGGGCTATGGGCGAAGGGGAGGGAGTGGAAAATCCAGGATCCTTCCGCACGAGACATATAATTACACAACACAAACCCTATAAGTATTTCAAACTGAAAATAATTAAGTTATTGATTGTAATAATAATAAACTCGAAAAAACTACACGTGTGTACGATTGTATTTTTATACTAAATGGGAATTGAAAAGATTCCATGACATGTAATTATTGTTCATGTACAGATATCACTGCTTAGAGCGAGACTCGAAGTCATTCCTCAGGGCAAGATTATTGGCTGCTAACCTAATCTGGATACTTTATAAATAAGAAAAAATTACATTGGCCACTTACAGGTAAAAGCACACACGAAGCATTCATCAATTACTGCAAAGTTATAATGATAACGACATGCAAAGCAAATGGTAGCACCGCCCCTTCGGTAAAACCAGACCGCTAAATTAAAAATCAAAAGGTAATAAACAAGAAAGAACTTACCAAAACGCTTCTGGATCCTAAACCTCTTCCCGACTGAAGACTGAGCCCTGAGGCTCTAGTGTAACTTTTTACGTAAAAAGAGCCCAGAGTGTAAGTTTTTAACGTAACTTTACGTCATGAACGCGTTTGCGTTTCCCATATAAATAACATTGTCACTTACGCGTTCGTAAACGTTTTTTTACGTCAAAAGAAACTTACACTATAGAGCCTCAAGGCTCTGTACGTCAGCGTATAGTTTTCAGGAAGATGTGTAATTCAATTGATCTGTCACAACTACTGTCAGAGTAGGTGTCTAGGCTTTCTGCTTACTATTTCACTTTATTTATGACCGAAATATAGATAGTAAGGTTTGTATT
The DNA here is from genome assembly GCA_022674325.2 of Grapholita molesta. Taxonomy (NCBI): domain Eukaryota; kingdom Metazoa; phylum Arthropoda; class Insecta; order Lepidoptera; family Tortricidae; genus Grapholita; species Grapholita molesta. The sequence continues at coordinate 16,235,027 of CP053124.2, read as the reverse complement.
ATTAGTTGTTAAAGAATTCGCTTGATGGTGCGTAGGGTGCGACGAGGTATTCTACTACCCCGAACCCCTCAAATATCCCTCCAGCACCACATCTTCAAAGCTGATCTATACGACAATAATCGTAAACGTTTTTTTACGTCAAAAGAAACTTACACTAGAGCCTCTGAAGCCAACTCCCGCTGAGCGTAAACAGCACACGATCTGAAAAACAAAAATAAAAACACACACAAATACAGCATTTGAATTATAAATAAATACCAATAATAAAATCTCCGATTCAAGTCAGAGGAAAAACATATTTAAAAAAAATCCGATATGGGTCACAATAAACTGGTACTAGAGGCAACAACTGTGTTTGTGTCCATTAACATTTCAGCATGGCCGCTTGCTGTTTCTCGTTAGTAAGCGAACGTTTCGCGAACCTAATGACGCATTCAGGTTGATCGCTGTACTTCACCGACACGAAGAAAACTTTAAAGCTATCATCGTATTTATAACTGTAATTTAGAGAAACCAATGATTGCTCGTAGAAACTAAAGAGGTAGATGTGACTACACGTCACCCATGATGACGTATACCACGAAGGATAAGATAGAAAAAATTGACAAGTCTAAGCGGTACTCGGATAGCACAATTGGAAGTGCACTGGGCTAGTGATCCAGTGGTTGTGGGTTCGAGTCCCGCTTCGAGTCAAATTCTTCTATTTTTCTTTCGATTTAAATATCGAAGATGGCTAGCAGACGTTTCTGCATAATAAAAAATAAAGAGGTACATCCAATTTTTCTTTAAAATCATTATTATAGTACCCGATAGCTATTACTTAGGTGTAAAGTTTCTAGAAGGCTAAACGCTTATAAGGATAGGTAAGAAATCGGCGTTAGAAAAATTTTGACAGGTAAGAGACTAATTAAATTGTTCATGAAGTTAGAAAAAAATGCTACTGATCAATATATTATAAAAAGCAACCTGTATTATCTTAATAACAGTCAAGAAACACTAACCACAACTATCATCTAAATACCCAAACATTTCACAGTTAACTATAACATAGAATATTCATAGCTTTGATTTGCAAACACATTAACAAGATCAGATTGACAAGCCAATTACATTTTGGCGTTATAATAATGAAGGAATAATTCATAAGCAGTGTGATATCAGTGATAAAATTTATATTAGGAATTGGTGACAATTGAGGATTCATTTTGGTAATGCAATTAGGTTCAGCAAACAAATAAAAGGCTGGTTAAATTGTTTCAAATCATCATAAGCGCAATGAAAACTCACAAATAATGAGTTCGGTTCTGACACCTATGAATACAATTAAAACATAAGACGATCTAGTGGTCATATAAAATTGCTGAATTCGTTGTATATCTTGATAACTGACTATATATCTCACATTTTTACTTTTAAGTTTTGTTATCGTACTATCATTTTCTTACACTCGTACCTCGTGGGTGTAAGTACTTTTCTACAAAAATAGGGATTTTTAAATAGTGTTTTTCTGCTGCCGACATAATTGGAATGCCTGGCTATATATTATTAAGTCTGATCTTCAATTTCCCTAACTTTGATAATAAGGTACCTACTGAATGATTTGTCATAAATATCAATTACGTATTGGAATTACGTAAACAATTGTGGCATCGTTCACTATTAAATTATATTAATAGATGTTATGTGCATTTCAATAAAATAAAGGATGCTATAATTTATTTTTTTATTTTGATCATCACACCTACATTGATAAACAACAAATGAATCAAAAGGCAAGGCTTGTGTTGCGGGCACTCGGCCATCAATATAGGTATATAACTTACAAATACTTAAATACTTATATAAAACATCCGTCACTCAAGAACAATATCAGTCCTCCTCAAACAAATAAATGCCCTTACTGGCATATCAACCCTGGACCATCGGCTTCAAAGGTCTGAAAACTGGTACAATAATAAACGATCAGTAGTAAATTCTAAATTCTTTTAGACCTAAATTCGCTCCTTAATTACCCCAGTGGCGATATACAACATTCGAGAAACATTCAAATAGTAATATTGTTCAATGTATCAATGAATTTCGAAATGAGAGTTCTCAAGGAAGGAATTGTAAATATTATGCAGGATTGCGCCTCAGGGGAATCTAATATTAATTGAATGTGTTAGTTGCCTAATACTAAGCTAGAACACAATAAGGGCGGTGTTCTACATTGTTCTATGACAACATGGCATTGAATATTAAAATAAGCCTTGAATGAATAAATGGAATCTTTATTTCATGCAACCGAACCAATACACAAAAGTTAAAAAGAACTTAAGTAAAATATAGTAAAAATAAATACATGAAAATATGAATACTAAAACAATTATTGTCATAACAGTTAGGAATTTATGATTGTTATTAAACCTACTTTTATTTTGTTATAATCAAAGAGGGGTATTATAACATGCATGTATGTTTGACCTGCCTATAAGCCAGCGGTCCTAAATTCAAATCCCAGTTTGGGCATTTATTTGTGTGATCAGATAGATATTTGTTCCGGAGTCAAGGGTGTTTTCATGTATTTGTATATCTAATAATATACGACATATCGTTGAGCTAGTACTCACAACAAGTCACTGTCCTGACTCGGCTTGAAGATGGGTACCAGAGCTTACCCGAAACATGTCGCCTAGTGCGATATAATTACACGTGAGTTTATCCGTTTGTAACTAAGTAGGAGTACTCACAACACTAAATTTCACATAGCTAATTTGTGTGAGATGTTTGTGTGAGGTCCATACCTCATGTAATTTGTATTTATTTATACGTCCATAAATTACATTATAATAATGCTAAACACAATTGGTTGTAAATTTTCATAAATTTGTTAATTTCTTAGCAAATGTTTTCGGTTCGTCTTACGACCTTTTTCTTTTGTGCTTTTGGTATATTAAGTAAATATAACTTACCGGTATATCTTCATGGTGATTATTAAATAGTGTTTATTTTCTTAAGTTACGAGTACATACGAGCTTCTCAGTTAAAAATTCCATTTAAATTTTATTGAAAATAAGAACATCCTAATGACCTGACATCTTAGTTACGTTTAAATTGTTTCCATTATATAATCTGTAGTAATCTAAGGATATTAATTCACTTTTTATAAGAATACAATCGAAAAGTTACTTAGAACTAACAATGATCAATCACATTTATATCAACAATATGAGTAATAGATTTAAGTGTGTATTTGTTGCAGTCAAAAGTGTGAACTGGTCAAAAGAACTTTTAACTGACAAAAACAGGCAAAACTACTTTTGACTGCGCATGTGAACCTAACCTAACTTAACCTAAAGGCTTTCCATCTTAAGGCGAAATGCCATCCCCAGTTGAGTCGGGCATGCCATCAGGAACGGCCTGATGGTTTCCAATGAGGATTTTCCTCCCCTTCCCAAAAAAAACCTAACCTAACCTAACATGCTCAGTCAAAAGCAGTTTTGCCTGATTTTCAAGTTCTTTTGACCAGTTCTCACTATTGACTGCGGCATATATATGTAGAAACTTGTGATCGATACACTTTTTATACGCTATAGGTATCGTAGGCTGATTATTATTCAAATAAGATTGCATACATTACATATTCAAAGCCATCAATGTGGCGGGGATTTTGGTACTAATACTTTTGTAAGTTAAAATGGCTAAAGCTCAATTCAGTTTTTTTCACATAAGTATTGAAAAAAGAATTATTAATATTGTGTAAGGTAATGTGGGGAAAAATTTAATGACCTTTATAAGGGGGTAAAATGAATATTTTTTTAAATTTAGTAATACCAAATAACATATAATGACGACCGGTCTAGCCTAGTGGGTAGTGACCCTGCCTATGAAGCCGATGGTCCTGGGTTAAAATCCCAGTCAGGCCATTTATTTTTGTGTTTAGCACAGATATTTATTCCTGAGTCATGGGTGTTTTCTATGTATTTAAGTATTTATATGTATCTATCTATTATATGTCGTCGTCTAGTACCTACAACACAAGCCTTACTGAGCTTACTCTAGGACTAGATCGATTTGTGTAAGATTGTCCCGAAATATTTATTTATTTATATAATACGCTAGCAAACACTAAAAAAAAGTACTTAAAAAGTTTCTGCCTAAATATCGTTTTTGATACAAACTTTTATTGTCGACTGTAACTTGTATTGTTTTTTGCACAATCATCCAGAGAATTCTAACTAACCTAAACACCACGGGTTTATCTTGTGATTCTTGTGTATTTTAGGAGTTGCAATACCTTCTGGCTCCAGATCGGATCAGTGGTACCATAACATTGCATTGTCACTGAACTTGCATATATTATGTGCTAAATTGGAACTAACAATCCCTGTACATGACTGTATTCGTACACTTGTAGAACACGAGTAGTAATATATAGGTATGTATAATATAACCTTAAAATTTGCCTATTCCTTATAACAACTACGAGTATAAGTACAAAACTTAAGTTTTCTGTTTTAATACACCTTTACTAAAATATTATAGATCTAAACTAACCAGACTTAAAATTTCCTTCTATTCTGGTTTGTATTGGTTTTTTTTTATGACATAAGGTGGCAAACGAGCAGACGGATTGCCTGATGGTAAGCAATTTACCGTCGCCCATGAGCATCCGCAATACCAGGGGAGTCACAAACGCGTTGCCGACCTTTAAGGGGGGTTGGAGCTCTGGGAACCTTACTCACCATCAATATACTAGTAGAATTACAAAGATATTTTTAACTGATGTTATATAAATTTAATTACCTTATTTAACAGACTTAATCGAAACGCAAATTTATAATACAAAACGTTTAGCCGGCTCGAGTTTCCCAATAGGGCATTAGCCAGCGGACGTTAGGCAACCCCCGTTTTGAATTCGGACCTTCGAATATCAGCGATCAGCAATCAGCTACCTGTGGCCGCTGGAACCATGTGTCCGAGGCGACAGTCGCGCGCAGCCTTCCACGCGTAACGGTCGCGTCGCGGTATGGCGCCGTAAACGCCCCGAAAGCACTGACTCCGTCCGTCAGCGGTACGTTCCTGGCACAAAATTTAAATCTGGAGCGTTTAGAAAAAAAAAACAATTAAAAATGAAAATCCGAACGCGTTAAATTAAAACGCGTACCCTGACAGCTCACTCGTGCAAAAGGGACCAACAGGTGGTCCCTATTTGGCAAATTCCAGTGGACAACGTCACAATCTGTTTACAAATGGGGGTCACCCCCCACCCCCGACTAGCTATGACGCAATGTTTTATAGACGCCCGGCGTACGCGTAACTATAGCGGAAAAACAACACTCGTCGACTTGAAAATAGATTTCCGTGTTCCCACCTGTGTGTGGCTGAATGCCCGTACCATAGTCAAGTGAATTACGAGCTGTTTGAAAAAAAGAACGTTCCCGGGTAAAACAAACGTTTGTTTTCGTTTGAAATTATTTTGCGTTGTTGCCGAGAATATTCTGTTCTCCGTTTAAATTTGACGCTAACCGATCTTAATTAGAGGGCAAATTAACGTGTGGTGTAATTATTGAGACGCTGCTAACATTGCCCAGACCTTGAGAAAAAATACAAAGGATCCTTTTTAGATCTAAAGGCATTGACCGTTAGCAAAACTTGTGTAATTTGAGTAAATCTACTTTCTACAATCCAAAAAATGAAAATGATTATTTACCCAGTTAACGGGGATTGTGCGATTCTCCCAACAGCTCAAATTTCTGTTTTAAAAGTTTGAAAAACAAGCTTTAACGTCTATTAATATTTCAAACTCTGCTCAGCATTTTCCTTTTGATCCCTTTCACGGAATTAATCTTTTGTCTGCTCTGACAGTCTGTTTCAAGGCACTACTTACATTTAAGTTCTCATTGCTTTGTCTCCAAGAAAATACATTATAAATTTTTGTTTAATATCTCTCTGTCCTTGTTTTTTTGTTCAAACAGCTTTCTTTATTATTAGGGAAAACAAGATTTCAGGCGCAGATGATATTTATTGAAGTAAAATTTCTAGAGACACAAAACTGAGAAAACAGAGATTAGTAGAGTTATTATTTTTATGTTTACCATTTCAAGATTGAAAGAATGAACTTCTTAGTTACACAGATTTACTTATAATTATTCAGATTTACTTATAATTAAGTTTAGTTTTATCTATTGATACATATTGCTTAACTAACATTATTAAAATAACCTACATAAAGAGATTACTCTAAGAAGATTAACGCGATTAAGTCCTCATGATCCATTTATAACGCTAATTCAATCGACTGATTAAACGATTCGTCCAAGCTCCGAAAGGGCTCAAACTGACATCGATTGGCAGTCGATTAAGTTGTCCCACTTTAGCAGGTTTGCCCTCTCTCGTTTGTGTCAAATGTGGTCCTTCTTCTGATATGACGCGTGGAAAGGCTAAAGTCAGAATGTAATCAAAATGTAAACGATTCAGTAATTACAGAGCGTAAGCAGTCAAGTCAGTTATTAGATCTCTCTTCAAGTGTAAATCGTAATTACTTGTTATTATTAAAATTAGCAATTACATCTTATGTTTAACATCTTCTTTATCCGGTATGCGAATGCTGAGTTATATTAATTACACGACTTTAATCAAAAACTATTACTACATTATTAATTAATAATTCTACGCTCCATATTTATCTTTTGCCACTAATAACAAAGAGTATATTATCACTTATCGCTAATAATTTCTTGATTTATAACCCCCGGTGTAGCGAGGCAATGAAAATGTCGAAATTACCCGCGATATTTACGACGCCTAGCTGTTACATATCAAAACATACAGTGTCGAAACTCTAAACATATCTAAATAACTAGTTTGAGTGATTGATCATCGATATACGGCTGTGCGGACCAGAGAAATTTGGTGACGAGGTGTGGTGAAGTGCTGAATTGAGTGTTGCGTGAGATGTTTTAGTGGGAACGCCTAAGATGTTTCTAAGTGGAGATAGTGTGTGATGTCATGATGCGTCGAGGTAAAGCGCTGCTGGAAGGCAGCAGGCAGGGCTCAGTCGACGGCGGGAGCAGTGTCAGTGACAAGGAGTTGGTTCACAAGTGCCATAGCGACCCTGGCGGGGGCCGGGCCCTAGGAGCAGCCCCCAGGACAGTTAGACATCGATCCGCGTCGGGCGCGGCGAGGAAATGCGTCCTGACGCTTGATGGATACTCGTATGTCATTGGTAAGTGCTTGTCACACGGATTATGCACGCGTGTCGGATTAAATCATAACACTGTTTAGATGATGGAACCGATAATGTGGGCATGTCTGACGAAACTGACCTTAATAGGGCTTGGAGATTATAAATAATTACATGTCAATACTTTTTGATTAGTATGTATATTTTTTATACCTTTACTGTTTACTTGGTACTACCATAGTTTTATGGTTTTGCTCTATAAAAGATATAAACCTAATATTTTAAAATTAATAGGAATTTATAGTGACAAGAGCGTTTTTCGTATGATTTAATGCTCCTAATGATTCAATTTTTTTAACATTTCTCTGGAATTCAAAGTACAAATTAACATAGTAAAGCCTGAAAAATTCCAAAGTTTGTGAACACTAATCAGAAAACTCCATTCAAAAATGAAAATCGGGTTAATATGTATTCGTGCATCAAGGTAATTTCCTAAACTTTGTTATACTGAACACAGAGAATACATTTTCAGAAGGAAATGTTAAGGCAAAACCGTGATTTCATGACACCCTGATTTTCTCGTATACAACTAAGACTAGGGGCTAAGGTCAATAAAATGGAACTGTGATTTCATGACGTACCAATTTCGCACGCATTCACTAATCGGATTCGACAAATGCACTTCTCAGTACCTACTTGGAATCTTATTTTGACTCTCTACTATACCTATGCTAGTTTTAGGAAATCGGGGTGTAATTAAATCAGTGATTTGTGACTGAGAAGTGCATTTGTCGAATCCGATTAGTGAATGCGTGCGAAATTGGTACGTCATGAAATCACAGTTCCATTTTATTGAAAGTAACCCTGTGCCAATCTATCCTATGCTGGTACCGTAAATTATTCACAAGCACCGGTCGGTCCCTGCTTACATTCGTAAACCGCATTCAAATCGGCAGACGCCATTCGCCTTTAAGCCTCTAGGTTGGGATCAGGGCATGACATTTGCATTAATTAATTTTAAGTCAATATGTCAATTAAGGTAAGGTGTGGTCGGAGCACAGTGTAGGCATGGCATTGTTAATTAAAATTAAAGGTTTAACATTGTCGTAAATGTACGAGGTACATAATTTATGCAAACGTCAGGGGCCTGGCCAAGATGACAATCGATTGTACAAGCGCAACAGAAACGAAAAATAATGTAAAGAAAAGGGTCATTTGTCTTTTCGATCAATCAGTCTAATACTTTTGTGGCGCATCACTACAAGCTGCCCACAACCCCACAGACGTCACGTCAAAGTCATTCACTTCTTTCTGAATATTATTTTTGCGACTACATAATTTGTAATTATTTATTGTAAAATATTCTTGCATTATTAGTATTTATCCTACATCAGTTCATATTTCTATTATTTGTACTCAAGCACGACGTTACAAAACATTATTTATCATTTTGATTCCGTTTTTAAGCTCCCAGATAGATCATCAAAATTTTTAGACGCCAGTAACATTGCTGAAACATATTATATTATAAGCAATGGTAGTTGGCATATAAACTTCGGGCCTTTATTGGATATTGCACGTTGCGTTATTAAAGAGATTTTTTACCTTTTGAACGCCAAGAACCACTAAAGTGGTCGCGTGATGACGTGCCTGCTACACCACCGACGCTTAAAGTGCTATAGCGGACCCTGTCAACCTGCTGACAGGATAGGCTTATATATTTGCTCTTCACTAGTCGATACGTTGATGTAAACGACACATTTTGACGCGAGACGAAAAGCATTCAAAATGTTAAAGAAAGCGGAGAGTGAGGGAAAGAAAGGTAATTTGAATGGCACATACCCATTTTCATACGTACATTAAATGTAACAAAAACTCATGTCAATGAACTCAGATGAATGATGTCTATAGTAAAACGTGTCGTTGTTAGTATGAATTTATTCGTCGTAAAGACTAGATTATAGTCAAATAAATTTCAATCCCTCTCATCCCGTCGTAATTAAAATTTGTGTGCATGCTTACTGGCTTAGGTGTCAACATACGGGAGAATACGACGTCACGCGCCTCGTTTTTTGTCAGAAAATTATTTCATCAAATCTTTTTAATGTGAATCATAATCACAGACAAACACACTACGCTACTTACGCGACTTTATGATCCATCAAATCTATGACCTAGTTAAATACTACGTAGTTTAATTGTTTGACGTTTGACACTCTTCCACATTTTGAAGAATGAGAGAACATGAATGAATGAATGAATGAATACTTTATTGCACACCTCAAAAAGTAGAACAATATTACACAAAGGAACAATAAAATAAAAAGAAAAGGAGGGAAACAACAGGCGATCTTATCGCTAAAAAGCGATCTCATGACATGTCATGTATTATTGTGTAGAAGTTTTATATCGATAAATTTACGTAGATGTATTTTCTCGGAAATGTTTGTATGCGTCTTACTACTACAATCATACTCAATACCGATTAATGTATAGAGTGGTTATACACAATATTTATTTTTATATAAAAAATGTTTACAGTTCTTTTTTATAGTCATTCCAAAAGGTTTTAACATCTCAGTATAATATACTTGAAACTCTTGATTAACATTTGATACTGATGAATAAATTAGGTACTCTATTTATTCGTTGCAAACATGTCACTTAAAAAAAAAATATGGACACGTCGGCAACATTCTGAAGTTGTCGCGGTTCCGAGCTTTTATGGTGGGAAAGGATTTTTTACTTCATCTGTACATTACTTAATTTCGGTGAGAATCACAATTTTCCGTTCCGTGTGTTCCTCGCTTTAAGCGCTACGTAAGTAGTTTCTAGCAGGGTTAAATTTTCCAAGCTAAATAAAATAACTAGTTAGAAGTTTGGATGTATAAAATTTTACAGCTTTTCAAAGAAGAATTATTTTAATAAAAGTCTCGGTCATTGAAGTCGTTATGTTAATAATTATATTCTTATAAATTATAACCTAACCTAAACTGTCCCTGTACTCTTCACCTGTTAGCGTACTGTCAGCGTAGGTGTTAAAAAAAGTGACTGCCGGTGTCTGAGGTAGGATTTGAACCCACACCTCTATGTTTCGCGGCTCATACCCTGCCCAATTAGATTTTCCGGCCAAAGCGAAACCCGCCCAAAGATCTCACGGAAATAAATAAATGAATAATAAATATTACAGTACATCTTACAGAAATTGAGTAAACCCTGCGGTAAGCTCCAGAAGGTTTGTTTTGTGGGTACTCAGACAACGATATATATATAATTATATATATATATATATATATTTTTTTTTTGACATGGGCGGCAAACGAGCAGACGGATTGCCTGGTGGTAAGCAATTACCGTCGCCCATGGGCACCCGTAACACCAGAGGAGTCATAAGCGTGTTGCCGGCCTTTAAGGGGGGTTGGAGCTCTGGGAACCTTACTCACCATCAGGAACACAACACTGCATACCTGAAAGGTAGCAGTGCTATTATGGCTGTGGTTTTCTGCAAGGAGGAGGTACTTCCCCAGTTGGGCTGCCCCAGATTCAAGCGTGATGGTCATCGCTGTGCCCTACCTCTCATTGTTGGACGTAGTTTAAGGACATACCCGGGTCCAAAAATATATATAAACATATATATATATATATATATATATATATATATATATATATATATATATATATATATATATATATAATATACAAATACTTGAATTAAATGCGGTTTAAGGCACTTTACCATCTTTACGGCCAAGTAATAGTTTTTATTATGATAGTAGTCGTACTCAAAAATCAAAATAAATAAATATATTGAATAAAAACATTTTTCGTTCCTAGTATTATTTTATCATTATGTTTCCTTATTTTATGTACACTCAACTTTATCCCTGATTAAATAATTACATGAACAAAAAGGCCATGTTCCGCTGACGTTAATTAAAAGTTCTATCCATGTAAGCCTTAAACGATATAGTTTGTAAGTAAACATGTTAATTGCACGCTTTCTAAACTTAATTAAGACGGCAGGTACAAAATCGGCCGAGTTTTGTCGCAGAAAACGTATTAGCAGAGCTCTGACTGACACACGTAACAGCTGGGCCATTTAATTTGAAATTGTATACTTAACTTTTTTTTTTATTTGAATTTTTTGTGTAGTTTCTACTCAGAATCATGAGTTCTTTCGAGCTTGATGGAGAAATGTGTTCCAAGCAATTAGAAAGAGACTCATTGCGGGATGGCGATAAAATAACAACATATTATATAATAACAAGTAAAACATATCTTCTTTAAATAACTTTTTTACTATTCATCAATGCACAGATGGTAGAAGTATTACCATTAACGGTTCACTAAATATCAAGGGTTAAATCAGAATAGGAAAGGGCAGTCAGTGTGCAGTGACCTTTGCGTCCCAACTTATTCCATACAAATGACCGTAAAAACGCGAACCGTAAGTTAAAACTCGAGATGGTCGTTGTCTAAGTGAGAAAGGATATTGTCATTTTCAAAGCTTTGTATTAAAAAAACTCGATTTTAATTACAAACACAGTCAGTTACAGGGTAGTTGCCATAGTCGCGACGCTTGGCAGGCGGGTTGGCGACCGCAGTAGCTGTAGATTGGATTTCGACAGACGCTGCTGCCTGTCCGCAGGATTTTTACGACACCCGCGGGAGGAGATGGGGGGTGCTATTCTAGTCAGCCGGCATCACACGGCGATTTTAATCAAATTTACTAAATAAATAAAATAAATTGTGTACCTAGCTGTAAAATGCTCATGCAGTGCCACCATGATAGTGTTTTTTTTTCTAATCGGGGCTTAGCTGACACTATAAATGAACATGTGGACTATTTTGTCCGATTATCCAAAATATAAGGATAATGGTTTAGTGTATTTAATAAACTGGCGGGCAGTAATCTCTCAATTATGGGTTTTCAGAAATAATGTCCCCAATTAGTGTGTCCTATAGAAAAGTTAACTTGTCAGTTTTGTAATGATAATTAATTCTATAAATACTTAGATTTCGTGCTCGTTTCATAAACATTAAACAGTAATACGATGCAAAACAAGCAAAACAATAATTTCCATACACCGTTCATGTTTAATAAAATATCGTCACAAAACGGACTTAAATCAACGTTTTTCACGTCACGTTCAGGGACATGTTTTTCTGAAAAATCTTTTGGTTTCAACTAATTATTTTTTATTCCGAAGTTAAATATCTATATAAAGCGTTGCCTGTAGATTTGTTTACAGGTCCTGTACCCGAGGAAACTCTCGCTGGCAAGTTTGGTATTGTTGGATCGTTGGATCGACTTAGAACCGAGTTCGGTTAAACTTGCACTGGGTCGGTTCATCTTTCAAATACAACCATTTTGTTTGTGAAGGCAACTTCTGGCAACTGAATATTGAAGTTTTTTTGTTAGTAATATACTTATTTAAACCTACAGAAACTTTATTAGTAATATACTTATTTAAACCTACACAATTTACATATATAGGTTCTTCAATAGAGGCGTATCGTATATAGGGTATGTGAATCCACTGTAGTTGCAGTCGTCTTTAGGCTACGGTGACTGCTTACCATCAGGCGGGCCGTATGCTTGTTTGCCACCGTCGTTGTATAAAAAGTTACAATAATTATAACTGGTAGCTTCCATCGGTGTGGTATCTGGTAATTAGAAATTGTAAAGTCACTAAAGCGATTCGATAGAATAAAATAATTGTGCAAAAATGCTGCATAAGGCTTGAATCAATATGAATGTTTTTTTTTATGACAAAAGATGGCAAACGAGCAGACGGATTGCCTGATGGTAAGCAATTACCGTCGCCCATGGGCACCCGCAACACCAAGGGAGTCACAAGCACGTTGCCGACCTTTAATTGGAGCTCTGGGAACCTTACTCACCATCAGGAACACAACACTACATACCTGAAAGGTAGCAGTGCTATTATGGCTGTGGTCTTCTGTAAGGAGGAGGTACTTCCCCAGTTGGGCTTCCCCAGACTCAAGCGTGATGGTACTTCGCTGTGCCCTACCTCTCATTATTGGACGTAGTTTAAGGACATACCCGGGTCCAATGTAATAACATTCTGATATTAATCAAACTTCTGATGCCTAAAGTTTCCCTACTTAATATTCCAACGGTGCCAAATTTTAAAACTTTTCTTTGAAACATACGTTTTCAGATGAATTCTTTTTATGTTCTAATATATTTTCGTGTCCCATAATTTAGCTATGTAGATCTTTTTAGGGAAAATGGGACATGTGATTTATGAAATAACATTTGGTATATAAGCTGAATATAAATGTACAAAACCCTCGAAGATCTTTTACATTTATATTTAAGTTGTCATTCAACTTGGATTTTAGATTTTGAATGTTGTATATGGCTTACACTCATCATTAGCTCATTCGATACTAATATAGATGAAAAACTTAACTAAGCTAAGTCACCATGTCTATGTAGTTGTAGTGCGTTGAACTAATATGGAACTGGCAGCTTCCTCGCACAGCGGATTAGTATTGTAATTCAGCGGGGTAATGCTGCCAGCATCTACGGTACCTTCCCACGGGGGGAATTCTTAATTTAAGTCTTATAGTTCTTAGTTAAGTGTAATTTAGAATAAGTAATTTTAATTAATCATGTTATTTTGTTCCTATAAATAAATATATTCTTATATGGAACTTACGTCAACATTTGAATATGGAACGATGACATGCCTGTACAGACGCGTTACTACTACAAAGACCAGAGGTCCTTTAGTTAAGTTTTTGCACCTATACCTACCTGAAAAATATCTTTGAAAATCTAACTCAATAGAATACAAAATAGGAAACCTTTTTTTTTTAAGTAAAATCAAAAAATATTTAATTTTAACACAAAAGTTAGAGGTACAGCTATAAATATAAATGCCAATATACCATGTCTTTCAGTATTTTTGAGTTTCACACATTTCATTGCGCAATTATCCCGGGTTAATTGACGTTGCTCTGAGTTTTAATTGTGCTATACCCATACAACGTAATGATTCTCCCTCTTTTACGTTCGCTTTTGACGTTCGGTGTCACTACACTGAAAACACAAATATACATAAAGAAATGTATTTGTGGCAACAAACACATTTCTTTGCAAGGTAACAAATACAAGATTTATTTTTTATGACTAAAGGTGGCAAACGATCAGACGGATTGCCTGATGGTAAGAAATTACCGTCGCCATGGGCACACGTAACACCAGGGGAGTCACAAGCGCGTTGCCGACTATTAACCCAAACACGGTAAAGAGGGTTGGAGCTCTGGGAACCTTACTCACCATCAGGAACACAACAATACCTGAAAGGTAGCAGTGCTATTATGGCTGTGGTCTTCTGTAAGGAGGAGGTACTTCCCCAAATGTATTTGTTACCTGCTATGAATGGTTTCACCAAATGATCTTTTCGGAAGATCAGCGATGATCAACTCTGCCAACATGCTAACATTACCATGTTGGCACCATTTCGTGATATTTTATTTTAAAATTGTCGTGAATAAAGATGTCTCTATTTTCTATAAGTCTACTACTTGTTTAGGATGAATTCCCAGTAAGCCATTGATCTTCTCTGTTCATTAATTACTACTAAATCTCACTAATTATTCATGTTTTCATAATCATAAAGCGAATGTTGCTTAAGGAAAAAGTATTGGAATATTTTGTTCATCTGCAGGCAACTATAATTAAATTGCGATTAACTATTGACGTAGTTAAAGATATGATAGAATATTAATGATTTTATATCATTTGTAATGTTGTGTGACGTGTAAAATTATTATACAGCAGGTAAAATTATTTACATAACTTATCGTATGATTACAATACATGTTTATTATTTATGGTTACATAAATTTATAGCATGACAGTTAAGTTTTGTGTTTTTTGCTACGTAAAATTGAATAAACAAAAAAACAACCAAAAAAGTTGAATACTTTGAGATTTTTGCAATTATACCTGACGACGGGTTAATCGTTGTATCTATATGAGGTCATAGAACTTAGGAAACATCGGTTATTATGTTGTCTCTATCTTATAAATACAATTGGCATAAAAACAGATAGGGACACGTTTATTAACATAACTATAGCAGTCGTTTAATAAATCACGTAGTACTCGTAAAAGGTGCTATATAAAAAGTTGCAATTTGTTGTAAAACTAAAAATGTTTCGTTTGATATATCGATATAAATTGTCTAAATGTTTCTTGCGCAAGTACAAAAAGAGTAACGAATATGTATTCATAATCATTTGAGCATCATCGACTTGAAGGTGATGGCAGATGCTCATGTATTGAAATATTTTTAAACAAAATACTATCGTGAGATTCAACGATATTAATCATACTAAAACATAATAAATAAATAATAAATAATAAATAAATGTTTTATTTCAGGCAGAATAATCCCATACAAGTCTTAAAAAGTAGCTTAATTGAAAATACAAGTAGGTATTCTTATCACAGAAATTACTTAATTTATTTCCGGTTCTCGTTCTGATGAACAGTTAGCCAGTGCCTAAAAAAATGACTGTCTGGGTTCTCACAAATCGATCGTAAGATTTCGTTCTTGGAGCTTCTTATGGTATCCCAGAAAGAGGCTACCCTAGTTCTGAGGATCGCGAAGAAGTCGGGCACTCTAGCCGTCGCGAACATGTTTGAGGCACTACAGTACCTGGGCTGTCTCATCAGAATACGATATGCATCATTATATTGTACCCTGATGCTACTGTATGCACGCCTTGTGTACCGAGTCCACAGCTGGCACGTATAAAAGCTTTGGCAATAGGCTTTAAATAATATGACTTTTACGTCCTCTGAGCAACGACCGAATTTGCGTGCCAGCATATTGCAGCGAACGGAGAGAGCCCTTCTTTCCCTCTCAATGTCTGCGTACGGGTAACTCACGTTTTATAAGTTGAATATTTCTTAAAATGGCATGAATTCATCTGTCAGCCAACGAGAACGACTCATGATTATGCTATCCGTTACGGAGAGAAACACGTCTAGCAATATTCGACTTATAAAACGTGAGTTACCCGCCTCTATACAATTGATATTGAAATTGATATTGGACCCGGGTATGTCCTTAAACTACGTCCAACAATGAGAGGTAGGGCATAGCGAAGTACCATCACGCTTGAGTCTGGGGCAGCCCAACTGGGGAGGTACCTGCTCCTTACAGAAGACCACAGCCATAATAGCACTTTTAGGCATGAGTGTTGGGTTCCCAGAGCTCCAACCCCCCCATTAAAGGCTGGCAACGCGCTTGTGACTCCCCGGGTGGATGGGCGACGGTAATTGCTTACCTTCAGGTAATCCGTCTGCTCGTTTGCCGACTTTGTCATAAAAACAAAACGTACTCAGAAAATAACACAATGTCCGTTATGTTTGTGCTTTTCGTAAAAGTCCCACTATTGACACTCCCTGTAATTACCTCGCAACGCGTTGCTTTTCACGCGGGATCGGTGACGTCATTCGCGATAAGGTTATCAGATAGCGTGATGAAGCATTAATCGAATGTGTTTGTAGCTCTGTGTCTGATACTGGCTGGTTGTCTGATCTTATTTGTTGATGTCGCAGCGCAGTCACGGTAAAAAATATCGATACAGCCATATGTGCCAAAATATGTATATGGATACTTTTATATTGAGATAATAAGGCGCATTGCACACAAATTTTGACTCTTTACGAGCAGTTGTATCGATATTGACTGTAAAGTCATTGTGAAAGATACTTATGTGCTTACGCATTGGTTGATCGATTAAAAAAAAATATTCTTATATGACAAAACGTCACTCAGTTAAGTTGCGATTTCGTATGTCTACTTTGGGTATCATCTTAAAGTTTTCTTTTGATCGTTCTATACTAAAAAAGCTATAACTTTTATAGCGGCATGCAGTGTAATAGTTTCTACATAAATTATAAAATGACTCTCACTACACAGAAGTACTCAACAGCAATAATTAGATCCTCTTATAGGTTTCAGTTAATTAAACGTTGCTTCCATGAAATTCGAACTCAATAATTATACAGGTATGACTAGTGACTAAAAACTTAATTATTGTCACATAAAGGGTATTTTAAACCACTAATACATATACATGGTAACGCAATGTGGTGCCAGTTGTCTAGATTAAGACCACCTCATCTCCTCCCGCCGGTGTCGTTTGTCGAAACCCAATATAACACTATTCTATACCAACTCGCCTGCCAAGCGTGGCGACTATGGCAAGTACCCCAAGATGATACAAGTCATATTTGGGGGAGGTCTATGTCCAGAAGTTGATGAGTTAAGGCTGAACGAACGGCTACGTATTTTACTCCTCGTTATAGAACGAGATGTATAAAACGTGAAGTTACCTGTTTATGGCACACTATTTATATTATCAGCTATTTCAAACAAAGGCATAATCGATGCCAGGTAAATAAAAGAGACATATGTCATAGCCGGGCGATCGTAGTTCATCGCCGGGCGATGAGCTATAAATATATATCTCTCTCTTTTATTTACACGGGAGCGATTAGCTTACTAGGTCGCGGTGGGACCAGTGCCTAAAATTACTAATACAGAGACTTCCTTCGCCTGTGTCCCCGGAAAGATATCATTTGGGTCTTCTCAAGGCTACTTCTTCGACACTTAACACTAGGTGTGACTGAGGTCAAACGCTGGTCAGTCTTGTATTTGAAAAAAAAAAATATTTCAAAACGTAAATTGTTATATTATGTAGGTGATTTTTTTATTATTACGGGTTTATTATTTAATCCAGTTAGGATGTCGGTAATAAACATTTCCCATCTCTACGTCCGTAGGCGTATGCGCAGGAATCATAAAGCGACCGATGTTTGATGTATTTTCTTGTAAGATAATATAGTCACGCTCTTGAAGATTTCAATGTATTACCTTTACGAAAAAATAAGTATTTTGCCGGTTGTTAGGTACTATTTATATTAATCTTCTTTTCTTTATGTAGGGTGAGAACCGGTGATATAATTTTCTTTGACGTTCATAAAGTGTTACTAAATTGAAAAAAAAAAAATGTTTTATCTTAAACCAAAAACCAGTAAAAAGTGGCGATCAATATTATCCGACGAATTGAAGTACCCGTCATAGCTCGCAGAATTGCACTGTTGAAGTGGGAATAGGCAGGCCACGTAGCACGGGGAATCGCTGGCCATCGGGGCAGAATGTTCTAAATTGCAGCGCCGTCGGCGTCACTGTGTTGAGACATAAGTTATATATACCTATAAGATCTATTGGACACACGAAGCAATAAATAAATGAAATGAAGTGGTGACCACAAACGTATAGGAAAGCACATAGTGTCAGAGGTTCACAATAGATGGACTGATGAGGATCTGAGGGAGGGAGAGGGGAGGGACAGGAAGCGATCCAATGCTGGAGATCGCTTTCTGTGGCGGATTATGAAGGACTCCAGCTTCAGCAGTCGACGTCAGTGTAGTCCTGGATTTTCCCCAGGTTACCTTCCCCTCACATAGTCCGATAGCTCCAATAAGCCAAACGGTTTAGAGCCTAAGTCAAGTATGAAAAAAGGAAGTATTTCAATATAAAATATAGAACGCCAGTTTCGTTGTCATGATAAAATTATGAATCATTCAAGGTCATTTATTCCATGTCCAATCGAGCTAATCGAATTCATCTTTTGTTTGAACTGTCAAATCCTGTAGTGAAACCATCTGTCCAAATGTTTGTGGCTTTTCAATATAAAATACTATTTTGTTGAAGTGATTAAAACAAAAAAATAGCAAGCTGATAAATGAAGGACGTAATAATAACTTATCTATTAACAAATTGGTGTTTAAAATTTAAAAGTGTATTTAATTGGTCGGTCATTACCTCGTATAATGATACAGTTTCAGTTACGATTTGCAACGATAATATTTATTGATTGTATTACAAATACCGGAATATCTGATACAAAAAATCATCGTTCGGCAATCATTCGTGGGCTAATATTTTTCTTAATAAGTATTCGATATTTCACTTATATCGTCAATGTATAATATTTTATCACAACTAATCGGGACTTAATCGCGTATATTAACTTTAAAAATCACCTCCGATGTTTCGAGAACGACTTTGGATGAAGTTCGTAGGTTTAGTCCGTTTTAGTTGGAATAATGTGTAAAACCGCTTAAGTTTCAATACGTATGGTTTTAGATAGATATTTTATAAAATAGTCACTTTAGGAGGTTTGCCATAAAAGTTATACTGTTTTAAATATACTGCGATTTCATTTTATTCACTACAAGATTTACGTATAGCCAAAATATGGAGTTAAAAAGACAGGACATAGGACATTGGCGAAAAAAGGAAAAAATCGTTCTTGCATTTCAAAGCCACCCTACGAACTCCGATTTTAGTGTAGGTGTTAATCACTGTAAAGTTTTTTAAACACAAAACTAACGTGAGATTCAATAATAAATTCAGATTCAAATATCGAGCATTATTCGACGTATAAAACGTGAGTTATCTACCCGGTACCTAGAACTAATACTAGGTTTCACGTGCTTGGCGTATTTATTCTCACTCGAGTAGCTTCTTGGCCTTGACAGGTTTCGATATGTCCCACAGGAATAACGACTAGAACCGGAAAAATGTGATATTCTTCTCCAAGGTTGAGATTAAACTATTCCAATAATTGATGTTAAAACTGTTTACTTGTAAGTTAATGTTATGGCTTTTGTGAAATGGGAATAGATTTATATCTTAATCGATTAAAATAACATTAGTAGTGTGTTAATTACCGCAATGTAACATTCTTCCATGTGCGATATATACATTACGTTAATAAACTAAACATTGTTTGTGTGTGTATACATTACTTTAATAAACAATAAAATATATTGTTTGTGTCATGAGGGATATATTTAATGTTTGTCTTTTGAATGGGATGGACAGAGAAACACTGTATAGCAATAAGATTGTAAATAAAAAATGCACATTTATTGTGTAAAACAATGAAGTTTTTTTAGGATTACCTGACTTAAGAAATTTATGACACATATTCTTGACAATTTATTTGTCTTGACTTTGATTAATGATATTGTGTCAACCAATTATTGAGTTTTGGGTCAACTTTATAGGAAATGAACATCGCCACATCCCCGCTACATACGTATTTTTGGTACTTGCCTTCCTATAACAAAAAAAAAATGTAGTTAAATGTACTTCGACAATGATATATATTGAATTTGTTGTAACAAACCAAATGAGTTCTGTATGCTGGCTTCTATGAAGAAAGTTTAATTGACCATGAGTCAATGACCATGCGCCACACTATTCACAAGTTAAAGTAGGCTGTCAACATTAGAACTAAATTAAATTTCAACATTTAACTGTGTTTCTCAACTTTGAAATAATAAAGAAATTTTCACGTTATGAACAAACTAAGTTACCAATATACACTTACACGTGTACGTACTAACAATTGCAACAATGATGTTACACCAAGGTTCAACCGTCAGATCTAACGCTATTATTTGCGCTACATGTATGAGATAAATGACATTAAATTGTAATGCCTCTAGCGAATTTTGCAACGCTACGCTAGCGCTGACACGATTTGAGAGCGGTGAGCGGGCTGACATTTTAATTAAGTATTACGCTGAAACACGTCCCAGTGCGCGATCTATTTCATTAAACCCAGACCTGTATCTGTTTGAATAGCAACGTGAATGGTACTACGCAAGTGCGATTGTAGGTTGTAAAATCGTTGAAATACGCTAAATTTAATGTTGAAAAAATTGGAGCAAGTTGTTTCTAAATAACAGTTTTAAATCGTATGTCTAAAATCTATGCAGATACTTACTCTATTATTACTAGAAGCAAGCTGGATCGACCAGCAGGTAAAGGATTAATAAGAAAAGACCAAGTAAGTATTCACAACGGTTCCTTAACCGTAATATCATCTCTGTCTATCATGACTCTCATGTCTCTGTGTGATTTTTGTCTATCAGCCTCTACGTATCGCGACTATTATATATATTTAGATTTTATCACTTGCACCGCAGCACAAACAAGGCGCGGTCTCGATCAATTGCTATAATACCACTAAATCTAATGTCCCCTAACCTATACGATTGCAAACAACCACATAACACCATCGTATTCAGCCGGACTGCCGGCTTAATGGTGCTGTGGCAGGTTATTAGTGGATGTAAAATATTTGTCAAGCACTATTTGTAATTATGCTATGAATAATATCTTACGTCTAAATCAATTAGTGTTGAACAGTCTGTAATGATAGTTTTAGATGGGCCTATTTGTTTGCACCTGCACTGTAAGAGCTTTAAGTGTGATTGTAATTTCAAGGTTTGAGTCTTTTATTGCTCATTATAGCACTAGTTTTTGGTTCTTTTTGTGAATCCTAAATTGATATGGCGATGATCATTTCCTTGAATTCTCAATGAACCGAGAAGTAGTTTACAATATCAACAAAAATTCACGTCTATAAATGTGTGTCAAACTTATAGTTCTCTCTTGTGGTTGCCATACCTGTTTTGTCATGTTATGCTGCACTGGCGTCCTGTACTACTTATAGTCTTAATTGACAAATTCAAGCGACATCTCTTGAGCTGCGGTGAGCAATGAATATAGGTTGAGAAACCGCAGTTAGACCTTTCGTTCTCACTGATAACCGCTTACCGCTGTCGCCGCTGCTTGCCGCTATAGCCGCAACGTTAATCGTTGGGTGGAATCATTTACATAGGTTATAAAGGTATTCTCTATAAAAATCAACACTTATGCATTATTCAACTTATCATTCCAAATATATGTGTATACATATATTTATTATTGAATAAGAGTAATGCAGCTGAATTGGTTTGCCAAATACACATTAAGATATATAATTTATTGTAGTAATGATACGAGTATGATGCTATTTGCTATGCCTCTATCTCAACATGTGCAACAAGGATCATTCATGACAAAGCAGATGTCACTTTTCAAAACTGTGCGATTGAAAGATACTGTCATTATTAAACCAAACATGATTGCTTTACAGAACAGATAGCATAGCTGTCATTTAATCGCCAATCACGCTATCCATCGCACTTTGCTCTGATGCACAAATGATAAAAACCCGACTTGCTGAAATGGTGAATCTAAATATCCAGAAACTGAATTATGTGCATTTAGTTACCCCGATCCACCATTATGATCGACACACGGCAGTCTGCCAATCGTAAACTGCGGCTAATATCGGCACATAATGATTGGCCTGGTATTAAAATTTCAGAATTTTACGGTTTCTAAAAGCGGAGTCCTAAAATTATGTAATTGTTCATATTAAACTATCAACTGAGCTAAAATATTTTTGGTTTGGCCTTTTCTGCTAGTATGAAATTAAACCTTGCACATTCAAAATATCGCTTTAATTATTTTTGCAATATTACAACTACACCTATATTACTTGAATCTACTTGAATCTCATTTTAGTACGTAAAACTATTTTTACTAGATAGTGCATAAACAAACCGAATTGCTCATTGACAAATCTGCTCATTTTTAGATCAGAAAGCTTATAACTCAAAACAGAGAATCATCATTTTCCTCGCGTTCTCCCGTCTTTTATCCACGGCTCGTGAAGAGCTGGGGTCCGCTTGGTAACTAATTCCAGGATTTGGCGTAACCACTAGTTTTATGAAAGCAACTGCCATCTGACCTTCCAACACAGAGAGGCAAACTAAGCCTTATTGGAATAAGTCCAGTTTCCGCCACCGAAAAGCGACTGGTAAATATCGAATGATATTTAATACATGAGTTCCGAAAAACTCATTGGGACAAGCCGGGGTTTGAATCTGCGACCTCCGGATTGCAAGTCGCACGCTGTTACCGCTAGGCCACCACACTTCGTGACTCAAAACGGAGAATTCTTGCAACAGCTCTTTAAAAACCGTCCCGATACATAAATAAAAAATACCTGGTTTTACATGAATGTTGCCTGTCTAGATATAATACACAGATATAATGTTTCAATCAATCATATTTGGTACAAAAATGAGTGCTCTGAAAAAAGTATCAGGCGCTAGGTCACTTTGCAAGACAAGTAAATAAGTGTTTTTGATTTGTCATATTCTTTATGTTTATAATATATATTACCAGTGATCAGTTATCTGGATTAGACACGGGGTGAATGACCTCAATCATTATGTTAGTATGGATATGCCGCGGGAATCCGGGCTATAGGTTGTTGGAAAAGGCAAGAAGATACGATGTGTTTATTTTATTACACTTTAAAACACCTAAGTAGCTAATAGTCACGGGTAAACTCGCCGTTCTTTTGTCCAAATCGAACAAATGAGCAGAAATGTTCACACTGATAGTACATTTTGTTTGGATAAAAGTTCGACGGGTAAGTAAAAATCCCTTACGGACAATTTGAATTGTTTTATTTTTGAACGATTTGTTCGGTATCGCGGAAAACTGTCCTATCTATATTAACCTTTCTACATGATATCCCGCGAGGGAGAATCCAAACCGATCACTGTATATAACATTCAGACGTCATTTACACTTCTCGGTATAGACTACAGTCTAAAGTGATTTTTTGCTTCGTTTCTAAGCGTCATGGTCTAGAGGTCAATTATTTTCCATTCTTCTTAAATTGGACGTTATTTTAACGTGAAAATTATTAATTACATTAATCTTATTAGCGCTCACTTAAGATTGTCTGAAGACTTTTACTAATTAAAATAATTGTGATATTTTTTAATGAAAGGCGACATGTTTTGTTCACTTTTCTTTGAAAAACTTCGCTGTAATATACAGAATTAACATTCAATTAATACTGTATACCTCTGCCTATCAGCTACGACCGCCCACTGCTGGACATAGGCCTTCCACATACCTAAGTCGCCATAGGCATCAATTTCTGAACATGGGGATCCAATGCCATTAACTCAAAGCTTGGCAAGCTGGTTGGTGTTGTTCACAGTAGATTCCACCACTTCAAAGGGACGTTGCAGCCCTTCTAAGTCTTTCTTCTTCTTTTTAATTTATGGCTACTGTGCACTTAGCACAATTCGGTCAGTATCGAAGCTTTACACGTTATTAACTCGGCTGATTTACAATTGATAATGAATGAATTAATGAAATACTCTTTATTGATAAGGTGTGTGTCATAAGCAGTGTCTGAAAACAGAACGCAATTAACATCGACCACCATTAATTTGGAGCCAACTTTACTAAAGCAGCTGTAGTTATATTAAAAGTTAGAAATTTTTATGTTATTTTTTAATAAGAACTTTCCCAACGCACACACATTTTATTCTGTTAGACATAAAAGCGATGACATAATTAATGGAAGGGGGTCGTTCAGTCGTAGTAGAAGAGAATAGAGATCGAGGATTTATTATTATGTGGAAAGTTAAAGAATCTTTGGTCTATAGTGCTAACTTCCCCACCGCAGTCGGACACAGGAGAATCTTTAGCTTTTAGCACAAAACCGTTGTTGACAGTTAATAATTAGCTTTCATTAAAAACTGTCAGCTATTACAGACGTAAACATAACTTATGTTTTAGCTGCTCATAATTTTGCAAAGTGAAACTTAATTATAAGCAGTAGTAACGTGTCTGTAGGTAACAGCAAGTTGGAGTTTTACGAGTACATGTTTTAATTATCTACACAACTACATAGGTGTCGTCTTTTATTTAAGTTTGTATCTATAAGAGATATCAGTAAAGTTATATACGAATAGATGTAAAAAATTGAGATAAAGTGTTTTGTGAATTCATCGGTTATTTGCGGAATGTGCGGCAAAATGTGAACGTTGCACTGCCTGGTTACCTATTCCCAATGGCCACACGAGCACTGGCCAGTTATTTTCCTAACCAGTTTAGCCTGAAGAACGAACGGAAGGAAAAACGGAACGAACGAACGAACGACGAACGAACGAAACGAACGAACTAACGCGTTGTTCTAGCATTTAGTCACGGCTCATGGGAGCTTGGGGTCCGCTTGGCAATTTTAAACAATTGAATGCTCGTAATTTAACAAAACTCCAATATTGCTTGATTGTTGTATTATCTCTGGCTATACTTTTTTATATGAAGCGTGCCTAAAACGTTGGTAACCTAGGCGGTATATAGTTCTTTTAATTCGGAGGTCTTGTATATTACGGCTCGTTCAATCGCGTTATACAACTTGAGGACTACACCCGGATATGTCCTACTATGTCCAAAAATGTGATGTAGGGCACAGCGAATTATCACCACGCTCGAATATGGAGTAGCCCGACTAGTGTAATACCTCCTTCCTAAAAGACCAAAGCCATAATAACACTGCTACTATTTTTTTTTTTTGGTATGCAGTGTTGTGTTCTTGGTGGTGAGTAAGGTTTCCAGATTTGAAGGTCGGCAGCGCGCTTGTGACCCCTCTGGTGTTGCAGGTGTCCATGAGCGGGGGTAATATTCCATACGCAATTAGTTTGCTTGTTTGCCTCCTTTTTTCATAAAAAAAGTCAAGAAAAAATAATGCTACAATTTACTATAACGCCACTCCTACAAAGAAGTTGCATAATCAATAAATAGTTTGAACTTTGTAGCCACGTTTTGTGAGCTACTGGAACACCTGCGCCGGCGCCGACGTATAATGCCCCGCGTAATTTATAGAACGCCTTCGAAATGATCGTTAGCGAGTTGATTCTAACGTTTACGTAATCTAGAGTATGACCAAATTGCTATTTACATTCCTTGAAGTAGATATTGGCTAAGAAAATCGGTTAAATATATTTACTTCGCTCGATCCGTGAATTCTGCGTGTAGTAATAAATAAATAAATATAAATAAACAAATATCAGAGGACCTTCTGTCACATATTATCACAGCCCCACGGTAAGCTCAAGAAAGCTTGTGTTGTGGGTACTCTGTCAATGATATATATAATACACAAATACTTAAATACATATATAAAACAACCATGACTCAGGAACAAATACGAGTATTTGTGCTCATCACACAAATGAATGCCCTTACTGGGATTTGAAACCAGGACCATCAGCTTCATAGGCAGGGTCACTACCCAGTAGGCCACACTTGTCGTCAGTAATACCTTCAGTTTTAACTGAACTGACTGCCAGCTGACCTTTCAATCCAGAGGGTAAACTAGGCCTTCTTGGGATTAGTCTGATTTTTTCACGATATTTTCTTTCACCGAAAAGCGTCTGGTAAATATCGAATGTTAATGATATTTCGTTAATGAAGTTCAGAAAAACTGACTGGTACGAGCTGGGGTTTGAACCAACGACCTTTGGATTGCATCTCGCACTCACATACCTATAGACCATCAGCGCTTCTATAATCACTATCTCTATCTTATAGCTTATATAAATATAATGGAGGTCATTATCCTCGTAAGACCCTCGGGCCTACCTGTAGTACACTAATTATTATAAAGAAATATGAATTTTGTACAATTGTAACAGAGTTGAATTTCATTTGTTTTCTTAGATTTTGACGCAAAAGAGATTCTACTTTATTACCTACTGTAAAGAACAAATTCGAGTAGGATATTATTTGTACGTACATATGTGACCGTCCATGGCTAAAGGTCCCTTATGGCAGGTATTGAGTTAAGCACAGATCCTAAATCTACATTAAATAAGCTATCTTACACAAAAAAAATCATGACTCTAAGTCCCATACTTTTTTTTATAAAAAACATTAAATTTACAAATGCTAAAACTGCACTTTTGAGAAATCGTCAAAAGAAGTTTGAAACTAGTTTTAAGTGTGTTCCCATTGGAAGTTACATAGATTATGATTGATTTCGTATCTAAAGGGTTTTTTCTTTGTAACCCAGTCATGTTTTTTTTAATGTGAATTCCAGATCATGAAAAAACAGCCTTTGAATATAGCAACACGCTCATATGGACGAAACTATTAAAAATATTTTTTTCGGCTTTTCCTTTAATATGTTGTAATCAGAATCATTGTATATAATAGAATATCTTTGAGCTTACATTTTAGGATAGAAACAAAAATCACATAGGATACGAAATTTTTTTTTTTATTAAAATGTTATTATTGTTATCAGTTACATCTTTCCTAGAACAATAACAAATTTGGTATAGTATGTTCTAAATTATATTTTAATCAGTCCACAGAAGTATCACAAAAGTCTTATTATTATTCTGCAGGTCACGCTTTTTTATTTATACACGATTAAAGTTACGTAAAAATCACAATTTCACTCCCATACATTTGAGAAAAGGGCCCTTATGACCAATCACAGACAAAACATATTAATAATTACAATACGGCACAATATTAACATAATTTATTTGCTAATCTTGTATCAAAACAGCAATCCGAAGAAAAAATGTTATTATACATTTTCTAAAAATATTGATCAGTAATGAGTAATTTTCATTTAAAGTTAACGTTAAATAATTCACATAGTACCTACCTAGTGATCCCGGAAGCCGAAAGAGAACACAATATCTGTGCTGTTAACAGTCCGTTACCACTAAGGAGCCATTCATAAATCAAGTAAGGACATTTTAGGTGATTTTTGATCCCCCTCTCCTTCCCGGGTAGGGGTGTGTATTTGGGTGGGGTGAAAAATCACGGTCAGACCCCTTACACGCCATCTTTGGCTCTGTATGGATAATCGTCGAAAAAAAGTTACTTTGCAGGCCTAGGCCTTTATATGAAATTCCATTTCCGTCCCCTTCAGTATATTTCATAGCATGTTTGAGAAAACACCATTTCGTATTCGGTTTCTGTGTACACCACACCACAGTAGCTACATGTAGGTAGGTTTTTTACGTTTTGTAGGTAATACATCTAGTGCGGAAGCCGTCGAGAGATGTTTTGAAGTCAGTCGAAAAATATAGTACCTTTTTGTTTTTTTTTTGTCGCTGGGAAAATGCGTTTGCGCATCCCCCCCGGGTCTGGGGTAGGGCCATGATGGTAGTGAGGGGGTATGTGGGACTCTCTCCTCGCTGCTCCTCTTGCTAGCCAAGAGGAGGGGAGGAGAATACCCACTAAAAACCCAAAATATAGTACCTACCTACACGTAAAGTAACATTTAAAATGACCGTAGGTACAGTCAGCAGCAGAAGTAGATACACGTTTGAGGTGTTCAAAATGAGGTCAACAGATCTTTGTCACGAGAATAATAGCGCGTGTAGGTCATTTTGAACACTTCAAACGCTTAGCCACTATTGCTGCTGACTGTACCTAAAGCCGTTTTTGTTATTATACTTATGTATATAACTTAAACTTGTTTATAATATCAGATATGAGTCCCATAGATTTGCACGCATTTCTAGGCTGCAGTGACTGCTTAGGTACTATCAGGACGGCCGTATCCTTGTTTGCCACTGACATAGTATACAAAATAAGCAAAAATTGTAAAAAAATACTTGTAAACAATTTTAATTATTTTATCTGTTGAGCTTTGTCATTTTTGTATGCAATTTCCCATAAGGGACCTTTTCTACTAAACTTTGAACTCAATTTTAATAAAGAAAGAATTAACGTACACAGCTGACACCGAGGTAAAAACATACCCCTATTTGTATATTTTACTATTTTGCATAGAACTAAAAAATGATAATTTTGACGAGTTTTACAAAAACGCCAATATCTCCGTAACTAGAAACTGCCATAAGGGACCTTTTCTTATGGACGGTCACATATCATTAGTGCTCTAAAATGCGTCCAGAAACCGCAGGCAATGACCAGCATTACAAACCATCAAAAATAAATGGAGACGTAAAGTTAACATTACCTCCTGAAATCAGTAGGTTATGAGTTTAAATTTGGTACAGCTGTCAAATTCCAGTGGGGTGTATATTCTAGTATCTATAGATATTAAGTCATTGATACGAAACGCCAATTAGTTATGTTTTTTTAATATAAATCGAACGACATTTGAACTCGAGTGACTATAGAATAGGGAGTTCATTCGCTTGTCTATGGTTTAAAAAAATATTTCATAGAAATACGAAATACGAAACGCCGTTATTCCAAGCTGTCATTTGTTTTGTTCGTTGATTTTTTAACGTTTACAAGTGGCACTAGTGCAGGTCATTTCCCTACGATTCCTGAACCCATCTTAAAACACTTATGATATGTGTGTAGATAAAGTAGTGTATGCAACTATACATTTTTTATTAGGCATTATGCACAGATACATAAACTACTATTTTAACATCAAGTACGAGTTGAGGCAAAGAGTTTTGAAACACGAAATAAGACAAAAACACCTACCAAAGTTACATAGAATTGCAATAGTTGTAGCATATTTGAAGTGGAAATAAGCTCGCGTTGGTATAGTTCCTCGCACGAAGTCCTTTTAACTTTCAACACACTTGCCGAGTACTTTATACGGAAGTTTTAATGAGCTGAGAACTACTGGCAACGCTCCTACTGCAGCCTCGTTTACTAATCTATTGCCCGGGCCGTGGCGATTCGCTGTCAGGTTTGCGAGTCTTTGAACTGCTTCTGTGTCTTATTCCAAAATGTCTTTAATTGTTGTTGTAATGTTGTTTTTCTTTCCAGTACAGGGAACAATGTTGTTCCGGACATTTGTGTTCAATCCTATTTTCATCCCTTTGGATAGACATTTCTAAAATTTATGTATTAACCACGTTAATCAAGTATTCATAACATCATCTTCCTCGTGTTGTACCGGCTTTTTGCTCATGGGAGCCTGGAATCCGCTTGGCAATAATCCTATGATTTGGCGTAGGCACTAGTTTTATGAAAACAACTGCCATCTGACCTTCCAACCCAGAGGGTAAACTAGGCCTTATTGGGATTAGTTCTGTTTCCTCACATCCTTCATCGAAATGCGACTGGTAAAATATCAAATGATTTTTCGTACATAAGTACAACTCATTGGTACAAACTGGAGTTCGAACCTACGACCTCTGGATTTTAAGTCGCACGCTCTTACCGCTAGAGTACCAGCGCTCTAGTATACTTATCAAGTATATTAATTTATGTTCAGATAACATTCATATTATGATATGTTTTCTACATTATATAGGTGAAAAACTTAGCTAAAGCACCTGACCTATTTAGTAGCTACGTGTCTGTACGCATGTCGTCGTTCTATATTCAAATTTTGACATAAGTCCCACATTTATTCTCTGCACTACTACATAGACATGGTCCTTCAGTTAAGTGTTTCACATGTAGTGAGTTGAATTTATACTTGATAGCGGTTTGTAAGCCCTCGGGGTTTTGCCACATAACCAAAAAAGCCATGCCTTAGCATTGTACTTTTCCTCAGCCTAGATGAAACCAAACGGCAGTCTTTGATGTACGCTCCGCATAAAAAAGTCGTAAATTATCATAATTTAGTAGTTCTGCTTCGTTGACGAGAACTCCCTTGGACGGAGAAAGAACAGAAAGACGACGCAATAGATAACATTAAAGATAATATTGCAAAATAATACTACTGTTTAAAGGAAATACTTGGCACACATAGTCTAATAAATAAATATTGCAGGACATCCTTACATAGTTTGACCGAGCCCCAGGACAAGCTCAAGAAGACTTGTGTGTGTACTCAACCAATGCTTTTTAATACACAAATAGTGCCTGGCAGGCGGGTTGGTGATCGCAATATATTCCACGACTATAAAAGGACGCTGCCCGTTGTCTTCTGGTGGTTTCTGGTCGCAGTAATCCGGATTCATACCTATATAGGGGTTATAACGTGTTAAGTTTAACAAAATTCGTTTCCTGATAAAATAACTCGCTTTTAGTTTCGTATATTTCCGATTCCATTTGAATAATACATTTAGTATAAAGTATTATTTTGTATAAATAAATATTATTTTCGGTGATCGATACACCTATACAGGGGATTTCTGGTTTGAGATCCAGAACCAGTTTTTCTAACTCAGTAACTGGTCAATAAATGTGACAGTGACATTATCTATGATAAGGGACCTGATTGTCGATGGCGCTTGCGCCGTTGTTCAAGATGCCGCAATACAAACGCAACGCGGTTCGACGTAAGCGCCATCGACCGTAAGGTCCCTTTTGCTAGATAATGTCACAAATTATCTTATGGTTATACCATAGCCCGGAGTTTTCAAGGCAAAACAAAAGACTGTTGCAATCTTACTAGTGTTAGATTTTTTTATAGATATTTGCGGTAGTATTTGCTCAAAAGAATGTTAATTATATTTTCTTATTTCCTTTAACAATAAATCTTAAACTAACCAAATCATGGTCATCCTATGATTATTGGCATTATGCAGTATGGGAAGCGACAAGATGTCACATTGAGTAGGGTAACCAAATGGTAAAAAAATATTTTTTTATACTTACGACCAGAAAAGCTATAATAGTTTTTGGTGATCAAAATGTATTTAACATAATTAGCTCCACCTATGAATTCTATGTCATGCCTTGTTTTCTTGCTGCACGACCCCGAATCACCTGTAAGTAAAAACAAACTGTAATAACCATTAGCTTCAGAAATCGAACCAGATAGTATCTACAGTAATCCATAACTAATACATAGCCTTAATCACCGATCGGCACACCAAAGAGCTTACATATTAGGCTGTCTTGTTACTGCCATCGCTTACATAAAGATATCGTTACTAGTAAAACATTTGGGATTTATCTTTTACTATAGGTCTAGTACATAATGGGCGCGATATTTCGCACTGAGATAGATTACCCGTCCTTTTCTAACTATATTAATTAAAGTAGGACGGGTGTATCGCGGCTTGAGATACTGCCATGCCTGTCATGTCTGGCTCGTTCCACAGACTACATAAACACTTAAAACACGCATATTTAGGTACTTTTATGTGTTTATTTTTAAGAGACATTCTTTTTGACATCAAGAGCGGGTAGCGCGAGGCGCGTTAGTGCGTGACGGGCCGGCGACGTGAACGACGAACCGAACGGACACTTAGCGCTCTTTACTGCTTTAAAATGGAGGTCAATGTTCTCCGGAACATGTCGCGCGAGTGACTAAATAAGCGCGAGTAGAGCCGTGTTTATCATTTATTTAGGTACCGTTTGTCACCTTATACTGCCTATAGCATAGATTATAAATATTTATTAAATATTAATATCTCATATTATACTGAGTAATTACTGGTAATTTTATATACAGGTAATTAAACTGATGTAGCGATTCATAATATACTCCCTCGATTCTCTTGGCGTTGCGGATGCCCATGGGCGACGGTAATTGCTTCTGGCAATCTGTCTGCTCGTTGACCACCATTGTCATTAAAAATACATAGATGATGAAATAAGTCTGCAAAAAATATTTCCTCAGGCGGAGAGATTCAAATATTTCAAGGCGGAGTCTAAAAAGTATATTTCAAGTCTATTTTGTTATCGCCTATTATTTTACCACTACGCATGAGGTTTGATGTATGATATTTTATATTGGTCAATGAAAACTGTGATGGACCAATCATAAATTTTTTTTAATAGATAATATTCGTATTAGACAATATCTAAAGCCGAGGGATGGTGTAAGGCGATAACTGTCAGTTGTATATTTGGGTAATTTTTGGCAGCTATTTTGTTCTGGAAACGAAAATGTATATTCAGTCACTGGACTGAGGCGAGAAGAGCTAAGCAATGAGAATGACAACGTAGTAGCAAACGGCTGGTTACATCAAAGCGTTTGTAATTACTCTATCATACACACACAGCAATAGTGACATCTGTTTTAATTACTAGTGTTAATTAAATTTGTAGCTTCGTGCAGAAATATGTTGGTTTTAATTAATTCTAGTTTATGTTGAGTTTTTTAATGAATTGAGTTTGGGCTTATTAACTTTTTACTTTAGGTGTTCCAATTATAGCATAGTTAAGGCATATACATAAACCTTATATATGTATATGGGGCTTAACAAAGATGTAATGTATTAATAAATACATAAATTGTAATATTTTAGTTAATAATCATAATTCCGTTTACTAAAATAGAGAACTCTATTTTATAGGACTTAGGTATATAATTAGGCTATGAAAACTTCTAAGCAATGACAAAGAAACAATGCAATGTTTAACTTACTTATTTAAATTACCACCCCACGTTTCGAGAACGACATTGTCCTCGTGGTCTCGGATGAAGACTAGCTAAAGTTGACATCAACATCTAGCCGCGTGAGTTTTCAATCTACCCGCAATTGATCTTGTTCATCAACTTGAATTTTTTGCGCACTAGGGATGACACTCAGTCGGTTTTGTAAAATCCGTGAAAGTTTATAACCGTTTGACATGTATATTGCTTGTGGTGTTGTACGCTGTATAAAGCATCCACCAGTGAATAAATCTGAAAACAGAATTTGTTTATAGTTTACCGTGTAAATGAGATGTTACAAAATATGTGACATTATCTATGATAAGGGACCTAATTGTCGATGGCGCTTACGCCGTTGTTCAAGATGCCGCAATACAAACGCAATGCGGTTCGACGTAAGCGCCATCGACAGTAAGGTCCCTTTTGCTAGATAATGTCACATATGAATATATAACAACAGTAACCCATTGAGGGCATACAATAAGTATTACACATGGGTAGGTAAAGCTTTATGGCCCACAAGAAAAGTACCCATTATTTACGCATCAAAATATAAGTAACATATTCTTCGAACAGTATGTCAAGTTATAGTATATCAGTAATTTAATCTAGTCAAATAAATGCAAGTCACATACCTACTCAATGTCAGGTTCTATGCAAGTTAATGTCGGGCGTCGCGGTAAGTGCCCCCGCAGTGCGGGCATTGTTCGACTGCGTTTGACATGATCCGTCACACTATTGTGAACTGCCGACTTGTTCTGATGCAAGCCACAGTATTTTAAAACAGTAGGTACGCTGCTAAAGAAATAAATAAGATTAATTCGTATTATCAGAAGCCTTCGAAACGTTTCGTTTTTATAGATAAATTAGCGAGAGCAAAACCACTATTACTTTTGTAGTGGTATTGTGTGTTTATAGGCATTCTATATTTGAAATTTCCTTTTTCCCGTACAACCATTATAAATGCAATTCTACGCTCTCGCTATTTTTTATAAATTAACGACATCTTTTAGATCGTCCTAAATAATATAATTTTAAAGCTTCTTCCGCTGGTGCTGGCATGTGTTGGGTCTAGAGTTTATATTTGTTACATTGTTATTTTTTAGTAGTTCAAGAAATTATCTTATGACTTTTACTAATAACTGTGTTTTAATCGATACTACATTTAACCGAACACCAGATGTCATGGTAATATACTTAATTTATAAGTCGAATAACTTCTTGATATGTATGTAATGTTTCATTTGAGGTGTAGAATAAAGAGTTTTCATTAATTAATTCAAGAAATCAATATCGGGCGCACAATTTGAAGAGTAAGCGATAGCGCCGGCAATTTTTCTAATCTCTAATTATTAACAAATAAATATACTCGGATCGCTAAATTGCACGCAGAACCGAAGGCAATTGGGGCGTAAAGGTTCTCGAGTAGCGACCACGAGGACAAAGTGGACGGAAGACGGGAATCGGGTGGCGCAAAACCGGTCACTGTGGGTCACTTTAGGGAGCCATGTCCAGCAGTGGGCGTCCTTCGACTTATATGATGAAAAAACAAGTAAAAAACAAAATAAAACAAACACCGTGTAAGTTGACTTACTGATCTAAAATTCTATGTTTACCCAGTTCTATTTTAGAAACCCGATACTTTATTCACGTGTGGCATTTTGCCGCCCATTGCAACGACCGGTCTGACGGCCCCGATTGAACAGTCGACGTCAAAAATATCTCTACACTTTTGCATCTTATTACAATACCGTAAGGTTCTATACTGTATACACATTTATGGTACCAACTTTACAAAGTTTAAACAAAACGTTGTATATTACTCGTTAACTTATATCACT
This sequence comes from Grapholita molesta, assembly GCA_022674325.2. Lineage (NCBI taxonomy): Eukaryota > Metazoa > Arthropoda > Insecta > Lepidoptera > Tortricidae > Grapholita > Grapholita molesta. The sequence goes on along the minus strand of CP053124.2, from coordinate 16,199,948 downwards.
TACGTCCTTCTCACAATGTTACTTTTTTCTTGTGCGCAGTTTATATTAAATGATTTATCATAGAAGTAAAATCTAATAAGTTAAGCCCTTTTTGAAATGGGACTAAGTTATTGTATGACTAAGACCATTTGCTCAGTCGTCTAGCAAGCTTTTTAGATGGAAAAATGTTCCGTTAAAGTGATCTTTTTAGTTTTTGCCAATTTTTTGTTGCAGTCTATCATGTCAAAAAAACATTAAAATGAAATATGGTATAAGATTTGTATGCATTTTTATAAATCAAACTGATTTCGATAATAATGTCTACTATTTGAGTTCCGATGTTGTACATTAATTTGTCTAAGTAGAGTGCATGACGCTCTCCACTCAGTCTCCAAAACTAGCCGGAAGAGATCCCTTGTAGGGATAAGTTCCACTTAGTACATATGTTTTTCAATATTGTTTTGTGTACAATGATGTGCTTATTATTACTACGATTTCTTAAATTCGAAACTGTTTCACATAGAACCCATGGCTGTTGGGGCATAAAGGTTCTCGAGGCGACTACGTACCAGAAGGCGCAGCGTGGACAGACCCCCGACAAGGTAGACCAACCTGGTAAAGATTGCGAGCATCTACTAAATGCGTTTAGGGGCAGGCCTATGTCCAGCAGTGGACGTCCTACGGCTGATATGATAATGATGATGATGAAAACTGTTTGAGAAATTCAAGTGTTTATCATAATATTGTTATGTTATTCAGTTTTTTTAGTTATGTTATTCAGTTCTTATAGTTTCGCCATGTCTGTCCGTCCGTCCGTCCGTCCGTCCGTCCATCCGCGGATAATCTCAGTGACCGTTAGCACTACAAAGCTGAAATTTGGTAGTAATATGTATATCAATCACGCCGACAAAGTGCAAAAATAAAAAGTGGAAAAAACTGTTTTCTTAGGGTACCCCCCTATACGTAAAGTGGGGAGTGATTTTTTTCTTCATTTTAATCCTAACGTGTGATATATTGTTGGATAGGTATTTAAAAATGAATAGGGGTTTACTAACATATTTTTTTTATAACGTCAATATTTTCGGAAATAATCGCTCCAGAAGTAAAAAAGTGCGTCCCCCCCCTCTAACTTTTGAACCACAAGTTTCATAAATATGGAAAAAATCTCAAAAGTAGAACTTTACATAAACTTTCTAGGAAAATTATTTTGAACTTGATAGGTTCAATAGTTTTTGAAAAAAATCTATATATATAAAAATGAACCCCTATTTCTTTTGGTCAAGCTATAACTTGCGAACGGCTTTACCGATTTGGCTAATTTTGAAATATTTGCAGTAGCTCAGGGAAGGTTTAAACGGTGAGAAAGTATGAAAAAAGATCGAATAATATACTAAAAAACGAAAATATTGTTCCCCCATACAAACTTATCAACTCGAAAAAACTGTAAGCGCCGCAGGATTTCATACATCTTACGCGTTTTTGGTAAAATGGTCTCTGCTTTCACTCGAAAAAGACGGAAGCGCCGCAGGATTGCATATATCTTAGGCTTTTTTGCGAGCAAAATAGGTACTTTATATTATTCAAGCACTAAAGTCGTTAAAGCGATAGTTTCTTACAAATGATTAATAAATTAGCCCTTATTCCCTAAGATATGGCTGTCAAAATCTCTATTGAATGACAAGAAACACTTCATCACTTCAGGCCCGGTACCGCGAAGATTGAAGTTCGTATATGTCGAGCATTTCTCTTTTACTCCAATTAAGGCGTTAAGAGTGACAGAGACAATCGTCCGAAATTTACGAATATCGTTGTTCGCTGTAGCGCCGCCGTTTTATGTATAATTTCGCGTTTAGTTTTAACCGTAAATAAGAATCTGCACTAATATTCATCGCCCAATGCGACCGTCCCCTCCTTTGTCTTACTACTTCAGATGGGTACTGAGTGTGAGTGAAGTAGTGAGACAAATACGAACATTTCCGAGAAAATATGATAGGAAAGGATTATTCACTACATCTGAGCCCCGAGTGTATGTTTTTAACGTAACGAAACGTCACCATTAGCGAATGTGTCCTTAACAATTACGGACCACCTCGAGCTGCTTGGGGTTAAATTTACCACTAAGCTGAACTTCGGCACCACTATTGAGGCCAAAGCGAAATCCGCTGCTAAAAAACTAGGAGTCTTACATAGGGTGAAGCGGTACTTCATGCCGGAACAGCTCCTAATACTTTACCAAGCGCAGGTTCGGTCGTGTATGGAGTACTGTTGCCACCTTTGGGACGGGTCTGCCAAGTATCAGTTGGCCGCTTTGGATTCAATAGAACGCCGAGCTCGCAGACTCATTGGCGATCCTAAATTAGTGAGTGTAAGGTTGCAGAGCCTTGAGCATCGCCGCAAGGTTGCTAGTTTGTCTGTGTTTTACAGGATACATTTTGGAGAGTGTGCTCAGGAATTGCATGATTTAATTCCGCCATCTCCATTCCATCACCGGACGTCCAGGCGAGGGGAGCAGTTTCATCCTTACGTTGTGAATATTCCATTCATTCGCACGAAGCGATTCGCTTCTACCTTCCTAATGCGGACTGCTAAGGAATGGAATTCGCTCCCTTCGTCTGTATTCCCGGCAAGATATAATTTGGGTCTCTTCAAGTCAAGAGTGAATAGGCTGTTACTGAACCAGCGTGCTACACCTTCGACCTCGTCGTCACTTACCATCAGGTGCGACTGAGGTCAAACGTTGGTCAGTCTTGCATAAAAAAAAAAAAAAAAAAAAAGTTACCCATATTATATCAGTATCACTTACGCATGCGAGACATTTTTTACGTCAAAAGAAGCTTACACTAGAGCCTCTGTACTTTAAGCTCGCGCGCATAGTTTACTTAATTTGCCGATAGATGTCGCTGTAGGTGGAACGCTCATACCCTACATGGCGGTTTTAAGATTCTTTCTGAATAATGGAGTCGGAACATACATGCCCATACATTAGGTTGAAACTGACTGACTGACTTCAAATGACGCTGGCTGGTTATCACTCCATGTTACAACCCCTTCTTACTACTCGTGGTGGGACTGAAATTGACAACATTTTTTCGAAATTTCCATGTATAGTTGGAATCTGTAACTCTTTCTTTAGTTGTCAGCGTCCTTTGTGGGCCCGTTTTTAGGGTTTTGTACTTAATATTAATATGTCAACAACAATGTATCAAATAGCCCATTTTTAACTCTTAAGTGGGAACACTTACTGTGACGGACGAAAAACTACGGAACCCTACACTGAGCGTGGCCCGACACGCTCTTGGCCGGTTTTTTATTAATCGTCAAGCCATTGTCGTAAAAGGTTTCCATTTTACAACATCAATAAAGAAATAAAACCCCGCGTATGCATTCTGCAATCAAAGTTTTAACATTTCAAAGTGTATGCATTTTATAACGCAACCTTTAAGATGCTGGCAATAAAGAAACGTTGCACGCAATAACACAACAATGTTTGGGTCTTGTGAAATTTTGTAATAAGTTTAATTTAGTTAATTACTGCTATCAAAGTGAACTTTTGCCGACCGACCGTCTCGGTCCGACCCACATTATTACGGAGTACACTAATTATATTAAAGTAATTTTTCTTTTATAAAACATTTCATAAAAATATTTTAGGATCACTAAGACTGAAAAAATAATTGAAAGATATGTCATCATTACCAGGCACGGACGACCACAGTTGAACCTGCCATACCAGCATGATAAACTTTTTGTTATATTCGCCACGCTAGGCTGGCGGGTTGTCCGTTATATCCACTGCTACAAGAGACGCTTCTACACACTACCCGGGACACAACCCATGTGTGATGTCATATATAAAAATAAAAAAAGATACACCTTAAAACTCCAGTGTGTGCAATCTTTGAACGTCCAGCTAGCCTAATATGGTCGGATTTTTATCATTAAGCACAATATCTGTCACTCTCCAACAAATATGCAAAAGTGACGGATAGCGAAATAGACGATAAAATGGCAACCATGCTCTCCGTTCTGGTGACGTTGGCTATGCCATAAGAGTTATTTCGATAAACCCTAACCTATAAAATTTTGATACTCTAGTTCAGGTGCCACTGAAGGGTTTCTGTCCTTAATCTAGTCATTTTGATAACATTAACATTCTGATAATCCAGTAATTTTGAAACGATGTCATTTTGATAGTGTGGACATTTTGGATTCGTCTTTTTTTAATATTATACATTATGATAGACATTTTTATACTCTAGATCAGGTGCCACTGAAGGCATTTCGATACTATGGTAATTTTGTACAAATGGTCAATATGAACACTTGGGCATTTTGTATAGAGAAACATTATGATACTCTAGACATTTTGATGCTCTAGACCCGTTGCCACTGAAGTGTTAAAATCCGGCTTCGGACACCTTTAGGCCTGAGCAGTTTTTTTTTAAACATATGTACTTATTGTATATATGTGAAACTTGTGTACTTATTGTAGTAGTGTGACTACCTGCTAGCGTTAAAGTTTAATACTTCCTATCCTCATTGATAGAATTGAGATGATGACACATGTTGAAATTTGCTACGATTTCTAATTAAATGGATAGAAAATGTGCAATATATCTTAAAACAGTGAAAATTGGAAGAATCGATTCAAATGATCCAGATACGAGACCTCATAATTTCAAAAATTTTAGATTTTTCAAATGCAAAATTTTAAAAAATAAAGGTTCCAATTGATTTCTTACATTATAATTAAACAAAAATTGTACAACTATATACATAAACGCAATATTTCACGGTCAAAATAGCAAAATCATTGCCTTTCCATACTTTAAAGAGGGCGACAACGTAGCCGTGACGTCACCGTTAAGTATCATTTTGTAGGGAGCGTTTCGAGCGAGTAGTGCAAATGTATCCCATACAGATATTTTATCCCCACGACGAAACGAATCGATTGATACCATAATTAAAAATCATTCGTCTCGCCTATTGCACTTGCTACTGATGCTTATATTAAAAAGAAACGAAGTTGAAATGTTTCAGGATAAATATTTAATAACAATAAAACTGGTATAAATTTCTTTTTTTTTATAAATATCATATCACAACAACAGACATAAAAGTATTTCTCTCTGTAAAGGGAAACATTGTGCGCTGCACAATTTAATTTAACAGCAGGTTTTTGTTATTAAAAAACGAGTGCAACCTCTGCTGGCATTTCCCAGTATAACTCACGAAATATCTTATATGTACTGTAAAGTAATCTGGTATAACGTGGCCTCCAGAAACAGATGGAATGAATGTATGTGGCTTGATAAAATATAATTATGTAAGCTCAAAAACAAATTCAATTTAAAACAAACGCTTTCATTTATTTCGTGACTGCAACTTTATATTTTGGAGAGTTTAGGTCTCCATTTTCAAGCACTAAGAGTGCCAAATTTGTGACGCGCCATCGACGCTACCTGGGCTTACGTCTCACGAAAACCTGAAAGAAGCTTCTGGGATCTGGTGTTTGCGCATCGCTGTTTGTGGTCACCAAGTACCAAAGACAGTTTTAGTGTAAAGTAATTTTATGTAACACTCAACCTTACAAATAATACACTCCAGGACCACTCTCTATTTATTATTTATACTTATCATCATGTTCCTCGCGTTGTCCCGGCATTTTGCCATGCCATGAGCAGCACTGCCATCGGACCTTCCAGCCCAGAGGGTAAACTAGGCCTTATTGAGATTGGCTCGGTTACATCACGATGTTTTCCTTTACTACAAAGCGACTGGTAAATATCAAATGATATATAAGGTCCTGAAAACTCATTGGTATATGCCTGGATTGCAATTCGCACGCTCTTACCGCTAGGCCACTGGCGCTAATTATTTATTATGTGCAAAAAATTTGAAAAATTGAAGTATTTTTTTTACTGGTTTTTTATAGCTGATGCGCTCCGCAGTGGTTATGAATACGCTTGACCCAGTGGTGGGTCAAAGTCGAGGCTGTTTAACTAGAACGCAGTACTTGAGAGTTAAATGTTTTATAAATGTGTAATAGAGCTTTTTTTCTTTAATGTAGTTATTTTCAGTGAACGTAGTTTTTAATTAGATTGTTTGAACCTTGTGGATTGAAGTGTTAATTGTTATCATTGTACTGTAGATTTATCTTAAACACAAAAATATCGTGAGTTTAAAACATATGTGTTATATACTAGTAGAAACAGGTAACTCATGTTTTATAAGTCGAAGTGTAGCTTAATTGTTAGTACTTAGAACTTGAAAATGTAGTCAAAATATTAATAATATTATCATGGTTTTATTAAAGTGATATAGGAAAATTTATTTATGTACGGAAATTATAGAAATATTTAGAGTAAACAATACTTAATGTAAGGCTTTTATATTCGTTAATTAGCTAAACAATTAACGTATGGCAATTATAATAAAAAAAAATATTAATTGTTAGTACTGTTAACTTGAAAATGTAATAAAAATATTAGTAATTATTTAGAATTAACTAGACTTAACAGACGACCTATTAGGAAAGATAATATAAGGTAACTTACAATTTATATATGAAACTCTGGATAATACTACTAGTTTCCTTTAAACCAAAACAAAAATTAAAGTTAATAATGTACGAGTATTAAGAGATATTTGACGACATGTCTGACCTAGTCTATAATGACCCTGCCTAGGAAGGCGACGACGATTCCGGGTTGTTTTCTATATATATTTTATAATACATATCATCTGAGTATCCACAAGACAATTCCTCTTGAACTTACCTTGGACACAGTAAATTTGTCGAAGAGTATATCCTTGTAGTAATGTAATATTTGTTTATTTATTTATATTCGATCTTCTTTACTAGTTGTCTGATCAAATCGGAATGCGACAGTTCCGAGTATCAAAACTCCCTATTATAGTTTAAGACTCATTCACTGATTTGATACATTTTTCTAATGTTCGCCAGTAGTATACACACATGATGGTTACAATTACTATACTGATAGATAGATAGTTTAAATAAAAATGGCTTCCATCAATTCTGATGATTTCGCCAGTGTCAAAGTGATCGGAGCAAGTCAATCGAATAAATAACAAGTTTGCTCTTAGAGCATGCCAGTGTACGGTAGCAGGCCTTGCGTTCTGAAAAGTGGTAGCTGGACTTTGCAGAAAGCCACGAGGCGGCCGTGGCCCCGAGGCCCCTCGGTGGTGGCCAAATAGTCGTGAAATGCGTTTTGAAATCAATTCTTCATTAGCTGCACAATTCTGCGTTAGATCACTGCATAATACGCTATCAATATTAAACATTAAACTACGTTTAAACACAAAACAAAAAATATATTTTCAAGACGTCTTCGCCATTTTGAGGTTCAACCGTCAATCTACTATACTGATGTTTGTGTGCTAAGTTCTGACGTAACACAAGGCAAGGATTGACAATCGCATCGTTTGCATTGTTCCTGTTTTGTGTGCATAGCACAGACGTGACGTGCGCGATTGGGTTGTTGATGTATGCAATTCTGTTTGGGCTACGTTGTTGCATGTGCCAGAAACGAAATGGTATTTTTACGCAAACATTGTTTTATGACTATCGATGTATAATAAAAGCAGATTCACAATCAGCCCCAAAAAATGACTCCAAAAAACAGCCGCTCGAATGCTCGTTAGTCTTTTTTGAACCGCTGTCAGTGCAAGTGTCAACAATGACTGAAAAGTTATTACTTTATCAATAGTGAAGTTTGATACTAAATAATTAGAACATTGAGCTCTTTTTTGTTTGTTTATATTATCTAAAAGAAGATTATAAATTAGTAAATATTATTAGCATAAACTGGAACGTGATAGAAATGTCATTTAGTGCCATATTTTGTACATAATTTGTTCGCGTGTGGGAGTCAGTGTTTGACTCTTTTCTTGTTTTATTATGAAGAAGGAAATATTAGACTAGTATTTAGAAAATCAAGAGCAATTAAGAGCGTTCAATTTTCAGATCTATTTGTGTCTTGTTTCTTTTCGTGCTAAAAATCCCTAACTTTTTATAATACCCATATTCAATTATTCATGTATACACATGTAACAATGTGTTTTAACTGAACTTACGCAAGCATAGGTAGTCAATCTAGGAAGTCGAGTCAGGAGATTTTTATATTCCCATTTATTATTCAACCTCATCTCTGTTGCAATGAGCCGCTTTTCAGGCGCTTGCAGGTGGAAGGATGTTGACAGTGAACAATAAAAAACAAAGTGGTCCTTTATCAGCAGTCATGTATTTTCTACATATAAATGCAGTACCGATAACATCGTCACAATATTATTATAACCTAACTCAAATATTAAGAACAAAATTAGTGTCTATAGTTAGGATAGGAAGTGGAAGAATAACAAGCTAAAAGTTGCCAGTGTCAACAGGTTGTGCAGGTCAAATATGAAGTGTGGCATAGACAATCCAACAACTTCATCATTTATTTACATTGTAGTTACAACATAATCAATTTTATACTTTCCATTATTACAAACTATCATATCAATTTTGTAGGAACTATCGGAAAAGGTGAATTGTTATTGTTATTTTATTTTACATTTAGTGTATATTTTATTTCATATCACTAATCGAAATTATTATTTGATAAAAACGATAAATATGGTTCATGCCTTAACTTTGACCACCAAAGACTCGCTGCCGACAATCTCCACAGCAGTTGCTTCTAGTGTGTCACTGAAAAGTACATAATTTGGTTATTTTTGTTCAGATAGTATTAAAACAAAATTAAATTTTAACAATGAATCCAAAGTGTTTTAATACATGTACAAGTTTTCATAAATCGTCTATGTATAAAACATAGAAAACACCCATGACTCAGGAACCAATATATGTGCTCATCACACAAATAAATTCCCTGACTGGCATTCGTACCCAGGACCATCGGCTTCATAGGTAGGGTACTACCCACTAGGCCAGACTAGGCTGAGACTAGGCTGTAGTTATGCATATATAAAGCTTTATGGAATTTTTATTCAGAGACAAATTATCCAGGCCAATTTTTATACATTCATGGGGTATTACTCAAACTCACCCAATGTTCTTTGGTGACAGGACACTGACGAGAACAACTTCCAACTCTCCGGTAACGTTTTCAAAGTAACTCAAGTCAATAGTATAGGATTCATCTCTGAAGTTGACAAGGATTAAGTAGATCTCCCCGTTGTACCACCTGTTAAGATATTTTGCGATAAATATTGAAATGTGGCTTAGCTTATCGATGTTTACTTTATTTCAAGTAGTTGAGACATGAAAGATAAGATCAAATGGGTATAATGTAAACAAAAAAACATGAAGCATTTAATAAGTTTTTAGAGGAAGGTTAGTAAAATTAGATATACCATTTCTAGAAGTATAATCCGTAATAAAATTTAAAGAAGAAAATAATACCTCCGGAAAACAAAAACATCATTGTTTAAGGCCACGGACTCGTATCTGCCATATCTAAACGTGGGCTCCGTACGAAGTTGAGCCAGAGCCTTGTAGACGTTCAAATTTGACCTCTCTACTTCACGTTGTACTTCCACATTTAATGTCTCATAGCCCTCAGCAACGGGCAACCATGTCGTATCAGATGTGGAGAACCCTATGAAAATATAATGTCATTAACAATTACTTGACTGTGTAGAACACTTTATTTTTTTTTATCACAAATGTAGATCTCATAGACAGATCAAAAATATCAACCAAGTCTGGAAGTTTGTTTTGTCTTGTTCGGATTTTATTAGTTCATGTGTATTGCAAGTTCCCACCGGCATTTTTTTCAGAGCTCCACTGAAACGGCGTTCTTTCGGGGTCTCTCGAAACTTGCCAGTAATTGATGGGATCATCTGTGTTGCACCCGCTAGGATCTACTGTATCTTCCCAGCTAACGTAGCCATCTACCATTCCAATTTCTTCTCCCTTGAATAAAAATAATCAAAACTTATGTAATTCATGAACTCATAGAAACATCATGTAATCATATTATGCACAAATCTTACCATATATGTAACAGCAATGCCTGGCAGTAAAAGTGTAAGCATGTTCATCCCATCCACTAGATTAGGGCTGTATCTAGAAGCTACCCTGTTATTGTCATGATTTCCCGTCTGTAAGTCATAATTTATGATTGTATTAAATAATGATTTGGGTTTATTGTCACCTCTAATTATGGCAACAAATCGCTCTTATAATACTTACCACCCAGTTAGCTAGCTTGTCGATTGGCTTAAATGTCAAATATTTATCAACAGCATATTTAATCTCAGCAGCTGTAGATTGACCATTGACGTCGGAAATTAATGCAAAGTTAAAAGGCATATGCGCTCCTTCGCGATCACCCTCGCCGAAGTATCTCATTGTATTCTGAGGACTCGCGTAGATTTCAACCATCATTACTCTAGAGAAATCATCTTTAGCTTTATATTCTTCGTAAACATCACGCCATTGGTAAACCATGTCGTATGTTTCATCTTGATCAGTTGTATATATGTGGTTTAAGTAGCTGTAACTTAGCGGGTCGTCCAAACTGTTTCCTGAGATTGGTTCATCTGGATATTTTCCTCCATATTGCTCTTTATCTACTTCAAACAGATGCGCGATAGCATCGACTCTGAATCCCGCAACACCTTTGTCGAACCAGAATCGAATTACATTTTTCATCTCCTCAACCACTTCAGGATTACGATAGTTGAAATCTGGTTGACCAATCACAAACTGATGGAGGTAATATTTTCCTACTTCCTCCCTGTACTCCCAAGCACTTTTACGGAAAACGCTCAGCTATAAAAAAACAAACATAGTGCTTAGATTATTCGCGCATAAGCAATTTGTATTAAAACAGTACCTTTCAATAAATACATTCATATCCAATTAAATATGCCACAAGTTGGACTTTTAAGCAGTTGTACTTGTAGTTGGAGTCATGTTAGCCCGGTAATAAAAAGGATAAAGGTTCAAATCCCAAGATGTTTGAGAGTGAGGGTTCTATTATTTAATGAATATGGACATGTTTTTTCTAATTTGTGGTATGGCATTGAGACACAATTTGCCGAGACAAAACTAGTTCGATTACAAAATCATACCCAGTTGTTCGGCGGTTGAAGATCTCCATTTTCATCGATTACTCCGTCTTCCCAGACGAAGTAATCATAATATTTCTCGTCACCTTGAAGAGCTTTTTCAAACCATTCACTTTCATTACTGCCGTGATTTGGTACCAAGTCCAATATTATTTTTATATCTGTAAAATATTTTTTTAAATAATAACAACATCCTGAGAAAAAGTATAATTATAATAATTAAAATTGAAACAACTTTTTTTTTTAATGTTTTAAGTAATCATCAGCATCATATTCCTCGCGTTGTCTCGATATTTTGCCCCGCTAGGAATCCCAAGAATTGGTGTAGACACGAGTGTTACTACAACGTACTGGCATCTGACCTTCCAAAAAATGGTAAATATCAATTTATGTTTGAAGTAATGCGATACCAATTTCTTACCTAATTCATTCGCCTTAGCGATAAGTCTTTCAAAGTCCTCCATGGTACCGTATTCGTGATGGACATTATAAAAGTCAGAGATGTCGTACCCGAAATCATACATCGGGGATGAGAACATGGGTGAGAGCCAAGTGGCACCTACACCTATTTCTTTCAAATACTCCAACTTAGATGTTATTCCTGAAAAAAAAATGTGGTGACATTAAAAAAAAAGGGAAATTGTTTTTTCCAGATTTTAATTTATATCATAGTGTTTGTTATTTTTTTTCAAACTGACAATTTATTGCGTGAACCGATTTTCACCGTTTTAACTTTATTTGTAAAAACGTCATTTCCTTGTGATTTTGTAGAAATTATAGGTACAATAAACACCTGCTTTCACGGTTAAATTACTTAGTTCAGAAATATTTTTTTAAAAGTATTTAGCTTATCAAGTTCAAAATAATTTTCCTAGAAAGTTTTTATAAAATTCTTCTTTTGTAATTTTTTTCACTTTTTAAACTTATGGTTCAAAAGGGTAGGGGGGGGGGACACATTTTTTTTACCCTCGGAGCGATTTTTTCCGAAAGTATTTACATTAGCAAAATAATTTTAGTAAACCCCTATTCGGACGGACGGACGGACAGACATGGCGAAACTATAAGGATTGGTTTCTCAAATAGGTCGTCCCAAAGGAGTGACTGGATATAATTTAACATCTTCTGTACTAAAAAAAAAGTCGAAGCCTTCAGTTTTTATGAAACTACAATAATTAAAAGCAATGTGAAATATTAAATAAGAAAAGTGTTTTGACACATTTTACACAAATCCATCTAATTATTATATAGACAATATATAGCGTAAACAGCTGTTTAGATCCTTATTCCTCCTAGTTTATGGACAAATATTCGTGATAACCACAAATCAATTCCCAAATCAGAGTTTGAACCCAGGCCGTTATATGAATCGTCCACTTACCATTTAGATCCCCAATACCATCTCCGTCACTATCCATGAAGGATCTCGGGTAGATCTGGTAGAAAATGGTCGTCTCCCACCACTCCCTGTCTGCGCTCCCTTGAGCTAGAACTAACAAGAATGGGAACAGAAACACAGACTTCATTCTGGTATTTTCTTACAGCACCTTAAACCAAAATACTCCCTTATATACTCTTACGATATCTAAGATGTGAAGATAAAGATTAATGGCTGTATGATAAGTATTATTATAAACAGCAGCATCGGTTGATATCTCTGTTGTGAAAGCTATGATGCAAATACTTGTAATGAATCTTCAAATGATTGACATAAAGATAATTTGGTTGGATTAATTTTATCAGAAAAGAAATAATACAAAGAATTGAATTTTTCGGTTTCCGCGTTAATTATTTATGAAATTAAACAACTGAAACGGATTATATCTCGTTTTCTAATTTTAAGCTCAATCCGATCTTTAGTAGCGTTCGTTGTCTTCGGGTGGAATTAAACTAAATCTCAGGATGAACTTTAATAAAAGTGCAATCATTTAAATAGATTTCTTTAATTTTCACACTTTTTGCACATTATTACAAATAAACGGGGAAAAACCGCGTAATGTTAACTTTAAAAATTACCTCCGGTGTTTCGAGAACCAGGTTGTCCTCGTGGTCTCGGATAAAGACGACGCGTCTTATTGGAGGTAATTTTCTAAATTAATATACGCGGTTAAGCCCCGTTTAATTGTAATATTTAAATTGTTGATGATATTGCTGATTAGAATAATGTAGGAACTAACTAAGGCTTCAAAGGACCTAACTTGTGTGTCTCCAATATTAGTTTCAGAATCATGGATATTTTCTAGTTATTTGAGTATTTATCTATTTGGATATCGCTTTTTTTTTACCTTAAAGCTTATCTTTTTAGGGTCAATTGTCTTTGAAACATTACAGTAATTTAATTCAATATCCTTTTTATTAAGATAAATTGCTCATAAAATATCTATTTAACTTAATTTTGTTAGAATTTGTAACATGTGTAGTCATGCCTATTCTTGAATATACTTATCCTCCCGCCGATTCCTGAGATGTTGCCAACTAATCTCAGCACAGGTTGAGGCTCCAGGAGTACAGACGGATCCTGACTTTGCTGATCTGGTACATGGTTGTCTTCTTCTCAGCCCGAGTCGAGTAGTCGTGTTCACTTTTAGAAGGACCAGCAGTCTGCGAGCAGTTTTTAAAATCACTTGTAGAGTTTTTCGGAATTTGTGTACGAAATATCATTTAATTATTACCAGTCGCTTTTCACTGAACGAAAACCATGACGAAATTGGACTAATCCTAATAAGGCCTAGTTTATTTACCCTCTGGGTTGGAGGTTAGGTTCGGATGAACCGCCCCCTCCCCCTGTAGGGCTGGGCTGGCTGCGATAATGTATATCATCATCTAGTGTCCACAATATAAGCCTTCATTGATCTTACTGTATGACTCGGTCAAGTGATAGTATAATAAAGAGTACTAACGTACAGTATGGCCACTCCCTGCCCCCCGTTGAATGTGCCGCCCACCCGCTCTCGGTTACCTCACAGTTACCGGCTGGCAAGGACGCGACGACGTTGCGCGTAGATTATTCAAAATATGTATAAATCCTTTTGTAATGGGCGTGTGTTGTGCTGTGTATGGTTGTTTAAGCTCTATAAATGACAAAACTTATCTGGGGTTGCGATGCCGTGGACTCGCTCTGAGTCGTATCTGGTTCAGCAGATGTCTATTGCTGTCAAGAGAGGCAAGGCAGCAGGGGTAATGAGGGCATTTGAGCCGGGTACGATCCAGGGAGCTGTTATAATATGTAAATAGACTTAAGATTAAGGTAATTTTAAGTTTTATAAAGTAGATTATTTTAAATTATTACTTAGTTTTATATGATATTATTGTTTCGTTTTTGTAATTGTGTAATAAAATATATTTGAAACGAATAGAAATTTCTACAGATTCCCGTTGGATGAATCAAGGCAAATTCCTATATACCCAGTTATTTTTTTATTTTATTTTTATGTTTAATAGAAAATGAACTTACACCAGTTATTATTTAGTATTTCTGTTACCGTATCCGTTTTAGACATACACCTATCAGTTCACACTAAAAACAACACAATATCTATGTAAACAAAAATAATGTTTTCATCTTACGTAGTTTTGGTGGCCTGAATTTCCTTACAATAATTTTGTTACTTCGTTTTATAACACTTTACGTTTTATACTGATTCAAAACACGACACCATTATATAAATCGAGCTTAGATACCCACCTTACAGCATAATTATGGTTCTTATTTCTTCCTGATTCGCGCAATGAGTTTTGAATGCATTGAGGTCATCGAACTTGAACGTGATGGAAACAGGAGAAATCATGCGCAACTATTGTCAGCACTGGCGAACATGCTAGGTTTAAATACGGTGAGCGTAAAACGAGCAGCTTGGTTTTATCTGCATTTAACACAATGCCAGTATCGTGCGACCATTTGACTACGGCGTCGACATCCTGCTGCACCGAGCGGCAGGCGGCGGCGAGGTCGGCGGCAAACATGTGCCGCAGCACACCACACAGGCTGTTCACGTGCAGCAGGTAGCACATGGGGCCGCAGCCCGAGCCCTGCGGCACTCCGCAGTGCACTCCCTGCGGGTCGCCCAGCGCCGACCTCACCTTCACTCGGTAGGAGCGCGCGGTAATGTAGTCACTGAACCATTGGCTCAGTGGCTCGCCCACCCCGCACTCTCTCATGGCCTCGATAAGTGTACTTGTCTCCAGGGTGTCAAATGCTTTTCAAAAATCGAAAAATACAGCCAGAACGAGAGTTCTGGCTGTATAATAGCAGATAAAAAATAAATATCTGCTAAATATTAATAACCATTAATTTAATTTGTAAAATTTGATAGTAGTGTTCCTGTACTTTTACCATAATTTTATTTGCGACAGTGTATTATTACAAATAAATTAAGTAACAGTTTATTCATCAGTATATAAAAAAAAAAACGAAATGTATTAAAAAACATTTATTGTTTTGTTTCCATAGACGATATTTGACGACCGGTCTGGCCTAGTGGGTAGTGACCCTGCCTATGAAGCCGAAGGTCCTGGGTTCGATTCCCAGTCAGGGCATTTATTTGTGTGATGAGCACAGTTATTTGCTCCTGAGTCATGGGTGTTTTCTATGTATTTAAGTATTTATATGTATCTATCTATTATATATATCGTCGTCTAGTACCTACAACACAAGCCTTTCTGAGCTTACCGTAGGACTAGGTCGATTTGTGTAAGATTGTCCCGAAATATTTATTTATTTATTATTATTTATTTATAGAGCATTTCATTTATTCATGTCACAATTCGTTATTATAATATCACTACTTATAAAACTTGAAAAAAAACTGGACTTTTTTTTTAAATTTACAATACAAGAACTCTGTTTTATGATGTAAAAAACTAAGATACTTTCTAGTGAAATAAATTGAAATAACTAATGGTTAGAATTATACAAGTAGATTAATAAATACAATGAACACAATGAAAAAATACTAAGATTTTTCAGGCTCGTGGCACCACTGGTTTTAGCCTTCCGCACCACTGCTTCAAACCCTCTCGAGGAAGCGTCGAAGACCTCTTTGAAAACTAAAATATTATTTGAGATGGATTATAAAAGGTTTTTGTTTTGTTTTTCTAAAACTGATCATACTAGCAATAAAACGCTTAATTTTACATAACAATCACACTTGTGTAACAAAAATGAAATTGAAGACACATTACAATGTGTTTTAACTAAACTTACGCAAGCATAGGTAGTCAATTAAGGAAGTCAAGTCAGGAGAATTTTATATTCACATTTATTATTCAACCTCATATCTGTTGCAATGAGCAGCTGTTAAGGCGCTTACACCGTGAATGGAAGTGAGCTGACGATAAACCAAAAGAAACAACTTCGTTCTTTATCAGCAGCCATGTATTTTATATAAATGCAGTACTGGCAACATCGTCACAATATTATTATAAATTAACTTAAATATTAAGAAAATAATTAGTGTCTAGAGTCAAGATAGGAAGTGAAAGAATAACAAGCTAAAAGTTGCCAATGTCAACGGGTTCAAAGGTACCCATGTATGAGCAGTTCAAATACAAAGTGTGGCATAGACAATCAAACAATTTCATAATTTATTCACATTTTGGTTACAACATAATCTATTTTATACTTTCCACTATTACATACTATCATGTCAATTTTATAGGAACTATCGGAAAAGGTGAATTGTTGTTATTATTTTATTCTACATTTAGTGACTATTTAATTTCATATCACTAATCAAAATTATTCTTTGATAAATACGATAAATATAGTTCACGCCTTAACTTTGACCACCAAAGATTCGCTGCCGACAATCTCCACAGCAGTTGCTTCTAGCGTGTCACTGAAAAGTACATATTTGGTTATTTTTGTTTAGATATTATTTTAAACAATAATAAATTTGATTAAATTTCAACAATAAATCCAAAGTGTTTTGATACATGTACAAGTTTTCATTAATCGTATATGTATAAAACAATATATTATACATTTGAGTTATGTAAAAATCAAGCTGTAGTTGTGCAAAAAAAAAACTTTATGGAATTATTTTTATGGACAAATTATCCAGGCTAATCGCAATTCCATCCTATTACAATTTTTATACATTCATCGGCTATAACTCAAACTCACCCAATGCTCTTTGGTGACTGGACACTGACGAGAACGACTTCCAACTCTCCGGTAACGTTCTCAAAGTAGCTCAAGTCAATAGTATTTATAGGATTCATCTCTGAAGTTGACAAGGATTAAGTAGTTCTCCTCGTTGTGCCACCTGTTAAGTTATTTTGCGATAAACACTGGAATGTGGCTTAGCTTATCAATGTTTACTTTATTTCAAGTATTTCAGACATAAAAGATAAGAATTATTGGGGATCTGGCGATTTGCTGGTCAAAAGTGTTAACTAAAAATGTTATTGAGCATCTAATAAGTTTTTCTACTCCTGCATTTAAATCTGTCAATTAGATTATTGTCAGCGGTATCCAAATTAACTTCATTTGAGTAACGATAAGAAGTCTATTTGTCTACAGGTTCATATGATAACCGCAGAACAGTAATCATATAGATATACAAGTTCTTTTATTTTAAACACAACTTCCATTTAATAGGTTTGTTTGCATTTGCAGTAATAAGTAGTTTTTTAAATAATATAATATTTAGCGTCATAATTTAAGTCAAGGTGAAAAAAAATACTGAAATTCGTTTTATGTAGGTATTAGATGTTGCAAAACAAAGGTAAAAACCATAATTCTATCATCTAATTTTACATTCGACATTTAAATATTCTTGAACGCAACCACATTATATTTCTCTTGTCTATGGCATGTTGTATTGCGTGTGTTGTGTTCGAAATTTGTAAACTTCTGCGAAACTTTTTCAGTATTTTGTAGTTTATTATCGGTGGAGGTTATTGTGCAAAAACCCATTTTATTGTTCTCGAATAGGTATGTATTTGGATGTCGTAGAAAAAGTAAACTACGTATATACAATCGTAACATTATGAAGGCTACCGTTTTTAAATATAACTATTAGAGGAAGGTCAGTAAAATTGGATATACCATTGGTATTAAAAAAGAAAATAATACCTCCGGAAAGCAAATACGTCGTCGTTTAAGGCCACGGATTCGTATCTGCCATATCTAAACGTGGATTCCGTACGAAGTTGAGACAGAGCCTTGTAGACGTTCAAATTTGACCTCTCTACTTCACGTTGTACTTCCACATTTAATGTCTCATAGCCCTCAGCAACGGGCAACCAAGTCGTATCCGACGTGGAGAACCCTATGAAGATATAACATTAGTTATTTACAATGACATGTGAAGAACACTTTTTTTTATCACAAATATAAATAGATCTCATAGATAGGCCAAAAATGTCAACAAAGTCAGCAAGTTTGTTTTGTCTTGATCGAATTTTATTAGTTCATGTGTATTGCAAGTTCCCACCGGCATTTTTTCCAGAGCTCCACTGAAACGGCGTTCTTTCGGGGTCTCTCGAAGCTTGCCAGTAATTGATGGGATCATCTGTGTTGCACCCGCTAGGATCTACTGTATCTTCCCAGCTAACGTAGCCATCTATCATTCCAATTTCTTCTCCCTTGAATAAAAGTAATCAAAACTTAAGTAATTCACGAACTCATAGAAACATCATAATAATTATATTATACACAAATCTTACCATGTATGTTACAGCAATGCCTGGCAGTAAAAGTGTAAGCATGTTCATCCCATCCACTAGTTTAGGGCTGTATCTAGAAGCTACCCTGTTATTGTCATGATTTCCCGTCTGTAAGTCATAATTTATGATTGTATTAAATAATGATTTGGGTTTATTGTCACCTCTAATTATGGCAACAATACGCTCTTCTAATACTTACCACCCAGTTAGCTAGCTTGTCAATTGGCTTAAATGTCAAAAATTTATCAATAGCATATTTAACCTCGGCAGCTGTAGATTGACCATTGACGTCGGAAATTAATGCAAAGTTAAAAGGCATATGCGCTCCTTCGCGATCACCCTCGCCGAAATATCTCATTATATTCTGAGGACTCGCGTAAGTTTCAACCATCATTACTCTAGAGAAACCATCTTTAGCTTTATATTCTTCGTAAATGTCACGCCATTGATAAACCATATCGTATGTTTCATCTTGCTCGGTTGTGTATATGTGGTTTAAGTAGCTGTAACTTAGCGGATCGTCCAAACTGTTTCCTGAGATTGGTTCATCTGGATATTTTCCTCCATATAGCTCTTTATCAACTTCAAACAGATGCGTGACAGCATCAACTCTGTATCCCGCAACGCCTTTGTCAAACCAGAATCGAATGACATTATTCATCTCCTTAACCACTTCAGGATTACGATAGTTGAAATCTGGTTGACCAATGACAAACTGATGGAGATAATATTTTCCTACTTCTTCCCTGTACTCCCAGGCACTTTTACGGAAAACGCTCAGCTATAAAAAAACAAACATAGTACCAAGGTTATTCGCGCATAAGCTATTTGTATCAAAACAGTACCTTTTAATAAATATTCATATCCAATTAAATAAACCACAAGTTGGACATGAAAGCAGTTGTAGTTGGAGTCATGTTAGCCCGGTAATGAAAAGGATAAAGGTTCAAATCCCATGATATTTGAGAGTGAGGGTTCTAGTTTTTTTAATGAATATCGACATGCTTTTTCTAATTTGTGGTATGACATTGAGACACAATTTACTGAGACAAAACTAGTTCGATTACAAAATCATACCCAGTTGTTCGGCGGTTGAAGATCTCCATTTTCATCGATTACTCCGTCTTCCCAAACGAAGTAATCATAATATTTCTCATCACCTTGAAGAGCTTTTTCAAACCATTCACTTTCGTTACTGCCGTGATTGGGTACCAAGTCCAATATTATTTTTATATCTGTAAAACATTTTTTTTAAATAATAACAATATCTTGAGAAAAAGCCTCCAAGTATAATTATAAAAATTAAAACTTTTTTTTATGTTTAATGTTGTTATCATCATCATATTCCTCGCGTTGTCTCGACATTTTGCCACAGTGGGAATCCCAAGAATTGGTGTAGATACGAGTTTTATTAAAGCATACTGGCATCTTTCCTTCCAACCCAGGATGTAAACATTATTGGGAATAGTCCAGTTTCCTCACGATGTTTTCCTTCACCGAAAAGCAAATGATAAATATCAATTTATGTTTGAAGTAATGCGATACCAATTTCTTACCTAATTCATTCGCCTTAGCGATAAGTCTTTCAAAGTCCTCCATGGTACCGTATTCGTGATGGACATTATAAAAGTCAGAGATGTCGTACCCGAAATCATACATCGGGGATGAGAACATGGGTGAGAGCCAAGTGGCACCTACACCTATTTCTTTCAAATACTCCAACTTAGATGTTATTCCTGAAAAAAAATGTGGTGACATTAAAAAAAAAGGGAAATTGTTTTTTCCAGATTTTAATTTATATCATAGTGTTTGATTTCTTTTTTCAAACTGACAATTTATTGCGTGTACCGATTTTCACCGTTTTAACTTTATTTGAAAGAACTTCATTTCCTTGTGATTTTGTAGAAATTACAGGTACAATAAACACCTACCTTTACAGTGAAATTACAATCTTAGTTCAGAAATCATATAGGATTTTTTTTAATATTCAGCTTATCAAGTTCAAAATAATTGTCCTAGAAAGTTTTTATAAATTTTGACATATTTTTAAAACTTATGGTTCTAAAGTTAGACGGGGGAACAACATTTTTTTACCTCTGACCGATTATTTACAAAAATATTTACATTATCAAATACCTATCCAACAATATTTGTATCACACGTTAGGGCTGAAATGAAAAAATATGACTTCCCACTTTACGTATAGGGGAGGTACCTCAATAAAACATTTTTTCCACTTTTTAATTTACTCCTTTATCAGCGCGATCGATATACGATAAGTATCAAATTTCAGCTTTCTAGTGCTAATGGCCACTGAGATTACGAGTATCCGCGGATGGACAGACATGGCGAAACTATAAGGATTCCTAGTTTACTACGGAACCTTAAAAAACTATTTGAGTAATGTTGAGTGTAAAAATGGTTTTTCAAGTAGGTCATCTCATAAGATTACTGGATAATTTAACATCCTCTTTACTAGATAAAAAAAAACACAAAAAGCCTATGTCTTCAGTTTACTACAGTAATTAAAAGCACGATGATCACAAAGTGCATTATTAAATGAAAAAAAAAAATGTTTTGAGACAATTCTACACAAATTCTTCTAGCCATTAAATCGAAAATTTATAACAAACAGTTTATATCCATATTCTTCCTAGTTAATCGACAAAATATATTCGTGATAAGCACAAATAAATTCCCGAATCAGAGTCTAAACCCACCCAAGCCTTCTAGCTACTAACTATTAGGCCATTATATGAATCGTCCACTTACCATTTAGGTCCCCAATACCATCTCCGTCACTATCCATGAAGGATCTCGGATAGATCTGGTAGAAAATGGTCGTCTCCCACCACTCCCTGTCTGCGCTCCCTTGAGCTAGAACTAACAAAAATGGGAACAGAAACACAGACTTCATTCTGGTATTTTTTCTTATAGCGCCTTAAACCAAAATACTTCCTTTTATACTCTTACGATATCTAAGATGTGAAGATAAAGATTAATGTCTGTATGATAAGTATTATTATGTTCAGCATCATTGGTTGATATGTTTGTTGTGAAAGGATTCGATACAAACATTTGTCAGGAATCTTCGTATGATTGACGTAAAGATAATTTGGTTGGATTAATTTAATTAGAATAGAATTAAATGATACAAAGAATTTAATTTTTCGGTTGCCACTATAATTATTCATGAAATAAAACAACTGAAACGGATTATATCGCGTATAGTAATTGAAACTTCATCCCTTACGTTTAGAATCCTTTAGCAGCGTTCGTGATGACCACGGGTGGATCTAAAAACTAAATGTCGGGATGGACTTTAAATTAGTATAACGCGATATAATCCGTTTCAGTTGTTTTATTTCATTAATTGTAATAAAAGTGCAATCATTTAGGTTTCTTTCAGTTATCGTCACATTCAGTTGATATTGTTTTAAATTTTCACACTTTTTGCACATTATTACAAATAAACGGGACTTTACCGCGTATTATTAACTCTAAAAATTACCTCCGGCGTTTTGAGAACGACTTTGTCCTCGTGGTTTCGGATAAAGACGATGAGTCTCGTCGGTGGTAATATTTAAAATTCATATACGTGGTTAAGTCCCGTTCTGCCGTGTGATGCCGGCCCTGCCGTGTAATGCCGGCTGACTAGAATAGCGCCACCCTATCTCCTCCCGTGGGTGTCGTAAAATGCGACAAAGGGAAAAATCCTACGGACGGGCAGCAGCGTCCGTCGAAAGACAATCTACAGCTACTGCGGTCGCCATCCCGCCTGCCAAGCGTGACGGCTATGGCAACTACCCCTAAGATGATACAAGTCATATTTGTGGGAGGCCTATGTCCAGCAGTGGACTGCATGCGGCTGAAATGTAAATCCCGTTTATTTGTAAATATATATTTCTAATTAGAATAATATAGGAGCTTTACAAGGGCGTAAAAGGGACCTAACTTGTGCGTTTCTCACCAATATTAGTTTTAGAATTATGGATATTTTAGTTTTATTTATAGGTATAATATATGTATATAGTCATCTATTTTCCACAATATAAGCCTAAGCTAAAGCTTGAAGGCTAGGTCAAGTAGGTATAATATAATGTTTCCTCTGTTTATTACTTAAAGTGTTTTTAAATAAAATCGTAATTTTATTTGCGACAGTGTATTGTTACAAATAAATTAAAAGTTTATTCGTCAATATAAAAAAAAAAACTGAAAAATATTCAAAAACATTTATTTTATTGTTTTTGTTTTCATAAAGTATTTCATTTATTCATATCATATCAATACTTATAAAACTTGAAACAAAAAGTGGTGTTTTATTATTTACAATACAAGAACTCTGTTTTATATTTTTTTTAAACTAAGATACTTTACAGTGAAAGAAATTGAAATAACTAATGGTTAGAATTATACAAGTAGATTAATAAATACACTGAACACAATGAAAAAATACTAATATTTTTCAGGCTCGTGGCACCACTGGTTTTAGCCTTCCACACCACTGCTTCGAACCCATCAATCGGTACTGAGGAAGCGTCGAAGACCTCTCTGAAAACCAAAATATTATGTGAGATGGATTATAAAAGATTTTTGTTTTGTTTTTCTGAAGCTGATCATATTATAAGCAATAAAAGGCTTAATTTTAAATAACAACCGCACTAGTATGACAAAAATTAAATTAAAGAGAAAGATGTATATTTGATAGGAAATGTGTAAGCCAAAATGAAACGACTTATTGTTAATTCTGGTAAATTTCTATAAATTTGGGAACAAGTTCAGCAAGATACCGACCATGGCTAATCGAAGATGTCAGATGCATTTAAAACTAAGGAACAAGAAAACTGCTACGTATTGAAACTTGTACCAAAATATGCGATGCCACAAAAAGTGTGAAGAAAATAGGAAGCACGATCGTTATGTAGGTCAATAGGATAAATAAATACCAACCCTTCGTTTTTATTTGAGCCCACACTCCTTATCACAACTGTGACGTCACCCTCAACGTTCTCAAAGTATGTCAGGTTCACGTCGTGCGCCGACTCTCGCATGTTCACTACCACAAGGTAAACCTCTCCGTTGTACCACCTGTAAACATCGTTACTGGTCAACATTCCGACCAATCGATATTGACCTTTATCGTCTTGCCCTAGATCCTATTGGATCATTCGGTCGAGAATAACTTAAGACATTTTGAAGTTAACTTCTATTAGTGTCTAGGTTCGCGCATAGTTATAAATCTTATCCAATTATAAACTAACCAAAGAGCATAGTGATATCAAATATGACTCAGATAATGAATTGAATAAATTAATTAGTAATGTTAAATTAGTATGTTTAATAGAAGGTCTTTCTGGAAATAGCAAAATAAATTAAAGAACCAATAAAAATAAAGAAAACGGAGATTATTTTCCGTTGGTTTAGATTTTTAATTACCTTTTAAAAGCAAATACATCTTCATTTAAAGCCAGTGACTCAAAATGTCCAAGTCTAAACACTCTATCCAGTCGCAGTGTTGCCAGAGCTTGATAGTTTTTCAAATGAGATCTTGCGGCTGCCTTTTGGGCTTCGACGTTTAAAGTTCTGTAGTTGCTGGCTACTGGTAACCAAGTCGCGCTTGCGTTGGAAAACCCTGAAGAAGCACAAGTTACTTAATATATTCTTATTATTTGTATAACTAAACCGAATGTTTTCTTTAAATAATAGGTCATTATAGCAGTTGCTCTAAAATAGTATAGGTAAGGATGTTTAGGCACTAAATATAAAAAAGGTATATATTCTATATCTGCGCAATAGCCTCTTCGCGTGCTTTCCACGACTCCCGATTTTCCGCTTTCGTTGGCCATTGCAGTTTTTGACAAAGGTATCTAGATCGTGCCGCTAACTCCATCTGAGCCGGCCTCTCCCGCGGCCTATTTGCGCCATTCATTTAGTACATTAGCTCTCGCAGCTTTTTTGCCTACGCCTGCGGTACGAGTTATGAAACACAGTGTTGAATTCCGGATGCGATCAGTCCTCTTAACACGTAAAATGCTACACTCGACAGGCCGTTAGTAAACCTTCAATTTAGACGTCTGAATTTTTGTGAGCAAGTTCGAGTACCGTAGGTTAGAACAGGCAGATGAATATTACTTACAATAAATAGACATTTCATGATTACTTACCGGCATTTGCTTGAGCGTTCCATTGCATAGGAGTTCTTTCAGGATCTCTAGAGTATCTCATATAGATATCTGGATCGGTGTTACATCCAGCAGGATCAACAGTTTGTTCCCAGGTCACTTCACCATCCAAAAGTCCTATTTCTTCACCCTGTGAAAAACATATTAACGATTATCATTTGTTATAAAGATTTTTTTTTTCGATATAAGGTGTAACTTGCTAAGCATATAGTAAATCCTTCTGCATGTTCGGAATTCATTTACAATATTTGTATTTTTAGCAAAGCTAATAAAAGTTTCGCAAACTTACCATATACGTTACTCCGACTCCAGGAAGAAGCAAAACAATCATGTTTATACCATCCACAAGAGAGGCACCGTACCTCGTCGCCATCCGATGGTTGTCATGGTTGCCAACCTAAAATAACAAATAATTAGTAAGGCAACCAAATAGTCACACAAATATTATAGTCTGTTGTCATTGCTACCAGGTATAATCTATGCCACTTACCACCCAATTTGCATCTTTATCAACAGGTTTGTACGTTAAGAATTTATCAATAGCCCGTTTGATATCAGAAGCGGACGAGACCGCATTCACATCAGTAATCAGATCAAAATTAAATGGCATTTGGGCACCATTTCTTCCCCCAACTCCGAAATATTTTACAACATCTTGAATACTAGCGTATACTTCAGTCATCATGATTCTTGACATACCATCTTTAGCTTTAAATTCATCAAGAATATCTCTCCAATCATAAATAATGTAGTATGTTTCGTTTTGGTTCTTAGTATAAATGTGATTTAGTGAATCATGGTCATCTAAAGCCACACCCACCGCTCCTGACAGTGGTTCATCAGGATACTTGCCACCATATTTATCCTTATCAACTTCAAATAAGGTATTCGCTGCATCTACTCTAAATCCAGCTACTCCTTTTCCCAACCAATAACGAACGACGTTCTAAAATATATAACAGAAAAACCATATTAATATTAACATTTTTGTGTTAGTAGGTACTAACTGAAACTATAATTTTCAAAATTATATTAAATTTAAATAAATTAAATCATTTTTTTTCTTTTTCAGGTAAGTAAGGAGGCTTAACATCGTACGACTATTATTTAGTCCAATAGGATAGTAAGTATAATTGTAAAATAGTATTAAGAGTTACCCGTTATCGCATTTATAAACTAAAAGTGATCAGAAAACAATAATATATAAACACATGAGAACTGTCTTTCCACAGTCCGTCAGTTGTTTTGTGAGATATTTTATAAACTAATATATTTTACTTACGTTCATTTCAGTGACCAACTCAGGGTTTCGGTAGTTAAGATCTGGCTGACCAATAACAAACTGATGCAAATAGTATTTTCCAGTTTCTGATCTATACTCCCAGGCACTGCCGTGGAAATGGCTTAGCTATTTAATCAACAAATATTAAGTTTTATCATTTGCTTAAGATAATAAGTAATATAAGTAGTTAAGAATATTGTATATAGCGCAGGAAGATTATACATTGTAGGTCGAACTTGCGTCACACAAAAAAAAATTAAAACAACAAAGCATTCTGAATTTGTGGCTGTATTAAGTACTGGCTTATATTTCAATTCATACCCAGTTATTGGGAGGATGCTGCGTTCCATTCTCGTCGCGGACACCATCTTCCCAGACGAAATAATTGTAATACTTAGAATCTCCCTCCAGCGCTTTTTTGAACCACTCGCTTTCGTTCGAGGAGTGGTTAGGCACGAGATCTAATACCACCTTGAGTCCTAAAAGAGTTATGGTCTTCGTTAAATTATTTCCTTTTCCCTGCAACTGTCTATATTTTACGTAATCTTCGACTTACCCGACCCTTAAGAACCCTTACCACAGCATGGTATTGTTATATCAATATCAATTTTTTATATTATTATATTTTGTTTGCTATGAAAATTGCGTGTTTGAGTTTTCATTCGACCCGCGATGTCAAAATGTATACCTTTCACTTAGGTAGGTATGAATCTCTAGCCAAAATTTATTGAACCACTGATTTTCTGAAGGACTAGGCCGATTTGTATAGGAATGTGTAAAATATTTATTTCCGCATATTGTTATAAGGTGTTAAATTAATAAATATTATCCAACTTCTTATACATACCAAGTTCTGAAGCCCTAGCGGTAAGGGCTTCGAAATCTGCCATAGTGCCATATTCGTCGTGAATTGCATAGAAATCCGCGATGTCGTAACCAAAGTCATACATCGGCGACTGGAATATTGGTGAAAGCCAAATCGCGCCGACACCGAGCTCCTTTATATACTCTAGTTTTGATTTGATACCTAGATTTAAACAAGAGAGAGAATACATACATTATGTTATGCATAATGTATTCTTAATTGATGTAACAAACTGAGAAAAAACTTAACTTAAATGCAAAAAGCCGCTTAAGGTGAAATGAGTTCAGATTAAGTTGATACTCGAAAACCTTAAAAAGTGTGGATTGTTGGAAAATACACGCAAACGGAGTTCCGTTGTTATTACTTTAACTATTATTAATGTCAGTATAACGTGGTAAATAAGTGTGTTATAATAATATGGGTTAGTCTTATTAAAATTGTGTGAGATTTTCCCACTGCAAGGTTATTTAATGTTACAACATTAAATTTTACTAAAATACGCAAAGGAATGTTCACTTTTTCACATCCCAGTAAGGGCATTTATTTGTGCGATGAGCACAGATATTTATTACTGAGTCATAGCTGTTTATATACAACACAACATTTATTGAGCTTACCGTGCTCAGTCAATTTTTGTATGAATGTCCTGTAGTTTTTTTTTTTTTACATTTTCACTTTGTGAACATTTTAAAACGAACGAATAGTCAACATACCATTGAGGTCACCGATGCCATCGCCATTGCTGTCGGCATACGAACGGGGATATATCTGGTAGAAAATTGTACTCTGCCACCAATCTACCTCTCCATCTTCTATTGAGTCACTTGAACAAAACGCCACTAACGACAACAAGAGAAATATCACTTTCATTGTAACCTATGTAGATTGTAGACCAATATTATTTACTAGTTATAGCACATTGCATAGCACAATACACTGACTACTGTCGAGTCAACTAGAAGTTATTTATAATATAGCTGTTTGCATTATACGGAATCATGTTATCTTTCACTGACACTTGAACCGATTTAAGTACTACAGGTAACTAGTGGTAATCTAGGAAGTTGTTTGTGCAAATTAAGTCACAGTCACTTGCATTATATTTAGCACCTATATTAAATGGTATCTTAAGTGCGCCTTTTTACATATTTTTTATTAAAATAAAATATAATAATAGTAATTGAAAAGAATGAAAATGAAAATTATTTATTAAGTTTACACTAGTAATAAACAAGAACCTTCTTTTAAATAATATATATTATATAGTTATGCCAGAAGGTTCCACTCTTTTATAACCTAAGTTTAAGTATTATGTATACCTAAACTTAGGTTATATAGTAATATAATTATATTACTACCAATTTTATATAGTAATATAATTATATTACATAACATCCACCATTGCAGCTAGTTCAGATATCGGAATTAGTGCCGCAAAGAAAGAAACCCAAAATTTCTGCCTTTTGCTTTTGAACAGCTCCCTTCAACAATCTTTCAAGGTGTTAGACGAAACCCTTCGCTATTAGGTAGGACTTTCATTAAAACTATTAGTCAATAATGACAATCTTACAAATAGCGGTACTAAATACTAGTATCATTATCGTAAAAAGCAGTTTTATTACAAAAAATACTTCTTATAATGTTTTGTTAAAAGTGGTTACGTTCTTCATGGGAACCGTGCGAAACATATTTTTAAGGATTTGTGCTAACAACAACAAACAAATAAACAATAAATTATAGGCCTACATTGAATTTTGGTTTCAAGTATTTGTCTTTTACTAAACAATATTCTATTATATACCTACTTACATCTTTCATATAGATGAGTTTGATTTTGCCTGTTTAACAGTTTATTTTGACAAAGATTTTAAGGAAGTTAATAAAATAGACAAGGTTTATTGTCTATTTTATTCACGGTATCCATCATAAACTTCGTCCAACAGATTGTTGATCTTCAAAAAAAAAATGCATATATTGGTAAATTTTTCATTGTATGTAACCTTCGGATATTATACATAAAATTTCTCTTATCAGCACTGTCAAGATTGATTATATAATGTGTAAACAAAGCTGTTATAAGACATCCCAAGTAATTCCATAGAGGATTAAACACTCAACTATACAGTACAAAGCGCCTGATTACTTTCAATGATAAATAACCAGAAGTGAGTACTGTGGAGTGATTTTATAGAAGTAGGTACTTGTCGTGTTTATGTAATGCAGGTAAATCTTATTTGGAATTAAATGTTGCATTCGTATTACTTTCATTTTAATCTAATTTGTTGTTATGCTGTCCATGAACACATTAAGGTGGTCTTACGTTTTGTGTGAGTTTTTCTTAATTATAATAGATATTAAAGCAATGAGAAATATTCCTTTTATTCCTTGAAACTTTTTACTCTGAATATTAAGGATTTAATCCAGGGATCGTTAATAGCGTTACTAAAAATATATAAATATTGCCGTTAATACAGCGAGTATATTTAATATTACCTCAGACCGTAACCAAACGTAGGTTTTCTTTCTATGAACAGATATTTCAAGGTAATTTCAAATTAGACTTTACCAATAAATCGTTATTAAATTTTGAATTATCTTCCAGCAGCAATGTATTGCCTACACTTGAAGCGACAGTTGTGACGTCACGCAATAGAATAAGTAGCGATACATTGCGTGCTCAATTATTAATAAGGAAAAAAAAGTATGATATAGAACTGTTTTGAGCCATGTTACTACTACGTGCCTAGTTACAAACGAATGACGTCGTGCAAGGTAGCGGACAGCAGTGAGGTTGATTGGTGTGTCCTAACTCGGTTTGAAAATGGGTAACATAGCTTACCCGAAACATATCCCCTAGTGCGATATAAATACACTTGAGTTTATTCGTTTGTAATTAAGTAGTCTTGCCGTTAATTCCAAATTTTTCATTGAAATCAATGTATGGTATTTAGGATAGGACTCGATAGTACATTATCTGAATAGCTGAATAAAATGCAAAAATATGCGATAACAACTAAGATACCGAAAAATTAATCTTCCTTACTGCGTTCCGGCATTTTTCCGCGGCTCATGGGAACCTGGGGTCGCTTGGCAACTAATCCCAGGATTTGGCATAGGCACAAGTTTACGAAGGCGACTACCATCTGACCTAACCCATAGGGTTAAATAAGATTTATTGCGATAAGTCCGGTTTCCTCAAGATGTTTTTCCTTCACCGAAAAGCAAATTTTAAATATTCAATGATATTTCGTACATAAGTTCCGAAAAATTCATCGGTATGCCGTTCAAGCCGGAGTTTGAACCGGATTGCCTGATGGTAAGCAATTACCATGACCCATGGGCACCCGCAACACCAGGGAAGTCACAAGAGCGTTGCCGACCTTTAAGGGGGGTTGGAGCTCTGGGAACCTTACTCACCATCAGGAACACAACACTACATACCTAAACGGTAGCAGTGCTATTATGGCTCTGGTCTTCTGTAAGGAGGAGGTACTTCCCCAGTTGGGCTTCGCCAGACTCGAGCGTGATGGTACTTCGCTGTGCCCTACCTCTCATTGTTCGACGTAGTTTAATGACATACCCGGGTCCAAAACCCGGGTTGTACCGATTTGCTTATTAACGTCATCCTGTTGTTTTATGTTCTCATAACAAGTTATAGCTATTAGTAAGTCTTTAAAGTTTTCATATCATTCATGGGGCCAACTTAATGGGTTAGCATTAGCACGATAATTCCTTTTTCTACTTTGGTACTTTTATTTGTAAATTATATGGTCCCACGAACAAACATAATATAAAAGCATACGCAATTTCTCCAAAGTCTATTTAGTCTATACTTTATAAAGACCCTAGAGTTATTATGTGATATAATGCAACTGCTAACAGAGGTGTCTTGTGAATCCCACAGATAAAAATAAAAATAAAACACTAAATTTAAAACGAAAATAAAAACTGCCAACCTAACAAACAATAGAATTTATACGGTTTGAAACAGTAACAGAACTAAAATAATTACTGCCAACATAAGCAAAAACGCAAGTACGTAAATGACAGTTGAAAAAATGATATACCTTTATTACCGTGTCTATGATTACGTTCTGTCAACTATCATTTGTCACAATCCAACGTCCCGCTCTTTTTTATTACACAGCAATACAGTGTTTTATTTAATCCCTAGTCATAAGAAAAAGTAATGTATGCAACGTTGTATAAAGAAGCCAAAAAAGACTCATGGCGTCTATATTGATTTCGATTTCGCCTTAAATTGTAACACACACGCCACTCACCTTTTTAGAACCCTGTTATACAACTATGTATTGCATAAAATACTATAAACAAGTTCCTTTAAAGATGACAGCTTATTAAAAAAGAAACAAACAATTACAGTTATTAAGTACCTATATGTACCAATAGCATTCATATTTGCATGTTTAAGTAACTCGTATACTCTTACGAGTATTATTATGTTCGTAATTTAGTAACGATTATTTTTAGACCATATCAGTTCCAATCACTATTTTAATAGGCGTTTTTCTCAAGCCAAACCTTACTAGAAATAGGATTTCATTATTCTTCCTAAATATACTATAGGTTAGGTTTGCTTGTAAGTAATATTAATATGTTTAGATATATTTAGGACTAATGTTGCACCCATGTTATTTTATAATCGTATTATAAATTTCCGGATTCAAGACCAGAATAAATAAAGAGAATATGAATAGTAACGGGTGTTACGCCGGGTGCCCCTTTCCACCCAATGGTTTAATAACATCAGGTTTCTTTGGAAGCTTTGTAATGTAAAAACGGCGCAAATGGAATCCCTTTGAACATGGGACATATTTTGGTCAAACATGGAAGGAAAGGGACGCGCTAATGTATTTCGAAGGTATTTATGATGGAAGTAAATATATATCTTCTAACCAAATATGAAGTAATTCCTGTATTTGGATGGACAATAGCTCAAGCTAAATAAAACAGATTTTTTAAATTTTATTATAATATGCTTAGAATTTCTTGTACAACGTATTCATATATGAACATGATTAATGATGTACAAAAGTAAATAATTACATATTTCGGAACAATCTTACACAAATCGGCCTAGTCCTACGGTAAGCTTAGTGAGACGACGATATATACAATAGATAGATGCATATAAATACTTGCATACATAGATAGTACCCCTGACTCAGGATCAAATATCTGTACTCATCACACACAAACAAATGCCAGTCAGGGGACTGGCATTCGGACCCAGGACCATCGGCTTCATAGGCAGGGTCACTACCCACTACGCCAGACCGGTTGTCATGAAGTGTGCATGATTATATAAATTCAATTATTTACATGTTTTATTGTGACAGGAAGTACATTATTTGCTGCAACACATACAAAAAGAATATGACAATACTTATATTGAGACGTGTCGGTTAGTTTATAGGGGTTAGTATGTAAAACCCAATCTTTCTAGTATCATTTTCAAATGTTCCGTACAATGTCTTAACAATATTTTTTTATTTAACTTGCAATGTAAGTATGGTCAGGTGAAATCATGTAACTCACTTTTAAATCAGTTTTCTTTTGAGCTTTCAATAGATTGAACTGAAATATAGCACACTTATGTAAGTTCGGTGACAATGCAATATTATAGTACCACTGATCTGATGTGATGCTGAAGCCAAGAGGTGGCAACTCCTAAAATACATAACTTAGTAACTAAGGGAAATAGTATTATATAAAAAATAAATCAACTAAATACAGGTTATTTTTCAAATAACTTACAAGGAGATGCCGGTCACTATGTAATTATTACTTGTGTAAAAACGAATAAAAGGATTTTTTTTATTTATTATAAGTTAGAATCCTCTCGATGACTATAAATATTTGATGATTGATATAAATAATCAAAAATTTTACAGAAACTTATTTTCTTGTCAATTCTAGTCTGGTCTTCATTCTAGAATCCAGTTTTCCTCTTATTATTCGTATTGCTTAAGTAGGTACATCAAATAGCAAATTTCAATCAGAAAATAAAAATGCTTGCGATGATACGAGCACTGTTCTAGATTCAAAATTACCTACTCCTACCTCGATATTGAAAGCCATAAAAGTTAAACTAGCACATTTATATGCAAATCAGCTTTATTCGTAGTAAATTCAAGTTGTCATTGCAGTTATTGGGCTTTATTTTTTTACATATCATTTAATTTAATTATGTATGTGTGATGCCCGTCTGCGCTTAATCATATACCTTACATACATACATTACATTTCAGCCGTATGTAGTCCACTGCTGGACATAGGCCTCCCACAAATATGACTTGTATCATCTTGGGGGGTAGTTGTCATAGTTGCCACGCTTGGAAGGCGGGTTGGCGACCGCAGTAGCTATAGATTGGGTTTCGATTTCGACGGACGCTGCTGCCTGTCCGTAGGATTTTGCCCTTTGTCGCCTCTTACGACACCCGCGGGAGGAGATGGGGTGGTGCTATTCTAGTCAGCTGGCATCACACGACAAATCGCATACCTTGTTGTTACTAATTATTTTTATGCAAATTTTATTTCATAGCTGCTTGTTTGTCAATGAGTTCATTCCATTTAACATTAAATCAAATGACGACTCAACTAATGTTAAGTTCAAAACTAATGATTTATTTTCACACTAATATTTACTAAGTCTACAAATATTGGCACTTTACTTTTATACTGGAACAATAAACTTTTAAATATAATTAGATTAAAAAATATATATTATGGGACCTATTGATTTAGCTGGTGTATTTCTTTCTATAACTAAATTTGTAGTGAAAAGGAAATTCAATTACTTGCAAAAGTAGCTAGATAGATATTTATTAATTGTCATACTAATTGAGTCTAAGAAGAAATCACAAATTGAGAGTTTTTTTTTTCTCAAACATGCACTACAATTTTGATATTATGTTGTTTATAATATGCCGTGAAGTATCTCGTTTCAGGTTTGGCTAGACGAGAGACACGAGAGATCATTAATTTCATTTAAGGTCCTCTATTTTCATTGCCATTTAACATACATATGTGACACAATCTCATGGCGATGAACTATTTAAAAAAAATATAAGTCACATTTGCTGTTGATTCGATGTCATGCTGTCACTACGCCTATTTAAAATAATAATACATTTTTCTAACATTCTCAGATGTATAAATGCTAAATGTCAATATGACAAACCTAGTTGATATAGTGATAAGGGATAAGTTAGTACCTATTATATAAAAAATAAGACATTATAATTTTCACTGTCTTAATTGACAAAAACTACAAGTAATAGGTAGTGTTTAAAGGGTTGTCGGCCTCGTTACAATCCGGCCCCCCTGCGCTCGGCCATCTACTTATACTCTGCCGCAACCCCTTGTTTCCCGTCCTCTATAGTCATCTTACCATAAGGAATGTCTGAGGTCAAACGGTGGTCAGTCTGGTATAAAAATATTGTACTAGTGAAACCAATAAAGAATTTTACTAACAGGTATGAGATAAAAATAAAACAAAACAGTTTTTAACCAAATACAAATGTAACAAGTAAGCTAGATACGAAATATTTGGGAGGTCCTATAAATATAAATATTAATATATACTCAAATACATATAAAACGACCATACATAATTACAAACATATTTATTCGTGATAAACACAATCTCAGACGCAATCAGAAGGGCAACCAAGGGCGCTTTAACCAATATGACAAAGCATAAGACACTTTTGTAAACTGTGCTATTGAAAGAGTTAAATATTGCCATTATTACTGACCACCAATAGTCGGCAAAACTCCGGGACCTTCTATTATGTAACGCGGCCATTAAACAAGGATTTAAACTCGATTTCCTCCTTGAATGAGTTTCAACACTAAAGATTCTCCTCCCACTATTCTTACATTGGTCGCTTCAATAATTTCGCTGAAACAAACAAACAGTAATTTTTTTTAAACGTTAAGTAATTGTTCTCATTTATTGTAAACACGCCTTTATTTATGGTAAAATTTTAATTTTTCATTTTCAGATTCATTTTTCATTTTCAGGTTCGTTCCAAAACTCACAATAGTTTTGGAATGAACCTGAAAATGAAAAATAAAATTATTATATATAAATAAAGGCGTGTTTATGATGTAATTAATTTATTTAATTTAGATTAATTACACAAAATAATTACCCAGTGCTCTTCGGTGAGTGGGAATTTGCGATAACTACCTCAAGGTTACCAATGACGTTCTCAAAGTAACTCAAGTCAATATTGTAGGATATCTCTCTGAAGTTGATAACAACAACGAAAATCTCTCCATCGTGCCACCTGATAAGAGAATAAAGAGAAATAAATTAAAGATAATATTGTGATTGATGCAATACTGCAATATAAGTTGATATTTGAAATATGGTAAGATAATGATTTTTAAAGTTATGTAATTCAGAGCTGAACAAATAGAATTTGATAACTTTAAAATACATGGACAGTTCTTATCGCGAATAGTCTTTAAGTTGATACCGTTTACTTTATTTGAAAGTGAGTATGTACGCACGGTCTGCATTAATAATAGCAACTGACTAAAAGTATCATTGTACCATTTACAAAAAGATACACACCGGTGACCCATGTCCAGTTGGACACCAGTATTCTGCGTGGTCGCAAGTTCAAAGTTCAAGTTTTTTTACTTTTTACATAAAGCAATTAGTATGGACACAAACTTTAGAACACTATTTGAATTGAAATATACGTGATTATAGGTACTTTAGTTGCATTTTCCAATACACTATCGTTGCTGTTAATGAACAAAACTGTTTTTTTACCTTCGAAATGCAAATATGTCACTGTTTAAAGCAACTGACTCATATCTTCCGTATCTAAATGCAGGTTCTCCACGGAGCTGAGCAAGTTTCTTGTAAATATTTAAATGAGAGCGCTCAATTTCACGTTGCACCTCAACGTTCAGATTTTCATAGCCTTCTGCTACTGGCAGCCAAGTTCTATTTGCTGTGGAGAAACCTGCCAAAAAGAAATATTTAAGGGCGATTCTCCGAGCCGAGCTGTTTTGCGTGACTTCGGTGGAACAATTTTTTTTTTACTTTTTTAACGTGAAACATGAAATCCTAGATTCAGGCTTAAATTTAAAAAATATTGCCTGGAAAGGCCCCCTTGTAGACTTAACGGTTTTTAAGATATTTTAGTTTTTTAAATCACCGAAATCAAGTCCACCCACCGAAATCAATATTCATAAAAAAGTTCAAAATTGGTGTGTGTCTTTAAGTTTTTATCAAAAAATACTTGTCCATATAAAGTTTTCTTATTAAATTCAGAAAAATCTTGCATTGGAAACTCAGTAACTATAAAGTATATACTTAGTTTCATATTTTCAGCCCAACGAGCTGATTTTAGCAAGCAAACTAGTCAATTAGGAAGAATCGCAGCCTAACTCTCTTGCATTTTGTCGGCGATGTCACGCACGCCCAGGCTTCCTCGCACGTACTCGTTGCGGATTTTATCGAGCCTGGTAACGCCGCACATCCACCTCAGCATCTTCATTTCAGCAACTTATATGGTACGCAGGTGCTTCGGCGTCACCGCCCACGTCTTGCTGCCATAGGTTAAAACTGGTCTAATCATGGTCTTATAGATCAGCCCCTTTAGTTTGACCGGCATTTTTTTGTCGCAGGTCACACCAGTCACTTCTCGCCATTTTTGCCATGTAGCGGCTATTCGGTGATGAATGTTGCATTGCATTCGATGTCTCCGGACATGTGCATTATACCACCCAGGTATTTGGACTAATTGCCCATCGATGGGTATCGGACTGTCGTCACGTGGATCTGGTTCGTTCAGGGACATGAATTGTGTTTTGGCAACACTCAACACCAGGCCCCCGGATTGCAACTGGGGCATCCATGAAGCGAGTGCTTTCTGCAGCTCAGTACGGCTTTCAGTGCATATGGCTACATCGTCAGCGTATATAAATGTCCACTTTGCCAAATCTTGTGCTTCTTTAGTAAGCGAGTCCAAAAACTAAGCAAAACAGGAAGGGGCTCAGTACTGAGCCCTGATGAACACCTTCTTTGATCGCTATTGCTTTGGTCTCACCCACCGATGTCCGCACCACTGATCGTGCATCCCTATACATGTCAGCAATGGTCTTGACATATTGCTCTGGGGCATTTTCCTTTCGAAGGTTCCACCAAATAGTATCCCTTGGAGCACGGTCAAATGCCTTTTCCATGTCCAGGAACGCAACGAACAGCGGTTTTTTCTTCGAGCGATATTCTTCGGCATTTTTTTTTTTTTTTTTATAAAAGACTGACCAGCGTTTGACCTCAGTCGCACCTGATGGTAAGTGACGACGAGGTCGAGGGTGTAGCACGCTGGTTCAGTAACAGCCTATTCACTCTTGCCTTGAAAATACCTAAATTATATCTTACCGGGAATACAGACGAAGGGAGCGAATTCCATTCCTTAGCAGTCCGCATTAGGAAGGTAGAAGCGAATCGCTTCGTGCGAATGAATGGAATATTCACAACGTAAGGATGAAACCGTTCCCCTCGTCTGGACGTCCGGTGGAGGAACAGAGATGACGGAATTAAATCGTGCAGTTCCTGTGCACACTCTCCAAAATGTATCCTGTAAAACACAGACAAACTAGCAACCCTGCGACGGTGCTCAATGCTTTGTAACCTTACACTCAGTAATTCAGGATCGCCAATGAGTCTGCGAGCACGGTGCTCTATTGAATCCAAAGCGGCCAGCTGATACTTGGCAGACCCGTCCCAAAGATGGCAACAGTACTCCATGCACGATCGAACCTGAGCTTGGTAAAGTGTTAGAAGCTGTTCCGGCGTGAAGTACCGCTTCACCCTGTGTAAGACCCCAAGTTTTTTAGCAGCGGATTTCGCTTTGGCCTCAATAGTGGCACCAAAGTTCAGCTTAGTAGTTAATTTAAGCCCAAGTAGTTCGAGGTGGTCCGAAATTGCTAAAGAAACATTCTGGAAAGCAGGAGCCAAGTTAAAAGCCCTTTTAACTTGGCTCTTCTTTTGGCTGTGAATAAACACGCCTGTGTCTTGGAAGCGTTAAACCTGACCAAGTTGGCTTCGCCCCACTCGTCAACGGCCTTCAAGGTCAGGTTCGTTCGCTCAACCAAAGCTTCCCTAAAGGATTCGGTCTCTCCACTAGTAGTTTGGGCCTCAGGAATATATCTCTCAGTCACCGTGCTGTCGTCTGCATACCCAAAGATTGTAATTGTGGACAGAGCAAACATATTAGGATCGGTAGTTGATAAACCAGGTACGAAGCCATAATAATGTCTTGATAGTGAGCACTCTGACCTTATTCGGTTGTCGATTACTCTTTCGTAATGCTTCATAGTATGGCTTAAGAGCTTGATGCCTCGGTAGTTGTTGCACTCGTACTTGCTTCCCTTTCCCTTGTAAATCGGAACGATAGTGCGTAATCTCCATGGCTCTGGCATTTTGGAAGAGAGCAACACCTGACTGAAGAGATTAGAAAGTAGCAACACACCAGTTTCTTGCAGGCATTTCCAAGCTTCCACTTGGATACCTACGGGGCCTATTTTTGCAGCGCTTTCTTAACCTCATGTGGCTGCATCGGAGGTATGAGACCTACATTTGCTGCCATTTCCGGAAGCTGTGTAGCAGCAAGCGTAGGGTTTAGAAGTCGTTTATAGTAGGGATGCCAGGCCGCAATGACATCTTTATACTTAAAGAAACAGCTTATTTGTACTTAATATATCGCTGGCCGAGCACCCGCATCCGCAACACAAGCCTTCTGGAGCTTTTATATGCAAGATGGGTGCCGAGAATGCACACACCGACGCATCGAGGAGCTTTTTATAGCGGTGTGGTGAACACAGCACATCAATTTTGAAGAAGATGAAACCCGGGCTTATAATTTTGAACCAGAGCAAAGTTGATGGCCAAATTTTTCTGAGATTGTCGAGGTATTTTGAAGATTAACTAAAAAGAAAGAGGGTTTCATTATCATGTGTCTTTAAACTAGTATGCTTTTAGCTAGTGTGAACTTTAAACTTCATAATTTAAACAGTAATTTAGGACCCAAAATTTCATTGGACGGAACTATAAAGACTTGAAAGAATAGAGAGTCGGCTCCAAGATTCTTGATGACCTTAAGCGTCTATTATAGGCCCAGAAGGAGAATCTTTATCAGAAGGCACTGAACTTGATAGATATAGGTCAACGGTAATCATAACTGATTAAATAGGAAAAATATCCGCAGATAGCATAACCAAAATTTTTTTAAAGTTGCGATTAAATATACGAGTATACTAACAACGTTGGTGTTAACATTAACAACATATTCAACTGTTTTGAATACAATTATAACATACAAATTATTTAAAAACAAACAATTAACCTGTTTTTATAGTCAAGATTGATCACGGTGGCACCTTTTTTGATTTCGGTGGCCTAAAACCCCACCGAATCCACGGAAATCACACCCACTGAATTCAAATTTTATCGTTATTGAACAATTACACAAAAAGTAACCATTGTATTGAAAAGACTCACTGGTAACCAAATCACATACTTCTTGGCATGACTTAGGCACTGTTGCACTAAGAAAAGCACAAACACTGAACGAAAAATTTTGTTCACCGAATTCAAGAAAACACGAAACCAAACCCACCGAATGATGAAGATACCTTTGCGAATTCTGCTATTACACTGTGAGCCTACGTCCGCTCTCGTCGGTGAACGCGGTGCAACTGAAGCTACCTGTGGACGCGGCATTGAGTTCCTGGTATATTGCTTTGTGCGATACCGCCAAGTTTTGTAAACTCCAGCGAAATCAAGCGTTGGCGCGGGACATGGCGAAAATATGTTTTTATTTAATAAGGGTAATTCATATATTATGATCAATGAAATTATAGTATAACTAAACTAATTAAGAATATGTGAACCAATATTAAAAGTTAATACAACATCCCCAAATTGAATTATAATTTTTTGTTTCAACAAATTTGGGTGCGGGACACGCCCACTGTACGTCAATTTCTGCACTTTTTATTTTTTATAAAATTGAATATGGTGTTATGGAATATTTTATTAATTGTCGAGATAAAACAGACGCTGAAATATGTGTATGAATTTTTTCAAAAATATTGGGCCAAAACTTCACGCAAATATAGCCTCGGACACGTAAAAACGCCACCTCTGAGAACTGCCCTTAAGCCTATTAGTGTTGCAATAATAATTTTGTACATCATGTAAACTATGACCATGACTTATTTGCTGCAAAATAAAGCAAGTAACTAACTACCTTTAATATAAAAGTTGAAATAGATAACATATACTTAAGAAAAAACGACAAGGACCTCCGGTGTTCGAGACGGGATTATCTTACCTTTACGTTACCTTTAATATTTCAAATATACTTGTTACGATATTATTTCGTACGTTACGCAATGCTTTTAATGCTCACATGAATGATTTTTTTCTGGCACAAACAATATTTTGTATGTGATAATAGACAAAATAACAACATCTTCAGTTCTATTATCGATAAGTACCACTTCAACGTCATACTGGTAATACAGAGACAAATATAGTGTAATAGGTTGCGTTAAAAACAGATAACAATAGCAAAACTATCAATTTATTTACATTTTACATCGTTGACGACCGGTCTGGCCTAGTGGGTAGTGACTCTGCCTATGAAGCCGAAGGTCCTGGGTTCGATTCCCAGTCAGGGCATTTATTTGTGTGATGAGCACAGATATTTGTTCCTGAGTCATGGGTGTTTTATATGTATTTAAGTATTTATATGTATCTATCTATTATATACATCGTCGTCTAGTACCTACAACACAAGCCTTACTGAGCTTACCGTAGGACTAGGTCGATTTGTGTAAGATTGTCCCGAAATATTTATTTATTTATTTATTTATTTATTTATTTACATACAATTTGGAAATTAAACAATGCAAATTGTAAAAGTAAATTGGATCAATCAACGGATTACGTTTAATTTGTTTTTATTGTGGCATGCACTAAGCAAATGTCGTTCGTGCTAGAAAATGATTGAGTTATACCAATAAGTTAGAATGGGCTCTTAATTTACACGGGAGCTGATCGAGGGAAGCTCGTAGTCAATACATATTAGGTTTATGAAATTTGAACACAGCTCACGTTCTTTTCAACAACATACCAGCATTTTTATCGGATGTCCATTGAAAAGGAGTTCTATTAGGATCGCGAGAATATCTCCAGTAATTTATGGGATCGTCAGTGTTGCAACCGCCTGGATCCACTGTGTCTTCCCAGCTTACGTAACCATCGACCATTCCGATTTCTTCACCCTTACAATATGAAATTTAATATTAATCTAATTATATTTATTTAGCTCTGAATTACAGAATGTTAAAAATCATAATCTTACCATATATGTAACACTTATTCCTGGAAGCAACAATGACAGCATATTCATTGCGTCTACTAACATTGTACCGTATCTAGACGCAACTCTACTTTGATCATGGTTTCCAATCTGAAATCCCAGATTAAAAATGTTATTTAGTTTAATATCCGTTATCAAACCATCTACAAAATGTATTTATTAAAAACCTACCACCCAGTTTGCCAATTTGTCTATAGGTTTAAAAGTCAAATATTTATCTATGGCGTATTTAATTTCATTCGCAGAAGATCTCCCATTGACATCAGTAATAAGGGCAAAATTAGATGGAATTTGTGCACCATTGCGGTCATCTTCACCAAAGTACTTCATTGTATCATGAGGCGTTGAATATACTTCAATCATCATTATTCTTTTAAACCCATCGTTTGCTTGGTATTCGTCGAATATCTCACGCCATTGATAAATCATGTCATATGACTCATGTTGGTTTTTCGTGTAAATGTGGTCCAGATGAGCATGATTAAGTGGGTCATTAAGGCTTTGACCAGATAAAGGTTCATCAGGAAATTTTCCACCATGTTTCTCTTTATCGACCTCAAACAGATGGTTAATAGCTCCTACTCTGTATCCTGCTATACCTTTGTCAAGCCAGAATCGAATTATCTTCTTCATCTCTTCAACTACTTCAGGGTTCCGGTAGTTAAAATCAGGCTGAAAGGTATTTATTTGATGGAGATAATACTTACCAGTTTCATTTCTATATGTCCATGCACTCTTTCTGAATACTTGAATCTGTAAAATTATATAAGAGATATATCCGGTTATTTATAAAATAATTTGATTTGTTCATAATGAATGTAAAGATCCAGGCATTATCGTATAGATAAAACATTATATTGATTTTTTAAATAAAATATTTTTAATATTCACCCAATTAGTTGGTGGATGTAGGTTCTCGTTTTCGTCAACTATTCCGTCTTCCCATACAAAGTAATTATAATATTTTTCATCGCCTTCAAGAGCCCTTTGAAACCACAAACTCTCATTGCTTCCATGATTAGGTGCTAAATCTAAGATGACTTTAATATCTAATGTAATAAAAAATAAAATAAAAAAGGTTATAAAAAACCGACCAGATAAAGAAAGAAATTTATAATCTCCTCTACAATAGACAATGATGTTCCAAAAGCAATATTATAACTTTAAAATTATAATTTGTTACGTAATAGTTATCGGTATAATCTTAGCTTGTCATCAAAATGAGATCTAAACAAGTCGTGAATCTGACGATACTACTTAGTCGTTCAACAAACCGTGTTGATAACCGGAGATGGTGAAATAGATAAGACAATTCCGGTCTTGTTTTATAAAATTATACCTCACCTAATTCCCTTGCTTTGTCCATTAGGTTATCAAAATCTTCCATGGTTCCGTAATCCTTATCAATACTATAGAAATCAGATATGTCGTATCCAAAATCATACATAGGTGATTGAAAAAAAGGCGTAATCCATACTGCACCTACTCCCAGTTCCTTTACGTGTTCAAGTTTTGATATAATTCCTTAAACATTTTTTTTATGCAATAACTTTTAAAGACTCATTAATTTATGAATTATAGGTAATAAATTGAAGAGAATTGAAGAGACGAGAGGCTCTAGAAAGCTTAGGACCACGTGTCTCAGCCAAATAAAGAGTGAGGCCTCGTATGAGGAAATCAAAAGACTGGCTCAAAAAAGAGAAGATTGGAAATTACTCCACCGACTAGAGCATGGCTCTTAAATAAATGATGATGATGAGGTAATAAATATTCACGTACCTTTTAGATCTCCAATTCCATCTCCATCGCTATCCATGAATGATCTTGGGCAAATCTGGTAAAAAATTGTTTTCTCCCACCATTCTACATCATTAATTGAACTTGTTCTAGCGAGGAAGAAAAACGGTATAAAAATAAGTAATACTAGAGGTAGAAAGTAAATTGCCCTCATCTTGAGTTTTCATTTAAAGAAACAACAGCGTCGTTACACTGGATTTTGTCTCGTACTATGTTGGTATCTACTTAAATATTATCTGTCTTGACATTTATTATCAGGATTAAGATAAAACCAATTGAATGAAGGTATGATTAGGATTGCAGTCGGAACTTTATACTCATGACTTTTTAATTTCTTTGATATATTGTCTTAACCTTGATATCTAATTTGGGTTACGGCTTTAGATAAATACTTTCATTATGTAAAAAAAATCTATCTCTCAACATTTACAATATATTTAATTTTATATTTATAAATTTTTCTAAAGGTGAGTATCTTTACTTACATTTAATAACTATTTAGCGTCTGGTTGATGTAACTGGTGACCGAAGAGCGGCTTCCTCGCACAACGTATCAACATTGCGATACAACGAGGAAATGCCGCCAGCATCCTTGGTACAATGCCTCAAGGGCCTTTTTTAGATTTTATACTGTAACTAGTTAAGATAGTTAGTACTTGTAGTTATCATAATACGATTGTAATTTCTGTAAATAAATGTATAACTTTATTTAAAAAAAAAAAAAAACAAGAAAAAAAAACTAGCTGTGACCCCGGGTGTTACTCGCGGTTTATTGGGGAAAAAACGTAACCTATATGTTATTCCAGGGTGTCAGCTATCTCCATATCAAAATTAATGATAATCGTTCGAGCCTTTAAGACGTGAAGAAGTAACAAACATATACACTCACATTCTCACAAACTTTCGCCTGTATAATATTTGTTTAGATTACAAGAAAGCAATAAATATTGCTTAAAGATTTTGAAGGTATTTAAGATTCTACTGAAACTTAGAAACTTGTACCTGCATACTCTTTTAGTAGAGGCTCGGTAGCTGTAGTCTCCCAAATCACTCAAGCATCACTTATATGGAAATAATAATAAAACATGCAAATAAAAAACTTCTGTCGTTTTTATTATTTTATATACAAATAAATAAATAAAATGTACAATATAGTCCTAATACCCTAATCGATTTTTTGTTCATTTGTGTCTTAAGACGAGAGCTTCATAACCGGCTACAGGTAAAGCAGTAGCTTCAAAACGATCTCTGCAAAAAAAAAAAACATTTCTCAGAATATTTGAATACGCATAACATTTTGGGAAGTTTTTTATAGAAAACTTAGA
The DNA here is from genome assembly GCA_022674325.2 of Grapholita molesta. Classification (NCBI taxonomy): domain Eukaryota; kingdom Metazoa; phylum Arthropoda; class Insecta; order Lepidoptera; family Tortricidae; genus Grapholita; species Grapholita molesta. The sequence goes on along the minus strand of CP053124.2, from coordinate 16,155,306 downwards.
ACACAATATTTAATCATTACTCCTCCGATCTTCGATAACAAGCATCAAATTGACTTGGGAACAATTTCTATCTCGCGTTATAACAATCAATTAGCAAAACTTTCGGAGATGAAACTTGGGAAATTTCAATAGCAAAGTTTTGGGAGCGATGACCATGTTGCTCACAAATTAATTGTTAAAAATGTTATAAGTTTTACAAAAAATATGATATGTGTAAAATATTTTAATTTTTAACTCTTAAAATTGTTTTTTTTTTACGTTACAGATATGTAAGGAAATATATTATGTATTAATGTTGTTTTACTTCATAACAATAACCAGGCCTTGTTTCACCGCGCTTACAATTCTTGAAAGGTTAGGTGTTAGGATCACAATTTTTTTTACATCATGTTGGTGGAAAAAAACATATAATCTGCCCAATGGTAGTGCACTTGTTCATCATAGAGTATACATATACTACAAAGTATGGAAAGATAATAATCTTTTTTACTAAGAACAAGACTTGTTTCATAAAACTTCACACGAATTCATGGAAAGATGATGACAATTTATAACACCTCACCCTTCGTTTTTCTGGGATTGTATATTTCTAAGCTCCACAACCAAGTCTTTCTCCACATTTTCAAAGTATGTCAGATCCAATACATAGTCAGTGCCTTTCGTGTTTACTACCACGATGTAGATTTCATTGTCATACCATCTGCAAACAAAATATTTTACATTAATATTAATACTGTTTAATGAAACATCATTAACATTATGTTGTAGTGCTGTATTCTAATAAGCTTTTTATTTATATAAAGAACAATACCAATAACATATTCAAACTCGAACTCAAACGTTTATTCAGTAAGTAGGCCACAAGGGCACTTTTACACGTCGAGTATATAAAAGAAAAAGAAAAAAACTACACCGGTTCTAACTCTACACGTCTGACCCGAGAAGCATTTTGACTTTTATGACCGGCAAAAGACATCGTGATTGGTAATAGTAATATTTCGTTAAGCGGTACCGACATGTGTTCAAATCCCGTCAAGCATTTATATTTTCATTTTAGTTTCATAAAATTACAAATTATGTCGATTTCGTTATAACTTTAAAGTAAATCGAACAATAATTGAGACGATTGATCTACGTCATTAAAGTACATACAAATTTTGTGATAAAATATGTTAAATCACCTTCTGAAAGCAAAAACATCACTGTTTAAAGCCAGCGACTCGTAGCGTCCATATCTGAATACTGGTTCCTGTCGTAAAGCAGCCAGAGCCTGGTAGACCTTCAAATGAGACCTTTCAGCGGCTCTTTGAACTTCCAAGTTCAATGTTTCATAGCCTTCGGCTACTGGCAGCCAAGTCTTGTCACCAGTGGAAAATCCTAATTTGATAAAATAAATGATTATGTAAATAAAAATGAGAAATATATTTTTTGTTTTTAAATTATGTTTATACGCTTGATCAAAGATAAAACAATAATTGTTTTGGGAAAATAATTGTCATAATTATTACCATTTTTAATATCTCAATGATACTAATGAATACATTGGTTCTTAAACAAATCGTCCTAGTTTTACAGTTGGTTTAATAAAACTTGTGTTGTAGGCAGTAGAGGACAGTAATGTATAATCACATTTGAGACATTACCAAAGTAACGTAGAAAACACATTTAATATATATTTTTTTAATAAAAACAAGAGTCAAGTAACAAAATACAAATCTCTATCTTGTTCATTATACCTGCATTTTTTTCAGCACTCCATTGGAATGGAGTTCTCGCAGGATCTCTGGACCACTTTTCGTAGTTGATAGGATCATTGGGATTGCATCCCGCAGGATCAACTGTATCCTCCCAGCTGACATACCCATCAACAAGACCGAGTTCTTCACCCTACAAAGTATGTGATGTAATAAATAGGACCTTAATATAACCCATTATTATAGATACATTTAGAAGAAATACGTACCATGTATGTTACACCCACTCCAGGTAGAAGTAAGATGATCATATTGATACCATCAACCAATTGGGGGCTGTATCTGGTTGCCATACGGTTGTTGTCATGATTACCGACCTAAAAAAGTACATTCACTTTAATTACTCTGATAAGGCAACAAATATTTCAAAATGACTATTAAAATAAATGCTTACCACCCAGTTCGCATCTTTATCAAGAGGCTTGTATGTCAAAAATTTATCGATAGCTCTTTTAATATCACCAGCAGACGACGAGCCATCAACATCTGTGATCAAATCGAAGTTAAAAGGTATTTGAGCGCCCACCCTATCGCCTTCACCGTAATATTTAACTACATTCTCAATCGTAGCGTACACTTCCGTCATCATCACCCTGGTTAGTCCATCTTTAGCCTTAAACTCGTCAAGGATATCTCTCCAATCGTAAACTACGTAATATGTTTCATTTAGATCCTTTGTATAAATATGGTCAAGCGAATCGTGGTCGTTAAGAGCTACTCCAATAGCGCCCGATCTGGGTTCATCGGGATATACGCCATTCCATAGATTTTTATCAACCTCAAATAGGCAATTGATAGCGTCAACTCTAAACCCGGCAACACCTTTTTCGAGCCAAAAACGGATCACATTCTAAAACAAAACAGAACAATTTTATTTTTGTTCGCATTACCAACGTTTTATTTTGTAACTATAGTTATTATTTTTCTTACATTCATCTCAGCAACAACATCAGGGTTTCTGTAGTTCAGATCAGGTTGACCGACAACGAATTGATGCAAGTAATATTTTCCAACTTCTTCTCTATATTCCCAAGCGCTGTTATGAAAGTGGCTGAGCTAAAACAGCAAATCACATTTTAAAATATTATACAAGGCTAATTAAAACAAAAATGCTTTATTTTGCAACAACTAGAGTTTTACCCAGTTATTCGGTGGGTTCATGTTTCCGTTCTCATCAATAACTCCGTCTTCCCAAATATAATAGTTGTAGTATTTTTCATCACCTTGCAGAGCTTTTTGAAACCACACACTTTCATTAGATGTATGGTTTGGTACAAGATCTAATACAACTTTGATTCCTAGAATAGATAATACATTTCTTATACATGTATTTATTTATTAAGGATAATGTACATATATAGTCTCACCAGCAGCATCACTGAATACAAATATACTAATTGATACATAGTTGTACATACCTAGTTCTTCAGCCCTTGCAGTAAGGGCTTCAAAATCTTCCATGGTACCGTATTCATCGTGAATAGCATAAAAGTCGGAGATATCGTATCCAAAGTCGTACATGGGCGATTGGAACATAGGTGACAACCAAATAGCCCCAACACCAAGTTCGTTAAAGTATTCCATTTTTGATGTTATACCTTAAATAAATCATATTATCTTATTTTCAAATTCCAAGATCAACATTTATAACTCTAATTATTTCAATATTTAAATAGCATTACATAAATTGTAAACTAAAATGTTAGACCAGTGTATTAACGTCTGCTGTTCTACATTGACTTAGGAGACAAGTTCACGTACATTCCAACCCTGGATGCATATGTCAATACCTCTATTTAAATATAAAACAAGAGCAAAACATAGTTAAAAATATTGCTATTAAAGTCATACCGTTTAGATCACCGATGCCATCACCATCACTGTCTGCAAACGATCTAGGATAAATTTGATAAAAAATGGTTGACTGCCACCAATCTTGTTCTGGTTCGTGTTTTCTATCAATAGCATTGCTAGAACAAACTGCTACCAAAAACGGCAGTATAAATATTGCCTTCATTTTCCAAATACTTATCGAACCGAAACTGTTGCGTATTTGGATTAACGTGACTTATATAGCTGTTAAACATTCAAACCCCCCCTGAAGTGGTTCACAATCTCTGATATATATTATCTTTGACACCGCTGGTATGTATTGGTAAATACAATCCACAAACAACTTATATAATCTGATGAAAGATATTTTTCTGAAGATGAATGTGTGATTCTTTTATCAGCATTCAGATAAATGTGTCAGTTTTATTTTATACATTTTCAGTATTTATTGCCTCCTCTTTAAATAAAATGCATCCGCAAATATATTATTTGTACCTATTTTCATATTTATTTGTATGTTAAGTATATTGCTTTTAATAATTCGTATTTATTTTGTTTGATTACAATGCAATTTGGAGCTGGGATGATCTACATATGCAACATTGGCTCTTACATATTTTGTTTATTTTATACAATGACAACATGAAGTAGGACTATTAGAATCAAACTAATATTATCTAAAAAATCGTATTGACAAAATAAAACGTACAGATTTTCACTGTTCACATTACAAGTTCTACTATACAACCTTTGTTAATATATTTACTAAAGCTAATTTTATTCTAAGACCACGAGCTAGACTTGAAACTCAACTAAAATTAACATCATTACAGGAAGCCACAAAAAATATTTTTACTTCCTTGAAATACTTGGTCAATGGAGTTACAGTTCACGTCAGCATACGTAGAACCAAAGCTTCGTCGGCAGCTAAATCCACATTATTTGCATTAAGAACGTCGCTGGAATTATATAAGGAAAGATTAATATAAGATTCGCACATATTTTTACAAGTCTAATAATTAAAAACATTATTTCTTTAAGCATTTCTAAATTACAAGAAGTGAAATAATTGTTAATCTTATAGATACTTTATTTCAATATACCTACTTCATAGATCTGGACGACAGTATACTACTAGCTTCAACTTCCATTTGACCAAAAACCAAGTCAAAACAAGTTAAGTTTACAACATTGTATGTGCGTCCAATATTCATAACTATTACGTATGTGTCATCTTGGTACCATCTGTAACCATGAAATTAGTCTTTACTTATTTCACAATATAAGTTTGCTATTGGAAAAGTGATAGAAAATGGAGGCTTGTTAATTGAAGTTGTCACTTCAATTAACAAGCCTCAATTTTCTGGGCAGGCTAAGTTGCGTGTAGAGTCGATGGTCGATGGAGCAGAAAATTCCTAGAGTGGAGAACAGGCACAGGAAAGCGCAGTATCGGACATACTCAAAGTAGAAGGATGGTTGACCTCGTGCAGATTTCTGGAAGTCGGGGCTTACTGTGTGCTAGAGATTGTACCATGTGTCTGTCTATGGCGGATGCCAACAGTTATTTTTAAATTTTTATCCATACGGTGGATAGCTACATGGTAATATTATGACTGCTCATTCATAACGAATGTTTTTCAGTAAACAGTTAAGTGTCGATACTATAGGAAACTCCCCTAAGATTACTTATAATATATTTAGAGAAGTCATAATTATGATAACATAACACTGTGTTGTAGCTGATAATGATAACAGACCTCTTGAATGCAAACACGTCGTGACTAAGTGCTTGACTCTCAAACCGGCCAGCTAGGAAGGCTGGGCGTTTACGAAGAAACGAGAGAGTCTTGTAGACCATGTAATGTGACTGGGGAGATGATTGCTGGTAAGCATTGATGTTCTCGTACCCATCAGCTATAGGAAGCCAGCTTTCGTGGCCTTTAGTGAACCCTGTATCAATAGAAAGATTTTAATACTCTTATCATACCAACATTTTTCATCATACGTAAGTTTTACTTTATAGTATTTTGCTCTTGGCAGTGTTTTTCAAAACATCCATACTTTAAAATGAAAAGCGTTTTTAATAATAAAAAAAGCATTTAAAATTACTTAAACGGTAGGGCTTTACAGCCCATACATGTTACATTCATTCTGAAAATTCTTAGTTTGTTTGCAATTGTTTTATTTAAATGAGTTGCTCAAAAGTATTAGTACCAGCTTTACGATCGCCGCTCCACTGGTACGGCGTACGCGCACCGTCTCTCGAAACCTCAACGAAGTTGACAGGGTCGTCCGTGTCACAAGCAAGCTGGTCTTTAGTTTGTACCCAAGGCACATTCCCATTTAACATTCCTAATTCTTCTCCCTTAAAAAATAATAAATATGTACTGAAGTATGTTAATATAGTATGAAGGAAAAAATAATCTTAATATATTTTTACCATGTATGTGATTGCGATTCCGGGAAGCAAAAGGACTAGCATATTGAATGCATCAACCAGCTCTGGTCTGAATCGCGTGGCTACCCTTGCTCTGTCATGATTACCGCTCTGAAATCGTTTTATCATAAAAGCATAAGTTGTCTAACAACTACATAATATGTGTACAATATATCATTGATTTGCTAACATTAAAAGAACGGTCAAATAATATATGTATACATATGTTAACCGTAACTAATTAGATTAAAGATAATAAAAGACTCTGCACTTATTTTAATTGATGTTCCTCAATAAGTTTAGATCATGATTGCTTCCTGTTCCAAATTTATTAAGTGAGTGACCCACGTCAAATTATATTGGATACCTAAATTGAAGTGTGTCTGTTATTTGACAACCGGTCTGGCCTAGTGGGTAGTGACCCTGCTTATGAAGCCGATGGTCCTGGGTTCGAATCCCAGTCAGGGCATTTATTTGTGTGATGAGCACAGATATTTGTTCCTGGGTAATGGGTTGTATGTATTTAAGTATTTATGTGTATCTCTATCTATCTATTATATATATCGTCGTCTAGTACCTACAACACGAGCCTTACTGAGTTTACCGTAGGACTAGGTCGACATGTGTAAGATTGTCCCGAAATTTTTATTTATTTATTTATATAAAAATTGATTTATGTGGGTAGACTCATTTATTTTCTGTAATAAATAATACTGAAGGTACTTCGTCTGTTGTATGTCATATCAATATGTGCTCCATAGCATATTCAAGTCATATGCCCATTGAATTAATAGTATTTCATTAAACATAATAGTAACAAAAACTGTAAATCAGTAGAATAATCTCCCTAAAAATTGATCAACCAAGTATTACATAATAGATGTTTATTTGTGTTGTATAGTTTGTTAATCATTTATTTCAATGATTTTCTAAATATTTATGCTATTACAAAATTATTACAAATTGTAATTAGTCGTTAGTCATCGTTGTTAATAGGAATATGGCATTGTGAAAGGGACATAATTATATTATAACTACCACAAATATGCATGTTTTATTTATTAAGATGCCATAAAACTATAGTTCAAAAAGCGACCCTGGGGAACTTAACCTTGACGATGATTGACATAAAATAGTTGATTGAGTCATAAGTTCAAACTAGTGAGTAAAGTTGAAAGTAAAAGTAATTGTTTGACGACAAGTTTGGCCTAGTGAGTAGTGAACACGCTTATGAAGCTGATGGTCCCGGGATGAAATCCTAGTAAGGGCATTCATTTGTGTGATGTGCACAGAGTTCCCGAGTCATGTGTGTTTATATACATTTGTATTTAAGTCGTGTATGTATAATATATACTTAACCACAACACTAGCCTTCTTAAGCTTACCATGGGGTTCTGTCAAAATGTGTAAAAATGTCCTGTAATATTATTTCTTATTATTTATTTATTTATGTAGTAGCAATAATACATTCACGAAAATAATAAATATCACCAATCTGATCAGAAAGATTTGAATTTTATCGCGTTTCTGACGCAGACTTGTCCACAGCATCTTATCAGATAATTATTTAGTGTCTTCGATATTTTATGTTTTTAATGTGCACATATCTGGGCCATTGCTTAAAAGTTTTATGCAAATAGAACTCAAACATTAGTAAAGTAGGCGACATGAAAAACTTTATGTAACATTCGACAAAGCGTGAAATAAGGCTTTTTAAAAATGTGGATGTCAACTTTAACTAGCCTTTTTCGATACCGCTTGATGAAGTCGACCACAATGTATGTCCTAGTTCCGTCTATAATATTTTATTTTATATTTTTAATATGTCCATCCTTACAGAAATTGACTGAATTCCACGGTTAGCTCAAGAAGGCTTGTGGGTCTCACTTTACTCAGCCAATTATATATATAATATATAAATGCGTAGAAAGCACCCATGCCTCAGAAATAAATATCTGTGCACATCACACAAATAAATGCCCATACTGGGATTTGAACTCAGGACCATCGGCTTCATAGGCAGGATCACTACTCACTAGGCTCACTAGGTTTTGGCCTAGTGAGTAGTGATCCTGTCGTCAAATTTATTAACTTACCATCCAGTTAGCAGGTTTCATTTGCGGTTTGTATGTCATCCACCGGTCAATGGCAAACTTCAAGTCTCTTGCGTCCGATTCTTTGCGCAAATCGTCGATAAGACCAAAATTTACCGGAATATGGCTGCCAAAATTATTTCCTTCTCCATAATATCGTACCAAATTCTTTATGTTTGATGTCGTAGATTCAGTTAACAGTACCCTATATTCAGAAAGCAGGATTTAAACCAAGTGTATAGTGTAAGTGTAGTGTAGTGTAATAGGAACAAATCTATATTCTCTCAGCGTTTCAATCTCACGATTCAGCGAGGAAATGCTGCCAGCTTCTTCGGTACTTCTTTAGATTCACTTTAGCTTTAGTTGAATATTATCTTTAGTTTTAATTATTGATTTTTTTTGTAGTATCAGTTATTCTTCTATTAGAAATAAAATATAATTGGGCTATCACAGATACATAGCTTTCTAGTCGCACAATAAGCTTAAGTACTAGAAACTATACATACTAGACGAATACAATATACTTAGTATTGAGTTAAGTGCCTCAGACAAGTAACTGAGGAATAAATATAAAACAAAAAAGAAACATGGGATTTGAAATCCATAGGTCGTAGGTAAACTCCTGACTGGTACCAAAGAATTTTTCGGAATTTATGTACGAGATATCACTTGACATTTACCAATTGCTTTTCGGTGAAGGAAACCATGCGGCTCCCATGAGCCATGTCAAAATTCCGGGACAGCGCGAAGAAAATGATAAATATATTAGAAAAACACACATATATTACAATTATACCTGGTAAGTTTATCCCTTATAGTTATACTATCAAACACATCTCTAAACATGGATATTAGGTCATATGATTCTTTCAAGTCTTTGGTATAGATGTGGTTCAGATATTTATAGTCATCTTTATCGAGTCCTAATTTTCCAGATTTGGGTTCGTTGGGATATCTGCCACCATAAACGTCATTATCAACCTCAACCAGATGGTTTACGGAGCTCATCTTCATTCCTGCTATTCCCTTTTCTAGCCAATATTTTATGATATTCTGAAAAAAAAAAACACTTAAATAAACGTAAGAAAACATTATTGATTTTACATAAAACCGCACAAAAGGCCTTCAGGCATTCGCTTCTAGTCAACCATAGGGCCAAACAGAATGCGTACAAATACATTTTAATTTATCAGGTAGCAAGAATATTTGAAAAACAAGTAACTATTGGACTAAACAGGTTACGTCATACACCTAAAGAATATTTGATGTTCGTTAATTATGCGTGATACAAACGTACTACCTGGGATTCATGAGCCACTTGCCTATATTTTTAACTAAGCCCTTTAATACCAATCGGGCGTCATTAAATATCGGGTCGGTTATTCACCAAGCGTAGGTGGCTTGACAATCCCTGTACGTGACTAAATAAAAACAGCTGTTTACGAAAGTGTTTACACATTTCTGGTAAATATTGCTAAGAGGTTCCCTAAGGCGTATTAAAAAGGGTTGGATAGAGACATTCGCAGCGAACGGGTGTGTTTAGGCGACTCACAGAGCGACAAGCATGATTCCGGGAGTCATGAGTTCTTTCACTTACTTTGTCAAATGAGTGATTCATTTGACAAAGTGATTTTGACATATAAACTGGGCTCGTATATTAGAGTATAGCTTTTTACCTTTATCTCCTCAACGACAACGGGGTTTCGGAAGTTTAGATCAGGCTGGTATTTCCCAAACTGATGTAGATAGTACTGCCCTCTGGTAGGCGCGTACTCCCACGCACTTTTTCTGAACATGCTGACCTAGACAATTAATTCGTTATTTTATGTTGTTTTTGTAATCTACGCAAACACACATAAAAATACGTAGGTATTTAGAATATAATATAATAGAATAGAATATTTGTTTATTCGTAGACACACAACACAAAGGTGGCAGATATACAAATAACATAAAACATACAAGGAAGAAAGTGCCACGAAATGGCCTCATCTCAGCGTAATGCTGGCGACATCCAGCCCTGATCTGACAGGGGTCCAAACCTGGAACCATCCATTAGCTAATCATGGTGACTCAGGCAGGGTTTGCTTTGGAGTCCAGTAAGGCAGCGGAGCGGTATGCGAAGTAAATTCTACCAATAGAACTTTTATTCAGAATATATTATGCGATTGCCTATTGGTGGATTTTTATCCGCTCACCGCACCGCTACATCGCTCCGTTCCAGTGGACAGGCAGCCTTAACTTTTTTTTATGACATAGGCGGCAAACGAGCAGACGGATTGCCTGGTGGTAAGCAATTACCGTCGCCCATGGGCATCCGCAACACCAGGGGAGTCACAAGCGCGTTACCGGCCTTTAAGGGGGGTTGGAGCTCTGCGAACCTTACTCACCATCAGGAACACACTACAGATCTGAAAGGTAGCAGTGCTATTATGGCTGTGGTCTTCTGTAAGGAGGAGGTACTTCCCCAGTTGCTGCTCCAGATTCAAGCGTGATGGTCATCGCTGTACCCTACCTCTCATTGTTGGACGTAGTTTAAGGACATACCCGGGTCCAAAGGTAAATACTTAAATATAAACGAAACAGAATACCCAGTTGTTCGGTGGACTGTGGGTGCCGATGCTGTCCAAGTGACCTAACGCCCAAATATACCAGTCGCTGTAATACTCATCCTTTGCAACTGATTTTTGAAACCAGTCACTCTCGTTGCTAGTATGGTTAGGTACAAAGTCCAGAAGGACTTTAATATCTGAAAGGTTTAAAGAATAATACAAAAAATAGGAGTTTTGTCTATTACAGTTGACTCGCTGTTACTTCTTTACAATTTGTAAGTCAAGCATAGCGCTTGTTTATTTAAACGAGAGACTTACATTAGTCTTTCCCTTAAATTTCAAACACCAGTAGTAAATGACGCATTTAAGCCTAGTAAGCAATATTTAAAGCGGGTCACTCACGAACTTTAAACTTTTCTTGTCATATATCGATCAAATTGCAATTATTTAGAATGACCATTCCTTGTGGATTTTGGGGTGTGTGACTTGATGCCAATACTGTGTAATAATGTTGAAATCTCAAAACTTCAAACTTACTCAGTTTATCTGCTTCTTTTATAAGTAGTTCAATATCTTCGTTGGTTCCGTAGTCGGGATGGACTGCATAGTAATCAGACACATCGAAGCCAAAGTCGTGAAGTGGTGACTTAAAGATTGGGGACAGGCATATCGCGTCAATTTGCAACGATTTTAGGTGCTCCAAGCGGGAAATAATTCCTTAAATAATTTGTTAAATTTAACTTAGCCATTTATACATTAAACATTAAATAACAGTAAAATGAAGTATAAAAATATTAGGAACTGGTCTTTGGTACATTACCAACAAACGTCAAAATTACAAACTTAAATAATTAAGAATAATTATCTGATCAAAAAAGCATCAACTCCTTGAAGTTGTAAAGAATTATACCTCTAATATCGCCAATCCCATCGCCGTTGGTGTCGAGAAATGAACGTGTGTAGATCTGGTAGATAAGAGCACTTTCCCACCAGTCTTGACGGATTACCACTGTGTTGCTGTGCGCAATCGACACCACTGCCGCAATAGTCGCCAGTTGCCACATGATGCCTTTTGGCATTATCCTAAAACTGTTTTAAAGTTTTCTATACGTGTATATAAATTGAAGATGTATTAAATAAAATTTCATTTGGGTCACTCACTGAAACTTGAAACTACTACTAAAAGTAACCCGAACCAAATCACATGAGTGACCCAACATAGTAATAGTTATATTTGACAAAAAAAAGTTTTACACAGAAATAATTGTACAGTTGTGAGAAAGAATCAAGTATTTACCATCAATTACTATCTTAGCAGATTTTTTCGGCAACTACGAATACTACTAAAAATGTATAAAAAAATAATAATTAGAGAAGATCGTGACACACTTGCACACCCTACTATGACCGATTTCAGACCCGTCTGCGCTCTATATACACTGTCACTGTATGTTTTAATAACAGTTATAAGTTTAAAAATACACTGCATTGTACTTGTGTAGAATATTTGAGACCAAAAGTCTCACACAGTTATATAACAATGAATTAGTCTCATAACTGATACCTAACGTTTAATTAAACAATATTATAGGGCCTCAGCCACTAAAGCTGGGGATGTGGGTTCAAATGGTGCCTCGGACGCCAGAGGGCCAAGTAATTTTTTACATATCATTTATTTCAATTTATCCCACGCGAGGAAGAAGATTTATATTAACACGTTCGCTGCGGCATCGGGCCGATCGACCCCTCCTCAAGTATGGTTAACTGTGATGTTTAACTAATTGCCGCAGCGAACATGATTAATATTTAGAGAAGCAAATAAATATATTGTTGCAAACGATGTCTTATATGTTACTATAAGCAGTGATCGTACGGTAAAGCTGGATGGCTTAGAAGATTTTGAGGCTGCTTTAATAGTTTTAAAACATAAAAGATAAGAAAAAAACTTTTACTTGGCGAAACACACGATCATGTAAAGTCGCCTCTTCATTTTGAAGCCACAACATTTTACAGTATGTCAAAACTCCCCTTTTATATATTTATGGTCTTATATGATTCTTCATTCTTGTTATATAATATTATATATCGTTATCCAAAAATGATGCGTAAAATTCTGCTGGAAGTATTATCAATATTATTTTTAATAGAAATTGCATTACACTACATGGCGATAACAAACACTTTTGTGAATTTATTAATTAATACCATTAAAACTGTTGTGAGCCATGTTACTACTATTTAGTTACAAACGGATAAACTGTGTGTGTCGGTGTGTCCTGACTCGGTTTTGAAGATGGGTACCAGAGCTTACCCGAAACATGTCGCCTAGTGCGATATAATTACACGTGAGTTTATTAATTAATATTCCGCCTATGCCTATGATATATCCAGTTTACTTAATAGTTAACCAAACAACAACTATGTTTGACAACAAGTAAAGAGGAGTTAGTGACTCGTACTAGCACTTTAATGATTTTTTCTTGCATTTTATAATTATTCAGATAACTAGTGTGATTCGATTAGTTTAATTAGTCGTAGTAGTAGAATATCGTACTTATATAATCTTCTTTATTTTCAGGTAAGCCGCCTTCGAAATTATATTAAATGAAATCATATTATATGGCAAGTTCAAGTAAGTTGTCAATAATATTAGCTGGTTAACCAAAACTGTCAGTAACCAGTACGAAAAAAAACATAATACGAAAAAAGTACGAAAAAATACACATAAGTTTAAAACCATTATTTTTGCATAAAATGTATAATTTTGAAAGCACTATTATTACTTTACGGCTTTACTAAGTTTCAGATAAGTTCATAATTTTCGTTCTTTTCTTTTTTTGGTATTTTATGTACATGTTTTCAATGTATAAAATAAACCGGATTATTTTTTTCTTGTCGGTAATATATATTATCTTCTGTGTAGGGTTAAAAACAGTGGTAGTCTTTTTTTTGAGTTCATAAGTGCATTGTGATTCAAACATTTTATTTTTTTATTTCATACGATTTGAAGTAACCGTTTGATATGTAAAACTCATAACATTTGGCATTACATTATTTCCATTTCAAGTTTATCCTTATAAAGCCCCGCTTACACGATATTCCGGACGCCCCAAACCACATCAAACTACCCTCGGCTGATTACCATTCCGGGCCAGAAAGGGTCACGAATGTAGCCCTTTGTTTTTATAAAATATTTTGTACTAGGCTTTTTAGGCTGGAATGCTCCGTGTGTTACCCACCTTTTTGCTAAATTGGATCTTTTTAACTTGATTGTGCTCAAGTGTTGGATATAACAGAAGATTTTTGGGTTATTTTCTCGCAAACTTTTTCTTTCTTTATCCTTGATTAGATTTATTACTTTATCCATGGGTGGTTAATAAATACATAACATCAATATTTTGGAACAGTCAGCAGCAAAAGTTGCGAAGCGTTTGAAGTGTTCAAAATGACCTACACGCACTCTTATTCTCTAGACAATAGAGACGTGTTGACCTCATTTTGAACACCTCAAATGCTTAGCTACTTCTGCTGCTGACTGAACAATTGACCTATTTCTATAGTAAGTGTAAGATTTGTGTTGTACTAAGGTACACAATTTATGATAAACATAACTATGTACAGATGAATACCCTGGCCAAGATTCAAACCTGGATTTCATGCCATGGCAACTAGGCTAGGAGACCGATGAATATAATTGAAATTCAATATTAATGATGATGTTTAACTGTAAACCGAACAAAATGTTAAACAAACATTTTCCATTTTTCAAGAGAAACAAGTAAAGCTAACGACTCTGACCTTTGAAGGAATAATATTTTATTCAATGCTCAGCCATTGTGCAGCGTCTAAGTAACACGATAATGTTATCTTTTACGCATTTCAACAGGGTTGTCGAGTTCTTAGTGCATATAGTAATTCAGACGACCGGTCTGGCCTCGTGGGTAGTGACCCCGCCTATGAAGCCGATGGTCCTGGGTTCGATTCCCAGTCGGGGCATTTATTTGTGTGATGAGCACAGATATTTGTTCCTGAGTCATGGGTGTTTTCTATCTATTTAAGTATTTATATGTATCTATCTATTATATATATCATCGTCTAGTACCTACAACACAAGCCTTACTGAGCTTACCGTAAGACTAGGTCGATTTGTGTAAGATTGGCCCAAAATATTTATTTTTTTATTTATATTTGCACGCTATATAATAGTATTCAAACATTACACAATGAAGCTATACCAGTTTGCAACTGCAGTTCATAAAGACATAATGCTTGACCTGGGATTCGTTTATAGGAAACGCAATCAAATATATACAAATGTATTGAAATTACAGATCGAACGAAAAGTCACGTAATCCATGCATAATTTTGGTTTCGACTGATTTTCTATAAACGATTACAATCATGCCTGTAGCCCCTGTTTAAATCTTGTGGTGACTAATGGGAACATGCAACAAGCCGTAACGATCTACGGAGAGACAGGGGGGGTAACCAAGTCCAGTAGGGTACCAACTTCTTATAAAAAGCCTGCTCAATTTATTTATTTAAACTTAAATATGTACAAATTTTGGACTTGATGCCAAATGCTATTCTCTGTCAACCATTGGGCTAAAAAGAAACACAATAGTTGGTGCAGGTAGAAAATATGACGAGAAGATATTGTTAATAAAGTCACATTAAAAATGGATATGAAAACAAAAATACATACATAAAGTAAAGTACTCTAGTCAGTTATTTTAGAGATTTGCGGCAAGTCAAGCAAGGGTTGCGACAGAGGGTTGTTTAAGACAACCATGTTTTGCCTGAAGATGGCAGTACTGTAATCACCCCAATTTCTCAACGAAGCTGATTAACTTTATGTTACCTACTGCTTGTTAGCTACTTGGAGATGATAGGGTGTTAGTTAATCTATTTCTACTAGAATTTTACATATGGCACATGCAACCTCTCATATCCGAAGGGTTTTGGAAATTCGGCTGGGATCAGGTGCAGTAATTGGGTCCCTATCATAATGTAGTCACTTTATAGTGACATGTAAGGATTTCAATTCTATGGCTAAGGGGTCCTATTGAGTTTCATAATAGGCTAGTATCCTCCTTGATTTTCCCCTAACTGAAAAGTTACTGACAAATAATTCGGCTGGGATCAGGTGCAGTAATTGGGTCCCTATCATAATGTAGTCACTTTATAGTGACATATAAGGATTTCATTTCTATGGCTAAGAGCCCATTAAGGCCTATTATGAAACTCAATAGGACCCGAGTTTCATAATAGGCTAGTATCCTCCTTGATTTTCCCCTAACTGAAAAGTTACTGACAAATACCAGATATCGGTACGAGCCAAAATTAAAAATAAACTTTAACTGTCCAACTAGGCTGTCTAATGTTATCATCATAAATCGAACTTATTTATGTTTCATATTGCAATATTACCTAGTTATATAAAATATTTCTTTACAAAATATTTCTATCGTAATAATTTCATTATTTTGAAAAAAAAAGGGTTTATATTCTCAAATGTGTATGTGACTGAGGTGAAATGCTTGTCAGTCTTGTATAAACAAGTACATATTGGTTTTAACAAAAACACAAGTAGTGGCAGCCCTAAGCTTTGTACAGAACTATGTTATTTTAGTATTTCCAATGTCCCTTTAACGAGGAACAGCAATGCCAATATTATCTTATTTTTCTACAGGGAATAAGAAAAAGGCATTATTTTTATTAATATAGATTTTATTGAACCTGCAATATGTCTTTAATATTTGCAAATCATTTTCAACTATTTCTTGGCACCCAATTCAGAGATTTCATATTGAAAGTCGTAGCACGTTTTACCTCTAGACCACCTACGAGTGTCGCAACTCTTTACATATTAATGAAAAAAGTAAAATTGAAAATATTAAATTTAGCCCGTAAAAGGATATACATTAAGTTTGAAAGTACGCTGGCTTTTAAATAAAACAGAGCTTATTAAATTTATTATATTATCATAACCATCGTATGAAAAGAAGCATTGCATGTAATTTGCAAGTCAATTTACATTTTTGTAACTTTGCCTTATAGGAAACTTCAGCCTAAAAGAACGTTATACAAACACTCGTTAAGAAAGCCTTCTTAAGACCTCTCATTGTAAACGATATGACGTCGTTTCTGACGTCGTTCACGTCGATCCACGTCATTGAGATGCAAACAAGTCTTGACGACATTTATGGAAACATTTCAACGCCCGTAAATACTTAGAGGGAAATGGGAATGGACCAATTTGCGCAACATGTATTTACAAAGTGACCTGTTTGAACTGGTACTGAGTGTACCTTGTATATATTTCTTAATTCATAGAAGTCCTTCAAAATCAAGAACCGTTTCCTGAAATAGTACCTACTAACTTTTGCTTTTTCACTCTAACAGTTGTTGTAAAGACTATTGGTAGATGTGGAAACCTACGTGGCGAGTTGGCTATATGTTTAAAGTCCAGTGACACCTCTCTAGCTCTCTACCCTTAGCCCTTTGCGCCCGTGTTGCCCTTGATCCTTCTTTTATGTTGCTTTTTGTGGAGGCCCATCTCGCATAGGGCTAGTTATCGTCTGCCGGAAATAAAATTGTTTACCATTTTATTAGGCAGCCGTCCAGTTTTTTATCCAGTAGTCCAGTAGCTAGTCCATCCTTTCCACCCAATAGCCTAGTACATTCAAGATTCCATTAAAACTCAATAGTCCTTACACCATGACGGATGCTGTATCTGTGTCCAATGATACGGAAAGGGGAAACATCCGCTTAGAGAACCCCTTACATTTCATTAAATTGTCGAAGAGGCCGCTGCGCGTTAGCTCGATCCGGCTCCGCGTACGCCTCCCAAATGTCCGGAACACCATTTTTCCGTGTACGGAAAAAGCATACTACATTTTTACTGATACTTATTTTAGAAAATGACAGCCTCGGAAAGCTAAACTATAATAGTATTACGCTACATCCATCAACCCATTACTAGCTGTCGCACGATGGATTTGACGCCTTTGTACTTGAAAGTACGAGCAAATTGAATGACGCTAAAGACGACCTCAGACCAGGGCTGAGGCCAGAGACGGATTAAACGTAAGAACTGCAGATGCCCCACGGAGCCATACGCGGTGTTGGTAATTGGCGAATACTGTAGCAAACTATGCAATAAGCACGACATTCGACAATTATTATTGGTGTTATTTCAATCGAGACGCATTGTTTCATTTTCTTCCATTGCAAGAAAGTTGGTTGGCCTTATTCTTCACTAAGAAAACATGGAAAAAGAAAAGCATAATATATTGTAGGTATATTGAATAGAGGTTTGCAAAAACCCACCCACTTGGCCGTCCTTGACAGAAGTGAGGCAACTATATTTGCCCAAATACAAAGGTATTATAGATAGAAAAAAATTTTAATGTACTATTTTTCTCATCCCCATCTGATGGACAGCAGCTACACCGAATCAACAGCTACTGCGGTCGCCAATCCGCCTGCCGCGTGGTGACTATGGCGAACCCCAACCCAAGATAATAAGTCATATTTGAGGAGCCCCATTTCCCACAGTGGACATCTTACGGCCATTACTGATGATGATGAATTATATTTTTTGTTCCTTTATTTTTAAAAACATTTTTTTTTATTCAAAAGTGAACTTAAAATAAAAATTGCATTAAACCTTCCCAAACTGTGACGTTTCATCACGAGATGCTCCCATTGTTTAAACAATAATTTATGTCCATTGCAGCAGATGTATTAAAATTGTTAAAATTATTATTATATGGAAATATCAATACGCCTTGTACGATCATGATATAGTTCCTCTATATCGATAATTTGGTTTTATTTGCAAGGCGTTTGGACTTACGCTTAGCGTGTTTACCCATATCTTAGATAATAAATCACAGAATGGCATTTTGGCATGTGTCTGTAGTGATTTAATCTTCACTAAATAAAGCGTAAAGCGTATAGCGTTCATCTACAACAAAAATATGTGATAGTTAAATACAGTCACGAAAGATTCGATTAACGATCTTTAAACTGAAATGTCTCTGGTTGAAGGGTTCGAGTTGTATTTTACGGTTTGCCTATTGGGGTTACTGGGACACGAAATATAAGATTTTTTTCTTTAAGATTTGATTAAGAGTACTCGGTTAAAGCAATGAACTGAAAATTTGTTCAACTGTTTTTTTTTTTTTGTTTAAAAAAAGGGCAAATACTTAGGTAAGCAGCGTTGTTTTAGTTCAGGATTTTAACAGATAATTTAAACTTTTTGAACAAATTGTATTCTACAAAGATAGTGCGATGAACAATAACCTTAATACGTACGAGTAGGTATGTAGTTACGTAATATTAATTTCCAATCCTAATAGCAAAAATTTTTTTAGCACTTTATATCAGCCATATACTAAAGGCGATAGATAAGATATAATTCTTACACTAAGTACATAGTTCTGAACGCAACACTCTTTAACACCACATTCCTACTTATACAAGAAACATTTCCGTGAAAAACTCTCCTATATATGAACTCAATGTAGTTGCGAAGTGAATTCATATGAAACTTTCGTCAAAATTTGGATAGAGAACGACAACATGCATGCACAGACACATTACCAGTACCTAGGTACTGTATAGTGTATGGATGTGTCTTTTAGTTATGTTTTACACACATATATTTTATTGCTTATCTTATATTACAATTTCTTTAAGAATCTGGTTTTACTGCGGGCGTATATTACAACAGTATGAACGTTCTTCACGAATAATGGCGTGTAAATGAATGGATATGCATGTTAGGCGCCCCTCGATAAACAAAAGACGGTGAAGACTTCGAGCGTTCATACATGGCGAACCTATAGTCTAGATTTAGTGCTAGGCGATGTACAGCGGCGCTGCCGCGGAAATCGATTTACTTTTTCTAACGATTGTCTTTATCACTCTCATGACGCCTTAACTGCACTAAAAGAGAAAGATGCTCGAAATTTACGAACTTCGATGTTCGCGGTTCATATAGAATTACACTATAGCATGCGAAGTGGTCTAGAAATCTAATTGGTTGATATACCTACGGTAATATTAAAGACGTTGATTCTGTTCATTATTGTGAAACAAATGGTTTCGACTTTTGTCTAATTAATGATTATACTAAGGATGAAATTTTCAATGTACGGCACAAAATAAACAACTAAAAATACCTACTAAAATTTAATTTCATCACGTTTGTGCCGTGTGATGCCGGCTGACTAGAATAGCACCACCCCATCTCCTCCCGCGGGTGTCGTAAGATGCGACAAAGGGAAACATCCTACGGACGGGCAGGGGACGGGCCTACTGCGGTCGCCAACCCGTCTGCCAAGCGTGGCGACTATGGCAACTACCCCCAAGTTGATACAAGTCATATTTGTGGGAGGCCTATGTCCAGCAGTGGACTGCATACGGCTGAAATGTATGTATGTATGTATGTAAGTCACTGGGTGGACCCGTGTAGGAATAAAATTTAAATTCATTATACGCAATATAATCCATTTTGGTTTTCCGTGTTTTTTAAATAATATATACGTATATTTTACGTTGAATTATTTCACGAATAATTATCGGCAACCGAAGACAAAGTAAAGTCATATGAACCTCATTAACTTTTGTAGATATTACATTTCGCCATTATATGCTTAGACTCTCAGACTTGTATCATGAACATTCCTATATATATATAGCCTGTAGCTCAGAATACGAGATGACCAGGTGCAGTAAATCCGTCGATCCCAAATGCTGGATATTGATGAATAGAGAGCATGCAACAAATGGCAGCCGGACGGAAATCTAAAGGACTGCAGTTAGGTAATACAAGTACATAATTTAGTACTAGTCCTATAGAGCAGACAATTCAGTAAACGGTACGGGGGAGATTACAAAATCTACATAGTTGAATAGAAAATTAGTAACCTATCAAAGATTCAACTAGAAACAAAACATTGCAGACGACAGGTTTGGGCTAGTGGGTAGTGAAAATATTAATTTTTGGACCCGGGTCCTTAAAATACGTCCAACAATGAGAGGTAGGGCACAGCGATGACCATCGCGCTTGAATCTGGGGCAGCCCAACTGGGGAAGTACCTCCTCCTTACAGAAGACCGAAGCCATAATAGCACTGTGACCTTTCGGGTATGTAGTGTTGTGTTTCTGATGGTGAGTAAGGTTCCCAGAGCTCCAACACCCACCTTATTAGACATATATAAAATATTCTTTTAGTCATTATGTAAAAAAAAAAACTAAAACGCGTATTTAAATTTATTTTAAAATAGTTTTTTATAATATACAATCAATATTTTTTTCATGTTCGTCGGTATTAATAATTATACCCTGAATTATACCAGGTATGGCTTATTACTATTTACTGATTTAAAACTGTAGTAATAGAAATTAGTGACATATCGAGTAGTAATATATATCGACATTCTTTATCGATATCAAATTAGAATGATTTGCGTTGTGCAATAAAATCACACTTTAAAATTATATTTAAATACTGTGTGCCTCGAGTGTTGTTGTGAGGTGGCAGTAATGAACCATGTCTATTCTCGTTTAAATATTAAGATTCTTAAACTTGGAATAATAGTTGTTCTAACAGTTGACCACTTACCTCTTATCTTGTTGTCATTTTATCATCGCCTGATCCAGTAACAACAAGAAATAGTTAAATACTAAATATTCACTTCTTTTAAATAACTAAGTAAATATTTGGGGATAATCTTACATAAATCGACCTAGCCATACGGTAAGCTCAGTAAGGCTTGTGTTACAGATACTATTTAGACGACGATATATACAGGGCGTCCCAAACTTATGGGACATAAAGGGGAAGTACCTTAAATATCTATCTATTCTGCATTCATAGATTTTCTAAAGATCACTTGCTCTGTCTGGGAGTCGAACCGACTAAAATAAAAAAACACCCTATTTTTATGATGCCAATTGAAAGAATAGCTAAAAAAATAACTCTTTTAAAATACAATGTTACTCAAGCAGAGTTATTATTTTTTAGTTATTCTTTCGATCGGCATCATAAAAGTAGGGTGATTTTTTTTTTTGGCATTTAGGTCGGTTCGATTCCCAGATGAAGCAAATAATATTTAAAAAATCTATGAAGGCAGAATTACTAACTTTTAAAAATAACATAAACTCTTCTTTCAGCAAAATACACTATCTAAGATATTTAAGGTACTTCCCCTTCATGTCCCATAAGTTTGGGACGCTCTGTATAATAGATAGATACATATAAATACATAAATATATAGACAACACCCATGACTCAGGAACAAATATCTGCGCTCATCACACAATTAAATGCCCTGACTAGGATTTGAACCCAAGATCATCGGCTTCATAAGCAGGATCACTACCCGGGTCTATATTGACTCCCATAATGTTAAACTTTCGATTTTTTTTATCCATACCGATGTTTGTCATACTCGTTGGTAGCCATATTGTCATTAGTCATAACTACAAAAGTCAGAATTTCTTTTTACCCGTTATCATTAGTCATAACTATTGACTTTCATACCGTTATTGGTCATAACGTTCAATATAGTAATTGTATTGATAGGTAGAAAATTAAAAGACATACTAGTTGGATCTGTGGGGGTCGCAGTTCTAACCTAACCTAACCCACTTTTCTGGTAACAGTTCGTGTCTGTGGGGGATGCAGTTCTAACCTAACCCACTTTTCTGGTGACAGTTCGTGTCTGTGGGGGACGCAGTTCTAACCTAACCTAACCAACTTTTCTAGAAACAGTTCGTGTCTGTGGGGGTCGCAGTTCTAACCTAACCTAACCCACTTTTCTGGTCACAGTTTGTATCTGTAGGGGTTGCAGTTCAACCCTAAGCCACTTTTCTGGTAACAGTTCGTTTCTGTGGGGATCGCAGTTCTAATCTAACCTAACCCATTTTCAGGTAACAGTTCGTTTCTGTGGGGTCGCAGTTCTAACCTATCCTAACCCATTTTTCTGGTAACAGTTCGTTTCTGTAGGATCATGAATTTTGATGATATGCTGTTTAGTTTCATGACTTTTGTCTTATATGACGTATAACATTATTGCATTTAATTATTATATTTATTTAGTTGTATGTCTGATAACTATTATGACTAATGATAGTTATGACGTAAACAATATTGGTAACAATTTCTGACTTTCGAAAATCGGAATAATAAAATTATGGGAATCAAAGGGATCCCTCACTACCCACTAGGCCGGACCGGTCGTCGAATACAATACAATTATTTATAGATTAATAAATGAAAAATGTGTTAAAATCGCACCGTAAGTGCGCCCTAAGCAAAATTCAGACGAGGTTTATAAGATAAAGGTAACGAAGGGGTAATTTCAGGTAATTGTTACTAGTCCCCGGCGACCATTTGCTGCTGCGGCGTTATTGAGATATTTTCGTGAGCTGTTTAAAATATACAATATTTCCTGTTATTTTCATCGAGACAGTTCTAATAGTTAACTGTGAGTTAGCGGCTTTTGGAATTGATAGATGCCGAATCCAAAAGTCTTATTCCTCCGTAATCCGCGTAATATGATTTTTCCCCAGTCCGATCGGTAGGTTTGGGATCAGAGGACCATAATTTCAATACCACCATAGTACCTACATATTTCCAGGAAAATGATGCTTTTAGATAATACACTTGGAAAATGCTTCTATTTTTGTAACCTCTTGGAATATTCTCTTAACACGAGAAAAAGTGCTAGGAATATTCTAGAAACATGATAAAAGATTAATGCTTGATGAAATTCCAAGAACATGTTTTCCTTCATTTTAAAGCACCGCGATAAAAGGTTTTCAAGGTTTCAGAAAGGCGAATTAGCATTGTTTTGCTACAAGGGACTTACGCTTGCAAACAATTTTAATGAACAGCTGAGTGCTTTCAACGGGCCCTATGTATAATTGTAAACGTTTTTCGAGGTAATTTTCTTAGACCGCATAATTAATTACTCTAAGAGAATTAAGCCATCATTATTTTTTTATTGCCGTGTTTCGATTTATTGTGTCACGATTATGCTTTTCATTACATGTCACACAAAAAAGATGACCGACAGATCAGATTCTTGGACAATGGTAATCTGACTTTTCAGAAATCAATCCCTCTACGACGAGGGATTGATTTCTGAAAACTTGAGTGTTTCCTTATGATGCCGGCATTTCGTCTTCGTTATCCTTCAATTATGTTTATACACAGTATTTAGTCTTTGAAAATAATTATTACATAAAAAATAAGTTTGGGAAGAGTTAATCGGAAACTGGTCACAATTTTATTCTTGATTGTATATTATCTAACGGTCGGAGCGTGAGAGATATTTCTACAATGACTATAATATGTGTTCTATATGTAGGCACTGTCGTTACAAAATGATTGTAATGAAAAAATGTGCCGAAGTTTTATACTTGATATTCTTCTTTTGGTTTATTTTTTCGGGTAATATTTTCTAACTAATTAAAATGCTCAAGCGCAAGCGGTCAGAAATACGATCACTTGTGACGTTATTCATTAATCTTAAAAATAATACTTCATTTTTACAGATTCTCTGGCGTACTGAAAGATTAGTGTTTATCACCTTTAACATTTTTTTACTACAAGTATTTGATAGGTATCAAATATAACATCAATATGAGACGTTATAATGTGATGTAGGTAGTATCCTTAACAACATCGCAATATACTGTCTATAGCATTATTCAGCTCTGAAGGGGGTTTGACAGCTGTCATCGGCATTCAATTTATAACATCAAAAAGCAAAATTTTACGGGGCTGATTACTGCATTAAATACGCAAATTTATTGAAAACCTGGTGAGGATCGTTGCCAATATAACTATAGGTAAGTCAAAATATAGCCTAAAATATCAGTGTCTTGAACTTCTATATGAATTATTAATCTCTGTATCAATAAATTATATATTGAATAAACTGAATAAGATATAAATGAATTGAGATATCGTAATTAAATATCATGAATTAGTATAAAAATAGCGTTTTTCCATTCCTAGTTGAGTGTGGTTTTCATAAAAGGTTTCCAGGAAGATCTTAAAGACCAGTGAGGATGTTTTTTTTTTAATAACTCTAGACGTACACTGTAACAAATGCTTCATTCAACACAATAAATAGGTACAATACGAACTTATAGTTATAATTATAAAAATAAATTAATATTTGAACTACATCAACTACAGCTATCAGGTGCGAAAAAAATAAAAACTTTTTAAAGAGATTGTTGAAAACGTATTACATGAACTTACCACTATAACTTGTTAATTTAACAATTATTAATTTGTATTAATACATATAAAAATGTATACTTAAGGGACTGAGGATCCCACAGTCAAACTGTTGTATGCAGTTTTGTGGGGCAATATTATAAAGAATATTGTTATTACTATACCTAATAAAATAAATAAATAAATAATCAAACCTAAATAAATCTAAAACAGACTACATTAAAACTAAATAAAGCTAAAATAATATAATTTATATTTATAATAAAAACAGTTACAAAAAGAAAAACCCTTCTATAGAAGTCCTATCTGCGGCATGGATCCTAAAACACGGTGCCGGTGTTACCTGTCTGTACAGAGAGGGAAATGCGCTGGGAGAGATACGCACCAGCTTTACAGTCTTATAAAA
Organism: Grapholita molesta; assembly: GCA_022674325.2. Taxonomy (NCBI): domain Eukaryota; kingdom Metazoa; phylum Arthropoda; class Insecta; order Lepidoptera; family Tortricidae; genus Grapholita; species Grapholita molesta. Next base: position 16,129,962 of record CP053124.2, on the reverse strand, counting down.
TCTATAGTTTACCAAAAAAAACAATGTCAAATTAGTCTTGTTAAGTTCACTTGAGTTTTTATTTACTATTAAATCCTAATTTTACCTATATAAAATCTACCTAAAGGTACTTGCCTTCTCTTGCCATTTCTCTGTGAAGTATTGGACTGTAATGAGTAATGAAATCCTGTTCGGACCGCCACTGGCATATACGAGTATATTTATCTCCGTCTCACGGTTTTCGGTAACACGTACAGTCAAGGTCAAAAATATAGATGCAGTCAAAGCGCCCAAATTTGTATACATGCACCTTATTGTCATACTATTAAGGTACATGTATACATATGTTGACACCTTATCGGAGTCCATATCTTTGACCTTGACTGTTCATTTACCTACATTACTATTACAGCTAACGTCTAAGGTAGTTGTGTATACGTCTGTTATTGTTATTGTATTATAATAGTATTTCCCTCTGTCGCATACTTCTGTTGTTTCTCCAATAAAAAAAAAGAGCTCTTAGAGACATACTGATGTAATAGGCATCTATGATGTTTGCCAATTGGCATTTCCTATTAAGTTGTCCGATGCCAAAACTCAGCAAAAATAAAGTTAGCTGTCTCATTGTCAGCACTGCCCGTCGAGTGGAGGTTCGTGCCACAACCGACCCCCAGCCCTCTATATTTAGCAACCCTCGGGGAATGTTAGCGACGGAACTATTTCATCAACCTATTTTTGCTAAAAAGGTCGAAGCACTCTGGTACGTTGTTAGAAGATCATGCTTGTCGAAAGTTAGACAAGAATGCTGATGTTCAAATTCTTAGAGGATACAAGCTTGTGAGTACATTTTATAGCTTTATAAGTCAGTAGAAAAGAAAAATTAAAAATCGATACATGCTATATGCAGATATGTATGCTCTTAACTATAAAAAGATACAATTACAAATTCGTTTTCTTCGTGACATGTAAAATGTCGCTTTTAACTAATAAACTACCTATATACTATACGTGAAGGTTAGGCCAAGGAATAAGCCAAGAAAATCGTTATTTTAAAGAATGTTTTCTTAGATACTGGCTTCTGAGGAAAAAAAATTGTGAGGACATTATACAGACTGGACGTTTATTTCGACTTTCGACGTTTGTTGTAGGGTCTTAATTATCATTTCAAAAGTATTTTGTACAGTCGAAAATATCTTTACGCCTATACTACCTTATTACAAAAGAGTACTTAAGATTCAAAGTGTAAACATAGGACGTCGACTGTAGATGACAGATTTGCATATATTATAATTTATAAGTATTGACGTTTTATAAATATTCAGATACTTTGCAATGATAATATTTATGGGTATACCTACTACAAAAATAGATGATTGATGCAGTAATTAAAGTTCAGTAGATTTAAAGTTTTAATTTTTTGGTTAATTAGAAAATAAAATCAAACTGATCATACATATGAATAAAATCGTGATACACTATAAGATTTCCTTTTTATTTGAATCTCAGGCCGTCGTAGACTTTTCATTTGAAAAATTAAAAAAAAATGTGACGCAATCGTTTTTTCTCTATGTCAGGATCGGAAACCTATCACAATAATAACAAAACCGTGTCATTTTAATAATTTTGAATTGGCCTCCAGGTATATAATTATACTCACTCGCGCGACATGTTTCGGGTACCTAGTGCGCGTTCACGTCGCCGCTGGCGTCGCCGGCCCGTTACGTATACTCGCTGCCCGCGCCACTCTTGATGTCTTGGTGTTTTTCATATTATAATGATGACTCACGAAAGTTAGTAAGGTATACATAGAATAATAAAATTATATTTTTTTAAAGTATATACCATGATGACAAAGCCTGCGGTGGAATTCAACTTGTATATTTTAATATGTGACGAAACCTGTGGTTGACCTCTTTTTGGATCCTCGTGACGAAGCCTGTGGTACGAATTGGCATCTTCGCTGAGGCATGAGGTCAATTCGACCTCATACAAGCATGGTTAAATACGATGTTAACTAATTGCCGCAACGAAGGTGTTAAAAATCTTGTATAAAATTTTAGTTGCTAATTATATGTTTTTTATGATTTATACAAATGTTTATTTTATTATTTGTACGGGTAAGGACGGTAGGTACTACCTTCAAGATTCCTACGATCTGTTATTAGTGTTTCTAATAATTAAACGTGGGCCTAACGGAAGATCAGCGCTGACTTTCAAGCCAGCAATAAGCTGAGTTGGGTTCAATTCGTGATGTTACACTACCTGATATTCTCTTCTTTTTGTTCCTACTTTCTGTTTTTGTTTTTGTGTACATGACGATTAAATATCTTGTATCTTTATCTTATCTAAACTATATTAAGCTAAAATCTACTTCGGAAAATGTTAAAAGCGGACAATTAACGAGATGTTGAAATTGGCATTTCTGTTGCTAATTAGCATTGTTAATTAATTAACAGAATTTTCAACAAAACTGGATCATTTTGAAGTAAAATGAGTGTTCATTCTAATTTAAGGTACGGACGGTAAGTAACATTTTTATTTTTATCGCTCTTGGAGAAAAAAAGAACACATGAACCAAATTGTCATGAGAAGTCCTTGAATATCTTTTTTTAACTTTTTGATTATGGATAAATAAATAAAAAAGACTGTAAGAGCACATAGGATCGAATTTATTTATTTGACAGACAATTGTACAGTCAGCTGCAGAAGTTGCTAAGCACGCGAGGTGTTGAAAACTACAGCCATCAGATATAACGGACCCGGGTATGTCCTTAAACTACGTCCAACAATGAGAGGTAGGGCACAGCGATGACCATCACGCTTGAATCTGGGGCAGCCCAACTGGGGAAGTACCTCCTCCTTACAGAAGACCATAGCCATAATAGCACTGCTACCTTTCAGGTATGTAGTGTTTTGTTCCTGATGGTGAGTAAGGTTCCCAGAGCTCCAACCATCCTTAAAGGCCGGCAACGCGCTTGTGACTCCCCTGGTGTTATATTTATACAACATCTCTATTGTCAAGGCTAAAAGTGCATGTTCAGATATTTTTGACGAATTTAATTTTTATTTATTCTAAATTGGTTACAGTAAACTGCTCACTGGCGCCTCTAGCTTCAGTAAAATCTACAATAAACTCATTACTTTTTTTCGTGTACTCTATTCTTTCACTCGTCGTTAGTAGTGAACTAAATTTAGGAATTTTAAGTATAATTATATTATCTGATTGCGTTGGATCAGACAAAATATAAGTCTGCTGAAAACCATTAGTCTGCCTCATAAGAGACACTGGCTTATTACTGCTTATTCCCATTATTGTACTGCCTGCGTTGTCCCAAATATTAATGCCTAAGAAACCTTTGTTCATTATTTCTACAGCTTGGATTTGGGCAGAATTTTCTAGAATGTTGACAGTTTTACTCTGGGAATATTCTTTTAATTTAGATTCGTCAATTCCTGGCAGCAGAACATATGCGTATGAGGCGTTAATTGGTCTCTGTCCATGTATAATTAAAATTTTGCGATATTCACCAGTGTACACTTTCTTGCTACCGGAGACATTGATATCTTTATAAGTACCATTTCGTGTCTCAAAAATAATATCTACAGTTTCTTTTCTAGGAAAAAAGTAACCAATCGATGAACGTTTATGATCTGATTTCAGCAATAACCAGTTTACGGAAAGTCCTTTTATTATTGAATTTATTTGGCCATAGTTTGACAATACTTTATATTTATATCGATCATTTAATAGGCGGTTATCTACAATAGTCTCAATTGATGCTGCTGTCGTTCCTGTAATGCCGGCACCCAATGCTACGATTTGACCTTCTACTATAAACCATGATTTTTTTGCTTTTATATTCATTGAAAGCAACTTTGTTTTACCAGTTATTATATCATAATTTTTAAATCCTTCTTTATTTAAAAACATTCCTACTAACGCTTGATTGGAATGAGCTACTCCACCAACCCATTTTTCCTTGGAATAAAAATATTGCCAATTTGATAATTCATCATTTAGGTGTCTAGTATCGACTGTTGTACCAGGAAACCTATACGGATCAACCGTTGGCCAAAAGGCATCTGTAAACTGAACATCATCATAATTATATAGATAAATGGCGCCATCAGCGGTATGCCATCCCCGTTTGTTCTCACTGTTTCCTGTTTCAAATGCTGAAATGCGATTGGAGTACAAACTTATGCCCAATGTGTAATTAATAGTTTGATGAACAAACCGATCCATAGACGCATACATTTTGGCTCCGAGATATGGTATGTTTTCTCCTTCTACAGAAGAATCATTCAGCAAACTGATTACATTGAGCAAATTATCGTAAGTTCTTGCACTTGTTAAGTAGTAATCCGGATTCTGACGCACCCAGTACTTTACAGATTCAGTGAGTTTTTTCTTATTCTCTTCTAACGCGAACTTTGCTATAGTCAAGAAAGTGTACATTGTATCTGATCTGTTTTTTTGTGACGCAGGTTCTCTAGAAATTGCACGACCGTTAACTGTTGCTATCATTTCCCCCCGATAAACAAGCGGTAAGAAAGCAGTTTCTACATATGCAACAAAAGGTTTAAATAGGCCGGTAGGTATTGACCATTTAGAGTCATGCGTGATTACCAGAATTTCACCCATTTTTTTTAATAATTCAATACCGTATGAACCAGTGTAAGGAATATCTATGTGTTCTATATAGGACCCGTCTTTATAAAACCCATCGCCTGTAGTCACGGGTTGCATTACTTCTACAATACTATCTAGTGATTGCCATATTTTTTTGTCGTTCTTTTGTAAAATTCCTAAACCTAGGACGACTCTTGCAAGTTCGACTTTCTGCGAACTTGAGGTTTTTGTTGTATTAATGTTTACTATGTTGAATGATTTATTTTCATGTTTCGTTCCCTCGAGCTTTTTATTGGGATTATGAACGTATGTGTTAATAATATTTGTATACTGTTTAACTTTTTCAACAGTGAGATCCTTTTTTATTATCACCAGAATGTCAAGTAAATAAAGTGGTGAACCGATTTGCCAATCCCACCAGTTACCATAATATACTTTTCCATCGTACCGTCCTGATGACACCAGAAACTCTAAGCAGTTTTTGATTGTCGAGAGTATGTATTCATTTTTATAATATCTCGTTCCGTTTGTTCCATATGCTAAGGTCAATCTTTGTAACGTATGGAATTGTAAAGTTAAATCTCTGGAACGTGTAGTTCCTTTCTTGTTTAGCCAGAGTGTTCTTCTTTTGGGAGTTTTGTCTAAGGTTCTATAATAAAATACAGCTTCCTTGTATAAAGATTTGACATACTTAATGATTGCAAAATTAGTACTGTCAAAATCATCAGAAACCAATAAATTTCGGTATTTTCTGTGTAAGTCATCGAATTCATCAGGTGACTCGGCGTATCCTGGCGTTGAAGCTGGAAACTGAAAACAATATTGCAGTTTTATAAGATTTCTGCATGATTCAATTAATAAGCTTTGATGTTTTATTATTTTTGATTCAACTTTACAACCAACATTTTTCAATGTGGCTTAGCTTTTGTACCTAAAAGACAGTGCTGAAGTAGGACTCATACACAATTTTTGTTTTTATTATTAATATTAATACCACTTGAGATCGTTATAATCTACGAAGCCGGAAGTTCCGGGTTCAAATCATGGAAGTTATTTTTTAGTGTTTAGGGAGAATTTTTGTTTAGGGTTGCTATTTATTTATTTAAGTATTCATAATATGTCATCATTATCAATATATCAGCCGAAGGACGTCCACTGCTGGACATAGGCCTCCCTCGAAGTGGCCCAAATTGACCGGTTTTGTGCCACCCTAATCCAGTGGATTCTCGCGATCTCTACCATGTCGTCAGCCCACCTTATGGGGATCTGCCCACGCTGCGCCTTCAAGTGCGTGGTCACCACACGACAACCTATACGCAACAACGGCCATTAGTTCTACGTGCATCAAAGCCACGAAATAAATAAATAATATTACAGGACATTCTTACACGAATTAACTAAGCCATGTGGTAGTACCAAGAAGGCTTGTAAGTACCTATGTACATTACATTTACATTTGCATTTAATATGTGATTTGGTCGATTTGAAGAAATGTTCCGAAATATTTATTATTTCTTTATTATCATGTTACTTATACATTTATTTACCAGATGATTCTCCTCTTGGGTTTGTCCAATCGTGTGGCGAGATTTCAATGCCTCCACAAATTGAAAAAATGCCCGTTGTCGAGAAGTATCTTCATTTTCATATTCATAGTCTAAAATATATGGAAATTTTATCACGAAATCCCTTGGAAAAAATATGCTCCATTCAAGTTATTCAATATTTATGTATAACACTAGAGCAGTGCTTCGCGGTGTTACCCGTGGTTTATTAGGGAAAAAATGTAACCTTCCTACGCTAACTCCAAACCAAATATTATTAAAATCATTCCAGCCGTTTAGGCGTGAAGAAGTAACAAACATGCACACTCACAAACTTTCGCCTTTATTAGTGAGGATTAGTGTAGATAGTGTAGATTATAATAAAGTTATAATATGAGTAAAGTAATGAAAATAGAATAATAGGGATCAATACTGCATTGAAGTTGCATAAATAATTATGTATAGGTACAGCACATTTTTCAACACTATTACAAAAAAATATTATAAATTTAATAGTTTGTTTGGATAATCCAGCAAAAATGTAAATAATTTAAGTAGTATTAGTTAATACCTCTCGTGCAATCATGTCGAGCAGAGTACACATACACAGCAATAGTCGTGTACAATAGACACCGAAATACAAGCGCCATTTTAAATTTCAAATGGTGGATTACATAAGAGATTTGTTAATATTTGTGACTTTATTCTTGCATCGTTCATTTTATCGTTTATCTCAATTAAAATGCTTCAGAAATATGTTAACTTATCAAGCTAGTTGCGGCCACTGTATGCTTTTCGTATGAAATAAACACACAATACTCATAAAATATTCGAATCGATTTTACGTTTATGAATAGAGGAAATTGTTGGGCATAAAATAAATATTACTAACGTTGATATTCAGTCAAGTAAGTAACAAGAGCTGCGTCAGTTTGACAGTATCTATCTATCGGCCGTGGACGCCCAATGCTGGACATAGCCACCTCCATAGACCTCCACAATGAGCGATCTGTAGCCACTAGCTCACACTGCCGCCACCGACTCCCAGCATCTCGAGTTTATCGTCACGTCTGAACTTTCAAATAAAACCAGAAACAGAATTAAAAAAAAAAACCTAAATGTTTAGCACTGCTGATTGCCGTGTGGTGCCGGCTGACTAGAATAGCACCACCCCATCTCGTATCGTGGCGTATTAGGCGAAAAGGGAAAAATTCTATGGACGGGCAGCAGCGTCCATCGAAACCCAATCTACAGCTACTGCGGTCGCCAACCCGCCTGCCAAGCTTGGCGACTATAGCAACTACCCCCAAGATGATACAAGTCATATTCGTGGGAGGCTTATCCAGCAGTGGACTGCATACGCCTGAAATGTATATGATGTCATGGCGTAATGGACTAATTTTGATCTCATGATCATGGACAAACATGAACATGAACAAGACGAAAATAATGTCAAATGCCAATGTTGTGCCCACCCCAGTCTTTGTTGGGAATTCGGTACTCGAAGTTGTTGACTCGTATATCTACCTAGGACAAGTAGTCCAATTAGGTAGGTCCAACTTCGAGAAAGAGGTAAACCGCCGAATCCAACTCGGTTGGGCAGCGTTCGGGAAACTACGTAATGTCTTTTCGTCCGACATACCTCAGTGCCTCAAGACGAAAGTCTTTAACCAATGTGTGTTACCAGTGATGACTTACGGCTCCGAAACGTGGTCTTTCACTATCGGCCTCATCTCAAGGCTCAAAGTCGCTCAACGAGCTATGGAGAGAGCTATGCTCGGAGTTTCACTACGAGATCAACTCAGAAATGAGGAGATCCGTAGGCGAACTAAAGTCACCGACATAGCCCACCGGGTTAGCAAGCTGAAGTGGCAATGGGCAGGCCACATTGCACGCAGAGAAGATGGCAGATGGGGTCGAAAAGTGCTCGAGTGGAGACCACGGAATAGCAAGCGCAGCGTAGGACGTCCACCCACAAGATGGGCAGACGACCTCATTAAAGTCGCCGGAAGACGCTGGATGCAGGTTGCTTCCAACCGATACTTGTGGAGATCCAAGGGGGAGGCCTATGTTCAGCAGTGGACGTCTTATGGCTGAGATGATGATGATGATGATGATCAAAATAAAATCAAAGAATAATATAAACGAACCGTAGATAAAAAATTACGTATATCCCCTTTCTATTTACTAAAATTCTAACCTTATAATTGAACTGGCTAAGAATTTCAAGTACTTATACGTCTTAAATTCAGTAGAGTTTGCGAAACTCGCAGTAGGATAAGCGAACGTTTTCAAGAAAGACAAAAGCTGTTTTATGCAGAAATCCTTGAAGGGTGCGCTGTCAGGAATTTTGAGAGGTTTCGGGTAACTTTCAAGCCTGCTTGTCGGTCTGCGTTATTTCATGAAATGGTAATGAAGACAGTAAATTTATCTGGTATACTTGAAATACTAGTTTAGACCATGATTCGTATTTGAAAGAACAGGAACAACAAGGCAAAGATTAGATTGTTTAAGCTGGCAGTTAAAAATGTAGTCCGCCTTGCAGTAACCCGAAGCCGTGGTCTTTGAGCACAGCTTCGGGTTACTTACACTTGAATCGTAGCATTCAACCCTGAGGTATAAATACTACATATAATAAATAATATATATCATCTGATTAATATCGATATACAATAGGAAAGGCAGCAAAATGGTTCCAGTTCGAAGCCAACAAAATGTTAATATAGACAGCCTTGTCATGTGATTTCACATAGAATATGTAATGTTTCTTTAGAAATATCGAATATATTTTCCACTTCCATTGTTAAATTTTCATTAGCGTCTTTGCGTTTTGAAACCATTCTTGGCTAGAACGCCACGATTCGCTTCATTACCGCAAACTGGTGCCGTGCCTTGAATAAAACATTCTAGAATTGTTGTTCCTATTGCTTACCTGGCGCATGGCAGTAATCAAAAATATGTGAGCGATGCGAGTGCGTCGAAGAAATTCGATGTTTCGTGTGATATCTAATAACATAGCTCCAATATTTAAATCGAAAGAAAAATAGAAAAATATGACTCGAAGCGGGACTCGAACCAACAACCACTGGACCACTAGCCCAGTGCACTACCAATTATGCTATCCGAGTACCGCTTAGACATGTCAAATTTTCAGATGTGACTACACGTCACCTATGATGACGTATACTACAAAGGATAAGATACTACAAAGGAAAATTTACAAGTCTAAGCGGTACTCGGATAGCACAATTGGTAGTGCTATCCGAGTGCTAGTGATCCAGTGGTTGTGGGTTCGAGTCCCGCTTCGAGTTGTATTCGCTAGCAGACATTTCTGCATAATAAAAAATAACATAGCTCCACTTATGATGATAGCGACGACAGGCGACTTGTCGCCAGATGCCTCGCCACTTTACCTGACAGCGCAGACACATGTAATAAGACTAACATGACATATTTTATCCCATAGTACACCATATCCTATCCACCAGCTACCCTACACAGGTTATAGTTATACTGGTTTACTTGTACGTTTGTGTTGTCCGCGCTTTTTTAAAAGAAAATCGGCAAATGGACGCTAGGAATGAATCAGGAATATGGAATTCTTTTATGACTCTTTAAATCGCGTCAAGTTTGTGCTTGGATCTAGAAATATTTAAGTGAAGACGTGGTTACTTATTGGCAAGCTGGAGCTTTGTTTACAAATCACAAATACCGATATTTTTTTTATATCGTGTAGTTGAGTATAAAAATATACTTAAACTTGTGATTAAGACATATTTTACTATTATTTTACTTTTACGTATAATAAAGATCAGGAAAAGGCTCCAGACTTCATTTTTTTTTTTATGACATAGGCGGCAAACGAGCAGACGGATTGCCTGGTGGTAAGCAATTACCGTCGCCCATGGGCACCCGTAACACCAGAGGAGACACAAGCATTTATTAATTATTCAAAATTTCGTAGATAACAGAAGGTAGTAAAATACCTACATATAATTTGTCTTACAAAATTCCGTATTTATATTTAAATTAAATTGTATTTAGTAAAATTTCGATAAAATATAATTATTGAAGCGCCAATTTTATGATGTTCCAAAAAATCGGTGTCGCACAAACATTTATCGATATTAATGCTGGACTGGACTTAAATAGGTTAGTAGTAATTATCCATCTTGCATTAGTCAGATAAGAAAAATGAGATAAAAAAAAGTTTATCCATAAATATAATTTGTTGCGACATTAAACTGTCCAGACCTGCCCACAATAGTTACTTTTTTTGAAAATGATTGTCCAACTTGTGCAAAAGAAATGTTAGAACTGTAAGTTTATCTCACCCTCCAAACGTGAATTCTTGCAATAAGATACAGTTTCTTTGTACATTGTTTGAATTTCTAGTACTATTTGATTTCTATTGATATTTGTATAGTTACGCGGTATTGCACTATCCCCGACGACATGCAATTTTTAAGTTCATCATTATTTTTTTCTTTTGTATCTCGATCTAATTTCAAACATCCCATTATTTACTAAAGATACATGCGGAATTAACTGTAGTTTACCTTCGCCCAAAACTTCATCAACAAAAGCGTTAGGTTAGGTTAGTAACATGTGAATGTGACAACAGATAAATTTAGTGTAGGTACCTACACTAAATTTAGCAACATAATAGTAAAATTAATTAGCTTTGAGAACACGATAATGAAACCGTAAGCTACGTAATACAATACCATCCCTTGATATAGAAGTGTTGAACTAAGTATAAGCGAATGCCGCCAGACGTTCGCATAAAATGAAGGGTACTTCAACATTCCCTAGAATGTTCAATCCCAATGGGAAATTATAAATCGCATTTCGGTGTTTTCTGCATGAAACGGACTGCTGAACAAGAACCTCGATAGGTATTTGTTCGCACGGAACTGAATCTGGAACACTTCGGACGATGGTATCTTAGCAATGACGGAAAATATAGTCAGCAGCAGAAGTTGCTGAGCGAACCAGGTGTTCATAATGACCTTAACAACCTCTTGTCCTCTTAGCAATAAAAACGTGTATAACTCATTTTAGACACCTCGGCCGCTTAGATACTTCTGGTGCTTTAATGCTATTTGGTTTGAATGCCTTTAATTATTATTATTCTTCTCTATCTTGCATCTTAAATTAGGTTTTCTACAATATATTTTTACTAATAATAGAGTTGGCGGTTTTTACTAAAACGACTCATTTGTAGTAGCCAGCTACTGCAGAGTAATTTAAAGGTATGCGTGAATTAATTTATATAATCAGTAAAATAATCGGCATGGATTCATCAAATGTGACGTTCCACGGCAAAAGGTACCTTATGGCGCTGGGTTGCTTACGTTGCGAAGCGTCACATTAGTATTGAAGCGTCGTTAACAATAGCGTAACCGCCAACCGCCATAAGGTACCTTTTGCCGCGGACCGTCACAAATTTATATTTAAACATTTCTCAGATTACTTTGCTCACATAGATAAACCCAACCGCCATAAGGTACCTTTTGCCGCGGACCGTCACAAATTTATATTTAAACATTTCTCAGATTACTTTGCTCACATAGATAAATCCAACCGCCATAAGGTACCTTTTGCCGCGGACCATCACAAATTTATATTTAAACATTTCTCAGATTAATTTGCTCACATAGATATTCAATGAAATCTAGCACCGTCGTCGACTCTCTATCCTGCTCACAGATGTTTCAAACAGTAATTATCGGTCATCAATATCCCTGTAATTTGAGCCGGGAACGTAAACTAAAGCTCGATTTTAACTTTAAAATACGGAAGAGCTATCGTATAAACTGAATACAGAGGCTCTAGTGTAAGTTTCTTTTGGCTTAAAAAAACGTCTCGAACGCGTAAGAGATAAAGTGATAATGTTATTTATATGGATAACTCTAACGCGATGGTGACGTTTTGTTAAGTTAAAAATTTACACTCAGAGGCTCTAGTGTAAGTTTCTTTTGACGTACAAAAACGTTAACGAACGCGTAAGTGATAAAGTTACGTTAAAAACTTACACTCAGGGCTCAGGGCTCAGAGTTAAGGCTTTATATTTCTTGCTGTCAATGGCTGTGTTGGTTTGGTTATTTATACGATGATATAGATTCACTGATGTGCTCATCACACAAATAAATGCCCTGACTGGGATTTGAACCCAGGACCATCGTCTTCATAGGGTACCCACTAGGCCAGACCGGTCGCTAAATACGCAATACCATGGTGATGTTTTTAATGAAGGCTGCAATACAATGAGGTTAAGGTTCTGGCATCATTCCAAGTACTTAAATCAACTGTGAGTGAAAAATGCGCTAATTTTAAAATTTACAACGTGGCTGGGTGACATTTGAACTAGTTTTTAACTAGTTTTTGGGTCACGTGTTGTAGTTGATTTGTTATGTTCATATTCCTGTTTCTACATTATTTACTAGCTGTTGCCAGGGTTACCCGCGGTTTACTGGGGAATAAAACGTAGCCTATGTGTTAATCCAGCTAACTCTATACCAAATTTTATTAAAGTTGCTCCAGCCGTTTAGACGTGAAGAAGTAACAAACATATATACTCACAAACTTTCGCTTTAATAATATTTGACTGAGTGGGCCCCACGGTAAGCTCAAGAAGTCTTGTGTTAGTTACTTAAAATAGAAAACACCCATGGCTCAGGAACAAATATCTGTACTCATAGCACAAATAAATGCCTTTACTGAGATTTGAACCCAGGACCGTCGGTTTCATAGGTGTTGTGTGTATTTTGATTTCGTTTTATGGACTTTTGGTTATTATGACGTTGATAATAAAATCATTATATAAATAAATATAACAGGACACCCTTACACAAATTGACTGACCCCCTGGTAAGTTCATGAAGGAAAGAGAAGGGGATCCAAATAAATACCACAATTTATGTCTTTCCCGTACAAGGAACAATGGTATTCCGGACATTTGGGAGGCGTAGGCGAAGCCAGATCGAGCCAACCTACAGAGGCCCTTTCGACAATTTAATGAAATGTAAGGGGTATACAAAGCGGATGTTGCCCCTGTCCGTATCATGGGACGCGCACAGAGACAGCACCCGCCATGGTGCAAGGGCTATCGAGTTTTATTGGAATCTAGAATGTACTAGGCTATTGGGTGGAAAGAATGGACTAGGTACTGGGCTAATTATTATTATTACAATACAATATAAAACATGGTGTCATGTCGTGATGGCGACGATTGTCGCCTGCGTCCTCCAAGTCCTTCTAGACCAAACTTCTTCAAGTTGCCCAGAAGGTCATTTAACTTCTTTAATTGATCTTCATCTGAAAAAACTTAGTTTTAATAAATGTCAACTTTACCTATAAAAATTATGAACCTTAACTAGAAATACAGTCATCAGCAGAAGTTGCTACACGGCCCAGGTGTTCAGAACAATCTTGACACGCTCTAATTTTTTTTTAATGCAGAAACGTCTGTTAGCGAAGGCCAGTGGTTGTGGATTCGAGTCCCGCTGTAGTCAATTTTTTTCTATTTTTCTTTCGATTTAAAAATACGCTCTTATTCTATTGTCAATAAAGACGTGTCCAGCTCATTTTGAACACCTCGCCGCTTAGCAACTTCTGCTGCCGACTGTCCAAAATGTTATCCAATCTGTATTTGAAACTACTGCCCACTTACCTGTATTATGAAGTAGGTACTGTTTGTAGTGTATACATATTAATACAATTAGCTCCTTATTATAAGGGGCTAAACTGCGTATGGGTTAGCTTATACATATATCGTCACTACTTTGAAAAAATCTCGTATCTGACACAGATATTCTGAGTTGAAACGCAGTAAGTCTGTACTCATCCCAAACATAGTTACGTCATTTTACGAGGTTTATTCAAAGTAGTGACGATATATATCCTAGACTGTACAGTCGACGTTAAAGATATATTTACACTTTTGCACCTTGTTTCAAAGGATTAAGGTGAAAGAGTGTAATATCTTTGTCGTCGACTGTACATTGGTCATGGAGAAGCGAGTACAGTCGAGGTCAAATATATCGATACTGTCAAAGCGCCATATCCTCCTAAGGCTCATCATACAAATAATATCCTACTCGAATTTGTTCTTTATAGTGTAGGAAATAAAGTAAAATCTCTTTTGTGTCGAAATCGAAGAAAACAAATGAAATTCAACTCTGTTCCAATTGCATAAAATTCAAATTTCATTTTAGTAATTAAAGCAGGTAGGCCCGTGGGCCTTACGAGGATACCATGTAGCTTGGCACTGAGACAATAAGATGCATTTATACATATTTTTGCACTTTGGACGTATCGATATATTTGACCTTGACTGTACCTAGTTGCACAAAGGCAACGGCGCGTTAAGGAACGGAGTACCAGCGATGTTAAGTACCTTCTTTTTCCATCATTTCATCTAAAACAAAAACATTTTTTTTTACTTGAAAACTGCTTAATAAACATCACTTATAAATATTTCAAGTATAATAAATTGACTTACAAAATTTCTTTTGAGTATCTTTTATTGCTTCATTTTTTTCTGTGAATAGGAGTGCGGGTATATTTTTTATTCTATGATAAAATTTTGTAAAGTAACTTTTGTAAGTAATTATGGTCTTATCAACTACAAAATGTACCTATGTACTTTAACACATTCGCTGCCACCCCCTCCATACATTTTTGGAAATGAACGCACATGTGCGTCGGTGGCAGTGAATGCGTTAACAACATGCACGCTATGATCGTAAAGTATTTATTGTTTATCTTTGTCACTCTACCCTACGCTCAGTTACCTATGCCTTAATTGGAGTGAGATAAATAGATGCCCGAAATTCGCAATATTCAGTTTCGGTAGGCCCGCTGTTCAATTTATTGCAGTCTGTGTATGTACGCCAGCGTCAACTAACCACCACACACTTTAAGTATCGAGCAAGCCTTTCGGGTTCTACCAAGATTTACTTATTTATTTATTTTAAAAAAATCTCAATACGCGATAGTAAAAATGGCGAGTACTTAATGCCCTAAGGCATACCAAGCAACCAACGGGTCTATATTATTTAATTCTTACAATTTAATTAGAACATAATTATAAATGAACGTATGAACACTTTATTGAATAGCTAAATAATATTTAAAAATTACCACACAATGGAACAAAAGATACAAAGTAATAGAAATAAAAAAAGAGGCAGACAACGGGTGATTTGATGCAATGTCCAGTATATATATATATCTATGTTCCTATGGATAATTTTATTAAACACACAAAAAGATAAACATATACAATTCAATTAAAACTAAATCTAACTTAAAAAATTAAATATTATTAAATATTTACAAATAAAAAACTGGCTCTAGCTCGGAGCCTGACGGAAGGGTGCCCAGAAGGCTGGCGGAGTTGCCACGCTGAATAGCGATGCCAATGCGCTGGGCTAGAAATGAACCAGCCCTCTGGTCACCCGTAGCGTCTTTTAGACGTTTGCTCAGCTGTTTAAAAATTGAAAATTATGTGAATTGTTCCTATTGAAAAACAGCGAAAATCAAAGTCCAAAAATTTCAGGCGAATTTCTCTTTTACTCCAATTAATGCGTTATTAGCGTAACAGAGACTATCGTTCGAAATTTAGACATAAAATTTTTGTGTTAGACCCCAATATTTAATACAAGTCGTATTGCTTTTCTGCCAGTTGCATTGATCACTGAAATTTAATGCACTCGACACAATATCAATAATTATTAATGTTTACTTTACAAATGATTTTTTAACAGACTTACAATTTAATTTTCACATTCACAATTATAGATTTTATTTTATTTATTATACGAAACACCTCAACAGAATACCTACAGAAGATTAAGTAGAATACAATTGTTTTAAAGATTATAAGCAATTATGCATCCCCATTACAGTACCCAGTATTGAGAGACATTGACGTTTTCGATAGCGAGTATCGAGTTTACTATCTGTGCATCTCGTTCGCACTAAAATAGTACAAGCGAGATGCACAGATAGTAAACTCGATACTCGTTATCGAAAACGTCAATGTCACAACTCATGGTAAGGGTACAGGTAAACACGTCATTTAACTTTTTAATGACATGACTGCGTATCTTATAATTTAAAATTAGGTAAGTGCCAAACAAATAGGTATAACAATTTAGAACAAAAACACTAATGAAATTTATGCTAACTTATGTACATTAAGATAATTCTGTGAATACTTATTTTATACTAAATTAAATAAGTACCTATCAAGTTTACTCAATTTATGATGGGGTTAAATGTTTAATTGATTTGTTATTTAAGTGATTTGATTTTTTTTGTAAATATTCCATGCAATGCGACCCGCTTAATTACTGAGTATAATTTTATTCTTACCCATCATTTTTATCTTGTAGTGAGCTATAGCTGTGAAGAAACATATTGTTGCATATATTTACTGAATACTTTTAAATATCATATTTATTTCACAACTAAATATTACGCTAAATACTTTGAAATTATTTGTATCACGGCTACATAATAAAATGATTGCATAACTATTTCACATGATATAAAACAATGGGAAAGTTATTCTGCATTGGCCTTTTGTCAAGTTTTGTCATTTCAAAGTAAAACTACTGACCCAATTATATGTTATTTAGCATAAAAGTATAAGGTCTTGGAAGTAGATATAATTATATTTTTGTTTACAAACTGGGAAAGCAAAAGTGACATAGTCGTTCGGAAATAATCACATTTAAGGTGTGTCTTTTCAATAGGACTGATTAGTCTATGTTTTTTTTTATAACATAGGCGGCAAACGAGCAGACGGATTGCCTGGTGGTAAGCAATTACCGTCGCCCATAGGCACCCGCAACACCAGATGAGTCACAAGCGCGTTGCCGGCCCTTTAAGGGGGGTTGGAGCTCTGGGAACCTTCCTCTCCATCAGGAACACAGCACTACATACCTGAAAGGTAGCAGTGCTATTATGGCTGTGGTCTTCTGTAAGGAGGAGGTACTTCCTTGGGCTGCCCCAGATTCAAGCGTGATGGTCATCGCTGTGCCCTACCTCTCATTGTTGGACGTAGTTTAAGGACATACCGGGTCCTATGTCAATAGGGCTTGTTTTTGTTTGGTTTTCTAAGAGAAAAAAACCCTTGCTGACATAAAGAAACAAGTCTTTATGAAAAGACACACCTCGTTTGTAAATATTCTTTATATAACTACGGACGCAGCTATCTCATGCATGTAAGATAAATACCACTGTCTCATACAATAGCTTTGCACCAACTTAAGGTCTAAGGTTTTACAAAGAATTTGTGAAGAATACCTTGTTGAGTCTCTGCAGACTCTTGCGATAAATCAATGCTGTCAAGCATTTTCGAATCCAATTCAATCGAGCCTGATTCTGATGAAGCTGAAAAATAACTATATCTGTTTACTATGGGAATATACTGAATGTTAAATTAGAGGTTGGAGGAGATGAGATAAAAGTGTTACTACCAGAACTGTAAGAAGCGCAATCAAAACGTTAATGTATAACAAGTCTGGCCTAGCGGGTGACCCTGCCTATGAAGCCGACAGTCCCGGGTTCAACTCCCAGTAAGCACATTTATTTGTGTGATGAGATAGTAGTTCATTAGTCATGAATGTGCATGTGTTAAAGTATTTGTATTTTATATATATCGTTGGCTTAATTCCGTCTACGGCTATAAATAGCCAGTCAACATGGGTATAAGATAAAAAAAATAACGAAGATGAAAAAGGAGAACATATGTATATATAAAATAATAACATGACTCAAAACTTGCGAATTCAACTAGATGCAAATGAGCCCCGTAATTTTTTTAATAAAACTCACAATTATCGCTGTCACCAGAACTTGGCCGCGCTAGTACAAATTGCCAAGTGATGCATGCGACCTGCAACAAAATAAATAATTCATGGTATAAGAACTGTTGATACATATATATTATTTATGAAAAATGGTTTCATTTTACAAATTACTCCATAAAAATTCTAAAGAAATTATAACTTTACAAATCAGTAGCCAGTAGCAATAAATATACAATTCGTAGGACACAACGTTATTCAAATAAGGACTTATACTGATATATTTAAGTATCTTGGTTGCTACAAATTAATTGACGCTGCCTGCAAAGATATTCTCAATCATCTAACAAATTCCAAGAAAATACCAATTAGCAATATTAAATAAAAAATTCTCTTGAGCATAAGTATTCTCAGTACTTACTACACAAAAGAGGTACGTCTTCAATATCATTTTGTAAGCTTTAATACCCAACGTTGATTAATATTGACGGCTCTTTGCGGGAATTAATTAAACCCTTATGGCAGTTACTTCACTCTAATTAATTAAAAGTTGAATTGCCCGGCGCTGTACGCCGTGCGTTCTTATCACTAGAAAGCACAGTGTAAAAATAACAGTTACCATACTTGGGCGATTTGCAAGTGATTTCTATACAAAACTCGTACGCGGCTAATTCGCTGCGTATTCGCCTCCATACAAAACTCGCTCGCAAATCGCAAATGTGATATCAGCCTAATGCTTTGTGTTTTTGTCGATGGACGACAAAAAATGTACATATACTCGTAATTAGGTTTTTCAAAATTTTGACATGAATGATGATTGATGACAATAATAACGTTTTCTTTACCTATTGTTATTTAAATAAGTAAAAATATTAATTACGACGCATTTACAAATAAATGAGAAGCAGCTTCTTTATTCTTTCCTCCCACACCACAATTTATGAATCTCAATATGCTTAACAATATTTGGATTCAAAACAATATTCTCTAACTTAACATCAAATGAGATTCGAACTTTTTACACACATTGCATTATAATTGAACAAAGAACCTAACAACTCAAAGTTTTACTGTTATCAATTATGTAAATAAAATAAATATTTTGTTTCTTTTATGTAGTCAAATTTTCATAAAACTTAGCAACATACATTTCTTGTTCCAAAAATTTTTAGATGATTGTTTTAAGATGTACATCCTTCACTCTCTTGCCAACTTTTTGCTCTTTGTCACAGATGCTTATACCCTCAATATGCATTTTATTTGGGCACAGAAACTCGCTATAAGATGCTAGCAAGGTTTAAATTCGTCAAGGTTAAGTACTGGAGGCAAACAGTGCAGAACCGGTCGTTCAGGCAATCCTTGGAGTGGCCTGTATATAGCAGTGGCGTCTTTTGTCTGAAATACGCAGGGTTAAATAAGCGTGAACATCATTTTTCTTAATAATTAGAGTAATAAAAAAAAAAAAAAAAAAAAAAAAAATTTAAAACCGTCAAAGTTTGACGTGTTTTTGCACATTTTCAGTTTATTTTTGATAAAATATGTATTTACTGGCATTTTTGATTCATTTGGTACTTTCATAATTATAAAAAAGACCGCAAACATGTACCAGAATGCCGATATAGGTACTCGATATCAAAAACGAAAATGTTGACAAGGAGCAAGACACGCAAGGAAGCGTCTACGACTCACGCACGCCCACCATCCTCACCTGCCTCGTCCGTCTCCTCGCCATCGTCGTCGGCCGACGAGTTCGCAACTGCGGCCGACACCAGCGAGTCGAGCGACGAGTGCAGGCAGCCGCCGCCGCCACGACCACCTGCGCGGCGAGGACGGCCGCCGCTGCCGGCACGCTTGGGGCCCGTGGGACACACTGCCACGCCCACGGCTCCCGCTGCCGGTGGTGTAGTGCGTCGCATGCGGTGGACTCAAACAATGAATGAGAACTGCATGCGCGCCTATTACGGGGCTACAGAGGGGGGAACTAATCTGTGCGCGTACCGTGTCCGGATGCTGCCTCTGTTTCAGGCCCTTGAACCAACTATCGACGTGACTGCGCAGCGACTATCGGATCAGGTGCGAGTCATCCAACGGCTCAAGCGATTGGATGACTTGACGCTTGATCGGCTTCGCCTGGAGGCTCTCTCTGCTCGTGCCGCCTTCACCTCGGCGCAGGACCCGCCCGCCACGGCGCCGGTCTCGATGCCAGCATCCGACCTGGCACCACGGGTGCCGCGGGTGGATCCTTGTGCCGACGAGGAGGAGTTCGCGAGTCAGAGTGTGAGTACCACAGCTAATGAGCAAATGAGGAGGACTCTGGAAGAGACGATTACGCAGTATCGCTCCACAAACAACCCTAGGCCTCGGATACCACGCTTGCCAATGAATAGACGCAATCATGCGATAATGGGAGCCTTGAATGCTTTACTAGAGCCATATCTTCGGACTAGTAATGATTTAGATGATACACACTCGATCATGTACTGCGGGGCCATCGCGGCGTGCCGTGTTGCACGAGTCAAGTTTCCGGACGCTGAACGTGCACCTAGGACCGCCGGGGTGTCCCTGCATGGCAAGTACGGATCGAGCGTCGTATCACTTCATTCAGGACTCTCATTGCAAAGCTGATCTGCTTCAGGGGCAATAATCGCCCCGAGTGATGCGTTTTGTGAACCAGGCGTTCGCGGGGACGAATATCAGGCCCCGCGACTACATGGCCAATATCACGGAACGCATCGACTTCCTGAAGCAGAAAGTCTATGCATGGGCAAGCCGTATTCGTCGCTATAGAGAGCGTGTGGATCGATTCCAGCAGAATCGCCTCTTTCAGAGTGACCAAAGGAAGGTGTACCGAAGATGGGAGGAAGGTGATCCCCGTGTGTCTAACACGCAGCTGCCGGATGCTACTGTCATGACTGATTTCTGGCGTAGCATCTGGTCAGTGCCTGTTGAACACACGGAGGGTGAATGGATGAGCGTTGTTGAACGTGAGTGCGAGTCTATCGAACCTATGGGGGCTATCACCATCAGCCCCGACGACGTAAGTTGTGCAATCCGCACGGCCCAGAACTGGAAAAGTCCTGGACCGGATGGATTGCACAATTTCTGGTTGAAATGGTTTCGATGCTCGCACTCGCGATTAGCAGCGCAATTCCAACAAGCCCTTGAGCTCAGCTCCCTGCCACCTTCCTTAACAACTGGTACGACCTTCCTGCTCTATAAGTCCGGTAGTACCACGGAAGCTAAAAACTATCGACCCATCACGTGCTTGCCTACACTCTACAAGCTCCTTACATCCATTTTGAGAGCAAAATTAACACGCACATTGTCGCGAACAACATTTTGGCCACCTCTCAAAATGGATGTAGGGTTGGGTCCCGTGGTACTAAAGAGCTCCTCCTCATAGACATGACCATTTGCCAACAGGTCCGGCGGAACAGGGGGGCCCTCTCGGCCGCCTGGATTGATTACAAGAAGGCCTATGATTCGGTGCCTCACTCATGGCTGCAGAGGATCTTAGAGTTGTATAAAGTCAATGCAACTTTAAGATCCTTCCTAGGTGCGTGTATGAGGCAATGGACCACAGTCCTTCGTCAACCAGGAGGTGGCGATGGCCCGCAGGACTTCATAAGGATCGAGCGAGGAATATTCCAGGGTGACAGTTTGAGTCCCCTATGGTTCTGCCTAGCTCTGAATCCGCTCAGTACTTTACTGAAGGATTTGGGACTAGGTTGCCGGCTTCGGAGAGAGGGTGAAGTCATTTCTCACCTTCTGTATATGGACGACCTCAAATTATTTGCGCCAAACAACCGAGTCTTGCTGGAGCTACTGAAAACCACTGAAGTGTTCAGTAGCGCCATCAAGATGGAGTTTGGTGTCGATAAGTGTGCGGTTATGCATGTACAGCGGGGGAAAGTAGTAAATTCAACAAATTTACAGCTTTCTGAAACGATGTCGTTCAGGTCTATCTCCGAATCAGAAACCTATAAATATCTTGGTATGTCAGAGTCTCTGGGTATTGAGGATGTGGCTATTAGACAGGCGGTGAAGGAGCGCTTCTTCGGTCGGCTGATAAAAGTACTTAATAGCCTTTTGTCAGGTGGCAATAAGGTTCGGGCCTTCAACGCTTGGGTAATGCCCTTACTTATATACTCCTTTGGCATACTAAGATGGACTCAGACCGAGCTGGATGCCCTGGATCGGAGGGTCCGACTACTACTCACCACACATCGCATGCTACACCCACGCTCGTCGGTTATGAGATTGTACATCCCACGGAAGTGTGGAGGCCGCGGCTTTTTAAATGCCAAAAGTCTCCATAACCGTGAGGTGTGCAATCTCAGGAATTATTTCCTGAACCACGAGTGTGGGATGCATCGTGATGTGGTGACAGTAGACAGGAACCTCACACCGCTCTCCTTGGCAAACGAGAACTGGCGCAAACCAGTGGTACTAAGCACCGAGGACCGCAAGGCCGTATGGAAGAGTAAGGAGCTACACGGGCGGTTCTACAGGGCTCTAACGGGACCAGACGTAGACCTGCCCGCGTCGGTGAACTGGCTACGATTCGGGGACCTCTTCGGAGAAACCGAGGGTTTTGCCTGTGCAATTGCGGACGAAGTTATCATGACGAATAACTACCGGAAATATATCCTGAAGGACGGTACGGTCGACATTTGTCGGGCATGCCGCCGTCCCGGAGAGTCACTCAGGCATATAATTTCCGGTTGTTCTCATCTTGCTAACGGCGAGTACTTGCACAGACATAACCTTGTAGCCAGGATTATACACCAGCAGCTTGCTCTTATGTATGGACTTGCGGACCGCGAAGTGCCGTACTACAAGTACACACCTGCGCCAGTTCTCGAAAATGGTCGTGCCACGCTCTATTGGGATCGATCTGTTATCACGGACAGGACTATTGTAGCCAATAAGCCTGATATCGTGGTGATAGATCGATCGCAGCGCCGGGCAATGCTCATCGATATCACCGTCCCATGTGACGAGAACCTCGTGAAGGCCGAGAAGGACAAGTCCAGCAAGTACTTAGACTTGGCTCACGAGGTAACCGCCATGTGGGAAGTTGATTCGGCGATCATTGTACCGATAGTTGTTTCCGCGAACGGTCTCATAGCGAAGAGTCTCGACCAACATCTTGAGAGACTCTCGCTACGTGGTTGTGGTTGGATCAAGGGTCAGATTCAGAAGGCGGTAATCCTGGACACGGCGCGCATAGTCCGACGGTTCCTCTCTCTGCAGCCCTAACCACCGGCAGCCTGGGCCCTGCCCCGTTGCCGGCGGCACTCTAGGTTAGGTTTTTTATAATGTTTTTAATGTTTTGATATGTTTTAGATGTATTTTTATATTTTACTTTAATAAAAATATTGTATAAAACCTAATCTAAGAAAGAAGATAAATAAAGAGTAATAAATGTAATTTACGAGCCTAGCAAAACTCTAAACTAAATGAAATTACATAACCGAAAGCAAGTACATGTTCTAATACTTATTTATAACCTAGATGAGTATTCATTGCTTTATGCACCGAAGTGAGCAGTAACGAGAATATAAAATAGCAGTAAAACTGTTTTTATTATCTTGCCTCAGAATGCGCAGTTTTTAACGTCATGTGCATAAGCAGTAGGTTATTTTACGATTATGATTAACATATTTGTGAAACTTGTTCCTAGTGTTTAAACTTAGTATTCTTCATCATCAGATTAAAGACGTCCATTGGTGCAATGATTTCCACAACAACCGGTACTGTCCTGCCAGGCTCCTACGATTTTCTGCAACCAGATCCTTGGTCTACCTAGTTAGGGACCTTCCAAAGCCACGTTTCCCGGTACATGGGCGGTACTCAATCATACTTTTAATTTCTTCATTATTTCATCTTTAATCTAAACTTTGGAGCCTAGATGTAATACTGTTTGTCGTGGTCTAAGATAAAACAGACTCAGAAAACAAGAATGACTATTCGTGATAGTTTTATTCGCTATAAGTGTCGTAAATTTTTTGGTGCCTTCTGTCGTAAACGACTTTCGAAGCTATTAAAGAAAATTTGCCGACATCGGGTGAGGTTTTCCAGAGATTGGATCGTAGATAATAGTTCTAGACTATTTTTAAGGTTAGTATTTTATTAGGCTTGTAAAAAGTTATATCTAGTTCCTCTATTCAGAATATTTATGTGAATTTGTACATAACACATCACTGGTTTCTGAAATATTTCAATTTTATATAAATCGTTGTTTCTCATCAGTTCATCACATCGCAAAAAGTGAACAATATCCTTTATATCCAAGCCTTTAGTGACGCAGAAATTGAAAATCGAACTTTTCCAAAAGCAGCCATATTTTTCTCTCCCCAAGGTTGAAATCTGTCTGTCCGTGTCATTGGTTCTGACAGCTAATTGCCGAGATGCCGAAGCCTCTTATTTACATTTCCATTCGCCGTTTCCCCGGCTCTGGGACAACAGGTGACATTTATCGGGAATCCTGAACGTGCGTAAATAGTGCTATGCTAAAACAAATTTAATTTACTTATTAGTTATAGGTAGAGGGAGAGTTTTTGGTCGAGATTGCTTCATTTGTTTTAAATTCTTATGTTTTTTGTTGGTATAAAAGACATCTTCCTGTATCGCGGTTTTGCATATGGAATCATAGGGCATGATAATAAACTAATCTCAATTGACACTACGGCGCAGACATGTAGAGAGGTTAATAAAGTAATAGTTTATGTTTATACACCAATTTTCTTATTATTATCATGAAAACGGCTAGACCCATTTAACTGCGTCTTTCAGCAATCGTCAGATTATATACCAGGAATGCTTAACTGGGTAGATTGCGCTAGTGTTATTTCGACAAAGATTTTTTTCATTAGGAATTAATACATGAATTAGTAAAAACGAAATATATTTATCTTTTTCATGTAATTCTAAATAATTATCAAAAAGATTATTGTGTTCATAGAAAACGACCAATTAGTTTAATATTTTGATAATTATTTTATAAGTGAAGGTCAATCATAATAATAGTACTTATATCGACGCATTGCCTTTCTATCTATTATTAAAAAAATATATTATTAAAAAAACATAATGGAATATTATTCGTATTCCTCGAGCGTACAGAAGCCTAGAATAAATAGTGAAATATCAAAGAGCGAACTTCCATTTCGCTTCCCGGAATCTTCGCTGATAACTTAGTAACTCCTTTGCTCACCTACTCAAAACTCGATTAAGGTTCACGTATTGGTATGTAAATAGGATAAAATATGGCACTCCACGGAGCCGTTATATGTTAGAGCTGAGCGTTGCCCGTAACAGTTTTCAGAAACGGTTGCGATATATCAAAGAAACGGTTATTTTAAGGTCTCACAGCTAATAATGCTAAAAATAAATATAAAACGCTACTACCTCGAACGAGATTCGTTATAGGCTACAAAAGTTTGTATGTAAACTCGAGAATCCGGTCTCCAGTCCGCCGCCGCCGCTCTGCCATCTCTGCTATGAGATTTTCCCGTTGACAGCATATTTTTCCATCACATCGGATACGTAACTTATGTGGGCACCTATATATGATCATTAGCAAATGGTTCTTCTTAAAACAACACATTTTGTACGACCAATTCACACATACATTAAACTTCATTTTATTAATTTCTGCCCATTAATATTTTTTAACTGCAACGTTTATCGCATGACTTCTTAGACAACTCAAGAAAGAGCTAACCGTTATGTTAATCACGAAATAACAATTTGAAACTGTTATTTAACCGTTAAATTTTGTGGAACATTCCCAGCTCAAGAGAAAGATACGAATCCCAACGAACCAATATTTACACGGACTCGGCCGGTAACATGTCGAATGAGTTTATAAGCCTTAAATACAGCGTAGGTACATCTGTGAACGAGAGTTGATGAAATATTTATTGAAAATATTAATAAACAAATGTCTTCTATGGATATAAAAAATGATATGCAATACATGATTGAAATTGAAATCGTTTATTTCGGACATCATCCATAGTTGGTTAGCAACATGTCGACTTACATACATCCATACATTTATTTTTAAATCCGTCATACTAAAACTTATATATCTTTTTTTATATTTTCATTGTAATAACCCCTGTAAAGTTATATATTTAATATTTTTCTCGTTTTGTTTTGTATCATAGTTTTATTCTGGATTTCTTTATGGTATTAAAATGTCTTTGTTATATTCGTACTATTATTGTTTGGTAGAAGATTATATAAATCGTCACGAAGAGAATTCAAGGTACTTTTTTCACAGTTTTTTTTTTTTTTGTTTACCAGTAAGAGGAGCCAAACTATTAATTCAATTTGAAATATGTACTTCTATTTCTGGGTGTGATTAAATATTACAGGTCATCCTTACAAATTGATTGACAGTAAGCCCTAAGAAAGCTTGTGTTGTGGGTACTCAGTCAACGAAATATATAATTTACAAATACGTAAATAAATAGAAACACCTCATCAACAATCATGCCTCAGGAACAAATAGCTTTGCTCATCAATCACATAAATACCCTTACTAGGATATGGATCCAGGACCGTCGGATTCATATGTTATAGAATACCCATAGGCCTTATTTTTTGTCACTGGGAAAATGCCTTTACGCATACCCCCGGCCTGGCGTAGGGCCATGATGGTAGTGAGAGGGTATGTGGGACTCTCTCCTCGCTACTCCTTTCTAGCCAAGAGGAGGAGAGGAGAATACCCACTAAAAACCCAGCGGCGTCGTCCGCATTGCCGTTAGGGGAGTGCCACTGGATCACGATCGCACTCGACGGTGACACTCCCCGAATACCCATAGTTTTGACCTGTCGTCAAAGTATAGGTACCATTATGTATAATTTGTGGCTTGCATCCGATCCGAACATACCTATCTTAGTAAAAACAAGTATGCTTGTTACTCTATCATGTTGAAACAAATATACTTGATCAAGTCTCTGAAAAAATATGTTTTTCTTCCCTACAAAAACAATTACAGCCCTTCAACCCGTCAATTTGCCTTTTTCGTACTCGCTTAGCATAATAATCGTGCTTTCAACACTGTATGAGTAAGTTCAACGAGATGGCTTAAGCGAAAATGTTGAGTTGAAATGAAACAAATCAAATTAACATTGGAATGTACGCGAAAGTTTAATTTCCATGAGAATAAACAATTCGGAGCTCAAAAGGTGCATATTTGAATTGTTCTTTTTGATCTACAAAGGAAAGAACTCAGTTCATTTCTATTTCTTTTTTATGACGAAGGTGGCGAGCAGTCGGATTGACTAATAGTAAAAGCCATAATCGTCGCCGATGAGCACCCGTAACATCAGGGGAGTCAAAAGTGCATTGCTAGCCTTTAAGATAGGAGTACGCTCTTTTTTTGAAGGTATGAGGGTAGTATCGGTAGAGGGTAATATCTTTAAAAATGTCACTTCCATACTATATTTTCGTTTTTTTTTATTTACTCGTCATAACCTCAAAAACTAACTCTAATCGCCGTTGTCTAATTAGTTGAATGCCCGCCTATGTTAAACATTGCCCCATTCCTTGTAACCGCTTCCCACTCGACTGCAATGCAGCAAAACTAACTAAAAGTGAATGCATTGCAATTAGCATATTGTTAAATAGGAGGTTTATTTGTATTTCAAAAGGTTTGTTTATATACAAGCCGTTACAGTGTGGTGCCTTGACCAGGATCAGGAATAATATGATATGATGTTAGTCGCATTTCATATCACTTGCGCCGATAGATAGGAGAGGGACAGAGGGACAGAATGTGATATTATATCAGGATAAGATAGGTATTCTGTAAATGCCGCTGCAAGATCAATACAGGGCTTTGCACTCTATGCGTCGGCACGCACTTGTTTTGTAATGCAGTGACATGTCAATTTCAATTTCAATTTTCAATTTTTTATTCAAGTAGGCCTAGCAACAAGCACTTTTGAATAGTCAAATACAATTATAATCTTAATCGAATAATTAATTCATTAATTAATTAATACAGAGCAATTCATTGGTAAAATTATTACAATATAATATTTATATATATCAATAATAATGTCACAATAGTATCAAAAATAAAATAAAAAATATTTTAAACATTAAACATCTTGTATCTTGTATTGTCAACATAGTGCCGGGTTTAAAATGATGTAATGTTATGACGTAACTGAGTATTATTCATTTATTTAGTAGTGGACTTCTTCGTATAAAATAAATTCCGATCTGAGCCCCGAGTGTAAGTTTATAACGTAAGAAAAAGTCACCATCGCGCTTGAGTTTCCCATATAAATAACATTATGACTAACGCGTTCGAGACGTTTTTTACGTCAAAAGAAACTTACACTAGAGCTTCAGAGTAGGCAACATTATCAATTTCAAGTTTAAGTAGGAATATTATTTTTATCGTGATATCTGAATCCTCAATTGTATTGACGCCAAAAAAGTAGATTAAATTATATATAATTATATATTATAATAATAAGATATCCTTGTTCAAATAATTACAACTAGGTGTACGCATGTACTGAGACATTTGGTGTATTACTGTTTTGAAATAATAAGTATCTCTGCGTTTCTTTCCGATAATTATTATAATTATGTCAGATCAGTGTAGCGTAAAACCCAGTGGTAGTTTTTATTTGTTTAGTCGTTTATAAGTGCACTGTAATGTAGATACTTCAATTCAAAAATAATGAAATTTTATCTTGTTGATCATACATCTCCATAATATACTCGTCTATATATAAAGTCGTTCTATATAAGTTACAGTTTTCCGTAAAACTAATTTCAACTCCAAAACTACCAACTTCATTTTATTTGATCACATTGTCATTCGACAGTATTCAACAAATCAACGTCGTTCCAGTCTAGACTGCCAGTGAAAATCGAACGACTCTTTGAATCCCGAGTGGTTATTGTAAATGACACGTCTATACAGCTCTGGGATTTCGGAATTCTAAAAAAGACAGTCTTTATCCATTCTCTCCGTCGGAGGTCGGTACTGTTGTAAATTAAGATTTAAAATCAAAAATATGATTGTATTTTTTTTTGTCATGATTTCGATGTTTTTTACTGCGGTAATAATGTTCTTTAAAAGTATACTCAGGAGGACATATTAACAAGATTTAAGGTACAAGTCTGGGTCAAGTCATTTATGATGTATTAAACAGTTTCGTAATGTTTTGAAAGACGAGGCATTTACTTTTGTTTCTTAGACGAAATTCATTTTATATGGTGATCATATAAAAAGTCCTGAAAATAAGGGAATTCGTTAGTCAATCCCATTGTATGAGTAAATGTCAGGTGGTTTTGCTGGCAGTCATGACAGGATGACATACATTAAGGCATAGAAATAAACTTAATGTAATAAAAGTTATCAGCCGGTTTTAAAAAAATATATTCATAACTTATGAATGAGATATTTATTTTTAAATTGTGATGAGAAATATTAAAGTACCTAACTAAAGTTTATATCGTTAAATGATTGCTATTTAAACCATGAATGACGAGTACTAGTAATTTATTTTTTACACAACAATGTATCAAAAGAGAATAAACCTGAAAATAAATTAAACTATTATTTACTGTCGGATTAGGGAACCTATTATTAGGTTTAAAAGCGTTCAACGTTTTTATGGTTTTTTTTTTCACGATTCCAAAACCTTATACTCATAGTAACATAGACCACTACAAAAATCAAAATATAAAAAAAAACTATTCATCTCTGTAACGCCCTTGCTGGATGACAATTATTTTCGCAAAAGGCTAGCGTTGCGCAACATATTTATATGGAGATATTGTATACAAACTATTAAACCGACGTAAAAATTGTGATGAATGTCAACTATGGCTAGTCGCAGTTTAGATATTGGTATTGTTTTACAATAACATGGACCACTGCAAAAATCAAAATATAAAAAAAAACTATTCATCTCTGTAACGCCCTTGCTGAATGACAATTATTTTCGCGAAAGGCTAGCGTTGCGCAACATATTTATATGGAGATATTGTATACAAACTATTAAACCGACGTAAAAATTGTGATGAATGTCAACTGTGGCTAGTCGCAGTTTAGATATTGGTATTGTTTTACAATAACATGGACCACTGCAAAAATCAAAATATAAAAAAAAACTATTCATCTCTGTAACGCCCTTGCTGAATGACAATTATTTTCGCGAAAGGCTAGCGTTGCGCAACATATTTATATGGAGATATTGTATACAAACTATTAAACCGACGTAAAAATTGTGATGAATGTCAACTGTGGCTAGTCGCAGTTTAGGTATTGCTATTGTTTTGCAATGCGTCTCACCTGTAAATAGCAATCGCAACCGGGGACAAACTCCGAAACGCGTGACAACGATACAAAACGAGGCGGGATCAACCCCCCGCTCAGTTCGTAATTGACTTTTCCAATTGTTTCTAATGAGATTAATAAAAACTTTGTTAAGGTAAAGAGGGATAATCTGAGCTATGTTTGGAAATCCAGGTACTATTATCAGAGAGTATATTATTGAATAGGTGCCGGACGCAATCACATAAAAGCATTTTGAACTGAATTGTATAAAAGAATAGACTTGACTCCTCTGTTCATTGGGCTATAATCAGCAGGCTATCATCAATGTGGAAGTTTTCATATTTCACAAGTTTTTCCCAAATATACGTGGTATAAATACCTACTAAGGTAATTTTGAACTTCAGTACTATTTCACGTTCATTTTATACAAGATGTCTTTGCGGGTAATTTTTAAGCCTTGTCCAGGTTGCTAGAAATTATTAAAGTGTTTTAAAAAAAACTGATGTTATTCAATATGTGTTAGTTTTAATTGGAGGAGAGACACATTTTCTGATAAAATCATCATCAAATGTAAATATATATTTATCGTTGGTTGAGTACCCACAACACAAGCCTTCTTCACCTTACTGTGGGGCTCAGTTAATTTGTGTAAGAATGTGCAGTAATATTTATTAATTTATTTAATACCTGTGTATTAACATTACCTGTAAATATAACTGTACTGAGATAGTAACATTGAATTTAATTAGTTTTGTAAAACACAAGATGACCTTTGTAAATAACCCAAAAGCAAATTACACGTAAAGGCGAGGAATTCAGGGCATGAAATTTCCACGGCAGCTAATTATGCCGCTTTACCGCGTCTGACACTTTCATATACGTAACCAGCCGTGGCAACATGGTTAGTTATGGCTTTATTACTTTATTAGATGAACTTATTCAGCAGACCGAATTCTCCTATTTTTATTTTTCCTCGAAACATCACATGTATCTGTAGTATTGCAGTTTTGTGTTTCATATACTATAAATGTTCGAAACGTCAAATGAATAAGTATCATAATAGTACATTTCGATACTAGTGAAAAAAAATTTTTTTTCGACGAGGGTGAACGTTGGAGCCCGAGTGAAACGAGGGTGACAATCACCCGAGTCTTAAAGAAGTTTTTACACGAGTATCGAACCTAATTTTTCATAGTAAGTGCCTTAAAAAGTGAAATTTACGCACGGGAAACGTGCGAAAAGTGCACTTTTTACGCACTAGTTAGGAAAATTATATTTATGATGAGATTTTATATTCAAATACAATAAATAAATAAATATTCGGGACAATCTGACACAAATCGACCTAGTCCTACGGTAAGCTCAGTAAGGCTTGTGTTGTAGGTACTAGACGACGATATATATAATAGATAGATACATATAAATACTTAAATACATAGAAAACACCCATGACTCAGGAACAAATATCTGTGCTCATCACACAAATAAATGCCCTGACCTGAATCGAACCCAGGACTATCGGCTTCATAGGCACCCACTAGGTTAGACCGGTCGTCATAAAGTATATATTGTACTTCTAATTATAACAGTAACTGTACAAATACTATCACAATGCTGAATTGATACTTTGTGCGAGAAGCCGCTAGCTCTTCGGTCATCAGTCACGACAACGCATTACGATTTCTGAAAAAAACTTGTGCGCGCTGGGACCCCATGAACGTACCTCAACGAAAGTGAACGTACCACAGTTTATACGCCAAATGTTACAAAATGTTAAATAACTATCTCAGGATCTGATACTTGTATTTATTTAGTATCAAAATTTTTGCACTTTCCGCCAGTCTGCCTTTTTTTAGCCCGTTGGAGATAATAGGTGACATTAACTAGGGACTTTACTGTCTATGGCGCTTACGTCGAACCGCGTTGCGTTTGTATTGCGGCATCTTGAACAACGGCGTAAGCGCCATCGACAATAAGGTCCCTTATCATAGATAATGTCACATATAAATTGGTTTTTTTTTGTGACTTTTTTGTTGTTGTTTGTTGTTGTCGTCGTTAGTTTACCTTAATTATCAAAAACGTCCTTTAATTAATATGATAAATAAGAATTGACTTTGTTTACCAAATGTTTTCTTAAATAACTTTCTTGTTACAGGTAAGTCAGATTGGACGAGTTTGTAACAAACAATGTCTTGTAAGTATGACATGATGCTACATTTTTTGATGATATCAAAATAGATAATGTTGATGATGGAAGTTGTTGCGGATACCTCTGAAATTATGCATTTACCTACCCTTACTTCATCATCAGCCTATCGCAGTCCACTGCTGGACATAGGCCTCCCCAATTTCACGCCATCGTGTTCGATTTTCGGCTGTTCGCATCCAGCTCCTGCCAGCCATCTTGCGCAAGTCGTCATTCCACCTAGCCTGAGGGCGCCCGACACTACGCTTGCCGAGACGCGGTCTCCACTCAAGAACTCGTTTACCCATACTTGCTTTTAATAAATAAGTCATTTTAATGGGCTTCTTAGCACAGCACAGAGCACAAGTGGTAGGTAGGCGACGGGATAGGCAAAGACGGAGGAGGCAGGACGACTCGCCAAACACGATAGGGAAGAGTGGAAATCAAGAGGGGAGGCCTTTGCCCAACAGCGGGACACTCTATAGGCTTAGAAAATGGACTTGGAATATTTCATTGAATTCTACATAACAAAACTAGGTGACTTCACCATATATATATAATTCAATCATGTTATTTTCAACTTGAAATTTCAATATATCACATACTTAGGTATTTATTTCCTTATATGAATTCTGCGAAACATCGAAATTCGAACCTAATAAGCTCAAATTCTAAGTAGCCACTTAGATACGTCTCATGGCGTGTGTATTGATATGACTTCTTGAGACGAGGGGTTAATCAGGAGATGAGTTATTTCATGTTTAGGTTCTGGGTATATATTCAGACTGAATGACTGTTAGGAGACAGATATGAAAGATTTCAATTTCGATTCCTTCATTACAATCAAGGGGAATTTTTAATAATTTGTTAAGTACTTATATTTATACTAACATCACATCTTGCTTGAACTGGTATGTGATTAGTGAATATAAGATACTAATATGCTAATTATAATGTTATGATACCCCATTAGAGAGCTTGCAGCGACTAGATCCATAAAACAGTCCGGACTCTGCTTAGACAGGATAATATAATTGTGTATGTGCAAGTTTAGTTACTAATCATAATAATTTTGGGCAATTCAGCAAAGTGGTCCTTCAATTTTAGTGTTAATAGGTTATATATAAAAAATAATCTTCATTTCGAAATTAATAATGGCCGCCATCCTCTGCTCTAAATTCGAGCATTGCTAGCGTAATTGAAACTTGCCTAATTTATGTTGCGAAATTATTTTAGGACGACGAGTTGCCGTGTCATGTATGCACATCCCCGGTGAGCCGGGATTACGTCGCTTGCCTGCTTGTGTCTATTTTATAATTTAACAGGGATCTGAAACCGGTATTTGCAGCGTACTATTATTTATTTATTTACACAAAAAATTACATACAACAATATACAATAGAACATAGAGGACTAAAGTAACTAATAGATTACATTACGCAATGTAATACAATCTATTAAGAGAGAAAATCTCTTAAGTAGGTATCTAATTCTCGAGTAAAATTACACATCAGAGTCCTGAGTGTAAGTTTTTAACGTAACAAAACGTCACCATCGCGTTTAAATTTCCCATATAAATAACATTATCACTAACGCATTCGAGACGTTTTTTACGTCAAAAGAAACTTACACTAGAGCCTCAGATGTGAATTGCTAATATATACTATTCGTTATTCATTATACTCACCTTTGTTCTTTAGTTTACTATCTGAAGTTTAATTGGAGATTAATAATACGAAGTCTGCAATATACAAAGTATAACACTGTGATTAAAAATGTTTCTAAAAAATCGTGTTCCCGGACTTCAGACAACTTCACTAGTGCCATCTTACGCGTGATGAAACAAAAATCTCAATTTTATTCGTTTTGTACGAAAGCATTTAAATTTATTTGGTATTTGTTTTTTTTTTTTCTGGACTTTAGACTGACGTATGGATACCTCGTACCGAGTCGAAATACGTGTCGAGTTTTGGTATTGTTGATAGTTGTTGTATTTATTATGGTAATAAGTTTTGCTGTGAGCTAGACATTAATTCATATAAAAAACTCAAGTCAGTGCTGGATTAGCACCAATCGACTAGTATATTTTTAATCAGCGAAGTAGAATAATAAAATTATCGATTTTAATGCTCTAAATCATTCATTCATTAAGGGTCAAAAGTGGTCCACAAGTTAAGAAAACCTCGGTTTTAAAATTATAATTACAGTAATTTTTACAGTAACTTTTTAATTTCTTAGGAATAGACTACATAGCATCAAGTGAACTCTAACTTTTATTACAATTAACCAAACACTTCTTTTATTTTTATCTTAAAAAAAGTGACTTCGATGTTATTAATAAATGTAACTATGTTAGAAATATATAACATGTTTTATTTCTTTCTCTTTTCTTCCGCAAAAGATAGACTAACAAGAATACTTTCACGCAAATAATACAAAGCACTATCTTACTAATATCAATCATATTGAGCAAATACAATCCGGTATAAACGGCCTCACAACATAATAACATGTTACACAAGCCCACAATAGCTTGACAACTGTTTTTTCCCTCTAATAATGATATGTACATGTTATTCCGACGATGTGACACACAATTTTCTCGAATCTTCCCTCCACGCACGTTGTCCTGACGTGAATAACAATCACTACGGACATTATTCTGAAATGAACTCACTTACGTATCGAAGTTATATTGATCGACGCGTTTTGTTTTCGCTCAGAGAGTAATTTTGTATGCGAAAATGACGCAAACTTTAAATTCAGTTATGTTGGTTTACTTGTTATTGCTGAATACAGACTTCGGTTGCTTTCAAGATTCAATTTTTTACTATTTATTTTTATTAGGTATCTGAGAATGTAATTTTTATATTAAAGTGTTTTTATTTCTCGTTTGGTTAAAAAATACTGATAATTTTGAAATATTCTTTGTGGTGTTTTTTATAAAGCGAAATCATGATTATAACCAAACGTTATGAAGATAACTCTAAGTAATAAAATGAAAAAAATCGCGTATTCTTTCGTAATCTCTTCAAAATTCTCAGCAATTGGTTTTACAAGTAACAAAGTTAAATATCTCTTTTGAAAAGATTTGTATTATGTTACTTATTTCCGCCATTTTTTAAAGATTGTTTTTTCAGTAGCGCACGAAAGTACGAAAGCAATTCAAGTCAATAAAATTGATATCAACTGTTTTTATTAATGCGAAAATTATTTTTCTCAAACATGCAATGAAATGTCTTCGTTACGTGCGTCATAATAGGCTTCGAAGTATCACGTTTAGGGCGGATCGACTCCAGAGGACAGGTAACGAATTTCATATAAAATTGAAGGCCTAGGCCTGGAAGTAATTTTTTTAATAGTACATTACTGCAGCCGCCGGGAAAAAGGGGGTTGAAGGCTGAGTTGTATATACGGCCGACTGTAAGGAGGCCGGATAGTATACGAAGCCTTCAAGACCCTTCACGGCCAGGCATGTATAGTGCTTTTCTCAAACTAATGCAATGAAATAAATAAAAAAGTACCACTGAACAAAACAGCTTCACGACATAAGTTTTTTAATTTTCCCTCCAATCCCGCTTTGTAGTATTTTTGCCTTCGATGTAATAATTAATGACTATCATAAATAGTCTGGCTATAATTACTATATACAACATTTAGAAAAACCACCAAAAAGAATGCACTTACCTTTTAAATGATGGCGCTACGGCATCTGCCTTTGGCAGTACACAATAACAAAATATAGATAAATAAAACCGGGCCCGGTTAGATTATTCAATTTTTATACACCCGTAACACTATATCTAAGTCACAAAAGCATTGAATCACACCATTTACCACTATTTAGTCTTAATAAACAGAGTTTTACACGCCGAGAAACTTTTCCATTCCGCCATTATTAAAACAAGTAAAAGTGTCCTGTGATTGGTTGAGTCAAAAATGCGTTCAAAAACGCGCATGCGTGGAGTAGTGTTTGGTGTTGCCAATACAATTTTAAAATTGAGAGCATGAATAATAAATATAATAATGTAATAACCTGATGATATGAATATTCAATTACATGATAAATAAAATAAATCTCTTCATACCATTTCGTCTGAAATAAGCGATTATTTTTAGCCCGCTAATCATTTAGTCACTAAAAATGATAAAAAAATATAACTCAGCTGTTTGAACAGGCTTCATGAAAATTAAAAAAAAATTACTTCCCGGCCTAGGCCTTCAATTTTATATGAAATTCGTTACCTGTCCTCTGGAGTCGATCCGCCCTAAACGTGATACTTCGAAGCCTATTATGACGCACGTAACGAAGACATTTCATTGCATGTTTGAGAAAATTTTTATGTATATCTGGCGTCTGTGTTCATGAAGCCTGTTCAAACAGCTGAATTATATTTTTTTATCATTTTTAGTGACTAAATGATTAGCGGGCTAATAAATAATCTAGCTTATTTCAGAAGAAATGCTATGAAGAGATTTATTTTATTTATCATGTAAATGAATATTCATATCATCAGGTTATTACATTATTATATTTATTATTCATGCTCTCAATTTTAAAATTGTATTGGCAACACCAAACACTACTCCACGCATGCGCGTTTTTGAACGCATTTTTGAGTCAACCAATCACAAGACACTTTTACTTGTTTTAAATAGTTTTAATAATGGTGGAATGGAAAAGTTTCTCGGGGTGTAAAAATCTGTTTATTAAGACTAAATAGTGGTAAATGGTGTGATTCAATGCTTTTGTGACTTAGATATAGTGTTACGGGTGTATAAAAATTGAATAATCTAACCGGGCCCGGTTTTATTTATCTATATTTTGTTATTGTGTACCGCCAAAGGCAGATGCCGTAGCGCCATCATTTAAAAAGGTAAGTGCATTATTTTTGGTGGTTTTTCTAAATGTTGTATATAGTAATTATAGCCAGACTATTTATGATAGTCATTAATTATTACATCGAAGGCAAAAATACTACAAAGCGGGATTGAGGGAAAATTAAAAACTTATGTCGTGAAGCTGTTTTGTTCAGTGGTATTTTTTATTTATTTCATTGCATTAGTTTGAGAAAAGCACTATACATGCCTAGCCGTGAAAGGGTCTTGAAGGCTTCAGTATATGCCTCCCTACGGTCGGCCGTATATACAACTCAGCCTTCAACCCCCTGTTTCCCGGCGGCTGCAGTAATGGACTATTACCAATTCTTAATTCGTTTGCTTAAATCATATGCTTAAATATCATACCAGTATAATCACATTACTCTTCCCACATATTATCACAAAGCTCATCCCCATTGCGTAAGATTGTAACGGCTCCAATTTCCCTTTTAGATAAGCCCTTCTGTGTTTGCATACTGCTAAGACAATAATATCTCTGAGCATGCATCATACCATACATCCTTCATATGCTATGTGTAGCGTATAGCTCTATTATATTGCATTGCTTAGCAAGAGCACTATGAGCGTAGTCTCGGGCTTATGGTTAGTGTGAAATACATGTAAGTTAAAGCTATACGTACGACATAAAATATTTCACTTATTATGGTCTTTGGGTCGAAAATTTCGAGCATTTTCTACTATAATTATTGCGTCATGAGAATGACAGACATTTTCGTTCGTTTACGAATATGCGAGAAATTATGGCAAGACGGCCTTTAGTCTAAAACTCTAAGAGTACATTCAGCTTCAAATAGTTAGTGGCTACCAAAGTGGCCAAATATATCGAAACAAATCTTTATTTGGTTAGCAGTAAGGTTGTGTTACGATATATTTAGCCATACTGACTGCAACGAACTATAGGAGGCTAGTACAGTCCAGCATAAAAGTATGCTAGCATCGAGGAAATATTACCTAACAGCACATGTTTCCGACATGCTAGATTAGTTGTTTTTTTTGGTAGGATGCTGGCTAGTCAGGATGAAACGTCTGCTAGTTAGCTAGTTAGTTTTGAGCAAGCTACCTGATGCACCTTGGCCTATTAATGTGTAGATAAGAGCATTTATTTATGTAACAGATTATATCGAATTTTGTTGGCTTTGCCCGGTCATCACCTATATTTTAGCAGTTATAACCAGATGAAAATAAAATCAAAGGGTAAAAATATAACTTGGCAAGCAGGATGTGTGTAATCCGAACTCTCTTCTGTATGTTTTTATTAAACCGATATATCAAAAGCATTCGCCTAGGGACGACATCAGACATCCATTACTACACTCGTTACTCATTCACTCTAATATGTTTTAGAAATATATTTTAAGATTTGATACGTAAAATAAGATATAAATCATGATTCATAATTTGTCAGGTATCTCTTCTGATGTCTGCTTTTTGTATAAGGAAATACTTGTATAGTTTAATATTTAAATATAATCTGAACCAGAGGCTCTAGTGTAACTTTCTTTTGACGTAGAAAAACGTCTCGAACGCGTAAGTGATAATGTTATTTATATGGCAAACACTAACGCGATGGTAAAGTAATATTACGTTAAAAACTTACACTCAGGGCTCAGAGTGTGTGATTATTTTTCTACTGATGACCAAGTTATACTTAGTTTTGATCCGTTATTATTACAAATAAACATTAGTATCGACTACTTATAACACTATTTGTTTTCTTTTTTTTATTAATTATCATGTCAAACATACATTAAAAAAGGTACACACTAATTACAATATTATACTAAATTAACTACAAAGGACACTTAAAACTAAGTAGGTGCACTGAAGTTGGTCAAATACCTGACCCCCAGACGTCTCCCAAATCGCTCCCGTGTGGAAGAGTGCCCATGACACTGGCCACATTTCCCCTCTGGATAGCGATACTCAACCTTTGTCCAAGAAATGAGCCAGCCCGAAGATCACCCGTCAATTCCACCAACCTCTTCTTCAACATTCCAAAAAGCCTGATGGCATCCGGACCCCACGGGCCGAGGGTTTCTACCGCAAAAGCAGAAAACTCCAGGCTGTTAGGCAGGTCAGCATATTTGCGCCGCTTCAAAGCCTCCGCCACCGATGCCGCCCCGCCAGCCCTGACAGATGAGGAGGCCAAATGAGACGGCGCGAGGGTATCCACACACGTAGCATCCCAAACAAGCGGCCGTCCCAGTTGCCATGGGATAAGCGTCATTCCATCGGGTCTTTTGCCATCATCCCGGGCCAAACCGGGCGGCTCTAAAGTCGCCGGCACGCCCACACTGACGAAAGCCCGACGGATCACATCGTTAAGGCTAGCGTGGCGGGACAAACGGCCAGCACTTCGGCGGCAGGAGAGACCATGGACGCCCAAAGAGTCCACCTCAGCACCACAAGGGCAACGGTGGGGGACAACTATCTCAGCACCCAATCGAAGCCCGACTGCCAACCTCAGAGAATTGTCATCCAAAAGAGTTGCGCAGTTCCTGGAAGGGAAAGCGTGCAACCAAAACCCTGACTCTTTCTCGACCGCAGCTAGCAGACGGGCCCTGTCCACCGTGGAATCGGCGGAGGCAAGCAGATCAAGCTGTATTTTGCGGCATAAAGGTTCGTCCCAAAACCGCTGTACGGGTCTTTTGGACGGTATCTCCTCGTCTGGACAAGCTAAAGTCCACGCATCTTCCGCATCCTGCAAGAACGCAACCTCGAAATCGCCCAGCGATGGAGTAAGTATTTTACCAACGAGGGGAAGCGTACTATGCACGGACGACAGAAAGGCAGGAAGAGCGACACTAGAGACCCGTCTAATACCCAGGCCTCCAAATCGAACCGGTAACGTTGCCTGCAAAAACTGCCGATGGTCCAATCTGATGTTTAGGATTTTTTGGATATTAAAGTGTATTATAATGTCTATCCTGTCACACAGCTGGGGAAACTTCCAAATGGGACTGCATCGCATTGCGTAAGTGAACTTTGGCACAAGAAGACAAAATCGGAGGATAAAAAAGGCCATGTGCGAGCAGACTTGGAGTAAAGAGCCCGCATGCTGGGTGAAACGATGGATTAAACCCTCAACAAACTCAGGCACCGACTCCTCGAAAATCGGTGCACCGAGCAGATGTAGTGAACTAGAGTCTATCACTTTAATGCCTGGACAGCTGCTCTCGAAATCTTGCAAAATCTGGGATCTGTTAACATTATCGGAGCTCACAAACAACTCACATTTGCTCATATTCAGATCTAGACCTATCTTACGAAACTCGGTAAAAAGGCTGGCCAAATCATCGAGAACTGAGCCCGACTCGCCCCCAAGGCTGCCATCATCAAGGTACCACATGTTAAATTTGCATTTAAGCGAAGAGACTATAGGGTGGATTGCTAGACTGAAAATAGCAGGCCCCAAAGGGTCGCCTTGCTGACAGCCAACAGCAGATGGTATGTTATGCTCACCGTACATAAGGTCTGAAGGGTTGCTGTAGCACTGCCACAAATAGGGATACAAACCCGGTACATTCCTTTCTACCTCTGTCAGCAGCGCGCCGCGACTTACACTATTAAAGGCGTTTTTGACGTCGACCTTAACAAGTATGTGCTCTTTATTGCTACGCAAGAAAGTACGGCAGGCATGAACAGCCCCCTCACATCCCCCTTTAGAGCCGAAACCCAGCTGAATCGGCTGAAACATTGCCTCCAGATCTTTAACAACGCTCCTGCAGCCAACCTTAGACGCTAGTCTCCTAAAAGTGGAACCTATGGCGATAGGACGTATGCCACCATCCTTTTTACGCAACGCACAAAGGTTCGCTCCATACAAAGTAGGGACTACTTCCGCGTTCACCTTGCCTGCGAGCATAAAATTTACCATGCGGGTAATGCTTGCCAGCAGGTCGTCATTCCTACCGCCTGGAACACCCAGCACGAGATCCTTCAGATGTTGAGGCGTTAAACCATCAAGACCACCAGCTGAACCACTCTTAAAGGAAATAATGGCGGCCACGACGGCATCTGCACTAACTTGGAGACAGGGTGAAGCGGGGCTGGGTGGGTCAGGGTAGTTAGGTGTTGAGGGGACTGGCGGGTGCTTATCCAGCAAAGATGCAAGTGTTTCGGGGGTATTAGGTGCTGCCGAATCGCCGGAGAAGAGAATTTGTGCCGCACCCTTAAGGTCCCCGTCGTTAAATTTTTCTTCCACCACCTTGACTAAGTCCCGTGGTTTGGACACACGTTCGACACTGTCCTGTGGTGCACCGAGGGTGCTTGCACGGGCACAATTTGATTTGATCTTTGAAGTAAGAGATCGACGCGGCTCTCTCTTAGAAACGTGCAGTGTGTTAAAAACAAATAGGAAAAGGCTTTCCCAACTGGAATGGTCGTTTTTATTGACGCAGTTGTCAATGGTCTTCGAGAGGCTGGTTGCGACAGTATACCTAGCACCCCTGGGAATACGTTTAACGACCGGAAAGACCTTCCTATGGTTGACAAGGACTGAAGAAAGAGCGCGTGGAACAGAATGAGAGGTAGCAGCATTCGGAGACTGCGAAACAGCGACGTGACAAGAGGTAGCTGGTGACTGAGCACCAGAGCCGCAAGGGGAGGCATTAGGGGATAGCGACCGACAAACAGGGATGTTGTGAGATGCAACAGGAATGGGCTGCAGAGATTGGCTACATGTCGACTTGTGCGCCTTGCCTAAATGAATTTGTAAACCCCGCTGCCCTTTAAAAAATTTTGGTTGAGTACAGTACGGGCATTGCACAAACGGAGATTGACTCATTTGTTGGACGTCGGGAGGAGCAGGAGAGTGTGACATTTTAGCAAAATAGCAAAAAAAAAAAACAAAAAACAAATAGCATGCAATAATAGTACAAATGTCAAAGCTTAAAAATAAACAGGACACAAAGCTGCTTAGCTAGTACTTAATTAA
Source organism: Grapholita molesta (assembly GCA_022674325.2). Taxonomy (NCBI): domain Eukaryota; kingdom Metazoa; phylum Arthropoda; class Insecta; order Lepidoptera; family Tortricidae; genus Grapholita; species Grapholita molesta. The sequence goes on along the minus strand of CP053124.2, from coordinate 16,087,638 downwards.
CTGCTCACATAAGACATCTTTAACAATATTCATACTTATATTAGTTATATCGAAAAACTCAAAATGAAAAACCAAAATACATAAAACACTTCTAACTATGTGATCCACTAAACTAAAACTTTGTACATTAAGTCTTCTAATAAATAAAATCCTTCTTTCACGGAACTCGCACGCCACTATAATTTAAAGAACCTCGTAGCCGATGACAATTCCTTGATGCAAGACGCCGCCGTAGCACTCGTAACCCGTAGCACATCTGTGACGTCACCCATCGCGTAGCTGATCGAGCCGAAATGCGTCGGGTAGAAACTATGTTTACTTGGCTCCATTGCGCTAGCCGTTTAATTTCTCCGATTACCCTACGGTGGCAACATTAATCTTGTACGCGATTAGTGTGACCGCGTCTGTGGCAGTTGAAACATGATCTTTTCTTTTTTAATTTGTCACTTATAACTAATACTCTAAACTTACAACTATACTACCACCGATTTAAACCCTACACTAGCACTAGCACTTATATTTTTTCATAATAGAAATAGAAACATCTAATAAATTATAAATATTTATAAACAACAACTAAAACAATTTTTAATCCTAAAACCATATTGCAACTGATAAATTGTATCGAATTAAATTCAACTTGATTAATTAGATTCAATAAATTCAATAAATCATAGCATTTTATTTAAATGGTTAAAGTAATAAACAATAATAGAAAGTAGACAGAAATTTACTTAAACCATAATTGTTTGGAAAGCTGCTCCAGAGAGGCTTTCCTCGAGTACTTCAAAGTAATTTAAAAGTAATTTTACTCGCTTGTGTTTTAAAAATACAAAAATGTGAGGCAAAATGTCACTCTAGGTTAAAAGTTATGGCAGTACGAGAATAAACACATGTTATACGATAAACGATGTTATACTTAATGTAAATATGATACCAATGTACTTATAAGAATTCATTGCATGGCGTATAATAGATTGATAAAATATATACTTCAATACATTGAAAACATATATTACTCAGGAACTAAGTATTTTATTAATAAATACGTATATTAAGTTATTATGCAGAATGGTTTCTGGATCATGACCTATTAAATATTTCTTTCTTGTTTTGTTTTAAGTATTTTGTATATTAAAATCCCTTACATATCTCGAATCAGCTACACCGCTAAAAACTGATGAATGGCTGAATTGATTCTCATGATGTTTGATTTTTCGAATATTAAAATATCTAATATGAATAAATAATGGTTAGTTGGTACTATACATTTCGCAAGACCGTCTAGAAAAAAAAAAAAAAATTCTTAAATCTTTCAAAACATTGGCCCAAATATTGGTAGCATTGGCAAACTCTATCACCTATATTGGCTGGACGTCGTTCTGACGTGATATTCACGTTAGGATGCTCACTCCATTTATTGCTTTTAATAACATTTTTATGAAAAATGGTCAAAGGAAACGCATATGCCTGAGCTTACGTGTATGAATAGTAGTTTTGTATAACTATTTTTAATTTTGCTTTCAAAGGCATTGCCAATGCAAGCTCGATGGAATCATCAATGTACGAAAACATTTTTGTTATTAATTCAATTGGAATTTATATTTTAATAAATTCACGGAATGGATCGGTGAAAAATTTCCTATTAAGTGAATAACAACAACTCTGGTAATAAATAAGTACTTTGTCTTATTATTAAAAGGAAAGGATATAATATACATTTTTTTATTAATATGTCGTCACTACTTTGAAAAAACCTCGTAGCTCATTCTGGCAATCAAACAAATAATGACGGATTTTCAAAGTAATGACTATATATCTATTAGTCATTCCTTTGAAAAAACAATCTCGTATCTGACACAGATACTCTAAGTCTAAACTCGTGGTTACCTAGCCACGAACTAAGTAGGCACAGAACATGTCTATGGGGACGTCCGTAGGAAGCGATCTCTAGGCATATGGGGCATAATGCCATTATCGCCACGCTTGGCAGACTAACTCTCGCCTGTAGCATGAACTATTATTCCGAAGGGATGCCTCTGCTTATTCCTGGTTGCAATTTGGGGACAATACCAGGTCAAAGGAATAACGTTATTTTTTTTATTGCAAATTATAAATATTTTTTTAAATAACAATACAAGTTCCCGGCAAGTCTGGTCTAATGGGTAGTGACCCACTGACCCTGCCTATGAAGCCGACGGTCCTGGGTTCAATTCCCAGTAAGATCATTTATGTGTGTGAATAATCTTGAATCATAGGTGTTTTCTATGGTATTTAAGTATTTTGTATATTATATCGTTAGATGAGTACTCACAACACAAGCCTTCTTGAGCTTACCGTGGGGCTCGGTCAATTAGTGTAAGCATGTCCTGTAATATGTATTTATTTATTTTATACTTTTATGAAACGATTTTTACTTCATTCTAACCAATATTCTAGCTAGCCCATCAAATATGGCAACATGCGGGATTTAACATTTGACCTACTATCGGCAATTTGTTTCTCTTATCCAAATGTATTGGCAATTGCTTATAATCTGAATGATGATTGATGAATAAATGAAATGAATGATAAAAGTCATTATCGCTATTAAATCGTTTGTACTCACTTTATTGGAAAATTTAACAACATCGACACAAATAATTATAATTTAATGTTAATAAATGGTCTTATTAGTTTGCGAAAACATAAATAAATCAATCAAAATATATAGAATTACGTTTCCTTTTGATATGTGATTTTACATACACTCAAGAGGGTATTGCTTGAGTACATAATTATTTTCACGACAACGAATAAAAGGACATCAAACAATGATATTGTATTAAAATGTAATATGAATTATAATACAAAGTATCACACATATTAATAGGAGGTAGGTAGGACTCAGAATTTCAAAACGTGCGACCTTAAAACGTGACAGTTATAGTGACAGACGATATAAATCGTACCTAATCTAGCAGGTCTTGATGCAGACGGATTTTTTTTTGAAATGACATAGTTTTACAGGAAATAACCAAAAGCAATAACTTTAACAGACATTGAACCCGGGTACTGTCTAGGGACCCGGATCCAAAGTTTGTTCTGCGACTGCGACCAGAAACCACCGGAGGACGGGCAGCGTTCTTTAGAGCGGTGGAATATACTGCGGTCACCAACCCGCCTGCAAAGCGTGGCGACTACGACATTGAACCCCCCATGGTGCTTATAGTCATCTATGGGGAATGTCCAGCAGTGGACATCCGTGGCTGAAGTATATAACAGACGTTTTACCTTTTTTAAGAGCTAGAGACGGCTGTATGTATATAAAGCTTAAAATCATAGTTTCGACTCAGAATTTATGTGACTACCCGTCGAAAGTTTGTGAGGAAGTTTGATTCGCGATATAACCATTTATAGTCTTCAGTAAATAAATATGTGTAGTAAACGTAAATTAAAGTGTTATAAAGTATCACACTCTATTCAATTCAATACACAAAGTAAGTAGGTACTCTTATTTCTTCGTCAAAAATAATGAATACGCTAATGTTGCCTTGGACTTATTTCCTTCAAGGCAACAAAGATAAAATTAAGATTTGAACAAAGAAAATATATAACTCAGAGAAGGATAACACGATCCCTTTTACTGTTTCTGAGAATATTTCTTCATTTCCACCCCGGTTCCCCACTACGATTAGCAGTAACTTAAAAGTACTGTCTAGAAACCTGAGAGCAATCCCAGGTCGCCTTCCATTTCAATTTCTAGTTACCGATAGAAACAATACTATTTCTAGTGTAGTTTTCAAACTGTAAAGGCTTGGTCACTAACTTGCGAAATGAGAATGCCGTATATTATTTTACAATACATAGTTCCATTAAGAGAGTTTTCAAAAAATAGTGCACCCAATTAGTGAAAGTTTTTAAGAAAAGTTAAATCCCTCTCAGTTTCGTGACGACAATTCAGCATTAAACATTAAATACTTGGTTTTGATGTTCATATTAACTTCAATCGATATTACTGAATAATTACAGGCAAAAAGTTGATCTTCATAAAGATTGAATGCTTCATTGTCATCACGAAACTGACAGTGATATTTAACTTTTCTGAATAACTTTCACTACCTAATTGGGTACACAATTTTTTGAAAACTCCCTTAGACACTAATACTTCACCGTATTTACATATTCGTATTCTTACGGGAATTAAGCGCATATACAAACTCGTCGGAACATCATCTCAAAATTCTACTCTTAAGCTAAAAACAGTAACCCTATGAGCATGCCCAAAAAAGTGTACCCAACTAGCGTGACTTGTAGAAAAGTTAAATTATGTCAGTTTTGTGACGATAATTAAGAATGACATCTGGGGGGAAGGATTTTGTATGCCCCAACGGCCATCGGTCCGCGTCCAATATGGCCCGTCTACTACCACTTAAGTTCATAATAGTGGCGTTGTAGACACGTCCTTATTTTCCCTCAGGCGTAGAACTGCAATAAAAACTAACTATTGTTGCAACATATAAAGAAGAGTTGTTTGACAATAAAATAGAAGTTTCTTCGATAGAAAGAGTTAACCATATAACTAGTAAACTCCGAAATCTAAATGCTTTGTACATACTAAAGTAATGTATCTTCGGTTTGGAATATCTAACCGGAAAAACCAAAAAACAACCAGATTTTGTATTTATAGTTTTTTTGTTTTTTTTACTGTATGTATTGGGATGCTTATTTATTTGTAATCCTCTTTTGTGTCTTACTACTACTAACTCTCTTTACATGTGCTATAGACTACCGGAGTCCATAGTCCAGTTAGCGAACGATCATATTCATTTCATTCTATATTCTGTAAAATCCAGTCAGTTACGATGAGGCCGATACCCGGCTGCATTCTGCATACGGCCGCGTTTGTTTAAATCGTCCAAATTCCAACACGTTAGTTTAGTTCACTGCTCGATTCCCTGTAATTAAAGCAGAGTAATACGGTGTGTGCATTCGTGCGTGGCGTACGTGTTCAATTTACTCTTGTGTGCATAATATAGGGTGATTTCTGGGTCGAGGAGCATGAGTACAAATATCAAAATTAACATACAAATGTTCTGGTTTTGGTAATTATTTTTTAACAGTAATATTGATGATTATTTCTCAGATAGTATATATGCATATGTTTTGGTCACCCTACTTCGTGTCACGTCTTGTCGCTTCCCTTGTACCTAGCGCATGTGAAAATTCATAGGGTAACCATGACTTTTTTGTTCATGGTTTACTTAGTTTAATATTTATTTTACATGAATAATGAAAATAATATAAATTGAGTCTATTTTATTCGAATATGACTTCAAGGTACTATGTAAGTTAAATATATTTCTTGAACTCCTGCAAGCAGTAAATAAAATGAACAAAACCTGATCTAGGTATGTTACACCTTACTTACCAATCATCATCATCATCATCATCATTTTAGTGAAATGTCATATCATCATGCTAGACTTAAATAAATATGACTTGTATCATCTTGCTAATATTATGAACGTATATTTTAACTATGTTGTCTATGGTTTTCCCGATAGTTACATGCAATAATTGTCATATGATATGACTCATATGCCCGAATTTCATTTGCCTTTTACATAATTATAAGCACTTTTACATAATTATTTGAAGACGTTTTCATTCTCCTGATTAAATGATCCTTTATATTTGTTAATAACTAAATTGCAATGATAATGCGTGCACTCACACACCAGTCGTAATGCATATTGTACTGATATTGTACTAATTAATACTATACTTTGGTTTTTGAAGTGCACTCCTATTGCATCATAATGCAGCAGGTGCATCCGCGCACTGAATACGTATTCAATTTACTCGTGTGTAACAATTTAAGGGTCTAGCTTCAAAGGTTGCAATAAAGTTGCAGTTTTACTTCAGTACAAAGGAAATGTGATTTGAAACAAGTATTTATAATAATTAAATAATTACACCCCGTGGAGCCGGGTATTCTCTTAAACTGCGACAATATGAAACAGAAATACAACAGATCTGCGATCGCCAACCCGCCAAGCGTGGCGATTTGACACTAAACCTCCCATGCTGCTTGCGCTCACATTACAACTATTACTTAAAACGGGAAACTTACCATGTATGTTAAATTGTATCACACGTGCCTGCCGTGATGCCGGCTGACTAGAATAGCACCACCCCATCTCCTCCCGCGTGTGTCGTAAGAGGCGACAAAGGAAAAAATCCTACGGACGGGCAGCAGCGTCCATCAAGCTCCAGCTACTGCGGTCGCCAACCCGCCTGCCAAGCGTGGTGACTATCACTGGCGGCGCGCTAATTTTTTTCGCAAGACGGAGCCGATATGGCTTAAATAGCCTTTTCTTCATGAGCCCAAGAAAAACCGTTGAACTGTAGTGAGTTAGGGAAGCCGGCGGGATTCGGCTTGTATAAACGCACAGCCACTGGTGACTATGGCAAATACCCCCATGACGATACAAGTCATATTTGTGGGAAGCCTGTGTCCAGCAGTGGACTGCATACGGCTGAAATGTATGTTAAATTGAATGAGTTTCCGATATTTCGGCACTCACGGTATAATTGAACTACTGCGAGATAAATATAACGGTCAACCACACTCAGTAGCGATCTACCCTCTTTCTGATACGCTTTGTTTGTAGAATTTCACTTTCACTACCACACCGTTATATTCTCACTTGAGACTTTATTGCCTTCTTTGCATTGTAATATTATTTATTATTTATCAAGCGGGCATCAAAGTGAAGTATTTCTTGAAATTGGGTACACTTTTTATGAAAATTCTCATATATTTGCAATTTATGGGTAAACCATTCGTCCTGCAGCTAAAAGCGCGCCCTGGAAAAGGGCTAAAACGCAATGCGTCCTCGTGCACGCGCGTTCATCCTCATGTCACTAGTTAAAGTTTGCGTTCATTTAATAAATTTCACTAATAGTGTTCTGACACTAATTTTAGTCTACTATCATGCAACTGGATCAGTAATTCCAAAAGTTCGTTGGCGTGTTAGCTCAGGCCATAAGTTAAATAAATATTTAAACTTGAGAGCTTTATTACGAGTATTACCTAGTCTACGAGTACCTAATATTGCTTTTGAAATAAATTATTATAGTCATAATCATCATCATCCCAAAGACGTCCACTGCTTAACATAGGCCTCCCCCTTGGACCTCCACATGTACCGGTTAGAAGCGACCTGCATCCAGCGTCTCCGGCGACCTTAATGAAGTCTTCTGTCCATCTTATGAGTAGACATCCTACGCTGCGCTTGCTAGTCCGTGACCCCATCTGCCATCTTCTCTGCGTGCAATATGGCCTGCCCATTGCCAATTTGTAAGAGCAATGAATTACGATTAATAAATGAATTTGCTGTCACAAATTTTGTTGAAACAGAATACTAAAAAGAATCTTTATCACTTCAAATTAGCTTATTAATTAAAATGCATTTAAACATGATGGTTAATGGTCATCATGCAGCAAATAATAAGAAATAATATTGGATATTTGCAATTACCTAAAAGGCATCGATGTGGCGAATTTCCGAATAACATTCATACATCGATATTCGCACCTGTTCCTACGATTATTGGAGTCACGTGAACCCTGGTTGGCTGAAGTTCGAGCAGCTCGCCTCGTTACAATGAGAACGCTGGACTAGGTCACGGGGCAACTGCGTAATTTGGCCCCCGGTCACGTTCCGCCGCGGGACGTGACGCGCCCTGTCTCTTTATTGTGCCGTAAACATTAGTAGGAAAGATTAATACATGTGTACGGTATTAGTTTACTGCGTGCTGTATGATCTGACGGCGAGAACATGGATGTTAATATTCCATTTAGTCCACTAAAGTGACGCCTAGGAGGTATGGCATATACCTACTAAGTTAGTTAAGTATAAAGTTATGTTATAAGTAACTCGCCGTGTCTTTATCGTGCCGTAAACATTAGTGGGAACAAATAATACCTACATGTCTAAGGTATTAATTTAGTGCGTGTTGTATAATGCTACAACATATCTATGTTCTGGTCGAACCTTTAAAAATATAAGTTCCATTTATTTAGTCAAATACAGAATACGAATAGGAGGTAAGGCATACACTAAATTAGTTTAGTATAGCAATATAACTAATTACGTTTTTTTTATGACATAGGCGGCAAACGAGCAGACGGGTTGCCTGGTGGTAATCAATTACCGTCACCCATGGCCACCCGCAACACCAGATGAGTCACAAGCGCGCTGCGGCCTTTAAGGGGGGGTTGGAGCTCTGGGAACTTTACTCACCATCAGGAACACAGCACTACATACCTGAAAGGTAGCAGTGCTATTATGACTGTCTTCTGTAAGGAGGAGGTACTTCCCTCATTGGGCTGCCCCAGATTCAAGCGTGATAGTCATCGCTGTGCCCTACCTCTCAAACAAAAGCAAACAAAAATCAACCTTTAATTGGTTAATTTCATTGACACAGACAATAACAATGTCATTATTGTTTGTCGATATCGGTTTATATTAGGCTAATGTCAAACTATCTCCATTAAATTTCTATATTAGTGAAGCAATCAAAATGGGATAGCTCGGCGGGTTTAATATGAACTAACTTATAATTGCATTAAACCAAACGGACAGCACTGAGATGAAATTTATTAATCTCATTAAGGCACAAATGGTTAATGGGCAATTGGTATGCAAATAGGAATTTATAGTTTTGATTTACCAAAATATCCTATTATCAAATTTGATTTGTTACTGAACGAAAGGTTCTAGCTTAAATTATGGTGTTGAATGCAAAACGAGTCCAAATATTAAGAAGATACTTTGTAATAGTATTGCAATTAAACAGAACTTCAATTGTTTTGTAAAATTTGTGAAGTTTAATTAAAATTTACCGAGTGCCCTTCGCATGCTCTAAAATTGTATGGTCTATAATTATTTCGTCGAAAATGTTTGGTATAATATTGAATGGCATACTTCTTTTTTAGTAGAAAGAATATTTTACATACATATTTTATGTCTAAAAGTTTTTTGGTCTTCAATTTAGAAACCTAATATATTAATTACTACAAGTTAAAATCCAAAACATTGTTAGATTGTTATTTAGCTTGACTCCTAAATGTATGTTACGCCCTCAACACACCCGACTTAATATCAAGAAAGAAAAATACATTCCCAAAGTCACTGTTAGGTACGACGACGAGCGAAGCGAGGAGGAGTGTTAGGTATCTTGCATCCCCAACACACAAGACTCGCTATCGAAACGGAAATATAGTCCCAGAGTCACCGTAATTTCGACCAAACAATTTTCGACATTTTAATAGTTCGACCAAACGTTGGTATATCAAAGAATATGTCCACGAAAGAAAAATATACAAAAAAAAATTCGACAGGCCGATATAGATACAAAATTTACCATATCTAGCCAATTTTTAGAACTTGTAAAAAATACATTTTTAATAAAAAAATACGTAGAACGTAGTAAAGGTTCTTGAGTGGTGATAACGTACCGCCACCAGGGGGAGTCACAAGCGCGTTGCCGACCTCTAAGGGAGGTTGGAGCTCTGAGAACCTTCTCACCATCAGGAACACAACACTACATACCTGAAAGGTAGCAGTAAGTGGTCTTAACTATGATCTTAATACGTTTTTACCTCACTAGCTTGGATAGTCTGTTTTTATTATTTAAAACCAGATAGCAAACTGCATTTTATTCACAAGGGAGCACAGTATATTCGTACAAATTTTGAATGCTTTTTCTTGTGATTATCAATGAAATCACCAAACGCTCACGATTCCACATACTTTGCTCTCGATTCAATTTTAGCATCTGTTGCTAACTCCAGTCAAAAAGTTTAGTACGAAAAGATAAACAGTAACTTTGTTCCCTTGTATAACAAATAACTATAATAGTACGCAATAACCACTTAACGTCAATTAGATTCAAAATGAAATGTGTAAGACACGCAAACACGTCACCGGCTGAAACAATTTGTCCCGTTCCTTCTATTTGTTTTTATTGTCAACAATTTGACTAAACGAGTCGCAAGTACAATCGGAACGCAATTCGTGTGAGGCCCAATTCTACTATGTACAGTTAGCTGCAAACGTTTTGGCGGATTTGAAATAATACTGTCTTCGATTGCTGCGATCTTTTACTCCAATTAAGGTGTCATGAGAGTGACAGAGACAATCGTCCGAAATTTACGAATGTCGTTGTTCGCGGTAGCGCCGCCGTCATCCGCACGCGTCTAATCCACTGCTGGACATAGACCGCAACAGGGAGCGATATCTGAGTATTGCCATGCTTGGCAGGCCGGTTGGCGTTTTAAGTATGTTCCACCGCTCTGGGGCACTGCTGCCTTCGGTGATGGTTAGAGACAATACCCAGGTCCATATAGTATATACTGAACTTAAATTAGGTATATCCCGAAATTTCGGATACGTTGCACTGCAGTGTTCGTAGTCAAGAAGTCGGAAAATTAAAAATATTTTCAATCTTGGTAAACATTTTTCTAACATAACTACTCCTGGCGTCGGCATTAGCTATATGAACCGCCATTAGAATAAATCGTTTCGCTTTTTTGTGTAAATTATGTACCTATCTTGTGTAAATTATGGATACACTGATGTGATGTTAGTATCAACCGCAGACTATTTAATGCACTACTACTTAGTTACAAACGGATAACCTCACATGTAATTATATCGCACTAGGCGGCATGTTTCGGGTAAGCTCTGGTACCCATTTTCAAGCCGAGTCAGAGCCCTGAGTGTAAGTTTTTATCGTAACTTTACGTCACAAACGCGTTTGCGTTTCCCATGTAAATAACATTATCACTTGCGCGTTCGTAAACGTTTTTTACGTCAAAAGAAATTTGACACACCGCTCGCGTTAAGGGTGTATAAGTTTTAATTATATGATTTCATGCACGGCTAAGCAAACAATTCTGACATCGCGAAAGCCTTATCCAAAGAATTAATAGACAACACATGTTTTGCGATATACCTGTGAAAAAAAATAATCCACTACTTTGTCTGACTGTATAACACACGCCGCACCTCTCTTATCAGCTGTCCAGCTGATAAGACACGCCCCTATTACTTGGACTGTACCGCGCCCGCCCTCATCAGACAGTAGTAACTTGTTATGGAAATTGAATAATCTACAACGATGTTTGTGCTGTTTCTTATGTACCTTTGTGACCTGAGGCTCTAGTGTAAGTTACTTTTGACGTAAAAAACGTCTCGAACGCGTAAGTGATAATGTTATTTATATGGGTAACTCTAACGCGATGGTAAAGTAATATTACGTTAAAAACTTACACTCAGGGCTCTGATGTTTTGATGTATTTAAACTTGACTAACATTTACCAAGAATGTTAGCGGCATTTCCTCTCTGTATGAAAGCCTAAATCCATCATGAAATTGGCACTATCATAAATCATATAAAGTAATTGTCCGTAGCCAAGTTAAACATTATTTGTCATATTATATAACGAATACAAATGGCGATAAGGTACTTTCATTTTCTATTAGCTTTTATCATGATAACCTGCTACCATACTCTACAGTATCTACATATAATATAATGAATTTAGATTTAATCTTCAGTAAAAGAACCACTGTCAAAATATAAAAAATCTCATATTGATTCTAATAAAAGTGTATATTATGCGGCGCTAACGCGAATAACGATATTTGTAAATTTCGGACGATTGTCTCCGTCACTCTCACGACACCTTAATTGGAGTAAAAGAGAAAGATGCCCGAAATATACGAACTTCGATGTTCGCGGTACCGCTCCTGATAGTCAGCATCAACTTGACTGTGACAAAGACCGCACTTCAGTTGAATTAACTATTCGTGCCGACTTAGAGTAGACCGACTTTTAAGGTGGCGAGAAGGAATAGGCTGATATGTCTACCAATTTAAAATGGTTGCAAGAAGTCGACGTTTTTCAATCTCCTGCCAAAATGAATAATAAACAATTGAATAAATTACACTGATTCTTCAAACTTATCAATCTTCTCGTCTTTCCATTATTACGCCTGAAATCGAAAAGAGATTTTATCTGCCCAAAACGCTTTGTGCCTCGTTGAATATATTGTGTTAAAGACAAAAATTATACTCGGGAAATTCCATTGTATTTCACATTTCTAGTGCTTGACCTTTGATTTCTTGAAGATAAAATCAACTACCTAATCGATGATCGAGTACAACATTAAAAATGTCTGCATGTTTGCATTTGTTGCCAAAATGATCTTGAAAATGATTCTTGTATTTCTTGTCATATACGTATTATGCATCATATAACTGATATGTAACACGTGTTTAAACAATGTTTTATTATTTCAGCCATGAAATTACAGAAAATTATTAAACATACCTTAGACAGTTTTTATGAAAAGAAAGAGATAAAAGATCGTTATTTGCAACCTAAAATACATAAGCAACTAGGTAAGGAAAACACTAACAAAAATCACTAATAAAGCTATGTTTTACATCAAAAGCGTCAACACCAAATATTTATATTTTATTTGTAGTAGGTACGTGTTATTGTTGTAGTAATTCGCTAGTAACTGGTCACCCTCCAATAACTGGCACTGGCACAGTATCCTAAAATTTAACTGATAATTAATTAATTATAAAAGATGAGAATTCATTTTTCATTTCTCATGCTCAGAAAGTGGGTCATTGTTTATCTACTATGCGGGTGGAAAGTGATACGTTTCCTCCCTAGGGTCGCAATTTGGCATGTTCCTATTAGTTCTCCCCTTGTGAGCACTCAGTAGAACAAAGTGGCGAAAATAACCTTATTTACCGACGCCAGAAACAAATACATTAGAATAGTTCTTTCTCTTAAATTATAGTAATTTTTTGTAGCTATTATTATGCATAAAATATGTCAATTAATTCAAATATTTATATTATTCGGTTCAATTTTTTAAGTGTCTTGGTTCTATATTACAGTAACAAAAAGGAATAAACCTACGAAGTTTTTTTAAACTTTAATATGCGCAGCTAAGCAACGGCAGTAACTTATACAGCCAAACATGAATGTATAATTACTTATTGGAAATATTACCTTGTTACTAGTCATTATTACATTGAATAGGACCATTTTATTACAAATTCTATTACTTTATACATAAAACAAGCTTTAAATTTTAAAAATTTTGGGTGCCGATTTTCGATAAAACTAAAATGCTGTTTAAGACAACCATTAATTCGCCAATAACGCGCGCGAAAAAAAAGATTCCGTCCGTTATGACAATTATCTGTGGACAATTATGCTGCAAGAAAAAAGTTTGAGGCTGGATTCCGCGCAACTATTGAAAACACTTGGATAGTAAACAAAGTATAGTTATATTTTGAAATTAATAATTACGGGTTATTCAAGCGATTCTAAAGTCGACCTAACACCTGGCGGAATTAGAAATAAAGGTCAAGTTATCATGGAAAGCCTCCTACCGCAAGTTTCAATAGAAAATCGAATCAGTTAACTTGTATGAAATGGCGGTCCGAGAAAATAGTGAAATCTTTGTCAGAATAGTGAAATCTTTATATATTTCAATGATTTATCGATACAACTTAAAACTTCAGCTCCATGCTTTAACTTAAACAAGCTGATGCGGTAAGATTAGTTTTTTATTCAGTCATTTTATTATCGAAGAGATATTTTTTTTACTTTCTTCTTGCTCTTCTTTTACTTTCCTCGCATTCGAAATGAAAAATAGTATGCTTAACTCGGGTAAAAATCACTCATTTCCGACTCGCACTATTAGCGCTCTCACTTCGTTCTAGCGCCAAACTACCTCGTCGTCAATGAGTGCCTTTCTACCCTTGATTAACAATCTACTATTAGTATGAGGTGGCGAGTAACTGACGTTCAATAGAACGAGATGAAGTCTGTACGAGTAGGTGGTATTGCGAAGTATCCCTTTATTGGCGATTTACTCAAATTACTAATCTGTTCTCCAAAGATAGACAAACACCACAACCTTTGAAAAACTCCAACAGTAAATCCTCAAAGCGACAGATTTGCTAATTGCCATTATAAAGGACACCGGGCGACAACCACCTGTAGAATCTATTTATTATGAAAAGTTAATGGGCGCACGACAAATTGAGACAACTTCCCCGGCGGAGCGGGGTAGGCTGGGTGGCCGGGGCAAACGAGCGGGTAAAAAGTTAAAAACGCCTGAATAAACTTTCTTTGCCCTTGACTGAAATATTATTGTGTATAAATTGTGTAATGTTCTGTACAACTACAGTTGAAAACGGGCTAGGTACTTATGTACCCCGAACCTAGGCTATGCTTGTACCTAGTATGTGGACACCACAATTAAGTCTCCCCGCAACTTTAGTTCATAATATCAGCCGATGGACGTCCTTTACTCCCCGAAAGCGATTCGCGCGATCTTTACCATGTTGTCGGTCCACCTTGTGGGGGTCTGTCCATGCTGCACCTTCCGAACGTACCGCCGTGCGCGAGAAACTTTACGACCCCACGGGCATCGGTTCTACGTGCAATGTGCCCTGCCAATATCCACTTAATTTTAGTCCGTAGGGCTATGGGTGACTTGTGGTTCGAATGACATCATTTCTGATGCGATCGCACTGAGACGCTCCAAACATTGCCTTCTTCATTGCGCTTTGGGTGGCAACTTCAGTTACTACTGTGAGAGAGGGGTATACCATTGTTATTTTATTTATTCTTCTTTTATTCTATTTTTATTTTGTAAATATAAATTCATTGAGATGCAATCTAGACTGTATAGTTTATTATGGTGGATGCAAAGGTGCCGAAATGTTAGGGAATCACTACCAAAATAAAGGGTGCTGTGACATTTCCACGTGGAGAAAAAGTACCTTAAATACTATAAGAAATGCTAATAAGAATATACCTATTTCATTGTTCATCCAAAAAGAAAATGCTCTGCATAATATTTATTTTTAAGCGACTGTCTAGATGGAAATAAGAACCCAGCAGATTTTAAAGTAGTATTTCTTAAAACCGTCATTTCAAAACATTATTTAGAATACACAAGAAACAGGGGAACAAAATACTATGACAGATGTTTTTCACTACTCTAAACCTCCCGCCTACTCTGTGCGGGTCCCGTTACACGTAATTTAGTCGGGCCCGGCGGAGATTAATTTTTAAACGCGCCTAATCCGATGTCAGCTTTAAATTTCACGTCCGACTTACTTGTCAGCGGAAAAACGCCTTTGACTTTCATTTGAATGTGGAACTCAACTTTTTTTAATACCGATATTGTGATGGCCAGTTCGATATGACTAATTGGATTTTTTATTGGTGTATGGTTATTTTATTACTAAACGTCGCATATGCCTTTAAATGTAATTCGTAATTTAAATTTTAATTGCTTCATAATAATACAGCTTACTGTTTTGAAACTAGTTGGTACAGTCAAAGAAATAATTATGTACACTTTTTATCCTGTGGCATTGATTGAAGGTGAAAAAGTGTAGACATATATTTACGACGACGCGTACAGACTATTAGTAGGTATCATTTCACTAATGCGATTAAACAATTTGAATTTATATTTAACTAATTGACAACTAGTTCCATTTAATTTGCACTTTGTAACTGTACTTATGAGTTGCGGATACCTTAGATCAAACTTAATAGGCAGCTGTCAAGTACTTCCTGTGATAAAATCTGGTATTAAATCAATGAGCAAAAAGCTTGATATTATCTGTGGTGTCGAATATGTCGTAATGAGATATCATGTTTTAAACAGTTACTCACAATCTTAGATCGCTTTTAGCAGCTTGGACTCATAAATTATTCGTATGACTTATGCTTGAAAACTTTGTGTACAGTGAGCATCGAGTGAATCAACTATTTGTTGTTGTTATTCTGTCCCATCAGCCAGGGGACAACTGAAGCATAGTTTGTTACAAGAAATGTGGCCCTGCATACTACTGACGCGCTTGGTAGGTGAGCCATTATGGAAGAGACATATAGCTTCTACAAATATCTATGTTTTGTGTATTTAGATGCAATTAAACTGTGGTTTGAAGAGTGACCCAGGGGCAAATAATACTTTATTGAGCCTTATATAGTAGTTGCAAACCGTATGGCCAAAAATATCGTAACACATCCTTACTGTTATATAAATAAAGATCTGTATCGAAATATTTAGCTATTTTGGTCGCCGCTAACTATTTAACGCTGACTGTACCTATGTTATTCAAAAATCAAAAATATTTTGATACAAACAAATCTAAGGTAAATAATTATATTTCTCTAATAAAATGTACATCTCTGAAATCTATGGCTTCATACGGGTCACATTAACAAGCGAAATGAGTCGACTATAAATACGTAAATTTTGTCAAAAAATTACAATAATTACATAAAGATAGCATATACCTCGTCATGTCATGTCCTGTCAGTGTGTCGTGTCGAGTCTCTGAATTTTAATGTCATGAAACACATAAAAGTGTGCGTAAATGAATATATCCGAATAAATATTTACGGTGAAGTGTTGCTTTTCAATAAATACAGAACTTGACTAGAAAACTTACAACCAAAGTTTACTCTTCCCTTTAACATTATCAACCGAACAATTCTATCTATCTATCTTATTCTAGTTAAATTTATTTTATTGTTATGTTATATTTTATGTAAACAACACTTGAAAATTGTAAACAATAAACAAAACTCTTGATAACGAATATTGGCAAATTTGATTTTGAACTAATGATGAAATATTTAGTTGTTTACAGAAATTACAATCGTATTAAGAGTATGATAACTACAAGTACTTAACTAGTTACAGAATAAAATCTATAAAAGGCCCTTGAGGCATTGTACCAAGGATGCTGGCGGCATTTCCTCGTTGTATCGCAATGCTGATAGGTTGTGCGAGGAAGCCAGCCAGTTCTTCGGTCACCGGTTACATCAACCAGACGCTTCACGATTTCTGCACAAAGTTTGTGCGCGCTGGGACCCATGGACCTAGCGTCTCTACACCAAACGGTACAAAATGAACTAATATTATATACTAATTTTAATATTAACTAATATTAATACTTAGTCAAATTTTCGTATGTCCTGAAAAGCGGCCAGATCTCATAAAGTGGACTGACTGGAGTTTCGTTGAAATGGGATTCGGCGTGGGATAGAGATAGCGTTTTGCCTGTCCATAGCACTGCGCACCATCGCCTTATCCGAAATTGGCAGCAATGTAGTTTTAGTATTATGAATTCACAGCGTATTTTTTAATATTATTAGTATAAAGCTACCAGGAAAACATAAAGAACACGAAGCATTGTGTTCTCGACAAATGATGAGTGGCCGCTCGCTCCGGTAAAAGTCTGTGCACTTGACCCGTCGCCTGTCAGGTCGATTGCGGTAAACTTCGCGCTCCATCGCGCTGGGCTAACTCTTTGTGCTTAATTAGAGTGCGAGAGCTGTTTGGACGATTAGTGTTTTACTTGATTGGACGTCGTGTTGGGTTTTCAATTTCGGGATATAACGAAAATTTAATCAAGCCTTCGTTGTACGTCGAAACATTAAGGACTTAACCTTACATTTAGGGATTATTGTAAATACTCTACTGTAATAACTTTCTATGTTGCATTGACTAATAATAAATTAACTAATAAATTTTAATATTAATATAGCAAAACATAAAACCAAAGTTTAAAACTGTTTATAATATTGTTATTTTATTTCACTAAAATAGAACGATATGCAAGAAAACGAATTTAACTTTCTATGGTTTCATAAAGCTCAGTTTATTATTATTTTGATTTTGATTTGAGGTCATAAGCTTAAAAACTATACTACTTAATATGAAAAATTGTCACCATTCTTCAAAAATTGTTTATCTCTTCAAGTTTACTTTTTACTTACCCATTTTAATGCTTATCCAATTTCTATAATCCCGAATCCTATTTATTTCAATCAGACGCTAACTAATTAGCTAAGTTCATTACTGGCAATTCGTTTGCAAATATTTGTTGAGTAAAGTTTTGTTTATTGTTTACAATTTTCATTATTAGCCTCGTTATCTTAATGTCATTAAAATTGTTTACTTTGGCTCTGATACTGAATAGTCATAATATATTTTTCTTCTTACACATTGATTTTTTTATTTTTATTTAAGGCTCCACGTCAATGTTTTCGGACTAAAACTACTTTAATTAATTATATTTTCTAACTAACTGGTTCGCAATTGAATATAATTAGTTCTCAGTCGTCTTAATTATTATTATTATATATTATGTGAGATGTATTTCATTTTATATTTTAGTTTTCTTAGTTATATTTTGATGCATTACTATATCAGTAATGGCGGCTAATCTGAACTAAACTTCTGCGAGTTTAAGTTAGATATAAGTTATTATATTTATATAGTAAGTGTAACGATTTTATCTTCTTCTTATTTAATAAAAAATAAGTAAATCGATGATTTCGCCAATGTCAAGTAAAATAACAAATAAGTAAAATAAAATATAAGTTACCCTTAGTGCCCTTAGAGCATGACGTTGTTCGGTAGTAGACTAGGTAGTAGTAGTAGTAGTAGGTAGTAGGTTTGTCAAGTGGTAGCTGGACTTTATAGAAAGCTAAGAGGCGGCCGTGACTCCAGGACTGCCGGGTGATGACCAAAATAGTGGTGAAGCGTGTTTTGAAATCAATTCTTCATTAGCTGCACAATTCTGTGTTAGATCACTGCATAATAAGCTATCAATATTACATACTAAGCTACGTTTGAACAAAAAACAAAAAATATATTTTCAAGACGACTTCGCCATTTTGAGGTTCAACCGGAAATCATAACGTCTTATGTATTTTACTTAAATCTGACTCGTAACACTCGATGTCATTTTGATAAATTACGGTAACTATGAGTTCACTCTTTTTTTTCTTCTCTGACATTAACCTGGCAAACCTTTACAGTACAAACTTATACTTATATCATTTATACAACACATTGAATGTTCGACCAAACCATTCCATTTCCGCCGCTCTATATTCCGGCCTACAATTCAGCTTTGTTACGTTAGGCTGAGGGCTATTCTGTAAGATAACAACTATTTTTGTCCCTTCACTTCGTACAATCTCTATCAGATATATCGGAGCTGTGGAGGTGGTCATAAATATCGGACTTGCACTTTATCGCCTTGACATTATAGGCGTTTTTCAGATATTTGTGATCACCTCCACAGTTTCGATATATCTGATGGCGAATGTACGTACCTGTTACTAGATGATGTCGATGTGTAAAATAATGTGGTAAGGTTTTACGTATTCATTTTTTACATTTGATTTTTTTACAAAAATATATAACTTATATTACAAACAGGTCTGGCCTAGTGGGTAGTAATCCCTATACGAAGTCCACAGTCCTGGTATCAAATCACACTAGGGGCATTTATTTATCTGATATAAGCATATGTATTAGTTCCTGAGTCATTAGGTGTTTTCGAATGGCGTAACAATTGATAACTAATCTTAAATCATTGTTTAAGAACTTCAATTTCAACGTACCTAAATGAATATCAAAACCTCAGTTTCATGTTTTATAAATACAGTTAGCGCAATATAGCTAGTTGCAGTCAGTATGGCTAAATATAATATATATATATATCGATACAGATCTTTGTTTATACAGCTATCGTTATATTTGGCCATACTGACTACAACTAAGTACATGACGTTGGCTGTACACAATTATCGACTTCAAATGATATATTTAAAAAAAACACACACACACAGCTTTAGCCTTACAACCTGAGGTGGTTAAAATTACGCGACTTGATTGACACTAATCTATTCGTTTATGGGACACTCGATATAAAAGTGACAAAGTCTGTATTCTAGTTCAATAAAATTCTGCTGCAACTCAGGATAAATGTGTGTCGACGACATAAAAACAAAAGTCAGACTTAAGACTTCTGAACACAAATTACGATCTCCTTAAAACATGAAACATTTTTCACAACCCTTTTAAGATCGCGACGAGCATGTTAGGTCCGTGTCAGTCGTAAATATCGACTGCTTATTTTCTTAAAGGCGTATCTCTAAAACAGTGCTGCAAAAGTCTACTTTCTTTCATGATCTATAAGACTGGAATTAAATATGCTAAAAATTTTATATGATATTTTGGAAGTGTGTTTGTTGGGTGTTCTTGCAAGGCCGATTGGCTACTTTATCTAGTTGAGTTGGCTCCATTACGAGGTTGAAATTGAGATGGTTCCAGCTTCAATATTCTAGGCTTTTATTATTGAAGTTCTTTGTTACAACGAAAGTTAGTTATAAGTAAGCTAAATTGGTTTTTTTTACAAGCATTCCGCCTGTAAAAGTTAATAAAGTCAAAGTGCCTTCTATGTTCGGCACTTGTTAAGTTTTATTACATTTTTACGCTGGTAAGTTTTCATGTTTTTGATACTTTTTTAAATGCCTTTCCCAAAGGATTTGTATTTTTAATGCGTTTATTTTCCTTAAAGAAATATAATATGTTAGATCCGGTACATCCATTTCAAAAGTGGGTGAATCAATTGTTATCTTTTATTATTCACCCCATCAGCCAGGAGAACTGTGGCAAAGTTTGTTATAAGAAATAAAGCACTGCGTTCTTCTATGTTTGGTAGGTTACCCGTGATGGGATGGACATATTATTATCATCGTATCAGCCTGAGAATCCACAGTGACCGGGTTTGCGCCACTCGCATCCAGTGGAGTCCCGTGAGCTGTACCATGTCGTCGGTCCACCTTGTAGGAGGTCTATCTGTTCCGGTACGTGGTCGCCACTTGAGAACCATGAAGCCCCAATGGCCATCGGTTTTGTGCCCCGTCACATAAGATTAGCGGTCCGGAGGACTATATACTTTGTTCATGCTGCGAACGACATAATTTCTGTTGCGATCGCGCAGGGACACTCCCAGCATACATGTAATGGACATATAGCTACCACAAAAATGTATGTTTATTGCTTTAAAACAGTGGTTTTAAGTGTGACCCAGGGGACCGCAACCATGGCCATATGCGACATAAAATAGTTGATTGAGTCATAATTATATCCGTTTGATAAAATCCTTCAAAAACCAATAATATTTCCAAGTATTCATTTATTTAGCCATTTCACAGTGTTAAATTAAATTTAATATGGCTGCTTCGTGGTCACCAGACGTCAATATATCTAGATACATAATATATAATCGTTTGTCCTGAGCCTGTCTGACTGACTGACCGATCATCAACGCCGAGCCGAAACCACTAAACTAGACAAACCGAAGCTAGACAGTTGAAACTTTCAGAGTAGGTTGTTTTCATGAGGTAGAGAAGCAATAAGAAAGGATTTTTTTAAGTTGCACCCCTAAGGGATCAAAAGGGGGTTGAAAGTTTGTATGAGGATTGTGTTAAATTTGTTGTGGTGTGACAAAATCACTACTGACTCAGCTAGAAGGCATTGCGAGCATATAAGAAATATGTCGATATTTTTTCTAGATTATACTTTAATTATAGACACATAAATGATATAACTCAACGAGTGAATGAAGTTGATGTTGGTTTCATAAAGCCGAGTGAGTTCGTGCACGAATGTGCTTCATAATATGAAACTTAATTCCACTATGCACAAACTTGTGTAGTTAGTTTCTAAACACGGATTTCCAGTGAATATTATGAACATTGAAATAGAATTTCACGCAATGACGTCAGTCCAACACGAGTTGGTCAAAACTTTAGCGTTTGCGTTAATTATTTGTATGAAGAAATTGTACGGAGCCTTACAAATCGACGAACAAAACGACATTTGACATCTATGGCAACTCATTGCAAAAAGGGACTTTGTACCCAGACAAAACCACCTTTTACATCTGACTGGTTCCAGGAACCCTTGGCCTTTTCTTTGGCACATTGAATTTGTATTTAAGGTCAGTCCTAAAATATGTGTGTCAGTCAGCCAGAAAGTCAGTATCTTGTCAGGAAGAGGACGTGAAAATTCGAACGCATGTACGTTCCACTTAATGTCAAAGACTACTGAACGTATTTTTATGAAACTTTTCAGTTAAGTAATGTATATATCAGAATAGGACGTGGGCTATAAATTACGTCAAATTTCATCCTCTTTAATGACAAAAAGGGTGACTATGCAGTGCATTAGACAAAGTATTGTGCTCTTACTGATTATTTGCTATTACATTTTATGCAGGAGTTTACCCGGCCATCCAAAAACAAATATTCTTAGTGATAATATGGTAAGGCTGTACGAAGTTTGCCGGATCAGCGATAAATTTGAACGCTTGTGAAGGTGTTTGGATGTTTGTTACTCCATGACGCAATATCCGTTCTAAGGATTTCCATAAAACTTGACGTGATGATCAACAAAGATCTGAATTGAGACATGGGATACTTGTGATTCTGGTATTGCGTTCGCATGGGATCTTACGCAGATGAAGTCGCCGGCAGAATCTAGTATATAACAAACTTTTCTTACCATCGCACCCCCACGTAATTAAGAATTTTCGATATGAATATTCTTGGTCCTGTAATTCCTGTTATGTTATTCTATAACGAAAATAATGCTTGCGATTTTATAATACTATTTTTACGTCTTGCATCCCTGTCACACTAACATATTTGTTAGGTCGTGACAGCAGGGCAGCAAGTTGTAATTTATTTGTATACAATGTGTCCTTCATATTGTACACTTAAAATTATATCAAAACTATTCATATACCAGTTGAGCAGTACCAAGTGATTTGTGTACCTAAACCAATGTGAATTATTTTGAAAGAACAGCATACGGGCAAATCCAAATATTCTATGTTCAACACACCTACAAAGGACAGATTTTCTTCGTCGATTTTCATGTGAATTTCTCAATTCTTGTAGCTTGTGTGTGCCGTCGGTACGATAACAATTTGTGTGGAAATCGGGATCGCTTCCCCGCAAAATATTTCATCTCGATTGTTTAGTTCGTTCTTGTTTAAACATGAACTTGAATTAAATAAAAAGTCCATTATTGAAGACCATCTGTATATAAGTATCTCATTCTAAAACTGTATATCTGCGGTTAGACTTAACTCCTACTCGTACAAACATTTTACGGAGTTTAGTCACAGGCTCTCTTGAAAACGGGAGTTTTCTGAAAAAAGTGTACTTACTTGTTAGAAAAGTTAAAGTATGTTAGTTTTGTGGCGATAATTAAGCATTTAATATCTATAAATACTTATATTTGGTGATCGTATTATAGACGTTTTATAATTACGTCACGAAATTGACATTTTTTTTTTCAACACATCACGTTAATATGACAAAGGTGGCAAACGAGCAGACGGATTGCCTGATGGTAAGTAATTACCGTCGCCTATGCGCACCCATAATACAAAGGGAGTCACAAGCGCGTTGCCAGGCTTTAAGGGGGATTGGAGCTCTGGGAACCTTAAATATGCGTTTTAAATTCCACTGGATTTAACTAACAAGTAATATAATTAATCCTTGGTACAATGCCTCTAGGGCCTTTTTTAGATTTTATACTGTAGCTAGTTAAGTACTTGTAGTTATCATAATACGATTGTAATTTCTGTAAATAAATGTATCAATTAATAAAAAAAGTAATATAATTATAACAATACTAACTTGATAAGTTTAAAAACTAAACTCTAGAATTGTTTAAATATGTAATAGTTTTAATTTTATTACTTTAGTTTTTGATTCAATAATATTGAACTTAA
The DNA here is from genome assembly GCA_022674325.2 of Grapholita molesta. Lineage (NCBI taxonomy): Eukaryota > Metazoa > Arthropoda > Insecta > Lepidoptera > Tortricidae > Grapholita > Grapholita molesta. Next base: position 16,063,915 of record CP053124.2, on the reverse strand, counting down.
TTTTTGATTTTAACGTACAAAACAAGTTTAGTATATCATTTATTTTTCTCCACTATTTTATTTTCCTTTTTTGTTAACTCTCATAAAAATGATGTGTCGTTCGGAGGGTGTTAAAATTGTAAACTCGAGTCATAAAGACCCTCTTTCTGCGGCTACCGGTTTCGTAAGATGCTCGTTAACTCCATGTCGTCTTTTTGCACAATGTGCTACTAATGGTTCACAATGGGAAAAACTCACGAATAAAGTTGGAACAACAATGTCGACGAGTCAGTAAAGAGTTATTGTCGGTCTTGGCGGCTTGGCTTCGGGGTTAATTTTATGTATACAGTGTGGAGGTCTTATACAGGCGAATCTCTTAACGGAGGGTAGAATAGGACGTAAGAAATATATTTTTCACCTCACTCGCTCGGAAAACCTTAGTTTATAGCGTGAAATCTGCGTGGAAAAGCTTATTTTATCCGCTAGCGTGGAAAAGTCATTCGAATTTAGAAGCCGATTGTTGTAATTCTCTGTGGTGCAAATAACTTTTTTTTTAATATAAAACTCCTTCAACGCGTGACTGACGCCCCTACCGCGAAAAACTATATTCGTAAATTTCGGACTATTGTCTCTGTCACTCTCATCGGAGTAAAAGAGAAAAATGCTCGCAATATACGAACTTCGATGTTCGCGGTACCGAGCCTGCGGCGCTACCGCGAAACACGATATTCGTAAATTTCGGACGACTGTCTCTGTCACTCTTATGATGCCTTTATTGGAGTAAAAGAGAAAGATGCTCGAAATATACGAACTTCGATGTTCGCGGTACCGGCCCTGAGTTCATATTACCATAGATAATAACCAATCAGAAACATGATTTGATTACAGATTTTTAACTTCTTTATTTTTACCTACACTTTATTTTATGTCAAATAGGTTTTATTATAAATACTAATATTTTATGTCAAATTGGTTTTATTGTAAATACTAATAGTATTTCTGTTATAGTATTTATGTAATTTACATATTTTGGCTAATTAATCCATTAAATAAAACACAATTATATTGTTTATTTGATAAAGAAATTGACATGTACTTAATATTGTAATATCTGAACGCAACCGAAAAAAAAGAAAAATTTAAAAAGTTTTAAGTTATCACAATTCACTTAATCGCAAATTTGTCGGATTTGGCCTGTGCTAAGCTCTTTGAACTCAATGTTTGAACTATAAAAATGTGTGGTTCTAGCAGCGATGCCGATATGATGTCCCTGAAAAATCGCGCGATATGTTTCTTTTATTGTTTTTCTTCCCGCTCGAATTTTCCTCGCTGTAGTGAGGTGAAAAGATGTGTGTTCCGCATGGCTGCAAAATTATTTGGCGTCTCGTGTCTTGAAAGCCTCGCTACGCTCAGGAATCTATCTTTGAACCATTCGCTTCGCTCATGGTTCAATCATAGCTTCCTTCGCTTGCTCTGCTTTCAATTTCAACACTAACGCCAAATAACCACTTTGCAGCCTTGCATAACAAATAACTATAGATAACTTTCACTTAGAAGTGCAATTAAAATTTTATCTACATAAAAAAATTCGGCCCGCAATGTAATGCAACACACTCGAGTTAAACACTCGTTGTTCAGTTTCAAAAGCTTATATCGCGTAATGTTCGCAGTACATTACTGCTGAGAAATTATACAAAAATTAATTACATGTGTATTTTTTTTTTTTATGACATAGGCGGCAAACGAGTAGACGGATTGCCTGGTGTTAAGCAATTACCGTCGCCCATGGGCACTAGCAACACCAGGGGAGTCACAAGCGCGTTGCCGGCCTTTAAGGGGGGTTGGAGCTCTGGGAACCTTACTCACCATCAGGAACACAACACTACATACCTGAAAGGTGGCAGTGCTATTATGGCTGTGATCTTCTGTAAGGAGGAGGTACTTCCCCAGTTGGGCTGCCCCAGATTCAAGCGTGATGGTCAACGCTGTGCCCTACCTCTCATTGTTGGACGTAGTTTAAGGACATACCCGGGTCCAATTAAATTAATAGGTATAATTAAAGAAAAACCTTTTAGTTTATGATTATACTGGTAAATCCTATGTCTGGTATAATTCTTCGCCCGTATTAGACTTCCACACAGTATTTCGAGTATAAGACACACTCAGAACGGATAGCATATCACTTTCTCACTCTCATACTTGTTGAAGCGTGATAGATGTTGTGACAAATGTTAAACATCCAAATTAGGCTAGCGGTTCTGTATTCAACCAAGGCAAAGGATTTGTGTTAATAGTATTGGACTATATTTGTATTAACTTAATACACGTGGTCCACATTAAAATAAACTAAGGCAATCGTTATAATCGTTGACGTAAGATTCAATTTGGTCTGATCTTATGTTTTACTTGAAGTTTTGCTATTTATTTCAAATATTGGGACACGCACTGAGAAGAGTACCAATTTGTCAGTGATCTTTTCAGAACGTCTATCATGGTTCACATTGTGTCGTCTATCGCGCTATCCGTCACTTTCGCACTCACATACTTGTTAGAGCGTGACAGATAATGTGACAAGTGATAAAAAGTAGTCCATATTACGCTAGCAGCGTCTACGGTTATCTGTTTTATTCAGGTAGAAAATACAGATAGGTACAAATATTTAAGCAGTATTTAATTTTTCATTAAAAAAAACTGGACTATACTTGAACCGTCATAAACTACCAGCTGGCTATTTTTTAAATATTTTACCATTTGTTTTGATCAGTTCGCCGGCAAAAAGAGCATGCTTTAACAGAATAACAAAAACATTTTAATAGCGTATGAAAAGCCATGTTAATAGATTTATCTTTATACAGAAACTTTATACATATGAAAAAGAAATTGTCTAGGTACAACTATAAAATTATTTTTTTTCAATCTGCACGAAGAGGTCAAGATATTACTATGCAGGACTTCCCGGGAATATTCACTTGTATATTTAGACTGTAGTAAGTTACAGTATCTTTAAAGAAAAATCACGATAGGCCCCGTAAGGGCCACGGACTTAATAGAATTTGTAAGGCAACAGCACTACGCACCAAAATGGACTATTTGGGTGGAACCTTCTAAAAACGTAATCTCACACACCCGAGGCGCGTGCAAGGAGTTTGTTATCTTTGCCCACCGGCTACAGACAACCGATTGAAGAAGGACCAGTGCAAGAGATCTATTCGGTAGCTACTTGAATTATCTCTTTGGGCACTTGGCCCAATTACGTAACATATAAATCAGTAATTATCTTGCCATCATTTCGTTTTGTGACTCTGTCTACCGGAATTGCCACTCGTCCGTAAAAGGTTCGACAGTGAAGAAATGTATATACCATATCATACAAGTGCTTAACACTTTGGCGGACAGTACTCCTAAAGGCGTCGCGTATGTTTATGTTTCCTATGGCCTATGACAGATGACGTCATTTAATGTCCACCAATGTATTAAAATAATTATGAAAAGAAGAGGCCAGGTATCGGAGACCGTTCGAGATTATTACTCTTCGAGATGATCTCGAAGGACGTAATGTCTATTGAAAATTCTGGGGCATAATAGACAATAATGTCTAATGGCGATCTCATGTCTATTACAATACGCATTCCGTTTCTCTTGATTCTGTTTTTTCAATCAATCGTAATACAAACTATTGAATTAAATCTGGGGCACTAGGGAAAAACGGTACAAGTTTCATAGTAGTTGTTCGTCACTTATACCCTTTTTCATTAGGGTCTCAGAAATATTTGTGATACCAAAACCATAGTTCTAAGTTTTTCTACTGAGTCACATGAACCCGAAACCAAAGTTTGCTAAGCATTTGTAATACTGCAGCCAGTTTACTAGAGTCCTTTGTATGGCACCGACCTTTGACCTCTTGGTATTTTTCTGGATTTATGTGGAAGCAAAAAGAAAATATATTTAAGAAACGTGAACTTATTTGCGGTGAGTCAGAACTCGAGTTATTTCCGTATTATATGAAGATTAATAAAATTGGTTTTAGAAATCTGGAATCCAAACTCGGGAAATCTAAATTCGTATTCGGTAATTGAAGTCGATAATATAGAAATTCTTATCGAAATCATTAAAAAAATACATAGAACAACTAAAATCATAGGTAAGACTTAAATCATATCCTCTTGTCAGCCAATAATTTTTATTCGGGCCCACTTGTACCATCCAGGATTAGCCAACTAACTCGAGGTGAAACGGTATAGTTCATATATACATAATTATTAATGAAGTACAGGTATAGTGAGAAATTATTTTCCTTCGGGAAAGCTCGGATCTTTATCGGAATATGATGACACCTGTCAAAGAATGATCGTATTAAATGAATGACATTTTCATGTCCATTAATATGGAACTTTATTATTTGGTGTCAAATATCAAAGTGAAAAATGACACGTGACATTAAACTATAAAGTTCCTTATGAACAGATGTGAAAATGTCACTCATTAATAAATTCATTGGTTGACAGTTCGGCTGCCGTCGTATGTCGATCGAGATACGAGTTTTGCCCATGGAAAATAGTTGTAATTATTGTAAATAAAGATTTATTTTACTCATATTATATAACCACTTAAGGTTTAAGTGGTACAGCCGTGAAATAAAAATATGCTTCACATATAGACATGCGAGCAATAAAGAGGAAAATAGAAGAAGAAACGAAGTGGTTCGTGGTAGCTACTTATCTATCGGTGTTTTTTTTGCTGAGGCTCGAGTATCGGCAAGCGTTACTCCGGTGAACTTGCCTAATTGAATCAGGGTTTAAAGGGTAGTTCTCCACGAACGTCATTGTCATCTTGCTATTATCTCCAAGCATAAAGACGAAACTTCGTAATTTAAGATTAATTTAAGACTAAGCACAAGTATTCTTCAAAAGTTGAGTGTAGTTTTACATTTTTTAACAAAATATTTACAAATCTAATAATGACATTGTAGAGAACTGCCCTAAAATAAAGTGCTCAGTTTAACTATCTTGATACAAGATATATCTGTGAAAACTTTAGTGAAAAACGTTATAAATTTCATACTAATTGTTTGTCACTAGTAATCTTTGTCACTAGGGTCAGAGATATACCTTGGACTATACCAATACTAACGGTTGAAGAATTTTTAGTTTTAGAATTCAATGATGAATGTCCTGTGACGAGAATTCAATTACTAGATTTAAGATATATACCTCTTCAATCACAAATGATGTGTTGTTATTCTTATTAATTTGTTATTTGATATAAGAAGTTATTTTATTTTTTGTAATAATTTATGGTCGAGTTTCCTGCTATCCAAATTCGTAAACATGACAAAACAATAAATGGTATTTTTTGGATCAAGAGTAATTTTATTATGTGTACCTATATCTATAATTTGTAATAAATTTACCGATCAATTGTTCTGAATGAATTCATTAATTATTAGATTAAAATAATAATTGTATTTGACTATTCGTAAATGCTTGTCAGCAGGGCCTTGAATAAAAAAAAATTGAATTCATTTCATTGACTTTTTGCTTCATTTTTAAATCTAGAAGCACAGTCCAGAATAAGGTTCCGGTAATATAAAATTCCCGCTCCTGTCAGCGATCCGGGAAAACCGTCGATAACGACTTTTAACCAATTTACGACCTATCCACGGTGGCAGATCACTTACCCGCTAGATTAAGCAAGAGCTTACCAACTTACCACGAATACTTGCCCCTTTAGTACAAGGGTACATTTGAACTTGTGATTCTCAATCGTATTGAGGTACAGACGTTAAAATGTGCGTATTGCCTTAAAAAGACGGGACATATGGACATAGACACGGGACATAGCGAGCCGCAAACGACACTCAACTTTACTTATTCTTTTTAATTGTTTAACCAATAAATGAGAATAAACCTATCTATTTTTATACAGTCTACTATAATTGCTAAGTCCCATTAGGACCCTAACATTGAATTAACATTGTCCGCGGTCGGTGACGGGGCGTTCTGCCTGCTCCTCGTGCGTCTCTTCCCATGCGCATGTCCAGTGCTTAACAACTTACAAACAGTATAAATAGTTACCTTAGGCCCATTGCAGGCCCATAACAATTTACAACTTATATTATTAGCGGAACTCTCTTTTTAATAAATGGGATTGGAAAGGGACTACCGCTAATATTAGAAGTTACAAGTTGTTATGCAATACGCCACTTACCTGAGAGTTATAATATTGTCTTTAGTTGCGTAATATGTTATTTTTTAATAAAACAATTAAAAACAGATTACAATATTGCGTTTACTGAACTTAAATTAGATCCCGGGGTTTGGAAAACTTTGCGGTATTCGTGGTCAACGAGTTGGGGTTTTTAGTTCTTTTCATTTTTATAAAAGTCATAGAAAACTTATCTTACTTAGCAAATGATATATGCAACATTTAAATATTTAGACATAAGTTAAAGTAAACATAATACAATGTAATCATAGTATTTTATAATACTCGTATGTGTACATTTTTTGTCGCCCCTTGGTTATAAAGTTATATAGCAATAAGGAATTTGGGGGTTTTAATGTGAGCAATTGTTTTAATAATATTTATCGAAACCTACTTAGTTATATGACTAAGCAATCACTATACAAAACTACTAGTGCGTTGTAAGTAAGTATTACAAATATGAGTGTAAACCATTTTTTTATGACTTGAACGTCACGTAATATATGTATTTATGTAATGTATGCTCATAAAAAACTTAACAAAAAGATACACTAGATACATATGCAAAGGCGAGTTTATCCGTAAAAGGTATGTTATGTCTTTAGAAAACAATATTTTATATGCACTAATGTAGAGTCTTTGGGACGTAGTCCGTAACACGGGTTAACGATACGCTCGTAAAGTTCAGATAACCTTATCACATCCGAGTGATTAAGTCCTGTTTAACAGTTAGGTGACAAACATTTACTCGTATGTTGCAAATGAGGTATTGTTTTTGGGATTTCTATTGAAGTTGACACGAAATATATACTTAAAGGGGTTCCCCTTGTTTACGCATAATTTGTTTTGTCATAATTTTAAACCGCATACCCAGAGTTGTTATAATTGTATATGAGCAGAAATTGATCTCGCATAATTTTGTTTTGCCGAGTTCTGTTACGCAGAACTAAACTAAGCCGAATGGTCGATACACATAATTTGGAAAGCCCGAATTATTACGATTTTTTCCCCAGGAGTGCGTTTCTGTTGTGGTCGCAGTTCTAACCTAACCTAACCGAAATTGTTTTTCTGTTGTGTTCACAGTTCTAACCTAACCTAACCGAAATTGTTTTTCTGTTGTGGTCACAGTTCTAACCTAACCTAACACACTTTCGGACATTCGGCCTCAATAATAGTATGCTAATATATTTTCGGACAAAGTAGTATTCGGCTACTAAAGAATTAGGCTAAATAAAAATCGGCGACATTAACATTCGGCGTAAATAAATTATGCGAAACTTGGTATGCGTATTAAGATTCGGACAAAACAAAATATGCCAAATAAAGGGAACCCACTTAAAGGCTTTGTAATAAGGTGAAAAATTGCAAAGTAAATCAAGTCATTCTTTTACATTTATATTTTACCAAAATCAAAATTTTAAGGTTCACTTATATGAATAAAGCATTGAACTTCCGAGCGAGCGTCAAACCAATTCAACTTTAAAATTGAATCCTAATTCTATTCAAAACTGATAGAAATAGTGGAACTCTCAATATTTATTGTAATGGGTTTTGAAAGTTTAGACATTATTTTTCATATACTATAACTTTGGCAACTTTCGTTTTTTCTTTTCAGTTTGGACCTTTGGTAGAGGGACTTTTGTTAGTGTCGTTTGAACCTTACTTCGCCTCGATTACTCCTTTTGAATTCTTAGAGGCTATCTTCCCCAAGTAGCTTGGCGAAAATCCAGGACCGCTCCGCACAAGACTTCATTTATCATCCTTATATCCACTAGATACAGGCTTTCCCCACAATCCCCACCTTTAGAGAATGAATCCCGCGATCATTACCAGGTCGTAGGTCCACCTTGTGGAAGGCCTGCCAACGCCGCGGCTTCCGGTACGTATTTATATTGCTGGAACACTAAATATATTCCATGGTTCATAGCTTAATTCAGGACAGTCTATGTATAACCTATCTGGTCGCAATGTCGCATAAATCTCACACGCTCGTTATGGGCTATAGGATCCGAGTAACAACGGATCGCCTATATTCTCATTGATTGCACATGTGAGTCGGGCTAGCTCAGGTCATTGAAACTGCGTCCTGGTACTTATTGCATAAAACATTGTGATAACTTTATTTCTTATTGTAGGTATTGAATGACGACTTCCGCCGCTAATAGACACTTTTGTAGTTAAACCCACTTTTATCCAACTTTGCTAAAGTCGGCTGTGCTTGACTGATAATTCCTATTTTCCCGGCATCTACTGTAATTTAATATAATGATATATCATTCAAATACAGCTGCGTAATCGTTACCTTACCTTACGGTAATAGTTTTACCGGACGATAGATCCACCGGTGTTAGCATAAAAATAAGTCATAGTATAATCGCCATCAGATATATCGGAGCTGTGGAGGTGGTCACAAATATCGGAACAACGCCTCTATTATCAAGGCAATAAATTGCATGCTCCGTTATTTTTGTATACCTTGGGTGCTCCGATATATTTGATGGCGACATTGGCGACTGTACATACTTCGCCTTGTATTAAATTAAAAAAATTTGTTTGAGTCTGAGTTTTGGACCCGGATATGTCCTTAAACTACGTACAACACATGAGATTATCCGTAAATGAATAGTGGTATACAGAGTAAAGTAGTAAACACATAACATTTAAGCTATATATTTCTGTTAAATTTTCGTCTCCAATCGGTGACGAAGACCTACCCCAAAAATAGAAATTCGCCAATTTCGAAAGACGCCTTGATTGGAGTAAAATAGAAAGATGCACGAAATTTTCCAACTCCGATGTTAGAGTCAAGCTTGTTTAATATATGGCCTATACTGGTTATTCATAATTTTGCCTCGGTTTTGTTCGGTAAGCTATCAGAACTACAACCAGGGTAACAACGGCATCCGGGTCTCACCTCTCGATTTTATATGCGTCCAACGTTTTGTGTGCTACATACGAAACTAAGCCATTTTCAAATAGGATTTATTTTGTGATTTCAGAGAGATCTTTGGTTTTCTTCCAAAATGTACCTGTAAAAATTAACTGAATGTTTTCTGGTAGCAGAAATTTGCTAAGAGTAGACCTACTTGACCTTCCCTGAGATTAAAAGAACATTAAATCAAATAACTTCGTCGATTTTGGCACTTCAAGAAAATAATCTTTTTTTTTATATTACAACGGTGGCGAACAATCATAGACCGTAAGCACGAACCGTACCCTGTAATTCTAGAGGATCCACACAAGCGTTGCTTACCCTTATACCTATCCACAATTTTTTTTAACTCATACTGTAGCTCCTTAGGAAAACCGCGGCAGGGAGTTCATTCCACAGCTAGAGCGTTGGCGGGTGGAATTAACAAATATTTGAAGTATCACTAAATTTACTTCAATTTACATATTCGACTTCCCAGTTAAAAGCTATATTTGATCGTATACCACCTGTCATATCTTGAAAACGTCCAATTATACAATTAGTACGCACAAACGAATCCAAATAGAGTTACACTAAAGCAAACACGATTAACTAAGACGTGTCCTTTCACTGGCTCATTTGAATGTTGTTAAACAAATTGGGACGATATCGTGACAGACATAAACATACTGCATGAGTATTAAGCTATCTCCTATTCTCGCAGACTTTAAACGATAAACGCACCAATATTTTGGAAAACATGAAAAAACAACTAAAATTATAAACGTGTATTAAATAATATCTGGACGTCTTGAACGCGTTGCAATTTAAGTTTTAAGTTCACTTTAGGTGCAAAACTTAACTGGCCCGGTACCGCGAACGTTGAAGTTCGTATAGGTATTACGGGCATCTTTCACTTTTTCTCCAATTCAGGGTGTCATGAGAGTGACAGAGACAATCGTCCGAAATTTACGAATATCGTTGTTCGCGGTAGCGCCGCTGAAGGACCGTGTCTATGTAATTGTGCCATGAATTAATATAAAAATTACGGCAAAATTTTAATATAGAACGCGAACATGCGTGTACGACACACACGTTACTTTTTTTTTATCGAAATATTCCTGGCGTTGTCCCGGCATTTGCACAACCGTAGAATTTGGTTGGACCCGGGTATGTCCTTAAACTACGTCCAACAATGAGAGGTAGGGCACAGCGTTGACCATCACGCTTGAATCTGGAGCAGCCCAACTGGGGAAGTACCTCCTCCTTACAGAAGACCACAGCCATAATAGCACTGCCACCTTTCAGGTATGTAGTGTTGTGTTCCTGATGGTGAGTAAGGTTCCCAGAGCTCCAACCCCCCTTAAAGGCCGGCAACGCACTTGTGACTCCCTGGTGTTGCGGGTGCCCATGGGCGACGGTAATTGCTTAACACCAGGCAATCCGTCTGCTCGTTTGCCGCCTATGTCATAAAAAAAAAAAAATTTTGTAAATATGTTTATACTATACTAGGTTCTATTTTAAAGTGGTAAGAGTTGTTCGTTTGTTTGCATTGAATAGACTGCGAAACTACTGACCCGAGTTGAAAAATTATCACACACACACATTATCCCCTGATCAACATAGGCGATATATTTTTTTGTAATATACGTTAAGCCGGTGCGGGTCGCTAGTTTATTGTAAACAAACAAACCACCTGATTGACTGATCGAACAGCATCATAATTTCAATCAAAAGACGTACACTGCTGGACATAGGCCTCCTCCATCGCCCTAAACAACCAACGCTGCGCTGAAGGGTACCCGTGACCAGGCCGCCGGTCCTTCCTGGGATGATTTTTTACAAGACCTTCCCTACCTAATAACCCGTAATGTCTCCATCTGAAAACTGAGTGTTTTGTCGCTATAACACTCATGCTTACGTTTGCTTGCTACGTGAGTGATGAATAAAGCCAATAAAACAACAAAATAAATGACACTCCAAACATATTTAATGAATTTTATTGTAATGTGCGGTGGTAATAAATAAGTCGTACGCAGATGGGATGGTACTCGTAAAGTTCCGCGGCGAGGATCGATCCTTGCGGAACTCCGGTCGCAAGAAATAAGCGTTGAACGTTTTGCATAAATATTGTATTGTATTGTCAACAAATGATGGGTAAACTAGTTACAGTTCTACAAAAATATGTTTGCATTTTTGGCAAAACACTTAAAATTACAAAAAGGTAGGCGCGTAACAGTAAACATGTTTTTTTTCCTAACATGCAATAAACCTTTAACCATTTTTATTTGTGAAATTGTTTTCTTTCATGGTTCATTGGCAATAAAAGCTTTTAGTAAAATGATTATTATGTCAATTGAATTAATAAAATGTCCTGAAAAAGCGACAGAAGCAAACAAAAACTGATGGTTATCGATAAACGTACGTCACACGGCTATAGAATACAACGGGTGTGGCCTATAATAGAAGTAATAAATTTAATATCGCTTCTACACCACGAGCGTAGAAACATTGTTCTACAACTTTAATAGTTATTTGTTATACGAGGGAACAAAGTTAGTGTTTACCTCCGCCTGCTAATATTGAGACCCGAGCACACATTTTGCTACCGAGTGAAACCCACAATTTTTCACCACCCTACCACTAAAAAAATGGCTCATGAAATGTATTCATGATATTTTGTACCTATCATTTATTATTCAAAAACATGAAATAAAAGAACATCCAACCAGCTAACATAAAAAAAACACTCGATTGTACACAATTTGTATACAATTACTTTTGCACTCTTCTGAATAAAATGCAACTTTGCTATCTGTTTTTAAAGAATAGAACAGTTCTTTCCGAGCTAGTATGGTGTAAAAATTGTTGTCATATAAATGGACGTCTGACGGATGAAACGATGATAGTAATACTCTTATAATGGAATACAAGTGATTTGTGACAAATTTTTGGAATCGCCATTCAAATTTATCCGAGTACACCCCTCGCTCTCTCGTTTATCACATAGATCGCCTTATTTCTAGATTTTTATTGCCACTTTTATAGACACGAAGCGATCGTGAACGTGGCAAATAAACTTAGTCCAGCTCTCCTGTTAATGTCCTGAAATCTGAGCTGTGTTCGAAACGATTTTGAGTACTCGTTCAGGTCGTACACGAATAAATTTACTTGAATCAAACCTTTTATCAGAAGGTACCTAAGTTTGATGAGTTTCTTAGAAGTATTTTAACTTTTGCGGTAGACGATTAAGAAGTTGTTTAAGTATACGGTTTCATGGGTAGATGAGATTTGGATAGAATGTGAGGATGTTATCGATTAAATTGATTAAGGCAATTAATTTCGTATTTAGCGTTATAATTTTGTTTTAGCAAGACCACAGTTAAATTGAAATATGTATATATTGAAATATTTGATAATAAATAATAAATAAATAAAATTAATAAATATTTCGGGACAATCTTACACAAATCGACCTAGTCCTACGGTAAGCTCAGTAAGGCTTGTGTTGTAGGTACTAGACGACGATATATATAAATATAATAGACATATAAATAATTAAATACATAGAAAACACCCATGATTCAGGAATAAATATCTGCGCTCATAACACAAAATAAATGCCCTGACCGGGATTCGAACCCAGGACCATCGGCTTCGTACGCAGGGTCACTACCCACTAGGCCAGACCGCTCGTACATAAATCATGTTTTTTTTTTCTTAGTTTGGTTATTCAAAATAATTAAAACATTTAAACTGTATACTCAACACCTTTCTGATCATTACTGACTAACTCGTCGACGGTTACTCGCCCCCTCAGTTAATCTTTCCATTATTTCCTTATTTTCCTTCTTTCTGATTCTCCTAAGGTGGACAGTCCAGGACGGAGGAGGTCCAAATGGACTTAAATTTGAATCCTATTCGACGAAGTAATTACATTATTATAATTTCGCGGTGACCTTGGCGCAGAATACAATTTTATCCCATTCGGTATCACCTCCCTCGATCCGTGGGACCCTGGTACTGACACTCTGAGTGGTTTTAAAGACCTTTCAAAGAGACTCGGAGACCCCACAAGAGACTGAAGAGCTGGCTCATCATATCAGCCTCACGATTCAGCATTTTTTAGATTTATGTCAGTTTTAGTTGAATTTTATTGTTAGATTAAAATACTATTACTAATTAAAGTAATCAGTTATTATTTTCTACACGTATTTTTAAATAAAAATCTAAAAATTTTGTTGCCAAACTTATTAACTTACTACAAATTTAATTTGTGTCAACAGTTACTTTAAAAAATGCTCTATAATAATTATACTCAATTTTCATTAACATTATACTATTTATACGACTTATTCAACCCCACTGCAAACTAATATTGTTTTATTTTAATAGACCGTCAAATATCTTACTTCGAATCGTGTTTTAAGCTCTACACCAGGTTTTAGGACGTCCCCATATCGTCTCCGAGTCTACCGAGAATATCCGAAATTAATGTACGACTTATTTCTCTCTCTATCGCACCAATAGACGGTTACAATCAGTGAAAGAGAGTGAAAGAGCGTGCACTATATTTGCCACAGGCCCTTCGCGTACTTAATATACATAAATCAAATACCTAGCCTACTAAACAAAACGGTATTCGTCGTTTTTTGGTTAGATATAACACTTTCATTATTTAAGATGGCATCAGCAAAGAAAATATAAACCATATCGTCAAAAATACATTACCTGAGACGAATAGATTCGTATTAGATTATAGGTTCGTATATTCTTACTGCTTACGCATTTCAGCAAGTTAATTACTTAGTCAAACCAGTAACATACATACATAATGTTTGTAAGTGCTTAATTGACGCGTGAAGCTATAAACAATAGAATGGGGACTATTCTATTAGTTGGATCGGTTTGTCGCAGTCACTCTAGTTGTATAGACGCAAGTCATGAATGAAAACACGGTCGTTTCAAAAATTGTTATTTTACTTCCTTACTGGAAATAATAGGTTTGTATTGTGGTTTTGTGTTGGAATAGACGTTATACCGGTTACCTCAAAAATCGGCTCCGTGGTGCGGTAGCAGCCAATCAAAATACGGATCCATAATATATAGTTGGTTCAGAGAACTCGGCTGCTTCGTAAATTATTCCCCACTGAATTAACGTATGTTTTCCTTTGCGCCAATTCTTTTCCACTCTGGTTGGGCGAATAGATGTTTATTATGAAAGTAGGTGCTTTGGTAACTCTTTGTTATTTTGTGATTGAGGAAAAGTGTTATCACGTGCCAATAAGGGCGATATTATCATGACAAATGTCGGTATAAATAATAAAATGTGTATGCTACGCTTAGAATACTGTTTAATATACAATCTATATGCGCTGGTTAGTATGGCGTCTTAATTATAATTTATCATCAATCATGGTTTCATTAAAATCATAAGGTAAGTTGGCATAGTAGCGGATAAAGAATAAGTTCCGATTATACTGTTATCTAAAGAAGTAGACTGGTATTTTAAATTTTAAGCCTGATACAATTCAATTAGAGCCACGAACAAAGTCAAGAAAAAAACACCAGCGTTACAATCGATAATAATATCATTAACGTAGGAAAAATTCAATTATCCCCACTTATCTAAACCCACATTCTAAATAGTAGCTACATATACCTATGTACCTACAATTCCCCGAACGTATAATTCTAGCCCCGCTACTATATAATTTAAGGCAAGTTTGAAATTAGAATTTCACTTACGAATACAAACATGTTTAAAAATTCTGGTATGTTTCTACTTGCTATTTCAGTTTGGGCGTTTATGTAGAAGAGGTATTAATTAACCCTCGAGTTTACAGAGGCAGTGGGGTTCATAAACGCGACCGGCAAATGTTTGCACTGGACTCGAAAGTCTTTGAGGTACAACTAAAATGAAATGGTTGGTTGCTTCATGGTGGCCGGTTTACCTAGCTCTAAACCGAACCTAAACTATAGACGTTAAACAAAAGCGGGGAAGCCTAATAAGCCTAACAGACCCTAATATATTTTTTTAAATATATGTTTACAAATAATATACAAATGGATTACAATTTTAGAATAACTATTTAACTACTACATTAAATCTAAAAAGGACCTTGAGGCAGTGTATCAATGATGCTGGCGGCATTTCCACGTGTCGCAATACTGAAACGTTGTGCGAAGAAGCCGCCAGTTATTCGGTCACCAATTCTGCAAAAAGTTTGTGCGCGCTGGGACCCCATGGACCTTAATTGTATTTTGCCTACTCGTATTGTCGTTTCTAGGGGACTTAATTCGTATGCTGTCATAACTTAGGTACGTTAGATAGCTATCAACCACGGGTTTTCACTCCTGGATATACGCCTCCCCCATAGCGTGGGGAGTTTATGTCATACAACATGGCTGGTGGGTTCGTAATCGGAGTACGTTCCACCGTTTTAACTTTTTGCCTTCACATGTCCTGCCCATATAGTACATAGACAGCAAATAACTGTTAACTCTTTGTCAATTTGACTGAGTTAAAATTTAACTAGCAAAATTTCGGTAAAAGTAGGCACGAGGTTAAATAGATGCTGCTTATAGTTCGGTTGGTTTATAATGTAGGGACATTCCGGGCCATGTCTTGGTTGATTGATTTTATCATGTCAGTTACAAATTTAAATAGCCATTGTTGTACAAAATGTATGTCATTCAGGCAGTTGTTAGTCATTAAAACATTCGATGTCTAATCGGCATATATATATATATATATATATATATATATATATATATTAATCTGCTTGTGTGTCAGCGAGACAGCCCCAAAGCAAATTCACGTCTGCAAGTATCGTCTTACCTTCCAAATTAAGGCACCGTGAGAAATTCTCTCTTCAATTTTATGTTTTTTTTGTCAAATATTTATTGAACTCCAGGTAAAATTATTGTCCTAAGAATCTAAATATGAATTAAAATGACATAGCTACCGTTGTCAACCAATGTTCTTGTTATTATATTATATTCACGGAAAAAAATTATCACATTTAATCAAAACAGAACAAAATTATTTATATTTTTTTATTAATAGTTTTTTATTTAAGTTTTAAAAATTACTAAAACATGAGAAAATTAAGCAAACGTGTCTTTATAGCAGCTATTGTCACCTAAGACCACATTTACTTACATAGTTACATCAAAAGTTGAGAACTTAATAATGCTAAGATCTAATGGATGATGGTGGATTACATGAAAATCAATATCCCCACAAGATTATTAGACGTCCAACCAGTGTGATACACATTTCCAATCTTATAATAAGGGTAAAGAGTTTATTTTCCACAAGCACGTTGTATTGGATATCAATGAAGATTAGAAGCGATGAGCCGTTGAGACCGCTGTTAAGATAGAACATTATTTTCATAAGCCCGAAGGCTCTAGGCACTTTTCATACTTGTTATCAACTTTTAACTAGATTTACATTTGTCACGTATTTTGTGAGACGCAAAAAAAACTGATAAAAATTTAGAAATTTTCAAGTACTTGTATTTTATACAACACCTAAAAATTACCTCCACCAAAGTTAGAAATGACTCTGGGCTACATTTTTAAAATGTCGGTGGCTTAATTTTATGCTTTGTTTTGTCTCCGAAGAATACGTTACAATGACCGGCTATTGTATACACGGTCTAATAATTATGAAGATATGAGTGAACGAGTACAGAGAGTTAATATTACTATTAACGTTTACACGTTACACTTGATTAGGTTATGTTATTTATGAACTTGACATATGCCTTTATTGATAAGCGAATAAATGTGTCTAGATCATTCCGAACACCTAGCCCTCTTAGCAAATTCTGCTATGGATGTATCTAAGTACCTATTTTAGCTGCCAATAAGTTAGAAATATGTCCATGTCCACGCTAGTAAATATTACAATCATTATTATTTTAAATTTTAGATTACATGCTTAGCTGCCCTTTTCAAGGTCTATAATGTTTAGTATCTCTACTAAGTTTCCGAAGGTAACACCAAGGTCTTCTTTGTAATGCTTCTGTATACTAATTTGAATGTCTTTTGTTACAGGTAAACACCAGATTCATACAGCAAACACTTTTCTTTTTTATTTGTAAGTAAATAAGATCCTGTATCTTTTCCATTTACGTTTCATTGAGAATTCTTTTGTTATAACTTCAGAAGAAATGAGATTAGACTCTGCTAAGTACCGTTGCTTTTCACATCAAATGTTGTCTAAATTTTGTTAGATGTTAAAAACGTCGTAAAACAGGTTTGTTCAGGAATGGCGAATGTGATACTTATTTCATTTTAACAAATCTAAGTCACACATAGGCATATTCGGACATTAATTTGGCGTCACCAAACATGTAACTGTATTTTGTTTTTGAACCAGCACATCTTGCGTTACTGACTGCTCTTCCAAAATTTTGAGGAGTATTGACAATTCCTCAGTCTATTTCGTAAAAGTTTCTCAAAAAAGACTACAACACCATATCAGTTCTGCATCTACAAATTACGAAAGAACACTACCCACTAGATTTGTGAAACATACAAAGGGCCTTGAAGTTAGTAAAGTTAAAATTTGATAATAGTAAGTTGCTGAAAGTATTATAGGTTTCTGCAATGCGTTTATGTGTCTTATTATAATATATAATAAATCGAACCTGGAGTCCTCTTCAGATGATCCTACTTATTCACGAAGGTATCAATATCCCTCAAGACCCTTTGACATGACAACAAAATATTTGTGTTTGACGAAAATTAAAGAAGTACGAAAATATTAAAGCCCCTAGCTAATCAAAGACTGATCAATAAGACACAAACAAGTGCAGAATATTCGCTGGTTGCCTCTGTTTGACTAGAATCTAATAGCGAAATTGTAAATTGATCATCCTTGGTATTAATATCATCCTTCAATACAACACAAAGTCGTGGCGCATAATGTTTAATCAGTATTATCAGTGAGTTTATACTCCTCCATAATTAATCCTCTGAGTAAACAGGAGAAACCATAACTGGTGCGCGAACTGAAAGGGCCTTAGATTAATCATGAAAAATTTGAACGCCAAGAATGCAAATGTTGTTATGGTGGACGCTGTCAGAGTAACTTTTCTGGTGACAGATTAGGTTTATATTCGATCTTCACTAGTTGCAGTCTTAAGTTAGACACATTTTAATGTGAGATAAGAGGCAGAGTGGTTTTAGTGTAGCTTACTTACTTTAAGCAAATTTTCGAATAGGAAATAGGAAATTAGGAATAATATTTAATGGTTTAAACTTTCACGGTTTTTACACATTATCAGAAATAAGACTTAACCGCGTATATTAACTTTAAAAATTAGCACGAGACTACGAGGCCAACGTCGTTCTCGAAACGTCGGAGGTAATTTTTAAAGTTAATACTTATAAGCGTTTATTTGTAATATTTTTTTAAGGTGTTAAGAGCGCTGGTGGCCTAGCGGTAAGATTTGCACGGTTCCGTTACCGGAGGTCACAGGTCAAACCCCGGTTGGTACCAATGAGTTTTTCAGAACTTACGTAAGAAATATCATTTGATATTTACCATTAGCTTTTCGGTAAAGGAAAACATCGTGAGGAAACCGCACTAATCCTAATATTGCCTAGTTTACCCTCTGGGTTGGAAGATGAGATGGCAGTCGCTCTCGTAAAACTAGTGCCTACGCCAAATCCTGGGATTACTAGCCAAGCGGACCTCAGGCTCCCATGAGCCTGCAACGCGAGGAACATGAATATTTAAAGGTGCTAAATATGTTTCCATAATAATCCTTTCAAAGGTTGTCCGAGATAAAAATTCTTTCAAACATAAAATATGCTTTCCACCGTTTGCATTATTGCTCAGAAGTCAGTCGCCTATGCTGTGCTCTCTGATTTGCCTTGC
This sequence comes from Grapholita molesta, assembly GCA_022674325.2. Classification (NCBI taxonomy): domain Eukaryota; kingdom Metazoa; phylum Arthropoda; class Insecta; order Lepidoptera; family Tortricidae; genus Grapholita; species Grapholita molesta. The sequence continues at coordinate 16,044,923 of CP053124.2, read as the reverse complement.
TTCATATAAAATGTTATTTATTTTAAAACAATACAGTTTTATTAATATTAATAACTGTGCTTTTGTTGTCTAGCAACAATTTACTATAGTGCAATAAGTCAGTATGCAGAACATAATTTAACAACAGAGGTGCACAAACTGCCAGTTGCTGTTGTTTGTCGGTAGGCCGACCACTTCGGGTAAGGATTGGTTCATTGGTATAATAAATCAACCATGAGTCTCTTGGATGAAACCTAGTAAATTATGCAATAAGCAGAAGTCTCTTTTTAATTATTTCAATTAGAAAGGGAGGCTCCATAGTTAAATACCTATGACTTTCACCACCACCACTACTATCAAAATGCAATCATGTGTACATCCATCCAATACCTTTATATGAAATATTGTTTTCCAATTCCGATATAAAAATGTTTCAGAACAAACAGACAACGTCGAAGGCAGGCAATTCGTATCGTATCCAATGTTTCAATAAAATTGGGTTTCTGTTACCCAGTTTGAAACTTTACTGTGTCTGGAAACTATACATGACCAATATTTATTGAAATCACGAAGTCGGTTCATCGGAGAAGAGATGAAATAGTAATGTTAAGTTTTTTTAGTTATTCGATTTGTAATATGGAACTAGATAAGTTAATTCGATGGAACGGTTGGTGATACAAGGTCGCGTACACACAACAAAAATTTTAGCTGTACATCGGTGAACCTTATGCATTATATAAGAAGGTCCAACAATTTACAGCTAAGAGTGTTGCTATGTTTGACGACCGGTCTGGCCTAGTGGGTAGTGACCCTGCCTATGAAGCCGATGGTCCTGGGTTCGATTCCCAGTCAGGGCATTTATTTGTGTGATGAGCACAGATATTTGTTCCTGAGTCATGGGTGTTTTCTATGTATTTAAGTATTTATATGTATCTATCTATTATATATATCGTCGTCTAGTACCTACAACACAAGCTCTACTGAGCTTACCGTAGGACTAGGTCGATTTGTGTAAGATTGTCCCGAAATATTTATTATTATTATTTATTATGTGTACAAGGTAAGGTAAGGTATTCCTGGAATGCCAGTCACAGAGAAAAATGGAGAGAAGTCGCGAAAGCAGCTATCAAGAACGGACAAACAATCCATAATTAAGACCACTCTGCTAACAGTGTTCGACCGAAAAGGAGTTATGCCAAGTAAAAATTCTTACTTTGTATAATATACACTCAAGATAAATAAATATAAGTCTCTTTGCGTCTAACTTTTTAGAACTTGTGCTCCATTATCATTGCTTTTAAGTGTAAAATCTGCTCGATCCTGAAATGTACGAGCGACCATTGCAACCAATTGGTGGTTTTGAATGGAGACTTAAGAGCAATAGAAACGGGATTTTTGTTCTAAAAACTAAAAACGAAGCGAGCTGTTTTATTCTTAAGTGAACATATGTATAACTTAACGTGAATTATTTTGACTAATTAAGTACTTTGTCTCCTGATTTATTATATTACTAAAATAACTACTCTCATAAAGTAAAACTAATATAACAAATATCTCCATGCTCGGTTCAGACATAGTTTATATTAGTTTCAAATTGAACTTTATCCATTTCACCGGTTCTTTGTTTGAACGGGGATTTCGCGACTGGTTTGTGGATAGACTTTCCTACTTAAACTAGTTCAAGTAAGTCAGGCGCCATTGTTTTTCCTATTGAAAGTAAATTCGATAGTCCTTCGTAGTAACCAAGCCCACATACATTCACTGAATTCTTGGGGTTCATCCGCCTCACGTCTCCTGTTTCACCCTGTTTCATTCTCAGGATTATAATTAACTAACTTAGTTGTATTTTACTAGTTTCTACCCGCTATCTTCATAGAATTAGTATTTTGGGTTGTTATAAGTATATCCTTATCATCGACTAAATTACCGAGAATACATTTAACATAGGGAAAAAATCGTCTTTACAATAGCCAATTCGAACAGATCAAGTAATTGAATATATACGTTGAACAAAACACGTGCATACATTTAATATCAAATATTCAATAAGAGCACAATGCAATTATATGTATAAACCACGGGGTCCATATTGGCTCATATACAATTTATTGTTCGAATATTTCTAATAATACCGCTTTGTAGTTATAATCATCATTTCTCCGAAAATTGTTTCTCATATATTTTTTTCATAGTTATTTGTACTACTACCTACATTATTCATAACGATTTTGACTACTAATAACATTGTTCATAAATATCTGTAATCCGATTTTTTAAATTCATAATATTATTTCAAACTTTTTATTCAAACTCATAACGATGTTTTAAATCAACTATTTTTTAGACAGCGAGTCGGGTGTGTTGTGAACGCAAGATACCTAACACTCCTCCTCGCTTCGCTCGTCGTCGTACCTACCGGTGACTTTGGCACAATATTTAGTTTTTGACAGCTATTATATTACTTAAAATCGTTATTTATAGAAAGTATATGAAAATTAATATTAGTATTATAGATATTTATATTGATTGACATTATTAACATGAATTATTCGGTGTTACGATACTTATGAGCAAAGACAAGTTATATGTAATGATCATTATGACATAAAATTTTATAAGAAACATTTTCGGACTTCCAATAATCGAAGTCGCAATTTTATGTGAACTTTGGCGCACCCTAAACCACGGTATTGCATATCTGCATACAGTAATTTTTTTCCCCCTATAAATGATAATATCCAGGATTCGTAGACAGGGTCACTACTGATTAACAATGAAGTACCCAACTGTCCGGGTCCAATTTAATTTATTTTTATGATGCAAATAGTCTAAAATAACAGACACGTGTCTTTTAGCTGCCAAAACTCAACATGTTATTGGGGGAATTGTCCTACGAATTACAATTGACCAAACCCAGTCTGTGGAGTATTTTATTTTAGCAAACTGCTAACTGCTGCTAGTTAATAACTGGTTTGATTCTTATACTATAACATGAAAAAGTAACACAAGACACGTGTTTTGTTTTTTGGCTTACACTTACATTTTACAACAAAAAACACATCTCATATGACATTTTTGGTACGTCGTTTTTCACCTTAATCCTTAGCAATAAGGTGCAAAAGTGTATACATATCTTTGTAGTCGACTGTACAAGCTTTTAGCCGACTATACTTCATTTGCACTATCATCAACTACTCATTGCGAGGATTCTAACGAGCCTAAATACCATTGGCTTATCTTGTGTATTTTAAGAGTTGCTATGGCTAACTTCTGGCTTGAACATCAGATCAGATCAGTGGTACCATAACTGAACATTAAGCCTCATTTAGTCCATGCAAGAACTTGTATACGATTTTCATTACATTGCGGGATTATATAAAGCGACCGAATTTACCGTACGCCGATAGCCCGCAATGTAATGAAATCTAAATGGGGCTTAACATCATCACCGAACTTACATAAGTGTGCTAAATTTCAGCTCAATCGGTTTAAGATATATGCTTTAAAATTTAGTTGCAATATTTCACCTCACATTATTATATAATCTATATTACGAGTATTTATATTGCAAGTTAAATAAAAGCATGTAATACTAATATCAAAATAATATATCAAATTCACTATTTTTGGACATGTCAATTCATTATTGTCACGTCATTATTTCATTATGAAACAAACCGCATACATTTAAAAACCGCAGTAATTATAATATGATCCGATACCATCATCAATTTTCATGTATAATTTTTCGGATCATTTGATATAATACCGGATGGGTTTATACGAGGGTAAATATTTAAAGCAATATAGGTAAATATCATGATACTACAACCTTTGCCAAAAGTATTGGTCATTTAGTTATGCTTTTAATATGGAAACTCGATTATTCAGTGTAGTATTTACATCTTTCCTGAAGACATGATATCAATTAATACAAACTGATTAGGTATTGGTCGATGCGAAATTTGCAATAAGCCAAGTGGCTTCGTAGATCCGATTTTTGATGATTTTGGTACACGGAACAATGGTGTTCCGGACATTTGGGAGATGTACGCGGAGCCAGATCGAACCAACGCACAGAGGCTCTTTCGACAATTTAATGAAATGTAAGGGGTACACTAAGCGGATGTTGCCCCTGTCCGTATCGTGGGACGCGCACAGAGACAACACCCACCATAGTCCTTACTATTGAGTTTTAATGATATCTAGAATGTACCAGGCTATTGGGTGGCAAGGATGGACTAGCTACTGGGCTATTGGATAAAATAAAATAAAAGTAAAAAATTTAAGTATTATTAACTTATGTTCTCTTGTTGTGTACATATATTAAGGTTTGAAATATCAGAAAACTGTTTATTTTTTGTTGGATTTTTAATTATGTGATTTTAATTGGAGGCCAACGATATTGTACACTTAAGGACGATAAAATGGAAACATATGTTTATCTTTAATGCAAAGTAACCTCGTTTAATGGTTTTTAAGTGTATTTAAAGTTCTGTGGCACGTGTAGATGGTATCGTATGTGCGCGCACGTTGCGCAATATTATGTTTACTTTTGACTTCAGCGTGTTTTAGACTCAAAAGATAAAGTTGAAGTAGACTTCAGTCGAAACAGTACGATCACGGTTCAGATGGAAATTCAACTGCTTTTATATTAAACTCTGTTAATCTAGTATACCTATAAGTATAGTCAGAGATCTAATAGGTGTCTAATGAAACTGGCCTTAGAAGAATATTTGACCATGTTCAGTGTCGGGTACGTAGCTGACCGATTCTTATAAAATCCGGAATTCAAATCAGCACTTTACTCGTATTTTGATCTATGTATATAAATATTTATCCACGTGAGTTGCATATTGGGACCTTTTAAGACGGTCTTACAACTTATAGTACTTTGTTTGACCTATAGACATGATTTTTATTTGATTTTCGATACCTAACTTACAAAAGCGGCTTTTCTTCAACAAAATTTCATTAAAAGTACTTGTAAACCATATAGGTATATAAAGTTCTTAGTTGTAATAGTGTGCTGTCTTACACGAAAGTACGACAAAATGGTAATATTTAAAAACAGATGAAAAGAAAAATATCAACAGTTAGAAAAAATAGGAAACACAATATTATAATATTCAGCCAAAGATCAGCATCTTTCTAAATTGAAACTTCTTACATATTATGTTTCGTATAGTTGTACAATCCGGCATTCGAACCCATACCGCCACCAACGCACAAGTAATAACATAAATTTTCACATTTGTTTCTAAACACGTACATTTAACACACCTGAAAACTGTCACCAGTCCTTTTCCCACATCAAATTTAATATGTACCCTATGTTAATGTCCATATGGTTGGTGTTGCAGTGGCGAGTCCGCCGGGCGGCGCGGGCGCACCGCGGGAGGAGGCGCCGCGCCCCCCTCCGCCCCCCGCACCGCGCAACGGCACCCCTAGTAAGCACGGTCTTATAGGAACAGGTGGCTATCATGATGTTTGATGAATAACCCATTCGTTTTCATAGAAGTAACACGTTTAAGACTACTATCTTTAATACTGAGGTGTACTTAATTAATATAGTAATCGTTTACAAAGGGCAGTTGACATTCAAGTAGCAGTAAAATATTTTAGGCCAAAGAGGGTTAGAGTCTAGTATGAAATACCGTGCATTTACTAAAACGGTAAAAAACACAGTAGCAAACTGTGTTTTAAACAGGTAGCAATATACTATTAAAATGCTATTAATCATCTTTATAGCATTATTTTCCTTTGCCTTGATGGTTTTGCCAAGTCCACTTGGTAAGTTTATTCAAGGCTTGGTAAAAACACTTATTTCTACGAATGCAAATCTGCAGTCTTTCCATCTCAGGGGGAAACTACTTTACATTTAATACACAAAATGTACAATAGGAGTTCGAATGCATGACCTTTGGGCTGAAAGCTGCATGTCATACTTTAATTGCTATTAAATACGGAAAATCATGATAGCCACCTTCCACTACGTGCACGATATACTGCCGCATACCTCCAATTTTTGCACTATGCATTTGCAAACCAGCCTTCTATTTTCGTCTATATTTTTATTTTTCCTATCGTACATTTGTGTTTAATGTTTATGTTATTTTACAGAAATTGATGGGATCGAAGATTAACATTAAACAAAAGACGAAAACAATCGAATAAATTGTAAATATAATATTTAAATTGTTTTGGCATATAGGCCTGATAGATTATTGTAATAAAGAATAGATATAAATATATTCGTTTCCACACAAAGCCTGATGGGCTTTATTGAAAGCATTTTCACTAAATTTTATTACAGTTGAGGGTACGTACTAATAGCAATTCTTGATTTGTTTTTAGAGAGCCAGATACCTATAGTTTTCTGATCCCATCAAGATCTTAAGTACGAATATCTAATTTGACTATGCTTGACCGTAGCATGCCAATTTTGATTATCGATGTTGTCTTCTTTATAATGCTGCATGCAGGCGGCGTTTTTTCTCAATGGTTTGCTGGCATGTTTATACGTCTGTGTAGCCTCTGGCATTAAAAAAATTATGTATACGAATATGCCTGGATATATTATGTTTGTTTTTAGTTTCTGATTCGGCAAGACACCACGCCTGCTATTTACTATGGCAACAAAAGGGTGAAAGATATTTTAATACATAATGACTGATTATGGTACTGAGTAATGCATTTGAATATACACATCTTGGTTTTGTTTTTATTTGATTAGTAATAGATTATGTACCAGTAAATTCTGCGATAATTTCTATTGCGAATAACATTGATATATCAATAAAAAAGATAATATATTAATCAACAAGCAGCCATGCAGATACATAGGTATTTAAATTATCTTAGAAATAACTAGTTACATTTACTTATTTAATATAATTCAAAATACGCTAAGGATTGTACTACTATGTAGAGCGTCGGTAATGCGCTCGTGACTCCCTGGTGTTGACCCATGAGCGACGGTAATTGCTTACCATTAAAAAATCCGTCTGCTCGTTTGTCACATTTGTCATTAAAAAATGTAGGTTGGACCAAGCTGCATAATATGGCGACTATCGAGTCTACTCGCTATTACATTCAGGATACTGCTATACCCTTACCATGAGTTGTAACTTTGAGGTTTTCGATAACGAGTATAGAGTTTACTATCTGTGCATCTCGTTTGCACTAAAATAGTACAAGCGAGATGCACAGATAGTAAACTCGATTATCGAGAACGTCAATTTCACAACTCATGATAAGGGTTCCATGGCTTGCTACTGTCGATCACTACGAGGCGCGTCGCGGCAGTACGTTTTCTCACAGTGGCATGGAAACTGTCTACATGCACGTCCGCGAACACGCCTAAGGCTCCACAAGGGCATGGCAACTGCAACAGCACTCTGAAGGCTTTATTATAATGGACCCGTAGGGCGCTTATCGATCTTTGCGAGTAGTCCGCCCACTAGGTGCAGGTAAATAGAGAAATACATACAGCTCTAAAATGAGTTATTTTCACCTTCACTGTAGAAACTATAAACCTACAGAATGCCATGTTCGCCCTTATCACCAGCCTAAATTCCCTATCTATATCCGCGTCATTAGGCAGATTTTCATATAATATGAATACTGAATAACAAATAATTAATATGAGTACCGAAACCCGGTGGGTGCATAGGCGCGTCCATATAACAAATCTGAGGAAAACGCTGCAATCAGCTAAGAACTAAATACTACTTGTACACTAGCGTGTATCGGACAATGGGACAGAAAGTAGTAATAGACAATTATCCTATAAATTGGTTGACATAATTACTAACTGTTGACTGGGATCACATTTGTGAGCTTATGAAACTTTTATAATAAGTATTGATATTGAATTTATATCAAACAGCAAATACAAGGTCTACATTCTAAATATTTACACCTTTTTGATTTATTATTTTCTTGTTGTGTCTGTGCTTTAGTTTTTGATTTAATACGACTTTGAGACGTCTGCAATAAAACTCAATAAAGTTGATTTCAAGAATAAAGCAAAAAACTGTTTTTAAATTTTTAATTTTTTGCTACTTTGCCAAATATACTTATTTTGTGCTTGAAGTGAAGTTTTACTTAGTAAAAAAAGTTTGAAATGTAATATAAAATAATTTGTAGCACTTCCGCTGGCACTTGGTTTTAATTGTAAAATTTCCGCAAAACATAATTGTTGTCTTGGCTATTAATTTCCCTGGCATAAGCCGGTTTTGAAAATTAACAATCAGCCCGTAATCTACTCGGTGAAGGACAAAGCCTAATTTTAACCTCAGGCTTTGACTAGACAAGATTATAATTTTGACAAGCTCTAAAAAGGGTCCAAAGGTAAATCTGTCTAGGAACAACCTGAATTCTGCATTATAATTATACAAACCAAACGGCTACTGGGTAGGGCTCATCCATTTATTATGTCGTGAGCTAATAGTAACAGCGTGTACACAGCGTGGCAACTTGTGACTTGACCGGTATGGAAGTCAAACTGTGACTTCAAATACACAAATATTGTAATAAAAAAAAAGTTTTTCTAAAACTGAACCTTTAATCCTTCAATGTATAAGATGCGACTGTTATTTTTCATAAAATAGAAATACTGTTTAGGTTTTTAATTGTAGTTTTTTAATGTTCTGTTGGTGACCGGTCTGGCTTAATGGCTAGTGCTTTGCCTAAAAAAATCGAAATACGTATCGCAATAAGTGCACTTATCTGTGTGATGAGGATACCTAATAGAGTTCCCACAACACAAGCCTTTTGAGATTACCGTGTGGCTCAGTCAATTTGTGTAAGTCCAGTAATATTTATATAATATTTATAATATGTCCTTACAAATAATAATTATATTAGACAATTTACTATGGAGACAGGGGCTACAAAAATCACCACCACATGTAACAATATGATACAAAATGGGTAACCCTTTTGGACCCGGGTATGTCCTTAAACTACGTCCAACAATGAGAGGTAGGGCACAGCGATGACCATCACGCTTGAATCTAGGGCAGCCCAACTGGGGAAGTACCTCCTCCTTACAGTAGACCACAGCCATAATAGCACTGCCACCTTTCAGGTATGTAGTGTTGTGTTCCTGATGGTGAGTAAGGTTCCCAGAGCCCCAACCCCCCTTAAAGGCCGGCAACGCGCTTGTGACTCCGCTGGTGTTGCGGGTGCCCATGGGCGACGGTAATTGCTTAACACCAGGCAATCCGTCTGCTCGTTTGCCGCCTATGTCATAAAAAAAAAAAAAAAAAAATACGTAATATATGAATGACCCCGAATAAGTAATTTATGACATAGGTCTGCGGATATTGAAATGTCCTTCGATAGAGGTTCATTATAATCATATGTGGGATATCTATTAAGTAAGCCTTCGCCGATATATGATGTGTTTTTCTCCATTCTTGTTGTACCGGTATATGTACGGAAATCTTGTTTAAGTAATCGTAAATTAGTAACTTTACGTCATGAACACAAAGAATACTTTATATCATTGCATTTTTAACTATACTATCTTTTAATTTTGCGAAGATCGTGGACGTAATTTTTTTTTTAAATAACGATTAATCAGTGCTTCATTCATTCTAACAACAATCCGTCTGCGTAGCCAATCAAAGAAATAAAAATATGGCTTCCCCCGATTGAAGCATACTGGAACTTCAACGGGACAGAGTACTCGTACAACACTTATGAAATTATTTTGAAGCTTATGTCCGCGGAGGAAGATTCAAATTTGTTTGCTGTTCAAGTAGGCTGGACAGGACATCAATAGAAAGTAAACGAGTAGCAATCTGCAACGGACGCAAAAAGGCAAGTGTCGTGCTCAAAGAGTGAATGGAGTACTGAATGGAAAGTCGAACTGAATGGGTACAGATTGAATGCATCGATGTCTGTTCCGGAGGCCTATTAAAAACTTTACAATTAGGTTTTTTGCAGTGCTTATTTTTACGTATATTTAGTTTTAGTTTATATAATCCGTGGTACCGACGTATCACCTTGAATAGTCCTTCATAGATAAGTCACTAAACTTGATATTAATGCAAATTATTTCAAAATAATAATTGAGTTAAGATTTCATTAAAGTTTCATTCGCATGCCATTTTTATTTTAAGTATTTATCTTATTATTTAGTTAGAAAATGTATTTATTTAAATAAGAGAGCAAATCAAAATCAAAGAAGAATAATATGTAACTTAACTAACAAATAAAAGCTTATGAATAGAAAATTAATAAAGTATAAGATAGTGAATAATTTATTCACAATAATTACAATATTACGAGGACTTAACTACATTATACACTTCATTTAATGTAAAAAAGGGCCTTGAGTCAGTTAGCTGACACCCTGGATTAACACATAGGCTTCGTTTGTTCCCTAATAAACCCCGGTTAACACCGCGGGGCACAGCTAGTAACTAATACGTTATAACGTAGACGCCGTAAGCTACCTAGGCGGCCTATGGCCTTTATAGGAGTCCACAGCCTTAGGTTTTTGTTATGGTTAGTTGTCTAAGAAACGCGTTAACAAACACTTAGTTCAAAACATAAAATTAGATTGTCAGATAATCATATTCCTCCGTAGTGTTGTGGCGTCGACAGTACAATCAAAGAAAAAGATATCGACACGGAAAAGTTTCAAAATATGTATACACGTGCGTTAATATTGAGACAATAAGGTACATGTAAACATATTTTGCCACTTTGTCCGTGTCGATATATCTGACCTTGACTGTACAAGACTTAAACTCAAAACTCAGCTTGGCAAGTTTGTTTTATTTTGCTAACCTAATCCTCTGTGTATAGTGGTATAGTGTTATAGGTGAACCAGGATCTATCGAGGGTGCGCCATGTTGCGGAAATTTGTTAGTACTAATTTCTAGCAATGGCAACAATTTTAACAATAGACAACATCTACCTTCTGTGATAGTTGTCAATATTGACAATGTAAACATTGCTTTGTCTAGTTTCGTGTGAATTATTATTAGACTGCAATAATCATGCCGAAAGTTTTAGATTTTACAGAGAAAACAGTTTAAATTCACAAATTAAATAGTGTATATAGTTATTTATTGGAAAAAAACGTGCGGGAGAGAAATTTCTTCCATTAGAAAACATAACGAAATTAGCATCTGAATTGACGGGTAAGTTTCAAACTTATGGACAAATGTCACTATAGTCGTCACGATTTGGTTGATGTCTTGTAATAATTTGATTTGTGTATTAGGTGTATCGCATGCATCGGTATCACGGATAGCTAGCAAAGGGCGTAAGGGCGGAATTAAACGACCAAACCTGAAAAAAAGAAAATATATTTGGATTATTTTGATTTATGTCTCATACGGCGTAAAATCACGAATTTTATAGCGTAAAAACCGAAGAAATATCCAAACATCAAACTTCGCACTTATTAAAGTTGTCGGAATAAAACAAAAATCATCTGCCAATTTCCATTGTCCCCACTATACAAATTGTTGCTATATAAAATTCAAAACGAGCGCCCTCTTGACAATACTCCCATAGTTCTGGTTCACCTATACATTATCCACATGTTTTTACAAAGTTTCACAGTCTCATAAATTTAAAATTATTTTGACAAATATTACTTTGCTTGGCGTAGTCGTTCACGGATTGCATGCAGCACGAAACATCAATACAAGCAAACAGAGTCTACCACTAAAATCGAAGTTCAAAAATTTCGGGCATGTGACTCTTTTACTCCAATGGAGGCGAAACTAGAGTGACAAAGACAATCGTTAGAAATTTGCGAACGTTTAACGTTAATACGAAACAGAAAGACTTTTCCTCGGCTTTATCTTTGCAGTACGAGAAAAGAATAGAACAAAATATATCTTTATTTTCATATAATATACAAAGATTACAATTTTATATAACTACTAACTACATAAATCTAAAAAACGTCCTTACTGGCGGCATTTCCTCATTGTATCACAGTGACGACATGTTGTGCAAGGAAGCCGCTAGTGCTTCGGTTACCAGTTAAGAGTCGTTTTTAATATGTATTAACATCATTTTGTTTTATAATTTAATAAAACAAAATAAATGTAACTATGTTTCAATAAAAAAATAGCTTAAATTACTTAGGAGTTATTAGGTACTACGTAGTACATACTAGGACGACTGCAAAAGGGTTAATAAAGTTTTACATTTCCTGCAAATTATCCTCATGTTTTATTTGTTACGAATTGTTTTATGGACAAAGTTATATCAGAGCCCCGAGTGTACATTTTAAGCCTAACAAAACGTCACCATCACGTTAGAGTTACCCATATAAATAACATTACTTACGCGTTCGAGACGTTTTTTTTTACATCAAAAGAAACTTACACTAGAGCCTCTGTACACACAGCAACAAGGCCCACCAATGTACAGCTGCAAGCAGCCCAACAGATAAAACGCTTGCCGCGCCGCAATTCGCGCAATGTCGTGGCCAGGCCGTAAGAGTGTTGCTGTTAGTACCTGCGTTTTAGATATTTATTTATTATACATAATAAACAAAAAGAGGTCTTTTCAAATTTACTGTTTTTATAATATCATATTCGTGTTTAATTTTTTTATATGAATCGCTTGTGTTACGCTGCATGAAGAAGTGCCTGCATGAAGTGTGTATGTATTTCTTTGCAAGTGATGATGCAGAAATAAATGGTAAATGTTATGTATTTGCAGATAGGTAGGTATACTCATTGCCTGACATAATTTAGTAGACACCTTAGGCAATTTGGTCACGATTGCAAACTGCTTGTTTTTTCCATACGTATGTTTGCTCAATATGAACTTTAATTATAGTGAAAAAAATAAGCGTCTATACTTTGAAAGTAAAATTACCTACTCTCAATATCTATGGTTTTTCAGATTTCGTGACATAATTATTTATTAAAGCTATTAACTCGTAAGAAGATAATGCGATTTCGCCCCCACTAAGAGTGAAATGGAACGCCTTCTTCTTCTTCTCGTGTCGATGGTATCATTCAAACTGTGCGGGACCAGAAGGCCTTAACGCCCCGGAACGCCTTATGTGATAACCGATAAAAATAGGAAACTAATATGATATTCCTTTTGTCAACAGAACAAGGCGGCCTCACGATAGTGCGGCGCTCCTCGAGCCGCCACAAGAGTGAAAGCTGTCCCACTCCCACTGACGAGCAGCTGGATCAGCTGAGTCTGGACACTGACCACTTGCCCGCCGTCGACACGCCCGATGCCTGCGACAAGGCCGCACTTAGGTAATTCTGTCCGTCTCTTTTACATACATAGGAAATATGACTAGCTGTCTTGATTATTTATGTTCTTATCAGTGGTATATCTCAAAACTAAACGTTGTAACGTTAAACGAAATGTCGTTTCTAATTAAGTAGTTTTTTAACGAAAACATTTAAAAAAAGAGCCTTATGGAGTCAAATTTTACCTCATCATTTCCCACGCGCGGAGGTTAGTGAAAGTGCCTAATTTTGAGCAGTGGATTGAGAGGCAGGTAGGACGCTATAGCTACTGTACCCTTACCATGAGTTGTGACATTGGGGTTTTCGATAATGAGTATCGAGTTTACTATCTGTGCATCTCGCTTGTACTATTTTAGTGCGAACGAGATGCACAGATTGTAAACTCGATACTCGTTATAGAAAACATGAAAGTCACAACTCATGGTAAAGGTACTGTCTCTGTCACACAAAGTACGCAGATTATTGTAACGAGTACGGTTACTAATAGCAATGTGTTTGTCAATAATATGTACAAATGCAAAGTAATGTAAAGTAAGCCTACTTCCATCAATTAATCATAAATAAGATAACAGATGACATACAATGCACTTATTACCGTCAAAAAAGATAATACGAGACGGTATTAACCCTACACCACCGATCCGGGAAGATTACCGACAAGAAACTTTGCGGGACTTAGTTTTTCAAAACAAACTTCAAATCTTAAAGGACGTAATTATGCGTAGTCCCTCATGAAATAATATAATGTATATAATAATATATGGTATAACAGAAAATACTAAAATACAAAGTGAAATCAAAATGGTGATAACGATCTACTTTTACTATGGGGTCACAATCGAAAGAAAATAATGTATAAACAAATTTGACCTTACGAAATATACGTGATTTGATATGTTTTCTTACCTATACTGTGTCATTTAAATAATATTATTTAGACTGCCATTTAAATAATATTAATTTCTAGGCGCTTTAATTATAGTTTCTGGTTTGGGTCATGCAATTCATGCATGACTCATTGTCACATAAATTTCTACTCTGTAATATCCTTAGACAACAAAGATTTTTTTAAGTAACCCTTAAGTGCTGGGTAGGGTAATATTAAGGTATCGTCAGGTAACTTGTTAAGGTGACGGCACCAGTAATGGACAAGGAACCAATCATGAACATTAGTGCTTATTTCAAAGGAGTTAAGTGTTGTCTATTTGTTGGAATATATTCAATTTATAACTTTATGATTATTGAAATAAGAACTAAGTGTCAGTGCCATCATTGGTGCCTGTCAGCTAAAAGTGTCCAACATTGGTGCCATTACCTTATATAAATGAACACATATTCCTTGACTTCGTAAGAATCTAATATAAAAACCATTACAATCGTATAAGGAAAAACCAGCAGCCGATGAATGTGAGAAGTCAGAATATTGGGGTGATGAAAATTCCACGGATATCGGTTTAATTTGTTCAGCCTGAAGGGTTCCGGATTTATTCAAACCAGTCGTAGCCGAGTCAATTATTCCGATTGATTTGATAGGGATTAAAGTGAGACGAGTTTCCTCAGAAGGTGAAAAGTCATTGGAAATTTTGAGAGACTGTCACAGCTAAAAGTTAATTTATGGTTAGCTGGAAGACATTCTTCAAAAGGATCAATACCCGGCCCGTACCAATGAGTTTTTCGTAACTTATGCACGAAATATCGTTTGATATTTACCAATCGCTTTTCGGTGAAGGAAACATCTTGAGGAAGCCGGACTAATCCAAATAAGGAATAAAACAACTAAAACGGATTATATCGCGTATACTGATTTAAACCTCATCCCGACGTTTCCGAACCCTTTAGGACTGAGGAAAAATATTAATCTTCAAAATGATCTTGGGGTGTCAAGATAATTTTGAAATAAATATTAAAATTGATTATGAAATGGGAATAGAACTTTCCCTGGTATTACTAGATATCTTGCTGTAACTCAAGGCTATATGTATGTCATATGTATATACTAACTACAGTGCAATTACTTGCATCGTACATTCTAGGATTGATTAGATCCATTTAATTGATCACGTACATCGGTTCAATTACGCTAATGAGGGTAATAGAGTCTACCACACAAAATATACATACATATATACATAAGTGTTAGGATAAAACAAGAAATTTGTAAAAGTAACTTTACAATAAATGCTAAGATTTGTTAAAAAAATTGTTGTACAGTCAGCGTCATATAGTTGGTAGCATCCAAAGTACTCAAAAAGTTCGGTACACCATAGAATTAGTATGGTGTACCGAACTATTTGAGTACTTTGAATGCTACGAAGTATATGACGCTGACTGTACTCCCGATTTGGTGTCGTATTTGTAAAAGTAACTGAATGTTGATAAGGAAAACAAAAACTAGATCGAATATTTATTAAATGAATGAATAACTGACGGCTGTACCTCAGTAAAAAATAGCTATTTCATAATCATAATATTTTTCTTATGAGCCCCCTCCAAATTACCAGTGTACCTACGTAAACTGTGTACAAGTCATCAATAGTAATTGTAGCAATAATAGCTATTTCCTCACATAGTAGGCGTCTCATATACCACAACATTTGTTCACGGCCAAGGCCGACGTGGATCCAAATTAACCGCTGTCTAGAAAACAATAGGCCCGCAAAGCGGCCCTTCGTGCCTTCCACCTAGTGATGTACTTGCGTGTAATAATGTTCCCGGCCTAAGAGAATCTTAAGGATTAATTATTTATAGATTTTTGTATAATACATTTAGCCTTTATTACGATCAATAAAAGTGTTCATTGTTCTCTCGTATCAGTGTAATAAACATACCCTTACATGGTCCTCATGCTGTGACAGTATACAGAAAATTGGCCATGCAATTGATTCAAGAGTCGTAAGCACTAAACAACATCAATCCTACTTTCACCCAAATTCTGGGGGATTGGAACGTCATATCTCACTCTAAACAATTTACTTAATGACGGACATAGTCAATATTTTACTTAAAAGTGTTTGTTAGCTGTACTTAGCTATACTTACACATGCACACTAAGATATTTTTAACCGACGAAAAAAACGGAGGAAGTTCTCAACTCCACGCGTATTTTTTTTTATGTATCAGTATGACCACGCATAACTTTTAACAGAGTAGACCGATTTTGATCATTATTTTTAATTGGAAAGGGTATACCCTGAAGTTGGTCCCATATACATTAAAAAAAAGGCTGTGACAGACTACAAAAATAACAGATCTTAATAACGCAGACAAACATTTTTTTTTCTTTTTAGTGCCATATTGTTTTCTTTTTCGGCGGTTTAATTCTCTTGATAAAAAGTGTTTTTATTCGATTTTTTATTTGATCACTTTGTCCATGTGATTTACTGATTTACATATTCAGACGAACGGTCGCTGAGCATAGCCGGAGACAGACATGGCCAAACTCTAAGGGTTTCTAGTTGACTACAGAACCCCAAAAAGGGACACAGGTGCGGTTCCTCCAAAATATGGCGGATAAAAGTCCATCAACAATTATTTTGCGTATGTTGGATCCAGCTCCCGCCTCCTGAATTATTCTGTATAGCGTGTGTCGCGGTATCATGACCGGCTTTAGGCATATTCCAGGGAACGTGTTAACAAGCCCTCAGTACAGCACTAATTCACCAGATCGATTGAGTCCCACAAATTAAAACGAATAGCCCGGATTTTTTTTCTCAGTTTTATTGCTGGCCTGGTTTTATTGGACAATTCGAGTTTATTACTGTTGTCGGTTCTTTTTGAAAACGGGCTTTGGTGCGATTGAGTATCGGAACGTTTTATACAAGAGACTTAGGTTATAGTTACTGGTATTGGTGATTACTTAAGCATGTTTTCAAAATCCTGTGTAAAATAGCATCCCGCGCAAAAATGTCTCAGCGCTTTAATTCGTGATTGACTATCTTATTACCCGTCTTCTAAAAAATAGGGTAAGGATTTAGTGTTAATATTGTGCGGTACGACGTTCGCGGGGTGAAGTAGCATCATTATAAAACGTTGGAAAATGTATAAAGAACTCTGTACTGCCTTAGTTAAGTTTACATAAACTATGTTTGTAACCGGTATTTTCATATTAGGAACTAGACTAATAAATGTTTTTTTTTTGTCCACAGATTACGCTATCTCCTTAGACAATTAAATAGAGGCGAAATATCAGCAGAAACACTACAGAAAAACCTACAGTATGCGGCTAGAGTTCTTGAAGCTGTGTACATAGACGAAACTAAGTACGTATATGTGATTTAAGCTTTCTATCAACAGTATAGAAATACATTTTGGACAACTGTGCCCTGAAAAGTAACTGAATGTTTTGTTAGCCAAAGAATTTGTATATTCTTTCCAGTTGCCTCGCGTATATACATACGTATATAGGGTATATAGTCAGAGACTTACTTAAGTAATTATGACTGGATTTTTTGATTACTAAAATGCCATTTATATTAAGTGATTTTCACAAAAAACGAAAATCTTTTTATAAATTGATGACTTTTATATTAATTAATATTATTCGATGAAATATTGATTCAAGTCACAAATGTAAAAACATAGACTTATCGATACCATATAACAAAGCAAACTTTCATTTACAGGGCACAGTATTAAAGCATAGTATAAATTGAGAATCTCTCTCATAGTTTTTATGTTTCAGATTAGCCGTCTACATATATAAAACATCGATATGCTAACAATGCTATTTATATATGTACATTTCTCATTCTCACTGTCACGCCAATTGCATTTTATCTCCTGATATTCTACATAAAAATGTCTGAACATTTTTATTCTATTGACATCTGCTTGATTCGTTCGGGCCTACACTTATTCCTACAACCTTTTGTCAATGGAATGCCAGGTATATCATATTATATGGAGAATGGATGCCGTTTGGCGTCTTCGGATCGCGTGGGACGGTAAAGATAATTTGACAAAAGAACTCGTCTCGCCATCAATGGCTTGTGCGAAGAAAGTCTTTAAAATATTCGTCTCGTAGGTGGCTTTGTTGAAGATGTACTTATATGAGTACGACCTAATGTGACCTTTAGTAGTATTGTATTCGTATAACGGCGCATATGTACAATTTAGCATGGGGTACGATTTTAATGATACAGATGCCCGTCGAGTTAGTTATTTTTTAAAGTTATTCACAAGTACGACTTTTTTATATAAAAAAGGTGCCAAACAAGTAGACGGATTGCCTGATATCTTGTCAAATGTCTGATCAATTACCGTCGCCCATGGGTACCCGCAACACCAGAGGGCGCGTTGCCGATAATAGTAGGTACGCTCTTTTCTTGAAACCAATATATAATAATCTTAATCTCGTAAGATTTTCTATTGTGCAAGTGAGATTTTATTTAATTTACTACTCGTACCACGGCTTAGTATCATAATCGCAGTTTTTATTACACGTTGTTATTATCTTTATCTAAGAGTTAACATTTATAAATTGAAATAAATAATAACAATACTTACTTATTATGGCGACCCGAAGTGGGCTTTGGCTTCCAATACGATATGGCGCCAACGCACCCTAGCGGTCTTGAGCGATTCCCTCCCAGATTTCTGCATTTGTTCCAAAAATTTTGTCTTGTTCAAACAGTGCTCGGATGGAATACGTTTCTTTAAACCATAACAACCCCTGTGCAACATGGAATCTTGCCGAATGACAACCTCGAATTGACATTTGATATGAAATGCTTTTTGTCTGAAACTGTGGACAGGCAACGCCTATACCCCATACAATAATTATATCGTTCCTGTGTTACTGGCTAAGTTACTAGTGCCATCTAGTGTTTCACAGCCGCAATAGATCTCAGTTACATAGAATTTGTTCACTTGCAAACACCCGATACTCAACAGATGGCGCTTTGTGTAAGTAACAAAAAGATACATTTATGGTCTATATGGGTAAGACCGGCATACTATATTTTTAAGGGAATTCCGTCATATGACACTAAATACCTATGATAATGTAAAAAAATGGTTGGTGGACGGTCTTTCCAGATAGACGGTCTTTCCAGAAAGACGGTCTTACCAACATTGCCCTTAATTAGCAGTTCGGACGCTCTTTTGTACAGACATTTTCAATCCCTCCTTACATCATCCTTACTTAGATTACATTAAGTTATTATAGTTGTATATTATTTCTAAAAGGAAAACATGGCAAAACCATGCCAAATTATGAATTATGCCAAATTATGAGTTATGCCAAATTATGAGTTATAAATCGTCCCTATATGGTGCGATAAGATGATCCTAAACAGGCACGTCCAATGATACAGGACGTTCTAAATCCGGCGATATAATAGCTTACGGGGCGTTGCAGCTCTCATATCCGACGGAAACTGCTTCCTACATACTGTACAGTCTACCTCATATTCATTCTAACTTTTGTTTTGTGTAAATATGAACTGTGTAAATGTGTTTGGATTTACCAATAGAGTTGAAATGAATAACTGCCATATTATGACTATGGGTTAAACTGCAACATATTTCTGCTAGTGTTCATATAAAACAAAAAACTGCATAATACCCAGAAATGACACTAAAACGTCTTCTTCAACCCTTTTTCACTCAATGTTCTAGTCGAGTATTTTTCATTGTATTGATGTATTGTACGGAGCAAATTCAAAATCAATCGATGTTTTTGGAAATGTTAAATATGTAATATAGTGAAACATACCTTCAGGCAGGCTACAGTTTATTTTACTCTGTTGGGCCGAATTTTTGCGTGAACTTTTATGACAAAAATTAACTTTTTTTGATACGGCTCGGTACACTTTACAGCTGTTTCAAACTTTCAAACTTGAAATATTATTTCCTTGTAAAACTTTTTTTTGTTTTATTAAACCTTACAAACATTTTAAACTACTTGAAATAAATATTTTTTTATAAATAACAATTGTAGTACAGCGTGACGTTATTAGCGTACTTTTTGTTTCTATTCTATAAGGTTTAGTGAAATGTATAATTTATTTTGGAAACAATAAAGTTCGTTGACCACAAAACGAATAACCTGTCTCGTCTTGACATATTTACTTTTAGGCTATATTACATTAGGTTATCATCATCATCACCATCATGCTCGCCGAAAGACGTCCACTTGTGACATAGGCCTCCCCCAAAACGACTCAAGAAGACCGATCCTGCGCCTTCCACATCCAGCGGTATCCTGCGACTCGAACTAGGTCGTCGGTCCACCTTGTAGGAGGCCTACCTACGCTGCGTCTTCCAGTTCATGGTCGCCACTCCAGAACCTTTCCGCCCCACCGGCCATCGCTTCTGGCGCAATGTGCCCCGCCCAGTGCCACTTATATTTGGCGAAACTATAACTTAGTTTTATGTTTATTTTGTTGCTTACAAAAGGCTCTCTACGAAATACGGAGCCCAGTCTGGTGCCATACGGCACGTAGACACAAGCTGAGTGAAGGCATTATCAGTAATTTGTTTTAAGTGTCCTGAATAAATCTATTATTATTTTTATACTGCTACTTAAAAGGTAAAGTTATGATTTGTCTTTTTTATTTTATTATAGCCTACTGTACACGGCACTTCACTTCACACTCACGTTGAAAGCGGTATCCTTTCAAATCTAGATTTAGATCTATTTGCGAAACGTTAGGTTATGTCTCGTGCAAGATTTATTGCTACGACACAGAATGCTCTGTGAGATTTTTTTTTAATGAAAATTAAAATTTCAGTTGAACAAGTATGACTGATACCAAATAAAAGGACAACTAAAATCATTTAACCAAAATATGAGTGAGTAAAAGGTAGAAAAACTAGGTACGGAAACCCTCGAAATATCATTACTAAAACTAAAAAAAGTTATTTGTCACCGATTCCAATTCTCACTGTTTTTATAAGAAGACATTATAACTATGAAATGCGAATAAATGGACTCGCACTGCTGCCGCTTATCGCGATAATCGAAGTTCGCAAATTTCGAACGATTTTTTCGGTCACTGTCACGCTAGTTATGCTTTACTTGAAGTAAAAAAGACAGATGTCCGAAATTTTCGAACTTTGGTTTTCCGGCAGGCCAGCTAGGATCGATTGCGCTGGCGTCCAAGTCACATATTTATAATTATTGTAGAAATGATACCGCCCGCCTACGCATACTACGACGTAGAACCTCTACGATCTACGGACGTAGGGGTTCATCATCATCACAATTCAGCCGCATTTCGTCCTTTGCTGGACACATAGGCCTCCCCCAAATACGACATGTACCTTGGGGTCTAATTGCCACGCTTGGCAGGCGGGTTGGCGATCGCAGTAGCTTTAGATTGGGTTTCGACGGATGCTGCTGCCTATTCATCGGATTTTGCCTTTCGTCTTACTACACCGACGGGAGGAGATAGGGTTAAATACGATTAAAAAGTGTAGCCGAGGGCAAAAAGATGTATACACTTCTTTAACCTATATGTCATTTATATAAGGTGAAGAAGTAACAAATCAAATAAAAAGGAAGATAAAGACTGATACATTAAAGTAAAGTAACACTAAAGACATTGGTCGAGAGCAGTTATGTGTTATGGCATGGAATGGGCGCTGACCCAGTAAGCCTGCTTTGGACCATTGTATCCGAGGCGTTGATCTTCCGTCAGAACCTTATAGTGCAAGCCCCCAGTGTATTTATGCGCTCCACTGAAACACCTTTGGCCATTTCTAAAACTCCATTTAATTTAAACTGGTTTACATTTTTACTTTTAAGATTGAAATTGTAGACGTATCACAAACACAGTTCGATAATTATTTCAAGAGCTTAATAAAAGTAAGATAAAAAAATCCGTAACTTAATATTAAAATTTATTTCCTATTTTAACTTTTCCAGTATTATATTTTTTAAATAAAAGCAGTAAAAAGGTTCGTACTTAAAGATAAACAAATCCATTTATAGCAAACCTATGTTTCTAAAGATTCTAAAGAAAGCTATATAACAACTCGATTCAATGGTTTATAATTTTGAACTCCTGTGTCTTGACCATAAGTTTTGTTTTCGAACAGCAAGTACAGTTAGATGATAAAAAGGTAATTACTTAAAGTTGGAGTGGGGAAATGGTAATCAAAGCCGATACTGAGGTAAATGAATGAGTTTTGTTGTTTACCTGATTAGGGATGACCTTCCGAGGTTCAATGCCAGCTTAATTTGTTTAAAGGGCACTGTTTTGTAAGTGTTTAAATGACCTTAAAGATTAAGGTATCCAACTAAAATGTGAAGGATTTCGACAATCTATATGTACTGGACATCCAAAATATTTTGAAATTCATTTATTTTTTACACTACGATGGTGGACACCTTGTTTGAAGTACCTCACACCGTAGAATCATGGGAAAACCCCAGCAAGGAGTCGCGGGAAGAATTCCTCCTAAACCACACAGTGCGTGCCCCTTTAGAATATGGGACCTAGTCTTTGTAGTAAGACACTTTATTGTACGTACTAGACGACGAGATGTTTAACATAATAATAGATACATGTAAAAACATAGATAAAGTCCAAATATTCGTGAGAAACCAACAAAAAGCAAAAAATATTTTGATATGTATACGCAAAGAACATAAAACATGAGCATGCAAATAAATTCCCTTTCCATGACTCGAACCCGAGGCCTCCGGTTTCGTAGGCTGACTACCAATTAGGTCTCTCCCCAAGCAACCCTACGCCCTACCTACCTACCCTAACGTCTTAACAAGTATAACTAACTGTTGCTGAATTCGCTATTATGTGAGCTGCCCTTCAATTAGGAGTTTTGCTTAGCACGTCGATATCAAAAGAGAAAATAACTTTTCCACCCCCCCTTCCTATCGTGATATTTTTAAAGTGTTCGTTACGAATTATATCGATAAACGTCAAAGAATCCACTCTCAAGCTTCTTTATATACTTGATGGATGACGATTTGTTGCTGAGCAACCAGCTTAAAAGTACTGTCAGCAGCAAAAGTGGCTCAGCGGGTGAAGTGTTCAAAATGCGCAACTTATTCTCTTGACAATAGAGATGTGACCTCATTTTGAACACCGCTTAGCCACTTCTGCTGCTGACTGTACTAAAATTGTTAATTTACGTCACGAGCCTAATAAAGGCTTTGCGTGCTTTATACATGTTTATTATAAATTATAAATATAACCTCTCTGTCATAAATGGTGCGAGTGAACGAAAGGAAAATCAAAATTAGAATTTATAATGCCATAGAGCAATTTGTGTTCGCGCTACGATAAAGTGGGGCATTAAAGGAAGATATTAGGTAATTAAAATACCATCAGTCGAGCAAACAACAAAATTGTAAGCCCAGAATTCCTAGTTCCGGCAGCTTTTTCATCGGTGGAGGTTAACAAACGAGTTTGACAATTGATGGATAGCAATAAATCATAAAATAGCTCAATTCAATATCGTTATTATCATAGTTATGTAGGTATTTCATGTCTTCTAATGTATTAAATATTCAAGAAAGTAATAAAGGGATGTACTAATGTTTTATCTTTATTCTAAATATCTGAGTTGGTATTTAAGTTTTTCGTAAAAAATATTTATCACTACGTCTTGTGCTGTTACCGCGAAAATTGTAGGTTGTATATTTCGAGCATATCTCTTTTACTCCAATTAAGGCGAACTACGAGTGACAGAGACAATCGCTCGAAATTCACGAATTTAGATTTTCGTGGTAGCACCGCTGCTTTCGTTAATTGCAGTGTCAATAGTACTCCGAGTTTGTTGTCGAAGGTTCCAAAGTTCCTTTGATACCATTCGATCTCCGACGTCTAAGGTCCGACCGAGATCTCGTCTCATTCTCGGTGTTGGCCCTTTCTCGGCTAAAATTGCGTCAAGATCTCGAGACCTACACCAATGTATTTGGTGTAGGTAAGTATATTTCCTAAACATTAATTAAACTTAAATTCAGTAGTTGTTGAGATATAACATATAAGTTTTGTTCGCGTTATAATAATGATTAAAAAAAAGCAGTAAAACTTTTTACAAGAAAATAATAATTTGCGTTTGAAAATTTGAAACAGTTGTAAAGTGTAACGACCCGTAACAAAAAAAAAAAATTTTGTCATAAACTGTAGCCTGCCCGAATGTTTGATTCACTATATTATATATTTCCAAAAACAACAATTGATTTTGGAAATTGCTCCGTTCATAGCTATAATACACCGATACAGTGGAAATTACTACTAGTTAAGGCTCGACTTGATAAGTTTTACAGTGTAATGTCTAGTTATTGTGCAGTTTATTGTTATATTATTTATTACATTATTACAACCTACCTGTTTCCATTATCCCGTAGCCTTACCCGTGTTCAGACAACAGTGCACACATTTTGTGTTGTAGAAAATTTACATAGTTATGTTTTAGAGGAAGATGTTCATATTTTCTACATGCAAATTCTGTCTGCGTAAACAGCTTCACATTATACATTTTGTACACTGTATAATAAAGTAATCAAAACCTCTTTAATAAACGCAGAAATATTAATGTATTTAGTACTGGTTTCAACGAATGCTTCGCAAGCAAAATGTAAATTCGTTCCTTATTCGGTCAACCATTCATTCGGTCACGATACTTTGCGGCGAATGAATGCAAATACGTCATTAAATTAATACCAAAATGGGAATTTCAAGCGTGCTCGTAATGGTACCAAATTAACATAATTATTAATGTCAACCATTTTATTTTGCGTATCTTAACTTGCAAAAATACGTTTTAATAATAAAGAGGACATGCCGATATTTTAGTGAATAAGTTTTCTCTGGTCATGTTTTAAAAAACTACGGATGGATTGAGGCAGTTGAACTTTTGTTTTTTTAATGAGGCTTGCATCATCTTTGCAGAAACTGAATCTTGAAGCTTATATCTTCAACCGATTGCAATATCATGGTACCACTGATCTGATCTGATCCTAGAGCCGGAAGGTATCCATATCAACTCCTTAAATATACAAAATAACCCCGTCGTGTTTAGGCTCGTTAGAATCCTCTCGATGAGTAAAAAAAGTACAGTCCGCAATAAAAGCGTGCACGAATAATGTTACTTGTAACAGAAACTTATCTTTCTGCGGTTTGCAACAGTAGTATGAATATATTTGTTAATCACGTCCAGCGGTAGAACTGACTCAAAAATATATTTTCAGAGATTCGTTAAAAAAACTAAGAGACAGCTTTAGTTGGGAATAAACAAGTTAATTGATAATGCTTGTAAATGCTTTTAAAGAAAACTATTTGGAACATGATTGGATAAGCCGTTTTTGAGTTTACGCAAAAAGTCCCGTTCACTTGCTAAATTTTTTTACAAAATCAGTGTTAGGTATATCGTTAAAAAGCCGATTAAATACTACATTTTTTCCGCGTCGCAAACTGTTACAGCTACTTATTCTATTCAATTACTAGCGTTGTAGCATTATTTTCTCTTATACAAACCACTGGGAATGGAATCTCCAGTCCATGAATTTATGGTCGTACAATTTCATGCATAGAACGGTGTGAGGTAGCCATATTAGCATATGAATGTTCCCGAGCGTGAACTCAATAGCACCCTGATTTAAAACTACGGCAGAATATGCTAGACATTGCTAGAACCTTATCACGGGGCTGCTTCGAAGCTTAAAGTCTGATATTGTTTTGTATTGTAACAGCAAGTCAACACTTCCAGCTCATAGGAAATTCAGTGTTATGGGAACAAAACCATATTAATTTTTTTCATTTCTTATGCTCGGAAAGTGGGTCATTGTTTATCTACTATGCGGGTGGAAAGTGATACGTTTCCGCCCTAGGGTCGCAATTTGGCATGTTCCTATTAGTTCTCCCCTTGTGAGTACTCAGTAGAACAAAGTGGCGAAAATAACCTTATTTACCGACGCCAGAAACAAATACATGAGAATAGTTCTTTCTCTTAAATAATAGCAATTTAATGTAGCGATTATCATGCATAAAATATGTCAATTAATTCAAATATTTATATTATTCGGTTCAAATTTTTAAGTGTCTTGGCTCTATATTACAGTAACAAAAAGGAATAAACCTACGAAGTTTTTTTTAAACTTTAATATGCGCAGCTAAGCAACGGCAGTAACTTATACAGCCAAACATGAATGTATAATTACTTATTGGAAATATTACCTTCTTATTAGTCATTATTACATTGAATAGGACCATTTTATTACAAATTCTATTACTTTATACATAAAACAAGCCTTAAATTTGAAGAAGAAATTTGAAATTAAAAAAATGAAGGGTTGGGTTTTTCTATAAAACTAAAATGCTGTTTAAGACACCCATTAATTCGCCAATAACGCGCGCGAAAAAAAAAAGATTCTGTGCGTTATGACAATTATCTGTGGACAATTATGCTGCAAGAAAAAAGTTAGAGGCTGGATTCCGCGCAACTATTGAAAACACTTGGATAGTAAACAAAGTATAGTTATATTTTGAAATTAATAATTACGGGTTATTCAAGCGATTCTAAAATCGACCTAACACCTGACGGAATTAGAAATAAAGGTCAAGTTATCATGGAAAGCCTCCTACCGCAAGTTTCAATAGAAAATCGTATCAGTATTGTTATCGTATCAGTTAACTTGTATGAAATGGCGGTCCGAGAAAATAGTGAAATCTTTGTCAGAATGTGTGCTGATCCTTTATAAATATATTTCAATGATTAATCGATACAACTTAAACCTTCAGCTCCATGCTTCAACTTAAACAAGCTGATGCGGTAAGATTAGTTTTTTAGTCAGTCATTTTATTATCTAAGAGACATTTTTTTTACTTTCTTCTTGCTCTTATTTTACTTTCCTCGCTTTCGAAATGAAAAATAGTATGCTTAACTCGGGTAAAAATCACTCATTTCCGACTCGGACTATTAGCGCTCTCACTTCGTTCGAGCGCCAAACTACCCCGTCGTCAATGAGTGCCTTTCTACCCTTGATTAACAATCTACTATAGTTTACAGCCCATATTGGCGTATTATAAGTTTTTCTTTTATTATTTAATCTGTAGGTATTAGTTATATGAGATTCAAATTTTATAACACGTCGGGATTATAGTGTTTCGATCCATACTTGAACCGTCTTTGGTTGGTAGTATAGGTAATGATGATTATCAATCTAACCTTTTTATGGCGCTTATAAAACTGTTGAACGTGAAGTATGAATCTTGGTATTCATACTATATCCGCCAACAACATATGACATTCGCGTAGTATTAACTAGTTTTTGAACGTATGTAAACTTTGAAACGTATTCCTAGGCTATATATTGATAAATCTAATATTAATCCCAGCGTGCCTCACTCACAGCACTATTATATTAATGTAGGTAGCTTGCAATCGCGTTTTCAATAAATATTTTCTTACCTTACTATGACTATGTGTATAATAACTAGCCAACTCTGAAATACCTAGGAATCCTGAAATACTCGTTAAATGTAGTGCATTTGCTGACCTAGTTTGCACGCAGGTATCATTTTGTTTCACGGAAACTATGAATATGAAGTACGGAAACACAAATTCAAATATTTTGGCAACCAAGTACAAATTAGGAAAAGCATTTTATGTGATACTGTTTAAAGTGTAAGTGTGTTAAATATCTTATATAAACTGTATATGGCTAGGTAAGACAAATATGGGTTTCATTATTGCACATTTTATGACAATTTTGGCAACAAAATTATTGTTGGTTAAATCCTAGTAGCCTTCGTACTTATTACGAAGTATATAAGCGTTGTATGACCATTTTCGCGCACGTTGTTAACAAGGCTTCCATTGACAAAGGGCTCCTTCATTACCTTGTTATAGCAAAGTCACCCAGCAGCTAGCATTTACGTTTCACCCTTTGTACCACGTTCTCTGTCATTTTGTAGACTAGGTACTACAAGTCCGGCACAAAATTATCTGAACATTCAAGCAGATGTTTCAAAGCAACAATACTTTTAACTCCATGCTTGGACCTTTTTCATTGCTTCATCTAACTGTTTCATTTGTTATTTTAAACATGGCCGACACGCGTTCACGCATAGCGTGTAATAGTTTGCACGGCGCGCGCGTCGCTAGTGATGATGTGTAACGCAGGGATAGGAGAGGAGAAGAGCAGCCGCGGGTCCAGCCTGCACCCCTCCACACTCGCCGCCTGAGGACCCCCTGCTGGGCCAGATGCTCAATAGAGAAACCGAACGAAGCAAAGTTAATACTGACACAGCGCCTACCACGGCCAAGTAGTCGCGCCTCCCTTCTGCCCACTCTGTGCGATTAGGTCTTTCTGTTATGTTCAAGCTTAACTTCCGAACTGTCTCAGTCTCCCTGTTAGTTTAGACCGTCTTCCCAATTTTTCAAGCCAATTTGGAGTTATTCCAAGTTGGTGGTGGTTCTGTTGCGAATTATCTTAGGTTATTTTTTACTTCACTGTCATGGAATTTGAGAATGGGTTGATCCAATTGCATATTTCGATAAATGTTTAATACCTTTGGCTTCTGCTCATTCTCAAGTAGATCTAGAAACTTGTTTTTGTTAGACTAGACTATGAAACCTTCGTGTGTCGTCTTGGATCTCATTTGACTTGTCTGACTCCGTCTACTTCTTGGAATTCTCATCCAGCATGTCTCCCTTTAAACAGTCTAGGTGACAACGAGACGCATCTAGATCAGTAGCTTTTAATGGTTGTTGTCAAAAGGAATTCCTACATACCTTTGCATTCCTATCTACTTCACTTGGTATTCAGCTTTTATTTTTTTTCTAGATGCATCCTTGCTTTCATTTATTTCATCACTTATAATCAGCCATTGAGTATTTAGCAATATTACTATTATTAAATTAACAAATATATTGTAATCTATTTATTTTATACATAATAATATGAAGATTTTTAGCTAAGTATTTTAAAACTACAAAATTTCCTTTTTTTCAATCTACCAGTTAGTTCAATCTTATTTTAAATGTAGCTATGGAAAAAATAAAATGTTTTAAAAACTTTAGTTATGCTGTCAATTATTGTTTCAAATTGGATAAAAATGTTAATTTAATTATTATGTTTAATAAGATTTGCATTTCCGTTTTATGATTTTGTTGATGATGCCATTTGCTTTGACCAGGAGCTTTAACTCTATATTTTTCTTTCTTTCATTCATTGTGTTTAAGCCGTGGTGAAAGGCAGATGGTTCATGAACAATATTGTCACTGTCCCGTCCTGGTGTGATCCCAACGTCCCATTGACACCGTGTTTTATTTTAGACCGGCCGTGGCGCGGCAGCAGTCGGCCCCAACCCTGGTGTTTAGGTGTGTCGATGTTACCTCATACTACTGCTTCCACCGCTTCTTAAAATATTACTAACACCTTAAAACTCACATTCTAGAATTTAGGACGCGGTGGAAATACCCCTGTAAATAATCCTTGAGCATCCCTTAAATAACTGCTTGGTTTTGTTGTTTCGTTCGTGTGAGACGTTGCTTTCCGTTGTTCGTTAATATTAGATTAACTACTGACAGCAACACTCTTATTTGTACATTGGTGGACCTTATTATAAAGGCATAAGGTCCATCGATGTACAGCTAAGAGTGTTGCTGTGTGTACGTAGCAGAGTAACCTAAGTGATAACGAACAAAGTTTGAAATTGTAAAAAAACGCAAATTAACTTTTTTTTCTACACTGGCAATCTAGTAAAGGTTTGTTTTTTTTCCTTTTGTCACATAAAACCGTACGAGTTTCAATTTCAATAGTGCCTACATTATTGGCAGACTCCTTTGTGATCGCTACGCTGATTGGATTTTGTAAATGTAATCTGAGCTTTGTTTAGGTATGTTATATAATGGGATGACAGAGTAATGTTTTTACCGCAGGCAAACAAACGGAAGGTTATCGGGCAATAGCCCATCACGTTATGCGTTACTCCGTTATAATCCACTTAATGAGTATGGCTTTGAAGAAAGGCATGAGATCAAGTATAAATTTAATAATTTTGAGATAACATTCCTATCGAAATACAAATGACGATTAAACAATATTTATCATGTCAAAGACTTAAACAAGTAGTTTCTATGTAGATTTAAAAAAGTAGGTTTCTCAATGGAAAGCAATGTAAAAATGCAAAATTCTTGAGCACGCAGCATGTCTCCTAGCAAAGCAAGTCTACTAGCATGTCCTACTGATTACTCTAAACTTATATCTCATCTCTCTTTCTATTGGAACCTTACAAGCGTAATAGGCCATTTTGGATTGTTGAAATACATTTTTATCGAAATCTATCAAGGGTCCAAAGTACAAAGCCCGCAAACACGCGCCTTTGGGTTATTTAAGCAGAGGATTCGGTTTATAACTTACTCGAACTGTAGTTATTCAAAAAGTATCTATTACCTAAATAGTCACTTTTAAAAATAGGAGAATAAAAAATTTAAGAAATTAATTAAGTGATGATAATTATGATCACGTATTTTGGACGTCAACTGTAACAATATGTATTTCTTTGTAATCTAATATGTTTTTTATCCTTTTTGTAGCTTATAACCAACTTTACAGCAAATATTTTATTATAATACATTATTAATGAAGATAAAAAATAGCGGTAGTTTTTTTATTAAATTAACTAGTGACCAATAAAAATTAGTTTAGGATTTGAAGTATATAATGCACTTGTAATGTATACTTAATGCAACAAAACTTATTTATAAAAACACCAAAACGTAAGTACAAGACTCTAGTCTTAGGTACTGCTAAATAAGTTTTATCCCAAATACGTTTGCAACTATGAGCTTGTTTATCACGACACTTTGGAAATTAATCAAATATTGGAGCATCGCCGGGCAAAGGCTAGCCATTTTCCAATATCAATTATGTTATTGAAAGCGGCGTTAATACCTAGTGTATGTATCAGCTACAAAACCCGGTTTTAATATGCACTGGTTTAATCCAATAACAGTTAACTTATTAGGCTCGGCTCTGTTTTGTCAGAATTGTAAAGCTTCGCTTTGTGGCTGGTCCGTCAGCGCAGTCTAATTATGGTTTGTGTGCGCAGGAGATTGGCGGACGAAGATGACGAGTTATCGGAGGTGCAGCCTGACGCGGTGCCGCCGGAGGTGCGAGAGTGGCTGGCGTCCACGTTCACACGGCAGCTGGCGACGGCGAAGCGAAAGTCGGACGAGAAGCCGAAGTTCCGTTCGGTGGCGCACGCGATCCGCGCCGGGATATTCGTGGACAGGATATATAGGCGGGTGACGAGCACTGCGCTTATGCAGTTCCCGCAAGATGTCGTCAGAGTGCTGAAGGTAAGAATCACACATACTTATTTTTTTTCTGTCACTATCTGAAAACAAAGACGTTTTTTGGAGAAGTGAGGAGGCATTTTTTTTTATGACATAAGGTGGCAAACGAGCCTGATGGTAAGCAATTACCGTCGCCCATGGCCACCTGCAACACCAGGGGAGTCACAAGCGCGTTGCCGACCTTTAAGGGGGTTGGAGCTCTGGGAACCTTACTCACCATCAGGAACACAACACTACATACCTGATTGGTAGCAGTGTTATTATGGCTGTGGTCTTCTGAAAGGAGGAGGTACTTCCCCAGTTGGGCTTCTCCAGACTCGAGCGTGATGGTACTTCGCTGTGCCCTACCTCTCATTAAATTCATCATTTGCGTGAGAGCGGATTAGATCGTCGCTCCGGGTGTTTCTGATGCAAAGTTTTTTCATCGTAGTTCAACTTGGGGAAGTTGTGAGCATCATAGGCAACTTTTTTACCTGGTGGGTCGCAGAGTGACTTTCTTGGATATACCTTTATTTTTTTGTATGTAAACTAAGTTATGTTTATCTGAAACTTTAAAACAAAACAGTATGAAGAATAGATAATAATATAATTTTGTGAACTATCAACTGGTTGACATTATTTATTAAATTTTAAATATGCAAGTACCTACGGATATACGACTACGTGGAAAAAATAATACTTGACTTAACCCTTCAGATAAAAATAATAAGACATTGAAATATTTGCAGTAATTTAAAGTTGATCTGATGATTTTCCCTAATTGAACCAAAGCTTGACTCGTAATTAAATATTCCACTGGTGCCCGAATTCAGCGCACGTATCTCATTTTGGTGCGTTTTACGAATGCCAAGAGATGATGGAAACTTGCGCGTTTCGGACGCAAGTATATTAAATTTTACCATAAGCAATTTTCTCATTTAAAGTTTGTTGTTTATTATGTATACAATCAGTAACAGACTAAGCACAGGTGAAACATCCTAAATTCAGTCAAAATCGATTTTATTATTAAGACAAGGAGGATAGTTATGCAAAACACTCTACCTATGTATCATAATCGAATTCAACTGTGATTGTTGAACATGGTTCAACATCAAAGCCGTGATGCAGCAAGCGCCATTCCATTAATTAGTGGAAAGCTAAATGATATTTTAATTAGTAAAAACCTCCCTATGCTGCTGATTCCCTGGTAGCTGAGAGTCATGAGTTGAAACCCTAACACGGACAGTACAAATGATTAACCGATGTCTGCCAATAAGCTGCCATGTCCAATACTCGGCTAAATGACGTACATTCACCATCACGTCACCATGATACAGTTCAAACTAGTATGGGGGTCAGTAGACACTTACTTTGGTTTTCACCATAAAAATGTAATGTTAAACTACCAACATAATGTAAGTTACTGTGTAGACTTTCTTTCTTTCCTGAAATATATATTTCTTTTTATTGGACAAGTAGCTCAACAATCCTTACAACTAGTGACTATAACTTGGGCTATAGTCAACAATCCTTATAAGTGGGTGTCCGTGTGGTGGTTAGGTCCAGACTAGTGACTATAACTTGGGTTATAGTTACTCCCATTGTAGAGTAAGATGATGTTGCAACATACTCGTAATTAATTTCAAGTCTACATCGCATAAAAAAAACTCGCCCGATCTAAGTTAAATGGCATTCCTTAATTAAAACAGTCAAAAGCATAAAGGTGATAATAAAATGAGTTAGTAGAAAAATACAGTTCGACGCTTAACTACTACGTGCAAAAATATTTTTCATTACTTGTAGTACTAACCATAAACACGATTGAAATAGGAATTCTAAAAAGTACATTCGCTATACGAAATATTCGTTCTCTTCAGTATTTAATAAATATTTTCTTTTAGCGAAAAAAATTGCACTCGACTACGCAATAAAGACGCGTTGGCTTAATTCGGCCTAAAAAAGTACAATTCCAATCGAGGCGTAATGTCAATAATAAATGTGTCCTGCTCAAACACGGTGTGTGAGGATCGGCGTACAAAGCGGAGAGTGTGAGTTTAACCATGGCATGGCTTGTATTCATTCTTGGAATTTATAGTTGTAAGTTATTTTATATTAACCGATCTGAAAAAAAACATCGTGAAATGTGTTCATGAAAGCATATTACTTTTGATTATAGAAAGAAACGTGTAAATGAGGTATTAATAAAACTGGGTAAGCAAAAATACACGAAGTCAATTCGGCGAAGTGTCTGGTTGATGTAACTGGTGACCGAAGAGCTGGCGGCTTTCTCGCACAACGTATCAGCATTGCGATACAACGAGGAAATGCCGCCAGCATCTACGGTACAATGCCTTAATGGCTTTTTTTAGATTTAATAACTAGTTAAGTACTCGTGTTTTAATCAATGTAATTATTGGAAATAATTTCTTTTTTTTTTTTAATCAATTTCAATGTAGTATTCAGTATATTCTTGAATATAATTTACAATGTACCGCGTGTGGTAAAGTAACGTTTTCGGTCTTAGCTTTACCGATAATCGGATTTCGGGCACTTTCAGACATAAAGTAGGGCTGTTTACATTTTATTACATCGTCTCTGAGATGAGATTTAAAATTAGAATTTATATCGAAGCTGTTATAAAGTATGAAAGGGCCAACAACCTTTCAAAAGTTGTAACTTTTTTATAAATTGACTAATGTTATGGTGGGTTGGTAAGGGGTTGTGTGACATGTGTATGGGATAGGTTCAACATTAAAGTGAGACTAAGGGGTTGTATGACTTGTGTATGGGATAGCTTCAACACTAAGTGAGACTTCAAAATTCGTGTATTACGCTATTGACTAAAACACAATAAAATGTAAAAAAAAAAAGTTCTTCATTTTATTAATAAGTAAAAGTGCGTTTATAGATCTTTGTAAAATTCATGATCGGATACATAAAGACACTAGACATTCAATATAAACTTGCATAAAAACACAAAACTATGCCACACATGTACACACAGGTTAAAATAACTTTTGTACCCTCCTGTGAAAAGAGGTTATAGGTATATCTTCAAATGTTGATATTAAATTTTAGGAAAATGTTAAATACATCGCTACACCGCTGTGGTGTAAGGACTATTTATTTTAATGAAATTTAAAATGTACTAGGCTATTGGGTGGAAATTATGGACAAGCTACTGGGATATTGGGTAAAAAACCGGACGCCTGCATAATAAATTCGTATTTTTCCGCAAGCTCACGTTATTTTTAAACTTCATTAAAATACATTTATTATTTTTTGCGTGAAAGAGAAATAACCATCCATACAAAACCTATCTACTCACAAACATTATCTTAAATAATTTAGTCGGATAATAGTCTTATTACCATAATGCAAGTACGGATTTGTTCTCTTACTTTGTAATTACCAAATCTAAAGCTGATATTACCACACTATTTATTAGCAAGGATGTTAAAACAATCCCGAACATCAGATATTAACCACGCAACCCGAGGGATGCATTCATCTTGATCGCGGGTAGGCTCTTAAATTATGCACGGCGCTGAGATATTAGGCTCTACAGTTGGACCAGAGGCCGAACGTAGCACTCAGTAATTAATTATTACCAAGAATTACTTAAATGTTTGATTTTCTAGATGTAGTGGTTTTTTTATACAACCCCGGACTATTGGACCCGGGTATGTCCTTAAACTACGTCCAACAATGAGAGGTAGGGCACAGCGATTACCATCACGCTTGATTCTGGGGCAGCCCAACTGGGGAAGTACCTCCTCCTTACAGAAGACCACAGCCATAATAGCACTGCTACCTTTCAGGTATGTAGTGTTGTGTTTCTGATGGTGAGTAAGGTTCCCAGAGCTCCAACCCCCTTATGTCATAAAAAAAAAAAACCATGGTGGCAAACAAGCATACGGCCCGCCTGATGGTAAGCAGCTACATGGCCGTCTGCAACTCCAGAGGATTCACATGGCCGTTGCCTACCCTAAAAGTTGTTGAAGCTCTGGGAACCTTACACACCATCAGGAACACAACATTGCATACCTGCAAGGTAGCAGTGCTATTATGGCTGTGGTCTTCTGTAATGATTCTTCAGACTCAAGCGTGAATTACGAATTTGCCTTAGTAAACACTTATTTTAAAATTATATTTTATCCATCCTATATCCATCTCCTCCCACGGGTGCCGTAAGAGGCGATAAAGGGAAAAAACCGACCGATGAGCAACAGCGTCCATCGAAACCGACGCAACAGCTACTGCGGTCGCCAACCCGTCTGCCAAGCGTGGCGATTATGGTAACTCCCGCCAACAACTCATATTTGGGGGAGACCTATGTCTAGAAGTGGACGTCTTACGGTTGAAAACATGATGATGATAATATTGTATGGACTAATGGTTTTTATCGTTCCGGTTTTCGTGCTAAATTAAAAAAAATATATACAATGATTTCAATACACGTGTGCACAGAAAAATAAAAATAATTAAATTAACTTTAATTCCTAGAAATGTAACCAGCCGAAGATTTAACGAATTTCCCGACAAAAATATATCATTTATATGTGATTCATTCCTTATGACGGATTAAATTTCACCGTGTATACTCATTTTATTATAAATTCATTATGTTAAACGGCGCTACCGCAATAAACGTTATTCGTAAATTTCGAGCGATTGTCTCTGTCACTCTCATGACGCCTTAATTGTATTAAAAGAGAAAGATGCTCGAAATATTTACGAACTTCGGTGGTCGTGGTGCCGGGCAAATTGGTCGTGGTGCCGGGCAAATTGGTCGTGGTGCCGGGCTATCAGCAAAATCTGCTCAAAAATTATCCTAATAAATATTTACATGAAAAAATAAATATCAAAAGCTAAATGAGTTTCTCGAATCAATATAATAAAAGGAGTTACAGAATCGATTTGTGAATTCTCGCATATTATTTAAATTCATAACCATCATGTTATACAATTACTTGTACTTTGCTAATGGAGGGGGAGTAAAAATGCTACCCGAAGACGAACCTCATACTAAAATTCTAAATTCAAAGCATTTATTTTGAAAGTATGCCTCAAGGGCGCTTTTACGTGTAAAAACATTTACATAGCCATAATTGAGTAATTTGAAAATACAACTTCTATGAATACAAATACATCCAATGTTCGAGTAAACATTAACATTACAATCAACTTTAAGATAAATTACTATAGTAGAGATAGACTTTAGAGTTTAATAGTACTAGAAATCATAATACAAAAGAACAGTTCTAAGTCTGACCCTCGCCAAACGACAACCTCGTGGCAGTAGTCGGTAAAGATGACCGACATTCTAAGAAAAAAGCTTAAAAATAATAATAAAGCGTGATAACGTACAGCTAGTTACACGGGCTTCTTGTCCGGCCACCGAAGCTCGACTGACCCGTACCTTGGAATCATGGCAGCCCAGGCAGGAATGGGCGAACCGCTCGCTAATTTAGGAATTTCCTTCGTATTAAAACAAGATTCAAGTAATTGTGTTTCTGAATCGTATGATTTATTGAGTTAATCTTTAAATATGTAACTTATGACGCACATAGACTAAGATTAAGGAATGACTATACAAAAAAAGGAATCTAACAATTTAACTTTTGTTGTACCTAATTTCTTCGGCGCAGCCTTAAGTCCCAATTAAGTACGAGTAATTATAGTTACATTAGAGTAAAATCTGAGTGAATGTTTCAGTTGGGCGTACAGTAAAGCGAGGCTTGCAGCGTGGTAGTTAAACAAACGCGAACGTATGAGAGTGCCCACAGTGGCTGGATATGCAACGCTGCACGCCACGCCGGCCGCTCCGCTTCGAGCGTCATCAGACTCAGACTTTACACTTAGAGCCTGGGCACACTAGCGGCGGCCACTCGTCGTTTTCCTGACGATTCTATAGTAATCGTGCACAGGGCGTCTCCGCTGCAATTTTATGTGGGTATGTCGAGAAAACACGGGACAGAAATGATAGTATTTTATATTTAAATATCAATATCGTTAATGAGCTGTAAGTTTTCTCTTAACACATGACCAAGTTGTGAATATTCGCCTCAATACTGAGAAGCAAAAACTCTTCAAAAGTAGACAGACAATATACACATTTATCTTTTTTAGGTATTGAGAGGCCGACTTAAAGCCGCACAAATATTGTTTTATTTACAGAACATCTTTTTGTTCTGGTTGTTCAAAGGTCCCCCAGCGTATTGTGTCTACGCTTGATATTAAGCCTCGGGTTGTTTACTGTTTTCTACACATGTTACGGAAAGTGGTATTTATAGAGCCTGAATAGACCTAAATATACAACTAAGCTGTTGTGTATTTTAACACCTCTTTTATTTTGTAATATTTTATGAATACATTTCGCAAATTAGGTACACGTGTTGTTTGTGCTCATGACAATAGACAATAATTTTATATTCGTATTTTATTCAAAAAAAAAAATTGTGTTCTTATAAAAAGTTCTAATACTTTGGTAAAGAATCACAATACACAGCTTTCTTAGTGCGAAAAACATTATTTATTACTTTGCGGAAATTTTCCTTTTATTCAACTACTGATAGTTATTTTTTTTAACACATACGAATACACTATAAAATGTTAAGGTTGGTTAGGTTTAAGGATTGGTATTTCGAATATATAAAAGTAGCGAGTATTTCCGAAAAATTGTCAAAAATCACTTGTTTTCTATTATAATGTCCAATATAATTTTGTAAACACCCGCCACCTTACACTATCGAAATTACGCTAATATTTTTATAACGGTTATAACTTATAATTATTAAAATTATGGGAAATATATCCGACTTTCTCATTCGTACAGCCAGTCAGCTAAAAGTCGTTTTGAACAAAATTTTAATGAAGAAAACTTAAAAACTTTAACCTTAACAAATACATGTTTATTTGAAAATGATTTATCGCTAAATAGAAGCACGTGTAAAGAGTATTATTAAAGCCGGCAACGCGCTTGTGATTTCCCTGGTGTTGTTGTAATTGCTTACTATCAGGCAATCCGTCTGTTCGTTTGCCACCTTTATCATAAAGAAAAATAAAAGAGGATTCAGGCATTTTCTCGGATGGAACATTTACATAGTCTTACGATCTGGCAGTTGGCATTGTCTTACAGAAAAGGTATATGTAATTTTAAACACAAAACTAACCGATGCAGACTCATTAGCCAACGTGAACAGCACATGATTATGCTCATCGCTACGGCGTGCAACGTGTTGAGAAATATTCGACTTTTAAAACGTTACCCGCTTCTATACAAATAAATATTCTTTTGTTATAATTCTTCATTCCGCATAATGTATTTTTTCCCGAAACTGTAGACTTCTCATAATTATTATAAAACAAACCTAGCCTAACCTAATTTTAATAAGATAGCACCTTAAAATGTCCTAAAACGGACAAAACAGTCTTTTCCCGACTATTATATAAATGTCACACAAGAAAACACGCCCAGCTACCGCACACACAAATAATTATTCACACAAACGTTTTGTTCATTTGCCTCGTTTCCAACTCCTAACTCCTTTTGTTCTTCAAACTGACTTTTGTTGAAGTTGCCTTTTGTTTAACGATTAATGAAATTATAATCGCGACTCGACAATGAGCGTTCATTAAAAGTGGGTAAATGTTCGCGAAGACTAATTAATACCTACGGGTATTTGTTTGTAGTGTCAGTAAATTTTAATTGATTTGAATGAGATGACGATGAAAATGTTCGGAATGACAATGATTCAGTTTGCTCACAAAATATCATGTAAAAGACGTTGAAAAAGAGAAGATATAAAATCTTATCTTTTGTATTTATTAAGATGAGTTAAAATGTCTAATTTAATAGAAAAAATAAGGAGCCGGAGAAATGGAAGAACCATACTCTCAAATAATGTTTTGGTTAAAAAAAGTAAAAGTACAAAATTCAGTTATAAGAGCAGTCTCCATAAGAGTGAAACAGGTGGTAGTAGGCACTAGAAGACGAATCAAGGCCTTTGAGTGTGAAGACGGAGCAGGAATTCTAGAAGTACAAAAAAAAACATTTGTCTCCCCTCCCTCCCTCCATACACCGAAACCTAGTTACTCTTGTATTATTATGTCTTTTATACTGTATCACTATGTTCTTGCAATAAAGAATTTCAGCCTAGTGACATACAATTCTAAACTGTCTTAACTTAATATCTTCATTAATAACAGGAAATTTAATTAATGTCTCAAAACGCGAAGCTAAATAAATAAATAGATAGGTAGGAAGAGTTACACCACGTACTCAAACATTTAAATAACTTATTATCCTTAACTACGGCGCAGATGTCGTCACATAGAAAACTAAGCTGCCATACGAGAATTTTTAACTAGGTATTACAATCATGTTAACAGACAATTTGGTGGAACCAACTCCTATAAAAGCCATAAAGAATAATGGTAAAGTGTTTATTTTCCGATTACAATAACGATCGGCGGAGAATCGTCCGCCGTAACTGTTATAGATAGGGTTAAGTAACTAAATAGTCCTTAAAAATAACATATAATTGCCTTGTTACAGACACTAGACGAGTGGTCATTCGACGTGTTCGCGCTGTTTGAGGCGGCCGCAGGCGCGCCTCTCAAGTACCTCGGTTACGAACTGCTCAACCGATATGGGATGATACACAAGTTTAAGGTAAGGTTCTATAAACGAATTTATAGCGTTTTGTAGATTTTCAATTGGTGGAAAGCGTCTGAAACTTCTGTATTCACCTAGTTTGGCACTAACACTGAAATAGCCGAATCAGTGATCTGGAAGACCCAATCTGAAGGTAAATGGTCCTAATATTTTATTTTAAGATAATATTAGGACTTCATGAAACATAATTTAGACTCAAAGCAATGTTTAAACAAACTTAAACATTTAACTAAAATACGTTAAAAACTTTTTAATCTCCTTCACCAAATGATTTTTTATCGTCCAATTTCTTCCAACGGTCCTTATGAGGAGTTAAACCAGCACTCCGGTTTATTTAAATAAGACATGAGTCTTCAATTTAATCAGACTTCTAAGGCTTCTCATTGGCTCACCGTGACATTTAAAAAGTTACCGTCGCCTTCACGTGCGGCTGAAGTAAAATAAAACTAAGAAGTGGAAGTTTATTCTTGAATCTAAATTATATATAAACGGAAAAGTCGTGACTGACTGATTTAGATCAACGCCCAGCCCTAACCGTTTTAAAGGTGAAAAACTTAGCTAAAGCTACTAGCCTATGTAGTAGTAACGTGTCTTTACACGCATGTCGGCGACCTATATTCAATAATGTTGAGACAAGTAGTTCTATATTAATTATCTGCACAACGACTTGGGCGTGGTCTTCAGTTAAGTTTTTCACCTATATGTAGAGAACGAATATTTTCACAACTAGCTGTTTACATAAAGTAGGCCACCACTAAGAAAGGAATGAAATTCAACCCCCAGTGATAAATTTGGGATTTTAAAAAATCGCCGTTAATCAGAATGCAATGCGGTCTTATCGAAATTTGATAATCTGTTATAACCGGTTATGTTGTCATAATTACATATCAAGTTTCTCATAAAAATTACTTCTAAACCTAAATAATGATATTTTCTATATAAAAATTATTTGAATGTTATTTTATAGGTAATATTAAAAAACTAAATCATTAATATTCTTTCACTTTTCTTCGTTTCGTTTCTACTTTTATTGAGAAATGATATTATTTCAGTGAATCATATTACCCTACATTGCCTTTCTTATCACAGTTTCATATTGATAAATGTATATTTACCTATTTTAGATAGAATTAACGGACTCAGTTATAACCTTTAATCGGTTACTTTTAAATTACATCCAAATTTATAATCTGGCATTATTATTGTATTTTATAATACTGATGTGAGACCTTCATACCTTCTAGACCATTGCTGAATATTATTGTATACTCCTTAAATACACTATTCTCTGGCATAACCTGATTAGGTAATTGTCCTGAGAAATTCCCTGAATTTTTAAGAGGAAATTCCTCACTTGCCAGTAGATTACAGTGACTTTGCGTTCACCCATTCGTCTAAATTATCTCGGCTTCGAGGACCTTTTTATTTTCTTATCCCTAATGGATAAATAGGAGGAATTCCCTTTTTTCTTGGTTGCTATCTCATATCAATTACACTGCATTATTTAGTAAGCAAGTTTGTTTATACATAACAACCTTTCATTATCTTTCCAAGTTTGTGTTCTTCTTAAAAGTTCCCAGAATTTTATATATAGTTAAAATAATATATCGAGGCTTCCCACTCGCTTCACAGAAAATACCTAAAGCGCTTCCAAAAATCTTTACAAAGACACTCATGACACTTGTGTAGGCCTTTCAAATTGTTTTAAGATTACGTCGTATCCGACACTGTTTTCAGTAAAAATTCTGACATTTGTATAATAGAGATTGAAATTTCCATCAACGACGAAAACACAAACTTTTAATAGAACCCAGATAACTTAATGCTTTGGATTCTTTTGAATTTAGGAATTACGTGCCGCTCGCTCGTCTTGAGATATTTTGGAAAGATAATAAATAAGTTAAATCAGAGGATGTGATCCAGAATTTTTTTGGAACTATAATAATTTTGGCACTTGAAAAGCAAATTGGTTTGAGAAGTTTGGGAAGATTGGTAAAAATGTGAAGAGCGTGGGAAGAATGACGAATAGGTGTAGGTGGCATGGGAAGCTATAATGATATGAAGTATATGGTGAGACGGTAATTTTGGATTACAACTTTTACTGCATTCAAATAGACGAAATATAACGAACCTTCGACTGTTTTACTTCACTGAAATACACTTCTGCACAATTAAAACGGCACAATGCTAGATTTGGGTTAATTATCGAAATTGTTAATAGTCTACGTTGATTTCTTTTTAACTTTAGGTACATACTTCTACTATACCAAAAAAGTCACTCTTTATTTTAAAAACGTACGGCGATTTAGTATAATGCATCGACGAAATCCTATAATCCAGTCATCTGCAATGAGTTATTGAGCTAAGCTCCGCAATTTTACTTTTATGAATACCTTCAAATTAGTCTGTCTAGCAGAAGATAGGGTTCTTAACCTTTAATGATTTTCGGAACTAACATTAATTACTTAAACACTCAATCATTTTATACATAAGTACATAGTTTTGTATTTAAGTTAGTAATGTAATTATTTGAACTAAATTCCAGGCTGGCTCACCTTTGGCGGTGTAACTATTGTATATAATTATGGAGAACTACTGAAGCCCAAAATCCTCTTCTACACCGATTTATTTTGCTTCTTATAAGAATTTTATAATTAAAATTACATATTTATTTACTAGGTTCCCCCAACAATCCTGGAGAGCTTCCTCAGCCGGATAGAAGAGGGTTATTGCAAGTTCGACAACCCCTACCACAACAACCTCCACGCTGCCGACGTCGCGCAGACCGTGCACTACATGCTATGTCAGACGGGACTTATGGTAAGTGATGGTCATAGGACTTATGTGTTAGGTAATAAGGTAATTTTTTTGTAATTTGTTTGCGACTATATATTTCCTTTATTATGCTCTACAGTAGATCACAGCGTGGCACTGCTACCGATTGTTTCTCTCTGATTCATAGTGTTGGTTGTTTTGTTTCTTAACCTCTCAAAACGAAGAACATAAACCATACTCATTATCTGTCTTATGTGGTACTAATACTTGTCTAAGAAAAATCTATAATCTAAAGTAAAACTCACTGGCCAAACTACAGTTTTTGTAGACCTTTAGGTATTAAGGTCGGAGATGGGCCTCTTATTACACAACTTGAATTGCAAGTGTACACCATTTGCGTTACTCGGTTATTTGCCACCGTCATGTTCTAAAACACCCTCAACCATCCTTTCCTTCCACCTACTTCGGGACACCTCATAGAGTGAGCAGGGTAGACTTAAAATTAAATAATATTTCCAGAACTGGCTATCAGACCTCGAGATCTTCGCCACGCTGGTCGCAGCCGTGATACATGACTTCGAGCACACCGGCACCACAAACAACTTCCACGTCATGTCCGGCTCGGACACTGCGCTGCTGTATAACGACCGCGCCGTGCTTGAGAACCACCACATCAGCGCTGCCTTCAGGTACCCAAATCTAAAAGACCATGCATTTAGAAACCTGCCAATCTGCTCACAGATTAATTTTACACCTGTAGAATCAGTATGGTCGGGTTTTTATCACATGTCACAATATCTGTTCATCATCATCATTATTTTAAGAGCAGGGCTCTTGTCGGTGTAGCTAGATGTAGTTGTCTCCATTTCTGCCGGTCCTAGGCCAGCCTCTTGATGTCCTGGTACGACACGACGTTTACATGCTTCTTTATCCGATATAACTTTTCCGTGGTCTGCTTCTCCGTCTCCTTCCATTGATCTTCCCTTCTATTATGTTTCTAATGAAATCGTCGTGCCGTAGCAGGTGCCCTATCATTTTTCCTCTCGTATACCTGACTGTACTCATCAGGCTTCTCCTTTCATTCACTCTACCAAGTACGTTTGTACCGAGCGTACAATATCTGTTACGCTCCAATAAATACGTAAGTGCGAAAGTGACGGATAGCGTGATAGACGACAAAATGATAACCATTCTTATCAGCTCTGATCGCCTGATTAACACAGTTTACTAACTAGTATGGTCGAAGGAATGTCCCGGTAAAATACTACCCACACAGAGGCTTAGTACGGTCAGGCAAGAGGGTGTTTTAGTGTTCTACGCTAAAAAAAAGTGCCGGTAGGACTATTTCCAAACATCCCCTTTAAGACCCTACCCCAGGGCTGCGAGGATACGTAAGTAGTACATGAATTTCACTCCGTCAATAAAAGTACTAGTATATCGATTAAGGATACGGGTGACCTCAACTACTTGATATAGAGATGGAGGGAGATAGAGATGAGAGGAGTGATGAGTGAGATACAGGGAGGGATAGATGGGACTACTTGATTTAGCTGGGTCCACGTCTACTGCTTTAAATTACATGAGTTTTAGGACAGTACAGTTTCAAATGATGGGATTCAGTTTGAGTTGTTTGAGTCGCAGCGTTACACAAGTAAAATTTTACCTACACGTCGTAACCTCCTTGTTAACACTTGATACATAAGATGTCTGTAATTAGAGAGCAGCTAAGCTTTGGATTTCTATTCCTTTATCCACACTCACTCAACTCGTTAGATGATGTAATTTGATGATCCAGGTTAAATTATACGTGAAGTATACCTACGCAGAAAAAAAAACTTCCTAATGTTAAAGATATGATGTCAAGATCTTTTCTGATCTCTCATTATAAATAAACTTGTAAAAGTACTGCCGAGTTAATTTCGAGTGTCAGAGCCAACGTAATTTCTTGCTAATCGCTATCGGGGCTG
The DNA here is from genome assembly GCA_022674325.2 of Grapholita molesta. Lineage (NCBI taxonomy): Eukaryota > Metazoa > Arthropoda > Insecta > Lepidoptera > Tortricidae > Grapholita > Grapholita molesta. The sequence continues at coordinate 16,000,008 of CP053124.2, read as the reverse complement.
TCCCCTAAGCAATTGGACCACCCGAACACAGCGCAATCCATCGAAATTTTTCAAGTATATGTAATCTTGTTTTTAACGGTTTTTGGGCAACGTTTACAATTTCTAAGGCGAAACAGATAGTTGCTTAATTGCTTGAGGTAATATATCTTGCATCAAGATATATCAGTTGTTTAAAAATAGGTTTTATTATTTACTGTCAGGGAATAAAATATACAAAACGAAGGTTCCCATTACAAAATGGCTACCAAAAATGACCCCAATACCAACAACCCCTTCCTCGGTCTTAAATGTTATTCAGTACTCAAATTGCTGCTTAGGTTGTGATTGATCCATCAAAGTTTTGATTGGCTAAAATTAACTATCATACGTCAATCCTCATGCATGGTGGTACAATATTAGGCGATGTCAAACTAGACTGACAACTAGACATTGTTTTTAGACGCCGTGTTCTGAGGTAACATTTTTGTGGGGTCATTATGCAGACTTAATTCCTCATCTATATAGATTATCAATCGCTGTTTACTGTGTATTCACTTATATATTACAAAATAAAAACCCGGTACGTACCTAACATATTTACTTAGAAAACATGTGAACTCCTCGATTATTTCTTGAATATGCGCTGATGAAAATAGACTTAAAGCAGTCACGTGGAGTTTCCAGTTCGTTAGCGATGTTATCTTTTGTCACATCTACATCGCAAATGTACCTAACAAATGTGCAATATTATCAAGCTGTTATGGCCTGCTTTATTCACTAGGCTCTCTAAGATGTTCCGTTGAGGATAATGACTGGGGAAAGAAAAGAGATTCTGTTCCATCCGTATTTTTCTTGGTCTGCCTACCTTTATATATTTTTTCCTTGAATCCAAAAAAATATCATGTCGTACAATTGGGTAGGTATTATCTCTGTTCTATGACCGTTCAGACGGATCAGTTTTAAATAAAATAAAATATTTACATTTATATAAGTACTAATAGAGGCAAACAAAAATTAAATTTCTCGATATGTCGGCACAATTACATATGACATTATAACGGACGTGTTATTAGTAGTGGTGTATTCACAGCTTCCATGCAACTTTTGGACCATTGTCATTGTTAGAAAACTCTGTCCTTGTTCCATTATAAGAGTACAATATACTCGCGTTTAGGCTAAGACACTAAAATCCGGCGGAAAAAAACAGTGGGTTGGTTACTTTATTCTAAAGAAGGTGACATCTCTTTCCAGGTATCCTTTTTTATGTTTCATCTTATGTAATTAGCACTCTGAAGTTAAAAGAATAATGATCAGATGCACAAATAAATTGCCCACGCAGTACAAGTCACGCCAGTAACCTTTTATACGTCAAGATCTATTTTTGTACTTTAACGTTAAGTAAGGTTAAAAGGACACCCTTTTGAGAAAGGTCGATATACCGTCCTGTTCCAGCTATTGGTATAATGATTGTATACTTAATTTTGTTTACTTGGACTTAACAGTAAACAATCTCATTATACTTGTATATTGTTATTTATGGTTTTGTACTTTTGGATAGTTCTAAACTTTCTTCTTCATTATTGACTAACTTTCCAACACATCACCAGCTTTCCGTAAAAGCAATGCAAACACTACTTTATCGATAAATCTCGTTTGTTGCAAGTTTTATTGAATTCATATTCCGACAAAATTTGAATGCGTTTTTTGTTTCTGATATTTTACTGAATTCAATTTTTTCAATCAAACAGAACACAGTTCTCGAGTTGGTATGATGATGGAGATATTGTAAACCGAAGGTGGCCATAGAAACTTCCAAGGAAACTAAATGTAGGTTCAATACAACTTCCTTCATAACAGTAGATGACTAGTAGAAGATAATATATTACAGAATAACAGTCGGTGATAAAAGCTTTAACCGTAAACTTTGTGAAAATAAAAACTAAACTAGTGGATTAATCTGACGATTATAAATTTTAACGTCTACCGTCTATTATTGTTCAGATTAAAGAATTGTTTAATCTAATAAATTTTACACAGAAATTACGTATTGTTTCAAATTTGTAAAGATAAAATTATTATACTAATACAATAGTGGCAGTGTTCAACTTGCAAGGCATGTCATTTCCGCCTCGCTTTCTTGGAGCAATCTCGTTTCACGTCAAATAAAAACTCAGGGATCCTGTCGCTACAATTTACATTTTAATCAAACGCCCCTTAAAGAACGGTTGCAGACTGCACTTCTTAATTGAACTTCTGCTCGAAACTAATTAATTTTGTGGTTATGTAAGCTTCAGTTTCATTGAAAGATTCAGTTTACAATTTATTTTAATTGTGCGGACCTCGTTGGGCCATTTTATTTAAAGTTACTAGTATACTCAACTTTTTTTTTAATTTGGATTTTTTTGTGTGCTTTCTACTCAGAATCATGAGCTCTTTCGAGCCTGATAGGAGAAAAAATGTGTTCCAGGCTTTTTTATTCCATTCCGTTACTATTTTTCATACATTTCATATGGCGGTAACGGAACGGAAGTAATAAAAAATGTATAAACATTTTGGGATACTCTTTTCCAAATTAAAAGAAAAGTTGAGTGTACAACTTTAAATAAAATGGAGGAGGAGGTCCCAGTTAAAGGAAAATTAATACATTCCTCAAAATTTTGTCTATAGAATTTGTACTGTCCGTGAAAACCTTAACTCAGTTATTCAAATGAAAAATAATTCGGAATGGATTCTTTTCCTAAACTTAGGCCAATTGCCGTATATAATTCGTAGGTATTTAAAGGGATATATCCAGTAGTTGACAGCAGTTGCCTTCTCAAATTGTTCTGGGATTGCTTTCGGAAAATAGGAAAGCCTAAAAGATTAAGTTTGAGGTGACAACTCCTCGAAGAGCTTGGGAAGAAAATCAATGAAAGAAGGGAAATATAGACTAAAAACAAACAACTATCAAAAGTATACTTATTTATAATTTACATCCCTTGTTACTTCTTTCATTCCAATGATTAATATAATTTATTAGACTTGGATTTTTTCAGACTTCAAAGTTTTAACAAAATTCCGTGCGGTTGGTATGGATGAAAAAGAATTATTCATGCTTTGGGCCCGCCACGCTCAAAATTCTGTTGATTTTATATTGGAGTCTTTCGTTATGGATTCCTTTACCTAAAGGAACCTTCCAACAAAAGAAAACGACAACTTTACTCCCTATTGATAAATAACTAACGATAAACAATTAAATACCTTTAAAAACCTTTTAGGCAATACCAATTAAGTAAGCATATTGAATTGCTTCTAACATTTTGAAAAAACGTAGATCACTTTCAATAGATTAGATGGGTCTCAATGGTCATTAAAAATAAGTTGCAAAAAAACCGGAAAACGCGATGTAAAGTGAAGAGGTCCAATGGGATTGGTTTTTCCCACCCCTAAATACATATTCAAAGTTAAAAATCTATACTTGATTTGTTATTAATATAAATAAATATTACAGGACATCCTTACACAACTTGACTTAACCCAACGGTAAACTCAAGAAGGCTTGTGTTATGGGTACTCAGCCAACGATATATATAATATACAAATACTTAAATACATAGAAAATACCCATGACTCAAGAAAAATATCTGAGAGTATATACTAGTATATACTGGAGTTTGAACCCAGAACCGTCAGTTTCATGAGCAGGGTCACCCACTAGGACAGACCTGTTGTCAAATGTAATTTAAAACGATTCGCTTGTACTTACTCGTAAATAACTTAGTGGTTTGTACTTAGTGCCACATGCGCCACTCAGAATTAAACAAAAATAATGTATGAATTTGACTGATTAACCTTGCGTGGGTTAGCTAACCTAGAGTAAAGGGTTAGATTTACTTACGGTTAACCTCGGATTAGTTGGCTAACCCTGAGTACCACTCAGGGTGCCAAATTAGGATCAAATCATGTAAAGATCTTAAAATATCGAATATGCCGCCTATTCTTGTGAAATGTACTCTAAATAATTGGAGGGATAAAGATTTACAGCGAGTCAATGGAAGCCTACAAAGTATTAGTGTCTTTTAATGGAAATATCAATAAAGTAGTTGAATGTGTCAGTTTATAACTGGTTGCTATAGCTGTTAACTTATTTGCAATCTTAGGTACTAGGTTTAACCCCGGCGCGGTAATAGGTACATATCTATATATATATAAAAGAAAGTCGTGTTAGTTACACCACTTATAACTCAAGAACGGCAGAACAGATTTGGCTGAAAATTGGTAGGGAGGTAGCTTAGAGCCAGGAGACGGACATAAGATACTTTTTATCCCGTTCGACAGCGTTCCCGTGTGACTTGACATGAAACGTCAGTCACTATAAAACGTGGTATAACAAAAAAGAATCAGACTTGGAATAACAAAACGCAAATCTTATATCTTATCTTATCTTATATATCTATACATATAAAAGAAAGTCGTGTTAGTTACACCAATTATAACTCAAGAACGGCAGAACAGATTTGGCTGAAAATTGGTAGGGAGGCAGCAAACCAACCAAAACTGTGCAACGGTACGCGTTTGGTGGTTAGAAAATTGATGAACAATGTAATTTACGCAACGATAATGATAGGAAAATTCAAAGGTGAGGAAGCTCTCATTCCGAGGATCCCGATGATCCCAACCGATATGCCGTTTGAATTTAAAAGACTTCAATCTCCGATACGTCTTGCATTTGCAATGACCATCAACAAATCATAAGGCCAATCCTTAAAAGTTTGTGGTTTAAATCTAGAACATTCATGTTTTTCCCATGGTCAATTATACGCGGCATGTTCACGGGTCGGAAGACCATCTGCGTTGTTTGTTTTTGCGCCTGATAATAAAACAAAAAATGTCGTGTATCACAAGGTACTTAAGTGAAGAGCAACCTATGTACTAAAATACAGAAATAATAATGAATGATTAATGTAGGTTAAATGGTTTAATTTTTTTTGTATTTTTTCCAATTAAAAAAAAAACTGCTTATTTATTGCCATTAAGGCAGAACAAAGTTCGCCGGGTCAGCTAGTAATAAATAATCAAAGCTCGGAAAACGGCCGACCTTTAGAAAACAAACCCTATTCTGTACAACAGAGACTTTCTTATGTTATAAAATTTTATTATTTTATAAAATGAGGAAGGAATATAAAATATTCAGCGACAATTAATTACTGACATCGGAGTGGTTATGTGAAAAATTTACTGTTTCGTTTCAGTTCAGATAATGAAAAGACGTATTAATAAGTAACACGATAAAATATATTTTAAACATAAAATAAAATATGTTTATTTAAATATATTTTAATACGATAAAATATAACACTGTAACATCATAAGGATGTCTCCATTGTACAGAACAGGATTATATTTTTTAAATGATGGGCGTTTTTCAAGTCTTGTAAATAATCAATGAATGTCAAATTACTAGGTATAGTACGGCAGGTATTTATCCTTTAACATATATAGTTGTCTGATATGCACCTAAAAGACAAGTATCATCGAGATGAAAGTGTATTTTCATGATTTTTTTTCATATATTTTTACTTGCGGTTTTAGTCTATGGGAACAATGTAGGTATTCCAAACTTTAAGAACGATTATTAATTACGAAAATATTAATTTTATAAAAAAAAATGTTTTTTTTTATAAATATCTATCTAACGATATGTCGCACTTAGCAATAAACCAAAAGAAAAATAGTTTCTCCCACATCTAGGGAACGTACCACATTTTTTATTTGACCACTTAATCCGCGTGATTGATTTATGTATTAATACCAAATTCCAGCCCTAGTTGAATACAGAACCATAATATGCCTGGTTTCCCAACAACTATGTTTGACGAGCCACCTACTCGTATAGGTTTAATAGTTTAATAGTATTCTACTAGATACGTATGCAGGGGTATACATGCAGTGTTATTAATTAGCTAACAGTCGAAACTAATCACTTACCACTGCGGCATTAAGGCGCAGTTTTAGCTTTAATAAATTTTAGTATCATAAATAACTATTTCGGGACAATTTTACACAAATTGACCTAGTCCTAAGCTCAGTAAGGTTTGTGTTGTAGGTACTAGACCACGACATAATATAATAGACAGATACATGTAAATACTTAATACATAGAAAACACCTATGACTTAGGAACAAATATCTGTGCTCATCACACCAATAAATGCCCTGACTGGGATTTGAACCCAGGACTATCGGCAGGGTCGCTACCCACTAGGCCAGACCGGTCATCAAATATATCGGTCGGGTATCGTTCTTTATTTATTTTAACGTATATAAGGAGTAGAAATTCTCAGCCAAATACATAGGCTCTAGAAATGTGAACTTCATTTTTCGTCGCAATAACTAAAACAGTTTATTCGTTTTATATTCATCGTCATCATTATCATTTCAGCCGTAACACGCTACTGCTGGACTTAGGCCTCCCACAAAATGACTGGTATCATCTTGGGATTTGCTGTAGTCATCACGCTTGTCAGGCGGGTTGGCTGCAGTAGCTGTTGATTCTGTTCCGTTGGACGCCGCTGTTGACTGTTTTATTCCTTTTTTCGCCTCATAAAACACCCGCAGAAGGAGATGGAGAGGTGCTATTTTCTGGCGGCACCACTCGTCTCTTTTTATAATTACTTGATGTATATTCCCAATGACACATGATTAATAATTTAAACAAATTGCTGCAATTTTAAAAAAGCTTATTTAACTCGAAGATTACTTATTTTCTAATTTCAAAACTTTATTAAACACAGTTCAGAGTTTCAGTTTTCAGTTTGTAAGATTAAAATACCATAATTTTATCTGCTTTTGTGACGACAGCAAGGTGAAAATGAGAGGCCACGCCTATCGTGATGTGTCACTTAATGGCACATGCGGGATATATTGCTAATAGTTGCATTAATAAAATTGTGTCATAATTTAAACCAGAAATTGGTCTCTAGTGTGTTACTTTCTATAGTTAAAAAAAAGTTGTTACTAGTGTTTGTATATTTAATTACTTATCCCTAACATCATTAAGCTCGAAGCTTGTGCGATCTAAACTAATCACTTGCCTGTTTACAGTAATAAAACTTGTTATACGTACGTAGTTACAGATCGGTCCGACCCAACTGTCTGTTAGATATGTTCGCCAGACAACTGTAGCGTATGCAGGCGAGAAACAAACACACATGTGCCTGACGGAGATTTGTGTCGGCCCATAAACAGAATCCAAGCCTAGTCGTAATAACCGGTCCTCGTTCAAACTCGTACAAAATTTGAGGTCAAAATAATGAGGGTTCATTTGGTCAATTTTAGCTGTCTGAAAATTTTTCATTATATTAATAGGGCATTGTCGTAAAGTACAACAATGGAGATCGCCGGCATAAAGTAATGAGAGATGGAGTCTGCGAATATGGTTCTTTTATATAAAATTAGGTGTTCACTTCATTATTTGTATTAATTTGAAGTTCTCTGTTCCAATAAAAAATAACATTTAACGGCTAAAACGACATTATTATTGCGTATTTTTAGTAATACATTCGTGTAATTATCGCCAGTCTGACACTTCGATCTATCAGAGTAACTGATAGACCTACCTAAATATCTCGTAATTATGTGACCTTTTGAGCGGTTCGTGATTCAAACGTAGAGATATTCAGTAAAGGTCACTATATCTACTTGCTATACCATGTAGGTCTAGAGGGCAGACATTTACCATTACTTTATACATAAATAATAAGGACGAATTTTTTATACACATCAATTTACATAATTATAGGTTACAGGACTTTATTCACACAGTTCATTTTAGTTCTACGGATCCACAAACTATCCATTTGAAACTTCCCGCAACGCTAGACTGCATACATTAGTCCAAATGGCATACTAATCGTTTGGTGCTTTTCATAATAAGTTGTAAATGCAGTATTGTGCTTCGGAATCATTTAAGTGACCGTTTAGTATGTATATTAATGAATAATTACTATTTGCAATATAAGCATTAGACATAACTTATTTTACTATAAAATATACTAAAATATTTTAGTAATTTAAGGGCAAATACCTCTATGTCAAATTTCAAAAGAGTAAGCGAATATGAAATTTTTATACCAATTTCGATCAAATGTAAATTTAATGCCACTTTAACAACTTTCTGATTCGATCAGCACAAATTCTGACGACTCTAGCCCACGTAAATAAAGCTGCCTTGACACTTCATTTGAGTGGAGACGGGGCAATTTATATTATAATTCGAGATTCGTAGTAAGAGCAAGGGTGAGTACACGCCGACATTTCTGTATGACGTCTTTACGTTGAAGGGAACGTCCATCGCAAAATAACAAAGCCAACTAGCTTTTGAATTTTCTTTCACTCTATAATTAGAGATAAATCTCGTGTAAATAAAATATATAACTTAATTAATAAACAGAAATTCTAAAAATTACGGCTTGATTGCACAACCCATCTAGTTTTAATTGAACTGGAATAATAATTGATGAGATTAAAAAGTAAATTGGATATTAATATAGTTTTCCATTGATCGTAGACGCTGGCACATGAAGTCAGATTAGGATTCTAGTGGAGATGTGGATTTCATGTATCGGAAATTCGACGGATCAAAAGACGTCGAGATATGAGTACACCAATGTGAACAGGTCCTAATTCGCCCGAAGGACGCATTGATGGATGGCGACAGCGGGACAAACTGACGGAGATAGGGCACTGGGGCGTTCGAGTATCGTATTAGCACGTATTAAGTGGAGTGGGAACCATCATCATACTATCTGCGATGTGTATTAAAGTAACGTGTCTACTACGAATATCTTAAATGTAAGATTAAAGAGATTAGAAAGAGATTATTAGGATTTGCGATCATGTGGTTAATGTATTTTCTTTGGTCACATTGTAAAACCGCCTTCATACAATATTTAATGATCTGTTTCGTTTGCTTTTCAGTGTTATGTATATTACAAAGTAATATGTATCGATTTGGGTAGGTAATATTACATATAGGGTAGGACAGGCGATGATACATTATATGATGCGTATGCGTATACCTTATAAGTACTTAACCCTTTGAACGCCAAGAACTACTAAAGTGGTTGCGTGATGTCCGACCCCTAAAGTGGCTACAGCGGATGCTCTCAAAACAATTGTCCTACTGACAAATAAGTTTTAAATTTGTTCCTCAGTAGTCAATACGTTGGTGTTGTCGTTATATTTTGATGTGACAGGCAAAGCGTGCAAAAGGTTAAATACATAGGTAGAAAAATTCCGTAACTTGGATACATATATCAGGTGTAGCCTGTAAAAAGAGCAACAACTTTAGGTATCCTTACTACACCATAAACGTATCAAATTAGTTCTATAACTTTCGAAAAACCCTTATTTTTTACCGTTTACTAAATATTAATATAAAAATAATTTTAAGCAAGCAATGCATTGTGAAAACTATGAAGTGTGTAGGCTGTTAGTAAATGTCAACTAGACTATAGGTTGCTGTTCATTGAAAATTCTATTTAGTTAAAGTACATTATTTTTTAAAGTTGTCGAACAAATATTGTTACGTTCGTGGTGTAGAAGCGATCCTGAAAGTTATTGCTTCTATTACAGCCCACACCCAGGTGATAATCACAAGTAAATTATCTCACCATGATTATAATTATTTCGGTAAAAGGTAAAAGGTCGTTACTAATCCAAATAACTTCTTCTCTGAAACACTGCCCTCTTCCTTGAAAGGTCGACTAACATCAATTTAAAAATGCCCTCTGAAACACATTTGCTTTTTCGACCTCCTTAGCAAACTTTATCTCTTTGCAAAAAGCTTTTTCAGGGAAATAGGTAATAAACTGTCTGGTTCCATTAGGTAAAATTACAACGTTAAAGACTACGAATACTGGTACTTATCGTCACAGTAAAGTGTTCTAAGTTGGCATAAAACGAGGATGTGTGGAATGTGACGTAATTCCTAACGTTTGTCAAATCTAAAATTTGATGGCATCATCGACTGCAGTGTATACAGTGTGTAAGTACGGCCAAATTTCTTAACGGTGGTTAGCATTAGGATTTACATATTTTTTGCATAGAATGACAATTGGGTACCTTAAGTTTTTTAAAGTAGTCCATATTATATTTTTTGTAGTAAGTAAACTGCTAATAGTGTTCAAAACTGTGGATATCCCTTTTTTTTCCTTTCTGCTTTTTAGAAATATTTTTTTGAATACTTCATTTGACAGATGAAGCGGTTGGTGATATGAATAGAGCTCGTGCCTAAGTCTGTAATACGTGTCTTCCATTAAAAAAAAAAGTAAAATCGTCAAGTTGTCATTTGACAGATTTGAAACATCGCCGTTATTATTTCGACTTTGTTTGTACGCGGTGCTCCCTAATTTCTGCTGTTCTCGGGTGTTTTTCAACGGCTTCTGCCTGCCCCTGGATTTTGTAGTGCCCGCATCTCACGACGACCACCATTATTTCCACTTTACATTCGGAAAGAACGCCTACGACGACGACGACGCTCCCGTATTTCTGGACAACGATTCTGACCTAAGCACGGATTCCCCGAGCTAGTTTAGCAAATAAATTGAGCTTGTCATGGCGGTTATTATGGTATATTCAAGGACTGGCGACAAGCACAACGTTGCTGAGATTCAGGGTGCGAAAACATTGATGAAAGTTGCTTAAGCTTCATGATTGACGTTAAAATGTCTTTTCTATATATATAAAACATTATTATCACTTATAATATGATTGTTTTTCTTATTTCTAGGGCTTCTAGAAGTGTTTATGTGCAAAGTGCAACCAACTGCACTGTTTTGTGTAGTAACGGTGTGGAATCGTTTTGTTCGAACGCCATACTATACGGTAGTACACTACGGTAGCAGTGTGGCGTTCGAAACGAATTCAGTATAAAGATAATTATATTTTCACTCATACAAGTGAAAATACGAAAGCTTTTGTCACTTTATTTATAAGTTGTGTTACTGCAATAAAACAAGAAAAAATCTATCAATCTAATTTTATTAAATTATCCTGCAAATTTATCAAAGCATAGGCTATGATAACACTATCATTCAAATATCTGATGTGACTGTGGTTCACTCCAGAGTGAGGTTTCAAAAATTGAAACTCCTGCACTCGCCATATTAGGCGCTCGACGAGTATGCATAAACTAGCCATTACTATCCCGAGCGAAACTTCTTTTTTGTGGGTTTTTCTTTGGATGAGACACTTCGTGGGTGAAGGAGCTTAACATTTCTTGTCGTTATTTGTTGTCTTGATCGTCGTCCTATATGGTGGTCGTCGTGAGATGCGGGCACTACAAAATCCAGGGGCAGGCAGAAGCCGTTGAAAAACACTCGAGAACAGCAGAAATTAGGGAGCATAGCGTACAAACAAAGTCGAAATAATAAGTATAATAACGGCGATGTTTTAAATCTGTCAAATGACAACTTGACGGTTTTACTTTTTTTTTTAATAGAATACACGTATTGCAGACTTAGGCACGAGCTCTATTCATATCACCAACCGCTTCATCTGTCAAATAAGGTAAACAAAAAAATATTTCTAAAAAACAGAAAGGAATAAAAAAAGATTAGCCACAGTTTTGAACACCATTAGCAGTATAAAAAAATAAAATAAAAATAAAAATAGCCTTTATTCTACCACAATATCTGATAATAAATTTACATTTAAAAATAACTTGGTATTTGAAATTAATTATTGATAACATTTTCTTATTTCTATGAAGTTATTTTAATGCATTATTTATATATTTCTGAGTTCAATTTTTTACATATTTATATCTATATACATTACAATCAGGATCTCCATTAGCAGTATACTTACTACAAAAAATATAACATGGACTACTTTAAAAAACTTAAGGTACCCAATTGCAATTTTATCCATACAAAATAATTCGGCCTACGATGTAACAAACTCTAGTGTAATCACTCATTGATAGTTTCTCTCAAAAGCTCATATCGCAAAATATTCGCAGTAATTTGCCAAAAAATAAGTCTTTTATTGGTTATCATAAGTGTAACTGATTTACACGCTGTATAACTGCTGTTTAATAGTTATTTGTTATACAAGGGGGCAAAGTTAGTGTTGTTAGCTGTAAACCCGAGCTAGCGAAAAATTCCAAGATTGAACCACGAACATAGCGAGTGGTTCAAAGTGTGGAATCTTGAGCATTGGGAGGGTCTCAAAGCACGAGAGGGGAAACACACTTTGCTACCGAGTGAAACACATACATTTTCACCTCACTACCGCAAGGAAAAAAAAAAAACTCTAAAACTTTAAAAAATATTCAAAATTATTGACATCCATCATTCAAAAACATTAAAGAACATCCGACCAGATAATATCAAAAAACACTCGGTTAGTAATAAATAATTTGTATGAAATTACTTTGCACTCTTGTGAATAAAATGCAACTTTGCTATCTGTTTTTAATGAACAAAACAGTTATTTCCTCCTAATTAGAAACTTTAGACACGTCAGAAATAGAGAAATCCCTTTCTAACAAATAGTCATTTCTAAAAAGCGTATAAGGTCAAACAATGATCAAAGGCATGTTTTACATAAATAGGTTACAAATAACGTTATCAAAGTTAAGATCATCATTCAGATGACATTAAATTGCCCACTTCTTCGCAGAATTCAACCTGTACTTGGCCACCTTCAGGACAGAATTTCCAGAAATTCTTTCTAAATTAAGAATTCTATGACATTTCAATAAAATACATTCCTTCAATATTCTACGAAAAACGTGACTGACGTTTCGTCCGTAAACTTTCTAAGAAAAACGACTGTTTTGTATTTTCTATTTACTGTATTTGGGCGTGAGTGTGTACCGTAGAACGCTAATAATTCTACCATTGAACGCTTAGTTTTCTACTTTAGTTCCTTGAGCAAATACATAAGCATCAAACTTAAGAAGCTATTCAGAAGCTACGGTTTTTTCTTAATGCTGGCATTCCTTTTAAAACCCCTGTTCCCTTCTAATGTGTTTGCCTTAGATAACATTATCAAGTATATACTTAATTCATATCCTTTAGTACAGGCTTAACTTCTGAAATATTATCCTATGCAAAGTTACACCCAAAGTTTTGGGTTTAACTGAGTCAAAGATATTCTCACAGGGATTCATTATGGAGATTACAGTGTTATTTGCAATGTTAACACAAACTTTGAAAGATTAAGGCAAGGAAATGTAGTTGAGGGTAATGTTTTGTATACAATCTGTATTTCTAGAGATGGAATGAAGGTTCTGTTTTATCCATTAAAACCACCAGTTTACCATGAACATACTCATGTCAGGCAGAAAATGTACCATACGTATGTAACACGAACTACTATTATTCTTCGTTTTACGTTCATATCACTAGAACGTCTCCACATATTGTCGACGTTCCGTGCATGGCACGCCACGGTGTGACCATCGGTAATATTTAAGCCGTTGTCTCACAGAGCTAATAGTGCTAACAGCTAGTCTGAAACAGCTGGCGCTCAAAGTCGCGAAAAGTGCGTATTGAACTTTTGATTCAGACCGGCATAGTGCCCTAGCTGTCAAATGGCGTCAAAAAGAATAAGTCGGTCCGACCGTGAGCGTTGTCAAAGTGCTCAAAGCGCGCAGCCATACAGCCATAGTCTCTAAGTTTTCTTTATAAATATATTTTTTTCACTGACACGATCCTACTACAATCATAGTATAATTAGTGTTGTGGGGGGCTTTAGGGATATTAAAGTTTATTTTGTAAAATTAAGCTTATAATTACTGGCTGACCCCGCGAACTTCGGGCCACCTCAGAATATTTATTATTCACACTAATATTTTATATTATCATTATAATATAAAAGTTTTTGAGTGTGTATGTTTGTTACTTCTGCACGTCTAAACGGCTGGAACAATTTAAATAAAATTTGGTACGGAGTTAGCTGACACCCTGGATTAACACATAGGCTTCGTTTTTTCCCTAATAAACCGCGGGTAACACCGCGGCACAGCTTTTAATACATATTTGTTTTCTTATTATTATATGTATTTTCATAGGTTTGAACATCTGCTGTGTAATTTTTAGATATTAAGATATTTTTCTATATTTCCACTCACCCATATTAACCCCAAAACCCATATGAAATCCAAATTAAAACATCACAAGTATTCAAATACAAGCCGTTCACAAAATAAATAATAGTCGCGTCCAAAAACAACAAATTCATCACTTAATCCGTTTCCCTTTATCCTTTTTCCTGCAATTGGCAGAGTTCTAAATTAACTTACTGTCCCGGAAAAAGGCACGGAAAATCAGAAGCGCTGAGCGGAAAACTATCCGGAACCAAGGTGATCATTTATGTAAACAATCTCGGCTGTTGCTAAGTGGCGAGTTCCTCTCGGCAGACGATAGCGACCTATTGAAGTATTTTTAATGCTGTACAAACTTCTGCCATCAACTTCGTTAGTGTTTAATTTGTATTGGATTTTTTCTGTACAAAATCTATCCTTCCCTAGGACACATGTTATCTCTAAACCACATTTAATTTTGAGGCGCCTCTTTCGTATTTCACTCAAATTTTTGATACTAGTTTAGCAATAGAATGAGAATTGTATCAGTTTAAAAGATAAAATGATCTTTATTTTTCAATTTAGGCACATTACATGCACTTATGAACGTCAAAGAAAAATCGACCACGGGTCGCAACCCTATACCTCTGACCCGAGTTTATTGTATGTCCATTATTACAGATAGGAGCTTCATTCTATGGTTTCAATTTTATTTTATTATATTTTAATTCTACAAGCTTTAATTAAATTGCATTGTAAGTAATGTTCGGGTGAAATCCTGCAACTCAATTTTGAATCTTTTTGTAGCTTTAACCGTCTTTGACGATATTTAGCACACTTAAGTTTGGTGACAATGCAATATTATGGTACCGCTGATGTGATCTGATGCTTGAAGCAGAAGGTAGCCATAGCAACTCCTAAAATTTACGAGATAAGCCCGTGTTTTTTAGGCTCGTTAGGATCCTCTTGATGAGTAGTTGATGATTGTGCAAAAAGAAGTACAGTCGGTAATAAAACTTCGTACCAAAAATATAACTTTTAAAAGAAACTATATCTCTTTATTGCATAACCCAAACAAAATATAAACCAGACCGGGTTTACGTTTGTCCTTAAAGTATTGGTAACACAATCGGCGGTCTTATCGCTAAAGAGAGATTCTTATTTGATTTATTTCCGAGTATTTCACCTAAATCTACTCAATGATTAAGCTATGTTTGCTACAAAAGAGGAAAATTGGAAAATACTGGCCATACGACTTCAACACTACATATGTTCCATAAGATAAATTAAACCTTTCCTAACCTACATAATTAAACTTTGATCTGTAGATACTTATAAATACTTACTCAATCTAAACTCAATTTTACGTATTTTATTTAACTTCCAGGCTAATAAAAGACGAGGAGTGCAACATTCTTCAGAACTTGTCCCGCGACGAGTTCCGTGAGTTCCGCACCCTGGTCATCGACATGGTTCTGGCTACCGACATGAGCTTCCACTTCCAGCAGCTGAAGAATATGAGGTCCCTGCTGACGCTGGCTGAGCCTACGGTGGACAAGTCCAAGGCGGCTTCATTGGTGCTGCATTGCTGTGATATCTCACATCCTGCCAAGGTATCACTAACGACATGAAAGGAACCATGACGTCTTTTTTATATGCTAGTATTGTTAACATCAAGAGTAGCTACATGTTGATTTTTGAACTTTATAGCTTTTACACATATTTTGATGATTTCCTATAACAGTTGGAACTCGACATGGTTTAAAAGGTTAGTTTTAGTCACTTAGTTTTAACGCTGACCTTACCATCAGCTCACGAAAACGGATGGGCGCCATGTTTCTTTTTCTGCTATTGGCAATTTGGCTTGCCCAACTTTCATATATTTTATATCAATTTTTTGGAGGAATTGGTGGTCCCCTCGACATGACGGTCTCAATCGGTTCTAGGGTTCAGTTTTATTTATATAAGCCTGTTAGAAAGTTCCTCAGAATCTTAAACCATTAGTAGAGGAAAAACATTTTAACTATACCTAAATATTCTTACTTTAGATAACTACCTAAACTTTATCGAGATCACAAGGAAACCTAAAGACAAACTAATCCAAAATTTCAGAGATGGGATCTTCACCACCGATGGACGATGAGTCTCCTCGATGAGTTCTTCCTCCAAGGCGACAAGGAACGCGAGCTAGGTCTGCCCTTCAGCCCCCTCTGCGATCGGAACAACACTTTGGTGGCAGAATCTCAGATAGGCTTCATAGAGTTTATTGTTGAGCCCAGCATGGGGGTGTGCGCTGATATGCTAGAGTGCATCCTTGGGCCTCTGCACTCTAGCAGCAAGACTGGCGCTAGCCAAGAGCCTATTAGTGAAGATGCTCCCGGAAAGATCGGTAAGTCTAAATAGCAATCTTTACACCAACATGTCTTTCTGCTCTCTTCGGTCAGAATAACATACAGTTTATCGTTGAGCTTTTCGGATCGCTATTAATGCTTGAAGTTTATTCATTGTCAAACATTTGCACTCTAACATACTGACGCTAGTTAAGTTACGATTGAATCACCGATAATATAGACAGTTAAGATACTTCAGGAAACATAGAGTTCTCTACATTCTTCTCAGCCCTCTCTGTGAGAAGATGCGTCTATACTCCTTCGCCGAAAATGACAAATTAAAATGATTAGAGTTAATAATCACGGATACCAGTTAATATATGTTGTAGACAAAGCACCTAGACAGGACTTAGAAATATCAGGCACTTTTAAAGGTGCGCCTGTTTAATATACTGAATCAATATTCCTATTTTTTTATTTGAATCTAAAAGATTATGCGTGTCATTAAATATTTCAGTGAACGAAACCAGCACGAAGTTCAAGATCCGCAAGCCATGGGTGGCATGCCTCAGTGATAACAAGAAGATCTGGAAGGAGCAAGCCGCTAAAGGTAATTAAATTTCTTAATAATTATTATAGGCACACTTACCACTTGCTACTATATTTCCAATCAACGGAGATAAAAAAAGCTTTATTTGTTGAGCAACTTCCTTGCTAAGACATAAGTCCTAACATTGTACTTTAAATACTTTCTCAACAGAGGTCACCTACTGTTGATGACCTGACGATGCTTAATATACTATGACGACCGGTCTGGCCTAGTGGGTATAGTGACCCTGCCTATGAAGCCGAAGGTCCTGGGTTCGATTCCCAGTCAGGGCATTTATTTGTGTGATGAGCACAGATATTTGTTCCTATCTCTGTTTATATAGATATCTGTTTTCTATCTATTTAAGTATTTATATATTATATATATCGTCATCCAGTACCTACAACACAAGCCTTACTGAGCTTACCGTAGGACTAGGTCGATGTGTGTAAGATTGTCCCGAAATATTTATTTATTTATTATTTATTTATTTATATGGAAAATAACATATGGTTGTAGGCTCTGCCACTATTGAAATCTAAATTAAACTATTTCGCGTCAGATCGCGTTCGCGTCGCGTCACATCCTTGCAAGTAAGGGCAACCGCACTTTTGCAATTTTTGCGTCACGATAGCACATCGCGCGGACAGCACAGTACCTACCATCAGCGCAGTATCTTGCATACAAACTGGTAGCATAAGTCGCAGACAATACAATACATGAGAACATTATAATGATTTACAGATGCAGAGGCCCGAGCCAAGGCTGAAGAAGAAACCACCAACCCCCCAGCTCCTGCGGCAACTGAGGAATAATATTTAGCCACATTTGTAAATAGCGTTAAATCCAACTGTTACAACATGTTCTATTCTCTCTTGAGGAAATGAATTTCCGTTAATTTATTGTGTGTAAATGCTTGCAGTAAATAAATGTCGCGTTCGAAATTTAAATAAATATTCTCGCTCCGCTAAAGAAGTTTGGATTAGGTCTTACAAAATGTGCGATTATACTATTTTAATCACAAATAAACAACTGAAATGATAATAAGAAAGAGATACCAATAACATTCCGCTACATTATTTTCATTTCCGATTTATAATAGTTAGAATAATATAATTGAAATGTAACTATTTATATTTGACTACCCGGTGTCAAAATTGGTACAACAAAACCTATAAACTAAACAGCAAAGGATATTTATTTAAAATTCTAATTCTATATTTCAACGTGTTTCGTTACGCACAAATTTTGAATTGATAGCACAATGTGAAAAGCCTGAATGTACATTCAATTTGGAAGACACCATAGTGAGCCAAATTCGATACGGCGAGCCGAATGGCGCTAGCCAGTAGTTTATAAAACTCATTATTCGCGGTTAGGATTTTCTTTAGGTTAGCCTAACGAATGGATTTTGAAGTTTTCCAATGTCAAATGCCCATTACGACTGTGTTTCTATTTTAATATGTATATGGGTTTGACGGTTGAACCTCAAAATGGCGAAGTCGTCTTGAAAATATATTTTTTGTTTTTTGTTCAAACGTTGTTTAGTGTGTAATATTGATAGCGTATTATGCAGTGATCTAACGCAGAATTGTGCAGCTAATGAAGAATAGATTTCAAAACGTGTGTCACCACTATTTTTGGTCATCACCCGGCAATCCCGGGGTCACGGCCGCCTCTTAGCTTTCTGTAAAGTCCAGCTACCACTTTACAAAACGCTAGGCCTACTACCGAACAACGTCATGCTCTAAGGGCAAACTTATATGTTATTATACTTATTTGTTATTCTACTTGACACTGGCGAAATCATCGATTGATTTATTGATGGAAGCCATATTTTTTTAAAAGAAGAAGAAGAAGAATATGTATATGATTCTAGAATGAATTGGGAGTGTTATTTTGCCCGCATCAAATCTTCATAACTAGTAATTCAACTTCTTAACATATTTTTGTTCGCAGTTGGATCGGAAACGATTCATTGTATACTTTTAGTCTACCATTGGTTTAATATCAAACTTGGTACTTAAAGTCCAATGGGTATTTGAGATGATGTAATGTCGTTAAACCTCTTAATTTATTATGAATAGGTACGCAGATAGAATAATTTTATCGTTCTTGAAATGTACAGTAGTAATAGCTAAATGTTTATAGAACTGATCGTGCTTATATCATGTCCGATAGACGATGTATAAACCCCATGGTTATCTGTCATGTTTGAACTGCTTGATCCATACTAGATGCGCAAATGGCGAACGGAGACAAAAAAAAATCTAAAAAGTAACTAACTAAAGTGCGAATAATATGCGATTTAACCTTTTGAACGCTTTTCCTCTCGCGTCAAAATGTGACGTCTACGCTATGACTTGTGAAGAACAAATATAAACCCTATCTGTCAGCAGGATAATTGCTTTGACAGCGTCCGCCATAGCCACTTTAGTGGTCGGTGGCGTGGCAGGCACGACATCCCGCGACCACTTTAGTGGTGCTTGGCGTTCAAAAGGTTAAATCAGTTTTCGTTGCCTCCGCTCGCTCCGCTGAAACTGGCTCGAGTTTTTTTTTACATTTCACACAGTATATATTGAATTTTATACCTCACCTAACTTGCTTGCACCTAAGATGCTTTTAAGGTTATAAAAAAAATATATAAACAGGATAATTGTCTATGGGGTTGAGTACGAAGAGTACTTATTTTTGGACATGGTGGAATGTAGCAAAATTATTAACAGTTTTCGTTACATGTTAAAGGGTCGATTAATTATTTCTTGTTATAATTTAGTCCTGTCTGCTAACAAAAGTAGCACAGATTGTTGGAAGGAATATTATTCGTTCTAATGACATGTTTGGTATCCCTTTACTGGGGGGGCTTTAACTGTCACAGCAATGTAGGTACTAAATTACATGTTGTAAATAGGAAAATAAATGCCATACCTAAAACCAGAGCTATGCAATGACAAACAACAAATTAACCATGACAATAAGTAACAAGAAAAAGTTGAACTACCCAGCTCTTCATTCCAACGAGTTTGATTAGTTTTCATGCATTTACTCTTTTTTACATTTCTCCACATTACAATTTAGTAACAAAAAATTAGTTAGCATTAAATGTATATGTATGAAAAATGCTGGTATTGGAGCAACTCATTCCCTATAAAATTTTATTCGCGTGTACAGTTCCTTCGCATAATATATATATACATAATTATAATTATAACACTAATAACATAAAATTGTAAACTCGAGTCTATTTTTAGGACACATATTTAACGTCCATAGAGACACGGAGTCCGTATACTATAAGGACATACAGAATTATAGATTTTACTCTTTACGACCCAGGAATACCCTTATTCCTATTTTCCATTTAAGCCCTTTTGGCGTTTTAAGTATATTTTACTCGAACTGTCCTAAAAATAGACCACATAGCGGTACAATAATGTCTATATATAACATAATTATATGTAGCTTAACTAGTATAATCTTATCCCATAAAATATGAAAAATACGCTTATTAATTTTAATGTTTCCGATTAAATTGGAGAATTGATATTCCTGACCAAATGTTATTTAAAAAGAAATCATTTTTTAAATAATATTAACTTTCTCAATAGATATTTAAATAGGTAGATAATATATTATATATAGATAGTATATTATTTTAAATAATCCACGTCCCTGTTAGTAACAACTTCTTAAATAATATCTTGATTTTCATATGTAAGTATTATTTATTACACATCATATAAAATTTGGAAATTCACATTTATTTTATAACACAAAATATCAAGGACTAATTGTCAGTTTTAAATTTAATGCTAGTTACACCGACATAAGTTGATTCTGTGTCACTGAGCGACTCAACATCTATACTTTGTCTTCAGTACAAAATGGCCCCAAAAATGACCGCTATTCTACTGACAGTTATATCAGAATTCTGATTGGCTTAAATAAAATATCATACATCAAATCTCATGCGCGGTGATTCAATATTAGACAATACTAGACTTGAGACACTTCTTTAGACTCCGCCTTCTGAGGAAACATTTTGTGGGTATGCAGGCTTCACTCATCATCTATATATATTACAATCCCTGGTGGCACAAACACAGCGGCGCTACCGCGAACAACGATATTCGTAAATTTCGGACGATTGTCTCCGTCACTCTCATGACACATTAATTGGAGTAAAAGAGAAAGATGCTCGAAATATACGAATTCGTTCGTTCGAAATGTTCGCGGTACCGTTCCAGGCCGCCCTAAGTCTTCTACTTTGCAAGTCGAAGCGCTCCGTTATTGCAAACTCAAAAATTGTTGGACTAGAATAACAGAACTGTTGCGCAGATTAAGTAGATAGTCTACTTTGTATTCAATTTAATAGCAAATTGAGTCCAGACTTGGACAGAGCGAGTTCTGATTTTAGTATCTTGAATAATATCAAAATACCTACAGGTCCCTACTAAATCGGAATCATTTAAATTAGAATTGCGGCCAAAATCGTCGTAACGTCTTTCAAACTGCATAATAAGCAGTTAAAGTATTCAAAAAATTTACCTACATGTGAAAATCTAGGTTTTAACATTGTCCTTGCAGTGTTGGTCAGCTTTTAAGGTCCCTTCGTATATATTAAATTAGATATATTTTACACGGCTGAGATTCACAAGTGTGAGTGCCGATGCCGGTTGCACTAAACAATTTACAATGTCAAAATTTTCGCTTTATATTATTGTATGAAAGGTTATAATACTCTGATCTGTTCTCTGACTATAAATAGTGCAACTGGCCCTGAGTGTAATCTTTAGTTACACATAACTAGCTGTTACGGATTTTGTGGTCAAATTATACAAAGCTCAGTCAAAAGATTTCGTGAGTCAATAAAGTCAAGCCGAAAGCGATTTTCAAATGATTATGAAAATTACTTTCAGTGTGTATATGTTTTGTCCCTCTAGTCTCACCGTCTCACGGTCTTTCCATTGTCAATGGATAAACGGAAATTGAAACATATGCGTTTAATTATGTTATTCCGATTAAAAGCCCTGAAGTGGATTCCCGAGAACTTAGTATCTATCACGAAAATCTCCGTATAGTTTTGATAAAATGATGTTTAATTAATATGGACAAAACGATTTACCTAGATTTGGATCTGATCTATATAGGATGCTTTGCTTTGAGACTAACTGAAATTATTTACATTTCAATTTATAATGGTCCATATCTACAAATTTTAATGTTTGTGTAAGGTTTAATGAAATCAGAACGTTTTCAAATAAAGTATCCTGTATACGATTATCATAAATTGAATAAATATTGATTGTTAGATAGATACAGAGTTTCGAAAATTCACTTCTGGAGGATTAACGGAACGCAACGCAAATCCACTTATAAATAATGAAGTAAATTGAATGAATTAGACTGAATGGCACAAGGTTTACGCAATTAGGTAACCACGGCATAGGTAGAACTTGAATTTAAAATGGTAACTTTAAGGAGGACCCAAAGTAAATGTACCGTCCTTCCATTAGTCTCTCTAAAGGCATGAGATAAAAAATCGTGTTGATAACTTTTTGTAAGCGCTCCACATATCGTCGCTTTTCCTCTTTCCAAGCCATGCAAATACCAACATACCAATTGTTTTTTTTTAAACTGCTGGCACATTATTCACAACAAGACACTGAAGAACAAGAGAATAACAAATTGAGTAAAAATCGCAGAAGTCAAGCGTTTTTAGGCGTAAATGTGGAGTCAGCATAAATTATCATCCCAACTCACAGATGCCAAAATGTAACAACACAAAACTCACTTTGTTCAAAATTCCAATTTACCTATACCTAAAGTTAGTTAGGTTTATCTATTATCGGAGGCCTAGTTTTTCAGGTACTTGGGACCACTCTCATTGAATATCAAGTCAAAAAACCATAATCAAAATACACTTTTAGGTCCCTAAAGGTAGATAAAAAATTGCAAGAATGGTAAGGATTTAGATTTAACCAACTGGTGACGCTTATTGTAGTAAATTATTAACAATAGATCTTTTATATATTTATTATCTAAAGAGATTTAGATTTATCAAAAATCTGTATATTATGTATGGTAGTGTACTTATAGTATTTTAATGTAAGATTAATCAAATATTACTTAGAATGTGGTTTATTAACGCCATTCTGATTGGGAATATAGCTTTATGAAAATGTAGTTTAGAATATTGAGCCTTATGGACTTAATAGATTAATGTTGTTTCTATAAAAATAGCTTGCGACATCACTCGGAGCATTTCCCTGCTTTACAGAGCCTATTTTCTTAGTAGGCACTTTATTCCTAACGAACAAATTATTGTTTACAGATATATAATATTCTATATATGAAATTATAGGCATTGTCTTTTTTTGTAAAGAATTTGAGCGAATAAATAAAATCTTATAATATTTTTAGAGATACCTATTCTAAACAAATAAGGTTACAGCGTACTTATTTACTAAATACATGGTTATCGAACTCGAAGATCTTCTATAGCCCATTTATAGTTAGGGTTAAAAAATTAACCATTTGGTTAACTATGTATCGATATAATCTGTTGACATCGGGTTACTTGGCTAAGGGCCGATTTTTCAATCGTCAGATAAGCTTTATTCGGCGAAGAACTCTATGGGTATCTGTCAGATATGTGCTTATCTGACAATTGAAAAATCGGCCGTAAATCTGGTTGGTGCAGTTGATGCGTTTTCAGGGTTCGATAAACATATATTGATATACAGGGAGCGTACCTTTCGTGCCGATGACAGCAAATTGACGTCACGTTGCATATAGGATGATTCCAGATAGTCTTATTGTAGTCATCAATCATTAATCATCAATCATTTATTCATGTGTGTTTCATACATCATAACATAATATTTTATTGTGTAATATCATAATCTGATATCAGTGATAATTGAGCATAATTTAAAATTTAAGAAACTGGATCATGATGTATGAAACATGACGTAAAATGAAGAATTGATTGATAGTAATGTAAAATAAAATGGCATGTTTTCCGCACTGATTCAGATGGAAATTGACATGGAAAATCTGTCGAAATTAATATAAAACATATTTGAAAAAATCGTTACAATGTATACTTATAATAAAATGATTCATGATTAATTTGATTGATGAATGATTAATAATTTCAAAAAAATTAGTATCACCTATATGCAACCTGACGTCAATTTGATGTCATCGGCATGAAAGGTACGCTCCCTGTTGATATATAAGTTCAATCATCTGTACGTATAAATCATGACATTTTGAAGGCGAATGAGCAAAGCAAACTTGTAACAGGTTGTTAAGCCCCATTTAGACCAGGCAAGAAGTTGTATACGATTTTCATTACATTGTGGGCTATCGGCGTACGGCGAATTCGGTCGCTTTATATAACCCCGCAATGTAATGTAATGTAAATTGGGGCTTTAGACTGTGGAAAACAAAGCGACTAGCGATATTCGATATTTGCGGATACCTAATAGCAAGTTTCTACTAAGCCACAACCTCCAGCATGTGGAGTTCGTTTGTTACTAAACTCGTTGTTTATATTTAAGTGCTAAAGGCACATTTATCGCTGATCGTTGGATCACTTTACTGTCAAAAGATTTACTCTAAGATAACGTTCGCTTCCAGAAAGTTCCCTTACCTAATTGTCGACGGAGCAGAAGGCCCACCGCGAAAATCGTATTCCTAGATTTCAAACGATTACGTAATCGGTCACTCTAATTACGCCTTAAATGGAAACAAGAGATACACGAAATTTTCGAACGTCGATGTTCGCTGTAGGCCCTCAGATGGTCATATATTAGTAATAAAAACGCCTTGCTGACATAAAAAAAAAAATTTACACTAGATACTTACACTTTACAGACAGTATAATTTTAATTATACTTACAAAGACATTCAGCCTAATGACAGCCTATAGCAGCTTGGATATGGTAACTCTGTTGTCTATCAAAAATAATCAATTACTAAAAAAACCTTCACACTCACGCGTTAAGTTTTCTTCGACTTGAAGAAAACAAGACGAATGTGTGGACCACTTATAGTTCTTGGAATATTTTAAATTGGATCAGGTATTTTAATACATATATTGTATTGTATAATATCAACAACTGGGAAATAATATAACAGAATGCAAATTGTATTGATTTTTAGTTACGCACTTTTGCTCCTAACATTTTACGTAGTATGGAAATATTGCATAAACTTGTGCATTTTTTAATGTTGATAAAATATTGAATTATACCTGACAGTCTTATAAATTATTAACTATTCGTCTACTGTAGCACCTCTATGTACATGTTATGTGAAATCTCAATTTATGTGTAATTATTTTCCTAAATAAATAATTCTTTTTCTACATTTATGTAAATAGAAATAAAACACCTGTATGTGTAAAATATATGTAAAATAAAAATAAAGAATTTCGTAGAAAATGACTATATTTCATTTGTAAAATACATTTGCGTGAAAGGACTCTTTCTTTATATGCAAGAGATTAATTAATTAGCAGCAGTAACTTTTAATTTTAATTAAAAGTATAATAGGCACAGTTTTGACAAAATGTATGATCACTATACAGCAC
Source organism: Grapholita molesta (assembly GCA_022674325.2). NCBI lineage: Eukaryota > Metazoa > Arthropoda > Insecta > Lepidoptera > Tortricidae > Grapholita > Grapholita molesta. The sequence goes on along the minus strand of CP053124.2, from coordinate 15,974,434 downwards.
TAGAGAATACACTATCAAAACTTATTAAGTTTATTTGTTTATACTTAACACTAAGCAGAAAGTATGGAAATGTGAATATTTCACATAAAACATTATCTAAACACAGGAACTTGCTATACAATTTTCATACGATCATAATAAAAATACTTAAAGTATAGTTACATTGTCATTGCTTCTACAAAAAATAAAAATTCTAGCTTAAAATATAATTATGAGTTTTATCAAATATATTAATCTGAACAGACAGCGCTCTGACATCAGTTTTTTGCCGGTTACAAATAATTGTGCCTTCAATAATATCTCCTTGTTTGACCTCTTTACAATCCCTGAAATAGAATACTGTCTGTTTCCAATGTGTCGCTGTTGTATGTGGGCCGGTTGAGAATGAAACTTTACTCGGAAGATCAAAGAAAGTATCGAAATAACCTACAAGTGATGTCAAAAGTCCATCCTTTGTAATTGGCAACTTAAATTTTGAGGTAAAATCCATGACATCAGTGTTACATGTGTTTATGTCAACCTCTTTCACCACAAATGGTGATGATAAAATATTGTTAGACCCAACAACATCCACACTAGCTTCCCTGACAACTTCAGACTTCATACAATTCATTTTATACCCGTAGACATCTGACCAGAATTCGATCAATTTTTTATGGGTGTCTACATCACCGTTCGCAACAAGACTAATATTGCATCTATTGGGCAATAATAACCCTCCAGGTTTAAGGCAGTTTTCTCTTGCATATATAACACTGTCCAACATGCCCTCAAATAGCAAGAAATAGCCCATCCATTCCGATACAATTATATCCACCTTCTCATCCAACTTCGTGTTCTCCAACCTTCCTTTAACTACTTTTATAGTTTCATGTAAATTATTTTCTCGTATAATATCCATTGCATGATATACAACTTCAGATTGGTCTAAAGCATACACTTTCTTAGCTCCTGCTGTTGCTGAAAACATAGAAAGAATTCCGGTGCCACATCCCAAGTCTAAAACAACTTTATCCTTGAGTGTTTCTTTATTTTTTAATATTGCATCTCTATAACTCTCCGTTCGTACTTTGTCTGAAAGCATGTCATAGTGAATACCGAAGTGTGCATAAGTATTGAAATATCCTTCATCGTCTTCCAAAGGCACTTTAGATACACAGTCAACAATCATAACACTGTCTCCTCCATTCGAGTTTGTTGAGCCCACATCCACAATGGATTTCATTGATGCCTGCATCTTGCTGATGTCCTCTTTAGCCATTTGCAAATGAGTTTTGCTTTCATTGAGTTGTTGAGTCAAAACTTGTATTGTTTTTTGAAGTTCAAGGAAATGACTTTGTGTTAGTGTGACTAAGCCATTTTCAACATTCGCGTGGTAGGATTGGGGGGAGCTGGGCGCATCAGGTAACGATTCAAAGTCAAACATCAGCCACTCGTCGTTTTCCACTGGTTTCAAGTATTTCTCGTCGTCCCACAAAACTTCCGAAGCATTCATTACAGCATCTACCTTCGGCTTGTGCGTTTTAATATAGTTAATTAGTTTGATATAAGAATAACAATCCATGTTAAACTTTGCTTTCAATGTGTTTAAATTGAAGTTATGTACACTCTCGCAGTGCTTTACGGCGTCTTCAATGGACAAAGAAACATTGGCACAAAACAAACATGTTACCGAAGCGCCGCCCGTTTCCATCTCCTGCCATTCGTCTTCTTCAAAATGCTCTTCATCACTACTTAAGTCTGGTACGTCACCCATGGTATTTAACGAAGAATGAGCACTTATATTGCATATATTTCACGAAATCGGAGCATGGAGACCATGTGCCAAGTGACATTGACAATATTGCTTTGCGTTTTGTTATTCTGACATTTCTGACATTGACAGCTGTGTTCAATGTTTTTTTTTAACAATGTTGTCCTGGAATCTAGCCCCTATAACGAATGATTAAAGGCGTTTTTTATATTGAGTTTACCTCAAGCGTAGGGCGCCCGACATTGTAACCATAGAAACAGCATGATTAGAAGCATAACAAAGAAATTATTTCTTAGTTTCGTAATAATCATAATTTATTACAATGAAATTAAAACTTTCTTCATTTAAAGAACCTAAGCACTTTGGCGTAGTCGTTAGTGTTAGTTGGAATAACACAGAAGATGTATTTTCTTGTGGGTAAGTAATAGCAACATATTATTTTATATTAACCCTGTTAACGCCAAGAACTATTAAAGTAGTCACGTGATGTCGTCAAATAAATTGTCGTGTTGACCGATAAGGTTTATAGAGTAAATTTCAAAACGTGTTTCACCACAATTTTGGTCATCTTACTTGACATTGGCGAAATCATCGATTGATTTACTGATGGAAGCCATTTTTTTTAAAGAAGATGAAGGAGAAGCTAGTAACTGGACAGTTTTCAATAAATGGCCACCTTATACTGAAAATGAGTTCTGTTTACTTTCAAATAGAACACGTCATTTTCTAATTGGGTTTCAATTATTGGCTACCCTTCAGAAACTGGCCACCTCACACAAATTAATTACCTAAATGCACCTTACCACTGACTCAAAAGAATTGCAATTATTTTACGGTACGTTACTACGTAGCCACGATGCAGGTGCACCTTATATTTTATATTGATGCCAAAGTAAAAAAAGACTAATTAAGTGAAATAACCTAACTTATAATGTTAATAATAGGAGAAACTAATTAGAGCAAATGACCCAAATTTACTGCTTTCTTCGTTATTATAGCGGTTTATAAAGCATTACGGTAATTATGATTATAGAGACGACCACAAACTATTGAAATGGAATTTGGTGAACAGCGAATGTATGGTGGTCACGACATTTCCGGACGATTTCTATCCGACTGGCATGCACTTGTTCCCAAAAATCAATCAAGGGGCAAATAAACACCAGCACGATGTCATATTAGTCGGATCTGCTGACGGAAAGTAAGTAGCCTAATATTTAATACTATCTTTATTTATTTATTTTTAACCGAACATTTTATAGCTGGTAGATAAAAAAAAATGAGACGACAGAAACAGCTACAAGAGTCAATCTTTTCTGTAGCAACTTATATATTTTTTGCACAAAAAAATGTTTAAAAGAGGTGGACTTAATGCCTTATGGCATTCTTTACCAGTCAACCTTAAAGTCTTAAAATTTTATTCTGTTAAGTATATAAATTATTATACTGGGTAAAATTTATATCGAAATTAATAGTATGTTTTTCTACCTCCATAAAAAACTAGCCATTGAATTCCTACCTATATAGCCAGAATATATACTACTGACCACGATATAAATTTCATTCTGTATATTTTAAACAGTGATCGGATTGATGATACAATTTGGGGTGAATGACTCAACGTTATTATTTAAGATGGATGTGATTCGGGATTTCCCGGGATTATGGGAGGTTAGGCTATATAAACAAAATGAAAACGTTCGCTATCAATAATAGATTAATAGATTATTTAACTTACATATATTTAAAAATACTTTAGATATAAAACAACTTAATTAAACGGAATCACCACTTTTTTTATTTACCTTCTTTAGTTCTTTGAATTTTTATAAAAGTAGATAACAAAAAGAACCGTGGGATTTTAAGTCATATCCATGTTACGATATCAGACTAAAACCATTGAAATCACCACAAATCATTGAAGTATAAGTATCATAAGTAGTATTTTTGTTAAAAACACACTCCGAATTTTTCGTATTAAGTCTTTAATTCCGATTTGATTTGATTACTACGTAGATTCCACATAGTTAATCATAACGGGCGCATCGAAAAAACTGTCGCCGCCCACCAAGGCGCCTGTCTTGTTGCACAATGGAGCCCCGACGGAGCCAGTCTTTTGACAGGTATGTGGTTGGTAGCAATTATAATTCTATAACGAGGCATTACCTTAATCGTCATCATCATCACCATTTTAGCCGCAAGTTCACAAGTAAGTCTACTACTGGACATAGGCCTCCCCCTAAAATGACTTTTATCATCTTGGGGGGTAATCTCATCCGTTAGTGTTTTCCCTTTGTCGCCTCTTACGACACACCCGGGAGGAGATGGGATGGTGTTATTCTCAGCCGGTGTCACAAGGCAATTCATTATTTTCTTATATTAGGTCAGCAAAAAAATCATGTAGAATATTTTACTGATAAAAAAAAAAAAAAAAAAACATTTTCACGTGTAATAAGAATAATTACAAACCCTACAAATCTGCAGCAGTTTTATTTCTGGATCATCAATAAGGCGAACAGTTATTTAATTATATCTCCCAACCAACCCTAACATAAAACTGTAGTGTACCTACACCTAAACAGTTCATTCTAACCCAACTGATATTCGGAAAGAAAATTGATTTGCTGTCGTAAAAACGTAGGCCACATAATATGTAGATGGGTTAATTCGACTCATACAACATAGTCACAAAGAAGGTTAACAGACAATTTTTATAAAAATAAGTTCTGAGCTAATTTAGCAAGAGATACGGAGGAAAAATTAGTACCTACTGGAACCTTTAGTACTTTCTTTGCTGACTGATAATATATATTTTTTAAATTGCTTAAATATTTTCTTTTAGCTGGTGAAGACGGCTTTGTAAAAATATGGTCTCGCAATGGTCTACTCCGATCAACCCTGGTCCAGTCAGACGTTTCATGTTACAGCGCCGTGTGGAGTCCAGACAGCGCCGCCATTTTACACACCAAAGGAGATTTTCTTGCTATAAAATATTTGAACTCTGGCTCGAAAATAACTAAGGTAAACTTTCTCATCTTAAAATTTCTGTGCTATTTAAGTCTGTGCATTCTTAAAACTCTTAACCCTTTTCGAGGCCCTACCAATACGAATGGTTTTCCCAGAAATCCCAAACATATTCTAAATAGTTACGTTTTGGTTATTTAATTTAAATATAGTAAATTTTTGGGATAGTCCAATCTATTATGAACCTTAAAGTCGAATGCTTTGGTTGAAATTAAATTGACACGCATGTGGTCAATAAATCGTACTATGCCTGTAAAAGGGTTAACATACAGGACCTCAGAAATGTATTTTTTGCTTCTTGTTAGATATTACGTAATGCGTTTGTTTACGCGTCACACCTTCATAAATTTATTGAAATGCTGAAGGAAAAGACCAACTGTATTTTTAAAATTGGGATTATACATACTTTGGATGATCACTCGTTAATTATTGATACGACATTCACAGAGGTTTTATAAACAGTATTTTCAGTTGATAAATTAATGCGTTTCTCCATGTTGATTTATTTATTTTGTTGCAGTGGAAAGCTCATGAGGGCATAGTACTCTGCGTAACGTGGAATGCCAATAACAATCTCATAATTTCTGGCGGAGAAGACGGATTTTTTAAAGTTTGTAATAGAATGCAACATTTAAAATGACAAGACAATACTTTGTTTTTATTAAAACATAGTTTTTTACTACATCTAACCATACGTGATATTTTGTCGGCTTTACTTTAATAAATTCAATGGTTTTACAGATTTGGGATACGTTTGGACAGCAAATTTCAGTCAGTGTGAAACATGACCAGCCAATTACGAGCGTAAGTTGGGATCCAGCGGGAGACCTTTTCGTCGTCGGTAGTTACAACCTGATAAGGCTGTGCAACGCAAATGGGGTGAGTTTTTGAAACTAGTCTGCAAGTAACTGTAGGAAAACTACGTCCCTTAATAATTCTAAACACCCTTCACAAACTGTCATGTCTTAAGAGTTGCAATAAGGTTAATTAATAATTAAAGTAATGTGGACACATTTATTAATTATTATGTAATTGATTCCAGTGGTCCCATTGTCTTGATCGTCCTTCGACGGGAAGTATTTATAGTATCGCCTGGTCCTCGGATGGTACACAATTAGCAGCTGCTTGCGCTAATAGTCAAGTACTCTTTGCGCATATTATTGACAGGTACCTATACTACCTGTGTGTATCCTATCAATTAAAATTACATATAATTATGTTTTGCTACATTTAGTTTCTAGTCTGTTTAGTTTCAGTTATCAGACTTTTGACCTAATTCATATGTAATATGAACTCGATATTTGTGATGTTTTCAATTACAGCAAGTAATAAACAAGAGATTATTTTACATGTATACGTCTAAAATAATAACAGTAAATTGTCTTATTATTACGTATAAGCTATATTTATGCGTTTTTTTAGAGAATATACATGGAAAAACTATGCATGCACTCAAACTGGCCGAAAAGTCATCGCAATCAAAGACATCACGACGGATCAAAGTGACCAGCTCGATTATCCGGACCGAGTGATACAAATAGCACTAGGCTTCAACCATCTTGTGATAGCTACGGTCAAACAATGCTTCATACATAAACTAACGTCGTGGAATACCCCGGTGACATTCGATCTGAAAGAAGGCACCATTAGCATGATATTATTGGCGGAAAAGTAAATATTTACATGCTTTAACACACATTTTCTTTAAAGTTTATTTAGATGGGTTGTCCAGAAACTATTTTTTGTTTACTTTACGATTTGTAGACATTTTATAGTTTTTTTTTTTGCTTTCACATGCGGCGTCCATTAGAAGATACATAAATAGTTCAGTCCAATTTAAATGCTCGGTTGCAATAGATAGATGACACTTATGAGGGCAATAACTACTAAGCATCATATAACTGTTCCTCTGTTTTCGGTATTAAGTGGTGTAGCGCCAACTATCTGTGAATGCAAGTCGATTAATTTGATAGCGACAAATCCTAGTTTAGATCAACCGTAGTTCAATAGATGGCGCTACTGGATTGAATTATGAAAACGTGATTTTGTTCACATTGTCATTCTAAGGTGGCTACCGATAATTGTGCTCTATATTTTACAGATGTTTATGCATAGTTGAGCGTACAGGAGTGTCTATCTACAGCTACATGGGACGACTACTAGCGAGCCCGCGTTGGGGTGCCCGACCTGAAACTTTAGGGCGTTCTGCCTTGTCATTAGGCCCTGATGCTCTAGCAGCTATCGATCAGAGTGACAGAAAACGTGAGGATGTTTGCTTTTTGGGATTTGGTATTATGTAGCTCATACTTTATTACATACCGGGACTGGGTTAGCGCAACCTAACAAACGACTGAACCCTCACCATGAGTTGAGACTTTGAGGTTTTCGATAACGAGCATCGAGTTTACTATCTGTGCATCTCGCTTGTACTATTTTAGCGTGAACGAGATGCACAGATAGTAAATTCGATACTCGTTATCGAAAACCTCAAAGTCTCAACTCATGGTGAGGGTACTGGTATAAAAGTCATATACATAATTATTACGATGTACTAAACGCGTACTTCCACGCGCCACATATGCATCTGCTTCTGGTGCTTAAAAGGTTGTACGTAAATTCAGGCAGTGGCAATAACAGTCATTTAAGTTATTCAGTAAGTTGATCACAAAGTCTAGCTTATATTTCGATTTTGCAGTTATTTTATAGTATATATGTCTCCTATATATTATGCTATCGGCAGTCTTTTGTTTCAGTGATCCACGTTTTTGATTTGCCCACCGGTCTTATAGTACGTAGTTCTACAGATAATACTGTCACCAAGCTATCCCATAAAATGACGGTATCAACCATCGCCCTTAGTCAAACGGGTCCTACATCTGAGAGACAGTTGGCATTGTTGGACTACAATAGAGACCTTTACGTGGCTACTGTAAAAGATAACAAACCAAAGTTTGTAAAATTGGGTAAGTTATTGGGAATTCAAGTTAGATTATAGCTTAAAGTATCTTCCTGTGAACTTTTATTAAAGGAAATAGTCATACAACTTTAAGGTGGCGATTGTCTTTCAGAGCTATAAATACTTAATGTGCTTCTTGCCATCGAGTCTAACTTGTTCATCAGGTTTAGGTAGTCATGTTCCTGTATGACGTGTAAATAATGGGTGTCATATTAAAATTTATGTATTTTGATCTTTTATATTTTGTTCAACTTGTTGCATATTAAAAACTTTAAAAAGTATCCAGTTTTAATATTATTCTACACAGATATAAATAAATAGATATTCACACGAGACATCCTTACATAAATTTACTTAGCCCCACGGTAAGCTCATGAAGGCTCGTGGTGTGGGTACTAAGCCAACGATTTATTTACTATACAAATACTTAAATACATAGAAAACACCCATGACTCAGAACTTTTAAGTTCACTACTCTACATATCTATACCCGAAAATATCTGTGCTTGTCACACAAATAAATGCCCTTGCCGAGATTGGAACCCAGGACCGTCGGCTTCATAGGCAGGGACACTACCCACTAGATCAGACCAGTAACTGAAACTCCTCTACGATAGAAAGAGTTTTTTTACAGGATCGCAGATCCTGAGTATAGCTTGGAGTGCTGAAACGGAACTACTTGTTGGGTTACGAGCCAGCTCAGCCGTGGCCTGGTGCGCTCCCAAGGCCGCGACGCAGCCCGATTGGCTAGCGCTGACTACAGTAAATAAGGAGATCAGGTAAGTGTCACAATTAACTTATTTTTTTTAAAGGAACAGATAGTAAAAAAAATAGGAATTTTTCGTCACCACGTTATTAAAATAGCGAAATAGACTTCTCAACATTTATTAGTTCAGAGGCTCTAGTGTAAGTTTCTTTTGACGTAAAACAACGTTTACGAACGCGTAAGTGATAATGTTATTTATATGGGAAAGGCAAACGCGTTCGTCATGTAAAGTTACGTTAAAAACTTACACTCAGGGCTTTGACAAAAATGCCAGTTTAGTTCACGTTTGTTTAATTGTAACGCGCAACATGTTAATTGTTGGGAATAACTGGAAGAGTTTGTTGAAGAGTTTTATAAAATACTTAATATGGCATATTTTGCGAAGCATTCGTAGTAACATTTTCATGGTTAATAACAATTTCAATGTTATTTAGACCGTGTAATGTCATATTATAATACTTATAATTATTCAAATGCATTAGCTACTTCCTTCCTTATTCAATTGCGTAACATAATTAATTATTCTTTTGTGTTCAACGTGAATCGTTGAATTAAAATTACCTTGTTTGTAATTTGTTATGCACAGTGTAATTGTTATGGGAATGTTGCAATTATCATGGGGAGGCAGCAATTCTTAGAAACAAGGCTGACAGTTGATGTTATAAAAGTTTTAATACTTTTAATATATTATTTAAGTTTTATTTTTACCAATATAATTGTTAGGTACTTCAGTCCTCACATTTCCTTAATAGTGATCTCGGTCGCAACCCTACGGTGATGTGCGTGGAAGATGGCGTCGCTCGGATCTGTCGCGGCAACGGCTCGCTACTTCACGTTTCTTTAGCAACTTTCCCGGAAAAGTTGCTCAAACACGTCGCTGCTAATATGTGGCAAGCGGCTTTACAGGTACATGTGACTATTCCATAGTGTTTTTTTTTTTTGCTTGTCATTAATATAGAAATAAATACGAAGCTATTTAATATTATTATTAAATTTAAGTTATAATTAGCTAGCTCTTAACATGCATATATTCCATTAGCAAATTTTAATGATTTTTTTTATTACTTAACCAGAAATCATATTATTTCTATTAGAGTTAGAGTTATAGTTTCAAATTAAAGTATAGGCAAGCTCTTCGTATAAAGCTAATGAACCATTTTACATTTTGTGATTTTACATTGTATAGTAGTGTACTAATTTGATTTCTAGTAGTAACTTAATCTAGTGAAGTATTTAATATAAGTAATATGTTAATTAAGTACAGACAAACAAATGTAAAAATTAGTTAACTGCCAAAGTCAAAGAAATATAATTCGCTGCCCTTCGTCTGTATTCTCAGAAAGATATAATTTGGGTCTTTTCAAGGCAAGACTAAATAGGCTGTTACTGAACCAGCGTACCAAATTCAAACGCTGGTCAGTATTGTATAAAAAAAGTCTCAAAAATATGTGCTTACCGATCAATTCTACTGTACTGTAAGTAAGGTTGTAAGACGTATTTATAAAAGGATTCTTTCGGTACATATTTATGCCCTTGACTATACCTAAGTTAGCTGAAACGTTTTAGCAATTAGGTACAATAAAAATTGCTAATGAGACCGTTTTTTAAAGCTGTGCCGGACGGTGGAAGATGACACTTTATGGGCGTGCCTCGCTGTTCTTGCCTGGCAACATCATCAACTGAGTGTGGCGGAAGAAGCCTTCTCTCTTATAAGACAATACCACCAAGTGTGCTATATACAACATTTAAGGGTAAAAAACATCTTTTTTTATTTGATAGTTATATATACCTACTTTACTAGTAGTTGTAGGTAGGATAATTCAGTCTACTTCAGCGTCCCGAGATCGTTAAGGGTTAAATACTACAGTTTGAAGTAAACATGGCCGTTCTATTAATAATAATAAAAAACGATCAAGAGCATGTGATGTAGGTCCGTAATTTTTGAAATAGACTAAAAACGGTTCAATTGTTAAATTTCAATATAATTATCCTTGCCTATCTCTTTCTTTTTCCCATAGGTACCTGTCCAGGTACATGACACTTCCTTTTTTATTTCACCACTTCTTCTGCGTGATTGAATTACGTATTTATACGAAATTATAGCTCTCTAGGCGTAACGTCACTAGAAATAGCCGGGGAACGATAGCTAGACAGATATGGCGAAACTGAAAGGGTCCGTAGATGACTAGAAATCTCGAAAAAAAAAATGAAACTGAAAATGTATTGTTACAGAACACAATACCGGAGCGATTGACATCGAACGAAATATCAGCAAAATAAATAAAAAAAATGTAATTTTGCAATAAGAAATAAAACAAAAGCCATGCAAAAAGCGTCTACCTTTATTTTAAATCTATTTTTAGTTAACCATTTAATGTAAAAACGCCTAAGGTGTTACGAGTCTTCCCGAATCCCGATCCCGTATTTCCAACACTATCTCTGTTTGTTACACCTTGTTGCCTATGTTACATCTTGCTCTTCGAAGCCGGGTCGGCTGTTTCAACTCAGCCAACCACAGTGCTCAGCGCGGCACGCTTTTTCATTCAGTAAAACTGTCAAAGCCACAGGTTGTGCATGTGTATGTATCGTGCGTGAGTAACTTACGTTTCGAGAAAATAAAGTAAAATAAAACTACAGAATCAAAGCTAAATGTTTAACAAAAACTGTGTCTGACTATTCGTCGCAAACCTAAATCGAGTGTCATTCTATCTATTTCTAATATTATAGTTCGTGCCCCACATTTTAAAACGACGAAAGTTATTATCAAGAAAGAAAAGTGTGATGTTCATTTTAATTTGTTTTGAAAAATGCGTGCCGTGAATAAATTGTTGTTGTTAAACTTTTTCCTGTGTGTGTGCGGGGGTGATGAAGAAATTTCAAATGAGATAGAGACAAGAAATCATTCGCTAGAGTTGACCCAGTCCTTGAACTTAGCTCGGCAGGAGTTGATTCAAGATACTTGTGCTCGTTTTCCTCCGCGATGGAGGCTAGATGACCTGCCACCAAGTCGTTTGGAACACATTTTGGTAGACGAACACCGAAAACTTCTATATTGCTATGTCCCAAAGGTGAGTTCAAGGCAAACTTGTCTAGTATTTGATTATGCTAAAAATTCTTAGAAGTAGACAACTACGATCCTTGTCTTTGGGGATATTTCCATGGAATTTTTTTAACTTATAACTTCAAAACAATATCAGTTAAAAGACTTGATATGTATCAGTGTACTGTAATCAGTATAATTATCTATTTCTTAATACAGGATCAATTAATGAATCTATTATCATATTTCTCTAGTAATGAATAGCCTGAAAATATTATTAGGAACAAGGAAATTACTGAACAGAAATAGTATACTCTTATGAATCTAAAGGTCTGTTTGAAACCCTATGTCCCAGGACAAACAAAATTAGATTTAGATAATTCTTTAACATTTCTGAATTTAAAATTTCATTTGTTTGTGTTTGCAAAAGGTTCAAGGTTCAAAGGTATATTCTACAAAATGTAAACAGAAAAAAAAACTTTCAAACTTTTTTTGTAGGTTGCCTGTACAAATTGGAAGCGAGTCCTTATGATACTGGCCGGTAAATGGAACAACACAAATGTCCTATCCATTCCTGGTAGCCTGGCACACTCTCCGGGCATGTTCAGAAACTTAAGCTCCGTGTCCAAAATAGATAGAGAATATATGTTGGAGAATTATCACAAGATGATTATAGTGAGAAATCCGTTTGAGAGGTTGCTGTCAGCTTATAGGAATAAGCTGGAAGGAGAGACACCTAGTGCAAAGTATTTTCAGGTAAGTTATATTATATGAGTTGTAAGGCAAGTTAAAAAGAACAGAGAAGTTAGGATCACACATGCTTGGTAAGTTTTTTTATTTATTTTTTAAGCTCAAACGTCTGCTAACAATACCATAATTCTTAGAAATAAAGCAAAAATAGGCACCTCCCGTGGAGAAATTCACGGCCTTTGGGCAAGCCTCTGTAGCTCAGTTGATAGAGTGATGGGCATGTATCAGAGTTGCGAGTTCGAGTCTTGCCCGGGCCAGTTGATTTTTCCTTTATTTCTAAGAATCAAAGGCTCACCATACAAAAAGTTTTTATATGTGAATTAAGATGAATTTCTTTTCTTTGAAAAATAAAAGAAAGCAAAGAATTGCTACTTTATTTCCTTTGATAAAAGATTTAAATTTCATTGAAAGGCAGCATACATTATAAATTGTAATACACACTGGGTCTGACAACACAAGTACATAATTATAATCTATTTCAATGTATAATTTATATAGTCTTATTACTATTTAAAAATCTAAGCCAATCAAAATAGTTAAATAATTTCTTTTGTTCCTAGTTGACCAGCACTAATTATATATTTTATTCTTTATATTCAGGATAAATATAGGAACTTTGGTGAAAATATAAAAATAGGTCAACAGTAATGTTAAATAAAGGCATCGATATATTTTTAAATACACAAATTATAGTACAGCCTAAACATCAAAAGAGTATAGCCTAAAAATGTGTTACTCAAACTAATTAGCTAAATTAATCTTACAATGTAACAGTAGCTATTCACAAGAACAATTACTTAATTTAAATTGATATGAGGCTATTGTCTCAGTCCAAATATTCCGGCCTTGCTGCCCATTACAATGATTGATAACCAGCTATTTTACAAGTGGCTGATAGGACTAACAAATTATTATGCTCCACTATCGTAAAATTGATATCGTTTTAAAATAAATAAGTATTTTATAGATCTTATACAGTACACCATACAAATTCTATAGTGTACCAAACTTTATGAGTATTTTGGATGCTACCAACTATATGACGCTGGCTGTACTATGTAGTAGGTTTGCTGAGAATTACATGTATCTAAAGAGCATTGGTAATTTATAAGCTTTATGCTGTTGCTATTTTAGGGTTCCATAGTGAACTATGTAGTTTTGCCATGTCTGTCTGTCCGTCCCTGGCTATAATCAATGTTATTAGAGAATCTAATAAATTGAAGGTGTTGTCATAACTAATAACGACGCCCTAAATTTACTAGGTTATCTAATAAATAAACGTAAATAGCGAAAATCGAGACATTTACAAAGTCGTGCTCAAGCCTCTGACTGCCCAATACACCCCTACCTCCACAAGAATGTGTTCGGGAATAATCGCTCTGGAAGTTAAAAAATAGTGGCACGTCTACGGGTAGTCTAATGTTTATAAATTATAAGCTTTAGCGCTTGTCTAGAAAGATCTAACAGCTGCTAAAGTCAACATATTTATTTTTTGTATGAGAACTGAAGCTGAGTTTCTGTTTTAATTACAATTTTGATTTCTGCACACGGCTTCTAATAAAATATTTGTATTCTACAGGCGAACATATAAGGTATAGGCTCTGTTCATACAAAATCTACGAAGGTGTTTTATTAATTATTGGGCCTTGAGATTTTTTAAAGTCCTATATTACGACGTTATTTTCTATCGCAATAGTAGAAACTAATATGTATAACAATGTACGTGAAAATCTTAGATAACGACCGGCATAATGAGATCGCAATCTTCACACTTTTACGATCACAATTGCGTAGTTTATTAAAACTTTCGCTGCCTATCTAATGTAAAACGCAAAATTTATTCATTGCTCAGCGTCACACGTGTGGACATTCGTTAACGGCCATTTTGGTTTTAGGGAAAACCGTAAAATTTATTCTTTACGAAATGTAGGAAAACCAAAATAAAGTAAGGCAGCAAGAATATAGTTTTATGGGCACCCTGATAGTGAAGTAGCACGATATGAAATAAGCACGAGTTGCCTCACATTCCGGTACCTTCACGAGACGTCTCCCGGTTAGAAGCCCGGTGTTCCGGTCTTACCAGGACAATGTCTATATGCTTGTTGTACCTACATTATCCCGGTCTAAGAATGAAATAAAAACTTCATGATCATCATCATATCAGCCAAAGGACGCCCACTGTTGGACATAGGCCACCCCCAAAGCGATCCAGTATGACCGGTTTTGCGCCATACGCGTCCAGTGGCTTCCCGCGATCTTTACCCGTTCGTTCGGTCCACCTCGTCGGGTGGTCTGCCCACGCTACGCCTTCCGATACGCCACTCGAGAACCTTTACCCCCCCACCGCCATCCGTTCTGCGTGCAATGTGCCCTGCCCACAACCACTTAAGCGACCCTTAGGTCTAGTTCCGTTACTTTGGTTCTACTGCGAATACATTACGTAGGTACATACATTTCAGCCGTATGCAGTCCACTGCTGAACATAGGCCTCCCACAAATATGACTTGTATCATCTTGGGGGTAATTGTTAATTGCCACTCTTGGCAGGCGGGTTGGCGACCGAAGTAGCTGTAGATTGGGTTTCGACGGACGCTGCTGCCCGTCCGTAGGATTTTTCTCTTTGTCGCCTTTTACGACACCCGCGGGAGGAGATGGGGTGGTGCTATTCTAGTCAGCCGGCTTCGGGGTCCCTGTCTACGTTTCCATATTTACGGCAACCCTGAGCTAGCAACAACTTTGCAACCTTCTACAACAGAAACGACTCATTCATTAGCTAAGTATTATATTTTATTAGGAGCTACTACAACATTAGTTCATCCGAACGTTACGTTTCTTATGAGCTATAATATAACCAGTTCTTACTAACATATTGAAATGATTATGATGCAAGCCAAATACCTATGCGTACCTATGCAATGGTTTCATAGGCTGGCATTTTGCTGCGGGTTATAAAGCTAGTCATGATACTTATTTCTTCAATCAAAGTGCTTAGTCTTATATAAAGTATTAAGCAAGCATTATTTATAAATCTTATAATAGTTTTCTCCAACATCAGTGCTAAAAAGACTAAGGATTTAAATTTATGTATAACTTTAAGGAGCAACTAATTATCTGGCTCTAAAGAAAATCGGAAGATTCACTAGATTTTAAACAATCGTATGAAGCCAGATTTTGGGACCCGGGTATGTCCTTAAACTACGTCCAACAATGAGAGGTAGGGCACAGCGTTGACCATCACGCTTGAATCTGGGGCAGCCCAACTGGGGAAGTACCTCCTCCTTACAGAAGACCACAGCCATAATAGCACTGCCACCTTTCAGGTATGTACCTAGTGTTGTGTTCCTGATGGTGAGTAAGGTTCCCAGAGCTCCAACTCCCCTTAAAGGCCGGCAACGCGCTTGTGACTCCTCTGGTGTTGCGAGTGCCCATGGGCGACGGTAATTGCTTAACACGCAATCCGTCTGCTCGTTTGCCGCCTATCTCATAAAAAAAAAAGCTTTTTATAAAAATTATAAAGACAAAAGTAGACCTAATGTTTCGTCTCCACGATACCTAGTATCTCTGGAAGTCTGGACTAATCATATCTGTACGTGGATATGGCTATCTACGTATAACAAAGATACCTACATCAAAAGCCTATTAGGTAGGTAAGGTACGATTAAGTTTTCATTGGAACTACGGAATTATACCTACACTTCCAATAAGCAGACTGGAGGACAGATCTTTGAACTCAAGAAATTATTATTATGTAGTCAAGAATTCAAGTCCAAAGCCAGAGTTTTGAGTTCATTTACCCCTGTATCCACGAGATCTGAGACTGATCTAAGAATTCATATATGCGTTAAACTTTCATCATAGTAGGTATCACGGATTTTGTTTAAAATTAGTGTAAAACGGCATGGCTTTAGGAGATTTTGGTGCTACTTTGATAGTTTTAAAAGTTATAATATTTGAAATTTGCCAGATATTTTTTTTAAACTACTAGAATTGGCGTTTAAAAAATGTATCAAGCCTAACATGATTTTTATTAAGTCGTCTCTGCATTTTAAAGCTTCCCCGTTTTACGTACATGAAAATGATTCCAAAATTTTTAACATTGTTAATTAATGAAGTAAAATTAAAATAAAATATATAAATAATGTTTTCTACTTACTTTAAATTTAATTCCATAGTTACTTTAATATTATATATGCGAAAGTAACTCTCTTTGTCTGTCTGTCTGTTACCTATTCACATTCAAACCACTGAACCAATTGGGATGAAATTTGGAATGGAGAGAGTTTGACCTACGAGAAAGGACGTAGGATAATTTGTATCCCGCAATCATACTTTAAAGACGGGCATGGCTGGCCGAAGTCGCGAGGAAAAGCTAGTATTATATACATAGGTTAAGACGTCACTTTAAAAGCAAAAACACTGAAATGGGTGGGCCACATGATGAGAGTTGGTAGGAAAAAGTGGACAGAGTACACCAGGTCCACAGTGGACCCCCAGATAGAAAAAAAAACGATGGACGAACGAGATAAAGAGAAACGCAGGTCCATTATCGTATAGAACTACCTTAAATAGAGAGGAGAGGAAGGCGTTGGAGGAGACCTTTGTGTTGTATAGACACGTGGATAAATGGAATAAAAAAAAAGTTTATCAGCAATAAAGGTTATTTAGATTAAGTAGCTTAAAAAGTTATTATCTCTTCACTGTTATATTATTTTGATCTGAGCAATTTAATTATAAGTGATGATGTCAATAGAAATTCTTCCGAAAGGGTTAGCTTTAAATACGTAACTACTTTATTAAGAATATTAACAAAAGAGACAGGAAATGCCAGTCATAGCGGAACTGCGATAAACGTAGCCATTCTGCAAATAGCTTAGATTGATTCAAACCACGACCTCTTTCAATATTGTACGGTTTTTACGAATCTCCAACTTTGGTCACAGAACAATAGTTTATTATAAAGGTTCGCTTTGCAAAGAGCCGTTAGACTGCCTGGGTTCAGTATTGACTATTACACATGAAAGCAACTTTCAGAACCAAGGAGATAATTAAGATATACATGAAATACTATTTAATTTTGTTGACAGCCTACAACATCAAACTAATGTAGATTATTACCAATTTACCATTATTGTAGGTATTAAGGCTTAAGGGCGCGTTTTGTGGCGTGGCGCAGCGGGGCGCGACGCTGCCGTCCGAATGTGTGCCTTATTTCGTTACATTAGCCCACAGAGAACTACCTATAGAGTCGCAATGTTGTTCATTTTGTTCGCGATACAAGCTGCCAACACAAGAGGTGAAATGTGAGGGGCGGGAGGGCGTTAACTTCGCTGCGATTGGTTGTCTCAAGGACGACGCGCGGTCGCTTGAGCGTGTAGTGATGGGACATGTTTTTTACCGGAAACCGGTAGTCATTTATGTTTGGTAAACAAAAGTAACTATAAATATAAATCAGTAGGTATAGTAATATTATTTTAACTTACTTCAAAAGTATAGGTTAAAATACTAAAAATTAAATGTGTATGACAGAAATAAGAGCTCCAGAAAAGAGTACAAATTACGATGCGAAATGGTACAATTTTTTTGACCAAAATAACGATTATAATATTATGTACGAGAGTGGTTTGTTTGTTCATAAACCACTCTCGTACATATCATAATGTGGGTTGGAATAACTTCTATAATTAACAGCCTATTTAAAAAAATGTCTTTTTGAATTAATTAATTAGTTATTAATTAAATTGTTATTGTGTGTAAATAGTGCATTATTGCAAATACTAGTCATCCTGGATGAGTATCAGTTAGCCGACCGGACTGAAGGTGAGGAACGAGGTCAGAATATCACTTGCTGTCTAAACAGTCCCTAATTCAAAAATAGGACAAATTGTATGAATGGAATCTTGCAAATATATTAAAGTTAATACGTAATTTGTATTTTTATAAAAATACAAGGGTTTCAAATAAAATACATATTTAATCACTAGAGATACATTATTCGTATGTTGTTTGTGTAGAGGTAGACCATAGCTGTGCCCCCTAAGGATTCTCTGTAGACCACCTCGGCCACCATGGACTCCCGTGTTCTTCGGGCGCTGGCCGCTTGTCCCGCCATGCTACGTTAAGTTAAACTATATTCTCAGAAGGGCGCTTGTCAGCGCGAACATCCCCGCCACTCTGGTACACCAGATTGTGCGGGGTCAGATGTCGTTAATACCCGTTGTTGGAGAATGGGTCGCGCACTGGTGTGCTATTCTATGACACTAGACCCAAGGACTCACCAAGTGGATTCTAAAAAGCCCCCATAACATACCTCTATCTCAATCCAGCTATGAATGCCCTGGGACTTCTTCGAAGTTCATCATCAGGCCCATTCTATGACTCTGGACCCCAAGGACTCACCAACCCCCTCTAGTCCACTACATAACTCTACATAAAACTAAGTATGCGTACATACATATTCTACCACTACTAGTTAGTATTAAATATAATATACTATACTATATAAACTACTGAAATATAAATATATCCGTATCCCTGATTTCTATTATATTTTGTAAATTCGGTACACCTTCGGTAATCCTAAGCACACGATTACGGTTAATACGGTAACGACATCAGCACATCACTAGAGCTACACGTGGCTTCGTAAGACAGGAATAGCACACTGTATTTACAATAAGATGAAAAGAGACAAACAACTATCTACTTCTGTAAGCGACCAGTATAAATGAACTCCGCTAGGAACAAATAATTTTTCAATAATATAATCATTTTGACTTATCTGTGGAATGTAATACCATCTTTCTTGTAATTTGATGTCTTAGAATTTTTACCACACCATCTTACAGTACAATGACACATGATGTCAACGTTTTTATTATAATTATCTATTTTTTTGTGTAGTAACAATGTGCACTGCGCGCAGGTCAGATACTTGGACGCAACTGAACGGCACTGCGCGCGACCGGGAATTATATAAGCCTTGTATGCCATACGGACTGATGATCGTCAGTGCCCTGCAATACTTGTCTATAGGTTTACTGGTCTGTGCATTAGCCACACCGCTGTCACGTACCCGCTGCGCCACGCTCTCAAAACGCGCCTATCTGCCCAAACCTTTAGTGG
Organism: Grapholita molesta; assembly: GCA_022674325.2. Taxonomy (NCBI): domain Eukaryota; kingdom Metazoa; phylum Arthropoda; class Insecta; order Lepidoptera; family Tortricidae; genus Grapholita; species Grapholita molesta. Next base: position 15,955,023 of record CP053124.2, on the reverse strand, counting down.
CAGTTTAAAAACGTAATGTACAAAATATCGGCCTCACGGAACGTGCCTACCCACCTACTAAATATTTTAAGATTATTTCACTATCTTACATCTAATGGTCTACATAATGACCCACTAAGATGGGCCATCGTGTAGAGCGGTAGTAGTGTCGGATGGCTTATGGCGATGAGATGACCGCGGTATTTCGGCTACACCTCATAGGAAGTGGACAAAAATTATTAGATCAAAACTGAATGTCGCCATCATGTAGCGGCGTTTCAACCACCCATGGCCATGGTCATCTCGCTGGCCCAGCATTAGAGGTGCCATAACACCTGCCGACGTACTATTGATTAAACTATCGATATCGATTATGTTATAACAATACCGACGATGGTGGAAATGGCGGGATTGAAACTCTTAATTCGAATCGAACTAGCATCCGGTTCCAACAAGCAAACTTTAAAAGATATTACATATGATATTATAACATACGAGAGTACCTATATTTTTCACAAGAGCATGAATTCAACACTCGCATTCTTCCAGGATCGCGTAGGGAGGCGTATCATCAGAACCTACCGGCGGAATCCGAGCAACGAGTCGCTGGAACTTGGCAATGACGTCACGTTCAAGGAGTTTGCTCTGTTCCTCACAAACCGGTCGGAGGAGCTCGCGGATGTGGTCAACAACGAGCACTGGCAACCCATTACCAGTCTCTGCCATCCGTGTCTCATCAAGTATACCTTAGTTGGTGAGTTTACCCATTGACCGCGTGGACGCTGTCAAAGAAATTTGTCTGCTGGCAGATAAAATTCGTTCTTCATTAGTCGATGCTTTGGCACATTTTGAAACAAGAGCAAAACGGTCCGAAAGGTTAATAAAGATCATGAAAACTTTTATGATTTTAGTTGCACAATTCGAGGTGTTATAATAGCGTGATAGCAATTTTATTGTTAAATCCTTGGATATCTGTATATAATCTTATAACAATTATTATATTTTACCTGGAGACATACTTTTATTTACTGTCGGAGTCATCTTGAGTTTTATAGCCTATTTTTATTATATACATATGCATTTATGCATACTGTTAATGTCAACTGTTATATTACTCGTACTAAACGTTATTTTATTATGAAGAATCAAACACATTCTTAACAGTAAAACTTTCCGAAGTGTTCATGATAAACCTATAAGTAAGACTTACCCCACATGTAGAATTTCATTTGTAATTTAACACCCGAGGTCGAGATAACCATAATATTATAAACTGGCACTTGTAGGTGCCTACAATATATGCATTGTGCACTGAACCCTCAATGACGTCATGTTTTTTTCTGTAATGGCGAATGTTGCTATACTAAATGTTATTTTTCAGTCGTAAACCTAATGTTACTTTCAATATACCTACACCCTAATGCACCTACATCCTTTGTCTTTATATAGAAATTTTGTACGTTAATTAGTCTTCTCGTATTTTTTGAAAGGCCGATTTTGAATCTGGCTTTCAATATTTAAAGAATATAATCTAATATTTAAAAGAAAGCAGGAAGGAATGAAGGAAATAAGTTATAAAATACCGGTATTATCTTCGTGCAAACCATTAATACAATAAACCGTTAATCTAATAATTTATTGGCTTTACCTACCATTTGACGAACAGTTATCAATTATCATTATAAACAAAACGTCACGAATTACGGACAATATCTAGAATTTTAACTATACCAAAGCCAAAACTTTGCGATAGGAAATTTGTGCTTGTGTATAGTCAGCAGCAGAAGTGACTAAGCGTTTGAGCTGTTCAAAATGAGGTCAACACATCTCTATTGTCAAGAGAATAAGAGCGCGTGTCGCTCATTTTGAACACTTCAAACGCTTAGCCACTTTTGCTGCTGACTGTACAACGCTGGGTAGGTTGTTGGATATTTTGTTATCAGTATACTTAGATATTTTTCGAGCACGAATGTTTTTTTGTAAGTGATTGACAAAATAATAACATCGACAGTCCTGTATATCGATAACTACCACTTCAACAACATAAAGTTAATACAAAGACAAACATAGGATAATAGGGTTAAACATAAATAATAATAACAAAACTATCTATTTATTTATATTTTACATACTTCAGAAGACGATTTGGAACTATATACAAATAATAAAAGTAAATTGGATCAACAGTGTACGGATTACATTCAATTTGTTTAAGATTGATGGCACGTGGCGTCTAGGTAGGTAGCCGATAGTGTTCGTCTTGTCTTTGAAGTAGTATTATGTACAATACCGATAACAGGATTGTCGATAATTTTATTGTGGCAAACACTAATCAAATGTCGTTCCTGCTAGAAAAATATCTAGGTATATTATCAGTCTCACAAATTACGATATATTATCTCTTTTCAACTGACACCTTTTTACACGTTTTTCGTAATAGTTGGCTACTTGCGTCACGCAACGTTGCCTGACCCTATATTCGCATTAAAGTTTTCGACTCGCAAGCACCAGGCTAACTGAGACCTACAAGTCCTCGACAAATGTTTATATTCAAAGAACACAATTACGCTGGATAGCCTAGGACTGACGCCCATGAGCGGTCGGTAGGCGATTGTAATACGGTTTGACCTTTCGATGTAAATCTCCGAATGACTTGTTTATACATATTCACTCGCCGTCAAATTTATGTTTACTAGTTTACACTTTATTTAAAGTGCAATAAGGCGAAAAATGTATAAATATTTTTGGCAGTGTGTCACGTTCAAGGTAAACGTTTGTAGGGTTCAATTTTTATTTATTTTCTCTATCCGTTTGTAAACTTAAGTGTGTATGTGCCCGATTTACAAAACCACGGTGGTTAATTTTAATTGAGTCTAATAGAGACGTTTGTTTAGTCGTTTAGGGAATTAAGAGCAACGTCAATCGGGACAACTGATAATGATAAACAGTAGGCCTTGCACATGATTGACGCGACAGTATCTCGCGGCGAAATAGATTACCTGTCTTTTTCTATAGTTAGAACCTAACATAAGTCTAACCTAACATAGTTGTTAGGTACTAAGTAAATTCACGTCCTAGCAAACCAACAGCTCGGGTCTCGGACCAGTCGGACCCGAGCCGTTGGGTTACGGATCAAGAGAGGGCGCGGTCGCGGTCGGTATGACGCGTCAGCGATACGAGCGGCGAGGCATACGGACTCTCGGCACTCTTAGTGCTTGAAAATAGGACCTATACTCTCCGACATTTGTCGCGCAAGTGACTAAATAGACGTGAGTAAGTTAAGCAATTAAAGAGAGACAGATAGTCAACGAGTATGCGCGAAATGCAGTCTCGTCCATCACGTATGACGACCGCTCTGGCCTAGTGGGTAGTGACCCTGCCTATGAAGCCGATGGTCCTGGGTTCGATTCCCAGTCAGGGCATTTATTTGTGATGTGCACAGATATTACCTCCTACACAAGTACCTACAACACAAGCCTTACTGAGCTTACCGTAGGGCTAGGTCGATTTGTGTCAGATTGTCCGGAAATATTTATATATTTTTTTATATTTTTTTACGTATTGTGCTAGCACGGCAGCTCCTAGAAACAGTCGTAAATGAGTAAAATGAGTTTATTTAGGCATTACAAATGTGACCACACTTCCCGGTAGATAAATAAAAATGAGATGTGGCTAATGGTGGCTGGCAACGGACGAATTTCACCCGACGGAGTTTATGATGGTACTTCACAGCAAACTCATATCGTATGTGGTAAATGTGGTATGTGGTGGTGGTACTGCTAATAATCGATGTTGTTTTGAATCTCATATTTTTTTTTTTTTTGCACCTATCATATATAATATGCGTGAACATATATGTATAGAATGCGTGAGTATAAACTTGAGAGTAAACTAGCGTAAAGTAAAATTCGGAGCACTACGAATTTCTTAATTATTTTAAGTATATACTCATATTTATTTTATACTTGCATATACATATATTTCTTTAATCCTTTCGCCGCCATTGACTTGATATGAAGTCCTAACATTTCGTGCCCCACACGCCACGACTTGATATCAAGTCGAGGCCTTGGACCTACGTACTGGAAGGTAAGGTTTATTTTCGCTTGCTTGCAAAAACCTTTGGCGTGTGACGCACGACTATTGCAAAAAAAAAAAAAAATTGCAAAAAAAATATTGCATCTAGCAATGTTTATTATTGCTAGATGCTAATGTTCATTGTGCTATTTCTGATGATGTAAATTCAGTCCATAAAAATAAAACTGTAGTGTTCAGTGCATAAAAAGAAAACTAACTATGTTACATAAATAGGGACTACATATTCATGTAACATACCTACTAAATTTGTTTTATAAATATCTTTTTCCATTATGTAAATAAAATACATGCATTTTTTTTTGTTTATTTGTCATTTCTCGTCCATAAAACTTTATTTGATACTTGCAAATATATAATATTGTCAATTCTCCGTTTTTAACAGAAGGTTTATTGTAATGTCTAGCAAAGACTAGTTTAAAATCATATAAGATGTTCATTGTATGTTTTACAAACTGGAATCACATCAAACGTCCAAGCTATCCGTGTCATATAAAACTTGATTTACTACTTACGGTTCAACGTCAAAGCCAGTGACGTAATATCGCCTGATGCTAGTGGATTGAAAAAATAACTTGAATCCGACCACGCTATATCCAAACACGTTATTATATATAATCTATGTCGTTATGCTATCTTTGTGTCAAACTTGTCGTCATCGGAGTTTAAACGCTTTTACGACTTCATCAGCCACAAACGCCCACTGCTGGAGATTGGTCTCCCCCATACCGACATGGGGGGCTTACGACGCTTGGCAGGCGAGGCGGCAGTTTCCACTTTGCCCGTTTTCCGGTCTATTGTCGCAGTTTAGGGGTACTACCTAGACCGACTTAACCTGTCTTTATATATAACTTGCGTATTTAATTACTTAACAGATACTGGGAATGTATCAATGAAATTGAGCTAAATGTTAAGTTGACGTTGCGTCGTCTGTAAAACGTACATGCCTTTTAAAGTAGTTAGCAGTAACAGCAGCCAAATTAGTAGTAACAAAAACCCAATATTTCGTATTTTTACCACGAGTTGCGATATTAACACATTTGACACACGTCTCGTCGATTAAGTTCGTGTACAATTTCTCGATACAAACATTACTGTAGCAAATATATTTTGCAACGCGTGATATAGGTACAATCAACCAATTTGATTTATAGGCAACTTCGTTCCTTGTCACAGTGAAAATCTACATGAAAGACGCAAAAGATCTCTTATCAACGTCACTGTGACAAGGTTCGAACTGGCCTATAAATCAAATTGGTTGACTATATCTAGACAGATCATTATTTGTATAGCAGTAAGGGTGTCTTACGATTAAATTGGCCACGTTAACTGCTACTATGTAGGGTTAATCGCCAGTAACTGTCGAAGTTATACAGAAAATTAATTCTGTTTACCTACTTAAGTATATAAATAGAACCCGTTTTAGTATTATTTTATTAGCCCATTAGAAAATATGTACTATTTAGGGTAATTCGCTAGTAACCGGCCACATTAGGTATATACTAAATATGAACTCTGCTCACATGCGATTAGAATTCATTTTATTGTGAGGTGGCCTGTTATTGAAGGGTGGCTAGTAATTGAAACCCCATAAGATAATGTGTTCTATTTGTAGGTTAACAGAATTAATTTTCAGTATAAGGTGGGCAGGTATTGAAAAATGGCTATCAGTTACTTACAATTTACTCTATAGGTGGACAAAATTCATTTTCAGTATAATGTAACCAGTTATTGAAAGGTAGCTACTTACTGGCGATTTACTCTATATTATAGTAATTGTTACTTGAAACCAGTTTTCGGCTAAATGTTGTTCAATACCATATATTTGTACAGCAAACTACAAAACCCAAAATACTTATTACTTGTTTTGTATAGTAATTTATTAAATTGATTAGAATGACGGACTGGCAGCAGCGTCCCAGCCCTGTTCACGGTGGAACATACTGCGAATACCAATCCGCCTGCCAAGCGTGGCGATTATGTATGACAATCAACCGTCCATGCTGCTTATCGCAGTCTATAAGGAAGGCTCATGTGCAGCAGTGGACCGTGTTTGAAGTAGTATTGAAATAAAATACTATCCAACTTAGATTATTTTTTAAATAATTACATCTCAAATTGAATTACCTAGTCTCATCGAAAGATCAGCGCTGGCTACCGGCACTTTTTGTATGTCTCTTTTATTTTTATTTATCTATTTAATTTTATTTTGTGTGAACACGAATAAATAATTTCTATCTTTACATTTTCAATGAATGTTTGCTCTCGCTCTGCTTCGCGGGAATGCAGCGTGTATGAAGCATATGCACTTTATAAGTATATATATTTTAATCAACAGAATGATTCAATTCTTGCAAATGAAGATCTTGAGACCCTTGACTCCAATAATTGTATAAAGACGTTATTCATTCTTAATCTATAGGAGACTGGCCTGGTATCGAATTAATAGGAATTGTTATGTACCTATACTAAAGTATAAGTATTCTAAAGTAAAGTAATTGTGATCTATAGATCACAATTACTTTACTTTAGAAGATCATCAGCATCTTAAATTCAGTCGTAAAACGTCAAGTGCTGGACATGGGCCTCTCCCAAATATGACTTGTATCATCTTACCATAGTCACCACGCTTGGCAGGCGGGTTGGCGAGCGCAGTAGTTGATTCGGTTTGACGGACGCCGCTGTCCAGCTTTGTCGCCTCTTGCGAGGAAAATCGTATACAAGTTCAAAGTGGGTTATGTACGGGGTATTTTCGTATTCAAACAATGTAATGTATATTCGTCCGCTAAAAGGGTCTACCTCGAAAATTGATTATATCTCTCTATCGCTCTTACATATAAAGAGGCAAATAGATGAACCCAATGAAGTTGGAAACAGGCCCTCAGACTTGCCTTTTTCGGTGACATCACCGGACATAACTCCGCTCGTTTATTAGTTTATGTTCAATCCCGCCGCTCATAAATATTCTGTTCGTACCATCTATCGTCCTAGATTTCCTAGAAAATTGTTTTTTATACCTATTGCCAGGAGACCATTAAATACTGATTAATTTTAGTTACTTAAGAATTCATCGGACAACGATATCGTCATTACTATGGAATCATCTTGATAAAAAAAGAGGTAAAAGATCTTTATTTTTTCAACATCCTACCGGTTCTAACCCTACACCTTTGACCCGAGAAGATTATACCCGGCAAAAAACACAGCGGGACTTTTTTTATACATCAAATCTTAAATCACATAATTATGCGTAGTCCCACAAGAAAACATTTCAAATAGTTTAATACAAAATATAATTAAAAATACTAAAATATAAAAATTAAAACAATAATGTATAAACAAATTTTGACGACCAGTCTGGCCTAGTGGGTAGTGACCCTGCCTATGAAGCCGATGATCCTGGGTTCGATTCCCAGTCGGGGCATTTATTTGTGTGATGAGCACAGATATTTGTTCCTGGGTCATGGGTGTTTTCTATGTATTTAAGTATTTGTATGTATCTATCTATTATCTATACCTATCGTTGCCTAGTACCTACAACACAAGCCTTACTGAGCTTACCGTAGGACTAGGTCGATTTGTGTAAGATTGTCCCGAAAAATAAAAATTTACTACACGAATAGATTTTCTTTGATATACTTTCTTACCTGAACTGTGTCATTTGAATAATCTGGCATTACATATATTTAATGAGTTAAATGCTAGGCGGTTTAGTTTAGTCATTAAACCAATGACTTAAGTTCAAACGCCATAACTCCACATTTCACATTCATATTTACTGCATTTTTCTTTTACACGACGATTTATTGACATAACATTATGTTATGCCATGTTTAGAAATAATGTGAAAATGGAAATATCTACTGCCTCCTGCGGGATTCGCCCTCGCGACTCTGTACCTATGGTAACATGAGTTGTGACTTTGAGGTTTTCGATAACGAGTATAGAGTTTACTATCTGTGTCATCTCGTTCGCACTAAAATAGTATAGGCGAGATGCACAGATAGTAAACTCGATAATCGTTATCGAAAACCTCAATGTCACAACACATGGTGAGGGTACTGGGATACAAGCCCGTCCCTTTGTCAAATACCGAGAACTCACCCGTTGAGGTTGACTGCGAATTTTTCCACTATTTAAATTTTTTATGTGACTAACCAGCGTTTGACCTCGGTCACACCCAGTTTCCAAGTAATGTAGCGTCGTTCGCAGAAGTATCTTAATAAATTGATGATTTTATTGTCATTTCCAGGTAAATACGAGACGTTGTTAGACGACTCGCTGCTCGCCCTGCACACTATCAACGCGCACCAAGTCGAGTTTCCCCGTCTCTCTCGCACCTCGGGCACCGCTGATAAACTTCGCAAGTACTTCTCACAATTAGACTTGCCACTCATCAAAAAACTGTACAAACTATACAAGTACGACTATAGAATATTCGACTATGATTTGGATAGTATAGTCGGGTTTGATCTAGGATAAGTTGGATTAGTTTATGTTATAGGACTTAAGTTTTTAATGTGTTTATTCCGAGTAACACTATATTTTCTTGACTATTATAGTCATACTGTTGATTTCATAGTTGTACAAACTGTATATGTTCGACTATATGTCTAATATTCGAATAGGACTTGTTTGGTACAGTCGGGTTTTGTTTAGAATTTAGGGATGCTGAATGGATTAACTGCTTTAATGTGTGGAAGTATATTCGACCAAAGAATATTCGACTACAACTTGTATAGTATAGTCGGATTGAAACTGGAATTCACTTGACTTATTTTTAGTTTCATGTTCATTCTTGTGAACAATAAGAATTAAATCTCTCAAACATTTCCCAATTCTACTTAAATTATATTTTGTCCTTATCCTTTGACAGTTGTTTTTGTAAGATACATGCAGACAAAACATAATTTAACTAAAGTAGCTTCGAGAGACGTTTTTCAATAAGTGGGTTGGTACAGCCAGCAGCAGAAGTTTCGAAGTGGGTACAGTGTTCAGAATGATCTTAACACGTTCTTATTCTCTTAGCTATAAAGTCTTGACGTCATTTTGAAGACCTCGCCCGCTTAGCAACTTCTGCTGAGGACTGTACGACTACAAAAGTACTGTTATGTATATCGTAGTCGGGCTAAAACTTTCCTGTTTTAGATGAAGTGGCTTTTGCCAGGATCGGGAACCGGTATCGTCTCCATATGAAAGGTACCGTTATTTTTCGTTCTTGTAAGTTATCTCAGAGAATGAATTACATTTAGATTTTAAATAAATACATGATTGAATAAACGTAAGCGTTTATGCATATAAAGGCAAAGAAAATATTTGAGTAGTTTAGTTTTGGTAAATGACAATGTTTTAAAAAAGCGATTCTAGACAACCTTGTTATACATGTTAGGGTAAAATTGTTGATAGTGAAAATTCAATATTTTCGACGATAAGCGGTTTTAAAGTTTTACCTTTTTCCTCCTGTAGAATTAAACCAAATAAGAATGCGACATGCGATACTTTTCGTTTCGGTTGTGGTTACAATGTTTTGTGGTGGTTCCGCGAACATTAAAATTCGTATATTTCGAGCATCTTTCTCTTTTAATCCAATTAAGGCATCATGAGAGTGACAGAGACAATCTTTTTTATCTTTCGCAGTCGCACATGTTCGTTATGTTGTAAAATAACCAAAACATTTTGCTTCAAGGCTGTGTTGCTCAGTTGTTTTTATAAATAATTTAAGTAGTTAAATAATTTTAATACACGTGCAAACTGTTTATAAGTACTACATTTGTGTTATTATTGATAAACATTAATAATCTCATCTTAGATCGATTGTAACGAAGATTATGCAGGTTTTAGGGTTATCAATTTGATTACAATAAAGTACGAGTATATGCCGAAGTAAATTGTACATTTCAATCGTATAATCTAGTCCATATTGAATTTTGTGGAAATGGTTGTTTTATATATATAGTTAAGTAAGTTTAAATATTAATTATATTTAGGTACAGTCGAGTAGGTTAAGTTTTATTGGTTATTCTTAATTGAATCTTGTGTGTTACGAATATTGTGTAAATGTATGTATATAACCAATGGAGAACGGGCAGTGGCGGTCCATATCGCGATCACCATACCGCCTGCCAAGCGCGGCTGTTATGGTGTGTGGGAGGTACATGTCCAGCAGTGGACTTCCGTGGCTGACATAGGGTGGGGGTACCTATGTATATTCCATAAATTAAATATTATATAAAAAGCTTTGATAGGAATGAAAACTAAGTTCAATAACTCTTAAATTAATATAAGGGAGTTTCTGAAAAAATTGTATTCCATTAGCGTGACTTGTATAAAAGTTAAATTATGGCAGTTTAGTGACGATATTTAGGTATTAAATTTCTGTAAATACTTATCTGGTTGTCGTTTTATAAACTAAGCAATATTACAAACCAAACCAAAAAGCGCAAAAGTTTAATTTCCATATAGATTTCTTGCTAAATTATCGTCACTAAACTGACATAATTTATCTTGTCTACAAGTCAGGCTCTGAAAAATGATAAAATACTTGTAGCGAAAGTGTACACTTCGATTTTGTTAAATGCAAAACCCCTATGCATACAATTATAAGATTATCTGTGAGTGCATCTATATGTTTTGTAAACTAAAGTTATCATCGTCGACGTAGTACATAAAAAGGTCGGGCATATGATATATTTTTTAAAGATGTTTATACTTATTTCGTGTATTTAGGTATTTTAAAAGCTGCGTATCGCTTTGACTTTCTGATAAGGCCATTTATTGATTTAGTTAATTAATAAAAATATGTGATTGTTGTTGTAGTTTCACCAGATTCATAGATTGATATCATTAAGACAGCATTCATTTTTTTAATCAATCCTTGGCAAACAAGCATTCACTCCAGCAACCTCTCCATCATGCCTTAATATAATATGGTGATAGAAAGTTGTCAGGAATAATTCTAAATTGAAGGTCAATATATGTCTTAGAGTTCTAATAATCACATGCTTTAAGAACAAAAATAGCTAGGTTTTTTTTTGTCATTCTTCTTTCCTTCTTGTCCATGTTTATTTTCTTTCCTTCAGTGTTGAGGTTCCTTTAACTCTCTTGAGATCGCTGAGCACCTACAAAATGACTGAATGGCGCTAAATACCTGTGTATCTAACTATTTAAAAATGTTTTTAGTTTCAGATTTCATAGCATGATATTTTACTCAAATTGTAACATTACATGTAGTGACGTAGATGAGCGCTGCTCTAAAACCTACTTACTCTGGCTACACACAGCAAGCAGTCTTTGTCGGAGAGAAGTTACGCATGTGCTCGTAAAGTAGCCCCTATTACAAGGGAGTAAGGTGTAGACATGGTAAACACATTCTTAACGTCGACTGTACAGCTAAAACTGATAGCGTCGTGATCAGCATTTAGAAAAGCTATTTCTGCACTTCTAGCTTTTTCTTTCTTAATAATTATGTGAATGGTTGCTTTGGTCTTTGCACCTCTGACCTTGCAATTGCTGATACACCTGTTATTGGACTCGTTTGACTATTTCGTAATGCACATGTATGCACTAGTTTAACTGACGATTTGACAAGATGTGATGTAACACCGTTTGTACAATTATGAACACAAAACTATCTTGAGATTCAACCATATTAATTGTACATTAGTGTATTTTGCTCGACATGAGCCTTTCATGGTCATGCTCCTCGTTACGCAGCGAAACATGTCGAGAATTATTCGACTTATAAAACCCGTTTGTATAATTTCTATGACTACTATGACGTTTATTCAGGTATCCGTCTTCAGATTATAAATTCGCGTAGCCTTACATGATACATATACATTTATTTTATATCTCACAGGAATGTAATGAATTAATGATATATATAAAAATCTACAGAGCCGAATTTTGAAGCATGGTTGTATGTCATTTAATTTTACAGCCACCCTATACTAAAATAACAACCTGTTCTATATATATTGTAAACAGAATTCATTTTTAGTATAACCCTACATACATTATTGTATCTTTTCCTGGGGCAATATTTCTTGTGGGGTAATAAAATATGTGATTGTTCACGTTGTGGCTCAAGGGACAGAATTATAACAAAATATAATTGATTCGTCCAATTATCAGATCTGTAGGTAGTACAGTCGCCATCAGATATATCGGAGCTGTGGAGGTGGTCACAAATATCTGATCATGCACTTTATCGCCTTGACAATAAAGGCGTTGTTCAGATATTTGTGACCACCTCCAGAGCTCCGATATATTTAATGGTGGCTATACCATCCTTTTCTGTATTGCGAAGTCCGAGTTCTATTGTACTTTGCATTTAGTTTAAAATGTAGATTATTGTTAATCATTAGAAGGTACTTACATATAATAGGTGTAATTAGGTTATAGTTGTTGTTTTATGTACTCATTAAATGGTGCTATGTAATTATAATTTAGTAAAATATTTGTATATTTTAAAATGATTGTTAGTATGTAAATACGACGGGGATAGACATTAATTATTTTTAATGTTATTATTTTATCGCACACAAGTGTATGCGACGAGATTGTAAATATTTTTTGATAAAATGTACACGTCAATATGAAAATATTTTTGCAATCGAAATAAAACAATGAAATATTAATATTAAGTCTTTATTTATTATTTGATGTCACTGCAATACTTTGTTACAATTATTGTTGGTTCATGCGATTGTTATTTATCGGAATTCATTAACCTTTTGACCGCCGAACGTCAAAATGTAAAGTTCAATTTTGAACTCTGTCATAATATATGACGGTGTCATTTACGTTGTCACTTTGTCTCATATATGAGACGATGGCGGTCAAAGGGTTAAGGGTATACGTAATACATAAAAATATAATGAACCAATTTGTATCAGTCTGATGATTACTAGAATCCTCATAATACCTACTAAGTAGTTCTTTTTGTTAGCTGTTCCTTGTGATTTTTAGCTTAATATCTACAAAAATACCGTTTTATAAGTAACATTAACTATAGGTAGTAGGTTTTTTCTGACTTACATGGTATGTACAGTCAACCAATTTGATTTATGGGCCACTTTGTTCCTTGTCACAGTGAAAATCTACATGAAAGACACGAAAAATCTAATTGGTTGACAATACCCAGGTACTTTGGCATTATGTATTTGTTATAAAATTAAATCAATTTTCTCCATCTTTAGCCACTCTTAAGCTTCTCTCCATATATTAAGACTACTAACCTATTGAATACCAAAGACATATCACGAAATTTGCGTTCCAGACTCCACCACTTTATATGCATCAAATCAAAACGTTAATGGTCGGTCGGCGGTCAAAGGGTTAATCTAGTCTATGGCCTCAGGTGATATCTCCCGATTATGTCGTAGGGTAATTTGCAGTCTTTCCATGGAACGGAGCGGATCGTGAACGGACCTTCTCCGATTAATGTTACTGAAAAAGCAAAAATATTGGTGTTAAGAAAGCTACTAGATGGCGTTTGTAATACGTCATAACTATATTGAGGTATATCATATATTGCATAATGTATACAGCCTTAAAAAATCCTTTTTTTTTTCAATTTCAATCTAAGGTTGAAACATAATAATGTGGACTGAAACGTCTGTACAAAATCGCGTTCTCAGGATTCAGGCTACTTCACCAACGCCATCTTTTGACAAGTATCAGTTTCATCTTTTACGATCGGCGCTTTGGTTTCTGGTAAAATAACTCACTTTTCGTTCAATTAATGGCACACCGGAATACAGACCTAAAGATGCCTAAGCCTGATGCTGAAATAGATGGCCCGATATATAGAAACGTGATTTTGTATATAGTATTTTATTATGATTTGCCAAATAATACTTACGTGTCATTTTGGCAGCTAATGTTATGTTATTCTTCCCGTCGTAGTAACTCAACGGCCAGTTCTCATCGACAGATGCGACGAACAACGTCGTCTGCGACTCTTGGATGTCCAACGTAAGATTGGCGCCAAGGTACTTCAGACCTGGAAATTTGAAGAATGTCGTACTGGTGATGTTCTTCAGATTTTGGTCTATTTCTAAAGTCCGCGAAACCATTTTAAATGTAAAAAAAAACGAAGTTGAGTCTGACTAGGTTTTGGCAACTCCCTTTCAGAGGTCATTCTTCCACTATGGAGTCATATCCTCATACTTAATGCACAATTGGACTTAAGGTCATTTTGTTCGGGGTAATGACAGTGAACATGAGCATTGATGTAAAAGATGCAATTCAAGAAATATAATTAAACTGAATTTACAACATGAACAAGTGGAATGTCAAATGGTAATAGGAGGAGCTATGGTGCCCTAGCGGAAAGAATTGACTGTCAGTCGGAAGATCGTGGCTTCGGAACCCAGACAGAGCATAAAATTAGTTTCACGAAACTTGTACGAAATTACCAGTCGGTGTTGATAAAGGAAAACATCGCTAAGAAATTGGTCTTGCCAAACGGACGCCACAGGCTCCCATGAGCCGTGGCAAAGATGATGATTTCCAACATTACCTCTTATCCGAAACCTTGTAGTATCAGGCGGTAATTGAGGCTTGTCGATGACCAGCCTGTCGAGGTGTATGCTAACGCCTCCGTATCCAAACGCGAGCGCCTGCAGAAACCCGCCCATCCCAGTAAAGAAATTCGTTGCACCGATTTTGGGTCGACGGTTCTCCGTCCATACCTGAAATAAATTAAATAATTGTAAGCTGAGTCATCAGCGAAATAGGAGATCAGAACATTTTCTCATCACGGGCGTAAACTACGCACTAAGTAGTAGAAATCTATTATATTCAGGGAATCTACCAAACTATTTTTTTATGTCTAAGGTGGCGAGTGACGAGCAGACAAATTTCGTGGTAAGCAATTACTATCCCCCATGGGCACATCAGGGCAGTCATAAGCACGTTACTGGCCTTTGAGATAGGAGTACGCTCTTTTCTGGAAGGTATGAGGGTAGGTATAGTTCTTTGCTTCAACCAATTTGACCTGATAATTTGCTTACCTTAAATGGTTCTCGAACGTAATCTTCATAGCTCTTGTTAAACATGTTTGCAGCCTTCCCCACGTCCCCTTGGCGTAAATGCCCTATAGCGTGCATACTCCAGGTCATCGCTGGACCACTTGCCCGAGTTACCGATTCGTAGTATGAGAGATCGTTTGCTCGTGTTGTTCTGGAAATAAATATTGGATATTTCTTCAAATTTTCTCAAGGCAAATCTTAATAAGAAAAAAATATTCATTCATTGCCAGTGTTAAAACAGAACCAATCATGAACATTAGTGCTTATTTTAAAGGAGTCATGTGTTGTGCATTTGTTGGTACATGTTCATATTATAACGATATGGTTTTTGAATTAAGAACTAAGTGTCCATCATTGGTGCATGTCAGCTTAAAGTGTCCAACATTGGTGCTATCAGGGATATTTAGAAAACAGTTTCTGACGGCTAGGGAAGACAGTCGTTATATTAAAAAATATACAATATTTCTTATAGTTTACGATAAGCTATGTACATAATTAGAATTGTTTAACATCTACAATATCTTAAATTTAAAACAATAATCAGTTCCTATTCAACTGTCAAACCATATTCTACAGACAAGCTAGAAAGTTATATATAATCTACAGTCGCTATCAGATATATCAGAGCTGTGGAGGTGGTCACAAATATCGGAATCGCCTTGACAATAGAGGGCGTTGTTTCGATATTTGATGGCGACTGTACATAGCACTACGAAAGCGTCAGATACCTATATGTCTAGATGAGTGATACCAACCTGTTCATAGGATATTGAAGTGGGAAACCCAGCAGTACAGC
The DNA here is from genome assembly GCA_022674325.2 of Grapholita molesta. Lineage (NCBI taxonomy): Eukaryota > Metazoa > Arthropoda > Insecta > Lepidoptera > Tortricidae > Grapholita > Grapholita molesta. The sequence goes on along the minus strand of CP053124.2, from coordinate 15,939,117 downwards.
ATCAGCCTGTTTAATCCGGTCCCCTCGCCTGTAGCCCTCAAATTGTGGGTGATAGTCGTGTTTCGGATCATACGGCAGAGCCAGACTCCACGCAATGTCTGCCCACTTATCTGCGTGGTCTGTGATGAAGTAGGACTTGCAGAGGCAAGACACGTATCTGGAAAAGGAAGGAAAGAAAATCATTGAACTTACTACGTCGGCATTAATAAGGACCAAATAATACTTATGAGCAAATAGATCAAGTAGATATAATAAAATGCAGCTGACACCTTCGTTAGTAACGCCATCTAGCGGTAGTCGCTGTATTTTATAAAGACTGCAGGGCTCTAACGTAATAATCTAATATTACAATACCTAATTATTGGTAGTAAAAAAAGAATGGACCGGATGGTACATTGTTTATACTTAAGAACGTTGTTTATGTTCTTTTGTTTTAAACCAGAAACTAACTAAGCCACCGAGCAATTATTTCAACAATAGTATGTACTGCCAGATCATGTAAATGACACAGTTCAGGTAAGAAAGCATATTAAAGTACCTATGTCTATTTTGTGAAGTCAAATTTGTTTATACATTATTATTTTTACTTTTATATTTTAGTATTTTCAGTTATAGTCGTCTTTCTGTCAGTCCAGCTTATCCTCTCCATCCTCCGCCAGCACCACATTTCGAAGGCCTCTAATCTTTTCCTATCCTTTTGTCTGAGTGTCCACGTCTCACTTGCATACAACGCAATGCTCCAGATAAACACTTTTATTAATCGCTTTTTGGCTTTTTTGGAAATTCTTGCCTTGAGCAGATCTTTTTTGTGATTAAATGCTCTTTTAGCCATGGCAATTCTTTGCACTATGTCTGCAGTGCATCTGGAGTCATTGGTGATTAAACTTCCCAAATATCTATATTGTTTAACTTGCTCTAATTTTGTGTTCTGTACTACTATCGGTGGGTAAACTTTTGGGCGTTTTGCTGCTGTTAGAGTGCGTTTTGATATTGTAAGTGTTTTTGTTTTTTTTACTATTTATTTTAAGTCTGAACTGGTTAAAAACTTCATCCATTTTAGAAACTAATTGTTGTAACTGGGTTCTGTCTTCTGCAAACGCCGCAATGTCATCAGCGAAACGTATGAAATAGATTTTGTTTCCGTTAACTTTAATCCCTCCCAGCTCGGACTCCAATATTACCTTAATGACCTGTTCTATAAAAATATTAAAGATTAGTGGCGATAATGGACACCCTTGTCTAACTCCTTGTTTGATGGTGGCTTTCCCTCGTTCTTCGCCTACTTCGATAATGGTTTCCTGGTTCTTATATAGTTCGTATATGATCTTCCTATCTCGGTAGTCGGTTCCAATTTCACGTAGAATGTTCATCATCTTTTTCCAATCCACCCTGTCAAATGCCTTTTCTAGATCAATAAAAGCAATGTGAGTATCCAGATCTACATCTAGCCGCCTATCTACTAAAACTTTAAGGGCTTAAATGGCTTCTCTCGTCCCTTTATTCTGTCTGAATCCGTATCGATCTGGGCCTAGGTTAAATGTGTGGTAGGGGAGAAGCGTAGTCTAATAAACACCATTAGGACCAGAAGAGGCAAGATGTTAGGTCACTTGTTACGGCATGACGACTTCTTCCTAAAAATTATGGAGGGCAGAATTGTATGGTCCCGGGAGAAGCGTAGTCTAATAAACACCATTAGGACCAGAAGAGGCAAGATGTTAGGTCACTTCTTACGGCATGACGACTTCTTCCTAAAAATTATGGAGGGCAGAATTGAAGAGACGAGAGGCGCTGGAAAGCCTAGGACCACGTATCTCAGCCAAATAAAGAGTGAGGCCTCGTATGAGGAAATCAAAAGACTGTCTCAAAAAAGAGAAGATTGGAAATTACTCCACCGACAAGAGCACGGCTCTTAAATAAATGATGATGATGACAGTTATAGTCTTGTAATAAACTTTGATATGTTTTTTTCTTATCGGACTACGTATAATTATGTAAGTACTTAAGATTTGATGTATCACTGTATTGAAAAAATAAGTCCCGCCGTAGTTTCTTGCCGGCATCTTCTCGGGTCAGAGGTGTAGGGTTTGAACCGGTGTAGATTTTTCTTTGACGTTCATAAGTGCATGTAATGTGCCTAAATTGAAAATTAAAGATCTTTTTTTTTTATACACATCCATAAGTACTTACTGAGCTAAGTAAAGAGAATAACCGGCAACTACATTAGTAAATACAGAGTTTCTGACGTCGGCGTGGTCTTCGTCGGGCCCCATCACATCTGTAAAATAATTCCAAGCATAAATCACTATTACACATTAAAAATCAAGTCTTCATTTTCATGTATATTCTATAAAAAAATCATTTTTAATTATATAACTTAATGTAAACTTGTCCAGTATTTAAAATAGATAGTATCGCTTAGTGTAGAGGTCAGTAAAACTGTAATATTTTTTTAAATTAACAATTTCTTTTCCTAGTGTTTGTTACTTCATACGCTGCTATTGTCTTATCATGCCGACTGAATATACACAAAGGTGTAAGATAGTCACTAAAAATCTTACTTGAAATATCAAAGAGCCCCGTTGTAAAGTTGATCACAGCCCGGGAAGCCCAGAAGTCAGCAATCCGAGTAACAATGTCGCAGCCGCCATGCTGGAAAATGATAATTATAGTGTTTCTACAATCATAACAACAATTATAAAATAGTCATTGAATCTTCACGTTTTTATTAAAGTATATTTATTACCCCTTTTCTTTGAGATTGATCCCAGACTCAATCCTTTCCTTATTTGCCGTTGTTCTTTCCCTGATTTCAATATGGACAATTAAAATAATAGGTATAATTAAAAACTATTACTGACAGCTAATAGAGGTCCTATTCACGACAATATTCTGCTTTATTTCCAGCTAGCCTAATATGTGTATCAGTTTTTATCAGTTGTCACAATATTTGTCACGCTCCAACAATACTCTGAGTGAGAAAGTGCCGGATAGCGCTATGATAAAATGACTACCTTCAGCCAATTCTCGTCCCGTGTCACGGCCAGGTACTGCCGCGCAGCAAAGGCGATGCACCCCGAGACGTGCTGCTCAAACTCTGCTACTTCTGGACAGCATGGCTGCGTCACCTCTCTTCCCGTGTACGCACTTTCCCACGGATATCTGAGAATATAGCAAGCATATTTTTAACTGGTAGTTAAAATATTAGGTACCTACAGATAACTCTAGCCTCCGAGCTCCGCTCGCCATTTTAATCCTGTATGTTTAAAATTCCTTTCTCTAAAAAGCTTAATGACTTTTGAAAATATACATATGTATAAATTTCCCAACACCGCACACCGCATCCCAAAACAACTTCAGTTATCTGTTTTCCCGGAAATATATAATTTGGGTCTTTTCAAGGCAAGAGTGAATGGGCTGTTACTAAACGAGCGTGCCACACCCTTGACCTCGTAGACTCTTATCATCAGGTGTGACTGAGGTCAAACACTGGTCAGTCTTCTATAAAAAAAATGTTTAAAAGAGTTGATCTATCAGTTCTTGATTAATGAAGTAGTATAAATATTGAAAAGGCTTATAAATAATTAAGTTACGATTTCCCACTTCATAAATCGCTGAGGAGTTACTTGAAATAAGTTATGCTAGTTACCTTGTTTAAAACGGATTACTTAGCTAGGATTACCTGATTTAGTTTTACCGTAATACTTCACATAGGTATATATCTTTATTTATCAAGTAAGGAACCCCAGTAACGGGTTGCCCTTAGAACTCGATTCTTAACAGCCTGCAATGTGTTTGCCATTTAAGTACTTTTTTTTTTTTTTTTTTTCTCTTTATTTTGGCACAAACAGTCATTACAGAAAATTACACAGATGATCATTACATTGAATGTCGACAAGACAGTGCCGAAAAGTAACAATATTAAAGTTATTAAGTTTGTTGAAGTGGACCTGAAATATATATGTTAACTAGCTTCTGCCCGCGACTTCGTCCGCGTAGAATAGTTAGTCTTTTTTTATATACTTACCCTCTTTTTGAAAAATACTTTTTTAGTGCACATATTTTAAAACCGTTGTTGTTTTTGTCAACAGCGACCCGATTAACCATAGGAAACATACACATGTCGTTTTTCAGACTTTTTAAACCCCATTTTCTCCTATTAGGGGTTGAATTCTCAAAAATGCTGAAACACGTGTTTACTCATTTGTCGTTAGGAATACTATTGTGAAGTTTCAAATTAATTGGTGTAACTAATCATAAATCCCCATACAAACTTTGGACCCCCATTTCACCCCCTTAGAGGGTGAATTTTTAAAAATCCTTTCTTAGTGCACCCCTAGACCTTATAAGGAACCTGTGTGCCGAGTTTGGAAACTTTAGACCCAGCGGTTTGGGCTGTGCGTTGATTTAAGTGAGTCAGTCAGTCAGTCAGTCAGTCAGTCAGGACTTTGAGATTTATATATTATATAGATAATGATTAATTGTAATTTAGGCTTGGCTTACATTACAGCTATATAAAAAAAAAAAATCTTTTTAAAAGGTTGAATACATATAAATAACTATGAAAGGTATTAATATAGGTAAGTTATCTAAAATAAAAATGTAATTTTAACTTCTTACCGCGTGATTTTAATTTACTAAGAACTTGTTTTTAAGTTTATTTTTCAAACCTCTGAGACTAGTGTCAAAAAGGTCTATATCATTAAATTCCCTATTATACAAATACATAACTCGAGGTATGTAACTATTTCTGGTATATTTTTTTCGAAGGATGGATGGCACGAACATATGAAGGTCACGATTGGGGCGAGCAGGGAGTCTGGCTTTAGTGATAAAGTTGACTTTCGATAGTAGTAAAGGACAGTCAACTTTTATATACCAATAAATAGAAGATACAATTATTTTTTATTATTCAGAAACGTCTGCTAGCGAATATCTTCGATATTTAAATCGAAAGAAAAATAGAAAAAATTGACTCGAAGCGGGACTCGAACCCACAACCACTGGATCCATGATGAATCCACAACCACTGGATCCATGATGAATCCAGTGGTTGTGGGTTCGAGTCCCGCTTCGAGTCAATTTTTTCTATTTTTCTTTCGATTTAAATATCGTAGAAGATACAAGTTAACTATATTACCAATATTATATAATATACTTTAGTAGGTAGTTAACTCCACCTTTTTCCGATAATATACTTGTATCTATGTACATATCATAAGTGCTCTAAAATGCGTCCAGAAACCGTAGGCAATGACCAGCATTACCAACGATCAGAAAGATTTCAGTAGGTAATGTTAACAGGTTATGAATTTAAATTTGAAACAGCTGTCAAATTCAAGTGGGGTGTCTAATCTAGTATCTATAGATATTAAAACAGCCATTGATACGAAACGCCAATTCGTTATGTTTTTTTAATATAAATCGAACGACATTTGTATTCGAGTGACAGTAGAATAGGGAGTTCATTCGCTTGTCTATGGTTTAAAAAAAAATGACTGAGATACGAAATACGCAACGCCGTCGTTCTAAGCTGTCATTTGTTTTGTTCGTTGACTTTTTAATGTTTACAAGTAACCCTAGTAATAAGTCATTTCCCTACGGTTTCTGAACCCATCTTAAAACACTTAATGATATGTGTGTAGATAAAGTAGTGTATGTAACTATACATAATTAGGCATTACAACAATCGTGTGATATTATTAAACCCACACTCTTGTTGTAATGCCCTTCATTATGCACAGATACATAAACTACTTTTATTGCACCACTGGGATGCCATGTCCCGTAATAATTTAGTAAGTACCTACTTACCTATAACCCTTGTGGCCAGTCTTTTGGGCAAGGCGCTCGGCCACAGGCGCCGTGTCCAGTCGGTACTGCAGCAGCTGGTTAGCATATCGTGGGTACAGCAGGAGGATGGTGGGAAACATCCACGTCTCTGTGTCCCAGAAGTTGTGACCTAAAATTTTTCCATAATACATATCTAACACCAGAAGCGTCCGTCGCTGTAGCGTAGCTATATGAGAGGATGTTGGGTTACCCATTCAAAATTTCGGTATTGTAGTAGGTGGGTAGGCAGTACTGTAGTCTTCATGCAAATCAGAACAATGTATTTTTTGTTCAATGGAAATCATATTTTTATTATTTTATCGCATTGTCTGTGTGCGTTTTGGCCAGCCATCCACTACAATAATATCTTTATTATTTTACTGAAATAATTATGAAATGTTTTTAGAACACAATTTTCCCTCAGTACTACTTCAGAAATTCATCTAATTCTTAGTTAAAAGCATATGTCTACATAATTAATTGTAAGAATTCAGCGTTACCTTCATAGTCTTCAAACGTTCCTCCCCGTGAAAGACCAGTGGGGCTCAGGCCGAAGAACCGCTCCTGTGGGTGGCTGGTGGACTCTGAAGGCAGCGCACTCAGGAAGTAGTACCAAATGCCGCTGACTATCTTCGACTGGAAAATGAATTTTGAAATATACATCCGTACAAAACTCCTCTAGGCCAGGCCTAAGGCCTGAAATCTATAATTTCTCAAAACGCCTTTTACTTCCTGAAGTTATTTATATAAAATGTTATACCTATCAGATCAACTCGCATAGTCATTCGAGGCATGTGGTATGGTATGAGCAATAAATAGTAAATAGTAACAAGTAAGTACGTTAAGTAGATTAGTGAAGCTAATTTGGCCCATATAGATTTCGTTGTATATTTCTGCTCAGAATCGTCAGTACTATTTAATCGTACTGCGAATTAAGTAATGTGACAACATTTTCGAATCCTCGATACGATATATTTCCATGGAAACTGGCATGGATCCCTCGTAAGTAGTAGATTAATTTCCTGAGTAATGCAATAATCTAGACAGGTAGACCTGTTTATTATTATACCTCTCTTCAGTAAACTATACTGATCTATTCAATAATAGTGCGGCAACTTACCACTGTTAAGTTCAAGGAGTTTTTATATCGTGAAGACTATTTCTGGTATTCAAATTACTTTATACTTCTGACATGTAAAAGAAAGAAATGTGTCATTGTACTGTCTGTCAACGGTTGTTGAAAATAAACAACGTTTTATCTAAATAAGTTTTCTTTATACGTTTATTCTCCAATGTCTGAATAGCTAACCACTTTAGACTACACTGCCGCTCGTTGCGTATCAAATATACAGCGAGAACAACCACTTGGGCTCCGCAAAGATTTTAATACTTTTCAAATACTTGTCAGTGTCATTACGTTAATCAATTACAAAAAAAAAACGTATTATACATTGTGTGCAATATTCATATAAGAACTAACGTGAAGATAACAAGAACGAGCAGCAAAACTGTAGCACATCGGAGGCATCTGCACGGAGCAAAGAATAAAGTGGTAAGCCAAGCTATCTGTTTACTAAATCAGTATAGTTCAGCATTTCCTTTAAATATAATATTATATTCAGGCTACATTATAGCATTACGCTACATTACCAACATAAAATAATCTAAACTTCTCAGATTTGTGAAGATTTCCTGTAATTAAAGGGGGCCTATTACAAACGCTGATAACAAAAGCAGATCAACGTTTTATTTGATACAGGATCTTAGTTAGAAGCTTCGTTGCTAGACTAAAATAACCTTTTGAACGCTTTTCCTCTCGCGTCAAAATGTGACGTGTACGTCATGGTATGACTTATGTTATGAAGAACAATTAATATAAATCTTATCTGTCAGCAGGACAATTGCTTTGACAGCGTCCGCCATAGCCACTTTAGTGGTCGGTGGCGTGGCGGGCACGACATCACGCGACCACTTTAGTGGTGCTTGGCGTTCAAAAGGTGTCATCATGTCGTATCAGGATGTCAAGGATGGAACAGTATAAAAATACCCGACTCTTAAATGGATAGATAGCGATAGATAGTCACGCCTTCTAAGACACAGTTAGAGCTGGTGGTCAAAGATTTAAGGAATTAAAAATATCTTACCAACTGCAAGTTTCCCTCGACATCCATCCCCGCCTGTGCGTAAAGCGCATGCCATTGGTCCACATGCTTCCTGTAAAGCACCTTGGAGTCCTCCTGCAATACTATTCTGATTTTACTATTTGAGCACTACTTATACAAATGAGTTACAAACTGATGATCTGGTACCCATTTTCAAGACAATGACCCTATCCTGAACATGTCGCCTAGTGCGATAGTACAAGTGAGTTCATCCTCACAACAGTTTACATACATTATAGAACTAAATGACTATCTAGTCTTGTTTCGATAACAATTTTTTTATACCTAGTCTTTATACAGATAGACCTATATAAATTGAACTTAGCTTATACGGTCTCGCTAAACAATATCCAGACGATTCTGGATATTCTATTTATTAGATAAATAATAAATAAATACATAAATATTTCGGGACAATCTTACAAAATCGACCTAGTCCTACGGTAAGCTCAGTAAGGCTTGCGTTGTAGGTACTAGACGACGATATATATAATAGATAGATACATATAAATACTTAAATACATAGAAAACACCCATGACTCAGGAACAAATATCTGTGCTCATCACACAAATAAATGCCCTGACTGGGAATCGAACCCAGGACCTTCGGCTTCATAGGCAGGTTCACTACCCACTAGGCCAGACCGGTCGTCAAACTGAAGAATTACTGAAAAATTACTGAAAAATTAGAACGACACACGCGTCGGTCGCCGGTCGCCGGCAGCGGGTGGTCAGAGAAACCAAGGCCTTAGGTTTTACTTGACTTAACTATCAAAAATTATAAAGCCTATATTAAGGAAACCATTCACCAACCTTTAAACAGCTCTTCTCTAGCAACAGTCCTATTCTTGTCCAGCGTCATCGCAAACGTAAACACCTTAGACCCATGCTGCGGCACAACCAAATGATCCGGCACTGATGTCCAGTACGCACACACATTTACAGGCAAAGGCTGATATTCCTCGTCCTCTGATTCCCTAGTCTTCCCGCAGCTGGACTTTATAGTTCTACCGTGGAACAGCTCTGGTACAGGTGGTTCAAAATTAATGTCGTCACTCGTTTCAGCGCCTGGCATTAATTTCACGGCAATCCATATGTCGCGGTGGCTGAGGTTTGGATCTGAAATAAGCGCCTGATGAAATAAAATAGTAAGTCCACTTTGATATTATTTGCGTTTACGGTTACCCACTCTATACTTCCATTATCTGTACCGACGCCTTTTTGGCAAGACAGCTTGGTGGTGACCCTGTAAGTGGACATTATCACAAATCCAAAAATAGCAGGCACTTATATAGCGCCGCGCAGTGTGTGTGAGGGTGCAAGAAAAATGCCTGTATTTACCGAACATGACTTCTTTTGTCCCCACAGCCTACAGACCGCATATCGTCGCTATACTTACTCAACCTCATATCTGCAACAATCATTTGATGGAAATGTCGCTTTTCTTAAATTTGGAATACGGGTGTTTTTGTCATCAAATGAGTGTTACAGATACGAGGTTGAGTAAGTATATCGGCGATATCCGGAGTTGTGCTGCGATTTAGATAAAGATATATTTATTCTACATAAAATATGTTCTGGCTTACCGGCATAAGTTTTAGAGGTGACTTCAATCTGATTAACAATGGCTCTAGAATAAAATCTATGAGCATATATCCTCTGCGTAACCACAGAGCGATCTCTGTCGACTCTAACAGTGAACACGCCGTCTCTGGTGTTCAGGCTGTAGACGGGGGCGAATGGTCGGTGAGTTAGCGTCGAGTTTAGTCTGACGTTGGCCCATGCTGGGACGCGAGCGCGATGGCTCTTTCCTCTGCGCCCGTTGTAGAGGCCGTTAAGGTAGACGGTGTCAGAAAATATGTTGGTAGCTATGTGCCCGTTGCCTATAGAGGGCATAAAGCGGTCTTCGGAGGGTAGGCTGTTAATTAAAAAAAAACATATTGACTAATATGCTATTATTTTTTATTATGCAGAAACGTCTGCTAGCGAATACCTTCGATATTTAAATCGTAAGAAAAATAGAAAAACTTGACTCGCGGCGGGACTCGAACCCACAACCACTGGATCACTAGCCCAGTGCACTACCAATTGTGCTACACGAGTACCGCTTAGACTTGTCAAAGTTTTCTATCTATCCCTCGCCGTATACGTCATCATGGGTGGTTGTGGGTTCGAGTCCTGCCGCGAGTCAAGTTTTTCTATTCTTTCTTTCGATTTAAATATCGATAATATGCTATTATTATCATTTTATACTACGACGCTGGCAAACAAACTAACGCCCCATTTGCTGGTAAGCAGTCACCGTCCACGGACGGCTATAACTCTATAGGATTCAGACGCGTGTTGAGGCAACAGGCTATCTTGCCGGGCAGACGAATGCGTCGTTCAGTAAATTAGTAAGGAAATTTTAGTCGCTCCAAAATTTTTATGAAAAATTAGTAGAGTGATCGAACTGATCGAGTGACAACATAACATATTGTTTTTACAACATCGCAAACAATTAAGAAATGTTATGTATTTAGAATGTATTCTGCCACAATAGAGCATAACTGGTCGATGCGTCGCGGCGCAGTCAATGGCCCAAAAACAAAAAAAAAACGCAATTAGAACAATTCTTAGAAGTAAACTATAAATACATGATCGTTTATATAGGTACAACAAGAGTATATACTTCGCTTTATGGACAAGCTACTCGTAATTATTGGTTATTAGTGATTTTATTATTATTAGACATAAGTTTCTAACGGTTCCTCAATTTAATGGAAAGCCGGCATTTTGTAATAATTTGCCAAGACATTTTTAAGACACCGATAATTTTCATAATAAAAATACGACTTAGTCACATATAAATACAACATCCTACGATAAAAATAATAATATATAATATAATTGTATAACAGTAGGTGTGGTTAGGTGTGGGTGGAAGCGTTGGTGGCCTAGCGGTAAGAGCATGCGACTTGCAGTCCAGAATTCGCAGGTTCAAATCCCGGCTTGTACCAATGAGTTTTTCGGGTCGCTTTTCGGTGACGGAAAACATCGTGAAGAAACGGCACCAATCCCAATAAGGCCTAGTTTACCCTCTGGGATGGAAGGTCAGATGGCAGTCGCTTTCGTAAAACTAGTGCAGAAGCCAAATCCTGGGATTAGTTGCCAAGCGGACCTTTATAATGGGTCTGTATGATGGTAACCAAATATTCGACGTCCAAAGTATTAGTTGCTAAAGTTCAACTTTTTTCTCAGGAAAGACAAAAGCAATAAGTATATAATAGCGTATTCGTTTATATAGTTATAATGAATATTGAATACGTGAATTAAATGATATATTATAAAATTGCCTCATTTAACATCATTTGAATTTAAGTTATACTAAATATACATATATGCAACGGTGCATGTTAAAAAAACAAACCACATGAAGTTTCTGCATTTAATATCAACTAAAAATAAACCCGATGGAAACTCTAAATAGGTATAACTGATACGATAAATAAATGCCAGCACGTGACTCACCTTGTCCATCATCATTATACTCATTATCTTTGTTAATTTTAATGTGTTACAGCCATTTTTATTCTAAAGACACATTACTTTAAGTGGACGAAAAGATTCAAATGCTCTTAATTTGACAATATTTCTTACAACAACATTTAAATAATTTGAGTATTTTTTTTAATATTACCGGCTAACAATTAGTAAGGCAAGATAAAACGTTTGCCGCTGATTCAGTTTTTAAATAATTAAAAGGACTAAGGCATTACAGTCATTCACCATAAAATTAAATGATACATTTTTGCTTTTGGAGAAATATTAAATATAAATTGAGAGTTAAATTCACTAATATACCTTCTCTAATATGTAGGTACTCAATAGGTACTTAATCTGCTTCCACTAATCCTTAATAACAGTCAAACATCGTTAAGCAACTTACAATAAACAATCCTAGTACTACTAAGAACAAATATTTTTTTATTTGGTCTATAAGAGTGTTCCACTGCCGGGCAAGGCCCTAGTCCCCATTTTTCAAAGAATGGTGAGAATGTGCATTAGATAGGACCAAAGGTCGAGAATCCAAATCCTATTTTTAATCGAACATTGATTTCCTTTGATTTTCTCCTCGGACGCCAGAGGATCTGATATTTTTTTCTTAAATATATATATGTAATCTATTTATAATTTATAATTCTTGTACTTTTAACTGAAAAAAATACACTAACCTGAGTTGAGACTAATTTATAAATATTACTAAGAACTATGGAGTTATTTTATTATTGGAAATAAATATTAATTTCTTAAGTTAACGTACCTATGTGTAGAAAAAATATGGGGGTCATCGCTAACATCCTCGGTTTCCTCAGGTCCATTTTCAAGCACACTGGAGCTGGTGCCTTTGGTGGTCAATACCACAACTATAACGGCAGCAATCGCCAGAACGCCCAGCATCGCGGCGACCTGTTTGTTACGCGCCAAAAAGTTCCACATCCAAAGGCAAAAACGGCACAGATTAGAAAAAAATCACTCAATAGCGCGCCTGCTCAGAACTTTTTTTTTAATTACCCAGCCGATGGACTGCGGAGTGCTCTCGTGTGTCACCGACCGAGAGCGCAGCGATATTATGCGACCTGTATGACATGACACACTTTGATTCTATTAAAAAGATAACATAGTGTATTTAACAGGGTCATCACATTAAGCGGAACTGTCTATTCTGTAGTAAAGATATTTTAAATGAAAGTTGTATAGTTTGGCGAGGGTCTATCACACTTAAAGCAAAAACATAAACTACCTATATTCCTCGTTAGTAGGTTTTTGTCGTTTGCTATGGGATGTTTGTTATGGGATTTATGTCATAGATGGAACATTTAGAAAAGCTTTTTAAATAAATGTAAAGAATCATCTATTTCTGACGTGACGTGGACTTGTCAGAGTCAGTTTGAATCGTCAAACTGACTCTGACAATTATCATGCACCGGCATTACAAGGTCTTTAGTGCATTACATGTAATTCACGGAGTGTTATAGTAATAATATTTTTATAATTATAGACTAGAAATCAACTTTTTACTTGTCAATTTGCATTTGATAATAGCTCTGACGTTATATTTATTTTATTAATATTATTAAGCATTTAATTTAAGTTTTCAAAATAAATTAATCAAAACATAACTGAGGGTTTTTTTTAGTAATTTTTAATTCCTTACTTGTGACCGTGTACTAATTTTGTCTATGATCGACAACCCTCGCCGGTGTGGTCTCATCTAGCTACCTAATCCAATTGTCGTTTCCTGATTGCATTAACTGGACCATCTTATTTGGCCGGTGGTCAAAACTGGAACTAAGTCCGTTCCATATTAATTCTCCAATTACGTAACATGACAGCGCCACACTTTACTGGTTGTTTAAGTTGTAGAATAATTGTAAGAAATGTTTATGCATATGACAATGGAGCGTGCTGGGATCAATGACCTCCTTAATTAGGATACGTCGAATTCGGCGAGATCTTATTCTATCTAGACTATCCGTTGGTTTAATTAGGTACTAATCTGACATAATTAGTTGGATATTATAACAAGTTTACGGATAATTCTCCTAAAGTATCCACAATAGTTTTTGAGTTGTCTGTGTTGTGTGAGTCAGTGTTGCACCATACTACACCTCTCTCCTTGGTGAATACACTAGATGTACCTGTCTGTTTTACGTGTAACAGATGCGAGGAATCGGAAACGAGAATAAATAAATAAAGATTCAGCCATCTTAATCCTGAACACGGCGCGCATAGTCCGGCGGTTCCTTTCTCTGTAGCCCTAACCAGGGATTGTAAAACCGGTTTTATTAAATACCTCTATATAAATTGACAAATTTTGTGTTTATGTTATATAGTTGCATTGCATTTTATTTTTCAGTAAAACGTGAGAAATCGAATGAGACAAGCTTTTGTGAAATTTCATAAATCAATCTGAGTTTTATACTTTTTAAATTGTGACCTCTGAATCACGTCAACATATATTTTTAATTTTTGCGCAATTTGTCTTGATTATGTTTGTAATTATTTGCCCATTTTAATTAACTTTGTTAAATATAAACATCCCTATTCAGCCAAGGAATATATATACATAATAGATATATGACTGGGAAGCCCGCCGACTAAATATATCTAAACTGCATAGTGACAACCCCCGGCGATATTCAAGTACTACATAATATTTTTTCGATTATGTTCTGAATAGGTTAAATCTCATATTTTTTTAATTGGGCTTAGGTTCGCCACCCCTATGGGTCCCGCTGATAATGTGCATGGCTGGCTGAAGTGTCAACTAAATACTGTATAAGTAAGTAAATTAGTTTGTCATACGACTCGAGTATATTTACACTGACAGCTATTACCGGTAATAGTTTTTAGGGGTAAAGTGCTAAATAGAGGTATTGTTGTCAATTGGGAAAACCGCTAATATATTTGAATACCGGTTTTGATTATACCGCTAATCTGAGCTTTATCTATATAAATAGCGAAATGCAACTATAACCGGTTATACCTAATTTTTAAGCGGTATTAAGATTACCGGTAACGATCCCTGGCCCTAACCACCGGCCGCCTGGGCCCTGTCTACGCCCACTCCCCAGAATTAGGTTGTCTAGTAGAGCTACCATTGCGAGCCGTGGCAAAGAAACTCATACATACCAATGGTAATCTACATTTATGTACGAGATATCACTAGCCCCGTGCGTATGGGGCTCAATCAAATAAAGATTGTCATTTTTAACACCTACACAGAGTCGAGTTTTAATGAATCAAATTAAAGATGTCACCCTTCAGCAAATGGCGGTTAACCGTTTAGGTTAATCGTAAATACTTGTAGTTAATATTTACTATATCAAGGCATAAAAACCTTGATAACTGCGGACTATCTATCAAAAGGACATTAAGCGATCTCAAGCATATTCTAGCCACCGACCTCCAGTGAAGTGCAGTCGCCGTCAGATATATCGGAGCTGTGGAAGGTGGTCACAAATATCTGAACATGTACTTTATCGCCTTGACAATAGGGGCGTTGTTCAGATATTTGTGACCACCTCCACAGCTCCGATATATCTGATGGCGACTGTACGTAGTGTACGTGATTACCTATCGGGTCATCTAGTTTGTGGACACTGCGCTTTCCTAAGATACGTTGTCGTAACTCTAGGACTTTTCTACCCCAATGGCCATCGACTCTCCGGGATATACCTATCGAGATAAATAGCGAAATTATACAAAAAAAAATTGTTTTTGATTGATAGGTCAGTTAGATGCTTTTTAAACATTTAAATTTGAAAATTACACAAATTTTTACATAGATTTGTATAATGTTAATGTTTAATGCTCTTGATTTTTTTTTTTAATTTTAAATGTTGATTATACATATACCTATGTATACATACAATTAAGTTATCTGCACGACACATTTCAAAATAAGATCTTGTTGCAATGACAATTTTAACACTTCATTAGAAAATTTAAATTGCAACAAGGTATTATTTTGAAATGTGTCTCTTTTGCATTTAATAGTTAGACGCTATGTTGCTACACCCTATCAGGGTCCGTGTACATATTTATGTATTTTGGGTTGTAAATAAAAATCTTAAAATTAAGGGCGTAGATTCAGGAGAATCAGGAGCAATTAAATTAGGCCCATTTGGACCCCGACCTTTGCGAGCCGTGGCTATAAACCGAGACGAACTTTCCGAAGACTGCATGAAGCCACGAAGCAAATCAAATGCAGCTACCTAACAAACTGGAACATCACACCTATCATTGCCCGCGTGTTCTAAATTTGATCGATGTTTGGTATCGATGGGCGGCGCCGGCGCGTGGCGTGTGCGCATCAGACCGTCCAGTCACGCTCTGGTACCTATGTTTCAATGGATTTCGATTGCCTAAATACAATTTAAACATACATGACTTTATCGCGTGCATTAATGACTTGGTTCTGATTTCAGAGCAGATATGAGTTGGAACAATCATTATTTGACGACCGGTCTGGCCTAGTGGGTAGTGACCCTGCCGATGGTCCTGGGTTCGATTCCCAGTCAGGGCATTTATTTGTGTGATGAGCACAGATATTATTCCTGAGTCATGGGTGTTTTCTATGTATTTAAGTATTTATATGTATCTATCTATTATATATATCGTCGTCACTACGTGTAGGCACTACTACAGCACAAGCCTTACTGAGCTTACCGTAGGACTAGTCCGATTTGTGTAAGATTGTCCCGAAATATTTTTTATTATTCATTATTGGGGAATAGAGCAAAATTTTACCAAAATTGTAACTGGAGCCTAACTATGTTGGCAAAGATGGTGTTGTTAAAAACAGTCTTAATTTATTTTAACAATGGAAAACCGTTTATAACTTCGATGTAAAAAGAAGAGTTGTATAGACCGCTATGTTCGGCACCGTTGCTCTTACAAGGGGGAAACGATTTTATTTCAAAAGTAGGTTTTCTACTTTTTCTAGGGACGGTTCTTACACCTGTTTTAATATTGCTGTTTTTTAATTTTTCCTGTAAAACTTGTGCTGTAAATATGTGAGGCAAATAAAGGAAGTATATTAAGGTAATGAAATTCATCATCGTCATATCATACGCTTACGTTTGGCAATCTGGAGAATTATGTATATCGGTTACTTTGGTTCTTCTGTGAATGACATAATTTATGATGCGATCCCACAGGTATACTCCAAGTATAGCCCTCTCCATTGCCCTTTGGGTTAGTTTCAGCCTTCATACGAGGCACATAGTAAGCGACCAAGTTTCAGTGCTATATCTCACTGGCACCACACACTTATTGTGAAAGACATTCGTCTTAAGACACTGCGGAATAAAGGAAGAAATGTGCCGTAGCTTCCCGAACGCAGCTCAGCCGAGTCGGATTCGACGAATGACCTCTTTCTCGAAGATTTACCCACGTACCTGGGCAGTTTGCCTTAGGTATAATCGTAAAATTAAAATTAGAACAATGAAATCATTCTGTTAAAGAATACAAATCGTCTGTCACCACTGCTGTCATTTCAACAGCAATGCAAGTACGAAAGTAACATTAGACGCGATAGCCGATAAAATTGTAATCCAATCTCTCGACTAGTATACAATAAAACAAGTGTTCGCGTCCACTTGAGAACCTACGCCGTTTTTTTTTCGCCGGCTAAAAATAGCAGTTCCTGATAATACCAATTTTATAAAGCTGGAGTATTCTTGATTTTTTCACACTTGTTCAATGCTGAAGAAACCCTATTTTTAGTAGGTACCTAGAGAAATCGCTAAGGAAATCTACTCACTCCACACTACACTCGACTCGACAAAGGGAACGATCGTAAGACCATCTAACTATTTCTTATTTTAAAAGTGACTAAGAACTAAGAACGTTCTAATTGTCGAGCAGTGAGATATGATTGCTCAAAAAACAATGTCATTATCCCGCCTGCGCAGCAGAGCGTAGCGCCCTCGCGCCATCGCCAAGAAATCGTCTAAACACCAGTGTAACTTTGAACTTTTCTTCTATAACAACCATAGGTAATTAGGCATTATAATTATACTGGTTTAGTATAGAAGATAGGTAAAAGATGGGAATAGATGTTCAGCCAAGCGAGGCGCCCTCCCCGTTCCGCAGCGCGCCCCGGTCATACACCTTGCAAGACGGTGAGCCAATGTTGGGGCAAATGTTGGTAGTGTGTTGGCGGATGTGTGACAAAAGGAGGTTTAATTAAAGGATCATGGCTTGTAAGATCTTATTTAAGGCGACATTATAAAGGTATGTATAACAATATTCCTCTTCTTTTATAGTATACTCTTTGACGACAGGTCTGGCCTAGTTGGTAGTGACCCTAAGTAACCTAGTAAAGACATTTATTTGTGTAAACGGGTATTTGTTTCTAAGTTATGGGTGTTTTCTATGTATTTAAGTATTTGTATATTAAATAAATAGTATATTGTTAGCTGAGTACCCATAACACAAGCCTTCTTGAGTTTACTATGATGTCCTGTATATGTGACATTATCTAGCAAAAGGGACCTTATTGTCCATGGCGCTTACGTTGAACCGCGTTGCGTTTGTACTGCTGCATCTTGAACAACGGCGTAAGCGCCATCGACAATAAGGTCCCTTATCATAGATAATGTCACATATTATTTTTTTTAAGTATAGGTAATAATGTTCTTCTTCTTCTTCATGTACCATCTCCGTCCCGGAGGTTGGCGACCATATGTCTATAAATATATCTCTTAGTTTATCTATGCTCTTCAGTTTCAACCAGTCTCTTTTACTTTTAGTCAATGACAATACATTAGTATGTAGGTATCGCATATTCAATGGCACCGCAAGAGAATTTAGAAAATGGAATTATCTTTTATAAAAGTACGCTGAACCGAGTTTCCCTCTTTTATAGATCCTTGTTCCTTGTGTCTTTCACACAAATTTTATATAGCTAGTTAAAGAATACGATAAATAAAACAACTTGTTGGAGCAATCCCAATTCAAGCTTCCTGGTCTTAATAGTGATCATGCTGATCATTGGTTCTACGAGCGCTCACTGCCCCTTCAGCCTTGTTACTAGCAAGCTATGTGAAGAGGCCTCGTTCTTCCTTGAGTTTTAATTTCTGGCAAGAAAAACTCTGAACAGATCTTGTTTGATTACCTTTGTACGTATATACGTTTGAACATCTGGAAGTAATGAATCCACATAGTATAGCTCCTATAGAAGAAGACTAAAGTTGGCATCTGGTTATCTATATTTGAAGTAGGCGTAACATGTACCTCCTCCTTACAGAAGACCACAGCCATAATAGCACTGCTACCTTTCAGGTCTGTAGTGTTGTCTTCCTGATGGTGAGTAAGGTTCCCAGAGCTCCAACCCCCCTTAAAGGTCGGCAACGCGCTTGTGACTCCCCTGGTGTTACGGGTGCCTATGGGCGACGGTAATTGCTTACCATCAGGCAATCCGTCTGCTCGTTTGCCACCTTTGTCATAAAAAAAAATGTTTTCCCCTTCCATACCTCTGTGTCATGTTATTCCAGTGTCTATATCAATCTCTTCCTTTTTCTAATGATTCTAGACGGATGTTCATCTTTCACATTACATTCGTCCATATTCATCTCCTCCAGTCCATCCAGTGCACTTCACATCCTCGTACCAAACCATGTATTCCATCCAATCGATCTATTTCTTCCTAACATGTAAAAACTTGAAAACGTATCATAAACGCAGCCATCACCAACATTGGCCGGAACATTGGCCCCAACGCTCCCATCGTAAGTTCCTGTGATTAAACATAACAATTCCGTGGGCGCTCATAAAATAATAACTGTGGTCAAATGAGCGCATGCTCGCAATTAGCCATGATTGATGCAGCCGAAGACTTACCTAGAAATCACTTTTTATTTAATTGTGCTTTCTTTCTGGCTCGAGGAATAAGTAGCATGGAACAACTTGATCTTACGATTACAGCGTTTCTTATTATATACGTCTAGGCGTGAGTTTTAGAGTTCCGTAGGCAAAATTTTTGGACCCGGGTATGTCCTTAAACTACGTCCAACAATGAGAGGTAGGGCACAGCGATGACCATCACGCTTGAATCTGGGGCAGCCCAACTGGGGAAATACCTCCTCCTTACAGAAGACCACAGCCATAATAGCACTGCTACCTTTCAGGTATGCAGTGTTGTGTTCCTGATGGTGAGTAAGGTTCCCAGAGCTCCAACCCCCCTTAAAGGCCGGCAACGCGCTTGTGACTCCTCTGGTGTTACGGGTGCCCATGGGCGACGGTAATTGCTTACCACCAGGCAATCCGTCTGCTCGTTTGCCGCCTATGTCATAAAAAAAAAAAAATGGAAAAAATAGCTAGCATGTTAGGGTCGGAAGAACACGACTTTGCATAGAAATTGGCATTCCATTTCTACAACCAATCAAGAGAAACTTCAATTTCTAAGCAAAACGAAACAATTGAGGAATTCGAATAATTACAACCGCATTGTGTACCCTTACCATGAGTTGTGACATTTGATGTTTTCGATAACCCGACGACCGGTCTGGCCTAGTGGGTAGTGACCCTGCCTATGAAGCTGATGGTCCTGGGTTCGATTCCCAGTCAGGGCAGTTATTTGTGTGATGAGCACCGATATTCGTTCCTGAGTTATGGGTGTTTTCTATGTATTTAAGTATTTATATGTACCTATCTATCTATTATATATATCGTCGTCTAGTACCTACAACACAAGCCTTACTGAGCTTACCGTAGGACTAGGTCATTTGTGTCAGATTGTCCCGAAATATTTATTTATTTATTTATTTATAACGAGTGTCGTGTTTACTATCTGTGCATCCGCTTGTACTGTTTAGTGTGAACGAGATGCACAGATAGTAAACTCGATACTCGTTATCGAAAACGTCAATGTCACAACTCATGGTAAGGGTACTAAATTCTAAATTCGAGAGCCGTTACCGCTGGTCCGTTAGGCAAATTATGGCGCCACGAGCTGCTATAAGCATTTGTAGTTTCCATGCCTCTGATGTACGTTTGATACAGACTTTGATTGATAATTGTGTGTTGTGAAACTGTTTCATAATTATGCTAGTTTAAAAAAATTAAATATTAAAAAATACTTTTTGAAAGTATTAGCATTGGACTATTGGACATATGGAGGCTACAAGATGTACGATTACGTATGTATTATGATAAATTAGAAATAGTAAACGAATCCAGAATAATGATTAAACAGGCAATATTCAGATTTAGAGTGAGATTCTGAATGCCTTTTTTATACTTATAAATATTGCAAAAACGTATTTTAAACTTTTAAATATTTCTATTTTATAGGACATATATAAGCTTATTTATGTTATATTTACTGTCAATGTTATAAAAAGACAAAAAGTACTAAATAGTTTGAATGTAAAGTAATGTAAACGTCACATGAAGGATTACCACATATTTTAAAAAAATTATTATACAGTAATATATGTTATTACTGTATAATATTCGGTATTAACAGAATAGGAAAAAACCTTATATGAATAATAAGAATAGCAAACAAAAAAGAAACCAAACAAAAAGGCGGTAGTATCACTAGTCACTACGAAGCTATCCAAAAATACAACTATAAGTGGTGGATAAAATACAAAATATACAATAAAGCTGAATATAACGACAGGTCGTGAACTAGCCTATGAAGCCGCCGATGGTCCCGGGTTCAAATCCCAGTAAGAGCGTTTATAACTCATGGGTGTTTTCTATGTATTTAAGTATTTGTATATTACATATATCGTTGGCTGAGTCCCTACAATACAAGCTTTCTTGAGCTTACGTGGGGCTCAGTAAATTTGTATTGAATTATATGATTTTGTTGAATCTATATCGTTTTGAACCGCGAAATAACTATGAAACTGTTAATGTAGCTGTAAAATACTGCCAGGGGTTAATAACTGGCCTGAAATATCACCTATTATTTACCTGCCACATACCTAACGAAAGGGTGCGTCATTCTAACATTAAAATCATAATTTGTTTCGAATATGACATCAAAATGTTTATTTTTCAATTATTATTTATTCATTCTAATACCTTAAGGCCCACTTGCGCTACTCAGGGTTAACCGATAACCCCCGGGTTAGTGTCAAAAATGTATCTACATAGCCGGTTAACTTCGGGTTAATTGGCTAACCCTGACTGGCGCAAGTGGCCTTAAGACTGTTAAGTTAAAAGAATAGGTACATGCACAGGTCAAACCGTAAACATAAAATTAAAATTAACACCTAATCTAAGATTCTACCTTCATAATATGGATTTAACAATCCGCATTCATTCAGGAATGAAATTCGGTCCCTTCGTCTGTATTACCAGAAAGATATAATTGGGGTCTAATCAAGGCAAGAGTGAATATGATGTTACTGAATCAGCGTCAAACGATGGTCAGTGTTGTGTAAATAAAAAAATAAAAGAAAAACAATAAAAATACTATATACATGAACACAACTAACCTGTTATATTACCTTGCCCCCCCCTCCATTCTGACGAAAAGTCCGCATTACGCTCGCAGCGTTGCTAGACTTGTTGGTCGAGCCAAGACCCAGAACGGGGCGCAATCAAACCAACAACAAAATGTATTTTTCTAATAGGCCTATGGGTCGAAAGTTAACAATATCGTTCTGACCTGGTACCGCGAACATCGAAGTTTGTAAATTTCGAACATCTCTCTTTTACTCCAATTGAGGTATCATGCGAGTGACAGAGATAATCGTTGATAATTATAAATAACGAGTATCGATTTTCGCGGTAGGCCCGCTGATGAGGATTTAGGAGTGCGCTGCCGGATTGCAGTCGTATATTAAACAAAGATAGCGATAATATCAGTAAGATCTCTATCTACTATAGAACAGGAACTTGAATCTCGATTGTTATAATGAACAGCTTAAATTGTGCTTCAATGTGAGACAAATAAATAGATTCTCCGGCCACCTTAACATGTAAATCTGTAGTTTGGAAAACCTAATTTGTAAGAGAAAAACTTGGAGAGCTTAGAGATCGATTACCAAAATTTCGTAGAAATAATAAAAAGGCAAATTAACTCCAGCGTGCCAATGAATAATCTTAACCTGCTTCTGCTGGCTTGTTTACCTATATAATTTGGATGCCAAGCATAATTAATACGGACCATGGAATAGCTGGCATGGAATGGCTATACCTAGAAAGGACTGAGTAACAAGATATCTGTATTGAGCAGTTTGGAATTATTTTGAGGAGTCTCTTACCTCTAAGTAATATTCTAGACCTGATGATGATCACAGAAGGTTAACATGGGGACCACTGAACACAAAAATAGCCCCACAGTTATTCTTTGAAATGGTCTTGACAAATTTACCGCGCGATGAAAGATCGTTATGACAATGTCTCACAAGAACTTATTATAATAAATAAAAATACTAAGGATTTAAATCCATTACAAGACTGAGGCAGGTGCGGAGTAATCGACAGTAAACTATCACAGCCATAGGTTATTAAACCACATTAAACAATTGAAGCTCGGCAGCTGGCCACAAAACTAGCCTTAAGGACAAACTTCCGCGGGTCAAATTAATATTCCAAGCAATTAAGGACCAACGTTGCTAGCGCAGGATACCCTTATGTTAATGACAATAAGGTTCAATTTATGTTATCTATGTAGTTCTGCTTGTAAGGTATTGCACCTGTACGCCACGCTCCGCGGAGCGCGACCGACCGGCGAGGCGTGGCAGGATCCGAAGAAGCAGCTTGTAAAATGAAGACAGGTAAGTGAATAGACCATCAACTTCAGTTTCATATCGTAGATATGTTTATTTTTAATTCTTGGTTTCGCTGTAGCTTAACCTTTTGAATGCCAAGCACCACTAAAGTGGTCGCGTGATGACGTGCCTGCCATGTCACTGACCACTAAATTGGCTATGGCGGACGCTGTCAAAGCAATAGTCCTGCTGACAGATAAAGTTTATATTTGTTCTTCACCAGTCATTCCATGGCGTACACGTCACATTTTGACGCGAGAGGAAAAACGTTCAAAAGGTTAAACATACGGACAGTTTTTAATAGTAGGAGATAGTTACTATCATACTTCTATTTTGCTTTCTGTTCTTCTCTTCAGCAGGAATACATGAAAATTCGAGGAAAAGTGCAGTAGTGAACGAATAATAACCTGAGGATCCAATTGGATACTGAGTTGAATGTCAGCAGCCAGTGCTCGACCAGGTATTCCAACACTAAATCAAAACAATACATAGCAATATATGTATCAATATATACGACAAGAAAGGACATAATATATTATTTACTTAGTATTTAAAAAAATCTTGTGAGTCGTAACTATTAGCCTGCATGGAGAATTAAATACAAACTTTATTATGTGCTAGATAAATATCAGACTCCTAAGAAAGAAATGATGAAATGAATAGGTTCTTCTAATAACATGAACTATCACCATGTTTAACATAGGTCGAAAACTTTAAAAAATACTGACAATAACTTGTCTACATTTACAATAGTCACTGGTTCTTATTATTTAGTTATCTCTCTAGCTATAAAGAAAATGGGTTTGAAATCGGAACGTTTCCTAACTACTGCTGCCAGTTGTAAAAATCTGTAATTTACTTTCGGAGACTCCTTTCGATGGCTTCTGATTTAAAATGTCTTCATTGGTTATGCTCTAATACTTGCTTAACTGATGTGGTCATTTCGATGATGAAGATGTGGTCATTGAAACAGACCTATTATACATGTATTTGATTATACGAGATTCCTTGTTGCTAAATAAAACAATATTTCTAGCTTATTTAGTTATTGAGGTACGCCTAGCGTGTAGTGACCCTGCCTATGAAGCCGATTAAATTCCAGTAAGGGCACTTATTGTTATGCAGATCTTTTGTGTTATGAGCACAGATATTTGTTTCTAAGTCATGGATGTTTTATATGTGTATTTAAGTTTTGTATGTTATATATATCGTTGGCTGAGTACGCACAACACAAGCCTTCTTGAGCTATGATATTTATGCATTCATTATTTTATTTATATAATCCATGACCGTCTACGAAACTGCAGGACGTAGGTTTTTAAATTTGGCAAAGACAATCTACACTTCTACACTAATATTATAAAGGCGAAATTTTGTGAGTGTCTGTATTTTTGTTACTTCTTCACTTCTAAACGGCTGGAGCGATTTTAATAACATTTGATATGGAGTTAACTGACACTCTGTATTAACACAAAGGTTACTTTTTTTCCCTTATAAACCGCGGGTAAAACCGCGGAGCCCAGCTAGTTATTTATGTTTTTCACAAATTTTATCTACCCTTTTTTCAAATAAAATACAAAATACACTTCTTCGCATTACAATAACTGTACAAATACAAATACTAAACTAGCTACGTTGTCGTGTTATACAGAAATAAATATTAAATGTGTTCACAATGAACTTATTCTCTTAACAATAAAGTGGTGTCAAGCCCATTTTGAATATCTCACCCGCTTAGCTACTTCTGCTACTGACTGCACCTATAACACAAGACTTGAGAAGAGATTAGGTCGATTTGTGTAACATTGTCCCAAAGTACATATATCGCTCACCACTCATATCGCGATCACTCAATGAATTGATCAATTCGGGCAGTATAGAGTTTAATGTTTATTGCCATAGACAATGATGTGAAGGAAGGACTCAGTTCGCTGCTCTGACGCAACACGAATTGAAGATAATGGCGCAGTGGGCGAGTATGAGTAACCGACTAAACAGATCACATGTTTGTGACACATTTTTCAGTACCTGAGCGGTCAACTTGTTCACTAATATCCAAGGATCGGACAAACGCCCGTCATATCCTTATGTTAATAAAAAAAAAAAATGGATTTTATACATTTATTGGACCATAATTTATATCCAGTGACAAATTGATTTATGATTGACATTCCGAAATTTACATTCGGCAATAAAATAGAATAACCATATTTTTTTCTAAATTTTCAGTTAGTGAACCTATAACGATGTGAATTTAGGATCCATTTATGCGTTGAAAAAGTATTTTAAAAATATTATATCATTATAAAATAAGGAAGTCTCTGCTGTACGGAACAGGGTTATATTTTCGAAATGACGGGCGTTTGTCCGATCCTTGCTAATATCTGAAAATTGTTAAGGCAGAAAAAGTACAAATACGAGTATTTTAACACAACATGTATTGTTTTTAAACTGCTGAGCAATCTTATTAAGTTTTCTTTTTTTTACCCTAACGTTTAGGAGATGTAAATGCCATTTGAGGATTGGTCTCAAACTCTAGATAATAGTTATCAATAGTTAATACTTAGTTATGTTACACTTTTTTATTACATAATGTCTTTATAAATGTCTTTATAAGTAGGTGTTATTTAACTAATAAAATACTACGACGTGAGTAGACGATCTAAATACAATCCTTCACCATTTTATACTATAAACGTACGGGAAAAGCGTTCCTACATGTTGAATTATTCATTACAAAGAAAAAAAACATTTATTTATTAGGTATTATCTGTTATATCTTGTACTTGTGGTAATTTGTTAGTATTGCAATAGCAGGCAGGCATTGCTTGGTAGCCATAGGAGTCTGTCATATATTCTCAATCGGCTTTAAGGAAACTGGACCTTCGTACAGCAGGTCTCATGATTGGCGCGACTACCTCACGGCGAAGAAAGCTACCCGTCCTTAATTAACAGAAAATGATAAGTAGTCTATCTATCTCAAATAGACTATGCGATTATACGTATACTACATAAATACGAGGCCTAAACGTCGGTGGGAGTCGGTGGCTACAGTGTGCTACCACACTCTACGGCGGTTTAGGGGAAGCCGATGTCAATCACAGGACCATGGCTGATAGTAGGGACACAATGACAATAATAAGGAAATGTCCTAAATGAGTATCTGGTGTTCAGTTGGGTGTAAAGTGCACCCGTCTGCTCCTACGCCTTATACTCTGTGGACACAGGCGCGCACAGCGCTCGTTAGAGCGGTAATGAGGCGGCCATATTTACGAGCCCACCTAACGCTTGTCGGGATTCGATCCACATTACCCACCTTGTAATTTACTGGGTAAGTAACGTTTTATTATACTGAGACAACTTAACAACGGCCTCTGGTATATTGCTTGTGCGTATGCCGTAGCTAGGCTACGAGTTACGACCGGTAAATTATTTTAAGGCATAGATAGTTTGATTTTTACATACTTATATTTGGTTAACATTGTTAAGACCGACATTTATTTTTAAGAGACGCTTGTCTTATGGGAGTCTTCCTATTAACGATTTCTTTCGATATACGTCACCGTCAGGGACTGTATAGATGTCCACAGGCTAGGGAGACCGTTTACCATTAGGCAGGTTATATGCAACAATGTTACATAAAAAACCTTCATACATTATCAATAATAACCAGTGCTCGGACAAGTCATCGCAAAACAATTGCAACACGGCCATAGAACAAGATTAATAGAATCTCATGTAAAGTAATATTTAATTTTATTATATTTTTCAATTACTATTAGGTATTACTGCAACCCAAAATTCAGCATATAAGTACGTGTGTCCTTCACACACGTACCTAGCATATTTCCATTAACATTTTTTCTAATGCTGATAGTATTGTATTTATAAATTTGCACCATATTTAAAACATTTAGAAATAACCATAATTAAGCAAATAATTGTATTAATTTAAATTTTCATCACAAAACTGTTTCAATCATGCCACTTTGACAAATCCATATAACTAAAAAGGCAACTCTATAAAGTTTTGTTTCATGTCTGTTTCTGCGATGACTTGTCCGAGCTGAATAACGACTACTTTTGTAAAAAGTTTTGGAAATTTTCAGACAGGTATATTCTCATGTTGAAATGCGAAAAGGATCGTAACAATTGTCAACTGCTCTTCTCCAATCTATTATCTCCTTATCAACCGTGTAGTTTGTATGGTGTATTTTATTAATACATCATGTTAAGACCCCATAACGTCCATCCCACATACTCGTAATTTTGATATTTCATATATTATAACAATCAAGTTTTTGTAACAATATCTAGAAATTATAATTCTTGTCTACATCATGTTTACCCCCGCTAGTAATTAGGTTTTTACTGCACTTCATTTGCCTTTATTACTTTCCTGTCACGGTACGCTCTACTAGACTCAAGTTAACGATTTATGGATAAAAGACGTTAAGAGGACACCACCACTAATGCGCTCTAAATACTTCGCGTGTTTATGTTTATCAATTGCGAGTGCGCAGTGTAGATCATTGGGTACCAAATGACGCGATAACGAGCGTTCCTGTGAAATCGAACCGGGAATAAGAATAATTCAAATTCCAATTCAAATGTTCTTTATAACTAAGATCCAATTTTGATAGTAATTGCATTTATTAGCTATGGTTGGTATTCTATAATTATATTAACTAATGCCAAACTTATTATTCTAAATCAAACTGCAGCACCGGCGAGGCTCAATGCTGGGCGAGCATGCTCAGAATACTATTCGGGCTGCTACAGCTGCGATGGAGAGACGCACACCGTTTCCTCATGATGGCAATTGCAGTCGGTGAGAAATGTTCAGAAAGTAAACTCTACTGTATGACGAATTGTTACCAAACCTGCAATAAAACTAATTATCTGGTTCAAATTTCAAGGAAACATAACAAGAGTATTCTTCGGTGACGGTCCAGCGGGGTCCATAGTAGTATCCACGGAAAAAAGAAATCAAGAGTTTTCAAATGCCTTACTGGACTGCAGTTGAAAACCCTTTGAACTAAGAAAAAGACAGGGTATGAAGAGGAATTGGTCTTTCATGGATTTGGAATTATCACGAATTACATAAGTGTCCGCGTATAAGGTGCTAAGTTAGAAGTTGGTTTAAATTTAATATGAACTATAAAAAATTTATCAATTGTCAAGCTTATGTCATGCTAGCTGATAACTGCACCAAAGCGATGATGAATATAATTGCATTGAAACGAACTTGTGATTACGCAAATCAGTTGATGCTTCACACAAATATTAACATAAACGAGCAAGTGCCATTCCAAAAAGACACTAAACCAACGTACGTACAACGGTACGAATCTATTGTATTGTATTCGTAAGATTTACCATCAGCCATTATAGAGATACACGAACTCTATTCCCGTCGCGTCAAGCGTTCAGTTTGTAGAACCATGGAACAATTGTCTATGAGAAAATAGAGAAAGGTTCTATTGGGACTGTGTATGTGTTGCCATTCTGTTGAGTTCACAACCATCATCAACTGTGGTTTGCCACCTTCTGGATCAACACGTCGTGCTAAGAACTTATGTGCTGCCCCCTACCGATATTTTCTTTGTTGTTCGTTTAAGGAAACAATAAGGACATACATATACAACGCGGTAACATACAAGTTAAAATAAGTAATTTTTCACTTATACGTGACTAAAGGGGTATTTTATTCTGTACGGAGATAAACACTATCTTATCCATTCGTCAAAATTATTTAGACAATTACTTACCAACCACAAAAGGCAGACAGGCAGGCAGGTGAGGCAAGCTCTTTATGCTGTATCTAGTAAATAAAGCTGCCAAAATCGTGGCCCTATATCTTCTTAATTAAGATTTCTCTAAAATTCAAATACTTGTACTTACCAAGTTGTTGCCACAATAGTATTATCAAAAAATCTAATAAGGCCAAAGCAATTTTTACGTATTGCAACCGTACGGAAGTAATAATCCAATAGAACACTTGAAAACGCGAAAGTAAGGAAAGCTTCTGATTAAAAATAGTCGTTAGGAAACTTAAGTTCATTATAATGTTATTTTTTTTTAACTTAAACTCAGGATTTGTTTGCTGATCACTTACCCGCGATATACAAAATGCGATCATTTTCGGGCTTTGGTTAGCAGGACAAGCGCGGCGTGGCGTCCCTACATTGAATCAGAGCGTGTTAGCAGAGTGTAGAAGATAGATATACTTATTGAGAATAAATCTTGGAGTCACTATTATGCCATGTAATCATGTAGGTGAGAAATCTGGCGGTATCTTGTGTCAAAGCGTCGAAGGCCAATATGATCTTCGGGTCATTGTCCCACTGGAGTAAAGTAAGCACTAGCAAGCAGTCGCCATGCATAGACGTAAAGTTATTCCACAGTTTAGTCAAATAGACTCCTGTCGAAAGCGTCACTGTTTTCCACAACGACCGATCGTGCATTGCCCTATTACCTCCTAAATTTGTATGGAAGCGCGCCTGTAAAATTCGAATAGGAAACGATTAACTGCAAATACCGTAATAAAGAATAAAAATATTACAGACGTCCTTATACAAATTAACAGGTCAATTAGCTCAAGAAGACTTGTAAAGTATTAGCAACTGAATGTTGCAATTTGCGGTAAACTTGTATTGATTGCTTCATAGTTTTAGGAAATCTTACGAGTTGACGACTCGAGTTGCGCTGCGGAATCTATGTAAGTTGGTCTGTGCTTCCGCCATAACCATACGAAATATGGTATCTAATCTCGCAAGCAATGTTCCCTATGAAAATTACGAACAATATTACGGACAATATTGTTTTATAGCCCCGCCCACTGCTATGTGTTCTATTAAAGCAGCGTGTCTGGGTACGTACTATAGATGGAACGCTGTAATGGGCCCCCCAGAGTCTATTTGAATAGACAAATTGTTCTCTTGTTTGTTGGTAAACAGGGAAATGTATGGCCAGCCACGGCCTTAATCGTAGTTAAATTATAACTATAACGATGTTCAACTAGCTATGTCATAACAGAAGTGGTATGATAAGAAACGGCTATGGAGAAAGCCACTTTCTTCTTTCAGCAGTTTCTTAATGTATTGACTAAAAATGCGTGGTTTTTAAACTTTGACATAAAATAGGGTTGTTGTAGGTACGTTTTGCCGGTATTGTCTCTGGTCGTGTGCACTTTACGCGGGATTTATATGCGGATTTGTTTTGAATCCGTATACATTTTTATATTATTTTAAGCAATGGTTATTTTGTATCAACATGGATTCAGCCCTTTTGCCTTGATATTTTTTTATTTTCTTAACGTTTAACTTGAAGTACTCGTAGTTTTTCGTGAAAGCTGATAATTGTTATGTCAGTAAAAACAAAAACATTTGCTGCTTGATTTTTTTTTTTCGATGATAGCACTTTTATGTATATGTAGACTATGATAGTGTCGGGTTTTTCTTAGTCTTGATTTCATGGGCAGATTAATTCTTCCGTACAGCGCACAATCCACTTGTAATAATGCGATACGTTGGTGTAGACGCCCAGACTGCGCGAGGCCTTGATATCTTTGTAGGAGTATAACCCAATAATCAAGCTTTTGTTGTATATTAGGCCACTGCCTTCGTCTCCACTGAGGAAGAAAAAACAACGGTAATTTCTCCAAACGTTTGCAACGCTCAGAAAGACGCTCCTTGTCCATTAAAACAGTGAACAAAATAACATTTTATCTACTAAAGATATTGTATAGTTGTCAGACCTGGCTAGGACTTGCAAAAACAGTTTATATAGATATTTGTAAGATATCAAATAAAACGGTTATTTGAAATGCGCAATCGTATGTTATACTGAGTGTATTTCTCATACGGGCGTATATTGTAGTGGCGATTAGTATTAGACCTCGGCAACCTATTTACATTCATTTTGTTAAAAAGTAGGTTAATTTTTTTTCATACATAATAATTAAGCACGCAATATATTGCATCCCTAATAATTAACGTACCGATGCGTCATGTCATGTCATGGCAGTATTTACTTGTTAAGAACTGCGTACATTAGGTACTGCCCGGTCAGACTTTAAAAAAATCGTTCTAACTATTTTATAACACTATTTAACAAAATTATTAATTAAAAAAAACGAGTCGTATTACTGGATATTATATGTAGACACAGTATACGCCCGTATGAATAATACTGTATATTGCTTTCTCTAACTTCTTTCTTTTTATATGGGGAAAATGAATCAAGAAAATATATATTTTCTATGTTATAACTTTTCTTGTCTTTTAAGAAATTATTTTTTACCTTGAAACGTAGTCGTCCTCCTTTTCTTTGCCTCCACAAAAAGTTCCTTCAGGCAAATCGTCCAAGAACTCTGTGCAGTCCTCTCGAGTCCACACTTTTGGATGTATGTACTTGCTCTTACTTGATTGGCGATAGTTTTTTTCCTAAGAAAAAAATATTAAAGATGAAGAATATTAAAATGTATACTTTTCAATGTTTTTAAATGTCTGTTGCTTATAGAACTTAAATTATACGTGGATTGTTATTCGAACGAATGTAACTTCAACATCGTGGGATAAATTAATTATTTTAATGAGGTATCGGAAATTCAATTATATTCTCATTTATTTGTGTATTAGCTTAGCTTCTCAAAAAATGTCATTGTTTAACAAATGTGTCTTTGAAAATATATATATCGACTAACAATCACGATTATTTTCCATTTCAGTAGACAAGAAAATTATTCCAAAAAATTTTGATTCTGTTTTGTCACCGCCACATGTTTTTGTTACAAAATAGGAAAAATATGAGACAATATTTTTTATTTATTCCGAGTAGAAAAAACAAAGTTAACGTAAAATAACAATATTTTGAAATGTGGCAACTTTTTAAAGAAATGCTCAGCTACTGTTTGTTTTAACAAGTAACTATAACAACATTACTATCTGTGAGTTCCTGTAATTGGCTCTTTGTTTTTTTATTTTTAATGCTTATGTACTGTTGGTAGTCCTTAAATAAATAATAAATAAAAAACATGTGACGTACTTCGATTGCGCCCCAACCAACTAACAGAGCAGTGTCCACTTCTGGGGGCTCGTTCACCACCATCAACCTCATCACCGTGTCCTTCAAGAACATCTCAGTCTTCGTTTTACACAACGCAATGTCGTACCTCATAGTGAACGGGTCCCATCTGTTGTGCAACTTATAACTTTCCACGCGTTGTAGTATTCCTTGTTGCGTATCAAAGTGACCTATAGTAACTGTTATCTCGAAAAACTCATTCAAGTTAAAACAGTTCGCTGATGTTACTAAAACATATTGGTTTATGATAGTCGACCCACATCCGAACGAACCATCTGAATCCGTAAATGAAAGGAATCCCGACCAAGGAAAACTAATTACATTATGGGTATATTCTCCCCCGACTATGAAACCTTCCCGTTTTGCTATTACGAATTGGAAGCTACATATTAAAACGAAAAGTCCAACGGCCATTGTTACTTCGCGTCAAATAGGTTGCCATGATTGATTTTTCATTTGCTAATTATTATTTTTCACAGATCATTGCATAACGATGTAATTAAAAATTATCGCCAATTGTAGGTTCATTAAACTGTATAAACATAACGAACGCTACATTAATCTTTGATTCCATGGCAATTGCATATGATTTATTTTAATTATTTTTATAAAACAGAGATAGGATATAGGGACATATATTCTAAGCTATATCTATATTCTTTAAAAAACGACGGATGGGCAGCAGCGTCCGTCGAAACCGAATCAACAGCTACTGAGGTCGGCTACCAAGCGTGGCGACTATGGAAACTACCCCCCAAGATGATACAAGTCATATTTTCGGGAGCCCTATGTCCAGCAATGGGCGATTTGCAGTTGAAATGATAACGATAATAGCAGCGTTTTACCTACAAATAAAACGCTTATTAAGCTATAACCTTATTTGAAGCCTAACTTTTATTTCTGCCTGGTACATCAAGCAATATAATAATTTGAGGTCCAATGATGAGGACCCTGAGCTCTGCCAGCTCGGTCCCAGCCAGATGCACAGGACATGATGTCACGATGGTGGGGTGTAGTGGGAGTATCTCCATATTTGACCGATCTGTTACAGGAAATCAAGTTCGCTACTCTCATATTATTTATTTATTTAGGCTTCAAATAACGGTAAAATGCTTAACCTTTTGAACGCCAAGCACCTCTAAAGCGGTCGCGTGATGTCGTGCCTGCCACGCCACCGACCACTGACGTGGCTATGGCGGACGCTGTCAAAGCAATTGTCCTGCTGACAGATAAGGTTTATATTTGTTCTTCACAAGTCATACCATGGCGTGCACGTCACATTTTGACGCGAGAGGAAAAGCGTTCAAAAGGTTAATGATTATTTAAATGTCATGAATGAAGTTTTATTACAGAATTGCCTTTAATATTCAAATTGCATTGGGTGTGGTAACTAGGTTTAAAGTTCTGACACATAAAAGCTAGTTATTCAGATCATGTTGTTTATTTATGCATTCATATTTGGGAACAAAAAAAACATTTATAAATTGATTCAGGTAAAACAGGTCGCAAGTAGATCTTGCTGCATTAAATTTACTGGACCTCTCTCTCTAATCTCACTTTACTTCGAGATAATTTAATTTCTGATGAAAATTAAAAGTCGTATGACAAAATCGTATTCATATGTAGCTAGAAGATATACTTAAATCAAAATTGATCTGGAAGCCTAACATGGTCGGGTTTTTATCACTTGTCACAATACCTGTCATGCTCTAACGAGTATGCGTGTGCGAAAGTGACGAAAAGCGCGATAAACGATAAAATCACAACCATGCTACGCGTTCTGATTTGTCATTAAATTGTTATTCGATCGAATAAACTAGTCATTGGCTACAAACTAGTTACTGGCAAACTAGTTTCTTTATATAGAAATTAAAATATTTTTAAGTTCCACGCACTGTTGTGTCGCACGCGTCATAGTTTTCATTAAATAAAGTTTATCATTATTATTGAACTGTATATTATTAATCTGGTTATAATGATAGGCTACATTTCTATTTTATTAATTATGGTATCAAACGATTCGTTTTGTTGTGAGTATACCGGGTGTGGCCTGTAATAGGAGCTTTAACTTTAGGCATCGTTTCTACACCAAAACCGTAGCAAAATTTGTTCTACGACTTTTGAAAATAACTTATAGTTTAATAAATATTAATAAAAAAAGATTTTCCAAGCAAGCAATGTATTGCAAAAACTATGAAGTTTGTAGGCTGACAGTAAACGTCAACTAGACTATTGGATGCTGTTCATTGAAAATACTATTTACTTTGTTCGAAAAAATCACAAGTAATTTATTACCCAATTATTTAAAGTTGTAGAACAAATGTAGTTACGTTCGTGGTGTAGAAGCGATCCCTAAAATATTTGCTTCTATTACAGGCCGCACCCGGTATAGGACCTATAATATTAATATCTTTATAGTCTCGCACTTTCCACTTTACTCCTTGCAAAATATTACTGAAAAAGTGTAACAAAAATAATTATATTGCAATTTTGACTGAGAAATATTGCGCTTACGAATCTCAACAATTAATTGTTCAACATATGTTGCCATGTAATTAATTGTTAAGTGATATATAAGAAAACGAATGATTGCAATGTTTGTTTTTTTTTTGCGATATAAATTAAATCTGATGTCATCAGATTGGTATTTTTTACTGTTTTAAAGCCAAAAAACCAAGCGGTTAATGTCTCAGACTGAGATTTTTTTTCTAATATAAATAAAACAATTACGTTCTTTTGAGTTTTGTTTTTATTTCATTCACAGGAATTACATAATTTCTTAAATAGGTTTTAAATATAGGTATCTTCAAGTCGAGAGTGAATAAGCACTTGCTAGGTAAGCATGTTCCATCGTCGGCCTCATCGTCACTTACCACCAGGTGAGATTGGGGCCAAATGCTAACCTATCATTTATAAAAAAAAATATAACAATCATAGATATATCGCGATTAAGCCATTCCTTTTATTAATGATAAATACAATTGCAAACCTTACCTAGATAATTTTAGCATATTTTACATATGAATCGTAGCTCCATTAAAGTATATATGGAAAATGTGGGTAGTATACAGGGCAAAGTTCTTTGTGTCATACAATATTAGCGCCAGCGCGATAGCTATATTTTAATAATTTATATTCTGGAGTTAAATAATTCCTTACTCGTCAAACTTAGGTACCGATTTAATTTCTTTAATTACTAACCAATTCGTAATAATTAAAATACTAACCTAATTATAATAATAATTAAGTCTAGTCTAACTTAATATTGTAAAACATAAACCCCCTATGTCCAGAGGTGGTCGTAAACAGCTGCGACACAGTTTATACTAATGCAGTTAATTAGGATCGAATTCTTTTTCCTGAATATATTGTATGTTATTATGTTCAATAAAAATCTTTAAAATCTATATATCTTCTATCTAAAACAAAAACAATGTTAAAGAGGGCTTCGGTATCGTGATCTCTTAATGAAAATCTGTTCACTCTCGTTTTCTCAAAGTGCATATAATCACTTATAATATATTTTTCCTAACTAGTGCGTAAAAAGTGCACATTGCGCACGCTTCGCGTGCGTAAATTTCACTTTTTAAGGCACTTGCTATGAAAAATTGGGTTCGATACACGTGTAAAAACTTCTTTAAGACTCGGGTGATTGTCACCCTCGTTTCACTCGGGCTCCAACTTTCACCCTCGTCGAAAAAAAATTTTTTTTCACTAGTATCGAAATGTACTATTAATGTCCCAAATTTTTGGCATGTAATAAACATACCAAAAATTTTACCCTTTGATATTATGGATAGAATAATGTTTGATTTAAATACTCGTTTTTTTAATAATTCGATGATTTATGCAATTGTTTACTAGACGTGAACACACTTGCTAAATGTCAACTAGAGCGATTGTCGATAAAACTTGTGAAATGTCAATGGAATGTAGGGCGTCCACATTTTGTGCTCGAGGTAAATGTTGTTAGAAAACCAATGAATTATTGAATTAAGCTCATTTAAACATTATCCAGCATCATCTAAGTAATATCCTCATACAGGCTGTAAACAATTACATCCTGTATGAGGAAAAAATATTCAATGTTTTACTGAAGAAAGAATAGGAGAAGGTACTATCGAACAAAGTGATTCATGACCCACCTAGCCGACAAACGGTTTGAAAGTGTCATTAAATTGATTTAAAACTTTCAACCGTTTTCGATCTAGGTGGGTCATGAATCACTTTGTTCGATAGTACATAATATTATTGACATGTAACCTAACCTAACCTAACCTAACAAGAAGAAGAAGAAGAACGGTAGTCATACGTAAATGATAAGTTTCAAACTCAACTATAGGAACTTAAATAATAAACATTACAACACATCCTTACACAATTACCTGAGCCCCACGGCTCATCACATAGATAAATGCCTTTATTCGGATTTGAACCAAGGATTTCAGAGGCAGAGTCACCACCCTGTTGTCAAGACTACTAGTGCACTGAGGCATTATTACTTAGTTATGAACATCTTAGTTTTTTCGATGTGCTCACGATCCAGTCGTAATAGTGTGCGACATCAGTGTAGATAACCAGGCTGCGAGAGATTTTCGGGTATTTGAAGGAAACCACTCCAACTATAATTTTGTTGGCAATCAGTAGGCCGCTGCCAGAGTCTCCTCTGTAGGGAAAAAATGCAGTTTATCATTTCAGCTGAGAGGCCTATCATATAGGCTATATTTAGGTAATATCCTGGATAATTAAATGGTGAAGAATTTTCCAATCGGGTCATTAGGATCGGAGCCTATTCAATTCAAACAAAAATGCAAATGAGTAAATTAGTTTTATTTACTAGAACTAATTTACTAGCAACTTGTGTCGAGTCTACATGTTTTTTTGTTCCTGCAACCTTAATCTCTGACCCAATGGCCTGTTTTTAGGACATCGAAATGGATTCGTAACACAAGACGGACTTTTTAAATAAAATTAAACCTTTTTCCGGTAACAAAAAGTTCAAAACATGGTGTCCTATATTCAGGACATGGGTCGCTATTTCAAGTCAAGGCTTAAAAATGGATTAGGCCTTACGAGGCTAATCGGCTCTAGTACCTCACTCCCTCTAATCTGTAATTTTAGAAGAAAACAAATACCTTGAAGCAAAATTCCCTTTGGCACCAGTTTCACCTCCACAGATCGTTCCTTTCGGTGCTTCTTTCAAGATTTCTTTGCATTTTGTATGGGACCACAATTTCTGTCTTGTGTGTTTGAGCTGCAATGTTTCGGTATAGTCGTTTTCCTGAGAAAGGTGGGTGATATGTTTTGGTAAACTAACCTTTATTGACAATTGAATAGAATAGAAAACGTTTATCTGGTATTAGGAACGCACAGGTGAACATGGAGCATAATAAATCAGAGTCGTACTAGATAAACACACACTTGGCAAAACTCACGTGTACCTATATCGCACTAAGCAACACTAGGTATTAGGGTTTAAAATTAGGTAGTAGTAACATGACTCACAACAGATTTAATTATATAAACAAACATATTTAAAAATCTAAATTTAAACTTGCTACACACTTAAATTTAAATAAACATTTATACTAGTTTAAATATTAAATAAATACTAAAAACTTTTAGAAAACCCATCCTACCGAAGTATCTAAGTGGTTAAAACCTTTCCGAAAGTTGCAGGTTGGATCTCGGTACCAATGAGTGGTCGAAACTTATGTGCAAACAACGAACTTTCCTTCTAAATTTGAGTGGAACTTGCATTGATGACAAATTTTGGGATAATGTTGCTAAGCGGATTCCATCCATCCACTACAATTTATTGAGCCCGTTGAGCCCGGGCCATACGTCAGGAAAAAACCTAATGATGATTATAGACTTACTTCATAAGCGCCCCATCCGGCCAAATCAGCTGTGTGGGCATTAGGTGGGTGCTTCATCAGCACTACTCTCATTACCATCTTCCCCAACGTGAGTGACTTCTTCAGTTTACATAAACCTATGTCGTGATCCATTTTTGCCGCGTTACTGTCCCATCTCTCGTGTTGTTTCCATTTTGCGACATGATATAGCTTTCCTTTCTCTCTATCTACATTACCCACCGTAGCTGTTACGCCATTGGCATCATCCAAGCAGTGCGCAGCAGTTAACAAAATAAATTGATTTAATATGGAGGAGCCACATATAAATTCGTTGTCAGTGTCTTCAGCTTCAATAGTCAGAAATGCGACATGCGGGAATTTTTTTATGGATTGGACATATTGCCCCCCGACTATGAAAGTTTCTCGTTTCGCCATTAACAATTTAAAACTCCATATTAAAACGAAAAGTCGTATTGCCATGATTTTATACAATAAAGTAGTTTTCGAGTTCGCTTATCGACTAATCATTATTTGTCACAGATCATTGCCTATGAAGATAATTGGGCTAAATTAAAATTAAGCGTATCTAAAATTATAGGATAAGAGCTAGCCCGCGAAAATTGAATAAGATTTTCAAACTTAACTTTTCAGACCATATTTTTAGGGCATCTAGCACGTGAGCTCAGAGAATGCAGTTCAGAATACTAGAAATATGTAAGTTTTAGAAACCTACATTGGTTACACACATGATGATACGAGTATATTTATTTAGGATTTGTAAATATCAATCATTTAAGTTAGAAAGAAATAGTATTTGGTAATGTTCAAATGTTCAATTTTCTGGAGCTATTTTCCAATTAATGTCACAAAAACTTTGGCAAGCCCGCGATTTAAAAAATAGTTTAACTTATTATTACGTTATTAAACTAAACCTAACCTACCAAAAGTATTGCAAAAAGAAAAGGCAATGCATTAAAACATATTTTTTTGTCAATGAAAATCGGCGCGGCCCACATAATATAATTTTTCCTTTTTGTAAATGCTTATAGGTACCGGTTTTACTGTCGATGTGGAAGCTACGACATGCCGTTATTGTAGACGGTAAGGTCAATTCGTCTACATACAGTCGATCATGTAAATGTACAAGAGCCTACCAGTGTCCCTATACATACCATCTTGAAACTTATGTCATTTGCGATAAAGGTGACAGCAGGGTGTTATTTATTGGGTACAATCGTGTCGAGGACTAGTACGTTTACGTACCTTGCGTTCCGAATGCTTTTATCGTGACGATAAATTAAGTGTTAAGAGTCAGTTGAATGACGCGTTCCAACGTCAATAAAAATACTGGTATTTGATGATAACCGTTTTTATTATTAAAAGTCCGTTTGAGACAATATCTAAGAAAATTATAAAACACCACTTTTTAATTTTAAACATTATGCTACCGCCACACATTCGCAAAAGTAGCGAGGCGAAACACGAGCACGCATGTGTACGCGGACGTCTCACTGTTCCTCTCGTCCCTCGCATCGCGTTTTTGTATAAGCAAAGTTTCGTCGAACGTTTCGCCGAATAGCGAGGCGAGTGACGAGCCAGCATGTCTAATCCGGGAGTTAATAACATATTAGTCGTTCCGATGCACGCACGATCCATTCGTAGAAGTATGCGACGT
This sequence comes from Grapholita molesta, assembly GCA_022674325.2. Lineage (NCBI taxonomy): Eukaryota > Metazoa > Arthropoda > Insecta > Lepidoptera > Tortricidae > Grapholita > Grapholita molesta. Next base: position 15,899,222 of record CP053124.2, on the reverse strand, counting down.
CCGTGAAGACCACCAGACTGCGCGAGACCTTGACATTTTTGTAGGAAACCAGCCCAACGATTATTGTGTTGTAAACTAACAATCCGCTGCCCGAGTCTCCTCTGTAAGCGAAAAATTAACTTTAAAAATGCCCCTGAGGCCGGAAATGATCCTGCGTCTACAGCGATCAGCGAGGTGGTTTTCCACCGGCGAGACGAGGAGGGACGATTTTATTTATTTGTACGCAAAATTAAATCGTCTTGACGTATCTTTAGAGCGTTTATTGCGAAGACACATTTTTTCTCACGCGAGCTCGCGCGGGTAAAACTGTGTCCTGGCAAAAATCACTCTAAAGATCACGGTTTAATTTTACGTACAAGTAAATAAAATCGTCCCTCCTCGCCTCCCTGGTGGAAACCCACCTTAAATATCAGCATCTACATGAGACCATTCGGTTATGGCCGCACCCGACGAAATTTCTCAAGCATCATATATTACTAATCTTCCAACTTATAGGTTAACTAATATAGTATCTAATTTCGAAGTCTTTTAAACATTTCTTAATCTTTTCAATATATTTTTCTTGTACTAAAACACTTGAACATATTTAAAGATTTAAAAAATATACCCTACGAAAATTTAAAATATCAATATCACTCCAATTACTGACAAACAAATAGTAAAAAATATAATATTAAAAGTTAACTCCAAGAATTAATTTGGCTCGGTCAATAATGTTAGAAATAATTTACTTAGAAGCGAAATTTCCTTCCGCATATTTTTCTCCTGCACAAATAGTTCCATTGGGTAAGTTATGTACTATTTGGCTGCACTTTTGACGAGTCCACAGCTTCTGTCTTATGTGCTTGAGATAAATAGTTTCAGTATAAAGTCTTTCCTAAAAAAGAATACAAATATATTTCACAGGAGCCCAGGTAGAAAGAAAAGAGTTTTTATCTTAGCTAAGTTGTTTTTTTTTGTTTCTAACAAAATCCACCGCAAAAAAGGAACAATTATTTTGCAATTTATTTATGTGATGAGCACAGATATTTATTCCTGAGTCATGGGTGTTTTCTATGTATTTAAGTGTTTATGTGTATATATCTATTATATATATCGTCGTATAGTACCTGCAACACAAGCCTTACTTAGCTTACCTTACCTTACTACGAGTATGTCGATTTGTGTAAGATTGTGCAGAAATATTTATTTTATTTAATATTTAATTTCCTAAAAAGCACTATAGAGCTTTCATTAGACTCTTCGCTTTGAATAGATTTCTTAATTTGAAAAATATAAAACTGAAAAGACAATATCAGACTTACATCAGTAGAGCCCCATCCAGCCAAGTCAGCAGTCTGTGCTGTCGGTGGTCTTTCCATCAACACCACCCTTTTCACCTTTTGTCCTAATCTGAGAGGCGTCTTCAGTCTACATATAGCTATATCGCATTTTAAGTCGGAAGGATCATCTGTATTCCATTTTTCATGTGGTTTGAAGCTCATAACGCGATATAGGTTTCCTTTCCACCTATGTACATTACCCACATAAGCTGACACTCTATCGATATTATCAAAACAGTGCGCGGCAGATATCAAAATCAGTTGATTTAATACCGACGCACCACATATGTAAGCATCATCAGAATAAGCGTCATCTAAAGTCAAGAAGGCGACATGTGGGAATGTTCTTATAGAATCAACAACATCACCCCCAACTATAAAACCTTCTTCTTTTGCAATTGCCAATTTAAAGCTATATATGAAAACGAAAAGTGCGACCGCCATTATTTTTTGGCGAGAAGTAGTTTTTTAATTAAGTAATCAATTAATTTACTGTCACAGATCATTACTTGTAACGATTATTGGGATTACTATTGCCAAATAGTGTTGCTTGATCAAGCGATTAAGATAAGTGGAACAGATGCTTGGCCTAATGGACTCCCTAAACACCACTAACACGTTCGGACCCTCACAAATCAAACAAATATTATATTATGGAATGTACATATTTAAAATGAAAAATATTTAAACAAAATATTAAGTAATGTAGCCAGTGCAGTTGCAGATAAAACACTTAAATGAATGTGGTTAACTTGATGTAATTTTTTTTACAAGATTTTATTTAACTTGATGTATGTATATATATGTATATTTATAAGCAAAAGCAACTCCTAAAATACACAAGATAAACCCGTGGTGTTTTAGGCTCATTAGAATCCTTTCGAAGAGTAGAGGACGATTGTGAAAAAAGTACAGTCGGCAATAAAAGCTTGTACTAAAAATGTCATTTTTGGCAACTTATTTAACCTTTAATATGTTCTTACTACTGAGGTGAAAAGTTGTATGTGTCACACGAGAGTAAAGCTATTTTACATCTCGTGTTTTTGAGTGCCTCGCTACGCTCAAGATTCTAACACTAGAATCACTTACTCGGGACTCAAAATAAACACTCGCAAGAAAAAAGAACTTTCCTCTCTTGTTGCACAAATAACTATTTCGGAGCTAATGTACGAAATATCAATTGATATTTACCATTCGCTTTTCGGTGAAGAAAAACATCGTGGGGAAACCGGACTTGTCCCAATAAGGCCTAGTTAACTCTCTGGGTTGGTCAGATGGCAATCGCTTTCGTAAAACTAGTGCCTACGCCAAATCGTGGGATTAGTTGCCAAGCGGACCCCATCAGGCTCCCATGAGCCGTGGCAAAATGCCAGGATAACCCGAGGAGGATGATGATGGCTATTTTTTGTTCAAATATTTGCAGCCGAGGCATAAGTGCATTGGCTCAGCGCTGGGACTGGCCCTGGCCCAGCGCTAAGGGACAACCTTCGGTGATATACCAACTCGGAGACACATTGTAATTCAGTGATACTTCATTAATTCATTAATATCTTACGCTGAATGTTTATGCTTTGTTTAATCAATAGTAGTACTAACACTATGGATTAAAAGGCCGAAATGATGACTACATTTTTGAATACACATTTGAATTAAAAATCTAATAACCTCCTGGTCTTAGTCCTCTAACCTAGCAATATACAAGCTAGCAATATACAAGAAATGCGAGACAGTTCTCAGAATTTAAAGTACAGAAAGTTTCCTGTAAGAACTTTTACTGTAAGTTTCGTACCTACTATTTTATTTATAATTTTTTTTATTATATGTTTACTACATTAAATCTGAAAAAGACCCTTGAGGCATTGAGGCATGAGACACCGAGGATGCTGACGGCATTTCCTCTTTGTATCGCAATGCTAATACGTGTTGTGAGGAAGCCACCAGCCTTTTGGTCTCCAGTTACGTCAATCAAATAATGTAAAAAAAAGCAGATTACATTATCAGACCTCTCTTTTGACACAATTATATTCTCCAGCCGCCCAGACATCAAAACTTGCTAAGCCTAATGCAACTATGGTTTGTCATAATTAAAATTCAAAATGGCATTCAATGGGAGATCTTTTTATAGGTCTCCGGGCGACTATATCCTCTATAGTAAGAGCGAGATTTACATATATGTAATAGTTTACTAATTTCAGGCGAGTGAGACGCTTCAGATGACAATCATGGAACAAATTTCACCAAACATGTTTAACCCATTTAAAAATAGTATAAGGCATAAGAGAAGTAAAGAAAATCGAATGGCGTAGGAAGAGAAAACGCCACGAGGACTCAGATTCGGTTTTTTTTATGACATAGGCGGCAAACGAGCAGACGGATTGCCTGATGGTAAGCAATTACTGTCGCCCATGGGCACCCGTAACACCAGAGCAGTCACAAGCGTGTTGCCGGCCTTTAAGGGGGGTTGGAGCTCTGGGAACCTTACTCACCATCAGGAACACAACACTGCATACCTGAAAGGTAGCAGTCCTATTATGGCTGTGGTCTTCTGTAAGGAGGAGGTACTTCCCCAGTTCGGCTGCCCCAGATTCAAGCGTATACAACGTTGCATATAATACTTTAATTACGACTACCTATTTACACTTATTTGTATATACAAGGATATATACCCTACCCACCATTGTCCATGGCAAGATTTGTACCCGCACCTTCGCAATTAGACCACCAAGCCATTGCCGGTAATTGGTTAGGGCATCTGCGGCCAATGCTGAAGGTGGTAAAGTTAATTTTTCTTAGCCAGTCTTTCTACTATTAATATTCTACTATGTACTATTTGTTTTTTTTCACCCGTTATGAGGGCTCACGTTTTGGACTGTAGAAAAACAAGGTCGTTTAAAAGGGGTTTCTGTTTAATCTTAACCATTACATGAATATTAAATTTTAAAATGGTAACTGATTACAGAATTTAGAAATTTACAGAATACCACATTTTTTACTTTCAATAAGAGCATCCTAGGCGTCTTGATGTGGACGTAATCCAGTCATAGTAGAATGGGACGTCTGTGTAGATCACGAGACTATGAGAGACCCCGGGGTTTTTGTAGGAAACCAATCCAACTATTATTTTGTTGTCGACTAGAAGGCCGCTACCGGAGTCTCCACTGCAATAAAAAAAAGTAGTAAATAGAAATAATAAGAGAATAAACGGTTATATTGGTTTTCAAAGATCGGTTAACATTGGAGTAGAACAAGGCAATAGTGTACAATAAAACTAAATTAAAAATGTATACATCTGACAAGAAATACATAACTGCTCCATTCACGAATCACGATAGCGAAGTGTAAAAAAGTATTTTCCGATCTGACAAACCATTTTGAGGACAAATGGAAACTTTAGTTTGTGGTGCCGAATAAAAATTTTGCTACGTTAGAGAGAAATGCCAAAAATAATAAATTGGAGAACGTTTAGTAAATATATAAACCCGAATCAACAGGTACTGTGGCATATGGCAAGTCGCCGCCCCTACTTATCTAGCAAACTGCCTATGAAGCCGATGGTCCTGGGTTCAAATCCCAGTCAGGGCATTTATTTGTGGGATGAGCACAGATATTTGTTTCTGAGTCATGGGTGTTTTCTATGTATTTAAGTATTTATATACTATGTATATCGTCATCTAGGTGAACCAGAACTTTGGGAGTATTGTCAAGAGGGCGCTCGTTGGAATTTTATATAGCAACAATTTGTATAGTGGGGACAATGGAAATTGGCAGATGATTTTTGTTTTATTCTGACAACTTTAATAAGTGCGAAGCTTCATGTTTGGATATTCATTCGGTTTTAACGCTATAAAATTCGTGATTTTACGGCGTATGACACATAAATCAAAATCATCCAAATCTATTTTCTTTTTTTTCTTATTTTTTTTAAGATTGGTCATTTAATTCCGCCCTTACGCCCTTCGCTAGCAATCCGTGATAACGATGCATGCGATACACCTAATACACAAATCAAATTATTACAAGACGTCAACCAAATCGTGACGACCTGACTATAGTGACATTGGTCCATAAGTTTGAAACTTACCCGTCAATTCAGATGCTAATTTCGTTACGTTTTCTCATTAGAAAACGTAAGAAAACGGAAGAAATTTCTCTCCCGCACGTTTTTTCTCCAATAAATAACATACACTATTATCAAATATTGACAACTATCACAGAAGGTAGATGTTGTCTATTATTAAAATTGTTGCCATTGCTAGTACCAATAATTTCCGTAACATGCCGCACCCTCAATAGATCCTGGTTCACCTATACCTACAACACAAGCTTTAGATACTGAGCTTACCGTAAGAGTAGGTCGATTTGTTCAAGATTGTCCCGAAATATTTATACATTAATTATTTATTTAAAAAAAGAAACAAAAAAAATCGTAGCTACTATTTGTAGATAAAATTTACCTGGAGGCGAAATTTGCCTTCGCTTTCTTTTCCCCTCCACAGATAGTTCCTTCAGGTGCATCGTGCAATATTTTTTTGCATTTATTACGAGACCACAATTTTTGCCTTGTGTGCTTCAACTGAATAGTTTCCGCGTAGTCTACTTCCTAAGAAAAAAAAAATCGAATAAATTTTAATAAGCAATTGAAATTCTAAGAAACTAATAACAGTACTTACATCGATAGCTCCCCATCCAGCTAAGTCTGCCATCCCCATCCGTGGAGGCTGTTTCATCAGCACCACCCTCTTTATCTTATTTCCGAACTTGAGCGACTTCTTCAGTTTAACCAAAGCTACATCGTGGGTGATCTTAACAGTATCCCATTTTTCATGCTGCTGCCAACTAGCGGCACGGTACATCTTTCCCTTTTCTCTATTCGCGCTACCCACAGAAGCTGTTACTTGAATAATGTTGTCCATACAATGAGCGGCAGTTATCAAAATGATTTGGTTCAATACGGATGATCCACATATATATTCATCGTCTGAATCAGCGACTTGCAAAGTGAGGAAGGCGACATGTGGGAATCTTTTTACGTTGTCGACGTAGTCACCGCCGACTATGAAAGCTTCTTCTTTCCCTAATACTAATTTTAAACCGCATATTAAAACGGTAAGACCTACTGCAATCATTTCTTGAAGCGAAGTAATTGTCCCGTTCAATTATGGATTAATCATGATTTTCACAGATCATTGCCTATAAGAATAATTAGGTTAAATTAAAATTTTACTTCACGAGGAAGACTGCAGAGTTCCGTATATATTTTTTAAGTAGTGTTTTATCGTTTCTCAAACCGCTGCCAATTTTTTTATCATTCGAGGTCATGTAACGGAACGTTGCCTGAATAGCTGAACTTGCTCTTTAGTTTTAGATTAGCCCGTGATTAGTACATGTAGGCTGGTAACGCCCGCGACATTCGGGCATTTGAATAGGTTTCTTTCCTTAGTTTTTCCTGTACCCTTACCATGAGTTGTGACATTGACGTTTTCGATAACGAGTATCGAGTTTCCTATCTGTTCATCTCGTTCGCACTAAAATAGTACAAGCGAGATGCACAGATAGTAAACTCGATCCTCGTTATCGAAAACGTCAATGTCACTACTCATGGTAAGGGTACTGTCATTGATTTAAGTCAGTCTTGACTCTTATTCAACTAATATGGATAATATTGTTTTGATTGTGAATTGTTAATTAGAAATATACTCGTAAAGGGTGCAATTTGTTTGATTGTATACCACCCGCCAAACACTTCATTTAGTTATAAATGTAAATATTTGATGAATTCATTTGGAGGATTAGAAAAAATATGTATAGGCTGTACCTGGTGTATGTCCAACAGCTACACTAAACCTAACTTTTATAGAGATTCACTAAATAGTTTATACACACCCGACCGTTGATTCGACCCGATGCAAGTAAACCATACTTGCGATATTAACTAATTGCTGTAGCGAAAGTATTGTCATTTTTTTTTTTACTTCTGTTATTGTTAGTTGTACTTAGTTAAAAGAACTTCTGTGACAACATGAAAACACTAAACTATTTCTATTTCTAACTTCTTCGCGCAACCCATCAGTATTGCGATACATCGGGGGAATGCTGCTAGGATCCTCGGCACCGTGCTAAAGAGGTCCAATTTTTTTGACTTGATTTAACTTTTTATGCAGTGTGAATTCTTAGTTTATTAATAAGTATTTAATACTCAGCATGCTTTCCTATACAATGATAGTAATACACGCCGCCAAGCACTTCAATTACCAGTTACGTCAATCAGACGCTTCGCGATTTCTGTAAAAAAATTGTGCGCGCTGCACGCCGGGCCCTCACTGCTGATATGTTCCTTAGTTTACAAAAAAGATTTTTGAAAACGTCCAGGTTGTCATTATCTGTTCCGTTTTATTTGGCCGTAAATAAAATTCTCAATTATATTGAGAATCGTAAAGGTAAAATATTTTATTCAGACTGTGTGATTTAATATCATGACCAAACTATTAGAAGAAGGAGGTCGTTTGAATTCTAGCAAGGGTCTTTATGTTTTTACCATGAATTTGTTCCGCAAATATGGACGTTATCTATATATTTATTAATATATGCCTTGCTATTATTTCTATATATTGTACTCTAATACCTACAGCACAAGCCATATTGAGCATATTGCTCCTACTAGGTCGAGTTTTGTAAGATTATTCCATTTTTTTTAAGTAAGGAAACAAATATTTAAATATTTATTTTACATAGTAATTAAACGCGTGCCGTAAAATGGGGTGAATAGGGATTGCGAGGGCAGTTGGGTTATGAATGGAGAGATAACAGGGGATGTGGAGGGTTTAGTAAGCTACTGCTACCTAAATAACGTATTCCTACTACAAATGGATCAAGTAACAAAAAGGAGAAAGTCATATTCATAATCCAATAGTGTCTATCCTACTATTTCTTCAAATCATCTTTGTATGAAATCCCACCACACCCCAACTATGGGGTCTGGTGGGACGAATCATAAAACAACAAGATACATACGACCAGAACATTTATTGATAAGATTAACTTTGCATAAAATGTAAAAAATATACTTTATCGAGGTTCAAATGTCAGTTTTGTCCCTACACACCCGTTCTACGGTACTGACAAGCAAATATTAATTTATAAGTAACATTGACACAGAAAATTATATGTAATTGTAGCATAGCTCCTAGTGGCTTCCGAGGATCCGCCCAACACTTTATTAATTGTATCTATTTTGTCACATTTGTCTCTTTTTTTGTTACGTTATTTTTATTGAATATTACGAGCATATTAATCTTTTCGATTCCCGAATGATCCAATCGTAGAAATACGGGACATCCGTGTACACCACCAGACTTCGTGAGGTGGTGGTATCTTTGAATGAGACCACTCCAACTATTATGTTTTTGTTAATTAGGAGTGCGCTGCCGGAATCTCCACTGGAAACAAAATTGATTTGGGCATTTATATAAAATAACTACGAGAAACTCAACATACTGCATTATTTAACGAGTAACGAACGTAAATTCAATGTAGTAGTCATATCCTCTAGCCGCCCGGAGACCTATAAATAGGTGTACCATTGAATAACATTATGAATTTTAATTATGACAAAACATAGTTGCATCTGTCCTGGCTTTTTTATCTCTAGGCGGCTAGAGGTTATGAACACCTCAAGAGCTCAATTGTTAACTGAAATTTTCCAAAACTGTCGATACCAGTAAAAAAGTCGTATGATATTAAATTGATTCCTGGCACGAGTTTTGGTTACCTACATATTCATTTTACTCATGACGAAAATTCAGAAAGATAATTAAAATTAGTGACCGACCGAAACATGTTTTTTTGCCGAAACTTTTTGATTTTAGTTTCGGCCGAAACCGAAACCGAACCTTTTATAAATCTGCTTAAAATGTTAAAAGAAAACGCTCGTAGGTCCGTTTTTTCCTAAAATTTCATTAATACATTATTTCGCCAACCTAAAATTACGTTTAATTATTAAATTACATGTTAAAATTTTATCACAATGAAATTTCAGCATAGTTACTGTAGAACTGAGGCTCTAGTGTAAGTTCCTTTTGACGTAAAAATACGTTTACGAACGCGTAAGTGAAAATGTTATTTATATGGGAAACTCAAACGCGTTCGTGACGTAAAGTTACGTTAAAAACTTACACTCAGGGCTCTGGATCTAAATTTTACTACCCTATGAAGTAAAAAATAAATACATTAACTGTGACTCACTGGTAGCGACTTTTTAATTTATATAGGTGGTATAAAATAAAACAGGGTATACTAATTTAAACTTAATCCCGACGTTTCGAACCCTTTAGCAGCGTTCGTGGTCATCGGGTGGACTTAGGAAAAATATTAATTTACCTCCATCCCTAAAAAAATAAAATTTGCACACCAACCCACATATAAATTATAAAACAATTTTTGTGTTTGCACGTGCTAATTACACACGCCAGAGGGGTTTATTAGAAATAAAAGTCCAAAAAAAAAAAAACTACAACGCCTAATGCTACTTTAATTTTTTTTTTTTACTTTCCACATCTTATTTATAACTTATTAAAAAAATGCTAATATTTTTATTTACTTCTGGTTTCTTAATCATTTTAATTTCAAGTACAAATATCACAATCAGCTAGCCTAGAAAGGGCTAATTTAAATATAGTTAGATAATCACCAGGGATCGGATATTCGGATCGATATTTACCTAAACTTTGGCGGTATGAACGGTATGACGATGGAATCTACTTTATTTCCGTAATAACATTTCTGGGATTACTTAACTAAGTAAAAGTATTATATTGGGCATAAGGTATGTCTGGCCAGAATTAAGTTACGAGTGCGCATTATGGCAGGGCAGTCAGTGAGGATGTGCAAGGGAGTCTCCTCTGCGTCTAGACAGAGTCTGCACCGCCCAGTGTCACGTTTCCCCATGGTGTGCATGTGCTTGTTTAAGCCGCAGTGTCCAGTGAGTACCCTTACCAGATTGCGAAGCTGATTCCTGGACAGTGCCAAGGCGTTCGAGGACGCCTTTTTACTGAAGCTCTTGATGAGTGCTTTGGAATGGTTCAAACCTGGTTTTTCCCCCCAGAGTTGAATGGTCTTGTAATAACAATAGGTCCTTAGGGTTAGTTTTATTAGGCTTTTGGGGACCCCGCAGAAAGGCTCAGGACCGTGGTATTCCCTCTTAGCCCACTGCACTACACTGTAGTTAGATCTAGGTACATAACAATTTATTTCCTTAAGAAAATAGTTAAATATATCCATAAACTAAACATGATTTAGTAACCGGCGATCGGCGGCGGAGTTAGGAGAGCGACACCATATTGCCAGCCATGCCGAGCGCGCCCAACGTTAGCCGAACGCGATCCGAAAGCATGATGTTAAAAGTTTCGGCTCGGCCGAAAGGTTCGACCGTTTTTGGCCGAAACCGAAACTCGGGCCGAAACCGAAACTCGGGCCGAAACTGGCCGAAACCGAAACCGAAACCGAAACTTCGGTCGGACACTAATTAAAATACAACTATCACCATTATACAGACTACCATTTGGCTCGAAAACGCTACCATTTCGTGCCATTTGGCTAGGAAACGCTAGGGCCATGGGGTCCCAGCGCGTTGCAGAAATCGTGATTCGACTAGTTGGCGTAACTGATGACTGAAGAGCTGGCTTCCTCGCACGTTTCAGCGTTGTGATACAATAAAGAAATGCCGCTAGCATCCTTGGTATAATGCCTCGGGGGCCTTTTCTTAGATTTAATCTAAAGTAATTAAGTAATTGTAATTTTGAATTACATATATAAGGTACATATACGACTGAATACGTTACGTAGTTCGTTACTCGTGTTAAATACTATTTCGTTGAATATTACTGAGATGCGTAATTAGATCCTGCTTTTTTCTCGCCGCCACATATTGTTCCTTTAGGTGCTCCGTGCAAAACTTTTTGACACTGTTCATGATTCCACAGCTTCTGTATAGTATGCTTAAGTTGAATAGTGTCAGAGTAGTCCACTTCCTAGAAACCAACCACCAAAATATAAATAAATAGCATTTGATTAAACCAGTAAACTGTACCGAAATACCGAAACCGATTAGTAACAGTCAACAACTAAACAACAACAATTTAGTTTGATAATCTGAATTTTATATAAATATTACAGGACATGCTTACACAATTTATCTGACCTCAAGAGCTGGGAACTCAGCCAACGATATATAAATACTTTAATACATATAAAACAGCCATGATTCACGAACAAATACTTATCAGTTCTCACCACACAAATAAATGCCCTGGGATTTGAACCCATGACTGTCAGCTTTACAAGCAGGGTCACTATCCACTAGGACAGACCTGTAGTCATTTTTATATATCTAATAAGTGCAACAAATATCAGTGAGTTAATGTCTAAAGTCACTTAAGGATTGAAGAGATGGTCCCAGCAATATGCTTTTTTTATACATGTATGTACAAATAGACAATATGTGACTTACTTCAGTTGCTCCCCATCCAGCCACGTCAGCAGTCTTCGCACTTGGCGGTTGCTTCATCAGCACCAATCTCTTTATATTATTCCCCAATGACAAAGGTTTGTTGAGCTTACACAGGCCTATGTCGTTAGTAATATTATTTCTATCCCATTTTTTATGTTGTACGTAACTGTTGATGCGATGCAACTTTCCTTTCTCCCTGTTCAGGTTACCCACAAAAGCATCAATTTGAATAACGTCATCCAAACAATGGGCAGCCGTTATCAAAATAACTTGATTTAATATTGAAGATCCACATATAAGATTTTCAGCTTGTTTGTCTAGTAACGATAGAAACGCGACATGAGGAAAATCTTGAATAGATTTTACATGATCGCCTCCAACTATGAAACCTTCTTGTTTCCCTGTTACTAATTTAAAGCTGCATATTAAAGCCAAAAGTCTTACTGCCATCGTATCTTGACGTAAAGTAGTCGACCAGTTCTGATTATCAATTATAGTTGTTCAAATCATTACCCATAACGATGATAAGGTTAAATTAAAAACAATGCATAAGAAGACGAGGGTTGCATTTTATTGCGCAACGTGTAAGTTGATCGTAGCGTGAATCTTGATGTTCTTAAAGTACGCGTACATTTATAAAATAGTGGTTGGGTGACATTGTAAATGATGCCATTCAATTATATTTGGAAGCAAAAATTTAGATGAAAAAAATGGTCAATGAAAAGGCCTTTCGAATAAAAGAGGATCAGGAAATCTAAAGAAGATGTGAGAAGACGTAATAATAAAGATAACCGAAACAACTTTGATGGCCATAGCTATCCACAGACCAAAACGGTACCTACACTATATTATTATTATTCGTATGGCATCCACAATTGAAGGACAAGGAGAGTACAGCTTTGAGGTTGTTAAGCCTAGCAATCAAGTCAGGGGGGACGGAGATTAGGTCCTCAGTTGGTCCAGATTACGAGTGAAGGAGGCAGCGCTGGAAAATATGTTTAGTGGTATGTTCCTCTTCACGGCACTCGCATAGTGGAGAAGATTTCTAGCCCCGTTTGTATGTTAAGGAATTGCAGCAGCCATGCCCAGTCCTCAATCTGTTCAGCCGATACCAAAGTTTGCGCGGGAGATCGAACCCTTTTAATTTTTGTGTCGGATCGATTAGAAGGGTGGGTTCCCCATTCGCGCTCGCAGGCCATTCCTCCTTCCATTTATCTGAGATGCTGACATTCTCCAAATTGTGGGCTGTAGTACAAGGTGGATTCCGGGATTTAAGTACACTTACACCATAAATGGACCACCACAGACATTACTTGTTAATTTATTAAATTAAATAATATGTAAGCTAAATAAATATATGGCTAAAAGAAGCCTGGATTATCTAATTGATATACATATCTAAGAATAACGCCATCTAACGAAATAAAAAGAGAAACATAAATATTTTCTTAAAATACTGTTTATATTTTATAAATTTAAATTATATGAACAATGCAGTGCTAATATATTTAACGTGTAAATTTGTACAAGCATAAGTAAGTACACATTAGCACATTGTTTGTGACCAAAAGTTACGAAACATAGTGAAAGCAATTTACAATACGAAAATGATCTTATTATAAGTTGATAGAACATTGAATTAGTATTTAATTAAGTAGATGATAGCCGAACTGAAACAAAAAAAAAACATATTGTTTTTTATCAATACCTAATTTTATGTCTCTTACAGTAACAAAAATATTTTTTTGTCAAACTCAAACATTTATTCAGTAAGTAGCCTCGAGTATACTAAAGTAAAAGAGAAAAGTAAAATAAAAACTACACCGGTTCTAACCCTACACCTGTGTTTTTATTTGTGCTTAATCACAGACTAATTGTTTCGCTGTGTTGACTATCCAGTTGTAGAAGTATGCGACATCTGTGTAGACCACCAGACTGCGAGAGACATAGGTGTTTTTGTGGGAGACTAGGCCTACAATTATTTTCTTGTGAATTAGAAGACCGCTGCCGGAATCTCCTCTAAAACAAATATTAAAATGAAATAAAAGATGATAAATCCTTTTTTTATATTATTCTTAATATGTCACGAAAGTTTATATTCAAAAGATGTATGAAAGAAAATAGTAAATTTAATATATATATATATATTACTTTATCAAAAGTAAAATATGATATACATAAAAATTAAAGATAAAGTAAATACAGTGACGTTTTAATTATACTAAACAATATTACCACAGACCACAGGGGTAATTTGTTATTTATCGTTCCCAATAAAGCCAGTGGGGTTTAATAAATAACTACGACATAATTAAAATTGTTGTGAGCCATGTTACTACTACTTAGTTACAAACACATAAACTCACGTGTAATTATATCGCGCTAGGCGACATGTTTCGGGTAAACTCTGGTACCCATTTTCAAGCTGAGTCAGGTACGCCGTACAAGGCAGCGGACAGCACTGAGCGATACACACTCAATGCGAGCAGTATATTCAATACAGGAGCTAATGAATACTTTAATGATGGAAAATATGATGATGGCAATATACTTAGAAGCGAAATCTCCCGTGGCGTCAGTTTCTCCGCCACAAATAGTTCCTTTAGGCGCGTTGTGCAGGATCTGCCGACACTGTTTATAACTCCATAGCTTTTGCTGCGTGTGCTTCAACATGATCGAGTCGCCATAGAAATCTTCCTAAAAAAAAGGTTTTATTAGAGCTTCTTTATCAAGAAAATTATTTACAAAACACAAAGCAAAAAGTGCATTGTTTTTGTTCTATCTAAATGAGCTTTATATATCCTCCTAAGGCCCACGGGTCTACATATGGTACTATTTACTTTAAAGAAATTTGTATTTCATAAAAATGAAACAGAGTTGAATTTCATTTATTAACTTCAATTTTGACGCAAAAGAGATTAAACTTTATTTCCTACACTATAAAGAACAAATTCGAGTAGGATTTTACTTGTAAATTGGGCCTAAGGAAGATAAAGAACTCGGGTATTGTCGTGTCGTGAAATTACCGGAGAACAGGCAGCAGTCTCACTTTAGAGCGTAGGATCATACTACGATCGCTAACCCGCCTGCCAAGCGTGGCGATTATGGCACTGAGCCCCCCATTCTCAGTGATCGTTGCCTGTGGGCCTATGACCAACAGTGGACGTCCGCGGCTGTTAGGTAAACCACAAAACTTCAGTTTACAAACAATGTTCTGTTTTGCAATTTTTTGTGTAAATACATTGGCAGGAAGATTTTATGTAATCATGGTGTACATTTTCATCAAAATATTCCCATTAATGTTTTAAAAAGCAGCTTTTGTTTGATATGTGACAGCTACTATACTTTTTCTTTTCCATTCTGCCACGTTTGTCATATTTGTTCATCAATGTATTTGTTGCTTTAATGATAATTTGGCATAAATGAGAAAATAAAGATACATACTTCGACAGCACCCCAACCGGCCAGGTCGGCTATTTCAACTCTCGGCGGATCCTTCAATAGCACCACTCTCTTCACCTTATTTCCCAATTTCAAAGAATGTTTTAGTCTACATAGACCTATGTCGTTATGAACGGTGACTGGATCGAAGTTTTCGTGCTGCTTGAAGCTTTTCACTTTGTACATTTTTCCCTTAAAATCAATAAATACCTATTGATAAACTAACACAGATTTGAACAAAAACGTAATTTTTAAATCGCAAAACTATCGTCAGAATTAACCATATTAAATGTATAGAAACGGTTACATGTTGTTTTTGGACTTTGAAGTATAGCATGTACGTAAAATTAAAAAAAAAACCGTTTCTATACAATTTAAAAAACTTCTTAATCTTCTACAAATAACGCTCCAAACTTTATAATATTTCTTGAAAACAAATGATCTTCAATCGAAGACATTTAGATTATCATTTATTTGTGGTATCAGTAACTAAAATTTAGCGGATAGCAGTGAAAAACAGAGGTTACAACCTGCTGCCTGTTCAGACTTCCCACAGATGCTGTTATTTCAGTAATGTTATCCAAACAATGTGCAGCAGTAATCAATATCATTTGGTTCAGAATCGATGACCCGCAAACGAAAGCGCCTTCTGAACCTGTCAGCGTCAGGAAGGCAACATGAGGGTATTGTTTTATTGTTACAACGACATCACCACCGACTATAAAACCCTCCGTTTTTCCAATTGTCGTTTTAATAAAGCCAAACATTATAACGAAAAGACCAAATGCCATTGCTTCTTGATATAGAGTGAGTATACGCTTATCGTCTAATCATAATTCTCGGATTATTGCCTATTACGATTACCACGGTTAAATTAAAAACGAGCGTCTCCAAGGTAGGATTATGGATAATTCAGGTATTATTATTATGTTTTTCCTTTGAGAATGCAGGTGAGGTTCTGGTAAGCGTTGCGATCGTGAAAGTTTTACTATGGCTCAAGTTTAAAGTTCAATAGTGAGCCCCGTTGATTCAAGAAATTTCCAGAGTGTTTGAGCTGTATATGCCTATGTATATACTCATGTGGTCTGCAAGAATAAAGAATGTACTTTGATGTGCCCTCTGTCTTCTGGCAGAAACTGCTTGTCGCGATATTTTTCTAATCCATCTCACAGAGGTATGTTTTTCCAAGTTACAGTGGCGCCCGTAGTAGATTCGTCTGCGTTTTCATTTCCGTTAATGTCGGATGGTACTATAATCGAATCCTCACCGTAGACCAGCCCGGCACCGACACCTCGCGTATCGTCACCGAGACTTGCGCTTGTTTGACTACACCACCAAAGTGTTCCGGGCCCTCCGTATATCACTCATCATCATCATCATCATCATCATGTCAGCCGATAGACGTCCACTGTTGGACATAGGCCTCCCCTAGAACGACCCAAGAAGACCGATACTGCGCCTTCCACATCCAACGGTATCACGCGACTCTAACTGGGTCATCGGTCCACCTTGTGGGAGGCCTACCTACGCTGCGTATATCACTACTTTATTGCATTAACGATTCGCGATTCGCGTTTTCGCCCCGTCTTTCAGTAGGTATTACCTCACGTGATTTAATTCCATAGAAAATGGAAAGTCTGTGGCCTCGGGACAGACACGAGCCGAGCCGGTCTGCTGTGGATTTGCTGTAGTCAGCCAGTGTGTTTAGGTATGTTTTACATATCAGATTTTTTTAAATATTTGTGCTTTCTCCAGTGACGGGAAGCTGCTTGGCTGTCCGAGTTGATATTTTGGTATCTTAGATTTCTTCAGGTTAATATCCACATATTTGTTAATGGCAAAAACTTTAGCTGGATAGATAGGACACTTAAAAATTTCGTGTTTAATACACATAAAAACTAACGGGTCTATCGCGAAATAGAATTTAATACCTTAACTACTTACCGACGTTTCAGATTGCGCCGGTCATTCGCGGATAGCTCAAGCTTGACCCGTTCTATAGTTTATAATACGGTTATTAAATAAATAAATAAATATTACAGGACATTCTTACACAAATTGACTGAGCCCCACGGTAAGCTCAAGAAGGCTTGTTTTGTGGTCAGGTTACTCAGCCAACGACATATATAATAAACAAATACTTAAATACAATTTGTAAATTATACATTGCAAATTATAAAAGCATAAAATAACTTGAAAATAAAATAAACTGTGGCATGGTTCCAAGAATGCTGGCAGCATTACCTCGCTGTATCGCAACGCTTAGGCGTTGGGGTAGGAAGCTGTTTTTAATTAATATACCTATATTATGTTAACTTGGAAGATTAATTAAGAAGGTTGTGGGATATTTGTAGGCTAACTTTATTTTCATCCGTACAAGATGTTACAGTTTTCAAACAGAATATTATGATACAATTTTAAAGCAAGCAGTATATGGCTTTTGAAAACTGTTTTAACCTACATAACGTATGTGTTTATTAAGGATCAACATCACGTAAACATCGACATCTATTCATAAATAAAACTCAGGCTCATTTCATTAAATATTTCCATTTCAGCGGGCGTTATAGCTAAAATGGCAGCCAGGATAAATGGGATCCGGTCGACTATAAAATTTCCACGTCAATAATGTTTTATTCATCCAGGCCGAATTGCTTAGATTATTCTAGAATCGCGTCGGACACGGGACGTTCATACCCATCTATATGAACTAAGGTGTCGGTACTAGACAAGAATATCTTTTAACGACTGTACAAATGAATTTAGTATCTTAACTGCGTGGACTATCTGCTTTTGACAGCGAAAATGGTATAAACGGTGCAGGCAATGGTCCAAATTCTATGTGATTCACCATTATACATGTTTTATATAACTTACTAGCTTTCCCTCGCGACTTTGTCGGCCAGCTATGCCCGTCTTTAAAGTATCGTTGTGTGATAAAATCCTATGTCCTTTCTCGTATTTAGCTGAAACTCTCTCTATACCAAATTTCATCCCAATTGGTTCAGCGGTTTAAGCGTGAAGAGGTAAGAGACAGACAAAGAGTTACTATTGCTTTTATAATATTAGTATGGTTTATGATGTAATTAAACTCAATAGTGTATTTATAAGTGGGAAATATAATATGTCTTTATAAAACACTCCTTATATTCTTACGTGGAACGACTATCAGGGCATTATAGAGGCTTACCCTGATTCGCATCTACTTTCCTAATGCTGACTGCAAAGGAATGAAATTCGCTCCCTACGTCTGTATTCCCGTAAATATATGGGTATTTTCAGAGCAAGACTGAATATGCTGTTACTGAACCAGCGTGCTGCGTCCTCGACCTCGTCGTCACTTATCATCAGGTGCGACTGAGGTCAAACGCTGGTCAGTCTTGTATAAAAAAACTGCTTAAATGAAGGTGATGCTTCACTCCTTAATTCTGTTTTTAGTTAGACTAACTCTTTAATATCTACGTAAGACAGAAATTCATACCTAACCTGATTTATTTTTAACCTTTAGTTTACAAAATGCGCCTATTTTTGAGTTTTGGAGGTTAGGCGTAGCAGCGTTTGTCCACTTTTTTCGACTGAGTGTTGAGTAAGAGGCAGTTAGTCAATCAGTGCTTTTACTACTTATATAATAGTAATTTAATTTCTACGTTCTTCACTTAAATAAATAATAAATAAATATTTTGGGACAATCTGGCACAACTGACTAGTCCTATGGTAAGCTCAGTAAGGCTTGTGTTGTGGGTACAAGACGACGATATATTGTATAATATACATATAAATTCTGTGCTCATCACACAGATAAATGCCCTGACTGGGAATCGAACCCAGGACCAACGGTTTCATAGGCAGGGTCACTACCCACTAAGCCAGACCGGTCGTCTAAAATATTTATTTCATTTATTACATGAAATAAAACTTATGCGACTGTGTAGCTGGTATACATGAAGCGTTTGCAATAGACGCATAAAGGCGGTCTCACATAAATCGCTACCGCGGGAATTATGACGCAGACACCGGCTATGCTGAGTTGCGTCACGACCCTCGGCAGGCAGTGGTGCTGGGAATCATCAAAATATTCAGAGCCGGCTTACCACACAATACAGTTCGTGGATTATAACTTTAGACGACTTAGGATGTCCATGGTACAGTCAAGTGCAAAAATATGTACCGAATGAATCCTTTCATAAATACGTCCTACCACCTGATTTACTGTACAATAGAGTTGGTCGGTACATATTTTTGAGACTATGGCAGTGAACGAATTTTTACACTTGACTGTACAGTCAGCAGCAGAAAAGGCTAAACGGTTGAGGTGTTCAAAATGAGGTCTACACATCTCTATTGTCAAGAGAATAAGAGCGCGTGTAGGTCATTCTGAACACTTCACCCACTCAGCCACTTTTGCTGCTGACTGAACCATAAACTTATAGATGAAATGATACTTTTAAATTAGACCTCGGTGCATTATGATCCAGCTTGTCTGCGTTCGCGACATATTTACCATATTTTGACGACAGGTCTGGCCTAGTGGGTGCCCGGCCTATGAAGCCGACGGCCCTGGGTTCAAATCCCAGTAAGAGCAGTTATTTGTGTGATGGGCACAACTATTTGTTCCTGAGTCATGTGTGCTTTTTATGTATTTAAGTATTTGTATGTTATATATGTCGTTGCCTGAGTATCCACGACATAAATTAAGCCTTCTTGAGCTTACTGTATTTTTTTTATACGTATGACAATAGTTATTAAAATTATATGAAGGAAGGTAATTCCTGTTTATATGATGATATGATACGTCTCGTACCTGAGTAAAAAAAGACCGAAAGAACTGTCAGTTCCCTTACCATGAGTTGTGACATTGAAGTTTTCGATAACGAGTATCGAGTTTACTATTTGTGCATATCGTTCGCACTAAAATAGTGGGAGTTATCGAAAACCAAAAAGAGGAACATTTAACTTTGAAGGAGTTCCAACAAGCAAACTAAGACATGCGAAATTTAAATAGTTATCACACAAAATCATCCCGTTTTAGTCCATCAAATTGGTTTTGACACTAATAAATATAAAATGTGATTTACCTTTATCCGAGCTAATGTAGTGTATAACTTTAACAAAAAATGTACTAGTCACATCTTGATCAAATATGAATAGAAAAATACGGAAACTATCATCATAAAAAATATCACAATCGATTCAAGAAGAAATAAGTTCTTATAGTCAATCAGTACAATCAGTCTATTAGTACCATCTTTTTTTTAGACTACCTAAATGATAATGACAATGTACTTTGCATTTAATATGGAGGAGGAAATAAAATAAAATGCCGCCAGCATCCTTGGTACAATGCCTCAAGGACCTTTTTAAGATTTTATACTGTAACTAGTTAAGTTTTTTTTTTATGACATAAGATGGCAAACGAGCTGACGGATTGCCTGATGGTTAGCAATTACCGTCGCCCATGGGCACCCGCAACATCAGGGGAGTCACAAGCGCGTTGCCGGCCTTTAAGGGGGGTTGGAGCTCTGGGAACCTTACCATGAGGAACACAACACTACATACCTGAAAGATAGCAGTGCTATTATGGCTGTGGTCTTCTGTAAGGAGGAGGTACTTCCCCAGTTGGGCTACCCAGACTCGAGCGTGATGGTACTTCGCTGTGCCCTACCTCTGATAAATTTTATTATAATACGAGTGTAATTTCTGTAAATAAATGTATTTAATATAACATGTGTGTGCGGCTACCTGGCTACAGACGCCGAGACAGAAACAAAGTGTTTTAGTCAAGAAATATGGACAACATTACGAAACACGATTGTTCTTGTTTGTAATGCCTTAGTTTATTGGCATTAGGAATTATTACTCAGGCGGTTCCACATAATTTATTGTTTAAGGAGCTCGGTCTCCTTTAGTGCTATCCTAAAAAAATGCTATCGTTACGAGTAGCGGAGTGTATTTATTTAAACGCCTCTGGGAAAATTTGTAATCTGGCGGAAATCGGCCAGTCTGGAGGCGCCGCCACTGACCCTTACTAAACTGTCCTATTTTTTTGTTCACTATACCATAGCTCTAGTTAATAAAATAGTACATTTTTAACTTAACTTTGCCGATTAGTTAAGTTACCCTATCCAATCCAAACAGTTTTATTTTAGGAGATTGGTAAATAATCTTACAGAAATTGAAATGTAGGCTAAACTTAAACCCGCTTCTTGGCATGTTCAAATTGATTTATAAAAAAAACAACATATATTAGGGACCTTTTGTTATAAAATGTTGCAATGAGGCTATTATAGATTTCACTAGATCCACCTCCGGTATGAACTACAAGTGATGATTTATGGCTTCAGAAACTATCGATTTTTTTAAACACCCAAGAAAATAAAGATCTGATCTTGAAAAGAGCTTTGTTCATATTTTTACAGGTTTTGTGACCCGATCGCCTACTTATTGCTGCCCGCTGCTTGGCATTTCATTCACTCCGTTCACAAAACAGTGACAAATTTTGCTGTTGCCATGGGGGCAATATTTGAGCGTCGAGAACTCGACTCGTCAAGTCGTCGCACATAAAATCCATACTGTCGTTTCTGACAGAAACGAAGAAATGGTATTGTTGAAACATTAATAAATGTGATTACCTAAATTACACATTTCGTGGAACAATAATGGTGAGAAACTTTTGTGTGCGATTATTTTCATTCTCAAAGTTTTTTAATTCGAGTGCAACACTGAAAAATTGGCCCAGTTTTTGACGCGCCTTATCAACAAGTTCCATGTAAACTAGTTCAGGTACATGTTTTACAATAACCAACAACGACATACTCGTATAAGGATAGGGAGGGGAAGGTAGGAGTATGAGAGGTAGGGCACAGCGATGACCATCACGCTTGAATCTGGGGCAGCCGAACTGGGGAAGTACCTCCTCCTTACAGAAGACCACAGCCATAATAGCACTGCTACCTTTCAGGTCTGTAGTGTTGTGTTCCTGATGGTGAGTAAGGTTCCCAGAGCTCCAACCCCCCTTAAAGGCCGGCAACGCGCTTGTGACTCCCCTAGTGTTGCGGGTGTCCATGGGCGACGGTAATTGCTTACCATCAGGCAATCCGTCTGCTCGTTTGCCGCCTATGTCATAAAAAAAAAAAAGAAAAAAATTAGGATTCATTGAACACAGAATAAATAACTGGTACTAATTTAACTATAATGACACTCGAGCAAGGTTGCCAGAGCCCAAGCACATGCGGGCATAGCCTTGATACAAGACAAATGACACTTCATTCGTACGTAGACAGGCAAAAACGCAAAACGTTCAAACTTCAACCTTAAGAACCTAATTACTCATACTGTTCGCGAATATAGGTAATTATCCCGTGGGGAGCAATCGCAAAGATTATTTTTAAGGAATATATCTCCCGGTGTAATATACAAGTCAGGTAACCAGAGGGCTGGCAGCTACTTCGGCCAGAGGATAAGTCTGACCTGTTGGTTATATTATATTAAGGAAAAAATCTTACAACTATTTTCATATTGGTCATTATCCTCATCATATCCTCGTCATTGGTCATAGCCCTCTCTTCGTCGTACGTCGTACGCCACTTGTACATACGTAACTGTGTATGAATACAAGATCGTCTTATTTGTGTATCATATCATGTCATGGTTGAAAACTATATGCACAGTTATTAAATACCCTGGTTGCTTAGCAACTTTTTTTGCTGATTGTACCTTCACTCACATTCCGTTGATTTTTGAAGCTACTTATATGGTAGAAACTAGTAGTTACCTTGTAGGAAATTAGTAGATGGAAGTTACTTTACTACAAACAAGTATCATAGAACCTTTTGGATCGACAGAATCAATTAAACGCACTAGCGCCATCTAACGCATTTAATAGCAGTAAGACTCGACTAGCTGTATAGAGAGTTCTGAGTTTTCTGTCTAAATGACTCGAATTAAGGTCATAGTTGGCGATGCACTAGACATATAATACGTATTTCTGAAAAGGCACAGTAGTAACCTGAATATTTAAGGTCACGCATTCGTATAGATTTTGTCAATCAAAATTATCTGTGACCTTTCAGTAAATAAAACAAAAAAATACACATGTTAATCGGAGCTCAATCAAATCTTGAACAAAAGTGGGAAAAATTGGCACAACCGAAAGTGTGTTTTTATAGGTTAAATGAAAACCCTGATTCATACAAATTACTATGTAGAAGGCAGGAACATCTCGAAAATCACCAAAATAATATGAAAGAAAATCCTATTACACTGTGTTCATAACAACCATTAATTAGACGAACAGTTGGATGCATACAATAAATTGCGTGTAGATGAGCACAGAGGGCCAGTGAAAGCTAAACTGCCGTTAAAGTACGGTTAGAATATGCAGCGTACTTTGTTAATGATTTATTCTTTCGTATGATAGCGAGGGCATGTGCACAAATCATGGCGGGCAGCCCAGCGGCAGTTACTTTCAAATGATTATTCTTAGTTGAAGCGCATTTAGAATTTTAAAATGTGATCCTAATGTATCACTTGCGGTAATATTTCGATTCCTGTTACACAATCGTATTCCTTAATGCTAACAAGACCCAGTTTTCCTTCCCAGACTGATACTGACCTGACTTCTTTCTTTCGCTGATCGTGAGTTTGATTAGTAGTACAGTGAGGTGACGACGTCAGGCCAAGTTTTCGTCGAAGTTTGGAAGGACAAACAAAATTTACCGACAAGTGACTTAAACTGAACTTCAAACCTTCCTACTTTCTGTCTTAGATGAAAATTTAGAGAACTGCTGATCGGAATATCCACTTTTTTTTTCTTTGTTGATCAGGCGGGAGTGGTAGCCAGATGAGTATGACAGAATCAGAATCCCAATCACTTTTTCAAATAGAGGACTTATATCTTAGATGTGAAAATTCAAGTTTTGTGTTGTAATAAATAAATGCTTATGTACGAGTATTTATTTCTGATATGAACAAAAACTAATAAGTCAATTTGTTTCTTTAACCCAATCTTGCCTGAATAAACATATAAACTAAGCTGTATAAATTGTAAATAGATGACATACACTTAAGAAACAGTGACGAGGTCCTCTGGCGTTTGAGGCAGGCTTCGAACCCGTACCCCCAGGTATCGCGGCTGACGCCTTAACCATTTGGGCATTATTTATATGTAGTGTTACTACTTAAAAATCAAAACAGATCAGAATATTTAATAAAAAAAAGTTTTCTTCTTGGTTGTTAAGCTGTATAAACTAAAAGCAGCAGTTTATTTATTTAGTATCTCTGTAATTACTTAAGTAAGTTAGAGTATCAAAGTTCTAATAAAAGTCCAAACTGTTTGTGGATTTACGCTTATAAGAATTAGCATTACAATCGCGTGTTGGACAATATGGACGAGGACTGGCGCTAAAGTCCGTTGTTACCATCGCTCGCAACCAGCCAGTGGGTATAGCACTATTACCTATATGAACTTAATGACGTATTCGTACTTCGTACTGTAACAAGTATTCACATTAATTAAACTGCCTGGTAATAATGGTCGGTAGTTGTCTAATGACAATATCTGTCTCTTTCAATCGCAAGGTTTTAAAAAGTGACAGCCACTTTGTCACGTCGGTGACAGAGGCTATGATTGCCCGCCTGGAGACAACGGCAGCGCTGGTTGACGGCATCTGTAAAAGCTATGCCAAATATTTAGAGATAGTTAATATATTTATTCTCTAGCCGCCCGGAGACCTATAAAAAGATCTCCCTTTCAATGCATTTTGAATTTTAATTATGACAAACCATAGTCGCAGTTGGCTTGGCACGTTTTGATCTAGGGCGGCTAGAGGTTATGATTACACCTGAATCAAGATGAATTGCCATCACGATGTTTGTCATTACAATAACCTAACGGGTTTGGACAGATGACAACCGCCACCTCACTTCGCAGAGTATGGCTTACAAACATCCATTCAATAGGAGCCTTCAGAGGGTAAATAATAATAAAAAAAATATTTCAGGACAATCCTACACAACTCGACCTAGTCCTACTGTAAGCTCAGTGAGGCTTGTGTTTTAGGTACTAGACGACGATATATATAATACATAGATACATATAAATACTTAAATAGATAGAAAACACCCATGACTCAGGAACAATCTGTGCTCATCACACAAATAAATTCCCTGACTGGGAGTCGTACCCTGGACCGTTGGCTTCATAGGCAGGGTCACTACCCACTAAGTTAGACATGATGTTTGTATCCATCACAAGATGTTACTGCATTGCCATATTATAGCCCATTCATTAATAATCTGATACTCCAAGAAAGAATAGAAGTTCTAAATTCTGAACACCAGCGGCATCTGAGGAGATTTTTTTTTAAGAATTGGCTTTTGCTGCCAGGGTACTTTGCCAATGTCAAGTGGTTTAGGTTTACCTGAGGAGTGCAAGGAGAAATTTAAACTCTACTACTCATACCCTCCTTACGTTATATTTCAATATTTTCAATCTCCCATCCGTATCTCGCTGTTAATATTAAAACAACTCTTCTAGCTAGTTATGTAAATGAAAATCTAATTGTTGAAAAGCATCACGCGTACTAGTTACAGCATGCCTAGTACACTTTTTCAGTATACCTTACACTGGTTTATCAGAGAAAAGGACATGCCTGCGCTCGCACCACTATTTATAATACTGGCCACAGCTAAGGATTTGTGTATGCGCCTCACACAAACCCGCATTGTCTTCCCTACATGCCTCCCCCTCGGGAAAACGCAATGAATGGACGCACGCATTTGGGAAAGGAAACACTTTCCATCCCGGAATGGAAAGTCCCGCGTTCCAGGAGAACTACTAAACTGTAAGTGCTCGCCGTTTCCATTTTAGTTTCTAATACCCTTTGTGTTTCGGATGCAACATTTAGTAGGCACCAAATGCGTAAAAGTAACATATTAGTTTGTGTAAAACGGGTCTAGAATTTTATTGTTTAAGAATCTTGCTTTCTTAGGCTTGTAAATTTGCGGGAAGGTAATACTCGTAAATTAGGTGCAAATCGGTTGTAGGTATTTTGTTTGTATGTTCTTAGTCTTACCATAAAATGTTTACTTTCAGGGGATATTTGATAGGGAATATGTTCCAGTTGAGCGGAATTTGTGTTACATATTTCCCTCTTTTTAAAATGCATTTCATAATCAAGAAGTATTTCTGGCTAAAACTTACCTACATAACCTTAATGCTATCACTACTTAATGTTACTGTCCATTAGTACAGTATTACACTGTTTCAAAAAGGGTCGAGAGGTGCATTAGCAAATGGACAGCGCTTATTAGCTGTCAACTCTAACGTTGTTAACTTTCCTACCTATTCCACCTTGTGGAAACCTAAAGCGAGGTATAGCTTACCAAAATACGTCGGTTGAAAGATACTAACCAGTATAAGAACGCTACTTATGAGCCAGTACAAACAACAGCACTCCAGTACCTATAAATTGAAGAAGACGCGGTATTCAAATTGAGCTATCTTACCTGCAATATATTTTTAAGATATTAGATAAGAGTAAAAGAACACCAGCTACTTCCTGTTCACTTAACATGAAATTCTTCTTGAACAACAAATCGCGAGTAATATTTTCTATTATTTCTAATAAATTTAATACTTTCGAAGACAATTGAAATAAATTATAGAAGTGAGGTTCAATGAAAAATATATTGTTGGATTGCTTTAAGCTTAGGCGTGTAAGGAGTGGATACGAATAAGCCTAAGGCGACCCCAACAAATAACGAATTAATCTTTGACACCGTCAGGAGTTGGTAGCTATCGGTATAATATATAGCCGCGTCACTGCTTTAGAGGCAGCAGTCGATAAATAACGTCTTATCGAGTCGGAGTGCAGACCGACTTGTTAACACGTGTCGACGACGATCGATAAAGGCTGATCGATAGGGGCGTTCGCGCGAAAGTCGAAGGTGCCCGTCGGGCGTAACGAACGCTTTCTAGGTTTTCGATACGGCTGTCGATTGTTCTGCTAGTGTGGTCATTGCAGGCGTAGCGGAGGTCTTCTATTAAAACAATATTACTAATTGAACCAATGGCGTTCACATCGCACAGCGTCAACACTAAAATCTAACCGACAATGAGTCTCAAGCTTTACCAAAGTCACGCCTAAAACAATACTGCAGGGCAGCCACCAAATTTAGGTTTTGTATGTTATTCATATTATGAAGAGCAAGAAAAACGCACAACTTACAACTATGCTCAAAAAAAAAATATTGCGTCTATCAAAGAATCCGCCTGGATTCCTAAAGTCAAGAATTTCCATGAAACTAATTACAAATTAGATTTTATTGCTTCCATATTATGAGAACCATGAGCATATAAGTAGTTCCTTAAAGCTAAAATTGACGCCGGTAGAGTTAAACTTTTTTTTACTAATTGAATTATAATATGTAAGTCGTAGTTTACTTAGCGCAGACTTACGAAGACTAAGTAATGGTCTGGTACGAGAGGTGTCGTGATAATACGTGTACAAATAGCTTTCCTATCGGCTATCGCCTGTGTAAGTTCCTTGATTTGTAATTAGCAGCAGATTCGAACAGACCTACTTAAATCTTGCTGCCTGATGCTGATACATTATCTAGCTAAATGTACTTAAGGCTAGGTTTACATTTGAACGTTCTAAGTTGCAAAATTAGAAAATATATTTCTTTATTTATTTACCTATGGTTATCAACTTAAACCTATGCTACTACGTACCTGATTATACCTGGGAAATTTGGCATCAGCAAAGACATTATAATTGAAGGGATGATTACAAAAACGATAACTACTTCAAACATATATTTTCAGAAAACCAATAAAACAAATTAACTTTAAATATTCTCCCGCAAAGATACCTAAATGTCTCAGTACTCGTAAGAATATAAATAAAACTATTATTATTTTTATTTTAGGGACCCGGTTATCAAAATAAATTGTATTCTAGTGAAAAT
This sequence comes from Grapholita molesta, assembly GCA_022674325.2. Classification (NCBI taxonomy): domain Eukaryota; kingdom Metazoa; phylum Arthropoda; class Insecta; order Lepidoptera; family Tortricidae; genus Grapholita; species Grapholita molesta. The sequence continues at coordinate 15,870,986 of CP053124.2, read as the reverse complement.
GCAACCAATTTACCTTCATACAACTTTATACTTTTTTTATGAATTCAAATTTATTTTTTTCAATATTTTTTATTTCTATCTTTATTTACTGACGGTGAAGATATAAATAACCCTTAATTAGGATTTAGATATCTAAAAATAATATGTGTATTGTGGTTATATTTGGACATGGTGTAGTTTATGGACAATATCTCTTACCCGTAGTCACTTCCTAAGTTATGTTGTTTTACTAAATGTTTAATATGCCTTCAATTATAAATATACTGAATATGTAGGTAATATACATAGTAAAATATCATTATAATAATTTACCCTACGAGTATTTAAAAGGTTTGGATTTGGAAGTAGGTACTTCCTTTTTTCTTCCCATATCAAGGGTTGTTGAAAAATGTATGTCTTAGTAAGTATCAAAGTATCAAACTGGGTTTGTATGGGTATTATTAAAAATCTCTTATATTAAAAGGCGGTTTGAATAATTTCGAAGTTTATTCCAAAGTTCAGTTTATTCGCTAGTTAACTAGATAGCTGACTTTGCAAACTTCGTTCCGCTCCACAGCCATGTAGCTTCAGTAGTACAACTGTAGTCAATAAAATTCATCATTTAAGGATTTAAATTAATAAAACAAACAAAAATGTACACTTCCTTTTTAAAAGTTTCACAATAAAAGTCTCACGGGAAAGTGCAGATTTAAGGTTTCTCGTCAAAAATCTATAACCAGTTTTAGACGTTAAATATTTTAAAGCTTTACAATAATCTTAATTGGCTTTTTCTGTTGCTTTCAACTTAATTTCTAGCCATTGAAATGTTCTCATAAAAAGCGAAGTTTTTACAGCAAAGCTGTTTTTTAATACTTCTGCGGTTTCCAAGAGCAAAAAGATGATAGAAAACGTTTTATAACGGTGTCCGTCGGACCTAGTTTCATCGATTTATGAAACTACTCGATTTCGATCGTGTACAAAAACTAATAGATTTTAAAAGAACGAAAGTTTAGAGTCACGTAAAGCTGTATACCGCTATAGCCGTTTTAGGTCATTTATTATTAAAGATCGTTATCAAGGTGCTCTTTTCGTGGCAAACGGTACGGTTGGCAAAAAAAACAAATACTTCCATTGAAATATTCACTTTGTTCTTAACTACAAAATAAATAGTTACCTACCTTCTTAGGATTACACCTCTACGGTACAAAGCCTTTTCCGACCAACTATATATTTTTAAAACAATATACGTCAAATGACATTAATTATGTCATAAAAATACATTACGCGAAGTGTATATTATTTTAATCCAAATAATCAAATGCACTCTAGATATGACTATCTAGAATTGTTATTCGAGTAGTTCAACTCAAAAGTAGTGCACGAAGTAAGACGAGCACGGAGGACTTTAATAAAGTGAACGAATAATCTCAGTATCCTCATTCACAGTATGGATTTGACACAATACCCAGATTTTATAACAACGGACGAAGGCACGCGATGTACTATTTGCAATGTCAATATTAAAAGGAAAAAATACAATATGAACAAGCACCTACAGTCAAAATCTCATCGAGATAGAATAAACGATTCACATTCTCATTACAAGCTACAGCAAAGCCTGAAAAGCCAAAAGACAACCCTGATTTTGAAATCAAAGACAATAAGTTATTTTGTAAATTATGTGATTCGACATTTAATCCTTCTTTATTTAGTTTGGACCGGCATATGAAAACTGATTTACACACATTTTCCAGTACAAAAATGGACAAAACAGTTCAACAAAGACTTGACTGATTTTATGATTCAATGTAATATACCGTGGTCAAAACTTGACAACCCAACATTTCGGAATTTTATGGAGAACCTCTTAAATAATAAATACGGTAATAACGTGAATTTACCCAGTGAATCAAATATACGGCTAAAATATCTTCCAAAAATTTACGAGGAAAAAAAGGATCAGATTAGGCAAGAACTACAAAATAAGACGATATGCCTTAGCGTTGATGAAACCACTGATTCATGTGGGAAAAAGTGGCGAACGTTTTGATTCAGGCATTAGATGGAACAAGCAGCAAAATGCATTTGTTTGCATCAAAAGTTTTGGAGGAAACCAATTATTTAACTACAACCGGACTCGTAAACGAAACGCTTAAAGATCTTTGGGGTCAACAATATAATGAAAACTTAGATAAATTACTGTTTTTCATAACTGATGCTGGATCATATATGCTCAAGGCGGGGAAATGTCTTACACAGGAATATCCGAATTTAACACATGTGACATGCTTTGCACACGGACTGAATCGCGTCGCAGAAAAAGTGAGGAGTCTTTATCCTAAAATAAACAAATTGATTGACTGTGTAAAAAAAGTTTTCCTTAAAGCTCCGGTTAGAACGAAAAAATTTCGAATGATGTAGTTATCCGAACATTTCACTTCCTCCGCGACCAGTGATAACCAGATGGGGCACATGGCTAAACGCTGCTTCATACTATAACAAATATTACAATGAAATCAAGGCTGTGATCGATGCTTTAGATTCACGTGAAGCGAGAGCAATTGTCGAGGCCAAGAAAATTTTTCGCGATCGCAATTTGAAATCGGACTTATTGTTCGTTGACACAAACTTCAACATTATCGCCAAGTCGATTCAATTGCTGGAGGACCCAAAACTAGAACTTAAAAGTTCATTGAAAATTGTCTCTGACTTGATAAAAAAAATGGCGAAATTGAGATTACATCCCACGGGTAAAGAAGTTTATTTTAAACTAAAATATGTCTTGAAGAAAAACCCTGGTTATAGTACTGTAAAAGTCGTGCAGCAACTGATAGAAGGAAAAGAGGTGGATATGCCGGAGGGCGTCAACAAAAGTTGCGTGCAGTATTTTAAAGAGTTAAATTACCTTCCTGTAACTTCTGTCAACGTAGAAAGGTCATTTAGTTATTTAAAATGGATTTTTCTAATCGACGTGAACGACTGACAGCCAAATCTGTTGAACACATTTTAGTTATTTATTCAATGTAATTTGGATAAGTAATTCTAAATATGTATATATTTCATAATTTGTTAAGTATATAATGTTTTAAATACTTGTGTATTTGTTTTTTTGCCAACCATACTCTGCCACCAATACAGCACGCTGATAACGATCTCTATTTATTATGTACACGAATAAGTACCTAAATTTGTTTCATTTTCATTTGGGCCACAGAGTAATTTTATTTATTTTAACTTTTTATTCAGTATCGTGTCGTGAGCAAATCTGAGTAGCAACCTACTCATACCTATTAACTATATACTTATACCTACACATGTTGTCCCAAATAATAGTAGATTGTTTGACAAGGGGCTAAAGTAGGCCATAGTACCACGAGATAGTTATTTTCCCGAACGAAGTGAGGGAAAATTGTTCGAGGGGTAATATGGCGTTTAGACCCGAGTTATGCATACTAGTTTTCACTTCGATTGCGAGAAAATAAGATAAAATAACATTTCAACAATTAACAAATACAATTTTATGCACCCGCAATGAATTCTGAGTCAAAATTGTTTAATTTGGCAGTCTTTGTATTTTTTTTACTGCTTTGATACAGATAGGATATATCTACGCCGTAAATAAATGCCATAGACAACGTATAATTGGGGCTTCAAAGAGTTTGCCAACGATTTAAACTTTTTTTAATGCTTGTGAAGTAGGAACTAAAAAGCACCTAATGCTTTGACAATTTGATTGCGTTTCCTCATTGGTCGATTTTAATATTGTGATATTGTCTGATTGGTTGATACTTCATACAAAGTTTTTTTTATGATTTCACATTTTTAAATAGTATTCGCACCAAAAAAGAATCTAGAGTTGCGATTAACTTCGATATGTGTCGTGATTGGTGGATTTAATAAGATGAAGTGTTCTGGTTGGTCAATTTAAAACGTTTTGTTTATCATAAATATGTATACATATTTTCCCAAGAGGCTAAATGTATTACTTTAGTTCGCCTTGGCAAGCATAATATGACACACTTTTAAAGCATGAGAAGTGAAAAATATATTTTGATTTTATTATATTAACCTCCAACTTTACCACAATGCCATTGTGTGTGCCTAGCCTAGCTAACTTTACCGACAACATTTTCCATTTTAAATTTACTTTGTTTGGAAGGTACAATCAATAATATCTCGTACAAAAAAAATCGCAAAAAAAATATATGACTTTATACCTTTACAAATAAGATTTTGTCAGATATTTTTGCTTCCTTTCATGCCACAATAAACTTGAACTAACGGACTAAAAATATTAATCCTTGAGTATAAAAGTACCTACACATCACGCCATGGTACTACGGAATAATATAATTCCGACGAACACAGATTTCCTTTGAGCTTCTGTGCGTTAATACTTTTATCTTTTGTGCCACCGTGTTGTCATTTGATTAATATTAATACACTGCCACATCTAATACATGAATGGAGGCTGTATGATGGAGTGCAGCGGTACAGGAGGACTAGTCATTCAAGCCGTACATTATGTCTCAATGATCAATCTTCGTGTCAGTTCAATGAAACGTGATCAGAAATCACTTTTTCCAACGCTATAGTTCATGTACAGGTATGATCTGAGTTAGCTGTTCCGACTTCCGAGGCGATTTGAACTATACGACACTGGTATTATCTGGTCAAATTCCTATTAGTATCAGTGATAAGCCGCGTGTCATCAAGTAATTACATATGGAGTAATTAATATATTGGATATGGAGGGCTATGTTCTCCGAAACATGTCGCGCGAGTGACTAAATAAACGTGAGTAGAGCCGTGTTAATGTTTAATTTATAATTACATATGCTTTATTTATCTGGCGTTCAAATGCAAAAGGTACTTATGTTAATAAATACTTATTCAAAATTAGCAGTTGTTCTAATTTAATATTTCTTCGTATCTAATTGAGCTGATTTAATGATTGAGACAATCTATGACCGTTGACTAATAGAATTCTGAGATAATTTAAAACAATCACTTTGAAATCTGTTTTTTATTATTATTATTAAAAGTAAGGTTTTAGTTCTACATATTTGTTTATTTTCTTGTTTTGCGGAAATGTATTTCTTGATACTCCAATAAAATATGTATGCTCTCAAAACCTTTTTCTTGTCGATGGTCGACTTTATAATGACAGTAACTTAGACGTTATAGACAATAATGTTTCCGAACCAAATATTACGGAACCCTGCACGTGCGCATTTTATCCCGACTAGTTCTTAACAACTTCTTTATTAAATACAGAATAAAATCCTAAGACGGAGTCAGGGCAAAAAACTAGCACGCTTCGCGGCTTTCTAGCAACGAGTAATAAGTGGCGCGCTGTAGGCATATTATTGAAGAAATCTCTCCGCGCGGTTATGTGCGCCTGGTCCAATAGAGGCGATACAGCGGAAAATTTAAGCAAATGGCAAACAAATCTTTATGGTTTATTCGTTGTTATTTATTCTTTATGGTTGCTAACAAACTTGAGGAAGTTAAAAAACATGGCATAAATATTTCACGGAGAGCTAAATCTATACCCAAAACTTTAAGGAAAGCTAGTTCCACTAAAATCGGATGAATGATATCAAGCTAAGCATTAATGAAGTTAATTTCGCCAATAACAAACTGGTACAGTCGGCGTAAAATAGTTAACTAGCCACGAAAGTAGCCAAATATATTGTCACAGATCCACATTTTGTTACAGATATTGTTATTTGTATAACAGCTATCTCCACTCAGTCAGTAAATTTTGCCTCACATACAAGACTGTAAGCAAATCATTCAACCGTGTAATGTAAACGTGTTTAGGCGGAGTTACAATGATGACCAACTTGTAAAGTATATGAATATGACCTTTGGCTAAGTACAGTCAGTACTAATAGTAACGTGAGCGCAAAAACGGACCAAAAGTATCTATCAAATGAGATATTTTCTACAGTTCGCGATTCAATGTTTCTATTGCATTTCAATTGATAAACACGCAGAAATCTGTCTCGTTTTTGAAGCAATTAAAAAACGGTAGATACTATTAGTGCTCTGTTTCATACGCTCCTGATTACCCTGACTTACAACTTAGATTAAACTATACATTTGCAGCAGATCAAATACGCCAAATTTGAGGTTCCATAGTAAGACGGTACAAGTTTCTGTACTAATGGCCGATCGCGGTTTGTAACATGTTGTTTACGAAATAACTTGAGTTACACGTAAATATATGCTTGTGGGTATGATTCGTCTAAGCGAAGTAAATTAATAACCAACATCAAATTTTATTTCACATAATCAATTAACATAATAATACTTTTCAATTAAATTAAACATTTATGTAACTTAAAAATAAACACTTATTGCATTATCAAATTTATATATTCATTACATTTTATTATTATTTACAATTATTGCATTAATAAATTCTAACGAAACATCAAACTTAACACTAGTGGTAATTACTATTGGATAAACAAGAAACAATATCAAAACTATGTGTTTCGCATAAAAACACGTTTTTAAGTTGGGTAAAATGTGGTTCATCCAAGCAAACCAAGTTTACTGAAACCTCGGTTATCATAATTAAGGGTTCTAGCCAAATTACCAAACGAATGTCAAAGCAATCGAAACAAAAATACTGTATGGAAAATGTCACGTGACTTGTCATGCGTTCTGTAATTTTTTCGGTTCTATTGCGCTTCTACAACCGATTGATTATTGGCGTCATGGATACGGCCCCAGGCTCGTACAGTCAGCAGCAAAAGTTGCTAAGCGTTTGAAGTGTTCAAAATGACCTACACGCGCTCTTATTCTCTTGACAATAGAGACGTGTTGACCTCATTTTGAACACCTCAAATGCTTAGCTACTTCTGCTGCTGACTGTACCATGATTTTGGATTATGCGATGGATTACACAAATGTAATTATTTTTATTCGTGATTCCCATTCTACCGAACGAGTTTGTCAATCAAGGGGAGTCCTTTTTTACTCGACGGCGAAAAAAAAACATTGAAAAAACAATGGCAGCTTATCCAAGCTACACCTATAACTACAATTTCTATTTTACCGTATGAAAAAAAATGATATCGCGGTTATAGGCATAACAGGCGTAAGCTGACTTTTGAATGATTTTCCGCTGCAGAGTAAATAAGTATTCCGCTTGTGACTTGAACCGACGTGACGAGCTCGTTCGGCAGAATGCATCAATATTACTTACTCGAATAAAATCATGTAAGTGCTATTTAAGTCATGGTTACAGTATTTTTCATTTTATTAACTTCCAAAGTCATGTAAACAATTATTAAAAATACAGTCAACATGTCATACAGTCATGTTATTTCATGACCATGTTAAAAGTGTCTTGCAATGCATATATTGCATTTAAGTATGTATCTGTTCCAGAATTCGCAAACCTTTATTGCTAGTAAGACACAAGTATCGGTTTGGGCTGAATTTGGTGACGTAACGGTTTTTATACAGGTTTATATTGTCACAAGGTACGAATTGGCCCAAAAATGAAATTGATTGATTGAACGTAATATACTAATTTAAGGTGTTAATTTTTAAAACTCCTACTCAACTACCGCATGATCATTAGAATTCTTACTAATGCTTGTACTAAAGGGGTTATTTACCATACTCATAATCTCATTTACATAACATAAATTAATTGTTGAACTAATTTTTATAAAGTGCCGTATAATAATCTTGCCTAGTCATAGCAAAATAAGTAGATTCGTTAATTAAATTAAAGCAATGGTACCTTGACGATAGGGCACCCGACTTCCTAAATAAAGGCCCATACTGGGATTTGAATCTAGGACCGTCATACACAAGAATGTTATAAACGTGAACACAACTGAATATGGGTGTTCATTTAACAACCATAAACGGCAGGTTATCACTTATCACTTGTGACATACTTGAGCCCTGAGTGTAAGTTTTTAACGTAATATTACTTTACCATCGCGTTAGTGTTTCCCACATAAATAACATTATCACTTAGGCTGATATCACCGGGATATCACAATTGCGATTTGCGAGCGTCTTTTGTATGTAGGCGAATACGCAGCGAGTTCGCCGCGTTCGATTTTTGTATAGAAATCGCTTGCAAATCGCCCAAGTATGATAACGCCCTTACGCGTTCGAGACTTTTTTTTTACGTCAAACGAAACTTACACTAGAGCCTCTGACCGGTAATATCAAACTTACATTTTGTCAAATTGTATTTGTTTTATTACATTTTGTCTTGAAACTGACAGTGAAGACATAACTTAACCATACATGAAGTCTAAGTTAAACACGAATAGAAAAAGATACCATGTTAAAATAAGATGGAATCTCGATGCAAAATGCCGTGAATTGCAATTACTTAATACAAATTCTTAAACGAAACTTGTATTAGGTACATTCGCCTGTAATATGTCACTCAACGTAAAAATATTTGAAATAATCTTTCTTGTGAAGTCGTAAGAACGTTTATATAATTATGTTATCGCGATATTATTAATGACCGCACAAGTTTAAATATAATGGAAATAAGGTAAACTATACAGTATGTCAATTAACTAAATCCATTTATTTAAATCCGGACATGTCTAGGCGATATTAAGGTTGTGGTACACAAATTATTGAATTCCTATAAACTTTTACAATTTATAATTCGAATACGAAAAAATAATTTTATTCATGTCTAATTCCATAACATCCTGTATTATTTGTTTATAATCAAAAATTGTCACATTGAAAATTAATCTTGTTATCTGATTGCTAACCAAACTTTTTTGTTACAACAATGAATAAAAAAATAATAACAATAAAGTGACATCAGTGACACTTAAATTACATAAATGACATGCATTATATTATTAACCGACTTCGAAAAAGGTAAGATGTTCTAATTTTTCTACAATGATAAAGTTATAAATATTGCACAAATGAAATTTTTGTAAAACACTAAACACGACCTGAGCATCAACTGGTTTAAAGAGACGGTTTTAGTAACTGTACATACTGTATATGGCATAGTTATGTAAGTATTATGTATTTTGACAACCTACGCTCTTCTTTTAATACCTACAGGGACATTAGACCTAACTTTTTTTATAAAGTTGTATTAACTCTCAACGGTTTCTATCCCGTTTATTTAGTCACTCGCGCGACATTTCTCAGAGAGTATAGGTGTCCATTTCAAACACTAAAAGTGTCGTGGCCCGTTCGCATGAGTGACTTTCTTATGTAGTGATATTTTACGTAAACAATTATCATAACATCTATTATACAAGTACGACGCCTATACATGTCAATAGAATACATAAAAACTTGTATAAATACAATTACAACAGCCAATAAAAATTAAGCCAAAAAAAGCTGGTTAAACATTACATGAAATTAACTTAAAAATGAAATATTTCTACATTTTAACAGAAATGTATAGACGTTAATGCTACTGATACATTTAGTAGGATATAAGATATCGTGTCAGAAGAATTACAAGTCTAATAAAATTAAGTATAAAGAATTGGCTGAGCCATATCGTGCTGGGTCCTATTTTTCGAACATTTGAACTTGTAATACAAGCGGAAGTCACTTTTTGACACCTGTTGTTAGAAAGAGACTTCCGCTTGTATTACAAGTGTTCGCGAAATAGGCCCCAGCACGATATACACGTAGGTGGGAGTTTTTAGGAGAAATTAGACTCAATTAGAGTGACTTGTAGATAAGTTAAATTATATCAGTTTTGTGACGATAATTAAGCATAACATTTCTATAAATACTTAGCTTTAGTGATCGTTTCATAAATTATAAGCATTACTACAATGCAAAAGAAAGGCAAAAATAATTTCCATACAGATTTTGTGCTTAACTATCGTAGTTTACTGTAGTTTCGAAACCTATTCAATTAAAACACACAAATTTAATCAAATGTTTCCTCTTCATAATAGTAATTTAGATAGATGCATGAAACTATGAGCAGTCTTAAATTAAAAAAAAAATGCTACAAAATACACACCCATTCAAAAGTCAAAATACGTCAGAAATGTGTAATATTTTCTTGGTTAACGATACATTGAGCTCATCATTTGGAAAGGTAACACAAATACATACAGTCGAATTGTTTGAAATCAGTTATAAATCATAATCAAACATTAATTCTTCCATTCCAAAAAGATCTTCCTTCTTCTTAAAACTGATGAATGTCATTAAGACACGACAATAAATAACCGAGTCTTCCTCCGCCCCTTCGCCTGCACAATGTCGAATCGCCCATCACTAGTGATGCCACTAAGAGACCACGGGACTAGTAATAACCCGTGAATTCTTCCAGTGCCATTGCCTGTGAATGGTGCGAGCTCTTCTTTCTTGCGTTCTTCTGTTTGTTGCGTTTTCATTTGTTTTTCTGTTGTTTCCGTTCGTCACTTGGTTGTTTGTAGTTGTTTCAGTCGTAAACAAGGTATGTTTGATTTGTAAGTGTTTGGGACTGTAATAAATTAATGTTATCGATGTCGCTACGATAATTAATTATACCGAGTTAGAGGGTATTTTTAATAAATTTGGTAATAAACCGTAACTAAGGCCTTAATTTGACGACCGCTCTGGCCTAGTGGGTAGTGACCCTGCCTATGAAGCCGATGGTCCTGGGTTCGATTCCCAGCCAGGGCATTTATTTGTGATGAGCACAGATATTTGTTCCTGAGTCATGGGTGTTTTCTATGTATTTAAGTATTTATATGTATGTATCTATTATATATATCGTCGTCTAGTACCTACAACACAAGCCTTACTGAGCTTACCGTAGGACTAGGTCGATTTGTGTCAGATTGTCCGTAAATATTTATTTATTTATTTTATTTTAATTTAGAAACATATTCAGCAATTGTCCACATAATAATATAAATTATCTATGCAATATGCTATGATTACACGTATGTTTAGAAATATATTGCTTATGGTAGTATTATAGTCATTTGAATGGTTAAGTATCTGAAGCGTGACTCAGCCAGGCAATGAATTGTACAAAAGTTAAATTTTGTGTAAACACAAAGAACAATTATAGTCATAATACTGGCGTAAAACAATCAAATACTACTGGTATCTATATAACAAAATTACAATTTTACTATCTGGACGACAGTCGTAGCTACCTTGATGAATGCCTCAATATCTTAAAATATTAACAGTGCTTAAGCACGGTAAAGGTGACCTTTATAAATTCTAAGAGTCCGTTCTGCATCCATAGATTGCATTTATAAATGAGCACGTGACGCCATGTTGGCTGGGACCAACGACTCAGTTAGTTATAGAGATGGGACACGCATTTCATCGATAATAAACTTCTCCTTCAACACACTAATCCTTTAAGATACTTAGTCAAAATCGCAAAAGTATTTATAAAAAATATGATGATAAAGGCTCGTATGTCATTACCTATATTGTTATTTCGATATATATATATATATGTGAATAAATGATCAATTTTAATTTTAAGCAAAGAAACTACTAATACGTCCTTTAAAGCGTAAAATTTTTGTTATTATTATAGAAGCAAGACGCTGTAATATTTTGATTAATTAGGCACTCCCATGTCGACGAAGAAAAAATCTGTAGCGAATGGTGAAAGCAAGGAATCTTTAGTTGTATCGTACTTTAGTCGATAAATCCCATCTCTAGCCCACCATTAACTGAATTAAGAGACGCACGCGCACCGTGGCAATTAAAATTAATGAAACCCAAGACTCGTACGTTATGTCTTTCTATTACCGCCTGACGTAGATTCAGATACACCCATTTTATAAGAGACCTCTTGCACGACAAAATGGCGGATGCTTAGCAATATAACGGTCGCATAAGACTCTTATACAGCGAGCCAGTGTTACAGCTAACTACACGACTTGATTAAAACGTAACAGGTGTTAATGGTGTACTCATTAACATGGTAATTAAAATATTGCTTCGTAAATGGCTATTGCGAAGGTAGGATTTGAAGAAGTATTTTTATTGCTATTAAAACAGAATGTCTATAGCTCAATTTATCTCCGCTAATTAAGTGTTAAAAGGTTAGCATTGGCAACATATAAATAGCATTGAAGAGCTTTTTGAGACTTCATAATAAACATTGCTTGTAAACATTGACTATGGGATATAAATCATATAAATAACCGCGAAGACTAAATAAAAATTTAAACTACCAACATTTTCAGCCTGAAGAGAGCGTTAAAACTTTCACGCAATCTCAGTTTACGACCGAAAAGAGGCATAAAAAACTTTACGCTTATTAACAGTGTCTAGATATGAAACCGATGCCGACTGCCAGAGTATCGCGAGATTTCATCTGCCGTGCCGGCACGCAACTAAAAAATATAGCGAATAGTCCATCAGATTACCAACCACCTGCCGCAGAAAATTTGATTTCTCGACAGATTTCATTACTGATCATTAGAACTCAATCAGGTTAGAGAAATTGAAAATGTACCTTTGCGTTAAACATAAAACTTGTTTAATATGCAATTCAAACTGTGTAATTAACGAACGTTGTCTCTTGAGTCAAAGTTTTAAAGCCACTAAATGCGGAAAAGCCAGTAGTAATTGTGTTGTACCTATGTACTTATGATGTTTGTATTAGCAGTTCGGCTATTTGTTTTGCAAACGCCATACTTACATAGCATCGTAAGACTCGCTACAGGTGTCTGTTATTTTTGATAAACTTAATTTAAAGTTCATTGATAACATCAAGTACAGTGCTCTATGATTGTTTCAAGAGAGTAAACGATCGTCTGAGTATAAATTACACAATATTGATCGAATATCAGAAGGAAATCGAATGGATGCTGCACCCACAACCTTTTAACTTGATCGGAAGTTTACGGCATTCGGTAGCCCGCTAGTCGTACTTGGCTTTTTCAATAGCCTAAAGGCACTATCATAATCAGAGCCAACTAGCCGCCGTCCCACGAAGGTTTCAGAAGTAAATGCTAAAGCAGAACAGCTATCGTCCCATCTCGCCGGTAATTGGTCGGCTACCGATTCAATGTTTATTTAATAACACGCCCAGTTCCTCAATCGAGATCTGAGAAATGCATGCAAATTGATGTAGTTTTTCTCATGGAATGTATAAGATAATAGATATGAATAAAAACAATATGGAGCGGAATGCGGTTACGGTTTGAAGGAGCAGATGAGATAGTCTACTGTGACCGAAGAATATCAGGCATGTGTGTTGAGAAATTCCTAGACTAGAAACGTTTGCCGTTACAGATGTAACCAATGGCGGGTTATCGTTATGCTCAGTTAAAGCTAACAGCTATTTCTACATAAATGCTCTAGAGGTATCAGCAACTAAACTAAAACCAAATTAAAACATCCTGCTTTCGAATAATAAAATAAAGTGGTAAAGCTAAGTTAATCAAACGAACGTTAACGATCAAAAAGATTAATAAATTGCAGAGATATTAAGACACTATGCAATTATAAATCAAATGATATGCTCTCAATTTACAGCGATCAACACCCTGTACTAGATCCGAATTAAGCACAATGTTGAATTGTTGATTAAAGCAATTTAAATCGATTCCATGGGAACTCGATCGGCCATTCCCAGCAGATTAGCTCCTCGCTCCCAACGAGCCGAGTCGGTTTCGCAAGCCCTAGTCATGCTGAGATTTAATGCTCTGCTTACGAAGAGCGACTCACGAACCAACCGCACGAGTCCTCACATTAAACGCGCGCGTTTTAGTTTGTACAACACGCGGTAGAAGAACGAACATCGACCCAAACGCAAACGCGGCCCATTCAACGTTCTAGACTAACCAGCTGTGGGAAAAGAAAATTGTAAGTCAATTGAATAGCAATAACTAAGTGCGAATTTGCATTGTCCGAGGCGAGTTGTCTCTGATCGTTATAAATAGATCCTCGGCGGTAATAAATAAACGTTTCAGATAGCTTATCGTTAAGCGAACGGCGATAAATCTCGGAAGTATCTGATATACGAGTTTATTTATCTACTAGCACTATTCGCGATCACTCATATCGTTCTGTGTGTGACGGTTATTAATACAGCTGTAGGATTTCGTGAGTAATTTGTGTCAGCGCGCAGGCCCATGAATCTCATTACAATTTAACAGTCCACGACAGCGTTTGTCACGACGGTAAATACCCACGTAAACCACCCCGTTTCCTGATACGCTTGTTAAGTTATACCCGAAGTTGAGCAATAAACAGGCGTCGAAACTGCGCGCACGCCGCGGGTGGGAGCCCGTACGCGATTCGTGTTTGAAATTAGAATTATCGCCCATTCATACGCGAGAGTCTTCATTTAAATCTTGAGATCTTTATTGCTTATGTATCGAGTATACTACTTTTGATATATATGAGAATTATAACTTTGCTATTACCATTTTCATTTTGGACATACATATTTATGTTAAAACAAGGTTTATGGGAGAAACAGTAATTAAGCGAACTATATTATCATGAGAACGAGTAAAATTAACCTATAAGGTATCAGCTAAGTAACTCAAACGGCCGTGTTTGCGGAAATCGTCTATTCAAATTCTCCCTAACAAGATGGTATTTCGCAATGGGTCCCGGTAGCTACTTTAGATCGTATATTAGATAAATACCTCGGGTGCCTCGGTTACTAAATTATTATTTATTATGAAACTGAACGTACATAAACCCTCGATATAAAGAAACCACTTCTGAACATATTACAAATCGCATATTGTTGATTATTAATATTATATATGAGAGAAAAAATCGTAAGCATAAGTATGTTGCCGGTTGAGAATAGACCATGTCTCCTCCCGCGGATGTCGTACCTAAGAGGCGTCTAAAGGAAAGAAAAGCGGATCGGCGGCAGCATCAGTCGAAACCGAATCAACAGTTATTGTGGTCGCCAACCCGCCTGACAAGCGAGGCGACTATGGCAATTACCTTTCAAAATGATACAAGTCATATTTGGGAGTCGTATTTGAGTTTTAGGGTACCTTTCCACCAGGGCTAAGCTGTGCTATGTTTACATACAAATCGGCCTAGCTATGCATCTGTTATTTGTATGTAAACGTAGCGCAGCATAGCTCTGGTGGAAAGGCACCCTCACGGCTGTAATGTTGACAATGATATCTACGTAGCGGTACATAGCTGTCCGCTAGTATATTGCCATCTAAAGGTAGGAAGTAGACCCTATTTATTAAAAAAATAAGTCATATTATTACTCCATAAGTACCGTGATACCTTTTATGTTAGCATATAAGTATAGTTGTAATCCTAACGTGTAAATTTCGACACATAGTACTCCCGTCTTAGTGTTTTTGTTGGCACTTTTTATAGCTACATTGTTTGTAGAGTTGTTATTCCGAAACGCGTGCACAAAAACTGACAAGCGACGTCATACAAGATTAGATATATTCCAATTGGAGGTGTCTTGTCATTGTATCTGCATAGTAGGTTTATTACACAACTTATCGTTAACAAAAAAGAAATATGGCGCAAAATCGAACGTTTATTAGGATTAATGGCGGCGATATTAAGGAATACCTATGGGGAAGATCTTAGCGTTTAAAAATTTTACTTTAATACTATTAGTATATATGCAGTCGTTTTTTATGACATAACATTATACATCTCTGGGTCTGTACTCCAATCATATTTCGCTGTGCTCATCATCTTAAGAATTCAATGTGGGTAAGACCGGCATACTGAATTTTTAAGGGAAGTCCGGCATAGACACTAAATACCTATGAGATAGTGTAGGAAATTGGTTGGTAGACGGTCTTTTCAGATAGACGGTCTTGCCCACAGTGACCTTATTTTCTTGTCGTATCCTTCCAACCCTGCCTGCAGCAATAATCTGCTTGATGAGTATTTAAGAATGTATGAGTACCATATATTACCATAAAACGGGGTGAGCTTAGGATGGCGGGGGCAGTTGAGCCATAAATAGGGAGGGATACAATTTAAATTCAAAAGTGACTGTGCATCAATTTACCCAACTCAGCTTAGTAGGAAACCCCAAGTGGTGACGTGGGATTTATTACTTTATTTGTGTTTATCATTGTTTCTATGAAATAAAACTATTTACACAAAGTAATTAATAAACTAAAAACACAAACGACTGTAACACTAAGTAATTAATTCAGTTCGCCACATGTAAAAATTAAAATTGAATTTTTCATTTTATCCTTAATCACCCCATTTTACTGTAGGTAGTCATCCTTTTGGTTCGATGATAGCACTCGCTACTTGACATGTAAAAGTGCCCTTGTAGCCTACTCACTTAATAACCGTTTGAGTTTTTTTTTGCACCTCAAGTTAACAAAGCGAGATTTCGAGCAGCTGTCTCTGCCACTCTAGTTACGCGTTAACTGGAGTAAAAAAGACAAATGCCCGAAACGTTGTTTATCGTGGTAGCCCTTCTGTTCCTCGCAACTTCACGCCTGACTTGCGTATTCGGTAGTTTCGCCGGTGGGTGGGCAGCGGCCGCGCGGCTCTAATTAATTCGTGCCACCTGCGCGGCCTACGCGTCGATCGATCGACGATTTCAAAAATGGAACTGGATTTTCGAAGTTAAGGAACCTGATCTGATCAGTTTGGAAAAGCAATCTTGTGGATGCAGAATTTTGTAACGACCAGTATGCTGAGTTATACACTAGTCTTGAAATGTTTTTAATCCGCTATCCACTTCCTCAAAAACTTTTCTTTTTAGGGAAGTGGGCTGATATGTTTTCAAACTTGATCTAATATTGTATTGAATTGCCTGAATATATAGGGAGCAGACAATGTCAATGATATCAGTGCGGTCTTGATGTCAAAAAAAGTATACGCGTACTTTATCTTATCAGACTTGAGCGATTTGCAAGCGAGTTTTTTACAAAACTCTTACTTTGTTATGACCTGACTAATAATTACAGATTTAAATCCTGGTACGGTCAAAGGCTTTCTATTTTAAACTTTCTTACCATATGACCTTGCTATATATAAAGTGTATACTTGTTTATGGCGTGTGCCGTCTACTGGATGGGAATAAAAAAAACAAAAAAATCTTAATTTACAGGGCCCGCTATATCCCGTGGATCCCCGTGGGTGGAGCGCGTGACGGTGTGCATGCGCCTGCGCCGCGTCATAGAATAATGAATTCCTGCCACCTGCCGAGTCCTACGTGCGCAGATTGGCGAACTACTGATCAGTTATCTTTTTTTTTATGACATAGGCGGCAAACGAGCAGACGGATTGCCTGATGGTAAGCAATTACCGTCGCCCATGGGCACCCGCAACACCAGCGGAGTCACAAGCGCGTTGCCGGCCTTTAAGGGGGGTTGGAGCTCTGGGAAACTTACTCACCATCAGGAACACAACACTACATACCTGAAAGGTAGCAGTGCTATTATGGCTGTGGTCTTCTGTAAGGAGGAGGTACTTAATTCCCCAGTTGGGCTGCCCCAGATTCAAGCGTGATGGTCATCGCTGTGCCCTACCTCTCATTGTTGGACGTAGTTTAAGGACATACCCGGGTCCAAAATCTTTTTAAATCTTAGCCATAATTAAACTAGTATATAAAGTTACTAGGAGTCCGACTTCTATAAACCTTTTCAATCTAATTAATTCTGACCACCTGCAACTTAGTCGCAAAAGATAATGCGAGCTGGGGATCTACCGTGTTGATATTTGTAAATCGTCTTTCTACGTCCCTGTCGCTCTTATATGGCGGGAGCGATAGAGATAAAGATTGTGTCTATAAGAATATTGATATTTACACTAGTAGTCCACTGACAGATTCGAGGTATTTATATAAGCCAGAAACTGGGAGGATATAAGACTTAATTTCAATTAACAGAATTTTCGACAGCTTTTTCCAATTTCTTTTGGTTATTTTTGTTAGAAACTTATTTAGTGCTATGATAATAAATTGTCTTCTATTTTTAACTTCATAAAAGTTCTATTCGTCGAAACTATAAGGTTGATGGGTCATAATACCTAGAATGTGAATAGAGTTATTCCATTAATTAACAGAATTACTAGTACTGATACCTAGTTCAACTTGAATTATTTGATTTCTTGCCAGTTACGTCAATAGTTATGGGACTTGATTGGAAAATATAACTATCTTTGCTCTATGAAGATTACAATATGCAAATGTAAATACGTAAGCTATGTTCGGTTTTGCATAAATGGAATAAGCAAGGAACATCCGACTGGGATAAGCCTTAACTATTATATAGAACTCTTAAGGCTTGGTCGCATAGGGCGCGTTTTATGGCGTGGCGCAGCGGGGCGCGACGCTGCCGTCCGAATGTGTGCCTTATTTCGTTACATTAGCCACACCGCTGTCACAACCCGCTGCGCCACGCTCTCAAAACGCGCCTATCTGCCTAAGCCTTTAACATTTACTATTATTATTGGATTAGAATTTATTATTTATTAAGTTTTTGATGATATATCAATGACGCGGTAAAATAACCTAACCTGGCTACACTGAAACTTTATTACGTTTCTATTGTTACAAAATTAAACACCAGAAAACGTGTTCCCGCGTATGTTTACACCCTAAAGGCACTCGATGTAGAGAAGCTGCTATGCCATAGGCACAGATTGTACAAGTCCTCGGACAAGTTGTACAACTGGTTTGAATATTCATACAGCACTGGTGGCAACGCCCGCGACACTATGCGATGACATAATGATTCGAAAAGATTTATTGTATCGATTCTGTATCGATTGTGGTTCCGATGCGGCTCTACGGGTTCCGATGTTAATGGGGTAATAATGATCGATTAGCGCTGTTAGGTTGGTAATAGAATTGTTAGCAACACTGACAGTTATGACACTTAAATGACTTATGATAGTTTGATATATCGAATTTCACACGATTATTAACAACGTTTTGTGTGGAAATATATAAGTATTTAAATGCATCAATATGTAGATTCATTAGGCATTATACTATGCAAAGGTAAGAAAATTGCTATAGGTTAATAACTTAGCTTAAGGTCAATGTAGTAGTAACGTGTCTGTACGCGCATGACGGCGTTCTATAATCAAATTTTGACGTAAGTTCCATATCAGTACAACTACATATACATGGTCCATCAGTTAAGTGTTATAATTTGATATACGTACCTACATTTCTATAATTAAACATTTTTAATGCTCCAATTTGGACCACTAAGAATCATATCACGTACAAGTAATAAAGGTTAACAATTAAATAGCCCAGCCGTTAAAAACTAAGTAACCGTCATTTACGCGATTAGTTTCTTGTTCCAAGTTCAAACGACCGGTTATGCGAAAACGCGGACGTGAGTCACCAGCACAGCACTACCTTACGATAATGATGGCACAAATTAAAAAATATAATTACATTGCTTGTAGATTCTGTTAAAAAGCACTGGCTGCTTAAGATTTATTTAATATTTAAAGTTTATTGCACAATTTTAAACAAATAGAAGTTACGAATGGCCGATTTAAAGCGTTATCACACTTAGCGATTTGCAAGCGATTTATATACAAAACTCGTACGTGGGGAAATTGGCGGTGCGGCGTATTCGCTTCCATACAAAACTCGCTCGCAAATCGCAAGAGTGATATCAGCCTTAACGCCTTAAGGCATTCTCTACCAGTCATCCGTTAGGTTAAACAGAAAACAAAACATACATGAAAACAGTAGAGAAACATTACATTTTTGTCTTATAGTAACAATAAAGTAGTTGAAAAACAATTTATTTCTTTAAGACATAATTAAATGAATACGGCGTTTTATGAATGAACGGTACAAATGATTCTTTTTAAACAAATCTACTAACCTAGAGTAGCTTCACATTACTTTATTAATTACGGTAATACTGTGATTACAACAGTTTCAAGATATATTTTTTTAATGTCCAAAGGCAAACGTTGGAATATCTGTAATTTATTTAATAGGCTCTTGTTATAAATCACTTCATTTCATTAAGTTTCACGAATAAAATATTGCTATGATTGCCTATCATTTGATTGGTTTGCGATCTATAGCTATGTCGCACGCCTGAAAGCCCATTCATTCCAGTTATTAAAATTAATGATACACACATACAAATTTATTATCATAGGACCAGCAGATGAGTTCGTTGGCAGGCCGCTACATGCCAACTAACGCTTTCTAATTGCACAAGCTAAATTAAACCTTAAGTGAAATGGTTGAGAGTGGAATTTCGAAGTCAATTCAAAAGAGACAGTAAGGACGTGGTAATATTTTTCCGTAATTATCGGTAACTAAGGCAGTTGGCAGCTATTCCCACAGTGGACGGAAGCGCTGACGAAACGCCGGGGGCGATGTGCAGTAATATCCTTTCTGGGATACAAAGTTACATGACAGGCTAACTGTTTTGTAATTTACGCATTATGCGGGCTACATTATATTTAGAAATAGAAATAGAATTCAGCAGTTTAATGCTGGAAAGGCCAGCGCTGGTCTTCCGTTGCAACCATTCGACGACACGGCACAAAGACGCCTCGAACACACAGGCATGTGTATTATTTAAATTGTTTCTTTCCATCTCCATAAGAATTGCATGAGTGAGTGTCATATTTATGTGTAGGTATTGCTCATCGTTCCAAAGAGCGTTTTTTCGTAACATTTTTCGTTATGCAAATTGGTAACAAATTCCTGGTTAAATTGGAAGTCACATTGAAATGGAGTTCACGTCGGGAAAACATTAATTGTCAAGTGTGTTGTTCAATTCGAAAATATCGTGTGTCTCATGAATTACACGGCTGTTAGTATTCCAATCCCTTAGCAAGTAACAGCCAGAGGGAGCTAGAGCGACTAAGTTTATTAGTTATACACACATTAGAAGCATCTCATCTCATCATCTCTGAAGAGTTGCACTCGTGAGAATTTTCGAACATTCGCTGCTGAAAAGTACTTCTTGTATGTTGTGATATGCAATATTATCATACACGAGCCAGAGAGTGGCTCTCTCACATACTCACACACACACGTACGAATATACACTCGGCATTTTGGTTTAAACGGGCCCAATATTCCTCGAAGTTCATGTGCAGGGTGTACAACAGTAGACTTCCCTGCGCTCGGTCGCCTATAAGGAACACACACCCAACACCCAGCAGTCGTGTTAGTCGTGTGACGAGTCCAACAGGCCCGCTTCCCGGACGCAAAACAAGTATTTTTTGCGTCTGCTCGTTTTACTGTTTCCATAACAACCGCTCGTAACTTCGCAATTAGCCAATGAATCTGATAAATTGGCTTTATTACGTGGTTTTATTAATTATTATTGCCCATTTGAGTATTGAATTTTATTATATTTGCACAACATAATCGTTAATTAAACATGGATTAAACTGCTCATAAGGAATTCCGAGCTATCTACGGGCAACATGATAGACAGTTGCTACATAAAATCGTCTAATATCTGTTGAAACTACATAGAGTGCCTTGAAAACCCCGGGAGGTCTAATTTGAATATATTGGCATATTTAATATTTTCATCTTTAGCTATACTTTACCATACCTAACAAATTGGTAAATACATTGAATATATCTTAAATAACATCGTGCTTACTAATTTTAATGATACGATTTACGATAATTGATATTTCTACTAAAAGTTGAATGTAATGACAGATCAATTTAAAGAGAATCTTCGCATGGCATTCTACCTGCCGCGCATGACCTGCCGACTTTGTATTTCAAACCTAGCTAACAACTACAACTTTCCTCTAAAGTCTGTGATTTATGACTGGTATCGTCGTTTTCACGTCACTACACGTGACGCCGGGGTCACGGGTCATCACTACGTCGATATTTTTCTACAACCACTATTGAACTGTTGGCAGACCTGACAGCAGCATGTGGGCGAACGCCTACGATTAAAAATATAATATATTCTTAAATATGTCTATGGACCATGGGCTTAGGCTTTTCTGTAAGTATTCTTCTAATTTTCAATTCGTAGGTCAAAGGTGTATTGAACAAGAATGTACGTAGGCGGTGTACAAAATTAATTAATTAACTGATTTAAATAATCTGTCACACACTGCCTGGTTAGCGGGAAAAAACTGTTAATAATCATCTTGACTCTCAATGCACCGGCGTCGTAATCTCTTTCCGAGAACGAAATCGTAATTTGCCAGATTAACCAATTGAAAGCATACAATAACATCGGCACTTGTGCTCGTAGGTATTACAAAATGGAGTTTACAAGACGTAATACTTTTGAAAGAGTGACATTGTGTCAAACCGGTCTTGTCATTCAAACATAATCTTTGTTTTGACGACATATCTAACCTAGTGGGTAGTGAGCTTGCCTAAAAAGCCGATGCTCCTGGGTCCAAATCCCAGTAAGGATATTTATTTCTGTGATCAGCAAAAATATTTTTTCCTGAGTAATGAGTGTTCACTTAAAAGTGTTTATATATAGCGTTGGCTGCGTACCCGCAACACAAGCCTTCTTCAGCAATTGGTTTGAATATTCGTGGGGCTGTAATATTTATTCATTTATTTTATTAACCTTGTTAATTATGTGCACGATGGTCGCGAGTCGTGACTTAAAATGACAGGACATTTTGACCTCCATATGATATTAAAAAGTTACTCTCACCAACATAAGTAAAAAATATCTTAGATTATTCATGAATTTTAACGGAGTTCGGGTGCCAAGGCTCGACCGGCCGACAGTTGCACAGCAAAAGATTGTGAGCTTTGGCTCGATTATTTATTAGTTATAGTACCAAAATGCGTAACTGACACTTATATGTAAATAAGTTACAATATTGAAGGCACGCGTATCAAGCAGCTTGGCGACTTTTTATTGTGTCACATATATAAGTTAATTACTAGACTACCTACCTATAATAGTCTCCAAGCAAACGAAAGCTGACATCCGTTCGGAAACCGAATGGCACAAGCCCGTTCCAGTGTCGCCGGTCCGTCGGTTTCTGAACGGAACATCCAATTTTGAACCTACTCGTTCTGAAATCGATATACGGGAAAATTGAGCTATTTGCGGAGTTGAATTACCCGATGGAATTGGCTGGCATTCTATTACAGAACAAGTTTACTTTAATATAATAAAGATGATTTACTAGAGCATTGAGCACGTTACTACTTTGCTCCGGAGAAGTAATACTGATTATGAACGCTAAGTATTACTTTAATCCAATCAATAGAATCATAATTTTACAGCAATAAACAATAATAAAAAATCGAAACTTTCGCAACAGGACTGGGTAACTTAAAAGTATTTATGCCCGTAGCTTAAATTGCACATCCACATAAAACCAATCCCAACATCAAAACTATCAATATGACCTCTCGGAATCTCGCCACATGCCGGCAAACATTCTTAGCCCAAATCGATTTAATTGGTGGATGCTACAACGTCTCCGATGAATCGATTAGACCTCAACAGCTATCGATTCAATTAGGCATGAATGGGTGCCTAGTTTATAGCACCAGCGCTTCCCATGCGTGAGACAGTTATTCTGCGTGCATGGAACTATGCGGGTCGTGAACTGATAACCGTTATGTTAGATACGATGTCTTATAATGAGCTCTGTTTTTTCTTTAAACACTAAAATGAAAGCTCATCGACTCAATCAGTTCATTATATACACAACTGGGTAGATCTTATACTACCCAATTTACCCAATCCGACTGTTATTTTAGTACAAAACAAATAATACGTGGGTTTTGTTTATCAAGTCGCTATTTGGAGAAAAAACAGTCAAGCAACTTGGTGATGTTTAGAATTACGCTGGACAAACTAAAATGGAGCTATGACAAATTACTTAACACTGAACATAAACCGATCACCTGGCATAGTCACAATCTGTCAACCTGTCATGGTTTATATATCTGTGTTTGATCCTGATATCAGAGTCGAGCTCGTAGTATAATAAATATTATACTTGAAACTTCAAAATGGCCTGTCGCCATCCGTCATAACTCATAACCGCTCTAGTGCAGAAATTGTTGTTTAACCGCCATCCCACGTACATTAGGCTCGAGTGCTCATAAAGCTTGAGTGTTAACGAACTCATTTAGGAGTCAAAATGTTCGGTCAAACTCGTGCTCTTCACGCGTCTGAGATATCAGACTGCTCGGCCCTGGCTGCATTCCCAAACTCAGGCAATACTAATAAACCAATCTAACTGTTTCTCGGAAATGGGATCACAACATGTAAACTGGGATCACAAATACACTGGTTCTGGTGGAATAACATGACAACTGCGGTCACGATGCCGACTGCACGCATCTCGAACCTTAATAATGTCACTGTCAACTGCAACATCGAACTTGGCACGTATGTAAAGTCATTAGCCGCTTTTGTTGGCGAAGTAAATTTTAATACGTTCCCACGATTATATAGCGTAATCGCCAGACCGTAATAGAGGTAGTTTTGCGAATTCATAAAGAAGCAAGTGAATGGATAATGTTAGCGTTCGCGGTTTCAATGGTAAATCGAATTTAAAGTGTCCGCTGCACTTTTGGTTCTCAGACTCACAGCAATAGGCAAATATATAGCCTATAATATAGACCAGTGTTGAGTCTGAGCCTGTGACCGCGTTCACACGCTCGTACGAAGATTAGAGTGGTTTCGTGGGGAGTGATTGATCGTCCGCGCGAACCGAGAATAAACGGATTATGCCTTTTGTCTATGCGGTGTCTAGTTTGTCTTTGCCCTTTTAGGATGTTGAAACGTCATTTAAAAGCACAGCTACAGAACAGTACGAATGTACAGAAGACTTGCTGTTACACAATCATGTTTTTTCACAGTTTAGTCAGACGCCTCGGCTCGTTAGGGTTGTAATTTTTGCGCTACGTCGCTCTGCAATGACACCTGTCCGAGTGCTCGGGTAAACCTGAGTCAGTGGCGCAGTCTTTAGTCGATAAGAAACCCAGTTGGTCGATAGAACATAATGTCCTAGATGTCATGAGTCGTCCCATAAGTACGACATACGACATTTATACATACATTCTAGAACACGGCTATCCGCCGATTTTTGTTGGTGTTTGCCGATTCTTGGCACAAACTAACAAAAATTCGGTCAATGCTCGTTCAACATCCATTTTTACTTTGTATTCGAATAAAAGTTACCCACGCATTTTTTAATGCATTTCGTAGTAAACATTTGTACCAAACGAGGAATAATTAAGTCTTCATAATATTCGGTTCTACGCCTACACGTAATACTTATTTGTACAACATGACGTGTTCTGTACTAAAATAAACTAAATTACGATGTCCGCTTCGCGATGGAAAAAATCATTAGGTACCTACTTCTTGTATGTAATGATCAAATGACAAAAGCGGACTAGGTACCTATGCTATTAAGCATGTTATTGTGTCCTGCGGCAATGTTTTTGTAGTTAAATACAAATGCATACATAATTTATACAGCGATATGTAATTTGCTTTTTTGATTAAGTATAATGTAACAGCAATTTTAAAATTATCATTTATATGACTGGCTATATTATCAATAGGATAATTTTATAGCCTTACGCTCATCGTAAGCAAAATCTCCTGACTTGAGGAAACTGAATAAGGTAGGAACTTGTTACATTTTATGCTTCCCAATGTAAATAGAATCAAGTTATTATTAAAAGCTTCAGATTAAATGGTGGTATGGAACAAATATTGCTACGTTCTTAGTGTAAAAACGGTGCCAAAAGTTATTGCTTTTATAACAGGCCACACCAGGTACAAGGGCGAAAGGTATCCACAGGCGATTAAATAACATGAATTATATCAATTATTTATAAAAGTAGCATTTAAGGTGCCTCCTTGACACATGCGGCGTCTATTCTTCCAAGTCCATGCCCCGACATCGGCATCAAACCTCATCTCCTATTTACACAGATGCGTCCCACGGGTCTCACGATTTCTCGCCTTCTCTCCCTATTGTATCGCAGGTTCCCACGCACACTGCCAATGGGAATCCAACTTTAATTTTAATGGGATAAAGCGGATAATTAAAACCGCGAGGTGATTAAACTCGAGTTGTAAATTAAAGGTCGATCCAGCACGTGAAGTACCCAAGTGCAAATATCTTTGTGAAAGAATTTAAACAGCAAATTCTTTCATGTTTCTAAATCTTGAAATATTTTTTTTATTGATAATACAAGTATTTTAAAGGAACAGTTTTCAGCTCGTGAGACCAAATAATTTGTTGCCATATTGGTAGAGAATATATAATTTACACAATGGGTACCTAATACCATTGATATCAGCTTTAATCTGTCTATTTTTAGTTCAACGCAATCGATACGCGCAAGACAAACACGATTTAGTATTACCAACGTTTGTAGAGATCAAATCTCGTCCTATTGGACTAGTAATCGAAGAAATTACGTCACATCCAGTGAGACGCAAAAGAAAAACTCATTCTTAGAAGATAATTAAAATGACCACGATTAATTATTTCTAATGAAATCATTGCGCTTGATTATTAACATATATTAACGTTTACAATGAGTTTAAGCTATTTTTACGATTGAAAGCGCGTTATTGTAGCGAAGACGATAAACTAAACAAAGTTGCGGTGAAAGGAACTAGCAGTACGAAAATGCGAAGTAATTCTGTCATTACGCTTCCATGATCGTGAACGCTAGTAAACATATGTACGGAATGACTTTATACACGCCGAAGGTATTTCCCGAGGCGATAAAAGCGCTAACTATTGAGTAAAGTTCGAAAAGCAAACAGTATCGGTGGAAACAAACGTGATTTGGAGCTGTGTTGGGACGAGATAAACACATACAGGACGGCGCGGCTTGTTTAAGTTGTAGTACAAATTGTGAAGGGCGATCGACGAAGCTCTTATGGGCCCTTTGTCGCTGTCGGTGAAAAGCAAAACTACAGTAATCTGGCCGTATACAGGTTCAAGTGAAAAGCGATATCGAACAAATTGTACAAAACATATAGCTGGTGTAACTGAGCTTTGATTTCGAATTGATGTAAAGAGGTACGCAGAAGTTCAGTTGTCAATATTGTATTTTACCGTTGACGTAGACAAATCACATTCACCTTTACGATAAAGCTCATCAGCTCATCACGTAGGATTATAATCGTGATCATGTGTTTATCTCCTAGCTTGAAGCGATTGTCAAATGCAGCTACGTGATTAGAGGTGCTAACATTCAATGACATAATTCATAAACAAAAAAAAGGGTCTGGACAGACAGACAGACGGACAACAAAGTGATCCTATAAGGGTTCCGTTTTTTTCCCTTTTGAGGTACGAAATCCTAAAAAGATTGAATTAATTACAATTATTAATCGATTCGTTATCCACTTGACGATGGCATTTGATTGTTTATCTTCCCTCAACTTGGCAGACTTTGAAAACCCAAAATGATTATCCGAACTTTAAACAACAAGCAATTGAATTTTGAGTATGTATATGTGATTAGCAAACATAATTTATTTTTGCGTACAGATTAATCTGTGAGATCACATTAGTCGTACAATTAACTAAACTCCAGAGCATTGAAAACAGGTTCTAGGTACAGTCAGCAGGAAGTTCTAAGCAGACGAGGCGTTCAAAATGAGCTAAACACGACTTTATTGTTAAGAGAACAAAAGTAAGCGTGCCAAGATCATTCTGAACACATGGGCTGTTTAACAACTTCTGCTGCTGACTGCACCAAGATTCGCTCGTCTTCAGTAAGCATTGCACTAGGTATATCCTATATGTTGGTACTTTTGAATAAGAAATTTTGTCGGAATTTCAATTTTATTTATTTAAAATAATACCACGAGCACATGCAAATAGCATATAAAAACATAATTTTATGGACGCTATATAAACTGTTTATATATTGTAGAGTAACAAAATTAATAACAATGACAACTTTAGAATACCGCCATCCAAGCATTAAAGATAAAAAATGTATGCTATCAAGTCATAATGTTCCCGAAGATTACAATATACATACTACTAGTATTAATAAATGCCTGTACTTATTTTACTGCCATGTAACTCTAATGTAATTTAGTAATAAACCGTTTCTATGCAATAAACGTTAAATTCGATTATACTTTCTATACACAACTTTCTACCGGAGCATGACTATTGCAGTCTGTACCCATGTCATATAATGTGGTTATCAATGGCGGAGCATCTATATAACTCCATCTCCACCGGCTTCGACTTCAGTAAATTGCGTACTTTATGGAGAAAAGGAAAGCTAGGTTAACCTGCAACATCTATATATGTCTATAGCCTCTTGTGTCCTTTGTGCATAAATGAGTCAACATTTTGGGATAATCTTACACCAATCACAGTTATGAAAACTCAATAAGGCTTGCGTTGTTGGTATTATATGACGAGAAACATATAGATACAGATAAATCCTTAAACAAACCCAAAAAATATTATATGTGGACTGTAGGAGGCCGTTAAATATACCACAAAGACAAAATACCACCAATTGACTTTTCAATAAATTGAACAGGGGTCCAAATACGTATGGAGTACTGTTGCCACCTTTGGGACGGATCAGCCAAGTATCAGCTGGCCGCTTTGGATTCAATAGAGCACCGAGCTCGAAGACTCATTGGCCATCCTGAGTTGGTGAATGTAAGTTTACAGAGCCTTGAGCACCGTTGCAGGGTTGCTAGTCGATCTAATTCGTTTGTATTCCCGGAAAGATATAATTTGGGTCTTTTCAAGGCAAGAGTGAATAGGCTGTTACTGAACCAGCGTGCTACACCCTCGGCCTCGACACTTATCAACAGGTGTGACTGAGGTCAAACGCTGGTCAGTATTGTATAAAAAAATATAGAGGGGACTTAAGTGGATAAATATACAAGCAGGATCATCAAGATTCATAATGCATAAAATACCGTATGTATTCTTGTAAGTACGTACTTTTCTAAAACAATGCGACATACCGATGCGATGACTTACAGACCTGACTTGTTGATTTCAATCTAAGCATGAATTTTAGACAATGCATAAGCAACTTGACACCCGAGTGAAATGAAAACGAGTCCTCATTACAAGTCTCATTGAGTAAG
Organism: Grapholita molesta; assembly: GCA_022674325.2. Classification (NCBI taxonomy): domain Eukaryota; kingdom Metazoa; phylum Arthropoda; class Insecta; order Lepidoptera; family Tortricidae; genus Grapholita; species Grapholita molesta. The sequence goes on along the minus strand of CP053124.2, from coordinate 15,841,983 downwards.
GATATAAAAATACATATTCCATATTCCATAAAAATAGCAAACACATATTCCATAAAACTAGTAGCTTAAGGGCGTGTGAGCTCGACGTTTTCCAGTATATTCCATAGTAATCGGTACGTGGAGTATAGCAAGTGAACGCGGCTCAGCGTCTCCACAGCGTGCAATTTTATGTGGGAACGCCGAGAAAACGCAAGACAGAAACACTAGTGGGACGCTCTTAACCGATACGGTAATCGTCGATAACTGCAGCTCAACATAAGCACCGACCACTGCGTACTGATCTACAAGTTGATATATCTTCAGACTGCTTCTCCAAGGAAACCGGTCTTTTGAGCGACCAGAAACCAGACAGGCAGCAGCGTCTGGTTTCTGGTTTACTGCAATCGCCAATCCGCCTGCCAAGCGTGTTGTCGTAGTTTATGCTGTGCACGGCTGAAGTAGCTGATCCAAACCAGATGTCCAGATGCCTACTGTAAGACTGTATGAATGAATTGTGACGAGCAAATGATTGCTCTTACACCAAAACCTCAATAGTGTGCTAATGTTACTACTTACTCAACAGATTAGACAAATTCATCAGTACACGGGTGTTCTTGGTTATTCTTTGACGTCACACGTATTCACGATTGCGGGTATTTGCTCACGTCACAATCGCCGGCGAGTGACGTGTAATCAGACCTTTATTTGCCTATCTACTTACTACCTGCGCGATCATTAAACCTGAAACAAATATTGAACTATTAAATATTTTGAAATCTAATTACACACCTATTTGCCCACATCGGAGAATCGTGATAGCATTGCATTCAAATTAGGGCTGACCTTTCAGATTATCGTGCGAGTTTCTCCTTAGTTACGTCTCTAGTCTACGTGCTTTTACGTTTATCTTGTTTTAGAATTAATAATAATCTTTACGTAGTTAAGTAAATTATGCCAATTTATTATTGATTACAACTCTAATTAATTAACATTCAGTGGCTTTTTATAAATTAATAGCTCGACGTTTTGAGGTCAACATTGTCCTATGGGTTCCAGAGAAAGTTGTATGTAACCCATCTAAATCGATTAAGTCATTGTAATTTGTAAGAACCTCAAAAGTTTAAATTAGAATTGATTATTATGTTAAAATATTTTCAATAATATTTATAATAGGATTAATAGCAGTATTTCCTGTTCTTTTTAGAAAATTTAATTTTAAGGTAATATATCCAATAAATCTAGGCGTTTTATAAAAAGATATTACATTTAATGATAAGTACGATAACACTTTGTTAAAAAGTCTAATTCTATTAGAACTTATTAACTATTTCTTCCAATCATTTCTCATTATGTGTAGGTACTTCTTGGTATAGAGTTGTTCCAGGGGCATATTTAACCGTACATGGGGACGTGGTATGAACATTTTAATAAGCAAGGCTATAAATTAATTTAATCTTACAGATCTAAAGGGATCGAATAAGCGGATAGGTGGATCAAATATCGATAAGTCGGTTATGATTGGTTTTGAAACAAGTCATCATAATGTTTGTGTTTTATTATATTCGTATGCAGTATTTGTTGCTGTTTTCTGTAGTTATAAATACTTATGTAGATAGTTGCATAAAATGAAAGAAATGCATGGGACAACTCGACAATAGTCAAAGAAAATAGAAGCGCGACATACCTACTACATATTCTTTAAGATTTGAACATATTTAAGTCGAAAGAAAAATAGAAAAATTTGACTCGCAGCGGGACTCGAACCCACAACCACTGGATCACTAGCCCAGTGCACTACCAGTTGTGCTTTACGAGCGCCGCTTAGACGTGTCAAATTTTTCTACCTTATCCTTCTTGGTATATACGTCATTACGGGTTCCAGTGGTTGTGGTTTCGAGTCCCGCTGCGAGTCAAATTTTTCTATTTTTCTTTCGACTTAAATATCTTTGATATGCTAGCAGACGTTTCTGCATAATATAAAAATATTTGAACATGTTGAAGAAGAAGTACTTTTTGCCAAGTTTTTACCTGAAATTTTACATTCTACCTACTTATCACAGCTCTTTTCCATAATTTGAATATGTTAGCGGAAAGTAGGTTTTATTCCATTTTATTCCTTTTTCTTGTATTACATCTGTTACTTACTACAAAATTTAGATAAGTCGGTTATGATTAGTTTTGAAACGAAGGTCCGACCTGCGCATTTAGGGACAGTTAATAGTTTTTTTTTTTACAAAAGTTAGCATTTGTACATAAACACATTAAATCCATAACAAGTATATTTGCTAGCAATGGTGTATTATTGTATTATTGATGTATTATTGTATTCAATATTTCCGAGTCCACCAATGAGAAAACCTACAGCCGGCGACCTTGCATGGATTTTAGACTTTCCCAAACTTAGGCAATGATCCAACGAAATGTGATTAATTGACAAAAAATGACCCCTGCACGTTATCCAGGCACAGTAAAGGGGTCCACAAAATGGCGCGAGCAGTTGGCGCGCAGGTGCGCCGGCACATGCTGCGCGCGCACGCGCCCGCTTAACGACTAACGGAATTTGCGCTTATGTATAGGGGTACGAAACGTATGAGGGTTTAAATAGGTTAGGTAAACGTCCGAGTGCTCGACACCATCCCAGTATATGGCATCTTTAAACTAAGTTAATTGGTAATAAAGATGACACCTGGGTGAGCTGGGTTTCGAGCATTATCATGTTTCAGCTGATTATCAATTGATTAGTGTTTAGTGCTAGTTCATACATTTGTTACTAAACACAAGTGGCAAATGTATGAACTCGCAATAAACACTAATCAATGTCTATTCGTGCCCGTACGTCTAGTAATACGTAGTAATCAACAAGGACGTTACCTTAAGTTGGGTGTTTGTTTTTTTGAACGATCTATTATACTGTTCCTCGTTACAGAGTGAAACATGTCGAGAAATATTGTGAAGGTGTTGGTTTTCGACTATCGTTACAGAAACTGCGGTTAGCTTAAACTGGAAGCCAATCCCAACATGCTGGTTATGTTGGGATTGGCTAAAGATGTCTGAATCTAGAGGCGTCAGAACCATGACCATTTCTTCTTTCGCCTCTATGACGAGAGTTACCTACGCTCAGAATTTGGAGCTATACTAATTTCTGCTCCTTCGGGTCAATCAAATTCTGCAAGAGTACCGCTCTAATAATTTACCAAAGAATGAAATTCTTCTAACCTTGTTTCTGAATCAAATCGGGGCTATAAGTCAAATAAGGTAGGCTTTAACCATAAATAACATTGTTTGTCTAAAAGTCCATTTTAAACCTTCACTATCGTAAGCGCGCTTGCTGCTCTCATCCACCGTAACTTATTTCTTGCATAAAATACTTGAATACTTCTGCTGGTACTAATAAAATCATCAATATCATCATTTCACCGTCTTAAGGCGAATCATAAAAGACTCGCTACGCCAAATAACTAGTTCATTTAAATTAACCGCATAATTAACTTTCCTAACGCGACTCGCAACTATTTCAATATAGCAATCCTTACAGTGAGCTATAAAGTTTTTATTATAATTGCACTTAGATTTATAACTTGAACAACTGGAGCATTTACCATAAACATGCGAAAATACCATTTAAAGCATAATTAAGGTTAATTTATTGACGTGGTACAACTAATAACTCAAGTGGTCAGAGTGAAAAACTGGGAATAAGCCGGTCGATTGAGCCACATATTCTGATTAGATGCGCGAGCACAGCCGAGTGGCTTTCTTGGGTAAGCCAGTGTAATGAGACATAGACAACCATAACAACTCTACGACTCAAATAAGTCTTCCCAGATGGGGTATTTAAAATAAAATAGATATTAGAATAGACGAAGTATTTTACTTTGGGGCATAAAATGATTAATATCTTTACTTAAATAAACTGAAACATTTCACTATTATCCACATTTTTCAATCTACTTTAGACCTTAACATGTTTCTTAAACTACACTAAATATTCAGATTGTAAACTTTATTTGAAGTATGTTTAAGTTAATAACAATTAAAGAGATTTGATCAAAACTATAACTATGTATATACGAAATAGTATTAGCTAACTACAAACCTAGTATATTGTGGCACTATAACTTTAAAAAAGTTGTCATATTTTCGTATAAAACCAATGACAGATACATTGAGTTTTACTACTACAAAGTCTTAATGAAAGTTTTTATAATTTGAATAGTTACGCAGCTAACAAAACTTTACATTGTATACAATCAAGAAGAATATACTCGCGACAACATTTACTATCAAAACACTCATTATATTGGCAAACAGTTAATGTCCCTTGATAAACCATAAAGTTCTAAATATATGACGCCTACGTATAATTTAAAGCAAATTACATTGTATCAATATCACCATATGTACAGCTGTAGATATTGCACTGGTGAAACTCTGAGTTCCTTCAGACCGGAGACCCTACAGGATTTAATATATACTTAGAAAATTAAACCTCTTACTTAAAATGAAACCTCGGTCTCTGAACTACAGCATTTTTATTCTGTATATGAACACCATACTTTCTAAGGCAGGGGCGCTAAAAACGATATTCGTAAATTTCGGACGACTGTCTCTGCCACTCTCATGACGCCTTAATTAGAGTAAAAGAGAAAGATGCTCGAAATATACGAAGAGTTCGCGCTGCCGGCCCAGGGAAGATTAAACTACTCACTCCAGCAGTATTGTCTGTTTTTCAGTATAGCGCATTGACATTGCCCTTCGGCGAGATATTATGACCAAAGGACTCTAGCAGACAGCAGCATAGATATATGAGATGTTAGTTCAGCGCTCATAGTTTGTGTTTTCCATAAACATTTGTTTCCTGCATGTTTTTAGTTCTGCAGCAGGCTTAATATAAATTTGTGTATTTTACATATTTATGTTATTTAAATAAAAATGAGTTCTTGTCCGATGCCGTTCCGTGATTGAGAGTTAAAAAGATTTTTTTTTTTAATGTATTTTAAAGTAGGCGCGAATAGCCTTTTGATGGAGTCGGGCTTAAGTACAATATTGCAATACAACGAGAAAATGCTGCCATGATGATTGATAAACTTAGACTTAAAAAAGGAAAGATTTTAAGTGTAATTTTGAGTTGTATTATGTTCGTTTATATTTAGACAATTCAAGTAAAATAAAATAATATAAGTATCTAATTTAACGGTTCTGAATTGACCTCAAAGTTGTAAAATTTACGCGATATTGTACAGTTTTAACACAAACGACCAGTCTCTGTATCGCGGTTGTAAAATTAGTCGAATTACCCAATATCCAGCCGTTACCGACATATTTTTAACGTTTAATGCCGCGCCACACACTTCTAAGACCATAAACATTAATTTAAAATTTAAGGAAATGTAAGCGAGGTGTCAAATTAAAAATCATAATTGCACTTTATTCACGCATAAAATAATTTTTGCTTTTTAACAGTCGGTAAACGTGTATGTTTGTATGTAAATGCAAGCGTCGCCAAATGGTAAGTGGCCCGTGATTGTACATTTACAAATATGAACGGTACCGCGAACGTCGAAGTTTGATAATTCGGGCATCTTTCTCATTTACTCCAATTAAGGTGTCGTAAGAGTGACAGAGACAATCGTCCGAAAATTACGAATGTCGTTGTTCGCGGTAGCGCCGCATAATACAAAATGGTACAAATACACGGTCCTTAAAATTAATGCATGTCAACTATTTTATGTAAACACAAAGCTATTTAAAGAGGGGAAATCTATTCACATGCCCATTAACGATTAAAAAATAGCAATATAACTCTTTAGTCAAACAGCGATCCATAGACAATAGACTTGTTTTTTCTTCAATTACAAAGACGTCGACCCCGGCGCGAGACCGGAATTTGAATATCGAATATCGAGGCTTCGGGCGCCATTATTAATTTACTTTTAATCTTTCCTTATTAAGTCTCTTTGGTACAGTCAGCAGCAGAAGTAGCTGAACGGGTGAGGGTTTTCATGATGAGCTTGCAACGACTTTATTGTTAAGAGAATAAGAGCGTGTCAGGATCATTTTGAACATCTGGCCCGCTTCGCAACTTTTGCCGCTGACTGTATAGTATAAGTTGAATATGATATGCTCCACTTGGAATCGAGAGTTGATAGTATGACAAAAACGCTTTAAACTAATACGTTATTAGTTTATCAACAACAACTAATTTTATTTTCATCACACTTGCTCGTCAATGGCGTTGTTACTTGCGAGAGTACAGAACAGTTATAGCCGATTTAGCTCACACGGGCTGTTAAGTTTAGTTTTAAAAATATACAGAACCTATACTTCACTTGGACTGAGGATGTTTCTAAACAGCCAAGGTGTATTTCATATCTTCAAAAGTTTGCTACAACCAACTTTTAATATGTATAAAACATATCTTTATATTAAATTTGACTGCAATTTAATGTTTAGTATTTATTAAAAATAGTTATTTCTAATTGATTTTGATAATTGATACTATTTGGCAGGATGATCTATCAACTTCGAAAACAAAACGCAGTTGTTAACATTATCTGTGGATGACATTGAAAAAAGTTGACATTGTTGACAATCTTTTATAGTGGATGCGGTCTGATAGGTAAAACTACACTACACTAGTAACTAATATTTTACTAACGAATTTATTTTATTTCCTCGCAAATGTGATGAAAAACATTGTATGTACCACGGGTGGTAAGTGTATAACAAACTTGAGTCATTAAAAGCCCTCCGACTTCGTCGTCGGGCTTCTAATAGACTCGCGTTTACTATACCTTACTTACCATCCTCGTTGCACAATGTACTATAGTTGATAGGAATGTTTTTTATCAACGTTACCATTAAGTGTATGTATATTTTACTTTATTATAATCCAATTATAACTACACTTAAGTAAGCTACTGGAAAATCATGGCGATTAACATAAAATAGTTATCAATATAATTTTAAGCAAAAATATAGTTGTATACCTATTTTTTTTCAATTAAAACAAATTAACATTGCTAATCAAGTATTAAATAAATGCTAAACAGTCATTTAAAGTAGGTCCGCAGATTTCACCTACACCGTTTATACTGACGCTTCAGTTTCATTGAACTTTGGACGCAACATTAAAATGCGCTTATGAATACGCAATGCACACACTTTTAAAATATAATTTGTTTTTATTTTAGTACGTATATTTTAAGAAACCACAAAAAAAATGTTTTTAATATAAATTAGTCACAAAGATCTTCAAGATCGTGTGTTCTAAGTTGATGTGAAGACGCTTACCATTTTGAAGTTTGACTTAAACGACTATGAAGTATATCGCTAAACATATCTTATTTAGTAACCAAGCTTTAACTAGTAACTGCGGTTGCTAATGATTTTGTACAAATAATACAAAATCATTTATGTAATTTATTCCTATTTCACTAACCTAAAATAACACTCCGAGGACCTTGGACTTCGCTAACTTAACACTGCACCTCTTTATCACTTCAAGTTTATGTCAGTTTTCAGTATTTCACTGTCCAATGCGGCACATGTTAACACTACACAGTACAACCTAAGAATGACCGCAGCGATGTACGAGCGGATTGGAAATGAGCACGGAGGTCGGAGGCGTGTGAAGAGCGCCGGAGTAGGGGCGGGCATCGTTGCGTGACAGCTAGAAACGTACCTGCGGTTGAGGACGTCATGGCAATTACCATGTTCCTCGTTTTACTCTATCTCCGCAATACCAAAAGTCGATTGTAGTCATCATGCTTTCTCTCTTACACTCCATAGAACCAAGTAAGATTGAAAAAGAAGGCATTATGACTTTAGTCACCAACTCATACAGCGATTCCAATAGTCACTAGATATTATTTCGTATAAATACTGCCAGCTAACAAAAATAGCAACCGGATTTTAAATAAAAAAGCGGTAGAAACTAACTAAACATGTTTAGTAATGGGCGTTTTATAGTAGATAATGTTTACCTATGAGTTTTCAAATGTCTTATCAATATTTCAAATATAGCTTTCGGACGGTTCATCGACATAAAATTTGAATTCAATTTTAATAAAGCGCGAATTTTGGGTTTTCCGATATTTTTAAATGATACCATACAATTTTTGGTGCAAATTTAAAAAGCTAAAACATGAAAGGAGTTAAATTACAAGCCCGCATTCGAGCCATTAAGATAACGTAATGGTTCTTAAAATAACTAAGGAAGGTGTTATACGAATAGTATTATAGTAAACTAATTTTCCTTGTACTCACCAATTCTAATCCATTGTAACATTTTCTATGTTCTGTAACAATCTGTAACAATAAAACAACATAAAGATAAGAATAAGTACTGGAAACTTCTAACTAAAATAAGTATCAACTAATAATTTTCAATATTTAAAATATTGACAGACATAACATCTCACAAGTAAGGAATTTAAATTATATCTACATAACTACCTACTAGAAATTCTTATTTGAATGTGACACAATAGAATAACCAACAAACATGATACAAGCAAAACAATACGTATTTTGCCTAACAAATTGTGATATCATAAAGCGCTTCCTTTATAATGCATAGCGTGCGGTACCGATTGTTCATAAATCCTTTGCTATGAAAGCATTGTCCCGGGGCGTAATGAGAGCCGATCAACTCTGATACCGCAAAATGCACAAAACTATAACTGTAATTCCTACCTAACAACTATTTAGATGTGTACCTACAATGTCTATGAACTCAGTTTCAACAAATTTCAACGGCCACTTAACCGTTTTTTTTTATTCTTCGGTGTTACTGGCAACTAACAAAACGGTTAAATTAAAAATAAATCCAACTGGCTACTGTTGACATAAAAATGTGAATTTTGAAAATGGAACACCGTCCAACGGTGGCGTGCTCGCCGTGCATCCGATGAATTTGCACCCTTTTTTTTTCTTAATTCAAAAACTGCAAGTTCTCGTGTGACCTTTCCATGGGCGCTTCCGAATGCGCCCAGGTTTTTGCACAAAAATGAATGGCGGACGAGGATAGAAATCTTTCTCACGGGTACCATGGGAAGAACGCGCTCCTGTATTGTAATCGCTCGGTTTGTTGACGCGCATGCAACGTATTTAGCGCATTCCGCATTAGAATTTAAAATACAATTAAAAAACAAAGCACTCTATTTCGACTGCCGCCGTGTGTTTCTCGGCAAGCGCAAATTTTGAGTATTTTTCTAAAGTAATAAAACATTCTAATGAAAATGTACCAAAACCGCAGCGGCCGACGCCGCCGGGGGAGGGGCAGGATAATTAGGCGGTGCGGGGAGGCCGGGTCGTTCACCGCTCTTCCGCGAAGCCTCCCGTTTGTCTATGCTCATCACTAGATGTCATTACTGGTCTGCGTTTTTGAAATAGTAATGAACTTCCGTGTCAAATTAAAATTAAAGGTTCATGTTGCTAACAGTAATTTAATACAGTTATGGTTACAGATCTGTAATCTATAAGCATCTTACATTTTTACCTACGTTATTGGATTTTATTTAAAAAAATGTTTTAAAAAAGCGTGTATGAGTGGCAACGGCAAATAATAAACGGCATTTTATACCTTTTTAATATCGAGGCACGTCGACGGTTAAATCATTAAAAAAATATGCCAGTCACGGTACCAACGTAACACTATGGAAACAATTAAACAAGCATTGTAACTCATTCACTACGCGTTGAGTAACGCTATATAATATGAAGACTGATTGGCAATCACACATCGAACAGCTATCTTACAATAGCCGAATGAAAAGACCAGTTTCAATCCGCTAGTAATTCTGTTTGATTATGATTGTACTCTGCTTATTAAGGCAATTATGAGAGAAGACGTACGGATAACATCTATTGTGAACGCCAATTAGCATACTGAAAACGTGGGAATGTCGAGTTGGACGACGCTTGGTACAGAATTAAAGAATTACAAGCTTACAAGTCAAAAAAAACTTAATAATATTCTTTAAGCGCGTGGCCTACAAGTAAGAAGTCAAACACATCAAATTGTAAATATAAATTAATTAAATATTTACCAAAGATATGACTACATCTAAAATCATACGCCTTCCGGTCCGTCAATGAATCTGTCTGCTAATCCACGTTTAAATCGTTAAGTTCTTAGCCGTGAATACATTACGCGCCATCGCAATCTGTCAAAATATTTATCATCTCATGTCGGCTAAACTTTATGTAGTAATTCATCTGGTCCGAATTGTAAATCGTTTTGTAGCCTAGAGCTGACGTCTCCAGGCGCCGTCCAAAGCCTTGTCTTGTCCTTAATAACCGAAAATATCTTCCGCGGGCACAGCAGTAATGAATATATAATTGCGTTGCGTGGAAATATTTTGAGACCGCCACAAAAGTCACTCTAGGAATTATAATTACGTCCAAAATTACGGTGTAAAGTTTTTCAAATACTTTACGTATTCACATGAATTATTCATCTAGAAAAGTATGTCGTTGACCTTGAAGAGACATTGCGTGTTTTTAAATAGCAACACAGCTAGACGGTTAAAAAATCCTGGCCACAAATTTCTAATTCTTTTTTTTCTGCTGGGCCGTGACTTGGGAACGAGAAAGCACGGACGCCTATTGGCCGACTGTCATTGCGGTAACGGTACACTGAATGGTAGTATGACTGTGCATGATTCGATCATAATTGAGATCCACTCTAAATGTAGGTGTAACTACACAATTTCCTTTTACAAGACGTCACGAACTTAGAATCGCTTCGGACTTAATAGCGTCGGTAGCTTTCAATTGAAATTTATATGATGGTACTCGAAATAGAATATAATCTCTTGAAAAGTAGGTACGACGTGGTTACAAAGTGTTACAATGTTCCATTTTCGATTAAGCATATTATTCCGTAAAATGGACTATGATACAATTTTGAGTATGCTAGAATGAGGCAAGCTATAATAAACATTAACAGTATATTTATGTGCAGAGTGCCATGTCACAAGTAGTCTACAAATGCGCACTGGTGCAGTGGTGTTTCCATACTTAAAATCGCATATGTAGTAAAGATTAATTCGAGCCATCGCAAATCGGCGAAATGTATCTACACTTGTTTCTAGATCTTGTACAACTTAACTACCCAAAGAAAACTCCATCTATAAACACAATATTTATCTACTTAGGTTGTAATATTATTAAGTACATCACCTTAATTGTGTAGATCTTCTCATTGCACGAAATAAACCTCTAAACCTTTGCACTTTCTCGTCATCACGTATTCATACAACTGCGCGAGCATCACGCCACATGCCTCGACCGATAAGGACCAATAAAATTGCCCCCGGACATACTAAAAGACATAAAAGGCGAATGCTAATGCCGTACACGAACTATTTTAGTTGGTCCTATAAATTTATAAGTCTACATTAACGAGTCGGAGTTATATTCGTGAGGTTTGAATAGAGGGCACACCGGTATCGGTACCATATTATAAGTACTGTAACTAATATTACTTACGTATTTAGTTTAGATATATGTAAACTTGAAGCGAACCATTCAAATAAATACTTTGATGATATTTAGAATTTCAAGCGGTAGTAAATGTGCACAATTCAGTAGCATTATATATGATTACTGATTAGCCAGGACTTCTTACTCGAGTTAAGTGGAATTATGCTTACATTCAAAAGTAATATTAAACACTAAAATCGTCCGGATGAAGACCATGACAACCAAATCTTTTTTCTTTACATTAGCACAAAGGTTGCAACTTGATAAGGTGTGCAAGTTTTTTTTTATTCCTTTAATGTTGAATTATATTCTCACATACTAAAAGTATAAGTACGATACGGAAAGTTGAGTGAGGAACAAATCACGGCATTTCCCACGCGGCGTGTCACAAAAATTTTAATAACGGCCATTAGTCAAAACAAAATGGACGCTTGCCACTACTATCTCTATGGAAATCTTAATTCAAAGTGCCTCCGTATTTAAAGCAAACGCCATATTACCTACGTTTATGCAATGTTTTTAATTTTTATTAACTCTCAAAATACTTATAAAAATATATTATTATACCAAAGTATATTATAACCAAGGAGCTAAGAAACAAAACTAGTTACAAAGACATAAAGACACTATTTAAACTGAAGCGACAATGAACTCCATTGGCAGTTACCTTAATGTATGCATTACATTTCAAACTGGCAACTTTTTCTATAATTCTAGCTCCATGTTCGGTGTGGGAGCCACACCTGCTGTTTCCCGGACTGGGCTGTTTTCATCTTTAAAAAGGATTCAAGAGACTCGGTTTCCGTATCAGAACATGCCCTAACGCGCAAAGTAGTGTTTTTCCATGGCCTATCTCGCAGATCTGTGGTCTCGTTGGGCTCGTCTTGCCTTGTTAAGTAATTAAGTCCTGGGAAACGAACTCGCGTATAATTTATACTGGGAACGCCTTTGATTCGTATTTTATTGAGTGTTACATTATTGACAAAGTATTGAGTTAGAATTAAAAATATATACTTACATGTTTAAAGATGGCGTCTAATTTGTAATTTAGCAAGACGATAAGGATATATATTCTAAGTTCCATTAACTTGACGTAGTGTGTTTAATAATAATTTACATGAATTATGGTGCTGTACAACAATGGTTTTAGCGGCGTGGTCATCTCAAACTATAAGTAATGGCTGTACAATTTTGTTAAGTTTACAAACTAATCATAAGTAAAGACTCGTAAAGCTGAAACTGCAAAATATAATCAAAAATCTTGTTTAAACTTAATGTCGCTGTGTATGAAATAGTAGATTGCTAACAAAATTAACGACAGCAAACGTAGCGCAAACTTGACAAAATAATGAGTGCGTAAATATGTCACGGCACGTGGCAAAATGTATAAAATTAAAGTGTCATTCGAGTGCAATAAATCATAGTTTTTGATCACCACCAGCGAATATGCGTCACAACTGTTCAGCATATAATATATGTTTAAAGTGACATGTCTCCCATCTCTTTCTCTAATACATGTACAAGAACTTCGCTGTGTCTCATACACGTCAAAGACATATTTTGTTTTTACTTATGCGTCTATAATAATTCCTATTACAAAGGTTACCTATTGCAGTGCAACGCAGCGAGTGCAATGGGCACCTTTGTACCTGGAACGACGCGGGGTGGGCTATTTGAACAGTTAATTTTTTTATTTATTTTTTTGTTCTTGAATAGTTTGTGCAATTTTACTGAAGTTGTTTTTATACATACTATATGTTTGTAATTAAGAAAATTGCTCCAATTGACTAATACGAAAAATGTCTTTCTTGTTACACAATCTTTTTTTACTCACATGTGTAATATTGCGAACCATACGCTTGCTATGTTTTTTACTCCCGTTCAAAAAGGTATAGAAATCGAATTCAGTTAGCCGCCATATTGGACCAGCGTATCCTACCGCAAGTAAATAATCGGGCGTCTTTCTCGGTTACTACATTAATTTCTTTCTCGGTTGTTATATAAGGCGTAATTAGAGGGACAGAGACATTCGTTCGAAATTTGCGAATTTCTTATTTCGGGGTAAGCCTTCAAGCGTGTGCGTGCAAAATCTAGTAGTCATTAATAGGTAAATTATAATCAAACTATAAAAATACTGAGTTGCTGAGATCTCAGTGTATTTTCTGGTCATCAGCAAGCAATTATAGGTACATTAGGAATTTATGAATAAATTAATTACTTAGTAAAATAGTACTTCTTTCTTTATCATTAGACATCAACGCGAGAAGGAAGGCATATTTGCGTTTTTGCTAACATTACTAATTGGTAGCTCCAAAGCTGATTAATAGAAAATATGCACAATTCATGCAAGATTGTATAGCAATAAAACTATAAAGGGATGAATATATTAGTAATACAACCTTCTCTGAAAAGCAATGTAGCCATATTAGGAAAACCGCGCTTGTACAAACATATTTTGCTGTCGTAAACGTCCGCTAAAAGTCATATAAGATCTGAGAATTTAGTCAAATCATGTACACATGTACTTACACAATTCCGAGTTGTCGTAAAATCTTGTAATAATGAGAACTTGAAGGGTAAGCGTTAGTTAAGAGTTGACTTTCCATAATGGATACTATTCCTTTTTAGTCGCATAAAATTGATCAACAACTATTATGGAACGAAGGATAAATAATTATAATTAACCGGAACCGTAAATCATGTTTCATACCTAATGTAATTGACATTTATCTATGTATAGGAGAATTTAATTTCAATTGTATTAACTGACATACATAATTTAATTTAGTATTTAGTTGTCTATAATGTCTTTTATTATTATTATTATTTAATTTTTAAAATTCTATGTTGGATTTTAAAATAAACGATTTAATTTATTAATATCAGTCGCAATATTGTATATTAATGCTTTATCAATGATACCTCGGCTTGTCGGTGATTTTGCGGCGCTACCGCGAATATTATTCGTACCTAAATTTCGGACAATTGTCTCTTGTCACTCTCATGACGTCTTAATTGGAGTAAAAGAGAAAGATGCCCGAAATATACGAACTTCGACGTTCGCTGTACCGCCTCTGTGGCACTGCATTATTTCACTCTGATCTCACAATAGTGAATCGCAAGCGATAAATTTCCGACCCGATTGTAAACATGAAAATCTGCGCAGCTGCCATCAACTTTATAACTAAAATTTCGTTATAAGGAGTTCTGTGTAACATAATAAAAGAGTATCCCCAATTACCAAACACCACTAATTAGACACGGTCTGCTTAAGCAAGGTAAACTTCTTTCGTAGATCATGAAAACTATAAATTCAGAGAACAATTGTAAAAATAAAGTGGATCAAAAGTTTTAAACACAAAACTAATATGGATCAAAAGTGTATGGATTACGTTCAATTTTGTGATTGTTGTACGCATTTAGGTAAGTAGCCGATATACCTAAGTCTCTGGTTGTATGTACGTCTTGTCGTTGAAGTGTTATGTACTTATCGATAACAGGATTGTCTATATTTTTATTGTGGCAAGCACTAATGTTATTCCTTCTATAAAAATATCTATGTGTAACAATAAAACTTATTAAGTTGAATCAAAAATTATATAAGATATAGTCAAATCGTGTCTATGCGTACCTGAAGCTCCATAAATGTCGTATAATGGCTACGCGTAGCCGTGAAGTACCTTTAAAGGTGTGATCTTGTTTTCAACATGAAAGAGCGTATGTGCAGTGGGAAAGCGGTTTCGTTTGGTCGTTTTGTTGCGCTTGTGGTGTTTTCGTATTACGATGCGTAACCGCGGATACAGAGTCGTGGGAATCATAACTGAGCCATGCGAACTGTTTGTTTATTGATAACAAGTCGGCAACTTCACCGAGTGTTTTATTGCCTGATAGGGAATTTGGAACTTTCCTTTATATAGGAAGTTGATAAAATTGTAAATACCTACTTATTTTCAATCTGTGTACAAAAATATGGATAAGTGGCAAGACGCATGCTTCGGCGCTACCGCGAAAAACGACTTCGGACTATTGCCTCTGTCACTCTTATAAAGGCTTAGGGTGACGGCGCCAGTAATGGGCAAGGAAACATGAACATTATTTATTAGTGCTTATATCAAAGGAGTCAAGTGTTGTGCATTTGTTGGTACATTTTGATAACGTTATAGTTTTTGAATTAAGAACTACGTGTCCACCATTGTTGCCTGTCAGCTTAAAGTGTCCAACATTGGTGCCATCACCCCAATTGCAGTAAAAAAGGAAGATGCTTGAACGAACGAACGAACGAACTTCCATGTTAGAGTAAAAAAATCTCATATGTATAAATTACATAGCATGTCATAAAAACCAACTCTATAATCCATAAAACAATTTTTTTTATGAATCAGGTACATTAGAGTACAAAACTATGTAAATTCACCCATAAACAAATCTCATTACTTTATTTCATCGACATAATAACAATTTGAGATATAATTCTAGTAAAGTATATTTATATGCAAACATATTTTTCACACTTTAATAAACAGATTTAATAAATTGATTAATATAAACAATAATTTTATTACTTTATCTTTTTTGGGTCGTAAATGAAAATTACGATTTCTAACAACATCTTGTTAATTTCTCAGACGGATTAAAATTGGTTTCCCATCTTCAATATTTCACACATTAACTAGTTAACTAAGATTGAATAGAAAATTAGCTTTTATCGTTAAAATAAATTCAGCACTTATATGCTCAAAAAATTACGCATCTTAAAAGTGAATTAGAAACAACTTGTAAATTGTAACTATTTTTGGCGAATGTTTCTCGATCCTTAATATGTTCTATAGTTTTGATAAAATATTACTTGTCTCAGTCAGTGTTATTGAATTATTTCAGTCTTGTTAAAAAGACTCGTGTTATTTTTAAAAGTTTACATTAGTCTTACTTAATATTCTTATTTGATAATGGATCAAGCCTAATACCGCGAATCTTGAAATTCATAATTCCGAGCATTTTTCTTTTTTACTCCAATTAAAGCTTCATGCAAGTGACAGAGACAATAGTTCGAAATTGACGAAAATCGATTTTTGCGGTAGCGCCGCTGCCCTGCATATTCATATTTTCATAACATTTCGCCTTTAATTTTTTTATTGTAAATAAAGCAGAAACGTGTGATAGCGATTATAGTAATGCTTAGAAATAAAGAAAGAAGTATGTTTTTAAATTTACTGTCACCGCAACGTCAATTGAGTTTTGATTAGAATATTATTTTAATTTTTAGCTTATTGCAAATAAAATATACCAAGTTCATATATAATTTTACTTAATAAAATTGTTAATTAAAGTAGAATATTAAGAGCACATGTCATGTGTATGTGTTACATGTAGATATGGCTGTAGATCTAAGTCATATCAACACGAGTAAATCACCGGCCGCCATCCATAAAATACCAATGACAATACCAATTAAAGTAATGCAGTAAATTCAATGCGAAAATGCGACCGACCGACAATTAACTGCGTCCATTAATTATGTAAACTAAACTCAATACAAAAACGGCCTAAGACGTTTGTAACATAAGTATTTATATAGCTGTTACGCTTCAAGCAAATAGACAGAAAACGTGATCAAAATTGATAACAAAGAACTGAAAGGACAGATCTTTATCCATTTCATATCCGTTACTGTATCCTTGACTCCTAGATACTAAATTGGCTATGTTGTAGAAATAATTTAACGTTTCTCACTGTAATTTGTTCGCGTATTGAATAAAATGTATAGAATTGTCCGTACCAGCGTGGACTATAATTCATCTCGGTAATAAACGATTTGTCGTCGACTCGTGCGGTGCGCTTTACCGTAATGCACCGAGTATCTAGTAATTCTACATTAATCTCCTTTTCCTTGCAATACTGTGTGTGTCTCTAAGAATATTTGGCATGTGATATATTGTGGCTTTAGAATAATCATGTTTCATTTATTTTTGAGTAACTATACAGTTGGGCAGATCGTTATTTGTAGGTACCTATAGCAGAATGTGCTCGATATATTTGGCAATATCAGAGCTGTCGAGGTAGTCACAAATATATGAACACGCACTTTATCGCCTGGACGATAGAGGCGTTGTTCAGGTATTTGTGACCACCTCCACAGCTCCGATACACCTGATGGCGACTGTACGAGTATATGATGTGGAGATATACGATAGAATATAGAATACACTTGTTTAGAAATCTTCCTCACTCAAATATCCTATACTTAGATATAATTTCGAAAACTTATCTAGGTATAATTTTATGACAGTGTAATAACCCTTATACTTTAGACTTGTCTTTTATACTCTAATTTGCCTTATTTGGCTGTATTGTGTAAAGATCCATTTAGACTAATTAAACTCTTCTCAATGGAGGCTAATGATCTAATGAATTTTTGTATCCTTTACAATTTTGAACATCGGTATTGCGAACGTACAAAGAACTCAATTCTCGAAACAATCAAAGTACGATTAGAAACCATGTAGGTACGAGAAAGCCGGCTTGTAATAATTACTTACACACGTGCATAAACGATGTTTATGGCCACTGTTTTCGATTACAGACCTACTTGTTTTCGAGAGTGGCTATTCTGACTATTGATATTGGTGCTAGCTACATCTAAATAGTTCGAACACTTGTCGCCATTTGTAAAATCATCTTAGCCCACGAGCGGACAGCGTACCTATTTCAAGAAGGACCTGTCATGATTTCTCGCAGTGATGTCGATAATGGTAAAACGTAAATAAATAAGACAGCATCGTACATCAATTATTCATTATGATGATCTATCAATACGCTTACTGCTATCTTCTCAATAATAAATGCTTTATTAATTTTATTATGTTCTAATAATGGTTGCATTGGAAATTTAAAAATAGCTGAAATATGTGTAATGTACAGGTTACGGTCATACTGAAAAACCTGTACGAAGTATTCGTGACAGTTCTATAATTGTATTATTCTATAATTGTTATTTTCTCCTACATAATTATTGACCATAACAAAAAAGAATGAAGTCGACATTAGAACATCATATAAAATATGAATATCCCTTAAGATGCAGCTACAGAAACAAAGAGATTCTTTAGAATGGGAACAACTATGCTTCTATTATAATATACGCCTCGCTGAGCTCTGGCTCTGTTCTGACTCTTAACTACAAAACGACCGAAGGTAGTAACAAATCACAACAAATTTATATCTTTCATGTCTCTTTATCTTATCTTTTAACAACAGTTCGGCTATTAACAGAGAGATACCACAACTGATCATTCACAGATACTCGCCGGAATGAGAGTTATCAAGATCTCTCAACGCCTTTGAAAATTGTGACCCTAATTGATTTTTAAGTACTCCTAACGATCACGTATTGGCTAATGCTTCTATACTCAAACTTATATGAACTTTCTCTTATATGACTATAATGTGCATAGCTATTATTTGAGATGGAAGAATATTTAGAAACAAAATTTGACATACAACAGCAGTACAGTTAGTAGAGGAAATGACCAAGTGAGGTGTTAAAAATTCCCACAAGCGCTTCCATTGCCAATAAAGATAAGTCACTGTACGCTTTGACTTAGGCACCTCAGCAGTCTTTTGTATCTTTAACGATTCCAACTGAGTTATTGCTTAGGTATTAACTGAAAAAGATATCTATTAATGTTTAGAAAATATGTTTGTAACAACTTCTAACAAGTGAAAAGGAAGTTTTGCATTTTATAGCAGGCAATTCCGATCCATAAGTCTACTCTGGGCGTAAGTGGCAAATATTTACTCTACTTATATCAATTATACAATACGTTATATAATTTGTTAGCGTTATTTATGCCTAATACTCCAGACATTTGGTATCAGATAAACCGTATACGGATACATTAAAAGAAGAACGCTTTTCAATCAGGCTACATTTATTGACACCATGTAACAACAAGGTGTGTAATGCTGAAAATTAACTGCAGTACCAGGTAACGATTGAAGCAACTACTTATCTCATCACTCAGACAAAAGGGCCGAAACAGTTAGAAGTGCTATTGCAACAGTCCAATGAACGACCGTGTCATTATTGGGCTTCAATTTAAATTAGATCTCCCCCGCCGAGCAAAGTTCTTGACAGATCAGCCAAGCAACGGGAAGAGAGAAGTTTTCGAGGGTTCTTCGTTAACTGGACCAAGCTAAATCTCAAGCATTTGTGGTGGCCGAGTAGTTTCTCCCAATTACACCGTCTCTAGCCGGCGATTGGCCGCGCCACGAGGAATCCGGCCTGTCGTGACTGTGATAAAAAAAACTGACGCAAATTGCCGATACGCCTCGTGCACACAATTTCATGCTCCGGCTTCTAAAAGATTCGTCATATTTTCAACAACAATGCGAACAAACAGAACTGGTTTAAGCATTCGGTTCTTGAGATCGGCTGTAGACCCGGCAACGCAGCGATTCGAGTAATTAATAGCAGCCTAAATCTGACTCTAATGACTATTTAACGCGAGGCGGAAAAAAGGAGAATCATTCATTTGTATGCCAACGTATCTTATTCAATTGTATTGTTCTAATTGGCATTTTTTGCGGAGATATATCACTGCGGCTGGTCGAAGCATTATGGCACTGACAGTGATCTTGCGGCGCATTTGTCTCGTTGAAAGGTTACGGGGCCGTCCGCATCCATTTGGATCGGCCGCAACCCCGCCTCCGAGCGCTAGGCTAAGCCTCTAAATCTCGACCTCCCATATTATTGCTATCTGGTACTGCAGTCTTCTAAACTTGGTGTTTATCGGGCCATTTGTATAATGTAATGTCCTTACTGTAATAGAAACGGACTAAATCGTAATGTCATCACTTGTATCCAATTTGTTATGAATAAGCAAGCAGATTGGGATCCGAGTTGCAGCATAATATTCTGTAGCATGATTTTGTTGGGTTGGCTTATGTTCTTGGAGTGGTTATGTGCTTGATGATTTTATTGGGCTAGCAACAGCAGTCGGCTGCGATGCTTATCGACAATTCGCTCCGGCCGGGACGCGCGTGACGCTCCGTCGATTAGAAATCTCCTCTCGGATGCCTCCAACGAGACCCGAGGATTCTACGGATGCTTGTAATTTAGTTGTTAATTAAGACTAAATTGCAATCCTTTAGCCACTTATTGAATTCTTAGTCGTTTATTTGAGAATTTCAACTTATTAGTCTTAGAGGATATTTAAAGTTAGAAAGCTAAATAGTTTAGCAAATTTCACATTAAACAAAAATTTAATGACAAGAATTGTGTTTGATAGCAAGCATTACACAAAAACAAAATGGAATAAAATAGCTAAGCATTCACTAGAGGATAAACATTTTAGAACCACAAAAACTGGCTTCCAAAACGTAGAATTCAGTGTAATACAGAATTTTACATTGTCATGGAGGCATGATCAGCAGAGCGAGGCGGCGGGAAAAAACCAACCTATTCTCTTACCGTGCCTAATAGCGGGTTCAAGAACCGAGACCCGAGCGGCGGATGTGGCAGTTCCAGCTACGCCAGTCTAACCTTGAAAACTATCATTATAATCCGATTTCTCTTCAAATGTAATCACAAATCCTGTTCTACTTCATCTTGATTTCAAACCCTGGCTCGTTAATTTCGGACCAACACGCGCACTGGACTAGATAATATGCGTTTCGAATTTAGTCTAAATGATTCTTCTTTAGTTTCGTGTCCTTCTTTCCTCGGATTATTTCTTCATTATTTGATTATTCTGTGGCAGATTTCCTGAATATTAGAACATATTTACACTAAAATTTTCTTCCTTAAATCTAAGTCTGACCGTTAAAAAATGGTGACTCGTTCCCATGTATACTATTAATCGATTAGCTACGACTCCAAACCAATTATCGTTGCCCGTATCGGCTCTATGATTCTTGTATTATTGAATTTTATAGGACTGAATATAAAAACAATATTTCGGGTGGGGTTTTAAACTTTATGTTTATGATCATCACTGACATTGTATATTCATTGCCCTCTCCAAATCATTACCTGTTTCTTGTCGAACACAATATAAAGAGGTTCTTACTCGGCGGAAACCATGTTTTTGTTGGATTTATCTCATAATTATTGTAGACTACCAATTACTTGCGGCGTGGCTCGTAATTCGAAGCCAATTTGAAGAGCCAATCAGATCTCCAACATTAAACGCTTACGACGAACAAGAGATAAGCTCGGCAGTTTTAAATTGATCAGTCAAAATGAGAAATTTAAAATCAAGACTCGTTATCAAAACGCGACAAACGAAATACAAAAGAACAATGACCCAGATCAAGCAGATAACTATCTTCATGACGCATGAAATCGATAACACGAGGTGCACAGTACACACGGACTCACTCGCCAGCAGTATCGAGCGCTGCTTACCGAACTACTGACAGCGGCACCGCGCGTATGCGCCCGACTTTAACCTCCACTAATTGTATTAGAGCCCTTAGACGCCACTGAAAGGGCGAGCTCATTCAATGACCCAAACGTTACGACATGATGAGAAAATAAAAAATATATTATACCTATTCAAACGGCGGCAGCTGCATCGGAACGGAACGGCAGATGCGCGTGAGCAGCCGACGTTGCTATTACAGAAACTACAATAACGGCAGCCAGTTCCCAGGCCCGAGGCAGCAAAGAGGAGAACTCACCGTGAAGCTGAGAGGTGGAGCCGAGGGCAGCGCTGGCACTCACAAACAGTACACGTGCACGATCGCCACACCTGTCGCGGCCTGACCGGCCATTTCCATATTTTATAGAGGTCGTTCGCGAGCGAGCCGCGCGCGCAGCGCGGCGCGCCGTGTTGGACTGACTGCCGACGCGCGCGCTACCTGCGCCCACCTGTCCCCTCCCCCCTACCACCAGAAACCGGATGGTACTCCAAAACAAAACGGCCAACAAAGGACGTGCCGCGAATGTTCGCGCCGTTCCGTCCATGCGAGGGTCTCCGGGCCGGCTCGGCGGGGACCCCGTGTCTGTTTACTGCGACACCTGACTCACGCCGCCGAAGCCACGAGTGTCGATAATTTACGAGCCGATAATAAAACGCTCCTCGACGGGTCAATTGTTCCACGCGCTGGTGTAACAATCGTTACGCATTCGGTAGGAGTTTATGATAGCGATGCCTCCATAATTGAGGTTAAATTTTCGAAAGAAGCGAGCGCGTTGAATTCGCTGACGCCAACACTGTGTTTTGCTGAAGGCGTTTAAATGGAAAAAGAACGATTGCTCAATTAATTACTGCAAAGTTGTGTGCATACACAACACACCGGCTCGACAGCTCACTACGCGGATTTGGACTATGTTACAAACAGTTCCTGCGCTATTTGTCAACAGACGACGCGCGCACGAACACTATCACCATCATGCACTAATGCGATAAGATAATGCGTCCAAATGAAATCAGAGATTTGATAATGCCGACAATTGTGTGATCGAATTCGAATTTGAATATTGAGTTTTGGAAAATGTAGAAGAACAATCAAATTGCAGATGTACAAAAATAACTAGTTTTATTGGAATTGCTACCTTTAGCAACCTGCCTATCTTATCGGCAGCAGTAAAATACACTTAATTTTATTTCTGACTCATTGCATTCACACTACAAAGTACACAAAAACAATTTAGCGACTGAAACCTGAGTACGACCAGATTGTACGATAGTCTGAAATAAAATTTTATCAATGTGCTGCAAACACAAATTCGATCCAACCTTTGTGCCCGTCAAATTGAAATCAAGTAGTATTAGTCATTTATTTCCTAGTAAAATAACTCGGAATATGTTCACACACCGAGTATAGAGAAACGGCAATTCGATTTGGGCTGGCTCGATAACGCGGCACCGCGCGCTGATAACGAGTATCGTACGCAGAATTCTGTGCACTTTTATTTACGTGAATTTGGTTATATGTACTTTTATTTCAGTTAACTTAACTTAAAATTTTCTTCTCCTCCTTCTTAGAATTATACCAAGACCATCCCTTGAATTATACCACACTTTAAGAATAATACTACGATCATCTACAATAGTATATTAAAAGTCAAAGGGATTAATAGTCTTAGACGACTGAAAATTTATTAAATGCCTTATTTTATGACGAATGTGGGATCCAGCCGCTCCGAATCTAAAGATAAGGCTACATTGAGCTTCAAGAACGTCACATATTAGTTAGTGTACATATTAATAAGATAACTAAATCCTTATTTCATAGGTATACAGAATTCATATGACAATTATAAAACATAAATCACCTATCAACTCAGTGTGAAGAAAAGCCTGGTTTCCTTTTTAGTAATTTGTTAAAACCTGGTTCCTACTGCGAAAAGTAGACTATCAAATAACATATCATATATCAAATAAGACTATCAATAATATATATCAATAATATATTAAATAAGACTATCAATAATATATATCGATGATATATCAAGAGTATCAAAAAATATCAAAAAATGAAATAGAAATAAAAAAATTTTATATACTTACATTACAATAGTTTGTAGCATAAAACGGATAAAATTAAAAAAACGAGTGTAATGGGC
The DNA here is from genome assembly GCA_022674325.2 of Grapholita molesta. NCBI lineage: Eukaryota > Metazoa > Arthropoda > Insecta > Lepidoptera > Tortricidae > Grapholita > Grapholita molesta. The sequence goes on along the minus strand of CP053124.2, from coordinate 15,817,943 downwards.
ACATAGAACGACGCGGAGTGGGCTATTTGAATAGATTAGTTTTTTTTTCTTGAATATTTTGTATAATTTTAGTGAAGTTGTTTTTATACAAACTATTTATCTAGTAATAAATAAAATCGATAAAAAAAAAATAATAATTGAATAAATTGTAGAGTCCGTGTTTTAGGGGTCGTGAAAAGGTCAATTAGGGCCGTGACACCATAAAGTTTGAAAAACACTGCCTAACACTTACACAAACATGAGTTTTGCAATGTGTAAAATGCATTACATATGTATGTAATGCATTTTACTAAAAAAAAACGGAACACGTTCAAGACGACAACTTATAAAATCAGACATTGTTTCTCATTAGATTAATAGAGACTAATTTTATTAACTGCAATTCAAATGCGTATAGGTAACTTCAAGGATGAAGTTATACTTCGAATGCACGTATAACTTTTTTTTATACCACAATGGTGGCAAACAAGCATGTGGCCACCGGTCACCGCAGCCTATGGACGTTTACAATACCGAGGCATCATCCTTTATCCATAGTCCTTTGGGATGACCTCCGCAGGAAGGTCAGTCCACAACCTTAGCGTACGCGGGAAGAAATTATATATACACTCACTCACTGATCTAACTGTATTTTTCGTGGGCTTAAATGTTTCTACTAGATTTCCAGCCAATTTTTTGACATCGTGAATACCTGTCAGCCATTTCTCCTTCGTATAATTTGTTTAAAAAATTCCGTCGATCAAGAAACGTATCGCATGACAGGATGCGTGGGCGCATCCGACCCAACAAAAACCTAGTCGCCGCGCAGGCAGAGGAAACTGGGAAATAACTTCATCTAATCTGTTACTCATAATATCATACACATTTGTGTGGTCATATGGTCAAATATTTTCTATAGGTATTTGTGCATTTATTTACAAAAATTACAATATTATAATAACTACTTACTAAATAAATTTAATCGAAAAAAGGCCCTTGAGGATGATGATCAAAAGTCAAAGCACTTAGCAAAATAATTATAATACTTTTAATAATTACAATACTAATATTTTTTATAGAGTAGGTATAGTAACTAGAGGCATCTACTATACCAAATTTAAAAAATATTTTTGACTTCGTTGCTTTTTGTTCTTTCGATTATGTTTCATTTATGAGATAACCTTGACGACAGATTCCGTTTAGGGGGTAGTAATGCCGCATGTGAAGCTGATGGTCCTGGGTTCAAATCCCAGTAAGGGCATTTATTTGTGTGATGAGCACAGATATTTGTTCCTGAGTCATGCGTGTTTTATATATGTACTTAAGTATTTGTACATTATATAAATCGTTGACTGAGTACCCACAACACAAGCCTTCTTGAGCTAACCGTGGGGCTCAGACAATTTACGGATGTCCTGTAATATTTATTTATTAATACCTTATAAATTATAATACGAAGTTAATAATCATTACCTGTATACCTATTACGTACTTATATTTATTTTTTTATGAAAACCGATTTTCTTATTTTTTTTGCCAAAGGTGGCAAACGAACAGACGGATTGCCTGATGGTAAGCAATTACTGTCGCCCATGAGCTCCCACCAGGGGAGTCAGAAGCACGTTGTCGGCCTTTAATATATACGCTCTTTTCTTGAGGGTCCGTCCGGAAATACCGCTGATATAATTTAAAGCAACATAATTATTTATTACATTTAATTTAAAATTACAAACTTTTGATTGTTTACAAAATAGACGATCTATGCTACAAATTTCTTCGAAATAGTTACAACCATGTCTTCCTCAACCACCCACTCGGCCACAGCAATCCAAAACATGACTGTGCTCGATTTAACCGCTCAAAGACTATATCATGTATAGGCAACATCATGATCCGGTCCATCCGCATTGTTCGAGATAACGTCAGATAAGGGTTTGATGGTATCAGCAATCGATGGACCAATCTATCAACAGTGGACCACTATTGCATGCCTCTAATTGTTAAGAATTTTCAATATTCGGAGGCTAAAATTCTATTAAGTGCAGCAATATCTTCCATATACGTATATAAACGTGAAAGTCCTGACTGACTGACTGATTAACGCCCAGCCCAAACCGCTTAACCTAGATAGCTGATTTTTTCACAATAGAAAGTTTATATACCGTAAGCACCCACTAAGAAGGGATCTTTGGAAATTCTACCATTAAAGCGGTAAAAAGGGGGTTGAAAGTGTGTATGGGGATTGCATAAAATTTAAAACGAGAGACTTGACATTTTGTGTAAACACTCCTTATTCGAATACAAGAAAAGTAATTTCAGAGTTTTTTGAAATTCATCCCCTAAGGGGTCAAAAAGAGGGTTCTTCAGCGCGTCCGAAGCCGCGGGCAAAAGCTAGTCTGTCTATAAGATATCGCCTTAGTAGAGTAATAATTTATTTATAGCATTATGCCTGGTCGATGATATTTGGAACTGAGACCAATTAATTTATATTTTAAGCAAAAACGTTAGCTACGTGTGTGTAGGCGCATTGAAGGATATGCTGGCCAAATACGCAGCCTTTGTGCAAGCCTCTGTTACTCAGTCGGTAGAGAATTGGCATGTTTTCAGAGTCGTCACTTTGAAACTTGTAGCAGGGTAGTTGGTTCTTTCCGTTTTCCTTTATTTCTGAGATGAATTCTTTAGATACATTGTTTAATTTATTTCTTACACTATGACTAATATCATTTTAGATGCCTCACAAATAATAATAACAAGCATAATAATCGATTCAATTTTAATTTATGGGTTTATTTAACACAAAAATTAATGATGATACTATATGTAGAGGTCTAACAGAGCCAACATGGTCTTAGAGACAACGGCTCCAAAGCAGATACAAAAAAAAACTGTCAGCAGCAGAAATTACATCATACTCGTGTTCTAATCATATTTACTAACTCGATACAACTTTAATAAACAATTAATTATTGTTTCTCATTAATGGAGATGAATGTAGACGACCCGATTTTAAGAAATGGAAAATATATTAAATGAGTAAACTGCACAAATCCCATCGCTCTTACCTCTTACAAATTAAAATATTAAAAAGGGACAAACAAAAATCGAACAGTGTACATATACACCGTTTATAAATAAATAAATAAAAATAAAAATCATTTATTTCAGGCAAGGCCCATATAAGTGTTAGTTACAAAAACTTAAAAATATTGTTAGTGATACATATGTACAGCTAAAACATACCTAATTAAACCTATTTATTGCCGGATGAGCGTAAAATCACTAATTTTGCAGTTTTGTTTATGTTAAAAAAGATATATAAATTAAAATTAAAATAAATCAGTCAAAATCAAATTCTGGGCAAATACGAAATTATAACAATTAAAATCGGAAATTAAGACTGTAATACAAATATGTCAAGATATACGTTTATGTGACGTCTTGACCAGAAAGAAAAATGGTGACTACGTCCGTACGGTGATTCGTCGTCTTTCTCTTAAGACCAGTAGCTAGTTTGTAACAATATGTCAACGGAGTACGAGTATGCCTTTAACTCTTGGGAATAAATACCGATATTGTCATACCTAATAGGGAAACACGGAAACCTTATCTAGCGACGGTAGATATCGAATATGTTTAGCGAAAATGAATCACAGGCGCCAATGAAGTGCGTCAACGAATAGCACAGATATCATAAATTACTTATTGAACAACTCGCGAAGGTTTAGTCTTGCCTATATTAGGCACTAACTATTCTAACGTACCGGAGTTGAGTCATTATCATTCCTGTCCAATGCGACTATCAAGTTACATAAATTTCTTTTGGATTAATGAATGCTCGAAAAAACCTTGAGGTCCTCCAGAGAGTTCTACAGTTTCAATTGTATGTTCAAACACAATATCGTCGAATTTGGAGACGTAATACTTATTTTTGAGTGCGTAAATGGTGTAACATAACTAGACGTTTTTATATAAAAATTAAACTGTACCCTTACTTACTTTATACATGGTCAAGAAGACCCAGAGTCAAGAGACAACACACAGAAGCCAGACTCTCACTACCGTACAGCAATCTGTAAGTTACTATACGACATTCATTAATATTTGTAGTTAGATTTACAAGTAAAACAGTATTGCGAGAGGTTATATTTATACAGTATTAGCCCCTAAATGACAGTTACGTATTGGTCCCATTAAAGCACCGACTCCTGTATTGCGGGTCCTTCTAAAAGTGGTGCCCTGTCGCTTTCCTATAATTTAAGAGCTACTAAACCATCAGTAGAAAGTTATTTGTGCTATTTTACATCAGAAGCTAAGCTGCTGAGTGGAACTTGCAAATATGTAATAATTCTATGTTGCTAACTGCAATCTGCGACTGAGTAGTGGTTTGAATAAAGTTAGCAACCTATAACTTGAATTCTGAACTACTTTTAACCTTATCAGTACCATGCAATGAAAATATCATAATCTTTCCCGTAAAGGGAACAATAGTGTTCCGGACATTTGGGAGGCGTACGCGGAGCCGGATCGAACCAACGCGCAAAGCCCCTTTCGATAATTTAATATAATGTATGGTGGTGCATTAATCGGATGCTACCCCTGTCAAGGGACGCACGCGGAGACAGAACCTGTAAAATCATAATTACATTACACATACCATTGAGTAGATTTAATGGAATGTAACAAAATATAGCTTTTTATGAGACTGAGGAGTCCACAGACAAATTGTTTTATGCAGTTATGTCGGGCAAGATCGGTACTATATTTATTAATTGAAGTAAAAAATAATGAGGTAAGGTTGGCAACTGTCTCAGTGACAAAATTTAGAAAGCTAAAAAAATTCCCCGTAACGTTATGCGTTAAAGTAAAGTATAAATACACAAAGGGTAAAAACGCGAACAAGCTCTAAACTCGTTAACCCTTTAAAACATACAATTGGTCGTAAGTGACCGATGACCTTAAGTGCAGAACAAGAATAGTGAACGCGTTAACATTTCTATTCAAGGGGTTAATGGACACATATACACTGTAATTGATGTAACAGTAGCATTAATTTACAATGCATTGAAAAATCATTCTTAACACAACGACATTGAAGCTAAAATTAAAACTATCATGATCCTATTACAAACGTTTTCTTGTAAATGGATATTTTTTTAAAGCCGTTTACAATAAGTACATTGCATTGACATTTTCAAACACTGGTCGTAGAGGGGGTAACAAGAGCACCTTGCATGTGGGGAGGGTCGAAAGACCAACGGCATCGTGTGATAACTCAGTGGCATGTGCTACAGAATATGGTACGTTATCCTTAAAGTGTAACACATTAGCTCTGGTCTATAACATATAACAATCATTAATTAAGATTTTCTGAATTACTAAAACATGTAACAAGGAGCAAGAAAAGTAATATAGAAACCACTAAAAATACTTAAAAATGTAAGAATAAAAATCTTACAAATAACCTCAATTTGGATCCTTAGGGACGGTCCCCATCACATAAGCAGCGTTCCCGCGCTGGATTGCGATGGCAATCCTTTGTGCGAAAAAGCTGCCTGAGCCGTTTGCTAAGCGCTCTGAGCCCACACGCACTTTTGCCCCACGAGCCGAGAGTCTCGACACCAAACGCGACGAACTCATATTGGGTGTCGAGACACTCGTACTTCGAGATTTTGGTACGTTCTCGGGAGTCAGCCGCGGAGCCGGCACGTTTGCTGGTGGAAGAGACTGAGACTGAGACGAGGACTGAGAGCTGGTGGACGCAGCCAACGTGTCGGCGCAAGTGGCGTCCCACACCAGAGCAAGACCCATTCTCCAGGGTATTTACGACATACCATCTGGTCGCTCGCTGAATTATTTGCTTTTACTACAGTCTTTGCTCCTACTTTCAAAATAATACACGGAAATTAATGAAAACTCAATAAACCAAAAATATGCTATATAACCTTTCTCTCCTTTCAAAAATATTACAAAAATACTTAGGATTATTTAAATTGGTTGTCATATAATTTTCTGCTTCACAATCTTTCTCTTAAAAATACAAAATGATATGAAACCTAATAATTTAATTTGATAGATAACTTCATATACATCTCAGATGAATCAAAATCTCGTACAATCAGCAATAATATCGAAGCGCAGAAAATATACGAGTACGGCATGTTTCATTAGTTTATTACTCTACAAATCTGCCCTACAGCGCAAAATAGTACTATTACATAATAGAAGTAAATATAAATAACTAAGATAGATTTTGACATTGTTATCAGCCTTTTTGCATATTTGCAGGTGATTGTACAACTGGACTAATATAACGTTACAGCCGTATACGGGAGGCTATTATTAAAGTATTATCGATAGATGGCATGTGCCACATGGTGGTAAGGTCGGCGACCGTCCTTATGCATCTGCCGGCACACCCGCCCCGGGCTGCTGACTTTATTTTTTGTGATCTCACCTTATTGGTATAAATAATTAATTCTCTTGTTAGTACCTAAGTATGTTTTACCTACAATTTCGCTTGATTAAATCCGGAGCAATCTTACACAGATCAGTTTAGTCCCTTTAGGAAATTACGAGTAAACATCATCACAATGACCAGTCCTGTGTCGTCTGGGTCCAATAATTTCCCACGACCTTGCCCATCGGTAGTCTGTCTACTTTGGAGTTTGTACTTCTGCCAGCCTACTCCTACGCCACTCAAGAACCTTTGTGCTCCATCAATCATCGATACTTCGAGCCTGCCTATTATATGTATATTTTTTTGAGCCTCGACCGGGGTGCTATCTAGGCATGGTTACTACCGACTTATGTTACGAACATCATGTTAAGTTGATACCCAACATTGTTGAAATGTCCTATATATAGTCAGTTCGCTTGCGCAACAGGTCGCGATCGGTCACGCGCATTGTGCATCCTACCGCCGCATAAAAACGCTAACTATAATTAACAAATATTATTCATATTTATTTAAGTAAACAGTGTCTTCTCGTTTTCCGTCATGGTTAAGTGTTCAGAGTGTAGTAAAGTGGTGTCAAAAGGAACCCGGATTGCAGTGCAATACGTGTAGCAAATGGTGGCATGGAAATTGTGTGTCTATAACAAATGACCAGCTGACTGTGTTACAATCAACAGAAGCTGCATGGAAATGCCGGAAATGTTCTGGTCCTGCAAAAAAGAAACGCATTTCCATAATAACACCAGATCCTGAGGACGATGACAACACCAGTGTTGACATGGAATGGACGACAAACGACCAATTCATCAAGGAAATACGTCTACAAATAAAAACCGTTATGAAAGACGAATTAACACGACAAATACGAGAAACACTTGAAGCAGAACTACGTCGTAGCCTACAGTTTTACTCAGACAAAATTGATGATTATCAAGTCTCTTTAGACGACATGAAAGAAAAAACAAAGAGGGTAGAAAACGAGAACGCGGACTTGAAAAACAAGCTCACTAATATGAAGAATAAAGTAGAACTACTTGAACAAAAAGTATGTACAATGGAACAAAATCAAATGGGAAATTACCTGGAAATCTGTGGAGTACAAAAGTGGAAGGAGAAAACCTAAAGGAAATAGTACAAAATGTCGCTAAAAATAAACCAGGACCCGGATGACGTCATACAAACATACAGAAAAGCTAGTAAAGCACCCGATGGACAGAAAAGGAACATGTCCACAGTGGTGGCCGTCCTCCGTGAAGGCCGCCGGGACCAGTGGCTGGATCAAGCCAAAACCGTTACCATCACCGGGACAGATATCGGCAGGCCGGACGACTCCAGAATCTTCATGCGCGAGGCCTTATCACCCACGACCGCCTATCTGCTCTGGAGAGCTAAGGCAGAACTAAAGGAATCCAATCTGTATAAGTTTGTATGGTGCAAAAGAGGATGTATACTCATCAAGAAGGACGAGCAAGGTAAAACATACCCAATCCGATCGGTAAGTGATATCGACTATTGGGCATCAAAACGATCTAAATGTAACGACACCGAAATCTGCACCATAATCGAAATAATTGAATGTCGAATTCTCTCAACCACGACGAAGGGACCTACGACAGTTGGAACGACTACATAAACGCAATTCCAACAGAATACCGTTATCTTATTACATTGCATGTAAATATTAGATCAATATCACTGTATTTTTCGAACTTAGAATATATAGTCTCAAATAGCAATCGCGTCATTGACTTGATTGTAATAACGGAAGCTAACATAACCGAATCATGTGAAAAACTGTTTAATTTATATGATTACAACATGTACACTAAGCTTAGAAAAACCGCAAGGGCGGTGGAATTATATTATACGTGCGCAAAACCATCTCATTTACCCTAATATCTAATTCTTCACTATACTTTGAATCGCTGTGCGGGTGCCTAGAGGTACATAACAAAGAAAAAATCAGCATCTGCGCGGTGTACCGGCCACCCGATAAAAGTAAACAACTCTTTATAGACGAGTTATACACTACTATAAATAACATACCACATAGTAACAAACTAATAATCATAGGAGACATGAATATCGACCTAACAAATCAAAATAATATTAGATCTACGTATTTAAACAAACTTTCTGAATTAGGACTAGACTCTGGCATAAACCAAGTTACACGGGAGGAGAGCAAAGGAAACATTATCACGAAATCCTGTATAGACCATATTTTTACGAAATCGGCAAATTCCATTCAAGTGCATACAGGGGTCATTAACATATCTATAGCTGATCATTACATAACGGGCTGCGCCTTAGAGATTAGCGCTGCCGGCCCGCAGGCGCCCGCTCCGCGATTACTAACCGTACTCGAGAATGATAAGGTCGACAATGCCTTGCAGCAGGTTGAATGGGATGAAGCGCTCACATACGATTGTCCGAACAAAATATTTAAATTTATTAAGAAAAAAATACAAGATGTGTATAACAAATGTAAAAAAACATTAATGTGCAAAAACATAAAAACAAAGAAATGTAAATGGGTAAATAAAAAAATGTTAAACATGTGTAAACAAAGAGATAAATTGTATAAAATTTGGAAAAAAGCACCGCACAAAATAGAAAACCGGATATTGTACAATAAGTATCGCAATAAAACAAATAAGTATATTAACTATATTAAAAATAGATATATTATGAGGGAAATATGTAAAAACTTCAAAGATTCCAAAAAAATATGGCGAATAATTAATGAACTATGTGGTAAAACAAACAATTCAATTGATGATGTAATCTTAAAGCATTTTAAAATGAGTGAAAAAGACTTATGTAATAATTTTGCTCAGGAATTCCAGACCAATGTGCAAAAATATCAATAAAATGTAAAACACAAATTCTAGACCACTCAAAGTTCGCCGCAGGCACAGAGGTGGCAATGAGAGTACGAAAAGCGTCAAGTAGCAATATTTTAAAAATAATAAAATCTTTAAATGACAGAAAAAGCCCCGGATACGATAAAATTAGAGCCATAGATATAAAAAAAAATTGCCTTAAAATTACACCGGTTATTACACACTTAATTAATACCTGTATTGCCACCTCTGTGTACCCCGACGAACTTAAAATAGGTGTAATACGCCCTATTTACAAAAAAGGTACACACACAGACTATAACAATTATAGACCTATAACTATCCTATCATGTATCGATAAGGTCGCTGAGAGATACTTCGGCAATGAAATCAACAACTTTTTGTCGCAAAATAAAATAATCAATAAAAAACAATACGGTTTCCAAAAAAACCGAAGTACCTCTCAACTACTATGTGAATTTAACAATGAAATTAACAAGCACATGAATGAAAAAAAGCATGTGCTTGTTATTTTCATTGATTTTAGTAAAGCATTTGAAATGTTAAATTACGAAACATTGTATCACAAATTGGAGCAGAGCGGTATACAGGGCCCCCTTCTAGCACTGCTTAAAAACTACCACGCAAATAGACACACACGAGTAAAATCAATAACATGTATAGTAACGAGATTAAAACTGAAAAAGGCACGGCCCAGGGGTCAATAATCGGCCCCACCGAGTACTTGTTGTATGTCAATGACATGTGCAATTTAATATCCGAAGGCTCTGTGTACCAGTTCGCAGACGACACGTGCATTATTACAGCAGACCGCGACATCGCCGCGGCCGAGCGCGCCATGCAGACTAACTTCAATACCATATGCAAGTGGGCCCACGATGTGGGATTAGTGATTAACGCGCAAAAAACTAAAGTAATGCACATTCGTACGGCTCACAATAAAACTAATTATAATGTTTCAGTTGTTGCACACCAACATACATGTCTACATCAGTCCAATAGTAAAACGTGTAAGTGTGAAAGGGTCGAAGCGGTCACGGAGCATATGTACCTAGGACTAATAATTGATCACAGATTTAACTGGGGCCACACATTAATTACGTGTGCGATAAACTGAGAGCCATACTTAGTAAACTGTCAATACTAAAGTACAAACTACCATACAGAACCCTGCGTATGCTATACCTAGCCCTAGCTGACTCTGTGATCGGTTACGCGTTAAGTACGTACGGTCGAACATTTAAAACCTATTTAGAGAAAATATTCAACCTACAAATAAGATTGTTGAAGACAATTGTACCTAAAAACATCAAAAATAAGTATGAAACAGATTACACTCAACTGTTTAAATATTGCAATTTACTACCCGTACAAAACAAGGCAAAACTAGCCATCTTAACTGATGAATACCCTAATGTCAAAAACTTGCAATTAATGTGAGATGTTCAAGACTGAGAATGTTACACAACAACAAATACATAGTACCTAAATATAATAATATACATGGCGCCAGACTGCACTCATATGTAATACCTAAAATAATAAATAGTCTGCCAGAAGAAATTAGAGAAAAATATCTAGAAGGTAAAAATGTAAAAAATGTATTAAAAAGTAACTTGTTGAAATCAAGTGATTTAAGCTTCATTCTTTAAAATACTTAGTAGATATGTTTAATTATGATTATATGTCAGAAAATGCATGTGAAACCATTCTTAGAAAAAGTATGTGAAATAATTTATGTTGAACTCCCCATCGGCACACAAACCGCACCGGTTTTGCCAACGATGGGTCTTGTACAAAACATGTGTATATAATTTTTCTTGTTTTTCAATAAATAAAAAAAAAAAAATATAAAAAAAAAAAACATTTATTTCAGACCATCTGATCCATAGGTACTAGTAGGTAGGTACTTATAACAAACATATAGGCAGCATATAATGCTGATCCACTTTAAAAATAATTTAGATATATAAGTATTCTGTATAGTTAATATCCTTTATGTCTTAATCGCCTGCCCGGCTTCTGGTAGGTAGCTCGACAAAGTTCAACGGCGCAGACGCAAGACGCATCCCCGCGCATCTGCGCCGACAGCTGCGCGCGCAGTCGCGCACGCGCCACCATGATAATAATAGTAACAATACCTTCTTAGATTGTTTTTTTGGCTTGAAACATTATAAAGACGCAATTTATTAATGTTATTGTCGAATGCATTCATTTCTAGGCGAATATACTTTCTCATATCCAGCCATCTCTCTCGCTATTCAAGAATTCTTAAGTGATTCGCAATATGTACATATTGATATATCTTGTAAAAATTCTATATACACGAGAAACTAATTCGGGTGCCGCCTTATCTAAGGCAATCTAAATTCTAATAATAAAGGTGAATACATTTCTGTCAGTAAGGACACTTTTGGTACAAACTTTTATTGGCAATTGTCGTCACTCATTGAGAGGATTCTAACGAGTCTCTAAACACAACGGGTTTATCTTTTAAATTTTAGGAGTAGTTTTAAGAAAAAATTGACAGCCGGGCTTTTTGACGAATGCTTCTATAGTGTAAAAGAATATTTACTTCATGTACAAAATTGTAACCTGAATTTTTATTATTGACTAAATTGATATTATTATAGAAAGCCTTGACATAAATTAATATTGTATTTCTTTTTTTTTTTATTCTTTGTGTATGTAATATTGCCTGTTTTTTAATATTTGCACGCTTGCATGCAGGCTGAATGCAATTGAACTATATTGTAATTAAGTATAATAACATCTATATTTTACTGTGTTCTATGCAAATATTTTTTTTTTTTATCTTTGAATCTTTGAGCTGGAGCTACCTTCTAGCTCCAGCATCAGATTAGATCAGATATATGCCATTATATTGCATTGTCACCGAACTTACATGCGTTTGCTAAATTTCAGCTCAATTGGTGTAAATTATCTACCAAAAAATTGAGTTGCAAGATTACACCAGAACATATTTACATACTTATTTAATATTGCAAGTTAAATATAAGCTGTTTAAAAGACGCCGTCTCTGCCCTGTTTCTTGATCATAAACTGAGGTCTGTGTTTTCAATAAATACGACCGGGCGGTAACTATTCTTCTAACTTTCTATCAAGTTTAATAATTGAGAAGAGAAACAAATAGCCAAATTATGAGTATGAGTAATATTTTTATAAAACCACTCCATTTACAACGGACATTTTTATGAGACTTAGTTTTTGACCCGCGTTTTTTGACACAAAATGCAATGGCGTGAGAAGTGTTGAAATTGGAAGCTTTTATCTGCCCATATGTCTTCCTGTCCCATATGTCAAAATTATACGAGCGAAGGGTTTTTTGATCTGACGTTTCTCTTCTCTTGATGGAATCATTTAGTCGACCACTAAGGTAGATCAAATAATGTTCTAGTGGGAGTAACATAAATAATAGTGAAGCTTAAAGATAAAACGTACATAAATGGCTATCATTCATTCATAAAATATTACAAGGACTAACGAAAGTTTACGTAAAATCCCATCCATCCAGGTTATTACTCGATTTCAAAAAGAACTAATTCATAGTGAGACTAAGTAAACGAGACATAATATGTACAAACTAACAAACAGAAAGACAAGTGCACTAGACGACTAGCTGTCCCGGTGAACTTTGTACCGCCTCGCCTGAAAGTCTATAAAGTTTTTAGTGGTAGTATGTTCTAGTAAATTTGTTTTATTAATGTATCAATTAATTTATTATTGAAATAAATTAACTGAATTGTGATTTGAAGTACGTTATTAGACTTTGTAAATATCAGACAAGAAATAAATCTTTACTAGAGAAAAGTCGTAAAAGGCCCATAACACCCCGTATTAAAAAGAAAGTCAACTCATAAAACAATGTCGTGATGCGTGGTGCGTAAACATGGTAATTACCCCCGCAAATCCACCGCTCGGAACCATATTCTAGTATCCGCTGGATGCACTAATAGTGCACTTAATTACCTAATTAGATAGTGCAATAGAGACCCTTTCGTACACGCATGGCCTGCTGAACTAAAGATACGGAGGAGAGTTACATTCGAAATGACTACGACTATCATATACCTAGATAAAAATATCTAGGTATATGATACATCTAGCACGCACGATTTCTTGTAAGTGATTGACAAAATAAAAACATCGACAGCCCTGTTATCGATAAGTACCACTTCAACGTCATACAGGGCCTTGGGTTGGGGAACCCACACTTTTGGCCCTACCCGTCTGAAAAGAGAGACATTTGCGACATGGCTCTCTTCTCCTAAGGAGCGGGTACCCGGCTATCGCCGGCTGGGCTGCCGGGGAGTGTCACCGTCGAGTGCGATCGTGATCCAGTGGCACTCCCCCAAACAGCAATGCGGACGTCGCCGCTGGGTTTTTAGTGGATATTCTCCTCCCCTCCTCTTGGCTAGCAAGAGGAGCAGCGAGGAGAGAGTCCCACATACCCCCTCACTACCATCATGGCCCTACCCCAGGCCCGGGGGGGATGCATGAAAAAAAAAAAAAAAAAAGGTAATACAAAGACAAATATAGGGTAACATGGTTAAAAATAAATAACAATAAGAAAAGTATCTATTTATTTGTATTTTACTTATTTCAGAAAACAATTTCGAACTATTAATTGCAAATAATAAAATAAATTGGGTCGAAAGTGTACGGATTACGTTAAATTTGTTTAAGATCGGTGGCACGCGGCGTCTAGGAAGGTTACCAATATAAGACTGTGTGTACGTCTTGTCGTTGAAGTAGTATGTACTTATTGATAACATAATTTTTGATATTTTTATTGAGGCAAGCACTAAGCAAATGTCGTTCCTGTTACAAAAATATCTAGGCATATATCACATACGGTTAAACAACATATAAAACATACTTTTGAAATGAAATTTGATGTGTCTTAACCATTGTCAATGTCAACATCATACATTTTATTTTAATCTTCGCGCTCTTTACATATCATTACAACTAAAACGGACGGTAAGTGGAAAAGAACGTAAGGATGCAATTTGGCCACTTTGACTACTAGCTACATGACTGTATCTATTGTAGTACATACAATAGGCTCTACCCATCACTTCGTCCACCTATGCTAGTGCATAAAGAACTCTCAGTCCGCCATTTCGTCCGCACTGAAGTCGGTACAGCTCTCAACCTTGTTCCACATTTTCATAGGTTGAATATAAAAAATCTTTTTCCCCACACTAGCTCGTAATGCACTTGTTTATCCTTTAATACAAGCGGGTAAAACGCATTTTATCCACTAGTGATTAAAGTAAGTTGACCTTTTTTGTGTTACACACGGGTGCAATTGTATTTTACTTTTCGTGTATTGAAACACTCGCTACGCTCATGATTTTATTTTAGAACCAACTATAGAATCCATTCGCTAACTCGTGGGCCAATCTCACAATCGCAGTTAAAATACAACTTTGCACCCTTGTATAACAAATAACTATTTCATTATTAAAAAAATACATAACATGTTCCAAATTTTCAGCTACCGCCTTCAATGGTGTACAATTCAAATGTACGACAAAGAATGCTGCTAAAGGTTCTCTCATAGTGTCTATGTAACGCGACTGCAAAATATACAAAAAAAAAATATGTTGAAAATAATTGTACAAATATCCTCCTCCTATTTGCTTCGTATTCCTCAGTCATGAGGGTTGTAACCTCCCTTCTGCATCACTTTCTCTCGCACGATTTTCCTCTATCGTTTTCTGTCTCCAGTGAACCGTTGTGTCGAAAGCGGTGCGGATCTGGTCTGGTTGGACCAACGTAATGGGCTGTATGCACGAGGCCTTAGTCCCTCTAATTTTCTGGTCACAATGAGCTTCTCGAGATTGCGATATCGAGCAATCCAGGATTCTGCGTACACACTCGGATGACAGCCGTAATTCGAGTGTTTAGTAAGCGTCGATCAAAACCCGCACGTCGGATATTCGTGTCGGCTTCAAAAATGTTTTATTGAAAACACTATTTCGCATTCACGAAGACTGCAGGATGCCCGCGGCGCGGCGGACGCGCAAACAGTAATATATGATTCAATCGATCGGCCGCCGGAAGGTATGTTCCAGTTGTAATACACGTAACACTATTTACAGAAAAAAAGCTGAAACTGTATGATACTATATGAGACTTAGTCCGTTTTACCAGTGAATAGTCGAGCAAATTAGTGGTGTAATAGCATAACGGGTTTTAGCGGAAGGATGAAGGAGTACCTTACGGGAGTTGTGATAACGTCTAACGTTTAACACGTTTGCAGGCGCCAGACAAATGTTAATGTCGAATCGATAACGATATATGGACGTGGAAGTGAGCAACAGTCACCGGTAAAGTAGCACAGTCTACACTTCATTATATTACTCGTTTTAAAATGCAATTGTGTGCTTATTAGAAAAACCTCATCTGCTACTAATTTCACGACATCCGGCCTTCGAAACAAGTCGTCAATAGTTATAATCCTGTGAAAGGCATTTTGTTTTGTATGATTCGTTATGTATTTAATTAAACGTACCTATCTATGACATATATTTTCGTCTAGTACCCATAATTGTTGGCGTCGACTTCTTCGAATACCTTGGACTGCAATGCGTACAAACCAGTCCATTCTAGAAGAACTTCACATAAACCGCCGGCTATCGACTATATGTCAAGACCGCATCCATGCATACTTTGGCCACCTCTCTCGTCGCTCACCTGATAGCCTGGAGAAGAAGACTATGACGGGCAAAGTTGAGGGCCAGAGGACTCGCGGCAGACCACCCGCTAGATGGAGCGCCCAAGTTACTGCACCGTTGCATCTACATCTGCAGGAAGCTGTGCATTTGGCGGGCGACAGAAGCCTAATATGGAGGAGACTGGTCTACAACCTTAGGACATGATGTCACGATCCTCAGCATTAAGGGAACGATGATGACCCATAAACAAGCCTTACTGTAGGACTAGGTCGTTATGTGTAAAATTTCCCATAACATGCATATTTTTGTATAGATATGTCCTCTAAGACTAGATTCATTAGGGATGTTCTTAGTTATGTAATAGCACTATTCTTTCAACTATGCCTGTATCTATTTGGTACACCACAATTGTCGGTGGAAGAAGACAAAAAAACTCCACTCATATCTTTTTTTTTTGTAAAATTACTAGCTTATGAGCTATTGTTTATAGGTGAAATGCGGTAAGTGAGCGAGTGAGATTCAGAGCATATTCTCTAAAACCCCGCCGAATCCGAATTTATTGTACCGGCTTAACGCATTTAAGAAACGGCAGCGGTTTTCAATTCAAAATTTTAGTCTTAACATATCTCAGAATTAAGAACCATACCATTGTACATAATTAATACGCGCTCATATTTTTTATTTTATCATGAACAGATTAAAAGCATCGATATGTCAAAGAGTGGTCCGATCACTTTCACTAAAACTCCCAACTTAATAGTATTCAAGACCCAAAGTTCAGCAGATTAACCTAGGTATACTGCTGTCTATATATATTCTATATTACAAGTCCAATAAACGCCTTTATTTATAAATAATTAAGGTTTATTGTTGAAACATACTGTCGCGTTGTTGAGGCGTAAAAAGTATACCAGTTTTTCGACGACATTTTGGTCGCAAACTGGTATAAAAAGCGGATAACGTGACCCTTATTAAAGGTACATTACACCTCTGTTCGATGTTGAAAAAGTTTATTAAGTGTAAAGTAATCGGCGCCGTTCCGCGGCCCAATTATGCGCAAGAGTTGATATATTACGCGACAAAAAGCCGGCACGCATGTGAGAAATCCGCCTCCACGTAACATTAGTCACGTGCGAATTCAATTTGCGATCGATATTTTTACATTGGCACCTCTATTTTTTAGAACAATTTACAAGTAGAGACTCCGGACTCCACAGTCAAACTGTGAAAACAGTTTTGTGGAGCTATGTATAAAACAAAATGTTGTACTGTATTTTTTAATAATAATAAATAAATAATAATAAACATACTCAGTTTGTTAGCATTTCAAAGCTGTCCTTAATAGAAGCTTAAAGAAAATTTTACAAATCAGAATTTTTCACGTTTTTTTTTTTATTATTATATAGGAGGCAAACGAGCAGACGGATTGCCTGATGGTAAGTACCGCCGCCCATGGACACTCGCAACACCAGACAGTTACGTTGCCGGCCTTTAAGATCCCTATACGCTCTTTTCTTGAAGGTTTGGATGTCATATCGGTCCGGAAATACTGCACACGACAATACGTTTTACCATGATTGTTAAATACACTACTATAACTTACCTAATGTAATAATAACAAGCACCTTACATGATATACTTATACTTTATTTACAATAATTAGAATATTATGAAAAATACGAGTATACTGCATTAAATTTAAAAAAAACATCTTTGAGGCATTGTACCAAGGGTCCTGGCGGCATTCCTCGTTATATCGCAATGCTGATATGTTGAAAAATAAATTACAAATAATATATAGTAGTTTATCGGCTGCTGATCCCACATTCAACTCAGCTCTCATGAGTTTTGTGGGGCAATGTTTCAGCTTTTCAGGCATGTATTTAATAAATAAATAATAATGAAAAAAGTGAATTTTAAAGGAATTTACTTCTAGAAAAAGTTAGGTCAGATCGAAACAAGCAATTCAAAGCTATGCTTAGCATATCAGCTGCCCTTAGCTGTGCGCATATGCTTAGTTGGCTTAAAATACAATACAAAGTCACATCAACAGTTAATTACAACATAATTACTAATTATACTTTATCCTTTTTTTAGGAATACTTTCTAATTAACCTAGCAATAGTTATTATTCAGTGTACAAAGCCAACCAGCAGAGCAAGAAGATGGCCTTTACTTTCCAAGATACACCCATTTGCGTAATGTCAGGCTACATGCTACATGGTTCCAAGCTTACAATACTGCTTGGAATAACGGCTTGTACGTTACGGGCGTCGAGCAAGCGAATTTGTAATTACTAACTCAAATAATGCTGAGCACGAGAGTAAAAAAATGTTACAGAGTAACAAATGTATAGTCATACAGCACAATAGCCAGAAGGTATAATTTTTTTTCTTTAGCCTATAGTGTCCCAAGTCCCACTGCTGTGACCCCCTCAATTCCCGGTCTTGTGCTATTTCCGACCAAGTGCTGAGGAAAGCATCGATCGTTCCGCCATCTCTGTTTAGGCCTGCTCCGTCCGCGCCTCTCTTGTGGCACCCGCTTGGTGGCTACGCATGCCCACCTATCCGGATGCATGCGACAGACGTGACCGGCCCAATCCGACTTGAAGAATTAGAAGGACTAATATTGTCTTCGGTTGCCGCGATAATTACTCATGAAATAAAACAACTAAAACGGATTAAATCGCGTATACTAATTTATCGGGTGGACTCCACCCGATGACCACGAACGCTGCTAAAGGGTTCGAAAAGTCGGGATTACGTTTAAATTAGTATACGCGATTTAATCCGTTTTAGTTTTTTTATTTTAGAAGGACTAAATTCATCGAAATAGCTCTAAGAATTGCCAGGCTTAAGTGGCAATGTCTAGTGGCAGTCTGTCTTGTGACGATAGCATTATTAACGTAGAAGTAGTATACAATTTGGAATTGTCAAATGTCATCGTTTTTAAAGTACCAGTTCTGTAAAGCATGGTAAAACTCTGCTGTAGAGTTATTTCTAAAAAGCTTAGTACGGGCTTAAATTATAACATGTTTAGTTTTTCTGTAGTTAATGTCTCTGAAATTATTATTTATAGATACTGAACCTGAAACTACTTGTGAACTCTTCAATTGTATTGTATACCCGTTAGGAAGACAAAATGTCTTCTTGTATACGTTATAAGCAACCAAAGAAAATGCATAATAAGCGTTGAACTAAAAAAAAATATCGATTTTTTATGAAGCTGTTGTTCGGTATTAAAACCTCTATTATATATTAGTTATTTATTCCATTTGAATTTTACTTTAAAATGTGGCACTTTTTTCTATACATAGACATATCCTATTACATCTGTTACTCTATTCACATTTATTTACTCATATGAACCAAGTGCGTTATGGCTATCATGCTCTTAATAAAAAACTTACAACAGCTAGTTTAAAACAACCTCTGTTCCGGTGCAAACATAGCCTTAACCAGAGATCAATTTAAAATGGAAGTTTTACACAAATCAAAATATCTTTTATCTCCAAACCGATCTCCTACTGCTATCCATTAATATATCTTTTAATTAATGTTATTTGGTCGGTAATTAAAGCAAAAGTCAAAGGAGTCAGCGCGCGGAATAATTAAGGAATTTGGGGCTTCATGTGAGTTCTGTTCCGTTGGTTATTGGGCACAACAAAAGTTAATCTACAAAATAATTTAATGCGTGTTTGTTTGAGTCCCGTTTCTGAAACGTTTCAAGTGGTACGAGACGTATAATACAAATATTTTCATCGTTATTTTTTATGACCAACTCTCATGTAATGTTACGGTTTTCGCATTCTTGTGAAGGATAAAAATGATCGTTTTGTAATCTACTTACACAGTAAGTAGCATACATAAACAAAACCAGTTATTCGTCACTTTGATTTTATTTGTCTTTATTAGGAAAGGATCACTTTTAATAGAGGATTTATGTGTTTTTTACAGAACTAAAATAAACATCGATACCTTTTAAATGTAATATAGAAATGAATCATAAACTTTAATACTATTTTTTGGGCATAAAGTTACTTTAATATAAGTTTTACCGGTGCAAGTATATGTTGCTGATATTTAACAAATAATAAATAATAGAATATAATCCCGAACAATTAAACTTATTTAAATATAAGGCAAAAATACCCTAATACTGTCGAGGGTCTACAAGTAACAATGTATGTCATTAAAAAATATTATAACTAAATTAATTTCGTAACAGATACCCTTGGCAATATCAATGACAATACCGAAAAGTAATTTCCTTTTTATCAGTAGTTTATATACCGCTTAAACAATGAAAAGCTGATTTGCATGATTCGATTAAATTTACTTTGTAGTTACTTGTGCATTCGAGAGCAATCAATAATATATCAATTTAGTCCGGTAAATATCTACGACTTTATTTCGCCGAGATAAGGGTTGTAGGACATATTTTTGTATACATTGTATACATTGTAATAGGCATCGTTTCAGCTATAACATGCAAGCTGCAAGTATTTAGCTGCTAGGCTCAGCTTCCTCCCAGGCGATTAACTAGATAATTGAATAAGTTCATACAGAAACAAACTCAGGATAAAAATCAAGCCACAACAAATTGGCAGAAACCCGATCTGGGGCCATTTAATTTTAAATTAGTCGGTATAATTTGGAGTGCAATTTATCCTCGGAGCCGAGACCGGTAAATCTACGTGACGATGGCGCTAATGACATTCCCCTTCTCGGGACCGAGTGGTACCTTGTCGCTCTCCGCTGACGCTTGCGACAACGGGATATAGCGAGGTGGCTTTTAAAGGACGAGATATGTCGAGTCATAGTATGTAAGTTGAGTTCGTCACAAGGAAAACTATTTTTATTACTATTTTTTAAATTACATATCAATGGTGTTTTTTTTTATTTATGATTAATAATAGATAGACTTACAATCGAGGTTGATTGTTATCTAGTTTTAAGTAACCACAACTTATGTTACAGACAAGGAAATGTGTCCAAGCTCACCGGTGTCCGAGGCAGGATATGAACCGTCTTCATCTTCCGCGACTGACGCCCTGACCAATAGACCACTTGGTCACGTTCGGAACCGACTTTAGTCAAGTACCTATATGTAAACTGTGAAGTTCAAAGTTGGAACGCCAACTTTTCTCAATAACTTGTCTGAAGTAATTAAATAACTTATTTTCTAGCCTACCAACCAGGTGGCTAAAAAGCTTCCATTATCCTTAAACTAAACCCAAAAGTAAAGCAAAGTAACTAAAGGTTTCGTATGTAACTCTCATTCATTGCCGGGACCAGATCGTAACCTATATCTTACGCCCGCTTTGAGTTGCGTGCTCACTAAGAGATGATTTGTAAGGAAACTGCATCAACCGCTTTCCATTAGGGTAATAACAATGAAAATCATCTGTATAATCGTCCTTGCTACACCTTTGCACATTGTTTCCTAATTCTAAACAACTGCTTACCTCACAAATTTAAGACAATAGCGCCTCTCATTCACGATCACAAATAAGCCGCGTTTTAAATTCGCCCAACACATGCAATCACCCAATTCTGATGGCGGGCGGTTGCATCACCTATTGTCGGTCGTTCACTTATTGTTTTAAAATTGTCGATTTAGCCAAACTGGGCCCTATTCTCAAATCTTATTCATTTATCAATTGAACGTAGTTTTTACGCTAATTGTCTTTGTACACGTGTGCGAGCGTGACGGATGATATTGATATTAAATTGGTGGTTAGTATGTATTGGTATTGAATTATTTTTCCTGAATGCGACTTTTGGGTTGCTTCTTGTGTAACGGTGCATCATAAACATAACAATGCTTTTATTTCTTGCCATCTGAATGCGAATAATGAGATTAAATATCAGTTCTCCTGCAGTAAATGTACTAATGAATTTTGAGTTGGCTGTTGGGGTTTTTGTAAATATTTATAAATGTTAGGATCTTGTTTTGCATTCGCTACATCGTGTAGAATATATAAAATGCAGTATTACAGTATTAGCAGGTACGAGTAGTTACGAAGTATTAGCTTATCTAAAAGTATGAGGTACCTAAATGAGTATTATGGCTTCAGATTTTTTAAGATGAGTACTCAGTTGAGACGTTTCTCAGTTATTGGAATGAGTTCCCGAGCATAATCGCGGGTACTTATGTGTATAAATACATAGTGGCAAACAAAACGCAGTTTTATTCCTATTGTGGATGACGAACAACTACGGAGCCCTAAACCGAGCATAGCCCTACATACTCTTGACCGATTTTTTTTTGTTTTTTTTTTTACTTTTAAAATTTGATCTATTATATTATAAGCTCCCACATAATTCATAGCGTGACAGTTATGTAGCTGTTAACAGTAGACGCAGCAATTTAAAGTACTTTAAACTGTAGTTATGTTTATCGCGGGGCTTCACATCTCGACTCGCTTGCGGTTGCCCTAAATGTCCGAATTATCTAACCACCGTGTAATGTCTGTACACTCATTATAAAACGTACTTAGTACTAAGCCTTGATTTTTGGACTTACCTATGTAAACAAAAACTGGCTAAGCAGGTATGGGTACCAACGAATTGGAGTGCACCGAGGGTAACCTTTTTTGTTTTACGGTCATAATAATGTATATTATTATGTGAAAAAATTAACTGACAGCATTTGGGGTTTTATACATACACAATTTTTCAAAAATTACAGCAAAAATTTTAACAAATTGACAAATTATTGACAACGGCATTTTAGATTTGAAGTCGTCAAATTGTTTAATTTTTTTATGAATAAATCGACTGTCAAAATAATTATCGGCCTATCAAGATAGGATTGATCTTGACTAGATATAAACGAGTATGAAAGTCTGCTCGTTTGCCACCTTTGTGATAAAAAAAAAAAGAAAAAATAAATGAAGAGTGAGAGATGAAAATTATGAAAAGTAATGAAAATTAGAATGACTGAAATTCTGATAGTTAGCTTCAGATGTGGGCCCATTTAATAAGAGTCGTGTACCTACTCGA
The DNA here is from genome assembly GCA_022674325.2 of Grapholita molesta. Classification (NCBI taxonomy): domain Eukaryota; kingdom Metazoa; phylum Arthropoda; class Insecta; order Lepidoptera; family Tortricidae; genus Grapholita; species Grapholita molesta. The sequence goes on along the minus strand of CP053124.2, from coordinate 15,794,929 downwards.
ATACAAAAAAGTTTGAGGACGAAAATATATATAATAAATAGATACATATAAATACATAGAAAACATAACAAAATATCTGTGCTCATCACACAAATAAATGCCCTGACTGGAAATTGAATCCAGGACTATCGGCTTTCACAGGCACGGTCACTACCCTATAGGCTAGACCGGTCGTCGAGTCTAGTCTAGATCTAGTCTTATACCGGAAGGTGTTCTAGTTCACAATAAAAGCATGTTTAGATTTTTTTGAACACCTTGACAGTTAAGATATATCTGACTGCCGCTAAAAGGCATACCACGCGCAGCCTACACATTAGCGCGTTTTTGCTACAGCTCGGCCAAGTTCACGGCCAATAGCTGTGCGCACTTGCGCAGACGCAGTTCCAATCTGTACAATACTTACCTACTCTTATCGCCTATGTGTGAAGTCGGAGTAATTCGTCCTAGTATCGTTTACGAACGCTAAGACGTTTTATATGGTTCCGTAACTAGGAACCCTTACAGTTTCGCCATATCTGTTTGTCTGTCCCCGGTTTTGCTCAGTGACCGTTAGGCCTAGACAGCTATAATGATGTAAATCAATCACCCGCACAAAGTGGTCTGATAAAACAAAAAAAAAATTGGGGTACCTCCCCTACATGTGAGGTGAGGGGTATTTTTTTTTTTTGGTAGAACTAATACTCAAACTAATTTTGTTCAACCCTAAATTGTGAGGTGTCATTATATAGGTAGGTATTTAAAAAGAATAGGGGTTAGCCTAAAACATTTTTTGATAAAGTGAATATACTTATGTATATTACTTATGTATACTTATGTATATTCACTGAATATATATTCAGTATGAATCGCTCTGGAAGTTTAAAACAAACCTTACCCGCTAACTTTTGAACCGCAGGTTTAAAAAATATGAAAAAAAATATGAAAGCGCAGCTTAATGCATTCACTGCCACCGACGCACATGTGCGTTCATTTCCATACATTTTTGGAGGGAGTGGCAGCGAATGTGCTAAGACAGCATCTCTCTGTTTTCAACGTGATCGGTTGAGCCGTTATTGAGTTAAGGATCGAAAAATGCAAATAAATAAATAAATATTACAGGCCCATTCTTACACAAATTGACGGACAAATTAACTTTAAAAATTACCTGCGACGTTTCGAGAACGACGTTGTCCTCGTATTCTCGGATAAAGATGGTTGAAACGTCAGAGGTAGTTTTTAAGTTAATTACGCGGTTAAGTTCCGTTTATTTGTCATAAATTCATTACTGCCTAATTTATAAATATGTAATGAGGAATTTCTCACTATGTATAGACGTTAGTCTTTACAGAGAAACGTTGCCTCTTGTTTAATAAAATTACTATTTAGACCGATCTACATATTTTCATCAGCATTTCAAAAATTAAGCATAGGAAACTAAATGTCGGATAATACTTAAATTGTTTCCGCTTACAGTGTTCTCAAAAACATTTTTATCGTGAAATAGGTATAAAAATTTCATGAACAATATTTATTAATACGGTGCCTATAAAACGCAGGTAATTATATCTATTTTATTCACGCTAGTTCTAAAACCAAATCACTTAAGGTTATGAAATGAAATAAAAAAAGTTCTACAGTTGAACGCATCGACAACAAAAATGGCGTCACGAATCGTTCGAAATCGGTTTAAATTTCGAATCCGTGCCGAAACTCTGTAGCAGCAAATGTGGCGTAAAAGATAAAATCGTGCGGTCGATGCACTTTCCCGACAGAACCATCAAAAGACAAAAAAGTGCCAGCGATTGTCTTGTTAACAAATGACACCCAATGTAGCCACTGCCGGCCACTGTTTTATAATAACTGTTCGTGGGATTACGGCAGTTTTAGAGTTCAAAAGCTTTAGTAGTTATTACCAAAAAAAATTAACAATTTATCAAAAAAAAATTAAATATATCTTCTATGCAACAATATCTATTGTTTATCAATCCAATTTCATTAAATAAGTTTTATATTTCAGAATACAGGTATCAACATATCAGCCATATGCCCAAAGCGACGCGTGCCTTGCATCGGGGGTAATGCCATAATCGCCACGCTGGGCAAGCGGGTTGGCGATCGCAGTGTTCCGCACTCAAGGTGTTCTGCTGCCCATCCCCTTGGCCGTACTTTTAGGACATAGGTACCCTTGGGTACTGACAATTACTGACAACCCCATTTTTACATGAGACAAATTTTGGTCCATTCAGAGTGATAATAACCTACATTTTTGGATGTAGACCAGCCAGTTTAGAAAACCATATTAATAATTAAACAAATGTCCAGTAGTCTATGATTTATAACTAGAATTATATGCGTTGTACCCACTTTGTAACTAGAGTTATATGCGTAGACTCTGCTTGGCGGATATGTATCTTAATTAATAACAACTAATTAAAAACTAATTTTATTTATTCTGAAAATATTATAAGAATAGATAGTTAGTAGGTAATCTAGAGTTATTTTTCTGTCGAACTATACCTTAACCACCTCATTCAAATGTATGTCTCATTCTTGCACCATGCAATCTAAATTAAAACTGAATGTTTAATGTCAAACTATAAAATTGTGATGACACATTTAATGACAGGTACTCCATGTATCTAAGTTATGGAAGATTTCCATATATCTATTGTTATGTTATAGCTGCTGCCCTGCCAGACTTGTTCATAAGTAAAATATATGTAAGCATTATCTTGTCGACTTGATAAAGTGAAAGAATATTAATTAACTAAATAAATAAATATTACGGGACATCCTTACATAAATTGACTGAGTCCCACGGTAAGCTCAAGAAGGTTTGTGTCGTGGGTACACAGCCAACGATATACACAATATATAATAAATTTTCTGCCAGGTGAGGGTAGCCCACTTCAATACATAGAACTTATGACTTAGGAACTCATCACACAAAAAAATGCCCTTACTGGGATTATACCCAGGACCGTCGGCTTCACTATCCACTAGGCCAGACCTGTTGTCAAACTAACTCATCTAAAAATACGGGGAGGTTCAATTGTTTAATGATACGGTTGTTAATGAACTGATGCAACATGCTAGCAATATGCTGAGATGGGGCCATTTCGTGGCACTTTGTGTAATGTCATATCGTCTGTTGCATGTTTTTTGTAAATAGTAAGTGTTTTACAAATATTTGTTTTTTTTAATTCTAACTGAACGAACATATTCGAAAGGTCATTTTTATCAATTTCATAAAAAGCACCATTAATATAATTAATCAACATTCCAGGAACTCCCTAACCATCATTATGCCACTTTAAGCCTAATACCAAGCCGGAAAACATAAAATACTAAATTTCGAAACAAGACTACTAGATAATACATGTCAGGGCTCCGCAGCCTCCGGGGCCTCCGGGCCAGATGTACTGTTGTGGGCTCTCTCACACGACCACGTTAGCGTCTTTTTTGTTCTGGAACGTTGACGCTGACGTCAGACGCCGCGTGTAGGATAAAATAGAAGCCTAAGCAAATGTTTCTTAGACCGTAGAGATTAAATTGTTGCAGCGTACATATACGCGTCATTTGGGTGGTAGCGCTCTTCCTCACCTGTATATTGTTTCCGTGATGTTATTTTTTTATATTATCGCACTGTATAATTATAATTATGATGTATGTCACGTAGAGCATGGTGTTAGAGTCAGAGGTTTCTGTATTTAATATTTAAAAAAAAAGAAAAATTATACAAAAGTTTTTATTTTAAAATTTTGCAGTAAAACGCGCAATTGAACCAGTAGTATACCTAAAGGCTTGATCGTCACTCGTCAACACTTCGTCCACTCAATCTTGCATAATTATTTCCGAGTAGTCTTTGCGCCGAGTGATTCACTAGAGACCTGTAAACGGCCAAGCAACAACATTTATCCCTGGACAATGAAATAAAACTCAAAACAGGTTGGTTATTAATTGCTCTGACGCGGTTCTCACGCTGCCCGGATTTTTGTGAGGTTTTGAGTCGCTAGATAACATTTCTGTTCACGTTTTGGTCGTGGTTTTCAAATACCGAGGGCGTGGTAAGGCGCAGGCTACAAGCAATGTGCAATTTATTTGAATTGTGACGAAACATACCATGGCCTTTTCTACGGTTGATGTCAAAATGATTGGAATATTTGCAGTTGTCTTATCGAGGCACTTCATTTGTGTGTTTGTTTATATCAGCGATTCTTAATATACATAGATGACGTATGAAGTCTGAATAATGAATCCACAAAAATAGTCTACAAAGGCTGAGTCTAAAAGATAGTCTTTCAACCGCGCATGAAGTTTGACGTAAGCCATTTTATTTTAGCCAATCAAAACTTTGATGGGCCAATTGGGAGTTTATTTCAATAGATTATATACTACTTACTGGATATCTAAAGACGAGGAGTGGATAACTGTCAGTAAAATATTGGGGTAATTTTTTGGGAGTCATTTAGTACTGGAAACCTCGTGTATGTATATTCAGTCGCTGATTTAATATATGACTTCGTTCATTCATTATTATATGACGCATATATATTACAGTGAACCAGCTGTCACCTTTATGGCTAATGATTTAAGTTTGAAGATGACATATATATATTTTTTTATGACATAGGCGGCAAACGAGCAGACGGATTGCCTGGTGTTAAGCAATTACCGTCGCCCATGGGTACTCGCAACACCAGGGGAGTCACAAGCGCGTTGCCGGCCTTTAAGGGGGGTTGGAGCTCTGGGAACCTTACTCACCATCAGGAACACAACACTACATACCTGAAAGGTGGCAATGCTATTATGGCTGTGGTCTTCTGTAAGGAGGAGGTACTTCCCCAGTTGGGCTGCCCCAGATTCAAGCGTGATGGTCAACGCTGTGCCCTACCTCTCATTGTTGGACGTAGTTTAAGGACATACCCGGGTCCAAAGGACATACCCGGGTCCAATTATACTGGGACAGTGTCGAGCACTAGGATGTTACCTTATCGACTCATCTTCATAACTCTTAAGTATGCTAAGCTAAGAGTAGAGTATCCCCGTAGAAACTATTACCTTTAAAAAAGGCTTTACTTTATACTTTGTATATGTATTTTATAAGGAGCTAATTTATTTAAGTAGCAACTGATGCGTATGAACTTCACTTAACAATTTAATAGAAGAAGAATTTCTGAACAAGCTTTGCACACAAGGTACAGTACCTACGTTCAGCAGCATAAGAGGACGGATGAGGCTTTCAAAATTACTAACACACGCTCTTATTCTTTTGGCAATAAAGTTGTGTTGCCTTAATTTCGACACCTAATCCGCTTATCCAGTTCTCTGCTGGTCACTGTACTCAGTAAACTTCGGTTTGGAGAAAGGTCACCCTTCGCCACATAACGGTTTTCGTCTAGGTACTCGTAGAGATATCTAAATAATGTGCAACCAGTTTTTCCTTAACGGTCAACCCCTAAACCCCTCCTGAGACCCTCTCTTCTTAGATATAGTATAGATAGTACTCATTACAGTAGATGTAATCGAACAGAAGTGACGACAATATTTGTAATTGAACATCGGAGCAAGCCGCCAACAAAGAATCCGTGAGCGATGAGCGATCGCATTAGACAACGTGGACGACCAACATTCCTTCAGCAATTGGCTCGGACACCTGTAGGGTTGACACAACCGATAATACATGGGCACATTTATGTATTCGATGACGTATTCAGTTTTGAGAATGTTGAGCCACGCTTGTAACGTTGTACGTTACGCCAATTTGTATCAATTTAAGCATGAAAAGATAATCTGTTCTGACTTATGAGAGTTATGAGCTTTTAATTAATGAAGCGCGAGAGATAATAAAGATATTGTTGCCAATAAAATATAACCAGTTCGTTAACGATTTTATGGGTGTACTCAGGCTATTCATTTTTTTACTAACATTTGAGATTTTTCTAAGTGATAGTATTTTCGTAAGAAGTATGATTTATTTTATCTATGTATTCTATATAAAATAAAGAGTTCACAGCTGAAAATCATCTTTAACAGGTTAAATGCTATTACTACTGTTTGATAGTATATGTTTTATTGTGTTAACCAGTTATAAATGTTGTCTTCGAGGAAAGAACAATAAAATTAAGCAGTATAACATTTTTATGTAATTTATCTGTATATGACAACCCTACAACAATAATTGTTTGCCTATGCAGGGAGCGTAAATGACATTCTTGTGGAGGTGTTTTTTGGTGGCGATTCCGAGCGGAACGGATGCGAGGTATTTCATCCGGAGCCCGTGGGCGACGTGATAAAGCACCTAATGAACTGTAGCTGTATAGGAATCCGTTCATGCTCGTTTGTGAGTGCGACCGGCGGACGCGGGCGATGGCATTACAGATTTTCACGTTTGAAAATGGAATGGAATTCATCGTATATTTGAATTCACCAGAAATACTGTTCAATAGAAAAAGATGAAGTACGTGATTACCTAATTACATACAAATAATGCTAACCATGTAATACCCAGTGTGCATTACAATGTGTAATACACATTCAATACAACATATCAATTCTGTATAATATGATATAACATAGATAATAGGTTGATTTTAACTATACAAATGTTTTGTATGGTAGGCCTTGCGAAAATAAACTGATAAATCGGTGAAAATGTGGCACCTGAAGGTGCCAGGGTACTTGCCGCTGCCTTGAAATATATGCAATTATGCATACATAATAAATGGTGGTAAACACATCATCTCAAGGTAAGCACAATAATGCGTGTTTTAGGTACTAGTCTTTGATAATAAATGGCCTTAAAGAGTTTCTAACCCGGCCTCACTACCGGCCTAGAGCCGTGCATTTTTTTAGCTCTATTTATAACACACTTTCTTCGTGGTGACCAGCAGCGCTACCGCGAAAAACGATATTCGTAAACGGACGATTGTATTTGTATTTAAACTTACGTGAGACATATTTAAAAATTAACGATTAATACGGTACTACTCACGTTTATTTAGTCACTCGCGCGACATGTTTCGGAGAACATAGGCCTCCATTTTCAAGCACTAAGAGTGCTGAGTGTCCGTTCGGTTCGCCGCTCGCGTCACCGGCCCGTCGCGCATTGTATTTGTCAATCTCATGACGCCTTAATTGGAAAGAGAAAGATGCTCGAAATACTTCGATGTTCGCTGTACCAGGCCTGCTAAGCTGTCTGTTAGTCAAACTGGGAGGTATTCTAAGGATACGCGCCAGGGCTACCGACTAGATATTAAATTATCCCAGCAATACTTTTTATTTATTATCTGTATGGCTGCGTCACTTTTTTTTAAACTACAATTTCTCAGTCATTTACAGCCGCGTATGGACTGTCATCACAGATCAATAACGATTTCGCTATCAGCACACATGAAAGCAATAATGCTAAATCACTTATCTACTGCTTATCTAGCAATTCCCAGCACTTTGAGGAAAGTAATTTGTACTCCCACGGTGGCCGCACGTCCCACAATCTTCAAATCTCATTCGGACATCAATATTGCAAGCATGGTGATGTGTACAGTCAGCCGAGATAGACGGGTAGATTATAGAAGGGTAAAGGTAAAACATATTATAGTAATGGATCGAAAGCTCGTGAACGAAAAGCACTTTAAAAAGTAAGGAGGTACCCAATTTACGAATTACGAATAAAACATGAGAAAAGATAGTCACTAAGATATTCAATTTAGATGAAAAACTTGATAACATTATAGGTGAAAAACTTAACTAAAGGACCATGGCTATGTAGTTGTGCAGAGAATGAATTCGACTCCCTGGGAAGGACATAGTTTATACTTTTTACCTCCCAAATCAACCTTTACTGCTTACCATCATGGCCGTATGTTTGTTTGCAACAGTTGTAGTATTAAAGAAAAACTATTATAAATATAATATATTACACATATTATTTATATATATTCATATTATATAATTATAACATATATATATCGGACTACGTATAATTATGTAAGTACTTTAAGATTTGATGTATCACTGTATTGAAAAAATAAGTCCTCCTAATAACTCGGATCAGAGGTGTAGGGTTTGAACCGGTGTAGATTTTTCTTTAACGTTCGTAAGTGCATATGTAATGTGCCTAAATTGAAAAATAAAGATCTTTTATCTTTTTTTTTATTCCTACGCTGGTAGTTGCGTCTGTACGGTAAATTATACGGCTATTGCTGAACCAAAGATTTCCTTTGGTAGGATTGGTCCTTAAGGCCTAAGGATGGATTTAAGAAGTGGAGCCACCGCGATTTTTGATGTTAGTTTTTTGAGGTTTTGGCAGCTTCTGCTCTGGAGGAAAATAGTGTCTCAATCTTTATAAAGGCATTAATTGTGCTACTATTCCAAGTTTGGTACCATATGCGTATGACTTAAGGATGCCAAATTAATGTTAGGACTCATATTTGCACGATAGATATGATAAACTACGTAAAAAAAAAACTACGTACAAAAAATAAAAAAAATATGTCACAATGATTCCTAGCCCTCGTCCCCCAATACCTCAGGATCCAATTCTAATCATCTTCGATGAGTGCTTCGCGGTCCATTACACTGTAAAAAATATAAAACAATGATTTTGATTACCCAAAAAAGTAGAAACAAACAAGCAAGCAAACTAAAAGCGAAAGTTATTCGAACATAAATATACATGGGGGATTTCAACGCGAAACTGGGCAAGAGAGACGGCACAGAGCTGAGAGGGGGGCAATTTGGATACGGACGTCGGAACCACCGGGGCCATCTACTGGCTGGTTTCTTAGAGAAAGAGGGACTCTATATGATGAACTCTTTCTTCAAGAAACGTGAGCACAGAAAATGGACCTGGATGAGTCCGGATGGTGCAACAAAAAACGAGATTGACTTCATCATGTCGACGAAGAAACATATATTCAATGATGTCTCTGTGATCAATATCGCCAGGTTGAAAACTGATGATGGTAGGATCGTTTCATCCAGACCGGAGCTTCTGAGTGAAATAGAGCGCTTTTAAGGACAGCTTTACACATCAACTAGCAGACCCGTAGTTGATCTGGCGGAAGACCCTAGAGCCAGACTAACCCGGCACTATACTGAAGATATCCCGGACATCTGCTTGTACGAGATTAGAATGGCTCTTAAACAGCTAAAAAACAACAAGGCGCCAGGTGAGGACGGAATAACAGCCGAACTTCTGAAGGCGGGTGGTACACCGGTCTTAATGGGCCTTCAGAAGCTGTTCAATTATGTCCTACTGGAAGGGAGAACGCCAAAGGCATGGAACAGAAGTGTGGTGGTGTTGTTTTTCAAAAAAGGCGACAACGCTTTATTGAAAAACTATCGACCCATCTCACTTTTGAGCCAAGAGTCATTACGAATCGTCTCGCACGCGAGTTAGATGACTTCCAGCCTCCCGAACAAGCCGGTTTCCGAAGAGGCTTTAGTACCGCTTTAGAACGCCACCATGTCAGTCCGAGTTCAGAACCAGAGCTCGAAACCTATTCCACTGCAGCGTGGGGTCAGACAAGGAGACGTTATCTCTCCAAAGCTGTTTACTGCTGCACTGGAGGACGTTTTCAAGACTTTGGACTGGAGGAGGAAAGGCATCAACATTAACGGCGATTACATCACTCACCTTCGATTTGCCGACGACATCGTAGTCTTGGCTGAGACCATGGACGATTTGAGCACAATGCTAGATGACCTCAGTAATGCCTCTGAGCGAGTTGGTCTAAGGATGAACATGGACAAGACAAAAATCATGTCGAATGCCCATGTCGTACCAACTCCCGCTGTAATCGAAGTTGTAGGTGAGTATATTATACCTAGGTCAAACTATCCAGTTAGGAAGATCCAACTTTGAGAAGGAGGTCAATCGTCGAATCCGACTCGGCTGGGCAGCGTTCGGGAAGCTACAACACATCTTTTCTTCCAATATCCCGCAGTGTCTCAAGACGAAGGTCTTCGACCAGTGTGTGTTGCCAGTGATGACATATGGTGCTGAAACGTGGTCGCTTACTAAAGGCCTCATAAGAAGGCTCAAAGTCACCCAAAGAGCAATGGAGAGGGCTATGTTGGGAGTGTCCCTGCGTGATCGCATCAGGAATGATTTCATCCGCAGTAGAACCAAGGTTACCGATATAGCTCTCCGGATCGCCAAACTTAAGGGGCACATTGCGAGCAGAACCGATGGCCGTTGGGGCGGAAAGGTTCTGGAGTGGCGACCACGAACTGGTAGACGCAGCGTGGGTAGGCCTCCCACAAGGTGGACCGTCGACCTAGTTAGAGTCGCGGGATACCGCTGGATGTGGAAGGCGCAGGATCGGTCTTTTTTGTAGTGTACCATTTCCACTATGGCGAAATCCGGACCAAAAGCTAGTAATTTATAGTCTGTTAACATAAATGTTACTCTCTGTACACCGACTACCTACATAAAGAAATGATTTCTCACGCGTCACATAATATAACTGTAAATTACTGGACCAGTAGCTATTCTAATGATTATATTTTTAATAACTTTTGTTTCCCACCTTTCAGTACCATAAAAATAATGGTTTATACGAGTAGACAGATCATTTGCGATTTGCATATTTTGTATCTGCAAAACAGCGACATAGACAAAGAAAAAATATTAGACGAAACAAGATAATTATAACATCAAGACTGAAAGGGATATTCTAATGAAAATTTGAATAGGCTTGAAAGAGAAAGCGCTCATCATTTTGTTCTTGTCATAGTTTTACTTTAAAACTGTTGTCATTTTTTAATTGCCGCCTTTTTTGACCGACAAACTGTAACAAAATAAATAGCGAAATTCTATTATTTTTGGGCGCACGCGCGCAAAATGGCGACTTCAGTAGACTGTGACTTTAGCTACCCCAGCCTAAGAGAATCTAATGTCGATACTGCCAAAAGCGTATACCTGAGTAACCGAAAGAGTAACCTGTCATAACACTAAAGTACATTTATACATCTTTTCGCACGTTTTATGATAAAGATATTCAACTTTTAAGATTAACCGGAAATTCCGTACGATGTGTTTTCAGTTTGGCGTAAACCACGACATCCAGTTCAATTCCCACATCGATGTCTTCATGGTCGCGGCAGCTCGCACAATGGCAGCTGCCAGAGGCGCATTTGGTAAGTACGTATTAAAATTAAAGCTCCGAGTGTGCTAGGTTAACCACAAAATTATGATTTAACCAATCAGCGGGGAAAACAGACAATTTCGACGGAACTTCGCGGCTGGTCGAAATACGAGTACTAACCTAACTTAACTCCTTAATTAGAGGTGCCATTGGACGATTTTTCTGTGTCTGGTCTCAGTGCCTTAGCGTATTTTAAACGATACAATTATAAAAAGTACCTACGTAATATCGTCATTATATTATAACATCCAGTTGGTAAAACTATTTTTAAGGTCTTGGTTGCTACACTCAAAGAGATAGACCCTTACAAATTTATATTTATATTTTTTGGTCTTACTAGTGTTACAAAAATACTGGGGATCTATTTAAGGGCATATTCAGTATCGTGTTCTGATTAGTAAAATGCGACAGAAAAACTTATTTGTCCTTTTTATGAAGAGTTTGCTGACTTGGACGACGGTACCCATAGAAAAAAATATCGGGGCTAATAATTTTTCGTCCGCTATTTCATGGTCCAAACATGATACCGAATACGCCGTTAAACAAATCCCCACAATTTTTGTAACACTAGTGACACCAAAAAATACTGTGTCCTGGTTTATTTCAAACCAGTGTTGAAACAGTTCGTAGCATAATATACTTCTTTAACGTTTGCCAAAAGACGCTTACAAGCCTATTCATTAACCAACCCAATCTATTAACCTGGACTATTTCCTTGGGTATTACCTTCAATTACTCCATCCTCTTTGCTGTTATATGAGCGCCACCAAAGTCCGGTCCTGACTTCGGCGCGCGCGCTGTGATCTATGAATGGCGTTGCGGTCGTGTGGCGGGAAGTCGCTTGCCAGCATTACTCAGTACCATCTCCAATAAGTGAACAGTTTTAATCCTTATTACAACGGGGTAAAGTCTACGCATGGTCAGGCAAATGCGCTCCTAGTACCGAATTGTTAAGTGCCGGGAAATAGCTTCATGGGATATCACAATTTAGATTCTTGCGGCGCTTCTTTGAAGACTTCCTCGAGGCGCCCTCTTCAAGATTAAAAATGTCTAGGGATTATAAGCTAGAGACTACCGCAAAAATCGAAGTTCTAAAAATTCGGGCATTTTTATGTTTTAATCCATTTAAGGTGTAATTAGAAAGACAGAGCGATTTTCGATGTTCGCGATAGGACCCCTGAGCTCATTGATACATTAACATTACATATATAAAAATAGGAGGCAATGTGAAGAATACATAACCGAAGTGGGCCCGCAGTATATTTATTTTAGCATAGTAAATGATTGTCTGAACCCTGAAATTTAATAGGTAATATAAAGATCGTTCTTCAGATATGCGACATATAGTTACGTCAATAACTGTTTTGAATTAGTGCATCCTTCATTACATTTAGAAATATTATAAATAATTTATTGCAAATAATAAGTAAAAAGTTAAGTCCATAATGTTTTTTATAAACTAATTTAACCACTTATTCAATGTACAGTCAGCAGCAGAAGTTGCTAAGTGGTCCATGTGCTCAAAATTATCTTAACACGCTCTTTTTCACTTTGCTGACTGTACACACAGCAACACTCTTAGCTGTACATCTTATGCCTTATATTATAAGGTCCACCAATGTACAGCTAAGAGTGTTGCTGTTAGTACCAAAACGCAGCGGCTGAGGCAATTCTAAATTCGAATGGAATCGACGCGCGCTGCCCGCCTCACAGTTGAACGACCTGCGCAATACCTACTAACATCGCCTAGGTTTTTTGTGCAGTGAATCAACCAGCCAGTTCACTACCACAACCCAATATTTTGACAATTAAGATATTATCTTAATTTAAAATTATGCAACGAGTAAGTAAAGCCATAACATGTGTTTATCCAAATATTGTATGCACTACAGACCACACGGGAGAGACTCATTGAAACAACAACATTGAAAACATGTTTTTTAATTAATCTTTACACGTATTATTTCCATGAGAGCCAGCAGTTGTACCGGGATCAAAAAATACCCATTTTATCTTTATTAGGCAATAAAATTAAGATAACTGGACGTGCCTGGGAAACGTCCATTCATACTTGTCCCGCAGTAATGTTATCCCGGATTCGGTGGTCATAAATTGATACATTTAAGGTTTGCAACTTTGCCAACAGTGCGGAAGGAGGAAATCGCAGATTGGAAGATACCATAAACCAAATCTCTGTCTCTCTCTGCAATAAACCAAAGGTTAAAAGAACAGGATAAAGCAAATAGCTAAACTTGTAGTTATACCTACCTAGTTGGTTACTAAGTTCTGTTACTCGATTTGCAAACTCTTTTCTTGCGTTAAAACAAATGCTACCGAAAAAATTAAAAAATTACATAATATGGCGGTTTGTCAGTTATAATTTTATAGCACACACAACACTTATCTCATCGTATTTATAATGGATTGGGGTCTAAAAGAAAATCGTGTCGCTGTAATTGCGTTGCACAAATGCGGGCATCCGCCAAACGTGATTTTGAAGTTGCTTCGAAATCTGAAAATCAATAAACAATTCGTTTATCGTACCATTAATAGGTACAATAGTACCCTGAGCTTTGATGACCGCAAGAGGTCTGAAAGACCACGCACCGTTCGGACCCCAGCTCTAATAAAGGCAGTGAAGGCGAGAATCGCAAGAAACCCCGTCCGGAAGCAAAAGTTGTTGGCAATTCAGATGTCTATGAAGAGAAGCTCCCTTAAAAAAGTTATCAATCAAGACCTTGGACTACACGCTTATCGTAGACGGAAAGGTCATTTGCTTAATGGACGATTGAAGACTATGAGGCTGAAAAGAAGTCGTGTGCTACTGAAGCGGTACGCACAAAATGGCCACCGAAATATATTATTTACAGACGAAAAAATTTTTACCATTGAAGAACGTTGTAACCGCCAGAATGACAGAGTGTATGCAAAAAACAGTCAAGAAGCGAGTGTAGCTGTTCCGAGAGTGCAACGAGGCCATCATCCCTCGTTTGTCATGATTTGGTTAGGTGTGTCATACTCAGGGTTAACACAGGTCCATTTCTGTGAAAAAGGTGTCAAGACTGGGGCTAAAGTCTACCAGGAAACCGTTCTGGAACCAATAGAGAAGCCTTTAAACCACTCTCTATTTCAAAACCAGCCCTGGGACTTTCAACAAGACTCAGCCCCTGCACATAAGGCAAAAACAACTCAAGCCTGGTTTCGAAGCAACAAAATTGACTTCATTGCCCACGAAGACTGGCCCTCCTCCAGCCCGGACCTCAACCCCCTGGATTATGCTATATGGCAGGTTATTGAGGAGAAAGCCTGTGTTAAACCCCACACAAATCTTGATTCCCTCAAGCGGGCCATAGTCAAGACAGTGACGGAATTAGATATGACAACCGTGCGTGCCGCTATTGATGACTGGCCTCGTCGTCTGAAGGCCTGTGTTCAGGCCCAAGGAGGCCATTTTGAATGAAAGTGACAAATGTAAATCCTGATTGTGTGTACTTCATTTTAATATATAATTTATTCAACTTTCGTTAGTATATTTTATGTAGATACGGATTTTTACAGTAACATAACTTAGTAACCAACTAGGTATAGTAATTTGATTTTGGTAAATATTCGGTACGATATCACAATAAGTGTCGCATTATGCGTCACAAAAATATTTGTTACAGAAATAATTTTTATATAGAAGTATTAGTAAAACTTAAAATGTATTTATTTTGATACTAAATATGCATTTATTTAAGTAACCGTTATGCATTTATAAAAGAAAACGGTAAGGAGCAGTTATGACTATTCTTAAGGTTAAATTTCTATGTTTAATGTGTACCTAATATTTGTAAGAAACTAAATAAAATATACAGTTAAATATGATAAGTAATAAATAGTATCAAAATAAATAAAACAGTATATTTTAATATATAACATATATTTATTTAAATACTAAGTGTTGTTTTCAAACACAGCCATGGTCACTTGAACCAAGTCACGACCAGTAGGTAACCAGCATCATAAAGACCTTTAGATGATAAGATAATGATAATTACCTCGGCCTACTCACTCCAGCTCCCATCATAATCGTGGCAGAACCATCCCCATTTCCTTACTCACAGATACCATCTAAATTTCGTACTGGTAATTTATTTAATTATTAGACATTGTTTCCCCGCGCGTGCGCGGTCGAGGCGTGACGATAACGTGATGCTATCTCTTTCATAGTCTGTGAAAGGTTATATAAATCTAAGAAACCAATGTATGACTTATCACCTTCTGCTTTAGAGAGTCTGATGTTGAGCCTTCATTATAGATTCAATACTGTCACAACCTCGTATGATTACTAACGCCATCTTGGAACATTTGCCTTGTGTTGTTGAGATAGAGTTTATTCTTAAAGAAGAAGGTAGATACGATGTTGTTTAAATGAACAGTCGTAATGCTCTTTACCGAGTGCTATAAGTTCTATTGGCGCCAATAGAAATTACAAAACGTATGTTCACGATCACGACTGAAGGTATAGCGAGTGCTGACACTAATACATTATTGGGGTCTATCGTCTTCTTCACAGACCAATAAAAGCTTAGAAACAATCTGCCCTGAACTTGTCGGCGTGTCCGATAAAAAAACCACTAAGTACCTAATATTTAGGTACATCATCAGTTCTTGTTATGCCTCATGAATGTGTAGGATTACTAAATACCTAGAAAACGTAGTGCAAAATAATTATCACATGCCTTTCTCGTGTCTTTTAAAAAACGCATTAACAAATATTTAATGCTTTTATTACGGAACTAGCAGGAAATGTAATAGTACCTACTACACAGTACGAAGTGCAAAATTTTAAATATGCTTATTCTTACTATTTGCCATCTGGTGACATTAAACGGTTGCAGAAATCACGCTATTAAGGAATGCTTTAGTAGCGTTAAAGTATCGATGATGCTACAGAATTAAAAAGCCTATATTGACACGGAATACTAACACGATCGGCCCTAGTTTTAAAGCAAACATTCGACTCCTATTTTTAATATTTTCTTTTCGCCTAGTGCGACCATTCCAACCGCGCAATGTGAAATTGAGTTTCAAAACTAGGAATAATAGAGCTTACAGCTAAACAAAATACTTAATTGAATAGGATATTACGAGTACATAGCAGCACCAGAGAACTGGCAAAGCGGGTGAGTTGTTCAAAAATAAATTTTGCTCTCTTATGCCAACCCAACTGGGGAAGTACCTCCTCCTTACAGAAGACCACAGCCATAATAGCACTGCTACCTTTCAGGTATGTAGTGTTCTGTTCCTGATGGTGAGTAAGGTTCCCAGAGCTCCAACCCCCCTTAAAGGCCGGCAACGCGCTTGTGACTCCCCTGCTGTTGCGGGTGCCTATGGGCGACGGTAATGGCTTACCACCAGACAAGCCGTCTGCTCGTTTGCCGCCTATGTCATAAAAATAATTATTATAGATACAGATCATTTCCAAGAGAACAAGAGCGGGTATAGACAGTTTTGAACACCTTGCCAGCTACTTCTGCGGTTTCCTGTACTACAACTAGTTGAAAACTTGAACCAAACAATTACCTATCAGTGGCGGCGGTCATTTGTCTCGGTATTGTTTTACCGCACCAGTGCGCTAAGTCGTGGCCGTGCACAATCACGCTTCCGATCCGAGTCGTCACCGATTACTGATAGTCACTTGTTTGTGTTTGTTCATTAAAGGCATCTGGAGGACACAAATAGTTTATTGAAAAAGACAATTTCACTCAAATCGTAAAAATGTGTTTTTTTGATAAAATATCAGAGTAACTCACGAAAGCTTAAATACAAAATCATATGTTTTCATAAAACGTCTGAAAAATACATAGAATTATTCGACACGCGCTTCTAAAGTTGTTACACAAGAAAAAGGGAGACATCGTCAGTTGTTACGAGAAGAAGACAAAAAGAACATTATAATAATATAATATTATATATAATTTTATAACATTATAATAACAATTAAAATATGTATTTATTTAATCAGTTCAAAT
The DNA here is from genome assembly GCA_022674325.2 of Grapholita molesta. Lineage (NCBI taxonomy): Eukaryota > Metazoa > Arthropoda > Insecta > Lepidoptera > Tortricidae > Grapholita > Grapholita molesta. The sequence continues at coordinate 15,777,780 of CP053124.2, read as the reverse complement.
ATATATATATGTTTACACTTTTATTATACCGTGTTTACACACTGTAATTTAATACACTAGATAAACAAACCATCGGGCCTATCGTTAAATTCTGATAATAAATCTGTCTCCTGGTTAATATTGCAGCATTGAACTGCCCTTCATTTTTGATAAAAACACAATTTTAAGGCGGATACGGACTAATCTAACGACGATTACTAAACTATTAGGAATCTGTCTGACCACGCCGGAAACTTGCGGTCTGTCTACTGTTTATCTATTCACCAACATTTTGCCTCCCTCCCAATATAACCTGACCCCAGATTTGCAGCAACATTGACCACAGTTCTATACTGGACATCTTGTGACGATGCCGGCAAATGTCCGTTACGTGCCTCAATAGCCTCGTCTGATGAACCATTATCTCAGCTAGGTCTTCTAGCCGCAAGAGATCATAATTTTCATTGCTTACCGATCGCCTTAGACTAACGAAATCCAGTATAATGTGATATCCAATTCCACCCATACTTATTACGGATCTGTAAGCATCTAAACTGGACCCAGACGTTAAGCGGCGAATACTTTGTCAGTTCAGAAAATGCGCAATTTTATGTCAGTCCATTGGGAAATTGGAAGCAATCAGCTGCCTCGTCAATGTTTTACGATTTCACTTTATTAGCTGAAAATAGACTACATACAAAAGTACAGTTATTATCCATTACAGGGCTGAAGTACTCCATAAACAATAAACTAGCACTTTAAGTAACTTACTACAAGATTAAATTGAGTCTAATTATTATAATTGTCAGTGCACGGAACGTGTCAATTCTTACGTCTTAAGCCGACCTGCAAGTTACTGCCGCAAGTTTTGAGACCAACTCATACGCAAGACAAAAATGTCATTATGTGGATTTTTGTTTTGCATATGAGTTACAATAACTTGCCAGGTGTAAATTCGGCTTTACACGGTACATAGCTTAAATAAGCGCCTTCTAAAAGTAAATGTGTTTCGATGGGATGGGTTCTAGATCTACACACGAAAATAAACATATCGTGTCTGATAACGTATGTAAAGCTAGAAAATTCGATCGAAAACTGTACAATAACTCACTGTTATATCCTAAAAGCACGGAGCATCTCCGCTCCGCCGCGTCACGCGCCGCTGTGCGTTCATAGACCCCAACGACACTTTTTTAGACCCGAAACAGTCAAAACGAATAAAAAGCCACCGCTTACGAAATCACGAAAACTCGTGTTGTCAAAATTACCCTCGGATACCATTTCGGCTGCCGCCGTTTTTGTATAATCTGTACTCTACGCCGGTACAATAAAAAGAAAATTATCTTTTGCCGATAGTCATAGGTATGTTTGCGCGCGTACGCCGACGGCAAAGAATAAATTGCTCCAAGTGTCAGCTAAACTCATAGTTCGGACGCAATTTGTTTTCTACAAAGGGCTCATTATTTGAAGGCATAATTTGGACGCCTCGAAGGAAAGTATGTCGAACGCTGAACTTTCTTTTACATTGTTGATATAAAATCTCGCTATCTCTGAATGCATTTATTTCCTTTTATTGTACGTGGCTGCTATTGAAAGTATTCCTATTCATGGCATCAATTATTGAAACGTTCGGTTGTACCGTCAAAGTAGGTACTTAAAGATGGAAATGTAATTTATCCTGTTTTAGTAGGAAAGCTCCTAGAATGTAGTAATTAGCTACATCCTTAACGAAGTCGTTAGTGACCTGGCCTTCGACGCAGGAGGAACCGGGTTCAGGGAATTTATTTGTGTGTTTATCACGCATATGTATTCTATATTTATGTAGATACCCTAAAGAATCTATTCTTTTACGTAAATATTTAAGTATTTATGTATATTTGTCATCTAGTATATCTACCTAAATCAAATGACTTACGTACTCTCTACGACTATCCCAAATTGTGTAATATTGTCCTAAAATATTTATTATTGATTTATTTATTCCTCGTAACTAAGTAACACATTAGTTTCGGGCACACATGAAAAGCGTCATTCTTATAAACCTGCTGTTGATTGTTCTTTTAATGTACCCAATATAGAAATCTAAGCCTATCGGCACTAGTACATACGAGTAACTATTAGATGCCTACTGGGGTATTTACTACCTATTTACAATTAGGTACTAGTTTTTTAAATATTCTTCACCAATATTACTTGATTCGCGGCATTTAATGACATATTATGGACCGCCATAACATATCATTAAATGGTACCGACCAGCGGTGCCGTCGGTCCCGGGAAATACTTCAAGAGTAAAATAAACAAAGGATTATTAGACGAACATTATAGCTAAAAAAAATCGACTCAGAAATGTAAAAAATTCTAATCGGCAGGCATAACAAACACTATAGTGTTATAATCTGCAGTACCTACTCTTACACGCAAAACTATTGTTTGCTATACTCGTACGTCTACTATAGATATCAAACATCCAATAATATAAGTACATACGTATACGTACCAACAGTTATATATAATAACTTACAACATTTTGCTTTTTATTTTATTTCATAACTATTCTCAGGGTGGTTAAAACCATAAGACGAAATGATCATGGTTGACATTTTATCGTCTATCGCGCTATCTGTCACTTTCGCACTCACATACTTGTTAGAACGTGACAGATATTGTGTCAAGTAATAAAAACCCGACCATATTAGGCTAGCAGTTATAAGAGACATATACTATTATGAATATTATAATAAGTGTGTACCTATGAGAAACAAAGTGACCTCCCCATTGTTAGCTAATGCAGTCTGTCAGAAACTCAGAATGCAGGCATTTCTGCAAATTATGTAAGTATTTGGAAATGGTACACGCATGTATAATTATTATTTATTACGATTTGAATAGCCTTAAAAATGCAATAGCGATAGAGAGGTAGAATGGAAATTTACGAATTCCACGATATCCACAACAGCGACATCTATTTAAGTCGTGCTGGAACTCACCAATACGCTTTTAACGCCAAAGACAAATCGAATCGAAAGGCATTAATACTCCTTTACAGTAAGAGCCCTTTTATTGCAACTACTTCAGTCGACTGGGCGATCAAAGGTTTAAAGATGTTTGCAGCTACAGCTGTCAGAAAATACGGTAAGTCAGCGCTCTTAAAGGCAGTTTAAGGTAACTTGGTACATGATGGCCGTCAGTCCTAATCGCTAATCTCTTAAAGGTATTCATTGTCTTAAAGACAGGATCCAACCGGCTCGGCTGGTGTGAATTCGACGTCGGTCAACCACCGTTACGGCCGACCGCGCCACCGCCGCTGCCACGAGTCTTGAACTTTACAGCGATGAGCTTGGAATACAACGGATCTTTTGAGATTTAGAATTAAAAATATCCATCGAAAATATATGTCTTCACGAGCTCGGAAAGAACTGTTTCATTCTTTAAAAACAGATAGCCAAGTTGCATTCTATTCACAAGAGTGCAAAGTAATTTCATACAAATTATTTTTTATTTTGATGTTAGCTGGTTGGATATTCTTTTTTTTTTAATGATAAATGATTAATGCCTATACATTTTTAAAGTTTTAGAGTATTTTTTTCCTTGTGGTAGTGAGGTGAAAGATTATGTGTTTCACTCGTGAGCAAAGTGTGTTCCCCTCTCTTTGAAACCCGTGCTTAGGAATGCTCAAGATTCCACTCTTTGAACCAAATTTCAATTTTGGAATCGTTCGCTAGTTCGGGTCTCAATATTACCACGAGAAGGTAAACACTAACTTTGCCCCGTCCCGTTGTATAACAAATAACTATTGAAATTTTATTACTTGAAGAACATTACCTCTAGCATTTCCACGTTGGAATAGTTTGGGTAACGTTTGTACGAGAATGACTTGGTGTGTGGTTTTTTTTATGACATAGGCGGCAAACGAGCACACGGTTTGCTTGGTGGTAATTATCGTCGCCCATGGGAACCCGCAACACCAGGAGAGTCACAAGCGCGTTGCCGGCCTTTGAGGGGGGTTGGAGCTCTGTGAACCTTACTCACCATCAGGAACACAACACTACATACCTGAAAGGTAGCAGTGCTATTATGGCTGTGGTCTTCTGTAAGGAGGAGGTACTTCCCCAGTTGGGCTGCCCCAGATTCAAGCGTGATGGTCATCACTATGCCCTGCCTCTCATTGTTGGACGTAGTTTATTGACATACCCGGGTTCCCGCCTTATGTCAGAGTCAATAGCCTAGGTCGCTACAGCGATTGCGCATCCCCCCCGGGCCTCCCCTAGGACCCCTAATGTTGCGTTTGTCGTAAGGTATTTCTAAAATATTGAGACTTTTTAAAATTACTATATGTAGAATATACAGGGTGAATTTTAAATCGTGAATCGTAACCACGTTTACCGGTAAAACTACTTAAGGCTAATACAGAGCACTAGTGTTAATTACAATTAAGGACCCGATTAATTAATTGTGAACAAAAACAGAAAGTGCGTCCCCACTTGTCATCCGCCTTGGTCACCCTACACAAGTCACGTGACTTGCAACGCAATGTTTATCTAAGTGCAAAGGTTATCTTATCAATCTTATTATGCAATAAATGCATAGTGAAATTTGTTAATTAAACACTCAAAATCATCCTATAAATTTACTCACATAAAAAAGAAACAGATATTGCAACAAAAAAAATATTTATTTACACATATTTTAATAAATGTTCGAAATGCTGGCCCTGGACTTCCAAACACAAATTTGCTCGTCGCCTGAGATTGTTCTTTACTCTTCTTAACACAAAAACGTTGGCTTTTACTGCCTCAACAGCTCTTACGATTTTTTGACGCAGTTCCGCTACAGTTTCAGACGGTTGATCATAAGTGGTACGGATGTAGTCCTGACGCATTAAGCAGTTGCCAAACGTAACGTTGACTTACGTGAAAAAGACGTGCAGCAGCTCTAGTACTCGCTTGAGGATTACGATTAAAAAATAATCGTATGTTTCTGTACAGCCTATCCGGAAGAAGTCGTGGTCGACCGCGAGCCTGAGCGTGCACAGGCACAGTAAATTGGCCATACTCTCGTAGGTTTTGCACCATCCTCATAATTAAATGTTGTCTCGGTACCGGCGACTCAGGATACCTTCTTCCGAATAGTTCTTGCGTTTGACCAATTCTGCCAGTCTGAGCGTACCAAGATACCATATCGAACCTTTGTATGTTCGTGTACGGAGACGGTGGAGGCATTTTAATACCATTAATTGTAATATAACTTTATTTTATGAGTAAATACGATTTAAATACTTATGTTGACAATGTCGGGGATGTTGACATAATTGACAATACGTTGTGCCAAAATTCTATCCAGCCAACTTCAATATTAGGAGGTTGGATATCTAATGTTGAAATTTTCATGACAAGTACGAAACATGAATGTAGGGTGACTAAGAGATCTAAAAAAATAGGACAAATCCAATTAAAAGTTGATAAAATAAAAACATACTTAATTTAGGTTTAATGGCATTGTAAGTTATTGTTAACTATGTATAGAGTTAAAAAAAAATATAACGATTCACGATTTAAAATTCACCCTGTATGTATGTTACTAAATCAATAGACATGTTCTAATTTTAGGTCAATTTGTGTAAGGTTGTCCCGAAATATTTATTTATTTATTTAAATTTAGAATTCCCTTCTTTTATAGAATAACAAGTAAATTTATTGACAGAAATTACAATCGTATTATAATAACCCAAAAGTACTTAACTAGTTACAGTATAAAATCTAAAAAAGGCCCTTGAGGCATTGTATCAAAGATGCTGGCGGCATTACCTCGTTGTATCGCAATGCTGATACGTTGTGCGAGCCGCCAGCTCTTCGGTCACCAGTTACAAATTAGTTTATCTAGTCTTGTAGTTTCTGTGAGCCTACGACTTCGTTTCCAGTACAAAATGGCTTCCAAAACTTACCCCAATATTCTAGTGACCCCAATATTTTATCCCTGCCTTTAGATATTATTCAATAAGCAAATTCACGCTATAAAAAAAGTTGTCATTGCCAAACTCATGCGCGATTGAAAGACTATCTCTTAGACTACACCTGTGGACTCCACCTTTGTGGACCAGTCTTTGTTGAGTTACATTTGGCGGATGATCGGAAAAAATTGCCCTTCCAGCGCGTTTATTTGCCCTTTTCCATAGATAGTAAATACTCAATTGTGTTAAAAAAACATATTTCTTTGGTATAGTTAGAAATGGCAGGCAGAGGCGGGTGTCATTGGCACTGACAGCAAAAAGGCCGTGAAATGCCAACAACCTGCGCTCATACTCCATCGACTTACCGAATGCCTTTGCCTTTGACAACCAGTGTAAATTGGACTTAGACCATAACCTAGGGCCATAGCAAAGATGGCATTTGTTTATATAAAACGCAATTGAAAGGAAAATAGTGTATACAAAAGGTCACGTGATTTTTCTTAGATCTGTCATTTTGACTACGGCCCCTGTATTTAATAGATATAGTAAGACACATTGAATACCTATACCAACTTGGCCAGCGATGTACCGACATAAGTAAATAAAAGTGCTTAATTAAATGAAGTCAAAAGTGTAAAATAAATTACATATTTTTAATGCACCTTGCTTTCACCTAAATGTTTTTAAAGATTTCACGTGCTAGCCGGAAAAATCTATTACAGTTATATTCATAACCATTAACAAAGTTATTTCGGCAAGTGATAATTACTCGAGATAACGAGAGAATATCTATGCCCTTGACTGAATATGCGGTTCCTCTCATCTAGACTATAATATCATAATAAAGTTTTTTAACTTGGTATAAAAAGCATCCAAATTGACGGATGTTTTATCGTCACCTCGGTAACCAGATCCATTATGCCACTGGTACCGTGAGCGCTCGGCAAGTCTTGGGAATGCAGGTGCACCCGCTTAAGCGTCACGGCGCAGGCGCACATTATGCACCCTCTTTAATTAGCCTGCTTTATGGCGGCCATCATTAAAACGATCTAATTGAGGGCTTTTGGAGCTCTAGCAACCGCAAGTTTTAGGATTGGATAAATAAATAAATATTACAGGACATCCTGTATCTATAGTTCCGTGCTAGAGTTGAATGCTAAGCCTAGCAGGCTAGCAGGTTGTCTGAAAGTCTCTTACGAAGTTTCTTAATAAGTAAGTTGAAGAGAAGAAATACTTGAACAGATGAGTGGCGGGCGATAGAGGAGATCGATCAGTTTAATATTGGTAGAGTTTTGCTAGGTTGCCGATGCCTTACATATGAATTACTATTACAAAAAGACTAATATATAAATGGGAAATCGTCCTTGAGTCTAAGTTATTTCAAAAATATTATACCTGTAACAATAAACATTATGTACCTATGCAGAGTCTACTTATGTAAAACTTCAATCAACTTAACACAGATATGTACGTAAAACTACGGCAATTATCGGCGCTGCAGTTATCAATTGACAAATCGCCAGACTTCTACTGTAGTTTCCCAAATAATACACATTTCCATATAGGGCTACGAAACCAATTTGTCAATCACTGACGAGCTCGCACCATTTCCCCACAATAATATTCATTTTTAAATTCATATTTAATCCAAGCACGGCGGAGGCGTCGACCGCCACGCGCCGCCGCGTGCGCAGCGACCGTGGCAAATGTAAGGTGCATGTCCTGGCAGGTGATGTTACTGATGTTGGAGTTCAAAACTAGAGACTACCAGTCAAGGGCTACTATCTTTAAGAACTTTTCATCCATAATTGTTCAAAAGCGTAAACAATTCTGTCCGTTTATTTATACTTGCGAGAGTCTAAAGTATATAACAGTAAACATTAATGTACAGTAATGTTCACTTAATAGACCATTACTATTATACTTTAAAAACTCGCAAGTATAAAATAATCGTAAAACAATGCTATTTCAAATATTATTTCCTTCAATAATCAAAGTAATGAACGAATTACCATAAGAATGTGTGGTATTAAGAACGTCTATATATTCTATGAATTTGACGGTCTACTACGCATTCGGAAAACTATATAAGGATTAAAATACCTACATATATTGTGCGATGTAGTTCCTAGAAGATAGAGTTTTTATGCTACTCTTTGGACCACCAAAGGTGATTTTTAATGTAGTTTATTCGCAGCGACGCGTTACAAAATGTTTGGAAATGATTTGCTACAGGAGAGTAAACTTAGGGATTCACCGACCTATTTAGTGAGGCGCTACCGCCAAAAACGATATTCGTAAATTTCGGACGATTGTCACTCTCATGACGTCTTAACACGTTGAACGCCAGGCCAAAAATGTAGTATTTCCATTGAAGCCACGGGGGTCACCAGTGAGCCTAACCATGTTGAACCATTGGAGCCACGGGTGTCACCGGTGAGCCGTGGTGAGCATTCATTTCAAACCTGCTTCACGGGCCACAGATCACTTATTCCATCCAAAAACGTATGAAGAATGAGCCGCGTGGCCTTAGGGAAGATACTAGTTGCCTTGGTTCTTTTGTACTGTAAAGGACTTATGATTTTTTCACAATTTTTTATACTTTGGTAGGGTTGCCTTACACGTCATATATGTAATGTATAGTTGTAAACTGAAAAATAAAACTTTTAACATGGAGTTTTGTAAAAAACTAAAGTAAATAAGTTATTAATGTATATATTACTTATATAGATACGCGGCAGCGTGGCAAGCCAAGTTCAAGCAAACGAACTGGCTAGCCAGCGCCGAGTGTTACACGAACCGCTTGGTGCCACTTTTGACCGTTCTATAACTCAAAACCTCTTTAACGTAAACACATAAAACTACGTGTGTTTAATTTTATCCATAAGGATACCTACAAGCCCAAATTTCATGGAGCTAGCTCAAAGGGTTATATAGATATGAAGGTCAAAAAGTTGTAAATTTTAGCACTGATTGAATGACTGACTATAGTACTTAAACCTACTTTTAGGTGACCTAGAAGGATGAAATTTGGAATCCAGATCGGTAATTGTATGTTAGCGTAGGGGGCATACATTTTTTTATTGTAGCATTGGAACCGTTACAATGTTACTAGCAGATATTTGAAACTATCTTAATATATGTATTATTATATTTGCTATACCGTGTGTCTCCGAAATTGGGGCTTTAAATGTAAGGATCGATTTTGCTAATAAAACTGAGCAACTTTTAGTCTATAACTTTTGAAAATAACTGGATTGGTAAAAAATAATACAGTTCAAAACTTATTAGAGCAATTAATGCATTGCAAAATCATCAGTTTTTGAAGTGTGACAGATGATCTGGTTCATGGGATGTCTTTAATTAAAAAAAATAGTATTTAGTTTGTATGATAAAAATGATATCATTAAATAACCGTTATTTATTTTATTTTATTTATTTTATTAATTTGGGGCATCAACAGTAATACCAAAAAAAAAATACACAGCATAACATTTAATATTATTTTACTAGTTGTAAACTAAAAGTAGTTCATAATTATGAGCACAATTAATCCTTACATTTAAAGCCCCTATGTCGGAGACACGTAGTATAACAGAAATATAAATACAAAAAACTTGTAACACACTCTCAACAACCGGCCAACTGTGTGTCGTCGGCGGCGGGCGGCGCCACATAATTATACACAGAACAGAAGTAAATCTACATAAAATCTCAACGAACCGCGGGTAAACCTGGCTCAACGAACTAGTAATATACAGAAATCGACTCGAGCTCAAAAATGACCCCACAGGCTAGTGTGCCGCGAACGATCGACTGAGCCGCGGCGGAGTTTGACAGCGTTAGTAGTACAGAAGCTTTCTATGACATAAGATGTCAGCTAATATAAAATTGTTGAAATAGAAAACCGTATAGAATGCCTTCTTCTGCGGTAAAATGGTACCTAACTCTAAAATGGACTCCACAAAAATACAAGAAAATCGATGGGATCCATTGGATTGTGAAGTTTAACCCTGAAGATGATAAACAATTATTGAAAGTAACGTATTGATGTATAGACTAATCCCACAAAGAACATAGATGTAAAAAAGGAGAGCCAAGTTCAATACAAAAATTATGCTTGGCTTGCGGGCAAAAGGAATGGAGATCTAAATGAGTGCCAAGTTTTATGCAAAATCCATATATATTATATTTATAGGAACAAAATAACATTATGAACAAGTATTAATGGATACCTTAGGTATCAAATAAAGCAATTGTTATACGTATTATACCTATAACAATTGCTGTTATTTAAATAAAATATGAGAACTTCAATTAGGTTAGATTTGAGTTGGCCAGTTTTCATTGCATCAGTCATTTTATAAAGTTATTCACATATATTTTAATTCTGATAAAAACTGGCCAAGTCAAAGCTAACCTACTTTAAGATCTCGCATTTTATTTAAATAACAGCAATTAGGAAGGAATAATACGCTTTTTCTCACCGGTGAGTCGCGGCATGACCCCCGCGGCCCCCGCGGAAGAAAGTTCGCAATTCCTTCCGATTAGGCCACGCGGCTCACCGGTGAGCCTTTTAAGGATAATCGAGCATTTATGACGTAAAATCTAGTATCTTTTGATCTATAGTACTAAATATAATGTTTTACATCCAAAATAACCAAAATCCTTTTTTTGAAAAAATAGCGCATTATTCGTTTTCACCATGGCCCCAACGCATACATCGTGATGGCCCACCGGTGGGTGGCGTGGCGTCCAACGTGTTAATTGGGGTAAAAGAGAAAGATGCCTGAAACATACGAATATCGTTTTTGGCGGTAGCGTCTCTGTTCTGCACGAGGAGAATAGTGTGGGAACTCAGTCGGAACAGTACACTGCAACTCCTTTCTATCTGATTCTTCTTATTTACTGAAACAAAATAGTAAGATTTGATATAATTATATAGTTGGGGCACATTAGAGCTGTTATTCTAGTCGGTCTGAAAAACCCTACGAAACGGATCTGCTTTTCACGGTGCCGTACAACAGGGGCTACGAATCCAAAAGAAAGGAATCAACAAGATTTGTCAACATTATTCAAATCGATAAAATGTTAAATATAATGGGTAACACTTAGAATATTTAGCATTACCTATATTTCTTAGATGCTGTCGGAGAAAGTGGTGAAACATTAACGTTTACTGTGCAATATTTTGACCACATTACATCTGTTGTTTATGATTTGAAGATTGCACTAAATGGAACCTAAGAACTGAAGCGCTCCCGCGAATATCGAAATTCAAAATTCCTGTTCTACCTCTCTGTCCCTCTTGTTGATTCGAGAGACAAATATACGAACAAAATGGTTCCTGCAGCGCTACCGCAAAACACGATATTCGCAAATTTCGGACAATTGTCCCTGGCATGACGTTTTAAAATTGGGGTAAAAGAGAAAGATACCCGAAATTTACGAATATCGGTTTTGGCGGTAGCGTCTCTGATAGGCCTATCTCCTCGCACGCAGCGATTGGCAGGTGCGCAGACAGCTGCTTCGGGACTGTTATGACATTTACGAACAGTTAACGATGATCTAGAAATGTCTAGAATTTTAATAGATACGATTACGTGATAGTAAAGATGTGTGGTCAGTTGTAGAGTTGGCTGCGGAGCAAAAACCCCTCTGTGGAAGCTACCAAATGATTCCACACTCAACTGATTTGTGTAGGAATACATTAAATACGAGTATTTAATTATAAGTTTTTAATAACGACAAATGGACCTGTTATTATTATTTAACATGTGTATACAAACATAAGTTTCATAGCCATATGTCGACAAAAAATGGATATGAGGCTGATTAGAATACATTACACACTATATACTCAATAGAGGGTCGCTTCGTTTTAAAAAGTCTGAAGAATGTTTATTTATGTCTAACGATAGCAGTTATTTAAATATAAGTTAGCAATTGTTTTGTTGCACTGCAGGTAGGTACAGTCAACAGCAGAAGTGGTTAAGCGTTAGAGGTGTTCAAAATGAGGTCAACACATCTCTATTGTCAAAAGAATAATAGCGCGTGTGAGTCATTTTGAACACTTCAAACGCTTAGCCACTTTTACGGAAATACGGGTCATTAATTTCTGAATCCAAACCAAAATAAGCCAAGACATAAAGCGCTAGAGGGACAGCTACCCTGAGGCACATTTAGCATACCTATTAATCGGAGTAAAGTTTCTATACCTTGCAGATGTCTACTATTTTTTATTATGTGCTGCTGCGCCAAAATAATCGGAAATACATTCTAGTTATTTATGGTCAAATCGTCATACTAAAAAGGACCATCGTTAAGAACACCATCAACGTTTAATTTTCGCTTATAACGGAATAACGGACAACCCGTAACAGCGATAATAAATAAATAATAATAATAAATATTTCAGGACAATCTTACACAAATCGTCCTAGTCCTACGGTAGGCTAAGTAAGGCTTGTGTTGTAGGTACTAGACGACGATATATATAAAAGATAGATACATATAAATACTTAAATACATAGAAAACACCCATGACTCAGGAACAAATATCTGTGCTCATCACACAAATAAATGCCCCGACTGGGATTTGAACCCAGGACCATCGGCTTTATAGGCAGGGTCACTACCCACTAGGCCAGACCGGTCGTCGATAAGAAAAGAATACTTAAATATAACTCATGTAAAACATAATACGACCTACCATTAATACCATTTTCAGGGATACCATTAATACCATTTTCAGGAGATCTGAACTGTACGTACCTAATTACCTATGCTTGCGACTTTCTATCAGATAGTTTATTAGACGATTTGCCTCCTCTATCGCTATCATTCTGGACTTGTTTACGCGCTTCACTAAGCAGCAGTAAATTGTAGAAATTATACAAAGTAGCCTCACGGTTCAATAGTGGTGCTTATACCCTAATACTAGTATGGTGTGATGGTCATTTGGTTATACAAAATAAACCCATTAAAAAACTATCATAACTTGAATATCGCCAAATTAAACCCATTTATGGTATTTATCAACGAAAACAATTACAAGTCGCTAAAAATTTTAAGACATTGTACAAAGTGTTCTCTCGTGGGGTAGGGGGAGATGGCGTCTATAAATGATTATAGTATTTTTTTTTTGAGGCAGGGGCCTTATCATGTTAATCGCTAAGACACGGCTTTTGTCAACGGAAAACTTTCGTAACCTATAATTCTAGCAGTTTACGAAAACATATCTGACAAATCATAAATATTGTTACTTTTATGGCAGTTTTACAACTATCAAAGGAGCCCCGAAATCTCTTTAAGCCACCGCGCACAGTAATTAGACGAGACGAGCAAAATCTCACCAGTCTACGACGTTTCTAAAGACGCTACTGAGCATAGAAAAGTCAAGCTTACCCAACGTGCAGTGGCAAGTTATCGGCTATTGTCCCCTTAATTCCCATTTGTGAGAACCATCAGTATTGCGTCGATTCCGTCGAATCACCGAGGCGTCAGGGAAAATAGAAAAAACGTAGCATATCGTTTTGTGGGCAGCGGCATCGCGATTTCACGGGCTCAGTAATGGCTGCCATTAGAGGAGTAACGACACGGAAAATGGCCGTCGACCCGAGTTAGGATTGCGGCTTCGTAAATGTAGCATGGCATAGTTTTGGAATCTAGACTGGGCTGGAGGCAAATAGTACATTTGGAGGCACCATGTAGTTTATGAATAAGGCAGCTTGACTCACCTTTTTTTAGTCAATCGCGCGTCTTGTTGGAGAGCTATAGGTATCCATTTTTAACCAAGCCGTTAGAACAAATAGCTACAATGTTATGAGAGGCGATGGGAGTTTGCGAAATAACAATAAAGTCTACGTGTACGTAAGTACTCTCAACAATAATAAGTAACACGACTTCAACATGTAAGCAACTAGGTATATGCCTGTAAATTATGAGATACGCCTCTTTTTACTTCAGTTAACATAATCACGATTAGAATCCACTCCGTTAACCTATTATCTCGCTAATCCGTTATCCATAATGTTCGTTCGTACACATAAAACAGTAACCTACAAGAAGATAAGCCCATAAACGCATAAATTATTGCAGATACATCTCATTCCGGCAATTAACTCTGTATATCTATTTTCTAAATGGCAACGGAACAAGTGTTCTGCAGAGAGGAAAGATAAAAAGGCACAAAACCGTTGGAAAGCATCGCGATAGCGCCTTCTAGTGCGCCGGATAGGGTTGTCTGCTGTTGCAAATATCATTAATTGCATGGTCATTTTAAAGAGGGTTTTACTAGACTAACGTACGCGTTTTTTTCGGTTTGTAAGCGATTATTTGAATACGCAGCAAACGCACTAAAACACCAGTTTACCCCTTTAGATGGCGCGCCCTGTAACGCAACTTAGTCAACGCTTGTATATGGGTCATGTAAACTATAACAAACTTATAGACTGCCATGAATGACGTGGACATACGCAACGCACGAACAGCACGTAAGCAACGCATTCGAGCAATCTGGGCAGATATGCTTGTGATATGATGTCGCTTACTTTGTAAAATAAATCAAAAGCGTTCATATTATACTTCAAAAATCAGGCTGGCATTGAACCACGGCCTAAGCTACATTTCTACAGATTTTATTGAATAGGATAGAGCTTATTAAAATTCCCTTAGTCTCGTCCAGTGGATTCCCGAGATCTTTACCAGGTCGTCGGTCCACCTTGTGGGGGATCTGCCCACGCTGCGCCTTCCGGTACGCGGTCGCCACTCGAGAACCTTTACGCTCCAATGGCCATCAGTTCTAGTTAAAATCCATACTTATATTATAAATGCAAAAGTAGCTCTATCTGTCTGTCTGTTACTTCATCACGCTTAAACCGCTGAACCAATTGGGATGAAATTTGGTATGGAGAGTTTGAAGCTACGAGAAAGGACATAAGATAATTTTTATCCCGCAACCATACTTTAAAGGCGGGCATGGCTGGCCGACGAAGTCGCGAGGAAATGTATTCAATGACTTTATACAGTCGCCATCAGATATATCGGAGCTGTGGAGGTGGTCATAAATATCGGAACAACGCCTCTATTTTCAAAGCGGTAAAGTGAATGTTCCAATATTAATGACCACCTCCACAGCTCCAAAATATTTGATGGCGACTGTATGACGTAGGTAACTACATGGTAACTAGGTGCTAGGCACAGCCTCAGCCCTGCATCCCAGTTCTCGGTTGCATCAAGATCTAGTTCTACCATGAGATTGTATTATAATACATACTTATACAATCTCAATTATAACTCTACGCGATCTTACAAGAGTTAAAATTTATAGTTATATGCCGCCGAGAATGCTGCCAGGCACACGCAAAGTAGGTGCGGCAAATTGGAATCGGCGTACGAGTTTGTTCCTATGGCCGTAGAAACGGCGGGGCCGTGGTGTTCAGAGGCTAGGATCCTCCAGCACGGCAATGCTGCTAGTATTTTTGGGAAGTTTGGACTAGATGGACCCGGAGATAGGACCCGGGTATGTCCTTAAACTACGTCCAACAATGAGAGGTAGGGCACAGCGATGACCATCACGCTTGAATCTGGGGCAGCCCAACTGGGGAAGTACCTCCTCCTTACAGAAGACCACAGCCATAATAGCACTGCTACCTTTCAGGTATGTAGTGTTGTGTTCCTGATGGTGAGTAAGGTTCCCAGAGCTCCAACCCCCCTTAAAGGCCGGCAACGCGCTTGTGACTCCCCTGGTGTTGCGGGTGCCCATGGGCGACGGTAATTGCTTACCATCAGGCAATCCGTCTGCTCGTTTGCCGCCTATATCATAAAAAAAAAAAATGATGGGGCCGATTATGGGGTGTAGATTAAGTTTTTGTCAGTTCTAGTTATAAGTTGTATTTGGGCGTTTTCAAAAATGTTGTCCCAAACCTCATTCTTCCAGATCTGGACGTGCCAGGGCTCATTTTTCTCAGAATCACGAGCTTTTTCGATCCTAATTATTTAAAAAAGTGTCTCGCTATACCCGTTCCAATACGCCCTATTAGTATGAACTTTCTGCTGATGGTCGCGTAATGGAAAATTAAAATTTAAAAATTTTGTATGAACATTTTGGGACACTTTTTTTTATTAATCAGAATCGAATAAGCTCGTGTTTCTGAGAAAAATGAGCCCTGCCACGTTCAAATCTGGAAGAATGAAGTTTGGGACAACGTTTTTTGAAAATTTGCATGTTCCGATAAGGCGATATATCTGATCGCGACTGTGTACGGCAAAATATTAATTCATGTCAGTCATGATTACTTAATATAGGTAAGTATTACGTCACAAGACTGGCATGATTTAACTTTTCTAGAAGTCACGTTAATTGGGGACATTTTTTTCTAAACTCTCATATTTCGGTATTAAAATTCACGTATATTTTGAACAATATTGTTGAGAGCCGTGCGCGTCTTTCGTGGTTTGTCAATCAATTGTGCAGAGATACATGTCCGAAACTACGAAACCATATGGCCTGACATGCCCTTAAGCTTTTTTTAACTCTGCGTTTTCTCTCGGGCGAGCTAAACCTGTCGAATATTCCCGAAATCCCGAAACGGCATCTGCCGAATTTTTTAGAAGCCTAGAAGCTTTGTTTTTCAAAAGTGGCGTGATGAAGTCGTCAAATGTGGGAAAATATATTATTTATATAAAAAATAAAAAAAGATAATTTGTGTAAAAATATTTAATTTAAAATGGTTCAACGATAAAATTATTTACAGGCTTACGATACTATAATACAGCTAATATACACTATATAACAGATATATTTACAAAACTATTTTACAAATCTTGGACCCCACAGTGTGTTGTGAAATGGTGAAAAATACCAGATATATACACTGAGAAGCAATATTTTCTATTAGCTGTTACTGCTACTCTTACTGGATAACCCAGAAAACACAAACTTGTGCGTACTTTGAAAAAAAAAACTCGTATTTGTTCTGTAAAACCATTGTTCATGTCGCTAATGTGTATGGGATTCATACGGAGTTATTTTATTACGTTTGAGCTTCTAGTAACAAAGACAAATGAGTTTTTTTTGCAAAGTAGTAAAGATTTAATTTATAGTGTAATATCAACTGCCACAAGTGGGTTTATACAATACTGCGTCTTCGAGCCTTTCTAATATCGGCCTCTGAATTTCTAGTAATTTCCCTTTTCTATAAATTCACTAAAGTTGTAAATCTCGCCAGTGTACAGCGAAACAAAATTTATTTTCAAATACTTTAACAATACTTACAATTTACATTACACTTACACATAATATTTACAGAAACTATCGCTATATACACGCTGGTTCAAATTTAAAATGCTTATGAGTTAAAATTGTTGAGTAAAACATTTTATTATGAATAAATAAATTGATAAAATATTAAAAAAGTTGTATTATGCATTAGTAAATTGATAAATTATATCGAAGCAAAAAGTGTGTTACACTATGGTGTTTACTTAATTATCTTCTAGTGACATAATACTTAATAAATCTGTACTTTAAAAACACAAACAGCCATGAACATTTTCAATTTAAACATTAAGGTAAACAACCCTATCGTAGGTACGCCAATCTTCTACAGCTAAGTGACAATACTCGGTACCAATGAACGGCTTGTTTACCCTGTAGACAGCTTGTAACATAGGCGGCCCGATCGACAAGAAACTAAAAAATTACTTTTTTTATTCTAATTCGATATATACTTGCGTTTATGCACAATAGTAAAACAATAAAGGGCCCAGTCTGCTACTAAACCTTGTTTTTTACAAATTTACACATATTCCAAAGAGGGTGTTCAGAGAGGTTTTTAACACCAGCGGGCTGCCTATAGCAAGAAGTCTTGATGTCAAAACCAACCATTTATGTTTAATCAATTCTTTTGATTGGTGGATTTTGACAGCCACTGTAAGACTTATCATCAATTCGTCACAGTACCCTCACCTGGTGTAAAATCGATTCCGAAAACCCTCATTAACATATTCAGCTCTGATGACAACATCTGTGATCTTATTAAACTCTCTCCAACGCCCGTGACACAACATCTGTTATCAAAAAATATCGACCTCCTATGCCAGTGACACGTATTTGTGTCTAAAAAGATCGTTCTCCTATCATGGAAGTGTGTTCAAATAAATTTACCAGCCAATGCAGGCGACACAAAGGTATTTCATACCACTCGCATAGGAGTAAGAATTTGAATTTGACAGCAGCATAGGAACAAAAATTTCGTAAAATGACAATTAAATGCTCAGAATGATAGAGATAATTTCTACCGGCATATTGTAAGCATTTAATAAAACAGTACCGGGCCGGGGGCAAACATGTTAATGCATATCGATAGTGGTTATTCCACTGACTTTACAATTAATCTCAGTATAAGTCTATTATAATATTCACTTGATCGCCAACATGTATCGGTGTAATTACAATTTTTTATTTTATTTTACAGTAACATCTCGTATAAACATTTAACAACACACAATTTGTTTCTTCTGGGCGCAACTAACGGGCGCAATATCTACAACTTCTATCAACTATTTATGAAGAACCATGTCACCCTAAGAGTCATCTATATTTGATACCCTTAGTCTAAGATGGTTCTTAAAAAAATGGAACTATACACTGTTTAATGCTATTCTAACAGTTTTGTAGGTGACTACTACATAAACAACACTAATTTTTATTCATGCATAGTTTAGGCCTTATTTCGTACTTGTATATAAATTGTATAAATATGATGAATTATTCCATCTATATTGCAAATGTTGATTGCGATTAGTTTATTTTATAAAATATCTACAATAAATAACAATGCCCTTTCATTAACTAACATTTTGCTAGCAACACTAAAATGGCCATTTGCATTTGGGATGACACAACCGTTTTGCTACATTGGGTAGCTAAAATTAATGATTTATATACTGGCCCTTTAACACATGGGGTATGTACAGTCAGCATCATATAGTTAGTAGCAGTTAGTAACCAAATATATCGTAATACAACTATGGTTACTACTATTTGCCGCGGAGCAACACTCTTTATCATTGAATTAAGAAAATTCTCTATGGATTTAGTTGTATTTGTGGACATAAGACGATTTATGAAGATAAACGCCCATGCAGTGCACCAATGTTACTGCAATTGTTTATATTAAACAAATGTAATCCATATAGTATAGACAAAATAAAACTGTATAGGGTTCCAAACCAAATAGTGATTTACGAACATCGTTGTCCTCAAACGAGTATTACGGATGCAATATAAATAAACATCTTTTTAATTACAAGACTTGAATCTAACTATTATTACTAGCTATCACAAAGCACGCTAGTAATACGACTACAATATTATAATTTTTCACAGTTTTCCCAAAAACCACATGCAGATTCCTTTCCTCCAATGGACTTGCTACTTTGCTATCTTGCAATGGCATTCAAAACCTATAGACACTATTTGTATCGGGTATAACAATAATGTTTGTAGCGAAGTATATTTTCTAGTGGCCGTCAAACCTGACGATCTCGCATGGCCAAATCGGCATTGGTAACAGTGGCGGCGCGTTAAAAATGTTTATAGGCCAGCCGAACCTAAGCTAAGGCCGTGGGCCCCTTGAACAAACTTGTAAATTAAGTATTCGCGATAAAATCCGTTTTAGCTGGTTTTATTTCACGATTCGCGGCAACCGAAGGAATATAACCGAACCTAATCTTGGATAAAAATTTATTTCTACGACTTACATGGAAAACATTTAAATGGACTGAATGACAAGCGATTATAAATGAGTTATAGGACTCGCTGCCACTGACCGATAGCCAATCTAATCCATCACAAAAGCACCAGGCCTTCAATGCTACCTTTCTAGATCCTTCTCTAATCTTGTCTTCACAGCAGCGACGACTAATCGTCGCTGTCCTCGTCCTAGCTGTCGTGGTCCTGGTCGATCTTGCCCCCGGGTCGGATCATCACCAGCTGCTTCTCATCCTCACCTTCCGGGTGGATGGTCTCGATGGTGAGCATCATCTTCTCGTCGCAACTGTCGTCGCCCGAGTCCGAGTACATGGACTGCGTTGAGGTTGCTACCTCCTGGAAAAGTAACAGTAAATTATAAATAAGCGATGATGCGATGAATCGATCTCCAACATGTCAGGACAAGTCAATAATATATTATTAGTATTTTTTACCGATTCAGCACCGGGGGATGCTGATATTGAAAAAAACTCGGGGGGGAGTAGATAGGTGCAGCATGTTGGATGAAATTTCTATTTGGTTTTGTAGATTACCCTGAGCTGTGACAAAACATGTTGATCCAACCACCAACTTTTTAAGATTTACAAATTTTAACAGTTAGTTCTCTACTACCCTTAGTGAGTACCGTTAGTTAAATCAAATTTCTTATTTTCCCCCTTAAACCTTTTTTAATTGTCTTGATAATTAAAAAAAGCTTTTTTTATTTATGGTAACACCCCAGTGGTAAATTATTTTGTAGATAAAAAGTATGCCATGCAGTGCGTGTAGGTATGCCGTGTGATGCCGGCTGACTAGAATAGCACCACCTCATCTGCTCCCGCGGGTGTCCTAAGAGGCGACAAAGGAAAAAATCCTACAGCAGCAGCAGGGTCGCTAAACCGCCTGCCAAGCGTGGCGACTATGGCAACTACCCGCCAAGATGATACAAGTCATATTTGTGGGAGGCCTATGTCCAGCAGTGGACTGCATACGGCTGAAATGTATGTATGTATGTCCTCCTTACCGTGATCCGATTCTTGGTGTGTATGCGGACGTGTTTGGCGAGGTGGTCGGAGCGCATAAACCTCTTGCTGCACTCGGGACACTCGAACCTCTTCTCCCCGGTGTGCGTCCGCCGATGTCGCTGCAACTCATCCGACCGTGTAAACCTGCAAAAAAATCCAAAGCCTTGGATCAAGTTGCGGAGCTGAACGTAGGCAAACCCAAACGCCCCAAACGAGGTGTATCAAAAAGTTGACTAAACAGTATACTTAAACTACATAAGATGATTCCTTCCATTACCTCCTTTAATGCACTGTTTTCATCATACTCGCAATTATCACATGCTGTATTAACGGGACAGCGGTGCGCTAGTATAGAGAGACATTCCGCTCGCACAAAGAGCGGCGGTTAGCATTAAATATGAAGTACGTGAGAAACCTTTCGGGAGGTTTAATTTGAAACGCACGAAAATTTAGTTTTAGCTGTAACCACTGTTGGCTGGCCAACCTTCCGACATCCAAACGGTGCACAGTCTAAGAACAGGGTTAAGGAATGTGTCCGTTTTAAACGCACGATAAAAAGAAACATTCTTTTATCCGTAAATTACAACTTGAGCTCCAATAAATTTTCACGCTACTGCTCGGAAATATGGCCAAAGATGGATTGGAATGAAGTAGAAAGTTGCTCTTAGTAGCACTATTCAAAAACAGTCCAATAATGTAGATTTGCAAGGGAAAGTGTAGTGGTTTGCGGCCTTTTTTAGTTTCTACTCTGCTAATGCAACGCAGTTCAAAAAAAGATGCTTGCACACTTATACTAAAGTAGTAGAAAAAAGTATGACAAAGGTGTCACATTCTATGACTTTGGTAGCTCTGAAAAATTGACTGATTGTGAAACGTTAGCTTTACCTCTTCCCACAGAAGAGCCAGTTGCACAGGAAGGGTCGCTCGCCGGTGTGCCAGCGGAGGTGAGCTCGCAAATGCGAAGTCTTCCCGTACACCTTGTTGCATCCCGCGATGTGACACACGTGTTGCTTCTTACGGTCCACTAGGCGGCTGCAAAATAGAGTATGACGTTTTTTGTACAGTTTGATTTGATGTACAGTCAACAGCAGATGTTGCTAAGCCAGCCAGATGTTCAGAATCTTGACACACACTTATTCTCTTAACTATAAAATCCCGAATCCCGTCTCGAACACCGGAGGTCCTCGTCGTTTTTTTCTTATGTATATGTTATCTATTTCAACTTTTAATTTATATAGTAGTATTACTACTTAAAAATCAAAGCAAATCAAAATATTTAATAAAAAATAATAAGATTTGTTCTTAGTTTTATAAAATCGTGTTAAGGTCATGTTGAACACCTTTCTGCTTAGCAACTTCTGCTGCCGACTGTGTGTAAAATATACGGGTCGTTAACTCGTTATTGTTATCAGATGCAGGCTTAAACAATAAGCATTATCAAATTACATTACACGTATGATATACTGAATAGTCAGTTCAACTTCTAAGACAAAAGACTAATAAGCTTAACTGACACACTTGGCAACAAAAAGTCTGGAAAGTTCAATCAATTATAATACGGTAGGGTAAATCGCCAGTTACTGGCCACCTTTCAATAACTGGCCACCTTATACTGAAAATGAATTCTGTTTACCTATGTGGATTGTAAGTATAGCTAAATTTCCGAAAATAAACTTAACTCCAAGCTGAATTAGCTTACAGATAAGAGTTAAAACCGAAAAAGTTTAAATCAGTACAGAGTTAAGTAGTTTGATAATATTGTTTTGTTTTAGTATTTACTTTCATACCTGTTAGTTTAAATTTAGGTCATTCTCACTATTGATTAATGTTCTGTATTAATCAATTGGATATAATACATTGAATAGTAATACAAGCAGATTTTGTATGATGTTGCCATCATCGCCCAGCCAGCCCAACTCCTCACTGAACTACTATGAACATCAAATAAACATTATTAAAACTACTTACTTCTCTCCCTGATCACAGTTCGGACATGTGCAAGCAACCCGCTTCATCATCCTCTTGCCACTGGGACTGGCGGCTCTCTGCTTGCCATTCTCACACTCGGTGCCTGAAGTGTTGCCACTGTTGTTACTGTTGTTATTGCTGTTGTTGTTGCTATTATTAGCAACAGTAGTAACAATCTGCCATTTTCCTGGCTCATTTGGGTCTTGCTGGATTTGCTGGCCTGGAATTAAAGAATAACAGTTTTATAATTTTTTATGACTTTTCCTTATAGTGTCATATGGGAGGTGTATGCGAAACTAATCAAGCCAACGCGCAGAGGCTCTCTTGACAATTTAATGGAATGTAAGTGTTACACTTATTGGATACAAAAGGTTAATACAACGGAGTAAAATGCAAAACTGTTTATCCTTAAACTTTTGCTGAAAATATGATTTACGCGTATGTATAGTGTGATTTGAAAAAAATACTTAAATAATAGGAAATATTGTACCTACACACTAATAAAAGTTCCTGAAGTATTAAAAATAAGCACAACTAAATGTATAATGTGCATAATGTGAATAATATAATTGTAAAAAGACAAACATATTTCAATGAAGGTAAAATTAAGGCATTTTTTAAATGTTTTTATTTAAAAACAGTAGAATGTCGACTATATCTGCAACAGCAAGTTCTAGTCTAATAGCTACATAACTGTATAATGAAATTAAGTGCCCTGTGCCAAATACTAATTAATTAAAATTACACAATTTAATCCAAAAAATAGCCAATCAAAACCACTATTCAAATGGCATTTGACATGACAACAGAAACTCCCTTATTTTATAGCTCACAAACTCGCATTAAGGTCCCATGACTGTCCTAGCTAATGCAGTGTGAGCATATGCAATGGGTACGATCTGTAGCATGGATCATTGTGAAGTAACTTTAACCAAATCAGACTGCCATTTGATGACTTGAGCATTTTGTTGATTTGAGTTCATAGTTTAACTACTATTACGCATCTCCTGGTTTTATGACAATAGCATTAACTTTTACTTCTTTTACAATAGTTTTTCATATTTGCTTATTTAATAAACTCAAGCATAAACAGGTTGCTGTGGTTATTTTATTAAAAACCGAACCCCTAAAGGAACTAATAGGTGATCTTTAGATAAACTTCGTTGCTCGCGCGCGCATTACTTATTGCTGCTTACACTTTTTTAGTAGGCATCCACCCGCTGCAGACCGCGTCAATCACAGAAATAGATAGTTTAGGTTGTTCAAAATACATTATCAAGCAATTTACCATCATCACCATTGAGTGGATCTTCGTCCGACAAAGGCTCTTCCTTAGGTTTTACTAAATCTTCTTTTATTTCTACCGACCACATATTCGTTGTATCACACAATATAATTTGTAAGTTTTAGTGTATATTAAATATCTTCTTTAATATATAAATATATTTATTTTGTACCCTATTTAATTTAATTAAACTCTTAGAAACAAAAACGAAGTTGACGTTGACTACGTCTGTATAGAATGACAGACGCCAACTTGACAGTTATTGGTCAGTGTTGCCGTATCAAAGAAAAAAGATCATTAATCTCCTTTTTTTTCGTTATGTTGGTAAAATGAGTGTAGCATTGAATTTAATTATATTGTTGTATTAAATTAAGTAATATAATCATATCCGGCCCCAACGAAAATATTATAAACCTTCTATGAGGGCGTTAAAGGAGCATTTAACAGTTACACTAAATAAAGCCTCATAAAAAACTAATTTGATGAGTTTACTGCAAAGATTTTATTTTTCTGGTTTATTTTGACTAGTAGGTAAAACATAACTAGAATCTATGAATGAAGGCAGCCCACATACAGGAAATTCCGTTTTTTACGAATACCATGATCAGATGTAACCCTTTCCTTTCACACAAAAAAACAGACTAAATGTGTCTGTGTTAGAATAATTCACGATTATACATAAAATAAAAGAGTAAGACATCGTAACACGTTAAGATAACCTCCAACATTCATATCTATCAGTCCTTCATTGTGTTTTGCTGGCCGATGGATGTTGTACCAGTAGCACATTTTGCTGGATGTTATGACGATATTATAAAGGCTTACCAATAACAGGTTGAGGTTGCGGTTGAGGCTGCGCCTGAGGCAGCTGCGCGATCTGCACGCCGGGCAAGCCCAGCGCTGGGACCAGCTGTACAGCCCCGCCGATGCCGCCCACTCCTAACGTTGGTACCTGTATTCAAAACCAGATGTTAGTTTCAAATCAAATCCGAATACGCGACGCCATTGCCAAGTAGGTAAGCAATTACCTACACCAGGGCGTTGCCGACCTTTAAAATAGGAGTACGCTCTTTTCTTGAAGATATGAGGGTCATATCGATCCGGATATACCGCTGACGGCAAATCATTCCACAGTTTTGATGTACGAGACAGGAAGTTTCTAGAGAAACGCACAATAGAGGATTTCCAACTATCCAGGTGGTGTGGGTGGAAATGTTGCCGCGTAAAACGGTGGCGGAAGGACGCGGCAGGGATTAATCCGAACAGTTTTACCTGAACAACATTAGGTCGCACATTGTTAGTGGCCGGTATGACGGTGACTTGTTGTCCCGTGGGCGTGCTGGTGATAATTGTTTGTGAAGGCTGTTGTTGGATAGCTGTGGTGTCCGCCTGCATTTGGTTTTGTACCGCCTGCATTGGATTTTGCACCGCCTTCAGAGTTTATACGTTACCAGAATCCGAGCAGCAGGCATAACAAAAGTTACATTAGTGAGTAGTTGATGATATACCATAATCATTGTGATAAGTATTTCAAAAGATTCATATTCTGAAGGTAATTTTTTTTGTGATGTGAGCAGCCCGTCTCGTCGACAGAAATCTGTGTCCCCGACGCCATAACCTGTGCCATAGACATGACCCTGTAAGCGTATGGCTTGAGTGCACGTTAGTGCATGAGAGTGGCCGCAGTGCACGCTGCCCTTGGAAACTAGACTCAACACAGCACGTCCAGCCTAGTACTCCGCTTTAAGGCTTGGGCACATAGGCGCGTTTTGTGAGCGTGGCGGTAGCGCAGCGTGAGACCGGTGTAGCTAGTGTAACGAAATAAGGCACACATTCGGACGGCAGCATCACGCCCCGCTCACGCGACACTCACAAAACACGCCTATGTGCCCAAGCCTTATACTAAAACGGTATATGACTTGGCGTTTAGGGCACAGTTTTCAGTCAACGTGGTGTGCCGTGTTTCATGCTCCAATGAATAGATCACTCTCAATAAGAAGTATGAGTCGTGAATTTTATATATTATAGAAGTGAGCTATTTGTACCTGTAGCGTAATAGTTCCAGGTGTCTGCGCGGCGCTGGCGTTAGCCTGGGTCGCTCCATTCTGCTGTAAAATGAAACATAATTAGTAGGGGAAATAGGGGATGCCGGTCGTTGTGATATAGACTGGGTAAGGAAGCGAATTTATATACATTAACCCTTTGACCGCCATCGTCTCGTATATGAGACAAAGTGACAACGTAAATGACACCGTCATATATTATGACAGAGTTAAAAATAGAACTTTACATTTTTGACGTTCGGCGGTCAAAAGGTTAAAGAAAATTATGTTGCCATCATACTGAAAGCCACATATGGTCCATTTGCATTAATCATATACCGCTTTTAGCATGCTGTTGTCGGACCCCTTCTGCCTCATACGCATAATGGCGTAGAATTCGTCAAACATACAAGAGGAAGAGTTGTTTATTAAATACAAGCAAATGTGCATAGGAAAGATGCGAACATCTGATCGCCAAACAAGCGATTTTTGAGTTAATGTTACCTGAACATTGGCTAGCGATGCGATCTGAATTTGTTGTATCTGGCCTGAGGGAGTGAGCAGGTTCGCCATTTGTGGTTGCGCTTGCATCTGAGGGAGACAGAAACTTCTTTATGAGTACACTGTATATTAGGAAGCGAGGACTCAATTAACCCGAGTTCGTAATTCCTGTACCGCCCATGGCACACACAATTTATTAAGAAAAAAGTAAAAAAATAGAACCCGTGCTTTAACTCGTACTAATATTACAGCACTAAGGCGAAATTTAAGATTTACGCCCGAATCGTCTACGTGTCTTTCACGAGCAAGTGTTAATAAAAAATAATATGTGCAGAGTTTATTCAAAATCATCAGCTAAATAAATAGGAATTATTTATTCATAGAGACACAAAATAAAAGTACATTATAACAAAAATACAAAATCTGCCACGAAATGGCCACATCTCAACATGTTGCTAGCGGTAGACAGCGTTGATCATCCGAGAATATTTAAATACTAGATGGATACATGTAAATACTTAAATATCGTTCATAGTAATCGTCCATTTTTTATGACAAAGGTGGCAAACGAGCAGACGGATTGATTGATGGTAAGCAATTTTCGTCGCCCATGAGCACCCGTAACACTAGGGGACTCCATAACTCAAGGACAAACATTTGAGACAAACACACAAATAAATGCCGTGGCTTGAATTCGAAACAGGGGCAGTCTGTTCCGTCACGACCGACTAGGCTAGAGAAGCTCAAAAAAAATTATCAGATTGACGTTAATATTAATGATTTGAGGTTGACACTTTCAAACCCGGGCTCTAAGCGGCGCTACGACATTTTCGTTACACACGGGGAAACCCATGAAATCGGCTACGCGCCTACAAGCGGTGTGCCTGACAGGCGGGTTCTTGGTTGCGAAAGTGTTAATAATAATAATTTGAGATTGACAATAATGATTATAATGACCTGTTGCAGCTGCGGTATGATCTGCAGATGCTGCGGCGCATGCACGGGCAGATGCACAGTCTGGTAGACGGTGTGCCCGTTGGCCACGCTCACCGGGACCTGCACGGGCACCATGCCCATGCCCACGCCGCCCACGCTGCCCACGCCGCCTCGGACCGCCACGCCGCCGCCTGATCATATTTATAAGTTCACAAGTGGAACGCAGCACTAAAGTTAGTGAAAAGGTTTCACAGACCCGTGATTTCGACAGTAATTGTGTCGCTTAAGTTCAAACTCGGGTAAATCCATTCTGCTTTAAGGTTGATTATCCAACAAAAATTTATAATAATCTGAAAACTAATCAACCTTAGAACAGAGTGGATTTACCTGACTTTGAAGTTAAGCGACACAATTGTCAAGTGATGTTAGCGTTTATCACTCACTATACTCTTATGTAATTAAGTGCAAGATCGTAAACATATCTTTTACGTAGACTGTACAAAATGGAGTCGACAATCCTTTACTTATGCTTCTATTGCGAAACGCACGCAATAATCGGGCAAATAATGTCAATGAAACCCTTTCCTTAATATCTATTTTCTTATTCATAATATGAACACGCAAAGTAACGGATGACACAGCAATCGGTCAAAAAATGTATAAATTTGGATGTGTCAAATCCACACATCAACGGCAAATATGTGTGTATACATTTATTCAGGGCTCTAAAACAAAAAATACAATTCTGTAGGTTTTAACCTAACTTCACCACTTTTATTTACTTACTTAAAAATAATACGAATTGTTCCCCGTTTTTGATAGTAAAAAATCGGTTAGAATATAACCACGGAGTGTAACAGGTTTTAGCAAAAACAAAACCGTAAGAAAAAACACGAATTTTTTTTATTGCATTGTTTTTGATATAACGAATATGAAACCTTAAACATTGTATAAAAATAATACTCGTTTCCAATTCCTGCATGACAACTTTCTTTTGTCAGGCAGACACTAAACTAAAATTATAAAACATATTCAACCATTCTGGTTTTCCCTATAAATAATA
Source organism: Grapholita molesta (assembly GCA_022674325.2). NCBI lineage: Eukaryota > Metazoa > Arthropoda > Insecta > Lepidoptera > Tortricidae > Grapholita > Grapholita molesta. The sequence continues at coordinate 15,749,275 of CP053124.2, read as the reverse complement.
CTTAAATTTAAAGCAAATAAATACAAATGACTAACACCGTGGTTCACTACAGCTGTGATCTGATTACATATAACAATGACAGTGCATGATGGTGAAGAAAATTATTACACCAAGCAAAGAAACCGTAAGGCGAAACAATGAGTAAGCTTAGGAAAGTATTGTGGGATTAGGGTGGAAACAACTCTCTCATACATGTGCTTAAAATTAACCACAGGGAACGGCCGTCTGTACAGTCGCCAATCGCCATCAGATATATAAGAGCTGTGGAGGTGGTCACCAATATCGGAACATGCACTTTATCGCCTTGACAATAGAGGCGTTGTCCAGATATTTGTGACCACCTCCACAGCTCCGATATATCTGATGTCGACTATACAGTCCGCGAAAAACATATCCTAACGACCGAAGTGCTGAAATATGTAGATGTATACGTAATATTTTTTTGCAATTTGGTTGTATCGATATTCATTACTTTGAATATCGCCATCAGAGATTATCGGAGCGGTGGAGGTGGTTACAAATATCTGAATATGCATTTTATCGACACAACCAATACAATAGAGGCGTTGTCCAGATATTTGTGGCTACCTCCACAGCTCCGATATATCTGATGGCGACTGTATAATGAGTCTTAAAATGCACAATTAGATGTAGCGACTTTGAATACACACTATATTTCCGAACTGTTGGAACGTGGTGTGCCCTAATAGAGCTGATATGGTCTTTGAGACAAAAACTCAATTTAGTTTCACCGTGAAAACAACCATTATACAAATACATATTAGAAATCTAGTTCAAACTTCAAACGTGAAACTAATTGCACGACAACACGGTATACAAATGTTTAAAAAAATGTTGATATCATAAGCCCTTTTGGCGTGTGCAAGCACCCATGTTTTTAACTATATTATCTGTGGTAGACAGATTGACCGATCAAAAGTTGCTTCCACCCTTTAATTTTCTTTACAAACCTTGCTGCTGCGGACTGGTCTCCTTTTCTTTCGGTTTTTCGGCGTTACACGGTATCGTTATCGTCTGACTGGTCGCTACGGGCTGACTGGTCGGTATCGACAACCCGCCCTGGATAATGTTCGAGCCAGGTATCGATATCATTTGGTTGCCGAGCGCGGATAACGGTATCGATATGTTAGTGCCCGGTACCGTCACGGTCGCCTGTTGCTCTGTTAGCGGGGTGGCAACACTGATTAGTATGGTGGTTGTTGAAGCTACATGCACATGCTAGAAATAATAGTTGGAGTGCCCAGACAATTAGTTCATATGATACAAAAAAGCGCTAAAGGCTCCAACCGTCAAAGCTTGCAGCATATAATGTGATACTATAAAGCCGAGGCAGTCAAAATGTTGCGATTTTATGACATCGGTTATACGCTAATTCTGGCATCAGTTCAGCCCATCATTCTGGTCAGAATGACGGGAGAATTATCGTGTAACACGCGGACTAATGGACTGATAGTGTGGACTGATGAATATTTAAATTTTGTGATAACATTTGTCAGTCCGCTTTGAATGACAGAAAACTGACAGGAGACTGATCAACTAACTTGTTTGTGTCATTCTCGCGTCAGTCACCGTCCAGGCCACAACGGACCAAGGCGCAATGGAAGATTGCTCCATATTGAACTACAAGACTAAATGACTATTGCGTCCTGTATCCAAATGGCGACTGTGTGCATAATTTTATCAACCTGTTGTCAGTATGGACTGATCGTCTAACCATGTACATTTTCCATCATTCTGACATCAGTCAAAACTAGAATCGAATGATATGATGGACTGAACTGATGCCAGAATTAGCGTGTAACCGATGTCTAAGAAATAAACAAGGAACATACAAGACATGGCAATGTCTATACAAAGAAGCGTTTTTACGACATGCTGGTTATTTCACTCTTTTTGGTACTATGTAACGCAGTGTCATCTATAGATACACGTAGAGTTATTTTAATTTTCTCCATAGATCACTAAGATGTCCTGGGGCCTATTTCTCGAACACTTGTAATACAAGCGGAAGTCTCTTTCTAACAACAGATGTCAAAAAGTGACTTCCGCTTCAACAACAACAAGTGTTCCAGAAATAGGCCTCTGCTGTTAAACGATAGTTGTCGCTGTGTTTGCCTGGATGTGGTGAACACGGTTTTGTAAAGACATTGTACATGTATTGTATGTTCCGTTCGCTGTTAGTATTTCTTGATATAAAATTGCTATTTTATATGATAAGCATTTGACTGAAATAACTGTCTGGGTGTTTGTCAAAATATAGTTCCGGTGGTTGGAGGTAATGCGGGTAAAAATGTATTGCTTACGCCTTTTTTTTTTATAAACTTTATGATGGCATTCAAATTTAATAAAAACGTGACTAGTGTGACTTGAAAATGTAATTATGTAACTAAAATACATAAATCTTCATGTAAAAATTTGGGGGTAATAATGTCAATTAATTGAACTAACATTATATTTCTACTAATAAAAAAAGATAAGGATCAAATAAATATTAAACTACTTAATTTTTTATAATTGGAAAAATAACCTACAGATAACAGTTTGAGATATTTTATCAAGATCAATTTCCGGCAAAGTTGTGAAATATTAATAGTATTAAAATATCCCAATTTGGGAATTTTAAATGAGTTACAGTTACTTTTATTGCATAAGTGTTAATTTTGTGATATGAGTGTCTTATATTCAAATTTAACATTCTAAATACTAGCGACTACTGCTTCTATATGTATAAAAACTAATTATTTTACAAATAAAAAGGCGAGCCATACATTTCAAAATAGTTATTTAACAGAGAAAGCTAACATGGGTATTAACTACATGATGAATGATCCAAACCATTTAAATACATACGGTAAATTGCCAGCAACCGGCCACCTTTAAATAGCTGGCCACATTATACTAAAAAATAAAAATTCTGTGTATATATGGAACCTATTTTAGTATTAGGTGTCAAACCTCATTTGAGAATGTGTTCCATTTATAGGTAAACAGAATTCAATTTCAGTATAAGGTTGCCAGTTATTGAAAAGTGGCCTGTTACTGACTTTTTACCCTGTTCACTAGTGAAGTATTTACTATTTACATAGATGGCACAAAGACGAAATTACTAAGAAGCAAAGCCTATGAAACGAAATAAGACAGCAATCCGAAAGCAAAGATCATGTTGTGAATGTTATATGCTTATGTAGACTTTATAAATAATACAATTAAACTTATAATTTATGAGTTACAATTTCCATACAATATTTTTCTTAACTTTAAGCACAACAGCCTGCAATAATGCCTAAAATCATTTTTTTTATTAGATGGAGTAAACTGACAGCAGTTTTCATACAGTTGTCAAAAGACCTGTCAAATGTATTACTGCATCTAATTAAAAATTTGATTATAGTAGAATGAGGCGTATTAACTTGATTATTAATAATCAAATTAATACTATTAAGGTATTAGTTACAAAAACACTTAAGTAGAACACTTTACTTTTCATTTTGAATACGAAAATAAAATGCGGTAAACGCTAGGACTGGTTACATGTAACTGTAGCGCGCTAGATAAGGAAAGTGTTAAAAAGAGTGATTACGAAAATATTACAGTTTGGTATAAATTTTATCCGGTATTTTGAAACGTTCCGTAAACCCAGATATTATTGCAAGTAAAAATAAATATGTATGGAAACCCCAACTTATATCAGATAAGGAAAAACACTATAACATTGTAGTCTCACCAGTGGGCAGGTGCATGACGTTTTGCAGGAAGCCCGCGGGCAGCACCGGGGTTCTCACCAGCTGCCCATTCACGAGGCTCACTTGACCCATGCCGGAGAAGTTCTGTAATATAAGTTTACATTTATTTATCTACAAGTGTTAAGTCAGTGATGAGAAATAATGGAAAAATTGCGTGTTTGGGATATGAAGCAGCGCTTCTTTCTTTATTTCTAAGCACTACAGTGTAGTTAGCAGATACATGTGTTAGCTGTATGTGACTAAGGATACATTTGGGATCAAAGCCCAAAATATAAGATCACAGTAAATTTTGTGTGAATCTTAATTAAATTGTAAATAATTTAAATATTGGTGAATATCTTCAGCTTAATGAATTGTCATTGAAGTAAAAGGTAGCTCACATGATTGAATGTGCACTACCTTTTACTTCACATTACATTTGCTCTGAAGCAGAAATGGGCCGTTTTTTAATCAAAGGACGCCTAAATAAACTAATTGGTGATGCAGTCATATATGGGAATTTCAGAAAAAAAATGTCTCCAATTAGCGTGATTAGTAGAAAAGTCAACATGTCAATTTTGTGACAATAATTAAGCATTAAACTATGGTTATTACTTACATTTGGTGCTCGTTTCATAAACTTTAGGCAGTAATACAAGGCCAAAAACTAATGTCCATACAAAGTTCATGCCTATTAACGTCACAAACCTGACATAAATCAACGTTACGTGAATCGGGGGAACTTTTTTCTGAAAACTCCCATATGTTAAGGCTCCACTACACAATGAGCCATCATAGGTACACAGGTATGCATTAGACGGAGCAAACGAGATTGCAATCTCGATTCGTCGTGTAGCTACGTCCTTTACACTCGGCCATGGTGGCCCGTTGTGTAGCATGGTGTGGGGGGTGTGAAGGGTGCCCGACCTGCGAGTGCTGCGCGGGGATGAAGAGCGCGTCCTGGCCGTCCACGGTGACGGCCTGCAGCGGCTGCACGCCGCCGCCCACCAGGCAGCCGCCGTACACGCCCTGCTGCTGCTGCAAGTGGAGGCGCCCGGGATCAGACACTAGCATTCACTATTATACGGGACTTAGAGTTCAAGCTGAAGGTATTGTTACCTACATTTTTATCGATTCCCCGGCTGGATTGAGTCCAGCCCTGTTGTCGCACTGTCTTAGTTTTTTTTTTTTTTTGGTATACAGATATAAGCAAATTACGGTTACTGTCTTTGGTTGTTTTTAATTTCTGTGTTGTCTGTGTATAGTGTGTGTCGCAAAAAATCATTATTCTATTCTATTATATTCTGTTGTTGCCAGTCTGCTCTACTTGCTAATTGCTAGGTAACAATACCTTTATACAAATTTAAACTTTCACGGTGTTTACAAATTATTACAAATAAACGGGACTTAAGTGAGTCTTCATCCGAGACCACGAAGACAATGTCGATCTCAAAACACACGTGGTAATGTACATAATTATCCACGTTCGGCAAGGCTTGCAGCATTGCGTCAAGCTTCCAACATTTCCAACTGTGTCACTTATATACAAGGTCAATAGAAATCGAATCAAGTTTTTGCATGTCAAGTTTTTGGATATAGCAGAATAAGCCACAAGATGTCGTAACTACACCTGACAGCATATTATCTGTACTTATTCTAGGCAAATAAAAATGATCTTATCTTATCGAAAATAATGTAAACAACCCAATTTACCTTCACAGCTTCGCAATAACGCAATTTTATAAAACAACCATGGTTTTAATGACACATTAACTTGTTACTTCTTATGTTCCAATATGCGAGAATTACCTATATATTCAGTGCAAACAAATTTCTATAACAGTATTTTTTCATGTGTCAAATGTTTTACTGCTTAGAAATTCAGTTGTCAGTCAGCCATAGTTGTTTACATTATTTTCATTTTCTATTGACCCCGAATATACGTTTACGGCCCGGCCACGACAATGCGCGACTTGCGGCGCGGCAAGCGTTTATCTGTTCGTTGCGCGATCAAGACGCGCAATGCGCTACGGTTAGTTGGGATTACATGCAATGAACAGATATAACGCTTGCCGCGCCGCAATTCACGCAATGTCGTGGCGGGGCCGTTACATTTGTTGAAAAATCACGTCGCACGCGCAACTCCAGCGCCACTCACTTCACACTTAGAGCAAAAAAATCATACATTTTTGGGTAAGTGAAACCATTATCCTTGGGTGTGTTAGTAATTCAGATTACATGTTACCTGCAGAAGCTGGGGATGTATTTGCAACAATTGTTGCGGAGCGTTCTGGTAGGTGGCGCCTTCGCCATTAGACACTACTCCACCGCCTAACAGCGACTGTAGTTGTTGCATTGATATCACCTGAAATGTAATGTATATTATGAATTCATATCATAGGCTGGCAAGTGCGACAGTATATTTGTGTCATTGTCTCGGAAAAGGGACCTTATTGTCGATGGCACTTACGTAGAATCGCGTTGCGTTTGTATTGTAACATCTTGAACAACGACATAAGCGCCATCGACAATAAGGTCCCTTTTCATAGATAATGTCACATTGAAGCACTCAGCCAGTGGACCTACTGTTTTAATATTTAAAACATAAGCGAGAAAGTCGTTTAAACCATAATTTTAAATCTTGCGTCTTCGACTAGTCCGTTTACATATCACCACTACTTCAAAAAAAAAATTGTATCTCTAGTTGAAACATAACTTTGTATAAATCACATACCTACAATCACTTGATACACATAATAACATGAAAGGTATTTTCAATGTACCTCCAATAAAGCATATAGAATTTTGCAAGCATGAGGTATACATAAATAAAATAAACAGATATATTAAACAAGGCAAACCTGAGGTTGTTGAACTTGAATGCCATTGGGGACAGTGTTAGCAGCGTTTGCGATAGCCGCCGATAATTCATTTCCCTGAAACATATGTTTACATATTATAATCATGTTCAAAACCGAGATCAATATAAAACTTAGCAAGGTTAGTCAACATAGCCAATACTATAAACCTCTTTAGTATTTTACCTCTAATCATGTGGCACAAATAAACAACCAGAATTTCATATTGGCACAGGCTGTATAGGTGAAAAAATTAGCTAAAGTACCTGGCCTATGTAGTAGTAATGAGTTTATACACTATGATGGCGTTATATAATCAAATTTTGACGTACAAGTTCCATATTGCCTGATGGTAAACAGATTGCCTGATGGTAAACAGTTACCGCAGCCTATGGACCCCTACAACTCCAGAGGAGTCACATGCGCGTTGCCAACCCTAAAAGTTGTTGGTGCCCTGGGAGCCTTACTCACCATCAGGAACAACACTACATACCTGAAAAGTGGCAGTGCTATTATGGCTGTGAAGCACATACACATGGTCCTTCTACCTTCAGTTAAGTTTTTCACCAACTTTCAACTGGAGCTCGGGTACTTAACAAGGCAAGAGTGAATAGGCTGTTACTGAACCAGCGTGCTACACCTTCGACTTCGTCGACACTTACCATCAGGTGCCACTGAGGTCAAACGCTGGTCAGTCTTGATAAAAAAAAAAACTTACCGAAAGCCCCTGGGCGCGGAGCTGCTGCACAACAGCGGAGCTGATGACGCGCAGCTGGGGCTGCTGCTGCAGATACTGTTGCTGGATCGCGGCGAGGGTTGCCGCCTCGCTCTGCACCTGCAATTAATCCATCAACTGTTTGAGCGCCCAAGTTTACATCAGTGGAAAGTCAGTGGTATTGAGCTAAGTGAGGACTAAGGCAAATGAAACATACTTTTAAACTATTTCTTTACTTCTTACTCTTGTGCTAACAATTTTCTTTCTTTTGTTCTCTCATCCTGACGCCACAAATTCATCTGTGGCACCGCAGAAGCGATTGTTTATAGAAACAAGATGGAGAGAGCCAAAGAGCTGAGCGGAAAAAAAAAAATAACCAAATAAGTGTCCTTGTCAGGAGTCGAACCTACCGAACCACTTCATGCTTCGTACCGACTAGGCTAGGGGGGCGCTAAATTATAGAAGTTATAGCTATAGAAATAAATAAATTCAATGAACGACTGTGGAGTGATGACTTGCGCAAGATGGCTGGCAGGAGTTGGATGTGAACAGCCGAAGATCGAACACGATGGCGTGAAATTGGGGAGGCCTATGTCCAGCAGTCGACTGCGATAGGCTGATGGTGATGATGATGATGAATGAACGACTCCTAACTCAGAGCACAACGTTTAGAGCACAATATTAGCGGAGCTGTAAACACTACTCAATATACGTTAATGGCTTACCGAAAGAGATAAGCGAAACTGGGTAGAAAACTCATTTAGTGTGAACTATAACTCTACTTGCTTATCTTAGAATGCTAGAATGTCTTTTGCTGTATGTAAAATATAAAATTATTCGATACTAGCTGTGCCCCGCCGTGTTACCCGCTGATTATTAGGGAAAAAACCTTAAATTTATTAATCCAGGGTGTCAGCTAACTCTATGGAGTTAGCCAGATTATAGCTACGTAACGTAACATATGTTGCAGTAGTATGTGATTTTTGTTTTTTTTTTTGCCATGTGATGCAGGCTGACTAGAATAGCACCACCCCATCTCTTCCCGCGGGTGTCGTAAGAGGCGACAAAGGGAATAATCCTACGGACGGGCAGCAGCGTCCGTCGAAACCCAATCTACAGCTGCTGCGGTCGCCAACCCGCCTGCCAAGCGTGGCGACTATGGCAACTACCCCCAAGATGATACAAGTCATATTTGTGGGAGGCCTATGTCCAGCAGTGGACTGCATACGGCTGAAATGTATGTGATTTTTATATTTACCTGCTGCTGTATCAACTGTTGCTGTTGTTGCTGCGCTTGTTGTTGCGCTTGCGCCTGTTGCTGGGCTTGCTGTTGTGCCTGTTGGGCCTGTTGTTGGGCTTGTTGTTGGGCTTGTTGGGCCTGTTGTTGCGCCTGTTGCTGCGCTTGCTGTTGTGCTTGTTGCTGTTGTGTTTGTTGTTGGGGACCTGGAATTGAGTTAATCAGGATGTTTAGTTAAATAAACTAGTGCCAGTTACTTTTATTATTTAAGTTTTAAAAAAGATGTCTTTTGTCAAGACAATATACACCCAAAAGGGTTTGACAGTGGAAAAATATTCAATTTATTGAATAAAACACTGCAGCCCGTGTACATGGCTAGTTAAAGTTGCAAATTCTGTTTACAACCGTCTTAAATTAGTGAGAAAGGAAAAAAATGGTGATTATTTCATTCCATGATACTTTATTTTGCAGCACCTTCTGTAAACTTTTATAATCAAATCTTCAACATCTATCCAAAGGATATTTGGTGATCACTCTTCAGCACTAGGAACACTTGTAACTTCTAATTTCATTTAATCTTATCTGCATATATCTGTTGCTCTTTGACTACAATTGAAGAGTTCTTCTATTCAGTTGTAAGTACAGAGGAAGTCAGATTTATGTGTGAACTACTGCGCTTGTCTTGAATTCTATATTAACATTGTACTTACTAAAATGCTGCTGTTGCTGCTCGTTCTCCTTCTGTTCGGGCCCCATGGTGGCGGCGCCGAGTCGGCTGCAGGTCGCTGCCAGCAGCGCTAGGGGCGACTGGGTGCCGCTTCCCTCCTGAGACCCAATGTTATACACTATTTTATTATGGCATCGCTAGCATAAAGAATGAGCCAATGCAGATATACTTTATTTATACTGACTGATGTCAGATCACTACATTAACTTGTTTTCTATCTTATCCTGTTTCAAACGAATTCTCAAAAATATAACATTGTTGCCTATTTTCTTGAACTATAAGCCTTTTAAGTTATCTGCATTATTTGTCAAGGAGACAGTTAAATTTTTTTGCACATATTGGCTCAGATTGTGAAACACTAATAACTTTAGTGATGGTTGAGGTCACTGAGGTCTAGGCAAATATCAAGTGTATTCAAATTGTGTCGGAGGCAGTCCAAGACCAACCCATGTCTATGTTTGTGCTCAGCTGCAGCTCAAAGGTCTTTTAACAGATGTTTTATTTAGGGTGACGGAAAGGAAATTATTCATATAAGTATATATATGTACATAAGTATGTAAGGATGATATAGCATAAAGACAGGTAGAGAGCTAATTACCCAAAAAGCAAAATAAAGTTATTAGAACAAGTTTTTTTTTTTTGAGTACATAGATATAAACTCAAGAACAAAATAACTGTTTTATTAATGTTTTCTAGAGATTAATTTGAAAATTAACAGTTTTTTTGCTCTTAGTTGTATAAGCAAAAGTTTTTATGACTTATGACTATGATGCAAAAGGAATTTGACCCACCAAAGTATATCCTGGATGGTAAGCTACAATGAATAGTAGAATATTATTAAAAATATGGTTAGCATGTCATACATACAATGTATCATACAGATAAATTTAATAAGATTAAAGCAAAGATATGATGGAGAAAAAATGATAAATATGATTTATTGATAATGATAATATAAAAGGAAAGTTCCCAAGTACATAGGTGCTCATGATGCTACAGTTGCAGCATGTTGAATTATTTAAAAAAAAATGTGAACACAGAATATTTTAACTTTTTAACTCAATTATATATTAAACAAATAGTCTGAACTATCTTTTAAACAGACACCTTAGAGAAGCTGGTGATTTTGTGACAAAGAATTTAAATAAATGCATCCAAATTTATTCCCGGTTGGAAGTTATATAATCAGTCAAAATACCAGTATGACATCAATTCCAATGACAACCAAATATATTTATGTAAATTGGAATTATTTGCACCATTTGCTTCCTCACCTTAGATGACTTTAGCTATGCTTCATTGTAAGTTAATTCATTCATTTAAATTTAAATAACATAAGTTGTGTTGCATAATAAATCTACATACTCTGCATAGTCATAAATTCATGAGGCTAAGTACCTAAGATCAAGTAACCAGCATACGAGAAATATAATAGGCAATGGAGGCAAGCTATCATAATGGTTCCATTGTTAAGAGCTGTGAACAGTGAAGGTATAAGATATATATATATATATATGTCCAAAGTTCCAAAACATGTATACATGTAGGTAAATATTGAGATGATAAGGTGTATGTATATACAATATATATTTTCGCACCATGGCTATATCAATAGTTTTTTCTTGACCATAAGGTGACGGCACCAGTAATGGACAGGGAATTAATCATGAACATTAGTGCTTATTTCAAAGGAGTTAAGTTGTGTGCATTTGTTGGGACATATTCAATTTATAACTTTATGATTATTGAAATAAGAAATAAGTTTCCATCATTGGTACCTGTCAGCTTAAAGTGTCCGACATTAGTGCCTTTAACTTAGTATACTTTTGTAATATTGTTGTGATTTATATAGATATTCCATCGAACAACTCATTGGAGGCAAACAACACAGGAGCAGATGTCTTGGCAATACTTAGGGGAGGCCTATGTCCACCAGTGAACATTTTTCGGCTGAAATCAATATGAATGATGATGATGAAATTGAAATACCATAACAATAAGAGGAATATTGTACACATATTTTTGTCTATGGATTGTATATATGTATATAGAACCCTAATGATTATCTACTATCCACATTAATGATATACAGGTTGGTCCATTTAGATCAGTCAGCGAGGGAAAATCTGAAACTATAAGACCTACAAAGATCTATTCTTAGGAACCATGTCATCAATTTTAGGGACAAGAAAAAATGCATACATAGATTTAAAAAAAATACTGTACAAGAACCTACTTATAACAATGTATAATTTTATTCACTGTTTGGTCTACTTTGCCATGTGTAGTCTCTAGAGCAGAGGTTCCCATACTTTTTTTTCTCGTGGACCTCTTTCAAAATTTTACTGGTTTCGGTGGACCCCCTTGCTGCTACATTTCCACTACATACCCATAAGTCGTCAGCCAACGTAGACCCCCATCGAGCGTCCAGTGGACCCCTGGGGGTCCACCTGGACCACTTTGGGAATCACTGCTCTAGAGTATTTATTATATTCAATACACAGTCAACTAAGCTCCTTATTGGTTAAATGTCATGATTTCTAAAGTAAGAAAAGATTTCTTTGGCAAATTTAAAGATCAAATGGGATATGAACATTAAAATAACCCAGATGATATGTATATAGAAATATTAAAAATTTTCAATAGAATATTTTGATGATTGAGATGCAATATCAAAAATAATTTAAACTTAACAGTCACAATACTCTATTAACTAATTAGCTCAAATTGTTGATTAAACTGGCATCATTATGGAGTTAGTCACTTCTTAATGTACTAGTTTTTTAACATTATTTTTATAGCAGAGGGGAGATCCGAGATGTATCCACATAGCTTCCTATACAGACAGCCTGTGGAGTTGAGCACAATAGATGGTAAAAGGCGCGAATGAAAGGGGGAAATGCCACTCAGTGCCCTTTTATAGAACGGTTGTTCAAAAATATATTTGCAAGTGGTTTATTTGAAAATAAACTTACCGTGAACGGCAGAACTGGTGCTGCAACCATTTTACTCTAATTGATAACAGCATTAATCATGAAATGTATAATAATTTAGTAAGGTGAAGATTTAAATATTTAAAGTATGAAATTTTTAAACTAAGTGCAGTTTTTACCGAAACAATAGTATGACAGAAGTTCGTTATTGCACAGATAGTAATAAGACTACCAAATCAATCAATAATCAATATCCAATAATCATAGACAAATCATTCGTTCAATATTGTCCCTTTTTTGCGTTAATCACTTACTCACTTTTGAAACTTCCGGTAGTGACAAGCGAAGTACGGAAAAAATATACACTGTGTGGTCCACGAGCGTGAAATATTTATAATAAACGCATAGTTACGAACAAAGTTTTGCTGAAAACTTCAAGGAAGTTCAAAAGTTTCAACTGTTCAGTGTATACATGGTAGTAGTTGAAGTCGACACGCCTTTTCCTAACGAGTGCCGGGAGTCGTCGCACGCAAGGCCGCCGCCGCCCTTTGATCCACCCACCTCAAATCGCGTGACTGATTTTATGCAGTTACTGAAGAGGTTATCCGAGACATTTTAATATGATTCATTACTTTTCCCTACGTACAGGAATGTATATGAAATGTATCTTGGCAAATTTTTAAAATAAACATGATAAGACGTTTTATATTACAAATGGCGACATCCGCGACTTTGTCTGCGACCTTCATTGCAAGAGTGAGTACAATCAAGCGTAAATTCTATTGACAGATGTACAGTGCTCGATAACGTATCCAGGATTTGTTATTGTTGGTGTTGAATTGTAAATGGGTGGGAAGCGGAACTGGAGGAGGACGCTGATGCTATTTCGGCAAGGGAGTTGCTTGCAAAGCGGTCACAACCTCCTGCGTGTGGCCTGGCGGGCCCCACACGCCAGGGGCCGCACACTCGCCCCGCCCTCCCCCTGCGCCGACACAAGACCGCTGCCCGCTGGCGTCCGTTTCGTTACACAATAATACTGTGTCTTATCACATCTCACGATTTACCTTGCCTGTTTTATCCTCGTTTATGTATTCCACCTGCACTTTCGTAGGCTCAGACGACATTATCCACTTGACACTTGCAAAATAATATTTTTCTTTGTTCACGAACTGAACGCACCATCCTCACGACCGGCCGCCAAACTGCGGCGAGCGTACTGACGAGCATAGGCGAAATCGTTCGGCAAACTTCGGAGATCCGCCTCCTATCGCGGTCGGATTTGTTTCAGTTTTAAATGTTTTTCTGGGATACTTTTTCTTCTGGACTATATAAAAGTAGCCAAAAGTCACCAATAATTATATTTACTTGCAATGTCATACCTGAAACGTTTACAAGATTATTAAAAACACGCATAAGAGTTATTTTTAGGTCGGCTATCGATTTCTCTGTCCCTTTCTATCGAGGACTGGTCTCGATTATTGGTAGGCAGCAGCTGCGCCTCTCTTCTCCTCCCCGTCGCGGGTGCGGCGCCGCCGCCCGATAATAATAATTGAAAGTAGGAAGGACGTAATAATGGGTGTATAACCTCGTGCCCGCGGCCTCCTTGGGCGGGCAAAAAATGCACACATGTCGTGCCGCTTGGCGCGCGAGCCGTGTCTGGTAACGAGACGTGGCCTGTAAACAAACGATAAGAGTACACGAAGTACACTTGCATTTGCAAGTCTTTGTTCACATGACTCCACGTTGTAACTCACATTACGACATGCTCATGTTTGAGCAACTTATCGTAGATACGTATTCAGGCAAAATCCCTTGGTATGAGTGGATTGCCAACAGAAAAAGATATATTAATAATTATTGCTGTTGTTTAACCTATATAAATAAGATAAATAAAATTAATTTTCTGAGCTACCTGATGATAATTCGTATACTTAGTAAAAATAAATAATTTTAACTTCTATCTAATAGGCTAATAGGCATGTAAAGTACAAGATGTTACATATGCACTTAGTTATTTATATCACATATGAAGGTCATAGGTAATTCGCAGAATGTAAATTAGAAAGTTATGCAAATTAGCTTATCTGTAAGGGCAAAATTCTATAAAGTGCGATAAATTTGCTTATTGGTAATATTTTATGATGACCTGCCAAATATGTGGTAGTCTCAAACTAGTTGGAAACGAGAGTGAAAGTCGCGCCACATTTTGTCAAGTATCAGTCGCGTCGCCCCGAGTCCATTATGCACGAATGAGCAGCCGCCCCGAGAGAACGTGTGCGGCTTAATTATCTCCACCCGCAAAATATATTCTAAACCTTAACTCAACGGCACAAGGTCCAATACACGCTGTAATAATATCTCGGACAACGATTACCGTCTGGGTAGAACTGTTATTCTATATTGAATTGTATTGCGATGTGATAAGGTTAATTGTTGGAGGTTTTTAGTTTATAACCCGTTGATAAATTTACTTAGTTCTATTATGGGTGTAGGCACATCGATGCGATGCGGGGTGATATTTCATATGACTGAAGCTTGATGCTTTTTGCGCTAATTATTCAATTAGGTCTCAAAGTGCGCCGGCCCCGACCCCATCCTACGCTCCGTAGCCATCAGATTAGACTGCCCATGTTTAAGGCATTGTGAAGACAGGCATATTTCTAGAATTACGCATTATCTTTAACCGCTATTTAGGTGCTTCTAGATAACCGATAAGTATCCAATTAATCAGATGAAATCAAGTAATCAGAAAGATACAAATATATATGAAAAAAAAAAAAAACAAAAAAAATACATGAGTCTATAAAAGTTATTCGAAGTAAATAAATGATTATGATGAAAAAGCACCTCCTCTTTTATCTTTCTTGTCCATACTTTTTCATCAGTATTTATATCTTTTACAAGTTGATCTCACAATTGGGATAAAACGTGTAACTGATTTAATATACGTTTAGTATGCCACTCCTATTATCAAATGCCCGCCGCAAGAACATTCATTCATGTTCTGGCACTGGATTTCGAAAAGGACAACTCGCCGAACGAGTTTCTGCGTGCCTAACTTTATCTCGTAAGATTGTAATCACGATTGATAGTTTCCTTTTGAAGTTGTAAGCGTGAAATAATTCGCACCTAAGTATTTTAAAAATGTTGAACCTTTCAAGTACCTATTTTAATACATATAAACTTTTCATCTGATTTGGAATTTTGGATATTTGGACAAATTTTTCCTATAAAATGTATTAAGTCACGGTTACTGGAATAAAGAAATCTTGTTTAGATCAGTAGAAAATGCTCTCTGAGCAGAACCAGCCCAGAAAAGGAGAAAACGAATGTTTTTTTTTAACACTCTATTACAGATTTTTCCTCTGACCACCGGTATGGCGGAGAGCTTTCTGTTCGTAGAATGCAAGTACAATGCAATTAAGTATAAGAAAAGCCATTAGTCTAATCGACGATCGTTCATATATTTTACTTTAAATGGGATGACTCACCTACGGCCTCACCTAACCCAACCTTATTTTGGAGCCCTTATCAATCTCTATTAGTTCTCGTTTTAATAGTTATCTACTGTATCAGTGCAAGATGCTTTTGGGAGTTGTAGAGCTAGAAAACAAGGACATATAACGAAGCTACATAAACTTTTTATCGCCATAAATTATACTTAATTTTCAGATGGTAGGTAAATAGAAAAAAAATGGTTACAATTTGGTCATCCTACTCAACACCTGACATCTTGTCGCTAGATATACGCAGTATGTTAAAAGGCATAGGGTGACTACGATTTGGTTAGTATATTTAATTATTTAAATAGAAAAAAATTAAAAAAGGTAATTACACAGTATGAAACAGTACGAATCTATCAGTAAGTAAATAATTTGTTTAACATAGTTTTTAAATAAACATAATTACTGAGTTAGAACACAACGCTCGAGGTGAGGTTCGATGGCTTGAAAATGGGTACCAGAGCTTACACGTGAGTTCATCCGTTGTACTTGAGTAGTAGCATGATTCACAGTATCTGCAGTGTTCGGGGAAAGTGCGTGTTTTGACTAAGACTTTCAAGAATATACTTTCTTATCTGTTTCTTAGCCTAAACCATGACCATGGCAATGGCACCAGGTGTTTGTATATCATATGACTATCTGTATTCCGTTTTTTTTCCCTTGTTAATTCAAATGTGATGCGATCGAAAGTTATACGAGCTGTCTTGTGCATAGATTTACAAGCCTTCCACTTGGTATTATCCCACTTGCTTCACTTTTTGGCACGTTCATTTGGATGTTGACTATAGAAATAGTCAACATCAAAAGAAGATGATGATGGGTTTTTGACAATTTCGTGTGGCATATGGAGCTTTACGTTAAAGTTGTAACAATATGGTTCAAAATGTACCACTTACTTTTGACGCTGACTGAATAGTACATACTAGCATGATACTTATTTCTAGCCGATGCTGGTGTGACGACAAGTCATACCCAAAGAATTTAAGGACTGATTATTTTAGAGCACTGCAAATAAGTATTGCATGCCCTGAATGATATCACGTAGGGACACAACTTATGAATGTGATGTAACGTAGCAGTATTGAGTTTCAAGTAGGTACAGGTAACGCCACGTTTTTAAACGTGCCATTATATCAGCCTAGAACATCATTGTTACTCCCTAATAACACAGTATAGGGGACAATTCAATGCACAAGAATATGGGGTTGACACTGCCAAATGGGTGAAAAAAAAAATGGTCCATGCGAGTACATGATCGATAGTTGTCCAATTATAGACACTCAGGGCTACATACGGTGAACTGACTGTAGCATCATTACCAACCATCTGAGGGTCTGTGAATGTCCGGTAGGCTTAGGTGCTAGCGGAAGTGGAAGTGACGGTGGGCGGTCCGGACAGCCCGCGCCACCCGCCCCCCGTACCCGGACACGCCCTAACTCTCACGCTGCATCTCGCACTAATTAAAATATTAACCTAAACATATTGGTTCACAATATTATTAATGGACCAATGTGTCCGGAAATATGTCGAAGAAGTGTGGAGCGCGTCGCAATCATCCCTCTAGGTGTTTTGATCGACGCACGATGCCATTAATCACAGTGCACAACTGCACACGTACGGTATGGTGACCTTTTATTTTTACTACAGATGACAACGCTTTCACTTATTTTCCTATGTTAGAATAAAGGATTTCAATATTTTGTCAAATTGGCACGTACGTATATATTTTTTTGATTTCATTACAAATTGTGTTTCATTGAATCTTTTGACAATATGGTTGTTACAGTTTAAATACAGACGTTAAATTTGTGTAATCTGTCATCAAATGATCTATTCAATAAAAGATTATATTATTTCAGTATAAGAAGTACATAGTTATACATTTATATAATGAACAATGAAGACTTAACCCACTTGTACCCTGTAATTACACTGAAAAGGTGGCCACTCAGCATAATGCGAGGAGCTACTGGAGTGGCTGACGTGGCGCTGGTCTTCCAATTCCGATTTAAATCAATTATCAAAATTAGGTAAACACAATTCAGAAACAGAGTTGGAAAGAATAATATCGGATTATTTCACAGGCAAGATTTGAAATTTTAGAGGGAGAGCAGGAAGTAATTTTTTTTGATAGCTGAGAGGTAGGGCACAGCGAAGTACCATCACGCTGAGTCTGGAGAAGCCCAACTGTGTAAGTAACTCCCCGTTTTTTTTATACAAGACTAACCAGCGTTTGACCTCAGTCGCACCTGTAAGTGACGACGAGGTCGAAGGTGTAGCACGCTGGTTCAGTAACAGCCTATTCACTCTTGCCTTGAAGAGACCCAAATTATATCTTTCCGGGAATACAGACGAAGGGAGCGAATTCTATTCCTTAGCAGTCCACATTAGGAAGGTAGAAGCGAATCGCTTCGTGCGAGTGAATGGAATATTTACAACGTAAGGATGAAATTACTCCCCTCGCCTGGACGTCCGGTGATGGAACGGAGATGGCGGAATTAAATCGTGCAATTCCTGAGCACACTCTCCAAAATGTAGTCTGTAAAACACAGACAAACTGCAACCTTGCGTCGATGCTCAAGGCTGTTTTAGGGTAGGCAACGCGCATACAAATCCTCTGGAGTTGCAGGTGTCTATAGGTTGCGGTAACTCCGCACCATTAGGCGGGCTTGTTTGCCACCGTAATTGTATTAAAAAAAAGCCTGATTTGTAGTCTACATAAAGAGAATGTTATACTTGGTAGGAGCTCCTTGGTAAGGCCGCGTGCACACTAGCGGCGGCCACTCGACGTTTTATCAACGATTTCATAGTAGGTAATCGGCACGCTGCGTTAACGTAGCGTCTTCGTAGCGTACAATTTTATGTGAGAACGTAGAGAAAATGCGGTACAGAAGCGTTAGTGTGACAACGCTCTAATGGATTGTCTTAAAATCAGATAGATAATTAATTAGTTTTAATCGTTGGAGTTGGGCAGCACAGGACCAGTCGTTGTGGAAAACATTTGGAAAGGCCTTTGTTCATTAGTGGACATCTTTTGGGCTGATGATGATCAAAGACCCAAATCACAAGCGAGTGCTTTTTCTGATTAATTGCAACTATGGGTATAGATAAACATTTGATGCCAATAAACAAACCAATGTAGGTACGATCAATCAAACCCTACGAACATTCCTACTCAAACGTAAACCAAGGGCACGATCCTCCCTACGGATCCTTCACTTGCCCTAATACTATTGTTTGCCCTTCAATCCCTCATCTCTTCACGCTGCGTAGCGGCCCCCTTCTGTGATCATTATTGAAAATTCGCAAGAACGCAAAAGACGCTCCCACCCACCGCCCGCCCGCGACAGCACGCCGCGGGGGCGTAACCGCCGCCCTACGTCGTGCAGCCCACGCGTCATCATAACTTTTTCCCGCCAATTTACTTTGACGGAATTATTATGAAGATAACCAAACCACGCATTTACTATACAAAACTTCAGGAAACTGCAATTTCATATTTCATTTATTAAAATTTTAGAGTTATAATGGAATACAATCCGCTTTTCAATAAATAGTAATATTTAACCATTTTTACTTTTACTGATGAAGATATCTGGTACCCTGAATTTACTTATTCATAAAACAAATACACTTCACTATTTTTTGGTATTATCCGACTCAAGAATTGTTATTAAGACTGCTTCTATAACGCCATCTGTTTAAACCAGTGTATAACTAGTGTGATGCTTAGTAAACCAACTATGTTGTATGTTTTGTACAGCAACGATGCAGCGGCAGCATTGTATTTAGTGTATTAGCCGGCCGTAAGATGTCTTTTACTGCATCTCTTGTTTTTACTATCAAACTAAATAAAATCTGGTCTCACGTTATAAATATATTTTATGATGGCGAATGTTCTTAAAAATCAGATGATAGACCAGTGTTTTGCAACACATTGTATATTTTTGTATAGTATACTTGTAATTCAGATTTTTCAGAAATAGGAAAAACTATTTTCGTCCCTTTTGATTTATGCTAGCGTTAGAAAACAACGTACTGAAGATTATAATCATAATTTTTCTAACAATAATTTCCTGCAATGTCGGGTCGGGTAGGTCATACAACATTTTCATTCATTCATTTGTTTATAATACTTTATGATTATGTTTTTTTTTTTAATTGTCGGCTGTCATATTTGTAAAGTTTGTTGTTATTTGTTTTCATATTTATTTCTTGTATTATTTTTAATATTATAAGAAAAAAGAGTGTTATTTTTTTTCTAAGCAAGTATATTTCAAGTATGCATGTGAATTTAATATTTATTCGTTCATTAAGTCATTAATACTTACGAGTTTATATATCAAAATAAATAATTATTTAAATTATTATAGCACGACAACTTATTTCACACTAGTAAGTATAAGTACGTATCATCAGTATCACTAGTAAGTATTTTGATTCAATTTGCTATAGATCGTGTGAATCGTATTTTCGCTAATAAAATAACGCAACACGTTGATCAATGTTACATCGGAAAAATCCTCTAAAAATTTCAGTTGTTTGCCCGTGTCGTGGTCTAAAATAACATTTATATAGCGCTACCCAACATTGATACCTAAACAAGACTTCTCTCGTAGTGGACTTATAATAATAAAATATTTTGAATTACAAATAGTTGTAAGTGACTAGGAAAACATAACCAATGCAATGTTCCTAGGTCATTTAGATTATTGGTGTTAACTGGAGGTTATTGCTGCAGTCAATAATTATTTTAAGAGAACTAATCAACCTTGTTTTGTACTAGATGACAAAATCACATAATACAAGTCATCGCTCACCTTAGTGAGTAACCAATTGTATCTTAAGATTTTTGGATTACCTATGTCAGCCTGATTCCAGTAGAGAAAACACGTTTTTTTTTTTTATGTTGATAGATAATCAAAAGTATTGTCAGCAACGGATGTCTGTGGCTCACGAGGAGGATCAAAAGAAAATAAAGTTGAAATTACCTATTTAACGAATCATATGGTCAGGTAATAAATAAAGTACACAAAATCCTTGATTCAAATTTGATTTATTAAATTGCACATTTCAATATACATACATAAAGATCATTTACGTAAATTCAATGTAAAATATTTCCTAATATACTTATTGATAATGTATTTGTGACTGTAAAATTCACAATATGCTTTCTGTAATATAATTATTTTAACAAAAGTATAAGATATCGTTTTGTAGTCGTTCAATTTCATTTTGATAAAAAAGGTTTGAAAACAGGCAAAAAAATCCTAGACAAATAAACACCTTTCTATGACTACTGCTAATACTACAATGTTGTCTTTAAGTAAATAAAACTATTTGTATAACATTTGAGTAAGTACCTACTTAAATAATCCTCTTTGTTCCAAATGCTTATAGCAAGAGTCAATTATTTGAGTGCAAAATAATGCCATCTATAAGCTAATTATAAATTAATGTGTTGGTTTAAACAATGATTAATTAGGTATAAAGAGCTGTTTGTGACTTCATAAAGTTACTCATGATTGGATAAATCGCCTTGAATCTGTAACAAGATATAATGTTAGGGCTATGTGTAGGGTATTATAAAAATGGAAAGCAAGGGAAATTTTTTGTGGCCCTAGTAAAAAATGGTAATGACATTATCCAGCAAAAGGGGCTTACGTCGAACCACGTCGCGTTAGTATTGCGGCTTCTTTAATAACAGCGTAAGCGCCATCGAAAATAAGGTCCCTTATATAATGTCACATATAAGTTTAGTATGAAACTTGTACCCTTTTCCACTAAGGTCACAGATTTGTGAATAACACTGCAGCATTTATTTAGTCACTCGCCCGACATGAGTCCTTAAGGTTGAGTTGCTTGAAAATAGAGACCTATGCTTTCCGAAACATGTCACATGAATGATTAAACAAATGGAAGTGAAATCGTGTTATGCTTAAAAGAATGGTTCAACGTTGAAATACAAGAAAACTACAGAATATACTTTGAGATTGGATTTAAGGAGTGCTTTCAAGGGCCAACTTTTTAAGAACCATGAGTGCAGATTATAAGAGGTAAGATATCTTTATTTGCAACCCTAAATACGTAAATATGTACATGGACCCTGATAGGGTGTAGCAACATGGGTGTAGTGTAACAAGTGCAGGTAATTTAATTTTAAGTATACATAGGTATATGTATAATAAACATTAAAAAAAAAGAAACATTTTTAATCAAGATCATAAAATATTAACATTATACAAATCTAGGTAAGAACTTCTGTAATTTTTACATTTAACTGTTTATAGTTTTACTAGTTTTTATAAAGTTTTATCCTCCTTATATCCTTATACCTATTATAACCGATTTAAATTGCAATGAACTTACAATATGAGCGTTTACAATCCACCGCCACTCCTGTCAACCGTGATCATTTTCTTCAGCAATTCCTTTTCATGATGCTCCTCCTCCATCTCGGCCATGCGCGCAAACCGGGAATAGGCCACGTGACCGGACTTGATGGCCGACATCATCTGTCGTTATGTAAAGAGTTAATAAAATAGATAGAAGATACTTAATAGATTTAGGTAAATTATTGTTCTTTAATTGAAGCAGATGATGAGATGACATGTAGGTACTTAAGAAAAACAAAATTTGAACACGCATCTCCAGCTTTCGTGGCTGACGCCTTAAACATTTACTGCCTGGCCACGACATTGCGCGAAGTGCGGTGCGGCAAGCGTTTTATCTGTTCATTGCGTGTGATCCCAACTAACCGCAGTGCATTGCGCGTCTTGACCACGTAACGAACAGGTAAAACGCTTGCCGGGCCGCAAGTCGCGCATTGTCGTGGCCGGGCTGTTAGACCACCTGGACACAGCGGAACCCGTCGAAATTTCTCAAGTATATGCAATCTTAACAGTTTTTGGCGAAACATCGTATGCTTGCACTTCCAAGTTTCATATATGACTTAAGATGATGCACATAATATAATTAGTTGCTTGTATAAACGTTTTAGAAATATATAAAATACATTAT
This sequence comes from Grapholita molesta, assembly GCA_022674325.2. NCBI lineage: Eukaryota > Metazoa > Arthropoda > Insecta > Lepidoptera > Tortricidae > Grapholita > Grapholita molesta. The sequence continues at coordinate 15,726,536 of CP053124.2, read as the reverse complement.
GTGACTAGAAAATTTGAATCGCCCTCGGTTTCTCTGGGATTCCATCATTAGATTATTGATTAGCCATATAGGCCATGCATCTCCCAAGTAATCGAGCAACATACATAAAAAGTATGGGTTAGGCATCTTCCGAGTAATCAAGGCACAATAGGCACATACTTACATAAAAATATTATTAATTGCTTATGACGAATTGTGAAACTCTACTTCATATAGTTGATAGCATTCAAAGTAGTCAAATAGTTCGGTACACCACATAAATTCTATGGTGTGCCGAACTTTTTGAGTACTTTGGATGCTACGAACTATATGACGCTGACTGTACAAGTACTTACTTTACTTTTTCTATTTTTTACGCCACTATAGTACTTACTTATTACGTGCCTATGGCCTTTCACATGGCACGTAAACTATAAATTATAATAATTAATTATATGATGCATTAAAACTATAATGTTTAATTTTCACATGCTTAGGATTGTTCAAATTAGTAAAAAAGCATGTTAAAAAAAGCATGAGTGTTGTAATTGTACGATTTGTACGTAAGTAATAATAAATTTCCATTATTAGTACGCGTAAAATGAAAAATGTTAGGTCCTTTATTGTTACCTACATACGGTTAGTTCAAACTTTGCATGCAGTTCTAAAATTCATGCATTATGTTAAAGAGCAGCAAGCGACATTGCAGTAAGAAAAATAGTCCACACCGAGCAAAATTAATCTCAACAAATCAAAATACTGATAGAATACAAACAATACAATGTAAGAAAAAGTTCAATCACATTAGGCTTTGACGATGGAATACGCTAGACAGACAACTAGCCAAGGAATTTGTGATTCCAATTTGACAATTGGGTTACGGATAATAAGTAATTCTTTTAAAAAATACTGCATATTTTGTCCCCAATGTCTTTGTAAAGTAAACCGGTACTTAACTTTTTACGTCGGCGAGCTGTTTTGATAAATAAGTATAAACGCTCTGATAATTAAATCAAAGTAAGTGCACCACTTAAGTACCTACCCATGTAAGATTTAGTTAAAAAAATCATATTGGGTGCAAAAAAATTAAAACAGTAGTTTGGTAGTTACTGTTGCTCTCAAATATTTGGATTTTCAATATATGAAATACTTTCAAAGTCTAACATTACGTTTCCATCGCACAATCCTTTTGTTGTTGTTATTTAGATTCATAAAAAATAATAAATATATATACAAAAGTATTTATCTAAAACCAAAAAAAACGCCTAGCAAAAAAGGTCTTTCAAAACGCTTGATATGGACCTGCAAGTATTCGTCGAGCTCGACTTGTCCGTTCATGTTAGTGTCGATCTCTTTCAGAATTTCGTGCAACTGTTCCCCGGTGACCTCCTCGCCGCCCGCCTGTGGAAAACCTCCGGAATCAAGCGACATGGACATGAGAAGCGGATACCGTGCTGTATGGAAATTGTCAATTTGCATGAGATAGAATCGGAGAAAATGCAAGAATCGTCCAGAATGTTGAGGTTAATTCTTTATTTTTTTATTCATGTTACCATGCTACTGTGTACAGTCAGCAGCAGAAGTGGCTAAGCGTTTGAGGTGATCAAAATGAGGCCAACACATCTCAATTGTGAAGAGAATAAGAGCGCGAGCCATTTTGAACACTTCAAACGCTTAGCCACTTTTGCTGCTGACTGTACCGAGCCCAGCAGGCAGCAGCTGAGCCCATATGGGTTCTATAAACCTGCCAAAAATTTGGTTCATCATTCAATTTTGGTCGCCGCTGAGGCTTTCTTTTTATTGCATAATACTGACGAAGTTTTGAATAAGTCGCAATCCATCAAAAGCAAAAAGTTCAAGTTCCATCTAGCACAGTTTAGTATATTTTCAAGTTTCTGTGAAAATATTCCCCAATGACGACACAGACATGATATCCTCTAATGTATCGTTCTCCCCTCTACCTGTAGGTAGTCTTGAATTTCCAGTTGCCCGTGGTATGTCACATCAATCTCGGACAGAATGGCACTTAGTTCAGCGTCGGTCGGCTTCATACCCATACTCTATAACATTTGTGGTTAAAAAATGTAAAAGTGGTCTACAAAAATGTTTTGAGACCAAACATAAGTGTTACAGAAGAAAACTATGTTGCAGCACTAAGCTCTACATACATACTTTCGAACATCAAATCCAAGTTTTTATTTAGTATATGCATTCTCCTTTTATCAGATTTTATTAGGAAAACTGATTTAATCAATTACTGTATTGCTAAAGAAACTAAGAAATCTTTATACAAATTAGTGATAATGCCATTTTTACTTGGTCTTTTAGGAAATAACCTCTTCACAAATTTTAGGTAACTTCTCAATCATTTAAATAGACCTATTACGTTACCTTAAGACTCCTTCTGATATCGTTGATGGACACGTAGCCCTTCCTATCAGCGTCAATGATCTGGAACCGCTTGATGTATGTTTGGATCTCATCCTTGCTCAGGTTGATCGGGATCTTGTCGCGACTGGCGCGATTGACGAGCTGTCCCATCTCGTTGGACAGGAATTCGTTGGCTTCTTTGATTTGTCTCTGAAATCGTTTAGCCGACAATCAGTACCTACTCAATTACATGAGCAGTCAGCAAACAAAGGAATATATTTTGTCCGAATGAAATAATTTATACCAAAGGGAAAGCACCCTTAGTCTGAACAAGGTCTGTTTTGAATGAACTGTTGAAAGGCCATGAGATTTTGTCTGAACAAATCAGAGCCAGAAATAGGATGACCGAGCACAGAAAAAAGACCAGTCTGCACGAATACGGCATTACTATTGACGAGGTGAAAGGCAATGGCGAATAATGCCAAAGAACATGAGTCTGTGATAATTGATAAACTATTCCCAATCCCCTGGATACATAATGTCAGCGACGATTAGTCCCTCGTGTTTGAGGAAGGCAATGCAGACTTGATGATGAGCAATGATGTTGGTAGTGTAACCATATTTTTTGGGCATTACCTTTTTCTCATCGTTGCTCCATTTAAGCTCCTCCTGCATAATGTCGGCGACTACTGGCAATGCTTCTACCGCCGCTTGTACATTAAGGAATGCAAGCCGTAGACGTCTGGCGATCATGTCCACGCACGTGCACGCGTACTCTCGAACACCGTACCTGTAAACCACATAATTGAATATTAGAAAGCCAGAAACTAACCTGACTGTAGTAACAAGAAGAATTTTCACTTCTTCTTTCTTCAAGAAAATATGACTGTTAACAAAACACTATACTATCGAATAATCTGCAGGCAATTGCACAATTCAATATTGGAAGACTTTATGATTACCAAAGTATAAAGGATTAGTCTTAAACAATGTAGAAAACCGCCGAAACATCGCCGTGGCCAATAGTTGGAGTTAATACAAGAAGATTTGATATATTTGGAGAAGATTTTCTAACCTGATCTCAGCATCAATGTAAGGGAATTCGGGGTGAATCTTCTTGCCGATAATAGGCCATCTCTTGCCGGTCATGGCTGCCATCTTAGCAACAGCGAACGCTCTGTCACCATAGGACTTGGCCAAATGTTGTGCTACCTGTAACAGATGATGTATTATGTTTGAGTCAACACACTAACATTTGATACGGATATTTTTGACTATGCAATCGCCGAAGTTAGATCTCCCCTAGCGCTTGCTATTAAACGGGAAAACTACTTAGTTCATACAGAACTTACCTCCATCTCAAGCCCGAAATCTTGTACTAATCTAATGTACATGGTGGGGGTCCAGCCGTGAGCGCCTTCAATGAGGAATCCGTCCGTCTGGCATTCCCGGAATAGCGGCTTAAGATTTGCGCCTGAAAAGCAACAAATTCACCTCGATTTAATAGACACTTAGCCCATGCCTTGGACACGAATCTATTAGTTGGATCTCAAATTATTCTAGATCAGGCTTCGAAAAGCACACTCGGGTTGGCGACCGCAGTAGTTCTCTACTCGCTTGAAATTGCTTTAACTGATCGAAGCAGTTTTATCGGATAAACACAGTAAGATAGACACTGAAAGACTTGTTGTAGAATGTAATTATAAACTGACGAAATTGGGATTGGAGTGCTACCGCAAAAATCGATAGTCGTAAAGTTCGAACGATTGTCTCTGTCACTCTAATGACGCCTTAATTATCGATGTTCGCGCTCGCGGTAGGTACTTTATATTTTAAATACTTGTAGACTGTATAAAGTGTGCACTCACTTTCAATAGCCGCATCGATTGTCTCAGCCGCCATGGCTCGGTAGGTTGTCCACTTGCCACCCGCAATGGTGACGAGCCCGGACCTGGATACGTGCACGATGTGGTTACGGGCTAGAGACTGCGTGTCCTCCTTGTTCGGATCAGAGACAAGAGGTCTGATTCCGGACCATGCTGAGAGAACGTCGCCACGACGAACTGAAATAGAAAATGTGTAGTATGTTTGAGTTTGGCGCGATATAAAACTGAATATGACATGTATATCAGCCCCTAACTCCAAAATCAAAAAATGAGACACAATTCAAAACGCGGTCGGTTTTCTCATAGAGATTAAATTGTTAGACTTGCAGATAGAATATTCTTTGACAGTTCAGTGGTAATGGAGAAGCGCTGGTGGCCGAGCGGTATGAGACGGCGGGTTCAAACTCCGGTTCGTATCTGTGAGTTTTTTGGATCTTATGTAAGAAATATTATTTGATGTTTACCATTCGTTTTTCGGTGAAAGAAAACATCGTGAGGAATTGGCTATTCGGGCGATTCTCCGAGCCGAGCTGTTTTGCGTGACTTCGGTGGAACAATTTTTTTTTTACTTTTTTAATGTGAAACATTAAATCCTAGATTCAGGCTTAAATTTAAAAAATATTGCCGGGAAAGGCCCCCTTGTAGACTGTTAAGTCTGTTTTTAAGATATTTCAGTTTTTTAAATCACCGAAATCAAGTCCACCCACCGAAATCAATATTCATATAAATATTCCAAGCAAATTGGTATTAAAATCACTTTAGAAGTGAAGTCTAAGTTTTTATCAAAAAATACTTGTCCATATGTTATATCTTATTATATATATATTATTTTATCTTGTATTGTCTTTTTCTTATTAAATTCAGAAAAATCTTGCATTGGAAATTAACTTATGAACTATAAAGTATATACTTAGTTTCATATTTTCAGCCAAAGGAACTGATTTTAGCAAGCAAACTAGTCAATTCGGAAGAATTGCAGCCTACTCTCTTGCATTTTGTCGGCGATGTCACGCCGTACGCCCAGGCTACCTCGCACGTACTCGTTGCAAATTTTATCGAGCCTGGTAACGCCGCACATCCACCTCAGCATCTTCATTTCGGCAACTTGGATGGTACGCAGGTGCTTCTGCGTCACTGCGCACGTCTCGCTGCCATAGGTTAAAACTGGTCTAATCATGATCTTATAGATCAGACCCTTTAGTTTGACCGGCATTTTTTGTCGAAGGTCACACCAGTCACTTCCCGCCATTTTTGCCATGCAGCGACTGATGTGATAAATGTTGCATTGCATTCGTTGTCTCCGGACACGTGCATTATACCACCCAGGTATTTGTACTGATGGCACATGGTGACTAATTGCCCATCAATGCGTATCGGACTGTCGTCTCGTGGATCTGGTTCGTTCAGGGACATGAATTGTGTTTTGGTAACACTCAACACCAGGCTTTGTATTGCAACTGGTGCTTCCAGGAATCGAGCTCTTTCTGCAGCTCGGTACTGCTCTCAGTGCATATGGCTACATCGCCAGCGCATATAAATGTTAACTTTGCCAAATCTTGTGCTTCTTCAGTAAGCGAGTCCAAAAAGTAAGCAAAACAGGAAGGGGCTTAGTACTGAGCCCTGATGTACACCTTCTTTGACCGCTTTTGCTTTGGTCTCACCCACCGATGTCCGGACCACTGATCGTGCATCCCTATGTACATGTCAGCAAAGGTCTTGACATATTGCTCTAGGACATTTTTCTTTCGAAGGCTCCACCAAATAGTATCCCTTGGAGCACGGTCAAATGCCTTTTCCATGTCCAGGAACGCAATGATCAGCGGTTTTTTCTTCGAGCGATATTCTTCGGCAATTGTGGACAGAGCAAACATATTAGGATCGGTAGTTGATAAACCAGGTACGAAGCCATAATAATGTTTAGATTGTGAGCACTCTGACCTTATTCGGTTGTCGATTACTCTTTCGTAAAGCTTCATAGTATGGCTTAAGAGCTTGATGCCTCAGTAGTTGTTGCACTCTTACTTGCTTCCCTTTCCCTTGTAAATCGGAGCGATAGTGCGCAATGTCCATGCCTCTGGCATTTTGGAAGAGAGCAACACCTGACTGAAGAGATTAGAAAAAAGCAACACACCAGTTTCTTGCAGGCATTTCCAAGCTTCCACTTGGATAGTTACGGGGCTTTAGCTATGGGCTATTTTTGCAGCGCTTTCTTAACCTCATGTGGCTGTATCGGAGGTATGAGACCTACATTTGCTGCCATTTCCGGAAGCTGTGTAGCAGCAAGCGTAGGGTTTAGAAGTTGTTTATAGTAGTGATGCCAGGCCGCAATGATATCTTTATCCTTAAAGAAACAGCTTCTTTGTACTTAATATATCGCTGGCCGAGCACCCGCATCCGCAACACAAGCCTTCTGGAGCTTTTATATGCAAGATGGGTGCCGAGAATGCGCGCACCGACGCATCGAGGAGCTTTTTATACTCGTAGCGGTGTGATGAACACAGCACATCAATTTTGAAGAAGATGAAACCCGGGCTTATAATTTTGAACCAGAGCCTAAACATCATTGAGTACAAAATGGCTGGAAAGTTGATGGCCTAATTTTTCTGGGATTGTCCAGGTATTTTGAAGATTAACTAAAAAGAAAAAGGGCTTCATTATCATGTGTATTTAAACTAGTATGCTTTTAGCTAGTGTGAACTTTAAACTTCATAATTTAAACAGTCATTTAGGACCCAAAATTTCATCAGACGGAACTATAAAGACTTGAAAGAATAGAGAGTCGGCTCCAAGATTCTTGATGGCCCAGAAGGAGAATCTTTATCAGAAGGCACTGAACTTGATAGATATAGGTCAACGGTAATCATAACTGATAATAGGAAAAATATCCGCAGATAGCATAAACAATTTTTTTTAAATGTTGCGATTATACTAACAACGTTGGTGTTAACATTAACAACATATTCTTCAACTGTTTAGAATACAATTATAACATAAAAATAATTTAAAAACAAACAATTAACCTGTTTTTATAGTCAAGATTGATGACGGTGGCACCTTTTTTGATTTCGGTGGCCTAAAACCCCACCGAATCCACGGAAATCACACCCACTGAATTCAAATTTTATCGTTATTGAACAATTACAAAAAGTAACAATTGTATTGAAAAGACTCACTGGTAACCAAATCACATACTTCTTGGCATGACTTAGGCACTGTTGCACTAAGAAAAGCACAAACGCTGAACGAAAAATTTTGTTCACCGAATTCAAGAAAACACGAAACCAAACCCACCGAATGATGAAGATACCTTTGCGAATTCTGCTATTACACTGTGAGCCTACGTCCGCTCTCGTCGGTGAATGCGGTGCAACTGAAGCTACCTGTGGACGCGGCATTGAGTTCCTGGTATATTGCTTTGTGCGATACCGCCAAGTTTTGTAAACTCCAGCGAAATCAAGCGTTGGCGCGGGACATGGCGAAAATATGTTTTTATTTAATAAGGGTAATTCATATATTATGTTCAGTGAAATTATATTAGAACTAAACTAATTAAGAATATGTGAACCAATATTAAAAATTAATACAACATCCCCAACTAGAATTATAATTTTTTGTTTCAACAAATTTAGGTGCGGGACACGCCCACTGTACGTCAATTTCTGCACTTTTTATTTTTTTTATAATATTGAATATATATTTATGGAATATTTTATTAATTGTCGAGATATAACAGACGCTGAAATATGTGTATGAATTTTTTCAAAAATATTGGGCCAAAAATTCACGCAAATATAGCCTCGGACACGTAAAAACGCCACCTCTGAGAACTGCCCATTCATATTAAACAAGGTGAAGATGCTTTAATGGAAAAAAAAATAGATTATTTTATAACTAAAATCTGCTAAAGCAGTAAAGACACACCTTCAACATCAGGATTGAGATAATTCTTGACTTCAGTAAGGATGAAGAGAATCTCGTCCTCCGTTGGCTTGGGATTGTGCGTGACCTTGCAGGGCATGTCGGTGGTGCCCGCGATAGTCCCCTTCAGCCAGGGTAGGAAGAAGATCACGCGGCCGTCTGATGTGGCAGGATCTAGGAGACCCATATGCTCGGGGCTGGAAACAGTAGCAGTTTCATAAAACATAAGATTTTAGTGCATTTGTATGTAAATTAATGGAAGTAATGTCAGTGATTATTATTCTAAATTTCGCGTAAATCTCATGAATAATTTATTGCTAATTAACGAGGTACTTGCAAGTTATTACTAACTATAGAAACAAACAACATTTATTTAAAACAACAGGAGAACAATTAATAAGTCTAATTTCTCTGTCTCTTTACGTGGACATGGGGTAGTGAGGCAAACAACGAATTATCACCTGTAATATCCAGGCAACACGATGTGAACACCGCTAGAAGGACAGCAGATCTCTTTAATCGTAGGGTCATCCATCTTGCGGATGCTATCCGTGAAGGGACCGGTGGCGTTGATAATGGACTTAGCCTTGACATCCCATTCCTTGCCGGTAATTTCGTCCTGGAATAGACAAGCACAATTTTAAGAAACTCGAGTATTTCGGTACCTAGCTCCGAAAATTATCATGAGTATCTTTAAAATCTTACTCAAGATTACAGTCACTGCGAGTTGTATCATCATTCCCGCTTACCATCATTTTAGTTTTCACTTCTGGCTGGTTAATTTTTACTTTTGTACTTCAAAATAGTATGTTCCATATTCAAACATTTGAAGCATGTTCTAGAATCAAGATTAAAAGTTTGTCTACCTTAACCCTAGCGCCGCTGAGTTTTCCTGAAGTCTTATGGAGCTTAGTGACGCTGACGTGGTTAACGATGGTGGCACCATGTCGGGCAGCGGTTAGCGCGATAGCCAGATTCATTCGAGCGTCGTCTTGTTGGCCTGAGGAATTAGGTGTGATACTTGGTGAAGGAAACCGTTACCCATTATGCTGAGATAAAATGTCATCAAATTTTCGTATTTTCATATCAACGTGTCAACGTTAACGTAATTATTGTTTAATCTCAGCCCTCCAAGTCTCCTTAGAATTCTTATTCTCCGAAACACTTGTTAAGAATTTATAAACCAGTGGACTACTTACCATCGTAATATACGATGCCTCCGCAGAGATTATCAGATTTTAACATGGGGAACAATTCCAAAGTATTCTTCTTGGACAGATAGTAGGAGCTCTTCACGTTTCTATCGCCGGCCACTAGATCGTACATTTTGATTCCAAACCAGAAGTATGGTACTTGCCACCACCTAAAATGTTCCATCGGTTTAGCTGTGTGTGCTATGCTTGAATTCTAGTCATTATGGGATAAACTTACATAAATCAATCTAGTCCTATAGTAAGCTCAATAAGGCTTATGTTGTATGTACTAAACAACTAAGTATATATGTTATAGATAAAGATACACATAAAAACCCTTGCTTTCGGATTTGCAAAGGAAGGAAGGAAGGATGTGAGGCCACTGAGGATTTTAAGGAACGATATACTAACTTGTAAACCGGTAGCAAAATCGGTAGTGGCCTGGTCAAATGTGGGGCGACTTCCAACATGTTTGCTCTCTCGTGCAGAGCTTCCTTCACCATCTTGTACTGGTCGTAGTCGAGCTGCATGATGGCTTTCTGTAGATAACGGACACCGCCGTGGATAAGTTTGGTGCTGCGGCTGGAGGTACCACTGGCGAAGTCGTCGGCTTCGACCAGGGCTGTTCTGAGACCTAGAATCAAAAGTTAAGGTTTTGACTTATCTCTATCCATAAGGGTTAATCAAAGTGATAAAAGTTGACTTATCGATACCATACTCATGAGTTCGAGGACTTTTACCATATTGCTGGTTTTTAGGGATATCCACCAAAGCAGACGGCCTATAACGCACGAACATGGAATTTCGATATCTGTTTCTATCGCAAGAACTAGTCTGAGGCGGCGATACAGAGACGACAAATGATTTATACGGTCTTGACTGCCACTGTGACATCAACCCAAATCAAACTTGATTGACACATATGGGTTTATGTTTTACAAAAAAAAAATTACGGTGTAGAAAGTCGTGTGGAAATACAAAATGAGCAACCAGGTGCCCTCGGGTCTCCTTTTTACGTAGAGCGCATAGCAAGTACATACCTAATCGTATATGCATGCCGAATGCACATCTGTTTTCTGTATAGGCATGCTTGTTGGGGTAGTTCTGGAGACGGTAACTGACCCAAACATAGGCTAAACGCTGCGTAATGTCCGAAAATACCTATTTGTCTGTCCTTACCTCTTGTGCATGCATCCAAGGCACACCCGACGCCTGTGGCGCCTCCGCCAATGATGAGCACATCGTAGGTATGGCCGGCCTGCAAACTAGCGATCTGTTCAGCGCGGGACGGCAGCGGCCGCTTCTTGCGCTCAGTCTTAGCCGACACCGCTGGCTTGTACCAAATCTGAAATGGATGACTGGCGATGAGAACAGTTTTTGTATTGAGCGTCGGGAAGGCAAGCCGAAAATATAAACATAGTGCATATCAGCTTTCCTTCAAAATCATAATGTATACCTTTCATTAAATACAAGATTACACATATCATATGGTACTCGATGCGGTATGGTACTAGTATCGAATACTAGTACTTCGTCATTCATAGTTTAAATAGCGATTAATAAGATGAGATTGACCACAACATCATTCATCATCAATTTAATTCTCAAGTCCTAATGCATGTCATCCTGTCACTTAGGTATGTAATTTGTATTAAAATTACATTTATTGGGACTATCAGCAAAACCACCTGACATTTATTCGTACAAATAGGACTGATTAACCAATTCCCATATTTTCAGTATTTTTATAAGATCACCAATTAAAAAAATGAATCCCATTTAAGTAACGAAAGTAAATGCCTCGTCTCCCAAAACATATGAAACCCTTTAATACATCTTTAAATGCGCATAATAACGTGATTCAAATAAATATTTTCTGATGACATGTCGAGTACCCGGACTTTCACCTTACGTTATTATTAATCAAACTTTTAATTAGGTACTCTAATATACGCTACTCATTGATAGATGGCGCTGGCGACACTAGTGTTCGAAATCAATTGTAAGATATATTGACATAACAATAACTACTGTTTTAAATAAATTATAACATCTGGCAGATTCCAATAACAGATAGGTACACGGAAACATAAACTACCGACATTGAAACGTTTTACTACATATTTGCTTTAAAGTTTAACATAATACTAGCTAATATATTACATATCTACCAAGTATAAAGAACCTGCCATTCATTTCAATTTACACAGTAAATGCCACATAGTTACGACATAACATTCAGTAACAGTGACGAACAGTCAGCGTTAAATAGTAGAACCCAAACTAGGCAAATGTATTGATACAAATTTATATCTGTATAGTAGTCTGTAATAAGGATGTGCTACGAAATATTTGTCCACTTTGAGTTCTACTATGAAAGCGCGTCGCCTTGTATGTTCGACAGAAAAAAAACCGTTTTCATAGCTCGTTAGTGTATATCAGCGTATTATTAACCTCCTCAATTAGATGAAGATAATAAAAATAATTTACTGTAATGTGAAAAAATATAATGATAGGTCTTCTATGTTAAAGGTTAAAGATAAATAGGATACTTTAAAAACAAAAAACAATAATTATGTAATATTCACGTCCAACATATTTCATAATCTATACGCTTTAAAATAAGTCGATAAGATGACATTGGCTCTATTTCGTTTCTACGTCAGACGTTATCTGTCGCGAGGGTTCCCTCGTTACTTACACCGGGTGAGTCATCTGCGGAAAGAGCCCATGCTGCTAGAGCTGCGCCGGCAACTCCAGTAGCGCCACCAATCAGTAATTTTCTTCGCGACATTACTGAAACACAAAAGTTTTAAATGTGTCAGTTGTCATAATAAGTTGGGTGTTGCGTTAAGGTCGGCAGTAAGTTTTCCGACCAAGGTCACCTTGACAATTTCCAATCAAGTAGTAGGTTTGGCACTAAATTGTATGAACTGTTGTCAATGGCTATGGTAGGAAACCACGTTGGCGACTGTTCAGAAGGTACTCAACTTGTCTTAATAGTGTAAGAGATTACTTGAGAATGTTAAGCGTTCATTTCCTGTTTGAAAATAATAGTTGTCTGCTGTCTGCGCTGACAAATCGAAAATATGTGAATTCCTAATTTCATATCTTATCAGTTTTACATTTTATTTTGAGTGACTAATTCCGCAATTCAAATATTTGTAGAGAAAGTATATATAGTTTCGGTATCATTTAATTTAAGAGATTGGTTGATCTAGATAAAAGCGACGATACTTAAGAAACCACTAGGAAATAGTGATAGGTAGTCATGTAATTATCACGCCTACGATGCATGGCCCACGGCATCATAACGTGATACGAGAAAATACGACTATCACCCGCATGGGCAACGTAATGTGGGGTGATACAACTGATGTATCGCCACATGTGAGTAATATTATATAAATTACCTTACCGCATGACAACAGCGTTTAAGGTCAGCGTACCTTCGTATAGGTAGCTAACGTTTTAGCCAAGAAACTGGGAAAGCTATTATTAGATTTTGTAGCAGCTTTAGAGCGCGTGATTGTTATATGAAAATCCGAAGAATTTTGATTACCAAGGAAATTTTCCGACATGTACATAGGTATATATATTTTAGTGTTCTGCGGTAGGTGGGGGTTTCACATAGTAATTTGAAACTAGCCTGACAAACGATTTTAATACAACATAGCTTGTCTTAATCCCAGTACTTGACGCATTGTATGATAATTATTGTTTCACACTAAAATGACTATCCCTTGTTCTATTTCATTATTAGATTAAAATACACACGAACGAACTTTCGAAGACAAAAAATGGGGGTCTATAGGTGATCGAATGTTAAAACCTCGATGTATCGTAGGTGCGTATCACGTTACAATTTGAGCATTACTAATGTCTCAAATTTCACAGTCAGCATTATTTAACTTATTTTCTTAGAAGTCAGTATTAATTTTAGGGTTATATATTTAAACTACATTAACCCTTTGTAGATCATCAGAAAGTCGTGCAATGGACGATGTCAGTTTTGGTAAAGCAATAGCGAACTACAGGGGTTTCCGTTTAGTTCAATTTCGCTCACCAAAATGCGACAGCGTGGCGTTGGTAGGCATATTTCTTTGTTGACTGGCATTCAAAAGGTTAAAGAGAAGAGAAGAGGAAAGAGCATACTAAGACAGGGCGTTCAAAATGAGCTCTGTTGTAATTAAACTACTTATAGTGCTGTTAGTTGATGCTTGGAGAAAGAAAGTACTTGATATTGATATGGTGATTAATAACCTTTTGCTTAAATGTCAAGTAGATTTTATCACTTCCGACATGTTTGTCTAACCCGTCCTCACGATAACGCTCAAGGTTGCATCACATGAGGTACGTGCGCACATATTGATATATACAACGTTTAATAATATCCGCAAAGTACTTTGTAGTACTGTAATGCGTATTCAGTTTTTAGCCACGATACAAAGTCGTTGGCCGCATAACACCGTTCTCTAATCGGAGATAGGTGAATGTTGGCAGGCGTTCGACGTTCGTCGCATTCAGTTCCAATTTTATTCAAGACAGCCACAAGTTTACATGCCATCAATACGTACTTCATTCTACGTTCGATTCGCTGTGCAGCATTGTCATATAACTACCACGCTCGTGGCCAGAACTAAAATAGCCTGAGCTTGCGAAATAACGTTTGCGATACAGTTTCAGGGCGTGTGCACACTAGCGGCGACCACTCGAAGTTTTCCTGGCGATTCCGTAGTAATAGTTTGCCACAGCGTTGAAATGCAATTGCATATGGGAACGCCGAGAAAACGCGGGAAAAACACGCGAGTGTACCCACGCTCTAATAGGCGGACGCGTGAAGGGATATCAACTATTTGTCTCGTAACTGCGCATGTGTGGATTCACATGCTTGTGTTTTGCGTGTTAATTTAATATGCTGTACATTAGTGCATTTAAACACATTAAATTACAATTAACTGCACTACATTATTATCTTATCAGAACTTAGGTTTAATGGTAAGTTTTAGTTAAAAGTAGAATAAAACTTGAGCGTTGATAAATGACATCAAATCCGATCTGATATAGGTACCATCTCCTGCGCTCGCGGTGTTCAACTTGAAAAAAATATCGCTTGAACGTTTGCAGGCGGCGACCTAGAACTTAGAAGCGTTCAAGCGAGTATATATCGCCCTAAGAGTGCCACACAGCGAGCACAGGCGATTGTACCTAAATGTAACAACTGCAATTATGACGAATTACGTTTCAATTCTCATAAATTCATAATCCATTAAATTCTTACTAAAAAAACACAATTTTATCATGGTCATATCAACACGATAGCCAAATATCTATGCTTGGATAATTTTAATAACCTGTTGTAACTAGAAAATATTGATAATTGTTTTAAGGCAGCCCATAATCTAGTTTAAATCGCTTCAAAACAAATAGAACATAATGAGACATCACACATAAATTGCAATTAGGTAATAAGATAAACTATTATTAATGAAAAAATAGGTACTTTGGCGACTCCGGAGTTTCGGGGTGAATGCCACATATATGCCCCCGTGTACTTAGACCGACTGCGATATCGTGGATTATTTTGTCATAAAATTACACGCTGTTTTCTAGACACGCGTCGTTTTATGACATAATCCGCCGGCCACTTGCCACCATCAACGTGCCTGCTCTTCTTGAGCCGACCGGCGTTATCACTGTTATCAGGAATTGATAATGGCAAGAGGCATGATGGAGTGTCTTTGGTTCCTTCGACCTTGAGACGGATGCTGGTGTGGGATGCTACCTTGCGTAGACATATTGGCGCGCCGTCCCTTCTTCAACGGACTTGTAAAAGCGGGCCAAGCAGCGGAAAGCGCCGAAACATTGAATTGCAAAAAATATAAGAGCTTCTGCAGAGAGTACCATTTTGTGTGGGTTGGCGTAAAAACTCTAGGTCTATGAAGCGTCTGGTGACCAAAGAACTGGCAGCTTCATCGCACAACGTATCAGCATTGCGATATATATTATTCGCTGATATTTTTCAATTGCCATACTTTTATGTCTCATGAAAGTCATGACTCTTATAAGCTGTAAGTGCGTCATGTAAACAATTAAGTGTTATTTTATTACTGAAGTGTAAGTTGGAAATAAATAAATGAATTTATTGTTGGTTATTTATTTTATCCCCCGTATATTACGTTCTAATATTATACGTAAATATAAGTTGTTTTTATTTGCTTTTTTTGTGTTTTTGAGACAGTTTTGTAAAATATACCTCTACTGGAAAAATATAGAAAAATGTGAACTTAGGGTAAACTACGCCTAGCATCGCGAACATCGAAGTTTCTTATACAGATTTATTTTATCTTTTACTCCAATTAACACGACACGATTCTCATAATGAAATGACAGAGACAAACGTTCGAAATTACCCGATAAAGATTTTAAAGAAATTTAAATGTTATTATTATATCGATTTTGATATAATAATTAAGTAACAAAATAGTAACTATTTGTTATTTGCTGTTTTTGAACGCATCATACAAGGAAGCTAGGCGGTAACACTATTACAGATACTTAATATACAATTGTTATACTTATTCCTGTAATATTGTTATAAGTATACCTAGATATTTTTCTAGCAGGAACGGCATTTGTTTTGTGCTTGCCACAATAAAAATATCGACAATCCTGCTATCGATAAGTACATACTACTTCAACTTCAAGATGTACACACAGTCTTATATCGGCTACCTACCTAGACGCCGCGTGTCACCGATCTTGAACAAATTAAACGTAATCCGTATACTTTTGATCCAATTTACGTTTATAATTTGCAATGAATAGTTCCAAATTGTTTTCTGAAGTAGGTATTTAAATATATATTGACTTTTATTATTGTTAGTTATTTTTAACCCTATTACCCCATATTTGTCTTTGTATTACCTGTATGGAAATTGAAGGGGTACTTATCGATAACAGGACTGTCGATGTTTTTATTTTGTCAATCACTTACAAGAAATCGTTCGTGCTAGAAAAATATCTAGGTATAGTTATAAGTATATTGCTTATTATATTGATATATCTAATCAGTTTCTAAGTATTATTAAAGCATTATACTAGTTATACAGGTAAAGAACTACATAAAATGACCTTGAGCTGCAACGCCAAGTAAGATGATGTCATTATAGCTGCTGGTAGCGGTGTAGGCTTTTATTTCACTTTGGACACGTAATATTCAAGGACTATGCATTAACTTAAAAAGTTGAAATAAAAACCACTTAATAAATAAAAATAAAATGTGGAAGTAATGGCCCATTAAATTCATGCTCAGAGAATAATGACTTAATTGAAAATTGATATGAACTTGTTTAAAACTCACCTTAAGCGATTAAATTTTGTAAAGAAATCTACGTCGAAAACATTTACGGTATGTTTTATTAAAAGAAACAATTCAACAAGGACAACCAAGGTTGTATTCGAATAAGGATAATTTTGTATGAACACTACAAAATTTCCTTGTTTTATTCACTTCAAATTTATGTTATGTAATTTAACAACTAGACTCACTAAGGTCGAATATATTGTTTTAGTTTAACTAACACTTATTAGCTAATCGTAAATGACATTCATGCGCGACCGGGCGTTGAACGCCCCAGCCCGGTTTAGCCGACTGACCGTATTTTCGTTCGATCTTGAGCTAAAGCGTGACTCATTCCCCTTTTTTGACATAATCGCAGTTCGGTTCAGCACTAACTTCACTGTCTTCACTGTTTAAGCTGAGCGACCTCTATAAGTAATTGTCAACATTACGATGAATTGCTTATCAGCGCCATCTAATGACGAGTAGGTTTATTAAAAAAGAACTATTTTTGGTTATGAACTTTTGGTCTTTCTTAAACAATACAACATTTAACCTCATATAATTTATTTCGGGAAGCTCACTCTCTCTCTCTTTCGAAATTAACTATTGCTGCAATATTAGGTATCGAAAACTTGTATTACCTACCCGTTTTAATGTAGGTAACAATTAAATACGTCCGAGTTTTATATTTCAATTTATTTTGATTTATTAATTCTGAATTTAATGAACTTAGTTATTACGCTTTGAAAGCCAAAATATGACGTAGGGTCTATATTGCAGATATATTCATGTATTTTTTTCTACATTTTTTTATGACATAGGCGGCAAACGAGCAGACGAATTGCCTGGTGGGAATCAATTACCGTCGCCCATGGGCACCCGCAACACCAGGGGAGTCACAAGCACGTTGCCGGTTCTTATGGGGGGTTGGAGCTCTAGGAACCTTACTCACCATCAGGAACACATAACTGAAAGGTAGCAGTGCTATTATGGCTATAGGTAGTCTTCTGTAAGGAGGAGGTAGGTACTTCCCCAGATGGGCTGCTCCAGATTCAAGCGTGATGGTCATCGCTGTGCCCTCTCACTCTCATTGTTGGACGTAGTATAAGGTTATGGAAATGATCATGAGTATATGTATATTACTTCCTATATGACGACCGGCCTAGTGGGTAGTGAGCCTGCCTATGAAGCCGAAGGTTCTGGGTTCGAATCCCAGTCAGGGAATTTATTTGTGTGATGAGCACAGATATTTGTTCCTGGGTCATGGGTGTTTTCTATGTATCTATTATATGTATATATCGTCGTCTAGTACGTACAGTCAGCGTCATATAGTTGGTAGCATTCGAAGTAGTCAAATAGTTCGGTACACCATACAAACTCTATGGTGTACCGAACTTTTTGAGTACTTTAGATGCTACCAACTATATGACGCTGACTGTACAACACAAGCCTTATTGAGCTTACCGTAGCGCTAGGTCGATTTGTATAAGATTGTCCTGAAATATTGATTTATTATTATTATTTATATGTATATTGATGCCTTGCCATGGCGTGTGATATCGGCTGATTAGAATAGCACCACCCCAGCCCGTGCATCTCAGGAGGCAACATAACGAAAAAACCGACGCAATCGTTATTTTGTGTTTGCCAACCCGAATGCTAAGCGTAGCGACTATGGCAACTACCCCCCAAGATGATACAAGTCATATTTGAGGGAAGCCTATGTTTAATATTGAAATCATTGACCTACACTACTTTTTTATAATTTGAAAACATCAATTTGGTTTCCCTTGTTATTCAGAATCACAAGCTCTTTTTATCTTAAAAAGGAGGAAAAGTGTCCCAACATCCTTCCAATCTGTAACGCGTCCATGAAAAATGACAATGGAATGAAAGGAACAAAATTTGGGTCAGTAATTTTTTTCTGGTATGTCCACATGATTTTCGAAAAATCATAAAAAAATGTAATGAAGAGTAGGTAAGCGTTTTAAATAAAAATGGTCCAGGTACTCCAATACACTAAAAATATTTTGGTTCTAAAATGGTGTAAGTACATTTACGTAACTTTTCCAGAATAATCGAGGGTATGTAAGTCATGACGTCGAACCTGAAACCGAATTGTTCTTTCATTTCTGAAATGGCTCAATGACATTGTATTGTCACACTTTTTTAATATCATTTTGGTTTGTATTACAAATTAAGTTACCAAATTGGTAACAAATAATCAATCAAGGTGGTTATATATTATGTCATTGAGTTTTATATAAGTTAAGCTCTAGCACTCAGTCCTAATAGTATTGAAAACTACACGTTTTATTTAATTATGAAACAAAACAAATTATGTCTTATTTATTATCTATAATATGGGCACAGTGCCAATTTTATGTTATTATAAGTAATAATATAATAATAATATTTATTTACTTCATAAAAGGTTTACATTGTTTCTCTTAAAACTAGAACCCTGTTCCCTAAATAGGTAGAACCTGTGCTATAGGATGAACAGTGATCCTCCCCTTAACAATATCATTAATCTAGCGTTTTAGACAATTTTGAAAGAAAAAGTAATAATATGTAAAAGACAGAGACATGTTTAAACAATACAATAACTTATAAACAACATGCAGTGTGTGTGTGTGTGTGTGTGTGTGTGTGTGTGTGTGTGTGTGTGTGTGTGTGAGTGTTTGTGTGTGGGTATGTGCGTGCACGTAAGTAGGTATATAACAATGAGATGAAATTTGTATGAGTAAGTACCTATAGGTTAAATTATGATACAATACTAAGCATATTTTCCGTGTCGTCATAATTTTGAGTTAAAAGCCAACTGGTCAGATTAATCTTGAGCTCTCTTTTTGTCATTTGATAAATTTTTAATATTTTATTTATTTTATTATATATATACGGACCCAGGAAATGAGTAAACTTTTTAATGTAAGAGGTGTGAAATTTAATATCCCGTTTTGCTACATAATAGGGTCGTCGAGTAGTAGTGCCTCGATGTTTATCATAGTCAAGAGTCGAGTGGAATTTTAAACATAAATGCAGGATGAATAGTTGTCTTACAGTTAAGACTTTTACAGTGTTGTATAGGAGTTCAGTGGATGTTTTAAAAGGAAGACAGAGCATGACCTTTAATACTGTGCGTTGTGATCTCTCTAGTCGTAAGATATTCGTTTTCGTCGTGCCACCCCATGCTGATATGCAATATGTTAGGAGAGATTGGCCCAAGGCAAAGTAAATTTGTTTAAGAATCACCATATCTGCAATATGCCGAAGCTTTTTAAAAATGTATATTAATTTGCGGATTCGAGCAGATAGCAATTCAATATGGGCATTAAAGTTAAGACTGGAGTCTATAATTAGTAAGGAAGTAAACCTATTCTTCAATCACAACACATTGCATTGTTACATGTTATTTATTGAGACGAAATTGCAGTCACAGATTTAACTTAAGTTTAGATTACTTCTCCTTCTTCTCCGAGGACAGAGAATTATACAGCTTGTTAACTTCATTAAGCACAAGGGTTTGCACAACTGTTCCATTGGTGTCTATAAAGTTGGCAAAAGACTTGTTGATCGAAGCTTCTCTGAACTTTCCGTTGGAGTCACGCAGGACAAGGATCAGGTTGTATTTGTCATCATGTCTGGAAAAAATATGATGGTATAGCATTAGTGGTCTTCATATCAGAGGATAATCAACTCTATCTGATGTTTTATGGCTAAACGCACCATAATTTCTGTTGTTTAGGCTGCCTGTCCACTTCAGCTGAGTGAGGCAACGGGGCAGTGGGTAGGTAGAAATTGACAAATAAACCATTTGAGTAATAGTGAAAGACTATTGGTGGATTTTTATCCGCTATCCGCTCTGCTGCCTCATTCTATCAAAGTAGACAGGTGGCCTTAATAAGGTTTATTTCCAAATGGTTTCTGACAATGAAGTACATTTTTAATGGTAATTGCACAGTATTAGACTGTGTAAGCTGTAAACTTACTTCTTGACATATGAGCTGGCTTCCCACACTCTGGTGTTGTTTCCAACCTTCTCCTTGGCAACAACAAATATGCCTTTCTCTTTAAAAGTAGTGTATAGTGTCAAAATGCCCATAAGCACAAAGTAGGAAGATACACAAATGATTAGCACCAGTCTGAAAATATAAAATTGCTTTATAACTGCTTGTTTCACAAATTCCACACTGCAGTTCTACACCATGCTTGTAGCATAAATCCAAGGATTTTCCTGCTATGTAGCAGAAAGTGGATACAAAGAGAACCTCCCTAGCTGGCTATTGATAACCAATTAATCATAAAACAGACATCAGTTATAAATTATTAATCAGTGTTAATACAGGGAAAGTATAAGTAGGTAAATTAAAAATTACATCAAAATAGTAAGTGCTGTACATACATACGTCCATACAGCATGCATGATTGAAAACTGTTCAGATATTGCACATAGAAATTACATAGGGTTCCTCAATAACTGGGTAGTTTCTAGGTCAGAGCAGCCGCAAAGCTGGAGATACCAGCTCAAATCCACTTTGTCAGTTTACACCTTTGCTGCAGCTATTAGTTAACGTCACAATTAACCATACTTGTATGGGGTTGAATCGACCCGATGCCGCAATGAAAGTGTTAAGTAAGTAGGAAGAACTGTATATATATATGAAATTTATATCAATTTACATTGAGTTTCAATGGTTATTTGTGGCAACTATAGTGCCAAAGAATTACTATGCCTACTATCTTTCTAAGGAACATTTTCGAAAATTGCTAAATTTAGTATAGTAATGTTACCTTGATTGGGGGAAAGGGTATAAATAGTCCCAGAGCAGAGCATACAGAGCGACACCAACAGCAAGTGCACAGAGAAACAGCCGTCCATCAATCAGAGCAAAGCTTTCCTTGCATTTCAGATCTCCAGTTAATACCTGAAATAATTAATATTAAATTAAATTTTGTAATTAACTAAAGCTATCACTTACCTCAGTCAGTTGTAATGTAGTTTCTAAGATTTTGTAGTATCTTACAGAAAGCTAATGTCAACAACAAGTCAAAGTGTAAAATACTTCAAGTTGTGATAAGCTTGAAGTGTTCATTTATGTCTACCCAATCTTCCATTATTATTACACCTAGTAATTTTTCTTGGCAGGAACTTTAGTTTGTTAGTATTGGACATGTGTAATACAAACATTGACTATAATGTTTCTAAGTACAATATCAACCTTGTTGGCGTAACCTACAGATCCTATATTAAGTAAATGTTGGAAATGCATGTTTGCAATTGCATGCCATTGATTATTTATAGTTTTCTAAGCATAATATGGAAACAACAAAATCCAGATTAGCATTGTATGTAGTTTAGGAAAAGCGTGTCATCATCAAAAATATTCATTAAAATGTTTAAAACAATATATATTACCTCTCTGACTGCATCGTCAATAGCATTTTTCGCGGCAGCTCCATCCCATTTGTTGATTTTTACTACCTGTAAGCAAGTTAATTACTAGCTGTAAATACTATAGAATTTATAAAAAATCTGTGCAGGTAAAATAAATAACCGGCCTAAGAACATTAAGATAGTAAATATTCAAAGAAGAAACAAGCTCCGTGGTTTTCGGTATGGAATAGGAAACATGACGTGTCCCTCGGAAATACGTTTTATCAAGAGAACTGAGAAACACTGCAATGAAACTTGAAATTTAAACCATTACCTCTGGTGTTTCAGTCATGTTGACCCGATTTTAAATGAAAAAATCTTAGAAACAATTTGATATAATAACAATTTACTTCCTAAACTGCACCGTTTTGACACGACTTCGACAACGAGTCGGTTTCGGTCGATTTGACGTTTAGTGAAGTGAAGGAGATCAGTTCAGTTTTAGTGAAAGCAGTCGAGTCACTTATTCTAGCTATATAAATGTTTAGGATGAAAATGTTTTTAAAACATTTGAAAATAAAGAATAATCAAAAAGAAAAAGCATTATAAGAAGAAAAAGTTGCATTTTTATTAACTTTACCAACATAACTTTTTATCGCCACAACTACAACACTACTTTCATATTTTGTTTGGGTTTTTCACAACACTGACTCTCGATGGCTGCCATAATTATAAAAAAAAATTAATGAACTGAGAAAATATAACTTGCTTTGCTGATTTATTTTATGTACCTTTTTGATGTAATATGAAAATTAATAATAGTACTATTTACATAACTCTAATGACTTAAAACAATATTGCTAGATCAAGAAAGTAATGGTATGTATTCATAATTTCATAAAACATAATACTGAAATGTTTCAACCGGTGGTTATGATACCAGAATTTCTTAAAATTTTCCCAACATGGCTTACATAGTTTCATAATCTTGCGAATTACCTCTTCAAGGTGTGTATGTTAGATTGCCCATAAATAATATACGTACCATGTGGCGTTGACAGGCGTCTTAAAACAATAACGATCGAAAGAGGTCATTGTATATTCTTTTTTCACGTCCACAGGTTAATAGTCACCGTGCTGAGCAAGCGGCACGATGGCAAGGCGAAAGAAGGCAGCAGCGAAGCCCGCGACGCGGCGGATGCCTCGGCGAGGCAAGGCGGCGGCCGCAACCGCGGAGGGCGAGTCGTCTGCCGCCGTCGAGCCGCCTCCTGAACAACCCGCCGAGCTAGACCCGCCAGTTGAACCAACGCCAGCCGTTGACACTCAACCCACTGTCTCCCAAGACTCGCAAATAAATAATAAAGCTGTGCCCACTGTAGTACTACATAAGAAATTTGGCAAATATCGCTGTCTCTTCAACAACGAGGATACTTTTACAAAGCGATATGATTTGGGAAGTGATAGTGAAACCAATAGTAGTGTAGAAATCAGGGTTGTTGATCCCTGTGCTAGCTCGGAATCAGATTCTAATACAGCAGCAGACACACAGTCAGAAAATAGTAGTGCAGTGACAAATTTTAGTTCTTTGAACACTACCAACCAGTGTGAACCTGGTAACACAAATATTTCAGCAGCATTAGAAACAAATTCTGTGCTTCCAACAGCAAATGAAATACAAATGCCAAGTGAGGGCTCATTGACTGAACTACCTCTAACTTCTGAAATACCTCTACCTAGTGATCCACCATTAGCTCCTGAAGTACCTGTATTATATAAGGCACCTGAGCATAGTGAAATTTCATTGGTATCAGAATCAACATCAAATACACAAAATTTATTGGCTGGCATCTCATTACCATCTGAAATTCCTCTACCTGTAGGTGCCCCACCATATTCAGAGGAACCTTTTCAAATTGAAGCATCTTTTACCTCAGAAATTCCATTTCCTGCAGAGCCTGCTCAAATTAGTATACCTTATCCATCAGATTCTGTGTTGCCTGGCTTGTCATTGACTACAGAGGTTCCTCTACCAGTTGGCATTCCACTGTTGAATGATATTCCAATGCCTGAAACACCAGCAACTGACAACATTGTGAATCACAAATCTGAAGCAGTTGAAGCAATAGAAACTAATTCAGAATTAAAATATAATCAGACTGGCCAATTTTCAAGTAATGATAATAATGAGAATATAAACACAGACATTCCAGGTGAACAGGAACCAATGGAGTATGGTGGTGATGATGAAGAGCTTATAACCATTGTTCAGATTGTTGAAGATGACAACCATGAGCTCTACTACAATATCAACATGGACAGTCCAGGTGAAACAACAGAAAAAAAAGAACGAGATGGAGAATTCCAGAAACACTTTGAGAATCTTAATATTACTGGGGTGTCTATGGATGCTTCTCAGCCTAGACCTGACCCTAGTCTGACACCCAGCTCCACTTTGTCTGATGACAGTAACTCATCAAGGGTTACTGAACCTGCAAACTTGAATGACTCGACAGAATCATCCCCTACAGGAGTTAGACGCTCCAGTCGAATAAAGACTATTAGTAGTCAAAAACAAAAGTCAAAAGGCTATGGATTAGTAAAGACTCCATTAA
This sequence comes from Grapholita molesta, assembly GCA_022674325.2. Classification (NCBI taxonomy): domain Eukaryota; kingdom Metazoa; phylum Arthropoda; class Insecta; order Lepidoptera; family Tortricidae; genus Grapholita; species Grapholita molesta. The sequence continues at coordinate 15,701,856 of CP053124.2, read as the reverse complement.
AGAAAGCTTTAATCACACAAACAAAGCTTAAGCTTGAAGAGAACAATTCAGATAGTCAAGAGAAATCAGGAGACATAGCTATAAGCACTGCTCCGAATTCTCCTTCATTCCCAGTGCCTTCAGATCTGCCAGTGAAAGTAAAATCAAGATGGCGCCGTTCCAGTGAGCTAGAAATGGGCACGAATTCTCCAGCAAACTCACCACTGGCTAGTCCTAGCTTACCTCAACGGTTACAACCAGTACCTGAAGCTCAAATCCCAGAAGATGAAGCCACAAACACATTATCAAAAGAGGCCTATGACAAAATTATAGAGGAAAGAATGCAACAGTTTCAGCATTTGGACGAGAATGAGTATTTGTGTGAGCGAATGATCAGTAAGGATACAAAAAAGATGATTTGTGACTGCTTTATGACCAAAGAGGAGATTGAGAGGGGAGAATTAGGCTGTGGAGAAGACTGTCTTAATAGACTGCTTATGATTGAATGGTAAAGTATAAAAAAATCTGTATGTATTATATTACTTTTACTATCCAATTATATGTATAGTTGTGAAAAGGGGACTTTGAATTTTTAGGAACACTACCAAAAATTAAACAATTTATTGGCAGGTGAAGTTCATGTAATCCAATGCATATTGATTGTAGCACTGTATGGTCAAATAAACAAGCAACAAACCTAAGAACTACATTATCAAAATAAGTGGAAGTCAAAATAATATATTCTGTCATATTACTACATTTCATTGTCTTGTACAGCAGTAATCCATACTAATATTTATGGTAGTGCAATCAAATTTATTAATTTCTAATTCCAGACGAATTTTTGGGCAGGATTTGTTTATAAATAAACTAAATTTCACTGTAGCATATGATTATTATTTCTTTTCAGTAACTCACGGTGCCCTGTTGGCGACCGGTGTACAAACAGAAGGTTTGAGAGGCGAGAGAATGGTGCGCTGAAAGTGTTCTATGCTGACAAGAAGGGCTGTGGTGTGGAAGCCGCTGATGACATTTCAGCGTAAGTTCCATTTTTAACTGGCTACGCGAGTATTTATAATAAGTTGGCAAAGGCGAATTCTCAATAAAATTGATCACTAAGTGTTGGACACTTTAAACATAACATAAAGTGCAGATTTAAAGTAGAGGTGGCATTTCTCGCTGTTTCGTGTACACACAGCAACACGCTTAGCTGTACACTGATCCAACAATGTCCAGCTAAGAGTGCTGTTGTGTGTACAAGTTTTTAAAATTATAAAAATAAATGACATCAGATAAAACATTAAAAAAGAAATATAAATATAAAAAATATCAACTTGCCACATCTAGACTTATTTCAAGAACGTTTTACAATACATATAAAGTAACGTAAGTTTTGATAACAGGTTTGGCCTAGTGACCCTACCTATGAAGCCGATGGTCCTGAGTTCAAATCCCAGTTAGGGCACTTATTTGTGTGATGAGCACAGATATTTGTTCCTGAGTTGGATGTTTTATATACATATCTATTTCAACTACTTGTATATTATATATATTCGATAATTAAATCGAAAGAAAATATAAAAATATTGATTGAATTGGGAATCGAACCCACAACCACTATTAGTCTATTTTTCTTTTGATTTAAATATGGATGAATTTGATGATATTCGCTAGCAGATGGTTCTGCTTAATAAAAATTAAAAAACAATTATATATATTGTTGGCCCCATAACACATAGCCTTCTTGGGCTTACCGTGGGGCTCAGTTAATTTGTGTAAGAATGTCCTGTAATATTTATTGTTTATTTGAGTAAACATTTTAATGAATGGAATCCATTGAGTCAATTATATGCAATTTGTTAAGACAAAGTATACACTGTGTAATATGAGGAAACCGAATAATTTTAACAGCGTATTCCTAAGGCCAAAACAAGTAAAACGAAAGAAAAACGGATAAAAAATGTTTGCCTCGTTTTTCATGTTATTGATATAAAAAATAAATTTTATTGAGAAAACTATGCCTGAAAACAAACAATGAGTTCAATAGTGGTAAAATCGCCCTTAAGAAAGCGAACGGTGGTGATTTATTATCAATTTTTTTTTGTAATGGGTTGTAACTCCGAAACGAGGTGAGTTTCTAAAAGTTTTATTGGACATTTTAGTCTCTAAATATGGTCAGGATAACTCTGGCAAAATTATTCGGTATCCTCATATTACGCGGGATATACCTATTCATACTATTCATAGTACTGTTAAATGTTCAATGTTGTTGTGAAAGTTGCCATCAAATAACCGATACAATGCTTCATACAACCTTCATACAACCCAATAAGAATATTTTTACCCTTATTGTACCACAAGAGTGAGAGTACTTACTCTTAACAAGGAGATTAAGAATTTAAAACCATACTTTACACAACTAGACTGCACATTCACCTAGCCTCTGATCGGGGCTGTTTAAAACAAATTGGGCATGGCACAACAACGCTAGAAATCGGCAATTTATTACAAGACTAAATAACGAACTGCCCTTGCCCGCCATTTTCAGGCATAGTATGGTTAACATCCTAGTCCTCGCCCTTGAGGGTTCATATATGACTAGCTTTTGCCCCAGGCTTCGCACGCGCAGAAGAACCCTCTTTTTGACCTCTTCGGGGATAAATATAAAAAAATGCTGAAATTACTTTTTTGTGCTTGAATAAGGAGTGTTTACACAAAATTTCAATTTTACAGAATCCCCATACACACTTTCAACCCCTTTTTTACCCTGTTAAGGGTAGAATTTCTAAAAATCCCTTCTTATTGGGTGCTTACGGTATTAAAACTACCTATTGTGAAAAAATCGGCTATCTAGGTTAAGCGGTTTGGGCTGTGTGTTGATCAGTCAGTCATGACTTTTACGTTTATATATATACGAGTAGATTAGCCTACCCTTACTTTTTTTCCTACCTTTTTTTCAGGGGCGAGTTTCTCATGGAATACATAGGTGAAGTGCTAGACTACGATCAATTCTACAAGCGCGCGCAGACCTATTCTGACGAGAACAACCTGCACCACTACTTCATGTCTTTGAAAGGAGACACTGTGATCGACGCGACACTGAAAGGCAACATATCACGGTTCATCAACCACTCGTGCGACCCGAATGCTGAAACGCAAAAGTGGACTGTGAATGGGGAACTCAGAATAGGGTTCTTCAGCAAGAGAGACATTGCTCTTGGAGAGGAAATCACGTTTGATTACCAGTTTAAACGGTTTGGGTGAGTTTAATATTTATTTATGTTAACCACCAACTATTAATCTACCGTAAGACATGTAAATAATTCTACTTAATAAGTCGAATGTTCACAGGTATACATCTAAAAAATACTTTTAATTTCAATGTATGGAATACCTATTTTTAAAATATACTAACTTAATGTTTTCCATGTAGATAGTGTACAATTTTTGAAAGTAAAAACTAGCTTAACCTTGAATTCGTACCAGGATCTAACAAACTCATGAACCTAAGTAGAAAGAGCATACAAACGAATTAAAAATCTCTACTTTAAATGTAATCTTTAACATCGATGGCTTTAATGTTCTTTTCCTAACTAGTGCGTAAAAAGTGCACTTCGTGCGTAAATTTCACTTTTTAAGGCACTTGCTATGAAAAATTAGGTTCGATACTCGTGTAAAAACTTCTTTAAGACTCGGGTGATTGTCACCCTCGTTTCACTCGGGCTCCAACGTTCACCCTCGTCGAAAAGAATTTTTTTTTCACTAGTATCGAAATGTACTATTTTTTAACTGAAACAAATGAAATTCAACTTTATTTCCTACACAATTGAAAACAATTTTGCGCGGCATTTTTCATGAACGTCGAAGGTTATGTAGACATTAGAATGTGTGTTCTTCTGTAGGAAAGAGGCGCAGCGCTGCTACTGCGGGGCTGACGCCTGCCGCGGCTGGATCGGGGCGGAACCCGACTCCGACGACGATGACGAAGAGGTAGAGTACCGTCTCAATGGTTGGCACTGATTACCAGTCATTGGCACCTGCTATTGTTAGAGTGTTACTAACATGTAATAAGGTTGACGATGTCAAGATAAAGTTAAACGAATGTATACTTTTATTTGATGGTCACTTTGCCCAATTGTTGCAAAGTATGATTGTTTACAGTCAGAAGACAAACCGGCTATTCTGCTGTTGAGGTGGTTTAAACCAAACGGTCTAAACCATCTTTATTGTTAATACAATTTAAATAAAAATATAAGGTCAAAATTTGTCATTCGAGAAATGACAAAATACTAAACTTTTTGCATAACCCACATTTAATGATTTCAATGAAATGTGCCAGTTGTATAGCGGAGCGCAGCTAGTGAAAAGACACCCCGATGGTTAATTGTGTCCCCGATACAGATTTATCTTTAGCGGCGTATGACGTCGTTACTTTTGTGACCTTTATTACGTCTATTATCAGCCTATTCAAAAGGTTAAAGTTGTAGAAAATTTTATGTTTTACGAGGGTTAAGATGAAAAGACGCCTGTTATGCTTCGGCATAAGGAGTTTATTTTATCGTAACCATCACAAAGTCCAGCCCACTACCTCTAATTGTGTGGTACAACCGCCACAAGGTAAAATACCCTGTCCCACGGTGTGCAGGAGGAGGAGGACGACGTGTCGACGACGAAGGCGGCGGCGGCGGCGAGCGAGCAGGCGCCGGCCGCGCTGGAGGCGCCGCGTCCGCGCGCGCGTCGCCGCGAGCGCTCCTACAAGCCCAAGGTCGACCTCGTGCAGGATGCCGACGTGAGTCTCACGTGTATTATTTATAGAATCACCCTGTGTTTGGGATAATTAGTTTTGCCCGACGCATACCATGTTACGCATAATTGATTTAGCATGATTATTAGAAGAATACTACTATGTCAGAAAATATATTGGCATAGTATTATTGAGCCCGAAAGTCCGAAAGTGGGTTAGGTTAGAAGTGTGACCGCAATAGAAATACAAGGTGGGTCAGGTTAGGTTAGAATTGCTACCATTTGGTTAAGTTTGATTCTGCGTGCTATAAATAGGCGAAAAAGAATTATGCGAGAACAGTTTCTGCTTATATACAAATTATACAATTATGCCAACACGGGGCGATTTAAAATTATTACAAATTAATTATGCTTAAACATGGGGAACGTTATTTATTACATCTTTATATCTTAATACATTCGCTACGCAGTACGCTCGTAGCCGAATAATGTTTATTCTACGTATGATTCGAAAAACCGCAAATAGCCGCTACAATACGGATGTAACTTACATCCAATGTAATCTCTGAGTTTTCAATATCATTCCGTCCCATACCAACATGACCGTGCGTATGTGTACCTCCCTTTCTAACCTAAAATGTATCCTCAGATCGAAGAAGACCTGGAAGCGTTGCACCGCACCGGGGTGAAGAACCAGAGCCACACGCTGCGCCTGTCGCGTACAGTCGTCCGCGCAAAGACACGCCGCGCTCAGGTGGCACTACTGCGGCTGCTGCGGGACGCGGACCTGCCGTGTCGTCGACTGTTCCTCGACTACCGCGGCCTGAGGCTGCTGGCTCCGTGGTGTACTGACGCTCCCATGGACTTCAGGTGACTTGTTCTGTGGTATTATTAAAAAAAAAAAACAGCTAGCAGTTCAAGGCTGCAGAGGCAGGGTCGCCATATGATGTCGACAATCTCCAACCAAAGTGAAATCCTTTTGTTCGCTTCTTATTTTAGGTTCAGTTCATAAATATGTATAAATCACCGTACCGTAAGTCTATTACTGAAAATATTATTTCTTAACTTTTCAAAATGACGTTAACACGACTTTATATTTAAGAGAACAAGAATGTATGAAGATCATGCTAAACACTTTGCCCGCTTACCAATTTCTGCAGCTAACTACAGCAACACAATCTTTATTCTATCTACTTCGTTTTTAAATTTAGTTACAACCAAAGATTAAACTGTAACTTTTTTTAAATACAGACTCGAGATGCTGCAGACCGTTGATCGGCTGCCCATAACCAACAAGACCATGGTATCCGAGAGCCGATTCTTTACCATCGTTGAGCGATGGCTGAGCGATACTCCCACCCCTGATGTTTTTATCGACGAATCCACGGGTAAGACTTCATATTACTAATCCAATTTAGAAGAACAATTTATGTTTCTATTATTTCTATTATTTTTTTCGGCAGTGTCATGTATATTGTCACTAAAATATTAGATTCTAACTCGAAACCTAGAGCCTTAGATGAATAGGTTCATAAATGGGAGATTTAAAAAAATAGTGCACCCAATTAGTGAAAGTTGTTAAGAAAAGTTAAATCACTGTCAGTTTCGTGACGACAGTTAAGCTTTAAATTTCGATAAAAACTTGGGTATGATATTCATTTTATAAACTTCAATCGATATTACAGAATAATTAAAGGCAAAAAGTCGATCTACCTAAGATGCCGTTCTTGTATAAAAACTTTCGTGAGTCATTGTAACGTTTATGAAGACGGCGGTTTCACTCAGGCTTATGTTTCAAAGAGGATAGGTCTTCATTTTGTGTTACTAAGTGCCGAGCTTCCATTCGTGTTGCCGTAACGTCACGCACTACTCACCTGAAACATGTAGCACGAGTGACTAAATATATGTGAGATGCCGTTGTAAATTTGTCCTATTTGTCCTTTTTAAAATTTCAGTTTCTTAAAAAAAAATGTCTGTTATCTGCTAAGTTTTATGTATAAGGCGCTTAGTGTCTTAAGTTAATGTCGCTACGGGAATCTAGGGCAAACTTCCATCACAAATTCTGTTTACAGGTTTGCCGGTCGAGCTACCGAATAAGCCTCAGGACGACAATACGGAGATTAGTTCAGTGCTGGAGAAAGTCAAAGATCTGTCTGGCCAACTGCTAGAAAGATGGTCTAGTCTAAAGGTAAGCCATGGACATTTTTATGTTCGACTTGGTTAAAAAAATACTATGACTGGGGCAAACAAGTATACGGCCCGCCTATTAAAGGTGTCACCGGCCTATGGACACCTGTATCGCCAGAGGATTTACACGAGCGTTGCCTACTCTTTAAGGCTCAAAATTGACGCTACCGACAGGAACACAAGACTATGCGTAGGGTTAAGTGCTTTTTGACTGGTTTTCTGTAAGGTCGAGGTAGACGTATAGACGTTTGTTACCTTCGGATAGTAATACAAAATCACTATGAACACGATAAATATTGACCAATAAATCCTTAATTACAGGAGGCCTTTAAAATACCCAAAAAGGAGCGCATACAACAAATGAAAGAGCATGAACGGCAAGCGAACGTGGAGCGTCGCGCCGCCGACTCCAGTGGGTCCCGGGACCGCGACCGCGAGCGGCGGGACGAGCGCGACCGGGACCGAGAGCGCGACCGGGACCGGGACCGCGAGAGGGAACGCGAGCGGGACCGCGAGAGAGAAAGGGATCGGTATGTGTATTTTTAACATAGGTTGAACGTCTTGTCCACATACACTCATGAGCAATAACAACTGGTCTTTTTATATGGCAATTTCCTGACGAAATGACCCGTTATTATTGCTCTTGAATGTAGAACGCTTGTTGCGAAAATCCATAACCGTAACGGTGCTAAGGCGACCGACTAAGAGAGACTTATTGTTCTCTTAATTTTAATTTAAGTCTTAAAGTAGACCAAACGATTAATCAAGCTGATAATAGTATGAAAATATACAATTTTAATTATTATATAAAGCAGTTGAATGATAGAACAAAAAATATTTACAACTTTTTCCTTTTCTATAGGTACAGAGAACGAGAACGCGACCGAGACAGGGATAGGGATGAAAGGGATAGAAGAAAAAGGAGGAGTAGTCCTGATGCCAGGAGAAGTATACGGTTAGTAACATTGTTTTTCAATACTGTATTACATAGATGTACAGTCGTCTTCAACTATATCGGAGCAGCCAAGGTATTCAAAAATATCGGAGCATGCACTTTATCGCCTTGACACTAGTTCCGATATTTGTAACCACCTCCACAGCTCCGATATATCTGATAGCAACTGTACTAATTAGTTATTTTTGTAGGAATGGAGCCTATAAATCTCTGTTTCCAACAAGATTATCACCTTGATTCGCAGGAGTCTGATCTGAAGCTGCTTTTCTACTATTTATTAGGTGCTGAGGTGAAATTTAAACTTCTATAAAGGGGGTATTTACCATTATGTGTAATTCACGACGTATCACTGTTGATACTGTGATTGTGATCATTTGCTACTGCGTTGAAATGTCGGTAGCTTACATCAATCATCATCCGTCGTTCATCTTAAAAGCGTCTATAAGGCTTTTTGTCTGTCTTGATAGTCCAAGTATCAGAACCGTATAGAAAAATTAGAAATACCTTAAAATGCACAAGTTTCGTCTCAGTCTAGTAAAATAGTATATATACAATCTGAGACAGACATCTCCTGACCTGATTCCGAGCGTATTATTATATTATTATGCATTCTTAAATATGACTGTCATGCCTAAAACAGCTCCCATTTAGGAGCTGAAGAATGAAGGCGTATAGGCCGCTTAAAGGTCGATACTAAGGAATGAACGTTATTGTCCCAGCAGCAGTAGCCGCGTGCTGGCGTCCGTGCCGCCCGTCAGCAAGGAGGAGCGGCGTCGCGCCTTCGCCGAGGCGGCCGCCGCGGCCGAGGACAGCCGCCGCCAGCGCGACCAGCACTACGCGCACTACTGGCAGGAGCAGGCCATGTCGCAGGTTGCCGCACACTGCACGCTGGAGCGGCGCAGGTGGCGGCAGTTCTGCCCGGCGCCAAGCAGGACCGGCCGAGGACAGCCGCCGCCAGCGCGACCAGCACTACGCGCACTACTGGCAGGAGCAGGCCATGTCGCAGCTTAGCTCACACTGTCCGCTGCAGCGGCGGACGTGGCGTCAGTGCTGCCGGGCGGCCAGGCGGAGCGGCCGAGGACAGCCGCCGCCAGCGCGACCAGCACTACGCGCACTACTGGCAGGAGCAGGCCTTGTCGCAGGTTAGCTCACACTGTCAGCTGCAGCGGCGGAGATGGCGTCCGTGCTGCCCGTCAGCAAGGAGGAGCGGCCGAGGACAGCCGCCGCCAGCGCGACCAGCACTACGCGCACTACTGGCAGGAGCAGGCCTTGTCGCAGGTTAGCTCACACTGTCAGCTGCAGCGGCGGAGATGGCGTCCGTGCTGCCCGTCAGCAAGGAGGAGCGGCCGAGGACAGCCGCCGCCAGCGCGACCAGCACTACGCGCACTACTGGCAGGAGCAGGCCTTGTCGCAGGTTAGCTCACACTGTCAGCTGCAGCGGCGGAGATGGCGTCCGTGCTGCCCGTCAGCAAGGAGGAGCGGCCGAGGACAGCCGCCGCCAGCGCGACCAGCACTACGCGCACTACTGGCAGGAGCAGGCCTTGTCGCAGGTTAGCTCACACTGTCCGTTGCAGCGGCGGAGATGGCGTCCGTGCTGCCCGTCAGCAAGGAGGAGCGGCCGAGGACAGCCGCCGCCAGCGCGACCAGCACTACGCGCACTACTGGCAGGAGCAGGCCTTGTCGCAGGTTAGCTCACACTGTCAGCTGCAGCGGCGGAGATGGCGTCCGTGCTGCCCGTCAGCAAGGAGGAGCGGCCGAGGACAGCCGCCGCCAGCGCGACCAGCACTACGCGCACTACTGGCAGGAGCAGGCCTTGTCGCAGGTTAGCTCACACTGTCCGTTGCAGCGGCGGAGATGGCGTCCGTGCTGCCCGTCAGCAAGGAGGAGCGGCCGAGGACAGCCGCCGCCAGCGCGACCAGCACTACGCGCACTACTGGCAGGAGCAGGCCATGTCGCAGGTTAGCTCACACTGTCCGTTGCAGCGGCGGAGATGGCGTCCGTGCTGCCCGTCAGCAAGGAGGAGCGGCCGAGGACAGCCGCCGCCAGCGCGACCAGCACTACGCGCACTACTGGCAGGAGCAGGCCTTGTCGCAGGTTAGCTCACACTGTCAGCTGCAGCGGCGGAGATGGCGTCCGTGCTGCCCGTCAGCAAGGAGGAGCGGCCGAGGACAGCCGCCGCCAGCGCGACCAGCACTACGCGCACTACTGGCAGGAGCAGGCCATGTCGCAGGTTAGCTCACACTGTCCGTTGCAGCGGCGGAGATGGCGTCCGTGCTGCCCGTCAGCAAGGAGGAGCGGCCGAGGACAGCCGCCGCCAGCGCGACCAGCACTACGCGCACTACTGGCAGGAGCAGGCCTTGTCGCAGGTTAGCTCACACTGTCCGTTGCAGCGGCGGAGATGGCGTCCGTGCTGCCCGTCAGCAAGGAGGAGCGGCCGAGGACAGCCGCCGCCAGCGCGACCAGCACTACGCGCACTACTGGCAGGAGCAGGCCTTGTCGCAGGTTAGCTCACACTGTCAGCTGCAGCGGCGGAGATGGCGTCCGTGCTGCCCGTCAGCAAGGAGGAGCGGCCGAGGACAGCCGCCGCCAGCGCGACCAGCACTACGCGCACTACTGGCAGGAGCAGGCCATGTCGCAGGTTAGCTCACACTGTCCGTTGCAGCGGCGGAGATGGCGTCCGTGCTGCCCGTCAGCAAGGAGGAGCGGCCGAGGACAGCCGCCGCCAGCGCGACCAGCACTACGCGCACTACTGGCAGGAGCAGGCCTTGTCGCTGGTTAGCTCACACTCTCAGCGGCAGCCGGGGAGATGGCGTCCGTGCTGCCCGTCAGCAAGGAGGAGCGGCCGAGGACAGCCGCCGCCAGCGCGACCAGCACTACGCGCACTACTGGCAGGAGCAGGCCTTGTCGCAGGTTAGCTCACACTGTCAGCTGCAGCGGCGGAGATGGCGTCCGTGCTGCCCGTCAGCAAGGAGGAGCGGCCGAGGACAGCCGCCGCCAGCGCGACCAGCACTACGCGCACTACTGGCAGGAGCAGGCCTTGTCGCAGGTTAGCTCACACTGTCAGCTGCAGCGGCGGAGATGGCGTCCGTGCTGCCCGTCAGCAAGGAGGAGCGGCCGAGGACAGCCGCCGCCAGCGCGACCAGCACTACGCGCACTACTGGCAGGAGCAGGCCTTGTCGCAGGTTAGCTCACACTGTCAGCTGCAGCGGCGGAGATGGCGTCCGTGCTGCCCGTCAGCAAGGAGGAGCGGCCGAGGACAGCCGCCGCCAGCGCGACCAGCACTACGCGCACTACTGGCAGGAGCAGGCCATGTCGCAGGTTAGCTCACACTGTCCGTTGCAGCGGCGGAGATGGCGTCCGTGCTGCCCGTCAGCAAGGAGGAGCGGCCGAGGACAGCCGCCGCCAGCGCGACCAGCACTACGCGCACTACTGGCAGGAGCAGGCCTTGTCGCAGGTTAGCTCACACTGTCAGCTGCAGCGGCGGAGATGGCGTCCGTGCTGCCCGTCAGCAAGGAGGAGCGGCCGAGGACAGCCGCCGCCAGCGCGACCAGCACTACGCGCACTACTGGCAGGAGCAGGCCTTGTCGCAGGTTAGCTCACACTGTCAGCTGCAGCGGCGGAGATGGCGTCCGTGCTGCCCGTCAGCAAGGAGGAGCGGCCGAGGACAGCCGCCGCCAGCGCGACCAGCACTACGCGCACTACTGGCAGGAGCAGGCCTTGTCGCAGGTTAGCTCACACTGTCCGTTGCAGCGGCGGAGATGGCGTCCGTGCTGCCCGTCAGCAAGGAGGAGCGGCCGAGGACAGCCGCCGCCAGCGCGACCAGCACTACGCGCACTACTGGCAGGAGCAGGCCTTGTCGCAGGTTAGCTCACACTGTCAGCTGCAGCGGCGGAGATGGCGTCCGTGCTGCCCGTCAGCAAGGAGGAGCGGCCGAGGACAGCCGCCGCCAGCGCGACCAGCACTACACGCACTACTGGCAGGAGCAGGCCATGTCGCAGGTTAGCTCACACTGTCCGTTGCAGCGGCGGAGATGGCGTCCGTGCTGCCCGTCAGCAAGGAGGAGCGGCCGAGGACAGCCGCCGCCAACGCGACCAGCACTACGCGCACTACTGGCAGGAGCAGGCCATGTCGCAGGTTAGCTCACACTGTCCGTTGCAGCGGCGGAGATGGCGTCCGTGCTGCCCGTCAGCAAGGAGGAGCGGCCGAGGACAGCCGCCGCCAGCGCGACCAGCACTACGCGCACTACTGGCAGGAGCAGGCCTTGTCGCAGGTTAGCTCACACTGTCAGCTGCAGCGGCGGAGATGGCGTCCGTGCTGCCCGTCAGCAAGGAGGAGCGGCCGAGGACAGCCGCCGCCAGCGCGACCAGCACTACGCGCACTACTGGCAGGAGCAGGCCATGTCGCAGGTTAGCTCACACTGTCCGTTGCAGCGGCGGAGATGGCGTCCGTGCTGCCCGTCAGCAAGGAGGAGCGGCCGAGGACAGCCGCCGCCAGCGCGACCAGCACTACGCGCACTACTGGCAGGAGCAGGCCTTGTCGCAGGTTAGCTCACACTGTCAGCTGCAGCGGCGGAGATGGCGTCCGTGCTGCCCGTCAGCAAGGAGGAGCGGCCGAGGACAGCCGCCGCCAGCGCGACCAGCACTACGCGCACTACTGGCAGGAGCAGGCCTTGTCGCAGGTTAGCTCACACTGTCCGTTGCAGCGGCGGAGATGGCGTCCGTGCTGCCCGTCAGCAAGGAGGAGCGGCCGAGGACAGCCGCCGCCAGCGCGACCAGCACTACGCGCACTACTGGCAGGAGCAGGCCTTGTCGCAGGTTAGCTCACACTGTCAGCTGCAGCGGCGGAGATGGCGTCCGTGCTGCCCGTCAGCAAGGAGGAGCGGCCGAGGACAGCCGCCGCCAGCGCGACCAGCACTACACGCACTACTGGCAGGAGCAGGCCATGTCGCAGGTTAGCTCACACTGTCCGTTGCAGCGGCGGAGATGGCGTCCGTGCTGCCCGTCAGCAAGGAGGAGCGGCCGAGGACAGCCGCCGCCAACGCGACCAGCACTACGCGCACTACTGGCAGGAGCAGGCCATGTCGCAGGTTAGCTCACACTGTCCGTTGCAGCGGCGGAGATGGCGTCCGTGCTGCCCGTCAGCAAGGAGGAGCGGCCGAGGACAGCCGCCGCCAGCGCGACCAGCACTACGCGCACTACTGGCAGGAGCAGGCCTTGTCGCAGGTTAGCTCACACTGTCAGCTGCAGCGGCGGAGATGGCGTCCGTGCTGCCCGTCAGCAAGGAGGAGCGGCCGAGGACAGCCGCCGCCAGCGCGACCAGCACTACGCGCACTACTGGCAGGAGCAGGCCTTGTCGCAGGTTAGCTCACACTGTCCGTTGCAGCGGCGGAGATGGCGTCCGTGCTGCCCGTCAGCAAGGAGGAGCGGCCGAGGACAGCCGCCGCCAGCGCGACCAGCACTACGCGCACTACTGGCAGGAGCAGGCCTTGTCGCAGGTTAGCTCACACTGTCAGCTGCAGCGGCGGAGATGGCGTCCGTGCTGCCCGTCAGCAAGGAGGAGCGGCCGAGGACAGCCGCCGCCAGCGCGACCAGCACTACACGCACTACTGGCAGGAGCAGGCCATGTCGCAGGTTAGCTCACACTGTCCGTTGCAGCGGCGGAGATGGCGTCCGTGCTGCCCGTCAGCAAGGAGGAGCGGCCGAGGACAGCCGCCGCCAGCGCGACCAGCACTACGCGCACTACTGGCAGGAGCAGGCCTTGTCGCAGGTTAGCTCACACTGTCAGCTGCAGCGGCGGAGATGGCGTCCGTGCTGCCCGTCAGCAAGGAGGAGCGGCCGAGGACAGCCGCCGCCAGCGCGACCAGCACTACGCGCACTACTGGCAGGAGCAGGCCATGTCGCAGGTTAGCTCACACTGTCCGTTGCAGCGGCGGAGATGGCGTCCGTGCTGCCCGTCAGCAAGGAGGAGCGGCCGAGGACAGCCGCCGCCAGCGCGACCAGCACTACGCGCACTACTGGCAGGAGCAGGCCTTGTCGCAGGTTAGCTCACACTGTCAGCTGCAGCGGCGGAGATGGCGTCCGTGCTGCCCGTCAGCAAGGAGGAGCGGCCGAGGACAGCCGCCGCCAGCGCGACCAGCACTACGCGCACTACTGGCAGGAGCAGGCCTTGTCGCAGGTTAGCTCACACTGTCAGCTGCAGCGGCGGAGATGGCGTCCGTGCTGCCCGTCAGCAAAAAAGATATATAAAAAAATCTAATATGTATACTACAACAGAAGCTTTTCAAGTAGTGGCCAAGATCGATTTGTGTAAGACTACGTAACAATCCTTTTTAATAATCTGATACGAATTCGCGTTTCGTCCATCTATAAGACGGCACAGACCTATCTCTGTTGAACTTGGTTGAATTCTTTTGACAGCGACAAGTCGCCCGAACTAAATATGTACATACACGAGTGCGTTAATCGATGTGTTCTATATAAATAATAAAAATAAATAAATATTTCGGGACAATCTTACACACATCCACCTATTCCTACGGAAAGCGCAGTACTAGATGGCGATATATATAATTGATAGATACATATTTATACTTAAATACATAGAAAACACCCATGACTCAACAAAATTTTAATATCTTATCATCACACAAATATACGACTGGGATTTGAACCCAGGACCATAGGCTTCATAGGCAGGGTCACTACCCACTAGGCTAGACCGACCGGTGGCCAAAATGTGTCTTAAAATAGGCTGGTGTTACAGAACGATTTTCTATATCTCAGATGTACCCACCCGGAATGATGGGTGCACCTCCTAACATGCTACCGGGTATGCCGCCGGGGATACCTCCGGGAATGCCCGGGATACCGCCGGGGATGCCGCCGGGGTTGCCCGGCATGCCCGGCATGCCCCCCGGCATGGTGCCCGGCATGCCGGACGTGCCTCCGGAGTGGATCGGGCCGTCGGGCGAGTACCAGGGTCCTCCCGGTTTCTGCCCGCCGTTCGGAGGCCCGCAACAATTCTGCATGCCGCAAGCTAAGTAAGTAAAACATTCTGTCACCACTTGGTAACAAGCATTACACAGCTAAGTATAGAAAATCTGCACTATTAAAGTGGATGGCGGCCTATATTAAGTATAGGAAGGCTGTCGTTACATAAATATAACGAGATACGCCGTGCCACTTTGCCACTAGTAATCCTATGTAGACGTATTTAACACGGACACTTTGGAGCCGGTTGCGATTTACCATTTGTCAACATAGTCATACAGAGATTTAGATTCGCGTATTTTTAACTAACATTATTTTATAGTTATATGTAACAATGATAACCATCGTCATAAATAGACTTACGGCTTCCATAATGAAAATATTTAACATATGGATACGTGTTATAGCGAAATATGTTTTTTTGTGTTAAAAGCGGCATTCGAGTGCTCGAGTCAGCTTCAGGGAACAGGTAATCATGCTTGATTATGATTCCTAGAGCTTTCTTAACCCTTTACTGCTAATATTTTTTTAAATTTGAACTTTAACTCGCTTCAAATAGGGTTGAAAATTATAACTGCCATGAATGGCTTCGTATGCAGTAAAGGGTTAACTAGCTTTGCGTCAAATGCCCATAGTCAGGTAATTTATGGTAAATACGTCCTTACGTTGATTAGAATCGGTGTCGTATTTGTGTGAGTTCTTATAGTGAAAAACATAAATGATCATATAATAAACCACCTGGTTATAGCGGGACCCATCAAAAATGATATATAGTATAGTTACTTCTAATACATACTTAGTCTATAGTCAATACTTACATCTATTCTATAGGCAGTTCTATACCAGTATTTATATATACATGATTTTTTTGAACGATCTTATTGTGAGATTATTATTGATATACATACATAAAGACTGTTTTGTAATAATTGCTCTGAATTATTTTATTAGGTTAAGATAATATTTGTATTGACTATTCGAAAAGTCTAGCATTTTCGAATAGTCCTACTTGAATTAAAATAATACAAATTATTGAAAATGTAATTCGATTTGGTTTAATTTGCAGCCTGATGGGGATGACGGGGTACGGAATGCCCGGATTCATGTTCGGGCAGCAGATGCCGCCCAACGCCTTCGCGACGACACCGCAGCCCCCTGAACCCATGCTGCCGGTAAGTTCACATCAGATACACAAAAATGTCACTGATGAACTATTATTCCAATGAAGTCATTTCATTGTCATCACCAGGTCGTTTACTAGTTACTACTCGGACATCCACTGCAGGACATGGGCCTCCCATATAAACTGCGATAAGCAGCGTGGAGTGTTAAATGCCATAATCGCCACGCTTGGCAGGCGGTTTGGCGATCGCAGTATGTTTCACCGCACTAAAATACGCTGCTGCCCGTCCTCGAATCGTGTCTGGTCGGTTTAGTGACAATACCCGGGTTCAATACAAACATTGCTTCCCACCAACAGTGGTTCCATAAACTGTGTTTTGAAATTGGTCGTTGACATAGACTTTTTGTACCGACCAGTAGCTATGTCTTTGCCTTTTTTTCATGAGCCCAAGGAAAACCGTTGAAGTAAAGTTAGTCAAGCCGGTGGGAATCGGCTTGTATAAACGCGCTGCCACTGGTACCGACTCACCTCAGGACCAAAATGTAGTCAGCTATAATTACAAAACGTGTTAGCAGGTGGAGCAGCCGGCCGAGGTGGTGCTGCCGTCGCTGTGGCGCTCGGCGCGGGACCAGCGCGGCCGCACCTACTACTACCACGTGAAGCTGCGCCAGCCGCAGTGGCTGCCTCCCCCGCCGGCCGCCGCCGCAGGTACCGCTGACTACACACTCTTAACGGATGGTACAGTCGACATCAAAGATATTTATACACTTTTTCACCTTCATCATTTGTAATAAGGTGCACATATCTTTTACATCGACTGTACATAAATGCTAGCGGGCCCTTTAACCATCGAAAAGGGCCCAGTCATGCTGATATGCTATGTGAAAGTTAAATACGCAGTGACTCATATTTTGAATAAATAAAAAGATATAAAGAAAGTTCATCTTCCTCGCGTTTTCCCGGTATTTTGCTATGGCTCATGGGAGCAACTAATCCCAGCATTTGGCGTAGACACTAGTTTTACGAAAGCGACTGCATTCTGATCTTCCAACCCAGAGGGTAACCTAGGCCTTATTGGAATTAGTCCGGTTTCTTCCGGTTCGAATCTGCGACCTCAGGATTGCAAATCGCACGCTCTAACCGCTAAGCCACCAGTGCTCTAAAAAAATATAAAGAGTAATTTTAAAATTCTAAGTAATTTCTTCTGGTCGTTAAATCACTTCTGATCTTCATAAGGTCATAGGAAGTCCAGATGAAAGTCGACACCAGTATGGGTATGATTATTAATTTGTTTTCCTGAATATATCAATAAAGTACAGACAAACAACTTTTGTTTTATTTCACACTATACCTCAAAGTCCTGGAGTTTAGCGTGAATACGTTAGATTTGATCAAACCCACGGACGTGTAATAAGAACATGGTGTTTGCAGATGACAGTTCGTCTGAAGAGGAAGGCGAGATGCCCGCCGCGGACGAGCCGGCCGTGAGGCGACCCGGCAAGGTCGTCGAGGGAGTCAACGGGATCATTTATGAAGGTGAATAAGGACATTGCTACACCAAAAATATTGTTCTCTTGCAGTGTTTGTGTACATCTGTGGCCCTAGTGAAAAACGATATACGTTTCATACTAGTAGTATCATTGTCTCATGTACAACAGCAGAAGTGGCTAAAAAGAAAAAGAAAGTATAATTCTAAGAGAGCAGTGCCTTTATAAAAAAATATTCAGAGGCCTCGAATCTATAATATATCATACTAAAATTTCGTGAGATTTGACTGAAACCACTTTTTCCCTATGTTTGCTGCTGGGTCCTTTTTAGTAAAAAAAAAAATTCACTACATTGCTTTAGATTCATCTTATCAGAAAAAAGGCGACCCAGTAATCATACTATATTTATATGATGTATATTTGTTATTGCGACTAAATGTTAAATTAACATTGTCATTGCAGTGGTTAAAGACAGCCCCCACAACGGGTTGATCCCAGACCACGCGCTCGTCAGCGTCAAGCCGAGGAAGCGGCGGCCGGGGCTGGTCTCCGAGCGGCCCATCAGCGTGAGTACCCAACACAACACGAATAAAAAGCGACACCGTTCAATATACACTTCAGAAATGATATACTGCACAAAGAGAATCGCACTTTAACGCGCTGTGTTGTGCGTAAAAAGATAAAAGATCTTTATTTTTCAATTTAGGCACATTACATGCACTTATGAACGTCAAAGAAAAATCTACACCGGTTCTAACCCTACACCTCTGATCCGAGTAGACATGGGCAGGAATCTACGGCGGGACTTTTTTTCAATACAATGATGCATCAAATCTTAAAGTACATAATCATGTGTAGTCCCAAAAAGAAAACATATCGAACAGTTACTTTAAACATACCATTATAATGCTTGGAAATAAAAGAAATACCGATACCAATGGTTAGCGGATGTTTCTGCTTAACTAATTTACTAATTTAGTTTATATAGTACAGTGAGCGTCATATAGTTACAGTCAATATTGCCAAATATATCGATACACTTACTGCTATGTCAATATACATCTGTATTGTATATATATTTGGCCGTACTGTTAAAATGTCTGCCAATTAAAATCCTTAATAAACATTCTTGCAGTCATTTATTCTTTATTATTATACGAAAGTACCTCAATAATGTACTTACATCATATACTTTTTAGATGACTTAATGTCTGACCTAGATGGTCATGTAAATTATGTGTTATTTATTCAACATTAAAAAGTTAATTATTTTTTATTAGAAAGCCTACGACTTGCAAATTATTGTGTAATAGGCCCCTGCCCATCTTGTTTTACTTATTGTATATATGTCAGCTATTTTGTTGGTATTACAGCCGCGGACCGAAGAAGACAAGCTAGCCGGGCGGCTCGAGGTGAAACGGTATAAGCAGACGAAAGAAAAGTTACGGCGCCGGCGCGAGAAGTTGTTGAACAAAGTGCGCCAGCTGGCGCAGCGCTCGAGGAAACCTAATGCCGAAGAACTTAAGGTAAAAAAACAACATTTATTCACAGAACAGCATATTTTTACATGATATGTACAACCTCCGCCAAACTGTATATCAGTTTATTGGCAGAAATAGGCTCCTCTTTTTACATACTGTTTTTAGGCTATTTTACTTAATTTATAGGAGAGGGGTTTCACGCCTGATAGCACTTCACTAGAACTAAAGCAATGCAGCTTTACAGTAGAAGCGCGCTTCCTAACCGACATTTCATATATAAGCTCTAAGTGCAAGACCTGTAAACTGTCTTACTTATGATAACCGTCTTCTGTGAGTTCTTGTCGATAACTGTTTAATAATCATGACTCTGCCCTGTCAGTCTTTAAATTTAGAGTCGGTCATTCCAAAACGTGAGTCAGCCAGTGCAGTCAGCGTCTGGTCAATACAGACTAATCTAGAGGTCGGAAGCCCTAACAGTTTGCGTGGACGCTTTAAGCGGCGCGTTACAAAATATTTGAGATATAATTTGGATCTTTTCAAGGCAAAAGTGATTAGGCTGTTACTGAACCAGCGTGCTACACCCTCGACCTCGTCGTCACTTACCATCAGGCGCGACTGCGCTCAAACGCTGGTCAGTCTTGTCATAAATTAAGTATAAGAAGATGTGTCAACGCCATACATGATTATGCACCCACCCGAATTCCGCTGAGCACCAGGGGGCGTTAATTAACTGTGTATGCTCAGCACTAGATGGCGCTAATATCAATAAGTTTTTTGCGGAAAATCGGACGCACTGACGACATCTATACGTAAACAGGAGACGTTGAAAATAATTTATTTTCTCAGTCAATAGATGTCACTTTGCAAACCACTGATAAAAGAATATAGTAATTTCTGATATAATTTGAGTATACATTATCCATGATTATACTCAAAGATTCTTCGTACTTGACCTGGACCTGGGAAACACATTTCTTCCTACTGGGATCAACGTTACGATGGAGATGCCGGAAAGAAGAAAGAGATGTATTTTAGATTTTAGGCATGCAATACGCAAATTCACATTGTCCCAGTGCGAGTCGGACGCATATGAAGGGTTCCGTAAAATCACGTTTGTTGTATTGGAGCCCCACATATATAAAGGTATATATTGTTCTGTTATTACTATTTGTTGTTATAGCTACAACAGAAATACATCATCTGTGAAAATTTCAGCTTTCTAGCTATCACGGTTTCTGAGATACAACCCGCTGACAGATAGTTAGCGAAGTCTAAGTAAATATTAGTCCTATTTTTACCCATTGGATACGGAATAAAAATTATGTTGAGGTAATGAAATTATGGTAATATCATATAGAAAATAAAAGGTAAGGACGGCACAGACATTAATAAAACGTGAATTATAGTTCAATTTCATTTATTTTGTAGTAGTCGCATTTTTTGCTGGTTTTGTATTAAATTCCTATTGTGAGATTTACAAAATAATTTATTTTGGTAACAATACATTTTTCTAAGACATAATTTATATGCTCCGGCAGTAAATGGTAAATGTGGGCGTACTCGGTTTTCAAAATACACAGTAAATTATGTAAAATAATTTTAATTATATTCAATTTATGCTTAAATATGTCAAAATGTTGTTCATAATTTGTAAGACATACGTCAATTACTTGATAAAAGGTTTCACTCGGGCAGTTCAGTAATGTATTTTCGTAATATCCATAGGTCTTCTCTAAAAATAAAAATTGTTTTTTATCATTTAGGTTGGCTTTTTTTTTGTCATCGTTTTCAAGCAAATGCACTTGTATTTGTCATGGCATTTCTTTGCCAACCAACCTGCAAAGTAGGCTACAGAACATTGTTCTAGGGATGCTATTCCGGATGCGCTTCTCGATATATGGTCGGCAAGAGCAGTGTCCGAGAGGAACTCCGAGTAGGCTCAACAAGCTGTGATGATGTGCATGGTCGTGTGGTGACGTAGGCTGTGGTGACGTGGGCTGCAGTGACGTGAGCTGTAGTGACGGCGCCTGCGATGATGCGGTCTGTTGTTGTGAAACTTGAAACTCGCGCTGAGGAACCTTGCCGTGTCTTCCTACGTCACCCGGTATTTCGCAAGTTTTTATGTTAACCTTCTTATTCTTCAAAATCATTCTAGTAGCATGCAGCTGTCTCCTTCGATGCACTTTTTCTCTGAGCACCTATCACCATGCTTTATTTTTTGGGGATTTGTCATATTCCTGATCACATTGGGATGAGATTGATGAATTCTCCACTTCTTGAAAGTCCAAAACCGGAGACACCCTTTTTCCATAAACTTTTTAAGGCGTCAAAACCTTCAATTTCTTTGGAGATGACTTGGGTGTCACTGCAGTTTACGTCCCTGAAATCATGAGATAAAATTATTTTTTGTACAATATGCCTGTATATTGAACAAATTTTCAAAAATATAGGGGATACAGACTGTTAGCAGGCTTTGGAATGGAAAAAAAACATTTATTTTTATTTTTTGTATCAATATCAATAACTTAATAAAATAGAAAAATCCAAAATATTAAGGATAATAAACATTTCCGAATATACTGGGTTCACTTGACACTCCACCCACTGTGTATACTTAACTTTTTGACTTGTCCCTACTGTGTATACTTAATGGTTGATTCTCTTTCAAATGACAGTGATGAAAAGTATGAATATAGGTATTGTACATATTTCTATATAAACTTATTCCAAATAGTTATTTTCAGGGTCACTTTTAGGAATGGGACGGTAAGGAAACATATTTAAAAAAGTTTTTAATGGACTTCAAAAAAAGGAGGAGGTTATCAATTCGGTTGGCATGTTGTTTTTCTCATAGAAAATTGCATTATCAATTTAGGCATATATTCTTAAGGTCTAGAACCGGTATAATTTATGATATACTTGACATTTATAAGTGCCCTTGTGGCCTACTTAATTATTAAGTTTTTTTGATTTTTAATTATTTTTTATCTTCATTTTATCTTGTTTACAGGAAAATAGCCTATTATAAGAACAATATAAGATCAATAAATACCTTTCATGGGGCCCTCTACAGGTACAGAACTAATAATGTCAATTGATCCATCTTCAGAGTGGTAGTGTCTAGGAATAGCTGTACCGGTCAACCTCGCCTATGGATCATTTTGATTCTTGTAAAATTGTTCAAAATGCACTTCACAAAGATGTTGTCTCTTTAATTGATCAGGTGTCAAAGTTGTGCGACTGATGTTACCTGAAATTATAAAGTCAATTTATATTTCACTGTAATAAAATCTATACTTATATGATACTTTACAGAGATAGAAGTAATATTTAAGAGTATGCAGTTTTATAAGTGCATAATTTGGTTTCCAACTATAATAAAATCACAAGGCTATTGTATATGTAGTGACCCTCTAATTAAAGACTGGCTACAAATTAAATTATTTTAGGTTTTCAATAAACGATTTTTACATGAAGACCGGGTCATACAGTTGGCTCATGCCAACCAGTAATGTGTAATATATTATTATCGTGTACCTAAACTAAAACGATACCGATAACTTACTAAAACGATAAAATAAACCGAACTCTACTGACTAAATAGCGAAATGATTCGAAACAATGGTAAAAAGTGAAGCTAAATGACGGACGACATTGAAGGTAGAGGTTATACAGTTCTTTTCTTCGTCTAACCTACAAAATATATTAAACTTGGTTGTTAAAACAAACTTACCTGAATTATGAATCCAGATCCGCAGGAGATTTTCATCACTAGCAGGAAAACGGAACAATGAGCGAGTCCTACTTGTATTGGGATAATTTATGAATTGGCATCGAGATGGTGCCATTTCGATAGGCAATTTTCAAAGCCCGGGAGCAGTCCAAGTCGTCGTAGATCGTAGGTACACTGACAAACAAAATCCGTTTCGAAAGCAAATCCTCCTTTAATGTAGGCCAGAGTCAAAAACAATAGCAAATATCGGGAACACTAAAAATTCAAAACACAACAGACAGGAATTCAAGCGCCAACGACATACGATCCATTCAAATCGCAGTCGCAGAGGTGCGTTTATGACGACTATAGGTATATACCTATAGTATATGTTTCAGTGTTGCTAGTAGAGTCTTTCTCTTTCCCCATATGTATTACTGACGTTTTAACATTGCCTACTTAATGTGTCTATTTTTATTACGCGTTGGTAAGAAAAAAATATCATAGCGCATATTAGGCATTATCGTATTTAGAATTGATATCATAAACTAATGCTAAATCCACTTTTTAATATTTTCAGTTGTAGTATAATGGTTATGATTTTTACCTATAAGTGTGGAGAATATTTTTACAGCAGCATTCCTACCATTTCATCTGAATAATGTCGTTTCTTTGCACGCAATACTTTTCTAATGTAAAATATCAAAATATTAGTGAGAAATTGCGTAAATAATGAAATAATGTGAATTTTGGTTCACTCTTATTGCTGTAAAATTAGAAAAAAATCAGTAAGTTTTGGAATAAAAGAATATATATACTTGCTAGTGTTTACTAAGATTAGTTTTATGTTATATTATGAACATATCGAAATGGAACGTTTTGAAAGAAGAAATGTTTGCAAATTGCAAAATAGAAATCAGGCCGCTCGCGAGGCGACGTTGCCAAATCGATGACGTCTTCATTCGATCTGGCAACGTCCCCGCGTAGCAGCGGCGCTACCGCGAACAACGATATTCGTAAATTTCGGACGATTGTCTCTGTCACTCTTATGTCGCCTTGAATGGAGTAAAAGAGAAAAATGCTCGAAATATACGAACTTCGATGTTCGCGGTACCGCTCCAGCCCTTTAGACGCGGGGGCGCTACCGCGAAACACGATAGGTATTCGTAAATTTCGGACGATTGTCTCTGTCACTCTTATGATGCCTTAATTGGAGAAAAAGAGAAAGATGTTCGAAATATACGAATTTCGATGTTCGTGGTACCGGGCCAGTTTCTATCGATATGCAACCCTACGTGCATCATACCTTTCATACCGCATCAAAGAGCATGCTAGACGGTCGCCGACAAGCCACTCAGGCCGCGTGGCCTCGGGACGGACCAGGTCGACGGTTGTTACCAACAAAATTTCGTATAAGCCCAAGCCACAGCCCAAAGTCAGACGGTTAGAACCCACCCACGGTTAGGTACCACGAACATCGAAGTTCGTATATTTCAAGCATCTTTCTCTTTTACTCCAATGAAGGCGTTATAAAAGTGACAGGGACAATCGTCCGAAATTTACGCTGCTACCGGGAACATAGAAACTCGTAAAATTTAAAATCAGCGTCATCTATGAACAGCTTGGCCGTAGGTAAAAACTTTTTGCACTTACAAGCTAAATTGGATAAAGGTCAAGTAGTTTCTCCAAATGCCCCTAGATGGCGCGTAAACAGTGATACCAAAAATAAAAATAAATCGATTAAGGGATAAATCTGGTTGATTTCGATAAAATAAGTTAAATTGGAAATTTACAGATGCTATATAATGATAAAACTTTTGATTTCGAATAATATAAAATATAAATAACCGTCAGCGGTGCTCTAAGCGACATCTATTACAATTTCTCAACACTATTCGAGCGTACTATGGCGTGGTGTCTCTTTGTTATATTTCCTCTATGGTCTTGTATTAAATAAAAAGAGCAGCGTGGACTGCACTGCGGCCTATCACATTCGTTTAATGTGCGCGCTGCACGGCTAACTCGAGCGTCGACTCCAGCTTTATACTTACCAATTTAGTTAATTATGTATTTTCTTATCAATGTTTCACCAGATCGTGGACCTAGCCGAGTCCGACTCCGACTCGGAGGCCTCGGCCGACGAAGCCTCGCCGGCGCCCGCCGTTGAGCCCGAGGCGGCCGCTCCCGCCGCGTCCCCGCCGCCCGACGCGGAGGACGCCGCGAGGAAGCTCAAGGAGCAGTTCCGGAGCAGCATGGCGCGGGTCATGGTGCACCATCTCAACCCGTACCGCCACTCCGACGCGCCCGCTGGACGGATTACTTGCACGGCTGACTTCAAGCATCTGGCTAGGAAGGTAAGAATATTGTTGGTGTTCCTTTTTATCATCATAATCATTTCAGACGTCTACTGCTGGACATAAGCGTCCCCCAAATATGACTTCACCTTGAATCAACTTGCCATAGTGGCAACGCTTGGCAGGCAGGTTGGCGTCCGGAGTAGCTGTTGATTCGGTCTCGACGGACGCTGCTGCTCTTTCGTCGGTTTTTTCCCATTGTCGCCTCTTACGACATCCGCGGGTGGTGGCATTCTCAGCCGGCTCCACACGGCTTTCTGTAACTAGGCCACCTTTCTGTGATACATAATTTATCAATGTAAAACATTATCGGTGGAACGCCAAGAAGGAGTGTTTGCGTCATTGTCTCCACCAATGTTGCATAACAATTTATTGACGACCGGTCTGGCCTAGTGCGTAGTGACCCTGCCTATGAAGACGAAGGTCCTGGGTTCGATTCCCAGTCAGGGCATTTGTGTGATGAGCACAGATATTTGTTCCTGAGTCATGGGTGTTTTCTATGTATTTAAGTATTTATATGTATCTATCTATTATATATATCGTCGTCTAGTACCTACAACATAAGCCTTACTGAGCTTACCGTAGGACTAGGTCGATTTGTGTAAGATTGTCCCGAAATATTTATTTATTTAATTATACTTAATAATAATTTAGCGGAACTCTCATTCTTATAAAAGATATTGGAAAGGGACTTCTGCTCCAAGTTACAAGTTGCTATGTAACAGGTCTGCGGTTTTCCTCCATAAAATTGGAATCTGTATTTATCGATTACAAGATTTATTATGACAAGCAAGAGCGTGCTAGGAAAATCTCTTAGTACATTTACTTAGATTTGGGTATAACCGGAATTCACAACATATTTGACGTAGGTAATAAATAAAAATATAAATGTATTATTTTTCTTTCTTCAGCTGACCCATTTCGTGATGCTAAAAGAGCTGAAGCACTGCCGCTCGGTCGACGAGCTGGTAGTCACCGACTCCGTGCGCTCCAAAGCCAAGGAATTCGTCAGAAAGTACATGGCCAAATTCGGCAAGGTCTACCGCCGTCCTGTCGAGGAGGCGGACTAGCATTCGTCGCCGGGACGAACCCGGAGTACCGGTAATCCGGTAAAGTAACTGTTATCAGTAGCCAGACTTGACAATCCCGTAAATATGATATTTTCGGTAAAGCTTGAACACTTTGTGGAGTCCGTCTTACTGCCTGGTAAGCCGGTATAGTAGATTTGACAACTACGAAAATAATAATGATTACTTCCTATTATCAATTTAGTGATATTCTGCGCTTGAATGTCTAAAAATCGATCAAAAGGAAAACCTGTATGAAACTTAGCCCCGATTCAGTGGTTAATTCCAGGATTTAATTGCGAAGCTGCAGCTCAGTTTTTCAAAGACGTTTTTCCGATGAGAAAAAAGTGTGCGTAGCGTGGGAATGTTTAGAGGTCTCAAACGTAACGCAGAAAGGTTACGTTTTCATCAAAGACGATCGAGGATTTGTTGCGAATCAAACAGAGATGTGTTTGTTAAGAAGCTATAGAATTTCATTGACACTCATAGTGTCTTCATTTTTCTATCCTTGGATTATGAATTGATTTTATTGGTTCGCGTATTAATTCCTCGTTTAACACTTGTGGAAACGCAGCCTAATACTATATGACTAGATAGGATTAAATATTTGCTGTTGTTGAATGTCGAATGTTGAGCCGAAACCTATAGTTGGTTATAACGGAATTAGGAGTGGTGCGGATCAGTTATGCGAAAGATGTTTATGTGTTATATTGTATAAATTAAAATTCGAAGACTGGACGTGTATTAGTGCTAATGTTACGTCAACACTTTCAATATATAGAATAAACTAACCCAATGGCTATGTGCCTGAAGTGATTTGAACCCTAAGCTTCTCAAAGTTCTTGTATGAGCTGATTATTTTTAACCTTTTGAACGCTTCGTTTAGCGACTGAAAACTGGTTCTCCGTCGCCATGACATGAGTCATTACTTTCATCAGTGACCTGTGACCCAATTGAGGTACTTTCCGTCAATGTAATGTGCCAACGATGTCGTTCAAAAGGTCATTGGTACCACAGACAAAGATGAATCAGAAATATATATTGTATTGAAACGGATAACGCATGTTTTATAAGTCGAATATGAGTCTATATGTTTCGCTTCGTAATGAGGCATAATCATGATGAGTTCGCGTTGGCTGACCGACCAATATTGTATTGAACTTAAGATTGTACGATCGATCCTCACGATAGTTTTGTGTTTAGAATCAGAAAGTAGGTATCATTAGGTGTTTTGGCAGCCCTGTATACAAATATGAGGAGGCACACGTTAACTAATACTGCTAAAGTACCGTTGATTATCCCGCCTGCCTGACAAAATGTGTCCATTAAAAGTGTGCAACGCAAAGAATAACTAAGTAAAAAAAAATTCGTGTGTTTGTTCTGACATGGGAATGTCCAGTGTTTTAATATCATACATCATAATTGACTGAAATAATTGAGAGTGAATATAGATTGGCAGAGGTGTCATTTTTAAGGGTTGATTAACCATTCATGTAATTGATGATGATTGAGCGCATTTGTTCAGTTATCACAGGGACCTTACTAAAAAAACCAGTAGTGAATCTTCAGTTAGTTGTTGTACAAATGCTAATTTATTGATTGATACTGATGTATTCGTGGGTGTTAATGAAACGATGTAAAAATATGAATATTAATTGTATTACGTTAGTAATAACTAATAAATGAAATTTTCCTTGGGGCAGCGTATGTGATGCACTTTTTTAACTGATTTAAATCACATCTCCTGTTTATACATTGCAAAATTATGATCTTAATGTTAGTTCCTAATTGTGAATGTGAACGCTCGACGCTGTTCGATCTACAGTAAAAAAATAATGATTTACGTACACGTATATTGGAAAATTAAACAAGTCGATATAGCATTTTTTATTGTTATTCAATGTAGCAGACGTGTACAGTGGCGATTATAGGTTAATTATTTCTTGCATCTCTGATGCTAAAGTTTAAACAAACTGATTAGGATTAGTGTAACGGATTGATGTTCGGAAATCCGCAACTACTTGAGGAACTAAAAAAAAAACACTTTTATCATAGTGATTCATATGTATGTGAAGCCGACGTTCAAATTAAAATAATGTAACCAATATATCTAATTAGGAAGATATTGCTAGAAGCTTAAAGACCTTAAAGGTCAGATTGATTTCCTTATAAGACCAATCTGAATTAGACTTTTACGATTGTAACAATGGGAAATAGCGATGTCGGCTTCACCAATTCCAATCCCGGTATTTTTTATATATAAACAGGAAATATCCGTATAAAAACTCCCGGGATTGGCAACCAGTCTCTATTTGATTCGCTCTCACTGAGCTTCAAATAATCTGTAAATATTAACGTATTAAGTCACTCCTCATTTCCTAAGTATTTAGTTAGAATTAGATCCTAAGCATGTCTGTTCGGTTTTCGAACGTGCTCGCTGAAGCTACGTGACCAGTAAATTGATCTATTCTGGTATATGAAGTTTAAGCGATAAATGTACTCGTAATGCAATTAAAGGTATTTATTACGATGATCTCTAGCTCGACTGGGGTGACTAGAATCGATATGGTAACAACTCGAATATGAGATACCCGCATATAATATTTTCCAAGTACATAAACAGTATTATGTTTAAATGTGTTTGAGTTAACTAAGTAGTGGCGAATGAATAAACAGTAGTAGCTTAAGAGAATTATATTATTTTTTGGGGAAATATCATTATTTTCTTTTTACAGTTTAGAGAAAAGGGAACTGTTGACATATTTCAATAGAAATCCCGTATGTTTTCTTGCTTAAATGACTGAAGCTTATATAAATTAAAAAGACGAATTCTAATGTTTATATCACCGCAGTCGCAAATCTTAGTCATTCTAGACGTAAACCAATTATGTGATCGTTTGTTTTTTTTTTTGTTATTTTTATTTTCTGATTTGAAAAATTAAGTATGTGTTATTGAGTAAAGTATATATTTTGGGTAATTATGTGGAATGATTTTAGTATGTTAGGATTATTAAAAAAACCAAACGCGAAAATGTGAGGAAAATGTGTTTTAGTAACTTGAACTCACTATTTTGCTACTCCTGCTAGCTTGATTGCCGCCGTATTTTGTCGCATCACCTGTCTCTCACGTTCTAATGAGAATGTACTTACCTAAGTACGATAGAGGTGCACGACACGCCAGAATGAATAGGAGTTACGTATGCTTCCGTTTTAGACACATATTTTAAAATAATATCAGTTAAATTAAAGTTACACAAAACACAATTTCAAAAGGCAACAGGAATGAAAACGTCAGGTCAAAATAGTTCGCATGTATTCTACAGAAACAGACATTTTTATTATATGATTCAAAATCGAACAGGAATTAGTTCTGTTGTTTTCTAGAATAAATGGGACCTTGAGTCGAAGAGCACTGTAAATATTGTAAATAAAACACTTATTGCTAAACGCCAGTTCAAGTTGATAGTGACAATTTTTATTTTTATCTTTAGTACGTATGGCTTGCTGATTTTATGATTTTGATGTGGCGATGAGATCGAGGCCGAATGAACAAATAAAATGTTATCTTTTAATTATCTGTTGTTTTCTTGGAACCGAGCAGGGGAGGTTATTCCTTGAGTTTGTCGAGCACAGACTTGCAGGTTTTGGCGTGGTCGGAAAACTTTTTGCAGGTGTCGTCCTGCTTCCATTTGTCACACTCCTGGAAATGAAGAGACAACAAAAATAAATGTAATTTTTGTGTTTAAACTTTCGTGAGACATAATCTAGGTAGGAGAACATATTAGGCCTCTATTTTCAAGCACTAAGAGTGCTGAGATTCCGTTCGGTTCGCCGATCGCGTCGCCGGCCCGTCGCGGACTGACTCATGAATGAACATGAACGTGTCGCGAGTGACAAAATTAACGTGAGTACTTAGAACCATGTTAATCGTTAATAATCAATGTGTTTGTAGATTTAAAAGAAGCAGGATAGTTATCAACCCAGATACGAAAATAAAGTATCTATCCCTAAATTTCCATGTAACTACGTACATTTTCGCGCGGTTTTCTTAGGCATGGAAAGCCGTATTAAAAACTGAACCAAATGGCCAACAAATTGGGTAGGTACACTTTATCGTATGGGTTAGAAAATTACGTACAATTTCCATAATATTCTTATAATAAAGAGTTAAAGTTAAGTTTGAAATGACTAAATGAAATTATAAAATGAATTATAAAATCGTATGAATCATTACCGTTGTTGGTTATTTTGATGTTCGAACTACGATAAGCAATCTGATGGAATGAGGAAAAATAATTCATGTTTATGCTTTACGAACTTAAATGTGGATAATGGTGCCATCAGCGCGTTGTTCTTTTACATTTTAAACATAATGATCGCGTGTTCGACGTGAATTAGTCGTTGTAAAATGTAAATAAGAGTAGGTACATCGGTGTCTGTTGTAACTGAAAACAGTATGCGTAATGCGGAACGCTATTTTTTTTAATTCTAACAAGCAGACGAATCGTCTGATGGTAAGCAATTACCACCGCCCATGGAGCAACAGCGGAGGTCAGAAGCGCGCTGCCGACCTTTAAAGGGGGTGGGGGGGGAGCAGTTGTAGTTCTGGGAACCTTACACACCACCAGGAAAATAACACTGCATACCAAAAAAAGTTACAAAAAATAGCAGTGTTATTATATCTTCTGGAAGGAGGACCAATCGGGCTACTCCACCCGCGTGCTCTACCCGCGTCGTAGATTTAACTTTGACATACGTATATCTTAGTAGATTAATGAGTAGTGAGAGCTGGCTGCTCATGAAAGATTACGTTAGCGTATTGATAAAATCTCACCACTAGAGCATTTAGGTAACTGCATATCTGGAATCTGATGAGGGGACAAGCCTCCTTCGGCGGGTAATCTTCGTACTTCCCGTCCAGACACTCTGCCCTCACTCGGTCCACCATAGCCGTGCTCTCTGGCCGTTTCTGCTTAACCTTTTCTAGTAGATCTATCGTCTTCTTCTCGTCTAGAATCTCGCCGCTCAATAAGTCTGACTTGCCCAAAACACATTTTGCGTTGCTACACTGAAAGTTGAATGGAAGTTGTAGAGTATCGCCATCAGATATATCGGAGCTGTGGAGTTCGTCACAATTATCTGAATATGCACTTAATTACCTTGACAATAGAGGCGTTGTGCAGATATTTGTGACCACCTCCACAGCTCCGATATATCTGATGGTGACTGTATGAGATTTTCTGTGTGAAGTTCGGATATACCGCGGTTATGATAGATAGTGTATTTTAGAGGGGAACAACATTAAGGTATTTATTTAATCTTTATTTTATGATTGTTAGAATTGTTAAGATATTCTTAAATCTATAAGATAATTTATTATACGGTAATTACGCATTGTTTTATTTTTAAATAATAAATACATATAAATGATAAAATGTCAGTTACAGATATAGACAAGCATTTAACTGGCCCTTAAATCGAACCAAGCAAAAAAAATGCTATTTAATTCCACTAGTGGATAACTATTCTCAAAGAAGTAGATTACAGGGAACTATTAGTACCGGGAAGGTTACTAGGTCTTACATTTGTCTGCTTTTCGAATGTAATTTTATTTAGTGCAACGTTACTGATTCAAGTAGGTATTTGTGTTTTACCTACCTCCCAGTCGTCGCCGGTTTTGCAGGAATCGAAGTGTTCTTTTTCCTGTATATCTGCAATGTCGCAGCAATTTTGTTCTATGTTCTGGCAAAAAAAAAAAAACATGGTTACCTACAATACAATTCACATTGGTGAAATTGATTGTTTTTCTAATCCCTGCTACGGGGTGTCGGGTCGCGCATAATTTTGATTGCCATAATCTATTTTTTTTGCAACCGCGGGAATCATCAGGACTATTAACGCATTCACTGCCACCCTCTTTTCTTTGCCATTCGCCAGGTGCCGCACTTTGCTGGGTGCCTCAAACGCACATGTGAGTTCAACGGATTATTACCCAGTGCCTCCGCCGCACATATGAGTTCATACTAATTTGACAGTGGTTTGTTCGCATTGGTACTAGATAATTACTTTAACTCTAGGAAAAATTTTTTTGAATGAAACACGGTAATTAATATTTTATATTCTTTAATCACATTGAACCAATCGATTACAACTTAATCGATTTACAGAACACTATAGAAATAAGTTCAAGTGCGTACCTATAGTCTTTTCATCAAATCATCAGCATTATATTTTACTTATAATTTTCTACTACCATTTATAATATCTTCTGATTTAACAAGCAACATTTTAGACGTAAGAGGAACATTTCAAAATTTACAACTCACATATGCGTTGAAGGCACTGGGTGAAAGTCACTTAATACTATGAACGCGTCTGTGCGTCGAAGGCACTGCGTGAAAGTCACGGTGACGCATATGTGCGTCGGTGGCAGTGAATGCGTTAAGGTATGATACTGTTTAATACTTTAGGTTAGGTAAACCCTACCTAACTCTCCCACAGATAAACAGTTTTCCTCGGGCTCATGAAGAAAAGGCAAAGTCAAATTTGGTCCGTCTGCCTAAGAAAATTGATTACAAGACCACTTTATAGCGTTGATTGTGATGTCATTGATTATAGCGTATGACCTCATATAGGGCAGTTAGTTAACATCGTAATTGGGAGTTTTCAGAAAAAAGTGCTTCCAAACTTATTGTTTCAGTAGATCGACCCTACCGCAGCGAAGGTTAATTATTTACCTATTTTGGATTCCGTAGTCAACTGCGAAATATAAGGGATTTCGCCATGTCTGTCTGTCTAGCTAAAACCTCTGACCATGACTGTCTGGTCCGCTGTTATCACGCCGAGCTTCATCCTTAACGGCTAACAGCTTTGAACCCTGGCATCTATAGACTACTTACCTAATATGTTGTATTTGCAGATAACTTTGTACAACCCATAAGAAGTTTTAGACAGATATCAATGGCGGTATAACAAAACTTATACCTCGGGCTTGAACAGTTCCAAGCACGACGTGACGTCATCCTCTCCTGCTGCGAACATCTATAACAAGGTATTTCGTATTATATCCAGTAATGCCATTTCAATTCACTTCTATTAGGGTCACTGTGAGACTGCATGGATCTGGCTTACGCGAGTTTTACCTCGTAAATGCGCGCTAAAAGGTCGCGGCATTTGAATCTAAATAAACCTTTTCGTCAAAGTACTAGCATTCGGCAATAATGAAAAACGCTTGTCATGGTTCTACACTGGAAGTCATAGAATATTCAGGAAGAATCTGGGGGCAATTTTTGCGAGTCGAGTACTGAACTGTGACATTTAAAAAAATGTTAGAAACAGTGATATTATACGTATAAAATATGTAATGTAAGTGTTGTAATTACAAATTGTCGTATTTTTTTTTTGAAAATTCGAAAGACTAAAATCGCCCATTGACTACGTCATTACTGTGGGCAAAAAAAAACATGAACGTTGTTTAATGATTTAAGATATAATTATTTTCTCATGTGTTCGGGAAATAGCTTTGTAGAAACCATAATAAATACGCTCACCAGAATCCGAATCAGGGAAGGCCGGCTTTGTAGGTTTCGGTTGAAAAAAGAAAGAGTTTTTTTTTCACGACGCATTGATAATAACATAACTATTATCTCCTCAACAATAGAGGGTTGTTCAGATATTTTTGACCACCATCACGTGTCTCTGTAGTTGTGTAGATAAATAATATGGAACTTTAGTCAACATTTATAAGTAAAACGCCAACATGCATATACAGATACGTTATTATGTTATTAAGTACTACCGGGAAAATCGAAGTTCGGAAAGTTTGGGCATCTTTCTCTTTGACTCCAATTGAGGCGTAATTACAATTAGAGTGAAAAGTTCGAAATTTGCGATGTTCTATGTTCGCGGTATCTCCTCTGTTCCTTTATTTACGTTTTTGACCTATGCCTACGAGATTCTACTTCGATAGCTCGTTAAGATACCTAACCGACTTCCTTAGCTACTATCAAATGTTGTGGTAATCATTACTTACATGAAATGTTGCAACGAACAAGGCAAAAATGTAGTATACCATGTTGGCAGCACAAACAGACTGTGGGGCGCGCCCGTCGCTCGTATATTTTATATGACGCCAACAAAAGGCTTGTTTCCTGTACAGAGGTAATCATCTCATACTTACATCGGTATTATCATTATACATTTCATGATCGCCATTTTTTTCGCACTGTTGAAAACTATAGTTATTTCAATTAGTTACAATGTTTACCTATTGAAATATACAAATTTACAAGGTAATACGGTCTAGCGAATAATCTACTTTTTGCTACTTATTTTTTTTTATGTTTACAGGTACCTACACATTTTCATGTAGGTACAGTCAGTAGCACAAGTTGCTTAGCGGGCCATCGGCACTACCTCCAAAAACAATATTCGTTTTCGGACGATTGTCTCTGTCACTCTCATGACGCCTTAATTGGAGTAAAAGAGAAAGGTGCCCGATATAAACAATCTTCGATGTTCGCGGTACCGGGCCAGGTATTCAACATAATCCTCACATGCTCTTGTTATCTTAACAATAAAGCTTATTATTAGCACCTCACCCGCTTAGCTACTTCTAATGCTGACTGTACGTATCTCTTAATACTGACGGGTTGTAAGATGTTGATGTTTTAGGTGGCTACTTTTAATTTAATTTTTAACGAACTTAATGTAGTTGAAGCTAGGTGATAGTGGTAAATCGCAATTGCGATTGTAACTTAGTAAGAAGCAGTGACAGAATATTGTGGGTAGTGTCCGACCGAAGTTTCGGTTTCGGTTTCGGTTTCGGCCAGTTTCGGCCAAAAAATCAAGTTTCGGCCCGAGTTTCGGTTTCGGCCAAAAACGGCCGAACCTTTCGGCCGAGCCGAAACTTTTAACATCGTACTTTCGGGCGCGCTCGGGATGGCTGGCAATATGGCGCCACTCGGCTGACTCCGCCGCCAACCGCCGGTTACTGAATCAGTGCTCGTTGCTTGTTTGACGTGTAATAACTAATAAGTTATTACATATTAGTTTAAAAAAAGTTTGGTACTTCTTTAGTACAATGGTAGACATAAGTGACGAAACTTTAATCTATGTTGAAAGACTGTATCGTTTATTATAAATACAAATAAAACTTGGTCTAACTGTTGACTTACGTATTAAATACTTATAATCCTGATTTTGCATGAATGAATAACATGATTATTTTCAAGCCATACCTAATGTAAGAAAAATTGACTTTTTTAATTTACGGACCATATGATATTTTTAATATCGTGTAGTAAATATATTTCGGACAAACATATATTCAGCTTAATTAGAGACTTTTATACTACTATAAACTTCTTGCTTTACGTCGACATACAAGGATGGAAATTGTATCTAATTAAAGCACTAATTAAACACGTCTGTAATTTTTAGATAAAAACATAATACAAAAAAAAAATATGGCTAAGTTAAGTTTTATTTATAATAAACAACACAGTCTTTAAATAGTTAATCCTAAAAAAGAAAAATGCTGGTAAGTGCTCAGTAAGTGTTTCAAAAATACTGTTTTTAGAAAGTATAAACATAGGTATCTTACTTATATTATACTTGTTGATCTGTTATGTTACTTATGATGGTACATAATTTAAAAAATGTTTCCTTAAATGATTGAAATGATGATTAATTATATTCAAGTTAGCCTTCCTAGGCTAGCTCATTTTGATGTTTGTGACTGAAATTTAAATGACTAAGAAACCAGTAAGTCAAAATATGAGCATTTTTTTAAGAAGTCACAAAATTGTTTTCTTTTATACTCGTCGCGGCGAATCATGATCCCCATGACACTAACAGTTATTCCTACGACACAAACTTGTAGTGGCGTCACCGTTACATTATAATCAAATTGGAGGCATCTAAAAATGGCGTTTATTAATTTTAGGGTAGATACATGCCATTACAATGATTTTCCGTTGGAATTGTAACAATTCTTAACATTTACAAGAAGTTATCTCAATCAGATATTACGTTTACGCCCTGCAAAACTTACTTCGTTTGGAAGATATCGACTAGTGCAAAAAGTATCAAAAACAAATGTCGATAATGGAAACGAGTGTACAAAATAAATAGTACACTTTCAGTGTCCGATGTACCTATAATCGTTTTCAGTTATACATATAGTAAGGTTATTTTTATATTATGCTATTTTTTTCGATAGCACTATGTTTAAGATTGATTTTTATTTTTACATTCGACAAGCGTGACGTAAAACACTAGATGCTAAATGTTAAAAAGTTACATTTCTGGGCCAAAAAACTTATATAATTACTAGAACAACAACATAACAAAAATATGAAATGCAGATTATATTTTTAAAATCATTTTTACCGACGTGGCTGAATGCAAGTGACGCCTTTGCCTATAAAAAAGTTAAGTTACATCGACACGATTCATCACTAATATGAACTGTCATAGGGATCATCATTCGCCGCGAGGAGTATAATAAGCCGCTACCAGTGTGTCACAGTTAATGTTTTTATTTTTTTATTTTATAGGGTAGTAATATTTAGATCCAGTTGCTACGCTTACAGCAGTTCCTATGCTGAAATTTCATTGTGATAAAATTTGAACCTAGAGTCGTGTAGGTAATATTAGGTTGGCGAGATATGGTATTAATTAAATTTTAGGAAAAAACGGCCCTACGAGCATTTTCTTGTAACATTTTAACCAGATTCATAAAAGGTTCGGTTTCGGTTTCGGCCGAAACTAAAATCAAACCGAACCTTCGGTTTCGGTTTCGGTTTCGGCAAAAAAACATGTTTCGGTCGGTCACTAATTGTGGGCGATAAGCCTATGTAGGTTGGGTTGATTATTTTAGTTATTAATTTTAATGAAAACTATTTAAAAAAAACTATATACATACATTACGGTCCCAGTTTTAGGCACAACTGACATTTCTAGTTGCCTACTACCGAAAGATGGAAATTTGAAAGATTTATAATGACAGATTTTGAAATTTGCTGGTGCTCTTTCTGGTGTACACTAACCACAAACCTAACCGGTCGCACTTGCGGGATTTCAAAATATAACTAATCAAATTTACCTTAGTTGTAGAAATTACATAAAGTCACGGTAAAATAAAGATAAAACAATTTTAATTCGACTTGTTCAATTTCCTACTAAGCGAGTCTGTATTTGTATTAAATGTTCATTATAGTATTTGTCGATTTCAGAATAGTAATTTAATACAAATCAACATTAGTATATAATGATGTTTGATATATTAATTTAATTAGTACATAATTACATTTACTACTTAAATATCTATAACTTCCTTATTAACTACTTTTACCTCAAAATTAGGTTTGGTGCCAGTTAACCTCTGGTACTCGTAATATGTATATTATAATTTAGGTACGTAACGAAAATGATAAAAACAAGCCTCAATTTAATGATAAAAATCTGTAATTGACCCAGTTCTTATTGAGGCATGGCCGGACTTCTAAAATAATAATAAATATAACCCGCTGCCAAATGGTTCAGTAATTAAATGATTAAAAAAACTACTTTAAGTTTTATAACAGGGATAGGTGGTATAACAATAAATATATAAATCGTATTAGTTCGCTTAGCCTTCCGGTTATGCGAATCATGCAAAATACGGGTCGAAAATGACCGCCACTGTCATTTACTAGTGACAGCCAATGAAATGCTGTACACGTCACGGACATCATTACATGACAAATACGTACTCTATCGATACAGAACTTAATTTCATTTGTAACTATTATGGCGGTCAGTAAAGTCGTCTTAATGTTTATAACGTCTGCTGCTGCCTCCAGAACTCCTCCCTGTTCTCCAGGAACCTCAGCGCCTCCTCCGCCTGCTGGGTCACTACGCCATTCTTCCTGTCCGCGATGGCCAAGTCCGGGCTCCTCAGCAGGTTCTCCAAATACAGCTTGTCGGACATAAGCTGCCCCAGAACCGGGCGCGCGGATTTCGAGCGGGTGCGCTTGGCCGGCTTCTTCGTCGGCTTGACCGCCCCTATTGTGTTTTCTATGGCCTCCTGAAATTAAATGAGTAATTTTAATGTTTGTCTGCACCTGGGCATTATATCAAAACTGTGACCAAAATCACCGGACTACGGACAGCACCGTGAATGGAACACGCGATCACTAACCCCCCTGATTGATAGGTGGATAGATAGATAGGGGTTTTTGTTCTCATATTTGTTTATATTTGTACTTCTTGATCAGTTTATTTTATTATTATACATAAACGGGACTTAACCGCGTATATTAACTTTAAAAATTACCTCCGACGTTTCGAAGAAGACGTTGTGCTCGTGGTCTCGGATTAAGACTGGCTAAAGTTCACATCAACATCTTTAAGCAGCGTGAGTTTTTCGAACTACCCGCACTTAATCCTGTTTATCCCGTCCCGTTTATGTGTAATAAATGATGTGTAAAAACCGTGAAAGTTTAAATCAGTTTATTTCAGTTCAAAAGTTCAAGTCGATTACAAAATTCGTTCATAGCTGTGTATTGACGACCGGTCTGGCCTAGTGGGTAGTCCTGGGTTCGATTCCCAGTCAGGGCATTTATTTGTGTGATGAGCATAGATATTTGTTCCAGAGTCATGGGTGTTTTCTAGGTATTTAAGTATTTATATGTATATTTATTATATATATCGTCGTCTAGTACCTGCAACACAAGCCTTATTGAGCTTACCGTGGGACTAGGTCGATTTGTGTAAGAATGTCCGAAATATTTATTATTTATTATTTGTATGTCTTTTCCGTACACGAAACAATGGTGTTCCGGACATTTGGGAGGCATACGCGGAGCCAGATCGAGCCAACGCGCAGAGGCCCTTTCGACAATTTAATGAAATGTAAGGGGTACACTAAGCGGATGTTGCCCCTGTCCGTATCATGGGACGCGTACAGAGACAACACCCGCCACGGTGTAAGGACTATTGAGTTTAAATGGAATCTAGAATGTACCAAGCTATTGGGTGGAAAGGATGGACTAGCTACTGGGCTATTGGATAAAAAACCGGAC
The DNA here is from genome assembly GCA_022674325.2 of Grapholita molesta. Lineage (NCBI taxonomy): Eukaryota > Metazoa > Arthropoda > Insecta > Lepidoptera > Tortricidae > Grapholita > Grapholita molesta. Next base: position 15,662,712 of record CP053124.2, on the reverse strand, counting down.
GTCTGCCTAATAAAATGGTATCCAATTTTATTTCCCGCAGACGGTGACTCGCCCTGTGCGAGATGGGCCGCACCAAAAGCTACATCAAAGATGGCTCAAGGGCAAGACCGGTGCATAGGGCTAAGGGTAGAGAGGTGTCACTGGACTTTAATCATATAGCCAACTCGCCACTTACGTTTCCACATCTACCCTCGAGAACGCAGCTCTCGCGAACCCACTCTGGACGGCCGGTGAAGGCAAGCCAGAGGCAGGGGACCTGTCCCACCTGTCCGACAGGGCACCCCAGGGGCACTCAGGTACGTGGAGTCGCTACTCCCCAACAGCTCGCCACAAGCTGCCCTGCGTGGACTGATTGCACTGGACAAAACCAGTGGGCGATGGGGTCGTCACATCCCTACTCCTTTATTATTATTTCCTTTATTCATTTCATATCTTAGGCTAGGTTTTTATAACATTTTTATGAAAGTAAAATATAAAAATACATCTAAAACGTATAAAAACAATAAAAACATTATAAAAAACCTAACCTAGAGTGCCGCCGGCAACGGGGCAGGGCCCAGGCTGCCGGTGGTTAGGGCTGCAGAGAGAGGAACCGTCGGACTATGCGCGCCGTGTCCAGGATTACTGCCTTCTGAATCTGACCCTTGATCCAACCACAACCACGTAGCGAGAGTCTCTCAAGATGTTGGTCGAGACTTTTCGCTATGAGACCGTTCGCGGAAACAACTATCGGTACAATGATCGCCGAATCAACTTCCCACATGGCGGTTACCTCGTGAGCCAAGTCTAAGTACTTGCTGGATTTGTCCTTCTCGGCCTTCACGAGGTTCTCGTCACATGGGACGGTGATATCGATGAGCATTGCCCGGCGCTGCGATCGATCTATCACCACGATATCAGGCTTATTGGCTACAATAGTCCTGTCCGTGATAACAGATCGATCCCAATAGAGCGTGGCACGACCATTTTCGAGAACTGGCGCAGGTGTGTACTTGTAGTACGGCACTTCGCGGTCCGCAAGTCCATACATAAGAACAAGCTGCTGGTGTATAATCCTGGCTACAAGGTTATGTCTGTGCAAGTACTCGCCGTTAGCAAGATGAGAGCAACCGGAAATTATATGCCTGAGTGACTCTCCGGGACGGCGGCATGCCCGACAAATGTCGACCGTACCGTCCTTCAGGATATATTTCCGGTAGTTATTCGTCATGATAACTTCGTCCGCAATTGCACAGGCAAAACCCTCGGTTTCTCCGAAGAGGTCCCCGAATCGTAGCCAGTTCACCGACGCGGGCAGGTCTACATCTGGTCCCGTTAGGGCCCTGTAGAACCGCCCGTGTAGCTCCTTACTCTTCCATACGGCCCTGCGGTCCTCGGTGCTTAGTACCACTGGTTTGCGCCAGTTCTCGTTTGCCAAGGAGAGCGGTGTGAGGTTCCTGTCTACTGCCACCACATCACGATGCATCCCACACTCGTGGTTCAGGAAATAATTCCTGAGATTGCACACCTCACGGTTATGGAGACTTTTGGCATTTAAAAAGCCGCGGCCTCCACACTTCCGTGGGATGTACAATCTCATAACCGACGAGCGTGGGTGTAGCATGCGATGTGTGGTGAGTAGTAGTCGGACCCTCCGATCCAGGGCATCCAGCTCGGTCTGAGTCCATCTTAGTATGCCAAAGGAGTATATAAGTAAGGGCATTACCCAAGCGTTGAAGGCCCGAACCTTATTGCCACCTGACAAAAGGCTATTAAGTACTTTTGTCAGCCGACCGAAGAAGCGCTCCTTCACCGCCTGTCTAATAGCCACATCCTCAATACCCAGAGACTCTGACATACCAAGATATTTATAGGTTTCTGATTCGGAGATAGACCTGAACGACATCGTCTCAGAAAGCTGTAAATTTGTTGAATTTACTACTTTCCCCCGCTGTACATGCATAACCGCACACTTATCGACACCAAACTCCATCTTGATGGCGCTACTGAACACTTCAGTGGTTTTCAGTAATTCCAGCAAGATTCGGTTATTTGGTGCAAATAATTTGAGGTCGTCCATATATAGAAGGTGAGAAATGACTTCACCCTCTCTCCGAAGCCGGCAACCTAGTCCCAAATCCTTCAGTAAAGTACTGAGTGGATTCAGAGCTAGGCAGAACCATAGGGGACTCAAACTGTCACCCTGGAATATTCCTCGCTCGTTCCTTATGAAGTCCTGCGGGCCAGGGGGGTCATCGCCACCTCCTGGTTGACGAAGGACTGTGGTCCACTGTCTCATACACGCACCTAGGAAGGATCTTAAAGTTGCATTGACTTTATACAACTCTAAGATCCTCTGTAGCCATGAGTGAGGCACCGAATCATAGACCTTCTTGTAATCAATCCAGGCGGCCGAGAGGGCCCCCTTGTTCCGCCGGGCCTGTTGGCAAATGGTCATGTCTATGAGGAGGAGCTCTTTAGTACCACGGGACCCAACCCTACATCCATTTTGAGAGGTGGCCAAAATGTTGTTCGCGACAATGTGCGTGTTAATTTTTGCTCTCAAAATGGATGTAAGGAGCTTGTAGAGTGTAGGCAAGCACGTGATGGGTCGATAGTTTTTAGCTTCCGTGGTACTACCGGACTTATAGAGCAGGAAGATCGTACCAGTTGTTAAGGAAGGTGGCAGGGAACCGAGCTCAAGGGCTTGTTGAAATTGCGCTGCTAACCGCGAGTGCGAGCATCGAAACCATTTCAACCAGAAATTGTGCAATCCATCCGGCCAATCGGCAATCGATGGACTCGCACTCGCGTTCAACAACGCTCATCCATTCACCCTCCGTGTGTTCAACAGGCACTGACCAGATGCTTCGCCAGAAATCAGTCATGACAGTAGCATCCGGCAGCTGCGTGTTAGACATACGGGGATCAGCTTCCTCCCATCTTCGGTACACCTTCCTTTGGTCACTCTGAAAGAGGCGATTCTGCTGGAATCGATCCACACGCTCTCTGTAGCGACGAATACGGCTTGCCCATGCATACACTTTCTGCTTCAGGAAGTCGATGCGTTCCGTGATATTGGCCATGTAGTCGCGGGGCCTGATATTCGTCCCCGCGAACGCGGTTCACAAAACGCATCACTCGGGGGCGATTATTGCCCCCCCTGAAGCAGATCAGCTTTGCAATGAGAGTCCTGAATGAAGTGATACGACGCTCGATCCGTACTTGCCATGCAGGGACACCCCCGGCGGTCCTAGGTGCACGTTCAGCGTCCGGAAACTTGACTCGAGCAACACGGCACGCCGCGATGGCCCCGCAGTACATGATCGAGTGTGTATCATCTAAGTCTTTACTAGTCCGAAGATATGGCTCTAGTAAAGCATTCAAGGCTCCCATTATCGCATGATTGCGTCTATTCATTGGCAAGCGTGGTATTCGAGGCCTAGGGTTGTTTGTGGAGCGATACTGCGTAATCGTCTCTTCCAGAGTCCTCCTCATTTGCTCATTAGCTGTGGTACTCACACTCTGATTCGCGAACTCCTCCTCGTCGGCATAAGGATCCACCCGCGGCACCCTTGGTGCCAGGTCGGATGCTGGCATCGAGACCGGCGCCGTGGCGGGCGGGTCCTGCACCGAGGTGAAGGCGGCACGAGCAGAGAGAGCCTCCAGGCGAAGCCGATCAAGCGTCAAGTCATCCAATCGCTTGAGCCGTTGGATGACTCGCACCTGATCCGATAGTCGCTGCGCAGTCACATCGATAGTTGGTTCAAGGGCCTGAATACCAGTGTGTCACAGTTAATGTTTTTATTTTTTTATTTTATAGGGTAGTAATATTTAGATCCAGTTGCTACGCTTACAGCAGTTCCTATGCTGAAATTTCATTGTGATAAAATTTGAACCTAGAGTCGTGTAGGTAATATTAGGTTGGCGAGATATGGTATTAATTAAATTTTAGGAAAAAACGGCCCTACGAGCATTTTCTTGTAACATTTTAACCAGATTCATAAAAGGTTCGGTTTCGGTTTCGGCCGAAACTAAAATCAAACCGAACCTTCGGTTTCGGTTTCGGTTTCGGCAAAAAAACATGTTTCGGTCGGTCACTAATTGTGGGCGATAAGCCTATGTAGGTTGGGTTGATTATTTTAGTTATTAATTATAATGAAAACTGTTACAAAAAAAAACTATGTACATACATTACGGTCCCAATTTTAGGTACAACTGACATTTGTAGTTGCCTACTACCGAAAGATGGAATATTGAAAGATTTTAAATTAACTGGTGCTCTTTCTGGTGTACCCTAACCACAAACCTAACCGATCGCATTTGCGGGATTTCAAAATATAAATAATAAAAATTACCTAACTTGTAAGTCACGGTAGAATAAAGATAAAACAATTTTTCATTCGACTTGTTCAATTTCCTACTAAGCGAGTCTGTATTTGTATTCAATGTTCATTATAGTATTTGTCGATTTCAGAATAGTAATTTAATAAAAATCAACATTAGTATATAATGATGTTTGATATATTAATTTAATTAGTATATAATTACATTTACAACTTAAATATCTATAACTTCCTTATTAACTACTTTTACCTCAAAATTAGGTTTGGTGCCAGTTAACCTCTGGTACTCGTAATATGTATATTATAATTTAGGTACGTAACGAAAATGATAAAAACAAGCCTCAATTTAATGATAAAAATCTGTAATTGACCCAGTTCTTATTGAGGCCTGGCCGGACTTCTAAAATAATAATAAATATAATCCGCTGCCAAATGGTTCAGTAATGATTTGATTAAAAAAACTACTTTAATTTTTATAACAGGGATAGGTGATATAACAATAAATATATAAATCGTATTAGTTCGCTTAGCCTTCCGGCTATGCGAATCATGCAAAATACGGGTCGAGAATGACCGCCACTGTCATTTACTAGTGACAGCCAATGAAATGCTGTACACGTCACGGACACGGTGACTGAATATATATAGACACAGCTCTCCATACAAAAATGCCTTCCAAAATTGACCCCAGGTGCTCTGACACTGACACTATCCCCTCTTCATAAATATGTCAGAGCAGCTTGGAGTTTATCCAATAGACAATTTCGCGCTATTAAAAAAAAGTTGTGATTGGTTAATAAAAGTTTTAAGCGTCAAATCTCATGCGCGGCGTTACAATATTATGGCGTTGTCAAACTTACAGGGATGATACTAATCGAGATGGAACCAATTTTCATGAATATTATTCTGACACATTTTTTTATTAAGATTATAGATTATGCTTGTCCATACTTTATAAGAATGTATATCTGTAACGACGTATAGGAGAAGAACACTGCCACGATTTTGCGTTACGACATTGCCTCGGTCTTTCTCTAGTCTCGAACATCGGAGGTGCATTTTCGTAAGTTTTTGCGCGACTAAGCCCGGTTTATCGTTAAATTCAAAAGTTGAAACATAATAATATTAATATGTAGTACATATGTATTTTGGAATAATCGCAATTTTAGTGTGAGTGTAGACAATTACCGGGTCTATGTTCATCTTTTTCGTTCTTGCAATATTCGAATGATAGGGACGCCAATAACGGAATTTCTATCATCGACCTTCGCGATAGACAGATTAGCAAAGAGGTTATTTATAATGTGCATTTCAATGAAATGGGCAGGAAATTAAATTCCGTGACTGTATGTATATACTTTTATAAAATTATAATAAATAATAAAACCTTCGGGAAATAAACTACAATAATTATGACGGCGTTTAACAGCGGGACATTTGTAGCGTACTAGCTTTTTTACATAAAAGCAAATAACGGGAATTGCTTCTTACTTGAAAATAACATGAATTACTTACTAGTACAAATCTTGCATACCCTAATCCCCATTTTGTCACTGAGTATCAAAAAAGCATAAGTCATTATAAAACTAGTATAGAGTTACGACATTTGGTTCAGCGTATTAGTCTATACAACAATCTGTTACTTTAAATAAATGTTTATCATGTTCAGGGTTAAACTTACACAAACCAATGGACCCCATCATTATTCTTGTGTTTTTGTGGAGTTATTTCGGCACCATTTTACCGGACAAGAAGGCATTTTATAGGGTTTTTTGATTTAACAATTTTATATTAGCTGACATCTTATGTCATAGACAGCTTCTGTACTACTAAAACTGTCAAACTCCGCCGTGGCTCAGTCGATCGTTCGCGGCACACTAGCCGTGGGGTCATTTTTGAGCTCGAGTCAGGTTTCTATAGTATTACTAGTTCGTTGCACGGACATCATTACATGACAAATACGTACTCTATCAATACAGAACTTAATTTCATATGTAACTATTATGGCGGTCAGTAAAGTCGTCTTAGTCTTTATAACGTCTGCTGCTGCCTCCAGAACTCCTCCCTGTTCTCCAGGAACCTCAGCGCCTCCTCCGCCTGCTGGGTCACTACGCCATTCTTCCTGTCCGCAATGGCCAAGTCCGGGCTCCTCAGCAGGTTCTCCAGGTATAGTTTGTCAGACATAAGCTGCCCCAGAACCGGGCGCGCGGATTTCGAGCGGGTGCGCTTGGCCGGCTTCTTTGCCGGTTTGACCGCCCCCAATTGTGTTTTCTATAGCCTTCTGAAATTAATTGTGTAATTTTAATGTTTTTCTGAACCTGGGCATTATCTCTAAAACTAAAATCCCGAAGTACGGGTAGCACCGTGGGTGGGTGCGATCACTAACCCACCTTTATAGATTCTATCTAGGTAGATATATAGGTAAGGGTTTTTGTTAATGTTATACTCGTATTTTTTTTACACATACTTGTACTTATTGATCAGTTTATTTCAGTTCAAAAGTTCAAGTCGATTACAATCATCGATTACAACATTCGTTCATAGCGTTATATAAGGTACAAACATGAGCTAAAATTTTGTGAAATATTCTCTCCGTGGTTTCAGATTTCAGACAGTTAATATTTGTCTTACCTGTGCCTTTTGAACTCCCAGTCTAAACTCATTTAAATCAGGCCTCGCTCGCAAGCCCCTGTGATAATGCACCAGGCTCATTTCGAACTCCCCACAGTAGTACAGCGCTTCAGCTTTGTGCAGGAGCGCCTTCCCGTGCTTAGGGTCCAGACTCAGCGCCGTCTCAGCGTCGGCCAGCGCGGATCGCGGCTCGCCCAGGAGAAGGTGGCACTTGCTGCGGGCGACGTATGCTGCTTTCTCTTCTGGAGCTAGTTCTATTGCCTGTGGAAAGGTAATTTATATTTATTAATCATATCGACGACGACAACGACTTGACAATGGTTTCATGAGATATATCTCTTCCGTACACGGAACAATGGTGTTCTGGAGGCGTACGCGGAGCCGGATCAAGCCAGAGGCCCTTTCGACAATTTTAATGAAATGTAAAGAGCACACTAAGCGGATGCTGCCCCTGTCTGTATTCATGCGAGATATTATTATTAATGTTAGTAGTTTAAACAGTTTTTAAACGCTCTTCCTAGCGTGTCAAAATGCGACGTACACGCCAACGCCTCGGTTAGGGAGGAACGAATATAAACCTTATCTGTCAGCTGCTAAATTTCTTTGACAGCTTCCACCATAACAACGTTAGGTGTCGTTGGCGTGTCAGGGAAGACAGCACTCGACACCTTTAGGTGAAGTTGACCTTCAAAGGTTTAAAGTAATCCTCTGGGTCATCACAGTCTTCAATTCTCGGCCTTCTGTTGTCTAGTCGAAAGAATCAGTGAATAAGTCATACGAAATAAATTGTCAGAAAAGTGTAAGAACTGCGAGAGGAAAAAGCTTTTAGTTGTAGCTGGCATATACATTATCTGAGCTAATTGCGTATGCACTAAGCAGATTCATACGTAGAGACTCCGTGCAAAGGCCCCAACGTGCTCTAAGAGCAGATATACCTTGTTGACAAACTTCATAGCTGTCCTATACCTCTCCCTAGTCATCTCGGCTCTGGCCAGAGCCAGCAAGGTCCCAGCATCGGCTTCTTCAGGCAGTTGCAACGCGCTGCTTCTCTCCGCCTTGTCCTTCATGCTAAGCGACTGCTTGATATCTTTAGAACCCATCACGACGGCAGCTGCTCGGTCTTTGTCAGTGTAAAGTTCTTCTTCCCGCCGCCGTCTTTCGCGCTTTTGTTTGCGCTTAGCGCTCTTTTTCCTCGGTTTAGGGGACGCCTTCCTTTCCTTAGCCGAGTGCTTTTCTTCTTCGGCGATTTCATGGCTCGCGGATTGCGGCGCTCTCTTGCTGATAGATGCTTTCGGGGTCACGTCCTCCTCTTCCTCATCTGCTATGCCAACTCGGACAAAACTGGCGAGGAAGTCAGCGTCTTTAGCTGGTCCAAGGATGGACCTCGCTAAAGCCTTAGCGTTGTCGTCGCTGTCCATTGTTACGTAACAAACGTAACGTTTACGTGTAAAGAAGCGGTGATATTGACGCCTGAGCTGTCGTTACCATAGCTACAGAATGTGTTTTCGCACCCACTCCGCTCGCTAGTGGGGCTCACGAGGACCTAAAGCGAGCACGTATGACTGACTAAGCTTTCAGCTTATGATGCAGAGGTAATAAAAACCAATTTTAATGGGCATTAGATACACGTACGATCGTAATATTAGGTCGCAAACGGACCATAAATGTAAATTTCATATATGAGTAACCTTTGCGACCATAAACAACGCCGTAAAACTGCTTTTTAAACATGTGTTTTATAAAAGTTCTTGTTATTATCTTGTCATTAAAATATACTATTAGAATACAGATGAATATTACTACGGTTAAAGATTGACCCTGAAATTTTAATTTTATTCTGTTTTTAGTATTTGTTATAGGGGCAATAGAAATATAGACATCATTTGTAAAAATTTCAACCGTCTAGTTATTACAGATTACAGTTCATGAGATACAGCCTGGTGAAAGACAGACAGATGGGCAGTCTATTCTCAGTAACAAACGGGTCCCTTTGGGCATCAATAGGTACCTATATATGTATATACCAAATTTGTGACGTACCTATAGAATATTTCTGATAAAATGTGTTACGAACTCTTCGAACTGATTAGGAGCAACGCCTCTATGTCAAGGCGTTAAAGTGCATGTTCAGATATTTATGACCATCTCCACAGCTCCGAAATATCTGATGGCTACTGTACAGAATACATTTCATGAATTATTATTTATTTCTTCTGTGTATTTATTTATTTCTTCTCCTCGTTATTTAATCGGATACCACATAGACAGTTAAAATAAATATGGCAAAAAATCACAAGCATAGGGAGATCTTTGGCCGAAGATCTTTAAGCTAAAACAAACACACTACCTTTATAGTTGTAGGGGGGTAAAAAAGGGGTCCTGGTGTATGTAATACCTTGTTGAGAGATGTGAGTGCTCTCGAGTAGTGTCCGTTCTTGAGGTGTCCAGATGATTCGTCGCGGTGTTTCTTGGCTTCTATAGGGTTGCTTGTAGGCAACTCTGGCTCTTTCCCTCGTCCCATGCTGTGATTATCTGAAATGTTAGTAATAAGAATGAATGGAAAATTGACAGGACGTTATGTATACATTTTCTATCTTCATAATCCTGTCTGTTTTGTTATCTTCATAAGCTCTGATAAATAAGATAAGATGAATATCGGGTAAGCTGAATTTAGGTTCCACCCATTGCCCCGTTTAGCACGAAGGCTGGAAATTACCTATAAAGTAAGTAGTTTTATTTCATTATATAATTATCGCGCTAACACTGATGTATACCTAAAGAATGTTCAATTTTGTTTAGAAGTTCAAACACTGCGTTATTACCATACTTCTTTCGTAATTGTCATCGCCTGAAGTTACTATAGATATCTTCTGGTAGCGACACTTTTTTCTTTCTTTTCGAATATGGTTTACAATATTTTAAATCTGTATCTACATTCAGCAATACGTCGTATCGTATTACATATTTTGTAGTAAGTAAGGTCGCGTGGCGAAAATTGGCGACTGTAGACTGTATCTGACACAGATACTCGCAAGTTGAAACGCAGTAAATCTGTACTCATCCCATACACAGTTACGTCATTTTTCTTTTGATTGCCAGAATGAATTAGTAGTTATTTGAAAGTAGCGACGATACATAGAATAAGCTTTCAAATCCTTTATTTTTTATTAATAGCTTTCTATTACATCTTATGAGTCAAAAGTCGAGTAACAAAACTTAATTTAGTAGATAACTTTATCCATAAACTGGGTCACCAAGTCCCCCTTCGTAAACCCCAAAATAACAGGAAAAGGATAATTATCAGTTCCGAACCTGCTTAATTAGTCGATAAAAAAGTAAGTTTCCTGCGGTACTAATATAAATCTACTATCTATTTGTTACATACATATATAACAGTAGGTATTACTAAAACCTAAGGGATTGCCAATATCCGGCTGCGATGGCAACAAATGGAACTACATCTGACTCCTTATTCCCGCCTGAGCACTAACTACTGATACCCGGAGGCGAGCACAACAGCGTTCCAGAATAAACGTGATCTCTGACAATACATGTTCACATCTCGCCACCATTCACCTTGTGTTAGAGACTGTGCTTGAGTGGCTTAAGCCCCGAATCTAATAAATTCCGCAAACTGCGAACAGCACCTACAGCACACTTTATTGTGAGATTCTTGGAGATTCTAGAAAAATAGCAACTCGTAGTTGTGGGGAACCCAGAGCACGTGCTATATCGTGACGCTGGCTTTTAAAATCAATTGTCACTATATAGATTTACATAACATTCTCACTTGGAGAGGTCAGAATATTCGAATTTACTGAGGACAACAATTTGTTGGAAACGTAACTCTAGATAATTTCCGCTAGAGACCAGATGAAACTGATCCCATTGACATACAATAGTCCTTATTTATTACAAAACTAGTTCACCGTTACAGTGGATTACCTGGCTTGGCGTTGGGAATGAGAGCCATGATCAGATAACCTTAACGATAGTTGGAGTCGTTTCCGTGCGCCGAGACTATTCGGCGGTTATCATTACATCGGCAAAACCATACGGCTTCTAGTTTCATTACCCCTATTAGTTACGGGTTGATTATCGGGTGTGTTATAAATGTTGTGTAAAGCACTAAGCGGAGTGTTGAGACTCTTATACAACCCCTCGGAGATCCGACAGTTTCAGGAGTCAACATTAACAAAACAGTTTTCTGTAATTTCATAAGTATCGCGAAGGTACTGCGATTATATAATTAAATACGTAAGTTATACCTTCATGAACTGTTGGGAGGGTTGGGGTGGAACGCCATAACTTTGGCTTCGGTCCCGCGCTCATTACCATCGCATTACTCATGCAAGCCCGCTATGAAATACGACATGATCTTCATAATGCAGTACAAAGTTGCCGCAATAAAGTTTATTTTATTTTCTTCAATTTGTAATTATCTACATGCTTCTGTATTTGTTTCTTTATTTTGAAAATGTTAAATTCAAAATAACTAACATTTCAATGGAAAGTTCGGAACATAGTCAGAAAATGTAAATTAAGATTAATTAAATTTCGACAATGGCAATGAGTAAACGCTGATTTACTTAATACCTATATATGGTGAAATATTTGAATATATATACTATGTTTGAACTTTAACTCATCAAACCATGAAACGTATGAAAAGTTTCACAGAAATCGATCTCCAGTATAAAGTCTTCAACTCTTTATGTAGACTTACGTTGGAGAAAAAAGCTTTAGAAATTTAGAAAAGTCTTCCTCAAAATCAATAGTAAAAACGGTTGATTGAGGAGCTAAAGAAGCTAGGATAGGACAGTCCTACACTGATTGTAGAATGTGCGACCAAGGGGAAGACAGAAAATAAAACAATGTGACTGTCACCCCGTTGCTAGATAGTAAATGTAGGACTTTAAAACAGAATAATTTAGGAATGGAAAGGAAGGAGATAATAAAATCTCTTAAATAGGTAGAATTACACAAAAGATCCCCATGAATTCAAATGTATCCAATCGGGCCCCAAAACAAAAAAGACAAAATAAGGCATACGTGACGAAATAATATTTTCTTTAGGTAATTGGGTAATTGAAAAAATATTGTACAGTCAGCGTCATATAGTTCGTAGCATTCAAAGTACTCAAATAGCTCGGTACACCATACCAATTCTATGGTGTACCGAACTTTTTGAGTACTTTGGATGTTACGAACTATATGACGCTGACTGTACCTAATTAAGAACCTGCAATTGTATTTAACTATTGTGCTTAATTCATATTCATATATGTTTACAGCATACAACAACGCAGGCACGTTACTTAAATAGTAACTGCTTAATTGTCGTAACACACACATCCCATTAGCTCGATACCATTACACACCACTCAGATTCGGTTGAGACCGTCTCAACCAATCTCACTGGAAAGGAAAACTCAGTAGGAGTATTCCAGTAGTACAAGTCAAGTCTGGTGCGGAAGGGTCCTGGATTTTCCCCAGGCTACCTTCCCCCCACACAGTCCGCTTGCTCTATCGCACAACACATGTGCATAAAGCCCAAGTCAGGTTCAAAAATGTAATGTCGTAACACACATGAAATGATTAACATAAGACCAGTTGCAGGTCCTTAACTAGGTATTTTTTGTTTTTTTGCAATTCACTAATTTATTGCATTCAATTAACCCTACCTGATTGAAGGTGACCAAATTGAAACTAACTATCCAAATTGAAATAGACTTCAGTCTTCCCACTTCCACTTAAGCCGAATCACTATTAAATTGCTGATACAATTAAATATAATAGGTATCAGGGTAATTGACTCGGCTAACCACAAGGGTGGATGTAGTGAAGTTATGTATATATTTAAAAGTCAGGATTGTACGACACGCGACCCAAGCTATCGTGACTCGACGACCACAAAATAATCAAATTAGAGATTATGTCTGTAAAGTATTTATGACTGCCATTCGTGGTTTTTTAGGAATATTTAGCGTTGTTATCATTTTTGCAGTAACATTCAAAAGCATTCATTTGACAGACTGATATAAAATGGTACTTATAAGATTTATCTAATATTAAACCTGGTTTTCAACAGATAATAAACCCTGATCACATAGGATACAAGAAGGAATTATACTGATAAAAAACGTTGACTAATCGCTACCACTGGCCTACCAGGATTAAAAATATATACTGTCGCGGACTTTAATTGTTGAACCACTTACGGTTCAAGCTATTTTTTTTTAGTACTTATTTTATGAAATGCCTAGTATAAAGTGCATCCTCAACAATTAAACAATTATAACAATCGAATGGCTTAACAATTAAAGTCCCTGACCGTACGAGTAATCAGCTAATCAGTAATCAGCCATTTGCATTATGATAAAATTAAAAGTTTCGTATCTAGAGTAAATTAAACTCATTCACACTTATTATATGTACCTATATAATTAACTTACTTATTTATTTCTCTCTCTAGATTTCCAAAGAACTTATTAAATCAAAATGTTAATTAATATATAGTCTTACCTAATCCAAAGAAATGTCAATTAAAATGGTTGAACTAATTAGTCCTTTATGTGCCACCAAATATATACGAGTAACAACACTTTTATAAATCTTTGCCTTCGAAAGAAGATGCTCTACCGCGGGGGTTGATTGTAGACTGAGCAACTAGTGGAAGAGTTTCGACTTACCAACCCTAATGAAAGAAGGATTTTTACACAGTGCGGTAATACGACTTAAATTGAAGCAAGATGCCTGTTACCGCAAAGATCGAAGTTCGTAAATTTCAAACATCATTCTCCTTTACTCTAATTAAGGCGTCATGAGAGTGACAGACACAATCATTCGAATTTTACGATGGTAGCACTGAAGATATGAGATACCTACCTGTTTCATTTGCAAGCACTTTTTCGATAAATATTGAACATTAACCGAATAACTTCCTATTTTGATATTTTCAATGCTGATTTTTATACTTAACTTTATTACTCTCGATAAATTATGTTCTGTCTGTATATTACAAACACAATTGTCAAAGTGACAGATAAAGGCAAATCATAATTTATCTAAAACTAGCTGACCCGGCGAACTTCGTACCACCTAAAAAGCGACAAAAGTAGTGATAGCTTTCTGTGATTGGATATTTGTGATTTTTTAGTACTTAATGTCTCAATCAGGGCTGTGACGATTCCAACCAATCCAAAATCATTTTAATCGGTTCAGCCGTTCTCGAGTTATAAACGGTTGAACAAACCCCACTTTCTTTTATATATATAGATACCTAGGTTTGAAAGACGTTTATGAATAAACGAGTTTATATTATGTATATTTACATAAGTATATACAAATGTGATTTTAAGCTAACAAGGTGACTGACATTTCAACTAAATTATAATGAACGGGATATTTACCATGTAAGTATATTTGTATGTTTGAGTTTCCAATACTTCGACACCGTCATCACAAAGTTACTCAATTTATAATAGTACTTGTTAACAAATGGTTGAAACATACCCATAAACATCCTTAAGTGATTTTTAAAAGGGGCTTTAACTGACCGGAAGTTCACCTTTTTCATTAGTTACGGTAAGTGCAAAGGATAATTGTGTCAATTTCAATAACGTGCCGACTTACCTCGGTTAGCCACAAGGTGACACCGTCGACTTCGGACTTGAGGATCTAGCGCGAAAATCGAAGTTCTACAATTTCGGGCATCTTTCCTTTTTACTCCAATTAAGGCGTTATTATTGTGACAGAGACAAATCGGTTTGAGATGTTCGTAGGCTTTAAGGTCGTGTCGTGGATTGTAAAGGGCCACCTGCGACTTATTATTCCCAAAAGACGACCGTTGCTTGTAAAAGGCCCTTTTCGACATGCGATCCGTAAATAACATCTGAATTATAGCCAGCCATTAGTACGGTATCGAACTAACCAAAACAAATAAAAATATAATATCAGGCAAGTTTACTAAATGACAGTTTTCATTTTTCTTTTGCGCTAGATTACTTTGCCGTCGTTTCGCTAAATGAATTTTGTCACGATTCTAGTATTCTGTAGCATTACCTAAAATATAGGCCTTTACAGCACCGAAAGACTAAAACGACAAATCTTTGAAACATTTTACCTCTGTGAATTACATATGGAATTGCGCCTACTTTACGATTATTTATACGGCAATTTGGCTACAAAACATTTTAATTCGACCTGTTTGTTATAAGTCTGTAGGCAATAAGGCATTCTCCAAAGTGACTTTCATATTGTAATTCAATTTTTGAGATCCCTGTTGTATTGTTGTAATTATAAGAAAGCTGTTTGTGCCAGAATTAATAGTGTAAGTATGTATACCTAAGGTAAACGTACTAGTGTTCGATATGCCTTTGCCCAATAAAACATAGGGTATGTTTTATAGGGCTGTCAACTTTATTGCGAATTAAATAAGTTTCAAGATGACATGTGTAGTTGTGTATAGGGACACTATCTGGGTCTCGTAAGCTTACTTTATAGTGTTATGTATTATTTTGTTTAATAGAGATTTTGAAGTTCTGAACTGTTCCAACTCGGCTTGATTTTACCCGGAAGCAGTCGATTAACATTATTTGTGACATTATCCATGAAAAGGGACCTTATTGTCGATGGCGCTTATGTCGTTGTTCAAGACGATACAATACAAACGCAACGCGATTCGACGTAAGTGCCATCGACAATAAGGTCCCTTTTCCTAGATAATGACACATTTGCTGTATTAAGGCCTTCCTTAGTGAACTTCAAGGCGCGTCTTCCCGGCGACTACTTCTATAGTCAAATGTAAAAATATGCCAAGAATGTGCACTCAGTCATATAATTTGAAAAGCATGACGTTGTGAAATAAAATATCTTGGGTAAAATGGATGCCTACATGGCGAGCGTAAGGTAGATCACCCACGAGAGGGGCTGATACTGTGAAGAGGATGGTTGGCAGCAACATACAGTGCCTGACCCTGGTAGCTTGTTGAAAAAGAAGAAGATTGCACAGTTAGGAGATGGAACATACATGTTCGCAATCCTCAGCCATGAGGGAAGAAGAAAGAAGAAGTATCTAACTTGTATAAAAACATTCAAGATACTGACTCAACTCCAACGGATAGTATTAATGTGTTCATGATGAACCAATGATAATCTGGTATTCCTTTTTTTAATCACTTAATACCTAACTCTGGTACTGTAGAATGACTGAATCCATTATTCTTATACAACACTGCGTTGTCAACTTGTCACTAGTCTTTAACAATTAATCGGTCAAGTGAAAATAGTTCTTATCTGTCCGTGTTAAGGTCTACTATGTTGCGGTAACAAATTTCTGAATCGCGGGCTGAATGCACGCAACCGATGGCACAATACTGTAATTAATGACGGAGACATTTTCAGTACAAAGCAAAATAATCTATTATTGTTCGTCGTTTTACAAGTTTTAGGCCTTTTTACGTCCGGGCACGATAGTAATTTGGGGGAAATAGGAATTGATCATTGGCGGTGATTTACTAAATTACGACGAAAAAAGGTGAATTTTCCATAATGTAGCAATCTGTATAATGTCGACATTTTTGCTATGGAGAATTTATGAAATCGATACTACAATTTATGACCTCCATTTCACGGGCACGCATGTCCCTATGCTACTAAAATAAGCTTAAACTGTTACATATTTATGTAATTTGTTTTAATATTTACTAAACGCTCGAATACCGACTAGGAAACCTCAGAAGTCGGCAATTGTTGGAGGCAGGAACTAAGCACTGGATGGTACACAACCTATATACACAACCCTCAGGTACTCTCGATAGAACAACATTACATACCTAGGATGGTGAAAGAAATTATAAATTCAAAAATTCATAAAAACATCAACCAGGACGTTTTTCTATTTGGCGTCCAAAGATTCGTAAGTTGACAAACTGCACAGTATCTGTTTTAAAGCAAAACGTGCGAAATGGCAGTATGGCAATATCTCGTGAACGCGATCGAGTCTTAAGTGAGAATGCAGATGGTAGCAGTGAATGTGATATTCCACAAACAAAGCGTATCAGAAAGAGGGTAGATAGCCGTGGACTGTGGTTAGTCCACCGTTAAATCTCGCAGTACTTCAGTTATTCCGTGAGGATGGCGCTTGCAACAGTGCCAAAATATCAGTCACTCATTCTAAGGAACATAACTACGTAATATGTAACTGCCCCGTTTTAAGTAATAGTTATGTGAACAACCATGATTGCTGAAAAGGTATGGTATCCAATGAAAATTAAACAACGTTATTATGCTAGACATTCTTTATTACATTATCATAAAAATTTAGTAAAAATATGCGATCACATTGATTTTTTCTTAAGTTCCACTTTTTGCTGAAGTAAACAAAAATATTACTACGAGTATTACAGCCAATACGCCTAGCTCAGTGTTGATAGTTTGGTCACAGAGACGCCGGGTCCTGTCACCGGTAGCCTGGGTCAAGTCTATGGTTGTCACTAGAACGCTCGTACTTATATATATTTAATATATTTCAATTCCTGGAGGGATACTTTACTTTTATTACATATCGGTGTCGTACCTATAAATCCTATATTTGCATTCAAGTAGGTGAAAACACCAGCAGTCCAGCACTGCCCCGCTGTCAAGCAAAATTCGGGTATGATTGTGATTGTTTTGTAAGTTTTAGATTGATTTATACTTTAACTTTTATATGAATGATACTGGAACTTAAATTATGGAACATGTTAAATAATATTACCTATCCACTTAAACATAAATATCAAAACATCAAATGACACAATTAGTAATGCTTATGCTTGACTAGAATCTAACATCTAGGGTATACGTCATACGTATTTCTTTGAAAGCCTACGATGGATAGACACTATTATTCTAAGATGAATACATAAAATTTGAGCCGAGACACTGATAAAAAAAAAGATCATTTTATAAAAATAACAAAAGATACTTATTTTATTAAACAAAAATACATTGGCGCCCAACATGGGACTTTAAAATCATTATATGTATTTTAAATACTTATTAGGAAGAATCACAGATTTAGTATAAATTAGAAGCCGACTTTCTAGGAATATAGTAATTTGACACCAATTACCTAATCTATACATTGAATACTGCTTCATAAAAATACGACGTAAACCACTTTAAATTTGATAAAACACTCCCATAACCTTTTAAACGCCAAGCACCACTAAAGTGATCGCGTGATGTCGTGCCTGCCACGCCACCGACCACTAACGTGGCTATGGCGGACGCTGTCAAAGCAATTGTCTTATATTTGTCCGTTTATATTTGTTCTTCACAAGTCATACCATGGCGTACACGTCACATTTTAACGCGAGAGGAAAAGCGTTCAAAAGGTTAAGGTTTGTTTCAGAGATATTTTGTTTTCAAGCAAAACACACGGATGAATATTCCTCATAGTAACAACAGGTGTCATGTGTTTTGCTGAGACTCTAAATTAATTAGGTTAATCAGAGGAAAACACGATTTTTGGTATAGGAACTCTAGGCCGAGCCACTACTGTTGTGTCTTCATTACTTTCCGATGACTCGTCGCAATTCAGTGTCTGGAAAAAGGAAGTTAGTTTCATGCAAAATTTTATAGAATATACATCTTTATAATTCAAAAGTATCGGTTCCTTAAATAAAGTGGTTGTATAATACCGTTCTATTCTCTTTGAAATAGTATTAAACTTGGTAAAATTATTTTCTAAGATTTGCGTGCTAAGGACCACCTTGACGAGTATTAATAATTTTGCACCTCACTAGCTCGGAAAGAACTGTTATTATTTAAAAACAATGCATTTTATTCACAAGAGTGCAAAGTTAGAGATTACCTGGTTGGATATTCTTTTATTGAATGTCTGTGAATCATAAATGACGGATGCCAATCATTTTAAATACATTTTTAAAGTTTTAGAGTTAATTTCCTCGCGGTAGTGAGGTGAAAAATTGTGTTTCACTCGCTAGCAAAGTGTGTTCCCCTCTCGTGCTTTCAAACCTGGAAGGGATGCTCAAGATTCAACTCTTTGAACAATTTTTTAATCTTTCACCAGCTCTGGTCTCAATATTAGCACGAGAGGGTAAACACTAACTTTTCTCCCTCGTATAACAAATAACTATTGCAGTTAACTAACCTTATTTTCGGAGACCACGGAGAGTTTTCTGCGCGACAAAGCACTGGTGGCCCGCAGTCGCCGCGCCTCCCCGGCTACAGTCAGCCCGCCGCCCGCGCCGCCGCTATCGTTGGACACTTTCGACAGGCTCGAGTTCCGTCGCTTCCTTAACCCGGTTTCCTCGTTGATGCTGGCTGACTTCCTTGCCTGTAAAAGTTCATCGTGTATGGCAAGAGTTTTTTTACCTCACGAGCTCGAAAACTGTTTTGTTCTTTAAAAACAGATAGCAAAGTTGCATTTTATTCACAAGAGTGCAAAGTAATTTCATACAAATTGTTTATTTACTAATCCAGTGTTTATTTGACGTGCGCTGGTTGGATGTCCTTTTATTTAAAGTTTTTGAATCATAAATTGATGGATGCCAATAATTTTCATTACATTTTTATAGTTATAGAGTTAATTTTTCCTCGCGGTAGTGAGGTGAAAAATTGTGTGTTTCACTCGGTAGCAAAGTGTGTTCCCCTCTCGTGCTTTGAGTTCGGAATATTAGCACGAGAAACAAAACACTAACTTTGCCCCGTTTCATAACAAATCATTATTACAATATGACATTCACAGGTGCGAGTGCTACACCCGATATACCTGTCGGTCGGCCATGCGCTGCTGAGCGTGCCGTGCGGCATTCTGGCGGATGATCTGATCGGCGCGCCTGCGCAGCACCAGTGCTGCCTCCTTGTGGTGGATTAGAGCGCCATATAGATCGTTGCGGGATAAAGCGAACAGGTTGGAGTAGCCACGAGATCTGTAAGATTGTGGAATAAGTATTCATGTTTCTCTTTTCAATTTTAACATAAAGGATTTAAAAGGACGTTAGTTAACGGATTTAAAAGTTTTCAAAATGGATTAAGCTCTATCACTTAACGCAGTTAAATTCGTTATTTGTGTTAGAATATTACTTAATAACCCACAACGTGGGGCCGCCAGTAAAGAGTGAGATGAACTTTAACCCTTTATAAGGCCCCATTGACTGAGACATGGTATCGCAGAATTTGTTATAGCTATCGGAAGCCTACATTTCTAAGCCTATTTGAAGAGCAAGTTAAATTTCTAACAAGTACAAACGACAATGTGCCATATTATTAAGACAGTATGGCTGAATTTCCAAGTGAGCATATCTGGTCGATATTTCGACTCTGCCTCATAAAGCCTTTACATACCTAACTGTAGCAGTTCTACGCCTCATTCCATCAATGCCGAGTAAACTGATCTCTCCAAAAACACAACCTTCGCCGAGCGTAGCTAGGACCTCGGTTTCATCTGGCGACATCACCTGACAAAGGCACCAGGAGAAAAAACATAGAGTTATTACATATTTGATAATACACAGACTTGGTAATTTAAAGATCATAAATCATAATTTTCAAAGCTAATGCGCCACACTCATGTGTGGCGCATTTTTTTATCAAGGAATTAACTCAGTTGACCAGTTGGTTTAAAGCGAGAATGAGAGAAGTAAAAGAGAACTCACATAGCACTGGCCAGATTTGATGATGTACATTTGGTGACCGACATCTCCGCGACGCACGATCACGTCTCCAGGTAGGGAGGACACGGGTCGCAGCTTTAAAACTAGGTCACGTAGCAAAGAATCCGAGCAGTCACGGAACAGTTCCACCTGTTGAAAGATATATATTATCATATGTATTTATTTTAAATGTATCATCGTGCGCTGACGTTTCTACTTACATAATCTCATAAAATATGCCTTGTCCACAAAAAAATCGATTATCAAATTTTGAGGTCGGTGAAGATGCTGCTTAAAGGGGATCCGTAACTAGGCAGTAGATCAGATATGAGTTCTTTGGACGGTACATGGAGTTATTATGTTTCTCACAATTCGACTAAGTACATAAATTATCTAACAGTTTTTTTTTAAACACTGATTGTAATTAAAAGTGTGTGAGACTAACGATGATGGCATGATGATGATGGGATGCGCTGGTAGCCTAGCGGTAAGAGCGTGCGTGACTTTGAACTCGGCGGACTCAGGTTCGAACTATATAGTGCCTACACCAAATCCTAGTATTAGCCAAGCGGACCCCATGCTCGCATTAGCTGTGGTAAAATGCCGGGACAACACGAGGAAGATCATCAGTTAATCAGAATAGTAACTTATTGTAACCGCTATATTCGAACCAGAATTTGACTGTAGCACATTATTTGGAAATAAAAACATATACCTACTATTAAATTTAAACTAGGAACACAATCTTACCTTGCTTAAAGTCGACATGTGGACTTCCAGAGCCACATCCTGTTTCATGTTGTGCGGCAGGGTATTCAATATATTCGACTCATCTAAAAGTAATAATTAATAAAGTCAGTTTCTATCACCATCGCTATGCTACATAACGCGAAAAAACAAGTCGAAATTCGCGTTGGTAATATGTATTACATTGCATTCTAGTAGCTATTGATTATTCTTACCGATTTCAAAGAATAGAAAGCGCCTGCGGTGCTACCGCGAAACACGATATTCGTGAATTTCGCACGATGGTCTCTGTCATTCTCATGATGCCTTAATTGATGTAAAAGAGAAAGATGCTCGAAATATACGAACTTCGATGTTCGCGGTATCGGGCCTGTTTTTCCGAGTGCGTGACGTACGAAGATATTATTTTGGACAATATTTGAGCAATGTGGATGAATTTCAGGAAGACATTTTACACAAAAAACTGGCCAATAGCTTGTCGGGCCACGCTCATTGTAGGGTTCCTTAGTTTTCGATCCCAGTCATAGTAGTAGAAGTAGGGTTCCTTAATTGTAGCCCAAAAACGGATCAACACACGGATCAAATATTTTTTCCTGGAAAGTGTTTAGGTATAGTTTATTTTTATTTTTTTCATCAAATTGGTTAAATAAAATAAATAATAAATCATCATTTATTTCAGACAGCATGAAGTCCACGTACAATCATTTAAAATATACATAAAATTACAAATATAAAAAAATACAAATTACAAAAAGAACCTAAGTAACTGGGTTAAGGCGTCAGCCGCGATAGCTGGAGATGCGGGTTCAAATCACGTCTCGCTCGTCAGTTTTTATTAAGTATATGTCATCTTTTTCAATCTTTAATTTATTTAGTAGTAGTACTTAAAAATCAAAGCAAATCATCATTTTTCACAAAAAAAAAAAATGATTTGTTGTTAGTTTTAAATATAAAGAACTCACCAAAGCACCTCTGCTCGTGCCACGTGTAGTTGAACCAGCACGTGACTCTCTGCTGCACGGACGCCGGCATGTTCAGCTTCCGCAAGTATCGGGTACATCCGTCCACTCTCTTTCGGTAATCCGTCTGAAAAACAATATTAGGTATACATACATTATTTTCTGTCAAAATTGATTATAGCTTAACTTAGCTAAGGCACCTGGCCTATGTAGTAGTAACGTGTGTGTACACGCAAGTCGGTGTTATATATTCATGACGTAAGTTACATATTAATTATGTGCATAATTAAATAGACATGGTCCTTTAGTTAAGTTTGTCATCTATTTTGAACACAATACAAAGTTATACTGGTCTTAATTGGTTCGACGATCTAGGATGTTTATAATAGAAAGAAATTGGTAAGTACAGTCAGCGTCATATAGTTGGTAGCACCCAAAGTACCTACTCATAAAGTTGGGTACCGAACTATTTGACTACTCACTTTAAATTTTATCAACTATAAGACGCTGCCTATACAGTGGCTTATTATGAAACTTAGCCGCTTTGTCTGTTTTATTATCTTTAACTTTCTTTAGTAGTTCTCATTCTCAACAGTATTTACGTTTATCATTATTTTAAGCCCTGCTGGCACACGAGTACCTTCATACCTTCACGAGTACCTTGACGACCGGTCTGGCCTACTGGATAGTGACCCTGCCTATGAAGCCGATGGTCCTGGGTTCGAAACCCAGTCAGGGCATTTATTTGTGTGATGAGCACAGATATTTGTTTCCGAGTCATGGGTGTTTTCTATGTATTTAAGTATTTATATGTATCTATCTATTATATCTATCGTCGTCTAGTACCTGCAACACAAGCCTTACTGAGCTTACCGTAGGACTAGGTCGATTTGTGTAAGATTGTCCCGAAATATTTATTTATTTATTATTATTTATTTATATTATTTGTAGGCAGTAGTAGTATTTTTCAATTTGTAATATTTCAGACGCAGGTTAACATTTTTGTTTTATAATTTTCGAGATGTTGGGATGTAAAGTATACCCAATATAGTCCTTATTAGTTTCAAGAACAGTTTTGCTTACTCGGGCTCTAGTAGCAGTGGCGATGATGTCTCGAATCTGACCAATAAGCAGCGCGAACACAAACACGCCCATCAGCCACGCAACTGTCATGAACATGTATTCCCCAGGGTTCTCTGGTTTTGGGTTCTTTCCTGAAAAAAATCAAAGCATTTCATAAAAAAAAACAAAACACGTTTGCTCACGTTATATACACGACATGAGTCGTACATGATATGAGAGGAAGCCTGAACCCAATAGTTAGACGTACGAGTATGATAGATATATAGATAGACAAACATGTTAGGTTAGATAATACACAAAATTTGGCCGTAGAAATAGATAATGTACCCTGTAACCTATAATTTTTAAATCATTTTATTACATTAACTTAAAATCACAATAGACTTAAATTATATTAAAAATATGCTAAAGTTACCTATAGAGGTGGCAGTTTTGGTTGCGAAGTAGAAGCATCGAATGTACGCGTTGCCCTGGCCATCGTACACCCAATTGTTGATACCGAGGCCCTCGTAGGCGCTCATGGTGTAGTACGCGCACGCGTTGAGGTGGATCAGGTAAAATATGTACACCAGGGTTTTGCCAATACGGACCTGGTGGAATGAAACAACTCAGTCTTTCTTCACAGGACGAAGGATATTCAAGCCAATACACACTACGAGTCTTGAGGAATACCGTTTGGTCTCAAGAACACATCTGCTTTGCACTTTTTTTACTAGACATAGTTGTTATGGATTATCATTACATGGAATAGTAGGTAATACAGAAAAATAATCCTAACTACATAAGTCATATGACTGCTATTGTTTCAACTGACCACATAAGGTGACGAAAGCACTCTGTCCACAGCCATGTTGAATTCCCAGAAGGTTTGCAGTTTCAGCAGCCGAGGAAAGCGCAAAACGACCATATGCGTTCCAAAGTAGAAGTACAGGAAGTCCAGTGGGGTAAGTGATACCACGTCAAACTGAAAAAAAAAAAACATAATATAAATCATGGGTGGGCATGACGAACCAAAATTAGATATCATTTACACTTTTGCTGTGAGTAATACAGAAATAGGATGGCCATATTTATGTAAGACATAGTTTCTGATCTACTTTGTATCTGTATAGAAGATGGCTAGTTTTCAGACGACTGCTTCGTTTACATTCGAGACAAGCTCTTTTATTTCAGGCTGTGAATATAAGGAAGGCAGAATATCCGGATTTTCAACAATTTTTTTCTCATTGCCACTGTTAATTTAGGATTAGAATGACGGAGTAGAATACTTTTTATATTATCTTTATTTTTATATTCATCCTACTTAAAAAAAATACATAATTCAGATTGGCTGAGGCCTAACATATTGTTGAAATTTCCCTGGAAACTTCCAAAAAAATTACTTGAATTACATTCTAATGATGACGAACTAATTAATAAATTCGCACCTTATATTGTATTTTCTTCCTATAATTCCTCCTAGTCTCCCCCGGATCATCCACCCAGAATCCTTCATGCAGGTACATGAGCCTAGGTTTAATGTAAGCCACGTCCAGCAAGTACACCAGGTCGCAGAAGTAGTCGGCTATCATCCAGAGGTGGGTGTTCTTAGGGGTCTGGTAAGGGAAGGTGGCTCGCAGGGCGATGCACCAGGCATTGTAGCAGTAGCAGAATGTTACAAGGAATAGCCAGCTGATATAAAGTCGTCCTGAAATTTAGTGAATCGGTTACTTTGGACTTCATCTCCCTTTCAAGTTAATCCTTTCTTGTGAAAACAAGTATATCCGTTAACAAAATCTTATGGCAGTCTTTGAGCCATTTCTAGTGAACTAGTGATATAGCCAAGATAAGAATCGCTTATAGAAAACGCTATAGAAACAAAATTAAATGATCGACAAAGCCGAAAATACAATTCAGCTTTTCTTTCAGTTCCAAGAGCAACAGGTGAAAAAAAATCTTTCTTAATCATCTTATAAATAGCACGTTGCTTTAATTTAAGCTATTTGTAAGTTAGTAAAGTTGTAAATATCTAAATTTTAAAGGTAGATTTATTTAAATTTTGTGTCTTTAGGTTTTTCTATTTTCTACCACAATAAATGTCGAATTTATAAAAAAAGAAAAATATATGATAGTGTATACTTATGATAATTACAAGTAAACAAATACCGTTTCTTTTGAATGCTTATAATTCTCCTTACCTTGAGGATCAATAGTGACGAAAGGATCACAGCAGTCGGGCAGTCTGAAGAAACCCTTACATTTCTTGGCGCGAGATGGCGAGGACGGTACCGGGCTTTGAGGGCTTTCTACTTCAGAGGGTTTCTTCTCTGGAGGATTCCTAAAAATATAACAAAACTATTATCTTAGTGGTAAAGTTAAAACTATTTGCTTGCTTAGCGGATTGAACAAAAAATACTTTTAATTTCTACTGTTGTTTGGACTGAACTCACATTATATCTAAAGCCAGTCCAGTGCCAATCCTGGCAGGTTAGTTACTTGTAGAAATAAGTGTTTTTTTTTAAATACTGGAATATTAGGTTCTTCACTAATTAGATCACGTGTGTTAAGGCAATTCTTTTCGTATATAAATTAC
Organism: Grapholita molesta; assembly: GCA_022674325.2. Lineage (NCBI taxonomy): Eukaryota > Metazoa > Arthropoda > Insecta > Lepidoptera > Tortricidae > Grapholita > Grapholita molesta. The sequence continues at coordinate 15,636,731 of CP053124.2, read as the reverse complement.
CTAATTTCACCCAATTAATCTGTCTGACATTGGTATCAACTATCAACCTATCCCGTGTAATGGAGTTAATAAAGACCAATTGTTATGTTTGTAATACAATCAAGCAAATTTATTGATTGCGGACTTTTTCTAATTTCTAGGTTATAATAAGAATTTGTAATGCATCGTGGTTTTATCATCATTGTATAATTACATCCGAATTTACATAATAAATGTTCGGTTTAAAAAAATAAAACAAAAAATCAGATTAACGATATATAGGTTTTGTAGTATCATCATCATTTCAGCCGTAAATCGCTCACTGTTGGACCCAAGCCTTCCCCAAATTTGACTTGTATCATCTTGGGGGGCGGTAGTCGCCACGCTTGGCAGACGGGTTGGCGACCGCAGTAGCCTGAAGATTACGTTTTGTTACGGACGCTGCTGCCCATCCATCAGTTTTTTCGGCACTCGCGCAAGGAGATGGGAGGCATGGTGATTCTAGTCAGCGGGAACCACCTGGGTTTGTAGTATATCTTATCTTTAGTACATACCATTTTGGAGGCTCTCCAACGATCTCGGGTTGCTTAAGGTCCTTAAGCTCAGTTTCATCATCCTCAATAATTACTTTGTTGGCTTTGTATACGTGCAGGGGTGTGGATGGGAACAGACGGACTTTTTTCTGCGGCAATAAAATTCTGAAAAAAAAGCTAATTTCAAGTATATTTGTAACTAAAAGAAGAATATTCTAAACATTACAGGCAGCTATGCTAATATAACAATGAGTACATAACTACTCTAGATTAAATTTAATAATGGCCCTTGAGGCGTTGCACTAAGGATGCCGGCGGCACTTCCATGTTATATCGCAATGCTAATTCATTGGTCCAGCCGGCTCTACGGTTACCGAGAAAAACGGTATTCGTATATTTCGGGCATCTTTCTCTTTTGCTCCAATTAAGGTGTCTTGAGAGTGACAGAGACAATCGAACGCAATTTACGAATATCGTTTCTCGCGGTAGCGCCGCAGTTACGTCAATCAGCCGCTACGCGATTTCTACGAATAGTTTATGCACGCTAGGATCTCATGGACTTTGTATTTATTTTATTCTCTTTGCAGAAGCATTTTACTATTTTGGGCAAATACGTGACTTTTTCTACACAACAGAATACCCGTCGGACAAAAGAGAGAAGGAGCGCTCCGAGTCATTCCATACCAGTAGTTGTCTACATGGAAATGTTGGAGGATAAGGAAAAATATGTTTACGACAAGGAGCGGGTTCGTCTTAATTTTTAACTGTAAACTATGATTTGATTTTTTGTTAATGGTAATTCAAATGTTCTTACTCTTGTATTCTGTCTAAATTACGTGGACATTGATTAAAAAGAAACGTTCTGTACGGGCCGTATTACCTGACGCAACTCTCTTTGATATAAGCATATATTATATATATTCATTGTCATTTTTCGCTAATGAGCTTATAGCGCTATAAATAAGGCTTATAGCGCTATAGGTTTATTTATACCCCTATAGATAGCGGTAAATTAGTAGGTATAGTTATATCATCAAAAAACAATACATGCGCCTTTCTTTGTGTTTTGGTCTAACAAAAAAGGTAATAAGAAGTATCAAATTCGAGACTCGTGAAGCCACGTTATGATAAAAAGTGTAGTAGGTCACGACGTGACGCGGGAATTTGATAGGCTATATACTGATCAATTTATAAGTTTAGGAAAGAAAAAATACATATTTTCTATTAGTATTCTTTATGACTAAATAAGGATAAAATGAGACTTACCCTTTACATTGAGTGTTAACATCCCGAATCTCTGTCTTAGTTTCGTTGTTCGAATTTTTCGCTGTGTGTGCAACGCTGAAATAGGTAACACATATATGACATATATATGACTATCTTGAATATTTCTGCGGAAAGATTCCCATTTGGGCTCAGAGGACTCAGTCAAATTTAAGGTAAAAAGACGGATGATATACTAAATAATCTATGGACACGCAAAATTCTTCTTTTATAAGATAAAGTATAATAGCTTTTCAGTCGAGAACAGTGGTAGGCCGCGCAAAAGTAGCTTTCTTTTGTAGCCTAGATAAGATATGAGATTAAAACTTAATTTTTAACACTATTGTTACGTTTTACAGTAATTTACTAAAAACATTTCAGGTTAGCGGGAAGATTTATGTACAAATAGTATAAGTATGTAACATGTTTTTGTTTATATGATCTAGATGTTAAGTACGATAAAACTGTTTGTTTACGCGTTAAGACAAAGGCTCTAGTGTAAGTTTCTTTTGACGTAAAAAAACGTTTACGAACGCGAAGTGATAATGTTATTTATATGGAAAACGCAAACGCGTTAAAAACTTACACTCAGGGCTCTGGGCTCTGGATAAAAAGGCTAAGTCCGTGTAAATATTAAAGTAGAATCAAAACTTACGGTACGTGAGCTGGAGATGCATCTGGGGTGCACCACGAGCCGTACGGCTTGGGCGGCCCCGTGTGGTTCTGTACTGGCTTTGTGGGCTCAGACGGGTGGACCGTGTGCTGTGAAGAAACGTTCATGGTAGGACAAATTTATGGATTCAGTTACTCTTTCATAACAGAGGGAGAGGGCCTACCACGAAAACCAACATTCGAATGGGCGTCTTTCTCTTTTACTCCATTTACATTTCAGCCGTATGCAGTCCAGTGCTGGACATAGGCCTCCCACAAATATGACTTGTATGCTCTTGGGGGTAGTTGCCATAGTCGCCACGCTTGGCAGGCGGGTTGGCGACCGCAGTGGCTGTAGATTGGGTCTCGACGGATGCTGCTGCCCGTCCGTAGGATTTTTCCCTTTGTCACCCCGCGGGACGAGATCGGGTGGTGCTATTCTAGTCAGCCGGCATCACACGGCAATTACTCCATTTCCAGTGATAGAGACAATCGTTTTAAATTTGCGCTTTTCGAGGTAGGCCTTTTCAGTATCCATATATATATGTATATTTAATTACTGCTTCATGATTTAACAATGCTTTCTAAATCTTAAAATGTGTATAGATACACTGCATAATTATGTATGTAGATATATTTGGAATGGTGAACCGGTAGATTAAAAAAATATTAGGTTATCTTAAAGCTTAAACCATAGTTTAATACAAAAACTATATTTCCCGGGAATAGATAAGCAATGGCTATTTGCTTTTTACGGTCGTTTCTAACGGGCTTAAACGACTAATAACTGAAGCAATTAATATCGTCGTAAACCGGTCAGAGCCTCGCTGCAGGCGCTCTGTAGTGTCCACTAAAGAGCGTCGTCATAATAGTTGTTATACTTACAGTATTTGTTAGTCATCCGAGCACTTTTGCTATGCCGCGTAGTTATCGTATGGCAGTTTTTCAAAGCAAGTACCTACTCGTATTTATGATTACAATCCTTCTACAGACTAAGTTTTGTTTCTATATGGTTTTTATGAGAGGTAGGGCACAGCGAAGTACAATCACGGTCGAGTCTGGAGAAGCCCGACTGGGGAAGTACCTCCTCCTTACAGAAGACCACAGCCATAACAGCACTGCTACCTTTCAGGTATGTTGTGTTGTGTTCCATCAGGCGATCCGTCTGCTCGTTTGCCACCTTTGTCATAAAAAAAAAACCCACCACGTTACATAAGAAGTATTGGGATAATATGTAATATATTTTATTAAAAAGACAAGCATTTCCCAAAGCTTTTGTCCATATGCTAAATTATCTGGCACTTACCTATTGATAAGATGCCGTTAGGAGGCCGACTGGAGGATTCAGTTAGGCTTAACAGAGATTAGAAAGTTAACCATATATTTTCGTCGAATATACCAGAAGAGCCTGAAGACGAAAAAGTCAGCCAATGTATCCTCACTGTAATGAATGTGGGGCTAATCCAAAACTTAAATTCGCTCAACGTGCTATAGAAAGAGCTGTGCTCGGAGTCTCTCTGAAGGAGGAAGGAAGGACGGGTACCGCTGGACGCCCACTGGTTAGATGGCGAGGCAACATGTATGGGAGGGCCAGCAGCGACTGGATGTATAAAGCAGCAGACTGGGCTCTATCGCGTACCTTGGGAGAGGCTGGACATAGGTCCAGCAGTGGACTGCATCGCCGGCTGATGACGATGACGATAAAAAAATGCCGGTAATCCGAAAATTACTGGTCAAATGTGATTTATGCGGATGAGAAATGTGTGTTCGTTTAGTGAAATAAGGCTGGCAGTTTGTATTCTCTCATGTTCAGTCAGCAGCAGAAGTGGCTGAACCAGTTGAGGTGTTCAAAATGACGTCAACACATCTCTATTGTCAAGATGATAAGAGCGCGTGTAGGTCATTTTGTACACTTCACCCGCTCAGCCACTTTTGCTGCTGACTGTTGATATTGATTGTGCTATGTAATATGCATGGGAACAATATAATCGAATAGCCTAAAACGCCACAGACTATTTAAAAAGCTCTGTTAACCTTAGACTGACCTGATGTATTACCGATGATGATATATCTAATTGTGTAATTACGGATATATCGTATAAATTGGTTATATGAATACTTATCATATACCAAATATGATTTGAACGGCCGCGACGACCTAATTTTACGTCCTTTTTATTGAAGTCGTAAACAATAGAATTATTAGTATTCCACCCCACTATGGGCTGTTAGCTGTCCCTTTTAGTCGATTGATTTCAGACACCTACGCTTGTTGGCAAGCGTGCAGTAATTTCTGTACATTCATTCATGTATCGTAATTTCTCCCTTAACACAAAATGAGTAGGTAAAATTATGAAAGCATAAGTGGTGGATTACATATTCTATTGTTATTGTTATTGTTAGTAAGCATAAACTCGTAACAGTATTTTAAGCTATCAGTATTAGGTATTTCTCAAATATAAAAAAAAACACGACATTATGTCAGTCAAGATTACATGGGAAAATGCTTGCACAGATCTCTTGCCTTATTGCTGCAGTAGTATTAACGCGTAGAAAGAAGCTGGTTGGAAAGACATGGGTAAATACAAAAATTAAGAGCAAAAAATGGAATATAATGACTTGGTGTAATCACATAAGAATCGTAAATGTATGTGGAAACGGTAGGAATTTGGAATGTATTATATTTATAGCGTGATATATATATGCGAAAAATATTGCATTTTGAGTATGGTTATTCCGTATTACGGGAATTTAGACAAGATGTGGCTAAGATGTTGTCTATAGGTACTATATAGAAATTGGTAGCTCGGTATGAGGTTATAAAACGGAGGTAATGAAGAATTGTTTGCGCCCGCAAAGGGAAAGCACTTAACGGCACTTTTGTATTCAAATCACACGGAGGCTAATTCGAACGCCCTTGAGGTGCCCCGATTGAAATGCAATGGCGGCGGTGTATTATACTACACGTAACATTTTATAACTTTAGCTGTGACTCTTACCTGACTGTAGACTAAAATGTAAAAAAATATCGTCCACATGAAATAACTAATAAAAACCACATATAAATAAATTAAATAAATAAATCAAATAAATCGTGTGATATTATTATGAAACTCGCCTTCGGCTCGTTTCATAAACCCACGCTCCTGTTGTAATGCCCTTCATTATGCACAGATAGGTACATAAACTACTATTTCAGTAACTGGCCAGGCCAGCGCCATTCCAACAGGTTAATGATTTCGAAACGCTTTGTGGAGCCAGTGTCAAACTGCTTAATAAATTACCTTTTTTCTTTTTTTTTTATGACATAGGCGGCAAACGAGCAGACGGATTGCCTGGTGGTAAGCAATTACCGTCGCCCATAGGCACCCGCAACACCAGATGAGTCACAAGCGCGTTGCCGGCCTTTAAGGGGGGTTGGAGCTCTGGGAACCTTACTCACCATCAGGAACACAGCACTACATACCTGAAAGGTAGCAGTGCTATTATGGCTGTGGTCTTCTGTAAGGAGGAGGTACTTCCCCAGTTGGGCTGCCCCAAATTCAAGCGTGATGGTCATCGCTGTGCCCTACCTCTCATTGTTAGACGTAGTTTAAGGACATACCCGGGTCCAAACCTACACCTAAGATCAAACAAGTAACGTCAGCCTACCGCAAAAATCAAAGTTCGTAAATTTCGGGTATATATCTCTTTTACTCCAAGTAAGGCGTAACTGGAGTGAGAGAATCGTTCGAAAGTGAATTTCGATTTTACGCGGTAGGCCCATCAGCTACCAAGTCCAATACCGGGTAGTTCTAAATACTCCGCCATTAATCATTGGTATACTGTGACAGTTGGTCAAACACCGGTATGAAGTGAATTAGCCCAAAGTCTAATAAACAATTACTTTAAGTAATTAATTGCTAATTACTTAGTACCTACATTTACTTTACTTACTTGCTCGAAAATTTACCGAGGATTCTTAAAGCTGTTTTAGTTAGGTACCTATTGTTTATTGGGTGAAGTATTTTTATGCATACCATCATAACTCAAAACTATATCATATCAATAACATAAAACTCGATTCTCATAAATTAATATAAAATAGAATAAACCTCGCATATAATGCGTTTAATTCTTGGTTTCACTGTAAAATATTCCTGTTCCTATATTCTATAATTAATACACTAAATTAACTACTCTATATTAAATCTAAACAAGGTCCTTGAGGCATTGTAAAAAGGACGATGGCGGCATTTCCTCGTTGTATCGCAACAATCTCTATACAATAAGTCGTATTTTTTTTAGAAATACAGTGTTCTTGGTCTATTGACGTCGTCTTATACCACGACCATGCAAATTGAGATTGCTTACCGGAAAGACTATTTTTTTTATCCGCCACTACTGGTTAGTCTATGTCGCCTACACATCGACCGCAGATCATATCAGAGATTTTTCTGTCATAGAGTAAAAATAATGAAAAATGTTCTCTGGGAAAACTAAACACGGATAATTTAGTTCTAACTTGTGCAATTATCACTTACTGCTTGCACATGAACTAACTATATTGTTTATTAATTATTATAAAGGAAGGTTTGCATATTGTAATTTCTGAATGGAGGTAAATTAATGTTTTCCACAGTCCGCTCACGTCGTGGTTAAATTAAAATCAATACACTAGATATGATGCATTAGTATTTTTTAGTTGTTTATTTAACCATAATTTAGCAAAATAAAAAACAAAAGAGCGTTACAGCTTCGGCAGATCTGAATAGTCCCAAGAATTATCCACCTAGGCAGGCAAGTACTGAAACCTTATGAGGTACACAACATTACAGCCCAAAGAATCTGGAGCTTTCTGGACTCAACGGGAATCAGTAATGAGTTATAAAAAGGGCTGCCACAATAGATCATAACTGGTCGATGCGGCGCAGACAATAGCCCAAAAAACAGCAATAATAATATAATAGTTGCTAAAATTATAAAATTTAGGGTTAATATTACATTTTCGAGTGAGGAAGCGACCTTACGTGCGCCAAGACATATCTACCATGAGAGTGAAGCTCGCTCACAAAACCTCGGAGTTTTCCTATCGCAGAGGCTCTAGTGGAAGTTTCTTTTGACGTATAAAAACGTTTACGAATGCGTAAGTGATAATGTTATTTATATGGGAAACGCAAAAGCGATACTCGTTATCGAAAACCTCAAAGTCTCAACTCATGGTGAGGGTACTGAGTGTAAGTTTTTAACGTAACTTTACGTTATGAACGCGTGTTTAATATCACAACTCATGGTAAGGGTACAGGGCTCTGGGGTTTGGAGTTGAGCATCACGCTTTTTGCTTTGTGGATTAAAAGTTTCAAATTCCATTCTATTAACAAAGCCCTACAGCGATGTTAAAAGTTGAAACGAATTATCGGACTGTTATGTATATGCCCTTGACCTAATTATTATTCGGCGTGTGATCGGTGTCCATGCTCTTGTTAATTGGCTGCGGTTAATTTCGACATTAGGCATATTGTCAGGGACACGGTGGACTCGGCCGGAAAATGTTCACGTTGTGTTTTTGTTACTGGATTCGGAAGAGAATCACGTTCGTTATTTGGCGCAAATTTTAATTTCAACCTTGACATTCATAGATCTATAATCGTTTGTCCTGACTGACTGACTGACCGATCATTAACGCCGAGCCGAAGCCAGTGAAGCTAGAGAGTTGAAACTTTCAGGGTAGGTTATTTTGATAAGGTAGAGAAGCAATAAGAAAGGACTTTATGAAATTACACCCCTAAATGGATCAAAAGGAGGTTAAAAGTTTGTATGGGGAATGTGTAAAATTTGATGTAAGACACTTGAAATTTTGTGTAATCACTCCTTATTTGAATACAAGAAAAGTAATTACAGTGTTTTTTGAAATTCATCCCTTAAGGGGTCAAAAAAGGAGATAAAAGTTTGTATGGAGATGGAGTCAAATATCAATTGAGAGACTTTAAACGTTGTGTTTAAACTCCTTATTTAATGAAAAGTGATATCAGCTAAAGGTTCAAAACGGGGTTGAAAATTTCTACCCGAGTCAAAACTATTTAATTGACTTCTTATTCACATCCATATCAGTAATTTATGAAATTCTTGACCTAAGGGGTTAAAAATGGGATTGAAAGTTTGTAGAGAGCCGGAGGAAAATTTTAAGCGTCAGATTTGATGCTTTGTGTATTTAAACTCCTTACTAAGATACAATAATAGAAATAATCGCGGTTTTTGATATTAACAAAACGAAACTCAACGTAGCGTGTAAAACGTTTGAAATTTGCACTTAGTACTACAACTTTTAACCTATGGGAATTTTCGCAAGAAGTGATATACTACTATTTTAAGAAGTTTAACTTAAAGAATGACGTTTAATAAACATTTTCAGTATTGTATGCTAGTGAAATAAGAAAATGTGGGTGGGTTGCGTATCTCACCATACATTTACTAATTATACGAAAAATATACGATCTGATCGACAATGTTGAGATCCCATGCAATATGCGGCACCAATATTTAGCGACAAAGGTATATTAAAAATTACCAAAATGAATATGAAACTACGTACAGGAAGATACATCTTCCTCGCATTGTCCCGGCATTTTGCCACTGCTCATGGTAGGCTAGGATCCGCTTGACAACTAATCCCAGATATTGGCGTAGGCACTAGTTTTACAAAAACCACTGCCATCTGACCTCCAACCCAAAGGGCAAACTATACCTTATTGGGATTAGTCCGGTTTCCTAACGAAATAAATATGTAACAGCAATACAATACAATACAATACAATACAATACAATACCATATTATCACTATTATTTCCATTGTGAATGTGTCGCGATAATGATTGAAATTCTTATAACTTTGCAAATAAGTCAAACTTATAATGTAAGTATCTTTCGTGAAATAAAATTAACTAAACTGATATTTAAATAAATATTTTTGAATAATGTTCTGACGTTGTTCTAAATACTGTTTGTATTAGGTACTACTAATTAACCAAAACATAAACTAATCAAATGAAGAATCTTTGAAATACAAAAAGATCTTTAACAGGCCTGTAAAAGTACATGAATACAAATACGTATTACATACCAGTAGTGAGGCGTCCATCCATACAATTCGCAAAAATTTGCATTTATTCTATAGATCATTAAATAAATTAAAACTGAATTAGCACCGGATTTCTTACTTATATTTTGATGCACCTCACCTTTATTTGCTACCTATTTCGTTAAAAGTATACAAAAATGTATCTATTATAATTCAACCAAAAACATATGCGTCTCACACAAAATGCATCTAGTTCCCAATACTTACCACATCAACTTTTATTTCCATCTTCATTGGATACAACGACAAAAGTAACAAAAAGCATCAAACGCACAGTTTTCTTAAATTTGAAAAAAACCTTACACCTCTGTTATCTATGACACACAGTCCGAAAAAAAAGTTTTTGATGAAGTATTTCCCACGATTTCCCGCGCGTGCGGTTCGGCCGGAAGTATTCGTGCCACTGTTTTATTCGATTGAAACTTGAAGCTAGTTTCATTCGGACAACACAATAACAGGCGTGGACCGCCTATTGAGTCGAATTAAGTGGAAAGTAAATTTTATTGCTCAATAAATACCTACCGGTGTCACTAAAAGATAGGGTTGGAAAACGATTTTCTCCGAGAAACGGAACGAAGGTTATTTCTGTGTAAATCACTGATCGATTTTAAGTCTTTATAATTTTTAGAACTTATTTTCTTCTTTTTTAAATTGTTTTAATTTTAAAAATTGAAACGAAAAGATATTTAAAAAATCTACCATGTGTTAGAACATGTTCCTCTTATTCCGATTTTCGATACCTTATTCTAGAACCATCTTACACCCCAGAGACCTTGTGCAGTATCAATAGATTAGTGAACTTAAATTTAAAATTTAAGAATATTAAAGTGATTTTTAATTTTGTTTTTATAAGAACTAATTTACGATACATTGTGGCGAATTCGAGTTTCCATGAATGCTTTTCGGTTTACGAAATGCAATCCTACCCATGTTTGAAGTGTGTAAACGTGGTTATATGAGTTCTCAAGGACATTTTCTATTTTCGAAGTAATCTAAGCGATCTAAGGAAGTAGCCTAATTAAAGCTATACAGTATACAACCACATAACAGTTGGTAATTAAAAACCCGTGCCTCACCAAAGATACCATAAAATACGTTTTGTAGAGCACAATGCTGTTTGATTCTCCTACGCGAATGTCTCGCAAAAAAGCCTCTCATTAGGTACAGAAATATTTCTAAGATATATGGCGATATTTTTATTACATGAAATCTTATAATTTGAGATTATATGACCTTAGCCCACATAGTTAATTGGTGGTACAGTCAGCAGCAAAAGTTGTTAAGCGTTTGAAGTGTTCAAAATGACCTACACGCGCTCTTATTCTTTTGACAATAGAGACGTGTTGACCTCATTTTGAACACCTCAAATGCTTAGCTACTTCTGCTGCTGACTGTACTTAATACTAACGGCGGGCATAATATTATTATCTTTGCAAAGCTTAGTCCATTACTGACTGAGTCAAGCCCCCTTATGACGGTGATGGTTAGATAAGGTTGTTGCATACGTACTCGTAAATATAAATAAATATTGAAATGATCTACTAGCACGGAGATTTGTATACGTGTGTGATGTAGATATAATATCATAATAATATGTTATTTTCTGGCACATCAACCATGTCAACAGTACCTAATACTGATCCCTTTTTTGATGTAACAGTACAGACAAGGGTATAAATATATATGCTTTTTTTTAGTAGGTTTGTTAAAAACAGTATGATTGTACTGTATATGATCCAAGTGGTAAACTCCCTGGTCTATCTGACGTTATAATCAAGTTAATGGTTTTGTTTCTATCATATCATATTTCGTAATGTTACGTTAATTTAGTTGAAAGCTACATCTGCGTCACAAGCCGTACCTACACGACAAGTACTTCGAGAATCGACGGAGATTCATTTCCTTTCTGATAGCGACCTTGACATCGAAGACTTCTACTCAACCACACACATCTTAGAAATAAATCACAAATAAAATGGTCGCTATGCCTCTACCGTACCTATAGGTAACTGCAATTTTAATTTTTACGGGAACATATATTTTAAATAACCATGTAATTAAACAAAGTAAAACTCACCCGCTGAAGTCGAAACCGCAGCCCCATCACCATCTTGCTACAATAAATTCAAGCTTCTGCCTAGTTTTTTTGTCACCATGGATTTATTTCTCGTCGTCACGGTTAAAATGAGCCAAATCAAAGACCTGCCGATATCATATCACTTGTCAATTTTATTGCCGTGAACGATTTATGACCGGACTAAATGGAGAATACACCTATAAAGCTATACTTGCCAGGGTTGGTCTCACATTTTGATTTATTCGCATAATCACAATGTATGGGGAGAGATGTAAATATTTGCGTGGGACCCTTTATGGAAATCAGCGTTTTCAGCGCTTTGCGGTGAAAGTAAAAAAAACTCACTCAGCCAGAAGTTTTTTCGACACACCTGAAAATTCAGGGCTTATACAGTAATTATCATCTTAGATTAGATTATTATGAAGTTTGCTATTTTATTTATTACAAATCGTATACATTAACATGTTTTTCGCTGTTACTACTCAAGGTTTTACTGTAATACTTATCGGTATCTGTTAAATTTAACACATTATTATTTACAATTTATTAAATCATTAAAGTTCAAAATTAGACAGTCCGAATAGTTATAGTTATGGTAGTACACAACTAGGTATCTCCGATTGAAGCGCTGCAGGGGGTACATTTGCTGGAAAATCGAAGATGCGCGCGCACGGAATTTCCACCAACACACGTCGATAAAACCGATGGAGACTTGCCGATTTTAGTGCACGTTTGTTCAGTCTACATCGGCCTGAACGATAACTACGCGATATCATAAACGATACTAATAATACTAATAATTATAACTTTAAAAAATTAAGATTACTATATAAGCAAAGCAGTTATAAATGAAATAAATGTGAAGTTAATAAAAAATAATCTACAAATATTTGCGATAAAATGGACATAGGTTAGTTCGCAATCTTTACCAATTGCTTTTTTCGTTTGTTCGAATTACCACATTCCCAAATAATTTAACTAATCAGAAGTGTCAAAAGTAGCAGATTTGTATCTTTTTTTAATTGATTGTAACTTGGAATTTAATAGAGTATGCTGTCTGCATTTCAGATTTGAAAGCCCGAAAACAAGTAACCTTGGAGCAGTTGAAAGGTCTTCTGGACTACCTCAATGAACATCAGGATTTGGCAAAAGGGTTGACCAGGGGTCGCAGAGGGAAACTTCACTCTGTGAAATTATGGAACGTTTGTGCTAAAAAACTAAATGCTATTAGGGAAGGTGCTGTGAAAGATGGGAAAGGGTGGTCTAAGGTGAGTAATATTTTTTTCAACTCGGAAAGAACTGTTTTATTCTTTAAAAACAAATAGCAAAGGTGCATTTTATTCACAAGAGCGCAAAGTAAATTCATACAACACATTACATTTTTGACCTTAGCTGGTTGGATGTTGATTGGATGTTTTTGAATGATAAATGATGTATATCAATGATTTCGATTACAGTTTTAAAGTTTTAGAGTTAAAAGTTTTCTCACGCTAGTGAGGTGAAAAATTGTGTGTTGTACTCGGTAGCAAAGTGTGTTCCCCTCTCGTGCCTTGAGACCCTCCTAATGCTCAAGATTCCACTCGTTGAACCACTCGCTATGCTCGTTTGCTCGTGGTTCAATTTTGGAATCTTTCGCTAGCTCGGATCTCAATATTAGCACGAGAAGGTAAACACTGACTTTGCTCCCTTGTATAACAAATAATTATGAACCGACTGACTAATGATTAAGTTTATCAAGAGCATAAGCTCTTGATAATTCGGATACATAATGGAGAGAGCGCTAAGGGGGCCGATGGTATAAAATTATATAATTAATAACTTATCTTATTTCTCCATTTTCAGTATTGGTGCGACTGGAAGTACAGAGTCCGCCGCCGGGCTCTAGAGCTGAAAGCAGCCCGGGACTGCAACAAACCACCCCCGGATGGCGTGGCTAGCCTCAGCCAAATGGAGGAAACCATCCTGGAGATTATCGGAGAGAGTGTAGTATCCGGCGTCGTTATCAAAAGCGACCCTTTGGCTGAAGGAGTTAGCGTTAGTATTCATATAGTTTAGTTTTGCGACTAGTATATACAAAGCCTGTCGCCGGACTCTAAGCTGTAGGCAGCCTGGGACTGCAACAAACCGCCGCCGGATGGCGTGGCTAACCTCAGAGCCTACTTTACCTCAGAGCTTACTACTTTTTATATGGCACGCGGCGGGCGTCGTAGGCCCTCAGCCAAATGGAGGAAACCATCCTGGAGATTATCGGGGAGAGTGTGGTATCCGGAGAGTGTGGTATGATCAAAAGCGACCCTTTGGCTGAAGGAGTTAGCGTTAGTATTCATATAGTTTAGTCTTGCGACTAGTATATATAGAGTCCGGACTCAATAGATCCCTTTATAGAACCCGGAACAGCTACAATCTACCATCGAATGGTGGTACCGGCGTCAGCTAGAAGGAGGAAACCATCCTCTAAGTACATCACCAGGCAGAATATGATCTGTAACATAACATAACATAACATAACAATACTCTTTATTGCATAACCCAAACAAAATATAAATAAAACAGGTTACAAACTTAAAGTATAGGTAACACAATCGGCGGTCTTATCGCTAAAGAGCGATCTCTTCCTTTTTTTTTTAGTTTTTTTGTTACTGTAATTTTTTTACCATTTTAGATATAAGTATAAAAAGAATTGCGGTAGACTTAATTATTTTGTGACCGACGATAGATTTGCTCGTATAAAATTTGTAGGCGTTTTTATCAGAACTAGGTGGAGACTGATTTTACTGAGTGTACATTAATAGGTTTGATGATGATGACCCATCTCACACTTATTGGAAATGGAAAGGTTGTTTTGTGGATACATTATAAATGATGCGATTTATTATATCATAAATCGAATGTTAAATAAAAACAAAATTGATTACAGTTTTCAGATGAAGAAGAATCGTATATGGCTGATAATAGTGAGGAGGCGCCAGTGAATTATGGTACGTGTTAATATTACTTGGAACAATGCACACACTAGTTATTTTTCTGTATACAACGTAGGTATACAGCCAAATAGAATCGAAGAAACTTTGTAGTGTCTATCTTGGAGCCATGGTTCTGACTGTAGAAAGAATGAATTTTATTTTCTAATTATTTGCCTGACAAGTACAGCCCTCAATATTTATTACGAGTAGTACCTGTATTAAACATCAGTTGCATATTACAATAGTAATATTGCAAAAGTCTCCAAGGTTAGTGTTTTGTTTTTTTATTTATTTTAAACATGTATCTTTCGATCAAAGACTATGAGTATAATAAATGAAACGTTTGTTTTTACTAAAGGTATTACAAAGTCCAGAAAAGGCAAAAAAAGACGACACTCGTCACAAAACATATCCGATGCGGACGACGAGGTTGGCACAAGCAGCCCTCACGAGAGGAAAGGGAAGAAATCGAAAACTGAAGAAGAATTTGGTAAAATATTCAATAATTACTACTTACAATATGAAAATATTCAATGTAAACACAATATCCAAACGGGTATATCGAAAAAGAATACCTATAGGATTTACTTAGAGTTAAAAAAAACTTGCCACATTTTTGCTTACGAGGACTACTGATTTAATAATAGGTAAATATCTATTTTTTGCCAGACGTCACGCTTTTTTGCATAATATCTATAAGTCATTACAAAATTGCGGACATTTATTTTACATAATTATTTAAACAGACAGTCCTAGTGATTTTTAGTAAAAATAGCTCAGGTTTTTTTAAAATAAAAAAGTAAATTCTCCCAAGCTATAACTATTTATAAACTATCTTAGAAGACTATATCTTAGAATAATGTGTATAATTATAACAATTAGCATTCCTATGAGTAATGTAAGCCACTCAAAACCTCCTGAGGGAATTTTTGAAGTAATAAACAGATAGACATGTTACCCAAGTAATTTGTTTTTATATCACTTACTAACAGATTTAAAATATTTAAAATTCAATCAAAAGTGTAGGTAAAGTGTAATGCTCACTGCGGGTTATGATAGATAGATAGATAGATGATTTATTCCAAAACAATTTACATCGTGTCGGAAATACATTATTAAAATATTCTTATTGCCTAATTATTACATAATAATTCAATTGATATCATCCATATGCATACTTAAAATTAAAATTAAATTCAAAGTCAAAATTAAAATTGTTTACAATATATAAATACTAAAAGCCTCTAAGAGCGGTACAGAGTTAAAAAGAAATGTAACATATTAAATAAGATGAAAACTGACCAGTCATGACCTAAAATTATTATTTAATATAGTTAGGTACCTATGAATCTCTTTGGTCAGGTGTCAGGTAGAATACTGATAAGTATATTTCTTTCTTTTAGATGAAGATGAAAGTGCCTCGGAGTTGATTCGACTGGAAAGGGAAAAACTCGAATATACTAAGCAATTTCTTGAAACCACTCGAGAAATATCCGGTCACATGGGAAAACTAGTCGGCGTTATGACTAGAATTAAAGACTTTCTTCTGATGAATCATCGAGGGGAATAAAATTGCAAATAAAAATAAAAAAACAAAAAAATGCAAAAAGAATCTCTCCGGCGGGGAATCGAACCCCGGTCTCCCGCGTGACAGGCGGGGATACTTACCACTATACTACCGAAGACTTACGACAGTGGTTGAAAAATAGCGTTCTATTGTTCACTTTAACGACGCAGTAGATACGTCACATGATCTGTATTAACTCGAATTGAGAAAACGATATATTTTGTGTTTTGAACAGCGGAATAAAATAATAAAAATGAAGATATATTTAAATAACATTTTATCATTTATCTAGTGATGTTAGCAATTATTTTAAAATAAATATGTACGACTTACTTTACATGTAAAATGAGATATTTGATGATATCATCATAAGTTAATATTATCTTCGGTTGCCGCGATAATTATTTATGTAATAAAACAATTGAAAACACCAGCATCATGGCGTGTCAACATGGCGCCAATCACCCTGAAGTGGTTTTCTTCACGGTCGTCAGCATGTGGTTGGTGTTAATAGCAGTTTTTCGGATTGGTGTGACGTAGACACTGGCGTGCCCCAAGGAGGCATTCTTTCTCCACTTTTGTTCTCCATCTTTGTCAACTTCATTACCCCCGAACTTCGCTGCTGGTACCATCTCTACGCTGATGGAATTTGAAACTCGACTGGTATTGCCGTTTACTTGCGGTGTTTTCCTTCAACAATAGCGACGGATGATTAAATCATCATGTATTTACCTGTTGTAAACACTAATCACATATTACATCAAAAACATAAATTTGAAAGAAAAATGCGTTGAGGAGAAATTACAACCAAACAGGCATCTGTTAATGGGTCCGTACGGAGAGAAGGAATAAAGTGACCTAAAATGTCACAGTCAAGTGACATTTTTGTAAGGTTTATCGCGATTTGGAAACTTTCCATTTCCTATATAAAAAGTTTCAGCAGTATGCAGTGCACTGCTGGACATAGGTCTCCCACAAATATGACTTGTATCATCTTGGGGGGTAGTTGCCATAGTCGCCACGCTTGGCAGGCGGGTTGGCGACCGCAGTAGCTGTAGATTGGGTTTCGACGTACGCTGCTGCCCGTCCGTAGGATTTTTCCCTTTGTCGCCTCTTACAACACTCGCGGGAGGAGATGGGGTGGTGCTATTCTAGTCGGCCGGCACCACACGGCGGTATAAAATGTTTACCGAATGAAAAGCACAAAACCAGTACCAATTGGCGGGTGTCGTCAATATATCACACTTTGAGAGCCGCTGATATTCGCGATTGTAGCGTAAAGTTCAGTAGTTCACGAAGATAATTCTGTAGCTCTAATAAAAAAACGACGAAAGTGCCATACAACTTGTATGGAACTTATACTGTTTTTCATCAGGACCACTGAACTACAGTTTAGATATTGGTCGTACTCCGCAGTTTGACAGAAATGCCCGAACGGGGTTGATCGTGGTTTGCTGATTTGATTATTATAGTTAGTTAATGTAGTAAAATGGACCTGTTTTATTTATTAGTGATATTATTTATTAGCAGGTGAGTACAGTTCATATAAATTACATTCAATGTTAACAACCTTATAAACTCTAAATAGTAAAGTATCTATGGTATAAATTACTAAATGATCTTCTATTCCATTGTCTCCAAAGATAACTTTTTTTAAGAATTTGAAAAAGGTAAGTAATTTGTCGTAGGCCTGACACGCACATTATGCATTAGTCGTTAGGGAAGCCTTTACATTATGATAACTAAAACAATATTTTACAACAATTAATATGTTTGTTTTAGTTCATGAAAATGGCTTAATCTGAGTAGACCTTAGTACGTAGGTAGTGATAAAAATGTAATTATCTACATAACTTCGCGGAATTCCGGACACATGTAAACTTGATCTGTAACCTTAAATTAAGTAAACATTTAAATTCATTGTTAGGGCATAACTTAATATAACGATAGATACAATACAAAAGTATCAACGTGACCTACTTTCTTTATTCTCACTTTATTTTTTCAGTACTTATGGGGAAGTTATGAACCAAGACGAAAACGTCCAAGTAACGAACGAGATTATAAAAAATTACTCAGCTTCAACTATCACAACTTCTGCTGAAGCCCTCATTAAGAAATCAATAAACATTACAACGGAAACTTTTTCAAAACGGGAGGACCCCATTAATGCAACGAATGCTCAAAACGTTTTTGACGAAGATTTTCTTATTATTACACATGTTGGTAATACAGAAAACGCGGCAGCAACCACCGAGAAGCCCGCAAAGGATTCTCGTGAAAACACTATCGATGTAGACTCTCTCATTACTAACGGAAATAAGCAAACACCTAACAAGGACCTTGAGGTAACAAGCACCAGTAAATCTACTAAGGACCTATACGCAAACACCTTGGACGTAGATTTCCTGAACATTATAAGCGATTACGAAGACACACAGTCGAGCGAAGCACTAGAAACTAAAGTTGATAATGGCACGGCCTTGCTGCTGACGTCTTTTATAAAAGACGGACTTTTTGCTGAGGCGCGGAACGCCTGCAGAGTCGACCCGGATTTGTTTTTAGGGTTTGAGAGTTACAGTGGCTTCTTGACAGTAGACGAGGAGTTGAAGTCTCATCTGTTCTTCTGGTACTTCCCGGTGCCTGAAAAGCCCGTGAATGAGACGCCATGGATCGTGTGGTTGCAAGGCGGGCCCGGGGCATCTAGCATGGCGGGGCTCTTTGATGAAGTGGGACCTTTCACTGTCAGTCAGTTTGGCACTTTAAAAAGTAAGTAGAGTTTGCAACGTATGCAGACAAATTAATAATTGTTAAGGATCAGAACCCTGCGTGTAAGTTTTTAACGTGATATTAATTTACGATCGCGTTAGTGTTTCCCATATAAATAACATTATCACTTACGCGTTCGAGACGTTTTTTTATGTCAAAAGAAACTTACACTAGAGCCTAAGGTCAATTGAGTCGATTGCTAGCATTGAGGTAAATGCCCTTACGTAAAATGATAGGCATGTTGTAAATATAAAAACACTTTTATCTTAGGCGAACTTTCATCAGTGAGTGACTAAATGCGTCCTTGTTCAATTTGTGTCTTAATCCTTTGCTGCTTAACTATTAAATGAACTTAGATTAACTACTAAACGATTTCAACATGATAACTAATATACGCCATCATATGCAGTAAAGAGTTAATAAGGTCGTCACGGCCTGAGACTGTTGTAGTGACAATATAACATTCAAATATGTTCAAATAGAAACAACATAGCACTGCTACCTTTCAAGTATGTAGTGTTGTGTTCCTGATGGTAAGGTTCCCAGAGCTCCAACCCCCCTTAAAGGCCGGCAACGCGCTTGTGACTCCCCTGGTGTTGCAGGTGCCCATGGGCGGCGGTAATTGCTTAACACCAGGCAATCCGTCTGCTCGATTGCCGCCTATGTCATAAAAAAAAACATTCGTATCACATTAGGTACTTACGACTATATTTTATTTGCATTACGAGTTTTCTGTTTCCTTTCAACCAATCTGTTTTCAATATTATTTCAGAGAGCCGCTTCAGCTGGATCCAGAACCACTCTCTCCTGTTCATCGACAACCCGGTGGGCACCGGCTACAGCTTCACCGAGAGCAGTGATGGATATGCGACCGACTTAGAAACGGTAGTGATTTGACCATTTACAAAAATATGCGCTGAACTTTAGGTGGAGTAAGAGCATAGTGTATTATAGGGGAAGAAGAAATAGTATGACAACAGTGCCCTATACCACAAGACTTAACTTGTATTATGACAAACTTGTAACTTGACACTTGTCAAATTGTTAATTTTTTGTATACTGTTTTGAAAAAATAAGTCCCGCCGAGTTTCTTGCCGGTCATAAAAGTCAAAATACTTCTCGGGTCAGAGGTGTAGGGTAAGGACCGGTGTAGTTTTTATTTTTCTCTTTTACTTTTGTATACTCGACGTGTAAAAGTGCCCTTGTGGCCTACTTACTGAATAAACGTTTGAGTTTGAGATTTGTAAGTTTTGTGGTATAGGGCACAGGGATGATATAACTGGGTAAAAAACTAAATAAACGATCAAGAACATCGTATATTTTCTCGGGGCTGCATAACCATAAGTGAAGTTGAATTTTACGGAATCCGAGGTCGCTACTGCATTAACAAAGCTGACGCCTGTAGCCGTCGTTGGCGTCCATGGCACGACTTTCCGATGGCGGCCACAGCCGCCTTAGGCTGTCAAAAGGTACACGATGTACGAAACCACATCAATAAATATTTTACGTCACACTGGGCGGTAAGAGAGATTTACCGCCCTAGGACGCGACGGAAAATATGACTTTACACCCAGATGAAGACGTAAAACTATGTACGCACCACGGGCGGTAATAAAGAAGGCCTCAGATCGCTTGTTTATGGCCCTCACTTCCGGTTCGGGCCTCAAATACCCGCGATCTGAGCCATTCTCTGTTATACCGCCCTGGGTAGGTAATATACTATTGTGTTATTAGAATATATAATATAATTAGAAATATCCATAAATGAAGATGAAATTAATTTACATATATTTCGCATACAATAGTTTTTTTACAAATAAAAACTTTCCGATTCGCAAAAACATTCAAAAGTTGTCAACGAAAAAACTAAATATATAAATAAAGGAAGAATACGATATCTGAGCAACGTCGTCGTACAGATAAGAATATCGTCATACAGGTTTCCATTGCGCAACTATTTTTTTATAACGGTAAAGTAAACGTAGTAGAGCCCGACAGTGTCCCTATAATGGCTACGTTTAAGAGGCGGGTTGGCGATCCCAGTATATCCCAGCGCTCTACAGGGACGCTGCTGCCTAATACCCATTCAGTGGTTTCAGGGAGCAGTTTGGGGACAATACCCGAGTCCATATTGTCTAATAAACAAATATTCATTTTTCCAGTACACAACGCATCTCCACGTAGCGATGAAGCAGTTTGTCCTGCTCTTTCCCGAACTGCAAACGGCACCATTGTACGTGGCCGGGGAATCATACGCCGGCAAGTATGTCCCGGCGCTGGCGCACAGGATCCATCGACGGAGGGACAAGCCACCGCACTTCAATTTACAGGTTAAAAACATAAATAAATAATAAATACATATTACTATACCTAGATATTTTTCTAGCACGAACGGTTTCTTGTAAGTGATTGACAAAATAAAAACATCGACTGTCCTGTTATTGATAAGTACCACTTCAACGTCATACAGGTAATACAAAAACTAATATAAGGTAATAGGGTTAAAAGTAAATAAAAATAACAAAACTATCTATTTCTTTGTTGTTATTATTATGTGTGTGTGTGTGTGTCATGAATAAATGTTTCTATCTATCTATCTATCTATCTATTTATTTGTATTTTACATACCTCAGATAACAATTGCGAACTTTTAATTGCAAATAATAAAATATCAAATAAAAAGTGTACGGATTACCTACGTTCAATTTGTTCAAGATCAATGGCACGCGGTGTCTAGGTAGGCAGACTGTGTGTACGTATTGTCATTGAACTAGTATGTACTTATCGATAACAGGATTGTCGATATTTTGATTGTGGCAAGAACAAAGCAAATGTCGTTCCTGCTACAAAAATATCTGGGTATACATATTACCGGAAATCCTTACACAAATCAACTGAGCTCCACGGTATAGGCACAAAAATAAGGTCTGTGGTGTAGGTCTGTGACATTAATTTTGGTCAAATACAGCCGGACATAAGGAAGGAATTATAGAATTACGACTATCCACAGGGTGTGATGCTGGGCAACGCAATGGTAGACCCTGCAGAAATTGCGAATATAGCGGATTCGTTTGAGCACTTCGGATTGATAGACCAGGCGCAGAAAGAAATCATCAGGCCTCTAGTGGAAGGCTTCCAAGAAGATATCGCTCAGAATAGAAGCATACTGGCTAAAAAGGTGGGATAATTCCTTCATTGTTACAGCTAGTTGACGTAAGGACATAATGTAGAAATTATTGCAACTAAATGAGTTTCATCAATGGAACTGAGCAAGCGTCTACGAGAGGCAACAGGTGACCCTCGCGTAGGAAGCTTTCTCGCTTAAAGGATTGCAATTGCAGGGTCTAGGTATGTTTTAGGTGGATAAGTATAACTTGTAATTTTCGTTAAGTTGTTATTTTTACTTAATTTATACTGCTTTCATCAATTATCAGGTCTGTAATTGGCTAAAAAATTAAAAAATAACCGTCAAACTTGATACTGTGCAAGTCTTCAAAACGTGATGTTTTAAGGAACGCTATTCTGATTTAGCTCATCAAAATTAATATTTTTCATTGGGTTGCTCTGGCATCAGTTGGTCTAACGTCGTATCTTCCTGCAATTAATTAGGTGAAGTTTTCTAGGACCTTAACATGCTGTTATCGTTTTCGTATCTAATTCCCTTTTACACATAGCAACACTCTTAGCTGTACATTGCTGGACCTTATTATATAAGGCATATAAGGTCCCCCGATGTACAGCAAAGAGTGTTGCTGTGTGTACAAAGACACATGGCAATCAAACTTCAATATTTTCAGAAATGGATCAGCCTCGTATCGGCTCTGCTTCTCATGTCCCACCAAAAGCACGCATACAACTTCCTCCGGGACACTATCTCCGGCGGCAAGTACACAGACCTACTGGATAAGTCCGACGTGAAGAGAGCCCTGCACGTCGGAGATATAGAATTTAGTCGTGTCAACGTGACGGTGAACATTAAGTTGGCCCCGGAATTTCTCAGCAGCACGAAACCGATGCTGGAGGAGTTGTTGGAACATTATAGGGTATTGGTGTATTGGTACGTAATCGTTATTTTATTTTTAAGATTCCGTGGTCTACTATTAGGAACACTTATATTTTCGGCATGTCTGTCTGCCTGTCTGTCCCCGGCTATGCTCAGTGACCGTTAGTCCTAGAGAGCTTAAATTTGGAATGAATGTATAAATCAATCTAGTCAAATAAAAAATTGTAATGAGAATTGGTCATATTTTTTTGGGTTCAATCCTAAAGTGTAAAGGTATCGATAGATAGGTATTAGAAAAATAATTTTGGTTTGTATTTGACATAGTGAATATTTTAGAAGATTCTGGTAGTTAAAAAATGTGCCCAGTCCAAAATAATGAAAAAAAAAATCATAATAGTAATCAGCTTAAAAATACCTAAAGGATTTTTTTAATGTTTATCGGTTGAACCGTTTTTGAGTCAAGGATAGAAAACTACGGAAACCAACAATGAGCATGGCGCGACATGCTCTTGGCTGCTTTGTATTTGTTTATTTTTCCTTAATTTTTTTTTATGAAGATAATTTACAAATACATACAATTAAAACACATTTGTCTCTTTATAGTGGACAGTTAGACCAAATGCTGCCTTGCCTCCAAACCTCCAAGAACCTTTACACATGGAAGTGGAACGGTACTGACGAATTTCTACAAGCGGCACGGTATCCTTTCCTGTACAGAGGCAGGAATGCTGGGTGAGTCGGCTCATAAATCAATTTGGTTGACTGTACATCCTTACACGTCATATTGACTGTGAGCTCCACGGTAAGTTGAAGAAGGCTCGTGTTGTGGTCAACGATATATGTAATACTTACATACATTTGTAATAAATAGATAATATATAAACTTAAGAAAAAGTGACCAGCCGCCCTAACGCGAAAAACGATATTCGTAAATTTCGGACGATTGTCTCTGTCACTCTCATGACGTCTTAATTGGAGTAAAAGAAAAAGATGCTCGAAATATACGAACTCGACGTTCGCAGTACCGCCGCAGGCCTTCCGACGTCAGGGTGTCAGCCGCGAAAGCTGCAGAGTTCAAATCTTCTGTGCGACCAGACACAATCCCTTTTTGGTTTTTCTTAGGCATATATGTCATCTATTTCATTTTATAATTTACTAGCTGACCCGGCGAACTTCGTACCGCCCAAAAAGTAGTGATAGCTTTCAAAAATCTACGGGATTTTTGTGATTTTTTTAGTACTTAATGTCTCAATCAGGGCTGTGACGATTCCAACTAATTCAAAATCATTTTAATCGGTTCAGCCGTTCTCGAGTTATAAGCGGTTGAACAAACCCCACTTTCTTTTATATATATAGAGATATAAGATATACTATAACTACGTCAAAATCTAAGCAAATCAAAATAAATAATTATAAAATGTTTTGTTCTTAGTTTGATACTCTGGAACACTTCTTATTTTTTATTCTTGGATATAACAAGTGTACAGTTAAATTCAGTAATATCCACCACCCATTCCAGCTACCACAAGACCGGTGGAAACCTAACAGAGGTGTTATTCCGCGGCGCTGGCCACATGGTCCCCCAGGACGTACCGGCCCCCGCCCGGGACCTCATCACCCGGTTCACCCACGGCACACCCCTCGGGCCCCGCAACTTGCAGTATGAAGTGGCTCTGATCGCAATGCACAAGTATTTGCGCAACGAAACAATGAGCAATGCTACTGATATTAGTGATATATTTGGTTATTTTTAAGGAATACGTTATTTATGAAATAGAACAACTAAAACGGAATATATCGCGTATGATTTAAACTACATCCCGACGTTTTGAACCCTTTAACAGCGTTCGTGGTAATCGGGTGGATAAATAGCAGTGGCGGCGGGTGAATTATTTTCTTAGGCAAGACAGAGGCCATATTGCTTTACCTGTTCCTCATGAGCCCAGGGAAAACTGTTGAATTAGCCTAGTTGGTAAAGCCGGCGGGAATCGGCTTGTATGGACGCACCGCCGCTGATAAATAGTGAGGAAATAGTATATTACGTACCCAGGGCGGTAAAACAAAGAATGGCTCAGATCGCGGATATTTGTGGCCCGAACCGGAGGTGAGGGTGAGGGTGCGTACATAGTTTTACGTCTTCATCTGGGGGTAAAATGATATTTTCCGTCGTGCCCTAGGACGGTCAATCTCTCTTACAGCCCAGTGTGACGTAAATATTAATTTACCTCCATCCCAATAAATAACAATATGCAAACTTACCCACATATAAATTATTAAACAATTTTTGTGCTTGCACACTGTAATTGCACACGCCGGAGGTGCTTATTAGAAATTAAAGTCCAAGAAAAAAGAAATATATTGTTTTATTATAAATTTTGAAATGTCACATATTTTTCACCATTTCGATAGATTAGTCCTTTGGCTCATGAAGACAAGGCGAAGCCACATTGCTTCCGTCTTGCCACAAAAATTAAGTTCCCTTTTTTGTACAGCAATTGATTTATTTATCAGGTATTATTTGAAGAAATGTGTAGTAAAATTCTTACCGTCATAAAATTAATACTTATTTTTAATGATTTGTTTTATACATGTAATAAAAAAATCTAAAAAATTAAATTATATACTGCTTCACATATAGCCCATCATTTAGTTTGGTGCCGTGACGTAGCATTTGGTGTTATAAACATTTGCGGACAAGAACTAAGGTAAAACGATTACTTATAATTATAATAAAAAAATCCCTGAGTGTTACGTATTATTCCTGTTTTGTTTATTATTTCTACCACTTATTTAAAGGAAAAAAAAATCAGGTCAAGTATAATTTACTCTTTTACAATAATTACATTCATTAAAATAAGACTACTTAAGTAAAAAAACCCCTTGAGACATTGTACCAAGGATGCTGGCGGAATTTCCTCGTTGTATCGCAATGCTGATACGTTGTGCGAGGAAGCCGCCAGCTCTTCAGTCACCAGTTAAAGGTAAGTTTAAGTCTTTGACTTATATTGGTACCCTTACTAATTTCGAAATATCCATATATTAAAGCATTATTAGGGTTTTCATAGGAAGTAGGCCCTTACATCAAATGGGCTCGGATATTTAAGTATGTGCTTTTTATAGTAAATAATTTTTGACTTAGGAGTTTTTATTGTTTTGGTTATCGGAATCTGTTCAAGAAAAAAAAAAACAATAAAAACTGGTCATAAATTATTACAAGTCAAAATACATTTTTAAATAGATTTAGTTATCATTTACTCTTAGGGATGTTCAAGTATAGTTTTTTCGTATAGAGATGTTTAATATTCATTCTCATTAGAGCTAAAGTCCACACATTAATAAGTGTACATGTCGCTATAGAGGGAAATGAACTGCCGAAGGATAAAAGCTATTTGAAACGTCGCGTTATTTATTAATCAAGAATTGTGTAACGAGATTTATCCTGGAAGAATTATTAAAGTACGATTTCAACAAGACGGCTATTTAAAGATTTTAAAGACCTTAATACCGAGTGCTTTCCTTAGAAAACCAATTTAAGCTTGAACTTCTAACACTCATATTTTCTACGGATCTCGAGACAACATTTTACTGGTCACCCAAGTCAACACGCTCCGTAACCGATAACAATCTAACCCAGACGTATGAGCTATGAATCAGCTCGCATGGCGACGTTGTTTACTAACGAATGCCAGACAAAAACGTCAGTGTGTTTCGAGTCGAGCCATGAGTCGATTGCGTGTACGCGTGTGAAACTAGCATAAATGCTGTCTTTAATCCGTGCACATTGAAATCAACCAACAGGACTAAAAACTGACGAACATGATTCTAACTGGGATAATCATTTTATGTGTCAGGTGAGGTTATGTTTTCAACGTCCCCATATGTCGGCGTATAGAATGTTAATACAAGTGCTTGCCGTGGCGAATTCCGGCTTAGTCGTAACGGTCCGTAGTCTTGATAAAGTTAATATTGTATGTAGGTATATATATTTAAATAGCAATTAATTAGGTATATGGCCTTACTTACTTATAAATTACTTGGAATATCTACGTTTGTTAGTGATCTAGCGTGTTAGTTAATCCAATTCCGGTAGCATTTATTTTTGTTGTGATCAAATGTAAACAGCGTTTGACCTTCAATACAAACTGATATTTTGGTACGTACAGTCAGCAGCAGAAGTTGCTACACGGGCCAGTTGTACAGACGCGCTCTTATTCTCTTGTCAATAAAGTCGTGTTAAGCTCAGTATGAACACCTCGCGTGTTTAGCAACTTCTGCTGACGACTGTAGGTACCTAGTAAAGGACATGTGAAAAAGATTGATGATTGGTAAATGTTGTACCTATAAACATTAGTAATGTACCTCTTGCATGTAGTTGCGTAAGATTTACAAATAAACTGCAAGCCAGTAATAAATCTTGATATATAATAATTTTATTTCATAACGATTGGCAAAAGTTAATTCAAAAGTTCAATATGTTTGTTAGAACCAAAAATAAGCGCCATAATTAGCGAATGTTCATATTTGTTATCTTAGGGGCTATCATCATTAATAAATAGTTCCTTTATGCAAGGAATAGAATACGGAATATACCTAAGTAACATAAATAATATCTGTATCTGAGTTACATTACAAACGATAAGTAAATTTCTCGAATACCTAGTTCTTAGGTCATCGAACTCCTATCGGACTAGTTATCAAGCCTGCACAAAATTGTAAGATGTTGTAGATCACCCGAATAGCTGCAAGGATAGTACCTAACCATAAATGTGTCATTATCTAGGAAAAAGGACCTTATTGTCGATGGCACTTACGTCGAATCGCGTTGCAATTGTATTGTACCGTCTTAAACAACGACATAAGCGCCATGGACAATAAGGTCCCTTTTAGTAGTTTACTTCACAAATATGTACAAATTTTTAATTTCTCGTATTTCAGCATCATCATAGCAGCGAATACTCCAGTCTCCTCACCGGCTTTGATGCTCTCCCCGCTAATCAAGCAAAACCGTCTTCAAGAAGCAAAAAACGCCTCCTTAGTTAACAGCTCACTTTTCCTTAACGTAACTAGCCATGCCGGTTTCCTTACCGTCGATTCTTTGTATAACTCAAATATGTTCTTCTGGTACTTCCCTGTGGCTGATAAACCGGTGAATGAGACCCCCTGGATCGTTTGGTTGCAAGGTGGGCCTGGAGCGAGCAGTTTGGCTGGACTGTTCGACGAAATTGGGCCTTTTCAGTACGATGGAGTGCAGTTGAAAAGTAAGTATAACAAAAGCCCTGTACCCTTACCATGATAACGAGTATCGAGTTTACTATCTGTGCCTCTCGTTCGCACTAAAATAGTATAAGCGAGATGCACAGATAGTAAACCCGATACTCTTTATCGAAAACCTCAATGTCACAACTCATGGTAAGGGTACTGAGTGTATATTTTTAACGTTACAAAACGTCAGTCACCATCGCGTTAGAGTTACCCATATTAAATTTTTTTTACGTCAAAAGAAACTTACACTAGAGCCTAAGATAATTTACTAAAATAACTTGCGTAAGAGTTATCCTGATACTTAAAACTTAATTGAACTGCTGGACCCTTAAAACTCCAATGATTCTCGAACCTACTTTTTTCTTAAATTGTAAAGAGGCCTCGCGATTTCTGCTAAAGTTTGTACGCGCTGGGAGCTAGCTTTTCTATGACTACTTATATGTTATGTTTATGTTTTGTTTTAAAGAAGAGAGTTGTGTCATCAGGGAAAAAGACATTATAATTATAATACAAAAGGCAAAGGCGAGAAGTAATTATTATATAAATGCCCTACGGCCTACCCATGCGCCTCGTTATGTTGAAATATGCATTATTAACATAATATACTAACAATACCTAAACATTGTACATTGAATACGTCGTTGAAGTAATAAGTATTTATAATATTTATAAATGGTCATTATATTTCTAGAAGGTGGTAGTTAAGTATTCCGCATTCGCATACGTTACTGGTATATTTTAACCGTTTTAACAAGTTGTACTTTAATATTTTTAGTACTAAGCAGAGTGGCTACTGCTTATTCGTCGGTTTTTCCCTTTGTCTTACAACAGTCGCCTTAAGCCCCATTTAGACCAGGCAAGAACTTGTATACGATTTTCATTACATTGCGGGCTATCGGCGTACGGCGAATTTGTCACTCTATATAATCCCGCAATGTAATGAAAATCGTATACAAATTCTTGCATGGTTTAAAAGGGGCTTTACGCTTACGCTATTCTCACCACCCGGTGTCCTGCCTAGCCTGGCGCTGGCGACTATGGCAAATCCTCCCAAAGATGATACAAGTAATATTTTGAAGAGATCTATGTCCAGCAGTGAACGTCTTATGGCTGAAATGATGATTATGATAATGAAGCAGAATGACTGCCAACGATGTAGTTAAACGATCGGTGTTCCAAAGGGTTGCAATCAAAAATGTTGGTCTACGTGGTGATTTTTTTTATTTATCTTCCAATTGTAATATTACGTTGTCTTTTCTTTCCATGTTATAGGACGACAGTGGTCATGGGGCCACAACTATTCGCTTCTGTTCGTGGACAACCCGGTGGGCGCCGGCTTCAGTTTCACGGATAAGCAAGACGGATTCGTCAAGGATATGGAAACGGTACGAAGATGTATTATGTATTTTATTTTATTGCCTGTAATTCTTGATGTATTTATGCGTTGTGTTGCATAGTTGCGTCATTCTCATTTAATATTTTAAGGAACAAATTACAACTACCTATATACAGAAAATAAATCATCCCGCGCCGCACAGACGTAGATATGACCGATTTAGGCGGCCAAAAGTCGATTTTGCAAAAATCAACATATTGATAAAAAAAATACCACTTGGGGGTAGTCTATAGACCCAGGCATATTATATGACTCTCCCCACTCCTTATCATCAAACCTCAACCGCATAACAGGCAGTCGAACTAACAGCTCAAGTCCAAAGCGATATATAGCGTTTTTTTTTTCAACTTTCTGTATTTAAGGTATATATTTTGGTGTTTGTATTGGTTTTGGTCAATCGGTATCGTGATGAAGGAATATTTGTGTTAATAAGCAAGTTTTCATTGATCACTCTTTATTCAAAAAACGGATAAGAAAATCAAATTTTAATAGTGGTTGAATACATGGTTTGTCTGATTATCCGTTACCTAGTTGATGACATGGACTTTAAAACGATGATTTTTTGGATAATTATTTTATACATTCATTTAGATCATATTTTTAATATGTTTGAGTTTGTATTTCCTCGTAGTTGTGAGGTAAAACGTTGTATTAATAAGTCTGTGCACCATTCGTGGTTTGAGGCCGTTAATCATTTCATTTCATTTCATTTATTCAAATTGCATTGTCATGTACCTATGTAAGGTGTTAATCAATCAATGCCTCAATTTTTAAACTCTTAAGTACTATTATTGCTCATAATTGAAATTGAGGGTCAAAAGCTTGCTCAGGGCTCAATATGTACCTATATTAAGAACGAGGGGTAAACATCAACTTTATTTTCTTGTATTTATATATAATTGTACCGTGTGATGCCGGCTCACTAGAATAGCACCACCCCATCTCCTCCCGCGAGTGTCGTAAGAGGCGGCAAAGGGAAAGTGCAGCAGCGTCCATCGAAACCCAATCTACAGCTACTGCAGTAGCCAACCCGCCTGCCAAGCGTGGCGACAATTTGCAACTACCCCCAAGATGATACAAGTCATATTTGTGGGAGGCCTATGTCCAGCAGTGGACTGCATAAGGTCGAAATGTGTGTGATATATAATTATGAAATTTCCAGTGCTCCAAGCATCTTTACAACGCCCTCCAGCAGTTCCTCACAATCTTTCCTGAGCTAAGAACTGCTCCGCTCTACGTCGCTGGGGAGTCGTACGCGGGCCGCTACGTGCCGGCCTTCGGGTACAAGATCATGGAGGAACAACCCTCGGGCAACGCCTCCGTCAATTTGAAAGTACATAATGAATACCGCTTCTGTTAGAAAATGATGGACTGTGGACTGCCACTATCCACAGTCCAATATTTGACTCATGATACGATCATGAGGACTGCCTCATAATCATCTGTAAATAGATAACATCTCTATCATAATATAATATTGTTTTGGTTTCAAGGATAGCAAATATAAGTCAAAGATATCGTTCAGTAGAGAAATATGTATGATAAATTTACTTTTAGAGGGAACCTACTGGCAACGCATCTATTAACTTGATGATGCGTTTGTTTTGCTCCACTGCTTTATACTGTACATACATAGCTAGGATTTTGTACGCTACTTGCATTGAACCACAACTAGGGCGACGGCGCCAGTAATGGATAAGGAACCAATCATGAACATTAGTGCTTATTTCACAGGAGTCAAAGTGTTGTGCATTTGTTGGTACATATTCAATTTATATTATAACGCTATCGTTTTTGAATTAAAGACCAAGTGTCCATAATTGGTGCCTGTAGGCTTAAAGTGTCCAACATTTGTGTCATCAGGCCATCACCCTATTCGTATTGCAAACTGATTTTCGACAAACAACGCTAATATTTGCAGCGATTGAAATACAAGTCACTATCTATCAGTGGCGGCGCGTTTAAATACAACCTGATTTCCGCCAGCTTGACTAACTTTACTGCAGTTCAACGGTTTTTTTTGGGCTCAAGAAGAAAAGGCTAAGACATCGGCTCCATCTTGCCTAAGAAAAAAATTGTCGCGCCACCACTGCTATCTATGTACCACATAATAGTTTTGGAAATTCTTCGTAGTTACTTAATTACTTCTTTACACGGATTATTTCAGTGTTTTCATATTTCCTCCTGTTCGTGACTCTGTAAAATATTCATTATCCACAGCCACCAAAGACCATACTGGTTAACAGGTTTCTTTTGATAATATGACGTCCATAAACATTTGTGTGTAAGTTAATATCATGGTTGTAGTACCACTATTTCTTTACAGGGTCTCATAATGGGTAACCCAATTATCGATCGCATTGACGCTGTTAATCTCTCCTCGGTGTACTACCACTGGGGCCTTTTGGACACGCAAGGCATGCTCGCAGCCAAGCCGCTCCAAGACAGATACAGCCAGGCGGTGGAGATGAACAACCTGAATGAAGCATGGACTGTGAGTTGACCGAATACAAAAATGGTTTTGATATCGAATGACAATCAATAAATATACAACAAAGTTACAACTGAACTCAGCTTAAATAATGGTTACATAATACATATATCATCATACTGTATATCCTTTCCTTATTAAAATTCGTTAAAAAACTTTCCTTAACATGATAAACAGCGACTGAGTGAGAGAGATGGACAATACTTTTTTTTTAATACAACAAATTTGGCAAACAAGTCCAGAGGTTCCACATGCGCGTTGCCTACCCTAAAAGTTGTTGGAGCTCTGGGAACCTTACTCACCGTCAGGAACACAACACTACATACCTGATAGGTAGCAGTGCTATTGTGGTTGTGGTCTTCTGTGAGGAGGTACTTACTTAGCCCAGTCGGGCTTCTCCGGACTCGAACGTGATGGTACTTGTGCCCTACCTCTCATTGTTGGACGTAGTTTAAGGACATATCCGGATCCAAGAATAATACTAATAGTTCTTCTAATTTCTTCACAGCTCCGCGATCAACTAAACCAGTTATTGAGCGATATTTCCCAGCAACCTAACCACTTTAACCTGCTGAATGGGTCTGGAGATCTCACTGCTTTCGAGAAGTTTATTGATCAGCCTCAGATTAAGGAGGCTCTCCACGTCGGCACAATACAGTTCACTTTTAACAACGGCTCTGTGGACGAGGCTCTGATGAAAGATTTCCTTGGACCTATTAGACCTAAGGTTGAGAAATTACTAGATCACTATAAGATTATGGTTTACTGGTGAGTACTTACTTACCTTAGTAATGATACAACGATGATAAAAATATAACATACCGAAAAGCAAAACTTCATTTTATACACGATAGTTCAAAGTAATTCCATACAAATATTTCAGTGTTTTTTGGCAGGCCATTTGCGTTAAACAAGTGATTTGAACTAGCAGTTTGTGGCCACTGAGTCTATTACGTCAATCCCAAAAACAGGCGACCTTCGACCTTCCCTCGTTCTTCGTTATAGAGCTAGCACTAGTATACTTACCCTATGTGCAAATAAAAACAAAGTGAAGTATAATTATGACGACCGTACCCTTACCATGAGTTGTGACATTGAGGTTTTCGATAACGAGTATAGAGTTTACTATCTGTGCATCTCGCTTGTACTATTTTAGTGCTGTAGGTCTGGCCTGGTGGGTAGTGACTCTGCCTATGAAGCCGATGGTTCTGGGTTCGATTCCCAGTCAGGGCATTTATTTGTGTGATGATCACAGATATTTGTTCCTGGATCATGGGTGTTTTCTATGTATTTAAGTATTTATATGTATCTGTCTATTATATATATCGTCGCCTAGTACCTACAACGCAAGCCTTACTGAGCTTACCGTAGGACTAGGTCGATTTGTGTATGGTCCTGAGATATGTATTTATTTAATTCTTCCAGCGGTCAACTGGACTTGAAGGCGCCGTGCGAACTGGCCGCAGATTCTCGGCGCAAGCACTGGCACTGGAGCCATCGTGACGACTTCCTCAAAGCCCCGCGACGTCCTTGGACGATAAATGAAACATTAGCTGGGTACGTTGCTGCAAGATAAGTCAACTGGATCTTATTGCGCCATTCTGGTCGCGGTCTCTAAGCGAAAGTGCTGGTACTCGATCAATCGGGACGAATCTCAATGGATTAGTGAGACATATAATAATTCATGTGAAGGAAATGTCTAAGGGTCGGCAACACGCATGTCTTTTTTTTATGACATAGGCGGCAAACGAGCAGACGGATTGCCTGGTGGTAAGCAATTACCGTCACCCATGGGCAACACCAGATGAGTTACAAGCGCGTTGCCGGCCTTTAAGGGGGGTTGGAGCTCCGGAAACCTTACCATAAAGAACACAGCACTACATACCTGAAAGGTAGCAGTGCTATTATGGCTGTGGTCTTCTGTAAGGAGGAGGTACTTCCCTAGTTGGGCTGCCCCAGATTCAAGCGTGATACTCATCGCTGTGCCCTACCTCTCATTGTTGGACGTAGTTTAAGGTCATACCCGGGCCCCAAAACAAACAACAAAACTTACCCGTCCTTTTCTAACTATATTAACTAATGAAGGACGGTAGCCAATCTCGGCTCGAGAGACTGCCGCGCCCTTCATGTGCTAGGCCAACTGGAGTTACAGGCGTCTATCTGAGGTAACTGCTTACCATCAGGCGGGCCGTGTGCTTGTTTGCCACCGAGGAAGTATTAAAAAAAAGGGATTTAACTGAGCTTTACTCCGTGCGAGCTGACCGCAGTCTATCAGCGCGGGCATAACAATTTCTTCTGCGCTCGCAACGCCCCTGAACGCTCAGAAGTTTGACTAATCTTTTTCTGTACATTAATTACTCACTTCAGGCTATATCCATTTGATCTATTATAACTTCTAATGACTAAAGTTTGCGGTTTATTCTCTGAAATGCTCCAGAAAGTACACTGACTCAGACTATTTGTTTCAGTTACGTGAAAGAGGGCGGTGGTTTAACTGAGGTTCTAGTCCGCGGAGTAGGTCATCTGGTCCCCCTTGACGCTCCTGCTGCTGCCTATGCGGTGCTCGAACACTTCATTCATGGCTCCGACCTACCAGTACCAATACAATTCAATGATAAACCAGAATACACACCGTCGTATGTCGACAACCAGCCTCAGCCCAGTGAGTCTACTTCAAGAAATAACGCGCTTATAGCGTCGGTACTAATAAATGTGCTTCTTATAATCTGCCTTATTGGTTGTATTGTGGTATATGTAAGATACAAAAGAAGAAGCGAAGCCTTCTTCTATAGCACGGTAGAGGACTCTATATCTGATGGCATTTTGACAATGACGTGACACGTGTTATTCTGCTATTGTTAAGTTTTAAGGTTGTTGCGTATGTACAGTCAACCAATTTGATTTATAGGCCACTTCGTCCCTTGTCACAGTGAAAATCTATATGAAAGATGCAAAAGATCTCTTATTAACGTCTCTGTGACAAGGTTCGAAGTGGCCTAGAAATCAAATTGGTTGACTGTACCTGTAGAATGAATGAATGAATCGAAGATGTATCCGAAAGTGCATACGGCACGAAAACGGGACGGGAACGTGACATCACCAGCACCGCCCGTCGCCGTCCCGTCCACGTCACAATCACGTTACGTATGCAACGACCTTAATTTAATTTGTATTAGAGATTGGTGTTACCAAAAATGTTATAAATAATGTTATTTGTGATCCTCGTTGTTACTTCTAAATTATATAAAATTATAATTATACTGATTTTTAATATATTGTTTTAATTCAATAGAAAAACCTAGATACATATATATTATAAACGTTAAATTCATATAATCGTCACTATTTATCTTGGTGCCCGTGGCCGGGATTAAGTGTTACGAAAATCTGCGAACCAGAACTAAGGTAAATAAAACTATTATAAGTATAGTAAGACTAACAGAAATGAATAAAAGACGCGGAAAATAAGTATAGACAACGAAGATAATTAAACATAATATCACTATGATTTGAATATAGTAGAATAGTTACTGATACAAACAACCTGAACAATATAACTAATGACAAATAAAAAAAAATTAAAAAAACGTCGTTATACTTGTTTAATATACGAAGTATTGCCAATTATAATATCTATAATTTAAATCACCATAGTTATTACCTACTAAATAAGTTCAGTCAGCAACAGAGTTGCTTAGCGGACCAGCCGTGTTCAAAATGATCCTGAAATGCTTTAGTTTTCTTAACAATAAAGCCGTGTCTCATTATGAACACCTCGCCCGCTTAGCTACTTCTACTGTACGTTAAAATTATAAATCAAGTACCCTCACCATGAGTTGTGACATTAAGGTTTTCGATAACGAGTATCGAGTTTACTATCTGTGCATCTCGCTTGTACTATTTTAGTGCGAACGAGATGCACAGATAGTAAACTGGATACAGAGTTACGTACAAAACAAATACGTAACTATGTATAAGTCCTCCAGTCGTTTCTGGTTGCCGTATAGGGGTAATTCTGTTCTGGGTCCGGGGGCAGCAGTGATCATTTTTACGGTGGAACATACTGTGATCCTCAACCCACCACCCAAGCATGCAACCCGCCTGCCAAGCGTGGCGGCTATGGCAACTTCCCAAAATGGTACAAGTCATAATTGGGGGAAGTGGACGACCTACGGCTGAAATTATGTTGATGATGATGATGGATGGATGATGTAATTCTGACCTTAAATAAACAATGTACTGCTAATGTTGTATGTGTTGTAAGGCCCGGTACCGCGAACATCGAAGTTCGTATTTTTCAAGCATCTTTCTCTTTCACTCCAATTAAAGCGTCATGAGAGTGACAGAGACAATCGTCCGTTTACGAATATCGTTTTTCGCGATAGCGCCGAAGTACTTACATACATAGGTACCATAAAATCGCAATTTATTACCGACGGCTTATCCCGTCTTAAAGATCGTGGGAACATGACGTGATCTTCGCCGTCATTATTAATGTAATACCAAAGGTTTTTACGGGCCACGGCTCAACTGCTCCTACGTCTTGTACGGATTTCGGAGCTCTGATCGAATTACGTGGAAGGAATATGGATGGTTTGTGTATGGACACCGGTTGTTTACTACGAGCGTAAATATTAGGGGTGCGCCGAAAAGCAGCAATATTCGGTAGGTACATTTTGTGAAATAATAAGGCTACTTTAACTACGAGAGACTGGGTGTGAGAAAAAAACAGAGGTTTTCGAATTGCGGGTAAATTACCTATTAATAGTACATTTCTACCAAGGGCGGGAAGTAAGACGTAGCCGGTCGAGTTAATGTAGACGGGTTGTTACGAGGCCGACAACCCTTTTCACGCCGAGGTATGTATATGTATTCTAAGTGCTTTTAATAGTGTTTAGTAGTAGGCCGTCCCCTTACATTTAGTAAGTGTAAGTAGGCAGGCTGCCACCAAGAAGTTTAGTGTCCTACGAACAGGCCTGGTACCACGAACATCAATGTTCGTAAATTTCGAGCATCTTTCTGTTTTACTCTTTTTTTTCTTATGACATAGGCGGCAAACGAGCAGACGGATTAAGGGTGGTAAGCAATTACCGTCGCCCATGGGCACCCGCAACACTAGAGGAGTCACAAGCGCGTTGCCGGCCTTTAAGGGGGGTTGGAGCTCTGGGAACCTTAGTCATCAGGAACACAACTACATACCTGAAAGGTAGCTACTCCAATGAATGTCAAGAGAGTGATAGAGAAAATCGTTCGAAATTTACGAATAACAATTTTCGCGGTAGCGCCCCAGGTTGTTCTAATAAGTGCATTAGCGCTAATAATTTCTCCAACGGGTTCGGTTAAATGTCAATCGAAACACATTAAAAATGCTTGCCTTCATCGAAGTCGCATCACTACTAAATATAGAGCAAATCACGGCGTGGAGGAATCTATCGCGAATCGCGAGCGGGCGTGGGAGCGGTTTTATGCTAAACAGGTCGTTGGTACGCCGGGCGAGTACCTGTTCAGTGGCCCTGTACAGGGTGATCTTTGTTGACAGGTAAAATACCATTCATTGTTGAGCGTTTTTAAAATTAATAAATTGACCATTGACTGTAGAGAATGCCTTAAGGTATTGTGTCCGCCATTTTTACCTTCTTGTAAAGTGAAATAATAAATAGATAAATATTCCAACATTGTATTTTTTTTAATAACATGAAAAATGTGTCAGTTTTGTTTTCCTGTTGTGTTGCCATTTCCCTTTCATATGTATAATACAGCTTTGTATTTTCTTCATCAGACCAAAACCTGAATCTGAATCCCGAAATTGACATGTGGGAAATCATCAGTCAACTTGTACAGTCAACGTAAAATAGTTAGTTGCAACAGATCTTTATTTATATAGCAGTAGGATGCGTAACGATATATTTGGCCACACTGACTTCAACTGACTATATGATGCTGACTGTACGTCCGCGTCCGCTCGTACCTACTTTCCTATTTCCTTAACATTTTATTTTATAAACAAGAACAAATAAAATTAAATCATCGAATTGCATTGCAACATAACTAGCAGTAGGTATATTTCATTAATTTTTATTGCTCAATTATTAGGTATTATGAG
The DNA here is from genome assembly GCA_022674325.2 of Grapholita molesta. Lineage (NCBI taxonomy): Eukaryota > Metazoa > Arthropoda > Insecta > Lepidoptera > Tortricidae > Grapholita > Grapholita molesta. Next base: position 15,598,557 of record CP053124.2, on the reverse strand, counting down.
AATATAAATATACCAAATTTTATAATATAGATATATTATAACGTCCATGTCGGGTAACGCAGATTATGTTAAATAATAATTATTATGCATTTATTTTTTTAGGTAGGTATACCAATAAAAAAAATTATCAATGTGTTGTTGATATGTTAAATTAAGTATTTTTGATAACATTTACCTAACTAATTAATTTAGTATTGCACATACATATCTGTATATATAATGTAATGGTAGGTATTGAATGAAAACGTAATATATGACGGTTTTCCCAAGCGGCAACAAGTTATAAAACTCATATGTCATATCCTGCTTAGTCCCGGCACTGGCAGGTAAGTCCGATACATTTATTGTAAACATAATAATTGTACTTAAATAAACAATGTATAATATTATGTAAATTGGTTACAACCGAAATATAATAAAATCATCGGAAGATAACCATATTGTCTCCAAAATGTCAACTACTTTTAAAAACATAAGTGCGGATATAATGATCATTATATCGGTGATTTGGGAACTGAATTTTTTTTTTGTAATATAATGACATTAGTTTCTTTAAACTAACTTACTGAATAATTCCATTACTAAGAATACAATTGAACTCAACAGATCGTAAACAACTTTTCTGTATCAGCCTGTACATCAACTCGATATAATAATCCAAGTTCAAGGCGCACCGCGCCTGGGTACAAGATTCCTCCCGCTAGGAGCGCGCTACCATTCTGCTGCGGGTACTAGGACCAGCCTCATCCTGCCGGAACACAGAAACAACTGAAGATCACCCAGCGTAGAACACTGGCTGACGAGACCGGCTGCTGAAAAAACAAGTGACTGCAATTTGAAAGTTCTAGACGGATTGTAAACCGACTGAGATAGCAACGATGGGAAAAATGCTGTCAATTTGGATATTAACATTAGTGTAAGTATTTTTTACAGGACCTTCCTTTGGTAATAATTATGTATTTAAGTATTTATACTCATGTGTCTAGTATTAAGTCTTATTGGTCAGGTCAGATTCAAAATAAATATTTTTTCACCTCAGCAGCTCGAACATGTCTACTTTCCTCACTCCAGGGAGTGAGGAAAATGCGACTTTCCACACTTTCAGAGAGTGAGGAAAGTTGCTACTTTCGTCACTCCAGGGAGTGAGACAAAGTAGCTTTTTAATTGACGACCGGTCTGGCCTAGTAGGTAATGACCCTGCCTAAGAAGCCGGTGGTCCCGGGTTCGAATCCCAGTCAGGCCATTTATTTGTGCGATGAGCACAGATATTTGTTTGTAAGTCATGGGTGTTTTCTATGTATTTGAGTATTTATATGTATCTATTTATTATAATAGGACATAATGGACTCCCTTAACACCACTACCACGTTCGGACCCTCACAAATTAATCAAAAATTATAATTTTGAAATGTACATATATCTTAAAATGAAAATTATTTAAACAAAATATTAAGTAATGAAGCCAGTGCAGTTACAGATAAAACACTTAAATGAATGTGGTTAACTTGATGTTAATTTTTTTACAAGATTTTATTTAACTTGATGTATGTATTTGTATATTTATCCGGATGGAATTTGCAACTCAATTTTGAAGCAGACATCTTTAACCGATTGAGCTGAAATTTAGCACACAAATTTATGTAATTTCGGTTACAATGCAATATTATGGTACCACTGATCTGATCTGATGCTGGAGTCAGAAGGTAGCAAAAGCAACTCCTAAAATACACAAGATAAACCCTTGGTGTTTTAGGCTCATTAGAATCCTTTCGAAGAGTAGATGTCGATTGTGAAAAAAAGTACAGTCGGCAATAAAAGCTTGTACTAAAAATTACATTTTTGGCAACTTATTTAACCTTTAATATTATGTTCTCACTACTGAGGTGAAAAGTTGTATGTGTCACACTAGAGTAAAGTTATTTTACATCTCGTGTTTTTGAGTGCCTCGCTACGCTCAAGATTCTAACACTAGAATCGTTCGCTTACTCGGGACTCAAAATAAACACTCGCAAGAAAAAACAACTTTCCTCTCTTGTTGCACAAATAACTATTTAAATGAACTGCTACAAGTAGTACACTTACTTATTTATAGAATTGTGTACTGTAAGTATACAATTTGAAACGATGAAGCGTTTCTTTTTATTTTAAAATAAGTAAGTAACGGAACTGAAAGATTTTTGAGCACAATCGTCACTTTTTCTAAAGTATATCATCATCTATTATTAAATATGTATTTATATGTTTAGTAGTGTAAGTATTTAAAAATTGAAGCAAATCAAAATAAAAAAAAATATATATATATGTACGCGTCGACTTGAGAACCTCCTCCGTTTTTTCGTCGGTTAAAAACCAATCGATTTAGTTACTTGGGATTTTCAGTATTATACTCGTCAGGGCTGCAATAAGTGGCAAAAGTTCAAATATATAATTAATTATAAATATCATGAATAAGAGAGTAGGTATACAGTCAGCAGCAGAAGTTCACAATGATCTCACGCTCTTGTTCTCTTAAAGATAAAGACGTGTCATACAGTGGCGGCGAGACAATTTTTTTCTTAGGCAAGACGGAGCCTATGTCTTTTCTTCTTGAGCCCAAGGAAAACCGCTGATCTGCAGTAAAGTTAGTCAAGCAGGTGGGAATCGGCTTGCATAAACGCGCCGCCTCTGCGTGTCATTTAGTGCATATAATATCCAGTAGATATTAGACATTAGCAACCCCTAATAAACGGATATGACATACACACTTTGCTACATACTTTGTTTAAATTTAATGGTGCCGTATCCTTGTTCCCCGTTTTAGTTGTGCCGTATCCTGCTCGGATCGTTACACTCTACCCGAGCTGCCCCCTGGCGAGGCTCCGGACCGCATTCTCAAGTTCATGGAAGACACGTACAAGACCGGAAGAGGAAAGACAGCATCCGAGGCAGGGGAACCTCTGATCCTCACCCCGTTGATAGAGCAGAATAAGCTGGAGGAGGCTAGAGAGGCGGCGAAGGTTGATTCTGATTATATACTGCCTGATATGGACAGCTATGCGGGGTATTTGACGGTAAGTTAAATATTGCGAAATTAATTATAAAATAATCACAAGTATAAAATTCCTGAGAATGTACTCTACTCAAACACCAGAATTTCGAAGCAAGAAATGGCTGAAATCGCATTATTGTTTATTTATGCTATATAGATAGAAATCGCTCTATACACTGTTTTAGTTAAGTTTTTTTTTCTAATATATGTAACCCGGTTAGAATGTAATAACCTATTCAAAAATGACGATGCACTTAAAGTTACCTCAACACTTAACTTTCTTCGTGTTCGAAATAAAAAGTAGGGTGTTCAACTCGGGTACTTTTACACTAACTATTTTGCGCTCTCATCAGAAGGGTGCAAGTTACCTATATCTCGGTAGAGAATCTACTATTTTCAAGTAACGTAAGGCGCCGAACGACGAACTTCTGACGAACTTCTTACTTCTATCTATCTACTTCTTAGTATGATTAACTGTGGACGGGCAGAGATGCAGAACTTTAAATTAACACTTGTGTTTATAGGTAAACAAGGAGTACAACGCAAATCTCTGGTTTTGGTATTTCCCGGTGACAGACAAAAAGGTGGAAGATACTCCGTGGATCATCTGGCTGCAAGGAGGACCAGGCGTCTCATCCCTATATGGGCTCTTTACTGAAATTGGGCCATTTATTGTTCATGAAGACGGAAATTTGGAAGGTAACTTCCCCACTAATTAGACTTACACACTAACCTTACTTACGTAAGCTAATGGGAATTGATTATAAATTTTATAACGGGTGCATTATTATTTATTATAGGTAGTATTAGGGTAGTACACCGTAATAACTTATTTAAAATCTACTTTTGTAGACATCAGTAAAACTGGTGTTGTTCTTGTCTTATTAATATAACGAATGCCGAAAATATATGTTATTTATTACAGAAATTAAGTATTCGTGGGGCAAGAACCACTCGCTGCTGTTCATCGACAACCCTGTTGGAACAGGCTTCAGTTTCACTGCTGATGACCGAGGATATGCCACCAATCAAACCACGGTAATATTTAATTTACAAGACAAACTACAGCTTTTACCACTACAAGGATTTTCGTTAAATGACGTTATATTTCAGATTGGTGAGAATCTATACACAGCACTTCAACAATTTCTAACTATGTTCCCTGAACTAAGGAAGGCGCCACTGACCATAGCCGGTGAATCGTACGCTGGCAAGCACATCCCGTCCATCGGCATACAGATCCTGTGGAACAGAGAGAAGGATGCGGACCAACCGATCAATCTGCAGGTAGGTCAGAGTGGCACCGTAGTGTACGATGACTAATAAACGAATGACCTCGTACCTACGAGTCGCAGGGAGTCGGTGTTTGTAGTGTTCTAAACATCGCTCCCTAGCGCAACCAGTCGCCAGCTGCCAACAAATTGTATGCAGCTATATGAAGGGTATCGCACCTGGTGTCGACTTGGCTGCGCAAAGTTGCATATAATTTGCGACTTATTGCGCCGCCATGGTGTCCCGGTGAAATATATGTAAGAAGAAAAGCAAAAAATAAAAACAGAGTTGAGATGAGTTGCGGAAAATACGGGAGGTTAAGGTGTTAAGTTGATTTAAGGCACGCTACGCAAAGATTATTTTGTATTTATTTAGTATGTCTCATAACAATCTTGTAATATTAAAAATGTTTAGGTGAGTACTTACACTTAGTCGTCGGTACCTATTGTAAACTAAATGAGCATAATTAACCTTCAGACAAAGTAACTCTTTGGTAAACATTTTTAATATTTAAGTATTTAACTGGTGATTTGCATTATTGACTTCTTTTGGTTCTTGACAAAGTATTACAGGAAATGTACTATGTGTTTAGGATGTGTGAAGTGTTTTTTAACTTAAGGCTCTTCACTAATAACGTTGCATCGGAGAGTTTTAATCACACGCTGAGCTGTTCTCCTCCCGTCCTTTTCGTCTTTAAAGGATGACTCATATAGGACCGCCCGCCGGTCTGACTGCCCCAATGCGACCGACTCGACACATTTATTTTACAAGAAATAAAACAAACGCTTACCGGGTGACGGTCGCGTTATTGTAATAAGCGAGTGATCTGCTGCTCGGGCCTATGTCTCGGTGGGGGCTTGACGGTAAATCGGAAAACTCGACAACGAATCGGTGAGGTGTTGAAGGCGAAGCTACCGTGAGTCATCCATAACAGTCAGTACTTACCATGGTTGTGACTTTGAGGTTTTCGCTACGTGTATCGAGTTTGCTATCTGTGCATCTCGCTTGTACTATTTTAGTGCGAACGAGATGCACAGATAGTAAACTCGATTCACGTAGCGAAACCCTCAAAGTCACAACTCATGGTATGGGTATGTACAGCAGACTGGCAACACGCAGGTAATCCGAACTCGATGATCTGTACTTACCGTATTATCCTGCCTTTCATATTCCCAGGGCCTGGCCATCGGCAACGGCTTCATCGACCCGCTATCGCTCCAGCGCTATAGCTACTTCGTGCGCGAAGTTGGGCTGGTAGACGACAACGTGGCGGATTCGATGCGACATCTGGAGCTAGCCGTCACGCAGTTTATTAACAACGGGGAAATGGTCAAGGCTTATGCTGTAAGAGTTTATTTTTTTTTAAAAGGATATTGCTTGGGTTTCGAGACAGGTTGACGTATAGGTACATACAAAAAACATATTAAGCTTCTTTTCTTCCTAATAGGTAAAACTGAATCATGATAGAAGTGTGGGTTCATTAACTAATCATCGTCAATAACTAGTATTGGCGGACTACTACTAATAAAGCACGCACCCGACCATAAACAGTATCGATTAGAGATTCATATTAAGGGGCCCATGGGCGACTACAGATCGCCTAACTTAACTATTTTATATAGTCCTTATACAACACGAGCTGGCAATTTGGCAAGTCCGACTATGCATACAGAATCGGGATGTGACTCTTGACAAGAAGTTGCGTGGGTGTTACTGGGGGAAACGCGGACAGTGAACGTGCTAAGACAAATCATAAATGTTTTTATTATATTCCAGTACTACAACTACCTGTTAACGACATTCTTACGCGAGTCCCAACTGGACAATCTATATAATTTCCTCCAAACCGACATCGGTCTCGGCGGCCCCCACATCGAATACTTGGAGCGCAGTGAAGTGCGCCGCGCGCTGCACGTCGGCAACACCAACTTCACGTCTGTCGGCGTGGTGTACAGGAAGCTGGTGCCGGACTTCATGAATAGTGCCAAGACGTGGCTCGAGGAATTATTGGAGAACTACAGGGTTATGCTTTATAAGTAAGTACTATATTACCTGCCTATTAACGAAATTCTTACACGAATCCCATTGGATAACCTGTGGAATTTCCTGGACACCGACATCGGTCTCGCTGGCTCCATATCGTACATGGTCGAAGGAAGCTGGTGCCAGACTTCATAAAAAGCCAAGGTGTGGCTTGAGGAGTTATTGGAGAACTACAGGGTTAAGCTTTATAAGTATAACTTATAGTATCACTGATCAAAACTGATGTATAAATATTTACCTATCGATGAATTGTGATTGTGTCTACGTGTTTCTGATTAGAATTGAAATGAGGTGCCGATCCCTCATCCAATATGCAATCTCAGTAATAAAATTTCAACTTAACTAATATCTTCAAAAACCTCTCTAGTGCCTAGTTGTCGAAGATACATATCTTTGTAAAAACCATATAGGTTTAATATTAATTGAAAAACTAAAAGACGAAAATGTCAATTTCAGTGGGCACCTGGACATCATCGTAGCGTACCATCCGTCGGTGAACACATACAACTCTCTGAACTTCTCGGGCACGAAAACCTACAAGACCGCAAAACGCAACCCTTGGTACCACGACGACCAACTAGCCGGGTAAGATTTAAAAAATACGCAGTTCATGTATTGTGGAACTAGGCAAAGTAGTAAACCGGATGGTTTTTCGAGGATATCGTTCTTTTTTTAAAGTAATTTTGTATTAAACAGAAACTTCTGGTTACTTATTACCTACACACTGCTTAAAAATACCGAAAATACAAAATTATCCACTACGTCTAGCGCGACTCGAACCCTCTACCCCGGTCGATACTGGCTCCCTATCTGCCAACTGAGATACCGAAAGTAATAAAGGATATAGGGGCAAAATTCGCAGCCTAAGGCCAAATCTTTGTCAGCTCAGCTGGAAGTGGGATGGTATCCCACAGTGTAAAATTCTAGTCTCACACGAGTCAGTTATTTTCCAATTATTTCCTTATACCTATATCTAAGCATTTTTTTTATGTCAGATTCGAAATTTCTAGAGTTGTAGCATAAAGCCCTATAATTTTAATTGTCCTCATTCCTGACCCAGTCTTTAGTAGCTATCCATAGCCCAATAATATACGCATTTTTCAGACCAGCTGGCCGCTCTACCACACAAACTTACTTATATTAGCCGCTAAAACAACGTTCCTATTTTTTAGATACGTCAAAACTGCGGGAAACCTGAGTGAAGTGATGGTCCTAGGTGCAGGACACATGGTGCCCGCGGACAAGCCGGCACCCGCGCTCGGCCTGATCTCGGCCTTCGCTCGAGGAGTGTCTTTAGATGAAGACACAGGAAACCTTGTCAGCATAGACAAAAAATCTCTGCGGACTCGCCAACTTCCAGTGCAATAGTAAAATTAACCTTAAGTTATATTACTACTTACTTACTTTGTAAAACTTTAAATAAATAATTAAACACGTTTTTGGTCTATTTCGATCTAATCCAAAATAGTAAAAAGTAAAAGTCACGTAGTTGCAACAGATAGCAACTGTAGAAGTATAGAGCTGATCGCGGCAGGTGGTATAATGCAGATGACAACAAAATCCTCGCAACGAAAACGGCTATACTTTTGTTACTATTTGATCCGGCAATTGGGAAGTACGGTACAGTCACCGACTTTAATTTTTGAGCCACTTACGGTTCAAGCTGTTTCTTTTGTTTAATGCTTACTCTATGAAATGCCCACTGTAAGGTGAACCCTAAATGGCTCAACAATTAAAGTCTCTGACCTTACTAATTGGTTTTGGGAGTACCCATACAGTAACTCCCAAGATTGCTCGCCTTAAGTGGTTTATGGTTACTTTGTAGGCCTTCCACCCAAGCCTTCACCGATGAAACACTAGTTTGCCATTGGCATTGTATAAACCACCACCACACACATGGTACATTGGTATGATATCTTAAACCAGTGTGTGTTGCCAGCACAATTGCCAGTGATGTGATGACATCGCACTGAAACGTTGTCGCTTAATATGGGCCTCATAAAAAGGCTGATGCATCAAAAATAATGTAATTCGCAACAAAATGTAAGTAGTAAGAAACCAATATAGCCGTCCGGATAGCTGAAATGAAGTGGCAGTTGGAGGGGCACATGCAAGCCGAACAGATATGATGATGCTGATGATGGTGGTGGATACAATACATTAATGAAAAAATTTCAAAATATCATTAGTCAAAAACTGCAACTAGCAGGATGTTGACACTTAGTATTTAAATATCCTTCGCCTTAAGAGGTCACGAAAAAATCCCCGAGTTAAATTGATTTAAATTGGCCGACTTTCTATGGAAACCAGACTATAGCTACGTTAGTACTCTTTATTATGCTGTGTTATGCTATAGCCTTTTCGTGATATTACTTTATGATTTATTTTTTTCATATTTATGAGTGCGACATGAGTTAGGCGTAAAACTAAAATGTATAGAAATTTTGGAACTGGTTTTTAACTTTTTATTGTTAAGATATAATCCTTTTTTGATTCTAAATGTTTTAGAATATACCTGTAAATCTTAATGTAAAGAACCATATAAAAATGAAAATTGTAAGTATGTATGTACACTGAGTTTTAGAGTATTTTTAACAATTAAAATCTCCTTTGTAAGTATTTTCTTTGCATTATGAAACGATTTTTGTGCAAAACGGGAAAATATTATGACATATTTATTTCCGCGACTGGCAACACTTACTGTGGTGACGTTTTCCAGTGTCGTGCCGTGTAAAGATCTGAGAAAAATCGTCTGAAAAAGGAAAAACAAAACTTTTCGAGTGTTATTTCGTGTGCTAAACGTTAAGTTCGACTATGTGGACTGTATTAACACATGATACTACAATTTAGTTGGTTTTTTGATGTGATATCAAAGGAATAACATCTCATCATGTCTAAGAAGCTGTCGTTATTCGTTTGCGCACTATCCTTACTGACATGTGTAAAAACGTTTTATTTACCCGGCTTAGCCCCGGTAAATTACTGCAGTAAAACCGGCGAGGATAACGCGAATACTTGCAAAGTAAGTACAAACCTACTTATGAAATAAGCACCGAAAATACGCCCAAAAGGCTTTGGTCTTATAAGCCGTCAAATCACGATTTGACAATTCCGTTGTTGCGATTTATTACTTCTCGCTGTGAAATTATTGATAGTGATAGCATATAAAAAGCGCTAATGATTAGCCTAGCAGCGTTAATTATAATATTTAATAATCATTTTGTAAAACAGGTTGAATTGTGAAATAGAAATTGTAACTATGTAATACATTGTTTGTTTTTTTTTTCAGAATGAAATTCCTTTGTATGTCAATAGATTAAACACAGAAGAGTCAGTGATACCATTTGAATATCACCACTTTGATTTCTGCACGACAGATGAGACTCAATCTCCCGTAGAGAACCTCGGACAAGTTGTGTTTGGGGAGCGAATTAGGCCAAGTCCGTACAAGCTGAACTTTATGGAGAATGTTGATTGTGCTGCTGTGTGCACAAAGACTTACAAGGCATCTAACCCGGAATCACTTAAGAAGCTGAACCTACTGAAGATGGGAATGGCCCTTTATTACCAGCACCATTGGATCCTGGACAACATGCCAGTGACCTGGTGCTACTTGGTGGACAAGGAGAAGACTTACTGCAGCACTGGATTCCCTATGGGCTGCCAAGTCAGGAGAGATTTAGTAAGTTAGGACTTAACGTTAGCTAAATCTGATTAAAAATGCTAGTTAGTGTGTAGTTTTGTATTTATAGACAAATTACAAAAATGAGAGTCTACTAAAATGTCTGAAGCGGAGGACTCTGTAGTAATGTTTCCTCCAAATTCAAACTAGGAGAGTGGGTTCTTTTGTCAGTGAAGTGGGGCACATTCTAGGATGTGTAAATACAATACCAATTTATTAGTATATACAACACACCCACACAAACATGACATGACACAGCAACAGCAGCAGCAGTTTGGCAGGATTGACTACAGGTTTGGCCTAGTGGGCGCCTATGAAGCCAATGGTCCTGCCTGGGTTAAAATCCCAGTTAGGGCATTTTTTTTTTATGACATAGGCGGCAAACAAGCAGACGGATTGCCTGGTGATAAGCAATTACCATTGCCCATGGGCACCTGCAACATCAGGGGAGTCACAAGCGCGTTGCCGGTCTTTAAGGGAGGTTGGAGCTCTGGGAACCTTACTCACCATCAGGAACACAACACTACATACCTGAAAGGTAGCAGTGCTATTATGGCTGTGGTCTTCTCTAAGGAGAAGGTACTTCTCCAGTTGGGCTGCCCCAGATTCAAGCGTGATGGTCATCGCTGTACCCTACCTCTCATAAATTATTTGTATAATAAGCACAGGTATTTGTACCTTAGTCATGGTTATTTTCTATGTATGTATTTGTATATTATATATATTGTTGGCTGAGTACCCACAACACAAGCTTTCTTGAGTTTACCTTGAGGCTCAGTAAATTTGTGTAAGAATGAAATTTATTTACTTTTAAATACGGTTGACATGGTATAAGAGAAAAAGGCTCCTAAACAAAAGCAGTTTAAAAATAATAAATACAATCTTTCTTATTTATATAAAGTGCATATATACAACTATTGAACAATGTCATACTGGTCCATAAAAAACTTGTAGCACTTGCCCCAAGTTTGCTCCATGACCAATATGGCAATTTTATTTAATAATTTTAAAAATATTAGAATAAGAAGTACATGTATTGTGTGTTAAATGTATATGTGAATGATGAATAATGCCTTGGTATTGTAAACGTCCGTAGGCTGCGGTGACCGCCTACCATCAAGCGTGGGCCGCAAGCTTGTTTGCCACCTTTGTGGTATAAAAATGTATAGATAGAGTACCAAAATCAGTACAGAATTTTTTTTTGCCAATATGAAAACAATAGGATATATTTTTGTATACATTGTATGTGCTCATAATTTTAAACTAGTCTGTATGGTATTGGTATACATAATCTATCTATCCTAGCACAGCACATTAGATGATTCACCACAATGGTTTATGTGGAATGTGTTGGATAACCCATTTGTTTGGTTGCTTTTTCAATACAAAACATGTGGCAATGTGTGTGAGATAAGACATAACTTGTGGCATTTTAGTAAACAATAGTTTGTGTTGTTATCATTCTTACAATGTGCGACTTTCTTTGTTACAATATCATGTTACTTCTGTGATGTGCTCAATAGGGCTAACACTTATAAGGGTAAGTAAGTGCAATACCATGAGCCTTCTACCATGCAAGACAGAAATACTGAAGACTACTCGTGGTCAAACTACAATATCATAATCACCAGTATACTTAAAACAAGACAATTCAAAAAGCTGCCATGCGCAAGTCGGACTCGGGCCACTGCGGATTTCTGGCAGTTTCTATAACTACTACATACTTATAATATCAAGTTAAAAATGGCAAAACAAATCATATTTCTTTATGGGAGCCCCCTTAAATTAAATGTTTATCCTACAAAGCGGGGTAAACTGTCTCTGGCTTCTCTAAAGGGCAATAATGACACTCCTGAAACCTATACCTTAAGTAATAGGCCTAAGTATTTAAATTGTTAGCCCTTTAACAAAAGACTTTGGTACAGCAGACTGTATGAAGTGCCCAACTGGCCAGCTAGAATGACGTAAAATAAGAATGATCATTTACATTGTTTGGGACCCGGGTATGTCCTTAAACTAAGTCCAACAATGAGAGGTAGGGCACAGCAATGATCATCACACTTGAATCTGGGGTAGCCCAAGGGGAAGTACCTCCTCCTTACAGAAGACCACAGCCATAATAGCACTGTTACCTGAAAGGTAGATAGTGTTTTGTTCCTGATGGTGAGTAAGGTTCCCAGAGCTCCAACCCCCCTTAAAGGCCGGCGACCCCCTAGTGTTTCGGGTGCCCATGGGCGATGGTAATTGCTTACCTCCAGGCAATGCGTCTGCACGTTTGCCGCCTATGTCATAACAAAAAATACTACGTTAACTTGCGTAATTTATCCTGGGCTTCGCTTATTGGTCGACATTTATCAAAGTATACCAAAAAACAGGAACACATCTAAACCTATTTTATATATTTCACAGATACACTGGGTCTACATAACTATTTAATTTCCTTGATAATTAATTAAATTTTATATAGGATACATGCACACCAATCGTAGCGGCTAATCAGGCTCCGGTCGGCGCGTACTTCCTCTTCAACCACGTGGACATCGAGATTACCTACCACAGCGGGGCCGAGGAGGAGTGGGGGGTGGGCTTCGGCGAAAATGGCGGCAGGATTATCTCTGCTAAGGTAAATTAATCCCACCAATAGTACTTGATAAGGGAGATAAAAAAACCTCGTATAATTCTTATCCTCAAAATTAAACTTATCAGGCGAGCTAATTTTAAAGTCCAGTATCTAATTGAGAATGGCAATGAAGTATAATGAATCTGTCCAACTTTATTTTAAACTTAATTTTACGAGTAACCTCCATCATCATGTAGCGCCGTAACAATTATTTTACTCGAGGCGACAAAGACGGTCTTTTTAACTGTATTAGTTAAAGAGAGGGTATCTATCTACTATATGAATACTGTCGCGTCTAGCTGTACCCCGCGTTATTACCCGCGGTTTATTAGGGAAAAAAACCTAGCCTATGTGTTAATCCAGGGTGTCAGCTAACTCCATACCAAATTTTATTAAAACTGCTCCAGCCATTTAGATGTGAAGAAGTAACAAACATACTCACAAACTTTCGCCTTTATAATAATCATATAGTGTTGATAGTATAGATTGTTTCCAATGTTTAATATTCAATTGTATCAGATCAAACCAGCCAGCATCCGGCACATGAACACCGAAAAGGAAAAGCTGGACTGCAACACTCGAACGCCCCTCGAAATACCGAACACCCTCACCGGAGACGAAACCTTCAGCATCACCTACTCCTACCGAGTCACGTTCCACCGGAACAACACCATCAAATGGTCATCCCGGTGGGACTACATCCTGGAATCGATGCCGCACACTAATATCCAGTGGTTCTCCATTTTGAACTCACTGGTTATAGTGCTGTTCCTCAGTGGAATGGTCGCTATGATATTGCTGAGGACTCTTCACAAGGATATTGCGAGATACAATCAGATGGAGTGTGGAGAGGACGCTCAGGTAAGCGCTTATTATTAAATTGGTTTTATTATGATTATATAAAGAAAAACTGAAAATAATCTACTTATGGACGTTGACAGGTTTCGCGGTTAAGGGTAATATAATTTTCGAAAATGAAAAACTAAAGAGCGAAATTTTATATCTTCATCATCATCATTTCACCCATAAGACGTCCACTGCTGACCGTAGCCCTCCCCCTTGAACCTCCACATGTACCGGTTGGAAGCGACCTGCATCCAGCGTCTTCCGGCGCCCTTAATGAGGTCGTCTGCCATATTGTGGGTGGACGCCCGACACTTGCTGGTCCGTGGTCTCCACTCGAGCACTTTTCGACCCCATCGGAAAGCTTCTCTGTTTGCAATGTGGCCTTCCCATTGCCACTTCAGCTTGTTAACTCGGTGGGCTATGTCGGACTTTAGTTCGCCTACGGATCTCCCTATTTCTGATTCGACCGAGATAGATAGAGAAACTCCGAGCATAGCCCTCTCCATAGCTCGTACAGCGACCTTCAGTTTTGAGACTTTATATAAAGTTTTTTAATACTGAATTAAATTTTACACACAATACTGAAATGATACCGGTATAATTTAGTTATATTACCAAACGAAGTCGATGGTGATAAATGTTTCCTTTTGTACATCAGGAAGAGTTTGGTTGGAAACTGGTACACGGGGACGTTTTCCGGCCACCGCGACGGGGCATGCTGCTGGCAGTCTTCCTTGGTTCCGGGGCACAGGTAAATAGCAAATATATATCTATTTTTTTAAATATGGTTTCCATCAAATATGCATTGATTGATTCATCAGTCATTGCTAATGTGGTGTAGTTACAAATAAATAAAATATTGTAATAAGTTTGTTGTCAGAGTATGCTGTTGTTCGGTAGTAGGCGTTGCGTTTTATAAAGTGGTAGTTAGACTTTACAAAACGTCACGAGAGTGGGATACGCATTTTGTGAACAATTCTTTATTAGTTGCACAATATTGCATTGTGTTTAACATGTGGGGGAGAAACGTCTCTTTTTGTAAAGCAATTGTAGAATTGTAGTTGCCTTTGGGGAGTTGTGTATACGGGCGTTTTCAAAAAAATGTGCACCCAATTACTGAAAGTTGTTTAGAAAAGTTAAATCATAGTCAGTTTCGTGACGAAAATTAAGCGTTAAATATCGATAAAAGCTTGGTTTTCAAACTTCAATCGATATTACAACATAATAGAAGGCAAAAAGTCGATGTTCATAAAGATTTAATGCTTAATTGTCGTCACAAAATGGGTGTACCAAATTTTGACAACTCCCATACGCTACTATTGATGCTGAATTTAGTCAATCTTATTATGGGTTTCTCCAGACAAAATGAAAAAGAAGCGGCTCTTAATTCTGGTACCTTAAGTAAAAACATAAAGCCAATGCCCACCGCCTACCTAACAACTACCGCGCTACCTACTGCCTAATTGAATTTTTCCATAAATTTGGTTGTTATATCGTAGCCATTAAAATAGTTACGCGCTTGACCCAGTCCGCTGGGCGCGAGATATTATCGCGTGTAAACGCCGGTCGACCTACGATAACGCTCAAATATACTAATTTGGAATACGTGTTAGTGCAGATTGATTTATTTTACGCATAGGTGACTTTTTATTTATTTACTTTCACCAGCAACTTATACATACCAATAAATATTTCATCAAGGCGTTTATTATATTTTTATAATATGCCCAAGAGCCGTTACAGGTATTAACAAAAAATAAATAAAATATAATATTAATAATACTTTTACATATTACTACAGAATACTAAATACTGAGATACTAAAATTTAATACCGGTTAATTGGTATGAAAATAATACCGGTATTCAATCACTGACACGAGTACATCTTACTGTGTATATGGGGATGACCAAATTAGGGGTCCAGTTTTTTTTTTATATAAAATGCCTAATTTAATACTTAAGTTTAAATAAACAACTGTAATGTAAAGAAACAACAATATTTTTACACATATATATATATTTTTTCATTTGCCTTGAATTATTTGACTCAAGTTTAGAGAAAGTAACGCGTTTAATACAAGTTACTGCTTCCTTAAGGTCCGGGCAATACATTGTATACCTTTGAAAATGTTTCTAATCTAATAGTTAGTGGTTCCACTCTAGTCATATCTATTATGCCTCAGGCAAGTCTGGAACCGCTGGCACCGCCTTATTTACCATTAGCGGCGCGTCAATTTATATCCTAGACAAGCCGGCAAGTCGGAATTATTATGACAATCTTTTTCTTCACGGAAAACTGCTCTACTATCTGAAAGTTAGTGACAAGCCGGCAGGAATCGACTGTTATTTACGTCACTGTTTACAGGTATTCGGCATGACCCTGGTGACCCTAGCATTCGCGTGCCTCGGGTTCCTGTCGCCGGCCAACCGCGGCGCGCTGATGACGTGCGCGCTGGTGGCCTGGGTGCTGCTCGGCGCGGCCGCCGGCTACGTCAGCGCGCGCATCTACAAGAGCTTCGGCGGACGGCGGTGGAAGAGCAACATCTTGCTGACTTCGATGGTGTGCCCCGGGTGAGCTGCTGTTGTATTTTTACACATCGAATACTGGGTGATTATTAGGGCGTTTGAACCGTTCTTATTACTCTGTCCAGATTTGTGTAGAAATGATCACACAGTGTTATTTTTGCTTTACTGGTAGACAGCTGGGCTGGCTAAAGGATAACCAAAACCTACTTAATGCATATATATAAGAGCGGTTCAAACGCCCGAATAATCACCCTGCTACCATTAGCTACGCGCTACTCACGTCAGTGTATAGCGACAAGCCGCTACAAATAAAGATACCGCCCAACGGTTTCTTCTCCATGTGTTCATAAAACAGCTGTCCATTTTAAACACAAAACTATGAGATTGAAGCATATTAATTGTATAGAAGCGGGTAACTCACGTTTTATAAGTCGAATATTGCTCGACTTGTTTCCCTTCGTAACGAGGAGCATAATCGGCGAAACCGTAACGAGGAGCGTGAACGGCTCATGATTATGCTCCTCGTTACGGAGTGAAACATGTCGAGCAATATTCTACTTATAAAACGTGAGTTACCCGCTTCTATGCAATTAAAACAGCTGTCCAGTTCGTGAGCTAATTTTATTGCTTCGATCTTCCTGGAATCCTATGTCCGGCTGTGCACTGATGATGATGATTTGTTATTTTCAGCGTGGTGTTCTCCCTGTTCTTCATAATGAACCTGGTTCTCTGGGGCAAGGGCTCGTCGGCTGCGATCCCCTTCTCGACCCTTCTGGCGCTGCTGGCTCTGTGGTTCGGAGTGTCCGTGCCGCTCACCTTCATCGGAGCTTACTTTGGCTTTAGGAAGAGGGTGAGCCTTTTAAAAAAAAACATTTTTTATTTTTTGAACATGGCTGACAGAAAAGGTCTGAATAAAAAAAGTTTAACATGTTCGAAGCCGGAAGCAGGCAGAAAATTATACAAACAACGTATAGTTAACCAATTTGATTTGTAGGCCACTTCGAACCTTGTCAGTGACGTTAATAAGAAATCTTATGTAACTTTCCATAGTTATGGCAGAGACGGCGCTATTTGTCCGTCCTTGTCATAGTCTCACATATTTTTGTTTCCCTTCAGAACTGTCAAAGTTGGAGGGATACAAACAAATACAATTGGAGTCTCTTGTATTTTCAACCGAAGTTGCGGTAATTAATACAGAATAAGCTAGGTAATATCTTTTGTTAAAAAGAGTGGCCTGTAAAGCAAAACTATAATGACCTGTTACATTTTGGGCTGCAAAAGCCAGAATATCTTTATCCCTTACTGGCGCTCGCGGATTTCTCCTAATAGTCTATGTCATTTATCTTTTGAGCGTCCGTATCCGTTCACTGTTAATGAATTAATGAAAAATGTATAAACTGAGTCATTATGGACTTTCTTTAGGCATAAACCTATATTATATCTGTATGGTTATTGGCTATTAGGTATTATACTGCGTTTTAAACGTAAAACTGCTCTTTGAAATATAATTTTACTAATTTAGCTTTTTACTTCTCTCAGATACTGGATCACCCAGTGCGAACGAACCAGATTCCGCGCCAGATTCCCGAGCAGTCGCTGTACACGCAGGCCGTGCCCGGCGTGGTCATGGGCGGCGTGCTGCCCTTCGGCTGCATCTTCATCCAGCTGTTCTTCATCCTCAACTCTCTGTGGTCCAGCCAGGTAAGGTCCTCAGTGACAGTGACTGGTGTCTGGTGGTCACCAGAGCGAACAAACCAGATCCCTGGGCATTCGCTGTACACACCGGCCCTGACCGGCATGGTGATTTTCAAATGTTTCGGCACACTTCGACGACTGGTCTGGCCTAGTAGTGACCCTGCCTGAAGCCGATGGTCCTGGATTCGTTTCCCAGTCAGGGCATTTATTTGTGTCATGAGCACAGATATTTGTTCCTGAGTCATGGGTGTTTTCAATATATTTAAGTATTTATATGTATCTACTTTTATTTGTATCGTCATCTAGTACCTACAACACGAGTCTTACTGAGCTTACCGTACGACTAGGTCGATTTGTGTAAGATTGTCCCGAAATATTTATATATTTACTTTTCTTGACTGAAATTTACTTGTTCTCAAGTTGCCAAAGTACTCTGCTTCTACGCATGTACGACCGAAATTTGCATAGATTCTAGTTAATTAACCAAGCGGCCGTTCCCCAGATGTACTACATGTTCGGTTTCCTGTTCCTGGTATTCGTGATCCTGGTGATCACGTGTTCGGAGACAACGATCCTGCTGTGCTACTTCCACCTGTGCGCCGAGGATTACCACTGGTGGTGGCGCGCCTTCCTCTCCTCCGGCTCCACGGCCGGCTACCTCTTCGTCTACTGCTGCCACTACTTCGTCACCAAGCTGAACATTGAAGATGCCGCTTCCACTTTCCTGTACTTCGGATACACCCTCATCATGGTATTCCTATTCTTCCTTTTAACAGGCACAATAGGGTTCATGGCTTGTTTCTGGTTCGTGAGGAAGATATACAGTGTAGTTAAGGTAGATTAGAACTGCGGTGATGTAGTTCAGTGTCTCCTTAGACAGTATGTCGGAGAGATTTTTATAATTCATCACCATCAGTGTATTACATTTTTTGTAAGGTCGGCCAAAATGTTGAGCATTTGCTCTTAGATGAGTATTTCTTAATGGAAGCGCAGTTCTCAATATGCGGCTCAACATACTGGTACAGTCAAAGTAAATAGTTGTCGATGCGACCAAAGTGCCTAAATATGTATACGTGCACCTTAAAGTTGAGACCATAAAGTGCATGTATACATATTTCTGAAGTTTAGTCGTTTAATTATTCGCGATACATAATTTTCCGATAATGGGGAAAACGTGTTTTACCGTTTACGTCGACCTTACATTGACGTGGTTCTTCTACCATATCCACGTTCGAATAATAAAGAAATGTAATAATTGTAATATTTACGAAATCGCAGAAAATTGCATGACTTAAAATAAAATTATATAAATGGGTATATTCGCTGTTAGATCTCAATATTGAGTTAATGTACAATGATTAACCTATTTGACAAATAAATGTTTGTTACTTACTAAACATTTCTTGTCCACCAATATTTTAAACTTACAGAAATGAACTGTACGAATTTGTGCAAAATTTAACTTTATTACCTTGAAATAAAGTTAATAATTATAGGGAAATTTAGTCCCTTTGCCTTATGAAAGGTTGAAATGGTACAGAGAAGTGATTGGTGGAAGAGATTAGAAAAGTCAATGCAATGAAAAGGTTGATGTGCGCAGTAAATTATTAGACATTGTAAATTTGCGGAATGCTTAGGTACCGATTATATGTATACAGTAAAATTCCTGTATGTACATATTTACAATTCGACTTAAATTCGTCAATCGTTGCTTTTTGCAAAGCGGATATGTGTCCAATATTATTTGTTTAATAGTAACCTAGCAGTAATACCAAGATTTAACACATAACAGCTTTGGAAATCACAACGATTTAATATGTAAGTGTGACAAAATCCATCAAATAATGTAAGTCTTTATTCAACAGAATTGTTCGTACATAGTACCTAGGTATAAGTACTTGTGATACCAGTTATGCGTACCTAGCACGAGGTCTGCTCGACTTATATTTTAAAAAATCTGAATGTTTTTTATTTGTCAATGTTCTAATAATTTCTAGAAAAGGTAAAAACCGCGTCCGCTTATTTTTTTTTATTTAAATTAATATCGGGGTCTACATTAGTACATTGTGCAACGAGGATGGTAAGTAAGGTATAGTAAACGCGAGTCTATTAGAAGCCCGACGACGAAGTCGGAGGGCTTTTAATGACTCAAGTTTGTTATACACTTACCACCCGTGGTCCATACAATGTTTTTCATCACATTTGCGAGGAAATAAAATAAATTCGTTGGTAAAATATTAGTTAGTACTTATATAGGCTTAAAATCAAAATACACTATGAAAACTACAATCAGACCTCATCCACTAAAAAAGATTGTCAACAATGTCAACTTTTTTCAATGTCTTCCACAGATAATGTTAACAACTGCGTTTTGTTTTCGAATTTGACAGATCATCCTGCCAAATAGTATCAATTATCAAAATCAAATATAAAACAATTATTTTTAATAAATACTAAACATTAAATTGCAGTCAAATTGAATATAAAGATATGTTCTATACATATTAAAAGTTGGTTTGTAGCAAACTTTTGAAGATATGAAATACACCTTGGCTGTTTGGAAACATCCTCAGTCCGAAGTGAAGTATGAGTTCTATATATTTTTAAAACTAAACTTAACAGCCCGTGTGAGCTAAATCGGCTATAACTGCTCTGTACTCTCGCAAGTAACAACGCCATTGACGAGCAAGTGTGATGAAAAGTATTTAACTATTTACACTAGTCGTCTTCTGTGGTACCAAATACTGGAGTAAGATTTTAAAAATCCTCAAGTCACCATAAAGGTCGCATTTTCACAGAAGTTTCACATTTATGGTGTTATTGCCAAATTATTTAATTGAATATTTCTCCATACTCATAAACATTTTTCATATCGAAAATGTTGTTGATAATTGTGCACTACTTTCTGGCATTTTCTGTTAGAAAGGGACAAAATGTAACAGCAGGTTGAGTTTTTTGGAATTAGAGGGTTAATACATAACTGCTGCCAGATATAATGAAGTATCTTTTTTTATGCCAATGGTGGTAAACGAGCAGACGGAGTGCCTGGTGGTAAGCAATACCGTCGCCCATGGGCACCCGCAATACCAGCGGAGTTACAAGCGCGTTGCCGGCCTTTAAGGGGGGTTGGAGCTGACACCATTGCTGATTATCATATTCTTTTATCTATTTTTTACTACAAAACAATGTTAGAAGACACGAAGGTTTCCGCGATTGCGTGTCACTAGATGGCAGCACCATGGCAAGAGGTCTAACTGTCATAATCCACCAATAATTTTTATCATAATAATTATTTATTGGTGGATTTTAATGCACACTTCTTTACGAACACTCTGAAGTTATAGGGGCGATGTATTCATTTGTTCTTGTTCTATTCACAATTCTGCAGTTACTTATGTTGTTAACTGTATATTTTTGATGTATTTTAATTCTATATGTAGATGAATAACATGCATTTGTATTATGTCAGCTATCTGTTACACGGTACTTTTATGTGTTATTTACTTAAATTGGGTGATTTGTGTGAATATATCAAACAGTCGCCTCCGGTTACAGTAGTGAGCAGGTAAATTTTTGTGTTCCATGGGACTACTAATAGAAAAATAATCCACGACGAAAAAAACGGAGTACACATAGGACGAAAAGTGTCATTATGTCCCATTCAATGATGTATTTTATTCATTATTTCGTAACGTCCTGCTCATAGATAATTTTAACTTATCTTAACATTTATTTATTTCTCTGCAGTTGCATTATATTATTATAATTTAACTGTAAAAAGGTAAAGGATGGATAGATAGAAATAAATGTAATAACTAAGTACTTATAGCATATCTAAAATTATAACAAAAGATGTCTGCAAAAAAAATAGATGCGTAGTATTGTCACTTATAGTCGGTAATCAATTTAAAAATCTTGAGAAGTGCTCCTAGGTCTGTGTACTTATGTACAGAACTGATATGGCGGCTTTATGAGTCATACAGATCAATTAGATTCGCGTCTTTCATGACATTGTGACAATTAAATGTTATAAAGCCAATTTTTTGATTTTATGAAATATCAACATTAACCGCTTATCGCTCTTACGTAAAACAAAAACTATTTGTAATCACGTAAGCCGGTAACTATTTACCACATAAAAGACGATTTTTGTTTTAACTAATCTGTATGACTCTTATACATAATTACTACCATGTAGGCTAGTAGCACCTTTTTGGGTTAAACTTTTTGAAAATCAATTTTGAATATGTTCCAAATATAGTTTAGTGACCTTTATTTTATTTATGCTACGTTATCAGCTACTACGTGTTTACAAATGTCGTCAATAAATGTAATTAATCAATTATGTTTAAAAACCTATTCTTAATTAACTGAAGAAGTTGATGTAAACAATAAAATTGACTATTTTATAAAAAAATAGTTTTTATTTCTGCCTTTATAAATTATAAATAAGTAACATGCCATTAAACAAAATAAACTCAATCACTGCTACTGCTCTCGGACAATTCTGCATCGTCTTTTGGCAAAATTGGCTTCCTTTTCTTAGGCTTTCGCTTACGGTCAATAGTAGTTTTCCTGAATATTTCAATTGCTTTCATTTTATTTTCAAGCAGATTTTGCTTATCTTTTTCTCTCTGTGGTATAATCTCTTGATACCTATCAGTCTTTGGTACATCGATTTCTATACCTTGTGGTACATCTTTAACTTCAACTACTTTGACAATTTGTTTAGAACCTCCTGGTGTTTTCTTTTGTTTTGCTTTAGAAGGTCCTGCTTCTGTATCTGTAGTTACAACTTTCTTTCGTTTCTTAGTAGGTTTTGCGCTAACTTCAGTAGGATTTACCACAACACTTCCTTCTGGACCCATTTTCTGTACAGCTGCTTTGACCCTTTTACTCATTTGGTCTTCCAATGTTTGGAATTCTATTCTCCGTTTGAAGTAATCATGAACAGTCTTTTGATTCTTCCGGTCTTTCATACGAGCTAGCACTGGTTTGATAATCTCATCGAATTTCTGCTGCGACCATCCGAATTTACTCTTTGCGTAGTCTCTTAATACGGTTATGTCCAATTCGCCCCATGTGAATTTATCCTCGCTTTTCTCTACATTTGGCTCCATATACGCTTGGACTACCTATAATAATTAGTTAAAGTATATTGAAAACGCCGTCAAAATTAAAAATGTATAAGGAATAAAGAGTCCAATAAACAAAAAAGTATGAGTAACTTAACCTTTTGAATGCTTTTCCTCTCGCGTCAGTATGTGGCGTGCACCCTAATAATTCGACTAGTAAAGAACGAATGAAAACCTTATCTGTCAGCAGGAATGCCACTTTAGCAGGTGTCGTTAGCGTGGTTGGCCCAGGAGGGCATCGCAACATTAAGTTACACTTGGCGTTCAAAAGGTTAAAACTGATAGAAAATTAGTGACTCAAAAAGTTCGGTAGTATGGTGTACCGAACTATTTGAGTACTTTGAATGCTGCGAACTATATGGCACTGACTGTATAATAAAAGTATGTTGTGAAGCTTGATTTTTGGTAGGTATAATAAAGTAATTAATGAAATTAAATGATGTGAAGCAAAATACTTACTCTACTACTTGGAAAGTCCTCTGACAGAGTAACATTTCTCAGCTTCTTTTTCAAGCTTGTGTTATCAGTTCTCTTCCCAGCTTTAACCCACAGTTTAAATTCCTTCAGCCCGTCCAGCAACTTAGCATATTGAACTTGTTTGGATGACTCTGCTTGCACTTGCTTCTTGTTGAATGGAAAAGAGGCAAGTATCTCCATGGCGGTGACAGGGCCAACACCGGCCACTCCTGTTGTGTAGTCGCTACCAACCAAGAGGGCCAGTAATATCAACTGCTCCCGATTTAAATCTGTAATAACATACAATAATTACCACTGAGTATAATTATATAATTTAATTCTATACAATTTAAGGTTTAGTTTCGCTGAACAAGAGTAAAGAAGGAATAATTGAAACTTTACCAAATTGTCCTTAAACATGTTATGTTTTGAAGTGTAAGCAAAATAACATATTTTATTTTTCGTGAAATTCCGAGAAAAAAAATAATTTTCTAATTCAAATTCAAATTCAGATTTTTATTCGTGATAAACTACATCAATTACAGAAGTGTAACATAAAAACAATTATAATATTCAAAAAGTGTAAATTAAGAAGTTTACCACGAAATGGACCTGCCTCAGTATAAATGCTGACCCGAGAGTCAGCGCTGATCTTCCGGCGGGACCATTTAATATTTGGGAAGTATATTCCAAACATGCATAAACACGGTAAGAATATTTTGAAACTTATAGGTAAAATATGCCCTTTATTTCAATTATAATACTTAGTAAGTATAATACTTACTAAATGATTTCTCAATCCTTTCTGAAACATACTGCAAGACATGTTTCTTTTGATTGAAGAAATTTTTATAAACTGTCTGACCTCCAAACAGCCAAATATCACTGTCATCCGTAATAGTACCATCTGTCAACTTTACTCTTTCCAGAAACGCACACTGCGCTTCCGCTTCCATCGGAGCAACAATGTATGGGATACCGAAAATTTGCAATAATTCTTGTGCCTCTTTTGTCATTTGCTCAGTAATATTCCTACCTATGCGATCAAGTCTACCTTTTTCGTGGATCAAATCATTTTCTTCACTTTGAATCTCTTTGACCATTGAGTTTAATTGTTCATTAGTCAAAGGTTCTTTTGGTTGTCTAGTTTCTTCGTTATTAAGTTGTTTGTTAGACTCTTTAGTATCAATGGTATTATTTATGGGGATGCTTTCTACTTTTTCTGCATTATCTACATCACTACTTAATTCACCTTTTAGTTTATCTGTTTGGTGAGTTGAGGCGGTGTTAGATACTGATCTTATATCATCATGACAGAATAGGTGCCTAGAAACCAAATTTTGATTGTCAGCCACACTGACGGCTTCATTATTACTGACAATATCTTTTTGATTATCTGCCTGTGCACTTGCTAATGGTTCAATTGTTTCTTTTGTTTTTGGTAAAAGCGATTCATCTGAATTTGGTTTATCTACACATTCTAAAGACATTTTTATGGCTATCTGCAGATCATCTTCTAATTCATGATCATCATCCCTGAATACAATGTCTTGTTTTTCAGGCTTTAGATGCTCAATGGTTTTTTCTTGTTGGGCGGTATATTCGTCTGATTTCTTTCGACTCTGACATGTATTCTTGTTGTCTGATGGTTCTTTCTTTGGGACAATATTTGGTAAAATATGGCTCGTAGGTTGTGCATTACTGTTATTTTTAATATTATTGGATTTACCTATGGGTGAAAAAATATCGGCGAAAATATCATCTTCGTCATTTGAAATATCGTCCACTTTCAGTGTAAGTTGTACTACTGGCTTCAGAAACTTATCTTCTACTTCAGGTACTTCTTCAAATTCATCATCAGTATCACTAGACTCTAAATCTTTAACATTAGTATTCACTGTTTCTTTAAATAACTCAACATCATCCAACTCTTTATTACTAGGATTTACACTATCTGTAATATTTGTTTGCTTTACTTCCATAGGCTCTTCAAAACTAGAGTCTAGAGATATTACATCAGGTTCAGTATTATCAACAAACATAACTGATGCTTGAGTAGACTCTACATTCTCATCTGTTGCATCCTGAGCATCTTCTACAAGCTTCCCAAGCTCAATACTTTTTGTTTTGGCTTTAATAGGATGGCCAATTATAGGTCGCGATTCTTCATCACTAGACAATAGTTCAACATTATCAACTATTATTGACTTTTCATTATTTATTTCCTGTAATATTTGGTTTACTTCAGGTGCCTTAGATTTTGTTTTCCCACTTTTCAATAGAGGACCAACCATTTTTTCAATGGTTTTGTGAGTGTAATCACTATATTGCATAATGTAAGCCTTTGCTGTGGACATGTCTGGCTGTTCTAACTCCTCTTCAGAATCACTCATATCCGAGTAATCTGTATCAGTTAACACAGATGTCCAGGAGTCATCAGTCTTGGATTGACATCCACTTGTATTAGGTTCATCAGCACATTCTAAAGACATTTGTATGGCTTTCTGCAGATCATCCTCTAATTCATCATGTGCCTTTTTATCTGTTAGAGATTCTTCTGTACTAGTCTGTGGTTTACCTTCTGCCTCTCTTTTTTCTTTGGCTTTTGCCAATTTTTCCCTGACATTATTAATGAGTAAATACCTAGTGTTGTTATTGGATGCTATGCGTCTAGTAGGCAAGCTCTCTATTTTGGTGTCAATGCCTTCTTCATTTAACAATGTTTCCAGCTCATTCATTGACATTCCGACATCTCCCATTTCTTGTTCTGTTTCTTCTATACATTCTTGTACTTTTCTTCTTTTTAGTAACCTCTGCATCTAAAACCAAACAAACAGAACTAGGAGCATTACATATGTATAATTTTGGGTACATAATTATTTTGCATACCTACACCCTGATCACTAATAAACGTGTAATAAACGTGAGTAAAGCCGTCATTTTAATTAATAAAATACTAATGTATGGATTTGGATGGTTTGCCGTGTGATGCCGGCTGACTAGAATAGCACCACTCCATCTCCTCCCGCGGGTGTCGTAAGAGGCGGACAAAGGGAAAATCCTACGAACGGGCAGCAGCGTCCGTCGAAACCCAATCTACAGCTACTGCGGTCGCCAACCCGCCTGCCAAGCGTGGCGACTATGGCAACTACCCCCAAGATCAATTCATATTTGTGGGAGGCCTATGTCCAGTAGTGGACTGCATACGGCCGAAATGTATGTATGCATGTAATGTTTGGATTAAATTCTATGCTTCTCACAAGCAGCAAATCATTAATTAGATGTTAGATTTAAGCAGATACATTCATTACTTTTAGCTAGTGTTATCTTATCTGATAGTTTTTTGTACTTACTTGAAAATCAGAAAAGTTGTCACTTTCCTTTGGCAATGTGTGGAGTTTACCCCATGAATTCATTTTCCTTGTTTCCTTTAATTCAATAAGTAAATCATACTTTTCTTTTGTTGGCAACTTCTTGAAGTCCTCTGATTGAAGGTCTACTGAGTGTAAATCAACAATGGACCCACTTGAGGTGTCTTCATCATCTGATGACCTAGAAAATTTTGTGTAATTGATTTTTTTATGTCCATATATTTAATTAGATAATAAAGTTATGAACAGCCAGCTTATAAAATATCTATATCTAAATATGTACTTTCTTCTTCAGGAATTTGTTAGCAATAACTAAAATGTTGGAAAGGATCAGTTGAATATGTCAATTGATGTGTAGATTAGATTGTACTAATTTAATTTCATAAGCATAGGTGGTCATTAGGTTGACTTAAAGTCGGCTTTATAACAGTATTGCTACAAGTACAATTACATACTCTGACTCAGACTCCTCTTTCTGCGGCAAGGCTGGTAACTTAAACATGTCATCATTATCTCTAGTCGCTGGATTGGGTTTTTTAGTTGGAGATATTTGCTTGCCCAATAAGCTGCCAATAGCAGTTTTCTTACTGAGTAACACAGCTAACTCTCTTTTCAAACGTTCTGATTCTGAATGGTATTTATTTTTACTGTCTTGCCGTTTTGCCTAAAACATTAAATATATATCATTTAGTGAATTAGAAAAACTGTAATACCATAAAGTTACACACATAACGAGTTTTGTATTGTATATGTAAAACATTATTCTTAATAAACATAAGTAAATATAAATTAAATTTCACAAAAGACTGTAAACTTACAATAGTTTCTTTTTTCAAGTCTGGAAAACCACCATCAAATACAAATACAGGTTTTATTCTGAAATAGAGCAACTTGCAGAGTCGCTGGAAGAGACCTATAAGATGGGCATTTGGTAGAGGGGCTCCTTTGGCATCTTGATAACCTTTCACAACCTGATGCAACCATATTGATATATCTGTGGGAAAATTGTGTTATTTAATTGATAATATCCATCCTTTGAGATAATTCATGCAGTTGTAGTAACAAGTTTGAAGTCAATAAAGTGATCGTACCCACGGCTAGAACTTTATTCTCCAACGTTTCGACAGGTACCGGCTTCCCCGCCGGCTCCACCAGCCGCCACAGACCGGTGACTCCCATCGCACGCGATTAAATTCCACAACACAGTTTTTGTTTCATAAACATACTCAAACTAACAAATACATTTAATAGAACACATAACATAGGTCGTTTCCCACGGAGTCTCCGGTCAATCCTTGGTCTCTTCCTCACACATCGCAACCTTTTCGCTCCATGAACTCCGTATATTCATCACACACACAGTTGCAATTGAAATGTTAGCTACTGGCGCATCACGTTCATAAATATGTGTTTGGTTCACTACAACGTATCAAATGTTTTACTACGTCGAGACGCCCACTCTTTCCCACACTTTATTTTCTCACGCCCCATGCGTAACCCCACATCCTATCCTATGACCGACCGACCGGCTGTCAGTTCAGTCGGTGCTCCGCGGTCCGCGATTCGGCCGACCCTCTGCTATCACTCCGGCGATTCGTTTGTGCGCGTGCAGTCGACACCGCCGACAACACGCTTGCACCCCGCATTATTTAGTCTATGGTCATTTGACAGTTCACAATGTTCACATTTCTAGCGTTGTCGAATTTATCAAGAGATAAACACAAGTTTCATTAACTTTTTTCGTAAATATTGTCTCAATATTCATTTAAAAAATATTACTACAGACTAAAATTCGTATACGGAGTGGAAATATTCATTTACAATTCATGGAATGTTGGCTGTACTGTCCGAAAATTCTGACTCGGAACAGGTGTTTTTGAAAGAAATGTGTTGCAGTTCCCATCATTATTAATTTTTAGTGTCGTGAATAATAAAAAAGTGTATCGATCCGCGTCGGACGGTTCGTGCAGTGACTCGTTATTTTGGCTCAAAAGGGCGAACTGGACTCGTTAGGCGTTTGTAAACAACTGATAAAGATTAAGGACGCCAGTTTGTCTCCGGCAGTGATTTAAATGATGAGGTGGTCTAGGACGTCGTTTGAGGAATCCAGATAGGGGTCATGGTGAAGCATCTGAGCGAGCAGTGGGTGATGACCGCGGGCGACCGGTGAGGTGGCGCCGTGGCGAGGATGCCGCACCAGTTCGGCGCGGGCCTGGGCGGCGCGGTGGGCGCGGCGGGAGGCGGGTCGCCGCCGCCGCAGCACGGCGCGCTGTTCCCGCGGTACGCGAGCGCGGCGGGGCCCGGCGCCGGCGCCTACCGCCCGGAGGAGCGCCGCCTCACGCGCGAGGCCATGGAGCGCTACCTGCGAGACCGCGCCGACATGGTTGTCGTCATACTGCACGCTAAAGTCGCGCAGAAGTCCTATGGTAACGAGAAACGGTTTTTCTGCCCACCACCTTGTATATACCTGTTTGGTGATGGCTGGCGGCTGCGGCGCGAGCGCATGCTGCGCGAAGGGGAAACAGAGCAGGCAGCCCAGCTGTGTGCCTTCATCGGCATAGGAAACTCTGACCAAGACATGCAGCAGCTTGACCTCAACAATGGAAAACAGTACTGTGCAGCTAAAACCCTGTACATATCAGATTCTGACAAGCGGAAGCACTTTATGTTATCTGTTAAGATGTTCTATGGGAATGGACATGACATTGGTATATTTAATAGTAAGAGAATTAAAGTAATATCTAAGCCGTCTAAGAAAAAGCAGTCATTGAAGAATGCTGACTTATGTATAGCAAGTGGTACAAAAGTTGCTCTGTTTAATCGTTTGAGGTCACAGACGGTATCAACTAGATATCTGCATGTAGAGAATGGGAACTTCCATGCATCATCAACACAGTGGGGAGCATTCACAATCCACCTGCTGGATGACAATGAGAGTGAATCGGAGGAATTTGCAGTGCGAGATGGATATGTCCACTATGGTTCTACAGTAAAGCTTGTCTGCTCGGTGACGGGCATGGCACTGCCTAGGCTAATCATTAGAAAGGTAAGTAGTACATGTTATTTCAAGGCTGGTCAAACCCAATAATTTAAAATAATATTTAGTTGAAATACCAACCAACCTAACAAAAATCTGTAAATCACATAGGTATATTTCTTAATTCAAAATCCAATTGACTATTTGTTTTCTGTTTATAAAAGAACTATCAGCAAACATTAGTAGAAAATAGTAACTTTATCAATGTAGGATCTCCCTGTTTTATTATTTAATTGAAAGCTGATGAAAACTTTATTCCTAAAGAGTATTAGGGGGCGAGACACTTCTACCCATGTACAAAAATTTGCCACCGTGCAGTCTGCAGTGTATTGAAATATAAAGGTCTTCCTACAGAACCATTCTAAATTTTATGCAATAAATGTCTTTTATGTAAAATTTAAAATATAGGCTATTGATATTCATACATGCTCTTCCAAATTTGGGTGAAATATTTAGTTTACAAGTATACTCTATTTCATTTTAAGATTTCTTAACATGTTGACTGCGGTACGAGGCTAATTCGTCTTGTACAAGTACTGTTAATTGCGATGTTAACTAATTGCCGCAGCCAAAGTTAATTTGGGTGTTTGAAATTAAAACTTTATTTCACCCTACAACAATAATACACAGACACCAGGCTGTCACTACTGTTTAAAAAAGCTGTGATAGTTAACTTTACTAATAATATATATAATCATACCTAAAGTTTTAAAGTTTTATACTCAAAGCATAAAGTATACTTCCTTAACATATTCACTGCAAGGGGTTGATTGACCTCCCAACAAGTTTGGCTAATTGCAGTGTTAACTTACTGCCACATTGCTGTGGCAAGTAGGTGCTAAATATTTTAAATATATCACTCCTATATTGTCCTCACTATTATTTTGTTGCACTGTATTATTTTCATTTAAACCAGTTTCCATAAAACATTATTCAATGGTAAATACTGGTTAGATTGTTTTTGTAAATCTTCAATGATACTTAGTTAACATAGAATTAGTGTTGGTATGCTCATGCAAAAAAATTAGCAGAGATGTCTGCACATACCTAAGCTCTGTACAGATTACATACAAGGCAATAGACAAATCTAATGTTTTTATCATAGAAGTATAATAGCAACTGCCACAAAAGTTTACCCATTTAAGGCATTAGTCTACAGTCAAAAATCTATCTGTAGAATAAGTTTAAATTTTTTGTCCGTTTCTATGTATCATTATTTAACAGTTCAATATTATCTTAAATATGTAAGTAATAAGTTGTAAATAGCGTAAACAAACCGGTTTTCGGCCGTTTATCCAACGTGTAGACGTTTGGCCTAAATTTAATCTTATTTGTTATTTTTTTATTTTTTTTTTATTATTATCTGTTTTTTTTTTCTTATGGCAATTTGTTATAGTCTAGAACCCAAAAAATCATGTACCTATGTGGGCAAACCTTTTGCTCGTAATTTTAAAATAAAATATTAGGAAAACTAGTAAAAACACTGGTTATCGGCTACTTAGTTCAGATTTCGGCCTTCTGAGTAGGTACTCTCTTTCGTGATGTCGAAGTCCTACGGCCGGAAACAGGTTCCGTAGTTACCAGTAGTTGGCCGTTTTCACCTATCTATTGCAGAAAAAAGCTTATTTTAACTATTTTTGGCCGATTTTTATCCTATTTTACACAATATTCTTAACATTCGTAACTTTTAAAATGTGTGTTATATGTACTGACGGCCAGAAACTAGTTATAAATTCACAAAGATCCTATTATTTACAAATAGGTATAATGCTCTCTACGTTGTTAACAGTAAGGTTTACGTAATAAAAGAAAAAAATGGTCACACACAAAATTGTGATTAAATATGGAAGTAGGTATGATAAGGGTTAATATTTCTTTTTTTATATTTCGGGATAATCTTACACAAATCGACCTAGTCCTACGGTAAGCTCAGTAAGACTTGTATTGTAGGTACAGTCAGCAGCAGAAGTAGCTAAGCATTTGAGGTGTTCAAAATGAGGTCAACACGTCTCTATTGTCTAGAGAATAAGAGCGCGTGTAGGTCATTTTGAACACTTCAAACGCTTAGCAACTTTTGCTGCTGACTGTACTAGACGACGATAGATATAATATATAGATACATATAAATACTTAAGTATATATACACCCATGACTCAGGATCAAATATCTGTGCTCATCACACAAATGAATGCCCTGACTGGGAATCGAACCCAGGACCATCGGCTTCATAGGCAGGGTCACTACCCACTAGGCCAGACCGGTCGTCGGGTCGGTTAGCAGTTTAATATTAAATTTATATAATATTAATACACACCACCGAAAAATAAACACCAAATAACCAACAACAACATTATAAATCTCACCTTTGAAAATCACTCTAGGTACTTGAATATATTTTTTTTTATTTCGAACGTGCCTTTGAAATGGCAATTGTAGCTTTCATTCATGGTCGATAATATAATTTTTAGAATACATAATATAAGCCAACCCTAACGCCACATAAACCTTAGTACATCGGACCACAAACCACATAAACCGAAAGTGTTAAATAGCTACCAACTAATAATACACTTCTTGCCAAGTTAGAAAAATATCTAAAAACCTAAAAATAAGTAAGTTAAGTTTACCAAAGTTTCTTGCTTACGATAAAATAAATGACGGTAAATTTACACGACGGTAAACGGTTTCATTAGACTTTTTTCTAAATCCTATTCAAATAGATATCCTCAGTATCCTCACTGAGCGCACAGGCCTATACTTTAACGCATTCACTGCCACCGCCGCATATATGCGTCACCGTGACTTTCACGCAGTGCCTTCGACGCACAGACGCGTTCATAGTATTAAGTGACTTTCACCCAGTGCCTCCGACGCATATGTGAGTTGTAAATTTCGAAATGTTCCTCTTACGTCTAAAATGTTGTTTGTTGGGCCAGAAGATATTTTTGTAAGAGTATGTATGTAAATAAATTATATAAATGGTAGTAGAAAATAATAAGTAAGTAAAATATAATGCTGATGAAAAGACTATAGGTACCAGTAGCGTGGCGTGAAAGATTTCGTCGGTAAAGCCGGAGGGGCTATTGGGCTCAATTTTGTTTGGAGTTCTTGTACCACAAAAGGCAATTTTAGGCAAGCCGGAGGGAATGGAGTAGTATGGACACCACGCCACTGCTGATAGGTACACACTTGAACAAAGAGGTTTGTTATCAATACAAACTTTAGTGTTAATAGGAAGTTGGATAAGTGGATGACATATGGGTCAATTTCAACAGTACTAGTTTTTAGTGTCATTCCGGTGTAATTCTTTATTTACGTTTCTTCGATGTTTCTTTTAATGTCAATCGACACCTCAGACTGTCCTTTGTTAAGCCTCTTACAGAGCACTTGATAACTTAAGCCTTTTGTGAATTATCGGAGAATAAAAAAAATTACTCGCACGTGAATGATAAGTATACACAGGAATGATATAACACTCCACCTGAATGACATTTTTCCACCGGAATGAAAAAAAATACTCGCACGTGAATGATAACTATACATAGGAATGATATTATACTCCACCTGAATGACATTTTCCCCATCGGAATGAAAAAAATGAACACAGGAATGATATATATACACTAAAATGAGAAAAATGCTAAGAATTGCCTAAATTAGCCAAGTTCAATAATTAACCGAAAATTTATTTCGAATGCCCATGTTCAATGTAGAACTACTCCAATCTAGCATATCGAGTATTTCTTTAAAAAGTGCCACTTTTATCTCGCTCCTTTCCTTAATGAGTTTCCGACTTAGACCCGGAGCTGTGAACAGCTTCTACAAACCCGTCGTTGAGTTCGTCCATCTCGCTTCCTAGACAATCAAAACGGTTCCGGAGCTCTAATGAAAGCTCTCGGGGTTTTGGATTTGGATTGGTGCTGGCCGGAGTGTAGATCTCATCAGTCGCGAACGTTCTAACTTAACACTTATATTCAATGCGCCTTTAACCAGACGGTGATCACTACCGGTCTTAACCGTATTGATCACAGAGACATCATTGAATATATGTTTTTTCGTCGACATGATGAAGTCAATCTCGTTTTTTGTTGCACCATCGGGACTCATCCAGGTCCATCATGCTCACGTTTCTTGAAGAAAGAGTTCATCATATAGAGTCCCTCTTTCTCCAAGAAACCAGCCAGTAGTTGGCCCCGGTGGTTCCGACGTCCGTATTCAAATTGCCCTACTCTCAGCTCTGCGCCGTCTCTCTTGCCCAGTTTCGCGTTGAAATCCCCCATAACAACGGTGAAGTAAGTTTTGGAGCTATGCATGGCCTTTGAGATGTCCTCATACATAGCCTCCACCTCGTCGTTGGAGTGTGTCGAAGACGGCGCGTATACCTGGATGACCTTCAACGAGTATCTCTTGGATACTCTGAGTATCAGGTACGCCACCCTAGACGACATACTCTCGAACTTCACCACGTTATTTGCGAGGGACTTGTGGACGATGAACCCGACACCTCCTTGGGACTGGTGGTCGCCCTCCCGGAAGTGGAGCAAATTGCCGGACTTCAGGGTTATCCTGTCCTCCCCCTCTCTTTGGACTACAGATAACCCTACTATATCCTAATTCAACCTGCTCAACCCTTCCTCCAGTTCCACTATCTTTTCTTCGGTCCGCAGCGTACGCGTGTTGTATGTTGCCAGGGCCAAGAGTCGTCGGTAGCAGGATGCCGCCCGGGGATTCTTAGCACCCCTGATCCCTTTTGTACCCTGGCCGCTACCGGCATAACCAGGGTACCAGGGGCCGTCGGGGACTCGAGGCCGTGGTTTTAAGATGTTCATCTCAAATGAGGGGTATATGCTATAATCGTCACGCTTGGCATGCGGGTTGGCGATCGCAGTGCTTCCACCGCACTCTAGGGATGCTGCTGTCATCCGCCGGTGGTCTTGGCCGTAGTTTTAGGACATACCCGGGTTCATTTTTTTTATTCGTGGCATTCCAAAAGCAAATAAATCTCACATCAAAGTATGTCAAAATCGCGAAATTTGTTGAAATTTACGGACTCTTCAAAAAATTATAATAAATCAATGAAGTAGCATTTGAAAAAAAAAAATGGTACTAAACATATTATACTAAACATACCTATATATAAACATCACTGAAGTGTTTTTCGAAAAATAGTTTTAATTAATAATTAGTAATTACGTACTTGGGGAATTTTGACAAAATTTGCCAAAGATAGGTGTTTACTAGTTTACCGAGAAACACCCAATTGATGTTAAGGCCTACTTTGTAACCACAAATTCAGGGGTCTAGCTTTACCCATCATAAAACGACATGAGGTTAAATAGCTTGTAGAATAAGATGGTACAGCCGGAATCTTATTTTATCGGACTTGGCGGGGGCATGGCAGTGCCCCCAAATAATACTTAAACACAAAAATGAAGCTACTTTTGATATCATTTCGGTGTTATTTTCATTCTGGTGGGTATTAAAGCCATTTTACTACACCGGAATCACCGGAATGAAATTGGTGGAATGATAAACCGAAGTGAAATAAAATTATAAAAAAATAACTAAATCCCACATTCTTTAACTATCGCAACATTTAAACTCACAAGTACAAAATACACGATCTGTAAATATTTGAAAAATAACAAATATGAAACAAAAAACATATAGCAAACTCCGGAATGATATTTTTTTTGTCCCCGCAACATCGAAATGACATTCTCACGTGGGTAGCGGATCTATTTGGCATCGTGTCGACGTCTTATTGCGGTGAGAGCTGCGGCACAAGTGACTCTAAAAGTGCGCAGGAGGCGGACGGCGTACGAAGTCAAACTTAGCCAATAAACGTCGATGAAATTAGTCCGCGGTAATAAGGATTATTATGCCGGACAAATTTCTTTACACATAATAAAGGGGTTTATTAAACAGTTGGTAAACAACAAATATTTTAAAGGGTTCTTTATTGATATAGTATTATAATGAACTAAAAACAAATTTGATATCTTGTATAGTTTTAGAGTTATGCGGCATTACACAAGAATAACTGGGTTCCGGACAACCCACCTGAATGAAAAATTGGGCCTTTTTGTTTTTCAATAATTAAATCATTCAATATTTTAATATTAGTTATTGCCCGAGGTCGATAGCTAAGAGATGTTTCCAAAAAAAATAGTGTATGACTATTTTGACTTTCTGCACCAGCGTTTTCAGTCTTGCCATCAAATTTTATTGCTTGGGATATTCACCCATATAATTAAAACGAGTATATGATCGGTTTCCATAATTGAAAATAAACAATTGAACAAGATGCGTGATAGATGTGACAGATCTCATTCTCTTTAAATTCGTCTGTCTCTACATACATCACAGCGATCACATTGAAATAAAAAGTATTAAGTACCTACTAAATTAATAATCATGGCTCGAAGCTATGAACAGGTGCTCCGTGATATGCGGGAGATATTTGGAGAAGACGATGAAATTACAGATGTTACTTCTACGGACCCTCAATCAGATCACGACTTGAATGGCTTGAACCTGAGCTCTGGAACCAATAAAGAAGGCTTTACAGGGAGTTCTGAATCTGAATTCAGGTAAGTAGACTTCTCAATCCGCCTTTTATGTTTACTTAGTCTAATGTGCAAGTCAAATCCCTTATGGTTGTTATGGTGTAACTTTATTGTACAGTCGAGTACATTCGGCGTATACTCGGTGCTGTCACATTATTTGGGCATGTATTAAAGTAACCAAACATGGCTACTAACTTAAATGGATACATAATTTTGTAACTTCCAGGCGTATACATAACTTTGTACTCGACTGTACAGTCTGCATCAAATACTTAGCAGCAGTCGAAATAGCCAAATATTACAAGTCTTTATTGCTATAAAAACAAGGAAGTGTATCGATATATTTGGCCACTTTGACTGATACTACCTATATAAAACACAGCACAGAATAATCCTTCTATCTACGTAGGTGCATATTTTCACGCCTGTATTCAGTAAAAGAGCATGCAAAGCACGCGAAATTACAGTGCCACTTTTTACCCGACTACGGCGAAGCAATGGAAGGGCAATAATTGAAAACCTATGTATGTTCGACTTTAACGTCGCTACTTGTGAACCGATTTCTAGAAAATCCGATGTCTATCGGTTTATCTTTTTTTCTAGCAATTATAGGGTAATATTATCGGGTAAAAGATGAATAAAAAGTGACATTCATACGCAGCAGCAGTGAGACGTGTACGGGTAAGGGTAATTGACTGTATTTTTTCCAGTTCGGAGACTGAAACTACTTTAGAAGAGGATAGCGTAAGGATCGAACGTACCTCACAAGAAGAAGAGTGGACAAATCATCGAGTACATACACAGCAGATGCCGACGCCACCTACTCCTGTTTTACGTATTAGCGATGCAACTAACAAAACACCATTGGATTATTTTTTGGTACTTTTTAATGACATTTTTTTAAAATATTTAGTATCATGTATCAATTGCCATGGTAATATTGTTAAAGGTAAGGCGAATTCAGATCAAAGCAGAGTGAAAAAATGGAGTGATACTAACAAAACGGAGCTATTAACATTTTTAGGTATCTTGTTCTTTATGGGTTCAGTTCCGTTGAAGAAAATAAATGACTATTGGAGAAAAACTCACCTAGTTCAATTTTTCTTAGGACAGTACATGAGCAGAAATAGATTTCTACTAATTCTAAGAATGCTGTATTTTACTACTCTAGATGTAACTGGTAATATTTACTCTGCTGTTGATCCACTTATACATACTTTCAATAATGCTATGAAAGATATCGTTTATCCAACGAAACAACTTGTAATTGATGAATCAATGGTGTTATTTAGAGGGCGATTAGGAATACGGCAATACATTAAAAATAAGAGGCACAAGCATGGTATTAAACTATACGTTCTTGCTGACCCTGAAGGCCTGGTTCATAGAGTAGGGGAGAGTGGGTTACAGTGGAACACTTTTTTTTCTAAGATTTGTAGCTGCATAATTGTTACTTAAAATTATTCAGTTTACTTTTCTTAGCCTAGGGTAACTATCTAACTGCTTTACGCAACATCGAGAGAACTTGTAGTTAAGTCTAAAACACCAATTTGGTAGGATGTAAAAAAAGTGGAACGTGATCCACTGTTCCCCGTGTACGAGTAACAGTGGATCAATGTGCGATTATACTAAAGTGTTTGAGCGGTTGTATTATTAAGTCTTCAGACGTCAATATATCGTATTAAGTTTGACGATATATTTCGTATTTATGAACATAATTGTTGTTCTTATTTCTTTTAGTGAGTTATATCTTGTTATCTTATTTTTAATATTCAGGTCAAAGTTTCAGTAGCAGATGTTTCTGCTTTTGTAGGATGTCTTATAATGGTGGTTTATTTCCAATTTTACGACTTCTTCTCATTAAAGAAAGTGAAAAAAAATTAAGACACATTTTCTCTTTGATCCACTGTACCCCAACTCAAAATGATCCACTCTTCCCCGTTATCTGTAGCCGTGGAAGAAAAATCAAAGAAAATACATTTTTCGGCCTGAGAGTAAACAAGGGACACGAGGGAGTAAATCCATTGTTAATATATAAAAAAAATAATTAAAGACTTCACAATCAGGAACCGTACACAAATTAGGGATATTTAAAAAAATCGTAAAAAACTAGTTTTACCTTTCCTAGGTGGCCGAAGCTCATATCTACGATTTTTTGTTCTGAACCTGGTGTCTTTTCTAGTTTGGCACACGCAAGGCGTGATAAGAGCCAACTTAATGGACAATTTGCTTGTACTTATAGTACCAAAATGCAAAGTAATTTCTAAAAATTCGCTGTGACCCATTATCCACTGTAACCCACTCTCCCTTACACATGTACAGGGGGAAATCTGATAAAGAAGTTGGTGGCAAAGGCCATGTAAATAAAGTTGTTTTAAGATTATTAAATGATTACCTAAATGCCGGACATTCCGTCTACATGGACAATTTTTACAATAGCATTGATTTAACTGAAGAGCTATTATTAAAAAAAACATACTGCACTGGTACTCTTCAATCAAACAGAAAAAATAATCCGGTCGTCGTAACTGGTAAAAAACTATCACGAGGTGGTAAAATCTACCGTTATAATAAAAAAGGGATTTGTATATTAAAGTGGAAAGACAAAAGGGACGTTTTAACCATAAGCTCTGAACATTCACATGAAGCTCAAGTAACAGTAAACCGGCGTGGTGTCGAAGTAGAGAAACCCAACATCGTTTTACAGTATAATAAATTCATGAAAGGAGTTGACAGGCATGATCAAATGCTATCGTATTATACATGTGAGCATAAAAGTATTAGATGGTTCAAGAAAATCGGTATTCATATTTTGCAAATGATGTTTACAAATGCGTACTTTCTTTATAGACGAGGGACCGGTAAAACAATTACTCTGCAGGTTTTTCGTGAAAAAGTTCTGTTTGGAATTCTTCCGCCGCCAGTATCTGATTACCAAGAACCGACCTTTGCAACTCATATGCCCATTGAGTTAATTCGCACTGATGGAGGCGTCATAAAACGGCGTAGGTGCGTAAGATGCCAGAATTTATATAAAAAAAGAAAAGATACGACTATATTGTGTCCTGATTGCGATGTTGGACTGTGCCTTTCCTGCTACAAAAGCTATCACATTGAAAAAGGCTTACTCGTGAAAAATATCGCATAATTTGTATTAAAACTTTTTGGTATGAATATTTTTTTTAATTCACATCAAGTGTCCGACATGTCAAAGAAATAAAAGAAAATGTCGTTTTGAATGTCTAGGTTTGTTTATACGATCGGTTATTTTTGAAAACGCAACAAAATGAATAAAAAAAACATCATTAATAAAATCTTTTCTAAGAATCCTAATAGTCTCTATAAAATTGCAATGCAACGTATGATTGAAATCATTGCTGTACAGTATGATTTTTTCGATAATACATTGCCATTTTTCGAGCAAGTAAGTTGGTCATGTTTATTTTTGTAGAAGTTTCCTGCGAAATTAGTTGTCCTTGCTTAAGGCACTTAATGATCCATAAATGTTTCTATTCTATTTTTTGATTGAGGTAATGGCTTGGAAAGATATTAATCTTGTTACCCTGTTCACATTCGGGTGTACAAATGTATACAGGGCGTCCCACGGCCATGCCACATGGAGGGAAAGTACCTTCAATATTGTAGATAGAACATTTTACTGAAAGAAGACACTATCTAATTTTTAAAAGTTAGTAATTCTGCATTCAAAAATTTTCTAAAAATTTCTTGCTTCGTCCGGGAATCGAACCGACTCACATGTGAAAAAGAAACATCTTGTATTTTTATGATCCGTATCGCAAGAATGTACAAAACTAAATCATTTTTCTAAAGTAACATGGTATCCCAAAAGAAAGGCAAATAGTAAAATGTATGATTAAAGTTTCAAGATTCAGTTCGATTCCTGACAAAGTATGAAAAATTCGATTTTTTCAAAAAATCTATGAATGCCAAATTACTCATTTCTAAAAATTAGATAATATCTTCTTTCAGTAAACTTTCTTATCTGCAGTATTTAAGGTACCTACTTCCCCTTCATGTGGCATGGCCGTGGGACGCCCTGTATATGTGTAAAAAAACTAGATTTTATTGTTAACATGAAGGTCAGCTAAGTTCTTCGTAATTCATTATCATTATGATAACTTCTTATACTTCCGCGATTTAGTAAGTATCCATCGGAATAAAACAATTTAAACGGTTTAAATCGCGTACATTGAAACTGTGTCCAATTCCTGATGTTTCGAGCCCTTTCCAGGTCCCATAATCAAGGGCAACTAAATAAAAATAATCGGGAAAGATGTCAGGAATAGAGAGTTTTAGTGTTTTAGTTTCAATATACGCGATTTAAACCGTTTTATTCCAATCACTATATAATTGTACATTTTATTATGAATTTCAAACTGCATTGTACGAGTAAATTCACAAAATGGTTGTTTGGATTTAAGGTTGAAAATATGAGCTGGACGTTGTATTGTTTAAGACTTCCACAAGTAATACATACCGATTTATTCTTTGAACTATTGCCAAATAATACGGTATCTCTTACGGATGAGGGAATGATGGCGACAGGTTTTTGCGAAGACTGTCGTCGTCTCTATTGGAATCCTGAGGGCGTCGATGAAATAGACGCAGTTACGTTATATTGTCGGTTATGCACTAATGAATTATTTTGTAGAAATAATAATAAATAAGGTATTTTTAAATTTAGTTACCCAAGAATATAATATTGTTTTTTTTGGTGTCAGTATGCCAATTTCTATAGTGTTCTGTTAGTCGATTGAGATGTATTCGATTTAGTTCAATTTTAGTTATAAGTATATGCAGCATAATTACAATCAATTGGTTCAATGTGATTAAAGAATATAAAACATTAATTACCGTGTTTCATTCAAAACAATGTTTCTTAGAGTTAAAATAATTATCCAGTACCAATGCGAACAAACCACTGTCAAATTAGTATGAACTCATATGTGCGGCGGAGGCACTGCGTAATAATCCGTTGAACTCACATGTGCGTTTGAGGCACCCAGCAAAGTGCGGCACCTGGCGAATGGCAAAGAAAAGAGGGTGGCAGTGAATGCGTTAAAGAAATTTAATCACAGCGGTATAGTATGTATGTTAAGTAGGTAAAGAAATTGCATCGACACGTTGGTCGCTTATATATAGACCTGCCTCTCAAAGATGTTTTAATGTTTTATGTTTTTATATAAAATTATTACTTAACTACTGGTTAAGTTCCAATATTTTGATTTTATTAATGTTTTGTAGAGCTTGGAGTCTATCTTATTCTTTACACACTTTTCCTGTTTATGGTTTTATTAAATTCGTACTGAATCAAAGTTATAGGCAAATAGGTATTAGAACTAATACTCAAAGTATCAAAATATTTATAGAACACCAACCTAACATATTGTTTACTAATTGTAAATATTTCAGTGTTCCTTTATTCCCCGCTTCCCCTCGACTTCGCACTTAATCGTATTTATTTACTAGTTTAAATAGTAAATTGCGAGACCTCACTTGGTATCGTCAGTAGGTATTGTATTATTTAAATACTCATATAAACCGCGAACAATTTGAATAAGTGATATAAATTGACAACAGAGACAATTGATGATAGATACCACATGAAAATAGACAACATTTGGCTAGCCAGACTCTATCAATGTGAAATTAACATAGACATACCATTTAACTAGACGGAGCGTGCTAATAATAATACAACAATCTTAAGGGATGGTCTTATGTAACTTTCCATAGGTATGGCAGAGACGGCGCTATTTTCGTCCGTCCTTGTAGTCTCACATATTTTTGTTCCCCTCTAAATTGGACCCTTTAGAACTGTCAAAGTTGGAGGGGAACAAACAAATACAATTGGAGTTTTCTTGGGTTTTCAACCAAAGTTGAGGTAATTAATACAAAAAAAGTAATATTTTTGTTATAAAGAATGTCCTGTAAAGCAAAACTGTCGTGGTTACGTTTTGGGCTACAAAAGCCGGAATATTTTTGTGCCTTACTTGCACACTCGGATGCGTTCTCCAGTCATTATTCCTCCTAGGAAATTAAAGAATGTCGCGACGAGTAATAAACTCAGAATCTGTATTGAATATTGACATTAGTAATAAAAATCAAGTTCCTTTAGCGGAATTCGAACTCAGGATCTGCAGAGACTAGAGAGTAGATTAGGTGGTTAACGTATGCGGAGTGAAATTTGGACAAAGTTTGAATATATAAAATGTAAAAAAAAAAAATCTAAAAAAAATATTTGTGTATGTCAATATCAAGTCTATATATCTGTCAATCAATCTGGTAAGTTTCATAAGGATTGGATGTTTGATTTTGTAATTATGGTAAATAACCAAGAACGCCGTCGTAAAACTGTATGTAATTTCTACAGTATACATCCCCTATGGCCGAAATCGAAGGTGGTGGAACATTTTGTACAAATGGGTGAGAGTCGATGCACCATTTATAGTATTTAAGCGTCTTTTACCTTAAAAACAACCACTGCTAGAAAGCCTGGTTCTGGAAATTATCCCAGCTTGAGCAAGTTTTCTGAGAGAGCTCGACTAAAGAAAATTACCGCCGGCCGTGTTGCTAAATCTTACAGAGAGCTCGGAAGAAAATTTAAATGTGACGCAAAAACTGTCAAAAAATATCTTGAAGACATGGGCATCGATAAGCGGTGTAGAAAATTTAAATCCACCGTCTCCGAAAATCAAAAATCCACTCAGAAAATACGGCTGCGTAAATTGGTCAAAGAAATATTTTACGCCAAAAACAATGTGAGTTGCGTCATGGATGTCGAGTCATATTTCACGTTAGATGGAAACTAGTGGCAAGGCAATTACTATTTTGAGAAGACCAATGGTCCAACTGATGAGAACGTGAAATATATTGAGCATACCCAGTTTCCTAAAAAAGTTTTGCTATGGCTTGCCATCAGGAACGCGGAATGTCCAAGGCGGTGTTCTTTGAATCAGGTTTAGCTGTGAACGCCGATCGCTACATAGAGCGTTGTTTGCCATTAGTGCGAGATTTCATAAATACGAGTCATAGAGGAGAAAATGCTGTGTTTTGGCCAGACTTAGCGTCAAGCTATTATTCCAAAAAAACACTTAGCAAAATGGCGGAGCTAAACACCCCATACGTACCGAAGACATCAAATCCACCTAATGTTCCGCAACTTCGCCCTATTGAAGATTTTTGGGCAAATCTGAAGAGGCGAGTATATTGCGATAATTTTTGGTCCAAAAATGTGCAAAGCTTGATTCGTAAAATAAAATTGGAGTTGTATAAAATGCCCACATCTATGTTTTCGACAGGGATGGACAAAGTTCCTCAGAACTACCGTAAGGCATCTCGCATGGGAGTAAACTTTTTTTTACATTAATCATTATAAGGTACTTTATTATAAAAACATAACAATTTAAAAAAATAATGGTGTTTTTTTTATTTAAAACAACATTGCACTTTGTCCAAATTTCACTCCGCATACGTTATTGTTTTTTTCAACAGCCCAAAATATATAATTATTGGGTAATGCATTGTAGGTAGGTATGTAGGTAGGGACCGCATATCAGCCTAACTTATTTCTTGTCTTCTAATAAAGACGTAAATGCTGCAGGTAGCAGGAATGACTGGAGCACGCATCCGCTTACGCCAGTAAGGGACAACGATACTCTCGCCTTTGCAGCCCAAAATGTAACAGTTCACTATAGTGTTGCTTTACAGGACACTCTATATAACAAAACTATAAGCTTATTCTGTATTCATTAACCCAACTTCGGTTGAAAACACAAGAAAATTCCAATTGTATTTGTTTACATCCCTCCAACTTCTGACAGTTCTGAAAGATTCAGTGGGAAGGGAAGGGGAACAAAAATATGTGACACTTAACTTTCCGTAGGCATGACAAGGACGGACGAAAACTCTGCCATACCTACGGAAAGTTAAATAAGACCATCCCTTTCGATTGAGGTATTATTATTAGTAGGCCTCATCTATTTAAATGCTATTTATATGTGCTGCAGGCT
Organism: Grapholita molesta; assembly: GCA_022674325.2. Lineage (NCBI taxonomy): Eukaryota > Metazoa > Arthropoda > Insecta > Lepidoptera > Tortricidae > Grapholita > Grapholita molesta. The sequence continues at coordinate 15,554,242 of CP053124.2, read as the reverse complement.
ATACTTATCACCTTTTAATATACGATCAGGTCGATCAGCCTTACTAGATCCAATCGCGTCTCTGATAAAAATCTGCAAACATTAGTAATGAATTGCGTTGCATTAACTTTCTGCAAGAGCGCACAGTTTATTGCAGAGTAAGTAGATACCATGATTTCTTAGCATTCATATATGTACATGTATTACCTTCATACGTTCTTTCAGTAATATTTTATGAAAGTGTAGGTATTTACTAAGTCATTTAATAAGCGTATAAAAAAACTACTACTTTTTGGCTCATTTGTTTCGTGCATATTAAGGCATAGATATATCACCCGCGCCAATAATCGCTTAGTTTAATAGGCTAATATTTCATGAGCTTAAACCGACTCAGTGTTAATAAGTTGTCCTTTGTCACATACCAGATGATTCTACTTTTAACTAAGCGCCCGGGTACTATCTGTAAACCCCTAAACTGCGTCCCTGAGAGTAGTGAGAGCAAGCCTGGAGATTATAGATTATGGCAACAATCGCCCATGCTGTACCCTTACTATGAGTTGTGGACTGAGGTTTTCGATAACGAGTATCGAGTTTACTATCTGTGCATCTCGTTCGCACTAAAATACAAGCGAGATGCACAGATAGTAAACTCGATACTCGTTATCGAAAACCTCAATGTCACAACTCATTGTGAGGGTACTGGTATGGGAAGGTCTAAGTCCATCAGTCGACGTCCGAAGCTCATAGACAGACTTGAAAACCTTATATTTTGTTCTACAGGTAGACAAACAAATGGCCCTCCTAGAGGCCGATGACCCCGTCTCCCAGCTCCACAAATGCGCGTTCTACATGAAGGACACAGAGCGCATGTACCTGTGCCTCTCGCAGGAGCGCATCATCCAGTTCCAGGCCACGCCGTGCCCGAAGGAGCCCAATAAGGAGATGATCAACGATGGGGCTTGTTGGACCATAATTTCCACTGACAAGGCGGAGTACCAGTTCTACGAGGGCATGGGGCCCGTCAGGTGAGTTTAATTCTTACAGTTACAGACAGTTCATCCATAGGTACTAATATTATAAATGTGTCTGTTTGTTTGTCCGTTTTTCACGGCAGAACGGAGCAACGAATTGACGTGATTTTATAAGTGGAGGTAGTTGAAGGGATGGAGAGTGACATAGGCTACTTTTTTCAGCGAGAAAACATCTTATTCCCGCGGGAAGACTCAATATGTTACATTTTCCTCTAACCATGCGGGCGAAGCCACGGGCATTATCTAGTATGTTCATAAATATGAAACATATCTTTAAAATAAGGTCTAAAATTTTATACGTATTCATAGATTTGACTGTACATGTCATCTGCTCGTCTACAGGTGACATTTAGAAGCCGACCTTCCAACTAACCCAACTGTAGACAGTAGCGCTACAGACTTAGTGATTCTTTTGGGGTTATCACCGTTTCGCAAAATGGGTAGCCTAGAGAGTCAATGGCCGTTGGGTCAGAAGTCTAGACTCTTAAGTGACGACCACGTATAGGAAAGAGCAGTATCAGACGTCCACAAACTAGATGGACCTCTTGCGATTCGCTGGCTGCTGAAGATCGCTCCCGGTGGCGGTCTATGGGGGAGGCCTATGTCCAGCAGTAAACGTCCGTCACTGATAGATATGTACATATATTATGTGATCTTCCCTCGTAGCTAAAACGGCGACGAGGGAAAAATAGATTTTGGGGCTATGAGGGAAGTTCACATTTCATTTCGCGCTAACGACACCTTCATATCTTAGATGTCCCACTAGCTAGTAAATTACTTCATAATGCTTTTCGCATTAGCGACGCTGCACCAGCTCATCTGCTTACGCGCATTGTATCAGCCACTGCCACATGCGTCCCGATGTTCCCATGCCTAATTACTACATCGCGCTCCCACGCTCCGTATAGTATTTAGATTACAGCTGTATCCATATATCAATAAATGTTTGATAACTTACTGTCAATAATAATGATTCAATATGTTGCTTCCCGCTTCCTTTTATTAACAGTTAACGGTTTTAGTTCCATAGGTTTCATCCATAGTCATAGTGTCAACAAAGAGAAACAAAGATATGGCCTACAAAAATTTACGTTCTATGAAATATTTATAATTACTCATTCATTACCGAAACTGATTGCATTTCATTCTATTACACTTATTATAAACAGATGCACATGTTGACTTTCTGTCCAATTAAACATTTGATAGTTTGGCCAGACTTTCAGTTTAAGTAAATAACGATCAACTAATGTCATTCAAAGATTTCATGTTATTTAATTACTTAACATGAACAACATCAAAGATACCTACTATATAGTAGGTATCATGATATAAAGTAAGGTTAATTTCGAAAATTACTAATTCCTACCAAACTTCAAGCCCTTCATAGCTTCAGTAACCAAGACTGACCGTTGTCGAGTGGTAAATGCTAGCAAAGTGATTTAGACTTAAGAGCGTGTTGTTATAATTATAGTCATTCTAATGAAGAAATATAGGGGTAACATGATGTAGGTAGCTCAAACAATGCGTGGGAAAAAGTACTTGCTAGTTTCCAAAGATAGTGCAGTATGTACAATCACTACATATATCTATTTATCAAACTTTTCGTCGTCAACACCTTCTGCAGCACAAAAAACTATATAACTAAACTGAATTTGCACTGAAATATTGAAGGATGGTTAAATAAAATTGGAAATATCGAATCCTTTGCGTTAGCGAACAGCGGCGGAACATAAATTGGTGTGGGGAAGGTAAAGGTACTTTTGCGAATCCCTCAATAGCGTTAGTGTACCGGTATAACGGCCCGGCCACGACATGCGCGAATTGCGGCGCAGCAAGCGTTTTATCTGTTCATTGCGTGTGATCCCAACTAACCATTGCATTGCGCGTCTTGACCGCGCAACGAACAGATAAAACGCTTGCCGCGCCGCGAGTCGCGCATTGTCGTGGCCGGGCCGTAAGCTTACGTGGTTGAGGCCGTACGAGTTAAACGCAATGCCGCTGGCGATTGCCGACGCCTACATATATTCAGCACTAACAAGTTATTCATTCTAACAGGTCCCCAGTAACGCCTGTACCACTCGTCCACTCCCTCAACCTCAACGGCGGTGGTGACGTGGCCATGCTGGAGCTAGCCGGCGACAACTTCACGCCGTCGCTACAAGTGTGGTTCGGTGACGTGGAAGCGGAGACGATGTACCGCTGCGCCGAGTCCATGCTCTGTGTGGTGCCAGACATATCGCAGTTCAGGGGACAGTGGTTGTGGGTGCGGCAGCCGACGCAGGTGAGACCAGCTCTTTTTCCAATAAGCACTTGCTTGTTTAACCTCAGATTGGAGACATCTTCATGCCATACCTATATACGGCGACGTGGAAGCGGAGACGATGTAGGTACCGTTGCGCCGAGTCCATGCTGTGTTGTGCCGGACATATCCCAGTTCAGGGGACAGTGGTTGTGGGTGCGGAAATCGACGCAGGTGAGACCAGCTCTTTTTCAAGTAGGTACTTGCTTACTCAACCTTTTTTTAAATACAACGACGGTGGCAAACAAGCATACGGCCCGTCTGATGGTAAGTAGTTACCGTAGCCTATGGACGCATGCAACTCCAGAGGATTCATATGCGCGTTGCCTACCCTAAAAGTTGTTGGAGCTCTGGGAACCTTACTTACCATCAGGAACACAACACTACATATCTGAAAGGTAGCAGTGATATTAAGGCTGTGGTCTTCTGTAAGGGGGAGGTACATCTCCAGTTGGGCTTCTCCAGACTAAAGCGTGATGGTACTTCGCTGTGCCTTACCTCTCATTGTTAGACGTAGTTTAAGGACATACCCGGGTCCAATTTCGACAAATTTCAAACTGGAGACATCTTCGTGCCATCCCTATAAGTTTGGTTCCGAGACAAAGGTACCGTTGTGCCGAGTACATGCTCTGCGTGGTGCCGGACATATCGAAGGTCAGGGGACAGTGGGTGCGACAGCCTACGCAGATGTGACCAGCTGTTTCTCCAATAGGGACTTGCACGCATAACCAAACGAGACAAATTCATGCCATCCCTCCAAGTGTGGTTCGGGGGTGAGGAAGAGACGATGTACCGCTGTGTCGAATCCAAGATGACATATCGTAGTTCAGGGGGCAGTAGTCTCATCTTAGGGGTAGTTGCCATAGTCGCCACCCTTGGCAGGCAGGTTGGCGACCGCAGTAGGCGCAGGGTCGTGCTATTCTAGTTAGCCGGCATCACACGGCAACGGCATGTATCTACTATGTAATTGCTATTATTGTTTGATTTGATATAGGTATTACCACTGTATTGTCAATTATAACTTATTTCTTTGTCTAATAATGCCACTTTAATTGCCATCAATCATTACAGTTCATGACAAAGACACATCTATATAGAATGAATTGTGTTTCGAAACAATAGTTACCTTTCTAAATAAAAACGTATTAATTTATAAAATCTTCATGCTAAAACCATTTAGAAATATTAAGATCATTGAAGAACTACTTACGTTTTTTGTTTACTTATTTCGTTCATACTTCACCAACTAAACATGTTTACTTGAACAAAGACGATTAGTTCAAACGTACTTGAGCCATCGCCTCTGCTTTACAATTTTAAGCTTTATTCCACCGCAACAAGGCGGTAAATATCATCAGTGTGTATTGTGGATGGCCCTTCCCGCGGCTATTAGCGCTAATACACTGTTTACGGCCGTAATTCGGCCCACGTCACGGGATCCAGTTCCCACGGGTGACGCTCGATCATAATTGAGATGAGTGACGAACGATTTGGCAACGAAACCGTGGATTAAGACCGAATGAAAACTGAATGAATAAATACTCGAATGAATAGTAGTACTGTAAGTTAAAGCTGAGTTATAAACTAACTTTTTCTTAAGCAGGTATATATGTTATCTTATCTAGTTTAGTTTATATTATAATATAGATAATAGATATACCTTCGAACATATACCCAATTCAGTGGCGACGGGTTATGATCTTTCTTAGACAATCCGTAGCTAATATGGTCTTCTTTATCTAGAGGAGCCGATAAAAAACCACTTCGGTATATGAAAATTAGTCGAGCCGTCGTCATTTTTGTTAAACCCTTTAACCGTTTGACATATTTGTCTAAGCATTCAATTTTGGACCATATACTTATACATATACCTAATTTTAAATAGATTCGATTTTTTGTATATATTACCTGTGTATGCTGGCAAATATCTTGCGTCTACCAATTTAAGGGTTAAAGTTATTTTGAAGTCGTTTCTGTTTATTTATTAAAGGTTATTAATCCATAACGAGACAGGTTCACAAAAATATAGAGACTTCAAAAAAACTGCCGACTGAAAAGCGATGGCGATCAGTGAAATTATCCATTTACGTGTCTCTCGGAAGCCCAGAAGGCTTAATACTTAACTGATGTGGTAATTCGGATTGTGCGTGACTACAGAAAATAAATCAAAACTTAATTGAGATCGTAAAAACGCAATGGTCAGTGACTCTAATCAAAGCTGGAAAGTGAGGCGTGATACATTTGGCATAATTCTGTGTTAGGGACCTGTAACTAGTCCAGTGACCTCGATTCCTACCGGATTGCCTCAGGCAGTTAATATTTTTTCTTCCACCAAAATTAGACCTGGGTTGCCTGCGAATATACGAGTAGTGCATGCGATTCGCTTAATTAAGAATTTGTGTTTTATATTGGATGTTGTACTTAAATGCTGAAGATTAGACAAGTTACCGTTTTTTATATTTATTTATATATAACTGGATATTGCCATTGCTACTCTCTCTTCTTGTCTGTCGTTTCGCTCTTGACAGAGCGGTTGTGGCTACGTTGAGGCGTCCACGTTAGCTATAGAGGCGGACACAGCTCTCGTCACGATCTCCCGCTATTTCTCCCTGTTTGCAGACTGTCTGGCGCAGTCTGACACTACTATATAGGTAATATTAAAAAGTGGGTAAATATTTTCCATAGTAGATCGTTACGATGTGGACTTCAAGTAAACCTCGCTGTAACCGTGGTGATAGGTGATAGCGCATGATACTCGTATTATGCCGATATATGTATTCGATACTCAAAATTAGAAATGTCTACAGTCACTTCCAGGGAGTGTTAAGACAAAGTTCGTAATTTAGCCACGTAACAAAACTGTCACTACCAGTTTGCAATACACAGCCAAATTACGGAAAGGACAAATACCCAGTTCAATAGTAGTTGTAACTAAACACGTACCTCTCTGCTTCAGGTGCCCGTGTCCCTCGTCCGCAACGACGGCATTATCTACGCCACCGGGCTGACGTTCACGTACACGCCGGAGCCCGGGCCGCGGCCGGCCTGCACCCCGGTGGATGACGTCATGCGGCCCGAGGCCGCCGCCACCGCCTGGCACCACGAGCCGCACGCCGGCCATCCCGCGCACCCGGCCCATGCCCTGCAATAAGACTAACGCTCCTTTGCGATGGATACACTGAAACGGTACCTATACGCAAGACAGGCAGGAGAGCATCCATCGCGAGGGATCAGGTCAAAAGCGTATACGGCCATCCCGCGTGGCGAGAGCGCGACCAGAGGTGTACGACACCAACCAAAGAATCAAGATACAATTCTCGATTCGGTGAGTGAATTGCAAACATTTTAAGTCTATTCAACGTAACAGTATGTTCTATTTGATAAACGATATTTTTTCGTAACTAATATACGAACGTACTTTGGATAATCAGGTGTTTTACCGAAATATGAATAGTTTACCAAATAAAACATATAAATGATGTAATGCTGTATAGACTGTAGTTAGTTTCGATAGTGCCTAGAAAGCTTTATTATTGATACGGAGTGCCACGTCGAATGTTCGCCGACTGTGAAACGACGTGCCTGATTTGTAAACGTTTTTTTTATTAATTATTATCGAGATTATCACACCAAAATAATATGTTAAGGTCAGAATAATTCTGTAACAGTGGGCTGGGCTACTTCTATAATCTGCATCTGCATCTTATATCTTCAAGTTTTAAATATACTCTGGCTATTGATAGCTAAGAAAGAGTTGCAAAGATAAAAGATTCGTCGTATTGTAAACGCCAAATCCAGATGTCATAAGAGGTTAGCAACATATAGTATTTTGAGCGGTTATGGCACAAATAAACAGGCACTTGCCTATTAAAACCACAATTTGTTACATTTGAGAACACGTCAGTCTGTCTCGCTGACTGCAGTGTTTATACAGTTCTCCTGCTCACTTTTTGCCTAACAAGACACAAACTTTAGAATACATAAACATTTTAAAACACGTGTCAATTGTATAATTATTGCATAGTTCATGCTTACATTAAGCCAGTAAAGTAGCCGCTTGCATCGGGAATCTAGTTCCTACACTGGCATTTAACTTTTGCCAATAAAATTAGGATTGTACGTATCGAAACGTGAAAGATCTCTCTGCTCTTAGATTTGTTTCTTCGGGGCCAAATAGCTGTAATCCATGACAAGTCATTCAGAATGTATGTTGTAACGATTTTGATTAGTATAACGTAGGTAATTGTAACATTTGTATTGATATGTGATGGTATTTCAAATGCGCACGCTTACAAATTTTATAAGTATAACTAACAACATAACAACGCGACGCCAAAAAAGTTGAATTAGGTTAATTTATATTGTCTCCTTGCACAATATTTTTCGTGATAAGGCGAACTAACTACAGTAATCGTGTAACATCAAGGTGTTATTATGGTGCTGTGTTACTATGTAAAAATACTAACAGAGTTACCACAAATCATATAGCACTCAATTCACTTTAATGCTTCTGTGATCGGCACTGTAGTTGTTTTGTCTATTCAAATTATTAACTTCTCTTTAATTACTGTTAGATGCTTTAAAACAATATTGTTGTATACGACCTCAAAGAAGCCGGAGTTGCAATATTTGTGATTAGTGCACCGATCAACTCAATTGATGGCAACCGCTAGTTATGAAATGATCTAAGAATACTTGAATTAGATTGTAATCAGTTTGTTAAATTATTTGCACTCGCATATCGGCTTCGGCAAGCTGTAATGGCGTTATGTATAATAAAATAACCGAAATTTAGAAGAACAAAATAGTTAAGCTAGTTTTAGTGCATAGTACAGTTTCGTATTGTTGAAAAACACAAATTGAAATTATATTTATTTTTAATTCAATATAATTTTGTAGAAAACTTGTGTGGAAATTTTGATTCGATGTGTACTATTAAGCAAAAGTGTGATTTCCAACATTCCATTCGGAAAGTGTAATATTGAAGTACAAAAAATAACAATATTTTTGTAGCACAACGTTTGATTAACAAGATGATTTTATGGAATTGGTCGTACAGTATTACAAATACTTAGTGTTAGAGATTGGTATAATTAGTATCGCAGTAATTACGTCGTCAATTGTATGAGATGGTCGATTGTCTTTTTAAAATGCTGTTTACTCGTGAGTTTTTATCATTTTACATTTGGTAATTATATATTTGAAATTCGTGTTTAAACGAACTGCTGTATAATAAGTTCCCACTATGAATCGAAACGGTGGGTTTGAGATATGAATATTTTTAATAAAAATGAATTTAAATAATGCTATATTTTTTATTGCCCACATGCTCCGCTTGCGCGTTAAGTTGTTCCCACGTCCTAATGTAGGTACACTAACAAATTAATTCCTATTGTCTAATTAAAGTTAAGACCAAGTAATTATGAATCGGCGTTAATCGAGGAATCAGTGCTCGGTGTGGGAACGTCTTCAAAAAACTCTTCACATGATAATAACGTCTTCCCCTACATACCGTTCCGCTCCGCTGGGGCTGACCTCAGATAATTATCATAAGTTTATACCCATTCGCCATTGTTCGCCGAGATTCAGAGTAACCTGTACACTAATATTTATGAAGAATGCTTGTTTCCGGGGTTCGTTAGGCAGCTAAAGGGCCTGAAGCGGGAGTCATTCTGCTATTATGGCGCCGCAATTTCTAGTGAAGCGACGAATGGAAAATTACATTCAATTATAGCTGACAATGTAGGAGGTCGTTTCTTTTATAAAATTTTATTGACAAGCTAGATATAAATATATAATATATTTTTTTAAATATTTTTTCTTTTACTTATATATTATTTGTGTATAAATATAATAAATTAAATTTTAAACACCGCGATTATTTTTACTTGCATCAAACAGTTGTATACCTAGATTGTTTGGTCCAACGCTTGACAAATTAAATTGGCGAATATTTTTTGTCGTATAATCTTAATAAAAGGTAATAGACGCATAAACGTCTGGCAAAAATGGAATAAATATATAATTAATTAATTATATAACAATTATGTTTCTAAATCCACAATTTTGGTTTTGGGACCATTGCCTGGGTTGTATTTAAAGTTTAAGTGTACTAGTTTTTCCCGCGACTTCCTCTGCGTTTAATTAGCAGTTTCTTTGTCTGGGATAAAAACTATGTATAATTTGTTCCTTTGTAGAACTAAAACTATCTCCTTACGATTATTTAATTGGTTCAGGGATTACAACCTGAAGAGGAAATATACAAACTTACTTTCGCATTTATAATATTAATACGAATAACTTGAACAGTAATCTTTATTCGAAGGAGTGAAGGTTCGAAGAAGATTAACTGCATGTACCTATACTTAATACAGTTAATCTTCTAAATATTTAAACATTTACATGAAGACTGAGTAACGCATAGTGTAAACCATTTATGATAAGTAGAACCTTTATTTGTAATCAACTTTTAGATAGATGTATCTCCACTAATTAAAGATTTTTGGAAATGCAATCCTAGTGATTAAAAATGTTACAAAATAATTTAACAACTTAGCTGAAGTTGTCTAGTAACTACACAGTGCAATGCTGCTTACGTATACAAACGTTTAAATACAGGTATACAAGTAGCTAAAGGTAAGTTAAGTTTTTGGGCATGTATGTCTTATAAGCCCTCCTGGCGTGTGCAATTATCACGTGCAAGCACATATTGTATAATAATTTATATGTGGGCAATTGTAAATTTGGATGGAGGTAAATTAATACATATTTTCTACAGTCCACCAGATGACTTCGACGCTGCTAAAGGGTTCGAAATGTCGGGACGAAGTTTTAATTAGTAAGCGATATAATCTGTTTCAATGGTTTTATTTCAGCTAAAGTTAAGTTCTATAAATTAACTACTGAAAAAAGTGCGCTTTCATGGATTACTCTATCTGTATACACATAAGACGTGGTTCATTCACAACGCCATGGCAATAACAATGACCATAGCAACGCCTGGTTTCTCATCAAGCCCTGCTACCACGCAATCAGTGACGCCCAGTTGCCCAGTGACGTCACACAAGAGATGCGTGGACATAATCGATCATTACAGACAGAAACCCAAGCAAAAACTCCTGATCACCCATTATCAGATAATAACTAAGTAGCGGACTTTTCTGCATCCTGCTACAAGTAATTAATCATTTCCTTGGTTTAATTGTTGAGATAAAAAGGATTTATGACATGATGATATCAGATTTCAGATTATCCGCCGTTCTAATTAATGGCGTCTATACATGCATAAATTTAATCTATATTTTTCTTTAATTGATCTTGTTTAGCATCGAACTCTTTTTCGAAATTTTTGATAAATTTAATTTGTTATGACCATGACTGTAGAAGTCATGGTCATAACAAATGAAAACAGGGTGTCTCTGTAAAAAGTCAAATCAAATTTTAAATTATTCCCGGCCAGTGTACGGTCGGGTTTAATTGTTGGGTCACTTAGGGTTCACTTTACACTAGGCATAAAATAAGTATCAAACAAAGAGAAAAAAGTTTGAACCGTAAGTGGCCATGTCCATGGATAAACTTGTAAAGTATATCGGTGACATAAGTTTTTGTGTAAAACACGAACCAAGTTCAAGACTGTCACATGCTAGGACTATTTAGAAATGGAATGAAACTAGTAAAGCGTACGAGTTCTCCAGATAAAGTTAGCAAAATAAGGACGAAGGGCGTTGAGGAATTAGGGAGTTTTCTAAAAAAATGTCCTCAATTAACGTGACTTGCAGAAAAGTTAAATTATGACGATTGTTGGTGGTGGGAAATTATAGGCACTGGTTTTTATGATGTGGTTTATTCGGCGGCTGGTGACACAATAAAAATATGAAAATCAATCCAAAACCAAACAAATAAATTTAGAATAATATGTAAAACAAAAGTACAAAAAAGTATAAAAAAGTAAAAATAATATAAAACGAGGTGCGTCATGCACATTTCCTCCCTTTTTTATAAGGAACTAGCCACGTGCCACGTCCAGCTTCACCAGCTTCCGAAGGGGCCGCCGCAAGACACCTGCTAGGGTGCGCACGTCAGCGACACGGATGATGCCGTCAGGGCCTGGAAAGACAGCTGTGACTCGCCCGCGGGGCCAGGTTCCTCTGGGAGTGTTGCCGTCCGCAATGAGCACCATAAATTCCACGAAGGACCACAAATGTTGGTGGTGGGAAATTATAGGCACTGGTTTTTATGATGTGGTTTATTCGGCGGCTGGTGACACAATAAAAATATGAAAATCAATCCAAAACCAAACAAATAAATTTAGAATAATATGTAAAACAAAAGTACAAAAAAGTATAAAAAAGTAAAAATAATATAAAACGAGGTGCGTCATGCACAACGATAATTTCTATAATATAATATAAGAAATAAATTTCTATAAATACTTAGATTTGGTGCTAGATTCATAAACTATAAGCAATATAACAATGCAAAAAATTAATTTCCATACAGTTTTCGTCACAAAACTGACATAATTAAACTTTTAGGTACAAGTCACGCTAATTAGGGGCACTTTTTTCTGAAAACTCATAAATTTCTTTAGATTTAACTTAATCTGCGAAGTTTCGAAGTAGAAGTTGCGAAGAAGATGAAGTTAACTACTTCGCAGTTCATCGTGAATCCTAATATCTTTCTTTAACTTGCCTACATGTTTCATTTTAATTGCGACCTCTCGCATGGCGTGACTGCATCGATTATTGGCATCGGTGACGTGCAAGAAGCCATGACGCCAGAACGGGCACGTAACCATTCATTCATAGTCTGAAAAAACGTATCCTGCTACATGATTATCGGGGAAAACTAGCAATGATTGGGCAAAAACTGAAAATTACCAGGATGTCCAATTATTTAAGTAATTATTCAGAAGATAACTTTGGCATAAAATGATGACGAAAGAAGGCGGAAGAAGAAAGTCCAAGTTTCTGAAAAGTTCGCCTATGGTTTATGGAGCATGCAATTTTGAACACAAAACTATCGTTTTATAAGTCGAATATTGCTCGACATGTTTCAGTCCGTAACGAGGAGCATAATCATGAGCCATTCGCGTTGGCTAACCGACGCAGACATGCAATGTTGATAAAGTTACTAAGTCTGACCTCTAATTTTAAACCCTATGTGGTCATTATAGTGGAATATCTCGGCGTCAATGCTTGTTGATAAACGTTTTTTGAGGGCCTTCAGTGTACCTACGGTGATTCAAGATTGGTTTACCAATTCTGTACGTAGATACGGGCTTTTAAGGCTTATGTCGATGGCGTCACATCTATTTACATTGCAACGGTCCTTAGGCAAGTGTAATCAACTACTATGAGGATGTAATTTTTTTCCATAGAAATTTGAGAATTACCTCTAGTTTGTGCATTGGCTGAGCGATCGGACTGCAACATCGGATCTTTGCCTGGGAAAATTCATGAACCCGCCGCGACCATAGTTGATTTGGCTACAGTGGAACGCTAAATGTAAGTTTATAAATTTGGGCTCCAGGAAGATCAAATAATCTTCAGGTCGGTTTAGGCAGGTACCTAACAGAGGTTTTGATCACGAACATGGCAACAGACAAATTGCATGTTTTCGACTCTCCACCCCGGAACAGAATGTTGGTCATTTACCTTACTAATTAAGCACGTTATACCAGTGGGGGCTGTGAGAAAGCCGAGCAATGTGTACACAATTGACTCATTGTCTGTGCTTTTTACATTCTGCCAGGTTGATCTATGGAGCCAAGATATGCAGAGTGTGGGAACAGCGAGCTGCTCGTGTTTTCCGACATGTCATCTCCGACCGTGGGAAGGCAGGAAGCGACCAACATCGAATTAGCAATTAAAATATTTTATATTCGTTTGTTTCAGAAGCCAGATTAGCGTATGATCACGCGATAAGAGTTATGAGTGGAGTTTTTGACTAAGCAAAAAGGCATCATAATTACACATTGGTAACTAATCGGTAGATGTTTTTTCTTGGCATTATTTTGAGTCAACCAGCCACTTACCAACCGACATTCATTAATTTCATTATACAAGAAAAATTTAAACAAGGTTCTGCTCTTTCTTCTAGGTTATTTATCTTAACTTATACTAGAAGCCCAAACATGAAGGCATTTCTTGAGGGTGATCTACATAAAAATGGAAAATGATTAAGTGTTTAAGTAATCAGTCTTTTTGTCGAGTATATAACTCGCAGAAAAAATGCAAATCCGTAACTGTCAAACGATTTTCCGTGAAGGGAAGATTAACGTTGATTGCCGTTATTTCCTTCAGACGAGACGTGAATAAGAAATCATTGTTATATCAGCAATTACATCTCCCTCATGGCGCAAACACGTAGGTAACCTATTGTTACATTAGATCATCTCGTTTGACGGAAGTGCTGGAGGAAGCAATAAGTAGTGCTAACATATATGGGGGATAAATATAAGTCAGTAAGTACTTACTTAACTATTTGGTCCAGAGTTTATGTGTAAATCTGTAAGAGACATAATCGGTGTAGGTATACCTAAACGAGAAAAGGGACAACCCGTGTTGCTCCGTGGGCTGTGTCTACTTGTCAATAGATCCTCGTTCGAGGGGCGGTTGGGAATAGTTAACTGGCAGTAGGGCTGGGGAAAAGTTAACTAAAAGGCAACTATCTACTTCATATCACTTCACGTAACCTTCATAAGCTTAATATAATGACGATGCGAAAAATGAGACAAATTTTAAGAGTTAATCTCCAGTGTCAGACTATCATACTTCTCATCTAAAAGTACTAAGTAGTACAAGAAGAGTCAGGTAAGTACAACAAAAAACGTGATTTTTTATATAATAGGTTGTGAGGAGGTGACTCAAACTGCCGAACATCGTAGCCAGTGGAAACATTTAATTCGAGCCCTACACCCCAGCAGTGGGTAAATGGAAGAAAAGAAGAACGACAGGTGATGGTAAATTGAATGGATGAAACATGAGCTGATAACCATGCTTCCTGGTTAATTACCTACTCTTATACCGGGTGTTATAAAAAACGTGATACAAGATTATCAAGCCGGCATCATACTTTACTGTCCTCCCTTATATAACAAACAACTATTAACAGTCTCAGCAGTCAACAGCAAAGTGGGTGGGTCTGAATGTTTTTTGCGCAAGGATGAAACGCTTCGTGTAGGCATGGTGAATGATCATCTCATCTCATCAGGAAAAATAGTTCGAGCAATCGATTCTTTACCGATAATTATTAGGTTCGTACCTACCTATTTGTCATTTATCTTTCTAACTTTATCGCTGTAACCAGGAAGGCAATTTCTTTAATAACACTTTGATTGTTGGAAGATAGGTATGCGGCCATTGTTTGTCCAGAAGAAATCTTTAAGGATCCTTAATTAAATACACGCTCAGTTTAAATTGGCTAGTAGTTGGCTACACTTAATAGGGTAATTTAGACTTTCTACTTGATAACTATTAACTAGGTCATAATAATGTATAGCCTGATGATGATGATGATGATGAACAAACAAAGAATAAAAAGCGAATATAAAGCATTTTCGTGTTGGCTACGCCTATTTTATAGATAAAGATGAAAAACGTTCATCTGTATCTGATGAAAGTGATGTGATGAAGGTCTTTACATTTACATACACTACCTTTTTCGTGTGCTTTGTATACAGAGCAGAAGCTACTCAATTATAAATAAAATGTTTTAACAATTGCCTACACATACTCTAAATAAGTAGATTTTCATACCAGATGTAGTAGCCAGTTGAGCTAACACTCGTCTAATATAACAAAAGAATGTCAGTCACCGTCATTTGGACTGAAACTCGTCACCAAAAATTGCGCACTTTAGGATGAGAAATCAGACACGAAATTGCTGTAAACACTCATATTCTTGATGGTAGATAAATGACTTCCTGCTACACAACAGCGAGTCATTATTCTGCCAGAATAGGCTGTGCCGTGAGAAAATCCCACGACTTTATTACGGATATATATATATTTTTTGTTCCAATTAACAGTTTTTCTAATAGCCCGCTTTTTCTTTAATTGTTAGAATGTATGCTACCCGCTCGGTTCTATTTCAATTGTATGGTGCTGAATGCGTCATAACCCCTCTGCATGCAATGCAATAAACGAATGACGATTCAGTCGGGGCTCCCGGCATCGGAGTTTAGTTGTAATTTAATTTGGCGTTATTTTACTTGCCATTCATATTTTTTTCTGAATCACATGACAATAAACAATTCAATGGATATTAGGTAGATAGATATTATGTCGCCAGAAAACTAATTGTTACAATGAAAGTAGGTTAGGATAGAGCTACCCTCACAAATGCGAACTGTTACCAGAAAAGTTTGGTTATGGTCAAATAGGTTTTTTATATTAGAACTGTGATCCCTGCGAAACCATGCCATTGCGATAATGGGCAATGATCGTGGGTATCACCGTTCCATGTGACGAGAACTTCGTGAAGGCCGAGAAGGACAACAACCTACCGACCTAAAGTACCTAATCTACTTCTTAGACTTGGCCCACGAGAAAAAACAAGAAATAAATTAAGATAATAAATTTATATTATTATATGCAATATGTCTTTTTTTTTGCTTGTTTTAGTATCCCACTGCTGGACAAAGCCTCCCCTCTCCTCCTCCTTTCATTCCGTTTTGTAGAATGCGTCCAGGTTGTCCCGCCATGGCAATATTGAATATACATAATATGCTAAGTATTAGGAAATAACTTATCAAGGAATGTCCATTCAACCGATGTTAGGGCCACTATGATTCGGAAATGATTAATATTAATATGGCAAAAAGTTATAGTAAATAATATGAAAATAGAATAAAAATACTCCCGATGTAAATCATAAGTTTTTCAAATTGTTTGGTACCTATGTCGTTCGAAACATCACAATATTCCTCGTGTTGGCCCGGAATTTTGCTACGGCTCATGAGAGCCTGGGGTCCGCTTGGCCTGGGGTCCATACCGGGATTTGGCGTAGGCACTAGTTTTACAAAAGCGACTGCCATTCTGACCTTACAACAAGGGTAAACGAGGCCTTATTGGGATTAGTCCGGTTTCCTCCAGATATTTTCCTTCACCGAAAAGCGATTGGTAAATATCAAACTATATTTCGTACATAAGTTCCAAAACTCATTGGTACACCGGGGTTTGAACCTGCGACTTCCGGATTACAAGTCACAAGCTCTTACCGCTATTCCACCAGCGCTTCAAAATTACAACAAATAGGTAGACTCAAAGTGTGTAGTTTGTATCTAAATAATGTAACAACTAGTTGTAAAAGTGGACGGTTAAACTATAATCACAGCCCATGCTTTGTGCTGTTGTGTCTAATTTGCGGTAATTTTAGACGTTTTTGTGTGGACACGAAACATGCGATTGTCGTAACTACGTGTACCCTCGATCCGAACTTACCTAACCGAGTTCAGACGTAGATACTTTTTTCGTTTAAGTACTATTGATAATATGGTTGCACAGACGGCATCTCGTACAAAAATTAGGATTATGTAGCTACTTACATAGCTATTTAGAATTTTTGTCATGATCGCAATGGAGGCAAATACGAACATGGATACCTGACGAGCTGACGTTTATCTACTGTCTGTGTCAAAATATTGGATGTGGCTCACTGTAAATCTGGCTTCCGAAATGACTGATGATTGAACAATGCCAAAAACTTAATCCTCCTTCTGGTATAGTCTGGTAAAATTGTCATGTCGAAGGTATAGCGACGTCTAGTGCATTCAATCAAACTCGGAGCACTTTTAACAGCTATTTGAGATACTGTTTTTATTGTCGTTAACTAACTAGGATCGTAATCTGCCGTTCGAGGGATTACACGTGTCATTTTCATAAAGTTGTAACCATTTCGGTGCAGTGCGGCCTGGGAGACTTGTGCTAGCAGGCCACTAGTAAGTTTCTCTTCACCATCTGCATCATTCACTGCTCAATGTTGTATCGATGTAATTCCATTCACACATAGGTATTAATTAGTTCTTATGATATAAAATAAAACGCAATAATGATTGTGACTCATGTTTATACCACTCACAAATGCAACATTTTTGACTAAAGCAAATAAACAAACAGAAGAATTGTCTCCGTACTCATGGCATGATATTGACAATTTAACACAATACTTAGATCGACATTCCGAACCCGCCGCATGTAAAAAAAAAACAGTTTAACGGGCAATGGCGGTATGTACCCGGCTTCGGAATGGCAACTTAAGACACTTAATCGACTAATTTACATTGCCTACAAATTCATTTGGAATATATCTATTTAAAATAAAGGTTATTTTATTAATAAAAAATATATAAAAGTAAAACTTTCCCAGTTACGTCAAGCAAGGCATTTGATTAACAAACATGTAATATGGGTTTATTAATTTATTTACCTAAATAAATCTACCATATAACCAATTTAAATACGATATAACAGATCTTTATTTAAAATCTAAGAGCTACATTAAACTGATTATTACTCAACTTCCACTCATAAGAAAAAGTCATAAGAAAAATGATTGAATGTAATACCTCCCTAATATAATTGATAGTACATTTTGTACCTATCTTCGAATTATAATCTCCTTAGGTACGGAGAGGTATTAAATATTAAAGTTTACTGAGAATAGATACGTGTATACAATATGACATGATACCAAATATATAATAGAGATGCACTTCATTGCAGTTGTATCAGAAGGTAGTGTTCCTATTTCTTATAGCTATAGAGACGAAATGTCATTCTGCGGATTAATATGACATTGCAGGTCTTGGTTAGTTTAACAAGATCTTTTAACGCACGTGTAAATTTCACTTTACCACAAAAATGCCTGATCCTTCAAGTAAAGCAATAAGTATAAAAAATAAATAATGGACGGAATATGACTTAATTACACTGCACTCGATGAGTAGGCTTCTTTACTTGCTATAGGTAGAACTAATTAATGAAAGGAATCGCTAGTATTACCTATTTACTTTGTGCATCTACCTTATTTCCTGAATACAAATTATCTTCCAGTTCTTTAACACCTAACCAATACAAAGTTTTTAATATAGTTCACAATATGTTTGTGATGTACACTAACTAAGTATTATACCATGCAAAACTTTCTTACAGGTACCAACATACCAGAAACATTATTACATAATATATAATATCCACATCCTTTATTAAAACGTTTCTAATAAGTAAACACGCACCTATGATTACATAACTTTAGACATTGCAAAATTAAATGCCTATGGATAGTTCCGCTCCAAAATTTGCGCATAGACAACCATTCACTAGAATATTAGATTTCATTAATCTTCAAGCATAGACAACCTTATCAGATTTTATTAAGCACCCTACTTACGTCCTCCTGCATCTTGGCATCTATCTGCGAGATTGAGAGGTGGATATGAGCTATATATTGCTATCCTATTCTATCATGTGACTTCCAGGCGACTTTAAGAGAAGATACAGCATGAAAAATGTGAGTAAGGTGCTTCATTGAGCAGTTAGAACCGCATTAGCACTATCTGTGGAATATAACTTTTTCACTTGACACGCATAGACCGTTGCTTGTTCATATTGGTAAGCATGAGGGAGATGTATGACGTGAGGAGGTCGTCCATCTTGTAGCCGAGAGATGTTTCGCAGAGAAGCTTGGAGCCGCGAACGAGGTTGCCTATCGTCATGTGGAAGTATGTGTTGCCGGATGACCAGTTCGATATCCTGGTGAACGGATGTGTGACCAGAATGTCCTGAAATGAAAAAAAAAACTAAGTAATGTACTTACATAATACTTTTGTTTTGGGGACGTCGATTTAAATTGGTAGGTATATCGTAAGCCTAAACAAGTTTGAAAATATTAGTTAGGTAAATGTGAGGAACGTGGGCAAAAAGTTAATATTCCTTAATGCAAGCTAAAGCTATTCTTCATAAGCAAATTTACCATGACATTTTTTCATTCATAACATTTCTATTATCTTACATTCCAATATATTACAATCCATATTTCCAGATGCAAGGCATGCAAATCCAACTTATTTAAAAAAATAATAATTAGAACCATAGACAAACTGTCATCATTCGTATCGGAGATTATATACCAAAGACCAATTAACTCCCGTAAGCCAGTTTATCTATCATTAACTATTAATATTACTACAATAGCGATCTGGTCGTATAGCATGTGTAATAAACTACCCACATCACCTTAGAATGCTATTTTCTATAGTATTATGATTGGCATCACCCATAACCCATAATTATGACCATAATATCACCATAAATTAATTTCCAATCCTGCGACGGAACTAAATTCGGTCAAGCGCTTTACGGGTTATAAAAATTACATATTAACTAAATTAAATCGGTCCATCGCGAATTGGATGTACCAAACACGATATGTTTACTAAACACGAAAATATTAAATTTACACTTACTTTGGATTGCGGGTGAATCAAACTGACGCCGTGCTTGTTAATGGCGATGAGCAGTAGCTCCGGGTAATTGGGCTCGGTCGTCTGCTTGACCTCGAAAAACGCGGAGCCAAAGGTCGGCCACCGGTAGATCACTTTCAGGAATGTAATCTTGGCGTCTTCGGGGGTCATACCGGCGTCCTGGTTGTAAGAGGCTACGATAGCGCGTTTCCAGTCGGCAGAGCTTTGCAGTTTTATTAGATCTGCTGGCACCAGCTCGCGGAGCATTTGCCTGGAACATTAAGGTGTTTTATATGACATTACAACTTGTTAGTACTAAGTACTTTTAACTGTCACTGTGCATAACCGGGGATGGGCAGACAAACACCCTAAAAACGTAGGTAGGATGTAACTTCGCATTAGCTCAATTTTATAACCTCATTTTAGCAAATATTTATAAATCGGACACATTACTCATATAAATAAATATTTACATAAACATCATGCAATGGTTTTCAAAATAAAAATACCTACCTATTCGGCTAAACAAAAGTTTGTACCTAATTTGTACTTGTTAATGAGTACTTGTAGCCTTTGTTGTACACGAATGACAGCAAGGCGACCATCAGTTTGCAAATTTTTGGTGGATTATATCTATATATAATCATTAAGTAATAAAACAACTTACACGAAAAATAAAAATACATGAAACTATACTGACAGAAAAAAAAAACTTAATTATAAGACTAAATATAAATTATAAATAAAATATGGACCCCAAGTCCCCCTCGCTACCCATGGTACCCAGAAGGCTGGCAGCGTTTCCTCTCTGTATGGCCAGGCTTAACCTCTGACCAAAATAACCGCCTCTATATATAATCCACCAAAAATTTCACAAATCCACAAAAACCTACCCATTCAGATACAGTCATGTACTGTACTGTTGAGTGTTGAGCAACTTTCTAATATAATGAAAATTCCACGTCCCCGATGTTTTGTCAAACCCGATTTCCATTACACGGGTAAATTACGAACATCGGCATCGGTACATCGAGGGCTGGGCGGTCAACTCTGATAAGTTGACCAAATATTTTTAAAATACAACTGCATGACTTGAGACAGTTTTTATTACAATAAGATATTATCATGGACTTACGGTATCGTCTGCAACTCTTGTTTATTATCGCCGAAGCGCGCGCGGTACGCCAGCGCGGCTAGGCGCGCGGCCTCCTCGCGCCCACAGCGGTGGTAGCCGCGGAGCAGCTTCGGCAGCTCCTGGTGGAAGTGGAAGATCACATCCGCCGCGCGGTCCTTGCCTGGCACCGTGTTCGTCCATAGTTTCTTCATGAAGAACACCTAAAAAGGAACATTTCAAAACGTTATCTTATCCAAAGGTGCTTATGTATTTGGCTTCTAAAAATGTTAGAGTAACTTGGAATTTTACGTCATGCTAGAATCTTTCGAACATGAACGTAAAACTTCTTTGTTGTAGGACACATATTTTCCAACTATAAGTACTCATCATCTTCTCAGTCATTTTGGAAACTATTTAGTCACCACGCGAGAAATTTAGAACCCTCGCCCTGCTACTAATGCTTGTACTTTATAAACGGCTTGATATATTCACGCCTCGAGTACTAAGTTACGTTAAAGAAATAGGTATTGCTTTTTGGAATGTCGAATTCTCAGAAACCGATTAGGATTTTATGATAAAATTGATTTGATATTTTTGTTACAGATTTAATGACAGGGTAATAATATTCAGAATGGTTTTATTTTCCAAATGTACGCACCTGATAAGTGAATTGTGGTGTGATGCCGTCACGGGTAGGACGCGCCTTCTTGATCCAGTCAGTGAGATGCCGCACGAAATCGAAGAAAAAGTCTCCCTCCGGCACTGAAATCACCTTATCAGCTATCTTAACGAACAAACTAAAGCCTTCACTAGATCTGAGATTCAGTCTCTGCGCGATATTCTGGCAGAAATCTTTCGCTCGCGTCGACGAGTCCACTTCGAACGCCTCGTCCGTGTCGTCGGGGAAGTAAACCTTATGGAATATCTGAGTAGTCTTATGTTGAATGGCTTCAACTTCAACTTGGTGCGGAGGATATTTTCTCTGTCCGTTTCTTAAAGTCTTTTGTAGTCTTTGGAGTGAGTCTTGAGCAATTGGGTACCTTCTAGTCCTAAGGAACAAAGTGAGCTCTCGGAGCAATCCCTGGCTACACGCAAAAAGGCCTGTTGCGAGCCACATTAGTTCCCAACCCCTTTCTTCGGACATTCTGTTCCTATTGTCAGTCAATTGTTTCATTATTTGGCAGTATATTTCGTCTCGTAAGATCTCATGCTTTAAAGGACCGTCGAATATATGGTCAGTATATTCGTTACCGATTCGAGGACGTTTAGAAGGCAGATCTCCCATGTATTTTAGAATAGCGGTAAAAGCGAAGCAGGCTTCCTCGGCGAGCTCCTCTTTAGCCTGCAGTTTCTTTAACAACGGCAGTTTAATAGGTTCTCTGGAATGTCGCCATAGTTCTTCGAGACCTCCCCTCTTAGCTGTTGATAGCGTAAGTGCTTTGGATACCGTTCGTTTTGGTGGCAGTCTGAAATGGTCCATGGCGTATTCTACTAATGTATGGGGTTTGTCTCTTGTTTCTGTCCCGTTAAGCGTTGCAGTGGGTACTCGGCGACCATGTGATGCACCTTCCATACAAAACAGTGCAAGAATGTCAGGTGGTGGTTTGGTGAGAGCGGGCAACACATAAACAGTTTCTGCTGGGAAGTCACCCCTTTCCACTGTCCTCTCACATCGACCGATACACCAACCATTGTTCAGTACAGACTCGCCAGTACTATCCTCTTCTAGAATAATCAAATCTCCTTTTTGGAATGTTAAGAAACTGGAACCTTCTCCGGGAGCCTTATAGTCTTGCAGTGCTATGACGAATTTGGATCTCTTTTTGAGCCCTTCTAAGAAGTATACTACTAAGTCCCTAATATCTTCTGCATTTGGACTCTGGAATGTGAATTCTTCTCCTCGGACAGTAGACAAACTAAAGGTCTGTGTAAACACCTTATTGGTCTTTTGACTTGCTACTGTAGTAATTTCTGGAAACGATAATTCCAATAACACCTGTTCCTGGTCATCCACAACATACACGCCTGTCCAGTTTACAGCGATAATTACATCATTTTTTGGTAAGTTCGGACCAGAATTCCTGTAAGCCTCATAAAATCTTGAAAACAATAGAGGCCACTTGAACTTTGCGTAACTAACAACATCTTCTTTCACTCTGTAAGTAGGAACTTTCTCTTTCACATAATAACTTTTCAAATAAGCCTGTACTACTAGAGCACCCCATCGGTCCACTGCTTTTTCCACTCCTGTTAGACAGTAATCCGGTATGTAGTTCGGTAATAATGTGTATAACCGCTCGGTGTTCATGTCTTGGCCATACTCAATGTAATATTGCTGAGCTGCAATCATCGCCAAGTCTTCTTCTTTATCACATCTGTACTCGCCAAATTTGACACCTCTGACAACTTGTTGATAAATGAGATTCGTAGCCACTTGATCTTCAGTGGGATCGTGCCAGGGTGCAAATATTTCTTTCCTAAAGAACAACCTCCATGGTGCATTCCTTTCTTGTGCGCCTTGTTCTTTGGCATATTGTTCACACTGTGAAATGGCATCCATCACATGGTCACCTCCACTTCCAAGTGAACTAACTTTATCGAATAGAGCAATGTAAAGGGAAAAACCAAACTGGTCTTTCAAGCCAATCTTATCAGACAACTGATTGCACAATTCTCTGGCCGTTGTTGCGGAGTCGGCTAACAAGGTTTTTGTATTGCCGTCCATAAATGTAATTGGCAACATGATAGGTTTTTTAGATTTTGTAGCTTGAAGCTCCAACCACGAAGGCGGTTGGTTTCGCGTACCATTGTTAAACGTTCTCTTAAGACGATCTTCGCAGTAAGGTGCATATCCAGGTGGGCCTTCTCTGATAAAAGCTCTGAGATAATTAACAAATTTCTCACTAGGTGCAAAGCACCCCACACACAGGGAAAGTAAAATCCAGCCTCTTGCGTGGGATGATTTAGATGGGTTATTTGTCAATTGTTTGCATATTTGACAGTAAATTTCGTCTCGCAGTTCCGCACGAAGGATCCCATGGCCAATGATGAAGTGGAGTTTTTCTAAATTAGATGTAGGACGTGATTCAAGCCATGACTGGTAACTGTCTGCCGTGTATTCTTCATCCTGCAATAATAAAACACATTTTAGTAGTCTTATGACATTTACCTATCCGATCAGATTATTTTTAAGAGTAGATTTTTACGCATACCTGTAATTTTCGTCTGACATCTTCGCCAAGCTTGTTTTTTCGCTTGAGCGTCAGTGATACCAATTTATGCCTAATGGACCTTGGTTTCTGTTGCTTGAGGTATGCGTCAGGGTCAACGCCCATTAATTGCGCTTCCTGGAACTCTTTGGATCGAATAAAGTTCCTACCGAGCGTCGCTGTTACTTTTGACATTACTGATGTGTTGTCTCTGTCCATCGTTTGGTATCTAGGTTCTGGTAGGTCACCCGTAAAGCGCAGAATTGTCACCCATAACGCTTGGGCAGCCTGCAAAAATACGGATTTTGTTAGTTCTGTTATCATAATAAGAAAACAATAAGGTTTTGTTTAAATTAGGTATGTATATAACAAATTTGCATACCAATTGATCCCCCTGTGTATGTAACGGCAGTAAGGGGTGCTTCAGTGGTTTTCTTGAATATTGGTGAGTGACATTTCCTTGGAAATATGTAGCTGCAAACTTTTGGAATTTGAACTCGGAGAGATCTTCTTCATCTTCCGATGTTGTTTGCATTGGTGTCACCATCTGTAATTAAGAACAATATGATATAATTAGAATGGAATATCTAATGAATACGAGACTGATGTTGTCTGCCGTTATGATGATATTATTATATGATTTTATGATTAAAGAAAGATTTCACACATTGTAAAGACTGCCCAACTACCCGGAGCTACTGCCACTTTTTGTGGTCGATAAGTTGAATTTAAATCTTCTGTACTGTTTATGAGCACGTAAATTAAAGTTTTCCCGTTTGTAACTCTAATACATCTGGCCATCTTTTGTATTTATAAAGGTAAAGTTTGGCGGCGTTCCCCCTTGAGGCCGCTATGCTGCTATGCCGCTGCGAACGTATGATCAAGCGACTAACAAAACGCAAATGACCAGGATCCATGTAAATAAATAATAATAATAAATAATATAGAAGAATTGCTTATACCTCTTGTTGGTCCGCTCTCTGCTGCGGCAGGTCGCTGAACACCGAAGTGTCCTTCGGTGCTGGCGCCTCGCTGCTGGAATCTGGCAGGAAGTCGAACATGGCTTCCACCAGTTTGCTGTCGTCCACCGGTTCGTCCTGCTTCCGCGCGGCTTCCTGCACCAGCGCGCGCTTCACCTCCAGCTGTCGCTTCTCTTCTAGGGCTAGTTCAGCATCGCGCCGTTCCAACTCGTACATGCGTTCCTGTAGAACAGTTAACCTAAAATTAGCAAGTTGTGCTTGCGTTGCCAACATTATACTTGACCTAACTCTGTCAGTATCATCTGCGGACTGTGAGAAAACGCAGTATCGTAATAGAAAGATCAATTAATTTTTATTTAAATTTAATTACACTGCACATGTAAGCTCTATAATTATCACCGGTTTATAACTACATCATTAACTGTCGTTTAAAATTTTTGTTTGTTGTATAAATATTGCTACACACATAGTAAAATTCTCTGTAATCATCGCGAGCACGCTTAAAACAGGTAACCATATCGGGTTTCCACTTTCGCGATTTAAAAATCGCACACGACCGGCATTCAGCAATGTGTAGTTTCTATTGCTCCTGCCAGCTCGGGTTACGAAGTGGTTCAACTGGACACTATTATACCACCAGCCGTGTGTGATAATTGCACAACTGAGCTGTTTTTAACGCTGAAACTACGTACAATCGCTTCAGAGCAAGGCGGAATAAGTGTCTTGAGATCCGTAACAAACGCGCGTAAATGGAGATCACAGTTATGCTGGTTCTTTTAAGCGATTCGTTCAATAAACATTGTATAACATCCCCGTATGCTTGATTGATCGCCTTCGGTGTCAGCCGCGCGAATATTTGACCATAAAGTGATATAATTAACAAGTGGCGTAAATGTATGTAACGTTACGGCTCTTCTAACGATTTAACTGCCAGTTTCATTTATGCACTGGTATAGACTTATCGACTCGTGTAACGTAGTGTTTTGTTTCTAGAAAGAAACAAAGTAACAGCCGAGTACTTCGAGTAGTGTTCAAAACTTGGTGGCCGCCGTCAGGATGAACGGGTACTTCAGGAACGCGAACTTTTGTCCTGCGCCACCAAATCAACATTAATAATTCCGTCGAGGGGTACGGAAGACCCGAAGCAAATCGTACACAAATGAAAGAGCGTAAAAAATAAAAGTACACTCCAAAATGTGACCATTTAATATCGGATAAAATATTAAATCTGATTAATTTTGACCTCATTTTAATGTACTTCCTGTTAGTACGTTTGATCTTGATGAGAAACATTGAAATTGACACTGTGATTTTTTTATTAGCAAAATCACAATAGGTAGGCTCGTATAGAGGGCACTCGTTCCTAAATTATGCTATAGATTACCTCAAATGCAGTATTAGGTAGTCACGAAATCCAGTATAATGAAAACTAAACATTTGTAAAATAATACACGGTAACTCACTGTTCACGAGAGTAACAAAAATGAGCGCATTATGAAATTCCTTTATTTCGAATTTTGATTATCTTCTGGATAAGAAATACCGCGGCGATTCTGTTACTATTAGTATCATGCATGTTAGATTAATAATTCAATCAGTGTTGATAAAAAAAGTGATATCTATGTAGATTTAATCAATTTCACTAATGAGTGTTTAACTACCTGGTTTTACTTAATTTTTATTGTATGTGCTGTTATTATAGCTTAGTTCTTATTTATTTATGATTCATTCTTATTTGAAATTCTTAGAAAAAAAGGAATAATTTTAAAATCAACTGCAATCACTCTCTGCTCCTTACCATTAAAATTCAGATTTTTTCCTAATAGATTGGTACATTTATTTTCCAAAATAATTCATAAGTTAAATAAATTAAGTAGATGTAGCTACCTCCGGTAACGTTATATTAGACTATGGATAGATGTTTAACACAAACAAACGCCATGTACCTATAGATATACATATATATCGATAATAATAAAAAATAACACACGAAAATAACGTATAAATCAATTAAGTAGAGGAAGTCACATCCTTTGTTTTATGATAGCACTAATGGATATAAAGAACCATTAAGATTGCAGCTAATTGAAATTTTCTTAATATAAGCAAATGAAACGCATATAACATTAGATTTTAAAGATAAGAAATGAGGACTCTTATCGTGTTATGTATCTGCGATAACCATAATTTAAGTAACAACAAAAATACGCACCTCCTTGTAGTTATTTCGTGATCATTATTCTTCATTGGTGGATGTAACGATGGTTAAAAATAATACATTTGGCACATATTTAGACCTTTGTATAATAAAATAATTGTGAACAGTTACTTGCAAGTTTTAGTTAGACTTAAGCCCCATTTAGACCATGCAAGAACTTGTATACAATTTTCATTACATTGCGGGGTTATATAGAGTGACCGAATTCGCCGTACGGCGATAGCCCGCAATGTAATGAAAATCATATACAAGTTCTTGCCTAGTCTAAATGGGCCTTAGTCCCATAGTAAACTAAATAATGTTTGTGTTGTAACTTGTAACTACTATTCGCATACCAAGATATTGTATAATAGAGATTTGTGATAAACACAAACAACAGCCCTTTCCAGAACTGGAACCCGGGACGCTGGTAGCCATACCTTTCGACTAGAAACTTTATGTATTGACGATCTACGAGTATGAGTATACTTGTCGATCTATGAGTATAGTTTTAAAATATCTTTTCTTAATTTTGACATCTCTAGGTACAGGTCGATTCACTATATAAATCTTGACAGTTGAGTACAAAACTCACGCCAACTCTTGTGAATCGACCTGTATATAATACAATTAATACACCACCGGTTGGTACCAACTGACTAGAATAGCACCATCCTTTGTCCTCCCACAAGTGTCGTAAGAGTCGACAAAGGGAAAAAAACCGATAAATGGGTAGCGGCGTCTGTCGAAACCCATCTACAGCTACTACAATCGCCAACCCGCGAATCCGTCGCGAGCCTGTGAAGCGTGGTGACAATGGCGACTACCCCCCAGGAAGATAATAGTCATATTTGGGGGAAACCTATGTCCGGCAGTGGACTATTTACGGCTGACATGATGGTGATGATGATGAATAAATCAATACAATTGTTAGTATTTAAACTTTCGTGAGACATAATAATTAACAATTAACACGGTTCTACTCACGTTAATTTAGTCACTCAGTTTATTTAGTTGTGTGCGACGGGCCGGCGACGCGATCGGCGAACCGAACGGACACTCAGCACTCTTAGTGCTTGAAAATGGAGGCCTATGATATCCGAAACAAGTCGCGCGAGTGACTAAATAAACGTGAGTAGAACCGAATCGTTAATAAATTGTTACGAATAATTTTAGTTTACGAAGATAATTAGAGTTTGACAATTCGGAAGTTACTCGTATTATTATTGATAGTATTTACAAGGTTTTCATCCATATGCTTGTGAAGAGAACATTCTTTGCAATTGCTTATAAATCTCTCTTCCTGCACTTTGAACAGATTTAATCATTGAGGAATTATCATCAAATACGCAAAGAGAATTCCGATAATGAAATACGTCACAATTAAAATAACCGTCTGATGATGTGACAGAATAGATATAAATTTCGGCAGCCTTTATAATTCCAGGATGTGCCTTCATTAAGATTGATTGCAGTGAAAGTATATTTGCACAAATATCGATTATCTTGTGTGACAATTAATAAGGAAGCCATACTTAAATGCTACTGCCTGATAATTATAATTAGCGATGTATTAGTGCAATGAAAGATATCTATTACAGCCAGCCTATGCTAGGTACACTAAACTATTTATGGATACTCAGGTAGAGTGGTCTTCTCAAACTTAATTATTGTGTTTATGTGTTTTTGTAAACATGTTTACATGTGTTTTTTTAAGTTCATTATTTCGAGGGTCCATTGAAAATCAGCGTCGCTGAACTGCGATCTTCCACTTATACAGAGTGCATTTCTTTTTAAAACAACACAAATGTAAAGCGCTTAATTTTGTTTTAAGTTATAATTTTTACGAGTACGAGTTTAGTAAGGTACTTATTGAGAAACAAAGTTCTTCATATAATCATAATGGTACCTAACGCTTTTATCAATAAATAGCACACTGATAGATAAATTCGTCTACGCCTACTTAATTACGTAACTTAGATACATACCTATTAAATACTTTAGAACGTCAATGAAATCACTAAAATGACGTTACGACGTAAATAAATTAAAATATTATTGGAGAATCTGATCTTATCTACTTCAGTCAGAACAGTCTAGTAAACTCTAGAAGGTTTGGGTTGTAGGTACTACAAGAAGATGACGATATATTATGTAGGTACTTATAGAAAATAAATACTCAGAAGATACTCGTGATAAACAGAAAATAAATACTCCAGCCACAGGATTCGAACCCACGGCGAAAAGACCATAAGGCTTAAAAGGCAAGGTAACAATCGAGTAGGCTAATAGAATGCCGTCCAACTACTAACAATTTCGCAATACGAGTACTCCCTAACGGCCCGACCACGACATTGCACGAATTGCGGCGCGGTAAGCGTTTTATCTGTTCATTGCGTGTGATTCCAACTACTAGTCTTGACCGCGCAACGAATGCGCGACTCCAAATTTAAATTATTCGTATCTGTTACCCGATAGTTCTGCTCGGCGATCTCCTTGGCGCGCGTGTTGCCCTGGTGCTGCAGGCGCTGCTCCTCGACGCGGCGCAGGCGCAGCGCCTCGGTGTGCTCGCGCGCGTCCTTGCGCAGGCGGTTGTAGCGCCGCATCGCGATCAGGCGCCGCACGTGGCTCTGGATCTTCACGATCGCCCACATTTTGTGTCCGTACGAACGGCGTACGAGGTAGCCGCGGGCTGCTGCCTGAAATTTAAAGTTTAGTAAGTATATCAATGATTTTAAAGCATAATTATTTCGACAGGTTTATATCACATAACATAACACCATATTGTTTCATAAATACCAAGCTGGATTTTTAACATTTATATATTATTATAAAGGTAAAAAATCAACTTTCTTCGGACGAGACTCGATCTCACAACTCCGGGATTCCATACCAATCCAACCAACCAACTGATACTCCGTCTGCGACGTGATAATGTATAGCGACATCTAAATAGTTAATGGGATACCCCATACTAATGTATTAAATATTTGATGATTTAAAGTTTCAGACTGACCTGCAAAGAAACGATATGGCCTCGAAGATGTCTGAATCTGTGCGCCAGCACCCTGGCACGGATGAGCGCCTGTAGCCTGGCGTACCCTACTTTCATCTTGTTGTACCGCAGTCTCTGCAGCTTGCCTCGCCAATGACGCTGAATCAGAATAGCCGCCGCCCGCATCTTCAGGAAACGGCGTCGATACACCCAGCCCCGAATAGACCTCTGAAGAATTAAGATCTTTCGTGTAAGTACTCTATCTCTCTCTTGTTCTAAGAACAAGTCGTGGGCGTCCTTCAAAAATACTTTGGTATGACCGAGTTGATAATCGGATTTGCCGAGAACCGACGCGCAGATTTTTGCTGTTGCCATTCTGCAGTCAGTTTTGTGCGCGGGTGGAACTCCAGATATTAGGAATCTGTATCTTTCCACAAACTCTTTAAAGCTGTGCCGTATTGGGTATCCTGCTCTTCGGATTCTTATCGTTTCCATCATCCCTGAGTACCGTAGTTGTCTGCAACAGAGTCCTCGGTCGAACAACATCGGCTTTTTAAATTCGTTCGGTTTTATACATCGAATGAAGAACGGCTGGCACGTCCCTAACGTCCTCATAAGCAAGTCTAACGATTTTTTGAACTGCGTTGACAGTGTCGGAGTTCGCTTTCTGGTTTCGGATCCCATTACTATGTCACCTTGAAAGATGTTTTGTAGGAATTTATTGGTTGACACATGAATAAGCTGTAAAAGGTCCGCACTAAACGTATCACGGTTCTTCTCTAGAAATCCTCTAGTGTCATAAAATACGACACCAGCGAAGTGGTTGAGGCCAAAACTAGTGTTAATGTCAGATTTTGGTTTCAAGTAATTCCTATGCAGTCCGTGCGTCTTATGTAGTTTAGCTAACATAGTTTGGTCAGTGCCTTTAGGGAATTTTGATTCCTCATCTATTAAAGCCATAATGTTTAATTGTTTAAGAGCTATTAAATCTAGCGCGTCTTGGTTGTCAACGAATTCTATATGCTGCCAGTTGATTCCCTCGTGATTGTATTCTTCCTGTTCAAGTTTGAAGATGTGTCGGACAAAGAATTGTTGAAGGTTCTCATTGGCAAAATTAATGCAGAATTGTTCAAAACTATTCTGATCGAAATTCTCGAATCCGAATATGTCCAGTACACCAATAGCAGTTCGCGTCGTGGCTTTGGGTTTATATATAGCTGCGTTGATTTTCTTTACGATGGTGACAAAAAGCCTTCCATAGATACCTTTTACAAAAGCATCTCTAATATCCACAGACTGGGTTTTGCTTAACGTTGAAACGACTGTTTCTCCGTGTGCAAAAAGAGTTTTTCTCGTGAGTGCCTGAATTAGCGACTGCATAGGTACTCCTAAAAGATTAGCAACTCTTTTTACATTTGCTTGCTCAATAATTTCAGTTGCATCTAAATTATCTATTACTGTTGCTTCATATTTGATGTTGCCACAGTGAAGCACTGCAGCTAGCAATTTAAGAATTTCCCAAATTTCCGGTTCTGTGAAGAGTAGCACCTTCATAGCTGATCGTATGTCAGCAAATTCTGCGGCATCGTCTCTTCCCTCACACGTGAAGCTGCCACCCTGAAACAAAATACTTTTTTTAGTAAAAGTTATTTTACAATAATTTCAAATACGTAATTTAACTTATTTACCCCAGATAGGTATCGATATTCCTTTGGTTCTCCCAGCTCTAATTTTTTCTTCTCTTCCTTCGAGAGACCAGCTAGTAAACAGTAGAATACGTGGTAGTTCCTCTCATCAGTTCCCTGAGACACAATCCTGGACTTCTCCAGTAGGTACTGCTCTATTTTGGCACCCTCAATCACCCCACCGCTGTTGAAATGTATGTCGATGTATTTTCCGAATCGGGAGGAGTTGTCGTTACGGACTGTTTTGGCGTTACCGAATGCTTCGAGAATTGGGTTAGCTTCTAAAATCTGGAAACAATAAAAATAAAACCATTTAATAAAGAAAGAATAAGTGTTACGTATATAAGAATGCACACTGCCAAGTTTAGGTTCAGACTGGAGATTTTCTGTTATCATTACACAACAGTGCCAGATCCTCGACAACTGACATGGAGGACTACATAACATAAATACTCTCTTGTTTGTCTCGTGTTACTGCTTATTTTTGTTTATTCGTGCAATTAAGGATATTCACTTAGTTAATTACTTGTTTTAAAATTGGACCAATTAACAAGTTGTCTTACAAAGGATGTCTGACGAGATCTAGGGTATGACATTTAAAATGCTGCAATTACCCATCTGAAATTCCGACACCATTGGTTATTTTTGATATATGCGAACTGCAACCACTCAGAGGAACTGACCTGTTGTTCAATCCAAGAATGCTTCCCACTGATAGCGGCCAGATACTGCAGAATCAGTTTCGTGGACTCCGTCTTTCCCGCACCAGATTCCCCGCTGATGACGATGCACTGATCCTGTCCGTATCTCCGCATGTGGGCGTACGCATTGTCGCCGATCGCAAATATGTGCGGTGGCAACTCCCCAATTTTGCGCTCCTTGTATAGTTTGATCTGATCCGCTGTGTAGATGGGCAGGATTTGGTAGGGGTTCACTGCTACTAATATTGACCCCGTGTATGTCTGAAATTAAAAGTGTAGACATAAGTCTTATAGCTTATAAGTAATAAAAGCATTTAATAGTTTGAGATGAGATTTAAAGATAATATCGTATAGTACCTATTGTTTGCCCTCAATTTATCATCACGCATCATTTTCACACATCTTCCTAATCTATGATTAAAAAAACTTAAATTAGAGACCAGTGCTACTTTTTGTGTTTTTAGTTGAGATGTTCAAATTTGAAACTGATTGGTAAGAAGCAAAGTATGCACCTACCTAAACAATCACTTTATAATGTCATTCAATATATTACTATAGGAAGATTATGAAGTCATGCAATATATTTCAATGGCATTTGTTTACGTATAGGTAGTAAGATAATAAGACTGGATGACTCGTCGAAATTAGACATTGATGAGACCACAATAGCTTCGTTTATTTGCTTGATAAAGAATTGAATAGATAATCAAAACTAAGGTTTATATACCCGTATACCGTTTCTCTATTTAATTTTACTGTCAGTTTGCACAAAGCGATGTTTGTGAAGGTATTTCCGAGGACTTTATGATTGCCCCATTATGACGGCATGCTAGTCGACTACAGCTATGCATTTCGTATCAAGTCTAAACCCTCTAACCCTTGGTTACTTTTATGGCTTCATGCAAGAATATTAATAGTATCCCCCACGAAAGTTATAAATGCCAGGATACCACTTGGCTGGAATTAGTCAGTCCAACAGGGGATCATGTTTCCTACCTTTTGAAATCATGTAAACCCTAATTTCAGGTGCACGCTTCAGCTAGGTCAAGATCAATTTTTTACGTCATGCACAAAGTAACACAGGCCTGAATCCTCCTCTTCTGTCATTGCCCCTAGCCGACTTCACACACTAATTGTGTCTTATAAGCAGGTTCACACGTCGCGAGTCACGTGCCTAACCTTGGTCCTTTCGATTCGGCTACATCTATTTCTCCTGGCAGTCGTCACACACTAAGTTTTAAAAGGCAAAGTCTGCTACTTACATATATGAGATTCTCATTGTATCTTATAAGCAGGTTCCTCAATATCCCGGCTTCATGCAGATCTCCCAGCGAGATCATGTCCTCCACGCCGTGCACGGAGGTCGCGTGCATGGCCTTGATCCTCCTCTCCGGCGGCAGCCATTGCTCCTGACCGTCGTCGTCCCGGACGCGGATCCGACGGCCCTCGGCCGCGAGCACGCGCGCGCCGATGGCGACGTCGAACTCGCGACCGGACACCGGCTCTATCCATATGTAGTCACCCTGGAAGTTAGAAAGAGTGGATTTTAGCCTAGCGTTTAATCTTAACAGTATCAAAATAGGGACTATAAGGAAGTGTTTCACAACGATAAGAACATGCCATTCTGGTGTATCCTATTTGTATCGTTTGCAGTTTGCACAGTAAAAACAAATGGATTCACAAATCCAATCAGCCGCCTAAAGCAATGTAGGAGCATCTAGGACTCTCGTCTCGTACCGAAGCATTTAAAAATCCTAGTGTAAATAAGAAGCTGTTCACTATGACTTTAAGATGTCGAGACTAACACGACTGTGCCATGTTGTATTTAGAATTAAAATTTGGTACCTAACTTTGTCGAATTTAATAATACAGTTTTATTTATTTTATTATAGGGACGTTAACAAACCTAGATATAGTTAATGTAATCTGACTACAGTAGAGTAAAACCGAAGGGTCTTGAATGTGTCTATTTCATTTGACACAACATAATGTGTAATTTGACTCCAAATTATATTCATTAAAACACCGTATTGTCTGTTGTGTAACGTGATCCAGCGTACGTGACCGATCACTGTGTACGTGGAAGTACATTTAATCGCATTTGCTACTGCGTGCGCCTTATCGTCCAAAATGTCACCTGGCATCAAAACGGAGGTGTCATTCAACTCAATGAGGCTCACAAAATCAGCACGTCTTCAGAGCTGCTATATAACTTACGAACTCACCTCATTTACACCAGTATAAAGTAAGATTGAGGCGCTCCGAGGCGCAAATACATCAGTGGCTTAGGTGAAGATGATTGCGTGCGTGCATGCTTAATCACAGCCAAATAGCCGGAACTTATCACAAAACAATTGTTTAATTCTAATAGAAAGTTCTCCAAGATAAACATATTAGCCAGTGCACTAGGTACATCTGTTGGGTTCGACTTCGTGAAAGTTAATCGCCGACGTCAAATTTCAAATGATATTTAAATTGATTGTGGTATGTAAATAAGACGTTAGATCAATTGAGCGTAAACGTGTAATTTTACAACGCAAAGTCAGAATTATCGAAATTGACTGTATATTTATTTTATGGATTCGTTGGTCGGATACACAGCTTGATGGATTGTGGGAAAATGCATATTGCTATAAACTGGTATATCATTTAAACAATTGACGCGATCGAAAAATAACCCCAAAGAATATGTTTGTATTGGTTCTCCCAATGTTGTATAACTTATTTCCCCGAAACGCTTTTGTCAACTCAAAAACGATGTCCATCTTAATGTAGCAGAATAATTATTTGTCATTGTTAATATTTAGAATATAACTTTTCCCGAAAATTGGTATACCTACTAAAAATATAGTTGAGGCAGAGTGTGAAGTAGATTAGCATAAATCCCATTATGCGAAACTAACGTTCACTAAGCAGGAACTCATTGCTTGGGTAACATGATGTGTTACATTACGTTCGTATTGCAACCTGAACAATAATTCACTGCCAGGACAAAGTTTGTTAGGTTAGATTAGAACTGCAACCCTATCAGTAAAACCTCATTACGGTGAACCGTTTGTATCACATAAACTCCAAGTATCTCGCGGAATTTAATGTTTTAAATACTTTATCTGACGTTGACTAGTCACACGTAAGTAAAAGCCTTTCAAAGTACCTCAAAAGCCCAGCAGTTCTCCATTGTCATTCATAACTCGTAACCACAACACAGCTTTCTCACTGAGTTAATTAAACGCCGCACTACACAACCATACTTATGAATGACACTAACAATATATTCCAGATGAGTTTATCACAAAAACTGACCTGACTTGTATTCCATTAGCTTACAGAGTGGAGGCGAGGCAGATTTTTAAACTAGAAAACTTTTGCGCGCTCACTTTTGGCTTTTTTTACTGTGAAATTCCGATGATCTTCAGAGTAAAAAAAAAAAAAACACACACACACACACACAGCGATCTGTGCAAAATTATCAATGTTAAGTATTCATTCAAATTTTTTTTTTCGTTTGGAGTTTGATATATTTGTTGTACATATAACTCGATGTAATGTTTACACCGACTATTTTGCATGCAAACTAATAAACACTATTGCGAATTTCTTCGATAACAAACACTTCTTTGAATCAAAACATGTTTATACAAAACTTAATTAACATTTAGGAAATTTAAATCTTTTAATTGAACATTATTGTAACTTATTAGATTAAGAACCGTTTTCTAATAAATAATTAAATGCAGAAAAACACATTCCCTTCCCTAAATTTCCATACTTTCGCACCGTTTATTTCGCTTCTACACAACGTATGTATATGGGAAATAACAAAGGACCATGGAAGAAATTTAAGACTAGCATGAAACCAAAATTTAGAAATAATTGCAACAGATATACTTGACAACGGTTACTGTAAACCTCGCCTGCGCTTGTAAGCAATGGAAACACGACCTTCTTCTCGACAAGGTCGGTTACGATTATGATTGATTTAATAAACTAGTTTTATCGTTCATGCTTGCTTGGAGCAATGAATGGAGATAGGTGAACTCATATCGTGTCTAAACAGTTCAGCCGATTGCGAAAACAATTGACGGATGTTTGGATCCGGAGATCTTTTGTTTCCGAGTGGCTGGCGTATTGCACACTATGACAGACGCTTATTGTGTAACTTCCCTAAACTGAGTTGAATAACAAGAAAAGTAAACAGGTAAATGTTTTGTTCATGATTACGAAATGCTACCTACATGTACAATGGGTAAGTATGTCAAATCTTTTGACATCTACCAAATATTTTAAAAATAAAAGTACTGAAGTTACGTCATGTATCATTATCAATCATCGTTATTAATCATCTTAATAGTTTAATTAGTTATAAATAAGTTATAACATGATTGTATTACCTGCGTATGCTGTTTACGTCCTATTTTTACTGTGAAAGTTACCTATACAAAGTAGGTATTTGAATTAATAAACAATGGCAATGTAGAATATATATGTCTGTTATAAGTACATACGTAGCTAATATATAGTAACATGGCAAATACATAATAGTATATATAATCGACACTGACTTGCCATCCATTTGAGATCGATGGAATCTAAGATGCTTTGTGCACAGATAGGCCATCACTTACACTACTAATATAAAGAGGAAAGATTTGATAGTTTGTCCGTTTGTTTGTTTGAATTGAATTAATTGAATACGCCCCAAAACTATTAAACTGATTTAAAAAAATATTTCACCATTTGAATCCTAATTTCTGTTCATCTGTGGTGAACTGATGAAGTGTAAGTTTTTAACGTCATATTACTTTTCCATCGCGTTAGTGTTTCCCATATAAATAACATTATCACTTACGCGTTCCACACTTTTTTTTTACGTCAAAGGAAACCTACTCTAGAGCCTCTGGGCTCAGAGCTGCGTAAGGCGGCAGTACTTAACAAGTGTTGTCATCCACACATCCATAGACACTAACGAATGCAACTAATAGGCATGTTATAAATTCCAAGTGCCAATCCAGCCGCATTTTTGGGACTTTCGATTACCGGTTCCGCCGGCCGAGTACCGATACGCGACGTTTTATAATACATACTTTCTAAATATGTAAAAGCTCATTAGACGACATGTTGCTGAAAACGAATAGGTATGTAATACTTGGTGCGAAATATAAACTGTATTGTTTTCCTATGTTTTTACTAATACATTCACAGGTTGGTACTGAATTTTTACTACCTTTACTGTGCTTAATACGATAGAAATCACACACTCATGTTAAATTCCAGATCATCTTGTGTACCTTTGA
This sequence comes from Grapholita molesta, assembly GCA_022674325.2. NCBI lineage: Eukaryota > Metazoa > Arthropoda > Insecta > Lepidoptera > Tortricidae > Grapholita > Grapholita molesta. The sequence goes on along the minus strand of CP053124.2, from coordinate 15,516,290 downwards.
ACAGTTAACTCTGGCTAGTAACTTATACTCTAAAAATAATCATATTTTTACACAGTGCACAGTCCGCTCAAATTCTTTTCGCCCTATTGTTTTAGTAAGAATCAAATTAATAACCAAGGAAATATAAGTACACTACACAAATTTAAATGAATAAAAAGAATGTACATATATTATAATATAACTAAGTAATTAAATATTCTTTAATGTACCAACATGCTAAATAAGTACAGTAACGTAGTAGTAAGTGTAGTAACAGAAATTACATAGCATACGATTAAGGTAATAAAGGTTCCTAGTTGACTACGGAACACTAAAAACATGCTATCTTATCGCTAACAAGCGATCTCTTCCAGACAGGCTTAGGTAGCTTAACTTAATAATTAAACTACGCAAACTTATAAGCTCATAATACCTAATATTTATTAAAACTCTTAGGCAGGTTGGGTCGACATGGCACTGTCAAAGATGTCACTTATTCAAGTTCAAACGGTTTAAGAAACATGTTATCTTTAAATTCATACTATCTGTCTTTTGTGAGTAACTTTCCTTTCAAATCGTGCACATAATTACAGATTATTATATTTATTATTTACGTGCAAATAATCCGGTCTATAACGCGCCGATGCCGGTCACTCCCTGGTCCCGCCCACCCGGACTCTCGATCTCATTCGGCCTTTATTTGGCCGGGCCTGCAAATGGCACTTCGAATTGTGAAACAATGAACAAAAACGTAGTAAGTGCATACAAAGTTGATATAATTTAATGCATTTATTTATTGTACCTTATTATTTCGCAATGGAAAAGCTATACATGACGTAATGTACAAATTCAACATATCTACAATTATGTATACTGTTCGAATGCATATGGTATAATGTCAAATAGTCGTACATTGGATGAAAAGTTGGAATATATTCACAAGTTATTTATTTTTACCTGTATGTCCGTGTAAGGAAACGTCCATAAACGACGTTCCTTTATCGTCTCTGCATAGTTACTTAATTTTCATAAACATTGCATAGAAATATTTAAAAAAATCGGTCGAAAAACTCTGAACTTAATCAGAGCCCTGAGTGTAAGTTTTTAACGTAACATTACTTCAACATCGCATTAGAGTTGTCCATATAAATAACATTATCACTTACGCGTTCGCAACGTTTTTTTGCGTCTAAATAAACTTAACACTAGAGCCTCAGTTTCAGCATCGAATAGTTCAGATAATTTCTACAGGTAACAACAGGTTAAACACAGGTTTCTACAGGTTAAACTAGCGATATAACAACCGTAGCAACATAACATAATTTGTAACACTTTAGCTGTTCGGAAGTGGCCGCCATGTATAAATGTTTAATGGAAAAGAACCTCCGGTCGCTAGTCGTTGACCGCATACTTTGCTTTCAAGTTCAAGGCTTGCTGCAATAGTACAGTCACCAGCAATAGTATCTTACGATATCAAGACCGTAATAATATCTGATCGCATCTTATGTCACAGTCATAAGGGGTTATACGCGGATGGCTTAGAACGCAAAATGACTAGTGTAATATTTTGCCTATATCGCAAAAGGTCTACATCGTAAACGGTCTAGAACGCAAAATGCCTACATCACTTTCGTCGCTTTATTTTTAAGTTAGCGATGTCGACGGAGCCCCGCTATTACCGGGCTCCTATTCTGTACCGATTGGCCTTCGGCCATTTGAAGAAAACTAACGAACCTAACCTACCTAGTGATATAAGAGTGATATAAATAAGTGGTCATTTTGCGTTCTAGACCATTTGCGATGTAGGCAAAATATTACACTAGTCATTTTGCGTTCTAGGCTTTCCGCGAATAATACGTCATAAGGTGCGGTCAGAATTTTTTGCGGTCTTGACATCGTAAGATATTATTGCCGGGGACTGTACTAACCATGTTTATCTCTTTACATTTCATTACTGTTTCTTCTGAAAAAAAAAAAAAACTTTATACCCCTTCCAAATTGAAACTGTAGATACAAGATAACCATAAGAATTTCAAACAATGTTAGTCCTGTTATACTCTTCTCTGTAAATAAATCCAATTTTATTGGCAGGCTTTTTAATTCAGTCGAATTAAAAAGCCTCGTTTGCATGATGTAAATAATTCGGTACTAGAACACTAACTTAACTAAATCCGCTGAATTCGGCTGTAAAGTAGGTAGCTACCTATCTTATTGTGAGAACAGCCTCATAATACTGCGGCGCTATCTCGAAAACGATATTCGTAACTTTCGGACGATTAATTGTCTCTGTCACTCTAATGGCGACTTAATTGGAGTAAAACAGAAAGATGCCCGAAATATACGAACTTCGATGTTCGCGGTACCGGGCCAGATTCGATACTAAAATAATAAATAACCCGGATGCTAATGTATTCTATACATGGTGTGTCGAAAATATTACCATTTATCTGCAAAGCTTTATATTAATAATGATATTTGTAAATTAGCAAAACAGCATCCATGGTACTCGGGAGTGGTCAGTATCTCTTTGTGTTCTGATCTGTTTGGCAACACTACATTCCGTCAGCCGGCCTCCGGCCATTCACCTCAAACACTATCTGAAGTAAAGTTCCCATTCGACCCTTTTTACTGTGCACCTGTATGTGTGTTATACCAACTACGTTTCCGAATTTGTTTTGTTTTTCTAGTTAAATCAAGTTATGTAGAGATAAACCCTTCTGGGCAATAATCACGACGATGTACTGTATTGCAAGCTTATTTAAGCAAAGATTTTTTCGCCACCCTAACTCGGAAAGTCCGTTTTTATTCCTTAAAAATTTGGAATCAAGGTAAATATTTTAGAGTTATTATTTTCCTCGTGGTAGTGAGATGAAATTTTTTTGTGTTTCAATCGGCAACAAAGTTTCTTCCCTTCTCGTATTATATTCTGTTTAAACACATTCTAGTTGAAAATAGTGACTTTATTTCGAGACTTAAAAAACGGAAGGTCTGTTCTGTGATAACTTTGGTTGCATTCGTCGACGATAAACGAATAAGGATTAAACGATTCATCTTTTTAGTTCAACACCAAATACTTTTACTAGTTAATTATTAAAGATATGCATGAAAACAAACAAACAAGCACATATATTCAGGTTCAATAGAAAATAAATTAAAATAATCAAATATGGCTGTCTAGCAGCTAACTAAGCAAAAAAAAACTTTTAACACGTGACAAAATATTATTATAGCAATTAGGTTGCACTAAATATAGGTAAAATATTTGCATATTTTAACTAAATAAGAATATAAGTAACAAATTTATGTGTGTCGATGACAATAAAACTATACATGTTTTTTTTAAACAGCGTAATTGTGAAGCTATGAATGTACAATCAAATTTTTAATTAAATGGAGTAAACTGACAGCAGTTTTCATACTAAAATTGTCAAACGACCTGTCAAATGTCAGCTGTCAGTTTACTCCATTTAATTAAAAATTTGATTATAGATGGGTTTGTTTACATTATTTTCCTCTTCTATTGACCCCGAATATAGGTATATTAATGTTTAGTTACAATTCCCAAATACTTACAAGCATACGTGGATACTTTAACTTTAAATAAACATATTAACTCTTTATAACGCTCACTCGTAAGCCGCATAAGGAAAAGAGAAACGATCTTTTAACTTAAGTGCTTAAACCTTTTGCGAACTGTTCTTAGAAGCGTTCGGGCAATATAAGCCTTAAATGTTTCAATTCTCAGCTCAAAAACAACTAAAACAAGCGGTAACAAGAACTTGTAGATCCACCGTGGTTACAAAACAGAGTAAATAAAGGCAGTGTCATGATTCTTACCCTGGTAACGATCACCATGACGACGGCATGTGATCACCGGTCCGATCTGAAAAAGAAAAGAAAAAACTGAAAAATTGTTTACAAACAGCTCATTCTTTACAACGGATAGTTGTTACATCTTAACAACTAGGTATGATGTTGTTATTATTTTATTATTTATTTACCTCTGTGACGATACTTTCATGCAATTAATTAAAAATAAATTTATTTACAGAAATTACAATCGTATTATGATAACTACAAGTACTTAACTAGTTACAGTATAAAATCTATAAAAGGCCCTTGAGGCATTATACCAAGGATGCTGGCGGCATTTCCTCGTTGTATCGCAATGCTAATACGTTGTGCGAGGAAGCCGCCAGCTCTTCGGTCACCAGTTACATCAACCAGACGCTTCGCGATTTCTGCAAAACGTTTGTGCGCGCTGGGACCCCATGGACCTAGCGTCTCTACGCCAAACGGTACAAAATGGTACTCTTTGCCCAGGCTGCAATTAATATATTCTAATATCTATCAAAACGTCGTTCGTATATCCCTGTCAAATATCATTCGAGAAAAAGCACCTGAAGGTAGCATATGTGTGCGTGGTGAACATCATATCATATCTATTGAGAACCTACATGTTATAAGGCATACCGACATTTTTCTCTCTACATTACGCTATCATATTTATTTATACAATTCTGAAATGGTCCATTAGCAACCTTGGAATGTGCATATAGAACGTCGTTCAATTATACAACGTTTAGATGGAATAAGGTATAGATTTGCACCAGATTACATTTGAACATACGAGTACGTCAGCTTTGTTAAGTGACGGTTATAGACCGATTGCATAAGTGCAGTCGCATGGCGATGCCGATGGACGCAACCCAACGACCGTAATGCATGTTTCCGTGCCAGATTATGTCACTGGTAATTAATGCTTGGTCATATATGGGTGTCTAATGATTTAGCTAATGTATGATAGCCAGTGATCGGTACTAACGGTGCAAAACTTTAACAAAATTCTATATCGGAATCTCAATATGCATGTATTTGGGCGTAAGCGTATAATTGTTGTTATGGCTCTATACACTCTTTTATGTCCACTTAACATGTTTTGCTAAAGTTTTGCACCCATAGTACCGATCACTGATGGTGATGATAGCAGAATATACGTATTCATAGTGTTTATTTGGTATGAAGAAAGATGCAATAAATCGAGTTATAATATACGATTTTAAACTAAACATGGTCATTCACATTACAACCATAAGGCTGTATAGTTACCATGTATATTATTTTGAATGAGTTGAAATCTCGCAGTACTTCAGTTATTACGTGAAGATGGCGCTTGCAACAGTGCCAAAATATCGGAAACTATTTCGCTTTAAGTAATAGTTGTAAATCGAGATATAAATTTCACTGGTTTTTTTTGAGATATTGCTTCTCAAACGGGACCGTATGAGGCGGCTCAGAGTCGTAAAATGGTATGGAAAAACCTATGTTCGAAGTATCTCTACGTGATCGAATAAGAAAAAGAAATACCCGTAGACACCCGTAGAAGAACTAAAATAACCGACATTCATGAGCTCCAAGAGTTGATGACCGTTGGGGCAGATAAGTCCTAGTAGCCACCACTGCAACACAAACTATATGAACGGATGTGTGGGTAGCTGCAAGTCGGTGGCTGCAGTATGCTAATGATTGCTCCCTGTGGCGGTCTGTGGGGAACGCCTATGTCCTGTAGAGGACATCCGTGGGAGCCAGGTCAAAATTATGAAGTAAGAATTGTAATAAGTGTCAAAAGGCAGAAATGTCTAATTAGGCGGTTTTCTTAAGCATCGTCGCCTCGGTGGCGATGTGAGAGTAACATAATAATACAAAGTATTCCATCTGTCTACGAAACGCAGTCTGGAAGGTCACATAATTTTCTGTCAATCATGTATACTTTGATATGTAGTAATAATTTCATTAATACTGTGTGTAGATCAAATACGGGTTAAGAAGTAAACCAGAAATAGGATTTACTGGTAACAAGAAAATTACTCGTACTGCGTACATTACGCGATGGTAATCTTAGTTAAACACTCGCATTACATTGCGGGCCGAATTATTTTATATGGATATTTTTTTACCAAACCTATTTTTACCAAATGTCAGAGATTCGTCCGTATTAGATTTACACACTGTATATCACTAGTGTCATTACATTACACATTTTATGAAATAAACATGTTATTTGTATTTAAACTTTCGTGAGACATATCTGATAAATTAAACATTAACACGGCTCTACTCACGTTTATTTAGTCACATAGTTAGAAACATGTCGCGCGAGTGACTAAATAAACGTGAGTAGAGCCGTGTTAATGTTTAATTTAAACATGTTATTATTTATTTTATTACTGTATATAAATTCCACAACACCAATCAATTTGTAAACAAATAACACAAATGTTACCTCATCAAGTCATCAGATGAGTACGGAAACATATAGATGCACGGAGTCCCGGAACGCCTGACAAAACATTTAGAACTATCAGTTGCTAATGAATGATCGTCGCCTTTCAAAATAAATTATGCACGAATTCACGATCAACTTGACGACTGATAAATATGCTAATAATGTTTCAACGTCCTTGTAGTATGTCGTGGTATAGTTTGTAACCCGCCCTCTTTTCTATTTGGTTATTTATACTTTTATAATCTGTTCTTGCCCATAATGTAGGTAAAGTACCTAGATCGCCGATAAATTCAGGTCGTTTATAAGATTAAGAATAAAATTCAGGACGCATATTCGTTGCGCATAAAACGAAAAAAAAAACCGAAAATGCCTCCACACAAGCTTGCTTGTATCAAGGCAAGGTACCTTATGATATGACCCCTGACGCTGGTCTTTCATGGACACCATTTTGTAAGTAACTGTCACAAATGAAATGAAATATAAAGGTTCACATTAATTATAAAATTTAAATCGACCCAAGAACTTCAGTAGTACATAGATAGTACAATGAAAGCCATGTACCGCAACATTTAAATAGCTTGTCTAACATAATATAAGGCATATATGGCAATAGTTAAATGGATTTTGGCAAATGTAGTACCTTATTTGGTTTAACTACTCACTCAGTCAAACTTCAGTAGGCCTACAGCGAACATCGAAGTTCTAAAACGAGCATATTTCTCATTTACTCCAATTAATTCGCCATGAGAGTGACGCGAGACAATCGTTCGAAATTTACAAATATGGGTTTTCCCGGTAGCGCTCGCACGGACTGCGCCACTTCACGCCGATAGCTTCAACTATTTGCACTTGACAGCAGTCGGCTAGATATACTTAACTCCTAATTACTCACGCCTATACTCGTACGACTAACGGCACCCGCTGGCTCTCAATTGAGTTTCATACTCGGTGCTAAGCTTAGTTAATTATCAGTAATGTTTACTTATAAGACGACCACGTTATCTGAATTACTAAAGAAACATTTTAATCTACCATGTTCCTCGGGACATTCAGGAAATTATATGAGAATGCCTTGTGTTGATAAATCTCGTATGCACACAGGTTGTCCTGTATTAAGAACTTTCTCTTTTTAATGCCTTCGTTTTCAGATCATGCGCACAATGACTCCTCGCATGCCTGTTGGTCTTGACAGATTTTTTTTTAATATTTTAATGTATTTTGCAGTTCCATTGCTGAACGCAGCGTCATATTTCCTATCAGAGCAGTGACAAAATAGATTCCTATCACCGCACCAATCCGTGTGGTTATCACATAAATCCCAAATATATTAAAAATAGTTAACATCTTGGTTATTTGTTTATTGATGAAGTCACTTTTTCCGATAGTCCAGTGTAATATGAACCACAAAGTCGAATACTAAGGTTGTGATTTAAAAAACACGAATGTGGTTGATAAGTCGTATAGAATGTTTTAACAAATTCATAGGCAATAAAACGATCGTTAAAAATGAGCGCAACATAACCGTTGAAAGGAAAATTATGGTTATTGATAAGTTCTAGTTTTCCACGCGATTTCCTCTGAACGTTTCAATAGAAATCCCCCGATTCACGGTACCGGCCACGGGGAGTGAACTCTCTGATATTTCGCAACCTGCCCATTGTTTCTGTTACGATGCTCTCATTGTACCACTCTTGCGCATCGAAAAGAACCGAACACTGCCCTAAATTAGTGGCACTTACTGCATTTAAATTTTGTCAGAGCTATGGTAGTTCGCAGGTGAGTACGGCTTTATTGAGATGAAGGTCGGAATCCAAGTTTTGTTTTGTTTGTACAGAGTTTGTAATAAAATCTTTGTGCGCAACTGGTACGGGTTTGAGACCGGTTCGTGTAGAATCTTAAATTGCTTACATACAGAAAATGCTAGAACCTATTTTTACTTAAGTGAAAGAGGTATTTAGAGACCAGTTGGCCTACCGCGAAAACCAAAGTTCGGAAATTTCGGGCTTCTTTCTCTTTTAGCAGAATTAAACGCGTCGCGGGCCCGCGTTGACACACGCCCGCCCGCGCCCCATTTGTCTGTGAATCAAGCTAGGCGTTATAAATAAGTGACAGAATCGCTTGAAACATACGAAATTCGGTTTTCTAGCATGCCTTCCTACATCGTTTAGTCCTTATAATAAAGAGTGTCTGCATCTGCATCCCATGCTTGCACTATGCCTCCCCTTTTCTATATCTCCTACCTCCCATTTTGTACTTGATGTATTGAATAATATTCTAATTTCATCTCGGACCCCTGTCTCATTTTATCTGAATCTTGAAATATTTAAGCATCTGACACCGTCACCTGACATAAATCTATCATATCAAACCTTAAAAAGTGTACAAAAAACTTTAAAACAATCCTTCAAGTTGTAGACATCACTGATTTCAATGAATTCAAAACAGAAACGTACCTATACTGTACATTGTTCAACGCTCATGCCGTAACTTCGTAAACTTACGAACCTTTCTGAAACAGGAATAAAAACAAAAGGCAACTGAGGTTTAAAACCAGGTGCTAAATGCTGTATTGTTTTAGGGTAAGATTTTGTATTTCAAGCTTTTCACACACTTCAAAAGACTTTTAATGACTTCAAAACCTCAAGTTAAAAGGTCTAATGGAGAGAGTGCATTGGCGAATGAAAATAAAATCATAGTCAACTAGTCGGTCCTTTCATACGGTTTTATGTATTTTTTTATACTTAAGTACTTCAAATATAAATTAATATAACGAGTAGAAGATTACACTGTTATCTGTGATTACTTTTACTAGGTAGGTACAGTCAAGTGTAAAAATTCGTTCACTGCCAAAGTTTCAAAAATATGTACCGAGCAACTCTATTGTACAGTAAATAAGGTTGTAGGACGTATTTATGAAAGGATTCTTTCGGTACGTATTTTTGCACTTGACTGTACACGAATGTAAACAAGTGTACATACACTCTTGATTTAACTAGTCGAACCAATTAACAATGAGTCTTTAACTTCAGTCCAACATAACTTAAATTCGATGTTCACGAATTTGTAACTATTAAGTATTAACCTAACAGTTAGGTACAGATTTTATCTCACTGCCGTTAGCACACAAACGGTTACTTAAATACGACTTCGACTGCAGTACCCTTACCGTGAGTTGTGACTTTGACGTTTTCGATAACTAGTACCGAGTTTACTATCTGTGCATCTCGTTCGCACTAAAATAGTACAAGCGAGATGCACAGATAGTAAACTCGATACTCGTTTGCACTAAAATAGTACAAGCGAGATGCACAGATAGTAAACTCGATACTCGTTATCGAAAACCTCAAAGTCACAACTCATGGTAAGGGTACACAAGATGGAGAGTAAAGTAACGTTGTCGTATCGCAGCCATGATCGTCGCGCGCGCTTGCGCCGCGGCACACCGCCGGAAGTTCTTTATCCTACACATTTAAAACTGAAAATCGTATTTCCATACACTTCTATAGGGACATAAGTCTTTTTAATTTAGGCAGAGTATTTCGGACATTCATCTCACCGCGCCTGCCGGAATTGGAACAATTATCGACTAGTACCTATTATTATCTAATAATGTGAGCTAGTATGATTATCTGATAATGTGAGTAGTTTGATTTCTAGCTATTAAACCTATAATGATATCATGTTTTTAGTAAAATAACCTTGAACCTAACTAACCTACCTTGTTACAAAATCTAGAACCTAGTTCACTTTAACCTTATACTTTATAATTATAATCGCCTTGTCAATATGAATCTCAGCAAACAAAATTACAGATGATAATAAAATAAATTCTAACCTTAGCCAAGCCAAAGCCAAACCTACGAGTGCTTCTGCTTATGCTGACTACCAACCCTTTCGCATTCAATCATAGAAAAATGTAACATTTGTATCAGAATGATTGAATCTACATACCTCTAATTTAAATCCGAATAATCCCACCAAAGAACGGAGAAAACATAAATGCGCGAGCGTGACCCAACATATCCGGTAAAGACCTGATTCCATCAACATTACGCATCCTAAGCTGTTTATAATCGCTCGTCAATACACTCGGCGTAGCGCAATAATGAATCGGTTTAGTATACATTAAGCGGCCATTGTCTTCAGATTATAACCAGCTAAATGTAAACAAACATTTGATATCATTCACAGGTTATTCCCACACCGCTGCTCCCATAAGAGTTTAAAGAATTACCGTCAGGTATGTTTCTACAGATGAGTTCCAGAGTCCCGCTATGTAACGGCGGGCATGCGACAAGCGGCTCAAGTTATACGGGTATCTAGCTGTTTCCTACAGGGCCGAGTATGTGTTACAATACGGGAATTACATATATGGAAAACAATTGCATAGAGACCAATAAGTTATTTTATTTATTCAGATCAATTTCCCAATCGAAAGTGGATAAATAATCGTTTTCGGGAGCAGAGAACGCATGATTTTGCCAATAAATATAACTAGGGCCCGGAATTATGCGTGCGGTTTTGGAAAAGTCTAAGGGAGAGAACATTAACGTTTACCGATGTATCGATAAACCTAGTTTTTTATTAGCGTTTTAAAAAAATAATAACTCAAACTTTCCGATGATACATTTGCTCTTTCAATGATTAGTGATGAAAAATGTACGAAATGTAGGTAGAAAATAGAAAATAATTTTATATTAGACTTGTATGTTATCTACAAAGAATTGATAACCCGAGTAGGTATTTGATTGCAATAATGCAAGTATTATTTCATAAAAACTAATCTCAATGACTCTGAGTACACGACCGATTTATCGATACATCGATAAACATTAGTGTTCTCTCCCTTAAACTTTTCCAAAACCGCACGCAAAATTCCGGGCCCTACATATAAGTAGACCCCGCTATCGGAGTGCAGAAAAATCGAGTATCGATATCAACATCACAAATATGATTAGTTGATTACCCATCCCTAAGGACTTGACAGCTACCATTTTGCACCTCCGATAGCGGGCTCTAAATATAAGTCTGTTTAGATGTGACACAATTCATGCAATCGATGCCACACAATGAAATGTTGTACAATAACAAACGCTTTAAAATCTAATGAAACTATTTCATCCGTAGACACGGCGTATACACAAGAAACCCTTTAACTAGGTCATGTCTCCATTGTGGGCTACGTGGCTATCCATTGATCAGATGAGACAGTTACAGAAAAACCATAAAGGATTTTAACGTAACCGAGGGTCTTACGGCTATGACAGAAAGGTTTACAATTGTTTGCCTACAAACATCTTGGCTTGGTTTTACTATACAAATATCTTGATAGGTGACGCCATCTCGTGAATAATAAACGTAGAGACTATTACAAGAGCAGTGCTAGATGAACTTATCTTATCTGCCATCCTAATGGCTGCTACATTGTCCTCCTACGTGATGATATCATTTAAAACTCTTTAAGTTTCTTTCAGCCTATTAAAGATAGTTTTGATAATGTATGAACATAATCGTTTTATTCACTTTACTACTTAATGAAGTTTTGTGTTATATAAATGTTTCAACGCTGACAAATTGAAGGGTCTGATCGATAAGTGCTTGTATAATTTGATTCGATTATATTTGTGAAAGTTCGCTAAGCGCCATGTATGGATTAGATAGGAACCAGACTTACCTACATAGTGAGTCGCACAGGCCACTTTTATAAGTGCATGTTGCAACCTTTCGAAGTAAAAATGTTTCGCCGAGTTATGTTGTCGAGTGCAGGTAACCTGCATGTCGCATGATTTTGTAATGTGATTTCTGTGAAGTATTAAAAATGTAACAGTTCACTATAGTTTTGTTTTACAGGACACTCTTTATGACAAAGTATAAGCTTATTCGGTATTCATTACCGCAACAACAATTGTGGAAAACACAAGGAAACTCTAATTGTATTTGTTTATATCCCTTCTGGCAGTTCTGAAAGGTTCAGTTTGAAGGGAAACAAAAATATGTGAGACTATGACAAGGGCGGACGAAAATAGTGCCATCTCTGCCATACATATGGATAGTTACATAAGACCATCCCTTTCGATCGTGGAATTATTATTAGCACGCCTCGTCTATTAAAATGGTATGGCTATTTTTACCATGTAGATATTGAAGGTACAATTTATTGCACAGAATTTCCAACGTCATGGCATGGCTGTGGTTACCGGCGTGACCCTCCACCTGCCGGTCGCGGCTCAATGAGGCTTCCATCCGGTTCAAGCCTTCCGTCCCTTAACTACAAAATTCTTTAGATTCTGTTTCAATCTAGACGTTCCAACAAAGACCACAATATTTTTATTTTTGCTTACCCCCGAATGGAATTGTTATTGATTTTAGTAAAAGAACCTAATACATATTTATATGTTTTCTACGCAGTACATCAATATACAATTGAAACTATTGGTTCCAACGTCTATTATCTTTATTTTATCTATCAATTAAACACTTTAAATGAGGCGTATTTCAATTTTAGATACAAATGTATTCCAAAACAGCATTTATTGACATTTATATATAAAGGTTGACCCCTGCGTTTGCGCCGGCGACACGCCTCAATGACGACGACGATCAATTATTTTATTTCGAGCTGCGACTCAGCTGTTCCATAATTGAATATGCTAGTAGATAAGAGTAGAAACTATAATACAAGAGGGTAAAGTTGTATTTTACCCTCGAGTGTCAACACGACTTTTCGACCGTGTCCAAAACCGTACAGCGAGCTAAATACAAAAATGATATATGTTATGAACCAAGTGATTAGCGCGGACATTATTTATAATGCCCAGGCATAATGTCCATAACATATATATTTTCATTTTTACAAAAAAGTTTTTTATTTTTTATTTCTAGGGCGGGCGGGGCGTTTGGTGTGCAGTAATTTCTTTTGCGTTCAATAGTTATTTGTTATGCAAGGCTGCAAAGTGGTTATTTGGCGCTAGTGTTGAAATTGAAAGCTGAGCAAGCGAAGGAAGCTAAGATTGAACCATGAGCGAAGCGAATGGTTCAAAGATAGATTCCTGAGCGTAGCGAGGCTTTCAAGACACGAGACGCCAAATAATTTTGCAGTCATGCGGAACACACAACTTTTCACCTCACTACAGCGAGGAAAATTCGAGCGGCAAGAAAAACAATAAAGCAAAACTCTTGCGCGATTTTTCAGGGAAATCATATCGGCATCGCTACTAGAATCATTCATTTTTATAGTTCAAACGTTGAGTTCAAAGAGCTTAGCACAGGACAAATCCGACAAATGTGATAACTTGAATTGTGATAACTTAAAACTTAAAAAAAACAATTACGGTTGCGTTCAGAAATTACAATATTAAGTAAACCTATATTTCAATTTCTTTATCAAATAAACATTGAAATCGTGTTTTACTTTTGGATTAACTAGTCAAAATATGTAAATTAAACTGAAATACTTTTAGTATGTATAATAAAACCTACTTATTTGACATAAAATAAAGTGAAGGTAAAAATAAAAAAGTTAAAAATCTGTAATCAAAAACATGTTTCTGATTGGTTATTATCTATGGTTATTTTGAACTCACCGCGGTACTGCGAACATCGAAGTTCGTATATTGCGAGCATCTTTCTCTTTTACTCCAATGAAAGTGACAGAGACAATCGTCCGAAATTTACGAATTTTCTTTTCGCGGTAGCACCCCCGTCACGCGTTGAAGGAGTTTTATTACTTAAAAAAAAGTTTCATGCACCACAGAGAGTTACAATCATCGGCTTCGAAATTCGAATGACTTTTGCACGCTAGCGGATAAAATAGGCTTTTCCACGCAGATTTGGCGCTATAAACTAAGGTTTTCCGAGCGAGTGAGGTGAAAAATACTTTAAATGATGCGAACTAATCATCTTTCTACACATGTGGATTCATAAATTACGACAAACATTAGTTAATTAAAAACAATACACAAAGCTTAGGTTTATACAACTAAAAAACCTACTCCATAATACTTTTGACCTCAGTCGCACCTGATGGTAAGTGACGACGAGGTCGAAGGTGTAGCATGCTGGTTCAGTAACAGCCTATTCAATCTTGCATTGAAAAGACCCAAATTATATCTTTCCGGGAATACAGACCAAGGGAGCGAATTCCATTCCTACCATCCATTCACACTACACTATGTCGATGCTAAATTACCTATATTAATAGGAATCGATGTTACATATATGTTGTGTCTATTTAGGGAATGTTATCAACACAGTTTAAGTGGGTTGACTTAGTGCGCAATCCGCAACAAATGCAGAAACAGCAAAATTCTACCACTCCGTTTCCTGACTGCAGTGATTACCAAACACAGCTACTCATGCGTTGAACAACTGGACATTGCACATCACTCATTACAGAATCAGGATTTCGACAATGTGATGAAGGATAAGGGGATTTGGCGAGGTTTTTTACATTTAATTTTATTTTATTATAATAGCAAACTGCAAGTTTTACTATTGAATTTTGTTCAATAATTCTAAACGTATATGTACGTATTATGATTATTATTTTGCTCTTCGTTACGAAGTGAAACATGTCGAGCAATATTAGACTTATAAATGGTAAGTTACCCGCTTCTATACAATTAATACGTTTGTATCTCACTTCAGTTTTGTATTTAAAATGCTAATATCTTTTACTGCTGCTTTGATATACATACACGTCTATAGGAATACATTACAGTCAAGGGTACTATGAAGGAAGCAATTCGTGGACTTGCAGTCGGAATACCCACAGAATAATTGCAGTTTGATGTCACAATAGTCTTACTAATTCGTAATTTAATTCAATAAGAAATCTTTGTTTCGTAGGTAGTGAAACAATGCATTTACTGTAATTATTTTTTGTGCACCTATTTGTTTTAATTTTGTCGTTATTTATAATGTTTTGCTTTCATAGTTTATATGAAATATAAATTAATTTGCAATATTAACCATTATAATATGTCAATGAGATTTATTTTTCCATCGTTACAATAACAGTACATACAGCACAAGTCGATGCGTATTAGTTATAAGGCTTCTTGCAATAACACACGTGTAAGGATATAGCAGAGCAGTGATGCCTAAGTAGATTACTGGCTTTGATATACGGTCGTACAGAGATTTAAGGCTTGGGCAGATAGGCGCGTTTTGAGAGCGTGGCGCAGCGGGACGTGACAGCGGTGTGTCTAATGTAACGAAATAAGGCACACATTCGGACGGCAGCGTCGCGCCCCTCTGCGCCACGCCACAAAACGCGCCCTATGTGACCAAGCCTTTAGGTGCATGACTTCCCTGTGGACACGATGACAGTAGGGTTTAAAATCATAGATGTAATTATTAGTTAAAAAAAAATTAAGACGGCTCAGTCACGTAATTAATTGTCCACAGGAACGACGATTGTTGTAATAAAATAGATATAAAATAAATACATTTTAAATTTATAATTTATCCTGCAAGATCCATTTTTGCAACAGTTGATTTTACAAGTTTAGATGGTTTACCATAACTATTGTTACCATAATATCATACAATATCTTACACAATGTTTTATTTTCTTTTAATAAATGTGCAACGTATTTAATAGAATTACTTCTAATATTTTAGTAACTCAGTAGGTAGCTGTTTGTACTGGTTTGTGAACACGCTTAAGTGTTAACAAAATAGCAGCAGGCATGACTTGTTGGTTTGCTAAAGGCGTTAGGATGTCATATTTTGGGTCAGGGCAGGTTCTTCCTATACATTTTTCTGTTATGGGAATGCGTCGGACCATCAAAATTAGCTTTTAGTGAAATGCGAGATTTATATCTTACTATTTGTTGGGTCAGCCTAATTAATAAACATATTAGGCTGATCACACTTGCGATTTGCTATTGAGTTATGTATGGAGGCGTATACGCCGCGAGTTTGCGGCGTACGAATTTTGTATAGACATCGCATGCAAATGGCTGAAGTGTGATAACTTATGCTTAGGTAGAATTCGTAAATACAAAAATCGTAATCACAAAAGTAAATTCACTAAAAATGGGAGTAGTCGATACAAAGAACTAAAGGCTTGGGCACATAGGCGCGTTTTGTGAGCGTGGCGCAGCGGGGCGCGACGCTGCCGTCCGAATGTGTGCCTTATTTCGTTACATTAGCGACACCGGTGTCGCGTCTCGCTGCGCCGCGCTCACAAAACGCGCCTATGTGCCCGAGCCTTAAATGACTAATGCTATCTGATAGGTATTATCACTTGTACATTATTATAAGGACTTAGAAAGTCGAGGAATCGATATTAGTTCCGCGGATTAAGATTTAAAATCTGTTAGCCATAGATGGTCACTAAATTAGCTATCGTGTTGCAAAAGTGACACATGCCGCCATTTAAGTGATGAAATGGCTAGAGTTCGCGGAATCACTTAGCTATCCCGCCGCTTGTCAGTTGCAGTGTCAAACTTATCACACATAACATCTGCATTATATTGCAAGCAACGACGAATTTATTGCACCTTTCAGAGGTTTCTATTAGGGGAGTAGAAATTTTAGAAAGTGCGACCTTCGCGACGTGACTAACTACATTACTTTATTTAACGAGAGGCGTGTAGTACTGACGTAGGTAGATACAACCTTCAAATCTGTGGAAACACTAAGGAAAATCTTTAGCAGTAGTTTACGTCATGTCATAGACATGTTTATTACTTTACTTATCTACGGTGCAAGAATAACCATTGAGACCCAACTAGTACAATAACTATACATACATACCTATTTCCGAGAATCTTCATTCATTTTTGTAATGCCAAAATAAAGGAAACACATTAAACTTAACATATAATAGTAGCAGAATCAAATAATTTCGATTATCCATTTTTTTTAATAAGTGTGATATTGTTGATATAATTGCTACTTCATTCATGAATACAGAATCTCATGCTAATCATAATAAATATTACCTACTGGGTAGATATTTTTGACTCTCGCGATGAAAAATAAATAATATTATAAAGACGAAAGTTTGTGAGTGTGTAAGTTTGTTACTTCTTCAAGTCTAAACGGCTGGAGCGATTTTAATAAAATTTGGTATGGAGTTAACTAACACCCTGGATGAACACATAGGCTACGTTTTTTCCCTAATAAACCATGGGTAACACGGGGGCACAGCTAATGGAGTATAAACAGGCATAAGATTGACTCTTTCATACGCAACTATCAACCCGCGAAACGAAAAAGTATAATTGTGTCTTCTACTTTTACTGACAAATTGCTATAAGTACCAGACATATATATAATATTTATATAATTATACATAGTTACACAGGCAGCGACCAGCGCGTACAGGTGGTTAAATTAAAACAACAGCTTGCAGCGTTAATATCATGACCCGGCACGCGCTTGCGACCCTCAGTGAAAGTGCCCGTGAATTGTAAATTGTAATTCATGCCGCGGCGTCGGTTTCGCCACGTTTTTAGGACAATTTCGAGCGCAAGTGTGCTTCCTATGCCCTTTAAAAGTCGTGTAATCGGCACGGCCTGAACTTCGAAGTTTTTTTGCAGTAAAAACGTTACATGCTAGTCAGTGTGTACCTACATTCGCGTGTGAAATAGCAGGTGATCGGTAACACATTAAATTTAGAACAATGTACCTATTGTGAAAATTGTTTTGGTACATTGTGATACGAAAATAATTCATTCAAAACAACTGTAAAAATTAAATCTTGTTTCTTTAACTAACCGCAAACCATTCAGCCCACTTCCTTACTATTACTTAAGAACAAAACATCATTTATCGCGTCTGTCATCTCACATTTATTTTTCTATTAAGACCCTACATCGATTTGCGTTAACAATAAAGCACTTTATGGCAGTGTTCTTTTTTAAATTCAAGAAATTACTTTAAAAAAATTGGAATAAAATAACTTTTGGATTTTTTCCATCGAGAAAATTTTCTACAATTATGTTTCGGCATATATAAGATACTTATATCCCAAAAAAGTCCCTTTTCCCAATCGGACTCTGGAGCGCTTGAAAATGGCCTTTATATACGTTTACCACAAACAAATTGAAAACCTATATGGAACTATAACCTGTAAGATTATTTTCCTAACAATTGTCAAGATGAGAATAAGTCAATTGTCAAGATGAAGAATGGTAAATGATAATAGATAGGACGGATAGAGACTCCCTTTTTCTACACCGACGCAAACAATGCCGTGGCATCTGACCCCGCATTTAGTTTGCATCTTCTGTTTCGTTTTTAAACTTTCACTTTAGTTAGCGATGGTAAAGTAGATATATCTAAATAAATGCCAGGTCCTAAACATCGGATTTTATGATCACTAATTGCGCATCTAGTCATAAAGTCTATAAAATGTTGTTTAGGTACCTACTTAGTACTTACTTACCCATTAATAGCGAATAGGTATTTTGCTTTCTTATTAGTCAATAATTAATTACACATAACTTTCTAATTTTGACTATTAAATATATTAATATTTTTTTGCCTTCTGAAAGCAATAAAACTAGACATTACTTAATAAAGTATCGGCTGGCAATGTCCGGCGCGACCACCCTTACCATGAGTTGTGACTTTGAGGTTTTCGATAACGAGTATCGAGTTTACTATCTGTGCATCTCGTTCGCGCTAAAATAGTACAAGCGAGATGCACAGATAGTAAACGCGATACTCGTTATAAAAAACCTTAGTCAGAACTCATGGTAAGGGTACGGGAACGGTGATTATTGCAGTCAGCCGCGTCCGCGCGCGCAACTTGTCATCATCGCACCACGCACGGACGGATCTCCTCAGATGCCTACGTATCCGACGTATTTCAACAGTCAACTATTTCCTATTGTGAAATCTGCTAAATGGGCCATTTTATTTAAAGTTGTACAGTCAGCAGCAGAAGTGGCTAAGCGGTTGAGGTGTTCAAAATGAGGTCAACGCATCTCTATTGTCAAGAGAATAAGAGCGCGTGCAGGTCATTTTGAACACTTCAAACGCTTAGCCACTTTTGCTGCTGACTGTATAAGATTTAACTTTTTTTTTTATTTGGAAGTTTCTGTGTGCCTTCTACTCAGAATCATGAGTTCTTTCGAGCCTGATAGGAGAAAAAATGTGTCCCAAGCTTTTTTATTCCATTCCGTTATTATTTTTCATACATTTCATATGGTGGTAACGGAACGGAAGTAACAAAAAATTTATGAAAATTTTGGGACAATTTTCTCTCGGCTCGAAAAATCTCATGATTATGAGTAGAAACCACACAAAAAATCGTAATATTTTTTTTTTGTATACAACTTAAAATAAAATAGCCCAAATAAATACAGTACAAACACAGTTTAAACTTAAACTTAAATAGGTAGGATGCATTCAGTTCGTGAATCAATTTTATTTTATGTAATTTTTTTCCATCGCCGTGTGTTACGACTTTTTTGAACAGTCAAATATTTCCAGTTGTGAAATCTGCTAAATATATACTCGTTAAAACTTAAATAGATGCATTCCGTCCGTGAATCAATTTTATCTTATGTAAATTTGTTTTTTCAAACGGCGTGTGTTAATGTGTCATGCCTCTCACGTTTAAATTTAGACATTCGCGCGATATAAATATTATTATTACACCCCGATATCTAACGCTCATTTTGGGGGCAAGCTAATATACATAGTGATGTTGCTTGACAAAATTAGTCGAATCATATTTTTCTCTAAAACTTATTTATACTATTTGGCAAACAGTTTTTCCAGCCAAGTTATCAAAACTAAGTGGGAATTTCGTTTCTTGTAAAGAAATTGGTCTGTTTTTACGAACTAAATAGTCTGGATGTATGTTGTACAAAAGAGTTCAACGGCATCTTGGACTTAAATGATAAGAGAGGATAAATTTCTTATTCTTACATTGTAGGAATGGCGCGACAACAGGTGAAGCAGGTGTTTATATTATATTGGTTATGTATTTATTTAGTAGTTTGTAATCAAAATCAATAACAAGTTCAACAGTAACTTCTCGAAACCAATCAGGGAGCACACTCAGAGTTGAAAAAATATCATAATATAATATTCGCTTGCGTATTGCACGATGTTCGTTTGTCCAATTTTTATATCTTATCATATTTCTTTGACCGAGGTTATGATCTATTACCATTATAAATTAATTATAATTCGCAATATTTGATGAAATGTCGATTTTACTAAACGTACTCGTATGTGTGTGTTGTCATCATTTAGTGGCCCGATCGCTTACTAATAATTAAGTGGTTGTTGTTCCTTCCGTTAGTTCCGTTTAAGATCAACGGGACTTAGAAATTAGCTTAAAACTAGCTAAGTGCTATGTGCGTAGGTAGGTTCTATTATTAGGTAGGCGTCGAATCTAGAACTACAGCCTTTTTCTAACCTGACTTAGGCTCTATAAACCGTTCGGCTTATTACAGCGATCGGACTGTGTGAGGGGAAGGTAGCCTCGGAAAATCCAGGACTCTTCCGCACCAGTCTTAATTTCTACTATTGGTATACTTCTACTGATTACGCTTCCAGCGAAATTGGTTGAGGCGGTCCCAACCGAATCTGAGTGGTGAGAACCACCGCACCAGAATCAGTTAAACAAACTTACTGTGGGGCTAAGTCGATTTGTATTTGCATGTCGATTGTCGGGATCGATTGTAAGCAGCTGCAGAGAAACATACATAACAACCATCCAATTTACACGTAGGCATTTACAAACACACACAGCACAAGTTTATAGTAAATTCGCATTTAAAGAAAGAATATAGAGAATAACAAGCTTGAAGTTTTACTATTTGACTTAAAAGTAAATAGTCGAGTTAGAGAGTAATCGATAATTTTGAAACATTCGTCGTTAGCACACACGGGCGGTGCCGAACCGGGCGCGATGTGCAAACATCGCGTTTTCCTCCACTGCTTTCAATATAACAATATTAACAATAGTCCGTAGAGACCATGTGTTTACTACTTTCCATGGGAACGACTCGCCATTGTTGACAACGAGAGCGACCAAAACTTAAGCCTCTCTGTATGTGCCTTTCTCATACATATTGATGTCGAGACTTATAAAAAAACTTATGTCTATACTATGTTAATGACAAAACGAAGACCCGAAAGCAAGTTTTTATTTATTCGCAACCGGTTCTTATGACTTTTAAGTCAGACGAGTAGACATTTACACTGAGGAATTAAAAAAATTGACGATTCTAATAAGATTCGTTTACTAGTTAGCAATTTAGAACGTAAAGAATTTAACATATTTGCCGTCACTTAACTTTCTTCCGCAACGGTAAACCGGCGCCTAATTCCATAAAATTTCATCTAACGATTTAGCATGAACAATTTAAGCCGCTTTCTTCATAATTTACTAAGTAAATGTTAGTTATTGGCCGACTAGTGTCAGTCACAAGAAGTAGACGTAAGTAAATCTCTAGGTGTTGAGACAGAGTAAACAAGGGCACGACGACGTGGAACATAAATCCCGCGATCATCTCAGAAGTGGAGCGCATTGCGCGTGCGACTATGAAATTCAAATCAATCAGACCCAATGGTACCGTTAGATAATCGCGTACAGCTTCAGTCACCTGATCACACAAACACAGATAGGTCACAGTGTCACGTAGGTATTTACCGTTAAGATCCGTGTGGGCTAGGGGCTGCGAGGCATGGCACACACTAGGGTCACGGGCACTTTGTCACTGGCACTGCACGTCACAGATCCTTCGCATGTCGCGCGCGGGCCGCGTCGGGAGCGCTCGGGCCAGCCAAATGCGGCAGACCGTGAATCTTAACCTACCTGTGGAGCTTGCGTGTCGCAGCACCCACCGGACCGGGGAGACTGCTTTACCGACCGAGCCTGCCGCCATATTTAATACGCGTACAGCTCATAGAACTTCGAATGACGATATTTATGCTAGGAATGTTACAAACTTACGTTCATTTAAAATAAAATAATTGGTTAAATTTTGAAGCAGCTATGTTCAAAATATACTTGTACAGATATTTTTTTCTGTAATAAAACCACCATCAAAGCCTTAAACTGCTTTACCGACATTCGTTACTGCCATCTTGCGTTACATCACGTAACTATTTAACGAAAATTAAGGCTGTGTCGGCAACGTTAACTGTGTCAATTATGGATTAACATTAATCTAACGATTTTGTCTGTAACAATTTTCGGGATGAAGTGTATTGATTATTTTTTCTCATATTTACTATAATGATTTTGTGGAATCTAAATCATTTAGTTTAGCGGGGTTCCGCCTCGGCAGGTAGCTTACACCAGCTGTTAGTTAACAAGTTGAGTTAGATCGTTGTTAAATTGATACCAGTCTGTTAACATAGGTGGCGCCACTGGTTCTTTGAAAGCCTTTATAGTTTAAACAATCCTCACGTCGTGGGTTCGAATTATAATTGGCTCTAGAGAGTTGGTAATTTGGCAGAATCATATCATTTTACATTTCCGGTAAATTTTCTTTACTGGAGTTTTCAGAAACCAGTGTACTTAATTAGCGTGAGCAGTAGAAAAGTCAAATTATGTCAGTTTTGTGACGATAAATAAGCATTAATTAATTTTATATAAATGAGCCAGATATGGCGATCGTTACATGAACTATAAGCAATGCAATAAAAGGGCAAAAATGTAATGCTATGTTTAATTATCATTACAAGACTAACATAATTCACCTTTTTCCAAGTCACGCTACTTAGAGTACTTAGATATACTTTTTTCTGAAAACTTTGGAAAATTTTGGTGGAAAACAGGTCAACTTCCAATAACGTAATTAAGTTTGGAAAATTTAGTACTGTAAGAGAGGTAACCAAATTTATAGCCAAACTTTATATACTTAGCACAAAATAAAATAATTAAAAATGGATTATACCACGTTTAGGTACTGAATTAAAATTACGTCTCATCACTTTGAACCCTGTTACAGCGTTTATGGGCAGACTTATCGACAAACAGTGTTTTTAGTTTTATTAGTCTTTCGCATGAATAATTTTACTATCGCGGCAACCGAAGAGTCTTACTTTATATATAAATCCAGGTAACAGTTAGGTAACTTATTTGAAGCATGACCCTTAAATAATGATCCTTATTCATCGCCAAGGTTTAAAAGAGACAGAGCGAGTTCTAAGCTTATGTCCGACAACTACAGACTGCTAGCCCACCTTAGGCCCGGCGCCCACTATCGGCATGGCATAGGAAGGGATTCTTCGGCATACCTACGCGCAGGCGCACAATGACGGCAATTATTGCCGAGGAGTTCTTTGGCATGCCGAGGTCTGATTAGGAATACCGAGTAGTGGTCAGGATGCTGAAGTCTGGTATGGAATGCCGAGGAGTTGTCAAGCATGCCAAGGTCTGGTTAGGAAAGTCGAGGAATTCTCAGGGATGCCGAGGAGTTCTCAGACATGCCGAGGTCTGCCTAGGAATGCCGAAAAATTCTCAGGGATGCCGAGGAATTCTCAGGTATGCATAGGTCTGTTTAGGAATGCGCCGCAACAGGCAGGTCCCCGATTCGGGACTCCCGAAGCCTGCCGAAACTAGGTATAGGTAGCCGAGGGTTGCGTCCTTAGGTATGCTTTACACTACCAAAGACTTCCGCGCTATGCCGAGGCGTGCTTAGGTATGCCTAACACTACCGAAGTCTGCCGAGGTATGCCGAGGCGTCCTTAGGTATGCCTTACACTACCAAAATCTGCCGAGGTATGCCGAGGTGTCCTTAGGTATGCCTTGCGATACCGAGGACTGCCGAGGTATACTTTGAGAGTCGTGCCTTGCGATGCCGTGCCGATAGTGGGCGCCGGGCCTTAACAGTACCTTTTAAGTAGGTACGTGAAGTAATGGTTGTACGCTTCCCGCTTAGCTGGCGAACTAGGATGGGTACAGGGTATGCACTAGCCGTCCTAGTCCCAAATTCCCACATGGGAGTCTTTAGCAATCAACTGACACTACCAACCAAACCATCCACTGTATGCCATCTTGCAGCGGTGACACGGAATTGAGAACATCACCTCGAACAACGCTTACTGGAACACCAGAAGTCGTCAGAGCCAGAAGGTAGAGATAAGACACCTTGATCACTCATGACAACCTGCGCGCCAGGAGTGATAGAAAACCTTGAGTTCCACTCCAGCAGTTTGCCGATGTGAACGATTTTTCATGGTCCTCGCTGCCACCACTCGCCAGGCAACTGACAACTAACGGTCCGTCATACTAGGACCCTCTGTCTAGCCTAGATAGCTTACGGACCCGCAGATGTATACGGTGTACCAAAAGATCGCTTACCGTTGCTCCCTAAGCGCACCATTCAAGAACCCTTTTTCCTCCGGTTCAATAATAATGAAAAGAGCCTGGCTGTCGAAGAAGTTTACTGATATAGCAGCCATCTTCATAGTACCCATGATAATTATTGGCTTAAACTTAAATTACCCATGTTATAAAAGCAATAAATCTTGATATTACTTCTAAGAGTTCTAAGTTTGTGATATATTAACTGATTTGCAAACATTATTAGTGTATCCGGCTCGAAGGACTAAGTCAATGTACCTATAAGCCAAGGTCGATGCGACCAATTTGACTAAAACGTGTAAGTGCCGTAAAATGACACACAATCTAAGTTGATTGTTAAATTACATTGTGTATTGTTTTTATATTATTTGGTCGTCGTTCTATCTCAATTTCATAACTTGGCGCCTCATAACTATTTCCTTTATTACCTATCCTTGGCAATTAAGGTCGTAATAACTGCCAATGACCTTCGAATTGCCTTTGAGTAAACAGTTTTTTTTATTAAAATCAATTTGTATTAATAGAAAAATATAAGGTAATAAATATTATAGTTCATGTTAAGACGGATTATGCGATGGACAACACAAACGCGATTCTACCTATTCGTGATTCCCATACAATATAGATTCCACACAACCGCAGTTTACTACATTCGTAATTCTACACCGTTTATATCTTGACGCAATCGGAATTCATCCTATTCGCGATTCTACACAAAATGAGTTTAACGCGACTGCAGTTTAATCCATTCGTAATTCTACACCGTCTATATTTTGACGCACTCGGGATCCTTCCTATTCGTAATTCGGTACTGTATGGGTTCAACACAACCGCAGTTTACTCCATTCGTAATTCTACACCGTCTATATTTTGACGCAATCGGAATTCATCCTATTCGCGATTCTATAGGTACACAAAATGAGTTTAACGCAACTGCAGTTTACTCCATTCGTAATTCTACACCGTCTATATTTTGACGCACTCGGGATCCGAAAGTTTTTTTAAACAGTATTGTAGTTTTCTGATTCTTTATTTTAACGCTTTCTTTTTTTTTCCATTAGCATATTTTTTTATCGTCTTTTTTCAATGCAGCATATTTACACTTTCGGGATTACATTAAAACGATTTTTTCTAATGCTGCATATTTAGACGTAATACGTAACACACTGCCATAGTCACCGACGACGACGAGCGAAGCGAGGAGGAGTGTTAGGTCTCTTGCATTCACAACACACCCGACTCGCTGTCAAAAACATGTATACCTACTGACATTACGGACAAAGTGATCAAAAAGATGTATACAAAGTTGTGTTGAACCCATACAGTACCGAATTACGAATAGGAAGAATCCCGAGTGCGTTAAAATATCGACGGTGTAGAATTACGAATGGAGTAAACTGCGGTTGTGTTGAACCCATACAGTACCGAATTACGAATAGGAAGGATCCCGAGTGCGTCAAAATATAGACGGTGTAGAATTACGAATGGAGTAAACTGCGGTTGTGTTGAACCCATACAGTACCGAATTACGAATAGGAAGGATCCCGAGTGCGTCAAAATATAGACGGTGTAGAATTACGAATGGATTAAACTGCAGTCGCGTTAAACTCATTTTGTGTAGAATCGCGAATAGGATGAATTCCGATTGCGTCAAGATATAAACGGTGTAGAATTACGAATGTAGTAAACTGCGGTTGTGTGGAATCTATATTGTATGGGAATCACGAATAGGTAGAATCGCGTTTGTGTTGTCCATCGCGTAATCGTTAAGACAAACGTGTACTTTTAACAGAATTCTTAATGTTTGCATACGTGTGGAAGTTGTATATGTTCATAACTGTACCAAAAACAAATACATAACAAATAAATAAATGATCTTAATAGTACAAAAACTCTAAAGGCGCTCTACGCCTTTAGAAATCTGTCATTAAAAATTGTGACGACCCCATCGCCCACTGGTTTTCAAGAGCAATCAATCAACGCAGGGGCAGCTTGTGGCAAGCTGTTGGAGAGTAGACTCCACGTACCTGAGTGCCCCTGTCGGACAGGTGGGACAGGTCTCCTGCCTCTAGCTTGCCTTAACCAGCCGCCCAGAGTGGGATCGCTAGAGCTGCGTTCTCGAGGGTAGATGTGGAAACCTAAGTGGTGAGTTAGCTATATGTTTAAAGTCCAGTCCTTTGCACCGGTGTTGTCCTTGAGCAATATTAGATGTCACTTTTTGTGGGATCCCAACTCGCGGAGGTCGAGTTGCCGTTTGCCGGAAATAAAATTGTACCTATTCCATTTTATTAGGCAGGCTTCCAGTTTTTATTCCAATAGCCCAGTAACTAGTCCATCCTTTCCACTCAATAGCCTAGTATATTTTAGATTTCATTAAAACTCAATTGTCCTTACACCATGGCGGGTGCCGTCTCTGTGCTCGTCCCACGGACAGGGGCACCATCCGCTTAGTGTACCTCTCCCTACATATCGACAGTGGAAATTTCAAATGTCGTAAGTCGCATATAAAAGTATGTCCCTTACGACATTTGAAATTTCCACAGTCGATATCATTAAATTGTCGAAAGGGCCTCTACGCGTTGGCTCGATCCGGCTCCTCATGTTATCGTCCTCTTAAAATTCCGCCTTACCTTATATGCGATACTTGGAAAACCCGCCGTAAAATCGTTAATATTCTTGTATAATAAATAAATGGAATATATAGGTACCATATATTAATAATATATGAAATTTGATACATCTAATATTTATACAGCTTAAGAATTTTAATTACCGCGTACCATTCAAAACAATATTCAATTATTTAAATGAGATTGATAAATATCAGTTGTCGTGTGAATTGAAATTTGATATAGTGTTTGGTACCTAAAGCACCAAGGATGTAACAATTTGAGGAGTTTCATATACGCGATTCGTGTGAACAATTAACATCTAATCGACATCACAATAAACACCGCGTTGCGTCTAATAATAATTATTATACCCAATATAGGCGGATACATCGCCCACAGCCCTATAGTACCGTGAAAATCAAAGTTCATATATTTCGAGCATCTTTCTCTTTTACTTCAATTAAGGCGTCATGCATGAGAGTGACAGAGACAAGTCCAAAATTTACGAATATCACATTTCGCGGTAGCGCCGCCGCATTGGTAAAAACCAGTGGGCGATTGGGTCTTCACATCCCTTTATTAAAAAGCAGATGATAAAAAAAAACACATTCCAACCGTCATGTTTCTACCACTTTTAATCTTATACCATTTTTAATTGCAAATAAAGGGATACTATAAAGGATTCTTGTCTTTTTCTGTCTATGGATTCCTGAAAAAACACTCGGCATATAATTAATATAATCCCACATAACTACATAGCAAGTAATGCTAAGTTCCGACACACAGTGTAGAGCGGTGCTTTGTAAGGTAACCCAAGGAAAATGTAGTTTTTACACTTATGCATCTTAAATGACAGTCATTAGACATGCTGCGATCGTAAATTATACCATGAAACATTGTAGGTAGCGGAATGAAATCTTATCTGACTTTTTGTACCCTTTATGGTATGGCTAGAGTGCTCATTAAAGTATAGAGTCGCACGCAAAGTTCATCTTACTTATTTCCAGAAGACAGAATGTTCTGTAAGAAGTTTTTAAAATATTGCCAAAAATGTATCTGATTTTCTTTGGATTGAGGAAACCATATTCGAAATAAATAACACCATAATTCAGCTGAGCTCTACAATGTCAGTAATATCTCAGATTTAGTTCCTTTACATATTTATTTCAGAAAAAAATACATTCCAATCGTCCTGATCGTGTTCTGATCCCTATAATGAGGAACGCGGACTTGCACACAAAAACTCGGAAAAATTCCACCTCTTTCTTACAGTATTACCTACTTACCTATTCAGACTAGTACAGTCACAATAGTACGTTGCAGTTAGGTACATGTCCAACTTCATACATGAAATTACAAGAAATTAGTTTGCAGACCAGTCAAATCGTCACAGCTTTTACTTGAATCAACCTACTTCTTGTACGTCGATACTCCGATCTTTAATAAGTAGTACATCGTTTTCAATCTAAATGTGAATCTAACTTTTCATGATTTAAGGTTGTTTTTTCCATTTAACACTAGAGTAAGATACGAGGTTGGGAAAATAAGAAGATAGCCGAGATCCAACCCGGATCAACTCTTTAATAGTCACGGCGTGGACGCTTAGCATCAATATTTATATAGGAATGCGTGCAAAAACGCTAGTTCCGTAATATTTCGGCCAGAAGATGACTGGTAATAGCTCCTCTAATAAGACGCGCACGATATCTGCCAAACACTGTGATTACACAAAAACATTGTTATTAAATCAAGTACGGAACGGATGTGATCCAAATATCGGAATGAGTTAACGCGACTACGGTTCAGATGCCAATAAACTACATAGCATGATTTGACAATGTTCATGGTTTCCCAGTGTCAACAGTTTCAGAGATTTTTGTAATTATGAAGGTGCTGAATCAAGAGTCTGGTAGACGAACGCCGAATCTATTTTTTGACGACCGTTCTGGCCTAGTGGGTAGTGACCCTGTCTATGAAGCCAATGGTCTTGGGTTCGATTCCCAGTCGGGGCATTTATTTGTGTGATGAGCACAGATATTTGTTCCTGAGTCATGGGTGTTTTCTATGTATTTAAGTATTTATATGTATCTATCTATTATATATATCGTTGTCTAGTACCTACAGCACAAGCCTTCCTGAGCTTACCGTAGGACTAGGTCGATTTGTGTAAGATTGTCCCGAAATATTTATATTTTTTATATTTTTATATTATGCATGGCGCGCAAAGTGCGACAACCTTTCGTTTTTCTGCACACCTGTAGTTACTTACCTATACAAAGGACGCATACAGGACATGTGATAGGTGCCATATCTATGAAATAGATATACATATAAATATGTATACGTGTTTTGTGCCAGATATTTTATGCAAGCAACCTTACTTGTTTAAGTAAACCTAACCTAAATAAACCTAAACTATCACATGTACGGAGTAGGTATCTCTTAATAACCGTCCCTGTTTAATGAGATTATGTACATGACATAAGGTATTTAATTAAGGATGAATCGGTGCTTCAGGCGTCCACCTTTCCATCCGAAGTCTGTGTCGGATACTCGCAGTTCTGAACAAATAAAGATTTCCTTATTTTACAGTTTGCGGTTATTATTATAAACACAAATTTCAAGGCTCTGTGTACATTGGTAAATAACAGATATCACTTGATTGCAAATATGCCGTCCATGAATCAATAATTTAGGTATTTAATTACATAACTCCATTAGTATTTGATCTACATCGCCCATATGCAATAATCATTCATGCATGCATTGCCACATGAGTCACGATGTGTTATTCAATTTGCAAATAAGGAATTCTGACTGCAGTAAACAAGCTAATTGTCATATCTAACACTATACCTTGCGAAAATCATTAAACTTCAGTTATATTGATGCCTAGAGAGAAAATCAAACATAAAAGAGATGTATAACCAACCTTATGCGGTTAAAATTAAAAACCATGATAAGTTTCCTTATTTTTTCCGATAACTAACAAAACTTTGAACTTAAATAAAGCATCTGGTAATTTCCAAAGAACTAATTAAAGTCGACGCTTTTTATCGTAGAAAGAATTCCCGTGTTAGGGAATTCCGTCAAATCACTTGCAATAAACGATTTGATGATTAATTAAAGCGCAACGAATCTTCAAAAGCTTCTAGACGGGGTTTTTGTACGCTGCGGCAATCAAAACAGCGTCTTGGAGTTATGGTATATTTCACTGTTAGTTATATCACTTATAGTGTTTTATGTCTTTGCAGCGACGCTACCGCGAAAAACAATAGGTATTCGTAGATTTCGGACGGTTGTATCTGTCACTCTCATGACGCCTTCATTTGGAGTTAAAGAGAAAGATGCTCGAAATATACGAACTTCAGTGTTCACGGTACCGGGCCAGTACCTATACCTAAGTTTATTTTTAAACACGCTTCTAAAATTAGATTTTTTTGTATTAATTTAAAGAACACATCGAGTAGCTAGTAGGTACAATAAAAATAATAGATTATATATCACTATCAGTTCGTATATTTAAATTATACAGGAGTTGTAGGAAAATTTGTAGATGAGAGCGTCGGCACACTAAGGTTGATGACCCGCGTTTTCTCTGCGTTTCCATATAAAATTGCACGCTGCGGATGCGATTTCTTTGGAGTCGCCAGGACAACGTCGAGTGGCCGCCGTTAGTGTGCCCAGGCCCTGACTTTAAATTCTTTGATTGCCTCTTTTCGCAACATAGGTAGGTACTAAGGCACTGGTCCCACCGCGAGCTACGAGCCCAGTAAAGCTATGAGCTATCAGCTATTTCAAGGGACGAAAAATAATCGATCCCGTGTAAATAAAAGAGACATTATATGTAATAGCCGGGCGGTCGTAGTTCATCGCCGGGTGATGAGCTATAAATATATATCTCTTTCTTTTATTTACACGGGAGCAATTATCTTTTGTCCCTTGAAATAGGTGATAGCTTACTAGCTCGCGGTGGGACCAGTGCGTAAAAATATGAGTGTGCAAACACGTTCTTTAACGCCAAAAATTTTAACTTCGAAAGTTAAAAATAATATTTAAATCGTGTGTGTGAGTTGCATGCTGCATCGTTGTGTTTTATTGATATTATACTTAATTGTTTACTCTCAAAGGTTGTAAACCTTTTCATTGTGTCATTAACATCCCTTTGTCGAGGGAATTATCTACCGCTTTGTAAGGCTGAGAACAGGAAAATCAATGGAATAGGAAAATGTTTAAATTGCTGTCTATAGACCTACTAGGGAAGAAGCCTTGAGGGTCAAATAGATGGTTATCTAGATATGTAATATCAAAATCGATATAGCTATTTCAAGGTCATCATTAACTGTTTAATGTCCGCTTTTCTTTTTTCATTAGTGTTTTTTTTCCATGATTCTCCAAATGTAATACAAAGCTTTGCAAACATTTGTCAAATAATAACAATAATATATTTATTACCAGAGGCCCACTTAAACTATTTACTAGGAATGTATGTTACTGAACCTAAGCCGCGATGTGGCGTGAGAGTGTCGGGCCAACCGGATCTATGCATGTTGCACGTGTGCATTCCCTGCTCGCGACTTCCATACAATTATTCCACACAAGCTACAGTAGGATTACTTGTACCAAGGTGTGACTTGTTATATTTATTTTATTATACTTTATATGCGACAAAGCATTTTTGAACAAAATCGTTATACTAGTTAGTTAGTGAAAATTTCAGACCTTATAAAATAGAACGCCGTCTAGTAGACATAAATCACCTTCGAACCGCTACATACATATAATTCTGTCATTCAAAGCATAAGAATATCATTTTCTCCGTTTCCTCCAACCTCCTCCGACCCTATAGTCTATACTTTTAGGTAGTTAAAAAAAGGCAAACAATCTTGACGTATCTTTTTATTGAAAAACGCTTTATACATAATCAGTGACTATTACTATTATTTACGAAAGCAAAATAATGTAAATAATCATATGTGATTCATAATTGTCACTTTACTTGTAATGATTTATTTTCCAAAACTAATTTTCAATCACGGAACATGGATTAACAATGCCTACCTATAGGTATTTAATTTCAAATTCATGTCTGCTCAATTTCCCAAAAACTGTAAAATGTAAGATTGTTTTTTATATTATTTTTACGACCAAAATGGTAACTATTACTAATGACTTTTATTTTTTTAGTTATTAATACAACTGTAAATTACAATTTTTGACTTTTTTTTTGTATTTCAACCGACTTCTTAATATTAGCACGCTGGCACACAAGCTTGTAACGTCCCTGTACTGTATACCTACATACAATAGTTATTTGTTATACAAGGGTGCAATATTGTATTTTAACTGCGAGTGTGGGATTGAAACTCGAGCAAGCGAATGGATTCTATAGTTTAACCACGACCAAAGCGAGTGGTTTTAAAATAGAATCCTGAGCGTAGCGAGTATATCAATACACGAGAATTAAATTACAATCGCACCCGTGTGTAACACAAAACTTTTCCCCTCACTACAGCGAGGAAAGTGAAACATGCAAAAAAACGTTTTGAAATCGCATTGACTTTTTCTTTGCGTTTAGATACATTCAACATTTTTACAAAAGGTGCCTTTAGCTTGGTGGTTAGCTTGTGGTGGCCAGTACGATTTTCGAATGTTCTAATTCGATTTCCAACTCGGTGCGTGTGCGAGTTACGGCCGCCGCCGTGAGCTGTACTTCGCGAATTTAGACTTTAAAACCATAGCAATTAGAGCTATGAGAAGTCAACTTACTTTAATCACTAGTGGATAAAATGCGTTTTTACCCTGTCGTATTAAAGGATAAACAAGCGCTTTACGAGCTAGTGAGGGGAAAAATAAATAATTTACTATTTCGGATTAACTTTAAATTTTGAGAACGAAAATAATCACACACCATAGTTTCTTACCATTATTTTTGCATAAAATGTGTAGCTTTGGTACCCATGATTATTTATTAATATCATTCACGCTTCTTTAATACCATTTATTCGTGTTGGAGACAGTTTAAAATATCACAATTCGAGTGTCGCGTTCTGAAAAATCGGCCCCTTATTGTAAAGGTGTATCTATGAACAATGTCGCTATCTGATCCATACTTGAAATGTCAACGTTGTGCCGTATACTTTGTGTCACGGAACTAACACTTAGCCATTTATTTAGATATTTAACGATAAACACCTTCGTCAGGCTTTTATTAACTTCCTATTTTAATAACTCGATAGCATATTAAAACAGGTAATAATATGCCTAAGTTAAGGAAACTAGGCATATTATTACCTCTATAGGAGAGTTTTCTTAAACAAGGTAACTAAGCTATATTTATTTATTTATAATTTTTTTACATATTTTGGTTTCATTCTACACAGCATGCAGCACGGTAAGTTTTAAGTATAGCGGTATCTAAAATCAACATGATTAAAAAAAAACCCGGAACAAAACAAAACTGACGCAAAAAACGGACATCCTGTTTTACTATTTAAATCAATGGTTACTCGTGATTAGAAATTAACCTAAAGTTTTACCTACTGGTGTTTTTTTATGGTGTCTAAGGGGGTAAGTAGGTATTTAAAGATGAGTATTAGGTACGGCGTGTTTGTTAACAGAATTTGACAGTTAAGTTACGTGCAACAAAATATATGGTGGCTATAATAAGGACTATAAAGATGTCAAACTTGGAGCGATTGTTTTTTTAGTTCTTGTGAAACCTAACACTAACATACATATATCCCTTTCGATCTTATTCAAATTATTGTTAGAAAGAGACAACATTTATCTTATGTTTTATGCTATGTTTTATTGCATTAGACAATAACGCATTTAGCAAAACAATTAGGGATCCCTGACTTAGTCGTAGTAGGCAGTTATGTTCCAATGAGCTCATTACCTTCTCATAGCTTTCGCTGACCAGACCAGTTAGTCATCCAACTTCCATACGGTACCCATTGGTTAACAAAAACTTACTTGAGCTTAAAACAACCGTTACTCCTATACTTATCACCTAATCGAATCAGGAACACCGACTTATTTCAATAGGCTAGTTGTACTGTCATCAGCTTACAGTAATTCATCATGATACTCAACAAAATGCTCCAGGAAAACCAATATAATTATC
Source organism: Grapholita molesta (assembly GCA_022674325.2). NCBI lineage: Eukaryota > Metazoa > Arthropoda > Insecta > Lepidoptera > Tortricidae > Grapholita > Grapholita molesta. Next base: position 15,481,992 of record CP053124.2, on the reverse strand, counting down.
GTGAGACTCGTAGATTTGGGTAGTATGAGATTAATTACATTATAATGGTATGTATGTTGACATAGGCTAGGTAACTAATAAGAATGACAACATGTAGCATCTCATCTCCATCTCGACTCGCATGACCCTCGTCGCGTAACGGTCAAACGCCGTGGACGCGGAACTAAGCTCGAGGTTGTATGTATTATGATAATCGAGGTGAGATAATGATCGAGTAATCGATTACAATTAGAAGATCGAGTGCCCCCCGTGGCGGTGCCATCGATATCGCATTCCTTACATAACTCGATGAGACCTTTGGCCTGCTGAGGCGCCATGGTCGTTTTATTATGCGATCAGGATGTTCTTCAAGGCGTAGGTCCTTAAAGGTCATCTGTTGTTACGCAGAATTAGAGCGGCTCTGGTATACAATATTACTCAAGTTAAAATTACACGCGGAATTAGATCATAGGAGGTATTTGGTATTACCTAATTGATGACCAATTTTTTTTATCGCGAATGACGTGTTTACTAATTGCTTCACGTATTTTTTATATCTTCAGCTTCTATGCATCTCCGTAAACAATAACAACAGCACATCCTTTTGCGTAGAAACATCCTCAATGTCAAATACCATAGTGTGCGATTACCTTACCTTACATAAATGTTATTATTACCCGATGCATGCCGATGGAGCCTCATTCGTATGCGTGCGCGATTCGCAGAGATTCTGCCTCAGTACCGGGTAAGTATTACGTATTTGCGTTTCGACACGTTCCGTCTTTTTTACTTATTTTTTATAACAGTTTCCCACGGGTACTATCGCGGCAACCTCGGCATAGTAATTGTGTCATTCAATGGATATAAATAAAATGGATCTTTTCCATACTTGAGAATTGAGATATTAAAATAGAGATAAAGGAAACTGAGAACACTGAAACATCCCACTTTACGTTAACCCCTTTACGAATTTAATTAAAATAGATTCATTTGTCTTATTTTTCTCATTGTTACATAACAAGAAGTTAAAGTTCACGGCCAAGTTCACCAGCCACAGAGGCGTTGGACGAACATGGCGTGTCTAGATTCCTAACTCGGAGGCTGCATCCGGGCCGTGGTTCGCAGGGATCGGGTTACCGCGGGGGCGTGCGAATGTCAAGGAACCCCGGCGCGGGCGCCGAGCCGTCAGTCGCAGACCCGCCGTCGATATGTCTGCCCGCGCGCGAGCCTCGCGAGCCCTCTGCCGGCTCGCCGCGATCTTTGCGGTCGTGGTCGCCGCGAAAACCGATAGTAAGCATAACACTTCCTTTTATGAATCTAACTTGCTAAAAGTTGTGCCGTACTAATACTACGATAATTTGTTCCAGTTAGCGGAGATATTTCATGCAACAGAGATGGGCTTTACGCAAACTATGACACGGACTGTCGAGAGTATGTGAGGTGTGCCAATGGTGCAGCCACAGGCCGCTATACGTGCGGTCCTGGTCGCGCTTTCAGCGAGGTGGCTGGCGCATGCGTGCCCCGGCAGCAGCAGCCCTGTGTACGTCGCGTCTGTGCCCCGGGAGACACCCTCGCTTACGCCACGCCCGACACCGCCTGCCGACATTACTACCGCTGCGAGAATGGAACAGCCATTGAACATGCTTGCCCTTCGGGTGCATGGTTTGATTTGGAGCGTCAGGCGTGCACGCGCGGTGCTGGAACGTGCTACGAGCCCGTATGCGCCGGCTTGCCTGACGGCGATTATCCGGACTCTTCACATGAATGTCGACGTACGTTGAGCTGTCGTGGGGCTGAATTGCGAGCAGTTCTTTCATGCGGCGGGCCGTGCGATCCAACGGCTACTTGTCCTCCTCCCCGCTCAGCCGCGATACCTTTGCCGGCAGGTGATGCAGACTTCTGTTCAGATGAGACTTGCTCATCTCTCTGTCAGCACGCAGACGACGGAGCGTATGCAGATCGCTCTACTGGCTGCCGTGAATACTTCGTGTGCGAGGAGCGGCGCGTTATCCGCCGTGGAGTATGCGAACCCGGGCTGCTGTTTGCCGGTGGCCCGGGAAGTTCTGGAGGATGTTTACCCGCAGATCGAACAGAATGCCCCCCTCCTGCTCGCAGCCCATGCTATAATCGCCCGGATGGTCGCCATCGAGATTGGCGCGACTGCTCATCTTGGTACGAGTGCCGGCGAGAGCGTGTCGTATCACGCGGCACGTGCGGCAGTGAACTAGTGTTCGACGGGACGAATTGCGTGCCACGAGGCGCATTTACGTGCGAAGGTCCTACACCAGCAGGCGAGTGTGAGCTGCGCCCGAGCGGGACATACCAGGATTTGGAGTCGAACTGCACTCGTTATTTCCACTGTGAAGGACAGCTCCGTACGATGATGTCCTGCGCGCCCGGTCAAGTGTTCGACGGCGCCCGCTGCCGCGGCGGCGTGGCCTGGCGCGACTGCCCGAGCCTGGCCACGGACGGGTGCTACGGGCGCGCGGACGGGCGCTACCGCGCGCGCGGCGCGGGCTGCCGCGGCTACTACGCGTGCACGGGAGGCGAGAAAGCCGCGTACGCGTGTCCCGCGGGCAGCGCGTTCGACGGCGACGCTTGCGTGCCGGCGCCGCGCGCGCGCTGCAGCGACGACGATTACTCCTGCAGCGGGTTGGCTGATGGATACCACGCTGACCTCGAAACCAATTGTAACAGGTATGTATTTTAATACTACTAATAGTACATTACTGCAGAGGCCGTGAAGTAAGGGATTTAAGGACGAGATTGCGGTAGACAGAGGATAAATTTTTAGTTCTTCTCAAACATTTCAAGAAAATAATAAAATTAAAATAACAACAAAGAAATTAAGTAACAGTAACAGTGAATTGCCGCCTTTTTTATTTTTTATACAAAAAAAAAAACAAATTCGACAAAGCTATTCGTACACCTTTTTTAACTGCTTATAAAAATATAACTATCTATGGTTCATAGATTTCGTTTTTTTTTTAATGAATTGACATTGGAAAAAGCTATTCCAGCACCATGTTTAACCGATTATTATAATATAATACCAATTATGCTTTCAAAGAGATTGTAACTTGGATGTAGGTATGTATTTTTTCCTTCGTCCGTCTAATCTTAGTTGGCAAATTTAAAAAGTTAGAGCTGCGGACAATAATGTGCTTTTCATACTAACTCCATACATTTATTCACGGCCTAGTCCATAAATGTGCAACTTCTTGACATCATTTCGTGCCATTAACGCATACATTTCGTAGTATGTTTGAGAAAACGTGCATTATAGGCATTTGTAAGCAGTTATACCCCGGTTTGATCCATTTATAGTGTCCCGTTTTGACAATATTTATTCATCATCTTCCTCAAGTTCCGGTATTGTTCTTGTTGCCAAGGGGACTTCATCTCAGGAATTTAGCAAAAGCACTACATTTTACGAAAGTGACTGCCATCTGATCTTCCATTTCAACCCTGAGCATAAACTAAGCCTTGGGAATTAGTCCGGTTTCCTCACGACGTTTGACAATATTTATTATTATTTTATATAAGGTAACTTAATGTGCCATAAATAACAAGTAATGAATTATTGACACTCGAAATGACTTAATCACGTAACTCTTGTACAATCAGCGTCAAGAAGGTTTAGCTTTAGCAATTAACCTTTTGAACGCCAAGCACCACTAAAAGTGGTCGCGTGATGTCGTGCCTGCCACGCCACCAACCACTAAAGTGGCTATGCCGGACGCTGTCAAAGCAATTGTCCTGCTGACAGATAAGGTTTATATTGGTTCTTCACAAGTCATACCATGGCGTACACGTCACATTTTGACGCGTGAGGAAAAGCGTTCAAAAGGTTAAAGCAGCTGAAACACGTAGTACACTGTAGCCAAATATATCGCTACATAGGTACCTTTATTTTTTAGCATTAACAATGTGTTACAACCATTTGGCCACTTTAACTGATGCGAACTATATGACGCTGACTGTAGGTAGCCCGTAGGTACATATGTACCTACCTAAAAAATAAGTAATATTGTGAAACTGCGAATGATCATAGACTTTCGGAACCAAGAACCCGCCTGGTAGACACTCGTAATGTTTGCTCAGACGCCGGTTGAGCCCGTGTGGCAGTTGCTATAAATCTACACGCCACGCCAAAGCGCCCGACTGGCGGACGCACAGTGCATATTCGCCCGCACAGGACTGACACTAACAGAAACTCATGAGATAAGGCATAAACAGAAGAGACAGTAAATTTTTATTCATGTATAAGAAAGTTACCCGGCACAGGGTGCCTGAGCGTCCGCCAAGAGCCCGCCTTGCGAGTTACCTATGTACTATGTACTCTCTAAATTAATAATATTATTTCAGCTATTTCTACTGCGAAGGCGGCGACCGCCTCGCAACGCTTACCTGCTTAGGGGGGAAGATCTTCGACGGCCGAGCTTGCGTGGACCCGTCACACCACGACTGCGGCGGGCCGCCTCGAAACTTCCTAGAAACTGGCGGCTCCCGGTGCGAGAAGGACGGGTTCTTCGTACAACCAGGGACAGAGTGCAAGAGCTACTACTTTTGTGTCACGGGCGAAAGGACGTATTTAACTTGCCCTTCGCGACAAGTCTTCAACGGACAAGTGTGCGTACCCAGCACTCAGTATTCCTGTTCTGGATGAACTGTAGAAGTTATTTCCAACCGATTGTGAGTAACCTCACAGCAGACCACAATATCATAATACATCGTGACTGGGACCGTAGCTCCAAAACTCATTCAAAAACATCCGGACGATGAGGTGAAACCGGTAGAAACACCCGATTTCTAGGTATCATAATTCGGGCTGGTTAAAAAATTACAAAAGAAAAAAAGTGCTACGCGCGAGGGAGATAAGTACCTGACTGATATTTATATAAAATAAGAGGCTGTGAATAATTAGTACCATAGTCGTTCACTCATTTAGGTATAGTAGCATCTACCTCTAAACCTACTTTTTTAATCGTATCTTTACTTGTTTGTAACAGTGTAGAACTATAAATATATGCAGCAACGCAATTTGTATTAGTGGGTGATAAATAAATGCATTAGTTTATCTATATTTTTATTGGCATAGAAACTTTAAAGCAACCTAAGTATACATGTTAATATACAGTGACTATTTTACAATATGACCTTACATAAGGTACAGTCGAGGCGGTAAATATGTATAGATATTTTAACCTTAGTCCATTGAAATAAGATGCAAATTCGTATACATATTTATGGACTCGGCTATATGTAAGCCAAGCTTTGTAAATAAAAAAATAAAATCTTTTAAAACGACTTAAGATAACGCATCTTTTTACATAATATATAACTTCTTTGACCAGAAAAAGCAAAGGTTGAACATATAATAACAATTTAGTAAACGCTTCTGACCAAAAGCTAAACTATTCAAAATCATAATGTAATGACATAACTGTTAATAATAATAGTGACAATTGACATTGTCCGAGATTTAGAAATATATACTTCGTAATATTCTATGGGTACAGAAATGTGATAAGCTACCCCCAAAATATAGAACTTACTCCAGGATATAAGGACTTGGGCAATAATCACATTACTGTAATAATTCTAGCGCTTAGCTTATGTTAACATTTGGCAATACACATTAAAAGCATGACATTTCTATACACTTTGTATATCTAATTTACGTATATAACAAGCGATTACCTCATCCACAATTTTCTTCTAAAAAAATAAGTATTTATACATTTATATGAAGAAGTAAATGATTCACACACAAAGTTCGAATAAGTATGTATAAAAAATTTACTTGAATTTATATGTATTTCAATTGGTCCTCTCCGAAAACAGGTGAATCATGCTATGATGTTATTTAGAACCATTTCCAAAAAAATAGATCTAGTGAGTAAAGCTTTCAAATACGTGCTTAGCACAAAGCAACGTCCAAACAATTAACACGTTCGCCCCCGGTACTGTTTTACTAAACGCTTACAATATGCCGGTAGAAATTATGGCGATCACTCAGAGCATGCCACTGAGATTGCTTATACGATTGTTTTTATTACTATACCGCTGTCATTAGTCAAGTTCTTACTCCTATGTAAACGTATAGGAATACGAACGTTTTTAACACAACTTTTGTGTCGCCGGCATTGGAGGTAAATTTATTTGAACACACTTACGTGACACCGGCATAGGAGAACGATCTTTTAGACACAAATACGTGTCACTGGCATAGGAGTTCGATAATTTGTGATCACAGACGTCGTGTCATTGGCATTGGTGAAGGTTTAATAGGATCACAGACGTTGTGTCGTCGGGGCTGAACGTGTTAATATAGTATTAGAATAATTCTCTATGGAAATCCGTGTAAATTAGCTTTATTAAATAAATTACGACATATACCGAAATTTCACCAGGTTAGTTTAAAGGCGTGTGCCATCCTGCGATGGCATTGTAAATGGGTGATATATTAATGAACAACACACTACATTTTTTATCCTACATGGGACGAAAGGAGTTATTACAGACAATGAACTATTAAGCACAAAACTATCGTGAGACTCAAACATACAATTTTTTTATGGATTAATTCGCGTTACCCGTTTTAATACAATTAGCTAATTCTTACATGACTTTCTGTTATAATGATTGGGTATGTGTCTATTTTATTACTAGTAGTCCCTCTTATTAAGTAATACCTACATATATGTGCGCCGTCAGTAGTCGATAACGCGCAAGTTTGACAATCATAAAGAGCCAAATAATTTAGGAGACAGCATAAGCACGTCCTTCGAACATTTTGTAAATGAATTTTCATAAAAATAAATGTAATAAGGAAAATGTTAAAGATTTAAATTTAATAAAGACAACACACTAATATCGCTCTCTAATATCTTTATACGCGGATATATTATCGAAAGAACATTTTACCCAATATAAATTAACATATAGATTTAAAGAATAAGCACTAATCGCATACATGAAACAATATACAAGTATGCTAGAATACAAGAAAGCTTATATAGTATACAGTACTTAGGTACAGAGTCTAAATTCAAACAATCAGCACCATACAAGACGTTTTTAAAGCATTTTAAGTCAAGGGGATAAATTTTTTTCTCGTCACTTAAACTTTTTTTATCACTTGAGCTAACTAACGTAGTTTTAATTTCTTTGGCATATGCAACACGCAATGAATTCGAAAAAGCCTAATTTATACGTTGTGGTAATAGTGAAAAACGAAGGATAATTAGACATGAAAGTTAGTGTGTTGTAAAGTTAAACACAAACAATGCTAACGCAGGCCGAAGAAGCGAACGTCCGCTCGGCACTGGAGCGGTACTGCGAACATCGAAGTTCGTAAATTTCGGACGATTGTCTCTGTCACTCCAATGTCAAGGCGTCATGAGACTGACAGAGACAATCGTCCGAAATTTACGAATATCGTGTTTTGCGGTAGCGCCTGTGGGCTTGAAGATATTGCTGTGTTCTTTGAATCATGTCGCGACAGTAAAGCAGCCTTTTTTATAAAATGCTAAAGCGGATGAATTAATGACAAATATTAGGAAAATGGACATACTTTAATTCACTATTAATTCTGGCACTGACATCGAATACTCAAATACCAAAAAGTATGTAACTGTATTCAGATGCTATTAATTTATTAACCTTGGAATGGAACTACTAGAGATTGTTTATATAACAGCGGTTGTCTGGTTTACCTACCATGACAAAAAAACGTGAGAATATCGATGTTTTCATCAGCGACCAATTTATATTTTCTGCGCTATGATATAAATATATGCCTCCGACTTAAGGAATCATAATTTCTGCCAATTTTAGGCAAATATTAGTAACAATACAGTAAAAACATGTTTTTTTTTTTGTAAAAACATTTTAATAGTAAGTACTTTAAATTTTAATAACACTTTGTTCGATACCAATTAAATATAACTCAGTATATAATCTTATGCTATTCTAATACATCAACTTCATATACTTACTCCCAATAATTCAAAACAGTAGACTTGAATAAATAAAATTATAATATATATGTTGCAGTCAAACCCTTAGATTCCAACATTCTTTGTTTGGTCTTGTCAAAAACCGAAATGAACCGGCCATTATTAATTTTGGACAGCGTTATTTTATATACCTATAGCAAATGATGTAAAAACAGTGTTGCATTTTAAAAAAACAGCAAGATGTAAAGTATAATTTTTGTTTAAGGTTTTCACTTTTCATTAAATTCATCACGTTTCTCGGTTTGAACGAAGCCTATGTCACTGTTATTTTAACTTTGATGAGCAAAGATAAAGAGCGCCGAAACTTAGGGGACTTGCCTACAACATATTTAGAAATACCTACCCGTTAAGAAACAAGCATGGGATTACTTTAATCTTATCTAAACGTGCACATGAAACGATTATTATCACCGTAAAAACAAACTTATTTCAACGCATCGTTTAAATGGCCATGTTAGCCTCTTAGTTCTTAGTTGTGTAAAGCAGTCATTCGTATATTAATAATAAATTATACTTATAGTTTGACATACAAGTTAAAATAAATATGATACTAAAATAAATACGAAAAAAATGTAGCACCTATTCAAAAATATTTAAATGCAATGAAACTAATGAATGATAGACTAAGTGAATTCCGTTTTTAAAAATCAATTTATTTTTGAATTATTCATTGATGTGGCTGAATTTATCTATGTAATAAATAAACTTTATACATTTTGACATATTTAATTTATACCCATAGGTTAAACGAGCGACAACATCCCATTAACAGAAGATTATAGTTACATTAGGTTACCAAGAATTTAATTATTTCAATAAATATTGTATTTTTAGTAATATTTTTCTCCTTCTTTCACGTATCTGTTTCGATCCGTCAACCAATTTCTAATTTTGAAAAGATCAATATGCAAAATAAGATTTTAAAAAATTTCGTGCCGAAGTTGAATCCGAACAGTGAATCCGCCTAGTCAGTCCTGGAGCTCAATGTGTAAATAATATCTACCATAATATAACTGTGATATATTGGAAAACAACCTTGTAGTAAGGTGCACCTATATTTGTTTACGATGTAGTGGTGTACCTAAATCACGTCTAAAATGTATCCTCATTAAAATAAACATGTTTTTTGTACATCTCATATGTCGGCCGGTCAATAACTGCTGTCAACGACAACTCGGGCCTTTGCCGTAGTGACCAAGCAAATTTAAAAGCTGCTTAATTTGACACGGGACTTTCGACCATATCAATATTCATTATGGTTTAGATTGCGTTGCTTCTAGAATTCCGGTTAGTGTTAGTTAGTCGAGTCAACACCTAAAAAAGGTGCCATTGATAGAAGATATCAGCTGTTTGATACAATGATTATAATCAATCTATTTGTACTTTATTTTCGCGAATTTCGATGTAGCTATGCAAAACAAATGCTATTTGCTGTTGGAGAGCGCACTCACATTTTTGTCTTGCTCTTATAATTACCAAGGATGAGCGGCGACACAGCGGTTAACACGAATATTTCCATACGTAAAAACAAACTAACCTTGAAGGCGATTTTCGTGAGTGTACTCGATTGCGTCGAAAAAGGAAATGGTATTTTAGAAAAAAATATGATAAGAATTAAGAATGGTGAGTATCTAAACTATAATTTTAGTGCAAAAAAATTGGTGACATACTTTAGCCCTATAAATAAATTGATTCCGAACGATGAAAAGCCAAAAATCGTACCCATTAATTTGCTACTAAATAAATAGTTTTTTTTTTCTAATTATTGTTTGTTGTATTTATTGTATTTATTTTGTGAATTGTGTCAGTCATTAATGTGAAGTTGTTAAGTCTATATTTTAACTCATCTTATATCGACGTTCATTTACGTAGTCCGGCGCTAAATAGTAATCATTAAAACTCACGGCAAATGATCCTTGAACTGCGCCAAAGTCTCCATTGACATTAACAATTTACAACACTATGTGGTCTTTTCGGGAAATATTATAATTATCAGTTTTCTTAAAGTTTAAAATCGTTTCGTTGATAAACTGATTTGGATTTTACTGTTCATAAGCCAAGCTGATAGAATTCAAGTTTAGACGATTACTTTTGCTCATATAAGATTCCTATATCATACAGTTATGTAAGTATAGGTAGTTTCACGAAAGTCACTCACACAACAACATCTCATGTAATGATAGGGAGATTAGCCAAGGATCGGACAATCGCCAGTCATTTTGAAAACGTAACCCTGTTCCGCACTACGGAGACTTCATTATATTGTAAAATATTATTATATTCAACTTTTTTTTATAAGAATACATTCAGCGACAATAAAATTAATGAATGAATCTGGAATGGATGTTGTTATGTGAAAAATTCACTGTCGTGATCCAAAAAGAATGACTTATTTGTTCGATCTTTTCACTTCTGCGATCATTGGATGATGCGATTGAATTCAGGTCTGATAAAATAACAATTAATGAATAAACAATGTAAAATAAAATATATGTATTAGTGTCACAAGGAAGTCTCCGTTGTGCGGAACAGGGTTACGTTTTCAAAATGACGGGCGTCTGTCCGATCCTTGGAGATTACTCATTCATTCCATTCGTTCACTCTTTTGCAATCAGTACTTTATTATAGTTGTGTGGAATGGATTACGCATTCGCCTCAACTGTCGTGGAACTACCTTTATCAAGTATTACTTAGAAATATACAAGGTGGTTTGTATCTGTTGGGACAAATCCTCAGAATACCTTTTAGGAAACCTTGTCTATGGTTTTTCTAATACCGCGTTATGCAATCAAGGGTGTGGACGGATGTACTCTCTTATATGAACCCCAAACTGTAATCCCTTAACTTATTCTCGGCACAGATTAGTCAGCAGCATTGTGTTTCTTTCCACAGAAATAAAAAAATACAATGAAGTAGCTCTTCGTAATATTTTAACTTTTAAAATAGAGATCCATCCTTTGACTCTTAAGCTTATTTAATACAAACGAATGTTCTCAAAGTACTGATTTCCATATTGCAGTAGAAAGTAAACCTTATTTAAAGATACTTAAGTTCCAATTTACAATTAACGAAAAATTTCCTTTATAGAAGAGGAATTCAGAAGGGGAAAGGTTCAGTCTTATTAGTAGGCTGGTGAAAACTCAGAAAAACGTTCGTTGGACCATTAATTATATATTTTAAAACAATAATTCCAATAAACAATTTCATAAATATCTAATTTATAATTTCAAAAAGGTTAATATTTAATATCCCTTCGAACAGCGCTAGTGTCGCGTTGATCAATCTCTTTCACACTTGACTGGTTGGAAAGAGAAGGAGAAACTGAGAACTAGCGTGGTCTGGGTGGATTCTCTATAGTCATCACACCCGATATACATGCGCTATCTAAATCCATAAACTACACTATGTAATCGATCTTTATAATCGATATAACGATCTGCCTATGAACACTTAATGTACATAAATACTTGAGGCCCGTTGTATTTAAGCTTGTAACTCGTCAAAACGGAAGTCTCTTTTTAAAACATGTTATTAGAAAAAAACTTCCGCTTCAATAAAAAAGCTTTTATGAAAAGGGCCATTCTTAAACACTGGATGAAAATGTGGTGGATGGTATACAAAATGTACCTACTTAGTTATTAAGATTACTCATTTTTAAACGCAACTCTATTGTCAGATGCATAAGAGTTCTTTAGATTAAATTAGTAAAGGCAATACCGCCACCACTGTTTTCTTACCTGTTCAGGGTCCTATTTTATAAAGCTAAAACTTGACTGAAACTTACAAAATCGCGACCGATAGCGATATAAAATAAGGCCCTGTGCATTTTTCCTCGTCTCAACAAAAGCTAGATGAACAATCTCGCTCATACAAGTGCAACAAGTTTGCAGCCACTCAAATTTCATTTTTATACAATTCTTTAGCGACTGTGATCTTTAAGTCATTTCACATAAGGTTGAATTTGAGCTGGCAAACACGATCCGTTAATTTCGCTAGCTAAGCTGATTATGTGCAAAGCAATTGTAACCTTAAAACTATGTTTTAAAGTTAAGATTACAATGCACGGAATGATTCTTAATGAATCAGTCGGTTACTAAGAGTTATCACGACTTGTTACTATGAATGAAGGTTCATTTAATCACTCAGTATCGTAATTAATTAATTAGTAATGACGTCATCAATGCAGCGCTCAGGCCACAGAGTTTTGTATGACTCACAAAATCCGACCATTTTTTAATAATACGAATGATTCAGGGGCTGCAGCCAAGATGACTATCGTTTACAGAAAGCGTAATCGAATAGAAAATTATATAATGAAAAGCGCATGATCTTTTCACTTTTATTTTATTTCTCTCTTTTCTTTTTGTGTGATACATGTATTTTGATTTCGATTGCGTTTTCTATCAACGGCGGCGGCAGCGGGTATCGAATATTCAATCGATCCAGTTTTGAGTTGACATGATCACATTTTTTTTACTTATCCTTCGATGCTACTTGATGCAGTCTTTATATTTCCGAGTTTCTAAATATTTTGATTCGATACAGACCGTGGGACCTTCTAATGAAATAAAAAGTTTATTTTTTTATTTTTGACTCTTATAAGGGCTTCTAGGATTCATATGGATATGGTTGTAATTCTGTTTAAGGTAACATACATTAGTAAAATATATGGATCAACTCAAAGAGTGTCGCCGGGATAATCGAAGTGCATGTAAAGTCAACCAATTCGAGATATGGGCTTTGTCCCTTGTCACAGTGAAAATCTATATGAAAGACGCAAAAGATCTCTTATTAAAGTCACTGTGACAAGGTTCGAAGTGGCCTAGAAATCAAATTGGTTGACTATACGTCTCCATCTGTATCACTGTTGCGGCAATCGAGTGATGGAAATAAGGGTGAGTGTAGAGTAGCCTGGCGACTCACGGTGCGGACAGCGGACAGCGGGCAGCAGGTAGCGGACAGCGGACGGCACGGCGGCTACTGCGCGCCGGGCCCGACACGTCCCACACCTTGATCACGCGGTCCTGCGGGGGACAGTGTATCATATAACGATCTTGATACTAATTGACAAGTGCGAACATGTATAACATTAACAACAGTAGGCTGGCGATCGCTATATCATCGTAATCCAAAAACGGCAACAACCAAAAATGTGTGTAAGAGTTATTTTATAAAAAAAATGTACTCAACTTTTTTCGATTTTACTTGGTCACAAACGGATAAACTCACATTTTCAGAGTCCTGACACACCGCTCGCGTTGTAGGCTTACCCGAGCTTACCCGAAATATGTCGCCTAGTGCGATATAATTACACGTTTATCCGTTTGTAACTAAGCAGTAGTAACATGGCTCACAACAGTTTTAATTATATTATTTCGATATCGTTTCTGATAGGAGAAAAAAGTGTCCCAAAATGTTCATACGCATTACTTCCGTTCCGTTACCAGCGTGTGACATAAATGAAAAACGGTAAAGGAATCGTAGAAAAAAGCTTGGGATACTTTTTTTGTCCCATCAGAATCGAAAGAGCTCGTTATTCTATACATATTTTTTAAAAAGTAGACAACTTTGAATAAAATGGCTCGTAAATATAACTCAAAATTAAACTAATAGTTTGCTTCTTATGTTAAGCAGAGAACGAAAAGAGTGTTTGATCTTGCGGGGCCTCAACGGATTCAGCTCGCTGTGAATTTTAGTCCGTTTTAGGCGGCGGCGCGCTTGCGACTTGAGGTTTTTAAAACAAAATGAATAGTTGTGCGATAAATAATTGTGAAAAATCGCAAAATAAAGTTGGAGATTTTAATTGCGGTATTTGAATCAGTAAATTACTCTCATGACGTCAAAGCGTCAACGCAAAATGATACACGCTCGGTATGCCTACAAAATTCTTCTTTTATCTATTCTATTCATATCTGTAGTCATGTTACCTTGCCCGCTGTCACCATCCGCCCTGTCGCCTCGTCGACGAACAGGGATGCCACGGCGTGTTTCATATCGTGGAACGATGCTAGGGACTCACGGCTGAAACAGAAAAATATTGCTTAACATATAAATGTATCACCAAACACAATTCACTGAATATGAACCTTATTGCTACGACATATGACTCATTAATAGATATTTAAGTATTTTGTTGAAAAAAAAAATACTGTTAATTTAATTAATAGTGCCAACGTGTCAACAACGGTATAAGAATTTACAATTGCAAAAGAGCTCGTTTATATTTATACAATACTGACCAGCGTTTTACCTTAGTCGCACCTGATGGTATAGGTATCGCCACGAGAGTTGAGGCCACGCACACATTCAACATTGCATGTAATGTAGACAAAAATATCCGAATGAATATATTAATCGTAAATTATTTTTTACTTTAAAAGTATTTCTGTATTTTGTTGTCTTTACATACATTTTCATGACTTCGTCATTTCGTTATCAACCTCTTCAGACAATTATCTATTGCATTATAGTCGGAAGAAGATATGCCAAGTGACTAGTGAAACTATTAAAGCATATTTTTATTTTCTGGCATATGTTTGTTGTACCTATTTTTCGAAAATATATAATTCGATCGTGCACTTCACATTGCACGATCATTGTCATTCACAACGAATGCGTTCATTCGCTACTCTCGTGCCGATACCTATAAGTGACGACGAGCCATCAGCTCGCGAGTCGTGAATTCGAATAAATGGTTTATTGATACAAAAATGCATTCCTCTAAAATTCATGTTCCCCTTTTTGGTATTAAGTTGGTACCGTAACGCCATCTGTTATTTATCTGACGAGGACCGCGCCACACCAGCGACGTGGACAGGTACTCACGGCTCGTGCCGCAGCGTGTCGTAGCAGGCGGAGCACACGCGCTGCGGGAACTCGAAGCCCATGACGGGCAGCGGCAGCCGGTGCGGCGAGCACCCCGCGCACACCGCCGGTCGCACCAGCGACGTGGACAGGTACTCACGGCTCGTGCCGCAGCGTGTCGTAGCAGGCGGAGCACACGCGCTGCGGGAACTCGAAGCCCATGACGGGCAGCGGCAGCCGGTGCGGCGAGCACCCCGCGCACACCGCCGGTCGCACCAGCGACATGGACAGGTACTCACGGCTCGTGCCGCAGCGTGTCGTAGCAGGCGGAGCACACGCGCTGCGGGAACTCGAAGCCCATGACGGGCAGCGGCAGCCGGTGCGGCGAGCACCCCGCGCACACCGCCGGTCGCACCAGCGACATGGACAGGTACTCACGGCTCGTGCCGCAGCGTGTCGTAGCAGGCGGAGCACACGCGCTGCGGGAACTCGAAGCCCATGACGGGCAGCGGCAGCCGGTGCGGCGAGCACCCCGCGCACACCGCCGGTCGCACCAGCGACGTGGACAGGTACTCACGGCTCGTGCCGCAGCGTGTCGTAGCAGGCGGAGCACACGCGCTGCGGGAACTCGAAGCCCATGACGGGCAGCGGCAGCCGGTGCGGCGAGCACGCCGCGCACACCGCCGCGCCGCACCAGCGGCAGTGGTGCTGCCGCAGTCCTGCGCAACCACGCTTCATTAGCACTGACACGAGCCTCACATTTGTAGGGATTTGGACTAGGTTGCTCCTGTGCGAGTGAAACTTCCAATGAGCATACATCTACATTAGCAGCAGTCAGCACAGCAAATTGGGACAACAAACCGCAAACTACGGAAACGCATACCTACGCAAGCCGCCCTTATTGGTTACATGAGTCTGTGACACAGATTCACACATTGACTCAGTGTACCTTCCGTCCAACCTTTCGTCTGTACCCATAGGTAGCAAAGGTGCAGGCATCCCTATTTACTATAGTTATTTATATATACCTAAATCTATGGTAGGGCTAGGTAATTAGGGTTGTTTAAGGTTGATTAGAGCAGTAGGAGTTAAGGACAATAGGTTACAGCTCTCCAATAGATAAAGTTAGTTGAATCCCTTCCGGATTTAACAACACAAATAACAGCAATTTTAACGCCGATCTGTATTTGGTTCTTTTGTCAGCGTGGCGTAACTCGAATTAATTGTTTGTCGCTTTTGTTAATGATCGTCTCAAGTGGCATAAGCTAAGATATCTTATTGGTAGCTGACAACGGACAAATGTTAGCCACTGCACGAATAATGTTTATTTTCTATTAGCGTCTTCTATTTGGGAAACCCTGGACAGCACCTATAGATAAACTTTCTGTCACTTTCACGATACTCCACGCCTATCACTTATAAGTCGGTACTTAACTCAACAGTCAAATAGGTATTACTCTCATGAACACCATAGACTACGATATGGCATTACATTATGGGGTAATTCCTAGGAGGAATAATGACTGAAGAACGCATCCGCGAACGCCAGTAAGGGACAAAGATATTCTGGCTTTTGTAGCCCAAAATGTAACAATTCATTATAATTTTGCTTTACAGGACATTCTTTATAACAAACATATTAGCTTATTCTGTATTCATTACCGCAATTTTGGTTGAAATCCAAGAAAACTCCAATTGTATTTGTTTGTTCCCCTCCCACTTTGACAGTTCTGAAGGGGAACAAACATAAGTGAGACTATGATAAGGACGGACGAAAATAGCGCCGTCTCTGCCATACCTATGGAAAGGTACATAAAATCATCCCTTTCGATCGTGGTATTATTATTAACACGCTCCGTCTAGTTAAATGGTATGTCTATAGGTAAATCTTTACCCAATTGTTTCTTCTCCATCATAGCGCGCACGTTCCATATGAACGGCGCCCGGCACAGCTGGCACAGGTCGGCCTCCCGCCAGGCCGGGGTCTCCCGCCGCCGCACGCCCATCTCCCACACGCCGAGCGCGCCGTCCTCGCCGCCGGACACCAGGCGCGTGCAGCTGCCCACGTACCACAGGCCCGTCACCTTGTTGCTGGAAGGAAGATTATGACTTCAGATTCTAGGCTCCAAAAAGACAATGATCCGGTGTCTAGTTGGTCAGGACATCAACCGCGAAGGCTGACATGGGTTCAAATCCTGCCTCGGAAACTGGTTGGTTTGGTGGAAAATCGTTAGTTAAAAAACCGGCCAAGAGCGTGTCGGGCCACGCTCAGTGTAGGGTTCCGTAGTTTTTCGTCCGTCACAGTAAGTGTTCCCACTTAAGAGTTAAAAATGGGCTATTTGATACATTGTTGTTGACATATTAATATTAAGTACAGAACCCTAAAAACGGGCCCACAAAGGACGCTGACAACTAAAGAAAGAGTTATAGATCCCAACTATACATGGAAATTTCGAAAAAATGTTGTCAATTTCAGTTCCACCACGTGTAGTAAGAAGGGGTTGTAAAATGGAGTGATAACCAGCCAGCGTCATTTGAAGTCACTCAGTCAGTTTCAACCTAATGTATGGGCATGTATGCTCCGACCCCATTATTCAGAAATAATCTTAAAACCGCCATGTAGGGTATGAGTGTTCCACCTACAGCGACATCTATCGTCAAATTAAGTAAACTATGCGCGCGAGCTTAAAGTACAGAGGCTCTAGTGTAAGTTTCTTTTGACGTAAAAAGTGTCTCGAATGCGTAAGTGATACTGATATACCTAATATGGGTAACTAACGCTAATGGTAACGTTTCGTTATCACTCGGGGCTCAGATGTATTGAAGTGAATAATCCTTTCCTATCGTATTTTCTCGGAAATGTTCGTATTTGTCTCACTACTTTACTCACACTCAGTACCCATCTGAAGTAGTAAGACAAAGGAGGGGACGGTCGCATTGGGCGATGAATATTAGTGCAGATTTTTATTTACGGTTAAAACTAAACGCAAAATTATACATAAAACGGTGGCGCTACCGCGAACAACGATATTCGTAAATTTCGGACGATTGTCTCTGTCACTCTTAACGCTTTAATTGGAGTAAAAGAGAAATGCTCGACATATACGAACTTCGATCTTCGCGGTACCGGGCCTGAAGTGAGGAAATGTGTCTTGTCATTCAATAGAGATTTTGACAGCCATATCTTAGGGAATAAGGGCTAATTTATTAACAATTTGTAAGAAACTATCGCCTTAACGACTTTAGTGCTGGAATAATATAAAGTACCTATTTTGCTCGCAAAAAAGCCTAAGATATATGCAATCCTGCGGCGCTTCCGTCTTTCTCGAGTGAAAGCAGAGACCATTTTACCAAAAACGCGTAAGATGTATGAAATCCTGCGGCGCTTACAGTTTTTTCGAGTTAATAAGTTTGTATAGGGGAACAATATTTTCGTTTTTTAGTATATTACTCGATTTTTTTCATACTTTCTCAGCGTTTCAATCTTTACTGAGCTACTACAAAAATTTCAAGACCAAAATTAGCCAAATCGGTAAAGCCGTTCGCAAGTTATAGCGTGACCAAGAGAAATAGGGGTTCATTTTTATATATATAGATTTTTTCAAAAACCATTGAACCTATCAAGTTCAAAATAATTTTCCTAGAAAGTTTATGTAAAGTTCTCCATTTGGGATTTTTTTCATATTTTTGAAACTTGTGGTTCAAAAGTTAGAGGGGACGCACTTTTTTTTACTTCTGGAGCGATTATTTCTGAAAATATTGACATTATCAAAAAATGATGTTAGTAAACCCCAATTCATTTTTAAATACCTATCCAATAATATATCACACGTTAGGATCAGAATGAAGAAAAAAATCACTCCCCACTTTACGTATAGGGGGGGTACCCTAAGAAAACATTTTTTTCCATTTTTTATTTTTGCACTTTGTCGGCGTGATTGATATACATATTACTACCAAATTTCAGCTTTGTAGTGCTAACGGTCACTGAGATTATCCGCGGACGGACGGACGGACGGACAGACATGGCGAAACTATAAGGGTTCCTAGTTGACTACGGAACCCTAAAAACCCTCTTCAGGTAACCTAAGGATAAACCAAAAAGTAATAGTTGATGTTTTTATTATACAAAATATCATCATAGTCGGTTCACTTCAAAAATAGTTCTGAGGAACACTAATAACATTCCCAGACAAACCTCCTTTTTTAAAATTACATACAGACAGAAGTATATTAATATCATGTTTCAATAGGCCAAAATATGCATAGGTTACCGCGATAATTGTTCATGACCTTAAAGGGTTCGAAACTTCAAGATGAAGTTTAAATTAGTATACGATATGATCCGTTTCAGTTGTTTTATTTCTTTATAACATGTGAAAATTAAACTGCCTTCGGTTGCCGCGACAATTGTTTATAGAATAAAACAACTAAAAACATAATGAATACATGAACGCTAAATAAGAAAGATAAGGATCCGCGGGGCAACCCAGGCGTGTACGAGATACCGTGTAGTTGCGGTAAGTCGTACATAGGCGAAACCGGACGAAACGTGTCCACGAGACTGTTGGAGCATATACGGAGTGTGAAGAAGATGGACTGCAGTAACTCCGCGGTGGCAGAGCACGCTCATGAGGCGGGCCCGTCCCATTTCCTTCGCTTCGATAAGGCGCGATTGCTGGTGCGTGAAAAATGTTTCGTACCACGCAAAATACGCGAAGCGATTGAGATCGGGCGTCGTCCAAATTTTAATCGTGATGGTGGTTGGGCTGTACCGCCAGCATGGAAGCCTGCCATCTATGGCAAACATCAAAACCTTAGGGAGTGTTGTAACAGTTTAGTGGACACAGTGAGTTCGGTGTGTTTAGAGTCGTTGTTGGTGGACGAATCGAACCCGCGTTCTACCATTACAGCGGCTCCGGTGTCGGACCGCCCTCAACCGGTTTTGACATCAAGAGCGGCGCGAGCAGCGCGGCGCGCGTTAGTGCGCGACGGGCCGGCGACGCGATCGCCGAATCGAACGGACACTCAGCACTCTTAGTGCTTGATAATGGAGGCCTATGTTCTCCGAAACATGTCGCGCGAGTGACTAAATAAACGTGAGTAGAGCCGTGTTAATGTTTAATTTATCAGATATGTCTCACGAAAGTTTAAATACAAAAATGAACGCTAAATTTTACTGGCAATACTACCATGGAGACAAATTATTTATTTTATCGTACAAAAAAGTTGTGATCACTAATAGGAACATTAGAGTGAATAGATAGGTATCGTGATGCTGTGTCAGGCGTCGTAAGTGTGCATCGTGCCCACAAAGGTGGATCCCTTGCTATGGAACAAGTATAGTATAGTAGACCTACCTGTGTCCTTGTAGCTCATAGGCCGTGCCCTTCTGTCCGCCGATGTCCCACACTATAATGGTCTGGTCGAAAGAGCCGCTGAACAGAAGCTGCGGTTGTGGCGCCCAGTTCAACACGCGGACTGACCTGTCGGGTATCAATATGCGAGATGTTGACTACCGTCTGGACTAGTGGGCGCTGCACAACCTATGAAGCCAAGGTCCTGCGTTCAGATCGCGACAAGGGTATTTGTTCGTGTGATGAAATCTGAAGCTCTGGTATCCAGTTTCAAGTCCAGTCAGGACACACCACTCTTGGTGAGAATGCGTCATTCAGTGAGTATGTACTTAATAGAAGTCGTTTTCGCCGACTGCCGCCCAATGCATATGTTGATATTGTATGTATAAAACTAAGTATCTTCCCACCTGGTACGCTTTGAGCGTTTTGAAAAGGATTTTAATGCAGAATTGCAGATTTCAACAATAGAGGTTGATATACATATTTCATACTCTTATTTTGTAGCAGTTTTAACTGTGCTACTTGCGAGAGATGTATACCACAAAGAAAATACGGTCAGCAATTAAAATAAACTCACGACAACGAAACCACGCTGAAATCTCAGTCAATACTAGCTATGAGGATGCTAGTATTTTTTACAATCAAGATTACATTATTACCGATAGGGCCCAAATGCTAAATATGTATAATTGTATATGTACCTTAGATAGTCTTCATCTAATATTAATCATGTACCCTAAGCACATGTATAATATTTAGCTATTCTCGCATTATTTATGAAATTATATATATTTAAAACTAATATTTTTGACATGTCCTTGACACTGAACTCACCCGGTGTGCCCCTTAAGAGTGGTGACGAGGGTAGCGCCATTGTTGTCTAGCTTCAACATCGTTATCTGTCCGCTGTAATCGCCTACAAAGGCGTATTTCGATTGGGAGTCAAACCTGTATACTGTTCAGGTCTTTATTTTCTCATGTTGCTAAATAAAATAAATATTTTTTGGTACTTAATTAATACAATAAAAAACTTTTTATAATAATTTTAACAGTTAGAATAGTCCTGTAGACTTTTGTGGTATTCAAGCTATTAGCTTTATAATGTAAATCAGTTCATTGGTTCACTTGGCAGGAGGTATTGTACAATGAATCCTCTGGTAGGGTATGTGGATAGACCACAACTAAAACTCGCCCCAAAATTGTCGTAACGGTGCGTGTAACTGCCGACATATTGGGAACTCAAAAACACAAACAAACATGCCAAATACTCTGTTAACAATAACAAGTATATCAGTGGTCATGTAAGCTTAAAATCAATAAGTAGTAAAGGATACTGCAACGCTGTGCACCAGGCCTCGAACGAGTACCCGCCGATCCGGCGGCCCGTCTCGCTGCAGTGGTACGAGAAGAGTTTGTCTCGACTGACAGAGAGCACCCACTCGCAGCCGAGCGAAAACTGCACGCCGGTCACACGCGCTGTGTGCGCGAGGTACTCGCGAGTCTGTTGGTAGGTTGTAGTAAATTGAAGCACTCTGCATAATATGGATAGCAAGAATAGCAAAAACCTCTATACACAGTTAGAGCGATAAAGTCGACCGGCGTCAAGAGTCGGCGGAGCGAATGTTAACTGAATAATGTTTGTTTCACTGACCATCAGACAGATGTAGAGTACCCTGACTTGTCTAAAGGTTGATATCAATAAAAAATTATAAGAATTGGAACAAAACCAAATACTCTCTAGAGTGTGAACTCTAAAATTGCCAACAAAAATAGATCTCTCAATCAAACACCAAACTAAAATTTGGTGCAACAGTTTTTGGTATTGTTTTTACAAATAAACATGTCTCCTACACTGGTATGTAATACTTTCTTACTTCTGAAGGAGGGAAGAATATAATTTATTACACAAACTGAGTGAACCTACAGTTGGTTATGGTGTCAACATGAAAACATATTCAGGATGTTTAAATACTTGCTGCTCAGAACATTCCAATAACAATTAATTGTCTCTTAGATTGAGCACTTAGGACTCCCATGAAGCCCAATAACTAATAGAACAAAACTTGTCACAGCATCATTTTAGCAGCTATGTTACTAATTGAATTTGTAAGATTAAAAATATATATCCATATACCTACTTACAGGATTAATTCTATTACAATCTGTAGCTAGTGTGAACTCCGATACAGTGCCATTCTCTTGACCAATGAAGAGCTGGCGGGTTTCAGGGGTGTAGAACATGGATGTACAGCCCGAAGGCATGTACTGGCAGATACTGGGCCAATACTGGCCAGAATCTCTTTTCAGCCATACTCGGACTGTCCTGAAAAACACATTGTTGGATCTAGTAACTCCCACATCACTTTTATTTGGCTTATGAAGTAGGTTTAAAGAGATTTCAGGGTATTTAAATCGAAAGAAAAAATAGAAAAATTCGACTCGCAGTGGGATTCAAACCCACAACCACTGGATCACTAGCCCAGTGCACTACCAATTGTGCTATAGGAGATAAGATAGAAGAATTTGACACGTCTAAGCGGTACTTCTATAGCAGAATTGGTAGTGCACTGGGCTAATGATCCAGTGGTTGTGGGTTCGAGTCCCGCTGAGAGTCAAATGTTTCTAATTTTGCTTTCAATTTAAATATCTTTGATATGCTAGCAGACATTTCTGCTTAATATAAAAACAGATTTCAGGGTTTTTAATGGACTTATTGTTAAAAGATAACTGACCCTGCTACCTAACTCTCTGCAACTGACATGGTCATTGTCAACATCATAATGGCAGCTTTGCAATGCATAGGTGTCTGTTAGACTCACATCAGTGGCAAGTGGTACTTAACCTGGTAGGCTGTATTGTGCTTGAGGTCCAGTTTCTCCATAATATTTAGGCATACTAACAGCTTAATCAAGAGCAGCATATAAAACTTTCCAGTCTTGAACCATTTCAAATAAGTAATATTAGTTACACAGCTTGTTGCTTAATCTTGTACCATTTAATGGCAGCTTTGTATACAGTTCAGTTAATGTAAACATATCACATTACAGCAGTAAGGTAACATCAGCAATTTTGATTTAATGTTTCTTTCATACTAAAAACACAGTCAAGTCTACTTCAGACATGCCACACCACACATAACATGAATAACAAACCATATAGGGAATCAATTATCATAATCACCATAGATGTATCACATCTGAAACACTCAAGGTTTCATATATGAATTGATTTTTTCAGAGACAAGACATATGGCATCTATTACTACAAAGATCAATTTGATAATTAACATAAAACGGATAGTTCAGGTATACAACAACAGAATAGTTGACAACTTTGAGGGTATGTTAAATATAAAATGGCAGCAAGGTAGGGCAATATAATCCAAGCAAAAATCAGACAGAACTATCTAAGAGTGATAAGGGCTAATTAAAATATGTCAAAACTCTCACTTATCGTCGCAAACGCTAATTACTCCATCCTCGCCAGGAATTACAACCGCTGCGTTGACATCGTCTGTACATCCTTCCAATTTACTTAGAAGAGCTGGTTTCTTCGTTGTAGAAAATCTATCGTTGGGCGTCCTGGGCGCGGGCTTGATTTCAGCAGCCATTATAAATTATATTTAACAACAAATAAATACGATTTTCTATCCACCTCTTTACACAGAAAGAATAACGTCATTATATTTTGACATTCCGGTTTAGGGGTACTATTCTTAGAGAAAATGGTAATCTTAAAGGTGAATAAGTAATATACAATCAATACACTGATATTATTCAAAGCAGGTGTAGTCAAGTAAAAATAAGTTTGTCAAATGATGGCGTTAATATATATTTAATATTGATTTTCTGCTTAGCAAAGTTAGTCAGTGTTGATTATTTTCCTGAGCGGATAAGTGAAATTTGAGAATACCTCCTTTGTACATTCGTTCCTTTCTACGCAGTGATAATTTTAAGGAGACAAATTTGTATTTTATTTTAAAAAGAGCACTTTCCAGAATTATATATTTTAACTGTCGGTAATAGCTTTGTTTCTAATAAAAACTTTAATGCAACTTCACCGTCAGTATTACATTGTTTTTGTAAAACAAGTATGAGACCTTGAAAATTGACCTTCGGCGACATTGACGTAGTGACGCAAATCAAATGCAGAAACTGACGTTTACTAAAATGTTGCCATAAAATTCTCTTATCACAAAACCTGTGAAAATTGGTTTGGTTAACACTCAACAGTATGATGTTAATCTGTATGTTAGCAGCAAATGTATCTTTTTATGATACGAATATTGGAAACAAGTACATATGATTACAAATACTTTTAACAAAAAATATTGATGTTAAGTAGCAGCATACTATTCAATGTATTTATTTTTCTCTGAAAAGTGCTACCATACGAAACATGTGATATATCGCAGTTTCTCGTATAGTATACTATACACTTAACACTCATCTAATCTTGCCTGCGATACGATAAGCGCAGCGCTCAAACCGGGCTCCATCCTCCGCTACTGCCAGTTATTGCAGGTTCGCTCCACGTGCCGCACAAACGCCGTAAAAATGGCACACGCGTTAAAGAATTTGTCGGTTCAAGTGCTTAAAAACAACAATGTTGAAGCCATCGGCGCGGCTGCGGCTAGGGCCAGGTAAGGTACCCATCCGGCACCACCCGGTATTTACGTAATATAGCAATAGTCATAAATGCAAATGAAGACCTGCATGTTTACTGATCTAGACTTATTTAGAATGTGGCCTTGTGCCAGGTCATTTTATTTGTTGAAATTGTTTCTTACTAGAAAAAAACTTATAAGAATAAACTCTATTTCAGCACTCCACCTATAAATTCTAATTTAGGTTACTGGTAAACTTGAACAAATTTAATAAAAAACAGAATTAATTAATATTATGAGGCATTTAAGATTGCATTGCGTAGAATACCTGCAATGCTGTGTTTACAGATTGTTAAAACCTACACTGGTTTGAGCTTGTAAATAATCAATTTGAAAACCTAAGGTATTGAAACATGTTGATTTAAATCATCAACCAAACTTTAAAACCTATATGCTTGTGGAAAATAACACGACAAAAATTTTATTATATTGAATAGAAATAATTGCAAAAAAAATATGAAAAAGTTAAACAAATTAATTAAATTTAAAAGAATGAAAAAATTACTATAATTCAATGACAATATTTATAACTATAATTATATAATTTTATATATTTAATTTTAACTGTGTATGACCTCAAGTAGGGTCACATCTCAAAATTTGGAAAAATAAATGAATCATATAGTAGCAAAGTCAGTAACAACCAATATGGTTGAACATCATATAGAACTTTTAACTTCACCAGACTACATTCAAAACTACTACATAAAAAAATGAATGTGACTGCTTCTGTACGACTCAAATGTGACATAAACTCATGGTGTGATTATGGTTACTTTTTGGATTGTATCACTCCATCTCCAATCCACCAACTATGAAAATGAATTAATATTTAAACATTTGTAGCCACTGGTGGAGCCAAGTGAAAATGGGGCCACCAGACGTGATTCTGGGCATCACAGAGGCCTACAAACGGGACACTGATAGCAGGAAAGTGAATCTTGGTGTCGGTGCTTACCGTGATGACAACGGACAGCCCTTCGTGCTGCCTTCTGTCAAGAAAGTAAGTAATCATTTAGATTTCTGTCCATCTGGCAAACTTATTGCACATAATTTGTTTAGCTAATGTCTACTACTTGCATGTATGCCTACTACAGTCAGCAGATAGAGAAGTTAGATGTGTGTATTAAGATGAACATGTGCAGAAAAACATCACAAATTCAAGCTTCATAATGATATCCATAACTTTAAAAGACTAATAGAAACAAACGTAAGCTGCCTGCCATGTGTGTAAGGTGTCACCTCTATAGACATCATAGACTTGCTACCCTTACAGAGGTGACACCAAGGAGAGAGGAGCAAGTCCAGAGGGGAGCACTTTTATCATTACATACTTTTATAATTATTACTAAGTCCCCACAGATGTAAATAGGTTGCTTCAAATATTAAGCACAATTAGGTAACTAGCACTGCTGCATTGTGTAAATCATAAGACAATAAAGATGCTCTTGCTAAGTCTTACTTATGCAAGAGTCGCTTCTCTCTCTCTCTCTTTCTCTCTTCTTTGACTCTTTTTACATTATGATGCTATTCAGCCTTGGGAGACATTATAGGTATATCTCTGTCTTTATTTTATAACTTATTCATTTATAGGCCGTAAGTAAAAAGACTAGAGCTTGCTAGCTTACTGTTATTACATTTCTAGGGATACTTGAGATTTAGTATTTTTTTTCACTTGTATGTCATAAAATTATAATGTCCAAGTAAATAATAAGTCAAGGTTAAAGATATTGATACGTTTGAAGCGCCAAAATATGTATTATTTATGCACCCTATTTCCTTAATAAATTACTTTGGCAGTGTTGATATTATTAACATACTAGCTGTAATAATTATTGTTGTCGGGCCCAAGGTGCGTGGGGGAGCCTCTTAACAGATGTTTTTTTAATTAATTAATTTAGGAACTTAACTAAAATTGCAACAAATTTCACTGACATTCTAAGTATACCGCGTATGTCTCAACAGGCTGAAGAAGTTGTCTACAACAAAGGCCTGAACCACGAGTACGCGCCCATCGGCGGCGAGGCAGCCTACACAGACGCCGTGGCCAAGCTCGCCTTCGGAGACAACAGCCCAGTCCTGGCTGAGAAGTCCAATGCCACCGTACAGGTAACTACTACAGCTGCTTATCAATCATACACAGCTGGCCATGGGTTTCCCCACTACAAGCAGCGCAGCATGGATGGTTTAATACCATAATCGCCACGCCTGCAGGCTGGTTGGTTGGCGAGCGCAGTATGTTTCATCGCTTCAGCACCTTCGCTGCAGCAGTTAGTTAACATCGCAATTAGCCATACTTGTTTAGGGGCGATCGACCTAATAACGCAGCGAACATGTTAAGTGCCTGCCCTCCAGTGGTTTCTGGTCGCAGTTTAGGGGCTGTGCCTGAGTATAAATAACAACACACACTTGTGTCACTAAGGTGAACAGGTAAACCGTAAACAACAACAAACTATTACATCAGCCTTACAGCCCGTTCACACAGGGTTTCCGTTTTATCGTATACGTTTTTTTCATTGATGGCGTATGGAGTTGTATGAGCGACTTCACATATGACACAGTATTCAGTATACAGTAAAAAATGTCGATCCGCTAAATGGATGGATGGATGAACGGTATACGTATCCGTCATGTATCCGTACGTTTTTACTGCGAATTTATACCTTAATTACGGAGACTATGTGAACGGGCTCTCAGTTAATGACGGATACGTTGAAATACAGTGCCTATGTGTGAACAAAGCGTAATTTTCATTTATTTAAAACAGGCAACGTAAATACGGAGACTCTGTGTGAACGGGCTCTTATCTATTGAATTTGGAACTTCCCTGGTTGAAGCCAAAATATTTTTTTAGAATCTTAATGACAACTTGCCGTCATTGACGCCGAAATTACGTCAATGACGTGCCCATTGGGGGCGTGATGTCCGACCAAGGCAGTGTGCCAACTAAATACGTAGGTACTTCCATGTCAACAAGTCTACTGCCAGTTTGTAATCAAGATATCACGCAGCCGTATCGTAATCTTGGAGATTTGGCGTGATTTGGGCTGGTTGTACGGCCATTAGATAACGGGTTTACCCTTGAAATATCGACAGACTTTTAATCGAATTTCAGTTCCAAGTTTGTTTCGCTTATTTTCATTTGATCGAAGATGATGATGATCTTATTTTCACAGATATTTATATCTTATTTTATTATTCCATACTTTAATATTTTGGAATTAAAAAGTCGGTTCCGGCGCTCGCCGGCCGCTACCTACGCTCACATCGCTCGCTCGGCATCTCGCGCTGTTAGGTCCTAGTTCACCTAACACGCTTTTCCTCGTTTCGCTCGTCGTCGCACCTATTTGAGGGGCCCCTATTTTTTAATTAAATGTATTTTAAGCATCTAAAAATCCTTGTCCCGCTGTTAATAAAAAGCGATATTTCATTGTTTTGTCTTTTAAATAGTATATTAAATGTAATTTACTGCCAAGATTGCCAAGAAACAGGCTCAGCCTAGTTTGGAGTCTGATGGACATACCCACCTCCATGTAAAAGTGTTTTGTTAAATAAATCCTTGATCTATTTATTTTATTTAAAAATCCTTGTACCGTTGTTCAAACAATTATTTTATTATACAATGAATAGTTGATGAAGACATAATACTACAAGAGATAATATTTATATTAAATATTCTACGTATCGTTTTCGATGATATGAATTTCGATTAAAAGTTTGTCGAGATTTCAGGGGAAACATAGGTATCAGAGAAATAGAGTGGATGTTCAGATGTTTTTGAGTAATACGTCAAATATCGTGGCATGACAACGGTGTCATGTCATGAAAAACTTTAACTTATTGTACAGTCGCCATCACACATATGGCTAAAGTTACCACTATCTGAATAACGCTTTTATTGTCAAGGCGATAAAGTGCATGTTCCGATTGGATTGTTTGAGTGTATTTGGGTTGTCGGTGTATGGTACTATACTTTAGTACTTACTATTGTTAGTTGGAGCACATCGCCAACAAACTGTTTTCCAATTTGGCGAGATTTCAATTTTTTTTATACCACAAAGGTGGCAAACAAGCATGCGGCCCGCTTGATGGTAGGCGGTCACCGCAGCCTATGGACGTTTACAATACCGAGGCATCATTCACGCGTTGCCGACCCCGTAAAAACCTCTTTACACCCTTTTTGAAGAGCCCATATTGTAGTCCTTTGGGATAACCTCCGCAGGAAGCTCATTCCACAACCTTAGCGTATGCGGGAGGAAATTCTTTGGGTACGCGACCATTTTGGTTTTAAAGTATGTGGGTGAACTCCCTGACGGTGAACGGTACGATGATAAAAAGTAGCCGTGGGCATCATACCAAGCAATTCCTCGGAACAAAGCCCATGTACAATTGGTAGAAGACACATAAGGAGGCGAAGTCTCTCCTAAGAGTTAAGGGTTCAATACCACTTGTATTGTAGATTGTGTTTTGTTAAATAAAAAATATATATTATTGAGTACCATGGCCGCTTCGATTTATTAAGGCGACTGTCCAAGCAATTACCGACTATAATGACGCTAAGAGACGTTACGAAAACCACGCTAACTCAATTTTATCTGTCTTAATTGTTTGTAATCAGACGCTGTCTGGAACCGGCGCGTTGCGGCTCGGCCTCGAGTTCCTCGTGAAACACTACGGCGACAAGGAAGTGTGGCTGCCCAACCCCACTTGGGGTAACCACCCTCAGATCTGCAACACACTGAACATCAACCACAAGAAGTACCGCTACTACGACCCTAAGACCTGCGGATTGGACTTCCAGGGCGCCCTCGAGGATATCAACGTAAGTTACAACACCAAACATATCTTAATTAAATAACCTATTCTGATTTCTGTCTAGACATGTGAATGTATGTAAACTTTATGACTATAAATAAATAAATATTTCGGGACAATCTTTCACAAATCGACCTAGTCCTATAAGCTCAGTAAGGCTTGTGTTGTAGACGACGATATATATTATCCTCTAGCCGCCCAGAGATGTGCCAGGCCAAATGCAAGTGTGGTTTGTCACAATTAAAATTCAAAATGGCATTCAATGGAAGACGTTTTTATAGATCTCTGGGTGGCTAGAGGATATAATAAATCGATACATATAAATACATAGAAAATTCCCATGACTCAGGAACAACTATATGTGCTCATCAGTCTCATCACACAAATAAATGCCCTGACTGGGATTTGAACCCAGGGCCATCGGCTTGATAGGCAGGGTCATTACCCATCCACTAGACCAGACTGGTCGTCAATCACTATATTACTCAATCATATTTTTTTAAACATTTACTATCGATATTACATACTAGACTTGTAGACATAAAAACAATCATTATTCACGATAGCAACATATTTGTAGATTTCGTGTAACGGATTTGATTCGGTCTCGATAAAGACCACGTAGCTCGTTCGTGGTCGCCGAGTGATAATGATAACTTGTAGTCGCGGGTGGGTCTTGCATGGTATTAGCGATAAGCTCTTATGTCACTGATAACGTGTGCGTCATTATGTCTTATAAACACCGATACAAACAAGTGTTTTCCATTAATAATTATGCAGCTATGAACCTTTGGTAGAGGTCACTATTTTTTATAATCATAATTCGTATTCGTTGTCTCTTCCGTACACGGAACAATGTTGTTCCGGACATTTGGGAGGCGTACGCGGAGCCAGATCGAGCCAACGCGCAGAGGCCCTTTCGACAATTTAATGAAATGTAAGGGATACACTAAGCGGATGTTGCCCCTGTCCGTATCATGGGACGCGCCCAGAGACAGCACCCGCCATGGTGTAAAGACTATTGAGTTATAATGGATTCTAGAATGTACTAGGCTATTGGGTGGAAAGGATGGACTAGCTACTGGGCTATTGGATAAAAAACCGGACGTCTGCCTAATAAAAATATTATCATAATTTATTATTAGCCACTTTAATAATATTTAAATCGAAAGAAAAAATAGAAAAAAATTACTCAATCAATCACAATCAATCAGTGGTTGTGGGTTCGAGTCCGCTGCGAGTCAAATTTTTCTTTCGTGTTCAATATCGATGATATGCTAGCAGACGTTTCTGCTTTATATAATACCTTAATATTCTGTAAAATGTTCTTAAGTTTTAGCAGTTATCGTAATCGTATTAAAGAGATACTCGTAAATGCTTTCTTATCTTAAGATAGTTACGCCATGGCATGACTAAATGTTATACAATGATAAATAATTATTTCACGCAAACAATACAGCGATTAGGCTAAGTTTTTTTAATACAGCTCACTTTCATAAGTATGAAACTGTCTCTCTATCTCTAAAAAAGCTATTTACAGTTGCCATTAAATATATCGGAGCTGTGGAGGTGGTCACAAACATCTGAACATGCACTTTATCGCCTTGACATTAAACGTTGTTCAGATATTTGTGCCCACCTCCACAGCTCCGATGTATCTGATGGCAACAGTACCTAGAACAAACTCAATATTATTTTAAATTGTCTATATGAACATGTAAGTTACGAGTATCTTCCGTAATTAAAGCAAAAATTTAATAAGTTTTGCTTCGTTCATCTTTGTTTCTAAATTGTACTAAACTCCAAAAGTATACATTTTGGAATAACATGATTGTTATCATTTGGCGATTCGCGTACAAACTGTTTTGTCTTTAAAGTCTACACACAACAGATACAATTATATTCGACAATTGACCTTGGAGCTACTACTGGACTACACAGAAAGAGACACAAACTATACAAGTTATTTTATGTGCAATCACGATTAAACAACCAAATAGAACTCAAAAAAATGTGAAATTTCGGTTTTCGCTATTGAAACCAAACCTAAATTAATTGATAATCCGTATGATGGCATACCGCTATCGTTATATAGCGGCTATGCAGTCCTTGTACATTATGAAACGTTTGAAAAAAGTGCAAGGTCCATAAGTACCTACAGTTTTACATGTAAAATGTAAGCCGAGCCAGCCAATTGAATACCATCCTGTACTATTTCCTAATAGCACAGTCATGGTTCTACAACTGATTCGGTGTTAATATTTTTCATTTACATGATCATTTATTGGTAGAGAAATCTCTCATAGTAATAGTTTATAAAAGGAGCGCTTATGTGTAGTGATCACTTATAAGTTATAAGGCCTATCTTATAATATATACTGCTTGTAACTAAGATTGTTGTTTTGTCAAACTTTTTTTTATATTTTGATGTGTTTTATGTACTTTTCCCTCTGGTTAAATTAAATTATGTTTCATCTGTATGTTGTCGGGAGTAACCTCGCTCCATAGTAACATCGGTTACATAAGGATGTGTACCGCAGCGATCTAATTGCATTGACGTAGTTACATGTACAGACAAACATATTGAACTACAGTCGCCATCAGATATATTGGAGCTGTGGATGTGGTCACAAATATCTGAACAACGCCTCTATTGTCAAGGCGATAAAGTGCATGTTCAGATGTTGGTGACCACCTCCACAGCTCTGATGTATCTGATGGCGACTGTATAAGCAGCACAATTATATGCTCTTGTTATTATATTGTGTGTAATACTTTATAGTTGTATCATTTCATGTCAGTCTGATTTAGGCTGCTTGTTTACTGGATCGGAGCGGTGTGCGAAAAATTCACCAATAGAAATGACGCTACTGAATACGAGATGATGTTTTATGTAACTTCATTGGTTGTTTTCGGTTCCGCTCCAGTTGACAGACAGCCTTACATTGAAAACATGTTTACTTTAACCCAGTGCCAAACCAGGGTTCAGGAATCCAGTGACGCTGGATACAGCTACTGTAACAATATGATACAGCTTTTACAGCCGGAAACTAAATCCTTGGACCTTCCCGCAACAAATGATTTTTTTTAACCTGACTTAGGTTCTATAAACCGTTCGGCTTATTAGAGCGATCGGAATGTGTGAGGGGAAGGTAGCTTGAAGAAAACCCTGGACCCTTCCGGACCAGACTTGATTTGCAAATAGGAGCTATAGGAGAAAGCGGTATAGCGCCTGCTGTCGCCTGCGCCTGAAGTCGTGGTTGAACTGTCAGATATTGGTTCCTATATGTAAGATTGTAAAAAAAAAATACCGGAAGTCAGATACTTTTGGTGCGTTGTTTTTTTTATATGACGACGGTGGCAAACAAGCATGCGGCGTTTCATACGGTGCTGCTGAATTCTGACTGTACCTATGTGTGAAGGAATTTATTAATTTTATCAGTCGCGTTAAGAAAATTATTTTGTAAATGTTTAGTTAATTATCGTAAGATCCTAACGTATCGTTTACAAGATAACAGTTGGATAATGACGTGACTTTCATCTGCCTACAAGTTATCATTACTCACTCGAATTTCTTACATTGTAAGATCTGTTTCTAAACAAGTTAGATTCTGACGTTAAGTGTCTCTTTAAAAAAACATGCACTGGTGATCTTCACCTTGAAACCCGTTGTAAACATATTTACTATTACTTTTGATAAGATAGTGTATGAATCTATTATTGCCTTCAATTTTCTCAAGGCAATAATAGTTGTCACTTATGTTACATACAAGCAGAACTAACTATACTAACCTAACTTACCTATTTCAACAAATTCATTGCAAATGTTAATATTATATTATCGATACGGGTTTTATTATTTCTAATCTTTATGGATGTTAAGCTAGTTCAATGGAGTTATTTTAGATTAAATGTATTTTTTTTGCTTATTGAGCTTAATACAAATCGATCTCACGGTACTTAGAGTTAAGCTATATAGCATATATATTTATTAGATAGAGACCGACTACGTATAGTCAACTGATATATTCGGTAAAAAGTTAACTGAATTACCTCTTGTATGAACTTGTGTGGATACTGTAGACAGTAGATAGACATACCATATCCAAATTTGGATAATGGTGTATGGACTGTATGGTTTTCATAGTCATTATTTGCCATGTGTGAAGTTTGATTGATCCCAATCAAACAATCAAAACACCGCGACAAAAGGCTAGGATGTTAGATGGCATTTTTATTTTATTTTCATCTATGTGAGATAGGGGTTGTACAGTATATCGGAGCAACCAAGATGGTCACAAATATACGCGTCTATTTTCAAAGGAATAAAGTGCATGTTCAGATATATTTGACCGCCTTGGCCTCTCCGATATATTTGATGGCGACTGTATTAAGTTTTTTACCTCTAGATATTATGCGCTAGACTTGGTTTAAGCTGAGTTTTGTGATTTGCAGAAAATCCCTGACGGATCAGTAATCCTGCTGCACGCATGCGCGCACAACCCTACTGGAGTGGACCCCAACAAAGAGCAATGGAAAGAGCTTTCTCAGGTTAGAGACCGTTTTGTTTATATTACTCATGCTCTAACCGTATTCCG
Organism: Grapholita molesta; assembly: GCA_022674325.2. Lineage (NCBI taxonomy): Eukaryota > Metazoa > Arthropoda > Insecta > Lepidoptera > Tortricidae > Grapholita > Grapholita molesta. The sequence continues at coordinate 15,447,749 of CP053124.2, read as the reverse complement.
ATACATATTATATTGACTTTACTTTGAATGGTACTAACAATTTGACGCTGACTGTACCTTAGCCTCCTAAGGCCCACCATACAAATAATATCCTACTCGAATTTGGTCTTTATAGTGTAGGAAATAAAGTACAATCTATTTTGTCTCATAATCGAAGGAAACAAATTAAATTCAACTTTGTTCCAATTGTATAAAATTCAAATTTTATTATAATAATTAGTACAGTCAGCAGCAGAAGTAGCTAAGCATTTGAAATGTTCAAAATGAGGTCAACACGTCTCTATTGTCAAGAGAATAAGAGCGCGTGTAGGTCATTTTGAACACTTCAAACGTTTAGCAACTTTTGCTGCTGACTGTACTATAGGTAAGCCCGTCGACCTTACGAGGTTATTACAGTCGACGTCAAAGATATACACTTCCGGCTTTTACCTATGTATAACTCATGAAAAGTTTAACCGATTTGGACGATATTGGGTTCGTTGTAATCGTCTGGGCCAAAATATTAATAGTATGCTTTAAAAAAGAAAAAAAATCACAAAAAAGACTTTCACGCGGTACAAAGTTCGCCGGGACAGCAGTTTATAATAAGAACAGATAATTGTATTGAGACTAAAATAACTCACAAACAAGTTGATAATCAAGAAGGTTATTGGACTATGTATTATTAATTTTATAGTACCGTCGATATTTTTTAACCGACTTCGGAAAAGGTTGTATTTTTCAATCCGACAGTATTTTTTAATGTGTTACCTTATATTTTTATTCAGACGAAAAGATTTTGTCTATTTATTTATTTAAAATCTGGTGCTTATCGTGTAGTCCCATTATTGACTATGATCTGACCGGTAAATGTTTCAAATTATCCTTAAATGCGTATTTAGCTTACTTAAAATAACTTAGGTTCGTTAGAAATGTTTTTTTATAACTCTTTTTGTGGGACTTTTGTGGAATAAATATTTTATATATAATAATATAATACGGTTAAGTAATGGCACCAATGTTGGACACTTTTAGCTGACAGGTACCAATGATGGACACTTAGTTCTTATTTCAAAAATCATAAAGTTATAATTTGAATATGTCCCAACAATTGCGCAACGCTTAACTCCTTTGAAATAAGCACTCATGTTCATGATTGGTTCCTTGTCCATTACTGGTGCCGTCACCTTAATATAATCTAAATGATTTTTCTAAATTCTGTCTCGTAACTAAATGTTAACAAGCATCTTATGCCACCAGCTGATCAAGAAGAAGCACCTGTTCCCGTTCTTCGACATGGCGTACCAGGGCTTCGCGACGGGCGACGTGAACAACGACGCCTTCGCCGTGCGCCAGTTCGTGCAGGACGGCCACCAGGTCATGCTGGCGCAGAGCTTCGCCAAGAACATGGGTGAGTGTCGCTGACGTGGTCTGATCAAGAAGCATCTGTTCCCGGTCTTCGACGTGGGGTATCAGGGGTTCGCGACGGGTGTACAGTCAACCAATTTGATTTCTAGGCCACTTCGAGCCGTGTCACAGTGACGTTAACAAGAGATGTTTTGCGTCTTTCATATAGATTTTCACTGTGACAAGGAACGAAGTGGCCCATAAATCGAATTGGTTGACTGTACTATTAACCACAAAAATACCTAAGGACTAGAGGTATTCTTGACTTTTAACCCTTCGAAATGTATTACGACTTACTATTGTTCTATAACAATAGTAAGTCGTAATACATAAATAATAATAATATTGCCGTAATACATTTCGATCTATGGGTTAAACTTGCTATCAAGCTTAACCCATAGAATAGAATAGAAAGATATACCGGGTGCGGCCTGTAATAGGAGCAAAAATTTTAGGGATCGCTTCTACACCTCGAACGTAACAACATTTGTTCTACAACTTTAAATAATTGGATAATATATTACTTGTGATTTTTTCGAACAAAGTAAATAGTATTTTCAATGAACAGCATCCAATAGTCTAGTTGACGTTTACTGTCAGCCTACAAACTTAATAGTTTTTGCAATACATTGCTTGCTTGGAAAATCTTTTTTTATTAATATTTATTAAACTATAAGTTATTTTCAAAAGACGTAGAACAAAAGTTTCTACGTTTTTGGTGTAGAAACGGTGCCTAAAGTTAAAGCTCCTATTACAGGCCACACCCGGTAGAACAACTATACCACATTATGTATTTGTCAATATTTTTATGACAGCATTATTATAAGTTTCTGTAAAGACCATCATATAGCTTAGCCAAATTGATATTTTTTTAAGTGAGACATTGACGTCAGAATCTTATTAATGATAACGAGGTCAAAAATGCAAACAACACAAGCAGACATAGCGACATTACAATAAGATAATTGTAATATCAACTTAAAGGAAAATACCACTCAACTGATAAATCGAAGTGCCGTGGATTAAGTATACATACTTGACTTGTCACCGTCTATAACTATACACTGTGTGACACTGTCTAGGACGATGTGTTTCTGAGCTATGCTACTTGTATGGTATATGGTATGTTATAGTTATGATACACTAAAAATCTGTATTTACAATATTACGAGTACTTAACTATTTATTACATTAAATCTAAATAAGGCCCTTGAGGCATTGTACCAAGGATGCTAGCGGCATTTCCTCGTTGTATCGCAATACTCACACTTCAGCCGTAAATCGTCCACTGCTGGACATAGGCCTCCCCGAAATATGACTTGTATCATCTTGAGGGGTAGTTGCCATAGTCGCCACGCTTGTCAGGCGGGTTGGTGACCGCAGTAGCTGTAGATTTGGTTGCGACGGACGCTGCTGCCCATCCGTCGGTTTTTTCCCTTTGTCGCCTCTTACGACACACGCGAGAGGAGATAGGGTGGTGCTATACTAGTCAGCCAGCACCACACGGCACATGCAAGCCACAGGGTATCGCAATGCTGATACGTTATGCGGGGAACGCTTCGCGATTTCTGCATAAAGTTTGTGCGCACTGGCACCCCATGAACCTAGCGTTTCTACGCCAAACGTTACAAAATGGTACTCTCTACCCAGGCTCTTATATTTATTATTGTATTTATTCTTAATCCATATATGTAAACGTATATGTGTATGGTTTGAGTATATACCGACAAACTTAATTATCTTTATTTTTTTATTATCCAGAAACGTCTGCTAGCGAATATCTTCGATGTTTAAATCGAAAGAAAAATAGAAAAAAATTACTCGCAGCGGGATTCGAACCCACAACCATAGGGCTAGTGATTTAGTAGTTGTAGGTTCGAGTCCCGCTGCGAGTCAAAATTTTCTATTTTTCTTTCGATTTAAATATCGAAACTTAATTATCGCAATACTAATGAAATTATTATCGTAAGACTAATTCCAGTTCCTTAACTCACTATAATTAGTTAATTAGGAACGTTTTTTTAAACTCGAGTGCCTGTCTAAAACTGAAACTGACAGAAACTGCCTCTAATTCCAGGTTTGTACGGCGAGCGTGCCGGCGCGCTGACCATCTGCTGCGGCTCCGAGGACACCGCCAAGATCATCATGTCGCAGCTGAAGATCATGATCCGCGTGATGTACTCCAACCCGCCCCTGTACGGCGCGCGCATCGTGCAGACCATCCTGGGTGACCCGCAGCTGAAGGCATTGTGGTCAGTAGCTTTTCAGTCACTTTGGGTCGCTAGGGGAGGCCTATACAGCAGTGGACGTCCTTCGGCTGATATGATGATGATGAGTTACCTTTTCGCCGCAATGGCGTGAAAATATTTCTTGATTGACGTGGCGGCAGAAAGAAAACACACGGCACGAGAGCGATCACGTTTATTTAACTCGCGCGATATCTTTCGAGAAGCCTTGTAAGCAAGTACCGGGTGCCCAACACCAGGGGAGTCACAAGCGCGTTGCCGCCCTTTAAGCGCCGGTTGGAGCTCTGTGAACCTTACTCACCATCAGGAACACAACACTACATACCTGAAAGGCAATGCTATTATGGCTGTGGTCTTCTGTAAGGAGGAGGTACTTCCCCAGTCGGGTTTCTTTAGACTCGCTAGATGGTACTTGGTGGTTAGTGTTGTAAATCTAGGGATCTTTACAACACTAATTATTATTCACGTCAGTATTTCATTAATTATTTTGTATCAAATATGTCATCAAGGCTGTAGAAGCACCCTCTTAGCAAATATATTTTACATCACACTGGGCGGTAAGTGAGTTTTACCGCCCTAGGGCGCGACGGAAAATCTCACTTAACACCCAGATGAAGACGTAAAACTATGTACGCACCACGGGCGGTAATAAAGAAGGCCTCAGATTGCTTGCTTCTGGCCGGTTCGGGCCACAAATACCCGCGATCTGAGGCATTGTTTGTTTCACCGCCCTGGGTACGTAATATACTATTTAATTCCTTGCTGAACGCAACACAGTCAGTAATCGTTTTTAAGTGAGTATTTTTTTTTAACTCAGGTTGAAGGACGTGAAGCTGATGGCGGACCGCATCATCAGCATGCGCAACGAGCTGCGCGCGGGCGTGGAGGGCGCGGGCTCCAAGCTGCCGTGGCGGCACGTCACCGACCAGATCGGCATGTTCTGCTTCACCGGCCTCAAGCCCGACCAGGTACAAGTCAACCAATTTGATTTATAGGCCACTTGGTTCCTTGTCACAGTGACAATCTATATGAAGGACGCAAAAGATCTCTTATTAACGTCACTGTGATGACAAGGCACTATAGCACGTTCATTAATATTTTTGAGAAATTTAATCTTTAACCTATTTTGTTTGTTCATAATTTAACCTTTTGAACGCTTTTCCTCTCGAGTCACAATGTGACTTGTACGCCATGGTATAGTCAGCGTCATATAGTTGGTAGCATCCAAAGTACTCAAAAAGTTCGGTACACCATAGAATTAGTATGGTGTACCGAACTATTTCAGTACTTTGAATGCTACGAACTATATGACGCTGACTGTATGACTTGTGAAGAACAAATATAAACCTTATCTGTCAGCAGGACAATTGCTTTGACAGCGTCCGCCATAGCCGCTTTAGTGGTCGATGGCGTGGCAGGCACGACATCACGCGACCACTTTAGTGGTGCTTGGCGTTCAAAAGGTTAAATGTAGAACAGCTAGGGGTCGTTACCTGAATTACTAAGAATGTAAATATTGCCGTTAATTTGTATTTTTTTCTTTGATTTTCATTAATCTAATTACTATTAATGAAAATCAAAGATAATATTTAGATTACATTGTGTAATTAATTGAAAAATATGCAGTAACAACCGAGATACCGAAATTGAATACCGGTTAATTTGTATGAAAATAATACCGGTATTCGATCCCTGATTTAAAATTACATGGAACGGGAGACATTTTATAGGCCCGTGCAGCTAGAGCATAAAGCCACAATAGCCACATATGAATAGTAAAATTAAAATGAATCAAACCATATATGATGGTAAGCTGTTATGTCATAGTATCAAAGTACATACTCGTATTGGCAGTTAATTTTGTAATGAGTGAGCGCTAATTTGTCTATGATGGCCATATTTTAAATAAGTGATGCTGACGGATCACACCAACCCCTTTGGATTAAAATGTTTAAATTTGCCTAATTTCAACTTGACAATACACTTTTCTTTTTGTATAGACCAATGTAATTTGAACCTTATAACCGCGGGGTAAAGTTCAAATCATATAGCTCCAGCCTACGAAATAACTGTCGTATTTCTTCAGGTGGAGAAGCTGACCAACGATCACCACATCTACCTCACCAAGGACGGCCGCATCTCCGTCGCCGGCCTGTCCAACAAGAACGTGCGCTACGTCGCCGAGGCCATACACCAAGTTACCTCTTAAGCATATCACTGACTTTATAGCCTCATGCTTGTCCAAACGCGTTAACGAACACCTTTATAACACTTAATGTTATATACTATTACAAACTCGCAACGTATACAAATCAAGTTATTAATAAGAAAGAAATGCTATTTAAAATATATTTTCGTCAATCATGGCAACAACATAATACCTCAAGAATGTTTGACACTAAAATATTCACATTTAAGGTGGTTCATGCGTTTGGGCAAATAAGCATGAAAAAACCTTACTGCCACGCGCCTTTACTATTTTAGTACCTAATAAGCTACAACTTTTAAACTAAATAAATATCCACACGGGAACCAATATATGTCCTTTTCTAATGGAAATTCGAAAGAAACAAAAGGACAAACGTTTTTAACGGCTTGTAAGACTTGATGAAAGTTTATGAGTAACAAAAAATCATCAATAAAGATCATCAAAAATCATATTGTCTTTTTTTTACACACCAATAAAAGGGATAAGTATAGTTTTTTGGGTATGTAAAATGTTGCGCCGAGATTATGTGGAGAAATATGATACGGTTTAGTTGTTGTAACTTATAAATGTGGTGTTGGCATAGAGGTCCGATTAGGTAGTGCGATATTATGTACATTGTAAGTATAGAGTGGAATATTGTAAAGCAGATGCTTGTAATAGTTTTCAACCAGCATCTAAAAAAATGTTTTCAATTTTGGAAACTGATGCTGTACCTGAATTTAACAAAAACTTGCTAAATCTGTTTTGTTGTTGCACAAAATCTCAGAGATGTATTCTCGTTGTGGGTCGTTAATCGTTACACATAAAATGGCACTTAACCTTTTCGATCTTTTCAATTATGCTACTTAACTGTATACAGTACCGAAAGAACACAGTATTTATTCATATATTTTGGATTAATTTTTGAGATTTCTAAGACATTCAAGTGTAACTTGAATGTTATTATCTTATTTTAATTTGTACGTTTGTTGTTTAAAAATATAAAAAAATGTTTCAAATTATGTCAATTTTTATTTCCGGATACTTACATATCATTAAGCAGGTACGATAAAAAAACTCGAAATCTGGTAATAGTTGTGTTAAGGCAAAGTTTAATGAAATATATTTTTTTGTGGGTAGATGAGTATGAAACGACAGAACTATGATTAAAGTTTTATTGTTAAAATAAGTAGATAAAATAAACTTGATGCCAAAAACACAGAAATTGTATTAACACGTTGCGTTGATTCTACGACGGAAGTAAAATTAAAATATATGCGGAATATGTACAGCCGGCAAACTAAGGAACGTCTTAAACTAGTTAAAAATGGATGCAGGTCAATCGTTAACATTGTAATTTAAATACTTATAAAACGCGAATCTTACCAATTCTACACTTACATGTGCTATTCCTTTTAGGAAATTGCTTATTCATATAATTTTGGGAACACAATTTTATCCACAATTTGATTGCTTTGAGACAATCTTAGCATATTCACCTGCATCGACATCAAAAAGTTGATGTGGACTATCCGCTACATGTTGTCGTGGGACACGCACATACACGCCTAAGCCTATATAACGCGAGTTTCATACATTTTATTATTATGATACAAATACACTAATACATTCTACGTTGACAGCAGTCAATGATATTTCGTTATTACAAGTAGTTTTATGTACAAATTTGTCATACCTAGAACACTAGGATCTAATCATGGCACAATTTCTTAGAATGCAAACATTCTATTGAAATTTCGAAATATGTACCGTTACATCGTTCTCCGAGTCCGGGCAGGCCGGCAGGCTATGCGCTAACTTACAAACAAACGATTAAATAAGTAATTGAGTGGCCATCGTTACAACTAAACCGGAACATACCATGCTATATGTACAAAAATTTTGCTTGGCTTAACCTATATTGGTCTACAATACATTAATTTACTACTCAGTGAGCTGACTTCAGACGACACGACGACTTTATTGTTATTGCACAAACGGTACAAGATTAAATAAACATCCACTTAAAAATTACCTTACTGAATACATTTACGGATATTTTGAGAATTAACTTCGAGATCCTATGTAACTAACATAGAACCATTTTGCACCAATACCCTGCACAAATACAGCTAGAGCAAATGTTACGTATTTACATAATATATGTAATATTTATTTAATGTTATATTAGTTGCCATAATCACCTGCCGTTTGAAATCAGCTGTGGTTATTATTATTAAATATTATACGTTTTAAGGGCTCATAATTATATTCCAGCAACTAGGGTATACGGAACAACAAAATATAAATACTATATGTAGGAACAGGAACACAAATTACATATATGTAGAAAGTTAAAAGACCAGCAGTCACTTCCGTCCAGGATGTATTAAAAAATGGCCGCGCGTAAAAAGCGAGAAAATGCGTCCACATATTTCTGTCGAGTGAGTCAGAGTGTGTGTGTGTAAAATACATAGATGACGTTGGGTATGATAAACTCCGTTTGTAATGTTTGAATACTGTCGGGTATTTAAGTAAAATTGGTTACCTTGTCTTATTAATCGGATATAGGTCTGGGTCATATATTCGGTTTAATCTACCCTTAATATCTGGGTCTTTTCACTTAACTATGTACCAATCGTTTGCTTAGCAATCGTAATAAAACTGACTGATTTTGTCACAAAACTCAGTCAAACGTGACTAAAACATAAGTCGTGCTACGCATACCTTAAGATACTAAATAGTAATAAGTATGCCCATTTATTGCTTTAACAACGATCATGCGGCAGCCAATCCGGTCCGGCCGCTTACTAGAAATATTACAATATAAAATTTAGGATTTTGCTTATTGCTTTATTTTAGGAGTTTGCTTATTGCGGCTCTGAAATGAAATATTTAGACGGATTCGCGCTTCATTGAAAACAACCGTAGATTTAAGATATAAATGTGTTGTTTAACTATCTTTTCTGATGTTTTAATATTTAGACCACTATCTTATTTTGTTTTTAAAATGCATCTTCAAATAAAAACATTTTTAGTCACACACACGGTGTACATACAGATTCAAACTTAGTAATTTTGAATCTCACTGTAAAATTTAATAAAATCACAATTAATATATTTTCAGATTCTTTGTGCGACAAGCTGTTACAAAAAAATATTCAAAAAGCCTGAATGGCACTTACAAACTTTGAACACATTGTAAACATTTGATTTTCTACCTTATCATTATAACGTTATGATATAGTTTATAGTGTATAACGATAATCATTATAGTGAGCAACAATTTTACAAGTCGTCTTTATTCTGTTGTTGTTAAAGCAGAATATCAAATGTCAACACACCGCCACAGGATTCATAGGCTAGAACTAACATCTACAATAAATCGATTACAGTTAAACGCAAACGTTACTTTAAGGCCACAATTATTGAATCGATTTCTATTTTCAATCCGACATCTCGCTCGCACTCGTCGTGCCTAGTTACCGAACATCTATATATTTCACTTCACTACACTGTTCAATTGATTTTGAATATATTATTACTAAGTGCCAACAAGATATCAAGGATTTGTTGACTAATCAAGAAACAAGGATTGGACTGCATTTAGTTTCACAAAGTGCAACGGGGCATATGTTGGACAAAATAATACAATTTATTTTAAATCTTTACTTACGGCTTATTTTATTATTGCATTGCATTAGAATTTACATGCGAGTAAAATTGATTTTAAATTAGACACTTGGTAATAGGCGAAATCATGTGCCGGTTACAAATCAATTGGGCAAGTCGCATAATCTGGAGAGATCCACTCATATGTTAATATAGAATATCATTTTCATGCTGTAACGATAAATTTATTGTACAGTTTGCGTCAAATAGTTGGTGGCAACCAAAGTGGCAAATATATCGATACAGATCTTTATTTATATAGCAGGAAGGATGTGTTACGATATATTTGGCCATACTGACTTCCATTAACTTTATGATGCTGACTGTACTTTTAAGCTGTTTTTATTTCACTGTACCCTTGTCAATACCCTTTTGCGTGAATAATTGTTTTGTCATTTGTACATTTGTGAATGTATGTCAAAATTTTACAGTGATTTTTAAAGGGTAGTTGCACCACGCACAAAACTGAACATCGTAAGATATGGCTGTACTGTCTGTAATGTCTGTCAGTCCATAGAAAACTGTCAAAGTTTTCATAAAATATTCATTTTAATCTTTTCGACGAAATGCTATCAACGGCGCTACCGCGAAACACGATATTCGTAAATTTCAGACGATTGACTCTATCACTCTCATGACGCCTTATTTGCAGTAAAAGAAAAAGATGCTCGAAATATACAAACTTCGAAGTTCGCGGTACCGGGCCAAGTCGAGGCATTTTACCTACGTACTGAGAGGTGAGGTTTATTATTGCTTGCTTGCAAAACCTATGGCGTGTGACGCACGTCAGAGATTGCGAGATATTGACGCCTTTGGCGGCGAAAAGACGGTAGCAAACGGCTTATCTTTTTTACTTACGAACTCCTGGTTTTCAATTTATTTATACTGTATTTTGTTTAAATTCTGATCGCTTTTGATCTTCTATTATCGCAATGGTAACTTTATTATGTAGAAAAGGTTATATGGAAATTATTTTGAATAATAATTAAGCTATGTAAATAGGTTCAGTAGGCATGAATAATCATTAGCCTATCTCATTTGCAACTTATGGGTAAATAAGTAGATTCTTGAACTAAAACAGCGCAATATGGTTGTTTACGAAGACTCACGATGACCTCCTAGTTGTACAACAGTTATTGCATTTCAAATTTATACACTACAACCCTCCAACACCATTTCTATTGATATTTGATGATTATCTGCCTTTATATAAGTAGGTGCGTTGTCCTCTTATATTCCCATTCTAAAGCCCACAATACTAGAAAAATGCCAGTCGAATTTGTTCTCAAAAGTGTAGGAGATAAAGTACAATTTCATTTGTCATCAGACGCAAGAAAGAAAATGCAACTATGTTCTTTTGATAAAAAAATCAAATTTCATTGAAGTAATTGGTACTAGGGAGTGCCGTGGGCCTTAGGATGGTATGATGACCACCGCTAGTCTTTTATGCTCAATCTAATAAGTGCTGTTTCAGTTATTGGTGAAAGTCAGTTGATTTATACAGTGCAATACTATTAAATACATGCTTATGTAACATATATTTTTCTATAAATATTAACAGATAATTATGTATATAGTTTACTACAAAAATATATCAACACAAGTATATCTAATATAGCAGCTATTGATATATTTCTGTAAAAGTACCGTTAAATGCAAGGGCTATCAAACAATCCAAAATTGAACAGGAGCAACTCATTCATTTTAAAGGCTTATGACAATCGAAACGGATTGTACAAAATCATGTCGATATATTTAGCCTCTTTATTAAGGAGTAGACGAGTAATACATTGTCACAAAATAGACCGGCCAAAACTGTCAATGATTTCACAGAATAAATTACAAAAAAAATGTCATACAAAGTTTACCCCTCGCCTATCACTTCACACATCACATTATGTCCTAAAAGTGTCTGTTTCACTGTTTGTTGTCGGGCGGGCTGGGCTCGTCGTCCGCCATGATGCTTTCCTCTAAGTACGGGAACTCGTCGAGGCTCATGTCGTTGGTGCTGATGGCGGTGCTGAACACGTCGATGCGCTTGTGCCGCGACCGCGCGTCGGCGACCTTCTCTGACAACTTCTCTTTGGCGACGGTGAGCGCGTCGGCCTCCGCCGGCGTCTTCGCGACGCTCTTAGACTTGAGCGCGAACGACGAGTCGTTGCTCGACGAACCCTCGTCTTGGAGCTGGCTGAGTAGCGTCCGCGTCGCTTTTGACATCGCGCTAGAACTGTACATTTCGCTCCTTTCTCCTAAAAAAATAAATAAAAATAAATGACTATGCGGAACGAAATGCGCAGCTTTATACGGTTAAAATTTTAATGCGAACAAATCGAAAAAATTTGAATGTAATCCATAATAGATTGTATTAAAAAAGAAACCTGTTTATAGACGATTAGAATACATTTTAGTATGACGTGGCCAATATTAGAGGATGGCCAGTAACTGACTCGTTTTTTTTAAAATGAATTGTGTTCAGAGGTACCAGATTCATTTTTAGTGTAAAGTGACCGGTTATTGCTGATTTACCTTAATTTTAGTAATTAATTTTACAAACTTTTATTAAAACACCAGTTTGTAAAGTAGCCTATATAACTTATCATTTAGTACATTTTACTAATCTGATATCTTACCGCCGGACGTCGCCTGTTGTATCGTCTCTTGCGAGTGCTTCGCCTTAGCCTTCCTGTTGTCCACCATGTACTCGCTATCACTATCACTGGACATGCCCAGGTCTAGGTGTAGAGAGTTCAGTTTGTCTTCCTCGTCCTTCCCTTTTCTCGACACCGTGTCGAGCTCCATCTCCCAGTCGGTGACGCTCGAAGAATCTTTCGCGCCGTCAGAGTCTTTGTTATAACTAGATTTGGCGTCTTCATCTTTTATAATGGATAAACTCGACTCCTCAATAGGTCCAATGTCGCCTATACTTTCTGATGCGGAGTCTATGCTCGCGTTGCACGTCTCTTCTGACATTTGGGAGTCGAACAAAACTGGGGTGTCCTGAGTGATGGTCTGGGACTTCTTGTTTTCATCGGAGAGGCGAGCGGCGCCGCCCCGACTGTCCAAGATCTCCGACATAGTTGTCGTTCGGCCCGACTGGTCATTGTTTAACTCGAGAACTATCACATTTCCTGGGCATTTGCTTGCTTCCGTCTGTTCAGGCTTCGAAGCTTGTAACAGCTGGTTTACGTTTTTACCCATGATTATTTTTGACATGTCGTTACCGTTTTTGGTGAAAGATAGAGCTTTGCCTATCGTCGCGCCCTTTTGTACGACGATGACGCTCCCTTTTGCGCTCGCGGGTCTTACAATAGGGTTAGTAATTTTAGTGCTGGGTACTGGTGTCAGGCCTTTCACTGGGACGATATCGGCCAAGTTGGCTGTTTTGATAGTCTCCGCGCCCACGACCCTAGTAACGGGCGCCGGCGTACTGACCGCGCTGGCTGGCTTGGACACTACAGTGACGGCAGGAGATTTAGTGGCTTGAGTGAGCGATTGGGAACTAACCGGCACCAACTTCATACCAGTTGGAATTCCTTTGAAATGCAAGAGCGGCAGCTGCACCTCGGCCCCTGTTTTCGTCCGCGACTTGGCGGGTAACACAACCATTTTTTGACCCGGTTTTTGGTTCAGTACAAAGGTTTTCGCCGATACTTTTAGGTCAGTAGCGGGGATGCCTTTAGGCGTAAACGTTTCCGTGCGTATAACCGGTGGCGTATCCTTAACCGGAGTTCGCATAGCTGATGATGTTATGATTATTTTAGAGTTCAAATTCTTATGCTCTGGGGGTTTGGATACTATAATCATCTTATCGGACATCGGCGCTGGGGCGGTCTGTTTGGTAACCGGCCCTATCAGCTTTGTAGTGACGATTTTGCCAGCGGGATTGAGTGCCTTTTGAGTAGGGCTCGGCGCGACGACCACCTGTCGGTTCGAGAGAACTTTAATTCCCTCTGGTTTCTGTAAAATTTTCATTTCGGGCGGTTTCTTATCGGGGGGCGGTTCGGGCCGACGACCCTTTATAAGGAGTTGGTGAGGCTTAGGCACACCGTGCTTGGATATGGGGGTCTGAGCTTGTAGAGAGGCGGGGTCCGGGCTATCGGAAACGCCGAGTTCGTGCGGGACCGTGGCCGGCTGGGTTAGTAACGCCATGGTTGGGGAGTCTGACAGCATGCCAGGCGAGGAGAGCACTTTAGGTTTGAGCTCATCCATGTAGTCTGGCTTGGTCTTGCCGCCGAGAACTGTCTGGGCGTAGGTCGCTTGGAAAGTGCCTGGTGGTCCAGCATAGTCGGGCGGATAACGCTTTCCGGGCGAGCTAGAGAGCTCTTGTGTCTTCTTGGACTGGCGCTGGCCGGGCGCCTTCTGCTTGTGCGAGCGGTGTTTGTGGGCGCGTGGTTGGTGGGGATGGCTTGATTTGCTTGTGGACACTTTGCTCACTTGGTTGTACGAGTGTTTCGATTGCGATGATGATTTACCTGAGAAACACAAACTGACTGTTAAACTAAAAGTGGCATGGCATGGCACTAATAAGAATTGAGATATTAGACCAAAATTACACAGGTTTTAAGGTTTTGTCGAAATTAGCTAGGTATACTTTGTTTAAGGGAGTATTCAAAATTTGGTACACCCAATTAGCGAAAAAAAGTTAAATCACTGTCAGTTTCGTGACGACAATTAAGCATTAAATCTTTATGAAGATCGACTGTTTGCCTTCTATTATGTTGTAATATCGATTGAAGTTTATAAAACGAACATCCAAACCAAGCTTTTATCAATATTTAATGCTTAATTGTCGTCACGAAACTGACAGTGAGTTAGTTTTCTTAACAACGTTCACTAATTGGGTGCACAATTTTTTGAAAACGCTCTTAATAGTGTTCCACCGAAGTTTCGGTGTCGGTTGTTTTGGGCCAAAAAAACAGCCGCAACTTTTGGCCGTGCCGTAACATTTTAACACATGGCGTCGTACTTCATGGCATTCGACTGCCCACAATATGGCATAGGTTGTTATTAAAATTTGCTACTTTAATTTGAACTCTGTCAAGTGATAAACTGTCATAACTTAATTACGGACTACGTGTAGTCATCATCATCAATCATCACATGAGGAAGTTTAGTCCACTACGCGTGTGTTCCATATAGCCTGCTGTATAACTTACTCTAATTTGTTTGTTTCATTATTCTTATGCCTAGAAACAGTGGTTGCGGTTTCGGCTGAAACTAGATTCAAAGTCGAACCTTTGGTTTCGGTTTCAGCAAAAAAACATGTTTCGGACACTAGTATTAATTGATGTCGTGTGTTAAAATGTTTTCTAAGTAAATTAGTGTTTAATGTTAAAGTCCTAACAGATATTCCAAGTTTAAAACTTACTTGTAGCAGGCTGTGAATATTTCGAATATATCTGTGACAGATTGAGATGTTTCTGATTGGTGTTAACTGGGATATTTCTCATATTTTTCACTGGTATTGTGGCGTCATCAGGTATTGATCCACCTTCAGGTATCTTTCGTTTTCGGTTGACAAGCTCAGTCTCCCAAAGCTGAAAATAGACAGTCGTAACTCATAATATAGACAAAAATAAAAAAAAAATTTTTTACATCCTTATGAATGATTATATTTACTTTTAAAGTTTGATCTTCCATAGCAATAGGAGGGTAAAGCATCTCATCCATTAAATCATTTGTTTGCAGAGCACTCTCTGCCGTCTCTCCCTCTGGATCCGGCAGCTCCTCTTCACTGGACTTAGGTGCCACTAGTTTCTCTGCTTCTAGTTTCGTTAAGATCTCTTTGTTGTGTTCCTTGATGTCCTCCGCTGCCTTATCCGCCATCTCTGTGTAGGCGGTCTGCGGGATGCCTCGAGGCATCAGAGGCACCCTTCTTCTGCCTTCGCAGATCCATCCTAATCCTGTGTTTGGGCCTGTTAACCTAAAAACATTCAATGATTTAACAGTGTTAATCAAATAATATTGAAATTTATCCTTTTGAGCGCCACACACAAGCGGCATCGCTTTCTGCTTTAGTTAATATGAACATTGATTTTCAGTCATCCAAGTAATTTCTCGTATAACACGCAAAATTGAATTCCAATAACAGAAACTAAAAAACAATATTAAGCTATTTTTCCATCTATGCCCTACAAAAAGGAACTAAGTGTGCTTCTTAATTTTTTTTTTTTTGGAACCTGACTTGGGCTTTATGCACATGTGTTGTGCGATAGAGCAAGCGGACTGTGTGGGGGGAAGGTAGCCTGGGGAATATCCAGGACCCTTCCGAGCCAGACTTGACTTGTACTACTGGAATACTCCTACTGAGTTTTCGCTTCCAGTGAGATTGGCTGAGACGGTCTCAACCGAATCTGAGTGGTGTGTAATGGTATGTGTTTCTTCAGTACAACATATTATTAAGCTTATGAGGTAGGCAGCAAATAATTTTAAAAAAGTAGCTATTAACATAGCATAATATTTCTTATTATCCATTAATTAGTAAAATTTTATATAGCTTCCAGTACAATTTAAAAAATGTTAATTCAGATGTTACGAAAAATATAGGTATTATTTTAATTTAATAAAAATAGAAGTTATAAATACCTATTATTACCTACTGTTACAATCTAGAATCCAGTTAACTAAAACTGTTATTTATTTCGTTTAACCAACCACTGCTCAAGGAGTTAGGTTTTTTAAAGTGTGTACACTGCATTATTTAGATATATTGCTTATGACCATAAGTAATATCATAATTATGGCTAATAAAGAGAAATGAACTTAAAACGTGTTTCACAGACACGCCAGAGACCGTAGTCACACTATAAGGTTTCTATACAGTCAGGCTGCCACTAGACAAAACGCAAGGCCTACTACCACACAACAAAATGCTCTAAAAGCAAACTAGAATGGTGTTCTACTTATTTGCTAATGAATTTGACATTAGCTAAATCATCGTAATTGATAGAGGTCATCATTTAAAAAAAAACTTACAAGCAAGAAGCTTTTATAGTTTCTCAGTGATTTAATTACATTAGCTTCATCCCAGATAATAACTAAGAGACCCAATTCAAAGGATAACATGAATTTTGGACACATAAAACACAAAATGTTGACGTAACATACATACAATGATTTGGCATTAGGAGACACACACACCAACAAATACTCCTAGGAAATGCCGATTCATCTTAAAAAAGGGACCTTTTTCAGGAAACCCTGTCATAGGTATTTTCAACACTTGAGGCGATCTTAATCTTGATCAATTTAATATTTTTTCATTTCTTGTTTTCCATCTATTCATACAAACAACATAATCTTGTTAACAGTTTAATTAGCAGATAGGCAACCGTGATAAGTTCACAAGTTATCATTGAGTATTTTAAACTGCATTCATTTTTTTTCTTATCATAATTCTAAATAAATATTACAAGGCATCCTTAAACAAATTGACTAAGCGCCACGGTAATATAAGCCCTTACTGGGATTTTAACCCAGGACCATCCGATACATAGGTATGGTTAACTACTCACGAATTGGTTAAGAATATGAAGCTTTTTACTTTTATTCATACATTATTGCGTCACAACAAAAATACTATATATACCTAATGGTATACAAGTTGGTTTAAATTGGTAATGGTCATAACATCTGATAAGAATCCAATAAAATATGTTATTATAAACATTCAAACTCTTTAAATCTGTCAATATGTTAGGAAAAGTTATGATTCATTAAAAGTTGTTTTACATTAAGAATAAAACAAAAAAAATAAAAAACCTACATATATCTTGAAAAAAATTATAATAATAAAGGCTATAATTTTAAAATATCCGCATGACAACATTCAACTCTTACTAGTTTTCATTTAAATCATTTTTTTTTAAATTATAAAGTGACATTTAAAATTAGGTTACCTGTCAAATTTCAAATATAAATTAATGTGTAATTTTGTAATAAATATCTTAAAAAAGTGTGGAAAATAGTTACCTGGAATCACCCTCTATTGATATAAATGTCAAATATCAAAGCATCTATGAGGCCAAGACAGCCACAAATATTCAAATTTATTCTAATAAAAATGAGTATTTCCTATAGTTTATTGATGAAATGTATTGTTTTTAGTCAATATGCCTATAATTTCAATAAAAGTTAATGATAGCTTCTACCCACAGCCATCTTTGACACAATACAATAGTGTTTAAAAATAAACTAAAAAGCTAAAATATACACCAAACATTAACTTACTGATGTGCAATAGTAGCCAGAAGTTCGTCATTAGAGACGCGTCGCGCCTCCGCGCTGTGACGATCGCTGCTAATATGCAAAACGGCGCGCAGTTCCTCAAGCAACTTTTTTCTGTTGTCTTCCAATGCCCCTTGTGCTCTAAACACACTGATCATATTCGAGTAGGCTTCCAATTCTATAAACAAAGGAAGGCACTTCTTTATAATTACAGAAACTCATGCACATTTCATGATATAAAAGCCTATACCATACGCTCATAGTCAAAGAAAATGTTAGGAGGGAAAATGAATGCCATTTATAAGACTAAAAATATATACCAAGTCTACGAAGCGTTCGACGACATTCGTCGTTTGTCAAGTTTAGGAGCATAGGCCACATTATTGGGCCGTTTTATTAAACACTGTTAATCCACGGTTTGATTATAATATAATAACCATATTTTAAGAAATTCTCAATTGGCAAATATCCATACTGTTTACTTCACTTCAAACGACAATTTCGTTCATTTTGACACTTCAAGCAAGTAGATGCGAAATAATAACGGATGGCTTGTATCTTGTCTATGGTTTTTCGATATACCAGCACTAAACCCCAATTTCCCTGGAAAAGCTGTTGTCATTTTACTTTTGTTATCTGACAGGTCGAGGTGTTCTAATTTATGAATGAGCTTTTAATTTTTTGTGTTGTATATTTCTATATTTTTGTGTTGTATAATTGTATATTATACATATTTGTAATAAGGACCGAAGCAGCATCGATCATGAAACGTTTTATTTTATGAAACCTTATTGATTGATTATAAGCAATTCTGTTGAAGTATTTAACATGAACGTTTCCTGTTTACGTGAGGAATTAACTGCTGAAAAATAATAATATATATTGAAGAAAATATTGTCTTCGATTGCCGCGATAATCACTTATGAAATAAAACAACTTACGGACTATAAAAACGGACGGAACGGACTAGAAAAACGGATTCGCGTATACTAAACTTCATCCCGACGTTTCGAATCCTTTAGCAGCGTTCGTGGTAATCGGTTAGACTGAGTAAAAATATTTTAACGAGAGCTTAAGATATTAACAAATTAACATAAATATATTTTAATCACTGTTAAAAGCTCATTCTTTATAGTTCAAAAGTTAATGACCAATGTTCCCTGTGAACCAAAATAAACCCAGTTTACGGTATTTTAAAATAGCTTGCGCCTAATAAGATGCCTGAATAGTCTTTTGTTTACTTTATGGAGTTATGGCTTTTTCTTACGGTATAAATATATAATTGCAGTATATGCACAGTATATAAGTGCCTAATATGTATGAGGCAAAAATTGACCAGTTTAGCAAAACACCTTTCAATTGTGAAACACCGCGGACCCGGTTTGGACCCGGGTATGTCCTTAAATTACGTCCAACAATGAGAGGTAGGGCACAGCGATGACCATCACGCTTGAATCTGGTGCAGCCCAACTGGGAAAGTACCTCCTCCTTATAGAAGACCAGAGCCATAATAGCACTGTTACCTTTCAGGTATGTAGTGTTGTGTTCCTGATGGTGAGTAAGGTTCCCAGAGCTCCAACCCACCTTAAAGGCCGGCAACGCGCTTGTGACTCCCCTGGTGTTCCGGGTGCCCATGGGCGACGGTAATTGCTTAAAACCAGGCAATCTGTCTGCTCGTTTGCTGCCTATGTCAAAAAAAAACAAACATGCTTTTCGTCAACTTCAACTAGCAAGTAACTTGTAGTGTCTTAACAAATACGTAATCAACGCATACAATCGTTTCTTACCAATGTTTTATTGGTAATAAATCAGATAGTACCGTCGACGACAACGGTAAAGTTTTTAGGTAAAGGATTTAAGCCGATTATTTTATAATGTAAGGAAATCGCCATTACATTGCCACACTGGCTAATAATGCTCACCATAGACAAGTTAGCGTTTGAAAGATTAGCGTTTGTAAAGCCTGTTAATATATTTATGCAACGATTTGACGATATATTAGTTTATGTATTTATGAATACAATAATTATTTCTAATCCGCAACGAAAATGATAATCAAATATGTTTACACAATTATTTTAGATTAATAAATATAAAGATACATTTTTTTAATGATGGCATCTTATCCTTCAAAGTTCAAACATTAATTTGACAAAAGGTGTGTATTTTGCGAGTTTATCTTATCTATGATAAATGTCAAAAGTTCAACGTTTTCTGGATTTGATTTATTTTGATGTGAATGGTTTGAATTAGGGAGTTGGTGGGAAAAAATATTATTTCTTCACGATGTCAGATGTAGACGAAATTATTGACTACATAAAGTCATTGAAAAAAGGCTTTGATAAAGATTTGTTCCAAAGCAAGGTGGAAGACTTGGCTCTAGTAGTTGACACCAATGGCTTGGAATATGAAGATTTTCACACTCTGTTTAAAATTTGGTTGAATTTAACAATACGTAAGTTCCTATTATAATTATGTTATAAATCTCCCCATATTATATGTGTGCATATCATGTTACTGATAGCAACATGGGTCGTTATATTTTTATAAAAGCAGTATTATCTTAAGAGGTGGTCTAGACTGTATTACTTTCTTATTACTGGCCTAATATCATAACTTAAATGAAATCTTTAAGTTCTAATAATGTTCAACAAAAACAACAACTACCTAATAAATATTATAGGTACATAATTATATAAATAGTACATTAACTGAAGATGAAAGTTGTGGCCAGCAATTAGTTAAACTGGGCAGTAATTGGTGAGTTACACCCCTTTTTTCTTAGAAAATCCTAACCAGTTAACTAAAAAATATTATTTTTTATTATGCAGAAAGGTCTGCTAGCAAATATCTTCGATATTTTAAATATTAAGCATTTATTCTAGAATTTGGACTTAAGGGAGTTTTTATTATTTGTCAGAGTATATTCAAGAAAATATGTTAGTCACCTGATCACAATGATGTACCATTAAATTTCAAGATGTAAAAAAAGTGAATTTAATAATACAAAAAAAGTCATCTCAGTAAAAACTATTACTCAGTTAATGACTTTTTTAATAAATGTATTGATTATATTTCTTATTATAATTTATTTTCTATATAAGTTTAATTTTATCTTTGCTTCCATTTAGATTGTTAATTATAGGTCTTTACAATTATAATTTTATAGTGATAATAAGTTTGTTTCCTATACTCTTATATTGTTATTGACTTGTTTATTTGTAATGTTATTGTTAATTTATAATAAATTTGTTAGCCAATAGGCAAAATCAGTGTTATATAAATATTTTTTTAATTTCAGCAATAACAAAATGGGTCAGCATTGGAGTGTGTCTTGTGCCTCAGAACACTGTGACGGAGCAAACTATTGATTATGCTCTGCGATGGCTGCTGGCTAATGCTCAAAATCAGGCCAACTTCTCCAGGATAGCTTTTGTTTTAGATTGGTTAACAGGTAATTCCTAGCTGCACTCTATTTACATATATATAACTTATATTTTTAGATAATAAGAGAATCCACAAATTCTCAAAAAAAAATTGAAGTAAAACTGACAAGTTTTATGTATGAATTTACAAAAGAGAAAATGTACTAGGTCACAAAAGAGAATATAGATTTAAAAAAAAAAACAGTATACAACTTCGACCAAACAGTTGCTGCTGTTGTATAACAGCATGGGCATACTGCCTTGGACTAGGCTGCTTGTATGTTTGCTGGCTGACACGCATCTACACCAGGGATTGAATATAATTCCATACAAAATAACCAGTAGTCAGTTTCAGTATCTCAGTTGTTTTTTGTATATTTTTGAATTTATTTAACTAATCTAATACTTACCTAAAATCCATTTAAGAATTTCAATGAAAAATTAGGAATTAATGGCAATATTTAGATTGTACCTATAAAAATCCCGGGGTAGTGTACCCATGGTACCCCATGCTGTAGACACCCAACACCCTTTTATGTCTGTGGATCTGCTAAATAATTATAAATCATTATACCTATGCAATAAATTACTTTTTTATTTTTTAAGTTTATCATATGTTTATGGTATCAATACTTTTCACAGCTGCTATGGATTGTGATAGCATAGATATTGCAGCACTAGACTGTGGATATGAAGTTTTTTTTTCTTTCCTGACCTATGAAGTACTTGTAAGTTTATTTTTATTTTTTCAGTTATTTTAATCTTTATACTTATCATGTTTTCCTTTAACATTAAGAGAAGGTTTTTTTAGGTCAACTACAGTTAAATCTTCTCAGAAAATTATATTATAATTCTTCCTATTTTAGAAATATTGAAGAACTAAGTGAGAAAGTTCTGGATTATATGCTTATATTACTTTTACTCTGTAAATGTAAAATGTAAATATAATGTGTGACAAACATAAAATTATCCTATTATGGAATTAAAAAAAAGAGATATTCAAGTACTTAATGCAAGAACATTTTTAATTATTTAGTTTATTTAGATTTTTCATTTGATTTACAAAATTATTGTTACTTATCTATGTACCTTTTTTTCTAAATCTGTAGCTGGTTTAGCTTCTGTTTGTTTTTTAGGCTGCCCATGGGTTAAAGTTAGTATACACACTGACCAAGCCAACAGATGTCACTAGAACAAGAGTATTGGAACTATTTGACTATGCCAAGAAAAGAGAAAGTAAAAAGGTTTGTATGTTAATTTACAGAACTATATGTTTCGCTCATCATCTTCCACGCGTTTTGCTGGAGTATTGACACAGCTCATGGCCTTGGGTCCTCATGGCAACTAATTTCAGGAATTGGCATAGGCACTAGTTTTATGAAAGTGACTGCCATCTTACATTCTAACCTCTCTGGATAGCCTCTGCTAAGGCTAGGCCTTATTGGGAGTAGTCCGGTTTTATCACGATGATTTCCTTTACAGAAAAGAGACTGGTAAATATAAAATTATATTTCGTTCATAAGTTCCGAAAAACTCAATGGTACGAGTCTGGGTTTGAATCTGCGAACTCCGTATTGCAAGTGCATATTAGATTGCACAATCGCAAAAAAGTGACTCGATTAAAAATAACTAACAAAAATCAACTAGTGCAGCCTGAAAAGTCATAATCAAATGAATTCGTAAAACCAATCCTCATACTATATAACACAATTTGATTCAATATACAGTGACATATTTTTTATATGGTTTGCAACCATACGTTATAAATATTTTTTTTTTTTTTTTATGCAAGACTGACCAACGTTTGACTTCAGTCGCACCTGATGGTAAGTGACGACGAGGTCGAAGGTGTAGCACGCTGGTTCAGTAACAGCCTATTCACTCTTGACTTGAAGAGACCTAAATTATATCTTGCCGGGAATACAGACGAAGGGAGCGAATTCCATTCCTTAACAGTCCGCATTAGGAAGGTAGAAGCGAATCGATAAATATTAAAGGACATTCTTACACAAATTAACTGAGCCCCACGGTAAACTCAAGAAGGCATGTTTCGTGAGTGAGTACCTACTCAGTCAACAATATATATAATGTAAAAATACTTAATGGCTGTGGAATGAACTCCCTGCCGAGGTTTACCCTAGGGACTACAGTATGAGGTTCTTCAAAAAAGGAGTGTATAGGTTCTTAAAGGGTAGGCAACGTGCATGTGAATCCTCTGGAGTTGCAGACGTCCATAGGCTACGGTAGCTGCTTACCGTCGAGACGGGCCGTATGGTTTTTTACCACCTTCATTGTATAAAAAAACTTAAATACATGTATATATCACCCATGATACAGGAACAAATATCTGCGGTCATCACACAAGTAAATGCCCTTACTGGGATTTGAACCCAGGACCATCGGCTTCATAGGCAACGTCACTACCCACTAGGCCAAACCTGTCGTCAACCTGTACCTAAGTATACCGTACTGTTTTTTTTTTCAGAGCATGTGTAGGCAACTGCAAGTGTTGCTAGGCTTGTTCAAATCATACAAACCAGAATGTGTGCCAGAAGACATCCCCGCTGTGCCCGTACACACCACGTTCAAAAGCAATATCACTCTACTGACTAGGTTTAAGAAATGGCAGGTAAATATGTTCAATGAAATCATACTTTATTATTATTTTGATAAGGTACAATATGGCTTACCACAAATCTGACGTTTATATTCTATCTGTTACCTAAAAAATGCATGTGTTTGAATAGATGGGTCAATATATGATTGTACAGCCTCAGAGCTTGGGCAGTGTAGACTCGTCTTTAACCCTTTGACCGCCAAGGACGACTGTTGCCGTCAGCGGAAAGCCGTGATATGGACAGCAATAACTGCTACAGACGTAAGCTTTGGTAATGCAATAGGTGGATTCCGTTCAATAGGTTAAACAAACGAGTGAGTCGACGGGTTGAGGCGCCAGGCGCTGATCCAGACCTCCAAAAAGGTTGTGGTCACTAAAGTGGGGACATTACTGTGTAGATAGGTAGATACCGTCTTAGGAATATAAATATGACAGGTCACATGTCGATTACGTTTTACTCTTGCAAGGCGCGTCGACACTGCCCGAGTTTCGCACAGCAATTTATTCGCGAGACTGCGTGGACTAGTTAATCACTTTTTTTTCATAATTTTATATTTAGATATAAACTTTCACGGTTTTTCGACATGCTTACAAATAAACGGGTCATAACCGCGTATATTATACCTTATATATTTCCTCCGTTGTTTCGGAAACGACATTATCCTCGTAGTCTCGGATGAAGACTGGCTAAAAGTTCACATCAACATCTTTTAGCCGCGCGAGTTTTTCGAACTACCCGCACTTGATCTCATTTATCAACTTGAACGTTTTGCGCACTAGGGACGACACTTACACTAACGATGTCGGTATTTTTAACTTGTATTTGACACCTGCATTTACTTAAAAAAGTGTATGTAATGAAGTTCCGTTTATTTGTAATATATGATACTTAGATTTTTCCTGGTTTTACTTTAACTTTTTTAATGTTTCAGGAACAAAGAAACGGTGAAATGACAGAGAGCCGACATTTAATGTGGTCAAATCCTATGATGGTAATTATTTGCCGTTTAAAATAAAATATTATTTATAATGATTTTATTTTATTTTACATTTTCTGTATTGAAAATATTGAATACTTTCAGGGTGGAAAAGCCAAAAAGGGCGAATCACTGGTACCCAATATAGAATTCTTAAATATTGGATCACAACAGTACCATGAAAAAGAGCCTCAAAAGAACTATCTTGACTTCACTGAGTAAGTAGGGCTAGAAATACATAATAATATAATTTAGTATCTAGGAAAAAGTGTTACTCCGAAACATGAAATTTACACTCGGACAAAACTTAACATTCTTGTGTTAATCACATCACTAGCCTATCCATCATTTCATGTATCGGGTGATAGAGATCAAGGGTTGTTGAATTACATAGCCATGGCCTACGGTTCGGTTGCACCAATTCGTCCGCTATAGTCATCGTTACTTAAATTGAAATTTTCTTGTATTAAAACTGACAGTTCTGCTGTGCACCCCGTGCAACACTCCTCAAACCTTTATAAGGTGCAGGGAATATATATCTCACAATTATTGAACTTTATTTCAACGTAAAACGTGGTTCAGATTTGATATGGCATGGCGTGTCGCGGTGTCGTAGCGCATCAGAATAGTTATCGGTTCCATACATTTAATATGCCTGCATTGACACATGTCTGACACTGTGTGCGTAACACGACACGCTTAGTATACCTAAATCTCTCTTCGTCGATCCCCATGCCTGAGGATCGTGATTAATCGTAACGTCCTCCATGCTACGCCTCCCGGATGGCATTAGTCCGCGGCAATACGTCCATTCTCCCTGTCGTTCCGCAGCGCGGTGTCGCTGCTGCAGTACAGCGCGCGGCGCGCGGTGTGGCGGCCGGCGCGGCTGCGCGCGCTGCTACACAACAGCGCGGGGCTGCTGCTGCTGGCGCTGAGCGGGGCGCGCGCGCAGGCCGCGCTCCACCTCGACCTGCACTACATGCTCACTGGCTGTAAGTGTACGTCCACTCTCCCTGTCGTCCCGCAGCGCGGTGTCGCTGCTGCACAACAGCGCGGGGCTGCTGCTGCTGGCGCTGAGCGGGGCGCGCGCGCAGGCCGCGCTCCACCTCGACCTGCACTACATGCTCACTGGCTGTAAGTGTACGTCCACTCTCCCTGTCGTCCCGCAGCGCGGTGTCGCTGCTGCACAACAGCGCGGGGCTGCTGCTGCTGGCGCTGAGCGGGGCGCGCGCGCAGGCCGCGCTCCACCTCGACCTGCACTACATGCTCACTGGCTGTAAGTGTACGTCCACTCTCCCTGTCGTCCCGCAGCGCGGTGTCGCTGCTGCACAACAGCGCGGGGCTGCTGCTGCTGGCGCTGAGCGGGGCGCGCGCGCAGGCCGCGCTCCACCTCGACCTGCACTACATGCTCACTGGCTGTAAGTGTACGTCCACTCTCCCTGTCGTCCCGCAGCGCGGTGTCGCTGCTGCACAACAGCGCGGGGCTGCTGCTGCTGGCGCTGAGCGGGGCGCGCGCGCAGGCCGCGCTCCACCTCGACCTGCACTACATGCTCACTGGCTGTAAGTGTACGTCCACTCTCCCTGTCGTCCCGCAGCGCGGTGTCGCTGCTGCACAACAGCGCGGGGCTGCTGCTGCTGGCGCTGAGCGGGGCGCGCGCGCAGGCCGCGCTCCACCTCGACCTGCACTACATGCTCACTGGCTGTAAGTGTACGTCCACTCTCCCTGTCGTCCCGCAGCGCGGTGTCGCTGCTGCACAACAGCGCGGGGCTGCTGCTGCTGGCGCTGAGCGGGGCGCGCGCGCAGGCCGCGCTCCACCTCGACCTGCACTACATGCTCACTGGCTGTAAGTGTACGTCCACTCTCCCTGTCGTCCCGCAGCGCGGTGTCGCTGCTGCACAACAGCGCGGGGCTGCTGCTGCTGGCGCTGAGCGGGGCGCGCGCGCAGGCCGCGCTCCACCTCGACCTGCACTACATGCTCACTGGCTGTAAGTGTACGTCCACTCTCCCTGTCGTCCCGCAGCGCGGTGTCGCTGCTGCACAACAGCGCGGGGCTGCTGCTGCTGGCGCTGAGCGGGGCGCGCGCGCAGGCCGCGCTCCACCTCGACCTGCACTACATGCTCACTGGCTGTAAGTGTACGTCCACTCTCCCTGTCGTCCCGCAGCGCGGTGTCGCTGCTGCACAACAGCGCGGGGCTGCTGCTGCTGGCGCTGAGCGGGGCGCGCGCGCAGGCCGCGCTCCACCTCGACCTGCACTACATGCTCACTGGCTGTAAGTGTACGTCCACTCTCCCTGTCGTCCCGCAGCGCGGTGTCGCTGCTGCACAACAGCGCGGGGCTGCTGCTGCTGGCGCTGAGCGGGGCGCGCGCGCAGGCCGCGCTCCACCTCGACCTGCACTACATGCTCACTGGCTGTAAGTGTACGTCCACTCTCCCTGTCGTCCCGCAGCGCGGTGTCGCTGCTGCACAACAGCGCGGGGCTGCTGCTGCTGGCGCTGAGCGGGGCGCGCGCGCAGGCCGCGCTCCACCTCGACCTGCACTACATGCTCACTGGCTGTAAGTGTACGTCCACTCTCCCTGTCGTCCCGCAGCGCGGTGTCGCTGCTGCACAACAGCGCGGGGCTGCTGCTGCTGGCGCTGAGCGGGGCGCGCGCGCAGGCCGCGCTCCACCTCGACCTGCACTACATGCTCACTGGCTGTAAGTGTACGTCCACTCTCCCTGTCGTCCCGCAGCGCGGTGTCGCTGCTGCACAACAGCGCGGGGCTGCTGCTGCTGGCGCTGAGCGGGGCGCGCGCGCAGGCCGCGCTCCACCTCGACCTGCACTACATGCTCACTGGCTGTAAGTGTACGTCCACTCTCCCTGTCGTCCCGCAGCGCGGTGTCGCTGCTGCACAACAGCGCGGGGCTGCTGCTGCTGGCGCTGAGCGGGGCGCGCGCGCAGGCCGCGCTCCACCTCGACCTGCACTACATGCTCACTGGCTGTAAGTGTACGTCCACTCTCCCTGTCGTCCCGCAGCGCGGTGTCGCTGCTGCACAACAGCGCGGGGCTGCTGCTGCTGGCGCTGAGCGGGGCGCGCGCGCAGGCCGCGCTCCACCTCGACCTGCACTACATGCTCACTGGCTGTAAGTGTACGTCCACTCTCCCTGTCGTCCCGCAGCGCGGTGTCGCTGCTGCACAACAGCGCGGGGCTGCTGCTGCTGGCGCTGAGCGGGGCGCGCGCGCAGGCCGCGCTCCACCTCGACCTGCACTACATGCTCACTGGCTGTAAGTGTACGTCCACTCTCCCTGTCGTCCCGCAGCGCGGTGTCGCTGCTGCACAACAGCGCGGGGCTGCTGCTGCAGGCGCTGAGCGGGGCGCGCGCGCAGGCCGCGCTCCACCTCGACCTGCACTACATGCTCACTGGCTGTAAGTGTACGTCCACTCTCCCTGTCGTCCCGCAGCGCGGTGTCGCTGCTGCACAACAGCGCGGGGCTGCTGCTGCTGGCGCTGAGCGGGGCGCGCGCGCAGGCCGCGCTCCACCTCGACCTGCACTACATGCTCACTGGCTGTAAGTGTACGTCCACTCTCCCTGTCGTCCCGCAGCGCGGTGTCGCTGCTGCACAACAGCGCGGGGCTGCTGCTGCTGGCGCTGAGCGGGGCGCGCGCGCAGGCCGCGCTCCACCTCGACCTGCACTACATGCTCACTGGCTGTAAGTGTACGTCCACTCTCCCTGTCGTCCCGCAGCGCGGTGTCGCTGCTGCACAACAGCGCGGGGCTGCTGCTGCTGGCGCTGAGCGGGGCGCGCGCGCAGGCCGCGCTCCACCTCGACCTGCACTACATGCTCACTGGCTGTAAGTGTACGTCCACTCTCCCTGTCGTCCCGCAGCGCGGTGTCGCTGCTGCACAACAGCGCGGGGCTGCTGCTGCTGGCGCTGAGCGGGGCGCGCGCGCAGGCCGCGCTCCACCTCGACCTGCACTACATGCTCACTGGCTGTAAGTGTACGTCCACTCTCCCTGTCGTCCCGCAGCGCGGTGTCGCTGCTGCACAACAGCGCGGGGCTGCTGCTGCTGGCGCTGAGCGGGGCGCGCGCGCAGGCCGCGCTCCACCTCGACCTGCACTACATGCTCACTGGCTGTAAGTGTACGTCCACTCTCCCTGTCGTCCCGCAGCGCGGTGTCGCTGCTGCACAACAGCGCGGGGCTGCTGCTGCTGGCGCTGAGCGGGGCGCGCGCGCAGGCCGCGCTCCACCTCGACCTGCACTACATGCTCACTGGCTGTAAGTGTACGTCCACTCTCCCTGTCGTCCCGCAGCGCGGTGTCGCTGCTGCACAACAGCGCGGGGCTGCTGCTGCTGGCGCTGAGCGGGGCGCGCGCGCAGGCCGCGCTCCACCTCGACCTGCACTACATGCTCACTGGCTGTAAGTGTACGTCCACTCTCCCTGTCGTCCCGCAGCGCGGTGTCGCTGCTGCACAACAGCGCGGGGCTGCTGCTGCTGGCGCTGAGCGGGGCGCGCGCGCAGGCCGCGCTCCACCTCGACCTGCACTACATGCTCACTGGCTGTAAGTGTACGTCCACTCTCCCTGTCGTCCCGCAGCGCGGTGTCGCTGCTGCACAACAGCGCGGGGCTGCTGCTGCTGGCGCTGAGCGGGGCGCGCGCGCAGGCCGCGCTCCACCTCGACCTGCACTACATGCTCACTGGCTGTAAGTGTACGTCCACTCTCCCTGTCGTCCCGCAGCGCGGTGTCGCTGCTGCACAACAGCGCGGGGCTGCTGCTGCTGGCGCTGAGCGGGGCGCGCGCGCAGGCCGCGCTCCACCTCGACCTGCACTACATGCTCACTGTCTGTTGGTGTACGTCCACTCTCCCTGTCGTCCCGCAGCGCGGTGTCGCTGCTGCACAACAGCGCGGGGCTGCTGCTGCTGGCGCTGAGCGGGGCGCAAAGCAATATTTATGCCAAATTTCAAGAAGATTGGATTACATTTAGAGGTTGCACACATTGGTCACTTACGAAAAAGTAAAAAAAAATGACGATATATGTACTTTTAACTTTATTAACTCCATAAATTACAAATTACGTGTTTAAAATACAACTGAAATATAAATAATAATTAAATAACATTGTAATTAAATGTTAAGTTCTTATATTAATTCACTTTGTACGACGCAGTGCATTATTTTGTTAGCTAAGGCCCATTTTTCCTGTGATGTTCGAAGACTTTCAACAAAAATTGTTTTTGTGTTGCACCTCAAACTGATTCCTTAAACTTTTTAATCAACGCGATACCTCTTTCTGCTGTATTATTGGCTACCTGAACAGCATCTATATATATTTTCAGAGAGTCACCGTAGTATTCAGTCACATCGTGAACCCCAAACAATTCAAAAGACTCAATGAAGAGAAGTCTTTGTTTTGATAGCAATGATCTCACTCCCAGGTCTTTACTTTCAAAAGTTAGGTTTGAACTCTCTAATCGATTGTTTCTGACAAATACCAAAGGTGCCTTTTGGCAACTGCGAGAGCACTATTGCAGGTTGGCGTCGAGGTAAATGGTCAAAAGCTGAAGGAATCGGGAGTCTCTTCATCTAGCATTGTCGTATACGACTTCTTGTCCAGTATATTCCACAGACTTTGGAACTTTCGGTCAATCTGAATATCAGGACCACTTATCGGTGACCACATTTACAACACTCTTCAAACACTCCTTTCAATATGAGTTCGTGTGATGGCGACATGCCAACCACAACGTGTTCGATTTAATAATATTACGATTCATAAGCATTTTATGCAAGCTCCCTGAATTAAACCTGTGTTTGACGATGTAGTATTAAATGATATTCGATGATTTTATCTTAGTATTTCTTTGATAACTGCATCAGACATACGTTCACCTGTAAATTTAAGGACATCAGGTAACCCAAGTAAGTTTTCGAAAGCTTTTCCGGTTACTATGATTGCAACTCTATTTTCCAAAGTCATTTCCTTGGGCAACGGAAGGCAGCACTTACTATCCCAGTGTAATACTAAAAATTATTCATTTCGTTAATTGAATCTTCAATTTTCTTAACCATTTGGCTTCTGTTTGTGGCACTGGTGGATTTATTTGCTTCTGAAAGTTTTTCGTTGTTGTCCTTGTGATGAAGAATAAACACTAAGAGCACTTGTTCTTTTGAAGGAAGGCGAGTTCCTTAAAAAAAACCCAAATAGGCACTTTTTCTGATAACCAAATACCTCTAGTTCCCATTTTAAATTACAATTGTTTTATTTATATGTGAACAATCAGAAATCGCACTTAAAAAAAAAACAAAAATATTAAGACTGATTCGTGTTTTCACCAGTGTGAGATGAAAGTGGTCGACATGTGCAACCTCTAAATATTCTTCAATCTTCCTGAAATTGGGTTTATTTATCTTTTGTACCAGTGAGACCCAGGGGAAAATCAAAGTCACATGAAAATCAAACTTTTGGAAAAATGAATCACCCTAGTAAGCCTTCGCCCATGGGCACCGGCAACACCAGGGGAGTCACAAGCGCGTTGCCGGCCTTTAAGGGGGGTTGAAGCTCTTGGAACCTTACTCACCATCAGGAACAAACACTACATAGGTACCTGAAAGGTAGCAGTGCTATTATGGCTGTGGTCCTCTGTAAGGAGGAGGTACTTCCCCAGTCGGGCTGCTCCAGATTCAAGCGTGATGGCCATTGTTGGACGTAGTTTAAGGACATACCCGGGTCCTCTATAGGCAGCATTGTGACGCAGACGCTGAAACCGGCCGACGGTGTTTATAGGAGCTCATAGCCTTACACTGTGACGGACGGTAAACTACGGAACCCGGTACGCTCTTGGCCGGCTTCTACAAAATGCTGATATTTGTGTAGGTTTCCTGGACGCGTCGCCGCACAGCGAGCTAGAGAAGCGGGACGCGCTGCACCGCGTGGCCGTGCTGCAGCGCACGCTGTGCCAGCCGCTGCGGGCCGTGTCCGCGTTCCTGGCGCATCTGCTGCCGCTGTGGGACGAGACGCACTACTTCAACGAGGTAACATTACTAATTAAACTTCACGGTTTTCACACATTATTGCAAGTAAATGGGACAGGTGAGGACTCATCCGGGACTATGTCAGTTATGAATAGATAGTCAAATCAGAAATGGCTCTTTAAGCTCTTTAGTATAAAGAGTATCGGTCGATTAATGTGCTAACTATTAATTGGGCTGAATGACTGTGACAGGCGATCGACAGTCCGCCTGAGTCCGGCCGGGCGTCCCTAAACTACATCTACATCGTTCAATTATAGCGTTAAGGTTATCGTTAAGTTGTTTTGTAATTCCTTTCCTAGTATGTCTTTGTATAATATATTTTATTTCAAAAAACCAACAACCGTAACATAAAAAAATACTATAAGAAAAGGTAATTTTAGGCAATATTTAAATATAAGTATCAGAGGAGGTAATTTTAGGCAATATTATTATTAGGTCCTATAGTAGATTGTGCCACAAAGGAAACTAATAGTGGATCATGCAACAAGGGCCATAAAGTAATCCTTTTCAGATTTAGGCGAGGAAATTAAACTACAGTTTATTAATGTTATTTTGTAATATTGAAAGTGTTGTCTAAATAGTTTTTATAGCTTTGCCGATTTGTATGTAAACGTAGCACAGCATAGCTATAGGTCTAGTGAAAAGGCACCCTTACAAATAAAAGAGTTGAAAATAAAATATTGACATCTTATGACCCGATGCTTGCTTTGACATTGCTAGCTCATAGCTAATTTCGATTTTATTAAGGAGAACAAATATCAGACACTTCATACAAATAAATGTAATATATTGGTTGTCAGATATTGGAGCTGATAGAGTGGGTGGAGGCGGACCCAGAGCTGCTACCTCGAATATTGGAGCCGATAATGCGAACTTACCAGCGGGCGCAGCCCATGCAGCAGTGTGCCATCCTGAGGTCGCTCACCAACATGTACACTAACCTGGTTAGTACCCTTTTTTTTATACAAGACTGACCAGCTTTTGACCCTTCGCACCTGATGGTAAGTGACGACGAGGTCGAAGGTGTAGCACGCTGGCTCAGTAACAGCCTATTCACTCTTGCCTTGAAGAGACCGAAATTATATCCTCCGGGAATACAGACGAAGGGAGCGAATTCCATTCCTTAGCTCTGCATTAGGAAGGTAGAAGCGAATCGCTTCGTGCGAATGAATAGAATATTCACAACGTAAGGATGAAATTGCTCCCCTCGCCTGGACGTCCGGTGTTAGATCTTGGAGCCGAGGAAATGACTGGTGGCAGGTCCTGTCTCGGGTACAGCCATCAGATATACGGAGCGACAAAGCTGGTCACAAACATCTGAACAACGCCTTTATTGTCTCTATTGTGATAAAGTGCATGTTTAGATATTTTAGAGTACTTTCGCTGCTCTGATATATTTGATGACGACCACACAATGGCACATGACACATTTACCAGCAAACGCAGCCTAGAGCACTCTGCTTTAGGGTAACCTGGTTGAACCGAACTTATTTGTAGCGTAAGCCGAAGTGTAAGTAACGTGTCTTTAGAAGCTAGCATTTGCAATATTCGGGTGTAACAGATATCCTGTGTTATTATATTCCATAATCCAAGGAAAAGACCTAAAGTTACCGCTAAACGAATGTGAAGCGGTAACATTTGTGTTTTTAATAATGACACTGGACATGACAATAATGAGAAGACTTAATAGTTGATCGAACCGTTTATAGTCATTTTAATTAAATATTTTTTTTTATGACATAGGCG
Source organism: Grapholita molesta (assembly GCA_022674325.2). Lineage (NCBI taxonomy): Eukaryota > Metazoa > Arthropoda > Insecta > Lepidoptera > Tortricidae > Grapholita > Grapholita molesta. The sequence goes on along the minus strand of CP053124.2, from coordinate 15,414,252 downwards.
GCAAACGAGCAGACGGATTGCCTGGTGGTAAGCAATTATATACCGTCGCCCATGGACACCCGTAACACCAGATGAGTCACAAGCGCGTTGCCGGCCTTTAAGGGGGGTTGGAGCTCTGGGAACCTTACTCACCATCAGGAACACAGCAATACATACCTGAAAGGTAGCAGTGCTATTATGGCTGTGAGTCTTCTGTTAGGAGGAGGTACTTCCCCAGTTGGGCTGCCCCAGATTCAAGCGTGATGGTCATCGCTGTGCCCTACCTCTCATTGTAGGACGTAGTTTAAGGACATACCCGGGTCCAAAAATGTAAAAAACAACCAAACTGAAGCATGATATAACTTGCAGGTGTACGCTAGCACACGTAGCAGGCAGTACTTCGTGGGTCCCGCGACGCCGCCCGAGATGTACGCCGAAGCACTGAACTTTGTGGAGTTCACTATAAGCACTATGTGTAGTGGAACGCTGCAAGTGGATCCAGGTAGGCTATAAGTTATTGTGTGGATTTGATATTTATGCTTTACTGGCTGTGCCCCGCAGTGTTAGCCGCGGTTTATTAGGGAAAAAACGTAGCCTATGTGTGAATCCGGAGTGTCAGCTAACTCCATACCAAATTCTATTAAAATTGCTCCAGCCGTTTAGACGCGAAGAAGTAACAAACATACAATACACACTCACAAACTTTCGCCTTTATAATATTAGTGTAGATTTATGTAGTGAAGAGCTATTAGACATGATGTCAACGGCCGTATTCTATCACCTCATCGCTCGCCGTCGGCAGGGCATTCATCCTCACACATTGGAGTCTGGAAGGTCGCGTACTAAGCGATTTATCAGGAACTTCCTCCCGCGAACGTTCAAAAAAGGAGTGTACAGATTTTATAAAAGCAAAGGTTCGCATGTAACACCTCTGGAGTTGTAGGCGTTCATAGGCTGCGGTAACAGTAGTTACCAACATAAAAGCGAAAGAAAACATGTTTCGCTTATAAAAATAGTGAGATCTGCTAAGTTCATGTATAACATTCTTCAAGTTCTGGAAATATGAACTTTTTATCACGTATTCAACACTGCGGCTGGATTCTTTTAGGCTAGAAACAAGGCTCACATTATAATATACCAAATATATTATTAATGGACGCATTTGGCTGAGAATTTGATCAATCATAACATTATATCATATTTATTTGTTTTACAAGGGAGCAAAGTTAGTGTTTACCGTTGTTAGTATTGAGACCTGTGCAACAAAAGATTACAAAATTGAACCACCACCATAGCGAGTGGAATCTTGTGCGTTAGGAGGGTTTTGAAGTAGAGATGCAACGAATAGTGGTTTGGCCCAATATGGGATACCGAATATCCGGCGGAATCTTAGGCCGGATAGCCGGAATTCCGGTCGGAAATACGGCCAGGATTTTTACCTAAAATTAAGTAAATTCTGGCGGCTTCCTCGCACAACGTATCAGCATTGCGATACAACGAGGAAATGCCGCCAGCAGCCTTTTTTAGATTTTATACTGTAACAAGTTACATAATATATAATAGTACTTGTAGTTACATAATACGATTGTAATTTCTGTAAATAAATGTATTTCGAAGTAAATTCAAACACGTGCGTGTCCTGTGTAAGTTGCAACTTGTTTCTCGCTGTATTAATATATAATGCGATAAATCTACAGGTTGTGCGTATTCTAATCGTGCGTAATTAATATTTACTTAATCTTAATCAATGAAAGAACCTGAGTCTGAAATATTATATTTACCTTAATATTTTATGAATGATCTTAATAATTGATACCTGTAGATTGTTACTTTTTATACGTCGTTGACCCTTATGTATGTGTTAACGTAATATCCTTATGCGACCGTATACTAGTCCACTATCCGGTATTCGGCCGAATAGCAAAATTGGGACCGGATACCGAATAGTGGTCGGATATCCCTTGCATCTCTTCACGGCAAGAGAGGCGGACAAACTTTGCCGCCGTGTTAAACACAACATTTTTCGCTTTAAAACTTTACAAATAATTGGTATTTATCATTTATGATTCAAAATCAACATTTCAAAGTCCATCCATCTAAATAAAATGAATACTTAACGTTTGTATTTAATAAGTTGTGTAAATAAAATTAAGATTGACTATCTATTTCTAAATAATAAAAAAAAGCGTTCCGAGCTAGTGAGGTGATTAATCCTGAACACCTGCCTCCGCCCCGCAGACGACCTGGTGGGGCTGCACGGCGGCGTGCGCAGCGCGCTGGGGCTGGCGCGCGCGCAGCTGCAGCGCGGCGGCGCGGCGCGGCTGCCGGCGCCGGCGCGGCCCGCGCTGCTGCTGCCGCTGCTGGCCGGGCCCGCGCATCTGCTGGACGCCGTCGCCGAGCTCGTCCTCACGTGAGTCTACTCTAGTACTAATCGGAAACCGGTATTGGCTCGCATCATACCGGTATTCATTTATTCCTTTTTGACAATGTCACGTTTCATCGGACCATGGTATGTAATGAAACGAAGTAATTAGTGTCGTTACACGATTAAATATTTGGATCCTATATAAGGCAAATAAAGTACTGGGCTGTTTCAGAGATATTTGAGATAACGAATTACGATCTGAAGTCCATTCTATACCACACAAACATCACAGCAGCCCCCAGCCACCGACTAGTAGATATTAAGCTTGTACAGCACAATAGTACACGTGCTACTACTAGCTACTTACATGTACAGTCACCGGCAATAATATCTTACGATATTACGCTTGCAAAAATCTGATGTTAAGGCCATAAAACATTGTCAGATATTTTTGCACGCGTAATATATTATTGTCGGTGACAGGGCCTGTTTATAAATGTAGTTGTAATTAGAGATGCAACGAATGTCCGGCCTATCCGACCACAATTACACTATTCAGCCGAATCCCGGATAGTTGTCTAGTATTCGGCCGGATACCAGATAGTAACGGTCAACAAAGGATAAAAATTTAACAAACAAAAGTTAACAAACTACGGGTAATCAATGAATAAGATCAGTTTAAACTGTCAGGCTGTCTTTATCAAGGCCCGCAATTCAAATGGATCATTTACTAAGTAAATAATTTTAATTTGAATTCGCACTGCCTGTAGATTGAACGCAATTTCAATCAATGAATGTAACGTATGCGGAGTGAAATTTGGACAAAGTGCAATGTTGTTTTAAATACAAAAAACACCATTATTTTTTTAAATAGTTATGTTTTTATAATAAAGTACCTAATAATGATTAATGTAAAAAAAAGTTTACTCCCATGCGAGATGCTTTACGGTAGTTCTGAGGAACTTTGTTCATCCCTGTCGAAAACATAGATGTGGGCATTTTATACAACTCCAATTTTATTTTACGAATCAAGCTTTGCACACTTTTGGACCGAAAATTATCGCAATATACTCGCCTCTTCAGATTTGCCCAAAAATCTTCAATAGGGCGAAGTTGCGGAACATTAGGTGGATTTGATGTCTTCGGTACGTATGGGGTGTTTAGCTCCGCCGTTTTGCTAAGTGTTTTTGGAATAATAGCTTGAGGCTAAGTCTGGCCAAAACACAGCATTTTCTCCTCTATGACTCGTATTTATGAAATCTCGCACTAATGGCAAACAACGCTCTATGTAGCGATCGGCGTTCACAGCTAAACCTGATTCAAAGAACACCGCCTTGGACATTCCGCGTTCCTGATGGCAAGCCATAGCAAAACTTTTAGGAAACTTGGCACGCTCAATATATTTCACGTTCTCATCAGTTGGACCATTGGTCTTCTCAAAATAGTAATTGCCTTGCCACTAGTTTCCATCTAACGTGAAATATGACTCGTCTTCCATGACGCAAGTCACATTGTTTTTGGCGTAAAATATTTCTTTGACTAATTTACGCGGCCTTATTTTCTGAGTGGATTTTTGATTTTCGGAGACGGTGGATTTAAATTTTCTACACCGGTTATCGATGCCCATGTCTTCAAGATATTTTTGACAGTTTTTCCGTCACATTTATATTTTCTTCCGAGCTCTCTGTAAGATTTAGCAACACGGCCGGCGGTAATTTTCTTTAGTCGAGCTCTCTCAGAAAACTTGCTCAAGCTGGGATAAATTCCAGAACCAGGCTTTCTAGCAGTGGTTGTTTTTAAGGTAAAAGACGCTAAAATATTATAAATGGTGCTTCGACTCTCACCCATTTGTACAAAATGTTCCACCACCTTCGATTTCGGCCATAGGGGATGTATACTGTAGAAATTACATACAGTTTTACGACGGCGTTCTTGGTTGTTTACCATAATTACAAAATCAAACATCCAATCCTTATGAAACTTACCAGATTGATTCACAGATATATAGACTTGATATTGACATACACACATATTTTTTTTAGATTTTTGTTTTTACATTTTATATATTCAAACTTTGTCCAAATTTCACTCCGCATACGTTATAGCGAGGAACAAGTTGCCACTTGCACAGGGCACGCATGTGAGCGTTCGAATTTACTTCATTTTAGGTAAATCTTCTGGTCGTATATTCGACAGTGCTATCCGGCCGAAAAATCCACCGGATATCCGGTATTCGGCCAAACCACTATTCGTTGCATCTCTAGTTGTATTCATCAAGTAATAACTTTGTGAGTTATTGTTAACTCTTATTACATCATAACGAAGTCGTAAAATGTATTGTACATTTAGTACCACCAGTTAAGTATGAAATGTTAAAAATTACGAAAGGAATGACTCATTGCTCATATTGTTATTTAACTAAGCCTTCATCCTAATATAATAAGGCAATGCTCAGTTATCCAGAAAAAAATCATCATTTGTCGAAACACAAAGAAAATAAAGCAAATATAAAAAAGCGAAAGGAAAACAAATATAAACCTACCTATTATATCTATTTAAGTATTTGTATGTTACATATATCGTTGGCTGAGTATCTACAACACAAGCCTTCTTCAGCTTACCGTGGGGCTCAGTCAATTTGTGTAAGGATGTCTTGTAATATTTATAAAATAAACCATTTACCATCATTCACTCACTTCCCATACTTAAACAATATAGATACTTTGCAATTCGCGTTGTCCTTTTCCTCCTCGCTAGAACAACCTCCTCCAGAGATTATACTTATTTTGCTACACTTATACGCTGTGAAATAAAATCGGCAAGCGGCGTCGTTCCCTCCGTGCGTAGCTACGCTTAGCGAACGAGCAGGACATCTTAGTTTATATGATTTTGTATAGATGGCGCTATTTCAAACTTCCTAAACAAACTCTTGTTAGGTTTTACTTTCTTTCCGAATATTCCAGCTTGTGTTTACTCGTTCTTTTTACTTGGTGGATTCTACTCCTATTGCCATTAAAATATTGATCATCATTGTAATTAGTGCATGTTTTAACAAACTTTATAATTTAATAGGTTCTTTAAGTAATATTTATATACTTTTATTGTGTTTTATAATGACGTCACGCCACATAGAGTATGATTACAAGCAGTGTGTTTCTTTCATCAACTTATCTATAAACGTATAGTCATTTATGTCATATGGTTGTAAGTGTTATTTAGGCTCATGACATGATAGTATTTCTAAGGGAATGGGATGAAAGAGAAAATATTATTAAAGAACTTTGACTCGAGCTAGAAAATATATTCAAAGCTTTTTCTCTGACAAAACAATATCTTTCAGGTACAAGGAAATAATGTTCGCAATGCAATCAAACAAGGAGAACAGGAAGGATCAAAGGTACGCAGAACAAAAGAAAATGCTGAAAGGTTACACTTCTGATATCGTTCGCTGTTTGGTAGACGAAGCTAGCTTCTCGGGCCGCCAGAGCGGTCTAGTCTTCCAACGATTACATCCCCAAGTCGCAAGCAAATTAACCGAGTACATACCAGACGCAGATTCAGTGCTAAGCATAAGAAACCATCTAGCTTTTGCACCGTACACCTACATACAGGACAACCTAGACTCCTCCTTCGCTGACAACGAACTGTGGTTCGACGCGGTCATAAAGAAGGAGTTTACGCATTTATCTACGTTATTAACCATGCTCGGCTGGGGCAGAAAAATGGATACCTAAACTTAGCGATTTTGAACCTTGTGTTGTAGTATTTTAAGTTGGAATTGGCTTTAAACTTACTGTTTTAGTGTTAGTTTGGAAGTTAGTCTAGATCGTGAAGTGCCTCGGCGTGCCTTGTTAAAGTAGTATAAGTTATACTGCATATAAGGAGTATAGGTACTTATATTTTATAATTGACATGTGTATACATCGCGTTGTTTTAAACGTGGGAATTGTGACGAATAGACATTACATCAAATATTAAGATGTCAAAATGTAACGATAAATTTGAAATGTTCAATTTCTTTCGGATCGTTTGTTCGAATTGTTGGACATGTAACCTCGTAAGACCCAGCGTCCATTACAATTACTTAATATTAAATCTTTTATGATAGTAAATAAAGTAGCATTTCTTTCGTTTAATTATTTCGAACAAACGAAAATTCAACCCAATTCACTTCAAAGATTGATTTAAAATAAAAACGTTTTGTATGATGAACCTTACGAACTGAAAAGTCCCGACGTTTGCCAAAATCATCTCAAGTTGATGTAAGATCTTGTGTCTATTTAGACATCTATCATACCAGGTTAGTTCCGTATTAATAATATGATTGATCGCAAACTAATGTAATCAGCGGGAAGCCTGCGTAGAATGTTCGATTAACGACGCAATCAAATCAATGTGGTATTCGTCAAAGAGATAATCATGAACCATTCAGGTGTATACTGGATTGTACTCAACATTTGTATTATGGTTTAGTAATGAAAACCAATTTCGATAGATAATAGTCTGTAAATGTAACAATATAACGTTAGACATTTGTAGATAATATATTTTTTGATCTATATCTGGTTTTATTTTCAAGTCTCCTCTTGTTTGAAGCACATAATTGATTCAGAACGGCGCGTTCTTTGTCCGTGGGCTGGAGCCCGGGTGTTTTCAGAGGTTGAAAAAATATTTGAGTGTCCTTAATTTACCGGGATTGATTAAATTATCCGGCCCGTCCATCGCTTTTCAATTCCCCGAGAGAAAGAAAACAAGGAATCAAAATAAGCCCGAGAGGTGCTCGCCCATTAATTACTCCCTAAAAATGCGAGGCGACCCTCCGCCACGCGGCAGGCACAAATTAATACAATATCATGATGTATTATGTATCCTATCGCATGGGTACTCTATTGAGCTCCTCTGTCCTACGTAGGGTGACCAAGCGGGCTCGCCTGTTGTACTTACTTCAGTAAGTACGCTCGGCCTTGTGTTGTTTCGTTATTCCTTTGTACCGGTTTCTTACGAATTTCCGTAATATTTATTGAAAAGGAAATTATCAATAGGGCATTGTTATATTGGAGACTCGCACAAAAGGAGTAATCTGTGCGAGCTGGTAAAAAGCTCCTTGCTTCTCGGTGACTGAAAAAGCTTTTGAAATTCTACAAATTTAAAAATAGTACTTTATGTATAGTCAACAACACTCCTACACGATGTACACTCAAGAGTGTTGCTGTGTGTACCTTTAGTAAATACTCTTATTTAGCACAGCGGATAATACTTGTAATACCTGAGTACGTACATAACCTACACTTGAGCTTAAGTGATGATCTCAAGAAAAGCTAAAGAATGTTTATTATTTGTATGTCTTTTCCGTACACGGAACAATGGTGTTCCGGACATTTGGGACACGTATGCGGAGCCGGATCGTGCCAACGTGCAGAGGCCATTTCGACAAGTTAATGAAATGTAAGGGGTACACTAATGTTTATTATTATCATTATTATTTTTTAATTTAATTAATTCCTCAATCAAACAAAGCCAAAGGGTGTACCCTGCATGTGGTCTGATAATGTAGTTGGAAAGTGGCCATAGGAATAACCGTGCACAATCACCCCATCGTTCCGTGCTTTTCTTGATACTAACAGAGACCGTTAGTTAGTTCTTAATACCTATGTGATTATTCCCATGAATAATCTTGTGTTTTGATGGCGGAAGAACTAGATTGAACTAGTAAACGGGAAAAATAAGCCCTCAGTTTTAGGACTTTTAGGCTCTGCAATATTTTTGATGAGTTATCCGCACCATAATCGCTTGTTATCAAGAAATGTTTTTCAATTGAAAAGTTATTCCGTTGTTCTAACTAGCGCTCATTTATTTTTCGTGGTCCGTTCGAGAGCATAAATTATGGACATCGTGGCCGGAGTCTGCACGTAGTGGGGCGCGGGCGGGGTGGCCACCCTCGGCTCAATGAGAAATGTTTCAGGGCGCTTTGTTCCCCCATGCCCCTTTTTGCGAGCGACATCTTCAAGGATACTGTGTTAATCGGACCCTGCGATACTTTTTACGAATTACGTCAACAGAAGTCGTCTGGAAAAACTGTTTTTGCCGGCAGATTCGTCTTTTGCCTTTGATTGTCCTTTGTGCGAGGTCGCGTAATTTCATTCGGATTTTTATTTTAAGATTCGTTGGGCTTACGGGGAAAATCTTAAGTATTACAAATATGATGAAGCAGTCGTATATTTTGTCACTGTTAGGTATTTATATTTAAAATTATACAAGCGTTTAAAGTTTTGGATTTTTGTATTGTTACCACTCAGAATCACGAGCTCTATCGAACTTAATAAGACAAAAAGTGTTCCCATAGTTCATAGTTTCCATGCCGTCCTGCGTAAGCGGGTGGCGTCTCTGTGCGAACGTGTCCGGAGTAGTGCCAACACTCTCTTTTTGGTGATCCTGGAGAGGGTTGACAGCCCTATCCTTACACAATGGATGTCCATGCATGTAAATGCCAATTATAATTATACTTTTCTATAAGTTCTTTTCTTACTAACATATTTTTACATTCAGTATAAGCTCTTCTACCATAATATGGATGTATGTCACTAAAGGCGGTATTATTGGAAACGTACTCAAATGGACTATTATTGACGTTAGTATCATTTGTTAAAATCTGCAACGCTTCATTGTAAGCGACCAAAATCCCCTTTAAACGAGCAAAAAAAAACGGATTATGTTCTTAATTTTACTACCGGCGTCGTAGAATGAAAATACCACGTTATTGCATCGTGAAATTCTTGAACATCTTATTATATTGCGGCAGCGTGTTGATTACGTAACCTTCGTATATTCTCGTGATAACGAAATACGGCAGAGTCACGGCTCGCGGAGGGTTGTTTTTGTGGGTAAAAATATGCGCAACTGGTAACAATTGATAGGGGACTGCGAAGGGTGCAATAGTTCATATCTCGCTCGGATCTGGGGTAACAACACGTCGGGATTTAGCGGACATTGCAGAAATTACTCTGTAAGTAGTATTAGTTTATTGAAATGGGAAAATATCACGATATTTGCTTAACTTGCTAAAAATCTTAACAAATTCACATTTCGCACCAATTCTTATGTTATATAAGTTATATTCAGAATTGTAGGAATTGTAAATATTTATCCGAACCGGTGTAGGACTAAGTACATAAATGTATCGAAAGTACTAAGTATACTTGAACAAAGCTAATGATTTATTCCCGTCAAATGAGTGTTAAAACAGCGTTTTGACATTTGAAAACACAAATTACATGTAAGACTTAAAGTTTATGGTTTTAGATGTAAATTTACAAAATGTAAATTATGCCCTACACGTTAACACGTTACACGTTTACATCATTTATAAAACAATATTACATAGTGCCGTAATAATAAATGGCTAGTGAAAATTTTATACCAGTGTCATCTTTTTGTATAGAATTAAGTATCAGGAATTTCGACAAAAATTTAAACAAGTATCTGGTTACTCTACTCGAAACCCTTTGCGACCCCGCTTTCCTTTTATCCCCACTCAAAAAACGCTCTGAGAGTTGTGTTTTCGCTCGGCGAGGTAACTACTGCTCTCATTTTTTTGTTATCAAATTTTTGCTTAGAGCGGGGTGCATACGTAATGTTCTGACCAACGTGTGGATAAGGCAATCACGCGGCATTATGCTTTTCAATTTCTAATATTTATTTATTATACCATAAATGTTCATACACACGTTTTAACTGCGAAATACTTTAATCAATTGTACTACTAGTACTTACGATTTCTTAAAATTGTCGCTGTATGAAAACTGTTCTTTGAACGGTACTCTGTTTGGCAGTAATGTTTTTTGGTATAAAATAAGTTCATTGCGGTGCGGAGTTTTCTATCTAGGTAAACTATCTGTGAATATTATGACTAGTCTTTAAAATAAATGTTACCCACTCCTGAAACGGTACTGAACCCAAGCAATACTGCATTATTTTATTTTATTTTATTTAATAAGTAACAAACCGTCTCATATGTTTACATTGACATGGTTTAAAGCACTTACAGTTTCCTTAATTACTTACAAACAAAACATATAAGTAGCTCAATACATTTTTAATCTGTGAAGTGCAAATAAAAATAAAATAGAGAATACAAACAAACGCTTTAATGCTGTAAAAATCGACTGTTTCATGTTCACTGCTTTTGGTCTGTGGTTTACTTCTGTTATGTATATAAGATTGCATAAATTGAGAACATTTACTTGGGGATTTTGGTTACGAACTCCCGGAAACAGCGCGTCCGACTTGGTATAGCCGTCGACCCCATTCCTTCCAAGCGCTTAGCTCGACCCGAAACTATAAACGGTTACATCTCTCTTGTTATTTCATATCTATATGAAATAGTTTAAATCAGGAATAAAATGATATTTAACGGTCTTTATCCTTTTTTATTAGGGTTCCTTACCCAAAAGGGTAAAACGGGATTTCTAAGACTCTGCTGTCCGTCCGTCTGTCTGTCCGGTTGTCACCAGGCTGTATCTCATTAACCGTGATGGTTAGATAGTTGAAATAAATATTTAAGGGCAAAAAATCACCTCGTCAATAGGATAATGCCAATAAGAAGACGCTTGAATTATTTAAATTCAAAAATTTAGTCATATTTAGGTTTAAAATAAATAGTTAAATTAAAATACAACAAATAATTTACCGGGGGCTCCCATACAACAAACGTGAATTAATGACACGGCCGACACGAATAGATTATAATGGCACGGTACCCTTTGTGCTCGCGTCCGACTCGCACTTGGCCAGATTTTTTTACATTATACTAGCTTCTGCCCGTGACTTCGTTTGAGTTTCCGTGCATAAGATCCCATGGGAAAGCATTACCGGGATAACAACTATCCTGTCTTTATTCAGATTCTCTCGTTACCTACAGATAGACTTTGTTCCATGTACAGTCGCTATCAGATATGTCGGAGTAGGTGGTCGCAAATATCAGAACAACGCCTCTATTGTCAAGGCGATAAAGTTCATGTTCAGATATTTATGAGTGCCTTGGCCGCTCCGATATATTAGATGACGACTTTACATAAATCCGTTCAGCCGCTGTTGCGTGATTGAGTAACGAACATTCAAACGTTTTCACAAACATTGCCATTTATAGTATATAAATAAATATAAATATTTTTGGGACAATCTTACACAAATCGACCTAGCCCAACGGTAAGCTCAGAAAGGCTTGTGTTGTATAAGAGTATTATGGATGGGATTTCTATAGGATCAATTGCGTGTTAAAATCGTGTGCTCTTTGGTATTTTTTTTATTTCGATGTATACCAGGTTTGGCTAGACGGTTTGGCGAAGTTAATCCATTGAGAAGACAAATTTGTATAGAAAGGTTTGGTTCACAGTAATTAGAAACTTATCCAACTTTACCTACTCTTTGTTGACGCACACAATTATTCATTTGGTACCTATTAATGACAGCAATTGCTCCCAAAAAATGTCATACAGATTAAGTGGTTAAAATTCAAAGATAAACTGGGTAAATGTTTTTTTAAGAAATTAACTGTTCAAGACATCCTTTAGCTTATCAACCAAGTACTAGGTTCTTATAATTTAGGGTTCCTATAAACAAGGTATATCTTCAGGGGCCGACAGGAGCGATTTGTTTTACGAGGACTGTTAACACACGTACATATTTAAACAGTCCAAATGTCAAAGCCCTTTTAAACCTCCGAGATCTGCAAACACGGGCGTTGAATCGTGTTAGCGTAGGCGAGAGCGGCTGCTGTCTGTGTCGAATCGATAAAATTCGGGTCCGGGCCCCGTCCGTCGCCACGGCAACGGGAGAGGGGACACCACCCGCCTGCTCCAGAACACCGATGTTGACTTTAGACGGATAGGGTAAGAGGCTTATTAATGGATTTATGTTACTTCACTCTTACCTATGTATGAAACAACGAAAAAATAATTTATCTTTGATTAAAAACAATTAAAAAAAAAACTGAAGTAATTAGCCGTTAAAATTTGTAAAATGTATTTAAGATACGTTGTGGTATTTTTTTTACTTATGTATATCTATAAATTTAAAGGTATATTTATGTATAAGTATGGGCCAGAGCGGATACTATCTTGTGCGTGAAATTTATTGTACAGTAGCGTATGAATGGTTGCGAACTTAATATCAAAGAGCTTTCTCTACCAATTAACCATCGCGAGCAAAGCCTTGTGCCCAGCTGTTGGACGTTATCCTTATAAAGCCTAAATAATAATGATTTTCCTGAGTTCTAGAAGATAGTTAGTTCCATATTGTGTACATTACGACACGGATTTACGGCAATATCTAGGTATCTAATATGTACTGCTATGGAATTTTCCTATCAAGGATATTAAATATTGGGACAGTAGGAATGTGACAAATAATGAAATAGTGTTCTTATCTCAGTATTCTTCACCATCAACATTTAAAACAAATAAAATGGCTGTCGTGGATGTCGACTGTAAATAACAGCGGAGCGTGGCGGCCATGTTGCCAGACCGCGTGACGCCATTTCAAATTGAGTGCGTTCAGTTCACGTCTGAGCCCCTTCTAACATTATTTTCATCCCGAATCACACTTAGTGATGGGCTGTCGGAATATTTATTTCCCGGGCAATATTACTCGAATATAGAACTCTCAGGTAACTTGGACTATTTAAAATAAAATTATGCAAGTTTTGGGTTTTTTAGACCCAATCCGATTTGTAGTGCTGAAATTCAATTGTATTTATTGCAAAGAAATATAGACCGTATAAGGGCACAGCAATGTACACATAAAATAGTTACAATAACAAGACTTATAATACTTATTAATCATGGAAATAACAAAATTATCTTGTAGCTTTCGGGATAGCACTAGAACTTTAAAAATTAAAAATATATTCAATTCGATAAAGCACAAACGTCTTCCAAAAACTGATGTAAAAGTTCTTTTCTAACAAGTGTTTACTAAGGGTTCTTTTGAATAATTAAAGAGTTTCAATGGATTCTATATTTGACGGTAATGTATTATACATTTTACACAATAAGTGTGATCTCGAGTGACACATTTTTCAGTTGGAAATAGGTAGATGAAGATAGTTGTTATTGCGAAGATTTAGAGATTTTGAGTGCCAGTATGAAAAGGAGACTTTGTGCTTTAACATTAAAAATGTATAAGGAGGTAAGTGTTAAAACTCCGAGTTCTGGAAAAAGGATCTACAACTCTGCATTTGCTTTAGATTTGGCAATATTATTATGCACTTTTTATGTTAAAAAAATTAATATGTTGCCCCAAAGTAATATGCCGTAACGAATTATAGAATAGGCCTAGCCTTAGTAAGCAGTTATAGCAGTTCTAAGGTCTTTAGATTTTTTAAAATTCAAATAGTGATAATTTTCGGGAATTCATCACTAATCGTAGTGATTAAGAGGAGTCTTAATGTAGAATGCATGATATAGGTAATAATGTTGAATTTAAATCTTAGTCCTTAAACTACGTCCTAAAATGAGAGGTAGGGCACAGCGATGAACATCACGCTTGAATCTGGGGCAGTACCTCCTCCTTACAGAAGACCACAGCCATAATAGCACTGCTACCTTTCAGGTATGTAGTGTTGTGTTCCTGATGGTGAGTAAGGTTGGAGAGCTCCAACCCCCGTTCAATGCCGGAAACGCGCGTGTGACTCCCCTGGTGTTGCGGGTGCCCATGGGCGACGGTAATTACTTACCACGCTCGTTTGCCGCCTATGTCATAAAAAAAAATTGACAATATGGTTTCTGTTCCTTTATTGTTATTCCATTTAAACGTACTAGTTCTAAACGAGAATGCGATTCATCAGATAATTTATTAGGATAATATTTAAACTCCTATTTCATCTAGGTTCCTCCCGACAGATTTATAGGAAAAGTAGGTATAATCCAGGTATTCATAACTTGATTGAGCGGCCAATTAAATATTTCAGAAGGTACGAATAGTATCGTTTCAATTAAGCCTCGTAATTGGACAAATTAACGAACCCATTTCAATTAAAACTTACTCGTGAATATAACTTATTTAGTACATTTATTTCGCGTATCGAGTCTAATTAGGAAATGGTACATGGTTCTTTGAGTGGTTTTGTGTCGCTGTCAAATATCGAGTTTGTTACGACATCAAAAGGACGCAATATGCAATAAGGTAAGTAGCCGGGGGCGAGTATCGGTGTCGCCCTCACGGTCCCCGGGGCGAGGGTGGCCAGTTATAAAATTGAAAACTCCTGACTAATTGCCTGAAGTTTGTTTTGAAAAGCAAAAATAACAAATATTAGCATTCGTTTGCAATTAATACTTAGTTTCAGATTACATATTTGATTTCTTAATAATTTTACATATTTTCATAAATACAATTAAACATAAGTATACACACTTACTGATTTGCACTAGATACAGTCACCAGCAATGATATACTACGATATCAAAGCAAAAATATCTGACAGCACCTTATGGCCTTAAAAAAAGTAATATTTTTGAGGTCTTGATATCGTAAGATATTATTGCCGGTGGCTGTACAACACAATCATGTAATAATAACGGTTAAGTACGCAGAAATAATAATTTTACAAATTTTTGAGTTTTAATAGATTCTATCCTAATTTATCTGTTAATTACTTCATTAGGCAAGAACATTAATTAATAATTACCCGCATATTCATTTGTTACATAGCTGCATAATATTGTATCAATAAACAACATTTTATACCCAAAAATCTGTTCTAGAAGAATTTGTCATCTTGTAGACTAAACGTAACTCCAAGTTAATGCTAAAATTACCTAAACCATTAACGAATTTCTGTATAAATAAAAATATAGAATGTCTAAGGAAATCTGGTCACGTGGTAACCCTACCCGAGGCCAGAGCCGATGCCCGGGCGAGGGTGCGCAAACTTTCGCTTTTAATATTATCGGCCCGGGATTACTTACCGATGAATAAACAGCATTTTATAACGTAGCGACAACATAAGTACATACAGCAACACTTTTAGCTGTACATCGGTGGTACTTATGCCTTATATAATAAGGTCTACTAATGTACAGCTAAGAGTGTTGCTGTGTGTACATATAGACTAAGGGTACTTTATAAGTATGGCGGTATTTCAACTTTTTTACGTTTAATCTCGTCTGGGACCATCGCTTGATGTAAAAGAGTCGGCACGTCTCCATAGAAACGTATCTTACCTATAGAAATCTGATATGAACGATTTCTTGGAGGCATCTTATGGAGGCGTTATTATCACGAATATAATTAGGTATATAATTGGCCGTCAATAACGTGACAGATGGGATCAGTTGTTCAGATATATATGGCGCTATCCGCATCGTACAAACGTGGACGGATAATATGGTTGCCTCATAGAAAACCTGTGATGTTTTTAGTTTGTTTCATGTATTTTAGTTTTACATTTTTGTAGGTTATCTAGATTTATATTTTGTTAAAGTAGCTTTTTGTGTTATCTATTGTGTCATCACCGAATGGTCCCCACGGAAGATCAGCGTGGCTGCAAAGCTAGCATTATGATGTTGGGTTCATTTCGTGATGCTGACTTGTTGTCTATTCGTGTTTGTGATTGTCTCGAATACTCTTATTTTTTGTGTCACTTGCACTCGTTCCCAAGGTTACTGTCTCCTGAGTCACGCTTAAAACCACAGCTTCATGACATCAAAACACAGTAAATATCATTTTTCTAGTAACTAATGCCCTTTCCATATTGGGTCACCTACCAAGCGTCTTAATAGAATATGGTAACAGAGTTCTTTTAACAAACTGTGTACCTGTTGTCCCCTGGTTGATGGGACAGAATAACAATACAAACTAGTTCGTTAACCCTTAAATACAAGCTTAATAATGTCCCTGTCTCTACACGATTATAATATATATGTCTCCGTAGGTATTCAAATAAGTTGTCTACACATCTTTACCACACCGGTTTTACTAATAATGGCGCAGAAAGCTCTAATCTCAAATGAAACAATTTACGATTTAAAACAAATTTTCACGAACATATGTTACATACATACTAAAAAGGTTTCAGCAGTATAATTACCAGCTTTTAATGATGTTACCTAGGTACCAACTTCACAGATGTACGCTTTGAAGAATAGACGGCATTTATTCCAGCAGAAAATAGTCACGTACACGACGTGCGCGTACCTTATTTATAAATTAAAACGAGAAATGGCACTGCACGTTGTCTCTAGAATTGATTAATCAACGTAGCTGTGGAGAGGCATGGTTAAATTTACCCCATTGTCCTAACTCAGCGAGGAAAGTTGTTGTGCGTTCTGTAAGTTTGTCGTGACTGGAAATTTGACCCGATTCCTCGATATTGAAAATATTGCACAAAAAAGGACAATGACATTATGCTTATGTTTAATCATTTAAAATCTCTATTATGGTTTGTTCATAAAATACTATCTTACATAATTTAAACAGATCTTAATTTAGGAGACAGAGTCGTTCGTTACAAACTCATAACTTCGCATGAGTGTTTTCTAACACCAAAAGCATTCGATGTTACTCGTCTGTTTATTATTTAGTTCAAAATAAAATTTCTAATATCTACGTACTGTGCAATACGTAAGTACATACCGTGTCTACTATCTTTATTGGTGATGACATCTTTGTAAGTCATTTTCTATTTTCCTTATACGGAACTTGAAAAACATCTCGATATATTAATGTCCCTGAGATCAATTCTTTATAAGTCACATTTTTTTTGTGTGTAGTTGTATTGGTTATGTAACTCAGTGAGGACAGGGGCCTATAGAGAATTCCCGGGCGGAGTATTACTTCTTTTGTCTAGCGGGCAATAAAGGCGCCTGCAAATGTGCTGCATTAATACAGGTGCCAGCCGCGTCTGGCGATGGTCGTGGTTTATTTTCAGCTCACGCTACGCCGTGCATTGGGTGACCAGCCGTCAAAACTTTACTTGACTTGTCAAGAATTTATCAGACAGCCGAAGTTGCTAGGAATGCAAGAACTGCCAGGGTGTTTACGGAAAGATATTACAGAAATACAAGACGAATTTTATTTTACACGTTGTTTTATGTTGGTTAAACGTGACTTCGAAGACTAGTTTATTTTTATTTTTGATCTCGGAAGTAACACTTAACACACAACAGGCTTTGATCGAAAAATCCAACATTTTAACTGAACTTCTGAATTCGACGTCTGGCAATCCCCGCGCAGCGTGCCTTTATTCCTGAGAATGCCTTTTAATTATTTTCTTTAATGAAACTTCGTCGCCGGGAAACCTTTGTCGTTTGTCGTCCTTTGTGAGCATAATAGAATTCTAATTCTAACAATTACTGAATAAAATGTGTAACATATTTTCTATCTTGTCGTTATCGCTTCGCTTTGTTCGTTAATGAGCCACTCGGATTCGCAAAGGGTTTACAATTTTCCATTCCATTTTGGCTATATTGTAGCCAATTTTTTTTACAATGATGCTGAGGATTTCTTTTGACTATACTGTACGAGTACCTACACATACTTATTGCGATAGCTTTCTAAAGATAATCGTGAATAGGTTCTCCGTCGAAGAGTTTAATATAAACAGAATAATGACGAACTAGAATTTAATATACATACAATCAATGTAGAACGTGTTAATTTAACGTTTAAGTTTTTTTTATGTTAGCAACCGAACTAGCTTCGTATATCGCTACAAACCTTTATCTGTAAGAATAGGAAGGATGTATGCATTTGACCTCTTTGATTGCTCCATACGTTATGATTATCGATTGTATATGTCTTTGCGAGTGGGGCAGGCGTGTATTAATTGGCGTTATAGACGAAATGAGTTTCTCATCATACATTTTTGTGTCCTTTTTATCGAATATAAGCTCGAGCTACGCACATGACAGCTATAATAAAGTTTGACTAGTTTCTTAATTCGAGCCAGACCGAGAACATTATACTTTCTTTTTCTAACACTATCTAGCAATCACCACCAAAAATGAGTAGATATAGTTTATTTTCTACTATTATTGAGAAATTTGGTTTTAAGGTTTATGGAAATAATGTCGTGAGTAAGGTCATCTGTATTAATGAAGTTCTGTATCTATAGAAGCCTTCGTTGGCGCGCTAATGGTAGAAAGTTGCGTTTTACGCAGCTACAGTAGCTACATAGATATGCATTGTTTTCTAAGAAACCCGCACGGAATCGCTTATTCCCTACGGAACCCATATAAAGCAAATCCGCTCTGAAGCGGCCCTTTTAGCATTGTGTAAGCGACATTTCACGTAAATACGATGTGATGCTCAATTGTTCGAATACTATCACATCCGAATCCGACGCTTCATTTCCATTTATTATCATTTTGCTTTATTGTGATAGCTCGTTTTGGTCGTTTTATGGCTGACGTCTTGATGTGCAAACGGATCGTTTAGCGAATTATAGTGGGGATTGTTTGTTTATAACAATACCTATGTTGCCCTAGGGCAGTCTTCGTTCTTAAATAACGAGAAAGATCTTCGCCATCTAAACTCCATAGGATAATATTTAATCAGTGTTCAATAGCTTATTCTATAGTGAAAAAGTTCACGCGTATCACTTAAGCTTATTCTACGTAGGTATAGTGAAAAAGAAGTTGGTGACTGTAAGATAAGATATATAATCCGATAATCGCATATATATATTATAAAAGAAGGCTCAAATAAACTTTTATAAAATGCAAAGTAAAATACATGAACGTACGAGAAACCAATTTTGAATTGAATTTTAGTTTGCCACCAAATATAAAATTATTGAAGTATACACTAATTGTATTACTGCCAGATATATGTCTATAGCCAAAGTTTAAAGTTTGTAGAATTAGGCAGTAATTAATACTTGACTAATCAACAAGATGAAATATTAAAATTATCATACGTGGTTAAGTCCCGTTTATCCGTGAAAGTTTAAATCAGTATGAAATTATAGTTACTCTCGTAGTACCCTTTCAACACTTCACTTGCTTTTATATTTTACTACGATTGGCTAGAAGTGCGATAGTGTAATTTCTTTATTAATCCCCGGCAGCCTTGGGATACATGTGAACTGCCACACGAGTTGTCTTACGTTAGAAAAATCAGTAAGAAAGAGGAGATTCGATTCTAAGAAACTATCCATGCAGGCTGACAGTTCAGTACAAATATAGCGCCAACATTTGTGTATCTATACACAAGTTTAGGTACGTATCTAAACTTCATACACATTTACCGCCTGTGCATGCATAATGGCGTTTCTCGCCGACGGCACAACGGCGGACTTATACACAATCCTACAGCGCAAAGATATGTTTACTTTGCTCTCCTTTAGCGACAGTGATACAAACCGTTTTCGTATGTTTAGGCCAAGTTTAGGAACATTTTACGTCGACCGGACGGCGATATTATTTGTATCACTTCGTCCCTTATTTATTAGATAACATATATGTAGCTATGATGCTTTGTACTTATATGCGTAAAAAAAGGCCCAAGAAACGTGACCCGAGCGTATTTCCATTGAGTTAGCGCGTGTAGGCCTATTTCTCGGAGGGGTAAAATCTGGGCCGATATATTAGCGTACTTATACTGGTTTCCACATCTCTAGGCAGTAGTTGGCGATTGTAATATGACCACCCCAGGACGAGGGCAACAAAAGGCATGAATCTTATTGGTGATTTATCGAGCAGCGGTCGCCCGGGAGCTACGTGCGACCGCTATCGCTGTTATGGTTTGCCCGAGAAAATGTCGCGTTCGGACGCAATAATGAAATTTCGGCGCGGGTAACCCAGTTTCAAAAGTAAAACTAAAGAAACTTGTTAATATCGCCGTAAAAACGGGTGATAATATTGCGCAACTGATAAGCGTCTTTTTAAATACAGTACAGTCCAAATGGCGGCATGTTTTTTTATTGTACCCCAGTATTTCAGGAACGGCAGTGGCATGTCGGTGGTCTAACACTTTATGAAAAAGCTACGTTTTATGAAGATAAGTAATACCAGATTTGATTCGTTTATAATATGCCTGACGCGCTGCCATAGCAAAGTTGTATTTTTTGCGCCCGTCGTTGTTTTACAATTTTAAATGGACTAGTTAACTATCCAAATTATTTTATGGGAAATACCACAGATCACATCATTAAATTAAATTATGAGAATATCCACTTTTAGGTAATCTACCGTCCGTACCTTTTGTCAGGCCTTGAACGTTAAAATCTAATTTTCGTCTGTTGGTGGATGTCATGTTTTCCGTTTCAGTCTATCCCATCCCCCCTCACACCCTTACACCAAGAGGTTAAATAAAACTCTAATGGCGGATGTGATAATATGAATTTGTTTGCGTAGCCCCGGAAATTGCCGCGGAAGCAAACAATACACCATCTTGTGTTACAGAGATTTATACGAGTACAGTCTACATATAAAATTAACTAGTCATGATGCCATAGTTTGCATTTATGTAAGTAATTGTTATCTATTACTATATTTTCATAGTGCCATCATTGTTTTCTTATGATTTCTTTTTTGTCAAACATACTTATTTAACTTTTTTATAAAATAGAGAAATATTAGGTACATTTCTCGTTGTATAAAAAAACTATATCACCCCTGTTGAACGAGATCTTTTTAACAAAAACGAACAATGCAAGTAATAAGTATCCGACAAAGACAGACGGCTTATCAGACATTAAGCAGGTTGGAATAACCATAGGTAACTAAGAGGTTCCGGTTTTGGAAAAAAGTTTACCACCTCACAGTGGCGGCGTGTAATTTTTTTCTTAGACGTAAAACGGAGCCAATATGGCTTTCCCTTTTCTTCTTGAGCTCAAAGAAAACTGTCGAAGAGTGGGAAAATAGTTAATCCGACGGAAATTGGCTTTTAAGGACGCGCCACATTATTAGTTTATGAATAACATTATTATAGTTTTTGTGTTCCGATACAAATACTCAAATCAATTATATCTCTAGTTTATGTTATGGTCGCGTGTATTATTGATAAAAAACAACATTGTTCCGAGTAATCTAATACAGTGTCCTAATGACTACAAGTAGAAAGAGATAAATCACAAACAAAGGAACAATTTCCACGATAAAAATCGCGTTTTGTCTCAGAATCTTTTACACGTTTCTTAAAATGGCAAGGCAGCAAGTAATCAATCTTAATAATGAGTTTGCAAGAGAGGATCGCCAGATCGCCACACAGATTCATATTTTTAGATAGTGCAAGTAACACCGGTAACTAACTTCTTCCAATACGATATAGGTAAGGAAAGAGATGTATCATATAAGTATTTGGAACTTTTAAACGGATACGACTTAGCTAGTTGATTGTTCGGTTTAAGATCCAAAAAATAAGATAAAATAATCCAAAAGACATCGATTTCGTCTTTCAACTAAAGCGCGCCTGACTTGAGCTCGATTCTTGTATCTCGGTGCCGAGACTTGGAGCCCCTGTCGTTCGTCAACCAAAATTAACGCTTTTGAGATGTTGTGTAATGGTGTAAGGGAAGACTTCTACGCATTACTTGAATGCAATGTGTAATCTATAACAATTACAACACGGTTTTTTTCAATGTCAAGAACGTGCAGTCAGTTTTTTTGGTCAGTTCATGCGGTCCGCAAAGCATGACCTTGACTAAAATATTATCTTGAGTTAAATGGATGGGAGGCTAGAGCAACGTCGTCCGGGGAGTGTCACCGGTAACGGCGGCAACGGCAATGCGGACGTCGACGTTGGGTTTTAGTGGGTATTCTCCTCCCCTCCTCTTGGCTAGCAAGAGGAGCAGCGAGAAGAGTTCCACATACCCCCTCACTACCATCATGGGGATGCGTAAACGACAAAAAAAAGGCTAGCGGAACGTGGAACGTACAGCACCCACGAGGTGGGCTGGCTGGTGGAGGAGAGTGGTTGGCGACAACACGCGCAAGACCCGCATTTCATTGATTAAGGGACCCGAGGAAGAGGAAGAAGTATTCTAGTCATACAATACAACATTGATGTAAATAATTGGGGTTGATAGTTTATCACGTGTTGTTATTTGTTATTGCGTCTTCGCAATTTGCAACAAAATAGTAAAGGTTTTTGTAATGTTCTCAGATGCCATTGAAATCTTTTTGAAGAAAGAGATTTTTTTTACATAGATTGCACTTGTTGCCAATATTTGCATGCATTAGACGATGTCGTTCTTAACGTCATCTATCTTTTGCAAGTTTGACATAACTCTGCATAATTCGCAACTCCTAATCGCTATGTACGCCATTTATATATCAAAAACAGGTCAAAACACCTCCAAAAGATATTTATAGATATTTTTGGTAAGTAGCTACGGAACTGGCTATTTTTGTAGTAATTAATGAATTAGCTTATCCAACAACATGATTTTTTAAGTTGGACGTAGAGTTGTGTAGCACTAAATTTATCTACCCAGGCCGATGATGGTCGATTCATCTCATAAAACACCGCAGCGCCTTCGCTGAATTACTTATACGGCGAGCAGCTGGTGAAAACGCTATTTCATCCTGGAAAATGTGCACATAACGCCGCCTTATATTGGATAGATCCATTATATTTTTACATTAAGCCTTGTTTTTACCAAGATTCATGTATTTTCTGCAGGAATACTCGGTTTGGAACATTTCTAGAGTGCTTTCACTCATGCTTATCATTAGGGGAAAATACATTCAATGCCTTGTAGTAAATTTTTGGTTTACAAAGATTGGTTTACAAAAAGTGGCTTATGATTGAATATCGGTTAATGTATTTATGTTTTGTAAAAAAATCCTATCCATCTATTTCCAATTTATTTTATTGGTCACAATTTACTTATTTCTGTCAAAGATTTTTCTATTTAAATAGCTCTTCTGATAGATTGTGATTGTATTATTTAACCTAATTTAGTTCAACAGTGACAGGCGCTACGCATCGAGCTCAAAACCTTCCCAAGCCATGACATCTTATCTACATAAGAGTACCTACGTACTTCTACACACAGCAACACTCTTAGCTGTACATTGGTGGATTGGTGGTGTTATTATATAAGGCATAAGGGCCATCGATGTACAGCTATGAGTGTTGCTGTCTGTACTAGTTCCCAATGCTAGTGCAGGTGTCAGAGAAAATGTTCTTGTCGGAGCACGAGCTAGAAACTTTTATCACGAATAATATTTACTCAGTTTTTATCGTCACCTATGTAAAAATATGACGGGTTTATCGCGAATTGTTATAAGTTTACCTTGAGTTCCTTGTTTTTACAACATGTGCCTAAACTTAACATTTGATCCGTGCCTATGTGCAAAAGTTGCTATTCTCTTGTAACACTTGTGAAACAAAAATTTTGTTTATTAATCTTCTTTTTTTTTTCTCAAAATGTATAAATAGTATCAAACGACCTGTTACACTTTTAATTAGTTTATGAAATTACGTCCATTTATAAAGCTAGAAAAAAAATATCTATATTCGAGCACTGATTCACCCGGGCGATCAAAATGCAACTGATTTGTACGAAAGCCTTGATCCTCTCACGGATAGCTCTCGGGAAATATTCAATCAAGTTTATAGTTCCAATTCATTGCAGCCTCCGGCAGCTTTATCCTCGCCCGACGACTTTCAAGCCTCATTTAGCCCAAACAGCCGATGGTGTCTACTCAGATAAAAAATATATATTTAGTTTATAGGCGCTTTGTATCATATTAATAGAGTGGATAGCATGTCATTGGTGTAAATGGATATGAATCTGCGGTATTTAAATATGGTTACTTTTAATCATATTTTTGGTGAAGAAGAAATATAATTTACGAAACAAAACGAACAGGGATCATCTCATATTATCTGCCCGGCCCGACCCATCAAAATTTATCACCTTGTTTTGCAACTGTTATCGCAGTGATTTCCGAATTTATATATATATATGTATATATATATTTTTAATGGTAAAGGTGGCAAACGAGCAGACGGATTGCCTGATGGACCAGGGGAGGATTCACAGCAACACCAGGGGAGTTAAAACCGGGTGGCCGGCCTTTAAGGAGTACACTCTTTTCTTGAAGGGTCGTATCCGTCCTTAAATACCAAATTATTCCACAGTTTTCATATGTGAGGCAGGAAGTTTCTAGAGAAACGCACAGTAGAGGATTTCAAACTATCCAGGTGGTGAGGGTGGAAATGCGGGCGAAAGGAGGCGGCAGGGATTCGGGATCCGAACAATTCCTCAGAACACTCTCCATTGCAAATGCGATAGAAGATGCACAGCGAGACTACATCTCTTCTTAGCGTTAAAGGATCAAGCCGATTTGAGAGATGCTAACAACCGACGATTCGAACTACTCTCCGTTGTATATTACCTATAGCTTACTAAAAATAAAAACTGTACAATCAGTACACGATTTTAACTGGTCATCTGTTATTCTGACCATTATCTATTTTTTCATATAGAAATTTAAACTACTCATTTCGTTTGTTTAGTACCTATAGAAGAAAACCCTGTTTATCATAAGGGTTTCGTGTACCTGGCAGGACAAGCCTATCACATTCAAGCCATTAGGAACCGTCCTTTGTGACCCGTATCCGGCGGAAAGCCGACGAACCGTCTTAGTAATAAATGGCTAGGAATTACTTTCACGTGAAATATATTATAATAAAAGCGCCGTGTGACGTATCAGAGGTTTCCATGGCCACTAATAAATGTGAGCCCTCATACACCTGACCCAAGTATTCTGGGATGCTTGAGGGATCAAACGAGTAATGTGGACTAATGTTTATTTTATTTAAGTAAACTTTTGTAATACTGCATAACTGACGATGAAAGAAAAATACTTAGAGATTAGATAAAAGATATGTAAGAGACGTAAATAGTGTAAATACCTTATATGCTTTATTTTGAAATAATACAGCTAGGTAAGCTATTCTTATAATAACTACTATAAATCTAAAAATGGCCCTTGAGGCCCTTGACCAAGAATGCTGGCATTATTTCCTCGTTGTATCTCAATGCTGATACGTTGCGCGAGGAAGCCGCCAGCTCTTCCACCGGTTAGTTCAACCAGACGTTACGTTTTCCAAAAAAATATGTACGCATTGGGCTGGGACCCTATGGACCTAGTTTCTACGTCAAACATTACAAAATGGTACTTTTTGTCCAGGGACATTTGCCGCGTTTATTGGCGGTTTCCGCTGCGCCAACTTTTACATTTTCTTGGCGATGTGACAGCTTGGACACCCTATGCAGGTTAGCTTATATGGCCCCCACCAGCATCCGTCCCAAGTTCCAAGAAACCAAAACCAGGCCTCTTGCCATCATCTCTGATAATGGCGGTCGACTCAAGTATGATGGCAAGAGACCAACTGATTATATTATTAGAGAGATGTTTACTTACAAACCAAATATATATGTATGTAGATGGACCCTCTTAGTAGTAACAATATAATTAAGTAGCAAAAAGTGCTGATAACTGAGTATACATATATGTACATTTTAAATAACGTTTTTAATCTGGAACACTCAACATATATTATTTAACAATACAAATAGGCGTAGGGTTGTGACGACCTGACGACCCCATCGCCCACTGGTTTTCTCCAGTCCAATCAGTCAACGCAGGGCAGCTTGTGGCGAGCATTGGAGAGTAGCGACTCCACGTACCTGAGTGCCCCTGGGGTGCCCTGTCGGACAGGTGGGACAGGTCCCCTGCCTCTGGCTTGCCTTAACCAGCCGTCCAGAGTGGGGTCGCTAGAGCTGCTTTCTCGAGGGTCGATGTGGAAACCTAAGTGGCGAGTTGGCTATATGTTTAAAGTCCAGGGACACCTCTCTGCCATTGGCCCTATGTGTGGCCCTACCAGTGTTGCCCTTGAGCCATCTTTGATGTCGCTTCTTGTGGGGGCCCATCTCACACAGGGCGAGTCACCGTCTGCCAGAAATAAAATTGGATACCATTTTATTAGGCAGACGTCCGGTTTTTTATCCATAGCCCAAATAGCTAGTCCATCCTTTCCACCCAATAGCCTGATACATTCTAGGTCCCATTAAAACTCAATAGTCCTTACTCCATGGCGGGTGCTGTCTCTGTGCGCGTCCCATGATATGGACAAGGGCAGCATCCGCTTAGTGTACCCCTTACATTTCATTAAAATTGTCGAAAGGGCCTCTGCGCGTTGGCTCGATCCGCCTCCGCGTACGCCTCCCAAATGTCCAGAACACCATTGTTCCGTGTACGGAAGAGACATTAAATACGTCCTCAAAAGGAAAACAGGAAAGTAAATTTATAAAAGAATTAAAGCCAGTATAGGTGTATTATTCTATTGCAGAGCCTCGATTACTGCAGCTATAAAGCTAAGAAAAAACACAGCATTTAAATATGAAGCCGCTCAGAGGGTTAAAATAAAGTTAGTCTTGAAACTAACTATACAGGTAGATTACCTTTTGAGAATTAAGACAAGTACATTTAGTACATTTAAACCTAAAGCCAAAGGTATTACAATTTTTTTAATGGAGAGAGCAATAAAGGACAAAAGTTGTTTTTTTTTTTTGAGAAAAACAAAAACAATGATGTAGATTGTAGGAATTGAAATAGCTAACATATACCTAAGAAAAATCGACGAGGACCCCGGCGTCCGAAACGGGATTTGAACCCGCATCTCCATTGCTGCATCTATCAGGGCTGCTGACCTATTGGGCAACCCGAACACAGTGGAACCTGTCGAAATTTATCAAGTATATGTAATATATAAATATATGTAATCTTGTTTTATTAACAGTAACAGTTACTGGCATAATTCTAAAACGAATGAGGGTTAAAACATTTTATCAGTTACAGGAAGCAAGTTAAATAACTTAGATGATATTTTACATAATCAAACTTACGGGCAACATCATTCGGAAGTCATCTGGAATTTACGTATAGGTACTTGCACAACGGAACAGAGTTCGCCGCTACTGCACAGATTATAAATTGAGACATCGGTTTAAAATATTTATTTGTTTTATGGGTTGGAGAACAAAAACTGTGTACATACTAATAAGCGTAGGTAATTAGAGCTCAATCCAACAACTACAAATCAATTTACGTAACACGCGGGTGCATCCTCTTAAATATTAGAGTCTCATGGTTGATGTAGGTACATGTGGACACAATTAAAATTAAAGTAATATCATTTTAGGTACTCGCCTGTGAAAGTCCACCCTTTTCGATAAAAGATGCCGATGATGATTTATCTGACGAGTCGGTATTTATTCCGATGTCTGATAATTCGAGGGCACTCTTAAGACCCTGTCATATCGGAAAATGTTTGAGTGGAAAGGATTTTATCGCAGGCATAGTATTTTTTTCTATTGTTAACAACTGAGCCCATAATAGTACTAAGTATCTACTTTTACGTGTGTACTCGTACTACCTATGTACCTACTTATATTACACTTAATAAATATATGGGCTTAATGCTAGTGAAACAAAATAATCCAATATGTATGTACATAAACTTCATTGTTTTGTTTTACACAGTAGTGCGTATTTGCTATGAGTAATAATTATTTTTACACCATACTTTTTCTCTTTCACTTTGGTTCGAAAGGATAAGGAACCGAGGTTAGCTTTTGTCAGCTTTTAAGCTGTCATGCAGAGGCAGCATTTAGGCTTATTATTCTGCTGCGCTTCTGCCGCGGCTGCATTTAGGTTAGTTTATTTACGTCAGAATCATCATTTATGAGGACATAATGGAGCGCAGTTGATGGATGTCCAGTTAAGATGGAGTGCTCATCCGATGCGCGATAAATGACGATTTCATGATCTGACCCAGTGTCGCGAAACAGTCGCGATAGCTGGAGATGCGGGTTCAAATTCAAATCTTGCCTCGGACGCATAAGGACCTCATCATTTTTTCTTAAGTATATGTCATTTATTTACAATTTACAGTGTACTTAAACTAACTTAATATCAGCGAGGCTATGATAGAGGTTTTGCCGCGACTAAGTATAGAATTCTGTTTGGAGTCGCACGTTATTTAGAACCCAATAAACCACTGCGAATTTGTGCTTAATATTCAATTAACAACAATAACTATTATTTTCGTCGCTCGGTGTGTTGTCAATAAGCCGATCCTGCAATAAAACAAAATGAACATTAGAAGGGTGAAATAATATTGTGCTTAGTTTACGACCGGGAATTAGTCTTGAGTTAAACAATCGTTGTACGATACATTTTGTCGCTGGCAAAGAAGTCATGACAACGTATTGCTACGCATAAAGGGATAATGATCGTAAATAGTAATTGTTGTCGGTTACATCGAATGTACTGGACAAACTAATAAAAAAACCTTGGATTTTAAAAATGGGTCAGTCCGTGGAATGCTCCATTGTCCACGAATATTTTACATTCGCAACTGATCCCGGGAACTTTCCCGTGCGGCCCGGCTTAACGGCGTGTCAGGGGCAGCTTTTATTATTAAATCACAGCCTACGGCCTGCCGCCCGGCTGACAGCTACAGTGGAATTAACCTGCCTATATAGCTGTCTCTGCATGTTACAGTGCATATTATAAAACGAACTCCGATAAAATTCGATAGTTTGTGCGCATTTTATCTGTATTAATTGATTTCGTATAATAGGTATGTTTTCTATTTAAGTGTAAGTTTTTATCAATCCTGCCCGATTGTGCCTATTTCGCAAAACATGTATAGAGTATGATTACATGATGAGAGGTAGGGCACAGCGATGACCATCACGCTTGAATCTGGGGCAGCCCAACTGGGGAAGTACCTCCTCCTTACAGAAGACCACAGCCATAATAGCACTGCTAGCTTTCAGGTATGTAGTGTTGTGTTCCTGATGGTGAGTAAGGGTCCCAGAGCTCCAACCCCACTTAAAGGCCGGCAACGCGCTTGTGACTCCCCTGGTGTTGCGGGTGCCCATGGGCGACGGTAATTGCTTACCATCAGGCAATTCGTCTGCTCGTTTGCCGCCTATGTCATAAAAAAAAAATAGAGTATGTTAAAATACTTGTTTAAACATGAAAATCACAAATGCTAAATCAAATGAGATATTCACAAGCTTAATACTTGCATAAGAAATATGTGTTAACTGAGCTGCCTCTAAACGATAAGATAAAAATATACTTAGGTAGTCTAAAGCGAAATTTACACTTGCAAGTTTTCTTGCAGCAAGTAGGGACGTAGCTATAAGAAAGAATAAGAGATAACTATCGTTATTTCATTTTTGCATATAGCTGCGTCCCTACTTGCTGCAAGAAAACTTGCAAGTTTAAACTTCACTTAAGGTTTTCAAGCTAGTTCTGCTTTGATCCATTACCAATACAACGAAGTAACTATAACCCTTTCAAAATGTAGAACACTTGCTAAACACCGCAACCACAATACAACTTGGAGAAACGTAGGGCACTTATCGGACGTGTTTGCGGCGGCATTGTGTGCAAACTGTCTAAAACTCATCTTCAGCAGAAACCGCCGCGAGCGAATGCCGGATGCTGGTTAATTATTACAGCATCTGACGCTCAAAATAATATAGTGCGAGTACCAAGTGCTATTGATTTTGTCGGAAACAAGCTGTGCCATGCTAATAATATACACTACATGCACCGCATGCTGGTCAAATATCAAGATCTACAGCGCATGCATGTTGCCCGGGGCTCGCGCGTGATCCGGATGTTACCATAGGCAACCGCGCAGAACCCGGCCACGCTCCATCATGCAATCCTAAATACAAATTACATGAAAATACGACCTATATTCGCTTGTCTAACACGAAAAAGTTAAGATATTATTACAAAAGTCGATTGCACTACCTCGGCACCTGAATCCCGGGAGGGAGCTCGCCTTGCTTTGTTCTCTGCAAATAAGTACGTCCACATTTGGGCGATGCACACGACGTTGACGTGTACTAATTACTCCGCAGTACCGCCCTTTTAAACCTATTTATACCTAGCTACGGACATCAGAGGGATTCAATATCGGTCTCTAATTAATGTAAGATATAGGTAGTGCTATACTACATCCCCTAATTGGACAGACGGACACAGACACAGGTGGGGTGACTAATTTTGGAAGGGTTAATCCGAATGCTGGACGACAAAAGATGGGAGGCTTAAAAGAGTGGTTAGGTATATTTCGAACGAGAAATTTAATTTAGAGACATAATTATAGATAGTTAACCCATTGTCATATATGATTACGCGAGAATCGATTACGAATTATGCATTTTGGTTTAACTGTCGAATTTCGCAACATGAGGGTCACAGGCGCTTTATTTATATTCTGCCAACAGTATTTTGAAAATGCTTACAAAATAATATGAAATCATGAATGTGATGAAATCATGTAAGTGCATATATATGCGAGCTTACGAAACAATTTTGGGTCAAAAACCGTTGGAAGTATTCTGCACATTTCTGTTTGGTATCCATTACAATTCAATAGATGTGTGAGAATACCGCAGTGTTTCTATGAATGTTTCATACAAACCCATTTGCTCACGATTGTCTAGATAAGCTTGAATATATTTCATGCAGTTTGGCGAGACGCCGAGAAACAACTACAATTCCTTTCATTTACCGCCATTTTTTAGTCGTTAATAAAAATTGTTGAGAATTAATATAGATAAGCACAGGAACAATTTATTGGTTCAAAAGTTGAGGAAGCTGGGGTATTTAATTTTAAAATGCCATTAATTCTGCATCGTAGAACTCAGGGAAGGTTTAATATGGCACGCAATGTGGAGGAGAAAGATGGAATGCTGTGGACAACGGGGTCAGGAATGTTGCTTCATTGTTGCTGCGAGATTTACAACAGTGACATTCTAATGTACACGAAGGCGTCTCTTTATTAAGACTAAATTAATTTAATCATGCTATCGGCTTTATTTACGCTTTATACGATGCTATTTGTTTGAATTCACGCGAATGGTAAACCGAAAATAGGTCATACATATGCACGTGGGATAGTTATATCTGATATATAACAAAACTCATCAAACGTTATTCCCACTAGTGCCTTATTCTCGTATTCGAATTTGACGCATCAAAATTACATCAATGCCTGTTGCCGGTTACCGTGCGCTGCATATCTGTACTCTAAGAGAAGGAAGGATGCATTAATAGTTACTTTGAAATCTTGATTTGATAACACTGCTTACTGGTTTGATTGTGCTACTGACAGTTGCAGCTGATTTCAATATTATCCGATATTTAAATCGAAAGAAAAATATTTTTTTTTTAGTCGCAGCGGGACTCGAACCCACAACCACTGGATCACTAGCCCAATACACTACCAATTGTGCTATACGAGTACCGCTTAAACTCAATTTTTTTCTATTTATCCCTCGTCGTATACGTCATTATGGGTGACGTGTAAACACATCTACCGCCAACGTATGGAACACTTAACGGCATCGAAGTCTCGATTCATGTTAAGAATTCATCGATAACAATGTGCTACCCCTTTCTAAATTTTTCTATTTTTCTTTCGATTTAAATATCGAAGATATTCGCTAGTAGACGTTTCTGTATAATAAAAAATGTTATTATTGTTTTATTTATTTAGTTATTGTATGACTAACGGTATCTGGTAGTTCACCAATAACTAGGAAGTTTGGACGGAAGCGTCCGGACGGAAGGTTGAACAAATTCATCACAATCATTTCACAATTAGTTAGTTGTAAATACACTAGCTACTTTGCTAGCTTTACAGTTAAACACCAACCATCAATTTTCAACCTATTGAGCTCACACCGTGTTAATTAACTGTGTTCGTTGCACTGATATTTTTAAAGTCATACACCATGATTTCACTCAAGGGCGAATTTAATGAGTTTATATTTTTATATTACAAATGAATATTTGTTACGGAACCCATTTCTGAATTCAGCTCGGGCGGCACGGTGCACGGTGCACACACTAATTTTAATTGGCTCCCGGTGCAACGATGCATCTGTTGATTATTACAGTCAACGGCGTAATTATGATCATTGAGCTGCCACTACTGAATATGTAGTTAAGCTTGTTTTGAGCTGGTATTAATGCATGTGATGTATTGGCACACTTACATATGATTTCAGTTACTTTTCTTGTACACGTACAGTCTCCATATTCTTGTATAATGTAGGTATAGTCAATAATATCTGACCAAGACCACAGTTCCGATAGATCTGATGGCGAATGTGTTTGAGACTCGAAACGTATCATTTTGAAGTTTCTGTTTATTTAGAATAAAGTTGCTCTGAAAGTACCTTTTTTATAAATTCTAAATTTTTTGAGGCCATTAAGCCGTTTACTATGGTCCAACCAGACTGCAACTTTTACCAGCATGTACCTATTTATATATGTATTTAGCGACTTCATCGGCCAGCCATGCCATCCATGCCCGTCTTTAAAGTATGGTTCCGGAATAAAAATGATCCTATATCCTTTCTCGTAGCTCAAACTCTCTCCATACCAAATTTCAATCCAATTGGTTCAGAGATTTAAGCTTGAAAAGGTAACAGACAGACATACAGTTACTTTCGCATTTATAATATTAGTATGGATACACGAAGGTACTTTCGTTCGATTATCCCTAAAGCCTACGCGTCCTTACACTAATTGAAAAACTTTTCCTTTTACTCAATAGCTTTTTTTTGGCTAGAGGCAGTGCGGAGTTCTTGATAGTTTTTTGTTAGGGATAAAACTTTGTAGTCGTAATCAGGAAATGGGGTATTATAATTGTAACGGTGTTTCATCAAAGGGTCGAAGGTGCTTTGTATGCATTATACTCTATTTTCTTTTGTTTCATTTCGTTAAATTGGCAGGTTTGTTAAACTCACCATCATATAGTTAGTTACAGTTAAAGTAGTGAAATATCTCATAACACATTCTTATTTCTATGTTATCAAACATCTACCCTAACTGCTTAGATTGCTTGTATTAATAATAACTGAAGCTACCTGAGCCCTGAGTGTAAGTTTTTAACGTAACTTTACATCACGAATGCGTTTGCGTTTCCCATATTTAAATAACATTATCACTTACGCGTTCGTAAACGTTTTCTTATGTCAAAAGAAACTTACACTATAGCCCCTGGTGTATCGTAATTTGTCTTCTTTCCCTTATGTTTTTCATACATAATAATAAGCGAATATTACGCTGTGAAAGGACTTGTGGAATCACTACGATGTCAATGTTTACTATGATGGAATATATTAAAGCAACGATAATATTAAATATGAAGTTATGAAAAAGCGTTTTTCTCGTATACTGCACATTGGTTTAGGGACTAAAATTATTCTGCTATATTTCAGAAATAATAAGCACTATAAAATAAAGCTTTTTTTGAAAAAACAGTAAATTTTATTTGACGTGAATAAGGTCTCCTTCAAAAAATATAGAATTAGAAAGATTTTTGCACCGAACAGAAAAAAAGCGGAAACAGTAAATAAAACAATGGTAAAGTGTCAAATATTTATTGTAATAGCGTACCGACGATTCATTCACGATAAGACCCGAGTAGACCTTGAGTAGAGCGTGCAACGGAGCGGGCGTGCAGCGTACGTTTTAAACAAATGGAAATGTATGGGAGCGGCCGCAGTGTAAGCTGCTCACGTCCCTTGGAAGCTTGATGCAACTCTGCGGGCCGCGGATCGAAACTACCCGAATACTTAGTTTCCAGCGGTCTACTCAGGCCTTACACTTACGTTTCGGAAGGGTCTCTATATTTTCGTAACGGGTCTGTCTACGGATGAGACGCTAAAACTGAAGTCATTTATGAAAGAATATAAAAAAAACTTTCTATTTACTTACTAATAAAACAACATCAAACAATAAATAAATCTACCTACTCTACACTAATATTATACAGGCTTAATTTTGTGAGTGTGTGAGTGTGTATGTTTGTTACTTCTTCACGTCTAAACGGCTGGAACGATTTTAATAAAATATGGTATGGAGTTAGCTGACGCCCTGGCTGACACATTGGCTACGTTTTATCCGCGGGGCACACCTAGGAGATAAATAAATATTACAGGACATTGACTGAGCCCCACTGTAAGCTCGAGGTTTGTGTAGGTACTCGGCCAACGATAAACATAACATACAAATACTTAAATACATCACTTGGCTGGGAAACGCCCTTGGCTGAGGAACAAATACCTGCGATCATCACACAAATAAATGCCCAAATATATGGGATTTGAACTCAGGACCATCTTCTTATTGCTAATATTAGAATAATATTGTTAGTCCAGTGATATGAATTCGGTAACTCTGCTTCCCGGTCCTTTAAAAGAGTTATTGCCATCGCAAAGTCGTTGCACATTCGTAGAATTGGCGAGAAATTGGAGCGCCTCCCTTCGGGAACTCGTGCGTTCTGGTCTCTCGCCAAAGCTATCCAGGGGAATTTCTGCACGCAGTCTTTTCCACCTCTGCGCACGGAATATGACTCATTAGCTCATGACGCAAAAGACAAAGCCGATCTTCTGGTAAGCTCTTTTCGTCTAACTCGGCTTTGGATGATGGGGGAAACGCGCCGCCGACCATCCCGCGGTGCGAGAGCTGCATGCCGGATATACAGTTTCGGCACTGCTCTGTACGTAAAGCTCTTGTTTCCCTTGACATCCATAAGTCGAGTGGGCCTGATGAGATCCCCGCAATTGTTCTTAAGATGTGTGCTCCTGAGTTGGCACCAGTTTTAACGCGTCTTTTTCGGCTCTCCTACTCTTCTGGCGTAGTCCCGATCTCGTGGAAGTCAGCTTTGGTGCATCCGATCCCTAAAAAAGGCGACCGCTCAAATCCCTCCAACTACAGGCCAATAGCTATCACCTCCCTGTTCTCGAAGATAATGGAATCCATTATCAACTGCCAGCTCCTCCGGTACCTAGAGAACCACCAGCTGCTTAGTGACCGTCAATACGGCTTCCGTAGTGGTCGCTCGGCTGGTGATCTTCTAGTTTATCTGACACATCGTTGGGCACAGGCGATCGAGACGAAGGGTGAAGCATTGGCAGTTAGTCTGGATGTAGCGAAGGCCTTCGATCGGGTGTGGCACGGGGCTCTTCTTTCGAAACTACCATCCTATGGGCTTCCCGAGAAATTATGCGAATGGGTCAGCAGCTTTTTAGCAGACAGAAGCATTAAGGTCGTAGTCGACGGTGAATGCTCGGATTCCATGTCTGTGAATGCTGTCTGTCAAGGCTGTGTGCTATGCCCACGTTATTTCTCCTGCATATCAATGACATGCAGCAGACCAGCTGTATTGATTTCTATGCGGATGACAGTACGGGTGATGCTTGCTATACCGGCCGTGCCAACATTTCTCGGGAAAGTGTCATTGAGAGCCGGAACAAGCTTGTGTCTGAAGTTGAGACTTCCCTTAAAGAAGTCTCAGAATGGGGCCGAATGAACTTGGTTCAATTTAACCCCAGTAAGACACAGGTTTGCGCGTTCACGGCAAAGAAACTCCCGTTTGTCGTATCGCCTCGCTTTGAGGGCACTCTCCTAACAGCCACAGCCAGTATCGGAATTCTGGGTGTCAACATCTCTAGCTCAGTCCAGTTCCGCGGCCATTTAGAGGGAAAGGCCAAGTTGGCCTCGAAGAAGCTTGGTGTGCTCAACAGATCGAGGCAGTATTTCAGTTCGGCCCACCGCCTACAACTGTACAAGGCGCAATTACGGCCACATATGGAATACTGTTCTCATCTCTGGTCAGGGGCACCCCAATACCAGCTCTCCCTTTGGACCACATCCAGCGGAGAGTGACTAGAATTGTCGGCAGCCAGGATATCTCGGACTGGCTTGACTCCTTGGCACTGCGTAGAGATGTGGCCTCACTCTGCATTTTCTACCGCATCTATTACGGAGAGTGCTCCGAGGAATTGTTCGGGTTAATCCCAGCTGCTTCCTTCCACCAGCGCTCTACACGACAACATTTCCATCATCACCACATAGATGGTTGGCAGTCCTCAACTGTGCGTTTTTCTAGAAACTTCCTGCCTCGCACAGCAAAACTCTGGAATAAATTGTCGTGTGCAGTATTTCCGGACCGATATGACATCCAAACCTTCAAGAAAAGAGCGTATAGGGATCTTAAAGGCCGGCAACGTACTTGTGACTCCTCTGGTGTTGCGATTGTCCATGGGCGGCGGTAATTGCTCACCACCAGGCAATCCGTCTGCTCGTTTGCCGCCTATGTCATAAAAAAAAAACTAAATTTATTTTTTATAATTTTATGAAAATTATATTTTTACAAGCTTTTATTTAACTTTCAATGAAGTATGTAAGTATGTTCGGGAGAAACCTTGAATCACACAACTCAATTTTAAAGCACTTTAACCGATTGATCAGAAATTTAGCACGTTTATGTACTTCGGTGACAATGCTATATGAAGAAACCACTGATCCGATCTGATGCTGGCGACGGCAGCCATAGCAACTCCTAAAATACACAAGATAAACCCGTGGTTTTAGCTCATTAGAATCCTCTGGAAGAATAGTTGATGTTCGTGAAAAAAATACAGTTGGCACTAAAACCTTATACCAAAAATATAATTTGTGACAGAAACTTATTGAGTAATGTGATTAAGGTAGTCTCAAAGCCAAAATTAAACTAAATCAGAAACCAAAGTCGGCCCAATTAGTGTGTAATTGGAATCTCTTAATATTTTATCAGCTTAGTTTTGGGTTCTCGTTAAGCTAATGCATTGGTTTTGGATATTAAAGTTTCAGGTATAAAAAGATACCTGAAAGGGTCAACCCTGTATATCTATAGGGTGATTACGGGGTTGTGGAGTAAGAGTGCTAGTTACGTGAATGAATTATTTATCACCGAAAATCATAATTATTTTTTAGATGGTAAGAAGAAAAAATATATTTGCTTACAATTTGGTCACCCTACTCAATGCGACATCTTGTCGCTTCCCATACTGCGTATATCATAATGCATAGGGTGACCATGATTTGGTTTTTTTTTTTATGACATAGGCGGCAAACGAGCAGACGGATTGCCTGGTGTTAAGCAATTACCGTCGCCCATGGGCACTCGGAACACCAGGGGAGTCACAAGCGCGTTGCCGGCCTTTAAGGGGGGTTGGAGCTCTGGGAACCTTACTCACCATCAGGAACACAACACTACATACCTGAAAGGTGGCAATGCTATTATGGCTGTGGTCTTCTGTAAGGAGGAGGTACTTCCCCAGTTGGGCTGCCCCAGATTCAAGCGTGATGGTCAACGCTGTGCCCTACCTCTCATTGTTGGACGTAGTTTAAGGACATACCCGGGTTGGTTAGTTTAAGATTATTTTAATTGAATATGTAATAAAAGATGATTAATGTTGTTTTGATAAAATACTACCTACCTATAGACAATCTGGTTCTGGATCACGACCCGGAAATCACCCTGTATTATTATTATTATACCAATTTTTGTTCGCTCGGGCACACGGAGCATCTTTCGTGCGTCGTTTATTAAATTAACATTTAACATAAGGAGTACTTAACGTACACAGTCGGACTAAATGCCATTAACCATTCTCTATCAGTCAACTTTAGGGCGAAACAAAAAATATTGTTGGCGTTGCATCTAATAAAATGTATAATGATTAGCAAATCTATTACCCGAAGTCGTGTTGTAACATACGCCCGCGCAACACTGACGCAACGTTAACGCAGCGTTTGCGATTCTAGTGGCGTCTTTCGAACGTGTACATGGGCTCCTAAATAACATTACGCTAGACGCCATGTAATAAATCTGTGAGCCTAGTCAAAAAGGGTACAAGTGACGAACAACCAGTATGAAATTTATACCGTATGTATAATAATATCATAGGTATATTGTTTCGTAAAAATGTTATAGTATTTCTTTTCCGTACACGGAACAATGGTGTTCCGGACATTTGGGAGGCGTACGCGGAGCCGGATCGAGCCAACGCGAAGAGGCCCTTTCGACAATTTAATGAAATGTAAGGGGATGTTGCCTCTGTCCATATCACGGGACACGCACAGAGACAGCACCCGCCATGGTGTAAGGACTATTACTTTTAATGTAATCTAAAAGGTACTGGGCTATTGGGACTAGCAACTGGGCTATTGAATAAAAAACCGGACGCCTGCCTAATAAAATGGTAGATATATATATTTTTTTGTATTATTATATATTGTTAAGATATTTAAATGCTTTATAGTTAGACATTGCGTCACTTGTTGATACATTAGTCAATTCACGATTCTGGATCAACGTAAGTACTATGTGTGCCGCTACGCCGTAGCTACGTCTACGAGCCGTAGCCGTAGCTACGCAGTGAATATTGATGGCGTTATTCATAAAATACTTTTCAAATTTTTGTTCCTTTCCGTCGTATTGATATAATAATATGTGTTTGTTAAAATATCTTTTTTTCTGATAATTAGACAGGTATACTTCTCCATCTGTCTAGGTCATTCTTGACGTCCGAGAATTAGTCATAAATGGTACACATTTGTGTACCATTTACATATTTATGACTGATTCTCGGACGAAGAATTAGTCATAAATGGTACACATTTGTGTACCATTTACATATTTATGACTGATTCTCGGACGTCAATAAACTGAGCTTTAATGTCAAACACTATAAATTCTGTCACAAAACTGACAGTCACACTTAAATCGTGCTTAGGATTTCCGGTTGGACCTCAAAATGGGAAAGTCGTCTTGAGATTATATTTTTTGTTTTTTGTTTATTTACTTTGTAAGTGTGTATTATTAATAGCTTATTATGCAGTGATCTGACGCAGAATTGACTTCAAAACGCGTTTCACCATTATTTTGGTCATCACCCGGTGGTCCCGGGGTCACGGCCGCCTCTTAGCTTTCTGTAAAGTCCTGCTACCACTTTACAAAACGTACGGCCTACTATTACTGAACAACGTCATGCTCTAAGGGCAAACTTAAATGTTATTTTACTTATTTGTTATTTGACTACTTCCTATAAATTCATGAAAAGATGCCAAAGGTGACAAATTTTCCTTAATACAAAATGTGAGGTAATGAAATTCTCGTAATTCAAA
This sequence comes from Grapholita molesta, assembly GCA_022674325.2. Lineage (NCBI taxonomy): Eukaryota > Metazoa > Arthropoda > Insecta > Lepidoptera > Tortricidae > Grapholita > Grapholita molesta. The sequence goes on along the minus strand of CP053124.2, from coordinate 15,374,895 downwards.
ATATATTTCTTATAAGTAAGTACAATATTACATTTCCCGTTTGTTAAATTCTGCTTGCAATTTCTTCTGCACCGTCGCACTTTAAGAGATGTATGAATGCAAGGTATCCTCGCGTTGCATGTCGCCCTTCCTACAACGACCTATAATACACTCAGTCGGTGTATTTTAAAGACCTTTTGCCGTAAAGTACTTCCCCTCGGATGCCGACGTCCAACGGAAATGTAATAATGGGGAATGCTCGGGCACGCGCTGCGTTTTATGAGGCATATTACATCGAAAATGTGTCATTCCGTGCTCTCGGAGAAATTGAGAATTTCGCTGCTACATACCTGTCTGGTGAAAGGCTTCGGAAATTCGTGGCAGTTTCGAATTGTCTGCGCACTTGTACGAGTACCTTCCAGGCAGGTAACATTTTCTAAAAAAACTTGTTAGGTCTAGGAGGATATCTAGGAGGAGGCGTTCCCATCTACCATAACTTGAACTTGTGTGAATATAGTTTATGCTAGTGTTTGATAATTTTGTCGTGTGCGTATGTAGCGACGCACGTAAAAAATGCATTAGTTTTAACATTATTTATGTGTGTTACCTCACCCCCGCGCCGAAAATGGCAGAATGTTTCCGATAGAAATTAGTGCGTGTGTCGGCTCCATATTGGTTATATCCTCCTAGTGTCAAGTATATAAGTTACTAACAAATTAGTCACGAATACTTTTACCGCTGATAGTACTCGATTCTCGGAGTACATCTATGAAACACGATAGGTTATGTTAAGGTTCTTTGGAGAAAACTAGGAAACAAACTCCATTTAAACATTATCTTAAGAAGATAATTAAATAAGGCCTCTATAGACATTCTAGAACCTCTTTAAACTATTATTCAACTGGCCGCTTAAAATTGATAAATGAAATACAATATTGGTAATTAAGGAAACAACTTTTGACATGACATGACAGACAGTGTTAAATATTTTGACATGTACATAGTAGGTATTGATTATTTTAAAAATAAATTATACTATTTTTTTATTCGGTAAAACGAAATAAAAAAAATATATATAAAATTATATAAAGGTTCCTTAATTAGAGTTAAAAGTGTTTGTCTTAATGTTATGTATTATTTCTTAAAATATCCGTAATATTAATTAATGGAACGTATTTCAGTTCTTGCTTTTTGGGACGTCGGTCGCTGGTTAAAACATTTTTAATTTGCCGATGTATATCTAGTATAAAATATGAATGACCTGATAAAGTAAGTTCTTACAACAATGGTTGCAAATGCAAGCAGGTAGTTTTGCTTTATAATACTCACGGTTTTTGAATCAAAATCATAGATAGATTTATTGATGGAAGCCATATTTTTTAAAAGAAGAAAAGAAAGAATTCATGATCATAACTAAATAGTACTCTATATAGTCTATATCCTTAAAGGTGAAACTGATGAGAATCAAGTTTTGTAGATGCCTCGCCATTTCTACTTTTAAGTCATTGTTGATTTCATTCCATATGATACCTCATAAATATTTCACTTTAAGTGTGAAAATGACTTTACTGTACATATGTTACACTAGTGCGGTAATGTACCGCACAGTGTAATAATGAGTACATTATGTACCTATGTCGAAACTTAAAAGGGCCACATGTACTGTATAACATCGTACGATACATGTGCGAATATATAAAAGTTTTAAAAAACTAATTTCGTTCTTGATTTAATTTATTTTCACCGGATTTATTATTCTTCGCTCTTGTATCGTAATGTACTATTATATGTATTAATGCTTTCTTCGCTGATTCGCAAAAGCTTGGCTCTTATTGGGACGTCCTCGAATATATACACATATGTATGAGGTGACCTAGATGAGATTTATATGTAGTGATATGTTGGTGTAATAATCTTTCAGATATAAGTTAATAACGAGAACGGATTCTGTTCATTTCCTTTAATATAAGGCTCTTGGCGCGTGCCGCGGTGGCAGCGCGCGGACTTAGGGCTGCTTTACCATGAACGAGCGCTCGCCTCAAAACCAGTATAAGCTAGACGTTAAAATCCGTAAACACTATTCGTAATGGGAGATCAAATGTACACTGGATAGGAAGAAGTATTTAGAAAGAGTTGGGGGAAGGCGAGCCTCCTTAAACATTACTGTAATTATGTTTACACTGAGATCGGCGCGTACGCCGGAAACCACCCGTGACTTAGCCGATATTAAATCTCCCCGGGGCCTACACCAACAAACCCAACCATGGGGTCAGTAAAAAATCAAATTAAACTAGATTTTTGAATCATAACCCAATAAAAACGCCCGAGCGAAAACTCCACAAGGAGACTAATAGAGCCATAATCTCCTGCCGAATATAGTAAACGAATCGAATCGAATGATCCCCTCGGTCGGAGATTACATCAAAGCGGTCTCACCTAGCGTGGTCTCGAACAAAAAACTTGTTCGGGGCTTGAGGGCAGGCTGTGCTGCCATCTCGCGCGTTGCTAGGAGACGCGCCGATCAATACAGCCTCCGCCGGGCCGCCTAATTACCCCGTCCCCCGCCCGCCGCCCGCCCGCTCGCCGCCCTGCCACCTCGCAGATTTAAATATCGAATGATAGAATTCACATTCAAATGTTTTTCACTTCTTTGTTTGAATATTTATTCTGATGATAGCCTTTGTTATTTGAGTGGCCGCGTCAACCTTTTTGTTCCATTGTTCGTTACGTTATCGTGCCCGGGTAAACATTTGAAATGGGTTTACAGCTTAAATTACAAGAAAATGTTAGTTTGGATTCTATTGTTTAGACTATCTTAATATACATCGAGTATGCAATTTGTTCATGTATGTATGAAATTTCATTATTATGTTGAAAATGATTTCTAATCGGCTTATGAATTTGTGATGGGTATATTATATTACTTCAATATTAATTAAATACTAGACATGGTAAACGAACTAATAATGAACATGAATTATTAAACAAGCAACTGTAGCGTGAAAACATATTCCCTAATCCCTAACCTTGAGGTCGATTGGTTCCTGACCTACTAAAATAACTGCTGTATATCTCTCGTGTCTATATAAGTATTAATAAATTTGTAAATTAGATAAAAATCGAATCATTGTAGAGTAAAAACAAATACCCAAGTGGGCAAAGATTTATTGTCTTATATAAACAATATATGTACAGTTTATTAATTAGAATTGACAACATTTCATATTTTTAACTCCTAATTTTAATGAGTTTATTGGAAAGAAGATGAAATTTTAATGTACCCGTATTTTTATTTTTTTCTGAAAAAGTGATTTTATAATGCAAAAAATCCATTTGAAAAACAGTTCATTCTAAAAGAGCGTATGTCACAAGGTTGGGAAAGTGACGTCACCAAGATTCCAGGGCAACTGAAAAAAAAGTTCGCAGACTTGACTTGACACTGACGGCCTGACAGTCATACGGTCAATCAAATTTTCTTAATTCAGTTACCTTGCCAAATTGTATTAATTGAATGTATATTATGCTCCAATAAGTCATGTCATGTAACAAGGCAAAAACTACAAGCAATATGCGTATGCATTTAGTAAATATTGTTTTATTGCCGAATGCAAAAATACTTTCCTTTTACAACAGGGATCCATAGCTCATTAGAAATACAACGTAGTCATAAAGTGAAATGTAAATAATAAAGATATTATGAAAAAAAAGCTTTATTTAAATTAAAATTGCTCATATTTCCTACATAGAAGTTGTCGAAGGCTCCTCTGTCTTCTTTACTAGCCACATCAAAAGTCATAATTGGTGTTTGCAACCCCCTTCAGAAGCCTTGCAGTCATGACAGGAAACATCCAGACAGTCTCACTGGTTTCACCTATCTATGCAGTCACTTTGTTTAGCTTCGAGCGGATCTTCTGCTGTGGACTGACTCTGCATTGCACTATACATTTTCCTGAATCTCTTTTCACTTCGACATAAACGACAACGTCCGACGAAGACATGTCCTCTAGCCCCTCTTATCTGTGCTAAGTTATCCATATCACTTGCCGCTGTGTCCTCTGTAGAGCTTTATTTTATTGTTTCAAAGGTAGATAGGTATATTGGTGTTCGGTTAAAGAATGCCAAGTCTGTAATTTTTACAGAGGTATCTAAGTCCAGTGAGTGAATGCCAAGTAGTTTGTGATTTATTATCTCAAACAACGTATGAATGTATGTATTTAATTTATGAGGCAAGTGAGCTTGAACAAGAAATAGTTATGGCTATGACAGTTGTTGACAAACAAATTATCAAACGTCAACCGTAAGAAAATGAGTACTGGTACAGATAACTTATTTTGGTAAAGTGACGTCATACTTCCGGTTTACACAAAATTACGATTTTTTCCAAAAGTTCAAGCGAATAAAATCCAAAAAAAATTTTTTTTGTATAGTTAACAAATGTTTAATAAAACACCATTATTATTTTATTATTATTTTGTTTTTTGGGCTATTATTTGCGCCGCATCGACCAGTTATGATCTATTTTGGCAGCCCTTTTATAACTCATTACTGATTCCCGTTGAGTCCAGAAAGCTCCAGATTCTTGGGCTGTATTCATGTTGTGTACCTCATAAGGTTTCAGTGCCTGCCTGCCTTGGTCTAGGTGGATACTTCTTTTATGCATTAGTGGCCTGCAGGAGCAGAGGATGTGCATTGCAGTTTCCTCTGATTCCTGGCAGAACCTGCATGTTGCATCTTGTTTCTTACCCATTAGAAACATATGTTTGTTCAACTTGCAGTGCCCGGTTAGAATTCTCGTAACTGCACAGGCTTTATGTCTTTTGAGCCCAAGCAGCTCTTTAGTGACATTGTTGTTGAACCCTTGAATTAGAGCTTTCGAGTGAGCGTTGCCTTTGACGGACTTCCACTCTGCGATTGCTCTAGTTCTTTCTAGATTGTTCAGCAGCGAGTAGACCTCCCGTTTGGTGATCCCGCAAAACGGTTCTGGGCCGACCATGGGTGTGTCCGCGCCCTTCCTGGCGAGTTCATCTGCTGCTTCGTTTCCAGTAATGTTGGAGTGTCCTGGTACCCATCTAAGTGTAACTTTGTTGGAGTTAGCCAGAGCGTTTAGGTTATACTTGCAGTTCTGGACAAGTCTAGAGTTGACCTCGAGGGACTCTAGTGCTAACAGTGCAGCTTGACTGTCCGAATTGATGTAGATATGTTGGTTTCTTAGTTTTCTGTCCAGATTGATTTCCGCGCATATGTTGATAGCGAGGACTTCTGCCTGGAAGATTGAGGCCATTTGCCCATGCTGACGCAAGCTCTGAGCTTAGGTCTCTCTCCATAGATACCACAACCTACTTTTTACCTTGCTTGGATCCATCCGTATACCAAGTGTGGCTCCCTTTTTCGACAGACATTTGGTTGTTAGTCCATTTGTGTCTTGGGGGATTTCCACAGTATACAGTCTGGTGAAGTGACATTCGGTGTGCATGTCATCAGATGGCATGCTGAGGGTTTTGTTCTCAAAAACCCAGGCTATCATTTTGGTTAACGCTTGAGAGCGCCATTTAGGCCTATTTAGCGTGCATATTCTGTAGACGCACTGCTTTGCCTCCTTATGGACTTGCAGGTGGAGTGGTATGATATTAAGCAGTGCGTCTAGGGCTGTTCAGGGTATCGAGGAGAAGGCCCCTGTTGCTGTTATACAAGCCATTCGTTGCAGGCTGTTCAGGGTATCGATTGTTGTCTTTTGGTTGGCTTTGCTACACCAGACCGCGGGGGCGTAAGTGATGATGGGGCGCACCACCGCTGTGTAGAGCCACATAGCTATTTTGGGTCTTAATCCCCATCTAGCTCCTACCATTCGGCAACATGACCATAAGGCCATTTTTGCTTTTTGTATAATGTTTTTCAAGTGAGGGTTCCAAGTTAGCTTTTGGTCGAATATAACCCCTAGATACTTGACCTCGCTCGAAAAAGGTAAAACATGTCCATTGAGTTGCAGATTTCCGAGTCTTTCGAGATTTCTTTTTTTGGTGAACGGCACTAATACCGTTTTGCTCGGGTTAATAGACAAGTCATTTTCTTTGCACCATTTCAGTATAGTGTTTAGAGCTCCTTGCATCAAGTTTGAGATTGTGTGTAGGCAGGGGCCTTTGATTATAACTACAAGGTCGTCGGCATAACCCTGTGTATCGTAATCTTTGTCCCACATGATTGCGAGAAGTTGATCCACTGCGAGGGTCCATAACAGTGGGGATAGGACGCCCCCCTGTGGGCACCCTTTCGTGGTGTAGAATTCATGCTCAATTGCATTGAGGTTCAGGGTTGCTCTTCTGTTTGAGAGCATGCTCTGGACCCATCTAGTCGTGGTTTCATCGACACCCTTTGATTTCATTCCATTAAGGATGGTTTCTGTGGGTGTATTATCGAAAGCACCTTCGACGTCAAGGAATGCACACAGAGCTGTTTGCTTATCCTCTAGGGTTTTTTGCACCTTGTCGACCAGGTCAAGTAGGGCAGTTTCTGTAGATTTTCCCTTTTGGTAAGCATGTTGATTTTGACTAAGCGGTCTTGCCACCAGATAGTGAGCTCTTATGTGTTGATCAATGATTCTTTCCATGGTTTTAAGGAGGAAGGATGTTAGACTGATAGGTCTGAAGGATTTAGGCTGTGAATAGTCCTTTTTCCCTGCTTTTGGTATGAAGCGTACCTTGACACGAGTCCATTTCTCCGGTATGAATCCCAAGACGAAGCTTGCTCGGAATATTTTACCAGGTGCGGGAGGAGGAGGTCCTGACCTTGTTGTAATAATGCAGGAAACACTCCATCATCTCCGGCCGATTTAAATGGTTTGAACTTACTCAAAGCCCATTTAACGTTGTTTGGCCTAAAAATGCTGGTTGCCAAATTCCAGTCGGTGTTGCGTGCCCTGTGGATTTGATGGCTCCTTTGGCCGCACATTTGAATGTCACTGGTGGTGTACGAACCTGGGAAGTGTGTTACTCTGAGCAAGTCAAGAGTTTCCGCTTCTGTGTTTGTAAATGTTCCGTCTGGTCTCCTTAGGAGACCGAGGTAGTTGGTAGGCGTCTTTGATAGTATTCTGTGAATTCTCGCTCCTTTGTGAGTTTGGGCAATTTCATCACAGAACCTACGCCAGGACCGCCTTTTGGCTTTCCTGATCTCTTTGTTATATTCAGTCAGTGCTCTGCCATACCTTTCCCACTCGTTCGGCGTGGCAGAGTGATTGAATATGCGGCGTGTGGTTTTGCGGAGTTTCTCCAGCCTTTTGTTCCACCACGTCGTTGTGTTAGTATAGTTAATTACCTTCAACGGGCAGCTTTGTTTGTAGGCCTCGACCATACCCTCTGTGAGTAGGTCAACTGCCAAGTTGAGAGAGTTTGGTGTTTTTACCTGTTTGTGAATTTCCTTTAGACGAATTTCTAGGTTGGCCCTGTAGGCTTCCCATGAAGTATCTTTAGGGTTTCTCCGCGTGAGTAAGTTCTTGTCTAAACAGTCTGTAACACCAAATATTATATGTTTGTGATCCGACATTGAGTTTTCGCAGCTGACTTGCCAATTTGTCAGGCATTTAGATACCTTTTCTGTTGCGAATGTTATATCAAGTACTTCTTGCCTTGCTTTAGTAACGAAGGTAGGCGTATTGCCCCTGTTTAGCAGTTGAAGACAATTAGTAAAGATAAAATTAGCGAGTGACTCACCTCTTTTGTTAATTCCAGTGCTCCCCCAGATGGTATGGTGTGCATTGGCGTCGCAACCCACGATGAGTTCTGTCTTTTGTGCTTGAGCGTACTCTACAACCTTAGACAGTTCTTCTGTTGGGTCTTGTTTATCTCCAGGCAAGTAAGCGGAGCAGACTAGTACCTTCTGTGCTCCTCTGCCTCTGAGATCGACGTAGGCAGCTACAACGTCGTCGCTGCAGAGTTCTGTAACAGGTAAGAAGTTAATGCGTCTGTTGAACACCATACAGGCTCTTGGTTTGGAAACTTTTCGTGTATCAATACCTTTCCTGCCCTGTTAAGTCCTGCTGCCATGGATTTGTTGTTGATCCATGGTTTCTTGTATGAGGGCGATGTCCAGGCCGTTTTCGCCAAAGAGTTTCTCCACGACCGCAGTGGCCGCGATGGCGTGGTGGAGGTTGGCCTGGAGGAATGTCGCCCCTACACGGTGGTGCGTCTTTACTTGCCGCGGCGTTGGGCACCACCGTGCCCTGGCTGGCGGCCTCTGCTCCCCTACCCTGGGGCGGAAACTGCCCCTATTGCCTCCCCGGTTGGGGAGAAACCGCTGCTGCCCAGCCGATAATCCCGATGGTCCTGGTGTTGGGTTCGGTGCGGATGGCACAGCCCTTTTTGGGCCCGGAGGCACCTTACGGGCTGGCGTTTGGGATTGTCTATCCGATGAGGCCGAGGTTTGTGGCTGCGGTGGTGGGATTTGGGGTGCGGCTGTTTCGGACTCTTGGGCCTTTGCAGATCCCTTTAGCCGGAACAGCACCTCGCGGAACCCGAGGTTCACTTTGAGTCCCATCTTCCTGAGGTTCTCCACTGACAGGTCGTCCATGGATAGGGTCACTAGAACCCCCTTTCTCGACCTTTGAGTGAAGGATCCTCCAGAACTCTGTGTGAAGGCCCTGGTTCTGCGCATAGATCAGAGATAGAGACTGCTGCACCATGGAGTCATCTATCTCTGGGATGAACACCATCCCTATATTTGGCTTGGGAAGCTCATTTTCCGGTATGACCGAGAGATTGGCTTCCGGCCAAGGCTTGAGGGTTGGTGTTACGTCTTCAAGCCAGGCTTTAGAGCGTTGGTCGCTGCAGGTGATCATCAGCCAGCCTGTCTTGAAGGAGTAGCCTTTAAATTTGGGTCCCTCGTCCATTTTCAGAGTCGTGATCCTCTGCAGGATGGTCTTGCAGACGGACTCCAGTTGCGCGACTGACATCGGGCTGGAGTTCCTGATCCCGACACGAGTTTGGGCGACGACCGCACTGTAGGGCTGTGTAGCCACTGTAGCTACAGCTTGTTGGGGTTGGTTCGGAGGAGTCTCACTCACCCTTGGGTTCTTTTGGGTGTGTGACCCTTTGGTGAAACCTCCTCCGAGCGGAGCCGCTTGACAGTCGGCCTTTGCTCGGGCTGGGATGGAGTGTGAGAGGCCCCGAACTTGTACCCCATTTTTTTGAGCTCTGCAAAGCTCTTTGCGGCTAGTTGCAGCGCCTCTTCAGGCGCCACTCCCAGGCCTTTAAGAGCTTTGTAGCGCCCTCTTGCAGAGCCCGTCAATTTCTTGGCAGGCATCTGAGTGTTAGGTCGAGAGACCCCGGTTGGGCTGGTTAGGCGGCTAGCGCACTTTTCAGCCGTGTCGGTGTCTTCTACAACCTCCATATCTTGCTCCGATTTGTTGGCAGTGTTATCCGCGCCTTCCATCAGGTGCAACATTTCCTGTTAAATGTCTTCCAGGGTACCTTCATTTTTCTGTAATAAGGTCCATATAAGTCCCACGAGAAGCTAGGGAAAAAGTGGTCCATTCCAGCAGAGCCCCGCTTGCCGGAATAAGGCAGAGATACACCTCGAGGTTGCCCGGTATCGAGGGTTATCGCTTACGACTGAGCACCCCCTCAGCCACGCATCTATCGGCACGATTTAACACCTTAGATTGGGTTATTAAGAGGACAGCTATATTAACATATGGTAAATACTTAGATATATAAACTTACTTGAATTTAATAACATCCGGCGGGTGGGGTGCCACATCACTGGTAGGAGCGTAGCCCGCGCCGGATGCCGTCCTCATACTTAGCTACTAGTGGGCAGGGGTAGAGTGGTAAAAAGTGCGACGCCCATTATCAACCACTAGCATTGCCCAGGGGGTACGGTCAACCACTGGTTGGCTCCGCCCTGGTCCGCGGCGGCAGATCAGGGAGGACGGGGACGTGTATGATGGACTTGAGGTGCAGGCCAATATCTCAGCGTCGCATACCTGAGAGTACCTACCCCCTCTAACCCCCCTTTAGACAAACACCATTAGAATTGAGACTTATTGAAAATATGAAATGTTGTCAATTGCGTTACCTTCAAGGAAATACCATCAGCATCCTTAGTACGATGCCTCAAGGGCCTTTTTTAAATTTAAGGTAGAGTAGGTATTGTACAGTTATTGTAATAATTAGCTTAGCTTGTATATTATTTGAAAATAAAGAATATTACTTAAATACATTATCAATTAATAAGGTTATTAAATGATTTAAAAATAGCTTAACAATATAAATATGTATGACTTTATATGCGTACACCTCGGGAATTGACGTATTTTATAATTGGGATCAGGTTACAAAAAAAGCTGAAAATGCCAATAAGCAAAGGGTTTTTATAGTTGAATGTAATATTTTAAATATATAGGTAAATAAAATTGTTTTGCTCTTGTGTACTTGTTTTATACTTTTAAGTAATAAATAATTTGATATCGAAATGGGCTAACTGCTATAGGTACCTTATACAAGATGCGTTATAAATTTTATATTATAGCGTAACATATTATTGTAACAACTATAACATATATTATTTTCTATACATATTAATTAAAAACTATACAACGGCTCAATCGCGAAACGTCGGAGCTAAATTTCAATTCGCTATAGACCCGATCTATAATTTTTAGTTATTATTTAAGTCCAAATAACTGTGCTGGTACAGTGAGCAGCAGAAGTCGCTAAGCAGGCCAGGTGTTCAAAATCATCTTGACACGCTCTTATTCTCTTAACAATAAATTCGTGTCAAGTTCATTTTGATCATCTCGCCCGTTTGCGACCCTATAAATGCTACCCTTCACGTCTATGATAAAAATGGAAGGGTCCCAACTATAAAATGTTTACGAACGCTGTAAGCCCGTAGATTACCAACTAAAATAGATTTACTACCAACTAAAAAACATTATTTAAAATTGTAGAACAAATGTTGTTAGGTTAGTGGTGTAGAAGCGATCCCTAAAATGTTTGCTCCTAATACAGGCCGCACCCGGCATGTTATGTGTCTGAAACGTTTCTCTGTATCTACTTCTGTCATTAATGCATAAGTATTCGACGTAATCGATAGGGTCAAATTGTTATTCCTCTCGCGACAAACTGGTCATCAAGTGCAATGTAGGCGAGTCTGAGTGACCAGTTCTATGAATATACGAAAGTATGTTTCGGCGTGGCCTTGTCCAAAACTATCTTTAAACTATAACTTTATAAATTATCAGTCTTGCACTTGAGACTTGAGACGAGGTAATCAAAAGCCGTAAAGAAAATGATAATTTACCAGCAACTTATGTGTAGGTATAGGAACAACCAACAATTGCGCGTGTGTTATTTATAAGCCGAAATATTAAATGAGAAGTGTGAGAACACTGCACAGTTTATTTGTTCAAAAGTAAAATAATTAAATATATGTTGAGCTAATTCTGTATTCAAAGTGAGGTATAGTGGGGTCGGGTGGGGGTTGTTTAGAAGAAATCGTTTGTTAACTATAAGACCGCCAGTTGTTACCTTAATCGAAAAAAAAATTTAATTGTGATCATATAATTACAATTCAAATACGACTCAAACCAGAACATTGGAGTCCTCCATCTCATCTGACTGTTATTTCACGACAAAAAGAGTACCGGGAAGGCGTAGCTACTTAACAGGCGAGTTTATTTCCGATATCATTAAAAGTCTTCAAAGGACTCTTAAACAGGCGAATCCCCTACTCGTACCAGCTGTGGATAATGTATGCCGCATATCGCCGCCATCATGAAATATTGGAATATGATATCGCATCTGCGCCGCGACCTAGTGCTTTCATTCAATTTGCCTGGGGTCTCGCTTTGAGGTTTATCTTGCAGGAATTGTTCTTTGACCGCCTTTACGGAACTACACGAGAGCGTGATATAAAAATAAATTGTCAATTTTAGGTAGATTATGATACTATATTGTGTACCATAATCTATGTACTAGTTGCGGCGTAGCATAAAAAAAGCCACTTAAAATAAAAGCATAATCTTCCTGATGATGAGAGATGTGGTTATAGGTAACTAGGTATTTACAAAAACCATCAAAAATATCTAACAATAAAATTCAACTAAGACTAACATAAACCTATAAAAGGCTTATACGGCATGGTACCGAAGACACTTCCTCGATGAATCATGAGGCTGATACGTTGAGCGATGAAGCTGCTAGCTCTTTGATCTCTTGTGGCATTTAGTTATGAAATGCGTATGTGTGTATTTTAATAATATACCTTCTTATAAGAAACTTAACATTATATTACTTATCATATTAAGTACATTAATGTTTTGCAAAGATAGCTAAGATTTTGATCGTGAACGATCACTAAATCCATTATATACTCTTTTGTCAGTTATCTCAACGAATTTGCATGCATAAGTTCAAGTCGAGTCGGCACATTTACTATATATAGACATATACAAAGTTGCTTAGCACACGCTTTGACACCTTAATAGATCGTATTACAAACATGTTAAGGATCGTTTTAGTATCCAGTGATTTCCTAATCGAACCCATTAAGAGCCAGCCAACCTGTGACGCACGTCAGTGCCCCGGCCGGGGCCCAGATTGTGTAAGCCACTGAGTCATTAACTAAAACCGGAGGTATTAATTAACTCATTTTATTGCGTTATTTGTTTAAGTGCGAAAGTTATATTTATTGGTATAGTAAAGGTGTCACAACATAAGGATGTTTAGTGCTCATTTTACCTATTTTTGCCATACAGCCATAGTCCCCACGCTTGGCAGGCTGCTGCCCATCGTGCCGTGCCGTGTGATGCCGGTGACTAGAAAAGCACCACCCTATTTCCTCCCGCGGGTAAGAGGCGACAAAGGGAAAAATCCTACGGACGGGCAGCAGCGTCCGTCGAAACCGACTTTACAGCTACTGCGGTCGCCCACCCGCCTGCCAAGGGTGGCGACTATGGCAACTACCCCCAAGATGATACAAGTCATATTTGTGGGAGGCCTATGTCCAGCAGTGGACTGCATACGGCTGAAATGTATGATGTATGTAAGGACAGTCAAACCTGCTGGAAGTGCCGGAGATCATGTTTAAACTGATGTTGGGGCTGGCACGCACTCTGCAGAGCAAGGACCCCCACCACCTGCGCAGAGTCGTTAAGACAGACGCGGTGCGCGCCTCCGTTAACGTGCCCGATGCTCTGCAGCGGCAACCCCAGCATCACTCTGAACGCATCATTATAATGGACGCGAAGGGCACTGAGAGATTTTCGTGTGTGGTGGGCCCATAAACTGCACGTCCGAGTAATTCTGACCTATTTTGTGCATCGCACAAACTTACGAGCCAACATATTCGCTTTGACTTCCAAGGCCATACGCTCCCTCTCGATGTTCAACATTCCATCAAATTGTCCGTTAGCCATGATACTTAAATTGTCTAACACGACTAAGTTCGACTCCATTTAACATAATTGTCTGGTAAACTAATCCTACCTGAAAACTTTAACTTCGCTTTTTTTTCGCAGACCGACGCACTCAGTGGGCTTAAATAGTACCTACGAGTATTTATTAGGCCTCGTGCTTCGCCATCTTTGAAATACGAGTACCTATATTGCCATTGCCAATAATAAGTCTTTATTGATTAGAACCGGGCTTTAAAAGAACACAACAAACGAATTCAGTGAAAAATTAAATAAAGCGATGAAATTTAGGTTCTTATTAACAACACAAACGTATGATTCATGTGTTTCGGTAATAACTATTTCAATTAAATTATAAATACCAGACATAGACAAGTATAGACATTATTACACACATAAAGTTTGACCAGGTTATTTCACAAATAGAGCAAAGACAGAAGAGAATCATATCATACTGTCTTTTTCTTGTGGCACGCGTCTATTTTAAATAGCAGCAACGTCACATTATGCGCAGCGTAATGGAATTATAATCTTTTAACTACAAAATGTTAATTTTCTTCAAGTAAAATTGAGCATCTATGCGCGTTAAGCACCTATGTCATTTTTCAATGGATCTACGAGCATTATCCGAACGTAAAATTACATCCTCTGTGAAAGTTATGATGCTCATTCATTATGAATCGGAAATTTACCACCAGGTTTATTTTATTGCAACGCATATACTATTCAGGCTATGCCCTGCGGAGAGATAAGCACCACACATAAAACCCTGTAACGACCGCCATTCTGCAACCGAAGGCCGCCCGTTTTCCAATACCGTAATGAATAAAGTTACTATTGTAAAAAGTTCGGTGAGAACATTTTTATGACGGAAATCAATTACACCGTAAGCAATCAAACAAATGCTTGTGTTGGTGGTAGTCGTAACTTTGGTCGTAATTAGTGGATTTTTAATCTTGAGAGTTCTTGTGATCATATGCTATGTCGATGGGTTTTGTGAAAAGAAGGAAAGCGTAAACTACGTCAGAGCAATGACATTGGGTAGAACGCAATTGTCACTTTAACAAAATATTTGCCTTATTTAATACGCAGCAGAGGCGTAGCTAGTGAAATTATTATTTTATTTTAGAAAAAAAGGGTCAAGCAAGATTCGTATTTGTGACCTTCCGGACACCGATCCAGAGTTCTGACTTAGTGAGCCATGGACGATCCTACTCTTGGTGATTTTTTCCAGTACTTCTTTGTTATCTCTCTCTCTATTTATATTTTTTTTTTGTTTCAAATTATCAAAATAGATTTTCTATTTAACTACAGATCCACTCAACTACAAGATGTTCTTGGTCACCGCACGTAGGTCCTTTAGTACCTACAAATGTAAGTTTGTGACTAGTTAGTTCCGTTGTGTTGATAATTCTACATCCACGTCCGGTATCATCTTTACATTTCTCCCCCAAATATGGCTTGTGTCATCTTGGGGGTAGTTGCCATAGTCACCACGCTGGGCAGGCTGGTTGGTGCCTGCAGTCTGTGGATTAGGTTTTGACGGACGCTGCTGCCCATCCGTGGGTTCTTTTCCCATTTTCGCCTCTTACGACACCCACGGGAGGAGATGAGGATGGATGGACTGATGGATGAATGGACGTCCGCTACTCGTGTATGTTAAATTATTTATGAAAACAATGAGTTGTAATAGTGGATTTAGGCCATTATGGTGGCTATTGCGTTGGGCTTTTCGAGTCTGGAGGTGGCTTTATACATATGTGACGTAACGAAGCTTATAACAAAGTACCATTATTACAGATGTATTTTCTTAGCATTTTCGTCGCCATCGTCGTCGTTGGCTTGATATAAAGTCAGTACATCTCGTGGTCCACACGCCACAACTTCATATCGAGTCGGATCGTATCGAGTCAGTATTGTATGCGTGCAATTTTTGACACTTTATTTTTACGTGGCAGCGAAAAGGTTAGGCAAGACGGAGTCAATATGGCTTTAAACTGTGGAAAAATTAGCAAAGCCGGCTGGAATCGACTTGAATGGCCGTCGGTGATATCTAGTAATGTCAGTGGCCATGTTAGCGTAAAATCATATACAACGAACCTTATTAATGCTTCAAAACAAAAGTGAATTGTTAACAATGAACTACAGCCAACCTGATTGGAAATATCAAAAATTAGGATTTCCTTCTAGCAAGATCTGTGTAGGATAATATTACAGTATCACTAAATTACCAAGTATCACTCATAAGCCAAGGTTTGCCCTTGTGCTACAATATATACACATATCAAGAAATCACAATAGCAGCTATTATACCACAGGTATAGGAGTCACGTCGCTAGTATCCATTACTCGTATTGTTCGATTTCTTTACAACATTTCAGGCTTCCATTTTGTAAAACAGGCAAAACGAATATAACGGAAAAAAATAAAAGGCACGCTCGCTAAATTCGGTTAAAGCATTGTCATGCAAAACGCGACGAGGCAGAGGCATCGCGTCAAACGCTTGGGTACCTAAAGGTAAAACGTGCTTTTGCCTTCTGATCTTCGTGTCTGGAATTACCAGATTAACTGTCAAAAGGTAAGCCTCTCTGTTTTAAAGGTTCCGTAGGCAACTAAGAACTCTAATAGTTTTACTTATCAGTTTCTGTTCAATGCTCTGTGATCGTAAAGTCAAGAAGCTGAAATTAGTGTTTTAATAGCGGGGAAAAATAGGTAAAAAAAAACCGCCAGTGGAACCGGGGTGCTCGCTCAGCGGATAATGGCGCGGTCTTGATGAAAATCATGGATAAAATACTCACAAAAAGAAACAGTACTGCTGGAACAAATGGCAGTAATCTACTCTCGTAGTTCTATAGTCTCAGAGTGATTATTTATGTTACTTGCTGATCCTGTGAACTGCGTACCGCCTAATAACTACATTTTTTTTGTTTGTTTTTAATTAGTTGTTTTTTATCATAAAACTTGTATGTGTAAAGAGGTACTTACCTACACTTTACTTACTTGCGTACTTTTTACTTACCTACCAGTAAGTACTCGTAACACTTATTGTTATGAGGTTTGAAGACTGGGAGTGATTTTTTATATTTTATTATCAATATTCCAGTTTACCACTTACTAATCAGTGTCTTGATCTGTTTAACTACATTTAGATAGGTAGGTGTACTGTATTGTGGCGCGAGGCGAATTTCCCCAATTTTCTCAGTTCCGCTTTTAGTCCATAACTTATACTTCACTGTTCCTTTTTTTACATCATCCTTGTTACGATCAAGTTTATGGAACAGAATAAAAAATCCATTCCTGTACTATCGGTACATAACCTTTAACACAATCACGGCTGTCAGTAGCAGCGCTGGCGGCCAGCCGATTCTATATGCCTTATACCTTGTTGGCGAATTAAAAGCTACGGGAGAACCAGTGTAGTGGTAGCCCTGGGGTCCGAATCCGAAACAAACTATAACGCGAACTCGCACAGCTCGTTATTTAGAATCGTATCAATAACAAATCAAGTCATGAGATGTTGGATGAGAGTTCTAACGCACTTCATGAGTACTCAGAGAGTAAACTTTGCAAATGGTGTCTTCGATTGCCCGTTTTTTTTACTACAGCCATTCTATTTCATACTAAATATATATTTAGATTGGAAATAGATGATATTAAATACTATAAAACCAAAGACACAAATATAAGAACACCATCTACGAATTAAATCTTAAGATTTTTACCGCTGGTGTACATACTCGTAATGCGTATAAATACAGCAACCAAATCAGACAAGCCTTTTAGATACATTTGTTTGTGTGTGCACAGACAGTTGTAGACAATATTATAAATAGGTATATTTTGAAAGGGTATCGAACCTTTTAATATACATTGAAGGCCCGCTTAGAAGCAAAAACTCATTTAGCTCAAAACGCTTTACACTGTAGGCCATAGAGTTGGCCTCAAGTGATCCCACGGCAACTACACTATACCTACTCGTATTTTGACCTGTTAAATAAATCTACACATCGATTTATCATTTACCTCCTCCATCAAGATAATCTTAATTATTAGCCTCCTGCTTATGCTCTGATCTGATCAAGAATATTTGGTACTGGGTTTATGGATGTTATCAATGTATTTCAGTATTTATACGTATCTATAACATATATCGCAGTCTAGAATCTACAACAAAAACCTTGTTCAGCTGTGGTTCAGCTTACTGTGACGGTGGTTACATGTAGGTTAGATGGTCCCAAAATATTGATCGAACATGTGGAATAGCACAGTTGACCGCCGTCGAAACGCCGGGAGGGCCGGATGCAGTTTTATGTCCGCTCCAACGCCCCTTCATTTTATCTAAACTATTTTTATGACAATGTATTGGTGCTTATTTACTTCTCATCTATGGAAACATGTATGTGTATGTCTCGAACGCCGGAGGTCCTCGTCGCTTTTTCTTAAGTATATGTCATCTATTTCTACTTTTAATTTATATAGCAGTATTACTACTTAAAAATCAAAGCAAATCAAAATATTTCATAAAAAATAATTTGATTTGTTCTTACTTTTATGGAATCATGTCGAAAAAGCTTAATGGCAGTGAGTTATCATTATCAACAAGGGAATCAAGCGTCTTTATTCAGATTACATAATGTTCATTGCTTTGTATGTAACCCCATGTATAGTTACGCCATATTTATGTATTTGGATTGATAGAAAAAGTAATGAGATCTTTTCAAACTAGTGACGATATGTACCTAACTCGTATACCTGTGCTGTCATATGTCACAATTGCTGATCAGCTTTCGCTTTTGGTTAAACAACTGCCTTATTGAAGAATAAGTAAATAAATGTAAGGTAAAGTGGGGGGACAAGATGGAATGACTTGGGGGTAAGATGAAATATATTCCGTATCCCGGGGCATTACAGGTGACTTTTACCTAATCTTATTGCCCCTCGTATAGATATTTTTAAACTGCCGTATTATTGAATTTCACGAAGTGGTTATACTTATTGAGGGCTTCCTTATGGCCCATAGACCTCGTTAGCTCGGCACGCAGCGGCGCGGAAGCGGTGCCTTCAGCGCCTTTGAGAGCAAACGTCGTTATAATTGGATTGCCTCGGGATTCTTAGGGCAAACAGCGTAGTTAGCTGTGATTGCATCCGTTCGTCATACTCGCACAATCATTTTATACCTCTGTTATTTAAACATGTCATATGCGGCATAAGAAAATAAACAGTACCCTTACCATGAGTTGTGTCTTTGAGGTTTTCGATAACTAGTCTCGAGTTTACTATCTGTGCATCGCGTTCGCACTAAAATAGTACAAGTGAGACGCACAAATAGTAAACTCGATACTAGTTATCGAAAACCTCAATGTCACAACCCATATGGTAAGGGTACAGAAGTGAGTGTCGTTCGGCTATATGAAACGGTTTTGTAAAACGAAAGACAAAACTCAAATAGATTTAGTACAGATGTAGATTATCAAAAGTACCTACGTGAAGTCATTTAAATAAAAAACATATCAATCGAGACCATGGTTTTAGGATCTTGTCCGTAATGGAATCCCGTCATTAGTAAATGCAGGCATCAAATACCACCAAACCAAAATAAAAATATGGATATCGTTAGTGTAGTGTGTCGACCGATTGCGCAAACGTGGCAAACAAAATGAACTGCTGGTAATTCGAAAAACTCGCGGGGTTAGACGTCTAGATGTCAACTTTAGGCAGTCTTTAGCCGAACTCACGAAGACAATGTTGTCCTAGAAACGTGATAATTTCTAAAGTAAATAAATTATAGGCGTATACGTGTTTAAGTCCCGTTCCTTTGTAACAATAAATTGTTTTACAGAGTCGTTCGAAATTTTAATGTCAACGTCATGTAACAAACCAAAGCTCGACTTTATTATAAAGCTATAATATAATAGCCCTTTCACTGATTACACATTTGTTCCAAAAAACAGTTCATTATTATGCTGGTTACATGCTGTTTTTTAAATTATTATCGACTCATGTTACGTGTGTAAATAATTAAAATTAACTCATTCAATTTACAAATAAGGTTGTTCTAACTATTCGCTCAACGTAAACTGGTGCAATCCTAAAAGAAAACACGTGAGTATACTCGAAGAGATACCCAATCACATACACGGAACCCTTGAAGCCGACCCGTTTCTTTTTATTTACGCTACACTTTATTACTACGCCATGAAAGAGAACGCCCAGCGTCAAAGGCAATGAAACGGACTCTTAATAGACCCTGTGCGGTGCCTACATGCTACCGGTTACCAACCAGAGAAAGATAAAAGTTACAGACTTCGACAGCCGTTCATCAAAGTAATAGCAACAAAGACTCATTTTATAATTAGTAGTCAGACTATTGCAATTGAGGTGCCTAAGTTTTGTTTATAAGCAATCTGAAAACGCTAGAAACATGAATGTGATTTGAGTGAACTATCGACAAGATAAACATATTTTTTTTCGTAACAAGTTGTCACTGAAATGCTATATGTAAGCGATTTAGATCAGCACAGTTTATTTGGCTTGTTAGCACAAAATGAGTTACATATTCTAGTGGGCTACAATCAGCAAGAAGGGAGGCCAGCACGTAAAACTTGTCTTTATTACTTGTTTGTCTTTAAAACTACGAAGTCCCTGATAGTGCTCGAGCGCTCATATGCGAAGTATTTGAGAAGCAGTCAGAGCATGAAGGTAGGAGTACAGAAGTATTTTCTTTGAAGCAAACTTACCAAGATTTCTCGGATGCAGTGTTTTCTACATTGGAAAAAGGTCTTCTCGATAAAGATTCCATTTAGTTACAGCTTTCTGTAATTTAATTTAAAGTTAAGTTTCCAGCGTTTGGAGTTTTTTATGCATTAATAATTAAACCTACTTATTCTTGTCTTCATTACAGGTGTAGTGGAATATAAAAATCGGCATTAATTTAGAGGCTAGTGAAAATTACTAGTAGGTAGAATAACCTAGAAATAACATATATTGAAATACTTTTATGTCATAGATCTACTTATGAAAAAGTAATCTTCAAGTTCCACCAGTGCCCGAGCCCGGACTTGAACCGGCGTCTAAAGCTTTAGTCTAGTTGCTAAAAAAATTTGCAGAACTTCAACACGCCTCTTATATTATAATTATGAACCGCCATTTTCAGCATTTGGGCTGAGGTCGTTAATTATGATTTTATTGATTTAGTTCTAGCTTTTGTAGCATCATATTCAATATTAACCATTCAATCAAAAGTTATAAATTGAAATGGATGTCGGTGCCTGAATTAAAGTTGTTGCATAATCATTCGAAATTCCCGTGTTACTACTAATATCTACTCATAGATACCTCGCAATCCAAATAAACTGTTACGCTTTAATAAACTCGCAATCATAAAGAGCGCCGCGGAACCCATTTGTGCTCGTTCTTATTTGTTTTTAAAGGGAACTGAAGCCAATTTACGAGGCGGGGACTGCGCGAGCAAAATAACGTTTGACAGCTTCCGCGGACGCCTTTGTAGCAGCCATTAGAAAGAGCGCTAAGCGTGAAAAATATTGTGCTGATGTTGAGCGCACTTTCATCCCGGCTTACATAGTGGCCGAGTATAGTAATGGATTCGACGGTCGCCAAGTTAATAGTGTATTAGAAGCTTCGGGATTGACCTGTCTTTCAAAAAACGTATTATGTGATAAGTGAAAAGAAATAAAAATAGAATAAATTACGAGTATTGCCTGCGAAAATATTGATGTATTGCCTAGTGTAACATAACATTTTTCGAGTATCGTTACACTACACATACACTACATACTTAAAAAAAGTATTTAACTGCCTTATTAGTGAAACATGCGAGCGATTTTTTTTCTTCCACATCATATGTTAAAAATCCCTTTCGCTAATTTTAAGTATGATCTACCTTACTGTGTTTGTGTAAATAGTTCAGTTATTTTTTTTAATATTGTTTTTACGAGTATTATCCCTATTGCTCTAGTCTAGTAGGTAGGAAATTGATAATATCTTTTTTTTTTCATTTGTGCCAACAAATTGTTAGGTTTGGGTTGGTCTTATTTAGTGGAAAATGTATTGTTTTAAATACTATTATATAAGTACTATATATTTAAGACTTGTACTGTTTGTGCCCTATAATAATAACGATTCGTTATTGGATGTACAGCGTTATAAATAAGTTTTCTAGGTACTGTATTTACTAGTATATAACTCTGCTTTCATAACGGAAAAGCTTTTGAGATTGAAGAACAATTTTCCTAGAAGGTCTTTTAAACGTACAAAGTCGTTGCGATCAACTCGCAGACATCAAAAGGCGCGAGTTTCAAAAGATATTTTATAGAAGTGCGCTGTTTACAGAGAGAGGTCGCGCGCAGACTTCTAACATTGTAATGTAGGTGAGTAACTCGTTTTATTCAGTTGCCAAGCATGTATTTCTAAAGACGGTGTAATTTGAATTGCCGCAAAGTTTCGAAATACTTGTTTTAAGCGGCGAAAGTACAAGGCGACAAAAGACGTCGATGCGGAGAAATTATATTTGTTGCGTTATTGTTGAGACAAACCGAACCGAGACAAATTTGGTATACTCAAAATATATTTCGAAATATTTGAGACGCTCTGTTTAATTATTGTCCCAGCGGCTGGGCTTCCGTAACGATGATGTTATGACAGCGTTAGTCACTCACAATTTATATGAATAATTTATTTATTCTTACAACAGGTAGAAATCCGAATAAGATCTATTGAGGTATGTTTGTCCTAAATAGCCGGTGTTAGATAGATTTCAGTGTAGTGTAATGTGTTCGACCATCGAATACTCACCCCAATACGGAGAAGGCACCATTATACAATATTGCCTATTATGAAGCCGTTGCTCAGATAACTTGTTTCTCGGGGTTCTAGTAGCAAGATTTGCCAGTAACTATCTAGTCGATTGGCCGACAGGCCACTAAAGATTCAATAAGATGCGACAGGATGCGTTACGATATATCATCAATACATAGAAAAAACCTCGTAAATTGTTCAGTCAATAGAATGTAAAAAAGACGTAATTATATATGGGACGCGTACAGAGATCCTGCGTTTCTGCTTCGACTATCTATGTCAGATACGAGATAGTTTCAAAGAAGTGAAGATATATATTATACTTCCTACACTAGCAGTCAAGGCTAGCATCTTTAAATACAGGCAGTGGCGCTAACGCCTGACTTTTGAAGCGCTCATTTTGTATACGTTGTGACTAATTAGGCTAGTAAATAGTAGTAGTCGGACTGGTGAAGGCTGGAGGTGTACCTTGAAACTCAACATGGATGTCTCCATAACTGCAGTGGTCATTGTCGCATCTATAATCTGATTTAAATTGATAGTTCCGTAGTTCACTTGAATCTCTTTCAGTTTCGTCACATCCGTCTTAGAAAAAGGTTATTTTTTACAAGAATGCTGAAATTTAGTAGATTGGTAAATTGGGGTGAATTTATTATTACGCTTCCACCCTGTGTGCAACGTTAGATAGAGAGTCATTGAACGATGGTATGCTAGTTATCCAACAAGTTTAAAACGTATCAACAAAAGAAAATCTCGAAAGCCCGTCTAAGACTGCAACATCAAAGCAGGTACTGAGACGGCCACTCAGCGTAACAAGATCTTTCAAGTTAACTATTTGTTTCTAAGCATTGTTTGAATAGTTACTCGTACTTACCGTAGAAACTGCATAGTTTGCAAAACCACTGCGAGTTAAGGCACCTCTAAACGATGCCCGTGTTTCCAGGCATGTTAAGTCCCTACTTTACATGCTCGTCTCAGTCACAGCGTGCAGTACCCTTACCATGAGTTGTGACATTGAGGTTTTCGATAACGAGTATCGAGTTTACTATCTGTGCATCTCCCTTGTACTATTTTAGTGCGAACGAGATGCACAGATAGTAAACTCGATACTCGTTATCGAAAACTTAAAATTCACAACTCATGGTAAGGATAAAATAAAAAATGAGGTGGGTGGTGGTAAGGTGAGTATTTCTATAATTTCGAATGGTCTGATGAGACCCTAGAGACAATATTATGTTCTTTTTTACTTGTTTTGCTTCTTGTTACAATATTAAATCATTATTCTATTCTATTCATACCAGTTTAAAATCATGTTTCTAATTTCAATCGTTCAAGCCTGAAAACTAAATACAGGACAACCAGGGGTTATTAAAATGTTCAAGCACTTTCCTTTTTTTGAAAATAATTAATTTAGAACATAATTATAACTTTATTAAACATATACATAGAAGGTAGTTTATTGTAAACTTTCATTAATTTCAATCCATTTAGTAGTTTTTTCGTGATAGCTCACAAACTTTCGCGTTGTAATATTATAATATAAGTAGTAAAATACAAATAGCTATCGGTGAGGTGTGTTGCTGTCACTGTCAAAGGTGCCGCCCGTGATGAAGGGGTGGAGTACATTCGCCGGAGGACTGGCTTCATGCTGATGGTGCAAGCCGCGGTCCCGGCATTACGTGCACTTCTGCTCTTTTGCGGTGTGCGGGCCGCGATCCCGCCATTACGTGCACTTCTGCTCGTTTGTGGTGCGCGGGCCGCGATCCCGCCATTAACGTGCACTTCTGCTCGTTTGTGGTCCGCGGGCCGCGGTCGCTGCTGAACACCATTTGAAGCGCGGATTTCTGGCCCACGGAGTACTTCCTTTCTTTATCTGTGTTCTGGCCGAAGGGGGTGGAGTTCGGAGGTTCCGGGGCAATCTGCCCCATACTACTCGGGTGCAACGAAGCCCCAGTGCCGCTTTGCCAAAACCTAGATAGTTTTATTTTATTTTATGTTATTCTATGTATTTAGTTACATAACGCATTGGTCTTATACTGTAAAATCACGTTAACTTATTTGAAATTAATAATCGTCTTATTTAAGCTTATGTCATTTAACGACACTCCACGCCATAATTGCCACCATTAATGAGCTAATGCGTCCCTCAATCTTATGTTATGTTTTTCCATTTGAACCTATGTGTTATTTAATTAACATTTAAATGGTTTATTCTCACTATAACGACACCCGGAATCCAGAGGATTAGAAGTAGAAATAGATACGAATGTTTAAATAGTTACTTAGTACTGAAGCTCCATCGATTTGCAAAAACCGCTGCTAACTACGACGCCACTTGGCGATGGCCGACGGCTTTTTAGACATGTATAAGTACCTACTCTACAGTCAGAGGATCTACCGCGAACATCGTAAATCTCAAATTCCGAACAAATGTCTCTGTCACTCTAATTTATTGGAGCAAAACAGAAGATGCCCGAAATTTTCTTTAATGTTCGCGGTAGGCCCTCAGAGAGCGGTCGTACCTAAATCCTATTATCGATGAAAACAGACTTTCTAAACAGAATGAAAAGTTTCATTGTCTAGGTGTCTACCTACATTAGGTCTACAGGTATCTAATCGGCAATGAAGAAAATCATTTCCATAATCTTATCTGTCCTTTTGCTGCCGCCGCCGGCGAGATGAGATCTAATTTGAAACTCGAGCAGATGTGCTTTACGGGACTCATAATCTCTGTCAGGAGATAAAGGAATCGACGGTAAGATCTTGTATTCATAGATATAAATGTAACATACCTAGACTTACATGTAAATTATGTAACATTTTATTAAGGATCTACACTAATTAACCACGCCCACCTGTTAGAGGCATATTTATAGCTCTCGTGCTTGAAAGAACGAGATGTAAGGTCGTAGTGTTTTTGTAATTCAGAAAAATATGATGTTAACTTGTATTATATTTATGCATTTAAATCGCCAGCCTTTACATAACACAGAATACCATCATTCAAACTAATTTATGTTGTTTTAAATTGCACCGTTAACGAATGCTAAGGAAAATAAGGACCCAACATTGATTTATTTTTCAACGAGAAAATTTCCAACGATCGTGTTATGGCTTTGGTCAATTATTTACTAAAATATATAGCCAAAAACTGACATCCAAAAATGAGCCATGTTCCTTTTCCCAGTCGGTCACTGCAGTGCTTGAAATTTTCAAGTAGAAAAAGTTGAATAACCTCATTAATTTTCAATATGGCCTTAATTGTTTGGCCATGGTTTATTCAGTCACTTGCGCGAAATATATGTATTTAATCTTTATTGCACAAAAAGTGTACTAGCCTATTAACCTTATCTAATTGTCTACCAGTCAACCTTAAAACCGAAACTTATTAATTGATTCAGAATCGACGAATGAAGACCTACTAAGTACGAAAACACATATGTGCATAACTGAGGCTCTAGTGTAAGTTTCTTTTAACGTAAAAAAACCGTCTACTAACCATTACTATGAGTCTCTGTGCTTCTAAATAAATAATTTTTATTTTATTTTATTTTTATTAATTTTTTAACGTTTTTGAATGATAAATGATGGATACCAATAATTATGACTAAGTACATTAAACAAGTTTTAGAGTTAATTTTTTCCACGCGGTATGAGGTGAAAAATTATGTGTTTCATTCGGCAGCAAAGTGTGTTCCCCTTTCGTGCTTTTAAACCCTCCCAATGCTCAAGATTCAACTCTTTGAACCACTCGCTATGGTCCTGGTTCAATTTTGGAATCTTTCGCTAGCTCGGGGTCTCAATATTAGCACGAGAAGGTAAACACTAACTTTGCCCCCTTGTATAACAAATAAGTTTGGGACGGATCCTGGTGTGGGGTGCTACCTGCGTGGATACACTGGCGCCGTCCCATCTCCAACGAACTAATGTAAAAGCGGGTGCAGCAGCGGAAAGCGCCGAAATGTATAAACAATTAAACAACAAATATAAGGGCCTGGGCAGAGAGTACCATTTTGTACCGTTTGGCGTAGAAACGCTAGGCCCATGGGGCCTCACATGACTTACCCGCCAACATCCTTGGTAGAATGCCTCGACGGCCTTGTTTAGATTTAATGTAGTAATTAGTTAAGTACTAATAGTTATTATAAATAATAATATTTTAATTTATGTAAATAAAGATTTTTAAAATATATTTTATTTTATTTTACTCCTGTATGTTGCTCATCTACAATGTAATTTGTATGATGTTACAGCCCTGTTAGCATAAAATGTTTAATTATTTCGCAATGATTAGTCTCTTCGTCTGCTAATTCAGTGCAAAAGAAACAATACATAGCAGAGTCAAGTACCTCCATATATTGCTATTCGATTATGTCAGGCGCTTTTCACCAAACCAATTCTAAATGATCAGATCCCCTTCGATCCAAAATAAAGTAAACTAACTTAAATTTCTATTTTTATAGATTTGAAGAATTAGTGAAACTCATGATGCTTGTAATATTATGAGTATTATTTGTATTATACGCACAAAACAAGAAATATTTAAAGTAAAACAAACCTATGAATAGGTATAAGGAGATACAGTTATTAAAAACATGTTTTTTATTCATCAGTTAAAAAAAAAATTGTTCAGCATTCATCGTACGAATGGCAACATAAGATTACTTAAAATAAACAGGTAGGATTTATACTTTAATGTCCTATAATTAGACTCTGCTATCTTTACTAGAACTTCACTGTATGTACATAAGCACTCTAGTTTGTAACGAAACTAAACTCATAAATTCTGCCCTTACATTTTGCACGTCGTCTCCCCCAAACTTTAAGACGTGTGCTATCTACTTTCAAAGTATTGAAGCGCATCAATCTACTAAAACTTGGCTTAAAATGTACAGATAAGGTCAAAATATCGATACTACCAAAGTGCCAAAATATGTAGACATGGACCTTATTGTCTCAACATTTAGGTACATGTATACATATTTTGGGACGTCGGTCGTTTATATAACTTTTACCTAGTACAGGCGAGAACTGTTCATCATATCCCCTAACCGAACTACAAGTTTGACAGTTTTGCTGAATACCCACTGTTGAAAAACTAACCCCAACGGAGGGGGTTGGGGGCCCTTAGGGAGCTTGAGCGCCCGGGGCGTTTGGGGCTAACTTTAAGATATCGCGTTCCCCACATATTTATATAGTTAATGTTTGGTACGTTTTAATCGAGCTTCCGTCAGTTTTGTGTGGTGCTAGCTAGTACAGTTGCTATCAGAAATATCGGAGCTGTGGAGGTGGTCACAAATATCTGAACGTGCACCTCCACAGCTCCGATATATTTAGCGGTTTTGTTATCTAGGCCACTTGGTATCTTGTCACAGTGACATGACTATGAGATATCTATGGGCTTTCATATGGATTTCCATTGCGACAAGGTACTGTCAGCAGCAAAAGTGGCTGAGCGGATGAAGTGTTCAGAAATAAAAATACCTTTATATTGTAAAATTGATATTGTAATACCACCTAATTCTATCTAAGCGGCTTGATAATATAAAAGAATTATGATAACGAGTTAATTTGTATGACATAACACTTTAGTCGATTTTGAGAGTATTTTAAAGACTAATGAGAGTCAGGAGATTTAAGTAGCTGCTTGATGTTTTAAATCTGTTCCATGAGGCATTTTTAGATTACTCTTGAGTTTAGAGAATGTGCTAAAATATATTGGGTGACTTTTAATTGGTGGTCTGTAAACAACTACTAATAAACCACTTTATTTTCATATAAATACAAATAATTACAATAATTAACTACTTACTTAATTAAATCTAATATAGGCCCTTGAGGCATTGTACCAAGGATGCCGGCAGCATTTCCAAGTTATATCGCCATACTGTTACGTTGTGCGAGGAAGCCGACAGTTCTACGGTCACCAGTTACGTCAACCAGACGCTTCGCAATTTCTGCAAAAATTGTGCGCGCCGGGACCCCATGGACATCTAGCGGTTCTACGCTAAGCGGTACAAAATGGTACTCTCTGTCCAGGCTCTCTTACGTGTTACGTTGTATTTCGGCGCTTACAGCCGCTGCACCCGCTTTCAAATTAGTTCGTTGGAAACTTCACGGCGCTAGTGTATCTATTTATCCATCTACTAATTATAGGACATGTTTTTTTAAGATAAAAAAGAAACGCAGGGGATAAGGAATACAAGGAAGGAAAATTATACTTAGTAGATTAAAACCCATCTGAATATTTAATATACATGTTGCACCCCATCTGTATATTGTTTTGAGTTTTTATTCACATTCTCATATTTGCACCACAGGTTTGCACGTTGACACTTCTTCTCAATCTTAATTCATGCAATGTTATGTAATGTAATTGAAATATAACTACAAGAAAATTTTAAAATATTTATTGAACTTAGTTACACTTACATTAAGTACTTAAGAATTAAAATTAAAATAAATCTCAAATCATCAACAGGTTTGGCATATATGTATAGGTAGGTGACTGCGGTCCCATAGTAAACCTCTTTAACAAATTTAACATTTTTGAGGCTAAATAAATAATCTAGAGCCTAAACTAACTTAAGAGATCAAAACTTCAATCAGGTAACGACAAAAAATATAAGGTACTTAATGTCTTATAATTATAGAATTTGCTTTTTTTTAAAGAACAACGTTAGAAAAGTACGATCTGTAATTATCTTTTTCCGCTAATATCACCAATCACCAATTATCACATTAGTCGATACTTCGCACCGCATCGTGCGCACTTTGGATTCACCGAACAAGCTATGACGTACATTAAGATATTTATTAGGAACAACTGCTTTACGAGTAGATTCACTTTACAAAACGTCTTTAACACGGGTTTGATCTCTCTTACTTTCCGCATTATACTTAGCGTACCAGTCATGTATTAATACGGTAAAAATAAACTTCGCATAAAATTTATAACACAACCGATAAAAAGTTATTTTAAGCAATTAAATTTACCAGTCCTACATTAACGAGGTTTGCTAATTTAACTAGCTCCTTAATCGTTCGTGTCTATAAATCATTAGGTCATGCTTGGCATGCGAGATTTTTAACACTTCTTCTGATCCATTACCCCTTATGAACCCTACACAACTTCGACACCGCTATCTCTTGATATGTTCCACAAATATACACCTCTCTTTATTATCACAGCCCTTAATTTAGCAAGATAAAATTTACCATTAAATAACAGAATTTTAAAATTTAAAATATAAATTAAGAATTAACGGATGGTTTGATTCCATTCAATGTTAAGTACAACAATAGAATTAAATAAAAAGTAGATCCTATTATATAACCGTTTTTTTTTTAATACCTACATCATTTAAAAAATTCTACTATTTTTGAGCGTTGTTAATTTGTTCCCTATGATAAGTTAAAAATATATTATTATACATTCTTTTCTGCTCTGTTTTTCTTCAATTGTTTGGCCATGGTTTGGTTTATGCTTGAATTTCGTGTGAAAAGAGACCATGGCACTGTAAAATATTTTGAGCGTTAGGGCCAAGTAACGTCATGTCATTGTCATTGAGTTAACTGTTCAGACAAGGTCTTCTATTGTTTTCTATTATTAAGTGTCACCATAAACCACCAATCATGAGAACTGAACCATGAAGTGGTAGAATTGATCAAAGTTCACCGGCTCCAGCTCAAATTCTTTTTCTGGTTTGTGCAACAGCTCAGGATTCCTTTTGAGGAAATTCCTAACCCAGTCCTCGCCGGCCATTCTCGAGTTCGTATCAAAAGGGTGATTCAAGTTGTTGTCTTCGGCATACTGGTACGCCAGTTCGCGAATGTCCCGGCGAGATACTCCCATGAAGTATTGCTCCATACTCTTGATATAGCCGACTAAGTCTTTCTCTTGGCTTTCCGTGAAGACGCGTCTGTAGTGCCCCATGACAGGTTTGGGGTCGTCGGGCTGCTGGTAGCGTATCTTGCTAGCGCGTCTCTGCAGGGTGGAGCGCGGTATGTGAAACGTCCTGGCGGCCAGTTTGTACCCCATCTTCCCCGAAACAACTGCTGCTACAGCCCTCGCCATGTCGGCTTCGTTCCAAGACTGGCGGCCGCTCATTCTTTCGTATTTCCTCACCATTTCACTCTGAAATAAAAATAATAATTCAATTAAAACACGTATACTCACAAATGACGTAAAATCCATAGCCACACTGAATTGTAATGCGGAAAAATACGATAAGGAAAGAACAATTACAGATATCTACCTACAAGAACAAGCGATTTCATAATGTTGCTATAGCCCAGCAGTGCTAAGTTGTAACGTGAATCTTTGGCCACAGTATGTGTGTCAATGTCGCGCGCGGGGCTACACGGGTGACCACGAATGGGCAATGCTAGTGGGCGAGAACTTCCAACCTACAGGCTTGCGGCGTTTAACTCGAACAGCTCGTTGCCAGTGCGTCACGCTAGTGGTTGGAGCGTCATGATACGGACTGTTTGACCGAACTATGACTGTATGAGTTGGTTACACAGTAGGTACGACCCACTTATGACGATTCTAAAGGATTCAAAGAACAGTCAGCGTCAAATAGCAGCTACCTCAGTAGCAATACATTGGCACGTATTTTTATTTTTATTAACAAAAACTTAAAAATAATATATGAAAAAATGTTAATTGGTCTTTGTAGTCACTATCTACCTACCTAAAAGCTCTGGGCCTCTTTTTAAGCAACAAATATGCTTGTCTCAAATGACACATTGCATTTATGGAACAGTGGGCTCTTCTTTTTAAACTATACAATTGCGTACCTATATTACACAGTATTTACTGGCAATAAATAAAAACTAAAATCAATCGTTTTTTAATCATTCTTTTGCCTGAACCTTTACTACGAAAAGCCAAATTGATGGTGTTTAAACCAGTTGTTGTAGTTATTGATTGATATATTTAAAATACTTTTATTTAAGTTACCTAAATTGTAAGTGCAGTATCGGAGTGTATATTGATTGAGTCGCAACAAGCGGCAACGCGATGTCTCTCAATGTTCGGCGAAGGGTAACCGCAACCTACCGGTTTTGTGGACCACGTTCAATGCCAACTCGAGGTGAAAAATATACACAACCCGGGCCTCAGCGTGTATTACAAATAACCAAATGATTGAGCAGTACTCTGCCTGATGTACTTAATTTACCCAAGAGCAAAACAACATTGAACATTTTTCATTTAACTACATACACCCAATAACTTAATAATTCGTTCAAAAGAACATCATACAAAAAGAATAATTTAAAATGTCAATAAGTACTTGCAACACGCAACTCCGGCTAATATAGTAACTAGCAGTCATTACTAATCGTGCTTTTTAGTCTAGTTTCTAACTGCAACCGCTGTCTACTTAACCATCTAGTTTTACAACTCATATGCGCATGGTAAATGATAATCATAATTCAAGTCCATTCAAGGCAAGAAAGTAATGCAAACTGGAGCGGGTGCGGTGCATTGGTGAGAGGAAAAGTCGACGAGCTCCTTTCAATTTTATCGTCTTGGGCCCATGCCCTAAATGAAGCGAATGCAATAAAAGCGCGGCGCCGGCGAAGGTGAGCGGATGATACTGCAACACGCCTATCTGTTCAAATACGCGTTGCTAACCATGCATAAATAAAATGCAATAAAACTTTATTACAATACAGCGGAATAACTACACAGACAACACGAATGCATTCGGTTAGTGATAGTGAAACGTCGGCGTTACGGCTGCGTTGAAGTTTTACTTGCAGAATCGTACTTCAGATAGTGATATGGCGTGTTTTTCCAGCGCGATAACTCGGGAAACGCCGAGGCCCCTGGTTTGTATGTAGGTATGCGTGTGCACGCATGCCTCAATACTTTATGTTTACCCGTTGGCACCTCATTTGATAAAAAATAACTTACTTATTCTTTCAAACGACCTATTCAATTGACACAATAACTTTGCTAATGACTGTCATTTAGACGTAGCATTATTTAGTTTAGCACTAATCGGAAATACCATTCGATAATGATCCGACGTCCTTGATCGACCGTGTCATTTACTCAATCTGTCAAAAAAGAAGTACGTCGTCATCGGTCAGCTGTTTGCGTCCGCTCCGTCAAATGCGTCTATCAACAGAAGCCCGTACTAAGTCACTTTTACTACGCGACGTTTTGAAATAATTTTGTATCCATTGCGGGCCAAATTGGTTAAGCACCTCGAGATACCTTACAATCTAGGACCGGACGGAGCAATGGAAAGCGTATTTAACATACGATACGTCTTGGAAACGTTATCGAGCGAAACTACGGTAAAGGTACGAGCACGGCGTGAGGCGAGGTTAGTGTGACGCGTGACTTGCAAGGTCCCCGCTGCAATGCACGATGCGCCAAGGTTGACTCGTTCTTCTATACAAGAAACTACGGTCCAATTAACAATAAAAAGTATAATTACATACCTAATAGTATAGGCGTAGATATGTAGCACCGTTATGTGGGATCGCTGCACCCACCAGCGACGAGAGGAGAAATCTGCAGCGGCTTGTCACCTAGGTGCATCGGTCGCTGCAGCTAGACAATAACTTTTCTAGCGTGTGTGACGTGGTGACTAGGGTAGCATGCGAGGAGCTCAGATAGATAGGTAAGTGCTCAAAACTCACCGTCTGTGCGTTCGGGAGCGCGTAGGCAGCCGGCAGGGGGGGTGGAGTGGTGGGCGAGACTGGCGCTGGGTGGCTGCGGCGGTACGTGCGACCAGGCGGGCGGCGCGCGCGGCACTGGCGCGGGGCCCGTCTTGCCCCGCCGGCGGCCCTGGCCGTGACGTCATCTGGCCAGGGCCCGACTACGCACAGACTATTTTTGTCCGCACCTAATTATCTAGATCCTTTGTTCAGCGGAGTACCTACTTACCTTACTGAAAAGGAAATTCTATATTATATAGCATACTCTTGACTCAGTATATAGGCATAACAGTTTATGTATCTATTTAAACTGTTTTAAATTGTACCTAATGCTGCCTTTCAGCTTATCAATATAACAAGGCTTACCAAGGATTCATATCTACTAAAGTAAATAAATTGTAATTGTGCATTTCTTATAATTTCCAACCAATAAGCAATTTAACTTGACATCATTATAATGCACAGTATGTATATTCAACAACAAACGAATTGCAGTTCATTATGCAATGATGCAACAATTCAAAACAATAATGGCTGACGTTTCATTTTACTTGTCATAGGATCTTGCGTTTTGTTCATTCACCTAGTTCCTAATCTTTTGCACCTGAGGAACCCACCTATCTATGTTGCGTTATATATATACAACTTATCAGCTTATCATTTGGTTTCCACAATCGTTCAATAAAGAAAAAGAAAGATATTTACATTTCATGGTATAATGGTATAATACGAGTAGTATGTACAGTCAGCTGGAGAGAAAAGGTACCCCCTCTGTCGTATATGCTGGCACATTGGTTCTTTTTTTCTGTACCCTTACCATGAGTTGTGACTTTGAGGTTTTCGATAACGATTATCGAGTTTACTATCTGTGCATCTCGTTCGCACTAAAATAGTACAAGCGAGATGCACAGATAGAAAACTCGATACTCGTTATCGAAAACCTCAATGTCACAACTCATGGTAAGGGTACTGCAGCTAACCCTACAACACACTCATATGTACATGTAGTGTTCAATAAAATTGGGAGCTGGTAGTCAGTAGCGAGTCTTCTTAAGTTCGGATTATAAAACTAACTGAATTGGTTGAAATTAGAATTTGGCTTTATGTCTTTGCACACTAGTTGTTGAATTTATAACCCAGATGCACGCACAAATAAATGTATATTTATATTACTCTGACTTTAGACCTTATGGAGAATGCATCTCTCTTGCCTCATTGACGAATGGTTTATTCACTTGTGCAACGTTCCAATCATTGAGACAGCATTTGAGTTGCGTCCAAAATTATAACCTGTAGAAAGAGACAATTTTATTAATTCTGCGCCTCATTTGGTATGACAGGCATTCTCCATAGGGCATACTTTTTGACTTAAACCTATATGCTCGGACGCTCAGAAAAGCCCACGTATAATGTGAAAATACATGTAACAGTGCATATAAACAAGGGACAGTACACAAGTATATGCTACAGGCGTTGGACAGGCGCCAGCGATTTAATCGCTGAGTGACAACGGAGATGCCCGTCGGACTAAACTGAGGCCAAAATTGCAGCGGCGCAGCGAGTGACTCATGGGTTTGTTACCCGTGGAAATGGGACGCGAAGCGGCTCGGACCATGCGTAATAGTGAATTCCCGCAAATGGAAAATTGTAGATATTCTCTCATCTTTTTTTTTATACAACGACGGTGGCAAACAAGCATACGGCGCGCCTGATTGTAAGCTGTTACCGCCTATGGATGCTTGCAACTCCAGAGGATTCTCGCGTGCCTACCCTAAAAGTTGTTAGAGCTCTGGGAACCTTAGTCACCATCAGATCATCACCTTATCTGAGTTTGCTAAGATGTGCTCTATATCGTATTTAAAAAGGTCAGTACCTGTTTTGTCCTGACAGTCCCATAATGATATATGTATAGTTATTTATGAGAAATGAACCTTTTTAAGGAAATTGCTATATAAAGCGCTGACCATAATGAATGTTTCATACGTACAAAAACTATTCGTGTGATAAATTTGCATTATAATAGCTTTCTGTTGCTATGCTAAGTAGATTGACAGTCGTCCCGACGCGACGTTTAGAACCTTTTAGCAGCGTTCGTAGTCATCGGAAGGCCCATGAGACGTCGGGATAAATTTTAAATTAGTATACGCAGTATAATCCGTTTTCAGTTGTTTACATGTTTTATAATATAATGTACATTTATCACGGCAAGCGGAGACAAAATATAGATTAACAGTTTACGAGTTTAATGTTTTTTCATTATCTTAAACAACTACTGCGAGCGTTGGGGAAGCTATGATCTCCAATGTTTAGTACCTAATTATTATGTATATTTAATTTAATTACAATTTGTTGCACAATAAAATAATATTCGATTGGCGGATTTAATGCCAAGTTGTACCCGTATACCACTCAACCTTATGCCTAACTAGAGCTTGGTGGAGGAGAACGATTAAATTTAATATAAGCGGGCTGCTCTCAAAGCGGTTTTTCCTATACGAATAATCTTGTGTAGGTACTTGGAATGCAATGGAAAAGGTGGGAATGTGGTGGGAACCTTGTGACACCGGACCATTCGAGACATTGATAATATTAATCATGAATTCGATATCTGCACGCACCCAGCTACTGGAAGGTCATTATGCAAAAATGATAACGCTCGATCCGCTAATTATCGGTGTAGTCACGAATTCTAGCTGCATGGATGCACGCTGTATATTTACAAACACGATGATTGCAAGTAGAAAACTCTCAGGGTACAGTTGAGGGATTGTGGAGCCACTTGCCAATGTTCGTAATTTAGCCGTGTTAGTTTTAGTTGATTAGTGTGTAACGCTCGATTTGCACTACACGGCTAGTATACTCAAGTGGCTTAACATTCTTTGTACGTGACTGTACATATTGATACGTTAAGACGGAGAGGATGATGATGTACTTAGAGGCTGTTAAAGCGTAAAAGGTACCCATGGAGGCCATCGAGCGGTAGTGGGTATAAGTACAGTCGACTACAAATATTGTATAAATTTTTTCACCTTAATCCTTTGTAATAAGGTGCAAAAGTGTATACATATCTTTGTAGTCGACTGCACTATACAAGCACACAGATGACAACAAGCTGGGTTTTCCCGTGGATTCCCAACCCTTGTTAAGGTATTCCTTCTTACAACAAGACGTGTAAGAAGGAATACCTTAACAAGGGTTGGGAATAACTATTCCTCATACTACTCTATAATGACTTCCTCTCTATAGTTTAACCCTGTTTACGTGTACAGCAAGAAGCTAAGCCGCAAGAGTAAAAGTTTCGTTTTTTTATCTCAGGTCAGAGGTGTAGGGTTAGAACCGGTGATAGATTTTTTTTTTTAAGTTTTATGTGCATTGTTATGTGCCTAAATCGAAAAATCTTTACATTATACATAGACTTTAATAATTATTTTATGATTAATTTAAATACATAAGGTAAGGTAAATAAGTAAATAAAATATCCACCTTACATATGAAATGACAACATGTAACTAACTTACCTATTGTTTTATCAGTCATTATCCTTCTAAGTTTACATTGCATACAGGTGTTCTGTTTTGCAACAATATTGTGGTTTACGAGTAGGTCCCTAGTAAAAATTGTAACAAGTGAGTCTCCAATGTCGCGTTATCAGCTAAATTCACACGACGATTGAGACGCATACTTTTGATGTCATTTCTTATACAAAGCGACTCGTGTTCATTGTAACTATTTAAGTGTTATATTGACAACCAATTTGTCCTAGTGGGTAGTGACCCTGCCTATGAAGCCAATGGTCCTGGGTTCAAATCCCGGTAATGGAATTTATTTGTATAACGAGCACAGATATTTATTCTTCAATTATGGGTATTTTCTATGTATTTAAGTATTTGTATATTATATATACATATACTTGGCTGAGTACTCACAACACAAGGCTTCTGGAGCTTACCGTG
This sequence comes from Grapholita molesta, assembly GCA_022674325.2. NCBI lineage: Eukaryota > Metazoa > Arthropoda > Insecta > Lepidoptera > Tortricidae > Grapholita > Grapholita molesta. Next base: position 15,338,064 of record CP053124.2, on the reverse strand, counting down.
GAGCATAGTCAATTTATGTAAGAATGTCTTGTAATATCTATTTATATATTTATTTTAATATACCTACTGACGTTATTAAATGGGCGATAAGACACATAATGCTAATTATTTTGCGAAATGAATGAACGCGAGAGAGAGAGACGAAACCAAAAAAGGGAATTAGGAGATTTTTGTCAGTGTCATAATTTAAGCGTTGTAAACGTTCTCAATACAGGTTAAAATGACAAAATGTTTCTACAATAAAGTTGTTCTAAAGTTTGTTTGCTTACATAGATGACTACTAGAAATCATTAAAGTAATCAAGTACAATAAGTGCTGGCCGGGCAATTAACAAAAACGTACATTGATAAGACGGGGCGGCCGGCAATCCCTACATGTCCTAGCGAGACTGATAGCTCTTATCTCAATCACGTACGGAATGGAAGACACGTACACGGCGCCGTCGAAGCCATTTTGGATGGGGTATTACAACACGCTAGCAGTAACAGTGCTTGTCGTATACCGTGCTTAATACCGAATCCCGTCGGCTTAACTAACTTTCCACATAGTTCAACAGTTTTCCTAGCGATATAAAGAAAACGCAAAGCCGTCTTGTCTTGGAACTTTTGAATAAAACAATATTTTAATATATTAGTATTTATCCTGGCTTAGGAGGTCTTGATTGCTTGTACATTAAACATTTGTTTGTAGTTTAAAATTTAAAATACATAGTTTGGAAGCTTTCGTAAGGCCGTAACATGAGTGTTATAATCATATTTTATATAGATGTGTTTATTTTACGTGAAGGGAAACCAGTTAATCGGGCCACCCCAGCTCCTCAAGCAATCTTACCAAGCCTTTCATTGCCGTACCAGAGAACCTTCGAAGGATTGTCTGTGTCACTTTAATAAGGTCTTAATTAAAAATTAAAAAAAAGATGCCCGAAATTTTCGGACTTCGATTTTCGCGGTAGGCCCTCAGTTAAACATGTTAGTAGCAGTATTATAGCAGTATCGAAAAAGAAAATCTAATATCTGTAAATATGCTTGGTGCAGTACCTAAACTACTACAATTTTTACCAGCCCAAATCAATAGCTGCTAAGATAATTGCAATTCTAACTTATCTAATTATTGATAAAAAATACGATGGAATGGAATTGGAATGGAATTAAATTACGCCATCAAAGTAGACAAAAGGAGAGCGCCGTATAATTAGCTGCCCTTTAGTAACTCTGTATGTAATAATAAATGCTAAATAAGAAGAAAGATAAAGTTGACGTCAATAAAATTACAAGATGTGGGTCAGCGTGGACATATAAAATTCTTACGCAGGACCAAAATATGATTCCAATTTGATATCAAAACATGTTGACATGTAATCAAATTGTTAGGATATTTTCCATTTCGGTTTACTTTTATGTTTTGGTTGCTTTTGTGCTTAAGTACTAAATTAAAAGTCAATGTAACACATGTATGCACAGGTAAGTGATACCTTTTTGAACCATGTCGTTTTAATGTCATGTTCCAACTGGCGTTGGAAATCGTCATATAAGTATATAAAGTGACAGAGTTATAAAATCATCATCTATTTTTGGTATTGACTATACGTATAAACGGTAAAAGGTATTGCTTAATGTGTTAATAAAAACTTGTGAAAACCATGTTTTTGAAAGCTTCGTTATCAGAGCTTCTGAATTAGTTTCAAGTAACAAACTGGCAAACGTTCCATAAATAGATGTGTTATATTTGACGAAACAATGGACGTAAATACATAATTAATTAGCAATGTTAATGTGTTACTTTAATTATTGGAGTAAAAGAGAAAGCTGCACGAAATTCTCGAACTTCGACATTCGCGGTAAGCCCTTTGGTCCGACATGTTGAAGATGACAGTTGTTATTGTGACAGTGACATTCTTGGTAGATTTGATGGAATCTAATTAAATTACAAATTAGGTTTTACATTTGTTTGACTGTTAAACCTCAAAATGCCGAAGTCGTCTTGAAAATATATATTTTGTTTTTCGTTCAATCGTAGTTTAGTGTGTAATATTGATAGCTTTTTATGCAGTGATCTAATGTAGAATGTGAAACGCGTATTGAAATCAATTCTTCATTAGCTGTACAAGCTAATGAAGAATTGATTTCAATACGCGTTTCACCACTATTTTGGTCATCACCCGGCAGTCCCGGCGTCACGCCGCCTCTTAGCTTTCTGTTAAGTCCAGCTACCACACTTTACAAAACACAAGGCCTACTACCGAACAACTTATAACTATGTTATTTTACTTATTTGTTTTTTTACTTGAAATGTCAAGTAAAAAATCATCAGGCGAAATCATCGATTGATTTATTGATGGAAGGCATATATTTTTTTAAGTAGAAGAATGTTTTACATGTCCAAGTCACAAGTCCACGGTTTTAAAAGACTGCATACTACAATCAATATTTCAGTCTCCTGCTTTATCGTGTTTTGGTAACGTTCGCGGTTAATGATTGGTAAATGTAAACAATCATTCAATAATAAAGTGTTCAATGAAGGCGGTACAAACCGCAACTATAATGTCGCTTTTATACCTTAGTGATATTTGCGATGGAATTTTATGACAAAGAAAATGAAATGCCACGTAAGTTAATCAAATAATAATTACAGGTACACTATAAACAGCAGACTATCTGCATTTGCCAAGTCAGGGTACGAAATATCAAAATTTCAAATATGAAGATTCATTATACTTAATGTCGAGTATGCTTTGGTGAGATAACCATTACTTTATTTTATTTTATTAGAATACATGGAAAACCAACAGCGCTAACCATATCAGAATTATCAATATAATTTCAAAGCCGATTATAGGTTCTTACTTATAGATACTTATCGAGAAGATTCACGGGAAAGTTTGCATTATTGTGAATTTTCCAGGCAAATATTGGAAGAGTGTTGTCGATATTTGTATTTATAGGCATAGATTTCTTCAAGTAAAATATACCAACTGTCAGATGTTTGATTTTTATTCTTTTCGGTTTGTTTAACTGTATTCGCTACTTAAAATGTCGAAGGTATATATCCTTCAATACTTACAAGTTACTGCCTAACACATAGTAGTATTATGTTATGTAGCACGAGTAGTTTTACTGCTCACAGTTTGAATTGTTTTGAGAACAAAACTTCACCAATATATTTCGCGAGCAGAATCCACTTGTCACGTTGTAGAGAGATTATTTTCAACTTATAATTTAACTGCAAATATTGTAATTATAGCTTTAGTATGGTAATTAAAAGTAAAAAAAATCAGTTAATATAATTGTCACGTTACGGAATGAAATATTAGAGGATACACTTTTACAACAATGGACATTTCTGAACAACGAACTAGTAATTACTATAGAAACCTGACTCGAGCTCAAAAATGACCCCACGGCTAGTGTGCCGCGAACGATTGACTGAGCCACGGCGGAGTTTGACAGCTTTAGTAGTACAGAAGCTTTCTATGACATAAGATGTCAGCTAATATAAAATTGTTAAATTAAAAAACCATATAAAATGCTTTCTTCTGCGGTAAAATGGTACCTGAACAACTCCACAAAAATACAAGAAAATCTATGGGATCCATTGGAATGTGTAAGTTTAACCCTGAAGAAGATAAACAATTATTTAAAGTAACATATTGATATATAGACTAATACGCTGAACCAAACGTCGTAAGTCTATACTAGTTTTATAATGACTTATGCCTTTATAATACTGAGTGACAAAATGGTGATAATGTTATGCAACATTTCTACTAGTAAGTAAACTATTAATTTTATGTTCAAGTAACGAGCAATTCCTATTATATGTTTTTATTTAAAAACGCAAATACCTACGCTATAAATGTGCTGCTGGTAAACTTTTCGTCATAATCATTCTAGTTTCCCGGAGGCCGCGGAAAGGATTTATTATTTATTATAAATTATATTTTTCACGGAATTTAATTTTCTGCCCAAATGGGCAATCATTGAATTGTCGTTAGAGATTCGCGATGCCTTAAGGTCGAAAATTGTATTTCAGTAATAGGATTGAAATACTTACTATCTTCCATTGCATATTACAGATAACCTCTTTGTGAAAAGTTATCATTTTCTTTTCTAAATCTGAAAGCGGTTCCAGCTATATGCGTTACTATCATTTGAATATTGAAAGACCGAAAAAGATGAATATAGACTCGGTAGTCGCCTATTGTTGGCAAAAGGTCTTTACATCCCAAAGTTCAGTACTCCACGTCGATCTTATTAATCTGTTGCCTAGTAAACAAAAATGCATGCGATATATGAAAGTAACGTCTTATTCTAGCTTGCTCTTATGGTGACAGTTTGCTATACGATAATACGATATTGAACCTTAGTGGGTTGGAAATTAAACTCCTTGACTGTACTCACACTATTACGATTATTCCAAAATACATATGTACTACACATTAATATTATGTTTCAACTTTTGAGTATAACGATAAACGGGACTTAGTCGCGCAAAACTTACGAAAATTCACCTCCGATATTCCCGAGCGACATTATCCCGTGGCACCTACTGGAGGAAAACTGAGGCAATGTCGTAATGCAAAATCGTGGGAGTGTTGTCCAATACGACATTACTATACCTTCTTATAAAGTATGGACAAACGTAATCTTAAAAGCAAAATCGTGTCAAAATAAAACTTATATAAATTGGTTCCATCTCGGTTAGTATCATCCCTGTAAGTTCGACAACGCCATAATATTGCAACGCCGCGCATGAGGTTTGACGCTTAAAACTTTTTTTAACCAATCACAACTTTTTTTAAATAGCGCGAAATTGTCTATTGGATAAACTCCAAGCTGCTCTGACAATTTATGAAGAGGGGATTGCTGTCAGTGTCAGTGCGCCTGGGGTCAATTTTGGAAGGCATTTTTGTATGGAGAGCTGTGTCTATATATATTCAGTCACCGTTTCTGAATTAGGGTGAACGCTCCAGTGAATGAACACTTAAGAAATTTTTCACTTTTGAAAAATCATTTTTCAAAATGTATTAATAATTGTGATAATGTAATGTAATTTATTAAATCTTCATTTAATAAACAATAATATAATTTCTGTGATTTTTTGATACTTTAATAGTTTTTGAGTTATACGAGAATTTATCAAAATATACCCAAAAACCTAGTAAATGAACAAAAAAATCTAATGAATGAACACAGTAAAGCCCAGTGAATGAACATTGTTTAAAAATGTTTAGTCGGTATTAAAAATAATTTTTGAACATAATACACAGAGTTTTTCTTCAGAAATTATTACTTATATAAAAAAAAATGAGGTAGGTACAGTATTCTAGTCACCTCAGTCACACCTCTACCACTCAGCCACTCAATTCAGGCCATTTTGGCCCAGGATTATTTTTAGTAAACTTACTTACGCGTTTATTTGCATTAAAAAAACACGCTATCAATAACTTCTGGGAAAACCAAGTTTTGGTTTGTTGATTATCCATTGAACCAATTTTGCTTCTTCATATTGACCTAAAGTAGAACAAATGGAATAAACAATAGCATGAATGTTATTTCCAATAACACAAAAACTTGATGAATAAAATAAAGAAAAACAAATGATTTTGTGTGTGAGTGGAACTTACACATTGTATGAAAATACATTCGTCGTTACGTTGTTCATATATAGAATTAGTTGAAATCTAGTAAATGAACACTGCCTGATTTCCATAGTCCATCTACTAAATGTTTCATGCCTATGTATGAATACCTGTGTTCCAATACTGGCTGAAGGTATCAGAATCGTTTTCTGAGCAGTATTTCAAAAAACCAGCTTAATACTATTACGTTAACATTTAAATTTAGGCAAAAAAATTAATTGAGCCAACACCAGTAAATGAACACATTGTTCATTTACTGGTTTCAGAACATTTGATAAGTCAGTAATGGAACACGAAAAATAATAACTTAATCGTAGAATAAACGACTAAAGTGTTCATTTATAAAAAGTTTTACACTTATTTCAACCAAATAACAAAAGTTTTAACTGATAAGTGTCAAATAATCATTTTAAATGTTGCTCCAAACATGCACTGTTCTTACCTGGGATTTAACTTCTCCATACAAAACTTCAAAATTAGATACACGTGAATTTCAAACGCCGGTCATATTAAAACCGGTCGAAAATAAATTTACCAAGTGTTGCCATTGTATAGAAAACAAAGTTGACAATAAGAAAATACGGCAAGTGGTAGAAATAGTTGTATTTCTTATTTTAGCCAAAAAACTAGGTTTTGTTGATTCACTGGGGGGGGTTCATTCACTGGAGCGTCCACCCTATACAAATATGCTTTCTATAGAAAAAATAAGTTCCTTTAACACCTGGAAATATCATGAATAAACCAAACACAAATAATTTGGGAGTTTTCTCACAATAGCATAGGTAGGTACTCAATTAGCGTAAGTTGTTAAGAAAAAATTACAGTTTTGACAAAATTTGGTTCTGTTGTCACAAACTTGCCAGTAATTAACGTTTAAAAACTCACGCTAATAATATATGAAAACTCCCTATAATAAAAACTTGAAATCCGCAAAGAATAGACGATGACAGCAAACCTAGCAATGGGGCGTCAACTGGCAGTCTTCGTAACCGTAGTATTAGTCCGCTCTTGGCATTCACCGCGTGCCTTATGATCAGATAACACACATAATGGCTCCGGCAGTGAACGCGAGGAGTTGGACATATCTTCATTCTTCTTTCTTCGTTTCTTCGCTTCTTTTGTTCTTCCTAGTTTTGGTTCTTGTTGGCTTCATCAAAATCAGTTTCAAATATTGCATCATAGCTTCAAGAGTTACACTGAATGACGAACTGCTGCGTATGACGCGTAGTTGTCTCATACCTACTTGCCATTATTCCATTTTCACTTTCGCCTGATGTCTTTGCGATATTATGTGGAGGTAGGTACTACACAAGACTTAAATCTACCAAGTTTCCTAAATGAATTGTAGTGGAGATCCTTGCGATCAATTAGTTTGTACACAAACCGCTAATTTTGTTTTTGGCACAATTTATTTTACTACTGTTATTGACGGTTAATTATATCTCTTTAAAATGTTTAAAAAATTAATCGCAAACTAAATTTTGCAGTCACTGTTACTTAGTAACAAAATCTGAATATGTCTAACAAACCGGTTTTAAGCTTGTCATTGCTTCAGGTATTATTTAAGAGACCATTCCCGTTTCTTTCCGATTTCGTTTTAATTCTCCAGTAATGTCCAGATTAATAGTAGTTTTATATGCTTATCATGAAAGACCATTTTAATTTGAACTGTATATGAGCTTTTTGTGTATTAGATTTATTAATGACAAATTTAGCGATTTTCGATCGTAGAGTTGAAAAAATTACGTTCAGGTATAAGTGGAAAAATAAGTCATATATATTGTGTAATATATTTCGAACGTACCATTTCGATTTTGATATATTTTTAGGTAGCTACGGTCACATTCGAAATAATGGATATATTTAATGTGACTAAAACATGTATCCAAATAATCGTGATCCAAAAAATAGTCATGGCTACAATTACAAAAATAAAATAACATTTAGTTTTCATATTATAAATAACCGTAGATTTGTTCGAATGCATATTATTTAATGTATAAAATAAAAACTTAAGTTGCAATGCAATTATGGTTAATTAATTATCATTAATAACAAATGAATGTACGTAAGGCATAATGTATGTAAGGCGCGTTAATTCATCAGTAATGATTTCGGTTCAAATCGACAACGGGCTCTTAAACCGGCAGAAAAAGTGACAATCGTGACGTGTCCCTTGTGTGATCGTTGCATAAGTATATGTTCTTCCTATTAAAGCTAGACACTCATACATGAAATGTGCAAAAGATTAATGTGTGAACTATCGTTACTTAAGTTTTGAGATATGTATGTCTAATATGAAGGCTATAATAAATCTAGAATAATTTTAATAAAATGACGCTAGTTAAGTTACTTACATATCCATAATGTATTATAACCCATTAGATTTCGGGTGTCCAATAATTCCCCAGTCTCTTTATATTTTATTATGTATTGCCGGCGTAAATATTAGTTAATTGTCTCAATTTGGCTTACTCATTTGTCAAAAAATTAAATGATTGGTGAATGCTTTACCCTTTCAAGACATGAGAGTATGTGTATGAAACGTAACATTGATTTCCAAAAGTTTTTATTAAATATATGCCAGTTTCTGTCATCGTAAATTTCATTACATTACAATCCATATAAAATTTGTTTTATATCGTATTTATATTTATACTAAGTCATTATGAAATACTAATGTACTTTTCACGAATTGTCTACCCCATTGTTCTCAAAATATATTTTTGTCTACAAGTCGGATAATCTGGTGTCTACAGCATTATTGGATTTATTGTAAATGTAAGAGCCGAACACGACAACACCGACCACATTATTCGCTTCGATACACATCATAATGCGACCATGATTATTATGTTATGACATGACGTCTAGCAAGTAGCATTTATATGTGTGCTGACGAATAGGCATTAGTATTCTGATAGAAAAAAATTATATTAACATTTAGGCGATTTTCTATCAAATTATAGAATCCTGTTTTATCTTAACAGGTGACAAAAGCATAACTTATATGCATACAAAGGAATACAATATTTTTGACCCAAGTATGCATGTAGGTACAAGACTTACTTTTTAAATATATTTTATATATACTCATGTATTTAGATACAGGTTTTGTGTTAAGGCAGTGTTGTACTCGTAATACTTTAAAACTAAAAAAAACACTATAAATATAATAAAATCTCTCGTTAGAAAATGTTATGTTTATATGAATCCCACAAACGCTGTTATTTTAATGCCTATTAGATTTACTTGGGACATACCATAGTGTGGATTTTTTGCCGTATTATTTTCTGCAGGCGCACGAAATAATCAATCAATGTTAAAATGATAGTTAACATCTTCACAGTTGTTACACATCAACGACCATTTTCATGTCTAAATAGACCTTTCAGCCTGACCTACTTACTTACAATTCTAAAGGGGGTATTATGCATTATTTCCAAGGTAGCATGCACCGAATCCATTGGCTTACAGCTATTTTCTTCTACATAATCTGAGTTAGCGTTGAAAAGGAAAACTTAATGTTATTGGTGTAATATTTTTGGAGGTAGCTACGTTAAGTAGTCTTTTATTTAAGAAACTATTTAAGGTGAATAGCGAATAGAGCGCCTGACGAAACTCTGTGGCCAATATTGTCCGGTTTCGACTTCACATAATATAACATCGTACATTTACTTTATAGTTTTTTGAGTTAAAAATTACCGCCTGTTATTAATTTAATTTAGTGATTTTATAGTAAATATTAAATAAATTCCATTTAGTGGGAGTTGGTAGTAATAAATACCAATTAAATTCAACGCTGACAATGCTGTTAGTACTTTTTACATATTTAGTTAATTAAAAAATCTGTTTATTTCTTCGGTATTATAATTATTATATTAAGTACAATATAATTACATATTTATGTATACAGTGAGCGGTACAATTAAATAATTAGCGACAAGGCGAACTCATCCTTTCAAACGTTGTCAGGTAACATATATGGAAAGCACGTATTGAAAAACTTCTTAGATAATGTAACTAACTGGACATTCTTATATAATTTAATCAAATATATCAAATGTCCTTTATGAGGCAAAAATTAAGAATCGAAACACAGGTTTCTAGTTTCCACACAGCTAGTTTAGGAGCCTTAAGTAGGTACGACTGTACCCTTCAAGTGAAACTATGCAAACATATTTATGTCCTACTAGCTGTACCCCGCTGTGTTACCCGAGGTTTATTATGGAAAAAACGTAGCCTATGTGTTAATACAAGATGTCAGCTTACTCCATACCAAATTTTATTAAAATCGCTCCAGCCGTTTAGACGTGAAGAAGTAACAAACACACTCCCAAACTTTTGCCTTTATAATATTAGTATAAATAGTGTACATGTCCTATGTCCTATACCTATCATAAATAAAAATCAAAGTCAGAATCAGTTAACAGCCCAGCTGGAATGTTCTTCCATGGCCGAGGCCGCTGACCTTGCCCTTGACTTCTAGCCTTGCTAACCTACTATCATGAAACACCCTACTTCACTAAATTACTACCACCACATTGTAGGTCAAAAAATATCTATTTTTACGCAAATTAGTTAAACCATGACGCCTTATAATGTATTATTTTCTTTTGTGTTTCAGTATTTCCGAGAAAATAACTTTTCTACTCTCTCACGGGTTCGCTTAGGGTAGGTTTTGAATACTATTATTACCAAACAAGTTTTCAAATTTAGTTCGGACACCATTTGTGTTAAAGTAAGAGTTTATTTTATATAAGTACGTAACAATTATGTTTAGTCGAATGTAAATTATAAGAACTAAGAACAAGTAAATTATAAATTGAAAGTGATGACATATACCTAAGCAAAAGTGACGAGGTCTTTCGGCGTCCTAGGCAAGATATAAATTATAGCAACTATGCCCGTTTCTTTAAAATTTTCAATCTAATATTTACGTAGAAACATATTAAATGTGATTATTTGGTGGTTCCGTTCGGACCTCCAGCAATTCAGCATCAATATCCAGAAAATTAGGGTCACTCAGTATGATTCTAGGTTAGAACCCAGCATGGGACAGATAATTAAAAACAAATTTTATTTTACGGAAGTTACGCTCAGAGCAAAAAAAAAGAGAATATGAAGCCAAAAAAATGCTCCGTTAAAGGCACGTTCGAACTATCCATGGGTCGTCGACCTCTGCGATTTTAGAAATAATAATAGATCAAATATAAAATGTTGATAGCGGCGGCTAGATGCGGGGCTAGTATAGATCGGGGGTGCATTGTGCGATCACAATGACGCAGCTGCGCGAGGGTCGCCGGCGCACAGGCCCGCCCTTAACAAAACAGCACAAGTATATTAGACACAGCACACACTTACGACGTTATAGAATGGACGGTGCATTAGTTGCAGTGTACGTCGTTAGGTGAGAAAACTAAACGACAATAGCTCCCCGTGTCAGAGTTATTTTGGAAATTAATTGTTGTGCCACAGGGTATCAAAAACAAAGTAGTATTGTCACACTTATGATTAGTTTTCAGAAAAAAAAAATAACTACTTTTTTGAATTTATATCAATACAATTTACAATATAAATCGGCAAACTGAGAGAAGAGTTTGTTGGAGAGATCAAGCTCATGCCAGTGCCACGAGTAACCTACATAATTCAAACATTCAATATTTCCACTCCATACCCAAACTTAATTGAACCAGGAGCGCTACAGCGAAAATCAATGGGTATTCGTGAATTTTGAACGATTGTCTCTGTCATTCTAATGACAAGTTAATTAGAGTAAAAAAGAAAAATGCTTGAAATTTACGGACTTCAATGTTCGCGATAGGCCTTCGACAAAAAGTTCCATCCATAAAGTACATAGGTGCAGGTTGGTCATCATTCAATAAAAATTCTGTTCATTTGACAAACGGTTTATGTCCTATGTGACGTCTTTCGGCTTATGATCTACATACATACAGCAATTTTACTGCTTATTTGGAGTTTTAGTGAGGATGGTATAAATTTTTAAGGCTTGTAGTATGTACATTTTGTATATAAGTTTACTACGAACATAACGTCATTTGGGCAATTCCAATTTTAAATTTGTCCGTTAAATAACACAATATTGATTGAGTTGAGCGGTAACTTTTCGCGGAACCGTCCCCCAAGCGACGCACTTCGCCGCCGCGCCGGCAATCGACCATCGATCCACTGCTAATTTGATAACGCGTTACGTATCGCTTGCACACACTACACTGTCATGCGAATGACTTATAAAAATAGATACAAAATGTTAAAATCACATTATAATGTACTTATTATAAACGTCAAGTAAACCACCGATTTTAATCCTACACCTGAAGAGATTATATTTATTACCGTTAAGACAGCGGTAGCTATATTTTCTAAACTTACATCAAATCTCTGAGTACATGGTTAAGCGTAGTGCTAAATAATAGGATTAACCGAAATTAACTAAATAATAATACATAAATAAACCTGAATGTAGACGAAATACACATGCCTTTTTACACTCGCATAGCACTAAGTACTATGACCTACCACAGTTGACATTCGCCACAGTTGTTTGTTAATAGCGTGGTTTTACTAGTTGTTTACTATAATACCCATCCACGGGATTATCTTTGTGACCAATTTACCATGGTACGGATACCTAATACCTACCTAGTTAACTTAAGGGATCCCTAAATGCTCTGTAGGTACCCATACACAAACGCTAGTGAGTACATTTTTGCCGTCTCGTCTCGCCTTGGGTCCACTAGTCCATTGGGTCCATTATTATAATATTTGGCGTAGACATATTTTTTTCAAAAGAGACTGATCTGACCTCCCGATGCAGAGCCAAAACTACGCCTTATTGAGATTAGGAATTTTCTTTACCGAAGAGCGATTTGTCGAAGGTTTCAGAAAACTAATAAGAATCCTGAAAACTAAAGGGTTAGAACCCGCGAAGCCGCGACACACACACGCATGAGCAATTTGAATTTCATTGTTATTTATTATTAAAGTATACTTTAATGATTTAATCAGTGCACTTCTTGAAGTTGTTGTGTTACATAATAGTGACTCGCGTTACTGCGTGCCACATCATATTATAATCCTTCCTTTATTATTTAACTATTAGAAAATTGAGCACAAACTCAAGAGATCATAAATATTAGCATACTGATTGAAAATTTTAACACGGACATCACATTACTCGTACTTTGCAAATTTTGGCAAAATCTACGTAAAAATACCTTTAGTTTTGATATTGTTTAATGCAATTAAGTCCTATTAAGTCATCGTTAGAAATATTAACAAATATAAATACGCCTATATGTTATAACGAAAAAATCTCTAAGTAGGTTTCATGCTCTCCATATTAAATGCTTTTCTGTGAATTCTACTCGCAAAAGCAGTCTGTAGAAGGGTAGCCAAATTACACAAGATGAATCTACAACGTTAGTCACGGAGAAGAACACAGCCGGTGATATCTGATTCGGGCTACGCTGCCCGCTACGTCCACTGTCCACTCGACTTATACAAACAACACTCACGTTTCATGTAGCTTTTGTGAGTAGATTGCCGTAAAACAACAGCCAGGCGTAACCAATTTTATCCTGCTCGTCTGTGCAAACACTTTCACTTACATGATAACATACTTTTTCGGTATTCTATAAAGTAAGAGGCTGGCAAAAAAAGTAAGAGTTATGAAAATTATGCATCACTATTAACAACGAAAACATTTCAAAAGTGTGAGTAGATTTATAAGATGACAAAAATTATTTCAAATACTTTATTGAATTAAAGTAAGATTCGATCGTATTTAGGATTAAATTTTTACAGTAATGGAAATTTTTTTATTACATTATATGGTTCCAGTTATAGAAATTTTCACATCATATTTTTTTATCTATTTTTAATACTACGATCATATGTCAAGAACCTATGTGCTTTTAAAACTACCTATGTAATTGATATAAAGTTGTCTAACTGTAAGAAGTTTGGACAAGGCATACCATAATTTTGTATAGCATCCGCACCGGTTTAGAGCATGCAGCTCGTTCCCCCCATCATGACCCGATCTTAGTATGACAAAGGAGTATTTATTTAAGTAAGGACATTGAAGGCGCCTTAGAGGCTGTCAAGTACTTTTGACAGCCTACCGATGAAATGCTTCTTCATCGCCTGTTTGGTAACCACATCAATACCCATTATATCTTGATTATGACAATCTAGATATTTATAGGCTTTTGATGATTCATAGATAGATCTGAATAACATCGTCGCAGAAAGCTGTACATTTGTTCAATTTACTACTTTTCTCCGCGTACATGCATAACCACACACTTATCGACGCCAGAATCCATTTTGATGGCACAACTGAAAACTTCAATGGTTGTCAGTATAAATAATTAGAGATCATCCATATACAGAAGGTGAGAAATGCTTCAACCTCTCTCCGATGCCGTCAGCCTAGTCCTGATTCCTTCTGTAGCGCACTGAGGCGATTCAGAGTTAGGCAAAACCACGGTGGACATATTGTTATTGTTTATAATTTACTTTTAATATAATTCCCTGCAAATGTTTTTAAATCTCTACCACAAATTTCAAAGTTGGTTTATATTCTGGCGGCTAGAGTTGATTGGAACTGATTGTAACAGAGTATAACACATACAGGCTTCACAATAATCGCCGATGGTAACTGATATCCAGGCACAGATGGTCGTCAATCGATCCAATGGAACGCATTTTACTACAGCTATAACATCGTACGTAAGTGCGCTATAAATATTACGACACTACCTACGTCACGCCCTCGCATCATCACGTAGAACATATTTATAAATGTTTTAATGTAGTTAGACTCTTATGACAATTATATATACTTATTCTAGGTAACTGGCATACGTTTACAAACTAAGTACATGGAATTACTTCATATTTTCGTCAAATTCCGATACAAATACGTGGCAGATATTTGTTGGGTTTGGTGTTTTCTATGTATTTAAGTATTTAATATGTATCTATCTATTACATATATCGTCGTCTAGTACCTACAACACAAGCCTTACTGAGCTTACCTAGGACTAGGTCGATTTGTGTAAGATTGTCCTGAAATATTTATTTATAGACACAACCATCGCCTGTCATATTCAAGTATCTATTAGATATAAAACTTTCTAATTACGCTAAATAGGTTGTAGTGCGTCGAAGGCTGTTCAATACAAGAATAGTTCCAACTGGTAATGTCATTCATGCTTCGCGTGCGTTGCCCCAGCCGCGGGGTGACGCCGGCCTATACCTAACCTTGCCTGGCAAATATAGGCAGCAAGTATTATCTCTATGTGAGTGAGTTACAGGCATAGAGGCACCATCGATCGCGATCAGCTGCTGGCGAATGACTTGGAAACAACGCTGTTACTCAATAGATTTTACTCCATAACTAACCTGAATTCTCTGGACAACCGCAATTTACTAAAATCTCCAACACATGAAAGTCTAGTTCTATGGGAAAATTAATGTTGTTTAAGTAAGTTAAATTATTACCGGTGTACAAAACATGTATCATTTTTAAATACGACATTATAAGTGTTAAACCTAGATAGTTACTCTTATAGCTTTAGTGACTTTTACGAAACTGTTCGCTACATAATTATTTCTACTGTTAGAAAATATTTTAGACTGCTAGTCACGAAACCTCATGACTTCAGAACTAGGAAAATAACGCTAAAATCTATCAATATTGCGCCAAACATCGGCATCGAGTAAGTTAGGCCCAGCTCCGGTATTCGCCCAATATAATCAATAGCTGTGTAAGTATACTTTGTATTTTTTTTAATATACCACAAGGGTGGCAAACAAGCATGCGGCGCGCTTGAGGGTAGGCGGTCACCGCAGTCTATGGACGTTTGCAATACCGAGGCATCATTCACGCGTTTTTTTTATTGCGTTCATCATTGATCGCCCTATGATTTGTTCAGGTAGACCAAAAAATCTTATTTTTTCAATAAGTGAGTCATGCTCACGAATGTTTACCAAAACATGTCTTTGAAAATAAGACTAAAACTATGTAGATATATAAAGAATAATGTTACTTAACGTTAATCGTCAAACAGTGATTTACAGGTGAGCCAATCGCTGCTTGTTTGACAATCGTAGCGCGCTACCTGGTGATTGATCGCCGTGCACTCTCCATGGTGAAAGAACGTAAACACTGGCCAATTAGCCGCCCGCGAGGGGAGCTGACCGACACACTTTATTTATTTACTCGCGTCCACCTCGCCGCTTATGTCACGTTACGATGTTTGAGTTCTTTGGATTTTAAGTAAACTATGTTTTGTGTGATTTAGACCTTAATTTTTCTAATTATTCAATTAATTTACGCCAGCAGTCTGTTCACACTGTATTATATGTGTTGGAAACTCTATTTTAAATATTAACAGAATTCCCTATTTAAGTTGTCCTATTTTCTACAGAAAGTTCAATAAATAAATAGATACATTGATTTATATTTAATTTATTTGACATATTCAGACAATATTAGAACGGATCCGTTAAAACAAAAGAAAATATCTCAAAAAGTAAAAATGTACAGGCAGCAGTCATAATTGCTAAGCGGGCGAGGTGTTCAAAATGAGCTTGACACGACTTAACCCTCAATAGAATAAGACCGTGTAAATATCATTGTGAATACGTGGCCTGCGTAGCAACTTCTGCTGCTGACTGTACATTTGTACTTTTGGGGATATTTTCTTTTGTTTTAGCTGATCGATTAAAATTACCATGTATATATTATAGTTACCATATATATAATTTCAGTTATTCCGTGAGCATGGCGCTTGCAACAGTGCCGAAATATCGGAAACTCATTCAAAATTATATAGGTACATGGTAACTATCCCGCTTTAAGTAATAGTTGTAATATATTTATTTATTGATGTTAATTTTATGTAATAATAAAGAATGGTGTATTAGCCAATACCCCAACGTCAAATACTCATAGCAACAAAAGTAGCCGAATGTATCGGTAGATATCTTAACTTGTATAACAGGAAGGGTATGTTACGGTATAATTTGGTAGCTAGTGGTACCGACTGTACAGTAGGTATACCTAAGTGAGTACGGCCACTTCCGCAAGGCGAGCGTGCCGCGGGTACATGTTGTGCCCGACAAGAGGGAAGCCTTGCTTCCGTCCCCACCGACGCCGGTGACACTGCGCCACTCCGGTGTAATTGTTAATAGAGGGGTTGTTATTAGATAAAGGCATTTTATGTCTTAATTTAGGCAATCGCCTTAAGGTGACACGCGCACAAAATTCGCACTGTCCTTTGGTGCGACTGCGGAAGTTATTTAGGTATGAATCACTATTGACAGTGATGGATATGGAATACCTAATTTTGTGTAATTAATATTAGATCTTTATTTTTCAATTTAGGCACATTACATGCACTTATGAACGTCAAAGAAAAATCTACACCGGTTCGAACTCTACACCTCTGACCCGAGAAGATACCGGCAAGAAACTACGGAGGGACTTATTTTTACAAACAGTGATACATCGAATCTTAAAGTACACAAGTATGCGTAGAAATGTATTTAGTATTATGTTAATAAATACATATACCATACTTAAATAAATATATTTTATATGTTAATCAGCAGACCTTTCTAACCGGTAATATTACACATTTTTGTCACAGTGCCTTCTTAAATTTACTATAATACGCTATATACACCCTCGCATTTCTAAACGCACCCCTCGTCAAATCGCCACCCAATAGAATCCTACATGTACGACCTATTTTTTTAAATTCCGATTCAATAGAACCCTTTCATTATGGTATAAAAACCGGACGACCTTAGCACACTTTAAAACTGCTTTTTATTATTTTTCAATCCTGGCATTGTATAGTAACGGCCCGCGTCGCGTGGCGCCCTGGCCAGGTGTTCGTATCGCTTAGACGAGTGCGGGAGAGCCGAGCGTTTGGCAATCCAGTGTAACACAACATCGAAATCTATTATGCTCATTGTGTTTTTATACTGGTAGGTCCCAGGGATCAATTCAAAGGTGCTCAGTTAGCTATTGGAATGACACCCCCAGGCCGTTGAACCGCACTTTCCATTTTAATCGCTAAATATTTAATGTCGCACGCATTCTAATAAGGCATTAAGTGGAGGACTGGCTCAGTTGTCATATTTAACATTCAGTCTCCGTTTGAGGACTGCATAATATTGTTCAGTTTAATATTAATCATACACGTTATTCAGAGTAAGAAATATTAATAATAATTGTGCTTGGACGTGTGTTTGTCAGAGCAAGGATTTACTTAACTAATGTAGTTTGGCTGAATTTGCATTGCTGTATTCTGTTTCGTATAATGTGAGTTGTAGGATTGGTAAAGATATGCGAACATTTAGTTTTGGAGGGTGCGTGCAATCTAATCAATCACGATTATGTGGCGACACATGCTTTCTGATAAGTGTATTGAATAAGTGCTGTGCCAAACGATACGCGGCTAAAGGACAAATGTGCAATTACTTATGCAATACAAATGAAACTTACTTAAGAATAGAATTCATAATTTTTGAATGCATAACAAAATAGGTAAACCAGTAGTCTAACATGAT
The DNA here is from genome assembly GCA_022674325.2 of Grapholita molesta. Classification (NCBI taxonomy): domain Eukaryota; kingdom Metazoa; phylum Arthropoda; class Insecta; order Lepidoptera; family Tortricidae; genus Grapholita; species Grapholita molesta. The sequence continues at coordinate 15,319,814 of CP053124.2, read as the reverse complement.
GCATGCTTTACATAATAGTGACTTCACTTTTTAGTCTACAAGCATTTAGGGTTATACTGAATAGCTCTAAAAGGAACAGGTCTTCGTCTATTCTAATGCAATTGTAACGGCTGGCCTCAAACATATTCGTGGGACATTAGATGCGTTCACCGTTATCCCGACAAAGACCCAGGGGCTAGCCAAGACCGTGGGAGATGGGACCCTGTCACACTTCCCCTGGTGCCAGTGGCAGCCCCTCCCCGCGCAGCTGTCGCGATTATAAATGGTCTCGTCGATGGATCGATTGTTTGATTCACGAACTTTTATTGTTCTGCAGTTTGATTGTACGTCGCGAGACTTTTGTCGGGTCCGATCACAGCGCCGTATATCTGCTATTATTATTGCGCATTGATGGTCTCAGGACCTGCGAAGGGCGACTACTGACTATTTAAAGTCAACTAAGTAATTCAATGCATTACTATATTCATAAGTAGCACAGAATAGCTGACCAATATGGAATATCTGACATGCTAATGAAAAGGCGGTTTTTAGGAGTGCATTAGAAAATAATAATATAAGTTGCACTAAAACCGGTTAGAAGGATTACACGCATCACGCTTGTAGCTAGCCGCATATGGAGCCCGTATGAATACAATAGATGCATTATAATATGCAGTATTACTTATGCAGATAACTTGCGCGTGCAAATAATGCCGAAGGGTATGGCTAGACAAAGCGGTTCGGATTAATCACCCAAAATATGGGGTGTCTTTTTGGGCGTAGAGTTGAATGGTCTAGGCGCAGGGGTCGTCGCTCGCAGCTGCGCGGGCGCGGATCAAATTGATAGCGCACATGTCGCGCGTGCGCGTGACGTCACGCAATATGGCGCGGGCCCGTGTGAAACCGCGCGAACAGCTTTATGCTGTCATATTCATTCATCATATCATATTATCGAGGCACTTTTGAGTCTTCATAAGCTCTACCGTAACGGATCGGGTAATGGTTAAAATTAAGACTATAATGATGGTAGATTATTATTAGTTTAGAAACCCTGAATACTGCCTGCGATATCCTTAACGTTTGTAAATAAAAACTAACAATAAAATACAGGATCACGGTTATTATTCGATAAGTAACTTTTTCCACTAAAGACAGAAACAAAAACAACGATAGGTCTGTCCTAGTGGTTATAGTGACCGTCCTGAGTAAGAGTAAGTCCCAGTAAGGGCATCTATTTATGTACATTTATTTGTTCCCGAGAAATAGGTGTTTTATATGCATTTAGGTATTAGTATATTATGTATCGTTGGCTGAAACCGCACAAAACAAGCCTTCTTGACTGGGGCTCAATATATATAAAGATATCCTGTAATATTTATGTATTAAGAAATATGAGAGTATATGTTGTTCAGTTTTTTGTATTATTAAGAAAAGAAGGTTTGATTAGAATGAAGTTAGATTTGGTTACTCCATAGCGTATCGAAAACAACACAAGCAAACGAGTTAACTTTAGTGTTTGTATGTAAACTACGTCGATCACTACTGGTGGGATAATACTCTAATAAGATATCACGTGTACTTTTTCATAAACTAAGGAGTTTTTTTATTTATAGTGGATATCAGAATCGTTGTACTAGGTTACAACACCTAGTTGTGTTTTAGTGGACATGGTATTGGAGACAAAGGCAACTAAATAAGAGATCAAAATAAAGTTACTTGACCTTAGTTAAGTTGACCTGTTTTTATATCAGATTATATCATCTTGTGTAAATTTAAATTACTTAATGTTTGACTCTAGAAATAGGTAATTACTCTAAATTATAAATAAAATTGTGTTTGTATTTAAAGTTAAATGTTTTTCTTAAAAGTATCTAAGTCCTATTTAAATAAGCAGTTAGTGGATAAAGCCGATAAAAATAAACTTATTTCTGAAATTTCTGTAAATAATTTACAATTTTGAATAAAATTTATTTATGAGCGAATTACACAAATTGTATTCCTTTAACATCTACGTTTGTCTGATGTCAAACCTTAATGAATCCTCAATTCCGATTTCTTTATTTAACTTTGTATTTGATATTTATTTCTACTACCTGTTAAGGTATTAGCCAGTAGTGAAATCTATTATATACTTACTTTACTTATGTACGATAATCTCTATAATATTAATTAGCTGCCGATCTCAATACGAGTGAAGATATACATTTTCACATATGTAGGTATTGTAAAAAAAATGATATTCTTTAGTGTAGATAAACTAGGTTGAAAATTTTATAGATTTGTTAGATTGTAATCATTGTCAGTGTTTATGGTCCACTGCTGAAATATGCGTCTCTTCCTGTACGCTATTTGTCCTAAACCAATCTCATTCAAAAGTGACAACTTGACAAGCCAACCCACAAACACAGGAATATTGTCTACCTAGACAGTGGACTAATAGACGTTACTGGCTATTTTCATGTGCGAAATGTCAAAAACGTACGTGGTGGTTAAAGATATCGAAAAAAACTAAATAAAATGAACGTTAAATATATAGAAATTCTAAGAACACTGTTTGTGTTCTGCTATGTGTTCCTGAGCTACGGCTGACATTTGCATGTATTTAGTATTACACTACTTGTATTTACTCAGTCCACAAGAAGATGTGACTGAAAATTTGAATGAACTCGGTTTATAAAACCTGAGACCTGTTTTACCTTTTGTGGTGTGTACCTTCCTACTTTCACTTCATAGATTGTTTACACAAATAACACAGATAATGAAAAGGAGGAGCTATGAATCTTTCTAAATATCTTTCAAATGTATGTATAATTATCTTAATAAACTTTGGCTACAACCCTTAATATTGCAAAATATTGCAGAAACCCAAGATAAAATATTTAATTTATAGCAATAGAAAATAAATGTAGATTCTAAACAATAGAACTTTAGCTACATTCTAGATGATTCAAGGATTATTGTTAATGTTTTAAACTTACATCAATAAAACGAAAACAATCTGGTTAAACAACAGACTGATCACAGCGGACATCACGTTCAGGACGGCGTAGTATTTGTCCCATAGTAGGTATCACCATAGCCAATAAACATTAAAATCGTATGAATTCTATTCCTTAAAGTAAACTGTTGTATTAGTATAGTTACGTTGGTTGAATTCCGAATGTGTGTGTCTACTTGAATCCAGTTACAGTAAATCATAATAAATGTCTAATTTATAATACGCGATTGCTTTTAGTAATCATGATAACACACCAGGTATAACATAGTCATATGTTGGAAATAGTGCAAAATAAAGCTATGAATAGATATTCATATATAGCACTATTAACTTGGCTATCTTTGAGGCCTAATTGCTTAAAATTGTTTTTATCTATCAACTGTCCACATGTGACAATTTTAACCCACGGCAATAAAACGTAAAACGGTACTGACACCGATCCAAGTTATATTCAATTTCAATCATAATGTAATTATTTTATCAATATGAAAACTTTTATTAATTCAATTTTAAAAATAATAATGAAAATGAGACTAATTAATCCATGTCATAAACTATAACTCGACAGTCAGAAAAAAAACTAATTGGAATTATTGCGTAAGGTATGTCTATGTATGTCCTTAATCAAAATTGTAAATTACAAAAAAAACTAAGGTCGGGTGAGTAAACATTGCATGGCGACCATCGCCGATGATAACGCACTATCGCTGCGTCCAATCGATACGAAACTAAACGCAATCGAGTCCGTGTACGCACAACATGTAAACCTTTACACTACGTGTTATTTCCACACTAGATACTAATGTACTAAGATTTATGCTAACGCCAGTTCATTCTAGTATAACTTGGATATTAATTTAACTAAATATATTTTAGACTCGTATAAGACAAAGTTAAGCTCTAATTCTCACCTGATAAGGTCATTAAGTGTTCCGTGTATTTAAAAAACTCACTTGTATTTTGTGTTCCGAGATAATTGATATAATGAAGCTGGATTTGTTTTAAATATACTTTAATTGATAAGAGCGCTTTCGTACGCGAGTGACGGGCGCCCGCGCCGGCCGCGCGTAGCGACTGCTACGCGCTACGAATGACTACGCGTTGACTATGACTATCTATATTAGTAGCTTAGCTGTGATATCAAAACGTAAGCAAGTATCATCGAAAGTAGAAAAAAATACATAAACGCAAGTGTATATCATTTAAGAATATATTGAAAAGGCATAAGTCGCCTCTCCTTAGTGCTGTAGTATCTTAATATTGAAAAAGAACAAAGAGAACAGTTATATTGGCTAGTTGCCTAGTTCTCCATCATCAACTTAATTATTAAGTAAACTGTTGTAATATTTAAGGAATTTCATATGTTTGGGAGTATTTAAATGAAATATTACTTTGTAATCACATGTTTTTAACATCCCACCCCAGTGGTGAAACACAGGTTGCTACGTAGCTATCGAGATGTGTCTCGAGGCGGGGGAGGCTGGCAGCGCGCCAGCCGACAAGGTGAAGTAGCGGCGCCAGTGAAAGTCGGCGCTCCGCCCGAGCCCCGAGCCACGCGATACGCAACTCGAGGGCGGACTTGGATCGTGGGCATACGTATATAGTGGTATAAGTATAACCCTTCTCATCTTTGTTATAAACGCTGGTATTGACTGACTGCCTGATATTTTTATTTGACGTTAAATAAGACATGGAATCAAATATTTTCCTGGTAACGCGATAGCAGGAAAGTCAAAGGCCTATCTAAGTCTAGTAGATGTTATTTTATAAATTATGTAAATCATGCTCTTAGATTAAATCATCAACGTTGACAACTTCCAATAAGCTTAAACCTTGTTTAGAATTTATCTAAATTAACAAGAAGAAAATATAATTACTATAAGTATGTATTAAGAAGTTTTTTTAACTAGTCTTATTAATTAAATCTTGCCATGTTTCCGGTTATCATTTAAAGTTCCTTACTGATTATTTTATTTAAACCAAATTTCTTCACCACACTTAAAATTTTAGTTTTAATAAAAACGTAAAATAATCTAAACTGTCCGGAAATAGTGAGTATTATTATATCACAAGGCCTTATCTTCACTTGGGGTTCGTACGCACGGAATAATGAAGTCGGGGTTGGTTTAATACATTAAATCGGCGTATGGCCACGCTGGTGCATGCGTACGTACCTCGGGCGGCGGCGGTCGCGGGCACTGGCGCACACTCACAGCACGACCGGACGGACACTCGCGGAGCGCGCGGTACGGTACGTGCAAACACCAAAAGCAAAATGGACATACCTGAGGGTGGCGGCTGGCACGGGGCGCGCTCGCTACTTGAATGAGCGGGCCGGGCGGAGCGGCGCGCGCAGGGGCGCGGCCAGCCCGCGTGGCTCCGGCGCCGCTCCCCGCCCCGCCGCCTGCACCGCTCAGCTGAGCCCTGATTAGCCCCGGCCGGGCTATTCAATTAAAGATTGTTCGGTGCATCTCGCCGGAGCCCTGGCCGCCAAGAGTGCTCTTCATTATTACCTCTCTATCACAGATCGCATTACTCGTGTCCGCTAATCTCGCGACGAACTCAAAAATTAAAAATATGAATTTTCTGCCGCCGTAAACTTCCAAGTTGTGGTTACTATGCGAACGTCGCGCACTACGGCTCTGTTTACGCGGCGTTGCAAGCCAGTAAATTTGTCAAAATGCCAAGAGCGAGCATTGCGATAAATCAAAGCCACGTCTCCCTCGCTCGTTCTACGGAGGCTGGCTCGACGCTGCTCCATTTTTTGAATTCTCTACAAAATAGCGATCTCGTGCGTGCGATGATGAATTCCTTTGTGTGTTCTAAATTATGTTCCACGGCAGATTTTATAAAGCACTAAAAATTTAATTATATTTCCAGGGAAAAGAAGACTTCTTAGTTTGTAAATAAATGAATGTTGAATAGGAGCACTTCTTGAAATGTCAATTGTATATTTATTCCTTAGTTCGTTGCGTTTCACGTTGGCGGCACTTGTGCGGAGCTCGGAGTCTGGCTGCTGGTACTGAGGGAAATCTTTAAATTGAATAACAACGTCGGGCGTATTGTGCAGCCGGCTCGAGGGCCCTTCCCGCGCGCACTCGCATAATGAAATACAGCACTAAATGCAGTTGCAGCTCTGCTCTGCTATAAACTTAGTTGCGCGACCATTTGAAAATATTTTTGACAACTAAACTGACACAATTGACAAACGCAGTCTAAGCCATATTCTATTATCTATTATTCCCTTTAAGAGGGTCATACAGTCTACGAGACATAAGTAAGTGTTTATGCTTGGTTTATGCAGTGTAAAATTTTGTACGTAATCGGACGTACTATTGAATGAGTACAGTCTGCACCGACTTTGAGGGTTTTTTGAGGGATACGCGTGATGATAGCACTGCCACTATAAGCTTCATAATTTTATATAGATTTGATGTCGACACTGTGTACATTGCAAAGTTGGTAAAAGGTTAACGTAGTGAGACTCCATGCAGTCAAAGTGCAATACTATTTAAGTCGCGATAAGCAAGGATCGGACAAACGCCCGTCATTTTGAAAATATAACCCTGTTCCGTACAGCAGAGACTATATACTACTACTACTTAAAGTAAAGATCTGTTGCCACATTTAAAGGTTATGAGATAATGGCACATAGGCTTCAGGATAAATGTACTTATATTATACTCGATTTGTCGTTGTTATACTTTGTAATAATAACACAAGAGCAGCGGCAAAGAAACGAGCCATAAAGGACCTTAAACCCGCCGTTGGGGCGAACTTGCACAGCCATTGTTATCTACTAATTATAACACTTGCGTATAGTTACACACGTTTAAGCTCTAAACAATGCTGCTTTGTGCGCATAATGTCTGTAATTAAATTTATAGGCACTTACGTTGCAGGATAGTTAAATAAAACAACGGAGAGGCATTGGTTTTAATTGTACAACTTTATGCAATGTGAACATTTACTGTCGCCAGAGTGATACCATTAAATAGATAAATTTGCATCAAATCTAAATAATATATGTATTGTATCTATTGGTAGAACAAGAATATATTATTTTATACAGACACGTTTAGAATTTGACTATATTATCTGAGCTTATACATTTTAAGCTTCTCTTCTTCTGAGATTGAGCTCATTTCAATTCAATCCAAAATTCAATCCGCATAAGCATTGCGATACAGCGAGGAAATGCTGCCAGCGTTTACGGCACCATGCCACGGGGGGATCTTTTATTTTAGTTATTTTATTATTTTTTAGTTATTTATAGTTTTAGTATTTTATTTTATTTAAGTTTCCTTCTGTTTTTAATGTTGGATAAATAAATATATTTTAATATCCAAAATGTCATGGAAAACATGGCGCAGGATATATAAAAACAAAATACACAATCAATAAAGGACCTCTTAATTAACATTAATAACCTTAAAATAAATGTATATTTTTCATTAAAAAAAAATAGGAATAATTACTATTTTAAATTTACATGAAGCAAATTAAATTCAACTACAATCTTAAAAATCCCTTTACACTCTCGCATTAAATGGTCCAATAATTTACAACTTTTAGAAAAGCTTCCAGCTTTGGTTTGTCCGGCGCATGAACTTTTTACAGTTATTATGTCGTTACAATTACGAGTTGAATTTTAATTGAAATCGTAAAATTTTGCATCAGCTCGAATTAAGTTAATCGCAAATAAACAGCTATTTCCCAGATCCCTAATTACCTTCCAAACTGTCACTAATTCAGTTAAGGAAGTCGGCAGGTGAGGGTGGAACAGCCCGCGAGGGCCATAAACGGCCCGTTAGGGCCAACTCTTGTTCTCATCTTTATAAATTACCTTACCATTTAATAAATAAATGCAAAAATGGGAACACCTTACACCTACTAGTGCTATAGTAACTTCAAAACGGCAATTTGGTTTATAGATACTAATTATGACGATAAATTATAGATAAACAGTTATTAACATGGATAATGCCTATAAACTAGTAACAAATAATGGTAATAAAAATAAAACTAATTGCGATCGTCAAGGATTTAAACCCCATTTTTTATTTAAAAATCGCCTTGCAAAAGACTATTTAAATAAATTAGAATTTTTATACTTACAATGTATACCGATATGACATCCAAACCTTCTAGAAAAGAGCGTATAGGGATCTTAAAGGCCGGCAACGTACTTGTGACTCCTCTGGTGTTGCGAGTGTCCATGGGCGACGGTAGTTGCTTACCATCAGGCAATCCTTCTGCTCGTTTGCCTCCTATATCATAAAAAAAGAGAGAAATCTTCCGGTGCTAAATTGTGTTTGATAATTCTGATTGAAACAAATAAATATTAATTTTGCACTATATTATTATAATATTAATTTTAGCGGAAGTCTAAATGATGATGAGCCTTAAAATGGCGAAGATGTCTTGTGATTGTTTTTTTGTTATTTGTTCTTAGACGTTGTTTGGTGTGTAATATCGACAGCTGTAACACAGTGATCTAACGCAGTAATGGGCAGCTAATTGAGAATTGATCTCAAAGCGCGTTTCATCAGTATTTGGCCAACACCCGGCAGACCCAGGGCCACGGCCGCGTCGTGGCTTTCTGTGAAATCCACCTACCGTCTTACAGAACGCAAGACCTACTATCGTGCATGCTATAAGAATAACCTTGTTATGCTATTCGATTGATTTGCTACAATCAGTTTGATACTGGCAAAATCATCAGAACTTATGGCAGCCATTTTTTTTTAAACTATCTATTTTATTAATTGTATTTCATTGTTATCTAATTGCAAAAATTTGACTGAACACTAACAAAGGAATGCTCTGTTATACACTTACTCGTTCCCTTAACTCGCCTCTACTAACACTCGCCTGTGGATGGGAATTTGGCAGGAATAACAGCCCTGGTGCAATAACAGTGGCTACTAATATATTCACCCGCTCCTTCCATTTATCTTCGCTTAGCCCTCGCAGGCCGCGGTAATAAGAATATGGCCGCGAGATAGCTCCCAAATTAGAAATTTCGTTCGATCCGATTGGATTAAACTTGTCAGAGGCTTTAGAGTTCTAATTGTACGCTTTAAATAGTTGAAGCTGTGCCCTGCTATCTGCCTGCTATCTACAAATCCGTATGTTTTTAATTATCAGAATTTAGAAAATTCTTAAATAGCATATAAATTGCTGTTTTATGTTCGTAGTCAGTTATTATTGCCAAATAAGTTCCAGTAAATAAAAATATTAACTGTTGTGCGGGGATTATAGGGATGTAAGTCGTAAAATGCTTTAGCATGCTCTTGTAATCCAGATAAGTAGTCTTTTAGGACTGTAAACAGACAACGAATTTTAGTTTATTCGTCATATTACGTTTCGTTTATGTTTGAATCAAAATTTACTCAGGACTCACATTTGAGTCACTGGCTCTACGTAACATTTTGGTTACTTAGCCACTGGTCCTAAATGGGTATATAACAGAAGTGTCAATAATAAATTATGTATCTTTTACACAGTGTACTGTATAATACTTCGGTTTACGTATAGTAATCTCGTTTAATATGAAGTATGGTACCGGCTAGAATCAAAACACTACTACATATAACAATTCTAAAGAGAAATAAATAATTACTAATTTGAAATAATACCTACAGTAAAATCTAATTAGAAAGGTGTGAATTACTTATTAGAATTCATCACACCACGTTTCCATACGAATTAAATGCACATTGTAGCGATCGCATGATAAATAATGCCGTAATAATTGTGGGTCGTTTTCCATGTGAGAATCTAGATAATATTTCCTCTGATGCGCTTTAATCAAATCTCAATCGTATTCTTTGCGCGTAAGATTTTAAAATGTTCGATCGCTTTTTAACCTATGACCGTCTCACGTGAGAGCGAGTTGGAAGGCTGCCAGGAACGGGATGCGATCACCTTAACATTTTACAATAACTGCATTTATACGAAGTCGAGCGCATATAATGTTTTAGAAGCTAGGGAGATCAATGGATAAGATTAAAGCGACGAAACGTGAACACTTTGAATCAGATTTTCCAATACGCGCCAGCTGTAAGCGGAGCCTTCTGCGTGTCTTCCGACGATGGTCGAACGGATTGCTAAAGGCATGTTATTTTATCTTATTAAACCCCTTTCACACCAATGTATAAAACCAAACGAAATATGAGGGCTGGCCACAATTTCGCCCAACGGATTAGCATTGCTATCCAGCGCGGGAAGGCGATCAGCCTTCTTGGCACGCTACCTAATGACCATAATGAAGTTTAGTTTTTAGTTAGTATCTTTATTATGTTTTTGTCTTATATTTTTGTGTTAATAAAATAAAAGATCTTATAATCAGATATCGAAATATTATATCTAATATTTTTTTTATCTGAAAGTGCGTGCTAGCGTATCTGCGGTATACAAAACAACATGACATATGTATATATGTTTGCATTAGCTGTTTTCTTCACATACCTTGCTCTTGAAATGGCTTTATTGAACTCAGGTTTACAGAGGAAATAGTCAATCTAAAATTGAGATCGAATAGGTATTTGTTTCTAGTGCGGTACATAAAGCGAGTCTAAAAATAATATTCATATCTAGCGGACAATTTCCTGCTTACGGACTTATATGGAAATGCACTTTCAGCTGCCAGGCGAAAAGCGCACATGTCGGGGTCATTCTCAAATTTCTTTCCCGTGTTTCTAGGATCGTCGACCTCTTAGATTTGTTTTAGAAACATGTTCTTCTCATAAATTTATTCAGACTTAAATATCTTTTGCTTTAGGTTGCCAATATATTGGGCTCAGAGTAGATAACATTGGTTTACCCGGTACATACATGCAGTTTCCTGAGAATCGCCCGCATGCATGCTGCTGTGTCACACAACCGAGCGTCCTGTGCTATCTCCGCAGCCAGTAGATAAACTTGTGCTATCGGGGTCGTCAGGATGTTTTATAGATGGCTATAATGGACAAACTGGGATGGAAACTGTTTGAATTTTCTTTTTAGGTTCTAAAGCTGCCAGTTGAGCCAACTAGACATACTCGTATGTCAACCCGGCATCTGTTCATGATCTTGGGCAATTTTCACTATGGGGTTAGTTAACTTGGTAAATTATAAAAAAATATAACTCTCTCTTACTTGTACATTTTCGTCAACTTATACTTAATCTAATTTTATTATTCTTCCAGTTTGAAAATATCACGTGTGTTGTAACACGCAGTATCATTCTACAACAGTTAACCGTTAATAAGAAAAATATTCAATAACATAATATAATTTAAATGAAGTATGCAAAAACACAACTTACTGGAATTAAAAAGGTTTACTAAAGTTAAATAAATGTTAGTAATCCGCTAGGTACGAGTATAAATGTATGATACGAGAAAAAGACGTGAAAGTGCAGTTATTAAGTAATTCAGGTTTGTACATTACATAAATTAAGTATACATGAATTATATTTTATAAGTATACATGTTTAAGAAGCTTTAAGTTGTAATGATTAAACTGGTGCTGTTTTGATAATTAAATCATAGTCACGATTAGTATGACGACATTGTACCGAAATATGGAGAACTCACCATTTTAAATCATTATAATCTAACACTTGCACTTATGTCGGTGGAGTAGTTTCCATAAATCTCTCTCATACGCCAGACTCTTGACCTCTTGATACGCCCTAACACCAGCATTTTCTTTTATTTGGTCAATATAACTGCGTTTTGGTCTTCCTCTGCTTCTTCTTTCTTCTATTTATAAATAGTAAAATAATTACATTAATTACGCATGTGATGTGTTGCGTTGATTATTGACTTTATTATTACGTAAGAGTTACTGTTTCTTAAGCTAAATTATATAAAATAATTATTCAGCAGTAACTTTCATTTTATTTATGTACATATACCCTCTTAAGTACCTCGACATACTCCCGCTGCATCTCATTTTATACCCAGAGCGGAATTTATTTTAATCTCTGTCCTCTTATGCAGGTGAACTAAAGGAAAATCAACCGTATTACTGATTAATAGGGTGGTTATTCGCAGAACCGAGTTAAATGCGTGGCTGTCTCGTGTGCACGGTCGTTTGTACAGGTGGACTGGGCTACTATTTGTCACACTTTTCTCGTTTCATTTTCAGTTTACGAAAGTGCAAGTAACTTTCATTTTAATTTTCAACGATTCCGTTTTGAAATGATGACTATTTATAGTATATTATACAGATATTTAAAGATATTAATGTTACTAAACACACTTAACTTACATTTTCAGTGGGTAGGGATAAGTATCAAGATTGTTGTATGTTTATTTACGTAGCTGTGTGAACAATCCTAATACTTATATACTTTTTGTCTATAGATACTCTTAGTAAGATATTTTATTTTATGTTAAGCATTTTATTTACAGTTAGGTGGGTAGTTCTCCACAATGTCATTGTCGGATATCTAAATATTTTGTTAAATAATGTAAAACTACACTCAACTTTTGAAGAATTCTTGTAACAATGCTTGTCCTTAAGTCTTAAATTAATTTTAATTTACGAAGTTTCTACTTTATGTTCGGAGATAATCGCAAGACGTTTGTGGAGAACTACCCAGGTACTCGCTTTCCGTCTTCTCCTCTTTCTCTATTTGTCTCAGGTGAATCAGTCTAAATCGCTCCAAAGAGACGCTCGATCGAGAGCAGGCGGGCTGTCGGTCGCAGGTTGCGATTATTCAGTCCATTTTCCTATAGATGGAGCTGCACGTTACTGCCCCAGCAGCGTTCCCATGATATTCCCCTTAAATCTTCCCAATCTTCTCCAGAATAGATGGATATCGTTAAGCTCGACATTCCTCAGGTCTTCCTCGAGTCGAGAATAAATAGTAGAACATGTGGATGGAAGTCAGGTGAATTAGTAGCACGTAGAAGCCCGTCCCCTCGGCGCGGCTGCGCTGCCGCCGCCGGACCGGGACGTGTCTACGTGTTATTAACAGTTTCGTCTTCTCGAAAACAACTAATAACGGATTATATTTACACACACATACACTTTTTGTCAGCGGATCGTCTCGTATGCGCGATCCGTTTTCAGTTTATTATTTGGCATTACATCTTTTTAACCATACACGCTACTGGCACAAAATAATAAATAAAGATCTAAATCGTTTTAGTTATTCGACCACATCTGACGAAAAAAACGTTGCAAATGATTATGTCGTCTTCAAGTATGTTATATATAATAAATATTTCGGGATAATCTTACACAAATCCACCTAGTTCTACTGTAAGCTCAGTAAGGCTTCTGTTGTAGGTACTAGACGATAATAGATAGATACATATAAATACATAAAAAACACCCAGGACTCAGGAACAAATATCTGTGCTCATCACACAAATCAATGCCCTGACTGGGAATAGAACTCAGGACCATATATAAATATAGTGTGAGATGAAATTAGGGCAAACTATACCTACATATATTATTCGAATGGGTAATACCGAGTTTCCAGAATGTCTGCACCGTGCCCAGAGAAATTTGTAGAAACAACTAGAATGTAATATAAGTGCCGCGCAAATAAAAGCAAGCTCTACTCGGCACCGGTGGACGAGCAAAGCGAAACATACGAGTTTCCAATGTTTGAGGTTTGTTAAGCAAACATTGCAATACGAATAAGGTTTTAATTACGTGTTTTTGTACTTTAATGAAAAGCTAAATATATATATAAATGCAGTTTTCGTGTTAGTTACACTTTTGTTTTGTAATAAAGCCAGGAGCCCGCTAAGTGAGCTCTATGTTTGTAGCCGTTTCCGTTTAGAAAGTGGGAACGCGGATCGGTTACGAGCGTAGCGCGTAGCGATCGGCGGCAAGTGTGAAAGCCCACATATGTGATGCTACGCCGTAGTTAATTATACTTAAAATTTAACAAAGCCAAAAGAATTTAAAAAATATTTTATTTTATACGTTGTTTATAGATAGATAGTTTACCGCGATGAGCCTATTAGATACTTATGAGCGTTGTTAGTTCTAAGATTGCAGAAGATAAAAATAAAATAACATTAAAGAACATACAGTTCTTTTCATATTGGTTAAAATAAAATAAAAGTCTACAAGGAAATTTGCGTTAGTTTTAATCTAGGCTTCGACTGCAAGAGCTTTGATGATAGCGGTGCAGATTGAAGAATAAATCCCTTCAACGGGCTAGTGGGGCTCAACGGAGCACTAACGTAATCCTGCCCGCGGGTAATAACGGGTCTAGAGCTAATCTGATAGCGGGAACTAATTAATTAAACGTATAATTTGTGGATAACCTTTCACTTCTAATCTACAGGCATCGATATAATTTTTAGTCTTTGTTTTTATTATTCACTTCTCTTGCCGTGTGATGCCGGCTGACTAGAATAGCACCACCCAGTCTCCTCCCGCGGGTCACGTAAGAAGCGACAAAGGGAAAAATCCTACGTACGAGCAGCAGCGTCCGTCGAAACCCAATCCACAGCTACTGCGGTCACCAACCCGCTTGCCAAAGCGTGGCGACTATGGCAACTACCCCCAAGATGATACAAGTCATATTGGGTGGCTAAGAGACAAACCTAAGTTGAGTAAGCATGTCCTTAAGAAAAAACTCAAAAATTATCTTTTGAAAAAAATGAGTGATGAACTGACTACTCATACATTTACAAATGTATAAGTAGTCAAATGTATATAAGTAGTCAGTTTTTTATTGCATGTTAGTTTTATGTTTTAATTGTTTTGCATAGGTGCATGGTTCGATTTAAGTATTGAGCGCTTCATCGCCAACAAACTGGTTACAGTTTGGCGATAATAAAATTTATTGTAATAAGCATGTAATAATAAAAATAAAAAAATTGTGAGTGGCCTATGTCCAGCAGTAGACTGCATACGGCTGAAATGTATGTGTGTATGTTTGTATTCACTTTTCGCATAAATGCTACGAAATGGTATCACACAAATTAGCCTATTTGAATTCAACTCGAGACTGCACGATACTTCTCTAATAATCAAATACTGTACCTGTTACAACAGGTACAGTATTTGATTATACTGTACCTGTTGTACCGCATACCTACCTGTTGTACAACAGGTAGGTATGCGTTTGGGTACACCCAAACGCACAATCATACATTATTACGAGTGTCATGTTACGCGTGTGTCATACATTTTAAATCAGTCTACCCCGGAGCGAAATTACAAGGAGGCCTCGTCTGAATAAATGAGTCGGAACCGGAAGGATGTAAGCCGATTATGTTAACAGCGGCTTTGTCTTAACGAAGGGATGAGGAGCTTTTATAAATTATGGATAAGAGACTAATTTCTTAAATGCGCCATTAAAAATTTATCAACCCCAACAGGATTTCCAATGAAATTACCGAATATTATCATTACTTAGTTGATGAATGTAACGCGCTCCTGTCAAATCTAATTATGAGCGAAGCGGACGGCATGATTTTTTTTTATGACAGAGGCTGCAAACGAGAAGACGGATTGCCCAATGGCAAGCAAATACCGTCGCCCATGGGCACCCACGACACCAAGGGCGTCACAAGCGCGTTGCCAGCCTTGAGGGTTGGAGCTCTGGGAACCTTACTCACCATCAGGAACACAACATTACATACCTGAAAGGTAGTAGTGCTATTTAATCTAATTGGAAACTTTTATAAATGCCTGCGTGTTATACAAGAATATTTACATGACAGAGGGTCGACGGTTATTCAGTGAGCGCTGGAGTGTGAAATGCGTGTGGTCATCCGGCAAACAAACACCAAAAGCTCACCGCAGCCGGCATCGCCGTCAACAAGCCGCCCGCCGCCCGCGCCCGTGCTTTCGTCTCGCTTAAAAATAATTATTTCCCTGCAAACTCCCCGGCCAAATTTCAAAGGTCAGCCTTGAATAATTTTCGACTTTGCAATAACCGATTTGGTCCGTAAGTTAAATCCATTATCGAGCTGCTGTACATGTTTGAATAATGAACCTTCACATTTTCCTATACAAAATCTGGTGTTATGATATAGTTACCGTAATTGGTATGAGTAGTATCCTCTCTAATATCGGAACTCAGTTTGGATGTACGCGTGCTCCTTCGTAAACCTTTGTTAGGTGAACGTAATGTAATAATAATAAGGTTTATTTTTTATATCTGTAGTATGTACATTCCGTCGTATCCCATAGCTGATTTTGTATCGGATGAAGTAAAATAAGGCTCTTAGCCGACTCCGTCCGCCAAATTGCAGAGTTAACAAAATCTACGTTTGTTCCCCTCCAAGCTCTTGACTGAAAGTAATCAATAATTTAAAACATCGCTTAATTTGGATTAAGCAATTATCTGGATGGGATTTCGGTGTACCATTGGTGAAAGCAAAATAGGAGATTCTGTCTCTCGTACAAATCAGGTTGAATTAAATTCTGTTTGAAGTGGTTTTTCTTTTAAATTGGGAAAAGAGATGGAAATGGAAGGATCACACTTGAAATTTACATTCAGTGACGGAGTATTTGTTGTTAGTTGGCAAAACCAAGGCTGAACCATAGAATTATAAAATTAGTTATTCCTAAAAGTTTAGTAATAATTGAACCTTTTTGACGACGAAAGTATTCCCGCAAGCAGCAAATGCCAATTATGTGATGACCCGCTTGATCCGAGAAAGTGATACATCGCATGCCAATCGCATTGTTGGCACTATGCATACGAAATATGACACTAGTACTGGTTCACGAAGCACGATCCAACGGCAAGTGTTGTAAATGAAATGTAACATTGATTGAATCGCGGTCGGCGGTCCATTCCAAAACATTATCGAGGGAGGGTTAGCCAAGGGAACTGAAAAACCTGTAGTTTATATGGCTATATAGCCCACGTTAGGCGGGTTCACACGAGAACCTGTCCAGCCGGTGTTCCCTGCAGGCATTGGAATACTTGGGCACGACGGGAATCGTGTCGGTTTCAAACGTATCGCCTAATGACATTCTGCGCCTGACATATGCTTTAGCAATGCTCAAAGCAACTCTAAACGCTGGTGTTGCGTGTCTCTCATACGGCATACCACGGCTGATGATACGTAGCAAATTGATAGCGATTTGATTTAGCTATTGATACACACTCTAAATATCTTCATTTGAGCTTTGTAAATGTATAAAGTACTTAACAATATTATGTTTTCAAATACACTAAAGCGCATTGTGTATTTGAAATACCGTAAATGAGGCGAGAATGAATTGCGAGGGCAGTTCGGTTATAAATGGGGAGAGTAGGGATGACAGAGCGGTAAGGATGTTTTTACATGAAATCTCCGTAGTTGGGGTGAGGTGGGAATCCTACTGATCTGTGTTTAATTTTAAGTTTTGCAATTGAACTACGAGAAATGAAGAAGAAAGAAACTAAAATACAAACGTCCTAATTAATAAAATACAAAGTAACTTTGCATAAAGTGTAAAAATAAAATGTTATCAAAATTTGAAAGTCAGTTTTGTTCCTCCTACTACATATTACGGTGCCTAAAGCGTTAGTTGATTAGGGAATAATTGGTCCGTGTGAAGTTAGTTTTAGTTGTCTATTGTGTAACTACGTTAGTGGAAGCCACAAACTTGTCCGACTTACACGCAAACTGCCCGCGTTTTACCAACATGCTTTCAGTTAACTCACAATGTTTTTAAGTAATGAGATTTGTACATCGTAAACTCGCTTTTGTTTTTTCCTTAAATTCAATAAAACTTTATTTACAATCATATGAAAAATTTGAGTACTTAACTAGTTATTGCATTAAATCTAAAAAGGCCCTTGAGGCATTGTACCAAGGATACTGGCGGTATTTCCTCGTTGTATTGCAATGCTGATACGTTGTGCCAGGAAGCCGCCAGCGCTAGCTCTTCGGTCACCAGCTTTTGATTGTCATCAAAATTTGCGAATCAATTCTCAAAGTATCAGTAAGTCTTTCCTGATGATTAGAACTCACCGCATTATAATTTTTTTGATATTTGGTCTTGTTCGGTAAGTATATGTGTATATAATCGGGGATAATACCTTGTATTAAAAATTATTTCATTACGAAGTCTTGATATTTACAAGACGAATGATTCAGTTGACCTTAAAAGGAACATTGTTGTAGAATTTATATTTTGACAACCATGAGCTTAAAATATTGAAAGTAAAAAAACTGCGACAAACCCGATAACTCGAAATAATTTGCAATTCAAGATAAGTGAAGATAGTGAAAATAGTAAATTCCAGAAACCCATTTGTTAGATCGCCAGACATCCATACTTTATCTACGTCATGTTACGACCATAATAGAAAACTCTGTATCTTATGAGGATATATTATAAGTGATTGATTTTGATTGATCATCAATGTGTTTATAATTTCTATCAAAGCATTGGACTTAAAATAATCCTTAGAAAACAAGTCATATAATATTACATTTCGATACTACTAAAAAAAAAATTTTTTTTCGACGAGGGTGAAAGTTGGAGCCCGAGTGAAACGAGGGTGACAATCACCCGAGTCTTAAAGAAGTTTTTACACGAGTATGGAACCTAATTTTTCATAGCAAGTGCCTTAAAAAGTGAAATTTACGCACGCGAAGCGTGCGAAAAGTACACTTTTTACGCACTAGTTAGGAAAAGTTATGTTGCTACATAATTCGGGGGCTCTACAGGTTACTTTCATCTACAACTGGTTGTACAGTCGACTACAAAGATATGTACACATTTTTTCACCTTAATCCTTTGTAATAAGGTGCAAAAGTGTATATATATCTTTGTAGTCGACTGTACATTGCTCGCTTTGCTAGCCGTGTACTTGATTTGCGATGAAGTTTATACACGCAAAGTTTTAAACCCTCGTTTGAATTGAATACATTATATCAGTGTATTTATACTTTACAAAATTTACCAATATTTTATAGGAATACGAGATACTCACCTAATGGTATGTGTGATAATCAGTATGGGTAATGTTAAGAGTGTGAAGCTGCGGACATGATATATGTTACATAGTTTAATCAACTGCCAGTAAAATTAGACAAATCCGTATAGCTAGTTAGGTAGTCACAATTATCTTTGCAAGTAGATTTCAGGTTGAATCTTAGAATAATGGACGTAAAGTTGAAAACACGTTGTTCCTGTAATCTCTATATTTTTCTCACAAAATGCATAAGAAGCTTACTACTGCTAATGGCTACATTTAATCTTTCTTGGGTCCGACAGCCTCTGTAATCTTGAAACTTACGTCATTTGCAATAAAAGTGACAGCAGGGTGTTATTTAAAGAGCGTAAGCGTATCGAGCACTAGTACGTTTACCTTATTTCATGCAGCCGTCACACTATTCGCCAAATTATACTTACCACTTCGTCATAATATCTTCAGAAAGTAATTTTCCGAGTAATATTGAATAGAGTGTACAAAACTTGATGGACGTCCGGCGTGATCGAGTGGACGCCACCCCGGTACAGGGTTAGCTGCTAGTCTCTAATGCCGCGAGCAAGTATAATCCTCCGTCGAACCAATATAACGAGGACTATTATAACAAATGATCAGAGATAACAAAGAATCAGTAACAATAAACATGAAAATAATGATAAAACATGAAAAATTTACAGAACTTAAAAACTATAAATTTATTTTCTAACTAGTGCGTAAAAAATGCACTTTGCGCACGCTTAAATTTCACTTTTTAAGGCACTGGTTATGTAAAATTGGGTTCGATACACGTGTAAAATCTTATTTAAAACTCAGGTGATTGTCACCCTCGTTTCACTTGGGCTCCAATTATCAACCTCGTCGAAAAAAAAATTTGTTTTCACTAGTATTGAAATATACTGTTCTGTTATTATTGGAACTGGAATGGAAATCCTAACTAAATGATCATTATTGCTGCCAATAGTTATTATATACTAACGACGGGTAGTTTTTTGCTAACAGTCATATATTTATTACAAAACAAGGAAGTTTGAAAGGCCATCTGTAGAGCAAAATTTTATCTTTTTTGTATTTTTAATCAAGTTAATTTATTATACAAATTATTATAGTAATTTTATTATGTCTGGTGTCAACTAATGCTTACTTTCATAGTACATTGTATCACTTTCCTTAATATGGCAAACATGACTCAGTACAATTTAGGATGAAAGTTAGTAATATTTAGTAGGTTCATAATACTGGTAGTTCTTAGTTCTGAATGCGTTGGTAATACTTGACCAAGTGGTAATGAGAGCTTGGTCGGGCCGCGGGCGAGGGATCAACGAGGTTTGCGTAAGACTCCCGGGGACCTCCACTAACAGCAGCTGGGGACCAGTGATTGAAGCGTTAACACTACGATAGTAATTATACGAACACTGTCATAGGCGTTTGTTATACATATATATTGAGGTTAATGTGTGTTATTATACTTAGTTATATTTGTAATTCCTGATCATCGTTAATCATGTTTGGTTGCTACATTACGGACAACACGATAATTGTGAAATATATTATTTGATTTGATCATTGGTTTAACATACATGAGAGTAAATAAATAAATAGTGTGTGAGAACTTTGACTCCAACCCACCTAGTAAGCTTATAGCAGGGGCGCGATTCCATACAGCAATCGTTTACGTGAAATCAAATGATTTACGTGGACGACTGGACGTCCTCTTGAGATCCTAACGTGGATACCTAGGTCACGTGCTATCCATCTAATGTCAATACTAGCCCATACAATTTCCATTTCATCTGCTCGGGCAAAAATACACGCATCTCCCTCACGTACACGCCAATGCCTATTAAAAATTCGTTAAAAAAATGTACGTCAAAATAATTCTGAAGACCTACCGCGAACATCAAAGTTCGAAAATCAAGGCCATTTTTCCCTTTTACTCTAATTAATGCGTAATTAAAGTAGCAGAGACAATCGTTCGTTAGACATTTTCGATATTCGCGGTAGGCCTTCTGTAGCGCTTGACAAAATGGCGCCTAAGACATATACAAGTTCCTCCAGTATCGCGTGTGGATTTGAACTGTCAAATGAAGGTGGACTACTTTTAGTGTTCACGTTAAATCCAACGGGGTATATAGATTTTGGTTCTCGAATTGCACATTGCACCCCAGTTTTTCATAGGCCGATAATAATTATACACATTTAACACGTTTCCGTGATTACAGAGTTCTAGAGATTCCGTCAAATATATCTACATCTGTAAATGTTACTTGATGACTACACGACAGCATGTTATGTTTTGCTCCGACGACTACGAGTACATATGCATTTCCAACATAAGGAATCATATGGTATATGATTCCAGATATTTATTTCTCATAAGATTGATTTCTCACTTACTGGGAAAAATTATCTAGGTATGAGGCTAAATAAAAAATCGACAAATAGGAGGGTAGACACAGACAATATGATTAACAGCAACTACTGCATCATGCAATTAATGCATGTTAGTAGCCAGTTGTACCGATAATATAACTTAAGTATCGGTTAAGATATCGTTTTTAACTATTATATATAAGTTATTAATATGATTACAGCAATTTAACATTTTAGGATAGCCATTAAAGATACCTAGTATTAGTTAATATAATTATTCATTTAATAAGTTGTGGCACGGAAAAGATAATGCTATTTCTTGTATTTGAATTTTTAATACGAATCTACGGAAACGTATCTATCTACGGATTTCAGGTCTTGTACAAAAACCTAACTGATTTTGTAGAAAGATCGACGGAATTGCAAAGAAACTCAAATTTGGATAGCCACTCAAGTGCATATGTAACGAAATAACGACGTTGTTAATTTATTAAATAAAAAAAATCCTCAGATCAGACAACTCTTTTCTTCACAAAGCAAATGAAAGCCACGAATACCAAATTACGTCTATAACATTTTAATGGCTGTACTTCACGTCTTCAAGAATGTCTGGGCAAACAAATTGGGCAGTCTGTCGTACTCCAGATTTTTTAAAGTCAATCTACGGAATTCTATGAATATTTGAGAATCAGCCTACAGATTTATAAAAATCTACTCTGGAAATACTGCACCAACTTACCTATTACAATATACCTATTTAAAAAGGCTGGGAAATAAATTGCATTTCGTTGAAGTTTACAGTTCATAATCATGCAGATTTTAAAGAACACTCGAATGTTAACCGCACTCGACTTAAAATAACGTGTGCGCTGCAAAATTTTCAATTTAGATGTAAATTTAATTTTGACTAGTTCTGCTAAAGATTTTTTTAAAAGCTTTTGTGCACACATCGTGGAAGCGCAGTGCGTGAGCCAAGCCGCTCCGGCGCGATGCTGGTTTGTTTGGGCCGCTTTATGAAGCGCTTGTTAGAAACAGCCTCCCTGGACTAGAATGCTTCGTGGAGGCGGCGAGTATTTCCTTTAAACATTAAAAATATCTCGATGTCTTTATTTTAAGCATCCCCTCGCTTTAATCATCTTCAAACTTTCAATCATGAATCTGTTTGTGGTTTATAATTTATTCCTCCATTAGTTTATGAATGACACGACCTCAATTACGTTTAGTTAGTCACTCTAGCACATGTTTCGGGGGGCGAAGGTCTACTTTTATTTCTTAGGTAGGTAGCAGTGGCGGTGGGTCAAATTTTTTCTCAGGCAAGACGGAGCCAATATGACTTTGCCTTTTCTTCATGAGCTCAAGGAAAACTGTTGAACTGCGACAAAGTTAGTAAAGCTGGCGGGAATCGGCTTGCATGGACGAGTAACCGCTGATAGGTAGGTACACTTAATGCTTGAAAATGGAGGAATATGCTCGCCGAAACATGTCGAGCGAGTGACCAAATAAACGTTTGTGAATTGTTAGAATATCGCACGAAAGCTTAAGTGAAATTTATTCCTCTATAACGTGATATTATTACTTCAGATAAAATTATATGAACTGTCTGACTATTATTGAATGTATAGAATGTCGTGAATAGAAAAGCTAGTAGGTCAAAGTTGTAACTCAATGAAATACTTGACAGTGCCGCGCAAAGGAGTAAACTAGGGAAGTGTAGAAGTTTCGTAACTCGAGGGCTGTTCTCGCGCCGAGGCGAGGCGCTTTGAGCGTCTACAATATCAGCTTGCTCGTTTTGTTTTGCGATGAAATTAAAATCAAGGGGACGCCGACGTTCCGAAGCCCCGCTGAGCGCTTCTTCTCCAATTTTTACAGAAAATTGGCTGTCATGAAAGCTCGCCTGCTTGAAGGATTTCTACGTGCCGGTAATTTTACTTTTCAATATTATTCAAAAGGCTTTAAGCTTACCTTACCGTTCCATTTAATTCGCTTTTATTTATTGAAGGGAAGTATCTGCGGAAATTGGGGCCCGCGTCTGCTTGTCAGATATGTACTGTTCAGTATATAACTTGAATAATATTTTACCATGTAATCTATGATACCTACAAGACAATATTAATACTTTGCGTATCTATTTGTAAGCTTAGAGTATTGTGTATATATGGTGTTATTTGAATAGCCAGATAAATAACTACCTATTATTTACTTATATTTGTTGTGATTATTTTTCTCGTTTTATTGAGTTTAGACATCTTTGTGGCCAATATTACGCATATGAGTGAAGTCGTTAATCGTATTTCAATTTATTTTTCTCCAAAATAAATGAGAGCTAAGATCTGCTCTCCGACGACCTAACTTTTCGCCGAAGAGTGAGCTCCGTCTCAAGTGTCCTCCAACTACTACATCATTTGTCAGCCCCTTTTAGTTGGATTGTGTAGATAGCTCGTGTAGTAGGTACGAGTGTGAAGTACTAACCGCACTCCAAACTGACCATTGTTAGGCTTTATGTCTTTGCAATAAGGTTGACGAGTGGTCAGAGAGCGTGAACGATGGTAGATATGATTCAAGAGGCATTAGCAGGCGGTCGCGGTCACTGGCTCGCTCAAAGGAAATCTCATTTCGCGTTCCGGACGCCCTCCCCCGCGACCGGGCCGCGCACCCGAGCGGACATCTATTAAAATTATTTGAGAAAATCCAACACTTTCTGTAGGTTAGACTTTGTATCTTGAACTAGATAAATTCGCTTCTATTAAAATTTTATGAGAGATTCAGACAGAGACGGCTGAAGACTGACACGATTGGAAAAAGTGGGAAAAGCCCTTTGCCCATCGGTGGGACGGTATAGATAGGCTCAGTATTATGATGTCCTGTTTTCTAGGATCGTGTATTTGATCAAAGTAAACTTCAAAAAATATTATTGACACAAACATTGCCCCTACTTTAAAGTAGCAGCAATTACAATTACCATACGTCGCACTCCAGCGGGCAATTTGGTGGCATGTCAAAATGATAGGCAAGGTTCACAAATACATTAATTCATTTTCAAATAATCAGAAGTATTTGTACTTAGTACTTGGTACCTAGTATTTATAATATACAATTCTAAATATCTTAGCAACTAAGGTTGTACGTTAATTATGTTAAGGTTGTACGATAATTATTAGGTTGTATGTTTATTTTTTAGTATTCATTCAATTTTAAATAAAAATGCAATTGCAAGTATGCTAAATATTTAATTTACTTAAGCAGCTATGTTATGGGAATATATTATTAATATTTTTTCTAAATTCCCGGCGGTCAACGTTCTTCTTTGGCTTGAAAATATCCATTTTAAATGGGAGAACGTTCTTTCCACATCGACTGAAGTAATTGGCAAGTATTTGCATTGTTCAAAATGCTGAGGTGTGTTTTTGTTAACATCATGTGTAGTCTCAATCTCTTCGTTTTGAATAAGACAACAACAAATATAAGTTTGAACGACAGTCATAATGACACATGTCAGCTATTTATTCGTTTTATAAGTGGCCACTTAAATAGGCTATCAGTTATCACTGCAGAGTATCTATACGTTAAAGACTAATAAAAGTAATAATTGATAACCGGTAACTAATTTTAATAAACTGTTACAAATACTAAGTACATTAGAATACTTGTAAGTTAAGATTTTTTTGTAAACCTTACCTTGCCACCAAACTGCCCGCTGGAGTGCGACGTATGACAATTACTTACAATAACTCTAGGTTCGTTCGTAGGTACGAATTTGGTGGTCTTGAGTTAGAAAATCTATACGAATCTCATTGTATGTTACTAAAGCGTAGCACAAATGTTAACAGCTGAGTTGATCCGTTAACCTCCAAAATATTTATTTATCTACAATGATGTACGTCTAAGGTCTACAGTAGCAATCAACATGTTAACATACTACACCTACCTCCTACCTACACATAGCTACTTACGTCACAAAGTAAATTATATATATCATTGTTAGACAGATGTACGCAAATGAAATATACAAACAATATCCTTGTATACACGCAGTCATTATCTAACATGCAATATACTGTAACACAAGAAGATATTGCAAGACACATATACATTCTCATCATCTCGCGCTACGGCGTAGCTCGGGCCCGTAGTCCCGCCGTAGGTCGCGTAGCAGCGCGACTAAGTAATGGCAGTAATACATTACCGGGAAGACACGATGTATTGCCATACTAATACTGCTGGCTAGGTATTATGATGAGTGCCGTTGGGTCTCGCAGATGGTAACCTATTTATTAAGATTTATCTAGATTGATGTTAGAATACCTGTCTACGATAAAATAAAAGTTTCGTCGTATATCAATTAATTTATGATTAGAATCATTTTATTTGCAATTACTTTGAATAAAAGGTAATTTCGTCTTAAATCTTAGTAGGTTGACCATAAATACATACCACTTTACAATAAAGAACCAGTGACACTTGGTCGCCGGGAGCACACGAAAAGTTTATATAGGACCAACATTAAATCATCAAAAACCCATTTGGAAATGTGTCGTGACGGTTCTACTGTTACACGTTTTCATAAAAGGTTTGGGCATTTACGTAGAACAACTTAGAGAAACTCGTTTGTTTCTATAAAGAGGATTTGGCGTGGGCGCCGGGTTTCAGCGAGAATTACGCGTCGAGCGGAACGTTCTGCTTTGTTCCAGCTAACAATTAATTTAGGCGACCGTGTACTCGCGCATACCGTCTTTCGCTAGAGATGCTGCCAACAAAGAGGACCCGCACGCGCGCAGGCTTCAGCTAGTACATAGGCGGCGTACTTGAATTATCTATGGAAAGCCCCAAGTACAATCCATCAAATTCATGCCGTTTGACGAGCACCATTATTCGACGGCCGCGAAACAAATGATTACAAATGAATCGGGCGCGGGGGGCGCGCGGAGGCACGTTGCCATAGCGACGCGAGACGATCGATGCCCCGCCCCGGCGCCCGCGCCTCCCCACCACGTAATTAAACAATGATTCACACGTAAAGTGATGACTGGCACGCACGACAAACGCCGGCCGCGAGCCTCCTGGGCCATAATCACCCGCTTCCTCGAGACTGCTGACGAGGTAACAGTCATACTTTTTTGGTTTTACTGCTAACGAGTTGTACTAATTAGAGGCTGTGGTCGACGTGAAAGAAGTCTGTACGAGTTCGCACATAATGAGTCGCCTCCGTGCGCCCCCTCCGCATACGGTTCCCGTCTTTACAAACGACAAATAATTCATCTCCCTCGAAGCGTATTTCCAGCAGCTTTATTGGGTTTGTCGTTTGTGTGTCAATAAGCCTACCTGCTACGTACATTTAAGTATATTTGCCAAATAGAAAAGAGGAAATGTGGCCGATCGTTCAATTCAGATATCTTCGTCACGCAATTCTGCACAAACGAGAAACACGTTGGCGTCAAATGAGATATACGTCAATGAAACAGGATCAAAGCCGAGGGAACTCATTCCGTTGAGTGGATTCCAATAATGTCATAAATGTTACAAAAGCGGCAGGCGTTTGACAAATTTATGCACGAGTTTGCATTATACCAGTCAAATTAGTATTTTAAAAATAATGACATATTTTTTAATGTTATTAATATACTGGAACGACTAAGACCAGTTGAATAGGATCGTAGGTACAGTGCGCTACAAGCTACCGAACGATTATTTGTACATGCACGTTATCAATGTTATCATAAAAGATAGTTCATTACAAATTTGATTCTGTACTATTAATTGACGTACAGCTAAATAAAACTTCATTAGGATGAGTCGTAAATGTAATTAATTTCAACATAAAATTCTTTTGAAACGTACCGCCCGGAAACCACAGCTTTAAAACCATTTTTGAGCTGAATGAGCTTTTTAATTACGACGGATAGACCGCAACTCTTATTACATTGCTAAAAAGCAATATTTATTCGAAATTGGTTCGGCAGCGAGTGTTTGGACTGGTGGGCGGCGGGCGCAGCGCGAATTAATTCGGTTCAGTTACATAACATTAAAATTGGAAGGCCGCCGGCGAGCGCAGCCGGCCGAAAGGCTTTGCCTCCAATCCCAATAAGCGATTGGCTCCATGCTCTGCACTGTGGCGGCCCAGCTAATAGCTACCTACCACACAGCCACGTTCGCCATATAAACACGGCCCGGGGACCCGATTGAACGGGCTTTTAACGGATCAGACAGTCTAAACTTTGACCAGCCACCCCAATAACGCTTTTCCCGAATTATATGGGGTTGAACAATTATATATACTCGCTCGACTGTTTTTTTATATTTCGCTCGAGTAGAGCAGACTTCAAAAAAGATAATTAAAGTAAAAACAAACGAATCCCCCTGGAGAAGCCGCCGCTGAGTGTTTATCATTTAATTAGAGCAGTTGGCAACACCGGCAGTTTTGCTAAGAAGTGTGTGGGCCGGCGGCGACACGGACCCGGCAGTACGGGAGCGCGGGAGCCGCGGCCAGATGTAAGTGCTGCATTTTAATTAAATCCTCCTTGCCGAGAGATAGCGCTGTGGGCGGATTGCGCGGCTTTTTTCACCGGTTTGCTCGCGGCCTGAAAAAAATGAATCAGCATTTAAATCTAGAGAGCGAGCCAACACGCCTCCCATGATAATGATAATGCGCGCAACGGTTGAATTTTAATAAAACAGATTCTCTTAGCTCCCGACGGCGGCTGCCGGTAATCTCGAGGATTATTATTATTTTTGCACACGATATTGTTTTTTGACGGCGGAGCGTGTCGACTGGAGGTTAAATATTCAGCGCAAGATGAATGGGCGGCGCCGCGCGAGCTCTGCTGTTGACACGAGTCATTACGCCGCGTCACCGGGCACACCGCACGCCGCCGCCGCGCGCCAACAATGCTCTGCCCGCGCACCCACCATAACGACGTTCATAACAACGTTTCTCACTTTCCTTTGACAGGGATATCATTCATTCTTTTCACATTCTACATTGACCCGCCTCTGTTGGTTACGTTCAGCTACTGTTTATAAAATGCATGCTCATCACGGCATATAAAAAAACATAAGCAATATTACGCAAAAAGCCACTCAGACTCCATATAATATTCATGGCGCACGCAGCGCGACTTAGTTTGCTTTTTCCCGACCGTACCGACTCAAACACTCATTTCATGGTTGTTATTTTTCACAAAACAAACTTTGCGATCTTCAAGAACCGTAGCTCGAACAGTCCTCGATGCTGAGTGGGATTTATAATGAAATTCTTTATGAACGTCTCAGCTAAGCTTTAAATACCCGAATGTTTATTTAACGGGATCGTAAAGGATTTTCCTCTCAAAAATAAGAGGGAATATAAGTCTTGAAAATGGGATAAGTGGGATTATTAATTTGATAATTTATTAATGATTAAATCGCCGATATACTTACTCAACCTCGTGTCTGCAACAATCATTTGATGACAAAACCACCCATATTCCAAATGAATGAAAAGCGACATTTCCATCAAATAATTGTTGCAGATATGAGGTTGAGTAAGTATAGCGACGAAATGTTCCTACATTGGCTTTTTTTATACGAATTATTTGAAATCGTAAACTTAAAACACGCAACTTGCCCAGTGAGCAAGTGAGCGTATCATTTCAGCGGTATTGTTCATATACGGTGGATGTCCGCGGTTATCCTTGTCAATAACTGTAAGGACCAGTCTAGGACTGCTCCTTGATTACACATAGTTTTTACCGATCTCAGGGTCACATGACAGTAGTTCACTCGAGAGCTAAACTCGGTCGCGCAACATACCACCGTCACGATCGAGTCCAGTAGACAATGAGCCGACTAACGAACAGTCCCACAATGGAATATCGGGTGAATGTCTTCGTTAGTATTGGTACAGGCTGAAAACAAGCTTTTTTATGTAAAACACGTTGTTACAAACGACCATTCCTAATGTAGTGGCATAAACTATGACTAAAGATTGGTTATGCGAATATATTGTTAACCTGTTTTATTCTAAGTTTAATGATTTAAAGATGGCATACATTGCTTTCTGTCTCGGGTGAATAAATAAAATGTTGTAAGGTAAGTTATGCACCTGGAATTAAGTCTTAAGATAATGATATTATTTGCGTTACGATAATTAAACAGTTGCTATTTAAGTTACGTACATGAAACTGTGTTGTTGGTGTATGCTAAAAACATATAAGTACCTATGAATTAAGTACAATAAATGCAATGCCATACAATTTACGTCCACCCACAAGATGGACAGACGGACTCATTAAGGTCCCCGGAAGACGGTGGATGCAGGTCGCTTCCAACCGGTACACGTGGAGGTCCAAGGGGGATGCCTATGTTCGGAAGTGGACGTCTTGGACTGAGGTGATGATGATGATGATGACAATTTACATCGTAAACATTTACAATTACATTTGTAATTTTAGTTTATCCTTTCTTTATAATATTATTGTAATTGTTTTTCTTTCATGTGATTAAATAAAAGAAAAGTGAGAGAAAAAAAAAAAGAAAATTACATCGTTAACTTTTGTAACACAAATAAAATTATTAACTAGGTACAGTCGACGTCAAAGTTATATTTACACTTTTGCACCTTATTGCAAAGGATTAAGATGCAAAAATGTAAACCTCGACGTGGACAATATTCTTAAAATTTACCCATCTAACCTTCCGAGAGTATTAAGTAGTAATACCGTTATAGGGTTAGGAATACTATAGAAATAAGATTTGATAACTGGGTCTCATCGTATTTTCTCAAACTGAAAATCTAGATGAAATTAAAGCCTCTAAAGATCTAAAAATAAAGTAGCCCAGTCATCAAATAGGTTGACCTACCTAGTCTTGAAATTACTCTGTATCCTAGAAAGTAATAAATTATTTATTATTTACTTAAGCCTTCTGAATTTGAAAAGTAACCCAGAGTAACAAGAAATAGTAATGAGTTTCAGCTCATCATCAATCATCATATTTTCCAAGGCACTAGAGAGAGTTGTACAAGTTACGCACATTACTTGCGCAAAGTATATGTTACCTTTTCAACGGCATGTTTCAAAACATTTGAAACCTAACTTATCCTCTAGCCGCCCAGAGATCAAAACAATTAAAATTCAAAATGGCATTCAATGGGAGACCTTTTTATAGATCTCTAGGCGACTAGAAGTTATTGTTATTTTTAAAGTATACACAATATGTTAGTAAAAATATTTAAAGCCTTCATTTTAGATTTAAAAACACTTCTAGTTAAAAACATTACAAATGCGGTAATGTAAGGTAACGTGCAAAAGTATCGAAGTTATCCGCTCATAAAAAAAGTTCTATGATTTTATTTATTAGTCATACCATAAGAGCGATGGGATATTTTTATGTATGTTTTTACACTTGACTGAAGGAAACTTTCAACTCTCAACTCGGCAGACGCCCGCGTCCGTGTCTCGGGGTGTTCGCGTAGCGCAGCTGTATAATCTCTCGGCTACGTAAATTACTCGTATACACTGTAACACTCTTAGCTGTACATCGGTGCACCTTATGCTTTATATAATAAGATCCATCAATGTACAGCTAAGCGTGTTGCTGTGTGTACTCATATATTGCACCTACCTAGCCTAGCCATGATTACATTAAAATAAAGTTGAAAAGGCAGATTTCAGTACAAAGAATATTTGATTCACGCAACTGTTACAGCAGAGGGTTTATAGACAATTAATTGAAATTAAGAGTTTAATAATCTTCTGTATTATAAATGGACAGAATTGAGAGTAAGTCCTGAGACTTGAAATCACGCACACAACAGCACTTGTGAACTGTGAGTTCGGAATAACTGTTCTGTTTTCTTACCGATGCAAGTTCAGTGGCTTGCGAGATAATCCAAAAAGCTTTTTGAAAAGTAGGAGTAGATAAAAATATCTACTTTATTTAAATATTTGTGAATACTGAACTGATTCTAATGGTTTCATAAGCACCTGGTTTATGTAGGTAGTAACACGCATGTCGGCTTCCTATATTCAAATGCGGATGTAAGTTCCATATTAATTATCTGCACAATTACAAAGACAAGATGGTCCTTCAGTGAGTTTTTCATTATACATATACCGAGTGTTATAAAAAACGTGATACAAGATTATTGAGCCGGCATCTGGTCATGATTTTGAACAATTTTTACTATGGGGTCAACTTTGTAAATAAAAAAAAAACATCTGTCTCAAACAGATGCCGGTTTGATAATCTTGTATCATGTTTTTCATAACACCCCGTATCTTTCATTACTTAGACTTATGTAACTGGCATTCGTTGTAACGAATTCATCGTTAAGTGTTTTATTTACTTTCGCTCATTATTTTTATTCATCGACTTTTTAGTAACCAGTGCTTCGAATCGTTGTGTGTGTGTGTATTCACCTCAAATTGTGGCCAAATGGTCAGGTTAA
Organism: Grapholita molesta; assembly: GCA_022674325.2. NCBI lineage: Eukaryota > Metazoa > Arthropoda > Insecta > Lepidoptera > Tortricidae > Grapholita > Grapholita molesta. Next base: position 15,288,134 of record CP053124.2, on the reverse strand, counting down.
GGCGGAGTTCTGCCAAAAAATATTATTTTAAAATTTGCGTAGATACAGTTAACTAATTTGATTTATGGGACACTTCGTTCCTTGTCACAGTGAAAATCTATATGAAAGACGCAAAAGATCTCTTACTAACGTAACTGTTCGAAGTGGCATAGAAATGAAATTGGTTGACTATACCTATTTAAGGTGCATTACTCAGTCTAAGTACTGTACTCTCACGTGCGCGCCGCCGATTGATTCAATTATCGCGCCCCTGTTGCGAGTGCTGAGCTCATGCGGAACATCTCGCGCAAGTTGTATTTAATGAAGTCAGATTTTATTAGTGTACCGACTGTACCAGGGGTGTAGGTCAGTGATGTGTGGCCTCCGAGGGAAATGTGACAAAATGACATCGATAAGTCTGTTTCATTTATATAGCAGCGTTTCTTGCACAAAAATTAGTACCCTATAAGCCCCATTAGAAAGTTTTTAATTCTTCAAATGCAAAAGAGACTGAACTGACCATTGTATCTAAAATTAAAACTGTGTAACGTATAAAGTATTATTTAAATTGAGCATGGATCCCACACATATTCCAAGTATTCGTATTTAGACTAAATTGCTTTCAAGTTTTCATTACTTTTATGTATTTGTTTCTGAAACCATAAGTGAGTAACATTTCTAGAGCTCCCTCGAAACGGTTCCCTTAGAAAACGGCAGCAACTGATGATGTCATAGAAATAAGTAAATCAATATTCCAGGCAAGTATCTTTTGCTGTTCAGGCAAGTCGACTCTAGAATTCCCTTCGCTCATTATAAGGCAAGCCCCGAGTAGGTGTGTTTTCTTTTAAGCGCATGCTACATATACAGCTCCTCAATCAAGAATTCGATTAGCATCCGTCATATAATTATACTATTTGTCCCACAATAACATCAATAAGGGTGAAATGAAAAAATATTGTACCGAGTTAGGACCTACAATTAGTCATAAGCTAATCATTTCATTTGTGTCACAAAAGTTAAAGTGTAAATTGTTTATTATTTATTGTTATCAATCCATACTCATATATGTTTTCACTTCACTAGCTCGGAAAAAACTATTTTATTCTTTAAACACGGATAGAAAAGTTGCATTTTATTCACAAGAGTGCAAAGTAACTTCATACAGTTGTTTATTATATTACGAATAGAGTGTTTTTTGACGTTAGCTTAATTAGTGTTAATGTTTTTGAAGGATAAATGTTGGATGCCAATAATTATGATTAAATTTTACAAGTTTTTTTTCCTTGAAAAATTATGTGTTTCACTCGGTAGCAAAGTGTATTTTTATCAAATAATAAAAAAACAAAGAATTTGAATTTGAAATATTAGGTACAGTCACCGGCAATAATATATTATGATGCCAAGGCTACAAATCCATCAGATATTTATGCGGTCTTGATATCGTAAAATACTATTGCCGGTGACTGTACACCTTAAACATAAAAACTAGTAACCACCCCTTGCCGTTTCCGGTGCAAAAGTGGCCATAACACTTGCGGCATTACCACGTTGGTTGTCTATGGACAGCCTTTCCACCAATTTTAGTATCATAAAAATTTAAATATTTTTTTCTAAGGTGAAGAATAGCTATCCGAATTAGGAAACGCATTCAAATGTTGGAGTAATGTTTTTTTTTATATGAACTCACTTTAAATATTCACTGGGAATATTATTCTTTCTAGGTTCAGTCTCGAAAACTAGCTATTTTAAAAAGAAGGAACATAAACTTAGTGTTGTTGAGAGCATAACCATGTTTGTGAAGTAGATTTGTGGATCTGCGTGGATGTGCCAAATATCATTAGGATCCGAGTTATAGCACCCGAGGGCCGTTCAGAGGCTACGCATTAATCACACGTCACTGGCGCAGGCAGTAGCTGCTCTCATTTGTAGCCTTGGCAGGAGACTGTCAAAATACACCCGGTATTTATACTACAGTCATGCTTAGATTAAACCGGTTTAAATAACACATTACGCTCATACCTACTTTTTTTACTTTTTGCCTTACTTAGAGGGATATCTTTTGATCTATCTAAATTATTTATGTTCAATCAATTTACTACTCTCTTTCTCTACATTTAAACTATGTGATATATGTATAGCGCAAGCCAGCAAAGTGAATTATTACTAAAGTTACTTGTTATGCTCAAGATCCGATTCGATAAACCTTAAGATAAGCCTCAATTAAATAAGTATGATTTTCGGTCATTTGCCATACTGTTCCCCTTATGTATACTGAACTCAACCTAAAGCAAATAAAATAATCAGTAAAAAGCTTTACTTTTTCTCGTATACCTCGTGGATAACATTGTTAAGCCATAGTTAATATCACAGAGGACTCTTAATTTAATCAAGTTGCCGGATTACGCTTTCCACCGCATCACGAGGCATAAGTAAAATTTCTGTATTGGATTACGTCGAGTATGTTGTGCGAGTGTAATAAGTATTTTGTATCGCGGGAGAGGGTGACGGGTGGGTGGCCGGGGCGTCGGCGCGAGCGGTCGAGCGGCAGAATCAAGGGCGCGCATGTGGCGGGCGCGGGGCGCGCGGCGAGCGGGCGGGATGCTGCGCGCGGCGCAGATCAATATCTCGCGTTAGCGGGACAACGCCGCGCCAGACCGAGTGCCTCCCGTACTACGACCCCGCTCCACCGCCCCACCACCACCCCCACTACTCGCTTATTTAATACTTGACGTATCTAGGATGCAAGCTTTTTCATGCTAAATGACAGAGCACCGTAATATGCCGAGTCGGCCTGTCAACGCGTCCGCGGGGCCGCGGGCCGCGCGGACCCGATGCTGATCCGACTCCTGCGAGTAAACCTGTTTGCCTACACCATCAAATATTCTGCTTCAAATGTTTTTGTAAATAATTGGTTTAAGATTTACAAATAGGCACGCTTATATTACTTTTGTGTGCTTATACCATCTGAACAGTAAGAATATCAAAGGGACTTACATAGCCGAGATACTCCAAAAATACCTTACGTGACAAGTTTCACTAAAAATAAATATTGTTCACCATGAAATAAATAAACTAGAAAAGATAATTTTTGGAAAACCTTGCAGGAATAGATCGCATAGCAATAAAAACTCAGCAGGGAATCACCTCGTGTAGTTGTTCCGATGAGTTCACCCAAGTTTACGACTCGCCAAATAAATTGCGAGTAAATCTGCACCAGTTGTTCTGCTGTCGATATCATCGTGATTGATACGTATGTAATTGATACAGTAATTGCAATTACTCCGCTGGAAAGCAATTTGTATAATCGCAATGCATGTAACTATACAACTCACGATAATTTATAACTAATAATAATAATTTTATGAAATATGTAAAAAATAATCAAAATCATAACATAATAGCTACTCTAATTCTATTTTCAAAACGGTTTTGAAACTTTATCTTATCATATTTTTTTTTTATTAAAATAAACGATCAGAACGTTTCTATACATGTGTTAACTGATTACTCGTCTTAAGAATTGATACTCATAAAATAAACACAATGATGGGGCGATCACTAGTATATGAAAAAAGCATCGATAACCGAGTTTATCGACATAGGAACTCCCTACCTGTTATAAAATTATGACTCCTAGAATCCTGTCTTCTAATAAGACTAACTAATCTAACGATATTCTAATAAAATATATACGCACACACTATACCAGTCAGATAAATAGTTCATTTCTTCTCAAACAATGTTAGTAATAAATTATCATTAAGGCACACAAATACATAATATATTCAGCCAGTAGCGTTAGTTATCAATTTTCGAATCCCTTCATCAATTCCATGTGCCTGTACCCTGCGTAGCCCGGTGACAGTATTAACAATAACAATAAGCAGTGATCAGTATCGTGTAGTAAATGAGCGCATTGTCTCAGCAGCGGTTCACGTGGGGATGAATTAATTCCGGGGCCATTGTTGCGCCCCATTGTTGTCTAGGGTCACCACGCGGTTTAAATAGGCTACTGGTTGCTTTACGCTCTATTCAACTGGTATTTAGTATGGAAGTAAAGATTATATCGTAAGGAAGGTGGGAAAACGGGACAGTTTACTTCAGTTATATTGTTTACAAGGAACTTTCGATTTTGATTTATTGCTGTCGACAAGAAATACCTATTTCACCGAATAATCGAAACCAAAAATTCGTTAATATTTAATTACTTTGTTCATGTGGTTTCTTATTTTCAATTGGAGTTTTAAGTATCGTGGGTTTCTATCGTAAACCTATATGTAACTTAAGTACGCTAGAAGTGTCGATACTTTTATTCAAGTGATATTGGCGTGAAACTGACGTTGACAAATAGTGTAAAAAAGTGAATATTTCTGTAAAGCATGCAGAGTATTGTAATGGCATGCAGTATTAGTGGCAACCCTTGTTGTGTAATGGCATGCAGTATTAGTGGCAACCCTTGTTGTGTCAGGGCATGACGGCATTCTTAATATCTCGCTATAATAGTAACCTATTTTGGAATTAGTAACTATCTATATATGTATGATGAACTATGTGTTGTTGTTATTCTGTCCCATCAGCCAGGAGACAACTGAAGCATAGTTTGTAAAGTACTGACGCGCTTGGTAGGTCACCTATTGTGGAAGGGACATATATTATAGTGTCTACTAATATCTATGTTATGCGTATTTAGATGCAATAAAACTGTAGTTTGAAGAGTGACCCAGGGGAACGTAACCATGGCAACGAAGGACGATGAATAGTTGATAGAGCTAGTGCATGAGCAAATAAAATATAAATATATAATCTTACACAAACTGACCATGTCTTAAAGTAAGCTCAATAAGGCTTGTGTTGAAGGTACTAGATCACGATATATAAAATACATACTATTCTTAATCCTGGAACAAATATTCATGATAAATGCGCATAATGAATACATTGAACACAGGAAAAAACATAAACGTAAAGAATCGTTAAAATATGTTTATTGATAAGAAGAATAAATAATAACTATTTCATACCTATACCTTAATAAAATAATATAAGTAACGACTCAGGGCTACATTTGCAAAAAACAAGTTAAAGCAAAAACAAGTACCTACAGCACTTCCGAAACGTTGGCAAAAATCTATATAATAATACTATACCTTTAGTTTTAACACGTTTGAGTGTTGTGACAACGTGTGTAAATCGTGAGAGTTTAAATTAACTAAGTAGAAGTACGTAGGTCTTGTATTCGTAATAATAGTAATTATAATAAATCTTGACGTCACAGTTTTTTTACTCTCCCGAACTTAAATATGGTTTACCTATAGACTGTTAATATTATTTAAGGTGTCCACCAGATTACCATATATTTTTGCGAATAACTGTTCGGTTTGTAAGTTAAACATTGATGTGTCGGTGTTTTTGGTAGGTACACCTAATACCTAATGATAAAATATCTCGGAACATGATTTAGTCATAAGTAATTTCCCAAAAAGGAGGTCCAAAATCACATTATATCGCCTTATCGCGCGTATAAAAAACTAAATGTCATTTGCTACCAGGCAGGAGTACATTTTTAATGCGCCTCCTCCGTGCGTCAGCGGTATTTTTGTGCCTCCCCCCGCCGCGGCAGGTAAGGCCGGCAGGATTTACTGGCAAGGCGTCAATCTTAGTTATTATAGTTATCCTTGAATGACATGATGGACCCGTCTTTGGTAATAAGATCTAATTTAATAAGGTCGATTATAATTCAATTGCTTTTTTGTTAAGGGGATTACCAAAAAGTTGCAGTTTAAAAGTAAAAAAAATATCATTTTGACTGATTTAACCTGTCTATTCTATTTCTATTCCGCATAGGAGATAAAAGCGAAGACATCTTTAAATCTGTAATATGATCTTGTGATGCATCTACGTGATCAGGAAACTATAAACTAAACAAAGTGTTTCAGTTAATTCATTCTTGTCGCCTTGCTAAACAGCCTCGGAAAAAGTCACCTAGAAGTGCAGCTGCGTGAGTAATGCAACGCCGCGCATGATCCAGTGGTCAGGCGGCTTGGAGCAGGGCAGTCTCATGAAGAGGATGTAGTTGGTGGAGTGGCCCGTGGTGGACAGCACGCCGCGCCGGTCGCCCGTCTTGTACAACGGGCAGTTGTAGAACTCGGCTTCGGGTAGATCCGCGCGCTTCATTGGAATCAGCCATACCTGATGACAAGGGTATGCAGTTAATAGGTACAACACTACAACTGTGGTATTTGTAAGACCTTTAATTAAAATCAGTAGTAGTCTTACCGGAGGGAAGGTGTCGTAGAGAACTTTGGGGTAAGATTCATCGACATTATAGGAATCCATATTCCAGCGTGCGCCTTCCATGAATAGCCCTTTGATGTAAACTCCCTCTTCGGGCTTCTCCTCGATTTCGAATACACGCTGCACCTGCATGTGTCATGAAGAATGTTAACGTATATAGCTATTAAGATAAAACATAATATTAATACTCTCTATTCTTAATGTCTAAAACAAAAAAAAAATGCAACAACAAATGTGATAAATCAGTAATTTATTGTCGTCTTTACGCATTTTGATCAATAAACAGAATAAACATAGTACCTAATACTTAAGCAAAATGACATACGTAAATTGACCAATACGTAATTTAGCCAACCAATGCGTAATGACACACGTAAATTGACCAATATGATTAACGACCACTATTTGTGCCCTCCGGCCATTTTTGCAACTGAGATTCGCAACTGGTTGCAGTTGCAACTCATTTTTACACTTTTCGTAACCAGTGGCTAACGATAAGAATTTATTTCTTTGTGGGCAACCCTTGCAAGTATAAAACAATACCTAGGTAGGCTCTATTCGGTATCTTTAAATGCCCGAAGGGCAAACTTTACAGAAATAGATGCAGTCGTGGCTGTCGAATGGTGCGAAAAGTGATATCAATTGGCTTTGTACAAAGAAACAAAAATATTAAATCGCACTTTGCAAAAAAAGCGTATAAATTGTAGTCGCAATTTTGATCATAGGTCATTTTGCAACTGGTCGTGTTGGCATTATGCGTATTGGGGCATTTGCGTGTCTTATATTGGTCAATATTAAGTTTATTGTTGGTACTTCGGTACTTCACTAGATACGGCATAATAAAAGGCCCGCTGTCCGATGAGTATCATGTATTTACCAGACCCAGCGGCAAGCACGGTGAGCTACTATAAGTAGGTAAAGTCCGACGGCTATAACACGACTGGAGGCCCGTACTCGTGCCAATGCTGCACATACCTCATAGTGGAAGGCTAGCTGATCGATGGGTATCTTGTACTTGCGCGCGTAGCTCTGCTGCGCGGCGGTGAGGAACGCCTGCGGGAAGTAGAAGCCCGACAGCCAGAACACTACTGGCGGCCCGTTTGCGTGCCAATGCTGTACGAAATAATCAATTTAAACGTTTTTTTAACTATGTGTTATACCACTTACAGTTCAGTTTAGCGAAACCAAACAATATTACCTGCAAAAACTCTAGTCGAGCAAGAAGATCGTCAAAGTAAGCTGCGAACGGTTTGAGCGAAGGATAGCTCTTTCCGGCCCATAACGCAGGTATACGCCCACGCACCATGCTCGTCAGGACCTCTTCTGTTATGTCCGTTAAGACACTCACACCTGTTTTATAGATTGATGTATTAAATGGGCTCATAATAAAGACCTAAGAGACTTCGAAGCTCGATTAGTACCTTGCACGGCACCAATGACGGCTCGAGAGCTGCTCCGGACGACGGAGACAAGCCGCTCGAAGCGCGCCGCCTCCTGTATGACCACGATGGACATGGGCGACATCTCGGCCGGCTTGAGGTCGCCCTCGTGCGACGGGCCCCACAGGATCTTAGCGGGAAGCCGCGCGAGCACGTCCTCAGCTATGGCCATGGCTTGCTCCTCCGGCGTTATCCCTGCCCCTCCACCAGCCATCGTGTCCTTTACACAAAATGCTTATTTACTTTTAAGGTTAACCTTACACAAGTACCTTTCGGGTTCGAGTTCTAGTATATGTCCAAATCATAGTGCCTAAGTAGGCAGTGACTCATGATCGATTTAAAACTACACCAGTTTATTTTTTATTGGGTTTAAACGTAAGAACTTCAATGAATGATATGAATAATCTCACCTCATATTTTCTAAACAAATCCTAGACGCATGAAATAAGACAAAATTGAAAATTGTTTAATTGTGCATTAATGAATATTCAAGAAATACCAAATGAAAATTTTACTTACCAATCGATCCTGGTGATGAACAAGCCGACAAGTGAATTAATGAAACATAAGAAAATACATAGAAAATTTAAATAACTATGTCTAATTATATTAAGGTATCTAAGTAAATGTTACGAATATAATACTGAATGAATAATACTGATATAACTACCCACCCAAATCTAAACTAGCCAATACAGATGCGACAAATGTTATTTTGATTTGTTAAAATAAATATGAATCCATACAGTGGAATGAAAGGCCTTCTTATAAATCTTGGGCGGTTCGAGGATAAAACGATACGAGGTAAACAGATAACTAAATTAAAACAAAATAAGTTTATATCATGTGAGATTATGGATAGCTTCTTTTTTTAGGCTATGGTTATCACAATCTACTAATACCTACAATACTACTTTAAACTAATTTAAGTATTACTAGCCCAGTGCACTACCAGTTGTGCTATACGAGCGCCGCTTAGACGTGCTTAGACGGGCTAGTGATCCAGTGGTTGTGGGTTCGAGTTCCGCTGCGAGTCAATTTTTTCTATTTTTCTTTCGACTTAAATATCTTTGATATGCTAGCAGACGTTTCTGCTTAATATAAAAATAATTTAAGTATTGACTTAAGAAAACTTAAATAACTCAGCAGCAGAAATTGCTAAAAAGGCCAGGTGTTCACAATTATCTTAACACGCTTAGCTGCTTCTGCTGCTGTCTGTACTAAATTGTATTTACTTACAAAAGACCAATTAATTATATCTAACGAGTAGGATCATATTATGTCACTTACAAGTTATTAACGCAACCACGTGACTTGCTTTCAATTTTTCCTTTTGTATGTACCTCTATAGCTCTTTGACCATATTACACTGAATGGAAACGGCTCTGTAGTTCTGTACCTGTGTTAATACGGCCGTGCCAAGCAGTTCATTGGCCTCTTGGAAGTGTTTAGTGATGTCTGCATTGGGGTGGAAGCCGAAAACGCCGGGCGGCGTGGCCACTGGCAGGGAGCGTGCATACTCGATGAACTCGCCATGCTCCTTTAGTTCCGGGATGTAATATACTCCTGTGATCAAATAACTTAATGTAGCATTCATTCAGTCATTTTTCTGCCAAGCGTGGCGACCATGTCCTTAAACTACGTCCAACAATGAGAGGTAGGGCACTGCGAAATACCATCACGCTTGAATCGGGTGCAGCCCAACTGAGGAAGTACCTCCTCCTTACAGAAGACCACAGCCATAATAGCACCTTTCAGGTATGTAGTGTTGTGTTCCTGAAGGTGAGTAAGGTTTCCAGAGCTCCAATCCCCCTTAAAGGCCGGCAACGCGTTTGTGACTCCCCTGGTGTTGCGGGTGCCCGTGGGCGACGATAATTACTTACCATCAGGTAATCCGTCTGCTTGTATGCCGCCTTTGTTATAAAAAAAGATGATAGAAGTCATATTTGGGGGAGACTTATGTCCAGCAGTGGACGTCTTAAGGTTGAAAAAAGGAAATGTGAACAAAATGAAAAGTTATAAATAATATTTTTTTCTTACCAGTTGACTCGAGGTTGTACTTCTTATCATAGATAGCTTTGGGATTGTAGAACTTGAAAAGGATGGTGTTGAGACAGCGGCGATCCCAGTCGTCCGTGACCCGGCCGCCATAGTTACACTCGCCCGTCAGGTAGCGGAGTGCCACGAATTGTACGTCCTTATATTGTAAATCAATTTTAAACAGGGTCTCGAAATTTTTTAATAGGCATAAACTTCACAAAAAATTATTATCAAAATGTTTGAAGATGCTATGTAGGTAAGTATCTAATTCTTGAAATTCTATGTATAACGATCACATCTTATACAGAAATAGACATAAAATCAAGTTGGGGAAACTTGATAATCCGGGTAATTTATGTCACTTTAATAAAAGTAGCTAAAAACAAAGAGAATCATTTCACTAACGTCATATTCATTGAGGAACATGTTGAGTTGCGTGATGCTGATGCGCAGGTCGGTCTCGTTGAACTCGTAGCGGATGTTCCAGCCCAGCGGGCCGAACTGCCGCCGCTCCTGGACCACCGCGTGGAAGAAGCACAACGCGAACAGCAGCTTCTTGAAGTACGCCGCCTGTTTGTTACCTTCGAACCACTCTGGATTGTTGATTGGATCGCTCTGGTACGAACGAGCTATATTCGCTCTTAACCCTGTAAACATGTAATGACACAAGGTGAAATTATCTGTTTACGTTTTATAAATCCTGGAGAATAATATTTGTTTAAATAAACATTTATATAAGTAAGATGGACATATGAATGCAAGACTTGCAAAGTAATTCGGGACGTTTAACCATATAATAAATATAAAAATATTAATAAGATAGATATTATTTTCTAACCTTGTGGAGGCTCGTTGGTCATTTTAACTCCATTTTGTAGCACATAAACGGGGAAGTGGTCAGCAGGGTACGATGTAAGCCAAAGCCTAAAATCTGGATGCGTAGTATCCGGTTTTAGATTTTCACAAATCTGTAAATAATCACTTACCTATATTTAAAAAGCGATTCAAATAAAATACATTGTCATTTTATAATATGAATATTTACACAAATACCTTTTCTAGCATTGGCATCCAGCTTTTGGCCAAATGACAATTCTGTAACACCACCCAAGTACCACTTCGAATGCCTTCTTCAATAAGTTTAACAGCTATAGGGCCCTGGCCTTGACCCAACGACAGGGAGAAAAGGCGAGAGGCTCCAAAACCCTAACGAAATAAATAAAGTTATCATAAATATACCAAATCTGAAGTCAACAGTTTTATTTTACTATATTTACCTGATCATCGGCAAATTTAAGTAGAGTCCCCATTGGATCTGATCCAGGAGTTAAAACAAATAAAAGTGGTATGCAACAATGTGAATCAGAGTACGAAGATTGTAAATCAAAAAGTGGTGGCTCAACGAATTTGCGGCCCATTTTATCTGAAATCGGAATATAGTTCATGAGCTACGTACATATAATTTACACAGCTACCTAATTAAAAAAAGGTAAAAATGGCAATTACTTTGTACGAAGTCTTGAACAGCTGGTACTATCATATCCAAACGAACGCAACGCAAGATCATCATTTTCTGTAAGAGAAACATATGACTTACACCCAACAAATTTTATTATATTTTACGTTTAAATTAAATAACAATAACCTCGAAAGGAGTGCATTTTTTATCCCACGGCGAGGGAAGAGGCTGATCTTGTGGGTCCTCCAAGTCGCAGTATTCTGTCCACTGAGGAATATTAGCCAGGAAGTGGTCCAGTAATCCATTAAATCGGTCGAATTCATTTAATCTGTAAATCATATATGGTAATTCGCGGTTAAGAACTAATATCGATGAATGTGACAACTTAAAAGTGTTATGCGCGATATAATTACCCGTTGAACTCAGCCCAGGCCTGCGGGCCGAGGAACTGAACAGGGCAAGGTGGCACGTGCCTCGGCTGGGCGCCGGCTAGCAGGAACAGCACGTGCCCTTGCTCCAAGTTGCCCTCCGCTACCATTATTGTAATCGTCAGCAAGAGAGAGAAGACCAGTTTGTCCTAAGAAGGAAGCATAATATTCCAAGTCAAAAACAAATTCGCATCATAATTGATTTTATTTTATTAGTATCAAATTAGTAGGTACACACAGCAACACTGTTAGCTGTACATTGGTGGACCTTATGCCTTATATAATAAGGTCCACCAGTGTACAGCTAAAAGTGTTGCTGTCTGTACCTACTGAGCAAAATTACATAATACGTAAATTGTGAATGACACGTAAATTGACCACTACGATTTTGTGCCATTTGGTCGTTTTGACAGCTGAGATTTGCAACCAGTTGCGACCTAAGATTTTTTACTCTTTCTTCGTAACCAGTGGCAAACGAAGAACTTATATTCTTTGCAGGAAACCCTTGCAAGTATAAAACTTTCAATGCCTGAACACAGGCAAACTATACAGGAGCCCCGCAATCGGGGCGCCGTCGTAGTTGTCGAATGTTTCGAAAATCTGACACACCGATATAAATATTCAGAGTAGACAACATTATAGTATTGGTAGTTTCGCCTATTATTTGAGGTAGGTCATTTTGCGACTGATCGTTAGTGTAGGCATTATGCGTATTGGGCCATTTGCGCATCTTATATTGATCAATATGCATCGAGAAGTTTTTAATGGTACGGGTTAGATAAATCTTCAGATATTAAAGTAGTGAGTGACCTAAGTTTGACATTTTGGCTTTGTCATACTAACAGAGCGTCTTCGGAGGTAAAATGTGATAAGTATTTTATGATCAACAAGAACCTTCTCAAACAGGCTTCTGCAGATGTTAGCATATAGTGAGTACGTGAAGTAAGCGCGCAATATCTCCAATCTCTGTGGGATGTCCTCAACCTTTTCTGTATTGTTGATGGCGGCGGTAAAAAGTGCTTCAAACCACCCCAGAGAGTACTGGTACATCGGATCGATGTTTGCTAAGGATGCTGGAAACAAAAAAAAATGACTTGTCTTATGTGAATGAACTCGTGATAACAAATAAAAAAGAAATTACACACTTACCAATAAGGAAAAATAGATTGGTAGAGTGTACTGCGATTGGTACGTAATCATCGCGAGCGGTATCAATAGCTTTTTCAGTAACCATGGCAACTTCTTGTTTTTCTTTGATCTCATTGGATGTGTCTTTAGCAGAGTTTAATATCTGAATGATAAATATAAATTATTGAAGTAATTAATTACCATTGTATTTATAGTAAACATATGTTTATAACGCTATAGATCTAACATTTATGGCTATAATAAGATAAAGCTTTATAAAAGGATTAAAGAAACATATTTTAACTTACCTGTACAGCTTCTTCATCTTCCAATAGATGTTCTGATGTAGATAATACATTAAGGATTTTCCTTTCAATTTCTTGCAAAAGCCTTCTGTGCTCGGCGCCTTGCGTCGTCAGGTCCGACTTGGCCTGTTGTAAGTCTGGCCTTTCTTTCGCTACCACGCGAGCTAATAGTTGAGCTTCTAGACCATCTTTAGCCAACATGAAGTTCACTAACGTCACACGAACGCCAACTTCGGGTAAATAGTGCGGATTCGCTAGTTTTGTGCTTATGTACAGTCTACAAAAAATACACTATGTCAAAATTGTGTTGCTCTAGATTTACATAACTGTATAATAAAAATGTTAGCATCCTTACTTGAAGTCCTTACTGTATTCCACAATTGTGTCACCTATTTTTATGCAAAGTGCTCCACCCTGCCGAAATGTTTGTTGCTGAAGTAATGGCTCGAGCATAGGATCTAGTTCCTCTAATACATTTTCTAATAATACCTGCAAAAAATTTGCTCATATTTATTGTATGCATGGCAATAGGTTAAAAAGTGTTTAGACATCATAATACCGGCTGCCCAAATTGTACAGCATTTTCCAAAACCCTGCCAAGATCCGCTTGCGACAGTCGCACTACATTTAAATTATTCGGCTTCTCCATGTTTTTGATCCAGCGATTTGCTTGACTTTGTGGATCGATCATGAGGGGCCAGCGTCGTGCTGTCCTGGAATTACGATAAGAGCTTTTACGATAAGATCTTTATTTGCATTATTGTATATAAAGAATAGAACGTTGTTCAATTACAATAGTAGCGTCTTTATACAATAGCAAAAGTAACGAATCCTTTAAACATTAAGAGCTATTAACATATATTTATATAGTATGGAATCAACTAACATTAAAATGATAGCACTTTCAACGCTGAAGTCGTCAGCGGGTAGTCCGTCTATATTCCACTGTTGGATGGTAACTGGTTCACCCAGAGTTTTGGTCAGGCTGTAATTGAGAGTGCACACTATACCGCAAGCATGACATGCATTCGCCCATTTCTGTATCTGTGAAATATAATATGGTACAATTATTTCATAATAATGTAGATGTAGGGAAAACAGATTCACAATTTTATTTATAATTAACTACATACTTGGTCAATTCGAAAGGCAGCAGTAAATGGTCCCAGATAAGCTATGATACCAGCGGCAATTAAAATATCACCTGAAAATATAATCATGAGAAAAAAATACAGTGTAGATTACAAAAATAATATTCTTGTTTATATTATCAATTTATCGTTATACATGGCACAAACACAACTACAAATATTGCCTATGAAGAGCAAAAATTTAACTAGTACTTGGGATTTTATACTAGGCAATTAAGATATATATTAATAGTTTATACTGCATAAACAAGATATAGCTTATAACAGTTATAAGTTATAACCAAAACCGTGTATATACATCCAAATACGCGCACATGACTAATTGACTATAGTAAATGGTTTCTTTCATCGTAGTTTTTTTATTACTTATACATTTATTTATAGGTTAATCCTCTGTGATGCTCTGTGCATTTATTCAAATATAGGACTCGATTTATTTACAAGTTGTTGTCCGGAAAAGTAGTTTACTTGGTGTTTCTGAGTATGTATTATGACTGTAAAAACCTATGTAATATAGTATATCAAACGAATCCGGTACTTAAGAAAAGTAACAAGTAACTAACGACCCTACTTATAAATAATAAGCATACTTATTTGTCATACCAGTCAGTGAATTGTAGGTTTCTCGTAAAGTTTTAGCTATCTGCGTCCATCTAGTTTTCTCTCCTCCCAATCCTGAGATTAACATTTCAGCTCTTTTAAGCTTGTTACTACAGTCCATCACCTCGTCATCGAGAAACTTTTGCTGGCGATTTTGTTCAGCTAAGGCATCTTCTAATTTTGCTAGTTTAAGTTGGACCTTAAAATTAAAATTTTATATGAGTTTATATTATTTGAAGACATTGAAAATGAACATTTTCTTGATATATCTACCTCTCTGAGCTGAGCCTGTTTGACGGCTAGCGCGGCCATGGCCTTATCGTAAACGGCCTGTGCAGCAGCGAGCCTCTGCTTTTTCGGCGCCACCACTTTTGCTACCTTGTCGTACTTCGTCATGGCTATCACCCACTTGCACATGCCTATAGGGTATCACTTTTGTTATTATTAATGTTTTGTACTACCTTTAAATCTACATACTTTAACAACAAATGGATGTTTACCCTCAGCAGCGACGGAGACGGCTCGGATCTTCTCTGGCACGAAGCCCTCGTCCTGCATGACCGTCTTCATGAGCTTGTTCATGACGGCGGGCGGGATGTTGTCCTTGTCGTAGTTCTGCAAGCCCTCCAGAAACTTGATGTCGTTCAGCAGCTTCTTCGATGGACCCCAATAGTCTTCTATCGTCCCAACACCCGATGGGTTAGGAATCTTATCAGGTTTCATTTCCTATACAATTTGTTTAAATAGTAAAATTACGAAATCATATTTGACAATATTTTGATCAACAATTATGCATATAACATCAGGTAAGTAAATAACACTCTACTTACTGGATCGTCCTTTTAGTAGGCATTAGATAAAATTAAAATAAATTATTGCCACACTGATAATTCACAAATAATTTAGCGGTACCTATTCTGAATATATAAGTTCAGTGTTTCACAGAAGCCAGAAACACTCGGCTTACCTTTAATATACAAATAGCTTCCATAACGAGTTTGATGCCTTTAGGTGGACTTTTCATGGTTTTGATAAATGTAATATCTTGCGGTGTAAGCGTGTCAAGGGCTGCCAAAGCAGAGTTTAGAATTGGCATTGCTTCCGCGAGGTCAGCGTCACATTCTTCTTTAATACCTTGGGCTTCCGCTGCCTAAAATTTTTAATAAATATGATTTGTAGGTATTAAATGCTTGTTACATCTAGTATTTATTTAATCACAGGTTGAGCTACCATCTATAACCTAAAATGGGTAGCTCGTAAGAGGCGGCAAAGTAAAGGCAAGAGAAAGTTACACATGGGCAGCAGCGTCCATCGAAATCAAGTTAACAGCTACTGTGGTCGCCAACCTTCGTAACAAGCGTGGCGACAATGGCAACTACACCCCAAATTGACACAAGTCATATTTGGGGGAGGCCTATATCCAGCAGTGGACGTCTTACGGTTGAAATTAAAATCTCAGTTGACATATAATTTTCTCTTTACCTGTTCCTCTGCAGCAGCCTGGTCTTTCAACACTTCAGCCTCCACTACGGCTACTCCCTCCTTTTCCATTTCCACTTTGGCGGTAGTTTCTGCCACAGCTGCAGCACCAGCCGCTAATTTTGGCTGGAGGACTTCTAAGGCTTTCTGTAGCGCTGCGACTGACTTCGCAGCTACGGCAAGTTGGTCCAGTCCGGTTAAGTATCTCTTTTCACCCGTGAGGAGTTCCCTGTTGGTTCAAGATATAGCTTATTCTATTTAAGTTGCTAAAAATGATCTGTATATGTTATTTGTGCCGTGTGGCATTACACGGCACAAATAACACGGCTGAGTGCCGTGTGATGCCGGCTGAGTGCCGTGTGATGCCGGCTGAGTGCCGTGTGATGCCGGCTGAGTGCCGTGTGATGCCGGCTGACTAGAATAGCACCACCCCATCCCCTCCCGCGGGTGTCGTAAGAGGCGACAAAGGGAAAAATCCTACGGACGGGCAGCAACGTCCGTCGAAATCCAATCTACAGGTACTGCGGTCGCCAACCCGCCTGCCAAGCGTGGCGACTATGGCAACTACCCCCAAGATGATACAAGTCATATTTATGCGAGGCCTATGTCCAGCAGTGGACTGCACATGGCTGAAATGTATGATGTAATGTAATGTATATGTTATTTATTGTTGTATAGCGTACGTTCGTTTCTTATTCAGCAGTGATTTAAACATGTTGATGAGCTCGAGGTACGCGGTGGGCGTGACGTAGTTGTAGCGCTTGAGCCGCAGCAGGAAGGCGCGGGAGAGCTCCTGTGTATCCGTGTGGAACACTTGGCACAGCTTGATCGCCGTGTTGCGCTCCAAATCTGTCAGCTCCACGTCCTTCAAGAACCTCGTCGCTACCGCTAGCAATGCGTCCGGTGGCCATTCCTTTAAAAACAGATTTCCGGTTGGTTTTGTTAACAATTTAAAAACCTATAACCCTATATACTACGGAATGCCTAATTGCCCACAGTTGCCAGAATCTGTTGATATGTGACATGTCTAATATTTTTTGTACACCTATGACTTCTTCAGGTGCTACCCGCTCTTTTCGGTCGACCTAAAGAAGGTGTTGTAAGAGAGGCACGGCTTCATCGACATTTCATTTCATATTATATATTTTATTTCGACTATCAGCATCCACACCATACCTTAATATGTAATGAAAATGAATTTATCAGGCGTTCAACTTGAAATAATCCTCGGAAAAAATTTTGATCGAAAAATTTTCTCCACAAAAATTGTCACGCGAGAGCTCCATTTTGTTTATTGACTTGTTAATATTCGCAATATCGTGATTGTGAATGCCCAGTAAGAATGTAATAAAAAGGGTTATTCTAACTTAGCTTTTTCTTCTGAAATGCCATTAATTTTGGTGTGGCCCGCGCCTTTATGTACCTGGAACCAATCAATGGTGCAGCAGTTGACGAGCGAGGGGAATTTGCGGATGCGTGTGCGCAGCGAGGTGCCGGCGGGCGACATAGCTAGTACGATGTGCAGCTGGTCGCGCACGATGGACACGAAGTACGTGTACAGCGCTGTCGGGCTGCCGTCCGTTTGCAGCGACCTGTCTCTTTGTCTATCAATCTATGAAACATCACCATTATTATTAAGGTACTTAATAAAATCATACAAGCAACATAATATACAAGCTTGTAGCATTTTACTTACTACTCTCATCTTCTCACACAGTTCTGCCTTTTCATCTGCCCCAAAAATATTTGGCACTTCTCCAGAGTTTAGCATGTTATTTACGTCTTCCAAAAATCCTTCTTCTTTTATCTGTTTTTATTAAAATTGTTCAAATGATTAGAAATCAGTCCCGCTATCGTAGAATAAATAATGATGTTTGACTCTTTTCTATAATCAACCACTCAGTTGGTAAATATTCATTTCAACAAAAAAGTTTTTCTCTTACCTGAGATTCAATAAACAGGAAAACCATGCATAAGTCTGGAGTACTTGACTTTCTTAATAAGGTCTTCAAATCTTCTCGCCACTCGTTCTTTCCGTATGTGCGGCTCATTTCTACCTGAAAATTAAAATATTTTCACTGGTACAGTCGACATCACATAGCAAGTAGCCAAATACATCGGAACACATACTTAATACTATCACAATTAAGATCTGTACCGGTGTATTTGGCCACTTTTGTTGTTAGGCTGTTACTAACAATTTCACTCTGACTGTACTAAGAGGCCTTGAGTTCGAGCCTTCGGTACAAACACTGCGCAAGAATATCCTGGTAATTTATGATATAATTACATGATTAAGTACAAACCTGGAAAAGATCATACTCGTTGATATTAGCCGCGAGTCGCGTAAGGGACTGGCGGCCCGAGCCGCCCAGCCCGACCAGTAGCGCGTGAGACGACGGCTGCGCCAGCACGCGGCATATGCGTGATACATGCTCTATAGCAAACCTTCAAAGCAAATGTCAATCATTCATCAAATGTCAATCAATCAGTCAAATCATTCAAAGATTAATGGTTAAAATCCACGAACACTGATTCATACGTAATACGTAACGTCACTTGGAACAAAGATCTCAGCGTAACATTTATTACTAACCTGAATAATACAAGATTCATCGGTTTCTTGGACATGGCATTAAATTCCGCGAGAAAAGCGTCCACGGTTGCATTCAAATGATCCATGTCTATTGTCTCCATGTAGTAACGTGTATCAACTTTAGGATTTGCAAAATTACAATAAATCAGATTTCGAAGATGTAGGTCCGTTATCTGTGGACCAACCAATTACTTAGATGTGGAAAAATTTCATTAAATATAATCAATTTCAAATATTTAGATACGCTGGCCCCATCCCACGTTGAAGGGTCTGCCCGGAAGCCGGGGACTGCCGCGGACCAAGCTCAGACACTCAAGCACCGCAAATATGCTTTCCTATCGAAAGAATACGAATTTGCGGTGCTTGCTGTAGAAACTCTAGGGCCTTGGTCAAATGACACAAAAAAATTCGTAAAAGAAATCTCGTCCCGGCTTATAGTTGCCACAGGGGACTACAGGGCCGGATCCTTCCTGGCCCAAAAAGTATTCTGGGCAGCATACTGGAGGCAGGGGGATTTGGAGAGGTTTTTTACATTTAATTTTATTTTATTATAACAGGAAACTCTATGTTTAATTTATAGATAAGTGATTAAATAAATAAATGATCATTTCAAATGACGTGGTACCGTATCTTTCGGTCCGCTCAGCAGTCTCGAGAGCATTTCGTCGAAGTTTTCGTTGAGATGAGTCTCTGTTGCAGCGCGTAAACATTTGACCATCCACTGTCGGTCGGCATCTTCAACGAGGCGGTCAGAGAAGACTCGCAGACACTCATGTACCCATAAGCGCTTAATACTTTGAGTATCCGGTGTCACTTCCGGGACAGACAGAAGTACACCCTGTTTAGAAAAAAAAAATTACTATAGATAGTACATACTTGAGTTATTCCCATAGTAGTAGGTACTTAATAATTCTCACCAAGATGACCCTAGAGAAATCACGTAAGTTGAAGGTGTAATGAGATTTGGATGGCGTCGGCAGCAAATTCAATCGACATTCCTTGTAAACTTCCAAAGTTCCATTCACGACCTCTTCGATACATGGTTCAAAATCTCTTGTAAACCCTCTTAAATATCAAAATATTATTATTTATCAATAGAAACCGAATATTCATTTTCTAGAGGTTAAGACTCAATAAAATACCTTGTATCCAAATGCCACGCCATTATCCTGTTAAAGATAACTTTGAGTGTTTCATCGTCAAATTCATCAATGCACAAGAAATTGAAATGACGAGAAAACCTTGGAGTGATTAATTTAGCCCCAGGAGTTGGTTTGCCCATTGCACACATAAACTGTAATGTAAAATATCTAGTTGAAAATGAACTGTTTACCTTATAATTTGGTATAAAAAATATACTAATAAAATCTGACCTGAACATCAATTAAACGCATAGCAACATTAGTCTTCCGGTCATACCACAACCCTAAATCTATGCCTTGTCGCAAAACCTCAATAGGAGGTTGAGCGCCATAAGTTTCTGCCTGCGGCATGCTCACGTCATCCACAAATACGACGGAATAGCATCCCACTGGAGGCCCGAAATAGCCTGCAACATTGAGGACTCTTTAATAATCAATATCTTGCAACGTTGCCAAAATTTAATTTCATTTGTTCTAACTTCGTATTTTTTATATCATTTGAGGAATGTGACTAGGTTTAATCTGGTTTGACTTCTGAAGCTTTTAGTGTCAAGCCCACTTTATAATCGAAAGACTAATACGAAAGTAGACAACATCAAGTATAGGTAATTAGTAGCTTTCGAAGTCGCCAAATATATTCTAACACGTCCTTTTATTTAGCTACTTAATTGCTACTAACTATTTGATGCTGAATGTACGAGTATTAACGTAGAAGGCATAACGCCCTTGATAATTGTAAGCTCTATAGGTTAAAAAATATAAAACATACCTTTCCTTCTCTTGTCAAGCTTTCCCATAATAATATCTTGCGTTTGGTTACAGTTAGTTTGAGCAGAGAATGCCATTATAAGAGCTTTATACACCCTTGTGTCAACTCCTTTAATCAAGTAATCCTAAAATATTATTTATTATACTTAATACCTATAGCATCATTAAAACTAAATATGAATGCTTAAGAACAAAATGCAGATTTACTGTGATGTATGACGATTTCCCAGTTCCTGTTGGTCCAACCATCATGACGGCCTTATGATGTGTGACAAGGAGCTTGAATAGTGCCAGATATGTGACACTGTCCAAGGTAGTCACCAGTATCTGGTTGGGCGGCGTATCCTTGCTGATAGGGGGGGCTGCGATGACGTCGTCCTGCCAAGGTTTCCACTTACCTTTGCCCTATAAAATGTGATTTGTTTTACTGTTAGGTCGCCAGTTACTTTTGAAAGAAATATAAAGCTACATTCATATATGAACCATCATACCGGGTGGAAAGGCACGACGATCCTTTCCGCAAAGGAAGGTTAGTTTAAGTGATGGGGAATCGATTCGTTATGTTTAGAATTTTTCCCCTCACTAGCTCGTAAAGCGCTTGTTTATCCTTTAATACGAGAGGGTAAAAACGCATTTTATCCACTAGTGATTGAAGTAAGTTGACTTCTCATAGCTCTTATTGCTATGGTTTTAAAGTCTAAATTCGCGAAGTACAGCTCACTTGCCCCCGCGGCGGCGGCGGCGGCGGCGGCGGTAACTCGCACACGCACCGAGTTGAAAATCGAATTAGAACATTCGAAAATCGTACTGGCCACCACAAGCTAACCAAGCTAAAGGCACCTTTTGTAAAAATGTTGAATGTATCTAAACGCAAAGAAAAAGTCAATGTGATTTCAAAACGCTTTATTGCATGTTTCACTTTCCTCGCTGTAGTGAGGGGAAAATTTTTGTGTTACACACGGGTGCAATTGTAATTTAATTCTCGTGTATTGAAACACTCGCTACGCTCAGGATTCTATTTTAAAACCACTCGCTTTGCTCGTGGTAAAACTATAGAATCCATTCGCTTGTTCGAGGTTCAATCCCACACTCGCAGTTAAAATACAATTTTGCACCCTTGTATAACAAATAACTATTGTTATGAACAATTAGTACCTAAACATATTAAAATTTAATTAATTTTCTTCTTAGAGACAACCCTACTTTTATTGTATTGTAATTATTAACTGGGAAATGGGTAGAAATGTTGTCTTGATAAAAGTCACTTACCTTTGTGTTATTGTAAAATGATACTGAACCTAATGAGAGTTGTCACTTGCAGTATTTTGTATTAAAAAATAACTGCCCATAACTTCAAAATGGTTACGAATAGGCGAAATATAGTACTAAATATGAACAACCCCCTTTTGCGGGAAGGATCGTCGTGCCATTCCACCCTGTATATCATTTTAAATATGATATAATTAATCCAAAGTGTTGGTGCCCTAGCTGCAAAACGTGCGAATTCAAATCCGAAGGTTACGTCTCTGCTCATAATATACCCTGAGGTTTCAAGACTTACTGATGTATCATTTGATGTTTACTTTTACTTAAAAAAAATATAAGTACCTCCTTAATATAACGATAATCATATACCAGACCTCCTGGTGGAACGGATATTATGTACTGCTTTTCCGGTTTATTGATGACTTTAGGACATTTCAAAGTGGTAAGGATCTGAAAAAGGCAAACCAGTCTCATATAAATTTGTACAGTCTCGTGTTTTACATGAAAGTTTCTTAAACGAAAACGTTCTTAGTCCCATCGCCCACATTGTTAACTGACCATTTATTAACTTTAAACCAACAGTAGGTATAAGGTTTATTGATGGTCAGTTAAAGCAACAGCTTTGTATTATATATTTGAGAAAAGTACTTAACTAGAGTAGACATTGCAAAATAACTAAAAGAGAATATTAAACAATGCACCTGTTCTGGAAATTCTTTGTCAAGTAATCCTCTGAACATCATGTCAAACTTCGGTCGGCTGACAGCTTCTAGCGTTGCTCCGATAGACCAGATACAAGAAAAGAAGAATACGCCCTGAAAGTTATCTTTTCTTTATTCTCATTGGCATCTGAGTGAATGCACTGTTTCTTGCGATACTTACCTAAATTTGGTGGAAAATGAAAACCAAATCATTCACTTCATGAGACCTTTGTCATCACTTTGTTGTTTATGATGTATTTTTTTTTATAAATCATTATTTATTTACCTCCAGTTGTGCTCTCACGTCGAGGTCAGATAAGGAATCCACATATTTATCATTATAAAAGTCATCCATAAAAGAATCAAATATGTTCATACACGAGTTGACCAAGTTGCTACGCGATGTAACGTACATTTGCTGTAAATTGAAGATGGGTTAAGAACATTGTTTGAGGAATTATTTCTGTACAAATATAGACAATTTTTGTTATTACTAGTACGAAATTTATTTATTTAGAATTAAAATTTATTTATCCAACGAACAAATTAAAAACACAAGGAAACTTAAATAAAATAAAATACTAAAACTATAAATAACTAAAAACTAAACCTAAAATACCTATCTAAAATAAGAGATCCCCCCGTGGCATGGTGCCGTAAACGCTGGCAGCATTTCCTCGCTGTATCGCAATGCTTATGCGTTGAGCGAGGAAGCTGCCAGCTCTCCGGTCACCAGTAACGTCGATAAGGTTTGCCAAATCTTTGAAAAAGGCATGGGCACTTGGTCCCCACGGGCCAAGGGTCTCGACGCCAAAAGGTACAAAATTGTATTCAGCCCCGAGACCCTTATATTTTGCCTTTTTCAAAGATTCAGCCGTCTCTGCAGCTGCCCCGGGCTTAACTGCCGTGCCATGGAGATGGGAAGGGGCCAGCGTATCGACGCAGGTGGCGTCCCACACTAGCACCCTTCCCAACTTCCATGGAATCAGTGACATCCCGTCCGGTCTCTTGCCGTCGTCCCGGAGAACACCAGGTGGCTCGAGAAGAGCCGGTACGTTGTCGCTGGCCAGAGACCGGCGGAGGATGTCGTTGATGGCAGCGTGCCGAGAGAAGCGGCCAGCGCTCCTCTGACACGACAGCCCGTGGTGACCCAGAGAGTCAACGTTGTTGCCGCAGGGGCATCTGTGTGGAGCGCACACGCGAATACCAAGCCGCAGGCAAGTTGCGACGCGTAAGGTGTGGGGTTTAAGGAAAGTACCGGTGGTTACAGATGGAAATGCCTGTAGCCAGGCACCTGCTTCCCTTGTCCCCAAAGCCAGTAGTCTAGCGCGTACGGAGCCAGCGCTGCGGCTTAGTAGTGAGTCCTATATCAATTTTGATTGCATCTCGTCCCAGGTCCTTTGGGATTCTAAGATTTCCGGAAAATTAAAATTGATAATAAATATTATATGGCAGAAAATGCGAGTAGCTTAAAATGCAGTACAGTGTACAGGTTATTAGGCTGGAACAGTCGTACAATACCTTAGCTAGTCCTGATAGCTCCACTAGCCACAGTAAAGGCGGCATGAACCGCCTAAACAGTGTCCTGATTAGATTGCGATTGACGCTGTGTAGGGCGGGAGGCAGGGTGTTCAGCCACGACTCTATGAGGCACTGCCACCCCAGGCCTTTGGGCTCTAAGTAAATCATACCGCAGCGCGAAACCTTGTAACAAACAAGAATGCCTGAGGTAAATTTTGATGTAATATTTTTATACAGTGTAACTTCGAGCAACACGATACATTTTTAAAAACGCATTCTAACTATAATGTGAAGTCATTGTTGTATAACTAGTTTGATCTAATCCCTGGTACTTTATGCGCTATTTCAACGCTAATATATATTTTCTTATTGAGACAGTGCATTATGATGACTCCTCATCCTTAGGTATATTGCGTTCCAAATCCACCTTTGGTTTTTTGAATAAAAAATTAAATTTAGTAAACATTACCTAAATAGTATACGAGTAGTACTATAGTCACGTGAATGCATTATAATGAACAAAGTTATATCCAATTATAGGTACCGTAGCCGGTGAAGCAGCCTCAAGATCCATGGGTTCAAACACCAAGTTCGTGGTGGGTGCCAGCTGAATGATCTCGCCGCTCATGAGACACAACTTCTTGTTGTCGTCAAGTACGGTGTTCAAGTTCTCGATCCATATGGCGTCCACCGGACCGTCGAAGACTAGCCACTTTCTACAAATTACATTAATAATTTAGCATTTTTACAGACAAACATATGTAGAAATATGTGTTTTTTATTTTTATTTAAAACGTCTGAGCTAGCGATAGCAAATGCTAACAGCCAAAGCATATCACCCCCAGCTAGTAGTATAACTTTATTGTGGTGAAAATGGAGCAAAATTCTATACCACGTGGTGGTATACGTTTCTCTACTTTATAATATGATTAGATTATAGGCCCAGACTGGGCAGAATACCCCCAGAACACAAAACAACTTGCAAAAAACAATATAAAATGCATAATTAAACACATTACAATAAATCTAACCAAGAGTAGGTCCCAGGCTGCCGATGGTCTCGGGTGTAGATAGAGGAACCGTCGAACTATTTGCGCAGTGTCCAGGCTTTCCACTTTCGGAGTTTGACCCTGATCTAACCACTCCAGAAGCGAGAGTCTCTCAGGATATGGGGCGAGAGTCTACACTATGAGACTGTTCGGTGAAACAACAGTGATTATCATTTTGGATTATTACCTGTTGTCATTAGGAGAAACTGCGAATGCTCGGTAACTCACAGCAAGGATACCGTCGGACCATTCGTGCGAGACAGGGTCAAATTGGCCATATAACTGTCCCATTGTAATCGATTTCGGATTTATTACTGTCCACTCTACTGGATTTTCTGCCATTAATCCCTAGAAACCAAAAAAAATATGAATAAGAGAAAACACTAGTAATCAATAAGTAATCAGAACTAAATTTTATTAAAAGCAGTGATGCTATGTATACAACGTATTTTTTATTTTCGATTCATTTATCAGTTGGCTTGGTGCATTAATTTCATTTTCAACTATTACTATATGTATATTAACACAGAAGGTACAGAAGATACGCGGATTTCGGTACCTACTTTTCGGTACATATATCGCTATTTATTAAATTGGAAACTACTTATGTTATGTATAGATAATTAATGAATTTATATGAATAGGTATATTAAAACGTAATGCATAAGCCTTTTACACTGGTCCTTCGCTTAAATTAATTTCAAAGACTATTTAAAAATAAAATCATTTAAAATACTTCAAAGAAATTAACTTTTGCCAAATTAGCTAACCTAAAAAGGTTTGCCATAAAGATTATGAGTATTTACCTTTTCGTACACGCATCCTAAAGCTGCGCCGAGGGCATGGTAACTTTTTGTTTTTCCAGAGAAAGGGAATCCAACCAGCATAAGGCCGTGCCTTACAAGTATCATTTCATATAACTGAAGGACCTAAATAAAATAAAATGGTATAGATAATTAAATTAATAATTAACGTATGTAACATTCACAGAAAACAATTTATTTATGATAAAATAAGATTCGACAACGAAGAAAGCGCTTCTGGTCCATGAAGGCGTTTATGAAGGGCAACCGTCCACTACAGCGCAAACTCTTCGTCCTATGTGTCCCTACCGACTTAAAATTTTCCAGAAAGAAATGGAGCGCGGTATACTAGGTGTCCGCAAAATCAACCGGATTAGAAATACAAAACTACGCTCCAGGACAGGTATCTCGGATTTGGGCATTAAGGCCGCCAAGCTCAAGTGGAACTGGGCCGGACACGTCTGTCACATGCTCCCGGACCGATGGGATAATTTAACAACTATTCAGGGGCAGAAGCAGAGACTTTACCTGTTATTGGTATCACCGGGACCATAGTTTCGCTCCCTGCTCATAAGTTGTGAAAACAGCCATTCTCAGAAATTTTTTGAATGAATTCGTAATTAATCGTATAAGCGTATAACTTAATCTCGGCCATACCTTTTCAACAAAGAAATCATTGGGCTGTAGATTAAGTGGAACACACACTTCCTTCAAACATGCCACTAAGTGTGGCAAATCAGCTAACGGGAGAGGCAACCCGGGAAACAGATCGCTGATGATACCCTGTGAATAACATTTTTAATATGTACAATGAAAACAAGTACTAAAAGTTTTTGTATAAGAGACTGTCTCTTATACAAAAACATGTATTTAATAAATAAATATATTTTGGCAGTGCGGCCGTATCGATATATTTGACCCTGATTGTAGTCAGATTCAAAAGTGTCCATGCAATTCTGAATCCGTGTGTACCATGAACAGTGGAACGTCGTGCTCGAGGAACTTGGGCAGGTTGACGTCCTTGATGGAGCGCAGCAGGATGACATCCTCGTCCTCGTCAGGGTAGCGCAGCTTCAGCGCGCCCGCCGCGCGCAGCACCGACTTCACGGCGCGCATTCCTTCAAAAATGGCAACAAGAAATCGACTAAATCACTTCTATTACCATGACTTCGCCTTTCAATAAAAATCTTGCAAAAATCGACGGCGTTAATCACACCTTGGGAAATTATGAATGTTTGACCTATGTCCATTGTCCGTTCAAAGTTTAAAACGTACTTACCGTAATCGTAATGACTCTGAGAAGACAACTGTTCCGAGCATAAACGATAGGTTGCCACAATCTTCACAGCCAGCGGTTTAGCATTCAAATATCCGAACGCGTACAACTCAATTTCAGATATCAATACATAATCGGGTACCATCATAGCCACAGAGCGGAACAAAGCCTGCAAAAAAACAATATTAATTATGAAACAAATACATAGGTTGTCTGGAAGAAATCGCTCTCTAGCAATAACAGACTGTTGTCTGCCTCTATTTGTATTCTGCTCTTGTACAATGTCTCTATTGAGGTGTGCAATAAATATAATTTATTTTGACGTATTGTAAACGTCATGTACTTATAAAATGCATGTTTAACCTTTAAGTTGTCGGGTAGCTCCGACCGCCCAGCGTAACCTGGGTTCATCGTGATAAAAACGGCGCAAGTCTTGTCGAGTTGCACCAGAGTGCCTTCGAAGACCATTTCAGTGGCGCCGGAGTTGATGCCTCGCTGGATGGACATGATCTGCTGCGCCACCACGGACAGCACTTCCAGGTCGATCCGGTTGAACTCGTCGAAACATGACCAGGCACCGCAGGAGGCCAACCCCTTCAATTAGAAAACTTTATTGGGCTTAAACTTTACTGATGCATAATCATTTCATACGATTCAATATTTGAATCACATGAAATGATTATACATAATGGCAGTTTCACCGCTACGCTTTTAAAAGCCGTCATGTAATTTCAGTTTGAATGAAAAAAAGATACTACTACAGTTTTCAGGGTATAATATTAGTTTTTGTAAATATGAAATAGATTTAGTGCCGGATTTACAAGATTTTTCCAGAAGCTATAAAAACATTCCCAAGCTTCTACAACTTTTGTATCACCACCTATCGTAGCGGAAATAACAATATTTTGTTGCTCGCTACTTATAGCCACATACATCTGTAAATTCATATTAAATTTTTACTCGATATACCTTAAAGAACTTTCCTAAAGCAATGTAATCTAGACCATCTGAGCAGTTAAACACGACGCATTGTTTCGCGACCGCCTTTGCCAAGTCCTTCGTAGTTTCTGTCTTGCCTGTTCCCGCCGGACCTTCCGGGGCACCGCCTGCATTGACAATCAATACTACAGCGTCAACATCTAACTAAACTACGCTAGCGACTAAAACTAGTAACTTGAAATACCTAAATTCAAATGTAGGGCGCCGAACAAAGTTCTGAAGCACCTGTCGGTGAGCGGGGTGACGACCAAGCGGCCCGCGTTCCCGAGGTACTCGTAGCCGTACATCAACTGAGAGTTGATCATACGCGTCGCAATTTGCCGAGTCCGATCCTCTTCTTGTTCCTTTAAATAATAAAATCGGAATTCTTTTAAACTTAAACAAATTTAGGCTTGTTGAAGGTGGCTGCACTAGCCACCAGGTTTCTAATTCTAGGTGGTTTTTAATTTGTTATTATTTTACCCTTGGCTATATAAGGGTAATTAATGGAAATATTTAAATATCGTTAAATAAAAATAATATGAATAAAGTTAAAATATCTGCGTCGTAACTTTTTTATAGGGATTCAAATACCAATTCCATTACAACCAAATAAATGTATTTCATCAAGTTATCTCTTTCCTATTAAAACTTTCATCTATCTTATACAGTATAAATCTACCTCTTTCATTCTGATGTGGTACTCAGTCTCAGTCAAAGTCCAATCTTACCTCCCAGTAATACCGTATTTGCGAGAGCCAGTTAAAATCGTTATCATGCTGCACTTTACACTCGACTAGCAGCATAAGCACATCACGGGCGTGCACATCCAACACCACCAGGGCTCCTATGACGAAAATTTGTTGTTACTAATTACTGTCGATTCTATGCTAAACAAAACTCCCGGGTGTCTTATGTCAAACAGGTTATTTTTGTATAGAAATAACGACCATACCCAAAGTAATTCTGTTCTGCAGACTTAGCTCGCCGCGAACCAAATCTACTATTTTGGAGATTTGGTAGTTACATTTGTGCCAGTACTCCATCATGGCCGGTATACTAATGTGGATCGCATCCGTTACTTCTGATGTCCAAAATGTCATTGCCACGCATTGCACCTGGAAATATTTTGGCGATCAAATGAACGTTATCGTGTAAGTACCGAAAATATAATTCTAATTTAGTCAGATTTGTTAAATATAATACCAATACAATATAGCTTTTTAATTATAATGCAATTTAGCTTTTTAATTTAACTGATTTGACAGTCGCCATTTTTATATAAATAATCTACAGTTTTAAGCAAGAAATTGACATACAGCCTGTCCTGGCCATATCAGCACCCACTCCTGGCGCGCGCGAATCAGGTAGTCATCATACGAGAGAGCCACAGCATTGTGCACCGACACTTTCATCGACTTCTCCAGCTCCAGTAACCATTTTTCTACCTGCAAGGACGAATGGACGCGGACGCTTTATAAAGAAGCAACGTCTTCCGAAAGAAGAAAGTCAGCTTATATAATATTATTAATTCTTCACAAATCTTTGCATCGACTCCTGCAGATAATGGCAAAAAAACAGAAATCTTGGCACCGTCCCCATGTATCGACGGCGTTAGAGAAGCGTCAGCTACGATTAACATACCGATTTATTCTGCACAAATTAAGCAAGACAAGAGGTAACTATAGGCCGTACTTACGTACTAATTACATATTACACCAGAATTAAGAGTTGGATTCATCTTTAATAAAATATTAAGTCGCTTTAACCCCAGTCTGACAAGGAACAAACTCGAAAATGCATAATAAATTAATAATTGAATAGTTCTTCTTCCTGCTGTTAATCAATTTACAAAACATATACCTTTAGTTAGAACAAACCTGCCCTCTAGCTGCAACGGTATTTATAGTCAGAACCAGCTCCACAATTTCACCCTCTGATGATCGCATGTGCGTCACAACCATCTCGCTAGTGAAAGTTAATTTAGCGATTCCTTCAAAGCATTTTTTCAGATGAGGTTGAACTCTGTAAGTAGATGCCACTAAAGTTATACATTTAATTTACCACAATAAGAGTTGAGTACTAGGGTACTTAGGGAGTAGCGCAGGATATGTAACATAAAAATATAATTTGAAGTGTTAATTTGAATTACCGCATAGGATCTTTGGTTTCCGATAGAATTTCAAGCAACTCATCATTGGACAGGAAGAAGAAGCGTGGGAAGAATAATCGTTTTTTCTCTAGATACGCATTCAGGCCTTTTTGGACCATCTCGAGGAGGTTGTTTGATCTCTTCAGTCTGTCCACCATTTTTTCTATCGTTATCACGTCCAGGACACGAGGCTCCGTAAAGCATGCCTTCATAATTTCTCGCCACATCTATGAAAGAAGTAAACAATTGTTCTATATAAAAAAGTGACCGACGTAAACGTTGGTCAAACTGAATGCAAATTTACTCTCAAGGTATCAATAAAATAAACAGAAACCTAACGTCTAAGTCTAGGTAACACGACTGTTTTATGAATTGGTATGTGAGGTGACTATTTAATTTACCTTATCAACAGCACTGAACCGACGACCTTCCTCTGGAATCTGTTGTTGAATGTCAGGAGACGAAAATATTGGTTCCAAGTACATCCAAGTAGCCTGAACCTTTAACCATTCATCTAAAATTTCTTGTAGCAGCACTAACTTGCTTTCCCAATCCCTAAAATGTAGAACATTTTTTAAAATACGTAAATGTGAAATTATTATTGTTCTTATGACATGTGGTATATGCTATACTACCTATACACATTTAATGCATATACTGCAACAACTTACAGAATTATTTCTTCGAAAGGTTTGATGTAGGGTGAGTTCTTCATGGTTTGCGTTTTCACAATATGGTCGTCCAATAACAATTGTATTTCATCAACACCGGACAAAATGTAAGTTCCGGATTCTCTGCAATTGCAAGTTTACATTACTAGTACACGAACGGAAGCTTGCAAGCTATACATACTCTACTATAATAAAATAGCTTGCAAGGTTCCGTTCGTGTACTTTTCGTTCTGTATTACGTTATGTAGGTCTAAAACAGTTTTCTCATAACAAGCTACTTATAATCACTATTCAATTTCGGTATCTTGGTTGTTAAGGCATATGCATTTTTCCACTTTATTCAACTAACCAGATACTGTATTCCCCTTACCAATCTTACCATAATACCATTTAAGAAAAACAATAAAAATTAGGAAACAACAGAAGCATTCAGATTGTTAGCAATACCGGTAACTATCTACACTTATAGTAATGAAGCGTATGTACAGTCAGCATCTTATAAGTAATTCGTAGCAGTCAAAGTGCCCAAAAATATCGCAACACATCCTTACTGCTGTAGAAATAAAGGCTGCTCTGGTTGATACTTTTTGAAGCTGACTGTACCTATTCTAAATAAGTACCACTAACTTGTAAGGTAAGATTTCGAATCTCAGGTCTGCCCATTCCTTCATCATCTTGTCTAGTGCCTTCTCTAAGTTGTTTTCTTTAGTAGCAGCTTCCGAGATACTTTCGAATTTTTCTATAAAGCTCGCTAAATTGAAGTCGATCACCTTTTGCAATGTTAATTCCTCGTCCAGAATGATTGGAAACCCAACTATTGAAGATATTTTCTCCCAGTGTCTGGGTTTTATGCCAGGGTTACCAAGAGTTTGTACAATTGGCATGTGACCTTTAAATTCTTCTATTTTTTCTCTAAAAATAGTAAAATACGAATTATACCATAAAATCTTTATCTTATTACAAAGCCATGCCTTTGAATATTACAATCAAATGTCGTATTTGTTTATTAAGACAGTTTGTAAATAATTACCTAACATCTACAGCAAGCCGATACGTATCAGGCACATCTTGAAACTGTTTTTCTAATTTGTACACATTTTTATAATAATATCCGACGTCAGCTTCGATGTCTTCTGGATCATAAGTCCCAACCTAAATATTATCAAATGCCACAAAGCTATATATGTAAACTTAGCCGGACTAGTTCGGTCTGAGCTACAAGAAGCATAGGTATATACCTAGTCGTGGTGGGTTGTGGAGTTAACGCCAGGGATCGAATACCGGCATTATTTTCATACAAATTAACCGGTATTCAATTTCGGTATCTCAGTTGTTATGAAACATTTTAGCATTTTATTCGACTAATCAAATACTGTATTCCTTACCTTAATACCTAAATATCATTTATAGACCTTACCTAAATATCATTTAAAAAGATCAAAGTAAAATTATAAATTGACGGCAATATGTAGATTTTTCGTAATACCGGTAACGATCCCTGGTTAACGCCTATAAGTTGAAAAATATAAAACTAACACACACAGATAATATTTACTGCAAATCGGGAGAAAATTCATGGGGTAATTCAATTGATAAAAAAGCACCATGGTTTCGACCGTAAAAATAATACCAATCGTTATAAGACAACAATTACTAATAAGTTTTATTTAATATCATTCGTTATATTCTAAGTTCGTTTCGTTATATTTTTAGGTTCCCCTGAACTGCCCTATAGCCAAGGTGCCGATCGATTGTAGAGACGCGATCAAAACGATAAAGTAAAATGCATTGGAGTGACAAATCGAACGACAAGCCACGTGATCTTTTCCACACATTACTTTTCGTTTCTGTTTTGTTTCTACAATCGATTGGCATGCCGGCTAGGGCCTCAGACCATTTCGACTAGATAGCGGTATATTTAATTTCTTTACTCGATTAATATGAGTGATTGCTGCATTTGGTGACGCTATATGCTTTACCTGCGAAGTAACCCAGTTACGGTGTTTTTCTATAAATTCATGACCGGCATCAAATAACTTCTTGAAAGGTACAAGTTTGTCATAAATTATTTTTCTCTTTGGATACTGTGACAGTTCATAGCCAAATGAAGCTTCTTCTTCATTAAATTGATCAATTCTCGTCAAAGCGTAGGACAACCTGTTAAAAAAGGTTAAAAATACGTTTAGTTTTTTATCGTCCGGTTAAATAAACTACTACTTATTTAGTTAAATTAAATAACATGTATGCTATGTAAAAATATATCTTACTTGTCATCGAGACTTTTTGCTTTTGCGACATACGTCGGCAACTCGCTGATCTCTCCCCAGTACTGCACCTCATCGCATAGCGTTTCGTAAATATCCAAATCATCTTTGAACTTCGCGATACGGACCTAAAAGAAATGCTTATATATAAATATTCATCATAAAATTAAATCAGAATTCAAGAATGAAGAAACCTTATTACCTACACATAAAGGGACTTATATACGCGGTTAAGTCACGTTATTCCGTTAATGTGTAATGATGTGTAAAAACCGTGAAAGTTTAAATCAGTATATATGAAGAAACCTACCTTGAGGAGCTCCTGGTACTCCACCGTTTTCTGCTCACATATTACTTTACATTCTTCAATAATGCCGGGCAAGCGCGAGTACCTAAGGTACCCAAAACAAAAAGGTAACTAAGTGTATCTTATTTACTCGACTGTATTGTCATGATTAAAATTGACCCACATTTTGTATACACCGTGGGCTGTTTAAACCCGACCGATTTTAACCATTACTTCCTAAGCTTAAATGAAGTAAAAAAAGTGGTACAACATGTAGTCCAAAAACGCATAATTTTTTTAGATAATCGCGATTTTAAGAATTTACCAAGTTGAAAAATCTCAAGTGTAACACACCCTAAGAATGTAAAGTAACTTAAAACGTTTCTGCGCAGAAACACTAAAAACTCTCTTCACACCAATGACGCGTCCGTTGCCATGGTTAAATTACAACAAAGCTCGGTTAGCCAATGACCGATCCCGCGAGGTGCACGGACGCTGACGTTGCCATGGTTAAATTACAACAAAGCTCGGTTAGCCAATGACCGATCCTGCGCTTTGCACGGACGCTGACGTTGCTATGGTTACATTATAACAAAGGATGATTAACCATGACCGATCACGGTTATACCGAAAACTGATGTTGCTATGGTTACCTTATAACAGTCCCGTCTTAGGTAGGAACATTAGATCCTGTCATCAATGTCAAACTGTCAGAATTTTCGTGGCTAAAGCCCTGAGATCTGTAGAAATGGCGAACTGACCGATAAAAGCCGATTTGTATTACCTACATACTTTAAATTAGTTGTCATAAAGTAGCAAACAATCCATGACACATCCTCACTTTTCACTGACAGTGCATCGTGTTGTGTCGGAGTGATTCGTTAAGTGTTTGCTTACTTACTCTGTTTCTCTATCAGGAATTGGATTTTCTTATTCACACTCTGACCTAAAGATTTATTCACAATGAAGTGCTAAGCTTAATTTATATATTTTGTTTGAAAAAAAAATAAAAACTGCGTAATTAGGCCTATGTTCATATAACATTATTTAATTGTAATATCGTCAGAAATACGTGGTTGGAATCGGTCGGGTTTTAATAGCCCACCCTGTATATTACTAAATCTGGTAGAATAACCCTAGTTTTTAAGGTATATATTTGCTTGTGTGTTCACAATATTTCGGCATTATTTGCTAGTTCACAATGCAGGAACTGACGCTATGCGATCAATCTAATTGTGACTACTAGTTAATAACTATAATCATCTATTTATTCATATTTTACATACTTCGGTAAACAATTTGGTACAATGCCTCAAGGGTCTATAATTATAATTTTATGACAATGTTAGTTAGAAGGCCATAATCTTATTGTTTATTTACCAGTGAAATGCTTGGCTGTTGGTTCTGATTTCGTTCGCCGTGAAAGTGGTGTACTCGCCAAGAAATATAATATACCGCATCACATTGCGCAGCCTATCTTCCATCTGGTCTACCAGAACGTCTTCAGCTTTTGCGCAGTAGTCAATGAGCTCCATCAGGGCGGCAGTGTCGGGCGGCGGACGCAACAGAGTACCCGCAATTGTAGAATACTCTTCGTGTATCCTGCCACATATATTTTTTAGGTTGGTAAAAAAATTCACGTAAAAACTGATTGAGCAGGCTACCGCGAAAAACGTAAGTCGTAAATTTCGGACGTTTGTCACTGTCATTATTATGACGCCTTATTGGAGTAAAAGAGAAAGATGCTGGAAATGTTCGAACTTCAACGTTTGCGGTACAAGGCCAGTTCGGAATCCGAAAATCGGATGGTGTTTAGTAATGACATTTTTTAAAAGGTAACTTAAATAATCAACTTACGACTTTATCTCTCTGCGAAAGTCATCCGTCATTCTTCTCAACAACACATTCGCCAGATTTAAAGCGGCCTGACGCAACAAGCCGATCAGGTCCGTTCTGTGCATTCTGAACATTCCAATCGCAATAGTCCCTTCTAGTTTCAGCGTCATATCTCTCGACAACTCCACGTACTTAATCGATTCGTTGCAAAACTGCTCGAATGTCTTTTCGGGTACTGACTTCAGGAAGGCATCAACTTTTAACTGCGACTGAAATCATTTTAAACTAAGTAGGTTATAAAAAACGCTTAAGCGTTTTACTTGTGGTTGTACAAATATAGAACATATACAGTACCCACTCATTCCTAAGTAGAAATAGTTAAAAAGACTCTCTCGTAGAAAATAACAATGTACTCACCTCCCCATTTAACAAGCAAATATAGGGGTCAAAATCTTTCGTTCTCAACTCAGGCCCAAGCCTCTGTTCATTAATTAAATCATCAATATTTTGTGTGTACATATTCACAAGCTCGCGATCTATTTTTGGCTAAAATAAGGAAATTGATTATATATATACCATCGCTTATTTTAAACTTTAAGCATGTATTTGGACTATCTCTAATACCTGAAGCGTTAATCTACTATCAGGTATGTAATCATAATACAGCATAGTTTCCAAACGTGGATATTGTCGACAAGCGTCTATAAGAAAGTCATATATAATAGATAAACGATAAATAAACTCATCAAATGGAGGCTCAAACTCTATGGCATCATTTTGAAATACCGCGTTTATTACAAAGCCTTGATTAACGCCCTGAAAATGAAAATATATTATTATTTATATACAGATAGTTGATCATATGAAAATATATAGACATATTTTATTTATAAATACTATACTTATAATTATTAATAAAATCAAGTAAAACATGTAAGTAAACACATTTCAAATACCGTGACATCCATTATGTAATCAGTGAAGTCTTTCATTGATTTCAAACATAGAGTTTGTAAATTATACGTCATTATGCAAGCCAAGCAATTGTAGAAATGCTTTATTTTACGCGCGTATTTTGTATCTGGGATCTGTTTCTTTTTGATGCCCTGTAAAAATATTACACATAAAAACCTTCCAGGATGCAGACAAGCATAAAACTCATAACATTTATGTGGGTATCATACTTGAAGAAAAATGGCCTGCAACGTAGGAATCCATTGGAGTGTAAGGACATTACAAGCTGCATCAATATGTCTCTTGCATACAAAACAAAAGTCTTGCAATTCATAAGCTTCGTTAATTGTCATTATGTCCTTCATACTTATCAAACGAAGTTCACTAAAATAAATTTCATGCTCTAATCATTATATGAACATTTATATTGCACAGTAGAGGTAAACTGAGTATATGAATCAAAGTAGGTTACTTGAATTGTTTCCACCAAATCTGCAAGACTTGGGCAATACAAGGGTTTACGCTGTAGAGATCCTTTAAAAGAGTTTTCTTAGCCATTGCGTATTTGGCTCTCAGCAAACCGTCCTTAAAGACCTCTTCATTTTTAAACGTTCCTTCAGTTCCAGTTTCCTCTTTCTGTAATGTACATGTCACCGTAAAATTGTAAATTCCGTTAGATTATAATCTAACTCACGAGATTATAAACTACATACATGTATCAAACATATGCGTGCAATACTTAACTATTATTACATATCTAAAATGCTATCAAAAAAAAGGAATTATAATGCAAAAAATAATAACTCGATATTGTACTTTGTATACTGTATTTATTTGATTTATAGACAATTACTATTGTAATAATTAATATGTTTGCACTTCATACCGTATTTGGATCATTTAAAACGAAGTCCACTATAGCCTTCTTCATGCTCATGATGAAATCCTCCCTCATTTCGGCGGTAATCGCAATCAGGGTATGCGACCATTGTCTCAGTTTCAGTGTGAGCAAATTATGAACTCTTAAATCACAAATATACAAATTTTACAATAACTACGTATCACGCGTGGTTGTTATTACTTACCTAATTCACTTACATCTGCTCTAGAAGAAATGTTAGTGAATTACTAATAAAAATAGTTAAATGAATTTACCGGAGTATAGTTTTGCTGTCTAGCGGCGCAACGTGGATAGTGTCGAGGCCGTAGTGTATGTAGTAATAGTATCGCAGTTGGTTCTCTTTCTCGGTGGGCGGTCTGCCATCTCCGTCCTCGCCGGGGGCAGATTGGCAAATTAAAGTCATAAGTTTTGATCTAAACTCTTCCCGCGCTTTTCTTAAGGCATTGAAACTTTGAATCACTGCGTAAATTAATTACCATGTCAATTTTTCGTCGCTTTAAATTTAAATTTCATCACAATTGCTTATAATTTTCATAAGATTCATTCATTAACAAGAGTAGCGGAGTTATAAACTACACCGCCGCCACAGGAGTTACAGATTATTAAAAAGTTGAAATAGATGACATATACTCACGCGGCTACTGCGATAGCTGGAAATGCGGATTCGAATCCCGTCTCGAACGCCGGAGGTCCTCGTCACTTTTTCTTAAGTATATGTCACCTATTTCAACTTTTAATTTATATAGTTGTATTACTACTTAAAAATCAAAGCAAATCAAAAGATTTCATTTAAAAAAATTGATTTGTTCTTACAGATTATTTGGTGATCTACATCCCGTTATCTAATGCTCATTTTGGGGGCAATCTAAAATAGTGATGTTGCTCCTCATAATTAGTCGATTCATATTTATCTATAAAAGTTATTTGTCAAACTAAAATTCATCTTTAGTGAAAGCTATAGAGACACATTCCTTCCTCTTATTAGTCAAATCGGAGGGCGACAGTTATAAATATCGAATATCGTCAATTTGGGGTCCGATTTTCGAAATAGTCACCGAGTAATCTTGATAGAGATTCTCATTCATTCTCTATGGAAATTACTTGGTGACTGTTTCAAAAATCGGACCCAAGATCTTTTGACATGTTATTGAGTGAGTAAGTCAACTTAATTTTTTATCGACTTAGATTATCGTAACTGCCCAATCACTCGCCCCTAGACTGAGCATAAGATAACGGGGTGTATCACTTAACTAAGAATGTTATATGACAAATGTTTGTTTATAATCAAGCTTTATTTAGATTTCGTTAAAAATATTTAATATTTTTTTACATATTTTTAAAACCCATATAAATAAAAACAGATGTTTAATTGTGGCAGAATTCTAATGGGTTTTTCCATACAAAACTACAGTTCATTGTAGTTATCACTTATTAATTATTATGTTTGGTTTTTTCTTCATGAGATTGTGTATCAACCAGCAATATACTCGAGTCAAGTTTTTAAAGACTCTCAGTGTACCTACCATTAACATCCGAATAGAGCAGACGCGGTAATTATTCAATTCAAAAGGGACTATTAACATTATTAAACATGAACGGGACTTAACCGCGTATATTAACTTTAAAATTTACCTCCGACGTTTCGAAGACGACGTTGTCCTCGTGGTCTCGGATTATGTTTAATAATGTGTACAAATCGTGGAAGTTTAAATCAGGACTATTAACATATCCTATATCGGTCTATATTTTACCTGTAGGACGTTTCTTTGTAACAGCTTTAGATTCTTGCTGTTTTTTTGATGATTTTGTCGGTTTAGGTGGAAACTTGAGGAGTTCTTCAGGCAATGAGTATAGTGGGTGAGTTCGTATTTTGAAGTCCTCTGGCATCAAATCCAACTTTCGAACTTTCGGCATACTGCCACTCGAAGATGATGATTCGGGTTGAGTTTTCTTTCGGGTTGATTTACTCCCACGTTGCATGATTTCTAAAAGATTTAATAATATACACAACTAGGTACTTAGGTACAATATAAAAAAATCCGATAACACTAATAATTCTCACCTGTTTAGCGTTTTTTCTGGATCTGTTTGTTTTATCAACCACAATCTTGTGTCTGCGCTTAATTAACTTAAAATTAATACAATAAATAAATTGCAAATTTATTATGAAAATCTAAAGTAAGAATGCACAATACATTATCATAATATTGACAGCACAACAAATAATCGCGTTACCATGGAAACAGCGACATCACGTCGTACTCAAAGCAAGGATGAAGCAAGGATAACATCGGTTTTTTTTTAAATTACATGTCTATGGTAAAACAAACATC
Source organism: Grapholita molesta (assembly GCA_022674325.2). Lineage (NCBI taxonomy): Eukaryota > Metazoa > Arthropoda > Insecta > Lepidoptera > Tortricidae > Grapholita > Grapholita molesta. Next base: position 15,248,335 of record CP053124.2, on the reverse strand, counting down.
ACGGGCTTGTTGTTGACGTTGTTGATATCTTTATATTTCAATGCGTTCAAATGCGTTTTGGGTAGTTTGACAAGCCGAGAGTCCTGGGTTCACATCCCAGTACGAGCATTTATTTGTGTATGAGCACAGGCATTTGTTCCTGAGTCATGTGTGTTGTCTATGTATTTTAAGTATTTGTATATTATATATGTATATCGTTGGCTAAGTACCCACAACACAAGCCTTCGTGAGCTTAAAATGAGGCTCAATCAATATGTGTATGAATGTTCCTTAATATTTAAATGATTTTTATTGATTTATTTATATCTTTAGTTTTACATACATCTCCTCCACCTTTCACCTACATATGTTGGGAGGTGATTTTTATGCTATGTGAAAACGACTGAAAGCGATAGAAAGTTATTTCTTCTTTCATGACATGACTGACTGATTATACAAATCAAGGCTATATCATATTTCATATCAAAAGATGTGATTTTGTCATGTGTTGTGTCAGTGTGGTGGTAATACCTTTTTTTTTTTTTTTTTGTGGTGGTAATACCTAACCTAACTCTACACAGTCATACAAAATTTCATCCTTGAATTTACCGTCTAAAACTAGGGGGCAAACTACAGTCCTTCACCTAGTTGGACAGCACAGACTACTTAGAAGATACTACGTTAAGTAAAGAAATATAATTAAATACATGTTCATAATGTTACTTTGTTCCTAATATCTCTAGACTAGGCCGTCAAACAAAACCTAATGACAAAAAATACAGTTGGAAACATCGAATACATCAATAAAACGACTTTTTTTTACAGTTTTAAACATTTAATCTTTAAATAAACAAATACATGATAAATATGATAATAACGAAACAAGATTAATAATAATAATGGGAAACGATTCTTAATGCATTTCAATGACGATACATAATAACTATGGTGGGTAATTACAGTTAATTATAAGCGTTAAAAAATAAAATAATTAAAGTCATGAATCAATTGAGACACTCTCTGAGAACTTCGCCGTAATATAATATTGTCATCAGACTCATCAGATATCTGAGATTAAAGGCTTCAAAAGGAAAACAAAATGTACCGCTATATTGTTTACAACATTAAGTGTGTAAATTTTTATAACGATTATAGCATTATTTATAACGATTGACTTTTATTAATAAAAATTACGGCCGAAAAATACATTACTCATCAAGTCATCATAATTAATAAGTAATAAAAATTATGAAAAACGATTATATTAAATGCTTACCAAAAACGAAATTATATGCAAGTTCTTACTAGTTTTTAAATGAAGATTTATTTATATGCCAGCATCAAATAGATACATTTGGGTCATCCCAATGAAAAGATTCCAAAATTACAAAATTATACACAATTTTATAACACACGCAAGACAAGATTTAGATATGTATTTTTTTAATGGATTCTCGTAAGAGAACGCTCAATAAAACGATTCTACGGAAAGTGTTATAGGGGTCATAACACTCCGTATAACAACGGGAAGAACATTTAATATACTAAAGATATTTCCTAAAATGGTAATTGTGTGAGAAGTGCTACACCGCGTAAGATCCAGTGGTCGGGAGGCATGCTCGTGGGCAGCCGCATGAAGAGGATGTAGTTGGTGGAGTGGCCCGTGGTGGACAGCACGCCGCGCCGGTCGCCCGTCTTGTACAACGGGCAGTTGTAGAACTCGTCCTGAGGGATGTCCGCGCTCTTCATAGGAATCAGCCATACCTGTAGCAAAGATACAATAGAATAATTGTTACCATCCTTGTAATAAGAATCATACTGGATATCTAAAATGTGGTTCGTAATGCACAGGCATGGCCATTGCTGACAAATTATCCAAATTCCAATCATTCCCCATCCCCGCCTCACCTAATGTAAAAATGTAATTGGACGAAGCTTGTTGCAGAGTTGTTGTTATATTTAAGGGGAAGCATGTTTTTTTATTTGAAAGAAGCAACTACGATGAAGCCTGCGCTATGAGTATGATTTGTGGGCTAGTACAATAAATCAATTCTCGTACAAATTGCTAAGTTACACCATTAATTTGCCATTTGGTGCCCTAGCCTAGAAGCAATCTTTAAGGTTTTACAATGGTAAAAGTAACTAACGAAGATACGTTTTATAAATGAGGGTAGGGTACCTAAGTAAGTCCCGCTTCGAATCAGTTTTTTCTATTTTTCTTTCGATTTAAATATCGAAGATATTCGCTAGCAGACGTTTCTGCATAATAAGCAAATAAAAATAAAAAAATAATAATAATTCGTATGTCCTTATTGGATTTTGCACCAATGACCAACAAAACGTTTGACACGAAACAAAATTTTTGTAGAAAATTTTAAAAACAGCGGAACTTTGATTTGTCGCTTCATCAAAACCATGTAAATTTGGGACCCTTACCGGCGGGAAAGTGTCGTAAAGCACCTTCGGGAAAGACTCGTCTACATAGTAGTTCTCCATGTTCCAGCGTGCTCCCTCCATGAATAATCCCTTGATGTACACGCCTTCTTCAGGCCGCTCCTCGATATCGAATGTACGCTGTACCTGAAGGCACGAAAAATATTGTACAACAATGAAGTATGTTAAGTGATGAACTGAGTTAACAGTCCGGGAGCCCAGGAAAGCTAAGTGGAACGAATGCTCTACATACCTGATAGTGGAAGGCTAGCTGATCGATGGGTATCTTGTACTTGCGCGCGTAGCTCTGCTGCGCGGCGGTGAGGAACGCCTGCGGGAAGTAGAAGCCCGACAGCCAGAACACTACTGGCGGCCCGTTTGCGTGCCAATGCTGGACAGAAGAATAACATCATTTAATGATATTAATGAGAGATGCGCTCACAACATCAACATAAATTAAGAGAAATTACAAATGAAGAAATTGTGTTATGTCGTTAGTCTTAAATCGAATATATTCACTGGCCCTATTCATAGATGGTCAGCAGTTTTGAGGATACGGTCTAGAAAATACAAACAATATGTATACGTTAGTAGAGGTGCGTCTATAGAACACGACTACCAATGGTATGCGTTATTTTTAACCAGCTAATTAGATGCTTTTAAAATAAAAGCAAATGTACGATTTGGCTTATATTCGAATATTTTTAACGCCGTGCCACTGATATGTATACATTCATAAATTCATAGACTGCTATTCTTAAATATATGTCTCTTCTTTCGACATTTGCCGTTTTCTAACATAAAATACCTGCAAAAAGGCTAGGCGAGCTAGAAGATCATCGAAGTATGCCGCCAATGGCTTGAGCGAAGGGTAACTTTTGCCAGCCCACAAGGCCGGTATGCGCCCTCGGACCATGCTCATGAGCACCTCCTCCGTTACGTCCGTTAGCACACTCACGCCTGTAGCAAAGATTATGTTATTAATATCATTCGTTAAACGCACTCCTACGATTTGAATTTGAGCCTGGTAGTAGAAGTACCTTGTACTGCGCCAATGACAGCTCTGGAGCTGGTCCGAACGACGGAGACAAGTCGCTCGTAGCGCGCCGCCTCCTGTATGACCACGATGGACATGGGCGACATCTCGGCCGGCTTGAGGTCGCCCTCGTGCGACGGGCCCCACAGGATCTTAGCGGGTAATCGTGCGAGCACGTCTTCGGCTATCTCCATGGCTTGCTCCTCCGGCGTTATCCCGGCCCCTCCACCAGCCATCGTGTCCTACGCACATCAAAATATAATTGTCGATCTAGGATGGCTAGTATGAAGTGGCTACTGCATTTCAATGCTAATTTTGAGTTAATATTCTATTTTGGTACAATTTTATAATTGCTTACCAGATATTTTTTGAGAAGATCCTTGTGGCATGTAGATAATGACATATCAATTAAAATTATAATATGTATAAAGTAGTACTTAAAATGTATGCATGCTATCTAAATTTATGTATGCTCAAATACTACAATTACACATATGGTATTTTCCATAAACGACACGGAGCTCGAAACAATAATAGGTATGTAAAAGAAAGAAGGCAGCGAAATCGTGTGGAACAAACAAGTACAAAATATTATTTTCCCCTCACTAGCTCGTAAAGCGCTTGTTTATCCTTTAATACGAGAGGGTAAAAACGCATTTTATCCACTAGTGATTAAAGTAAGTTGACTTCTCGTAGCTCTTATTGCTATAGTTTTAAAGTCTAAATTCGCGAAGTAAAGCTCACTTGCCCCCGCGGCGGCTGCGGGCGCGGGCGAGCCTCGCTAACGCACCGAGTTGAAAATCGAAGTAGAACATTCGAAAATCGTACTCGCCACCACAAGCTAACCAAGCTAAAGGCACCTTTTGAAAAAATGTTGAATGTATTTAGATACATTCAAAGAAAAAGTCAATGCGATTTCAAAACGTTTTTTTGCATGTTTCACTTTCCTCGCTGTAGTGAGGGGAAAAGTTGTGTGTTATACACGGGTGCAATTGTAACTTAATTCTCGTATATTGAAACACTCGCTACGCTCAGGATTCTATTTTAAAACCACTCGCTTTGCTCGTGGTTAAACTATAGAATCCATTCGCTTGCTCGAGTTTCAATCCCACACTCGCAATCAAAATACAATTTTGCACCCTTGTATAACAAATAACTATTAATTTGTAATATCAATATCACTTACCAAACGATCCTTGAGTCGAGGCGGCAAAAGAATTAATGAAACATAAGATAAATGTTACTTCTACAATCTACAATACACTCGTATTCAATACGTATTTCTAATTATGTCTAACTATTTCTATGGCATGCATTATGACATTTATGACTGCTAAAATAATTTAGATTTGGGTATAGACAGCACCAAGTCAACAGAAAACCAAATGTAATGATTGAATACTATTACAATCTATTTATTCAAACAATCTATTCACTATGTATATAAGTAATTATCATGTGGCATTTGAAGATAAGCTACAAGGTAGTGTACCTGGGTTAAGATGGCGGTGTTGAGCAATTCGTTAGCCTCGCGGAAGTGCTTGGTAATGTCGGCGTTGGTATGGAACCCGAACACTCCGGGTGGCGTGGCCACCGGCAGCGAACGTGTGAAGGAGATAAAGTCCGAATGCTCCTTCAAATCCGGTATGTAGTATGTGCCTGTGTAGAGTACAATTTTAACGTAGATCATTATTTGTTTCTCCTCTGGGTTTCACGCATCTATAAATCCCGGACATTTTATAGGCTTGCGTGAGAATTTTACTATCCAGTCCACCTGCTAGAATCCACTCTTAGGTACGGTTCAAGGAGCGATTGGGGCTATTGTAAATAAGATGTACAGATGTAGTGAAAAATCCTTTTCCATCGTGAAAGCTCAGAATTGCAACTACTTCCAAATGATGCCGCCGAGTCTATGAATTACTTGTTTTATTAAGTGACTTGTTTATTTTAAACAAATAGAGTAATTTATACCACACGAGTTTGAAGTATATCATACTGAAGGGTGCCCATTGTATCGCATAATGTTGATTGTCCTACAATTACGCATAACGTAATATAACTTTTATTAATTGTCATAACAATTGTGCAACCGCCACAAAAACTGTTTTCAGAAAATTAGGTTTAGGTTAGAACTGCGACCCCAACAAAAGAAAACAACTACTGTCAGAAAAGTAGGTTTTAGCACATAGAATATTAGTAGCATTATAGTTATGTATATTTATTATTCGATCATTTCGATACGATAAACATTAAGATATATACTATTTAGGGCAAACGATATTAGGAACAACAAAGTTTGTGCGATAAAATATTATGATTAACAATTGTATGCGAGTTACGCTATAAAGACCCCATACTGATATGTTAAAACCATTCGGAATAATTTTTCCAAGAGTTGTATACGAATTTAAGAATAAAAAAATATTCAGGTATTAACCAATATCGACATTTATCTGGCAATATATCCGTCCCCCACGTTGTCTTGTTCTCCCATCAAGGTGTGTTGGCTGAGTATGAATGAAGTAGCAAGACGCATACGAACATTTCCGGGAACACACGACGGGAAAGGATTTATAAAAGAAAATGAGTGCCAATTGGCTTTTGAAAAATAAGTCAGGATGCCATACAAAATGTTACCACACATTATCAAAGACGGCGGCAACTTGTGGCAAAGCAATATTGGTGGGAGTGGCTCAAGGTGTTGAGAGGTGTGCGCTACTTTCTACCCAGTGCAGTGGCTGTATACAACCTTTGTGCCCACTCAAGTTTATGTATCACCCTACTAACATAATATATGTCCTATCTCTGATGACACCTCTCTGATCATTTGGGTCCCTGAGGATGTATTCCACGTCAGCAAGTACCTAATCTTCTCGATCACCATTCCCTAAACTATTACAATAAGTCTTTATGGACAGAAGATAAGTTCGTACCAGTAGGTTCAAGTTTATACTTGTCTTCGCGAATACTTCTGAGGTTGTAAAACTTGTATAGTATAGTGTTGAGGCAGCGGCGGTCCCAGTCATCCGTCACGCGGCCCCCATAGTTGCACTCGCCCGTTAGGTAGCGCAGCGCCACGAATTGCACGTCCTGTCACATTGCACAATTATAAAAGCTGATAGTATACATTGTCAGCTCCAGTTTCCAAACACATTGTTTAGTAAGGCCAATGTGTTATCATTTTCATATTTCTGATAAGGTTTGTCTGCTGAATGTTACAATAATCGAACTTTCGAACAATAATCGAATTTTTAATGCTGCGAGGAAAACTACAAATTATGGCTACTGGCGTGTCGCTATATAATTTTGGCCGTGTGATGCCGGCTGACTAGAATAGCACCACCCTATTTCCTCCCGCGGGTGTCGTAAGAGGCAACAAAGGGAAAAATCCTACGGATGGGCAGCAGCGTCCGTTGAAACCCAATCTACAGCTACTGCGGTGCCAACCCGGCTGCCAAGCGTGGCGACTATGGCAACTACCCCCAAGATGATACAAGTCATATTTGTGGGAGGCCTGTGTCCAGCAGTGGACTGCATACGGCTGAAATGTATGCTTTATAATTTGTACTTCACTAACGTCATATTCATTGAGGAACATGTTGAGCTGCGTGATGCTGATGCGCAGGTCGGTCTCGTTGAACTCGTAGCGGATGTTCCAGCCCAGCGGGCCGAACTGCCGCCGCTCCTGGACCACCGCGTGGAAGAAGCACAACGCGAACAGCAACTTCTTGAAGTTTTCTGGCTGCCTGTTGCTTTCGAACCACTCGGGGTCGTTGATCGGATCGCTTTGGTAAGAACGTGTGATGTTCGCTCTTAACCCTATAATAACATAAGTAATATAATATGTTCCGAACAAAACGATGAAAAAAAATGGCTAAGTGCGATTTAAACGCGCGTGGACAGGGTTCCATACGTCGAGTTTATAAGTATATGAATGGCAAGGCATCAAACATAAACATTACATATAGGTAAGTACATGTGAACAAATTTGTTTATAAAAATGTGTACTCATGTCACCCGTCATATAAATCTGAGAAAACCTCTCAATAATATGTAAGCAACCGAACACGAATTTTTTTTTTTTATTATTGTACTTTAAAAATGTTCCAAGTTAATATATGTGACAAATATGTCGATATTCAATAACATTTTTTACACAGTTTACGAATCATTGATACCTTAGCTGTCACAAAACAACTTGTCAATGATAATATTGATACCCATACAACATATGAAAAGAAACGGTCACTGCCAAAAAGTAAGGTCTCGTGTCCATAATAAATGCTATGCTAACTTTAAATAAGCGATTTGACTATCCTCGAACTGACCCTTATTTTAAATAAACATATTTATTTACTTTGCATATCTGTGTTTGGGTCGTAGGCTTACAACTTCCTACCTAATTTAATTTGATTGTGGTCCAGTAGATTCGGAGAAAATTGGCTGTGACAGACGGGCGGACAGACAGACGCACGACGAGTGATCGTATTACGGTTCCTTTTTTTAATTTTTTGTACGAAACCCTAAATAAAATAAGAATCTTAAATTTTTAATGGCCATATCTTGGAAGCTTTAGAAATCGCAATTTTTACGTAATATGCTACATAAGATTTTTTTGTGATGTACATAAATCTATTTAGGCTTTATTTTTCTATGAAACAGGTATATAACTGGTCCTACGGCCACGCAAATAAATTGTGAGAAAAGTCAAAACAATCGCCTTACCCTGCGGCGGTTCATTAGTCATTTTTACCCCATTTTGCAAAACGTAGACAGGAAAATGGTCCGCGGGGTATGAAGTAAGCCAAAGTCTAAAGTCGGGGTTTACATTATCTGGCGTCAGACTTTCACATATCTGCAAAAAGTAATCGTGATATTTGAAAATAGAATAACTAAACGTATACAACTATTATCAGTTTAGTACCTTTTCCAGCATTGGCATCCAACTTTTGGCGAGATGACAGTTTTGTAACACTACCCAAGTACCCATTCTTACTCCTTCATCAATAAGTTTCACAGCTATGGGACCCTGACCCTGCCCAAGGGATAGGGAGAAAAGACGTGAAGATCCAAAACCCTGCACAAAATAACCATTGTATATTTATTATTCTTATATTATATTTTAATAAAACGAAGAAACATCCTTTGCTTTACCTGGTCATCCGCAAATTTAAGTAGCGTGCCCATTGGATCTGATCCAGGTGTCAGTACAAACAGAAGTGGTATGCAACAGTGGGACTCATAATAAGAAGATGCCAGGTCAAAAAGTGGAGGCTCAATGAATCGACGCCCCATTTCACCTGAAATATCAAAGACAATAAATAAAAAATATACCAAAACATATTCGACCATCAAACCCTTAGCATTACCTTCAACAAACGCTTGAACCGCATGTACCATCATATCTAAACGCAGACACCGTAATACCATTAGTTTCTGAAAAAAGAGGAATGAATAGTAGTTTATGTATCTGTGCATAATGAAGGGCATTACAACAAGAGTGTAAGTTTCATAATAATATCACACGATTGTTGTAATGCTTAATTATGTACAGTACACATATCATAAGTATTTTAAGATGGGTTCAGGAACCGTAGGGACATGACCTGCATTATTACTACTGTTACTTGAAACATTAAAGTCAACGAAGAAAACAAATGACAGCTTGGAATGGCGGCGTTGCGTATTTCGTATCTCAGTCAAATATTTTTTTAAACCATAGACAAGCGAATGAACTCCCTATTCTATTGTCACTCGAGTTCAAATGTCGTTCGATTTATATTTAAAAAACATAACGAATTGGCTTTTCGTATCAATGACTGTTTTAATATCTATAGATACTAGAATAGAAACCCCACTTGAATTTGACAGCTGTTCCAAATTTTTACTCATAACCTACTAATTTCAGTAGGTAATGTAAACATTACATCTCCATTCATTCCTGATGGTTGGTAATGCTGGTCATTGCCTACGGTTTCTGGACGCATTTTAGAGCACCTATTATGATATGTACGTTGTTAGATAAATAATTTTACGACAAAATTGCCAACAAAACACTGGCTATATTAAAAACTAAATATGTGCAAAAACAGTTAAATTTTGCTATACATATAAAAAAAATCGCACAGACATGAGATCTTAATCAGTTGGGGCAAAGCAATTGACATACAGACTACATTTCATTAACAAAAAATACTATTAGCATAGAAATTGTGACTATAAATCGAAGTTTACACAATATAAGGAAGGATGAGAGATAAATATCGCTATTTCATTTTTGCATTACATAGCTGCGTCCCTACTTGCTGCAAGAAAACTTGCAAGTGTAAACTTCGCTTAACCTATAATGGCATGACATGTCTGTGGAATGAGCAGTTCTCACCAATTTCTTTAGATTAAGTTATTAACATTCGTTATTATAACACAAGTGTAAAACTTAAATGGCGGGTTCCACAAGTTATGTAACAATGATTATATTAAATTATTTTGATTGAACTATTATTTCAATTTATACCTCAAACGGTTTCAATTTCGAGTTCCAAGGCTCTGGAAGTGGCTGGTTTTGAGGGTCAGGGGTGTCACAGTATGCTTCCCAAAGACTAATGTTGTTCATGAAGTGGTCCAGTATTCCATGAAACACGTCGATCTCGTTCAATCTGTGCAGATAATTGAATAAGATGTCTGTTGTTCCTATTACAAAGCCTTATAGCTTTGTACCTTAGTTAAAAAAGCGAGCACGTTTAATTTATTATTTCTATGAAGTTAACCCTATACTGCATGACATAAAAAAATATTAGCTTGACTTTGAACTTTAACTACCTTCCAATAGAGTTGAAAATTATAACTGCCACAAATGGCTTCCTATGTAGTAAAGGGTTCTTAACTGATTTTTTGTAGTAATTATTTTACTTGTCTTAAAATACATACCCGTTGAAGTCAGCCCAAGCTGATGCACTGAGAAACTGGGCAGGGTTAGGAGGCAGGTGCTTTGGCTGACCTCCTCCCATTAGGAACAATACGTAATTTTGTTCAAGCATGCCCTCCCCTATCATTATAGTTATGGTTAGCAATAATGAGAAAACCATTTTATCCTAAAATATTATAATCATTAATCATTACTCAGTACCTATTAGAATGAATTAACACGTGGACTGCCATGAGCATCACCGGTGGGATCAAAATTCAAAATATAAATATGTTTTTGGGTGTTTGGGCGTGATATTAATGATGTAGGTGTTATATGGTGGGCAGGCAACGTGTTAAGGGAGTTTTCAGAAAAAAAGCACTCAATTAGCGTAACAACTAAAAAGTTAAATTATGTCAGTTTTGTGACGATAATTAAGCATGAAATCTTTATGGAAATATTTTTTTGCCTTTTTATTCATTGTAATATTACTTGTAGTTTGTGAAACCATCACAAAATATACGTAAGTATACCTATTTATAGAATTTTAATGCTTAAGTATCGTAACAAAACTGACATAATTTAAGGTTTTACTTGTCACGCTAATTGAGGACATTGTTGTCTGAAAACTAGCTTAAATTAATTTTAGTTAAAATAAATTTCAAAGTAACTTAATAAAACGTAACTGTAAGAAGTACAACTAGATTACTCATTAAGTGTACCTATACTTAAAAATATTTTTAATACCTAGTATAATTATATGCCGATTAATTAAGCAAAAGCAAGTAATACTAGAAAAATATTATTATCTATTAGTTTTTTAGAAGAACCTTTTCAAATAAACTCCTGCAAATGTTAGCATAAAGTGAATATGTGAAGTAAGCGCGTAGTATCGCCAGCCGCTCTGAAATCTCGTCCACTTTCTCAGTGTTGTCAATGGCTCCCGTGAACAAACCTTCGAACCATCCCAACGAGTACTGGTACATGGGGTCGATATTCGTTAACGATGCTGAAAACAATGCATTGCAATATCGTTTTAAATACTAAATTATACAAACACGTACAATGTACATATTCGGGAATGATACTTAAGAATTAAGGAAAAAAATAAAGTGAGAAAGATCAAGCGTGGCTCAAACTCACGACTAACGACTTCGGGGTGCCAGTAGAATTTTCTCTTAGCAATAAGTTCACAGACATTTCATTTCAGTAAAAAAAAAATTAGAAACAAAGTTTAAATACAAAGAAAATTATGTTTACCAATAAGGAAAAACAAATTAGTCGAATGCTTCGCTATTGGCACGTAGTCATCTCTCGCTACATCTATCGCTTTCTCAGTCACTACGGCCACCTCTTGTTTCTCTTTTATTTCATTTGCCGTGTCTTTTGCAGAGTTCAAAATCTAAAAACGGAAATTAAATCAATCATGAAAACGACTGTGCTTCATTTGACGTGAGCGTTTGGTTCTTTCAACTGCATTATGAACTGCTTCACCCAAACTGTACAGGGTCACTTTATCTAGTGAACAAATACGAGTACAATATGTGCTAGTGATAAGGACCGACGCCTTACTTAATATTTTTATACATTGCCATAAATGTAAATAATATTCATGTGCACTTCATGTCTATAAAAATATGCTGAATTGTGTCCACGAAATCTAACTAAATTTATGGTGAAACGAATGAAAATTTGAGTTAAACATGCCTGAACAGCTTCCTCATCTTCCAATAGATGTTCTGATGTTGCTAAAACATTTAAGATTTTCTTTTCAATTTCTTGCAACAGCCTCCTGTGTTCGGCGCCCTGCGTAGTCAGATCTAATTTCGCCTGCTGCAAATCTGGTCTTTCTCTTGCTACTACACGAGCTAAAAGTTGAGCTTCTAAGCCGTCACTAGCCAACATGAAATTGACTAAGGTCACACGCACACCCACTTCCGGTAAGTAGTGGGGGTTTGCCAATTTTGTACTAATGTATAACCTAGAAAAACATCAGTTATTAAATTTTCATTGTTTAATCATCAATCCATAATTTTCCAAATATGTAAGTTCTTACTTGAATTCTTTACTGTACTCGACAATAGTGTCCCCAATTTTAATGCAAAGGGCACCTCCTTGACGGAATGTTTGCTGTTGTAAGAGAGGTTCCAGCATAGGATCCAATTCCTCTAAAACGTTTTCTAATAATACCTTTAAAAATATCGTCCATCAATAGTCAGGTAAAGGTACACACATTTTTTAGTCTTAATAGTCATTAAGATTTCGTTTAAGATGTAGTATTAAAAATGTAAAAGTAATATTGAGATGATAATGAAACTCCCAGAGTTACACATTTCGTTTGCTTTGCTTAAGGAGAAGCGATATAATCTTAATTCCCACGAATGCAAGTATTAAAAAAATCGCAACTAATTTGTATGTCTAGGTTTAGTACGAAATAATAAATTTAAGATTTACCGGTTGTCCAAATTGTACCGCAGTTTCCAACACCCTGCCAAGGTCTGCTTGGGTCATTCTTACTACGCTCAAGTTGTTGGGTTTCTCCATGTTCTTTATCCAGCGGTTCGCCTGACCTTGAGGGTCGATCATGAGTGGCCAGCGACGTGCTGTCCTATAATTCAACAGGACTGTTTGATAAACAATAAACTACACTTACATTTAAAATGGAATCATGATAAAGAAAAAAAAAATACTTATGAACATCAGACCACCTTTAATATAGCAGCATATTTACTATCAGCACTAGCGACAGTAAAATACAAAAATATGCTTAAGATATAATATTGACCAGAGACTTTCTCACTTAATAATAATCGCGCTTTCAACACTGAAGTCATCCGCCGGTAATCCGTCGATGTTCCACTGCTGGATGGTGACGGGCTCGCCCAGGGACTTGATAAGACTATAGTTCAGAGTGCATACAATCCCGCAGTCATGACAAGCAAGTGCCCATTTTTTTATCTGTGTGTTAAAACGATAGGTTTTAATTTTTTTAGAATAACTTACTATTTTCTTTAGAATAACTTACTATTTACTTCGGTTGCCGTGAAGCGTGAATTCATAAAATATTGTTAAACTGGATTTTAATTCCAGTAAGAACATACCAACTAAAGTATACCTACCTAGTACATTTTACATTATTGTAGATACTAGAAAGTGAGCTTATAGATGTACAGTTGCCATCAGATATATCGGAGCTGGAGAGGTGGTCACAAATATCTGAAAAACGTCGCTATTGTCAAGGCAATAAAGTGCATGTTCAGATAGTGGAGGTGTCCACAGCTCCGATATATCTGATGGCGACTGTACGGATTAGATTGATAAGATATGAGTCCGAGTGAGAAAATTGATGAAAATTGTAACAAAACATTTTTCATGTTATTGTAAAAAATTTCCCGACTTGCCTTCGTTACTTTTTTCACTTTGAAAGAGTGTGAAACAGTGACATAAACATCTTTACATACGAACCTGTCCAATCCGGAAACTAGCTGTAAATGGACCTAAATAAGCGATGATACCGGCAGCAATCAGAATATCACCTGAAACGAACCATCAATCACTATGAATCGAATTTTCAAAATCTTCTGCTTGAACTATTATTCTGGTGTTCCATACCCGTTAACGAATTATAAATCCCTCGTAAATCTTTGGCAATTTGCGTCCATCTCGTCTTTTCTCCTCCTAAACCTGATATAAGCATTTTGGCTCGATACAATTTGTTACTACAGTCCATCACTTCATCATCAAGTTTCTTTTGGTGACGGCTTTGTTCGGCTAATGCATCTTCTAGTGATTTCAATTTTAGTTGGATCTAAAATATACAAAGAAACGTGACAGAATTGTCATCTTATACTGTTTATTAAGTGCTAAACTACAGTGCGATTGCGGTTTGCCAAGCTACAACTTTTAATGTAACAATCAAATTTATAAGTCATTATTTGGTATGTTACCTCTCTGAGTTGAGCCTGTTTGATGGCGAGTGCGGCCATAGCCTTATCGTAGACGGCCTGTGCAGCGGCGAGCCGCTGCTTCTTGGGTGCTACCACTTTGGCTACCTTGTCGTACTTTGTCATGGCTATCACCCACTTGCACATGCCTACAAGACAGTAATACAACTTTCATTAATATATTACTTTTATCGAGGGCATATACAATTGTTAACAATTCCACCGTTGTTTCATACGGTTGAGACTAGTTCAAAGAATACAAGATACGATAGAAACACGCCGAAACTAATGCATTTACCCTCAGCAGCGACGGAGACGGCTCGGATCTTCTCTGGCACGAAGCCCTCGTCCTGCATGACCGTCTTCATGAGCTTGTTCATGACGGCGGGCGGGATGTTGTCCTTGTCGTAGTTCTGCAAGCCCTCCAGAAACTTGATGTCATTGAGTAACTTCTTTGATGGTCCCCAATAGTCCTCGATGGTACCTACCCCTGAGGGATTAGGAAGCTTATCCGGCTTCATTTCCTGGAAAGTTAAAAATAATTGTTTCAGACAACACTGACAATGTAATTTACTGTCCAATAAGTAAAACTAAAATAAATTACTTTCAATTTCTTATGTGTCATGCTTAGATTCGAATAAGTTATAAACGCTACGAAGCACACAAGACATGCGCATGCATAACTCACCAATCTAATTATCATGCCCTTACTTATTTATTTGTAAAACTTCAGTGTGGTTTTAATATAGAACCTTTCACTTACCGGGTCATCCTGATTGCAAGAAGTAGTAACAAAACTTTAAAAATAAGTAACTTTGCAATATCTAAACAATGTTTTCTTTTGTCAATTCAAGAAAATGGCCAAGTGTTTTGGGTCATAATTATATAGTACTCCTTTTAGTTCAGATAAGGTTCATGCGCGTACAACATGTCTCATTTACGGTTTTTGCAGCATTGTTAAAGAACTACACCACATGCACGTAACATCGTAGTAGCAGAATTCTTAATATCATTTATTACATTAATGGAAGATATTTACACAATCGTATTAGTTATAAAGTATAAATGTTTACCTTCAAAATACAAATAGCTTCCATGACAAGTTTGATGCCTCTCGGCGGGCTCTTCATTGTCTTGATGAAAGTGATATCCTGAGGAGTTAAAGTGTCCAAGGCAGCCAAAGCGGAGTTGAGAATTGGCATGGCTTCCGCTAGATCCGCATCGCATTCATTTTTTATACCTTGAGCTTCTGCCGCCTAAAATTTACAAAAACAGTGTAACCTTCGTGCGACAAGCGAGGAAACACAATGGCATAATTCTAATTGAAAGCAGCCATAGGCTTACCAGAGGGGTAGTTTCGATTATTTATATGTAGTAGTTTAAAGGTTTTTGGTTAAATTCATCATATAAGTACCCATTGTAAAAGATGTACAGTCGACGTCAAAGACATGTTTCCTCTTTATAATAAGGTGCTTAATCCTTTGTAATAAGGTGCAAAAGTGTAAACATATATTTGACGTCGACTGTACTATTAAGAAATATAATATTACAATGCAGTGTTGAACTGAAATAGTTACCAAGAAATAATTATATCTCTTATTGGTTCACATTTTTGAATATTTGCAAGAATAAAAAAAAACAGTCAAGCAGACTCAGTTACGTAATAAAAAGTCTGTCTCCGAAAATGTTATTAATCTTACAAACCTGCTCTTCGGCAGCTGCCTGGTCCACTAACACATCAGCCTCGACTAAAGCTACTCCTTCTTTCTCCTTCTCCACTTTAGCGGTAGTTTCCGCTACAGCTGCAGCACCAGCGGCCAACTTTGGCTGAAGCACTACCAAGGCCTTTTGGAGTACTGCAACTTGTTCTGCGGCGATAGCTAGCTGATCTAGTCCAGTTAAATATCGCTTCTCACCCAAAAGTAGCTCTCTGTTGATAATAAAATATGATTAAATAATAATATATGATTAGTAAGATTGCTCATATACGATAGTCTTCACAAGTTTAGTATTGACTTTGCTCACGTTCGCTTCTTCGTTAGCAATGCTTTGAACATGTTGATGAGTTCCAGGTAGGCAGTAGGCGTGACGTAGTTATATCGTTTAAGCCGCAACAGGAAAAGACGAGTGAGTTCCTGAGTGTCCGTGTGGAACACTTGGCATAGCTTAATGGCGGTCTCTCGCTCAAGGTCTGTTAACTCTATGTCTTTTAAGAAACGTGTGGCCACTGCTAACAACGCATCTGGAGGCCATTCCTAAAATATGAATATTAGAAGTTAAAACGCATAATAGTTGCAGCAGGAAAGGCGACTTCCCTGCTGGTGTTATAGTATGAACCAAGTAAACGTAAATTAACTCAATAAATTTCTCAATCTCCTTAGCGATACCTGAAACCAGTCAATGGTGCAGCAGTTGACGAGCGAGGGGAATTTCCGGATGCGTGTGCGCAGCGAGGTGCCGGCGGGCGACATGGCTAGCACGATGTGCAGCTGGTCGCGCACGATCGACACAAAGTATGCGTATAATGCTGTAGGAGTACCATCCGTTTGTAGAGACTTATCTCGTTGCCGATCAATCTGAAATTAAACAAATTGTTACATACAAGTTGTTAATGTATATGTGTATTTTTTTTTCAAGAATATGCCAAAAGGTACTTACGACTCTCATCTTTTCACACAGTTCTGCTTTTTCGTCAGCACCAAATATATTAGGCACTTCTCCTGAATTTAGCATATTATTTACGTCTTCTAGAAAGCCTTCCTCTTTTATCTATATTGTAAGTATAAGCAATGGATTAGTTTATTTTCCATATAAGCATAAATTACCTTATCTTTACAACTTTACACTCACCTGAGACTCAATGAATAGAAACACCATCATCAAATCAGGAGTGCTTGATTTCTTGAGTAACGTTTTCAGATCTTCTCGCCATTCAGTTTTACCGTAAGTTCGACTCATTTCAACCTGCATCACAGAACTTGTTTAATCGACTAAAATCAATTGATACATTATATTTAGACCCCATTATCTTGTGCTCAGTTTGGGGGCAAATAGTGATGTTGCTTCACATTATTAGCCGATTCATATTTATCTATAAAGGGTTGTTTGTCAAAATAAAATTATTATTTTGTGAATGCTCTAGACATTCATTCCAGCTTTTTCATCAGATCGGACGGCGACCAATTATACTTATTAGGTATTAGGTGCCTATAGTGTTGTATAAACCGTTTTAAGTTCAGGGGTAAATATTAGTAGCAGGTGTGGTAGTAGCACTTTATTGTGCATAAAACACAGTTGATACAGAATCAATGTACAAAGGAGAGCTTATCCCTATAAGAGATCTCTTCCTCCACTTCACAGGATCACTTCTTTTTTTCAGGGAAATATTAGTTAAAAATAATTAACAGGTACACGATTAAGTCCCGTTTCCTAGTAACAAAGAGCAGTAAGTTTCTTCAATTTTGTAAAGAAATAAGAAGTATTATTCTTTAAAGTTATAAAACCTTTTTCGTGTCTTTTAATATTTTTCTAGCCTACTTCTCTGTTCCTTTGACATTTCAACAAATTATTTTGACAATCATTCATATGTACCTTACGGTAAGAAAGTATGGCGAATTTTGTATTTTTTAACGTATAATAAATAAATAAAAGTTTTTTATTTAATAACAATGCAATAAAAACACTAAAGCAGAGTTCTGTTAAGTATGAATCACATCTATTTAAGTATACTTATGTTATAAGTGAGTAAATCAACTTAATTTTTTATCGATATTGATTATCGCAACTGCCCCATGACTTGCCCCCAAACTGAGCATTAGATAACGGGGTCTAATTATATTATATTGATAACAGAAGTATCTCCAACACCGTTGCCCTAAAAACGTTGACGCACCATTGACTCAGCAAAATGAATGGCAAATAGCAAGGTACTACGGTTATCATCCTTAAACTATGATGTGACCTAATTAATTACCTGGAAAAGGTCATAATCGTTGATATGAGCTGCCAAGCGAGTAAGAGATTGTCTTCCCGAGCCGCCGAGTCCGACCAGTAACGCGTGCGACCGAGGTTGTGTCAGAACGCGGCAAATGCGCGATACATGCTCGATGGCAAATCTGTTTTATGAAATTATATAAACATTATCTTGTCATCCACTAAAACTACGCAGACATACTCGTAGCAAGTATTAATAGAGCAATTTAAAACGCACCTAAACAGCACTAGATTCATTGGCTTTTTGGACATATTGTTGAACTCCACAAGGAACGCGTCAACTGTCGAGTTTAGATGTTCCATGTTAGTTGTCTCCATGTAAAATCGCGTGTCTACTTTAGGATTTGCAAAATCGCAGTAGATCAAATTTCGCAAATGATAATCGGTTATCTGTGAATATAAACACAATATATTACAGACTTTCACTTTACTATCCTTATGCTATGGTTTATCTTAGCTAACTTACCGTGTCGTTGGGCCCATCTAGAAGTCTTGAAAGCATATTATCTAATTCGTCATTAAGATGTTTGCGTGTGGCATCCCTCAAGCACTCCACCAGCCACTGTCGGTCAGCTTCCTCAACCAAGCGATCAGAAAACACTCGGAGGCACTCATGTACCCACAGGCGCTTAATTGACTGAAGGGACGGTGTCACCTCCGGCACAGATAGCAGGACACCCTAGATTATAGTGTTACATAAATATATAACCGATATACTTAATTCTACAAAATCGTATCACATTCACCAACTCTCACCAGAATAACCCTCGAAAAATCACGAAGATTGAATGTATAATGCGATTTGGAAGGTGTCGGAAGCAAATTTAAACGACACTGTTTATAAACTTCCAATGTGCCATTTACAATCTCTTCTATACTAGGATCGAACTCTTTGGAAAAACCTCTGAAACCATTAAAATATATATTAATTAGATGGCTTAGAATACCATAATAAAATATCAAATTTCCAAAATATTAAGCATTTGAACCTGGTATCTAAATGCCACAACATTATCCTGCCAAATATGACCTTGAGAGTGGCCTCATCGAATTCATCAATACAGAGGAAGTTGAAATGACGTGAAAATCTCGGTGTAATCAGTTTTGCTCCAGGTGTCGGTTTCCCCATCGCGCACATAAACTGAAAGACGAAGCAATGATATAGGGGTAAAAGAGAGGAGATTCTAAATTGTTTAGTACACATCGGAAACCAAATAACAACGTAGGTATGTATAAATAATATACGCTATCTGACCTGAACATCGATGAGGTGCATTGCAACGTTGGTCTTGCGGTCGTACCATAGCCCTAAATCGATGCCTTGTCGCAAAACCTCTATAGGCGGTTGAGCACCATAAGTCTCTGCTTGTGGCATGCTCACGTCATCTACAAATACTACAGAATAAGACCCGACAGGTGGCCCGAAATAACCTGAAACATCAAATGCATCAGATATGTAAAAATATTAGAGCTTGATTTGATGATGGTGTTTCTTTATAAGTTGACGACATATATGTACTAATACCTAAGTGGCTCAACCAACTATTTTATGTCACTCTTTGCCATGGTAGGTTCCCCTGGGTCACTCTGAATTTACAGAACAAGTCAAAGTCAAAATGAGCATTTAGTCAGTAGGCCAAGAAAGTCTCCAACCAAAAATATCTCTCCTGCTACGTCATGTACCATGATGTAATAACTTTTAAGCTCACTAATATCGCTATAAATGAATGAAGATAATGGATGTTAAATGTGGTATTATACCTTTTTTCCTTTTATCGAGCTTGCCCATAATAATATCTTGAGTCTGGTTACAATTAGTTTGCGCCGAGAACGCCATTATGAGAGCTTTGTATACTTTAGTATCAACTCTTTTTAAAAGATAGTCCTAAAAAAATAGTATCAAAGATTTATATTTGTTTACGAAAAAAACGAAGACATTTTTATTGTAAAATCATTATCTATGTTTTAAACCTACAGAATGAAGTTTGCAGTAAGATGAGAGAAAAGAATATGGCTTTAAAAAGTGTAACAGGGTACGGACAATACTCTTAGAAATACAAATTCAATTGGACGTACAATAATGTAGGACGATTTGCCAGTCCCAGTTGGGCCAACCATCATGACAGCCTTTTGATGCTGAACTAGTAACCGGAACAGTGCTAAGTAAGTGACGCTGTCCAGTGTGGTAACCAGTATCTGGTTCGGTGGAGTATCCCTGCTGATAGGTGGCGCAGACACGACGTCGTCTTGCCACGGCTTCCATCTGCCTTTGCCCTGCATATATTCATATAATTTTAGTAACATTATAATCAGATTTTTACTAAAAGGTAAATGGATGAAAGGGAAAGGAATTAGTCCAAAATCCCAGCAGAGCTATAAAACATAACTTATTTTCACGTAGATAAAAACCATAGGTTCTCAGTAACGTTTCATATACTTTGAACGCCTGCTCGTTTGTGGGGCTTACCCTGTGACACTTGGGCAGGTACCAAGTGAGAAAGGAAACCAAAAATAAGAGTAACTAAAGTTAATTTAGCCGATAATTATACTTTGAAAAATATTATTCACAAATAGTAACGTAAATGTCAGACATTTTCTGTATACAAAAACTTTTGCAAACGCTTTAACGCTCCACAAAAAATAAACTTATTATTTTTATGTTTCATTTTTAATGTCATATAATATGTTGAATATCTTGTCAAGCTGGCCCTTACATATTTGCATGTAGATACTCACCTCCTTGATGTAACGATAGTCATAAACAAGTCCGTCTTTTGGTATAGTGAAAATGTATGGTTTCTCAGGCTTGTCTATGACCTTCGGGTATTTCAAGAGTTCTCTGATCTGAAAAGAGTGTGTGAAGTTAATTAGTTCGTTCAATTAGTTAATCTTATGTGATATTTTACTAATAGGTATCTGTAATAGACCAAAACGAATACCTCTTCCGGAAATTCTTTTTCGAGTAAACCTCTAAACATCTTATCAAATTTTGCACGACTGACTGCTTCTATAGTTGCCCCAATAGACCAAATCGTCGAAAAGAAGAACACACCCTGTAAAAATAATGTATTACTTAAAAACATTACAAAATTTTGTAATGGGACTTTTAATATGTATACTCGTACCTACTCTGTTCAATTCATGCATACCTCAATCTGTGCCCTGACGTCAAGTTCCGCAATAGACTCTGTATACTTTTCATCATAGTAATCATCCATGAACGAGTCGAATAAATTAAAGCACGAACTAACTAGATTACTGCGTGAAGTCACATACATTTGCTGCAAAATAAGGTGCAAAACGATAAGAAAAGAAGACAAGGTTTTTCATGAAAACACAATTAGCTAAACATACAATTTTCAATTTGGAATAGGTGACTAAAGTAGCGGGTTGAGGCCATATTACACTGTTGATATTGAATAAAGCTCAAATAAAATTTGAGTCTCGCCTCGATTATCGATGGTAAATCATCTTCATAACACTTAGTACTTACCTTAAGCTGTCCCGATAATTCTACCAGCCAAAGTAATGGTGACATAAATCGGTGAAAAAGCGTTCTAATAAGCGCTCGCGTGGCTGTATTAAGGAATGGTGGTAAGGTGTTTAACCAAGACTCTAGGAGACATTTCCAACCCAGGCCTTTTGGTTCCATATAAATCATACCGCAGCGTGATACCTGTCAAAATATTAAAAACTATATTATAAGTTACAATTTTTTTTTTATCTAAGTATCACAAATTATCTGTCTACCTTTTCAACTGTATCAGGGGTTGTATCTTAAACCAGGGTTAATTCAACAGTCAGCATATATCAAAGCTTAGTTTCAATGAAAACGACTAAATTTGATGACATATATCTCATTAAGACTAGTGGTTTCCAATAGTCCTTGAATAGATATATCATATTGGTTTATTTGATTGATAATTTCAGAGCGAATATACGTTATTTGACGTTCAAAGGTGCATGTAATGTGCCTAAATTGAAAAACAAAGATCTTTTATCTTTTATTTATATAAATATTCTTAATTTTATAACATTAGCGAGATACCGTAGCCGGTGAAGCAGCCTCAAGATCCATGGGTTCAAACACCAAGTTGGTGGTGGGTGCCAGCTGAATGATCTCGCCGCTCATGAGACACAACTTCTTGTTGTCGTCAAGTACGGTGTTCAAGTTCTCGATCCATATGGCGTCCACCGGACCGTCGAAGACTAACCATTTTCTGAAATTTTGTTTTTGTATTATTAAGTGATTTTATACTAATTAATAAACCGAGACACATGTAAATATTCCGTTCGTCAACCATGAATAAGACCATCAAGTTTATTCCTACAGATTTTTAAGTGCTGCTGTCAGATTTTATAAGTCAAATTCATGAAAAAAGAAGATGATACCAGTTTTTTAAACACAATTTTAAAGTAATGAGAGGTGTCATTCCACAGGAGTACCCGTAGAATTGTCGAGACAATCGATCGAAATTATATACAAACGGGTAACTCCAAATTTATAACTTTTATAAGTCTAATATTGCTTGACATTTTTCGCCTCGTAATGAGGAGGATAATAAGCCGTTTATATTAAATTAATATGGTTGTGTCTCACGACAGTTTTGTGTTTAAAATCGAAATTTTAGTTACGAGCCAGGTACAGGTGCAAATTTAACATCATCAATTAGGAACTATGAGTAAATTTCTGTTCCCGCTCCTACATATAATATTGATACCTGTTATCGTTAGGAGAAACTGCAAATGCTCTGTAGCTAACTGCGAGGATGCCATCGGACCACTCGTGGGAGACGGGGTCAAACTGCCCGTATAACTGGCCCATCGTAATTGATTTCGGGTTTATTACTGTCCACTCTACATGATTTTCTTCCATTAATTTCTAAAAAAAAAGATGTAAGTTCAGTAACTTGATTTATATAATTGTGAGATAACCTTAACAAGACTTAGGTACAGTGCACCACCGATAATATTAAATGATAACTAGAAAAGAATATGAACAGGATGTATAGTTGCAAACAATTTATGTTAAGACGTACTTTGTCGTGTACACAACCTAAAGCTGCTCCAAGTGCGTGGTAGCATTTAGTTTTGCCAGAAAAAGGGAACCCGACCAACATGAGGCCGTGACGTACGAGGATCATCTCGTACAACTGAAGAACCTGGAACGATATAAAAAACTTACTTAATACTTGTTAAACGTAAATCTATATTTATACATCGTATTAAAAAATGTACAATTAAATAACAAAATTTATAAGACAATCAATATATTAATCAAAGTTCAGTACTTTTATTTTGTACTTGTTGCCATCAATATGTTTATAGAAAATTTCTACAATTTAAATTAATGTTTCAGTGATATATGTTTGAGCTCAATACGATGTACCAATACATTGATCTTACTCTGTATACCAGAAGATAACAACAATGGAATCTCACCTTCTCAATGAAAAAATCATTGGCTTGCAAGTTGAGGGAAACACAAACTTCTTTACAGCACGCCACCAAATGAGGCAAGCCGGCCAGAGGTAGCGGCAATCCAGGAAACAAATCGCCAATAATTCCCTAAAATAACATAAGATATTACTTTACTACATATATTGGTATTTCAATTAGTGCGATTTAGAAATTCCTTTTAAAATTCCCGTGACTATGTGACTCCTCAGATGTAAAAAAAATAATTACTGTACCATGAACAGTGGAACGTCGTGCTCGAGGAACTTGGGCAGATTGACGTCCTTGATGGAGCGCAGCAGGATGACGTCCTCATCCTCGTCAGGGTAGCGCAGCTTCAGAGCGCCCGCCGCGCGCAGCACCGACTTCACGGCGCGCATTCCTTCAAAAATCACATGGTAACTATTTAACACATAAAAAAATGCCATGTATGCAAGTAATGTAAAGTCAACATCAAAAGTACCAAAAAAATACAATTCTTTATTCATATTCTGACATAACCCCGCCTCAGTGTACATTGTAAAGTATAGTTAGGTAGATACAGGAGTTAATGGTGGCCATTCACCAGGTTGTGAACTTACCGTAATCGTAGTGACTCTGTGAAGACAGTTGTTCCGAGCACAATCGGTATGTAGCAACAATTTTAACAGCGAGTGGTTTCGCATTCAAGTAACCAAAAGCATATAATTCAATCTCGGAAATAAGGACGTAGTCCGGGACCATCATTGCAACAGAACGAAATAGAGCCTGAAATATTTAATGAAATCAATAAAATTACAATTGTTGGTATATTCGCAAGAGTATCAATTATTATCCTCTACTAATAATGTTAAGAATTACACTCTTGAAAATAACCCTGTAATACTGTCATTACAATAATATGGTGTCACACTACACAAATTACATATAAATTACAGTATTTATTGGTAAAAGGATATGTGAGTTTTAAACGTGATACCAATGTCTACATATTATTAATAAAGATCACATATTTAAATTATCATTATTACTGATTTAGCAACTTCCCTAAAAGTGATACAACTAAAACCTGTTTTTCCATATGGTTTTGAATCAATAAATGAACTTGTCAATGTATAATATCTAGATGATCTAGAAGGCACAACTTGAGTTTTCCATGTCGTTTCCGTTTTAGCGTATTTTATCTCATTTTATAAGAGTCCCGTGATTTTGAGTGTTAGTTCTAGCAATCATGAAATTACCTTTAAATTATCGGGCAGTTCTGAGCGCCCAGCGTAACCTGGATTCATAGTTATGAACACAGCACAGGTTTTATCAAGGTTCAGCAAAGTGCCCTCGAACATTAGCGTTGTAGCGCCCGAGTTGATGCCTCGCTGTATGGACAAAATTTGTTGGGCTACCACGGATAGCACTTCCAAGTCGATACGATTGAATTCATCAAAGCATGACCAAGCACCACATGACGCTAATCCCTGGAAATTATACGTAAAATAGTCAATAAAAATAATTTAATAAATTAGATTTAGGTCTTCATTTCGATTAGGTATAACCTTAAAGAATTTCCCAAGAGCAATGTAGTCGAGACCGTCTGAACAGTTAAATACGACGCATTGCTTAGCGACGGCCTTAGCTAGATCTTTTGTAGTTTCTGTCTTGCCAGTCCCCGCTGGACCTTCCGGAGCTCCACCTATAAATCAATAAAGTAAAATTAGATTCATTGACTTTTAAAAAGCTAGAACATGACTAAAACTTTGGTGGTACCTAAATTCAAATGTAGGGCGCCGAACAGAGTTCTGAAGCACCTGTCGGTGAGCGGGGTGACGACCAAGCGGCCCGCGTTCCCGAGGTACTCGTACCCGTACATCAACTGAGAGTTGATCATACGCGTCGCGCACTGCATGCTCTGATCTTCTTGTTTCTACAAGTTAACATACATTTATATTTTATACATATGCTGTATATCCAATACTATAATAATATTATAAATGCGAAAGTGTGTCTGTTTGTTTGTCCGTCTTTCACGGCCCAACGGAGCGACGAATTGACGTGATTATTTAAGTGGAGGTAGTTTAAGGGATGGAGAGTGACATAGGCTACTTTTTCCAGCGAGAAAACATATCATTCCCACGGGAAGACTCAATATGTTACATTTTCCTCTAACCATGCGGGCGAAGCCGCTGGCATCATCTAGTATATTATATTTTTAACAATCTTATTTTACTTACCTCCCAATAGTAACGTATTTGAGAAAGCCAATTAAAATCATTGATCTTTTGAACTTTGCAGTCGATGAGCAATAAAAGAACATCACGAGCATGTACGTCCAATACGACCAAGGCACCTAAAAAAAAACAATTCATATAATAGAAAATCTTTTCACACTATCAGCTCGTATAAGGCACTTTTCTTCCCTGTTAGGAGGGAACAAACTGGGATTTTTCTATTCTCTCATTCGCTTTTTTCAGTCGATAGTCGATAGATAATTTAAACGAGATAATTGACACACCTTTTAAAAGTTGATTAAAATAGACAGTAAAACGTTTCAGTACTGCTATCTCGCTCGCGCTTACGATGTAAGAATAAAATGCAATTAAGACCGATTGGGTAATTCGCTAGTAACTGGCCAAATTCCAATAACTGGCCACATTATACTAAAAATTAACTCTGTACATGGGCGATTAGAATTCATTTTAGTATGAGGTGACAAGTAATAAGAGGGTAACCAGTAACTGGCTCGTTCTTTTAAAAATGAACTCTGTTTATAGGAGACCAGAATTCATATTTGGTGTAAGGTGGCCAGTTATTGGCGATTTCCCATAAATGTGAAATTAATGTTAATTGAAGTGTTGGACCAAAAATACGTAGCCCGGTATATTTTAATTTTAATGAAAAGTAGTACGAATCACATGTAATCACACATCGCAGCAAAATTATTTTCTCCTCGAGCTTTAGCACTTGAATCCATCACTACGCTCAGGCATATATTTTAGAATCCCTCGATTTAAATATTTCATTTTGCTCCCATGTAACACAATCTACTATTAATCCCTCATCAGATCATCACTTGCACAATATTTTTTCTACGTCTGTAAAATGTCAAAAAATAACAAAACAGAACCGAACTGACTAAAAATTTAAATACATTTTCAGTCGTGTAAAATGTATTAAATTTTTTTTTTGTCATTAAAAAAACGCCACATACTATTATGTCAAGTTCGTTGTCACTTTGTCGTTATACGATTCCAGATGTGCCGTTCCCGTTAAATTTCCAATATTACTATGAGGCATTTTCCGAAATGGTAAATTTTCCCATAGTATTATTGGGAATTTAGAGGGAATGGCACATTTCTGGCTACGACGCGGGGCGCTGGCGCCTAAAAGGTTTATTAATAATGTCACGTACCAAGAGTTATTCTATTTTGCAAATTAAGCTCTCCACGCACAAGGTCCACAATTTTGGAGATTTGGAATTGGCATTTATCCCAGTAGCGCTTCATGGCCGCCACACTGACGAGAATTGCCGCTGTTACCTCTGAAGTCCAGTATGTCATTGCTATGCATTGCACCTGTAAATATTCAATGTTTCGGACAATGCTTTGCATAACAAATTAATGCGTGAGCGTGATTTGATACTACATACATCTAAAGTCCCGCAAGGGTAGTCTGAATTAATACACTGACTTTAAAAAAAAATATTTTGATTTGTTTTGTTTACGAGCCTTTATTCCTAAAATCTTGTTACAATATATGCAATCGCGGATCTTGCATCTGTAATTAATGAGGCGGGGCGGATCATTTGATTGAGAGATGATAAAGAAATTAAGTCTGCTATTAATAAAATATCATACAAGTCGAAAGTATAAAAAATACAATACAAAAACAAATTAGTCAATTGCCCATAAACAAATATTGTATCTTGCGTACTTTTCTTACTACCATTTAATTCATTCTGAACTATAGGTAAAAATTGAATTAATCTCTTCCTGCAAGACGAACTTATTCTGATTTGAGCTATTATGGGCATATGGGGTATATTAATAGTACAAAAAATATTGTACTCACGGCTTGACCCGGCCACACCAGCACCCAGTGCTGCCTTGGCACCCGCATGTAGTCGTCATACGAGAGCGACAGGGCGTGGTGAACAGAGTTCTTCATGGCGAACTCTAGCTCTAGTAACCATTTTTCTACCTACATAACAAAGAAAACAAAAAATATTTATGTTCAAAATTCAAGCACAATATCCAATTATAATAATAATATATAACAAAGGATGAAAAGACCTTAAGTTAGGTGTGTCGAGATCTGAATATATCTGATAACTATATTAACAAGTTACAGACCCAGACAAGACAACAAACAACAACAGTTACAGACAAGTCCAAAAAAAATACACCTACCTATATTATATGGAGTGCCACCGCTAATTTTATTCGGAATACCCTTCGCAATCTAGCGCACTTACAACCTTGTTAGAGAGATTGTGATATACAGGAACTGAACCAAAACATTTCTATTTACGAACACAACAAAACACAATGTGAAACACGTCCAGATCACCTGTCCTTTGGCAGCTTCGGTGTCAATAGTAATGGTCAGTTCCACGATCTCTCCCTCCGATGAGCGCATGTGAGTCACGACCTTCTCGGGGGTAAACGACAGCTTGGCTATACCCTCAAAGCATTTCTTAAGGTGAGGCTGTACTCTAAAAAAAAAATTTAATCAGTACTGGTTAGTAGGGTATCTATACTTTTTATAAAGGCTGTAAAGTAAGTACTGACCGCATAGGATCTTTAGTCTCCGATAGAATCTCGAGCAACTCGTCATTGGACAGGAAGAAGAAGCGCGAGAAATACAGTCGTTTCTTCTCAAGATATGCGTTCAGACCTCTTTGGACCATTTCAAGCAAATTATTGGATTTTTTCATCTTGTCCAACATTTTGTCAATCATGATCACATCCAGAACCCGAGGTTCTGTGAAGGCAGCTTTCAAAACTTCGCGCCATGTCTACAATTTTTATAAACCAATTTTTGATTAAGTACACACAAACATATTAGGAAGTTCAACATTGTTAAATGCAGATTAATTAATTTAATTCTCCAGAAGTTTCTTAGACCGCACTAAGTCAACTTTCGCATTCATAAACTTTCATGATGTATCAATATACCGTCCCTTGTCAACCCTGTGTCCATCAATGCTGTCATAGGCTGTTTCAGAGCTTCCGGAAAAACTGTTATAGAAAATGTCAAAACATACATTACCTTGTCAACAGCGCTAAAGCGTCGTCCTTCTTCTGGAATTTGTTGCTGAATGTCAGGAGATGAGAAAATGGGTTCTAAATACATCCAAGTGGCCTGCACCTTCAACCACTCGTCTAATATCTCTTGTAACAAAATCAACTTGCCTTCCCAATCACTTAAAAGTAATAGTAGAAGTTAATTTCACTTAAAGACTTGAATATGAGGCGCTCGTTAATTCATGCGAACGATGTGCTAAATAGTACAACTGATGACCTACATATAAACGATCATATCAAAATCAGATCATAATAATAACAAGTTCAGATTTTAAACTTTTTATTATTACTTGTAAAGATTTTAAGTATATTAATTAATTTCCGATTTGACACCGAATAAAATTCTATATGCTCACTATTGGATTTGACCAGTAATTAAGTAATAAATTTTCGACACAAAGATTGACATCAACTAACGATTTTGTAATGATAAAACGATAAGTTCAGATATGACTTACGTTATAGTTGCTTCAAATGGTTTGATATACGGCGAATTTTTCATTGTTTGCGTCTTGACAATATGGTCGTCTAACAACAATTGAATTTCATCGATGCTCGATAAGATGTAAGTTCCAGTATCCCTGTAAGTAATGATTTAAGTAAAGATGTTTACTATATAATATGCTATATAATAAGCATGCTATAGCAATGTATAAATAATAAGTATACAAACTTGTAAGGTAAAATCTCGAAAGTGAGATCGGCCCATTCCTTCATCATCTTGTCTAAAGCTCTTTCTAGATTATTTTCTTTAGTTGCAGCCTCCGAGATAGCCTCGAACTTATCATTGTAATCCATAAGGTTGAAGTCGATGACCTTTTCGAGGGACAAGTTATCGTCCACTACAATAGGGAAACCGACAATATCAGAGATCTTCTCCCAATGCCGAGGTTTCATACCGGGGTTGCCCAGGGTATTGATTATCGGTAGGTGAACCTTGAATTCGTCCATCCTCGCTCTAACAAAAAAAAAACGTTAAATGATAGTGAATGTTTAAAGGCTGATCCAAATCATATGGGAATGTACTTATATGGTACCTACGGGGCTACTACGTGTACAAGCACACGTGTGTTACGGTGGTTTGTAGGTAATAAAACAAGTCGCTACATTTGTTCTGGTTACAGTTACGAGTTTATGGAGTTTATGGACGTAAGTACGTTAAAAATACTTCAATATATACCTAATTGCTGCAGCTAGGCGAAATGGTTCAGGGACATCTTGAAAGGATTTCTCGAGTTTATAGATGATCTTATAATAATATCCAATGTCAGCCTCGATGTCTTCTGGTTCAAAACTTCCAACCTAAATAAATGAATCAAATTATAGAAACATCAGCTATCCAACAAACACATAATATTTAGCATAAAACATTAAATTGTCATACTTTACTTGTCATCCAACTGTGATGCTTTTCGAGAAAAACATTGCCAGAGTCATATAATCGTTTATATGGCACTAGTTTATCGTATACTCGTTTTCTTTGTGGATACTGAGACAATTCGTACCCAAATGCTGCCTCTTCCTGGTTAAATTGATCAATTTTACCCAATGCACTAGCTAATCTGTGGATAGCAAACGTTTTATAAAGATGTCTTCTAGAGAATGTTAAATAATAAGTACATACTAGAATCGAATACAAAAATCTAGTTATTTGTCGAAATGTAAATAAAAGTAGACAAGAGTTTCAAACTCAGTAGGCAGTAGTTATCATTGTTATCAAATATTTCACTTACTTTTCATCAAGTCGACGAGCTCGTAAGACATACTTTGGTAACTGTTCGATGTCACCCCAATATTGAACTTCATTGCATTGTTTGGCGTAGACGTCTAAGTCTTTCAGGAACTCGGAAATCCTAGTCTAAAATATAAAAGGCACTACTTATTTATTGTTTTGATTTCTAAATCATTAAATTGCCTTTTTAACCCTTAACTTTTTTTTATTCGATTTCGGCTTTCATACCTCTCTGTCACCCATCACTAACATTCAACACCTTTCTTTAAAAGACGTAGGTACTAATCCCAATTCTTACTAACTTTACTATTATCCTACTAAGTAAAAAAATTACCTTCAACAGCGCCTTGTACTCGACTTTCTTTTGCTCGCAAATAACTTTAGATTCTTCAATAACACCGGGCAAGCGAGCATACCTTCAACATAGAAACAAAGCCTCAGAACATACGTTTTATGAATAAATAAGGATGTTATATTTTTGCATCAACGCTATAGAAGATAAAATAGATCAAATCCTTTGTTTGGAGCAGATCGGTTATCGGAATATGTAACATATCACGTTCCTTGTCTACGTTCCCGTCGTCGTCGTCGGGTTCACGTCATTTTGTTTGGTGACAATGAATATTATTTATGTTAAACACTGCGTTGAAACTTGAAAATCGTAGGTGTCCTGAATACAATTATGAACTCAGTAGGTACGTACAGATCAGTATAATTTGACCTTACTTATGAAGAATGAGAAGGTATATGCAAGGTGTTATATTCAATACACAGACAAGCCTATAAACTCTTCCTGTAGATTACATTTCTTACATCAGAGTACAGAGTCATGTCATGGTTGCCTGGGGCCAGGATTTGGCGTAGGCACTAGTTTTACGAAAGCGACTACCATCTGACCTTCCAACCCAGAAGGTAAACTAGGCCTTAATGGGATTTCCCCTCTTCAGAGGAGGGGACAAGAGCGGCGAGCCCCACATACCCCCCAATATGGCCTTCCCGATGGAGACGATGGGAGACGATGCGTAAAGGCATTCCCCAATCCGACAAAAACAAAAAAAAGGCCTTAATGGGATTAGTCCGGTCTCCTCACGATGTTTCCCTTTACCGAAAACCGACTGGTAAATATCAGATAATGTTTCGTACATAAGTTCCGATAAACTTATTGGTAGCCGAGGTTAGAACTTGCGATCTTCGGATTGTAAGTGACACGCTCTTACGCTAGGCCACCAGCGTCCGGTTGTAAAAAACTAAAAAACTAACCAATGGAAGGTCTGGTTGTTAGATTTGAGTTCCAACGGCGTGAAGGTGGTGTAATCTCCCAGGAACACGATGTAACGCAACACGTTCCGTAATTTGTCCTCCATCTCCTCAATCAGGACCGACTGCGCCTTCTTGTAATACTCTATGAGCTCCATCAGCCCGCTCGTGTCCGGCGGAGGCGTCAGAAGTGTGTTCGCGATCATGGAATACTCGTCAAATATACTATACGAATATTAATAATATCAGTATTATGACATGGATTTGTCACTAGCATCAATGACAGAATGGGTTTTAATAAAGTGGTTATCATTATCATGTAAACGATACAAATGGCGCCTAATATGACATTTGCATACAAGCTAGTTTATCACGAATAAAAACAATTTGAATTTGAAGCTTATATTTTGTTATCCACACGCCATATCGGCTGGCTTGTTTGTACAGTCAGCAGCAAAAGTTGCTAAGCGTTAGAAGTGTTCAAAATGACGTACACGCGCTCTTATTCTCTTGACAATAGAGACGTGTTGACCTCATTTTGACCACCTCAAATGCTTAGCTACTTCTGCTGATGACTGTACCTAACTAGCTACATGAAGGATCTATGCCTAATTATAGATGTATAATTTATCTAATACTTAATAGTAAGTGTACATTTATTTAGTTAATCTTGAGTGCACAATACAAGGTGCAAATGGCGGACTTAATGCCATAAGGCATTTTCTACCAGTCAACCAAAGGGAGAAACGGGAAGATACGCTTGATATTAAAATTATTTATACATTTTCGCCAAGTTACAAGCTACTCATATAAGTAATAAGTTTCTATCAATGTAAATTTTGATTCAATCTTTTATTGCTGACTGTACTTTTTTTGCACAATCATCATCAACTACTCATCAAGATTCTAACGAGCTTAAACACGACGCACGGTTTATCCTGTTTTTTTAAGAGTTGCTATGGCTAGCATTTGGCTCCTACACAAGATCAGATTCGTGGTACCATAATACTGCATTGTTACCGTATGCTAAATTTCATCTCAATCGTTTCGAGGATAACCGCTTTGAAATTCAGTTGCAAGATAAGACCAGTCCCGAACATGCATACAAACATCACAAGTTTTATAAAAGCTTGTAGCTTTGCTTTGAAAGTAGTGTGTTCTTAGCAAAGCCAAAGAATAAATAACATCACTGCAAAGTCAAAGAAGCAAGTTAAAGAGATTATTTAAATGCATGGGGCTGAAGCTAAAAGAAATACTAACAAATTACATCACTACTTTTACTTAATTTACCTATCTTCTTTTCATCGTCTACTTTTACTTAATTTACCTACCTACTTTGATTTGGCCGATTAACCCAGTGGTCTGCCCGTGGTTAAAAAGGGATAATATTATATTTTTTTTGCAATGCCAATCTTATTGCTGAAATTCATCTTATTTTAGACAATTATGCTAATTCCGGTAAAGTAATTTAAAATCGTCATCATCATTTCAGCAGTAAATAGTCCACTGCTGGACTACTCCTCCGCCTCCCCTAAATATGACTTGTATCATCTTGGGGGGTAGTTGCCATAGTCGAAACGCCTGCAACTGTAGATTGGGCTTCGGCAGACGCTGCTGCCCATCCGTCGGTTTTACCCTTTGTCGACTGTTACGACACCCGTGGAAGAAGACGGGTGGTACTAAATTCATTATCTTTAAGAATTAGATTTACAAATTAGAATAATGGTTTCGAGCTCGAGGAGTAGGTAGTCAAAATCTCAATAAGGAAATTATTGCCGTACCGTTCCTCTTCTTACAGTAACATGTTAAAATACATAATAATATCACGATTATGATGATGTTTGAGTTTGAGTTACATTCCGTGTCATACTAAACTATGAACTTCTGCTTACGCTTTAATCTCGATTTGATAGTCATCTGTCATTCTCCGTAGCAAAGTGTTAGCCAATCTTGTCGCTGCCTGCCGAAGTGAATTGATAAGATCTCCTCTTTGCATCTGAAACATTCCTATCACGATGGTCCCCTCTAGTTTTGACGGTATTTCTTTGGCGAGCTCTACATATTTTACTGCTTCCACGCAATATTCCTCAAAAGTTTTCGGAGGGTCTGAGTTGATGAATGCTTCTACTTGCGACATAGACTAAAATAAACATTAGTAGTTAAAATAATATGTCATATTTAAATTGCGAAAAACATAATATCTATTTAAAGTTGAGTTACTCACTAACCTCTCCGTTTAATAGACACACGTAGTCGTCAAAATCCTGAACTCTCAGTTCTGGTCCAATTCGCTGTTCACTAATTAAATCAGCTATTTGCTTTTTATATCCCTCTATAAGTTCCTCGTCTATGATTGGCTGGCAATGTATACTAATATTATTAGTATGTATTTATAAGTGTAAATGTATAAATTGTAAATGTACCCATGTCTATGTGTACCTAAACGCTTAAACAATTGAACCGATAAAGATGAAATGTAATTTGGAGTAATCAATTAAATAGTTATTTTCCTAACTAGTGCGTAAAAAGTGCACTTTTCGCACGCTTCGCGTGCGTAAATTTCACTTTTTAAGGCACTTGCTATGAAAAATTTGGTTCGATACTCGTGTAAAAACTTCTTTAAGACTCGGGTGATTGTCACCCTCGTTTCACTCGGGCTACAACGTTCACCCTCGTAGAAAAAATTTTTTTTTACACTAGTATCGAAATGTACTATTTTGCATTATTTTATTTGGACGTTACTTAGCCAAGGGACGCTAATTGTACGACATTTTTATGATTAGTTTAGTTTCAAATTACATAGAGCACCTTCCGAGCGCGTGTGAATAGAAATAAACTTGATTAGTATACATTACGGTATTTTTTAGATTTGCACATACCTGCAACGAAGTCTTGCCTGGACACACTGCCTCCTTATACAGCATTGTTTCCAACCGGGGAACCCTGCAGGCATCCGTGAGAAAATCGTACAACAGTCTCAGCTGATTTCTGAACTGCTTAAAAGAGGGCTCAAACTCTATTGCTTCGTTCGTAAATACTAGATTTATTATAAATCCCCGATTTAGTCCCTGCATATAACATAATGCAGATTATAGACATCGACATTTTTTTTACTAATATTTACTATTGTACATAGACATAGTGTAAATATACATACCCCTACATCCAACAAATAGTCGGTGAATTCTTTCATCGATTTTAAACATAACGTTTGTAAATTATAAGTCATCAAACAACCTAAGCAATTATAAAAATGCTTTACTTTTGACGCCTGCTTGGCTTCTGGAATTTGTTTTCTCTTCATCCCCTGTAAAAAGAAAAAAAGTGAGTTAAATTTTATATTTTACATTGTAGGTACGCTGCTAAATAGATCTTGCAATATGAAATTGTCAGACGAATGACGTAGCACTCTCTTACCACGACCGACTTTATTTCTAGGAAAAATCATATTTTAGTGAAGTAGGTATTTACGTGCTGAGCATAGGTAGGTATTTACGTGCTGAGCACGTCGGTACCCAGTATTAGTAAACGAGTACAGTTGCCATCACATATATCGGAGTTGTGAAGTTGGTCACAAATATCTGAAAATGCACTTTATCTCCTTAAAATAGAGACAACTCAAAAAGCAATCGTGTTTGAGACTGACCTGTTACTAGATATACATCGTATGTGCAAAACCTATGTATATGCAATGCAAAGTGTATATAGTTAACGCTGTTTATAAATTTTGACAAGCGTAGTTACTGCGAAATATGTATGTGAGGCCGTACCTACTTATTGAACAATGAAACTCGAGACATGATTTTTTCTTAAATAGAAAAAACTATAACTCTTTCGTAATACTGTACCTGAACAAAAATAGATTTTAATAAGTGTAGCCACTCATTCAAAAGAACATTGCTTGATATTTCTATATGCTTTTTACAAATAAAGTTAAATTCTTGCAGTGTGTAAGCTTCCGATGCCGATGTAAGGTCCTCTAAATTTACCAATCGCATATCGCTAAAAACAAAAGTTGTGGTTAACAACAAGATCACCAAGAGCTTTGGTATTTAAATGTAGTATTTTTACGTGAATAAACTCGTAAATAAATATGAAATTAAGATTCTTACTTGTAGTTATTCCACCAAATTTCTAAAACTTGCGCGATGCAAGGGTTTAAGATAAAAAGTTCTTTGTTGAGTTTCTTAACGGCGACGGCGTACCGATTTCTCCATTCGTCATCTTTCATTGCCAACTCTAGCTTTAGAGGAGTGTCTTCTTCCTCAGCTGTTTCTTCCTAATAAGTATGTTGGTATGCAAAAAGGTAGGTAAGAGCAAGCTTACTTGCTCTTAGCTCCTCGCAAAACTTATATAATTAGGTACAGCTAAGTTAGACCTTATAAATCATTCTTAATTTATTGTAAGAAAACACATTGTATCTAGAGGTTAATTGTAACAAGCACGTCCATCAATGCTAATAGACCTTCGGAGCTCTATATCGTTTATCTAAGGCGGTTAAGAATTTATGTATGATGGTCAAAAGTGGACCAGCTAAAGACTTGGCTATATAAAATTTATTGACATTCCATAACATAGGAAATATACGTATTTTCAGGAGTGATGGCTCTCAGTGTATCGAGACGATTCCAACGACAATAGACCCGATTCTGTTGGTTTATAACAAGAATCCTAGAGGTAACCCACAGATTGTTATCCAAATAAATTCTACGATGCCATATAGTAACATATTCCTAGGCAATAGTTAAAATTAACAAACTTTCAACTGGCTGGCGCTTTATTTAACCTACGAGTACGACACTAAAGATTAAATAAGAATACCTACCGTATTAGGATCTTTTAAAACGAAATCCACAATAGCCTTTTTCATACTCATCATAAAATCTTCACGCATTTCGTCCGTTGCTGTCAACATTGTGTCTTGCCACTTTTTTAATTTTGGAGAGATCAAGTTGTGTATTCTAAAAATGTTTATAAGATCAAAGATATTCGTAAAATTTTGTATACATAGTACATGACAATTAGCAACGATCGGGCAAACGCCCGTCATTTTGAAAATATAACCCCGTTCCGTACAGCAGAGACTTCCTTATGGTAATAAGGTGAACATTTTACCGTTTTATAATTTTACTATCAAGCGGAGCAACGTGGACATTGTCGATCCCGTATCGTAAGTAGTAGTAATATCGTAACATGTTCTTCTCTTCTCCCGAGGGAATGCAATCCCCGTCCTCCCCCGGTTCAGATTGGCAAATTAGATTCATTAGTTTAACCCTGAACTGCTCTCGGGCTTTACGCAAAGCGGTGAACTTTATCATCACTGCGAAAAGAAACGGATATCTATTATTGTTTATAGCGAAGGATAGGAACCTCGGCAAGGTTATATGGCCATCCCATTATACACTACTTTAATAGTTTTGGAATTTGACTCTGTTGCGCGTCGCCATCGCAGGCATCGCAGAAGACAGTGTTCGGCCACAGTATAATAAAGAGTAGTTAGGTACTTTCTGCACAGACAATGCATGAAATTATCTTTAAATAGCACAAAAATATGGAGTACCTACAAAAATACCTCTAATAGGTATTATTTAATTATCTACCTGGAAATGTTTTTTCCTAACTAGCGCGTAAAAACTGCACTTTGCGAACGCTTCGCGTGCGGAAATTTCACTTTTTAAGGCACTTGTTATGAAAAATTGGGGTCGATACACGTGTAAAAACTTCTTTAAGACTCGAGTGGTTGTCACCCTCGTTTCACTCGGGCTCCAACTTTCACCCTCGTCGAAAAAAAATTTTTTTTCACTAGTATCGAAATATACTATTTACTATATTGTAATGAGAGTGATATAACATCTTAGTTCTTTGTCACTCTCACTTAAAAAATACTGGCCAAGAACGTGTCGATGCTCACTGTAGGGTTCCGAAGTTTAAGATCCGTAATTCAAAAACGGTTCACCCGATCAAGTTCATAATATATATATATATATATTTGGGTTTTTTTTACATTTATTTCCGTTTTGTTTCGTTTTTATAAAATAGTGTTTTCAATGAAAACTCCTTTTTCATAATTTTTTTCAATTACCTATGTAATGAATAATGTATTAATGATACGTCGAGTGTGAGGATTGAACCGAAAAAATAAAATACTTACTGGCCATTTCACATATAAAAATATATTTCTATTATTATGTTTTACTACTTTGTCGGCGTGATTAATTTTATATCACATTACAGAGGTCGCTGAACATAGCCAGACAGACAGACACGGCGAAACGGTAGGTAAGAGTTGACTAAGGAACCCTAAAAACGTATGTAATCTCATGCTGATGCCCTATCCTACTATATTTTGAATTATAAATGTGAAAGTTTGTAAAGGAGTCAGAAAGTTTGTTACTCGATCACTCAATACGTCTGAACGGATTTACCTACATGAAACTTATGCGATCAGATAGACAAAGATGAATTGAATAATGTACAGTAAAAAGTTTTTACCAGAAGACTGTCTTCTTGGAGCCGCAGTAGGCTTTTTCTTAACAGGTTTGGGCGGAGGTGGTAATTTTAGAACTTCTTCGGCAAGTGAGAATAGTGGTCTCGTCCTAATTTTCAAACTTTCAGCTGTTCTCATCTTTGGAAGCTTCGGTAATTTTGTGTCGGAAGTGGACGGTCCGGGGTGACTTTTCTTTCTGGTTGGTTTGGTGTTTTTATCCATGTCAGCTGAAATAAATAAATATTACAGGACATACCTACTTACGTAAATTGACTGAGCCCCATGGTACGCTCAACAATGCTCATGTTGTGAGTAGGTACTCAACTAACGAAACACATAATATACATATACTTAAATACATATAGAAAACACCAGTGCCGTAACTAGCCTTTTATGCGCCCGGTGCGAGCTTGCAAAACTGCGCCCCTGAAAAATAAAACTAGATACTGGTCTGGTCATTTCTGCGCCCCTCCAGGGTCTGCGCCCTGTGTCTGGGCACTGCTGGCACCGCCCTAGTTACGGCACTGGAAAACACCCATAACTCAGAAACAAACATCTGTGCTCATCACACAAATGCCAAATGGATTAGAACCCAGGAACATCGGATTTAGACAAAGTCACTACGAACTAGGCCAGACCTGACCTCGAAAATAATTGTAACTTTAGTAAAATACAAAGAATTTAAGAAAAGGGAGGGATGTATATATTATATCATTTTGTTCTATATAATAATAAAATATACCTACTGGAATGGACTGATCGGTCGGTTAAAGTTAACCCTTTATAAGGCAGA
Organism: Grapholita molesta; assembly: GCA_022674325.2. Taxonomy (NCBI): domain Eukaryota; kingdom Metazoa; phylum Arthropoda; class Insecta; order Lepidoptera; family Tortricidae; genus Grapholita; species Grapholita molesta. The sequence goes on along the minus strand of CP053124.2, from coordinate 15,209,044 downwards.
GACGATTTGGAAACCACTTAGTTAATAAACATTTACAAAGAAAGAACATCCTCTTTTTTATTTAACTATAATGGTATTATATAGCAAATATATCAGGCTTTCTTTTCTTATTTATACTTTTTCGGTCATAATTTAATTTTAGTGTAATTAATTAATCTAAAGTTTGTGGTCAATTAATGCACTGTGCCCGTTAAGGGAAGCAAGCATTTGTCACTGTTTCCATTATACTATTAAAAATACACAAGTCGCTGTATCTAATAATATCAATTATAGCTCTTGTAATTGCGAGTGGCGAGACTATTATTGGTATGATAATAAGGTCTAATTTTGATAAATCCACTCTCCATCGTGAATTGCAATATTTGCAATAACTGAACTACGTTGTTTGTAGTATCAGGAAAGTGTATCATTTGCCACTTAAGATTAATAAAATTATAATAGGTTACATGCTATATCGATAAATATTGTAATTAGAACTATTTGCATGAAGAAGTATTGAGTATTGCATGTCACTTATCTGTCAATGAATAGGTGTATTGGAAACAGATCATCTGAAAACTCAAGTGCACTAACGGGCTTAGTGCATATAATGACCACATGTTTTTATTAATCAAATAAGGCATAGTCAAAAAGGGGTCTCTACAATTCCTCGAACATCGTGTGCGAAATGTATCTACAAAATATGTACATAGGTACATCCCTACTAGCCTACTACTGGAAACATTTGATATCATTTTATAAGCCGTAGTGGGTAAATTATAATTTATTAATTATTATGTAGGTAGTAACCTACCTACCTACCTACCCATCCAAAACTAAACCTTAGTAATGAAACTAATGTATGTAACTATTTTTTTATGTATGTTTGACATTTAATTTGTAAGTGGCTTATCAATTATCAACCAACAAATAAATTAAACGCAAGAAATAATATTACGTCAATTTTAATCGACCGCAGCGCAGCAATACCGGCATTGACAAATGTCAGATGTCAAAAACTGACTTATTTCTTTTCCGCGAATAATTTCCGCTCGTAATATCTTTTGCGTGACATAAAAACTGTGTGTTTTGCCAATTCAATAAATTAGTTACACCTAAATTACTTACTTATCCCACAAGTAACTGAACAAAAGGTAAGTTTTGTTTTAAAGTTAGGTTATACTCAGAGGTTTTTGCGGTTATGTCTCTTAGTCTGGTCGATCTCTCGACTTTTTCTCACAATTATCCTATAAGAATACTAAATCAAAACAATGAATTAACTACAGAACTAATCTGACAAACATCATATCGATTTCTTATCCATGGTAACTGTACGAAACCTTCATTTGTTTAAGTATCTATGGTGATGGCTTTGGCCAGTATTATCGTGATAAATTAGTTTCAAAATAGTATTTATGCGTATATTATCACCATAACAATGTAATTTGGTAAACGACTTATAAACACCTTCATTTATAGGTTAGGAATCGGTAAATGAAGCAAAAAGTAAAGTGTTATTCAAAGGTAACTAATCCCATTTGACGCTTAAAAAGTCGCTCTATAGCTACTTATAAAAATACCATGATTCGTCCGAGCATTGGCCTTGATTGAAGCAAGTACCAATGCCCCTTACTAAAATGATGTCATAAGGCTTGGCATTGGCTTGTTGAGCTAAACAGTGATCAGTTTATTTTTACGGAACTGTTTAAAAATTCCGCAAGGTTATGTGTATACTGTAAACTTGTGTAAACTGTTTTTGTGTGAGTGCATAAAAGTGAAATTATAAATCATTAATTCATATCAAGTACTTTTATTTGAATTTCAAATAACTGGCTAGATAATTGTAATTTCAGATGATATTCCAGTTAGTGCGGAACCTCCATACAAGTCCTCTGTGCAGAGCAGTAGAATCTTCACTGCTGGCAAAACTTCGAAAAAAAACAGGATATACCATCGCTAATTGCAAGAAGGCACTTGAGATGCATAACAATGATTCAGAAAAGGTATGTTAGATCATATTGAAATGGTGAAAAGATCAGACTTGCTACTACTATTTTGGTATACTATATTGCCATTTTTAACCTCAAGCTGCCTACAGATAAAATCGATGAATAAGTCGGTGAAATCATAAGCAGTATTGAACAACATTATTAAAATACAAAATGGCACGGAAAAGATCTTGCCTTTGCATGGTTAGAGGATTTATTAATTTATTACAAAGTACCTTTAACACATTTATAGTTGTTTTCATTTCCTCATAAGTCCAAAAAATGAGTTTCATTTCACATCCTCACAACCTCACATGAGGTTTGTGCTCAGATTATTACAATATATTACATAGAATGTTGTAGAATGTAACAGAAATATTAACAGAGAATCAGAATTATCTATATAGTATGAGCACCATTGAATGCAGTTAGAAGTGATTTCATTTCAGTGCATACCTGGTTGGTTATACATAGTAACCTATGTATGTGGCATGGACTTGTGAAGATAGATTGCTGTGACCCATGTATAGGGCGCTGGACTTTGAAAGTGTTAACAGGGTTTCAAGAATTCAATATAACAATATACAATTTGTTACACATTCACTGTGGCAATTAGTTGATACATAATCTTACAGCTCCCCTTGTCCTTAACAAAATTATAATAGTTTATTTCTTTACTGTACACACAGCAACACTATTAACTGTACATTGGTGAAATTTATGCCTTATATAATAAGGTCTATCAATGCACCTGTATAACTAGGTATCAAGTATAGCTAGGAGTGTTGTTGACAGTATAACAATTAACTTATTGTACAAACGTTGAACTTAATGCCATAGGGCATTCTCTACCAGTTATTGTTAAGGCAATAAAAAAAAACTGAGGCTGTGCTTGAGACAACTAAGACATAAGCATACCAAAATATGAAATAGTATAATCTAGATTTATAGATACATTTCTTTATGTTGTAACTTTTCTATTAAACATTTACTGCATGTTTTGTCTGTTTCTAACAAACACAACTGCTAAAGTGACAGATAAGGATAAGCAAATATTAGTTATGTCACATATCAGAGATGTTACGGGGTCAGACTTAACAACTTTTGAACAGAAACTTAATGTTAAATCATGAAAAAAAACAGAAACCAGTTTACAGTTTGAGCTACGTGAACTTGTCAGTGAATGAGGACAGCGAAGTTGGTTGCAGAAGTCATCCCAAACACTTGAATAATCATTAATGCATATTTCATTTTAATCCAGTGTCCTTCCCAAGGCAGTGGGGTATTTGGTATTCTTAGCACCTTTTGCTGAGTTTAATTTTTGCATCAGAGTATGTCTCTCATTTCAGTGTACACACAGCAACAATTAGCTGTAGCATTGGTGGATCTTATTACATAGGGCACAAGGTGCCACCGATAAGCGATGCCAGCTAAGAGTGTTGCTGTGTGTACCTCTTGGCAAAGGCCTCCTCTAGCTGCTTCCACTGTACCTACTCTATCGCGGGCCACTCTCCTTCAGTTGAGTTGTTTTCCCTATTCCTCTTAGAGTTTCTGGGGTACCAGTCTGTTATAATTTTGCTCCACTTCTCTTGTTTTTCCCTCATCATGTGTCCTGTCTAACCTGTCTTGCTGATAGATTCTGGTTAAGATGTCTGTGTTTTTTTTGGCTCTTATTTTATCACTTCTGACTGCATGAAGAGCTGCATATCATACAAATGTCATCCTCATCAATTATTGAATAATAATAATTATATTAGCAGAACTCTCTTTCTAAGGAAAGGAATTGGGAAGAGACTTCAGCTAATATTACAAAATAAAAGTTGTTATGCAACACGGCCCATGTCTTTTTGTGCAAGATATTTGTTTATTTATGAGGCCATTTGTTTTTATTCCAGGCAGAAACCTGGCTCAACGAACAAGCTCAAGCCATGGGCTGGGCCAAGGCCACGAAGCTTGCAGGTCGCGCAGCACTCCAGGGTCTTGTTGCTGTGAAGTTTGACAGCAGCCATGGGGCGCTGGTGGAACTCAATTGTGAAACTGATTTTGTAGCCAAGAATGACAAGTTCCACAAGATGATGGAAGATGCTGCTGCTGCTTGCTTCAAATTTGCACACACGAACCTGCAGGCTAAAGGTCCGGTTACCAAGGTACTTAGACTATTAAATGTGTATTATCTTATCAGCGTTGACAACGAAACATGTAAATTAGTAGCAGTCAAGTTCTAAAGGATGGGTAAAAATATTTTATGATGTCGATATCGATAAATACGATAATCCCTTTTGGTGGAAATAAAGTAGATTTATTAATTATTTAATATTTAATTAATTTGTAAATGGTTCGTGCTTTAAAGATAACGATAATTTGTTAGTAGGTACCTAATGATGAATAATGGATGATAATTATTAAAAAAATGAAAAATATTGAACACATATAATATTCATTTTATAATTACATAACAGTCCTGTTGTATAAAATAAACATTTTTATACAACAGTTTTATAAGTCGAATATTGCTCGACATGTTTCACTCCGTAACGAGGAGCATAATCATGAGCGATTCGCGTTGGCTAACCGACGCAGACTCTAGAATAGAGAACGGAGTGAAATATGTCGAGCAATATTCGACTTATAAAACGTGAGTTAGCCGCTTTTATACAATTAATATGTTTCAATCTAACGATAGTTTTGTGTTTAAAATTTATATAACATGACTGTTGAACATAATTATCGACATACCTTTAGTATTCCAAAATATGTTTACCCATCCCTAAGAACTTGACAGTTACCAATTTGCACCGCCGATAGCGGGGTCTACTTATCAGCAAAGTCTGAAGCTGAAGTACCTATTTTTTTTTTTGTTAGGAGTGATTATAGTGAGTTCTCATTTATCAACTTCCGATAAATGATAAAATTGAAAAAATGGCCACTCAAGAGCATGTTGAGCCATGCTCGGTGTACAGTTCCATAGATTTCATCCAACTCAAAAGCGGTTCAACTGTTCGGGTTGAAATTTTTTTTTTCGAGTCTTTATTAAGCTGTGTACCTATAGCTTAATAAAGACTCAAGGAAAAAATTCCATGATTTTGTCATATTTTTTTGGACTTGTTCTAATTGTTAACTTCTAGAGCAATTATTTCCGAAAATATAAATATCAAAAAATGTTTAAGGCACACTCTTCTTTTTCCTCTTTTTGAATACTTTGTCCGCGGGATTGATATAACCAACATATATACACACAACATTCTTACCAAATTAAAGCTTTCTAGGACTAAAAGTCACTGAGCATAGTCAGGGACAGACAAACCGACATGGCAAAACTGCCTATAAGGGTTCCTAGCCCTCGGTATGAGTATATACTTAGTTGAAAATGAGGAATAGAAAATATGCAATGTATCATGCATTGGCCAAATCCACCTTGCTAAAATCGGCAAGGTCGCCGATTGAGCCATCCAATGGAAAAAAAAAAAGTGTACAAGTGCTTATTTGAGTTTGGATAATATAAAACAAATAAATTTCAACCTTGTCTCAACTAGGGTATGCTCCCGGTTCCGTTACTAGATTTGTATAGAAAATGAGAGCCGGGAGCATACCCTAGTCTCAACACACTAAGACTTGTATTTAAACTTCCGTGTGTCATTCTAACACGGTGTTTAATATTTCCTCATGTTCAAATCCAATGAGTGTTCGCACCAAGGACACCGGTATTATTGTCATACAAATTAACCGTATCCATTTCGGTACCTCAGTTGTGTTTGGATCTTGTTTGCATTTTATTGGGCTAAGGGCCGTATAAGAATATCAACAAAATTATTGAAATTAACGTCATTATTCAGATTTTTTAGTAATACCGGTAACGATACCTGGTTCGCACAGCCTCTTATGTTGCTAACCACAATCTTCATAATATTATAGTTGTATCCGTGAAACCAATATCATTATCAAGCACTCTTAACAAACAATTTTTTTTTGGGGCTTTCATACTGAACTCACCATGACTGAGGTCAAAAACAAAGACCTGGTATTTTAAAATCGATTACCGAATCAATTTGCTGCCATAATAAATAAGCACTCTCTTTATTACAGATGGAACTTGACAGCGAGCAGCTAGGTAATCTATCCGCAGACGGCAAGAAGTTATCAGAAGTTCTTGCGTTGTTCATCGGAAACGTTGGCGAAAACGCCGTGCTGAGGCGCGCAGAGTGCTGGAAGGCTAACAACAAAGACGTGAAGATCTCCGGCTACACGCACCCCGCGCCGGCCGCGCCCGGCGACTACTCGGCCGGCAAGTACGGCGCCATGCTCGCCTACCGCCAGCACGCCGACGCCGCCGCCGCCGCCGCCGCCGCCGACGTCGGCCGCCAGATCTGCCAGCACATCGTCGGCTGCGCCCCCGCCAAAATCGGCGACAAGAACACCGACAAACCCGCCAAGGACTCCGACGACGAAACGTGCCTCATCTACCAAGAGTACCTCTTAGACCCTTCTTACACAGTTGAAGAAATATTAGAACAGAACAAGGTCGAAATCATTGATTATGTTAGATTCTCGTGCGGAGAAAATGTAGAAGCGAATATGCCCGGAGTAGAAAAACAGCCGTTAGACACGGTGCAAACGTTACAGTAGATTTAGCAATATATGAATATGAATACAGTTGTAAAGTTTTTGTTACGATGTTATTATTTATATGCACATTAGTTAGGTGTTACTAGTTTTATGGAATTTAAGAAATAAATAGCTTGATTACACAATTGTTTTTTTAATTTGTAGATACAGTTTAGCGCAGCATATAATTGGAGAACATATAGTACAGGTCATTTATTTCTTATGAGAATCTGCATGAATAACGTTCTTCATTTTCGCTTGTCCTTTCCACAAGAACATTCTACAGTCTTTCTTCCAAAACATGGCTATTTGGCTGGGTTCAAAACAGTAGCCGTGATAGTTAAGTACCTCTGGGGTGACGACGTGGAGTGCCAACGTGTTCTGTTCCCGAGTGCGGAAAGGAACGGGCGTGGCGGGTCGCAACAGACACCCACAAGGACAAACTGTAACTACTTTCGGTGCCGTCACCACATTCATCCTATTACATAAATTCATTCTTTGGAAATTACCACAAAACCGAAGTTCTTCCACGGTTCCGGTAAAGGATTGTGTTGCTCGCAATGCTATTGGCTTCGCATTTTGATTCTCAATACTACTTCGGAACCCAACTGAAGATAATGATTTCTTCATAATATTCGGACTGCCTTCGGGACTTCTATCTTCATATTCACTTTCTTTATCCGAATTATCATCTGTTAACATTATCCTTACGAAATTTTGGCAGAATAAAAACATGTGACATCATCCGTCATTTGTTTCACGCCATTAACTTTTTTTTATTTCTACCCAACTCAATGTAAGAAGGTTCAATGTCATAATCTGCCAAGCTGCCAAACCAGTCAGTGTCGATAAAGAAAAAAATACGTAATCCTTTCGGACCGGGCTGATACGGTCGTGCGGGTTCATTGCGGGTTAGCTGTAGGTAATTACTAATTAGATTAGAACCGTCATTACACAAAGTTAAATATCGTAGTCATTTTCATACTCGATCCGGTCCGAAAGGGGTAGGAGTCAGTTCTTTTGTTTGGAACAAAAGGCACAGAGTAGGTGTTCCTTTCTCGGGGTGATAAGGTTGTTACCCGTCACGGTCAAGATGCTTGTATCCACGCTCCGCTAAGGCCGTAGGTACAGATATCATAAATAAATTGTCTTAAGTAAGACTCTTAACACCTTCGCGACGGCAATTAGTCAACGTCGCAATAACCATAGTTGCATCGGGTCGAATCGGACCGATGTCGTGGTGAAGGATATTAAATAATATATGCAATTAAGGTGATAGCCAGTGATGTGATGCGTTGGTTGCCGTGTTATCGAGATTATAGGTACCTACGACTCGAGCATTTGGGTGGGGCCGACCAGATTCGTATTTTTAGCCAATTGAGTCTTTGGTCTAAATCTAATTACCTACATTTCTTGTCATGTAGGTACATACATTTTTAATGGGTACTTCCGAATCAGACAGATTTACAGAATGATGGGCAAGTTTTTTCATAATAATAATAAACGAACTTCGGAGTAGGCAGATTCATTACATTACATGTAGGTATACAGAGTAAAATAAGGGGATATTACCCGGAGAATTTTACATAAAAAATATTTTAAAAACCTACTTTGTGGATATGTAGGTATATCGTGAAACGTCAAAAACATTTATTTCCAGAGTCGCACTAACCTATCACACCTAAACCTACCTACTTGTGTCTATTAGTTTATTGTGACTAGTAACTACACATAGATACACTAGGTATTCTTCTATTAGACCATGTAAGGTTTACTAAGGTGGAGATTTAAGAGCGCATGCAATTTCAATCATAAACTGCCTACAGTGAGAAACAGCTTGCAACTTGCACAGTGCAACCCTGTGAGATTACTTAACTTTTGGTAAAACTTCTAGTCGAATATTCGGCGGCCGGATATACGGCTATCCGCCCAATGGCACAGCCGAATGTCCGATATTCATTGCATCTCTATTAAATACCTATAGTCGGATTTGTTTTTTAGAGACACGAAAATCATAGCTCGAAAATCATAGCCCTCTGGCGTACCGCGAAAATCGAAGTTCTAAAATTTTGCGATCTATCTATTTTAGGAGAGTTATAGTCATAAGTGAGGCGTAATTCGGTGGTTAGAGCGACAGAGATAACCGTTCGAAATTGGCGAACTTCGATTTTTCAGCAGGCCCTCTGTCCCAATCCGACTAAATTTTCCCATTCCATTATAAAACTGATATCTCTTATTGCTAGGATAAAGGGGCAGGCAACCCAAATAAACCTATATAGTTGCATTCGAATCGTAACTCAATTGACAAAACCAGTACAAAAGCAAGGTCATTTTTTGCTAGCTACTCGACCGTTCTATATCGAATCAATTGGTGATCATTAATACATCACGATATTGTGTAGGTGTATTAACGGCAAATGCAAACAATTAAATCTCTGCCTTGCCCGTCATTGTCAGCTTAGGTACATTCTACTATTATATTAGATAAAACTATTCCACTATTATTACTTTACATTTTTCGTTATAATATATTTATCGATAAGGACTTTTGGATTCCTTATGTTTAACCGATTGTTTAAGTGCAGAAAGAAGTTGAAAGAATAATGGCGAGGCTGAGCCGGACGCACTAAATAGGTTTAGTGTTCTGTGTTATCGACTCAGTTATCTTTATACAGTAGAATAAACGTGATACGGTATATTCTACCTACTAATGGAAACTAGAAATATTCATAAATAATAAGCACTTTTAAACTTGTTTACGTATTTAAACATTTCGCGTTTTAGGGTAGTTAACAAATTCCTTCTATCCGTATGGCTATTGCCGGCAGACATCTGCCGTATGTGCACATTGTTTTGTATTGTCATTGTGTTTACGCTCGTCACGGATTCAAATTATAAACGAAAGTGTATGAGCTCATATCGAAGCACACAAAGTGCGCGTCCGAGCGTGGATCCTGGCCTCTGATTCCTATTGGTGGCGAATTCGTCAGGGGACAGCCAGTATAATTGCGATTGGGCATTACAGATAATAGTTAGATTTGAAGGATATATTTATATTGGTTACTCTTAGGCCATCGCTCGCCTGTGGTCAGTACGTTGAACAGAGCTAGTCCCATAGTCCTCCAGCATCAGTGTCAGTACGCGCGAGCCAAAGCTGTGCTGTGGCATCTTTTGCATTCCGCGAATCCATTAGTAAATAAGAAAGTGAGATAGCCGTGGATGGATGAATATCAGGTTGGGTATCTTGCATGCGTTGTGTGAAAACTATTTTAATTGGTGTTATATGTAGAATTGAATTGTTGAAATTGGTGATCTGGAATTAAAAGAGGCTGCGGACGTAAAAGAATTTCTTAGGCAAGGCGGGGTAGATAAATATGGCATTTTTAAAATTAGTATTAACTCGGGCCCGGGTGGAATTGGGTTCTATGACATGCCGCCACTGATACGTGTACATAACTACTTTGAAAATTATGTAGTTATAATCTTATAATATTATTAAAATTATGTAGCTATGTAGCTATCATCTTAAGTGATGCACTTTTTTGAGCTTTACAAATCAAACAAGTAAAAAAAAGTTAATTATTCATTAAGCTTCTTCCATCAGTCAAATTCAGTCGGAAAATCAAATTCAGTTTATTAACTATATATAATAAGAAATCCGACTTCGAACTCTTTTCAAAGTTGATTTTCTCGAAGTCACGTAGGTAAACAACATTTACAGGTACCCACCTACTTGCTAAAGTACGATAAATCTACTAAAGTACTCAGTGGATTTAAACTGCCATCTGATAATTGTTTCGCAAAACAAACTAATCGTGGCTAAGAGTAATTTGTCGTGTTTGTCGTCCCTATAATTGAGCAGTTAAGACAGCTGTCGAAGCTAGATGAAACCGTGATAGCGGCCACCAATCAATCGGACGTACGTCCCGCCTAGACTTTCGCGGGAATTTATGTATTCTCTATTTTATTAAGCGTCAGCGCAAGAAGCGTGAAACAATTTTCTTTTTTCACATTATTCGGTGGCCGGCGGTTAGTCCGCGGAGAGTGTGTGAGCGCTCCGGTCGCTTGAGTTGGTACCAGTTTACTATCGGCCTGATAGCGTCTTCGCGAACTTTAAGTGCTGCGTGGGTGGGAGCGGCCCAGTCGGCTCCTGGCCACATACGGAAATGCATATCCTGGAGATTGGCGCTGACCAAGTAATGTTCACAAGCCATTGTGTTGTGATTTAATTTAAGGATGATAATACTTTGTAGGAATAGCATATCTACACTGACTAGGTACAATATCTTGCTTGTGTTGTATTGTTGTTTAGGTTTTGTTTATTTCACCATTACAGTTACTTACAATGTTTATCAGCAGTTCTACTTTATTGTTTCAAATTGATAATGTAAAAGTTAATTACTAAACAAAATACCTAAACACAAGTACTTTTAAGTTTACCTAAATCAGTTACAATAATAATTTGATGTTCAATCGTAAATTGCAGCAGACGCCATTACCAGCACCTTAGAAATTTATTCCTAAGATACATAGATACTATAAGGAGTCAATAACTTTAAACTAATTAAATTCCCTACATATTTAACTTTTTTCTCTTTAGTTTTATTGTGTAGGTAAGTTTTAATATAGGTACATAGCTTGACATTTAATATGTAGAATATTTTAAATATTTTTTTCCGTTATTCTTATACTGGTAAACATATATACTTTTAACTTTCTATCAACCGTAAACCTAATTGTAATTAGGTATCTAGTTGAATTCAGGATTTAAGTTACAGCTAATAAAAGAGCTGTACGGACTTTTAATAATGAGAGAAATCTAGAAAAAAAATGCTACGAATTTTTACTACGGGCTTAGCAAAAGTAGGTACCGACAAGAATACGACTCTGGTACATTAAGCAAAAGAAAATGAAACATGATCTCGATAGGATTTTTACTTCGAGTAGAAGCGGCACCAAGTAAGAGATTTGGTAACTAAACAAAATGTAGATAAGAGTAATTAGCAAGAGCGTATATTATACATTAACAATTTGTTAGGTAACAGTTACTCTAATGAGAAAGTGTTTTTAAAATGTTCGTGTTATTACATATTTGCGTAAAATTAGCATTTTCATGGCTAGTGTACTATGTGCAATACCTAACAGTTCATTTACCTACTAATTTACATAAAGACTTTTTACTTGCATAATTGGCTAACTAAGTGTTTAATAATATTTAGGGAGATTAGGTACCAATGCTTTTGGCATGACTCCAGAATCCAGCCTCAATCACGTAATTCATTGCTTGTATACATTAAATAAATATTACAGGACATCCTTACACAAATTCACTGAAACCCACATCATTAATCACAAATATATCGCACAAATAAATGTCGTACTGGGACTCAGGACCGGCTTTATAGGCAGGGTCACTAAACCCAGTAGGTACGTCGTCAATAATAGTCATATAATAGTTTTAAGTTATTTTCTCGGGGCCTCCGAGCGATACGAACTACTTAAATTGATTAAGTACACACATAAGCAAGAATGTTTTTTGTTACCAGTTACAATAATACTGTATCTACAGTCAAGGTCAAATTTATCTATACCGCGAAAATGCCAAAATAATGTATGTATACATTTACTTTTATATATAATATGGAACTTTATTATATCTATAGGTAAATTATATCTGCAACACAGGCATCGTCAGGTGGCTACAAATGCAAATCCGCAACAGGCTTCGTCTCATACAAACCAACCATTATTTTAGTCCTTAATATAGCAAAATAAAAAAAAATGTGCGTTCTAGCCTTGGCAGATTGCCATTGTGTCTGTCAGTCTCATTACGTTATAATTGGGGTAAAAGAGAAAGATGCCCGAAATTTACGAATATCATTTTTGGCGGTAGCGCCTCTGAATAGTCCCAAAAATTATTATAATAAAAAATACAAAAAGATGGTCAAATAATGTATACCACAAGTCATACATAGCCAAATTAAGGGTTAAGACAATTAGGTGTAAATACTTATCTTTAACCTCGATTGTACCTAGTACAGTCAGCAGCAGAAGAAGTTAAGCGGATGAGGTGTTAATAATAAACTTGACACGTCTTTATTGTTAAGACAAGATGAGCGTGTCAGGATAATTTTGAACACCTAAGCCGTTTACCAACTTCTGCTGCTGACTGTATTGTCAACCAATTTGATTTCTAGGTCACTTCGAACCTTGTCACAGTGACGTTAATAAGAGATCTTTTGCGTCTTTCATATAGATTTTCACTGTGACAAGGTTCGAAGTGGCCTAGAAATCAAATTGGTTGACTGTACCTATGTAGTCAGTCGCGCCCAAGTCCTATTGTGAAGATGCCGGTCGAGCGACTCATGAAGGTTATATTCTGCCATTACGAAGGCTGATCCCCGGGCCGCTCCCACGGCATCGGACGCACCCTTTCTTAATACATTAGCCTAACTATAGTTATTTGTTACCCTACCATTCATTTTTATTCGGTGTATCTGTTAGATGACCTATGTACAGTCAGCAGCAGAAGTATCTAAGCATTTGAGGTGTTCAAAATGAGGTCAACACGTCTCTATTGTCAAGAGAATAAGAGCGCGTGTAGGTCATTTTGAACACTTCAAACGCTTAGCAACTTTTGTTGCTGACTGTAGGTACCTAAATAATATATTGAATAATGGACAATACATCTTGTTTTTAGTGGGTTGGTAACTAATTAGACACGCGAGGTCGACGGCAAATAAATACATATGTACCTATGTTTACTTTTTTCCCTCCTCGTAGTCTAGGCGATAGCACGAAGCTGGAGGTCCCGGGTTGAAATCCTGGCAAGGGCATTGTAATTGCAATGCAAATCGTAATTGCAAAACTTCAAGATCATTTGACGACAGGTCTGGGCCTATAAAGCCGGCGGTCCGGGGCTCAAATCCCAGTAAGGGGATATATTTGTGTATTGTGCACAGGTATTTGTTCCTGAGACATGGGTATTTTCTATGTATTTAAGTATCTGTAAATTATTATCATTGGCAGAGTATCCACAACACAAGCCTTAAGCTTACCGTAGAGCTCAGTGAACTTATGTAAGGATGTCCTGTAATATTTAAATATTTATTTTGTTTCACGCTCGTAGCAAAATCAAATTTTGCTCAAGGTTTTTAGACGACAAATATAATAACCCTTGTTCGAGCTGCTAATGTGAAAAAACTTTTGAACGCAAACTATAGAAAAATATTTCAATTTGTTAAAAATACACGCGATGGCAGATACTTTTGGTGCGTTGTCTGCTACTATTGATGCTGTACCTACTCTAATTGCTGTACAATAAAGGCATTCCGAAATGAACGTATACATCTTCACTGCCTACATCGTCACTTCCTAACGCCGTCGCTATGTAGATTTCAACTCTGAGAGCATTGTTAGATGTGCTTATGTTCCATTTGCATCTTTCATGTAGCCAGTGTTTTTTTAAGTGATTACTTTGTTTAATTCATATTTACAGTGTTTATATGTTATTACGTTTTGTTTATACTGTGTTATATTCATTTGCATGCATAACATACTTATTAATATTTATTCATGGATGTCATTTCATATTTTTTATTTTAAATCCAATTGTTTTCTTATATAAAATATTTTTCCTACGTATTTATTAATTATAGTTATAATTGGCTTAATGTTATTGTTAATACGAGTATAATGGTTTCTTTATCCACTATCAAAACTGAAAACGTACGTAATATTTTAAATACAAAATTTATGTGTTATTTAAGCAGGCATTACTAAAACGAAGTCCAAACAATTAACATTCCTTTGTTATTTTGCTGTACAGTCAACCAATTTACATATGTTTACCAACCAATATGTACAAAAATCAAGGTAGGTATGTATAGTCAACCAATTTGATTTCTAGGCCACTTTGTTCCTTGTCACAGTGAAAATATATATGAAAGACGCAAAAGATCTCTTATTAACGTCACTGTGACAAGGTTCGAAGTGGCCTAGAAATCAAATTGGTTGACTATACATACCTACTGACAAGTTATACAAATTTTTATTTACAATAATTACATTCATTAAAACAATTTAACAACGACTTAAGTAGGTACTTAATCAGATTAACTTGGCCCACAGGATGACGATGGCGGCAGCACGAGGGTGGCAGAGGCGGCGTTCCGGACCGTGCCGCGCGACCACACCACCTTCATCATCTGGAGGGTCGCGGTGAGTGTTCTCATCCTATAAAGACTATAAGCCCTTATCAGGGCTATAGTAATAAAATAAAACCATAAGCCCTTATCAGGGCTTACTATAGGTTGTGTAGGTAAGTTTTACTTATGAATAAAATAATACAGCAGAATGTCCACTATCAGGGCTTATAGTTTTTTTTTTATTACTATAGATGGTGTAGGTAAGTTTTACTTATCGATCTTATAATACAGCAGAATATCCATAGGTACAATAAGGCTGCGTTTTTACCAGAGATGGGCGAGGATGCGTTGCGAGGAATGAGTTTGTTGACAACCAATAGAAGTAGTTCATTCCCCTATAGTCGATAAATCATGTTATTCTATTGGTTCTTAAAAACACATTCCCCGCTACATATGAAAACGCAGCCTAACGCTGAATAAATGGTGCTAAATTTAAAATAGTTATTTATTATATCAAGGGAGCAAAGTTTGCTTCTCTTGCTAATGTTCTCAACATTCCGAGTTAGCGAAAGATTCCGAAATTGAAAAGTGGAGTCTTGAGCACTTTGAGGGTTTCAAAGCACGAGAGGGGAAGCACACACTTTGCTACCGAGTGAAACACACAATTTATCATATATTTATATAAACTCACTACCGCGAGGAAAAAAATAACTATAAAACTTTAAAAATGTATTAAATATTATTGGTATTCATCATTTGTCATTCAAAAATATTAAATAAAAGAACATCCAACCAGCTAACATAAAGAAAACACTTGATTAGTGATAAAAAAACGATAAACAATTTTTATGAAATTACTTTGTACTCTTGTGACTAAAATGCAACTTTGCTATCTGTTAATAAAACGGTTCTTTCCGAGCTAGTGAGTCGAAAACAAAATTAAATCGCTATACAACGTGGTATAGACCAAACCAGGAATTTTTCATTGTTTTTATTAATAAATGAGTGTTTAATAGCATAATGTAAATAGTATGTATAATAATTAATATTACACACTATACCTATCATCCTAAGTCACACTCTTACTATAGTTAAAGTGTCGTGACTCGTACAGGTCTTTAAGTTCTGTTTTCTCTAAATAATAACATTTTCTCTTACAATAATGTGGCCACGATAAGTCACCTGACCTATCACGCACGCCTGATGCATCACTTGTCATTCACCTCACGCGGGTAATTTGGGATGAGATTGTTAACTTTTTCTTCGTCTTTACTGGGCATTAGACGTAGATACTGAAATGAGTTTCTATTATAATTCCTTTCGTTCTGTGCATGACATTTCTATGTGATGATTAGTTTTTATAAGCAATGTAACGTACCTACCTATGGTTCTCCGTTGGTGTGAACAGTAGGAGAGGGGGGCGCGCCTATGTGGAGTAGCAATAGTAAAGATTAAGTCGTATTCTGTATTATCTTCTTTATTTAATTTTAAGGTAATACATTTCGGCAGTATAGATTGCGTCTCGTTAAATCAATCAAAATCAAACGATCATCGTATCACAGAGATGGAACGTATTCTAAATGCAAATTGTCATTAAGACTACCCATGAGCATAAATCATCAAGGAGGCTGTAAAGATCTTAAGCTTAAGCGTACTATTATTTAATAGATAACCCCTTATAAATTAATCATTTCACGCTTATTCCCGCCTTGCTGGCGCAATTTCAATTCATATCTAACGGCAAACGCAAAAAGCACTGCCTTATACCTATTTAATACCAAACTCTATTATGAGTTCAATTTAGTTTGGTCATTTTTTAAAGTACCAAAAAAATGTTGCCATTTACAGTTGCAAAAAAAGATTAGGTCCAGCGACTGCAGTGGCTCTGGACGTTTCCGATCGAACTGCCCGAGTACCGTTACCCTGCGCCCAGCGGAAACGGTTCATTAAAACAATAGGAGGGTTCTCATTCAGAGCCGTAATTATCACCTCGACTCTGTCATTTTAATATACACTACGGTCAGTATCTCTTAAATCTTAATTAATAAATATAACAATACTGTGAATGTCGACACATTAAGGTTAGTAGGTACTAGATTTTTTTGTAAAAGAATTCGTGTGAATTAATTATTTACTTTTGAACAAAAACCATTTCTGGTTATAAGACACATCACGGGATCGTGTGAAAGGTCAACGGAAGGAAAGGCGTTATTTTGAATACTGAGATACTACAAAAGATTGTGTGTTTTAACGTTAAACTTGAGAATGAATGCGGAAGTTTGAATAGATTTGTGCCGACGTAATCTAAAGCATGTGATGACGTGTTTTTTTATACTTATGTAAAGTTCTCTTTCAAAATTAAAAACTAGGTTTGTAAATGGTGCCTTGCAAGTCTTGTATCTAAAATATTCTTAACAACTGCATGAATTCTATAATACGCATCGTTAACTTTGGTTATAGTGCAATTAGTCATTTCTTGGAAAATATATAAAAAATCGACAAACTGAGAATAGATCACTGACCGTAGTCCGATTAGTTAGCACTATCACGACTTTATAACAATGGAGATTCGATCGTGATTTTGTTATCATTCCATTGCTATCGTGCAAGATGTCAATGAGAGCACTTTGCATGAGTAGTACCTTTTGAGTGAGCAAGATACGTACTAAGTATGTAAAACACATAAAAAATCATACTTTGAATTGTGATAACGGTGTTATATTCTGTCGTAATAAATTTGTCGATCGGCATAAGCATTAAAAGACATTTAAAGGTAACTAAGGGCTCATTATACGAAGCTTTCCTCTCGCATCAATAGCGTTATTATACAAGGTACAAAAACATTATATTTAAGAACATCGACCACTATTCCGGCTAACACTTTGTTATTAAGCCGGCACGTTAAGAAGCTGCATCGGTATTCAATTGCAATTAGCGTTATTTCGAGCGTCAACTTCCTACACGTGAAATACATAGACTTGCAAGAGAAAGTGTACAGTTAGTTGAGTGCAACAGCATAAATTGCATTATGGCAAGATGCATGCTAACTAGCGGGCGGCTGCGGCACGCTCGCTGCTCGCGCGCAATGCAACACTTGTTAATGTGGATAAGTAATTTTAATCACATCATGGTCTTAAATCATGTCAACAACAACACATGTACAATCAAGGACTTACATTGGCATCTTTCGCTATATCAGAATCCCCTAAGTGGTCCGAATGACACGTACTGTATATACCCATACCCTTAGAGTATGTAGAATATGGCCTGGACGTTCACAGATTGCATATAATTGATAGATTTCGACAGGGCCGGCCTTGTCCGGATGGTCTAATAGTTAGGGCGTCCGCTGTAAAAAGATTTTTTTTTATGATATAGGAGGCAAACGAGCAGACGGATTGCCTGATGGTAAGCAACTACCGCCGCCCATGGACACTCGCAACACCAGAGGAGTCACAAGTACGTTGCCGGCCTTTTTTAAGATCCCTATCCCTAAGACGCCTTTTCAAATCGGAAATCGGACGGGTAGAGTTGGTTACAAATTTGTGCATAATATATTGAAGTTTTCAATCACTAATAAGCTTCAGAAAACAATTTCAATTTACTTCACTTCATACCATCAATGTCAATCAAGTATGTATATTTGTAATAAATATAGGCGGATTCTCAAAGAGTTGAATATTATTTTATTATTTATTTAAGGAGTACCAACAGCTATTACATAAACAATAAGCATTAAAAATAAAAATTAAACACAGAGCCAATGGCAGGAACTCACAGATATATAATTTGTTCTTTATTTTTTTGTGAATATAAAAACAAAACTACGAGTACTTAACTAGTTAATGCATTCAAACTTAAAAAGCCCCTTGAGGCATTGTACCAAGCTGGCGGCATTTCTTCGTTGTATCGCACAATACCTATCAATCTGATAGGTATTGTGCGAGGAAGCCGCCAGCTCTTCGGTCACCAGTTACATAATTTATTACATAATTTTATGTTTCTTTCTGTTTCTCGTTTGTATATTTAATGGTAATCAAATCACATGAATTTCGTTCAAATATGAAGTATATTAAGTACTCGTACAGTGTACCTATTTTCAAGGATTAAGCTACCTAATAGACATAAAAACATCGACCTTAATTAATCTTCGTTTAAATCTTACGCCTCAAAATTTAATTGACCTCAGTTTCTCCTGACATATTACAAGAAAGCTTTCATAGCACCTAATTTAACTAGAGACCTAATTTAATGACTTCACAATGGTTTTTCATATATACTGTATACAGAAGCAATACTAATGAGTATACGAAATAAAAATTGGGTCCTACACGAAGTCGATTAGTATAGATATTAAAGAAAAAGTTGTAATTGAGTGAGCCGTTCCAAATAAGTACTTTTAGTAGTAGGTACCGTTATAAATAGTTTTAGTATCGGAATGTAAGAATGACGTAAGTACCACGTACACACACAACAATTAGTTCAAAATCTGAATGGGATAGAAACTGCAATTTTATATCCATTAATGCGACACTCATTTTCAAAAGCAATTCTGTAACTTCCCCCGACCCCTCTCCCTTCCCTTCTTCGACTCATTGAACACCAACGCTGCAAAACCTTCGAAACGTCGGTTTGTAATTTAAATTTTCTATTCGCGTTATATGGTTGGCAGTCCTCAACTGTGCGTTTTTCTAGAAACTTCCTGCCTCGCACAGCAAAACTCTGGAATAAATTGTCGTGTGCAGTATTTCCGGACCGATGTGACATCCAAACCTTCAAGAAAAGAGCGTATAGGGATCTTAAAGGCCGGCAACGTACTTGTGACTCCTCTGGTGTTGCGAGTGTCCATGGGCGGCGGTAGTTGCTTACCATCAGGCAATACGTCTGCTCGTTTGCCTCCTATATCATAAAAAAAAAAAAAAAAATTCATCAACATCATCTTCCCCGAGTTGTTCCGGCATTGGCGATATATCAGATCAGTTTTAGTAATTATTTCATGAATAATTATCTCGGCAACCGAAGACAATACAACTGTAAGTTGTTGAGTCATCAACATGAGAATCTTCGTCTATAGAATACTGATACTTATTTAAGATAGACTTTAGTTTCATGCAAATATAGCGTTTAAGACTGTGCCGTAAGAGTCAGTGAAGCGTGCTGCGTTATCACAATATCGCGCCATGTACAAAGAAACGGAAAATTGCCGAATATGGTCTTTACTAGGTTGAAATAAGGTTTAATAACCAGTTAACTATACGGGTATGGTACAGCTCGCCGGCCGTCGTGGCCGCTCACCGCGACCAACGAAGAAAGAGAAGTGTCTAGACTGGACGCATTGTTATTTACTTTGAGTACTTATAATAGGAGTTAATAAAATTATCAACGACCTACAGAAATCACGATATTATAATAAGCATTTTTGACAGCAGTAACATGGGCCATAAATTAGGTGTTTATTTAGGTATTTTAAATGTATAGGTGCAGCATGCAGGTTCTTGCCTAAACACGGATAACATAGATACCTACTGAACTATAAGAAATGATAGTAAGTTTTGTAAATAGTTACTCTTGTAAGAATCTTCACCTCACTAGCTTTATTCTTTAAAAACAGATAGCAAAATTTCATTTTATTCACAAGAGTGCAAAGTAATTTCGCATAGATTGTGAATTACAAATATACTGTTTTTAGTTAGTTGGTTGGATTGATTTTAACCCTTTGAACGCCAAGAACCACTAAAGTAGTCGCCTGCCACGCCCCCGACCTTTATTGTGGCTATGGCGGACGCTGTCAAAGCAATTGTCCTGCTGACAGATAAGGATTATATTTGTTATTCACTAGTCGATACGTTGGCGTACACGACACATTTTGATGCGCGAAGAAAATCGTTAAAATGTTGTTTTTGAATGATACTTGATGGATACAATTAATTTGGATTACATTTTCAATGTTATACAGTTAGTATTGGTATTAGTCATTTGGCATCAATACATACAAAAACAATCGAAAATGCTCCGTTTTTGAAAACTGTTAAAACTAAGTACATGGATTTTAGTCTCGCCTTATATTTATTTTACAAACTATGTATTGTCATTTAATAGTTGGCGTTAAAAATATCTTTAAAAAAGCCGGTGCCGACTTAGCGTGGTCAGAACAATTAGTCGTCATGAAACTTATCATTCTTATGAATTAAAAACACAATGGACCCGGGTATGTCTTTAAACTACGTCCAACAATGAGAGGTAGGGCACAGCGATGACCATCACGCTTGAATCTGGGGCAGCCCAACTGGGGAAGTACCTCCTCCTTACTGAAGACCACAGCCATAATAGCACTGCTACCTTTCAGGTATGCAGTGTTGTGTTCCTGATGGTGAGTAAGGTTCCCAGAGCTCCAACCCCCCTTAAAGGCCGGCAACGCGCTTGTGACTCCTCTGGTGTTACGGGTGCCCATGGGCGACGGTAATTGCTTACCACCAGGCAATCCGTCTGCTCGTTTGCCGCCTATGTCATAAAAAAAAAAAAAAAAATCCAATGAAAATCTTAATTTATATATTTAACAGCTGCGTGCAATGTCGGTTAGCGGTTACATAGACGAAATAATCAAAACAAATCATTAATTATTGATAATCAACACAAACTATGAGATAAACTGTCGAAAGTGCATTGATAAAAAATGAGTTTTCGTGAAAACTCGCGACACGCGCGTGACTGCATAATTGCGAGCGTATGCACGAATGCATTCGCTGCATCCATACTGCTTTTGCCCACGGGCTATATTTTCTCTGCACTGTAATCAACTCAAATCACCGCCTCAGCTTTTGATCTAAATTGCATTTGGAGAAAACAGAGGCAATTAGAATATCTTTATTATGAAATGCTTTCCTCACGATGTTAATTAGCTTGTGGTAACGCTGTGTGGTACTTAGTTAAATTATGCTGAATTTAGCGTAAGTATAATGGCTATAGGTACTTAACTTTGAGTTATCGCTTTCTTTTAGGCGGGGTACGCAAAGTCTTTTTAAACGTTTTATAGTGGGTTTAAGCATTATTTAATTGTGTTATATATGTAGGTACATATTTGTGCTATAAATACAGCTACTTATATACTTGTTATAAAATAAATTAGGTCATCTACGTTTCATCTCAAAATTTATAAAGATCGCTCAATTCGAGCTGTCAATTATAGTATGACGTATCTATCCCCTTTTTGTTTAACAATCGCAATGGGTGCAACTTACCGAGATACGAAATCTCTTTTAAACATCTGTCCGATATCGATACATTGAATTTTTCGATTTTTAGTCAAAAAATTCTACCTAGTTAACCGTAAACTGTTCAGTTGTTATTGTAGAAAATTATATTACTTACCGTATACACCCATATGTATTTCTATTTTGCTATGCATTGACGACCAGTGCTAGTCTTGAATTTACCCTGTTTGTTAACTTTGTGTACATATTCTAATAATACTAAACTAGGTCTATTTGTACCCAACCTTTGTTTTCGTCCCTCGTGTTACAATATGTGTAATTTTTTTTGATATGATTGTTTGTATTTTAAATAAAAATAATAATAATTAAATCAACATGTAAATAAATAACTTCGTAATAAACACATGTATTCATTTATATGTGGGCTTACAAATAAATTCTTTCAACTCTATTTTATAAATGCACAATATTTAGTAATTACGACTACTTAGGTTGCTACAATTCAAAATTGACGACGTCACAAAATTTCATACACAGTGTAGAATGTTGCCGTTCGTTTGTAGCACCATAGGCCAACGTTAAGGAATTTAATCGCTGGTACGTACGGCCGCATTTCACTTTCAATGGTCAATCCACTCGTACCTACTCTTTCACAAATTAGGTGGATACACGATGCATGCCGTTATACCTCTAATGGATACGTGAAGGCCGTATTTCGTCAACCAAATATCAACTGCGATATTTAAATGCGAGTCAAATTTTTCTATTTTTCTTTCGATTTAAATTTCGAGGATAATAATTATTCGCTAGCAGACGTTTCTGCATAAAAAAAATTAACCAAGTATCAAGTTTCAGTCGCAATATTAGAGTTCTGAATTGAAATGCTGGTTTCACTAGATATACTTGTATATAACAGTAGAACTGTACAAAATTCAAGCTGTGCTGGATGATTGCGTAGACAATATCTTCAAACATAAGCTCGTATTAACTGCCGATAACCTTGAAATTGACGTTTTTAAAAAGTTATATTGATTATGTATCTAAGAATATTGCTGTATCTGATACACGGACGAAATCTTCATTGTTTTGTATTTCACAATAAGTTTACGATTTTTTTTTATTATATGTTTAGCAATCGGCTCGCTTGCCTACTAATTGCTACGCTTGTTCTCTGTTCCTTCTATTCAACAAGACAAGAGAGAAAAACTGAAGAGAAGAAACAAGGGCTGAATTTGCTGTTTATCAGTCTCTCAACTGGTTTTTTTCAAATAAATACAACCCCTTTAGTCACCAAGGACGTAACATGTCTGTTACCTGTCTTTTACAGGAATCGGGAACAGAAATGCTGCCGCGGAACCACTACGGCACCTTCTACGACGGGGAAGCATATCTGGTGTACTCCTCGTCCATTCCTGGCCAGCCAGCAGGTCCTGATGTTATTGTAAGTAGTTCCCATCATTCAAAGTAAAAAGCAGCCCTGTCCTAATACTATCGACGTGATAACTCCAACTATTGTAGGCCCGCAGATCTTATCTGGAAGACGCAACTATCATGTACCTTTATAGGCACTCGTACGCTATTGTAAGCTCGTCGATTTTTTGTGGCCTTCCTATACGTTACTATAGTCTTACCTACATTTTTAATACAAGTAAATACAAGCACGTATTTATCAAGGACGAAATTTTTTGGGTAAACTCAACTGTTTAGCAGAGCAAAGATCTATAATCACATAGGTAAGTTGAAAGCAGGTAGGTCCTGCCGAACCAAACCCTTCCCTTTCGTTTAATTTAGCTGGTACAATCGCGTCTCAAAATATGGACACATTTAAACTGACTAAATATGTTGTCGCCAATCTTATAATAAGGCGTAAGTCTTGAATACGTGTTCTCAAAGTTTAGAATACTTATATCTGAACGTGACCGTAACAAACTTCAAGCATCCATTTTACCTCTTTCGGGAAAAGTAAATAAAAAAAATTACGTTTATATATAGCGCAAGGAAGTTAAGGAGAACGGCAACGCAGAATGCGCCGAGCGCCACATCCACGCATGGGCCGGGGAGCGTAGCGGGGCTCTGGCGGCTCTGGCGCTGCGCCGAGGGACCCAGCTGGCGGCCTACCTGGGCGCGCCCACCGTCGTACACCGCGAGGCTGCCACCAAGGAGTCTCCCAGGCTATTGTCTTACTTCCGTGATGGAATCAGGTGTGTGAAATGTTGCAATTCCTATAGCAAATGTGCTTAGCACGTTTGATGGCATTGTAAGATTTATAAATACAGAGGCCTTGGATGACTGATATACTGGTCATCATTTTCTTAGCGCATGTTACGGCTGAGAGTCTAGGTCCGATCGGCCACCTTGACACATATTTTGGCATAGGTATACGAATTCTTCCAAAAATGTTTGCTAACAGTTTGGTTAGTGCGTTAGGTTTACGTAAAGCGAGCTATTTATTTAAATATCAAATAGCTTTTCATGATTAAAAGTTTTTGAGGACACGAGCCGAGGATCAAACCCGCGACCTGCGAATTGAATGTCGTACATAGATTGATAAAGTTTGCAATGGTTTCCTCAGAATCCTGCGCAGCGGCTGCAGTCTAAATGGCGGCGCGCGGCTGTACCGCGTGCGCGGGCGCCGGCCCGTCCTGATCCAGCTGGAGCCGGTGTCGTGGGCGCAGCTCGCGGCCGACGGCGTGTTCGTGCTCGACACCGCCTCGCTGCTCGTGCTGTGGCTCGGCCGCGCGGCCAACTTGATCGAGAAGATGTTCGGCGCTAAGGTAAAAAAAAAAAATTAACTATACGATTTAATTCCTTGCACTTTACTGAATAATTAAATTAATTGATTGTATGGCAACCTAGACCTAAATTGAATATTTAAGTTTATGTGTCACAATAACAAACATTATCTATACATGTGAGTAATTAGTACGAGTCCTTAACTTAAAATACGGTCCCATCCTGAAGAAAGCATGAAACTTGGCATGAATGTAGCTGTTATGTATGTGCTTCAATGCAGATATGGAAGCATGTCGAAAAAATATTTTTTCCTCCCATTCCCCCCTTTTTATCTCCCTTATTCTGGTTTTTCGAATTTTCTACAAAAACCATTAGACTGAGGAGTTTACTCTTCAGAGACCAAATCATCGTCGATAAATTACCTACAAAACGGTACTACATTTTATAGTGGTAAGATAATATATTTCTGTATACAGCCACCAACGTATTATGAAATTGTAAAAACAGGCACAATTTTTTCTTTCTTGCTCCATTTATAGGAAAACGACAAGAGTGGTGATAAAATAGTCTAAAGAAGTTATATACCTTATACATTAAGCTACAAAATGACACTTATTTCATAGTCGTAGAGGCATTATTTCCAGAGTTACAGCTTACCGCGTTTGACTCAAGTACTCTTTTTTTTCCTTTTTACAATACTATGTTTACAGATTTAAAGCTAGGGTCTAGGGTTTCAAGCAATTTATTAAAAACACAGTAAATTACAGTTTTAATCATATATATATTTATATCAATGCATATTTATCACAAGAATCTCCCCCACACTTACAGAGACCAGTACAGGGAAGACCAGACTTCCTACAAATGCATCGTCCTTTAATGCAGCTGCGGCATGAACACTTCGTCAATTCCTTTACGGATGATGACGTTTCTTTGTTTGTACTCCAAAATGGAATCCAAATACCGTCTTCTTTCATCCAACCCCATTTCTCAAAGTTCGGATATTCAGGATTTGGTATCAGACTTTGACCCCAGATCAATCCTGCTTGCAAATAAGCTCGCTTTGTATACTGCTCAAGAGCACCGAGTGTTGGTGGCAGCCTGTC
Organism: Grapholita molesta; assembly: GCA_022674325.2. Taxonomy (NCBI): domain Eukaryota; kingdom Metazoa; phylum Arthropoda; class Insecta; order Lepidoptera; family Tortricidae; genus Grapholita; species Grapholita molesta. The sequence continues at coordinate 15,183,278 of CP053124.2, read as the reverse complement.
CATTGCCCGTCCCTTGATGAATAACGCTTTTCTAGCTTGGTTAATGTCTTCTACCTCGCTAGTTTTGTCGTAAGTCAGAATGACATATCTTGCCAAAGCATCCAATTGATAGGTTTCAATTTCATTTTGAGGTCGTGACAAGGTTTCAAATACTCTGGTAACTTCAGGGAAGGAATTTCAAGTTTTCCAAAAGGACTTCTTTTAATTAATATTTGCTAAAAGCTGATACCAGACGCTTCCTCCATGTTTCGCACGCCGTGCAGCATGGTCACACAGAAATATTAATTAGAACGGTTGATACAGATGTGGTGGTTGTAGCTATTGCCTTATAAAGCGGGCTTAATGAAATGGGTTTGAACAAATGTTGGATATCATTCGGAACAGGGAAAGCTTTACGTAAAGGGTGAACACTATTAAATTGTCGCCTACATTTTTACTTTGCTAGCGTGTTGCATCGAACCTTTTTTGAATATTCTTTTAAAATTTTAAATTTAGAAGGCTCGTAATATATTAGACAACCATAAAATGTTCATTTGTTTTTTATTTATGAAAATGGCGTTACACGAAAAAAATGTTCGCGAATTAATTTTGCAAGAATTCAGTAAAAATCCTCATTTATCAACTTTAGATCTGGCAAAATCTTGTCAAACAACTCGGAGGACGGTTCAACGAACCCTAAAAAAAATTAAACAAGGTGAAACTATAGATAGGAAGCGGCGTGAAGGTCAACCCACCAGAAAATCTAATGTTAAGTTACAATCAAAGGTGTGCAAGCTATTTGATAAGAATCCGAGTATCTCTTCCCGGGATGTGGCGAAAAAGTAGGCACTAGTCAAGCAAATGTCCAAAAATTAAAAAGAATGCGGCATTACAACATATAAGAAGCAAAAGGCTCCCAAGAGAACTGTGGATCAATATAATCGTGCGGTTAGACGTTCTAGGTTATTGTATACCTTGTTGATTGAGAAAAATGTTGCCTAATTATTGACGATGAAACCTACGTCAAGGCAGATTTCAAGTCTTTACCAGGTAACCAGTACTATTCCTCTCGTGACATCTCGAATCTTGACGAATCGGAAAAGGTGATCCCGGTAGAAAAATTTGCAAAAATACCTTGTTTGGCAAGCTATATGCCAGTGCGGCATGAGGAGCTCACCATTTATCACTACCGGGACAATTAACACCGATATTTATATATCAGAATGCTTGAAAAAGAAACTGTTACCATTCATAAAGAAACACACTTCCTCAACATTGTTTTGGCCAGATTTAGCAAGTTGCCATTATTCGTCTCGAACTTTGGAATGGTATAAGGCGAATTCAGTCGAGGTAGTGCCTAAGGAGAGTAACCCACCTAACTGTCCCGAACTTCGCCCCATCGAAAAATATTGGGCTAATATAAAAACTAAACTGCGAAAAACTTGCCAACCTGCCACTTCATTACCAGATTTTCAACGAAAATGGATTAAATGCACAAAATTGTTAAGCGATGATTCCGTGCGAAATTCAATGAATCACGTCAAAAGTAATGTCCGGAAATTTTCTCGTCGTTCGATGAAATAGCCCTAATATTTTTTAAAATGATTTTACGCTGTATAAAATTAGTCATATAAAGAATTTTGAGCACTTTGGATTTTTATTTTGTCGTCTGTAGCATGTTCGACCTGCGACAATTTAATAGTGTTCACCCTTTACTATTGCTATTCACCAACTCGTGAATAAACTCGGCCCAGAAAAATGCAGTGGCATGTTATTTTTCCACGCATTCACAGGGTGCGATACCGTATATGGATTCTGTGGAAAGGGAAAGAAGTCCTTTTGGAAAACTTGAAATTCCTACCCTGAAGGGACCAGAGTATTTGAAACCTTGTCACGACCTCAAAATGAAATTGAAACCTATCAATTGGATGCATTGGCAAGATATGTCATTCTGACTTACGACAAAACTAGCGAGGTAGAAGACATTAACCAAGCTAGAAAAGCGTTATTCATCAAGGGACGGGCAATGGACAGGCTGCCACCAACACTCGGTGCTCTTGAGCAGTATACAAAGCGAGCTTATTTGCAAGCAGGATTGATCTGGGGTCAAAGTCTGATACCAAATCCTGAATATCCGAACTTTGAGAAATGGGGTTGGATGAAAGAAGACGGTATTTGGATTCCATTTTGGAGTACAAACAAAGAAACGTCATCATCCGTAAAGGAATTGACGAAGTGTTCATGCCGCAGCTGCATTAAAGGACGATGCATTTGTAGGAAGTCTGGTCTTCCCTGTACTGGTCTCTGTAAGTCTGGGGGAGATTCTTGTGATAAATATGCATTGATATAAATATATATATGATTAAAACTGTAATTTACTGTGTTTTTAATAAATTGCTTGAAACCCTAGACCCTAGCTTTAAATCTGTAAAGATAGTATTGTAAAAAGGAAAAAAAAGAGTACTTGAGTCAAACGCGGTAAGCTGTAACTCTGGAAATAATGCCTCTACGACTATGAAATAAGTGTCATTTTGTAGCTTAATGTATAAGGTATATAACTTCTTTAGACTATTTTATCACCACTCTTGTCGTTTTCCTATAAATGGAGCAAGAAAGAAAAAATTGTGCCTGTTTTTACAATTTCATAATACGTTGGTGGCTGTATACAGAAATATATTAATCTTACCACTATAAAATGTAATATCGTTTTGTAGGTAATTTATCGACGATGATTTGGTCTCTGAAGAGTAAACTCCTCAGTCTTATGGTTTTTGTAGAAAATTCGAAAAACCAGAATGAGGGAGATAAAAAGGGGGGAATGGGGGGAAAAAATAATTTTTCGACATGCTTCCATATCTGCATTGAAGCACATACATGACAGCTACATTCATGCCAACTTTCATGCTTTCTTCAGGATGAGACCATAAAACTGACTTTTGTTCGGACATGGAGCCGTACTAATAGCAGTGTCAGTCTATTTTCTACTTTTCGAGCGCAAAATGCAAATGTCAGGCTTTGACTCTCATTTGTGACTTACGCAATTGGCCTTACAGAGACTTTTGTTCCTCCAATGAAACCAATCGATCCATATTATAAAAAGTCTTATAGTCTATAAATTATCAAAGTGATGAAGACAGTCCCCATCACGTAGCGTATGTCTGAATTTCTGCACAGATCGCGTACCGCATGGCCCGCGGCGCCGACAAGGGCATGACCGCGCGCCGCATCGCCATCGCGCACGACGGCTACGAGCAGACGCTGCCGCCGGCCGACCGCGCGCTGCTGGACGCGCTGCTGGAGCTGCGCGCGCGCGCGCCGTGCGGCCCGCCGCGCCGCCGGCCGAGCCGCCGCGGCCCGCGCGCCTGTACCGCGCCACGCAGCCGCCGCGCGTGGCGCCGCTCGCCGCGCCGTCGCAGCGCCCGGCGGCGAGGCTCGAGGAGGTCAAGCGGGCGCCGCTGTTCAGGGAAGATTTGGCTGATGACGTAAGTGGACAATTTGGGACGGTTCGGATTTTTTTAATGCGCGCCGCATGCCCCGCTACGCTGCACGTTTCATTAGATTGAGGATGAATGGTTGACTTTTACTTTCGAGTATGATAATTCATTTTTCTCAAACATGCGCTCCACTACAAATTTATGTGGAATAGCAATTAAAAAAGATGCAATGTTAACCTTAACGATTTCTCGTGACTCGCCTAGCCAAACCTGCGTCATACAAAGAAAAATATTGGTCACATTTGCTGGTTGGTTCAATGATTTATATTTTGGTCACGTTTACTTAAAGTTTTTCTAAATATTATACTTTGATTTGTTGTTTTTTTGTTTGAACTATTGTATTGCATGTTTCGGAAAAACATTATACATACCTCGGCATGAAAAGGGTTGTCGGCCTCGTTATAATCCATATCAGTCCACATACACTCGGCCGGCAATGCCTTACTTCCCGGCCTCTGTAGTAATATTCTATTAAGTATAATATTTATACATACCTATATGATATGACCTAGCAATAAACAGTTACGTTGTGGTCTATCTATCTACCATGGATTCCCATTGCTGAACATCGGTCTCTACCATAAACTGCAACATGAAACTCTAGCACGATGGAGCCACTAAGTATCAGGTCATCAGTCCATCTAGTTTATTAAGTTTTGTTGGTAAATACGTAAAATGTTCCAGGGAGTGTACATCGTAGACGCGGGCAGCCGCGGCGTGTGGGCCTGGGTGGGCCCGTCGGCCGCGGCCGCCGTGAGCCGCAGGGCGCTCGCCGCGGCGCGCGGCCTCGCACGCGCTCGGCGCCACGTAGGCCAAGTGTCTGTCACTGCCGCAGGTTTATCTATCATTTTTTTCATTATCTACTAAAATAGCACATTTAGAAGTGCCCAAGTGACAAACATAGAGAAACACTAATCAAGCTTATTCTTTTTGTGTACCTTCTCTTTACTTTTGAGATGTTACCTGTACCTACATTTTTCGGTTAATTTAGTTCTATACCTACTGTATTTAGTCCTGAGTGTTTTCAATTATTTTTCTGAAACTAGGCCGTGAGCCGCTGGAATTCGCTGCGTTGTTCCACGAATGGTGCTGGTGCGACAAACGCCGTGATAATCGAGTGCGAGTCGCGCGGTCCGCTACGACTCGGCTTGACGCCGTCAGCCTGGCGTCCAATGCGTGGCTGGCTGCGGAGGTAAGGGCTCATACAGACAGATATGCCAATTTCATTATAGTTGCACTATGAAAATGGCAAGGTCGCCATGTATTACGCGGAATTAAAACTAGTATTGTCTTTTACTGTATGATGTATTACATGTACAAATTATGCTTAAGTGTACTTATTTTATATTCAGACGCAGCTTCCAGACGATGGGTCGGGCGCATTGCGAGTATGGCGAGTGCAAGGTGGACTTATAGAGGTGGAGCGCCCGCAGGCTGCAGTTTTCTACGACCGGGATTGTTATGTAGTGTTGTACACATACCACGCGCCTACTGGAGACCAATCTATAATCTACTATTGGATGGTGAGACATTTGTTTTCACAGACGTGCTAATAATGGGCGAGCGACTGCAGGCCGCTATGCCCGACAACCGGGATCGCTACGTATGATTAAAAATCATCCATACGCCCGTATTAGAAACAAGTGCATATTGCAAGGATTTTTATCACTAGCCATGGATTCTATGTGATGAGCAAAAGTGTAATCTCTTGTTATATTTTGCAGGGTGGCTCTTCGCCAAATGATCTGAGGAATTTGGGTGCTAAAGAAGCTAAAGACCTCTACATTAAGTTAGGGCGCTTTCCCGTCCAGGTACTGGCTAAGTCTTAATAAGCTTGAGCTTCTAGATATATTTACAATTCTTAAGACTTATATCGTTTTCAGGCATGGGTGTATCAAGGCAAGGAACCAGCGCACTTCTTGCAAATTTTCAAAGGACGTATGATCACTTACATCGGCAGCGCCTCAGACTATGATCGTAAGTTCTACTGCTGTTTTGTGTAGAATTTTCTGTCAAATATAGAAAGTATTGCTACGAGCTTCTATCAAACGAACCCTTCGTTTGATAGAAAATAGCCGTTGCTGGTAACATTAAATTAATTTTATGAACAAAAAGAAACAATTAGGTACACTATTGTAAAGCACGTGTTTTATTTATATAAGGCCAACTCATTTTTTTCCAAAATAATTGACACTTGATGTTTTAGAACTTAGAAACGGTTGTTTTTAGGAAACTTTTTGAGACCTAAGTATAACTGATATAAAACAATCGCATGCCCATTACTCGTTTTTTTTCAGTCCTCAAACATATTCTCAAATCAGTTTTTAATTAGCAAGTTACTCGAGCATCGCTTTCTGTAGGCGAGGCCTTAGAATGTTTGGTCAATTTTCAGTACTTTGAAGGATTTATCTCCAAACAGGTTGAGTTTGGGCAGCTAAAAAAATACGTGTCCATTATTTTAGTCTACTCTATAATATATATCAAAATAAATCAAACGCGAGTCGGACAGTTGGGTACCCTTCCTCGTAAGTATTAAATAGTTGTAACTATTTACATTTTCTCAAACATGCAATGAACCAAGGCCTGCAAAGTAACTTTTTTCCGACGATTATCCATACAGAGGCAAAGATGGCGGGTGTCATATCAAACAGCTGATGTTAATTTTTAATACATTTCGATTTCATTCCTCTGGTGTAATGTACTATTATAATCGTCCACCGGCCAGAGACGGGGCGGCGCGTGGTGGCGCCGGCGCGCGCGCTGGTGCTGGTGTCGGGGCAGTACGCCCGCGAGGCGCGCGGCACGGAGCTGCGGCGCGGCGCGCGCGGCCGCGGCGCCTGCTGCGTGCTGCGCGAGGGCGCGCGCGTGTGGGTGTGGTGCGCCGCGCACGCCAGCGGCGACGAGCGCGAGGTGGCCAAGAACATGGCCGCGGCCGAGCACACGCTCGTCATGCAAGGTACCAGGTGGGGGGCGGTGGCTACTGGGGTCTGCTGTTATGTAGTCAAAAATCCGATGTAGCCATATGCGTAAAACTTATATGAAAAAAGACGAGCGATTTCGCGGCCCCCTCTGTGTCCACCCGATCAATCCAAACGGAACTCACTTATTATTTTATTTCACACAAAGGAGACCTTTGAACAGTATTAAGGCAAAATAAAGTTATAATTTCAGGCAAAGAGAAGCCGGACTTCTGGGCGGCTCTCGGAGATCGCCGCGACTTGTTGGTGGCCTCGCCGCTGAAGGAGATGGAACGACCGCTGCCGCCGCGCCTGTTTTATGTGTCTTTGGGGGGCCCAGGGCAGTATTCTTGTAAGTTTTATATGTAGATATTGTGTAAGAACGTTTTATTGAACGGTCATTTTAACCTTTTGAACGCCAAGCACCACTAAAGTGGTCGCGTGATGTCGTGCCTGCCACGCCACCGACCACTAAAGTGGCTATGGCGGACGCTGTCAAAACAATTGTCCTGAGGCTCTAGTGTAAGTTACTTTTGACGCAAAAAAACGTTTACGAACGACGCGTAAGTGATAATGTTATTTATATGGGAAACGCAAACGCGTTCTTGACGTAAAGTTACGTTAAAAACTCAGGGCTCTGCTGGCAGATAAGGTTTATATTTGTTCTTCACAAGTCATACCATGGCGTACACGTCACATTTTGACGCGAGAGGAAAAGCGTTCAAAAGGTTAATTGATGTCTTTGACGTTGAAAATTTCCTTTTAGAAAGCGCTATCATTAACCACTACTGTATTTCTAGTTGAGGAGATCATCTCGTTCAGTCAGTACGACTTGGCGCCGGAGACGGCGGCGCTGCTGGACGCGCACGCCAGCGTGTTCGTGTGGCTGGGCGCGCACTGCTGCCAGCGCGCACGGGACGACGCGCGCGCGCTGGCGCGGGCCTACCTCGCGCAAGGTACGCCTGTCACAAATAGATCAAGGACTACACACTAAGAATACCAAGGGCCAGTGATCCTACATTGAAGGGACTTGCCACTTTAAAAAAACTTTAGTTTTAAGGCTGCGCCGAAGAAATGACAGCAGAATTTCGTTTGTTACATACCTTTTTTGTATAGTTAATGAATTAATGATCAGTTCTCAATCGTCATAAGTTACATATTTAAGGATTAACTAAATAAATCATACGATTCAGAAACACGATTACTTGAATTTTGCTTTATAAAAATTACATCCAAAATGACCACTAAAAAAATAGGCACTCTTAAGCCCAATTCACACATAGCGCGGTAGCGTGTCAACGCGGGCCCGCGGCGGGTCTCAAGCTTCCACACAGAGCGCGGGTCGGGCCGCTCTTGGCTGCAATAACAGCGCCGCGGCCGCTAGTCTATACCAAGCTGTCTGCGATGCGAGCAATCGAGGGCCCGCCGCGGGTCCTATTCGCGCTCTTTGTATGAAGAACACAGGCCCGCGCTCGCCGGAAATCGCGCACGCCCGCGCCCGCCCGCGCCCTATAATGTTTAAACCTATAATAACCATTTCAATACATTTAAAATTGTCACCTTTACATATTTCGCTAAGATTGCCCTTGTCAGTCACACGTCTACGGCTGAATATAGGCACCTCCCATAGACCGGCACAGATTGGCAATGGCAGTATGTTCGATCGTTGTCCTCCGGTGGTTGCACTTTAAGGACAATGTCCCCGGGCATCAGATAAGATTTTACATGTCCATGTAACTATTTTTATTTAAAATTTAACATGTCTCCTCTATTGGCAGACCCAGCAGCGCGGGACGCCGAGACGCCGGTGATCGTGCTCAGCCAGGGCCGCGAGCCGCCGCACTTTACAGGCTTCTTCCCGCACTGGAAGCACTCCATGTGGAAGGTAATACTTACTATCGTAGTCAGCAATTATTTTGAGCGCTGGTAGCGTAGCGTGCCACTTGCAATCCGGAGGTCGCAAGTTCAAACCCCGACTCGTACCAATGATTTTTTCCGAACTTATTTACGAAAAATCACTTGATATTTACCAGTCGCTTTTCAATGACGGAAAACATCGAGAGGAGACCCGACTAATCCCAATAAGGCCTAGTTTACCCTCTCAGTTGGTTGGTCAGATGGCAGTCGCTTTTGTAAAACAAGTGCCTATACGCCAAATCCTGCGATTAGTTGCCAAGCGGACACCAGGCTCCCATGTTGAAATGCCGGGACAACGCGAGAAAGATGACGATGTAGCAATATACTTGGTTTATTCGGTTGCTTGTTTGGGTGTAGCCTGTTAGTAGTGCACGAGCATTTTGTTAATGACGCGTTATTATTGCATTTGCCAAATCTGAATTTAGCCTAAGTATAATTGTATCATAATTTCATCACCAGGGCCACAAAACATTCAGCGCCATCATCAGCGCTCTCGAAGGCAAAGCGATAGTTCAGAGCGGCAACAGCGCGTTACAGAGCGGCAACAGCGCCAACCGTTTCGACCAGTACGAGAAGTATCCGCTGGCGGTGCTGCGCGGGCCCAAGGACCATCTACCGTCCGACGTCGACCCACTGGCTAAAGAGGTACAGTCAACCAATTTGATTTATGGGCCACTTCGTACCTCGTCTCAGTGAAAATTTATATGAAAGACGCAAAAGATCTCTTATTAAGGGTATATATCACGTTAGTGCGACACCGAATGTGCGATGTTCGATAGTGCGACATCTCTACTGTACAACACTAGAATTCAGCGACGTAATATTGTGCGACGTATTACTGTTCGACAGTTCCTTTGCGGTAGTATATGATACGTAGTATGCGAAGTAAACTGACAGATAGGTAGGTTAGGTTTGTTAGGTTGCTTCAGATGCCCGAAGGGCAAACTGACTAGAAAAGGAGCCACGCTATAGAGTCTGGGATAGATAAGTGCGTTTCAACATATAAAAAAAAATGGTTTTTAAATTCATTTATATTTAATAGTCGGATATCGTTTTATTATACATCGCACAAACTATGGTTCGCACAGCTCTGCATATCGCACAGGCGTGCATCGCCTAAATTTAATTCGCATAAAGAGTAGTTCGCACAAATGGTGTGTCGCACAATCGTTTTTCGCAAATCACACTTCGCACGAACAGTATTTCGCACGAGCGGATGTCGCACATTCGTAGTAATCTCTTATTAACGTCACTGTGACAAGGTTCGAAGTGGCGTAGAAATCAAATTGGTTGACTATACATCAACTAGAATACAAATCTCAGATCACAGTCATAGCCAGCACTCAGTATCACCTAAATTAAAAGTAATAAGAACACTAGGCAACAAATAAAAATTTGAACGAAGAACAATTTTATTCAGAATTGTGAAAATAGTCCTTCAGATCTTGTCCCCATTTGTCGGGCATTGGACCCGATTAATTAATCGGATGTCCAGTGCCAGAATAAATCGATGTCGGACGAGTGTGAATAGTTGTGCCCTGAAACATCGATTAAAACCGGCCCGACATCCAGAACGTTCTCTCCGTGTTATTTAAAAATATATTTATATTTGACATAAGTTTCAATGCAGTGTCGTTCATCATTCATTCAGTCCTTCGATCGCGATGCGTAATTGTTTACTAAACGGCGAAGATTGAATAGCATTTAATTTCCAGCTGTACCTGACGCACGACGACTTTGTCTCCGCGTTCCACATGCCGTATAGCGAATTCCGGTCACTGCCGGGCTGGAAGCAGAAGGACCTCAAGAAATCTGTCGGCCTGTTTTAAGCACCCGGCAGACTCGGGCCTGTTCCCATTAGTACTAGTCGGGGATCGGAAACCGGGATTTTCTTCATGGACTAAAAATACTTACACACCTTCGTATTTTTTTTTATACTGGTATTTTAGCTCGCCTTTCTAATTCATGTTTAATTGGACATTGTCATACAGCCATTAGGAACGTGAATAAATTATTGAGTCCTAATTATAAACTAATCCGAAGTTTAGCTATTTTAGAGTTTGTTGCTAAAACCGGTTTCGACCCCTGGTCCTAGTGTCAACACTTCTACAATAAATCATGATTTCGTTGTTCGCGTCAGGTTTAAGTGCGATCCGATTTAATTTCAAATCAGAAGTGCTAAGGATCAATTAAATGGACACGAATGTGGTCGATAAATCGCACTTGAACAATGACGTACGTACGACGGACGACGGCGGACATACGGACTAACGTACAGAAAGCGTAAAGACGTCTTAATTAATGATACACATGATGATGTCATGTTATATGACAGTTGCGTCATCAGAATACATTTGATTCATACATGTTGTAAAACCCTAAGGCTTTGAAGAAAGTAAGCAATTATTTATTCCATTTTAACAAACCAACATGCCGTTATCAACGGAGCTTACAGAACGAATGAGATCAAACCCATATCAGTATTCACTTAGTAGTAAGGTCACTGCAATATAGACGTTCGCACTACAAGCGGGCCCGCTGTACGGACCGCGACACCACTTTGCTACAATATTGTATGTCGTTCACGATTGTTATTGTTATCATTTGTGTAATCAAATTCTTGTTATTGATTGTTTTATTGCAAATTTTATTAATGTTATATGTAATTGTTTGTATTGAGTTTAGAAATAAAACAATGAGATTTTTTTATGTTATTTATTTTTCACAAATGTAGCACTTATTAGCTAGGCATTAATTTTATGATAAAATTAATTAATAATCTTTACAATATACAAATTCCTTAAAAATCCATAAAATATCGGTTTATTTTAAAACATATGTACATTATAATAACTATTGATAGATTTAACATAGTTCGCCTAGATGATATGGGAGTGGGCCGTAGCTAAGGCACGTGGTATTAGTATATTGCATGACACGTATTACGTAGGCATATATAATAGTAATTATTCCCAATTCAATTCCAAAATAATTTTATAAAGTAATAGATTCATATTGTATTAGAGTAAGTAATAATGTTACACCTACTGCAAGATAAACTGCTAAGCCGAACCTATCAGCGAACGCTAACAGAAGGTATTTTTTACAAATGAGAAGCTAGCTAGTTAGGAACTTACAATTTTAGCTCGATAAATAAAACGTTACAATAAAAGATGTAATTGAATAATAATAAATAATTTACATAATATGATTTTACATTGTCCACTATCAGTGTTTGACGTCAGACAATTTGGGAGTATTTCTTAATATACAAACGTGTATAAGGCTAAGGCAGCGATTATTTAAAAAAATACTCCCGAAAAATGTCGTGTAATAAAATCACGTTCATAATTATGCATAGTAAATAACAATAATTATTATCATACTGATTAATATTAATGAAAAGCACGGAAACAAAACGTGGACTGTTAAAATAGGACCTGAAATAATTTTGTTTAGCCAGATTTTTAATTTTTTCTTTGGCAAACGAACCATTTCCAAACGCGCGTAACATAAAATATCATGGAATGGAGTAACACAATGCAACAGCTGCCTAATTATTTATATATATTTAAAAATGCATCTCAAAAATAAGCGTATAACTACGGTGAAAATTGCAACCTATCAAACACTTAAGTACCTAAGTAAATTTGAAATTCGTATGTCAGTACATAAATGAACAGAGATTGTTGCGGACTTAAATCTACAAAAATATAAAAAGCGATAACTGGACAAGCGAGAGAGTTGAACTTGAGTCAATATAAAACTAAGATAAACAAAACTCAACATAGCTTTCGTCGGAGGAATGTAAACAGTGTGTAGAGCAATAATAAACAGCGCATCTATTCAACAAGAACCACTAGAGTAACAACAATGCGTCGGAGGCCTGCTTCCTGTAGCACCACGGTGTTCGGAGACGTCTTCTCCATCACAGCACAACGAGCGTTGCGGTATGCCGTTCGCAAAGACAGTCGGACTGCAATGTACTGCTGTGTTACGCCGGCTACGTTGAGCAGTTTCTATGAAACTTACAGCCGTTGCAGTCCGTCTGCTTTGGTCTTTCACATCACGAGCTCAGTGGTAATACCGCGCTACCACTTGACTTCTGGCAAGGTCAGTACAATGAGCAAGAATCTACTCTCGACACTTTTGTACTTTAAAATCACATTGTAGAAAATGTCGTAAAAACCTAAGAAGGCATATTAAGATTGGTGTTTGTAAAGTAATGGCAGCGTAATGGCCTACCGAGTGACGCCGTCTCGCGGCATTTAGCAACCAGAGGAACTTACAAGTTTTGTACATTCAATAGGTAATACACCAATTCGGACATTTGGCAACCATATTCTCCGAATTAGACTATAGTAGTCGACCATACGACAACTGATTGCTTTTATTGCTTTCTATCACATAAACATCAGTGTCTCGCCAAAGTACAAGATCAGACAGAGAATTAGGCATTAGATAGTATAGTTGGTATAACCTACAGAACGTCAATATAATAACGATACAATAAGCGCATTACACTAGTCTAAACTGTATAAGTTGATCGGTTATTTAAGGAAGCCCAAGTGGGAGTCTTATATAATTAAGTAACTTGCTGGATTTAGTGTTAAATGCTTTTGAGCAACTACCGGAGCCCGGAGCTTTCACTAAACAATCACTTATGGCACTGATTTCGTTAATTCGCAAGCGCGTTACCACTGCTTGCACTAATAGGTTAGGTCCCACGAGTGCTCACATCACTCGTGTCCACACACGATGGAAGTACACAACGAGTTCAGGTGTTTAGTAACCAGTGCTGTTAGTTCAATAGTGTTATTCCCTATATAATGGTCGTAACAATATTTTGCGTCCACTAAAGACACACACACCCTACGTTTTAGAGTAACCATTACACCAGAATAATGGACATACAGATTATAATTGCATTTTTTTTCACTAACGCTATTTCATATTATTAATAAGTCAATAAAACTGTGATAAACGACATACAAAACTGTCAATAAAAAGGTTATCACCATGTTGTAAAACCTTTCTCGGCCACATTTCAGTCGTATTATTAATTGGATTGATAAAATTTAATTGGAACTTTTATAGCCTTGCTAGGCCATTATTTCTTTTAAAAATCACTATAGGCTGACAAGGTTTTTTTTTTTCAAAAATGAATGATCTATTATATAACAACATACAAAGGTTATATACATATACGTATTCTGGAACCTTTTAAAATAATATGACATCGAATTATGTTGATAATAATTACAACACGAAGATTTCAACACAATAATATAACGAAAAATATTTAAGTATTATTAAAATGCACATCTGGTTATAGGCGTTACGAAAATAAAGAGAAATATATTTTGTTCATATAATGCAAGATACATATTATTGTGTAATCATTCAAATAGTGGTATACTGGGTAAGGTTAGAATAAAATTGCAAAGCAGATCTTTAGAAGGTCCCAGAAAATAATAACATATTCTAGTGACGAGGAATCCGCTCGAATGTGTAAGTTTCCACAACTTGTACTTATAATGAGAATAATATTATTAGCGGGTTATCACATTATTACACGGATTGTTTTAGGCCAACATTATGTTTTACATTTATCGTAATTGGATGGTTGCGAATATAGATGTGAGGAGACTTCCGAGTCTACGTATTGCGTAATATACATCCTAAAATCTATGTTGCGGTATAAAACGTATTACTATTAACATGTTACTACGATTGTGTTCGCCCGGACACAACGATTCGACATATGAAGTTCATCTATACCATCACATTGTTATATAACCTGGCAAATGGCATCGAGGTAATGGTGCCGTCACGGGGCAAAAGTTGGCTGTTCGGCAATAATAATATCCTACAAGATGAAATGCGCATAATTGTCTGACACGAATTATTAACCATAACAGAGCGCCATACATTTTCGTCGTGTGAAATATGCAGGTGCGTATGATAATCAATAGGGCGCAACTGACTTAAGCAACTAAAACTTGTCATTATTGATAACTGACATATTACTATTAAGGCGTCAGCTGCAGGGGCATTTCATGGCGTAAATTGAGTCCCTGCGATGCTCCGACCGCTTTAAACGCGTGTCATACGTAAGTACTCACTTGTAAATTATCAAAAACTATCACAGCAGTCAAGCTGAATCCTTTAACTTAAGCGAAATTTGAACTTACTACATGAGACTAGCTTATTTTATAAATCACTGAATAAGTTACAAAAACATTTTTTATAGATTCATCGAAAAAATATCGTAACAAAATAATAGGCTGCCGCGGAGGGAAACCGAATCCGACGTCATCAAAACAAATGATGGCTACGAAAATATAACGTTAGTACAAACCGATGGGGGATGAAAGAAAGCTGGATCCAAACGTCTCCATCGTCAGTGTACGGCTCGCGGGGAGCTACTGGCGCGGCAGCGACGCGTTGGCGGGCAGCGTGGAGCTGCGCTGGCTCGCGTTCATGTACGATATCTTCAGGTTGGAGCGCATGGAATCCCTGTTTACAAAATGAAAACTTGAAAAATCGGTATAAAAATTTTGTTTATTTTTGTCGTCATTACTAGGCATCGGACGGAAGAGTGCAAATGACATAAGGAACAGGACTTATACTATAATGGAGTAGCTATCAGCGTAACACTTTTTATAAAGTCGATCAATTTGTCGATGTCGTAGATAAAACGTCTACGTAATTATTTGGCCATTCTTTTTCAAGGTGATGAAATTACGGCAAAAATCACACAATCTGCAGCGAGCGGGATATAATCTCCTACTAATACACTATTGTTATAAAAACACTTCATACCGAAGATACATTAACTGTTCTCCAGAAAACAAATTAATGTCGCTCTAAATGTATTTGGTAAAAAAATATTACTAGGCTCTAAGTTACTAAATTTAACACTATTAATAACGATGAAATAATTATGTCGATCAAATTGATCGACTGTATAAAATATGTTACGCTGATAGCTACTCCATTATGGTACAAGTCCTGTTCCTTATGTCATTTGCACTCTTCTGTCCGATGCCTAGTCATTACTTCTTCGATGTAGTCAAAGAGACACAAAGAAAGACGTTATGTAAAATTCACCGAGGGCCGAGTGATCCTGATCGTAAATCGACGCCTCATTCGGTGAAAGCGATCGGAACAGTGTCGGGAGAGACGGGACGCACCTGGGCGACAGCTTGGTGTGGTCGGCGGTGTGCGCGGCGCGGTAGCCGTAGCGCTGCACGCGGCGGGCCAGGCGCGCCACCCAGCGCCGCTGGTCGGGCGCGCCGGGCGCCAGCAGCAGCAGCTCGCGCGCCCGGTCCGCGTGCAGCTTGCAGGCCGCCACGCTCTCCGCCTCCGCCACGTGCTCCGCGTGGATCTTCATGCGGCAGCCTGCGGGCAGCGCGACATGTGGCTTACTGCTGTACGACACTCTTAGCTATCACTCGTGTAGGGGCGAGCATGTGTTAACATATATTTGGTAACGGCCGCATGTATTATATATTGTCAAATATGAATACAAGGGAATTATACTGGAAAAATACACATATTTTTAGATGGTTTCTCGAAATAACCTAAAAACGCATCAAACAACGACCAACAGCAAATAACGATCTAAAGGTGGCCACTGACGATGCTTCCAACAGTCCAAATGGAGTGGCTGCATCCAAAATTCTGCCGTGAATGTTCTGAGCGTGGAATTCCAAACGGATTGAAATCCATCACTTTGGAGTGACCGTCAATGCTAGAAACGTACGTCGGACGTCCGCCACGCCACCTGGACGCACTCCAAACGCTCTGTGAATGTACAAAACTACGTCCATTTTTGTTCAGTCTGTACGGCGCTGCCGCCAAATAAAGACAAGAACACGATAATAGGTAAAAATACCAGGCCGAGACTTCGTTTTATCTATATTAGAAGAGAATCGTAATCATCCATATTTATGGCAAGTTACCAACGACGGCTATCACAACAAAGACAAGAGCCTTTTTCTTAATAATTTCTTCGTCCACGTCCTTTTTGTTTTTTTAAGCCTTTTCACGTAAATGGCTACTGGATTTCAAGCACACACAAGCACGTAGCACTAACACCTCTCGACTTATGAAATGGATGGATCGTCAGTGTGCTAAATAATTGGACGCCTTCCATTTGGATGAATCTATTGTAACGGCATCCAATTGGAAGGCTCGTCAGTGGCCTGCTTAAATAACAGTTCACTATATTCTAACAACAAAACCACTACTTACCTACCTGTGTAAATATTATCAAAATCAATATAATAATGACATTTAAATTTCGTACGTCTCTAACAAAGAATATACATAAACAAAAAAATATATACTATATATGATATGAAAATTGGACGTAATAATGAAACAATTATAACATTTACACAGATAAGTAATATATTGTAAAAAAGTAGGGTACCATTATGTTGGTCCTTATTTGAGATGTTATTAAAATAAGTATAGTAATGAAACACTCACGCCGACACTCGTAGGCCTGCGGCGGACGGAACATGTGCCACAGCGGGCGCGTGCACACCTCGCACGCCGTGGGGATGTGGTACGTGATGCTCACCAGGTCGTGGCCCTTGTGCTGCACCGTGTTCCCTGCACACATACAACACGCGATGCAATCGATTACAAGTAGAAAACCGGTTTTCCCCCGTACAAAAAGAACGATTTTCACTTGTTACATTTACTATTTCTAGTTTAATCCTCAACTCATTACCTAAATTAATATATTGATTACATTAAGGAACGTGAATTTAGCTATTTCAGTTTTTTCAAAAGCGAGCTGTCCGCGGCATCTATAAAATGCGCGGTCGAGCACGCATATTCTTACTGTAGCATCTCAACACATACTAGAAAACATAATGTATGTGCGAAAAAATATCCAGGAATTCAAGCTTAACAGTGATATCCACAGCTTTAACACTAGAAACAAAAATCAGATTGCTGTGCCCGGCCACCGTCTCGCCAAGGTTCGTTCATCTTTCGCTGGAAACTGTACACGCTTTTATAACAAAGTGCCTACTGAGGTAGTGAATTTGCCACTAAATAAATTCAAATCATATGTGAATCTATATCTCCTAAGAAAAGAATACTATACTTTAAAAGAATTCATTGCAGATAAAGATGCCTTTAAGCCAAAATTACTATTTTCTTTTTTTACTATATGGCTATTACCTACTAGTGTCCAGTATGTCTGACACGAGATATGTTGAACTCGTTCTTTTTTCCTTTTTTTTGTTGTAATGTTTTAATTCTAATCTAGTCTTCAGACACTTAGGGACATCTCCAACTCTATATGCCTTTTATTATTAAATATAAACTTAAGTAACAGTTTGTGATGAACCAGCACAGAATGTTGCTTCTCACCATGATACATGTCACTAGTTTTGTTAATTAATAGAGCCTGCCAGCCTGAACATGTCATGCTCACTTAAAAGTCTTTGCTTACGGTGGCGTTGTTGATCGGGTCGCCACTTTCCCGAAGAAAGGTTGAGGGAGGCGATGGCTGAGATACGCGTCGTACTCGTGAACGGGTGCTGTTTGTGGAGACCGGTCTGTTTTGGCTATATGGGGCTATAATTTCCTTCTAATTGTATTTCCTTTTGCTTATAATATTTAGTGTGATACACTTCATTTGGTGCTTGTTTATATATAAAAAAAAGTGTTTTAAATAATATATGTAGATCTAGACACCTGGAGACCTTTACATCTCTAAGGTTAATTTGCAATAAGTATATTTTATATTTTTGTCAAATTGGGAACAAAAATAACTATAAAAAATCGATATGTATTTTAAAGTGTTGATGATAAATTATTATAATTTGGAAATTAGAGTGTAGGACACAGTTCAGATAAGAAAGCATACCAAACGTCATGTTAATTTAATTCTAAGCAGTCATTTTTGGACGTGTAGGTAATTTTATCTATATATATATATATTTTTTCGTGGTATTTAATTACTGGAATTGTTTGATATGTTTTCTTACAGAATTACGCATGTAAGAGTTTTTGTATACTGTTTTGAAAAAATAAGTCCCGCCGAGTTTCTTGCCGGTCATAAAAGTCAGAATACTTCTCGGGTCAGAGGTGTAGGGTTAGAACCGGTGTAGTTTTTATTTTTCTCTTTTACTTTTGTATACTCGACGTGTAAAAGTGCCCTTGTGGCCTACTTACTGAATAAACGTTTGAGTTTGAGTTTGAGTTTTTTTGCGATAATCGCTAAGAAATATTTATGTCTGTAGGTACAAAATTGCTAAGTAGTTCTCGATCACACTTAATTCAATAAAACACATCCCATCTTTTTTTGCGCGAGAGGTTATCCAAGAAAACGTTAGTCATGGTTCAACCCGTAGCCAAAAAATTCGGCAACATGGCGGCAAAAAATCAGTTTTTTCAGCAGCTGTAGGAACAATGCTCACTTGTCAAAAACATGTTGAGAATCGAGTTTTAAGTAGCCCGCCCGTCTGGTTTTTTACTTAGCGGCATATAGAATATAGGTTAAATGCGAAGACTCAAAATCAGGTTCCAACTCTTAAAACCATGAATATTCTTTTTAAGGTAATGTGATGTTCATTTTTATTTCAAAGCCATTTGCGAGTAGCCTCGCCTTCGCCGGCGTACAGCAGTCCTTGGGATGACCCGGTTATGTCCTAAAACTACCAAGACCAACGGGGGTTGGGCAGCAGCATCCCTAGAAGGCGGTAGAAGCACTGCGATAGCCAAACCGCATTCCAAACGTGGCGATTATGGTATTTACACCTCATATAATGAACACCCGATAACCATGGTCCCTAGTCCCCGGCGGCTCCCGGTACGGTTACGCCGGTAGCGGCCAGGTCTTTTGGGGGAGGCCTACGTCCACCATAGTGGGCGTCTTTCGGCTGATATGATGAGTCCGTGGGACGTGCTGCTCACCGTGCTGGTCGGTCTGGTCCTGCGGCTGGTCCAGCGCGTCCTGCGGCCGCCGGGCCTCGCCCTCGCCAGCATACAGCAGCTGGAATATCCGCGGGATGTCCTTAGCGTCTGCGCGGATGACGTCGCCTTGCGTCACTGATCGCACGTGGAACACTTTGCTGCAAAAATACAATTAAAACTGTTGTGAGCCATGTTACTACTACTTAGTTACAAACGGATAAAATCACGTGTAATTATATCGCACTAGGCGACATGTTTCGGGTAAGCTCTGGTACCCATCTTCAAGCCGAGTCAGGACACACCGATCGCGTTGAGGGTGTATCTCTCACTCAGTGAGCAAACATAACATTTTTATTACAGATTTGAATAAACCGGCCAAGAGCCATGTCGGGTTATGCTCAGTGTAAACTTCTGTAGTTTTCTATCCATTGAACCGATTAGGTTCAAAATTATTTTTCTCAACTCTTTATTGAGCTGCACTTTCATGTTTTATTTTGTTCATATTTTTTTAAGTTGGTGCTTCAAAAGTTGAGAGTTTTACCAGATCGATTATTTCCGAAATTATTCACTTTCTTTTTCAAATACCTATCTAACAACACCTCTCACTTTAGGGTTGAACCGAAAAAAACACCCCCCACTTTACTTTTAAGGGAGGAACCGTAAAAAAAAACATTATTTTGTTTGCCAATCAACGCGGACCAGAGCGTGATTGATTTACATATTCATACGAAATTATAGACCGACAGACTGTAGTTGACTACGGAACCCTAAAACACTTAGTTTTAACTATTACTAGCTGTCCTGGCGAACTTTGTACGGCCTAGAAGTTTATAAAGTCTTTTTTGTTATTTTTTTAAAGCATACTATTAAAATTTTGGCTAAGACGATCACAACGAACCCAAAATCGTCCAAATCGGTTCAACCGTTCCCGAGTTATAAAAGCCACAACTAACACAACTCTATTTTATTAATATAGATTACTTTCGGCTTAATTGAGACCTGTAAAGTGCGATACTCCAGTCTATGTTCTAAGCGACAAACAACCTTAAATCAAAGCCAACGAACCTCAAATCCAAGATCATGACAGGATCAGTAGTATTCTGCTTATCGCTCTCGGAATTGTAAAAAATGATTTTCTTCGAGGAGACGACGACGTACTGCTTGCGCCAGCCGTGGCGCCGGATGTTCTGCTTGATGGGCACGGACAGCCAGCCCTCCAGCGTCTGCTCCGTCTCGCCGTCCTCCGCGTCGGCGGACGACTGCGACGCCGTCTCGCTCGTCAGCGCGGCCAGCTTCTCTTTTAGCTGCTCGATTTCTACGTCCTTGCTGTCGACCTGTGAGGTTAGGGATGAGCTTTGGTTATGCGGCCGTTGAATAAGAAAATAATGAGGCTATTTTCTGACTGGTTTAGATAACTTTCTGAATTTTAATTATTCAGATATTTTCTTTAGCGACTTACCTTACTACGAGACAACCATTTTGAATGAAAAGATGTAATATTATTTATGATTTTTCGATGTCGACGGTGAAGTACCAAGAACTCCTAACTATGAAAACCAAATACTACAGAAATGAAAGAAAAAAAAACCTTTTATAATTTAACATAGGCATATTTAACTTCTGTTTCTTGGTACTTCACGACAAATTAAATTTTAAAAAGACCGAAAGTTGATGTCCTTTTGAAGCGACGGGAAGCAGCGTCCCTTGAGAGTGATGGATCATCAACCCGCCTGCCAAGCTTGATGATTATTGCATTCGGATCGCTGTCTAGGTCGAGCAATGGACTTCCGGCGGTTGATAGGATAGGTAGGAAGTAACACGGCAGGCCATACCTCCATGGCGAGCCGCAGCCGCGTCTGCTGCTCCTCGAGCAGCTGCTGCTGCGTGTCCTGCAGGTCGCGCTGCATCTTGGCCATCTGCTGGTCGAACTTGTCCTTCTCGCGCGTGAGCTCCTGCTGCAGCTTGCGGTAGTCCTTGTCCTTGCGCACCGACATCTTGCTCTTGTTCTTTGTCACGGCCGGGTTCATGTCTTTCCTGTTACAAACAATGCAATATTTCTTCGTAAATCATGTTATAATTCAAAATGCAAAGTGGAATTTTAGATGTACAGTTAAAAACGATAAAGACCGTGTCTGGGACATGAACAAATATGCGTGATAAACACAAAAATAAATACCCTTGACAGGAACCCAGGACCTGCTGTATCGTAGTCAGGGTCACCACAGACTAGGTTAGGACTGTTAGGAAAAGGTTAAAAACGGAAAAGACGGATAATGATGACGTCATATAACCGTGTCTAGGAGATGAACAAATATTCGTGCTAGACACACAAATGAATGCCCTTGACATAATTCGGACCCAGGATTTGCTGTATCGTAGTCACCGCAGACTAGGTTAGGTTAGGAGGACTTTAACCCTTAATTGGATAATGTTTGCCCTGACGAACATAACGTAAGACCATCCTTCTGTATGTTTTTCTTGGACAGAATCATGTAGGCTATCGAGGATCATGGAGGCTAGAACCCACGATCTTGGCCTTTTTCTGCCAAATTAAGGGTAAAACACTCCTTGCTACATATCCTCAGCCATATCTGGTGAACAGTGTAACAGCCAGCAGACTGACCTGTTCATGATCTCGGCCAGCTTGTTGACGGCCTGCTGCTTGAGCATGATCTCGGAGTTGAGCTTCTTGTTGAGCCGCTCCACCTCCTCCTGCACCCGCTGGAGCCCCGCCACGCGCTCCGCCAGCGCCGTGCCGCTGCGCCGCAGCTCGTCTACCTCCTGCAATAACAGACATCTTTAGTGTTCTGGTATACCACATTGGTAAGCAGCAGAAAACATAATAGCCATATCCCTTTATCAGGTAACAATTCTAGCATCAGAAAAACAAAGTATGACTCTCTACCTATTCTGTAAATAAGTATCTTCCTGACCAAAGTTAATACTTTCCGTAGGAGAAACAAAAATAGAGATAATTCTCTATTTTTGTTTCTCCTACGGATATCAATTTAACAAGTAGAATCCCTTTGGAAAATTACGTTATTTACAATTTGGTCATACTATTATTGAGACCATCCCCCTGCATCATGTACTCTCATTTATGTTGCTATGTGTAAGGACTACATTTTTTAATCATACAAATTAAAATGTCGCTCTTAAACAGCAGTGTCACTGACTGGTTTTTTTTAACTTCGAGTTCAATATCTCCATTAGTGTAAAATTTTTCTTAGGGTAGGTTTGAATGAAGTTATTTTAATTTATATTTATAGTACACGCAGGATCAGTTTGTGTCTTGGGATTGGTAGCTTAGGAACTAGGCGTTAGTCTTAGCACAGTTGCTACTAAAATATTGATAAGTGGACTATTACGTAGCGTAGTACCTTGTTCAGTCCAATACATCTGATATTGTCGTACGAAAGAATCACTCGCAGCCTGCTCGCTGCGGTCCGTAACCACATGGCATCGAATCTCCAGGTCTAATGGTCTTCTACAGCACGCCCAGTACCTACAAGGAGACACAGCGGTGGAGTACCTTGCGCTGCAGGTCGATGGTGGCGCGGTTCTCGTGCTCGCGGTCCCGCAGCCCCTGCACGAGCGAGTCGCGCGCGGCCAGCTCGCTGCGGTGCGTGGCCAGGGCGTCGCGCATCTCCAGCTCCTTCATCGTCTTCTCCTTCTCGAGCTCGCCGACCGTCTCCTCGGCGATCGATCTGGAACGTAATCGTTACGATCGTAATATTCAACTTAATTTTACGCTTCATAATCTGTCTTCACATTTTGTTATTGCTTGGTCGTATGAATGTCTAAGCGATGTCACACATATGTATTACTTCAATAAACACCCATATGCCTAATTGGACAGCAGATACCTACGTAAAATGTTTGCTAGAAGTAGTCTCACCTCTTTCTGAAAATAAGCTATTACTTTATTGACTGAGTCTGCCACTACCACAACTCGCCAGCGCAACGTCGGTAGCAACTCCAGTGGTGTTACATGCGCGTTGTCGACCCTTTATAAATCTGTACCTACACTCCTTTTTTGAAAAACCCCATAATGTAATCCCACGGCAAAACCTTGGCATCATTCCACACCCGGACCGTTCGCGGCAGGAAATTCCTCACAAATCGCTTAGTACGCAACCCCCAGCCTCCAATGTGCGAGGATGTATGCCTTGCCGACGGCGAGCGGCATCAGGCGGTTATCGAACTTGAGCCGTGTTACCTGGCGATGGCCTCGGAGTCGGCGCGCGCTATGGCCAGCTGCAGCTGGTGCATGAGGCTGGCGCGCTCCTGCTCCAGGTCGCGGGCGGCGCGCGCGCTGTCGTCCAGCTGCGCGCGCACCTCGCCCACCTGCGCGCGGCACACGTGGCTGAAGTGCTGCTCGCTCTCCAGCTGCGACCGCAGCTCCTCGCTCTGCGGAACATTCAACTGATTAGCTCACATTATTTTTAAGGAGCTAGCTAAGCGCCTCGTGGACACCACGGGTGACCAGAGGGCTGGCTCATTCCTTGCACAGAAAATTAGCATCGCTATCCAGAGCGGGAATGCTGCTAGCCTTCTGGGTACCATGCAGCGCTGAGTTGGCTCC
The DNA here is from genome assembly GCA_022674325.2 of Grapholita molesta. Classification (NCBI taxonomy): domain Eukaryota; kingdom Metazoa; phylum Arthropoda; class Insecta; order Lepidoptera; family Tortricidae; genus Grapholita; species Grapholita molesta. The sequence continues at coordinate 15,159,402 of CP053124.2, read as the reverse complement.
TGTTTTTTATTTGTAAATATCTTTATATACCTTGTTTTAGTTTTCTTTAGTTCTTTAGTTTTAATTTAATTCTAGTTGTTTTTTTTAAGTTTATATTGTAATAAAACTTTACCTACTTAAAAAAATTTGCTACTTGGCAAGAATTTGCAAATGTTGCCCCAATCATATCTCAATCGTTCCTATTTTGACCGTGAAATGTTGCATTTATTTAGTTTACTTTAGGACTATTTATTTAGTAGACTGGTTTAAATAGTTCAGTTTAATAAACGATAGGAATAAAATTTTACATATTACACCCTTTACAAGTAAAAAAATCGACAAGTACCCAATTGTACCGTCTTTCGATATATTAAAGACAGGCAGTACTGATTAAAACAAAAAAAAAAAATTCTAATGTGTGCTATTTGTGTTTATCGCATGGTCTTTATATATAACTAGCCGTTTATAAATTCTGAATTAAAATCAAATATTAGGCTTTACTATTCTTAATTTAACAATGTCCATATAAACCAAGACCAAAATCCCTGTACGAAAACAATATGGTCTTTCTAAAAGTGCTTTAATTAAATTATATTAATCAAATTGTTTTAAACTTATCTAACCTAACCTAATTTTCATCGCGCACCTAATTTAGCAGTAAATTTGTTTATTGATACGATATCATAATTGCATGTAATACATGCATGTTACAACTTGAACACATTATTATACATGAAGGTTATTATTACAGGTTATCATTATAAAATTCATAGATCATAGGTACAGTCGAATGCAAAACTTGTGTCGATTAAATTCAGTCAAAAATTTACTACAAATTTATTACGTCGATATAAGAGCGATAGGACATATATTGTATACATTTATTTTAAAACCAAAAAGGTTACACAATAAATAAAACTCTAACACAAACTACGTCACATATATTTAGAAATATGCTTACAAGTACTAACCTAAGTCCCTTAAGTCTGTTTCTTGTATACATTACCTACACGCACCTATATTTTTACACTTGAACATTACACTATATTGGATTAATGTTTTTATAGTTGTGGCAGGTCAACACAGTAAATTACATTACTGGTTTCCAAACAATGCTTTAAAGAGTCTGATTTTTTTAGTAACCAAGAGCTTAGCTCAGGTTCTGGTTCACGAATATTCGATAGTGCTTGTTACTAGTCGAAAATCCTTCATGAAAACTGAAACGGATGAATATATATTCGGGCTATTAAATAAATTTTGTATCAAACTAAAACTTTATGGTATGCTAACGAAACCATTCCAGGGTGAAATTTTGCCACTGTCTCACTTCTTAAATCCAATACAGCAAATAAACCACTGTAAGCTAAAGGAGGAGGTCTCATATGTTATGAGTATGAGTGCCCCCATCGAATAAGTAATGAAAAATTTCAAATTAATCCTAAGGCTCTTTGCTCAAATCTGTTGTACAAACGGAATATTAAACTTTTTCTATAGAATCAAAGTAGTTTTTTTTACTTTGATTTTAATACACAGGAAATTCTACTTTATTTCCGACACTATTGAATAGGATTTCATGGGTTTTAGGAAGATATTGATGATTTACGCCATGCTGGCGCCTTTGTTTGTTGGTTTAAATCATATCTTCATCTACTAGTTATGCATCTCTATGGGTAATAGAAGATTATCATAATGAAATGTAAATTGACCGTTAGCAACATTGTCGGTTTTTTTTTTAATAAGACGGATCCTCACATGTTCGCCCTGACACAGGTTGCCCTATTAGGAGCTATAAGCATAATTACTGTGCATCTAAAATCGGACCACATCTAATCTAATTGTGTCGTCTAGTAAGGTACGAGTGCAGTTATAGACTACTTCCCGAAGACTCCACATTGTCCGATAAGCAGTCGCCACACACAAAACAGATTGCCCCTGTTACTTAAAAGAATTTATATAATATTTTTTAATTCCGTCTTGTATTTTTATAAATTCGCATATTAAATTAGTGATTAGCATTAATGACTGTATCTGGATTCCAAATTTCCCCGAAAAGTTAAAAACTAAGCAAGCTATCTGCACCACGCCATAAACAATGCGTGAAACTGGATTTGGCCTTTTTTGATCAAGAGTTGTCTTAAACGCTACATCTAGCGGTTAAGCGATCAGCGAGTGCACACAATCGCCCGTCGTAATGTCCACATATGTCCCAGTGCACTTTATGCAGAGGCATATAACTGCCATGTATGGCATAATTGATAAAGGTTCTTTGACGTATGCCCTAACAACCCAGCGCTTATTCGAGTGCTACTGTTTTTGGCTTGAACTTTATTCAGGCACGATTTTGCCTCATATTACTTTCTAAAAAGATAGAATAAACTTTTAACTGGTAATAACGAATATTTCCCGAATTTGTATATTGCCCGGCGATGCCGGCAACGGCGGGTACGTGGGTCTAGGTTCAGTTGTTTTTTTTTTATTGTGTTTTGTACGCAACGAGACTTTCGTACAATCTTACACAAATCGATTTAGGCACACAGAAAGCTCAATAAGACTTGCGTTGTAGGTAGGTGCTAGACGCCGATATACAATAGATATCTACATACATATCAATACATAGATAACATCCGTAACCCAAAAAAAACAAGGGGGTAGGTCTTTATCGTTACCAAAGGAAAAACGCATAGATGTTCCGAGCTCGTCCAGATATTTACACTATAAAAGTATAAGCAACCGTGTCTATAGTTTCACTACAGAGATAACAAGACGCAAGTGCAAAACTTCGCAGAATCTCAATATGCTAACGCAGTGATCTAGGAACATGTGATAATAGTCAAACCAGTTGATGATGAGCAGGAAACTAGACACATTCCTGTATATTGAACAATGCCGTAACACTTGTGTTTTATAGTCCCCCGTCAATGTCGCTAGTTTACATTTAACAATTTCATTATAATAAATAACGTACATACAATGTCTTTGTTCATGTAGAAGGCGATACTTCTGGCGGTACTTTCAATATTTATATTCAAATACCTAATATAAGGTGTGAGTAGAAATGCAGGGACACTATTTACGTTCGGTGCAATATTGTATAAAGTAATAGGTCAAGAGGTCGCGATAAGAAAGCAATTAAATCTACAATAAATTGTAGTACAATAAAAGTGTGCGCTTATATTAATTACTTGTACAAAGTTTACTTACATCTTGGTGTTTTTCGAGTACAAAATTATAAACAAAATTATTTCACTTTAATTGTTTATACGCTTGGAGTAGCTGTGATTCAGACCATAGTAAAAAAATATAGCATGTCTAAAATGATTGACGGACAGGGTTACATCAAACATGATTCGGATTAATATTTTAAAAGATTCATTGAGGATTGCACAAAGTAGTACGAACATCTCAAAATAATGTGTTCGTTAAATAAGCGTTTGACCTCTGTAGTAACCGATTATTAATGGTTTGTAACTTGCATCCCGAGTTTCAAACTATTGTGGCTGATACATTTAAATGCTTCATTTTCTTTCATGTATTTTCCAAGATGTTAACCATCGAATGTATTTAGTGCAGACAGGACGGAACTAATAATTATGTCAGTAGCAGTTTAAGCAAACAACTAGCACGTGGTGGACCACACATGTATCTGTTAATACCTAGATATCGAATTTCGAGCGGAATGCGGCCTGACGGAAGTTCAAAGAGAATCAAAAAATTCAGTTTCAAATAACTATATGAAATAACAATAAAAGCAATAAAAGGTTATCGAATTGTAAAGATAAAAAAATAATAACTCAATAAATTTGTGTAAAGAGGTCCTGAAATATTTATTTATTTAATTATAATAACTATTCAGAATTCCATTCCTTGACCTAATTACGATATACATACATTAAACTATGTCATCAAGAACTAACGAATGTGTATCTTCTTCGAGTCCTTCAGTGGGCCAGCCCTACGCTTGATTGAACCAATTAAATCAACTCACTACAGTGACACTGACGAACGAGCTAACTATTCAGTTTTGAAAGCGTAAGCATCACCTATTCGCAATATTGAATGTCACGAGTCATGTTATAATATAGTACCAATTCACAATAAATGAAGTAAATAAAACACAGGTAAAAGTATTTCAGATATCTTCTGGATAAACTTTCCTTGGAGAATCGAACCCGGAAATCTTATAGTAACGATCTGGCACCGGCGCCAACGGGGTCATAATACATATTTAAGAATTTCAAGTTATATTCGTACACCAGCGTTTGTCTACGGAATGTTTGTGTCATAAATATCAAGGCCGTAGAACACTTACGTATTCATATTCGGGCAAGTCATGAATCCACCTAAACGAGAGCGCATACATCGCGGACTTTTTCGATAAACACGATGAACCAAAACTCTTTCTTTACAACATTCTACGTTTTCAATTGGAAATTATAGCCTTTTTAGTTGACAATAAGGACGAGTTTTAATTGCATTATTGCACCAGAGACATTTTATTTTCTTTTAAGTATTACATTTTGGCTGAGAAATTTATAACACCTAGCGTCAATAAAACATTCAACATAGTGGCCCTTAGCGTCACAGAGTGCGGACGCTGGTAACAATTCTATTAGCAGTGCAAATCTCATCATTATCATGACTAAGACATTAACGGGAGAAAAACCGCCGAGCTACGTAATCGTATGTTTATTTATTTCGAGACACTGCACGCTCAAGTATAGCGTTTAAGGTAAAAGGTATACCTATGTATAAATGTTTGTTGTCGGCAATGAGTCACAGCCCGAGACCGTGTGAGGAAGGTCTATTTTGGAGTGATGAGATTATGATTAAGTAGTTCGCATGAGGATACTAAAAGCATGGTTAAGTTCATTGATTCATTCACAGCTAATGAGAAGGGTATTCAAGTTTGAGACTTTAACACTGATAAGGAATTAATTAACACAATTATATTCAGGCGTGCATTCAGATAAATTGTGATATGAAAATAGTTTTTAATCAATGTTCTTAACCCTATTCGAGGCATAGTATATATATATCATAGTACTATTTGTCAATTGAATATTAATCTATGCATTCGATTATGTTCATATTAGATAGGGCTATCCTAAAAAGTAACTTGATATAATTAAATAACTAAAATGTAGGTATTAGGTATATATTTGAGATGTATATGAAACTATTTGGGAAACCATTAGCACCTTGGGGAACAGTTAAACAAAAACATTCAAAATGAAATTATTTAAAAATGTCATAATTTTTTGTATGTTAGTAGTATTTTTGACTTTTTATGTTACAAAGATATGGAAATTGACAATTGATTTGAATCCTGTCAAAGGCATTTATTTGTGTTTTACAAAAAAAATATTTGTTCCAATATTTGTATCATGTATACATTCATTGATACATGCTTAGATAAGATCTATAACTTAAAAAGTTAAGTTTTTGTATTATGTACCTACCCATGACTAACTGAAAACATGAACAAACATGTTCAGAATTGAGAGTAGAACAAATTACGTTATGGTTTAAGTTTTATCATGTCCAGTTTACAAGTTTTCAAAACTAGAGTATCAGTAACTATCATTGATAGAGGTTGCATATATGTAAAATACTTAGTCTTTAGCAATAGCTGATTATTTTTGGCGGTTTTATTTTATTGTTGTACGAATCTTTTGTCAGACAAAATGAAAATCTTTAAAAAAAGTAACCAATTAGTATATAACAAAAATTACTCACATGTGTCAGAGCTTAAATAACACGTTGTATATCATGGTGTAGTACATAATATAACATAAGCCTTATTAAGCTTATTGTAAGATCAAGTCGATTATTGCAATTTTTTCCTCCAAAATGTTTATTTATTTCTTGTTATTATGATACTTGCGGCCTACAACCTATTTATCCTTAAAATATGACATCAATCGTTTATTTTTAACTTCATGAATTTTAAGAACATCTATAGTATTATTTTTCTCTGTAGGTATTACCTACCCTTATTTCTCGCGGAATTGACTACGATTTATGAGATATCTGCAAAGGATTAAAAATATGGAGATAGTTATTTTTTCATCAGGTGCATCCGTGGAGTTCAAAATTTCAGGCTGCGCTTTCGGGAGCCCTCATTAAATAAAGCAATCGACTCACTCTCGTGTAGTACATGTCCCTCTCGGCGCTGGCGGCGGCCAGCTTCTCGGAGGCGGTGTGCAGCGCCTGGCGCACGGCGTGCAGGTCGCGCGCGCGCGCGCGTCGCGCTCGGCGGCGGCGGCGCGCGGCGGCCTCGGCGGCGGCGGCCTCGCCCGCGCCCGCGCAGCGCGCCGCGCGCTCCTGCTCCAGCGCCGCCTGCAGCCCCACCACCTGCCGCACACGTTCGTCTTCACATTGTTCTTATAATACTGTACCTACATTTCCTTGTCACACGGCGCCATAGTAATGATGGACAGTTTGAAGAGTCGGTTTTACTAGTTTATATTGCATTAATATTACGTTCATATTGTTTAAATTTGAAAAACGTTCCTATTTACATTACACACCCGACTTTCATGCTAATTTTGTGCACGTTAAAGGCCCACAACAAAAATTAAAAAAAATAACGGGCTTATAACAATTATTTACCCAAAGATAAGTAAAACACGCCGAGATTTTTAATTATATTGAGCGCGCTGTTAGATTCAAAATTTGCTTGGCTCTATTGTACTAGATAAATAACTTTCTTTATCCACTTTCTAGTATAACATTTTGCTCCTTCATCCCGAGTTATGATGAATAGTGTGAACAGCACACCATGAACGTAATATAGCGTAAGCGTTCCAAGAAATATGTGCGTAAGATATTTATAAAAGTGAATATCACATAAGTTATGTCTAAATTACATTCTCAATAAAAAAATGTTAGCACAAACAAATCTTACTGACGAAAACATTGCTTTGATTCTTTGCCAATCTAATAGTGCCGAAAATTCTATATCTGAATAAAAAGCAGCCAAAGCCAACTAAAACTATCTATTGATTAGGATTTACCTAAGTAACAAACAATGAAAGTACGGTACTGTAAATGAGGTAAGTTTACCTTTTCACTTTCCTGCCGATGCTCGCCCTCCAGTTTCTGGAGGCGCTGTTGCATCTGGCGGTAGTCGACGTTGAGCATGGACATCTGGCGGTCCTTCTCCTGACACGTGGCCTCAGCGCGCTGGCGCCCCGCCTTCTCTTCGTTCAGCTTAGCTTGCAGTGCTGGCCACCAACACACAGTTATACAATCCTCCTTCACACTTGAGGACCAACCACAACAAATCATCAAAGGTATGTGGGTGGATTGAACACCTCGCGTATTTTACGTGCGACATTTTGCTAAATCAATGTCACATCAGCACAATTTAAACTTAGGTGTGGCCTATCCTAACTCACTGTATTAACTAATGCAGCTAACATAAGCAGATTACTTTATTTATAAGGTAATACCTGTAGCCAGGATTTCAAAAGGACATTTAAGATTACATTCGATAATTTTGTCAACATATACATGCATTACGAGGAAAATTAGCAAATTGGACAATACCTGTAAATATCTTTTCCAATGTTCCTGAAGCATGCAAAAAGTGAAGTAATGAAAATGGGAAACATAACATTTAGCTGTAGTGAGCTTAGCATGAACCATTAGAGTTTGGGGTATGGTCAGGGAGGGCATAGGAATATGGGAGGGAGAAGACTTACCTTTAACTAGCTCAAGGTTTGCCTCCTGCTTTGAAAGCAGCTGCGAGCGCTGAGTGTCCTGGTGCGCACGTAACTCTTGTTGGTACAGATGGTGCGCTGCGGAGCGCTCGTGCGCCAGTGACGCGCACTCCTTCTCGAGTTGCGACACGCGCTCGGTCAGCTGGCGGTTGTCGTTGGCCACCTGCGCCAGGCGCGCAGCCGAGCGCTCGAGTTCGGCGTGTGCGGCACTGAGCCGACCGCCAGCTTCAGCCACGGCGGCCTCGGCACGCTGCTTGCCGGCCTTCGCAGTGGCCAGTTCTTCAGCTAGTGTCGCCCGCTCACGCTCAAGCGAGTCCCGTTGCGCGCGTAAACGTGCCGTGGTCCCATCGCTGACGGCGGCGGCGGCGGCCTGCGCTGCCGTCATCTCTGCCGCCTGTTTCCGTGCCTTGGCCGCGGCCTCCGACTCCTGCTTTAGTTTTTCACGTAATTCTGTCAGCTGCTTTTCTAGGGTGTTGATTTTATCATTGTAACTTTGTAAGTTGCTAATTTCTTTTGCTCTCTTATTTTGTTCGTCCTCAAGTCGTCTTTTAGCTTCATTGTAGTTCAATTCTGCTTTTCTTCTTGATTCTGATTCTATCTCTGCCTTGCGCTGAATTTCCTTAAGGTCATGCCGGAGTAATGCCAACTCCTTGTCAGTGTCAGCAATCAATTTTTTACTTCTAGATTCCCTCTGAGACAATTCTTCCAACTGAGCGCAAAGGGTCACTTGTCTATCCTCAAGTTTACGTCTGCTATCCCTCTCTCGCTCTAAGAGCTTTTCTAGCTGCAAAATTGCTTCAGAACCAACATTATTGACATGATTGGTGGACACTGTGTCAACAACGTCTTGATGGTTCCTACGGCCACACAATTGATAGTCCCCATTGTAAGTGAAGCCCACAAAAGGTAAATGGTTGCCAACAAATGCTTTAGGCACTGGAAAAGATTCATCTAGGGCATCAGATTTTTCAATTTCATCAAAATTTTTTGTGTCATCATCACTGGATAGTTCAGGGACTACAGGTGGAACAGAATCTCTGAGGTTATCAAAGCTCCACTGTTCATTGTAAAAGAATGGGTGTTGCTTAATTTGATTGATACCTAATCTTCTAACTCTGTCTGTAAGCAGCCCCCTTATAAGAGACTTTGCTTCTTTAGATATTTCCACATCATCAGGGAATTGTAAAGAGTTCCTGTGATCCATAATTTTTCCATATGTTCCTACTAAGCTTTCAGCATAAAAGGGTGGATCCCCAATTAACATTTCGTACAAAAATATACCCACAGCCCACCAATCACACTCACGGCCATACACACCTTCTCCATTCTGGGATTGTAAGACCTCAGGAGAAATATAATCAGGTGTTCCCACAGCATTGCTGGCCCTCACTAGTCCATCTGGGCCCATCCTCATGCAGGTGCCAAAGTCAGCTAATTTCAAGTGGCCATATTTGTCAATTAACATGTTATCTGGCTTTACATCTCGGTGAACAAACCCCATCCCATGGATTACATCTAAAGCCAGCACTATTTCCATTGTATAGAACTTGGCCCACTTCTCAGGTATATCATAATTGGACATGAGACTTACAAGATCACCACCAGGCATGTAGTCCATTACCATGTAAAGATATTTGGGGTCTTGGAACGCAAAGTGTAATTTGAGAATCCATTCAGAGTTAGCATGTGCCATTATGTGCCTTTCCTCCCAAAAAAAAGTAGAGTCTGACCTCTTGATCATCTCTACTTTGCTCAGCAGCTTCATGGCATACACGTGACGTGTGGACTTGTGTCTGACTAGTTGCACTTCTCCAAATGCTCCCCGGCCTATCACTTTTATCAGGTCGAAATCTGCTGCCTTCATGCGAAGATCAACAATTTCAGATGCAAACACTTCATCTAAAACAAAAGAGAATTACTTTTATTTTGAAAAAGTTAAAATGTTGTTGCATTGTTTTGTATAGAAGTTTGTTTAATGACAATGTTATCAGCATGATTGCTAACAGATGATAAAAGTACTTTAATTGATAAAGATATTTGGATATTCTACAATCAAAACAAAGAATTACAAAACAAAGCAAACTACAGTACAAAAAGACATCAAGGGTCTTAGGGTTTTTCTAGTTAGTTTAAAATAATTAATGAATTATAAAAAGTCACTCGAGTATAATTTCACAAAACTTTTTTTTTTCTTGGAAGAAGCTCCCAAAGGAATATAATGTGTGCATGTAATTTAGACTTCACAACACTGCTGCCATACATACATTTGAAGAAAACTATACTAATAAGCAGTTTAAACTATGAAATAAAGTAGTGTCTTACATCTGCTAGTGTAGGCTTCGACGTTTTTCATGCGGCGTATGGCCGGGTGGTCACAGTCAGATACGAGCGCTGCGACCGTGTCCAGCAAGCAGTCCACGTTGCCAGGCGACCGTGGGTCGCACAGGCGCTCCTCCAGCGCGCGGAGCCGCCGCATGCGCTCCTCGTCCTTAACCACTACCTCCATACTGACACCCTTTCTCACGTCTTCACGCACTAAACGCCACCGCACATTCTCCAGATCACACCACCCACTGATGCCACATTGCAAACCCTCAACGAGTACACGATCTTCCAAGACCACTGCTTGATCGTTTTATCCGACACTCTCTATTCCACCGCTAAGTTATTTTTCATTATCGAAAAGTCGAAAAAATTGTGTTGCATAGCTCAAAATGACAGAAGATAAAGGTGGTTCTCACAACAAAGCATATGCACACTCGCGGTAATATACTATTAAATAAATAGATGTCTACTAAGTATTATTGTTAAACGAACACTAAATTGTAATAATTATTGGCACAGCTTTGAAAATATTGTCTAATTACGAAATATTCAACCGCTTGACCGATGATCGAACAATATTATGAAGTTAGTTGCAAGTATGAAGTTCGCAATGGCGACTTAGTGGGACCACAGGCTATAAAATGACTATCTTCATAGCACATAAGGCCAGGATTAAACGATCAGATTTTTTTATTACCACTCTGATACGGTTGACACCATCTCAGTTAATCTCGCTGAAAGCGTTAACTCATTAGGAGTCACAGTTAGGAGTATTCCAGTTGTTAAAAATCAAGTCTGTGCGGAAGGGTCCTGGATTTTCCTTAGGCTGCGGGGCATCGCTCTAATGAGTCGAAATGTTCATACTTCATAGAGCCTAAGTCAAGATTTCGGGCATCTTTCTCTTTTACTCCAATTAAGATGTCATCAGAGTGACAAAGACAATCGTCCGAAATTTATATAGTTTGCGGTAGCGCCCACAGTAGCGCCGCAGGTTCCAAAAAAAAGAATGATTTGTTAAAAAAGTCAACATTCAACAATTGATCAATAATATCAACATTATACTACAAGTGCAACTATATTGAATGGAACTGTAATTTTTTTTGTGTTCATCAAACAAAGACGTGCGTTGTTTGTTCAAATATTTTTTTATTATCATATTCAGGCATAGACTAATAGAATCGTTCATTCATTTTTCATAGACACGCAGGATCCTTCATTCACTAATCCAAAATTCATTTTCATTCGTTCTCTTGTCTTGAAGTCTTGAATGGAATGGAACATGGCGGTGCTAGGCAGGATGTGCATAAGTTTTTAATTTTGCATTTATTATAAAATCAAAAATATTGTAAGCTACTGTTTACTAGATGGTGTTTTTCTGTGAGTTGAAGCAGTTATTATTGTGCAAGGACATCTAATTACCAGCTCACTTTTACACTACCTTGACTTTTTTGCAATGAAATTTGTTACTTCGCTGCTGGTGTAAAAATAATTGTGACAAATATAACACATTATCTCAGGTAATTGTTGTTTCAATCAATTTTGTGATTATAACATATATGGATATCCTCAGATTCAGACGTTGACACCATCACCTGTTCAGTTCATATGAGTCGAATCTGTCCTATTTTATTTCAAGTTTTCGTGTTATTTTGTAATATTTTTACCTACTTCTCGACTGTCTGATATGTTGATGTCATTGACGATTCTTTGGAAAGGGAAGGAATTCCAGGATAAACCTTTATTATTTTACCTAGCACATGAGAAATAATTTCTCTTTGTACTCTAATTCAATCACGTGTGATTCAGGTCGTTATGGGGTCAATAACTGCTGACTTCGACTTATTTTAGTGTATAGCTTGACAGGGAATAACATTGACTACATTATACTAAGATTTCATGTGATTTGACTGGTAATGACGTGCATAACTTATACGGGAAGAATCTAAGGTCCCGAACGAGCTATCGATGTGCGTAGTATTCGCTAGACAATTATTAGCCATGTGCAAGTGCAATCCCGGCGCAAGGGCGCAGGTAGGCCACAGGGTGCACCGCGCAGAGTCGGGCGGATGCGGGGTGGCGACGGGGAGCGGGGCAGGCGGGGGGTCCGGCAGTCAGCTGTGCGAGTGTCATCTGTCTGTTGTAGTCGCTCTCGCGTCGTGCCACGCCGTGGGAAGTGGCCTAATTGTTATCCCTTCTCCATATATCTCAATATTTGAATTATTGTATTCTATGAGGTATGCAGTCAATGTCAGCTGTTATCACTTTAATAACATTTCGTATTTACAAGCTCAACTTAGGAACATAGCACAATTCCTTTGTTAAGTAGGTTGTGGGTTTACTAGGCCCAGATTTTTGATGTCTGGATATTTTTAAGCTGTTTTTCAAACAACTTTATAGGTTTTAATGAAATACACTATTGGTTTTTCTTTTCTTAGTCCTCCATTATATTACTTAATGTTGAAATATACCTACAGTAGTACAAACAATAGTCTGAAAATGAATGGATTTGCAAAAATGTGTCATAATACAATTTTAATTAATTATGGGACTACATTTAATATATTAAAACTTATTGTCTGCTAGTAATTCTCTAACATTTTAAATTATTTTGAACAATATTTTAAATTATTTTATCTGAAGAACATCTTTTACAAATTTAACAGTATTTATGATTAAAGGAGGTTCAATGTGACACTTTCTAAAATAGTCTTAATTTATTCAAGCCAAACATCCAATGTCTCATAATATTTTAAGTAGAGAAAATGGAGAATTATACGAAATGTTGCATAATAACATATGAATCCATACAGAGTAGAACTTGTTTTCATTGTTTCACGTGCATGTTTGGGATTGGCCATTGTTATGCAATCAACAATTTTCAATAAAGTTTGCTTTACGATTTACTGCTGGAAGCTGCAGATAACCGCTCACACTGTGTTGTGAAGTACTTTCTGAATGTTTTTAATCAATGTTCATTTGTTGTATTTATTTGCATTCACACATGAAATTAAATAGGTCGCAAATTGTATGATCAAAATTATAAGCGGCTTAGCAGTACCCACAGAAGTTTTCTTCAAATGTTATATTGTAAGAAGTAACTAAAAATACAAAAGTAATTTAAGAATATTGATAATAATGCTCTTGATATTATGTCCCATGTCACTTTCATTTACTGCGGCTTGAGTTTAGAACATGCCTGGTGTCAAGCATGGTATGCAGCCTTACCATTATTAGGACCATAATAGACTTGTTTTTTTTTTTAAATACATATGCTTACATTCTTTTTGCTCAATGTCCTGCAATTTCTACTCAAATGTCACAGTGAAATAGCTTAGTTGTTCTTGCCATGGTCTCCAAATTTATGGCAATTCTACTCGAGTGATAACTTGTATGAAGTCCAGTATACCTATACCCATTTTCACAAAAATTGGTTTCAATGTTATTATCCATTGGAAACATTTGTTAGTTAGCTATGATAAGCAACTCTTGGAACTGGTGCTCTATGCATGCATGCAATTTTCATTAAAATTAAAATTTTACATACATTAGTGAATAATGTACCTAAAACAAGGAATCTTTTTAATTTCCAGCAAGCTGTGGGTGCCATGGCTACGCTGATCCAGGAGAATGGCATCAGCATCAGCAACCACATTGTGCCTGACCATGAGTACTGCGAGCCGGCGCGGGAGCCTGAGCCGCAGGCCGCGGCGCCGCCGCAGGCGCTCGACGCCGCCACTCCACCCGACGAAGAGGACACCCCCGAAATAGATATCATGATAAACAATGTTGTGTGTAGTTTTAGTGTTAAGTGCCACTTGAATTTGAGACAAATAGCTTTGAATGGTGTAAACGTGGAGTTCCGACGCGAGAACGGGATGGTGACAATGAAGCTGCGGCGCCCGTACACGACGGCGTCCATCTGGTCGTCGGGCCGCGTGACGTGCACGGGCGCGACCAGCGAGGACCAGGCCAAGATCGCGGCGCGCCGGTACGCTCGCGCGCTGCAGAAGCTCGGCTTCCAAGTGCGCTTCCAGAACTTTCGCGTAGTCAATGTATTAGGAACCTGTCGAATGCCTTTTGGAATAAGGATTACGGCATTTTCCAACAAATATAGGGAGGCAGAGTGAGTATTGCACATTATCTTTCTGTTTATTTATCTACATGGCTTCTGGGTACCTAATAATGGCAGGTTTTTTTATCATTACCTTACCCACTCATCAGACACTTTTACTATGGTCCATGAGAAAGACAAGTGAACTACAGAAACGCGGTATACCACATACTTTCTTATTTCCTCTTGATCATAATACATATATGCTAGATCACAACCTTATTAGGTAGCCATAACACAGGTATCTTATATCTTAACCATTTACTTATAAATGGCTAAACTTGTTTCCTTCCATTCTAAAAAATAAACACATTGGAGGGCAATGACATTATGACATTGGACTTGTGTCTTAACATATGTAAAACATTGAACAAATAGACAAATGTGTACACTTGCTTGTAGACGTAGCACAAGAGGGGTGAGACAGTAACTGGAGATATAGAATACTTGACCTGTCCTTCTTTTCATAATATAGTTTAACAAGGATGGGTAATTTACCTCCCCGCAAGATATTGTCACTTCTATATTCCGTTAAGTATAATTAATATGAGGAAGAAATGCCTGTTTTTTTGATATATTTTTAGTTTTTACATTTTATTGCCACCAACTCAACTAACAAGCAAAACTAAAAGGATAAATTGGATACATTTAAATTATTTACGGGGTTGAATGGGCTTGCATATTTTAAAACAAAATATTGCTCCCACACATCTTGTTTACCCAGAAACAAATATAAAATTGTGGGTTCAAGAGTGACCCATGGGACTGTAACCATGGTAACAAGTAACATAAAAAGGTTGAGTGACCCCAATACGGAAAATCAACATTAATACTAATGGAAAGTAAAATATCCAAAGAATCCAGTCATTTGTTTAAAAAATAATACATTTGTTTTATATATCATAAAGGTAATTTAAAAGTAAAGAATATTTTGATCTAAAAGTTTTGTTTTTGCAATTAGGAATCGGCTAACATTATTTATTTTAACTGCAATGATTTTCAGTTGCCTTAATCTAATAACATGTTTTAACAGTTTTTTTTTTTTCTCATTTGACCTGATCCCAATTTTAATAAGATGTTTTTATTTTACAGCTATGAACCAGAGCTTCACCCTGGTGTCACATATAAACTATATAATCCTAAAGCCACATTAAAAATATTTTCTACGGGAGGTGTCACAATAACAGGTACTAAGATTATTTATGTTTTTTTTCATTACCTTATTTTATTATCTTCTTCTAAAGCTTGTATTACTAACTGGATTACAATAGCCATAGTTATTTAATAACCTTGTTTGTACTCAAGCTTAGCTTGAATGTGGAAGGAATTGCGAGCCTGAATTGAACTAAGCCCAGCACTAATTATGTATAATATCGATAAAACGTGTAGTACTCATGTTATACCTCAATTAATTGTCCTGTCTTTGCGTAACTTTAATTTGCCATTTTTGGGCAAAAAGTGAATTAAAAATATTAAAATTCGTTTATTTATACGAAAATAAATTATATCGATATCCATCTTTATTAGTACCTAAGGATGTGCTACCATATATGTAGGTATTTGGCCGCTATGACTGGTACTAACTATATGATCCTGACAGTGCCTAAGGAAACAATAATATATTGTGAATATAGACGGAGAATGGATCTCGCATCCTTGTTCACAATATCTGGTGTTTGGTGATGTCGGCACACGCGGTTAAACGCGACCTAGCTACCTACATGTCGCGCTTTAAAAAACCGGACCGCACGCGGACTTATACCGGCGAGTTTGCTCAAACGAATGGTGGTGCTAGTGTCGGGCTGTCGGCTCTAGTTTGTGAGAATTTATAATGCGTCAGCGCTGCGATTTTTATATGCGTATTGGTTGCAATTTTAGAAAAATGGCTGCTTATAAAGCACCTGCAGGTGTTTCCTAAAACGTGTTTATAAACCGCCCTTTAATTTCTTTTCTTTTAAATAAAAACTAGTGAGAAAATGACGTATATGGATCCACATTATCGAAAAGATACCAAGTGGAGATCAGTTCTTCTCCACCTTCATTTAATAAGAGTTTACCCCCGAGCATTCTATATTACTGTAAGGTTATTTCATTTAAGAAGGAAACAAATCCAACGTGCTAGTTGACATTGACTTAAGGGTTGCCGTAAATATGCAAACCTCAACAAGTACAATCGAAAATTTTTGACCGGAGTGATTGAGTAATAATGGCTTCGGTACAAACGTATTTAGTTTTAAACATTTCAAGTTTATGTTATACACCGGGGCAATGTAGACATGGCCTGGCGTCTACTGACAGTATCCGGCGTATAAATAGGGTTGCTATTTCCCAGGCATACTCAATACGCTGTCA
The DNA here is from genome assembly GCA_022674325.2 of Grapholita molesta. Taxonomy (NCBI): domain Eukaryota; kingdom Metazoa; phylum Arthropoda; class Insecta; order Lepidoptera; family Tortricidae; genus Grapholita; species Grapholita molesta. Next base: position 15,142,911 of record CP053124.2, on the reverse strand, counting down.
TCTTTGTGTTTACCAAGTTTATGAATAACTTGAATTAACTCATTAAATAATAAAAAGTTGTCTCGTAATGGCCGTCTCGTTTTTAGCAATCGTCGTTTGCGACAACCCACAACCAGTCGTTATCTCATGTCACACAGCATCCGCTCTGATACCACGCTCAAGTAGCTCAGTAGGTAGCGTGTCGATGTACCATGGTCGACACAGTTAGCTCAGCACACGTACCTAAAGCTTATTGAAATATGATATGCTTAGTGCACACTCGCATAATATATTTAGTATCAAAGTGGCTAAATATTGTCTATTTTCATCATATCAGCCCAAGTCCTCTCCTAAAAGCAACCCACGATTCCCGCGATCTTTACCTTAACGTCGGTCCACTTTGGGGGTGGGGGTCTGCCCACACTGCGCCTTCCGGTATGTGGTCGCCACTCGAGAACCTTTACGTCTCAACGCTAGATTGGTTATTATTATTGGACACGTAGTGTACTAATGATTAGTGAAGTAAATGAGTGGTTGTTTTTAAGGCAGGTGACTTATTCTCGAGAAATATTTTCCTCATCAAACGTAGTTTCCTATCGATATGAGAAGTGTATTCAGTGGCAAACTGAAATAATACACAAGTTTAACACCATTGGAAGCGAAGGAAGTCTGAAACATACCTCAGTAAAGTGGATGTTCCTGCAAAGTGATATAAAATTTCGTTTCGTGACAATGAAGTTAGTAATGATTCAAGGCACTCTGCCAAGGTCCTGATAAACAGGCATACAGATACCAATAATACTCAACCACACGTGCAGTAAAATCATAGTGACAAATTGATGTTAAATGTGTTATAAATAACCAATATCAAGTTACACGCTTTACAAGCACATGTGTGCAAAGAATGTGAAACATTGAATTCTACCCTCGAAAAGTCGAGGTGAATTTTAAACGTACCGTTCTTGGTCGAGCAGTGGACATTCGTGGCTGAAGTATATCAACCCAAAAGACATGAGCATAGTCTTTTACTTGTACAACTACTGACAATTTTGGTTTTCCTCCCTTAAACTTGATATTTATGGGTGTGCGATCAGTGCGATACATAGTGTGTGGGTTTAAGCTAACATGGTCGTTCACATTACTACTATATTTAAAATGATTTTTCGGCACCGAAGCAAGCGCCGTCCTGACGGTATAACTGAAGTACTGCGAGATTCAATGCTGGTCAAACCACACTCGTTCTACCCTCTTTCTGATGCGTTTTTTTTGCTGAGTATTGTAATGCGATACTTAGGTGTGACCTGACTTTGACACAAACGACCTCGACTTTAAGATGGTGAACATAATACTAGTAACAGACGTTCCGATTTGGCTGGAGCCGACCGTCCGACCACGACCAAGACGGAAAGTTCAGACATTGCTACAGACGTTCCGACGGTTGGCTATCCAGCCGTCAGTACCCTTACCATGAGTTGTGACTTTGACGTTTTCGATAACGAGTATCGAGTTTACTATCTGTGCATCTCGTTCGCATTAAAATGGTACAAGCGAGATGCACAGATAGTAAACTCGATACTCGTTATCGAAAACTTCAATGTCACAACTCATGGTCCCTCACCATCCGTCTCCACAACTGTACCCTACAGTTGTCTTTGCTCTGAATAGTGAACGGCCGTCATGCCCGCCACCCTTTCAAAACAGGCGATAGCCGCTATAGTTGTGGCAGCTACATTAGTGCCTCTAAAAAATGGGACAAGTCCCACTAACAAGGAAACCTTTTGTATAATTCTAAAATGTTGATTATTATCTCGCGTTCTGTATGCGCATTCATTCCTTCTCCGTCATCCTCCATGTTGACGTCCTGCGTCGGCGGCGTTGCAAATGCGACTGAGCTGCTTTTGGTCGGAACAAAGCTTCCAGACGTTCCGTTTTGGTTGGACGGTCGGCTTGTCGGATGCGCCGGCGAGCCGACCACGTCCAACCAGTAATAATAATAATTATGTTGGACCGACCGCCCTACACACTTTCCGTTTTGGTCGTGGTCGGACGGTCGGCTCCAGCCAAATCGGAACGTCTGTTACTAGTATAAATTTACTCAGTCACGACACGTAGTCCCCTCCATACTAAATCCGTATGGGAGCGCACCCGCTTATTTCAGCTGCCTTTTACAGAACCAATTAAAAATCTGCAGCGGTTAATACTGTTATGTTTTTGACATATCTAAAGAGTACTTCGCTAGCTGAATGTAGCTTTCCGCGTTTATCGTTATGCGCCATATGCGCGTATTTCCGTATTGAAATTGGTTTTTCGAATTCGAGCCAACCATCCGCTGCCGCTGCTCACATTTTGCCTTCTACCAGTTTTGTCTTGTTTATCTTAGTTTTCTACGCTACCTACCTACTCTGGTTGTCTGGCAGTTAGCGATAAACTCTGTACACTCGTTCTATTTTATTTTTTCTATAATACAGACTGAAAATAGATTCTATTATTTAGATATTACTGTAGGTATTATTGCTGTTGCTAATAGTGTTGGTATCATTTCCAGCCCGCAGCGTGGGCGACGTGCAGTCGGCCGTGGAGCGCATCTTCCCGCTGGTGTACGAGTTCCGCAAGCTGCGCACGCCCGAGGACGAGGAGCAGCCAGCGCGCGGCGCGGGGCGGGGCGGGGTGGGGAGCGGGCGGCGGCGGGGAGGGGCGGGCGGCGCCGGCGGCGGGTGTGAACGACGCCGACGCCGACGCGTGGCAGTGACGGCTGGCGCGGCGTGCGACCGAACTGACCAACTCATTTGGCATAAAAAGCAATAATAGTGTGTGAATTGTCGACGACCTCCGTTGGTTCATGCCAAAGATATTTATTAGGAAGCCCGCCGGGCCCCCGTCCGGACGTATTATTTTCGTGATGCTCCTATTAACTCCTAGTTTGCTTAGGTGACGTCGATTCGTTTTGTCTAAACCAAATTGTTTCTTGAACGATTGATTAATAATTAATTACTATGTTCAGAGAATTAATCTCGGTGCGATACTCAGTTTCGTTTTTCGTTTGCAGTTATGATTGATGAGTAGTAGTGATATTTGTACTAGTGTTCGATAACTTATGTTCTACGAAAGAGATGACTGAACGATTAGTTAGATGTTAGTAATTGTAAATATAAAAGCTTGGACATTATACATTTAATTCAAAAATAACGTATTTGTTTTATTGATTTATTAGTATACAATATAAATTGAAGGAGAGGGGCATTATGCTATTGGACATAAGGCACAAATGGTACAATACAAACTTTGTTGAGAAAGGTGCTATTAGAGGAATAAAGTGAAAACGTTTAAAATGCACAGCCAGTTTTTTTTCTACTTCTAATAGCAATCTTAAGGAATATTTTTACATATATTTTATGCAATTATTTTTAGCTTCATTAACGAACAAACTTAGTATCAAGTGAATAAAAACTAACGTCACTCTAGCTCAAACATAAATAATTCATGCATATTATATGCAATTGATATATTAATTATTCAGATTTTGTACTCTTTCTGTAAATTCATAAAACTAAATGTTTGTGTTGTTACCTAGCTAATCTTGCATATACACAGCAAAAACTTATACATAAATAATGAATATTTCTCGAAGATGAAGCCGAAAACAATTGCAACTTGAAGGTTAACCTACAAAATAATGTTCTAGAAGCACGCTCCGACTTCATTTGTTAGTGGCGATTCACGTCATGGACACATGAACTTTAGAAATACTTCAAAAGGCACTCGAATATTCCAATGGTGCACCATTGGAATATTCCTGTCCATAGTATATTCCTGTACTGCAGTACAGGGCATACCGGAAAGCTCATACATGTATCACCGCTTCCGAAATGCCAAGCTCGGGCGTAGTGGGAAAAAGACTCGCCAATTTACGAATCAGAGTCATGTGTATCGTATTCATCGCTGGTAAACCTCGGGTGCGAGGGTCGCGGGGGCCGCGCCGGCCGGGAGCGCGGCGGCGAGCGGACGATGGCGCTGAGGTTCACGACCGACAGGCGCGGCGTGCGGACCGCTGTGCCTGCAATGTCAATATCAGAGGCCTTATTTCTCGAACACTTGAAACTTGTAATACAAGCGGAAGTCTCTTTCTAACCACAGGTGTCAAAAGTGACTTCCGCTTGTACAGTCAGCGTCATATAGTTGGTAACATCTCAAGTTCGGTACACCATAGAATTTGTATGGTGTACCGAACTATTTGACTACTTTGAATGCTACCATCTATATGACGCTGACTGTATTACAAGTTAGAAGTGTTCGAGAAATAGGCGTCAGTTTGTTTCATCCTAAAACGCTAATAGCAGTGGTAGCTAGTACTTTTCGGTGCAGATTACAAAATGTTGATTGCCCATTGGGTAACGGTTACATAAACAAACTGAATCCTAAAATCATTAAAGTAACCAAACCATTATCTTTCTAAGACAAGCATGAAATAATATAATAATGCACCATTTTCTTCTTTGAGCTGAAAAGAGATCCCTTTTGTTTAGTTTCCATATAACGCATACCTGAAGGACATAAATATATCTTCACGTGCCAGAGGTCACGTTGCACATTCGGGTGCGAATGAGAACAATGTGGTCAAGTTGCCCAACATTGTATGGCTTTCGCATAAAGGGCAAGGTTACGGCCTTAAGTTTTGCAATAAAACGTTATACAACGCTACGCTTGACTTTGTTTACGTAATGAATATTAACGATAAGAACTTGAAACTCGGTACTACTAACGCCATCTACCGACACAGGTGCTACATAATGGCTTCCTATAGAAGGAAGTTTCGGGGAAATAAATAAAACGTGTTTAATTTCTCGTTTCTGTTGGATAAAAAAGTGTGTCGTGTAGGTACCTGTGATGAGGGGTAATAGCGGGTCCAAGTCGGGCTCCGCTCTAGGCTTGGCGCGGCGCAGACGAGTGGAACGCGGCGGCAGCGCTCGCAGCGTCGGCGGCGACGCCGGAGGCAGCGGCGGTGATAACATCCGCGCCGCCAACACACGCCGTTCAGGACTAGAGCTAGGCGACCTGTTATAACAATCTTCATCATGAAAGGATAGAGGTCAGCATCATCAATTACCAAGCACTCGTAACATGGCAAAATGATAAAACGATAATTTGTAAATATAGATTACATTCCCGTTATCCTGATTGAATTACAAATAGCGTCTGTTTATTTCTAGAAAGTAAATGTAAGTGGTTTTAGTCAAATTTATACCTACTTGCTTGTGTCGATAGACCTGACATCCTTGTACCTTGTAGCCATATGAATGTGTGTAGAATCAGAATCACTCGTGTTGCAACTGTGCGGTAAAGGACAAGATTAGTGCGTAAATCCTACATTTTGGTATGTATGTGCGGTAAGTGTTCGTGTGGGGACACTGGGGACCACGTGCGGAGGACTGGCCTTTCTCTGTCGGCGGCGGGGCGCCGGCGACGTCGTCGACCGCGGCTGTCTTTCTTTTTGCTTGGTACTCCTTGACGAGGGGGAATAACGCCGATGTGTCGATAGTAGTCGCAGAGAGCCTTCACTATGGAACGGCCGATTTTGGCATCTGATGTGCTAAGGATATTATTATTCCTCTATTGCAAATATCTTTGATTGCAATCAAATATAATGGCGCATTATAGGAGCGGAGAAATAATTCTAAGAAATAATTGTATACTCCCTTTGACAGCTTATAAGCATAAGACGCCATATATTTTTAAAATACGAAATTAACGTAAATTTTTCACAACCAGAATGATCGCGGATTAATACCTTCAAAATTATGGTTTGTATATACCTACGACGACTAAGACGTAAAACAAGAATATACCGGGTGTGGCCTGTAATAGGAGCAAAAATTTTAGGGATCGCTTCTACACCACGAACGTAACAACATTTGTTCTACAACTTTAAATAATTGGGTAATATATTACTTGTGATTTTTTCGAACAAACTAAATAGTATTTTCAATGAACAACATCCAATAGTCTAGTTGACATTTACTGTCAGCCTACAAACTTCATAGTTTTTGCAATACATTGCTTGCTTGGAAAAACTTTTTTTATTAATATTTATTTAACAATAACTTATTTTCAAAAGTCGTAGAACAAATGTTGCTACGTTTTTGGTGTAGAAACGATGCCTAAAGTTAAAGCTCCTATTACAGGCCACACCCGGTATAGAGTACCTTACTATATTTTTAAACTAGATGGCGCTAGTTACACCTACAATTGGGGTAGCTGAGGAAATACTTAATCATTTGGCACACCATAGTAAACTTGATGGGAACGTTAAGTTCAACATTTATTTGTTCTGATAAATTATAACTATATACTCCGAGTCTCTAGCGTTAGTACTCTTTATTATACTGTGTCTCTAGGGTGAGATAGTAAAAAAAAGTTGCCTAGATGTCGCTAGTAGGCCTGAAAGTTCTGACTGAAAGAGATACTCAAAATGCGATTCCCACTTCAAATACTAAATGTTGCACCTGCACATTTCCGATTTTCCGATTCTACGTCTGTTTGCGCCGATGAACACAAGATGGCGTTAGTAGTAACTCATTCCTTGTATAAAATTAACAACATACTGAAAAGGATACAAGCATCTTCAGTATAATGTATATAAGGTCCCTTGGGAGTGAGCCTGCTGCCTCCCATAGAGGCGAGGACGGTGTAGGCGTCAACGGCGCCCTCGGGCCGCGCCCGGCGCGCCGTGCCGGACGCCAGCGGGTCCGCGTTGTACAAGCACGCCTCGGGCCGCCAGGCTTCAACGCGGGACGCCAGGAACTTTGGGAGGACGGCGTGACGCTCGAATCTACAGGATTGTTTTTTTTTTACAAGACTGACCAGCGTTTGATCTCAGTCGCACCTGATGGTAAGTGTCGACGAGGTGTAGCACGCTGGTTCAGTAATAGCCTATTCACTCTTGCCTTGAAGAGACCCAAATTATCTTTCCGGGAGTACAAACGAAGGGAGCAAATTCCATTCCTTAGCAGTCCGCATTAGGAAGGTAGAAGCGAATCGCTTCGTGCGAATGAATGGAATATTCACAACGTAAAGATGAAATCGCTCCCCTCGCCTGGACGTCCGGTGATGGAACGGAGATGGCGGAATTAAGTCGTGCAATTCCTGAGCACACTCTCCAAAATGTATCCTCTAAAACACAGACAAACTAACAACCTTTACAACGGTGCGACTCCGACGCCGGTCCGACGGTGTGATTTTAAACATTAATTTAATTAATTTAATTTTCAATTTTGTTATTCAAGTAGGCCTAGCAACAAGCACTTTTGAATAGTCAAATACAAATATAATCTTAATCGAATAATTAATTCATTAATTAATTAATACAGAGCAATTAATTGGTAAAATTATAACAATATAATATTTATATATATCAATAATAATGTCACAATAGTATCAAAAATAAAATAAAAAATATTTTAAACATTAAACATCTTGTATATGATTTCATTATGAATTCAATAAACTACTTTTTAGCATTAATTGACGTTGAGTTGGTGATTTCTTAGATGTTAGTCTTTCTTAAATCTACTGGGTATTTCTCATGTTACTTAAGGACTATAAAGCCATTTACCCACCTGTACACGTCGTCATATGAGTTTCCTCTAACGAAAACTCCTTCAAAGCTAATGTCCGCATGCAAGTCGATAATGAAATCCAATTGAAGAGACTGCAAAACAAATAATTGATTACATTACAATGATCATTTGTTATTTATATTTCTTTTCAAATATAATTAGTAAATACCTAACTAAAATTTACATAACAAGTACAAAAATGAATCTATCTACCAGTGGTTTCTGCTGACTTGTTACCAACCTGCTAATTACGACTATAAAAAACTAAAAGGAAAGGGTGGTGGTAATGATATCAATCCAAGTGTGGTTGAGTCGGTACCGAGCAGGCCGCTGACGGCTCGTACAAACTGTCCCATGAGAGGGTCAGACCCAAGGTACCTTCTCAGCAACGAGCTTGGACACGAGATCGTTGACAGCCACAGCGGCAGGATGCGCCCAGGTGGTGGCTGTCACCCAGGCGCGGTTGAGATCGGCGCCCAGCAGGTCCGAGCGGTGATTGCCCAGAAACACGCCGTCGGGGTTTAGCATCGGGACCACCTGACGAACAAAGTTGGAATCACCCTTCTATTATAAAGTGCGGTGTGATAATTAAGTACAGTGAATGCGATGTCTATGGGAATGATGGGATACTAAGAAGATTCATAAAGTGCCCATACAATCTTGCAACTGGCTTTTAATTTAAACGTTACATTGTCTAATTTTGCTTACTTGGAACAGAACATTAAAACATATAATGCGAATTCACACGATATAAAAGAATTCATAAGGGCCTGATATTTCTTAAGCTGTGCGAAAGAATTAATACCTTGTAACATTACTAATTAGGTACTCAATAAAAGTTATCTCTTGCCTGAATAGCCACGTTGCTGCGAAGCGCCAAAGCCTTTTCCGATGAAGTTAAAAAATAATCAAGGAGACCTGTAAGTAAATAATAAATCTGAAATTGCTCACTAACTGCAGTAGGTACCTAACTGTCCGCAAATAGTAAAATTTATTCGTCCGCAAATAGGAAATTAAAAGTAACACATCGAAGAGAACTTTTGTCTTTAGGTATTAGTTATATTTAGTACTCTTACGTACCCGGAACAATGGTGTTCCGGACATTTGCGAGGCGTACGCGGAGCCAGATTGAGCCAACGCGCAGAGGCCCTTTCGAGAATTTAATGAAATGTATGGGGTACACTAAGCGGATGATGCCCATATATTTAATACTTATAATTAGAAAAAATGTGAAATATATTCATTAAGATATAGATGAGACCTTGGCAGATGAAAGACGACGGAGGCTCCCCGCCATGCGTGCGCGCAATGATGAGCACGACGCGCTTCTTCAGACCACCCTTGCCCTTTACTGCGGATTCCTCTCTGATCGCACTGTCCTGGACCTTAAGGTCTCCGATGGTGATGAGGTCAACCTTTCGTTTTTGCTGCAAGTTTACAAAAAATTGCGAGAACTTCACAAGAAAACAAAAGGTATGTATGTAGGTGCTTGGTAGTATAAATGGCAGTTTTTTAAGGTCTATTGAGAACTTTAGATTCGCTTACGTTAAAAGTTTCAGATATTGAACCGTTGCATTTCTAGTGGCCGCTACCGAGAATGAGATATGCTGCATTTGTAGGAAAATGTTAACGTAGGGTACAGATATCCTGGTATATAATAAGTATCGCCATTATTCTTAATGAGGTCTACGCAGTGTATTTCTAGCAGAAACAGTGTGGTCGCGCTTTTCTCACGGCGCGCGGCGTGAGCCTGGAATACAGGTAGGGCATGGTCGCCATACAGAATCAAAACTTCCCCCAATCGAATCCGTACCTAAATTCGTCTGCTCAGCACATTGGTGACGTTGGTGACTTAATAGTTCCCAATTACCGTAGTTTGTGCTATGCTCTCCCTAGCAGCAAACGTCTGGGCGCGCTTCTCCCACAGCGTGAGGTATTTCTGCAGCCGCGAGTAGGAGTAGGGCACGGCCGCTGTGAAGTGGTAGACGTCTTCCTCGCGATCGAAGCCGAAAGCGAGGCTCAGCACGCGCCGGCCGCGGTGCACCGGGGACTTGTGGTAGAAGATAAAGCGACGGGGTATGCGCTGCCTGGGATAACGAACAGGTCTGATAATAAGATGTGATAGCGAATATTGCAACAAAAGAAAAAGATGATAGCTATAAGGTTTGTTTTTGGTACAAAGTCGCAATTTATTTTTATTTCTGTTAATAAGTTACGGATAATATTTGTTTTGGTATAAATAAATATTTGATTAATGCCAAATTTTATTAAACAGTTATTAGGATTAAATACTATATTAAATACTGATTTGAGTGATTTGAACTTTCACGGATTTTATACATTATTGTCGTCGTGGTCGAAACGTCGGATGTTAATGTACCAGGTTAAGTCCTGTTTATTTGTAATAACACTCGTACATTTGTTTTCTATTGTTAATCAATATGTATTTTTTTTTATACAAATGAGCGATGGTGGCCTAGCTGTAACAACGTGCGACTTGCAATTCGTTTCCGGAACTTACGAAATATCATTTGATATTTACTAGTCTATTACTCTCAATAACTGTATGTACTCGTAAGTACCTTAATTCAGTAAGAGTCAGTTTCGAGGTAGAGTAACATATACTAACTCTGAACGGTGAAGTATATTTACACGTAGTTAGGATCAGCTATTAGCGTAGCTATTATAGGCACCTAAACACATGCATGGTCTTGATTACATTCGGAGTGGGGCGCGGCGCCGCACAATCAAAGTGTCGAGCTTGATCGTACCGTGTAGGTATAAGTAACTTACGTTTTATACGGAAATAATTGCACATCAGCAAGCACACGCTAGCTAATATTGCCGAGGCACGGTGTTGTTTTACCTAAGTTAATGAGAACTTACCATTTCGGACGCGACGTCGAGCGGACCAGCGGTGTCATTTCCCCGTTGTATAAAGTTCTTTCTTTACCCAAGTTGACAATATTGAATATTACTCTCTGAAATTTGATGAGTACACATTTAAAATTGTTTGATAACTTATATAGTGTTACAAAGTGTCTTTGGTTAATAATCTGTCGAAGTTTGAATGTGGTCGACAAGGCATCGTGTTACGCTTGGCAGTTAAGGACTCAAGGAAAAAGGACTGAAATGTTCATGTATGATACTGTTTTCTAGACGATGAAAAATCGTCTAGGTCTCGACATCTACAGCGCCTCAGTAATAAGCTGGCCTTATCTTTCAGTCATAGTGTAAGTGATTAAGAAGCACTTAAAGAAAACGAACCTGATCCTGTTTAACATTTTCCACGGTAAAATTGTACCAGAACCGCGAGCGCGGGCGGCAGGTGTCAGGCCTCACGAAGAGGTCATACTCGAGCTCCGTGATGTGGTCTGCGCGGCCCAGGTTGCCGCACTCGAAGGCCGCGTCGAAGCACAGCTGGCCTCGCTTGGCCTTGCCGCTGTGTCCCGGCGGCCTCACTATCAGCCGGTTCAGATTACCAAGGCCTCCTTCTCCATCGCTTTCTTCGCTGTCTGGTAAATTAAGAAACCCAAGTGGTTAGCCCTGAAGACACCCACGTGGAAATAAGTGATGGAATTTTCGGCCAAGTTATGAATAATATCACTAAAATGGAATGGAAAACGAGTTGAGGAACGGCTTTCAAGATTGACACCTTAGATTTACCAGTTGTCGATCCACAGATATCATAGTATTAGACTCGTGATCGTCTGGCCATCTGATACCAGAGGGTCGTTTCATGGTAGGTATTTATAAAGTTTAATACGTATAGGGGCCGATTTTTGAGAGTCGTGCACACGAATTCACAAAACTTTGAGAACACAAAAGCTTCTTAACATTATTGCACAATATGTATACTTTCGATACCCACGATTATTAATTTCTATAATTCATCCTACTAAAATACCATTTCTTCGTTTCTGACTGAATTTAAATTTTCACGATTCGAGCGTCGAGTGCTCAAAAATCGGCCCCCAGGTAGTGCCTTCAGATTGAGGAGGTAGAATCGCGCTACTTATTTTAGTCACCGCTATCTGATTTTATGTGAAGTTATCAATGTAAATACCATTGATATCCCTTGTGTATATGGAGGTGTGCTCCAGGTTGTTTGGGTACGAACTCATAGTTAACACTGATTGTGTTTCCGAGCGGGAACCGTTCCCGGCCTAGATGGCGCCTACCTGTTAACTTGCTACAGGTTGTTTCATTTACGAATGTTTGTAAATTCTGGGTCCGAGGACCACTGACTAAGTCGGTAGCCAAGTAAACTAAATAGCTCTTTTTAGTTTTCTTGGTCACATCTTTACCTATCAACCTTATGAATCTTTTTCACTGTACATATTTTTATATTAACTATTTGCAACTGAGATTTGAGTTTTTTTTAATATTGACATTTATTTATAATATTTATAATATTGACATTTATTTAGTATATACAATATTACATAACTACGAGTAGGTACTTAACCACTTACTACATTAAATCTAAAAAAGGCCCTTGAGGTATTGTACCATTTGATAACAGACACATAATAACATAAAGATTATATATAAAGGAAAATATACCATAACATAATTATAAACCTAACCATACACCTAACCAATTCAGTTACTTTCGCTACCCCGAGTACCTAATGGATCAAGTAAACATTCATTTGCAGCAGGTATTTATATTTTTATAAACCAACGGACGGTTCCTTCCGTCCGTCACTTCACGCCAGTAACATATGTATATTATATTATGTATCGTCAAGATTGTTTAGGCGGTTACGGTTACGGTTTTTATACGATAACAATCATCCTATATAGTCCTCGTACCAGTAGTTTAAACTTAGTGCCCATAAGATTGGCGGTGAGTCTACGATGCAAACCGTTTACAGCGACACGCCACCCACTAACGATTGAAAGATAACCTATTTATTGCGAATTGATTTGCAAACACCTTACACTCATGCAATACTACACCATCGGGGTCGACGTGCTGTGAGTACAGTCAGCAGTTAATTTATTTTATTGTCATTACTAAAGTCAGCGATGGATAATGTTTATACATCATTTATATGGTGAATGAAGTCTGCATAATGATCCCACAAAAACTGGTCCACAAAGGCATAGTCTAAAATATATGAGGTTTGACGCATAATTATTTTATTTTAGCCAATCAAAACGTTGATGGACCGCTATGACCACTTTTTTTAATAGCGGGAACTTGCATATTGTCTGATTAAGGGGGTAAGGAAGTAACTGTCAATAGAATATTGTGGGGTTATTATTGAGGTGTGTACCAGCTATTTATGAGGCGTATACGCGTAGTCAAAGTCAGAGGTCGAGCCATTTCGACATTTTTTTAAAGATATTAATATAGGAAGGCATTTAAAGGGATGCTGCTTGAAAGAGTTATTTGAATGTAAAATGTAGTACAGTCAAGTGCAAAAATACGTACCGAAAGAATCCTTTCATAAATACGTCCTAAAACCTTATTTACTGTACAATAGAGTTGCTCGGTACATATTTTTGAAACTTTGGCAGTGAACGAATTTTTACACTTGACTATACCTACCTACTAAAGTATCTTTAAATTATTAAATGTAATGTATCGCCTAACGATCAGACAGAAAAGAATAAATTTAATCCTGGAATGTTATTTAAAATTGACATCTTGAAGGTTAGTTGTTTACATGAAATAGCAGCATTGCTTACAGCATATGTATATTGTATGTGGTGTGCAAGACCGGATAGCGTGAGGCAGGCCCGCCGCCCGGGTGTCGTGTTTCTAGCCCACATGCCTCGTAAAACAATTCTAGCAGGCACGATAAACGTCTTCAAGTCACCTTAGATTAGATCTATTTGTCACAGTATACATTCCCTATTGCTTGCTAATTTATAAAACTTAGTAAACAAAATGTTATTTTTATGACTCAACATCCCTTTGTAGTCTAAATGTGTATTTTTCGAAAAGGTTCAAAATTAAAAAATTAAAATAAAAACAAAAGTTTGACGAACGCTTAGGACTTCGAAATAAATCATTAGATATCTAAAATTTGAAACCCGTTACGTTCCACGTACACCTTATTTATGATTATGACAAATGACTCATATAATTGTCATGTCGCAATATTAGAAACTCATTTCTTACCTGACATATCTAGTGCTGCTAAGATCTTCTTCCTAAACTATACCTCACTACGAATCTATCACATTCTTTATCTTTCCATACTAACTCAATAGAGTTATTATAATTATAATAACAAACATTTATAGCGGCTACATTTTTCTTTAGCTCACTTGGATGTCGTTGCCAGGGTCAGTCGTCATGCGACATTTTCGTGTTATAATAAAAACAAAAAGGTTTCGTAGGACGCATAAACATGAGCAGCGGTTGCTAGGCAACGCGCAACGGCCGCGTAAGCAACACGTGCTACAGATTTCACAAACTGAAACTACGAGCTACAACGTAATGAGGGAGCGTTCTAAACACCCCAGCGTAGCCTAGTGTAAGTACAACACTTACTTCAAATCCTGTTGTATACAACAGGAATGGACATGTCCAGGGCATACGTAGTTAAATACAAGCTGGTGATGAGACAACTTCACACTAAAATTATGAATACGATCAAGTTTAAAGGCTTTGTGTTAGAATTGGTATCTGCAGGCGCAGTCAAGGCGACAAGTTTTATAATAAAACTAGCTTCTGTCCGCGACTTCGTCTGCATAAGATCCCACGGGAACGCATTACTCGGATTTCAAGTAATAGAATGTTTTAAGTGACATATTTGTCTTTTCATGTAATAAATATAAATTTTCTTCTTTATCGTTCCCTTAGTGCTGAGGATCGCGACCGTATAGATCGTTTCCATAAAGTGCTGTCATAGGTCATGTGGAGTGCATAAATTAACCTTTAATTTGGCAAAGTAATAAAAAAAACGTGCGTTCCAGCCTGAGCGGATCTGAATAGTCCTGAATATTTTTAGTAAATTAAATAAATAAAAGAATCGTCAAATAATGTGTATCACCGGAGGTACGCAGCCAAATTAAGGGTTAAGGCCCGCCGACCATTCTGCAGCGTTGAATCTCATCCATCATCATAAATATCATAATACATAATTTTAAGTAGGATGTATGTACGTGACTCTTCGTTTGATTTAACAGTGCGAAACATTTTAATATATCGATTGCGTTGTTCGGAATGCCAATAAAAATATCAAAATGTTTCAGCATCACGCGAATATAAGTATGTCGTGATAATCGAAGGTGCTGTAAGGCATTCTTGGTCTTGTAACTCAAAAAAATATTGTATGTAGTTTACTACCATTAACTTGCGATGCTCTCCATTTATTTTCGATGGCCCAGGCAGGACAATTTATCTCCTCCTCATCAGGTGAGGCAGAGTCTCTCTCACGCTCTGTAATAAATGAAATACCTCACTATTTGGAATATCGTTAAAATATTATTGATTAAGTGAAAACCATTTGTATTGGTGGGGCCTAAAAAAAGATCAGCAACTTCAGGAACGAGAACATTAACTCTGTGTAGCAAATAAAACGGCAGTAAATACGAACATGTGGTTTATTAATAAATAATATATTAATCGATATATAATACTACTCGGCAATCTCGGCACCACAAGACGCGCTCGCGCATCGCAAACATGGAACAAAGCTCAACGGAACACAAACAACTCCCAGACTCCGCACATGTAATATCGAACACTTACTCTACTATGTACACATATCTATTTCTTATATGCCGCCCTCACTACCGATTACCCATCAATACAATTTAGAGAAAATGTTTTAAATACAATAACAACTGGACACAAAAGTCCTAATTTCTAAAAACAAAATTACATACATATAATAATTATAATGTTTTGACATAGCAGCATACTTACATGACCACTTGGGTGTATGTTTCAAGCGGACATATTCAGACTAATAAAATATGATAATAACGTGTGATCATTTCGGTGCCTACTTATATATCGGCTATATACCCTGACATTAATATCGTATTGCTAACATATTGCAAAAATCTAAATATGCTTTATCAAGTAGTTACTTTGGTAGTAAAATGTAATGCACCGATAAAGCGGCCCGACATTTATATAGGGTCAATCATATATCGTGAACAGTAGTATTTTTTTCTAACTTCATATATAAACAAGTTGCAATTGAATGTACCTATTTTAACGTTGGTTTTTATCACTTATTTTAGGTACTGTTAAAGGTGATAATATGATATTGAAGTAAGTATGAATTAACTAAAATGTTTTGTTTTTTTGTAACGGCCAGTTTGATAAGCTGTTATAAGTTATAAAATCCTGAAATCAATCGTCAATAATAAAAAATACATAAAAAAATCTTGCCTGTTTTTAGTGAGAGTCAGGCGTTCAATTGCTACCTACTTGTTTATCAAGATAGAAAAGCATAAGTACTACTACTGTTCACGATTTAAACATTAGACATTTCATATACTATCAATGGCCAAATAAGAGTGTTGCTGTTATTACTTAAGAATCATTTTTACAAATAATTAGTCAACACTTACAACGAAAATTTACTTTAAATTAGGTCTAAGTACAACAACATACCTATCAATATATTAAACAAATGTTATTCATATGAAGAAGAATGAGTTTTATTAGAAGCTAAATAACCGTGATGGACTAGAAAGTAAGCAGTTCATTAAATTGCCGTCTTATTTATAAGTGATGCCATACTTAACCTAACATTTACAGAAATAAACTTCAACTCCTATTTTTGTTATTCGTGGCATGTGTCATTCGACTGTGCTGGAATGTTCGAAACCCTATAAGTAATTAAGCTATAATTATTCATATCTACTGCAGCGGTGTCGCGTTTGGTCTTTTGAATCACATTTTAACTTATAAAACTATTAGGTATATTATGTTTGTGCCTACACCAGTAGGTATTAAACAATAAACCCGTATTACAGTGTGCTTATTGGCCATCAACTCATGTAGTGCTTATTGGACTTTTCTCTTTTTCCAATCACCATATTAATTGATAGTAATGTTTACCTACAAAAAACAACATAATTAGGTAGACATGTTTTATCAGAAAAGTTATTAACTTTACACTTTTTCTCTATTCAAGTTTAATTTACAAAATAACTTTTATTTGTATAAATTTTATACGTTCATTTGCAAAGTCTACAAATAATAATTAATTTAGTATGTCAAAACAATATTGTACTGCTTTGTGAAATATATCATACCCATCGGTAGCCACATTATAGGGGGACACATTGATACCAATATATCGAATCCACAAATCTAAACAAAGATATCAATTATGTACCATTTTAAACATCCCTACGACCTTTGTCCTTTTTTTTGGACAATTGTTGCTTTGGAAAGGTTTCTCTGCCACTTCCACCATGTGTTAGCAGTAGCAAAAATTAAACCATATTTATTTACCTAAAGGCACACAATTCCTTAACCATAGCAAAATAAATAAATTTATTAATGATGCACGAAAATATTATATGTATTCGCAGCCAATTTTATGTATTTAATGAATGCGTATTCAGTTTTTTAGATACAATACCAACATTTATTTAATTAGGACAATGCGACTAGTAATAATATTGTTACAGTGGGAGAGGCAGTCAGCAGCAGAACTTGATAAGCGGGCCACGTGTTCAGAATGATCTTAGCACGCTCTTAGTCTCTTAACAATAAAGCCGTATCTAGCAAATTTTTAACACTTCGCCTGCTTCAGCAACATTTGCTGCTGACTGTACATAAGTTCCAATTAAAGTTGGTATCGTATCTTACACATCTATATACTCAAGTATATCATCATTAAACATTACTCGTGTGTCCTAGCGCCTCTGATCTACAGCGGGCACAAGAATTGGACTATTTAACTCGAGTAAACGCAGAAGGTTAGGTGACCTATCACTATCAAGATTATATACAATAAAGCGACCATCATAACCTACATAGGTCCATCCGTAGGTCGTAAAATATCGCAAGCCAAATGAATGCAAGTGGACATCTGCCATACCATAAATAATATATTTCAACAACTCGTTTTTCGGTAACGACAACGGTCACAGACTAAACAAATTCTGGCTGTGGAGGAGCCTCACATGTGGCCTATCAAAACACCAATCGACAACTTCGTTCCATACGCAACACGAAACGAAAACTACTGGTCACTTTTTCTATTTCTCTTATCTTTGTTTGATCTTATCCCATATGAGTATGGCTACATACTTAAACCTAGGAAAGAAACTGGCTATTCGTAGGTAGCAAATTATATATTTTATGGTAGCGTACCTAGTCCCTTTCTCTACAAGGGACAGTTTTTTTATAGTTAAAATTAAGGTATGGCTTTAAGCCTGGTTCATTTATGAACTTGGTTTATGATCTATGTGCCTTTTATTCCAAATTTTTATTACATTTTCAATATTCGCATGAAAATTGTTGCTTAGGTTAGTGAATTGCTCATAGCAATATATATCCCAATTATTTGAATTTGATAACATCAATAGAAGAATCAATCGGAAAAGCTGCCGAAACCAGTTTCGAACAATACTTTGACGCGTAAAAGTCAAAAACTACCACATTTTTTTTGTAATTGTCCGAATTCTAAATTTTGTACCGACACACGGTGATACGCAACCCGAATTAAACTTCCAGCTGGTCGCCGTAGCCGTTGGTCGTGGAGCGACTGGACCCGTTCCCGTCGCGTCGGCGGGATCACGACTGGTCGCAATCGGTGTAGTGCGAGGGGCCTTCATTGGAGCAGACTGAGTCCTCCGGCGTGCGGGAGGCATCGCCCGCCTCGCTCGCTTCGACCGCACTGGCGCTGCCGCCCGCTTTGCCCTTGCCTCCTCGTCGTGCCTGTAGCGCCTGGGTACAGAATCATATGTGAGCGATCTATAGACACGTCGTCACTGACGAACAGCAGAGCGTGTTGACTTTTTATAATAAAAACATTTTGACAATAATCTCACTCGCATCATTAATGTGCGTTTATCTAATGTTATGATAAATCAATCTTGAGAGGTAAGACTATGTGATCCGCAACTAACCTTTGGCTCAAAGAACGAGGATTTTAAAAAGCAGTGGCTTAAGTAATTACTTTTTCCTTTGGCCTTTTCGCTGCCTTTTAGGTTTTTGGCTTTTAGGTATAAAAGTCAACACGCTTCAAACTATCTAGTGCAGTAAGACAGGTCAGGATGAAACGTGAATCATAACTTATTCGTGTAGCATCAGTTTAATCTCTACAAACAAACGTCAGCGTGATGAAAGACGCTCAAAGGAAGATCAAGCCGAACGGCAGAAATAGCGAACAAAAACATCCGTTATTATGATTTCAATCGAGGAAACTCGTTTGAAATATAAAGCGGAGAATTCCGAGCGGAGGCCGGGCTCCCAATGGCGGTTGGGGACCCGGGTCGCCGCAACAGATAAAGCGGACATCCGAAACATTGCAGACGGACAGGGGTGAGGCCGGGCTCGGGCGTGGCGAGGGCGCAGGGCTCCGGGGACATGCGGGTGCTCCACGTCAGTGCACATGCGATATTATCACACCTTTCCTTACCTTTTCGCGACTGCCCTTTTTCTACAGTCGGTGTGAAATGGAAGATGAAACATTTAATTAATGGCAGTGAAGATAGAACACCGACACAGAAGGGTTGAGGTATCAGATAGTTACAGTCCATGAGATATTTCGTTATAACAGGAACAGAGGTTGGCACCAATACGTAATATTAGGGGCAGGTTTAAAAGTACATATGTTAATCTGTAAAAATACGGGACGCAACCAGGAGGTAATAATTATGTAGTACCTAAGTAAATAACTAAGGACTTTACATTACAGGTGTCTTTTAGGTGTATATGCCAACTATACTTTACTGGCCAGAAAGTTAAAATATTTTGTTGGTTCTTTTGAACAAATGTTATTGTTTTTCTCAAAACCTTCGCTATTGAGTGTCCGTGTGGCGGTCTTAGGTACCTACATTGATAGTGAGGTGATAATGAAAATCTTTAAATAAGTGTTCATAATCATATAGCATGTGAGGTGTGATCAAGTAAACAGTTATTTCAGTCGGTATATGAAAACCTTTGTTAGTTAATGAATCCATTCCTTTATAACTTTATAGACTAATAGTCTAATCTTAACGTGCTTTATATGACCTACTGAAATAAACAACTTCGTAAGATATCCAATAAAATATGTTCTATTTAATTCTACAAGATAATTGCAACAGATGTAATTTGATAGCTGATTTTTGTCACTATCAGTTCGTAGCCCATTATTGCAATAGTACTGTTTCGTTTGAAACTAAGGTTTGAAATTACCTAAATGTTGGTAAGTTCGAAAATGAAAATATCTAATTAAAGGTGACGAACCTATTATTACCCTGACTATATATGTAATTTTATTCATTTGGCGCTTGCTGCATGTGCTGTTAAATGAGGTGTAGATAAGTATGGTATGATGCAGGGTCGGATTATACCTTTATAAAGGCCTGTCTACCCAATGCAAGACTCGGGACCTCTCCACTTCTCACTGGGTTAAGGTAAGTACACTAACATCCAAGAATCAGTTAAGAAGTATGGGGTCTACAAAGACTAAACGGTTGTCAGGATTGATTGCCTTCGCGGATAATCCAACTCTGATATGATGCTGAAACATGTTGACTCAGCACCACGTATACCTGCAAGGAAAACCGCCTGTGCGGCGGCTTGCGTCCCCCCCTGCGCTTGCTGATATGAGGGTTGTCCCGCCGGAGCGTCTTGTTCCTCAGGATCTCCAACTGCACGTAGAGCCGCTTCAGCTCAGCTCGCACTTCCTCCGACGTGGGCTCCTCTTCGCCTTCTACGCCGAAGCCCTCCGCCGGACCTCTACGCGACACCTGAAACCACGACAAGATTTTGTAAACATTACCGTTCCTCCCTATTGCCTTGTTCACTAATCACTGCGAAATGGAACACTCTTAATGAAATTACACTAGATGAAAATTGTATCAAGCATGTACCACACAAGCTTGGTACAATTCCCATCTGGTGAAAGACGGCATCTATAAATAGCTGATTTGAATCTACATAAAAGCTTTTCATGCGCAGTACGCTTACTTCCTGTGCAAGTGAGCGCGCGCGATACCCGTGCCACAGTCTCGGGGCGAGCACGCACGCCAGCGCCGCGCCCGAGGACACCTGCGCGCGCGCCGTGGCGGCCAGCGGCTCCTGCTCCGGCGCAGCGCCGGCCAGCGCGGCTCCGCGCCACGCCAGCCCACTGCAGAACTCGAATGCGAGTGCGGCCGCCAACCAGCCCCGTTCCTGCACATATATACATTTAATCAATTTCTGCAGATACCTATTCAACTACGTTTCTTTAGTTATGTATACTCAATATAGCGATTAACTAATGCACTTTTAGGAATCATCAATGGTTCTAGCTTTATGAGATTTTGTTCGCCCCCATCCCGCCACCTTCAAGTCAGCCATGAAGTTTTTCCAGTTTTAGTAAAAAAAAAATAGAAGCTGGATTCGCAGTCTGCGTCGGTTAGCCAACGCGAATGTCTCATGACTATGCTCCTCGTTACGGAGTGAAACATGTCGAGCAATATTCGATTTATAAAACTTGAGTTACCCGCTTTTATCCAATTAATATGTTTCAATCTCACGATAGTTTTGTGTTTAAAAGCTGGATTCATAACAAACAACGTACATACCTCAATGTATAACAAATCAATAATCATATTCTTACTTAGCTAATATATTTACACAACTTTACACTATACGTTTTCCAAAAATCATATTATTCCTTGATAACACTGTTACGATATTCACCTGGAAGGGCACATTTGCGTTCCTGGCTGCATAGGCGATCCTGGCGCCAGCAGCGAGCAGCAGTAGTTCTGCACCAGCTGTGACATGGTGCCATGCCGCATTGGTGCAGCCTTCTCGCTCACATGCGGCCGTCGCAGTAAACGCTGCCAAGTAACACGCAGCGCCACAGAGCATTGCACCTACTATTCGAAGCACCTGGAACATGTATAATGTGCTATCATCATCACTATTTCAGCCGAAAAACTATTGCATTTGGCCATATAACAAAAAAGTCACTCAAAGAGCAATGGAGAGGGCTATGTTGGGAGAGGGGACAGTGGGGACACCTGCGTGATCGATTTCATCCGCAGTAGAACCAAAGTTACCGATATAGCCCTCCGGATCGCCAAACTTAAGTGGCAGTGGGAGGGCACATTGCGCACAGAACCGATGGCCGTTGGGGCGGAAAGGTTCTGGAGTGGCGACCACGAACTGGAAGACGCAGCGTAGGTAGGCCTCCCACAAGGTGGACCGACGACCTAGTTAGAGTCGCGGGATACCGCTGGATGTGGAAGGCGCAGGATCGGTCTTCTTGGGTAGTTCTGGGGGAGGTCAATGTCCAACAGTGGACATCTTTCGGCTGACATGATGATGATGATGATACAACAAAAAGGTTTTTCCGTAACATCCCACACCACACACCACATAGAGGCGTACCTCAGAGTCCCTAGGGGTCCACCGGTGCGCCTTCCTAGTCCTGAACTCAGCCAAGAGCACCCACAGCCGCAGCACCACGGACCCGTAGCACGCCACGAAGCCAAGCTCGCGCAACCACGCGCCCGCGACGCAGCGCCAGCGTGGCTCCTTGATGTACTGCGTGGCTGCCTGCATAACATGATAAAACACATAATTATTCTTTTGTTTTTGGGTTCAGATAAATATCAAATATAAACAAATATTACGGGAATATTCTGATACACAAATTGACTGAGCCCCACGGTAAGCTCAAGAATGCTTATGTTTTGTGTAATCGGTCAACGATATATATAATACTTAAATACACATATAAAACACCCATGACTCAGGAACATATATCTGTTCTCACATTGAGATTTGAACACAGGACATAGGCAGGGTCACTACTCACTTGGCCAAACCTGTCGTGCTAGCATTGCGCCTATGACCTACATATGTGACATGTGTATTTACATTTTATGCAACAACTGTTATCTACTAATTATCAACTAAATAGCAAAAAAAAAGTGAGTAATTAATCATTAACACGTTCGCTGCGGTATTGGGCCTATTGACCCCTCACAAAGTATGGTTAACTGCGATGTTAACTAATTGCCGCAGCGAAGGTGTTAATTGTGTCGCTTAACTTCAAACTCGGGTAAATCCATTCTGCTTTAAGGTTGATTATCTAAAAAAAATATATAATAATCTGAATGCTTATCAACCTTAGAGCAAAATGGATTTACCTGAGTTTAAAATTAAGCGACACAAATGAATTTTTTGAAACAATATAATTTGTATAAAATTTTTTTGAAAGTTTGGTAAACTAACGAACATACTAATCTATACTAACATTATAAATGCGAAAGTAACTCTCTCTGTCTGCCTGTTACCTCTTCCCGCTTAAACCGCTGAACCAATTCGGATGAAATTTGGTATGGAGAGAGTTTGAACCCCGAGAAAGGACAGGATATTTTTTATCCCACAACCATACTTTAAAGATGGGCATGGCTGGCCGAAAAAGTCACGAGGAAAATCTAGTAATAAATATATATTTTTTATCTCTGTTTATTTATTTCATTTCTTAAGATAGGTTTTTAGCGGGTTCTTATAATACTTATTTCGATGATGTTACATTTTTGTAGTAGGTATATAAATTTGCTGTCATCATAGTTTAGGATGAATTTTATTTATAGTTTTAATTATTAATTGTACGAAGAAGATTTATTTTGAACAACAATAAAGACGTTTTTTTTTTTAGATTAGAGGAAAATAGAATATCATTAATAAATTCCCCATTTATATTACACATATTATATAATTAAAAACATAATAATTTAGTCTCGTCTGCACCAACGTAAAACAAACTGTCAATAAAATGTTAATGCTTGACAGCGAACCCGTTCTTCGGCTGAAATCGATCCCCTATTATACCAGATCGCGTCACTCGCGCAAAATAACTAAGTACCGACATTAGCCTGCAGGTACTCTTTAGTATACATGTACAAACAGTACACAGTAGTTATACAATGTTGTAGTTGTTATTTCCGCCTTAGAAAAGTAAAATCGAGTTCTGCTATCGAATATCACAAGAAAAACTGTTTTATGCAATAAATGTATTTGCATTTTCATTTCTTTCACGTTGATGACTATATGACCACAATAATTGGTAGTACTCGTAAGATGGTAAACTATTTGACTTTATTGATATGTCACTTTATCGACTGTCGATAAAACAAATGATGTAACATTGATTAGCCCCTTAATTACACACTTAATTCACTTAATTACATCCGTCACACGCACAATGATAAGTGAATATATCTATACTACTATCTATAGTGAGTGGACATATTTAAAAGAAATAACATATGTAATATTTAAGATAGCAGTTCTTATTTCTAATAAACACTCCAACAGATAAAGATAACGTAACAATCTTGAACAAGTGCATTATTTTGTCGCGAGACCTGACAGGGGGGGCTCACATAACGTCAGATTACACGCACAAACAACTTAAAGTAGATATCAATGTTTTGTACATTATCAAAGTTAAATATTTATGTAAAAGGAGTGTGATAGGTTCTTTAAAAGGAGTGTATATGTGACGTTCCATAGCAAAAGGTACCTTATGGCGGTTGGCGCTTACGCTATTATTAACGACGCTTTAATACTAATGTGATGCTTTGCAACGTAAGCGCCAACCACCATAAGGTACCTTTTGCCGCGGAACGTCACATATGTTCTTAAAGGGTAGACACGCATGTTAATCCTCTGGAGTTGCAGGCGTCCATGCGCTACGGTAACTGCTTAATCGGGCCGTGTGCATGTTTGCCACCGTTGTTAAAGATATAACATATAACTACTGAACGGTCATTTTAAGATCTTAACTGAACTTAATAGTTTTTGTTTAAGCAATTTTAATAAAAGCCTGCCCCTTAATGTGAATATAGCGTCTCCTAAAGTTAGTACTTACGGATCCATACATCAACAGCGCTCCAAGCAATACCACCTCTAGTACAGTCCACATGCACATCGCAACAGCCTGTAAACAAACAATTAACTTTAAAATCAGTGTTCCTAGTTATATAATCTAGTTTTAGTCCCTGAATGTACTCGGTATAGAATTTGAAAATAAAGCCATCACACCATGTTTATTTTCTCTTAGCAATAGAAAATGCCCGACTTATTATTTACTCATCAGTTAGGATATAAAATAGTTATTTGTGCAACAAGAGAGGAAAGTTGTTTTTTCTTGCGAGTGTTTATTTTGAGTCCCGAGTAAGCGAAAGATTCTATAATTGAATCACGAGCGTAGCGAGTGATTCTAGTGTTAGAATCTTGAGCGTAGCGAGGCACTCAAAAACACGAGATGTAAAATAACTTTACTCTAGTGTGACACATACAACTTTTCACCTCAGTAGTGAGAACATATTAAAGCTTTTATTGCCGACTGTACTTTTTTGCACAATCGTCATCTACTCTTCGAAAGGATTCTTATGAGCCTAAAACACCACGGGGTTATCTTGTGTATTTTAGTAGTTGCTTTTGCTACCTTCTGGCTCCAGCATCAGATCAGATCAATGGTACCATAATATTGCATTGTCACCGAACTTACATAAGTGTGCTAAATTTCAGCTCAATCGGTTAAAGATGTCTGCTTCAAAATTGAGGTGCAAGATTCCACCCGGATAAATATACTAATACATACATCAAGTTTAAAAAAGGGTTGTAAAAAATTAACATCAAGTTATCCACATTCATTTAAGTGTTTTATCAGCAACTGCACTGGCTTCATTACTTAATATTTTGTTTAAATATCTTTCATTATAAAATATGTACCTACATTTCAAAATTATAATATTTGATTAATTTGTGAGGGTCCGAACGTGTTAGTGGTGTTTAGCGGGTCCATTATGTTCTATTATAATAGATAGATACATATAAATACTTAAATACATAGAAAACACCCATGACTCAGTAACAAATATATGTGCTCATCACACTAATAAATGGGCTGACTGGGATTCGAACCCAGGACCACGTGTTTCATAGGCAGGGTCATTACCTACTAGGCCAGACCGGTCGTCAATTAAAAAGCTACTTTGTCTCACTCCCTGGAGTGACGAAAGTAGGAACTTTCCTCACTCCCTGAAAGTGAGGAAAATCGCACTTTCCTCACTCCCTGGAGTGAGGAAAGTAGGCATGTTCGAGCTGCTGAGGTGAAAAGTAAATTACCTACTGGCCGCATGGTTTTTAGTCTTATAATAACATTATAAAAAATAATAAAGAAAACATAAAGTAAAATTACAAATAAAAATACCCCCCAAATTGCTGCTAATGGGCAATGTGCCCAGGAGGCTGACGGCATTTCCTCGTTGGATGGCAATACTAATTCATTGAATTTGTCAATTGGTTTGCTTATTTGCCTCCTAATTTTATAAATAAAACGTGTTTCACCATAATTTACTTTTAGATCGGCTGTCCCGGAGCCAATTTCTGATGTGAACGATCGTTTTAACTTTACGGTATTAAAGTGGTTTTATAAATGTCAATCCAGGTGCTCTATGATTATTGATTATTGAGTATTGTAATGGGGGTTCGCGCCTAGATGGAGAGTTAATAATAAAGATAACCTTTATGATACTCTTATTCTGATTATTTAATACAAGACAAATCAACTACTCGCTTTGACTGTCTTTCCATACACTCCTCTAGGAACTCTCTGGTAACATGTTCGAAAGAGAATTTAAATTAAGAACTGACACTAGGCCAGCCTGTAATCTTAATCATCAAGAAGTCTGTGAAGGTCACAACCTTCACAGTATGTCATGTGGTCAACTTACTTTACACTTCCTCTTCCTAAATATGATGAGTCCAATGACGAGGCACACGAGCATGCCGGTCAGGTTGGCGGCCAGCAGCGTCGCGTGGAAGATCTCGCCGTCGCACTGCGCCTGGTCGCTGCCCATGCCGCACGCGCTGCACAGCAGGGGCTCCGTGATGGCGGCGCCGCTCAGCCAGCCGCTGCCGATCTGGTGCCAGTAGCCCCGACGGCATTTGCAGCGGTACTTTAAAATTTATATTGACGATAAATATTAATATTTTGTAGCCTATATTGTTTTGTAATATACTCGTATTTGTGAAGTTACTACTGTTTTAGCTGTCGTAACGTAACTTATCTATAGGTCCCGAGCGAAAGGCTTAGAAGAGGATGGTTAGCATCACTAACATCTGATAGTATCTAATATCTAATGATAAAACGTATACGTGAAATTATGAAATAATATCTGTAACAAAGAATCCCTAACTCCAACCACAAAAAGCGTTAAATGAGAATTGAGATTATTACATTTCTTTTTAATGTCACACATTTTATAGGAACTTCTATATTTTTATTCTATATATACCTCTATATTTTGAAAATCCGACCCTGAGGCCGGAAAAGCTTCACAATTTGTTGAGTCGGGATCGCAAGCTGGTGGCCCACCCATGCGATCGTACATGGCATCCTCGCACGGCATCACAGGTATTCGCCGGAACAGTGCCGCCGCAGCGCGAAGCGCGCCCGATCCTCGTGCCGCTGCCGCGCCACTCCACCAGCCTCTGTCTTCCCTTTCGCACGAGTACCAGGCATTAGACCAGACGACGTTACTCGCGTTCCAAGCGGAGGCTAAAGTTTTCCAAAATTGCTGGAGGGCGGCAGAGTTGTTTTGTTGAAAGATGATGAGTCTAGGCGGGTCGGCGACGAAGAGTACTCCGAGGCGCAGCTGCGGCGCGCCGAGGGCCACGGCGTCCGGCGGCGGGTCGAGCGGCGCGGCGAGCACGGAGCGCGCCAGCGCCGCCGCGCGCGCCTCGTCCGCGCCGCCCGTCTCTATCAGCTCGGAGAGCGAGCGCGCCGCGTGCGCCGCGGCTGACTCCACGTCCAGCACATTCTACACAAGAAACGATAACCGAATAGTATAGTATAATAATATCGTGGACACGGAACAGCACAGCGCAGGCTGAGTATTTTGTATGAAAAAAATATTAACTTATCAAAAATAAATGGTTGGTAGGAATCTATAGTAAATAATTAATGAAACAATAATGGGTTTCAGTACTCCAGCACGAGTAGGTACCTACTATTGGTAGGTACTAAGATGAGAATTGACACTTGCGAAATTATATCATAGTTTCATATTAATAATTATCTGATTATTTTATTGTTAACTATATGATAAATAAATATTTCAATCTTACAATTTCAATCGTAAAAAAAAGTTTAAAATTATAGACATAAATTGAAATTTAAAATAACTTGACGGATCCAGTGGTGAACGACGAAACATGCGCTGTGGATGTGATGGCATGCAATTATTATTATTCAATGAATATACGTTATTGATTAATAAGTTGATGAAATAATGTACCTGCTAACTAATAAGGAGGATTAAGAATAATTAATTGGTACCTAATAAGAAATATAAATAAAAAAATATATCAAAATGCTCAGGCCCTTCAGTTTCGTGACAATTATTTGACTCCACACGGTGAAAGGGATTATACGAGGTTTATGTCATTATTGTTTTTGCCTATTCGCAATTTCTGAACAATATGAATCCTCCCAACTGAGTTTGTTCACGTGTCACAGTAATTATTACTTACGAAATCATTTTTAGCTAAAGGTGTTGTTTTATTTCATGATCATTTTGATGATGATATCAGGCAGCCATAATGGTTACTATCGTGATACGGTGTATCAATATTCATTTGCAATATTTTACTTTTATGTTGTGTTGATGTGACACTTGTGATTACACAAAGAAAAAAATCTGAAACACCAAGTACCGCTTTGGACGCTTACTAATTAATTGTTCGTTTCGTTGCATAATGTGCGGCGTAAGTACATAAATATGTTTCTTTGCATATTTAGGGCAGGATGAGCCACAGTCCGAACAGCTCAGCACAGATTAAGCACGCTCTGGCCTAATGAGTTTAACGAAAACCTTCGTAAAAGAAACTGGTCCGGAAGTAGCCGCGGCCCGCGGACAAGCGCGAAATGACAGCAGAAAGTTATACCCATTTTTGACTCTCGTAGCGAAACCAACTATCAAGTGAACCTATAAATGATACTAAGTTACGGATCCAGAGGTCAAGGGCTACCTTGGTTCACAAGGGTACGCTTTGCTAGCTCCTGACAGCTAAGGGAATACGCAGCGAGGCTTAATATTAATTTCCTCAAGTTTGTCCGTTGGAAGTTGGTGCATTCCGCTTGTAAAACTGGATGAATTATTTATAAATTTAATATCTTTTAGGAATACAGACGAGTTTTTAATTTTAAGAATAAGCTTTTATTTAATGCTCGATTCATGCGATATTAGAAAATTGTGTACTTTTGCAATCAAGTTAAATATGTTTTATTGCATTCATTGATCTGTATAATGAAAAATTGCTGTAGAATGAAAAATTAGGTCAGGTTTTGTTAAAATACGACTAGTCATGCATAATTCATTGTGGGTTTATTTAACTGACAAAAGGTTTGTTGATTGAAGTTACTTCTACATTAAAATAAATCTTTATTTACAATAATTACATTCATTAAAGTACAAGTACTTAACTAGTTACTAAATCTAAAAAAGGTACAAGTACTTAACTAGTTACCAAATCTATACATACGTGTACATACAATAATCATTCTTAATCCTCCTTATCAATGAATACATTTATTTACAGAAATTACAATCGTATTATGATAACTACAAGTACTTAACTAGTATAAAATCTAAAAAAGGCCCTTGAGGCATTGTACCAAGGATGCTGGCGGCATTACCTCATCGTATCGCAATACTGATACGTTGTGCGAGGAAGCCGTCAGCTCTTCTACATTATAATTGGCATTCAAAATTTGGTCTGTCAGCCTCTAACACTACTTTACCTACTTATACATTGATGCGGTTAAATTTTATTGTAAGTAGGTATGGGGTTTAAAGCCGACCTTTTGTGTTAAAGGAAAGGATTGCGGTGTACGCCGCGAAGCAGAATTATGTAATGGATCTGTTTTAAGCTAGGACTTTCAAGTTTCTCTATCTACCTGCGCCGGCGTAACTAGCAGATTTCTACAAGTCTCACCACGGGCTTAGGCGGCGGGTGTCGCAGCAGCAGCGGGTCGCAGAGCGGCGCAGGCGGCGGCGACTCGACGGGCGCGGCCGCGGCGCACGCGCACCAAGCGAGCGCCCACGCCGCCCACCGCGCCCGCATTGCTCACCTCCACCCCCAACACATCTGAAACATTCATTTTATGTCTAGGAATTTCTCTATTACGATAAAAGTCTATGGTGGACCGAGTATGGTCCCAAAACTATACGATCAGACACGGTGGTGTCGGACAACTGCGATCGCCCACCTGCGTAATAAGCGTGGCGATTATGACATTAGGCCCATGTCCAGCAGTAGACGGTGGTGTGTGGCTGAAGTAGTAGTAAATCTACGGCTTAATGTGTACTCATGCATGCATTAAGTTTAACGGGTTGGAAACAATCGAATAGCACGTACGAAACGTTACGTAGTGCAATTACTGAGGCTAAAAAGCGAATATTGTGCTCACCAGGTTGAATTTACATTGTAAAAAACAAGTTTGAAAATTATTACCTGGCAGGGGGTAAAAGGAAGTGGAATGTCTGTAGGTGTGTAATTTTGAGTTAGTCTTAAAACTTCTATGGTATATTTACCTATTGGGGGATAATAAACTAAGAGTTAGTTAAATATATCTTATGGCAACGGAAACAGGTTAGACTGAGGACATGCGCGACGTGTCATCTACGCCTACGTCTACGTATCGACGGCGAGTTAGTGAATTACTGGAAATAAGAAAGGGGATAACCCCAAGGCATTAATATTATGTTGATATGGTGATTTCGTTTATTATTCACATATTAAATTAAGACATAGTTAAGACACCTAATGGTAGTGATTATATGGTAATCCATATAATCATTTGCTAATAATAATTACTATCTACCCTGTGTGTATTTGTTAATGTTTACTTGCGCTTAGGTACTTAAGCTATAATACATACCTATATGCATTTATGTTGTAATTGGTTTGAAATTAGGTATGTATGTAAATGTGAAATGGTAAAAAATTATTGCTTTAAGTTAATAGCCTTCTCTTATTTATAATGACTCAATAAGTTTCTTGACTCTCAATTAAAAACTATTAAGAACATGGTTTGAAGATGTATGTAAAGATTATTCCGGACGTGCCATATATCTACAAAATTTTACATTGCAGCCCCTAAGCCCACTTCAATAAGATTCTAATATTTGAGTGTCAAGGAGGTCAAAAGTAACTCAAAAATTCGATTAATACTAATTGAAAAATCCAAAGAGCGTTAAAATGGATTGTAAGTTAGAAGTATTAAGAACTTATATAATAACATTAATAACTTCAAAAACGGAGTTGCGGACAACAGCTACTTAGTACTATCGGTATTCTACTGTTATAAATGCGCTGTGCTCACTTATCCCAAGTGCTTTCTTGATGAATGTTAGGAAAAGACAGTGTGTCACCTTAATTGCAAAAGGCTTTTAAATCTATTAAAAGAGGGGAAGGAGGTCTCAGGCGACAGCTTGCAAATTTACATCACTTAGATTATACGAGCGGTACGTAGACCTACCAAAAGACGTTCAACTAAACTATAGTCTGGCAAACATAAAAAATCTGAGTGATAAAATGATAATTGGTAAAACTAGCTAAGTTAGAGGTGCCATTATTCTTACTCGTCAGTCTATGCACCACAGACAAAAAAGAGTGACCCCTTGTCAAAATATTGCTTATGAGTTTTTTGTCACAGAACCAAGCTAGGTTCTTACTTAATTAAGCTTGTAACTGATTACGTGAAAGTAAAAAAGAAGACGAAAATAATTCCTCCATTGTTGAAGTCGGTTAAACCAGTAACGTAAGTTCGGGTAATCATGCTCGTCAGTTGTGTACGTGACAGCGTGATGATGATTATGATCTCGACTTTTTGAAATAATTAGTTGCGAATTCTTTCAAACATTGCACATCTGTGTGTCCGAAACTAACTTAAGTAACCTAGTAGGTAACCAACTACTTTTAAGTTATAGTCATTTCGATGCACTTGACTTTATATTAACGTCTAACAAGTAATAAAATTATGAGAATCATTTAATGTTAATTAATATTTAAATCTAAATCCGAGTCTAACTTTTGAGAAGGAAAAAATGTGCCGACAATACCGCTACGAGGATTTCCAATTAACGGCCAAGCTTTTGCAACTTCGAATCGGCCAACTTGCCTTCAACTTTGGTTACGTGATATCATTATCATTAAATACATACCTACAATGCTATGCCAAGCGAGATGCCAATTGTGACGGCGGGTCTGGTCTCCAGCGCTGCTTCGCATTTGTATCATTTAAACGGATCATTAGCATATTGCTCGAAAAGCCTATTTAAGTAGAATTTAGTCGACAGCAAATTCAAATTATTTATTTGTAAACATAGATGAATTATATACAGAAAGTGGTATATATTAGGTAAGAATACTATGTTTCGCCGAAGGGCAAAGCGGAATAATAAAATGCTTATAGTACTTGAACCTACCTAGTACCGTAGTATAGTAGTCCAAGCAATACTGTCACTGCATTACCTGCGCTATATTACCAATAAAACATGGTAATATAGCTCATTCTGTTCACACACCAGATTTCGCTCCGCGGTTTCTTGGCGGCTCGCTTACAAAATCGCGGAGCGTTTTTGTAAGCCGAGTGGTCCTAACGAAATATTATTATGTATTTATATATTTAAAAAGACAAAAAAAATATTTATATCTGAAACAAAAGATAGCCTTATATTAAATAGTAGTTTAACCTCGTAAGGCCGACGGGCCTACCTGTAGTACTAATTACTTTAAAGAAATTTGAATTGGAACAGAGTTGAATTTCATTTGTTTCCTTCGACTTTGACACAAAAGTATTTATGCTCTATTTCCTACACAATAAAGAACGAATTCGAGTAGCATTATACTTGTATGGTGGGCCTTAGGAGGTGTCCTCACGTGAACTCCTCATGTAGACTATATTTTAAATACTTAGCTTTGCCAAAGTATCTTTAAAAAAAATACTATACAAAAAATAGTACGCAGTCTATCATTTTCTCCAAGGGACCTTTGGTTATAAGATAGATAGGATTGGGCCAATTTATTTAATCGTATGGTGTATAAACATAAACATTTTGGAAACTTAAAAACTAAAGTTATTGTGGGCCAATAAGATTTAAATATAAAATACGATTTGAAAATATATACGCCAGTATGGCGCAGAATCAAATATGAAACATTAAGTCATTTTTATGTCAAAAGTTGATCATGTATAAAAATAAAAATTATGTTAAATTAAAATTAAATATTAATTTATTTCGTACCATTTCAGTCCATATTACATTTTACAATTTAAAAACACTAAAAAATACAATATAATAACAATAAAAATACAATATAGTACGATTTATAATAATATAGCCGTAACCTGATTTGTTTTTAGAATACAGCTCTGAGGTCCAGCTTCGCTACGAAGTGCTACGTCGTAGCCCGTAGCAAAAGAGGGTTGGGATGTAGTCAAAATTAAGTAAGTAGGCAAACATATATGACATTAAGATTAGACTGATATAGTTATTTTTTTAAGATTAGAAATAGGGTTAACAATAAAGTAAAAAAGCAGTCGACTGTACCGAGAGCATATTACAATTATCACACCCCGACCATCGAACGTAATAAAAGGCATATATTTGTATATGAGATTCCCTCTCACTTACGTATTATGCTATCCTGAATAGGTACCTGTTTTTTTTTAGTTTTCATCATTTGAACATGCCAGTCTCCAATAAATTGACAGAATTGAATTATTTACATCTATATTATTATTTATACTAATGTTTTATTTCACGATTACGAACGTGAAACAATCAAAATTTGTATTCCTACTCGTATTACGAGGGGGCAACACTGGCGGCAACGCTTTACTGAGTAGAAAACCAAATTGATATCGTCCCGTCCTGCCTCTATTAGCCATACCATATTGTGTACATCCATCCATTTATGTTCACATTAAAACATATTTGATATTGTAGTCGCATTGTACGTACATACATAGTGGTGTATTTGTCCACTACCCAATTTTTAGTTGCCATGTACTTAAAGGTTAACTGGAAGAAATCTCTTAAAGGGATAAGTTTGCTTTTGTACTACCCTGTTATTAAGATATGTGTTATTTAGTGTTTAATTGTATACAATAAAGAGTTTATACATACATACATACATACATACATATACCTACGTTATTTACTGATTTAAAACCTCGAGTGTCGTAGGACTTTGGAATTATTAATTAATAAATGTAACGGTTAGTAAATTTAAAAAAATACAAATATGGTTTATTCTTAGAAATGAAAGCAACGACACTGAATTTGAACACCCGACAGAAGGGACTTTTTTTGGCTCGCACATAATATTCCGTTAAGAATTGAAGTACTGCCGATTTTAAAAGATAGGTCATACCTATATTTTTTGGATTCTGCGTAAAGCTTGACTTTGTTTTTAAATGTTACATCTTATTTTATTTTATTATTAATAATTTTCGGAATTGAGTTCGGTGTATTTGACATTTTTAGGGTTCCGTAGTCAACTAGGAACCCTTATAGTTTCGCCATGTCTGTCCGTCCGTCCGTCCGTCCGTCCGTCCGTCCGCGGATAATCTCAGTGACCGTTAGCACTAGAGAGCTGAAATTTGGTACTAATATGTATATCATTCACGCCGACAAAGTGCAAAAATAAAAAGTGGAAAAAAATGTTTTCTTAGGGTACCCCCCATATATGTAAAGTGGGGAGTGATTTTTTTATTGATTCTAATCCTAACGTGTGATATATCGTTGGATAGGTATTTAAAAATGAATAAGGGTTTAGTAACATCATTTTTGGATAATATCATTATTTTCGGAAATAATCGCTCCAAAAGTAAAAAAAAGTGCGCCCCCCCCCCTCTAACTTTTGAACCACAAGTTTCAAAAATATGAAAAAAATCTCAAAAGTAGAACGTTACATAAACTTTCTAGGAAAATTATTTTGAACTTGATAGGTCCAATAGTTTTTGAAAAAAAATCTATATATGTAAAAATTAACCCCTATTTCTCTTGGTCACGCATAACTTAAGAACGGCTTTACCGATTTGGCTAATTTTGGTCTTGAAATATTTGTAGTAGTTCAAGGAAGATTTAAACGGTGAGAAAGTATGAAAAATATCGAGTAATATTCTAAAAACTAAAATATTGTTCCCCCAGACAAACTTTATCAACTCGAAAAAGCTGTAAGCGCCGCAGGATTTCATACATCTTACGAGTTTTTGCTAAAATGGTCTCTGCTTTCGCTCGAGAAAGGCGGAAACGCCGTAGGATTGCATATATCTTAGACTTTTTTGCGAGCATAATAGGTACTTTATATTATTCCAGCACTAAAGTCGTTAAAGCGATAGTTTCTTACAAATTGTTAATAAATTAGCTCTTATTCCCTAAGATAAGGCTGTCAAAATCTCTATTGAATGACAAGACACACTTCCTCACTTCAGGCCCGGTACCGCGAAGATCGAAGTTCGTATATGTCGAGCATTTCTCTTTTACTGTAATTAAGGCGCTAAGAGTGACAGAGACAATCGTCCGAAAACGAATATCGTTGTTCGCGGTAGCGCCGCCGTTTTATGTATAATTTCGCGTTTAGTTTTAACCGTAAATAAGAATCTGCACTAATATACATCGCCCAATGCGACCGTCCCCTCCGCTGTCTTACTACTTCAGATGGGTAGGTACTTCCGAGACAATACGATAGGAAAGGATTATTCACTACATCTGAGCCCCGAGTGTATGTTTTTAACGTAACGAAACGTCACCATCGCGTTAGTTACCCATATTATATCAGTATCACTTACGCATTCGAGACATTCGTTACGGCAAAAGAAACCTGCACTAGAGCCTCTGCTACTTTAAGCTCGCGCGCATAGTGTACTTAGTTTGGCGCTAGATGTCGCTGTAGGTAGAACGCTCATACCCTACATGGCGGTTTTAAGATTCTTTTTGAATAATGGGGTCGGAGCATACATGCCCATACATTAGGTTGAAATCGACTGACTGACTTCAAATGAGGCTGGCTGGTTATCACTCCATATTACAAACCCTTCTTACTACTCGTGGTGGGACTGAAATTGACAAATTTTTTTCGAATTTTCCATGTATAGTTGGGATCTCTGGGGACTCTTTCTTTAGTTGTCAGCGTCCTTTGTGGGCCCGTTTTTAGGGTTCTGTACTTAATATAATTATGTCAACAACAATGTATCAAGTAGCCCATTTTTAACTCTTAAGTGGGAACACTTACTGTGACGGATGATAAACTACGGAACCCTACACTGAGCGTGGCCCGACACGCTCTTGGCCGGTTTTTTTATTTACAAGGTAGATTCACAAGAGTTCGCGTGAGTTTTTTACTCAACTGTCAAAAAATTAACATAGACCTACGGCGTCAACTCTCGTGAATCTACCGTGTACAGTCTACGTCAAAGATATGTTTTGTTGTAATAAGGTGCAAAAGTGTAAACATAATATCTTTGACGTCGACTGTACATGACGTTATTTTCTGTAGATTTTTTTTGGCTTACCTATTTATTGTAATTACGACGATCTTCTAGTGAATGCATTTTATTTTGTTATGTGAAATACTGTGCCATCTTCTGATGAAATAAATAAATCTATCTATTATTAATTACTAAACGCCCATTTATTCCATAACCAAAGCAAAGTTATTCATGAATAAAGTAACTATAAACTTTAGATTAAGTTGATAAAAAAATAAAAGAAAGTAACTTATAAAATACTAATGAAATCCCTCTTGGGTATAGGCGTCCTGCAGCACTTGCCAACTATTAGTTCTCTCTTTTCCACAGGTGGTCGTGTCTATTTTACGAAGTTCATCGGACGGCTTGACGACGGATTGGGTTTGCCGTGTCTTCTCTTGCCGCCTGGCCCTTTCCACTTTTAATCACATTAAAGATTAAATAAATACGATAATTTGATCATAGGATATAAAAATAGGTTTTCCCTACATCTCAGGATAGAGTTACTAAAATACTTCGAAGGGGTTATCCTTATCTAATCGTTGTTAGTTAGTATGGCAACAAATACTTAAACATGTTTCTTAAACAATAACAATTCCCTCTTGAGATAAAATGCCTATGTATGCCTAAAATGACATTAGGTAATCCAATCTTTAACCGTTTTATCAATCTTGCAAATGATAATGTCATATCTTAAAGAATCCTCGCTTGCATCGAGGAGTATATATAAACGCTCCATCAACGGGTTACCTTCATACATAGGCATATGCTTCGCAAATTAGGAAAAATGTGGAAAGTGTTGCTGTAAGTATGCAATATTGGTTTAAAAAAAATTAATGTTAAAAAGAAACATTTCGCACAGCATTAAATTATTGTGACATAGAAATGAATTCACATTAAGAACAATATGTTATACATGCGAGTACATATACGAAATAGTAATAAAAAAACTTGCCAATATGTTTAACTATTAATTATGTTTCTTATTTTACTTTATAAGAAAATTTCTTAATTTAAATTGTTATTTAAGTATACTACACGATTTGCCTAATAACAAGTTATATTGCACCTTATTTAGTTAACGGAAAATATTTTCAGCAATCCCATTTCATATGAGATGATTTACAGGCTAAGTGCAGTCATAGTTGTGCTGGCGGAGGGCAAGTCGGCCAGCAGTCGGCAGGAGCCGCGCAAGTTCCCCGACGGCTTCCAGTTCGGAACGGCCACTGCCTCTTACCAAATAGAGGGCGCTTGGGGTGAAGATGGTACGTAAAGCGCTCAGTTTAATCCTACTACAAACATGATTAGCATTGCGTTGATGTTCCTTTTAGAGTACCTTAATAGTTATTTGTTCTACAAGGGGGCAAAGTTAGTGTTTACCTTCTCGTGCTAATATTGAGACCCGAGCTAGCGAAAGATTCCAAGATTTAACCACGAGTATAGCGAGTGGTTCAAATAGTGGAATCTTAAGCATTGGAAGGGTTTCAACTTTCAAAGCACGAGAGGGGAAATACACTTTGCTACCGAGTAAAACACACAATTTTTCACCTCACTACCGCGGAAAAAAATGTAGTCCCTTAACTTTAAAAACAGTTCTTTCCGAGCTAGTGAGGTAAAAAGTAATAATCCATTTACTCTCTCTAAGTGTTGAATTTGTTTTTAACAGGAAAATCGGAAAATATTTGGGATCATTTAACTCATACCGATCCCTGCGCCATCAAAGATTGCTCCAACGGAGACATCGCGGACAACTCGTACCATTTATACAAAAGAGATGTAGAAATGATGAGAGAGTTAGGAATAGATTACTACAGATTCTCTCTTTCCTGGACTCGACTGATGCCAAGCAGTTTTTCTGATCAAATAAACCCGGCGGGCGTGGAGTTCTACAATAACTACATAAACGAAATGCTGAAATATAACATAACGCCTATGATTACACTGTACCATTGGGATTTGCCCCAAAAGCTGCAGGAAATGGGCGGTTGGACGAACCCTAACATCGTCACCTGGTTCGCCGACTACGCTCGCACTGCATTCGAGTTATTCGGGGACAGAGTCAAGTTCTGGATCACATTCAATGAGCCTCACATTTTCTGTTATTATGGCTACGGAGATGTTAACATGGCTCCGCGACTAGACATGAAGGGTGTGGGAGAGTATCTATGCTCTAAGAATATGCTCATGTCGCACGCTAAAACTTGGCATATGTACGATGAGGAGTTCAGATCAAGCCAGGGCGGCACCGTTAGTATTACGTTAAGTGCCACATGGTTTGAGCCTGAAGATGAGAACAATCCGGAACACGTTCAAGCCGCCGAGGATGCCAACCAATTTGATGTAAGACTTAATTTGGATATATGTATTTCATATTCATTCACTACCTAGGAAACGGCTCTTAAATTCGTTAATTTCCTTGTTTTTTATTATTATTTTTAGTGGGGACAATATGCCCATCCAATTTTCTCGGAGAGCGGTGGCTACCCAAAGGAAATGGTTGAAAACATAGCTGCCAATAGCGCAGCGCAAGGGTACCCCCGATCCAGGCTACCCGAATTCACCGAAGAAGAAAAGGCATACGTTCGCGGAACATCGGACTACTTCGGCCTGAATCATTACTCTTCTTCCTTAATCTACAGAAACGAGTCTGTAAACGGATATTATGCAGCTCCTTCTCTCTGGAGTGACCTCAATGGGATAGCTTATAAACCACTAGATTGGAAAATTGGAGCATCAGATTTTACTAGAGTAAGTTGTGTTCATAGATTTTAACGATATTTTTTCAATATAACGACGGTGGCAAACAAGCATAAGGCCCGCCTAGACCATAATTGCTTACCATTATAAGCAATTATGGTCTATGGTCGCCTGCAACTCCAGAGGATTCACATGCGCGTTGCGTACCTTAATATAAATATAATACTAATAAGCGCTGCCTGGGACTCAAAATCAAGAGATTTTTCGACCCTAATAATTAGGAAATGGATGCACAAATTCTTTTAAATATAGAATCATTCATATACCTTTAATCTTCGGAATTCATAAAAACATTAAGTAAACACTATTTATTCCAGTACACACCATGGGGATTCTACAAACTCCTAAACAAGATACGAAATGACTACAACAACCCGCCGGTCTACATCACGGAGAACGGCTTCGCGACGCACGGCGGGTTGGACGACGCTGACCGCGTGCAGTACTACCGGGGCTACCTGAACGCTATGCTGGACGCCATCGCCGAGGGCTCGGACGTCCGGGGCTACACCGCGTGGAGCATTATGGACAACTTCGAATGGATGCAGGGCTACATGTTAGTATCTACTTAACCCTATAGCAAAAGTCGCATTAGAATATTTTTTTTATGACAAAGGAGCAGACGGATTGCCTGATGGTAAGCTATTACCATCGCCCAAGGCGTAAAACCTAGGAAGTCAGAAGCACGTTGCCGGCCTTTAAGGGGAGGTTAGAGCTCTGGGAACCTTACTCACCATCAGGAACCATACTACATACCTGAAAGGTAGCAGTGCTATTATGGCTATGGTCTTCTGTAAGGAGGAGGTACTTCCCCAGTTGGGCTGCTCCAGATTCAAGCGTGATGGTCATCGGTATGCCCTACCTCTCATTGTTGGGCCTAGTTTAAGGACTACCCGGGTCCATTGACTGCTTTTCTCTCAATCTACATCTACACTAATATTATAAAAGGCGAAAGTTTGTGAATGTGTGTGTACTTCTTCACGTCAAAACGACTGGAGAGATTTTAATAAAATGTTAGTATGGAGTTAGCTGGCACTCTTGGATTAACACATTGGCTACGGTTTTTCACTAATAAACCTCGGGTAACACCGCGGGGCACAGCTAGTTGTGAATACGTTCGAGCGATAGAGAAGCTTACAGACGTATATATGACTCAATTTTATATTTACCGATGTTGTGCTAGCAAATAACACTCGAATATTATTTCGATTTAAAAAAATGTGCTGAAAAATATATACATACTTACATTTTAAATCACATTTAGATTCACAGCAAAATTTGTTCTACTCTCATTATTTGAAATTCCACTTACTGAACCACACGCTACTTCCACGGTTCGATTTTGTTTAGTTTGCTTTTTAAAATATAGTCACGATCGTTAAACACTTCGCCCTTGTACGTACAGTCACCTCTTACATGTAATGTGACAATAACATGTCACCACGACTACATCACCACGGCGTAAAGTGTTGGATACATGTTTTTGTCACATTAAAAGTATCCATATTTTCAGACGTGACCGTATAACCCCCCTTATATCTTTGGCAGAAAGCGCTTCGGTCTATACGAGGTTAACTATTCGGATCCAGCCCGGCCGCGAACTCCACGAAAATCTGCCTTCATCTACAAGGAAATAATCCGTTCGCGTGCACTCGACCCCGACTACGAACCAACTACCACTGTTATGTCTATTGACGAAGGACACTGAGGGATCAGATCACAAAATGAAAAAGGATTAAAATAAATGACCAATGATTAATATAATTTTGTCATCATTTTTTTAATTTTGACTGTTTTCTAACACCAGCACACGTTACTATAAACAGAGCATATACCTACTAAAATTGATACTACATACATCATACTAGGTACCTACTACTAGTATTAAGATGAAACTGATAAAGTCAAGTGTATCTATTTATATCGTACTAAGTGACACATTTCGCGTAAGCCCTGGTAGTCATATTCGTTCAAACCGAATCAAGAAGACATCACTCCCTGTGATAATCCGTGGACTTAATAATTTCACTTGTTTTTCATTTACGGCCGAATGTAACTTGAACATTACATTAACAACACAATTTGGAAGTAAACATATTTGACTATGAATTATTAAGGCTTATTTAAGCGCCACTCAAAAATGCTAGTGGATTATTTTATTTGAATGTTTTTCACCTAAATACATTATACGACAACGGCGTACCTTTCCGATACTAAATAAGTAAGTGCCTATAAAACAGAAGCCCATAAAAGTTATTAGAGCATCCCCCAATGCTTTTGTTGGTAAAATGCGGAGGAAATTGCCAAATCACATTACAGGGCAAGCGGCTTTCTATTGTACAAAAAGCGCCCCGGTATGATGTACCTACATTTTATATGAATGTATAACTACGGAACCCTTTCTCCACATTTCGTGCTATTTGCTTTGGTGCTATATTGCATAAAAAAATATCTAAATGCTATGCAGCTAAGATGTAGAGTTAGTTATTTAAGAATTTAAATTTAACAAATTGGTAAAACACGTCCAGAGCGTAGGTACTAAATACATATATAGTTACCTAACTAATAAATAAATAAATAAAAGAGTAAAGTCGCCATCAGATATATTGAAGCTGTAGAGGAAGTGTGGAGGTGGTCACAGGTGATTATGGAGTTGGAAAAATATATTTTGTATCATGTATAAAATTACACCCTGTATATAATTGACGAAATTTAAGTTTTTTTAAATCACCTACGTCATGTAACCACACCGAAATGAATAATTCATAAAAAGGTACCAAATTATTATTAAAATTAATTTAAAAGCAGTGTTTTCAAGGAAAATATTCGAGAATATTCAGGTTCATTGTCAAGTTATCCAATTCACAAAAATCTTGCATTTGAAAACTCATTC
Source organism: Grapholita molesta (assembly GCA_022674325.2). NCBI lineage: Eukaryota > Metazoa > Arthropoda > Insecta > Lepidoptera > Tortricidae > Grapholita > Grapholita molesta. The sequence continues at coordinate 15,100,969 of CP053124.2, read as the reverse complement.
ACTGTATCCACTGTCAGTTTAATGAGCTAATTTAGCGCAGTTTACAAACCATCGTCAAGCGAACTAGTCAATTCGGAAAATATGTTTGTAGATAAACTAATGTATGCAACTGTACATAATTAGGCCTTAACACACTCGTGTGATGCCATAATGCGCAAACCACGCTCATGTGTTAAGAGCCCCCATTATGCCCCAGTTGCATAAACTACTATTACCAACTTAGGTACTGTATTTTAGGTACAGAGCTTATTGTTACTGTACTCTCTTTTATTTATTTTAGTATTAGAAGTAAGAGTTCCGCTAATAATAATGTCTACATGATTATGCAATATACTTCCAAATCGCAGAAAAACAAATAATGTTACTGATAACTGATAAAATACGATATCGCTCAAGCGATGATCCTAACATCTCTGTCAATAACCAGTTACCACCCACGACGATAATGGCGCTTTATCTAACTAGTTATCTCGAAGATAATTTGATAACCCTACTATGTGGATTTATGTGAATGAATAGGATCATATCATATTTTATTGTATAGTTTCTTGCTGTTTTAACATAGACCCTGACAACATCTTTGAAAATGTGTCTACTTATTTTAATTGATAAATAAACAAAACTAAGAACTTATTTTGACGGAGTACCTACATACATACATACATTTCAGCCATAGGCCTCCCACAAATATGACTTGTATCATCTTGGGGGGTAGTTGCACTAATTGCCATAGTCGCCACGCTTGGCAGGCGGGTTGGCGACCGCAGTAGCTGTAGATTGGGTTTCGACGGACGCTGCTGCCCGTCCGTAGGATTTTTCTCTTTGTCGCCTCTTACGACACCCGCGGGAGGAGATAGGGTTGTGCTATTCCAGTCAGTCGGTATCACACGGCATACGATAGGAAGAGTACCTACACTTTGTCTTAAATTAATACACGTACAGAAAACACACTTCATTTTACGAAAAGCACTTGAATGTTTATCGGCGCGGGCGGGCTAAGCCCCGAGCCACACTCGGCGAGGCATATATTTCAAATAAACGTGACTGGCAAAGTTTTACTTAACTTAAAACATTTCTCGTCGCTTTATGCTCCCAATTTCTTCGCTCCGTATTTTACGTAACTCGTTCGTAATCGCTTTCGAATTTTTGTCATAAGTGTCAATTAAGCATATATGTATTGAGAATTTATTTCCACATGTAGTTCCCATAGGACTGCTATAATACCTGATCCATTGGTTCGTCTTAACACCCTGAAGAATCCAAGAATCGAAAGATTTTTAGAGTTCTACGAGAACGCCTTATACTTACCGGGAAATTATGAGGGAGCAAAGTAAGCAGACTTTAATAGATGCATTCGGGGGGTATTCATTGCGTAATCGACGTAATTATAGCATTCTGCATCCTCGGAATTAAATGCCAGTTCATGGTAGTTGACATAGGTAAGGCTATAATACATGCTAGCAAATAATCAGGTAACTACATAATTTCATTGGAAACTTTACCGTAAAGTTTCCAATGAAATTAAGTCTTTAATAAAGTCTTTACGTAACAGATGTGATGATGATCATAATAATGTAAGTAGGAGGTGCTAGTATGTACCACTAGCACCCTCTGTCACTCATCAGTGTTATAATGAGAAGATAAAGTAAACATCACTTATTTCATACTGCCCGACGACAGGCGTGATTCAAGTATCAGGCAAGCGAAACCAAGTCATACAAACTCCCGACTAATGTAATTACAAAATAATATAAATACTCCACGACACTAGCTCGGAAAGTCCGTTTGTATTCTTTTAAAAACAGGTAGCAAAGTAATATCTTATAAAGTGCCCATGCTTTTTTCAAAGATTTGGCCAAACGTCTAATCGACGTTACCTTGCTCAACGCATTGCGATACAGCGAGGAAATGCTGCCAACGTTTACGGCACCATGCCGCGGGGGGATCCCTTATTTTAGATAGTTGTGGTATTTTGAGTTTAGTTTTTAGTTATTTATACTTTTAGTTTTAGTATTTTAATTTATTTGTTTTCTTTTTGAATCATATAATAAGTATATATCAATCCTTGTAATTGTTTGAAAATAAAGTTATGTAGTTATATCATAATATAAATATTCGAATGTTTTATTGTTGTAGTCGGGTTGGATGTAAGTTTATATGATGATTTGGAATGATAAATGATTGATAGGTATATTTTGGAGTAAATTGAAATCTTTCGCTTCAATATTGAAATCTTTCGCTAGCTCGGGTCTCATTAGCACGAGAAGGAGAACACGAAATTTGCTCCCCTGTACCTATAACAAATAACTAATGTCTCATTTAATGTAAGTAGGTATATTTCCAGACGTCACTGTACTAAAATGATTTATCTACTTTTTTTAAATATTAATAAATAAGATTGATATAGAAATTAAATATTTATATAATAGATTTTATTAAACTTGTCCGCGACTAAAATTATAAAATTATTAGTAAATCTTTCTGATATTTACTTATTGAACTTTTAACCCACAGCACCGCACCCAAAATTTAATTTTGTACACCGATGTGGAAATGAAGGAAATGAATTCCGCTAACGTGGCGGAATAGTGTAGCATGCAATGTTAGTTGCCTTCTTTAGAGATTTTTTGCTACGTCCGGGGCGTAACCACAGCAGTTGAAAATAAATGTTCTCTCTTTTTCTTATAGGCGTTTACTGCACTGTAGGGATCTATTCTTGTTTGATGCACGTGGTGATCGTTTGTCTAAGGTCCATATGAAAAAAAAAAAATTAAGAATCTCCATTTCCTCGCCTAGTGTTTTTCTAAAAGGAAAATGGAATAAAAAAACTATCTTCATTGAAAGGCATTATAATGCTACGTGAAGCACAAATATAGCAAATAAAAGTCATTATAATGAAAGTTCATAGGTAGTCATCATAGATTACTTGCAATATGTACTCAGTCATTTTATTAGTGAAATAATGTCCAATTAAATATGAAAACTTTAATTATAAATGAACGGTACTTTTGTGTAAAACAATTACCGGTTCCCGATCCCAGCTGGACAGCAAGGGGGCGCTGGTGCTGCTGTAGTGACTGCAAGTTCTATATGCACCGTCTAAGTTGAAGTGATCTGTGTCGCAGGCAATTTCGCCGTTAGGGGTTGGTAGCGAGCACCACAATATAATGTTACACTTTATACTTAACACGCTTTCTAGTCCAGACGATACCGTACTAAACGGTAGGCATGACTGCACACGGCAATAGTAATAAGTGCGATGTGTCAATGCACCGTACGGTCCACCCGACCCGGTAAGTTGGAAGAGTAAGACAGGACATCGTGTGTTCTAATACAAAAAATTATGCCAGTTTTTTGTCCTATTTTGTTACCATCTTCCATATATTTTGTATGACGGTAACAAAAGAGGAACTTTAAAAAAAGTATGGAATTTTTGTGACAATTTTTTTTGTCCATTGGAATGGAAAGAGCTTTTGATTGTATACAAAACTTAAGGTATATTTTTGATACTAAGAGCATAAACCGCCATCTATGGAGTATAGTGTGTTTTTGGGCGTTTTCAGCGAACTAATTCTACAGAAATCAATCCGAATCAGAAATTGTTATTGAATAGGTAATAACCTATTAATTTTGTTACATCATTTAGTTCCCGTAGGATTGTGTCAGCTAACATATGTCTAAAAGATCTGTGTAAGCTGTAGATATTGTGTCACAAGTGTATGTTAATGATGTTATTTTTATTTTTTTCCTAATTTAATTAATTTATTCCAAGATGACGAGGAGCCGCCTCCCCGCGGGGCCAGCGTCTCATGTCTTTATTTGCAATGTAGGTTATTTCGCCTATTCTGTGATTTGTGAGAAGTGGATTAAATTCACCATGTGCTAGGTAAACGTCACCAGGTGTAGTCAGATCTTCTATTCCTAGAGTTGCAATCTTATCCAGCATTTTATTATTTAGATCGGCGGCTCGAAGGTGCTACGCTTCAAGGTCTGCGATTTCCCAAAGTGTTTCCGTCGGTAAATGTCTTGGGAACTGGCCCGCACTTTTGAGCGCCATTCTGTATTGTCTCTCGATTTTTTGTAGATTTGAATTGCTGTACCTTGATAATAACTGTATAACCCCATAGTTCATTATAGGTAGGAATCAAGCTTGGATGACTGATGGGTCCCAGAGCACCTCTTACTTTCTTCAATTTCTTAACTACCTAATACTTTATTAGTGTGTGGATTCATTTTTTTTTTATTATACACAACTGGCCCGGTACAACGAACATCGAAGTTCGTATATTTCGAGCATCTTTCTCTTTTACTCCAATGAAGGCGTCATAAGAGTGACAGAGACAATCATCCGAAATTTACGAATATGGTTTTTTGCGGTAGCGCCCCTGAGCCTGAGATCTATTGCGGCTGTAAAATACTAGATGGCAGTAGTTAGCCAGCAATGCGGGATATTGGATATCGATATATTGTATGGGCATTGCTTATCCAAGTCCTATATCATCCTTGTACGAAATAAATACCTCAGGCCGTTAACTTCGGCACTCAAGTAGTCAGCCCTCAGCCGTTTTTATACTCCGCATAATGAACACCTCCATTGTGGAGCCTTCAAGGACGCGCGAGGGCTTTCCCGAGGTCCTTAACACAAGAGACAACTTGACTACTTTCTTAAAAAAAAAAAAAACAATATGATCAGCACTCTCATTTTCTAAGGTTTAGTTTACATATGTATGTATATCAACTGATATTAAGACTTTAACTTTACTCACGGGTCAACATACTGGTTGGCAAGGTAGCAATGTCTGTAGAAGTACTTATTATCTCATTTTCATTAAAATACAAGTAATTAATTAGTTATTAAATCTAAAAAAGGCCTTTGAGGCATTGTACCAAGGATGGAGTTGTGCGAGGAAGCCGCCAGCCCTTCGGTCATCAGTAATATAAACCAGACGCTTCGCGATTTCTGCAAAAAGTTTATTTATGCGCGTGGGACCCCATGGACATAGCGTCTCTACGCCAACCGGTATTATCTAACTAGATAGTATACGTGTGTATAATATAGAATACATAGCTTAGTTACGACACCTACATGCATTTTGCACCATTGTACCCGGGGTAGATATTTAATTCATTTTCAATCGTCTGAATGTTCTGTTATAGTCGTCTGAATATGTGTTAAACATGATCGATAGGGTGGGGTGGGGTCATCAGTTCTTGGGACAGCGTCGGCTGCAATAAGCCGTCAATGTATTTTCCACGTTGCGGAAACAATTGCTGGCCGCCCGCCAAGATATTCGAGACGTGCAAACAATCCCGCCGTTGGGTAACGACTGACTGACACAAATACTTTCATATATCAACAATATTTATCCCTTCAACGACGTGTCTATAAATCCTTCAGTGTGACTTTTAACACGTGTTTGGAGCAGCTAAGACCGAAGGACAAAATGGTTTTAATACAGTTGCACAATAAGAGTTGTTTAGCGGCTGAAAAATTCAATGTTATGCAGTAGCTGCCCCTTGAAATTAGATTTAATGGGTGTTATGAATCAAAATTAGCTGTTGTTATAATTTTTTAAGTGAAATTAACATTCCTAACGAATACTTAATTCATTAATGTGTCAAATTCGTAACTTAATTCACCTACGTTAGTAAAAGGCATACCTAAGCATGAATAAACCGTAAAATCTATTTTAGTTTTAATAAATTCTAATGCTATGTACCTACAGCTTAGTCGGTTGAAGTAAAAACTATGTAAACAATCAGTTTCTGTATCAAAAATAATACCTATAAAGAATTTACTAGTCATAAGAGCAATAAATTTAAAGGTAAAATAAAATGCAAATATTACGACAGCCAGCAGCTCCTGAAATCGTAAAACATCTTACGTGCGAACATAAATAACTCAAAATTTATTATCGTTCATTCACTATTGGTTCTGTAAGAATAAGAACGTACGAACGGTAGACACAGATGCTAAAACCCGGCTTGAAGGGAGGGACTGAACATTTTTAAATTCAAATTGAATGGTAATGACCTCATTAGATAGAAATGAAGATTCATCGCAAATTGATTGCATAATTAAGGTACACAATTCAAAAGGACTTTTCTTTTATAGAACACCTAATGAGCACAGAATAGATATTATATTTATGGTACTCTTGTAAAGGTGAGGAATTTGAGGATCTTTGGGTAATTCTACATTTTTATTCCTGCCTGAAATATCGTACGTTTCGCAGTGAACCGAAAAAGTAGTATTGATTTTGTTGTCGAACTATTTTAGAAACTGTCACGTCGAAGGGTTAGGCCCTTTCACCGCAAACAATCCTTATAATTTACATCGCGTTGATCAGGTACCTATAGCTTAAAATGCCTCTTATCATATTCAAAATAAGGTTTCAGGATTATTGCGACATATATTAGCGAGGTGTATAAACACTCATGAGGGTTAACTTAAAACTTACGATGCCGCGAAACATAATATCATGTTCTGTCATAACTTACTTGCTTATGTGGTAAACGGGCGCCTATAAGTATTAGACCTCGGGAACCTATTTACATTCATTTTGTTAAAAAATAGGTAATATTTTTTACTTGCATAATAATTAACGTACCGAATCATCATGTCATGTCAATATTACTTTTCATATCAAAATTAATTAGACTGCGTACATTGCTGCCCGGTGAGACTTAAAAAAATGTTACAACTATTTTATAACGCTATTTAACATAATACGACTCGTATTCGTACTGGATACAATATAGGTGGACAACGTATACGCCCGTATAAAAAGAAAACACACTGTATAGCTCACTGGATAAACAGCAAAGGCAAGTTCTGGGTTAAAGAAAGAAAGCAAAATCTTGCGTAACCAAAAACATATTACTTAGTTACATAAAAATAGTACAATTAGTACATAGGTACGAGTATGGAAGCGTTATAAAGTATTTTTACGCTCGCCGGTTCGAATTTGAGTTGTCAACGAAAACGTACGTAACTACGTAACTAGTACAAAGCCTTATAAATAAATAAAGATTAATCTAGAAATATACTTACTAAGACCTATTCAGGTTTTAAATACTGCATATTATCACTTATTTACTCTGCTCATAACCAGACCATTAAGGTTAAACCACCAGCTTGATATATTCCTTTGAATAAAAGCTGTAGATTTATTATGAGACATAGTTACTGGTTACTGCCAATCGGAAATAGTTTTCCTTTAGAAGTTGTCCGCAAATTCAGTGAGAAAATGTGAAAAAACGAGAGCTCAGGAGGGCCCTCGGGCGCCCTCAACTCGTTTTATGGGCGTTTCACGAGGCTCGAGCGCCGCTGCCTGCCGGAGACTTCGGGTAAACACACTTTGGCTCGAATTTATATCTCGAGATTTATTTGGGTTTTAAAATGTTGGAGCAGTTATGATCAGTGAATTGTGGTACTCAAATAACGTTTCAAACAATTTTTGAGAATGTTTTAGAATTTTGCACAAACGGCAGCAGCGATTTCCAAAGTCATATGTACAAGATCAATGGCACTCCAAAAAAAAATTGAAGCGTTTTTTGATTTGCTTTTTTACTAATCATATACCTGCTTAATGGAATGCTATTAACCTTTAGAAAGGCAGAACACATAAATATCTGCTATAGTACCGTATACGCGTCATCATAGTATACGCGCAAGGCAACATATTATATATGGTTGAATATAACTTTACCTACAGTTATAGATTTCACTACCTGATCTGTGAAATTATCTTAAATAATCCACGCCACACTTACCTCGGTACCTGACCTGATCTCGGGCTCACGTAAGAACTGGCTGAGATATTTAATAGTTGCCATCTTCCCGATTTAAATATTGCTGTACTTAAAAGATTACCTCGACTCAGTAAGTCAGGCATCACTATGATATTTTGCTTCCTTTAGTCTCCATTCGGCTATCTATTCTAGACGCTTAAGCTCGGATTAAGAGCGGTTGAGGGTAGCGCCGGATTATGAGATCGACTTCTGACTGCAGCTGAAGCATTGAACGGAGATATACAAACCTTACCACACACGTAGGTAACACACCGATATTAGATATGACGTTAGCTATCCGCTGTATATATAATCTCGCGCATAAGTTAAATGTAATGTATTTCGGGACAGGCCCGGACTGAACGGGCGAAGACCCCTAGCCAATATGTACCAATTGGTATTCGGTCCCCCCACGCTCATCACAAGACCATATCTTCTTATAGGTATAGAATAATATTTTTATATATTTTCATATCGTAAATAGTATTGCCCCTGCGCCTAGGTCCCTACATAGTGCCCCATGGCTGACTGGACTCCTAGACCCGAGCCTTGTGGGCCTAGGGGAATTCTAGCGCTGTTTCGGGAAGAATACAAACTCCAATAAGCAGTTCCAGACCTAGATATATTAATACAAAAGAAGACAGAATGGTGAAGTTAACAATAACTTGTTGAGTATTTCAGGGTTCCGTAGTCAACTGGGAACCCTTTAGTTTCACCATGCCCGTCCGTCCGTATGTTCCCGGCTGCATAGCCGGTTAGTCCTAGAAAGCTGTAATTTGGTATATCTACATATGTGAATCAAACACGCGGACGAAGTAGTAAATCAAAATAGGGTACCTTCACTTCATGTGAAGTGGGAGATTTTTCGGTTAACCCTAAAGTGTTAGGTGTCGTTACACAGGTATTTAAAAACAGAAAAGGGGCCTTAAGGCATTTTTTACAATAAGTGAATATTACATTTGCTAGCGCTGGCTCACATGCACATATATAAAAACGGCTTATGCTCCCAGTTTTTTTACTCTGAATTATCTTACAGAACCAAAAAAATCTGTCATGGTCAACCAAACCAAAAATATAAAAGAGACATGCTACCTTCCCTTTGCCAAAAATATTACGATTATGTTTTGAGAAAAAAATGCAATAAGATATGGACCCGGGTATGTCCTTAAACTACGTCCGACAATGAGAGGTAGGGCACAGCGATGACCATCACGCTCGAGTCTGGAGAAGCCCAACTGGGGAAGTACCTCCTCCTTACAGAAGACCACAGCCATAATAGCACTGCTACCTTTCAGGTATGTAGTGTTGTGTTCCTGATGGTGAGTAAGGTTCCCAGAGCTCCAACCCCCCTTAAAGGTCGGCAACGCGCTTGTGACTCCCCTGGTGTTGCGGGTGCCCATGGGCGTCGGTAATTGCTTACCATCAGGCAATCCGTCTGCTCGTCTGCCGCCTATGTCATAAAAAAAAAAAAAAAATGTACTTATACAGTTTAATCAGATAAAATGGACTGTCCCAAATTGTTATGTTTATTATTTCTTTCAATTATGTTAATATATATATATAGCCAGCCAGCTGGCAACCAAACGTCTTAAGATAAACGTTACGTCTTCATTTATTTAGACACAGTTGTACATGCAGTTTGAGAGTGACATTAATAAACTTGGAACTTTGAACTAAATCGCGTTCGCGTTGACATTTCCGTCGTGTGCGAGATTGCAAGCCAGGGTTACATTGGAATTCTATACAATTAAATTATATGAACCTCTATAGGGACCTACTAAACAGAACCCTCAGTTATGGCAGCGTACGCTACGATACAAACAATAGGCTTTCGGAAGATGTCAATGACAGCTTACTTTTACTATGATTACTTTATGAAAGTATAAAACTAGTAAAATACTTAAGATTATGAACATAAAATTTTCCTCAGTCTTTGGAGCAAGGGCTCCATGGGATCGGGAACAAGAATAGCTATAGGAAAAAAATTTAAGCGACTATACAGCTTACCTTCCTAATAGGTAGGGTTTTCATATATCCCTTAGCCGGTTACTGGTGTGCAGAATTTTACGTTCAAGAGTTCAGTGTTATATCTCTAATCTATTATCTATAGGTTTCTATTGTATAGTCCGTTTACTGTAAGAGCCACGTCTAAAATGACGCGGCTAAATATTGCCACTGCCAAATCTTAGCTAGGTACTTCGGCGTACCTACTCGCTAGTGCAGGTGTTCACTAATCTCTCTCTCACTCGCGCACTGGCACATTGTATCTACTTATGCATATGCTCAAGGACATGTGAAACACTTTAATTTCCATAAAAGGTGACTACTTTTAATTATTTTTTTTTATAATACCGCAAAACACGATATTCGTAAATTTCGGACGATTGTCTCTGTCACTCTTATGGTGCCTTAATTGGATTAAAAGAGAAAGATGGTCGAAATATACGAACTTTTATGTTCGCGGTACCGGGCCAGATTAGTATCACCTTAATAGCGAAAATACTTGGCAGTTCAATTAAAAATAACGTGACAAATTGATATGTCATCGCCATCCTATTCATAACACTACGATAAGAACTATTTCTTACACAAGTCAATTCAATACAACGTCGTTAAAAATAAAATCCAGTTGTTACGTGACCCTACATTACAACAGGATACCTACCTAACATATTTTAATCATAATAATCATTTAAGAAATGGGAAACCACGTGGTGGAAATGAAATGGCTCGTCGGCAATATAACCGGCAGCCGCGACCCGAGGTTCCGGCAGCAGCACCTCATATCCGGGACATATATAGGCTATATCAAAAAGGTTAGTATTAGTCGATCGCTAACTACTGCGTAGATTCTATACACGATACTCCCGGCTCGCCCCAAATACAATAACACTTTAAAAATAATTATACAATTTCTAAAAATGTTATCGTATTTTGGTTTCCGGCTATGTTGTGACTGGTTTTGCGATAAAACAATTAATCACGCGATATATACCAGTGTTGTGTTTGGGTATACTTATTAGGCATCTATAGCCATTTTGGTGCTATTTAAGTGTGGTAAAGTTATAGTATAGGTATTCACGCCTATATTATTAGATATTGCGCCAAGTTTTTATGAATGACTGCTTTAATACACTACTAAAAATATGTAATAAAAACATTGACTTTTGTATTTTTATAACCTTGTTCGTGATTATTCAACGAACTTTCCTTATGCGATGTTCACGAAGTGAAGTTAATTACTAAAAGTTCGTGTTCAATTCATGCTATACACATAAACTATAAGTACCTAAAAATATTATGTGTTCACGAAGCTTTTCAATCAAGATTGGCTAAGTGAAACTTTGCCTGTTCAGAATAGGGCTGGGCTGTATATAGGTACATTAGCAACCAACATCAAGTTAAGAAAAACATAAACTTAATCGATTGCAATCCGCTACCCCCTAATATCGAACGGTATTTATGTAAATTTGTACGTCGAATAAATTGCTCCACGGGAAGAGGTATATTCCGCAAGACGTGCAACGAAGTGTCGCCTAGCCATTGTCCACACGAGCGCACACTATAATGGTCTATTTATAATGGTCGGACCATTCAGTGGACATGGAGGACGTGGTCACCGCTCCATTTAACATATAGCTACTTACTGTGTTCATGGAATATATCTAGAGACCTTGTCTTTATATCCGTAAACTGATAGGTACATCAATGTCTTTAAGTATTCGTAACTACGTAAATAGTACCCAAGCACGAATGGAACTTCTCATAATTATGTCAAATACGCAGGTGAATTAGTAAGGTATGACGCCAACTAAATTAAAAATTAACTACGGCTCTACTCACGTTTATTTAGTCACTCGCGCGACATGTTTCGGAGAACATAGGCCTACATTTTCAAGCACTAAGTAGTCTTAGTGTTAATTTTTAATTTATTTAATATGTCTGACGAAAGTGTAAATACAAATAGACGCCAACTAAACTTAACCACTAATAAAGTCTATTTCGATTGCCATACATACCCTAAGTTACATAAGCTGTCATTTAAATAAACGTAGAAAATGAGATTCCGACCACTTTAAATAATTTATATGACATCTAAGAAAAAAAAAGAACTAAAATTTTAGTTTTTATTTAAAAACTAGCTGACCCCGCGAACTTCTTACCGCGTAAAAAGCGACAAAAGTAGTGATAGCTTTCAAAAATCACGGGATTTTTGTGATTTTTTAGGACTTAATGTCTCAATCAGGGCTGTGACGATTCTAACCAATCCAAAATCATTTTAATCGGTTCAGCCGTTCTCGAGTTATAAGCGGTTGAACAAACCCCACTTTCTTTTATATATATAGATTAGCTGTATATATTGTTATTTACGCTAGTCTTTTGTTTTTGGTGGGTTTTGTCATCTCGCTGCAAGAATGGAACTCGGTCGAGAAAATATTAATACTATGATCTATTCCGATTTTCAGCGGGTTTAACGCAACAACAGTGCATAGATCACCTAACTTCAACTTTTAGTGATGAAGCTCCATCTAAAACCAATGTGCATCACTGGTTTCGTGAGTTCAATCGTGGACGTTGGTAGTATGCTTACGGACGAAGTTAAGAAAGGTCGCCCGAATCGTTGTACCACAAAATATTGAGGCTGTGCGAAAACTTGTGATGCATGACTAAGGAGCAATAAGAGGCACAGCTCGGCTAATGGTGCAATAAAATTTTGAAAATTATAACCGTGGTGACTCAAAGGCCGTGCTACAGTGACACTAGGAAACGTTTATTTGGAGTGGTACACGACCATTTGCTTGCCGGAAGTATTTGATTAAATACGTAAAACCAACCAGTGACGCAGATTCATTCTACACCATGACAACGCCAGCTGTCATACGTCACGCGAAACAACTCGATTGGGAGAGGATTCGGAGGTCAAACCACCAGCCCCCCAGCCACCAGCTGTACAGCCCCGACTTGGCACTTGGAAACCAATGATTTTTATTTATTTCAAAATGTAAAAAAATAATCACTTGGTCAACGATTTTCGACCCTGAAAATGCCGTCAACGCGTTCAAAGAACCGCCGGCTTAACTATTTACTTTCCCGCAGTACAACAGTTTTCCTTGAATTCGTAGAAAAGGCGGACCAGGTGTCCAAAATGATGCTTACACCCTCTACCGATCTCCCGATTTAGAACAGCTAACCGGCATAGCTACTTCAGTTCCTTGTATGCGTGGAAAAATCAATTTACTTACATAATCACAATAGATAAACCAAACTAAAATCTAATAAAACTCATATGATTCCCTTAATTACCCTTAAATTACGAGTAACTATACTAATCGTGTAAAACGAGTAACGTTTAACAGATATCTTGTATTCTAGCGTAAATTTAAAAAATGCAGTCAGTATCCATCGGTCATGCTGTAACAGGCGCGGCAGAAACGTAAATAAAACGTACACTGTTACGAGTTAACGTAACGTAACATGCAGGGCGACCACGTATATAAATAGGTTACAATATGTAAGTATTTATATACACTATAGCCATCAGAAGTAAACATTTACGCCTTAGTACAGTGAAATAAGATCCAAATATTTAAACACAGCTTAGACGTCGACGATTATTCGAACCGCACCTTTGTCCGTAGCTCAAACACTACGCGGTATGCATACACTAGTACCGTTTAAATATGACACTTGACTTGAGGCGGTTGAGAACGCTTGTTTCTAACCAAACGTATCAACATAATATAATACCTTACTACGAATACATAATTATGACGACATTCAAAATAATAACCGGATAAGTAGGGTTAGAACGGGTTAATGACCTATCTAAAACGACTAGGTACGTATCTAACTCATGAATACTTAAGGTACTTTTGGGTATCTACTAAGCTTTGGTCATTATTCATATGACATAATATTTAATAACGCAAATAGGAGTACGCGGTGGTCGGATCTAAATACCTATTTAGCTGCCTAGAAAAATCTAATTCCTTCTCCTGCCTCCGTCGCAACACTTTCCGATTGCGATTATTACTCGATATCATTATTTAACAGTTTAATTTAAGACCATAGTAATTTGGCCCATAGCGGGTTCATGTGTGTGAAGAGTTGTTCCTCTTTTAATCTTATTTTGGATAGGATACCCATAGTGATATGTAGGCACTCAGTAGGTATATTACAACACCGAGAAACATTTTCTAGACGCACTCAACACTTGTTGTTTTCAAATTTATCTTTCCCTGCGAGGTTCAGACATAGGTACAGATCTACAGAGACGTGGAAAGGTAGACATGGGTTACGTTTTATGTACTCTTCTAGAATAATCAATCTTACAATAGACACTACGAAATTAGGTTTTGTTTTTGCAGGTGCCAAATGTGTAATTGCGTCCTATAGGTATACATTCATACTGTAGGTATTATACGCTGGTTCTCAAAACGTGCTTAAAACTATGAAAAAAAAGTCACATCATCTAAAGGCATTTCCGATTTTCGATACCTACCTACTATGGCACTGATGAGATCCGAACTTTCACTCTCAAAACCAGAAATACCCGTTATATAGCTGTGCGATACAGGGAAACTAATATTATATTACAAGTTCTCGGTCAGTGGCACTTTCGTGAGCATTCACGAGGAAATTATACGAACATACGAGTACTAATAGGAATGTGGAATCTTTCAAGGACAAGCAAGGCTACATTTTGATGTGTGGTATGCTGATGTGAGGTAGCATGGCATGCTGTTTGGTAAACTGCTTATATATCATACCCTCTGTTAAGTATTTAGAAACGCACTTACCTTGGGAACAACAAGTTTCTCTGTCATTCAGCTCTGCCACGGACCGGCTCCAGATTAGCACTTATTAAAACTTAATGACCAATGAGTAAAATATTTTAAACTGCCTATTAAAACTTTATAATTTTCATAACGTTTCTCTTACTGCGACACTTTAGCTTTTAATTTATTATCAAAAATGCGGCATAAAAAAAATTAAGTAACACACTTTCACTGATTTGTTATTTACTTTCGTTATGATTATGACATGAGAAGCTGAAACAATCCATGTGTATAATTACGCACGCACATTTTCTAATTATTAGTAAATATTTGCCAGAACACCGAATATCGTGAAATATTTGACCGCGGTCAAAAAAACTGGAAAAAATAAACTGCGGCGGAAGTCGGTTAAACTATAAACAGTAACAGGTAGTCGAGCAAGTAAAGAACATATGACTTTCAAAATTAATTCAGCATGGCGGCGATTTTAAGGTTTCTATAAGAGCAAATTTACGGTTCATTCGGTTTTTGGAAATGGAGTGTTTGCGCGCGCCCCTGGAATCGACCGGGCGTCCCGACGCACCACTGAGCGGACTCGCGAGGCTCCCGGCCCGGCGCGGCGCGCGCATGCGCCGCCTGGCTTGCGCTCCGCCACCCGAGCCTGTGCCCCTCCGTCGCCGCCTCGCCAAACAGTTCGTCCCTCCAGCATCTACCGCACCCGGCAATGTACACACTTCACATTTATTTATCGTTCAGTTTTCGCTGCACGACAACGAACTCAGTACCGAGTCAGTGACAGCACAAGGATCAAAAAATGACGTCACACGACCGCTCACAAGTTCTGCGTCGCCGGGACGACTACCTACTCACATACTCCGTCTTATTTCATTAACGGCAATGAGACAGCCATAAACCGGCGAATAAAACTGATCTCGGATCTCAGAAGTTGACAGCGAGAGTTATCTCCGTTCCCGTCATCCCCTAAGTACTACTTTCGTTCTTAAATAACAAGGACCAACAACAAGTGATATTGTTTGGTAACGCGTCGTTTAGTAATAGTGTTGAACAAAACACTGGTAAATTGATGCTTAAATTTTGATCCGATCCGAGTGCGAGTCAAAAGATTAGGCTTTCAATTTGTTTCGGTGGCAAATCTCCTAGATTATTTGGGTTAAAGGTATTTCTGGACCCTATTACTCGGGCTATAAATAAAACACGATAGTATAATTGATTAACTTTACATAGCTACGTTCTGTGGAACACACGTTTGATCAACATAATAATTATTGCCGAGAGTATTACGAGAGAAAGTCGATGTCACAAGTAGGTAGACATTCATGGTAAAACAAAACCTAATGGCGTATAGTTCGCTAAGAAAAACTATTACTTATTAGCGTTCGGAACACATCACATAGGTTATTCATTATTATTATCACAAAAAGCTAGCAGTAGAGCTACGTGAGAGAACTAAATTAGCATAAAATATTATAAAATATAAACAAACTTTTAAAACATCACAAACAAGTTCATATAAACATTAATCATTTATATTAACCTTTTCATTCAACGAATTTTTCAACTATAATTGCACCAGTACGCTTAATATTACTTACTTAACTGTTCTTATGAGACAGATCGACGTAACTCTTGCTAGCGCATGATTACACAAATGATATTGTTTAACCAACCTATGCAATAAAGCTGGCGGTCAAGTCGATCCATCTTCTAATTTGACTCGTCTTACATTGTAGGTAATCTATCACTGCAATAAAGGAAGACTATTCTATTTTTTCGTTTTCATGTGTTACACTACTATTCAAAATAACAGTTGGTAAGGTACAATTGCAAATGTTTGTAACAACAGGAATGGTAACGGTTGATAATCCTTATACACCTAAATATGAATATGAGCGCGGGCACGGTGTTATGGTAGTATAAGAGAGTAGAACATTTGTTATGCTACAAACACACTATACGTTCCGTGAAGGCACCGATGATGAACATGTCGGTGGAGAGTGCAGCGCGCATCACCTGCGGCGCCTCGTCGTCCCGTACGCGCAGCGTAAACTCGCGCCGTGCGGGAGCCGGCAAGCTGCCCCCTACGGCATTCAGGATCCTGCTCCTGCCCGCGGAATCCAGGGCCCGGTTTTCCTCGCTGTCACCGAGCACGGTGCGAACGCAAATAGACCGACACGCTTCTCTTTCCGCATCGTAAAGTTCTCGCGCGGCTATCTCGAATGATCGCCTCTGATCGACTCCGCCTACCGCCGTACTTATTGCTGTGACCCCTTCCGCGTGGGCTTTGACGGCCCCTGCACGTAAAATTGCTGGTAAAAGAAGTTCTGCGACACCGCTGACTGTCCGCGAGCGTAGGAAATGAAGAACCTGTTCCGCTTCGCGAGTCTCGTCGAAGAGGCGACGCTGGCGCGCAGCTGGGACCGGCCGAGCAACTTCCCAGGCCTCAATCCAGGGGTTTCCGGGCAGAAGCATGCGGTCACCAAGCGCGCCGCCGTCGTCGGGCCGCCAGTCACGCGGCGAGTACCAGCGCACGAAGTCACACAGCTCGGCGCCAGGGTTGGCCGCCTTGAAAGCCTCCATGTCGGACAACAGTGAGGCGCTCATCATGCGCGCACGCAGCTCGGACGCACGGGCGTCGTCGCCGAGCCTCACCATTAGCTCCGCGTCTTCCTCGAGCTGATCTTCCGTCTTCGGGGCCGGGTCCTATATTTAAACAATATTTTATCACAACTAAATTTAATCAATAAATTTCAATTTCAATTAAACCGGTTTCAATAAATTTCACCAGCAGTATTATCATAACAAATAGTCAGCACTAAAGAATTTGTTGCGTCAAATTGTGCTGGTATAGTAAATTTCTAGTGCTAGCTCGGTCACAGCAAAACATTAACTAGGAACGTTAATAAAATGATCTGGTACCATATCACAAAATTTACTCTATCTAATTAACTACATCAACTAAATTATTTCCTTAATTGTATTTGTAATCTTCGGGAGGCTTATTGTTTACCTTAGTTTCTTACGTCTAAGACAAAGTGATAGTTATAATACCGCCGATATCTGCCACTATGAAAGTTCCGGATCTAAATTGATGGTTATATTATTACCTGAGTGCGAGGCACATAGAGAGGCGCTCCATTCTTCATCGTAGCATCGTCAAGACGCTTTAGCCTGCCGGCAGGGCGGTCCCAAGGTAACTCGGATTCGGCGCCCTCGCCCTCCGAGCAGTCGTAGAACTCGTCCTCTGAGGAGTTGCCGTGTGCCGCGGCCCCACCCGACTCTTGCGCGCGTTGGATGCAGCAATTCAATAACTGCAGCTTTTGATGAAGCAAACACGTTCTGGCATTCGGTGTCCCTTCCGCCAGTCTGGTAACAATAAAAAAAAACATGAAGCAACGTAAGTCAACATAAAAAAGAAATAATACTTAACTAGTATTTTTTTTACATGTGATCATTAAATAACAACTGTCACGTTCCACCAAAGTCGTTTTAACTTTCACTTTGTAAGCAATTTGAGTAGACAAATGCACGACCTCGAAAAGAAAGCACCTAAATAAATCAAAAGAACGGTCGGCGACTAACGCGAGCTGCGAAACATTTTCTCTTTCGTTTACCTATGCAAATTTCGCACATAGTGTGCCGCCTCGAGAGACCCCAGCAGAATGATTGTAATGTTTTGCTAATGTATGGTATCGTGATCCCGGCTAACAAAATATACACCTGACGAATCATGAACAATGTTTGTGTGCCGCAACCCAGATTGGTCGTAAGCTAAGCACGCGAACGCTCTTAAGACCGTTAGCTTATTGAATTACAAATGCTGACTGGGTGTGGTGAGGAGGCTGCTCGGCTCGTGGTCGCGCGCAATCGGTCGGTGAACCGTTTGTTTACCGGAGCCGGCGCGGCCGCCGCTCTGTAGGTCAGGAGCTGGTGGGGGCCGACGCCGGCGCACAGTCCACCGCCGACTGCCGCGAGTGCATCTTGCAGACATGGCTTTGCTACCGCCGGCCTAGCCACCACATCGGTTCCTGATCGCAAATCGAAAGTGACCTCTTTACCACTGTTGTGCCCCAACGATGACAAATTATCGGTGATCATATTCAGGTTAAATAACAAAATTTTACGTGACAGTGTTCGTCGAAAGTGGCCATTTTCAAAGGATTATCTACTTACCCCGCAAGGATTATACGCGACATGGTAAGTTAAAAACAGTAATAAACGGATACTTTGCAGGTGAAATTTCAAGCTGATAGAGCACTAGAGATGAAAATCTCTTCGCGTATATTGACCTACTTTCCGAAGAGAAGCATCCGAGACGGTTTGTTCGCATAGAGCTCTCCAAAGATTCGTTTTTATGAAATATTATCATATATGCAAAAGTCCATAGCTTAGCAATACCTAGTCCACTGCAAAAGGCACAAATTCACGTAAAATTTTCGTTTGTATCAAAATGCAGTTTTCATATGTAAAACGTTTTCCTGTAGTATCCGGATTTCATGAAAAAATCACGTAACCATCAGCAAACTGCAGTGGCCACCCGAATTTACAAGAGTGCACTGGGTTCGTTTACATTGGCTGTGTTTACGTTCTGCTTGGCTGTTTGGTTCGCAAATACGGCGACCAAGAGAGGTCGCATTTCTGCAATTAGGTTCGTTGAATCAAGGAAGCTTTATTATCCAAATAATAATGGCTTCATTTATGTTGAGTAGCGATAAGTAAAATATCTAGTAAGTGACTATTTTTAAATAAAATGACTGGAAGAAAAATGGTTCAAATTAAATACTACATTAAATTATATACTACTTTACATTTAGATATCAAAATCGCTTACAGGAACCGATATTTGTCGAAAATTAATTACATAATTGTATTGAACTTTTGGCACGGATACTTTTACTTGATTTATAAGAGGACTATTAGCTATTGATGCTCACATTTTCGGTCACTGATCCTTTATAACCGCTGCTAATCATTTGCAACCGCATCCAAACCGTAAGAACCGTTATAAAGACAACTGGAACATTCATTTGTATTAAAAACAAAGTGACAAACGGCGACCTGCCCTAACCGCATGTACAATCTCAGTTTCGTAGGACAGCCAGGATTTCTAAATTTAGAATTTATCTGACGCACCCTACAGCTTGACCAGCGATGCGACGCTGCTTGCCGCACGCGTGGTTCCGTCAACCGCGAACTTTCTCCCGATTATTCAGATAGTTTCTCGAAAAAAATGTATTTGCGATATCGGAAATATCTTAGAAACGCTATATCAACTCTCGCTTGCTTTACGGACTCCTTATACTCACATCTGCATTTTAAACAGCGTTAACCGTTTAATACCAGGATTGTACTGTCGGAGCAATCTGCGTCAGCTAGAAATGGTAATATCAAGATATGAGAATGGGATATAAATGCTCTGTCATAAAATAAAGCGACGCGAAGTACTCAAAAGCTAGTGCAGTATAAAATGACAAGTGGCCGCTGGGGCTGCATCTTATGCACGCCAGCTGTAGGTACCGAATGAACTCAATTTTATTTAAAATTACATATCGAGATAAATAAAAATTTTAAGCAGACAATTACACAAAAGTAAAGATAGATGGCTGCTTTCAAAAAAAAAAATGATTAACAGTCGAAACATTTTATAAAGACTTCAGAAAACGACTATACCTATATCTTGTCGTTAAACTCGATGGCTGCTATGATCAAATAACGAATTGGAATTGGCCCAGTACTTTATTTCTTAGATAGTGCATCCGATATCTTACTATTATGAGGATAAACCACTGGATAAACACCAGCTAATGCAGACTGCGCTGCCATTGGTCAAAAACCTCTTGTTTTAATATGTCAAATCCATACATCCAAAAAACTTGTGGACGATCGCTTCATGTCACGAGTATACAAACTGTTCTGGGTAAACTCAGATGTATAGGAAGGTACGTTTATATCAATTATAATGATAATGTATGCTGTATTATAGCTGTCGAACTATAATACCCGTAATTATCGAAATGAGAACGCTTGTTTCATTACACCCTCAATATTTTATGCACGCGCAAGAGCCTTCGTAATCCACCCCGTGAAATATATTGGCAGTTTCGCCGGCATGTTGCATTTCCGCGACTCGACGGTGCATTATTGCTGCACGTTCCAAAATTGGGGGCATTTGGAAACAAAAATTCTGCTTCAAAATATTTCAATTACCAATTAATACAGAGTATAGAGCTACAGACTCTGGAGTGGCACGCTGTCTTCTATAATATGTGGCTAAGTGTTTAGGTTACACGATGTAGTTTTGAATCTATAAGATTTTTAACCTTGTCATATATTGATAATAATAACTGGACAGAAAACTAAATGTACATGTTGTTGATACGAATACAATACGAGTAGAATCGGTACATTGATACATACCCCCAGAATAGTATCGAAATTACACGTTTCAAGATCTGGCGCCGGATATTACGCTAGCGGTTGTACGTTTTGTTTCACATTTGCTTGCTCCAACTTGCTGCTAACGTGTTACCTAGGTCGGGCCTCACCGGAAGGCGCAGCGTGGGAAAACCCCCCACAAGGCGGACCGACGACCTGGAAAAGATCGCGGGAATTCACTGGATGACCGGTCATTGAGGGTCGCTTTAGGGGAAGCCTGTCTAACAGTGAACGTCTTTCGGCTTATGTGATGAAGTTGCTGCTAATTAAATGCAGGCACCAGCAATATCCATAACTTTCTGTTTACTTCAGACGAAATAGAAGCATTCCTATAGAAGACGGCGAAAACAACTAACCAGATAGATTTTAACAATGTGATTCAGAAATAGTGACTATAATGTCTTATAAACTTGTCTGGAACTTACCTAGTTAAAGGGTTAATACTTAGTACCAATTTAGAAAAACATTGTATATTGTGACTATAAGGATGGTAGACATATATATTGTACTTATTGACAATGTGTATGTAAATATATAAAATCAGGTTTTCCTTATAGCTAACTGGCTAACTCATTTGCGCCATATTAGGTTTCATCAGTTCTATAATAGTCCTAAGACTCCTAAGGAGATGTCTCGCGGTCAAAATAAATAAGTCAACTTAATTTCGCAGACGCCACATAAATAATAAATAATAACACAGGAATTGCCCAAATTTTGATGGAACTCGATTTTATCAATTCCTGTATTTATTTAAGATTCAGTTCAAAACGCCATTTTGATAGCGTTGTCGATGTCGCCACACTTTTTCCTAATCTACACATTCTCATCAGAGCGTTTTTCTAAAAAAAATACATTCTCATCAGAGCGTTTTTAAAAAAAAAATTATAGCGTTTTTCTAATATCACATTTTTTTATGTATAAAATCAAATGTGTTTTTTACCAAAAAATATGTTCTTTCTACTCAGAATTATAAGCTCTATCTATGCCAAATGAAAAAAAAAATCCTACAAAATTCCATATATTTTTTTATATTTCCTCTTTGTTACCGCCATACAAAATACATGGAAGATGACACCAAATAGGAAAAAAAGATCGTGAAAATATTTTTTCCTGTTATATTAGAAAGAGCTCGTGATTCAGAGTAGAAAAAACGTAAAATTTGCGTAAAATAACAAAACTTTTAAAAGATAATTTTTTTTAGATAAATGATTATTAAAAATTATCAATATAACAAAAAACATTTTGCTAAATAGTAGGTTTAAGAAACAAAAGTACCAATTTCTTTTAAGTACAAATACTTGTGGATAAAAGGAATTGTTAGGCACTTTATCTTGAATGTGCAAAAACATTCAAAATATCAAAAAGGAGATTTTTCCTTCTTTTGGCCTAAGTAATTTGTTTCGTTAAAAAGTGACCTTTCCCACTTTGTATAAAATTACCAGGATATTAAAGTGAAGTATAGCGATATTTCATCGCTTCGTCTAGGTTTATTTGTAAAATTTAACATAAATGGAGTATAAATATCATGCCGTTTATAATGTAAATATCAGCACTGAACACAGCGGACAGTAGGCTACATTAACAGACGATAGACGGGCCGCGATAAGCGAGATAGAGTTAGCCGATAGCGGGGCAGTGGGAACCGCGCGAGGCACCTGACATGTGCCCGAAGGGAACTCTCGCCGCACAACACAACACTTTAAAACATATTAAAAACACATCACGACGTGCTGCGTTGTTACAGTTAGCGTTTCATTTTACGTAAGAATATATTATAATGTATGTAAGGTAATTGAGCACGTGTTAAATTGCGAATCGGTATATAGTTGTCATAGCTGTAATAAATAATAGCAATTATAGTATTTGTAAATAAGAACACTAGTGTTTTGTACGTTTTTCAGTATGGGTGGACTTAAAGGTATACAAAATAGATAATTTAAATTACCTTTAAGAATTTATCACATATACTCGCTAAAATGCAACTTAACGATTAGGTGGGTCTACCTACTGCTATAATGAATAGAGAAATTCGACAAAAAATTATGAACTTATTGTACAAACCACGTGCTACCAAAATTATTTACAAATATTGAAATATTTTCACGCTTGTATGCAGGCTAAACACACTGAACTAATTTTCTATAGTATAACATCTTTCGTGTGATTTACTTACTGTCTTTATGCAAATAAATTCTTTGAATCTTTGTATATGCGGAAGGACTCATGTAAATTGTTAGTTATCGTAATTCATTAAAACAATCACCCTCCATTGCTACGGGAGACACTCCAAAACATCTTTTTTTTATTTTTTTTTTATCACATTTGACTTCATAAATACACATACTCTACTACTACTCCTACCAAAATTCAGGTTTCTAGTACTTCGAATCACTGAGCAAGGCTGCGGACAGACGGACATGGCGAAACTACACGAGTTCCTATTTGACTAAGGAACCCTAAAAACAGCAGAACTTGTTTATGATTGTTAAATTGTATTTTAATCTGATTAATTTGTCTCTTTCGCATAAGGTACCGTAAGTAAATAAGTAATAAATATTAGGTAACAACGAAAGTGATCGAAAAATGACAAAAAGAAACGATGGGGAAACTTGGCTCTGCGTTACTATAACAATCTTAATTCCAGACTAGGTACTAATTTTGTATATTATAAAAATGCTTGTATAAAAAAAAAGAAAGAAATATAATTTAAACAATAAGTGGCCTCCGTTAAGAGCTCAACTGCAGTTTACTGCTATCACTCGAGGCCCCGCGGCGGGGCTACATTAACTGCGCTCGGTTGTGTTTATCATCATAGCTGGTGTTCTGGCACTACGGTGATCGGTGCTAGCATAGTGTTTCCCGTACCCTGACCATGAGTTGTGAAATTGAGGTTTTCGATAACGAGTATCGAGTTTAGTATCTGATCTGTGCATCTCGCTTGTACTATTTTAGTGCGAACGGCTTCACCACAAGGCCAACAAATCGACTTTTTTATACCCTCGAAAAACAGATAGTGCTCATAAACAGCATCGCGTCGGACAAAAATTTCAAAGTTATTTCATAAAATCGAGACTTACAAAGAGAATACAATCAAACATATAAAAATGGCAATATATTTGCCGACCGATTCGTATAAGTAAAGCAAAGTGACAAGTGACAACAGTGGGTATCTGTAAAAAAAACTACCAAAACTTATAAAAAGTAGAGGCATAGATTTCTTTTAACGTCCATAACTACAATAGACAATTTGGTTAAAGTAATCGACCTGTGCTTTATAAACTTATTAAAAGAAATTAAAAAAGTTTCAGTACTGATGTTTCAATCGCATTAACCATGTAAGAGTGAAATGCAATGAAAAAAAATGAAATGCATTTAACATAATGTAAAAGAAATGTCAATTGCAATATCACACAACACTGTTGCCAAACTAGTTTAAACTTTGGACCGCTTTGTTTGAGGTCTGAGG
This sequence comes from Grapholita molesta, assembly GCA_022674325.2. NCBI lineage: Eukaryota > Metazoa > Arthropoda > Insecta > Lepidoptera > Tortricidae > Grapholita > Grapholita molesta. Next base: position 15,076,477 of record CP053124.2, on the reverse strand, counting down.
CTACAGCGCCAGAAATGGTTCCCGTGTAAAGCATTTCACAGGTGCTCCGTACTAGCGTAATTGGCGCTACCAAAACTTTATAATGATTTGAGTTCATGAAACTTTACATGGGAATAAACCTGAAATGGATAACGCATCACATTTTAATATTTAGCGCCCAAACCAAGACTATCATGATCAAACACTCGGAGGACAAAGGCGGCGAGACCCATTATACTATGTCTCGAATAACCAGGACCAAATCATAAAAACGAAATTTAGAAATAAAGCTGAAAGTGAAAAAACTCGAAACGCATGGGGAATGTGAGTAATTTAACTGCAAATTTCGAGATTTTCACCGAAAGTCCTTGCGGCAGTAATATTTGGGTGCAGTGTTTAACAAAGGTGACACGGATCAGCGCACACCAGTAATTGGGGCTCTTAGGGGCTAAATACATTACAAAATTGCTTTTCCCAGGTATTGTAGGTATATATTACATACGGTGTAAATCATGGAATGTACCGTGATATTCGTGATGCAATATTGTACATGCACAAAAACTTGTTAAATTTTGTTTTATCTGACATTTAACAATTTTGACTTGTAAAATGTACATTTTATAATTATTTTAAATTGATTGGATTAATTTTAAGCTGGTGTAGTTTCCTAACCTATTCTTTTCTATCAGATTTTTTTTTTTATCACGGTTGCCATCGTTTCTAATAAAATGAATGGTGGGCAGTAGCGGTTGAACTGAAACTGAATATTATGCTGTTGATAAATTTATTACTTATAAATGGGTTTCACGCAGTTCTCGAATAATCTTGCGTGAATAACAACGCTTTATGAACAAGTGTAATGAAAAATATTTAACACATGTGCATGTTCAGAAAATTAAAGGTGCACACCTTTAATTTTCTGAATTTTACGCATTAATACGCGCGGTAGCCATGTACACGAAATGAAATAACGGAACATATAAGATAAATGAATAATTCGTTGCGTGATTGTTTTTGCAACATGTCGCTCCTTATATGTGGTTGTAAATTTATAGGAAGTTTCGGGATAAAAGCTTCTATTTATAGGAGTATTTGGTACCCCCAGGAGAGGCACGATAGGGCCGTGCGATCCTGTTGCCACGACAGCTGGCAAGCGAGCCAGTGTAACGCGATTTCAACACCCGTAAGAACTTATACATAATCGAAGAGCACACATATACTGGGCCCCTGAAACCGTGGTCTCCCCGTGTTTGGTTAGCGACAGGAATCTACCAGGGTCGCGGGCGAGCCTCCTCCCACCACGAAGCCTAAAACTCAACCGACGTCACCGCTTACATCGTAATGATGAGAAAATCGTCCGTAAAAACTTGTAGTTTCATAAAAGTATACCGCGTTAGTACCTTACCTATAGTTAATAGTTATGAGTCATAGGGCTTTATAGATACAAGTTAAAAAAACAACTCAATTGGTAACAAAATTGTGATAAACTTAGTTTGATATATTACATATATTTTATTAAACGTAGCGAAGGTACATGTATCTTATTTCCCATTACATTTCAAAAATGGAGAATATTCAAGAACGCAATAAGGTGGATCTAGCTGTGACTGCTGATTTCGTATCATTACTCGTATAGAGCGGACTAGACTAAATTTTTTTTTTTTTTGAGCTATATTCTTTACAATAATTGCTGCCTTAATGCAAACTAGAACCAACCTCTTCATTTTATCATTACATGACTTTCTACATAGCGACTGACTGGTTTTCCAATGTAAAATAAATAAATAAACCGGGTTGTACCTACGTTCCAGACACGCATCATTTGTGTATGGTATGGCATGAGTTAATTATCTCGGTTGAGTGTTAGGGCGGGCGGGAAATTCGCATTATCGCACTTCAGCCGGTCACCACACTATCAACAGTGGCACTTAACTTTGTTGACGCCACTGGTTGATTCTTATATAATATACAGGTAATTTAACGGAAGGAAAAAAAAAGTATTTCATATACAATAGTTATGTAAGTACTTATTTTTCTATACCAGTACTACATCACGTCACCAGGTGGCATGCAGCATCAGTAAACCTAAATACTTTGACTTTAATAATGATTTTAATATTTATGACATATTTTTTTATTCTTAATAGAGATTTGGTCTTCCCTAAAACCGACGCGATTGAGATTAAGAAGTAACAAGAGGCTCTTAACGCATTATCCCTTAAATTTTTATCAATGTCTTGCGTGGACAAAAACCTTAGACGACGCACGCGAGACAATGGGCAGAGTAACTGTGTCGCTATTAGCGAGCTCGGCGGAGCATGCGCCGTGGGATACTAGGCCTAGCATTCCCATTTAGTACCCGTAGTTCAGCTCAAACGAACCAATATAAGTGTCTCTTTAATATACGTTACAAGTAGCTGTATCGAAGACCTAAGATATGAGGCGTTAGCGAGGTAAGTGATTAATGTTATAACTATTGTACATTGCGCGTATTGTCTCCGCCGGTCGTCAAGATTAATGCGCGAATGTCGTCAACAAACTACGCGGCAAGCGTGCAGGCGCACCAACCATGCAGCTAGGTTAATAGCCGCGAAAATGGGTCACTAACAACTCTCTTCAACTTAAATGCCCATTTCAATGTTTTAATTTTACCACGGCCCCTCATTTACGAAATGCAGCGCTGTGAGAACACAGTAGCTACTAGAAGCTATCAAGATTCGATCGTTCCTTTTGTCATTTATGGCTCCTGCCGCGGCACAAGTATTGCTCCATAAAAGATTTAAGTGGCCGCCGTTAAGTAAAGGTAAAATCATTTCTTAATAGTCATAAGCGACCGTTCGAGTGACAATAAAGAATTGACTCCGGCTATTAGATGATATTACTCTTGTTCGCTTGACTGACGTTTAGTAAATCGGTAGTTTTTGAGCTTAGAGGTAATTAAATACTTCCATTCCTAAATCACATAATTAGTGATGTTTTATACCACACCGTATACGCCGTAAAATACCACGTTCTCAATTAAAAGTACCGTAAAATCAGTGTAAAACTCGTATTACCTACGTAAAAAGCTTATAGCAACAAAATGTGCCGAGTAACGAAAGGACACCGAACCGTGTCTATCCGTATAAGGCGAGAGCGATTTTACAGGTATTAAGAGTTTATTGAGGACAGGGCATGTCGTGACTGACACCGGGCCGAGTCTGTTTAAAGACGTGGGTAGCAGCGGTGAATGCGAGATACACATTTTATTACGAATCGTGGACTTGCCGAGTGAAAAGTTACTGACCAGTTCTTTACAACAATAAGTCCATCGTGTAATCACGTTAGTTGTAAGCCGTTATGAGAACTATGCGCTACATGGTGCTAAATGTATGAAAGTATTTTTTATTTATCTATTTTATAAAAGCAATACTACTAATTCGATCGTATCCGCACACGATTATTGAAATATAATTTCTACATGAGTCAAAAAATACAAGTGCCATTTATATATGTTTTGGTAAATTATCATCGTCGTCATTTCAGCTGTAAGACATCCAATAGTGGACATAGCCTCCCCCAAGGATAGCTACAACAACCGGTACTGCAGCGCTCTTTGCCCCCAGCGGGTTCTCGCGACCTTGACCGAGTCATCGCACCACTTTTCCTAGGGATCCATAATGAAATTATTCTACCATAAATTATGGTAAACGAAAACAAAAAAGGGTCAATGCATCAGGGTTTTCCGTAGGTAGCTATTATTTGCACCTTGGCTAAACCTCGCGATATCATTACGATGCGAGCAGCTGCGGTAATGTCGCTAAGCGCAGCTAATGCCTCTAATGCGGTTTATTGACCTACACTGCCCAGGTGCGGCGACATGCATCTTAGTCACGTCTTCGGAACACGTGATGGATAAGCTTCGGGCCTTGTCCAATGGATATTGTGAGCATAACAGGCGTGCCAGAGTAGTTCTACCATTTATATATCTAGTGATTGCAATCCAACATGCATTTGAACCTAAAAGCGGCTGTAACGAGAATGTAGCCACGTAAATTAAAGTACGTAGACGCCTGATGTAACATTATTTAACCTGCATAAAAAACTCTGATAGACATAAGGAAGTATTTAAGTAATAATCAAGTATTGATTCATAGTTTTTTTAAAGATGTTACTTAATGTTTACGAGCTACTTTCTTTATTTTAATCAGCTTATTACGGTGCGCTACATAAGTAAAATGAAACAAAACGGCGAAATGTGATATTTCTAGGAAATACGAATTTTCGTACTGATTTCCCACAAGTTATTTTACGCATACGTCTCTCAAAAATCCATATTAATATTATAAATGCGAAAGTAACTCTCACCGCCAGTTACCTCGTCGAAATGGCTGAACCAACCAACTTGATTTACAAGTGAGAGATCGTTAATTAAAGACGAATAACTATTCAGATCTAATAGATCTACTAAGCGCTTCATTGCTTCATTTCTCGAACTTTGTTAATTTAAATGCAAGAGTGTTAATCCGAGTGTGAGGCAGATAGCATCGGTAGCACCAGGATGGTCGATGGTCGCGCGCCGCTCGCCATCGCGGTCGCCAACGGCGCGCGTTTTTACGCCGAGCGCCGAGGCTCAGTAAAGTCCGCCTCGATTCATTACCCTGACACATCGCATTCCGCGCGTTTCACACTCCCCCGCTTCTCAAACGCAGGTTAGGGTTACCAGACGTCTGGATTCTTAGTAAAGAAATAGGAATTCTATAATTAGAAACTTAGAATATTCATCAACACCTGCCTATACTATACATACCTAGTCTGATCGGCAGGTAAAAGTAGAAAAACTTCCCTAGATCTATGGGGACGGGGAACTTCACAAGTTCACAGTTTTAAAGTTATTCCCATAAACATGCAGATTTCTATGTATTTTCCTTTGACGAATAATGATATATTGTATATACGAGAAGCAGACTTTCTTATAACCCTTTCATACCTATCTGTATATGTACATGTAAAGTCGCGTAAAAACCACTCGCACAGGTAGATACGTATCACACTTAACTATTGCCAATAATCATTAATCACGTGTTTATTACAATTTGTAGCAGGTAGGTAACCCTGCGTTCGCCTGGCAACCGACTCAATGTAGCGGTTATTAAAACTCAAATTCCTATAACCAATTAAACATTATTAACAGCATTCAGAACTTTAATTGTTTGATATCATACTTACAATTGTGCCGACAACAAACGTTTCCACGAAGCCGCGCCCATGTATAATAATGTTTTTACCAGTAACATCATAAATCGTAATTGATTCATCCGAACTTCATAATTATACCAAATATAACCAAAGGGAAGTAAAACATTACAAAAGGGATCCGGAAACCGTCTATTGCAAATTGTGTTGCAATTATTATCAATCGGATACAGATGTATAACCCAATCGGAAAAACGATACGTACATTACAAATACCTACGCCTTTTTTGCTTGGCATCAGCCAACTAAACGAGAATTTTTAGCTTATTATCAGATTTCTCATAAACATGAAAGTTGTTCCAACAGCCTTCGTTTAACGGCACCTGTTATAAATAAGTCATAATACTTGTAAACGAGCGGTGGGCAAGATTGACCTAGTGAGTGTGATGATGATGACACACAATTCGTGTTAACTGTTTACATCGGTATGTAGGCAGCGGTGCTAACGAACATCGTAGTAGGCTGCATGATCAAAGCTTCTTCGCGTGGCTGCCCTTACTTAATACGTAGACGCCCGTAATTGGTATAGCACTACAGGTATAGGTACATGTGTCAGTACTGTTATGTATCGAACAGTAGCGAGCAAGCACCCGAGCCTGGTCGAGTCGCGCTTTCTTCTCACGGCAACCGTTACACAAGTCTAAACGGACGGAAACGCTACAATTTTCCTCTTTTGGTTAAAAGTGTGAATAACAGAACTGTACAGATACGTTCAGATTCATATCTAATGTAAGGTCGACTGGGGATATTGCGCCTGTTGATGTAAATGTGTTTTTATCTAGTTAGCACTTGTATTTAGGGTTATCTTTCTTCTGTATAAATCTTCCCATTGTAAATGTCCCAAAAGTAATGCTCGGTAAATCATCTATTTTATGTTTAAATTCTCCTATTTAAAAAGGTAATCCATTCACGAAGTTTGTGCACTCTAAACTAAAATTGTATTAAAGTACAAACCATTTAACCCTTTGAGGGCTTAAATTTTTCAAAGCTACTTCAAATTACTTATCAGGTCAATAATTGAGGCCCTGCATTCATAGAAATATTCTGGCCCTTTTCCATTTACCTGTACAGGAATTTTTAATAACACTGAACCCAGTTATAGTTTTTAATCGAGTAGGAAACTAACGGAATTGCAAGTATGAAGTTAAATCGTTAACCTTATCTGAATAGTTATAATCCAAAATACTTTGGGAGCTTAGGGTAAGAGTGTAATGGAGAGTTAAAGCCCTGTCGATCGTCGTTTGACAGCAACTTGAAATCGGGGCGATCAAAATGGGATTTAGAACGTCAATCGGACATGCCGTAATATCGCTTAAGTACGTTCTGACCCCTCGGTCTCCATATACCTACTCGCTGAGATGGGTCAAAGGTCCTCCGAGAATTGTGAGATTGCTTTGTTAACTATGTGAAATGATAGACCTTTGTGGCTTTACTTTTACCAATAGCGAGATTAGTACTTAATAAATAAAGTTAGTCAGTATTATCGATATAAAACATAACGACGCAAATTCAATTCTTTTGTTATTCTATTAGCTACTCCACCATTAGTGGCATATTTTCAATACATAGCGTTTTATTTCTCGTCATTAGAATTGTCTACACGTTAAACTATTGCCTACATACCTAGTGAATAGAAGAATGAGTAGTTGAAAACAAAACAATGCCAAATACTCGTTATCTTAATACGGAAGAAATAAGAAAGTGAAAATAATATTAATTTGCCATTGTCGAAGACCATTCCGCCGCTTTCATTACATTCACGGTCCATTTCATGTGTAACGAGATTAAAATTGGGCACCTTCACACGTAGCCATTCGCAATTAAGGCAAATTGAAAGAAACTTGTCATTGAGACGGTTACTTGAAGTAGGTGGAGTATAGTAATGAGTGTAGATGATGGCGAGAAACAATTGTCAGTGGAGAAAGCCTTAGCCAGCTGGGTCACGGGCACAAAGTCGCAACTGGGGTGACATTAAAACCGCGCATCAAACACTCTACCATGCCCAGTCCACTGTTGTATTGGCCTCCCAAGGCTCAGGCGAACCAATATAACCGCGCACTTTCATTATACTGGCGAATAGACTGCGTTGACTCGCCTGCGAACATTTATGTCATGAGAATGCAGGGGTGAGACCAGCAACAAGTCATTAATCGTCTACGCGACTTCAATACCTATCGCAATTGATGATTTCGTGCGTATTTTACTCTTTTAATGGAGAATGTTGATGGTGTCTTCCAAAATCTCTCTTTCATACAAAATTCCACAACGCAGTGCTGCGCACAGTGCTGTGCAACGCACCTATTTAGTATCTGCTTTCCAATAGTTCTATCGTACAAACGCTTGTTCGCTAACGTCTCATACAATGTCAAACGGGTGAGAAATGTTTCCAAGTCGTTAATCCAGAATGAAGCTAGGACCCCACATATTAAAAAGCGCGATGTTCCTCTTGACGGACAACTAGGCGACTCATGCCGATACCGCACGCTCCAGAAGCATAATGACCGACATTACAAGCCAGTGAAATAGCCGCAACGGAACTGCCGCAATAACCGCTCAACTAGTTCAGCGTTTAAGAATATTATGAGCTTGTTTATGCAGATTACCCCTAGGAACTTTGCTGTGCAGCTAAATGCTAAAATTAAGCAACTCCTTGTTAGCGTTATTTGAATATTCTTTTAGTGAGACTTTTATTCGGCAGCGAAAAACGTAAATCCCAGAATTGCACTTAAAGGTTGAATGGCTGCATGTAGGTGTATGGTGTATCCATAGATATATCAATATACTTGTGTTCATCACTGAAGACAAATCTGTAAAGGAATGTGGTGCCTAGATAAGACGCACCTCTACTATATGAGATGACTCGATACTTGTTTTGTGCTCCAACGCGATTTGATAATCTGAACACTTCTTCGTCTGAATGATTCACAGGGGAAAGGTAAGTGCCAAAGCCATGACTTATCGGAATCGTGCCAATGCTGAATCACAGACTTTCGCTGTGGATGCGACAAATGACGCTTTGAAAATTGTCTTTGTTTAGGAGAGATCTCGTATTGTGCAACTCGTTAAGTACCATTTTTTTATAGTTGATAAAGTATCACATGCTAATCGCATGAGTCTTTATTTTATAATCTTTACATGTTTGCCTTTTGAAGCTAAGAAGCTGTGAGACACTATTATAAATTAATTTAATTGAGATGTTAGTTTCTAGGACTACATATTAGAGAAGTAGATAGTATTAAGTATCCTTAAAAACACCAACGGCGGACGGGCAACTCCCTCCCCTCGTCCCTTTGGAGCGGTGGAACACGGTACGGATGTCTGAAAATAGGGATACATTTAACGTGACAAAAACGTGTAACCAAGACTTTACGCCGTGGTCGTGGCTATATATTTTGTCACATTACATGTATCCATATTTTCAGACGTGACTGTATTAAACAAGCAGTGGATATTGTGGCTGATAGGTATTTAACTTCTTCGAAACTAATTCTTTTGCGCACAATCTATCGTCTGTTGAATGAGGTTGCTGCCACGCTCGCATCCCGCGTAGGAGGAACTTTGGCAATACATAGTACGGTTGCCATAGCGGCGTTGTTCATATATATGTGACCACTTCCGCAGCTCCGATATAACTGATGGAGACTGTACATACTACATACATAGTTACAAACAAAACCTATATCAACATAAGTAATAAACAAGAAGCTGTATGCATATTAAATTGTGCATTAAGCAAGTATCTGAAAAGCCCATTAATGCTCAGAAATGACGGTAAAACTTGCCCCCGGAGCCAATTGCGGTGTGTCAGTTAGTTCCCAACATTCCTGGCGGAGTGACGGCGGCATGAAACTTTAATAGCATCTCGGCGGAGCTTACGATAAATTTATAAAGCGAACAACAAAGTTCTATGCCCATAAAATTTTGAGGGAGAACTAAGAAGGAAACAATATAAATCTACTGGATTGCTACTTTCGGAGTTTCAATTAACTCAAAGGTTATTAGTCAATATTTCATATAATAGCACAACAGGTTTGTTTTTGTTATGGCTGATAATGACAGAATTAAACCTTTTCACCGCCATGTCAATAAAGTATTAAAGTGTCATCGACGCCAAGCACATAAACAACCCAATAAACATATGAATCCAAAATTCCGAGTCTATAAATGGGTATATTATGATGAAAGAAATAATACGAGAAATAATAAGTATTTGCACCAACTATGAAACCATTATTACATACATATAATATAAGTCAACACCCATAAACCAGATTCATCAGATCGTCTATTAAGGTTCTAGGCGAAAATATTGGGTCCCTACCTATAAAATTGGCGTTTTGTCAAACAGTTAGTTCGAAAAAATCTCAATTTCATATGTAAGGACATAATACTAAATAAAAGGGGTAACGATGGCTATTTCTCAGTTTATTACTTCATAGCCTTCATGCTTCTTAGCAAATTGTCAGTAAGAACACAAGGGAAACCTCTTGCCTGTTTTAACCTTTTTTCGTGCTTCATTTAAACAAAAATGAGAAATTACACGTAGGATCGAAATATCCTTTCATCTATAAGAAAAAGTTCTTTATTAAAAACTAAAACCTCATCATTCATCAATGGATCTCGTCTGTGAGTGGAAGGCTCGGTTAAATACGATCTAGATGTAGCAGTATTAATTCGAAATGTCGCGATTTAGGTTTACTTGAATGCAAATCAAGTCTTTGGCGTTGGTAGTCGTATTTTAAGCCTTACTTAAATTTATGATTTGTTAGGCAGTAAGAGACCAGATCATGACATCAATTCATTTTGAAAACCGAAAATGGAACAAATAAAAATATAAAATGCTTACTTGGAAAACCTGACCAAACCCTCGACTGGATATGAGTAATGCGCATGGCGTTTAGAGTTGTTACATTTTTTTTATATATTGACTTATGTATAAACTAGCCTTTCCCCGCGACTTCGTAGGCCTGCCATGCCCGTCTTTAAAGTATGGTTGCGGAATAAAAAATATTCTACGTTCTTTCTCCTAGCTCAACATACCAAATTTCATCCCAATTGGTTCAGCGGTTTAAGCGTGAAGAGGTAACAGATGGACAGATTTACTTTCGCGTTTATAATATTAGTATGATTAGATGGCGATGAAAAGATTAGTTTAATTATTTTGTGTTATTACTTTTTTTTTGTAATAGTACTTAAAAACATTTATTTCATAATAGTAACATTAAAAAAAATTGTCAAAACAGTTCAGGGTAGAAGGAGGTGGATTCGGTAGGGCTGCACCGTAATTGAAGCTGAAGAAATTTCGAATTGATTTGAATCTGTGCCGTGTCCCACGGATGCACAAACTGGTAGCTCGGATTATAGAAATTGTGATTTTGGATCTTAGCCAGCCCATTACAACACTAAGCGATCTGTCCCATCGGTCGGCGATGCCGATGTGTTATTTGCTTAACATAGTTGTGGATTATGGTAATGATTGATATTTATTTAATCGCACTTTTTTTTTATACACACACCCAATAGAGCGTAGTTGATGTCGCTGTCTGCCCGCTTTATACAAAGTCCAACATGAATACGAATTGTATCTGCCTCTATCAACGACTTGATTGCTTTAGAGGAAATAGATTGAAGGGGCTTTTATTACAAGTTTTTATTGAACTCGCATTGTAGGTGTAATCGAGTTTTAAATATCTATGCATATAAAAAAAAAAGATAAGAGATCTTTATTTTTCAATTTAGGCACATTACATGCACTTATGAACGTCAAAAAAAACCCTACACCTAATCTGACCCGAGAAGATACCGGCAAGAAACTACGGCGGGACTTATTTTTTCAATACAGTGATACATCAAATCTTAAAGTACTTACATAATTATGCGTAGTCCGATAAGAAAACATATCAAACAGTTTTGAAAATAATATTGTATAAACAAATTCGACTTCACAAAATAGACATACTTTAATATGCTTACTTATCTGAACTGTGTCATTTACATGAGCTGGCAGTACATACAATTGTTGAATTAATTGCTAGGCGGTTTTGTTAGTTATATCTTTATCTTAATCCACTAAAATAAGATACAGAATTCTCTTGCTGCAAAAGAATTAGGTACCTAATATTGTGCTTTTTGTAAGCGTCTATTTCTACGTTTTTATATCTTACGTAAATAGGAATTGTATACGCGCTTACCGCGACTTGATTGGTTCGCAGTCAGATTGTATAGCGGGATTTTTTTCCATAAACACATGATATTGTAATTGCCGTCGTCGAGTCGAATGCTTAAAGACCAGTGTATATTAGCTCTCCAATGGCGCACAGCTCTAAAGTCGATCGGAGTAGTCGTTACATGTGACGACCTGAGTTTTCGACTGGACCACGCCCGATGGGGGTTAGGAATAGTACCCACAGCATCGAGTCTCGTGCTGCATAAGGATCGTGTCTTGAATTATCCCGCGGCGTAATTTGCGGACGTGCGTCGAATAACCCGTGGAAGTGGAAGTGGCGGCACGCTATACATACCAGAGACCAGTAAAAATAGACGGCTATTCGGAATCCCAATGCTATTCGGTCAAGTTACAGACTCTCACAAAAAAAAAATATTGTTTATGTTTGTTATTATTGTAAATATATATTGTTTTTTGAGGCTAAGTTTTAGTACATTATAATTCCGAATAGGATAGGATAAAAAAAACTGTACTGTGCTAAAGTTAAGGACATTTCTCCCCATAAGGTCCCTTCTATTTATTTAAACGTTATTGCACACATAATAAAAAAATAGTAACAAAAGCAGATTTAATGCCGTAATGCATTCTCTACCAGTCAAGCTTGAGAAACAGAGAAGAACTTTTGGTTTTAGTTGCTAAAACAAATTATTATTCAAATACGATACTTATTTTGATACAAAGTACAAAGTACCTATATTCCCATCAGATTTCAACCTGATAAGGATTGCAAGTAGTGCAACAACTATTGATATTACGGCACGAGTCTACGTTTCTCATAATTGTTGTAATGGACTACTTTATAAGTTTCAGTCCCATATAATTACTTTGTATGGCGTGTTAATATTCGCTTGCCTAAATTATGACACGATCTTGATATTATCTCATTTCGTACTGCGGCAACGTAAGTAAAGGCCAAAACATGTAATAGTTATGGGAATGAGACTTAGCTAAAGTGATGTCAGCTACAGTAAACGTTTTTATTTGAGAGTTTGTGTGTACAGTGTACCCAATTATTTAACTTTGAACGTTGAGAAAATCTTCAGTTGTGTGACGACATTTATTTTTGTGATTCAATTTCAATCAAAACTTGGTTTTTATTTGATATTCATTTCATAAGCAACACTACGATGTAAAAAGCCAACAGTTAGCAAATAGTTTGTATGACACAAGTTTTAAAAAACTGCATTAACGGAAGGATATATCTTATGTATCCAGAACGGATAGCATGTTTGCCATTTTATCATTTATCGCGTTATCCGTCGCTTTCACACTCAAGTGCTTGTTGGAGCGCGACAGATATTATGACAAAATATAAAAACCCGACCATTTTAGGCTGGCAGATTGATTGGTAATTTTTTTATCTGGTCCCGATCTCATAATACGAACATTAGGAGCGGTATTCGTGACGCAACGCGCAATACAATTAGATAAATATGTTTCACGTAGGAACTTTGGAAGCAAAGCAAGGAGTAGAGATGTCAAACATAAAAAAAAAAACAAGTTAAGATGGTTTCCTTTTTTCCTTCGTAATTTATAAGTAGGTCTACTAAAAATAACTAATGTATCTTTCTGTAAATATGACGAAAGTTATAAGAGAATCTAGCTCAAATAATTGTATGGACTCTATTCCACCATTTCATATTCATCATAATGAGTGACAAGAATATGATTTCTACGCACACAACCTGTTAACTATTAGGTTACTGTGTTAGCCATAGGAGAGACAAAAACAAGCGAAAAAATGTTTTTGACAATTTTATAATGAAAGATCCGCCAGTTTTGTCGATTAAGGTCTAGAAGAAATAATAAGTATAAAAATGTCGATATATATAAATTCCCATATATAAGTCAGACGAAATTTTAAAATATTAATAATTAAAATGACCATATACAATAATTTAGACAAGAATACCCAGTATAAAAATGTAGATAAACTCAAACAAATGTCCACATGTGCATACAGTGTGTGACCAGCATTATGCTGGTGATCCGTCCAAGGGCGTAACCATTGTCGTGCTCTAATAGGAAAATGTTGGATTTTTAAAAGTGAATAAATTAGTTGGACAACCTGTCCCATGAAAACAACATGTTTATTCAGTATAAGGTTATTTTATCTCATAACGATTTTAAGAGCACGAGATACGTCTATAACGCCTACCGCTAAAATGGAAAATGTTCGTTCTGCATCTCAAAAAGTCCAATATTTGACTGCGATAGAGAGGGAGATACACATTTTTGTTCGTTCTATTTTCGCAGCGGTAAGTGGGCCAGTACCCTCACCATGAGTTGTGACATTGAGGTTTTCGATAACGAGTATCGAGTTTACTATCTGTGTATCTCGCTTGTACTATTTTAGTGCGAACGAGATGCACAGATAGTAAACTCGATATTCGTTATCGAAAACCTCAAAGTTACAACTCATGGTAAGGGTACAGAAGAACACGTATACTTTTTTAGTTTTAAAATTGTAGGTGTTAGTCAATAGCCGTCATTATTATTTCCTGTCTAAATTTTAATGTTAGAATTTTTACACCGTGACATTTACGTCATTTTTATTCTGTCAAAAATCGTATTAGTTATTTTGAAATGTCGGAATTTTTATATTTAGGGCCGATTTTTCATTCGTCAGATACGCCTTATTCGTCAGATATGTGCTCATCTGACAATTGAAAAATCGGCCCTTAGTCCATAATATTTTACTCCAATGTTCTTTCTCATATTTACGTGTATCGTCATTTTTATACTTAGTATTTGTTCCATAGAGATCTTGGTCGACTAAATATATTTTATGTCAATGGATTCAATTGAATGTTCCGAAAATTACTAATAATAAAATTTCAATTCCGATAGTCAATAATTTCTTGCATAAGCTAAGTCTGAATAATCATTTAATTTAATCAATGGTAAAATTACGGTAAAGATCTTCCAAAAATAGGGGTCAGTGGGATTTAGGCCCGCCAAAGCGTAACAGTGGATGCGGACTTCACGCAGTCGCATGTCCAATCCGATCATCATTCCCCGTTAACCTTTGGAAAGATCAACACTACCATGTTCAAAGCGGTACTTCATACTTTTCACGACGAACAAGCGTTAACTAGTTTCATTCTGTTAAAGAGCCATCTAGTGCGAGATTGCGTAACTAATCGATTCAATTAAGTAATGAATTCTTAGACGTATTGAATCTTATAACATTTAAAGTTTGCTTTAAATATTTTAAAAATGAGAGAAAAAAGTAATAACGGGTCTATTAAAGTCGCTGAAGTAACATCGAAGTGTGTTGCCGAATTAAAGAAACGAGGAAGGTAAAGGTCGGTGGCGCCATCTTTTGCCGGCATTGATAAACTTGTTATCAGTTGGAGCTTGATAATGGCACAATTTACTTACTTATCATATTGTATACAATATATTATAATACTATTATAATATAATACTAATATAATTTATATTTTAACGTAACTTCGTAGGATTTCTGAGGAAAAAATTAAATTACAAATAAAACCCTCTCTATGCGTGCTCGACTATAATTAGGCATTTTCCAGTTAACTCGCTTTCAATTAAGAGTTTTGTACCGAGCGGCAGGTTGATGTCAAAAGTTAAAAACAATAAAATCTGCTGGTCGCATCGGCCGCGTCAGAGGTACGGCACCGATCTGATGGAACTGCGCAAAGTTTAATAGAGCTGTCATTCAAACAAAGCTAGCTTGGAAATAATTTCGAATAAATTAAATCGTACTTCGAGATCGCTGTAAGAATAAATGACGAGTTTATGACGTTTGAGTCACAGATGTTAACAAATAGGATTTTCGTGCAAGTTACTACTTTATTCACTGTGACATATTAATTATATTTACATTGAAGGTGACTTAGCACCTATTCTAGTTTTCCACTCTATTGAAAGTTGCTATACGAACAAAGTAGTAGAATTAAAGGTCTGAAATAAATAGTTGATTGGACCATATTTGATGTCAACAATTGTTGATGAACCTTTAAAAAAACAAAATAATAATAATAATACCGGTTACACTGATATGAACGCATTTTAGTAGTATTTTATACTAATTGAATCGTTAGTGCTTGTGATTCTAATTAGAAATAACATTCCTAATATTCACAAAAAATAGAAAAACTGTTTTTTTCTAAGAAGCGCTCAGTAAATCGTATGGTTTCAGTAGACTTCTGGATGTTAGAAGACAAGATGACTTTGCTAATGTGTCACTTCCCCTAATGACTAACACTATTTCAGCCATGCATGTAGTCGGGGAACGATCACGAAGTTTATTACAGGGAACTAAGCCGGGATTGCAACTGCTAAGTAATTTGTGCACTGAAGAAGTTTGTAATTACTTCCGAGAAGGCATCCTGGCATATGCTGCCTTATACTTCGTGTATTGTAGATAAGAAATTAGATACACATAGAAGCAATAGTCGTTAACCGGTACAAAATTATATTCGAATGTAACAGGCGCGCCTCAAAACTAAGGCAATCCTCATGATCAAACATTAAAAAAAAATACACTTAATTTAGTTTCTAAAAGACATTCTTTTTTTTAAATTCTATTATCACTTTAAAGTTAAGACAAAATAATTGACAGTGACAAAAGAACGTTTATAAACTTAATACGACAAAAAAACGTTTATAATCTTAATAAACATGAACACTGCTGGTTATCTGAGAGCTGGCGGCTTCCTCGCACAACGTATCAGCTTGTGATACGACGAGGAAATGCCGCAAGCATCTTTGATACAATGCCTCAAGGGCCTTTAGATTTAATGTAGTAACTTAGTTAAGTAGTTACTTATTATAAAATTATAATCCTTGTATATTATTTGAAAATACGCATTTTCTAACTTAAATTATGATATTTTTGATATTTTCAATTGATTGCCTTTAACATTAAGGATCCAAATAAAGAGAAATTAGAGAATTTATATCTGAACCTTTCTATATTAACATACGTGAGAGGAGGTGCGTAATAGGCGAGAAGAATATTTTTGTTTATGATATCAATCGATTTGTTTCGTTGTGAGGATCAAATATCGCTATGGGATTGATTACGTAAAAGGTAAATATTAGTTAGAAATGAGAGTTAAAGTCTGCATTTCGCACTTGCCTTTCGTTATTATTTTATTAAACTCTAACTCTTCGTGATTTGTTATCTGAATCTCATTACTTCGCTGTGTCACTTTCGTTTAAAATATTGAGGAAAGAGATGCAACCAGCGCAACTTTGATATCAAATCGCGAAATTGCGCCATCAAAGCTGTGGAGACGCGAAAGTGAATCGCGTAAGCTCTAAGTACCGTTAGCGGCGAAATCGGAGATGTTCGTAAACGTATGTAAATGGGACAGCGATGCGACGCGCGAGGCGCGGAGTGCAGGTGCCGTAAATAGGTGTACGTATTGTCAAATATTTGTACCTGTATAGACGTTACTTGTGTAGATTATTACCAGAGATAGAAGTTTTCGTGGCAATAACGTCAATTAACTAGGGACTCTCTTCCGATACAAAATTTATCGATATTTATTTCGAAGTGACATTTCATATTAGGTGTAATTGAAAATTAACTAAAATATGATGATGATGATGATTACCACCCATCAATGTTACCTATATATTGTTTAGGAGTTTTAAAATTCAATTAAAAAACAACAATTTTTTTTCATATTGAATCGTTTTCCATGCAATGTAAACTGAAACCAAGAAGTGCATTACATCATTTTCATTAAAATAATTATGAACCTTATATTAATAATAAGTACTGTCATAAGAAAGTACAACTTATCGTTAAAATAATATCGTGTGGATTTGTGGAAATCAGTAGGTAAATTTTATTAGTGCCACGAAAGTTCTATGTCTAATTATTACTCGGTACTCGGTTTAACTTTATCCTCAATCCATTTTTAATCTGTACATTAGACCCTATACCAGTTTTGTCCACAACTGTCGACTGTCCACATAGGTACATCGAAAATGAATCATATCATTTGATGAGTAGGTAATCTTAAAACGTTATTCTGCAGTTAAAGTTAACTATCAAACAATGTGTTATTTAACCGCCTAGGTCTTATTTTGGTGTGTGGGTCTGCAGGAAAGTGTGTGTCTTTTTGGTTTTATCGTGGCGTCAAAAGTACCTACCGAGCAGATTTTTTTGATACTACCCACATGAAACCATTCGGCTTAAGAGGAGAGTTCATTACTTTTATTATCGTATATTGGGTACCTGACACTTGAATTTTATAATAAAACTTATTTATATGGATATAAAGTCAAAATGGCCATAGATTAAAAGGAAACATTAAATTATGAAAACGGAAATACTCATGAACTTTAAAAATTTCATAATTTTCAGTAAATTTTAACTGAAAATTGTGCAAAAATGGTACTTTAATCCTTCCATTTGAATATAAAATAAATTTTACAACAAATATTTCACGGTCGAAATAGCAATGTTCTTGAATTTCCATACATTAACACTGGTGACGTGTTTGTGACGTCAACATATTATATGACTTAGGTCGAGGCGTTTTAACCGGTCGGAACGACAATCTTTGACTCTTATTCCTGACCACTTGTATTACTTATATGTGAGTGGTCCGAGAAATTTGATCCTCATAAAAGCAGAAACGATTACCATATTTTGCATAGCTTAATGCGATAGATTAGTCCATAGATTAATGCGATTAACCAGATGTGAGACAAGATATAAATTTCATACAAAACGAGAATTTCCTTAGTTCTTGCATCGGCAGGTATGCAGTTACATCAATACAATTTGCAGCAATCGTGTTTACAATTAGGCAACTGATATAAGCCCAACGAATCGAATAATTGAAATCGTTTTCACAGCCGCCAATAAAAATTATGTGATTGTCGTTATTTAAAAGTGTTATTTATTCCAAAGTTAAAGAAGGTACCTGATTGCCATCCCATTACATGCAGTGTGTATCTGGTGGGATGGTCACATATTATCTGAACATGGACTTTATCGGCTTGACAATAGATGCGTTGTTCAGATATTTGTGGACACCTTCGCAGTTGTGATATATCTGATGGCGACTACAAATGTTATTTTAGCAGTCAGTATTGTGTAGAAATTACGAATTACATTTTATTATTTTGGACAGCTGCTAGGAAAAGTAGGTTACATACCTACTTAACCGCTTCGTTGCATCTTCCATTTTCAAAAACTTTTGTCTGTGGCGGCCAACAACTATTTCATGACGCGGCAGGCGTGCCTTATGCCATAGAATGTGATGACACTCCTCTCGTGTCATACGCCACACGTTAAAAACATTGATGACTCGCCTGTCGTGCCATCCGCACTGAGTCGGTTAACATACAGATAGAATATTCTCTTTTCTTTGTTAGTTAAACCCAGTACACTGTATTGATTGTGATATTTGTGATACGCGTGTAATCTGATGCTACCGTTTGTCCACAAACACCAGTCAATTATTTCTGGACGTCGGCAAATGTTTGCCGCAGCCCGACAGTGTCGAGCCTGCGTGCGGGTAATGGAAGGCGCGAATTACTGGATCATGTTATAAAATAGAGCCACAGTGTATAAGCAACCTGGTTTTACTCGTATTTATCAACCACAGTACATTTCCAATTCAATTTTAACTCACGTGCTTATACTTTTCATAAGTTGAGAATAATCTGTATTATCCTTGAAAATCTCACCGTTGTATAAAATATACTTCAAAAATGTATTCTGAAGTAAATTCGATCACATTCTCTCTCTTTCTCTCTTCGTCGAATCGACTCCTAGGAACATTACTCACAGTCACGTATAGAGATTTTGCTACTTAATGATGTTGATTAGGTACAATTTGAACGGCCGGACACTCGAAACGTCGAAATAAAACGAAAAAATCTAGGAAAAAATACCTTTATACTTTTAACTGAATTAAGTCCCGTTTAATTTGTAATTGTGTGAAAATTGCGAGAGTTTAGCTCGCTGTTACAGACACAGGCGAGTAGTAGTACACTCGCCTGTGTCCGTAACAGCCGATTAACACAAATCGGACAAAACTCAACATCGGAAGACGTCAGTTATTTATTTTGCGTTTAAATTACAAACATTGGCGTGACTGGCTGGAGGCAGACAGACCCTTAAAATATCAGAATGGAGTTTGTGTGTGGGTGTGTGTGTGCGTGTGTGTAGCCGGGGTAGGGAAAGCTCGCGTTTCCCGGGCGGGCAGCCGCCCGCGGCCGCCACGCTGCACTTCCCCGCAACGGTCGGTGCACCGCTTGATTGCCGCTCGTAACATGCGCCGCGGTTTTCTTACACGTTAGCTTTATTAGGAGAAACGCGTAGATAGTTTCATTATCTACATTTAACGTTGACTGTAATCATCGATACCTATACAGTTACCACAAAACACGAACTCGGTTTTAGAATAACCATTTTTGAAATATGACATTCGTTAACATCACTGATCGGGAGCGCATTTCAAGGGGGCGCATTATTTTAAAGCAAGTGGATAAACCTAATATTTATTTGTTAGCGTCGATTACGTTACGAACGCCAAATTGCGAAACAATTCGTCATTCTGTAGTAGTTTTATAGTGGTTTGGACTGCCAGCTGCCAGTGAGCCACCGCAGCATCGGCGCATGTTGTGCCCCGAAACAAAAAGCGTATTGGCCGTGACGACTCTCGAGCTCTCGTATTATGTATCTAACGTTTCGCCCTAAAATTCTTCGCCTTAAACTCCTTTAAGGCTATAAAGTATAACATTTTTGAGGCAGATCCACTATTAGACAAGAAAATCAAAATAGAAAAAGTAAATATGTATAGCATTTTTCATGTAATTCAGAGTAATGCGTAATATATTTACAAAAGATAGCTACTTAGTGCTCCAGTCGATATAAGACATGACAAATAAACTTTCCTTATTCACAATTTAACATACACGCCGCATGCCTTAGACACACATATACGCCACATACACGTCACTTTATAAATATGTTATGCAAAAGCTTATTCAAATATGCACCAAGAAACTGAAAGTGAGCAAAGCAAGACGTCTTTAACAAATAATTAAACACATGACGCGCGTAGCCGAGATCCTCGCTGAGAATGTCACCGCGCCCTCGCCTGTCCAATTAGAGCTCACACGACGTTTAGTGAGAGCCTCGTGAACTTTTCATTTCTGACGCTTTTCTAATTATTAAAGGCAGTTTTCTTACACGGGTTAGACCATCAATTAACGCTGGTATGAAGAAAGTGAGATTTCTTAGCGTTGTTCTATAAATATAAATCTGAGATTCGAGTATCACAATATTTAAAGTGTATATAGTTTGACTTGGAACGGCAAGGATAAAAGCAGAAGCATGAATACATTTGTTAAACCGTTAACCGGTTAACAACAAATTATTAACAAACAAAAATAACATAGTATAGTTTTACACTTTAAGTCATTTACACTTGACAGTAGGTACGGTCAGGGACTTTAATTGTTGAGCCATTTAGGGTTCACTTTACATTGGGCATTTCATACAGTAAGTATTAAACAAAAGAAAATAACATGAACCGTAAGTGGCTCAACAATTAAAGTCGGCGACTGTATTGATAAATATAAATACAAACCACTTGTTTGTTATGAAATTATAACAAGATTACACACCGGTACCATATAGAAGATTAAATGGTAGTGTATGAGAAATTCTAAAAACATAACGAGGGCACAGTGATATATATACTACGTTATATGTGATTTCCTGTAGCCTGAAGTTTGTAATTGATTATGATTACCATAGCACCAACCCATGAAATATATACGTATATCAATTGACAGTCTACATTAATTTTTTCCAGGGAGAAAAGACGCGCGTCTCATGGCTTAGGCCGTGGGTGCGCGTGGTGGTGGCGGCCACGACGCTGGCGCACGCGCTCGGCGCCTGCCCGTGGGAGCCCGTGCCCGCGCTGCAGGCGGCCTGCGTGTGCGCCGTCAACCTCGCCAGGGACCTATCTGTGCAGTGCGACCAGGTAGCTCTAAAGCCTCAAACCTTTAACAAGCGGTATCGAAAATTTAAAAATCCATGATGTGAATGAGTTTTGTGCACATGGTCTGTAGCTATAGTCCATGACAATCTTATATAATAAATGTACTCGAAACGAAAATAATGTATAGACTTTTCCATGATTTTGCATAGCTCTGTTATACCGATATCAAAATTTATTTTCTTATCGATACCGTTTTTTATCAAGAAGGCCTTAAACTATATCGTAGCCTATATGACAAATTTGGCTACGGCTTCAGCTCTCTCATTTGACTCCAAAATGGAAATTGACATTAAAACGACACCTACTCATTTTTATATTGCGCTCTTTTGAAACATTCCATACAATTTTGTTATTCACAAGTTATTCATATTTTCTTAAATTTTAGTTTTTGGGAATTAAGTCATAAATAGGGTTATTTAATTCGTTAACCAATTGGTAATTATATGTTAATATTAATATTCAAACTCAAACTCAAACGTTTATTCAGTAAGCACTTTTACACGTCAAGTAAAGTAATGTATATAAAAGTAGTTATTTATTAAGCAAGTATAAAAGTAAAGCATTTATTAAGCAAATATTTTTTTCACAGGTGGACTTCGCTGTGCTATTAAAAGCATTGAATTCAAGCGCAAGAAACATTCCCATAGACTTATTGTACATTAACAATTCAACGATACCGGCGCTCACAGACGGCATGTTTACGCATTTGAAAATTCACAATGTACAGATTTCCGGGTGCAAGATCAGCAGAATTGCCGACGACGCCTTTCGAGGGCAAGGTCCTCATTTGAAGAATTTGAACTTGCAAGATAACGAGTTGTACGAAGTGCCAGTTAAAGCATTCAAGATATTGACGAATCTTTCACTGCTTGATATCTCCAAAAATCGTATTACTTATATTGACAACCACTCATTTATCACTTTGCGAAAACTGACGACTCTAAAATTATCAGACAACAACGTAACACTAGCACCACATGCACTAACCGGATTGGAAAATTCACTCAAAAATTTGAATCTCAAAGGAACTAAACAAAAAGGCGTCCCAGAATGTATAAGAGGCCTCCGCAGTTTGGCGTTCCTCGATCTATCGCAAAACAGTATTCGAGAATTACCCGGACCTGAAGGCAAGCGAACCTTTGAAGGGTTAGATTCCTTAACAGCACTAAATTTAGAGCGCAACCTGATTGTGACTCTCAAAGAAGACGCATTTGCTGGTATTAAAACCACATTAAGTTCCTTAAGTCTTCTGAATAATCTCTTGCCCGAGTTTCCTGCGGCCGCGATTGGAACGTTGTCGGAATTAAGGGTACTTGACATAGGCTTCAATTTGTTGAACAAACTGCCTGGAACTGCTTTTGGAAGTAACCCATCGATTACGTTACTGGCATTAGATGGTAATCCCTTACCCACTGTGCCTGCCGAAGCTCTCGCCCATTTAAACAATACCCTCCGAGGTTTGAGTATCGGGGGAAGATTTCTAAATTGCGATTGTCGTCTTCGCTGGATTATAGAATGGATCCGAGACGGAGAACTGCAAGTGACTTCTAGAGAAAGAAATCCTCAATTCTGTGGCCACCCGGCACAGTTCCGCGAACGCGGTTTCTACAGTTTTCAACCAAACGAGCTCGTCTGTGAGCATGAAACGACGCCTACTCCTGAGGAACCAACAACGGTGCAGAGGCAGGTCAATGATTGGAAAATAAGTCAGACATTATCGACAACTGCACGAACTACAACCACAAGTACTACGACCAGTACAACCACCGCTGCCACCAGTCCTGTAACTACCACCACAAGCGAAGCGACGTCGAAGACGCCGGTGACCACGACAAGCTCGGCGCGGCCCCGCCCGCCGCCGGCCGTGCGCCCCGCGGCGCCCACCTGGCGACACGCCCCTCATCAACGCCCTCCGCTCGTTATGAACTTTCCCCAGAAACCGAAAGTAGACGATTCGAACGAGGTCATCGTTAAGAATGCCTACAGGCAAGACAACTCCGTCATTATACAATGGGACTCAGATGTTGCCAATATTTTGGGATTCCGAGTGGTGTACAGATTGTTTGGCGATAAAAGTTTCAAGCAGGGCCCGCCGCTTGAAGCCAGCGAGAGGGAATTTAAAATCAAAAACGTACCTTCCCAGGTGAGTGGCAGACTCCCACACAATTTAAACAACTAATATCAATACGTCTTTTTAAAGTAAATTATTAAGATCAAGGAAAATATATTTCTTTCGGAAATCTTTTTACGATTTGAATTTTGAATTTGAATGAAAAAAAAACCTATTCTTCAACTTCATTTGCCTAACAATTGGACTCGATGAAGCGTGTCGATTCATTGATAAGCCAACATGACTCTTTGGTATATGTAAGTTACTAATATGTTATTTTTATATATTTACAGGAATGTATAGTGGTATGCGTAATATCCCTCGAAGAAGTGCACGTGAGCCCCGAGACGGTGCCGTACGCGCAGTGCCGCGAGGTGCGCACCGTGTCCGCCGCCGCCTCCAACATGGACAAGATCACCATCGCCGCCAGCGCCGCCATCTGCGGCACCATCGTGGTGGCCGTGCTCGTGTTCGCGGCGGCCTCCCGCCGGCGCGCGCGGACGGTGCACAGGCTGCACAACGACAAGCTGCCCGGCGCCTGCTGCGGGGCGCTCGGCACCCCAGCCCGGGCGGCCCGCTGTCCTCCCTCGCCACGCTCGGCGCGTTCGGCAAGCAGCGTGAGTGGGATCAAGTGTCGGCTTATAGCGCACGTTCGATCCCGCGAGCACGCACCTATACCGAACCGGCTCCCCCCGATCCCCTGCCCGGCCGGCCCGGCCGAGCCCGCTCCCTCGCCGACGGCCAGTCGCAGCATAGCTACGCGCCCTCCGCCCGCTACGGGATGCCCGGCTACCCGGGCAGTCTTCTCGGATCTCGAACGGGTAAGTCGCGCTTGATCCCGTCCCGATCCCGAACGTTCCCTTTTCTTCTTTCTGTCGCTCTCGTAGCCGTGCCCGCATGCGGTGGCCCTTTTTTTAACAAGCTATTCGGTCTTTCAGATCTTCGTCAGTCCCGACAGTCCTTGGGGGCGGCGTCGGAGCGCGCGTCACGGCTTTCGCTGAGCGGCGCGGCCGGCGGCGCGACCGGCGGCACGGGCAACTCCCGCCGCCGGCCGCGGTCGCGCTCGCGCCCCGCCAGCAGGTACAGCGTGGGCTCGCTCGGCATGGGCTACTGCGACACGTCCGACAACTGGACCGACCACGACATGGACATCTACATGGCCCGGAACCCGACGACGCGGGGCGGCCTGGTGCCGTTATAGCGAGCACGGGCGGGCCTGGCGACGCGGGGCGCGGGAGCCCACGCGCGCGCTGCTCGCCGTGGCGGCGGCGCGGCGCGCCGTGCACCTCGTGGTCCGCTCGTGAGCGCGGCCCGGCCGGCGCCCGCCGCGGCCGGCCCGGCGCCGAGGCCGGCGACAGCCCGCCGTGGGACAGCCTAGAGAAGAAAGCCGATCCCAAGGGCAAGAAGTAGAGATCGTTACCACTACCCTGATCGCTCACATGGATCATGTTCATCGTCGTTAAGGCGGAAATAGATATGTACAGATAGCGGCGGAAGTCGTTACTCTGACAAAGTATTTAAAGTGCTTCGTGTTGGACGTTATTGTCGAGAAGAATAAAGATCTGCTAATCCGAGACTCGAGAAAGTACTCCGTCCACAAAAAACCTACTACGGATATGAATACTACTATGAATGGAAAAACTGAAGTATTTTGTTTGTTTAATTAAGAGCTAGTCAGAGATCTTATTCCGTCCAACGAAACTTTAAGATTAAGATCATATTTTGACTTATTATTTTAGGTATATGGTGGAACAGCAATATTATTTCAAATCCACTATTTCATAATAGTAGTGTTTATTCTTTAAATTAATTTGGAACATTCATGTTCTTAGCCTTAAGTAGTGTAAAATTAGGTATTTTCATTATTCTAAGTTGTAAATATTAGGTATGTAAGAAATCGCATAATATAATCGAGTTTACTTTTCCGATAACCAAATACAAGAGAAGCATAATCCAAATGGTGCTAAATGTTATTACAATGTGTACATACATTTTATTAATAATAAAAACAATGTTGTTAATAAATTGAGATTTTTTTAACTATTAAACTGTTATACCAGATATAATTTTCAAAGTTTAATTTAAAACCTATACCTACCTCCATTTCAATAATTTCTATTAATTTATTAACTGCCTGCCTGTTCATTGAATATTTAAGTAGGTAAAGTTAAATAATTAGTAGGTTACCGTTTCGACTGACTTAACCATGTCGAAGAGTAGCAGATTGTGGTGCTTAGATGGCATAACTGGTTGCATATTGCATAGTAGTGTCACAGAATAACTAATAGTATTAACATACAGAAGAATCTCTCCTTGACAAAAGTCACATTTATATATAAAATGCAAACGCCTGCAAGCAAAATTAAAACTGCGCGCCGCAGATTTACGACAGAACGGAGTGTCGGAACAGTGAGTGTCAGAATCACTTCAGAAGTTTTTAATTTATTACTTTTTGTATAAATAAGTAAAATTATGATCCTGTAAACATACAAATTTTATTCGGAGATAGTATGTCCGATTCGTCATATTGTCAGTTCCTAATATTGGATTATATATACATATATGGTTGTCGAAAAGCACAAAAACCTACTTGATAATTTTTTATGGTATCAGGCGATTCGTTTCGTTTTACTTAAGGATCAAATTTCTGTACAATGGCTACAAGTCTAACATTCGCATTTACCGCTAGTAACGGTCCTTACTAAATTATAGGAACCTATGACGTCACTCATTCATAGCTGCGCTCTGTAAAGTATTGAAAAATAACTGAGTTGTCGTTTGGACCGAGAAATATTGCGTTTATAAAGTGTGTTACAAGTAAGTTTATTTTTCAGTAAAACGTGAGAATTCGAATTGCACCTAGGTTTTTTAAAATTTCTCAAATTAAAAAAACTGTATTTTTTTTTAAGTTTTGAATTGTGATGTCTATGAATCGCATCTATACATATAAGCATTTTTATATTTTTGCTTTTCTTAATTATACTCATCATTATTTACACATTTTGCTTAAATTCCATATTAAGCCGAGAGCCCGCTGCCATATGCATGCCCGGGAGACGCGCGGGCCAAGTCCACCTAAACTGCTTAGTGACACCACCTTGGTAGTGTAACAGATTCGGTCGTCCCAGGGGCGAAACTATAGGACCTGCGCAATTGCGAAAGAGTACGATATCTGGTGTCAGCCATAATTTTTGATTGGGGTACACTGTAAATTAAATAAATCTTACAGTTAATATAAGTCCAACTTACCCAGGCACGAGGATGCGGCGCTCCCAGCGATACTGCAGTTCTTGGGTGAACTCGTACCACAGGTGCGCTAGGTAGGGCAGGCCGCCGGCGTCCAGGAGTCGCGCGGCCGCCACCGACAACCGCCACACCAACCCATTACTGGGTGAGGTCTTCAAGTACCCCAGCAGCTTGGGCTCTCCACCCTCACCCTGGAATATATTAAGACACTTTTTAAAAGTATTATTCTTGCTAGTAATTTCAACAATTGTTCACTATTGTGTTTTTATAGCTAAAATATGCCCTATGCCTTCCCATCAGATGTCATAAGAAAAAAGGGAAAAAACCGACGGATAGGCAGCAACCTCCATCAAAATAAAATTAACAGCTATTGAAGTTGCCAACGCGCCTGTCAAGCGTGGTGACTATGGCCACCACCCAAGCTGATACAAGTCATGTTTGGGGAAACCCATGTCCAACAGTGGATGACTTATGGCTGAAAAGATGAACTGAAATAAAATAAAAGTTTAAATTCTTAGTTTCCTTGAAAAGTATCAAGCCAACCTACAGAATCTTTCTTTAAACTTATCAGAAAAAAAAACACAGTCTAATAATAAGTTTATAACAAACATAATTTAATTAATTTTATTGAAATGGATTAATATACTATTACCAACCTTAATCTCTATTTCAAACTTTTCAGGGTAATCAAATGTATCAACCTCCACTGCATCAGGAAAAATATAATAGAGCAGTGACATAAGCAAGTCATCTGCTATAGGGCCTTTGAACTCATGTATATTGGTGCTTTGGCCTATTGCTGCTTTCACTAGCTTTGATATAGTGATGGGTGCCTCTGTGATCTTATGCAAAGGGTTTACTAACCCCAGACTCCGGCTCAGGCCAAGAGTGTCCATCAACAGATTATTTTTGTCCAGCAAGTTCATCATCTTATCAATTGTTTCTGACAATTGGCATTTCAGATTATCTCGTAATTTTAAAGTTATAGTCCATGTTGGGGCCATTATTGGGTCTATATCAGAAAATGTAGAACAGTCAACTATAGAGCTCTCTAGGAACTTTGGCCATATAGCATTCAACAGCGCACTGTAAATAGGATTTTTTTCCGAACCAAAAGGCAGTTCTATTAACTTCTTAACATCAAAGCCATCAATAGAAAGGAACTCATTTGAATGTGTGGTGCGAGTCCAAGCAAATGCATCAAAATCCTTTAATTCATAAGAAAATTTAGCTGATACTATAACAGCTCCAAGGGCAACAGGTGAGGCTATCTTTGACTTAAACAGACTAACAAGGCCACTCAGGTGAGAACACTGATTGGAGATGCGCTTCAGGTGTATTGTATCAAAACTAGTCTTGTATTCACTGTCTTCATAGAAACCCAGATAACACTGCTGCCAATGTTCTCTAACCTTAATGAAGAAGGGCACTCCACAATCCACATTTGCAAAGGCAATATTTGCTGAACTCATTACTAACTTTATGAGGCTACCATCAACAAGAGGGTCACTTGGACACAGCATCACGTAACGGTTTAGCCCGAACCATGAAGAAACAGGGAAAGCACTGCCGCCGTCGACTTCATCGATGAAGTTGGCTGTTGATGCCCAAACACCATTGTGTAAATCTTCTAACAAAGACTTGCTATCATTCTCATCAGTTTTACTTTCTGTGGAATCTAACGTGTGATATGAAAGCTTAAAATTTAGGCCATGAAACTTAATTTCCTCGCATTTACTGATCCATTTAGTTGTATAATTGGAATTCACATGAATTTTTGCTTTGGACAGTGACCAGTCGTTCAGTACCTCTTCTAATCGTGCAATAAACACTTCCCAATCGGAAGCAGTTGTAAAATCTTGATGGTAAATTTCAAATTCATCAATTTCTTCATTCATATTGCTATAACATAAATATTATGCTATATTTCTACAAAACAGCTGTTTGTTTACCGAAAACAATGAAATTAGGTAATTCGTCGAATCTCCATTACTGTCAATTTGACAATATTGACATGTGTCACTAAATGTGGAGTAAGTTGGAGTAACAACTTTTACTACCCAAGTCGTATGCTAACAGATGGATTTAATAGTAATTCTCATGATCTTTTCCACTACTATTACAAATAATTGTTAAAGTATAATATAATTAACATAAGTATTTACAACTGTTTAAGGATATAATAACTAAATATTAAAATGTAAGTTATTGTAAGACAGGAAGTAAAGGCTATATTTACTTCATTGGAAGTTGTAGGAAATAAGAAATTTTAACAATTAAAATGATTACATCCTTATCTATAAATTAGTGTTAAATATACAAAATAAAATGCGTATGCTTTATTATATTGGCATTACTGTTTTTAGTCTCTTTTAAGTTGAATTCAAACTTTTTATTTACAGTCAAAAAATTATTGGATCTATGGCGCCTAATTTAAAAAATATAGTAGTTTCTATAGCAACGTTTGTGTACAAACATTGTATTTATACGTGATTTATGCACATAAAATAAAAAAGCAACAATAATGTTTAGAGGTGATAATTGCCATTCTTTGAGCTATGAACAGCAGGCAAAATTTATTCAAGATCGAATTACTAATGTGGAAAAAAACTTCGGCGAGTTGTGTGTTGCGTTTGGTGATTATGCCAGGAGAACTGCAAGGTAAATAACCTGCCCGTTTTTAGTTGTCTTTTAAAATATACAGATTCTAAAATATAATTTAATTAAGCATAGGGACGCATATTTCTGTACAGTCTCTCTCTCTCTGTTCTTAGACTACGAGATCAAGGCGATGAGCTCGCTAGGGTCGTCAAGGAATACGCCAACAATGAACTGGTCAACAAGTCATTAAGTACTGGCCTTGAAAACTTATCAATCACTCTTACAGCTATAGAAGAATATCGAAATTGTGAAGTACAACGATTAGAAGCCAAGGTATACCTAGTAGTCCCAAGTCTTTATATTGATTAAATGTTCATTAATCATTACTATTGTACCGGTACGGAACTGGGGACTTAAATAAGTAACTAATGTAGTAAAAATGTGACGATCAGATCTTAATATACAGGTATACCTACCGATCGGTGATAAAATTATCTTGTCAGGTTATTGGAGAGCTTTGTCAGTACGAGACAATATGCAAGCACGCAAGAGAGGAGGTGAAGCACACCATGAACGTGAGAGAGAAGGAACTAGCGAGGAAGAAGGTTCTGGATAAAACTAGGGAGCGGCAGCCGTTTAACAGACAGCAAGTGGTACTTACGTCACTATTTTTTATTCATACAGAAAACATTAGGGGTACCCAATTTTTTTTTCTTTGTCCCAATTTTTTTTTAAGTTTTTTGCCTCTTGTTATTTGTTATGTTGCTCTTTGTTAGCACGCCTAAGGTTTCAAAATTTGTGCTGTAGCTTATTGTATCGTACCTCCCAAATATAAAATTTCTAGGTAGGTACCAATCCCAACTTCACAACATCTTGACTGACTGTCCCGATTTGGTAACTATGACATTATTTCGATTTTACATAGAGATCATTTAAAGGTATCTATGTTTATAATAATAAGTATCCAGAGTGGGGTCGCGAGAGCTGCGTTCTCGATGGTAGATGTGGAAACCTAAGTGGCGAGTTGGCTATATGTTTAAAGTCCAGTGACACCTCTCTACCCTTAGCCCTTTGCACCGGTGTTGCCCTTGAGCCATCTTTGATGTCACTTTTTGTGGGGGCCCATCTCGCATAGGGCTCGAGTCACCGTCTGCCGGAAATAAAATTATATACCATTTTATTAGGCAGGCGTCCGGGTTTTTATCCAATAGCCCAGTAGCTAGTCCATTCTTTCCACCCAATAGCCTAGTACATTCTAAATTCAATTAAAACTCAATAGTCCTTACACCATGGCGGGTGCTGCCTCTGTGCGCGTCGCATGATACGGGCAGGGGCAGCATCCGCTTAGTGCACCCCTTACATTTCATTAAAATTGCCGAAAGGGACTCTGCGCGTTGGCTCGATCTGGCTTCGCGTACGCCTCCCATATCTCCGGAACAACATTGTTCCGTGTACGGAAGAGTATCTATACATATCGTTGATATCTCTTCAACTGCCGCACGACGTACATACCTTTTAGGGTTGATTCTCACGCAATGCAGTCAATTTGACTGTACTTACATACCCGCATAACAATGATTTCAACATATAAACTAAACCTATGTTAGTAACGTTACCAACATAGGTTCATATGTATTTTTAAGCATTAACTAATAACACGTAATGATGTACAAACTATCAATAGACCTTACGTCGTTGTTATGAGAATTACAAATGGTTAAACAGCCGGTCATAGAATAGACCGATCAGTCTTTTGATTTCCTCATAACAGGCGTTCTATGTAGTGGCGCAGCGTTTGTGTTTCACGCCCGGGGCCGATCCCAAAATTTGCCGCCTTTTCATCATCATCATATCAACTGAAGGACGTCCTCTGCTGCTGGACTTAATAGGCATACTCCAATTCGCCCTACAAATACCAGTTTTGCGCCACCTGCATTTGATGAATTTCCCCTATCTTCATCGTGTGTGCAAAATATAATACATGTAGATACATGTAATATGCCGCGTTTTGACGGAAGAGGATAACTGTTCAAAAGTTTAACCCTAACCGAAACTGCAGCGAGTAAGCTTAAAGCGTGTCACACACTACGCAGATACGATAATATTTTATCTGCGTATAATAACTTAATGATCTGAGACTATCATATACTACGCAGATACGATAATATATGAGACGATACATTCTGTTTCAATCGTTCAAACTGAGTAGACTTGATTTTTTGGTGCAGATTGTTTATACAGGATGTTTTCGTGTTTACAACGAACAACAATCGCATCGGGCATCAGGGTGGAAAGGGGCGCGGGCGGACGGCTCAGATCAACCTGTATCTATCTGCAGATAAAATACTAGACGATATTTAGTATAGGGAGCGATATTGACAGATATGCGTTCAGATACAGATATCTTATCGTATCTGCTTAGTGTGTGGCACGCTTAAGCTTCGTGGCCCGTTTGTCGAAGCTCGCCGATCACTACCAGTAAGAACACTGAGCGGCCACCGTTAACAATTTGAGTTGGTTTTTGAATATCGATGTTCGCGGTGGGCCATTTGAACTCCACCAAGTATCGACCGCCCGCGTCCTTGCACCGCTGCTCTCTCCTCCGTTCACTCACAAGTACATTTGCACGTTTAGAATATTTTAATTAAACTTTTAGAAACTTTTTTCGATTTAGCCGCCCCCATTCACATGCCGCACGGGGCCATGGGCCCCCTATCCCCTCCCTCGCTACGCCACTGGTTCTGTGATTCTAGGTTTTCCACTGCCTCGATCTCGTATCTTGCCTTCCAAAATATTTAAGATACCTTTCGGGCTGTACCAGATGGTCGACGTTCCGTTCCGTTCCTTATATATACCTAATGATCATCAGAGAATGCTTCTCTCCTACCTTAGGTAGAACATTTCATTTGTACTTAAGTATCGGTAATAATACCATAATACATTTAACTTTGAGGTAACTTTCTTAGTAATTAAAATGTAAAATATAATATAGACGTACGCTGAATCAGAGCTCCTAAAGGCGTCAGCGGAGATGTCTCGCACGGCGAAGGGTCTGAGCGAGCAGACGGAGTTCTTCGAGCGACGCAAGCTGCAGCAGCTCAAGGCGCTCCTGAGCGACTTCTTGCTCATCGAAATCAACTTTCACGCCAAGGCGCTGGAGCTGCTCACTGTGGCGCACCAGCAGGTGGCTGATATCAATGACAAGGCGGATCTCGACGTAAGTTATTCTTTGTACTGTAAGGTAGTTACTTAGGTACTCATAATTAAGTGCTCCGTAGATATTTGATTTTAATCTCTGCTACATTCTGTCTAATCCGTGTGGATTGAAAAATATAACTATCTGTAATTTATTAACCTCGCGACCGGGTGGTCAGTACAGATGTACAGTGTTTCTGAACAGATTAATCTACCAATGCTTTTTACTGAAAAGGGAATTTTCCTGAAACTTTCCATTTGCCTTTTAAAGTAGAGCACTGATCAGTTATTCGAAATATGTCAAAATAAAAGAAGTCAGTAAAGAGGTAAGGTAAGTTAGAAATAGGTACGTACCTATATTAAGCTCTAATATTTAAGATCAGTACTTGATTAAGAAATATATACGTAGTACCTAAGTTTCAAAAAAATTGATTAACATTTAATTATGTCTCTTCCTCATAAAGCGTCTAACAGGTCTCACGGAAGACTCGGAACCAACGGTAATTATTTACACTCGAAATATTTTTAATTTTTTAAGTAGGTATCTAATACAACATTTCCATAAAAAGACAGTATTGTCTTACAATTGTACGCAGTACGCAACACCAACCTATTCCATGTTTTTTCGCTAATATATAACCATTACTGGCAATTAAACGTACGTGGCATAGGGACACAATCTCCTGTACCGAAAGACAAACAGCGAAGGACCAGTCGTTGTAGCGATTTTAAGGGGAGGCCAATTCCCAGGAGTCAATGACTATAGGGTAAAATGATGACCATGGAGACAACCCCGAGTAAAACATAAGATTGATATTCTACATGCAGAACTTCCGAAGAAAGCTGCGGTCTCCGGAGAAGCCCGTCAGCACCGGCGTGTCGGCGCGCTCGTCGTCGCTCGCGTCGCTGCTGCAGCCCTCGCCCGCGCGAGACGACGACTCTGTAGTGAGTAGATAACCCTAGGAACATAATGCACGGCCTCTAGGTAGCTACTAGTTTCACTGTTCAAGAAATTTTGGTTATTCGTTTATTGGCGGGGTATCGTTGTATACGTTACCCCGCTAGCTGAATAAGCTTTAATACCATTAAATAAAAGAGATATAGTATGATAGAGGAGATAGGAATCAATTAATTTAAAAACAAATTAAACAAGCACAATATAGCAGGCACCATCAGTTACAGCTATTATAGTTATTCATACAAAGTTAGTTAAAGATAGTAAATACAAGACGTATAGCAGGGCCAGATTTCAAACAATCACATTATTTACAATGATGAAAGGATGACGAAGGTATCGCAATTCCAAGACACATTGTTCAGTCCAACAAAGCGTGATCCGCTCAAAGTTGGCGGTGCGCGCTGGACGGTCGTCCTTTTGATATTGATATAACAACAAATGTCTACAAAGTACAAACTTTCCTAGTACTTACAATAGATACACACAAACTATAACTCGGTTGCCCTGGAAACTAGTTATCGACATTTTACGTAAACATTCGACCAGTCTTGAAGTAGGTAGGTATAGGTAAAGGTACCTGGCTGAGGTACTCATTATCAGATCACATTAGATTAGTACAGATATGTTTATTGAGGCAATTCCACTTAATCAGTCGTTGATCATTGCCTGTATTCCTCTTAATATTCCCATCGATTTCTGAGAGCATCTAGGGTAACCGCATACGGTTACAGCGGTGTTTTGAAGGCGGTTTAGTAATTAGTGGAGATAAGTTTAAACTTTATCACACGTAGGTAATTAATTATTGCAAATGAATCAAATGATAATTTGATAAAACAACACGAATGAATTCAAAATGCAGAACTATTATCCTTTATGGTATCCATTTTACCTAAAAGCGTTTAGCAAGGCCTGGGAATGTGGAAGTATTTGGGATCCATAGGTCTGGGACCTTACCTGTTTTTTTCATTTATTTTTTTGGCTATACTTAATGTTGCAATGTTACTTGTTATGCAGAATGCAAGGAGACTGCGAACTCCTGAAAAACATGGCGCGTCCACTCTTCCCCGATCCACTTCTCTTGCTGCTCTCATGAGTTCGAAGCAAGAATATGAAACTACGGTAAATCACTCAATCATTAAACCGATCATGTTCACGAAAGCTCGCGTACACAGAATAAGCACATAAGATCGCCATTACGCCGTTACGGTCAAAGTTTCTCATGTAGCGCTTAACCTGTGACAGCCACGGCTTTTTCGTGTAACGCCCAGAAGGTACGTGAATGTCGGAAGGTTTATTTAAAGCTGGAAGCGATGACGGCTAGCCAGGTCTCTCTGGTACTCAAAAGGATCTTTGGACCGGAGTTGTCCGCCATCATACTTACACTTGCCCTCCTCCAGTTCGAATTGTTTGAAAGTTTAGAACTCCCCTTACCAATGGAGAATAGATCAGTGGTAGCGAACCATTGCCGGTAATCACGGCACGTTTTGTGAAAAAAAAGAGACAACCAAAGTTATTTGAACTCAATGTTGGTTAGTTGAAATGTATTTTCTTTTTCTAGGATTCTGAGGAGTCTGAAGAAGGAACCTCATCAGAAGAAAGTGAATCGCGTTAGTAACATATACAACTTTTTGCTGTCTAAGAAATTTTAAATAGGTAGTGCATAGTAGTATTTTTTAATATTGTGTTAGCTGGGTACTTTTTACAATGGTATGGATTTTGGTCGTCAATAATGGTGGAAAATTTTGTATTGTTAAGAACAATTGTGTAATAAAGTTAATGTTTATAGACTTGTTCCTTTTATTTACGTGAATTTATTTAGTTTTATAGTGAGTTGGAGAAACACTGATAAATACAACACTTCATATTGTTAGTTATTGCATTTTACTGATAGCAGTATTCATATTGCAAATGTAATTTCACCTATCTCAGTTTTTCAATTTTGGAATCTAATTTTGAGTAACTGCCATAAATATAATATATTTAATTGAAATACAATTAGATCCCATAGTAGGTATAATGTATTGGCATAAATAGGCTAGTTGACTATTTTTTTTTATTCTATCAATCGATCCCTTTCGTTCTAGGGATGAATTGTCTGTATGGGAGTAATGGCCTTAAAACTACACAAAAGCTAGAAATGAGCGTCAAAGTCTGACATTCATATTTCCCGCGAACACGCTCGTTAGAAAATGGTAAGAACTTATGACGTCACTTATTCCTATCCGCGCTCTCCAAAGTATGGAAAAATAATTTAATTGCTATTTGGACCGCGAAATATTGAGTTTATGTATATAGTTGCCTTACAATTTATTTTAAAATTTCGCAAATTAAAAATGCTATTCTTTTTCAATTTTGTAAACGTGATATCTTTAAATTAAATAAGTATTTATATTCAATTTTATTTTTAAATTGATTACATTCATCATTGTGAACCAATTTCACTTAATTTTGTTGCAACATGTAATATGTGTCAACATCCCTATTATAACGTGTTCACTGGCATAGTTGAAACTTTAGATTTTACACCTGTACAAATATCCACATGAATTGGTGACAAACATATTTTCAATGTTAATTTTTCTACCTAGGCAATTGGTCTTTGGTCTTGGACTTTGGTACAAATTATTATTAACACAAGACCAAAAAGTTGATGGTGACTCCCAGTTTTTGCTGTAATTTTATGTTGAAATCAACATTCATATTCATATTGATGGATACATTACAATGATAATATCCAATTTATTTTTTTCTTGTCCCTGTTACTTCATTGCATGTCTGAGTGCCATAATACTTAGGTAGCATGGTGTATTGATTTAACATCTTCCTGTACCAGCTGGTGGCTGGCACTGTAGGATAATATTAGGCACCTTCCAAGCTATATTTACTGAGTAAAAGAAACCAATATGGACTTTGGACTAAGTGTAATTTATAAAGTAAGGTTAAAAATCAAATAATTTTGGAAATTACTTATATCAAAAAAGAAGTGCTTACATTAAAAATGGTACATCAAAACTAGCACATTATGTGATATAAATTCCTACATTACAAAAATCAAGTTTCCTATAATTACAAAGTACATTGCTTGTATTCGTGAGGTTTTCAACAGCAATTGGTGTTCTCATTGCCTAAGAATTAACTTACATAGCCTAATAGGTACAGTCTAATGCATCTTATTACATTGATGTGCTTATATCATAATGCAGTCCTTATATCTTAAAAACTTGGCCAGTCTGAATTTTAATAGTAAATGAAAGATTTTTTTTTAACACAGACATCACCAAACAATTATAACACACCAGACATCCAGGATTACAAATCTTTATACTATAAAATAATTTGAACTGCATTCAATTATTCTAAATATGCTTGATATTGCAAACTAACCAGCAAGTACCTTAGGGAGTTAAATTCCTAACATTGTGCATTAAATTCCTACTTTTCATTTTCTACTCCAGCCTGAGTCATGAGGTCTGTGATGTTCTTTTCCAGCTCGTCGACTCGAGTCCCCATCTCATCTATTCTGTTTATTATCTGGTCTGA
Organism: Grapholita molesta; assembly: GCA_022674325.2. Taxonomy (NCBI): domain Eukaryota; kingdom Metazoa; phylum Arthropoda; class Insecta; order Lepidoptera; family Tortricidae; genus Grapholita; species Grapholita molesta. Next base: position 15,039,377 of record CP053124.2, on the reverse strand, counting down.
CATGCTTTGAAATTTATCTTGCATGTTTTGAAGTAGTGATTGTACCTGTAAGGGAAATGAAACTATTTAATCATCGAATTATTACTATACGAGCTTATTTTATTAACTACGATTTATTCACAAAATAGAAATATATAAAAGCAAACTTACAATACTTACATACTGTGTTACTTCTTGCATGTTTTTTGGATCATTTGCAGGAGTTGAATAGTTACTCTCTACGTCGTTTGTAGGAGGCTCCACGTTTGAGTCTGCCATGTTCTTAATTAGAAATCACTTATTATAATTAGTCGGGGAACTGACTCAGCCACTTAATCTCTGGTGGAAACAACAAATCGTCCTCGCCTTCCCTTGGAATTCGTTGAATATATAAGTATCTCTTATTAGTCTGTGAATGACTGAATGTATGTAACTCTAACTATGTAATGAAATGAAAATGACAATTGACAGATGACGTTTATATTTTTTTCTTGATTGTGTTTCCATAGATCGTGCATAGATCCGATTAGAGGCAACGGGTACAGCTAACGTTGTTCTTATTATCTCAAACAACCTGCACAGATGAGCACAGATAAGAAATTTGAGTGACTTCGATTGGGTTCCAGATTAGTCTATTTGCCTCTTTCTCACTCAAATTGGCAAGTAAAAAGGGCGATAGACAGACAGATTATCAGTTTAACATAAAAATATAAGTTGTTTATTTTATACCACTTCTAAAACGAAATTTGCGTGACATTGGTGATATGACATTGACAATAAGAATATTGACATTGACATATCAACTTTTGTTGCCGGTCCTTGATATGAAATAAATAATTATCGTTTGTAAATTATCGGATTACTTTACATTATACTGTATATACATTGTACTATATTGATTTCTTTACAATTATACGTATAAAAATGCCTCTAACGTTAAATACTAAAGGGGATATTCCAATAGATCTAGACCAAGTCAGAAAGGACATATTACATGGAATACGAGAATGCTCATCTCGAGGTCTTTCACAGACTTCTAAATGGCTTGCAGAGCTAAATTTTGCTTTAAAAGATCATAAAGTTACCATAGATGAGGCCTTGGGGAGTTACGACGATGGAATCGCTGTAGATGAGAAAGAATCTTATTTATTAGCGAAGAGCTATTTCGATTGTCAAGAGTACGACAGGGCGGCGCACTTTGTGGAGAACTGCTCGAGTCAGAAGTGTGTGTTCTTGCACCGGTATGCGCAGTACATGTCCAGTGAAAAGAAACGTCTAGACAACGCAACGGACACGGGTGCCGAGAACACTGAGTCGACTCAGGTATTGCTGGATCTCCTGTCATTTTTTAAGGTAAGATATACAATGTATTAATTATACATAACGAACTTATTCTTATGAATAAACATACCAAAACCATTACCTGCCTAAATGCCCTTTATAATTATATTTGTATTACAGTGTTAGACTTCATTTTTGTGTTATAAATTTGTATCATCTCTTTGATGTTCATGGATGAATGCTGTAACTTATACATGTATTTACAATTTCAGGCAAACCGCAACAATTTAGACGGTTATTTATTATACTTACAAGGAGTTGTCTTGAAGAAGCTAGACTTACGGAGCCAGGCAGTTACAGCCTTGCAGGCCGCAGTGTCAGCAGTCCCCATACTCTGGTGTGCCTGGGTTGAGCTAGCTGGCTTAGCCAACGAGTATGATGCACTAGACTCATTACAACTACCAAAACATTGGATGATGTATTTCTTTGCGGCACATGCATTTGTGGACCTAAAGCTGTCTGAACAGGCACTGGAAGGGTACATGGCATTGGCTGCTGCAGGGTTTGATAAGAGTACTTATGTTATTGCACAAATGGCAATTGCACATCATGATAGAAGGGGTAATATATTTATAATTTATATACATATTACCAATTTCACAAGGTGCCATCCACATATTATGTCTGATGAATTTTTGACTTTTTGAAACCTTTAGGTATATATTGTCACAGTTGGCATGACTCCCTATCCCTGTATTGCTATGTAATATGTAGATGGCCCTTAACCCTTTAGTGCATACAGTATCAAAAATGATACCGTTTATGAAAACTGAAGTGGCACAACTTGTATTCAAAGAAATGTAAATTATAGAATGTGACAAATACTATACAGAGTGTCAAAGGCTACATGTATGTAATTGCACATAAGGCAGTTTAGAAGCAAATTGATTGATACTTCATGCACTTAGAGGTTAAGGAAGTAAAAAAAAAGTAAGGAATAATAAATGCTACCTTTACTGCCAAGCAAAAAACTTAATGTCTAAATAAAATTCTACTCTCTAGTTATTCTTTTATCGCTGTCTCAATATTTTGATATTTAGGGTGATTATGTGAAAAAAACAATAACTGAATACTAATTTTATTAATTTCCTTCCAATATGTAATATAATTTTAGCAGCCATACATAGCACTCCCTCATGTGCATTTATTGTCTTTTTTTACTTTTTATCTTATACTAAATATACCCATACTAAGGATCATCTGGACATATACAAAACTGCATTCCTACAATTCATAGAAAAGCTCTATCTATTGTGTCAAAAAAAAATAACTCAATTTTAGTATATGACACTACCCCACACAATATAAAAAAAAGGAGGAAATCCTGGAAATTCACTCCAGAAGGCCTAGCACAAGACGGGCGCGATAGTAACTCGCGGCAACACAGACTAACCATCCTTTTTTAACTATCTTGTTTAATGAAGGACAGATAGTCTTAGTACCAAGGTCTTTTATAGTACCTGAGTATATCTAATTCTTACCTATAATTTGAATTAGCCTAAGCTTTTCTTTTCAGATGTGGATTCATCTCTAGCTCTATTCCGAGAGCTTTGCCAAATTGACCCTTATCGCCTGGATAACTGGGATGTGTACTCCCACCTTTTATACTTGAAAGAGCGGCGCATGGAACTCGCGCACCTCGCGCAGCGCGCCGTCTCCATCGACAAGTATAGAGTAGAAACATGCTGTGTGATTGGTAAGTACTAAGATTATCTAGGTACACAAAAAATCAAATGATAGAAAATGATATAAGCATATCAATGTGACTCGTGGCATTCCAATAAAAAATATTTATTCAGTCACTCTAGCGACATCTTTCGTCTCTATTTTCAAGAACTAAGAGTGCCGAGTACTCTTTCGCGTAAACGGCGGGCCGTATGTAGGAGAGTGAAGCTGTGTTATTCATGAGTTGTTAGAATGTTTGAATACCTACTTATGTTGAGAATATGTACTTTATAATCTGACATTACTTGTCTTAATACTAGACTAGTACAAATAGTTGTAGACAATGTCTGTTGTTTAAATTTTGGCTTTTTGCATATAACTGTTGATAGAGAAGCTGTTTCACGGTGCATAAATAATAGATTTATTATTACACTTTATAATTATTTTAATTTTTTTGTAATTCAGAAACGTCTGCTAGCGATTATCTTCTTTTTTAAATCTGGATCCAGTATTTAAACACAAAGCGGGTAACCCACGTTTTATAAGTCGAATATTGATCGACATGTTTCACTCCGGAACGAGGAGCATAATCATGATCCGTTCACGTTGGATGTTTTGGTCATGCGTAAACCGTGTCCACCTTCGATTCGAGTCCAGCTTCGAGTCAAAAAATATCTATTTTATTTTCGATTTAAATACCTACACTTTATAGTTGCAATGAAATACATGCATGAGAAATCCAACATGGAAAATAACTTCAACCAGCACAATAATGAGTTATATTTTACTCTACCGTCTTCGATATTCTATTTCTATCTATTATCTAAAAAATATAGATTTACCTAGAACTTCAAATTTCGCAAATCATGGTATGAGTAAATTGTTTTGATTGTCAATACAGGTACCTTCCATAACGTAATTTGGGTTCCGGTGTTTGTTAACACGTTCAGCCCCGATGACACGTCTGTGATCTTATTAAAAGTATCACCCAATGCCAGTGACACCATGTCTGTGCTCAAAAATTATAGAACTATGCCAGTGACACGCCAGTGTGTTCAAAATAAATTTACCGGATAATGCCGGAGACACAACAGTTGTCTTAAAAATATTTGTATTTTTATACCTTTGGCATATGAGTAAGAACTTGATTTATGAGTTATGACAGCGATAAAGGAATAAATTTTGTATAATGCCAGTGACATGGTGATCGAGATACCTTTAGTAAGACTGTACCGGGGGCGAACCTGTTATCATCATAGACGCACAGAGGGCCGGCCACGCCTACGCCGTGTCTGGCGAAGCAAAGCAATATAATACCTACTACTTCAGCAACGATGGCCTCACCGTGGTCCGCGATAAGCTGCATGGGGGCTTCAATGCCCTTTTCGCCACACTCGGCAGGCGGGTTGGCGATCCCAGTAGTGCCACCGCTCTAAGGGGCGCTGCGGCCGTTTCCGGCTGTAACTTGAGATAATACCCGGGTCCATATTAAGTACATTATACTTATCGTCACTAATTAAGCTCCCGCCTCGTTGGCGTCGTAAATAAACGGACTATATGACTGTATAGGTATTTATTGATTTTGTACCAATTACATTACATCTGATAAGATGAGATCATAATTGAGTCCAGGGTCGAATGTTTAACCCCGGATAACACAAAGGGGTCACTTCTCCTATTGAGCTAGATTGCGTCACTATTTGATTAACTTATTTATATCATGCAGAGTATACCTAAAAACATGCGTTTTAAGGCATACCTACCTACCCTGGGACAGGGATTGTCTGGTCCGTTATTATGAGACTACGTACATAAAAGCAATAGATATAACATACTCAACATTATAAAAAAATACTACCTATTGGTGGCGGCATGTTTTTTTTTTTGGCTTTGCCTTTTCTTCGTCAGCCTAAAGAACAGTTGAACTGCGGGAAAGTTAAGATAAGCCGACGGAAATCGGTTTGTATGAATGCGTCGTCGCCTAGTACCTTTACAGATCCATCCTGTATAGCACTTAGTAGCCTAATATTGTCGCTTTTTTATCATTTGCCACAATATTTGTCACGCTCCTACAAGTATATTAGACGCGCTATGATACTAGCAGAATCGTCAATGCAGCTACTTTTAGTACATAATTTATTACAAATTTAATGAAAACTTACAGGTGCAAGAATATAATTTTCCTTTCTCTCTAATAAAATAAACTTCGACGCATCCCATGTTACACTTAGACCACCAGACCCGGTACCGCGAACACCGAAGTTCGTATATTTCGAGCATCTTTTTCTTTTACTCCAATTAAGGCGTCATGAGAATGACAGAGACAATCGTCCGTGCTCATATTTTCCCTGCCTTTATTAAATTACCCATGACATTCCAGGAAACTACTACAGTTTGCGGAGCGAGCACCAAAAGGCAGTAATCTACTTCCAGAGAGCCTTATCACTTGATCCACAATACCTGTCCGCATGGATTCTCATGGGCCACGAGTTCATAGAGCTGCAGAACTCTAATGCCGCTATTCAGTGCTATAGGCAGGCGATTGGTAAATATGTTTTTATAAACAGGCTTTTTTTTTAGAAAGTAAGGATACAATGAAGCTTTAATATTACTTTATATTTATCATGTAGGTATGTTGCTCATGGAGCGCGTAAGTACCTACCAGTACCTATATCTGGCGAAATATTGTGAACTCATAGGAATTACTGTTAGGTAAATATATATAAAAAGGGATATATTCTTTTAAACACTGTACTTAACTTTACGTGTGGGCACTAAGAATAAAATAAAGTAAGTAATATAAATTAAAAGTTGAAATAGATAACACATACTTAAGAAAAAACGACGAGGACCTCCGGTGTTCGAGACGGGATTCGAACCCGCATCTCCAGCTATCGCGGCTGACGCCTTAACCAATTTGGCCACCCGTACACAGCGGACCACGTCGAAATTAATCAAGTATATGTGATCTTGTTTTTTTTTATTTTTAAACGGTTTTAGGCACCGTTTTACCAGCTCTAAGGTGAAACACTACGTGTTTGCACCTCCTATATGAATACCTTTCGGGATTCTGATATAGCTAGAGAAAATAAAGTAAATAAGTAATATAAAGTTCGCCCTCGTGTAGCATTCGGTAAAAAGCTGCCGAGTGATTTTCTATTAGAAGGCATATTAGTTATCCGAGCCAATGAAGTTTAAACATTAGGCACATTTTTGTGTTTTTACTATGGAAACAATAAATAATCAGCTTCCAGTCCATATAGGATCACAATAATAACTTCATGCCTAACCTACGCTACGAATATGTGAATAACCTAATGAAATAATGAATAGATAAGTATATTAAGTAAACATTTAATATGGAATTAGTTAACTATCTCATTACTTAATTTTAATGCGTATTTAATCAAATAACACATAAATATTAATAAGTAACTAATGACTGCCAGTAATTAAATATGGAGTTCTATTTAAATGACTCAATAGTTTGTTTTGGTTCTCTTAATTGTTTTGTATGCATGATCATATCTATATTTGTTGTACAAATATTATTTTAATATGAAATAAAATGCATGCGTGTGCGTCTGGGTATCACCATTTTGGGTAACAATTTGTTATACTTAAGTATTTACTAACAAGTATGCCTCTTAAGCCTAGTAGGCAATGATGCTGCCTACACAGCCGGACGTGTATGTCTATCATCACGAATATTTATTTTGTTAACGAGCTATGGACGTTATCTATGTTTAACAATTTATATGTATATTATGTATACTATATCGTCGTCTAGTAGGTATCTACAATACAATCCATATTAATCAGCTTAAAAGGTCGGTTACAAAACCACCTTAGGACGAATCAATTAGGTATAAAAGTTCCGTGTAAGCCGTCCAATTTGCAATGAAATTTAATACCAATTTACAGCGTTATAAGACTTACATATAAGGCTTTGTTCTTGTAAATTGGCGCTAAACAGACCATATTATTTCAGATGTGGATCGTAATGATTATCGCGCTTGGAACGGTCTCGGTCAGGCTTACGAAATACTGGGACTGAACAGCTACTGCATCTATTACTACTCAAGGGCAGCTCAATTAAAGCCGGACGATTCGAGAATGCTGGTCTCTTTGGGAGAGGCGTACGAGAAGATGGATAAAATACCTAATGCTTTGAAATGTTATTATAAGGCCCACAGTACTGGCGACATCGAAGGAATGGCGTTATTCAAATTAGCCAAGCAAGTATTTATTTAAAACTACGCTCGCGGATGCGATATTCGAATCTAGATAACTACTACTAAACAGTTTATTATTAGTGATGACTTTTTTACCTATGTGTATATAGGACTTTGAAATTTCTCATGCCCTCGCGCCTTGGTATTATTTACTAAGAGTCACTTCACACATTTATAATAATTATAATACTTTGACTATCTAACTGATAGACATGAGCCCATTCCAGGCCACACTAATCGGGATGGTTTTCCCTTAGATCCCACATAGATACGTTTTGGCTGTTCTCATTTACTTTAATTTGAGTCACTTTTGTGATAAGCCAATTTAATAAATTAACTTTAAAGGCGAAAGCTTTGGTTTAAATTGCAATTAACAGCAATGTGGTTGATAAATCGTATTAGTTATAATCTGGTAAAGGTAATAAAATTTCATATTCTGTAATCTGTAAGTAATGTTTCTGTCGTCGGATGTGTTCAGGAGTATACTACCGCGCCGTAACGATAGCCCGTGTACGTTGCAGACTGTACGAGAAGTCGAACATGCCCAACAGCGCGGCGGCGGCGTACACGGCGGCGTGCCAGGACCCGGCCAACGCGGGCAGCAAGGAGCTGCCGCCGGCCATGCGCTACCTCGCCCACTACTACCTGCGCTTCTCCCTGCTCGACCACGCCGCGCACTACGCCTACAAATGTTTAGACCACGAAACTGTAAGTCGTTTATTTATATCGATAAAATATTATCGTCATCCCCTTGCCCTTGTCCCGATCTATTTGGGGTGTGCGCAGCATGTCTTCTTCCATACTCCTCTATTGCTCGTCACCTGATTCACACCCTTTCCTTTCACGACTCTCACGTCGATAAACATATTTAAGTCGCTTTTCGGTAAAGGAAAACATCGTGAGGAAATCGGACTAATCCCAATAAGGCCTAGTTTGCTCTGAGTTGGAAGGTCAGATGGTAGTCGCTTTTGTAAAAACAACTGCCTACACCAATTCCTAGAATTTGTTGCCAAATGCCGGGACTACGCGAAGAAGCCTTCTTGATAATCTTATTATAGGACAAGTTGGGTTTGTGTAATATTGAGTGTTTATCTTTTTATAATTTCTATAAACTTATGTGTGAATGTTTCAGACTAAAGAAGCAGGGAAAAACTTATTGAAAACCATATCAGAAAAACGTTTAGCAGCGTCTTCGTCGACGCCGCACTGCTCGCACGAGGAGATCCCGGAGGCCGTCCGGAACGCGTCCGTGTGCGCCGACAAGACGCCGCTGCCCAGCCCCAACGTCACCCCCGACAACTTCTCCACGCCCATGTTCTCCCGCAGGAACAGCAAATACAAGATGTGACCTACTATCGTTCGCAAATATCCAATAATGTAAATAGACTGAATATGATAAGCTTTAACCCGACACGGTTTGAATAAAATACCTTGTTAAAAAAAATAAGTGTTTATTTTTTACACCATTAATACAACATAACAGATCTTGGTGCACAAATAAAAAACAATACATTAATTGATTTAATAACTAATAATAAATAGTAGTTCATTGATAAGATTGTTCGCATTAAATGGTTAGAATTACTAAAAAAGTTACTGATTTAAATCACAGACCAGATCAAGCACATGATTTGAGAGCTCGTTCGTTTTTTACGCCGGGTAAACATTTAGTTTAAAGCTTTAATCATAGTCTTAGCTGATACTTAAATGATTAGATGTCAAGTATAAAACCTTCAATAATTTGATGAAGTCAATTTTAAATACATGAGACATACAATTGAATCTTACAAAGAACATGATGACAATTACAAAAACATATCCTACTTTGTCATGGGTTAATTTTTAACGGACAGTAAAAGTAATCAATACTTGCTATACAATATAAATGAAATACATACATAATTCTAGATAAGATGGCATACATTCATGATAATACACACGTACACATTAATCAGGAAACAAATTGATAAAAAATAATAACAATGTTAAGCCTCTAAAACTTCATAATGATGTGTAAATAAACAATCCATCCAGATAATTACAACCGTTAAACGACTAAAATACTTTGTGTGGAAATGTTTGGTTGCCGCGCCTATCCCTCGGCTACGTTTCCTTAATTAATATCACCCCTCACTTAGGATTAAAAATGTGTAAATTTGGTGCGTTAAATTGGATGGGAACAGTAAAAAATTGATACTAAGCTCGCTTCCTAACGGCAGGCCGGACTATGAAAATAAGGCCACTTCGCGCGCCCGATGACTCATCACCTCGCACACACAGCTTGTTTGTGTTTGCCTGAACTTAATACTAATCTCGTTTTGTAGTCACGAAAGTTCCGGTTTTAAATTGGTAATCTATACAGTGACTAGAAATAGGTATCCTGGAATGTTAATCAGTAGGTAATAATGGAATAGAAGATAAAATGGATTATTTATATTTTAAAATGAATCACCAGTTTTGGTGTTAGAATTGGGAATTTTCATATAATTTATATTCAGAATCAATGGAAAGAAATTTTTTGGTGGTATTTTTAACCTTGGCTGAACAAATGTGCACTCGTAATCTAACTAAATAGGGTCCGAGTTAGTTTTTAAATAGGGCGGTTCGGCCGTTAATTCATCATCAGGACAAACAGCCATGTCTAACTTGCCTCTCTTGTTTATCTTTAAGCTTAGTATACCTGTAATACGAAGGTATTGTTCACACTTGTTATGTGTTCAAGAATTAAGATAAAAATGATGGCGCTCACAAAATATTATAATGCTAACAAACTAATTATGCATGGGATAAAACTAACTATATTTTTTTTAATATTTAGTTTTAAAAAAAAGTCTAGACAAGTTAATTTGTCTACAGAACCCTCCGTGAGCGAACGATCATTTTACTTAATCCCAAACACTAATAGCTTGGCCGTCGATCACTAGATATAACTAAATGGATCTTCAAATAAATGATGTTTACTGAGAGAATAGTTGAATCACGAAAACTGCAAGTATTTGTGATAAAATCATCTGAGCATCGCGAATTGCGTCACCGTTATAGAATATACCTACACGGCATAAATGTCACGATCTATAAAAACTAGCCCCAGTCAATCCTAAAAAGGCCCTATGAGCATATCCTAACCACATAATGGACGACTTAAATTGAACGAATTGTACACAGACGCCTCGCCTGTGCACTCACACCCAGATTTCCTGATTGATCGATTTAAACTAAACCGGACATAATACTACAATACTTTCACGACATTGAAAATACCTACTTGCGTAATATAAATATATCTATAATGAGAAATTTTACGAATTTATAAGGCATATAGAGGCACTTTGTTGCTAAAATTAATGCACGTAAATCTACTACTGATAAATAGTTGTAATGCCAATATAATATCACCGAGAATTTGTATAAACATAATACACTTATTCAGAAATGTATAGTATAGTAAATTTGTAGCTAACTTTGTGCTTTTTGTTGCATACATTTGTTCTTTATGTCCAAAAAATAGACGACCTCTTCAGAGAAAAGGATTCTTCGAATTAATATAGTTCCCAGAGTTAGATGACGGCTGAAAAATAAAAAACATCGTTTTAGAGACGTAAATCCCCGACAGTAGTTTCGATCAATAGGTGTCCCCATGCGAATAAACTCGGGTTTTTTTGTTTTGACACCCCAAATCGTTGTGCTGAGTCACTCATTAAATAAACATTTTCATGAGTCATTCCTTAGGCTCTACCTACACAAAAATAAAGTTGCAAATTGATGTGTCTGATAAGAAGTTCTGTGAACTGTTATGCAAAAATATGACAACTTCCTCTGAATGATAAGGCCTGTAAAGTGTTTTGTGCTAGCATGATATTCATTCATATTTATAAACACACAATACATTATTATTTATTATGTTCCCTGACAATTAAATTGATTAATCACTCTATACCCGATGGGACCATGATATTTAAGTGAAGAGTGGGGCTTCTCTATATAATAGTTTTTTTGTATGATACATATTTGTTTCTAATTTAGGATAAAAATGCATTGAGGGTGAATTAAGAATTAAAACTAATGATTACAACTTTTTAATCATGTCAACTGAGTTAGAGAAAACACTAAATTAAGAAAAATAGACAAACCTTGGGATTATTAAGTCTATCTTGTAGTTTACAAGAACTTAAAAGAAGTAAGAACAATTTTAAACACATGCTATAATGTTTTAAGTGGACTTACCATGAAAGGATTAACTGGCACAGGAGCTGGGGCTGCGCTCCAGCTGCCATTGAAGAAAGGGTTCTTGTTACCAAAGAAGTCATTGGTTGGTGCACTTTGGAACGGATTCTTGCTACTAATGTTGTTGCCTTCCTCTATAAAATATGAAAGGGTCAGAAAAAAAGAACATTTTACACAAAAAGGTTTTCCCCTCCATCTGCCCAGAGACCCAACCTAATACAGTTTTGATAGATTGTTATATTTAAAATTCATCTTCAATCACATTTAATAGGTACTGTACCGTTACCGTAGGACTAGCTCAATTTGTGTAAGATTGTCCTAAAATATTTATATATTTATTTTAATCTGTCTCTGGGTGGCTAGAGGTTGTATTTTTACATACCCATTGTCTTCATATTTTGCTGCCTTAACGCATGATCCAAATCTGCTAATGCTGCATATCTATCATCTACAACAAAAGTATTGATTGTATCATATATAATTTAAGGTATTATTAAAGAAGCAAATAACTGAAGGACTACTTACTAGTAGTAGATGATGATGAAGTGAATGCTGCAAAACCTGGAGTTGTTGATGGGGCAGGCACAAAATTGTTGTTTACATTATTATTAAACTGGCTACTGTTATAAATATTTGCAGTTGAAAAATCAACAGGAAAACTGTAACAAATACATGAATATGAATAATAATAGTTATTGATTACACAAGAATATTTAAAAGGCATTGGAATATTACTTACTCAGGTACTGGAGCTGGGGCGACGACAGGCTGGGGTAAGCTGTGTCCCGGCCGGGCTATTTTCATGCTGACATCATTGCCCGTTGACAAAAAGCTATTGCCCGCTTTTGGCGCATTGATGAGCGTATTATTGTTTACCGTAGACTTCGGTGCCGGACTAGCTATCGATATCAACTGAGCTGAGTTCGCTGTTGCACTTCCGCTTTTAGTTTTCGACTTGCTTTTTGAGGATAAACTTCCGTTCGTAACAGTATTATTCAGTGGCGAATCAAGATAGTAACGTTTCTTTTCGTACTTGTCTGACATAAAATCTTTCACACTTTGTTCATCAGTAAAGTTCACACTTTCACCCTCGTATAGGCCTAACCAAACGCGCCTACAGTAGTCATTTCCTCTCACTTTTATGAATTCTATCTCTTCCGGGGTGAATGTGGCCATTGAGATCGACTTTACTCGATGGGGAGGCGTAAGACCACGTCTGCAAATAAAATCGTGCAGTTTAAATTATCTTCGTTTGTTGATCTAATTTCTAGCACAAAAGCAACAACACAATAACGCACAAAATAATACTTACAGCATTCCCGAGCATTTTGAACAAACAAACGAACCGATTGTAACATTAACGTAAGTAGGTCCTCTTTGGTTACAATCTAAACAATATTTGTTTCCATTAACAGATATAAGTTCACGTAAAATTTCTAAATTCTTGTCGTCTTGCTTGCGACGGTTTGCAGCCATTTTTGTAATAGACATAGACAGACTAAAAATAAAACGAAACGAAATGCCAAATCGCATGTTCCGCCCTTATGAACTACCATAGATTTGTTATTTGGATGACAAAGGTTGACGCAAATCGATCAATAAGTCAAATGTGGTCTAAAAATCTTTGCCATAAGGTTTAATTTTGTTCAACAAGATCGAAGGAGGAAAACATGCCGAGAAAGAGATAGCATCAATAACTATAACCTATCCCTTTCTAAAAGACAAATATTTAAATTTCCTTTTTTTTTAGATTTCAGCAATATAAATAGAAAACGTCGGATATGTTTTTTAATAACAGTATATGTTGAACGCTAACAAATTTTGTATGATACTCGTATAACTAATTACTGCACATTTCCTTCAGATAAGTGTTGGGGACGGATTACCTGCATCCATATGTCATATGTGTGAAAGTAATATAAAAAAACAAATTTAGATATTTGTTTTTTTTAGATTTCAGCAATATAAATAGAAAACGTCGGATATGTTTTTTAATAACAGTATATGTTGAACGCTAAAAAATTTTGTATGATACTCGTATAACTAAGTTGGGAAACGGTGCCCAGTGCTCATCTCGCAATGTGTAGAAACTTTGAACTCTTTGTTTTTGTAAACTTTTACTTGAACTTACTGCATTTCTTTAAATAAATGTCTATGATCGAACCACAAAAAGTTACCAAAAAACTACCAAAAACTACCAGAAATACCAACATAAGGATTCATCACATATATCGTGTTTCGCGGTAACTCCGTTGTATGCCTGTAAGCAGTGTGAGCGTCATTCGGACCACGGCTTTATTTCATCGATTTTTATGACAATTTTGACATTGACATCTTTTAAAAAGAGACGACGATATTATCTTATTATTAATATTTTTTTAAACTGTAAAGAGTGTAAACAATTACTACAAATTTACCCTTGGTGATATTATTTCTATTGTTTACGTTTCATTATATTTGTGAATAGATTACAACGGTGTAATTTACATTTTACGAAATACTGTAGAGCCTATATTGATTTATAATGTCCTTTAAAGAAAAAACCTGCAGGCTCTGCATGAATACAGAGGCACTAACTGATGTATTTTCAGTGGATGACGATATAACACTTGACAAAAAAATATGTGCATGTATCAATTTAAAGGTAAGCATTGAAATGAGCTAATTTGAATAAATGCAAAAAATATTAAATGTTGATGTTATTATTTGGTGCATATAATTAATTACTGCACATTTCCTTCAGATAAGTGTTGGGGACGGATTACCTGCATCCATATGCCATATGTGTGAAAGTAATATAAAAAAATTCTATGATTTCAAGCAAAAGTGTTTATTTGTTGATTCTAAACTAAGAGGAGAGAAAGTAGTTAATAAGTGTCACTATTCACCTAGCAAATTAACTTTGGATGATACTGATCTGGAAAATATCAAGATAGATATTAAACTAGAGTGTGATATCTTTAACAAAATAGATGGTGAGTTAAAGAATACATTTGATTCTTGGCTATCTGATGATGTAGACTCAGCATTTTATGTGGACTACCTCAATAACCAAGTCAACAAAGAAGAAGAAAACGAATGCCCGTCAGGTATATTAAACAAATTACCACAAAATGATGATAAAAAAATACATGTTAAGAAGCAACCCAAATGGTTAAGAGATAAAGAAATTACTGAACCAAAAATATACCAATGTGAGGTTTGTGGTAGAATATTGAAAAACAAGTCAGTACTAGTCAAGCACATTGCAACACACTCTGGGATCAAACAGTTTTCATGTAAAATTTGTTCAAAAACTTTCACAAGAGCCGAACATAAGGTTGTTCACATGAGAATTCATCTGGGTATAAAACCATACATTTGCGAAGTATGTGGAAGATCATTTACAAAACGTCAAGATTTAATCAGGCATATGAGAATCCATTGTGATGATAAGAATTATGCCTGTCCTAGGTGTGATCGCAGGTTCAAGCGGTCTAGTGATGTACACAGCCACATGCGAACACACACTGGTGCTAAACCATATAGCTGCAATGTTTGTGACAAGAGCTATACATCACACAGTGGCCTAAGGAAACATTACAAATCACATTGTAAAAGAGAAAACACTATTATTAAATGAAATTATTCTAGAAGGTTATAGTTGGTAGTAGTTGGTACCTTTGTGGAAGTTAGGAAAGAAGTTACTGATTGTTGATGCAATATGCATATAGTAGGTGACATATTAGATATGGGAAATTGGTGATTAAATAAAATAGAGGCTTGTGAGTACATCAGCTGTTATCATTTACTATTTTCCCTGGTCATTAATCTAGTTGAAAAATCACTGCCCTTCTCTTTTTTGTTTGCTATTCTTGATCCAAACTGCAAAGCCCTTTTGGGGAGGGTGACAACATTTCTTAACCCTAAATGAAAGGCAACAAGACGCAACATGAGTTTGTCTCCAATGCCAGGACCAAAATCATCACTTGGGAAACACCTAGAACAGAAAATACAAAAGGTGTAATATAGTTTTTTAAGATAATATGACACACCAACAGATAATGAAAAAATAAAATCTTACTTCAGCCAGGGTTTCAAATGCAATACATAATCTGTGAAATCTTCATCTAAGTAAGGCATTCTAGGCTGTCTGCCATGGTCACATATCACCCTGTTATCTCGTGCCAAGTTTCTAAAAGATATCCTCGTCCAGTCCAAAAGGAGCTCCTCACTCAGACCTGACCAAGAATGTCTTTTAAAAGCATTATAGTGCCTTTTGTATCCCCCAAACAATTCATCTGCCCCTGACCCTAGTATCAACACCTGTAAAAATGAATATTATGAGTGTACACACTATACCTAACACCAAGTACATTTTTTGCATTAAAATACTGTAAATGTTACCCTGCAAGGTGAAATACTATCCGCATCTTGTCCACGCGAGGCAAACCATAGAGCTGAACCAAGACTTTCATCCAAGATAGTTTTCCTTGGGAACACCAGATCTGCAATTATTTTCATTTGATACTCTTCTAGTTCTTCTTTGGGGACATTGACTTGAATAAAGTTCCATTTTCTATAAAATATATGTAAATCAATTTATGAAATGTGGATTACAAAGCCTTGTTAGTAGCTTGTTGCAGTTTCCTAAAATTTCTAAGTTGTGTAACTAAAAACTCTTAAACCAAGAAACACTGCCTAGTAAATAAATTACCTTGTTGGACAAAGAGTTTTCAACTCCTCAAAAGACTGTTTTCCTGTCATTCTATCTGGCACATCATATGATGCTGTGGCATCTTTTTTGAAAGCAACATTTATAAGGTCTATGCTTTGTTCTGCAGGTACATATCTATGAGCCAGATATGCAAGAATAGTACAGTCTAAACCTCCAGAAAATAAGACACCAATTGTAGAATGAATGCAAATGGTTTCCTTATAAACAAGACAGTTTTTACACTTATTTGGTTGCCTCTTCAGTCTGATTTTTACACTTTTCTCCAAGAGTTCAGTTAGTCTGTTAACAGTTGCCTTAATAGTAGGATGAGTCAAAAGTGTCTCCATCATTTTTATATAGCCATCATTGTTCTTCGCTGTAGCTCTTAGAAACTCTATTACATCTCCCTGAAAAAATCAACAAATTAAAATAATATATGCAGTTTATATCAAAGAAATGTAACTGTTAAATGTTTTTTGGCAGTACCCACCTCATTGTTGAGCTCCTTTAGAGCTTCTAAAGCCACATCAAATTCCTCATCAGGTACATTTTGTTGTTTTAGCAAGGAGTCATATAGATCTTCAAGTAAATAATTTTCAGTTTCTTTAGTAGTCCATGAGTGTAATGTTACATTATGAGTTTTAATATTTAAACTATAAATATGTGTGGCTGGTAGTTCTACACAATTGAATTGTCTGCCTAAAAATTTAACAAAAAGAGGGTTTAATCATTCATATTATACTTTTAAAGGTGTAAAGATTAAGGTATTTTAAACTCACCCAAGACATTACTTATTACTAAAGAATTATCAGTTTTATAGAAAAGCAGACTATTTCTACCAATTTGATCACGGGTAAAATATATTTCTTGTGAAGTTTTATCATAGTAAATAATACTAAAAGGCCCTTTGAGCCCTTTTAATTCTGATATTATATGTTCCTTCATAGATGTGTCCTGTGAAAAAATAAACCAGGTGAGCGAGCGAGCAAGCGATGTATGTACAATAATGAGATATTATCATTTTAAAATTGGTTTACACTTTTAGAGTTTGCTAACTACTTAATATTATGATCAACTCTTGTTAATTTAAAGCAGTGGCCTCTTCTGCACGTGTTTGCTTTAAAGTAAATGGGTTAGTTTGTTTGGACAGTTGAATATAAATATTTTTTTTATGTTTTAAACTATGGAATTACATACTGTTTGTTGGGCTAGTTTATTCATGATAATCATTGTATCAGAGACTTTGTCATCCCATGATTCCTCAAAGATATCTCCATTATAAAGTAGAATTCCGACACCATTTTCAACAGGTTGTGGCATTAGGTCCAGACCCTGCATCCACAACACTGCACCACAGAAATACATTCTCATGCCATTACCTATATCTACTGTTACAGTATGGACACAGTCAGGACCTCTGTTTTTAATACGCTGCAGGATACTATGATCACTACATACCTGAAAGTAAAAAATAAGTTTGAAATTAGCGCTCTTTGCTTTTCTTGGAGATGTAGCGTTACTTACTTTGTCAGTAACAGTACTTGAGTAACATATTTCACAAATGATTCCACACATTTTTATAGAAAATAAAAAAGATTATGCATATACTAATAATTAATTAGTCAACAAAGTAACCTATAAATATAGAGAATCATATTAAATACAAGATAACATTTTGACAGCAGCACAGACTACGTAATATGCAACGGTAATATGATATTCAACTAGTTGATACTGTGTATGATGTCTGATACTGTTGTTGTGTATTGACTAACTGATAAGAGAGATTGAAGAGAAAAGAGATATCGTTTAAAGCCACCTGAACTAACATAAGAATATACTTCAGTTGACTAAATAACAGCTAACTTATTTTTTTAAATGTAATATAACTATTGTATAACCAGAAAAATACATCTGTATTCTGTCATTGTCTAAAAAATAAATAAGTCATAATAATTGTCACAGCGTGCTATAAAAAACGCACTGTGAATGGACGTGGAACACATAAACGGAGTAAATAACATTAAAATATATAGCAAATAAGAACAGATATAATAGTCGTTTATTGTAATGTCGATGTGATATATTTAATATCACAATGAGTGTACCAGAAAATGATTCTGGAACAAGTTGTGCAGCGGAAGAAACGGCTGAAAATACGGAAGAGAATGATAAGCTGGCACTTGCCGAGTATATTTCAGGCCTGGAAGCGAGAATAAAACAGAAAACTGAAATGAGGAATAGTAACTTGAACTGTGTTCGACCTCCAGACAATTACTTCTCAAAATTAGATTCTGGTTTAAAAAAGAACACCACTTTTGTGAAGAAGTTGAAGTCCTTTAGTGCTATCCAAATGGACACGTTGCTGAAAGATTTTAGTGTATTAAATCTTACGAAGTACATATCCGAGGTAGCGGCCGCCATAGCAGAGGCAAAGTTGAAGATGTCTGATATACCAGCTGCAATAAATTTGTGTTCAGCCCTGCATCGGACATACTCAGAATTTTCTTCTAATTTCTTTGAAAATTGGCAAAAACTTCTCAAAGTAACAGACAAAGTAACAAATTCCTCTAAACTACGAGTTGACATCAGGTTTTATGCAGAGTTAGTAGCAGTGGGTGTATTTCCTAATAAAATTGGTTTACCTCTGTTGGGAAATGTCCTTACAGTCTTGATCAACATGGACAAGGAGGAGCCCAACAACATTCCAATACTGTTGTCATTCTGCAAGCATTGTGGGGAGGATTATGCAGGACTAGTGCCCAAGAGGATCAAGGATACTGCAGAGGTACAGCACATTTGGGTATTTCTTGTGTAGGATCTATTTACAAGTACTGTTATTACAGTACTTGTAAATAATTTCTGATTTCAATTAGATAGATAGATAATTTAAAAAAAAAACTTGTGGTGTAAAAAATAAATTAATGTCTTCCATCAATTTTCACCATTGTCAAAGTGATTGTAGCTAATCAATCAAATAACATAATAAGTTTCCTCTCAGAGCATGCCAGTGTACAATAGTAAACCTAGAGTTCTATAAAGTGGTAGATGCACTTTACAGAAAGCCACAAGGTGGCCATAGCCCTGTGACTACCAGCTGTGTTTAACAAATAGTGGTGAAACATGTTTTCAGATCAATTCTTCATTAGCTGCATTTCAATTATAATAGGGTATATTTTATTATGAAAAACAGGATAACAAATGTGAAAACATTAACATTATATATAATTAACTAATAACAAAAAATAAAATCTTATAAATAATAAACCTGTCCCAGGTCTCGGTCACTGGGTAGGGTGCCCAGAAGGCTGGCCGCATTCCCGCGTTGGATCGCAATGCTGATCCTCTGGGCGAAATAGTGACCAGCCCTCTGGTCACCAGAAGCCTCAATAAGGCGCGACGCAATCTCTTTGTAGAGACGTCGCGCATTTGGGCCCCATGGCCCCAGGGTTTCAACCCCAAACGCCGCAAACATGAAGCTACTGCCAAGAGCAGCATATTTGCGACGCTTGAGGTTTTCGGCTGTAGATGCAGCCGCGCCAGCATCAGATTTGGTGGCAGGAATATGAGACGGCGCCAGGGTGTCTACACAAGTAGCATCCCAGATGAGTGGCCGTCCCATACTCCAAGGCACCAACGTCATTCCGTCGGGCCTCTTGCCATCGTCCCTTGTCAGACCGTTGGGCTCGAGGACTGCCGGCACCTTGGCACTGACGAGGGCCCGACGAATGACGTCATTGATGCTGGCATGCCGAGGGATCCGCCCGGCACTCCGGCTGCATGAGAGCCCATGGTGACCGAGACCGTCCACCGCAGCACCGCATTGGCAACGGTGGGGGACATTTGTTGGTACCCCTACTCTGAGACACGTAGCCAAACGAAAGGTGTTGTTATCCATCAAAGTCCCTATTGTTGGGGATGGTGAAGCCTGCAACCACAGACCCGACTCCCACTCTGCAGCAGCAATGAGACGAGCTAATATAATAGTACGCTTGAAATCTTTATCTGGTGTGGTTTTTTAAAAACTCTGTTGTTCTTTTATTTACTATTTCATGAGTTCATTCATTTTAAACATTATTCATTAATTACAGAAATTGAATGTGTCAATACCCCGCAACACATTCTTGCCGGCAGAGAAGCAAGCAGTAGTGCGCCAGTTGCTGAAGGACTACTTTGCGACTTTACTGAAACACTTGATGGATGAGCGGGGGCAACTGCAGGCGCTGCATGCGGCCAACCAGCGCACGCTGCACACGCGAGGTGAGCTCTCGCAGGAGCGCAAGGATCAGTTGGAACACCACCAGGTACTTACACTCTGTTAGCTGTCATTAGCGGCCCACGGCTCTAATACTAATACACTCAAAAACACTCTTAGCTATACATCGGTGGACTTTATTATATAAGGTATAAGGTCAACCGATGTACAGCTAAGAGTGTTGCTGTGTGTACATATTATAACTTCAACAAACAATTCTGATTTGATGAGATTAGTTTAAAGGCTTAAGCACATAGGCGCGTTTTGTAAGCGTGGTGGTGGCGCAGCGTGACACCGGTGTGGCTAATGTAATGAAATAAGGCACACATTCGGACAGCTGCGTCGCGCCCCGCTGCGCCACGCTCACAAAACGCGCCTATGTGCTCAAGCTTTGAGACAGTTTCATTTGTTTAGATACATTTAATTTTAAACATACCTTGATTATTGTCTACCATGTGCACTGCCAATTATGAAACAACACATGTAAAGGCAAACATTTAGTTTTAAGTCTCTGTTATATTGTTTCAAATAAATTTATTATCTTTCTCTTTCAATTATCCTGTATTGTGGGTTGCTTCATGGTAAACGATTTTTTTTATAGGCGATTATAAGAAGGATGTACTTTCATATCTTCATTCTACTTCCACCATTATTTGATGACAGAAATTCAAACATGTCTAAACCTATAAATTTCATTAACCTGAAGGAAAATAAACTTTAGATACTTTTACTTTCTAAGATTGAAGGATCTGTATATTAATAATTTATTATTACAATAAGTGATTGTAATTCGTGGATTGGAGCGTTTTCATTAAATCAGGTCCATATTTCAGTCAGCTACTAGCCTAGTGATACCAATTAAACGAAAATTCGCGTTTTTAGGCGACTTACGACAAACTGCTTCTTGGAGCTCAAAGCTTCGCCGAGGTTCTCGGGGAGGAGCTAGGCGAGGCCGGCGAGCCTCCTACACTGTCCATGACCGTCATCGAGACCCCTGGCACCGTCACCATCGGCGGCAACGAGGAGTTCAACATGCAGGCCGGCACGGACCCGTGGCAGGACGAGGATACCAGGACCTTCTATACTCATTTGCCGGATTTGAAAGTGTTTATGCCCAACTATCAATTAAAAGATGTAAGGATATAAAACCCACATGCATATTAACTTAACCATCACCATCATTAAACCCACAAATGTTTTTCCAACTTAACTTAAACTGTATTCATTTTGTAAAATGTGTAGTCTGTGACAAACAGATGAATTAGATGGTGGCCTAGGGTAGGTGGGAAATCTTTTGCAGTTGCAGGCTTCCATAGGCTACAATAACGGCTTAACATCAGGGGGAGCGTATTCTTATTTGCCACCGACGTATAAAAAAATATAATATGCAGCAACTCTGATCACTAAGTTTTCGTCTTTTTACTCGGTCGTGTCCGGTCAAGTTGCCAGACTTTGACATCCTTGAGCGTTATAATTCTATGCTAACCTTACGCTGCTAAACCTCCGAATTATTTCAATTCAATCAACTGGTTTCTGTTTAAAGGTGCTGATACATTTGAGCATTCACTCGAGCAGAACTTCGAGCGTTCGCAGTTTTTAAGCAGATTCGAAGAATTGTTTGACGAACGCAAGTACAATTCACTGCTCTACAAGTGAATGCTCAAGTCTATCAGCACCTTAACATAAACACCATATACATATATATATACCGTAAAGTAGATTGTGAACATTGCAGACTACAAAAAGTAAGACTGAAACCGTAACAGAAGAAATGTTGGACGAGGACCTGAAAGAGGACGAGCTGAGTGACAGCGAGGAGCCGGCCGTGCCCGACGTGGAGCAGGAGGACCACCAGCCCACCAGCGTCTCCAACAAGTAACCATCTGACTATTATCTATTTGTATGTCTTTCCCGTACACGGAACAATGGTGTGCCGTGTACAGCGCAGCGTACCGTGTACAGAGACTGCACCCTCAATGGTGTAAGAACTATTGAGATTTAGTGGGATCTAAAATTTGCCAGGCTATTGGGAGAAAAGGATGGTCTAATTAAACCTTTATGCATCAACGTGCCATTTTTTCAAATAAATGTTTAATGGAGTTAAATAATTTTGACTTTCTGATTATTCCGAAAATAATAATAATAAATACTATTTAAAGTCCAGTGACACCTCTCTACCCTTAGCCCTATGCACCGGTGTTGCCCTTGAGCCATATTTGATGTCGCTTTTTGTGGGGGCCCATCTCGCATAGGGCGAGTCACCGTCTGCCGGAAATAAAATTGAATACCATTTTATTAGGCAGACGTCCGGTTTTTTTTCCAATAGACCAGTAGCTAGTCCATCCTTTCCACCCAATAGCCTAGTACATTCTAGATTTCATTATAACTCAATAGTCCTTACACCATGGCGGGTGCTGTCTCTGTGCGCGTCCCATGATACGGACAGGGGCAACATCCGCTTAGTGTACCCCTTACATTTCATTAAATTGTCGAAAGGGCCTCTGCGCGTTGGCCCGATCTGGCTCCGCGTACGCCTCCCAAATGTCCGGAACACCATTGTTCCGTGTACGGAAGAGACATACAATAAATACTATGAACTCTGACGTGGCTCACGAGGTAACGTGGGTAGTTGATTTGGCTATCATTGTACCGATAGTTATTTTCGCCATCGGTCTCATAGCGAAGAGTCTCGATCAACATCTTGAGAAACTCTCGCTGCGTGGTTGTGTGTTTTTTTACACATGCCTAACGTTTTGTTACAGATACGCCCTCGATGCATTTTTAAACGAACTGCCCAACTGCATCAATCGGGAGCTAATAGACAACGCAGCCGTCGACTTCGTCTTGAACCTCAACACCAAAAACAATAGGAAGAAACTGACAAGGGTCCTGTTCAGTGTTGCCAGAACCAGGTTGGACTTGTTGCCGTTTTATTCACGATTTGCGGCAAATCTATATCCAGTGTTGCCCGATGTTTGTGTGGACTTATGCCAGATGTTGAAGCAGGACTTTAAATACCATGTTAGGAAAAAGGATCAGATTAATATTGAATCAAAGGTACGTTCATTTCTGCTTACATCTGTAATAGTCTGAGTAGATTTATTACCTTTCCTAAACGTCGTTTAACTCTTCGTTAACAGATAAAAGTAGTCCGATTCATTGGTGAATTAGTGAAGTTTAGCTTGTACTCCAAAATGGAAGCTCTATACTGCCTAAAAGTATTACTTCACGACTTCAAACATCACCACATAGAAATGGCATGCAACTTGCTGGAGACATGCGGGCGATATCTTTACTGCAACCCTGACACACACCAGAGGACGATGATTTATCTGCAACAGATGATGAGAAAGAAGGTGAGTCGTTATTTTTCAACCTGTTGTCTTCTTTTCCGTTTAGTGGTTGTGATAAGTAGCGACGGTGTATCGCTATAGTGTATATTTATTAGTGTATTTTGACGACCGGTTTGGTCTAATGGGTAGTGACCCTGCCTATGAAGCCGATGGTCCTGGGTTCGATTCCCAGTCGGGGCATTTATTTGTGTCATGAGTACAGATATTTGTTCCTGGTTTTTTCTATGTATTAAAGTATCTATATGTATCTTTCTATTATATATATCGTCGTCTACAACCTACAACACAAGCCTTACTGAGGTCGATTTGTGTAAGATTGTCCCGAAATGTTTATTTACATATTATGCATTAATAATAATAAAAAGAGTAACGCAACTGATCAATATTGTGTCACAAGACCGTTTCAGCCCTCGACTCGCGCTACGTGACCCAAATCGAGAACGCGTTCTACTACGTGTGTCCGCCGGAAGCTCCCGCGCAGCCTAAAGAGGAGGAGCCGCCGATGCACCAATTCATCAGGAAAATCTTACACGAGGACCTCCAGAAGAGTAACGAGGAGAAGATCTTCAGGCTGATGCGGAAGATCAACTGGGAAGACCCGGAGATCGCGGCCGTGGCGGTGCAGCACCTGGCGGCCGGCTGGCGCGTGCGGGCCAGCGCGCGCCGGGCCCTGGCGCGCATGGCGGCCGAGCTCGCGGCCTGGCAGGTGCGCCACTACAGTCCCTGCGGGCTACGTGCACAGTCAGCAGAAGCGGCTAAGCAGTCGAGGTGTTCAAAATGAGGTCAACACATTGTCAAGAGAATAGGAGTGCGTGTAGGTCATTTTGAACACCTCAACCGCTTAGCCACTTGCTGCTGACTGTAGCTATACCCATAGTTATACGTTTAGTAACTTACTCAAATAATTAGTCTTAAGTTGCCTAGTCCGCCAAATCCATAGTCGCTTCATCTGCACTTACTCTTATATACTATGTGCAAATTGCAAATAACATCCACTTGTCCACTGTAGGAGATCGTGGCGCCTTGCGTAGTGGACGCAGTTCTCGAGGACATCCGCGCGACTCTGGAAGACCCTCACCCGCGCCACAACCAGCGCCGCATCGCCACCGTGCGCTACCTCGGCGAGCTCTACAACTACAAGCTCCTCGACTCCAGAGACGTGTTCACTGTCCTCTACTCCTTCATCACGTTCGGGGTCACCAACGACCACACCGCAGTCTCCCCGCTCGACCCACCAGACAACGTATTTAGAATCAGGCTAGTCTGTGCACTTTTGGAAACCTGCGGCGCTTACTTCAACAGCGGCTCCAGCAAAAAACGCCTCGACTATTTCTTAATATTCTTCCAAAATTACTTTTGGTTCAAATGCTCCGACCCCTGTTGGACTGAGGAATACAAATTCCCAATTTACGTCAAATATATTTATCAGGAATGCTTGTCGACGCTCAGGCCGAAATTGACGATGTTTACGGATTGGCAGCAATGTAAAGACGCTATTGAAGAGTTGAGGCAAACACTGTACCCAGATTTAGGAGAGGAAGAATATGAAAATGAGGACCAGGGTGAGGACAGTGTAAATGAAGGACTGGACACGATAATCGAGACTGACGACGAGACTGACAACCCGCAGATGATGGACGAAAGTTCGGATGACGAGCCGCTGACGGAGAATGCTGGGACGGAGGAGAACGAGGTGCAGAGCGACGACATGAACAACGAGCCTAGGAGACCCGCGCCTAAGCCGGTAATGCGCATAATTTTTTTTTGTTTTATTCCAGTATGCCTGACTTAACTATATGAATATATCTGACTATTAAAAAGTACTATACTTTTGAATAGTCAGATACATTCATCTTTTCATATGAGAGTTACAATAAAATTATATTTTCTCAAACCATTTCGCACCGAGGGTTAAGAATCACCGAATTGGTTGTAACTTTTTGTTTTGGAGCCTTACACAAGTTTACATACTTTTTATTGTATGTATGTTGTGAGGTGATAGATTGTAGTCTATTTAAAAATGTATTCCAGGTGGAAGACATAGAATTCGAATCGGCGTTCGAGAAGATGGTAATGGAGAACATAGCCGAGCGGCAGCGGGAGAGCCGGCCGCAGCAGCGTGACATCGCCGTGCCCATGACGTGCCGCCAGACCACCAAGAAGACCTACGACCAGCTGCTGGTAGGCCCTGTCTGTACACACATTTATTTACCCTTTAACCCCTAGGAGGATATAACCAATATGGAGTAGCCATTAAAAGGCGTTCCCCTCTGCCAAAATTACTCGGCCGCCGGTCATAATTCTTGAACTTGTGTTAATATAGTTTATGCTAGTGTTTGATAATTTTGTCGTGTGCGTGAGTAGCGACGCACGTAAAAAATGCATTAGTGTGAACATTATTTATATGTGTTACCTCACCCCCGCGCCGAAAACGGCAGAATTTTTCCGATATGAATTAGTGCGTGTGTCGGCTCCATATTGGTTTTATCCTCCTAGTTTAACACTGATAAAAACTCGCTACGCTTAAGCTCAGTTCATATTTGTCTGACATGTTGTGTCGTGATGTATCAGAACTAGACCCCGGATTCTCATCGCGATGACGTGACCATAGAGTAACGTGGGAGTAAATGGAACAGTAGTAATGAATACGGATTTATTAAAATAAGATGAGAATAAAAATCATATGTGTTAATTAACATGAAAAGGTTACTTATTATTTTATGATATATTACTGCGAAACTTCCTATAAATCAATTGTCAATTGTTTAAATAATCGACATTGATCTTTCGTTAACTGACCAATTTCTATTGTGATTGATTAAAACTTATTAGGTTAATAACTTAAAGCTTCGAATGGTTGACTGTCACTCTCATTAAGCGGTAATTGAAGTAAAAAGATGCTTGAAATTTTCGTTTTTCGAGGGCGGCCCTCGGAAATCGGTTTCATGGCTGACTTGACTTTTGTCTGACGCAGTGTACACACATGTGTGCAAAATGGCAAATACATGAAACCATGATTGTCATGCGTCAGGATACAACACATCAGACAAATGTGAACCGAGCGTGACGCCTATTGATCTTGCATGTGAATCAATCTAGGAGTGCTGGTAACATAGCCGCTTTCCATTTTGTAGGTAGCAGGACTGGTTGCTAATTTCCTTTTTTTTGTTACAGCAAGGAGAGGAAGGTGTGGAATTTGTGTTGATGGTGAGGAAAGGCACGAAACCCCAATACAAGTCGTTCAACGCGCCGCCGGAGTTGGCTAGCAATTTGCAGCAGCAAGCTTTGGCTGATAAACAAGAGAAGGAGAGAGTTAAACGGTGTGTTGTCTTTATTTTAGGATATGGGAAGCTACTTTAAAATTTGTTAGACTATTTTCGTTGAAAATGTACTACACGATTTCGTACTTACCGATATCAGAGAGCTTACGAGGTTTATTCATTCTTAACACTTGCAGAGACGTATGCTAACAAAATCAGATTTTTTTAACAGAAAGAAAATTGAATAAATTCATTTGGAATACTCGAACTTGTGACGTTTTAGATCGAATCCGTCCGATGTATCTGGCCAACTGCTCACTAGATGGAGCCTAGCTAAGCTAGGTATACAATGATTGATAGGTGCATTGCATCCTTTTATTATTCCATAGACAAAGGGTAAAATGAGACAGCATTAATTATATTGTTTTTTTCTAGGTTAACCTTGAACATATCAGAAAGACAAGAAGAAGAGGAATATAGCGCGGAAAGTGGCGGTGGCTCAGGCGGTCTCGGCAACCCTAACCGCGGTCAGCATGTTAGGCAGAAGTACCAGCACCCAAAGGGCGCACCAGACGCCGACCTCATCTTTGGACCAAAGAAATTCAAATGAACCAGACTTCACTCAATGGAATTATGAGTCTTGTCTTATACTGTCGAACGGCATTTACTTCAAAAATTTCGAAGCCTTGGCCTTCCGTATAGTAAAGTGAAAGTAGTAGCAGGATTTGTATTTGTACTTCGAAGTACTTACGTTGTGTATAATCTGTTATTAAATGAAGCGAGGAAATAATTTGTTTTATTTGCAAATCACCCATAATAACGCTTTAACGCCGTCTGTCTAGATACCGGTCACCTACATCTAAGAATTTCTATAATGCAGGCCGGGACCGGATTCTTGAACTAGTGTGGCGATCCTTTTTTTTTATGACAAAAGGTGGCAAACGAGCAGACGGATTGCCCGGTGGTAAGAAATTACCGTCGCCCATGGGCACCCGCTTTAACGCTTATTAACATATGTAGAAATATAAATAAAAAATCCTTGCTTGTTAAATGCCTGTGACCTTCGAATTAACTGCTTAAAACATTATTTATCAAAAACTACAGAAAAACAGGAGTAATATGTATATTTCATTGTTTTTTTTTTGTCAAGAACTTCGCTGTATCCAATTCACGATTAGGCGAACTCGGTGCTATAATAAATAATTCTGAAGTTAGGTCTTAAAATGAACTAGAAAGATTTAGTTTGAGCTTAGTAGTTTATGACTATTTTATTGACTTGAAATAAACAATATCAACTAACCAATACTGAAAACCTCATTGTTCTGTATTTGAAAATATGTTATTTTTTTACTGCTTTGGCCCTGTACCGCGAACATAGAAGTTAGTATAATATTTTGAGCATTCAAGAGAACGATTACTCCAATTAAGGCGTCATGAGAGTGACAGAGACAATCGTCCGAAATTACGAATATCGTTTTTCGCGATAGCGATGTTTTAATCTAGTTAAGAAAAGAAGGACCGAATTTAGCTGTTGTCACTCCTTTTTAGGGTTCCGTAGTCAACTAGGAACCCTTATAGTTTCGCCATGTCTGTCCGTCCGTCCGTCCGCGGATAATCTCAGTGACCGTTAGCACTAGAGAGCTGAAATTTGGTAGTAATATGTATATCAATCACGCCGACAAAGTGTAAAAATAAAAAGTCGAAAAAAAATTTTTCTTAGGGGTATAGGGGGTCCCCTATACGTAAAGTGGGGAGTGATTTTTTTCTTCATTCTAATCCTAACGTGTGATATATTTTTGGATAGGTATTTAAAAATGAATTGGGGATTACTAACATCATTTTTGGATAATGTAAATATTTTCGGAAATAATCGCGCCAGAAGTAAAAAAAAGTGCGTCCCCCCCCCTCTAACTTTTGAACCACAAGTTTCAAAAATATGAAAAAAATCTCAAATGTAGAACTTTACATAAACTTTCTAGGAAAATTATTTTGAACTTGATAGCTTGATAGGTCTAGGCAATAGTTTTTGAAAAAAAAAAATATATAAATTAACCTATTTCTCTTCGTCACGCTATAACTTGAGAACGGCTTTACCGATTTGGCTAATTTTGGTCTTGAAATATTTGTAGTAGCTCAGGGAAGGTATAAAAGTATGAAAAAAATCGAGTAATTTACTAAGAAATGAAGATATTGCTCCCCCATACAAACTTTATCAACTCGAAAAAACTGTAAGCGCCGCAGGATTTCATACATCTTACGCGTTTTTGGTAAAATGGCCTCTGCTGTCGCTTGAGAAAAACGGAAGCGCCGTAGAATTGCACCTATCTTAGGCTTTTTTGCGAGCAAAATAGGTATTTTATATTATTCCAGCACTAAAGTCGTTAAGGCGATAGTTTCTTACAAATTGTCAATAAATTAGCCCTTATTCCCTAAGATACGGCTGTCAAAATCTCTATTGAATGACAAGACACACTTCATCACTTCAGGTCCGGTACCGCGAACATCAAAGTCCGTATTTGTCGAGCATTTCTCTTTTACTCCAATTAAGGCGTTGACAGAGACAATCGTCCGAAATTTACGAATATGGTTTACGACACCTTATTTGGAGTAAAAGAGAAAGATGTTCCAAATATATACGCACTTCTATGTTCGCGGTACCGCTCCGGAAAAAGGTTAGTTTTCACCGTCCTTCGTGGACCCGTTTTTAGGGTTCTGTACTTAATATTAATATGTTAACAACAATGTAATAGCCCATTTTTAACTCTTAAGTGGGAACGGACGAAGAACTACGGAACCCTACACTGAGCGTGGCCCGACACGCTCTTGGCCGGTTTTTGTTATCTGTGGCCATAATCGGGTGACAGTGACAAATAAGATAAACGCATTTGACAGCTGTCAAAGTGTGAAGAAACGCTTGCTTTTTTAGTAACGGTGGTCGATTTGAAAACAATTTCTTATTATTGTGACATCGGACTTGTAGTCGGTTTTTGTAACTTTTAGTACGAAGCTAATTATTATTACAAATTCTAAAGATTTAACCAAATACTTAGGTTTTTTTCGCCGGTATTGTTTGTGAAGTATAACCTATAACACCATGGGCGACTCCGATTTTAGCAAGTTAGTACAGCAAGCGGAACAGCTAACAACAGATATTGAAGGCAATGAGGAACTGCCGAGAGTTGAGCGCTCCTTGGGACAGGTTCTGGAGGCTTCACAAGAATTGTATTCCAAGGTTATTCAATCTGGCGCCAACGACATTCAAGCGTATGTATTTTATATTTGTATTAAAAATAGATAATACTGGTGCATGTTTCTAGATTTGACTATTCTATTTTATATGTTCTTGTTGTAGACATTTGCTGTTCGGTTCTAAAGGAATAGATTTGCAGCAAATATCTCAAAAGTTAGACACATTGAGTTCTAAACGCACATTTGAGCCACTGCAGCCTATCGCAGATTCAGACGTCGAAAGTTTCTTGAAGAATGAGAGAGAAAACGCTATATTATCACTTATAGATGAAGTGAACAGGAATGTAAGTGTATTATGTATAATTTAAGAAGCATGCTTTGATATGTACTTAATTGCAATATTTTAAAAAGATGATTAGGTCAACCACGACACACTTAACCAAACACCAAATTATATAAATGAAACTTTGATGATCAGTATGAATAAAATTAAGTTAAAATTGATGAAACACCTTGTGAAATTTAGTTGCTTAGTTTATACAATTTAAGTGCTTATTCAGAATTTGGAAAACCACCTATGTATGTATCACTTATAAAGAGCCTAAGAAATAAGTAAAGTATTAGGGATTTATCTCAGCCTGAGTCACATTAACAAACACATTTAAATTATGTACTTAGGCACTACAAACAGTTGAAGACCAGAAATGGGAGCACATGGTCTCAGAATGGAACAAAGAGAAGATCAAGCTCATGAATGCCATGATAGGACCTTCTCAGAACTGGCTAGACCTGAAACGCACAGCGGAGCCACCCAGTATTGCGGACACTCCCAAGAAGTTTGGACATTCTATCCTAGATCCTGTGGAGGTGGCATATGCAAAGCAGGTCCATCAATATAACAAACTGGTGTTCCAAGGTTCCAAGTCACGGACACCATTGTATCAGAAATTTTCACAGGTGGCAGAGGAACTGAATGATCCTGTAAGTGTGCTTTATTTATTATATAATAAGCTTGGCAGGGGTGAGCTGATTTAAAAAGTTTATAATAATGGATTTACAGTAAAAATAACAGTTATTGGTAACCAAAGTGGTGAAATTTTTTATATAGCAGTAATTATATGTGTACAATATATTTGGCCATACTGACTGCAACGTTAGTTACATTATGCTGACTGTACCTGATAAGGTAAAATTTTAATGTACAATTTTACTCTACTAACTTAAGTGACTGTAGAAAGACCTTTTTCTAGCTAAAAATGAAAATTTAACTCAAGAAGAAGGGTTGGCAATTGAAAAAAATACATTATCAATGTTTTGAATTTGCATTGTCAATTTTATCAATAAGTTATTGTTTAGTTATAGTGTATCAAAAATGGCTTACCCCTACCAAACTCTAGTAATAATCAGACAGGCAGTTATACATCTGATATTGCCTGTATCCGGATCATGTGAACATGACCAATTATCATGGTCAGGTGTGTGAGGATATTAGCGCTAAACTAATTTTAGAATGGTCAACAATACAAGCTGAAACTATTTTCTATTGAAGTTTGTTGCAAACCCTCACTACTTGGTTGTTCAGTGGTTGTTGAATACGCCATATTTTATCTCACAGATTCTATTTTATTGCTGGTGTTACAGATTTGGAAATTTTTAAGATGCTGTTCATGCTTGCTGCTGAACCGTAAAATACGAAATCTGCTAGTTCATAGTATACAAACTTATGATAGTTTGGTATTTTTAATTTCATCAACAAAGCGATTCAACATTCAGAATATATATATATATATATTTACTTATTAAATATTTAAAGTTTTCTTTGATACTTAGCAAAAATTATAATGGATTTTGCAGAAAGTAAAAGAGATGTGGGAAATTATAAAGACAATGGCGAATGTTCCACTGCTGGCTAGGGAGGAGGACCCCTTAAAAATGCGAGGCAACCCCACTAACCAGCAATTTTACATAGCACAAGGAAAGAATTATTTGGAAAAAAGGTCAGTGAGATTTTTTATTTTTTATTGTTATATTTTTAATATTGTTCTCTTATTTATGTTGCTATATAAACCTGAACCAAGGTTAGTTATTTAGATTTTTCATATTTTGTTTTTGTGTATGTATTGGAGCATAATACGCCAATTAAAAATCTTAATTATATTTCTTTGTGGTCCATAAAATTTGCTACTACTAAAATATACAATCAAATGTAAAAAATATTTGAGCTTAGCTAAAATGCGAATCTTTTACATTAAATCAAAATCTGTACAGGTACAAGCAATACATGAGCGACGTGGTACGCACGAACCCCGGAGCCGCGCTGCGCGGAGGCGAGCCGGGCACTTACCCCCTCGTGCGGGGCTTCGTCGCCCTGCGTCTGCAGGCCGCCGCCGCGCTCGCAGACGGCACGATCGACGACCGTCCTCTTTGGCCGATGGTGTATTACTGTCTGAGAAGTGGTGACGCTACTGCGGCGCTGCATTGTCTAAGGAAAGCTGGGTGAGTTGGTTATATATTTAGGTGTCTAAACCACCAATCCTGTATAAGCATTCTGCTATTGTATGTTTGTAATATGTCTTTTCCACTTTTCTGTACCACATTGTTCAACAATGTATCTTCTTATCTATACACTGGCACCTCTTGCACTTGAAAGTATTTAAAGTGTATGATTACTGTTTATTAACAGGCGAGACCACGAGGAGTTCATTGCGGCGCTTGAGGAGCACATCAGCAATCCAGAGAAAGCTCTAAGTGACAAACTGCAAACTGCTATCAATTTCCAGTACAGAATCCAAGTTCGCAATTCGCCTGATCCATACAAACGAGCCGTGAGTATAGTTTATTTTAGGTTCAAATGTTTTCATACACCTACTAAACTCTCTCTAGGTCATAAAACTTGGTTGCTGAGCTTAAAGACCTTTTCACAAGCAATCTCGTAGTGCATTATATTATGAGATTTTCTGACCGATTCAATCAGCATGTGACGATAACATGTTGTAATAGGTATACTGCGTGGTGGGCGGCTGCGACCCGAGCGACGAGCACTCCGAAGTAGCCCGCACGGCCGACGACTACCTGTGGCTCAAACTAGCGGTCATCAAGAGCGGATCCACACAGACCGAGTCGTTCACTTACTCAGACTTGCAGAAACTAATCTTAGAAGAATATGGTAAGGATTAGTCTTTAAATTACTGTGTAGTGTTAACCTATATCCGCTCCAAGACCTATTAAAAGCCTTGATTTCCATATTTTATATACTTATTTTAACACATAAAAATTGCAACTATCTTAGCAGTTTCTGATTTATGAGCCGCTAGGTGATCTGAGCGCCGATCGACGGTGTCCAATAAACTATTTATTTTTCAGGTGAGACACATTACCACGCGTACGAAAAACCATTGGTGTACTTCCAAGTGCTGACTTTGACGGGCCAGTTTGAACCGGCGATTGAGTTTCTATCAAGAATACCCAGGTTGGTATTCTAAAGTAGATTTTAAAAAGTAGTTTGAAGTAAACAAAAAAAAAATGCTTAAACAGCTTTGATACACCTCACAACAGAGGCCGGATGTATACCAATACAACTACGCGAACCCGTTCTATTCCTGTTAAATCAGACCTAGAAAAAAAAAATCTATTGATCTACTCCATCTCTCATATGACAGTCAGACTGTGTACTTGGTTGTTTATAGTAGCCTAATTAAAAATATGCATTTTTTTAGATATCGAGTTCATGGCGTCCACATGGCCCTGGCGCTACATGACGTCTATATGTTGGGAACGCCTCGCAACGTACAAGCACCACTATGTAAGTTTACTTTATGATATTTTTAAACCACATTAAACTACGCTACTTATTTTAAACTACATTCTGACTTGAATCATTAGTACAAACTACTGTATACATTACCAATTAGTTTTACCATTATTATACAATATACGTCAAACAGGCATTGAAACTTTATTTTCTCAATATAAAAAAAAAAAATATCAAAAACGTTTCTTGTATAATTCGCCGCCAAGACTCGACTCGTAACGCTTTTGTTGTAAAATAGTTATCAGATCCCAGGAAAAGCCTAGCCAAGTATTATTTGCATTGCACCAATCGTGAACCTGAACGGATTCTTATTTTTTCTGTTAATTTTCGACCTATGACATAATTTTTTTAGATGTTTGTTTTGTATTAATATTTATAAACTCGATCGCACCAACACTTCTTTTTTTTAATTCAACGACGGCGGCAAACAAGCATACGGCCCGCCTGATAATAAGCATTTACCGTAGCCTATGGACGCCTGCTTCCCGCGCTATCAAAAGTGTTGTTCCAGTGTCCGTGGACACGGAGGACCCGCCGCCGCTGCGCCGCCTGAACTTGGCGCGGCTGTTGTTGCTCTACGTCAGGAAGTTTGAGCTCACAGACCCCTCCGAGGCTTTACATTACTACTTCTTCCTCAGGTAACTGGCTGAATTTACTCATAGATTGTTGGACAGATGATTAATAAATATCATCTTGATCATCATGTCAGCCGAAAGACGTCCATAGGCCTCCCCCAGAACGACCCAAGAAGACCGATCCTGCGCCTTCCACATCCAGCGGTATCCCGCGACTCTAACTAGGTCATCGGTCCACCTTGCGGGAGGCCTACCTACGCTGCGTTCTTGAACCTTTCCGCCCCACCGGCCATCGGTTCTGCGCGCAAATATGTGCCCCGCCCACAGTAATACATCTTATGTCATATTACATCTTATGCCAATACAATAACGCTGATCTGTTCTATCTCTACTTACATTTATACTTTACTTAACAAGGGTCATTTAAGAAATAAATTTAGAATTATCTGATTA
The DNA here is from genome assembly GCA_022674325.2 of Grapholita molesta. NCBI lineage: Eukaryota > Metazoa > Arthropoda > Insecta > Lepidoptera > Tortricidae > Grapholita > Grapholita molesta. Next base: position 15,004,341 of record CP053124.2, on the reverse strand, counting down.
TAGCAAGTCTCGTTATGAATACCGGGAACTTATGTTTTGAATGAAATAGTTATTTGTTATACAAGGGGGCATATTGTTTACCTTCTCGTGCTAATATTGAAACCCGAGCTAGCGAAAGATTCCAAAATTGAACCACGAGCATAGCAAGTGGTTCAAAGAGTGGAATCTTGAGCATTGGGAGGGTTTCAAAGCACGAGAAGGGAACACACTTTGCTACCGAGTGAAACACACAATTTTTCACCTCACTACCGCGAGGAAATATTTAACTCTAAAACTTTAATAATGTATTCAAAATTATTGGCATCCATCATATATAATTCAAAAACATGAAATAAAATATCATCCAACCAGCTAATGTCAATATAACACTCGATTAGTAATAAACAATTTGTATGAAATTACTTTGCACTCTAGTGAATAAAATGCTACTTCGCTATCTGTTTCTAAAGAATAAAACAGTTCTTTCCGAGCTAGTGCAGTGAGAAAAGCTTTTTACCATTAATATTGTCATCCAACTTCAGTCCCTCGTAGCGAACGTACGTAATATTTTCATTGATGTACTGTACACATGTAAACTTTGTCAGAAACCTGAAAGACCCGGAAGGCAAGAACCTGTTCATGTGCTGCTGCACCGACCTGGCGCTGGAGTGCCGCGACTACGAGCTGCTGTTCGGGCGCTGCGACGGCGCCACCGACGTGCGCAGCCCCGGCCTGCTCGACCAGTTCAACAACCCGCATATTGACAGCAAAGTGAGTACTTTGCACTTACTCTATATATTTTACTATCCATAAACCTGTAGGTATATTAAACATTAACACGGCTCTACTCACGTTTATTTAGTCACTCGCGCGACATGTTTCGGAGAACATAGGCCTCCATTATCAAGCACTAAGAGTGCTGAGTGTCCGTTCGATTCGGCGATCGCGTCGCCGGCCCGTCGCCGAATCGAACGGGCACTCAGCACTCTTAGTGCTTGATAATGGAGGCCTATGTTCTCCGAAACATGTCGCGCGAGTGACTAAATAAATGTGAGTAGAGCCGTGTTAATGTTTAATTTATCAGACATGTCTCACGTAAGTTTAAATACAAACCTATAGGTATGTTTGTAATTGCTATAAATATTTTTACATATGCAGGTATATTTGACATTAGGTTGCTATAATAGTATTTTATACAATCGTATTATAATATAATAGAGAGTTTTTCAGTCGAGTACTGCTAAGTAAGGTACGAGATTGAAACGCTTGATTATAACACGATTGTATACAAAACTTTTTCTACGAGTTAATTAAAGTAACAAAAAAAGTCAATATTGTGAGAATATAAGAATTATAAATATCGTTCTCGGTCCGCCATGCCATAAAATTACTATAAGTTTTGTTGTACAGACACTTTATTTTTCCGGCAACAATGATAGTGTGGCTTCCTTAGCCATATTTGTGATTTCTTACAGAGTTAAACATTCGTCACTGCCGCTACTCATTGTTTTATTTAATATTACGTTCTAGTAATCATTCCAAAAACAAAACTCAATAAGTAGCGTTGTTGTATCAACACAGAAGTTTCTGGTAACCAAGTCAACCAAGTGTCATTACAAAACGATGGATCTCTGATTGGCCGGTAACGTGACAGTATGAAAAAATGTATGTTCAGATACCGAAAAATTTTCCGCAAGCAGGACGTTTGGTTCCCCTATATTAATTAGCTTTTATCGAGTACTGTGGATACTCTGTCATCGATCTCCAGTAACGGCGGGTAAGTTTGCCTAGGCAAACCAGAGGGACTAGCTTCTCATCATGAGCCTATGGAAAGTACTGAATTGTATAAAAATAACACAAACCGGCGGGAATTGTGTTATATGGACACTCTGCAACTTTTCAGTTCCAATATTGCATTGCTTGATATTTTCGTATTATTATGTAAACGTTAAGATCAAGTAGAAAAAAGTATAAAATTGACAGAAGGGTTGAAACCACAGGTATTTAATATAACGTGATTTTCAGGTAATTGCTCTGAATGTTGCCGAGCAGCTAGTCAACAAAGGCCTGTTTGAAGATGCCATTACTGTTTATGACATCGCTGACGTAAGTTTTTGAAGAAATGTTCCTTCTGTTATTGTTTCAAACTCAAACTCAAACTCAAACGTTTATTCAGTAAGTAGGCCACAAGGGCACTTTTACACGTCGAGTATACAAAAGAAGAAAACATAAAAACTACACCGGTTCTAACCCTACACCTCTGACCCGAGAAGCATTTCGACTTTTATGACCGGCAAGAAACTCGGCGGGACTTATTTTTTCAAAACAGTATTACAAAAGATATCTTATACATATTACATAAAAATGCGTTATTCTTTAAGAAAACATATCCAACAATTACAAAAAATTTCTGCCAAAGGAAAAATAAAAATAATTATTAATTACTTAAAAGTCCAAATCTGACTGCTAAGAACGAAGTTAACAAAACGTTCGATATGCTTTCTTATCTGAATTGTGTCCTTTATTCTAATTTAGAAATTACAAAATTAGTAATCAAAAGTTTCAAAAAATATTATATGTATAGTTATTTTGTTTTCAAAATATACACATAGACAGTAGTTTTCAATAGACAAACGCGTTAAGAGTATTTACAAAAAAAAAATGAATATTATTAATAGAAATTGGGTAATAAAAAAATAATGATGCTTATTATTCTGAATCATGAGCTCATTTGATCCTAATAGGAGAATAGAATATACCCAATAAATAAGGTTAACTTATCAATATGTGTGTGTAAATTTATTAGTAACTATAAACTATACGCATCTCATTTTAACACGACCGTATGACCAAATATACTATATTAGTCTCTCTGTGTACTTTACGAAAAACTCCCTCTAGCCAAATTGTAATTAACAAGTTGACATTTCAGTTTTCTTCGGAAAGCAACATTAATAATTGGCTGCTTGACAAATATTCGTAAATGATGTCAATCGTTATTGTTAGGATCTAATGTCCGTATCGGACCGATTACGTAAAAGTAATACAAATAGTCAAAATAAGAGTCAACGTTTTTTACGATACAACATGGGTAATTTTCTCGTATAACTAAGTTTCGTTATAAAACACACGCGTTGTGAAGCACCCACTCGGCGGTGCACGTACTGAGCCGGGTGACCGTTCCGTCCAGAACCTGGAGAAGGTGCTGGAGCTGTTCTGCATGCTGCTGCCGCAAGTGCTGGCGGCGGGCGGCGGCGGCGCGCTGCGGGCGCGGCTGGGCGCGCGCGCCGCCGGCCGGGAGCGCCGCCTGCGCCGCGCCGCGCCCGCGCTGCCGCCCGCGCTCGTCGAGGCCTACTCCAAGCTGTGCCGGCTGCTCACCTTCTTCGACCAGTTCCACGCGGAGAACTACGACGCCGCGCTGGAGGTCAGTCGTCCACTCGAATGTTTGTCGAATGTGTGTCACGGCTTTTTACTTATGTCGTGATCATGATTAATAATATCAGAATCAATATAGCCTCATGGAAAAGTGTGAATCATTATAAAGACTGTAATGTCGAGTAGTTTGTATACATTTAAAGTAGATATAATATAGCGTGCCGCGCGTGCCAAGCGTGGCGCGTATGGCAAACCCCCCCCAATGAAAAGTCAAAATAAGCCACGGCCCCGAGGTTCCGGCGACCTCCGGTGCTCTGGCTATTGTGGTAGCGGTCAGAGCATTCGCCGGGTCAGGGGTGCTAAGAATCTCCGGAATAGATCCGGCTACCCACCCCGACGACCACTGGCCCTGGTAACACACAACATACGCACTATGAGGACTGACGAAAAGATCTGCGAGCTGGAAGAGGAACTGAGCAGGTTACACTGGGACATTGTAGGGTTATCTGAAGTCCGTAGAGAGGGGGAGGACACCATAATCCTGAAGTCTGGTAACTTGCTCTACCACCGGGAGGGCGACCAACAGTCCCAAGGTGGTGTCGGGTTTCTCGTTCACAAGTCCCTCGTAAACAACATAATAGCCATCGACAGTGTGTCGAGCAGGGTGGTATACCTAATACTCAGAATATCCAAAAGATATTCGCTGAAGGTCATTCAGGTATACGCACCGACCTCGTCACACTCCGATGAGGAAGTAGATGCTATGTATGAGGACGTAAGTAGGGCCATACATACTTCGAAAACCTACTTCACTGTTGTTATGGGGGACTTCAACGCTAAGCTGGGCAAGAGAAGCGGTGATGAGCTGAGAGTGGGGCAATTTGGGTATGGGCAGCGGAACCCTAGGGGCCAGAGGCTGGCCGCTTTCTGGAGAAAGAGGAACTCTTCATGATGAACTCTTTCTTCCAGAAGCCGCCTCACAGGAAATGGACATGGATGAGTCCGGACGGTTCCACGAGAAATGAGATAGACTTCATCATGACCGACAGGAGACGGATATTCAGTGATGTCTCTGTGATCAACAAGGTAAAGACCGGTAGTGATCACCGAATCGTAAGAGCGTCACTGAATATCAATGTTAGACTTGAAAGGTCCAGCCTGATGAAGTCTACGCTCCGACCTACTCGAGCCCATATTCAAAACCCCGGGAGCTTTCAACTTGAGCTCTGTAATCGCTTTGCCTGCCTAGAGAACTTAGCTTCAGTGGACGAGATCAACAACGGGCTAGTGGAAACTGTCCACACAGTAGGGTCTAAGTTTTTTAGACCCCGCCGTAAGGATAGACCTCAGAAACTAACCGAGCGAACCTTAAACCTCATGGCTGAACGACGCTCTCTACAGCTGCAGTCTCCCGATGACGCGGAGTCATTTAGGCAGCTCAATAGACGTATATCTAAGTCCTTGCGACATGATTTGCGTCTCTTTAATACTAACCGTATTAAAGAGACTATTGAGCGAAACCAAGGCTCCAAAGTGTTCGTAAAGGATAAGTCTATTGGGCAAAGCCAGCTGACAAAGCTGAAACGGGAAGATGGCAGCATAGCGTCGACCAAAGCAGAGGTTTTAGGCGAGATTGAGAGGTTCTATGGACAGTTATACACTTCGGTTGCAAAGCCCGTTGACAGCTTGGTAGGAGATCCAAGAGCCAAGCTGTCCCGACATTATACCGAAGATATCCCGGACATCAGTCTGTACGAGATTAGGATGGCCCTAAAACAGCTTAAGAACAACAAGGCGCCGGGCGAAGACGGAATCACTTCAGAGCTTCTGAGAGCGGGTGGAATACCGGTACTTAAAATCCTCCAGAAGCTCTTTAGCTCCGTTTTGTCCGAGGGCAAAACGCCTGAAACATGGAACACAGGCGAGGTGGTGCTGTTCTTCAAAAGGTGACAATAGCCTATTGAAGAACTACAGACCCATCACGCTTCTGAGCCATGTCTATAAGCTGTTTTCAAGGGTTATCACGAATCGTCTCGAACACAGACTCGATGACTTCCAGCCTCCCGAACAAGCCGGTTTCCGAAAAGGCTATAGTACCATAGACCACATCCATACGCTGCGGCAAGTTATACAGAAGACCGAAGAGTATAACTTGCCATTATGCCTAGCGTTTGTGGACTATGAGAAAGCCTTCGATTCGGTGGAAACATGGGCGGTGCTTGAGTCTCTTCAGCGATGCCATATTGACTATCGGTACATCGAAGTGTTGAAGTGTTTGTATAGTAACGCCATTATGTCAGTCCGAGTACAGGAGCAGAGCACGAAGGCGATTCCATTGCGAAGAAGTGTAAGGCAGGGAGACGTGATCTCTCCGAAACTGTTTACTGCCGTAATGGAAGACGCCTTCAAGCTCCTGGAATGGCAAGGGCGTGGCATCAACATCAACGGCGAATACATCACTCACCTTCGATTTGCCGACGATATCGTAGTCATGGCAAAGTCGATGGAGGAACTCAGCATGATGCTCGATGACCTCAACCGAGTTTCACAACGGGTGGGCTTGAAAATGAACATGGACAAGACGAAAATAATGTCAAATGCCAATGTTGTGCCCACCCCAGTCTTTGTTGGGAACTCGGTACTCGAAGTTGTTGACTCGTATATCCACCTAGGACAAGTAGTCCAATTAGGTAGGTCCAACTTCGAGAAAGAGGTAAACCGCCGAATCCAACTCGGTTGGGCAGCGTTCGGGAAACTACGTAATGTCTTTTCGTCCGACATACCTCAGTGCCTCAAGACGAAAGTCTTTAACCAATGTGTGTTACCAGTGATGACTTACGGCTCCGAAACGTGGTCTTTCACTATCGGCCTCATCTCAAGGCTCAAAGTCGCTCAACGAGCTATGGAGAGCTATGCTCGGAGTTTCACTACGAGATCGACTCAGAAATGAGGAGATCCGTAGGCGAACTAAAGTCACCGACATAGCCCACCGGGTTAGCAAGCTGAAGTGGCAATGGGCAGGCCACATTGCACGCAGAGAAGATGGCAGATGGGGTCGAAAAGTGCTCGAGTGGAGACCACGGAATAGCAAGCGCAGCGTAGGACGTCCACCCACAAGATGGGCAGACGACCTCATTAAAGTCGCCGGAAGACGCTGGATGCAGGTTGCTTCCAACCGGTACTTGTGGAGATCCAAGGGGGAGGCCTATGTTCAGCAGTGGACGTCTTATGGCTGAGATGATAATATAGCGTCGGTGGCTTAACGGTAAGAGCGTTCGATCCGGGGTTCGTAGATTCAAACCCCGGCTCGTACCGATGAGTTTTCGGAACTTATTTATTTTATTTTATTCGGAGATCAAACAGCTGCCTGATGCTGGGCCGAAAGATCAAATGACAGTTGCTTTCGTAAAAAGTACCTACGTCGATTCATGGGATTAGATGACGAGCTGACCCCTGGCTCCCATGAGTCGTGGCAAAATGCCGCGATAACGCGAGAAAAAATACAAAGTAAAACGGACTAGCTATAGAAATCGTTGACATAACTGACAGACGCTGCGCGAGTGCGAGCTGGTGCCGCTGCGGCGCAGCGAGCTGGAGGCGCGCGTGGCGGGCGCCCGCGCGGCCCGCGGCGCCCTGCTGCGCGCGCTGCCCGCCGTGCTGCGCGCCGTGTGCGCCATCCTCGTGGCGCAGCGCCAGCGCCTGCGCGCGCCGCCGGCGCTGCCCGCGGGCGCCGCCGGCACCGACAAGGTACAGTGTACAGAAGCCGTGTGCGCCATCCTCGTGGCGCAGCGCCAGCGCCTGCGCGCGCCGCCGGCGCTGCCCGCGGGCGCCGCCGGCACCGACAAGGTACAGTGTACAGAAGCCGTGTGCGCCATCCTCGTGGCGCAGCGCCAGCGCCTGCGCGCGCCGCCGGCGCTGCCCGCGGGCACCGCCGGCACCGACAAGGTACAGTGTACAGAAGCCGTGTGCGCCATCCTCGTGGCGCAGCGCCAGCGCCTGCGCGCGCCGCCGGCGCTGCCCGCGGGCGCCGCCGGCACCGACAAGGTACAGTGTACAGAAGCCGTGTGCGCCATCCTCGTGGCGCAGCGCCAGCGCCTGCGCGCGCCGCCGGCGCTGCCCGCGGGCGCCGCCGGCACCGACAAGGTACAGTGTACAGAAGCCGTGTGCGCCATCCTCGTGGCGCAGCGCCAGCGCCTGCGCGCGCCGCCGGCGCTGCCCGCGGGCGCCGCCGGCACCGACAAGGTACAGTGTACAGAAGCCGTGTGCGCCATCCTCGTGGCGCAGCGCCAGCGCCTGCGCGCGCCGCCGGCGCTGCCCGCGGGCGCCGCCGGGACCGACAAGGTACAGTGTACAGAAGCCGTGTGCGCCATCCTCGTGGCGCAGCGCCAGCGCCTGCGCGCGCCGCCAGCGCTGCCCGCGGGGGCCGCCGGGACCGACAAGGTACAGTGTACAGAAGCCGTGTGCGCCATCCTCGTGGCGCAGCGCCAGCGCCTGCGCGCGCCGCCGGCGCTGCCCGCGGGCGCCGCCGGCACCGACAAGGTACAGTGTACAGAAGCCGTGTGCGCCATCCTCGTGGCGCAGCGCCAGCGCCTGCGCGCGCCGCCGGCGCTGCCCGCGGGCGCCGCCGGCACCGACAAGGTACAGTGTACAGAAGCCGTGTGCGCCATCCTCGTGGCGCAGCGCCAGCGCCTGCGCGCGCCGCCGGCGCTGCCCGCGGGCGCCGCCGGCACCGACAAGGTACAGTGTACAGAAGCCGTGTGCGCCATCCTCGTGGCGCAGCGCCAGCGCCTGCGCGCGCCGCCGGCGCTGCCCGCGGGCGCCGCCGGGACCGACAAGGTACAGTGTACAGAAGCCGTGTGCGCCATCCTCGTGGCGCAGCGCCAGCGCCTGCGCGCGCCGCCGGCGCTGCCCGCGGGCGCCGCCGGCACCGACAAGGTACAGTGTACAGAAGCCGTGTGCGCCATCCTCGTGGCGCAGCGCCAGCGCCTGCGCGCGCCGCCAGCGCTGCCCGCGGGGGCCGCCGGGACCGACAAGGTACAGTGTACAGAAGCCGTGTGCGCCATCCTCGTGGCGCAGCGCCAGCGCCTGCGCGCGCCGCCGGCGCTGCCCGCGGGCGCCGCCGGCACCGACAAGGTACAGTGTACAGAAGCCGTGTGCGCCATCCTCGTGGCGCAGCGCCAGCGCCTGCGCGCGCCGCCGGCGCTGCCCGCGGGCGCCGCCGGCACCGACAAGGTACAGTGTACAGAAGCCGTGTGCGCCATCCTCGTGGCGCAGCGCCAGCGCCTGCGCGCGCCGCCGGCGCTGCCCGCGGGCGCCGCCGGCACCGACAAGGTACAGTGTACAGAAGCCGTGTGCGCCATCCTCGTGGCGCAGCGCCAGCGCCTGCGCGCGCCGCCGGCGCTGCCCGCGGGCGCCGCCGGCACCGACAAGGTACAGTGTACAGAAGCCGTGTGCGCCATCCTCGTGGCGCAGCGCCAGCGCCAGCGCGCGCCGCCGGCGCTGCCCGCGGGCGCCGCCGGCACCGACAAGGTACAGTGTACAGAAGCCGTGTGCGCCATCCTCGTGGCGCAGCGCCAGCGCCTGCGCGCGCCGCCGGCGCTGCCCGCGGGCGCCGCCGGCACCGACAAGGTACAGTGTACAGAAGCCGTGTGCGCCATCCTCGTGGCGCAGCGCCAGCGCCTGCGCGCGCCGCCGGCGCTGCCCGCAGGCGCCGCCGGGACCGACAAGGTACAGTGTACAGAAGCCGTGTGCGCCATCCTCGTGGCGCAGCGCCAGCGCCTGCGCGCGCCGCCAGCGCTGCCCGCGGGGCCGCCGGGACCGACAAGGTACAGTGTACAGAAGCCGTGTGCGCCATCCTCGTGGCGCAGCGCCAGCGCCTGCGCGCGCCGCCTGCGCTGCCCGCGGGGGCCGCCGGGACCGACAAGGTACAGTGTACAGAAGCCGTGTGCGCCATCCTCGTGGCGCAGCGCCAGCGCCTGCGCGCGCCGCCGGCGCTGCCCGCGGGCGCCGCCGGCACCGACAAGGTACAGTGTACAGAAGCCGTGTGCGCCATCCTCGTGGCGCAGCGCCAGCGCCTGCGCGCGCCGCCGGCGCTGCCTGCAGGCGCCGCCGGGACCGACAAGGTACAGTGTACAGAAGCCGTGTGCGCCATCCTCGTGGCGCAGCGCCAGCGCCTGCGCGCGCCGCCGGCGCTGCCCGCAGGCGCCGCCGGGACCGACAAGGTACAGTGTACAGAAGCCGTGTGCGCCATCCTCGTGGCGCAGCGCCAGCGCCTGCGCGCGCCGCCAGCGCTGCCCGCGGGGCCGCCGGGACCGACAAGGTACAGTGTACAGAAGCCGTGTGCGCCATCCTCGTGGCGCAGCGCCAGCGCCTGCGCGCGCCGCCGGCGCTGCCCGCGGGCGCCGCCGGGACCGACAAGGTACAGTGTACAGAAGCCGTGTGCGCCATCCTCGTGGCGCAGCGCCAGCGCCTGCGCGCGCCGCCAGCGCTGCCCGCGGGGGCCGCCGGGACCGACAAGGTACAGTGTACAGAAGCCGTGTGCGCCATCCTCGTGGCGCAGCGCCAGCGCCTGCGCGCGCCGCCGGCGCTGCCCGCGGGCGCCGCCGGGACCGACAAGGTACAGTGTACAGAAGCCGTGTGCGCCATCCTCGTGGCGCAGCGCCAGCGCCTGCGCGCGCCGCCGGCGCTGCCCGCGGGCGCCGCCGGGACCGACAAGGTACAGTGTACAGAAGCCGTGTGCGCCATCCTCGTGGCGCAGCGCCAGCGCCTGCGCGCGCCGCCAGCGCTGCCCGCGGGGCCGCCGGGACCGACAAGGTACAGTGTACAGAAGCCGTGTGCGCCATCCTCGTGGCGCAGCGCCAGCGCCTGCGCGCGCCGCCGGCGCTGCCCGCGGGCGCCGCCGGGACCGACAAGGTACAGTGTACAGAAGCCGTGTGCGCCATCCTCGTGGCGCAGCGCCAGCGCCTGCGCGCGCCGCCGGCGCTGCCCGCGGGCGCCGCCGGGACCGACAAGGTACAGTGTACAGAAGCCGTGTGCGCCATCCTCGTGGCGCAGCGCCAGCGCCTGCGCGCGCCGCCAGCGCTGCCCGCGGGGGCCGCCGGGACCGACAAGGTACAGTGTACAGAAGCCGTGTGCGCCATCCTCGTGGCGCAGCGCCAGCGCCTGCGCGCGCCGCCGGCGCTGCCCGCGGGCGCCGCCGGGACCGACAAGGTACAGTGTACAGAAGCCGTGTGCGCCATCCTCGTGGCGCAGCGCCAGCGCCTGCGCGCGCCGCCAGCGCTGCCCGCGGGGCCGCCGGGACCGACAAGGTACAGTGTACAGAAGCCGTGTGCGCCATCCTCGTGGCGCAGCGCCAGCGCCTGCGCGCGCCGCCGGCGCTGCCCGCGGGCGCCGCCGGGACCGACAAGGTACAGTGTACAGAAGCCGTGTGCGCCATCCTCGTGGCGCAGCGCCAGCGCCTGCGCGCGCCGCCGGCGCTGCCCGCGGGCGCCGCCGGGACCGACAAGGTACAGTGTACAGAAGCCGTGTGCGCCATCCTCGTGGCGCAGCGCCAGCGCCTGCGCGCGCCGCCGGCGCTGCCCGCGGGGCCGCCGGGACCGACAAGGTACAGTGTACAGAAGCCGTGTGCGCCATCCTCGTGGCGCAGCGCCAGCGCCTGCGCGCGCCGCCAGCGCTGCCCGCGGGCGCCGCCGGGACCGACAAGGTACAGTGTACAGAAGCCGTGTGCGCCATCCTCGTGGCGCAGCGCCAGCGCCTGCGCGCGCCGCCAGCGCTGCCCGCGGGGCCGCCGGGACCGACAAGGTACAGTGTACAGAAGCCGTGTGCGCCATCCTCGTGGCGCAGCGCCAGCGCCTGCGCGCGCCGCCGGCGCTGCCCGCGGGCGCCGCCGGGACCGACAAGGTACAGTGTACAGAAGCCGTGTGCGCCATCCTCGTGGCGCAGCGCCAGCGCCTGCGCGCGCCGCCGGCGCTGCCCGCGGGGCCGCCGGGACCGACAAGGTACAGTGTACAGAAGCCGTGTGCGCCATCCTCGTGGCGCAGCGCCAGCGCCTGCGCGCGCCGCCGGCGCTGCCCGCGGGCGCCGCCGGCACCGACAAGGTACAGTGTGTAGACGACATGTTTTGGTCCTTCGAGCCGGATATCGCAAAATCACATAATAGTACATTTCGATACTAGTGAAAAATTAAAGAACTTTTTACACGTGTATCGAACCTAATTTTTCATAGCAAGTGCCTTAAAAGGTGAAATTTACGTGCAAAGTATTTACGTAAAAGTGCACTTTTTGCGTAACACGTGCAACGTGTTTCACGCACAAGTTAGGAAAAAAAGGTTCGAAACTTGTAAGAATTATAAGACATTTTCTGATAGTAGTACATTTACTTATTTGACATTATACTAAGACGTACAAGACGTACGTACACACACACGTATTACTACATTGTAATATTTTCTTACAGCAACTGGAGTGGCTGCGGGAGCAAGCCGAGGTTCTTAACACATTCGCGGGTAACATCGCGTACAGAATGCCCGGCGACACCTACAGTCAACTGGCCCAGATGCAGATTCTTATGCATTAACGAATAGAGGTCATTATAGAATAACAGCAACGTAATTAAAGTATTTTTGTATTTAATAATCTCAGTCTTTTGTTTTTTTTTTATCCTAATTTATAATTACACAAAAGTTATGTTACTCATGCTATAGATATCAGGTGAAGCCTTATCCAGGCATAATACGATTTGTCGACCACATGCCTGTTAATTTAAATTCGCAACCTAAGCTTTCGACTTCAAGATTCATAATCGTAGCTTCAAACTATCCCAAAAATGTCTCTTTATAAAATAAATTACCTAAACGTAATTTATAAAACCAACCAAACTATTTATAAACCCATTCAGATTGGTGGGGCCTGAAAACAATAATAAATATTTGCTTTGCTTTGTGAAAGACATTCTATTGGTTCTGCATTGATGATCTTCCATCATAAATCTTAAGTGATCAGTACAATACTATACAATCTGCGTTAAGCTCGTAATTAGTCCTGTATGCTTTACTCTCAGAAACTATCAATAGTCCATCCTTATTTAATTTTTAGCCGACATGTATACTCGTACATCGTATGGTTTAAATACTGTAGAAAATTCTTTCTGCTAGCTGCCGTCTGACTTCCAAACCGATATATAAGTCATTAATATTATCTTCAGGCAATTCAGCAGGTTCACTTATAGGCACGTCTGTTTCTACATAGGGTTCCGTGTCCAGCCCAGCTTTGATACAAAGATTATGTAGCACGGCACAGGCATTGATAATTTTCGCGGCTCTTTGTGGGGAGTAATGGAGTGGTCTTTTGTAAAGGCACTTCCATCGGCCTTTGAGTTTCGCAATGCAGCCGCTAATGCAGGATTTTGTGCGGGCGTGCAAGTGGTTGTACTGAGATTCTGGCGTGCCTTGCGACGAGTGGAGGATCGGTGTCATAAGCCACGGTCTTTGCGGATATTTGCTGTCAGCTGTGAAAAAGTAAAGACAGCTTGTTAAAGAGAAAATAAATAAATACATATTACAGGACATATTACATCCTTAGGATTTTCGGTTGAACCTCAAAATGGCGAAGTCGTCTTGAGATTATATTTTTTGTTCATTTACATTGTTTAGTGTGTAATATTGATAGCTTATTATGCAGTGATCTGACGCAGAATAACAGCTAATGAAGAATTGATTTCAAAACGCGTTTCACCACTATTTAGGTCATCACCCGGCAGTCCCGGGGTCACGGCCGCCTCTTAGCTTTCTGTAAAGTCCAGCTACCACTTTACAAAACGCAAGGCCTGCTACCGAACAACGTCATGCTCTAAGGGCAAACTTATGTTATTTTACTTGACATTGGCGAAATCATCGATTGATTTATTGATGGAAGCCATATTTTTTTTAAAGAAAAAGTCATCCTTACTGCTCACACAACTCGACTGAGCCCCACGGAAATTTCAAAAAGGCTGGCCCGGTACCGCGAACATCGGAGTATATTTCGAGAGTGACAGAGACATTTGTCCGAAATTTACGAATATCGCTTTTCGCCGTAGCACCGCTGGTGCGGAAGTGTTGTAGTGTACTACTCACTCAGCCAATAATGTAAACATTGTTGCCTTAGTACAATACATATTTACATAGTAACGTGTATGAGTATGATACTTAAATATATAGAAAACACCCATGACTCAGGAACAATGTATTTGCTAATTAAGCCAAGCTATTACATTACGGTATTCAATCCCCCAGGCCCACATGCTCAGGGATCCGCCTGCAGTACCATCCGTGGCTGATTGTGTTTATAGACGTGTGTATAGATACGAACAACACACTGTTTTAATAGCTTATTTGGGGTGGGCCTTAATCAATAAATATACCTATAATCCAGCCGGTCTCGCCCTGCCTACTGACGTGTTCGATGAAGGGCCGAATGTTCATCTTGTGCCAGACATACGCGCTACTGGAGGCCCCGCCGAAACGGCAGCACACTGCTATTATTTCCATATTCGCGTCACACATCTGTAAAAGTAAGCATGCTTTTTATTTACATGTACATATATGTGACTAGGCCCTACTTCGCATGATGAAAGGCTAGGTAAAAGATTTATTCAAATTGATCCCGTAGTTTCAGTAGCGTCGACTATATCGCGCACCGAGATAGCCAACACATCGTTTTCATACTATAATATTTAAAGAGGGACGGGAAGTTTATCTCGGCCACACTTGCCACCATAACTGTATGTAATGAAAGTAGAAAAAGATAAAGTTTTTGATGTCTAATAACTCTAAATGGTAAGAAATCTAAACTTGTTTAAAGTACTCTGCAGTATTTTAAATATTTCGCAATGAAACTTACTATCTGTGCATGGATGGAGTATTGGCATGTTTTGTCATAGAATGCTTCTTCGTCGTTTCTTGGGCACACTATTTCTACAAAAGTGCCATCTAGACATCCAAAGGTTTCAGGGAAGTGATACTTTCTATAAAATCTGTAAATCAATTTTCACTCACTTATGATAATTAACTAATATTCCAAATTATTTTTCATTTTAACCAGAAACTTCTTTTAGCTAATATTTTCGATAGTTAAATCAAAAGAGAAAAAAAATTGGCTCGTAGCGGGATTCAAACCCGCCCAGTGCATTGGGCTAGTGATCCAGTGGTTGTAGGTTCGAATCCTGCTTCGAGTCAGATTTTTGCGAAATATTTATACTAATATATATTCCAGTATTCATTTCATTTATTTTGCACTCAGGCTTACCCATCTTTGATCTTTTCCCTCTGAAGAGCAGTACTTGGAAATACAACCCATTGATCCAACACAAAATTGAGTCCTTCCACAATTAACTTGATAAACCGACTTACTGACTTTTGCGAAACATTCACATTGAAATCCTTACCCACTGATTTCTGATGGGTACCACTAGCCAGAAATGACAAAGTCAACAGTACCTTAAAGTAAAATGGCAATTTGTAAAAATGTACAACTCAATAATCCGGTTCGAAGGACCACACGTCATACATACATAAAAAATATCCGGTTCAAAGGACCAATGTATACATTTTTTTATAGAAGAAACGCTAGAAGTTTATTAGAAAAGCAGCTTTGTACCTTCAGAGGGAATGGTATGCCATTAGATCTCTGAGTCTTGGGTACAACAGGCTCCAGAATTAGAAGAAGTTGATGAAATACTATTTGGTTCACACCACAGTTCTTGAGTAAATAAGAGTCAGGAAGATTTATACAATCGAATATGTCTCGGAGATTTTTGCGTACTATTTTCTCTTTGTGAGTTCTGCCTCGCAACAATTTTAATTTTAAAAGAGTGTTCATTCTTGTATTCTTCTCTAAATATTGTGCTACCTTATGAGTTTCTAAAAAGTTTTTTGAAGAACTGTCAGTGTCAAAATATCGTTTTGTTTTTCCTCATGTTGTTATTGAGCAGCATTTAGCGATTGCTTTCTGCAGCTGCTGATTTTCGTATTTTATTATTATTTCCTAAATGGGATGAATCTTCTTTTATAAATAGTATAAAGTTGACAAATTTGGATTTCCATACAAAAGTAAATAAATATGAATAGTACATTTTACAAGTTCATTTGTGAGTTGTTTATAATATAGTTTAGAGAAAAATAAATATAAAGATTTCTTATTAATTAAACTAAACATATAGGATTCTTTGGCGGGAATTTGAAAAAGGCGGTTGAAATTTTTTCGTGGGAAATTTAAATTTTGTAATTTTACTGGAAAAGTTGTGTAAATTTAATGTAAATAGTATAATTTTGTATAAATAGTGGTTCTACGTTTAAAATTAATGTAAATATCTGGTAAACTATGGCCGAAGACGTGGTAGTAGAACTTGAACCCGGAGGGGAAAGTTCCGACGGCCAACCACCGGCTAAGGCGGCTAAGGCGACTAAAAGACTTTTAAACAACAGTGGCGGCGGGTCCGTGAGTAAAGACAATGAATTTAAACCGTATTTAAAACCAGGTTATAAAAGACTTTATCCAGAACATGCTTTGAACTGTGAATTCAAAGTGTTCGTAGAAAGTAACAATGACGAAAAACTGGGCAACAAGAGTCCAATTTATTTAAATCACATATTTACACAAAATGTTAAAGGTGTTCTGTCCGTGCATCGGGTAAACGCTAACAAGCTGGCTGTTATGTTCAAACAGTTCAATACGGCGAATAATTTCTTATTGAACGAGACTTTTTTGAAAAATTACCACCTCAAGGCTTACATTCCGGCAAAAGAAATTGAAAAAACGGGAATAATTCGTTTCGTCCCTACAAACATTTCTAACAAGGACTTATTTACCAAATTGTCATCCAACTATGATATTCTTGCTGTAAGACGTTTTATGAAAAAAATTGGCGAGGAACGGGTACCGCTGCAAACTGTAAGTATCACTTTCCTCTCCAATTCTCTACCGGACAGCGTCCAGTATGATCTTTTCTCGTACAGAGTCTTTGAATACGTGCCACCATTACTGCAGTGCTTCAAATGTTTTAAATTTAATCATGCAGCTAAAGTATGCAACAGTAGACAGCGTTGCTCCATTTGTTCCGGGGACCACTTCTATAAAGACTGTGACAAACCCACAGAGTTGTGTTGTGCCAATTGTAGCGGGCCTCATTTGGCGATATCAAAGTCTTGTCCGATAAAATTAAAAAAAATCACGGAGAAAAAGACCAATATTACGTACGCTGCTAAGACAGAAACTCGTAGTATCGACTTTCCAGCCCTAGGGAAAAATGTAAGAATCTCGGAAAAGAAATCATCAGACCATACCCTCGCTCCTGCGCCAGCAGAGAGGCACAAATTTGATCTCAAGCAAGAGTTACTTCAAAATACTGGATTAATGAATGCGCTCGTAGCCACCCTTGTACAATTAGCCAACAAGACAGATTCCAATCCAATTAATAATAACGTAATCAAAGACATGCTAATTCAAAACATCAAATAATGGATTCCTCGCATATTCGTATTGCTCAATTTAATATTCAGTCAGTTACAAATAAAAGACCGTTGCTAATAAAGTTTTTAAAAGAACATAATATTGATGTTTGTCTCCTTAATGAAACCTGGTTAAAATCTACATCAAATTTTAGAATACCTAATTATAATATTTTCTGTAAATACGCTAAAAATGAACATGGTGGAGTTGCTATACTTATTAAAAATATATACAAGCATAAATTTATCCAGACTGATTTTTATGAAACTATACAGAATGTAGCAGTTTCGATTGTGACCGACAGAGGGCCCTTATCACTTTTATGTGTGTATTGTCCTCCTAATCGTCCACGTTTAAGATTAACTAGACTTAAACATATAATAAATAGTTTACCAACCCCTGTTATAGTATCAGGAGACTTTAATGCGCATCATACAGCATTTGGCTGCGCAACCAATCAATCCCGGGGTAACACCCTTTTTGATATAATAAGTGACTTAGATTTGTGTATTTGAAACGATGGAAAACCAACGACTGTTACTTACCCTAATAGAAATCCTTCCGCGATAGATGTTAGTTTTTGTAGCGCAAGTATTGCACCCTTGTGTGAGTGGCAAGTCCACGATGACCCTATGGGCAGCTATCACTACCCTACTATAATGAACATATTGATTTCCCCTGAACAGTATCAACTTAATGACCCAATAGATAAATTTTTATACAATAAAGCGGACTGGAATAAATTTAAGGAGCTTTCAGAAGAAGCATTTACTAATTTTCCCTTTAATGACAACAACCCTATAGAGTCGTATGATAATTTTATTTCTAAAATCAATTTGTTAAAATTAAAATGTATTCCAAAATTTATTAATAATAGAAGTTTTATTAGCAGAGCGCCCGTTCCTTGGTGGAACAAAAAATGTGAGGATAGCGTCGTTAAGACCTATGAAGCTTTAAAGTTTTATAGGGCCAATCCATCTATTGAAAATTATATTACATATAAAAAACTCGTTGCTCTTAAGAAAAGAACAATAGCAGAGGAGAGGACTAGTAGTTGGCGTACTTATTGTGCTTCTTTAAATCGATATACACCGATTGGGACTATATGGAGTAATATCAAACGTTTTAAAGGTTCAAAATGTAAAGCGGTCAATAAAAATGATGAATTTATAGCTCCGTTTATAAACAAATTAAAGCAAGGTTCTAGCAATGATTTTTTTTCTATAGAAAATTTATTTAATTCCAATAACGAAAATGACGAGTCAAAATATCTTATTGAACCATTTACTTGGGAGGAATTCATTGTAAGTCTACAATCTAGAAAAAATACTACCCCAGGCTTAGATGACATACCATATCTGATAATAAAGCAACTGCATACTACTGGTCAAAAAGTGTTGCTTCGAATTATGAATTTACTTTGGTCTCAAGGGCAAATACCTATATCCTGGAAAACACAATGTGTAATACCTATTTTAAAACCTGATAAGCCTCCTAATGAGCCCAGCTCTTATCGACCAATTTCACTATCATCATGTGTTGGTAAAGTTTTTGAAAATATGATAAAAACTAGACTTGATTGGTATATTGAAACAAATAACATATTACCTACTTTTCAAAATGGATTTCGACGAGGTAGAAGCTGTTCAGACAGCTTCTTATCTCTTATATTGGATTTGAAATTGGCTAATTACAACAAGTCCCATGCTGTTTGCATATTCTTGGATGTGCAAGGAGCATTTGATAATGTTGACCCTACCATCTTAATAAAAGTACTATCTAATGTCAAAATTCCTGGACAATTATCCAAGTGGATATTTAATTTTTGGATAACAGAAGGCTGTTTATTAAATTTAATAACATATTACATGGACCACATCAAGTTTCAAAAGGTACAATGCAAGGGCAACGCTGTCTCCTTTAATATATAATTTGTACACCAGTGAGATTAACTCATTTGTAAATAGTTCTAATGTACATATACTCCAATTTGCAGACGATCTAGTAATATATTCTATTAATTCAAATTTAGATATAGCTAAAAATCATATTAACAATGCTTTAAACGAAATTTACATGTATTATAATAATTATCTGAACTTGAAGATAAACCCTGACAAAAGTAAGCTTTTAATATTAAGCAAGGACACATCAAATGTAAATATTGTATATAATAGTGAAATAATTAGAGAAGTCCCTTCTCATAAGTTCCTAGGTGTAGTTATAGATAATAAGTTAAATTTTGATTTACATGCTAACCATATAATTACCAACTCTATTAAAGGATTAAACATTATGAGATGTCTTGCCGGTATTTCTTGGGGTGCTGATCCTCAAGTGTTGTCCTTACTTTACAAAGCTCTTGTCAGAAGCCACTTTGACTACAGTTTTCTTGTACACATGCATACTGACCACACACGTAAATTAGAAATCATTCAGAATAAAGCTATGCGAATCATATCAGGGGCAATGTGTTCAACCCCAATAAGAGCAATGGAAGTTGAAACTAAAACTATGCCTTTGCCTGTAAGATGGGTGTTGTTAGCTAATAGATATTTAATTAAAATATATGCCAAAAATAACGAAAGTGTAATTAAAAAAATAAAATCTCATCCCAGAATCCCAAAGTTAACAGCATTACTCTTTCAGGTGGAAGCTAGCTTTTGTAATATATATAAGAATGAATTATGGCCATGTTATAAAGACAGCTTTAATAGTAAATTTTTAAACATTACAGTATGCACTAAATCTATTTATAACAATACTGACTTCTTAAATTTCTTGTCGCAAATTCCCAATTATTATAAATTATACACAGATGGTAGTAAGGCAGACTCTCATGTTCGAAGTGCAGTTTATGATCCTCAGGCTAAATTTGTACAAAGCTTTAGATTACATGATTTGTGTTCCATATTCACAGCTGAAGCATATGCTGTATTTGAAGCCCTGAAAGTAATAATTAGAGTTTCATATGAACATAAACATTTCTTTGTTTTTACTGACTCACTTAGCTTAATTTATACTTTACAAAATAATCAATTACACTATAAAAATAATTTCATTCTGTATAAAATTAAAGAAATGTTACTCATTTTAAAAAGTAATAATGTAAATATTAACTTCATGTGGATACCATCTCATACTGGTATAACTGGTAATGAGGTTGCAGACAAAGCTGCCTATTTAGGTATAAATGAATTAGATGTAAGGTGTAGTACTAAAATTCCAATGACAGATTGTCAAGTATCTATTAAAAATAGTGTTGTGAAGATGTGGATTGATATATGGACAAGAGATAGAGAAACAAAAGGAAAATGGTACGCAAGTATTCAGTCTGAATTACCTTGTCAGCCTTGGTATGAGAAAATCAAGATGGGAAGCCGTAATTTTATAACCACCATCAATAGATTAAGATTTGGTCACAACTGTGCACCAGCACATTTAGCAAGATTTTCAATAATACCCGATGGCACGTGTCCTCACTGTCAGAATGGCAGTGTTGGTGATGTTGAACACCTTATATTTAAATGTGGAGCTTTTGCATTTGAAAGACTTATCCTTGCAAGTGAGTTATGTGAAGTTTTTAATAATAATGTCCCCCGCCGCCTAACTGACATTCTAAAAAACGCCGACAGTTACGTTCCGTTATACAATTATATCAAAAATACAGTGCTTAAGATTTAAAGTGGAGTGTTTATTTAAGTGAAGTGTAGATTAACTAGTACATTTAACATTAACTCTTTAAAAGAAGTTCTTAATCTAACCAAATAGAGACTTGGCTTAAAGGACTAGTTTCCAAGCCATAAATATTATAAAAAAAAAAAAAATAAACTAAACATACGATAGCGTAAACAAAAGAAGAACGTATATGAACGTATTCTGTATTGATGCTAAGGAGTCTAAACTAAACACGTAAAGACGCAAGCTAAACCAATTCTTATCATAAAATGTGCTTTATTCATTTGTCACTAAAGTTGATATTTATTTTACTTTATATTACCATAAATGCATTTTGGTCCCTACCTATGGTGATTAAAATGTCAATGTCAAATGCAATACAAAATGCATCAAGTTTGTTGTTGCCTTTGTTGGACAAAGTTTGGACCGGTTGGGTGGTATACAAAAAAATAATAACATTTTTATCGAATACAGATATTTCTTTGTACACAGTAAAAACTTAAGATAATATATTGGTTATTTTTCAAAATGTATAACCAATCTGAATAAGCATAGTTATTAGTTATCACTGATAAACTTGTATTTCTGAGTTTAAATGATACTTGTTATTGTTTAGTTTATGTGATGGAAAGGCGTAAAGCAAGCCCCGAACAGTTGAATATGCTCCTCCATTTCTTAGAGGAAGATAAAGATTTGGCTATAGGTAAATTCACAGGCTTGGAGGGTAAAGTCCGGCAAACGAATGCTTGGATTAAAATTACCGAAAAACTAAATGCTAACTCTGGCTTCGGATCTGGTGCTTTAAAGACTCCTGATAAATGGCAACAGGTAGGCAATAACAATTTATCTTGTACTTGGTTATTGCAAATAATTGTAATAGTTCAGTTTACTTGTTTTTAGACATGGCGTGACTGGAAATCCAATGTGAAAAAGAAAGCATTCAAAATACGAAAAAATCGCTTTACACCTGGCTGTAATGCAAGCACTCAGTTAACTGATTCAGAAGAGAAAATCTTAAGACTTATCTGTACAAACACTTCAGTTTTCGGTCTGCCAGAAGTACCTGAGACATCAGCTCATTCATCAAATCATGTGGTAAAATTAAATGTTTATTAAATTAAATCTCTCCAAACATCAGGGACTATATGATACTCAAATCTAACTTAGATTAAGCTGATTAATTAAATATTTCAGGTTCCATCACAAAGTAATGTATCAAATGAGATTTGCAATTTGGATCCCTCTACAAGCAGTATGGTAAATTATGAATTTTTCATAAATATTATAATAAATGCATTAGTTTATAAAACAAATAAAATTAAGTATTTCAATATTTGAACTATATATACTTTATGAACAGAAATGGACATCAGACACACAACATTTTATACAAGCAGACATTGAAATGAGTTTAGACAATGGAGTAGGAGGTGAGATGGACCAGGCCAATGAGGTGTCCTCTGCTCCAGTTACAGGAAAACCATTGTGGAAAAGGGGTAGACCAGTAAGTAAGTATCATTAAGATAGGTTTAGTAGTGTACTTGTATATAAAAAAAGGTTTATATTGGTGGTTTGGCATGGTTGGCCTTGTTTGTTACTTTCCATATTTCAAATCAATAGCATAAGTAGTTAGCAATGAGGCAGATCGGCAAACAAGTATGACAATTTGCACCAATAAGTAAGCAATTTTTCACCATATTAAAAGTTGGAAATTAAGTAAAGTAGGTACTTATGACATTCTTATTAATAGATTTTTATTAATTACTATTGCAGGACAGGTTCACGACAGACTTTTAAATTTGGAAGAAGAGAGAATAAGAATAGAAAAACAAAAACTGTTAGAAAAGAAAAGATGTAATAATATAAGACTTAAAATGGAGAAGGATAGACTTGAGATAGAAAGACAAAGGAATATGTTATTAGAAAAGTAAGTACCTATTGCAAATCAAATGGAGAAATATAATTTATTAAGTTAAGTATCCATAAGATTGTTGATGCTTATTTTTTTTCAGATTACTGGTTGCTGTACAAGCTGTAGCAAATAGATGAATTAAGGACATTATTATAATGATAATAATTATATTTATACTTAAAATTTTAATTGTTTTAATTTTAAGTTACTTATAGTTTTAATCGTTTCCGCTACAGCGAGAAATTAACAGCCTAAGGAAAAAACATTTCTTTTGAGCGATTGTTTTTTTCGACCTACTTATTCGTATGTTTCTCATCTACAATGTCTACAATCGCTCTCAAAAAAATATCAACGTTATTCATTAGGTTTTTTTATTCTATATAAGTGTCATTTACATAAAGGTCTAGTGATTATTCATTTCTAAACGAATGTGTTTTGTCAACTGTCAAATAATATTTCAAGGTGATCACCAAAACCCAGCCCAACAATGCTCGACCGGAATGTACAGCCTAGCAATTGGTCTTTTGTGACCATGATGTACTCGGATTTTTAGGTCGTTAATTCTCAGGCTTCACGTTCTCGGTCCGTACAAACACGTTATAGGGCAACAATCCGAAGCCACGTTATGTACCGGGTAACAATGCTCGACCCAATAATCCGTGTCCAACAGATTCCTTTGGCTTTGAATTGTCGGATTGCGCATTGTTGGTACGGATTGATAAAGCGTGACTCAACAATTTACAAGCTAGCTATTGGAAGCTACAGAAATATAATATCATACCTGTCAGAGTCCAGATAAGTGCGACGACGAGCGAAGCGAGGAAGAGCGTGTTAGGTTAACCGGGAGCAAACAGGGACAACCGTCTCTGGTCGTCAATTGCTGGATTGAGTTATCAGAGGTAGCGCAATGTTGGTACGGGTCGAGAATACGCGGCTAATTATCCGCGTATCTAAATGGACGCCAATTGTTGGGTTGTAAATTATTGTCGGTCCGTACAAACGCGTTACGAGGCAGCAATCCGAAGCAACGTTTTTTATACGGCAACAATGCTCGAACCATCAATCTACGTACAAAAAAAGTGGTCACCAATTGTTGGGTCGTTATTTGCTGGGTTACGTATTACCCGGACTCTGAAGTCGGCTAGGATGGTATGTCTATGGAAGTCGGAAGATGTCAACAATAAATCAAAATAACCTAAAAATATGGTCAGTCAGACGTTTATAGTAAATATAAAGACATTTGATTCCTTTTATTGCACTCAAAACAAAGTGCTTACGTTTTACTGCGGGGAATGGTCACCAAAATTTTACAATGGAAAGTGAAGATCTAAATCGAGAGTTGGTTTGCGTTCAGTTTCCGGGTATTGTGAAAAATGACGATAAAGCCATTGAATGTTTAGGAGGTATCCGAAATATTTCTGAGGTACGATTTAACTACTTCTCTCTTTTTTAATATCTATTCATAATATTATTTATTGATCATAATTTCTGTTAAATTAGGTTTTAGCTCAACCAAACAAGAAGCGCCTGGGTCTAAACTTTCAGCCACAGAATCCATTTATAAAGAAAGTTTTTGGTGACAATAAGAAGACTGCTGGTGTGCTTCTAAAGGTTAAGGTGAAGAAAACTAAGAACGGGAATGAAGTTAAGAGGGAGGTTATTGGGACATCGGTTGTGGGGAGAGTGAAGAGGATCTATAAATTTGACTGTTTGTATTTTTTTTTTATTCTCATATGTTAACTGTCAGTTGTAAAGTTTTTACAATTAATATGGATTTTTACAATTAAAGGATAACATGGATATATATAATATATCCATGTTAATAATTATATATAATATGTTAATAGATATATAACATTTTTCTGTTTCAGCCATGTGTGATTTTCAATATCTTCCTATTCAAACAGAGGGTGAGAGTCCCCAGTGCATTATGGAAGAAATTATACCATCAGGAACAGACGAAGTCAGCTTTATGTTGTAAGGCCTATTTATTTCTTTAAATTTCTTGAGCTGTTTCTTAGAAAAATGGTGGGTGGATTGGTACATCTGCATGATTAGGTTGCATGACTTAAAGCATTGTATAATTATTAAATACACTTACTATGTGCAGCATTTTTTTTCTGCCTTGATTTTTGGAACAAATGGACTCTCTTTTGACAATTACAAAAATTCTTACTTGCAGGGAGAAGTCTTCTTTGTTTGTGGTCCCCTCCAATTTCACAAGGACAGACAGGCCAATAAACTACGCCTACTTTGACAAGAGATATCCTAACAAAAAAGAACAAGCTCAGAACGAGGACATGGACAAAGATGACTTTCACCGCAAGAGGAGAAGTGATCGAGGGATGGGCATGGCTCATTATACATTTGATTTGATGGATAGTTTGCCTACTGAACCTCATGAAGCTTATGTGAAACAACAACAGTTGAGGTTGGCAGCTTATCCTCCATTAAAGCAGGAGATCGAAATTATACAAAAGGTACAAAGTGGAAATTATACTTGCACTCTAATTCTTATGTTATTTGTGGCATTATCTAGCAAAAGGGATCTTATTGTCGACGGTGTTTACGTCGAATCGCGTTGCGTTTGTATTGCGGTATCTTTGATTGACTATAAGGTCCCTTATCATAGATAATGTCACATTTTTTATTTTATTTGGTTGGTAATAAGTAAATCATTATTGTTCCAGTTATTTGAAGAAAGACCAATTTGGTCTCAGAATTTGTTAAGATACCACACAAAAATAAAATTGAGCTCTCTAAAAGTGATCATGCCATGTATTGCCATCTACATGAAGGAGGGGCCATGGAGGATGCAATGGGTCAAATATGGCTATGATCCTAGAAAGATTCCTGAAGCACGAATTTATCAAACATTGGATTTTAGGCTGAGGCATCAAGGTAAAATAATTTTAAAATATTTAGTAACAGTTTAGGTAGTTGGGCATTATCAGGAAACATTGTTCAATTAAGTCTTAAGACTGCACTGTTTCTTTAAATATTGAAAGAAGAAGCCATTTTATTGGGACAGAAAAAGTGTCCCAATATTCTAAAATCCACTTATGCTACTTTTCCATAGACATTGTATTGAGGTGGAGTAATGGAATTAAAAAAAAACTACATTGTTAAGTACACTATGTCCTATTACAATGGAAATTCTCCTTCCGATTTGAATTAGATATTGTGTGATTTTTCTCAAAATGCTGCCAGCACTTTATTAAAAAAAAAGGTTTTTTAAACACCCAGTTACATTGGACCCTGTTTTAGTCATAATTCAATTTTAAAAGAAAGTATTACTGTAAAGTAAGCAACAATAAAACAAAAACCTTGAAAACATACTAAATATAAAATAAGTGTGTCATTACTGTCATGAGCATCAAGACTTTGGTCCAAGAGCTCATTAAGGCACTTTGTTCTATTAGGTATTAAATAAATGATTCTGCAGCTCATAGTCCGACACAGGTACGAAGGTACTTATTTGTTATATGCAACAATCAAGGCTTGGTCACATAGGGCGCGTTTTGTGGCGTGGCGCAGCGGGGCGCGACGCTGCCGTCCGAATGTGTGCCTTATTTCGTTACATTAGCCACACCGCTGTCACGCCCCGCTGTGCCACGCTCTCAAAACGCGCCTATCTGCCCAAGCCTTCACTAAGTACCATCATCGAATTGAATGTTTTTGTCAGCGGGCGTGCACTCCATGGTGAGCACCCGCGATCAGATCGTGCACTACAAGAAGAACGACCGCGTGCGTCCCAACTCGCGCGCCGAGGAGAACTCCGCCGAGGACATACCTGAAGGCTCCGTTTATTTCCGCCCGGGCATGGTTCCCGCACAGCGCCAGATCTTCTACCAGGTATGACCGCACCGGGGTGATCCACTTTCAATTACTGTACTACAAGAGTAGTGTGTCTAGGTTGTGTGTGTCTAGTCACCCCCATCAAGTGAAGAACGTCCGAACTCACGCGAAAAAGATTCAAAACTAGGATGCTGGATAAACATTTTATCATGGTTCTCTTTCCGGGTCATATTTCCGGGTCTTCGCAGCTAATATTTGAAACTGTTAGTGTACTTTTCTTTGTAAGTCAATAGTCAAGTCAATTTACTCTAGTCTAGTTGGTTATTACTATAAAGTAAAGCAGAAAAAATGAACCGGACCTTTCCGCTTTCCTAATTTTAAATATATTCGATGTGACAGTATTGCGACGTGAAACTACCTGAGGTGGAAGCCTTGCTGGCGGTGCCGCCGGCGACGCTGTTGTGCCACGCGCGGCGCGGCTGGCTGCCGCCCGAGACCGCCCACGATTGCCGCGACCACATCTTCCGCTACGTCAAGCAAACCTTGCTCGCATCACATAGCGCCGACTTGAAGCTTGAAGTAAGCACACTTACCTTCATTGTACCGACCCTTGATCCATGTAGGTATAGGTAGTTTCACGAGAGTTGAAGTCACGCACACAACAACATTGAAAATTTTTAGAAAAACAATAATTTTGACTAATCAGACTTTTAATTAGTTACTTTATTAATTAATTTAAAATTTACTGCACAAAACAAAATTTAATTACATAAGGCAGACTTGTTGCTATTAAGCATTCTCTACCAATTCACCATTTGAAATTACTCATTCATTCCATTCATTCAATCGTACTTCATATAGTTGAGTGCGTGATCTATTCGCCTCAACTCTCGTGGAACCTATACCTATGTTTCCTATGACACTTGGGTGCCTGCCTCTGAACACACGAGGCGCGCTCAACTGGCGCCCGGCACTAGACATTAAGACGCTCTGCCGCTACTACATCTTCCACATGTTTAGAAGGATTTACTCGCAAACACGCTTAAGTCCACATCCATCAACAATTAAATTTAAAAAAAGAATAGCCTCATGCTTCCGATTGATCACTTACTTGGATTTCTTGAAGTATGCGCCGAGAATCACTATATCTACAGCCTTTTGGTGCATCGACCTAACCAACTGACCATATAACACCGTAACCGTACTTAATAATTATTATACCAAACGTGCCTCTAGTTAAATATTCACTAAATAATATTTGTATCTATATAAGACTTGTTGTAGAGTAACGAAATCAACAAAGTAACGTTGATTAAAATAGTCTGACAATGCGACATGTCTCAACTGTAAATCAACGACAACGATAACTCAGTAATTATTGTGACATAATGTATTATTTATATGGATTTCTCATGAAATTCAAACGGTAATGTTTTTTGTCGCAGCAAGCGAGCAGCGACGATGAAGGGAACTCAGACGACGCGTCGGCCAGTGCTAATGTAACGGAAAATGATGAACCTTCCACATCGAATACATAATTTATATTAATTATATTATATAATTTCCATTGCGTTTTACTTTTATAAAACTTTAATTAAATTACAATTTAAGGAATTATGTACCTATCGAAAACACAAGACCGCGCTTGGACACAAATTGCAGTTCGATTGGATCATCGTAAGTAAATGTTAAAATTCATAATTGCAGTTAGAAGTCATAAGACAATCTACGTATTTTGTAACACTCGTAGTAGTTTTTCATGTCACTACTTACTTAGGTTTAAGTTAGTTTTTCATGTAAAAATATAGTAAAATAGGTAAGCAGTTATTTTTTAACAACGTTGATATTTACATCACCAAAATGCATATATAATCATATTTCTAGACCATTGTCAGCAAAATGGGTATTGCTGATTTGCTATTTGTTCTATGTGTCACCCTTTATGCCTACTACAATTTATAATTACTATTACAACAAGGTACTGTATTTTGATCCCTTTGCTCCTACGAAGTGTAAACACGTCTCCATTGTGGCTGTCACATTAATTAAGTACCTACTCGTAGGATTAGCAAATATAGATTTATAGCGCGTCACCCGATACACTGTCCGTTGTACATACCCAACTCATACGAATATAAACGTATAAATATAGGTACTTAGAGTCACAGCGATGTAAACTTTGACCCTTGCTTTGTCAGAATATTAATAAATCATAATCTTTTAAAATACTGACATGATGTCCATGCGATGCATGAGGTTCTAGCAAATATTAATTGTGCTACCATATGCCTAATCTTATTTAAATCTATAATAAGTATCTAATTACCTATACATACGAGACCGTCCCGACCGTCTGAAGCAGGTATAGGTATTCGTTTGACAATAAAATGTTTTCGAAACAGTACAACGATTGGGCGATAAGGAGTGGAGAGTCCAGTCAAGTTGAAAAATATCCATACGGTCAAGTGCCAAAATTATATACGCACATGGACCTTAATACTCGTATGAACACGTTCATAGTCCCTATACAAAATGTATTGATTTCCTCGTAGTCCAAGCAAATTACTTCCATCGCACGTCCGGGCTCCACGTATGGGTCACTAAGGAACGCCCAGTTATATACTCTGATTACTACAATATATATTACTGAGTTCAGTTGCCGATCTAACAAAAATATTATAGAGAAATCAGAATTATCTTTATATTATGAGCATGATTGAATGCAGATGGAAATGATTTGATTTCAGTGCGTACCTGGTCGGTTATAGTGACCCACGTGTGGGACACGGACTTGTGAAGATAGTTAGCCGTGACCCATGCATTGGTCACTGGACTGTGAACGTGTTAAGGGTGCATGTGTACATATTTTTGCTCTGTAACTGAATGATCTTACTGCTTAAATTTTTGCAAATTTTTAACAATACTGCATTTCATTTTGCAGAACTAAATCTAACTGGTAAATGGACAGTGTAAGAATTACTTTTTGAGAGTGTAAGAATTAGTATTTGTGGATATTATGGATAAAATGTTCGTACCTGATTCTGAACTCTGTATTCGTAAATATCAAATTAGAAACACTCCGTATAGGTAAACTATTTATTTTATTGTTTATTTTATTTCATAAGTTAAAGGAGCATGCCACAAAATTCGAGTTACTGTCGATGATCGAGATCAAAAAAATATTTAAGTTTAATAATGAGTTGCTTTCTAAGTTTACATATACATATTAATGTACCTCCGCTTGCAGAATTAGGTAGGTACCTACTACTTACACGTTTAGCAAAGAAGCAACCATCGTGTGACAGTCACTTCAGTGTTTCTTCACATGACTGCGTGTGATGAAGCAATTGTTAACAATGTGTGACACCGATTTTTCTAAACCATAAAAAGTATTTAGCCCCTTTACTTAATTGTGTATAAAATGATTTAAATTAAAACTAATTATAGCTATAACTATTTACCTGTGTATTTTATTTGGTAATAGATAAAATAGTAGGTAGGTACGTAGCTATTTTGCGTTGCACCTGATAAAACCTTTACTCAAGTTTGCCAAGTTCACACATTATACAGACAAAATAATAAATAAACAATAAATATTTTCGGACAATCTTACACAAATCGACCTACTTAGTCCTATATAGTTTGCACCATAAGGCTTGTGTTGTAGGTCCGTTCTAGACGACGATACATATATGTAAATACTTATATTTAACAACTATAGAAGCGCAGGATGAGAGGCGGACCAGTTCCTTATTGCCCAGCTGAGGCAGGCCGCCGACTGGTCAGTGAGTCGCGATCGACTTATCTACCGTCAGGACTCACCCCTGGCGCCCGCGCACACGCCCATTAACGCTAAGCTTATCACCGGTGACTGCGACTCCCCGTGTAGTCTGCACCTATTGAGGCATGAGTGGAGTGTCCTCTCCACAGGCGCTGCATGCCTGGGACGCAGTTTGGGACCACGGACTTGCCCAGCATCCGAGACCCCCTCTCGACCTAGTCAACTTGTCCCACAGGAATGAGTTGATTCGGCTGCAGGAGTTTTTCAGGTTAACCTCTATAGGTCTTATAGGTCTCTATAGCCATCAACGTAGATGCGGGAACCCGTAAATACACAAGCGCCGCAACAATCATTTACTACAGATGCTGTGGCCAATGATGATATATCTATGTAACAGCAATACAATAACAGAAATCCATAAACAAATATTTGTAACAAAGACAAATTAATTCCCTGGTTCAAATCCTGATTTGAACGTCCGGGGTTCAGCTTCTTAAGCGGAGGTCTATGGAATGATCAGATCGTATATTCCCAGGTCCTATTTTTCGAGTATACTTAATAAGTAAAAGTAATTCCAATCCTAAAACTTACACGTAAGTTTATATACAAATGTCATTTTTGGTACAACCTTTAGTTGCTTTTAGTCGTACATTTTTTGCACAATCACTGGGAGGATTTTAAACACCACGGGTTTTTCTAGTGTATTTTAGGAGTTGCTATGGCTACCTTCTGGCTCCAGCATCAGATCAGATGTGGTACCATAATATTGCATAGTCACCGAACATGAGTGTGCTAAATTTTAGCTCAATCGGTTAAAGATATCTGACTCAAAATTTAGTTGCAAGATTTCACCCGAACATACATAACATACTTATGTACATTGCAAGTTAAATAATAGCTCGTAAAAACCGATAGCAAAAGAAGCTTCGTGCGATTAAACTATAAAAAAAAAATCTAAATTATATTGCTAGTCAATAGTGTAAACTAGTGAAAACTGTTGTTAAAAATTGTGGTTAGTGTGATTTTGCTTCTGGCTTGGGCAGATAGGCGCGTTTTGAGAGCGTGGCGCAGCGGGGCGTGACAGCGGCGTGGCTAATGTAACGAAATAAGGCACACATTCGGACGGCAGCGTCGCGCCCCGCTGCGCCACGCCACAAAACGCGCCCTATGTGACCAAGCCTTTAATACCACATCTCGGCCCGGTTATAGCTACCAAACAATATTATTATTTTATAATAATTTTAGTAATATTCTGATTGAGTCATCCCGTTTTGCGAACGTATTAGGTTTAGTTGCTAACAAAAAAACCCAATTTTTTTACACTCTTTTATTTTTGAAGTGAATATACAACTGATTTTTTTTGTGATTTATTGTGAATTTCTTCTGGAGTTACAGGCGTCCATAGGCTACGGTGACTGCTTACCATTAGGTAGGCCATATGCTTGTTTCCACCGTCGTTGTATAAGAAAAAATGGCATAAAATGACGTTTGTTGTAAAGTCAGGAATACTACATTTTTATTTTATTTATTTATGTTCAATACCTATTATTTTCTTTATTTGTTTTATTCTGTTTTTAGTATTCGTTGTCATAGCGGCAACAGAAATACAACATCGGTGAAAATTATTATAGCTCGTGGTTCATGTGATTCGTGTCATCAGATACAGCCTGCTGAAGACGGAAAGACAGAGAGACGGACGGACCTTTTGGGTATGGAATCTTAAAAACAGTTAAGACGAAACAAGAAAAAATCGATTCGTTATATTTAGCTATTAATTGGGATTAAATATATAGTGGGTAAGTATAGTAACTACCTACCTATCTCCGTAAGTACCTATTTACTTTTATTTTGGAACTAACAAAAACTACATCATAACTACATAAATACTTAGAAATATACCTACTCACTAACCTAAGTCTGTCCCATAAATTGTCCCTATCTACTTACATTTCTTTAGATATGTATATATCTGTATCTATTTACTATTAACCTAGAATATGGTCACCTCTGGAAATATGGATACATTCAATGTGACAAAAATATTCAGCCACGACTTTTTTGTCGAAGTCTTGCAGGATACATATTTTTGTCACAACTAATGTATTAATATTTTCAATCGAGACCATGCCTACTATTTACTAAACGGACGCTCGACACGAGTAGGGCGCACCGACTTGCGGTGACTGATCCAAAGCAAAGTCCAACGGCACTAAGGACCAAGGTTCCTGCTGCATTGGCATTGGTACTTGGTACAAAACAAAGACTTCCAAGAAACCACAAGAACAGCGTCTCATCCCTTTGTTTATGACTCTCATAATCATTAGCGGCATTAAATTTGGTAGCTAATATGTTTATTGTTTACCACCCTGTCTTTATGCGATCACAAAGAGCGCCTTATCGGTCGTATATAAGGGGCGCGGAGGCGCGCGCGCGCACACTCGCTCACACCTCTCACGCGCCGCACGATCGATTTCCCGCCCTTTGTCATTTTCACCGGCGCGCGAGTTCCTCTACGCGATCCAAGCGAGGTTAGTGTGCGATTTTCACAAGTTTATTCGCTTGTTTGAGCAAATTGGAGCGCAACTGCACCAGTTCGCGTCTTTCAGTGTCGTGCTCGTTTGTTTTCGTTTGTTGTGAAATTAGGTTCCGTTGTTTTGTTTTCGAAATTGCGAATGTGATTATTGTTCCTTTAGTATTCTAGTGCATATTACTTGGAAGGTAAAATTAAAGGATGATATTTTTTTGTAACATTTTACTTTTAGGTATTAAATAGATTAGGTACTAGTAGGTAGGGACTATCTATAACTACTGAGTTCATAAATGGACTTTTGTGTTTCTTTTGGAGTATCTTTAACAACAAAATTAAACGATATCGAAAACCTGGTTTAAATACCTAACAGTGATATTCAGATATGTGTGTCAATTATTTAAAAAAAAACTTTGCTCATCAATAAACCTAAAAAAATATATCATACTTGCTTACGTAAGTATTGTCTAGTAAGTAACTAAGTGCAAGTGTGCACAATAATTGGGAACAAGTCTAGTAACGCAAGCGCGTGCAGAGTTGACTGAACCGAAGAGGATGGACAAAATATAATATTATGATCGTTATTTATATAATAAGACTTACAAGTGCTTACGATCCTCGATATAAACAATTAACCATGCACACAATCTGTGATAGAGTGACTTATCGATAGTGCATTACTGGCAGTAGTTTTATTTACGAACTTATATAATTGTGCGTACCAAGTTAAGTGACTGAAATAATGAATTGGTTACGCTGCGCAAAAATGTCACCATTCTCTTAATTTATGCTGCGAGGGTATGTGTACAGTATGCACACGTTGACTATTAAATAAACATGTACTGGTTGCGTAATAATTGTATGGGCCAGGTATTTTTGCATCTCAGAAAATTATATTTACAATTTTGTCGTAGTCTAATAAATGTTTTTTTATCGAAGCAGCTTCATTTAACTTACTTTTAGAGTTCCGTACAAAATATCTGAGAATAGGTAGCGTTTAGTATCTACCTATAAGTACCTACTGTTGCCAATGCATAGTTTTAAATGTAATAGGTTTTATTAAACACCTACTTTGTCTGAAGTTTGTAATCTTACAGCAGCAGTTGCATGCAGTTGATGAGTCTAGATCTAATTTTATTTTATATTATTATATTTTTGTTACCATTGTTAACAGTTTTAACAACCTCCATAGAATATACGTGGACCCGGCTTACGAAGCTGGAGATTCTAACGAATATTTGTTCCCGAGTTAATTATGGTTATTTTTTTAGTTAAACGCTCACATAAAGTATGTCTAATGTCAAATTAATCGCATTATAGGCATAGTAGAAGCTTCGATTCGTTTGGGACTGATTAGTAGTTCCAAACTTTGGAAAATATTTATTTAAATATTTTGCAACACACCTACAATGCTTCATTTAATCAAACTGTGCTTAAATTGGAGTATTCAAACGTTTAATCATATACGTATCCTCAATTTCAGGCCATCTTTGCATGTCGAATAAAATTTATTAATTTGAAGTTTGACTCTCTACCAAATAGAATTAAAAATTGTAACTGCCGCATACTTATCTACAGCTTCGTATGCAGAAAAAGGTTAACGGAATAGTCATCCATAAAGTATAAAATAAACCAAGTTCTATGAAGAGGTGTCCCTCTCTTATAATAAATAAAAAATAGTATTATTTTTAGACTTTTATCAAATAAATAATATATAGTTAATTTGGATCACCAAATAATATACGACTTCTTTATCATTTATTAGCGTTTATTTAAATGACAAATTTTACATTATAGGGATAATAATAGGGTAGGTATTTTTTACTAACACAGTTAAATATAAAATAAGGTTTAAAAAATTAGTAATCAATCTGCTACTTGGAACAAAAAAATATTATAGGTGCAGTACCTATTACCTACACATCGTCTTATGTGAAATATACAGAATTATTTCTGGGTCGTGACCAGTTTTTCTAAGTCAAGTATTTGATCAAAACAAGGTTAATTATCTTTTTTTATTTTTTAAATTAAAAAAATCTTTAACTAAGATAATCATATTCACCCTTTCAACATACTCAGTTGGGGAGTAGGATGGCCAAATTTATAACTTTTTTTGTTTACTTCAGATGGTCTTCAGAAAAATAATTATAATTTTTGGTGATTAACGTTTAACATTCAACTATGAATGTTATGTCATGCCATGCCTTCTTATCTTGATCCGCGACCCCCAACTCAACAATTGGGCGCGATAAACAAAACGTGTCATTTAAGGCATTTTCGACAAAAATAACAACATTATGTATGACGAGTATGAGGCATGCTACTTTATGTAGTGCTAGATAGATATAGTAGACTGAATTATATGAGTCGGTCGTCAGTGGTAAATAACAAGCCGGTTAATTTTCGAAGGCTGGAGAATACTAAGCCAGCTAAAAGCCAGCTAACCGGCGCGGCCACGTGCCGGCGTGCCCAGCATCCTAATCACAGTCACTCACCTCGGGGCCCAGTGTCATGTGGCACCCGATGGCCGACATCTCTAGGAAGTATATTCCTACGTGAATAGGAATCTCACGGATAACTAACCAATTAAGGCATTGCACGTTGGCAATGACAGAACACTTTAAAGGAATTAATAAGTGCATACATTTTAATTCTTATTTTTTTTTAGCGCCAAAGTATTTATGTTCCAAATATCGGAGTCAATCAAACGTTAGATAAGCTGTATAAAAATAAATTACCAATTTTACTTCTAATTGTATAACGGGAGGCCGAAAAGACAGTGCAAGACAGTGTTCAGCTTCAAGCTTCTTAGGAGAAGCTTATTAATATTTTATAAGTATTTATTTACTATATTACTAAGCGTCAAAATGGGTGTCTACATTTTAATTGGTCAATAAATATTTAGATTTATTATCAAAATAAGTAATTTAGAAAAATTAAGGTATATTATATTCATAAATCTATATCAAATGATGATAACCAAACCTACATTGCCATTCATATTCGTACAGGAAATTTTATTGAAGTATAATCTGCCTCTTTTAGTCAGTAGCATTAAAATTGGCCCAATATATCGGGACGCATCCTTACTGATATACAAATAAAGATCTGTGCGTATATATTTGGCTACTTTGATTTCTACTAACCGATTGATCAATGAACCATGTTTTTTTGTCAACAGTAAAATCGATGAGTTCCACGGAGTTCCGCCTCGAGCGCAGCCAGGAGCTGACGCCGGAGACGCGCGCGCTGGCCGAGCAGGAGCTGCGCGAGACGCCCGAGCGCGTGCGCGAGGCGCTGGAGCGCCTGCGCGAACTACTCAAAGAGAACAAGGATCTATATTTTGCGGACGACGATGAAACTCTTACAATCTTCCTTCGGCCCTGCAAGTGGTACCCGGAGAGCGCGCTCGCACTGGTGAGTTACATGGACAACACAACCCTGGCCCAGTACCGCGAACATCGAAGTTCGTAAACTTCGGGCATTTTCTCTTTTACATCAATGAAGGCGTCATGAGAGCGACCAAGACAATCGTTCGAAATTTACGAATATCGGTTTTGGCGGTAACGCCCCTGGAGTTTATGAAGGAAAAAAAAATAGATACAATAGTACTCTTTTAATATTTCCATGTTACTACAATTAGGAATATCTTACAATAAAACTAGAAAAAAAAATACATGAACGGAAATTGTAGATACTAGATTTACTCGATGTTAGCTGATTATTTATTCGGATGAGTAGTTTCTTAGGTGGACCTTATCTTGTTTAGTACATATTTTTATCTAGCAGGCACGAAATCTTTTAGCTTACTAGGAATTACAAGCATTTTTGGGCTTCATTTTTTTAAATAATAGGAAATAAATAATGTTAGGAATTGGATACAAATTGTTTCCTTTTATTATTCTGATATTGAGAATGGTTTGTCTGTTCCATAAATACTTTTTACGTTTGCATAGTATGGTTAAATTACGAAAACAATCGTTATAATAAAAACCGGATTAAAAAGAACTACAAAAACCGGCACTATTATTACAATGATAAAATTGACCTCAGAGTCGTATCTGATATTTCGCCAGTAGTTCATCCCACTGTTAGTTATATAATTCTCTGTTTAGTCACGTTTGACACTGCATCTGCAGGAGCCGCGTGAGTTGAATACCGAAGTGGCAGGTTGTTTGTAAAACAGGGCGACGCAGAATCCTTGGGGCGCCGTAATTCATCATTTCGACATTCGACCACGATGGATAATAGTTGACTGCCACTTTGATAGTTTAATTTCCAAATGAGCTGACATCTGCCGATTTTTGGTTGTCAGTGGCATGCAATCTATTAGTTACGTTGTGTAGTTGCAGTACCAAACGGTATAAACACGTGTATGCCCTAATTTGCCTTTTATAGGCTAATAATATCAGATAAGAGATCTTTATTCGCATATTAATAATTACTTATATTATGTACATGAAGTCCGCAAGGGCATATATTCAGGTACTTACATAAACAATTGCACGTTATTCATCATTCATCACAAAGCACTTAGTTTATACTTTAATCTGATTTGTTAAATACATACACGTGGCTTCAATGTTACTAGCTCATGTCTAGATTTAAACCATTACACCTGAAGGAATATGCATTTTTACGCGGACCACGTACAATATAATGCATCGTAGAATGATTTTAAATACCGAATAGCTACAAACGTTTGAACTGCTTATTGACCGCCAAATACGCACGCCATGCAGGCTGCCGGCAGCGGTGTACGAAATTTGCGTAACTAGAACCGTGATGACGTATTATTGAGTAATTCTTTAAAATTAGGTTCAACTTCGTGGGACTGGCCTAGACCTCGACGTTTAATAACGTAGTTAATAAGTTTCTGAATTACGGTTAAACACACAAATACAGTTTTATCTCTAAACCATTGTTTAAATAAATAGTTATTTACAGATTACTAGAGAATGACCATAATCACGACTTTTATCTGATGGAGATAGGTATATCTAGGTAGGTATAAATATTGAATAAATTTATAGGTAGTAGGAAGGCAAGTTTTCCATATAGCATTGCCCTCCGATAGTTACTTTTTAAGCGTCGAAAACAAAAAACGGTTCTCAAGTCGACGCGTGTCTATTATTGGTTATCTTATATACTAATCCACTCATAACTTTTTACAGGGTACCTAAGTAGGTCCGATTTTGAAAAATCTTTTGGGGACAATCCATATATTTTTTTTACAATATAATAATCTAAATCTAAATCTGTTACTGCTACAGTTATGATGTAAGTCCACTACTACTAGCAATCATTGTATTTAATTTATTTAGATGAATAGTGTATATTTAATTTTAGATACCTAGGTAATTTGTTTTGTCAACGAGATAAACAATATGACTCATTAGTCTCATTACGTAGTCGAAGGGTACCTACTAAGTTGCGATTAAATAGCAAACATATTTACTTAAATACTATTTTAGGTAAAATTATTTCTACTATTAGCTATGATTAATTGCCTTTTGTTTACTTACATAAAACAAAATATAATTTACAGTACGACAAGCTGAATCGATCAGTCATGTGGTCTATAGTAATATAAACTAATAAGGGTAATGAAAACAGGTCGTTTTGGGTTCAAGTTGGCATAGAAAGTAACCCGTCTTATTTATATTGAGCGGACTTACAGGAAGTAATTAACCTATCTTTATACTTAGCGAGTTGACATAGATATATAACTAACGAAGCTGTTTGAGTCTGTTGTACTCGGATTTTCCGAAATGTAGGCACATATCCACTCTTTGTTGTATTTGAGCATACGAGTAGTACCTACTTTTGCGTATTAGCTATAACTTATAAGGACAGCCGTGTGATAGCATAATACTGTAGATTATAAAACAAATGAGAAGGTTTAGCGTTTATTTATAGTAATGAATGGAAGTGTCTAAGAAACTTTATCAGTCGCAGATTACTTAACAGTTAAATGCATTATCAGTAAACAGTGTAACCTCTGTTTGTCCCACATACATTTATATAAGGCCATAGACTTTTACATGGAAACATCCTGTCCCGGAAGAATATAGATAGCCGATGTCAAAGTGCATCGCTTATCGTCATGATTGCTTTGCTCCATATACTCTAACATCAATATTTCAATAACAACATGTTGTCAGCCGCCCCGCGTGGCAACTATGTGAAAACTGGTATAAGTATTATAGGTACTGGTATAAGTATTATAAACTAGATAGACGAGTGACATACCTTTACGAGACTCTCTTGTAATTAGAACCCTTTCAACGAGCATAATTGCCGGCAGGGAAATGTTGTCTAATATCAACGTACGTCTATGAAAATGTTATGTTTCGCTAAGAAATTAATTTTATCGGGATGTGGTAGAATTTCAAATTGTTGCAAGCTTTTGAGGCAACAATTAAGTAGAGAGAATGCAGGATCAGGTTTATACTATGAGGGATAAGCTCGCCTTTGTACCTTTTTTATTTTTACCCATTCTGTACCATGATTTAGCGCAATAAAGAGTTAGGTACAGTCGCCATCAGATATATCGGAGCTGTGGCGGTTGTCACAAATATCGGAACATGCACTTTATCGCCTTGGAAAAATAGGCCTTGTTCAGATATTTGTAACACCTCCACAGCTCCGATATATCTGATGGTGATTATATTTATCTATCAAAACTATAGCTATAGTCAATACATATGGCAAATTTAATGTGCAGCATTTCCTCAGCCTTGCTATTATAAATATTGAACCGAAAACCATGATGTCAATTATTAAAGATTTACTCTCACTTACAAAAAAGCAGTATCATTCGGAAGACATGTTAATAATTAGTTTATCCTTAGTTTATTTGCCGGCACGTCGTCGCGGCAAGGACCGGCACAGCAAACATTGTCGGCAGCGCCCAATGTCAACTACTTCTATACCTCGACTAAATTATAATAATACACACGTTGCTCATTGTGCGCGCTCCCGCGGTGCAACGAATTGTTGCACTTTGTTAAATGTTTATAAACTTTAATTTAGTTTCACATGTCCAGGTGTTTTGTGGATCGCGTTTCATTAACAAATCAAATAAATAATAATCAAGTCAATAATCAATAATACAAATTCTTTAGTACATAAAACAAGAATTATGAATCTTAAATCCCTTTAGTAAGCTGAAGGGTGATATATAGGTATGACATAACCTTTAAGACTTTTAAACTAGAGGTTGAAGATTTAGATCCTGGCGAAATACCTAATTCTTTCTCGGGATTTTTGCATGACATAATATCTAGGTAAGTACATATTTGCTACTGTGTATTTACTTTTTCGCATGCACAGGCATGGTCGTAACTCAATAAATAGTTAAACAATTTTAAACTATCTACAGTAACTTGAATTAACGGGAATTATACTTAAATTGGAGTTAACACAACAACGCCAATAGCTTACATTGTGTATCGTATAAAATC
The DNA here is from genome assembly GCA_022674325.2 of Grapholita molesta. Classification (NCBI taxonomy): domain Eukaryota; kingdom Metazoa; phylum Arthropoda; class Insecta; order Lepidoptera; family Tortricidae; genus Grapholita; species Grapholita molesta. The sequence continues at coordinate 14,964,340 of CP053124.2, read as the reverse complement.
ATCACACGCTGGGTGCAACATACGTAATTGCATTTATGAACTCAACGATTGAACCACACGGAAGAATGCAATAGCTCACCGCTTTACAATATTGGCGAAAACAGTGTGCCAAGGTTCATAATATAGGCGCGAGCCAAGGCTTATAATAAAAACAATTATTACGTTATATCATTAGTTATCAGGCGGCAAAGGATTTCCTGTGCAATACTTTATAGTGCATACATATTTATGTGCATGGAATTTAATTCGATTTTCGATAAAATCTATTTTTAAAGACACGCGCGCACTTACACACGCGACACGCCTCTCGCCTTTTTTGACCAAACTGCAAAATCAATTCAGTACTTATGAGAAATTCCTGCAAGCTCTAATACATAAGCTGTGAAACAATGAACGCCATCTGAACAGCCTTACCATGTAATACATATAATATGTATGTCTTACCTATAGTATTGAAAATCCGAGCGAGATAGATGTTTTACATTAGTCGAGTACCGCCAGTCCAGAAGTATACTGGGTAGATTTTGTTTTATTTTGTTGCAAATTTTATATTTGTAATGTATTGTGGGACTATTCTTTGCACATAAAATACCATGTGAAAATCTAAACAATAACTGTACAGGGCAATTATATGACATTACTCATCTTTGTTTATAATAAACTTTATAAAATAATCGATGTTATTAAAAACATCGATAGGAGTTACTCAATTCATTTTATTACTTGACGACTTCTGTGGCTTATGTTATCATTCATCGCCATGAATTCTCACACTAATGAATCAATGAGCGGTCAGAATTCGATGAGGTCTCAGGAGTAATGTCACTTATATATTGGCACTTTTTTGCAATAAAATAAAGATTTTCATTATATAACATTCTATTATGCACCTACTACAACTGTTTAATGTTATTATATATTGTATAGTATTAGAAATCTTAAAGAATGACGAAACCTCTTGTAGAAGTAGTGACGATGCTCGGGTTTAGATTTAATTTCTACTGATTATAATTGTCCAACTATTTAACATTCGAAGGCTGATTTGTTAATTGAATCATGCGCGAACTAATAATATAATTAACGAATCAGGCTGTTATATCCTTAATTCGCCTTCAAGGTAATAAATTGCAGTATAAATAAAGAACAAAGACAATACAATATTACATTACTACTTCTGTAAGTATTACTTAGATAAAATTATATTAAACGAATTAGGATTATAAACAGTGCAGTATTGTTTGTGTTAGATTACGATTGGTCCAAAGGGCGGCGACGCCGACGCCGGCGGCGACACGGCCCGCGTTGTCGGCGGCGGCGATATGAGCCGGATGCGCAAGCGCCTACAAGTAGTGTGTATAACATACGAATAGTAGGTAAATTGAAAAACGATAATCAAAACAAAAATTGTAGATATTACGACTAAATATTGTGGGGTGGTATTTGCAGTGTACTCCCAAGATGGAGTTCTCAAAAGTGCCACGAGAAATGCGATCTGTTTTTTAGAAAAAAGTAACTATTTATTTATTATCATTTTATCAAATACAAAAACTATGGGACTTTACTACTAAGACTACGTGCTGAATGCCATAATTGTGTACGGTTTTTATTCATTTATACGTTCATTGACGTTCAGAGACAGTGTTTAAGTTTTAACTGCGTTACATTTTCACTGCTTTTGAAAGCGACGAAACTGAATTATTCATCCGATGACACCGGAGAACAAACCTGGATCTGTTATTCTGTATTCGTCGATGATGTGACGAATCAGCACGATATCGTGCGGGGTGATAACCGCTCGCCGGCCACGACTGATAAGCGGTAACAGCTATTATATCAGCTGACACTTATATCTGTTACTTTGTTGTCTAATTAGAGGTTTGTTATTTTTACATTGTTTACTGATTTCTGTCAATTGGCATTATCTCCTAGTCTGTTCGGTAATCTATTGTTATATGTCGTCGTTTAGTACCTAAAACAGAATCCTGATTGAGCTACATTAGAATTAGGTCGATTTGTGTAAGATGGTTACATGAATTATTCATTACTTTAATGGGTTGTAATTAGGTTCAACGATTCTCTACAAAAAATCTCAGGAATTATTCAGGAACAAATTTTACTTGCATCCCATTAGTACCTAAGTTTTTTATTGTGTTAGTCGTCCTACATTGTTTTCAGTAGAATGACCTCTTATTTACATAATTATAATGTTTGTTAGTAGGGTAACAAAAATAAAAAAATATATATTAGTGGGTACAACATATACATATTCTTATACTTTTACATATATTCGTTGTTGTACCTATAAGATATTATACAGTCGTAATTAAGCGATAAATCAAATGACATAACAATTATTTGTGTCAACTTTATCCGTGCCTGTTAAAAAGTAGCGAACACTATTATACAATGCGAGTGTTGCTAAAGTAAAAAGTGGTGAATGTCTTCAAAGTTAACATAGCTATATAACCTTTCTATATTGATATGTCAGCATAAGTAAGTCGCTTGTAGAAAGTCACTAAACCAGAAGGTCTCAAGTGCCTATAGTTTTCATATAGATATGTTCCATTGTGATGGTGCGGTAGTAATCTGTGTCGATGCAACGGCACCGATTGGCAGCTCCATTACATTTAATAACGGAATGATGATTAGGCAACCTCATGGTTGCTCTGAAGGCATGGTTGCCGCGTTATTGCAATCAGTCGTTAACCCGTCGCTCGCACGTGGTTGGGTAACCCACGGCCATTCGTATGCAGCTGAGGTCCGTTCGCAATTTAAAGTATTCTGAAGATAAATTGCCCAAAATATAACCGCGGTGGAACGTCTATACAATAAGTTATTGTTTTTTGTATAATTGTAATCGGCCAACATTAAACTGCCGATCAGCTGCCGGCCATTATTAGTTTACCTCGTTTTATACCGTTACATATTTGATGTTCCACGTTTCGTTACACGAGCAAGATTGGATAATATACATATATATGCACAAAGACGTGCAATCTATTATGAGCATTTCTTGAATCATACCTCAAAAATTAGATCTTAAATACAAAATATTGCATACAACGAAACGTTTTATTTTTGTTACCATAATAAATTCAGGCGGCATTAAACTTTAACCTATGTTGTAATTTTCATGCATCGTTCCTCCCTCTACACAATGGTCACTAAAATGGACAAGTGGCTATCGCCTAGTATGCCCTTCGACCCTAGTCATGGCTGATTGGGTACACAGTTTATCCACTTAAGTTATTGCATATTTTCTAGCAAATGATTTCCCGGTAGTTTTCTCGTGTCTCTATACCTGAATTATCGAAATCATATGAGGAAATGAGGTTCATTGTGTCCCCAAGTATCGTAAACGACTTGATTATTATGATGACAAGTAGGTACAATGTCGCCAACTGTTCAAATGGATGGACAATATTTTTGTTTTCGAAAGCCGGAATTTTATTACGCAGCCGTGAAATGCTAAAACAAAAATTGTTTTTCTTTTCGATAGCGGTTATTGCGTTGCGCTTTACATTAATTTGAGCTAATGTAGGTTACATTTACTTCAATTTGCGTGCTTGAGAAATTCGGACTCAAGTCCGAATAGTCCAAGTAAGTTTCTAGCCCCCTCTGCTATCTTTGTTGCCACTCGTCTCAACTTAGTACATGCTAGTCCAGAATTTGGCGAGACACTCTTCGAGTCTCTATTCCGCTAGTCATCCCGCTATATGTAATTGTCAAGAACCGACTAAACAAAAATTTTTTTACAGATGCGCAGAATAGCAGAGTTCAAACGCGACAACGCATCTCTGCTCGACGGTTTGATGCCCGACCACGAAAAAGATGCCTTCCTCAACCACAACGTGGTAAACGTTATGAAGGGCCGCGACCACAAGGGCCGACGTGTGCTTATTGTCAACGCTGGAGGTAAATAATAATTACATTACCAAAATTATTTATAGAATAGAATGTTACCGACAAACCCTATGTTTTAGTAAATACGTAATATAACGAAGAATGCACCTTGTATTCGTAAATGAACAATTGTTTTAATTCGATTACAAAAGACAGCGAGTCAGTATTGCATCAATTTTCCTTCAATTAATCATTTGCATATAGATAGTGCAATAGAAGTGTATACAATCTAAATAATATATATTCAAGGATTAGTTGAGTAGGATGACTATATATTATTTATATCGGAGTGAAATCTTAATTTGAATGTTTTCAGTCTAGAAACTAAGTTTATTTAATCAAGGTTTACGTAATGCTCGGCTTAATTTTAAAGATATTCAAGGGATTCGTTTTATTTGTTTGTTAACACCTTCACCAAGGCATCGGTTTGACTCGCAAGTATGGTTAATTGCGACGTTAACCATTGCCGTCGCGAAGATGTTAAGAATACTTATTATAACACAAACATTATTTTTTTATAAAACCGTTAGAGCAAGAACTGTTAAAAATAAACACAATTTTGCTGTTAGGTTCCTGGGATCCGAAGAAAGTGAACGCAGACCAGCTGTTCCGGTTGTTCTACCTGATCCACGAGGCGGCCATGCTGGAGCCGGAGTCGCAGGTGCGCGGCACCGTCGTCATCATGGACTTCAACAACATGGGCTGGACGCAAGTAAGCTCTTTGTTCTTACCATTTAACACGTACTTTTTACTTACGGATATTGTTCTTGAGGCCACCACACCGCTGATGAGGCAAATTTTTATTTGCTTAGTTTCTCTTCTCTCATGTTCTGAAAGTTGGTCGGTGTAGAATATTCTATAATATATACCTCCTCTCCTTTTACTTTAGATTGCTTATTAAAAGTTACCTCATGACATACTTTAGGTACACGACCCCCTAACGGCAGCCTACTTACTAAATGGATATGTAAACTCAGATTTTCACATATAAAGTGAATAGGCAACGGTTATCTGCTACAAGTTGTATGTCTCCACATTTGTTTATAATACTTTAGTTAATATCATAAAGGTCGTCACTAGGGTATTGACCACATGGCACCAAATTAACGCGAAAGATTAACATGTTTTGTGTCTTTAATTAATTAGCAAAGTAATATTATTGATTTTGATATATCGGTCACCTTACATGAAAGAGTCGCTGACTTCGCTCTGTTAGCATTTAATTTCCAAAACAGCCTGCCAAGTGTAAAGCTGACGATAATTGTTTTGAAACAAGACTTGGACACTGGAGATGTCTCTTATGCCAGTTATGCAGTTATGAATCGATATTTAATCTCATTGGTTATGAAAAATAAAATTGCTATGTAGTTTTACCAAGTTGCTAGCCTAAACTTTAAAAAGTATTCTAATAAGATTTAACATCTTAACAATTTTTCGTACTATGTTAAAGTAGGTAATCCTTAGATTTATCTTGGATGATAGCAACCATTGCGTTTCTTTGTTGAGTCAGTGGTTTCATCATGGCTGCTCGTATGTCTTCACAACTTTTAAAATTACCCTTAATCTTTAAAAGCGATCTCCATGGTTTAGTTAGATTTTTATGGCAATAACTCAAGTAGGTAAGTCAACGTGAACGTTGCGTTACGTCAAAGAGGTCAGTTAGAAGAGATTCTTCCCTGGAGTAAACTGCGCCTTAGTTTGTTTGTATTTTGACTGACAAAAATATCTATCTTAACATAAAATCAAAAACCATTTATTCAGTTAAATGTACAATTTTAAGGAGATTACCTCTATACTCATGTGGTATTTACAATGACGAGATTACCCAGGGTTGAAAGTATGACTGTATAAATATTTCAAGTAAATGGTAGAGGTTACTTATTTCATAACAGCTGGCGTGAGATTCGTATCGAAAATCTAGATATGTTCATTTCAGCGCCATGTTTGCGAGTTTACCTATAATTAGAGTAAGAGATCGTGCAATCACTTGTCTTGTACTCATAGATGGATCTAAATTGATCGATGTACAAATATAGTATCTGTGTTAATGATACAAAGCAATATCCAATAAGAATTACGCATTGTTCTCGCGTTTTATTAAATTATAGATAAGTTAATAATATAGACTGTTGATATGGAAAAAAGTTCAACACAAACATATAGTACATATAAATGAATACGTAAAACTGTAGTCCAAAAGCTCCGAAATATGGTCCCAAAATAAGTTAAATATATCTACGTTTAGGTGCAAGAATAAATTGCGCAGTTAAAAAAAAATATTTATTATTTTTTATTTGAAACGAATAAATCAATAAAAAAAAACATAATACGGTCATCCATTGCCATTCACTTCACTATGTAACTCCATTCTGTATACAGATTGCCAGTTTTGTATCAATACATGTCTTTGATGAAACCTAGATTGAGACGTACATGGCTTAACAACAAAGGAGCGTCAATAGCCTTTGCGCCTATTGTGGTAGAGTTCATTGTTGCTTGCTCAGGTGTTTGGCACGCTAGCACAGTCCCTGAATTGATTAAGGAAGTAATATAATAATTTACACTTTAATACCTTTTGAAGATATTTTGCCAGAAAAACAATGCTAATTTAACTTTAACTTCTAGTCCCAGGAATTGTATGTATTGTTATTGTTATAGCTTTCCTGTACCTGCACGGTATAATGGAGTCCCGATAATTTCCAGGGCTTGTTCGAAGCCAAAGCCAGCATCAGCACCAAGGGACCCTTTCGACAATTTAATAAAATATAACAGCTCCGAACAATTTGTTACCAAATAACCACAGCTGAAATAATAAAATAATGATAATACGCGACAATAGGGCGATAAACTCTATTTAAAATAATTTTTAATTGGAACTTATCGTGGTTAGTCAGTATTGTTCGATAATGGTATCTTTGTAAACAAAATGTAGATGAGAAAGCACGTACCTATCTATCAGTTTAAATAAATATACAAACTAGGTATGTATATAATATATATATATAACCTTGACGTAGCATTTTTACAACGAATGATAATGATAACACCTGTCGAACACAATAAATCAGTACTACGAACACAAGTCTAGTATAACTTGGTCCCGAGATAGATTATAACTATGTATACGCAGAGTTCACACATGTTACTCGTTTCGGAAGGTGATCGATTAGTAGCTGATGGCAGTAACAGCGGTATCGCTTCACTTTCTCTCGCCGCCGTCGCACGCGCATGTCGAATGACAAACGACACGCGCAACCACAACAAAGACAGGGGAAATACGAGATAAATTTTTCTCATGCTCATGTCAAAATGTTGCATATTTTGTGACATGTCCATGAATATATTAATGTATGGACATACTTAGTACGTTTATGTAATACATACGAAGGTACATATACGAGTAGTTCGTATATATATCTATATATATTTTTAATGAAAATTACATTTTAAAATTTGCTATATAGTTAGCAAGCTGACACCCTAAATGTTAATTCGCATCAGAATTCCAAATAAGGCGTAAGTAACATTCACCAAGGGATACCTAAGTCTGAGTGTGTGATACATCTATCTGGTCTTAGTATGAAACTCACGTCTTCGCACTCTGGCCATAGGCATTGCGTGATTCACACAAGGCTTAAAAACAAAGTATTTGTTTGTGCCAGAAGTACAAAAACGAAATTACAATCTAAACAAAGAGCATGAGTACAACTTCTTTCTGCCGTGATGCCGTCCCTTTATGTATGAAGTGCTTATAAAAATATAGACACGTACATATACGAGAAGTTCCATTTTAGTAATGCCGCAAAAAATAAAGTATTAGACACTAATTGGTCTAAACCAATGAAAGTAGATACGTCTTTCCTGGCATGAGAAGTTTACCAGTATTATAACTATGCGATGATATTTAGTTCTGTGAGTTACGACTTACAATTCTTATTTAAGATACTGTTTTGGAAAAGGTACCATTTGGCGGAAGGAGCTTACGCTTTAATAATGGCTCGACTACAATATTAAAACTGTACAACGATTTAATATTGTACGCCAGACGCAAAATGGTATATTTCGATCTACACTATTTCGTTAATTAAATCTCGTTTCGCACAGTAAAGGGGTTTGGCTTAAGTTTACAACGCTATCTACCAAAGTGGACCTCAAATGGATAAGTTTCTAAACCGGATCTTCGTTATCTTTGAAAACCTTCACGACTCATTATTTACTGATGAATTATTGATAAATGATAAAATATTTAACACGTGCTTCACGTTTCTTTTTTATGAATCGTTAGTATGTAGCTGAAAACGTTATGTCTAATTATAAGCCAAGTTTCCACGTGTTTCAGCAAGCTAAGAATTAAAACTTATGTATCAATCACTATGCATAATCCATTAACAAACTTAATTTTCGAGTCACGTATGTGTCATTGTTTCAAATAAATAATTGTTATAATTAACCTTCCAAGATTTTATGATCAAGTTCCTTCTCTTAATTATCAATTATCGTTCGCATTGTTTATTTTTCCAAAATTTGCAAACAGGCAAAATGTTCAAGGTGACGCCATTTGTGTTCTCGAAGGCGTTATGAATCAATTTCTCGTAGCTGAATTTATAAACGAATCGATCTCCGAGGAAAATGTTACACGATTCAGGGTTTAGGCTCAAGGGACATCACGTCCGAGGCTAGTACATATAACAACATTTATTCCGGTTATAGTGCAACATGTTCGGAATTTTGAGATGCATCACGCTTTAAAGATCGACCTACATGCAATGAGAACAAGGGTGTCTAAACTCGTGTTGATCTCGTTCGCACCTCTCTATTTTGCTCAGTTTGTTCAAGTTATCTGCAATGCTAATTTTTCCCGTGTAGGGCACTCAGATAGGTCAATATTTTAGTTACACATCCGTTCCATGTAACGAAGCCGAGGAGGAAGTGTGTTTTCCTCTCGAATGCTTAAGGACATGGACATTTGACGGGTAAACAGGCGTGGGCGCGTTATTCCTATCTCGTAACTGGTGTCCGATGTTGAGGGTGACACCAGCGGTCAGCCGCGAGACGGCCGTGATCTATGCCTACTCGTATTTGTTGCCAATGGCTTACTGCTATTCCATGCCTAAGACATTTTATTTCTCAACTTTAAGTATATTAAAATGCAGCTCACTATCTCTAATAGTGTTTACCATTTTTTGAGAGATTGATCATATTGTTATTTAATCATAATTAAAAATGAATGGGGCTTAATTCGGATTGTTACAACATATTAAGTTTTAACGCGATAAAGTCCTGTTTAATATATAATTACAGTAGCTACATATGTGTGAAAATCGTGAGTATGAATATATATAATCAACTCATATTTTCGGTTTAATTTACAATTAAAAATAAACCAATAATAGAATTGTAAATCAATAAAATAGACGATAACAAAACAGGGATACAATATAATACCGTAAAATGGGGTGAGTAGAGATTACGAGTTCAGTTGGGTTATTAATGGGGTGAGGAGATTTATATTTGCGTCTAAACCATAGTAATAGTAACGACTCTATTCTCACGTTTAACCTTAATTAAACAAACTATTGTCTTCGATTGCCGCAATAACAACTAAAAACGGATTACATCGCGAATACTCATGTGAGTCCGCCTAGTGACCACGATCGCTGCTAAAAAACAGGTGTGGACTTTAAAAATGTAAACAGTTTTTGATTAGTTACCTATTTTCCTTACAGACAATGGGTCTAACGCCGTCTTTCTCGAAACGGTTGCTGACGTTCATCCAAGACGCCATGCCGCTGCGGCTGAAGGAGGTGCACTTTGTCAAACAGCCCATGGTCTTCGGCGTCGTGTGGAATATGTTCAAGCCCTTCGTCAGGGAGAAGCTGAAGAACAGAGTAAGTTCCCACTATAATAAATATCCACCCCCGTACAGGTGCCAACAGTTCTATAATTGTTTTAATGTTAACAAACCTCACATGTTTCCAAGTAACTCAGACGTATCTAATGTAATTTTTTAACCGGAACCGTTTTATGTAGGTGGTTAAAATCAGTAAGGACTGAAAACGCCGTGATACTGTGATAAAATCATAACACATAGCCAACTGCTATGTAACTCGTAGCCTACTTTAAACATAGTAATGTCTTTACTAAGTTATGAAAGTCATCACTAGGGCGAATTTAAAACGACGTAATTTTTGGCATTTTTCACAACAGTGAAAGTTTGATTTAAAATGCCTTTTGTTCTGTCTGAGTGTTTTAGTAATGTTTAGCTGATTAACGTATGAAATTTATAAAACGTGTATTTTGATATACCTGCACCGAAATTAGGATTCCCAGACACTTAAAATCCCGGTTCGTGATTTTCGTATAAACTTCCGGCACAATACTTGAGTATATTTTGGGATTTAGCAGTAAATGTGAGATCAATGCTTTGGAAGAATGGTTCTGCAAGCCCTAGTCATCATGCTGCGCTTCTCTGTCACAAACTATTTTATTGGCTGTTTAAAATCTAGCTCTTTATCATCTGCTGTTTCGGAGCAATCGAAGCTTTACATAGTTTTCTTCCCTTACGTTTTTAGTTGTAAGCATTAATTAAATAATATAACGACGCTTTTTACTATTAACCCTCAGATCTTCTTCCACGGTTCCAAAATGCCGTCCCTTCACAAGTACATGGCGCCGTCGCACCTGCCGGCCGACTACGCCGGCGAGCTGCCCGCCATCGACTACCGCGGCGCGGAGTGGTTCCCGGTCATCACCGAGATCATCCCCCACATCGAGAAGTGGAACTCTTTCGGGTTCGCCAAGACCTCCTAAATGCATTTAATGGCACGTCCATTTGGCGAAGCGCATTTGTCTGGTATAATGAGCGATGAATTTATTCCAAAAAGAACATATGTACCTTTATACTAAAAGTGGTTCGATTACCTATTTGAGATCCTTAACTAATATTCTTCGACTAGACCGAACCTTTAATAATTTAATAAGTAGACGTAAAACGGTCTTACTTTGCTCCAAATTTTGCTCCATTTTTTAGAATTACTAAATATTTTAAATGTTATTACAAGAAACACACCCAAATTATTTCAGTAGTTAGTAGAATCAATCGTTCTACCATTTCAATTCTCTTATTTATACTGTTTTGAAAAAATAATAAATCTATGGGTAACATTACCTCTAAAATACATTTGTCTAGTAGAACAATTTCCTCCTTAACCAATAATTTTACTGCCTACAATTTTTTGGTTGGAATTATTATTCTAAAAAGATAAGGACCCAAAGAAGAGGGTTACTGTTTTAATTTTTTTATTCTTCATGAATTTAATTAAGTAAAAACACTCCATTTAAACGACATGATAATGAAACTTAAAAAATATATAACCATCGGAGCATTGTTACCCTGAGGGGAGCAAAGTAGGAAGGGAGTATATTTCTAACGTACATATTTTCTATGATATTTTAAATGGTCGATACATGATTCTTTTACACATCCAGTAAATACTCTTCGCCAAGGCGATCTAAATAAGCGGATAAGCCACAAACGATACAAAGATCCTATATCCATTCATAATACGACCTCGAGTTCCAGAGTCCGATAAGGGGTTAGAGTAGGTTATACAAGATTGCCATAAATAAGTGTTTCAGTACAGCAAGCAGGCTAGAAATGCCACTGTTCAGATTAGGGTTTTTAGGTAATTACGTAATCAGTGTCGCGTGAATGGCCCATGACAAACTATTGTGAATGTCTATGGATTAGGCATGTAGGTAGATATTTTAAGTAATTGTAATAATTATAATAACGAGTGCTTGTTGCAGCTGAATTGTTTTAAGTGTGTTATTTAATTCGTGTATCATGTTTCACAAAAAATCTTCAGAATGGCTCATTCAGCATTTTATTAAAATATATATGTTGGAAAATTTCGTGAAGGACCGAGCGAATATCATGACATTTAAATTATGTATTCATCATAACTAATGTTATTAGGGTTTATGTAATTATAGCTCATATTTAAATTTTAATATGTGAAATGAAATTGTGTGCCTTTTACAATAATGATTTAAATATACAGAGGCTGTGAATGTTATGTAGTTTGTGCCAGTTGTTTACCATGTTCACCAAAATATAGGCTTAGTTATAACGTCAACATGTATGTGATATGCATTAGAATCACGGGCCAGAGAGACGGCTCTCTAGCCTTGTGTATAGTACGAAAACGATAGTTAGATCTATTGTTGTCTGTAAAGAAACATTCCAAGTTGTATCAACAAATTTCCAAAAACATATTTCGATGTGTTAAATACCTGACTTGCTCAAGAATTAGATATTATGAATATAAATGATAAAAATTTCCTTTTAGAATGTAATTTTATGTAAGTAAATTAAGTATGTAGCAAGTGTTGTTTTTTTTATTATCACCGAAGTAGAAATGTTACCCTTCTTAGGCATTTGTTTACAAAATATATTAATTTAATTAGCTGTTTTTTTAATGATGTAACTTTGACTAGAATTTGCTCCATCTTTTGAAATCACTTTACAAAGGGGATGGATGGATTTTGTATTACTATAGCCAGAATACCCTCTCACCTTCAGAGGTATACCATTTATTACCCTTGCTGGACACTAGTACTGTTTTATAAATGATTTTAACTTAGAGGCGCAATATTAGGTAACCAGGCTTCGGATAGCATTACCTCAGAAATAAATTTGTATGTATAAGTAGTAGAGCAATTTTACCCCTGAATCATAAATTCTGCTAATTACACATTTTGTCTGACAAGATATAATTATAATGCTGAAAAATAAGAATAAAAAGAAAATGTTCATTTATCTACACATATCGTAAGTCCTCTATAAAGTGTTCGAAAACCGTAGGCAATGACATTGTTTGTTGTCATTGCTCACTATTTTTGTTACTACAAACAATAAAAAATCGTCATTTTACTTGTCTATGGTATTTAGTAATAACAACATTACGTCTTAAAAATCATGGTGTAATGAATTTTATCCTATTCGTAGGCACCATACCAAAAGCTTATAAAATTTGTTTTTAAATTACTCTGAACTAGTACACAGCAACAACAAAGTATAAGTTTGGAGATTTTTCCAATACAATTGCCAATTACTTACTTGCTAATGTGATGCATTATGGCTTGAAAATCGAATATGGCGAAAATTTAATTATTACTCACGTAAACGGTCAAGTTCTACTAATATTATAAAATAAGGTAAAAAATAGAAATAAAAATGGGAAAAAATGCTAGCTATAATATAAGGCACAGATTTTAAATAATGAATTTCAAAATACATCAAGCATGCTTTACCTTTAGATACTTGCGATCGTAATATCTTAGGCCATGAATTAATATGTAGGTTTTACTACTAATTTTACGGAAGGTACAAGTTCAGTCAAAGCTAATTCAAAATGCATCCCAACGCATTCCAAGTGTCATGAACACTAATAATATCAATATTTTCTTGTAACATCAACGTTAGCCATGTGTCGAGTTTTTTATGTGGATTTCTGCAAAAAACGAGTAGAGACAAAAGTGCAAAGTTATGATGGGTATTTTAAAATTAGCTTACCTCGTATTGTAAACGTAGAATTATTTCCCTTGTTGTGTTTTAATCCCACTATTAAATTTAACTTACTATTGTATATACCCACGTAATTTATTTACATAAAAATAAATATTCACAAAAAAGACAGTTACAAATAAGCCAGCAATATAACAGTTGAAACTATACTCAAGCAAGGCAAATATAACACGTAATAATGTAACACATTCCTCTTTTTTTTTAGATCTTTGCACTGCACATTCAGCTGCGTTTGCGCCTGTACTTGTACAGGTAGCAATAACTTCATTGGTTCTTTTAACGAGTATGGAAAAAAATATGACACGCGTGAGGCATTCGAACACACGCGGATTAATCTCATTTTGTCTTCTACATGTTTCATTGTCAGAGGTAAATAAGTTAATCTGCTAACCAAGTGTCCGGCAGCATGTCAAACCCGGCTGGCATGGGATTATTCCCAGCCGCCTAGGCACCAAGTCCCTCCATCCTCTTTAGTTTTATGTTTCCGAAAATTTGGTGCGTGATAACGTTTGATGAAAATACCATTTCAGACAACTAGGACCTAATCAAATTATTTAATTGAATATTAAATTAAATATATATAAATTTAATAGGCACGGCCCATATAATTGTTAGTAATGTACATTCGTACTCTTAATCTTACATTATTAAAATAAATTATAATTCAATATTTTAACATTAAAAGAAAAGTAAGTACTTACAATAGAAAATTAGGAACATAAGTAAAATTAAAAATTGGTACAAATCATATATTAGATTGCAGGCGATGGTATGTAGTCCATAATTCATGATTTTTAGTTAGTATTTTTTATATTTAGCTACATTAAATATTACGAGATATTAGATCTATAAAAAGTACTTATAATAAAATGTTAATAATAAATAATTATTAACTGAATATTATGAAGAACTTAACAAAAATAACCGAGATGTCGAAATTAAATAGGTACCGGTTAAGTTGCATGAAAATAATTTCCAGGGTCACAGGTGCAGTCACATTATTTTATTACAGGACATCTTTACACAAACTAACTGAGCCCCACGGTAATCTCAGGTAGGCTTGTGTTGTGTGTCCTCACTCCTCAGCTAACGATACATACAATATATAAATACATAGAAAACACTCGTGACTCAGAAACAAATACCTGTGCCCATCACACAAATAAATGTCCTTAGACTAGGATTTGAACCCACGACTAGGTGCTATCCTCCCACACTTCGAGGAATGGCTGGGCCGCAGGCATGGGGCCCTCAGCTACAGGATAGTGCAGGTAATGACCGGACATGGGTGCTTCGGGCATTACTTGCACAATATCGGAAGGGAGGAGGGGCCCCAGTGCCACGACTGCGGGGCAGTTGATGACACGGCCCAGCACACGCTGGAGGAGTGTCCCCGCTGGGACGCGGAGAGGGCTACACTGCAAGCGGCGCTTGGAGTGCCAGATCTCTCGCTGCAAAGCGTTGTCGGAGCGATGCTGGGCAGCGACAGGTGCTGGAGGGCGACTGCGACCTTCTGCGAGGAGGTCATCTTGCAGAAGGAAGCAGCGGAGCGGCAGCGCGAAAACGACGCGGATGCGCCACCGCTCCGGCGTAGACGACTTGGGAGGAGGCGTGCACAGTACGCCCAAGCAAATGGCTAGCTCCTCCCCATCGTAGGGCCTTGGGTTGGGGAACCCACACTTTTGGCCCTACCCGTCTGAGAAGAGAGACATTTGCGACATGGCTCTCTTCTCCTAAGGAGCGGATACCCGGCTATCGCCGGCTGGGCTGCCGGGGAGTGTCACCGTCGAGTGCGATCGTGATCCAGTGGCACTCCCCCAAACGGCAATGCGGACGTCGCCGCTGGGTTTTTAGTGGGTATTCTCCTCCCCTCCTCTTGGCCAGCAAGAGGAGCAGCGAGGAGAGAGTCCCACATACCCCCTCACTACCATCATGGCCCTACCCCAGGCCCGGGGGGATGCGCAATCGCATTTTCCCAGCGACAAAAAAAAAAAAAAAAAAAAGGGTCACTGCCGACTACGCCAGACCTGTCAATATTATATTACATTTATGTAATCTTCCCCGTCCATTCCCGTACATTTACTGGGGTGTTGAATTGAAAAGGTGTTTCTTTCGGGTGTTGTAGGGTTTCTCTGGTGTATTTTTTTAGTTCCTTATGTAAAATTAGGGTTTTTGGGTAAGTTTGCTCTTACTCGGTCTAACTTCATTTTCAGTTTCGGCTTTACGTAGCTATATGGGATTTTACAATAATACGTATGTGAACAATACAAATGAGCGTCACTACTAATCCACCACGTATGGGAGCCACTCTTGACATGAAGCAGTATCTCTTATTAGTATGTGACATGAAGGCATTCATGCGGATGACGCTTGAAAATACACTAAGTAATAATACAGCATATTTCGCATGTTTATGGTTTAGGAGTGCAGTAAAATATGAGGTCAGAGTAGTGGCTATAGTTTATGGTAAATTTCGCAATGGTTGTGATTTATTTTTGATTTGAATCTTGTCTCTTTATTTGTGATTTGAATTACCACACATGTTTCATTTGTTAATTTTGTTGATTATTAATATTTTATTTCAAAAATCATACTTTTTAACAAAACTGTTAAAAATAAAGACTGAACCACAAAATGGAGGTCATTGCTTTCCCCTGGGCTAGACAGACACGCTCAAGTGTATCCATCTCAGAATTTATTATGTCGCAACCTATTACGTTAATAACACTTATGTATGAATATGTGCAAATAAAAAAATGGCGGTCAATAGAATGATCAAGTAATGATGAATGAGACGCAAGCAGTAATAATGATTATATATACTAATGTAAATCGAATTAAGTATACTTAATACAAAATTGTAAGTATACATAGGTAAGTACTGATAAATACTTAAAAACTTGAAAAAAAAAAGAAAAAATGCCTGCCTTTATTGTTATTAACTTATTGTACGAGTATGTAGGGAGAAACAATATCAAATTAACTTTAGGTACATTTTTTATATATTTCTTATACCTACTGAAAAACTAGTTTTAGTTGCACACTGTTCATGTCTAAGTATAAGTTAGTTGTACGTCCATCCGGAAGCTTGACATACATTAGATCTGGATATATGAGTTAGTGTGGTAAGCTCGCCTACGTAAATGAATGCTGGTGCCATGGAAGTGGCAGGGTACCGTAAGAGCACTCCGCGGCCAGTGCGAGGCCCCGCGCGGACGCCGCCGCGACGACATCACAACAATCTCAACTCAACTCACAGACGAACCGGTTGGCTCCATCGTTACTTAATCCTTACATAAACAACTGCCAAAATATTTGTTTTCTCTAAAATATGACCTAAAATATCCTCAGTGTCAGTGTTTGAATATTCAAGTGGTAGTGAAGGGACATATAGGTCCAGCGGCTGTGTACGCTCTCTCACTTTACGGTATCATTTGAACTTTCGAAACAGTAATTTTCCGTTGGAACGAAAATGGATTTGCAATATGAAGTTAATGGTACGCCGTTCGTGATGTGGGGAGACAGTAAGATCCAGCTGGAGAATTGGCCCATCACGGAAAAGTTTTACACAGAAAAGGCAGAGACCGAATTACGAGAGACACCTGAAGTTGTTGCAAAAGCTTTACTAGAACTGAGAGAACTTTTAAAAGGTAAAAACATTATAATACTCGAACAAAATTAAAGATTCAATCAGCTTTTGTTTCTAGACAAAATAATAAAATGCTACTTGATTGTCTAAATGATAGATAAATATGAATTAAGAGAGAGTCCGCATCTACTCGTATTGTTTCGACCTCATTTCAAAACCAATTTATCGTTTGTCGGCTTGTCGGCGATATTCCTTAATGATGTTTGCCTATCTCCCAGCTCCAAAAGTAATAATTGTAGGAAGAATCGACCTTTGATATAAAGAGATAAACCGCTGATAATCATATACCTAACTATGTCTTCACAGGTTTAGAAATGTGAATGGTGTTGAAACACAACTTATTTCCATTTAGGTACGAGTATCTAGTGTGTACCAACTCTTTGATGCTCTTAATGGAACCGAATCAGTTTTTCATTTCAAGGTAGGAAATTTTAGCTCCATTGCTATAATACCGATTAGGCTTAACTTCATACAATTGTCCTGGAGTGTCTAGAGCCTGCGGGTCTGGCCGGGCTGGTAACGAAAAGTATATCTAAACTGACTTTCAACTGAAATTGGCATCATGAAATCAGTTTTTATCGATTTCGTATATACGTTTAGTGAAACTCATTGGTGGCCGGTTTTAAATCCTATCTATTTGTAAGCCTAGCCACTAAGACACCAATGCTTCTTCGTTGAGGAGTAACCTAGGTATATAAGTTTCATAATTCTTCCTTGACTATGACTAGTAGTCATGTGAAGTATGAGTGATATATTCGTTTCCTTATTGTTAAAACACGGTTGACGAGTTGGTGATTTATTCGAGACTTTCCTAAAAATTACCTCAAGTCCATTCTCAGAACGTGACTTATTTACATAGTTAGGTACTTTACAAAATAAAAATTGTAGATAACTTAATCATAACTTCATAATCGTCGTACGAGTAAGTTTATTACAGATTATTTTAATCTACTTTACAAAATGGAATCCTTTCGACTGCTATTTATTTATGTGATTCAGTTCTATAAAAAACCTTTTTTTTAATTTTTGTTTATTGGAAAGCTGAGTCCCGTCTGGTTTCATTTGAATTTAATTATGATTTGATTTGTTGTTGTTAGGTATTCTTAAAATATGTACTGTATGAAGTCAATCTTCTTGTTAAAGTTATGGTGTTACTTTAAGAAACATAATTTTAACAAGTGCAATCCAATCTGTATATCGTATATTTTTATCACGTGAATGTCGAGGCTTCACTTCAAATTATGACTCTGACATGTTATAGGTACTAATGTGCCGTACGGAATCAAAGAATTACCTGTCTAATTAACAGTCGTAAACAGACGTAGATGTCATGATATGATTATTTTGGACCTTGATCTTGGTGTACCGCCTAAGTGCACGCAACAATTACAAGTAGAGTAGCGAGACGCGGAAATGCTTAATAAACAAAGTAACAACTACAACATCATGTAATATATTTACTCATTGTGGCCCTAACATTAAAACTTTGCCCTTGACCTACCATTTGTTGTAAACTACTACCTAGGTTTTATACCTACGTACATTATCATTATCATGATAAATATTTTACCTGGTAGAAAAACCAACGCCGGACACATTGTGTTATTTAGGTTTAATGTATTAGTTAGTGATATGTAATGGCAACATTTGAAAGTCATTAGTCATCTTTCCAGTCTCAGGATGAGAACCGGACGGCTCTAAACATGGCCTTCGCCACAGTATAATAAAGAGTACTCCTTCGCTCACCATTGGTAGGGATATTGCTATTGGTATTTTGATAACCGATTTCTAAAATAGCAATTTGATTGTAATATTTTAAGTATCTTAGAACTTTTTTTTCTAGGTTAACAGATATTGTAATCATTCCTTTTATTTAAAGCTGGCGCTCTTGTATTTGTTTCTTATCTGACCGATAGTTGTTGAGCGAAGTATCCTTAAGTACATCCCACCCACCCCATGACCACGAACGCTGCTAAAGGGTTCGAAACGTCGGGGTGAAGTTTAAATTAGTATACCTACGCGATATAATCCGTTTAGTTGTTTTGTTACATACATATTAGAAGTTCTTTTTTTGTTAAATATCAAAGCTACACCCTCGACTTCGTGGACAGTTACCATCAGATGAGACTGACCAGCGTTTATACTGAGGTCTTATTTGTGATTCAAAGGGTTGCTACTAGTACAATTATCTATCCTATTTCTAGGCCAGCCAATAACATTACATACATATTATATTGGTTTTATTTTCAGGTGAAAAAAACCTCAACATTCCCATTGACAATGATGACTTCCTGATGAAATTTCTCAGACCCTGCAAATTTTACGCAGATAGTGCTTTAAAAAAGGTATCTTATTGTTTTGCGTCTTTGAAGAATACACCAAATATTTTCAGCCCCTTCATTGCGTTTGAATTCAAATAGACCTTGAGATATCGATAAGCAAATATTTGGTAAATTCCTACGCTATCAAATTATTGCTTGCGACATATATATCCATGGGCCATGGAGTATGAAATTTAGTTACAAACCAACATACGAGTAGTAGGTATACGCTTACGCTTGTGTAGCCGTTATGGTTGGTATTATGTTATTTTTCACTTTACATGCTTTACAAATGTGTCATTTTATACATACCATCATTTACTAAATTTAACCCCTAGCCAAAACGTTATAAATTGACCAATCAGAATAATATGACCTTATTAAATTACCAACCACGACACATGTCTGCATACTGTTTGAAAAATTTAAGTTTTCAAAAAAAAACTGTATACAG
Source organism: Grapholita molesta (assembly GCA_022674325.2). Classification (NCBI taxonomy): domain Eukaryota; kingdom Metazoa; phylum Arthropoda; class Insecta; order Lepidoptera; family Tortricidae; genus Grapholita; species Grapholita molesta. Next base: position 14,944,424 of record CP053124.2, on the reverse strand, counting down.
TATCAACCAACCAAAATACAGCAAAGTTAACATCGACCAAGGAGGAAACGCAATTAATTTGCCAAAAGATGAGGTACTTTATTATTTTCAGATCCAAGCATTTTACAAATTCAGACAAAATCATGAATCGTACTGCCATGACCTGATGCCGTCGGTGGTGCGAGCCGCCTTCGACCACTCCATCATCTCCATCCTGGCGCCGCGGGACCAGCATGGGCGGCGGATCATGTTCGTCGAGTCTGGCAGTTAGTTTATTGTTCTTCAACATACTCGTTGATATTTTCTGCTTCTGAAGCTATCAGATTGACTTGCAAAAAAAAGGACCTACAATTAGTCTTAAGCTAATAATTTCATTTGCGTTACGTTAATTAAGTAGTTGCTATTAAATGCATATGCATAAAAGTATATCGGTGAATGCTGTAAACATACATGATGAGTACGAATTAACTATAATAATAACTTACAATTAACATCATTATCTTTCGTAACTAATAAAATTACGAACTTACTCGCAAGACTAATTTCAGGTCCTTCTTAACTAGTAGTTTGGGATTAAAATAAAGACTAGAGGAATTATACATATACTAGCCTTGACGGGATTTTCACTACATATAAATGTATTATAGCAATCTTGATTTGCGCTGTACCTATTTGAAATATGAGAGAAGTAAAAGCCGGATATGTATGTTACTATCGTCACGGAACAGTGGTGTCGGGGTTATAATTTGATGTGAGTAAAATACTTAATATATGCCGTTTGAACCCAACTGTCGTCACGTCACCGCTATTGTTGAATATCACAGCGTTTACCATGGTTGACATTTTATCGTCTATCGCGGTATCTGTCACTTTCGCACTCACATACTTGTTCGAACGTGACAGATATTGTGATAAGTGATAAAAACCCGACCATATTAGGCTAGCAGTAGCACATGAATATGCTGATAACTGCACCTATTTACCTTGAAAACCTGGGTTCAATTAACGGTTAACCTTATATTTGACCCTAGTCGCAGGTAATCCCTAAAACGATGATGATTGTTACCTATGAAATAATAATATAATTATAAGACATGACGTCAATGTCTCTACTGGACTTTAACCTTTATGTAAACGTGATGTGTAACTTTTATTGTCGCCAATAACAAAATATATTTAGTCAAGTTACAGTACCACTTATTTAATAGTTATTTGTTTTACAACGGAGACAGAAAAAAAAATAAAAGATGTTTATTGGCACAAAAAAACTTGCTAGCTCGTGGTTCAAAAAGTAGAATCTAGAATGTTAAAATTGTTGGTATCTATTTTTAAACGATAAAAAAATCGGTCGAGACTATGAGGGGCCATGCTCAGGGTTCCGTAGTCAAAAACTGTTCAGCAACAACCGATCATGTTTGAAAATAATATTCCTAGTTTAGCTGTACTTTCTCTATTTTTTTTTCATATCATTTGGACATCTGGTTTAAAATTAAGAGAGGCCCGGGACTAATTTTTTAAACTGTTAGACCAATATTTTCGAAAATTTTTACTTAGAAAAATGTTTCTTTGAAAAACCCCTATTCTTTTTCAAATATCAGTATCACTCAGGGTTGAATCGACAAAAATACATAAAAATATTCCTTCGATCAAAATGTTTCAGAGGGTTGGGACCCGCGGGCGGTGCCTCTCTCAGAAGTGTTCCGCGGCGTGCAGTTGGGTCTCGAGGCGGCGATGACGGAGCCCCGCACACAGGTCTCCGGCGTCATCGTCATCATGGACATGCAGGGCCTGGCCCTCAGCCACGTGCTGCAGTTCACACCTTCCTTCGCTAAGATGGTCGTCGACTGGGTGCAGGTGGGAAATTAATTAACATTTTTCGCCAACCAATTTGAGGTATAATATAACTCAAAAGCACTTCACATCATGCTCGCGAAAATGGAAGTCGTCTTAAGTTATTCTTCCATTAAATTTGCATTTGCATGTTAACACGTTTACTACGGGACAAATCTTGAAGAATCAACCCAAAACCTAAGCACTTTCACAGTGCGGGTGAGGCCTAATATCGACCTCCAAATTCAGTGGTTACTTTGATCCTTCATAATTTTATCTAGTTTAGAATTAGGTGTTTTTATTATGTGATCTTCAAATGTCACACATAGCTTTGAACCTGATTATGAACTTTGGTAAAAGAAAAAATACCTCAAGAGTGTTTAAGCCTTCAAGCGCACTAAATGTGATATGAGACTAGTGGAAGGAATAGCAGGGACTATATGGCTAAAAAAAGATAAAAAGAAAAACTTTGAATTTTCTATGCTTTGCCCTAAGGTTAACTGGTAGAAAATGTCTTTTGTTCGTATTTGGTACGAGAAGTTTTCTTTTGTGCAATAAAGATAAAATAAATTAATAAAATGATTATCTTATCAACTTAATAAATAGAAGCCGTTTTAAGTCCATCTGATGCTGAAATATGTATCAGATTTAATATTTAGAGCTCGAGTTCCGGTCAGGGTATTTTATTGTGTGTTTATCACGAATGTTCGTTCCTGGGTCAAGGTGGTTTACCTATGTGTGATGTAGTGAACGATTTTCCATCGGGAAAACTCGCACTTCGATCGAAATACATCGGCGCCCGAATTTTCAATCAATGAGTGACATTTTCATATCTGTTAGAGAGATAGATAGTTTAAAAAAATGGTTTGCATCAATTCCGATGATTTTGCCAGTGTCAAATTGATTTTAGCAAATTAATCGAATAATAATTTTGCTGGTAGACTATGCCAGTGTACGGTAGTAGGTCTTGCGATATGTAAACTGGTAGCCGGGCTTTACAGAATGCCACGAGGCGGCCGTGGCCCTGGGAGTGCCGGGTATTGATCAAAAGTGGTAAAACGCGTTTTGAGATCAATGCTTCATTAGCTGCTCATTAGTATGTTAGATCTAATGAGCTATTGTCGATTTTATTCACTAAATTACGTTAAAAAAATATATATATAAAAAGACGTCTTCGCCATTTTAAGGCTAATCTGGAAATATTCATATTATCTATTAATATGGAACTTTGTTGTTTAATGTCAAATGTCATTTTTCACTTTGACATTTGACACTAAAATGTGATGGAAAATCGTTTTGCACTAAGTACATCTGTATTAAAGCGCAAGTTCGGGTAAGGTGGAAGTACTAGTAATCGACACGATACTAGTACCCGTCATTCATAGTTTAAATGGCGATTAATAAGATGAGATTACCAACGACATCATTTTAAACGATACTAAATGTTAGTGACTTTAATATTTCTCATCACAATTTAAGAATAAATATCTTATACATAAACGAGTATGAATATAATTCGTATTTTGTATTCATCCATTCATTTCACTCCAGTCGTTTGTAGATATTTAAATAGAAATAAAAAAATAAAATTGTCTCGCAGCGGAAAAATGTTTCTATTTTTCTTTCGATTTAAATATCGATGATATGCTAGCAGACGTTTCTGCTTAATATAAAAACGAGTCATTTGTATTTATATTATATTTATTGGGACTGCCAGCAAAACTACCTGACATTTATATACTTCCATCTTATCTATATTAATGTTGCCTAAATAGTAATAATTTTGCTTGATTTATGAGTAGTCCGTCAGTGTATTGTAGTTGAGTGTCGCTAAACATTTATTTACTTATTTATTTAATAGATTTTGTACAAATTCTTTAATAAAACGAAAAAAAAATTGAACTAACTGTATAACTAAAACCTATTTATGGAAAACACTCGATCGGTCATGATCGCTTTCGCATCGCATTTAGGTTACCTAAACCCAAATAAACCTAATAGGTACCTATTATTTACATGAGACACGCGAGGTTCGGTATCGACAACAGCGTGACCGCACTAAGTCAAGCGGTCGACTCACGAGCTGTTCGCGTCGGCCTGGTACCGCGAACACCGAAGTTCTTGTATTTTAGCATCTTTCTCTTTTACTCCAATTGAGGCGTCATGAGAGTGACAGAGATAATCGTCCGAAATTTACGAATATCGTTTTTCGCGGTAGCACCGCTGCTCAGTACAGATTTGAGCTAACTTTACCTCACTTCAATCCATTCTGTACGAAAAAAAAAATAGGTACCCAGTGCGTTAGGCGTCTTTACACTTGAAACATTTTTTTCTATACCAACTATTTCGAGTATGATTAACATAAAATATATAATTTGGTTTATTAGTCCTTGTAAGTAAACGGCAACAGCTCCCTCAGGACAGACTAAGTCGAACTTTTCACCCCGCACCAACGTAAAGTCGAGTCGAGAGAGTTCCATAATACTAATTGTAAGTTTATATTTATTTATTGGTGCCCAATTAAGCTTTATTTTTATTTCTCGTAATTTATTCGAAAGTTTTATGTTAATACATACTTATTGCAAAATAGAATGTTTAATAGAACTTTGCATGAATACCTAATAAATGTGACTTTGTAACCCTGTTATATAGACTTGTGTCTTGTGACGCACCAGCCACAACCTTGCATTCTCGGTTCTTAGAAAAGTCATTAGCTGTGGCGTCTCATCTCCCCGCAAGGACCTCGTATTGTGTAATTGCACGTACCTATACCTTCTCCCGACGTCCGCTGTAACTGTTTACTCGACTCTAACATTTGCGAATACCTTTAAAGGTACACACATACTTACGGATCATGGTAATAGCGAGGGAACCAATCAAGTCTCAAACTCAATAATGTTGAATATGAATCTGGCTAATTTTTTTAATTCATGGATAAATATAGATTGTAACTCTAGTATGATGTTGTAAACAAAAAGGTTATAATTTTTGTTATTCAATTAAATTTTAATACTACTTTTATTTCAGTGTAAAACGTTTTAGTACTGCTATCTTGTTTGTGCTAAAACAGGTACGTGATAAGCCTAAAATATATAAATATTTATCACAAAAATATACCGTCAGTTTAAAACTTCATTAACACACGTAGATATTTCCAAATTCCCGCGGCGCCTTTTTCTACTGACAAATATATGGTTTGCCAAGTAGGTATTATATTATTTTTGTTAAAAATATTTATTTATTAGGTTATAGGCCAAGTGAAGGCTTGTTCAATACTTTGTTTGCATAAATTACGTAAAAAGATTAAGAATATTATTTTAAACGTGTTTTATCTATGTACTTATAGTCATATTTTTCATGAAATACACAGAGCGGAAGTGTCAGTCAGACAATTGGTAATTAAATAGTTCACCAAAATTGTTGAAAAAAGTGTGTATACTTTTTATTTTTAGATACAGAAAGCTTGAGCAGGGCCAAGGGTTGCAGTTTTTGAAAGTAGTGCACTTTGACTGTGACATTTTTAACTCTGTCAGAAATGAAAAATGGTACTTATTTTTGAAATAGGAATGCTCAAAATATTTAATGGGCTAAGGTGGGATTTCATACAAAGGTGATTTGAGGAAATTGTTCGATCGACACTCTTGGATTATGAAGATTACCGATTTGTAATAAAAATAAATTATTTAGGTACGAGTAGCCTATAAAAACCTCCTAACCCCTCTGTTATGTCTCTGCATTTATAACCCAACTGTCCTTGCAATCTCTACTCACCCCATTTAACGCTAATTGTTTCAGTTATTTCTAGTTTTTTGATAATAAATCAACTAAAAACTGATTATATCACGTATACAGAATTAAAATATTTAATATGTATTTAAATGAGTACTTATTTATTTCAATCCTCAGGACTGCATCCCGATCCGGCTAAAAGCGGTGCACATCGTGTACCAGCCCTACGTGTTCAACATGGTTTTTGCTCTGTTCAAACCATTTCTGCGTGAGAAGCTGCGCTCGCGCATACATTTCCACGGCAGCAACATGGACTCTCTCAAGGTTTGTCATCTTGAGTATTATCCTTATTGTATTTTAACGTTTAGGATCTATTTTGATGTACTGTGCTACTTTAAGTTAAATTACGTAAGATATGTCATGAATGTGGTGTAGAATGCTATGCCTAATGGCAGCTCGGGCTTTCAGCCGAAATCAATCATTTGATCATAAAATTCTTTGCCTTATCATGACGCCGCGTCACTCTAACGATGTAGTTAGCATTATTATGTGCGCCAAAAAAGTGGAAGATTCGTAGTCGGGTATGGTCTCGGTAGCTCAATTGGATGAGCGACGAACAAGCATCCCAGAATATCGAGTTCGAGTCTGGCCCGAGCAGTGGCATTTTCCGTTTTTCCTTATTTTGAAAGCGTCATGATTAAGTTAGCAGACGTTTCGACTGAATAAAAAAAGAATTAGGGTCACACAGATCAGTTATGTTCCTTCCCTGGGGGATTGTGAAAGTTAAGGGTTATAAAACCAAATGTTTGCTTCTATGAATTATCAACATAAACCGCTCCCTATCTTACGTATATTAAAAAACATAATTTATTTCCTCATAAGCCATAAACTATTGTCCACACAAGAGACGATTTTTTTAAATCAAACTGTGTGACTCATTAGGTGAATCATAGTTCTATAAAAAGTTACTCAAGGTGCAATAAACTATTTTTTCCATTGCAGGGGCATGTGGATGGCAAAGCTCTGCGCCCCCGGCATGGCGGCACGCTGCCCGAGCTTGAAGTGACAGGAGAGCTGCTGTGGAAAATGCTCTCACATTACGAGGACGACTTTAAACGTAAGTGTGTTTAAATTTAACAAGGCCGGCATCAGTACTATGTAGAAGTAATTTAAATATGATTAATTGAGCTAGAGCGTTGTACATAAACGAACAATACCTAGGATTTGTATTTTAGCCTTTTCCTCGGGATTGGGTGGTCATTAGGTAAATAAGAGGAGTGCCACGCAATACCTGTTGTAATTCCAATTTTTAACGAGTTACCGGCTACCAAGTGTACCGGGTGGTTTCTGTAATAAGAGCAATAACTTTAGAGAACGCTTCTACGACACGACTATAACGATATTATAATGTTTCAAAATTTTATGGGCTCTAATTTATGTTGACGAAATATATCAAAATAATACAAAGTCAAAAAACCGGCCAAGTGCGAGTCGTAATCGCGCACGAAAAGTTCCGCACCGTGATATACCTATGCAATAAGAGGAATAAACTTTTCACGTTCATTTCACATCACGCTTTTTGTATGAGAGCCCCTTTATTCATTTTAATTTAATTACTCTTTTATTTTGGGATACAAGTAAATAAATAAATATGAATATTTAAAGCCTCTACCTCTTGCCGTTATTGATATCGAGCAAAAAACGTCAAAAATAATATCGTTTGTTGTATTGGAGCCCACCTTATTTTATTCTGTTTTAAATATTTGTTATTAAAACTTCAACGGAAATTCATGGTCTGTGAAAATATCAATTGTTTATTAGCTATCATGGCTCATGAGCCATGATACAGCGTGGTGACAGGCTGACGGAGGGACGGACGGACAGTAATAGGGTCCCGTTTTTACCCTTTGGATACTGAACCCTAAAAATCAGTAATTTGTTTGTAAGGCCATCCAAGCGGTCTATAAAAATGGTATTTTGACGTCAACAGTTGACGTCATCGATTACGTCTACAGACATATATTTAGCAAAAGGTAAATACCTACCGTGTTTGTGATGTCAACTTTTATTTTTATTTTTCAAATATGTTTCAATTTAATTTAATTAAATATAAGACGACAATGTTAGTTCAGTACACTACATATAATCCCTGTTTCATCTGCATTTTGAAGTAAAAAATAATATATATTTTTGTTTCAGTGGCAAACTCCTACGGCTACGTGAAGAAGGAGAGTCGCAAATAACACTCGAGTACCTATTAAAGTTTTCGTTACTTAGGGATAAAATATATAGGATGTGGGTCAACACATTGTGTTATTGTCTGTAAGGCGCCGGGGAAATTTAATTATATTCTGGGAATAGGGGCCTCAGTGTATTTCCAGCTTTTACTGATTTTATACAAATATATTTATGTAACATGTGTTTAATTACGTAATTACTCATTCATATCCATGACATAACAAACAAACCTTATCTACACCTATCAGGAAACGACGTTATTGGCCAATTGTTTATTATTATGCCAACAACCTAAGTTATCTAGTTGTAGTGTGATCATTTGAATAACTTGTTTTGCAGTTTTTTTTTTATATAGGTACGTAAAGTAATTGTTTATAATAGGATTATAAAATAAAACGTAAAAATAGATGCACCTTTGTTTTATTACTATAAATAACTAGATGTCGGTACAATAACAAAATATTAAAATTACGGTCCCGTTTCCGGACTTGGTTTTCCAAATATACATTTATAGTAAAATCTAATTGCTAAAAATATAAAAATATATGTACATTTAATAAATATATAATATTTTACTAATAACATTACGCACAGAAATTACTCTGTCATGGATTTTTATGAAGTAAATATTATAATTACTCAAAAGTGATACTCGGCACATACAATATTAACTTATCACAGAGTTGCTTCAACATTTAATAAATAGTTATAAATATTTTTATTTATTGAGTGTTAAAGTTAAAATACACAGTTTATTATCGACCTCCCAAAATATAATATCATTTATATATATTATCTAGAATAAGTGAGATATATAATTAGATAACCGTGATGTGCTACTTTAAATAGTCATCAAAACTAAAATTACTTATGTGAAACTTGCAATATACAAAAAGCTTATAATTAAACATCACAAGTAGTATACTAACAATAACAAATAACAGATAATTAACGTAAACAAGGGTTTTGAAAGTTAGTACCAATAAGAAGTTTAAATGGAATACACAAATTCATTAAAAATCAGTCTCATTGGCAAATGTTCGCAGCGAACCATAACTCAGGAATGCATTGCGGCAAGACAGGCCGAGGGGCGACCTCACCTTTAGTACTAAAGAGTTTAGAGATATAAAGCATGAAATTGCCATTTAGAGTTTACATTTAAATATATCTTTAACGGCATAATTTTGAATAGCTGATGAGGCTTCAGAATGTAAAAACAAACATAGAGCATTTTCTAATAGATATAGACGTTAAGTTAGCAAACGACCCTTCCTAAAGCTAGCAAATTATCGAAATTATTAAATCTGAAGAGAGTTGAAGGTACTTTACTCATATTTTATAAATTGTATTCAACATTATTCGTATAAAATCTCGAATGAATAAGAGACGCTAGGAATACGTAACAAAACCCGAGCAATTTCATACATTAAGGAATTATACAAAAGTCTATCGTATCTAAATTAAGGCAACTCCTACATAATTATATTTGTACTCATTCAAGCACTTTATTCTCCTACTAAATATAATTCGGAACAAACAACCCTTCTTTCATATTTCTGAACATCCGTGACGCCTCCGTACTCCGTACAATATTATATATGTAACTTTGTTTTTATAAAGAGTTGATCACACGCGTACATCATAGGAAATTGAGAAATATTAACGTTTCACACATCTCTTAATAACCGAATGTTTGATTGATGCAGTTGTTTAAACCAGTATTCACTACACATATGTATGTTGGCTGCGAGGCTACATTGATTACTTATTCACATATCCATATGACGCGATTGCTGTAACAAAGAAAATAATCATAGAAGGTGGTGTAATATATACAATGTATAAACAGTAGTGTTTAATGTTTGGTTAGGAGATGGTTACGAGTTTGCGCGGCGGCTACAGTAGCTACTAGTGAGAGAGAAAGGTAAAGAGAGCGGTATCTCGCTCTACATTAGAATTCGTTGCAGCTATCGGGAAGTTGAATTTCCAAGAAGTACAAGCGACCTTGTGCCATAATATTAAGACAGTATGGTTGAATTTCCAAGTGAGCATATGTGGTCAATATATCGACTCTGCCTTATAAAGGGTTAAACATAGTATTATTTGATCCACTTACCACTGAACTCCTTATCACACATCATGAGCAGCTCCAGCCACTGCGGACCCGTGACCTTCGGAATGCTCAGCGTGCCGCCGTACGCGCTGGGCAGGCATTTAGGGCTGACGTGCTTGTGCAGCAGTTCCCAGTCCTTCCCGATGAACAACAACCGCGAACGCAGCTTATCCGTGAGGAATGGCTTGAATAGTTGGAAAACCATGTTGAAGATGTACGGCTGGTTCACGACGAATAAGCCTTTGATTCTTAGTGGGATGCTTTCCTGAAATGATTGGGGTTGCACATTAGGGTATTAGTTAACTCTACGAGTATATTAAGTACAAATCAGGTAATACAATTTTAGAACATAATTTATAAATGCGACCAGCTATCTGGAATATTTTTTTTTCTAGCATTTCCAGTTTTTTGAAGTTAAGACATTGTTTAAATAATGCCTTAACTTCGAAATATAGGATTATGAGACCATGCATTACATAGTAATAAAAGGAAAATAACTATATTGTTTCATTTGTTGAGTTTAATTTAATACCAATGTCATATTAATAGTTTCTTTTACGAGTGATTTTTTTATTTAAAAAAAAATCAAGCTGTGTATTATATGTTAGGTACATGGATATCAAGTATAGATATTCTCCATCAACCGCCAGCATCAACTCTCAGCGACTTATACGAAGTCATGCATTTGTAGACCTCCTCCATTGCGCTATCAGTGGTGGCCACTCAACGACTTTCTACCCCAAAGGTCATTGAACCGGGCTCGGGTATACCGTATATAGCAGTAGTTAGGTTACACAAATATAGTAGTTAGGTTGTTAGTATCTAACCTGCAGCCAGTCCAGCAGCCGCTTGGCGTACTGCGGCGTGAACTGCCAGACCTGCTGCAGCGACAGCCCCTCCATGTCCATGATGACCTGCGCGCCGCAGATCTGCGACACCGGCTCCATCATGGCCGCCTCGAGGAATAGAACACATCCTTTGAAAGCTTCGTCTAGCGTGCATTTACTTGGTTTCCAGCGTTCTGAAATGTACAAGTATATCATTTAAAAATGACAACAAAATCAAAAGCATATGTATGTTCTTATATCTAGTTTCATCTCTAATTAAAAGCAAAATTTTATTCCAATAATATGCTAATTGCAAACAATTTTGTCATATCTCGCATGTTACATAATCTCAACGGATATGGCAGTTGGGGTTAATTTGAAATACACATTTCAGCCGTATGCAGTCCACTGCTGGACATAGGCCTCCCACAAATACGACTTGTATCATCTTGGGGGTAGTTGCCATAGTCGCCGCGCTTGGCAGGCGGGTTGGCGTCCTTAGTAGCTGTAGATTGGGTTTTGACAGACGCTGCTGCCCGTCCGTAGGATTTTTTCCTTTGTCGCCTCTTACGACACCCGCGGGAGGAGGTGGGGTGATGCTATTCTAGACAGCCGACATCATACGGCAAATAATTAATTAATTATTTGAAATACTAAGGTACGGGCCTTCAACGCTTGGGTAATGCCCTTACTTATATACTCCTTTGGCATACTAAGATGGACTCAGACTGAGCTGGATGCCCTGGATAGGAGGGTCCGACTACTACTCACCACACATCGCATGCTACACCCACGTTCGTCGGTTATGAGATTGTATATCCCACGGAAGTGTGGAGGCCGCGGCATTTTAAATGCCAAAAGTCTCCATAACCGTGAGGTGTACAATCTCAGGAATTATTTCCTGAACCACGAGTGTGGGATGCATCGTGATGTGGTGGCAGTAGACAGGAACCTCACACCGCTCGCCTTGGCAAACAAGAACTGGCGCAAACCAGTAGTACTAAGCACCGAGGACCGCAAGGCCGTATGGAAGAGTAAGGAGCTACACGGGCGGTTCTACAGGGCCCTAACGGGACCAGACGTAGACCTACCCGCGTCGGTGAACTGGCTACGATTTGGGGACCTCTTCGGAGAAACCGAGGGTTTTGCCTGTGTAATTGCGGACGAAGTTATCATGACGAATAACTACCGGAAGTATATCCTGAAAGACGGTACGGTCGACATTTGTCGGGCATGCCGCCGTCCCGGAGAGTCACTCAGGCATATAATTTCCGGTTGTTCTCATCTTGCTAACGGCGAGTACTTGCACAGGCATAACCTTGTAGCCAGGATTATACACCAGCAGCTTGCTCTTATGTATGGACTTGCGGACCGCGAAGTGCCGTACTACAAATACACACCTGCGCCAGTTCTCGAAAATGGTCGTGCCACGCTCTATTGGGATCGATCTGTTATCACGGACAGGACTATTGTAGCCAATAAGCCTGATATCGTGGTGATAGATCGATCGCAGCGCCGGGCAATGCTCATCGATATCACCGTCCCATGTGACGAGAACCTCGTGAAGGCCGAGAAGGACAAGTCCAGCAAGTACTTAGACTTGGCTCACGAGGTAACCGCCATGTGGGAAGTTGATTCGGCGATCATTGTACCGATAGTTGTTTCCGCGAACGGTCTCATAGCGAAGAGTCTCGACCAACATCTTGAGAGACTCTCGCTACGTGGTTGTGGTTGGATCAAGGGTCAGATTCAGAAGGCGGTAATCCTGGACACGGCGCGCATAGTCCGACGGTTCCTCTCTCTGCAGCCCTAACCACCGGCAGCCTGGGCCCGGCCCCGTTGCCGGCGGCACTCTAGGTTAGGTTTTTTATAATGTTTTTATTGTTTTGATACGTTTTAGATGTATTTTTATATTTTACTTTTATGAAAATGTTATAAAACCTAACCTAAGATGTAAAATGAATAAAGAGAAAAGTAATACTAAATAATAACTTATTGCCTCATCGTACGTTTCACGAGGAACTGATTGAGCTCAGTTTCTACAATATACAAAAGCCAGCTATTATGCCATGTCACCAATTATTTAGAAATGACGTCAAAGTATGACAACGAAACATCTTATTATGTCACAAGTCATGTAGGTTTAAGTAGTAATCATATCTACATAAGTGTACCCTGTCAAAGTCCTTAGACAAGTAGTTATTGTAATGGAAACTAACCAATGAACGTTTAATATAACATGTACAAAGGTTATGTCTGACGGTATAATATTAGTAATTTCGTGTACCAGTAAATTGTGTTGGTAAAGTGATGACTGCGGAAGTACAAATTACTTATGGTAAGCAAGAATAAGAATTTTAATGAAGGAAACTCAAAACAATCTTCTTAAGCATCATAATAAGCATTTATTCTGGATAACAATTGGTTTATGCAACATATATAAACATAAATTTCATCGATTTCATATCGACGAAATAAAATCGTAGGAATATTTACTTATCTACTTCCCATTACGATGGCGCAGTTAAACTCTAATATTATCTATAATATATTAGTTATACCATTGATTGGTAAATTGGTGATGATTTTTGTCCCATGTCATCTTTCATCTTAAGTGATACTCCACTATCGGACATTATCGATCACTAGGACTAAGTTTAGTAAAGCTTATTGAAGACATAACCGCAAGTTAAAAAGGCGAGAACCATTTTGCGTTTTGCAATCTTTAATAAATAAAATCTTAAAATACGTACGTATTTTGTGCTCAATTAAAATATATGAAGTATTAGCAGATTCCTTTAATAAGTATTAAGAGTCCCGATTACATTACTTTAGTAACTATTGTTTATACAATTGTATTCAATTGGTCAGATCATGTAATGTAAATGCTATTAAAGTCTACTACCACAAAAAATGAGTATTAAAATTATACCAATGATCCAAACTTAAATGATTACCTAGCAGCAATAATTGTTGCTTAAACGAGACGGTGGGTACAGCGCTCAAATTGGTAGAACCATAAAGTGTCTTGATTAAAGGCAATATAAGTTCCAATCGAAATAGATATAGAATCCCATAATGCAACGTCATCTAAAGAACAACAGTGTGACTTACTTCCCAACTCGACGACGAGAATACGACGGCCCAGCTGGTCGCGTATGGGAAGCACTGTCAGGATGTCCTGGATAAAGATGTTCTGCTCTTTGCTAGGCATTAGACCATCGTAATGCTTCGAATGCTTCACCTTGAACGCGTAGTAACGTTTGATCTGGAGAGAAAAAAATATATGGATAAAAAGGGGGAAATAATACAAAAATCCTGACTACGACTTTTAATATCAACAAAATGGGTTATTTTTCCTTCCCTCTTAGCTCGTAATCACCAACAATGCAACCTATTTTGCACACATGCATCTTTTTGTACTGGGTAGGTGAGAAAAGAGAATGTAAAATGTACATAAAAGGATCTGTGTGAAGTGATAGGGTAATGTATGCCAAGCAAAGTAAACATGATCATATTCTAATAGTGAAACAAGTGAAAGCGGGATTGTGGGTATTACCAATTCATATGCACTTTCAGGATAATATTTGCACGGTCGCAAGAATCTGACCAGCCAGGCTTCACTTTCCAGTGGCACGTGTAGCTCTTTGTCCGCTGAAACGATAATTAAAGTCCATTATACATTGTCGTTGGTCATTCATTGTACGTTTTATATATATTATATTAACAAAATCTTTAATAATAATAAAATAAAAAATCCCTAATCTCTATATCCTTATCACGGAAAAGTTATTTGTAACACCTACTTTTACTATTACATGTGAAACTTGTTCAAATATTGATCACATTTGATGAAACTATCGTATTTAAAGCATCGATTACATACAAAGTTTCCCTAAGACAGTATTAACTTGTAAACATAGAAGCAACAAAGCCCGATACAATATCTAAGTGTGCTAATTAAACTTTAGGTATTTACGTTAAATTAACATAAGTAGTTAACATCAATTAGTGGGTATAGGACATAAATTTACGTCAACGTGTAGACTTATTAATAATTTGAATTATTTGCTAAGCACTAGGTACGTGCACGATATGTATTCGGTGATTTCATTTTTTGTGTAAATAAATACAAGTGAAGTGAAGACGATGACTAAAACGTGTTTTTCTAAGAAATAATATACCTATATGGTCAATTTTTGCTAATTAAATCATTTTACTACCGGGTATCTGTTTTTAGTCACATGAGAATGATGAAAATATGTGCAAACAATTATTTGGAGGTTGCTAAAAAGGTAACGATAATCGTAATAAGGGCACACGGATTAGATTCTAGAAATAAACCGAGTACGTAAAAAAACATTATACTTTTAACTAAACTCTCTTGAACTAAATATATTGTTTATTTTATTAGTTCGCAAGGCGGTATCAAATTAAAATTAAAATCAAATTCTCAGTTCCAAATCGAGGCTCTAACTCAAGTTTTAGTCGTTGTAAAAACACGTTTATTCGCATATTCAAATAAAAACCAGAACTAAACTCCATTGTCCTTCTATGAATATTCTTTTTAAATTTTTACATTATTTTCTGTACATTTTTATTTGACTTATTGTAATTATGACGATCGTCTAGTGAATTCCTTTTTTTTATGTGAAATACTGTGCCATTTTCTAGAAGAAATAAATAAATCTCTCTATCTATGACAGTAGACAAGTCTAGTCGATCAGCTAGCCTAACCTAGGTTTTTATCACTTGTCACACTATCTGTCACGCTCCAACAAGTATGTGAGTGCGAAACTGACGGATAGCATGATAGACGATAATATGTCAACCATGGTAGACGTTCAGACCATTGTATTGTATCGTACCTTCTAGAAGCGCCCTGAGTTCCGCGATGGCGGGCGCGGCGATGTCCGGCGTCTCCCTCAGCTCCTTGCGAGCGATCTCTCGCACCGCGTCGCTGGGCTCATCCAGCTCGATCTGCAGTAGGAAATCCCCAAGCTGCACTGCCGGCAGCTTGTCCACGTCCGTTAACATGTGCTGTGACA
Organism: Grapholita molesta; assembly: GCA_022674325.2. Lineage (NCBI taxonomy): Eukaryota > Metazoa > Arthropoda > Insecta > Lepidoptera > Tortricidae > Grapholita > Grapholita molesta. Next base: position 14,928,660 of record CP053124.2, on the reverse strand, counting down.
CTGGAACAAAGATTGTACTTTATTTACCACTTTGATTAAACCAGGATGTGGTTTCCAAAATTCAGAATGAATTGCTTTTGTTATGGTAATACTTCGAACGTGGCTTCTAGGGTGACAATACTCTTTGTATCGATAATGATAATAGAATATGAGGTATTTACATTAGGTAATGTGCCTACACAGGCAAATTTTCCTGTTAATGAGTACGACACATTAAGCGATATACAGACTATGTTTGATAAGTTGTCATTGGTACATATTCATGTAAGTTATTTATTTTTATTGTGAAAAAGGACTATATACTACTCGGGTAGTATGACTTATTTATTTTAAATAGCTAGTTTCCTCCAAATTGTATTTAAAAAATAGAAATGCGGAATACTAGTATGCGCAGTCTATGGCTTTATGTTCCTTTTCTACCATGCACTACAATGTTGACATAATGTTTATTATAATCAGGCTGCAAAGTATGTCGTTGCATATTTGGCTAGACAAGAGTCACGAGAGGTCGTTAAGATTCAAATTTAACAAGGTCCTATTTATTTATTGCTATTTTACATAAACTAGTGACGCACATGGCGTTTGGCCATTAAAAAAAAATTGGTCACATTTGCTGGTTGGTTAGATGACGCTGACGCCACTACGCCTATTAAAAATAATAATACATTTTTTGGACAACTTTGCGTTTCACTTGGAAAGTTTACTTGTGCTTAAAAAAAGGTTCTTGGAGTTTTTTGTTCATTACTTAATGTATTGTATGTTTGAGAAACTATACATAGAGGCTGTCGGTCTGGCAATAATCTACGTATACTCGATCGGCAACCCTTACTTCACGCATTCTGTAGTCGATAGTAATGTACTATTGTTAACCCCGGACATAAAACGTCATAAGATCAAGCAAGAGTGTGAAAAAAGCCGTTTGTAAAGATTACGAGAAGACTTGTATGCAGACAAAACATGTAATAATATAAATCCACTATATATCATTATTTTGTACCGGATAGAAGAAACATTAGTAAAAACTTCTAAATGTCCACGTACATTTCGTTTACAAATAAATATGATTACATCGTTTATTCTTTTATGTATCGCAGTTTGATACTGTGTAGTACCACCGTGACTATTTTGGGATTGTAATCGGTGCCTTGAAAATTGTAGTAACGTATTTTTTTAATAACTTCTATGTATCAGTTCCTATACATTACAGTAGCCCTGATCAAATGACGTTGTCAGAGTATGTTAATAGTTAATTATATTTTAATACAAAGTAAAATATATAAAGCGATGAAGCCAGCAAGATCTATTGGAAGGGCGAACATGATCTGCCGATTACTCAAAAACGTTTCCACGATAAAATGAACTCATTTTAAACCCAGTCATGCCGGGGTGAACACCCGATCAACCACCAGAGCTATTTTTAGATATATCCAACCAGTTCTAAAAATAACTTCTTACCTTACCGTAGATTGGAAAAGAGAGCTAGACGTCATAAGCAAAGCCAGGATGACGGGTATATATGTATTGTCAGCTTAATAGTGCGAGAACATACATTATATAAGTCGTTGTCGAAAAAAACCACGATGTACTGGACCACCGTTCTGATAATGTTCAGAAATATAAATTATTGCAGTGAACAAAATGAAAACGAACTGTGTGTATTTTACTGTTACTTTCATTTTACTATTACGATCATTTCCGTGCGTATAATATTGAAAATAATTTAAGTATTTATTTAATTAGTTAACTGAAATAATACATAATGTAAACCTACCTAGGTAATATGTAACGTTGTGTAACAACCTGACATATAAGTACCTACCTAAGAGTTTGATCAATAAATTTCTGAATCATTATGGATGTCTATAGAATAATCAATAATTAATTAAGCACTAGGAACAAAAGCGTTATTGAACCCTTCAGTCGGAGTTTCGTCATAACATGTAATTTACTAAAATATTTTTTATGCAGGCTACATTACTTTGTAGGCATGATGCTACCGTCGCGTAGATGGATTGTTTAAAAGTGATCATAAATAAACAAAGTAGTTGAATAATGAATTAATATTCAATATTAGGCAAGTAAATAACGATATGAGAATACCATTGATTGTTGATGCCGGATAGATGCGTCTGATGTCTACTTTATAACTTTACTGAATAATAGTTTATGCTACTGCTACATAATGTAACGCATAAAATACAGGTTTCGTTTCATGAAACGAAGCAAAGATGTTTCATCATAACATCAAACCAGTATTTTAATGCTTAATTATATACAGTGACATACACTGCTTTATCTACTAGAGTCAAGCCCAATTCTCATATCGTTTCTATAGCAACTATAATATTTACACAGATAAGAAATATGTTGCAACAAAATAGTGCATTTTAAACGGTTAATGTCGTGTATAGAGTACCTACTTCAGGACGAAGCGATAATATAAACTAATGAAAAAAAAAAAAACCTGAATGAATTCCTAAGGACTATAGTTAATAAATCTTTTTTTATTGCTAGATCTAATGGTAAGGTGGTAATGACTCATATTATGTGACCAGTTTCGTAATAATAATTATTGCGGTCATTCGCCTTACAGCGTTATCGCGTGATATAGGGAACGTGCAGGAACGACACAAGAGACACTATGCGGACCGTAAAGGAAACTTATCAGATCTGTCATCGTACTGTCAACGATGTAAACAAAATTAGCTTTTCAATTACACTATTATTCAAAATGATAAAAGTGATGATAAAATATGGGTTCCGGTCTATTAATAATGATCGTCAACGTGGCCAAAATATGTCGAAAGGACAAAAGCTCTTCGAGGCCGGCCATGTATTGGAGGTTGAAGAGATAATAAATGAAAAAAATGAGGCGGTGATAAGTGGCAAAATTGTCGCACAAACTAAAATATCTAATGTTTACGACGTGAAAATAATGGTTAATAATTTTCTGAATTACCTTTTCATTTATGTATCATGTTTTCAAAGTACATATATGGTTGATTTTATTTATGTTTTCAACTTTTTAGCTTGACTGCAACAGAAACATTGCAAGTGCAATTTGTAAATGCAAGGCGGGCCTTTCAGGAAAATGTAAGCACATCTGCGCCTTAGTTATATATATAAACTCTCCTGAAAGCGCCAAATAAAAAAATAGCGATGCCCAACAATGGGGTAAACCATCTCATCGGCAGTTATTGGGTTGATTATGATAAGGGAGTGAAAATGTCCGAATTATTTCCATCACCAGCCAAAAAGCCTAAACTTGTTAATTTGATGAAACAGCTAGAATCACAGGATATTTCCACAGCTACTTTAGGAGAATCATTAGCTAACACACCCTTGTATAGAATCCTACAGTTAGAAGAAAAACACGAAAAAGAAATTATGGCAGCGGAAACTTTAGTTGATTTGGTTAAAATTACTGAGAGAAAAAAATTACATGAAAAAATTTGCCATGTAGTACAAGATATCTTTATGCTGCAATGTATCGCTACTAACTATTCTTCTCAAATTTCAATACCAGAGCAGTTATTTGATTTTTATAATAGTAAAGTCTGTTGTGATGTTGATTCTGGTATAAATATTTGTTTTGGAACCATTGATCAAGCAAACAATTCACGTTGGTATATGGAAAGAAAGTTAAGAATTACAGCGAGTAATGCGCATAGACTAAAGGGTAGCCGTTTCAATAAAGATAAAGCAATAAATAATTTACTGATTATGAAAAATATTGAAACATCCGCCATGTCAAGTATTGTTAGAGCACAAGTTTCCGATTGGTGGTACCAGATGGCAGCACCGTCGTCGTGCACGTTCCCTATAAGGAGTAAATCAAACCATTATTCTACTTAAAAAACGAAATCGTGAACGGATAATACGATTGATCTATTTAACTTAAATCCTTCATCAATTCATTTTGATGCCATAAAAAATTTAAACACACGAAGGTCCGATATTTTTAATTTGCGATTATCACAATAATTCAATGCAGTATATTTGCTTTGGAAAAACTACATACATTTAATTAAGGTGTGAATTAGATATAAAAAGACATGTGTCTATCCACTTTTAGTATTATACACACTTTTACGCTACTAACTTCAAAGTACATTTTTTTTTATATAGGGTAGCCACACATTTTTCGTAACTATTCATTCTTATTAATAAGGCATTAAGCATTCTATTAAAACCCTGATGCTAAGGTAATTAAACTGGTAAATATTGGTTTAACAGACTAAAATTATTATTTATTATGTAAATATAATAAAATTATCAGGCATAATATGACACACTTCTAAAGGGGTAAAAAAAAACACTTACGTTTTCCCATTTTGCTTTGAGCCGCCAAATAATTAGAATTTCGCAAGTAAGGCACAATATCGCGGCTAGGACGGACGGTCGGAGCGCAATGGAGGACGCACGCGACTGCGGTGCGATGCGTGACGGACGCGCGGTATATGTGCCACGAGTGTACCCGCGAAGAGCTGTTTATTGCTATTGCTCATCTATGGCTTGCGGGTCAGAAGCAAGCGTCGCTTACCATACACGCGCCAGTATAAATGCAACCTTGATCGATATCGATATTGCTTATTCGGTAACCACAATTAAATTGCTAAGCCTTAGCGAACGCGTGGTACGCGATGCGAATAACGGGGCACCTAATTGTTGACCGTAGCTACCCACCACGTTATCCGTGTTTGCAGTATTTTTTACCGACTCTACGAAACAAGTGCCCGCGTATTGAGCTAAGTAAATTCGTTTAGTTTGACGTCTTTATTTATGTTTACTTTTGCAATGTTGGTATTACTCATATAAAGTTTAATGCAAATCGATAAATATAACTTGAATTTGAATAAGTTTAAGTCAAGATAGAACGTTCCTTCATGGACATCCAAATTTTCCAACGAGAAGTGGATTGAGTATTGATACCTACCTACTTAGTAATCTGAAAAACCCAACAGCGGCAAGCGTGTCTGGGGAAAACGACAATTTTAACGTCTTTGATGATTAAGCAAATCGAATGCCCGTCACAAATTTGCTAAACACAAAAAATTGTGTACTGGACATGTTTGATTGTTCTAAAATGTTATACACACAAGACAACACAAGAGCGGTAATTTTGCATGATTACTAACGCCAAGGCTTTAAAATGTAGTAATTGTTGATGATTATCTACCGAACGAGGGTTGACATTTTGTTTGTTATTACAATTTCGGGACGTATTATTTAACTCCTATTCTGGACTTAATGTTTTTAAAATTGTAGGTAATTTAATATTGTTTCGTTATGTCGTATATATGTTACAACGAAATGGTCAAAAAAGGGATTTGGACAAATCTCTAAGGGATATGATCAAACAACGCAATCCCACGGCAAGCTCAAGAAGATCCATTTCATAATTTCTCTAGAAAATTTCAGTACCTACTTTGACTGCTTAGTCAAATAAAAAAATTGGCCAACAGACACGTCATGCATTGTATGGGATTTCACAAAATCCCTGAACCACGACAGAAAGTTGACGAAATAAACTCAAAAAGTCAAGAAGTTTAAACAAGTTTAGGTAAATGATAAAGTCTCAACTGTAATATGAGCTAGGATCCAATCACACAGAATGTTAAAATGGCGAATCCGTTTCATAATTTCTCTACAAAATTTCGGCCTTTTGGACAAATCCCTGACTCGGTTTAATGAAATTACTAAATCGGTCAACAGACTCGCCACGCTTTGTCATTTCACTACATTTGTTTAAGGATTTGACAAAATCCATGAACCACTACAGTATACCAAAAGCTAAATGTTCTACATATCCCAAACGTTCTTTTCCCAAAATAAGTAACTATTAGACGAAAAAAATAAAACCTGCTTGAATATATTGAATAATTAATACGTCTACTATGGCGGGCACAGAATACATTCTATCTCATCTCATCTCCTCAAGAATCATACGCATAGCGAACCAGGACGGATGATGCATACGTAAAAAAAACAAAACATAATAAATTTGTGTATAATATGAGTATCAAAATTTAAATTATATTAGTTAGCGCGATACCTATGCGTATTTCTGTACTTTTATCGTCACTATGTATAGCTTTATTACTGTCACTATAAAGAATTTAATGCTGTTTAGAAGATATTCTCTTTATCGCGAAGCAAATGCCCTGCTTAGTGGATTCAATAGTGCAACTGATATAATATGAGCATATTATGTAGTGCAAAATCAGAAGATTATTAACTATATAGTTTTGTAATCGCATGCATTGGAACCCTGACGTAGGATATAAGAACCCGGAGTTTATAAAAGACAAGTTCTACTTGTATCTATGTTCATAGTAGGTACCTAAATATTCATTTTATATACTTTCTTGATTAGTTGAATTTAGGGAGACTGAAATCAAATTTCACTAGCACCCACAACACAATATACATATGAATGACAAATTGCGGACGTTATTATAAATAATTTGATAATTATGAAATCTGTAAGCAAAAATAAACTTAAATAAAAGAATACAACCACGAAAATATTTATAAGCGGTGCCTGCAAAATTAAGTCTTAGTGAAAGACTCGTAATTATTTGTAATTACTTACCTATGCCAGTGAATCAAGCACATTGTCCCCGAGTCATGAATGTTGTCTAAATTGATTATGTATTTAAGTATTTGTATATTACACTCGTATGTATCATTGGCCGAGTACCCACAACACAAGCCTTCTCGATCTTACCGTGGGGTACAGTCAATTTGTGTAAGCCTACCCTGTAATATTAATACTATACTAATAAATACTCGTCACAATTTTGAATAGCGCAACAAGCATGTCATAATAAATATGAATTTCAATCTTTTTATAATTATTTGCAGGACAGACTATAAAAACGATGTTAGTAACTAAGGTATAAATGTTTATAGCATATAATAAGGAAGCTACCTATTCGTACATAGAAAATACTCATGCAAAAACAAGAATAAAAAATCGCGCTTTAGAAACGTCAACAAACCTTAGCCTACCGTAACCTTGATATAAGTGATGACGCAGTGGTAAGATCATGTTGAACCCTTAACAAAACTAAGCGATTAAGCTCCTACACGCTGTAGGTACCTCAAACTAGTTCTTAAATAATAAATAAATATTCAGGACAATCTTACACAAATCCACCTATTTAGTCTAACGGTAAGCTCAGGAAGGCTTGTGTTGTAGGTGATATATATATAATAGATAGATACATAAGTATAAATACTTAAATACGTAGAAAACAACCATGACCCAGAAACAAATATCTGTGCTCATCACACAAATAAATGCCCTGACTGGAAATCGAACCCTGGACCATCTATTTCTAGAGAGTATGACTATTTTCAGTTTAAAAGTAAAGTATTTCATGTTAGGGCTCTATTATATTAAAGGTTGAAAATTCTTACATTTACTGCGAAAAAAAGGGCTATAGATTTGATGACTTCGTTTGTGCTTTTGTAGGGATAGGTTACCAATTGTATTGATATTGGTATGATAGGTACGGTATAAATAGATTTCTCACATTTATGTAATATTTGTTGGAGTTTGTGATTTGTAATGTTTTTGCATAGAGTTATGGACCATTTTAGAGGTTTGTGTATGGACTATTGATATTGTTTTACTGAAATGGTTTCCCAATTGAAGTAATAAGTTAATAAACAATAAATACAACTTAGAGCTGTGACGCCATCTTTTTTTCTAACCAAAAATTCATTATTATTGGCTTGAAGCGGCCTGCAAAAATATTTTGCACCGTACTGATTGATCAACTTAGAAAAGTAGACAACATACAGAGGTACAGTATGCAGTATGAACTCGATAATTCGACTAGTTACGAAGGGGTAATCAAAGACCGCGACTAAACGTAACTTCGTTCATTCATTATGGCCGCAACTCGGGGAACAGAGCAGAACGTGTAATACTACGCACATTGTTGCACCCACGATACATGCATATTATCAAGTCATGGTAGTGTATAAAAAATGTTGTCATCGTATTTACTACTGTTACAATGGGTAACTTGTGTATTAAGGACTATAAATATCGTATATTGAAAATATATTTATCTCTAACTGCGCGGAAGAGATGCACTGGGGGTAAAATGTATATCACACCAGCTCATCACACAAATAAATGCCCTGACTGGGAATCGAACCCAGGACCATCGGCTTCATAGGCAGGGCCACTACCCACTAGGCCAGACCGGTCATCAAACTATACTTACAGACTGGTCGTCGTACTATGGCATTGTTGTTAGGCGCTTCTATTAGACGATTCAATTTTAATGAGTCACTACATCAAACATAACATATAATATTTATTAGCATCCTTGGTACAATGCATCAAGGACATTTCAAGATTATTTTTTTAGATTTAGGTAATCTAGAGTAGTTAAGTAGTTATTGCAATGCCTAGCTTGTATTTAATTTGACGTTAATTAAATGTGTTTAATAAACAAGGGAGCAAAGTTATAGCTCAGCTACCCCCCTCGTGCATTAGCACTTGGGTGTCAATTAATCGAGAACCGTCCTGGCGAAAGATGCCATAAAATCGAATTTTTAGGTAGGTGCTTTGGGTGGTACTTTTTGTCGAGTGAAATTAACATTTTTCCGAGCTAGTGAGTTGAAAATAATATTAACATATCGACATATTCTTAATCAATAATCATTGTCCATATTACCGCGTCGACCTCAATAATAATCGGCCGTACCGTAACACTTTTATTTAAACATCTCGCACACTAGAGACATCTGTTGCTAGATAGCAATAAGATGTGAAAACGAAAGGCAGCTCACTAGTCGCAATACCGCTAACGCCATCTGGTGTTGAGTAGCACTGTAAGTTAAAAGCCATGCATAATGCATTATTGCAACACTCCATCTGCACAGAATGTATGCATATACAAAACATTACTGTGTTTTCAAAAACACTTTGTATAATTTGTACCTATTATAAATGAAACACGATCTATAATCATTTGATCCTTCTGCCTGTGGTAGTTTTGGCTCTAGTCAGTCACTTTGTCACCCAGGACATGTGCAATTAATTATATCTACCTACATATGTGTTTGGACAACGTTATAGGTAGAAGAAAATGTAGGCTCGGGACGAGACCGACAAATAATGTGGTATATTAGTATATATTGACAAAAATGTCTTTAACCGTCCCCCTCGTCCTCCTTCAAATTTGACAATCCCAGTAAAGTTTCATATTCATACACTGATTAATGCGATATCCATACAAAGATCCGCCTACGCTATATGAATGTACACGGATACTGTGTTTCAAAGGCGGAACAGCTAGTTTATTGATCCACGAAGGTCATTGAAATGAAAAAAAAACTTCTGCTTTGTTTTTTTTTACGACTTACCACAACTGCAACTACTAACACATTTTACTCTCAATTCTATCGGAATAGGTATTTATTATAAAACGGCACATAGTTTTTTACCCCTCGTCATACTGAGACAAGCAAAGTTTACTTCGTGTTACCAAGAATCCTCAGTCCTATATCATCAACCGAAATAGTCGTATTATCTCTTATATATCGCCGTAAAATTACCTGTTCATTTTTATATTAACATGTCTTTGTTTATTTATCTTAATTTATTACCTTTTTACCTACAGCAACACAGTGTTAATTAAATGTTAATTAAAATAGTAAATTAAATTGATTTGACTCGTACATGAAAAACAACTTCAAACAATTTATATATTTTGATCGCGGCTAATTTAAAGTACTATTCTGTCACCTACTAAAATGTAGGTAAATGAGTATTAGAATTTCAAATCCCCGGTCCTTATGAATTGCATGCTTGTTTGCGATCAGCATGATGTTTTGCAGGAACTACTACATATTTTTAAGAAAATTAAAAATTAAACGGGACTTATCCCGTTAAAACTAAGGGTATTGCTACCTAGCTTTTGCCGACGTTTCGGAAGTGCTGACTTCCCGGGTCGCGGCCGGACTGAAGAGACGGACAACAACGTCTTCTTGTTGTGTGATTTTTCCAACTACCCGCATTTGATTATCCTAAATCACTTGCACATTAGGGATGTTTCACACAATAGTCACGATATCCTTTATTTTACCTGAGGGTATTTGGTGTTTTAATGCGATTAAATCAGTATATATTTTTATGTTGATATAATTATTAAACAAGTATAGTTTACTGAAGAGCTACTCACAAATGTTACGACCATTAGGTGTACAAGAAAGTTGTCGTATGTACTTATCGCTTCAATTGTCTTAAAGAGTCCTGACTTTCCTCCAAACCGCTTGCCAAATCGTTGTAATTATTAATGTTATACGAAGTTTTAATGTCACATTGATGGCAAAAAAGTATATGCCCTGACGAACGATAAGTGGGATACGTAGTTCGTAGAGGCCTGTAACTCCAATAACAATGATGCTGACACAGTCATCGTGCAGCTTGGCGAAAAAGGGATAATATGGTATTAATCAGTGGTATTAATCGAGTTAAACTGAGGGTTTTAACTACATGTTATGTGAAATAATAAATACAAATTTAAAAACCTAAACATAATGCTTGATAATTAATATATAACTAATTAATGATAATGAATAATGCATTTGTTTAAAATTGGTTTGTCAGTCGTTCACTGTTCCGTCTGTTGTTGTTCCTAATTCAGTAATTTGAATAACTACATTATTTATTTCAAGTGTATATCATAGTCTTCCCAAAAAAACTAACTTGTCCAACACTTATTTGGCATATTTTATAGCCGGCATTTTGATTGTTAGCAAACAACATCGCATAAATAAACATGGCGTAATATAAGAGCAAGTGGGTAGTGAGCAGAAAGCCCGTGACCTAGAACCGTGTGGCGGCCGCGCGGGGCAACGCGCCGTCGAGCTGCCGCTGCCAAACGATAGGGCTGCAACAGTTGCATCAACTATACGTGTAGCATAGGTTTAATACTACTATCAGCCACAAACGTCCACTGTTCGACATAGGACTCTCCCATAAATCGCCACGTGATCTCTGGGTTTAATGGCATAATCGCCACGCCTGGCAGACGGGTTGGCGATCGCAGTATCTTCCATCACTTTAAATGATGCTGCTGTCCTCCGGTGGTTTCTAGTTGCAGTTTAGGGATAATACCCGGTTCCAGCAGGGATAATAACAAGTATGGGGAACAAATAAATTTATAAATATAAATTTTATTTATTAAATTTGTAAATATTATATAATATTTACAACAACATCTTTGATATGAACTTTTTATATTAACATTTGTGATGTGTGATTTCGTCTCAATCACACTTATGCATGCTTTCTCCTGCTTGAGCTCAAATAAAACTCAGTAATAAAGCAATAGTTATGAGTAGAGGTTTATGGGCAGCCCTGGCTCTATCACAATCCAATTAAAATGAACGAACGACATCGAGATTAACTTATTAATGCACTTATTTATTTAATCTTAATCTACAACATACAAGGCGGTCGATAAGTCGTTCTTTATGTGTTAACCAAGGGAAAGATTCCGTAGGTGTAAGATTTTTAATTAAGGTTAAAAGTATCCGTAAGACAATATGTATTTAATTATTAAACTATATTAATAAACTTACACACATGCATATAAAAAAATACGTATATCTATTAGTATCTATGAACTTTGTGCGAATTATTATCAAGAGAACGATGAAAAATTGTCAAGGAAATCCTTGCGCGAAATGCGCTTGCTGCATTCATTCTGCGCTTGTCTGATGGCTCCTCTACATCATTGTCCATCATGCTGGGCAACTAAGATGGGCCAGCTTGTAGAGAGGGTAGGTGTCAGATGGCTTATGACGCGACGTGATAGGGATGAGATGGCCGCGGTGTCGGTGGCCGCACATCAAAGGGAGTGCGCCAAAATCGATTAGATCACAACTGAATGTCATCATCGTCTAGTGGCGTTTCAATCATGCATGGCTATCTTCCTGGCCCAGCGGAGGGCCATCACGTAGAGGAGCGATAAGAGAGAAAGCGGGAGAGCGTTCCACAGTTAGATGGCCTGGTCGTTGAAAGAAATAAACATGAAACCACGAACGAGATGAACAATATCATAGATCAGTGGCGGGAGGTGGGGTGATGACTGATGAATTTGAATTTTGAACGATGATAATAAGGGTCTGACGGGTCGAACAAGATTGAGAAAGGAGAGAAAAAAATACGAAAGATGAATTTTATAATTAATTCTACTCATGAAGTTCACGACTAATTTATAATTTTACCTATACCATAGAAACATTGAATCCTCATTTGACTATTACGTAGGGGCCGATTTATTAATCGTTTTAAAATAACCCGAATCCCACTACTTTCTAGCTTTAGTAGTTTAAGCTTTGCGAGGAAGAGTCAGTAAATGTGTATTTATATGTATAGGTACAGTCAGCAGCAGAAGTTGCTAAGCGTTTGAGGTGTTCAAAATGAGGTCAACACATCTCTATTGTCAAGAGAATAAGAGCGCGTGTAGGTCATTTTGAACACGTCAGACGCTTAGCCACATTTGCTGATGACTGTACATATAACGAGAATAAAAGATAGTATTTCTTGCTGCGATGTCGCGGTGCACCACATACCTATAAAAAAACTCAATGCGTTAGTCGACTAATTCGGTTTTTATTCTTGGTATATACTATACTATCCGTTATCACTTTGTTATATGAAAGGAATACTTTGTACTCTTTGTAGGAATATTCATCATCATGTAAAGTTTATTTGTGACGTTCCCTGTTTATACAGAGCCTGACTCACAAAACACTGCATAATGTAATAAGATTTCCATTTAATGGTAGGTCGACTAAGCGTGACTTTATACTACGAATGTATACACCATACTAGGTATAAATTTATAGTGAGTGATAAAGTTAAATCTAACACCATCGCTCATATCACATGCTTACTAATATGTATATGTTACTGTACGTAGCGTACGTACGTACGTAAGTAGTATAATTTTAAGATATTAAGTAGGTCATTACGTCAATTTTTATACAACATAGAACATTCATTCTACAGCATCACCATATGAGCACATGTCTGGGCGCTGGCCAGCCGCGGGTTGATGCACTGCAACACGTGGCGTTATCAACAGATGCTTTTGTTTCAATGTATCTGCTTCAAATGGCCCTGTTCCTCGCGGTCCAATCGAAAGTGACCGGAAGCGGAATGATTAACGTCAGAATAAATGACGCAAGTAATTACGTTATTTGTAAAATAAATTATTCTAACTTTCGGGGAACAAAACACACGTGTAAAAACAGTCGGCTTAATAAGTTTAGGTAGAAATTCTTGTGTTGGTGCTTTCAGAATTGCTGTGAATAGGGAAAATGTTATTTTGGGAGACAAAGAGTGGGTAATCTACTTATTTTTAATTTATTTGCATTTAATTCTTATTTCACACCTAAAAACACCTTTGACTAATTTTATCTTGGCGAGAATCCACCATTGTGTTTGACCTATACAAGTGGATTGTGTTTACGATTTTTACTACAGTCGCCATCAGAAATATGGGAGCTGTGGGGGTTGGCACAAATATCGGAACAACGACTCTATTATCAAGGAGATAATGTGCATGCTCACATATTTGTGACCACCTTCACAGCTCCGATATATCTCATGGCGACTGTACATCAAAATAAGTCTAATTTAATATTTTACATAATGCCAACAAATTTATAATTTCCAATAACCGGAGTCGAGTTTTTAAAATATTCAAGTACATTATTTTTTTCAAACATGTAATGGTATATTGATATTATGTTATTTAAGCTAGTATTGGGCTAAAATTACGCTAGGAAGTATTACGTCTCGCGGCTAGACGAGAGGTCTGTAATGAAATTTCATACAAAGTTGCAGGCCTAGTCCGGAAAGTGGCTTATTTTTTAATTTCCGTTTTACATATATTTCTGACAAAGTCATTAAAAAAACTTGATTTAAACATTTTTTATTTCTTAATTTCATTGCATGTTTGAGAAAAGCACTATACATACATCGGTGTGAAGAGAGGTTGTCCGCCTCATATCTATCCTACATATTCGACCGGCAAACCGTTGCTTCCCGGCCTCTGTAGTAATGTGCTGTTGTGTACACACAGATAAAGAATATAAATAAAATCTTTTACAAATAAATAATGCATACATTGCATGCACGATCGTCAAGTACCTACAAAGCTACATAGGAACAGAGGGTTAAGTAAGCACAAGGAAAGGGGTTACATAAGGAAAGGCTGTAAATGTTACGTAGGTAGAATATACGAATCCATTCCATTTGTATATGTGACTGCGAGCGACAAGAGATAAATAAAATAAATGAGGACGGAACAAAGATAAGCGTGTTGCAAGCGGCCGGGGCGACGCGCGCTGCAATGTATAATTATATTAATTATAAAATAAAATTTAGTCCCACTGTCCCAGTGTGCTCTCTCTCGGCGCACGACATATTGTAGTCATTAGTATATTTTGATTTAGGCTACTATATAATATCAGTATTCGTTATACTCGTTACGAAATAGTCTGTACCGACTTGTAGTGCAGTTTTTTTGTTAAAAATATGTCGGTGTCATCGCTGATTGTCGGTCTGTTATGCGTAGGTAGGTAATTAATGTGTGGCCATTAAAAATGCATCAATTGGATGTTTTGAATTGCAATATTAAGATGATTTGTAATAAATGATTTAAGGTAAACGTACCAGTGCTCGATATGCGAATGCCCAATGGATGACTCCCTTCTGTCACCTCTATTGACAATGACTTAACATTGAAAGTGGCATCCATTGACACGCCTTCGGGTACCAGGATTTTTACCTTATTATTGTTTTAAACTTGTGTATTTTTTTACAATGAGCACACTTTGGAATTATCGATTTGGATAAGTACCTTTAATGTACTAAGTACCTTCTTATACTACGTACTTTTAAAGAAATAACATTGAAAGTTGATATTTTGTTCATAGCAATCGTAAGCTCGAGTTATATTTAGAAATCCTGCAATTTCCTCCTCCAAAATACCTAACTATAATGTGTCAACATATACGAGTAGGTACTGCACGTACGAGATAATCAGAAACGACGTGCTCGATTAAGAAAGTATAAAGAGATCAGTGGCTGATAATGAGGTGGGAGATATGTCACGGTCGCCGAGACGTGAGGACGTGACCCCATTGACTTGATTGTGGCGTTGGGGAAAAACTTGCATAGCGCTACTTACTTCATCTTGACTAAATGTTTGGTTGTTAAGTTGATTAAGGAGATAAAAAAATGATAGGTTAGTTAACACACACGTCGGCAGCTGAGAGTTCGTAAACTCGTATAGTTTAGCATGTATGACAAAAAGTTTTAAGCTCACTGGGTAAGTTTGTTTGTGTTTGGGAGTTCACAATATTCGGCACTGCTGCATGCACCACAAACACGGTGAATATTCCGGTTATAAAAATACGTTACATAAGTTATGTCACTAACAGACCTGGTAAAACGAACATCGAAGTTCGTATAGATATTTCGCGCATCTTTCTCTTTTATTCCAATTAAGGCGACGTCATGAGAGAGACAAAGACAATCGTCCGAAATTTACGAATATAATAACGCGGTAGTGCCGCAGATAAATCGGTCATAAATCTCCGAACAATGCCTCTATTTTCAAGGAGATTAAGTGCATGTTCAGATAGTTATGACCACCTTATGTTTATAAATAATGTATGTCCAGAAGATATAAATATATTTTGTTTTTCGTTTACTTGTCTTTATTTAGTCTATTATTATACGATGTTAAGCTAACATGGTCGTTCACATTACAAGTATTACTTAAATCGAACTTATCATATTACATATTATGAACGACATGAAATTAGTTGCATTCGATAAGGTCCTGTTTTTCTAAGTCGGGAGGTTTAAATCCTCATAGTAAGAGTATGGCGTGGTGCTTTAAGGCTTGGTCACATAGGGCGCGTTTTGTAGCGTGGCGCAGCGGGGCGCGACGCTGCCGTCCGAATGTGTGCCTTATTTCGTTACATTAGCCACACCGCTGTCACGCCCCGCTGCGCCACGCTCTCAAAACGCGCCTATCTGCCCAAGCCTTTAATCCTCTGGCAGTGTTTTATGGGTGCTCACGGTACGGTTGGAAAGTCACGGCCGCGCCACGTGCCACTTGAACCGAGACCCGAGTGCAGGCTCGAGCTGCCCGGACTAATGAACGTCGATGTCGCCCTGATATTGTTTCTCGCGTGGAAAGGGATTGACAGAAATCAGAATTTGTTTATTGGCTAAGGGTAGTTACCTTACGCATACGACTGAGTTTGTATAATTTTAGAATAAGTTGCGAACAGTTGTCATACTATAGGCCTCACTTTTCCACCGATTTCAAATACACGAGTATCTTCATTCAGCTACATAATATTGTGTAACCTCAGAACTTTTAGTACCTGAACTTATTTGTGTGTAATGTTTTTCTTATTTAAAATCTGATGCTTCTTTCAGTTTGATCTTGGTTTCTTTACCGTTAAAGGTTATAGTCTAAGTCGTGCGGGTCGGGTAAGTAAATTCGTTTGACAGGGTAATTCGAACCGTCTGAGTTTCTAATTGTCGTTTATAAAGTAGGAAAGATGAAATTTGTGCGCCAGTTACTAAAGCAATTTATTAAAGCACTTAAGGATCTGTGTCACCTTAAAAAAATATGATAATAATTAAAAGACAGTCCAATAAAAATGCAAAGAAAGAGGGATGTGTATGTACACATGAACTTGAAAAGTTTGCAAAACGAACCTAGGCAACAATACCTTTAGTTTTAACGCGATTAAGTCCCGTGAAATTTGTAATTACAAAAGGAACCCAATGTCTATAGTAATATTATAGAGTGCATGCGTAATGCGTAATCAATTGCATTTATGTGCAGCATGAGTCAAAATGCAAATGGGCAAGAAGTCCCTGAGCAGCAGCTCACCTTGCCGCTGCTTCATTAATTTTTCGATAAAATGATTTCATTAAAATATTTTTTTACATTATAGCTCAGCCATTTCGGGGTATTTTGCCTTGTGCTGTAATACCAACCTTGTGGTTAACACATTCTATATAAACTTCCCCTTGACACATGGAAAAATACTGCAAATTTTCATAATTATTATTGTATATGCCTAGGTTGAATGGAAAATTTCCAACAAAGTTTAAGAGTATAAAGAAAACAGTCAAGATCGAATGATAGAGTGCTCTAGTGAACTTTTAATCTCGTGTATCATAGCGTTGCGCATCATAATTACATCGTGTGACCTAATTCTGGATAGATATTAAAACCACAACAATGAACGGACTAAATTGTTGGAATCCAGATTTATTAAATAATAATAACATAAATCGACACTTCTACACTAATATTATAAAGGCGAAAGTTTGTGAGTGTGTTAGTGTGTATGTTTGTTACTTCTTAACGCCTAAACGGCTAGAGCGATTTTAATAAAATTTGGTATGGAGTTAGCTGACACCCTGGATTAACACATAGGCTACGTTTTTTCCCTAATAAACCGCGGGTAACACCGCGGGGCACAACTAGTAGTCTTATAAATATGTATCGTTGTTTATAAATATGTGTAAAAACTTAAAACAAAAATACAATTTGATTCTTAGGAATGCAATGAGGTCTGAAGTGCTAAGGTCAGTACAGAGTGGCTTCTAGTCCGATCGATTTAATGACACACTATAAAATTATTTATAGATCAGAAAACACTAACCCGTCTAGAAATAGACAGTAATTCTCGATCGGTCGGCCAGCTGGTTTACAGTTCAAATAGTACACTTTTTGTACTCCCCTATGTTTTACCACACGAAAATCGCATACGACGACTGCGTCCGTCGTTTATACTGTGCCAGAAGTAAAACAAAGGAAAATTAAAAGTAATGTAACTATAATAATTGAAAATATCAGTTTCATCATGAAAGTTTCAATATCGCTTATGTTTTTAAAATACGTGTTAATAATTATCATCTCACAAGTTCAAAAATGTGTTGCTATTGGTAACAGTCTTAGTTAAATATTACGTAATTATCTCTTTTGTATTACTAATTGGAAGTTACGAAAATAATCTGTACCTAATGATCAATAGATCACGCTACTTCCGTTCATTGTATTAATTGTCATTATCGAGTGCCCTTAGCATTGTATTGTTTTATCTCAGCTTGCAGATGCTCGCTTAAGAATGTCAACTTGGTCTAATTACAATGATTAATACTTTGCTTTCACGAACGCGGGAGCATCTGTACATATTTTAGCAGACTATGTCAAATAATGTTTAAAGTTTAAATTGCTAATATTTATGAAATAAAACAACTAAAATGATGACCACGTACCCTACTAAAGGGTTTGAAAAGTCGGGATGAAGTTTAAATTAGTATACCCGATTCAATCCGATTTAGTTGTTTTATTTCATGAGTAGTTATCGCGGCAACCGAAGACAATATTATGCTAATATTTAGTTTAAAAAATCATTGAGTAGTCTGCAAAACGGTAATTATTATAAAGCAATTATTGAGTAGTTTTATATTTTATTAATTCGGCTTAATTTAAATTAATAAGACGCATGCTTGACACTGGGTTCAACCTTACTTGAATTTATAATAATTGTAAATAAAATGTAAAATAATACCTAATGATAGATAAAACTATAAGTTGTATCGTAAACAGGTTACGTTACCAAAAATAAGGTATAATATAAATCGTAGGAAAGATAAACCGTACATAATAAAATCTTAGCATGAATATAGGCTTTGTATTGAAATTGTAATAGTAATACATAAAACAAATTAATAAGGTAAATCTAAATAGGTAACTGCAGTAATTATATTAAGTTATGCACTTGGTACCCTTGGTGAAGCAATATGCGATCCACTGGAGAGTGATCTCACTCTTTCTCAATTTGATCATTTTATTATGTTACTCCAACAGCTACAGTATTCTGTTTTTATTTCGTTTAGAAGAAAAAACAAATAGAGATAAGTAGTTTGTCTTCTTACAGGATGTAAATGATACTTATATTATTTAAAGTAAGTAAATAATTACTATAATTAGAATACGTGTTTTGAAAAGTTTTGTCGTGTTTTTCTATGTTTTTATATAGCTTCCTTAATACATTACGAGAGTACTATTACTGGTTAGTATTAAATATAACCAAATATTATATTTTATGTTAAGTATTCATCATAATGAAAATTTGTTAGTAATTAAAAATAATAGTAAAGTTAGATTTTTATATACCTACCTGTATTGTTTTCTTATACTTAATCTATGCAATTATATGCGGGTATTCAAAACAATCCTTATTTAGATGTTTTTACCTCAATATGCACATACATTATTCAATAAGTGATTCTTATTAATGTCTTCCTGTAGGTAGGTAGAATGAGAATGTCTTGTTTGACACAAATCTTTTCATTACTGAATTCCTATTTGACTAATAAGCTGTGGTCAGAATGATGCTCAGAGCTGGTCAGAATCAGAGGCGCTACCGCCAAAAACGATATTCATAAATTTCGGACTATTGTCTCTGTCACTCTCATGTGTCGTCTTAATTGGGCAAAAAGGGAAAGATGCCTGCACTCACGTTCGCGAAAATAGCATTTTGATACGGACCAGCATGAGCGTGAGTGCCATTCGTACTGTCAACATGACATTCCGCCCTGAATTGAAGGAATATAATGACAAATGACGTCATGAATAACGTCACGGGACTTCTGTAAGACCAGAAATAAAGAATTGGACCGACCGTGAGCGTGCTCAAAGTGCTCAAAACGCGAATCGGACCACGGCTATAGTTTCACAATAATGTTCGTCAATTGTGTCATATTGGAAAATGTCGGAAAATCACAGAACAATCGCGTGAGCTCCAATGAGTCAACAAAGCGACTGAATCATTGTATTAAAATTACAAAAACACTATAAGTGGGTGAATTTGAACTTAGAATATAACATTGAGTTGACATTCTTAACGCGTGCATTTGTGTATTGGTCGAATTAAATTTTATCTCCCCTTGCTTATATTTTATTTTAATGAGACGTGGTATTATCTAACTCCTAAATTAACTATTTCGATGTCTTTGTACAGTCGCTATCAGATATTTCTGAGCTGTGGAGGTAGTCAAAAATATCGGAACATGCACTTTACCGCCTTGACAATAGAGGCGTTGTTCCGATAATTGGGACCACCTCCACAGCTCCGATATATCTGATGGCGACTGTACCACACTGATGTTGTAAATTTTACACGTTTAGCAATTTCTTCTCAAGACCTTTCTATTGAACTCTCTGTCGCCGTTCTCTCGTTCTTTTCGAGCTTTCTCTAGGAGTTTCTTCAGTGTATGACATGTACGTCTACATGTGTAAAACGTCTTGTTATTTGCACTATTATATTATAACACAAGAATAACTGGATAAATTTTCATAATAAATATAATAAAAATCGGATTATTATCACCATTAATATCAGAAGAACGACTGGACGACATATGATTTGTTCGATTTGTCTCACGCACGAATAGTAAAATAACTATTAAAATATTTCATAATTATAGAAAAAAATGTATACAAAATTTTGGAAGCATAAGAAATATGAATAAAATAATATAAAAATATATTCAGATGAAACTAAAATGGCTTTATAATTAGTTATGTGTAAAATAAAAAATATATGAAAACTAGGAGGAATATACCTACTTACGTGTGTCGCCAATAAACTAACAATGATAATAGTTGAACGAATTGGGGGCGCTTACGTGAGCATGATAAACGTATTCAAGCTTTTCAATGCCTAGTGTCTCATAACCCTTTGCGGAGAGGTCACAGCGTTTGCTGTATTTACATTTATTAACAAGTTAACGCACCAAAATGAGCATCGCTCTTTGTTAAACCAATACTTCGCAACGCTGATTTATTTACCTTAAATAGAGCATAAGGCATAGAGATATTCTGAAAAAAATAGTTAAAGTAACTAACATTTAAATTATGTATTTAGCAATTTATGTCATTTAGTGATACAAAGTACGCAAGTTTCAAAATATCGACTATGAATAAAATTGCTTCAGAATGCTTTGTTTCCCATATTTCTCAAGGGTGAGAACATCGATACAATGACGAATTACGAAAAATTGCGATCAATTGCTCACTTCCTGTCATTCATTATATTGAATTATCTCATGAGAAGCTATATGAATGAAATAAATTGCTCGTTTCAGTTTTGCCATAAGGTTGACTGGTAGAGAATGCCTCATGGCATGGCACTAAGTGCGCCTTTTGTAAGGTTTTATAATTACACCTGTAGTATGCTACTTTTATTATTGTGACAAAAAAAAAACAATTTGTTATTGTTTTAGGTTTTTGTTTACTATTTGTTTTGTATAACCCCAAAACCATATTGCCTATACTGTTTAAAGATCATACTGGATACAGGCGCTATCGGTTCATGAAACTGCCTGCCTGATTTACAAATAAAAAAATAACTATGTTTATCTTCAGTCCACCCGATGACCACGAACGCTGCAAAAGGTTTCGAAACGTCGGGATGAAGTTTAAATTAGTATACGCGATTTAATCCGTTTTAGTTGTTTTATTTTATGTTTATCTTGCTCACTGATTTACTTTTATTTTAGTATGCATTCTCATGAAGCGAAATATACTTATGAGAAAAAAGTTTTTAAACAAAGCTCTAAAAAAAATGTAGAAAATCACAGCCTATCTATATACCTTGTACACTTATAATTTCCATAGGTGTATTGTCGGGATACTAATGTTAAAAACGGGAAATTATACAGATCTCGTGATAAACTGTTTATACATTCTAATGATCTAGATATGTTTGAGTTTGAGATATGTTGCTGCATAGCTTTTTATACCTATGTTCCTTTAAACATATTATAATATGGTTAGGTATGTTCTATTTGGATGTATGTAAATACAAAATAATGTATACTAAATTGTAAGCTAAAAAATATAGTAGGAGGTTACTCTACACCGGTATTTTTTTTTTATTTAACATATTTTATTAATTATATTTGCTACACTCTATAACTTGCTCTTAAAGATATGCTCTGTATTTGTAATAAAATATTGATTACACGATTTAAGTTAGTATTACTCCACTCCTTATATGATTTGATAATTTATACCTACATAATAAGTACCTACCTACATTAGATTAAGATCTTGTAAGTAATTTGACCAGACACAGTCAAATTATAATAGTAAATAGACTTAAATAAGTTAACTTAGGTTTAACTAAATAGAAACATATAACACGAAGTTGGAGTTGATATATTCATAATTTATATAGGTAAATAGTCAAAAAGTGGCCATAAACACCGCAAGACTCCAAATCGCAACTTAAAAATCCCTGCAGATTAAGTCATTGTCTTTTAGCAGGGAACTTAAATTCCAAAAAAATGTACACAAATGATTTAATTATATATCAAAAATTTAGTTTTATTATAAACTTACTTAATGTAGTAAATATTGCAGTACGTACCTATTACTAACGAAGCGAAAACTTGTAATGCATGAACAATTTACGATGAAGTGAATAGACGGTTTGGTGCAGTCAACGTTTATTGCCCTAAACATGTTCAATTGTAGCAAACCCACATCGATCGTATTGTTTTTTTATAGTAATAAATTTAAATTAACCTGAAAACGCCCGTCATAAATAACATCAAGAGAGGTTCGTATTTAAATAGTCAATTTCCAGTAATTGTTTTTATTGTTAATAAATCCCTGTCCATCTCAAGAGTAAAAGTGCAACGGACGTAGACAACAAGTAGGAATTGGGTTAATAAAGTTTGTCAACTGAAACAAACTTACGCTCCGGCGTCACTTCCCGGTAGATGACTCTGGACACGGGCTCTATTCCTTCCGGCATGTTTCTCACGGTTCCCTTCAACTTGTTTGTATGTATAACAACTTCGAAGTGTATGTGACACTCGTGGTTCAGCGTGCACTGTACGTACTGTCCCTGGCGGGCGGGCGAGCGGCGCGGCGCGCGGTTGTGTCGAGACTGGGCCGGCTGCGCTTCGGTACGCATTTCTCCCATCGACGATTGTTGTTAAATAGACTTAGTCCGATAAAACACTTGTTTATCTCAGCAATGACAGCGATTGCTACCAGATCTAAGATAAATTGGTTGGTTAGACTCGACCCTGTCTTATAAAACTTTGTTAGAAACTAAGAAACGGGATATTTAGATATAAGAGCAATAACAATTCAACCTAGTAAGTACTGTAAAATGAGGTGACTATTCATTATGAGGGTAGTTGGGTTATGAATGGGGAGGATAACATATACAGAGGGGTGAGGAGGTTTTTAAAGGCTACTGCCACCGAAATAACATATAGGCTTATTCATAATTCAAAAGTGTCGATTCAACAGTTTCCCCAAAGCACCCTTGTATGAAATTTCACTTGACTCCAACCATATCCCACGATATCCTACTATTCTGTTTATCTTTAAAGTTATTAAATGTAACTATATGAAATCATAACAAATACAAACGACCGGAACACTTTGCATAAAATGAAAAAATATAATTTATCGTAGTTTGAATGTCGCTTTTGTCCCTATTCACCCCGTTTTAAGGTAGTCAGTTAAATTTGAGATTTAATGTAGTGACAAATAATTATTTTAAATCTCGAATTTGTTATACATGGGGGCAAAGTTAGTGCCTTATGTACCTTCTCGTGGTAATATTGAGACCAGCCAACGATTCCAAAGAGAGTGGTTCAAAGAGTGGAATCTTTAAATTACTATGAGTACTTGTGAATAAAATGCAACTTTGCTATCTGTTTTTAAAGAATAAAACAGTTATTTTCGAGCTAGTGAGGTGAAATATATATTATAAGGTTGTAAAGTAAAAATAAATAAATATGGTCCCTTGGTCTTAGTAGGATAAAATCGCATTTCGTGCAAGCATTTTGACGCACAATGTTTAGTCAGCGATTGTTTTCGTCCTTTTTTTTCTGAACGCTTTTAATTATGTTAAAAACGCTTCCCAGGCTAAATTACCATTAAGATACATTTTATACTTTTGCTTAATAATTAGTATAGAGTATACTAAAGTAAACACTGTATGTTCCCAGGAGTGGAACTATTAAATTAAATATAATATATAGGTATTAGAATTTATTGTTTTACTAAGTGAAAAGTCGTCGTTGATCGGAGTAGCTCTAGATATAGGCAGGCCAGCAGACGTGTCAGTGCGGTTATCAAGGTTTAATGGCATATAACGTAACTGACTCGTTTCGTTGTTTCCGTCCAAGCTACCAATCGATATCCAATAAACTGAGGTTGAGTGCACCAAACGAAAGTTTTGTCTTTAAAGCTAGGTATTAAACGCATTCACTGCCACCGACGCACATGTGCGTTCATTTCCATACATTTTTGGAGGGAGTGGCAGCGAATGTGTTCAAGCATACTGTCAGAGTTTTTATTCGAGCAGCGTGTGGGTACGGTACACAAAAAGAGCTTACAACGCCCTGAAAGTTCAGTACAACATTGCGTTTAGAATGCTGTTAGGCTTGCCAGGTAGATGCAGTGCATAATTTATTTTGTGAAGCCCGCACCGAAGGGTTTCCTGCAATAATGATTTGACGACTGGTCTGGCCTAGTGGGTAGTGACGCTACCTATGAAGCCGATGGTGTTGGGTTCGATTCCCAGTCAGGGCATTTATTTGTGTGCTGAGCACTGATATTTGTTCCTGGGTCATGGGTGTTTACTATCTGTATAAGTATTTATATGTATCTATCTATTATATATATCGTCGTCTAGTCCCTACAATACAAGCCTTACTGAGCTTACAGTAGGACTAGGTCGATTTGTGTATGATTGTCCCGAAATATTTATTTATTATTATTTATTTGTTTATTTAATGATAAAGAGGACTGCATCACTCTGGGACGAATGAGACGACGCTCCAACGGCATTCTAAAAATCATTGCGCAGAAGTACGACGGGCCTATATTCTGCGCGTGGGTCCAGCGGACTAAAGGCGTTTCGTACATCTTAAATTAACTTTAGTATTCATTATTAGTTGCTAGTAATAACATAGACATAAGTTAGAATAAGACACTAACATACTATGAGGTCTTGATTAGTACTTAGAAATAAATATATTTGAGTTAGCCTACCTAATGGTTGATTGGTAAAGAATGCCTTAAAATGTTAAGTTCGCCATTTACTTTTTATTTGTTTAAAATTGTGCAATAGAGTTCACAACTTTTCTACCACCGCACTACTCGTCGTCGGCAGTGCATTCCTCACACCCTGGAGCCTAAAGGGTCGCGCACTAAGCGGTTAAAGAGGAGTTTCCTACCGTGAACGCTCCGGCTGTGGAATGAACTCCCTGCCGAGGTTTTCCCTTGGGACTACAGTATGAGGTTCTTTAAAAAAGGAGTGTATAGGTTCTTAAAGGGTAGGCAACGCGCATGTTAATCCTCTGGAGTTGCAGGCGTCCATAGGCTACGGTAACTGCTTATTAGACGCGGCCTCCACTCCACAAAACTAGTCTACTCCATCGGTTATCGGCTCTGACTTTAGATTGATAATTGTGATTGTTCAGTTCAGTTGATAAAATTATAGTTCTTTAGCGAACTAATGAGACTGAGACTTAATTATTCCTGCCCGAACACCATCCCCCGCATAGCTGGTTACTATGTTAATACTGCCAAAATACCAGAAAAGCCGGGGCTTGGGGAGAAGATGGTGTCACACCGAAACACTAAAAGCAGGAACAACGCCTTACTCTCGCTCGCGAGTATTTAGCTCTAATTTAAATACCGGCAATTTTCCACAGGACTTCTGCCACTCGAATATTATCCTTCTCCACAAGAAATGTGACAAATCAAAAATATAGAGACACAAACACAGACCAATAACTTTGACGTAACATATTTATAAGTTGTTTATTAAAATTATAGAAAACTGCATTACCTCATTGCTTGCCAATCAACAATCCCCAGAACGAGCCGGCCTCTGCCAAAACTCTGCGTTTGTTGGTTATAACAAAGCTTTCGTTAGTTTTTTTTATGTATTTAAACTCGTTAGTGTCAAACATAATGCCGCTTTTTAGTTGAAAATATCTACCGCTAACGCACAACCAGCAAGCATCAAATTAAATCGAATTTCACCAGAAGTCTACTATCCCAGCTATACGAGGATAGTGATGGTAGTTATCGATCCACGTCAGCCTTAACCTACTTAGTTAGTGTAGGTATTTATTCATTTTAATAATAAAAAAATCTATTTTTTTTAGCAACATTACTAGAATTTAATGCCGTATGATGCCGTGGAGGCGACAAAGGGAGAAACGGATGGATGGGCAGCAGCATCCGTCGAAATCAAATCAGATAATGCGGTCGCTAACCCGCCTGCCAAGCGTGGCGAGTATGGCAACTCCCTCTCAAGATGATACAAGACCTAAAATATTTAACAATGGACGTCTTAAGGTTGAAATGATGAAGAAGTAGGTATAAGGAAAAATTTACTGAAATGTGTAATTTAAATTTAACTAAAATAAATTTATTGAACTGGTCCGCTACCGCGAACATCGAATTTCGACCATCTTTATCTTTTCCTCCAATTAAGGTGTCATGAGAGTGACAGATACAATAGTCCGAAAACGAAAATCGTTTTTCGCGATAGCACCGCTGAAAGCTGTAGGATACGTTATTTATTAACTATCTGTAATCTGTGTTATCGATTTAAGAATTAGATTAGTTAACTACTAGGACTGTTGGCCATGTTTAATTTGTTGTATGTAAAAACTATTCCGAAATATCTTGAATAAACAAATTTACGTAATATAAGTAGTTGTAGTGAGTAACATTAATGATTTTATAAATATGATTGGCGCTTAATTTCATGTCTTAACATTTATGAATAACAATTTATCGTAAATAGGGAATTATTTAATAGCACCCAAACACAAACAATACACACATACATATACATGCAAACAAATATCCGTTCGAACGAACAGCAGGGTATGTTCAACTGTACGTCTTCTTTAAACTAGTAAGTACCTACATATGTAACCTGTTAACACTTTACATTTTCACTAACAACTAGGTACAATGAATAACTAACTGTTTGCATCGTATGAAGCTTTTGTTTCAAGAACAAAGGTCGTTGTCCGTGATGCATCATCGAATGACAGTCATCGTGACCGCAACCAAGTTCTGAGCGACGTTATACATAATTAAGTCAAAAATATAGGCACGAGCCTAGCGTTCAAAGGCCCCAACTAGGTGGTTCCGGGCGGCACAGCACCGATCGTAGTGGAAATCATTGAGAGGCCCTTGTCAAGCTGTGGACTTCTTTCGGCTACTGATGATGATGAAAATGTCAAATAAATAATGTTTCCCAAATCACTTCTAATGAACAGGCAGTTTCCCTAGAAGCCTTTTGTGTAGGTAATAAAACGCTGCGTTACACCTTCTGCCATCTAGCGTCGAGTAGTTGAACTGTTAGTTACATTGTCTTGTAACATTCTTGCGCGCCGTGCTCTCCTCCAGCCTATATAGCCTGATAGTATATTGTTCTACCGATAGATACCACTAGCATGTGTTTTATTTCTACTCGTAGTATTTAAGGCAAACATAAGAAACTTATGTCATTATAGTTTATCCTTACTATTTGTGTCATTCGCAATAATGGTCACACAGCGTTTAGTCACTTTCGAGCACTAATACGTTTACCTTATTGTGATATAGTTTGATTTGTAATTAATAGAATAACTATTGAAAAATAATGTGGACCCGGGTATGTCCTTAAACTACGTCCAACAATGAGAGGTAGACGGTAATTGCTTAACACCAGGCAATCCGTCTACTCGTTTGCCGCCTATGTCATAAAAAAAATAAAATGTAAAATAGTATTCGGAAAACACAATTGCAAAATACCCACGATATAATTGTGTAAAAATGCATTAGGTACATAGGTACCTAGAAGTACCTATAGAAGTTTATTTTGCTGATAACAGCAATTATTTAACTTACGTATTTACTATAAACAATGTTTAGGTTACACCGTTTTTGAAATACTACGCAGACGTACACTCTTTCATTATATGGATGGTTTGAGACGCAATGTTTCAAATACAACATTTACTTTTGAATTTATTACGAAACAGTGTGTGTAAGAAATGTAGAAACAATATTTTGAAAACTCTGTTACTACTCAGGTACCAGTCAATTGTAGCAATTACGTCTAATAAAGTAGTGTCATTTATTTTAGGTACGAAATTTTGCACCGGAGTAGAATAACGATGCTGGACAAACAACGAATTAAACACAATTTATCATTCCTATTTAACCTTCATATACTTAAACATTTACTATCTGATGTTTCTTAAAACTCATGTAGGTAAAGTATCTAACGATTGCTATGTAAAAAGATTCAATATAAATATACAATAGGAGTTAATGTTGTCTTTTTTGTATTTGTATTTCAAAAGGCGAGACATCTTCTTTTTTGATGAAAGTTATTCATAAAATACTATTTGTGATAAATTCGGTTCCACAGCGAAGTCTTGTCCTCGATAAAGGACATATATACAGAATGCTGGATCCGGCGGAAATAGAAGAACCTCTTTCATACGTTCCGCCCGTTGTCACTGACACTCAAAACTACGTGATATATAACTTGTTTACTGAGTATTCGATATTGTTGTCTTATTAAATAATATTGTTAAAAAATAAATTAACCAGACTTAAGTATCCTTTGACAAATGTAAGAAAAAACATTTTATCAAGTAGTTATTAGGTACGGATGGTCATTAAATACCAGAGCTGGCTTGTTTTTTCTACAAAAATTATAGTATATACTTTAAAACGATGACTTTGAATCATAATATTTTGAATTAGAGTAGATTTATAACGTTAACTTGTATTTTCCTGAAATCGTGGGCATCGGGTAGACTCACCAACGCTCATCAACGAGGCAAAAAGGATCGAAACGTCGGGATGAAGTTTAAATTAGTATAGTTATAAATAAATCAATAAATATTTCGGGACAATTTTACACAAATCGACCTACCTAGTCCTACGGTAAGCTCAGTAAGGCTTGTGTTGTAGGTACTAGACGATGATATATATAATAGATAGATACATATAAATACTTAAATAGGGTAAGCTGGGTACGGTTGTGACAATTTTGGTTTGACCGCCTATAATTTTGTAAATTTACCAGTTCTCTGGGAGAAAAACCACTTTAATACTTAATTTGATTATTTATCTACCTAAAATTGATAAAAAATTGTCCCTAGCTACGCTGTATTAGGCATACGATCAAATTTTTAAAAAAAAGGAGAGTGTCACTACCGGCCACACCCCAAGGGCGGTTGTGACAGTGGTTGGGGTCGGTAGTGACAGGCATACAAAATACATCCAGATAGTTTTAATGACTTTTATTGTTACAAATAATTAACTGAACACAGCATAATCTTCTTCTAAACAAAGTTAACAATCACTTTACGGCAAAAAACGAAAATCTGTGATCACTTCTCTTCTTAAAACTAATAAGGCACTGGAACATAAAACAGTCTTCTTTATAATTAGTCAAAATGTTAGCTTAACTACTACAAAATTTTAACAAAACTGTAACACAACAAACATGTTTATTTTTTCTTTGTTGTGTTACATAAATGTACCAATTAAAATACTGAGTCAAAATCAACATGTGACAAATGTGATGGGGACTATCACCTGCGCACTCTACGCAAGACCAGATCCTAAAACTAATATAGCACTGTACCATATAACAGTCTTCTTTAAAATCAGTCAAATTGTTAACTTAACTTTAAATTACTGTAGCTAACTGGAAATTTTTACAAAGTTTTAACAGAACTATAACACAACAAAGAATAAATTAAACATTTATAATTGTATCAATCAACATACTGAGATAATATATTTTGACAGCTGTTGTTCTTGCTCGACAGAGAATACTTTATTATGAGCAACATACCCCATGCTGATGGTGCCTTCATCTTGATTATCGCCGGCTTTGTCGCGTTTGCGTAGGTGTCGCAAGAGCGACATGCGATTAACTTCGTGTATTTCCGCAGCTCTCCGTAATGAAGTACCGCGTTTCACCTCTTCGTAAGCATTTTCATATTTACTAATATCAGACAGGCCTCTCTTCATCTTCCGCACGCGTTTCCTAGGCATCTAAAATAAAACAAAACAAAAAAAGCAATGTCACAACCGTACCTGCCAATTACTCGTAACTGCCAATGTTCAAGTTATAACAAAAAAAAAAAGGCAATCTATCTGTGTACAAATAACCGTAATTACAAAAAGAAATCGAACAAAAAAACTTACTTTTGACTGTCGGAAATCAATGTGGGCTCTTGCTTACGTTACCGTCGCACGCCGGCTGACGCAACACTGGGACACGCGTTTAGACTTGCATGCCGCTTGTCTTTCCCCTTGCACCCCTCCCCGCGATCCGTATAGTTTCGCTGTTATAGCGACTGTCACTACCGTACCCTGGCACAATCGTACCCAGGTTACCCTGCATAGAAAACACCCATGACTCAGGAATAAATATTTGTGCTCATCACACAAATAAATGCCCCGACTAGGAATCGAACCCAGGACCATCAGCTTCATAGGCAGGGTCACTACCCACTAGGCCAGACCGATCGTCGAAATTATAATCCGTTTTAGTTGTTTTATTTCATGAGTAATCAACTAATCACCGCTGCAACCAAAGACAATATTTTGTATTTTCCTTCTATCTCTGCAGCAAAGTCAGTTCACATGTCGTACTTTAAAACCCCTCTCACTAAACTTCTTCGGAATCTTTCTCATGCTGTGGCTTCCTCCCCTGTGTATTAATTAATCTATATATCAAACCACGGGTCTCCTTACACAACGCCGCGCGACTTCGGTTTGCTCCAGAAATTTGCTATTGCAGGGAACAGTTGCGCGCATCACCATGAATTGTTCAGACGTGCAGCAGAACTTAGTCGTCCAATGCTGTTTTTCTTTAGGCGTTATCGATGATGCTGTTGGATGCAGAGTTAGGCATCGTTCATTCAGAAGGCGCACACAACGCTACAGTTATGAGTAAAGGCCTTTTAAGTCCCAGCGTTGAAGCGGTGCTCACAGTCTAGTTCGCGGCATACCACTGCGCGCGCGCATCGTTTGTGAATTTTGAATTTAAATTTGGCAAGGTGAGACCAAAACATCCATTTACTAAATAGTTATTACAAATATAGATAAGCCCAACACCGTGTAATCACTTTCATAAACTCAAATAATATTACTTACTGCTCATAATCGCATTCCCTTTGTCAATATTTTGCTTTGCTTTGCGTTTGCATTGATCTTATTAAACGAATCATTTGCGGTTAATAGATAATTGTTTGTAATTTTATAGCCGGTACTAAAGTACTTATTAACACATTTTACAACTTGTCACCTTTAATATTATATCGTATGATTTTATGGTTTTACATAGATTCGCAAGTAGAATACACATATATAACATAACATATACAAATTTAAAAAAAACCGGCTAAGAGCATGTAATGTCGGGCATGAGCATGAGCTCAGTGTAGGATTCCGTAGTTTTCGATCTGTAACCGTAACTCAAAAACGGATCAACCGATCTAGTTCAAAATACATTTTCCTGAAAGTATTTATTAACTAGTACTTTCATGATTTTTCTATAATTTCTGGACTTGCAGTTAAACAATTAGGTGGGTATAATTTTTTTTAACTTCCAGAGCGATTATTTACGATAATATTCACTTTATAAAAAATGTTTCAGGCACATACATGTTCTTTTTCAAATACCTATCTAACGACACCTCACACTTTAGGGTTGAACCGAAAAAAAAATACCTATCACTTCACATGTAGGGGATGTACTCTTTTTGATCTTACTTTATTTGACCACTTTATTCGCGTGATTGATTAACATATTCATACCAAATTACAGCTCTCTAGGACTATTTCTATATTCTCACATAATTTGTTTGGAGGCCCAATTCCTCTGACTAGACATATTGAACTCTGACTTTTAAAATAAAACAATCAACTTTCTAAATCAGTTGAGTCATTCATAGTTCTTGTTTCTGTAATATTATATAAGAGCTGGCAGGATACTAGTGATACTACCTAATATCCTCGACCCAGCAGGTAAACTTGTTAGGCCTAGAATTAATAAATACCTAAGTACTTGTTAATGTTACATAGCCCGAGAAGGTTATAATAGCCTTCAAACATAGGCCTGGGTTTCATAGTATTACTTTAGCACTAAGTACCTACTTATTAGAGTTGAGTGCAAATACTCGTAGAGATAATTTATTACATTAAAATACCTTTAACCTAATCTTAATCCGTGTTTATTTCTCGTAGTGTATTTTTCCGCTAGGGGCATAGATCCATAACATATGAATAAGTAATATATGTTTCTGAAACATTTTACTTCCTGACAAGCTGGTAAAACTATAGATACTGCAAATTAAAACAAAATGTACAAGAGCCACAATATTAACACAAATACACAAAGTAGTAACTGAATGTAGCTGAATACAAAACAAAAAATATTAAATGAATAGAGATATTGCATTAAATACACACACATACATGTTATTAATACAAGTATAGAATAGAAACTGATACCTACAGATAACAGCAGAATATAGGGCAGTGTCAGTTGCCTTGTGCAAGTGTAATGTAGTAGGCATTGTACTTGTTAACGCGGTAATGATGACTGACTCGTTAGTTATGACAATGGGTTTTTATTCTGGTGTGATGCATACATGATACATATACATACAGTATACATAGATCTCTAAGATGTTATTTTATAAATATTATTCCATCCTATCAGCTTAGTAAGGTGCTAATAACGTTGCACCACGTTCTACAAATATGCTTAGTCGATGACCCATCATATTTTAATATGACTATAGTACCTCGCCCGTGTAATTACAACAGGTTACTCGCTATAAATGCATGTGATTCTTTCGGGTATATAATTGGAAACACATTTCATTTTAACTAATTTCATATATTAGAATGGATCCTAGTGTCAATGTCAATGGATCGAGTAAGGAAAAATATTTAGAAGGAAAATATAGGCAAACATATAAATTGTCTGTAAAAATAATATTACCCAATATAAGCTACTGTATCTCTTCTGTTACTTGCAAGCCACTGATTATTGAGAGGATATTAACAAACACACCGATCAATAAACTTTTTTTCATTAGATGAACTTGATGGCATTACACTATTTCATTTCCACCAATTCATAAAATATGAATTTCAGTTCACTTTACATTTAGTGTTTAATTTACATTGTTTTTTTTTTATGTAATAATTGTTTTTATGTTACATGTTTGTAGTTTAATGTATTTTATCACGACTAAAATAATTTGGATTTGAATAATTTGAATTAGATATGGACAAGCTGTCTAAAAAAATTACACGTTTAAAGATATCATATGTACCTACATAGTGTACAAAACCCTCGTTTTATTAAGGGATACTAACTTAGGTACATCGTAAAATAAAACTTTCCAGAAATAGGAAGTTGCAAATGTTTGTTTTGCATCATACCTACATACGACACAGTTTGATACATACTCCTAATTGTTACGTGTAGCCGACGCGCAAATAAGAGGCATGTTTCGGCATTTAGCTCCAAGGTCACCGGCGCCCGCGCAGCCTAAACCGCGGTGACCGGTCAGACCACTCACCGGCCAATATCATCCGTCGTTCTATTATTGTACAGAAATCAACAAAAACAAAGTTTGGCTTTATCATTCGTGCGAACATAAATTCAAGTTAATTAGTTGAAAATACCTGTCCCCTGTTAAGTGCTTGATGTTGTGTTTGTAATCTTTATTTGTACCTATGTTTGTATGTATAAGTCATTTAACTTACGCGCCAACCTGTAGCATTCAGGTCTCATCACATTTTCATCTAGAAACTGCAAGAAAAATAATAAATACCGCATACTTAATGACATTTTCAGCTAAGAGCTAAGTTAAATTATATTTCCATCGTTTCCATCTATCTCATTATATCGAAATTATTGAAACCGGAGAGGTTAACGATCGATTAACAATTGTAGTCCATATCATTTCCTGGTATAATTATTAAGAGTATACCAGGCAGTAAGACGAATGTGAGACACTATTTTATTATTTTAAGATACCTTTTTTACTTTTACAAGGTTATGTTGACGGTAAACGTTTAAATGATAATCATTTTATCCTATAAGTACTCTAAGAAAGGAAATAAATAAATAAACACAATGTAGTTTTGGATATTTCATATCCCGTATTTTTTTTTTTAATAAATTATGTCGAATCATGCTGGCATGGGTTTAATTTATTATTCAAAGTCCGAAATTTTTGCGCCATGTTACTTGGATGACAATGCAAGTTCTAACCACTGAAAGTGTATATGGAAGATGTTGCATCATTGGGCCGATCGACCCCTAGCAAGTATGGTTAACTGCGATGTTAACTAAAATGGTGTCAATTTGTCGTTTCCTCCTACCCTAACATGGGTAGGTCTCAAGAGACTTAATATCTTTGATATTACAAACAACATCGATTGGATATTTTAAATGAATAAATTGTAATTATTTGATTAATTTACATTTTGACAATAGAGGCAAATATCATTCCTAATTGAAATTTAAGGAAGAAAAAGTAAGTAGGTCTCTTTATTCTCTAGCGGCAACGGCAAGGGATTCCTTCATTGCTTTTGGATCATTTCTGTCAAGTGTCAAGGTATACGCGTCTGAATCTCTAAGTGTATCCTGAACCGCCGGCCTTGGCGACGCCTCCACTGAATGAATTGCCAAGCCATGCATCATATATCACGGTACTTACTCGTAGCCAGTAAACCGTGTTGCACTGTGCGGATACGTCATCGTCACACGCATTTATAAAGGATAAGACTTGCCCAATTACAAGAAATAAGAAAACGGTTGTTAGGACCGATTTTACTCAAACTGGTGGTTTTAAAATAAGAACTATGGACCCAAGTTAACAGTACACACCTAGGAGGTTTTAGTTTGTCTCTGACCCTAGACTTAAATGCCGTTTCATATGAAATCACCTTTGACAATAAAATAATTATTTCACTTGTTACATATTTGCTAATAGCTGTGGTGTAGATCAGTAATTTAAAAATATACCTGGATTATAATGCAAAACCTGAATCATGTTCATAAATTAATGAGCAGTATTATCACTTTTATCAGTCAATTAATATTAAAATGATTAGTTAACTGGTTCGTTACTTAAAAACTTGGTATTTCGCATAATCCATACAAAATAATTCAGCCTGCAATGTAATGCAATACAACACACTTGACTTTAACACTGGTTGCTGTCAACGGACGTTAAACTCGTGTTACGCGATTAGAGCTTTTGAAAGTAAAGTAAAGTTTGTTTCCTGTTTCTAATTATATATCATATTCGCAGTACATTTTTTTAACCATATTTTTTACGTCAAAGAAAAAATACAGGGCCATAATAAGAATATCTTGAATAAACTTAATTAATGATTATACCTATAAATTATATCTCTGGTTTCATTCGCTGCTTGTATGGGGTTTACTCACTGTTTGACACTATGCGATATTTGGACTAAAATGAGCCTTTAATTATTGTCCACAGAAAATACGATTACTGTATTATTTCGTTTCTTATCAAGCAGAAACGTCTGCTAGCGAATATCATCGATATTTAATTCGACCTAAATATTGTATTATTAATTCCGAATGAGCCACATATAACCTATTCAGGAGATTTCCTAGGTACATTTTAAACAATAGATATGCACGATCGCAAGATAAACTTAACAAACGATATCCCATTCACCCATACATTATACAGTAATTTGTCTTATGTTCTCACCGAGTCGAATGCATACTTTCGCAATAGATCTATATCTACAGTTACCCACTACAACTAAATCTGAAACCGGTAACCGCATTCAAAGATTTAGAAGTTTGTGTTTATTAACAAGAGTTATGAAATTAAACCTGAGAAAAGATTATATTCGTATCCTTTACGTCGTCCACGCTTCAAACATACCTAATCGAGTGCTTTCATATATTTAATTTTTTATAATGGTTCTTGATGTCCCATTCTAGAAATTGTTCAAAATACCTGAAGTCTGGTGCAAATTTCCATTTTTAGAGTGAGCCATAGGGGTAATCGGGAATGAATGGGCACCATGTAATAGCAATTGACGATTAATCCTATTGAGAATCTGGTCAAAAATTAATTTACATTGGATGCAGTTGAAGTTAAGGTCTAAACTGAGCACATTTAGTGAACGCGACTGTAAAATAAACACAAAGAAGCGGCTCAACCCGGCTGCTTCGGTTCTCAATTTTTGTTTCTTGGCGTGTAGACGACCTTAACCGGTTTTGCATTCTTCCTGCGGCACGGCCGAGGTTCTAGCTCGTAAAAATCGGTTCCAGACTGCACAAGTGCATCTCACAGTGGGCTGATAATCGAGTCCTCAACTAGGCTTGGCTACAATATCTGTTTGTAAATTATTATTTATGGTGAGCAGGAAACAGTGAGCTAAAGTCAAACAAGTAGAAAAAGGAGCCACGTTTAATGTAGGATCCTTTTTAATTGTAAAACTGTTTTACCAATATTGTTAAAAGACGGTTCTTAGGATAATCCGACTATACGTTTTCCAAGTGCTACAAATATAAAATATGACAGACTTGGACTGCCTAATGCTAAACTAACAAATAATAATATCATATGATATGATTAAAAACCCGCTATAACAAATCGGTTTTTGGAGAGCTTACGATTGATTTGTATTTTGCCATTACATAGTATCTTGTTTTTTTTTTTGCACAGATACGAATGAAATTTTCATATTAGCGGAGTAACTTTATTTATATCCTATGGCAGCGTACAATTAATTAACCATGGCAGGAAAGCCGTTCAAGTAGAAATAGACATATCGTGACTAGAAGTGAGCTAGGAGCCTGTTCCCGCCGGACTAGGTGCATTTCACTGCACTTTCTCTGGCCTTTTCAACTAAGCACCCGGAGATTTACGGAGTAGATCGCAATTACCTGCAATCCTGTTATGCAAATGCAGTGATATATTTTTGTTAATTGTATATTTTACAAAATGATTGCGAAGTTTACTGTTTGTTTATGAAAATAATATCATACAATTCCTCCTGTAACATGGTACAAATCACTTTTTACAGTTCCCATCAATTAAATAAATTAACTAGTATAAAAAATTGTAAACATGTCATTCGGTTTTGTTTGCTTCTTTGATATATCTAAATGTTGGCTTTAGGTAGCGCCTATTGTACTGCATAACTGAAATGCCAAAATGGATGGGCCAATATTTTGTAACCGTCTGGCGGACGTTCATAAAATATTAACTTTAATGCGTTTCTATTGAAAACCCTGTGGTTGTATTTAACTATTGGTTTCTCTTGTATAATATCTTGTTGTTCTCCTATTATGCACCATTACTTCCACGCAACGAATGTCGCTGCCATCTGCATAATAACGGACGTTTACAAGTAAAATGCCTTTAAGCCATTTCATTGAAAGTTGTTTACGTAAAGTAAACATCGCAGGAAACCTGTGAATAACGTTTTATTTAGCAAATATTGTAGGAGCGCGAGGTTCATAAAGCTAGAACGTAACTGGCGACTCTTATGCAACTTAGTAATTACTGCCTATTCGGTTCATTTCAATTAAGAAACCCTCACTGCAGACTGCTTTGCCAGATCATTATGATAATTGTTCGTTCTCCTTTCATTATATAATAAAATTTATTGTCACTAGCAAATATGCAACTTCTGTTTTATTATTATTAATGAGTAGTACTCATTTATTGATTTTTGAATAGACCGTAGTTTCTTGTTTATTTTTATTTACCTTTCCGTTTTTTTTACACTTTTACTAAATTTAATATATTTGTTCGTCACATTTAATCTAATATAAAAAATATAACATACATAATAATTTAATTAGCTTATTTATAAAACAAAATAAAATTAAAACTATAAACAAAAATTAGGCCCCTTTAGCATGGTGCCGAGGACGCTGGCAGCATTTTCTCGCTGTATAGCGATGCTAATACGTTGAGCGAGCGTTCTTGTGTCTCCAGTGAAGTCAGCCAGTCTGTTTGATAGCTCTAATTTGTTCTACCTTTGTATACCTACTATGATATAAAATATTTTACTAACAGTCCCGTCCGGACAGATCTCGGAACGGGGTAGTCTAAGGAAACTCGGACTGATTGCACTCCTATCCATATTATATAAATAAGCCCATACGCCTTACATATCATTCTTATTTAGCCAGTTTTACTTTCAACAAACCTGTTTACAGTTAGAAAAATGTATAGTCTATTACCTAAGCCCAATTTAACATATTATATAAGATGTGCCGTAACTAGGTAGCTGAAGTTGAATACTTATCGGACAAAGTTACTTTCTATGTTAACTTGACTTTTTTCCGAAAGCTAGCTGTAAGGTGCGCGCTTTACGATCGTGGTCTGACTTTCTTTTGAATCTTGTATTACATCGCATCCTACTCCCAATATATAAGTAGTATCCATTTTCGTTTAAAATTTAATATTCAACATGAGTTAACTAAGCCTTTGATAAAAAAAAGTAAAAAAAAATCCTGAGGTATTGAGAACCGCCTCCTTGTTTTTGAAGCCGGTTAAAAAAACCTATTTGAATTACTGAACACACAATGGCAATAACACACAAAAAACATAAGAAAATGAATAAAAAACTAAAATGTAAGGCCGCAAAATTGTAAATTACTTTCGTGATATGTGTAAACAAAGATTTGGAACTACCTGCTTGCCAAAGTAAGTTTTACAACTTAGAATAGAGTAATCTATCAGGTGACATGTCGCTGTTCATTACTCTTCTTAAGTGCCAATTAGATTTTGATTTGATGTAATTACTGGCTGGCGTCAAGTATTAATTTCTTTACACTTTCTATATTAGGTCCTCTGTAACTATTTTAATTTATGAAACTCGTTTGTTTTTTTACAACATGACTCATATTTCAAGTGCAAGGCCATTTTACATATAATGATTTGTCTCATATTATTTGAGTAGGCGTCCTGCGCAAGGTCAGTTTACTAGGTCAGTAACGCAAAAATCAGATCTCGGTAAAATTTTCTAAGTCAGTCCTCCTATCATATCATAAGTTAGCCCGTTTGGGCCTAATAAGTTATCGGTAGTCCAGACATATATTGGTAGGTATGTATTCCAAGTGGGCAAGTACGCAAACACAAGTAGCACAACGAGAGCAACCGCAAACAACCACAAGTGCATGAAAATACACAAACCTCGAGATATAAATCGATACCTCGTGCTAATAATAGTCTTACAGTCAAAGCGACTTATAATGGAAGATGGATAACTGAGTAAACTTTTTTGTTACGTATATACTACGATAATACGTAAGTATTTTTTATTTACCATTCACCGTCACGTGTAAATATAAATCCCGGACTAGTCACCTAGGCACCTAGATACGTCATGTTACTCATGTTGTCACCCAAGTCTTAAGTTCTAATGTAAATATGAATGTACGAGTAGGTAAAATAATATGACTGTACTTTCATATAGTAAGTACAGTCAAGTTCAGAGCCATGGGTGTAAGTTTTTAATGTAATATTACTTTACCATCGGGCTAGTGTTTCCCATATAAATAACATTATCACTTACACGTTCGAGACGTTATTTTACGTCAAAAGAAACTTACACTAGTGCTAAAAATATATACACTTTTTAACTTTTTAATATTTATGCCCTTGACTAAAAATGTCTTAAATAACAATTAATAAATCAATAATTTTATTATTTACCACTAAACACAAAAGTTTATGACATACGAGTATTAACCAGAATAGTAATTCTTATTTTCCTGAAGACCAACTATGTACAATTATTATGTACTTAGACAGACTACACAATTAAAGCCATTCCTTTTATTATGATTTTACAATATTTTAATAAAAAAGTCAGTACATATTTTATAGAATAAAAAATATCCTTCGATTTTGTGAAAAGAATGATATAAAAACAGTGAATTAGTATTAAAATTCTTGTTGACAGTTCTTGTTTAAAATTATATGAATTAAAAAAATAAGAAAGGATAATTAATGTTGTTTTGATCAAATACTACCATGACATCATATTGACCAGTAACTGAGTTAGAAATACAGGTTCTGGGTCAGGACCCAGAAAACAACCTGTATATCGTTGGCTGAGTACGCACAACACAAGCCTTCCTGAGTTTAACGTGGGGCTCAGTCAATTTGTGTAAGGATGTTCTGTAATATTTATTTATAGCCAAGAGCTAATAAATATGTACACTCTTCCACCTTAAAGCTATAACTTATCTTTTTTATCCGGTTACGCAATCTCTATATTCGGATAGTAATAATACAAGTAATGGTAGGTTAGACTTATTTTGTTGTACAAACTAGACAGGCCACAGTGGTCTGTATGGCTAAGTGCCTAAAGATTGGATTTGAAATAGTAAATATAAGGCCTAACTGAGCCGACATGCTTAATGGGACACGGGCTCCTAAATATAAGAATCATAAAAAATATATTTACGAGTAACAACCACGTGTCTGGGGTAAATTAAACGGATAAAATATTGATCAAATAAAATATACATATTTTCCTGTTTACAACAATATTACTTAGCGTGTAATTGAATTTTTTGGAAGAAGAAAATATTATTAACAATTTTAAGCTTCCTGCTCCCCTTTTTCCCGTAAAAGCATGCCGTAAATTATTTACCTATACATATTTCAAACCATAAGCCATAACCACCCGCCCTGAGTGTAAGTTTTTAACGTAACAAAACGTCACCATCGCGTTAGAGTTACCCATATAAATAACATTGTCACTTACGCGTTCGAGACGTTTTTTTACTTCAAAAGAAACTTACGCTAGAGCCTCTGAACGGCGGTACGATTTAATCTTAAAGTCATATTAACAAAAGCTAAAACAAGTCATAAACAACGTTTTAGTAGCACAATAACCTCACAACAATTAACAAATAACTTTTTCACAAAGCTTTTAGATTCCGACTGTTTAGGTCGCTTGTTGTAAGTTGAGCAATATAGCTACATAAGTAGCTACGAGTAGTTTTCTAGGAGAACACCGTTCAACACTGTCGGTGTAACGCCATGCCATTTAGTGGTCTAGTGATGGCATCATTATACTTTAATGGGATGATTATCATTTAATACATTAAGTGTTATTTTATTATTTCTTTTGTAGTGAATCAAAAATGTTACCAAAATAAGGAAAATTAGTTTAAGGTATTTAATTTATAACGCAACTGGGTTGCTTGAGTTATATGACCCCAATAGTTTTTACTTACCTACTTGATTTTTTGAAAGTAGTCAACAAGATAATCGAACCATTTTTTAAGCAGATTTATCACTGTTACGGTCCTTTTAAATAATATATTAATAGTTTATGAGTTTTACACCATGTACATAATTCGAGAACTATCAGAATGATTAATGTGTCAAGTGTATATTCCAGAAGATGCCGAGCCCTGCGTACAGCGTGGAGCTGTACCTCGGAGACGTGTCTGCCGAGGTGCAGGAGTACGCCAGAGAGCACTGCGGCGAGGACCCCGACACTCGACTCAAGGCCATCTCCGAACTACGAGATATCGTTTACGGTATGGTACCACACGAGGTGCCTCCACATGTTGGCTGAGGTGCAGGAGCAAAGGCATTCTTGAGACTTAATAAGCCAAAACAGTTCTACCATGCGATAGAAATGCATTGGCTTTTGGCAAACCCTATGTAAGGCAAGGTTTGCTGGTTACCGGTGATATAATTTTTTATAGGTTGGTAGGTGGTATTTGGTAAATCTTTGATTCTGTATTATTATCTAACGCTGAGCACACATTGGTGAATTGCCAGCAATAAATAGCTGCCAACCAAACTGTCAACTGCCATTGATTTTACAGCTTGCACGAAGCGATATCCTTTCCATCCTAATATAAGGTATCATCGATAAGCCAAGTTTTGCCCTAATCATGGAGGATAAGTGTATAATTAGTTATGCCGTATAAAATCATTACATAATCTGAGTTTTAGTTAACTGCAAAAGCATATACCTAACTGTTCAGTTCATGCTCATAAACGTTGTTTTTTACTAAAATTAAACTGTCCGAATGAATAGATACAAATAAGGTTAAAAGGGCGTTAATCTATTAATAATAAGAAACAAGATAAATAAAGAGAAAAAAATAAAAAATTACATAACCATGAAATGTCGCCCGCTTCGTTTAAATGATAACTTCGTTAAACCCTTCGAGATATTTACTAGTATACGTGTTCGCAGAACGAGGTGAATGTACGCCACACCGCATGGACGATGAGTTCCTAATCAAATTCCTTCGTGCCCGAAATTTCATACCTCAGCGCGCGCACAGGCTGGTAAGAATTTCATATCTCAGGTATATCATTGTCGAATATTGTGAAGCGTTGGTAGCTAGGCGGCGGTAACGATAGGCGTGCGACTTTCAATGCGAAGTTTGCTCGTCGAATATTTTAGTGAAGAAAAACAGTGACAGGACTAATCAACAAGGTCTAGTTGTGCTCAGCTAATGATGGACTCTAGACCCCGCGACGCTACCGCTAAAATCGATCTATTCGTAATTTTCGAACGATTGTCTCTTTCACTAGTCGGGGTAAATAAGAAAGATGCTCGAATTTTACGAACTTCGTTGTTCGCGCTACCAGGCCTGGCCAAGACTAGATTGCCAAAACGGACCCCAGGCTCATTACTCTCATAAGGACGCAGATAATGCCCAAACTAGAATACATACATATTTACCCAAAAATTGTGGGTATGTAGGTAATAACTCGTATGCCACAAGAAAGTATTGTATACGTTTTAACTAAACAAGTCCCTAGCATATGTATGTTGCCTAAGATGATAACTGCTTGGGACTTGTTTAGTTAAAACGTATAAAATACTTTCAACAAAACAGTAAAATTAAAGCTTTTGTTATTCATAAAGTAACATTCTGTTACGATCGTAAAAATGTGTTAAGCAACATTTCAATACATTCAAGTCACATTTCAATCACGACGGTTCTTGTTGACTGTTGGCGAAATAATAACACGACTGGTTGAAAGGATTCCCATCCCACAGCCCTGGTTCATAAGAAAATGATTGTTTTAATAACTGATTCCAAAATACATTTCAAACATGTAACAATTTTTAATAACATTCATTATTATCATGTAATAATTGTTCTAGGAAAATACTTTTATAATACATTTTGTTAATAAATACATTAAAATTTCTTCGTTAATCCACATTTAAAATTATCACACACCAATTTGTGTGTTACTTTGATCATTTGATCAATCTTAAGTGTAGGGATTTTTTCATGTTTTTGGACAAAAAATCTTTAGGTAGGTTATGTACTTTACGAGACCTCGCTCAAACGTAACAATAGTACATTATATTGTTATATTAATATGTATGATATTTATATTATGCTACTCAAAGTACGTAGGTGGAGTACATGAACACGTGATTCGGTCGTCGCGTCCGGCCAATGACACTACCATAGATTCAAAAGGTTTTACCTCATTGACCTAATAACAAAATCACGTGGTTTAGGATGTTTAATAACATTTATTATTAAATAATTA
This sequence comes from Grapholita molesta, assembly GCA_022674325.2. NCBI lineage: Eukaryota > Metazoa > Arthropoda > Insecta > Lepidoptera > Tortricidae > Grapholita > Grapholita molesta. Next base: position 14,884,904 of record CP053124.2, on the reverse strand, counting down.
TTTTGGAATACGTAGATTATAATTCAACCACAAATTTCGATTAAAGGAGATGATCTATTTACCTAGTCATAAATAACAAGATATGATTCTAAGTATATTTGTATTGTTTATTTGCTTTTTGCTTCGCTCTCCTTAACAGTAGCATTCGATTAGCAAGTCATACTGTTTAAATGTTTATTTGTACTTGACTTCGTATTTTTTCAGTTACAGTAAATATTAAATAGACAAAGTGTGTAATTATGTGAATACGTAATAAAATTTATAAACTCAGTGCAATCTGCAATCTTCATATTAGGTATTCGTGTTTTCGTAACATTTCGTGTTGCGTTCTCTTTATCAAAAACAGGTTTTAAATGCGACCGTTTATCACCTCATTAATATCTACCTACTAGATATTATATAATACTCGGAAATATGCTGAGTGGGTATAACGAACTCTATATTGATCTATAAATAACATATTCATGAGTAGGTATGTAATCATGAATGCAAAGTCATATCAATAGGTCATAACATCAATCGATAGGTCCGTTAATGTCTATACGTTAGACAAATAAATATATAATAGGAACAAGTTTATCTTTTTGTTATTGTGTTAAGTATGTACACTAGCTATTTGATAGATATCGATTACCGGTCGTAAATATACGTGTATATTTATGACAAACAGCGGAGAGGCCGGAATAGTACCTAAATTTTGTTACAAGTGCGGAAACTTAGTGATGTAAGAAGGACTACATTTTGAAAGTTCCGTAGTCAATTAGGAACCCTTATAGTTTCAGCATGTTCATCCGCAGCCTAGCTCAGTGATCCGTAGTACCAAAACCCGAAATTTGGCGTTAGTATGTGAATTTATCATCCAAAAAGGTGTTAAGTTAAACTACATAAAATGTTTTTTTTTCGGGTAGCTGTTTTTAGGTAGGCTGGTAGGAGTTTTTTTCCGCCTCAACTAGGTGGGGTCGTAAGGTGTGGTAAGCATGAATGATATAAATAAATAATCGTGGGTATCGAAACTATACATTTTGTGCAAAAATAATAGTGAGAAACTTTTGTGTGTGATTATATTAGTTCTCAAAGTTTTATGAATTCGAGTGCACGACTCTCAAAAATCGCCCACCAGTTCGATTAAGCAGAGGGTTGTAGTTCTAGTTCTAACCTAGACTACGAAAACTAAATAAAGTTACACGTTGTTCATGAAATGATAGTGGATTAGAAGTATGGAGGCTAAAGAATGGGCACCCATGGGAATGTACTCGTATAATTTTTGACGACCGGTCTGGCCTTGTGGGTAGTGACTCTGCCTATGAAGCCGATGGTCCTGGGTTCGAATCCCAGTCAGGGCATATATTGTGTGTTGAGCACAGGTATTTGTTCCTGTCATGGGCGTTTTCTATGTATTTAAGTATTTATATGTATCTATCTATTATATATATCGTCGTCTAGTACCTACAACACAAGCCATACTGAGCTTACCGTAGGACTAGGTTGATTTGTGTAAGATTGTCCCGAAACATTTTTTTTTTTTTTTTATAATTCGTATATACTTTGGTAATTTCATAATCAGTTACGTTCCGAAGTACTATAATGTGAGGATAATTGAACTGATACCATAAATCTAATTGAATGAGAGTCAATTATTAGGCAATAAATAACAATAATTACAGTATACATATTGTAAAAAAGTTAAAAAACCTAACTTAAGATACAAGACAAATAAACATCATAACAGTATTATTATAATGAAACATAATTGTAATGTATGCCAAATGGCGTCATCCCATTCGTGTTATGTCATGTGAATGAAAATATGGTAATCAATTTTATGAGAAGAAGACGCCCACTGATCCGAAAGTACCTAAGTATAACAAGCGTCTTTCAATACACCGATGAAGCGAAAAATTGTTTATTGGAATGTCAGATGGAACTAGTCATTAGATTTTTCCATACATTATTTTTCGTTTCGATTGCGTTTCTGCAATCGATTGGCATCTTGGCCTTACGGTCCCAGGGGGCCAATTATTCAGCGCCGAGTACTCGAATCGTGACATTTAAACAGTGTCAGAAACGAAGTAATGGTATTTTAGAAACATGTATCCTAGTGTCCATGTATTTATAATCGTGGGTATCGAAACTATACATTTCGTGCAAAAACAATAGTGAGAAACTTTTGTGTACAGTCAAGTGCAAAAATATGTACCGGAAGAATCCTTTCATAAATACGTCCTACAACCCTATTTACTGTACAATAGAGTTGCTCGGTACATATTTTTGAAACTTTGGCAGTGATCGAATTTTTACACTTGTCTGTACGATTATTTTCGGCCTCAATTTTTTTTAAATTCGAATGCTCGACTCGCAAAAATCGCCCCCCAGATCGCGCGTCATGCATTTGTAGAATCAGTTTACTTCTAAACTGGGCAGCAGTTCCCGAACTCATCCCTAGGCATAAAGCCTTCATGAATATTGAATTGTTACATGACAAATTTTTGAAAGTGATGTCTTTCGTTTCTATTTTTTGTGAGGAACAGATGTCCCTATCAGATCAATGACATAAAAGTAATACAGTCAGCAGCAGAAGTAGCTAAGCATTTGAGGTGTTCAAAATGAGGTCAACACGTCTATATTGTCAAGAGAATAAGAGCGCGTGTAGGTCATTTTGAACACTTCAAACGCTTAGCAACTTTTGCTGCTGACTGTACAAATGGTCAGAAATAATTATCATTAACATTATACTACATGGGTGATTTTTTGTTTATATAAATAAGTCCTGTTATATGTAAAAAATTACATGTGTCAAGTACCCAATTTTGCTAGGCACGAGAAGATAATGTCCCAAATAATTCTTGTGTGCTTGTTATTTAATTTTAAGTGGCAAAGTAAAAACCGCTAAGTTACGTAAACCACCACTATTTGAGCAAGTATATTAAGTTGTTTTTCTAGTTTCATTTAGTAACACACTTATCATTAATATTATCTGTAATGTTGACAGATGGTGAACTACTTTGACTTCCGACAAGATAACCAGGATTTGTGCTCAGGAGTGTATCCGTTGGACTTGCGCGCTGTAGGCGACAGTAGTATACTGGCCGTGCCCCCCTACCACGCACAAGATGGACGCCGGATCATGATCTACAGGATAGGTGAATATACCTCACCATAATTTTTAGGACCAGACTTCCGAAGTGCTGAACTATTGCTGCTGATGTACACATGAACAGCTGTCGCGTCATGAGCACCATCATCATTTATTAATAATGCCAGGCCTTCGTGGCATATCAACAAGGTGGGCTCCGTAGCCTTCGTAAGATAAGTCCAATATACATATAGGCGTCTTCTCTTCATTCCAATTACTGATTGGCGCGGATAGACGCGATGCTTCTTGGAAGAATTCGATTTAGGTAAGCAAAAAAATTAATTATACATAGTTTTTCAACTGGTTTCTGAGCTCGTTTTGAGTATAACAATTGTATTCTTATATTCGTTGTTTTATAAATGATAATAACGGTTCTACTCATGTTTAGGTATTACAATGTCTCACGAAGTTTTGAAATACTTACATTCTAAATACTTATATTTAGAATATAACAATTATTATATTCAAAACCGTATTCCGGAGGAATAAAGTTCAAATTAAACGAAAAAAAATATATGTTGGGGCTGACCAGTAATAATAAAATTATGGTGCTTTCAGATTTCAGCTTAATGCAGTCATCGTCATATAGTTGGTAGCATCCAAAGTACTTGAAAAGTTCGGTACACCATAGATTTTGTATGGTGTACCGAACTATTTGACTACTTTGAATGCTACCATCTATATGACGCTGACTGTACAATAGTGAATACACGCTTCCTTAATCAACCGAAGAACTAAATTGTGTCATCGGCGTATTTACAGGCTGCTGGGACCCAAATACAATATCCACGGACGACCTCTTCAAGGCGACGCTCATAGCTTTGGAGCTGGGTATGATGGAGCCGGCGAGCCAGATCCTGGGCGCGCACGCGATCTTCGACCTGGAGGACATCGGCTTGCACCACGCCTGGCAGGTCACGCCCGCCATCGCCTCCAAGATTGTCAAGCTAATGGGGGTAATCATTTTTACAATTTTAAACCTAGCTTGTCGGTCTGCATGGGAATCAGAAACCTCGTTAAATTGCACCCATTTCTCCTCTTAGTATTCTCCACGAAAGTTGCAAGTTATTAATACAATGGCGTATCGTACGTATTTAAAATTGCTGTACTGTTTCGTAATATAAACTTCAACAGTGAAATTCAAGTTGACTAGTTCAACTACTATTAGTCTTTTCGAGGTGTTTGATTTAAAATAATTATGTACATATTATTTTAATAAACTTTTTAATTGTCTTTTAGACATATCTCTCGGTAATATATGGTGCTTTAATTACATTTACTTTCACGTATTAAGTATACTTATTTCATTCATTTAATACTATTTTGCTATCAGCCAGCCATGTAGCCATGTGTACATTAAGTATGCGTATTAAATCTCTTTTATCTGTTTCAGTCCTGTTTTCCCGCAAATACACACGCAATACACGTTATAAATCACACATGGGTATTCGACAAAATATATAATATCTTCAAGCCATTCCTCAACGCTGAAATGCGATCCAGGATATATTTCCACGGTTATGATGTCAAATCTCTTCACAAACACATCCATCCTGACCACTTGCCAGAGAGATACGGAGGTATTTGGCCAGACTACTCTTACACGATATGGCTAGAGTCATTAAAGAAAAATTACAAAGTAGTTAAAGAGATGATCAGTTGCGGCTACAAGTTTCGAGAAGAAGAGTTATGCCCCGAAGTTGTTAGACAGCTAAAAGATGAAGGGGTAAAGTTGTCGTGAAATTAGGCCGACAATATCAAGCATAACATTGGAATGGGACCGGGACCGAGCTCGTGGAGTTAGGCGCCCCGGGTGGTCTGGCGAACAAGACAAGTATAAATTAAACCTTTCCGTGGATACAAGTCTTAGTAATAAAATCATGAACATTTTATAAACAGGTCAAATAAACAGGCTTCCAGTATTTTTTCACGTAACAATATTATGAAAATATAATGTTGTTTAAAATGAGAGAAGCAACGGCAGTGACTGAATACAGTCGGTGTTGTTTATCGAAATACTCTCCACAAAGTGGCTACCGCGACTGACTAGCAATGCATAGCATAAATAATTGAAGGAAGAAATTTAACTTGTTAGATTATTAAATGTTTAAATTTCGTGAGACTAAGCAAGTATTATATAAAAAATTTAACGCGTACTGTTAAAAAGTTGCGTTGCTTCAAAACTTAGTAACTAAAATTCAAAAGAGGATAAAAACAATTTTAGCCACAGCGTACGAGGACCTTTTCTATAAACCTTGCTAGTGCTTTGCCGAGCTCAGTAGAAATTAAGTAACATAACTAACTATGTAATGTGCTAAAGTTTTTGTATATAGACTGAATACTGTATATTTTTACAAGATTGTAAACCACCGATGAGAACTTCCTGTTATCATCAATAAAATCATGGCCTAATTAAAATTAAGAGATTTGATGACAATGTAGGTACCTATAGGTAAATTGTATTTATATCTAGTACAAGTTCCTTAGTTTAAGACGTTTTAGTTTACTTATTATTAATAAGTTATTAAGCAAAATAAGTAACGGCGAGGATTTTTAGATGATACATTTGATTTAACGCGGTGTTAAATTTGCTAACCACATCATAGCGGAAGTTAAACTTAGTTAAGCTATGTACAGATCGTAGATATATTTTCACAAGTGTTCTTTTCAGGAGATGAGCGGATATTAGGTTTAAATTTGTTAAATACGAGTAGGCAGCTATGGTTTTACTAAATATTTGACTACATTTTGATACGGAATAATACGGAAATTTATCAGTAATTATGTCTAAAACCACTGCTTACTTTTTTAAATTTAGTTTTTTTGTTTAGTATGTGGAATCAATTTATAAGTTTCATATCGTTTATGCTCTGTAAATTCGTCTTTAAATAAGAGGATTTCAAAAACACGTCGCTATTTTGCAATTTACTTAGGTAAATATGTTCATTTTCTAGTTAGTCTGTTTCTCTGTAAATGTTAAGTTTCTTTTCTCGGTATGGTTAGGCGTAATTAGACTATGTTGATTTAACAAATCGTCAAGAATCTGTGATATAAAAGTGTGTTTGATTTAAATCTTAGTTGCGTATCTTACGACATATTTACAGGAGGCTGATTTTTTAAAGTTGTGCACTCGAATTCAAAATTTTAATGATGAAAATAATCGCACAAAAAAATCATTATTGTTGCATAAAATGTATAGTTTCATTACCCACGACTGTTAATTTCTATAATTCATATTTCTAAAATACCATTTCTGCGTTTCTGACAGAGTTTAAAATGTCATAATTCGAGTACTTGACGCTCAAAGATCGGCTCCCTGTTCAGCATTTGGGCAAGTTTCATCTTGACACACGCAATCGTTTTAAGTTCCGTTTTACGAGTGCCTATTGGCAACTAATAATATTGTCAGCTATTGTTACTTCGAAGGCAAGTTGCTTTAAACTTTTTATTTATAATTAAATATCTATCAGCGTTATTTTTATTTACATGCGCTAATTATGCAAAATAGGAAAACATATTTAAAAGTAGGTTAAGAAGGTAGGATTGAGTATTACTACTCGTATTCTATGATTTATATACCTACTGATATAACTATTGATTAATGAACCATGTAAAAATAAGTTACGTAATTAACATTATATGCATTCCACTAAGTATTGTGCCATTGTTTAATTTAAATTCCACCTTCCCTACACCTTTGACAAAAGGACTGTACATTTCAATTCGCGAAGTTATTTGACATTTCCCAAATACCCAAACCGCGTCTCGAAATGATGAACGAGCAACAGAACGTGTATAATTTTCAAAGTACGATGACCCTTTCAAATCTACCGTGATTACCAGTGCACACACAGAATACTTCCCGATGGCTTAAGTATTGTTAGAAGTTGGCACAATAGAATATTAAGCTTCATAATTAATGGGAATGGTAAACTTGTTTATTGTTTTCTTCCTAAGGTGACTGGAATAATTTTGCTATATAAAATCAAATAATTTCACAGTGATGATTTGACGCGAGAGAAGATCTCTGCCAAAAATCTTTCATCTGTATTGTGTACCAATATGTAGTGGCGTGGTACCTACATTTTTTCTTAGGCAATATGGGTTTGGCTTTCATGATCATGTGCCAAAGTAAAGCGGTTGGTTAATCTTAATGGAAAGTGTTGGAAAGTTAGTACAATACGGTATTTATTATCATCACCATATCAGCCGAAGCACGTCTACTGCTGGACATAGACCTCCTACAAGCAACCCACAGTGACCGGTTTTGCGCCACCCGCACCCAATGGATTCCTGAGATCGTCACCAGGTCGTCGCACACTGGAACCCGCCCATACATTGCTGTGCTCAAAACCTAACTTTGCAACGACTCGTCATTTCACCTTGTGGTTCGCCACGTGGTCGCCATACGCGAACTTTTACGCCCATACGGCCAGCAGTTCTGAGTGCGATGTGCCACTTAAGTTATCATAAAGTTATATAGTGTTCTTATTATTTTTCCTTATATAAATACAATTTGATAGTACTGCCTACCTACCTAATATTTAGGTAGCTTTATCTGTTAAATGCTAGCTGTCGAAGGTTCTGGGTTGTTTGTTCAGCTAGCTTAGTTTATTCTACTTCGTAGGGGCAACAACCGTGAAGCTCAGGAAACAATAGCAATAGGCAGTTTGTTGGCTCGTGCGACTTCCGTACCCCGTCCCGTCCCTATATACTGCGCGTTCTAATACTTACACATAGTAAAATGTTACATGGAAAATTGAAACGTTACTTACTCTTAGTTGAGCCAGTCCTAGGAAGTAGGTAAGTAGTTCCGCAGCCACACAAAAGTACCTCTCGTCTAAGCTGTTACCTTAATCACCTGGATACGATTTAAATATGTGTACGGTTTATATATTATAAAGAAATGATCAAACGAGTTAGTATAATAATATACTTTTTATTTGTTTACTTATAAAACATCACCTTCACTAATGGCATCGTTAATGTCATGTGTCTTCACTTTTTCATTGGCAGATTCCTCTGATATCTTGACTAAACAGGATGGATGGAGGTCTTTAGACCGCCGAACGCATCGAGGAAATTTAAAATTAGATATGGGTTTAGAACTTTCTGCGTCATACGTGTTGTTTGTCTCCGGAATAACGGTAAAATGCCGATATTTATGGAATATTTTCTTTAATCGATTTACGAAACAGTTTTTGGGCGATTTTGGGGAAGGCAAAAGTTGATGTAGAGATAATGTAGGTCCGTCACTTTGCTTGAATCCAAATCGAACATGTTTTTCGGGTGATGTGGTTCTATTGGTGTTTGCTAATGGGACGCCTTCAATGACACTAAATTGGCAGCAGCTTTGAGAGGTTAGAAGTGGCTTCACCGGTAAATTTGTCTTCTCTTGTAGTCTTTTATTAAGGAAACGCAAACTAGCCGTATAGAATGATTCCTCATCTTCAGATTCCACTAGTGATCTATTTAGTGCAGTAAATGATTTAATTAGTGTTGTCTCTCTATTAAGTTTTATAATGTTATCTTGTTGCATCCCTGGCTAATTAAACCTACGAATTTAACTTTACTGTTCATGTTTAAACTATCATTGGATTTTCTTATTAATACAATTTAATAAAATTTATTATGCCTGTTCAAAAACTCAGAATTGACAATTTCGTTTGAATTTGCCAACAACTGTCATTATATTATTTTTAGTCCTGGTTATTTTGTGTTTTTTTATTACAACATGCAGGTTATACTAGTGTATAGGGCTTGCGTAGATTCATTTTGTAATATACATAAATCATACTCGTATTACTTTTATATATTTTCTTCTCATTCTTAAATGCTTACAGAGTCAGACAGAGGTCAAAGATTTACTTATAAAACAACCCAAAGTTTAGTTTTGGGGGATAAAGCTGTTGTCGCGTCCGTGGGCTTTAGCTCTAGATACTCACACGTGTCCCCTGGGTAGCGCCAAATGACCAGCACTCTCTGGTGGTAGGCTTTATAGCCGCGGCTTGTCACCACCCTGCTGTCTAAGCCATGTCGCTAAATGATCTTCGGATCATGTTCCGGCATGAAGACAGTAGCAGCCATTTTTGGGAAGGCGGGTCTGAACGGTATTGCTCTGCTTGCAAGCCGGTTTCAGTACCATCTGTTTGTTGCACCGGATGCCTGGTCGCGGAGGGTAGCGGGATCCGAAGCACGGTTCTCCGCTGGCCGACCGCAGGTAGTTGGGGGCCCAAGTAGGGACTTAGCTAACCCCGAAAGGCTGCCCCGCCAACTGTAAAAAATCCCGGAGATGCGCTGTAGTGCCAGTTTGCGACCGGAGAGAGGACCCGACAGCCGTCTTCGGGGGGGTTCAGGCGTCACCGCAGTCTCCAGACCAGGCTTCCAATGTGTAGCAGACTGTTTGTGTGCTGCTGGGCGAGCAGCTTTGCACCTGTTCAACTGCCGCCTTCCCCGCTTATTCATACTTCTCATGGCTAAAGTTAAAAGATCGAGCAAGTGTTCACAGCGGAGGCGCATTCTCTCCTTTAAAGTGCACCTCTCGAACATCCGAGGCTTGCACTCTAATCTCGTGCCAGTCCACCACCATCTCGAGACTGAGAAGCCCCACTTGCTCTGCCTCACCGAGACGCAGATCAGATGTCCCATGGACGCGTCGTATCTGCACTACCCGGGATATGCCCTGGAGCACTCTTTTGTGCAAAAGGCTGGCGTGTGCGTGTATATTCGCGATGACATCTGTTATCGGCGTCTCCGTAACCTTGAGGACCGTAACCTTTCCTCTTTATGGCTTCTGGTGGACCTCGGCGTTGAACAAATTGTTTACACCGTGGTTTACCGATCGCACAGCGGTGACCAGGAGACAACCAGGCTCTTTGAACAACTTAGTGATGCGGCGGGTGTGGCTCAGCAACGGTACCCGAGTGCGCAATTGGTTTTTCTGGGGGACTTTAACGCTCATCACGAGGAGTGGCTGTGCCCATACCAGTTCACTGACCATGCAGGGAGAGAGGCACGCAAGTTTGCGTTATCGCTGGATCTCTCTCAGCTGGTCGACCAACCCACCCGCATTCCGGATGTTGCGAGTCACACGCCTAATTGCCTGGACCTTCTGTTGACTACCGATCCGGATAGATACAACGTGTCAGTGTCATCCCCGTTGGGAACTTCTGACCACTGTCTGGTGAAATCTGTGTCGCACCACTCACCTCCTGTCCTTAGCCCGAAGGGCATGCGCCGTGTGTGGCGATACAAGTCAGCAGATTGGGATGAGATGCGGCATTTCTTTGCATCATATCCTTGGCTGCCAACCTGTTTCAATAGTGATGATCCGTCGAGCTGTGCAGCAGCTGTCACTGATGTGTTGCGTCGGGGTATGGAATATTACATCCCCTACTCCGACGTAGCTGTTGGTGGCGCAGCTCGCCCGTGGTTTAATGCTGAGTGTGCTCAGGCGGAAGCGCTTAAGCACGTGGCGTATTTATCATGGGTTGATGCTCGTAGTTGTAAAGCTTCGGATGTACACGTAAAGAAACAGTCCTATAACAAAGCTGCCAAGTACTGCAAGAAGGTCATGCAGAAAGCTCGATTCCTCCATGTTCGTCGTGTCGGGGCCAAACTTGCTGCATACCCATCTGGGAGCAAAGCGTTTTGGTCTCTCGCGAAATCGGCTGAGTTGAATTTCTGTCGCCCATCACTACCTCCACTGCTGAAACCGGACGGTTCACTGGCCCACACTGCGGAAGAGAAGGCGAACTTGTTTGCCTCTCTATTTGCGGAAAATTCACATTTAGACGCTGGTAGTGCCATGCCTCCTTCTTTGCCCCGCTGCGAAGTATCAATGCCAGAGGTGCGTATTCATCAAAGGGAAGTACTGAAGTCACTACGCTGTCTAAATGTGAATAAGGCTAGTGGTCCCGACGGTATCCCAGCAGTCGTTTTAAAAACGTGTGCCCCTGAGTTGTCTCCTGTTTTGACGCGCCTGTTTCGTCTTTCCCTAAAGTCGAGAAAAGTTCCCGAAGCGTGGAAGCTTGCTAACGTGCAGCCTGTGCCTAAGAAGGGTAGCCGTGCGGACCCATCCAATTATCGTCCCATTGCAATCACTTCCATACTCTGCAAGATTATGGAACGTGTATTGAACAACAAGCTCCTTGCGTATCTTGAAGGTAACGATCTCCTTAGCGACCGGCAATACGGCTTCCGCCGAAAGCGGTCTACTGGGGACCTTCTAGTGTACGCTACCCACATTGCGGCGAAACGCGGCGAAGCTCTCGCCGTGTCTCTCGACATTTCCAAGGCCTTTGATAGGGTTTGGCATGACGGCCTTCTGGGCAAGCTCTCTGCGTACGGAATCTCTGCTGGTTTGTGCTCTTGGATTTCTGATTTCCTGAGGCAGCGATCTATTAGGGTCGTAGTGGATGGTTGCTCATCGGATCGCGTTGCAATTAATGCCGGAGTGCCTCAGGGTTCAGTTCTTTCAGCTACCCTCTTTTTGCTGCATATAAACGATTTGCTAAAGCCCGGTATCTTTGGGTATGCAGACGACAGCACGGTGACTGAGAGATATATTCCTGAGGCCCAAACTACTAGTGGAGAGACCGAATCCTTTAGGGAAGCTTTGGTTGAGCGAACGAACCTGACCTTGAAGGCCGTTGACGAGTGGGGCGAAGCCAACTTGGTCCGGTTTAACGCTTCCAAGACACAGGCGTGTTTATTCACAGCCAAAAGGAGCCCTTTTAACTTGGCTCCTGCTTTCCAGAATGTTTCATTAGCAATTTCGGACCACCTCGAACTACTTGGGCTGAAATTAACTACTAAGCTGAACTTCGGTGCCACTATTGAGGCCAAAGCGAAATCCGCTGCTAAAAACTTGGGGTCTTACACAGGGTGAAGCGGTACTTCACGCCGGAACAGCTTCTAACACTTTACCAAGCTCAGGTTCGATCGTGCATGGAGTACTGTTGCCATCTTTGGGACGGGTCTGCCAAGTATCAGCTGGCCGCTTTGGATTCAATAGAGCACCGTGCTCGCAAACTCATTGGCGATCCTGAATTACTCAGTGTAAGGTTACAAAGCCTTGAGCACCGTCGCAGGGTTGCTAGTTTGTCTGTGTTTTACAGGATACATTTTGGAGAGTGTGCACAGGAACTGCACGATTTAATTCCGCCATCTCCGTTCCTCCACCGGACATCCAGACGAGGGGAGCGGTTTCATCCTTACGTTGTGAATATTCCATTCATTCGCACGAAGCGATTCGCTTCTACCTTCCTAATGCGGACTGCTAAGGAATGGAATTCGCTCCCTTCGTCTGTATTCCCGGTAAGATATAATTTGGGTCTTTTCAAGGCAAGAGTGAATAGGCTGTTACTGAACCAGCGTGCTACACCCTCGACCTCGTCGTCACTTTCCATCAGGTGCGACTGAGGTCAAACGCTGGTCAGTTTTTTATAAAAAAAAAAAAAAAAAAGATAAGGCCTGGATAAGAAGAAAATCCTTTGTTTTTACTTATCTCTGGGTATGTAAACGGAAGTAGGTAGTCAGCGGAGAAAACATTTAATACAGGGTCGTCGCCCTGTGGAGATCGATCTTTAACCCTGAGTGGCACTGCAGCAAAGGTACATATTCCTAGACTAATGTTTGTGTCCCGGATTGACTTATTTTTGATTGAGAGACTTTGAACTTACTTGTAACAAGTTAAAGGAATCACATTTTTTATTACTTCTGTTTTGTTCAATCGTTGGAATTCAAGAAAGTAATTGTGGAAAACTAATATTCAACATAAGAAACGTAACGTATGTCGAGGGATAAGATGAAGCTAATGCAGCAACATTCTCATGAGAATTCGTCAATTGATGGATCCTAAAATAATTTCCAATATATAAATAGATTGGCTTGTTTGTTTCTTCAAGTATTGACGTATGAACACCGCTAATTATTGATTTGAACTGTCGCAATTATCCGACAGGTAAAGTCAATATAAGGCATAGGAAATTTCCAATGAAAGGGAAAAGTACCTAACCTAGTAGAATACTGTTCGGACGATAGTTTTGCTCGTAAGCTAGTTCAGGCGCTTTAAGGAAGTTGAATGTGTGTGTTTAAGCTATTAGTATTGGCGATAAGCGTTACGTATATAGTTGTTATTTTCTAAGCTGGCCGTTCTGCACTCAAGACCCTTTTATGCTACCGCAAATAACAAATAATAGCAAGTAACAAATCAATGCATACAAATAACAACCATCTGCTTTAAGTCACAAGGTCGATATTGCAGTAATAGGACATAAAAGGCCGCACTCAGGTAGGTCGCTGGCCGTGTAGTGTATCCACAAATTTTTACAACTGATTGTTAATTTTTGGAAAGTGTCCGGCTAATTGTTTGATGATCAAGTATTTTTATTGCATTAGAGAATGTTTACTTTATGTAGCCGAAGTCGTAAATATTATCGCCAATACAAACACAGCCAAACAATAAGCCAAAAAAGTCCAGGAACACGTAAGCAGGTCGTCAGGTATGAGCGATATCAAAAATGGAGCAAAGTAATACATTAGGAGAGCAGTGACACTTAAAAGCGACTGAATATGATATGAACAGAAGTTGACAATAATTGCATCCCTTCTCGTTTTCATAAATAGGTGACTCATTACATTGGAATGCGGTGCGGATCTTTTCTCGTGTGATACATGCGATATAGTTACTAGTAATCGGTCGGCTTTATCAATAGTATCATTGTTCTAAAAGACACCTGCACTTTAATGAATGCATTGACTAATAAGACTTTTACAGATTTGCAAATTAAAACAATTAGAAAAATATCCTACAATAACATAAGTTGTGGACCCACTACATCGTTGCAACGCAGACCACCGGCTGAGTATCCATTTCGATGACACAATGCCTTTGCTAAAAAGTAAAGCTATTGCAATATCGACCTTGTGACTTAAAGCAGATGGTTGTTATTTATATGCATTGATTTGTTACTTGCTATTATTTGTTATTTGCGGTAGCATAATAGGGTCTTGAGTGCAGAACGGCCAGCTTAGAAAATAACAACTATACCTACCGTAGAAACGTTACGTACCTTTTTCAATTATATCATTATTCTGCGCACCCCATATAAACCTGTCAAAGGAAATCGAGATTTGTATTTATTATGAGATTGATGAATAATTTCAAACTGGCTTTTGCAAATTGCTGTCACTGCTACGATACGAGTAGTAACTGTTGTAATACGAGAGTAACCATGTCCTACTGGTGCTTGCTAATGAATTTATAAATAGGAAATCCTACACATCCTCACCATAATTTAGCCAGGAAACTATTGAGTAAATTGACACTAAACAAATGACGTGAGAAATAAACGCCTACTTCTAAGAAGAGGCAATAAACTATTTTTGGGTTTACATATAACGAACTTGGTAAATTCTCGTTCAGTTAAGATCTTAAGATAATTCTTAATAACTTTATGCTTTTCATACAACTGTTCTACCACAAATATACTTTCCTAATATATTGGATACCAACAAACTCAATACTGTTGAATAAGAAATTGTGCCTAAAAATAATCTGAATATTCTTTTAGGTACCAAACTGATACCGTTTGGTACCTAAAAGAATATTCAGATTATTTTTCTGACACTGCGAGTTATAAATATAAGTTACAATTTGAGTCGGACAACACAGAACTTTTAAGCGATATTACAATTTTATAAACACAGATCGATAGGCAATACATTCGCAAGTTTTGTTATGGTACCTACTCTAGCAGTAGTATGTACCTACATATATCACAGAAAACAGCTTAAAAAAATGGCAGCAGCATCCGTCGACACCGAAGCAACAGCTAATAATAATCACCAGCCCGCCTGCCAAGCGTGGCAACTATGGCAACATCCACTAGGTAGTATATTTTAGACGCCATTATTGGCATAATAAAAATAGGGGTATTCTTTTTACATTTAAGTCAGTTTGGTTCCCAGACGAAGTAAATATTTTTATTAATATCTTTGAATGAAGTATTACTGGCTTTTAAAAATAACAAGTCTTCTTTCAACAAAATATCCTATCCACGATATTTATCCTCCTGTTGCCCAATGACCTATTAAAAGGTCTCACAATTTGTCATTTTGAATCTTTACCTTGTCAAAATAGAATCGCATTTGTCTTAGCAAGTTATGACACCTGGGCGGCAAGAGGTTAAGGTATACTTACCGTTGATTTCCTATAGCCTTGGGACGGCCTGTAGGTAGGTCGTAGGAAAGACAAAGGCTTTGTTCTCTTGGTCTCTTTGTAATTAGGTACCTACTTATAGCTACAGTAGCAGCTGAGCCCCTTTTTACGCAGTGTCCCTCAATTCTAGTCACGGGTGTTGGAGGGTTTAATCAAACGGTTGTAAACATATCGGGGGCGGCCGTTGACTCTGCTACTTCTGGATCGTTAATCCTTCGGATAAGGGCCTGTGCCAGTTAAGCGGATAGATTTACATCTTGAAAGGGTATTATCACGAGAGCGGTACTCATAAATTTCAATGAAGTTTAGTCACTTAAAACATAAACAGTGACAGTTTTACAAAATATTATCTCTCCGCGAAAACATATTCAATTTTCTATTGTGTTCTGTTCTCATTCCTGCTTGTGATGACCGCACAGTAGTTTTGTTCCGTCGTCGAGAACTTCAAAGCATCAAACATTTACGATGTTTACTCGGCAAATAGGTGCACTTTTAACATCTGCCGTTCTGAACTGCTTTAAAAAATATCAAGGCAATGGCTCGGCCTTCTTATTGACCTAGACATGTCGTTATTTGTAACATCAGACTGTAATAGATATCTGTTATTTAGATTCAGTTATCGGTATCATTCGTCATGAGGATCAATATTCTAGGTTGACCTTAAAACGAGTCGAGTGGCGTCGGTGCGTTGGCGCCGCTGCGCCCGGGATGATTAGCAAGGACTGTTCTAGTGTTTCTAGTGTTCATTACAATAACGGCCATTGTAATACATTTATATCTACTGAGATGGCGGGACGGTTGCAGAACTTAAATTAAATTATTAAGGGTTTTATTGGGTAACGTGTGAGTTAAGAACCGAGGACATTATTATACGTAAGATATCATCTTATACGGTACGCATTAATTATGTATATTGGTATGATACTATAATTATTAAAACCTTTAGTCAATGTTGATTTATAATTCGTTTAATAATTTACTAGATTGTGTGACAAAGAAGAGACGGAGATAATATTAACCATTGCTATATCAGAAACAATACCACTATCATGAAGTACCTACAAAGCATGTCAGTGTTTACATTGTGCAACATGGAAGTAAAGGAATGACCGAAATTGTAAAATGGTTTACTAAAAATTTTAATAAATACCTCCTGTATATGCAATATGTGACTATTGGTTCAATACAATATTTTCATCGTAAAAAGAAACAAACAAAGACTACACAAAATCATTAAAAGAAGCGAAGGTTTAAATATCACTTATGTCCCTATTCACCCCGTTATAAAATCTTGTTTAATTTAATTATTTTATATCCCGACGTCTCGAACACTTCGCGGCTATCGTGGTCAACGGTTAGTCTATCGTTGTTCTAGAGAAATACTTGAATATTGATGTCAAATACGAGTATATCGTGAAAGATAAGTATGACTTAGTCACCGTTTCTTCGAACCTAGCTTGCCCAGTAGATACTGCAGTCTACAACGGCAGCTGTTAGTCAAGTCATGTAATATTTCGTAGAAATTCTATGATTTAGTTCATAATGTAAGAGTAAATCTTCTATATAGGAAGCAGTGCCGGACCACAGCAGTCTCAAACGGAGCCAAATATTATTTCCATGAATGTCCATTCCGTCATTGCATCAACTAATGTGCCAAAAGTAAAGTATTCAGAAATTTTTAAACTTATCTGCTGTTATATTTGATTAATAATTACTTTCATAATGTAAACGCAATCCTCAACCCTTGTACAGAACGGCAGTATCAACTTCGTACGTTACCGCCGATAACCGAAGTCTTTTTCTAAATTACGAAGGTTCTTCTAAGATTTCATGCAATGTAGGTTGTATTTTGACGCATGTACTTGCCTATTCCTACATTATAGGTAATGGCGCAGTCGATGTCTGAAATAGAGCATTCGCGAACCGTCAATGCTACGGCCGCCGCTATTTTCAAAGCGAAGGTGATCAGTAATTAAACAAACACGTACCTATTTTCAATACTTAAAGCTTGCGACATTCTTCCTGGGATTGCCAATATTGCAAAACCAGTGAAGGCTAAGGCCTCGCATATCTTATTCATGACAATTCTCTTACGCGGAAGCTGTATTATTGGTTTTTCTTTGAAATGGCGGAAGGAAAGTTTTGTAGTGAGTTATTCGCGACATCGCTATTCATGTAAAATATTCTTTCTATTGTTTTAAGTATTACAGTTAAGTGAGAGCAATGATTACTACTTCAAGGGTTCAGAATCCGTGTACTAATTGCCATTTTTACAGGGCTGTTGACCTTTTTACTGCGTCTCGGCGCCGATTTGATGTTTTCCGCACATTTTTCACCGCTTTCTCGGCGAATGGTCGTTAAAAACAAATATATTACTTAAATGTAACTCCGGGTGCAATCAAAGTCTTATTGAGTGTACTGAGCGGAAGGCGGATCTCAGAAGCCTGTTCATTAACAGAAATTTATTATTCACATATAATACATTTCCGATTCCTTTGCTATACATATGTATGTACAACTTACACCAACTAAAATACATTATAATCGCGCGATTTGTTACTTTCTTTGACTACGAGTAAGAATTTCTGACGTAAAAACATTAGAAAATACAATATAATGTAAGTGATCTTAGCCTACTCAAGGTTTGCATACACACTTGATTTCTCGTACATTCGTTTTATCGAATCTTCCGAGTCCGACATTTATTAATGAATCTATCTTACAATTCAAGATGTTTTGACATCTCTTACCCTCGCTTTGTCCATGGCCAATAGGAAATATATTTTTCACCTCAGCAGCTCGAACATGTCTACTTTCCTCACTGCAGGGAGTGAGGAAAGTGCGACTTTCCTCACTTTCAGAGAGTGAGGAAAGTTGCTACTTTCGTCACTCCAGGGAGTGAGACAAAGTAGCTTTTTAATTGACGACCGGACTGGCCTAGTAGGTAATGACCCTGCCTAAGAAGCCGGTGGTCCCGGGTTCGAATCCCAGTCAGGCCATTTATTTGTGCGATGAGCACAGATATTTGTTCCTAAGTCATGGGTGTTTTCTATGTATTTAAGTATTTATATGTTTCTATTTATTATAATAGGACATAATGGACTCCCTTATCACCACTACCACGTTCGGACCCTCACAAATTAATCAAATATTATAATTTTGAAATGTACATATATTTTCAAATGAAAAATGTTTAAACAAAATATTAAGTAATGAAGCCAGTGCAGTCGCAGATAAAACACTTAAATGAATGTGGTTAACTTGATGTTAATTTTTTTACAAGATTTTATTTAACTTGATGTTTGTATTTGTATATTTATCCGGATGGAATCTTGCAACTCAATTTTGAAGCAGACATCTTTAACCGATTGAGCTGAAATTTAGCACACAAAATTATGTAATTTCGGTTACAATGCAATATTATGGTACCACTGATCTGATCTGATGCTGGAGTTAGAAGGTAGCAAAAGCAACTCCTAAAATACACAAGATTAACCCGTGGTGTTTTAGGCTCATTAGAATCCTTTCGAAGAGTAGATGACGATTGTGAAAAAAAGTACAGTCGGCAATAAAAGCTTGTACTAAAATGAAATTTTTGGCAACTTATTTAACCTTTAATAATAATTATGTTCTTACTACTGAGGTGAAAAGTTGTATGTGTCACACTAGAGTAAAGTTATTTTACATCTCGTGTTTTTGAGTGCCTCGCTACGCTCAAGATTCTAACACTAGAATCACTCGCTACGCTCGTGATTCAATTATAGAAACTTTCGCTTACTCGGGACTCAAAATAAACACTCGCAAGAAAAAACAACTTTCCTCTCTTGTTGCACAAATAACTATTTTTTAACTGTTTTGTTTATACCAATCAAAAGGGACTACAATTATATTTTCTAAAGTTTCAAGGTAAGCAAACAGTAGTTTACTGGAAATTAATACTGTTGGTCAGAGCACCTATTAAAACATGTAGCAAGGTGAACCAAAGATTATGGGGCAATAAAAGATAGGTGATTTAGTGTTTAATAATCTTCATTACGTATATTTCAATAGGTATCCAAGAACGATAAGGATTAAACAATTTTAAATTAGCAATACTGTTGTGTAACTGTGATATTTGCGTATTATTGTCTACTGTAAACTAAACGCATTGTGTAACAGTGGCACTTCAGCGGCCAAGCCATAAATTTGCTAGCACATAAACATGTTGCTGCTGGCCATACTTCGGTCCCCTGCGCGTAAAGCAACGCATGAATGAATAGGCCACTGAAATCTATAGCCATAGAATAACATACGTGATGTACAGAAGTGTCATGACGACGTATTTTAAGATGTTGGCGTACGCGTTACATTGACGTAGAAAATCCTACCACTTAGTCATACTCCTAATGAAGCAATGTAATAATTTATTTTAATCTCTACTGTTCATGACGTTGTGTGCCCAGAAATGCCAATTAAGGACTATCCATATGTAGTTTTCTTAAACCGAAACTTTTTTTCTTAAAACTAGTTAATGTTACAAACAAACATTAAGAGAAAAAATATCTTACCTTTAATAAGGTTAGATCAATCAAGTAATTCATGCTAATCGTATAATCAGGTCATCGTGCTATCGAAATGATTTGTTTGATCTAAGTTTGTAACTACTTTTTGCTACACATGAAATTTAATGTGTATTTCTCAATGAGTCCTGACATGTGATTGATACGATCTACTGAAGGCCTTTTTAACTAGAGGTGCATGGCATATGGCCAATTATAACAACTACGAGTACTTAACTACTTACTACGTTCAATATAAAAAAGGCCCTTGAGGCTTTGTACCAAGGATACTGGCGGCATATCCTCTTTATATCGCAATGCTGATACGTTGTGCGTAGAAGCCGCCAGCTCTTGGGTTACTACTTAGGCAACCAGATCTATAATGTTTTTTAATAATTTCTATAGTTGTACAAACCCATTTCATCAGTGTAAAAATGCGGCAAATTCAACATTTCTATGTGTAGTAGGACAAAGATGTAATCACCGTATTCTATGACCATACGGTGATTTCACATTTCAAATGACGTTTTATTTAAGTACAATGATTCGGTTTTCATTGTATTAAATTTTAAATTGTAGGTGCGAAGGCGTATGACAGCATTACCAAAACGTTTTAATTACAATTGGTATCTGATTCATCCACTGATTCTGTCAGTGAATACTTTAGTTTTCGGTACATTGCTACTGCGGTAATTCATACATGGGATGA
The DNA here is from genome assembly GCA_022674325.2 of Grapholita molesta. Classification (NCBI taxonomy): domain Eukaryota; kingdom Metazoa; phylum Arthropoda; class Insecta; order Lepidoptera; family Tortricidae; genus Grapholita; species Grapholita molesta. The sequence continues at coordinate 14,864,301 of CP053124.2, read as the reverse complement.
AATACAAAACTACTATGAACTATTTATGAACACAGATCATTTTATTATAAGAGATTATGTATAGAAATAATAATTTCTACTCTCGCTACGTGATTGTGGTTGGTCTCATCACCGTCAGCCAACCTGGGCCCAGGCGCGCCTAGGCGCCCAAACGCACAGTCTGACAATTGGCCCGATGTATTTTAGTATATACGTTTTAAAAAAATATTATGAAACGTAATAACAGAAGAAAGATATATAAATAGAATAACATGTCTCGTATACATGAACCATTCTTCTCATCTGTAGTCTGTGAGCATATTTAACCTCATTCGTTCTACTTTCCCTTACGCAACACGCTGAACATTTTATGAATGGAGTGACCGGTAGATATTTATTATTCAGTATTAAATTTTATTAAAATCCTACATCTGTCTTGAGTTATTTTCTTAAAACGATTCTGCTAATCGACCAAAAGTAGAGCAGTGATAGATGCAATCTACGAGTAAATAATGAAATGAGGTTAATCGTGGTAGTGGAACTTACTCGATAGTAAAATTACCTGAAAATCCGTTTAGGTAATGTAGAAATATTTGCGTACAGTTAATAAGAATTTAAGTTAGGATATTTTTTAAATAGCTACATTATCTGCAACCGTCTGTGGCATCTAAAAATCTTTGATATGCACGTTATGTACGTTTTACGGGCAATAATGTTATGTTACAAATTAAGGAGGTGACTAATTGGCTAGTCAGAGTATTATGGGTGCCTTAGATTATATTATCTTAGCAGAAAGTTTTAAATATATTGTTTTCCTTTATTTTCGTGTTGGCGCGACCACGTCACGTTCGAGTCGTAGGCGTTTCATTCATAAACTTAACACACAAACAAACTCTACTATCACCAACATAGACAGATTTATTGACCAACGCAAACATAAGTCATAGTTTAATAGTTCATATGTTTACAGCAAAATAAATATACAGTGTTATTTAAAGCTTTTAATTTTAAGTTAATTTACGCAATGATATTTTTTAGTTCTTTATGAAATAGACGAATATAATATTATTATGAACTGTCGTATGTAATATTACCGTGCCAAGAGTCGAATCCGGGACCACTTGCTTCGCAGGTGCAAACATGGCCATAAACATAGGTTAATAAAGATGAAACCACAAGCATTTTAGATTAATTTTGCATACACCACACTTTCTATATACATCTAGTTAGTTGCTCTCTTCGACATAAATTACAAGATGTATAAAATCTGTACATTATTTTGTTATTTCCGTTCCTTTGATATTTCTGTAAGCTTTTTTTGACCTGCCCTTTTTCTCATATTACAATTACTTTAGTTGTGCGTAATATGAGTTATCCTTAACAAAAAATCGACATAAGTTTAGCACAAAGAAACGCAAACTTTGATCGACCAGATTTTGCACGTGACATTGGTTAATAATAGGGTCACAGGCTTAGGAATATGGGTAGTTGAACCACTCGCTAAAGTAAAAGAAAAATATGTTTTGATTCAACACGTACATACGTAACGTAACTACATAAGAACATCTCCAAGAGCCATTTCCCGCTGTGTTCAAACGCGGTTTCCACGCGGAAATGGCGACGTTTAAAGGGTCGACCTACTTCTTGGTTACGTCGTATAATAAGTTCCTACACAAATCCTATCACACAATGCTAGGCAAAGCTCTGAAATAACAACAACAAACCTTATTGTTAGAGCAGTAAGGATTTTCATATATTACAGTTGATAATAGATCTTGCATAATTTAGCGGGAAATCATGCCTGAAACAGACCTACATCGATTAAATTCAATATAACGACGGTGTCACAATACTACTTCTGGGAAAGTTTGCTAAGTGTGTCATCATCGTTAAATCTAAAAATGAGTTCTTAGAACGGGAGAAACAAAATGTCTAATCAATTCGGTTACAGTTGGTACGTTACACAAATATGTATACATTTTTATTACAAAAATTTCAAAAATCTTAACAGGTATTTATACATAGATCCATCCTAAAGGCTTCTTTGTAATTTAGGAATTGTAAATGAGTGTAGGTAAAGTTATACTTTTAATATTCCATCCATAGAGCATGTTATTATAACAATGGAAATAATAATTTCAGTTTCCTTAAGCAGTACGACAAGTTTGTGATCTAATGAAGCCCGGTATTCGAGAAACAGAAACAATAACCCAAATAAATCCGGATGTTCGCTCTAATGTGTCTGCGCTCTGCGGTTGTGCAACGCTTGCGACAGCGTGCTGAATGAGCGCCGGCGCAGCCGCAGCGGCTGCCAAGCAGCCCACAACCTATACTCGGTACCTGCTCATGTGTACGAGACTATCTGTGTATAAATATTATTTGGGGTTTCACTGTGTGTATCCATTCATCTGCGATCTTACGTTCATATAGTAAAGATAAATTCCAAACAATTACCAAAACTAAGGTTACTACGTGAATTTATTTTATCTTTCTATAACTATATTTGTGTTCCCGATCTCCAAGCTGCCGTCAGTTTCCTTTTCTGTGGGCAACGCAATCGTAATTTTATTGCGTAGTTAGAGCTATTACAATTCAGTTTTTTTTCCATTGGGTAAATTATTAAATTTTCAAACCCGAGTCTCAAATACTTGTTGTAGAAGCTATATTCAAGTTGGTTCGAGTAACTTAATAAAGGGATGTAGTCTTTCGGCGTAATTCATAAATTAATGTCAAACCTAATATTAGTAACGTAGTGTGTTAATATATTTAAAGTTCCTTTTCTCTCATGCTAAATATTACTGGGGTCCGTAGCTACACGTTCAGGCGCAATAAAAATGTGTCGTGAAACCGCAAAACACATTAACAAAGAGCAATGCTCCCAGTGTGGGAATGTCTTTTAAATCTCTCACTTACCTATGCGTGCTCCATGGACGATGACCTCGGGTTCAGGTACGAGTATAATCAGCTGGAACTTGAAAAACAAAGGAAAAGGTTTATTAAAGAAATACATTAATCAGAATGTATTTGATCTTGTGCGGTTTTTTTTCAGTCTGCTTCAACTGTTTGCTGTAAAATACATAAAATCGTTTTAAATGGAGACATCGACAGAGGCTCAAAGCAATATTCTGAACTAAACATTGTTTGTTTACAAATATCGTAACCGAGTTCAACGAAGCTGAACGATGTGAGCGAAAAAGGCCTGTGTTTTTCCTATCACAGGCTGGTAACGTTTGATTGGATGCCGCAACAGCAGCTGAGCTGACCTCCCCCGAGATGGGTCGACCCCTGTTTTCGTTTCGAAGGGTTCGTTGCACCATACTCGTGTTCGAGCTCAGTGAATCGAACCTGGTGGAGTCATCAATCGTAACAGATATCTCTAACATACTTCAGCCGAAGGATTTTGACCCGATACGTGCAATAAAATTCAATCAGGGTTTTGACCGATATATCTCACTTGTTCTTCATAATTTGCATTTTGTATGTTTTCAGTTACATTAACAGCCGGTAGAAGTTATCTCGATCACTCATAACATGTCACTGGCATTTTACGAAATTTTTATTTCTATGCTGCTGTCATAACCATTGTCATTTCACCGACCGGTCTGGCTTAGTGGGTAGTGACCCTGCCTATGAAGCCGAAGGTCCTGGGTTCGATTCCCAGTCAGGGCATTTATTTGTGTGATAAGCACAGATATTTGTTCCTGAGTCATGGGTGTTTTCTATGTATTTAAGTATTTATATGTATCTATCTATTATATATATCGTCGTCTAGTACCTACAACACAAGCCTTACTGAGCTTACCGTAGGACTAGATCGATTTGTGTAAGATTGTCCCGAAATATTTATTTATTTATAAATACCTTCGTAAATCGTGACAATATAAAATGGCGACATGAATTTTTGATTTGTGGCGGTTAAGAGGTAAAATAGAATGTTCAAAGGCACGAGTTATTGAAGTGGATGATCCCATACAAGTGTAAGGCTTTATTATAGGTATATAATAATTTAACAATACATACCACACATGGGACAATCTTACACCATTTGGCCTGCTCCCACAGTAATTTCGGGATTTATGTTGTAGGTGACTTTATAGACAAATAAAGTTTGTTGTTAAGTGTTTGTTGAATCTATCCACAGCTACTGCGGTCACCAACCCGCCTGCCAAGCGTGGTGATTATGGCAATTGCGATAAGTCGTAAGTATGCTTACTTGTATCATCTTGGTCCCAGGTGGTCCCAGGATAATACAAGTCATATTTGGGGGAAGCGTATGTGGACATGGATCACGTAATAGGAGAGAACGATCTTTTTAAGCACAAATCTATACTAATATTAAAAATGCGAAAGTGAGTCTGTTTTTTGTCCGTCTTTCACGGCAAAACGGAGCGACGATTTGACGTGACTTTTTAAGTGGAGGTAGTTGAAGGGATGGAGAGTGACATAGGCTACTTTTTCCAGCGGGAAAACATCTCATTCCCACGGGTAAACTCAATATGTTACATTTTCCTGTAACCATGCGGGCGAAGCCGCGAGCATCATCTAGTACATTATATAATATTGTCACTGGCATAGAAGTTCGATCATTTTTGATCACAAACGTTGTGTCATCGGGACATAACGGGTTAATATAATATGTTGGTAACGACCACTGCTATGCATTTCCAGAAACCGGCCTGAAACTGAAAAAAATTATGATGATGTGAATATTAATTTTATTGAAACGGAATTAATCGTTATCTTACATGCATATTGTTTAGACATTGTAGAGGTAACACATAAAATTATATGATATTTAAGTAAAATATATTTGTTAAACGTCTAAACTAACAAAATCGGAGTTAAAGTAGTAGTTAATAATACACCTGTAACGCGGTACGTTAACAAACATGAGCATAATTGTAACACGTCGTACAACTTTTACATGTTTAGGGTTTCACTAACCCTAAGGGTTTGTAAACGGATCGAGTCTGGAAAAGGGAGAGCATTAACCCCGTGACAGTACACAAACCGACTCTTATCGTGGAAGGCCTTAAAGGATTTCAACTCGACACAGATAAAGGCGTGGGAAAAAGCCAATAAACAAAATCTTTGCGGTTAGGAGCAGCTTCACTTCTATATTTATAACACTTAATCAAAAGGGCGATCGAAGTTCAGCAAAATCAAACAATTGCTTGTTGCTTCAGCTGCTGTTTGTAGTTTAGAAATAGTTTAATGATTGATAGAGAACATAGTCAAAAAGAACTTAGTAATCGTGAATATCGGAGTGCACATACGACATTTCACAGTAGTAAAATGTGTGCAGTTCGCGTCGTAAAGTGTGACCCGACGCGTGTTTGGATGGCTAGTATGTGGAAAGAGCTTCTAAACTTTATAAATATTCATCGATTGGTTTTATTTCAGTTCCTACGTATAATTTATACGATACGATACGATAATTAAACACTTGTGAAATTAATATTCAAGTGGATATATAAGGGCTTTCCATGATTTACATGAGCTCCAAGGCAATGCCCTCGTTCAAGCATGACCATACTCAAACATTACTTTCAACCGCTTTCAACCTCAACGGTCTTTTTTACAGATGATCATGTCAGTTATTTTTTACGGTTACATTAAGAAACCATGCAAAAAGCTTATAATTAAATGTTTGCAAAATTTTAGATATGGCTGTAAAATGAAAATTAGTCTGAATTCCATAACTTTTAGCCCGCGCATAGTTGGCAGTCGGCCAAATGCAGTCCACAGTTTGCGCCGTATCCATCTCCGTACCAAAACCACATTAGCCGACGTATCGCATATCCTATTCTACCGTTAATAATCCAGTGAGTTTGAAAGAGAGGTAGATATTTAAAATAAAATATAAGTATAGAAATCTGAGCCATTTAAACAACTAGTGTCTCGCTCGCTCCGTGTCTAGAGATTCCGGCGCATTTATTTCGATCATGCCCAATAGAGAAGTTTGATTGAGCAGGGGTTAACAAAGTTTAATCTATGTTAACGAATCAGAGCAGAAATAAGGTCAAACTAACATACCTACTTCTGAGATAGCCCATTCTAGTTATTGTTTGATTTCAATCACTTAGAATTGATAGGTACCTACTTAGCTCTTAAACAATGTCAATTAAGTCAGCTACGTAGGTACGTAGCCGAACACTAAGACAATGAAATGTATAAATTACATGATTTGTTAAAAAAAAACAACAGAAAATCGTTCAAATAGGTACTTCATAAACTCCTCTTATTAATAACATCAGCCGTGTACAGGTAGATATACAATTACATATAACTGTAATTGCTCCACCCACGTTATCTCCCAAAGAGACTAGCCCAGCATAAAAATATATTATTTTCCACTCCTAATCTAGTTATCAGAGTATTAATTTCATATTCGTATTTTTTTTTTCATATTCCTTCCTCCTTACCCCCAGTGTAAGACAACAACCTTAAAAATGAGTAGTTACGCACATTATTACTAGAACGAGTATTTGTTACTAGGTACTCGTAGTGCATGCTCAGATTTTTGTGACCACCTCCACATCTGATGGCGACTGTATTTGAAAAATATAACTTTATTAAACTAGTAACTGTACCCTAAATCAGACCCACTAAATGTTAATGGTTTTGCGTAGAATCGGACTTAACGTTCTACTTGGACAAGAACTAAAGTGTTTATTTAGGTCAGGTTTGTGAGTGCGCACACTTTAGGTACACGTGGTTTGTCCGGACGGCTAGTGAGGTTTGTGTGACCTGTAGATAAGCTAAATTGATTAAGGCGCTCGAGACTAGGCAAACGTAATAACCTAGATATTTCGTGGAAATGGTTTCTGATACCGGGAAATGGCAGACGATATCTGAGTAAACTATAAATGCCAAGTTTTTTACATTTTACTTATATTTATGACTATTTATTTTTGGTTTCTGTTGTTTAATGTTAAACAAGAATGCCTATGCAAAATAAAGTCATAAATATTTCGTTACGTATAAAAGCAAAGTTATTTTACACATTACCATTAAAGTAATTGATCTACTGAGGGACCTGACACGTATTGCAAAAGTGAGTGAGTGAAACCTATCGTGTAGTTGGACCCCCGACCTCACATAGTGAAGTCACGCTATTTTAACAGTACCTACGTCTGAATATTGTTTATTTGATTCTAATGTCTAAAAAGCTTGTCATAATAACCGTTTCATGCCAAATAATGATCATGAGGATATGCAGTGAGAAACTGCGTCTTCACTCGTTACGAAGTGATTAGTCGGTCGGAGCGATGGGCGCGCCGACAGCCGCATGGCACTGTAGCATGCTTTATTCTGGGTGACTGGGTGAACCTGGCGGCCCGTTAAAGCGAATGAAGGTCCTGGTTATAAGATGCATTATTCTGTTACGACTGCAGTGATTGTAATAATCTAGACCTAGTACTTTAAACTGTCTTTTATCCCTCACCGAAATCAACTGTCCTTGACTTTAAACAGTAAAGCTAAACTTTACTGTTTAAAGTCTACAACATGATATCGAAATAAATTAAAAAAGACATAACTCGAAACCAATGTTTCTGACATTGATACATTTTGTATCATCAATAATCAAAAAGTTTCCGGCTTCCCGGAAAACAATTAAAGATTGAAAAAAATGGAGATCAGTCTCAAAACAAATTTCATAACTTCGATATAAGGTTAATTGCTGTCTAACAAGTTCGAAGTTATAGTCGATAAAAATAAAACTTGAAGCTATAGCGAGAAGATACTAGAATGCTTCGCGATTTTGCTCATAGTTAGCAACAAGGTTTTATTAATAAAGTCGAAGTGTCTTCATAAATGTCGCTAGGCTGCACTTAATTTTACTATGGCAACATTCGCGTTTTACTCGCGGTCAAATTGACCGAGTACTAGAATATTTCTCATTTATTTTTATAATATAGCATAAAAGTGTAACGCCAATTTTAGTAGTAAAAAATCGACGAGTCGAGTCATTAAAACGCAGTAATTTTGCTTATACATTCTCGTACCTTCTACTAAATATCGTGGGCAAAGCTTCTAGTAAGTATGTGCGAGTGTCTCACAGTGGGACACAATAAGAGAACAATAATTTGTTCCATATCTAAGTTCATCGTACTTAAACATGAATAATATGGCAATGCCGTTCGTACACCTCTACAGCTATAATTAAATAGAAATTATTGTGGAAGCTCAAAACTATCGAAATCCCAACTCGAAACGAGCGCCCTGCACAATCATAATGGAACTGAACTCTAAACTACTTAGTTGGAAATTTGCGTTCAGTGACTGAACTTCAATCATTAAATATACAAAATATAAAGCATAGTTTGTAAAGTCAATCAATCACTGTTACTTTGTATCAAGCGTAACAATTCGTTTTCATTTCTATCTTTAAAGCTCTGAAACTCTGTCTCCTATTCTTGTCTTCTCATAACTGTATCGATTATACTATTTATTATCAGCCACAGACGTCCACTGCTGAAGATAGCCCTCTCCTGAGACTGACAGGGAATGAATTGATCTCCAGCAAACTGCAACCACAGAATCCTGGCGACCCGTACGAGGACTGACACTGAGCTTACCTATTCGTGGTCCATTTTTCTGCCTCAACGTCCATCGATTCTCCGGGCTAAGTGGCCCGCCCATTGCCATTTCCACTGTGCAACCCTGAGAGCGAACGTGATTCTTGCCGGCTTGACTGATTTTAAGACAGTCTGTAAATTTCGCTTTGGTCCTGTTGACTGATGACTCCGAAATCGCCGAAATAGACACCATTCCGCGATTGCTCATGTCATGTTGTATGTTTCAGTATATTAAGAAGCTCGTTCGGGAGGTTCAAGGGGGTATATCTGCCGTTTGCTTTCATGCGATGACTTCGCACGAAAAACACCTGGCGGGCATTCCAACCGCCAGTTGGACGTCTTGTCGCAAGTTCACGGTTCTACACGAGCTACAGTATTTTTTTAATGAATCTAACGAATTTAAATGAATCTAACAAATCAACGTTTGTGAAAATCGGTTTGTTTTGGATAGATTAATAAATGAATCCGGCTTTGTTTTCTGTTATTTAATATGCTGAATATGTCTTGTGGGTTCACTTCTAAACGCGAGTAGAATATGTGACATATGAAACGAAACAAATAAAAAGAGTTTTTAGGCACGTCTCAGAGATTACAAGTAGGTATAACTTTGCTCTAAGTTCTAGCGATGTATTAGAGTTATGAAGTGACTAGTCCACCTTAGAATATAGAATAGTTATACTTAAGTTATATTATGTTCACAAACGACTACTTAGAATCTTTAAGTAAATAACGCCTGTTTTAATAAATATCGAAAAAACATATTTTCTAGAATTACGTTTTACTGTGTCTCAAAATAAAGCAAAGTTTAAAATCTGTTACTTTTAGAAAATGGGTTTACAAGTACGTAGCACGCCCAGTACCTATCGATAAAGTGTCATAGACGTTTAAAAAGTATTGGGAATTAAAGAAAGATTATTGATTACACAAGTGTTGTTAGTTATTGAAAAGAGATGTGTGCCGTCTAAAGCATGTTGTACTTTGTACAAAATAAAGATTCAATGAAAAAAATAAGAAAAACAAAGTAAACAAGAAAGATTATTATCCTATAGGATAATAACAGTATGTATATTAATAGTGTCAGGTGTTATAATTTGAAATGGATACTTGGATGTCCTAATGATTAACTATCGTAACGGCACCCTCCAAATGCTAGCTTTTCAGGTCCACTATGTTATAGATATGATATAGAGGTCGACGAAAGGCGACCTTCATCCGAAAGTGATTGTGATACTAAATACAGTAAGCAGTGGAGTGTCCGGTGTTATAAATCTGCATACGCAGATTTAGCTATTTTTCTTATAGTAAGTTTGAACCGGTGGCTCGCTGCAGTCTTCGGCTGCCGACTGTATTACGTACTGAGATTGTACACCGTAGGCACAGAGCGCATAAATGTTTACAACGCGCAGCGTAGTAGCCGGGTGCCGGCCTTCCTCGAGGCCGCGTGACCTGGATCCGGCGTGACTCATTGTTGTGGTGCGCTGCGCGAGCGCACCATCCAGCGCCGGGCGCCGCACTCGCGCGCACAGATTATGTTACACACGTGCACTACAACTTGCACATAATGGTTGCATTTGAAAAAGTGGTTAAAAATAATGAGTAGATAATTTAACCCGTCGGAATGAAGTCGTTGCAATATCTTAGCAATAGGTTTTATTTTTAATTTTTAACGGGCTCCTAACCTCGTCGGTAATGTCCCTGCCTAAGAATCAGGAGGTACTGAGTTCAAATCCTGGACAGAGCATTTATTTATGTTTATCACTAGTATTTGTTCCTGAATTATAATTCCATTGTTAACGTGATGGTAAAGAAAATAAGAGGCAAATTTGACATAAAAATGCGATTAAACTGTTTTCCTAAAAAACGCACGACGACCATCGTACGATTGTTCTAATCCTAAAAAAACGAGCTATAATACATCGCAACACGTGCAGACTACTTACGCATGAGAAATCAGAGTCGTACCCAATTACTGCTGAAAACTCTCACAAATCCTTTGTAATCAATAGCATTAATCATTAGTATCTACGAAATGTTTACAAATGCCTTTCAACCCTTCCACGTGGACTACGGATTGGCATGGCTGTACGTTCCAGTTAATAGTAAGCACGGGGCTTAGTATCACGTGGACAGACCGCCGACGAAAAGAGACGGGCTTGTTGAGAATTGTTTAATAAAATGTTTACAGCATTACACTGGGCCTCATTATGTACAGTCGCGGAATGAAAAGGTTGACCAGCTTAAGATCTGTTTTTGCTTGCTCAGTATAAATTATCAGTATCTGCTTTATCGACCGAGTAAGTATGACACTTTCCGTCATAATGAATGTCACTTCACTACATGACAGATACTTACGACCCCAATGAGAAATTGACCTCTTTGCATTTTAGAGAGGCGAGTTAAAATTAAAAAGAAAACTTTTTATCTCATTCATTCTTCAGTTATTTCAGGAAGCTTAAAAGAGGATCGCAATATATAAGCGAAGAGGATTTATCAATCTTGAGACAACGTTTTTATATATAATCTTGAAAAAAAAAAGGTTTTTGTTCAACTCTTAATAGTAAAGGAACGATCGTCTTATTAAATTTGAACTTTGTTGTCAAACAGTTAAACATAATTTTCAATACAACACTCTCATCTATTACACAGTTCGAAAAGATAGGTAACATGTGCTTGCCACTCGTAAATGAATTTTAATTTTCATTCCGCGACTGTACAAACGTGAATTTTGTGTAATATTTTGAGTCAAAATAAGGATCCTTATTTTACACTCGAGTGTAATGTAGCGATGTTAGAAGATGCTAAAGTTATTAAATAATAATTAATACTTAGCTCGCCCTACATTCTCATAAAATATCATGCACATACATGTATTGGAGCCGACAACACACGTACAAAAAATGTCTGGATGGAGGACAAATGTTTTTAAGGTTTATGGACTTCAAATGTAGGGTGACACTTTAAGACTTTAATGGAAGTTTAGCTTATCCCACTTAAAATAATACCCTTCTCATGAAGCACCAATAAGCTAAATGTACTTAAGCCAATTTATATGATAAAAGCAGGTGCGGTTGAGTGAATACAATTTTCATCTCTGTTAAATACTTACAAGTTCCTTGGTGAAAGGTAGGTTACATCACTACTTTTGCGATACCTAACTAAAGATCCCCGGGAAATACTAGTTTATATATGAATCTTAGATAACCATTCCGTCGTGTTGAACGAAATATTATTTACGATACAAGTTATACAATAACTCTTTATTGCAACAATATCAGGCCTCTCTGTGCCTCTTATTCTACATAACATTTATGAGTTTAATTACATTTGTCCGTAACATTATTTTTTGCGTATGCGGCTTTACTGAACCATCGATGCCATTTTATAATACAATTTTATTTGCATATTATCATTATCAATCATCTAGACGTTGATTTGTGTGTTCTCCTAATTCCAATTTTGTAATCTTTGCTAAATGCTTTGCGTGGGTTTTAGTAATGATAGACACCAAGCAAACAAACCTTAAGAGCAAATCAGAATGTTTAATACATTCGATAACTACTTCCTAGATTGCGAGTATTGGGGTCGGATATAATCCCCGCTGCTTTAATTAAGGTGTCTTATTGGGTGTAGTTAAAGCGCTGCCTCTGCCCTCTGCCCTGTCTGAGCACTGGTAGCCTAGGGGTAAGAGCGTGCGACTTGCAATCCGGAGGTAGCAAGTTCGAACCACAGCTTGTACCATTTGTGGCTATGTACAAAATATCGTTTGATATTTACCAGTCGCTTTTCAGTAAAACAAAACATCGTGAGGAAACCGGTCTAATCCTAATAATGCCCAGTTTACACACTACAATGGAAGGTCTACTACAGGCCCTCATGAGTCGTGGCAAAATGCCGGGACAACGCCAGGAAGAATATTAGGTATAGTCAAAGGACGGTTATACTAGGGTCAAAAGAGGTATGTTTAGATCACTATCCTACTCCTAAGGTAAACGACCTAGGTGTAGTCTCAATAAGTAGGTATTGTAAAAATATTAAAAATTATATAAATAAATAAATATTGCGGACAATCTTACAGAAATCGACCTATATCCTACGATAAGCTCAGTAAGGCTTATGTTGTAGGTACTAGACGATATATATAATAGATAAATACATATATATAAATACTTAAATATATAGAAAATAGCCATGACCCAGGAACAAAGCTCATCAGCATCACACAAAAATGCCCTGACTGGGATTTGAACCCAAGACCATCGGCTTCATAGGCAGGGTCACTCCCCACTAGGTCAGACCGGTCGGCAAATGATCATCGTCATGGGTTTAATAGGAGACTCCAAACCCAGATATATTTACTCCTAACCTTGCTATTTAACTCATAGCTACATAAAATGAGGACATCCCAGGGTTCGGTGATAGTGGCCGGGGAATCTCTCACCTGTCGGTCATTGCCCCGCACTTGACATGCCGCGGATGCTGCGCGAACGCGCGATTAATTAGACTGCTGAGATTAAGTTGTCAGAGTGGAATTCGACAGCAGACTACATCCCGCCGCCGCGACGCCGCCCATTTGTAACCGATGCATGCTTTCAGTTTCGTTTCTTCCCGATTTATTATACACGCAAATAATTGATCAGTAAACACTCCTGGAGTCGTCCTTTCCTTTGAGACGGAAAAAAGTGCCGACACTTTTATGGCACCGCCTACTGGTTTCTTTTCTTCCTGACAGCATACAACTGTTATATGTCGAGATGGTTTATAGGCTTTACTTTGCTGTCGAAACGTTAGTCAAAAGCTGCAGATTGAAGATTTTTATGTGGCTACATTTATATAGCGCTAGTATAACTGGGTGACAGTTAAAAATTCTTAATGATGCGGTACTCCTGATTCCCCTTCACTGCATGCGCATCTGTAGATTTATTTTTGATGGTCTGCACGGTAGTAGAGTAATTCACAATTAAATAATAATCAGCTAAGATTAAACTTATATTCGGTTTTATTTATAAGTTGTAGACAAGCAAATAATTGCTCTTGCCAGAATTTGAGCCCGGGTCCTCTTGCTTTGATTTGAAAATGTAGTTACCTACATAATCGCGGCATGAAATGATACGTTTTATAAATATAAACTTTTATACAATTAACTAAAAAGTTCGCTATGCTCTCATGCCAGTTCAGTTGGACAACTCTTAAAGTGCTCACGTGTACATGAGGATCACTTCACCTGTTTACGACAAGCGATGCACCCGAGCGGCTAATCGTTAATTTGTGCTTTCGTTACTAAGCTGACTTGCGACGTATTTGTATCATTGGGGTGCCTAATAAATGTCACATACCTGTAAAAGTAATTTTTCACAGCAAGCTCGCCCCGTGAGTCATCAGTCAACAAGTCCGTGGGCGACAAATAACAAATCCATTTATTTTTACAAACTTTACGACACGTAATTCAGCTAATATTAGCAGATGCACGTTGACACTCCGTTTTGGTTACTCTGATGTTATTATCACCGCATTTTTGCTCTGAATTGGGAACTTGGTGAATGTATATTCGCAACACACTGTAGATATTTTTATCAGATGCTAAAAATTAAGGCATTTCCTTCAACATGTTTGTTCACAAATAACGGATTTCATTGTTAACAGTCATGTTTTAGCGGGAAATCGGTCATAAATGTGAAGAATTATCTGAATCATTCTTGGTCTTGGGCTGGCTCCAAAATAGGAGCACGTGTAGTATCTATTATTAATATATCTTCTACTGGAGAAAATAGATAAAAATAAAAGAAAAACTGACGGCGTATTTGTTTGTATATGATGTGATAACTTGGTATTTGCCCCTTTTTGAGTATAACAAAAATAGCGATATTTTCTTGCTCAAAGGAAGGAAGAAGGTCACTCGTTTACGTGCAATAATTATTAAATATGTTGTGTTCGTGTGAGTCAGTAAACAGAGCCCCACTTTGTGTCATGTTTAACATGATCTTAATGTTTAAAATGACTAAACGTGGTGGTTTAATTCTGAAAGCGTCAATATATTCAGATCATAATAATGATGAGATAGGTATTGAAAAAGGATTACATGTATAGCGCTTCTTCTTATTTTTTTGTTATAGTACTTATAGTCCTGCCAATTAAGGTTTCTTGCTATAATTTCCCTTAGGTAATCGAGACGATCAAATCGAAGGGTATTACGATGTACGGACTTAAACTTTCATGGTTTTTACACATTATTACAAATAGATAGAGAATTTTTAAAGTAATTAACGCGGTTAAGTTCCGTTTATTTGTAATAATGTTATTAGATTATTATCTATTAGGTGAATCCAATTATCATGAGTTGTTCAGGCAAGTTAAATAGCTGTCGGTTTCGTGACGACAATTAAGCAAGAAATTCTTCATGAAATTAAAACTTTATGCTTATTTTTACATTGTGTTATCGCTTTTAGTTTATGAAATAAACGCTAAAACCACGTTTTATTTAAATTTAGTGTAATATTATTAAAATTTAGTGTTTAGGTAGTTATAATTACATAGGTAACTGAAAATGATTTGACGTTTCTTGACAACTTACTCTAACCGGGTACAATATTTTCTGAAAACTTCCAATAAATAACCAATAAATGTCCAATCTCGTACAGATTTCTAAATTTGTTCAAATTAGCTTTTTGTTTTTCCCATTCTTAAATATATAGTGACATTTTTAAAGCAATACGAGAAGTATTTTGATCCGTTACTAATGACGTATGTCGTGTTTTAATGAAAATATTTTGACTTAAGATTTTCATCCGAGTATTTCAGATGTTTAACTATGAATTATGATTATATTTAAAACCACCGTGTTCGGATTGAAGTCTTTTAATCATTTCTCGTGTTAACCACTTAGGCCAGTATTTATCAAGCTCAGTTTAATATATTTTAATAATGTCTGTCATTTATTACATTGTCCATAGCGCCGACAGTAAATTGCTTCGTCGATGACTAAAAATAATAATTGGACTTGCGATGAAATCTGGAGGGCAAATATTAAAATAACTCTCCGGAACGCGAAGCGCACAAAGACATTATTCACATTATGCATAAACAGTACCAGCCATGTTTACACAAATTATATACTAAATAGGCAATAAACTCCAATAATACAGCTTAAATGACCGTTCTATAAATACTGGCACAACAATTTATATTAGGAAATAAATTTCAAGTATTCAGTCAGTAATGATATTTATATGACAAGTGTTAAATATCGCTTTTGGATTAGTTTGCCAAGTTTTCTTTGTATCACTTTATGCAGTCTTAAACGGAGTGGCTAAGCGTGTACGGTGAGCAGTAGAATAAGTGCAGGTCATTTCGGACACCTTCCTACCCTTTAAGGGCCTGAAGTCTCTGGTGACCTTACTCACCGGCAAAAACACAACACTATGGTCTAGTGCAGTTTGGCTGCGGTTTTCTGTATAACTAAAGGTGGAGGTGCTTCCCCGTGTCGGGCCCCGCTCCAATTTATGTGAGATATCATTCGCTGAATGTGCCTTATGAGGTGCCCTACCACACTTAGCAAGATGACATTCTCGGTGCTCACGCCCCTCTTTTGGACGTTGTTTAAGGACTTACCCCTGCTCTAAACCTCCCGCTACATCACTTCTGCTGCTGACTGTACCTATACTATTATATGTTTAATATCTAAGTCTAACGATAGTTATGTGTTTAACATTATACTTAGTATAGCAAAGCCAGTCTGAGTCGTGTGAATGAGGTTTTGTTGTTGTTCGAGGAAATATTTCCGGATACGGATAAGAAGCCAAAGAGCTCGGGCCGCGACGGCGCGCCGACGGCGGAGCGCGCTTCGAGGAACCTTCTCCGATGTCCCTTTGTAAGGATTCTTTTTCTTTATAGCGCAGTTAAATGAGATTTCATAACAACGCAATTGCCCTATTTTCGGAAAAACAATAATACATACAATATGGGCGCCAAAGGCAAGACACGTGTATCTACGTAATAATGGAAAAAGTTCGTTACTGTAATCACTGAATCGCTGATGTCAAAACAGCATACTAAACGTGATTGGTTGTAGATTTCATGCCCGATGGTGTGCTGGCACTAGATCAAACTTGTCAGGACTACTTTAAGGTACTAATAGTAGTCCAGGGGCCGATTTATAAATTATGAAATGTTGATTTCATTACTTTAAGTGTTTACTAATTTTTGAGTCTTTAAGTGTAACTAACAACACCATTCAGTCTGATTTAAATAATTTGAATTTGAATTAATCATTATGTACTAGCATTACTGTGGTAGTCTTTTCACCTAAACGAGGCGGTACCTTGCCCGCGTGTGTAGGTACGATACAAGTAAATAACGGAAGTGTTTTTATACACAGTGGTTAAGAAAAAATGTGCACACACGTGTGTGTATGAAAACATGTGTAATCTAAATTATTTAAAATAGCATTAAATAAAAACTTTTGCATTTCCCACATTCATTCCGTAAGCCTGCAATTGTTCAATAACTACTTACTAAAAATAACTCATCAAGAGCCCTTGGTGATAGCAAGCGCCCACTTGATTCGGGTGCTTACTCAGACTATAGCGATAAAAGCACTATTGGCACTTACCTACGTTAAATAAACCGATATGTGGTCAGAGCAGTCAGTTCGTTATCAAACCACTCAATTATTACGAGTAGAAATAACTTCTACGGAAGCTATTGCTGAATAAATATTTAACTTATTGCGTGATGTGCTACGAGCTACGACATTCTATTTTTGTTACAAAATAGTGTTCGAATTACAAGCATGTTTTTAAGGTGGATATCTCGCATACCTGCGGCGCTACTACAAAATTGATATTTGCAAATTGCCGATATTTGTAATTAAATTGTGCTCTATCACTCTCATGACGCCTTAATTGGAGTAAAAAAAGAAAAGTACTTAAAATTTGCAAATTTCGATGTTTGCGGTACCAGCAGGCATGTTCTATTATAATACAAATATTTATAGTCTGACTATTAACATTTTTATCGGCACGTGTGTTTAAGAGAAGGTCAGCCGCTGGCCCAGGGCACTTGCATGAATAGTCATAATGACCTATGCTAATATATGCAAACTCCGTGTGCATGTATGCACTACACGCATGAAAGGCTTCGAGTGGTTCCATCGAATGCAATCAACAGTGTTGACGTGTTGTAATCATTTCACTGATTAGCAAATAGAGTGAATGTTGATGGAATAGCAATTAGTATACGCCTTCTTGGTTATTAAGAAGACAAAAGCAGTATTTAGTAGGCATATTTTAGCTTAAGCAACTAGAATTAGTGCATTTTCTGAAGAATAAACTATTTTTTTAACCTTTACTAAATAAATATATAAATATTTATTCGAAAACCGAGGACTTTTGGATTTAATAATAAACCATAATGTCACTTTTATCATAGGTACATTTTATAGATCGACACATAACTGTTTCATAAATGCTGTGTTCAAAACTTACTTATTAAAAAAACGCACATATATCACTTTTTCTAGAATTTCATAACACACATATAGAGGTACCTCCTACTTGTTTCAGACCAAAAAACAGGCAAAAGCAATAAAGACTGACGTGTTAGAATGTTATCAAAATTTTGTATTTTGAGTCATGCACAACAAAAAAGTCATATGGCTATATTACATTGTTATATTTTATTTTCACAATTTTTTTTGCCGGATTAATCATTTATTTAAAAACAACTAAATTGGAAAAAAAACTATACATAAAAAATCCCAAATTGCTTCCCTGCGGAAGGGTGGTTTTCATAATTTTATATTTTGTGTTAATTTTTGTATTCTGATTTGAAACTCTGGTCAGTTACAGTAAAGTGAACAGCAAAGTCAAGAGGTCACTAAGCTTAGATATCGTTATAAATGTCGATTACCGCTCCTGGCAACGTCACGCAACTTCTATAGTCAAACTATTTGACCTTTCAATGTCGGACTTTGTAGCCACATACGACGGTAAATGTATAGACAAATAAATATAATATGAAATCTTATGTGTTTAAATTAAAGAATTATAGTCTAGTTATACCGGGTGTTATAAAAAACGTGATACAAGATTAGCTAGCCGGCATTTGGTCGTGATTTTGAACAATTTTTACTATGGGGTCAACTTTATAAATGGTAAAAAAAAAACCATTTCTCTCATACATTGTCGTCAACTTATACTTGACCTTTTCTTTGGAACAGCTCATTGTAAAAGATGTTCAAAATCATGAACAGATAGATGTTGGTTTGATAATCTCGTAACACATTCTTTATAACACCCAGCAATCGACAAAACGAATAAAGACAACCATAGGTAGTTATTTCTTAAAATACACCAATAACTTACTTAAAAATGTATAATTGATTTCAGTCGTTAATAGTCATTGCTCCAAAGATAGTCTAGGGCTAGGACTGAAATAGCCAAGTAGTGGTGGTTGAATAGGTTATGACCTGAGCTAAACAATCGAGTCATTATTAAGTGACTCAGTAACCTTGCACGTGTCGCCGCGGTTGACACTAGGCTCGTGCAAAATTGTACATTTCCAGTATTTTAAATCAAATCAAATTCATTTATTCATCAAGTAACGTGGATGATTGTTTTTATATTAAGCAGAAACGTCTGCTAGCATATCAAAGATATTTAAAACGAAAGAAAAATAGAAAAATTTGACTCGCAGCGGGACTCGAATCCACAACCACTGGATTATGGGTTCGAGTCCCGCTGCGAGTCAAATTTTTCTATTTTTCTTTCGTTTTAAATATCTTTAACCTGGATGATTTTACTCATACGCAGAAAAAAAGATACTTGATTCAACTGCTGCAAAATAGATACCTTGGTTAGTCCAAGGTATCTATTCTATCTATAATAATGTAAATAACGTTTTAAAAATATAAATTCTTGTGATAGGATTGTTTTACTAGGTTCAAGATGAAATTCTCCAATCAAAGCCGATCTGTAAAAGCAATAAATAACTTTGTTTTAAAATATATAATACGAGTTTTTTTTTAATTCGTGGGTGAAGTCATTTTTGAGTTTTCTTTTAAAGGAATTCGAATCGACCTTGAAACAAATAATATTAATTCAAGAAATATCTTATTTCTGTGTGAGTTAATTATTTACGCGAATTGATTGACATAATATAATGTTACAGTGTATAATCTCATATTCTCCTTAAATCAGGATCAAGTCCTTTGGAATCTTGCCCTTGGTTGATATTTAATACGAAAATGACCTTTGAAGTTCACGTTGAAGCTTGAGTGACGGCTGGCATAGTTGTGGAAAAGAATTTATTGATAACAAACGTTGTTCAAGTATAAATATAACTACTGGTAAAGAAACTAGACTTGAAATTTTAAAACCCTTACTCAAAAAGTTTTGATGCTAGGTAAACTTAGGTGCGCCACGGTTGAAGGCGCTAGTTATACTTACATTTCAGCCGTATGCAGTCCACTGCTGGACATAGGCTTCGCAAATATGACTTGTATCATCTTGGGGGTAGTTGCTATAGTCGCCACGCTTGGCATGTGGGTTGGCGACCGCAGTAGCTGTATATTGGGTTTCGACGGACGCTGCTGCCCGTCCGTCGGATTTTTCTCATTGTCGCCTCTTACGACCCCCGCGGGATGAGATGGGGTGGTGCTATTCTAGTCGGCCGGCATCACACGGCTAGTTATACTTGTAATACTTGACATATTTAAAATTTCATTTATTTAATCAATAACATAAAAATTTATTACAGTGCTTTAACTTAAGCCACGCCACACATTCTTGAAAATTTCTAGGTTATGACGAAAACGTAATCCAGTTTCTATGAACGAATATCAAACTGTTAGCTATGGTTATCCTGGTCCAGTTGTGTCGTGGGTACGACCGCACGAGAAGATGGGCAATGTCCAGTTCAAATCCAAATGCTGTAGGAACATATATAGTATTTACCCGCGTTCGACGTGTGCTGGTGATAGACTTGGCTAATTTACGTGCTTTGGTAATGACCAAAAACTACGAGAAGTTTTAAGAACGCCTCGGAATTGATTTTACTACCCAAAATAATTCTCACTTCTTCGTCTTTTCATAATGCAAAGTATGCCCTGGACTCTGCCCTGGACCCTGAGTCATGGGCGTTTTCTATATATTTAACTATTTGTATAATATAACCCACAATAACTATAAGCCTTCTTGAGTTTACCGTGGGGCTCACTCAATTTGTCTAAGAATGTAATGTAATACCTATATATTATTTACATATTTATTTGAATATAAAATGTCACTTATAATCCTGAAATCAGAACTTGCATAAGTAGAAGACGCATTCTTTTTTTCAAAAACTGCATGGGGAAAGAATTTTAACTCGCTCGAAACTCAGATCACTGTACAGTAGGCAGGAAGGTACCACAATGGTATTCTAGGTGACATGCTAACCCAAATCAAGAAACAACTCGCCTGTTATAATAACCGTATTATTACTGAACTCAATTGCCGAATGTTTATAGGTTAAGAATTAGCTATAAAACTAATCAAGTTAAGTGCCTCTTACGTGCTTGCGACAAAATGATTTAGTACGACACGGTCAGGTTTGTTACGTGGGCCCTGGTTTAGTTCCGGACCGTAAATAACCAGTGGATATCCGGGATACGGCAATGCCTCAGGGAGGCGACAACGAACTGAAACATTACTTCCATCGCTTACCAAGCATATTTCCTTGAGCAAACCAGTATAAAAATCGCTAAGTAAAAAGGTATTTTTTTATTTTATTTGGGTTATTTTAACTCCTTAAAACCCCGCAAATCAAATCAATAACGATATAAACGTATGAATTTTGTGAATTTCACTCATGAGTGTCACATAGCCTTTAGCTTGTATATTCCACCATACACTAAAATGACAGTTAAATGGTAAATTCAATACATATCAAGATTTTGCTTTATACCAAGATGATACATCGCATGTACAAATTGTGAGAACTATCATCAACTTTCGCAAGATACTATTTTTTTTACTAATAAAACATCGCTTAGTTTATTTTCCTAAATAATGTTTAGTGTAGTATCTAATTAGATTTCTTGTGATCATGATAACATAATCACACAGTGGATACACATCCCTAACAACAACCTCCGGATTAAAGCAGGTAGCATTCTACCAGAGATGAGCGAGGATGCGAAACGATGGATGTGTTTTAGGGCCCAATAGAATCACTTAATTTGCCTATTGAAACATCTCAGCTGACTGAGAACAAGTAAATTAAGTGAGTCTATTGGTCCTGGTTGAGGCGCAAATGTTCTCGAGTGGCGACCACGAACCAGAAGGCGAGGCGTGGGCAGACGCGATCGCGGGAATCCTGTGGATGTGGGTGGCGCAAAACCGGTAATTTTATGTCGTTTTGGCGGACCCGGGTATGCCTTAAACTACGTCCAACAATGAGAGGTAGGGCACAGCGAAGTACCATCACGCTCGAATCTGGAGAAGCCCAACTGGGGAAGTACCTCCTCCTTACAGAAGACTAGAGCCATAATAGCACTGCTACCTTTCAGGTATGTAGTGTTGTGTTCCTGATGGTGAGTAAGGTTCCCAGAGCTCCAACCCCCCTTAAAGGTCGGCAACGCGCTTGTGACCCCCCTGGTGTTGCGGGTGCCCACGGGTGACGGTAATTGCTTACCATCAGGCAATCCGTCTGCTCGTATCCTCGGCTGATATGATGATGATTGGTCCTGAAGGCGAGGCGGTGAGCTAGGCAAGCTTCAGTAATGGCGGTTTCATCACGTGCTGTGGCACAGATTGCGTGAGTTATTGGCTCTTGGATAACTTGCCTTATGTAATGAGGGACGCGTGCTAGATGTTTAGCGGTTGTAGTACGCCGTAGTGAATCATACTGACCCAAATTATTCCTTCGTTACGAAAGTAATAGCTTCCTCGAGTTTGTTCAAACTGCATTGATCTGGGAGCCGTTTGTTTCAAATCAAAGAGTCGTAGGTAATAATAATCAGTCACTAAAGTTTATCACCATATTTTTTTGAGTTAAACATTTTATTTTTTTATCTGTCACATTTTAAATATTCCGTGTAATAAATACAGTGCGACTTATGTAGTACGAGGATCAAAACGTACCAGTTTGCCGATACTTTTCTACGTCGCACCAGAAACAATTTCACATCCTACCTAATAACTAATAACATCCAGAGTACTTTGGTAAATTATATATATATATATTTAAATATTAGTTACAACATGTATATTCATAAAATTAAACAGATATTTCATGATAATAAGTACTAAGGCCTATTGACCTACGTGAGGTGATACTAACCTACCCTAACGAAAACTTCCAAAAGTAATTTCTAATTAGTCTAAATAATTACATACAAACGTTACTTCGACAAAGCAACATTGGATTAAATGGAAAATTCTGTTAATCATGTGATCACGCCGAACTCTCCAGAGTATACTTTGTCAAAGATCATAATTAACATAGATCTGAAAAGTTTATTTACACTGACATTTGACATTTAAGAGGTCACAAAATTTAGATCTAACTTAGAGCGAGGCCTACGACCTACGCGCTACGGTTGGCGTAGCACAGCTACGCCACTGAAGGCTCGGTTGCGCCATCGTGGGATGTAGCTAGCATCTACTTATGTCTACAATAATCTGTTTACTGTACACCTACTGTGCTATTATCTTTTAAAATATATCTCTTGACATTTATCAACTTAGTCAAGTAACTAGAGCTTGAGCAAACAATTTTAATAACTATCTAGTCCTTATTTACCTTAGAAAGTATAGGTACATATAATACCTACAAAGTTTATTTAAAAGTATATTGAGCTGTGATTGTTTTGTACGTACAGTATTACATTGGAAAGTGATAGGTATACATCGTATTATACAATTTTCATGTTCGCTGTAGCTTTGGAAATAGCTTTTCTGTACAAATTAGTGTTCAAAGTACTAGTGTAGCCAAAGTTTTGTCGTTCATTGCCATTATCAGTCCATGTGTGAAAATAGCTTCAAACGGGTGCTAAGTTTTCATTTTGGTGAGGCTTTTAAGTGAAGCTAGACGAGCGTGTAGGCGCGCCCACGCGGCCCTTTGCGTTGCATCTACGCATATTAAACGTAGTGCCGCCATCGAGTTGCAATAGACCTCGTCTCGATTGGAAAGGTAGAAATGCGAAATTAAAGGCGCTGAAATTAACACATCAGTTTATAAAAATTAAGAAGATAAACAGTGACCATCTTACATTGATGTTAAATTAAGTGTGCCGTTTTAATATAAATGTAGCGTCTGACTCGTTCATGCAGCAATACTACCAAAAAAATTAGTGTGAAATAATGAGATGATTCCATATGCTCAGAAAGTGCCTCTTTATAGAGGTTCACATTGGTATAGAATAGCACCTAAGTAGATACGGAAAGTAAGAAGCATCGTATATAAAGCAGTAAGTAAAGTGGAAAGTAGCAACGAGAGATTCTATTTCCAAACGAAACCTGAGACCTTTACTCTGTTGACTTAATTGTAGTTGTGATTCTTATTTAAATTAATCGACAATAAAATAAAATATTTTTCCAAAGTCCAGCTTGCAAATAAATGAAGTAAGGTTGCCCTTCACAATCAGACAAAGAGGCTTGTCATTATTTACACAACTGTAACATAATACATGTCTATGGTTGCCACTCAACAATCCATTAACACTGCTTGCTATGGTATATTCTAACTGTAGATTTAACTCGTTATTGCATGACAAAATAATGTATGTTTGAATCTTTGGTTTGAATTTAAACTTAAACTCACTTCCAATAAATAAAGAGTTTACTTACTCTGGAGGATTTCAAATGTTGGAAATTATTACAATATGCGCTAAATACGTGGGTAGAAAACATGTCCAAGTTGGAGCGAAAATTGTGTCATGTGGACTTTAAATAGGACAACGGGCTACTTATTTCACCCACGTATAGCATTTTCTTGAATGAAATGGAAAACTATCATAATGTGTTATCATATTTAATATTTGACGCTCAGTAACATTACAGAATACCTTGTATAATGCAATGCAACCTTACTACCCAGTATACTTAATAAAAATTTAAGCAGTAACATTATATGGTAGTCATTTCTCTACACCTACGACTATTCGTTAAAGTAATACCAATGCACCCTTTTATACTAAAAACTTGGAACGGCTGTGCAAATTTACTTGTTACATGTACGCATCGGACCAGTGGTTCCGAACCACAAACTCGATTCGAAAAAAAAAGTAACTAGCTATTTGATTAGCGTCGTTTTGTCGAGGTTGCTATATTCAATAAATGATCGATTGCTCTCCTGTTCCTACCTTTTCCATTCGTAAAAATCAACACTAGAACCGCGAAACATATACCAGTAACCCGTATATTTTTTCTACATATAATTTCTATTAAATAGTGGCCATAATACATTTCAGTTGAAGATGTGTTTAAAGAATCTTCAGTTACAGTTAAACAATGATTCTGACAAACCAGCAAAGGCATATGTTCAAGAGTAAACAAATGGGAAGCAAGATGTTCCGTACATACGTTCTTGGAAGCTGGGAGCGTTATTCTTGAATGTGCATTTGACGTATCACTAATGTAAACAGTAAACAATATTTTTATTAATCGAGAGCGCTCGCATGCACTTCCCTCAGTCACGTGTCGCCACTAGATTGAACCTAGAAGGTACTGGCATATCATAGTTACAAAATGTTTATATTGGGTGACGTGTACAACATACGATTTCTTAATAATTAATGCTGTGGATTTGCGTGTCTTTTTTATTGCAAAACTTTTTCAGGACTAGTTTTCCATATGCGTGTAGCACAAAAAACGATATTACTTTAATTGAAATAAATACCGCGTTGCGTTTTTATAACCTCTTTTGTCCTAAAACTATAGCAGTTACATGTAAGGCGAATGTCACCCTGCTACGAATTACAGATGCGGTGACGGCGTGGGAAATAGTGCCCGTAGATCTGTCTTGTTTACGCATCCGAATTTTACAGCATTGTCAACAACTATATTTATGCAATGAAACTGAACCTATTCCTAGTAAAACTAGTTCTATCTCTAGGTTTGATCTCTTTTGTATGATTTTGTATCAAGCCAATCCTCGGTATTATGTTATCAAACGGATCCAAGAACCCTTGAGCGTATAGCAAGGGATCAACTCTAAAAAGGCGACTCACGTTGATAGGTCCTTTCTGAAACCTGCCAAATGATTGAGTCAGGTTGAACCTTGCCGATCGGAAATTGCATTGTATTGACTCACGAATTCTAATGAATGAACGTGTTTACTATACGAGAGATTTAAAATTGCACCGAGTACATTGACGTATTAAACGTCTCAATGCACTTATG
This sequence comes from Grapholita molesta, assembly GCA_022674325.2. Taxonomy (NCBI): domain Eukaryota; kingdom Metazoa; phylum Arthropoda; class Insecta; order Lepidoptera; family Tortricidae; genus Grapholita; species Grapholita molesta. The sequence continues at coordinate 14,838,362 of CP053124.2, read as the reverse complement.
CATCATTCAAAAAATGTAAATATGACATTTCTTGGGTATGAAGCTGATCGTTATTTAAAATAAATATTATTCGAATGTTTGACACGAATCAACCTCAATAAGGTTTGTGTTGTACTTAAATACATAAAAACCGGCAAGAGCATGTTGAGCCAGGCTCATTGTAGGTTTCCGTAGTTAAAACGGTACGGTAGGGTAACGGTACGGTACGGTTACGGTACGATACAGTAACGGTATGGTACGGTTCAACCGATCAAGTTTAAAGTAACTTTCTTTGAAAGTATTTATCAAACTATAGATGGTTGTATGGTATAGATGGTTGGCAGTCCTCAACTGTGCGTTTTTCTAGAAACTTCCTGCCTCGCACAGCAAAACTCTGGAATAAATTGTCGTGTGCAGTATTTCCGGACCGATATGACATCCAAACCTTCAAGAAAAGAGCGTATAGGGATCTTAAAGGCCGGCAACGTACTTGTGACTCCTCTGGTGTTGCGAGTGTCCATGGGCGGCGGTAGTTGCTTACCATCAGGCAATCCGTCTGCTCGTTTGCCTCCTATATCATAAAAAAAAAAAAAAAACTTCATTTTTTTTTTACTGGCTGCATTCATAAGTTAAAGGACCTCTCCTCTAACTTAGGGGTGTCATATTTTTCTTATCTTTCGTAGCGACTATTTGAGAAAATATTCTCTTTCTCAAAAAAAATGTTTATTGCAAACCTGTATTGTTTTTCAAATACCTCACACTGTAGGGTTGAACCAAAAACATCCACATGTTGTACTCCAAATATATTATTTAACCATTTTGTCAAATTCGAGCTTTCTTGACCTACTCGTATTAGTCACTGATCAAAGCCGGAAGCCGACAAACAGACAGACAGAGATAGCGAAACTATAAGGGTTCCTGAATGTGGCCACTACCGACTAGGCTATACGGAGGTCTTTGAATATAATAGACTGAGTTTCTTACCACTACAGTGAAACAATAACAGTTTTTTTATATGTGTATAAGTATTGTTCTTGTAGTCTTTTTGGAATTTGGATCATTTAATCCTTTATGTACCTATATCATTGTCTACTAGCTCCAAGTAAATAATAAACTTAAAGCGTTTATTTTCAGGGACATATGCACACAAGTGTTGCATGACCGGTTAAGGAGACACTGTTATCCCTATATTTATGTACTTTGCAAACATCCTTGAATGCTGTGCATAGTTACAATTGAGTTTCAATCGCCAAGTTGTCAACTTATTGTACAACTGCAACCTAGGTATGTTTAAGTTTGTAACTTGTTACTATGCCTTTTGTAATAAAATAAAGTAAATAAAATAAAATAAATATCCGTGTTCTAGATTCGTTACGTTCCAGAGGTGAGCTCGGGTTTAGTGGAAAGATTGCCGATATAAACCTGGATGCTTTCAAACCCGTATCAATACGAAGGCAGTAAAAAATCTCATCGTTCTTGGCCTAAATAACCAGGTCGTCGGGCGTGAATAGTCACATTATTAGTTTATTGTCAATAAAACGTCAATAATGCCTTTGTTTGACGGATTATTTATACGGTTCAAAGCTATACCACTATAACCTATACGATACAATGAGGAAATGCCACCAGCATCCTTGGTACAATGCCTCAAGGGTATTTTTTAGATTTAATGCAATAACTAGTTGAGTACTTGTATTTTAATGAATGTAATTATTGTAAATAAATTTTAAGGCCAAGTTAATTTATAAAAACTTTGGTCGATTAAAGAAAATCGTTAGGTATTAAACAATTCCACTAACGTCGAATTTTAGGAGCAATCACTAAATATCGAACAAATTATAAACGGTTATTTCGCATGTTTACATGTTAATTATTATGATTAACAGAATAATTATACTTGAAAATAAAATAGTCATCTACTACCTACTTAAAAAAAATGTTTTTTTGTTTTCACTTGACTTTTCGTCTGTGATAGCTCGGAGCTCACGTATCGGTAATATCAATAAATATCAGAAAAATCTCATGTTGATTGTAAATCGTAGCAGTCCTTGAACTGGTTTCTTTTTAGTTCGATTTATAGTTATGGTCTTCATTACTTGGCATTTGTTTTTAAACTAAATAACCACGATTTGTTAGGTATTAAATATTTTAATGGAATGCGATTAAAACCAAGGTCGTATAAAGTATGGAATCGTATTCACGAGTTACGACTGGAGCCGATTATCACTCAGCTTCAAGGAATTTGGTCAGCTGTTTCAGCATGCAGGCGTCCCGGGGATCAACGCTCTCATTGTGTCGGTATTAAGGCAGTGACAGCGAAAATTAGGCTCCGGATTCCTTTGATATTTTTGTATGCACAAAAAGCGCGGAGGGCGGGCGGCGCTGCTCGCTACACCGCCGTATATATAGACGCGACGGCTGCGCGGCGCCCAGTCGGCCGCCGTTGCTCGCCAGCGCCTAGTGTCGGAGCTTGCGATTTGACAGCTCCCTAGTATTCCCTATACATTTAAACAAATTTCTATTTCTAAGACTGAACTGATGAACATTGTGTGTAGGTCAGGAATAATTTGTGTGTACTGTGAATCGGTTTGAGACTGTTCGCTGTGATTCGCCGGTGGTACCGACCTGTAGCTGCCTAGGCCCGAGTCTGCCATTGTTCACGCCATCAGGTGAGTTTTCATTCATTACAATATGTTTTCCAACTGAAATCAAACGTAATTCATCTAAATAATGTTCATTGATTGCGTACTGATGCTTACATGTTTTTGTAAGCTGTAGGAACCCCAAAGGTGCCTATAATAATATAACTAGAACGCTACGACAGAGTCTCATTTCGTCGCTATACTTACTCAACCTCATATCTGCAACAATCATTTGATGGAAATGTCGCTTTTCTTTCATTTGGAATACGGATGTTTTTGTCATCAAATGAGTGTTACAGACACGAAGTTGAGTAAGTATTTCGGCGATTTGACCTAAGTAAAAATGGTAATATAATTCTATCTGATAACACAATAACTAAAATGATATTTTAAAACTAACTACACAGGACAGATAACTCATTTTTAGGGCACTTCAAACGCTTAAATTCCGATAATAAGTATTTATTATTCCTACTTATTGTGATTAACAGAATAATTATTATTTATTATTACTTTTTTCTGTAAAGTACGTAATATTTTTATCGAAAATGGATGGGGTTTTATTAACACTACCTCGCTTCTTAAATCGACTCATGAATGTTTGGACATAAACACACGTCACTGGTGGTTTTCCATCGATATCTTTGATTATATCTTTCGGCATTTTTATCTATGAATATTTGTATTGAATCCGGGTTCAGCGTGGTTTAGGAAAATGGGTTTTTAACCAGCACTTTACCCGGCTAGGACGCATATAACGACAATAATATAGGACGCGGAAAGAAAACCCAGACTCAGTTTCCGATTCCGGTTATGAGAATGTAACTCAAATTTTTAATCAAACAGTCGATAAATGGTGCCCAAATTAAGACCTATTTTGGAAAATACTGCACTACTTACTAGCGTGGGTCTCAAATCGACAACAATCAAATGAGAGTGACTGATTAATAGGTCTTACATATTTATCTCGATATCAATCGAGAGGTATTCTGATTTTATACTTATGAATCAATACATTTTTAATCTTATCCTGCTAATGTTAGATGCTAAGTGATAAGAAATCTAGCCGAAGATGAAAGATTATTCGTGTGTACATTTGCATGCCCGCTAGCAACCTGAATACGCTGCACCTGACTGTATTCAAGCAAATAAACATTTTGATTTGATTTGATTTATTAACGTTGATCAACTAACGCCGTGATTAGAGGCACTTAAAGCAGTCAAATATGAAATTATGTTCTATGTAAATAGTAATTAGAAGATACTATTGCGCATAAGAGCAGTAAGTACAGTTAGCTACAAGTGGACAGCTTTTAAATATATGTATAGATAAACAATTTGATAAGTGTTTCAAACAATTGTTAGGAGTTACAGTAGCCTCAAGTAACTTAAGAAGTGACACAACGAAAGTATCTGCCATCCCGTTTATTTGATTAAGAATAAAGATATTGTTCTAACACCTGCCCTATTAAAAAACGGTTATTACCACTCGTACACTTATCAGTGTACATATAACTAGTTTTTTTCAGGTTAGTAGGTTAACATTTTAAAGCTTTTCGTTATTCTGATACTTATGTTACATAGTCAGCATCAATAGTAGAGTATGAAACAGCGTACCAAAACTATTTACAGTTTTTTAATTGCTTCACAAAAAGAGACAGGTTTCTACGTGTTATCAATTGAAATGCGATAGAAACTTTGAAAACTGTAGAAAATGCCTCGTTTATAAAAAATACACATGATAGGAGATACTTTTGGTGTATTGTTCAATTATTTCCTCTACTGGTATTGAGCGAACTTTATCTAGTTAATCGTGTTATCTAATAGAAATTGCCCTGAGTGTCAGGGCTAAATTAGCGACCTTGGTATATTGTTCCCCAATGGAATAAAATTTGATCGATACATAACTGAATCAAAAGTTTTTATATTAGCTGCCCACTTCACCTTAACAAACATCATACGAATATCATAGTTCAGTCTAAAATCATTTTAATGACACGAGCAGCATCTATTTGAATGCTTGGATTGTACGTAATCACGCAAACATTCCAGATATTCATCATTTGAGCACGACGTAGGCGCAGCGCAGCATGCCTGTGGTGGCGTTAACAGTCTGTATCTGTCATGAATCCCGTTATTTTTGGATATCCTGTTTAACTAATAGATCTATGTTTTACAAATTTTCGGTATTAATTACCAGCTTCATGAATTTCATGATAAAAAAGAGTTAAAGTATAGTGTCTACGCTATTTAAGATGATTGATAGGAAAAGTTTCAGAAAATTATTTATTGACATAAGTAACATAGCTACTGTTTTTTTTTACTTTTTATAACATTAGGTACACACGTTTAGTAAAATAAGTGTAGTGAAAAATATTATAGGATATTTTTTTCAGACTGATTTTCGAAGATTCTACTGGGTTATTTGCATTTACTTGCGGCTATTCGACAGGGACAACGCTCTAACTGGCAGTAAATGGTTATCGTCCCTTTATTCCTTTTACTATTCGCCAAAGTGGTGCACCATCTTCCCCGGGATCCTCGCATAACCAATTAACGGTATTTGCACCTTCGTAGGTGTCAGTGACCTTTACAGGTTCGACATTATAGATAATTATGTCTCCTTAAGAAATGATAGTCTTTATGCTAGAAACAATATACGGAATTGAATTTAAACGTTGACGTTCCACTTTATTAATGTACGTTTATGTCATTCGTGATAGTAATAAATCCACCACAGGCCTATAGGTTGACTCGTACTTGCCTCAATTCTCAGAGGCAGAACACGGCGACAAATTAAAATATTACACGAGGCAGCTCCCAATGGAGAAATCCAAGCGTACATCCATTTTCATTACGTACCCAGTGGACACAGGTTTTCCTGTTGGAATTTTTGTACAAACTGGTAATTTTCCAAGCTATATCTTTATACAGTGTCTGGGGAACCAAGATCGATCAAGACACAGTTTGGAAGGTATTTTACTATAGGTACCTTAACGTACATTGCCAATCGTTCACATTTACGGGGAGACGTCTAATAAAATTCGTATTAGATAATAAATAGAGAAACGATTCAAGTTAAAAATAAAAATCATTGTCTTTGAACAGACTAAATAAATATATAAAAAAATATGTCAGATCGAGTGCAGGCAGAGTTCCTCAGCGACCATTATGTGATTAACGATCGGTTCAGTCGATCGTTGACAGAAAATTACCGCGCAAACATCCGTTGACGTCTTACCAATCCTAGAATTTATTAATCAAGTGAGTCATCAATTAATTACGAACAACAAAGTCTTAAAAACTAACTGAATGCCGTAAAAGGCTACTGGAAACGTGTTCAACTACATATTAGTTAATACGAGTAGTGTTGGTAGCTTTAATCGATATGTCACAACTAAGGATGCAATATGACATTGCCAACGAGACCTGAATTATATATTTATATCCAACTAAGTAAACGTCGTTAGTGCATACGAGTGAACGTTGCAAAAACCTTCAATCGTGCCAATGCCCTGTTCTCATCATAAGATATCGGAAAATTTTGCGATAAATTCAATATCTACTCCAGTTGATATCCAACATCTACAGGTCTATCTGAGCGTTGTAAATGCAAGTTATCTATACCTAGTTTGGGTCTTTATAATGTTACTACAGAAATGAGCGTACGTAATTGTATAGGTACGTAATTATTGGACTTTAGTAACACAATGAATAAAAAAGATTTGACAAAGGTCTTAATTTGCTGTAACTTTGCTGACGGATTCCAAATGACAAAGCAACATGGTATATACAACCTACTCGTATTCTTAATTAACATTGAACTATGCGACACGTATCAACAATATACAATGCAACTATATGACATAATTAATGAAAATATTTCAGGATTGTTTTATCCTGCATTTTTCATTTACTTATCTAATTATAAAAATACAAAATTCAGATGCGTGGTTAGCCTCAATTATTTATACATATTAAAAGATGGCAAACAACTGGAGTAAATCCAGAGTGATATCCATCTGGGAAAAACCGAATCAGATTTTAAAGCCAGCCGCTTGCAATATCATAAATCATAATATTAGCTTGTTATGCGCCGCAGGTTCGCGAATAACAGTCTGCGAATGGCAGATATCTTCTGACCTGGCTATTGCTCTGAGATCATATACAGGGAAATCATATGGTTATATCAACCGTCTGAAATAAGAATGAGTGACTGAATAAATAGTGAGTGGTTTTCGTCTGATCCTATTTAAATTTGATCAAAACCCGATAAACCGTTTATAAAGTTCGTTTCTAAGATATTATTTATAATTTTTGTTTAGCTATATAGAGTCTATAACATTTTTTTTTAAATAGTAACACAAAAAAATATAAAAATTAAAGAAAGTTAGTCTAAATTAACAGTGCAGGGTAGAAGTAGGTGGATTCGGTAGGGCTGCACCTTCGTTGAAACTGAAGAAAATCCGGATTGATTACAAATTAAACTATAACTAAATTCGCATCTTACTAGTTTTATTGACAAACACTCCACTTGTATGTCTAACAGATTGCGTTTTGACTACTACATATTTCACAAAACAGATGAAATACGTAATTTTCTTATTTGGGTTCGTAACGACACAATAAGGATTTCTCGACTTTTAATCTTTTGGGGCATGAGTCGCACGCCGTACTGAGCTGTTACGGTACTGCTCCAACGTCTTAATAACGAAATTGTGGTTTACGCTAACTGTACATATGAAGAGCATATGTAAATGAATTAAACGCTTCAGGTGAAAATAATGAGAATCCTCATTAGCCTAATTTTACACTCGTGAACTTCATGACTCACCGTGGTTGGGAAATTTTCATAACATTGTAAGCAAACTGGGTCAAGTTTACTAGTAGTACTGATATTGATGGACAGTTTAGTTGCGCAAGAGTGTCTGTCATTTTATGACAACTGCTCGAGTTAAATGTCCTCAGTCATCGAGTTTTTCGTAAGTAAATTCCTACAACTATTAGTGATAATTTAAAGTAATTCACTTATAAATTTGAAATTTCAGGGTAAAAAATGTTTAATTTCATTAAAAACTATCTGAAAGATGTATAACACGTGCTCTATTATAGTTTCAGTCAAGGCCGGACGTTTAAGATAATCGACATAGGGTGTTAAGAAATCCAGCCGGCACATAACAATGCTTTCGCAACTGACCATTCCCCTACACTTCTTGTAAACTTCGCGCTGCTCAACAGATTAATAATTATACCGAGATATTAGGTCAAGTACGAGTCGTTTCGGGAAAACGTTGCAACATACAACTATTACATAGTACCTGATGATAGTGATGATAATATACAAACATGTTTACACGATATAAATAAAATCGATCCTTAGATGTGTTACTCGTAGCGTATCAGTTATTCATGTTACCATTAAAAACATAAAAACTATTTTAGCTGTACATATGTTGCTGTAAAACTATATTTTACTAACGAAAATTGGTGAATTCTATTACGGTATAGTTAAGGTTTTCAATCTCATCTAGATTACCTAGTCACGATCTCTTTGTGCACAATTTGTTATTTATTTTACAAGTAGCTGATATTATTATGTTGGAAACTAGTATAGTATATTTGTGTAATTAATAAACTGAACAATGCCTGTAAATGGAAGTGACAAAAGAAGTTAAACATAAATTCTAGTCATTATTATTTTTATTTCTAAAATTACCGACGTTTCTTGTCACGATCCAATGACGGTGTAAGAGTACTTAAGAGGGTCTCAAATTTTCAGACATTGAGCTAAATCTGTCACCGACAAAACTCGAGTATCTATTTAAGTTGAGCAAATCAAAGCTCCAATCTGCCTCAAAACACTTCGTGAAATGAGTTTTATAGCCACAAGAAGTGTGTTTAAGAAATAGGATGGTGCTTTATTATTAAATAAACAACAATATCAAACAGAAATCTAATTAAATAAATGCAGACGTAAAATGAAAATAAACAATGCTGGCCGGCTACTTCGAGGTACCTAATGTTATTTCAATCTTAATGGAAAAATGTTGTCTAACTTGCTTCCCCTTTCATTAAAGCTAAAATACTTCGTTAAATGGCAGTAGCAAAAGGTTCTTAACAACTTTTGGGATCCTACCATTGCCATTTATAAAATGGTAAAACATTTTAGAGAACAATGACCCCTGGGTTGCCGGCCTCATTAACGTTTCCAAAATTACATTTAACTTAGCCACCCAGCCTATAAACGAGCCTGCTAAAAGTTCACTGTAATTAGACAAACCCATATTTCCTAAATAAGCATGAGATCGTGATTGAGATCGTGTTTTCTTTCCATGAAATAGATTGTACCCATGGCAGGTAAATGTATACGCATACGTTGACATCGTCTGCCGCGGAATAAGGAAATTGCTTTGAGCTAGCGCGAGTAACATTAACATCGGAAGTTTTGCAATTTCTCAAAGCAACGCAAGATAAATAGTTACAGACGTTCCAATAGTGTACCTAAATATCAAACATCGATATCTTCTTCCATACAGGGTTCTGTAGGTACCTCACTCACAATAAAATCAGCGATAAAATGGTTAAATCGTACGCCCACTTTGTTATGCTGCACACAAAGTGTACAAGTCTTATGATATCAAGAAAGCGATCGTAAAACGGTTACGGCGTAAACGTTACGTTTGGCAGATGCGGAGTAGACCACGCACGTTTCTCGTATTGTATAAAATAACACAGTCATGCATACTTCAATAAACAATTCGAACCATGAACTGTGGTATTTGAACTCGTTTAGTAAACCTACTTCATTTGTGTAGTTTACAGGTCTGTACTGCGAAACTTGGATGGAAATTTGAATGAAAATTGTATTACTACTAACAACGCTTATGCTCTAAAACTACTACAAAACTAAAACTCTATACTGTAATGCTCACGCATTAGTAGAGTTTAGAGTTGTGTCGTTTTCCAGAATTTTCTACGATTTGTACGAAGAACGTTCTTGCTCATAACATAAATGCTAACAAATGAGTTTAGTACTTCCAGTATACATCATAGATAGAGAATTTACCAATGTTTTTGGAATGGCATTATTAAATAAATATGAATATATAAATAAATACATTTTTAAGATACCAAATTTGAGCATTATTATTTTTTGTAGATAATTTAATACATACGTTCAGTACTTTCACAAGTATACTCTAAAGGTCATCAAAAATTTCTTCGAACCAAATTAACTAATTGAATACTGGAGGAATAACTTGAAATACCATTTATGTCTCGTTACTATTGGCGGTACTTTTTAAATGATTTTTGCCTATTTTAGTCGTAGTAACATTAATATATTAATGTATAATAGCCGAGGCCAGTGACAATTACTGATAACTGAAACAATTTTATTTTCACCTCAGCAGCTCGAACATGACTACTTTCCTCACTCCAGGGAGTGAGGAAAGTGCGACTTTCCTCACTTTTAAAGGAGTGAGGAAAGTTGCTACTCGTCACTCAGGGAGTGAGACAAAGTAGCTTTTAATTGACGACCGGTCTGGCCTAGTAGGTAATGACCCTGGCTATGTAGCCGGTGGTCCTGGGTTTGAATCCCGGTCAGGCCATTTATTAGTGTTCCTGAGTCATGGGTGTTTTCTATGTATTTAAGTATTTATATGTATATATCTATTATAGTAGGACATAATGGACCCCTAAACACCACTAACACGTTCGGAAACTCACAAATTAATAAAATATTATGATTTTCAAATGTAGGTACATAATATATTTTAAAATGAAAAACATTTAAACAAAACATTAAGTAATGAAGCCAGTGCAGTTCACGGAAATGAATGTGGTTAACATGATGTTATTTTTTTTTTAAGATTTCATTTAACTTGATGTATGTATTTGTATATTTATCCGGGTGGAAACTTGCAATGTAACTCTAATTTGAAGCAGACATCTTAAACCGATTGAGCTGAAATTTAGCACTCCTATGTAAGTTCGGTTACAATGCAATATTATGGTCCCACTGATCTGATCTGATGATGGAGCCAGAAGGTTACAAAAGCAACTCCTAAAATACACAAGATAAACCCGTGGTGTTTTAGGCTCATTAGAATCCTTTAGAAGAGTAGATGACGATTGTGAAAAAAGTACAGTTGGCAATAAAAGCTTGTACTAAAAATGACATTTTCGGCAACTAGTTTAACCTTTAATATGTTCTCACTACTGAGGTGAAAAGTTGTATGTGTCACACTAGAGTAAAGTTATTTTACATCTCGTGTTTTTGAGTGCCTCGCTACGCTCAAGATTCTAACACTAGAATCACTCGCTACGCTCGTGATTCAATTATAGAATCTTTCGCTTACTCGGGACTCAAAATTGACACTCGCAAGAAAAAACAACTTTCCTCTCTTGTTGCACAAATAACTATTTCACTATCAAACCCGACGGCACTTCTGTTAGGAGTTGACTCCCCTCCAAATTGCCGACCGTCATTCTTCACGGATAACTGTGATTAATCCGATCATTAGATATTCTCGGCTCACCAAGGCTGAGGGCTGCTTATAATGCGAATCTTGACCTTCGCTAGTGTCACGTCACAGTGACGCGTCCTTGCTTCTTGCCTTCAACCCCTATGGGAAAATCCTCTACGGCCTATTTGACCCAAAGGTCGTGGCCTTTAACTGATCGCCAAGATGAAGGCCGTTATGTAAACATCTCGTAAGCGCCTAAGCGTTTCTTTGTACCTATTTTAAATACTTTTAACGAAAAAAACAAAGTAGGCTTTATCTTGCCATTTAATGTCTTTGACCTCTACCTGAAACCTCTGGATTCAAACAAGCTGGGCTTTGATGTCATATACAGGAACAATCGCGGAAAAATAGAACTAAATAAGGATGAGCTTATTCGTGGCTTATTCAAATATTTACTACTAAATACTAATATTTACCTGCTATTGAAAATTTTATTTAAGGAATGAGGGGAAGGCACCATGCAAATTAATATTTAAACTTGGTTATTATCGCTTATTTCGATATATTTTAAATGATTGATAGAGAGATAAGATGCCTAAGGAAAATATAGTTAAGTAAAAATATATGAATGTATGTAGACATCAGCGGCGGTGTGATTCCCGCCGGCATAGATATATACATAGTGGTGAATATAACATAACGACACCTCTTATACACGGCATGTATGCATTTCTTTTCGCCCTAACCTTGTGTTCTGGATGTAGGTTGATAAGTTTGTCTCTCTTATTTTCGAACCATGTGTTCTCATAATATGAACGTAAGGTTTTATATGTACTTTTAATTAATGCTTATTCGCATAATATTTAGCTTTTCACATAATGTTATCCTGTTTCGGACGGGCAACTAGCCAGAAAGTGAGCATGGTTGGTATTGCTCTTGGCCGCGGTTTATTAAATAAAATATGTTTTATTTTAATTAGTTATGTACATTGTTCTATATGCGTATCATTATTCTATGGACTGATGAGTGACAGACCATACTAGCTACGTTATATTTTATAAGCCTAAGTAGGCTATACCAATAAACAACTGTTCCCACTTTATTTATATGTGTGATACATAAAATATAAACAATGCATTAATTCAATAGCTTAACTAAGCTACTCTATATATGTTTAAATCTTACTGTGGCCTGTTTATAAGGCAGTTCATTCATAAAATATACTTATATGTTATATTATTAATTCACATTCATAACAACGTTCTGGAGTCTGTCAAGAACAGACTGATCACGTGACGACTTCACCGCGTGTCGTCCTTTCACAAACTGCTGAACGGTAGCTAATGTCTGTCAATTTGTAAATATAAACAGTTGCCAACAATACGTACAGACAACAATGGGTTGCGCACTAGCAATCGAGGTAAATAAACACATTTGTTAACGCTTTATCAATTATTTTAACAGGCGATTTAAAGATTAGTCTGATACATTTTATAGCATCTACGCCACAGAGTACCTAACGCATAACAAAACACTGCTTGTTATTGCGATGAATCGGAAAATGAAATGAAAAAAACCGACGACAAACAAGCTTTTTGCGTTTTTATTACATGCGCAACAGCGGAAATTAAGGCGGAATCTTGCTGCGTTTTTGTCAATAGTGAACGTCGAGTACATCGTCAATATAAAGCAGGATACACAAAATGAAATTGTAAGGAGTCGCCACTAAATTACAGTGCGCATACGTACTCGTGCGTGCAACGTCTTGACATCGTCAACGTTCAATTTTAAATATAAAAAACCAAAGTGGCAAAAAAGTGCTTTAAATCTAATTTATTTTGGCTACTTTTTTCAATGCGTCGTATGTGCGATTTTTTGGCAGCCCCCGACCGCTTAGGTGATAGATTAATTTTATTAATTTTGGCGCCGAACATTAATAAAAAGTAGCGTCGCCGGCGAGGCGGCTTACTACCAGTATTCCGGTTTAAAGATATTTCAATGTAGACTGTATATCTGTCACGATGTTGCTTAAAAAATAACGGACATTAAATGACAAATCGGCATTAGTAAAAAGTAATACTTCAGTATATATTATCCACACACACTGTTTTATTAGGCAGTCGTCCGTTTTTTTATCCAAGTTGCTAGTCCATCCTTTCTAGTTCATTTTCGATTCCATAAAGGCCTAGTAGTCCTTACACCATGGTGGGTGCTAACTCTTGTGCGCGTCCCATGATATGGATAGGGGCTACATCCGCTTCGTGTACCCCTTACATTTCCGGCTCTGCATACGCCTCGCAAATGTCCGGAACCACACACCATTGTTCCGTGTACTGAAAAGATGTATAATAATATATATTGATATATGTAATATAACCGTTGAAGCTGTATCTATGTGTAACAAATTAAATCCTGTCGGGAAAGCAAATATTTGCTACTGACAGTTTTTTCCGCTAGAAGTATTTACACACTACACACTATCAACATCGTATAATAATTCAGTAGCTTTTTCTGCGTCACTATTACGTAAAGTAATCTCGTGTATGTGGATATGTTGAAAAAAAAAACTTGTGTGTATTTCCGAGATGACAACATAATCGTTTGAATTTATTTATTTTCACTTTAAATTATTGGACTGATCAAATTATTTCCTTAAAATTACAATGAATATACTGTCAGAGTTTTTGACCAAATATAATGTATATTGCATGCAGTAAGTAAAATAAATGTAAAAATAGACAAGGTTAGCACATGCAGCTGCCATGGATAGGTAATTGATCGCTGGGCGGTCAGTGTCGGTATTGTTGTCAAACCGTCCGCCTCCATGTTATTATTCATCGTATTTCAGGGGTATTCAACTATTTGCGGGCGCGCGGAGCGGTACTGACGCAGGTTGTCGCATCCACGCAGTAAATATAGACTATTTGCCGCATGTTTTGTTTTTGCTATCGTTTTGCGAAGTGCTGATTAGCGGATAGAAAAATCCTTGGTAAAACAAAAGACAATGACATCTGGAATATCAAACTATGAACGTAGTAAAACGATTTCATTTCAATAAATTTACTTAAACATCTAGGAAAAACCTTCAAACCTTTTATTAGAAAGTCGTTTAACAAAATGAAGTGGTATTTGTATTTTACAACTCTGACGCGCTTTTACTGCGTCTTTAGCTTAAGGACGGACGTCATTGAAAGCAAATGTCTAATGATTGAAACCGAAACGTGCCAATTAGAACCTCCTCCGCTCGCCACAACACTGGTCTAGGTATCGGAAATGTTTAGTTCAAATTACTATTTGTTAATCGTATTGGAAACATTGAGTAACTAAGTTATTATATTTAGAACGTATATGAGTAACTAAGTTATTATACTTAGAACGTATTCGAACGAACTAACATGCTTTCTTTTTTGTTTCAGTTATACCTAATTCAAAAATGAAGGACGAACGTGCGAGTCCACCACGCGTGCGCGTCGCAGTTCTCGGCAGCTCACGAGTGGGAAAGTCAGGTAACCACAGATAACACATTCAAAAATTAAATTCACTGACACACGAACATTGACATTTATCCATTTAAACTTTATTTCATAAAAAAACTGAATTTATTACAATTTACGGACATGAAGTCGAATGCCATTGACTACCAATTAACCACGAGGATAAAAAGATAACTATACAAATCACACAAGAAAAAAAGTGGGATTTGTTAATCAAAACATAATAGAAGATTTGTGCCTACTTACTATAAACTACTTATAGTACCTATTTAGAACGACAGTACATGAATGTGTCATGCCATGTAAAAAGCATTTTAGATTTCTTAATTTTACATCATGTGGCCTAAATATTACAGTCCTTAGTGCATGGTTTTGTAATTAGTCCTCTTTAAGGTCAGTAAACACCAAAAGGTCAAATCAAATAGCATTCAAAACTATATAGTACTGAAGGACTCCTACTACTCCTCTCCCCAAGCGTACGTTCGTGGGCGTTTCAACCCTAAGAAAATACATAAAATGCTTTTACGCTCTTATCAAGAACTAGCAGAAGTCTTACAACCTGACCCACTCCGCATTACATAAACAGCAAAGGCATACCCCAGTGACCCGTTGTACTGGTGATGTAAGACTGTTTTCTTAAACAACAACCAATCAATCTCTACTAGTGAATTCGTACTTTAACCTGCTTAAAGTCGGTCAGCAGTTGGACCAAATATAACATGATTCATCGATATATTATCAAGACGCGTCGACAAGACATGTCTGTGCTACCTCATAAATACAGATATAAATTTAAATACTAGCGTTTAAAATGTAATTTAAAATTTGTAGATCAATTTGGAGTTAGCGTCGACATTTTTATAGTTACATTGCAATTGGAACATTTTAAACTTACTAATGGTTATAAAAGTCTCCCTCCTATATTATTTTGATTAGTAAAATACTACCTATATATTTGTTTCAACCAATACTCATATTACATTTTTTGTTTTAGCTCTTATTGTTCGATATCTGACAAGGCGATACATTGGAGAATACCATTCAAATACAGGTGAATATTAGATACGTTTTACTTATTTTCTATACAATATTGTTACACTATAGTTACTATCATTTTAACTACAATTTCTATATTTTTGCAGATTTATTGTACAGGCAGACAGTTCAAATAAACAACGCACCAGTGGAATTAGAAGTGATTGATGTCTCAGGCTCAAATTCGGACAAATTCCCAGCAGAACAGGTGAGTGATCAAGAAAATTATTTTTGTATTTATTAGTAAGTCGGATACATGTCTATTTATTTTTTCTAGAGTAATTGGAACAAGATTTAGGTTAATGCAGTTCTTTACGAGACCTTGACGCGACTCCAATTGACTTCACCTTCACGTTAAAAGCTTAATTCAACAACTACGGGAAGGTTATAGCTAATTTGAACGGTAAATACATCCTAAAGAGCTAGCAGATTAAAGACGGCCTTTTCGAAAACACAATAATTATTCTTGATCTCGCGTTACAGATATCGGTCTCTATCTTACGGCGTAGTAATAAACATTTACAATATACAAAGTGATGCGTCAAGAAAATCTTAATGTAAAAACATTAGTGAAACTCCGGTATCAGCTGTCTCACTGAATATGCCCCGGTTATAATTATTCTCGTGAATCATTTGGCATTGTACTTTGTTCGATTGATGTTATTTATGATGAATAATTTCTTTGATACGCCCCAGGCTGCACCTGGCTTCTGTCTGCAATGGATCGAAGTAACGATCCCGCATCGCCTTCCGCAAACAAAATGGAGATTAACTAAAGATTAAACTGGTTTTATGAGTTAGCAACTAGGTTAATCATCGCTAATATAATACGAGTGGAATGAATTATAGCTAGTGCTCCAGTGACCAGACAGCCTGTTGCAACATGACTCACAATGTTTACATTCTGTAAATTATTATCAGAGTTATCCTAACATTTCCAAATGGAAATACCGACTTAATTTCTCTCTAGACACGTGGACTAATTTATGAGACTTTCCATATTGAATACTTTGATCAATCAATACGGATTGTGCTCCTCAATTAGACGCTACCCATACACAACGGCGCTGGGTTACTTGTGAGGATAGAAACATTCGATTTTCATTCCGAATAAGTTCATGCTATGTAATGTACATTATTAACAAATTATTTCAATCTAGATTTAACTATACTTCGTATATTTTGACATATTTTGTTGCTAACATTCTAATGATTTAAACTTCCTCTTAAAAAATATGTTATATATAAAAGCATCCCTAAAAGGAAAGCCCCTGTCATCCCCGTCCAACACGAGTGGGCGGGCCGGCGGCTAGACATCTAATCGATGGGAATAAGAAGGATCCATTACAAAGCTTTACTTAATGCTACCCACGCAGACTTACCTTGCATACATAAAGTTGTTGTATATTAGCAATGTTGAGGTCACGGTATTTCGCACAAGTAAACCGAAAGAGGGTAGACACCTACTTAGATACGGTGTGTGGGTAGAGTGATGATGATCACCATGCAACATGCAACTGTACTTGCAAATATCGGTTGATGGTAAACACTTTTAATTAAAGTTGTGGTGCCAGTGTTTGTTTGTAGCATAGGCTACTTTAATGTCAGTTTGTAGCATAGGCTACTTTAATGTCATCGGAAGACTCGGCCTAATTCCTATAATTATATATATATATATATATATATAATTATAGGCTATATACTTTAATGTCACATATTTATGCCATGCTTTGACAATTATGTCAGACATTTATTCATGTGTATAATGCCTCTGGAGTAATTATTATTCTAGTTTACTTCTAATTGGAAAGTAATAATATTATGCTATTTTAAGCTAGCATGGTCGTTCAAATTACAACTACCTATAACGGTAAATTAAACGGTATTAAAACGGGATATATATCGGCGCGATTATAATATATATCGGCACTGTTGCAAGTGCCATCCTCACGGAATAACTGAAGTATGCATAGTATTTAATAATTTTATGAAGCATAAAATCATGAAGTCGAAGTTAATATTTTATCTGTTATAATTTTGATATTACATACCATGAATGTACATGATTAAAGCAATAGGTCGATTCATAACAGCTAGTCCGAGATGTGTACTGAGTGTCAATAACGTTTTAACATTAGCGCCAGTTTTTATAAATTCACCATTAATTTTAGCAGTCTACATACAATATATATACATTCATTACCTAAATGTAACATTATCTTCCAGCGCTCTTTAGGAGTACTTAACGTCGTTACTGTGGTGACATTTGAGCCAAGTAATCCAATCTATCGCAAGTTTTATGAGCTTGCTTAGAGTTATCATTTTACCTTATGATCCTATATGGGACCGACGGTATTATAGTATAAATCAATTGATTGTAAGCACTTCTTTTGCTGTTCTAAACCAGGGTATTCTTTAACTCTGGATGAGTTTGTCTTAGGATCCATCCATCTCATAATAAATATACTCTAGAAAAACATTAATGACAGTGAGAAACAAATATATTAGTCATCATAAATACTGAATGGGTGTAAGCGTGAACAGCACCAGTGTCATGAATGAGCTGCAAGGTCATTAGCTATTTCCGAAATGTGGGAGTTGAGCGATCAGTGTTGGAACTTGGAAAGCAATTCAGTTCAATTTGGCCCAACAATGAGTATCACCAATCACAGTCGTCCGGCGTCGCGACGGCGGGGGCGCCCGTGAACCGCCAAAGTCTAATTTTAACACGGAATGTTGGCTTCGACCCGTAATTAATCATTTATGTCTGAATTCTGGGCTTTTTACGGATAGCATAGCTTGTCTGCGCTACCTCAGACTTTAGAAAATAATCAATCAAAATCTCTCTCACAATAATATTAACACACCGGCTACCAGAGGTGATTCAGGGTATATTCTTAACGCGTAACAAACAAGGCGAACAATAATAGAACTCAAATTAGAATTATTTTGGACAAATAATAACAGCTCTCAACTGGCCAAGTTGGCCATTCTTAAGAAAATGTAAAATTTTGCTATTCGAAATCGAATTTCGTAAAATCTTGCACTAACTGTACCTACTATAATTAATGCATCCTAATCAACATTTAAACTGTACTTTGTTTACTAGTACATAGGAATTTCATGTTTGGTATTCTTGTTCCAGATCCAATGGGCAGACGCGTGCCTGGTAGTGTACTCGGTGACGGACAGAAGCAGCTTCGAGTACGCCACGGAAGTCCTGAAGGCCCTGAGGAGAGCCCCCGCGACCGCGAGCCCGGCGCACGGGCCCGCCGGCGCTGCCACGCCGATGCCTCTGGCGCTTTTGGGGAATAAAACCGACTTGGACCATTTAAGACAGGTCAGCATCAAAGTTACATATTATATGCAGTTATTTTGTTATTGATCAGACTGGGAACGGTAAATTTAAAAAATAAGTCAAAGAAGACAAAGGAGTCACCAGGCCCACTTATAGGTACCTAAAATTATGAGCCATAACGGACAGAAAACCACGCGACTTGTTTGATTGTTTGAAAAGCTTATTAAAAACAATGTTGATCTTAGCGAGCCATAATATTAGTTATAATATTTGCTCAACACTCTTGACCTTTAGATATAATATAATGATTGAATTCCGCTCTGTCCCGAGTTTCTCTGCCAACGCAAAAACGGATTAAGGAGGTACAATTTGTCAAATTAAATAAGCTTCATCTATAAGTGGGCGAATTAATCTACGGATTGCAGCAAAAATATTTACACTATTTGCCTACCTACCGATATACATATACTCTTATCTATTCATACGTCTAGGCATATAATTATTTCTACGACTTTACTGATTCCGAGTGATTTTTGACGGCGGCCATTAGTCATTCGAAGATTTAACTGATTGAAGTATGTACCTGCACAAATAGACAAATGCATACACGTATGCACATTTTCGGGATGACTGCACGTGTATCTGTGAGACAAATATTCTCGACTATGTTCACATTTCCATGAAACAAACGCCAGCACATTCAAAGCCAAAACAATGGCGGAGCCTTTGAGATACCACCATTCACATGTCAGACTAGTATCTGCGAAAGTTGCCTTTTCTCGTTTTGTTACTTCTATAAATGAGGCAATACAATACGATTGTAATTAATTTTTGGAACTGGTGCTGTTTTATTAATTAGGTAGGTACTAATCTAGCTTTTAGTTTATAAGTAGTTAGTTTATTTATAGCTCCCTATTGTTTTACAATAATGTAATTAAATGGTAGTAATTTTGTTAACGAAATTTACTCGGTTTCATTATTTAGAGCCAAGAGTTAATTTTGAACAGAATGCTGCTTTATGATTAACTTTAGATGATTTCTACTATATTGTTACACAATTCGACCCAAAAAAATCAAAGCAGAAACCGGTATCAAAAATTACTAAAACAAACTCGTAACTAAATGACTTTTCCTCCAATTTACGGCCTAACTCGGACAGCAAAAGTTACGTAATGGGGCCAAACTGAATGGGCGACGGATCTGAACGGAAAAGTTTACTCCAATTATAATTAGTTGGAGACGAGGGATAAACCACGTTTAAAGTTCCTAGATTCAAAAATATGTATTTTTTTTATATAAACTAAAACGTTTGTAAACTAAAATTATAGTTTTTGTACTATCAGGGAAATACAATTATATATAGTTTCATGATCATACCACCTTTCCTGTTATGCAGTATTCTAAAGTTCACAATTGAAATAAATTGTGACTACGATCGATATAACAAATACGCGGTCCTACTACGCCGTAGCAAACCGTAGCGCGTATCCATCTAAGGTCACAAGTAGCAGTATATTAACTTTACGTTAATAAGTCACCAATAAGTTTAAAATTATCAAATTTTACATTTCCAATTGTGTGCCAATAAACCATCTGAGTGTGTTACAAAAACAAATCATTCGTCATCAATGTATGTATTTTGTTAAATATCGCAGTTATTAATACTCGTAAGTCCATTAATCTATGTTGGATTATGCACATTAAAATATACTTTATTATTTTTACAGGTAACTACTCAAGATGGTCAGAGCATCAGTGCAGCCCATAACGCATCGTTCAGTGAGGCGAGCGTGGCCGACAACTCCGGCGACCTATACCGCGCCGTGGATCGACTGCTCGCTGAGGTGCGCACGCCTCTCCGGACACGCAAGTTCTCCGTCACTAAGATGCTGGGCTCTCTAATAGGTAAGATCTAAAATAAGTATCCTAAAACTTGTCATTAAAGACAAACATCTCAAAAAATCGTTATACTTTTAACTCCATCGAATGAATATTTTGGATACATACGTTCTATGTTCAACAGAAGTATTTTACGCAGGTGGCACAACGAACAACAACCAAGCTACCCGCAGCGGGTCAATGGTGGCGTGCCCGCGCGTGCCGACGCCGTCGCGGCCGCCGCTCGCCGCGGCGGCGCCCTGACCGCCTGCGGCGCCGACACACCGCGCGCGTTGATGCTTCGCCGGCGCGGGGGCCGTATGGCTGGCCTGCCTGCCCGTGCCCACCCGCTTCGCCGCCGCGCCGCTTTCCGCCACCATGTGATTTGCTACTCGTTACCGTACTTCAATCGGCCTAAATTTACACTTTAATGAACTCTATATATCTACTCGTTATACTCGTAGAATTATAGATAACTCTGTAAGAGTTTGTGAGATTTATGTGCCGATTCATTTTCATGTAGGATATGGCAACTGTTCGATAAATCGAATTATTTAAAACATTTATGTGGTGGTGCTGATCTCAATCGATGAAGCAAAAGTTGGTATATCAAGAGTTTGCGTCTAAAACAAAACATTACTTAAAGACGCGTAAATATTCTAAAGTATGTTGTACCTAATGTCAAGTGCGTCACATTTCGTGTTATCCATCGTATGGTGCAGTAAGAAGTCAGAGGACCAGAGAACGTTGTTGAACAGTAGTTGTCTCACCAAAGAAGCCAAAGATGGTAATTCCTAGTCTTAGATTAATAAGTTATGACATTGTATATAAATTTGTTAAATTTATGTTTAAACATTTAAGATAACCGATGGTCATGTTAGGTAGCTATATATATAGATATAATAATCCAAATGTACCTATTGTATCTCCAGAAGTATAATGATCGCCTATAGCGTTATGGTAAATTAAATAAGTATCCTATCTTGCTCGTACCAGAAACTGATTGTTCTTTTATCGATAGTGATACAGTTTGTAATTATACTCATATAATATATTGCACAAAACATATAGGTATCATTCTTCCGCTGGAGACGGGAAGTGTAATTAGATTGTTAATATTGAAAGCTCGATTAATAAATAAGACAATAATTCCGGTACCTACATAAAACGTTATTGCCAGGCCAATATACCATAGTTTATATCTATCGCATCGCAACCTCTACTGATTACAGGTGCTTACATACAACTTTAGCTTACAATATAACCCAAAATTAGTGTTTGCATAGCTTTCTAAATGTCTAGATTAAATTTCGAAGTATACATACTACTATTATATTATAAAACTTATATATAAAGGTCGAATGGATTTTTATTTGTTTAAACTTTTAAAACGCGAGAAGCTTTTAGAACTATTTAATAGAAAGCAGGTTTTAAATAATGACCGCATATACATACCTAACCTTTGACTTATGGTATATGTATGTGTCACTCGTGTTATTTATTATTTAGAACAAAGAATATGTAAACAGATATTTCATATCTCGATGTCTTTGGTCGTAATAAGAAAAAAATACAAGGGTACGGAAGTTGAATCTAGTGAGATATTATTATAGAAATGATTAAATAGGGCTCAGAACTTTTCCGACCAATGGTAACCAGACGATAGGGAAAGGAAGCTGTGTGATATGAACACTAAGTGTTGTACTAGCAAAGGAGTGTTCTGATTATTATGTAAGATGCCTAAAATACTTAAGACTATATGTATTTTAAAAATGGCCTAAGTCTTAGTAGGTACTTGGACTGTTTCTTACTAGTTTTCTACTTTTGCACAGTATTAATACTCTATGTAAGGCTCAAACCGCTTTTTCTCTATTAACTTGCTATAAATATAAAAATTACATACTAAATTGTAAAGGGTAGATCAACTATTCTAGTCAGGCATCAAGCGATATGAGTTCGTTAAATAAAATGTTATACCCCGTTTAACTACCTAGTACGCTTCGCAGAATGCCTTTTATTGAAAAGGCCTATGATTACTAATAAAATATCTATTTAAAAAAAATCGATCATAACTATGGATACGGTATAAGTACTCAAAATATGAAAGAGTGGCAAGACATAGTTGATTCACCCAAATACCACATGTTCGTAAATTACAAGTAAAACTAGTCCTTCTTGTTGTAACTTACGATGAAAAGTTTAAAGATGACTGTTACTAATATTTATAAGGAAGGTTTGGATCTGTGGTAAATGGCATGGGATGTCGATTAAATAAAATTTCTGTTACATATAATTAGAGCCCGTTTTATCCACAAAATGTTAAATCCAAATGGCGTAATTTATAAACGCTTGTCAAACCTCACGAGCCATTGTTAATCGTTCGTCCATCTTTATCGTTCTAGAATTCCGATTTGTAAGAAAAAGGAACAAAAAATCTGAGCTTTGTTAAGTTTTACGAATAAGAGGGAAAATATCCACAGTAATCAACACAATACCAAAACTACGACGGTTTGAGTTTATTTGATCTCTTTAATTGTTCCTAAGTGCTGTTGATATAAAAAAAATGGATATGTAATGATCTTGACAACAATGTCATCCGATGAAGAACCATATTCAAAATGTTTTGATGATTTCTGTCGTTGTCGTCATAAAATTTACTCTATTTATCTGGGCAGTTTTATACAAAGTCGACTGCATATTTTATTGTTCGGTTTTAATTATGTATGAGGGAAAAGCTCGAGATTCTGAGTAGAAAGCATATAAATAATTCCAATTAAATAAATCCGTGTAGACTATTTTAAATATGATCCCACTGTATTGGTGACATTTCCGATAATCTGCTAGCTTAATATCTGTCACGCTCCAACAATGTGATATGACGTGAGTGCCAAAGCGACGGATAGTGCAATATTGGCAGAGTGCAAAGCGGGTGGAGGGGGTAGCCTAAACGATCACAAATTGTCATTTTTGTCGCTGACTTGAGCTGTCAAATCCATATTGCAGTAAACATTTTCTAATCGTTTTAATAATGTTACTGACTACCATTGTCCAAAATTATGTAATATAGTAAAATAACACAAGATTTCATTAATATTTTTGACAATATTTACTTACTTCTTGTTTGACAGCGGTAACAATATTGTCCATAATGGCCGCCTGTCACGTGGCGCTGTCGTCGCGCTCGGTCCCTATACGATAAAATAGCAACCATGCTATCCTTTCTGAAATTTGTTTTAAAATTGTCTCAAAATATAATTTCTGCGTTATTATGGCGATGACATCGTGAGCTGTCATCAAAACGTTAGAAGAATATGGCGTTAACACCGGTTCTTACATTTTACGTGGAAGTGCTTTGCATTTATGAATTGATATTATGAAATATGTTTTAAAAATAAAGGCTAATAAGTCGGAACTGATTGGGATAAGTTGTAAATAATATTGAATTGTCTAGCTTTAATACCATTATATTAAAAATAAACTTTATTAAAATAAATTATTTATTTTATTTGACGGCACGATTGGGGCGACACACTGGTCATGTTTGATAGCCTTATCATCATTGTAGCCGTAAAACTTGTATAAATTTGGAGGTGTAATAGTTAAAGACCATTACGGCTAGGTACAGTCAGCAGCAAAAGTTGCTAAGCGTTTGAAGTGTTCAAAATGACCTCCACGCGCTCTTATTCTCTTGACAATAGAGACGTGTTGACCTCATTTTGAACACCTCACATACTTAGCTACTTCTGCTGCTGACTGTACTAGTGTCGGTGTTGAAGGCGGTTGGTTTAGAAGTGTACCCTGCCAGCTATTTTGCTCTGTCTCTGTTGTCAATATTTAGTTAATGTCTATACAATATTTGGTTAATGTTACTAAGATTACGGCTCCTAGTTTGAGTATTTTGGGTACACCTATTTTTCCGGAAGGAGTCATAGCGGCTTTCTAGGCAGAAGGCTGTTTGGGTTTAGTTGGAGCTAAAGAATTTTGTCTGCAAACGTATTTAATGTACACCTGAATGCAAAGCAATATTAGTGTTAGCTACTATGGACTTAGCTTTGAGGACTGCATGGCGGTTTCGAGACCTCATGACATCAAGTGTGGCAATAATGAAGTAAATATATCAAAGCAATAAGATACCAATAGATCTACATTTGTAGAAAGACTAATAATGCCTGTCAAATCCTTGCAATTATAATGTAGACTTCGACTCTACACGACACATAAGTTACATCGTAAATCATAGGTACGATGGCATAACTATGAATTATTTTTAATATTAGTAATTAGACCCGGGTATGTCCTTAAACTACGTCCAACAATGAGAGGTAGGGCACAACGAAGTACCATCACGCTTAAGTCTGGGCCCAACTGGGGAAGTATCTCCTCCTTACTGCTACCTTTCAGGTATGTATGTCCTGATGGTGAGTAAGCTTCCCAGAGCTCCAACAACTTTTAGGGTGGCAACGCGCATGTTAATCCTCTGGAGTTGCAGGCGTCTATAGGCCACGGTAACTGTTTGCCATCAGGTCTTGTTTGCCACCGTCATTGTACTAAAAAAAAAGTACGTATTATACGACTATTAAATTGAATATTGTAGGCGCCTCACGTAATAAACAAAAAAGGTAATGCAATTTCACCAATTGGTTAGTTTAATAATGATATTTACTTGTTACATACACCATTCAATATTTTGTAATTCCCAAACATGATTTACAGTCACATACTTCATAGAAATTGAGCAATAAAAAACAAACGTATCTCGTTCACGATCCCTTTACATCATTGCTATCATTACGGCAAAGATATATGCTGATGGGCTATACCGAGTTAACCCACTTGCTGCCTCGCCCATAAATTTGTCCGGGATAATGTTTGAGATAGAAATGAACACGTTATGGGGCAATGACCGCGCCGTTTTCAGATACCTGCCAGGGATTACCGATGATATTTACGAATGGTCGTAGGAATGTGTGGACTATTGCTTATTCACTTTAGTATACTCGAAACAAAGCACAGGGCTTTACGGTCGATAAATTATTGATAAAGTGTTTGCCACTTTGACAGCGTAGCTGTTTAGGTAACTATATTCAATCCTAGATAGATATGTGGGTAGCAGCACTTCAGCCCGGATACTTCGTTGTAGATTGTATGTAGTTAATTGTTGAGTCTAATAGTTTTACCTAATCAATGTATTATAGATAATATTATAGAATATTTGTTTATTCATGGACACACAAGACAAAGGTGACAAAAATACAAATTAACATAAAACATACAAGGAAGAAAGTGCCACGAAATGGTCTCATCTCAGCGTAATGCTGGCATACATTATACTTATATATTACATTGTACTTGGAAAAAGTATGGAAGGCAATAGTCGGGTTTCCACACTAAGTCGGGTAAATCAATTTGACTTGGTTTTTGTTGTATAAACTAACCTCTGTTGTGCAGACTATACTTTTTAAGTTGTTTATTTCTATTATTTTTATATTGTTTGAAATTCCTTGGTTACTTCGTACTAATAAACACTCGTGTCAACACGCATCTTTAATATATTTTTCTCTTATATTTATATTTATTTACAACACGTTATCAGCACGAAGCTCTAAAATAGAAATAGAGAGCTTAGTTTTAATGTGAATTTAGTGAAAAATAATTAAATTTGTTTATTTGTGACTAAATAATAGATACATTTAAAAATGTCACTTGAACAAGGAGATGCTACGTGTGTGAAAAATTCCCCTACGACCAGCTCATCTGTTCCATTTTTCTGCTTAAAAGGAAAAGATGGATACCCTACGTGGAAATTTAAGATGCGCAATTACCTTGTACATGAGGACCTGTGGGAAACAATAAGTGGCTACCCCTGAAGGTGATAAAACTCTTGCCTCTACCAAGGTACGTCGTGATTCTAAAGCACTCGCAAAAATATGTTTAACAGTAGACGGCGCAGCTATTACTCACGTGAGATGTGCGAAAACTGCGGCTGAAGCATGGAAATCTTTGCAGAACGCTTTTGAAGACAAGGGAATGGGACGAAGGTTAGCTTTAGAGCGTAAGCTGTACAGGTTGAGTCTGTCGGACTTTGATGACATGGAACTGTATATTAACACAGTGATGTCAACCGCACAGGATCTAGCGGATATTGATGTAGTCATAAAAGATAACTCTATTGCTGCGATACTTTTGGGAGGTCTTACTCCAAAATACGAGCCTCTCATTATGGCTTTAGAAAACAGTAATGTCGAAGTGACTACAGAACTTGTTAAGACAAAACTGCTGAACGAAATGTCCAAATCTGCAACTTCATCTTTAGATTCCGTTTTTCATACTAAAAAGAAGCCGAAGGTAAAGAAAATATTATGTTACGAATGCAAAAAGCCTGGTCATAAGAGACCAGACTGTCCATTGAAGAGCAAGAAGAAAGAAGCCAATGCGGTAACTGTCAATAATACTACAATTACATCGCTCAACACTTCTAGTAGCTCCTGCAAGGATATCTTCTATATTGATTCGGGCTGTACTAGGCACATGGTTTCTAGACGTGATTGGTTTGAAAGTATAACGATGCGAAATGAAGGTACCGTTACTGTCGCAAACGGAGAACAGAAAAAGTGCTGTGGAGTTGGAAATATTTCTATAAATACACCAGAAAACGTTGTAAACAAGATTAGTGATGTTGCTTTTGTACCAGATTTAAAAGCTAATTTACTATCTGTACACAAAACTGTTGAAAAGGGTTTTGTATGTGTTTTTGATATAAATGGATGTAACTTTTATAAATCTGATAATTTTCGTTTTACAGGTGAATCTGTTGCTCATGCCTCGCCCTGCGGTGGACTGTACGTTTTAGACGGTACAGTCAAAAATCCCGTGTATGCGGCGGACAATTATTTGACACACGATGTGCACTCTGACTGTCAAGATAGTTATAAACTTTGGCACGCGAGGTTAGGCCATTTGTGTCGTATAGGTATGAGACAACTGAAGAATCACGAGGTAGGCGTAAAATTTACAGTTGTAGATAAAAATAGTTGCATCGCTTGTGTGGAAGGTAAACAAGCACGAAAACCTTTCAAGAAAGTAGCTTCCAATAAGGCTACGTCCCCGTTGGAGTTAATACATATGGATCTCATGGGACCGGTCTCTACAACCTCTTTTCAAGGTAATAAGTATATGTTAACGGTAGTAGACGATTATACACGAAAGGTATTCGCTTATTTTATTTCTTCCAAAATGAAGTTAAAAATAAATTCTGTCTGTTTCAATCCTTTGTTGAAAATCAATTAGACAAGAAAATAAAAGCTGTTAGGACTGACGGAGGCAAAGAATTTGTTAATAAAGAGTTCATTGATTATCTTGCTTCAAAAGGTATCGAGCATCAAACGACGACGCCTTACAGTCCTCAACAGTGTGGAGTTGCGGAACGTACGCATCGCTCGGTTACAGAGAAGGGAAGAACGTTGCTGGCTGATAGCTCACTGTCGAAAGCATACTGGGAAGATGCATTCAAAGTTGGCGTATATCTGAAGAATCGGTCTCCTCACAGAGCCTTGGGTGGCAATATTCCTTATGACAGATGGTATGGTCGAAAAGGTGATCTAAGTCACCTGAGAGTGTTCGGATGTAGAGCACTTGTCCATATACCCTCGTGTCATCGGAGGAAGTTAGATGTTAAGGCGCAGGAGGCGATATTCGTGGGATACTCAGAAATTACAGGTTCTTATATTTTTAGAGATCCTGTTAATCCACGAAAAGTACTTATATCCAGAGATGCAACCTTTTTCGAGAATAAGTTTACAGCCTTAAAGCAGTGGCAATCTGAGCCAGTAGTACAATCTGACTCTATCTTACTGTTTGATACAAATACAAAGAAAGCTGAGATTGAGAATAGCCAGCCTGTGGTACAGTCAGACTGTACGCCTCTATTTGCAGAAAGAATAGAGCCTGACCCTGATAATAATCATGAAGTTGAATTCTATGATTGTGATGAGAGTACTGATCCTGTGGCTGAAGCGTCTTCATCAATAAATCTAGAGCCAGTGATATTGGAAGAGCAAAAGCCTCCCAATGATTCGAGGCTATCTTGTGAAGAAAAGAGCCTGAAAATGTGGAAGAAGAAATTATTTCTGAACGTCGGTACCCATCAAGAAATAGGAAACCACCTGACTTCCTTACTTACAATATTTCTATGGCTGATTCTAGTGAACCTACAACTTTTAACGAAGCTACTCATGCCGATGATGCTGACAAGTGGCACCATGCTATGGCTGATGAGTACAGTTCACTGAAAAAACTCCATACATGGGATTTAGTAGATAGACCTAACAAAAAGGTTATACCATGTAAATGGGTTTATAAGATTAAGAAAGACGCATATGGTAATATCACAAAGTATAAAGCGAGACTCGTCGTCAAAGGTTTTCATCAAGTCGAGGGAATAGACTACGTGGAAACGTTCGCGCCGGTGATTCGTCATTCTTCCCTCCGCACGTTGTTTGCATTAGCTGCAGAGTTGGACCTACGAATGAAGCATTTAGACGTGGATACTGCGTTTCTTAATGGAGATTTAGAAGAAGAAGTTTTCATGGAGCAACCACTTGGTTTTATAGAAAAAGGCAAGGAAAACAAGGTTTGTTTGCTCAAAAAATCTCTTTACGGTCTTAAACAGGCACCGCGAGCGTGGAACAAAAAGTTAAACGATACGCTGTTAAAAATAGGTTTTAAAGGAACTCATTCCGAGCCTTGCGTATATACGAAACTTTTTGATAAAGAACTCGTAATATTGGGCATATCTGTCGATGACATAATAGTCTTCTATAAGTCCGAGTTGACATTTGACATTGTCAAGAATGGTTTGTCGAAATATTTTTCATTAAAGGATCTCGGAATATTAAAATGTTATTTGGGACTACAAATTGAATACGATTCCGACTGTATTAAAGTAAACCAGCGTAATTATATTCTTTCTATATTGGAAAAGTTTAATATGAAGGAGTGTAAGGATGTCAATACTCCATTAGTTAAAAAACATATGGAACGGAGACCTGATGGTCAAACTGGTGAGTGTTATCCTTATCAGAATTTAATAGGATGTCTGATGTATCTGTCAGTAAACTCACGACCTGACATCACGTACGCAACGAGTTATTTAAGTCAGTTTAATACGTGTTTTACTAAAGAACACTGGAATGCTGCAAAAAGGGTTCTGCAGTACCTAAAGGGTACTTTAAACTATTCATTGGTTTACAGAAAGAGTGGAAAACCTTTGAAAGGTTTTTGCGACGCGGACTGGGCAAATTGTCCGTTTGACAGAAGGTCATACACTGGTTATGCCTTTATGTTGAGTAGAGGTCCAGTATCCTGGGAGTCCAAGAAGCAACCTACCATTGCCCTTAGCTCAGCAGAATCGGAGTACATGGCATTAGCCTCTGCTGCGAAGGAAGCGTGTTATTTACGACGGTTTATCTACGAGATAACAGGTAAACTCTATCCAGTTAACTTAGCTTCTGACAGTCAGAGTGCCATTAACCTCGTGCATAATCCGGTACACCATTGCAGGACGAAGCATATAGATACCAGATTCCATTTTATAAGAGAAAAAGTATCTAATAATATTATTAATGTAACATATATTAAAACTTGCGATATGCCTGCAGATGTACTTACGAAGCCACTTGGGCCTATTGCACATAAAAGGTGTACGATTAATTTAGGGATAGAAACTTAAGTTGTATATTTTTTGTTTGTCTGTCACAACTTCGATTAAGGGCGGCTGTTGTATAAACTAACCTCTGTTGTGCAGACTATACTTTTTAAGTTGTTTATTTCTATTATTTTTATATTGTTTGAAATTCCTTGGTTACTTCGTACTAATAAACACTCGTGTCAACACGCATCTTTAATATATTTTTCTCTTATATTTATATTTATTTACAACAGTTTTTGTGAGTACAGTCAGCATCAATACTAGTAGCATATGAAAAAGCGCACCAAAAGTATCCAAAGTTTTTAAATTGCTTCACAAAAGAGACAAATTTCTATGTGTTTATCAATGGAAATGCGATAGAAAATTTGAAACGCGAGCTGTGGAAAATATATCATTTGTATAAAAAAGACATAGGATGGCAGATACTTTTGGTGCGTTGTTTCATATTATGTTGTTATTAATGCTACGAGTATGTATCTCTTATTGTGAAGAATAGCAGAGTATCAACATTCTACTAGTATACCAACTCCTACTAGTAGTATTGTTCGTAGTTGTCATTATAATTTTACTCTTAAAACCAATTTTTGGTAGGAAGTACCTATCGCCCGGAAAATTTTGATATTTATGCCTTTGGCCTACTACATGCCAAAATATGGTCCATTATAAGAAAAAAAATAGAGGTATCACTATACGACAACTGGTATTCGTTTTTGGGGCCTCCGTGCATATCCTAATAAAGAACATCATTTCAAAATTTGAAACAAGTCGCTTTAATACATCCAGAACGATACATTAAAGAAAAAACTTCAATAAATCATACATAAGACACAAACTATCATTTCGTTGGATGTTGATACTCAGCATAAATATTCTACACTATAAGTTCCCAGTCAAAAAAGTGAAAAATGCCGAGGCAAATCGATTGAAGGGCCGACTTAATTACTATGGAAACCAGTGGCGGTTTTTTTTTTAGGCAAGACGGAGCCGATATGTTTTTCTTCTTGAGCCCAAGGAAAACCGTTGAACTGCAGTAAAGTTAGTCAAGCCGGCGGGAATCGGCTTATATAAACGTGGCGCCTTTGATGGAAACCCGACTACGGCCTTTAGGTACAGTCATGTGCAGTATTAAACAAAAGTTCATGTAACGGCGCACCAGAATTATTTGCTAGGTACATTTCAATTGTTTTGAGGTAAAAATTATATGCATCATATATAGTTCCGTAAATTATGTGTATAATCTGTACAGTATTTTGATGCTGTTAAGTTGTTAGAGAATGCTACTGACTGTACTTTATAGTAAAGCATTCAGGTTTAAGATTGGTGAAACATTCATGATGCTGACTGTAACATCTGTAACCTATACATGTAACAAGTATTAAGTGTATGACCATCAGATCCTTGTTGTATACCACAATTATGACATAAATAACCAGATGCATTAACTGCCACCGATCAATATCATAAGCGTTTAAAACCAATTTGATGTCGTCCACGCGACAACAAATCACAATCGCATCTCGAACAATGCGAGATGAGGGGTGCGCACCCCAGCTGCGTACCGCGATCGATTGTGGACCGCGCCAACTTCTCGCCACGCGGCACTATCCGACTACACGGTTCCCAATTCAAACGTCCCGATTTTACAACCAATGTTTGTTTATTTTTTATTTGTATAATTAACCTCTCCTATCCGAGCTTCAAAATTCCGTCGGTTATTCAAAGTGGTGGCTGTCACTTTTCATAGTGTTATGTGTTAATTTTTTTAATGATGGAGGGGCGAAGGGCTTGGGATGGCGTGCCGGTGGAGTCCCACTCGCCGCCGCAGTCGGTGCCGGGGCGACGGACGCCGCTGGGAGCCGTGGGACTGGGAGGATTCTACATGCAAGGTGGGCAGCCGCCGCCGCCGCCGCCGCAGCACTGCTATCAGACGGACGAGAACCAACCGGAGCCAGGAACTAGTTACGGGCAAAGGTACGTGCTGCTCATAAGAAATGTCATAGTATGATAATTTGTTTTTTATTCGTAAAAGCACTAGTATGTCTAGTCTACCGCGTAACCTTCTGACCGGCTTTAGAATAATATATTGTTTACTCATGCAAAAAATTCCAATAAGATTAGAATTTATTAGCGTATATTATTTTCTAATATGAATATAGATCTATCTCAGCTAAAACAAAATCAACACAGCAGAACGAATCCTTAGATTTGCATAATCAAGTCTGTTTTGACGTTAAGAACTACAGCATCACGTTGTTGGCAAATTTCCAGCCGTATTCATATGATGTTTAAGCTCAAATTCTTATACAGTTCGGTGTATCTGGTTCAACCAGTGCACGGGGGCGCATGCGTCTTATGATATTTAGCAATTGGTTTGAAATGCCCACAATTGTAGAGATAAACGGCTATGATTTTAACAAAGGCCTTCAAAATGTTTTAGTATAAAATTATTCCCATTATTTTCAGTTTAACATTTGCCTTATTTATAGGTATCATACACACCATACCAAACTAGAACCTGATATATCAAAATAATACAAAGTAATTTATAATAGGCATTTAATGCCTATTTAGTACACCCACACTAACGTTTCAACGTTTGACCCTTATTTTAAAACAACTGAATACTCACTTTAATTCATCATCATCATCAGCCGAAAGACCTCCAATACAGAACAAAGGCCTCCCCAATCCAAAGCCAATTTGATTACGATGTTTTTTCGAACCGCTTTAGCTGAATCCGTGGCTACAGATTTGAAGAGACAATTAGAGAGCCACATCATTATGCAAAACATTATCAAACGATCGCTCCGTTGGTTACGGCGCTATTGCTACGTCCTGAACAACCATATCCGTACGTATTTTCTGTGCTACGTATTTTGTGCGCTACGTAAACTGGTTAGAAATAATTATTCTGTCACTATTGTGGGGGGTCACCTTCTTAGAGTTCCGTAATCAACTAGGTACCCTTATATTTACGCCATGAATGTCTGTCTGTCTGACCCAAGTATGCATAATGACCGTTAGTTCTAAAGAGCTTTATTTGGTATTACCTACGGTTTGGTATTGTGGTGTTACGGATCAACCCTAAAGTGTTAGGTGTAGTGTCGTTAAATAGGTTTTTTAAAACATAATAAGGGTTTGCCTTAAACGTTTTGATACAGTGAATACTTTCGGAAATCAAAAAGCTGTCCCGCCCCTCTTATTATTAAGTTCAAAAATTATAAAAAAGCTTAATAAAGAGTTTCAAGGAAAATTATTTTGAGCTTAATCGGTTGAAACGCTTTTGAGTTACGGATTGAAAACTACGGAACCCTGCACTGAGCATGGCCCGACATGTTTTTGGCTGTTTTTTTAATTATTATTGTTGTTAAGAATCCGACTAACTTAATAAGACACTTTTAAGGTGATTTCTCTACGAGTATTCTAATTTCAAGCTAAAGCCGATAACGTCACACTGATATTTAAAATTAAATCAGAGATTTAAATCCGCCTTATGTGCGTATATGTGGTACAAATACAAAGGGTAGTACAATGATGTGCTTCTAATGGAGTAGCATCTGTGCACAAAGGCCAGCATGGCACCCCTGTCAAGTGCCCGCTCGCCAGTTTACGTCACAATAGTGGCCACGAATCAATCATAGCCCGCTTACAGATTTACACATCACGACGGTTCATTATTTGCTGACGTAACTATTTGAATTAAATAAAAACAGCGTTATACGAATACTTAAAATTCTATAAATCTATATATCTTCGGTTACCGTGAGACTAATAAAACGTGAGTTACCTGCTTCTATACAATAAATATATACACGGTGAAATTTAATCGGTAATCAGGAGTAGAAAAATATTAATTATTAACAAAAATAGAATTCATTACGTGACATTTCATGGAATTTACTTCACTAGGTACCTAATTAATGTCACTAACTATCAGTTAATAAAATCGTTAAAATTATTAAATGGAATTAGTGTACGGCAAGTGCCATCGCGTTGACAAATTATTTCTTCTTTCTTTTTAGGTTTTTATAGCTATGAGTAATATGTGTAAGAGGTTCCAAACGCTTAGACTACACCGCTAGCAGGGTGACAATAATTTTCAATTTTAATTTGATTTCACTTCTTAAATTAGGTATGATAAAAAACTTAGTTATGTGTAAGGGCTTCATAAATGTGATCGCCATCGATTATTAAATTCGATTTTTTTTCCTGATTACTGATTAAATTTCACCATGTATATCCCTCCAAATAATGATAATTTGCAAATAGCCCCAGATAAAATATTAAACATGCAATCAGCATATAAAAAAACCTATTTATTTACTGTAAATGTTCTTCAATCATAGTTAAAACCATTTATTTTAAGCTTGTTCCTAGAACTGATTACAACTCCATATACCTACCCTCCCTTCGTTTTTCACTGCTATAAGCGACCACTTGCCCCACACAACGAAACCCTTTGTTATTTCTGGGACATTTACTTATTTTTGTCCGATTGAAAGAGAAAGAAGGGGATTTTTTCGGGTGTATTAGTTTTTAATTGTAGCTTTTTAGGATTACGTAGTCAACTAGGAACCCTTATAGTTTTGCCATGTCTGTCTGTCCCCAAGTATGCTCAGTGACCGTTAGTACTACAGAGCTGTAACTTGGTATGAATAAGTAAATAAATCAACCACGCGCGGGCAAAATAAGCAGATAAAAAGTGACAAATAAAAACATCTTTAGGCTACATGTGAAGAGAGGAGTAATTTAATTTTCTGTTTAAACCTAAAGTGTGAGGTGTCATAATTTATAAGTATTTCAAAAAAAGAAAAAGAGTTTACCATGAATACTTTTTCAAAAAGTGAATATTTCGAAAATAATCGCTCTAGAAGTTGAACGATTTTTCTGTGTCCCTCTAATTTTTGAACCGCAAGTCCAAATAATATGATTAAAATTATGAAAATACAGCTTAACACTTTCAAGAGGAAATATTTTGAACTTGATCTGTTGAACCATTTTTAAGTTACGGATCGAAAACTAAGGGCCCTACACTGAGCCTCTACTCTTAGCCGGTTTTATTTGTGCCTTATAGTATAATTTTCACTGCAAGTATGTTCATTCTTTACTAGGAACAAGTAAAGTTATATTTTATAGCGTACCCATATATTGTATGTACTAATACTAACTGTCAAGTCACTACTGGCGTAAACGCGGCCTTTATAATATGACAACTGCTTATTATATTTAACAATATGAATCTATCTTGACTAAAAACCTAATATACAAGTATGAAACACAAAAAGTACCCAAGTCACAAGTCTGTGGCCGGATTTGAACCGGATGCTAACGGAAATCCAGTCCGGAAACCACCCTGCACACAGTGGGATCCTGCGAAATTTATATTTGAATGTTTAATATGTTAATTTGGGTTTATAGTACTTCCCTTGACTCACCAAAAGATATAATTTTAATGACTTGTTAAATCACTTTTGTCAAACCATGTATAATGAAACTCCTTTGTTATGGTTTGCAGACCAATGGGGGAGGGGAAGTCAAAACAGAAAATGCGACAAGGAAAGACAGTACGACTTAACATCAACGCTAGGGAACGGAGAAGAATGCACGACTTGGTAAGAAAACTAATAACGCTTTTTTTTTTCATTTTCCACTTCAGACACCGGTCTTAATAGAAAATGACAGGATAAATGTCGTTTAACTTCAAACTCTGGTAAATCCGCTCTAAGGTTGATTAGCTTTCAGATTTTTTTTATTACAACCGTAAAGTAAAATGGACTTACCCGAGGTCGAAGTTAAGCGACACAATTCTGAATGTTGAAACTCAAATTTCGTAGTCTGTTCGCATAGAACGTTCGGTTTATTCTATATAAGAATAAAATTACTTGCGTAAAGCACAGTAAACTGAAGGCGATAAAACTCTTATATTTCCAATTTCAGAACGACGCTCTCGACGAGCTACGAAGCGTGATCCCATACGCGCACTCACCGTCAGTCCGCAAACTATCTAAGATCGCGACTCTCCTTCTTGCCAAGAACTACATCCTTATGCAGGCTAGTGCCTTGGACGAATTAAGGAGGTAAAACAACAACAACCAGTCGTTGACCATATCTTACGTAACCGTTTAGTAGGTTATGTTAGGAAGAAACATAAAAGTCAAACTGAACTGTTAATATCACTTATCGGTAACCAATTGTATTTAGGAATGTTTATTTATAAAAACGACATAACTACATCAACATGCATATTCTGAAAACCACTAAAACTAATTAGCTCTTTAAATATTTCCCCGTAAAGTTAAATTTACTGATTCTATATTTATTTGCTGATTTGATACATTTATAAATACTTATAATGATATATATTACAGGACATCCTTACACAATTATTTATTTATTATTGTTTATAAGTTTATACATTTAACGTCTAATTTCACTTCATTATGACTGATATATGTATTGTGGTGATATTTGGACAACAATAGTTGTTATGCAAGGCTGCAAAGTGGTTATTTGGCGTTAGTGTTGAAATTGAAAGCAGAGCAAGCGAAGGAAGCTATGATTTCGCTTCGCTCATGGTTCAAAGATAGATTCCTGAGCGTAGCGAGGCTTTCAAGACACGAGACGCCAAATAATTTTGCAGCCATGCGGAACACACATCTTTTCACCTCACTACAGCGAGGAAAATTCGAGCGGGAAGAAAAACAATAAAAGAAACATATCGCGCGATTTTTCAGGGAAATCATATCAGCATCGCTGCTAGAACCACACATTTTTATAGTTCAAACATTGAGTTCAAAGAGCTTAGCACAGGACAAATCCGACAAATTTGCGATTACGTAAATTGTGATAACTTAAAACTTTTTAAATTTTTCTTTTTTTTTCGGTTGCGTTCAGATATTACAATATTAAGTACATATTGTCAATTTCTTTATCAAATAAACAATATAGTTGTGTTTTATTTAATGGATTAATTAGCCAAAATATGTAAATTACATAAATACTATAACAGAAATACTATTAGTATTTACAATAAAACCAATTTGACATAAAATATTAGTATTTATAATAACACCTATTTGACATAAAATAAAGTGTAGGTAAAAATAAAGAAGTTAAAAATCTGTAATCAAATCATGTTTCTGATTGGTTATTATCTATGGTTAATACTCAGGCTCGGTACCGCGAACATCGAAGTTCGTATATTGCGAGCATCTTTCTCTTTTACTCCGATGAGAGTGATAGAGACAATAGTCCGAAATTTACGAATATCCTTTTTCGCGGTAGCGGCATCAGTCACGCGTTGAAGGAGTTTTATATTAAAAAAAAAGTTATTTGCACCACAGAGAATTACAACAATCGGCTTCGAAATTCGAATGACTTTTCCACGCTAGCGGATAAAATAAGCTTTTCCACGCAGATTTCGCGCTATAAACTAAGGTTTTCCGAGTGAGTGAGGTGAAATATACTTTACCTATCCGTAACCACTACATAGACGAACTTGTGTTCGCCACCAAAAAATCATTTCTGAGAAAAAATGGTTAGGTACTTATGTTGTTTTATAAACATCCCTTCTATTGACCATGAATTTTGCAAATCTTTACAAAAAAAACTAAATGCAGTGCCCGCACACTAGACAACAATAATGCGCACTAGAAAATTTTATAAATCAATAGCGCCCACAAATTTTAAAAATATCTAATGATAATGACTTCAAAATACTCTGACAAAAATCAACCCTCTTTCTAGGCTCATCTGAATATATAAGGAATATTGGTTGTTTTTTCCAGACTAGTAGCATATCTGCAAGGTACAGCGACGGCAGCGGGCATTGTGGCACCTCCCGGCTTCGACCTGGCAGGGCTGCCGGCAACCGCCAAGCTGCTGCAACCACCAAATCTGGGTCCCCCAGCCCCGCCCGATCCACCATCTTGAGATCTGCCTCCGCCCGTCAAACTAGAACCCATCGCATCGCCCCCTTAGTGATATTAAGTTAGAGGCCCAGTGGTGCCAATACCAAATTTTTTATAACGTAATGTTGAGAGTAACCTATTTATTTCTTAGTTGTACTTATTAATACAGTAATACACTGCGAATATAGGATGTGGCAATATTTTGATAAGTCAATTAGGAAAATTGCGATTTCAACTTAGAATACGTAATTTATAACTTACTGAATTAAATCGAAATAAAAATGTAGTAACCTTATATGCAGAGGTGTATTTAGCCCATTGTTACGAAGCCATGGCCTGCGGTGGTTTTGCCCATTTCTTTTTTCCCCAAAATAAGATTTTTCATCATCCAAAATCAAATGTGAGAGCTGGTGGTCTAGCGATAAGAGCGTGCAATTTGCAATCCGGAGATAACAGTTTCAAACCCCGTGTCGTACCAATAATTTTCGGAACTTATGTATGAAATATAATTTGATATTTACCAATCGCTTTTCGATGAAGAAAAACATCGTGAGGAAATCGAACTAAACCCAATAAAGAGTAGTTTACCCTCTGGGTTGAAAGCTCAGATGGCAGTCACTTTCGTAAAACTAGTGCCTACGCCAATTCCTGAGGTTTGTTGCCAAGCGGACTTCAGGCTCCCAGCCGGGGCAAAATGTTGAGATAATATTCAAACATTTCAATATACCTCTGCATTCTGCATATAGTATGGTAAAGTAGTATACTATAGAACTGAATTTCATGTCGTATTTAAAATGTGCAAGCCGATCGCGATGGTTTTGTAGACGGGGAAATAAAAATAATTAGGTTATTATTTATACAGTTTAATGTACCTATAGGTTTTGATATTAGATATTGATATTTTCGAATTAACCTAAACCGTCTGATGTGAACTACTTCTATGAATTAGACTTTAGATAGGTTTTGATTCTACATGTATTTACAAATAAGTAGGTATGAAAGTAATACTAAATTAATTTTAATAAAGCAATGAAAATGTACCTTAAATCACAACTTTACCCACTAGATCTTACCAAAATTTTTGACAAGCTAAAAAATATTATACCTACATTGCTGCTTCATCAAACTCAAATACTTAATGTTCTGTCTATTTGTTTGCCACTAGAGACTGTACAGAGATCTACCAAAATAGTTTTAGCGATTTAACCCTCCATATTTTTTAGATAGATATTTGAAAGAAATTGGAGGTAAAAGTATTAGATATACGAGTTAATTATGTTATTTCTCTTCTTGAAGACAAGAGAGGACTGTGAATCAACGTGCCAAAATAATTAAGTATCGTCTAGGTAGCTAACATACTTCTTGTAAGATATTTCAATAGTTTTGTAGACTTCGTATATGTGTGTTAGATGATGAGAATGTGGATTGTAAGTATATTACTTAATTTTAGTAGGTAATCTACAGTATTCAAGTCAAGATAGGTAATAAGCTCAACACAATATGGTGTTGATAAGCCAAAGTGAAATTGTGATTGTTAATAGCAATAATATTATTTATTATAATTTAAGTGACATAAAAATAAAATTACCTACGTGATTTTGTTTTTTTATAAGTTTCCTTTAAGACCTATCAGATACAATGGTATGCACCTAAAACGAAATATTAGCAATGTTTTTTTTTTTATTAAAACTAATGTCGTACCTAATTAAATGCTGGACTAGATGGTAGTTTTATTCGAATTTATACAATGCTGTAACTTTGATCAACATAGATACGTTTCGATTCAGTTAATACTGCATTTACCGCAAAACAAAACTTTGAAATTTCTGCATTCCCTTTGAGTTAAAAGGAAAATTATATTGGTTTATTTGTTTCTTTCTTTTAGCAAAAAAGTATTTGGTACGATGCAATGGGATAAGTATGTAAGTAATTATTTAATTACTACTTCATATCTTCATGAAGCTTTTAACACGAATTAATACCAAACGACTACTGTAGTTATCAGATATACAGGAGCGGCCAAGGTGGACAAAAATATCGGAACAACGCCTCTATTATCAAGGCGATAAAATTCATATTCCGATATTTCTGAATACCATGGCTGCTCCAATTTTTTTGATGGCGACTGTATCACCCAGTACGTTGGGTAACAAGAAACATTAATTTCAAGTATCTAAATTATTATTGGTAACAGACCTAATACCCACTACAACAATACTAATGGAAAAGTAAACTAAAAATAATATAAAGTAAATTTAAAACAAAAGACAGAATTAATCCCTTGTTTGAATATTTAATTGGTCTAAATATATTGTATTTAGAATTAAATGTTTATAAAACATCAGGTAAGTTTCAAAGATATCACGCCATCCAGTGAAAAAAGTAAAAACCAGCAAAATCTTCCTGACACGAGCGCCCATTTTATTCTCATAGTTCCACATGCAGTTGAAAGATGGCGCTAAAGTCTGCGCTAACGGCAGCGCCACGGTCTGATCAATAGTCAAACAAAGCAATGAGTGATACCCCAGAATGTATGAATTAAAAAGTATTATGATTCTTGCATGAATCTAAGAAGGTATAGGGATCATTGTACTAAATATAACGAAAAGGGAATCGAGTAATGAATTAGTCTTGGGACTGCCTAATGCATGATAAAAAAGGGTGAGGTAAGAAAGATAACACACAAGGGCTTCACCAGTTGCTGTTAGCAGGTAGTTAGTGATAACGTTATTTTTCTTCCTAACACTTTAAGATAAGTTTGAAAAAGGTTCTTAAGAATTAGGGTTAGTCTGCAAATTTTTTTACAAATTTAAGCGGGATTATAAACCATGTTTCAGAAAATCCATGTTAAGTACCTATAGGGACAAGAAATAGCAGAAAAGCAGTTAGACAAAGCTCAGAATCTAAAGCGGCAAGTGATGCTCAGACCAAACACCTATTTAATGCATTATGTAAATACCTACCAGGCTCTTCAAGAAGCAAAAAAACGCCTTGGTAAGAAGTTTAGCAATGCTACCTAATAAAGTGTGGACCAACTGATGTATGTCCTGTGGCACTACCGCGATATTCGTAAATTTCGGACGATTGTCTCTGTCACTCTCATGACACCTTAATTGGAGTAAAAGAGAAAGATGCCCGCAATATTCGAACATCGATGTTCGCGATACCGCTCCTGTTATAGCTTAATATCGTGCTTTCGTATACAGTCAGCTGCAAAAGTTGCTAAGCAAGCGAGATGTTTAAAATAAGCTTGACATAACTTAATTACTATTAAGCATGTAACTGAACCCTACGATTTAATATGTAATTATTATATTTCGTAAAATCTACCAATAAATGTCGTTGTCACAAACTTGTTTTTATTAAATATGAATTTAAAAGACTGCTTTTTTAGAAGTCTGGTTGTTTAAACAAAGTTAACTTACATTTAGACATTGTAATTAATATTACTAATAAATTATGTATTTACGTCCATTAATTATTTCGTTTAATATATAATACCTATTTATGGAAAGTTTTATGTTAATGCCATCGCAGTGGTAAATTTGATCGAATGTAATTATACTATATTAGTGTTTATCAGTTATCAGTTATTTATTACATTCATAGGTACACAAGATATTATATCACAAAGAAGTTCAGCTATGAACCCTGCAAGGGCACTACAATTTTTAAATCTAAGTTACTAACTAAACAAAAAATAGATATATCTCACGAATTAATTAGACGACATAGCATGTTTACATAGCAGATTTAACATATTTTCTTAAATTTAACAATATATTTTAACTGTACTTATTAATATTCAACTTTCAAAAAACTCTTGCATGGTATAAAAAGTATTAACAACTAAATAATCTGAAAGTTTTTCGTTAAATAAAGTATCTTTTTCTTCGTTTCTAAGAACATCATAAGCTATAGAACATCGATAAGCTATAAAATGAAAATGGCGGCGTCAATATTGTATTTCGTCAACATGTCTATATCCCTACACAATGTCCGTTATCAGCATTACAATATGCTAAGAAAAGGTTACGCGGTCGCTACTAATATCATCGCCGTTTTATCACTCACTAACAATAACCAATGTGTACAAACAATACAACGTAGCGAATAGCGATGCTATCAGGCATTCTATTACCTATGTAAGTAATAATCGCTATTAAAACCATTAAAAGCCTCGACGCAAATTACCACGCTGTCAGTCAAACTACCGTAGTTAAAGAATCTAGGCTAGTCTATCGTTTTTAAGCTTTTAAAGTCACTATTGAAAGAAGAACTCACTCTTAAACATTCCTTGGCCACAGTTAGAGCCTGTGACTTGCAATCCTGAGGTCACAGGTTCAAACCCCGGCTCGTACCGATTAGTTTTTCGGAACTTATTTACGAAATCTCATTTGATATTTACCAGTCGCGTCGCTTTTAGGTGAAGGAAAACATCCTGAGGAAACCTGACTAATCCCAATCAGGCCTAGTTTACCCTCTGGGTTTGAAGCTCAGATGGCAGTCGCTTTCGTAAAACTAGTGCCTACGTCAAATCCTTAGATTAGTTGCCAAGCGGACCCTAGGCTCCCGCCTGAACCGTGGCAAAATGCCGGGACAACACGACGAAGATGATGACCTTTGTCACAATTAAAATTATATTTGCACGTAGTTTATAATTTACCTTTTTTATTCACGATTAATTACGAAAAAATAAATAATAAATATTGCGGAACAATCTTACACAAATCGACCTAGTCATACGGTAAGCTCAGTAAGGCTTGTGTTGTAGGTACTAGACGATGATATATATAATAGATAGATACATATAAATACTTAAATACACAGAAAACATCCATGACTCAGGAACAAATATCTGTGCTCATCACACAAGTAAATGCCCCGACTGGGATTCGAACCCAGGACCATCGGCTTCATAGGCAGGGTACTACCCACTGTTAGGCCAGACCGGTCGTCACGAATGAAGATTAAGATAATCGGAGCTAGCTATAATACGACTACATACTTATTATTTATATACGGTATGCAGTACCAGTAGGCACGCACCGGAAGAGCATTAAAACCAATTCAAATTCAAATTCAAATTATTTTATTTCGGGTAACATTGATCCATAGTATGTTAGTTACAAACTTATACATAAGGTTAAATTTAACTTAACATAAAACACATATTTGAATATTAACATAATTTGTTTTTTTTTACAATATAATTTGAGAACTCGCAAATAAATCTCTTTGCTGTTTTCTGAATATGACATATCTTAATATCACCCACGATGTGGGACGTTTTCCTAATCGTTTTGTTAAAACTATCACTATTTGATTTAGCTTAAAGTCACCAAAGAAATTAAATGATATTAACGGTA
Source organism: Grapholita molesta (assembly GCA_022674325.2). Lineage (NCBI taxonomy): Eukaryota > Metazoa > Arthropoda > Insecta > Lepidoptera > Tortricidae > Grapholita > Grapholita molesta. The sequence goes on along the minus strand of CP053124.2, from coordinate 14,794,583 downwards.
AGGCGGGCTACACATATGGGCTCAGCGGAAGATCAGCGCTGGCTCCTGAGCTGGCAATATGCTGAGTTGAGTCCATTTTGTGATGCACACCAGGTGTATTATTTTTTCTTTCTTTGTTTGACATTGTTTTTGTATATGTGTTGTCACAAATAAATGTTTTTTATCTTTTATCTTTATCTTTACATATGTATTAGTCAGTTTCTATAGTTAGAGCATACACAGAGAACAATGTATGTACTGTATTTTTCATAGGTACGATGTACGCCATGATAAAAAAAAGTGATGAGTCTAGTGTAAAGTGATGTTTTCATTTACTTATTGATATTGCTTTGCCAAACTATAGTTCTACAATGCATTTTGTCTAAGAAACGTTTCTAACTCGCAGACTCGATGCAGTAGCGTAGCGTGTCTGTCCCGATGTGCGTGTTTAGGTGACGTCAGTGCAGAAGCATACACAGACGCTCTTTTTGTTCAAAGGCATTCATGTATTCGTTACTTCGGCGCTGAAGACGGGATTTTGAGATTCAGATGGTTCAGGCAGCACGCCATGGCGTAGGTGCAAAGTTCTTGGTTCCGCATTCGTATGCGGGTGAGAGGTGTTTATATCGTGTGTGACAATATTACTACATACCAATTGTAAATTGCAATTAATCTATTCCAACTACACTTAATCTTGGTATGTGCCATGCCACGTATACTAAGGAAGAGTGACAAAGCCAACCGGTGTCCGAGCCAGAATTTAAGCCCGCGTCTTCAAAAAGAAGGTGCAAGCACTGTTTGGCCCTATAGTCAAAGATTCATAAAACCGATAAACTTGAGAAATTTCGATAGGTTTCGCCTCGATCGTGTGGTCCAGCTGATCAGGACGCAAGCCGCGAATGCTGAAGACGAGGTTTCAAATTGACGGACACAGGTTGGGTTGACATCTATTTCAATCAAAGTACTCCTAGTTGCAAGGTTAGAATTTAAAGGTTATTATATCGTCACTACTTTGAAAAAATATCGTATCTGAAACAGCTACTCTAAGTTGGAACGCAGTAACTCTGTACTCATCCCATACGTAGTTACGTCATCTTTCTTTTGAATGCCAGAATGGGTTGCGAGGTTTTTTCAAAGTAGGACAATATTTTATAATTCAAGCGCAAATTCTAAATACCTAACTTATTAAATAATATCCCAACCCCATATTTATAGGAAAATTCAACGCCAGATAGTTGAATATTATTATTCATGAAGTTACAACTTGCAAATGGAAAGTTAACCTGAGTACGAGTATCTAAAAAATGTTCAATTAATAATCATCAGCCGCACCTACCATTAGATTACAAGGCAGACTTGCTATTTTGTACGCGACAGGCTGTTCAGTAGGTAATATTGCGACATAGTTAGGGTCCATTTCTACGAGAGAATCGAATCCGCTTCTATAGAAAAAAAGTACGGATCCTTCTCAATTATAAGCAAACAGTTTTCTGCAGATTTAGATATATAGGTTAGCTGTAATAATATTGACACGAACATTGTCAGTGAAGAAAAAAATATATATAATAGGTACCTTAGAACATTTTATACATCACAGACTATGTGGAGTTCGTAAATATTACAGTGAAAAGCTTTTATCGTAATCCGGCAAACTTATGAAACATACATGTACGAAAATTAACACACAATATCTACGTCGTCTCACACATTTTCTTTAACGCGAAATGCTCTTTTTACTCTGAAAGATTGTCGCAAATGTGGGATAATATATAAGAAGTACAGTTTACTCTATAATTATCTCTATTATTATAGCAACCCTATATTTTTACCGTACTGGTTTCCTACAAAAATTCTGCAGGTTCAGAAGCTGGAGAACTCAAAGAAGAGCATTTAAGTGAAGTGCAGAGTGCGTGAGTCATGATTGGATCTCTTAAGCGAAACTTGTCCTAGCTGCGAAGGTTCCTGAGTTAGGCTGATCTGTCCACCATGTTTCAAGATTCCGAATATGATTTCACAAGATCCTCTTGCAGTAGCCGCACCGACATCGGCCACGGCAAAGTTGTAAAATGACAGACTTCAATTGTCATCTTATTGGACTAAATGGCTGGACAATTATAGCAGAACATGAACGCGAGGAAACTGCGTTTTATAATCAACTTTAATAACCAGTATGCATTGACAATGACATGAGTAAGTTTGAACCTGCATGATATCACAGTTAGTTAAAAATATATCAATAGAAGAGAGCCCATAGATACTAGCAAGATCCCTTTAACTTGTTCCAATATCACGATGAAACACAAGCGAATATTTAATTTAAGAGGAGACTTTTCTTCTTTGTGTATTCTTTTACTTGTAAAGATTTTGCTGGGCCGGTGTCGAGCCAAACCGAGAAAAGAATTGAAAAGAATTCCAATTTTCTATTTCGAAAACCGTCATTATTTCATATAGGTATAGTACTTACATAGTAAATTCGCATTTATTTTATTGATGATTAAGTGCAGTATTACATAAATATCTATTACTTGTATTCTCCATTTTCAAGCACTAGGAGTGCTGAATGTCGCCCGCCCGTCACAAACTCCATGTCGCGCGAGTGTAAAGTCGTTATTTTCATTTATGGCTTCGGCAAATAGCCGCGTTTTCACATTCGGACGGCAGCGTCGCGCCCTGCTGCGCCACGCTCTCAAAACGCGCCTATGTGCCCAAGTCTTTATAAGATATCTACTGCTCATGTCCAGAGAGTCAGAACCTGAATTTACCGGTTGTCAGTGTCGGCCACTCTTTTCGCGGTCGTAATAAAATATGACCAGTTATTATAGTTTCCATCATCAGCATCAAAAAGATAATATAAAATTTGCTTCAATGCTTATTTTATATTATATGCCCGCGTATACTAGACAGAATAAACGTCGACGCGATGCATAAAATATGTAATAAACTCTACCTGCTAAGGACTACGCATCAAAAGTTTTTTTTTTTTCTCAAATATCGATCCTAACTGGCGCCTTTACCAGGTAGAAATATTGCAATCTCGTAACGACGAAGTCATGAGTTAAATGAAATTAAGTGTCTCTTGCGCTAAATTATATAACTTAATACATTAGCATTTGCTTAATGAAAAGGGAATTCATCATGATTTATGGAAAGTTATTATCAAAATATATGTATAGAATGCTAAAATATATCTGAGCAGGGATTCCATTAATTGAAAATAGTTCAAAATATAGTCATACCTAAGTGTACTTCTGTAGCAGGTGTTGTAGACTTTCGGGGAGTGTCACCGTCGAGTGCGATCGTGATCCAGTGGCACTCCCCTAACGGCAATGCGGACGACGCCGCTGGGTTTTTAGTGGGTATTCGCCTCCCCTCCTCTTGTTTAGCAAGAGCAGCAGCGAGGAGAGAGTCCCACATACCCCCTCACTACCATCACGGGCTTATCCCAGACCAGGGGGGATGCGTAAACGCATTTTCCCAGCGACAAAAAAAAGGTGTGGTACCCGTATAGAGATTGGATATAATTGTGAAATAACGACGAGATCAGCTATGACCGGGTAGTCTAGCGGTGATGGTGTCAGCCGCGAAAGCAGAGGAAGCCGGTTCAATTCCGGCCCCGGAAACAGGTGCAATTGGTTACTTTTAAGTATATTAATTGCAAATTAAACGGGACTTGGAATTTCCTTTTAAAATGTACCTAAGAGCACTGACAAAAGGTTAGCAGAAACCTGGGGCTTTTCTTTAAAGGAAATCCTGCACAGAATACAAGTGACTCAAAGAGCGATGGAAACGAGAATGGTAGGAATCCCTAAAGGACAGGAAAACGAACTAGTGGCTTCATCAGCAAAATAGTCATTGTGGGCTGGTCATGTGGCCCGGAAAGAAGGGTCATGGTGCAAGTGGTTGATACGGTGGAGACCCTGGGGTAAGTCCGGCCCCATAGGCAAACTCAAAGATGCGGCGCTGTGATGATATCAAAAGCTGGAACAAAGTGGGTACATAAGGCGCAGAACAGACTCGAGTCGAGTGGCAAATATTGAAGGAGGCCTACATCTGTAGGATTGAAAAACGCTAAGCGTCCGCGTCAAAACTAAAAGTACCGGTTACCTGAATTGTTGCCGACGTTTCTGAAGTTGACTTGAACGGTCTCGGACTGAGGAGGTGGGCAACAACGGATTCTTGCTGTACGAGTTTTTCCAACTACCCGCACTTGGTCAAAAAACTAGGTAACAATACTTTTAGTTTCTGAAGTTGACTTGAACGGTCTCGGACTGAGGAGGTGGGCAACAACGGATTCTTGCTGTACGAGTTTTTCCAACTACCCGCACTTGGTCAAAAAACTAGGTAACAATACTTTTAGTTTCTGAAGTTGACTTGAACGGTCTCGGACTGAGGAGGTGGGCAACAACGGATTCTTGCTGTACGAGTTTTTCCAACTACCCGCACTTGGTCAAAAAACTAGGTAACAATACCTTTAGTTTTAACGCAATTAAGTCGCGTTACATTTGTAATACAATTTATTTCTTATTTAGTGAAAATATATAAATAAATATATTTCATTAATTTAATAATAATAGACGCATTCACTCCTTTATGATCGCTCTATGCGATGGCGTTGCATAAAATCTGACTGCTCGTCAAAGAGATTACTGAAGCTTACGAGTCTAACAAACACACACGATCATCCACATTTTTGTCATCCTACTCTTGTGTTTGGTGTGTGTTCAGAAACGGGCATGTTACCAATTTGATTTCAACATCAGTGTGTAATACTCGCATGGGAGCCGTTTATTTATTACTTAAGAGATCGGCCACGTGTTAAAAATTAAAAATATAAAGTATAACATTAGTTGATTTGTACTGAAAACAACAAACATTTTTTCACTAGAATATTTTAAATAAAGTAAATAAGATACTATATCAGAAAGGGGGTGGACAAACGAATTGTTTAAATATTACTATGCTTATTGTACTCCTTGCCCACGCCTACGTAGGCAGTTTAATACTTAAAATAATAAAACAATAATTTTGACAAAAATTTGACCTTTTTTATCAGCTAAATGGTTATTAATGTCAATTACGAGTAGGTCTCGCTGATGGTAGTTACTGTACAAAAAAATATATTTTTAATAACATAGCTTTATGCGTATTTCAATGAGACACGTTTGAATATTGATATCGTAGGCTATGATAAAACTTTGTGCACGACAGATAAGCTTTATATAATCTATAATATTCAATGTCATTTTAGGTGTAGGTGAAAAGCCTATGTAGTAGTAACGTGTCTGTACACGCATGTCGGCGTTCAATATTCAAATGTTGACCTAAGTTCCACATTAATTTTCTGCATAACTACGAGTATATAGACATGGTCCTTCAGTTAAGTTTTTCACCTAAGCACTTGCTTACATAAATCGGAAATATAACCAGTCGATTTTTTTAGTGCTGGCATTAAAATGAAGTAAATAGAATATCATGAATATCGTCACCTAGATTTTTTCAAAGTAGTGAAGATATGTATTTATTAATTCGACTCGTGATGAACAAGGTCATATTTTAATTTATACCAAAATTATTTTATCAGTAGTCATACAAAAACTATATCATGAAACATTAATTTAATTATCTTTACACAGAACCTATGTTGATTGAGCGGTTTCTTATCTGAACCCTGAGTGTAAGTTTTGCGTTTTCCATATAAACAACATTATCACTTACGCGTTCCTAAACGTTTTTTTACGTCAAAGGAAACTTACACTAGAGCCTCTTCTAGGAGGAATCTAAGTGGGACTCCCCTGTTCTGGGACCGAACCAGACTAGACCGAGTAAGGAGCGGACCAAGACGGACTGAACCAAACTGGACCGAATTGAACCAGATTATGATGGCACGTTTGGTCTTTTGTGGTGAGAGAAGCAGTATATAAGTCACATGGTAACAAAATTATTATTTTTATGGCTTTCAGTGCTTCCTCTGCCCCTTAAATCAAGATTTATTATAAGCAGTTAATATGTAATTTTGCAACAAATGAATGTGATAGCTATCTATAACTGCAAATGACTACGCGAAAATAACTAACACCAGTCTACACTCTACAGGGAAGTACGCCCTACGTTTTTATATTAAGATTCTATTAAATAAGCTCACGAGTTACCTTAACTAAGTAAAATGTAATGAGATGGTGACTTCGTAAGCTATCCAACAACATGTAGATATGTTTAGCCGTTCACAAAGCCTGTATCGCAGGGGCACCTAGCACTACATGTGTATGGAATGTACGGCTGTATGCAGGGACCATTGTAGCTGTAATATACCTACTGGGAAGCAATTGCAACCCTAACGTTGATGAATATAAGCGAGCTTGAGGCAGCTAGCGGTGTGGTACGAAATTTAATCTACCCCCCTGTCTGGGGGGCACGCGGCCCTCCGCTCCACCCGACGACCTAGCTACTACCACCTACCGACAGTACCTACCCACACATAATAGATTAGATATACATACGAGCTTTGTGCAGTCTCCAATAATTTATTCATGGTTGTAATAAGGTTTCGATAAGTTTGTTTTCCACGTTTCCATGTGAACGATTACGTTTTCTAGCGCTTTGTACTATAGCGAGCTTAGGGCTAGATGTGACCTCGAGCTTGTAGGCCCGGAAATCCTCGTGCTAATGGCCCCATACACTGCCTCGCTTTTAAATCAATTCATTAAATTTTACTAGAATGTCGTCACGTAGGTACATTGAAGTCATTTCGGTGGGTAGAAAATTATTGGATACATTTGTATTAGGTACTTCTTTATTTATTTATCTGTACCCTTGCTATCTTACTTTAATTAATCTTTTGGACGCTTTTCCTCTCACATCAAAATGTGGCGTAAACGTCAACGTCTCCAGTAGTGAAGAAAGAATATACTTACCTTATATGTTGTACCTAAGTAGAAAATTGCTTCGACAGTGTCTGCCATAGCCATTGCGTTCAATGGGTTAAATTGTGATTAAAAATTACAGTCGGCTTCTGGTCTATAGCCAGTAGATATGAGACCAGTAACCACTACATGCGCACGGCATGTACGTATAATAATATACGATCTACCACACAAGCACGAGCGACGCGGCTACCCTTACGAGCGAGATAAAAAACATTATTATTTTTTATAACTAACGTAACGGTACACTGTTTTGTGCTGCATTTTAAGATATTTTGATAATAAATGTAAAGCAGGTAGCAACATATTATTTATCAGTTTTATTCGTTGTTCTGCGATTGCCGACGTTATTTCTTTGTACATGTCATATAAGTAATCAAGAAACCAATTCCAGTAAATGTTTCTTCAAGCTTTTTCGCGTGTCACGTAAATTACGAGAGAGCGAGAAGGGCGGTATGCAAGCGCCGCTCTCGCCCTCCGCGAAAGCCTTCTGAAAATATCTATTGATTATCGTATACGTACAAGGCGGTATGTGTATAGCGGGCTCTTCGCCCTGTGGTACGCTGTACGCTGGCTAGGTACCGCGGAGTGCCAATTTATTTGAAGTAGGTACGTTCTAGTATAAGGCGAACTAACTATCCGCTGCAGTGGCGATGGCAAACGTCATCGACTCCCACGAACGCGTTCACGTTAAAAATAGTTCTGGTGACGGTGAAAAATTGCGATTTACGTTTCACTTCGGCGTAGACATATTAGTATTTATTTACAAGCTTTTTAGCCCGTGCTCTTTATTCTTCCACCGGTGTTAATAAACTCTGACCTGAAAAAAGCTTTGTTAGTTGTATACTGCCGTCTATTCTAGGAGTTTACTTCTCTAAGCAAAAAATAATGCTATTTCGAACATGCTGTCTCATTCAAAGATTGCTTCGATATATGGAGAGCGAAAGTAGGTACCAGAACTTTTTTTTATACAAGAATTACCAGCCTTTGACCTCAGTCACACCTGATGGTAAGTGACGACGAGATCGATGGTGTACCACGCTAGTTCAGTAGGTAACAGCCTATTCACTCTTGCCTTGAAAAAAATATATCTTTCCGGGAATACACACGAAGGGAGCGAATTCCATTTCTTAGCAGTCCGCATTAGAACTAAAGACGATCAGGAATTTGTTTTTTCGGGTTTAGTAGGTAAACTACCTAATGTATCTACATATGTCTTAGTGTGTTACATACTCCGGTACGTGTTAGGAGTCTAGCACGTACCAAGTACATACATATTTTAAGTCATAGAATCACCGAATTCCTTATTTTGTAGTTCATATTCTACTAACAGAAAATAATTATATAAAATGCAAACATAACATACACCAATACAATTAAAACTGTTGTGAGCCATGTTACTACTACTTAGTTACAAACGGATAAACTCACGTGTAATTATATCGCACTAGGCGACCTGTTTCGGGTAAGCTCTGGTACCCATGTTCAAGCCGAGTCACCATGGGTACCAGAGCTTACCCGAAACATGTCGCCTAGTGCGATATAATTACACGTGAGTTTATCCGTTTGTAACTAAGTAGTAATAACATATACCATTTGAGCGTGTGGCGAACCTTATTTGTATGTCTTTTACCTGCCGGTGGATCGCTGGCAGCTAGGCTGTCAATTTAATTTGAAGTGATGTGTTACTTTTTAGTTTGTCAAGTAATTGATTTTTATGTTATGTAAATAAATATATTGTTCAAATTCTCCAAATAAATTCCTGGTTGTTATTGGCGTGTTAAGTCCCACAACTGGTGACCCCGACGTGATACGACATCAGAAGTTTTCATAAAAAAATAGTTTCACAAGTTATAAAGCATGACTGATACGGAGAGGGAATTCAACCAGGCAGTTTGTCGCGTTAGCGTTAAAATTCCTCCGTTTTGGCCAGATAACCCGACATTATGGTTTTCGCAAGTAGAAGGACAGTTTGAAGTCGCAGGGATTACTACGGATTCTACCAAATTTTATCATGTGATCTCAGTGTTAGAAGCAAAATATGCCACGGAAATTCAAGACGTAATAGTAAGTCCGCCGTCAGAAAAAAAGTACAAAACTCTTAAACGAGAACTGATTGCTCGCACATCGGCATCGCAACGTGAAAAATTCAAACAACTCATGTCGGCAGAGGAACTCGGAGACAGAAAGCCTAGCCAGTTACTGCGGTACCTACGCAATCTTGTCGGTTCTGAGTATCCCGATGAATTTATACGCACGGTATGGTCAAATCGTCTACCGTTGTTGCTGCAAGGCCTTATTGCTATGCAAGAAGATAGTGTATCTTTAGATAAATTAGCTCAAATGGCAGACAGAGCTTACGAAACTGACCCACAAATGGTTACACCTCAGTCAGTGGCTTCGACATCTTCAGTACCACCATCGGTCGTCGACGAGTTAAGTCAGAAAATTGAGGCCTTGGCTTCGAGAGTCGATGCTATGTCGAAATTAAATCCACGCCGTGATTCACGATCGAGGACATGGTACCGGCCTAGTCAGCGGAACCAGTCAAGGAGCCGACGCCGTGCCGATAGCGGCAGACCGTACTGCTGGTATCATTCTACATTCGCCGATCGAGCAGCTAAGTGTATCCCTCCTTGTAGCTATTCAAAAAACTAGCTCAACAGTCGCACGATGCGGCTGCTAAGTATAATGTTAGAAACAGTGAATGTCATTCAATGTCTATCCGTTTATTCGTCACAGATGCTAAATCTAAACTACAGTTTTTGATTGACACCGGGTCAGATTTGTGTGTTTTCCCAGTGTGTTACTTGTGTGCAATTTGTTAGTTGACATACGAAATTCTCGATTAATAGACAACAGTACCTCGCTCACATCAGCAGGTTTTGCGACACCAGCTCCTTCTTGTCCTCAAATTAAGGTAATTTCGGGTAAATCTTCGTACCATAAACTTCTGGCCGAGTTTCCTGATATATTGCGACCAATGGGTAGTCCGCAAGAGCGAATTTGTAAACACAACACACAACATTATATTAGGACAACTCCAGGTCCGCCAGTATTCGCACGACCTAGACGACTAGCGCCGGACCGTTTGAAAATTGCACGGCAGGAATTCGAGGATATGGAACGTTCGGGTATAGCACGACGATCTGAAAGTGCGTGGTCATCTCCTCTCCATCTGGTACCCAAGAAGGACAAAGGCTGGCGTCCTTGTGGTGATTACCGTGCGCTTAACGCACGCACTATACCAGACCGATATCCAGTGCGCAACATTGCAGATTTTTCTCATAATCTCTTCAATTGCAAGATATTTAGTAAGTTAGATTTAGTGAAAGCTTATAATCAAATTCCTGTTGCGCCAGAGGACATTCCAAAAACAGCCATTACAACCCCTTTCGGCCTTTTCGAGTTCCCTTATATGAGTTTCGGGTTAAGAAATGCTGCCCAGTCGTTCCAGCGCTTCATGGACGAAGTTTTGCGTGGACTAGATTTCTGTTTTTCGTACATTGACGATGTCTTAGTTGCATCGACAAACGAGGCAGAGCACGAAAAACATTTACGTTCGATTTTTGAACGTTTCAGTGAACATGGCATTTTATTAAATCCTAATAAATGTTTGTTCGCAGTACCAGAAATTGAATTTTTAGGATTTCAAGTTTCGTCCGAAGGTTCCAAACCTATTGGTGACAGGGTAAGAGCAATTCAAAATTACTCGCAACCTAAAACATTAAAGGACCTTAGACGCTTTCTTGGAGCCATTAATTTCTATAGGCGATTTATAACTAAAGCTGCCAAGATTCAAGCTCCTTTGCATGCATTACTTAGTGGGACTTCTGTCAAAAGCAACAACACTATAATTTGGACCTCAGAATTAGAAAAAGCGTTTAATTCGTGTAAGCAGAGTATTGCTAGTGCTGCTCTTTTGGCTCACCCTGATCCGCATGCACCGTTGGCTATTGTTTCTGACGCGTCTGACTTTGCCTTGGGTTCAGTCTTACAGCAAAAAGTGCGCGGTTATTGGCAACCGCTTGGTTTCTTTTCCAGGAAGTTAACCTCAGCTCAAAGAAAATATAGTGCCTACGACAGGGAATTGCTGTCCATTTATGAATCAGTTAAATACTTCCGTCATATGATCGAATTAAAAACGTTTTTTATTATGACCGATCATAAGCCAATAATATCTGCCTTCAAAAAATCCCATGACGCCTGTTCGCCTCGACAGTTTCGATACCTAGATTTTATTTCACAATTCACAACGGATATACGGTACATCGCAGGCGAGGATAACGTTGTGGCGGACGCTCTATCAAGAGCTGATGCTATAACAGACGGGATAAATCTAGATGATTTAGCTACGTTGCAAGCAACCGATACAGAACTTAGAAATTTAATCAAAACTGGTTCTTCTCTAAATCTTCAACAAGTATTGTTTGGTACAGTTAAACTGTTTTGTGACATGTCAGGTCCGGTTAAACGACTTTATTTAACACCAGAATTCAGAAAATCTGTCTTTGATTCTCTACATCGACTAAGTCACCCTAGTGCAAGAGCTACTCTTAAGTTGGTTACTGAGCGTTATGTTTGGCCAGGAGTTAGAAAGGACTGTCGAATTTGGGCTCGAACATGTATTCCGTGTCAAAAGTCAAAAATTTCTAGACACGTTCACGCTCCAATTCATGACTTTAAGCCACCTTCAGCGAGATTTTCGCATGTTCATTTGGATTTGGTTGGACCTTTACCTAGTTCAGAAGGTTATAAATATTGTTTTACCGCAGTCGATAGGTTTACTCGTTGGCCAGAAGCTGTACCTATCGTTGATATCACGGCGGAAAGCGTGGCTAAAGCGTTTATTTCAACATGGATAGCGCGTTTCGGTTGTCCTGACAGAGTCACTACAGACAGAGGCAAACAGTTTGAATCCAATTTGTTTCGTCAAATTTCAGTGTTAAGCGGTTTTAATCATCTAAAAACTACTGCATATCATCCAGCCGCCAATGGACTTGTAGAGCGATTTCATCGACAGCTTAAATCAGCAATAATGTGCCATGCCAACGATACTTAGACAGAATCTCTTCCACTTGTACTGCTAGGCATACGCAGTGCCTGGAAAGATGATTTATCCGCTTCTACCGCTGAACTTGTTTATGGAGAATCAATTAAACTCCCAGGTGATTTCTTCAACAGTGTGACATTTGATCGACTTACTGACTATACTGATTTTTAGGAAGGTTACGTTTGCACATCAAGAAGTTGCAACCTTCCCCTGTAGCGCGTCATGGAACTCCCAAAATATTTGTATTTAAGGACCTTGCTACCGTTTCACATGTTTTTGTAAGACAAGATCTCGTACGGAAATCGCTTCAGCCGCCTTATGCTGGTCCGTACAAGGTTCTGGTGAGACATGGTAAATATTTTGTTATCGAAATTTCTGGAAAAGCTGTTTCTGTGTCGATTGACAGATTGAAACCAGCGTATATCTTGTCAGAGGAACCCGGCAGCTCTGCTGCTACACCTGTTCCTGTGGGCCCGGCGTCGCCCGAAACAGTTCTTCCTGTTCCTTTCGTCGCTGAACCTAGGGAAACTCGTTCTGGTCGTCAGGTTAGGTTACCTGCTCGTTATCGACCTTAAGGTCTGAGGGGGGCTGATGTGGCGAACCTTATTTGTATGTCTTTTACCTGCCGGTGGATCGCTGGCAGCTAGGCTGTCAATTTAATTTGAAGTGATGTGTTACTTTTTAGTTTGTCAAGTAATTGATTTTTATGTTATGTAAATAAATATATTGTTCAAATTCTCCAAATAAATTCCTGGTTGTTATTTGCGTGTTAAGTCCCACAAGCGTATTTCACAGTAAGTGATTGTGCCCTCAAACATGTGTACGCAGCTAGGTAGGTTTATATATAGGTATGATACAAGAGTATAGAGGTATGTAGTTACGTATATAGCTGCTCCGAATCACAACGTTACCTACGTTAATTTGGCACTATCACTAATGTTCGCGAGCAATGTGTAAAAATGGAATGCACGTATAATACTAACAATTTTTGCAAGTTTTTTAACACATATGAATTTAAGACTAGTGGTCTAGCCTAGCCCTGCCTGGGGAGCCGACGGTTCTGGGTTCGCATCCCACTAAATACATTTATTTGTGTGATGAGCACAGATTTTGTTCTTGAGTCATGGGTTATATGTATTTAAGTATTTTTCGTTACTTGTATACCGTAGTTGTCGTTGGCCGAGTATCTACAACACAAGCCTTTTTAAGCTTACCGTGGGGCTCAGTCAATTTGTGTAAGGATATATATGTCCTGTAATAATTATTTTCTACTTGTAATATTCATAGTGGAAAATAATAGCTTTTTTTGGTACTCCGTTTTCGTAACTCGCGGAAATTTGGAAAGACCTTGACTTTAACAACAAATACAGTGATACCTAACTGGGTGGATGAAATTACCTAATTGGTTGATGTTGGGTGCGAACTAATAGCTAGTTATTTCGCACCCAACGATAATTTAGTATATAGTATAAACGATAGTTTAGTAGATGATACTATAAGTAAAAAACTAGTAGGTAAGCAAAAGCGCTTTGTGGTAAGGTAAGGCAGCCCAAGGAGGAAGGTTTTCCACAGAGAACTCCATCCGCAAGCTGTTGGAGATATATAAGATGAATAAATTGATGCCTTCCTTAGGGCATGCAAAGTTTATAACAACTAGAACTCAGTTTGTAAGTACCTATAGTATTGTAGTTATAACATACTTATACTTTAATTTACTTTTTCACCGAAATAGTTATTTATTTGAGACACTTCTTTTTACCAGCAGATTTGGGTTTCGTATTGTGAAGTGTGAATTCGCACTATGCATCAGGCTATGTGTTCAGTTGCTGCTATTATTACCTACTTTTAAGTATAGGCATCTCCGTTTATTAGTAGGAATTCGCTAATTAGTAGGAATTCAATCAGGTTTTCGTTTCCTTTTTGACCAGTGTGGTTTATCTTTAGCTATATATAATGTTACTAGGTTAACTATTTATGTAGGACCAGCTTTTCCTCGCCACTTCGTCGGCCAGCCAAGCCCGTCTTTAAAGTAAGGTTGCGGGATAAAAATTATCCTGTCATTTCTCCTAGCACAAACTCTCTCCATACCGAATTTCATCCCATCAGCGGTTTAAGCGTGAAGAGGTAACAGACAGATATAGTTCGCACTTATAATATTACTATGGAAATATGAAAGTATGAATTAAGGCGTAGCTTGGCGTAGAGCCTACAAAAGCTAAATACCTACAAACGTCCTAAAATAAATGTAGTAAATGCTATGTGCAATAGTTTCTATAGCTAACATAGACCCAAATGAAACCAAATATCCTGTTTGCGCCTTGATTCCAAGATGTGTCACACAGTCCACTTTTGAAATGGCAGACACTAATGGCAATTATAGTAAAAACGTGCGAAGGGATAGGGGAGCTTAAAGTTTTATAGCATTTTGTTTTACATTTGTGACTGAGTCTAAATTAATCATATGACTGAGGGCTCAATGAAATTGCTTCCACCGCAGGAGGAACAAAGGTCGCCAGCAAACATAGGTGGCAAACAGGTTCTATGTACATTGTATGACGTCGCATAAGGATCCTCATCCTCATCACCCAAACTGAGCCTCATCCGTGGTGCATCTGTATTTTGTTGCTTAAGCAGTCACTTTAAGGCGAGATAAATGTGATGCTAGATAAACTAGAACTAAAATGGCAAAGGCTTTGTTAGTTTAAAAAATCTATTGGCTACTTCTTGTACCTTTCCTCTTCTATATAAATATTTATTTCATAAGATATCATCATTACATTTGTCATTTGAATGAAATTGAAAATCATAAAGTGATAAGTGAGAATATAACCCATGGGAACGAAATGAACACGACTGGAGTGATACATTCATTTCATAATTATAGTTATGTACATGTAATGTGTATGAAACGACAACGACGTTGCTGATTCTGGCGTGATGCGATGGAGTATGTTTATGTAGAGCTTGGCCAAGCAAGTAACAGCAGAAGGTTGTGCGCGATAGCTATTAGGGTTGCCATATTTTAATTCCCCGAATTTCAAAGAAAAATCTAGTTAAGATAGTTGATTATTTAAAATATGCAATGTTTATCACTTGGGTAAGAAACGCGTATTGCAAAGTCGTTGCAATAAAAGACTAATAATGCTGATAAAATTATCCTATGACACAATTATCTGATAGCACGTTACGCAAATAATACTAACTTGCATAAATCACCGCCCAAAGCAAACTCTAATGGAAAAAGATACAAGTCGCATACAACTTATATAATACTAATAATATTTTTTCTCTGACCACATAATAGTGTAATTTGGGAAATAGTTTGGTCAGGAAGGTTCTTACTTTAACTAGAATCATAGATAATGTCTTCATGCAACTATATTACTGACATTAGGTAAGTGATAAACATATTTTTTCTATTGCTATTTACAATTTCGTTTTCTAGACTGTATTTACAATCTTAAATGGAATTTCACAGGAATGTATATTTAGAAAATGGTATCACAACATTCGAAAGACGGAAAGCGCTTGCGCGAGTCCAACGGTGAACGCAGAGCCGTTGTTGTCATCACACACCAAGCAAGACTCTCAGGGAGACCAGTATAAGTGAGATCTCAAGATTCGTAACAACTACGGGTAATTGAAGAGCAAACTTGTATAGATTATTGATGCCGTTGCATGAGCGCGATGGTAATAATAGTCAAGAGCCGCGCGGAGGGTCGCAAGGCCGGAATGAGGCGCGCGGCGGGGCGGGGCTACGTCACGTCGAACAACGCACGAATACGTCTAAATTTAAAACACTCCCTGACTCGCTGCGACCGCCATCTTGGAGGCGCACCGCAATTTGGCCGGATAAAAACTTGCCTGCGTCGTTCGCCCGAGCCGCCCGCTGGCGGAGTCGTCCAACGCGATTAGGCGAGGTGGGAACAACGAGATCAGTGTAGTAAAAGTAGCTGGCTCAGTGCGACTGTTGATCTATGCGTGTAAATAAATTTCTCTAACAACGAGGTCCATCTCCAAAGTACAACATTATCGTTAAGCGTAGATATGGATAGGCGACCATAAAAGGAGCAGAAGATTGCCGTCAAAATAAGGCGGAAAATAAATAAATAGGGTTAAAACTTATACATCGCCTAGTGACTTGTGATTTAAAGTGAACCTTATTGTGCTACGGCATTAGAGTGAATCTCACACAAAGGAATTTGAGTTGGTGACCGAATTATGGAAAGAAATAATTTTGATCAGTTGGAACAGTTGTTATAGTTTAGGAATGTCGGACAGTGATGAGCAGTAAGCAGTGTTATCGCGAGAGCAGTGAACGTTATCACCATGGACTGGAGAATTCGAAGGCAAGCCCGCCAATACCGGTGAAGTTCGTCGAGGCCGCTGCCTTTTGAACAGGTACCGGTTTTGAATTATCATTTTGTTTGATTTATAATGTTGCCTCGTTCGTCTCAGTGCAAGGTGCCTTGTTGCACTTTATAACTATACCATTCTTCATGGTTTTAGAAACAGTACACTTTAAAAAACCTTCAACAAATATTAAGTAGGTAATTAAAAAATAAATTTAATCAATTATTCTAAGAATTCGTTTCACGTATATTAAATTTTGCTTACCGCGTCAAGTACCTATATCTGCCTTGATACCCAAGTCCTGATAAGAAATCTACAATACTAAATATTGTTACAGATCGCCATGGCAGACTCAACAGCATCTGAGAACCAGCTGGATAAAAGTCCAGAACCAATAAAAGACATTAGTGATCAAGACGTGGTTCCAGATATAGTGGAGCCCGGAACTGCAGAACAAGAATCTTTATTCGTGATTAAGGACGAAAAAAATTGTGATAGTGATGTTAACAGTGACGATCTTAGCTCTAACGATGAACAAAGCCATGTTGATAGCAGCAGTAACTCTCAGTTTTATGAGAATACCGATAGCAAAGCTGACTACGCTATCAAAAGTGACGATAATGATACATTAAGTGATATCGATGATATTAAGACAGACACTGCATCAGCTGACAGCGAAGACTCGGCGCTTGGTAGCCTGCCTCCAGACAGTACCAGCAATGATCGAGACGAAGAGGCCCAGGACCGTTCAGATGGAAGTGATTCTGGTATCGGATCAGAAACTACAGAAGAACGAAAGTTTAATCTTGAATTGCCATGCACGAGCGGCCTAAATAATGTTGAAAGTCGTGAACAATCAGCCGGTCTAAGTAACAGTTTTAAAAATCAGTGCATAGAAGGAAACTCTGAAGCACAAAGCCAGAAACCCCTTCGAAGTAGTCTTAAAAGAAAATGTAGAGATGAAAGCCAAGAAGAACCACAAATGAAAAAAAGAAAAGAGGGCATTAAATTTGATAACGTTACAGTTTACTATTTTCCTAGAACCCAAGGATTCACCTGTGTTCCATCCCAAGGTGGCTCTACTTTAGGGATGGAAAGAGAACATACTCACACGCAAAAGTTTACGCTGGCTGAGCATGCTTTAGAACAAAGAAGACTACATAGACAAATTTTACAACAACTGAAAACCGAGCGTCATTCACTGCAAGGGGCGGCGCTGTCTTCGAGCGAAGACAGTGATACAGACGATGAAGCCAGCGATATATCTGAATCTGAACTAGATTTGGACAGTTATTACTTTCTGCAGCCGGTACCCACGAGGCAAAGGCGAGCTCTTTTACGTGCTGCTGGTGTCCGAAAAATTGAAGGCTATGAAAAAGATGAGTGCAGAGACATCAGAACTTCGCGGGAGTTTTGTGGATGTGCTTGCAAAGGAGTCTGCAATCCGGAGAATTGTTCATGTAGTTTGGCCGGCATAAAATGTCAAGTCGATAGATTAAACTTCCCTTGTGGATGTACCAGAGACGGGTGTGGCAATACCACAGGTCGAATAGAGTTCAATCCTGTAAGAGTTCGGACACACTTTATTCATACCCTCATGAGGTTGGGTTTGGAAAAGAAAAACGAAGAAAACCAAGCAGCGAAAAGACAATGGGCCGAAGCTCACAGCACTAATTCAACTTCTGGCATTTCAAACACATCATATGAAAGAGATCGTTGTCTAACGCATGAAGACGGATTGTTACGTGACGTTAACTTAACTCCGAGAGTAGAAGTGGAATCATGTGTGAATGCTGGAAGTTTTAATAATGTGCACTGCGACATGAACAATGTTCCCATTCAAAGTAATAACATGCAGGATAACAAAAATTACAATTACGCAAACAATACATTAAGCCACAGAAATATTAATGACAACGGTGTTATGCGTTTTGAAGAGAATTTGCATACCAATCGCGCGGAGTCGTATACATGTAACATACTTCAGGGGAAAGGTCCTCCTTACTCCATGGCTAATAACATGGGGTTTGACATGTCGAGCAATGTACAAAGGTTTCACAACGATCTCAACTACGCTTATGGACAACATTCTGATAACAGTCATTTCAAGGGAGTGCAAACGAGCTTTTCTGCAACCAGTTTTGAAGAGTTCGCACACAGCTCCCATATTTCTATGTTTAGTCACTACGGCCATATGTACGCTCCCGAATACAAACCGACCACAAACATGCACGAGCATGACTCGATTCAGTATCCTGTATCTCAAAACCATTACGGCGTATACAAAAATACTACGGAATGTATGTACACTGAGAACAAACCAGATTCTCATTATAACATGATGTTGCCATATCAAACTAGCAATAAATTGCAGACGCAGGAGAACGATGAGAATTGGTTCAGTCACAATACACTGTTAAATCTGGACCACTCGGACCACACGACGCAGGATGCGTCGGATGTACAGCAGCAGGCCGCGGCGCCGCCGGCCGAGACCAACGCTACCGACACTTCGGATAATTTCGGTGAATTAATTAAGAAAACTATGGTAGAGTCTGTTACTGTGTAGATGAATTCTTGTTGTCTTTTATTATCTTACTGATTATCATGTTATTAAGTTTTAATTATATTGGACTATTCAGCAGATAATAATTGGTATCCTCTTAACTCTTAAGGACCAAACCCAAACCAGACACGGAATCCGCCCTGATCCTCTATTCTCCTCTGCCTACGAAGTACAATGCTTTTTTAAAATTAACGCCGCCAGGCCTGGATTCTGGCTAGACCTTATTCGAACATTAGCCGAAGTTAAAGCGAAGAAGTGTCAAGGCGACAATACTGTGTTTCCAACATATGCCCGCGATTTCAACTGAGTATATGTACTTATAAGTATTAAAAGAGTGGAATTTTCAAAACTTTCTTCATTACTTAATAATAATTGAAGAATATACATTACACGTTTTCATTCAGTTTTTAGCCAAGATGCAATTTCTTATAAAAGGTCAGTCCTAAATCGCTGTGGAAGGTCTGTGCTGCCAAGTAGCAACAGCTAAATTTCCAATTGTATTATCTCAGATCGCTTCAGCATTTATTTCAATAGGTTTTCGAGTGACGAAGACAATGCCACAGAAAAGAGGGCTTTGCCTTTTTTGCCGTCGCGGGGTAAACGCAGCAAACACAACAATGCTCCCTCTAGCATAAAGCCCGTTTCACATCAAGCGCGGGCGGGTGTCAACGCGGGCCCGCGTTGACACGCGCCCGCGCTTGATGTGAAACGGGCTTAATCCTAAATAGTTCACCTAGGCGACTATTATCAAGATATCTACGTAATACGAGTAGGTAACAGAGGGCGATCTAGTAGTAATGTTATTACGAGCAGCATTACGTAATTAAAACAATTGTGTTTTTATTTAAGCTTCCGTGAGTCATTCTAACAAATTTATTATTTTATGAATAACACGGCTTCACTCAGGTGTTTCGTCACTAATGTAGTAATGTAGACCTATGAGGTAGAGGTACCTGCGCCAGAGATAGCCCATCCTATAAACTTTATGCTTGTAACCGTTCGAATGAGTTTACATTTCATACCCATATTTGGTACATGGGTCTACCGAACATCTAAACTCATTCGAACGGTTTCTAGACCAGTAAAATTACCAAAACCTGGACATAATTTCATAACTTTAATTTTCTTTTTCTATGAAATAAAGTAATGACAGTTCTTTTTAAAATAAAATAAAAAATAAACTTTTTAGGGTTCCGCATCACTGTAAAAAACCCAAGACCGTAATAATATTATCTATTCAATTACATTTTGGCGACCTTAAGAGGTCGTCTGTCCATCTTGTGGATGGACGATCTACGCTGCGCTTGCTAGTCCGTGGTCTCCACTCGAGCACCTTTCGCTGGATGCAGGTCGCTTCCAACCGGTACATGTGGAGGTCCAAGCCTATGTTCAGCAGTGGACATCTTGTGGCTGAGATGATGATGATTAATTAGATTTTTAATTTCTTATGTATTGATGAAAACGTGATCATAGTACCCAACAGGGTCTTGAGTTTTTACATTGACGCGGAACCCTAAAATGTTTATTTTTTATATTTTAAAAAGAACTAACAATATTTTAAATCATAAAAAAGAAAATTACAGTTATCAAATTATGTCCAGGTTTTCATACTTTTAGTGATCTATTTTCGTAATTTTACTGGTCTATTAGTAGTATTAGGTAGCTACTGCTAATAAGGTTAGAAACATTCAAACCTAATAAGTTTTACCGGTCGGATAAAAAACACAACATAATTTAATTTATTTTATTGTCATTAACTGAATCTTATACAGGTACCTTATGTATATCACAAGAAGTTTGATTCAATTAAATATTTTAAAAAGCAAACTAGCACGCTGTGCGAAAACACAATTTTAAAATAGCTCAAACAGCCTTGAAATTTTATCACATTTAACAAATTTAAAACTTTTAGTCAATTACTAAAACTATCAATCAAACTTAGTGCTACTAAGAATTGTTTGGACGTTTTTAGGAATATATTCTTAACTAAGTTATAACTCTAAGAATAATAAAATAGAGACCTACTAGTTTCTATAAATAGATGAGTACTAAAAGTTTTGTTCATTGTAAGATCTTAGTAAAAACCATTGGTCAATCCTGATACAGTCAGCGTCATATAGTTGGTAGCATCCAAAGTACTCAAAAAGTTCGGTACACCATAGACTTTATATGGTGTACCGAACTATTTGACTACTTTGAATGCTGTCAACTATATGACGCTGACTGTACATTTGGATGCTCAGATTACGAGCATAGAGCAACTAATTACTTAAACTCATTAAAATGTGGACCTATGCTTAGGTACTGTAACTTGAGAAACGTTTTATAAAGCTACAATTTACAACTTCTATATCAAATCTTGTGAGAAAGACAAATCAATGAACATTGTAGCTTAAAAACCCTGGACATGGGAATAAATACTTGTAATTGCTTTTTGCTAAAAGGATTATACTACTATATATAGACTATAGGATTGATTACGAGGTGTAAATTAAAAAAAATCTGAAGTAGATCCCATCCCCAAATAATTTAGGATGATCATTTCCTTTATCTCGTCTAGTTCCCGTTACAATAATAATATAGTAGAATGAATAGCAATCTTCACTAAATTGAGCCTCTTTCGTCAGGAGCCTGAGATCATTTTCCAAAGCTTGACAGTTTTATCCTTGCTGGCGGTGACTATGGTTTCCGTGGCGGCGTCGTAATACACGCAGTTGATCACGTCTGAAACAATACGGAGATCATTAAAATTGGGTCATTTTTTAACCAACTTCGATAAAAGTTTTGCTGTACCACACACAAGGAGGAGAGCTAATACTTTCCATGTTTCATAACAATTTTAATTTGATTAAAATCTGGCAAGTAGTTTTAGATTTTTCCTATATGATGTTGGTTATTTTGTTAAAAGTTATATTCCAACCATTTACGAAGCCGGGTGAATCATTGGCTCAGGCCTATAATATAATCAAGCTCTCCGCTTAAGTGCAATTATAAACGATGGGAAGATTACACTAGTAACTTAACTAGCTCATTCGAGAATTAGACTCATTTTCGGATAGGTCGCGTTAATAGGAGCGTCTATACTAACTAACTAGACATCCAGTAAAAATGGGTTCTAAAAGTCATTAAATATTATTCTACACGACCTCCGACAGATTACAAACATAATTCCTAGTTCATTTTCATGTATTGAAATGACATCTAGTAAATTAAGTATATTGTATAGTATTTAGTAACAATGAACTATTCGTACGACTCAGTGCTGACAAACCATTCGAATAAAAATTCAAAATTAACACGGCTTTATGAGACACAGCCTCTGTAGATCTTTTTAAATATGTTGTTAACTTACTTATTTTATTTATATTTCACATCACTGAGCGCAATTCCGAACGTTTATTTTACTTGGTAAGCTACCTACTATCCAAATATTTAAGATAAAATTAGGTACGACGTGTGAGTTGGATACAACCTCGGATACCTAATGTGCAAGGACACCAAGATGGCAAAACTCTTACAATTATAATTATGGTCTTCAAAATGTAATGCGGATGATTTAAGTGTAGAGCTGGTAGGATGTTCTGAGTACCGTTGTTGGAGCGAAATCCTTACGTGAATGTCAAATAACAGGTAACGTATAATTAACACAAACTGAAAAGTATAGAAAGTAGCCAGCTTGTTTAAATATATAAATAAATAAATTCATGGCCTTATTGCATTATCGTTTAAACAATCCAATTTTTTATCAGTTGTATGGTGTCCCATTCCATTAAACTAAAACGTTTATTCAGTAAGTAGGCCACAAGAGCACTTTTACACGCCGTGTATATAAAAAATAAAAACACCGGTTCCAGCCCCACATCACTGACCAGAGAAGCTATTTGACTTTTATGGGTTATTTTTCGGGCCTTTGAACTGCTCTTATAATTACTCTGTCCAGATTTCTGTAGAAGTGCCTGCATTGTATTAAGTAGGTTTTGGTTGTCCTTTAGTCAGCCCAGCTGTCTACCAGTAAACCAAAAATAACACCAAACTGTGTGATAATTTGTACAGAAATCTGGACAGAGTAATAAGAGTGGTTCAAACGCCCGAATAATCACCCTTATTTAAGTTAAATTATAACTATAATATTAACAGACTACGTCAAAGCAAATAAACGGCCCACCATCGTTTCATTAATCAGTGTAATTATCTAAGACTCAGTTAATACATGGAAACTTGTGTCATGCCGTGTTAAAAGTAAATGTGGGAAGGGCTATTGGTATTAGAATATTACTTACAAATGTGAAGGTTTTATGTTCGCTACTCATAATCTTATAAAGAGCTTAGCAGGTGTAATTTTAGGACTCGTAATAAATATGACGACTAAGACTCTTTTTATACGCTCGCAAGTCCTAATTTAGGTGTGATTATTAACATTGCAATAATTATAATTTTAAATCATATCACATAGCCACTGAACAACGTCCAACTACTGATTCAATAATTGATATAATGAAAACAAAATAAAATAAAATGATAGTCACCTCTCAGAAATAACTCATAACAAGGCCCGTTCCAAACTTTATTTTCCCGTATCTAACATTAATCAATATTTTTTCTTCATAATCCCGTAATTCTTCAAAGTTTGCACTTCTCTCTTCGGTCTGAATTTTGATTCTACAGAAGTTATGATGACGAATAATGCCGAAAGGAAATTCGTGATAAACACACAAATTAATGGCAACCCAGGATTCGAACCTGAAACCTCCAGCTTCGTAGGGTCACTACCGATTAAACTTAGAAGTCGTTAAGCACACGCTCACGCACACTGCGTCAAACAGAAAGTAAATTAAGACCCTTTTCGAAATGTTATGTTTTCCTTCATATCTTTTTTAGATTTCAGGTAAAGTAGGAATTGTCAAGTTCTCAAGCTAATCATTACGATCATGTAATGATTAGCTAGCTTGTATATTACGTACTTGATAATAAAGAATAAAAGGTTTAATGTAAACAGTAAAAGTACAATTCCTTTCATAAACATTACATAATATAAAAAAAAGTGTTGCAACGCAATTGAATCTACAGCAAGTTTAGAAATATATTGTTACTAAGTCGGCTAATTTAGTACTCTCGATTAATATCTGTAACGCAATGTAAGGGACCTAATTCATGTTATTGATTGAAAACGTGTTTCACATATCATAGTGACCGTATCGTAGGTTTTCATAGATTTTATGAGCCTAAGCAAATTTTCAAAATCATACGTTAGGATGCATACGTACGCTTAACCCTTTCAGGTGAGCAATCTCAAATAAGTCGTAGTTAAGAAGTATAAGACGACGTCAATACTTACTATACTTATACGTTGAGTACCGACGTAACTGTTTCAGTGATCTAATCGTTGACTTAATTCTTAAAGTAAAAGTTA
The DNA here is from genome assembly GCA_022674325.2 of Grapholita molesta. NCBI lineage: Eukaryota > Metazoa > Arthropoda > Insecta > Lepidoptera > Tortricidae > Grapholita > Grapholita molesta. The sequence continues at coordinate 14,770,302 of CP053124.2, read as the reverse complement.
AATTTTAGCCTCTAGCTTTATCCAACACATTGTAAGTTTGGAGTTACTGTCGAAAATGAACGGAATGGCTTCTGAGAAAATGTTTTTCTCAGACATGCAATGAAATGTCCTCATTATGTACGTAATATTAGGCTTCAAAGTATCACATTTCAGGCGGAGCAACTCGAGAATACTCATAGAAAATTAAAGGCAAAGTATGGTGAAGTATACCACCGGGAAGTTTTTTTTTTTTTTTTTAATTTATATGTAGACTTGGCGTCTGTGTTCATGAAGCCTGTTCAAACAGCTAAATTATAGTTCTTTTATACTTTTTAGAGACTAAATGACAATCGGGACTAAAAATTGTCTTGTTAATTTTAATTTCAGACGAAATTATATTAAGATATTTATTTTATTCATCTTAAAAAGTTAGATTCTTATAATTAAAATTATTACATTAATATAAATGCTCTCAATTTTGAAATCCATTGCCGAAATATTGGCAACACCAAACACTCCACCACGCATGCACGTTTGGGTCAACTCATCACAGGACACGACAGTAGTTGTTGGATAATAGCGGAATGCAAAGTTTACGGGCCGCCCAGCCATACCTTGATGCCATAAACATACCTTGGTGCGCTTGCAGCTCGGCCCGCGGGCGGGCCAGCATCATGTCCCACTGCAGCAGGGCGCCGCGCCGGCCGCCCAGCCACAGCGCGGGCCCTGCCAGCACAGCCGCTCGCCAGCTGCCCGTGGTACACCTGTAAACATACCTTGGTGCGCTTGCAGCTCGGCCCGCGGGCGGGCCAGCATCATGTCCCACTGCAGCAGGGCTCCGCGCCGGCCGCCCAGCCACAGCGCGGGCCCTGCCAGCACAGCCGCTCGCCAGCTGCCCGTGGTACACCTGTAAACATACCTTGGTGCGCTTGCAGCTCGGCCCGCGGGCGGGCCAGCATCATGTCCCACTGCAGCAGGGCGCCGCGCCGGCCGCCCAGCCACAGCGCGGGCCCTGCCAGCACAGCCGCTCGCCAGCTGCCCGTGGTACACCTGTAAACATACCTTGGTGCGCTTGCAGCTCGGCCCGCGGGCGGGCCAGCATCATGTCCCACTGCAGCAGGGCTCCGCGCCGGCCGCCCAGCCACAGCGCGGGCCCTGCCAGCACAGCCGCTCGCCAGCTGCCCGTGGTACACCTGTAAACATACCTTGGTGCGCTTGCAGCTCGGCCCGCGGGCGGGCCAGCATCATGTCCCACTGCAGCAGCGCGCCGCGCCGGCCGCCCAGCCACAGCGCGGGCCCTGCCAGCACAGCCGCTCGCCAGCTGCCCGTGGTACACCTGTAAACATACCTTGGTGCGCTTGCAGCTCGGCCCGCGGGCGGGCCAGCATCATGTCCCACTGCAGCAGCGCGCCGCGCCGGCCGCCCAGCCACAGCGCGGGCCCTGCCAGCACAGCCGCTCGCCAGTTGCCCGTGGTACACCTGTAAACATACCTTGGTGCGCTTGCAGCTCGGCCCGCGGGCGGGCCAGCATCATGTCCCACTGCAGCAGGGCGCCGCGCCGGCCGCCCAGCCACAGCGCGGGCCCTGCCAGCACAGCCGCTCGCCAGCTGCCCGTGGTACACCTGTAAACATACCTTGGTGCGCTTGCAGCTCGGCCCGCGGGCGGGCCAGCATCATGTCCCACTGCAGCAGGGCTCCGCGCCGGCCGCCCAGCCACAGCGCGGGCCCTGCCAGCACAGCCGCTCGCCAGCTGCCCGTGGTACACCTGTAAACATACCTTGGTGCGCTTGCAGCTCGGCCCGCGGGCGGGCCAGCATCATGTCCCACTGCAGCAGCGCGCCGCGCCGGCCGCCCAGCCACAGCGCGGGCCCTGCCAGCACAGCCGCTCGCCAGCTGCCCGTGGTACACCTGTAAACATACCTTGGTGCGCTTGCAGCTCGGCCCGCGGGCGGGCCAGCATCATGTCCCACTGCAGCAGCGCGCCGCGCCGGCCGCCCAGCCACAGCGCGGGCCCTGCCAGCACAGCCGCTCGCCAGCTGCCCGTGGTACACCTGTAAACATACCTTGGTGCGCTTGCAGCTCGGCCCGCGGGCGGGCCAGCATCATGTCCCACTGCAGCAGCGCGCCGCGCCGGCCGCCCAGCCACAGCGCGGGCCCTGCCAGCACAGCCGCTCGCCAGCTGCCCGTGGTACACCTGTAAACATACCTTAGTGCGCTTGCAGCTCGGCCCGCGGGCGGGCCAGCATCATGTCCCACTGCAGCAGGGCGCCGCGCCGGCCGCCCAGCCACAGCGCGGGCCCTGCCAGCACAGCCGCTCGCCAGCTGCCCGTGGTACACCTGTAAACATACCTTGGTGCGCTTGCAGCTCGGCCCGCGGGCGGGCCAGCATCATGTCCCACTGCAGCAGGGCGCCGCGCCGGCCGCCCAGCCACAGCGCGGGCCCTGCCAGCACAGCCGCTCGCCAGCTGCCCGTGGTACACCTGTAAACATACCTTGGTGCGCTTGCAGCTCGGCCCGCGGGCGGGCCAGCATCATGTCCCACTGCAGCAGCGCGCCGCGCCGGCCGCCCAGCCACAGCGCGGGCCCTGCCAGCACAGCCGCTCGCCAGCTGCCCGTGGTACACCTGTAAACATACCTTGGTGCGCTTGCAGCTCGGCCCGCGGGCGGGCCAGCATCATGTCCCACTGCAGCAGGGCGCCGCGCCGGCCGCCCAGCCACAGCGCGGGCCCTGCCAGCACAGCCGCTCGCCAGCTGCCCGTGGTACACCTGTAAACATACCTTAGTGCGCTTGCAGCTCGGCCCGCGGGCGGGCCAGCATCATGTCCCACTGCAGCAGCGCGCCGCGCCGGCCGCCCAGCCACAGCGCGGGCCCTGCCAGCACAGCCGCTCGCCAGCTGCCCGTGGTACACCTGTAAACATACCTTGGTGCGCTTGCAGCTCGGCCCGCGGGCGGGCCAGCATCATGTCCCACTGCAGCAGGGCGCCGCGCCGGCCTCCCAACCAAAGCGCGCGCGGGCCCTGCCAGCACAGCGCGGCCGCACCGCTCGCCAGCTTCCCGTGGTATACCTGTAAACATTGATCCCTTTATAAAACTTAGCTAACGGCAGATAACATTTGATCAAAATTACAGATTGAGTCCCAAGGTAGCGATAGCGAAGTCTTCATAGGAAACAAAAAAATCTGAAATTTTGAAACGACTTGGTGCAACCCTTAGGTATCTTAATGGCACATTAAAAAAAGGATCTCACCGAATCGCAGACGAGCAGATCGGTGACGCTCATGTCGGCGCCGGCGACGGTGAGCACGCGGTCGCCGGCGGGCACGAAGCACGCGCCGCCGACGGCCGAGGCGTGCACGGCCATCTTGGCGAGCAGCTCGCGCGCCACCAGGTCCCACACGTACAGCTCGCCGTCGCTCGTGCCGGCGATTATGTCCACGCTGTGGCGGCGGCGTCTGTTTCAAACATAGACATACCATTTAACTAGACGGAGCGCGCTAATAATAATACCACTATTTTCGTCCGTCCTTGTCATAGTTTCAGACATTTTTGTCCCCCTCCAAACTGGACCCTTCAGAACTGTCAAAGTTGGAGGGAACAAACAAATACAATTGGAGTTTTCTTGGGTTTTCAACCAAACTTGCGGTAATGAATACAGAATAAGCTAATATTTTTGTTATAAAGAAAGTCCTGTAAAGCAAAAGTATAGTGAATTGTTACATTTTGGGCTACAAAAGTCAGAATATCTTTGTCCCTTACTGGCGCACGCGGATGCGTTCTCCAGTCATTATTCCTCCTAGGTTTCAAAGGAAAGACAAAGTGCGTGTAACAAAAAAGTTTCTATTGGGAATAATCGAATTGGGTTCCTTTCCTTTCATTTTAATCTCACCTCCAAAACTATTTATTTATTACACCATATTGACTAAGCAAATATCATGAAACTAGCCCTCTGTCCGCGACTTGCGTCTACGTAAGATCCCACGGGAATGCATAACTGGGACGTCGTGTATCTGTATGCCAAGTTTCATGTAAATTCGTTAAGCGGTTATTGTGTGATTGAGTAACAACCATCCATCACATATAATAATAGTGTAAAATCTAATAGGTAATTTATTGTATATCGTAACTACATTAAAAAAAGTTTCGTAACGTAAACTGGTCTGAGTACGCAGTAACTCCATGAGTCCAATACATACCTAGTTACCACAATTTTCTTTAATTGGTAGACCAGTAACTTAGTTTTTTAAGTAACTCTACTACGTACAACTGCTGTACATACCTGAAGGTGACGGCACACACCTTCCCGTCGTGGTCGAACTCGGCGCGCAGCCCGCGCAGCGCCGGCCCCGCGCGCCCGGGCTCGGCCCACACGCGCACCACCCCGTCGTGGCCGCCCGACACCAGCAGGCGCTCTGCCAAATAAATATAAACTCACGGGTTACACCACGAAGGACTCCGTTGACTTCTGCGTGTTATACGAATAAGCTGTGGCCCTCAAAATATTAAATCTGGCGACGCAACTGCCATCTAAAAACTGTCAAATTGTTCATACAAGAAAACATCAACTACTACGATGACGTTAATAGACGACGTGATGCTTACGTGTTGCAACTTCATCCTCAGGATTTCAATGAAGATGCAATTGGGTAACTTTCCTTCGTATAATATATTAATGAATGTTTTATGATATCTACACATACGTTTAACACATAAAAACATACATAAGTACAGTCAGCGTCAAATTGTTGGTAGCAAAGTACTCATAAAGTTCGATACACTATAGAATTTGTATGGTGTACCGAACTATTTGACTTCTTTGAATGCTGCCAACAATATGACGCTGACTGTACATAACACACATTAAAGCGGCAAAGAATATGCGGCAGGCTAATAGGTTAATACTTTATAGTCCGTTTTTATTTCAATTATTACTGCACCGTCAGCAAAAAGCGGCATTAGGAACAAAGCTTGCTATTGACGAGATAGAACGCAGTAATTTACCTTTTTCTAACCACAACAAACAGCTTACGCAGTCATCATGGGCTCGAAAACTCTCCACGACTCTACCGTAATCGACATCATATAGATATCTGAAAAACATTTCATAACATTTATTTTAGTAATACATTAAATTAAAAATAAAATTGATTTTAATATAAAATAATAATGTATTGTTCACAATCGTAATAAAGCAGTCAACCAAGATCAATGTCAAGGACAAATGTATCAGTACTATCAGTAGGTAAAAGAATACAAAGGCTCACATCACAGCATTAGTCAGCAATATGCACGCATTATTACTTACATCTCATTGTCCCACGAACCAGCTGCGACAATATTTTCATCGACCATGACGCACGAGCTAAGTGGCGTTTCACATAAAATGACGCTCCTTATTTGTTTTTTCAATAACGTATCATACACTTTTAATGTCCCATCTTTACCCACAGAAATTACTCTTGCACCCTGCCTTAAAGCACACGTGACCTCTTCTTTATGCAGTTGAATACTGTCAATACATTCCAATGTGTACACGATATCGTTTTCTTCCAAGTCTTCTTTTATACTCTTGGGTATTTCATGTGTGACCCTTCGGACATGGGGCTTGGTAAACAACTGTTTTGGTACTTGACCAAATTCCATGATTTGCACTTCTAAAGCGTGCCTGTCGTTCATGTCGTAAATGTCATCTAAGTCAACGGATCCTTCGTAGCATACGTGATGAAAGACTGAAAAGAGAAACATAAAAATATATCATTAATGCTTGGCTAAGTTGTCTTGGCTAACTTTTTAGACGTTAATTATCCTGTCAAAGAAAAAGGTATCATAATAATTATAAAAAAAAAGGTAAAGGAATCATTTTTCTATTCATGCTACCGGAAAACGTAATATCAAAACATTAATAAAGGGCCAGCTATAACCGAAAGGTAAAAAAAAATCAGTAAAGATTTCCTTTCGAAATCTATTAGGTATTATATATCTTATTTTCTTCTTCTTTCTTGTATAAAATACGTTACAATTACGTAACCAGTTAATAAAGTGTAGGTATGCAATAAAACTAGCGCACAAAAGTCACATACCATTATTCGCTTTAATGGCTTCTTCCCCTCTTTGCTTGTATCCAAAAATGAGATCAATCCACAAATGTAAGTGTCTAGAGACATATTCGGACTCCAATGCTTCCCGAAGTTTGGCCACGAAGATTGCCGGCGAGTCGGCCCAGGGGGGGAGAGCGACGTTGTTTACTTTAGTGCCGTCATGACGGTCCCCGAAATTTATTTGATATTTGTTTATTAGGAAATCGCCTTTAGATTCTGTGTCGTAGAATTCGGGAACTAGTTCCTGTAATTAAGTGTTTTAATATAGGTGAGTATAACGGGATAGTTGGTTGGCAATCTTAGTAAGTTGCTGTTAGTATTTTCAAGTATTTTGATGTATTGTATTTGTAAACGAACTTTTTCGCTTATTGAGCCGCCAGCTTTTCGATCACCAGCTACGCAAACTAGAAGCTTCGCGGTTTCTGAAAAAAGCTTGTGCGCCCTAAGAACCCTAGAGCTGGCCAAAGGGTACAAAATGGTACTCTCTACCGAGGCTCGTGTAAGAAATCAGTTCTTGACTTAAGGTCACTCATGTTCGAATTTGTCTATTCATATTTTTTTATTAAAATTAAAAGAAAAGTTTCTATGTTAATAAACAATATTTTGTTTTAGTGCATCAGTTTTAAGCTACAATACCTAAGACATCATTATACCTAGATATTTTTCTAGCACGAACGATTTCTTGTAAGTGATTGACAAAATAAAAACATCGACAGTCCTGTTATCGATAAGTACCCCTTCAATTTCCATACAGGTAATACAAAGACAAATATGGGGTAATAGGGTTAAAAATAACTAACAATAATAAAAGTCAATATATATTTAAATACCTACTTCAGAAAACAATTTGGAACTATTCATTGCAAATTATAAACGTAAATTGGATCAAAAGTATACGGATTACGTTTAATTTGTTCAAGATCGGTGACACGCGGCGTCTAGGTAGGTAGCCGATATAAGACTGTGTGTACATCTTGAAGTTGAAGTAGTATGTACTTATCGATAGCAGGATTGTCGATATTTTTATTGTGGCAAGCACAAAACAAATGCCGTTCCTGCTAGAAAAATATCTAGGTATAGACATCATAGTCACAGATGCTTTAAAACCTGAAAAACAGAGTGACTATTTGCAATGTACATAAATACCTACCTAACGCCTCTTTTCTTTGGATTTAGCTTATGTAACAAGTCAAGTCAAAGAGAACAATTAAGATAGTTTACCTTAAAATCGGACATATTTCTTAAACAATTATTGTACACATCTTTCACTGAATTGAACATTCTATCAGGATGGTCAAATCTTCCATTTTGAAGACACAGCATATATTCTGGATATTTTCTGACCTATAAAATGACAAGTTTTTATTATCAATAAATGCAACGACATGAATGGTGGACTGATTTTTATGAGTATTTCAATACTGGAATTATAAAGGACTGATAACAATATCGGTGTATATAGGAATTCATGTACTTATTGATTATTTCTCCAAAATTTAAAATATCAATGTTCTATTTAATCTATAACGACGTTCATTCTGTTTATAAATATATGTCATACTCATTTCCTCACTGCGCTGTTTACCTGTAGCATGTTCCCGCAGCTTTGACCTGGTCATTGGACCACCTTGTTGGGAGATCTAACAACACAGCGTCTTTCGGTACGTGGGCACCCATTGAGTAGTTTTTGGCTCTATACATATGACTAGACTAAAATAACTAACTAGATAGTACTTACTAGATAAAATAGCACCAAGCCCGGGGCGGAATAATGTGATCCATACATAAATTTAGGATGTGACATCTCATTATATCTTTCTTTCAATTTCTCTAACCTATCTGGATTTAATGCCCCCATAGGCTTGGATAAATCTCTGTATACATCGACATTGTCCAAGTCCAAATCTGCAGATGTATAATCCGAAATAACCCATGGGAATACTGGGTATTGTGTGAGATCATTTTTACTTCTGTCTGCAAGACTGAAAAATAAAAAGGCAATATTTAGATAACATGATAAACTATCTGCGAATTGGTTTGGTACAGTACTAGAAAGTATGGTATGGTAAGTACTGTGAGATCCGTCAAGCATACATATTTTGCATTTTATTATTAAGTAAGTTAATATTGTATTCTCGTTACCAAAATAACATTTAAATTAAAACCTGGTTTTAACGGTTATATTCCGATTTTTTGTAATACCAATACCTAAGAATCCCTCCACAATAGGGTAGTCTAATCCAATCACAATAGGGTAGTCTAATAATATTGTATAGTTAAACAGTTCATAAATTGGCTGTTTAAAACTAATTATATCACATGATGTGTCTTACTAAAATATCTTACCTACTAAATAATAAACTTATTAACATTTTTTATAGATTGGCATAACAAAACACTAGTAATATTTGTATAACATTTAAAGGAAAGGACCTATTGCCATTAGATAAACTTATATAGTTAGATTTACCAATTCAAATGCACCAAGTAGTCATAATTAGAGACTACTCCATTTTGCCACTGGAGTGTCGTTTCCTCGGCGTGAACTTTTTCCAACCGCACGCTGGGAGACTGTTCCAAAATATCATAAATTCTGTCTCTGTCATCCTGGGACTGAAACGTCAGGTAGATGTGAGCTACTGAACTCTCTTCTGCACTGTAGATTTCCAGGCCCTATAATAGAACAAATATGAGTTACTCTTAGTAATAGTAGCCTTGCTCATTATATTATTTTACATTTAGCTTCACATACCTACATCTTCTTTTCAACAATACCATGTTTTAGAACTTATCAGAAAATATCATTCAACTAATACTAGTATACTTAGTCTACTTCACAGTTAATTTTCACCAGCTTGCCTGAATCAATAATTCTGTATTTCCTGAGAATTAGGCCAAGGGCAGATCCACTATTGTGGGCACGATCGTTATGCCCACAAACCTAACATCGTACTTATGATTCCTGAGACAGTGTCAACATACTTATCTACTCAGTCTATCATCCCTACTGTAGCTTAGTGATCACCTTTTTTTAGGGCTGAGACTTGCCTTCATATTCTCCCAATCATTCCCACACTGCTTCTGGTTTTTAGAGATTTTTAAGTAAAACCAATTACCTAGTAGGTAATAATAATATGTAATTCCATGTGGCAGTATTAATAATACCTAATTTAAGGAAGTTGTGCAATGAACTACAATGGCGACCTCCATTTGTAAACCGCGATAATTGCAAGTTACTGACTGTAACCATGAAGGTCAGTTTATAAAAGAAAAGCTTCTATAAGTAAGCAATGATGACGAATTACGATTAAGTATACCTAATCTTGCATTTAACAGCTATGGAAAAATAAATAGAATATTATAGTACAGTCAGCAGCAGAAGTGGCTAAGCGTTTGAGGTGTTCAAAATGAGGTCAACAAACCTCTATTGTCAAGAGAATAAGAGCGCGTGTAGGTCATTTTGAGCACCTTTGTTGCTGACTGTTCACTTAATTAGGTTTAAATTTATATTTGCCTCTTGTCAAAAGTTGTTGTATGTGTCTGTAGTGTATAGTTGTTGTATGATACAGTTGACATTTGATATTATACATGCTATGCACTTTAACATTTTTGCTGACAGTGAAGCATCCTTAAGTCAACAATTACCTAGCCTGGTGCCATACTGTCAGCAAATGTGTTAATAGAATGTAAGCATTGATTCTAACTAAACAAGATACACAGCTGATAAAGGCAATACATAATTGCAAAAGTGATAATATATGAAATAAGGAATATCAGAACAACATTGAGTGATACATACAACTTGCCTTAGTAAAAATCTGCGCTTATACAACCATTTTAAATGGCTGAGCTTGAGTTTCAAAATTGGGCTCTGAAAACATAAAAAAATATGCTTCAATAACAACATTGTAATATAGGATCCATAAGGAAGGCTTAGTACAACTAATGTATTGAAGATTATGTTAGTCAAAAATAGAATTTTGTTGGTGAATTAAGGACATCACCATGGTCAAGGGATTCTAGCCTCAATTTTTGAAATTGACACATATATGCCAATGTTTTATCTTAATGGGTAACAATAATATAACATGCATTAATGTTATATTTTCATTACTAACTTATCTTTTCTGGCAATAAAACTGAATTGCACAACATATGATTAGCTTTAATAATATCAAATATGACTCATATGAGCATACTCACACTTTCCACATTGCTGAAAGGTTGAAAGTATAAAGTTGTTGGAGTGAGAGCCAGCTTGCCTTGATGTCTAACTAGGGGAGATATTTTCTCGGCCTGCAGCTCACAAACTATCTCCTCGGTAAAGTCATCCATCATCACTGGGTCAAATACCATTCTCATGTACCGAGAGTGCAGGATAGTAGCCACCATACTATTGTGTTCAGGTGCATTTAAAGTGGAAGCTCTTTGCAATTGATGCATTTGATAAAGGGTCTCTTCCGCCGATGCAAAATCAAAAAATATATAAAATGTTTTCTTTTCATATTGAAATTTATAAGGAGCCAATATGTTGTCTTCTAACATTTCCGCAAATTGCTTTATTTCAACTTTAATTACATTCCGTGGACTTTCAGGGGTCTGGGGCTTTATAACATCTAAGTTAGTGCAATCTCTAAAGTGTAACTTAATTAATGGATATGTCCAGTCTCTGGGCTCAAATACAAGGGACTTGGAGCAAAGTTTCAGTCTTCCTTGCCTGGAATTACCTTTATGTAATGATTCAGAATCATTGAAAATACAAGAATAATCTTCAAAGTAAATTTCGCCAGGCTCTAAAAGGAGCATTGAAAATCTGAAAAAAAGATAATAAAGAAAATAACCAATAGGTATACAAATAGTAAAAATTTGGTAAATCGAGTCCCATCTGAACATAATTAAATTTAATGAATCATAACAACAGCTCATATAAGTACCTTGATTTGTCCATAACTTATGTTGTATCCAAACTTTTATTAAACTAATACTACTTCATTCAAAATAACGCCTTTTAGTCATTAGAAACATATATAACTTTTTCCACATCTAACTCAACATCACAATAACAAACTGGTTGTGGTTTTTCTTTGTACTCGGATTTCCTTTCCTTTTGCCTTCTAGTGTTCCAGTTATTTTGACTGTTTCTCTTGATCTCTTTGGTTCTTGACTTGACACTTGACACTGACAGTGACACTATGTCTTTATGATGTCTCTATGCCCAAGGAAATTTTAGTATAACTGGAATAAGCCCTGTGAAAAATACCAATAAGTGAAACGTGCTTTATATGCATCTCATTAAGGTTTACTTTCACTCGCCGAATATGAAGAAAAAAAACGAGCCGTGTAGGAAAGCTAGTACACAGACCTCTGTCCCTTTCTGAATGATGCTATTCCTAGAATAATATTAGATCTATGGCAACCCAAAGTCAACTAGATCTAGGGTACCTAACCATGCTTGTACATGGACGAGGACAATTACACAACAGGACAATTAATGTTGGTGTTGAGATAAAGTACATTAAATATAATACATAGTTATTAAAATTTGTAAAATGTGGTTTCATTGTCATTGTATATTATAGTAGAGGGAATATAGCAATTGGGGCAAAGTAATTCCCACAGAAGCGGGGTTATAGTGGTTTAATTTCCTGCATGTATTTTTTTGATATACCTAATAAACATATAGAATATATAAGTGAGCAAAATGCGAATTTTCACCCGGTAAAGATTAAATAAAAATCAACATGTAAAACTCAAATCGTGTGTGTCAATTACAGGAAATTACACACAAAAATGGTTATGAGGTTAATTTTATAAAATAAGAATCGTAAATAACAAAATGGTGGTTGAAGAACAAAAATATTTTCCAAGTAAAACGAAAATCTGAACATTGAAAACTGAACGTAACATTTTATTGTTTTACACATTAATATACGTTGTAATAAGAAAACCATATTTAATACATAAATATTTCCGATTATATTATATGATGTTAATGTATAGGCTGTATTTTAATCAACACGACAAAATATAGGCCTCTGCCATAGACTGCCACATGGAGCACACACATGGAGAAAACTTTAACATACTGCGGCCACCGACTACCAGCGACCCGGTCATCGGTCCGACTGGTTTGTTGATGTCCGACATTACCGATTTACGTATCTAAAAAATATGAAGAAGGCTGTCGGAGAGAAAAGAAGATTGGTGTTTACTCCACCGACACTCTTAAATTTGAACACAGCAAGAGCTTATTTTTATTCTTTCACCATCTGGTTATTTATATTTAATTTTAGAAATCATCGTCATAATCTCTTTTACCATTTAATTTTTTGTAATTAGATACCACAGACGATTTTTAATAAATTTTATAAGTATTCGAAGTTAAAATTTTTGGGAAGCAAAAAAACGCATGTACTATGTCAAATAGATACAGAGCTGCCGGCGTGGTCTCTACACCGATCTAGTACATCAGAACACTATTGTATTTAATGGAATTTTCCTAACTTCTAAAATTAACGTGGTCATCCTATAGAAAGAGACAAAGGTCTGCGTGGTAGCTATCTCACCAGGCTCGCTTTTTTCGGGCTAGTACTCGATCTAGTTATAATAGTATATCTATGTCTATGCCATATCATTGATGTAACTAGACGAGGAGTGCTAATAATAATACCACGATCGAAAGGGATGGTCTTATGGAACTTTCTATAGGTATGGTAGAGACGGCGCTATTTTTTGTACATCTTTGTCCTAGTCTCACATATTTTTGGTTCCCTTGAAACACAACCTACCTGCTGCCGCCACACATTCGCGCGAGTAGCGAGGCGAATGGCGAGGCGAAACGCGAGCACGTATGTGTACGCGGACGTCTCGCCATTCCTCTCGTCCCTCGCATCGCGTTTTTGTATATGCAAAGACTCTTCGAACGTTTCGACGAATAGCGAGGCGAGTGACGAGCCAGCATGTCTAAACGCGGAGTCAGAAGTGTCAAAGATGGAAGAATATAAACAAACACAATTGAAGTTTTCTTATATTTTCATTTTCAATCGAAGTTTTCTTGTATTTTCATTTTCAATCGAAGTTACGGTAATTAATACAGAATGAGCTAATATTTGTATTATGAAGAGTAGCCTGTAAAGCAAAACTATAGTGAACTGGTACATTTTGGGCTGCAAAGCCAGAATATCTTTGTCCCTTACCGGCGCTCGCGGATGCGTGCTCCAGTCATTGTTCCTTCTAGGTATTTACCATAGACATAAACTGCTCGGAATGCTTTTTTGAATCGATTGTGCGCTCCGAGCCCGAGCACTTATTCCGAATTCTCTATGGATAATATGGCGCTAACAATTAAAAATAATACTACGTATTACTCACGTTTCATTGCTGTATATTATAGGTGATTAGACAATGCAAGACGATAAAAGTGCTATTTTTCAAATGCGATTTCCGCAGAAGTTATGGTATTTACTGAATTTGCATACAGATGCAATACTCTGGGGAGGAACAGGTCGGACGATTTTATTAAACTATCGAGTTTTGCACAATTATTTACAATGCGACCATTCTATTTTCAAAACCACTAATATTTCAAGTTTTGTAAGGCAGTTAAATTTGTATGGCTTTAGAAAAGTAACCTCTCATCTCCAAGATCCTCTGTGTAACTCGAGTAATCCTTATATGCATGAATATGTACACGATTGTTTTCAACTTGGTATGCCAGAGTTATTGAACAAAATAACGCGGAAAGCTTTAACTATGAAGAAAAGTTTTAAACCTAAGGTACCGTACCGTAGGTAGAGTACCTACACCCTAATTTATATTTACAATATAATTATTATATTATCTATACCTTTACTATTAAAGTAAGTATACCTAAACCTGTTTATTACAATAAATAGCAACTGCAAATTATATTTTCAGAGTCCTAATAGCTATTCAGACCAAACTATATTAAGTCCATTGCAAAAAGCTCGCCGTGCCTTACGCTTAGCCCTTAAAAAAGCGGCTCAGGATTTGTTCATACAGCATTCACCAAACTTGTGCACATTTAACTTCGGTTCCAGCGGTAAGACCCATTCTAAAAATATTACTGATCTTTAAATATACTAATAAGAAATCTTCCTGTCGAAAGCAGTAACAAATGTAACTCATAAGCCTGTTAGGATAATGATTGTAAAATGTACAAGATTTTATTAATAGCTCTTAGGCAACTACTTGTCAATCTCGGCATACACATACTCACAGTTATGTGCGTTATACACGAAGAGGACGTGCTATACGACTGACTAATTTAATTTCTAGGCCACGTGCCACAGTATTCATAGTAAATCTATCCGAACCGAATACCGCTAGGCTAGGCTAGAGATCTCCTATGTCACTGTGACAAGAAGACAAGACCTGCGAAAAACGAAATTCCGAACGATTAGACGATCTCACTCTAATTACGCCTTTATGGGAGTAAAAGAGAAGGATGCCCGAAATTTACCAACCTCGATTTTCGCGGTAGGCCCTCTGCTACGAAATGGCCCAGAAATCCAATTGGTTTACCATACCCATACCATTATTTATTTATTAGTACTTATTTCTTCTTATCCATATACCTGAGTAATGTTTTATTGCATAAGTTTATAAACTAGGTACAAACGGCGGCCTTAATGCCTCAAGTCTCAAAGCATTCTCTACCAGTCAAACACCAAGTCACCAGCCAAGAGTGTTTGTAATACTTACTGGGTATATTATTAATTTATTAATTATAGCATTAGAATCATAAAATTGATTTAAAAAAATATCTCTATTTGACGAGAGCAGGACTAATGCACAGATGAAAATTTTTCTATGATTATTTAAAAAAATACTTCCAGATGACGGTGCAGATGGATACCCTGAATGCGAAGAGAACATCGAGTTCGACTGGCTCGGTACACAGAACGCCATGGTTGAAGAACCCTCAACTCCAGGTCTCTCCATCCACCATTCCTTTCCTTGTTTCTCCTTTCCATTGTACGTTTTTTTATTTCTTGTTCACTATTATCCATCCTAATCTGTCCTCTCCATGACTTATTATAGTTAATGAAGAACAAGAACCGGAAGATGTGTCTGCCAGTACCATGGAGACGGAAAGTAATGATAATTATGAGTAAGTATATTTATCCATGATTTATCCTTTCAATGTGAAGACTGACCTACGACGCTTAATTTTCCTGCTGTCAGATAAGGTTTCTATTCGTTCTTCATTAATCGAGATGTTGGCGTATACGCCACATTTTGTCGCGAGAGGAACCCTTAAAAAGGTTAATCTTAAATTAGATTGCTAATGTGCGGGATTTCTTTTCACTTATGTCTATAGCCAAGATATTCAATTTAGATTATTTCTTATTCCAGAGATGTCAGTGAAGAGAGTCTGATTGTGTTTCATAGTGCACCTCGACGGGATAATGATCACTTCCCAAACCAATTCCTATCAATGCCTGACCTTGATGACCAAGGACCTTGTGAAGACTCTGGTGTGGAGTTGCTTGCAGAGTTTGATATTAACAATGACAATGACGAAGGCATAACAAAAAAAGGAGTTGGCAACGAGAATGACTTGAACTCCTTAAATTGCGTGTTACCATCTATAGGCAATGACCACATTGATGATGTGGAGGTAAAGACTACAATATTCTAGTAATAGTGATTACTTTCTTGCCACTTATTTTTGACCTAAACCCCTTAATAATTTTATTGTATGTTGATTGTTACCTATGTCACTTTTTATCACAATGGAATACATGTGATTTATTATCAATTTTCGATAATTCCTGTTGCTTTTGGGCATCAGAAATTACCTCAATACACCTTAAGTATAGAAAAATAATACAGAAGTGAACAAAAACATGGCCTGAAAAATGTAGGACTCCTCAGATTAGGGTTGTGCAGTTCTCACACCTGATGTACTATTTGTTGAGGGTTTGTTTATAAACAAACAAGAAAGAAGTATCTTTGCAGTACTTTTGTATTTAGCAAGGATGCTTTTTTATAAGATAAAGGTGTAACTCTTTGCAACATGTTATTGATAGTTACTATATGGTACTATACAATATATTGATAGTTTACTAATGATTTTGCGATTTCAGAAAGACAGTGATGACCCAAACCATCATTACCATGGAGAGTGGGACCAAATGTTTAATGACATAATCAGTAACAAGGGCTCTGGTCCTGAGTGTGGGTCAGATATGAAGGAATTCTATTCCCAGATCTCTAGAACTATAGATTTACTAAACTCCTAATTAAGACGATGTGTTATTTTCAAATATATTTACTTAGAAACCAATAAAATACAGTAAGAAAAAAATGCTTTTTTTCTACTACTTCTTTTGTTTCTTCTTTTCAGCTTCCTCTTCCTTCTCCTTTTCAATGACTGATACATAAGAGTTAATTGTATCTGCATCCAGCATCTGAATGGGTTGGCCCCGTTTCATTACAGCAATTTCCAGGTTCTTCTGGCCCGACTGGACAACTTCCAGAAGAGCTCGGATAGCAAGCTGAAAGAGTTGTATTCAGATAGTTAGGTCAACCCCTAAATGTTCTAATAAGGTTTAGAGCTAAATTGTTCTAATAATTGTGCTTATATGGTTAACCGATTCGTTGCGTGTTCCATTTTCGAAAACTTTAGTCTGTGGCGGCGAACAATTTTTTCATGGCACGACAGGCGTGCCTTACGCCATGGAATATGATGGCACGCCTATCGTGTCATCCGCCATGTGTATAAAATTCGGAATTAATTTCGTTTTTTTCATTGATTTTGACTTGATTGAGTTCAGTTGACATCTAACCAAGGAAGTGAACTGATCAAAAGATTGTTTTAAACTGTTAGTAGCTTTTAAACTACGAGTTTTACTCGAAATGGATGGTAAGTGACTATCAAAATTCAGATATCACAAACATTTTCTACTAAGTATAATGTTTATACTTTCCTAATTATCAGAGCCCGGAAAATCTATAGCAAAACAAAAGACTGTCGTAATCAAACTAGTGATAGAAACATTTTTTATCGATATCGAGTTAGTTTCGTCTAAAAATCATACCGATATGTTTAGGTACATTGCTTATTTTATAATCATTCACGCCAAACGCAAAAGAAGTGGTAAAGTTAGGGTTTGTTTTATTGTTATTTCATCTAAAACGCAACGTAATCATCAACGTTATTTATATTTCATATTAAGTAATAACCCTTCCCTTTTGGCTTGGCCGTAGTCTGGTGACAAAGAGGTAATCAATCTCATTGAAAATAATAAACTTCAGAGAATTTTGACGACCGGTCTGGCCTAGTGGGTAGTGACCCTGCCTCTGAAGCCGATGGTCCTGGGTTCGATTCCCAGTCGGGGCATTTATTTGTGTGATGAGCACAGATATTTGTTCCTGAGTCTTGGGTGTTTTCTATGTATTTAAGTATTTATATGTATTTTTTTTTTTTTTTTTATAAAAGACTGACCAGCGTTTGACCTCAGTCGCACCTGATGGAAAGTGACGACGAGGTCGAGGGTGTAGCACGCTGGTTCAGTAACAGCCTATTCACTCTTGCCTTGAAAAGACCCAAATTATATCTTACCGGGAATACAGACGAAGGGAGCGAATTCCATTCCTTAGCAGTCCGCATTAGGAAGGTAGAAGCGAATCGCTTTTTTATTTATTATATTTATCGTCGTCTAGTACCTACAACACAAGCCTTACTGAGGAGCCTTACCGTAGGACTAGGTCGATTTGTGTAAGATTGTCCCGAAATATTTATTTATTTATTTATTTATTTAGAGAATCAGTATTCCATAAGACATCAATAAACAAACTCGATATCGATAAAAAAATGTTTCTAACACTAGTTTGATTACGACAGTGTTTTGTTTTGCTATGGATTTTCCGGGCTCTGCTAATTATGTATAGTGGGGTAACGGAATGGGTAATTATTTTTATAGTGCGACGTATTTAAACCTATGCATTTACTATCTTCGACATTTCTCCTTGAACTATTCATTTGAGTCTTATAGGTAACAAACTTAGAGGATTTAAGTAGTAACTGGAGACGCCTTGGCTGTCATTTTCGTACAAAATAGACTGACGGTTTTTGCGGGCAAGGGGAGTGTCAAATGCATTGCTAAAACGTCAGTCTATACAACAATCTGCACAATTGTGCAAGTTTTTTGGCAGAAGGGTAAACTTATAAAGTCGTCTCCAGTCATTAAATGCTCTAAGGTAACAAATCATTTATCTGGAATTACAAAAAATAATATAGGTATTCATTCTATAATATGATGACACGCCTGTAGTGTTATCCGCACTGAAACGCTAAGTAGTAAAATTAGTGCTGCATGAAAAGGTTGTTAACAACTGAATTTGAAAAAAAATATTAAAATTTTGAATATTTCAGAAACGAAGGCTACTAGCTTGTTCTACACCACAAACAATAATAGTTTTGTTCGGGGTGAACCTTTCTGAAACTTAATTTGGTGAAGTTTTAATCGATTTTAAAATGACACTCCTCTCGTGTCATACGCCATTCGTTAAAAACATTGATGACACGCCTGTCGTGTCATCCGCACTGAAACGGTTAAAAAAGCAGGGAGTAGTATTTTTCTAAACAAATAGTATTTACAACTATCCCATTTTAAGTAATAGTTTTTCTTGTTTTTTTTTCTTTCTTTCTGTACAGCTGATTAAATATTGAATGAGGTATAATAGATATGGTAAAAACTTATGAATATTGCCCAGATGGATTTTAGGTTAAACTAAATGTAAATGAATACAATTAAAGCTGTTGTGAGCCACGTTACTACTACTTAGTACCTAAATGTAAATTAAAAATTATTTAAATGAAAACAAAATGATTACCTTCACTGCTCCTTTCTCATTAGCAACATCATCAGTATTATAGTTTTTCTCTAAAAACTCCCTTACTGTCTTTGCGGATCGTCCAGTTGCATTGGCTTTCCACTCATAGTAAATACCAGATGGTTCAGTTTGGAATAAGTGTGGTTTACCATCATAGTCAAATCCACCAATCAGACAAGATATTCCAAAAGGTCTACGACCATTACTCTGTGTGTACTTTTGTTTAAGGCCAGCAATGTATCTTGTAATGTACTCTAATGTCACAGGATCTTCAACAGTGAGTTTGTGAGACTGGCATTCAATTTGAGCCCGGTTGATCAGGATACGAGCATCGGCAGTCAAACCAGCAAAAGCCATTACAACATGATCATCAAGTAAGCAGATTTTTCTTACAGTCCTCTCTTCTTGCAACTTAGCCACTGATTTCTTTTCGACACCCAGGACTACTACATCGGTACCTCTAACACCAACCTAAAATGTTTAATGCAAATGCTTATTAACATTAAGTTAGTGCTATGTTAGCTGTTTATAATAAAAAAAGTTATATAAAAAATAAGTTTTTCAAGAAAATACTATAATTAATCAGGTATTAAGAATATCGAAAGGCATCCAATATATACGGTATACGTACTGCAGTGGACCCCTTGCGGACAGCTTCCTGTGCATATTCTACTTGTAACAAATGACCGTCCGGCGAAAATACAGTGATGGCTCTATCGTATCTAGCAGACATTTTTCGTATTAACAATGATAATTCTGTTTTAACTTTGAAACCTTTACCACCGTAAAGCGAATGAAGATGACAACGAGAAATTCGAACAAAGCTCTTTTGACAAGTAATCATGATATACGTTCAGAATTTGAAAAATGTCATTATTAATATCAATTTCAAATAAGTTTTTACTTGTTGGTTAAAATTAATAAAAGTGGAAATATGTTTTATAACGCTGCTCTTCGTAATAAATTGATAGTAAAACTAAAATTGAAACATTGAAAAAAGTAAAGAGAATGATAATGAAGCTTTTTCTTTTAAACTATTCGAGGCTCAGTTACGAACGGTAAAAATGTATGTGAAGCCTGTTTTTTTTTAACAAGAAAAAAAATGACAACATTGTTAAATTGTCAACATTGACATTTAGTCAATATGGCGGCAGCGGTAACCGACTTTGAGCCGTGGTTAAATGATAAATTAAAATCATTAAAAACCGATGAAGGTGTATTTGGATCTTATATATCAGGAATTTTAGAAGGTGAAGATAGCATTGATGAAAAAAGAGATGCCTTAGAGGGTCTTCTGTCTGAAATTGTGGTAAGTCATGGACATTCAACTTCGTGAGGGTTATTTCAGCTATTTTATTGAAATAAATGTCACAACTACATTTTGATATAATCTACAGGAAAATGATATATCAACCCATGTCAATGAAATATTAGATAAATGGGAATCAACTCGCCCCTTAGAGGAAGCGCCGAAACCAGCGGCAGATGTAGACATTCAGCTAACGAAGATATTAGAGTCTCAGTCCCTCGCCACTACCACCCGACGAGAGTACACAGATGAGGAGAAAAAGATTCGAGAAGCTATATTATCACAGTATAGCCAGCTTTCAGACAACGAGGTAGGAGTGTGTCTCAACATATTCAAATCATTATAAACATTTTTAATATTTTTCCTTAAATTTAGGCACTTCACAATGCCTATAACAACACAAACCTATTATTCATAAATAAATGTTAAGAGGAACTAAGTAATAGCCACTCTTGCGTGACATTCATATTTCAGGCTGATGCAGAAAATGTGGAAGAAGCTGCTAATCCTGACCTAGTTAAGAACACCAATGCCTTGGATGTGGCAGCTGCTGCCAGGGAACGCCGCGAACAAGCACGGCTTGATGCACAGCGTAAAAAGGAAAAGGATAAAGAAGATAGGTAACTGCACATATCTGGACTAACTCCTGTGGAAGACCACATACTTTCTTATAAGAATAAGAAGTCACTTCATGTTTAGTTAAGTACTCACTAGATGTGACAATAATAAATAAATCATTTCGTAGACAGTGCAAAAACAATATTAATGTTAGGGTAAAATAAATCTTCAATTTACACTAAACCTTTTGTTTTGAAGGCCTAAGAGATATCTTATAAGCATAGTTTGTATTCCTGAATTAGAGAAGAATTTGTTAATAATTCTCACTTATGACTTTCAGAGAGAAACAAAAGCAACTAAAAGAAGAAAAAAAGGAGAAACGCAAAACAGTTAAGGGGGAGCGAAAGAGGTAGCAACTCCAAGGTATATTTAGAGATTTGTATGGTGCTCCAAATTAATAAGTTATAGATAAAGGTCCTAGTTGACAAATTGTCTTGGAATTATAGGAATCAGCAATCATTATCCTTTGATGGTCATCATGACCTTGTTTGAGTTTGTACAGACTTTATAGTAGGCAAGATTTCTATTTTTTATACTGTAATATCAAAATAATAGTATTAATAACTTGCTACTCTTACTTAAAAAATAGTTCCAGGACATGTTGTTGTTGTATAAAGTATGATTTGTATTGCATGACATCTTACCAAATAGCATTTATGGAAACCAAAAAATTTACTTCACCTGTTGAGTGCAGTTAGGCTTCAACTGACAATAATAAAAATTTGTCCATTATCATTATTATTTCCTGTATAAGTTTATATTTGGCATTTATTTAGTAATTTTTGATTTATATAAAGTTAGACTCCTATTAATCCAAATGTAAACCACATGTGTAAACCAGTTTTTATGTAACTTGCAGTATTTTGCCTTTGTATTGAAATAGTAAAAATAAATAAAATAATTGCATTGTAGTGCTTTCAATCTTAATAGTTGTTATTAATTAGATATACATTATAATGATACATGTGTAATATTTTGTAATAAAACTTACATTTTATAAATGCTGTATTTATTGTCTAACAGTAGTAAACTAGGGATACCTTTTTTAAGGGCCTATAGATAAATCTCACAACATTGAATTTAAAAACTTAAAAAACTAAGTAGCTTTAATCATAAATTGTTTTGATTAAAACATTATTTAAACAGTAAATCAAATAAAAACTGTTTAGCACCAAGAAATTATATGACTAGAGGTTTGTACATGTTCTTAAATAAATTTAATCACCATCCAATGATTCTTCAGTAACTTGAGGCACTTCTTGAGTATCTTCAATGTATATGAAGTTATGCGCTCCTCCAGCATAGACTTGTGTTATTCTTTCACTAGATTTCATATTCAAAAGAACCTGTGTTGGCTGAAACACATGTTCCCCAGAGTCAGTGCCTGTGTTGGCATGTTCATTCCAACCCCAGGCCCATAGGGTGTTGTCTGTAGCCAAACAAATAGTATGCTCTGATCCAAGTGCTATATCTTGAACCTGTCTGTTATCTGAAACAAAAAGTAAAAATGAAGGAGATTTGTAACTTGGGGGTTGGGTTTTGCAAGAGTAATTTATGCCAAGAACTGACCTGGCAAGTTCACCTTCAAGATTTTTCCGACAAAAGGCTGAGTTGTGCCTAATTGACCATAACTGTTCCTTCCCCAGCATAGTAGTGTTCCATTCTCAAGCCACAGTAATATGTTAGTCCAGCCACTTATAAGCTTCCTAATTCCTTGCTTTACATCAATATCAATTTTTTGTGGAGTGTAAATTTTTTTATACTTCTCAGGGCTGAGTAGTAGTTGGCCATGTTTATTATTCCCCCAAACATATAAAGCATTTTCTTCTGTACACCAAGCAGCAGTATGGTTTTGACCACAAGCAATATGACTAATTTTTCCAATTTTATCAACTATTTGGAATCTATCTGATTGTAAAGTTTCTTCACCTAAACCAAGTTGCCCATGTTTTCCACATCCAGTTACCCAGACTTCCCCTTTAGAGTTAACAATGGCAGTGTGCCTCAGTCCCATAGACACACAACATGCATTAACTTGTAATCTAATGGGTTTCACAACCTCTGTAAAGTGCTCTTTTGGTAAACCAAGTTGCCCATTACTATTTGCACCCCAGACAAATAGGAAATTGTCATCAGTTACAGCACAACTGAAGTCCCACCCACATACAATGTTAGTGAATTTTATGCCACTTAATTTCCATACCCTCTCAAACATTTCAGTTTCATTTTCCTTTCCAAGTTGTAATTTTATATTCCAACCACATGAAAATAGTTTTCCATCTCTGTCTAGTAGAAGACTATGACCACCTCCACAGGCTACCTTTTGCACTCCATGACTATTACATTGCTCATATACAACTTTTGTAGGAGTTTTAACTTGCTCATTAGTTTCACCGATGCTTAACTGACCGTGGGAGTTGGCACCCTTTAAAGAAAAATAAATGTTTAGAATCATTTAAACAATTCTAAAGTCACATAGAAAATAACGGGTCTTTTCTCACCCATGACCAGAGCGACATTTTCAATGAATAAATGCACTTCTCCGGTTATGAAATCATAAATATTATTATACTATACTCATTTGTAGGTTATTTCTCGATTTGATAACAATTTCATTTGGCAGTTTGACACTGACAGAAAGCAAGTGCTCTTTTCTAACAGGTATGTCATACAGTTTTAATGTGGTTATAGTGGCTGTCAAGTTTTGATTCTGATATTGGCTAGCATGATTTTGTATAAAATTATTTCAAGACAACCTTTTTTTTTTAGTATAGTCTATTGTATGAAATTAAAAAAGAACGTTTGACGGCTTTGATGTATACGGTGGTGATACGGTGTAATATTGGTGTAACTGTAATTGCTGTACCAATAAAGGATTGAAATTATTAAGATTTTCCCATTGAAAATTTACTAAATATGATGTAGACGATACTAATGTAGAATTTGTTAAGATTCTGTAATCTGCAAAATTGCCGGATTATTACATTAATATAAATAGGATCATATCAACAATCAATACTGTTTGACAATTCAACATTCAACTGTCCATGAATATTTTCTTTTAGAAGATCTATAGATTTTGTGACATATTAAAACGTGTAGATAATAGGAAAAATGGATACTACAAAGAGACATGCTACAGCGCCGCAAGTAACAGCTTTGATGGACTATATGCAGGAGCACTCGGAAGTAGCCAAGGGCATGGGATCAGGTCTTGAGCGGGAGGATATAGAGAATCAGTGGCGAGACCTCACAACCATGCTCAATTCTATGGGCGGCGCTATTAAGTCTATCGATAAATGGAAACAGGTAAAATCTGGTCTAATCAGTAAATGTTATTTCTATTTATACATGTATGCAATTACCTGGTTCCTAATTACAAGATTTACTTATATTGTATGTCAGAACTGTATTGTAATTGAGAGAAGATGAAAGACAGCATTATTTCACTCTTGAAATTAGGCAATATTGCCCGTTTGCCAAAAGACATTGGTCTGTTATCAAGAATTATCAACCTCATATGCCAGTGACCCATATTTGTGTCTAAAAAGATCATTCTCCTATGTTGGCATCATCTAAGTGTTCAAATAAATTTACCGGCCAATAGCAACACACAACAGTTGTGTTTAAAACATATGTATTCCAATACCACTGGCATAGGTGTAAGAACTTGATTTATGTGTTTCAGACATGGAGAGATCTCAAATCCAACACAAAGAAGCGGGCACTGAAACAGCAGCAGTCCTTGTGTGATACCAGCGTAGGGCCCAGTACTGACAACTCTCAGTTTGCAGATGGACAAAACAGTGATGGTGATTATGTACCACCAAAGAAAAGATATGGTAATTTTTATTTCATGGAGTTTGATTAGGATGATATGGAGATTCATTAATATGAGCATAGGGTGTCATTTGTTACACTGGCATGTTGCAACACCAACTTTATCAAGATGCCACATGTTCCTCCGTGATTCTACAAATTAGCCTAATCCTTATTAGTACTGAAATACTACTATATAATAATACTGTTAACGCATTCACTGCCACCAATGCACATGTGCATTCATTTCCATACATTTTTGGAGGGGGTGGTAGCAAATGTGTTAATAATATATAAAGTACTGTGGATAGATGTGGATAGATTGGAAACAACTTATAATTGTAGAAACAGTCACAATAAGCTAAGTGTAGAGATGAAAAAGTTAGCTAAAGGACCTGGTCCATGTAGTAGTAATTTGTCAGGTATAGTTGGCATTCTATATTCAAATTTTGACATAAGGCCCATATTTATTCCCTGCACACATGGTCATTTAGTTAACCCATTAAGTGTGGATGGCACGACAGGTGTGTCATCAATGTTTTTGACGTGTGGCGTATGACAGGAGAACTGTGTCATCACATTCTATGGTGTAAGGCACGCCTGCCGCGTCATTAAACAATTGTTTGCCGGCACAGACAAAGTTTGAAAATGGAATACTTATGCAACATTTAACTTTTTTACCTATCATTTTTGTTTATTATAATTATACCAACCAAAATTTAATGTATGGTGTGTAAAGTATGTTTGCTGCAATTCCTCATTTAAGAAGTTACCTGTTTTCAGAGGCATTATTGTGCAGTCACATTTAATAATTTATATTATCAACAGCATTTTCTATTGCTTTTGCAAATGTAATAAACAATGTAATATTTTTACTCTTTTCAGCTTCATTTGATGAAGAAATTCTGAGAATTGAAAGAGACAAGTTGGAAGTGGAACGAGAATATAAGGTGCAGAAGATAGAAGTTCTGTCAAGGTAAAATTTTTATTTTATTGCAGTAATGTTTGTAACATCAAACTAAAATATTTAGCGAAAGTAATAAAGTAGCTAACTATATTGTTTATATTTATATGTATATCTGTTACAGTAATAAGGTTTTTGAGGACCAATGATTCCAGTTTCCAATCCCAGTAAGGACATATTTTGTGTGATGAGCACAGATATTTGTTACTGAGTCATGGGTTTTTTATATATTTACTTAAGTACATATATAAAACACCCATTTAGTAGTTTTGTATATTATGTATACAGCTACAACAAAAGCCTTATTGAGCTTAATATCCTGTAATATTTATTTATATTTATTTATTTAATGTTGTATATTACGCAAAACTTCGTAGGTGGCGCGACTAGCATAAGCAAATGGCTATGCTATGATTTGAATGACATTATGTTAATCCTATAACTAAAAGGTTAATCATTCCGTCCAGGGCTATGCACACCAGACCCAATTAATAATACATAAATGATATTTCATCCTTATCGTAAAAAATAAGTACCTTAGTCCGGACCTTCAAGTCCTAAAACTATTAGGTACAACAGAATCGCAAATTTGGACAGATGTCGTGAGTTGGGTCGTCAATGGAGGCACAAACAAGAATGGAGACCCCTCTAATTGGGGGCCGATTTTTGAGAATCGTGCACTCGAATTCATATAACTTTGAGAACGAAAATAATCACACAAAAATCGCCGCCCTGCTCAACGACACTGGCGATCACTACAGTATAAATAAAATAAAACAACATAATTCATTTTTTATATACAATAGCTTATATACAGGAAGCATTCTGTTTGACCAATTTAAAGATACTTTATTATACATACAGTTTAAATATAGAACTCAAACTAAAACGTTTATTCAATAAGTAGGCCACAAGGGCATTTTTACACGTCGAGTATACAAAAGTAAAAGAGAAAAATAATAAAAACTACATTGGTTCTAACCCTATACCTCTGACCCGAGAAGTATTTTGACTTTTATGACCGGCAAGAAACTCGGCGGGACTTATTTTTTCAAAACAGTATACAAAAAAATCTTAAACATACATGCGTAATTCTGTAAGAAAACATATCAAATAATTACAGTAATTAAATACCATAAAATATATATTTATATATAAAATTACCTACAAGTCCAAATATGAAATCATAAAAATCATTAAAAAAAAAAAGAATGACTGCTTAGAATTAAATTAACATGACGTATGATATGATTTCTTATTTGTACTGTGTCATTTACTATAATTTCCAAAAATATCAAGTATCTACTGACTCACCAATGGTACCTATTTTTTGTTTTCAGGATAGCTGGCGCGTTAGAAGAATTAGCTAGACGGAAATGACTTCTGTCCATGTCATCCCGAAATGGAACGTTAGTATTTTTGCTCACATGTATTGTTATATACAGTTGAGTTCATCATATGTACACATATCTTCACCTTATTCGTTTTCATGTATATTTTATATATTTTTATGAATGCATTATGCACATACATATAATATACTTCTGGTGTGTACTTTGGTTTTATGCTACAAAAAAGAGCAAGTATTGTGTTACTGGCCAATTACTGAATATGTTTGTATTTAGGCATAAGTACTTAAATGTGGCACTTGATGTAATTATTCATGGTTTTAACATTCACTATCACCTTTTAAACCAGTGGGTCTAGCAAGGCGCGATAGTATCTGGCGGTGACAGACTACCCGTCCTTTTGTAACTATATTAATTAAAGACGGAACTGAACGGACGGACGGAAAGGACGGGTAGTCTAACTCGAGCTGAAGTGAATCCTGACCCGCCGTGATACAGTTAATTCTAGTACGGGGGTCAGAAGACACTTACCTAATTTTGGTTTTAACCATGTACGCAAAATGTACCTTTGTTAGTGATAAGCATTAAAAAAAAAAAAAAAAATTAACATTTAATAAACATAAAAAAAAAGCTATGCCTCATACTGTCGGGCCAAGTATATGGCATGAATTATTAAACTTAACAGAAAATATGAAGCCGCATTTAAGTAGCGTGTCATGTTCCTCTAGAGTTCAATAGCGCCGAATAGAATTGCTAACCTTTTCTTTTATAAAAAAAAGTTTAAAAATCCTTGCATAGGCAGGCGGGTTAACAGCAAGGTTCAATATTTGATTATATTTAATATCAGCATACACGGCTCCTGCTCCTGTATGCTGGTAACACTGCGATAAAACAAACCGCAGACAATTCTCTTGCATAATTCTCATTGAGTGTGTAGTTGGTACATGATAAAGCGGTATCCAAACATAAGTACTTATTTATAGGGTTTTATCGTATGAAGTCTACAAATTAGCAGTTAGGAAACGTGTTAAGTAAGTGTATATGAGTTTTTTTTTAAATATATTAAAAATAAAAATGCAACTGACAAAAAACAGCCTAATGTTAATGTTTTTCTTTACTCTTCGGTTTTACCTCACTAATTTGTTGATTTCATATGAAGCTACCAAAAAATAATGGTTTCTCTGAATTATACCTACAAGAAGAAAGAAAAATACCTACACTTAAATAGTAATTTACGTTCGTAAGTGCATATTTTAGTATATAATTTGTAATTGTAAGGTATGTTCGACAACACCGAAATACATAATTAAGGAACTAAACATTTGTTTGATGTGTTTTTGATTTATAGTCCACTTGTAAAGATAAAAAAACAATAATAAAGTTCTCCACAAACAAATCCAAATCTCCCTTATTCCTTTCTCGGTCCATATCAGCTCACATATTTTTTTATTCCTGTAACCTACTTATGCCACTCAAATAAAGCTAAATTACATAAAATGTTTTATGATTGAGAAATATATGAAAACAAACATTAGTATCCACAAGGTATACATATGATTAGTGAAATTATCAGATCACATGATTATGATTTTCGATCGTCACCTATGATATGATAATATATATTTATGAAGAGTAACCATTATTATATAAAATGACATGAAAAACATTTTCGGACTTCCGATAATAGGTCTTAAAAAAGTTATGTAACTTATTCTCATAATCTAAATATTTATTATCCTAGACCAGTGCAGAGGTTCATTGTATAACCATTTGTAGCTTGTATTATTACACTCTAATAGAATAAATTGGGAAGAAACTTCTGTTGATATTACAAGTTACAATTATGCAATGCCTCAGGGGCCTATTTCTCAAAAGTTTGTACTGTGTAATACAAGCGGTAGTCACTTAGACATATTTTATTAGAAAGGGACGTCCGCTTGTTTTACAAGTTACAAGATTTCGAGAAATAGGTCCTGAGGCGTCGTCAGCAAAATATTGTACAATCAATTGACCAAGCTCAAGAGTTTAGTCATTCTTGACGTGTACTAAAGTTAATAATATTATATAGACTATAGACCCTTATTTGTTCACTAAATCGCAGTAGCATCGCGTCTATGTGAGCTGATTCCCGCTGCTTGAAACTGACTTTTTACAATTCAACAGTTTTTCTTGGTCATGAAAAAAAGGCAAAGCCATACATGGGCTACGCCTTGGTTAAGTAAAAAAATTGACCCACCGACATTGCCACCGACATGGTCCGTTAATGACCCTGCCTATGAAGCAGGAGGTCTCGGGTTCTTTTCCTGGCAATGGCATTTATTTGGGTGTTTATCACAAATATTTGTCCCTGGGTTATGGACGTCATCTTAGTCATCCTATGTAGGTACTTACAATAACATACAAAATAATTAAAATTAACAATAACTTTATAATAATTACTTATCTACTCTAGATTGAATCTAAAAAAGGCCCTTGAGGCATTGTACCAAGAATCATCATCATCATCATTACAGCCGTAAGTCGTCCACTGCTGGACGACTTACGGCTGACTAAACGACGACTTACGACTTACTAAATATTGGATCATATCAGGGAGTAATTGCCATAACCGCCACGCTTGGCAGGCGGGTTGGCGACCGCAGTAGCTGTAGCTGGCGTTTCGACGGACACTGCTGCCCATCCGTCGGTTTTACCCGTTGTCGCCTCTTACAGGAGAGGATGGGGTGGTGCTATTCTGCCGGCACCACACTGAACCAAGAATTGTACCGAGAATGCTGGCGGCATTTCCTCGTATAGTAATGCTGATACGCAAGCCGCCACCTCTTCGGTCACCAGATGCTTCGTTATTTATGCAAAAAAATGTCTAAAATTAAGCTAAATAT
Organism: Grapholita molesta; assembly: GCA_022674325.2. Classification (NCBI taxonomy): domain Eukaryota; kingdom Metazoa; phylum Arthropoda; class Insecta; order Lepidoptera; family Tortricidae; genus Grapholita; species Grapholita molesta. Next base: position 14,740,422 of record CP053124.2, on the reverse strand, counting down.
TACAGGCAATCCTTACACAAATTGACTGAGCCCCGCGGTAAGCTCAAGAAGGTTTCTGTCGTGGGGAAATATAATCCTAAAAAAAACCGGCCAAGAGCGTGTCGGGCCACGCTCAGTGTAGGGTTCCGTAGTTTTTCGTCCGTCACAGTAAGTGTTCCCACTTAAGAGTTAAAAATGGGCTATTTGATACATTGTTGTTGACATATTAATATTAAGTACAGAACCCTAAAAACGGGCCCACAAAGGAAGCTGACAACTAAAGAAAGAGTTATAGATCCCAATTATACATGGAAAATTCGAAAAAATGTTATTAAGTTCAGTCCCACCACGAGTAGTAAGAAGGGGTTGTAACATGGAATGATAACCAGCCAGTCATCATTTGAAGTCAGTCAGTCAGTTTCAACCTAATGTATGGGCATGTATGCTCCGACCCCATTATTCAGGAATAATCTTAAAACCGCCATGTAGGGTATGAGCGTTCCACCTACAGCGACATCTATTTAAATTAAGTAAACTATGCGCGCTAGCTTAAAGTACAGAGGCTCTAGTGTAAGTTTCTTTTGACGTAAAAAATGTCTCGAATGCGTAAGTGATACTGATATAATATGGGTAACTAACGCGATGGTGACGTTTCGTTACATTAAAAACATACACTCGGGGCTCAGATGTAGTGAATAATCCATTCCTATCGTATTTTCTCGGAAATGTGCGTATTTGTCTTACTACTTCATTGACACTCAGTACCCATCTGAAGTAGTAAGACAACGGAGGGGACGGTTGCATTGGGCGATGAATATTAGTGCAAATTCTTATTTACGGTTAAAACTGAACGCGAAATTATACATAAAACGGCGGCGCTACCGCGAACAACGATATTCGTAAATTTCGGACGATTGTCTCTGTCACTCTTAACGCCTTAATTGGAGTAAAAGAGAAATGCTCGACATATACGAACTTCGATCTTCGCGGTACCGGGCCTAAAGTGAGGAAGTGTGTCTTGTCATTCAATAGAGATCTTGACAGCCATATCTTAGGGAATAAGGGCTAATTTATTAACAATTTGTAAGAAACTATCGCCTTAACGACTTTAGTGCTGGAATAATATAAAATACCTATTTTGCTCGCAAAAAAGCTTAAGGTATATGCAATCCTGCGGCGCTTACGTCTTTCTTGAGTGAAAGCAGAGACCATTTTACCAAAAACGCGTAAGATGTATGAAATCCTGCGGCGCTTACAGTTTTTTCGAGTCGATAAGTTTGTATGGGGGAACAATATTTTCGTTTTTTAGTATATTACTCGATCTTTTTTCATACTTTCTCACCGTTTAAACCTTCCCCGAGGCACTACAAATATTTCAAGACCAAAATTAGCCAAATCGGTAAAGCCGTTCACAAGTTATAGCGTGACCAAGAGAAATAGGGGTTCATTTTTATATATATAGATTTTTTCAAAAACGATTGAACCTATCAAGTTCAAAATAATTTTCCTAGAAAGTTTATGTAAAGTTCTACTTTAGAGATTTTTTTAATATTTTTGAAACTTGTGGTTTTGAAAGTTAGAGGGGACGCACTTTTTTTTACTTCCGGTGCGATTATTTCCGAAGATATTGACATAATCAAAAAATGATGTTAGTAAACCCCTATTTATTTTTAAATACCTATCTAACAATATATCACACGTTAGGATTAGAATGAAGAAAAAAATCACTCCCCACTTTACGTATAGGGGGGGTACCCTAAGAAAACATTTTTTTCCATTTTTTATTTTTGCACTTTGTCGGCGTGATTGATATACATATTACTACCAAATTTCAGCTTTGTAATGCTAACGGTCACTGAGATTATCCGCGGACGGACGGACGGACGGACGGACGGACAGACATGGCGAAACTATAAGGGTTCCTAGTTGACTACGGAACCCTAAAAACGAGTTATAACGGTAAGAATATCCACGAGGAGGTGCGATTAACAAGGTTCGGATAAATGCCCGTCATTTTGAAAACATAAGCCTGTTCCGTGCTAGGGAGACTTCCTAATGTTGTAAAATATTATTCTTTTTAACTTCTTTATGTCATAATTCGTAAGTATACATTCAGCGACAATTAATCAATGAAGCTGGAATGGTAAGTGGGGTTATGTGAACAATTCACTGTCGTGGTTAAAAAAAACGACTAATTGTTTCCATCTTTTCACTTACGCGATAAATGAAGGGTGCAATTGACTTCAGGTCGGATAATAAAGAAACTCGTTAATGAATTAAGAATATAAATTATAATATAGTGGCATCACAAGGAAGTCTCCGTTGTACGGAACAGGGTTATGTTTTCAAAATGACGGGCGTTTGTCCAAACCTTGGCGATTAATCATTGTGTCTACATACTTTGCTTTGTCTTCGGTACAGTCAGCGTCATATAGTTGGCAGCATTCAAAGTAGTCAAATAGTCGTGGTTTACCAAACTTTGAGTAGGTACTTTGGATGCTACCAACTATATGACGCAGACTGTACTCGAGTCAAACTAACCATAAATTATAAGTATTGAGTCCTGTTTTGGATAATTTCAATTACATCGAAGATAATGTCTGATTAGAGAGAGAAATGCAGAGGAATAAGGAAAATATGTTAATCTATAAAGACTGCAAAATTGTATAACATTGTTAAAAAATGTCGGCACTATTCTAATAATTCCGATTTCCGGCAAAGCGGAGTAATATAGCCGATACAGCTGAACAAGAAATATTCGCTTTCAGTTTCGGCTGAACGAGCAATATTTTAAAATTAAATTATAGTCGACGTGCCGCCCCGTCGCTCGCAGTCATTTGCTGGAACAATAAATTTAAAGGTAGATGTACGTGCCTGATGAGGGACGCCGCAGTCTATGTACTACTCATTTACATTTCTAAGCCACAAGCAGGTCTTCTAAATTACAATACTGACGTAGGTTGCGGCTGCGGCACGTCTACGCATCTTGATTCTTGACTAGCTTAAAGCTTTGCCTCTCGTTTATATATACTGTATATTCATACATGATTAAATATGATATTAGTTTCGATTTCGAGTTTTATTATTTGAATCTTTGTCCTCAAAAAGTCACATGAATACGAGTAAGATTACTAGATAAGTTAGAAAGTAAGTGTAAATAAGAAGTTAAGTTCTCTTAAATGTTGTAACCTTTGTCTATCTATTTCTTCAAGATACCAATAAAAAAACTAAAGTTAAGTTGCTTAAGTAACGACTTGTGACCCAAATTTGTATAGCGGCTTATTTATAGTTAGTCTATTGAACGAATGGGAAATCGGCCTGATATACAGTGTGGAAATTTAACTCGGGCCCTGGAGGGAAACTACCTTAAATCCTTGAGCTAGCTCATTTTACTTAAAGGCGACATTCTTTTATTTTAAAAAGAAACAAATCTGTAGTTTTTTAAAGTTGTAGAACAAATGTTGCTATGTTCGTGGTGTAGCATCGATCCCTAAATTTATTGCTCTTGTTATATAATTATTACTGATTTGTAATAAGGTAGTAAAGTCAGCGTCATATATAAATTATATAGTGTACCGAACTTTATGAGTACTTTGGATGCTACCAACTATATGACGCTGACTGTACCTACGTAATAACAACCGACGAATTATCTATTCTAGCTAGCGGTCAGGCTGTTAACTTGCTTAAAATATGAACCTAATTTGATTCAAATATCATATTTCATAATCGAATACTACCTCCAGTTGATCCAGATTACCTACTTGAATCTAGTTAGTAAATTCAAATTTAAATCTTTTTACGTTTTAATTGTTAAAAACATGCTTCTTCGTGCGATACATTATGTTAATTTATATGTTTTTAGTTTCGATGCTTCTGCCAAAGTTAACTTGAAAGTTATTTACAGGTAAACTCCCTATTTTTAACACAATTTATTTTTTACTCGAACTGGGGCTGACAGAATCAGAACATAGGTAGTTCTGATTCTGTCAGCCCCAAACTTATATGCCTAAAAAACTTTCAAATCGAAAGTCCCCACGGAAAAGTTGCAAGTCGATTTTGTTTATTCTTTGTACGAGCTGTATCCCGGGCTGCTTTGTGAATTTCGCGATGCCTAGCCGAGCCCCTACTTAGTAAAGTTGAGCGCTGCTTGAGCCAATACGCTCACTCGAGGACACAACTCGTTTCACTTCCAGGTATAACAATCGGCTTTGAGAACTTTTGCTGGGAACTTAACTGTGTGTGGTAGGTCTATTATACTCGTCTCTAATGTGATGTCTATGTATATTGAATCAAATGTAACAAATACCGCATTAGGCTTAATTAAAACACATGACGTTCTTGCAAAACTTGTATGTTGCTTATACGCTTAGGGAGTTGCGTAGCGGTACCGCAAAAACAGTGTTTCTTCGTAATAATGGCTGTACTAAATATAAATTCTGCCTATGGGCCGTCTTGTCATTCCTTGGGCAGAGTTAGACGTCTTTAAGGACGCCGTGGCAGCCTGCGGGAAGCTTCGCAGCCTGTGACTTGCTTAGGCCGTAATACCTTCTCTTCTTCTTCAGAAAGAATAGCAATCAGCACTAAATCCCAATCGATCATCATTAACACATAATTACACACGTATCTTCGCTTGCTAGGTTTCTGCTCAACTACTCGGTTTAGGTTACGCTTCGAGACCCCTAGGCATGCCTAAGGACGCCTCGGTATGCCTAAAGACGCCTCGGCATGCCTAAGGACGCCTCGGTATGCCTGAGTACTCAACGGCGGTAATTGCCGTTACTGTGCGCCTTCGAGTCGGCATCATGCGGAAGCATCCCCTGCCATGTCGCCGTGCCGATAATGTGCGCCGGGCCTTCTCGCTGGCCGAGGAAAGAAATGTTCTTTGGGGTAAGATTATAGATCTGATGAGTATAAAAATAGAGTATTAAAGATAGCTGCTTGGCGGGAATTCGGTGCACCCAATATCTTCTATCTTTAGCTGTCTTTCGTTTCCTCCGCAAATAATAATACAGAACAACTTCGTCGACGTCAATCATGTGCAGAAGCCTCTTTTGAACTGTGGTTAAAATGGCACCAGCTGTGGTACTGGCCGACAGACGACTAGTGTGAACAGAGGCACCGACACCAGATTAAAAATCGTCCCGACATCCGATATAGTGAGAACAATCTCTTAAAGCGTACATTTTTGTATTGCTATCGGTGTCTATCGGTTCAAAATCGTAACCTGCTTTAAAATAAATGTAAGTTAGTACTTAAATTTGTCATCCTATTAGACTCCCATACATTAGTATGTATGGCAGTCTAATAGGATAACAAATTTAACACATCATATAAATTGGTATTCTTGCATGGTACGCACCCTTAGGTGCAACGCTAGTTTAGTTCACTACTTAGAGTAAATGTCGAAGCTATCCTTACCCCGGGACGCATCACAGGCCGGTGCCCAATAACGCGCATGATTGGGTTTAGAGCCACTCGCCCTGTGCTCACCGCTTCCGCTCGACGAGACAATTCTTTATTTTTATATTTGAATTGCACGTATTGACCAGTTTTTATTTTTGTCCTCGTATGGAGCAACTGTTGTTGCATGTCTAACTTGCATTGTTTACATGCGAGTCAGTGTCTTACTTAATCGCTCTCTAAAGAATTGTTTTTTCAAAAGGCTCGTGGGTCGATAAGAGATGGTGCTTATGCTTAACTATTGTTTCAGCTGTTTTTGATTTTCGATTTAGAGCTATACTACGTTATAGGTGAAAATCTTAGCTATAGCACCTGACCTATGTAGCGTCTGTTGGCGTTCTATATTCACATTTTGACGTAAGTTTCTTTAATTCTCTGCACAACTTTTTTTAAAATATTTTTTTATTTTTAATATTTCGGGACAATCTTACACAATTCGACCTAGTCCTACGGTAAGCTCAGTAAGGCTTGTGTTGTAGGTACTAGACGACGATATATATAATAGATAGATACATATAAATACTTAAATACATAGAAAACACCCATGACCCAGGAACAAATATCTGTGCTCATCACACAAATAAATGCCCCGACTGGGAATCGAACCCAGAACCATCGGCTTCACAGGCAGGCTACCCACTAGGCCAGACCGGTCGTCAAAACCATATCTCTGTAGTTGTGCAGAGAATTACACCTTCAGTTAAGTTTTTCACATATACTTAACTGAGCCCCTACCGTGTAGTCATAACATTAGACTAGCTTGACTTGAGACATTATACTATATAAGGACACGTACTATTACCTAACATATAAGCACTGAAAGACTAGAGGAAGCTCAAGAAGCTGCCATGTAAAATACACTCCAAGAACAATGACTTGGTCTAATGACTATGTTCCACGGGCGCAGTTTACCGTACCTTCTGTGAGATTATACGCCGTTAGAGCATACAATATACATGATTGCTAAAGTGAATTTGAAATGCAACCATCCATGCTATTACATCCCAGACAGGGGGGTATCCCCAAGCGATGGTGCTGCAAATACTAAAACTATACCTATCCATGTATATACATGTACAGTGTACAATTTATACAAACTTGTTAGACATGGCTAAGCAAAGTGGTTCTCAAGACCATTGTCTTAAAAAGCAAAAAATAGGTGTCTAAGCAGTAGCTTTTACTTCGTTATAAAAACAGAAGAATTAAAATTTAGATAAAATCATGTACCTACTGTAATGTATTGTCTTGTTTTATAAGTTTATTTTTAAATATGCTACTTATTGTTTTGACAGGTAACCACCTCTTCTAGCAAGTGGTAAGCTATTAAATAATCATAACATAATATATGAATTTGCGTATTAAGTAATCAAATCTTGTTCGGGATTATTGTAGTTTGCAAATATATGTAAGTAGGCATGGCGAATATTGAAATTTCAATGTCTTTCTACATTATATATTCACTATGGTTTGCTATCCACTGAGAGGGTCAAGCTTGCAGAACTTTATAAGAATATCCGAAACTCTTATTTATTTTTAAAGTCCTAAAAATCCCTCCGGCGGCCGCGTAGTTCGGCAGCGTCGTCCGACACTCGGACCACAAGGAATTCTATTTTACACTTAGTTCGACACTCGGGCTACCTACAAGGAATTCTTATTTTCCACTTAGTTCGACACTCGGGCTACAAGGAATTCTTGTTTTCCACTTAGTCCAATCAGCGAACCAGCAGGAATTCTTATTTTCCGCTTAGTACGACCGTCAAACTTCATGTATTTTTAATTTTTCATTAATTATAACACCCATGGGTTACTGAATAATAAACACAAATTTATTGAAAAAACAAATACAAATGAAAAAATAGGACATACAGTCAAGAGTCAACTATTTAATTCCTTTAAGATTCCTTCTAAATGGAATTACAGTAAATGAAAGCTAAATTAGGCGCTATAACTTTTTGTAACGTGACTAATGAGAGCACGACTGATGTTCTCCACAAGCCTTCAGTTTTCTTTCAATTGAATGACTTGAATGCCTTTACAATTTTATCTACAAAATCAAATTCGAAAATGTAATTGCATTTCTTAATATAAGCGCCAAGTAAGGAATGAACTCGTGGCGAAGATGACTGTCGGCCGTAGGCATTGTGTAGTATATAGAGCCACATTGGAATGGAAGTAATCTTCGAATGCCGACACAACATCGGTATTCGACATGATTTGTTGATTATCCAGAACAATGTTCACTTGAGAATTGCGTGATTTATATTTACGAGGTTCCCTATTTATAATATTCCACACTGTTTTTACTTTGTTGTCTGACACTTTAAGTTTAGAACTAATAAAGTTTGCCTTAGCAGTTAAATAAACTTTGTAGAATATTTTGGAATAGTCGAGAAAAACAACATTATTGTTCACGTTCAGGTCCCTTTCCCCACAATGTCCACAGTAGCCCATTCATTAAACTTTGCTTTATTTCTAGCTTTTGATCCACTAATAGTTTGCAATGTAAAATTTGTATTAAAATTATGAAGGATCACATCAAACAAGTCTATATAGGGTAAATCGTCAGTTACTGGCCACCTTTCAATAACTGGCTACCTTATACTGAAAATGAATTCTGTTTACCTATAAATAGAACACATTTTCAATGGGGTTTCAATTACTGGCCACCTTATACTTAAATGAATTCTGTTTATAGGTAAATAGAGTCCATTTTCAGTATATGATGGCCATTTATTGAAAGGTGGCCAGTAACTGGCGATTTACCCTACATACAATTTGATTCGTAAAAATGTGAATAAGACAATGTAGACAAACTTTTTTGAATTTCGTTTTTAAATAACTCCGAGCGATAACCAGTAATGTTTCTAAATCTTATTGTTTCAGGAGTTCTCTGTACAAGGCTTACGAGTATATTTGAACGCCATGATGATAATACTTGTACGTTCACAACACAACTATTATAACCATGGCGTTCAATTGTTACCATGTTGGCTTAAATACGTACATTTTTGCCAAGTAGATTCCGAAAATAGCCAATATAGGGTTATTGTACCTACTGTATCATAAGGGCAGTCGAGCAAAAGGTAGGTACCTACACTTTGCAGCTACAGTTTTCTACGATTCTAAAACTAATTTAAACTTCGATGCTGTAACGGGGTTTTCAGATTCACACAAAATGCTGGAGTTAAGTGTCTAAGTGGGTATGAGAAACATTACAGTATTATTTTTGGTTTTGAAAGGTTACGAAACTATTAATTAATCACTTAAATCTGACGATCTGTTCGATCCTAGTTGATAATAAAAATAATTTTGATATGCATATATATAAGTAATTGTCTACGTATTAATTTTCGGTTAAACAATATCAGAAAGAGCTAGACTATCTGTGAGGCGTGTAATTGGAAATAATTATCAAGCATTCGACATTTTAATTAACTAATAATTATATTTTATGCACATAGGTGCAATTAGCCTTCCATTATTTGGTAGTTAATTTTCGCCTTGTTTAAAAAGTAGGTAAATGTTGCTCCATACCGTATAAGGTGATACTAGTAGATTTAGCCGACCTATAACGCACATCCAATGATACATGACCCAACAATCTACGTCCGCTGGTGGATACGAATAATTAGGAAGAGCATTATCTGCTCGTATTCGGGTATAATTGCCGGCCCAGTAATAGGCGCCCCAATTTCACTCTCGGTCTAGTTATATTATTTTTTGGTTTACTAAAAAGTAACCGAATCATATAATCTGCTAGTCCATCTTGCTCCCTCACGGTTACTGGTTTCCAATTATCAGGAATGAACATTGATTATTGGATCGTGCATTTTCTGCTACCTTTCAGGTATATGGTGCTGTGTTCCTGATGGTGAGTAAAGTTCCCAGAGCTCCAACGCGCTTGTCACTCATCTGGTGGGCGACGGTAATTGCTTACCACCAGGCCATCCGTCTGCTCGTTTATGTCATATAAAAAAAAAAAAAAATGTAGCATTGGCCAAAAGTATTAAGAACTCACTTTTTTTTTAACTCTTAAAAGCATCTCCTCTAAATGCAGTAAATAATTTTCTGATAGTGAAACCTTAATACATAACAAGAGATCATTTTCTATGTAACCACTGGTCACCGCAACGACCAATTCCTAATGAGTTTAAACTAGGTAATTGATAATAATGTCATCAGATACGATGTAAAAACTACACTATAATATCTAGTTTTCATATAAAAAGCATGGGTGCTCAATACTTCTGGTCAAGGCAGTACAGTCAAGTGTAAAAAATCGTTCACTGCCAAAGTTTCAAAAATATGTACCGAGCAACTCTATTGTACAGTAAATAGGGTTGTAGGACGTATTTATGAAAGGATTCTTTCGGTACATATTTTTGCACTTGATTGTACCTCTCGCACACACACAGACAAATTAATAAAATACGGAAAATCAATAAACTAAAAATGTCAATTGTCACAGGACTACAAATAAATATAAATTACAATATAATAAACCTTATAAACTAAACTTATATTAGTAAAAATACAACCAATTTAACTAAACTAAAACAAAAATTCGCCACGTGGCATGGTATCGTAGATGCTGGCAGCATTTCCCCGCTGAATTGCAATACCAATTCGCTGCGCGAGAAAGCTGCTAGCTCTACGGTCCCCGGACGCATCCGCCAGCCTTTTAGACAGGGTCCCGAAAAAATGATGGGCGTCGGGGCCCCAAGGGCCGAGCGTTTCAACGTCAAAAGCTAGAAAACGATATTCTCGGCTGAGATGGCTGTACTTATCCTTTTTTCTGCGCTCAGCCGCATCCGCAGCCGCGGCCGGTGCAACAGAGGTACCGTGCAGATAGGAAGGGGCCAGGGTATCAAGGTCCCATACAAGCACATGCCCCTTCTTCCACGGAATATCTAGTGTAATAAAATAGTGTCACAGTATAACATCTCCTGTGAATTCACAGTGATTAAATAACACGATGCAGGTGGCCGATGACGCTACGCCCGTTATTGCATTTCGTCGGACGCGACCTGTCTAATACCAATTTATCCCTTGGCTTGAAATTATTACTGTAAACTCTTGTATCCTGTATAATCCTAATATGAATAGGTACTTATAGTGTGACAAGAAAAGGATATTTGAACTGTGAGATAATTACAAGCGACGAAACTATTTTGAGGAACAGTCTTGCATCATTTTCAACGACCATTAGTACCTACAAATTAATGACAATGATGACATCGTGAGCCCATTTCTCGATAGCTCTTAACTTGCAAAACATCGGAAGTCCTTTTTTAATAAAAGGGGTCAGAAAGTGAGTTCCCCATGTACTTATTACAAATTAGGTACAAGCTTTTGAGACACAGACTTGTTGCATTTAATTAATATGACCGGGGTAATGCTAATGATACTTTATCCCATGAGCTTAATGAACGCACAGGTGGTTGTCAAGTCAATATATTCCAAGTAAATAATAAAATTATTTTCTAGAGTCAGTCGCTAGAAATTTTATGGTTTTTAAGTCAATGACTATTACATAAAATATAACGCAGCAGGTTGATGACGCTTAATAAATTGCATTTCATGGTTTAACCTGTCTAATAGCAATCTTACAGTTACATAAAGGTAATTGAAGCGATCTTCAATTAGATAACGAAACAAGTTGCCTATATTAAAACTGTTAGATGTTATTTTAAATAACATTCTATTATATTTTCGCCTAGAATAGATTATTTAAATTAAAAGTGTTAATATAAATATGGTTAAACAAATCAGTATTAGTATATCCGTACATGTAAATGTGGATGTCGATAGATGTAGATGTCGTGCAGGATGCGATTGATGCAGCTACTTTCCCGCGCTACCCCACCGTCTGATGACGCAACTAGATGAAGAAAAAATAGATATATAGTAGGGACATTCGTGCGAAGTCGGGCCGGATAGCTAGTATTTAATAAGTTTCATTTGAACTGAGAAACTTCTCGATGTTGATACGCGACTACGTTATTGCGCGATCAATGCGTTCGAATAATGCAATTGACGTCAATGTATACATTGATTGAATTAAATTTATCTTCCTACTCCTACTATATATATATATATATATATATATATTTTTTTTTTTTGCTTTTTTTTTTGGGCGGTAGATGTAAAAAAAGTAACACATCTCTCTAGTATTATATATTTGATAAATGTAATTATACTTACAGTTTCAAAATCTTACAGTTTCTTAGTTCTATTTATATAACAAAATATAGTGAATAATTGTTAGCAGCTCTGTAAATGGTCTAATTTACAATTAAATTGAACTGTACAATCCTGCTGGTGTTTTTGACATTTCTCCATAACCTTCAAGAAGCACTATGTCAAACTTCACACAAATTGCTGAGTCGCAGAGAAGCCTGGAGAATAGTGTTCACAAGATGCTTGCAGAGTTTGAGCGAAAGCTGAACAATTCCCGGCACCCAAAGCAACCATAGCAAGCATCAGCGAAGAGCTTGCTATTTTCAAAACTCAGACATTAGTGATGCTAAAACTGATGGGTGAGCATATCAACGCATTGAGCAATTCCCAAGATATTATGGAGATGAGGCACCGTCGCAAGTTTCTTTTGCTCAGTGGTGTGCCGGAAGAAGCCGCAGAAAATGTTAGTGCTAAAGTTGCTACTGTCATCAGCGACCACCTGAAAGTTCCTGACGTCACTTCTGCATCAATTAGAGCTTGTCACAGACTCGGTAAGCCATCTGAGGGTCGCTGTAGGCCCATTCTGGTGCGTTTTACTGATATGACTTTAAGAGCATCAGTCTGGAAAAAGAAAACTGCCTTCAAGGGGAGCCCATTTTCCCTTGCAGAGTTTCTCACTTTGAAGCGACAAGCATTGTTCTCAGAGGCTCGTAAGGTGTTTGGCATGCGGAGTTGCTGGTCACAAGATGGCAATATTCATGTTAAGTTGGGCAATGGTAAGCGTGAACGTATCGAGTCAGATGACGACATCGTGCGCTTGAAGAACTCTGTGGAGGAGCGTCGGCCGCAAACGACATCGACACCGGAGCCTTCTGCTGACGTGAATGCTGAGACTGAGCCCAGCGGCCAGGCTGGTCGATCGCGACGTGTGACAAAACCGGTGACACATTTTTAAGTTTTCGTGATATGCTTCTGTGTGGTTAATACTATGCCGGTTTTAGCGATGGACACTTCTAACTTCGCTTCTGCTGCAGTTGTGCGTTGAATATGAATATCTATTGCATCTTTTAGTAGTTTTGGCTACTTATTAGTTCTACTATTTTGTTTTCTAATTTAACCCTCTTATTTCACTTTTTAAAATTACAAGTGTTTTAACTTCAAGTCAAACTGTCACTGTCATATTTGAGAGTCAGTTACAAGTTGGTTTCGGCCACCGAGTTCAACACTTATTCCTGACTAGTTTGTTTTTTCTTTTTTTTTTATATTTAATTGGTATTACTTGAATTTGGCTAATTTCGCCTGTTTATTTTCACAACTCCGTTATGAAACTCTGTGTTTAAAGGTTTATTATGTATTTTGCTTGTTTTGTTTATTGCTTGTTAATTCTCACTGGCAAACCGGCAGGATGTACAGAAGATTGTATCGATACCCCCTACGTATACTGGGACAAGTGCAAAATCACGATTTTACAGCAGAGCTGTTTAAAGGTACAAAGTTCCATAACTAGCTCATACTTTGACATATTTTCATAAAATTTTCAAATATGTATGGTGAATGTATTTCGCTTAAATCCACATAATTACTATTTTAAAATTATTAGTAGTTTTCGAAAAAACTGTAGTTAGTCCAGTATACATGAAATTAACGAGTTCAATTTTTTGATAAACTGAGATAACTACCACTTGATCCAGTATACGTAGTAAATTATTATTTGATGAATATGGACATAATCTTATTAAACTAAACGCCATGAGTCACGTATCATTCTTAGATATCTTAAAAAACTCCAAAATCCAGTTCGGATAGATTTTATCGGTTAAATTTAGCCTGATTTGTCACTTGTACCAGTATACGCCTGTGAAATGCCTGAATGAATGAATTATGTACCAGTATACTATTAACATTATTTTGTATCTTGTGCTCATTATAGGAAGTTTAAAGAATTATAATGAAGATATTTAGGCAAGTTACGTTTGTGAAACTAAAAATAAAGCAAGTGGATACTAAAGTTGCGTTTCTTATAAAGGTAATAATTATAATGAATTACTCAGAGCCATTGTTATTATCAACGTAATACTGATTAACCATTGACTTTATATGTTTCCTTACATTCTTCATTCTCATTGCTTAGTATATCTACAAAATTATTAAACAACACTTTTTCTTAATATTAACAATAAAAATTAAAATGAATAACTGTAAATATAACAACTGAGATCAGTTTAAAAGGTAAAATAGAATATGAATCCTCATAAAAAACAAAACTTCTTATTATTGCCAAAGTCATTATAAAGGTCATCATAAAGGACAAGAATCGAAAAAAGGGATCAAGTGATAGTGAGTGAAGTAAATGACCTGACCCGAGAAGATACCGGAAAGAAACTACGGCGGGACTTATTTTTTCAAAACAGTGAAAATTCACATCTTAAAGTACATAAATATGCGTAGTCCGAAAACAAAACATATCAAACAGTTTATTACAAGATATAACTGAAAATACTAAAATATAAAAGTGAAAATAATAATGTAAAAAAAATTGACTTCACAAAATAGACAAACTTTGATATGTTTTCTTACCTGAAAGTGAACTGTGTCATTTACATGATATAGCATTACATACAATTGTTGAATTAACTGCTAGGCAGTTTAGTTAGTTCTGGTTTGGGCCATGCATGTTTATCTGTCAAATAATCCACACTCTGTAATAGCCCTTAGACATTAAAGACTTTTTTAAGTAATTCTCTAAGTACTGGGAAGGGTAATATTAAGGCATCATCAGGTAACTTGTTATATAAATGAATACCTACATTGCCCAAATAATGATTTATACACTTTACGCACACGACTTTTCTGATAGCAAGCTTATTCTTATTTCTAGTGTTATAATTATGGATGTCACAATTTTTGGTAAACAACTGAAGGTTTTAATAACGTACATATATTTTCATATATACAGTGTGGAAGTCTTATACGGGCGAATCTCTTAACGGAGGGTAGAATAGGACATAAGAAATATATTTAGATAACTTTTACTTAGAAGTGCAATTTAAATTTTTACATAAAAAAAAAATCGGCCCGTAATGTAATGCAACACACTCGAGTTAAACACTCGTTGACAGTTCGCTTCAGAAGCTTATATCGCGTAATGTTCGCAGTACATTACTGCTCAGAAATTTTACAAAAATTAATTACATGTGTATAATAGGTATAATCAAAGAAAAACCTTTTGGTTAATGATTATACTGATAAATCCTATGTCTGGTTTAATTCTTCGCCCGTATTAGACTTACACACAGTATATTGGCAAGCTACAGTTAATTTATATTAATTTCTTTAATAAGCTTTCTAATAGACACACCTGCTTTTAAGTTATACATAAAACGAATGGCTCTTTTTTGTAATACAAATATAGTCTGTATATCAGCCGCTTTGCCCCAAACCAGAATACCATATAACATTACACTATGGAAATAACTATGATAAACTAATCGAGCTGTCTCAATATTTTCCTAACGATGAAAGTGGCCGAACTTAATTTATGTGCGAGTTTAGTTATAAGAAGAGTCCACTGTAGATTAACGTTATATTGTCTTAGTTCGTCGGATCCACATATAAAAATATATTTCCTCCCGTAGCTCCTCTACACCTAGCGGCAACGGGGTCATTAAAATAAGTTACCATAACCATTGAAAATCCACATGCATTCATAAAAGCAATTCAATAATAATTTGTAACCTCGTATACTGGACTAACTGACAAAAGTCTGTAAATATCTCCATAGTTGTTCAAATTAGGTTTTAATTAAATGTACTGAAAAGTATGAAATCAAATTTAATTACTTATCATTAATAATTACTAAAAAAAACCATTGAAAACCCACGTGCATTGATATAAGTAAATCAATAACATTCTCATTTGAAACCACGACTACTGGACTAACTAACAAAAAATCTGAAAATATCACCATAGTTGTTCCAATTAGCTTTTTAATTTAATGTTCTCAAAAATATACAATTAAATTTACTTGCCTACCGCTCGTTTCGCGTTAAAATGGTTTGTTTAATGCCAGTGCAACCAGACTTCTTCCTCTCGTCTGCTTCATTTTGATGTATTTTGTGTTTAATTAAACAATAAACTACTACACAAAAACATCATAATAACAAAATCATAATATAAAAAGCTTTGTTTTATACGTAGTAGGTAGAAAACGGGTAGAAAAGACGTATGCCGCATCGTTTGTCGCCCGCGCATAGTGAGACAAGTTCCCCCCGCAATGATAGCGAACGAGCATACTGAGACAACTGCCACTTGCGCCGCGCCCGCGCCGCGCTCCCTCGCTAGATGTACCGCGTATACTGGTACAAGTGGCTTAGCTCAGTATACGACGTTCTAGTTTAAAAAATAGTGTTAGTTGGGTCAGTATACGTCACTTTATTTCGAAAACTAACAGTTATTTCGCTACGAAATTTTTATAGCATGTAGATATAAGTATTTTGATCCCAAAAATGCAAAAAAACGAAAATCGTAAAAATGTCAGTTGTCTCAGTATACGTAGGAGGTATCGGTATGACCTTGTGCTGTTAGTCCTTATTGTTGTTAGTTGTCATATTTGTATTAGTATATATTAATATTAATAATATTGTACACTACTATATATTATTTGTTTATATTTATTTATTCAATCAAACTATACGCCTATGTCTGATAGTGATAGTGTTAATGATAGCTTTTATTCTGCCAGCAATGAAAGTTTATCTTTTAAATCTTTTGATTCTTTCAATACCTCACACAGTTTAAAGTCACTTTTGATCCGTGAATTTGATTTCTGCCACTTTAATGTGTGCCACATAAACGCTCAGAGCATTCCGTCACATTATACAGATCTCATTGAAACATTTCAAACAGACCTCATTCATGCAGTACTGGTGTCGGAGAGTTGGTTGAAGCCATCTCTTGACTCGACATCGTTCGCTCTTTCGGGTTATGTTTTAATTAGGAACGACCGTATTGGAAAGGGTGGCGGTGGCGTGGCCATTTACTTAAAGAGCTCCATTCCGTACAAAATCCTGCATTCCACACAATCACTTTACTCTGCGTCTGCAGAATGGATCTTTCTTGAAATAACTATAAAAGGGGTCAAGGCCGTTTTAGGGGTAGTTTACTCTCCTCCTACGGTTGACTATTTTTCCGACTTGGAACGCATTCTGGAGTCTCTGAGCACGGACTACACACATCACCTGGTAATGGGCGACTTAAATACCGACCTCTGCAAAGACACGCCCCATAGCCGAAAATTAAAAGTGTTACTCCATTCTGTCAACTTTTCTGTACAGCCCCTGACTCCTACACATCACAGTGCTGCTGCGGATACTTGGCTTGATGTCATTCTCGTGTCATCGCCGCATCTTGTGGTAAAACATGGACAACTCCTGGCTCCAGGCTTCTCCCACCACGACCTTCTTTATGCGTGCTATAAAATCAAACCGCCAAAATGCAAACCGGCTCTAGTAAACATGCGTAGCTTGACTAAAGTTGACTCTGACTCACTTGCGAGGGATGCGGCGGCAATCGACTGGTCTCCGGTGCTTTCTGCTTCTTCTGTTGATTCTAAGGTGTCCCTTTTTAATGCTGCTGTGCTGCGTCTCTTTGACAAGCATGAACCCGTACGTACTGTTCGTGTAAACAGACCACCGGCACCTTGGATAACTGAGGGAGTCCGCATGGCCATGAGGAGGCGAGACCGTGCCTTTAAACTTTATAAACGCGACCGCACTGATGATAATTGGATACTTTTAAAATAGCACGTAACCGTTGTAACCAAATGGTGCGCGGAGCGAAGCGTCGATTTATCCACGCCAATGTCTCCTCTTCCTCTATGGCCGACGTTTGGAAGTTCCTGAGATCACTGGGCCTCGGAAAGCAAACTAAGGCGTGCGAAGTAACGTCTCTTTCGCTTAATGACCTCAATTTACATTTTACTTCTGCTCCTTTTGTCAATTGTCGTGCAAAGGCCGGTACTATTTCAAGTATTTTGTCCCTACCCTCCTCTTCGTCTGATTTTTTCATTCCGCCCAACCTCTGAGACCGAAGTAAATAATATTGTTCGAGCTATCAAATCTAAAGCTGTGGGCTGCGATGATGTGAGTCGTTACATGATAGTCTCAGTTCTGGACTGTGTGCTTCCTGTGATTACTCACATCATCAACTTCTCCTTGGCTTGCGGCCACTTTCCTTTACTATGGCGGAAGGCTTTTGTTATTCCTCTTCCCAAAATTAATAACCCAATTTTGCCTAGTAACTTCCGTCCCATCTCCATCCTCCCCTTTTTGTCGAAAATTGCTGAAGCTGTGGCGTACAAGCAGTTTTCTCTATTCATTTACTCTCATAAATTGCTCAGCCCTTTTCAGTCAGGTTTTCGACCAAGCCATAGCACGTGCTCTGCGCTACTAAAGGTGACCGAAGACATCAGAGGCGGCATGGAGAATCAAATGGTCACTGTACTCATATTGATCGACTTCTCAAACGCCTTTAATACTGTTGACCACGACATTCTCCTTGCACTACTTAAGCATCACAATGCCTCTTCTTTGGCACTTGATTGGTTCTCTAGCTACCTTGGTGGGCGCCAGCAAGCAGTCCGCGTTGATCGGTCCCTGTCTGACTGGTGCGATCTTGCCACTGGCGTGCCTCAGGGAGGTATTCTCTCCCCACTTCTTTTTTCCACGTTTATTAATTTCATCACCCCAGATCTGCGTTGCTCTTACCACCTTTATGCCGATGATCTGCAGCTGTACGATCACTGCAACGTAACTGATATTTTAGTACCATCGACAAGTTAAACCAGGATCTGTTGCATATTCAACAGTGGTCGGAGAAGTTCGGGCTGTTCGTAAACCCATCAAAGTGTCAAGCTATTGTCATAGGTGGCTCTCGGCAGCTTGCCAAAATAGACCTTAACGCGATCACACCAGTGATATTTAACAATAACCCTATCCCTTTTAGCCTAACTGTTAAGGACCTCGGTATACTTTTGGACAGCTCGCTTACTTGGAGGCCTCAAGTTGCTGAGATATGCCGCAAGGTCACGGGTACCCTTCATGCATTAAACAGGTTAAAACACTTTTTACCTGTAAAAACCAAAATTTTATTAGTAAATGCTCTTATTTTACCTATTATTGATTATGGTGACGTGTGCTATCCGGACTTAGTGGAGGAGCTGCTTAATAAGTTGGAACGACTGGTAAACAACTGCATACGGTTCATTTTCTGTCTCCGCAAATATGACCATGTGTCGCAGTATCGCTCTCAACTCGGGTGGTTCCCTATACGTCAACGTCGCAATATCCGCATGCTCTGTATGTTATATTCTATCCTCAATAACCCGGGGGCCCCTGAATATCTCAAAACCTTTTTCGCTCTTTTGCTGGCTCCCGTGAACGTCAACTGCGGTCCACTGGTAATCTAACCCTCTCTCTTCCTTTTCATCGAACAGGTTTCATTACCAATTCGTTTGCTATACAGGCGGCTCGGCTCTGGAATGGCCTTCCCTCTGAAATTAGAAAAGCTCCGTCCAGCTATGCTTTTAAAAGGTCTGTGCGTGCTTTCTTTGCTGGCAATTTAAAGTAAAATTCTATCTTCTCTATAACTACTTTTCTTGGCGAGATAAAGCTATATATATGTAATATATATTTATAATAGTATATGTGTATTATGTATTTGTTTTATGTTTATGTATTATATGTATGGTAGTCTGTGTAGGTATAGTAAATTTAAAAAACTGTATTGGTTGCACCGCCTACAATCTTTTCTGTTTTGCCCTAAGGTTGACTGGTAGAGAATGCCTTATGGCATTAAGTCCGCCTTTTGTACGTTAAGGTTTTCTTATGTGCAATAAAGATTAAATAAATAAATAAATAAATATATATATATATATATATATATATATATATATATATATATATATATATATATATATATATAAATATATATATATATATATATATAATATATATTATATATATATATATATATATATAATATAATATAATATAATTATAATATTATAATATTATAATATAATATATAATTTATAATTAAAATATTATAAAGGCGAAAGTTTGTTTGGATGGATGTATGGATGGATGTTTGTTCCTCTTTCACGCAAAAACTACTAAACGGATTTTAATGAAACTTTACAGTAATGTAGCTTATAGATCAGAATAACACATAGGCTATAATTTATAAAGATATTGTGTGAATTGTCCAAAATATAACGATAAATGTCATTTAAGTCTGAAAAAATTCTGCAATCTGCGAGCTATTCAGGCGTGTGCTGCAAAAACAGTTAGTGCTACATGTATATAATGTATGGTGAAAATATTTATCTTAAATAGTCCTACAAAAAATTCTGCGACACCATATATATCTATCTTTTATGAGTAAGCTATTATTGTCAAAATAGTGAACCATAAATACAATAAAATTGATAATTTATTTCTAATGCACATTTGGTAGTAATAAATGGATCCTTATCAAAATGAATACTTTTATCGCTTTTGGTATTTAAAGGAGATAAATTTTGTCCTTCACAATGCATCACTTGGACAAATATTTTAATAGTTACGACGATGACAAACCGAACGCGCGATACTATGGTATGTTACGGTCCGACGGGCGGCGCGGCGGGCGAATGGAGCGGGGTCGGTCGCGGTGAGGTGGGAGGAGAAGTCGCTCATCGCTGAGTGCGCGACCCGAACGCGGGCAGACGCGTGAGGGCAGACGTCGTTGACGGTTGTGTTCGTTTTGCGAATTTTGAAGGCACTAGCGATTTGCATTTATAGTAATTAAGTAAGGATAATGTGTATATAGTAATAGAATAATATTAGAATTATTTTTGCCTGTCTATTAATTAGTAAGTAGCTATAATTTTGATTTAATAGGAAGGTTTTGCATTTTTCAAGTATAAAAATAAAAATATCGTAGAAAAAGTACCTCCTAAGAAATAATTATGCCGCGAAAGCGTAAGTCTAATCTTTCCCAAAGCTCTAATAAAGCTCGATCTATGAAAGTAGCTAGACTTAACGAGACGTTTCCACAAGCCGAACTGCGAAGGCTTGAACAGGCGGAGCGTGAGGTAGCTCACAGAGCTGCTCAGACACCAAAGCAGTCCCAGGATCGGCGTCGACAGCACGCTGAGTATCTAGCATCTCGACGGGCTGCCGAGACACCAGAACAGTCCCAAAACCGCCTTCGGCAGCATGCTGAGTATCTAGCATCTCAACGGGCTGCTGAGACACCTGAACAGTCCCAAGCTCGACGTCAACAGAACGCTGAATATCTGGCATCTCAACGAGCTGATGAGACACCAGAACAGTCTCAAAACCGCCTTCGACAGCATGCTGAGTATCTAGCATCTCAACGGGCTGCTGAGACACCTGAACAGTCCCAAGCTCGACGTCAACACCACGCTGAATATCTGGCATCTCAACGGGCTGCTGAGACACCTGAACAGTCCCACGCTCGGCTTCTTCAGCAGGCAACTTACATAGCGTCACAAAGAGCTACAGAAACCGTTGAAGAAGCTGAATCTCGCAGACGCGCTGTTGCTGAAAGGGCACAACAGCGACGTCTAATATTCAGAAGAAACACGTGGGGGGTATTCGACAAAGCTGCATTTGAGTACGACGAGACACTTGATTACGGAAGCCACAATCTTATAAAAATAGAACCTATGAACAAAGAATGTAGATTTTGCGGTGCTCTTAAGTGGAAAGAAGAAGCTGCGGGCATGTGTTGTTCAGGAGGAAAAGTAGCTCTTGCTTCAATAGATGAGCCAGTTGAGCCGCTTAAAGAACTTTTCTCTCATGAAACAGATGAGTCTCGCCGTTTCCTAAAAAACATAAGAAAATACAACACGTGCTTCCACATGACATCTTTTGGGGCGGATAATATTGTTTCTATGCCAGGATTTTGTCCGACTTTTACAATACAAGGGCAAGTATACCACACAATTGGATCTTTGCTTCCTGCTACCAATACGCAACCAAAATTTTTGCAAGTTTATTTCATGGGCGATGAGGAAGCACAAGTTAATAGGCGTTCTGAGTACGTGCAAGGTTTGGATAGAAACACGGTTAAAAAAATACAACAAGTTCTACATAATCACAACATTTTAGTACATGAATTTAAAATGGCTAAAGATAGAGTGACTAGCGATAATTACAAGGTTGTAATACACCCAGATCGTGTACCACGTGGTGAACATGAAAGAAGATTCAATGCCCCGACCACAAATGAAATAGCTGCCTTAGTAGTTAGTAGTGAACAAACTGCTTCTCGGGATATCGTTATTCAGGCGCATGATGACCGGCTCACTAGAGTTCTGGACACTCATAGATTTTATGACGCTCTCGAGTACCCGATAATTTTTTGGAAAGGACAAGAGGGGTACAGTTTTGATATTCCTCAGACAAACCCAGTTACAAAACAACCCATACCAAATAAAAAAGTGTCCTGTAAAGACTTTTATGCGTATCATATGATGGTACGTCGCAACGATTTTAATTTATTACTTCGATGTAGACTTCTCCTTCTTCAGTTTTTGGTGGACATGTATGTCAAAGTGGAGAGTGAGCGCTTAAGGTTTATTGCCTTGAACCAAACAAAACTGCGAGCAGAAAATTATATACATTTACAAGACGCGATAAGGAATGATGCGGATTTGAATCCAAATAACTTGGGTCAAATGGTAATTCTCCCGTCGTCATTTGTAAATAGCCCGAGATATCTTCAGGAATACACGCAGGATGCGTTCACATACGTGCGTAACTACGGGAGGCCTGATCTATTTATTACAATGACATGTAATCCCGCCTGGCCAGAAATCACTACAGAGCTCATGCCAGGTCAAAATTCAACGGACAGACACGACTTAACAGCCAGAGTATTTAAAATAAAAGTTCAAAAGTTGGTTGCTCTACTTACAAAAGGTAAAATATTTGGTGATGTGAAGTGCTTCATGTACTCGATTGAATGGCAAAAAAGAGGTTTGCCTCACGTGCACTTACTGCTGTGGTTATGGAAAAATTACGCCCTAATCAAATTGACGAAGTCATAAGTGCGGAGATACCAAATCCAGAAACTGATCGAAAGCTCTATGATACTGTGACCAAAAATATGATTCACGGTCCCTGTGGTGCACTAAATTCGTCATCACCTTGCATGAAGGAAGGAAAATGTACCAAAAAATATCCAAGGGCGCTTTTAAAAGATACTCAAACCAACGACAAAGGCTATCCTCTGTACAGGCGTAGAGCACCAGAAGATGGGGGCCGCACGATTATTCAAAAAACCCGAGGTCACGAAGTTTTGGTTGACAATAGGTGGATTGTCCCATATTCTCCTCTGCTCTCTAAAATTTTTAATTGCCATATAAATGTAGAGTTCTGAAATACGGTACAGGCGATAAAATATATTTGTAAATATATTAATAAAGGCAGCGACCAGGCTATTTTTAACATCCGACAGCAAGGGAATGTTAATGTTGACCCGAGAGATGAGGTGCAAACATTTCGAGCCGGTCGATATGTTAGTAGCAACGAAGCAGCGTGGCGGATCTTGGGTTTGCCTCTGCATGAGAGATACCCAGCAGTCACTCATCTTGCGGTACATCTGCCCAATGGTGAGCGGATTTACTTCACTGAAAACAATTTTAGAGAGAGAATGGCCGCACCACCTAAAACGACGCTAACTGCATTTTTCCTGCTTTGCCAAAATGACGCATTTGCAAAAACATTACTTTATGTTGATGTACCCCGCTACTATACATGGAACGTGTCGTTAAAAGAATGGAAACGTCGTTTACAAGGAACCCCTGTCGACGGTTGGCCAGGTGTGAAGGCAGGAGATACTCTTGGGCGCATTTACACAGTGCACGTCAGTAACTTTGAATGTTACTGTTTGCGAATGCTGCTGAATGTAATACAGGGCCCCACTAACTTCTTGGATCTAAAAACAGTTGACGGTCAAGAACTTGAAACTTTTCGACAAGCGTGTGAGAAGTTGGGGTTGTTGGAAGATGACAACCACTGGGATGCCACAATGGAAGAGGCCGTGCTGTGTCGTTCTCCTTCCCAAATAAGAGAGCTGTTTGCACTATTAATAACCACTTGCGGTTTATCTAATCCTCTACAACTATGGGATAAGTATAAAACTGCGTTATCAGAGGATATCTTGCACAGATTTGAAAGGATGAATCAAGTCAACGATGATCTATGTTTGAATGAAGCACTGACACTTATAGAGGACAAAATAATAACGATTTCCGGAAAGAAATTGTCCGATTTCGGTATGCCCACACCACATCGACGAGGAGAGCTGTCGACCGATTTGATTAAAGAACTAAGCTACAATACCGCTTTATTAGATGCCCAGGTCAGCGAAACTGAGCCACGCCTGCTGCCAGAGCAAAAAGAAATTTATGACAAAATATCACAACGAGTTGAGCTTGGTGAAGGCGGCCTTTTTTTTCTTGATGCTCCGGGCGGTACAGGTAAAACTTTTTTGCTTAATTTGCTTCTAGCGAAAATTCGTAAGGACCGTAATGTGGCATTAGCTGTGGCATCCTCTGGGATCGCTGCAACATTACTAAGTGGTGGAAGGACGGCACACTCGGTTTTTAAATTACCTCTTAATCTGGCAAGTGAAGAAACCCCAATGTGCAACATCAGTAAGAGCAGTGCCCGCGGTGCCCTGTTGCAACAATGTAAGCTAATCGTGTGGGACGAGTGCACTATGTCACACAAACGCGCCATCGAGGCGCTTGATCGCTGTCTACAAGACATTCAAAGCAATCGAAAGTTGATGGGTGGTGTGGTAGTTTTATTGGCAGGGGATTTTAGACAGACTTTACCTGTTATCGAGAGAGGCACTGCAGCAGACGAAATTAGCGCATGTCTAAAAACATCATATCTGTGGACCAAAGTTGAAAAGCTTTATCTTACCACTAACATGCGAGTTCAATTATTCCACGATGTCGAGTCAGGAGCATATGCTCAAAAACTCCTAGAAATTGGTGAAGGCCGCCTGGACACCGACCCAGAGGGTATGGTTCTTTTCTCACACCAATTTTGTCATGTTGTGGAGTCGGAAGACGAACTAATTGATCAAGTTTTTCCGAATCTGCAACAATATATTTATAACGAAAATTGGTTGTGTGAAAGAACCATACTGGCTCCAAAAAATGAGACTGTTTCGAAAGTAAATAAAAAAATCTTGGACAAAATAACTAGCGAAATATTCGTGTATAACTCCATCGACACAGTTATGTCATCCGATGACACTACAAGTTATCCCGTAGAGTTCCTAAACTCTTTAGAGTTGTCCGGGGTGCCATCACACAAGTTGGAATTAAAGGTAGGTGTACCTGTTTTGTTAATGCGTAACCTGGACGCGCCAAGATTATGCAACGGCACTCGATTGCAAGTTAACGAACTAGGGAGGCACATTGTGAAGGCCACAATTTTAACTGGAGAAGCCAAGGGAGACAATTTTCTTATACCGCGCATCCCAATCATACCCAACAACTTGCCATCCAATTTTAAACGCCTGCAGTTCCCATTGAAAGTCGCATTTTCAATGACGATCAACAAATCGCAGGGTCAAACCTTAAAGGTAGCAGGCATACATTTGGGCACGCCATGTTTTTCTCACGGTCAGCTCTATGTGGCTTGCTCACGTGTTTCCAAAGCGAAAAATCTGCATGTTTATGCTGAAGGAAAAAAATCGCTAAATATAGTTTATAGAAGCATACTGCAGTAGCTACCTATAGGCCTATGATTAGGGGTTTGCAGTGCTTAATTACTGTATTTCTTATGTTGACAATATTGTTACGTTATTACAGTGCGAATGTAACATCTCAATATTGTCAGACTGTTATATTTTTCAAATACGACCCAAAAATTATGTATGTTATAATTTTAATGTCATAATGTTAGTTCTTTTCACGCTAATATAAGCTACTCGAAATACTAATACTGCGCACA
This sequence comes from Grapholita molesta, assembly GCA_022674325.2. Classification (NCBI taxonomy): domain Eukaryota; kingdom Metazoa; phylum Arthropoda; class Insecta; order Lepidoptera; family Tortricidae; genus Grapholita; species Grapholita molesta. The sequence continues at coordinate 14,714,758 of CP053124.2, read as the reverse complement.
CGAAGTCGCGGGCACCAGTTATTGATACATAAAGACCTTGCTTTTATTCGAATTACACGCAGACGAAGTCGCGGGCAAAAGCTAGTAATTTATAAATTACGGACTACGGCCATTCCGACTACGGCCAATTTTCTTGCATTTAAAAAGTTATCAGCAAGGTAGTTATACTCAGCTTAGGTCTTCGTTATCAGGACGTGCATGAAATTTACTAATTAAGGAAAATGATTCATTTTTACTTATTATAATTTCTTTCTGAAAATGCCTTTCTCTTTACTCGAATACTTATTTCATAATTTATCTTCCAAGTGAGTCTAAATTAAGTCTGGAATACGTTTTATAAGTCATGAATCAATGTTACGTAACATCATGGAGCAATATTTTTGTCTTAGGCTTTATGAGCCCACAAATCTGCCATCGACATTTTATACACAGGCTATAAACTAAGATAGCTGCCACAAAATGCGCCATATTGTGTATCATTTATTTTATATCCTTTTTAAGCCTATTCGTAAAGGTACTATGATGGAATTTATTGACAATACCAGCGCGCAGTAAAGATAATATGATAACGAACATGTTTTCTGAGTTTGTGTGATATGAATGATGTTCAATCTCGTAGTTAGTTGTGTCTCAAGATGTGCGCTATGGGAGTAATAGTACCTGCGAAGGTAAAGCCTCGTCTCAGTGGTCGTTAGTTAATATTTGAACGAGGCGCACTGCGCAGGGCCTTAAATAAAACATGGCAGCCGACCGAACTGAATATTTCAGGCGAGCTGGTGGCCCTACAGCCTCACAGGCTGAATTTAAGAGTAGACAAGCCTGAACCTAACGTCGATCGATATATACCTAGCTCACTCACGACTTGAGAATTTGTGCAAGGATAACTTGATTTGGTATTTGGTTATTAAAATTGTTCTTCGATTATTAATTGATTCTTTATAAACAAAATTGAATTTAGAACACTGTGTACCTACCTATTATGACACGCTTGGTAATATGTGGAAACTGTGGAACGCTACGTTTTCCGGAGCGCTCCACCACTCCTTAAGCGGCGATTTGCATTATTTTTTGCGGACTTAAAATAAGGAATACGTAAAATGTAAATTCGTGGCGCTCCTGAATGCAAAGTTCACGCTTGATTTTATTTCCATTGAACGAACGCAGATGGAATGCCAAAAATCTGTAATGAGCTACACTGAAATTTATAGGTTCGTTTTATTGACTTTATTTACTTACAAATAAATTAAAACAACTAAAAACGGATTATATGGCGTATACTCTAAAATAACAACATTAAAAAATAAATAATTATTATTTTTATTTAATGTAAGATAAGGGCAACAACAAATTAAAAACACAAGGAAACTTAAATAAAATAAATAACTGAAAACTAAAATTAAAATACCTATCTAAAATAAGAGATTCCCCGTGGCATATATGGTGCTGTAAACGCTGGCAGCATTTCCTCGCTGTATCGCAATGCGTATACGAAATAAATAATAAAAAAATAATTATTATTATTAGATTTCAATTGATTATTCTCGAAACTCGGCAAGAAACCGCATCTTTCTATGGATTGACTGTAGAGAAAACTCGTGATTTTGAGTAAAAATAATGTGAAACTCCATAACACAAACATTGGGGTACAACTATAAATAGAAGTGCCCAGTAAATGTATTTATATATGTATACAATAGGGACATAATTATGACACATTCACGAAGAATAACAAAACAAAAAACAATAGAAACAATAAAACATTATAAAAACCTAACGCAGCAGGACAGGGCCCAGGCTGCCGGTAGTTTTGGGGCTACAGAGAGAGGAACTGCCGAACTATGCGCGCCGTGTCTGTGGGGCCAGGTCGGGTGCGGGCACCGGGTCCGTATAGTCGGTGCAGTCACGTCAATTGTTGGATCAAGGGCTTTTAACAGAGGCAGCACCCGGACACGATATGCGCACATATTAGTTGCCCCCTCTATATTCTCATATTAGGCGCGCATGCATTGCAGTTCTCATTCATGGTTAGAGACCAACACATGCGACGCCGTTCCATCGGCATCGGGAGCCGTGGCCAGTGTGCCCCTCGGGCCCTAAGTATGCCAGCAGCGGTGGCCATTTTGGCGGCGCAGGTTGTGGCGGAGGCGGCGGCACACAGTCGTCACTCCGCTCGCTCGTGTCGGCCACGGTTGCGAATTCTTCAGCCGACGACAATGGCGATGAGACGGACGAGGTGAGCGTGAGTGGACGCTTATTATTATATTGTTATTAAGTATATTATTTTGTAATAATTGCTCTAAATTAATTATTAAGTTAAGATGATATTTGTATTATACTTGACAAAAAAAAAAATTAAAACTAGAAAAACATGGTGGGATTGGTATATTATTGAATTGGGTTATTGACGACTGAAAAGTCATCTGTTGTTTATAAGATCGATTGCGGTTATGTTAGTTCATATATCAGAGGCTCTAGTGTTAGTTTCTTTTGACGTAAAAAAACCTTTATGAACCCGTAAGTGATAATGTTATTTATATGGGAAACGGAAACGCGTTCGTGACGTAAAGTCACGTTAAAAACTTACACTCAGGGCTCAGATGAACGAAAAGTGAACTATAGCAGAAAGGGGTCAAAGAACAGAATAATATCGCATCTGTCAAAAACCGATCTGATGAACTCCCCTGCCGGTGCTGAGCATTTATTAAATTCGGCACCAGGCCTGGTACCGCGAACGTCGAAGTTCGTATGTTTCTGGTATCTTTCTCTTTTACCCCCATCAAGACGTCATGAGAGTAACAGAGACAATCGTCCGAAATTTACGAATATCGTTTTTGGCGGTAGCGCCTCTGACTAGTTGTGCTTCATACATAACCTTGTGATTGATTGTCGGTGATACAATGAACAAATGAGCAAGAAGCCATTGGAAAAAAAAAACTTTACATAGGTAACTTTTACAACCTCGGCCACTTGTACATTAGACATTTTAGCTCAAAAAAGAGGAATTCTAGGAATCCTTTCACGGTTGAAGTGTAACGAATATTAACAAAACAACGCAACTTTTTTTATTATACTGATTTCAAATTGTACCTATTATGTTGCGTATAAATACAGATACATATAGGTAATCCGTCTGTATTCAGATAATTATTCAAACAATATAAGGTGCATTGGGGTAATTTCGAATTTCTAAACGTAGCGGCTAATTCCGAAAATTTGTCAAAAATCACTTGTACTAAGAAAGTTAATACCATTGTATTAAATAAGAGTCCATTTTGAAATTATATGGCATTTAAACATTTTCGAAAATCCCAATACACCTTATACCTGTATAAGTTATATAAGTACTTTCAAAATCACAAAGAATAATTATGGGGCGGCTAATGGATATGTTCAATAACTAGAAACTAATATTAGTAATAAGTAGAACATTGTTTAAATGCTAAATTAATGCCATAGTAAATGTATTGGCAGGTATGTGATATTGATATGATATGCATACCTATATATTTGCGTTTGCATGAATTAGTTTGTTGCCGTACAGTATAGAGGAAGTGTAATAAACTTGTTCATTACACTAAACAATAATTTTATTATCAACAATATCGAATCCGCCATACTAGCGGTCCCTATCTATACATATAGGTTTATTAGGAAATGTAGTCTACAAAAAACTAGGTACTAAGTACCATGAGTTTGAAAAACATCAGCCCGTATTTCTCTGGGGCCACTTTTCTAACCAATTTCACCTATTAGATATATGTAAATATCTACCTGTTATTAAACATAATATCCCTAAATATATAATTTGATGCCCATTTGAGGAGTTATTTATTGGAATATAATGGAACCGTTTTATCTTATTCCCACTTTCCCATCTAACTTGTTCAAACTTTTGCGAACAGAATATCTTCTCTAAATTACTTTTTACATTGAATGACTTGTATTATTTAAGATGTAAGAATGAGGGTTTCCGCCATCGCGTTTTTCACTATATGGTAGCACCGTGGCGAGAGGAAGGAAGAAGGAAGATTAAACATTGGTGTATTATGACAGCTAGACCTCTTGCCATGGTGCTTCCATCTAGTAAAACATTCGATCATGGAAACCTTTTTTTTTTAATATACAACGACGGTGGAAAACAAGCATACGGCCCGCCTGAGGGTAAGCAGTTACCGTAGCCTATGGACGCTTGCAACTTTAGAGGATTTACATGCGCGTTGCCTACCCTAAAAGTTGTTGGAGTTCTGGTAACCTTACTCACCATCATGAACACGATACTAAATACATACCTTAAAGGTGCTATTAGGGCACTGCTAATGTCACAACAACAACACAACAACCACTGCATGTGGTCTTCTGCAAGACATCTATTTTTGTCTGGTTAAGCAAAAATACTGCATTTATATTGAAGACTGATTATTTCCACTATGAATTAGTGGATGTCCTGGTAATGTGATCACAGAAATAAAGAAAACTAAGATTACTGTTCTAGGTACTTCATGTTACTGAAGTATGTACCTGCCCATTCATTAAAACGGTTTCAAAGTTAATAAGATCAGCTATTCTAATATTTCTAATACTATACATTGAAGCCTTGGGATACAACATTCCCAGTAAAACCACATGAACTATGTAATAACGATAACACACAACATTTACTTTACTCTTTACGTTAGAAACTTGTATTCTTCGAGAGAAATTCAAGCTATATTGCTTCTTACATCTTTAGTTACTAACACAAGTCTAACGACTTGCTTTACTTACCTGACGTTGTAAAAGAGTTGTGTGTCGTAGGCGGTAACTTTTAGTGGCGTAGCGCCAGAGTAAATTTATGTTACGTAGTATTTAAGTTATGAATGAAAAGATGTGCAGGAGAACCGATATAACTCGCAGAAATTATCACTGTAGTAAAAAGTTATTGCGTGTCTAGCGCGTAAGGAATTGAGTAGCTAGACCCCGTAAGGTGCACGACCAATTTCGAATATTCGGCTGAGGTGATGATTATAATAATGAGCCTATTAAAAGAGAGTAAAATCAATAGAATTGCATATTGCAAGTAGCAAAATGCCTCTATAAACCGCTAAGAGCCGTATATGAGCATGTGGTTCTGCTTTGTAAGGACCAGTGTCTTAGATTCAAACGTCACGTGAATTAGAAATAAGTTATCTACTGTTTTTAACCCTACTCTGCTAAGGCAGCCACGACTCGGCGCTCGTAGCTCGCGCCGGTAAATCTAGGAGGACGCCTCGTTGCGCTATGCTAGGCTCGCCTCGCTAGGCTCAAGCACTTTTATAAACATTCATCTACCCTTTTTACGCTTAGTTTTTACATACCAGCGTCATAAATTCACGGGCGTTAAATGCAAATTACATAACGCTAGCACACAAATCAAAGGGATTAAAGTTTCAGATATTTTGTACATTTTTCGTCACTGATCATTGAAAGGGCATATAGAATGTATCATCGGAAAGTTTGAGTTATTTTTTTTAAACGGTAATAAAATAACTCGGTTTATCGATGCATCGATAAACGTTAGTGTTCTCTCCCTTAGACTTCCCTTCCAAAACCACACGCAAAATTGCGGGCCCTAATAATGACCAATACCACAAGCACGTTAAAACTTGGATGTGAGGACTCACGATGTCACATAGTAAAAACTGTATCCATACAACTTGATGCAATATTTTAATTATGTACATCTTATGCATTATATTGATTATATGAAAAATAAAATAAATAGTCATACTTCCTATTAAAAGCATTTAAATAAAAAAAACTATTAAACTGTCTAGCGGGAGGTGGATTCTTAGTAAAAATAAGCTTCTCAGTAGTAGTCTCCGAAAATGAGGTATCTGGCATTAATGTGCGGCAACAGTGAATACACAATATAAGGCCAAATTTATACGTTTAATTTACACCATTCCACTTGCATTTCTGACCCTTAAAGTTATGCAGGAATTCCTCAATATCACAAACTTTACATTTTACGGCTGAACTCGGTAAATGGTTTTATAATTATACTTTAGGCGAAAACCGTAGAACCAAGAACTTTGTGTTAAATAACAATTTAATATCAAACTTATAAAAGCCGCAACTTTGCGGAGTCGGGTACAACTTGCTAAGTGCGTATTACGTAGCCAAGTATAGACGACCACATCTATCTCTCCCCGCGAACCACTTTGCAAGATGTTTCGTGAAATAATTGCTCACCGTGATTTTATGAAGCACATTTAATTAATCGTAGAAAGTTAAATTTTTAAGGAACCAAAAGTAACTTTATGGTCTCATAACTGATTTCTAGTTGATGCTTAGAAATACAATAAATTTACAAGTCTTTATAAAAGTGTTTTAGTTACCACCCAAACATAACAATTTTGTTATATGGTTGTATACTTCAAATCATCATGGAACTATAAGAAGATAAAATATGTCACGACATAATTGTTTAAATTAGGAAGTTGTAAAGGGGTTTCTCATGAATGGCTCTCACGGCGTACTTACTTGGGATCTAAGTCAGAATTTAATAAAGGTCCTTCTTGTTGGCTTCCTTTGTCGGCTGAAGGAAGCTCGATTTCTGTTCCTACAACACTCGACGAAAGAGACTCTGGAGTAGCAATATATTTACGGAGGCAGGGTCTCGCCAAAAATAAATAAAATATTCCAATTTATTTAAATTAATAACAGTTAATGTCTTCACTCTTATTAATGTATTTAAACGAAGTTGACGTATGTTGAGGCACTAGGTGACAAGCGTCGTTACCTTACATAGGTTCCTATATTTGGTATTTTAATCTTTCATTCGTATATTAACTATAATGTTTTCTGTAAAATTAACTAGTTAGTTAATATAGGTATACCACCACACAATAGTTACTTAAATATCCATCGTTAAAACTTTAAGACCTTTAACAATGTCAAATCAGAATCAGTCATCGGTCTAACCTAACGTGTGGTGTGAAATATTAAAAAGGTGTTTAAAATCAACAAGTCGTCTGTATGTGGATTATTTATTCGGGTTTCGCGCAAATGGAATCCCGTAAAATGTATCTGGAATTCATTAGGCGTCCTACTAATTGTATCAGCCTGGAATCGGAAACATTTCTAAATTGTTTTAAGAGGATTTATGAACATTACCATTTACGTTATTCCCGAGGGTTTTCGACGTTCATTTGCCAACGCTACGTACCTATATTTAGTAACGTTTATTTCGAACGTTGCTGAAACAATTATGGTAATGTTTCGAGCAAACATGACGCTGATAGACATTGCATTAAATAAATAGTTATTTAATGAGCGGAATTCTGTATTAGGTTGTGGTATACGTAGTGTTGGTAAGTATTCATCGTTAAATATTCGTACAGAATATAATAAATTCGTCTATAAATACATACTGTAATGCCTGCTAAATAGTATCACCAGATTTATGATTGAACAATTTATTTAATTTCCATGTAAAGTATCCATCAAGCTCAGTTGCTATGCGTATAATTAGAACTACATATACTTCTAAATATACGTTTCACCTTACTAGCTCAGAAAGTCTTATTTATTTAAGTAAACGTGAAATTTCCGTCTAACCAGTAGTGTGCACACGGCTGAAAAAGTTATTTTAGAGCTGAAATGTAGAAAAAATAACTGCTTTTAGAATTTTTTAACAACTTGTTTTGCTCATGGTGTAGTTATACGAGTATAATTTTTTCACTTGCTACGTATTTCGATCCCACACTTACCGGTAAAAAATAACTATTCTTGTTTAACTATAAGTATGTTTTAATTACACTTTACGTATGACAATGCGATGTCCTAGTGGAACAAAAATTCCATCAGTTCCGGATCACTGGGTTCGTCGGAATTAGCTGATTTCATAATTGGAAATTGCTATTTCCACGAAGTCGCATTAATTGGGGTTTATTATTGCAATTAATAATTAAGTATTCAATAAACGTATTTGATTGCAATTTTCAATTATACTGATGAATATGAATGAACAAGGCTTTTACTGGTACTGTCGTCTGTTCATTCCTATTGAATATGGTACGAGTTTCATACAAGTTCAATGTGACTTGTACCGTTGTTGACTAGAGCTATAGACCTGAGGGCCTAACGGGAAAATCTAAGTTGGAATTTTCTTTTTATTTATTCTTATTTCAATTAAAGCATAATTAGAGTGACAGATACAATCGTTTGAAATTTGCGATTTTGGATGTTCGCGGTAGGAAAAACGGTATTCGTTAATTTCCGACGATTGTCTCTGTCACTCTCATGACGCAGTAATTAGAGTAAAAGATAAAGATCCTCGAAATATACGAACTTCAATGTTCGCGGTACAGCGCTAGGGCGTAAATATGAATGCTACCGTATTTATTATAGAACTATATATATACTATACAGAAGGACTGAAACGCGATTAGCATCTTAAAATTAATATAGCAGCATTCGTCAGCAAATACACATTGATTTTAAAAGATGTTTACATTATAAAAAAACGTGGTCTGATGGTTTGTCAACTAGATTAGACACAAAGGTTAAATGACGCTGGACGAACTTAAACTTTTACGGTCTGTTCTATTATGGTTAACAATTAAAGTTATCAATGTTATCATGAAAGATATGACATATGTCAAACCAGGTTGACCGAGTATTAACTTTTTCTGCGAATATCGTCCCTATGTACGAAAATGATAGAGGTGAAAACTTCACTGAAGGACCAGGTCTATGTAGTTGTCTACAGAATTATTATAGCACTGATGTACTTCATAATTTGAATATGGAACGCCTATATGCGTGTATACACACGTTATTACTGCATAGGCCATGTGCTTTGGTTAAGTTTTTCATCATATCAATAAGTACACGGGCACAAGTATATACCTAGGACGTCTTCTTGACATTTATACTGGCTTTTGGCTTTTTATATAGGTATATATAATTATTACACTTCATTATGTATATTTTAGCAACCTCGTTATAGTTGCATACATTTTTTTAAATTATTTGACTCAAGCTTACCCTACTTAGTGTCTATTGATTGTTATGAAACTTACATATAAGCACGTTAGATTTACCAAACATTACTTTCTACGTATCACACCTAGAAGCTTTAATAACATATCAACAAGATTCAGAAGATCAGTTTTATGGAGTTGTTTTTTCTTAAGATAAGTATTTTATAATTTCTGAAACATTTTCACATAACATCGCTAACAGGATGGTAGGATTCAAGATGGCTTTGGTTAGTCTAAGAGAGGGGAAACTCTTAGCGTTGCGCGTCATGTGCCCATTGTTCAGAAGTACCTACTTACTGCATTCTGTATTTGAACCTTTGAACTAACGAGAATCATTTCAGGTTTTAGGTGAGTCTCTTCTATATTGTGATATAATTATCATGAATAATGTACCAATTAAGTATAAAAAAGAAACTTCTCTTAAGATATTAAAATATGTAAATAGGTATAATCTCGCTCACACGCCATTACACCAATGCAATAATCAATCTTTTTTCAACACTTAGCTAATTATCGCGTTGTGTTATTTCTTTTATTTCTAAAACGATTAATTAAGTACGCAGCTATTAATACTTTCTTTTCTCAGTAAACATGTGCGACACAGTGAAAGCTTAACCTTTCTGACTGTTCTTTGGCTAAAATAGATTTTAGTAATCGATCGGAAAAATAAACGACCCTAAAAAGGATCCAGTATCAATTCATTAAATTAAACATCTAAATACAAATATGTGTATACTGCCTGTTCTAACCTACGGCGCTCAAACATGGTTCCAAAGTGAAGGTTTGCCAACGAGCAACGGAGCGTAGCATAATGGGACTGAAACGGATCGACCTGTGCAGAAACTCTGTGCTGCGCTCAAGAAATTGCAAACGTTGGAATCAAGACCGCCAGGCTGAAATGGGAGTGGGCTGGTCAAGTCTGCCGCATGCATCCACAAAGGTGGGCCAAAATAGCCACAGAGTGGGTGCTTCACGATGGGCGGTGACGACGTGCTAGGCCGAAATGGAGGTGACAGGACGACTTGGATTCATTCCACAATGACTTGCCAGAGATTGCACATGATAGGGAAGAGTGGAAATCAAGACGGGAGGCCTCTGCCCAGCAGTGGGATACTCTATAGGCTTATAAAAAAAATGGAATTAGTAGAATTAGCAAAATGACTAACTAACACTTCGATCTGCATTCCTAAGTTAGATTGGCCCAGTCTCTTATTCTCTTTTCATTTCATTCCATTTAATTTAGTTGCCATATTGTATGTTTAATAAGAGCTGATACAACTATGTCGATTTGTCACAATACAATTTCACCAGTATGGTAAATGTGCAACTATAACAGTTGTTATTTCTATGTGTATGTACACTATTACCAACACTTACATAACTAGCATGCAATAACACTCTTGTTTTTTCTACGTCTATATGTTTAATAACCGTTTTCTGTCGGCTGATTTTGAAATTATATATAATTTCTCATAATAATTCACGTTCCGGCTACGTAGCAGACCCCTTACGCCCCAAAGCATGCTGCCGTAACCTTGTGGTGACTGGCGAGGGCGCCATACTTGACATGTAAAACTCGTGGCAACGTACGCGTGAGTAGAGCTAGGAATGAGGTCCCTAATGAGGTTCTTGTAAATTAATATCTAAAGTTCTGTGATTTTTTTTGTGAAATCATAAATAAGCATCAACTTCTTTTTCTAATTCAAATATCCTATAATTAATGCATTTTATATACCTAACATAAATGCCGCATTATGTAAGTATTATGTCGGTTAGTATCATATTTGCAATATACGAATTTGTTTCCTACTTACCACCGTATAATTGCGAATGTTCTCCTCTAATTGGTTATTTCTACAAAGTAATGGGAAATAACTGCACGCCTTTTCCGTTTGATTGACGTCCTAATTGATTCTTCTTACGAAGTATGTACGGAAACTCGGCCTACACATTTTATATAGTTTCTTTTGGTGTAATGTTTATTGTTTTTATAAATGGTTCTGAGATTAGAAACTCACACAAGGGTATGTACCTACACAAATACTTCTAGAACTAGCTAAAATGAAATACAATTAAAAGTTATGTAAAATTCTTACTTTGTAATATTAATGTATACATAGTCAAGTACATGGTTTTTTTTTTAAATTACAGCCTATACAAAGAGTCCAGAATTGTTCCCTTATTGCTTCCATGATAGGGGAGTGTGCCTCACGAGCGAGGCTTGTCCGAAAAACAAGATGTTGGATCTAAAAAACGACCACTGCCTGGAATTTAGCTCTGACGCCGTTTGCTGCGAGGTGTCTAAGATTAGGATGGTAGATGATATATTTGATACCTATTCTTAAACACGCTTTTGGTACGTTCATGTCCTCAAATATGCCGCGCGTAATTTTTTGTTTTAGATTTTTAACTTTAAGATAAGAATTAATTTAGTTTAAATTATGATAAAATTATTATAGATGGCATATTGTAACAAAGCTTCGAAAGTGAGTTTAATAATAACAAGTGTAATAGATAAAAACTAATATCCACTAGTAATCCCATTTAGTAAGAAACTCCAGTTCCAGTCGAGGTCCAATTCTTCTAAAGAAGACTAATAAAAATAATCACCCAAGCGTTTAGCTGTAAGCATTTTTGAAGTAATTTTCTCGTAATTTAAAAAGAATAAATCTATTTACGTAGTAAAAAAAAAAAACTAAAAAAGTACCTTTTCACGTATTTTTCGTAAAATCTCTATCAGAGATTATGCAGTGAATAAAATAAGTAAATATTTCGGGACAATCTTACACAAATCGACTTAGTGCTACGGTAAGCTCAGTAAGGCTTGTGTTGTAGGTACTTTACGAGGATATATATAATGGATAGATACATATAAATACTTAAATACATAGAAAACATCCATTACTCAGGAACAAATATCTGTGCTCATCATACAAATTAGTGCCCGGACTGGGATTTGAACCCAGGACCATCGGATTCATAGGCAGGGTCACTGCCCACTAGGCCAGACCGAGGCCAGACAAAAATATTCCTGATGGAATGTGTTTGCTATATAACCTACAGTAGCAGTAGGTATCTCCTATGACATAGGAGATTAAGTGACTACAGAGTCAACAATAGGTAAAAAATACTTTTGAAACTCGAAATTCGATAGCAAGCGAAAAGAATGCACTGTATCGTGGAATACCTTAGAAAATTGCTTTATAAATGTCAAATGTTGTTATAGTCGAGCGAGATATGAAACGAAATGGAAGGGAGGCACTGGCCGTGAGCTAGATGGAAATTGCAATATCCGAGCAGTCGAATTAGCCCGTCTGGAAATGCCATCGAAAATGTGCACCTGCCTTAATCCGACGCGGATTGAAATGCACTGGATGACGCGCGGACTGTCAAAGGGAAACAAACACCCGTTTCATCCACAATGCGGTTCATTTGCATACTGCTTGCAAAGCACGTAGTTTCACAGCAAGCAGTATAGCTGATATCTAGCTACCCGTATACTTCACTATCACTGAAATTTCTAGTAAACTAATACGGCAGCGATATGTGTGACAAGGAGCTTTAGTAGCACGAGTCGGAAAAATGTTTCCTACTAATGTATATATTCCGTAGAGTTTTTCAGGTATTTAAACATATTGTAGGTGAAATGCACAATGGTTCGTAGTTCACTTATTTAATGAAATAAACTACGAATTTGCTTTACAAATGACAAATGTGGGAGCTGAAGCTGGGAGTAGTCGAACTAGCTCAACTGGGACTTGATTTGGCAAGTTTTATTTCGTAAAATTATGTAATCAGCATAATATTTACAATGAAATCTAATCTTATTCAATATGAAAATGAACTGAAATTGCTCACAATGTACATTAATGCAAGATTGTGCAAGTTAAATTCTGTCCAGTAAGCATTTAAAATTTAATAATATAAGATTTAAGAATTTTAACAGTATCCTTTGAGCTTCTAGCTTTCCAGTGATATGATCCTTTATCAAAATATCTTACTACGGCGGTCGCGTTTGACGTCGCATGGTCTATTAACATATCCAGGAGTTAACTAGTAGATCCTGGATATTAGGCCTGGTGGGAGATTGGATCCCGAGCCGGCTTAACTAAACTTCATTAGTCAAGTTTGGATAACAGTGCGACGGTGGATTATGTGTCGTTAGTTGCGCGATGGACGAACACTCCGTTATCATTTGCGATGTATGACGTCAAAACAAAATTTACGTAATGGGTGATTGATTACGTTATCTCCGTGGCATACTTTTATGTATAGGTAGACGGTGTTTCTAGTATTGAGCTTTAAAGGCAACCCTCTGTTAGTAGAGCCGTTTAGTTTTCATGCGAGGAAATAAGACACTAAGTATCCATTTTATTGCTTTACTTATAATAACTATGAACGTAGGCTTCAGCAACAGATTCGGGTTATATTATCATAGTTCACATAGTAATTTCCATCATCATTATCTGACTGTAGCATCAGTTCAATTATATTATATTCAAAGTATATAGTTCTCCGTTTTATATAGGCATACCAACGTTAAGTCCAATTGAACGAATTGAAATTAGACTTGCAAGTTTTGTCCTGAACATACGTACAAACTTTGCAAGTCAAATAAAAGATAACAGGTATAAAACTATTATTTCTTATTCGGAAGTAAACGGGTTCAAGTTATACATAATACCAGAGTACGTACTATAGTAAAACTATTAAATTGTTTTATGAAACTAACCATAAAACGCCAACAAAGTTTGATAATGTCCCATTTGTTTTTTCGCCGGTACGTACATTTACGCTCGGCTGCCGCAGTGGATAATGTTTTTATTTCGCCCGGAGAAAATGAAATGTAGAGATTAGTACGAGCCATTTGGTAAGAAAGTTACCCATGGATCCGATTCAATTATCGTCCTAAGACTAATATTTGTATTAAAGTACATACATATCACGAGCTTTATCGTTCTCCTTCGATGCTATTGGAATTAAATGTAATAGATGTTGCTTATTGTATCTTGAATTAGTTTCGAGTTTACTGAAATATCTTGTTTGTTTTGATATTAATATTATAAGTAGCAAAGTGTTTAGACTGAAGTATTAATAACAGTTTATTGGAACGGTAATAGTCTATCATACCTTTTTAGGGTTCCGTAGTCAACTAGGAACCCTTATAGTTTCGCCATGTCTGTCCGTCCGTCCGTCCGTCCGCGGATAATCTCGCTGACCGTTAGCACTACAAAGGTGAAATTTGGTAGTAATATGTATATCAATCACGCCGACAAAGTGCAAAAATAAAAAGTGAAAAAAAATGTTTTCTTAGGGTACCCCCCCTATACGTAAAGTGGGGAGTGATTTTTTTCTTCATCCTAATCCTAACGTGTGATATATTGTTGGATAGGTATTTAAAAATGAATAGGAGTTTACTTACATATTTTTTTGATAATGTCAATATTTTTGGAAATAATCGCTCCAGAAGTAAAAAAAAGTGCGTCCCCTCTAACTTTTGAACCACAAGTTTCAAAAATATGAAAAAATCTCAAAAGTAGAAATTTACATAAACTTTCTAGGAAAATTATTTTGAACTTGATAGGTTCAATGGTTTTGAAAAAATTATATATATAAAAATTAACCCTATTTCTCTTGGTCATGCTATAACTTGTGAACGGCTTTACCGATTTGGCTAATTTTGGTCTTAAAATATTTGTAGTAGCTCAGGGAAGGTTTATTACGGTGAGAAAGTATGAAAAAAGATCGAGTAGTATACTAAAAAACGAAAATATTGTTCTCCCATACAAACTTATTAACTCGAAAAAACTGTAAGCGCTGCAGGATTTCATACATCTTACGCGTTTTTGGTAAAATGGTCTCTGCTTTCACTCGAGAAAGACGGAAGCGCCGCAGGATTGCATATATCTTAGGCTTTTTTGCGAGCAAAATAGGTACTTTATATTATTCCAGCACTAAAGTCGTTAAGGCGATAGTTTCTTGCAAATTGTTAATAAATTAGCCCTTATATCCTAAGATATGGCTGTCAAAATCTCTATTGAATGACAAGACACACTTCCTCACTTTAGGCCCGGTACCGCGAAGATCGAAGTTCGTATATGTCGAGCATTTCTCTTTTACTCCAATTAAGGCGCTAAGAGTGACAGAGAGAATCGTCCGAAATTTACGAATATCGTTGTTCGCGGTAGCGCCGCCGTTTTATGTATAATTTCACGTTTAGTTTGAACCGTAAATAAGAATCTGCACTAATTATTCACTACATCTGAGCCCCGAGTGTATGTTTTTAACGCAGCGAAACGTCACCATCGCGTTAGTATATTATATCAGTATCACTGACGCATTCGAGACATTTTTTAAGTCAAAAGAAACTTACACTAGAGCCTCTGATACTTTAAGTTTGCGCGCATAGTTTACTTTATTTGCCGATAGATGTCGCTGTAGATGGAACGCTCATACCCTACATGGCGGTTTTAAGATTCTTTCTGAATAATGGGGTCGGAGCATACATTAGGTTGAAACTGACTGACTGACTTCAAATGACGCTGGCTGGTTATCACTCCATGTTACAACCCCTTCTTACTACTCGTGGTGGGACTGAAATTGACAACATTTTTTCGAATTTTCCATGTATAGTTGGGATCTATAACTCTTTCTTTAGTTGTCAGCGTCCTTTGTGGGCCCGTTTTTAGGGTTCTGTACTTAATATTAATATGTCAACAACAATGTATCAAATAGCCCATTTTTAACTCTTAAGTGGGAACACTTACTGTGACGGACGAAAAACTACGGAACCCTACACTGAGCGTGGCCCGACACGCTCTTGGCCGGTTTTTTACTCATGATTCTATAACTTTATCACATTTTCTTATACCGTTATCAAATCCTCAAAAATCAGCAAACCTAAATATGTGAAAAAGGTGTTGTTTTGTTATCTAACACATAACTTATTTATCCTAGCAAGGCCGCGAATACTCATGTAAAGAGGTCAGGATGGCAGGTAGGAGGGAGCAAGAGTTTATACCAAGTAGTAGGTCGATCTTAGATGCTATCAAATAAACTGTATGTTGCAAGTAAAATATTCAATTTTAGTTAATGCGGAATGAGATGGCACGGTAGCTATCGGCTTCGCTTCCGCTACGTGCTTTTCCAGCTCATGACGAACGTGGCTCGCGAGAGGGAATGCCTAATGGCGGCGTATAGTGTGCACTGACAGGGCTTAAACTCTTCCCACATATGTTAGCCTGTAAAACTATAAGTGCAGTATTTCATAATTCAATCCAAAATAAAATATAATTTGATCTTATTAAAACTGTTCAGACTTTCTATAATATCCACCTATTAAAGGTATGGCAGTCTTTTATTTTTGGCAGTGGTAATCTACGTGTGACACTAACAGCCTGTAGATACCATGTGACCAGTACCAAACAGATATACACGTATCTACGGTGAACCTTCATCTCCGTAAAGCAATGGGTCCGGCCTTTTTCGTAAAATGCTGGGATACTTGATATATTTTTAATTTTATTCACAATCCATGTATTGTTCTGGGGCGGAAGGGTCGACCCCAGGGTATGCCGCTCTTGTAATATTCAGCCCCGCCACAATGTTTTATTTAACCACCCGGCCGCTTCAATATTCATCACTTTACTTCAAGCTCTCTTAGCTAGTGAAAAAAACACAGGAAATATTCACGGCGTCTTGTAAAAACATTATGCAGCGAGTTACGCGGGTTGTATAAGATCATTATAACGAAGTTTCTTTTATTATATTCTAATTTTTTACTCCTAAGGAATTTTAATTTACTACGCTATTTAGTTTTTCATTTCGAAATTTAACTATAAACATAAGCAAATGTTGTAATTTGTTTCCCGCGTGATAAAGAATAATGCACCGCTCAACCAGAAATTAGGTAGAATGGGTGAAGTAGGGCAATTAGGAAACAAGCAAATGTGGCATAAAAGTTATAAAACAGGAAACTCGGTTACCCGGCGCATGCTAAGTCAATTAACCTTTACTCGTACGCCGCACTGTGCATAATGGAACGAATTTTAAATTTCGTTTGTTACTGCGGGCCGTGTTTGATTCATAAAAAACACGATCTTATTAACTAGGTATCTAAGGTATCTTAAATTATTAAAATAAACTAATATCCACTTCTATTCTCAAACTGCATGCCGGTGCCGGTAACCGTATATATAACCCCGATATAAGCGTGAGTTAAAAAAGTAAGTAACTAAGTACTTTAAGTACGTACAGCATTTATATCGCGAACCTTGAGGGGGTGCAGTCACCGAAAACATTTCGCTAAGTTTAAAATCATAAAGTTTGAGTTAAAAATACCCTAAAGGTTCAGAGTTGTTTTTAAACTGTTCTTTTTTTTCAAATCTTGAATTGCGTGCAGAGAACTGGCGAGGCGTGTAAGGTTAGGCGAGGTGTGCCTTTTTAACGTTGGGTATGAAAACTACGTGCGTACGTACGTATAAAAATTAAGTGCACACTTTCAGTCACTTAGAATTCTTTTAGAATATACGACGTATTTACTGGAACGCTCAACTGAATTTACGCGCTCAGCACCTTTAAGAGGAAATTTCACAAAGGCACCTAGCTTAGCAACTAACTTATGGGAACTAGCGGCTACGAAGCAAAATGGTTATTTGCCGAGTTAGAAACCGCTCGGTCTTTAGCGACGTCGCTCCGGACGTGACCGCACTATTTAAGTTATGGATTTATATCTTCACTATAAAATTAAAACAAGCGACAACGCTGTGTCGCGCCGGGTTACTGTCTGCTTTTTCTGAGGCGAGATAATTGCATGAGACGATATTGTTAACTTGCCTATATACAGCGTCATATAGTTGGTAGCAATCAAAGTAGTCAAATAGTTCGGTACATATAAATTGTATGGTGTACAGTCAGCGTCATAGTAGGTAGTTTTATTAACGTAATAGTTTCTTGTTTTCGGAACCGGGGAAAATATCGATTAGCCTTCCTTCAGCTCTTATTACTACAGTACACCATTTACACACGGACTCGGAATATGATTATAGAATGCAACAATTACCTGGTTGACAATATTTACACAGCTACTTCATCCAAATTAAAAATAATACAATACTATATCTACATATATATGGTACACTCGAGTGTATAGTATGTACACTATTTATCCCGTGCATACACATAGTGCATATACAACTTTATTACACCGATATAAAAGCAATGCGATTGTTTTTGTATATTTACTTTGCAAACATCCATAATATTTTTACACTTCAGTGTACTAGGAGCTTCAGGTACTTAGCATTGTATTGTATTCGACGGTGTCTGTAGTAATCTGGTTTTGTTAAACGGAGCGATAAAAATGCTTTAAAAGGTTATCGGTTCGCTCGTCAGGGTACAAGTAGCTTAGCGTGTCTCTAAAATATCGGCTTTTCGAATCAGCGTTGGCTTAAGTGAGTGAGTTTTTGAGTGTCACGTCTGTTTCCCGAGGCGCCGCTAAACGGCATTAGTATCAAAGTGACAGCCTGCGCCGGCCGCAGAATCTAAGGCGGGGATTCATAGTCGATGTATCGATATATTTGGCCAAATTTTTGTTGTATTCGACGGTGTCGTAGTAATCTGGTTTTGTTAAACGGAGCGATAAAAATGCTTTAAAAGGTTATCGGTTCGCTCGTCAGGGTACAAGTAGCTTAGCGTGTCGGCGTCTTAAGACGAAATTTTGTAACCACAATCCACATAAACACAATAATTCCTATATTCGGACCCATTCGAATATAATGGGTCGAAAAAATACTTGTATATACTTGGAAATACATAAAATTTTATCAAAACATATTTTTTAACCAATTCTTCACCGCTTTTTACAAATCGAATTTATAATAACAAATTAAATTCTGGGGACGGTAACTCAAAAATTTTCCTTAAAATCCCATGGGAGAGTGGCAACCGGATAAGCCGCTGTGAACGGCTGGGCTGGACCGAAATTATTCGTTTCGTACAATTTACTCGCGATAATTATCTAAACGGCACTTATTACAAGCTCCCAAACAAACTAAGGATAATAAAAGTGGATTGTTTGTTCAATTAAAGCCCGAGATAAAGACTGCTCTTGCTCAGAATACTTGGACGAGTTTAATTACATTACACAACGGTTTACGGTGTTTCACCCAGTCTTTTGTACGAGTACAGAACAAAATTAAACAATAAGCACGTTTTAGTGCCTTCGATTTGTTAAATCCGTGCACAATTTATGATCCGCGAGGCAGCGAAATACTATCGGTATTGGTAAACTTGTCGGTTTTTGCTGACATTACAATAATCTGGCTTGCCATAAAAAAATATCGTGATATTCTCAGTAACTTTGATGTTATTTTTATTCAAGTCAAAACAAAACATACCTAGGTAATACACGACAACTGTGTTAGTTTGATTTACGCCTATTTTGGCTGTAAGACGCCATAAAAAGTGGCTACGTTTTCTTGAACAGTGTAACTTTCGAAATCAATTAAACATTGTATATATTTTTTAAATACATATAAGAAAGTGATGAAAATAACATTAGTGTAAACTTGGCTTAAGTTCCTGCTAAGCGAAGTAACTGTCAGGCTGACCGCAACGCGGCTGACGCAGCGTCGTGGCTTTGTACAAGATTCGAGGCCCCGAGCAAACTTGCACGTTAATGCTTCCAATTATGATCGTGCTCGTTATGTGGCTTACAATATTAATTTTCGATGTTCATTGTAAGTCAATAAATACATTCTGATTAATTTTGACCTTCCTTCCTCGCGTTGTCCTGGCATTTGCCACGGCTCATGGGAGCCTGGGGATCCGCTATTTTGACCAGATGGTATAAAATAAATTAAGTACAATACATGCCTCGACAGGAGCTATGATTAGCATGAACTCTTTGTTTCGTAGAAATACCTCCTTCTATTAGTATATGTAGGTATACAGTATGTAGGCTTACTAAAACCATATATTTAAACCAGTTGATGCTCATTTTTGCTACAATGACTCTGATATTTTTAATTTTAAGATTTTAGAAAAAATATTAACACTTAAAGTATCACCTGTGACGTATTGTTTACGTCGTGACAGATGACCGCAAATGGATTTCATGTAACTAGGTATTTATCATCTCGTGTAAAATACATTTTAAAAAAGGGGTAATTATATTAAATGAATCATAAACCATGATTCATTCATCATCATCGATTCATGCCACTCATGTTATTTCAATTTCACTGAATTTCAACTGTATTATTTTTTTTATTATTCCCACGTTTGGTTCAGGAATAAAATGATAAAATTAATTTGAAATGTGACGTTACTCGAATGTAAGCAAATACTACCTACAGGATGCTATGGATCGTAAATAAGTATTTTTTTATTGTTTTTCAAATACAAATCCAAAAACTTGGTAGGATTTTAGTAATTTGCATACCACGCTATATATCGCCTAAATATATCATGATTGGAATAAATAGTTTTAGTGAGCTGACATACTGTATATGTATTTTTCATTTCTCATGCTCGGAAAGTGGGTGATTGTTTATCTAAAAAGGGGGTGAAAATTGATACGTTTCTGGCCTGGGGTACAATTTGGTATGTTCCTAATAGTTCTCCCCTTATAAGCACCGAGTAGAATAAAGTGCCGAAAATAACCTTATTTGCCGACGCCAGAAACAAATACACGAGAAAACTTCTTTCTCTTAAATTATTGGAATTTATTGTAGCGATTATCATACTAACTTAATTCAAATGTTTTGATTAATCAAAGTAACAATAATGAATAACCCGTCGATGTTTTTTTTAAATTGTAATATGCGCAGGCAAGCAACAACATGACTGAATACTTACTTACTGCAAATATTAGCTTCGTACTAGTTATTATTACATTAAATAAGACATTTGTATTACCAATTCGATTACTTTATAGAAAAAACAAGCCTTTACTGTTAAATAAAAGGGTGCGTTTTTTGATCAAAATAAAATCCTGTTTGATTGTTACCCGTTGATTTTGTGTCTTAAGACAATTATGGTGCAATAAATTTAGGAGAAAATTCTAATAAATAAATATTTCAGGACAATCTTACACCAATCGACCTAGTCCTACGGTAAGCTCAGTAAGGCTTGTGTTGTTGGTACTAGACGACTATATATATATATATAATAGATACATATACTTAAATACATAGAAAACACCCATGTCTCAGGCACAAATATCTGTGCTCATTACACAAATAAATGCCCCGACTGGGAATCGAACCCAGGACCATCGCCTCCATAGGCAGGGTCACTACCCACTAGGCACTATCAAACCTTAATTTAATGGAATGACATCTAGTGTCGCTACCCGCAGAGCACTCTAGCCACGTCCCAGGTGCCACAAGCTCTACAAAGGGATTATATCTCTAGCTGTTCATAGTCTGTTACATTTTTAACGCTGTTCTTTACCTTCTAGGTGTCACTCGTATTTCTTCAGTCCATTTTATGTCTAGTAGCTCAGTATTTTATTGTTTAATCAATGTTAGGCAGCAATAACTTTTACAATAATTACTCGGAGTGTATTTTTAGTTAGTCTATAATATACGGGTGTTTCTGGCTAACACTCATTTTTGGACATGGTATGTTTCGCACAAAATAAGATGAATTGCAGCCCTTAGAACTTTAGTAATATTAAAGATAATGTACGATTCGATATTCCAAGTTAGTTACAACTAGGTACTGATGTAACTTTCTAATATATTCATTGATTATAACATGGACAAAATGATGCAAAAGGAAGATAGCTGAATATCCGGGCACCGGCACTGTGATTGAACGGATCCCGAAATCACACATTCGCACTTCACAGCGTGAAAATAAAAGGGAAAGAAAAGATTGGTAAAAGGTAAAAGGGAATGAAAGTACCTATACATTTAGTCGAGATCAAAAGAGCGGGTACAAAGAGAGGACACAGGCGTTTGAGGTCTTTCAATCGGCGCGGCGCTCTATAGACGTTTCGCTATTGCGGTGATCGACGCCTTGCCCGATCGAGATTGTGGTGTAAAAGCAAATATGCCATGTTTAATCATGAGTTGCGAGATCGGAAGTGTATTTGTATTAGGCATATAGCTGTTGAGACAATGCGGGTATTTAATAGCATAAGAATTCTTTAAGTGCTGCCTGGTAACAATCAAACATCTTTACGTAAACACACAGTCAGAATTTGGATAATAAAGCGGACCTAATTTAGATTCATTTAAATCACCACCTGAATCATAACAGTGTACCTTTCAACGTTAATTGTAGTGCATGTTTTGACACAAGCAATTAACTTTTCTATAGCCTTACCTTCTTGCTAATGATTCTATTTGATGTTTTAAATAATATTGAGGATAATTTTCACTTAGGGTTTTTATCTACATTTATTGTACATATACAATGCTTACGATTATTCTTAATAAACAAAACTAACAAAAACTACATCATAAATACACGAATATATACTAACTAACCTAAGTCCCCTAAGTTTGTCCCTTGTGGAAGGGTGTCCATAAGGTTGGCTAGTGGCTACATTCCCCCGCCAGCCTTAGGGTCTCGGGTACATTGAAAAAGTCTACTTCTAATATTATATTAATATTATCGGTACAACACAAACCATTAAGTTAATCTTTAGAACTTAATTTCTTACACGACATTAAAATTAAAGTGCAATTGGTCTAGATGTCCGTCCAATTACTTACTTTTTATTCGGGTCATACACCAGGAGATAATAAAAGACGCGCTTTTGCGCCGAGCGATAAATTGTGGAATTCGCAGTGATTCATGGCCTCCGGATTACGGCCGCACGCCGAGGTGACACTAGCTCCTACAGATCACTTAGTTGCTAGATGGAGCATATAAGTCGGCTCGCGGTCACCCCATACCGTAGCTTCCTCTACCCTTAGGCGCTCCAGTACTAACTTATTGCGATTGTAGTCATTGTTCCGGTGTTTTCGAGGCATGTGTCGCAACACATTGCTAAAATAATGTGCGAAAAGGTTTTCTTATTACAAAAATACGCTAGACTTTTAGTAGCCTATATAGAAGAAGAGAAAATATTGAGTATTTCATGCGAGGCATCTATGCGTGGTCGCATTATTTTATAGAGTAGAGTCTATTACGTATAGTCTATGTTGGAGGGCTGGGCTGGAAATTATCACACTGTCACACATATTGTGAGTTACAATACAATTTTGTCCTGGTAGGGACTATTTATAAGACAAAAAAGTAATACTAATAACATCTACTTTCTAGTTTTTTATAATACTTATGTATTGTTGAAACCTGGAATAATAATATCAACTTGTGAAACAGGAACCGCGTGTACAGCTCTATGAGCAATAGTGAAAGAACTAATAGTACATTAAAATTACTATTAGTAGCTTCACCACGCACAGCGCACATAATAGGGAGTATTTTATTGATGCTGATATTTCAGCTTTTGGAACATAAAATTGCCTTTTAAATGCTGTTCAAAGACCGATAGTGATCGCTTTTCGTTTTACATTTATATGGAAATGGGCGGAGATTAACGTTATGGCAGAACCTGATGGCGCATTTAGTTTTGAATTTGCGCTATGAATAGTAATCTCTTTTCACCTCACTCGCACTGAAAGCTCTTATTTGAATTAAAATTGAAAAAAAAGGCTGATATTAGTTTATTATCACAGATTATTTAAACTCTTAAATATCATAATCAAC
The DNA here is from genome assembly GCA_022674325.2 of Grapholita molesta. Lineage (NCBI taxonomy): Eukaryota > Metazoa > Arthropoda > Insecta > Lepidoptera > Tortricidae > Grapholita > Grapholita molesta. The sequence goes on along the minus strand of CP053124.2, from coordinate 14,691,026 downwards.
AAGCTATCTATAATGCTGATTAAATGTTTTTAGTATTCTGGACACAAGTTTTGTTTCAGAAATTTTAAGTTCATTAAACGCATTTGGTAAGTCATATAAACTCTCCAATATGTAAAAAGAAATGTGGCACACGTCATGTTATAATAAACATCTATAACTAACACACCATTTATAACTAAAGAATGTTTAAAAAGTTTCTGCTTAGCACAGAAGAACAACTATTTATTAACATTTGTTGTATTGAAATTTTCGTGAGTCATTCAAACATCTTATTAAACATAAACATACCTTCGTCGACACAAATGGGGCTAGACAATCATAGTGCTTGAAAATAGCTAGTATATATAACTATCAGCAAATATTGAATTATGAGACAAATACGTACATATTTACCCAATAACTATATCCAATTTCATCTTTATCCAATATATGTTTAACTGTAGTTTAAACAAACCATCCCGAATCGTTGCTAGAAATCTTTTAATTTTCTCCGACTGAATAAATTTGTACAGACAATTAACACTGCTTCAAAGCGTCTCAGTACTAAATCCTGTTAAGACATTACCTCTTTTACGACTCTCCTGAAATTACCGCCTATCGAAGCTGGCAGCAACTCGCCCTGGAATTGTATAGGTAGCTACTAGCTGCCTATTACCTACTCAATGCCTGCTTGAGTGCGGAAGAGTCGCCTTCTCCAGAGAAACCAATGCAGCGCCTCGAAATCTATAGTCTAGAGACTACATTTCTTTCACTAGACTTTACTATGGTATACTATACCACACTGGTAGATGGGCGTTTTCAAAATTTGGTACACCCAATTAGCGAAAGATGTAAAAAAAAGTTAAATCTCTGTCAGTTTCATGACGACAATTAAGCATTAAATCTTTATAAAGATCGACTTTATGCCTTTAATTATGTTGTAATATCGATTGAAGTTTATAAAACGAACATCAAAACCAAGCTTTTATCGATATTTAATGCTTAATTGTCGTCACGAAACTGACCGTGATTTAACTTTTCTTAATGACTTTCACTAATTGGGTGCACAATTTTTTGAAAACGCCCAGATATATTATAGTAGTCTAGTATACTAGATAAATATATTCTCATCCCAATATATTCTCTTCCCATTAAATACCAAATTTAGAAAATAATGGAAGACCTGTCTTCATTACGCCTACTATTTCCCGCCTTTTTCTACAAAAGATGAACTTGTTTTTTAGACTTCCTATAATATGTTCAATAAGACTTTTAGTTTAAGTATACCTAAATATATTTTATGAGGATCAAATATGTAATAATATGGAAATACTGCATTGAGACAATGACATTAGATATGATTGACAGATATAACAAAACGAGTGTTAAATTGCATCTTTCGATTCTTTCATCATTTTGGAACTTACTCCAAAACATTATATATAAAAATTGAGGTTTGATTGAGGTATATATACCTATAATAAAGGATTCATTCGTTTATTCTGTCCAATCTTGGTGGAATATTTATTCATTTTATGTTTGTTTTTTAGCATTTGCGGTTTTTTATTAACATACAGTGATGTTTTATTTTCTTAAAAGTACATCAGAGCGTAAGTGCGTCTTTCATTATACTGGTTTGTAGTCAAATGGACTTGCCCGTGTTAAGAAAGCGATTGGAGCGATACCTGGATTTACGGACAGGCACCCGCGGGAATCGTTTTGCTTTAAACTTGTTCCATAAACTCGCGCTTATCTAGATACAGTAGATAAAGTAAACGAAATATATCCGCACGTGGGGCCTTTAATGCTAATAATTTTCGTTTATAATGTACAATTTTGGGTTGTAGGCACTTGGAATACGTAGTCCAAAAAAACTTCCTTATTGGACTTACTTGTGTCAGCCAACTCAAACAAAAAAAAGGTTACTCATAGTCAACAGATATAATAACATTAGTCCATAGTTCTAATGCATAAAAAAAAAATTAAGGACTAATTGAGAACCTCCTCTTGCCTTTTTATATAAGAATTAGTGTTATTAAAAATAAGTATACAACCCACGTTACTGTAAGCAGTTACAGCATACGCTAGCAAGTTGTCACTTGACTCTTTAAAAAGTGGGTACATTTCGATTTAGGTCAACACAGGTTAATCTCTCTCGAGAAAACCTGCGTTAATCGGATCGTAAATCGCACAAAACTGATTCAATCCTTAATAAACCAATTCGAACTTGAAACATGTTTTTGTAATTTGTACGCATTTATCTCACATTAATACTTATTTAATTCGAATGAGACACACAATATCACCAATACCTAGCTGATTAAGATGCGGTTCCGTAAACTGGGGTTACTTTGATTCGCGGGGTAACATTGGTCACCTATTTTTTTACTAGAAATGATTGGTTTAAATACGAGCTTAAGAGTTTAGTAAAAACACATTCTTTATAGTTCAAAAATTGATGACTAATGATACCCCGTGATTCAAAATAACCCCAGTTTACTGTTCCGAGAGTTTATGTTGGTGCGTGTCATATCATGTTTAATGAATGTTGGGTTCTCGTGGAACCTGACATGGCGCTACCCGCGTTAAACTGACTTCCCAAGGGTCCTACCGCGGCTTGTTAACCCTCTACCACATAGGAATCCAAAGAGCCGCGACAGTGCAGGAACCTCGGTCAGTGTATGTTTATGACATTAATTAATCTGCCGAGACATGCCAGTTATTTATAATACAATGTTGTTGTTTGTTTTCTACGTACAATAAATTATACCTAATAGTTTGTGAAAGTTAAATATACCTTTCCAATTTACATACAGTTGTTTGATTATTTTAATGATAGATATTTAAAGTAGGCAACTAAGAATGACATAAATCTTTCAGGCATATGGTGTATTTTTGGTGTATGGATTAACCGTCAGTTCATACTTTTGGAAGCAAGTACTTACCTACGTTTTCTAAGCTGTGGCAATTCATGGCAAGGCATTCCTAACACTTACTTATTATGGGAGCGGGGAGAGTCAGTGGCATAAATGAACTTTATGTTTGAACAAGTATTGGGTATTGTGCTATTGGACCCGCCTGCCAAGCGTGACGACTATGGCTTCAACTCCCCCATTCTGAAATCGCTCCTTATGGCAGTCTATGGGCGAGGCTCGTATCCAGCAGGTTGACGTTCGTGGCTGATAAGAGGAGACAGCAAAAGCATAAAAATTATAGTTGGTTAATTTATGTCACTTTACGTTTATCCGCCCAAGAAAAACCTCGGCTCGCCCACGATCGCGCATATATTATACTTATTACACGGCTGCAATCTAACTTAGTAACTGTGTTTCTAACACGATCTTCTTATAAATATAATGTCTAATCAACTTGTTATTATAATAACCAATACAGATATGATATAACACATACTCGTATCATTAAAACGTGTATGTTCTCGTATAGTATTGACACTTTAAGCATTTTTTTAAATAGTTATTTCTCATGAATTTGATAACAAAGCCAATAATTAATCCGACATGAATCAATATTGTTCAATAACGAACCATTCCCTGAATAAGCCCCACGGCGTCGGCGCGGCGGCGCGGCTAACAACTTGTTTTAACAACTCCGCTGCCTCGCGCTCATTCAAAAAATTCTAATTGCGCACCGGCACTCGGCCGGAAACAAAAAACTGGGCCGGCTCGAGTATAGGAAATTACTGCCTTGAATTTAAATCATTTTAACGACATTCTTTTGCAAACTGTTAACGACACTTTTCCTTTGGTTGTGTAACTTTTGAAAAGTTGTTCGCGTTTTAAAAGTTGACGTTCTTAATTTGTATTCACTTTGGACACGTCCATAGAGCATTTATAGTTATAATACCTATATGGATAAATTTATTCGTACCTATTTAGTGTGTTCTAAATATGCACTTGCGCTAGATCACTGTATTCTAATCTTTCAAATAAAGTAGAATACATTCGTCTGTAATAGAGAATTAACGCAATATAATAGTATATTATTTTTCATTACTTCTTCTTTGTCTATTAGTTTTGAACGTACGTGGTGTCAATGTCAATCACATAAATCACATTAACGTAGTAGCTTCAATAGTCTGTGCTACTAATAAAATGAATGATTTGGTAATAATATATATAAAATAAAGAATTACTAAATAGTATATTTTGATCAAGAAAAGTTGTCAATATTGGACAACCATACATACAAGTAGGCACATGTACGGTCAGTGACTTTAATTGTTGAGCCATTTGAAGGTTCACTTTACATTGGGCATTTAGTAGAGTAAGTCTTAACAAAACAAAATCACTTGAACCGGAAGCGCGACAATTATGCCTTTGAAATGATTATGTTCCATTTATTTTAGCAGTGTTGGTTAGTAAATAGCGAATAATTATCTGCCAGGAGTGACATTCTCTTATGTTATGACACGTTTGTAAAAGAAATTAACGACTGAATGAAATCATTAATATTTCCATAAATACGGTAATATTATTTGTTTTTTTTTGTTGGATAAAATTCTTCCACACTTAGATAAAAAATACAAGTAAAAATGTAAAAAATACATGGAACACACAGGGTAGAAAATGTTAGACAACACAAAAATAGCTAAAACAATGTACACATTCCAAGTAATGAAAGTAGGTGTTTCGCTTCGTAGAGAGCGGACATTATTCCGAGGGCGCCAGGAATAACAATGAGTGCAAATAGCTGCAGTAATGGGAGCTCTGCAGACACTACCAGCGGCACAGTTAACTTATATAGTAACAAATTATAAACTTATATCAACGATATAAGGTTTATAAACTGTCATCACTTGAGATTTATCAGCTTGCGAGTATTGCAGTTGGTACTGACGCTGCGTGATTTGTTGACGCTGTGTATTTCGTATATGCTTCATTTATATGCGAGGGATCAGCATAATTGCTGTATAAACTAATTTAAACTTTCACGATTTCCACACATAATTACAAAATTATTAAACGGGACTTATAATTGCTTTACATCAATTAATTGTGATATTGAAAATTGACAATCAATGCCCTGCGATCTACATTGACATGTTAATAGGTAGGTACAGTATCGTATATATAAAACAGGGGGTCAGTAAATCGCGCAATCAGTAGTGGTTGAAAGAGAAAATTTGCTGCGTCCATTGTATCTACAAGATATTTATTTATTTGAATATATTGCATGCCGTGTGATGCCGGCTGAATATGCCGTGTGACGCCGGCTGACTAGAATAGCACCACCCCATCTCCTCCCGCGGGCGTCGTATGAGGTGACAAAGGGAAAAATCCTACGGACGGGCAGCAGCGTCCGTCGAAACCCAACCTACAGCTACTGATGATACATGTCATATTTGTGGGAGGCCTATGTCCAACAGTGGACTGCATACGGCTGAAATGTATTTGAATATATTTAGCCTTTGACGATATATCCAGAGGTCGCAGGATCGAACCCCGGCTTGTACAGTCAGCGTCATATAGTTTAGATACTACCAACTATATGACGTTGACGACCAACTATAAAGTTTGGTACTCTATAGAATTTGTATGGTGTAACGAACTATTTGACTACTTTGAATGCTGCCAACTATATGACGCTGACGGCACCAATGAGTTTTTCAGAACTTATGTACGAACCATTAATTGATATTTACCAGGCCATCATATTTTGCCATAACTCATGTTTTGGCAAAATGCCGGGATAACGCGAGAAAGATGATAACCTTTGACGATGGTCCGTGACTGAAAGCGCAACAACATCAGAATACGAGAAGGCAATGCAAATTATTTACAATTGTTCATGTTCCATTTTACCCAAATGGCATGTGTAACGTACACATGCAACTTCACCCAAGCACGAAATAGTCCTAACTAGTATTAAATTGGGCACTAACAAGTAAAATTAGGCGCTTCCAACACAACTTAAAGTTATTACGGGATGAGAATTTAATATCCCACTCGTGCATTCGCATTTCCAACTAACGCTTCTTGAATTTAATGCAAGCAAGTTACCAGTCACGTACACGTGTTGCATGCTTGTTGTGTTAGCTCACAGTTCTAACTTTCTATGGTAAATGTTTCGCAATACGAATACATAAATGATACCTTCTGACAGGTTCCTAGTTGGTCCATCATAGGTAATATTGACACTTCACACTAGGTAATATTATCTTTGTGGGTTGATGACTTACTCAATAATAAATAAACATACTTAAGGCTGCGCCGAAGAAATTGCAGCAGAATTTCGTTTTAGATAGCTTTTTTGTATTGTTAATTCTTAATCTTAGTCTGTGCGTCATCAGTTACATATTTAAGGATTAACTAAATAAATCATACGACTCAGAAACACGATTACTTAAATTTTGCTTTATAGAAAAAAGTGCGTTATCCAATGAGTAAAATCACATTAAAAACTTTTTTCAAATAGCTGAAATAATGTTAAAAATACTAAGTCAAAACACTCCCATACAGGCATACATATTTATAAGTAGTATGTCGACTTACAGCTTCGAAGAATGTCGGGTGTCGTAAGTTCGTAAGAGATAAAACTGTTTGAGATTCGTTATTTGTACGAATACATTGTAATAAAATAATAAAAGCACCATTTACGAAATAATTTATGTAATATTTATTTTTAATTTAAAAATTATTTTATTTACAACGGTTGCTCGATGTGACGTCCTTCTTGTGCGATACATACACGGGCCCTCTTAAGTGTTTGTAAATGAACTTTTGTTAACATTTGCGGGGTAATTAGAGCAATGGCAAGGCGTACGCGATTCTTTAGTTCTTCTAGGCTGTGCACTCTTTGAATGCCTCCGTGTATATATATATATAATATAACACTATGAAGGGGACATAACTCTCGCGTACTGACCAAGAAATTTATTAGATGTCTATCTATTTAATTATTCGGACGTCCATAGGATTAGCGTACCTACCTATTCCACTTCTTTAAGGTTTACAGAAACCTGCCTGTACCATTACGTACGGTACGGACTATTTTAATAACGTTATTTAAAACACGCCCACTCTAAGCAGTCTGGTTAGTTTTCGACATACGTTTCTGAGTCTACATGTCGGTGGCCTATGTGTATATGTAGCATTCGGCGGGAGGTGGTTCTACGGCGTAGCACCTTGAAACGTAGCTAGTAACTTTGTGGCAAGTGGCAGACAATACCATCATCTTGTTGATGTGTAAAGTATTATTAAAATTGTTTATACGCATTTCATTAATACTACTGGTACATGTAAAGTAGTTAGTCAGCTGTTTAAGTAATTCGAAATAGGTAAATATTGTTTCTTTTTTCCCCGTAAGTAAATAGATCTCACGTTCATATCATCACAATATATTCGCATATTAAAGTTAGATCTGTCCTGGAAACGTGAAGTATTTTTTTATATCTGTTTTATTTAGGAATCTTTGTCTCTGAGACCATGTCCGCTTCGTTAGGCTTTACATAGTATATCATCATAATTATTCAGTACATAAATATAAAAGTAAATAATATAAAATTACAGAAGCAAGTCGGTCAATAAAAAAAAAAAACTATTAACAAATATTGTAGCTCAGGACCGCCAATATCCACTGAAAGACTCCGACATCGGTGATTGAAATAACTGTTTCCTCTTTGTTCGAGTTTTGACACATTCCATTAAGAAGTGCTGCACATCCTCCACCATACCGCATTCTTCGTAGTTTGGAGATTCTGATTTTTCATGAGGTGTCAAACTACATAAGACGTCCATTGCTGAACATAAGCCTCTTCCTTGGACATCCACTTGTACCGGTTGGAAGCGACATGCATCCAGCGTCTTCCGGCGAACTTAATGAGGTCGTCTGCCCATCTTGTGAGTGGACGCCCTACGCTGCGCTTGCTAGTAGTCTCCACTCGAGCACTATTCGACTCCATCGGCCTTTATTTTTAGTTGAATTTTATTATTACTTTTAATTATATATTTTTGAATAAACTCTCATATCATTTATTTGCTAAAAGCACATATGACGTTTATCGCCTACCGGTTCATACCGTACCGCGTCGCCTGATACTAAACTATTTATACCTCAAAGCTACATTATTCGTTCGACGTTCGTCGGCCTCGTATGATCTGATTCGGTTTCAGCCGCTATCTCCCGCGACCGCGAGCGTGCCGTCATCTAAGTGACGTGACATCCTCCAGTAGTAAGCTCATAGATCAATAGACCGGCAAAGCATACAACTCGTTATTTAAATCGAAATAAAAATAGAAAAATTTGACTCGCAGCGGGACTCGAACCCACAACCACTGGATCACTAGCCCAGTGCACTTCCAATTGTGCTATACGAGTACCGCTGAGACTTGTCGAATTTTTCTATCTATCCCTCGTCGTATACGTCATCATGGGTGACGTGTAAACACATCTACCGCCAGCGTATTGAACACTAAACGGCATCGAAGTCTCAATTCATATTGATTTTTTCGATTTAAATATCGAAGATATTCGCTAGCAGACGTTTCTGCATAATAATAAAAAAAAAAACATACAACTCGTGTTCAGTAGATAGATACAAATACATTAAATATACAGAAAACGTCCATAACCCAGGAACAAATATTCCTAATCATCATCTTCCTCGCGTAGTCCCGGCATTTTGCCACTGCTCATGGGATTGTGAGGTCCGCTTGGCAACTAATTCTAGGAACTAATTCTAATTTTTACGAAAGCGACTGTCATCTGTCCTGTCAACCCAGAGGGTAAACTACTTGTGATTAATATTTTCTCACGATAATTTCTTTCACCGAAAAGCGACTGCTAAATATCAATTGATATTCGAACACAAGTTCTGAGAAAACTCATTGGTACAAACCGGCGTTTGTACCTGCAACCTCTGGATTCGTTCTTATCGCTGGGCCACCAGCACTTAAACAAGTATTTGTCATCAACACGAATAAATGCCCTTGCCAGGACATAAACCCGGGATCACCCGATTCATACATATATGTGCTATGGCGGATGGCCGATGGGGTCGAAAACTGCTCAGTTGGTTACTACGTACCGGAAAACGTGGTGTGAGTAGACCTACCACACGGTGGTCCGATGATCTGGTCAAAGTCGCAGGAACCCTCAGACTAGCTGGAGACAAACAGCGCTGGATCCCGTTTTGGTGATCCTTGTGGGAAGGCTAGGTCCAGCAGTGGACACCTTTCGGCTGAAGCATACATTATTTATCATGAATAGAAAAATAGAACTTAGACAAATCACTATTAGTTAATATCTATCCGTTTGACATTGTACCTGTGTGATACATGTATTGCGGAATCTGTATGAGGTAATCTATGAGTGAATGCGACACTATTTCCGAGTACACCAGGTACGGTTTCACAAACTTATCTGAACTAACGTAAAGTCCTTATAGCAGTAGAATAAAGTCGGTTATTATTTGCCTCGTAAGCAAGTAAGATGGGTGTACTCGTATCTGTACCTTCGGGAATGCATAATCAATCTTAGATATAGGTATATCGGGTTCGTATGACAATACCTACTATATAAGAGTTGCGTAAGAATCTATGAGTCTGTCGTTTAAAACGAAAATATATGAATAAACTTACATGAGACATGTTTAATAATTAACGATTAACACGGTACTACTTACGTTTATTTAGTCACTCGCGCGACATGTTTCGGAGAACATAGGCCTCCATTTTCAAGCACTAAGAGTGCTGAGTGTCCGATCGGTTCGCCGCTCGCGTCACCGGCCCGTCGCGCACTCAACATGTCGCGCGAGTGACTAAATAAACGTGAGTAGTACCGTGTTAATCGTTAATTATTGAAAATATATGATTTTCGTTTTAAACGTTATTTTCGTTTCTGATCAAAGGATTTTGATCCATCTTTAACTATCCTTTTTTTTATTTTATTGGCTACGAGGTTTCAAAGGCAAATTTATGTACTATTTTCTATTCAGGAGCCAGGGTTGCACTTCAAAGTAAAAAAATTTTTTTTTACTTTTGTTTGTTTATATTCATCTATACGGATATTACCTAATTATTTATTTACACCAGATTATATCCGTTAGTTATTATAAAAAATAAAATATAAATTATAAGTACACAACTGTACTTGCTTAGTGAGATATAAATTGCCAACAGAAGCGGGTGTTTGGGTATTTCTAAATTTGAATATTTGTGATACATATCAACAATATGAACATTTACAGTTTGAACTTGGTCACGACACACGCGTTGAAATAATCGCCCGAAATATTTCTTTGAAAAATAAAATGTAAAACTCGCAATCAACTGTTTCAGACTCAAATATGTAGTTATACGCGAGCCCTGTTTCCGCCGGCACACTAATGAATAGCTTTTTTTGCGTTATTGCCTCATATTCGTAAGGAAATTACAGTGGGAAAGGGAATATTCAAATGAGTATATTCCTATTTAAAACGTTGGGTGTTTTATCTCGCGGAAAATATTGCGAAGAAATGTTAATGCTATTTTTATATGCGGCCGAGCTGTTTTTGAATTTATATTCTGAGTGAATGTAAATAATCCGCGTGGGCTTGCTGGAACACGTTTATAACGGTGTAAATATGCGTAAAGTAATTAAAAGCTGCTCTGAGTCCCTCAATCTTTTGTTTTGCTTTTGGATTAGGATCCATGTCAATAAAAGTACAAATTGTGTTTTTATTCCGTCTTCTCTACAGTCGCCATCGGATATATAGGAGCTGAAATATCTGAACATGCACTTTATCACCTTGATAAGTAATAGAGGCGTTGTACAGATATTATGACGATGTACACCACAGTAGGTAGGATTCATGAGGTAAAAGAACAGATGTTTCTTAAGCCCTTAACTGTTTTACCTAATTGCAATTACATACGATAAATAAGTTAATGATATGAACTTACTTCAGGAAAACGGACTAATTTATATGTATTTAAGTAAGCTAATCAAAATATCTAATAATATAATTTGTTCCGTTACTAAAAACTAGAAATACCTACCTTTTTCGTTATGTTATTTAAATACTATATTTATACACTATACTTACCTACTTAAACATTCCGAGGAAAAGCCTGGATAGAACCTACAGACGGCTGTAAAGAAACTATAACGAACTTCTTTTTTTTATAATGAACATACACGAAACCTTCCAAGGGCGGTTTGAAAATTAAGCTAAACAGAATATTCAATGAAAATAACAAGCTGTTTTGAAGTCTCAGTATAAGATTACGTCTGTGATGAATTTGTGAACATTAATAAAGCTGAGATTTTTTATTTGTACTTACCTAAATAAACCGTTTCCGGGCGTATTAAAGCGACGAATATTGCTTTTCCTTATCGTTCCAAACTTCTCTCTTGATGTTAATTAACTTTGTTTAATTTTCATATTTTTAATTTTAGTACACCTAAGCAGTCCCTAAGTTGTACAGAGTCTAAGTTACAGAATATTTTGATAAAAGTATTATTGGTAATTTTATAATAATAATTTCACAATAATTAACATCGTCAAAACTTAAAGAGATTGTAGAAAAATACTAATCTAAAAGTACGCGTCTAGAATTAAAAATGTTATTAATAAATTATAATTTAAAGTTATGTTACGTTAAAAATCTCTTATCTTTACACGAAACTATAATTATGATTTATTCAAGTTAATTAGACTAAACAAACCTATAATATCTCCTAGTCTATATAGTGTCTGCCCACGAAATTGTGTGCAGGAATTGGGTTCGAATTCCGAAATAGGCATTTCATTGTGTGTTTCATCAGTAATATTAGTTTCTGAGTAGATAAATGTTTCCAAGTCGTCAGAGTTGTGTTACTAGGACCATTTTGAGCTTACTATAGCGCTTAGGTCGATTGAACTAAGATATTCCAGAAACATTTAATTATTACTTACAGAGTGGACAGCAATACTAGTCTGTAGCTTGTAAATGCAAAGTAAAATTACCTACACCTTTTTCAGAATCATTTATTCGTGAAGTCAAATATAGGTATTATACAACAATACATTGTAGAATATGGTACAGTAGATTGTCACTATGTTGTGCCCAAGGGCCATGCGAAGTTGATTAAAGATCACTACATAGTGCATAATTATGAACTAAATTACATTTTTATGTCAAACTTTGGATGAGCTTAAAAAAAATTCGTGTTGTCTTAAGTTTAATACAAATAAGTAAAAAATCTAGGTATTGAACAATATTTCATTAAATATAATTAGCTTGAAGTTGTAATATAATTAACTTTAACCTAATTAGAAGCAACGGGAGCCGAGTACGCTTTAGACTCCAGCGAGCGTGATGCGTCGAGATCGTTCATCTGAGCCCAGCCACCTGGCAACGGCTTAATAACTTGTGCTTTAAATTTTAACTTAACAGCTACACATAGATTTTTATTATTTACTTTCTCAACAGTTGGATTGCGTATGTTTGTACCTAACAAATATACTCAACCCAACTAGGTATCATTTTATGCAATACACCCAAAATGGACAGCCTTAAGTTGTCTATTTCGGTATTTTTTCACAAATAAGGCTTTACAGCTATTACTTGAAACGGGATGGTTACCATGTAGGTATGTTAGTTTGAATGAGTTTCCAATGCGTCTGATTTAAAACAAAATGTGCGAAATGAGTCTCAAGTGAGCGTTAGTAGTGATGGTGATATTCAACAAATAAAGCGCATCAGAATTAGGGTAGATCGCTACGGAGTGTGGGTTGACCACCGTTAAATCTCGCAGTACTTCAGTGATTCCGTGAGAATGGCGCTTGCTACAGTGCCGAAACATTGGAAACTCATTCAAAGTAACATATACCTAAGGTTAGTTACTTTTTTAGTAGTAGTTATAATGTGAACGATCATATTAACTAAAAATCGTAAGTAACGCATTAATAATGTCATCGGCAAAATTGTAAAAACATCCGCGGAATACGAACAACTTAATGTACACTGCCGCATTATTATTGAACAGTAGCAGCAGAAGTGGCCAAGCGTTCTAAGCGGGTGAGGTGTTCAAAATGAAATCAACACACCTTCATTGCCAATAGAATAAAGCGTGTAGATCATTCTGAACAACCAACTCGCTTAACCATTTCTGCTGATTTAAACTTTCACGATTTTTACACATAATCAAACTAAAAGGGACTTATGTCGCTTTAGTAACGTCGAAGCTTTTTTTAAAGTTTATGTACCCGGTTCGGTCCGTTGATTAAACGAATAGTCTTGCCGTGTGCGGACGCCAACTTGCCTGCCAAGCGTGGCAACTATGGCAAATCCCTCCCAAGATGATATTTGGGGGAGGCCATGTCCAGCAGTGGACGTCTTACTACTGAAATGATGTATTATGTAAAGATATCGACATACATTTATATATCTTTGCACATCGCCTTAACGTGAGGTAAGATTAATATTTTCCCAACTTTTGTCTTAAGACTGCCATCTGAAACATTTACGGCTGACCGGAAGACTTTACGGGGCTTACGTTTGACAATTTGTCTCCAGAAATTCCAGCGAGGAAAACATTGAAAAGAAAAATGCATGTTAGAGATAATTTCTCGTCGTCTGTAAATTGTCCGGGGAGACGGGTTCCTACCCATTTCCGTATACGTAGCCGGCTTGACTGCTTTGCTAATTTAAAATGTACGTAGGCCAATGTAATTCTTTGCTTCTTTGTCAAATTAGCATAATAAAATTGCGTTGTATTTCTGTCTTGGGTTTTAGCTTGTGTTCGTAACATTATACTCGTATAGAAGATCTGCCTAAATTATGTCATTAAAATAAAAAAAAGCATACATATTTTTTTTTGCACTTTACTCTGTAGGAATCGGTTACCCGAACATATTATCAGGAACTGGGCCAATTATCAGTACAGTATCAGCCCGTAGGTACAAATACATATATGTATATATTATTTGTATGTCTTTCCCGTAAACGGAACAATGGTGTTCAGGACATTCGGGAGCCATACGGAGCTGGATTGAGCCATCGCGTAGTAATTTCCCTTTCGACAATTTAAAGGAATGTAAGGATGTGGCCCCTGTCCGTGTCATGTAACCCAGAGGCAGCACCCACTATGGTGTAAGGACTGTTGAGATTAAATTGAATATAAAATGCACTAGGCTATTCGGGTGAAATCGATGAACTAATATTTATTATTATAAAAAGGTACACAGATACATAGCATATGTCCCACAAAACGGTTTGATGGTGGGATCGAAGCTAGGAGGATATAACCAATAGGTATGGAGCCGACACACGCACTAATTTCTATCGGAAAAATTCTGCCGTTTTCGGCGTGAGGGTGAGGTAACACAGATAAATAATGTTACCACTAATGCATTTTTTACGTGCGTCAATACACACGCACACGACAAAATTATCAAACACTAGCATAAACTATATTCACACAAGTTCAAGAACTATGACTGGCGGCCGAGTAATTTTGGCAGAGGGGAACGCCTGTTAATGGCTACTCCATATTGGTTATATCCTCCTAGGATCGAAGTCTCTCTTTTCTAATAGTATATCTAATTAGCTTATCCTATTTTATACTATTTATAAAGTTATTAAATAAAGGTACATCTAGTTTTATTGGCTTTCCGTCTGATATCTGCGGGCCGGCAGTTTAACATGAAGGGTAGGTATTACTGCTTACTTATTTATGTACTGGGACAATCTTACCTACACAAATCGATCTAGTCTCCATAGTAAGCTCATAATGTCTAGGGCTGTTAGCACTATACCCAAATGCGATACGTATAACTACATATATACTACAGAAACCAATGTAGGCAGTGTCCCTACCCACAACTGAACACTAGGAAGCCGTTGTTGAACGAGGGGAACAATGTATAGTAATTACCTGTCTAGGTATGCTACGCCGCGGGGCCATTAAAACAGCTAGGTTCTTCAAATATGCTTTGAGCGTAAATGCAATTTGCCATTAAGAAATTACGACGTTAATTTAATCACTCTGCTTAAGTGCCGCGGCGGGGCGAGCAATGCAAGCTACGGTAACGGCTCCAGCCATTACTATGATTTCATTAATTTCTTATTGAGTTAGCTAAACGCTTCGTTTATTAGAGCATTCATTGAGGCATAAAATATAATTACCTACCCTTAATAATTATTGAGACAAACGATCACTGGATCGGCACTATGGGTGCAAAACTTGTTAAGCGAACGTAAAACTTAAGTTATATTGTCGTGCCGTGTGCGGTCGCCAACTCGCCTGCCAGACGTGGTGACTATGGCGAAATCAAAATAAATATTTTAATGCAAACATTTATTGCGTGCCCTACTTTATTACTAATAGTCGGGCGATAGGGAACTATCGTAGTTTCGAAAAAAGATTATACAGTTTTCACTTGTCTGAAAACAGTAAATCGAGATTAAATTAGTTGCCATTCGGACCCCAGGCTCCCAAGGGCCATGCCAAAATGCCGGGACATCGAGAGCATGATGACGTGTTGCTAGGGGGGCGATTAAAAATAGCCTTCACACAAAGGCTATTAACTTGGATAGGTTCGTTAGGAACCTTGTGTCCCTTAGAGCGGAAATAAAAGTCGCGCGAAGCGGGGCTTCGTCGACTTTCTGGCGCGTCCTAATTAGCCATTGAATAGGTAGATATAGACAAAGTATTTAATAATAAATTTCGAAGTTTTGATAAAATAAGATAATTTATTTCGGATTCACTATTAGTTGTGCTTACAAGTTGATAAACGTTACGACGGAATTTTAATAAGCGGCGATTTGAACCATGTAGAAATTAAAACTGCGACAAATTAAGATTTTGGAAAAAAATCGAATGGTTTTCAAGATTTTGATATTCGGAATTACGTTTGTCCCTAACGGTTGCTCATGCCGCGTTCGATATTTATAATACTGTGGGTAAATCTAATACGGGCGAAGAATTAAACCAAACATAGGATTTACAAGTATCATTCACTAACGGTTTTTTTTAATTATAATAATATAAATAAAATATACTTAATATAAATATTACGGGACAATTTTACACAAATCGACCTAGTCCTACGGTAAGCTCAGTAAGGCTTGTGTTATAGGTACTAGACGACGATATATATAATAGATAAATACATATAAATACTTAAATTCATAGAAAACACCCATGACTCAGGAACAAATATCTGTGCTCATCACAAATAAATGCCCTTACTGGGAATCGAACCCAGGACCATCGGCTTCATAGGCAGGGTCACTACCCACTAAGCCAGACCGGTCGTCAAATTACTACGGTTTTTATTATACTTATTATACACGTGTATGTAATTAATTTTTCAAAAAAATAATAATAAGCGAATAAGCTTTTGAAACTAATTGTCAGCGAATGTTTGAATCGAGTGTGTGGTATTACATCGCGGCCCGAATTATTTTGTTTGGATAATACATTTTCGGTACTTCTAAGCTAAAAGTTATCTCAATTTTTTCTTATGTCCTATGCTACCCACCGTTAAAAGATTCACCCATATTAGATTAACACACTGTATAAATGTTTAGATAAGTAAAATAAGCTGCCCACCAGTAATTTTAGCGTCTCATATTTTTAGTGAGGTTTTGTATAAAATATTATTTTAAATAAAAGTTACACATCTAATTTCACAAAGACAACAAATATTTATTTATATAAACTAAGGTACGCCGATAATAAACTTCTAAAACGTAAAGAGTGGCTCGTTCAGCATTGGATGAGGCCACAGAAACAGAATATATAACTACTAGGAAAAAGGTCTCGTCTCTTAGTGTTCCATTATAAAATATAATACTTTTATAATTCTGCCAATCGAAATTACAAACAGCAACCTACACGCACAATATATATACGAATGTTAATCGCTTAAATGGAAGTTAGGCTATAAGCTATGAAACTCAATCCTAAATTGAAGGGCTTTGAGGAATCTCGATACATGCAGTGGATTTATAGCGTAAACATTACCACATGGGAGTATAGGAGTGGCGTTCATACACCCGATTGCCACCGGCTTGACATCTATTCGTACAGTACAGTACCTTTAGGTGAGCAGTAAAGGCTAATTTAGTCAGGATTAATTATCTACTTTATGGTATCGTAATAAAATATCATCATCATCATCATCATGTCAGCCGAAAGACGTCCACTGCTGGACATAGGCCTCCCCCAAAACCACCCAAGAAGACCGATCCTGCGCCTTCCACATCCAGCGGTATCCCGCGACTCTAACTAGGTCGTCGGTAATAAAATATGCTGTTTGTTAATTATCACCAACTCTATCTATGTATAAGCTACGAACTTCCACTGCCGGACATAGACCCCCATATACCGCCACAGGTGTGAACTCAGGGCATTGGGCTACAGCCACCGACTCCCAGCAACTCATACAAGTTCATCCATCCATCTAGTTTGCCCATCAACGCATTATGCACTAATCAAACATACCTAATTACCTAACAACTCAAGAACGACTAATGAAAACTTTAATAATTAATAACTTACTTATAAACGGCTTTCTAGCCAAGTCGCTAGTGACTCTACCTACGAAGAAGGGGGCTCTAAGTATTACTGTTATTAAACCTGCCCCAAACTATAGCTCCTCAGCCGTCACTTTGGTGGAGGGCATGAATACTAAATTGATCGATGTGCATTTGTCGATGTTGCCATATGCCATCAATTGGATAACAAGAATAACATGGATAATTGGATGCGATATTCGACATTGCACCCTGTACCCTTACCATGAGTTGTGACATTGAGGTTTTCGATAACGAGTATCGAAAACCTCAATGTCGCAACTTAGAGTTTCATCATCATCATCATCATCATCATTATCATCATCATTAGGTTATATAGTAGTCTACTGCTGGACATAGCTCTCCTCTAAAGAGCGCCCTGTCTTCAGCTTTCCGCATCCAGCATCTGCCTGCAATTTTTCACAGATCGTCATCCCATCTGGTCGCAGGGCGTCCCACACTACGTTTTCCGAGTCGCGGTTTCCACTTAGAGTTTACTATCACCATGCATCTCGCTTATATTATTTTAGTGCGAAAGAGATGTACAGATAGTAAACGCGGTAAGGGTACTGTTAATGATCACTACAATTGAGAAGCTCTCGCAAGTTGTTCCAGCAACGTTCCGTTCACAGGCGCACGCTCATCCTCCTCGCGCTTCGCCGCCCGCCGCCGCTCCTCGCTCCGCTGCGCCGCCACGAATAGATCGATGCTTTATTTACATGTAGAGGTCTATTCGTATACTTGTTATTAATGTCACACGAATTCGGTGAAGTTTTATTATGTGTTATTACAAGTATTATCAGCTTTTAGTACTAGTAGTATTAGTATATAGCAGGCTTAAAAACAGATCGTGAAGTTTTGTGTTTAGCACAAATTAAATTAGTAATAATTTACCAATCATGATTTTTTTATTATTTAATTTGCGATATGTAATGAAACTTGTTTAAGGAAGTTCTGCACAGTTACACGTTTGACGTACGCATGACACGCATTGATCCGTAATGGAAAATAAAATTACCGCTCAACCATAAACTTCTTTTAATTGTTATTAAGTATTATATATTTTATATTATAATATATCTGTATATATTATAATACGTGAAATAAATATTTTATAGTACTTAGAAACCTTACCAACGTTATGTTATTTTAGCTTCCTAAACAATTACTTTGTAAGTATATATTATAGTTCTATCAGTACGTGAAGTTTTAATTGACTATCTCACTCATTTCCTCACTAAATACTGCTGCCGTAAAGCTTGAGCTGAGGAAATCAGGCGAGCTAATTGCGTACAGTTCATGGGTTCGCATTAACCGCTCTCACAGTATAACGAAAACAGTACCATAGTAGATATTGAAACGTAGGGCAGCTCGTTAGGGTATGGTATTATAATGAAAACATGTCAAATTCAAGTCGAATATCAATAGCGCCTTGTGCATATTGATCTAAGATTAAGGCTAGGTTATATCTTAGGTTGATATCCAATGGGTTTTCAAGACAACCTCGAGAAGGTTGAGTTTTACTTAGATAATCAAGCCAAATTTGTGGCATGAGTTGTGAAGAGCATCCGTGTACTTCTGAAGTGACTCCATTGAGGTAGCCATAAAACAAACGTTGTTGGCGTATAAAACCTCCAAATTGGGATGTTTGTTGTACATAGTTCTGTTACGGGAAAGATAGCAAATACTCCTTTGTCAATATACCTGCTTCGAGGTGGGAGGAGTATGCTCGTTCGTCCCAGACCTGCAGCAACGTATGGTTTGCAAGGGTGTGGACTCTTTCTAAACTCAGTGTCTAGAAAACCTTGATGCTAAATCAAAGCTCTCCTATAACTCGGTTGGCAAGCTTAGTAAAATATGAATTAGACTTGATGGAGTCGCTGTCGCTGAATATGGTTTGGACGACATGATTGTGAGGGTGATGAACTAGGATATGTTAAACTCCATTTAAACTTCTATGATAATTATTCTCTGGCTAGAGCGACACGTGAAGTACTGGAGTAATATACTGTTTTTTATCCGCAGTAACTGTATTCAGCTCAGAGTTAAATAGTTGTTCAGCCCCTGTGCAAAAGTATATAATACAAGTATGTAGGGTTATGGCACCAATGTTGGACACTTTAAGCTGACAAACACCAATGATGGACACTTAGTTCTTAATAGAAAAACCATAACGTTATAAATTGAATATGTATGTCTTGTCAATTACTGGTGCCGTCACCCTAGAATAGAATATAAATTATTTATTCGTAAACACAATTGCATGCGTGGTAAAGTATCTCTCAGTGTTTAAGTCGGTTTGAAAATGGACTACTGTATAGATACCTGCTCTGGCCCTAGCCGGCTCACGCTCCGCCGCCTCACACGCTCCTGTGCCTTATTGCGAGAGCTTAAACGCTATATTTGCATTTATCGATCTTTTCGCTGCCGTGAGTCCTGATGAATTTTACACCTCACTTTATTTACTGTGCTGTTGTAATTATGAGGTTACGGAAAACTTTAACGAGCTCTGATAACTAAATATTCTCAAAATGATGTGTTATATGTGATATTATATTTTTTATTACATTAAATGAGGGTACACATATAATTTTTATACCTTACTAGCTGACCCGGCGAACTTCGTACCGCCTAAAAAGCGACAAAAGTAGTGATAGGTTTCAAAAAACACGGAATTTTTGTGATTTTTTTAGTACTTAATGTCTCAATCAGAGCTGTGACGATTCCAACCAATCAAAAATCATTTTAATCAGTTCAGCCGTTCTCGAGTTATAAGCGGTTGAACAAACCCCACTTTCTTTTATATACAGTGTATAATTCTTATACGGGCGAATCTCTTAACGGAGGGTAGAATAGGACATAAGAAATAAATTTAGATAAGTTTTGCTTAGAAATATGATAAAAATTTTATCCATATAAAAAAATCGGCCCGCAATGTAATGCAACACACTCGAGTTAAATATTCGTTGACAGTTAGTTTCAAAAGCTCATATTGCGTAATGTTCGCAGTACATTACTGCTCAGAAATTTTATAAAAATTAATTACATATGTATAATAGGTATAATTAAAAAAAAACCTGTTGGTTTATGATTATACTGGTAAATCCTATGTCTGGTTTAATTCTTCGCCCGTATTAGACTTACACACAGTATATAGAATATAGATTATTTAGGCCTTATTAAACGTTTACACTGGTTCAGCGAATAAAACGTTTTTGTAATATTTCTAAAATAACAAGAGTTAGGTACAATGTTTGGTTTAGGAGATATTGAGTCTAGTTGATCTAATGAAGCTTCCCTAAAAATTAACATAAGATTCCACTCAACTTTTTTTTTTATGACAAAAGGTGGCAAACGAGCAGACGGATTGCCTGATGGTAAGCAATTACCGTCACCGATGGGCACACGCAACACCAGGGGAGTCACAAGCGCGTTGCCGACCTTTAAGGGGGGTTGGAGCTCTGGGAACCTTACTCGCCATCAGGAACACAACACTACATACCTGGAAGGTAGCAGTGCTATTATGCCTGTGGTCTTCTGTAAGGAGGAGGTACTTCCCCAGTTGGGCTTCTCCGGACTCAAGCGTGATGGTACTTCGCTGTGCCCTGTGCCCGTGATGGTACCTCTCATTGTTGGATGTAGTTTAAGGATATAATCCGGGTCCAAATGAAGTCTAAAACTTTTCTATTACAAGGCTCCTCTTTACCCGACTGGCCCGGTACCGCGAACATCGAAGTTCGTATACTTCGAGCATCTTTTTTTACCCCAATGAAGGCGCCACGAGAGTGACAGAGACAAGCGTCCAAAATTTACGAATATCGTTTTTCGCGGCAGCGCGGCTGGATTCCTAACGAATTAATTCCTGCAATCTTCACGCAATACGCAATCTTCCACTCGACATCATAAAAGCTCAAAGCACTTTCAAGCGCATGCTTCACAAGCTGTTTTGTCTGACGAACGTGCGTGATTAATGTATACAGAATTTCTCACAGTAGGTACCTTAATTATATGTATACATACATATGAAATATTTTTGATTTGCTTTGATTTTTAAGTAGTAATCGAAATTAACCAAGTATATGTGACGACGGGTTCCGCTGTGTACGGGTGGCCGAATTGGTTAAGGCGTCAGCCGCGATAGCTGGAGATGCGGGTTCGAATCCCGTCTCGAACACCGGAGGTCCTCGTCGTTTTTTTTAAGTATATGTTATCTATTCAACTTTTTATATGTATGTATGTCATATGAATCGTTTTTATAAAGTTATTACTTTAAATTAATTAGTATTTTCTATTTTGCAATAGTGATATCTCCTCAAATAATTTACAGCATAAATAAATAAAGAAATACAGGACATTCTTACACAAATTGACTGAGCTTAAAATAAAATAATAAAACCTGTACCAATGTAATAACTCTTTTTGGCCCCACGGATGACTGGTAGAGAATGCCTCAAGGTATTAATTCCGCCATTTGTATGTTTAAGTTTATGTGCAATAAAGATTTAACAAACAAACAAGATTAGGTCTGATTAGACAAGCAATATCCGGAGAGGTCTCAAGACGTAAGATTAGATTAGAAATAGACTACAAGCGCATTAAGTAAATCCAGATTAAGATAAGTTTTATTTATGCCGGTTGCCATAAATAAATACATTAGAAATGCATATTACGTGTATAACATTATTTTATATACCTATAATAATTTCGTTATTCCTTAGATAAATATATGTATGAGTATAAAAACAATCTACTCATTTAATAACTTCGGTGGATGAAGTAAATGGCTTTGTCCAATACCATATGTTTTGTGCATGCATTGACACTTACTAAATGGTTTCACATCATTATCATCATCAGCCTATCCTCATCCACTGCTGGATATAAGCCTCTCCTGTAGCATGCATGTCAAATGCGAAATATGAACACACACTTTATGCATTAAGAAGAGGCGTTATTCAGATATTTGTGACCACCACAGACGATCCGGTATATCTGATAGTGACTGTGAATATTTACATATACACTTTAATTAATACGTAAATAGCATTGCTAGCGAGTTAAACACTCGATTTTCCAAAAAAAAAATGAGTACGTTCTTTGTAATGTCGCTTACAAAGCGTCTTGGTATTGTGTAATGATAAAATGTCAAATGGCCCAAACAATGCTTAATAAAACTGTTATCAGCCCATAGATGGAACATGATAGATGGAACGAGGCCGCAGATACGATTTTTATTACTAACGATTCTATCTCGCGTATTGTCACCGCCATGACTGATGTTCGAACGAATTTCGGGCAGTAAAACATAAGATATGCCAACGTTAGCACGCTATAACACACGTATATAATACACATATGGCTCGATCGGTCGTTACCACGAGCAAAAGCTCCAGGGAAATTTTATAGGTGAATACATTTAACTCTTATAATCATCTGTATTTAGGGTTGAGTATCTCTAGGTGGATTGATGACTCTAGGGATTGCTTTTAAGCGGGTTTGTGATGATTTCGAATGAGGGATAAATGTGATCCTCTTGTAAATTGAAAAGCACTTGTAGTGTTTTTGTTACTTGCTTAACATACAATTAGATTAACAAATTATCTAATAAGTTGTTTTAGAGTGAATTAACTATTTGTTGTTGTTATATATTCTGTCCCATCAGCCAGGAGACAACTGAAGCATACTTTGTTACAAGAAATGTGTGCCTGCGTACTACTGACGCGCTTGTTAGTTGACCCATTAAATATGCTTCTACAAATATCTATGTTTTGTGTATTTAGATGCAATGAAACTGTGGTTTAAAGAGTGACCCAGGGGAACATAACCATGGCAACGAGGGACAAATTATAGTTTATTGAGCCTTTACGCAAACAGCGTAAGAAGAAAAATTGCATCAAAACACCTTACTTACCTGTCTTTGGGGTCTAATAACAGATCTAGTCATGCCACTTAGATCACCATGTAGATTATTGTAATTGGTTTTGTATATTTTACATTTAATATTGCACATGTACCTTATAATTATGTTATGAGCTGTTGTAATTCCAAATAAATAATGAAAAACAAAATACACTAAACCGTGGTAACTTTTGTAAGGAACTTTTCAATAGTATGTTTTAAGCTATTGCATAGCTTCTATCGCGGGCCTTGAGCGCTGGGACCGAATCCAGAAATTCCGTAACGAAAAATCCTCACGCTCCCCACTCCGACGAAATATTAACTCGAGAACGGCTGAACCGATTTGGCTAATTTTGGTCTTGAAATATTCATGGAAGTCCAGGGAAGGTTTAAACGGTGAAAGAGTATGAAAAAAATTCGAGGAATATCGTAAAAAATTAAAATATTGTTCTCCCATACAAACTATATCAACTCCTATAAAACAGTAAGCGCCGCAGGATTTCATACATCTTACGTGTTTTTGCCAAAATGGGCTCTGCTTTCGCTCGAGAAAGGCGGAAGCGCCGCATGATTTCATACATCTTCCGCTTTTTTGCGAGCAAAATAGGTACTTTATATTATTCCAGCACTAAAGTCGTTAAGGCGATAGTTTCTTACAAATAGTTAATAAATTAGCCCTTATTCCCTAAGATATGGCTGTCAAAATCTCTATTGAATGACAAGAGACATGAGATACCTATAGTCGACATCATACATCCATAAAGGTCGGATTATCCCGTATTTACATTTAAAACATATAAAATAATGAATGATGATACTTCTTAGTTATTGTGTTGGGGCGTTCAGATATATACTTTTAAAGATTAAAGTTGACTTTACACGATCTGAATCTAATTATTTTTAAAGTCGGCAATACCTATTGTGTCGAGTATTTAGGCCCTAAGAAGATAATGTGATGAACCTATTATACGGTACCTCTATGGTTGGCAAACTTGATATGTCATTCTGTCACTGGTTTGTCTTTATAATAACCATTATAAATTTGTTTTTTGTTCAAACGTAGTTTAGTGTATAATATTGATAGCGTATTATGCAGTGATCTAACGAAGAATTGTGCAGCTAATGAAGAATTGATTTCAAAACGTGTTTCACCACTATTTTGGTCATCACCCGGCAGTCCCGGGGCATATTTTTTAAAAGAAGAAGAAGAACCATTATTAGTACACAAAAACATTATCTGATATGGCGAGGAGAATACGACCTAAATAGGTCGCCGAAGTCGATCAAATGTGCGACGCATGCGATCAAATGTGCGATCTCACGCACTGATGACCAGTGAGAGACTGATAATGATAACAGTCGTAGTGGTATGGCAGATTTACGTTCCAGAGTGAATAACTATGAAGTGGATAGTCAGAGAATGGAAGAAGTTCGGGGACATCGATCGCACCAGCAGCGAGCACGGGAAAATGAAATTGATCGATTGCGCAGATGCAATGCTCCTGTGAACCTGGAACGAGGAGCATTCTCCTACGATCCGGAAATACACCGATTATTGTCCAACAGTCGTCGCATCTTAACAATATTTTTGTGCATCTAGGACAGGTATTGCTTCTGTTCTGTCGTTCCATCCACTTATTACAAAAGGGACAATGCATTGTTAAAAGTTAATTATAAGTTCTGGAAAATTGTTTCAAAATATCAACAATATTTTCTTTGAAACTTTGGTGACAGTGTTGACAGGTTAATAAACTACTATTAAGTTTGTAATGTGGCGAAGTCGATACAACCTTATTTGTTAACATATGTGTCTATAATCTAATATAATGTGACATGCACCATGGATATGTTTGAGTGATTCGCCCACTTTTTCCACCCTCTATGGAGCCGATACTAAGACTATCTGATGATGCCTTTATAAAGTTGCCGGCTGTAAAATAAATTTAAATGAAAATGGTTTATATTAAGAACTAAGTGATACAAAGTTCACCAGGTCATCTAGTATATAAATAAAATTATAATTGCATAAGTTGATACAAAATGATATGCAATAGCTTTACCGCGGCAGTCCCCGAGTGCCACAAGTCTTTTTTTTTTTTAGTAAATGTTATTATCACATCTATGAAACTTAAGGTAACTGTGAATCTTTATAATATGCTTAATTTCTCACTTACATCAACATTGTGCACTTTCATAGATTACTGTAGGTCGGGTATAGTTAACTGGTTTAAACGCAAACTGTTATGAAACATACGAAAATTTATGTGCGCATATTAACAAATTCCAATTCCATTCCGATTCTATAGCTTTCGAATGTTTACTATTCTCTGCCAATCCAGCAGTTGTTATGAAAAAAAAAACTTTTTTTTTGTGAATCGTCCCGTTCAGCCTTTGGTAGTCGCAAAGCCTATAATGAACAAAAGAGTGTTTGATTGATACGTACACCACAAAACACTATTTTTATTGCTAGGCTACCAACGTAAGGGTTTCATGCCTTTATAAAAAAGAGCGCCAGCCACTTGTTTACTACAAATAAAAAAATGAGATTATGGATGTACATTATGTTATACGATGCTTAAGGGGGCGCCGAGCTTTTCGCGCTACTTGATTTAATCTAATCATGGCGGCTCGCAAATTTAGGAATTTTCGTTCGTATTATTAATAAGATGATATTTTTACATATATAATATGTATACGTTATAGAAAAAGAGTATATGCAAAGTATTAAGGGAATGCTATATTTTTAGAGGTCATTTTGGATGTAATTTCTATATAAAGTGTAAAATTCAAGGAATCTTGTTCCTGAATCGTATAATTTATTTAGCTAATTAATAACTTATGACGCACGAAAACTAAGGTTAAGGATAAACCATACCAAAAAGGTATCTCTAACAAACGAAATCCTGCTGTCACTTCTTCGGCGCAGCCTTAACGTCAGACGCTCCGGCAATCTTACTCTATCTTCGACTACTGATGGGATTATCTGTGCTTAACGAAGTTAAACGCTTAAGTTCATTAATAGGTATACAGATTTGGAATCATTTTTTTATTGCAGGTATTTTTATATTGCAGGTAATTTATTACTGTATAAGTTGACAGCTGACGACGTGTCGCTACTGGTAAGTTTTTCGTAGTTCGAGACACGTAGCGATTTGGAATACATATACACCATTATTACAGCAGTTGTTACTGCCTTCTTCTTTAGGTAGTAGACCTAACGTTTTCCAGAATTTTTAAGGGTCGGTTATAGGTTTCTCCACTTTGCACGACTCTTCCGTCTCGCTTCACGATATCCACGACTACCAGGCATCACTTCTCGGGTCTACCTCAGGGTTAAGGGCTGTTTGGGGCCACATGGATATAGTAAGGAGTTTATTCCCTACGCAATTTCACATGTCACATTTAGGTTATAAAGTATTTGTATGTAGTTATTTTGAGAAAAACACTATTCAAACGCGGCCTTGAAACGGATAAGCTATTCGTGTCTATAACTGATTATTTGGCCACAATAAAAAAAATAGGTACCCAAAAAGTAGTAATAATGATATTATGGTTTTGTTTTGTACTGTTAGTAACCATCCATGTACCGTTGTTAATAATTGCGGTGTAGGTCTGGTCGGTACACCGTGAAATAATTAATGTGAATAGTTGTGATTTACGCAACAATTTGTACTCACTGCAGGTTGTGGTGAAAATACAGAAAACAAGTTTCAGTGATGTTATATACTATTGCTTACTGGCCGTCTGCGAGCGTGTGCCTCGAGCAACAAATCTAAATTTGACATCAAATAATATTTAAATGCCAATTTCTTATGCTGGATGCTAAAGTAAAAATACAGATACATCGTTCGCTCTTGCCAGAAAAGGTGATGTGATTACATAGCCAAGAACCGCATTGGAATTTCTTGTTGTACTGTTTTATGAATACTCGCAGTGAATGTCATGCGCTACTATGGAGGATATTTTACAGGGTTGGGCAGATTAAGTGTCCTAGCCTTATATCGTATATTTTTTCTTAAGTAATCCTACTTTTTTTACCGTATATATCGCACCCTTGGGGCAATAAAGCCACATCTGCAAAATGACAACTTTACAGGAGAGACGTTTAAAGATTCTGCCAATGAGAATTAGTCGATAACTTTTGAATGCTTGTAGATAGGTTTATAAAATTTCGCAAATGTAATTATAAAAATGTACTCTATTCAATAAGATCGAATTCATTTTAATTACTTCATTATTTTCTAAAATTATGGGTTGCATGTGTACTTACGGCTATATTGCTCCAAACCACAACGGACGTAAGTATACATCCACCCTTATTGCACGGATAGCTTCATGACGCATGGGTACAACCGTCTTTGTTTACTGTCATATCATTTTAGAGGTAGGACGTAAGTGTACTAACAACAACTATTTCATTTATATTTTTAATTATAGGTAGTAATTTTTTTGAATAACAAATAAACAAACACACTTAGCGTGATTTATGAAAAAAACTTAGACCATTGTACTTTGGTACTTATCAAAAAAATCTTCTAAAACAACTACTTAAAATTCTGAACAACAATTATTAAATTAACGCTTTAATTAAAACTAATCTAATCTCACTCTTGCTTTTTATTATTTTCTTTAGGTAACCAACTAACTAAAATAAAGTAAACATTTCTATGAAATAATTAAAGTTCCGTCTAAAATAATTAAAACAGATGGTAAAAAAACTTAAAAAATGCCTCTCTTGCTTATCACCAGTGTTTTCAGTTAATCATCTATCCGAATATAAAAATAAAGACTTCTATAACATAATTAAAATTCAGTCTGATATTATCACATGTTTAATTAAGTCTAAAAAAAAGTCCAATCTTACTATATTGGTAAAAACTTAAGAAAATACCCCTCTTGCATTTGAAAAAAGTATTTAATATTAATGTATATTTACTTAACGTTTAATTTAGAAACAATAAAATTATTAATAATTTACTAAGGATTTTTTATGACATTCATAACTACACAAGGGACTTTCCTTAAGTTTTTACATATATAGTAAGATTAGCTTTTTTATTTTTAGTTAAAGTTCTGAACAACAATTATTAAATTAACGCTTTAATTAAAACTAATCTAATTTCACTCTTACTTTTTATTATTGTCTTTAGGTACCCAACTAACTAAAATAAAGAAATTTCTATGACATTATTAAAGTTCCGTCTAAAATAATTAAAACAGATGGTAAAAAAACTTAAAAATGCCTCTCTTGCTTATCACCATTGTTTTCAGTCAATCATCTATCCGAATATAAAAATAAAGACTTCTATGGGCAATTTCACTTTCAGGGACACCCAATTAACTTAATTGTCAAATAAAAATTAATCAGTGGTCAGTTTAGTGACGACAATTAAGCTTGAAATTTCAATATAATCTACTGTTTTATGTTTAATCCATAAATAATACGTGTTATTGTAATATAAAAATGCGAATAAAGATGATTTACATAAATATCTCAAGCTTAATTGTCGTCACTAAACTGACCACTGATTTAACTTTTATTTGACAATTAAGGTAATTGGGTGTCCCTGAAAGTGAAATTGCCCATATAACATAATTAAAATTCAGTCTGACATTATCACATGTTTAATTATGTCTAAAAATAAAAAAATCTAATCATGCTCTATTGGTAAAAACTTAAGAAAATACCCCTCTTGCATTTGAAATAAGTATTTAATATTAATGTATACTTACTTAATGTTTAATTTAGAAACTATTATTAATAATTTACTAAGGAATTTTTTTATGACATTCATAACTACACGAGGGACTTTTCTTAAGTTTTTTAACGTAAATTATTGAGATCATTTTCTTCAACCAATATCACAAAGTACACAGTAAAAAGATTAATTCTTATTTTTATTTCTCCTACAGCTACATCTTAATAGTCATCCGTTTCGCTATCAGATTCATCAGTGTAATCCGGTTCTAGATGTTGATCATTGCTGGCATTTTGAGTTGGCAGTTGCTCATAGAAAGAAACATATTCAGCAGGTATAATACCCTCTTTGCACAAGCTCATGAGGTCTCTATATTTAGCTTTTGTTAAGGCCAAGGGTCCATCGTAAGCTTTCTTTACATCCACATGGGCTGTTTGACGTCTAGTTCTGTTCTTAATTTTTACATATTGGTAATCCTCATTTAAACAATATCTAAACATCACTTTAAATGGGTCATCTTTAGTTATACATACCTCTCTCACTCTCGTCCAGCCTATCTTTTCACCTTGGCTATTCATGTTCCAAGCCCGATCATTAATTCGCTTTTAAAGTCATAAAAATGGTCTTGTGTCATATTTTTCACTAGATAGGGTTCATGGTCGGGCGATCTGGCCCATCGGACTAGAACTCTCAATTCTTCAGGCGTATAAATTGTCTTCAAGGATGATGCTTTCTCAATAGTCGAATGAACGCTATCTCCTTCATTTTGTGTGTGTCCTTTCTCAAGGAAGGTATGTGATATATTGACATTATATTTATTAGCGGCATACACATAGAGCGAAAAAACTATTCGATTTCTGTTTTGGCCGGTACAATTATCGGACCAGAATCTAAATGTGTCGACACCCCTTTGGACATGGGAATCTATAAAATCCAACAAACAGCTGCTCACGTCATTTGATCCTCTTTTAGCGACAGTTTCGTCCCACATGTAGCATACTGCCTTTTTAGTTCCCATGTCAAATACAGTGAAATTGAGGCAAGCGAGTTTTCTTTTGTAGTACAAAAGGCTAACATTTGCATGAGGGCTGTTCAAAATTTTTTCGAAGTCGAAAACAGCTGCCACAATTTTCCCGTTGGATGCTATTGCTTCTTCCTTGTCCTTTTGTTTCTTTTCACGAGCTAGAACTTTATACTCTTGATGTTTATTTTGTTTCTCAATCTCCTCTTCAGTAGGGTTTTTAATAGCACGAAAGGCGTGACAAACATTACATTGGTCTTTTTTAGGTATAAACGTACCTAAATTGAATTTTTTTTTAACTATCTCTCTGTATTGCCTCTCGGTTTTTGCAATTGTCGTATAAATGTCAGGGTCAAACCAATCGTTGTATAATTGGAACATCGTAGGAATAGACGGAGATCCTTCTAGATACAGCTTTTTTGTTTTTTTTCTTAAATAATGTGACTCCACAGGAGCTAAGGATTTTACGTGAGTAACAACACTATGTATCATCTCATCAGTTATTACTTTTTTTGTGGTTATTGTGGCGGCCTCTTCTATCTTCCTCCAAATCTGTGCTACCATCGTACTTGCTCCAAGCAGTTCTTACCATTTTATCACATATAACTAAAGTATTTATAAACATGATTTTACACACGTTGACAGCAGTAGCTTCTAAGCCTTGTCCTTGCTCGGTTAGAGGTAAATGGTATTTGTATGTGAATTGACGATGGTTTGGTGTGTCTTGATTGAGAGATCTATTTTTTTTTACTTTTTTTACATATTTTACCAAGTAAGACCATTGCTTTTGTCGGTCGCCTAAATTCCAAAATTTTTTAAAGATATTGTTACGCTCAGAGTTATTTATTTTGTCAAAACAATTTTTCTTGCAGTTGCATGGTGGCCTCATGATCTTCTTGGCTATAGTTTTCCCATCCTTCCTAGTGTACTCTTGCCCTAAATTTTTTAAGTGTTTACGTTTATTCCGAAGCAATTCGTCGCTACTTTTTGATTTTTTTTTCGAACCTCTTGGGGTTAAAACTTCACTTTCAATGGTGTCAGAAGGGTAATTGGTTTCCGTGTCAGAACTATATCTGTTATCGTTTGAATCCTCATCACTATCGTTATCCGAAGAAGGCAGGGACGCAATAGATGGCGTAGCAGATACGTCTGACTGCATTTGATTGACAGACCGCTGTGATGGTGAAAAAGTTTTCTCAATGTTTCTAATGCACCTACGTTTTACATTGTTTCTTAGTATGTGTTGATTTCCAAACCGCTTTCGAGAAATAGGTGTAGTATTAGAGGTAATCGTCGTCTCATCAAGTCCAATACAAAATCCATTGCTGCAGATATCCCCACAGGTATTCGTACTATGTTCAGGAGATGGCATCGGCGTGGGAACATTTACTTGATTAATGACTATATCAGAAATAGACACCGATGGAGAATTATCAAAGCTTGTAGCTGATTCAATATTGAATGGTGTAAGCACGCGACTCGACGTTGGACTGCTGTGAAGACTGGAATTTCTCTCATTTGCCTGAATTGGCTGTAAAGTTGGGGACTTTGGTTGTTTTTCGATGATGGCTACTGTTTCCACCGTGTGAGACACATCAAAAATGTCCTCATCAGATGATTCGCCCCAAAAGGCGTCAACCCTTTTAGTACCTGAAAAAACCAGTATACTTGATGCGTAATAGTGACATGCGAGCAATGAATTTGTTTAAATACACACATATTTATCAAAACACCCGATTACAAACTAAACCATTAGTCCATAAGTGTTAGTTATTTCTCACGATAGTTTTAATAACAAAAAAATATTCATCTATTTTCATGAGGCACTCGTACGCATTTTAGTTAATGACGTACCATGTGTCGTATTTCAATTCAACATAACATGTGTGTTTAAAGTATACAGACAGACATGCTACGTTTGTCACATGAGTAATCCAAAAGAAGTTCAATTTTTTCGTACGATCGTGTGGAACTCTAGAATGAGCTATATTTTTTTCATTCGCTATACTTAAATAAATAATAATAATAATGAATAAATAAATATTACGGGACAATCTTACACAAATCGACCTAGTCTACGGTAAGCTCAGTAAGGCTTGTGTTGTAGGTACTAAACGACGATATATACAATAGATAGATACATTGCAAATATTGCAAGCAAAGTGAAATATGTTTTTTTTGTAAAAAGTTTCATGTTTGATATAAGCTTTTATTACCGACTTATTATTAACACAGCAAGAAAAATGTGTCAAATACATTTTGACACACCTTGCCCGCTTAAAAGCTACTTCTGCTGCTGAATGTATGCATTTAAGCTTACATATTTCATTTTCATTGCTGACTGTAGTATCTATTTAAAACCGTATTGTAGTACTCGTCAAAACAACTCGTACAAATGAAACATTTGGATGGTTGCATATATTCTATTACAGAGCTACTATGGTCTACCTACGATGGCGTGAAATTGGGGAGGCCTATAAATATTACACAAACACCAACAAAATATGTGGTAAAACGCTAAACATGACGTAGGCATCAACTGGTTAAAAGTTTTAGTAAGTTTACATACTGTACGAGTATATACTTTAAATTGAGTTGCAATATTTCACCCAAACAAACATAGGTAGGTACACAGTAGTTAGTTACATACTAGCAATGTAAGTAAATTAAAAGCTTGTAAATAAACAAAATGAGGTTAGTAATTAACTTCATAGCATTCATAAGTAATTCCAAATTATATATACATTAAAATTGAAAACATTTGATTTAAGATTGTACCATTTTTATGTGTTTAAAGTATTTAAAAACGACGTATGTTTATCTATATCGTGTAAAAAAGACACATGTGTTCTTGCGGCTGGTAACATTTCGTGAAACAAAGGCATATGTGATTTTATAACTAACATTTTGTAGGTCTATCAAACTATGATACAGGCAGTAATTAACATATAAAATACATTATTAGGACATTTCTTGCTTAAAATATGTTAGTACCACATGCAACCGTAAAAAACGACGTAAGTGTAGTAAATTTTTAGAGCAACATAGCTGCAAGTGCATAAGAATACCATAATCCAAAATATTAATTTAAACAATAAATAAGTCACTTACTTGTATCTCCGCTCTTTCCCGAATCCATTTTTGCCAATATTTGTGAGACATGCGAAACATCCTCCTCGCCCGGCAACACGGTCGCAACTGATCTTACGCCGGCGCGCGCGCAGCTACGGCGCTTGCGTTTACCTAGGGAAACAAGGACGGATGTGCCGAACGGGCCTTGTTGCACGTTATCCTAATCACTTGCGCCTTTTTTCACATGATTTATTTAAGGAACTAATAAAGTTAAAAGAAAAAGGATTTCTGTGTCGGATAGAATACATCATTTCTTCTATACATACATCTTTATTGCTCCAAGGGTACGATATATGTTTTTAAAAAGGCAATATATTCGGCTTTATGATCGCTAGACTTCAACTGGACTTTTTTTTATTTTCTATTGTTTTCAACAATGGACGCGAAACGTGAGCTCGTTGTCGATTTGTTCGTGAAACATTTTCGCCCTTGCGAGATATTAAGAAAGCTGAAACATTTAAATTTCAATGCAAGGTTCATATCGCGCACCATCAAGCGATTCAGGAAAACAGGGTCTTCCCGAATCAGGCCCTAACCTGGACGCAAACCATCTGTCCGTATCAAAAAAGTGGTCAAAAATGTTCGTGAGCGTATTAGGCGAAATCCGACTCAGAGTGCAGGTAAACTCGCGAAAGATATGTAAATATCCCGACGATCCATGAGTCGTATATTGCGACATGATCTTAGATTATAAGCCTACAAAAACAAAAAATACGGATTAACGGACACCCAGAAAAAAGCTAGAGTCACAAAATGCAAGGAGCTACTAGCATGGCACGAGGGTGATGACATTATTTTTTCGGATGAAAAAACGTTTCTATTGCAAGATAGCCACAATCAACAAAGTGATCGTGTGTATGGCGTATCATTGAGGGACATACCAGTGGACAAATTAGCTGTGCAGCGATTTCAAAGTGCGTCGGCTGTCATGGTTTGGGGTGCAATATCGCCTGGAGGCAAATTACCACTGCTGTTCATCGGTCGAGGAGTCAAAATCAACCAAGATTACTATATTCAGAACGTATTGCAGGGTCATTTATTAGAAAATGCCCGAAAGTTATATGGGAGTGATTACTTTTGTTTTCAGCAAGACAGTGCCCCATCTCACAAAGCCAAACGCACTCAAGACTGGTGTCGAATGAATTTGACGGACTTTATACCTTGGCAAGAATGGCCTTCTTCGTCACCAGACTTGAATCCGTTGGATTTTTCAATATGGGGATTTATGCTAAGTAATATAGGGAGAACACACGACATGAATTTAAATTCATTCAAGCATCGGTTAGTGAAGATATGGAACGATATTCCAGATGAGGTAGTGCGTGCCGCGTGTAACTCCTTCTATGGGAGAATGCGAAAAGTAATTAAAGCCAATGGAGAGAAATTTGAACTAATGAATTATTTTAGTAATTTACAGTTACTGTTTTATATATTTACTAAAAAATATTTGAAATCTATGGAGTTGTTGTCATTTTATGAAAATTTTAAAGTAGGACACTTAATCTGCCCAACCCTGTACATCCTACATATTTATATTGTAAAAAAACAAAAAAAAATAAGGTGCTTAAATATGGTAATATTGATTTGTCGTATAGTTAAGTAGCTAAACGAATCGCTTCGTCTGTCGAAGTAATGGCCTTAGTATAATATGTGTACTAACCTTAGGCACCGTTAGTGGGTATAAATATGGAATAAGTTGCGATTTTTAAAGTTCGAATGTTGTTCCTATTATTATTTTATTATTATTTATTATTATTAAAAATTCAACAAAAACATTAACTACTAAAAGTCCTGCAAAACTGTTTTAACAGTTGACTGCAGGAAGACTTATTATAATAACTTAAATGTAATATTACATATTATGTAATAATTTAGTTCGACTTCTATACAAATTTATAGTAACAATATATATATAGCTTCGCCAGCGCAGTGCAAAGTCGTCGATTTCTAGTAGCAGCGAGCGCCGAGCGCCCGGATTAATACAGTTCGCAATGTTGTTCAATTTGTTACATAACAAAAAAAAATTAGTTAATTTACAAAATCATTTACTTGTGATTAGAAATTACTTTGTTTCACTAATACATACCTGGTTAGTAAAAAATACATCTTATCTTAAATTCTATTTTAAAATGAGTCCGATATTTAAACATTTGGAATACACATCACACACGGATTTTTTTTTACAGTCAAAAAAAAGTCAAGTCGTATTACTTACATCCATTTACATACAAACAACTCAGTAGCAGTAGAAGCAAAATCATATCGTCATAGTCTGTAAATAAAACGAACCAGTAACTTTTCTTTAGAAAACTAGAATCTTTAAAGTGGGTATCGACTGTACTCGTAATAGGCACTGCCTCGTCAGCGCCCCGTCGTGCGAGTGTTCGTCATCGGAAAACGCGGATGCTGACGGTGCGACGTGATGAATCGACCACATACATGGCACCTCTTGCAGTAGCAAAGAGTAGTTTCATTCAAATGATTTGTTATTTTTAATAGACCACCTTTCTATATACTGTGTTCAGTCTCCGAACCAAACTAGCTCGAAGACTCGACACGTAATAGCCTAGCTGCCTCGTCAGCGCCCCGCCGTTGGAGTTTTCGTCATCGAGAAACTCGGATGCTGACGATGTGACGTGATGAATCGACCACATACTGTTGCTATTTGCAGTAGCAAAGAGTAGTTTCAATTACATATTATGTGTATAAATAATATGTAATTCCTATGGTATTCACTTCAAACATTGTGAATTAAATTCTAAAGTAACCTTGGTCCTTGATTACAGCTACTAATATTACCAATATTCCAATGTTTCTGCATAGTTGCATTCAGCATCATAACGGAGTTAGTAAATAAAAATAAAAAAAAGAAATAAAAATTAACCCTGTTTGGCAAATAATTATACTTGTGCGGCACGTCCTATATTATCCGATATTTAAAGGTAATTGTTATTAATGATTATCTTGTCGTTTTTGCAAAACACTCTTTACAACACATTTGTTCTAGTTGAAGAAAAGGAACAAACAATGAATTTGCAAAAAAATAATGGCGGTTCCGCGGAGCCCAACTGAAATGCTGAAGCAATCAGCCCTGGCACGAACTGTGCAATTCACATTCCAATTATAGTAACAGCATTCCACAAATGCAGGCAAAAGAATAATTATCTGAAAACTCCTAATGTAAACAGTGGCTATGAGTACGAGTATGTATGTGAGTAAAGAGCTCGAGGACTTGTTATTTCGACTATGCAGTTGACAAAGATATGTAACACAAAGGAAAGGTTCAAGCATGTTATTTATCCGCTAGATGGTACATTTAAGGTGACCCTTGCCTCCCGATTGAACACAATAAAATAAAAATAATTGAACACGGTAAAATATAAATGTATATATAATTTTGAACAGTATTGAAAAAACATTGCCAAGCAATAAATAACATTAAATCAGCCCATGTCTGGTAACCAATGTTGAGTTCTTACAGAAAAAATGTTCAAGTCGCTTTTAGTTGCCAAAAGTTTAATAAATTAGGTTAAGTCCAATCCAAATAAAATCCAATACGTATATCCAACTATGTGATATCTATAAACAAAGTAAGCCTAACCCATCAAACATTTATGAACGCATAAATATTATATAACATTCTGCGAACTAGACGAAAGGAGCCAAATTATGCTCTATGTAAAAGACAAAATTTTATTTCCAGTGATAAACATTGGCTTTCGTTTCATTACAATAAATGAATGACTATTTTAAGCTCGCGTATTCTTAATGCCAACCCTGGTTTCAGTGTTGTAATACATTTAAGAAGTAGTCAATGGTTCCAAAAAAACAGTAAGCCAGGTTGAATCTCCTGGCAATTATCTTTGTCTACAGCCGTAATTACTGGGCCGAGTTAAGCGAGATAAGCGGCCGAAGAGAATTTACATAAACCCAGCGCTTCTTACATAATTACTATTGTGGACGGTATGACAGGGATACGTAGCCTTTGTTTGCGACTCATTCTTAACAGGATTGGGCCGCAAATGCATAGATTACCATTACAGAAGAGCACCATTTTCATGAAAACGAAAGTATCTATTGTTTGTAGTTATTTGTTATTCTTCCATCTTTTACACGACTAACGACCTTTGTTTATCAAGTGCGGTGATCTTAGGAGGTTTATTGGCTGGTAGGAGGACCTTATCACCTTTCCAAAATTTATCGATTAGCTTTTATTATTTAATCCTCTTATTTCCCTAACAAGCAAAAATTTAAGTTGAATATAAATATTGAAATAAAACTGTATTTGCGGTATATGCAACATAGCATTAATTCTTGGTATTATTCCTCAGCATATTAGTGAGCTGAAGAGCCGGAACAAAATTATAGGAAGTTGACGATTATATATTAACTATTTCAGAAATCTCTGGTTTAAAAAATAAATAATATGAAATAAATTACAAAATTGTGATCCTATCACGACCTGGGAGGTAACGCTATACAGTTCACTATACAAACGGGCGACAGCTTCTATCAATTCACGTCAAAGAAAATCCGCGGACAGATTGATGTGACACGGTGACGATGCCTTGGGGCGAAATTAGGTAATTTGTAAGAAAATACCTTCATTTCTATACAAAGCAGGAAATGACACAGGAAAACGATTGTTGGAACTATTTTCGTTTTGACACAGATAAAAATATGTACATAGAACAAAGCGTTAAATATTCGGTGTGAACTTTGAATAATTGAACAACCTAGAATACCTGTTTTTATTAACCAACGAAAGAAACGGAGAATAAGTCGCCGCGTTTATATTTTTAGTCAGACCAAAAAAAAGCGAATTCTATTTAGGATATCCCTTGTTAATTGAATTGTTTAGAAATAGGTACAAATATTTATAAATATAAACTGGGTAGCGATAAATTGGGGTTTTAGGTGAAGTTAATTATCTAAATATCGCTGAAATACTCTGTAAACATTTACATAGACTGACGTGAATGACGACATAATTTTTGTCTTAAATCAATGTCCACTTTTGTGTATTACACGATCAAGAATAATTTCATCGACAACGAGAAGGCCAGATTGCAGCATCGCCCGTTTTTCACTCTCTTCATTGTTGCTCGACAGAGGCTAACTATGTATATGTGATACGGGAACTATGTAGTTCGGCTACAATGCATGTTCGGCTCTATAAACTCCGTAGGTAACCCACTATCCACCCAATGGGGAATGTGTGAAGAATACCGATTCTTCAAAGTTGTTTTATGACGGTACCTAATGGAAAACGTTTAAAACGCGTGAAACAAAATTGCTATTGATATCCATGGTACTTCTTTGTCGCACATAATATTTGCCAATCACTTAACTAATGTTTTCTTTGATCCAGGAATTATGCAATGCTTTATTATTACAAAAGGCCTTAATATGATGAATATATCCAAGATTAAAGTTATGTCGAACATGGCTGGTAATTTAATTCTAACGGTAACGGTTGGGAATAAAGGGCTAAAGGATCCGACCATTTTATCGGAGTTGTCTTGCCGAACATATACGGTACCGACATCTTGTAAACCTGGCATCGTCCACAATCCTCACAGCGCGTTTTTGGACCGAGTTAAAAGGTCCAAGCTGGTACTTAGGTGCTCCTGCCCAGAGATGGCAGCAGTACTCCATGTGAGGTCGGACTTGCGACTTATAGAGCTGCAGTCTTTGCCTCGCAGTAAAGTACTGCTTTGCCCTGTTGAGCACACCGAGCTTTTTCGCAGCCAACTTGGCCTTGTCTTCCAAGTGACTATGAAACTGAACGTCGCTGGAGATATCGACACCCAGGACGGCCAGGTTCTTGGAGATGGTAAGGGGCGTTCCAAGGAATTGAGGAGCTACAGTAAATGGGGTTTTCTTAGCGGTGAAGACGCACACTTGTGTCTTGGTAGGGTTGAATTGGACCATATTAGTGCGACCCCAATCTGAGACACTGGTGAAAAGACCCTCGATTTCAGACACAAGTTGTGCACAAAATCCGAGATGAAATAAGAGCCATGGAGTGTATCATACTCGGCAGTAAACTTTAAGACAGAATAGAAAATGCAATGAATTAATGCAATCGGCAAAGGATCATGCTGCAAGATGTAGGGATATGTTATAAGTATAACGATGATAAAATGGAGTTGGGTAAGAATATTTCCAGGCCAGTCGCTTTTAGATGGAAGATGGTATTCGTTAGCTGGGTTGGCGAAATTCGGAAGGGTGCAGTTCTGTTCTGGATGAGATTTTTTCAACACTAAGACAAGTGGCAGGTCTAGGTAACATTAAAGAAGGCCTATTCTCAGCAGTGGGAATCGCAGTTTCATAATGTTTTGTATGTATAATCTATTTAAAATTATTTTTATATTAAGCAGAAACGTCTGCTAGCATATCAAAGATATTTAAGTCGAAAGAAAAATAGAAATATTTGACTCGCAGCGGGACTCGAACCCACAACCACTGGATCACTAGCCCAGTGCACTACCAGTTGTGCTATACGAGCGCCGCTTAGCCGTGTCAAATTTTTCTATCTTATCCTTCTTGGTATATACGTCATTACGGGTGACGTGTAGCGACATCTACCGAAGAGTATTGAACCCTTTTTTTTACGGCATCGATGTCTCAAATTTAGATTGAGAATTCATCGATAACAATGTGCTACCCCTTTCTAAAATTATTTTTATATTAAGCAGAAACGTCTGCTAGCATATCAAAGATATTTAAGTCGAAAGAAAAATAGAAAAATTTGACTCGCAGCGGGACTCGAACCCACAACCACTGGATCACTAGCCCAGTGCACTACCAGTTGTGCTATACGAGCGCCACTTAGACGTGTCAAATTTTTTTCTATCTTATCCTTCTTGGTATATACGTCATTACGGGTGACGTGTAGCGACATCTACCGAAGAGTATTGAACCCTTTTTTTTTACGGCATCGATGTCTCAAATTTAGATTGAGAATTCATCGATAACAATGTGCTACCCCTTTCTAAAATTGGGTTGTGGGTTCGAGTCCCGCTGCGAGTCAAAAAAATTTTTTCTATTTTTCTTTCGACTTAAATATAATCTATTTAGACAAACAATGTTTGTCGGAAACGGAAACCCTTAAAAAATTTGTCTCGTCGATAAATGATTCGTGTTCAATTTACAGAACTTGATCTCCTTTTAAGTAAAAATATTTTGATGGGATCCATAATCTACATCTTTTCGACTAAGAAGAGGTATCGATGTCGATCCGTGTAGTATACATATATAGGTGAGTGCCCTCGGCTCGACTCGCGACCCACTTCTAAACCGCCCGCGACTTTCAGGCCGTGTGATTCCTATTTACGGTGTATGTACACGTACAAGCCAGGCGAACGCTCGGCTTCCCAATCTAAACTAGAGGGGTCTTGAGTGCAGTAGCATTAGCAAGAATAACTATCCCAATTTCAGCGTTCCACAGAATTGTCTATCTTTGTACGGCCAAGTTTTTAAATACGTTAATGTACGGGACAGTCCATGAAATGGTCCAAAAATAGAAGGCCTGTGTTTGTCTTTTCAGATTATAACCTATTTTGAGCCTCCTTAATAACTCAGGATCGATAGACCTTAACAAGTATATTTTATTCCTAAAACATCATATTGCACAAGCATTCGACTCACTTTTGGGAAGCGATTGTAATAAAAACCCAGTTCTCAGTCCGTTTTTCTCTAACCGGAAATGAGATTTCCCGACAGATATAATGGCTTACCACAGATTATGTCGTGCGCGGTTCGAATTTAGAACTCCAACAAAATTTACCGAGGACTTAGAAAGTTTATCTTTTCGTCAAATATACAAGTTTTAATTACCTTAAGGATATTAATAGGAGACTAATACAATTAAATGGCAGTTAATATATTTAGATTTTTAATACACTAGGTTTTTTTTTATACAAGACTGTCTAGCGTTTGACCTCAGTTGCACCTGATAGTAAGTGTCGATGAGGTCGAGGGTGTAGCACGCTGGTTCAGTAACAGCCTAGTCACTATTGCTTTGAAAAGACCCAAATTGTTATATCTTTCCGGAAATAGAGACGAAGCGAGCGAATTCCATTCCTCAGCAGTCCGCATTAGGAAGGTACAATCAAATGTTTTCGTGCGTATGAATGGGATATTCACAACGTAAGGATGAAACCGCTCCCCTCGCCTGGACATCGGGTGGTGGAACGGAGATGCGGAATTAAATCGTGCGATCCTGAGCACAGTATCCAAAATGTATCCTGTAAAACACAGACAAATTAACAACCCTGCGACGGTGCTCAAGGCTCTGTAACCTTACACTCACTAATATTTGATTGCCCATGAGCCTGCGAGCTCGGTGCTCTATTGAATCCAAAGTGGCCTGCTGATACTTGGCAGACCAGTCTCAAAGGTGGCAACAGTACTCCATACACGATCGAACCTAGGTTATAATTTAATTGTTAATTAAAGCATAATATTGTTAAATAAAGCATAGGTACTTGGTGTTATATGTTGGATAAATCTTAATGGTCAAATACGATAAAAGCGCCAATTGATTTTTCTAGCGCTTATGCCTAGTACTTACATAAGTAACCCAACAATCTCCTGAAACGTGTTTAAACGATTTGTTTATATCAATTTTAGATTCTTCAGATTGCGCGTTATTTTCGAGTTATGTCAATACAAACTTGTAGCTGAAGTAAATGTGATATTGTAAACGAAGATCAGAACTGTTTGTTTATAGAATTTAGATGAATATAATGTGTACAAAATAAACTAGACTGTTATTAATATTGTAAACTACTAGATAGCTAGAGATATATTTTTGAGGGATATAACTACAGTATAAACAAACTGAAGATGAAAAAGTAGATACGTACCTAAGTTTAGTAGGCACCTATATTAATTCCATCTGAAGTTGAAGCTGTGTGCCTATGCCCTAAAACAAATATCGAACGTTGAACATCCCATGGTTAAATAAAACATTAAAAAAAACTGACTGGCTAATTAAAATATAGCGATTCCTCTCGACGATATTAGACAAGATGCCAACTAAGCAAACTTTTTTAAAACAGAGCTTGCAAAAAAGTAAGTAGCAAAGAATTGTAATAACATAACTTCTTTTGTATGTTTGATCTAATATCGAATTGAATAATGCTGTCAAGTCTAAATAAAACAAGCAGCTATAACAAATGAAGAGAGCCCTAAGGACACCCATTAGTTGCTGCCAACTCACTGCGACAAATGGT
The DNA here is from genome assembly GCA_022674325.2 of Grapholita molesta. Lineage (NCBI taxonomy): Eukaryota > Metazoa > Arthropoda > Insecta > Lepidoptera > Tortricidae > Grapholita > Grapholita molesta. The sequence goes on along the minus strand of CP053124.2, from coordinate 14,648,551 downwards.
TTGAATAATGACGATTCCCCCTTTTAAACGGCTCCATCTGCGGTTTTGACGCCAATAAATAATGGTCTTTAGTCACCGCAGTTCTTGCACTGCATAAATAACCATTCATGATCAGGTACTGAGAGATCAACTAGAAATAAGTTGGCGAGATACGTCGTCTATGGGTTAAGACAACTTAAAACATACGTCCATCCTTAGTAACACTAATATTATAAATGCGAAAGCATGCTGTTAAGCTGACCTTTAGTATGCAGATAGATAATTAATTACTATAGCAGAATAAGTTACGGGCATAATTTCGCATACGCGAGATTTATGCGAGATTTTATAGAGTAAAGGATTACCACTTAAGGATTATCCTGATTATTTTCTTCTCAAGTTTTTTGTCGTGAACCAATGGTGGCTCATGTACGATGACTGATATTACTTTTGGAACACTAGGCCCTTTTAGTAACTACTAGATCCGATGTCGGTTTAAATATCATCTTGTATAATGAAATGAGGGTTAAGCACGTGTAAGTAAGATCTAATAGAGACATGCTACTTAGTGTTAATTTAGAGTTTGTTATCAAAGGCTTGAAGATTTCAAAATTCCTCCGAAATTTCAATTAAATTAAGTTATTTCGAGTACTAACTGAATGGAAAAGTTTGCCCTTCATATCTGAAATATCTCGAATTATCGACAGCGAAGCTGCATGCCACGGGGTCTTCAGTAATTGTTCTGTAAGATTGCCTTACCCTTTGGGAGAGATCCGGCCTCGAATTGCGACGTAAGCCGTGTTTGACCCGATTTAATGAGAATTTGAACATTCTTGACACGAGCGATGTGGAGATAATGTTGTAAAGATATTTTTTTATATAATTTAAAACTAATTAATTTGTATAATGTAAAACTTTGTACAATTGAACATCAGTAAAAAATACATAGCTATTATAATTCCTACCTATGTATTTGAAGAACATATTTAGGACCTAAGAATGTTTAATTTCGTTTCATATGAATTTTCAATTGCAAAGTTTTACTGTACACCAGGTGATATTCCAGTATAAATAGAGTATGAGTGCCTATTATTTCATACTTATCTTCTTTTCTTCTTCTTCCTCGCGTTGTCCCAGCATTTTACCACGGATCATGGGAGCCTGGGGTCCGCTTGACAACTAATCCCAGGAATTGGCGTAGGTACTAGTTTTACGAAAGCAACTGCCATCTGACGTTCCAACCCAAAGGGTAAACTAGGCCTTATTGGGATTAGTCAGATTTCCTCACAATGTTTTCCTTCACCGAAAAGCGACTGGTAAATATCAAATGATGTTTCGTACATAACTTTCGAATAACTCATTGGTACAAACCGGGGTTAGAACCTGCGACCTCCGGATTGCAAGTCGCACGCTCTTACCGCTAGGCCACCAGCGCTTCGCATTATTTCATACATATATGGGTATATTAAATCAAGTTGAGATCAAAGAAAATAATGTCTACTATTAGCATACAGAATAAAGTTCGCTTTCCCAAATGTTTAAACGCATTCATTAAACAATAGAAGGTCAAGCTCTAGTTAGAACTCTCCTCAATACAAGATAAACTCAAACTCGGAATGGTAAAACCAGTTTGAAGCCCGGTGCAGCGGGCCACATGAATAAATCGAGCGGTACCTACATTTATTCGGCACGAGGCCGTGGCGGACGCGGTATCTCGGGCTTTACGACTTCGACATGGGCCCGCTATTATAGAACCACTCGATATGGCTTGAGTTTCTGGGCGAGTTCTTCTCAACAGTGGTCGTCTATATGCGGCTACAGTTGATTACCTATATGCAAAAGAGTTCCACAATGAAGTCAATTGAATCCATAATTATTTTATAGGTATATCAGAACCGCCAATTGACAATGTCAATCTTCAGATCATGTACACTCAAGCAACGATAAGGTGTCACTTTGAAGGTAACAATAACAGAAATACAGAACTGTATTAACAATAACAGAAATAAACATCAATTTCTTGTTGTTGGTTAAGTCTGCCAAAGCTTTTTTAAAAACGGTAAATACATATAAAAATGTATACAAAATAAAATCTACTTAAAGTTTCGTATTTGTATCCCTTTGATTTATGTACTGTTGCAAGCGAGCGCACCTATTTAATTGTTTAGATTTTCTCTTTATTTCACTGTATAAATTTCTGCAGAGCTCAATCAATCGAAAAAAAAAATGCTTTCCAAATACGCATAGCTATTAACTTATGTTAAAAAGGTCATGTTACACAGTCTAGTCAACATATCTGATAAATTGTAACACAGCCAAGCACTTGTGGTGAAAGCCGAGTCTAAACCATTACAGTTATGCTACTCTTGGCATATAATCCTATCTAAATTCCTACATATTCTAGGTTTAATGGCTCATTCTGTACGGCATCCATATTGTTCTCCAGTATTTTTATTTTCACTTTTATTGAAGAAATTACAGTTTTGAAAATAATTTATTATAGGAATATTCAACTCTATGACCGAATACGAATCATAATCACCGTGTGGACATAAAATCCTATTAAAATTAGAAAAAAAACTGTTAAATAAAATATTGTCTTCGGTTGCCGCGATAATTAATTACTCATGAAATAAAACAACTAAAACGGATTAAATCACTCAGTCCACCCGATGACCACGAACGCTGCTAAAGGGTTCGAAACGTCGGGATGAACTTTAAATTAGTATACGCGATTTAATCCGTTTTAGTTGTTTTATTTCATGTTAAATATAAAATATATATATATATATATATATATTGTAAAATATATGTATACTTCCCGAAGAAAAGTTTGTAGGATTTTTCATTTAGTAATCATATAATAACGTTTAACAATATAAACAAAAAATCATTATTATTAATTAAATATTCTTCTTTTACTAATTTAAGAGCTATTTGGTATATAACAAGCAAGTACTTATATACTATTAAATAAAAATAGATAAGAATATTATACCAATTGCAGACGCTATCATACTACCATCAATCCTACTAGTATCACGCCTAAGTTTTTTTTTTATATGTCGACATACATACTATGTATGTAATTAAATTAAATCTGCATATTATTTACTAACCAATGCATGAAAGAAAAGAAAACGGCAAGTCGATGACTCAATATTTTTTACATTGTTTTGCAAGTTTTCAGTGTTTGGATAATAGGCACCCAAGTCTGGAGTTTTATGAGTCTCTCTACCTACCGCACTTCAACTGAACGTACACAACATTTGTATTCTGGTCAGAATTTAAATAGTATAATACATCTATTGGAATTTCTCTTTCGTATGAAATAGACACTTCAAATTGGGTACTAGTTACGAATTGATTTTTAGTAGACAATGCAACTATTTATGCGTTTCAGTAGATAAATAATTGTTGCCTTATCCGATTGATAAGAACTGTTAAATAACTCAGTCATTACTTATTAATGCTTCTTATTCAATTAGTTATTTTGTTGTCATAGAAGTTGTTCGACTAGTCAAAATGTATGGAGTCCATATTTCGTACGTGTATTTGTAAGTTGAAGTCATAAATATCAGAGAGTCAGAAATGCGCACACTTATACAAATGATAAAGTTATTATTGTTAATACATTTTTATTCTATTCTGGATTGATATTTTAGAACTTGACTCTACCAGTGTATACCTATATATATTCTCAGTTATACTTTTAAAGTAAGTATTAAAAGTTATGGCTATCATGTTTAACTAGCTCTAATAACTCAAAACCATATCTAGGAGGAACCAGAAAAATGTTACCATTGTAATGTGACTATCAGACTGACTGTGTATGCGGATATTATCATATACATTAAGACATTGTCCCTCACTTATAGCACTTAAGCAATTTTAGAAACGGATATTAGGCCAGTTTGATTTTTTATTAGCGTACTAATAAATAAATAAATCAATCGAGAATGGAATTCAATTAGCACGTACGCGTCCTAGCGTTAGTATGACATACCTACATGCCCAAATCATTCAAAACAAATTAACTCAGTTCTGCTAAATATACTCCACGTAATTACGTCATCTTATTTTTTTTTATAAATGCAGCCTAATGAAACTGTCGTCAAGATAACGTTTATAACTGGAAACATACCGAAACCGTATTTTATGCGAATCTAATGAGATCTTTTACAAGTGATACGGCGCGGCGCGAGGCTCCAGTTCGCATGACGTAATGAATGTAACGGTGATTTGTTTTGTTTATTACTTTCTAATAACCTTAGCGATTGTAAATTTTAATTTCGTCGTAACCATCAATCGGCTCGTTGGTCTAGGGGTATGATTCTCGCTTTGGGTGCGAGAGGTCCCGGGTTCAAATCCCGGACGAGCCCGACTTTTTTACTGATATTTTTTTGGTTATGTACTTAATAGTTTTTCAAATGGTTGTTTTCTTTTTTGAAAAAGATTGGAACGTCAAAATACAAATTCATTAACCGAGCACTACCTAATGTGAATTTTATAACTGCTGACTCATATCGAGGTCAAAGTCCGGTGACACTGAACGTTTGCGGATGTGTTAAATCGCTGATAAGGGAACGTAGTAATAAATCGTTAATAATGCTATGTTAATAAATAAATATAGTGAATATTTTATGTTTTGGATGTTAGATTTTGGATGTGTGAGCAATAGTTGATTTTTATACTTAACATTTTATTGAATAGGTCCTCTTAAGTAACATAGAAGCATATGTGTATTTCTTATTTGTAGTTATGTAAGTAAAAGTAATTTCTTAATGGGTATTTCCAAACGTACTCTTAGCGTATTTACCTATTTTAGCAAACATCCCATTTTTTTTAAATATCATACCTCGGTTTCCAGTAGGAGTTAACCTTAAAGTTAAAGTTGTACTCGTAAAATACTATAAATGGTCAATAACTTCGCTTCGCACAATGTCACTATTCATTATATCTTTGTTTTTTTTTTTTTTTTATTATGCAGGTACATGTTAGGAATAAAAGATTACTAGTACATCGATTAAAGGATCGATTAAATATTTTTATCAAAGAGCATGAAAAACTTTAAATATTCAAAGCTAAGACGTAATAGAAAAAAACTTTGCACAATATTTATGACCGCAGTTTAAAATATTGTAAATTTTTTGTAATAAAAAAATCAATCAACTAGGGGTCCCATAGGTTTTCCAGCTATTTGAATCTCATTTTAAAATCTGACATATAAGACGATTTCAAATGACCAGTTTTTATCACTCATGTATATTGTATAGACATTGCCATGTAAAGTGACCCCTTTCTATTTCTTTTGAGTGTATTAAAAAAAAATTCGATAATATGTCATATTAAAGGTATTACCTGTCAAATAAAGATGAATTACTATCTAAATGAAATAATTTTATTAATAATACCAGTCGTTGAAGGAAAGTTTTTAACAAAATCATATACATATAAAGCAATTTTAACTTTAAGAACTAACACGGACTTGACGGTCACAAATAAATATGTCCAAAAAAGGAAAAAATATCTGTAAATTAGTTAATACCATTTTCCCGACATTTTGTTTTAAGCTTCGTAACTCATTTTAATCGACACAAATATTTTTTAGCTGTGAATAAATATTTATAAATATATAATACAATATTTTTATAACGAATTTACGGCAAAAACAAATGGCGTGGAAATCTGTCGTTGCCAACGTTGTCGTGCCTAAAAATACTTCTTCAATCTGTGGTGACAATATTTATAATACATGATACTATTACTATAATTATTATTTTAAATTATTATAATATATGTACGCATTTGAGAACGTATGTCTGAGGCATAAGGATCAAAATCGTTAACATCTTTTTGGAGCCAACCGTAATCGGGGCTATTTCAATTTGTGCAATATTTTTTTATTATTTAAATGCTTGACAACACACTTGGTTTTAATTTTAAATTGTACATTTTTAATACAAACAAAAAACATGATAATTTCTAAGGTAAAATACCACTGAACAATATCGATATAGGTCTGTGGATAATACAATATCGTACCTGATATGATATCGTATACTTTCTTAGGTGCTATAACCTTCCAAATTTCTCTCGGATTTTAAGTATTCGTACTGTATAATTTGACCGTTTGTCAAATAGGGCACCCGTGATTTTTTTAGGTTACCATTTAATTTTTGTTTTTCTTTCTATAAAAAAACGACAAAATAAGAGTGCTGTCAGAGCTCCATAATATAAACTACTAACAAATTTTCTACTAATTTGTAGGTAGTTTAACGATTATAGTTTTCCCAAGCCACAGCGCGTCATGCGCGGTGACCCCTACAGCTTGGGTGGCGTATCGTATATAAAGCGCCTTAACAACTTTCTCTTATGCGTATACGCATGCCGAAATGTTATACCAATTTTCGAGTGATATGTCAACCGGCTCGTTGGTCTAGGGGTATGATTTTCGCTTAGGGTGCGAGAGGTCCCGGGTTCAAATCCCGGACGAGCCCAATTCCTTTTTTCATATTTTTATACAGGTTTTTTATGTTTAATAATATGCCAGCTAACCAATTTCGGATCGGAATTAATGAGCTTTTATATATTTTTGACTATCATACTTATATTTAATATTATACATAGGTACATTGTATATTAAATTGAAAGCCAATAGAAAAATAACGAAATACAAAAACTAACCATACCTTCGCCAATATTTATGTTAAAAAGATTTTGCTTAAATTAAATGCCTAATTATAATGGTAATATAATAACCTATTTATAAATTGCTTTTTCACTAGAATATAATGATTACACATTTTAAATTTTAAACATTGTAAATACATTAATATTAAAAGGGAGGCTTTAGGGTATTCAAGGATTCTCATCCAATTTCAGTTTTATTAAATTTATGTTGGTAATTGAATTGGGACTAATATTTCTGCCATAAATTGAAATAAATGACATACTTAACTAAGTGACGAGTTTCTCCGTCATCCGGGGCAGGATTCGACCCCGCATGTACAGCTCTCGCGGCTGACGTAGGACTTCTGCCATTCGAAAAGACGTGTCTATCAAAGTTTTGATTCATATATCTAGGTCAAAGAGATTCAAAAAGATAATCCTGCCAGTAAACTAAGGCAAGACGCCTCTCATTGAATTGCAAATTGTTTTGAGCCCCATTATCTGCCTCAATGGCTTTGTTAATAACGAGTGCCTGATTCAGAGCGGGACTTTAAATCACAGTGGAACCAGTTGTAAATCAGTAGTATCATAATTTCTTTCATAAAGGTACTTACTTAATTTCAAATAGGTTGAAAATCTAAGTCATTTGAGCCGAATACGTCCACTGCCGGACATTGGCCTCCCTCACGTATCGCCAAAACGACCGGCCCTACGCTGTTTGCCTCTAAGATAAGTGACATGCCTAAAACGCTTCTATGGAACTTCTTCCTCAGATTAATTATTGGAGGGACTGAGTTTATAACAATTTTTTTTAAGCAACGCATTTATTTATAATTAACATAAGTCAAATATGAATTTAACGCTTTAGATAAATTAATAAAAGCAAATAACTATTCTGATGTATTTCCGTATTTCGGTTTGTAACAATGTTTCTGTACTAATATATTTATTTTGCGTAGCTAAGTGACAAATTACAACAATTTAGATTCGAACGGAATAACAAAGTATCCACGCGGGTGTAATAAAGGCGATGTGTTTGCTTGTTGATATTGGAATATTGACTTTCTTGAAATTGCTACTAAATTTAAGTATTGTATTGTAGTATGGGCGGCTCCCACGACTAGACGGCCAAGCACGAAAAAAATATGTAACCATTTTATCTCTTGTTATGATATGATAACAACTAGTATATGATGTAACTAATATATGGATGACTAGTTTTCTCCAACTGGGTCGCAGTCGCATAAATCACCAGCGATTATACTCGCTAATACAAGACACTATAGGCCTGCGAACCTCGGGATTGCAGATTACATGTACACTTGAACAACTTCAGGCTGGAGACGAGATAAATCTAGCGTGGGTCTCGGCTTTAAATTGCACAGGCTATTAAGATACTTCAGACTGATAACGACAAGATTTAGATTAAGCATATACTACTACTTAACTATTTTGTGTACAAACTTTGTAATTCGCCTTTGAGATATCAGTAATATTTGGCAAAATGAAACATTTTTCGGACTTTCATTTTGTATAAAACGTTTTAATTATAGGTCATTTCGTGTAGGTAACCTAATAAAAGGAAACGCATTGACGAAATAATGAGAATGCTAACCTAATCTCTCGTGGAAAATTATTTCACTATTCAAAACATATTCCAAAGTCATATTCCGATCTCCTCCCGTGGGTGTCGTAAAGGCAAAAAAGGGAAAAACCGAAGGGTTGGCAGCAGCGTCCGCTGAAACTGTATCAACAGCTACTCCGGTCACCAACCCGTCTACCATGTGTGGCCACTATGAAAATTTCCCCAAGATGATACAAGTCATACTCGTATCTGGGGGCCTATGTCCAGCAGTGAACGTCTTACGGCTGAAATGATGATGAGGATGAGAATTAACCGTTTGTATCATTTTTAATATGTTCAAATTGTTTTATCTCATATCTACATCGCACGAGAACAGCGAATTACCTCATTTATATCGTGGCCATAATTCTTTTTGATCCGCTTAGCTTATTTCGGTGAGATATTATTACATTATAAACCCATGTAAGCTTATCCACCTTTATTTTTACGGGGAACCATTTTATTGTCTATGGAACTTCGTTAAAAATAGCAATGGTCAATCGCCAACCACTCTATGTTCAACGGTCAATAATAAATTCCAAAATAATAATTACTATAAATTCGAAAATATGGCCATCTTCCCGCTTAAACTCCTAAACATATTACTAGAAAGATGAAAGTTTTAGAAATACCCTGATTTTCGAGGAAGACTATAGGATATATTTAATCCCGGGAGTAATTCTTTACTATCTACGGACAAAGTCGCGAGAATAACACAATACATCATACTCATAATCTGCTAGTATCATAAAAAAAATTAAGCATCATATCATAGATGCTCGGTCTTACACCAATCCGAAGAGCATCTACGATTATGTTCTACCGGTTATTTCCCGTATATTGAGTTCCAATATAGCGCTTTCATAGTTAGAAAAATCCTAGATTGCCTAGATTTTACTTTTCTGAACAGATTTGTTGTCACCATGTTCAAAAGTTGTTTGCAAAAACGTTCTAGTGCCGTTTAATAATATAGGTAGTTTAAGTTGTCGTAAACTCGAAAAGCATATCATACAAACATAAAAAGAATTTGAGCCCATTTGCAACGACCTGACGCGACGACTGACGGTGCGAATAGGTTTTTTCTGCAATATATGATTCTTTTATAAATTATAGGGTCAATATGAAACCAAAAAGTACCAACGTCGAAATGGTGCGGTATTTGAGCAATGAGTACACGGGTTATCCCGGTCCATTCACGGGGTGAAATATCGGTGGCCGAGGCGGCACAATCGGGGATTATGACATTGATTTGTTATGCAAAATGAAGGGTCCCGGGTCGGCGTTTTATCTGTCCTGCGGCTGTAGCTATGGTTATTGCCTTATTTTTTCAGAACCAATCAGCACTGTATTATTTCGTTGGATTTATAAACATTGTATTGATGATCTCATTTTCATAAATTATCATCAAGATTACAATCGGAATTGATTGTAAAGTTGAAATTAACAATACGAGTATCTACGTAACCTTTTTTTAAATCAAAAGTGCTTCTGTGCTTAATGCATGCTTATGAAGTTATATTTAAAATTACCGCAATATAGGTACTATGCATAGCCCGATACACGCACTTATGAATTCCCACCAATTGTAACAGTGACGCCGAATGTGTTATTATTTATTTATTCTGTTCGACATAATGTTAAATATTTTAAGTAAGCAACGATGTCATATATCGTGTCGGGTTCTATTAAAATCGCAGCAAGAAGTAGATATGTCACATTGAATACTCAAACTCATACCTACAAAAAATGGGCACTGACCTTTTGTGCCCGAAATATTCACGACCCAAACCTTACATTAAAGCAAAAACACTGCGTCTAAACGAGCGAACATGAAAAAAATGTCTTCATCGACCTATTTCCCTTTTACGAAACGAAAAAGCGAGTTGGTATAAGTCAAGCAGCGAGGCCAGGACATGTCAATTTGTCCACGTCACACCGGAATTGATGCCGGCCGGTGACAAGCCCGCCGCATACACAAACACAATTACACAAACGAGCTCAATACGACCCCGACATGTTACGTACGTATATACAAGTCCTGTATAGGTTTGCCCTCGAAACAATTGATATGTTCGCGACTTTATTTTTAGCGCCACGGTAACAGCCTTCACGCCCTTCACGGGTGGTGGTTTATGCGTGTTCATGGCAGGCAACTCAACAGTAAATATTTGACAGTAATGAGGACACAGGTGACAGTGAATGTACCAAAAATGAATGGATTATAATATTTATAGTTACTGTGCAACAAAATAACTCTTTCAAAAATAGTCACTCAGCTATACTTATACCTACATTGTAATATATTACTGTACACTTAGGATTAGACTTGAATTTATTGCTATTGTGAAATTACAAATACGTTAATTTGCTTTAGAATGTTTTATTAAAGAAAGTTGCGAAATACAATGCGTCATTCTGTCTGAACAAGATGTTGAGATCACGAGTTCCAAGTCCAACATTTAATTTTATTTTACAGTCGTTGAATACAACGCTGGCGCTGTGAAGCTATCGGTATCATAATATCAACAATGACGAGAATGTAACAGTGAATTGCAATATTTTTTACCGAATTACAAAGGCCTTCTAATCTCTTTTTAATTAATTCCATTGTGTTACGAATACCTTATAAACGTAATATGAATCATTTTGTAAGTTGTACATTAAATTAAAATGGCCATTATATGATATGAAAAAGAACAAATACCCTATAACATTCTTGGTTATTAATAAAAATCATTTTAAAATATCGTTAACTAAGGGTAGTGTTGTAGAATAAGATAACAGCTAAACTTTCTTGTATGTGCTTTTTTTAAAGTTGTGATATTTAATACAAGATATACGATTTAGTTAGCTTTACTTTAACAGTTTTTGTATCATAAATCTCTTTCCGTAGAATGAAATTGTGACAATCTACTTACAATTAATTATACGTGTCTTTAATGAAACTAAAAAGAAGGAAAGTAAAATAGGAGAATTTTAAATTCTAAATATTATTTTTCTTTTCATTGAAACACCATAAAAGTCGTTAATTTGTCGTGTGCTTTTAGCGCAGCATTTTTGCAACTTGGCAGCCCCGGGGCTCTTTTCTTGTTCCATATTCTTATAACATACAACGCCGCGTTTGAGATATAGCTTAAAGTGTTCATCAATGTTGCTAATATTTATAATACCACTTTATATATTATGTATTCTACCAACTCTAAATACATGTTTTATAATTATATGTAATAATGCCAATCAATGTTTAACTAATTAATGGTAAACCCAACATTTAGAATGAGGACTAGATAAGTACATATATATTAAACGTTAATGTCTACATGAAACTAAGTAATTAAAAGTTATTACCCGTAGGTTTTGACGATGTTAGTCGTTTTATGATTGTGGCGGTCCAGGACTGCTGCTGACATCATCAACTCCTCGCTGGTTAATGGCGAATTCGCCGTTCTTTGGCGTAAAAAAATTGTGATACCTATACATATTATAATCAATAATCCCACATCTCTTAGCAACTTCAGTCAGGCCGATTTCAATACTCCAGTTTCTGTCGAAGATCGCGGAAGCAGTGGTTGATAAGCAACTTTCATGCTTTATTCATTTACATTGCTTGCTGAGCCCTTATCAGTCTGGGATTTTGTCGCACTTCTCAGGGTGACAGAAGACATTCCTCGTGGCGTGGTGGGCCACAAAAAGCGACATCAAAGATGGCTCAAGGACAATACCGGTGCATAGGGCTAAGGGTAGAGAGGTGTCACTGGACTTTAAACATATAGAACTCGCCACTTATATTATTATTATAAAATTGTTTTGTCTAGACTACAGCAACCTGGCAGAATGTATACTCGAGTTCAAAAGAGAAGCTTATTTCTTCTAAACACTAGTAGAAGTAGGTCAAATGGAGGGTATCTTACACAAATAGCTTAAGTAACCAACGCCATCACATAATTTTATTAGTTGAACCGTCATAAAGCAGGGAAGGTCAGAACCCTCTTTCCTAACTCATAATTATAATGGAAATTGATTATTCTGTTGGCAAGCTAGTTCCGTTTTACCTTTTTGCAGAGATATGTTACTACTTTTATGATGATAATGTAGTGAGTAAAAGTATGGCTTAAATATTAATATACATATTTTCAATAATGATATACGTTATTGAAATATAAATAGTGAACGAAACACACCGACCGGTCTGGCCTAGTGGGTAGTGACCCTGCCTATGAAGCCTATGTTCAAATCCTAGTCAGGGCATTTATTTGTGTGATGAGCACAGATATTTGTTCCCGAGTCATGGATGTTTTCTATGTATTTAAGTATTTATTGTATCTATCTATTAAAATATGTATATATATATCGTCGTCTAGTACCTACAACACAAGCCTTACTGAGGACTAGGTCGATTTGTGTAAGATTGTCCCGAAATATTTATTTATTTATTTTAATTAATTCGGGAGATAACGTTATTTATAACTAATGAAGAAAGACATTATTATTCAAAGACGATAGACACTGTATAACGATTTTTAATGTAGGTTTATTTATTGATTAGATATCACATTAGAAACTTTGCACCCGATATTACAAGTTACTATGATGTTAAGTTGATTTTCTCTGTAGCACTAATAACCAATCTATTGCCACAAAACATGTGTACATATATATAACCTAGCAGACTTGTATCATAATCTATGATTGTTTGTCTTAACAAACTTCGATTGTCCGTGAAGTGTCGTTCATAATATTATTAAATTAAAATTAAAAATTATTTATTCGGTAGCTTAAATTTTTTATAACAAAAGTCAGGTTCGTGTCTCTTTTTAAGCATGAAAATACCTGTGCCAAGACAACACGTTAATAAACATTATAATATCCCCACGTCCGTATCGTAACGTCGTTACTAATATCATTCATGAGTGCTAATTGGACTGAGGTGCCTTTTTACACGAAACAGTAGCTGCATGTTCATTTAATTAAGAAAGGTGTAAGTTACAAAAATATATAATAGTACTTTATTTATTCGGTTTTCTTATAGATTTATGTATTCGTAAGTTTTATAATAGTCAGCAAAATGGTACCCAGAGGCCGTTTTAAATATATTGCTCATATCATTCGCTTAGATTAAGTACCTACTTAGTTGGGCCGGTGAACGACATGAACGTACACACTGAGGCAGTGCCATATTACACAGTATTATTAAACCTGACATATGCTGACTGTGTTGTATATTATATGATTTTATTACATGATTTTGTTTATACCAATTCAATGTGGGGCCTGTATACCATTTAGATGCAGTTTTTGACAGTGGGTTTCATTCATAGTGTGGTTTTGCTGAAATCCATTATTACTGTTATTTAGGTGTTTGGTTATTTCTTTTGTTATTTGAGTTAGCGACTGTGGTGAATTTTATTCTATTGAGATGATAATTATGAAAGAATTATGCCATTATTCGATAAAAAAGGTATATTATTTGCCCGTTTTTTTTTTGTAATTATAGTTATTGCCAGGCGTATGAACATGATATGCAAAAAATTACAACATAATACATTATAACGTATACTAAATTATACGTATAAAAAAATAAATACGTACATACATACAAATCATTTAATAACCGCTAAAAATAAAATAGTACAAATACATATTACTCTTGCCTGTGAAAATGTTTAAGCCTAAACAATTCACTCAATAGCCACTGCTAACGCCCAAATTAATGATTTATCTATCTAGGGCATCACATACCAAACATATGCATTGAATGATTAACCGAGTAAGCTCCTCTGTCTTCTGTACATTTGGCATCAAATATTTACCTTTTTAATGGTGTCGGAGTAGGGATCATTCGATTATAAAACAGATACGCTGGAGTACCTACACACGTAAGTATTTTGACCGAATCACCGCCTGCCTTTTCCTTATACTATCCCCTAAAAATCCAATAAATTTGTTTTTACTGCCACTCAAATTTGTTTTGCAAATTTTTTATAAGAATACCACATTTTGACTATCCCATTAAAAGACTATTGCATGTAAGAGTTTTATAACATGACTGATAAAAAGTGATAGCTCCCCAATTTGATAAATGGTTACCTAAGGTTTATTCTTCTCGTTTATTTACGGTCATATTGTACGTAATAAAAATAATAATTGTAGCTGCGCAATAATTTTTAAATACAGCCTTTAAATGAAATTACGAAATGTTCCCTTGTTAAAATAACACTATATCTTTAAATATAACTTTACCACAGCTTTCGTGAGAATCATAACGAGTACTTTTAATAGTAATTGTATTACTAAATAAGCGAATTGTAAATTCTCCTTTATAGCTTTTCTCATGTAAATGTTTATATAATAGTTAACAACGTTTATCTATCAATTTTGCTCACATGTACATATAAATTCAACTATAACATTCTAAAATGATACTTTATTTCTTTATTCAAATTTAAAACAACATTCAACTTAAGACCTATTATTGTTTGCGATTCACACATTTATATCTTTGCTTTACACACACGTGCTCATACTTACCAATTACCCACATTATATTTCTACTCATTAAATAGTCTCAACTCCGCCATTACGCGTTCCCAGTCGCCCAAATTACGTCCTCATTCCGAAATGAATTTACAGCGCCGTTGTCACGTAAAAATAGCGTACATTTTATTTCAGAGACGTTGAATTGTTTTCACGTTTGCACAGTAGGAAATAGGATGCATTTTGGGCAGGTCTTCTGTGACGCTCGGCATTGTACAAAGAAAAGCCATTAAACCGCAGAACAATATACATTTCAGATTTTTGGTAAATAAGAAAAGGTTATTAAGGAACATATAGTTAAGGATATATATAGTAATAACATATTATTGTCCGGAATATTGTCCGGTATTGATGTCAGTGATTGCATAGGTAATAGGTAGGCAGTGTAGACGTAGTGTATTCGTATACCTTGTGTGGTTTGTAATAGAAGCAAAACTTTTGGGATCGCTTCTACACCACGTAGCATCAGTAACAGTTGTTCTACAAAAATGTGTAGTTTATTACATGAGATTTTTTCGAACAAACTAAATAGTATTTTCAATGAACAGCATCCAATAGTCTAATTGACATTTACTGTCAGCCTTCATAGTTTTAACATTACATTGCTTGCTTGGAAAATATTTTTTTATTAATATTTAGTAACCTATAAGTTATTTTCAAAACTCGCTTGTCGAGGCAATCAATCCGTGGGCAGAGGTGCTCGCGTTCTTTATAAAAATTTAGGGAAAGACTGAGGGAGGCTACGGGAGACCCCCGCGCTGGTGAAGAAATGCTGCTTGTGTGATGGGCACCATGCCGAAAGGCTAGGGTAATTGCCGTAATTGGCTTATATTTTTTTTATTACAGAATTGTTATAATTATGTTATTGATAAATAATGCCCATCCATGTATAGTTACTTATCATCAGCTATATTTTTACTTATTTTAGTGTATAACGAAAAATCAAGTTTTCAATTCAGGTATTACTACCAAGCGGCGGAATTCCAACTCAAATACACATTACGTCAGACACTGCGAATGGAGCAAACAATTCCAATACCTACTGTAGAATTTGATGTCCTGAAAGCAAATATCCGTTTGTGTATTTTTTTAAGCTAACAAAGGCTGCAGACTAATCAGTGCAGACTGTTTTTTCGTTCGCTTATAAAAGAACGGTTCTTTTGCGACACCTGCTTGGAAAAACGCTCTCCCTTAAAACGATGGGAAACCGCATTTTAGTTACAAAGTAAATTAGGTTACAATTTTGACTGGTTTATTTACATTATTACCTATACATAATTCATATAACTTTCATCAAATATCGGTAGCGGCCGGTCAATCTTTTTCTTAGGCAAGACAGAATCAATATTGCTGTTTATATTATGTATGTATATGTATGAAAAATGTTGATCTGCGAGAAAGTTAGTAAACCCGGTAGAAATGGCTCATAGATTTAAACATCGATTTTGCTCATAAACTGAGCTACTTTGCCTAGAACTTTTAAAAATAACTCGATTTGTAAAAAAAATAGCTCCAGCTCAAAACATACTTGATCGAGTAATGTATTGCAAAATCATTAGTTTTAGAAGTGTGACAGACGACATCATTAAATAATTATTCAACTAGTTGTAGATAAAAAGTAACTCAGTTTATGAGCAAAATCGATCCTTACATTTAAAACCCCAATGTGAGACACGCGGTACAACATTCGTAGCGTCGTAACTAATGAAAACATTAATTTAATGACTACTTTCACAGATATTCTGGAAAACTCAATAACTAACATGACTCTTTTCAATTCATTACATTAAGTATTACTAAAAATACGTTTTTCTTAAAACATGCCTGTCTTTGTAAATTAAATTGAAGGAATGAGGCCGTAATTGACATAATTGATTTAAATTTAATTTGAATAAGTAAAGAGCAATTACTGAATCTCAAACAGTCTCCTAGCCATTGAGGGTTGATGTTAAAATATAATAGTTATTTTTTTTTAGTAAGAATTGACTTTTTGTTATGAAGCCGTATTACACTGCAAATAGTTATTTCGATTGTGTTTTGTCGTATTTGTTTTGACTTATTTTTATAGAAAGGCTTTCAGGAATTCATTAGATAGCTGGCAAGGTTCCAAAGAAGTAGGTTTCTAACTGTTTCACAGTTCACATTTGCTTGCGAGGTATATACTGGTGGGTTTTATTTAAGTGTACATTTATTAACTGGGCGAATCAACTGTTTTGTTTTGCTATTCTGTCCGATCGGTCAGGAGACAACAGAAGTCTGGTAGAAGAAAGGTGGCACAGCGTACGACTTTCTTCTAATACGCTTGATAGGTGACCCAAGTCATTAAGGTGTAATATCATCACTAATATGAATGACTTTTGTATTAAGATACATAAAAATAGTGACCAAGAAAACTGTAAACATAGTATCGAGTGCCATAAAATTGTTGACTAAGCCAACTCGAAAAGTTTGTAACAATGATGTCGAAAAAAGTAATAACAAAAGTGAAGTGCGGCAGTTGATTTTAGCGCATAAGTCGGTGTTTGTGTCAATATTTGTGACCGAGAAGGCAAACAGCCCCGCCCGGGTAAACATCCTGCTGGCTTCTATAAGACGGCTTATGGATAGAGGCAATTATGTGCCTGTTCTAACGCTGCTACACTGCTGAAGCTATAAATCGGATTTAAACTGCTTATACTTAAGCGTAAAGGATTTTACGTTCTGCGATAGAAAAATCGTTCGTTTCGTCTTCGTCATCCTTGTTTATAGCTTTAGAAAATGTTTATATTAATCTCTATTTGTAATATCTATTTTAGTATGTAGTAGGCACTGCCATAACTATGTTTTTTCTTATTACCAACTTTTAAAACGTACATGGTTATTTGAAGTGTACCTATCTCTGAATACAAGAAAATATTGTAATTATTTTGTTGTTAACATTTTCAGTACCGCAGTTCGTTACGCGCTACGCTCTACGCTACGCGCGTAGCTCAGCATTTTCCCCTTTGTAGAGGAAACCGTGTATGTGTGAAACGATTTTTTAGTATTTATCGAGTAATTTTGCAATATTTTTTATGCCATCGTTTTTGAGCTGCTAAATAGAATTTTGTTTATCCATGTGTGACTCATATGTCGATAAATAATGATAGCTTTACTAGGTGCTGCGGATTGTAAATACAGTTTTTTTTTAAAGGCGTACAATTTAAAAATGAATTTAATAAATATTTTGGGAGTGATAAAATAACGATTCTGAAATAGTTTTATAACTATGTACTTCGTACAACAAACACATAATTTTATTCAAGTAATCAAAAGGTAAATCAAAGTATGAAAGGTAAATCTAATACTGATTTACTTCAAGATTTATTTGAACTACGACAAATACACAAAGTAACAATTACTGTTTATTTAATTTATCGTTATTTTTTTATTCCAGAAACATCTTAAGTCAAGTGGAATAATCATGTCATTTTATAAAAGCCCTCTTTGCTCTCATAATGAACGTTTTATTTTCGGAAGATCATAAAGCGAGTCCGCAATTCTAGATTAAGTATTTTATGACAACAATATTAGATTTGCACCGAGACGAGTAAATAATACAAAATATCAGTTGTTTTAAACATTTAAATACTTCACAAATAGATACAAAAATAGAATAGCACGAAGATTACAGTAAAAATTCACTCAGGAAACTTTCTGCACGGAAACTTAGGTACTTTATAAATACATGAAGTGTTTGGAAATTTCTGATAACTTTATCGTATTTTTGGAATTTGGTCAATAAAATCGCTGTAGTTCGAATAATATAGTTCTTTGGTATATAAACAGTTTTTTTTATTTGGTGCAGGAACGTATTCGGACGTTAAGATCAATATTTAATATACATATTTAGACATACCCTATGATATACTCATATAATAGTAAGAACATACAATATTCTAAAGTTATATTCCTATCGTACGTATATGAGCGTTACATGCATTTAGTACACTCTCTACGTGTTTTAATAATTCTGAGAACTTTCCGAGCAGAAAATTTTGCTACTTGGGAAACTTCTCGACCACGACTTCTTCTCAACCTTGGTGCATTATAGGTTAAAGAAGAAAGACTATAAATATATAAAAAATACATATAATATTGAAAGAGTATATTTTATGCTGTCAGTGCCTTTATCTATAAACTGAGGAACTAAACTGAGGAACTAATATAATTACGATTATTTTGTCGTTTGTATTTGAAAATATTTATCCCACATAAAAACATGGATCTGATCTGTTTTATAAACGCTGCTAGGCATAGCCTACCTAACTTCTTGCATCAGTATATATTTAAGGCCTAGTAGTCTTTATTATTTGTCTGTCCCGAATTGTCAAATAAAAACCATCACGAGCTCGCAAGAAAGTTGTCCGTTATTTAAATTTTCTTACAAGACTTCCATCAAATACTCCGACGGAATGTTTAATTTCGCTAAACCTTAAGCAAGTATTTCAAGAGTGTCGCAACCACACCCTGCCTGAGAAATTAAGTACAAAAAGTAACAGTTAATGGCGTTCAGCAGACATCATCTTGATTAACTGCCATTCTTGCCAGGCCCTTCGCACTGCGGATCACTGATAAATTCACTTCGCATTTTTAAGGAAAATATGATGTTACTCATAATGTCTTAATGTATACAGATGTTTACTTAAAAATAACAACAGTAAAGTTTTACATCGTGGTTTTTAAGTATATATATATAACGAATTATTTTTTCATGTCTACGTAGGTACTTACCAATAGCGTGGTTTGGTGGACACAGCAAAGGAATATTTTCTTTACATTTATTCGAGGTATATATAACGTACTATATTTAACAACTAGAGGATTTGAACATGGCGAACACGAAATGGTGATGCTAACTTGGGGACAGGGCTGGTCTACTGTCGGGGACACATGTGAGTGAAGTCATGGAGTATGACAGAATATTTGAGTTTAAAAAGACATGTACAGTCAGCAGCAGAAGTGGCTAAGCGGTTGAAGGGTTAAAAATAATCTATACGCGCTCTTATTTTCTTGGCAATAAAGATGAGTTGACTACGTTTGGACCTCACACGCTTCTGTTTCTAAACAGAAATAAAAATATAAAACAAATCCACAAAGCAATTCCTAATAAACAGGTTTAAATGAATACAAACGGGAAACCCGAATAACATAATTCTATAATATTATGTATATGTATACAACCTTGTAAGTTATAACATTGCAATCAGGTTTATCTAACGCTCGTTGGTACGCAATAAATACTGCTTTACTTACCTATACGTATACTAAAGAAACTGAGTAAAAAGGAGTTCGTTTTATATTCTAAATGTGCGTCTTTCGACCCTTTCAGTGTGATAAAACGGCAGCACCTTGCGGAACAGGAAACCCAAAATATTTCATGTGTTTCTTTTTCAGTCAAGTACTCGTATACTGCATAGTCATTTATATCCTTTTAGTCGTACCCTTTTGAAGCTAACTTCCCAATTTCACAATAAATTCCCATATATAATTGTGAACTTTTATCGCTGTAGAAATTTCTATACCAGCACTGTTAGGTAAAATGCGGCAGACAACATATTAACCTAAGTAATTATCATGTATGTATGTTATATCGGCAACGCCATGATAAACATTAGCATGCGTATTTATCAAACATCCATTAAACATATTAATCGTTTGCCCGCACTTAGACGACGCGACTAGCATCTCGTCACGAACGCGATCGCGTTGTCACGGAGGTTGGACGCGAGGCGTCGTCGCCCGCCGTGACGGAGTGCCACAGCACTAAGAGCCATCTAAATTTCTCACAACACAAGTCATAAGTGATTACAGGGTTTATTTCAAAAGAGCACATATAATCAAGAATTTCAACAGATATACGTCGTTTTAGAAATGCAAACGGTACTCAAGACCATACGCGTCTAACACGCTCGCATGACGGCTTAAGTGATATCAATAACATACTTACACATAAATGTCAAGCAACGGTTCAGCGACAATGGTAAACTAAAGAAATAAAATTTATTTTGTTGCAATAGGAAATTTTTAATAGAATATTTTTGGAAAAAAACTTTCAATTACAAGCCTTAACCTAGATTATAATTGCCTATTAATAAATAAAGTGCTTTTGTAATATCTGTAAACTAAGTAATTAACCTAACTTCTCGTTAATAAAGTTAAGTGGTATGTGAAGCGTCAATAATTATTCGATCAATCCAATTTAGTCAGATGGCGCTTAGGTTAATTAGTACTCAAATCAAGTCACTAGTCATGTTTGTGGATGGTGTGGCAGGACCGCTAGGTTTACCTTACTCATAATACAAGTACTTAGCCTTTTTAGCAGTTTTCGCATGTAATTATACAATGTGAAGCCCGTGACAAAATTCTGAATAGTATTGGATTGGCGATTAGGTGTTTATTTTAATGGTTATCTTGATTGTTAGGTATTTTTAGTGTACCTCGAAAGGAAAATGCCCTGTACCCTTTTAGGATCACTTTGTTGTCTGTCCGTCCATCAGTCTGTCTGTCAAGACCCCTTTTCTCAGGAATGCGTGGAGGAGGTATCAAACTGAAATTTATAGTCAATATTTACCTGTAAAAAAAAACTTCTAAACCAACGCAATCAAAAGAGACAGCCGTTAATGACGCAATGATCGAAAACCAAATGATTAAATGATCGAAACTTGCAAGGGATTCAAAACCTACACGGTACTTCCCGTGAACTCAGAATCTTGAAATCTAGTACGAAGCAACGTCCCATAAGCAGACATAAAGGAAAAATTACGAAACCGTAAATTTTTGTTACATCATATAATAAAAATATCTTTTATAATTTCAGAATTATTAACTCTTTCCTCGTGAACGCGTAGTACTACTAGTACTAAATTAAAATTCATACTCAGGTTTATAACACCTTTTATTTCTAAAAACAACACCATGCGTGTAATTAGTCTGTGCGATTCTCTATGTAACGCCGGAAAGTTAAAAAAAAAGCTATACGACATTAAAGAAAAACATCTAAAACTAAACACCTCCTTAGAATTCAAATAATCTTCCTAATTCTCTCATTCTTCCTTACTTATTGTTGTTATGAGCTTATGAGCTACAAGAAATATTGCGATTATTAACTGCCTACCACCCTATATTGCACGTCCTTGCTTACGAGTATTTATTGTTACATAAGATATAGTTGGAGTACAAGCAATTCCCTAGAATGACTGAACAGTATCAAAGGGGAGGCACTTAATTACAAACTACTGGTATGTGCTTTTGGGTCTTAATTGTGAAGTTATGTTGATGAATAGCGTGTGGGAGAACATTGCCCACCACAAAATATATTACACTCTTTGGTTTTCTAAGTTACTACAAATGCTTCTACTCAAATAGAAAATGTTAAATATTTTCCGATGGATCTGATTTCAGTCAGGTCAGTTAGTCTAAAATAAATATCCTTTATCGCAGTGAGATTACTTACGTGATTCTGGTAAGGTATAGCGAATAATTATTCTGACCCTAAAAGTACATAACCACGTACAAACCACCGCACCTACATGCCGGACTGATAGTCGTTCGCATACATTATGTAGGTAATCCGTAATAAGAGGGGGTCGAAGTGGTCACATTTGTAACGCGGGCAAACCGTAAAATTTGCATAGCAGTTGTATATTACGATTATATGCGGCTGTTCCGTAATTATTGTCCTCTGTGCACCAAAGTCAAAATTTGGCTTGCAAATTGAGAATTGCTTTGATGGTACAGTGTATCGAGAATGGCGTTTATAACTCTAGATCAGATACTTAAACGAAATTTCAACAAAATAGGAGCAATTCCTTTACTACTACTCGTGTAATAGGCTCGCCCTTTCTTGTTTGTCGATAACGGACATAAAAATCTGCTCAGTAAGCAGATCGTTTAATATCCTTATACCCCATTTCTTACATCAAAACAAGCATTTTACGACGGGACCTGTTAAACGATGAAGGACAGGGTTTTTCAGATTATGCCGTAATTAAACTTTAGTCCGTAAATTTCAACCCTGCTATCCTGAAAAAAGTCTTAGTAAAATACTTTTAAGGAAAGGAGATTCATCAATCTTAAAACTTCTAATCGTTCTGCTTCCAAGTGAGATAAAAACTTTGAAGGATCCGATCTCCAGCGAAGAGGCTACACACGAAACAAATAAGCGGTATTATTACAAAAAAAATACAAAACTAAAATAAAATTACACAACCTTCAAGATACAGACATCTGTTAAGTTAAACAACTTTTAACAAGATCATTTTTCAAAGAAACTTGAAAAAGCTTAGTTAAATGTTATACTTAATATAGGGGTGTATTTTGAAAAAAAGTCTTATCATTGCAAACACAAACAAAACACATCCTTGAAACAATAGGATGCTCACATAACAAAACAGAATTATACGTATATAGACATCACTCAGTCTCAGTTAGTTCAGTATCTAATGACGACTGGCTATCAATAATGCAAACTATTGACGCCACAAGGGTTAGCGCTTCACTATGTTTAATTATCATATGTTTAATTATCTTATAATATGTCCATATTTCCGCAAAAGTTTTCGACAAAATAAAAAAATATTTATATGGAATATGGCAACACTTTTTTTAACAACTTAACTCCTTTTTACTTTTGTTATTTTTAACAATCAAACTTTTATAACATACGCTACATAAACAGTTTATCAGCTTATAAATAAGCATATGATTCCAGATTTTATCATGTAATTTCATAAAATTGAAATTTTTATGTTGAAGACGCGAATACTTTGACCTACAGCTTTTAAATACAAGTTTAGGTAAAGTTTTGATAAATTAAATTTGTTACAGTAAGTAATTGAAGAC
The DNA here is from genome assembly GCA_022674325.2 of Grapholita molesta. NCBI lineage: Eukaryota > Metazoa > Arthropoda > Insecta > Lepidoptera > Tortricidae > Grapholita > Grapholita molesta. Next base: position 14,624,880 of record CP053124.2, on the reverse strand, counting down.
AAAATGGTAAACAAAGGTCGGAGTGAAAGGGCGTCCTTTTTCAAAAGTGAGTACCCTTTTGCTATTGTTCTATATTTTATAAATCCGATCTATTGATAACTAATTGATTTGTATTACTAATGATATTACCAATTGATAGTACAAATTGATTTGATAAATTAACCTAATTTACTACATCGTTATAATCAAATTCTACTGCCATTTTCCATTAAAATATGGATTACACATTACATAATCTCACTGGTTACAAATATTATATATTCGTAACTTGTTTGTAATTCCCTTATTTTTTTTTTATTATCAGACACCTACAATTAGTATTGTCTTGTATTCTTACAAAATATTTATTATATAAAGCCGTTTACATATATTATGTAATTAAGAGCGTCAAGGTTTCCCTGGCATGCTCTATTGTCTATTGACATAATTTATTTCCTTGTCTCCAAAATTCAATAGCAAGTTACAATAAATAATTACATCAGTTCCTGCACACGAATCCGAAGACTGGTATCCCTAATAAGGAGCAAGAGACAGCACTGACGAGGGTCTCTAAACGGGATTTAAATTTAACTACAAGGGCTTTATTGTGATAGGATTTCAAGCCAGGCAAATTTAACAGACGCACATATTTACAATTTAAATTGTAAACTGTTAAAATAAAGTTCATATATAAAATTACGACATATTTCTCCTCAATAATAATAAATACGAGTTACTGGCAATCCGATCTTCGAGAAAATAACAGAGAATGATTTATAATGCCACAATTTGCTAAACGTTTGAAGCCGGAACTGGTTCTTCTTTTATTACAATTTATTGCCCTTTCGCGCCGGCCTTTTCAAAGGATAAAATAAAATGACATAATCCTCTGAATTGCCTTTGAAAGAGACTCTAGGTATTTACGTTCATGTAATGCGTTTAAGTTGTTTTAAAGCTGGCTTGCTGGCCACTGCGGGGTGCTTAACTAAAGCAAATTTGAAGGAAAAACAAAGTCATTTCAGTATGTGTATAAAGTTTTTCTAGTAGCTCATTTATAATCTCTGCTAGCCTAATATGATCGGACTTTTATCACTTTCCCGTATATCTGTCACGCTCCAACAAGTACGTGGGTGCAAAAGTGACGGATAGCACGATTAACGATAAAATGACAACCATACTACCCATTCAGATGACTAAGAAATGTCAGTAGTATCATATTGTACAAGATACATAATTTATCCCATAGGTTGCTAAGGTACAAACATACTTTGAAAATGCCGAGGGATAAAAAACAAAGTAGACGTTGAATAGCCGTGTCTATAACTAAATGTATTATTGCGGATGGAAGAGGGCGCTTTGTTGATCGCCGCTAATTAAATCTTTCCTCTCCTTTTTCTGTTTTTAATTTCCGCCCGACTGACTTCGCATTTTATTAGAATTTCAATTCTGAAACTCTCTGAAAGTCAAGTAGAGGCAACTGAATGAACAAACAATCGCTTACGAACATAATGAATTGTTGAGCCGTCTCATTTATATATTGGATCGTCAAAATTAAAATTGTCGTATGACAAGTAACAATTTTCTATTTATATGTATTAATGGAAATTATTTTGTTGGAAAGATAACCTCAATATCTATATGTTTACCTTGCTTGTTAATTTACTAATAATCTTAATTTTGTCAATTATAAAATTTTCAATACTTCGAATGAAAATAAACTTGAATGAATTTGGGCATCAATTAAATCAGTAAATACGACAACGATGGAATTGTTAAATATGACTGACCGTCCATTTGAAAACAATTTTATTTGTTGTAATTTTTAATCACGTGCAATTCAAATGCAAAAAATACAGTCACGAGGATTTAAAACTTAAGTTACAAAAACAAAATCGAAAGCTCTAAACATTATCATCTCAAACTAACAAACGCAAACCTAAATGAATGTGAACCCTGCGGAAGTCTAAACGCTAGATCAATACCGCTGCAGGCTCGGCTCGTGGCTCGACACCGCCAACCCAATTATTGGGGCACTTACGCGCTGCATTCCGCAACTCGATAAATTCTCGGTAGTCGAGGAGGTATCTCGAGCGCGCGCCGGCGACCGAGTACGGGTACGAAACACTTTCCACGTATAGTCATGTTTAAATTATGTTAGGTACTTCTCCAGATCTGTCTTGCTAAACTCCGCTAATCATACGGGAGATGTACCTACACATTTGGGAATGATCCAAGTAGGAATCTGATGATTTCGAGTAACGTCCATAATCCAGGAATAAATATGCGTGATACATACCCAGATGGATGCCTTTATCTGGATTCAAACCTGCGGCACCATAAGCTTACAACCAAAGTAGCGAAAATATATCGTAACATATCCTTACTGCTATACAAATAAAGATCTGTACCGATATATTTAGCTACTTTGGTTGCTACAAACTGTTTGACACTGACGTATAGTATTATTTCATTTTTAAAATTAATGAAATTCTAGCAGTTAAGCAACCTATCCTTTATTTTGCCCATTATATATACATAATGGAATGTATCAATACTCGAGCAAAGAGGGAATAAGTAGTTGTTTTATTGTTGGGGTTACTCAATGATCGATGTCGCGATGTCGGAGTTTTTTGATTTTGGCGGAACCCCTGTCCAAGGTTACAATATTTGTTTATACTTTAAAAAAACCGGCCAAGAGCGTGTCAGGCCACGCTCAGTGTAGGGTTCCTTGGTTTTTCGTCCGTCACAGTAAGTGTTCTCACTTAAGAGTTAAAAATGGGCTAGGTATTTGATACATTGTTGTTGACATATTAATATTAAGTACAGAACCCTAAATACGGGCCCACAAAGGATGCTGATAACTAAAGAAAGAGTTATATAGATTCCAACTATACATGGAAAATTCGAAAAAATGTTGTTAATTTCAGTCCCACCACGGGTAGTAAGAAGGGGTTGTAACATGGAGTGATAACCAGCCAGCGTCATTTGAAGTCAGTCAGTCAGTTTTAACCTAATGTATGGGCATGTATGCTCCGACCCCATTATTCAGAAAGAATCTGCGCACGAGCTTAAAGTACAGAAGCTCTAGTGTAAGTTTCTTTTGACGTAAAAAATGTCTCGAATACGTAAGTGATACTGATATAATATAGGTAACTAACGCTAATGGTGACGATTCTTTACGTTAAAAACATACACTCGGGGCTCAGATGTAGTGAATAATCCTTTCCTATCGTATTTTCTCAGAAATATTCGTATTTGTCTCACTACTTCACTCACACTCAGTACCCATCTGAAGTAGTAAGACAACGGAGGGGACGGTCGCATTGGGCGATGAATATTAGTGCAGATTCTTATTTACGGTTAAAACAAAACGCGAAATTATACCTACATAAAACGGCGGCGCTACCGCGAACAACGATATTCGTAAATTTCGGACGATTGTCTCTGTCACTCTTAACGCCTTAATTGGAGTAAAAGAGAAATGCTCGACATATACGAACTTCGATCTTCGCGGTACCGGGCCTGAAGTGAGGAAGTGTGTCTTGTCATTCAATAGAGATTTAGACAGCCATATCTTAGGGAATAAGGGCTAATTTATTAACAATTTGCAAGAAACTATCGCCTTAACGACTTTAGTGCTGGAATAATATAAAGTACCTATTTTGCTCGCAAAAAAAGCCTAAGATATATGCAATCCTGCGGCGTTTCTGTCTTTCTCGAGTGAAAGCAGAGACCATTTTACCAAAAACGCGTAAGATGTATGAAATCCTGCGGCGCTTACAGTTTTTTCGAGTTGATAAGTTTGTATGGGGGAACAATATTTTCGTTTTTTAGTATATTACTCGATCTTTTTTCATATTTTCTCACCGTTTAAACCTTACCTGAGCTACTACAAATATTTCAAGACCAAAATTAAGCCAAATCAGTAAAGCGAACGACATGATTATAGCGTGACCAAGAGAAATAGGGTTCATTTATATATATATATATATATATATATATATATATATATATGAATTTTTCAAAAACCATTGAACCTAACAAGTACAAAATAATTTTCCTAGAAAGTTTATGTAAAGTTCTACTTTAGAGATTTTTTTCATATTTTTGAAACTTGTGGTTCAAAAGTTAGAGGGGGGGGACGCACTTTTTTTTACTTCTGAAGCGATTATTTCCGAAAGTATTGACATTATCAAAAAATGATGTTAGTAAACCCCAATTCATTTTTAAATACCTATCGAACAATATATCACATGTTAGGATTAGAATGAAGAAAAAAATCACTCCCCACTTTACGTATAGGGGGGGGTACCCTAAGAAAAAATTTTTTCCCACTCTTTATTTTTGCACTTTGTTGACGTGATTCGGGTTAAAGAAGTTTTATTTATCTCAAAAGAAATTTACATTTCACTTTATGAGACTTAAGAATTACATGCCTTATATTAATTGCGCCAGTGAGCGTCAATACAAACGTATAGGTTATAATTTTACTTACTTATTTATACATCATCAACATCCATAACACTATTAAAGCTCATTATGATTAAGATAACTTAAACACATAGTTTTAAATATGTAGCATTGAGGAATATTCGCAGATGTGGGTACGTATAAAACCCCACTGATAACGACAGAAAGGAATGTAATAACCGGGGCCGGACTTGTTTAGCGTTGGGTGGGAGTAACATTTTTTAAAATGTGAGCTTTGAGTTTGGTTTTAAAGATATTGTAGGATTTGATTTTCTTAATATCTTTAGGTAAGTTATTGTATAGTCGAGCTCCATCAAACCTTATGTTCCTATGACCAAAATTTTTTGTACGACTTAGTGGTATATGTAGGTTATCAGCATTACGAAGATTTCGGAAACCTTTTTCTTTATTAGTAGTAAAAGCTGTTTGACAGAGTATTTTCTTTTCAAGGATCTTTTTTATTAGTAGACATGTATTGTAGTTATATAGTTGTTTAAGACTCATGAGATTGGTGTCTAGGTATAATTTATTAGTCGGTGTGAGAAAGTCGTAATGAAATAGTAAGTGATTGATATACATATTACTACCAAATTTCAGCTTTGTAGTGCTAACGATCACTGAGATTATCCGCGGACGGACGGACGGACGGACGGACGGACGGACGGACGGACGGACGGACGGACGGACGGACAGACATGGCGAAACTATAAGGGTTCCTAGTTGACTACGGAACCCTAAAAAATGACCGATATGGTTTTATAATTTTATCATATTTTTTGTTATATTTACATACTGTATAATTATGATAAATAGGTCTATATAACGGAGCCGATATAATGTTAGAGACATACACATAGAGACATAGATATTATAGAATACAATTTTATTTCACAATTCATAGTTACGTATTGTACCTAACTGCGACGTCATGCAAAAACCTGTGTCATTAGGAAAGTCGTTATCCGCAGCCGAGTAGTGCTTGTAATTGCCGCAGTAGACTAAAACCAAGAACGCCGCCGTGTCCTAATACTGCCGGCGGTAATACGATGATAAGAGGAGTCTTTCGTGTCTCAAAATGCGCGGGGGGCATGGCTGGCTAGTAATCATCAAGGTAAATAAGATATGTATACTTTAATAGATTATTACACAACGATGCGAGCATTAGTATTTATGCTATGAGAACCTTATTTAAGGAACGGGAGGACGTGCGAGGAAAATGAAATGTATAGACGATTGGATTGCAAATCGGAATATAATATTAATAAAAAATAATTGCCATACACAAGTATGACGAATTGTCATAATAATCACAGCCGACTACATAATGGAGTGTATACTCGTATGTATCCTATGTTGTGGGCTCCTACTTAAAAAAAAAAGTGATGACTTCCGGCGTCCGAGGCAAGTTTTATTCGAACCCGCAATTCCAGCTACAACGGTTGACGCATACCCCAATTCGACCAACCGAACACAACGGAACCCGTCAAAATTTGTCAAGTATAGGTAATCTATAGTATAGGTTTGTTTTTAACGGTTTTTGGTTTATCTGAATTTATAAGAAGAATTAAAAAATAATTATTCATAATTTCGTTTATACATTCATACATTTTTTTTATTATTTCTGTTAATATTTGGTATAAGCCGCGCTTGCCATGGTATTTAATTAACAAATATTACTGTTAATGATATTTAAACGAACTGGATTTGGCTTAGCATTCTAAATAAATACTATTTAATGTAATGTAATGTCATTGTTTTATTTGCTTACAAATGAAGTTATCCTCGCAATCGAAGTGAAAAGTAGAGTTAATAACTCAGGCATAAATGTAAATTTTTATGGAAACTGCGTCGCTTTATTCCCTGGTTGTAGAATCTACTATTTAAGTAGACACGACCTTAAGCACTAGTATATTGATTATAACTTTCTACATAACACAGCTTGAAATGAAAGTAATTATCTGAAGTAGACTAGTGAGCCTAATTGCGGTGGTAAAACCCGCACTATAAGTAGCCCGGCTAATCCCGACAGCATTACTGCTGTAACCCTGAGGGCTAACGGAGGGTGATTTGTGCTACTCCAGCGGGCTGGGCAGATTATGCTATTTGCATAATTTGCCCCATGTCATACTTGACTGCAAATATTAGACTAAATATCCAGACTGTCATCTGGTGGTGTCTCATGGTCTGCAGTATTTTATCGGCATTGCTTGGGTATGATAAGCTACCTCTTTCAAGCCTAATGATTGTTTTCAGGTATAAACGTGAATACTTTGGAAAATGAAAGAGGTAATCTGAGGTAGGTGAATCTGGCAATAACCCCCTTTACCTAAGTAATTATGATGTTACAAATATTTTTAATTTGTTGTCACTTTTATCGTATCATCGATCTAGCTTAGTGGGTAGTGACTCTGCCTATGAAGCTGATGATCCTGGGTTAAAAACTCAGTAAGGACATTAATATGTGTGATGAGCACAGGTAATTGTTCCTGAGTCATGGGTGTTTTCTATGTATTTAAGTATTTGTATATTATACATATCGTTGGCTGGGTACCCACAAATCTTCTGACCGTAGGGCAGTCAATTTGTGTAATATGTATTCATTTGTCAGTTTAAAATATGTTTATTTCTTTATTCATACATATTGCAGTAACAATTTTATTAACTTGAAAGACTTTCGCGCATACTCAATAAGTCGGGATAATTTGCTGACAGTGTTACAACTGTAATCCGGAGAGAAAAATGCGAAGGGATTATAGGACTGCGAGATATGTAGTCGCTAGCTAAAAAGGTAATCTTACTATTTGCATAAAGAAGGTCTTACTGAATGCATTAAACATCGCTGATTCGTACGAAACAGTATCAGCTAAAGGGAGACACGTATTCGACTACGATTATAGTTTAATTTGAACCATTACAGTAGCAGGTTTAGCCATTTTATACATGAGGTTAGTAACGTTAGTTGCGAGTCGCTGAATCAAATTTATTGTACCATAAAAAAAAATATTGTTCCTACAAAATGCCGTTGCTAGAATGGCCTTTTGTTTTGACCCAAGAATAGCGTAGAAAGGCTATTTGGCTTTAAGCTGCAATTAGTCTTACCGCGCCGTCTTTATTGCCGATAACTATTATATAGGTATTGGCTTAGCCGAGAATAGATTGAAGTTTATTTTTAAGTGTATTTTTTTATCGTTTTGTATTATTTAATAGTAAATTTTGGATAACACTTAACTCACGTTTATTCACTTAAGGTATCGCGCGAATGACTAAATCATTTTCAAACGAAAATGATTCGATTCCGCACACGACCGCTGATTAGGAAGCCGAACGAAACTTAATTTTTTGATTTTGCCAACTTTCCCGCACCGTGCACCGCAGCAAGTCACACATCCCATGTTTTTTCTACCAGCTAGGATTAAAAAAGGGAAAATGTTTCTGTTTATTTTTAATTAATTGAACTTAGTTAGGTAGTTAAAAAATAAATTTCTCGTCATCACATTCGTGTCTATTGCTTATTATAAATACTAAAACTATTAGTCACTTAGAGCGCTGTTTCTTAATTTTTTATTGTAATTATTCCACTGATGGTAACTTTAGAACTTTGGAACTCAAAAAGTATATGCGTGCTACTGATAAACGCCTTGAATACGAAGTTAAACGAATAATGCGGCCTACTTATAGTTTGTACAGGCGTCAATACTCCATATTTTGACATGAAAAATAGTTATTGACATAACTTAAATAGTTAGGTATATGGTATCGGGAACGTTCCGGTAGATATTAATGTCACCTATAAAAGTCTGTCATCTATAAACATCTATCACTTCGGTATTGGTACAGGTGAGAAACTTTGTCTCGCCCAAAGACGTACGAGTATTTCAAGTAGCGTTTAACTATATATATACATATACATACACATATATAGGTTATATATTCTTAAGTGATTTTGGTCCAATTTGACCCAAAATTATACGAATAAGTTCTTTTCAGAAACAACAATAATGTTACTGAGTAATACTCTTCACTTATTCTTTGATGAAATGAAGCTGTGGTATCAAGTATTATTTACTTTTTTATTGTTTCGTTTAAAATATTCTATGATACCACCTTTTATAGATTGCAGTATTTTATATAACGTGATGTTAGATAAAGTGATTGATATTTTTCTTCCATCCGAACCTATTTTCCGTATCAAGGAAAAGCCAACCGAGGGTATCCCGGGAACTAAAATAATAGACATACAAAAGTCTTATATTTCGGGGCTTCTGAGAAAATGGAAGTCGAGCGCTTAATTTAAATTTATTATATCAGTTACGGAGAGGCCCGACTTCATGCACCATTAAAAGACTTTTTGGATAAATTTCACACGAGCATAAAATACAGTAATAGTACTTGTTCCAAAATTCATTTCAAATAAGATGAAACAACTTTACAAGTAAAACGAAGTTTCTCACCTTTGATGTTGCTTTTTAAAATCTATCAAATTCAAAAGCAGCTCGCTCGAAGTATTCCTTTGATATTCAAACAATTTTCCAAACTTGGTCTTTCTATTTCGGACCGTCTTGGCTGACTCAGCCATCGCAAATTGCGACATGACAAAGAACATAGATTCGGCTACTCTAAGAGAGGTGAACTTCAATAAACACTTAATCTCCATTAACACAAATTGAGTAGGATACCCATAGCGGCAAGAACGACAAAATTCTGAATAATGGATGAGAACAGCGGGCTTAGTGTGACCTCTGCCCTATTTGGTAGTGAAGTGTCCGAGCGCGCTAACTAACCAAATGACACATTAGGGTCGTCATTTCTGATAGTAGCTTACGCTCTTCGGTATTGGTTTCATTTACAACTTTTGTGTAGTAATTTTTAGAAAATGTTTTATCTTTCTTTCTCTTTAGATGAGAAGCTATCAAACTAACAGGAATAATTAGAGGCAAAACAAATAAATATCTAAAATATTAAGGTTTATTATCGCCTTATAAGGATAGCGGAGGAATTGGTGCCGCTAGGGATAGCTAAATAGCGGGTAGTCATCTGTATCTTTCCATTATTTTGCAAGAGATTTGCATTCAGCTGTTTCAATTTATAAAAAAATAATTCAATTTGTTTTTAGTTGCATAGATGGCAGCACTATCTCTTGAACCCCGAAGCGATTCATGCACGTATTGTTTCGCTTTAGAGTTGTTACACGGTACCCAAAACCGTTTAAAAAACAAGATTCCAAATACTTGAGACGGATTCCACTGTGTCCAGGTGGTCCAATTGGTTAGAGCGTCAGTTGCGAAAGCTGGAGATCCGGGTTCAAATCTAGCCTCGGACGCCGTTGGACCTGGTCTTTTTTACTTAATTATACAGCTTTACTACTGAGAAGGACGGCCGTTGAGCAAAGCCGGGGGCAGACAAATAGACATGGCGGTTCCTAGTTGACTGCGGAGCCCTAAAAACTCCTTTAAATAGAACTATATAACTGTTGAATATAAAAGTAAAAATAAAACAACTGAAATGGATTATATCGCGTATACTAATTTAAACTTCAACCCGACGTTTCGAACCATTTAGCTGCGTTCGTGGTCATCGGGTAAACGGATTGAGTCTACGCGAGGTGAGTATACGCGATGCAATCAGTTTCAGTTGTTTTATTTCATGAGTAATTATCGCGGCAATCGAAAACAATATTATGTGGAATATAGCTTCACGGTTGTGGGGTATTTGGGGTAACTTTTGCGTTTAGCACGCTTATGGTTGTTATGCGTGATGGGCTAACTCTGTTACAATATACTTCCGTTATTTGAAGGTGGAATTCCTATTATTTTTTTATTAACGTAGTCACCCTTACAGAAAGATACAAAAGGCGCCCTGTGAGTAATGTAACTCTGCACGATTTTTTGATTCGTTACGATACGTTACCTAGTATTAGTTATACTTTATCTTGTACTCTTAAGTTCTTTGTAAAATATGTAGCCAGTTAAACCACAGGTTAAACGTTACTGGAAATAGTTAATAAAAAATATTCTTTGAAACCGGCCACAGCTTTGTCCGCTTATTGCTAATTATACCTAATTATAGAATATGATCCCGAGATTGGTCCAGCCCACAACCATTTCTTATGTTCGGTGATTCGTCGGCCGCAGAATTAACCGAAAATGGATTATAATCCTACACATATTAAAGTCGCAAACGGCTCATGATTGTGCTCCTCGTTCCGAAGCGAGACATGTTGAGCAATATAAGAGTACGTGATAAACGTAAGTTACCCGTTTCTATACAATTAAAATGGTTGAGTCTCACGATAGTTATATACATTATAGATGACGATGACGAAGCCTATATATAAATATTATAAATGACGATGTTTGTTACTCAATTACTCAATAAAGACTGAACTGATTTACATTTCTGCTACTGAAGTACTGAAGTATCGGTTTAATGTGAATGTGATTGAACATTACATATGAGACTCAAGTGATTAATCTACCTTTACTACTATCTACCTATATTACTTTGATCGGCTGTATTAAGTTCTAAGTTCTGTCGATTCTATCCAGGAGGGGTAGGGGGTACTATTTAATATTCCCATCAGTTGTACTAATAATATTTAAATCATAAACGTACCAAATGTAATTGAATTTAGAGCACACAGCAAAGTTTAGGTATGTCGAGAATAATCAAAATCACACTTATAAGTTTTGCACCAACTTCGGTACCCACAATTTTATATTTATACCGTTCATATTTATCTATAGGTATCATATTTCAAATATCTGTTTCGAGTTGTCGTAATTTTAGTAAATAATTGCATTTATACAAAATACTACGTTTGTTAGCGGTTAGGAAAATAATTTAGCTACTTCTGCAATGTTACGTATTATGCAGTTCAATTATTACGAATGCGTTGTTCTTGGCTGCAGCCAAGTCGTGTGTGTATCCATTTATATATTAGATGCGGAAAAGTAACCTTGGCCTCGCGTCACGATGGGTCGGGCTAAGCTTACTTCAGCTAGTTTTTGCTCACACTAAGCGCGCTCACGAAAACTGCCTGGCAATTGTTGTGTTGGATGCCAGATTTTAAAAACTACAAGTACTTACCTACTACTACATAGTCATATATACTTATCAATGGTCACAATCGACCACACTAAAAAAAAGCCTATTGCACGTTTACGAAAGACAAATGTTAGATATATAGGTACTATGGATTCATTATTAGTATTTTTAGGAGATTAAGTGTATGTTAATGTACTCGTATAACGCTCAGCAATCTATTCAACACCATAGTTGTGGAAGAGTAAACTGCACTATTATTTGCCAACAGTTTATGTTATGTTATGTCTAAACAATGCGTCTTTCGGTTGTTTCATATTGAACGCCTGGATACCATGTAATGGCCAGATTTTTCTCGTTTCATTCATCGTCGTCGTAATAAACGTACTAAATTTTTTAAAAGTCATCGGATTTGCAATAGTTATAACTATAACATATTGACAAAAAAATTGTAGGTACTTATATCCACGCTGATAGTTATTACAGTAAAATGCACTAAGCTTATCTTGTTATTCCATTTTACTTCACTAACCCCTATAAAGAAAAATATCAGAAAAAAACGTAATTCTAACGAAGTTTCTATTGCACAATTTATTCCACAATTTGTTACATCCAAACTGAATTTACAATTTAAGATACCTATGCGGTTTTTGTATACTTACTTTATTGCAGCTCCTCCAAGTATAATGACATCGGCGAAACTCATTGGATGATGCCTAGAGACGAGACCTAATTATAAAACCAGACATTCGATTTTTAGGTAGGGTGGTCGTGACGTAAGAGAAAATCTAACCCAGGTTGATAAATTCACGTTACTTGTGTTTGTAACATAAAATTGGCATCTCACCTAATGTTGCGAAAAGTGTTCGGTTCCATTCGGCTTTGCTGTACATAAGTACCTGCATACTTAAAAGTGCGTAAGTGCTTATGGTTATTTGTGCAAAATATTTTAACTCTGCAAGTACCTACTTATACATTTATCAATATGAAATGGACAAGTAAATATATTCTTATTTTTATTACCTAGATAACACTAATATAGCAAATAAAATCCAATAATATCTAAAACCAGCCAAGGACTAAAGTGCATTAAGCGTTGCAGCGCAGTCTCGACGAGTGCGAACTCCCGGCTCTCGGTTTTATGGGCTTTCCATGTACCTGCCTCGTTAGTCCGCGCATATATATCCATTCGCTAACATTAAGATGAATGAAAGCATAAAGAATGGAAATGTGTTTGATAGCGCTCTTTAGAACAATGCTTCATTGTTGAAGTAACTATTGGAGTATTTCTTTTGTTGAAGCACCTATAAGTATACAAAGATACCATCGTTACGATATTGTTTGCTCAAAATAACAGAGACAAACAAATTATATTTTTCTTATTTACTTTAACATACTTATATTTGATGAGACTTAAGAAACTTGGAAAATAACTTAAACCGACATTGTGTATAAATTCTTTACAAAAACAATGTGGTGTGTTATAATAACAATGTACAAGGAATAAAGAACGTCGTACTCGAAGTAGGTATTTGCAGCCAAATCTTATAAATTTTAACTAATTTTTGTAAACGTAATTTATTTTGTGCTAGGTTACTGCATAATGATTATATCTACGATATTTAACAATTACGGAAAGCCTCCATACTTCAAGATGACTTGAGGTGAAGTTTGACTCACGAGTCAGATGTCGTGAGTGCTCCGCAAATATTGACTGCGGTGGAGAGTCCCGAAACTTGCGACTTACCGCAAACTTACCGGCAGCCTTATGAACTCGCTGCCGGTACTCGCTAAAGAATGAAAATTTCATCTAACTCGACTGTAATAGTTATACTTTGAATAGGTTTCCATATTGTCGGTTCCAGGTTGGTTTAAGCAAGTGCGTACATTAATTGGTTACTTGTTCTAAAGATCTATGACAAATGGTTGAGATCTATGATTAAACAATAACGAGCACGTGTGAGCCGCCATCACAAATAATATAACAGGATACGTGCGCTTTCTAAATTATGTAAAAATAAATTATTAGGTATTTTAAAATGAGACGAATGTCCGTGACGAAATGTCCCTAGGGATTCGTTTAGGAAAGGTACATAAATAAAAAAATACTTTTTTAAATATTTATTGTAAAATTTTAATAGTCTAAAATTACTACATACTTGACATAGATTTGAACACAAAACATAACATTAATTGTACCATGCGTGTTCTTAATTTCATACGCCGAATACAAGCAGTCCTCGCGTAACACTCGTGTAAATATGAAACATTGCCTACGGACCTTTGGAAAATATTTGACTCCATAGAATGGTTTACCTTACTTACCTTACCAGAAGAGTCACCTGCCGGAGAGGCCACCCGAGCATCCCTTTGTCTGCCACTACCTTAACAAACTAATTCTCTTGCTCATCTATAGTCAAAATATTCAATTACATAAAAATAATTTCATTAAACACATAATCGTAGACTCTTAACCTACATGATATGATTGTGAGTTTCATCTTAACATGAACATGATCACCGCATGCTATTCTTAGCTATATCAATTATAATAACTTTCTATTAAAATAAACCTGCTCACTATCTAGCTAAGGTTTTCTATACGGTAGATATTATGCATTAAATGTATGTATTTTGGCAATCACAAATTGTGTGTGATATGAATAGGTATTAACTGAATTCGAGTATTATAATGGGTTCCTAGACCTACAAACATAAATTATAGCTATGCTATATTTTTAAATCAATAGAATTGACTAATCTTCGGCTATAAAGAGTACGAAGTTTATAATGAACTAGCCTATTCTAATCATAATTTCAGTGTAGTATAATGAACTAAATCAAGCAACACATGTTTTCTTAAAGATGTCAGTTTTTAAAACTAGATATATGAAAGAAGAAGAAGAGTAAACCTGTATACTGTTTTAAACAGATATATGAAAAATGAAACTAACTACGTAGATCCAGACATTTAAACATTAAATTTTGGTAATAAATCACCTAACAATTTACAATTAAAGTGCATATAAAAACGGCATACTGTGTATACCTACGTACTTAAACATTATATGTCTGTCGTTTAAGGGCAATGATTGTTTGCACTGTACTGACAGTAGATCAACTGCTTTAATGTAAGTGCACTATCACTCGTGTTTAATCGATTCTAATTCTATGAATTCAATACAGAGTGTATATTTCTTCAGTCATCATTACATCCCCAATATAATTCCATTCGAGGCAGTCGTTCATAGTCATGTTTGAATTTTAACCTAATATGCGGAATGGATTAAATTTTTTCATCTTGTTCGGAGACAGAGGTCTCCGGGCTCGGCCTGGTCTATGTAAAGGCTCATTTGCAGCGGAAAGCAACGGAGAATGATAATCATCAATAATTTCCGTATCATGGTCATCCTGCAAATGGTCTTCTTCGAAATTATCTGTGTGATTAAATACATCCATTTTTACTGGCGTCGAATCTTCAACTATTATAGTAGTGGCTGCAGTTGAGTTGACGATTTTCGTTGCATTTTCTGTGCCATTCACAGTGACTAATAATTTTGTGGTCGCCAAAGTGAGAGCAGCTGCCTCTGTTGTAGTAACGTGAGATGTAATTATCGATTCAGTTGTAGAGATAATATTTTCTACGTTAGTTGTGTGATTGGTAGAAGATAACTCTGAATTATTATTTTCTATAGCCGCTTGTGTAACAACACCGGAACTACTTGTAGGCATGACAGTTGTAACTGATACAGAGACATTACTATTAGCTGAAGATGTAGTATGATTGCTTCCAGACATGGTTGCGGATGGCATGTCATTACTAGTATTATTTTTAAAGAGTGGCATTAGGGTCGAAACTTCAAAAACAATTGGAGATGAATTTTCGGTCCTCGTATTATCGTTGATAACTGTTATTTTGATTACTTCGTGATTGAGTGTAACGGTTGAAGTTTCCTGGGATGTATTTTCCGTAACGGGGTACGTTGTTAAAATAGGCATTTCAGTTGTTGAGGTTTTCACATCGGGTTGTTTTGTATCTGAAACGGTCATATTGACCTTCTCGGTTCTTGATAAAATGTTAGTATGATTAGAATAAAATATTTGCTGATTGTTTCCAGCACCTGGGTCTTTTATAATAACAGTGAGATCAATACTTGGATCCTCTTCTAGAGAATGATGTAAATCTGGTTGTAATTTTGTAGTTACTGCTTCAATTTCTTTCTCCGAGCTTACTGTTTGTAATGTAGAAAAAATGTTCATTTTTGATTCTTTCTGAAGTTTATAAAATGATTTTGCCTTTGGGCTATTTTGTTTCTCGATGTATTTTTTTGGGACAGTAGATTTTGTCTCCTTTTTGTCACTGCTATTAAGTATTGGTGTTTCTGTGGAGGTCAAAGTACTGGTTATTGGATTAGTAGTGGTATCTTGAGCTGCAGTTACCTTCAAAGTTTCCACTAATGTATTATGGTTATATAGGCGTTGTTGTTGTTCAGCCATTTGTTGAGCATGTTTTTCTTCCAAAGATAAAACAGTCATGTCATCACTAATTCTTGCTTTCGCCATGACCAGTGGCGGTACAAAATGGTCAGTAGGCTGTGAAAACACAGTTTCTAAATTGCTTAGTCGAGTTATCTCATCGTGTAAGAGCTGATGTTGATAATTCTTGTTTTGCTCAATTGTTTTCAGACGGTTACTTATAGAGTTTTCTTGATGTTCTGGTTGTGGAATATCATTACTGTGTATCGGTTCAAGATTGAAGTCTTTATCTAGAGGTATTTTAACATAATTCTGAGTATTTAAACTTAATCTTGTGGAAGTGGAAACTTCTGGCTCTGTGTGTAAATCGTATGAAGTAGAAGTTTCAGTAACATGTGTCGGTAAACCACTTATCGTCTTCCCTTCGGTAACAACATTTCCAAATGTAGACAGTTCATCTGTAGTTATTTCTTGATCAGTGAAAGTTGTGTCAGTTGCCGGCCACATAGTGCTTGTTGAAGTCTGGCTTGGAGTACTCGAAGGTTCGTCTTCTTCATTACAGGACAATTCTTTAAGGAGCTCTTCGCGTTTCTGTTAAAAGCAGATATTCGATAAGAACATTTAAAAATATAACAACTTATTTGAACTAGTATATCTAAAACCAGATCATTTACATGTAAGTCTAGTAGTAGAATCTGGTTTTAGCAAGAAAAAATAAGCAAGTAGAGTACATATTTGTTAGATTATTTAGACGCTGTTTCATTGCGCTGATATGTCAGCGGCCAAATCTTGACTTCTAACTGCGATTCCATGATATGCGGATTTAGTACCCACTTATGGGGGGATATTTAGCGAGTCACGCTAAGCGCTCAGTTGCAATTCCGTGTATATGGATGACGGGTGAAGAACATTAATATCACCTTTTGCAACGTATATAATGTACTGAACACAATTCATCCCGATGACCAGTCACCACATTGCACTTACTTACTTTAAGCTGGCCTGGTCAATGTGATGTCCTCTGTCAGGTTCAGTGTAGTAAAGCCCTATAGCGTACGCTGCCTACTATTATGCAGCCGAAAATGGTGAGAAGTACACATACTTTAGCTTAAACCTATATAGAACCTACCACATTGCCAGTGCATTGAACTCGCTTCACGCCGGCCAGCCCACAGTCAGCAGTGAGTTGCACTGCTGCGCTTTCTGGTAGATACAATGCAGTTAGGGCCGGCAACGCCCGTACCATGCATCCGTCTTTAGCAAGCGCCCATTGAGGCACTGGGAAAAAAAATAATAGAAGCTATTATTGTCACAGTTTACATTTTATAGTTACTAATATGTAATTGTGGAATTTAAATTACATATAACCGTATCATACCAAAATGAGTATCTATTACAGTAATTGACTATCCACCACTGGTATAGAGAGGATCTAAAGACTTGACTTACCGGGTAGTTCACAAATGAAGGAAGCGACAGTGGGGCCACCGCAGGCGCGAGCCTCCCACCTGTAATCGGCCGCCGGGTTTGCGGCCGCGCACAGCGGGGCGGCGCGCGCGTCAGGGGCCGAGCTCCAGTACCCTTCTCCGCTTAAGCCACGATAGTCCCTGTCATATGTTAATTTACATAGGTATATTAAACAATATATTAAATATTA
Source organism: Grapholita molesta (assembly GCA_022674325.2). Classification (NCBI taxonomy): domain Eukaryota; kingdom Metazoa; phylum Arthropoda; class Insecta; order Lepidoptera; family Tortricidae; genus Grapholita; species Grapholita molesta. The sequence goes on along the minus strand of CP053124.2, from coordinate 14,607,257 downwards.
AAAGTAACTTTTGTACAAATTTATACAAAAGTTCGATGTTCAATTTAGATAAATATTTAAGAACATTTAAGACGAAAGTAGGTATTTGCCTTCATACTTGTCTTACAAAGGCGTACGATCTGATTCAACTAATGCAAGTATTTTTCTTACATATGAGTAGAAGATATTTGCAATTTTGAATAGGTAATGTCAGAATACTTATTAATTATTACAAGTACAACTGATTATTCGTTTTATTAGTCTATTTTCAATCTTTTGTGCTTCAGTGGCGCCTGTCCCACGAGTGCCTTAAAAGCCAGTTGACTTACGTCCAGGTGAAGTCCCCGTCGGGATTACTGCGGATGAGTCCGACCCAGACGGCACTGGATATGTCCAGCTCCTTGAGGTAAGCCCGCACCGCGTCATACTGCGCTGTTGTGTCCACTGCAACAAAGATTCATTGATTAGCCTCGCGTTGCATCATTACAGTTATGCCTTTTTTAATGCTTATACGAATAACATACCTATAGAAGATCTATTGGTTTTCTACCACAACCGTCTTTAGTGTCTGAACAATATTGAAGACTTACAGTAGTGGTAGGTAATGAGACGGCAAATGGTACTTACTAGTCATTGCAAAAAGGAAAGATAAGTTGGCCGATTGAGGAAAAAACATTTACTGAGAATAGAAATTTGAAATATTTTTATTGTATTATATCCAAAACGAAACGATTAGCCATGGTTATTCAATACCTATATACAAATTCAAATTTCTATGATAATATATAGTTTAAAAGTGACAGTGAGTACAGTTCCTATGAGGTGGTATGGTATCTACAGATATTTATAACTAAAGATTCTCGTCTCACACGAGCAAGTTCGTAGTTTCATATTAAATACCTTAGATCTACATAACATCTCTACTGTAATCGCACTTCGTATTTTTGGGACTAACATTTCAATTGATTTGAATTTTATTTAGGCAAAGAAAATATTTTTTTTTTTTTACTCTTAATATTTGTTTGTCCATATAATGTTAATTTTATTCTTATGTTTCCAATTAAATGTGTACATAGAAAAAAAAAAATAATTAAAACTATCTTGATAATAACAAGTTTCGTGCATGAGAAAGACAGGAATAACAATAAATTATACTAAGGGTAAATGTTTACTTTTCTAGTTCATCACCGTGGCCCAGTAACCATAATATCCATATGTAATACTAATAAATCACAATAATTGTAACTCACACATACTCACGCGCGTGTTTTAGGTTATAAACTTAACCTGAATTATAATCTTTCATAATATATGCTTTCGCAGACTAGCTAAATTTGTTTGAGAACAATAACTGCGAGTTTACGAGTACGCATTTGCATGATATCATAAATTTATGTCTTCGGAGTCACAGTTAGGGTGTCTTAGGGATGTTATATATGTATGAAAGATACGTGTGTGGTGGTTATAGCAAGTGGTTATAGCTATGCGAGTGCTTGTAATAAAACTTGAAATACATAGTTCGTATATCAAATTGTGAGTTCGTGAGGAATAAATCAGTATCTTAGCTAAGTTGTAACGAAATCCTTCAGCCATAAATGTTATAACAGCAGGTAGGGATAGTCGGTATACATGCTTACGAAAAAATAACTAGCAGCAAAGACTGTCGGTGTTCCAGCCGTAGGGTGCAAGCAGTACTGTCCTTAGAATATGATCAACGAAGCCTGGCTGTTTGGAGATTGCATTATTTCAGACATTTCTACTGGTTCCGCGTGTGCGGGATGGACTATTGATCATGGCGTCAGCCGCGAAAGCTGAACAAACTGGTTCGAATCCGGTCACTTTTTATTAAGTAGTAGTTAATTTATAATGTATTAAGTAGTGTTACTACTAAAAATATCTTGATCAGTTCTTAGTAAGAAACTGCAGGTATTGAAAGAAATACTAGAACATAATAACAACTTTAAAGAGTAATATTTTTCTGCAATTCGGACATAAAAAATTGTTCTTGGACGCTACTGGGGCCACTTATCACGGGGCAGTTATCGTGCATCTGACAGCGACAGATGAAAATAGGAATTCTTTATTCCTCTAGAACTATTCAGGTATTTTTGACAAAATTTATTTTTAAATTATATTATAATATTAATACCATTAGACGTTTTCAAGAACTGTATTTATACTATTTATTATAGAGATATTATCCCTTTTAGGTGAGCAATCTCAATAAGTTGTAGTTAAGAAGTATAAAACGACATCTATAGACGTTGCTCAGTCGAAAGAGTTAAAGTACTTATGTAACCATACCATACGATAAAAAATAAAAAATGTATAAACCATTCACTTAGAATGATAAGGTCACATTATGTAGTATATCAATTCATAAGAGTTGTGTTTGGTTTAACTATGAGCAAATAGAAAGTCATGATAAATAAGAAACCAATAAACATAAGACAATTGAAAGTAAATAATATAAGCACTTGAGGATCCGATTACTCCTTCTCAATACCCGATATTAGCTTTATAATAAAAGATGCTTATTAAAATTCTTTATAACCATGTATTTGCCGTTGCGTTAACAAATCGATATTGAAAGCTTGACTGACAGTTCAGCTAGGAGGTTCGAGAGAGCTCCAGACACAAGAGTAGAATTTGCAAGAACCACCAAGCTTGACGGCGACAGCTCTCGTATTCAAATAGAAGCTATTAATTTGGGCGCTCAACGCGCCCGCAAAGCTTTGCCATATGCTCCTCCGCCAAACGCGTCTCCGGTTAAACGCAAGAAAACCTTTTATCAACATGTCAGCATTTTGGTACTAATTACATATACACGCACGAGCAGGAACTCCGACATAAAATTAATGTTCTATCGAGTTACAAACGTGAGGAAATAAACAAGTGAAACCTACTAAATTACGTTTCAAAGTAAATACTCCCTTTCAAATATGTATGTTGAGCTCAATTAATTATCTGGCACCTAGATAAAGTAACTGTTAAATCCATTAGAGTGTTGATTCATGTCTCGTTGCGGAAATTAAGCCATTGAGTCTTTATTGAACCGGCTGCATGAGAGGAAAGAAGTAAAACCCCTTAATCTTTCGAGAACTCATAACAAAAGAGATTAACTTAGTCTGTAATAACACATTGTGGTATTATCTGTCGTGAAACCGCTTTTTATTTCAAAGTAATTTTCCATGCGAGATGGGATACCTACTTACCGAATCTTTCTTTTGAATTTTGTCTTTTACTCGTGTATGTCGTATAATTTAAAAACACAAAGATTCACAGTTAGCGTTAACTTACTAATACGAAGTGCTTGTCACGAGAATTCAACACTTCAGCGTTGACTTTAACACCATTAGTAAAAGTCAGGCGTCAGAAAAAGTTCTGTGTTACACAAATGTTTGGAGTTTCAAACGTTTTGATGTTTTCTCCGTAGAGTCGACGCGTAGTTATACACAAGTGGTGTTGGCGGCGCGCCAGGCCCACGACGCGGCTTCGGGACCGCCGAGTCAATATTTGCGATGCCTTTTAACTGTCCCAACACACGCTACTTACATTATTAATTGCTCGCTTATCTGGCAACACCATCACACGCCGAAAGTGAAAAACATGGTATTATACTTATAAAACATGATAGCACTAAGTAAGTTTTATCTTTTTGATTATTTTTAATGAAATATGAGTAGAAGTGTCTACTTTGGTGGAGTACAGAAGCGCTTCGAGCATGCTGACCCAGAAATTGTATTTCCATTGCAAGACGTTGCGAATGTTGAAACATCTCTAACAAAACGGACAAATATTTTCATAACGGTGCAGCTGCAACTGTTACGTCTCTTGAAAACTTCCGTTTGCTGAAGGCTGTTTCCAGTTCAGTTTACCCTTCTAAGCAAGACAAGGATATTTACATATATATAAAAAAAAACTAATAAATTACTGCTTATTGCTTACCTGAGAACAATCTTGTGTTTACTAATAGGTGCGCACTGGAGAATGTGAACTGTTAGTGCAATATTTAAACATTTTAGTCTTGCCTACGTTCGCATTCGGAGCCCGAAACGACCCGCAATTTTTCCTAGGTACCCAAAAAGCTTGTGCCTCGCAGCTCTTCCATAGCAATATTTATTCCACTATATTTCCGCTACGCCAATTTTTGTATCAATATTTATGCATATTGGGAATTTAGTTGAGCACTTTTGTGGTAGTAATGAATAGTACGGCGAGCCATGTAAAGGAGAATTTACGATGGCAGGTTAAAGGCAAAAGTAAACTGCGGTGTTTAGTTATTCAAAGAGGAAAAGAAGATTCATAAAATGAGCTGTGTACTTACCTATATTGAGCGTACCTACTAAGGAAATACGTAGTGATTAATTTACAGAAACATTTTTAATTGGAAAAACCGATAATGAATAAAAAACCTAAACGATTAAACGACGACTTTTGGACGAATTCACATTTATGTGATCAGTGCATGATAAGAGTGTAATAATAATAGATATTCTTTATTACACGCCCTATGACACGGACTGGGGAAACATCCGCTTAGCGTCCCTTACATTTCATTAAATTATCTGACTTCAATACTTGTGACCTGACCTTAATATATAAATAGTAATATAGGTAGTGGAGAAGAGATAAAACAATAAGCAGAGAATAAATATTCGAATAAATGATGCCAAAAACTAAGAGGAATATACAATACTTAAATAAATATAGCATAAATATACATATACATACATAAATACAGATACCCGAGGAAATGATAAATAATATTCCCTACAAAGGTTTCATATTTATGTGCACTATATTATAAAGTTTGAATCGATGATATAGTTTACTAACAAAGTCGTCAATATCGACAACATGCAGATAATATTTCACTACTATTTCCATATGCAAACTATACGGAGCCAAACCTCACTGGCTGATAGCCAAAAGCGATAACATGTCAATCGGATTCAATTGATTAAAAAATTGTTGAGGCTTCGATACTAGCCGGCGTACACGAACAATAATCGATTGAACGATAAGTGTCATTTATGTTAACAGTAAATTACAACCCAGTTGTAAACTGTACTACTATAATTACAACATAAAGCTACGACAGAAAAAAATACCAATAAGTAGAGCGCACTTGACTGGAATCAAACCAACGAAACAGCGAAGTAATTAGGGTGAGCGTATACGCTTTGCGCATTCTGCGTAAAAACGTCACGACGGCATTGATGCTTCTCGAGTACAATGCAGTCTTAAACGCTAATCGCTTGCAATAATTACATTTAATTTAAAATCTTTCATGAGTCCTTCCAACACGACATGGCTTCACTCTCACAGACCTTGACGTGACGCAGATAGGATCTCGGCAGTCGTAGTACTTGAAAATGGTCTGAATCTTTATGCTAAATTAACGTGTGAAGGCCTGTTATTCATAAAACATTTAACGCACATGTGCGTTTATTTCCATAAATTTTTGGAGGGGTTGGCAGCGAATGTGTTAAGAAAACTCAGGTCGAACACAAAGTTATTAAAACCGATTTGATTGTTCTATACTAAGTATATTTGCTAGTTGAACGTCTATCTAGATAGGGCGCTGAATAGGCTTCAAATTAATCGAAAGACGAGCGCCCACCGCGCGCGTCGGAGCCATTCAGTGAGTAAATCGATGTACCGCCCCGAGATAAACCGCTGATCGACGGCTTCAACGTCCTCGGTGCTAAAGGAGCTAGAATATCCGCTTTTTATAAACTGATGAATATATTTTGAATGCAGGAACATATTTATAGAAAATAATTTGAGTTGAGCTTTACCATTTATTAATTATCGTCGGGGATAGTGTAATACGGTGTAACTACAAATATCGATAGAGTTCGAAATTCAAACTGTACAAAGAAATTATATCATATTTATTGCATTTGTTGGTTACGCGCCGACGTTATGTGTATGGGCAACCGGGCAGTAGTTCATGTAATAAGCTACAAAAATTAAACTTAATAAGTATAACAGCAGTTGTACCGTCGGCATCAATAATAACGTATGAAACTAAAAACAAAAAGTATCTGCCATCCAGTGTATTTTTTTTACAAATGAGTAATTTTCTATAGTTCTCGTTTTTTTTTCAAAGTTGATAATTGAAATTGATACTCGTAAACTCGCAGAAATCTGTCTCAATTTGTGAAGTAATTAAAGAACGGTATATGATGGTGCGCTGTAACACTTATTATGTTTACTTTGTTCAGCTTATATTATTGTAATATTTTCTCGTGCCTTTTATTAGTTTCTGTTTGCCACGGTTAACAGGCAAATAATGTATGTAATAATGTAATTCTGGTACATAATATATATGTTTAATTATTTTGACAATATTTGTCGCGTCGAATCTAAAATTAAAGTAGGAAATAAATGTTAACAAACTAGAATAAATTCAAATACCCCGAACAAATACGTAAGTTAAGTTGTGTAATACGAGGAATTTTAAATTCTCTTTCATGTTCCGTGAGCTTTTATGACTCTTATGAGTTTGAAAATCCAATTTCCCAGTATGAACATAACTAGCACTTTTCACATTGAAAATTTAAGGCCTGCATGATTTACAGTCTATTTGGATAGTCATAAAATTAACAAATAACTTTGCTTCTAAACATATTTAGCATACCAGAGATCTCTAATTAAGCAGTTAACTAGAAATCCGTTTTCTCAACGATATCAGTTTACGAGGAGGCTCATTCGAAAAAAAACCATCGTATGACTTGATATTTGTAAAAAAATAAAAAATATTAATATTAATAAGAGTATAAAATTTTGTTATATGAATTATTCAAAAATCTTATAATGTCATTGAAATTATAAGCGCCAATTATTAATATGATATACAATCTCATTACAGTTATTAGTAATTACATGATGAAATTATAAAAAACATACGAAATACTGAGCTACTACAACACCAAAAGGGATTTAAATAAGACATAAACATAAAACGCTTTTTGCTGTTGACCTACCGGTAAGAGAGTGCGACTTGCAATCCACTTAGTCGCAGCACAACACAAGATCGCAAGTTTAAACCCCGGCTTATACCAATGGGGTTTTCGGATCTTATGTATGAAATATTATTTGATATTTACCAGTCGCTCTTTGGTGAAGAAAAACATCGTAAGGAAAACCGGACTAATATGAAGTAAGTAGCGGAGTTAGAGTTAGTTAGAAGTAACGGGTTGGAAGGTTAATAGGTACAACATAAAAATAAAGTAATAAAAAATAATTTTGTCATAAAGATGCGCAAAATCAAAAGTAACCGACTACCGTACATACGACTAAGTTAATTATTTTCCTTTAAACTCAACAAACATTAAAACAGAATCATATTATTGACGTTGAAATTAGTATCCCGGAGGCAGGTCGCCGGGGGCGCCGATCCTGCCAATTGAGCTGTTCTACAGACGCCGCCGGATCCAGCTTCATTAATTAACTTAATTCAAACCAGCCTGATTTATATTGACGTATTCGATTACTCGATACATCCTTTTCTAAGGCAATTTACAGTTAGAGACAAAATGCGACGCTATTGCGACAAAATAATACGCATTTTGTCGCAGTATAGCAAGAAATTCCTAAATTTTGCTCAATTCCAGCAGACTGCTGAGCTGAGAGAAAAAAAAGAGGGTTATTAATAAAATACATTAAATACTGCTGCTGATATTATGATAATGATACTTTTTTCACGTCACGGACGTCCACTGCTGGGCATGGGTCTCCCCCATAGACTGTGATAAAAAGGGGGGTTTAATACCATGACAGGTGGATTGGCGATCGCAGTGTGTTCCACCGCTCTAACGGACGCTGTTCCACGGTGGTAACTGGTCGCAGTGTAGGGACAATTCCCTATTGAACCCGATCCCTAAACAAATAGCATTAAAAGCTTGTTATTTTTTTATTTTACTCTTATTTTGAAGCATTGATAATAAGAACAAACAAACCGTTAAACAAAAACACTTTAAATACTTCGGTCGAGTAACAAATGACGATTTGACAGTACTATGTGGTTTCATTGTTTGCCGTATTTATTTAGTCATTGGGAAAGCGCTTTCCGCTAAGTCCACACAATCCATGTGTATACACGTAGTGCTTAGTTCGCAACATGCTCTTATTTGGCGAGAATTCTTTTTCTTAACTACCACTTAACAACATTCAGATCCTATTGTTATATAGTTATATTTGCAAGGTTTTTAATATAATTTAATATAACTGAGTAAATTGCGATGTGTGCCTCTAAAGAAAAGGCCTTATACAAAAGTTCGACTTTTAGTTCAGTTTGCTTTTTATGCGTAAAAGTTAAGGCCGTATCCCGAAGGGCTGCATATGAAAACCCCAGCTCCTGAATCACACAAGTTTTGGGAACAATATTTTATTTTAGTTTTCAGACACTTTTATGATTATTGTGCAGTAAAACCAACCCACATATATTTATCAAAGGCCTGTGAGAGTAATTTTACTAAATATACATGAAAGGCAAGATACTTCAATCAAATGCCATCAATTTGAAACCAATTTATCAGCCGTAAACACTAACCTACACAAATAAAACAGGCGACCCTTTTAAAGTAATTATAAAGGGTTTCGAGGCACTAAAGGAAATTACAATTTCTCAATAGGCTAAAAAATGTTTTTTTATAAAGATAATGCCTATACAAATTATTTATCACATTAGATAGAAAAGTGTAGTGATTAATGAGTACACAATTAGCGTATTTATAAGTAAGCAAATTTTAATTAAACTTCGAATGGTGGTTCTAAGCTGAACATGTAGTAGTTTACCAAACGACCATTACTGTCTGTTGCTGCAGGTTATCCATTCCATGTCAATCGCGAAAAAATGTTGTCAACGTCTACGAAGGTTTTGTGCTACGTACGTACGTACTTAGGACGTAGCACGTGGCAATACTTATTATTTTTTTAAGTTTTTCAGGTATTTACTTCGTATGTATTGGAAATGTGACAGCGCCGTCGCGTCTAGGTAAATTGAACTTTGCCTTTGAGTGTGGGGGGACGTGCCACCCGAATTGGGCGGATTACCTTTATCTCGTTATGGCCTTACTAAGATCAGCGCTCAGGCGATATCTTTAGACTACCTGAGCTGTTTTTTGTAAAATATATCTCGTTCGTGTATCTATTATATTTCATCTCTTTCTCTGTTACTTTCTCCTTTAGCGAAAATGCTCCTAGGAATTATCTGAAGCTAATTCATTTCTCAAGACATCACGCTGTATGTTTAGACGTTTTTGATGAAACTGTGTAGTAGATGTTAATTTGTGATATGTATTTGTTTATAGAGTAATAACGGCCCAATTACATTTGGTGGTGAATGTAAAACGACGGGAGAGCGGCACCGACTAACAGCAATTAAAACAGCGATACGATAGCCCGGGGCGGGCTAACACAGCCATCGCCATTAGTAATTGGTTCCAGGCCATTAACTCTCGTATTTATAACAAAACATAAGCGAACTCCAATGTCTTAATTGCTGGCCTGTAATATACCTACCTACGTAGACCTCTATACCTGAGTAATGAGGGAATAGTATTTCTCGGGTGTTTAACTGTATATGTATTTATTACGTAAAGTAGGGGAAGATTGAAAGTTTTTTATGAAGAGTACCTAAATTAAAATTCTCCTGTAATGCTTCGGTATACGGAAAATATTCATATTATTCATTCATAATAATCATTCAATCTTATCCTACTTTACCATGTTTATTCTTTTCTGTTTTTTTCTGCGAAGCCATTGGCGGATTCTATTGAGCAAATAAATACGAGTAGGTGTGGTGCAATAATCAATATTAATATAATTAGGTAATGTACACCATTTTTTTTATTCCGTTAAGTATAAGTTCCACTTTTTAATTTACCAAAAAAATTGTATCTCTATTTTTACTGCTTTTGTGACAGTTAAAACAAAATTTAGATTGAAACTATGTCAACGGCTTCGTTAACGTCCTCATATAATTAGGGGTCATTTCAACGTCATAAATGCGATAATAATTCTAATGAACTGTATGTAACATTTATATAAATTATACACAGTATAATTTACTTATTTGTGCATAACAAATTATACCACAATGAATTAGTCTATGTGTACAATTTGTCCCCGCGGCCCTGCGACGGACGGTGCCAGTCATTATCGTTAACATTGTCACGCCACTTAGTGGAAATTAGTTACCGTACTCGCAATTATGTATTTTATATTTACTTATAACAACTAAAATGCATTATTAACATATATACATTATAAAGACAAAACTATCGTGAGATTCATCCATTTTCGTATTCATTCACATTGGCTGACCGACGAAGACTGCCAACGCGAACAGCTCATGATTTCGCTCCTCGTTATGGAATTAAACATGTCGAGCAATATTTGACTTATAAAACGTGACTTACCCGCTTTTATACAATTCCGTTACTGTATCTTACAGGTATAGCTCTGGGTAAGCAAAACTTAAATGTATTTTAATTTGTTGTTATCAATGTCAATGTTATTTTTAAGAGTAAATATAGTGAAGTATTTTTAAAATTGGATTCTGTTTCCATGTCGGTTTCATCTTAGTTATTCAGCGATATTTATTGTAACAGACTAACCCAATTACACGAATAAATATTTTGGGTACATCTTACATACTCGTAAATCGTACAGTAAAAAGAAACAAATAAATTTAATTTGCAGAAAAAGGGTAAATTACGATGCTATTGTAACAAAAAAAAACTATATCACCTTTTCCGACTGTATTAAACAGTATGCACATCTTGAAAAGTATAACATTGACGTCGCAGTTTAACAACATGGCATATTTAATATTAGCAGTTTTGAACGATCAATCAGGTCAAATGCTTTTGTCATATCTAATAATTGTCATAATAGGTGATTTATAATGCATATTATTGTCTATACAGCGATCCGGTTGGTATGGCAACTACATATATAGGAAATAATTAAAATATGCTAAAATACATACAAGTATTTCTATTTTATTATATAATTTATGTAAAAGTTCCGGGGCCTTACATAAATTCCATCACGTTTTTATGTACCTATAGGTACACCAACGCGGCCTATGCTTTTCATGGATCCAATTCCGTGAAAGCTTACCAATGATACTCGTAATACATCAAAAATATGCTATAAATATGGGTTCCCGGTATTTGTAAAATATTTTCTGTTTTAATTGGTGTTATTGGTAAAGTCCAATTAACAAATTGCGCGATGTTAGGTAAATGCACGAAATATCTGCCCTGTTTTAATTAAAGGTCTACTTGTTATTTTTTTTTAATTTGGAATGCTGCTTTTACGTATAAGGATCTATCCTGATACGTGAAAACAAGTATCCGATGTTTTTTCTCCTATTCCGAAAAAGGTATAGGTAGGAAAATATTGTGATTATTTTTCACCTATTGGGATCGAAAGGGCTTGTCATTCTCAGTAGAAAGTAATTAAATTAAACATTTTATGTTCCAAAATAAAAATAGCCCTCTATACAATTTCAAAAAATAACGCGGCTAATATTATATCCATTTGTAGTGAGGATTTATTATGCATATTCTTGTAAATATAGATAAAAAGCTTATTTACGTGAACAGACACAATTTTACTCGAAGGAGTTTCCTTTAAATAATATTTGTTGTTTATACAAAGCAAACTGCTATGTTATTCAATTTATGCCCATAATTATATTCAGTTTATTAGACACTCATATCGAAGCCGAAGTACGTCCACTGTTGTAGATAAACCTCTCTCAAAAGAGTCGGCGATCGATGTTGGTAGGCGGATCTTAACCGGAGATTCTTCCCGCACCTCTGACGCTGTTAGCCTGGCCGCTACTATAACCAGAGTACTTATCGGGGGCCACCGGGGACTTGGGGCCATGGCTTTCGCGTGCCTTGCATGGGGGGTACATGCCATAATCGCTACACTCGGCAAGCGAGTTGGCGACCGAGGTGTTCCACCGCACTCCAGGGATGCTGCAGCCCATACCACGGTGGTCGTGGCCGTAGTATTAAGACATACCCGGCTTCATTTATAATACATATATGACAGATAATTAATGATCTTCACAAAACATATGTTCAAATTCAAATAAATCTATTGCATGTAATACTTATATACTAATTCTACTCGGAAAAAAGCCATAACAAGGTTATTTCCTTCACGGTGGAGTATATTACAAATACTTGACACTCAAATGATTTATTAGCTTTCTCGAACACATTTCTTCGGATTGTGTTTCCTCGTTGGAAACGTAACTGGAACTTATTTTATGATTTGACGTGCAATATATTTCATGATATTTGACTACCCAAGATTGAAATTACAAAAATGGTATACCGGGAAAATGAAAAAGTGTCTACTCGTTCCTACTTAATATCTGTCTTAAAATGTTTTAAGTGGCAATATTGCCAGTTGATCTAAATAATGTCAGAATGATATTGTTTTAAATTTGAAATAATCCTACATACTTAGTTAACAATTATAATATATTTAGTATTAAAATATTTATTAAGAGCACTATAGTACATTGTGCAACGAGGATGGTAAGTAAGGTATAGTAAACGCGAGTCTATTAGAAGGCTTTTAATGACTCAAGTTTGTTATACACTTACCACCCGTGGTACATACAATGTTTTTCATCACATTTGCGAGGAAATAAAATAAATTCGTTGGTAAAATATTAGTTACTAGTGTAGTGTAGTTTTACCTATCAGACCGCATCCACTATAAAAGATTGTCAACAATGTCAACTTTGTTCAATGTCTTCCACAGATAATGTTGACAACTGCGTTTTCTTTTCGAAGTTGATAGATCATCCTGCCAAATAGTATCAATTATCAAAATCAAATAGAAAACAACTATTGTTAATAAATACTAAACATTAAATTTCAGTCAAATTTAATACAAAGATATGTTTTATACATATTAAAAGTTGGTTGTAGAAAACTTTTGAAGATATGAAATACACCTTGGCTGTTTAGAAACATCCTCAGTCCAAGTGAAGTGTAGGTTCTGTATATTTTTAAAACTAAACTTAACAGCCCGTGTGAGCTAAATCGGCTATAACTGCTCTGTACTCTCGCAAGTAACAACGCCATTGACGAGCAAGTGTGATGAAAATTAAATAACACAAAGTAGGGGTAGTACGATACCTCTTTAACTATAAAAAATTCTCTGTCAAGAAATATTGCTCTTATTTTATTACTTAAAACGGGGTTATTATTTATTACTTAAAACGGGATAGTTACCATATGTATGTTAATTTGAATGAGAATTGAGACAGTTTTTTGAAAGTAGTGAAGATGGTCATCACACTCATCACAGAAAACTACCTTTAAAATAATAATGTTAAAATCGAACATTGCTCATACTTAGTGGCTAATAATTAATAAATCATAAAGTCGATTGACAAAAGTCCCCCATTAAAAAAACTTATGTACCTACTTATAGTAGTATCGTGGTAAAGCATAAAAAGTAATTCGTATATATTTATGTATTTCTAATAGCAGTGTGGCCCTGGCCGTGCATGTATTGCTATTAATAACGACCATTAACTTCAAAGAACGAAATGCAAATTCAGGTTTCATTATTCGCCTATACGGTAATAAAATTATTTGACATGTTATCATATCATTATGTGCAGAGTATATTTAATATTGAGTTTATTTAGCCAGAAAATATTTCCCGAACAGGGCTAATCAACCCTAAACTACGCTCGACAAAACACAAACATCATTTATTTTCTTAGTATTTTTCCAAGCCTTTATGAATTCCGACATTCGGCGTCTAGTGTATCTGTATAGCAAGTGCTATCAATTTCACGAATATCCGGGCGGCTGTTTCAATTTATTTTATTACTACAAGGACTCGTAGGTGAAGGGTACCGAAGGACGCGCCAGCTTTTTGAAATATAATCCGTGATAAGGGTCAAAGAAAAAGTATAATTAAAAAAATGATATTACCCGCGCTGTCAGCCAATGAACCAGGAGAAAACTTTACTTTATATTTACCTTACACGAGTCATAACACAAACACAATACCCTACCCACCCACACTACCAAGTACTCGTAACTAACATAGGATTCAATGAACGTCATTGTGAACATTGTGATTCGTTCTTTTTTAAATATGTGCACACGACGTTGTTATTTTAGGATTAAGGATGTGTAAACGTTTTTTATCCAAAAACTTACATCGATATTTAAGCAGTAGACTGTACCGTATTTTATATTGTTTAGGATCTCATGTATAGTGTAGTTAACACCATATTTCGGCAGTGTTGACCTAGTCTTAGACCAAAATAATTGTACATTACTAATTTATTATACCTACGCAAACGACACTCAAAAATGTGCAAGACTTACAGAAACCAGCTAACAATTGATCTTAACCAATTCAATGAAAATAAAATGTCAAATTACTCTTTCAAATGTATTTCAAACTTATTATTGAATTTTTCTTTTCACAATTTATTAACGGAAGCAATATAGGAGGCCGGACCGCGCCGCTTTTGTGCGATTTTTCATTATGCGCGTATTGGGCACGACAGGGACTCACGAGCCAGTTTTACATCTTACTTTTTCCTCCCTGTCCACAATGTTAAACACAATAAGTTAAGCACGAAAATGTTAGAAGATCCGCGAAGAAGTATATTCACGCGTAATATTAATAATAACGGGGGTTATTTTTATTACGTTATTTATTTTTGTATGTGTCGAGTGATTGAGTTATATGCAAGCTAACGCTTTTTTTTTCCAGAGAAAGGACAAATAATGATGATAACTCTGGAACAAAATAACACAGATATTTTCTTTTTTATACTATACAAATAAAGATCTTTTCCGCGATTCGGTCTCGGGATCTCCAGCCTAATTTTTTCTGTTAATTTACCTTTTATTTCTTAACTTTTTCTAATTTTATTAATTAGAGGTAAATTTTTTACTCCAGCAGTTTGCCTTAGTAATCATTTTAATTCACTTCAAGAAACTAAACTTAAATTTCAAACATACTTATTATTATTAAAAAATATTCCCAGTTTTATGCTCTGCATATAAAACTGAACTTTATTATAATAATTAGACATATACCTACTTAGATAAATAGCTAAATACATTAGACAAAGTAGCGTCACTTTGGTATAACGACGCAAAGTAGGGTACGTAGTTTTATCTACAGCGGGCATCATGCGTAGTTTACCTCGACGCCAGCCATTACCGTGATGCATGAGCTTATCAGTTTCAGCTGAAATTCTATTACGAGCTGTAAAGCCACAACAATGCGCTGCGTGATGGATTGCCCCAAACAATATAACAAGGCCCTTCACTGCCGATATTTAGAGAGCTTACATTTTTTCCCTATGTGAAAATAACCAGGCTTTTGGCTTAGCCTTTTTATGTACCTAATATTTAAGGCAGGACCGGTGTCATTTATCTTACACTAGAATTAATACATTTTGTTACTGCAAACGTAAACTATGCTCCATTTTACTTTTTTTTGCTGATGTCACCTAAAACTGTAAAAGATATTACGGACCTTACCGAACTTAGCAATTGTTATTTATAATTCAGGGCTCTACGCGGCGAGGGCTTGGGGTTGGGTTTTTCTTCAACATAACTTTGCTTAACAAGAGACCTTGTAAACAAGTCATTCTGAAACCGTTCAAAAGTTGGGGGGAAATGCGTGTATTTATTTAAATAATCTGATAATACGTAGGAACTTCGTGTGCTGCTGATGGCTGATCGTAATCAATAATGGAAATTATCATAGGACTTTTCGATTGCAGCAATCTGATACTTTTTTGTTTTCGTTTTCCTTTTCGGTATTAAATAATAACTTGGACTTTTCTGACAAAGAAGTGATGGCCACTTCTCATGACATGCTGGCCTCAATGACATTATCCACCGGACCATTGTCTCGGTCGTGCCGTCAGTTTTAGAACCGAGAATAAGTAGCTAATTTTACGACAATCGCTTAATTGTAATCCTCTTAATTTACGATTTTTTTTTATGTCATAGGCGGCAAACTAGCAGACGAATTGCCTGATGGTAAGCAATAACCGTCGCCCATGGGCACCCGCAACACCAGGGGAGTCACAAGCGCGTTGCCGGCCTTTAAGGGGGGGTTGGAGCTCTGGGAACCTTACTCACCATCAGGAACACAACACTACATACCTGAAAGCTAGCAGTGCTATTATGGCTGTGGTCTTCTGTAAGCAGGAGGTACTTCCCCAGTTGGGCTGCCCCATATTCAAGCGGATGATGGTCATCGCTGTGCCCTACCTCTCAAAAAATTAAATGTATTCATATTTTTAGACGTGAGTTTCAAAAGAACTGTATTGCGTTAATAAGATACACATGATACAGATACATATAAACTTAAAATTATGTACTCCGTGAAATGTACGGGACTGAAATAGACACCTGAGGCGATCGATATGTGGCACACCTCGCGGAGTGGCCAGCTAATACGAGCGCTAATAAAGGCCTCGCCTTAGCTGAAACAGATTATGGCTGATTTACTGGCTATAAAATAGGCCGGTCTATTATAGCCCTGTGACATGAACTGTAATATTTAAAGCATATTTAAACAAAAAGAAGTGCATTTTTTACTAGTTTTTGTTTACGAGTATGTGCCCTGTTAGAGGCGTCCTTGATTCTTCTCTTTATTTCCCCTTTTACGATAGAATATCTAGACAGCAACCCCGTTTGCTTCTAATACAATAACCGCCTGAATTATCATTAAGATTTATATTAAACTAATTTCCTTTCGACATTTTCAAAGTAAGACGTAAAAATACGTTTACAAATATGTCTCCTCTCATAAGTAAAACCAGAACTCATTCCAGTTACATAGCAATATTTTTTTACACTTGACTATCACTCGATACGAATGTACTTCATGTTTTAAAGCTGACATGTCAGGTAATAAATAAAATGGTTTTAGTTGCCCGATCGTATTAAAACTACTTTACTATACCAAAATCTAAAAAATGGCACTGAAAGTAATTAAACCGGAACCTAGTCAATTTACAAGCTGTTTACAATTTTATTCAGTCATTTCCATCATTAACTCTTTTTAAAATCTTAGGTACCTTAAACTAAAAGAAAATTTATTGACATTAAATAGAATATAAATTTAACAAAGAAATAAATAAATGATATTACAATACTTTCTTCATCAGTAGGTACAGTCAAGGTCAGAAATATCTATACGAACAAAGTACCAAAATATTTATACGTGCACCTTATTGCCTCAATTTTAAGGCACATGTATACATATTTTATAAATTTATCCGTGTCGATAAAGTTACGTAAGTACACAGCCTTTTCGCTCAGAACCCGTGAAATTTAAGGATTCCTTACATTAATTGGAAAAACGGCACATCTCGTATGACATCGATAACCCTCGTTACTCGCACGATAAACCTTATTGAGCTTCCAGGTTTGCCTACAAGAGGAAAAGTAAACACGTTTCTTATTATAGGTCGACGCGTAAACAAATCATGCATTCTATATCAGGTGAGTCTTTCATGTTATTTTATCTCTTGTTTACCTAATACTTTATCAAAAGATATTTTAAACAAACTTCTTCAATTATCTGTCCCCTACTACCCCTCACTCCACATTTATGGAAGCTACCCTTGATTTTTTTTCCATTTTTATCTCACCACTTTGCACAGTCGACTACAAAGATATATATACACTTTTGCACCTTATTACAAACGATTAAGGAGAAAAAATATATACATATATTTGTAATCGACTGTACGCGTGATTGTTTCACATATTTATAACAAATTACAACTCTATAGTGCTAACGGTCACTGAGCTTAGTCGGGGACAGACAGACGTACAGACATGGCGAGATAGAAACGAGTAGACATAAAAAAGTAAGAAAAGAGATAGCTTATAAGTGATTTCTAGAACGATGCCAACTGACACCGGCGGCAGTACAAAGAGTAACACTCTGCTCCAGAGAACATTAGCATCGATTTACATAAACGGATTGGAATTCTATGTCCAGTCGGATTTAAATAATAAATGGCTACGATTCTAAACTCGCTGTGAGTTTGGAAGTTTGCCTAAAGGTCTGCAAGGAAACGGGCCGTCATTTTAACTCCTGATTGACATTCTGGATTTCAAAGAGATTATAGTTACGAGGCCGGTACGTGTTGCGGTCGAGGGTTGACATGGACTGATAATGGAAAGATAATCTAAAATACAGTAAAAATTTTATACAGTTCGAATTTCAATAAACTTTTAATTTTATTTGTGGTTTGTTATTGGATTCTTGGATCACTTTTCTACATATGTAATAAAAAAGACGCAGCAACGTAATGTAGTGGCAAACCACAAATTAACTTGCGGCTTAATGATGAACACCAAAGTCAGGATTTCAAAAAGACTTCTTAAATCCGGTTTTAACTAAGCAAACATAACATTTTTTTTGCGTCTGCGGTTTATGGGTTATTTCCACTCTTCGCAATCTGAATGTTCGTCATTATTACAAGTAAACAATACTTTTCCACGTACATATATTAATTTTAAAAATTACCTCCGACGTTTCGCGAACGACATTGTTCTCGTGGATGAAAGTTGACATCGACATCTACCCGTACTTGAACTTGTTTATCAACTTGAACGTTTTGCGCACTAGGGATGTCACCCGGTCGACACCATAGACATACCATTTAACTAGACGGAGCGTGCTAATAATAATACCACGATCGAAAGGGATGACCTTATGTAACTTTCCATAGGTATGGCAGAAACGGCGCTATTTTCCTGTCCGTCCTTGTCATAGTCTCACATATTTCTGTTCCCGTCCAAACTGGAACCATCAGAACTGTCAAAGTTGGAGGGGAACAAACAAATACAATTGAAGTTTTTTTGGGTTTTCAACCAAAACTGCGGTAATTAATGTAGAATAAGCTAATGTTTTGTTGTAAAGAATGTCCTGTAAAGTTAAAGTGAATTGTTAGATTTTGGGCTTCAAAAGCCAAAATATGTTTGTTCCTTACTGGCGCTCGCGGATGCGTTGCCCAGTCATTATTCCTCCTAGGTCGACACTGTGTACCTAATATCGGTGAACGATATCGATATTTTTAACTTACTATTTATTTACTATTACACCTATTTGACGCCTGGATTTACTAATGACTGGATTCCATGAGGATGAGATCCTAAAAACATCATCCCGATTGAAATTACCATGTTTTTTTTTATTCAATGGCCTCACGAACCTTTCTACTATAAAAACGACGATTCGTAGAAAGGATTTTAGGATTATGAAGCTCTATCCAGTGGTTTTGTCCTGAGTCTATTAAATGCTCCGTAATTGCAGACTTGTTCAACTGGCGACTTCTGACTGCTGCGCTATAGTGCCCAATATTATAGCTACCACAACTGCAATTAATCTTATGAACGCCAGGTGATTGGTACGGAATGACGTCAGTTGGTGACCTAAGATATCTTGCGATCTTGGACAACGGAATGTAAACAGTTAAGTACCCTTTAATTATTATAATATGTAAAAACTTTGAAAGATTAAATCAGTATTTTATTGAATATTCGCCAGTCAGCCAACGAAAATAGCTCGAAATGTGCATTACAACGCGAACGAAAGCGACGCATTACACCAAAACACTTATACCATTTTTTTAAATTCTGTCTTAAAAAATAAATTTTAATATTAAATTTCAATACAACTTTTACCTAAACGCAAATACAATCAAATGAAAAATATAAAATCATCTTGAGCCCGAATAAATATCTATATATATGTGCCATTTATTAAAAATTGCTTGGCAAGGATTTTAAAGTTAATTTAATTTTTAAACAAAACATCGAAAAACCGCTTTGGCACACTTTCCTTTGCAAGTTTTTGTTTTCGCTGCCCATGTCAGCCAAGCCGTCGAGGTCGAGAAAACGCTGTTTTTTGCTGCTTTGTAATCTCGTCCCGAACACCATAGATATAAGTTCTACCACTTAAATAACTAAAAGAGTTTAATGGTGTTATTTTTTACATTTTAATTACGTTTTAAGACATTTATTTCTCAAAAAGATGATAGCTAAAAAAGAGAGGGTAGTATGATAGCTAAGTAGGGAGGAATATGCAAAAACTAGTGGACGACTTAAGAACAAAGGTGCTTGAATGACACCAAGCGCAATGCCCTAATGGAATGTTGTACGTCAGGGCCAGTTAAACCGAGCTATAGTTGAAATTATTTCAAGTGGACTGATCCACTTACAAGGATACGAGTAAAAAATGACATTGTATTACTACAATGCTCATATTTGATTTTGTTTTCGTCATCGCTAACTTATTACTTATTAGGAAAGGTTAGAAGTATATTGGATGTATTTTCGACTTTATGCTTTGTTAAAATAGTCTTAAAGGAAAAAAAACATATTATGCAGTCTTTGGCAGGTCTTATTCATCTTGACCCCGTATTGTAGTTGTAGTATTACTTGACTTACTGGGAACTCGTTACCTCAATTAGTTTTTTACCAAAGCTTAAGTGGATGAGCCCACTTGAAATAATTTTAACTACACCCGGTGTAAGTAAAATATGATTTTACAATCACAACTGTTTTCATTCCCGTACATAAAACTATGGTATCGCGGAAACTTTGCAGGCCTACACATTTAATGAAATGTGAGGGGTACACCTAGCGGATTACGACCCTGTGCGTGTCGTGGGACGCGCACAGGCACGTATTTTTTATTATTATCGAATGTTGTTGAAAGGCACTGACTGGCAATAACTACTAGGCTGTATCCTGGATTAAAAACTATACGTATATGCAGTTATTATCATAAATTTCATTTATAAAGCTTACAAAATGAAATAAAACGGTTTAATGAAACTAGCATCCAGTTAAAATTATATAAATTCGTTTCAATTTTGAATCTGAATGATTTACATATGACAACCGGTCTGGCCTAGTGGGCAGTGACCCTGCCTATTTTATTTATTTATTTACGATATATTTATTTACGATATATTTACATATATGCGGCAGACCACAACAATTTTACCTACCGGGCTCCCGGACCAGAGTTCTTGTTTAGTAGCCAGCCAACCAGGTAGTTAATCAGGTAGCCTAATACGGTCGGGTTTTTATCATTTGTCACAATATCTGTCAGGCTCCAACTAGTATGTGAATGCGAAAGTGACGATAGCGCTATAGACGATAAAATCTCAACCCATGCTATTCGTTTAGGTCAGATAGTTTGTTTAAGTTTACGTCTACAATTCATTAATGATCATAAATAAAAATAAAATATTATAAAATTATAGTAAATTAAAATGATTGGCATTAATGTCGATAAGGAGACTTACGAACAACAAATATCTATTTCATAAAAATACACGTGAAAGCTTCCTTAATCAAGGAAAATTGTATCCGGAGAACTTCCTTATTACGTAATTATTAGTATATTGTTGCTGCTGACGTGACTGGGCTGATCAAGTTTCGTTTGTTGTGCCAAGCAACAGCGAGTATCAGACAGATTGGTAGCGAGGCAAAGTTTGTTATTTGGCTTAAGTTATCCCACGAACTAAGAGAAATATAGGACGCGAATCCTCTGGGGAAATTACGACAAGAAAGAGTAGGTACCGAAGGCTTTATACGAATATACCTATAACATAGAGAAAGCTCTCTGTAATTCACGCACGGAAGGTGTCTCTAGTGTGTCTATTTTTCTAAATCACCAAAACGACTGTTACCCAAGAGAAACGAACATACTATGTAACTCGTGGCATAATGCAATGTTTTGGATCTACCGACACGAAATGTGTACGGCCGCTTAGACCGATTTAATCTAGCAAAGCGAAATCAAAACCAAGCATTATCAAAAGCCGGCTGTACCCACTGATGCTTCATGGACGAATCAACATATGTGTTCGTGCCCGTTTTGATTCTAGGCAACCGCAGACAAAATTAAATGCAATTCGCGTACATTGCGTGTTTTTAATAGATGCCTGGAACTAAACTTACTCAGTCTCGCTTTCATGCCATACAGTTACCATAACTAATTGTACAAAAGGATGGAATCCCGTAGTGTCCCACTGGAGGGCAAAAGTATACCCTTCTTTCTCCCGCATATCTATCTCTAGGGTATATTTGAGCCGATAGAGATCGTGTCGCCATCTTCGTCTTGGCATGTATGTGCCATTTACCTCTATATCGATTACCGTAAACACAAAATTTAAACAAATAAGCTTTAATCACTGAACTGCTATTGTATATTCAAGTATGTAAAATTCGATGCATATTGCTACATAAAGTCTGAAAATCTTGACTTATTTTGCTTTTGTTATTTAAACTATTTTGTTACTTGTGGCCTCGGATTTCGAAAACACTCTGCTCTGCCGGAGAACGCACTTCGTACATGTACAATATCGCCCGAGGCAAATATTTGCGATTGATGAGAAAGGCAGCCCTGATTTGAGTGCCTCTATTAAATAGCTGTGCCGATGCCGAAATGGGTGCTTTATCAAAATTCCGAGTCGAATCAGATAAATATGTACATGTTTCTTTTATGTAGTAAATATTGCTTTCATCCTTTAGCATGTCTAAAATATGGTAATCCATCCGACCTTTACATACCAATTACATACCTACATATCTTGGCTTATATACTAGACTAGGCTTATCTTTGGACTATCGTAAAACAGATAATATTGAATTAATTAACAACGGGTTAACAGAGTTTTGAATTCTTCAACAGATTAAATTCGTGATACGAGTATGTTAACCAGATCGGATTTGGAAATGTACTTAGTATGTGTAAGTCCAGACGTGTTATTCATTATTGTAATTGATGTGATAAATGAGCTAAATAAGCATTTTTTTGTAAGTTCAAAGCCGACCGGTCGCTGTTGGTTTTATATGCGACCAGATTGTCGGACAGGTGGGACAGTTCCTTGTAGGTACGGAAGAGTAATGATTTGTTGTGCTTCACGCATCAAAATGACTCCAGTTAGTTTGTCACCGCTAATCCACACAGGTAATTATATAATATATACGAATGCCATTTACAAAAGTCAACAAAAATAAACACACATAAATAAAAGGCGCGCCAGGGTATCACGTTCGCAGTCGTCCCGGCCGGCGATCATGTTTGGGAAAAAGTTATGGCCGCCAACACACGCCTTGTTTATGTGACTGCCATTCGAAATAAGTTGAATCTATTCGCCACGTCCGACTTTGAACTAGTTCCTTCTTATTGGATTGACTCAAGGCTTGTAACGTAAGCTCAATATGAGGTTTCTGCACTTTTTCTTCTAAGGAAGTTTAATCATTAAGTTTGCCACCACGACGACCACGCACCGGAAAGTGCAGTGTGGTCTGACCCCCACAAGCTTGACCATCAGCATGCTAAAGATCGGGGGAATCCACTGGAAGAGGGTGGCGCAAAACCGGTCAATGTGGGTCGCCCAGCAGTGGACGTCTTTCGGCTGATATCATGATGATGAATTTACTCTGTGCCCGATTAGCTACCCAGTTCCGAGGTTTGGCATTATGTAACTATCATAATTAATGAAATTAGTCGTTGACCGGATTATGATGTCTATAGGTACTATAAGGAACATAAACAATCATAAACATGTAATGAATATGACTTGTTTGGTTAACTACCGTCTTAAATAATAATAGTCTTTAATATAAAAAATATATAATTAGTGAACATAAACCTCTTATAACATTTGTGTTAATATTTAGTTTTGCTCTAAATAATCATAGTTAAAACTTGCTAACAAACCAGCAGCAGTGCCAAATAAAACTAGGAAAAAGCGATGTTCCCACGCGATGGAAGAGCCGCCATAAACAACTTTGATGATAACGTTTCACCACAAAACGGAAATAGAAAAAAGCGGAATATGACAGAACTATCTCTTAGAGTCCGCATTTTGAAGTAACTATTTGTGATGACTTGCCACTCTTACTACTCAGTTATATCTGGTTATATCTGTGTGTCTACAGACAGCATTACTACAATTAGTAAAAAGTATAGTAGTTTTTCAAATATATAGACAATTAAAAGGCGTGTCGCGCCTTATATTACACTAAAAAGTAACGAGAGGTAGTTAGCTTATGTCTTTGATATTGCGATTTCCATCAAAATATATAAGAACATTTGTTGAACTTTACTAATAATTTCATAAAGTAACACTGACGCAGGATGACTGCGCATCATAGCGTTTGCTTTGTCTAGTGAGTAGTGATCAGAGAAGCTGATGAAATCTCCACCAAGTCGATATATCGCGGTGATATATGGCGGGCGGTCAGCTGTCGCGTCGCGCCCGTAGCGACATACAATGAACGAATAATCATTCTTTATCCGTTCCTACTATTTTACTTCACCTACCCTAACTTTATCATATAAAAAGAGTCATCTATATTTAGTAGTAGTCCAAAAATAATATGGTACATCCATTTTCTCAATGTAAATAACTATAAATTAAATATTTGAAACACTACCAATGAACCAACCGTCTAGGAAACATCGCTAACCTGCTTTATAATTATATGTATAAATTGCATCAACATTGGTCCACCCGTTTAAGAGCTCCAGTGCCACAGATAAACACACATAGCGGTCAAATTTATTACACCCGTCTTTTTGCGTGGAGGGTTGCAAAAAAGCTGGGCTGAACAATTGGTATGTGCGCTAAAACAAGTGAATTTACTTTAATATATTATATCTATGTATCAGATACGGACGTCCACTGCTGGGCAAAGGTCTCCCCCATAAACTTAACTCACTAAAAACTGAAACACGGCTCAGAAGAACCGACATATCTCGCAGCTTTGCGCTGTTCAAGTGGCAATGGGCAACGCAACGTAGCCCTGAGAGTAGTTTCCCGTTAGGGCAGAAAAGTTCTAGAGTGGCGGTCATCTATGGGAAAACGCTATGTAGGACATCCGCAAACTGTATGAATCGATAACCTCGTATAGGCTTCTGGGAGTAGGTGACTGGAGTGTGCTTCAAGGTTTACTCAATATATTTTAACAAATACTAATGTGTAGTTATCATATAACATCTTTTTCGACATATAACTACTGAATGAGACAAACAATATTTTATGTTTGAACAGAGATTTTTATTCAAAGAAAGCAAGTCGTCAATCAAAACTCACGTAATAGAAGTTTAGAAAATGTCGTCGCAGAACTTGATCCCAAAACTTAATATTCAAAGTTTGAGTGGCAATTTACACGAGAGTTCCATCCGAAGGGCCGGACTACAGCGCCTGAATAATGTGAGCAAAGAAACTCTCAAAACACGACCCGTTTCACAAGTTCAGGTCTCAATACAATTCTTCTTGGTTCTCTGTAAACAGGCTGGCCACTGACGGAGTTGTTATCACAATGAGGATTCCACTAGCTAGGCTCAAGTGATATTCATTTATCGTGACCATAAAATTAAAATGAATACAACATAAATTATAAACTCTGCTACGTACTAAATATAAATTATATTTATTTCTAATTATATAGTCTCGTGGACATATCGTACTTGTAACATAAGTAAATAAATATTGATATGTGCACTGTAATAAATAAATTAACCAAAATATTAAATTAATTTGTACATATTAATTGAAAACTCTCAGGCAGAATTTCAACTGTGTTTGATTCATAAATATCCAGTAAACTACTGAGACTTGATTTGTGTATCTTACTTTGTTTACGTAATATAATTTTGTTGAAAAGTCAATAAATTAACAATCCCCGGAGCAATTTTCGTAAAATCACGGCATTACGTTGCCTAACGCGTGCCGAAAATTGGTTTTTCATTTGCGGAATCCCCATTTCATTTGATGGGTAAATATCTTTTAATAGTAATCCGTTTTAGGTTACCGTCAAGGAGAGACATTTGAATAGCGCTTAATAACGACGCCGTCACTGGGTTTCGAAAATTCAAAACCGTTGTTATTTCTCATAACCATTTCACTTTAACGTCAGAGGCTCTAGTGTAAGTTTCTTTTGACGTAAAAAACCGTTTCGTACGCGTAAGTGATAATGTTATTTATATGGGTAACTAACGCGATGGTAAAGTAATATTACGTTAAAAACTTACACTCTGAGGCTCTAGTGTAAGTTTCTTTTGACGTAAAAAAACGTTTACGAACGCGTAAGTGATAATGTTATTTATATGGGAAACGCAAACGCATTCGTGACGTAAAGTTACGATCAAAACTTACACTCAGAGCTCAGGGCCCAGAAAGCAGCTCTCATGCCAATCTTTACGTTCACGATTAACGTAGATTAATCACAATTTATTTACACGTTTATTTGTATCACTGATTGAATAATATTTATTTTAATGATGTGTCTATCTTATATTAATTAAGCTAGTCGTACTAATTGTAAACATGAATCTAGTTACAATTGTTACAAAAGAATGTTAGTGAAATGTATTGTACGCGTACTTACGAGTATGAACCTACTCGCTACATTAATGTCGTCATATTAACCTTGTCAAGTTTCTCTATAGTTATTATTTTTGGGGTAAATTGATCATTCACTAAGAGAGATGACTACGAAGTCAGGCAGATATTGCACCCAATAACCATTTGCAATTATCTCTCTAGGGGGAAATGGAGCACTTCGATACGGATTTCTTCCATTGTCGATACTAACAGGAGAAATACAATAGATACTACAAAAACTAGATTGCCTAGTAAATTTTTAAATGTGTAATTCCAAGTTGGTCTGTAAAAAGTACCAACAGTTTTGTTTGTGCATTTTCTCAAGTCTTATTTTAAAATATTGTTAACATCTAATAACTTATCGTTTTATTTTTATTGAGAGCACTCTAGTAATATTTTTTGATATGTTCTATACAGAAAGTACATGAAGTTTAGTGCGCCCATAAATACAAAATTAAAATAGCGTCGATGGCCTGGAAAGTAAATTTTAAATATAAATCAAAATTATGTAACAAGGGAAGAAGTTAGCTGAATTTAGGTAAATATTTTATGACGTAATTTAGCCGTTCTGACGGGAAAAGACCTGACGGCTTAGCGCTGGTCCCGTGGGAATGTGGAACATGCTTACTCTGGGACGCCACATGCGTCAGCACTTTTGCTGCCTCCCACCTCAGCCGCTATATGCGGTGGGCAGGAGCGGCCGATGAACATACGACGGCCCTACAGGCCTGGGCACATATTTAGGCGCGTTTTGTGAGCGTGGCGCACCGGGGCGCGACACCGGTGTGGTTAATGTAACGAAATAAGGCACACATTCGGACGGCAGCGTCGCGCCCCGCTGCGCTACGCTCATAAAACGCGCCTATTTGCCCAAGCCTTTCAAAGGTTTGTCCCACTAGCAGTGCTGAGACCTCGGGGTGCTGGTGCGATGAGGGGAGAGCTTTTCTGCGGGAGTTGGGTCGTCGCCTGCCAGGAGAGGGGTCTCAACCCACGCTCCGGGTCGTGTCTGCTGCAAAGGTTGTCCATTACGATTCAACGCGGCAACTCAGCGAGCGCGATGGGCACCTTTGCATCGGGAGCGGCTCGGAGTGGTTTATTTTAAATAGTTTTATTATGTATAAGGTATATTATTTATAAGTTATTTAAGATTCGTTCTATTTATATTTAAGTTTCTTTACCTTTTTCATGTTATTTATTGCTTATTTGTATTTTGCGCGTTACGGTTAAATTTGGTTTTGTACGCCAAAAAGAGAAACATACCATTTAAGACTCTGTTAAGAATATTATTTACTTCTTACACCATAGATTTATGTAATTGTCCAACTTTTCACTGCAATAATCAACTAAAATTTTAATAGCAACTTCCATATCTGCAAATTTGTTTCCGGCAATCTTAAACTAGCAACCGAGCGAAGGGGACGCGATTCTCTGGAGGTATATTGGTTACTTACGTCGAACACCTCTTAATATTCTTTCAATCAAGTTCCCATTAATTTGAAACAAACGTGTACACGTTGTATCGGTTGTATCCTATTTTCCCCTAATTACTAACTGATTGTCTACGTCTTTCGCTTCTAGCTAAATAATTTCTCGGCGAACTGTTTGCCTACAAGCAGAACTTTTTATTATTTTTACTGGTCTGGAATAATATTTGTGATGGACATTGACTGATTACCTTTTCTTATGTGATCAATCAATTCAAAGTCTGGCCCGTGAAATAGAAGCAAAATATATACATTCTGGTAACTTCTCGATATAGGTACCTTCTCCTTACGCGTACTGAGCAGAGGCGCTACCTCTGTCACTCTCATGACGCCTTAATTGGAATAAAAAAGAAATATGCTCGCAATATACGAACTTCGTCGTTCGCGGTACGGGGCTAGGTTCTTTAGAAACGTGTAATATAAAAAGGCACGAATATCGTAAGTAATTTATGTAGATAAAAGATCCGCAGAGATTGCAATCTAGAAACAATTTTATTATAATTTCGATTACATAAAATAAAATAGATTTTTTTGCGACAACGTTACAACGAATTTACTGTAGTGTCCAACTTTATCATCTCTTACAATGCTTGATGAGTTGGGGGCTAACAAAAGATACACCATTACAATATTCTTTTGTGTTTACAAAACAAAAGAATAGGAAATTTATTAAGGAATTGTTTTCGTATTAAATTGCTTTCCGCCTCCAAAAATGCATTCAGCTCAACACAATGTTTATGACGAAATTCATTTTGTAAATTATGTTATACAGTTTTTAATAGATTCTTTGTATCCCAAAAATAAACGTGCATGTCAATTTTTTACCTTGTCAAAGATAGGACGAAATTAATAAATATTTACTTACACAAATTGATTGAGCCCCACAGTCAAGAAGACTTGTGTTGTGAGGACTCAGTCAAATGATATAAGTATTGTATATATAATATACAAATAGTTAAATACATATTTAAAACTCACAGGCTCTGGACTCAAACTCAGACTCAGGACTAAATATCTGTGCTCATCACACAAAATAATGCCCTAACTGGGATTTGAACCCAGGACCATCGGCTTCATGGAAAAGATCACAACCCACTAGGCCAAACCTGTCATTGGAAATTATCAGTGAACATATACTTGCTTTTGTACCTTGTACCTACTCGTTTTTCCAATACACGTCTCAAATAATTATACCTAACCCTAAACTCAAGTTCCTTTATTTTCGAGGCACATTTACTTACAATGAAAATAATAGTCACTTCAAGTGTGGTAGCTATCGATATAGCTAAATTAACATTGGTTGGAGTCATCATTATCTCGGTTTCCAGTCCTCCGCTGGCGCCGGAAGCCACCCGCTCCTGAGCACCCCTGATGCTCATTAAGGTATCTTTCTTATCACTTATTAGTATCCTGAAATGTATTCACATATCAAATGTGCCACAATGTCGTTAGACGTTCGGGTTCCTAATATTGAGGACGCCTTTATTTTGTGATGTTTTCAGTTGATGTATGAATTTGAGTGTCAAAATTTCATATTCGTTAAACCCCGGTTAGTTTAATTGAGGTTTTGAAATAGCTGATGTAAGTACTAGGTAAAAGTCGAGATTTAATCGGGGTAAAAGCCCTCAACATAGGTTTAAGGTCGTTCAGGGAGATCTAGCCTAATTTTTAGACGAAAATCCCCACGCTTACGCGAATGTAAGGTTCCATCACAAGAAAGTGGTGTTAAATCTCAAATTATATTTCGTACTTAAGTCCCAACATCTCATCTGTACGTGGTATGACTCGACTAAAGTCAAAAGTCACGTCCTAGGCAACCAGTACTTAAATGTAAATCTGCTGTTCGTTTTTAAAGCAAATAAATATTATTTTATATACATAGCAACAGATTTTTATTATGACATACTTAATTAGAAATTACAATTCATGCCTCGATGATTTTCCCCGTTGGTTGACTGTTAGAGAATGCCTTATAGAATTACATCTGCTATTTGTACCTGCTTGTACTGTGCAATAGATAGAAAAAATATATTATTACAAGGAACCAACACATTACGTATAAATATTCTACTCATAATTTCAAAAAGATCAATATCGCCTTCTCATTAATACCGTAGAGTTTTACGAGCGGCATTTATTTATACATTTACGTTAAGGAAACCGGCGGATATACTCATTTGTGATAGGTCGGTATCTGCCGGCTCAAGGGTCGAGAGCGCCATCAGCGGTAATGGGGTCTCGCTGGATTGCCGCCGATTACCCCGCCATATTGAAATGTACCTCATCCACCAAACCCTTGCCAGCTTTCGGCACAAAAAGCGAGGCTAAGGAATTCTTAATAACTCTGCTGTGGCGTCTTTTCTGTTTATTCAGGCTAATATGTTTCGTCAGTAAGAACTTTTATTTATTTGATAATGTTGTGTAATTTGGAGTTAAATTTGACATTTTACAGTTTTGTTAGGGTCAATTTTATCGTAGAATATTTTCTGTTTGTTTAGTCAATACCTACTTACTTTCACTTAAGTTTAACATTCATGCACTAAAAACTTCATGCCGAGGTTACAAATTTATAATAGTTATTTGTGCAACTGCAAGAGTTAAGTTAAATGTGAGTTCCGAGCAAGTGAAAGATTCTAATTTATCTTGAGCGTAGTGGGCCCGCGGGGGACTCAATGCCACGAGATGCAAATAACTTTGGATAAGGTAACCCTGTTTTAAAAGAAAACTTAATAGGTTTCACGTTACTCATACAACTTTTCAACTGTGAAAACAAATAAATTACTGTTAGTCGTAGCTCATCCGGAGTTTAAGCTGCTTCTTATTTTCTTTATTTATTTTATTTCTTAAGTTACGTTTTCAAGGCTGCCATGCTCAAGTGGAACTGGGTTGGACACGTCTGCCGCATGCACCCGGACCGATTGGCTAAATTAACCACTGACTGGACCGAACAAGTCGGCCGGGGCAGAGGCAGACCTAAAAGGCGATGGCGGGATGACCTGGATGGTTTCTGTCGCGATTGGCGGGAGCATGCACTAGACCGCGACGAGTGGTTAAAACGAGGGGAGGCCTTTGCCCAGCAGTGGGACACAACATATAGGCTACGTAAAAAAAAAAGTTACGTTTTAACCTAACCTAACCTAGGGGCAGGCGGCCGCCGGCAAAGGGGCAGGGCCCGCCGGGCTGCCGGTGGTTAGGACTGCAGAGAGAGGAACCACCGAACTATGCGCACCACGTAGAAACAACTATCAGTACAATGATCGCCGTGTCAACTTCCCACATGACGGTTACCTCGTGAGCTAAGTCTAAGTACTTGCTGAACTTGTCCTTCTCGGCCTTCACGAGGTTTTCGTCACATGGGACGGTGATGTCGATTATTATTATCAATTCACTTATTATAATTTACATCATAACATAATAAAACAATTAACTTGTCAAATCATGCATTTGTTTTACTAGCGCTGTCGGTTACCTACACGTACTTACTAAAATTTCGGTAAAAAGATGTTTTAATATTTTAATATTATCAATGTCTTGTAGTGTGTTTAGTATCATTGTTTTTATTTTACAATATAACACGTGAATAACTTTAATCATTGTGCAATTATCAAAAACATTTTAATTTTATTTATTTTAAAGTATTGCTATATCATGACTAACCTGTAACGAGGTTGGCATGGTGGAACTGGCAGACGGCGTCGGCCTCGTACCACGAGATGCGGTCCCTGAAGTAGCGGTAGAACACCGGGAACCCCTCCTCTGGCAGCACCCACGTGTTGCTGATGTTCACCTGAACCAACAGAGTCGCGTCATCATAACGTACACGACCCACATTTTGACGTAACACTTCCACTAGCCGACAATACAACACAGATACTATACAATAATGAAACAATTACCGACTCTAAATGTTTCCATGCAAGCCGACTTCCACCAGCTTTACAAACTTTCCCGCAATTCAACAGTTTTCATTGTGCTCACAAAAAAGGCATAGCAATATCGGATCCGTCTTGCCTAAGAAAAACGTTGATCCACCACCACTTGTAAAAAAGTACCTACATAAAAATATACATATCTGTACATGAAAAAAAAATATTGTGGAGGACGTAATTTAATTTTTCCCAATAGATTTGAACTATCGAGTAGAGTAAGAGTAAGCTTACTCAAATATACAATTCAATAATTCAAACTAGATAATACTCTTGCTCATTTGTGCTCGAAATTTACCTAATACCTAATTATGAGTATTATCCCGATCAAAATGAAATCAACGAGAATATTTATAGAATTATCGGTCGGCGTACCTACTGTTTCAAAGTAGAAATGTTTAATTAATTCCACTCAGGCGAAATACATCGCTTTGGCAAATAATTCTGAAGCTGTTTGCGGATTCCGAACACTTGATAAAATATCAACAATGAAAATTTCCATCCACAACTTAAACAGCAAAGCAATACCCCACTGTTCGGCAATAGGCGACAAAGTCGCCGCACTTAGTTATGCGGAGTTGCGGCAAAGAGGGAATACCCACAAACGGACTACAGCAGGATTCAGAAATGAAAGTTACCAATGTAATATTAATGCCATCTTAATACAAGTGTTTTCGGAATGGAAGGAAGGCTTCAACAAAAATTTTAATTAATAACTTGGAAGCCGTTGGGTGGTTTCTAGCAGTCGACGAGTCTATCTTCAATTTTTGAGTGATAGTCAGTACCCGTACCATGAGTTGGGACATTACGGTTTTCGATAACGAGTATCGATTTTACTATCTGTGCATCTCGTTCGCACTAAAATAGTACAAGCGAGATGCACAGATAGTAAACTCGATACTCGTTATCGAAAACCTCAATGTCACAACTCATGGTAAGGGTACATACTTTACGTATACTTTGATCTAGTACACGCAAACACTACGTTTGCGATGTTATTCTGATAATCAGATCAACTTACGAAAATAAAGGGTTTTGAAAGTTATACCCATAACCGCGAGCTCGGTTAAGCACAATTGCTTCTAAGATGCTCTCCAAACTCAAGCTTTCTCAAGTTGGGCTGCTTCTACAGCGTAACGTATACGGTTCATCAAAAATCTCGACATTAACAATGCATAATTCCAATTTACTCAAATCGAATCCTTGTATCAGTTTTTAGGGTTTCCATGAAATGATCCGACTCAAGCGCTATGACTAAACTATTGTTGTCATGAACATAATCAGGACAAGATATAGTTGGCGTTAAAAATGTTAAAGCATTGGACCAAATACTAACTTTCTTATTTACATACATAAATATGTATTATGGTTAAGGTAACCCTGTTTAAAAAGAAAACTTAATAATTAAGTGTTAGATACCTACTTTGTAAACTATTAAAATATACACGAATTATGAATCTCCTCTAAGGTCTTCTGTTGATAGTTTACGCGTCTGTCTAGCGGTTTCATCTCGCTCACCGCCTTTCCGCAGTCGCTTTGTTTAAACAACTTCGTGGAACCAAATTTCATATTCCCTTTTATTTATCTACTAACTTTCGGGTACTATTTGATTATGATATGTCGCGTCAGACGTGCAATCGTAATACAGTGACTCAGTATAAACTTATAATTGGTTCATGTATTTTAACTCCACTAGACAAAACAACCCGGCCCTATAATTAATTAGCATACCCTTCGTTTGACTTTGGTGCCCAAACAATCGAGTATACCGAGAACACTGTTTTCAATCAAATTAATTAATTACAAATCTTTGTTTTTGAAGCGGATTACTGTTAATATAGATTTAATATTAACACCGTCAGGGCAGATCTCAGACCTTTGTAGATTACACGGGTGATTGAAGTTCTGTAAATCATATTTTGTAGAATAATTCATGTTCCGTTAGAGTAATTAAGATGGCACTTAAGGGGGTGTGTCGGGTCGTTTAAAGCAGGTAATTAGGCGTGTATCGTATGTAGGGATGTGGTTATATGAACCCCCGGGCGCTGGATGCGGCCAGGGAGCGTGTGTGCGTTTAACGAGCGCTTAAGCTTGAAATGTGGTCGAGGTGATTGGTGGGTAACCGAGTCTCAGGGCTCCGTGGTGCGAAGAAAGACTTGTCTCGTTCATTTACTTTAAGCATAGTTCGTTTCTACATGATTTGAGTGCTTAACATATTTTGGACACAAATACACATGAAACTGTAAATAAAAGTATGACTACAAGATTACCAATTAATCAGAATGTAATTTAATCGCTTACTAATTTAACTAATTCTAAATACAGCGTCAATTTTAATACTGTAGATATGTATCATGCAAGTCATGCTTTTTTAAATAATTAAACAGTTTAACTATCGCTTTATACTTTTTTAATCTTAGTGTGAAGCAGTTATTTCAGAGTTTACAATAAAATTGCGGTAAAAGTAATAAATAATACCGAATATTGTTGTGGATTTGTTGGCATGCCGAAATCCATACCATGCCATACCATCACCATACTTGACTTGTCTATTGTGTTTGATGTAGGAAGTTGGGAACACGATAAAATATCACAGCCTTTAGTAGGCTAGTGAATATCATAAGTGTTTCAACTGCGGGACTGAATCTTGATGGAGTTTATGACATGGAATACATATTTTAATATGTTTTATGAATAATTAGCAATGTGTGTCTTAAATACGTAACAAAATGGAAACCGTAATTAAAAAAATATGAATTTTCAACAATAAATCAAATTAGTTAATAACAAGCACCGGCAAAATACTTATTAACAAGCACCGGCATCGACTGAAATGTGTCAATTAAACCCATCATTGTATTTCAGTTGACGGTGCAGTTGTTTTTGTTTTAATTTGTAATTCCACATTCCAGGTTCGAGTCCTTGTATTAACATCAGACTTGATTTTGTTCTTTGTGAGCAATTGGAACGTGTACAGATCGCATGTACATATTATATAGAAACATAAAATTAGAAAAACACAAGAATAAAATTAGAAAGCTATATTGATATAAATCGCGGTTTTAGTCAATACAAAATTACTAACTTTAAACTTAGAACATCGCAAAATATATTTTGTATGATAAATGACATTGCCTCTTTTGTGGATAAAAAAACTGAACCAAAATTGAAACATATGCATTACCTCGAACTTATTCAAACTTAGCTTATAAGATTACAGATTTATACAAGTACTGATATTTATGTCGAAAGTGTATTTTCTGCTTAATAATTAAGTTATTCTAATTAATTGACTGAAAAATTAATAGCGCACTTTATGGCAGTTTCACTTCCGTAGTTCAATAATAAATATATTTATCAATAACTTAAGTACTTGCGGCACTGAATAAATAAAAATTAAGTTCCATTAAAATATTCATATTGAATCTTACTTTTCCATTATTTCATTAAGAACAACGATGGACTTTTAAAGCTAAGATATGTAAATTAAATGTATTACTTAATTTGCGCTTTTTAGCAAAATTTCATTTACATTGAATAGACTTAATATTTTGTTCACCTAAGTATAAATCAGTTACGTGACATTGTTTACGTTCAGTTATCTCGTTAAAAACTCTCCGAGCAAGATTATCACAGTATAATTACGATTGAGACTTGAATATGACGAGTTTCTACATTGTTAGTAGCTTAAACTAATGCTTACCGCTCGTCCTTGGACCGAGGCGAAAAGCGCCAAAAGCGTAACGGATAAGCACAACATTGCGTAGCGTTACGTGGCGTCGTAGCGGGCGGTCGCTGCGCTCGCCTCCGCGGCACTGGCTACGCGCGCTACGTGTCGCTCGCGTGCCGCGGCGCCCTCCGGCCTCGCGCTCGGACCTTCCTTCTACATTATGTAAACAAAGTATTTGACACTAAAACGTAAACTCCTTGTTTTTGTTTGCATGAAACGAAGGTCAGTAAGGTAACAAACTACTTTGACTTGTAAATTATTAGTAGGTGTCTATACTTTATGGTTCAAACACGCTTTCTTCTTCGACTTAAGTGGCAAGTTTAACTGTAACTAAGTAACCTGAATTGTTATCAAAGGTCTAATAAGGACCGTCACGTTCGT
Source organism: Grapholita molesta (assembly GCA_022674325.2). Taxonomy (NCBI): domain Eukaryota; kingdom Metazoa; phylum Arthropoda; class Insecta; order Lepidoptera; family Tortricidae; genus Grapholita; species Grapholita molesta. The sequence goes on along the minus strand of CP053124.2, from coordinate 14,571,281 downwards.
GTTATATCTTCTGCTGGCGGCTTTATATGCCAAAAGATATTTTACAAATTTGTTAATGCCAGTTTCAATCGTTTTCGGGTTGTATTGTATGTGTTTCAAAAATCCCTTTAGTGAAGTTTTAGGTCATGTGTTCCAAAAGTTGCGTTGTTTGTCAGGCTCTGGCTACGCGAATTTTATACATTATTTATATGGATACACAGGAAAAGTGACATGAACAGATATAGAAACTCCTTCATCAATATAATATATAATGTTAGAAATCATTACCTATGAGTTTGATTAGTGTAATAAGTGAATAGCCCAAGACGCTCCGATATTGAAATGGTATGAGTATCAGGTTAATTAAAAATTCTTAATATGTGCGCCGGTTTATTCTCAACAAATATTCATAGCTGGGTTGTATTATTCGTAGTCTCATACTTATTGTGGTATTCATACACGAACAGCAGTGAATTTTTAGCATTTGTTTTTGTTGAAGAAAAAAAGAACATACATTAACAAAGTAATTTTACTTGTTTGATAGATATGGCACGTTTCCACCAGAAATGAGCAGGAATGTGTTTATAAGAACAACTGACCAACTGAATTACTCAATTTAGCTCACCACGGTTAATGAAGTTATTCTACTTGTTCTTAACAAACACATTCCTGTCTACACATCCTCTGAGGAAACGGTAGTATGCAATTTTCCATACAAACGCTCTCGACTGTTTCCTCCCTGGTTTTTAACCCTAGAGCAGTGATTTTTTCAGCACAGATTGATATCATCAATATCTGTGTCGGTATGTTTCGTTTTTTGGATTTTTTAGTTTTTTTAAGATTTAGAGCTATGTAAACATTGCTAAAAACGGCTCACTCAACTATCTCGCAAACATTCACTTATTATTCAAATAATATAGCATAAAACACAAAAAGCAAAACGTACCGACACAGAATAACTCTTCATCATTCTGTTCCAAAAATTTTATTCAGATTGGTTAAGTTTTGGAGGAGGAAAACGTCGAGAGCCAAACCTCGATTTTTGAGATTTTTACGCGGGATTTTTCGCCTGAGCTGCAGTTGTCCCTATCGCACTGTTTTTGGAGGGGTAGGCAATCTACTAAATATGTACACAGTCAAATAGTCATGAGCAATAGTCGACATTGAATGTCGATGATCTAGTGATGTAATGGGTTATCGATAAACCGAATTTTGGTACAGTTAATGCCATCGGAATAACTATTCTGAAGAACAGTAACAAGTAAATGTTACTGAAGTAACAATGTCAATTGTATTGCATGTAGTAGTGAGAAGTCTATAAAATATACTATACTAGCGGCTTCACACGCGCAAAAGAATACCTGTAACAGTTGACATTTGACTTCTTCTCCATACAAACTTTTAACCCCCGTTTTTGACCCCTCAGGGGATGAATTTTAAAAAACGTTGATATGTCATTTCTTGTATTTATATAACGAGTGTTTACACAAAATTTCAAGTCTCTCGCTTAAAATTTTACAATCCCTATACAAACTTTCAACCCCCTTTTTACTCCCTCAATGGTGTAATTTCCGAAAATCCCTTCTAAGTGAGTCCTTGCGATACATAAACTACCTATTATGAATAAATCAGATATCTACGTTAAGCGGTTTGAGCTGGGCGTCGATCAGTCAGTCAGGACTAACGTTTATATACAGGGTGTCTCATTCAGATCGGTCAGTACCTATGGGGAAATCTGGAACTACCTATAAGACATACAAAGATTTGTACTTAGGAACCTTAGACTATATAATATTATTAGACTCCACGCTGCCAACAACAAATTGTGATTACAAATGGCGTCGGTCGACTCGTACTTACGGGCTTCACACACATACGCATGGCCTTGATGCGCGGGACTCCCAACAGTCGCCCCCGAACGTCAAAGCACGCCGCAGTGGACCAAAAAATATTAAAATATGCCGTCATATGCTGTAAGATCAAGTAAAAATGCTACTGATCGACACAAAAAAACTCCCCCAATCACTTTACATCAGTAAATAAACAATTAACCACGTAATTACATTAAAAATTAGTAAATTCGCTAGCTATTTACTTCACGCCATCTGTGTTGCCAGACAATCGGGTCAATCAAAATTGGAGAAATTTCCCGAACGTAGGGTTGATGTTCCATTTTGTTTACTATTATGTATGAGCGCGGAGCGGGTTTGGTGTAGGTACAGGTTTTTAAGTTTAGTTTTAATTAATTTAATTTTTGTTTTGTAATTTATTTCTATGTTCTTTTATTTATCACAACTGTAAACGAATCGATACCGATAATGTTGATTAAAATTTTATAATTTTATTAAGTAACGTTCTTTACCAAAAAAAAGTACACGGTGTTCTTTTGCAAATTATAACCCTATTTGTATCACCTATGTAATTGCAACCAGCTTTTCATTTTAATAAGTTTTTTAAAGACTACGGTAAACCCCTATACACTACCACCATAAATTGTCACGACAAATCGTCATAATTTAACTATGCGATCAGTTGTTTTGCAATCTTAGTTATGAAATTGCTAATAAAGGCTATGAATATCTTTAAGTAGTGTAGGATATTACTTCTTGGTTGAAAAATTATGGCTTGGCTGTTTCATACTAAGTAGGTAAGTCAGAACATTCAATCGCGTCTCGCGCAAATTTAAAATTTGAGAGTTTAGTCAAACAAAAAAAGTATATTTTTGGAAAATAAAACTTTAAATGATTTCCGTTTGGATAAATGGAATGTGCAGGTTATAGACAGCAAAAGTTACCATAAAACATGATATCTCAAATGAATAAAATGCATTATAATCCAATATCTTTTAATTTTAATTTTAACAACTGGTGTCTATTCCAAAACTGAACACATTTTTTTTATCCATCTATGCAGTTTTTCTTGTCCCTAAAATCGATGACATGGTTCCTAAGAACAAATCTTTGTATGTCTTATAGTTCCAGATTTCCCCATACTGACCGATCTAAATGAGAACCACTGTATATATATAGATGCTAATACGAGCATAAAATGCATTTTCTCATTGAACAATTATTATAGGTAAATTATTTGCATATATCGTTATATATATGGTTGGCTGAGTACTCATACAAAACACAGGCCTTTTTGAGCTTACTGTGGGGTTCAGTCAATTTGTGTAAGAATGTCCAGTAATATTTATTTATTGAAACATTATTATTTACTCGATCAGAACCCCTCATGCTGCTTATAATAGACTATGGGGGAGGCCTATGTCATAGTAGCGGACAGGTTTACTATTTCTAAGTTTTTTTTTTAAATTAGTTAATTATATGTATACAGAGTGTCTCATTTTGATCGGTCAGTATGGGGAAATCTGGAACTATAAGACATACAACGATTTGTTCTTAGGAACCATGTCATCGATTTTAGGGACAAGAAAACAGCATAAATGGATTTAAAAAAATGTGTTCAGTTTTGGAAGCGACCCCAGTTGTTAAAAATAAAATTAAAAATAAATTACAATGCATTTTATTCATTTGAGACATCATGTTTCATCGTAACTTGTGCTGTCTATAACCAATACAATCCATATCCAAACGTAAATAATTTAGATTTTTTTTTCCAAAATAACCTGGTTCGATTCTCGAACAGAGTACAAGTTTTGTTTTTTTTATCTATGTATGCAGTTTTTCTTGTCCCTAAAATCGATGACATGGTTCCTAAGAACAAATCTTTGTATGTCTTATAGATAGGTCCAGACTTCCCCATACTGACCGATCTGAATGAGACACCCTGTATAATGCTATAAATATCATCTTTGGAGCGCTGGTAGCCTAGCGGTAAGAGAGTGCGACTTGCAATCCGGAGGTCGCAAGTTCAAATTGTACAGGCATTTTGCCACGGCTCATGAGAGCCTGGGGTCCACTTGGTAACTAATCCCAGGATTTGGCGTAGATACTAGTTTTACGAAAGCGACTACCATCTGACCTTCCAACCCAGAGGGTAAACTAGGCCTTATTGGGAATAGTCCGGTTTCCTTACGATGTTTTTCTTCACCGAAAAGTGACTGGTAAAATATCAAATGATATTTCGTACATAAATTCCGAAAAACTCATTGGTACAAGCCATGTTTCGAACCTGCTACCTCCGGATTGCCAGTCGCACGCTCTTACCGCTAGGCCACCAAGCGCTTTTTTATGAGATGATGGTCATAGACAAATGTCTCAATAGCTTTAGAAATTATATGAAGAAGCATTTTCCTGGTATTCCATCATCAAACCCTGACATGGTACTAATGGGAGGTTCGAAGCGACAGGCTGCTATACGCCTGCCCGATAGGCTCGCGGGCTAAATGTACCTAAACTGCACAGTAACACCGGGTGATGTTACTTTTGCATTATGAAATTTAGTACTTAAATAATTCCAATTCCATACGGAAAACTATTATTGCATATAGGTATATAATTATCTCTATCAATTGGCAACATCAGCCTGCAAAGCGAATAAAACATACCCAAGTGTTAAAGAGTCGCTACTTACTCAAGTAACTACGAAAGGTTTTGATAATGTTGCAGCTTGTAATGTTAAAGTATAGATTTAAAATGTAATTGCATAAAGTTAAATCTCGAGTATCAATAAACGGAATCGTGGTCAAAATTAAAACAAACAATATTTTCGCGTCGCGTGCCGGTATGAATAGAATAGCGAGTGGCTTAGTGACTTGTTGCGGCCGAGGTGCGCGGGCTCAGTCTGTGTGCGTGAGCCACACACACAGGCACGATGGGGCCGCGGGGCACTTCGCGCGCCAGCGCGACAGATATAGTCGTTCAAAAATCTCAAATCTGAGAAAGGGCTTCGGTACTGTTACCTCTTAAGGAAGGTTATGGTGGATATTATTGTTTTTTCCAAAATATATAATAATAGTTACAAAAATAATCACGAGGTAACCGCCATGGATCATTGTACCTATAGTTGTTTCCACAAACGGTCTCATAGCGAAGAGTCTCGACCAACATCTTGAGAGACTCTCGCTACGTGGTGTGGTTGACGCGCATAGTCCGACGGTTCCTGTCTCTGCAGCCGTAACCACCGGCACCTGCCCTGTTGTCGGCGGCACCCTAGGTTAGGTTTTTATAATGTTTTTATTGTTTTTTGTATTTTACTTTTATACAATTGTTATAAAAACTTAGCCTAAGATATAAAGTGAATAAAAATTAAATAAATAGAAAACTAAATCATATTTAACACGGAAGAGAAACGCTCCCGTGAATATGTGATATGACTGATCCGGCGGCGTACGACTCCGACCGCCGCTAGCAATTTTCTTACATTTCTACACTACACTTTGACTAATAGTTCTACAGAAATGTCTTATTTTCAACCGTACGAACGAAGCAGTTATTTAAAGTCCAACCTAAAGCGGTGTTCTAACTTTACATAATGAATTTGTTGCTATGGTATATATTTATTATATCCTTTTATTATCAAATGGCATCAAACAAATAGTGATTCAGACAATCGATGTCACTTCAAAGCAATTTTACTTTGATATCTATGTCACATGAAGATGATGAGGATATGTACAAACCAAAAGTCACTTCTGATATTAAATCCTTTGAATAGACTTTCTTACTGAATTTTAAATAGGTTCATAATATTTTCTCATAAACGTTTTAGTAAGATGGTAACCTTTCATTCAAGAGTACAAACTTAAAAGCTTTCTGTGACAAATAATAATATTCATATAATTGTTATTTGATAAATATTTCATGCTGGCACGTCACCAGTATTCAATGTACGTCGTTGTAATTTTCAATTAATATTTATAGACGCGCCTGACTCTACTAACAAAAAACCATTAATTTTTAATTAAGGTTCGATATGTTAGGAACAGTTCACAATCCGCTGTTCGGGAATTTGTTTGTTTTGTATGTCTATCGATGCCTTTGTAAATCGTGTGAATGATCGATTTACTAAAAGCAAAGTTATCCATATACATCATATAAATATCATACTAACTCTGTCTATCTGAATGTCACGTTTTCATGCTTACACCGCTAAACCAATTTAGGTAAGACTTGGTATGGAGAGAGTGTCAGCCTCGTAGAATGATAGTTTGTATCCCGGAATCATCCCTTAAGGAGGCGAAAAGGGACTGAAAATTTGTATCCCCATAATCTACACAGACGTAGTCGAGGATAAAAATTAGTACTTCATAATTCCGATAAATACATGACTTTATGTTTTATTTGCATTTACCATAAATAACTCCAGCGCGAGAAATAGCCACCGCTGGGACGTGACGTCACGTGGCACGACAAAGCCGGAGCCGCTGTGCGCTGACGAGGCGCCGCCGGCGGGCACAGGTATACTCGTACGTAGGTATTCAAGGAGAATTTGTGTCAAGCAAAGACTTACTGGAGAAGGAAATCCTTATGAAGTTATTTCGTCTGTCAAAGAAGCTATATCGGAAATGGTGTCTTATTTATAGGCAGTTATATTGTATTGCACTTCATAGGTTCTTTTCAGCCAACGAAAAAAACCGATTAGGTTCTCAAGTCGATGCGTATATATAATTATTTTTTTATGTTAAAAAAGGCGCCTAACTTTTTATTACGGTAGTCCATGTTGGATTTTTTGTAACCTTTTTAAATTTTCTACTACTAACTCAAATAGGCCAGTGCTTTCAAATATTCAGATACAAATATGTATAATCTTAAGCTAATAAATATCTTTTAATTACATTTAAATGAATATTTTCATTTCGATTTAATATGATATATTGGTAAATTGCAATAATATTGTACCTAATTAAGGTCTTCAGTTAATCATTTCATTTGTGTCATATTTATATATCGTCACTACTTTGAAAAATACTCGTATTTCGATCTATAAATCAAAAGAAAATTGTCGTAACTGCATGTGAAATGCATACAGAGTTACTGCTTTTAAACTTGGAGTAGCAGTGTGAGATACGAGATTTTTTCGCATGTACACCAACCTACTTTTTCACCTCACTCGCTCGGAAAGCCTTAGTTTATAGCGCGAAATCTGCGTGGAAAAGCTTATTTTATCCGCTAGCGTGGAAAAGTCACTCGAATTTCGAAGCCGATTGTTGTAATTCTCTGTGGTGCAAATAACTTTTTTTAAATATAAAACTCCTTCAACGCGTGACTGACGCCGCTACCGCGAAAAACGATATTCGTAAATTTCGGACTATTGTCTCTGTCACTCTCATCGGAGTAAAAGAGAAAGATGCTCGCAATATACGAACTTCGATGTTCGCGGTACCGAGCCTGAGTTCATATTAACCATAGATAATAACCAATCAGCGACGCTACCGCGAAACACGATATTCGTAAATTTCGGACGATTGTCTCTGTCACTCTCATGACGCCTCAATTGGAGTAAAAGAGATAGATGCCCGAAATATACGAACTTCGATGTTCGCGGTACCGGCCCTGATTTGATTACAGATTTTTAACTTCTTCATTTTTACCTACACTTTATTTTATGTCAAATAGGTTTTATTATAAATACTAATATTTTATGTCAAATTGGTTTTATTGTAAATACTAATAGTATTTCTGTTATAGTATTTATGTAATTTACATATTTTGGCTAATTAATCCATTAAATAAAACACAATTATATTGTTTATTTGATAAAGAAATTGACATGTACTTAATATTGTAATATCTGAATGCAACCGAAAAAAAAGAAAAACTTTAAAAAGTTTTAAGTTATCACAATTCACGTAATAGCAAATTTGTCGGATTTGTCCTGTGCTAAGTTCTTTGAACTCAATGTTTGAACTATAAAAATGTGTGGTTCTAGCAGTAATGCCGATATGATTTCCCTGAAAAATCGCGCGATGTTTCTTTTATTGTTTTTCTTCCCGAATTTCTTTCGAATTTTCCTCGCTGTAGTGAGGTGAAAAGATGTGTGTTCCGCATGGCTGCAAAATTATTTGGCGTCTCGTGTCTTGAAAGCCTCGCTACGCTCAGGAATCTATCTTTGAACCATTCGCTTCGCTCATGGTTCAATCATAGCTTCCTTCGCTTGCTCTGCTTTCAATTTCAACACTAACGCCAAATAACCACTTTGCAGCCTTGCATAACAAATAACTATTTTTGCATGTAAGTAAGTCAAAAAGTGCTTAATTATCATAAGACAAATGAAATGATTAACTTAAGTACTCATCCTTAACTCACCTAAAGTAGGTTTTTTATGCAATTCCCCCTTATTTCAATATTATGTACTTACACAGTAGGTATATATCTATACGAGTGACGAAGCATTAAAGCCGTGAAAGTTTCATTGAGAAATAAGGTTTTAATAGATATATTATTGAAATAATAGCTCGTATTAAATTTTTGCTCCAAATACTAATACAGTTATTTTAATTGAGTAACATCCTGTATTCATTATTTACAATCTTATGAACTGACAAGTCAAGATTAAGATCGAACCGAATCATCAGTTTAAGTAAAGACAATGAAAATGGTAAGCCAAGCTTGTTTGCTATGTTATTAACATAAAGATATTGACATTATCGTAGCATCTAAGATATTGATAACGTGTGAATGGGCACTGTTTTCACAATCATTTCAATATGACTCGGCTACTATATCTTAATGAATTGTCTCATAATATGCTTAATAAATTGTCTTAATAGTGAAAAAATGGAGATGTGGTTTGTTGTTATGAAGATAACATGTCATTTCAAAGGCTGATATGAGAAATGTTAACCAACTTAGAAATAGTACAACTTGTCTATATAATCGGTAAACACTAACATAAATTTCGAAATAGTATCAAATTCGACATGGCCATCAATGGGTTAAGTTAAAGGCTGCCTGTCGTATATAAACATACTGTATAAAGTTGAAATACCCACTATATGGTTTTAATTTATTTATTTTATTTATACTAATTTATTGAATATAGCTTTCAGGTCATTTAAAGCTTCAAAGGCCTACTGTAATCGGCTTCCACAACTTTGACTTATTTGTCCAGCTTATCGCCAAAATATCTATGTTTAAGAGAGAAAAATATTTTTATTTTTTATTAATGTTTCTAAAGGATAGAATCACTTAACCACGTACATAACAAGTCCATTATTTTTAATTCTATTATCACGTCACATTTGACGTCTACCTATACTAATTATAATATATCTCACACTCCGTCGAGTAACACTCCTTAGAAGCAAATAATAACACAGATACAAAGGACAAAGGACGTCTTGTGTTTACCGGTGCAGCTTTGCCGTGTAGTAGGCAAATAGTCGTTTGTCTTGTCACGCCGCCAGCTAATTTGAGTTTATATACAAAAGCACTACTGTTTTCAGTTTTTTGAACCCAAATATTCTAACGTTATTGAGCTAGTTAATGAAATAGAAACTATAACCAATTGGTATGAGTAGAGACCATATAGTCGAATAGTCTGAAATATTGTTAAGGTAGCTATAATTGAACGGCTGCCTGTAGCCTAGGGAAAAAATAAATTCAAATGTACATAATTCAAGGATCAGTCTGATCTTAATGGGATGTGTGCTATTGATTTATTAATATTAAATTCAATTACTTACCAATAAAAATAACATTCTGCAGAACTGGCAAAAGTGATTTATTATGATACATGTGTGTAAAAAAAATCCAACTGTACTTTTTTTTACAAAAAATATATTTATGTCCTGCATGTAAGTACCTAATGCATAGAATTATATATGTACCACGTACAAAACTGAAGATAATCAGGATAGATCTATCAGAGCGTAGAAATTGTAGGTCTTTATGCTAAATAGATGTTTTAAATTATATAAAATACGCAATGTATTATTCTTGTAGAATGCATTTTCTTGAGGAGATTCGTAATATTCTTGAGTCAGTGTCGCATTACAAAAGGAACCCCGCCTGCCCATCGCCACTCCAACCGTGTCGTTTGCCTATCTCGCTCGCTGTAACTTTTTTCATTAAATCTACCACACTTTTTGGTCAGTGTAAAATATTTTTGAAACAATTCCAATTACAGTTCAGTATTAAATAAGTTTGGCTGGTATAATAATTAACGTGTCCGTACCCGTAATTTTTATTATAAGTAATTATAATTACCAAGTTAATAACATTATAATTATAATCTTCTTAGTATAGTCCTAACTAAGAATTATGCATATGTTAGGTTGTGGATTTTATTTCTACGTGTGCTTTGTTATATTTCGTATAAAAATGCTGAATTTTAGCAGTGACACTTATCAAAGCTACATTAAAAGCAATTTCGGTACTTTGATGTCTGATCATTTTGGCGGCACCCTGATCTCACGTCCTGGATCTCGAGCCATAACCTACTGTTTACGTGATGCGACTCCAGAACGATATCTTTAGAAAATGTCAAACGTTTTGCCTTTTGGAAATCATTTATCTCAACATGTTTTCCAATCACAGAGTTTTAGTTTACATATATTTAATTTAGAATAACTACTGCAAATTGTATGTTCCAACTATAGTATATAATTGCCTCCGGGCCAAAGCGGTGGTGATTCCTATCCAAAGGTAGGGTTCAACTCTATTAAAATCATTTATTTTTGTATTTATAACATATATTTGTTTCTGAGTTATGGTCGCTATTTATGTATTTAAGCTATTAAATATTTATCTATCATTACATAATCCTACATATATCGTCGTCTAGTAACACAAGCCTTACCATACTGTACTAGGTCGGGTTGTGTAACATTGTCCCAAAATATTAATGTCCCGTCGGATTTTGGCTCGTATAGTATCCAGTTCCTTCTGACCACTTTTCGTGGGTGTCACAATTACATCTCCGAAACTGTCATTCAGAATTCCAACGTCCTAGACATAAAAGTGTTATTAAAGTAGTATTTGGAATAAAATAAACGAAGTACATTTTTTTACACACAATATCGGACTTGCTAGACACTAAAAACTACACAGCTAAACACTAATGGCTCGTATGCAATATTGCTTAAAAGTTCTGTAGCAGTTCCTACGGTGGAACTATCCTCACACGCTGATTATACTCGCAAAGTTAAGTAATAAAAGACTACATTATATTCCACGAACATTTTGGTATTCGCCGTTCTGTTAAAAGCTTTTGCATTACTAATACTGGAGCGTAAAGAAGTCCCCGAGGCAAGTTCGGTAGGTGAGGTATTTTGCCCCGGGCTAGATGATGATGACCGTGAATGTAACTAACTGAATTTGCTACTTAAAATATGCTCAACAGAAGAAATTCACAGAATTTTTAAAATTACAAATAGGGATATAAGTTTGCCTTTGTACAAACCCTATTTACAATCCTTTAGATATGTAGGTACCTAATTTCTCATTTAGTTCAATAAAGTATTATTTATTAACATATAATACATTTTAGGTCGTATATGTATTTACAAACGTTGGCATCGAGTGCACGATAGTTTTAATCTGTAACCAAGCAGCAGTTTTAAACCAAGATATTTCTTATTTGAACCATTCACCTGAAAGCAAGCATACTCCTATTAGATACAATCAATAAATAGGCATTTGCGTAGGTAGAAAACGATATTATTTAGACCGAATTAACTCTGTATACATCAGTCAAGAAATAATGGGCCTTTTGACCCTTAAAACGGCGAGAGATAACAACAGCCGGTGAAGTAAGTCCATTTCTGCGACTTGCCTTCGAAACGTGACCGAAATGCAAATCGAATGTGTGCCGCGGCATAAACACTGCGGCGAAATGTACACGTAATAGCGTGTATACACACACATACAAACGAGTATACGGTTGCAATATTGGATCATTGTATATCGCGACTATTTTATGAAGTTATTTCAAACACAAATCTTCATACGATTTTGCGCTTTGTAGGTATAGAATCACGACTGAAAATTTCAGACGTTGCTACGATTTTGTAACCTATATATAGTGGCTACATAAAACTACCAAAACAGTCATAACGTCATATCGGCGAAGCATGATTGCAAATTTTACTTACAAATACGAGTCTCGGTTTGTTGATGGCTGGAGTTTATTAGTCAGTCGCGGAGCCCAAACCCGAGGCAACGAGCGCTCCTCGGACATCGCTATTATGCAGGGCCGCCCTCCAAACCCGAATTAAGTCAAGTATTGAAATTGTAGCTGTACCCACTCCACTGAAATGATTTTGTGAGTTTACTTAACCTATTGAGGTATTTCCGTATTTAACTTTGCCTAATATTATTATTGGTCTTATTTTTTAATTTAATTTATTATTATGTATCAACTTATAACAGATACATATATGTTTCAATACATGAAACCTATTATGACAATAACAACAGTACAACTAACAATGTGCTTGCTTTTTGAATTATAAACTAAGATATTAAAAAATTTCAGTCGTGTAAAATGTGTTTTTACTAATAGTGGTATGCCAGTGTAACCATAAAAATCTAGTCAGAATTCGTACAACTGATAGAATTATAATTTGTAAAAAATTGTTTTTGTTTTTATTTATTGTCGGGCGGATTGTTTCAACATAAACAACGGAAAACACGTACTTACTTAAGTATTCGTTTCAGAAAAACTCTAAAATTGTTAAGTAATAGTTCAAAGGTCAGTTATACTTAATAATATGTAGGTACATAATTTTTCCGTGTAAGCATTTTGACAATTATTAAATTAATTATACGAGCATTTTTGTTTTAATCTATTTTCATTAAATCGCATGAACCATGTAGGGTATGTTAATACGACCATCATGCTAGGGGCGGACTTGCACATGAATATTATACGTATACGTATACACATACTACTCATAACATAATGAAGTCGGGAGATATGAAAACTTACAAATGCTCCTCGAATGTGGCCACTAGTAGACAACTTACATCACTTCACACTATAAGAACAGTGGGGCAAGTGTATAGTTGTTACAGCTGGATCTGGAAAATCCAAGGCTGACTATACCAGGTGAAATCAAAATGGTAATACAATAGTTATTTGTGCAACAAGAGAGGAAAGTTGTTTTTTCTTGCGAGTGTTTATTTTGAGTCCCGAGTAAGCGAAAGATTCTATAATTGAATCACGAGCGTAGCGAGTGATTCTAGTCTTAGAATCTTGAGCGTAGCGAGGCACTCAAAAACACGAGATGTAAAATAACTTTAACCTCGTGTGACACATACAACTTTTCACCTCAGTAGTGAGAACATATTAAAGGTTAAATAAGTTGCCAAAAATGTTATTTTTAGTACAAACTTTTATTGCCGACTGTACTCCTTTTCACAATCGTCATCTACTCTTCGAAAGGATTCTAATGAGCCTAAAACACCACGGGTTTATCTGGTGTATTTTAAGAGTCGCTTTGGCTACCTTCTGGCTTTAGCATCAAATAAAGTCAGTTGTACCATAACATTGCATTGTCACACTTACATAAGTGTGCTGAATTTTAGCTCAATCGGTTAAAGATGTCTGCTTCAAAATTGAGTTGCAAGATTCCATCCGGATAGATATACAAAAATACATACATCAAGGTAAATAAAATCTTATAAAAAAATTAACATCAAGTTAACCAAATTCATTCAAGTGTTTTATCTGCAACTGCACTGGCTTAATTACTTAATATTTTGTTTAAATATTTTTCATTTTAAAATATTTACATTTCAAAATTATAGTATTTAATTGATTTGTGAGGGTCCAAACGTGTTAGTGGTGTTTAGGGAGTCCATTATGTCCTGTTATAATAGATCGATACATATAAATACTTAAATACATGGAAAACACCCATGACTTAGGAACAAATATCTGTGCTCATCACACAAATAAATGGCCTGTTCGCCTGAATCCCAATTCGAACCCAAGACCACCGGCTTCATGGGCAGGGTCATTACCTACTAGGCCAGACCGGTCGTCAATTAAAAAGCTTCTTTGTCTCACTCCCTGGAGTGACGAAAGTAACAACTTTCCTCATTTCCTGAAAGTGAGGAAAGTCGCACTTTCCTCACTCCCTGGAGTGAGGAAAGTAAACACGTTCGAGCTCCTGAGGTGAAAAAATATTTTTTTGGATCTATTCTTGATTACGATTAACTTTTAACCCTTTTGATTTCATCCAGTAATATGCAAAATATACAGCCAGCAACCTATCACTCATTCAATACTCATGAAACACACTTACCCTCATTATCTAGTACTAGTATTGAGTGATATTCAGTTATATCATCAGTACAGTCATAAGTGATTAAGTCAAGTTATTTATTTTGCAGCACACATATACACTGGTTGTTATTCCATTCACTGGTCTACGGGACTATGACGAGATTAAATGGGAGTTCCGAAGACTTCCGCAATCACTCAGCGTCCTCCGAAAAGCCTATGATAGACCCGAAACTTGCGCACCACGTGCTCGTCGTCTATAGCCGCTCCTTCTGCTCCGGGTCATTCATCCACAGCAAAGTTGTACTCACTGTCGCCAGCTGCTTTCACGAGAAATCTAACAAGTATGACATTAAGGTCAAGTTTGCAGTTACAAATTACCTGGACAACGGGTAAGTGCACAAACATTTATTGTAAACTGTAAAGGTTATCGAAACAAGGGTACTAACAACCTTCTAATCGATTGGCCTTTACAGATTTTGATAGAATGCACTCTTAGCAACAAACTACTGGGGATATAATATAAGTTTCTGTCATAAATAACATTTTTGGTACAATTATTGCCGACTGTAGTTTTTTGCACAGTCATAAACTCATCGAGTGTATTCTAACGAGCCTAAACCTCACGGATTAATCTTGTCTTAAATTCATCTCAATCGATTAAAGATAACTGCTTCAAAATTGAGTTGCAAGATTTCACCCGAATATATTTACATAATTACATACAGTTGCAAGTTAAATAAAAGCATGCAATAATAAAAAAATCCGGTCCGTGCTATTTTTACCCAAGCTCATGTTCCGTTCGGTATAGGTATCGTTAATTATAAACAGTAAAACTAATACTTGCCACTTTGTTTTGGGTAGGCCATCTATGTCTGTGGTCGAAAAAAAGGAACATGAATTTTTCCAAAACAAAAGCGAACTGGACAATGATATCGCGTTGCTGATTCTACAGGTAAGCTCTAAGTAACTATTTAAGTACATTTTTGGATTTTTATGGCTTTTAGCCCCTTACGTACGTCTAATTGTAAATAGCCCGTAATAGTAAATTGTTAAAAAAGTGTATTCGTGTTTCCCTTAAATTAAGGTCTAGTTAAAAAAAAACGTAAACATTGTGTGATGTATCCACACATATTATGTAATTGATCGTACTTGTAATTACTTGAGTCCTTGTAATAACTATTCCGTTGCGTATATTCATATTTTATGTTTTGTTTGTAGACGCACGTCAACTTCAGTTTCGGTGAGAAAAAAAGCATTTTACTTGAACCAGGGACCGCGGTGCCTGACCATAGCTATATCGTGGTGACAGGGTGGGGAAAGGTACTGAGAATATAAGTAATATAACCATTTACTTAATTGTTAGTATTGCTAAGCAATAGTAGGTTATAACAACAAGAAGATAAGAATAATAATATACAATACCTATATATAGATGGTTTATTTTTAATCTTCTTCTTATATTTTTGACGAAAATAAACGTAATATATATATATATATATCATATTCACCGTCCGTATACATATCAATATCATATTTATTTCTGAACTACCTATAATTAGGGTAAATTTAAAGCAGAAAACTATAAATAAATAACTATACATATTTTTTAATTATATACAAATCAGTCAGGTACAAAACAGTAAAAAATACATATTATTATTCTGTAAAATAGCTCCATCTAGCCTAAAATTCTACAAACGAAAATGTCTGTATGTGGGGACATAAAGTATTATGTTTGCTTCGTAATCTCAGCACGCCTACACTCGTAAAGACTTCAGGCATAGTCGCAGAGATGGCGCCGTAATCAATTATGCTCCGATTTAAAACACTTTACTAAATAAGTAAAATTCATAACGACACATACACACACGACATAATAGTGACTATATTATCTTTACATACACGGACACACTTATCATGCCTACACAAAACCTTCGTCTATTTTGTTTCAATAAAACTAGGGCGTCCATTTATCCAGCAGTTATTAAAAACAATATATAACTAATCGTAACTAATTAAATTAGGTAGATGGTGAAGTAAATTGTACGATAGCTCACCTAATCAATTTTATTTTGGCCTACCACGAGTTGGCAAAAACGAATTTGCTATATTTGTATGGGATATTTGTACAGAGCCAAACAAATCGATGTAAAAACGTGATGTATGGCAACTGTTGGTAGAAGTAGGTACACCAATTACATTTCACTGTGTGGATTGCAGGATGTTTCGAAAAGCCTAGAAAATAGTATTCTGCGTTCAAATATGCAGATTATAGACCAGGAAGATTGCCAAAATACCTACCCAAGTGTTGTTACCCCATCAATGTTTTGTGCGAAATACGATTTGGTGAGTACTTGCCAAGTAAATAGGTACAGTCAAGGGCATAAAATGTACACACTTTGACCGTATGCAAATACTTGTACAAGATTAAAGATATCGACTCAAACGACCTTAATTTTTAAGACAGTAAGGTGCATGTACACAACTTGAACTTGACTATACCATGATTTCGAATAAACTAATCTATTGAATATGTTTTATATTATTACATTGTATAATCTACGTAACCTAATCTGCAAAATGGTAGCTGTCAAGTTCTTAGGGATGGGTAATCAACTAATCATATTTGTGATGTCGATATCGATACTCAATTTTTCAATACATTTTTTTTTATGTACAAGTACCATTTATTTGTATACAATTTAACTTTTTTTTGGGATCTATGATAATCATTGACATTCAAAATATAAATCGGTATTAGTACAACAAAAAATAATAAGAAAAGTGATAGCAACCATAGATTTTTTGAACTTGACAGCTATCATTTTGCACCTCCGTCCGATAGCGGGGTCTAGTAATAAATTACTACTACTGCTACGGAGGTACGGTCAGCGTCATATAGTCGATATAGATCTTTATTTATTTAGCAGTAAGCTTTAGCTTTTTTTATGTATTTAGACTATTTAGCAATCGATATATTTGACCATGCTGACCGTAACTAACTATATGACGAATTGTAGATTGTTTGACAAGGGGCTAAAGTAGGCCGTAGTACCACGAGATGGTTATTAAAATTTTTCGAGGCGTAATATGGCGATTAGATCCAAGTTATGCACTAGTTTTCACACAAAAAAATAACATTTTAACAATTAACAAATCCAATTTTATTCGCCCGCAATGAATTCTGAGTCAAAAATGTTTAATTTGGCAGTCTTTGTATTTTTTTCACTGCTTTGATAGAGATAAGATATATCTACGCCGTGAATAAATGTTATAGACAACGTATAATTGGGGCTTCAAAGAGTTTGCCAATGATTTAAACTTTTTTTTAATGCTTGTGAAGTAGGAACTAAAAAGCACCTAATGCTTTGAGAATTTAATTGCGTTTCCTCACTGGTCGATTTTAATATTGCGGTATTCAGTACCCTTACCATGAGTTGTGACATTACGGTTTTCGATAACGAGTGTCGAGCTTACTATCTGTGCATATCGCTTATACTATTTTAGTGCGAACGAAATGCACAGATAGTAAACTCGATACTCGTTATTGAAAACTGTAATGTCACAACTCATGGTACGGGTACTGATTGGTTGATACTTTAAACAAAGTTTTGTTTAATGATTTCACATTTTTAAACAGTATTCGCACCAAAAGAGAATCTAGTTGCGATTAACTTCGATATGTGTCGTAATTGATGGATTTAATAAGGTGAAGTGTTTTGGTTGGTCAATTTAAAACGTTTTGTATATCATAAATATGTATACATATTTTCCCAAGAGGCTAAATGTACTACTTTAGTCCGCCTTGGCAAGCATAATATGACACACTTTTAGAGCATGAGAAGTGAAAAAGGTTTTTTTTACAAGTGCCCTGTTCTGTTGTGCCCATGGGCACCCGCAACACCAGATGAATCACAAGCGCGTTGCCGACCTTTAAGGGCGGTTGGCAGTCGCTTTCGTAAAACTAGGGCCTAATCCTGGGATTCGTTGCCAAGCGGACCCCAGCGCCTCGGCCTCGCCCTTTGGCCTTTGCCAAAATGCCGGGACAACACGAGGAAGATGTAGTTTAAACACTAAGTAATGTATTTTAGGCAAATCGCTTAAGTGACAACGGAGGCGCAGCCTTTTACAACGGCTTGGTCATGGGAATCTCCTCGTACGGTGCTAATCTCGAGGAGCCGCCTCACATCGCCTTGTTCACCAACGTTTCCTACTTTTACAAGTAAGTTGGTATACGGCATAGCTAAACGGTTGAGCGAAACCGGAATCCCTATAAAAATAAACATCATGAAAAAGTTACGTACTTAAATATGTGTTGTAATAATTCTTTACTTTTTTACAGATGGATCAAATTGAACACTGAGAGACTGTTGCTCAAACATTGTTCGCAAGAATTAAAAGATGTGAATAATGATATTTCTGATTACTGAATTTTTGTGTAATTGTTTAAATAAGAAACGTCATGGGTTTATTTCAAATAAATATACAAGAATTATAAATTATTATATAATAACTACGGAACTAGTACTTACTACATTAAATATAACAAAGGCCCTTGAGGCATTGTACCAAGATCTCTCTATCAAGGATGTTAGCGGATTTTCCTCCTTATATCAAAATGCTGATACATTGTGCGAGGAAGCCCCCCAGCTCTTCAATAACCAGTTACGTCACCCGACGCCCTAGCGCTTGTACGCCAAACAGTACAAAATGGTACAAATCGATCCAGGATTATATATTTGTTGTAGTTTACAGTATTACATTACAATATTTAGAGATGGATAAACCGGATAGTTTTTAATGCCTAATCTTTGTTACTCATAGCAGATATTGTCATGGACCTATTTCTTTGGGTATAAGAGTTTAATAATTTCATCAAAGTATAATCATAATGACCCAATAGTACTATGTACAATATCCACTAACTGTAACGTGAAACTGGAACTAACTTACGGGTCTGGCAAGGGTACATAACTCGTACTTATTCACTGAATACTTATAATTTTTATATTCCTACAGGTTCTATAGGGAGTAGTAGAGTTTAGAAATAAGGCGAGTGCATTTAGTGTTTTATTGGTGTTCATTACATATTTTGTTAAGTAGGTGGATGAACACAGTACTTCCTGCGAGCATGTCGTATTTGCTTGTCTATCCATGGCAAGAAGTAATAGACGTTGGTATATATGCCAGGCTTGCCCTTCTGGGCACAGCCTTCGCCGTGCGAGATCAACCCCACCACCTGGCTAAATAAACGATATTAAACATTCGTTTTAAATTTTCAGCTGTTTAATATTGTTAAGTGAAGTTTACACTTGCAAGTTTTCTTGCAGCAAGTACAAACTAGCTATATACATAAATGATATTGCGATATTTATCTCTCATTCTTCCTTAAAGCTGTAAGAAAACTTGCAAGTGTAAACTTCGCTTTATGGATATATTATTTGTTTTTGTTTTAAGCTGTCGTTTTTATAAAACAATATAATTGTAATGGCAGACAAAACATAGAGTAATGACTCGGCGGTTATTGCGCCAAATAAATGACGAGTAATGTATTATCAGTAATTCAGATTCGTTTCCTTACTCTTGCCACAAAATGGCGCCGCCTGAGTCGCCCTGGCACGTATCGCGCTCGCCGTCGCCATACAAGCAGAACATATCCTGCGTCAACTTAGCACCGTGGATCATCCGTTCACACTCGCTCGGTGGCACAAAGCGAAGCTGTGCCTTCATCAATCCCGAATTAGACACCATACCACCATACTAAAAAACAAGTCATGTCACTTTCTTTGTTATTTAGTTACTGCAGTTTATGTTAGAAATTAATATTATATATAAAGGCTTAATTTAAAATAACTGTGGACATATACTAAGGCGTTGACTAGCAACAAGATTATATGAAGTGAATATGAATAATATTTTTTACTCAAAATTGGGTTACCAAGGACTCAGCTGCTTGATGCCGAAATCGAGCGGCATTTTTAGCTTTTGCGTTAAACGCCATGTTCCTTGGCTGATGGATGCCAGCGGTACCTACCCATTCGAATTTATTGAGAATACGAAATTTTTTAAGTTTAGGCGCCTTATTTTGGAAAGCTTAATATTTTATTCTAAGGGTAAATGGTAATCATCTCCGTCCTATCAAAGATATTTCCTTAGGGGTATTGATGTGATGAATGATAATTATTCGAACTGTTCCGACACAATTAGAATAATTTTGGGGCAAATAATATTATAAAGAGATCTCAAAGTACCTATACATAAAAAGAAACAAATACCTATCATACGTGGCACTCCGTCACTCGTATTTATTATGAAAGAAACCTAATAATCAGACATTAATTAGTTCAAATTCGTTTTAAAGCCAAACTTTACATAAGCGATCGCCTTCACTGTGTGTCTACACTCTTTAAACAGTCGAGAGGAAATCGTTCATAGAGCAATGAAAAGGGATATAGGGGCTGTATAAAGAGGTGGATAAAGAGGTTTGTCTACAAAATTTAGAAAATACGTTCTAAGTCAATAGCTAAACCGTTTCTCTGAGTAAACAATCGTATCTCTGTCTTACCGACGTAAATCCCCAACCTGTTGCCGTGAAATTCGTTTCTCTTTCATTCATCCACTTGTTTGAGTTAACAATGATAGCCCTTTGAGTCTTCCGATTAAATTCGATAGGCCGACGTGTAAATATCAATGCTATGTCACAAGCAAAATGTGTTGCTTTATTGTAATCTTGATGCTTCACAAAATACCATATATCATGTGACTTAGCAGCCATGTCATATATATATCTAGCACCTGTAACAATTTGGAACCAACTTTGTTGTTGCCAAAATTTATGATACTTATGATTTTTTTTATAATATAAAAAAAAAATTGTGACGATACTTGAATATCCTTATCAAGGTTATTTATAAACAGAGCTTTTAGAATAAAATATGTCCTAACCTCTTGCTTGTATAGGAAGGAGGAGAAGAAGCTAAAGGTAGGAAATAATATTTTTCCCCTCACTAGCTCGTAAAGCGCTTGTTTATCCTTTAATACGAGAGGGCAAAAACGCATTTTATCCACTAGTGATTAATGTAAGTTGACTTCTCATAGCTCTTATTGCTATGGTTTTAAAGTCTAAATTCGCGAAGTACAGCTCACTTGCCCCCGCGGCGGCGGCGGGCGCGGGCGAGCCTCGCTAACGCACCGAGTTGAAAATCGAATTAGAACATTCGAAAATCGTACTGGCCACCACAAGCTAACCAAGCTAAAGGCACCTTTTGTAAAAATGTTGAATGTATCTAAACGCAAAGAAAAAGTCAATGCGATTTCAAAACGTTTTTTTGCATGTTTCACTTTCCTCGCTGTAGTGAGGGGAAAAATTTTGTGTTACACACGGGTGCAATTGTAATTTAATTCTCGTGTATTGAAACACTCGCTACGCTCAGGATTCTATTTTATAACCACTCGCTTTGCTCGTGGTTAAACTATAGAATCCATTCGCTTGCTCGAGTTTCAATCCCACACTCGCAGTTAAAATACAATTTTGCACCCTTGTATAACAAATAACTATTGAATTTAAACGTCTCAAAGACAATGAAATCTCACCAAAACGCACATGTATATCCTTAATGTCGTTGTTGTTATCAAAGCAGTGTGCAGCGGTGAGAATGGCCCAGGTGGAGAGGACAGTCCCGCCACAGAAAGACCCAAAGTTGAAGACCTGTACGGCGAACGGGAAGTCTTCTATCTGAACAGCGAGACCTCCAACTATTTTACCCTCAAATCTTGATGGTAAATGTATTTCATTCATATTAGTCTCTTAACACAAATATTAAAGCTAGGTTTGGGTAGATAAGAAATAAGTACTTGTATTGTGTTCTTTCATTACCCCTACGTTATGTAGCCATCTAATTAGAAATAGGTACTTACACTTTTAATTAAGCCGAAAGTTCATTAACTTTAATGGCACACGAGTATAGTACCATGAGACACATTTTTGGTGTTTATGTACAAAATAAGAACGAATCATCAATTTAATAAAGATACCCAAATAGCAGAATTTGTATTCAATATTTATATGTTTATAAAAATAGAATACAATTTTTTTATTTAAAAATATACATAGGGTTCAACCTGATATGTTAATTTTCAAATCGGGTATATAATTGCATTACTACTACCTATGCTGTACACTTGTACAGTCGCCATCAGATATATCGGAGTTGTGGAGGTGGTCAAAAATATCTAATTTATTTTATCGCCTCTATTGTCCAGGTGATATAGTTCAGATATTTGTCCAGCATTTTCAGATATTTGTGACCATCTCCACAGCTCCGATATATCTGATGGCGACTGTACTTGGTAATGTCTAGTTTTTACTATCAACAATGGGGCAACTACTTGTTTTGGTTGCAACAGCGCAGCGGTGTCAGCCTGGAGCAGATGTTAATGATGGTGGAAAAATCAACAAAGTTCACAAGTCAGTCTCAACAAACTCAGTGGTATATTAATCAAAAGACTATTTCAGCACTTTTTGTTATCTTATTAAAATATACGATTGTCATGGTCAGCAAACTTACTGAAAACTACATATGTACTGTATTTTATGAAGTGGTTGAATATATTTATAGAGAAATAAAACTAATTTGTTATTACATTTTTATAGTTGTATGTTGTTACACCGTCGACCCGTTCCGTTTTTATCCCGAACCCCATCAGTAATAGATCTGTTGCAAAACTCATTTTGAAAATCAAAGAGTTTTCTCTTTACCCAGCTTCTCAAGTACCACACGTTTGAGTACACACTAGGCTTGTTTTTCTGAGCGCAGCCGTCGCCGTGCGATACAATTCCCACGATCATCCTAAAAATAATGTAAAATATTGAGTATTCAAGCGAGTATTCAGCTATCATTTTGGTTTCTAAAGAAAGAAAGCCACAATTTGTTGTATTATCTGCGTTTTGTTGTCACACAGTTGTTGGGCAGAGTAATTCTTGTATAATTGTATATTCATTACTTTTAGCCAGTTACTAATAGAAACAGAGTCTGTACGTACTTAGCTATACCAACGTATACTAAGACACCTAATCTACTAAAGTAACTACTACGTAAAGTACGTAGTAAATATTACTTTATTAGTACTAACTAAGTAGTACGTAGTTACTAAAGAAAATTTAATATATATTTAGTACATGTGTATTGTGTCGCTAAGCATTGGCATTGCCTCTCAGCAACAACGTCTCGTCTCGTCTTGTGCACATATGGCAGCAATCTTACCGCTAAAAAAACAAATGCATCAGTAAAATAATAAGCTTACCCATGCCATTCCACGCCTCCGCCAGAGTCCCCCTTGCATGTGTCATACTTCCCGTTTCCATACAAGCAGAACATATCTTTGGACATTGTCAAATTATGCAACTGGCCGCATTTGTCCAACGACACGTAACGGAGATTGGTCGTCATTAAACCGTGAGTTGAGATCGGACCATCATACTAGAATATACAATTATACATGTAATGAAATGAAAAATTTAAATCACCGAGCTTCTTTTCGGAACTAGCAATTATTGGAATGCCAACATTCATGCTATATAAAATAAACTCTAGTCACTTGTTCCAATAAGTCTTCTGGTTCTACTGTGATTTAGGAAATCAGTTTCTTATTGATTTTGAAATATTTTGTTTATACATATTACATGCTTCATACGCTACGGTACCTACTTTTATCCAGCCCCATCCAGTAGCCGAGAAATTGGTCTGGCCCTGAACCATCCATTTGTTCGTGTTCACCAGGACTGCCTTTTTAGTCTTCACGGAGAATCGTATCGGTTGTTTCACAAATATAAGCGCGATATCGCACGAAAACTGCATGACCTTACTATAATCTTCATGGGTGGTGAAATACCATATGTCATAGACTTCAGCATTCATGTCGTACGTATATCGAGCTCCTGACGTATAAGGTATTAATGAAAGTAAGGTATAAATTATAATAAAACACATATACTGTAATTAGGCCGGTTTTAGATTTATCTTGTTTAGTTATTTGTACAGTTATGTACCTACTATAGCACTTCTGTATTATTAAATAAAATTTCGATTATAATTAACTAAGTAGGCACGAAATGTTGTTACAATAATCTTCATCAGGGCACGAAAGATGATTTACTAAAGATCTCATTCAAATTGCTATCGTCCGTAATCTTACCTACGTGTATTTCCATTTCATCTATGTCCTGGTTGAACTCGAAACAATGTGCCGCGGTCATGATGGCCCAGCTAGACAAGATGCTGCCGGCGCACAGCGCGCCAGCGTTCAGCAACTGAGCCATGTGAGGGAACCTCTCGATGGGAACCGCTTTACCTCCCACGATTTTACCCTCAATGTTCAGTACAGTATTTTTATGTCTGCTACATAATATTTCACTAAATATAACTAAAAAAGAAAGACCAAAAAACGTGTAACGCGGTTGATATAACATATTCAACGATTATTTCCCGATGAGGCATAGCACGAAAAAACGGCTGTTAAGAGCTGGTCCGATTAACTTTTTATAGTAGGTACCATTAATTACTTAAGCGTAATTGCAATTACACATGTTCTAATAAAATCACGTGACGTTAGCGATAGTTAAAGATCTGACGTGGGTTGTGACTATACTAGTAATTACAACTTTTTACCTAGGTACATATTTCGAAATATTACTAAATATTTTTAAAAACTAATCTTTAATAACCTATACAAAATAATACTATTTAAAATAAACCACTACGAGCCGCTCCCGATGCAAAGATGCCATCACGCTCGCTAATAATTAATTAAACACTGATGACCCCGTTACATTGTCTACAGAATTATTTAATTATACGATTTATTATTATACATATATTATATAACGTTACGCTACTATATCAATTAAGTATAATAAAATAAAAACCAGGTTTGCATTACTCGGCAACTAATCAGATTTTTGATAGATACATAAAAGGAACGGGACAATTCCTTGATAAAGATCAATACTAGGTACCTACGATTTCTCTAAATTATTTATACATTTATAAATGTACGAGTATAAAGTATCTACTACTTAATTTTCAACCTAAACAACCATAGAAGTTTTCTGATGGAGAAGTGAACATGATCTAAAATGGTATCGTAAATAGTAACACTTATTTCAGTGATAATTAAACTAAAGTATTGTAAACGATTTTCTAATAACTAATAATCTTCAGGAAATACCAAAAATAATTTTCATATTCGTAAATGTAATTAGTAATTACTGCTGAAATGATAAAATAGAAGGCATTAGAAAAATTAGGTTTATTATTTTTAAGTGGGAACTAACCAAAGGAATGAAAATGACAATATGATCGTAAGAGTTCCTCGATGGTTGTGTTTATCCAAGCAGTGTAGTAGTAGACGTTGGCGTACACGCCGGGGTACTTGACGCAGCCTGCGCCATGCGACACGATTCCCACGAGCATGCTGTAACAAAAAGGTTCAAGCCAGTTTTCAGACACCTTTCGTATATAGTAAATACCCAATTTTTCATGACAATCCATCTCAACTATAAAAGCTGACTCACAACATTGTTGTAAACTTATCAAGGAGCAAATAAATAAATTTTTATTAATTAAATCGTATTGGTTAAAAATATACAGAAGTTCCCATGAAATTTCATTACTAAAATAACCATTAATCTATAAATTTTATTTTTAGGTTAATGTTTTAAGTTAGTTTTATTGTAAAAGTTTTAATAAAAAAACTTTATTTATCTTATACAACATTATTTACAATTCACGGCTAGCTATACCTATAATTGTTTGAATCTATCTCACACATTTCAAATTAATATTAACAAATATAAATACTTAGGTACTCAATTAATTCTAATACATTAAAGTAAACACTTTAATAGGATCCTAATAAGTTTTCAACCAAGTTAAATTACCTATTCTGTGTCGTTCTTGACACAGCCTCAGAACAGTCAGAGCCCTCACAGTAGACCACCATCACCATCTGGGGTTCTATCACTAGAAAGAAACAAGCCACTTCAGCACTCGTTCCCTGTCGCCCGCGTGGTGCTGCCAGAATACCCCTCTCCCATGACACCTATATAACCCGACAGTATATGTATATGTCCATGCCAATGTATATGTGTTATATAGTTATAACCTAACCTAACCAAATAGCAAAATACATTGCATGTTTGTCGAGGCTTGGGCTCTGAATGATATACAGAATAAATAAAGCTACTCTCTGAGGCATATACACAAATTAAAGAACTGATGGGAAAATTCACCGAGGGTCGTATATTTAAACGTCACTTCGATAGACATGCAGAGCAATCAGCCCGGGTGTTCCTAGAGGTCCCAAGTTTTAATATTATAAACTGTCTAAATCGACAAAGAAAGCAATATTTTCAATTTTTATAACAAACTTTAACTCAGTAATATATTTTTAATTATACAAATATACATAAATCATCATTATAAAGTAAGCGATATAGGTATACATAAACATAAGTATTAAATATATACAAAATTCTATTATTTAACATTCAAATGCGCCCTGGGACCGCAGAGCTGGCAGCTTTCTCGGGCAGCCAATTGGTATTGCAATTCAGCTGGGAAATGCTGCTAGCATCTACGGTACCATGCCAAGGGGCGCATTTTTGTTTTACAGTAGGTTTTTAGTCTTGTTTTGTTTTTTTTTTTCTATGTAAGTTTAGTTTATAAGGTTTATTATATTGTACCCCATAATTATATAAAAAAACTGAAAACATTTAAATTATCTACGCTGTAAATCAATTTACATGAGATATATTTTTTATGCTAACTTTCACTTTTGTGAGTATATATATTTAGTTTACATAGTATAGTATACTATATTTATTATTGGTAGATCTCCAACCGGGGTCTATATTGGCTCATATACAATTTATTGTTCGAATATTTATAATAATACCGCTTTGTAGTTATAATCATCATTTCTCCGAAAATTGTTTCTCATATATTTTTTTCATCGTTATTTGTACTACTACCTTCATTATTCATAACGATTCATATTCCGTTTTTTTTTACTAATAATGTTGTCACTGAGAATGTATCTGTGCCCATAATGTTATCTGTAAGAATTTCTTTATTTATAAACTTATTTCATACAATCATTTGTACTCATATGATCAGAAGAGTTATATTACATGTTTTATTTATGTTTTCGTCGTCGTACCTAACGGTGACTCTGGGACTGTATTTCTTTTTTGACAACGAGTCGGGTGTGTTGTGATCGCAAGATACCTAACACTCCTCCTCGCTTCGCTCGTCGTCGTACCTATCGGTGACTCTGGCACTGTATTTCGTTTTTGACAGCGAGTCGGGTGTGTTGTGATCGCAAGATACCTAACACTCCTCCTCGCTTCGCTCGTCGTCGTACCTATCGGTGACTCTGGCACTGTATTTCGTTTTTGACAGCGAGTTGGGTGTGTTGTGATCGCAAGATACCTAACACTCCTCCTCGCTTCGCTCGTCGTCGTACCTATCGGTGACTCTGGCACTGTATTTTGTTTTTGACAGCGAGTCGGGTGTGTTGTGATCGCAAGATCCCTAACACTCCTCCTCGCTTCGCTCGTCGTCGTACCTATCGGTGACTCTGGCACTGTATTTCGTTTTTGACAGCGAGTCAGGTGTGTTGTGAACGCAAGATACCTAACACTCCTCCTCGCTTCGCTCGTCGCAATTGCAGTTTTACTGTTTGTGTATGACCTACGTAAAAAATAACCTTAATATTATTTACCCAAATATTATTGCTTAAAATCGATATTTCGAGTAATGATATATGCATAAATTTTAGTAATAGAGCTATTTATGTAGAATGACATTATGGATATAATAAATTCGAAGTTGCAATGAGTATTAAGTTCCTGCTGATGTAGTTAATTTGCCACAAAATAAATTCAAGTCATACGTCAAACACTATTTGTTAAGTAAGGAATACTATACTCTGAAAGATTTCATTGAGGATAAGGATGCCTTTAAGCCTGTAGCTTGATACTGTAGTACAGATTATTCCATTACTATATGGTCTTTACCTACTAGTGTCCAGTTTGTTTGACACGAGACATGTTGTTCTCTTCTTTTTTTTTTTATTTGTTATAATGTTTTATTTTACTCTTTAGACACTTAGGGACATTATACATCCCTAATTATTGTATTTATATTATTATTCATGAATATTTATTTGCATAAATAAATATTTATAGCTTCTGACGCATAGAGACATTTCTCTATATGCCTTTCATAACTAAAGTGTTATTTAAGTATGTAATGGACAAGCACAGAATGTGGCTTCTCACCAGGATGTACATGTGACTAAATTTGTTAATTGATAGAGCCTGCCAGCCTGAACATGTCATGCTCACTTAAAAGTCTTTGCTTATGGTGGCGTCGTTGATCGGGTCGCCACTTTCCCGAAGAAAGGTTGAGGGAGGCGATGGCTGAGATACGCGTCATACTCGTGAACGGGTGCTGTTTGTGGAGACCGGTCTGTTTTGGCTATTTGGGGCTATGTTTTAGGTAGTTTTCTTCTTGTTTATTTACGTGATACACTTCATTCGGTGCTTGTTTATCTTTAAAAAACAAAAAGTGTTAGTATATTGAAATCATGACACCTGGAGACCTTATACATCTCTGAGGTTTATTTGTAATAAGCATGTATTTCTATTTTTGTGTATATTTTGAAAACAAAATAACTATACATATAATATTTTTTGAAACTTTTGATTACTAATTTTGTAATTTCTAAATTAGAATAAAGGACACAATTCAGATAAGAAAGCATATCGAACGTTTTGTTAACTTCGTTCTTAGCAGTCAGATTTGGACTTTTAAGTAATTAATAATTATTTTTCCTTTGGCAGAATTTTTTTGTTATTGTTGGATATGTTTTCTTAAAGAATAACGCATTTTTATGTAATTTGTATAAGATATCTTTTGTAATACTGTTTTGAAAAATAAGTCCCGACGAGTTTCTTGTCGGTCATAAAAGTCAAAATACTTCTCGGGTCAGAGGTGTAGGGTTAGAACCGGTGTAGTTTTTATTTTTCTCTTTTACTTTTGTATACTCGACGTGTAAAAGTGCCCTTGTGGCCTACTTACTGAATAAACGTTTGAGTTTTTTTTTTTTTTGAGTTTTTTATTGTTTAAAATGAAAATGTATAATGATCATTAGGATGTAAAATTGTATGAGATACATTTTCGGAGTTTCAATAATCGAATTCGCAATTTTATATGAACTTTGGCGCACCCCTCCAAACCGACGTATATTGCCGTAATTTACTGATGATCATACACGACTTGTTATTCTGATAACTTGAATAAGACAGACACTATCTAGTAGGTATTCTTCGATGTGCCAGCGTTAATCAAATTCCAAATAGTAATTTACATGTTTACAATATTTTTAATGTTGTTTAATTGCTGCTAGCTTAATATAATGCTGGCCGTGTATATATACCTAATAATTACTTACATATAAAAATATTTATAAGTAAACCTCACTGTTGCCACAAGATGCCGCCCCCCGAGTCTCCTTTGCAGGTGTCACTTTTCCCGTTCCCGTAAAGGCAGAACATATCGCGACTGAAAGTCACCCCTTCATATACTTTCAAGCATTTCTTGCGTGATACGTAGCGTAATTTTGTTTCCATGAGACCATTCAGAGATAGTTCACCATTTTCCTGGATTAGATAGAAATTAACTCATATTTTCAATATGATTTATTATACTATCGTCTTCCCGCGAAGAAAATTGATTCAATTATTTAGTATTTACTAAGGATGTAGAAGTTATTTAAAGAAGAACTAAATTTGTTAATTGTCGAGGTACTTTATGATGTTCAAGATTAAATTTTTGGAACAATGTTGTATGTTACGTATTAGATACTCCTACGTTTCATTGACAGATCATTGATGTGCCTAGTACTTAGTCATAAATACCTACTGAAGTCTGCCCCCAACCAGTCGCTATAAACTTTGTTTCGGTTTCTGTCATCCAGGCGAGATTGTTGACTAGCTTCGCGGGCTGGACATCGGGGCCGAAGATGAAGCTAGTTTCAGTGAAAACTATGGCTATGTCATCGGAGAATATTGCTGTCGAATTATAGTTCGGGTGGATCCTGAATTCCCAGACTCTGTGTTGTTGCCTATGGTGGTCAAAGATATATTGCGATGCTGAAATTAATATATAATTTCGTTATTCATTTTAAGTACATGCTGTGCATGATAAGTATTATAAGTGTTACCTGCAAGTACTGTCATATCCCCGATGTTTTTGTTGAGGTCAAAGCAGTGTGCTGCTGTTAGCACTGTGTTTTTAGTTAGAATGCTGGCGGCACACATGCCCCCATTGTTCAAGAACTGAACATTCCATGGGAACGATTCTAATCGCGCGTGCTTACCGCCTGCTATTAATAATAATGCTTTTAAAAAATCTACTTTTGTTTCTCCTAAATTTTTTAAATGGCAAATTACAGAATTAATTTGGATATATACGGTTAATCTACATAATATGCCAAAAGGTTCGTTAAACATTTTGTCGTGAGAGCGTCAACGTACGCGCAATCTTCTCCGTTAACTAGATTTTACAGTCGAGTAAAATCATTGAAGCGTCAAAAATTAAAACTACTTCGGTAATTTCTTTCGAATTATTCGCAAAATCTACACGACATCTTTGTCAATAATTGTCTTACTACTTTTGTAACTTATATTTTCAATTTTCGAGTGTTTAATAAAAGAGTTATTATTTTATAAGGTAAATGATAATTAATTGCAGTTGGATTTCTTAATCTATGAAATTATACTGATGTTTAATAAAATTTAAAACAAAAATTTGTGAAAACTTATGCACAGTTCGACGTAAATAATTCACCAAACTGTCAAATCGTACAGAGCTTTATCGTTTGCCAAAATGTGAATCAAGTTCAAATTACAGCGTTAATGTTTAATCTGTTTCGTTCGTTGTATGACCTGTGAGGAGGAAATGAGATGGATGATTTTATTGTAAAAGCGTGAGTGAGCACGAATGGAACCAGAAGCCGCCCGCCCTAGCTCAGTCGACCAGCGCCGGCCGCCGACAGCGCCGCGCGTGGCTTACCCGCGCACTAAACATAACCTTAACACAACCAACTTCCCATCCATAAAAGAACCCTTTACTTTGGTACCCTCTTCTAATATCCATACCATAAACAACACCACAAAATATTACGTCAAGGAAAGTAAAATATTAGGGCACTTTCATTTAAAACGTTACCATTTTGGACGAGTCGGGTTGCGAGCCAAATCAAAACAAATGTGTATATCGATTCGGTGATTACAGCTGTTAAATAGTGAGTGACACGATTTTTAAATGATCTGTAACCTTAAACCAGCTTAAATGTAAGTAATAAATAATTTTGTTAGTTATGGTATAAGTCTTAAGTACATGTGTATTAAACGTAAACTAAAACGTACGGTAAGGTAAGTGCTAAGTATTTTAAAACTTGCTTGATTAAAGCTACGATCTATCGAATGGGAAGTTTGGTAATGCTCTACCTATGCTAACGTCAAATAATTAAACATAAACCATAATCACTTAATTAATCCCAGTATAAAATATTATCTATTTATTATTTCAATAGCCAGATTAACAAAGAAATCATTAATTATGTAGATGTAGTGAATACGCGGTTTTGTTTGGTGCAGTCTTTATTTTGATATGATGTGAATGAAACGCACTTAAAGCATACATACGTTCTTAAGGCAATGGAATAAGGTATATATTAGTAGTCTCGCTTTGTTTGCGGAAACCATAGCTTGCACTGCAGACTGCAGAGCACGTGACGTAGCTATAGGTATAACCGATTTCACACGTGTCCATTGTGTCTTTGTGTAGTGGAGTTAACGGAGTAAGCACTATAATTTAATTGTAATTTTAGAAACATTCTTACCCTATATTTATACTATACACTTGGCCTTATTTCTACATATTTACTATAGAATAAAGAAAGAGACATCATGAGACTGTTAGTAGAGGAATGTTATTTGTTTCAAGATATTATCAAATAAGAGATATAAGGCACCTCAAAAATGACTTCATCTGAGAATGAAAACATCTCTTATTATAAATTTTAAGTCGAAGAACTAATTGAATGTGTCAAATAACAAATAATAGAGAAAGAGAAAAATACATAAAAACAAGGCACTCAGTATAGAAAAAGTGGTAAAATAAAACCTAAAACAAATCGCAACCATATGCTATGACTGAAAATATCAACTGGATGTTACCTTTCCACCCCATCGACCTTGTTGCCGTAGGCGGTCCCCACTGGAAGTTTGTTAAAAATATCTCGTACCTATTCATTTGGTTGTCTGTGTGGCTATCAAGTTTTATAAATTTATGGTTTGGTTTTCCGTTGCTATCAAATTTTATATAAGGTTAAATAAATGGGTATACTTTACGTACTAAATGATCTAGCTGATAAAAACATTTTGTACCTACGTGAATTCTAATGGGCTCCTAGACTAGTCGCTATCCTGCCTACTAAATTGGACGTCCCGGCTTTGAATCCTGATAAGAGCATGTTCTTGTGTTTAAAGCTAATATTTGTTCCTAGTTCGTATCACGAATATGTTGTGCATATAAGTATTTATCTGTTATTTGTATAATTCTTTAGTACCTACCTACACCGAAAGTTATATATTAGTTATATAGGTTGACGTGATATCACGCATGAACTCCTCGTTACTCGTTAGGTTAGTGTTGATTTTTTTTTGTCAACACTAACCTAACACAAGCTCCTTTAATATCCTAAATAAATAAAGTGAATACTTTAAAGGTTAGATTTTTTTTTTCGTACCATTTGACTCCGTCGTGGGATGTGCAAATTGAGCCATCAAATGAGTTGTGAATCCAGTGGCTGGCAGCCACGGGGGCGAGTGCGCGACCAATCAGCCGGCTGTAATCGCGTTCCGCACCCGCTGCCTTCGGTAGGGGTGCGCATGAAGCTTTAAGATAACACGTTTGGTGATATTTTACTTTACATAAAAAAAAAAAAAAAACATTAATTTAAACAAGATTTAGATGTGAAGATAATCTCAGTAATAAGTAATGGTTCAAAAATGTTTAACTATAAATCTCAAGATATACCTCTTCAGTCATAACTTACCTATTTTTCTCATTTAATTATCATTGATACAATAAATGAGTAGGTTTAAAGTGTACCTATTTAATTTAATACGAGTATTTTTTTTGTCAAGTTCAATTTCGAGTTTTTTATATCGACGATTTTAAAGATCTTGAAACAATTTATATCTTTTGATCAAGGTTTTTTTTTTGTATTAGCCGTATTTTTTATCTTAATTTTTTTTTTTATGACATAGGCGGCAAACGAGCAGACGGATTACCTGGTGTTAAGCAATTACCGTCGCCCATGGGCACCCGCAACACCAGGGGAGTCACAAGCGCGTTGCCGGCCTTTAAGGGTGTTTGGAGCTCTGGGAACCTTACTCACTATCAGGAACACAACACTACGTACCTGAAAGGTGGCAGTGCTATTATGACTGTAGTCTTCTGTAAGGAGGAGGAGTTCCCCAGTTGGGCTGCCCCAGATTCAAGCGTGATGGTAATCGCTGTGCCCTACCTCTCATTGTTGGACGTAGTTTAAGGACATACCCGGATAATAAAATAAGTAGTAGGTGTCAAATATGTTACCATGTCATACCTATCTACACTGCGACTAGTTTAAATAACGGGGTTAAATATGACCTCCATGTTTCATCTGTCCAATGTTCCGTATATAAATTCACATAACTCTAAATTGCAGACTCTATGCCACATAATGTGATTATTCCATAGACATACCATTTAAGCGTGCTAATAATAATACCACGATCAAAAGGGATGGTCTTATGTAACTTTCCATAAGTATGGCAGAGACGGCAAGATTTTAGTCCGTCCTTGTCATAGTTTCACACATTTTTGTTCCCCTCCATACTGGACCCTTTAGAACAGTCAAAGTTGGAGGGGAACAAACAAATACAACTGGAGTTTTCTTGGGTTTTCAACCAAAGTTGCGGTAATTAATACAGAATAAGCTAATAAAATTTTTGCTATAAAGAATGTCCTGTATAGCAAAACTATAGTGATCTGTTACATTTTGGGCTACAAAAGCTAGAATATCTTTGTCCTTTAATGGCGCACGTGGATGCGATCTCCAGTCATTATTCCTCCTAGGATTATTCCGTCCTAATGAACCTTTATATTCAGTCTCACATTCGACTTACAGTTTCCTGGCAACAACTGCCAGCGCCTCATTAACTTCCCTGACGTGGATATACATGCCGACTTACAAGACAGCTCTTTGTTCTGGAACAACATATATTTATAAATGTTCATGTTGTGTTTTGTCCAAACGAGACGACAAGTAATCTAACGCTAAACTTTATTATTTGCTATTCGCTTCTACGTGTTACGATTACGTTCGCACTCAATGATACGCAAATATCATGTACGGTATATATGAGCGTACTGTGCGTAGTAATATAGCACTCGTACATGTTTAAAGGAACTAAATTGCACAAAATCTTAACAGTCAATAACAGTTTGAACTTTTATTTTTATTGTTTCATTGCAAACAGATGTTATTATGTTCCTTAAATGCAGACTAAAGCATCCGTTGCACCGTTGACCCCTATTTGCATAGAATGTAGAGCGTTCACACTTCCACAGGCCTGAATACGTAAATATACTTGCGCTATCCGCGCTCGCCGCGGAGGCCGGGCTAAATATAACGGCTATTAACAACTTATCTGTCCGATAAAATAAATATCACAGTGTATGTAAACAATTAGACACAGATATTTTAATGCTTGGAATCATAACAAATATACAGCTACTTAGTTACTCTGAGATATATATACATATTTCATTACGTTTACAAATCGAAGTTAATTTATTTCTACTTTTTTCTTTGCGACTCTTTTTTACCATGTGGTTGTCTGATCGGGAATACTATTAAATCCGCCATTGAGAATATTATTAATTTGTGCATCCTGATTTAAATAAATAAATCTTTTAATTTGAATAAATAATGACTGTAAGAATTCGATAGATATTTACAGTTCTTTTTTGTATAAAGGCCTCCCGAAACCAAAATTAACTGTATTTTTATGATATTGAAATTCATTGAGATTGACAGAGAAAAAACAATTGCTTGGATATTTTATCTATTTGCCTCTGAGCTGGCGCTTCGCCTATAAAGAAAGGGTGGAATTATTCCCTGCAGATTCAGTTTCAAAGGAGCCGGATAATACAGTTTTCTCCTTATTCGATCATAAGTGTCACAGTGCAAGTAAACAATTAGACACAGATATTTTAATGCTTGGAATAATAACAAATATACAGCTACTTAGTTACTCTGAGATATATATACATATTTCATTACGTTTACATATCGAAGTTAATTTATATCTACTTTTTTCTTTGCGACTCTTTTTTACCATGTGGTTGACTGATCGGGAATACTATTAAATCCGCCATAGAGAATATTATTATTTGTGCATCCAGATTTAAATAAATAAATCTTTTAATTTGAATAAATAATTACTGTAAGAATTCGATAGATTTTTATAGTTCTTTTTTTATATAGGCCTCCCGAAACCAAATTCAACTGTATTTTTATGATATTGAAATTCATTGAGATTGACAGAGAAAAAACAATTGCTTGGATATTTTATCTATTTGCCTCTGAGCTGGCGCTTCGCCTATAAAGAAAGGGTGGAATTATTCCCTGCAGATTCAGTTTCAAAGGAGCCGGATAATACAGTTTTCTCCTTATTAGATCATAAGCCTCCAGTCCTTTGTCGCAATTTTTGTATCCCTGTTACTTGCAGAGAGGCTATGACTACTTACCTTGGCCTAACCATATAAATATAAAGATGTTTGGATCAGAGGCGTTCAGTTTTTAAAGATTTATATAATATATATTTTTGTTAATCTTGCAGAAATCGGACCAATACCGTGAGTGAGTGTACAGTGACCTTAATAAGGTTCATTGTAGTAGACGGCGATGTCTATAATACAAAAATACGCATGTAAATAAATATATAAATATTGCGGGATAATCTTACGCAAATCCTACGGTAAGCTCAGTAAGGCTTGTGTTGTAGGTACTAGACGACGATATATATAATAGATAGATACATATAAATACTTAAATGTATAGAAAACACCCATGACCCAGGGCCATCGGCTTCATAGGCAGGGTCACTACCCACAACTGGTACATTCCCCGACAAGAAAACCGGAAACCACACCAACTCGCTGCTGGACCTCCTGCTGAACTCGCATCCAGCCGCCCGCGCATCACGGCCAGCTAGTTCCCGACGCATATATGGCAACTTAGGTCAGCAGTGAGATTGGATTGCGTGAATTCTACGCTTCGTACCCGTGGAGGTAGCTGTTCACAACACGGATCCCGACTCCTGTGCAGTTGGAGTCGCCAAAACGATTATGATGGGATTAGAGTGCATTCCCAATTCGGTAATAGCTGCGGGAGCAAAAAAGTTACCATTATACGCAAGCAGGCCGCTTATGTTGCTTGGACCAAGGCCATACATACGTGTTGTGACACGTAACTTGAACGCTGCCTCGAAGTCCAATAAAAGAGCCATATAGTCAGAGCTAAATTCGAACTTGTCGGTAGAATTGGTGAGAAGCTCGCGAACTACCCCTCTGAGAATCGAGCTTTCTGGTATCTTGCCAAAGCTGCCGAGGGTAACTTTTGTCAGTCGTCCTTACCACAACTGCGTTATGCTGATGGTAATCTGGTCCATAGTACAAAGGAGAAAGCTAATCTTCTGGGTCCTCTCTTTTCCTGGAACTCGACCCTGAACGTCGATAATAACAGCACCGTCCCGCCTACAATCCCGCGGTGCGCATATTCCATGCCGGAAATTGATATTAGGCAAGTTGATGTCGGACGTAAGCTGCTGTCATTGGACGTTCAGAAGTCGAGCGGGCCAGACAGTATATCTGCAGTTGTGCCATACTGTGTGCTCCTGAGTTGTGCCCTGTATTAACGCGTCTTTTTACGCACTCTCATATCACAAATCTTTGGGGAAGACCGCACCCATGCCGTGCCTAGAAAGAGCGATAGATCAGATCCGTCAAACTATAGGCCTATCGCTATTACCTCCCTTCTCTCAAAGTTGAGGGAGCGTGTACTCGTAATCAACGCGAAGCTCCTTGGATACCTAGAAGAGCACGACTTGATCAGTGACCGTCAATATGGCTTCCGCCGCGGTTGCTCGACTGGTGATCTTTTAGTCTACTTTACTCACTGCCGGGCATCAGTGATCGAAAGTCAAGTATCATTGGCAGTCAGCCTTGACATAGCGAAGGCATTCGATCGGGTCTGGTATCGGGGTCCTATATCGAATCTTAAGGGCCAACAGAGGGATTGTGCCGATGGATCGCCAGTTTTTTGTCCAGCCGACGCATACAAGCCGTAGTTGACGGCAGTTGCCCCGAAAGCATGGACATAAATACTGGTGTCCCTCAAGGCTCTATGCTATCCCCAACGGTGTACTTACTAAAATTGTACCTTTTTAACAAACAAATTATTCGTTTATTACACAAAAAGATACTAATTATTTGTTTATTACACAAAAAGGTACAAATTATTTGTTTATTACACAAAAAGGTACAATTTAAGGGTAACTTGAGACTGTTTGCACAGTTTGACTGTGGGATCTGAGTCTCAACTTATATCTAATATAATTTACAATTTCAATTATTATACCGTTAAGCGGACGACAGTACTTGTGTCAGACATCGAGAATGTACTCACTAATGTCTCGGTGTGGGGTCAGGACAATCTGGTCCGTTTCAACCCCACCTAAACACAAGTTTGCGCGTTCACCGCTAAGAACACCTTTTACTGTAGCCCCAAATTTTCAGGGCATATCTCTAACCATACCTGAGAGTATTGGCATTCCTGAAGTCGACATCTCCGCCTGGAGGGGAGTATAAATTACAACATTAATTAAGTGTTACAGATAAATACGGTGATTTTCAAATTAAATGAAACTTAAATTAATTTGGCGATAAGCTTAAGCTAAATTGGGAAATAGTCGATGAAATTTTGACAGTTCAGCATAAATCTCTTGCCGGCTATTAATCCTCCTTTAACTAACATAATGGTACCCTTATGTCTGCGGGTTTAACCCCTAATTAAAACTTTTAAAAGCAAATTAACGAAGCTTAAACTTCTAGTTACATTCCATTCAAAATACCTAAACACTTAGGAACCTACTAATCACCTATTAATTACATCATTAAGATAAAAGTAAATGTTTTGAAGGGCAATTTCGAAAGCACTTTGTTAAATACAAAGTGTTAATTACATTCATTGTTTCAATTGTCATCGACTAGCTCATTATGTACAGCAAAATATGTAATTGAAATGAAAGATATTATTATAATGACTTGTTTCGATATAATGAGTTGTTTATACATACTTAAGCCAACGGACATGACAGTTCATCATATGTACAATACATAGGTACGTGATATGGTACATCGTCATAAGTATTTGACAGGTGAACGCAAAAACAAATACCCAACTAGCGAGTTGGTTGCGCCGGTCGACAGAGATTGATTGGCCTAACCTAAATATCCAAGCTATCCACAGTAAAGGATATATTTTATATCGTTTTTATTGCTAGGCTCGTTCGGGTTCGGGTACCGAACAGCGTCCCAATAGGTTGTGAACAGAGGTAACAGTTCAGGTATTAATTGGGCATTGGCGTGTCGAGTACTGGTATGTTTACCTTACAAGAGAGGATAATACGCAACACTTCCTACGTTGCAAATTAATTTACGATCGCCATATTTGAGGAAATCGTGTAGATGAAGAGGTACAAGTGAGATGTAATGCAACTAATATTGTATTAACGTATAATCCAAATTCTGTTTTTTAAATTTGAATGCCGTTCCAGTTCATTCAACTATAATAGAGAGTGGGCTTCTACACCTACGTTACAATTGACGAATATCCGTACTGGCCGGAAAACATCGCGCCATTCGTTTACGTATCTTGAAGTATGTGAACCGTAATTGAGATTTAAGTACGTTCAATAAAAGCGTGAAGCGCTCGCAGCATATTTCAAAGTAAACTTTCCTTAAGCAAATCAATGCATGGCTGCATTGAACTATGCATGAACGCCGTATTTTCTCAGTGCGGGCGGAGACATGACGCTAACACAGAATAGTATGAGAAAAATTGCCGGATAACGCGAGGAAGATGATCAAGAATAAGCACCTACAAATTAACTGCCACTCTGAAAATCTTGAATATTTTATGAGTATAGCTCATGCTTATTTTCATATTCTATTGTTATCTTACAATAAGTCGTTAGTTTCATGACTTGTCTTTCTTACATCATTACAAACAAAAATATGTTGGCTTAAGCTATTTTATTCAGTAGGTAACTACACAGCTCGACCTTCACCCCAGTGTCGCAGTACAGTCGGAAAAAAACTAAATAGGTGCGCTATCGCCCGAGTTTCAGTGATAGTAGTTAACGGTAATATAACATAAAATAATGTTGAATCATTGATAATAATTTATTATCAATATGATCCTCTTTTTTCCTTAAAACGGCATCTAAACTGCCGAAAAGGCCAAGTTTTGTTGCAGTGGTCTCGGCGCACAATTTTATCCCATTAGGCGTCGGGACCCTCGGTCTGTGGGGCCCTGGCGCTCTGAGTCTGTTTAAGGATTTTTCCAAAAGACTTGAAGATGCACCGGAAGAAGAGCTGGCAGAGCTGCCTCGCTCAGCGTATCAGCCTTATGATTCAGCGAGGAAATGCTTTTTTTAGATTTAGTTTAGTTGTACTTCAATTTTATTGTTAGATTTTATTGTATTGAAATAAAACAACTAAAACGGATTAAATCGCGTATACTAATTTAAACTTCATCCCGACGTTTAATTTCATGAGTAAATATCGCGGCAACCGAAGAAAAAAAAGCAAAAATGGTTTTTTTTTTAAGTATTTAGTTGTATTCGATTAAAAGTTTAAAATTGATTAATATTATGAAAAGCAAGTTAGGTAGACGATATTCGGAAGATGGCGGGTTACTTCTGGAGCGGGACAAGTGGCGTAATCGACAAGAGGCCTATGGTCAGCAGTGGGCGATAGATTGATAATGATGATGACATGAACATGATAACAAGAAAAGGATGACCCGAATTCGCTAAACGAAACGTCTGACAGGTCAAATCAATAACAAATAAAAATCCAACCGATGACAAATGACATTCTTAGAATAGAATTCCTTCGAGGAAGGAAGTCCCTTGTTGTATATATAGTAACTGGACCGATTACTGTGTATGTTTTTCCGGTACCTAGTACCTCTTAGGATGAAACAGACACAGAAAAAATATAAATTTAAGTCTTCGTCAGGGTCGACGTCAACGCTAACGCGGACGACTCATGATTAGGTATGCTCCTTGTTGGCTCCTCGTTACGAAGCGAAACATGTTGAGCAGTATTCGAATTATAAAACGTGAATTACCCGCTTCTATACAATGAATATGGTTGAATCTCACGACAGTTTCTAAAAGTACTTAAATAATGCTTAGGGCATTTTACCTACGGATAAAGATAAATAAAACCGTTTTAATATGTGAAATTTTATAGTTCCATTTGTTTTCTTTTATGAGAATTAACATTATTGCTGACTAAAGGTCGAGAAGGGTAGGGCTCGAGGTAGCGGTAGGAGAACCCCTAACGTATATGAAAGTAGTGAAGACAGTATTTACCTCCAGATCAACTACATTTAGTTACCACCATTCCTTAATTAAACTATTTAATATTACTTAAAAATAAAATTACGTTTCAAAAGTAACTAACGTACCATAAAAATATAATACTGGAAAAAAAATGGGATTTGTTTTGTATAGCTAATTTGTAAAGTGTTTAAGAATGTGACTGATTCGAAGTTCATTTGATGTACCTATTCATATTCAAAATTAGTTTGATAATGTTTAAAGTTATAGCTATAATTTGATGTCGTTTTATTACTATCCTCTTTGTTAAAACCCAGGGTATCATACTCGTAAAACTAAGAATACAATTGTGCAAATACGTACAGTAACAAGCTATCAATCAAAATCGTTCAGATACTTGTGAGTTCAATGCTCGTCGTCGTAAACTGCATTCGCGTCTCTCGACTAATGCACGTTATTAAAGCTCGTTGGCACTGACACATAACATGTTTGAAAGTATATTGAGAAATCCTGTAATTAAACCTGGAATAAAGCCAAGGTAGTCACGTTTGTAATAAATGCAAAACACAAATAAAACATTTGAAAGAAGTTTCCTCAATGAAACAAAGGCACTCTCAGCGGGTGGACTAAAAGCCAGCAGAGGCACCGTATTTCCGCTGCACAGCTAGCTAACACTTTGCTCAAAAAGAACTCCTAAAAGCAAACTTAGCATTGGTGACAGCACAGTCATACATTTAGAGATCACACTTGTACTCGGTCATATAGTAAAGTAAAATAAAAAGCTGTATCGGATGAGAAGAAAAATATGCTAAAAACCCTTTCGCGTGTCAGATTAGGCTTAAAAAAAACAAAGCACTGAGTACGTCTGGAATTTGACCTTGAACTTGTTACTATTTCTAAACCATTATAAAATTGCGCTTTGTATTGAATCAGATTCAATTGACATTAGGTATTGACAGTAGTTAAAGAACTCACTTCAACTCAAAAACGATCTCGACATATGGTTGTTCACACTTTACAGTTCAGACTATATCTGGACCTCGTCGATTGCCTGCCCACAGGCATTGTATAAATGAAATTATTTCCGCAGACTTTTTTAAAAACTTCATTCAGTCGATCAATAAGCTTGTCTATTGATACGAGCTTTTAAAATTAATATCTGGATCGAATGAGAGCACGCGCAGTTATTGCCTTGTACACACAAATGAAGCCGATAGACCTCGAATCGTTGCTTGAATAGCCTCTTACTATGTCGTATGCATACAATATGGGGATTTCGACATTGACTTTTCTGCCGCTTCACATTAAATAGTTGAGTATTTTAGAGTGAGTGACAAACATCCTTAATAATCAACGTAAGTATAAATCAGTCTAAGTTAAAAGTAGGTATACTAGCTATATCCTCCTGGGTGCCTATTAAACAATTTAAACATGTTCGCCGCCCGCGCACCACTGCCGTCGATAATTTTAATGCCGACGCATACAATCGGCGTGGCAAATTGTTGTTCTGTCTTGTATTTTTCGGGAGTTCAATGTCACCGACTTCATCATTTAAGTCGTCCACTGCTGCACATAGGCCTCCCCCAAATATGATATTGTATTAGCTTGGGAGGTAGTTGTCATAGTCGCCACCTAGGAAGCCGGGTAACGATTGCAGTAGCTGTATATTGGGTTACGACGGACGCTGCTGCTCGCCCCCTATCCTTCGGTTTTTTGGCTTTGTCGCCTCTTACAACACCTGCGGGAGGAGATAGGGTCGTGGGTCGTGGTATTCTAGTCAGGCGTCACACGATGGCACCGACAACATCTTAATAATAAATTATGGATTCCAAAAGTTACAAATAAAAAGTAACAAAAATAAACTCATACTGATCAGCAATGAGTAAATACCTATTTTGATTTTAAAATAGAGCGTTATAACCTCAAAAGTTGAATCAAAAGTTTAAGATTTTCTGAAACAATTCCTTTACGTTTAAAGTTAGAGAAATGTTATGTTCAAAAGATTTCATTTTAAATATAGAATTTCTATTACATTCTCTCAAGGCAATTATAAATGTAGAGGGAATGACTAACTGAGACTTTTTTATGTTGAGCATTGGACGTTCAGAGGCTCTAGTGTAAGTTTCTTTTAACGTAAAAAAACGTTTACGTTTAAAAGATTTATATGGGAAACGCAAACACGTTCGTAACCTAAAGTTACGTTAAAAACTTACACTCTTAGGGCTCAGTACTTATATATTTACTACTTATCACACGATCACACCTACACCGCGCCGCCCGTAAATAGTGGTCCTGCTGCCGAAGAGTTCCCTTGCCGCTGTCGATATGAACTTTCACTGAATTCATCATCGTACCAAATACAAAAACAAAAGTTCAATGCCTAGTCAAATTCATATTAATCGTGAGGATTCAGTCGAATTGTTGATTCATGGGCTCATGAACGGAACTAAAATAGAATAAATATCGATTATTCTAATGGTATCGGTATACTAACATTACTAACCAACAACACTTTATGTATTGTTTCAGTAAGTAAAATGCTGTATATGTATATAATGTGTAAAGCACATGTGCGATAAATATTTATACCGGAGGCATGGTTTCGTGACTATTTTTATAGTAATTTATTTCGAATGTTTTCGTATATTTCATTCTAATATTTCTGTGTGTGTATATTCTACTGAATGTAGGAATATGATTATATTATAATATTTATAGTAGAATTTATTATTTTATTTATAATTAAGTAATATTTAAAAAGCTTGCTAAAATGCTGCTGACGTTAATAATATCTCCTTTCCAACTCGTTATTTAAACAGTCTTGCACACTTTTTACAGGAGTAGGCCTGTAAAAAGTGTGCAAGAAAGCTTACTTATAAATCTACGCCATTTCCAGTAGGGAGATGTACATTGGCTAGGAACTTACTAACGACTAGGTATATAGATATGTATTATTATTGATATAGCAAACGGACGGACTAAGAAGCGACTTACTTATAAAAAGCAATTCTGTGACAATAGTAGCAATCTTACTTCACTTTTATTACCATTACTTTAGTAACCTACTTAAGAATCTTAACACCACTGAATAATATATACCTACATGCAAATTTAACAAGTTAGCTTGATATAATATTGTCGTAAACAAACTAACTGATAAGAGCCTTGCTGTTAGCTCCATCACAGTCACCTTAGACGACTAGGTATGTCCGAGCGTAAGAACGACGCAGGGTCATATACTGTCATACTCGTAGTACATAAAAATATAGCAAACATTCAGAACTATAAAGAAATAACACTTCATTTTTGAACCAATTTGATTCATTCACAAAGCAGAACCTCCGAGTCCGCATACAAAACATATTTTAAGCATTTTTACCTTCTTTTCTTTCCTTTTTCTAAGCATTTTTACACAAAAAACTACTCTGGTCTGGTACCTACTTACGATAATAGTAAAATTATGTTAGAAGCCTCTAAAATTCTTATGAAAGCAGAACAGAACAAAGTATTACTTGTTTAATTCCTCAAAATAGGTGATTTACTTCAGAGTGTACACACAATGTAAAATTAATCCAAAAGATCCAAATCACGTGACAGGTTTTCTACAATAAATTGAAAAAGCCATCAAGTTTCCGTAAATATTTAAATAACAGTTATAGTACTAATGATCTTTGAGAGTATCGATAGCATATTACATAGTAAGTGTTTTTCTTCGCACCGTTGATTGCCAGTCCGCATTTCGTAACGCGCGCGAGCACTCGCAGCGGCCGGAGCGGTGCCTCGAGCCAAACAAACGCGTTCTCACAAATTATTTTTGGCTCATCGACTGACATATGCATTCTTAAATAAAGAACAATATTTTCTCAAACACTCTCTTGGACTTGGATTATATATTGGGTGGAATTGTTTTTGGAAACCGGATTTTAAGGAATAA
This sequence comes from Grapholita molesta, assembly GCA_022674325.2. Classification (NCBI taxonomy): domain Eukaryota; kingdom Metazoa; phylum Arthropoda; class Insecta; order Lepidoptera; family Tortricidae; genus Grapholita; species Grapholita molesta. Next base: position 14,526,414 of record CP053124.2, on the reverse strand, counting down.
AAGCGAATTCAAAAACTGTTGTAAGTATACACCATTGTCTACTCATTGTTTTGTAAAAAGGGTTTTTTTATTATAAGTACCATATTTATGTGTCAAAGTGTAGTTTCGATGCTTTTAGGATTTCATAGCAAAAATTTTAATTATTGTAATTAATTAAAAACCTTTATTTACATCTACAATGTTTCCTTCTTTTTATAAAATGAGCATAGGGCACTAAATTATTATATTTACCTACACTGAACAATATTAGGCACCTAGATTGTCATGGATCGTTTATTTTTAATATATGTGTAATGTATACACCACGGGATTAATATTCATAAAAACAGTTTAAGAGGCCGTTCTCGTTTCTTTAAAATTTTCTGCAACTTTTTAATATCTAACCTTCATTTTATGGTTTATCTTTGTTATATAAAATATATCATTGGAAATAAACATAACTAATCAAATATCAGGCGAAGATTTTTATTTATATGAATGAAACGTTTCTGTATTAGCAGCTATTAGCTGTGCTATAAATTACTTACCTTGACAATTGCAATATACGTATGCGCGTTATTTGATTGTTAGTTATTTTGATTTACAAATCGATACGGGCTCTTAAATGCGTACCTAGATTGCTTACTTACTGACATATTTTCTTATAAACTAGGTAGGCATTTCTTTGGCATATGTCCTGCATACAATCAAAATGTATTTAGCACGAGATATCACATACAAACTTGTGTTGTCATGTTTCATTACAGCACAAAGCATTCATTGTTCAGCGGTAACCTAGTATCTTCGCGACCGGCGATCGCTTACTCAGCGCGGCAAACAAAAACACATTAGTGAGTCTTCCGACATTGACAGCTCCTGTCGTACGCAGCCCCACTATAGTAACAATAACTAAAACTTCATATTATTTACAACACTGATGTGTGTGTACAAGCAAGACCGACGCAAAGTAGTACAGAAGTCTGATAAACCAATAAATTAATATATCTCTTAGGATATAACGCTATATTTCATTTCTATAGGGAATACCTCACTTTCAAAGTTTTTCGGTGTAGGTATGGTTCGAAAGATCGTAAAATATTCACGGTCGTAATTAATTGGCCCGCCAAAGACTGGAACCGCAATCAAACTTATTGATGTTCACGAAATAATCTCGCGGAATCTACAAATGGTAAACAAAACTTTTAATGATTAAGTAAGTAGTAATAATTAAATAGACCATCGAGCAATTGAATTGAATCGATAGGGTTCATGTGATTTAATGAAATGATGTAAGCAATCATTGGCAGAGTCGCAGTGAGTGATGTTGTGATGTGACAACGGACCGTTTTGTTGCCTGATAGAAATAAATGCGATAACAAGTTCGAGTTGAAACAGTGATAAGAAACGGTCATATGTTTGCGATCGGTGAAATCGTGGCGATTAATGAATGTAGGTACTGTGGCTACGCTTTAATAACTATAAATTAACACGAATATATTAATAATACTTACTACATAAAGATACTACACATATAACACTTTCGGTCATTTCTTAAAACTAAGAACATAATATCTAAAATTTAATTTATACTGTTCAAATGCCCAATTATATCTAAAAAGTAATAAAAAATATTTTTACAATTATATTCTATGAAAAACCTGAAATATTTGTAGTAGTATACTTAATACTACTTCGTATAGGTACTTACACAGTATGCAGGATTTCTCGCAAATGCTTATTTTCTAAGAAATTTAAATCATAATGAAAATATTTTTCCCCGAGAAATGTATATTGTATTTATAAACAAAGCCATCTAACTAAGCGATGTTCACAAATTAAATAGAAGTCAGTGAACGCGAATAAACGAATTTGCCAGAGGTCTGTTAGACAATGTGGTTTAACAAATGTCTGGAGTTTCAAGTAAAATTGAACGAACGAACCATTATTTACATAGGTACGTACTTATGATTTATTTAGGTTTTTGGAAAAATACTTAAATATTAATTAATAAAAAATTAAGGGGTTATTACATATTAAGACTTTAGTAAGTGCCCGGGATACCTACCTACTCGGTAACCTTATCTACCCAGAGATTGGCGTAAATTTTAACGAACGTTGCACATGACCTACACAATATCATAATTAATTCAGATCACTCAAGATGTATTATCTTCGCCGGAACTTGATAGTTAAAAATCGTATAGGTATTTAGTATATAACATTTGATACAATGAGTTTACTACTGATCAATTTTCTGCAAACTATTTTTACATTACTCATAAATACTTTATATATATAATATCTATCTGTGTTTGTCGATAACTATATGTAAGTGACAATTATCTATTTGGACCATATCGCTGCCAACTTGGATGAGTTCACATCAGATCAGTAATGTTGTCTTATACTTTGACGTAATTCAGCCCAACCCACTGATATCAACGTGTCACTTTTGACGAAATACCTACAATGATATGATATGATACAAATGTTTTTATCATAGGTACTATAATATCATAAATAATACTCCTTTACTCTGACTCTGAAATTGATCAGGAATGATCGTTTAAAAGTATTGCTTTGTAATTTAACACTTAAAAACGTGGCAGCCTGTTGACGGTAAATTTTCCTTGAATTCTATACTTTCTATGCTCGGTGTAGGGTTCCGTAGTTTTCGATTCGTAACCTTAAACGCTTTATCCGATCACGTTTAGAATAATTTTATTTGGAAGACATATAGTTGTATTTTCAATTTATTGTCATATTTTTGCTTTGCGGTTCAAGAGTTAGAGAGGATTAATTTTAACTTCCAGAGCGATTATTTCCGAAAATATTCACTTTGTCAAAACATATTGAAGGCAAACAAATTCTATTCCAAATACCTAACTTACGACAACTCACACTTTTAGGCTGAAGCGAACAAGTACACTACAGTACAGGGCACTTATCATGTAAGGGATAGATACCCATTTTTTTTTTTCGATTATAATTTTACATGTAGGTACCAAATGACAGCATTCTAAATAGCTAGGACTAACGTTCACTGATCATTGACGGGGACAAACAGACTGTCAGACATGATGAAACTATAAGGGTATTAGGGTTCCGTAGTCAACTAGGAACCCTAATAATAAAAGTTCCCTTTAAAACCTTGTTATGAAAAACGATTGTTAAATTTAATTCCTTAGTTGTAAATTCAGCCAAATTTTGTACTAAAATAACAGTAGGATTGGACTGATTACGGACCATACTACTTAATTACGATAGATCTGTCATTTCAGTAACATATAGATGTTTATTGCCAGTGGCAAGCCCCGGCCCGTCATTCTAAACCCTCTAACCAACACTCGGAAGTAATTTGCTTAAGTTAGACGATTCTCTGTGCGGAATCTTCATTCAGAAGAGACAGGGTATTCAGTATTTAGCATCGCTAAGAATTTTAAGAAACCCTAATAGTTCAACGAAGATTGCTTACCGTTGCTTCCGGCACACCATCCAAGAAGTATGAACATTCCCGTCAAGTCACCGCAAACTTGCCTAAGCTTACCTTGTAATCCACTGAATATATTAATCCACGATAAGCCAAAACATATTGATAAACGATGTATCAAAAATCAGTTCTCCCTATCAGGTCTGTTATCACGTTATATATTATTCTTATCACATTCTGCATCGACAAGCAACAGTATCATCAATCATGCCCTTTAAAACTTATATACATAATAATTATATGCATGTTTATGACTATCTTAAAAACTATCCAGAAGTAGGATGCTCTGTAGAGAGGCGTAAGACTTGTCTAGTTCTGTCTGCATATTTATTTTTGCGGTAGCAATTTAATATAATGACCAATGCTGGTGATATTGAGCATTTTATTTGGGTATCTTAAAGTCGTTTGAATACTCGTATCTACTAGTACAAGTATGTTTGGTTATTAGTTTGTTGTGTTTATCCGATAATTTTAGGTATAGGTACAAGGTACATAGTAAGATCTTAGTTACTAAGTAAGCCTTACTTTTCCACAGTTGAGTAAAAGAAAAAAGTTAAGGACGGTTCGTTACATTCGAAAGGAATGAAACACCGGCCCGGGATTTGCCGGATTTTGCCATCTCTGGATCTCTGTTAACATCTCACCTAAACATTTTTTGGATAAAAAGGGTGATTTAGATGGCGGTTGTTTCCCAATACGGTGTAATTAGTCTGATAGTAATAACATTAATAATGAAATCAGTTAGATGTAATTTAATCGCATCATTACTTTTCAACGGCGAATTATCTATACACTATTTGGCATCAATCATTACGTTAATTAATGTGAAATCAAATAACAATATTATCGGCAAGGATATAGGTCAATGATAATTAAGTAATGGAGATGCGTCCGTAGACATTAACTAGTTATATTTTTATGCAACTCGTATATTCACTTTATCAATATTCATATTTCATTTAAATGTTGTGACAGTGAGAATATAATTAATGTATAAAATGATTGTCATTGGAAGTTGTAGAAGTGTTGTAGGTAACAAAAAGTAAACGTAAAGTAAATTAAGTATTTTGTTAAAGAAATCATTAATACCTAGTTGTTTGTTACAAGGTTAAGGCAAAGTTAGTGTTTACCGTAGAACTAGGTCGATTTTTGTCCGATTGTCCCGAAATATTTATTTATTTATCTTCTCGTGCTAATATTGAGATAGCGAAGAGTTCAATGAGTGGAATCTTGACCGTTGGGAAGGTTTCAAGGCACGAGAGAGGGGCAATTTTCCTATCGAGTGAAACACAACATTTTTCACTTCAATACTAAACTCTATATTTACTCTATGTATATATATCTCTATAAATCTGTCAAATCGACTCCAAATTATTAGTGTTCATAAATTTCATAATTTATGACTCATAATTATCATTCAAAATTACATCTAACTTAGCTAAAAGTAAAAAATAATAATAATAATTTGTTTGCCATTACTTTGAAGAATAATCAACGGTTTATAGATAATGTTTTCAGTTTTGTAGTTGTGCCCTTCTTTCTTGTTTCAGCTAAAGCCGGAAGCCGTCGAACATGAGCTGCACGCGCCGGAGACCGGGAACGAAAAACACCGACTTCATCCTACACCATAGATAGGCCTTACAATGATTTATCAAAATAGATAATATTAGTAGATTTCCCATTATTTATATTTACTTAATACTCCCATATTTTTACTATCGTGCTTCCTTAGAGTCCTTTCCACGTTTGCATTTATAATACTGATTACTTAAATCCAGTAAAAAAACTCACTGTTTAATATACCTAATCTTTATAAGATTTTATATAAACAAAACTATATTTCTAAAATCATATCAAAACTTAAGTTGCCTTATATATTTGTAAGCTATATAGTGGTAGTTAGAAGGGTGTAGCGAGATGTCTCACGGGGGAGTGAAGAGTGCTAACGGCAAGGGTGCGCACACGCCGGCCTCGCGGGACAGCTCAGAGAGCCCAGCGCCGCCGCCAGACGGGGGCTGGGGTTGGATGGTGGTATTCGCCTCCTTCATGATACATATAGTCAGTGAGTATTTTGAACTAATTATCTATTACCAGGTACCTACTTTCATATCATTATAATTAGTACATCTTCGTGTACGAATCAGGAGAGTCAATTCATCAAGCCATGCTCAATATAGGGAACAGTAGTAACTCATCTGTTAGAAGCAATAACTTAATCAAGTGTATAAAATAAGAATATATTAATGAGAGCCCATAAAGGCTACACAGATCAATAGAACTAATAGAAAAAATCTTTGAAATCGACTGTTCTAAAATTAATGAGGCTCTGTCCAAGGCAATCTTGATATACATAGTTGGTTTGCAATGTTTATAATAATAGAGGTAAAAGACAGTGGACAGAGCCTTGTGATAGCAGCGTGTACGAGGTTTATTGCGTCTCGATGCATAATATTTCCTGTTTGTAACATTTCTGTATTGTAAACATCGCAAGCCAGGAATCATCAACATTATATTGCCCATTATATGAATAACTAACCCAATTGAATACAAACAGCGTATAAACGAATCAACGTATAAACCCTGTATCGCTAGAGTTGTCATCCGTACTGTATTTTGGCGATATACTGTAAAAATATGTATTAAAATTTAAAATTCAACATTCTTATCGTAAAGATATATGATTTGATTTGATATTTATTATGTACAGTACAATATTATATACACCCTAGCTATCACCGTTTTTCTCGTTACATGGTGCACGCTGCTTTACTATGACCTCTTCTGTAGCGACCTAAGTGCCCTGTTGATATATATTCTAATAAGTAATGGAGTAAATAAATGGGGGTCGGTTTTTTTTTATATTTAGTCATTATAACTTTTTATTAATGCTGCCAACGACAGCGCAAACGTACGCTCGGCGCTCTTAGTGGTTCAAAATTGAGACCTATGCTCTCCGATACACTCCGGGCGAGTGACTAAATGAGGTCTGTAAATGTAAAAAAGGGGTCTGTGATTCTATACTAGATATTCCAAAGCACTAAATTACATAACATTTAAGTTAGGGATCATTTGGAGCATCATTATCATTACTCACCACTATTGCCACGCCGAACATAGCTGATCTAAATACCGCATATTATCGGTCATTCCACTAAACTTATGAGAACAGTTTACGTTTTCCCGATAATAGAGATACTAGTCCTTATTACTCATTTGACCGACATAATTTACCAATGGCATTATACTCATATTAAATAATCAATTTGCTCCTATCATCTCACAACTATATTTACTTTATTATATGATGCATATATATTATACTCATTTTAGTGACATCCTTGTCAGAATTATAATTGATAAGTGGATATCATTATGATCGTAAATAGAAAAAAAAATTGTATTTAAAAAAACATGATGTTGACATTATATTATGTTTATGTTATGTTATATTATGTTTCACGATACATTTTATATTTTAAGTTAGGGATATTTAATACAAGTCTTTGTATATATTACACAGTACAAAGCTGATTGTTTGCTTTACTATTTATCCATTGTTATAGCTACCTTGTTCACTCCAGGTATTAGCGGTAATCGTTACCTACAGTACTTACAACCTAATTTTTAATTTTCTAATACCTACTTGCTCGGACACTGGTATACCCTTTAATTAGCTCTAAAGACGATATCAACGTTTAGAATTTCGAAAGTTCCTACTTTACATATATTATTATAATTTAAATTGCTTTCAATAATACATTTTATGAAAACATTGAACCTGAAATAAGAAATAACTCGCCCAGATATTGGCTTTTCAACACATTGTCAGACGTTATAAGAACAAAATAAATTCAGTTGTCGCTCCAATGTCCCCTGGGGATACAGAGATTTTCTATTATAGTCAAGTCATGTCTCTTGTATAGAGCAGACCGCGGGTAACAAGTTTACATTATATTACCATGCAAGTAAAGTCACTCCTTCAATATTTATTTAGACCCGCTTTTCGCTGGTGTCAGCGTATCAGCGTGATGACTTAATGCCACTTGATGTGTTACAACATCTGTAAAGCCCTTATATTTACCTACTGAAACAAACATGTGAATAAAGCATGCATTTAAATTTATCTAATTACAATGCGTCGTGTTTTATTTGCATTGCAAGATAAATAATGTAGGCAGCTGCTTTTTATTTGTGTAGGATATAAGGTATTAATTACTACTTGGCTATAGTATACTTTGAACAATATTCATCGTTATTTCAGCCGTAAGATGCCCAATGCTGGACATAGGTCTCTCCCAATGATAATTTTGAAGTTAATTAATTTGAAACTACTATCTACTATTTCTATTTTAACTTCCGTGAGACATTGTTTTATTTTATAAATCATAATAACAGATCTGTGCGCGGTAGTGACACTCAGTATCAATACTTCTCCCAATTTATTCTTTGTATAAACGCCAACTAAGGCTAAAGACACATCAAATGTGCGCATGTATTTACATTTTGACGTATATTTGGTATTATTGAAATATTTTTTTGTATATCTTTGAATGTAGTTTGAGTATAACTAGTTATTTATAAAAGTTAATAACTAACTAAAATAACATCCAGTCTTCTCTCAGCAAAATATTCTTTATACGAGATTTAAGGTACTTTCCCTTGATGTCCCATAGTATTATTAACAGACATCGGATTCCCGGGGGCGAAACTTCTTGACAGCTAGGGACTTCCTACGTCGATAAACTCATTTAGCGATACTAGTTATTAAAATGTGAAGAAGTTACATTACAACCGAAAAATAAACGAAATAGTATTGATCACTTTGTGAAATTTTGCTATGCTCCTATAACCTCCACAGAAATTGAAAAGTCTTTTAGCCACCTGAAATGGATTTTTTAGCCAAGACGGAGACGCTTAACGCCCGAAAATATGGAAAAAATTCTGGTGGTTTACTTTAACAATAATAGATGGGACAGTCATGAAGAAATAAATTGTGACGAGTAAACTTTTAAAAATGTTTTCAAAAAAGAAGAAGAAAATTGAGTTCTTATTTTATTATATAATACTCTTTTAATGCAAAAATATTTTATAAGCAAACCTTTGTGTGATCACTAGTATTTAGAACTAGTATCGATAAATGTGTTTGTCGACGTAGGAAGTCCCTAGCTGTCAAGAAGTTTCGCCCTAAGGAATCCTATGTCTGATTATTAACTTTTAAAAAACCATCAAGTCTTCTTTCAGCAAAATATCCTTTATACGAGATTTAAGATACCTTCCCTTGATAGAATGTATTTATCACTTTATTTTTAATAAGTTTTCCAACTGGTTATAGTAACAGCTCTAGCTAACCTAGGCTATTTGCTTTGTAGGATCGTTCCAAGTAAAGGTATCGTTGCTACGTGTGGTTTCCAAACAAGAGGAAATGCCAATTGGCTGTGGGCATTAACGGCCGTAACTCTTCTAATTTTGTAAATCCAATTTATTCACGACAATAAAAGCGGGCACACGAAGGCGCGTTCAGATTTTGAATATACGATACTAATCTCAGAGGTTATCAAACTTAACATACTGTATTTTAAGTATTTTTAAGCCGATGACACGGGTGTAAACGATGATAAAGTAACTGAACCGATTATAATGTGCTTGCTGCGGTTTTACGCTTAAATACCTTCGTTAATTGCCAATCAGTTGTTTATCCTTTTCACAGTTAACGCCAAATTTGAAGTCGTTTGTAATTAGGCCACTCTCTATAGGCGCCGGACATGACTATCTCGTGCTCTTGATTTTGCAGTCAATGATAGGAGGTGACGAAATTACGTCCGAACTATCATGTTTTGCCATATTTACATGGCGCCTAGCCATCAATTACAGTCTGCTTATACGGTTCAACCCCAAAGTGCGAGGTGTTGTTATTTAGATGGGTATAGGTGTTTAAATAAAGTAGATATTTTCGGAAATAACCGATAAATAATGTATGTGTGGATAAGTATTTCTTATTGGTTGTTATTTAGACACCTGCCTAATAGTTACAGTTAGATTAATATCTTAGCCTGATAAATATTTATAGTTAAGTGCATAGTCATTTAAGACTATGTAACACCGAAATGTTTTCTGCCTGATAAACAGCCTATTTATACCTAAATATGTATTTATCGAGTGATGCAATCTTATCATATCATATTCAATTTGACATCGGTGACACATATTTCTTGATAAGAGAACACATGACTACTGATCTTTGCTTTAAACAGGTCAGGATCACTTAAGACTATGAAATAAACGCTAAAAAGATATTTTTCTCAAACATGCAATGAAATGTCTTCGTTACGTGCGTCATAATAGGCTTTGAAGTATCACGTTTAAGGGGGATCAACTCCGTTAACGATTTTTATATAAAATTGAAGGCCTAGGCCGGGAAGTTTTTTTTTTTTATGTATACCTGGCGTCTATGTTCATGAAGCCTGTTCAAACAGCTGAGTTATATTTTTTATCATTTTTAGTGACTAAATGATTAGCGGGCTAAAAAATAATCTCGCTTATTTCAGACGAAATGGTATGAAGAGATTTATTTTATTTATCATGTAATTGAATATTCATATCATCAGGTTATTAAATTATTATATTTATTATTCATGCTCTCAATTTTAAAATTGTATTGGCAACACCAAACACTACTCCACGCATGCGCGTTTTTAACGCATTTTGACTCAACCAATCACAGGACACTTTTACTTGTTTTAATAATGGCGGAATGGAAAAGTTTCTCGGCGTGTAAAACTCTGTTTATTAAGACTAAATAGTGGTAAATGGTGTGATTCAATGCTTTTGTGACTTAGATATAGTGTTACGGGTGTATAAAAATTGAATAATCTAACCGGGCCCGGTTGTATTTATCTATATTTTGTTATTGGGTACCGCCAAAGGCAGATGCCGTAGCGCCATCATTTAAAAGGTAAGTGCATTCTTTTTTGGTGGTTTTTCTAAATGTTGTATATAGTAATTATAGCCAGACTATTTATGATAGTCATTAATTATTACATCGAAGGCAAAAATACTACAAAGCGGGATTGGAGGGAAAATTAAAAAACTTATGTCGTGAAGCTGTTTTGTTCAGTGGTATTTTTTTATTTATTTCATTGCATTAGTTTGAGAAAAGCACTATACATGCCTAGCCGTGAAAGGGTCTTGAAGGTCTTGGGTCGGCCGTATATACAACTCAGCCTTCAACCCCTTGTTTCCCGGCGGCTGCAGTAATGTACTATTTCTCAAACATGCAATGAAATATTGTCTTTACATTCCTTATAATAGACTCGGAAGTTGTATGGATTTTTGGGCTCGGCAACTGAAGGGGACGGAAATCGAATTTCATATAAATTTGCTGGGTTGCAAAGTAACTTTTTCTTCGACGATTATCCATACTGAGGAAAAGATGGCGGGTGTCATAGCAAACAGCAGATGTTAATTTTTGATACATTTCGATTTCATTGTTAGTTGTGATTTTGCAAATTTCATTTTTTGAAGCAAGGAAAACGGATTCCCGGCTACGTATCACTATCCTATATACCCACTTGGCCGGAAATCCCCATTTTCTCGGCCCCTGATGTAATGGACTATTACAGAATGCACACATAGGCCTAATGCAGGTTACCCCAACAATAAACCTGTCACAAGACGACTAGTAGGTAAAGCGAAATGGAAGTAATTTCAGCTAATCTGTAACAGCTGCAAATTATTTTGAAATAAAGATATATCACTGTTAAAAATATTTTTTTGAGTAAGGTTCTTACCATAAAAATAATATTTCAATAATAAAGTAAATGTGCTACATTATATCATATAAAATATAAAGCGGCGGGTATTTTTTTCTTGGGCAAGACGGCTTTGCCTGTTAGTCCAAGAAAATATGTTAAACTGTGGGAAATTTAGTTAAGCCGGCGGGAATGGACTCATTTGGACGCGCCGCCACTGATGCTTCCACAAAATAAAACATTCCTTGAGCAACGTCCTCGTACCTACTATGATAGTAGTAGGTACAACTAAAGTATTACTGACCGAAACGTCAGTGTAAAGCCGTTTAAACAATATTACAAAACCATTATTCAAATCGATTTTCACTTAACTGCAAATAAACCGGGTTTCTTTGAATGTTCTGCTACAGACAGCTTGCGGATGTCGAGATAAATAACCGACCTCACAGTTGAAACAAAAATGACAATATGCTTTCCTTTGTAAATTAGGCTCTAGAGCAGGAGAATTCCGCAAAGAACCGGATTTGATAAGTAAAGTTAAGGTTTCATTACGCTGATGGGACATTATTACATTATCGTGGTCCGTCCCGGCATCTCAGCCCGGTTTCACACGAGCTAGAGTCACGCGAGGTACAGGACGAATCCAAATACAGTAAAATTCTGTTTGAAGTTTTTTATAAGCACAAATGACCGAATCATATCATAGCAAGTTATTGATATCTGATATCTTTACATACACTTACCTAACTCAAGCTAGTTAGATTCACGTCTAAGTGGTCTAGGCCTACTTACTTGTTCTATTTGCACCGTTTCGCATATCTTCCTGATAGGCGCCACTTACAGAATAAATATTACATGTAATTATATATTAAAAGGGAGCGCATATTGTTATTTTTAGATCTAGTCTTTACAAATTGTACTGACCTAACTGTCTGAACTGAGCATCCTAATGTATTTGTTAGTCATCCAACATATTTCCCTGTTTCTAAAATCGTATATGTGAACAACTAGTAAACCTAGAACATTTTTGCTTATCAGGGGACGCGTATCATAATTTCACTCCCGGAAGCCTCTTCTTACTTAGTACCTACATAGGTACTATTATTTTAGTCAGTAGTTATAGACTACTGACAAACTTCAACAACGATACAATGACTTAGACAACAATACGATATTAAATTTAATTCTTGTTCAAATTGTGTGTCTAGTGTATATATAATATTTTATTAGCAATTTCTGTTTTTAAATCGATCACAGATTAAAGGTGAATTTAAACGGCACGCAAACATACGAGCCGAGCCGGAGACGCTACCGCCAAAAACGATATTCGTAAATTTCGGACGATTCTCTCTGTCACGTCATGGACGTCTTAATTGGGGTAAAATAGAAAGATGCCCGAAATTTACGAATATTGTTTTTGGCGGTAGCGCCTCTGGCTGGCTAGACTCGTGTGTTTGCGCGCCGTTTAAACGCACCTTTCCGGAATCACTTCGACATACGAGTAATACAACTGTAGGTGGTCCGGATAGGTAGAAAAACATAAACATGATGGAAAATTTAATAAATATTTATTTAACCTAAACCAAATTTTCTACCATACGGTAGGTTATGTGACCGCCACCAAATTCAATAACAATTAAATTGTCATAACCATGGTAGCAAAGGAACTTATATGTAACTAAATGCCTTATAAGCCAATTAGCAAAATGGGCGCGAATATTTCTAAATGGCATGAGAAAAAAAAAAAATAACTTGGTCCGTTAGAGGTTAGCAGTTTTTTTAAATCAAACGTTTGAGACATAAATAAGGTGCAAAGAAGTATTATGTATATACATATCAATTTTAAAAGTTAGTTTGATATGGCTTTTTTTTTAATTGTAGATGCAGTAACCACGTGACACTATAGTAATTAATGGGATGTTCCTTAAAATTGAGACTATGAACCCAGGACATTGACTAACAACATTGACTACTTATCATTTCGAGGATTTATCGTGAAACGTTATTTGCAATTGTTCTCTGAAATTCAATACCTACCTACACTATTTTTTTATTGTCAGTAATTTAAACACTGACAACAGATTGTTATAGTTGACAGGATGCGAACTACTGACATATTTATTGTTATTTTTCCTTTGTTTGAAATAACTATGAGTAATTTTCTCACTATAAGGTAAAATGCTTTATTGATTTTTGTTTAAGCAGACCTACCGATTTATTGCTATATGCGTTTTGTTAAATTAATTCTTCTATCGTCATGATTGAAGAGATACATAATTCTGACTATTTATGTCAAAGTGGTGGTGATTATATATTTAATGACAATTAATAAAGTAGGTATAAATTTCCCTAATTCTTACAAAAAGTACGAGATGCTCATATTGCTCATTATAATCTTAATCTCACGTTCGAGTACCTACCTAATTCCGAAAAACTACGTGCCCGACGCGCTCCCCTACTTGTAGTGCTCTATTACGAGACAAAATTTAAAAACATTTGTTAACACACACAACAATTACATTGGTCAAAAACAAAAATCTTATCATAATATTCAAATATTAATAAGAAAAGAAACATGCTTACAACTACGTTATAAATGGAAAATTGTATAAGTATCTAAGGATTCTTCTAACCGAACTTGTGTAATGTACTTCTATCTATCTACATAGCAACGAGTTTTCTTAGTGATCAGCTTTGATTTTATCGGAGGACATGGGAATTGATCGGCCCGGCTAATCTAAGATTAGTACTGTCCGATAAGAACAATTACTATTATTGATCAATGAAATCTTTATCCTGACATGCACAATCTGACAACACATCAATTCTCGTATAGTAAACATACATAGTTAGTTGCCATGAGCTGTCTGTTTTCCATTATTATTATTGAGTGGGTATGTAATATTCGAACAACGTGTATTTAGAGATATTTTATCGTTGTTCGTGCTTCGGTTATTCTGATTAGAACTCGCTTCGCTTATTTATTTCTATTTTATTGGTTGTTACCATTTTACGAGAAAATCAATCCAGATAAACTTTGTCTTATCTGATTGGTAAAATAAAGTATAGGTTTGTACTCGTATATTACGAAGTATTGCGCATCTGTGGTTGTATAAATTTGTGATTTAGATACTATAATTGATATAAGAAATAACAAAATCAAGCTAGCCACCTGGTTTCCGATAAAACTGCTCTGCCTTGACATTATTGGTTTCCAGTTACTGAATATTTATGTGCAACTGAACCTATAGAAATGCCTTGTATGTAGGGCGCAATTCCTTGAGCTTGTACTACGAATTATGGAAACGGCTAACCTTGATCGTAACTTAATTGCAACACCAGATCATAAGTAAACCTTACACTATTACAATAAGGTTTACTATTGACAGCTAACAGATTGGTGTGGACCATGGTAATCTGTTCGCCTGAGTTAATAACAAACATCTAATGTCTATATTCGTCACGCGAAGTTTCTTTGCTAAGTCGATGAAAAATCAAACTTCAAACCTTTTTAATTCGTTGCGTACGCGCTATATCATTCTGATATACCTACCTAGTTGTTATTTCTTTACGCTTATTAATTATTACGTTCGCACTGAAATAACGGCATCATTGTATCCAGCTTTATTTTCATTAGAACTGACATTTCTAATACTCTGAGGTACCCATTATACACATTATAAACTGGCATCAGTGTTGTTGCCAAATATTCTGAAGGTCACATTTACACCCGATGTTTACACCCAAAATACGTACAATATTATATTTATCCTAACATATTTATGTTGTAGCTAAGTATAATATTAAAAAGCCATTATTATTTGGAGACATAGACCTGAGTAGTAGAGCATATTATTATTAGAAGAGCGTAGCAGAGTACCGTGACCATCGCTTTATAATATTTGTGTGTCACGGACGAAACCCAGAATTAGCAGACGCCTTTTACGTAGAACAAATAAAACACAATCACGCTTATTCAAATGTTTCGTTTTATAACATTCATTTAGTTTGTGTAAAAAATACAGACCTTAGGTTTTGTAGATTTTTAAGAATCTAGTATAATTATCTAAATGAATTAATATATCTTTGTGTATAAAAACATACTGCAATGTAGCTATCTGGAGTATCTGGACTGACCGCATTGACCCCGTAGCTGCCGCGGACACTTGTCTTGTTCTTTGTATATATATATGTATATTCATCAATACTCGTGTCAGGTCGTCAAAAATATTACTAGGGATAGGGATGCAGCAGCAGCCTAGCAGCCTAACCTAACAGCCTAACCTATTATTTTTCTTTATTCAAACTAGTTCTACGAACTGGAAATACCTATATATGCAACCAATAAATATTTTTTTTTTTATAAAAAGTTTAAAAAATATAATAATAACTACAGATTGCATGATGAGATTATTTTGCCATTAATGTCCTTGTGGCAATATTAGCAAATGCCTACGAGTAGTGAGTACATATATTCTTACGACCGAAGAAGTAACATATTTCCTTGCAGGGTTCAAATGGGTTCAAATAATACTACCTACCCACCCAGAAAGCAAGTAGTTTCGATATTTTTTTAGAACTTCAATGTTTACCTATTTAAAAGAGTGAATACCACGTATTTTGCCGAGTTGTTACAAACGTTCTAGTGGGTATTCGAAGCTGATTCAGCAGACGATTCTGAATCCAAGGTGGAAAGGATTAACATTAAAAGGGGCTATCCACATACTTTCCTGTGCCTTTAACACGCACTGTTGGCTTGACCCTCACCCCTTATTGCTGTGACGTAATATGTAAGCAATAGATATACAATAGATACTAAATGGAGTCGCTAAACTAATGAAATATCGGTCCTATAAAATACAGTACCAACTTCACTTTCGTATTTATTAGCTAACCCAATGTCACGGTGATGTAATTAATTGCCTTTATTAAATCAATAGCCCGTTGGTTTCGTCTTGAAACACCGGAGACATCGGCGCGGGTCTTTTGTCTGCATAAATGGCGCATGCTATGTTGACGGCATGTGCCTACCTTCCCCAGTTCCCGGCGCCGTCGAGCCGATATTGTAAAGGCATACAAATACCTGCTATACGATCCCATCACGTTAACCTAGTTCGTGATAAGTTTGTAGCCTGATAAGATTTCAAGCGTAGTAATTGCTGTGTGACTTTTGCATTTCACATAAAACATAAAGTTAAACGCTCGAGAAATATATAATTCAAATAGCTAATGAAAGTGTTTAATTCTAGAATAATAATAATATAATCATATGGTTATGGCGTAAGGATGTGACGACCCCATCGCCCAACCGTTTTCTCCAGTGCAAGTAGTCAACGCAGGGCAGTTTGTGGCGAGCTGCGGCAGAGTAGCGACTCCACGTACTCGTACCTGAGTGCCTCTGGGGTGCCCTCTCGGACAGGTGGGAGAAGTCCCCCTGAGTGTCCCTGCCTCTGGCTTGCCTAAACCGACCGTCCAGAGTGGGGTCGCTAGCTAGTAGCTGAGTTCTCGATGGTAGATGTGAAGACATAAATGGCGAGTTAGCTATAGCCCTATCCACCGGTATCGCCCTTGAGCCATCTTTGATATCGCATTTTATGGGGGCCCATCTCGCAGAGGGCGAGTCACCGTCTGCCGCGAATAAAATTGTATACCGTTTTATCTGACAGGCGTCCGGTTTTTTATCCAATAGCCCAGTAGCTAGTCCATCCTTTCCACCCAATAGCCTAGTACATTTCAGATTCCATTAAAACTCATTAGTGGCCTATAACGTGGCGGGTGCTGTCACTGTGCGCATTCCATAATACGGGCAGCGGCAACATCCGCTTAGTGTAGCCCTTATTTCTCATTATATTATCCAAATATAATGTAATATTGGAGTAACTAACATAGGTATATCTACCAAGAAATAAAATATAAGTATCAGTTCATAATCATTTTATTTGAAAGTCTACTTCTTTTTAAATATATACATACATATAACAATTACTCGTACATTTAATAAAAGTGTCTAATAACCTAAACAAAAAAATCCAAACGAAAATAGAATATCTTTATTTCTGGCCGATCGGCCCATAAAAGGTTGTTAGTAACAATTAATCTTACAACTTAAAACGGGGAACGAGATCAGTAACCTACTGCAGTACTTTAGTTGCGAGTATTCCGTGAAGATGGCACTCCCAACAGTTGCAACAGTGCCGACATATCGGAAACTCATCGAAATTAACATGCATGCACTATCCCGTTTTAAGTAATAGTTGTAATGTAAACGATCATGTTTGCTTAAAATCGTATACACACAACTACCATTGTAGTTCTGACTTGTCCTACACAATAGGCGAGACGAATGATTTTAATTATGGTATCAATCGATTCGTTTCGTTGTGGGGATTAAATATCTGTGTGAGACCTATGGCGTAAAAGCTACCCAAAAGTCAGAAATGAGAGTCAAAGTCTTACATTTGCACTACCCGCTCGAAACGCTCCCTACAAAATGATACTCACGGTGACGTCACGGCTACGTTGTCGCCCTCTTTAAAGTATGGAAAAGTAATGATTTTGCTATTTTGACCGTGAAATATTGCGTTTATGTATACAGTTGTAATACAATTTTTGTTTAAGTATAATGTAAAATCTGAAAATTTTAAAATGTTTGGATCTCGTATCTTTGGATCATTTGAATCGATTCTTCCAATTTTCATTGTTTTGATATACATTTCACATTTTCTATCCATTTAATTAGAAATCGTAGCAAATGTCAACATGTGTCATCATCCCAATTCACAGACAGACAATGACAATTCAGTATTAGACAGTCAAACCTACCAGCTATTATTTTCAGGATGCTCTTGTGACTCTTCCTAGTCTGATCCCGTGGTAGGTACTTAACTAAAAATAGTACCTAACTAAAATTAAAAAGGTAAACGTCAATCTATAAGTATCCCCGCCAAACACACAAAAAAATATTAAAAACGACTTTGTGACGATTTCTTTAAGATGTATTCGTTGTCATACTATTAAAGGCGAAGTTGGTAGATACTTGTGGGTAAAACTGAAGTGCCACTTAATACATAAATGGAATGCAATTAGACGGAATATAATTGTGTATGCTATAAAATATTTCAGTTTACTATAAAAATGATCTCGACTGCACGAGCAAATATATTGTAATCTATAAAACATGTATCATTGTTACAACAAAATGTCTTCTTCTATCCTAAAATAAACCTTATATTTATAAAACAGTCACGTTACCTATGAAGTTGACGATAATGCGAAGCGTAACGCGAATGTAGGTTGGACGTTATTTATTTAGAAGAAAATATTTATCATTAAGTGGGCGAAAAGTCTTTCAACGAATTCTACACGAAGTGGCTTGCAGAGGACAGTAACATATAATATACAGTTTACCAGAATATTCACGACCACTAATATCGATACAATTTTATACCTCATTACAATATATTAAGGTTTATGTCTTGACGATAAAGAGGAGACCTTTATAAATTCTCCAAAACTTTTGATTATTTAAATACATAATGAAATATATATTATTTAAAGTAATGTAACATACTCCCACATACCAACAACATCGATCAATTTGCCTTTTCTTCTTTTCCAGCCGATGGCATGACATACTCCTTCGGCATCTTTTACGATGAGTTCCTGGACTACTTCAACGAGGGTTATGCTAAGACCGCGTGGATCGTCTCCATACTTGTCGGGGTTACACTCAGTTCAGGTACCTACAAAATTCGATACACCTTTTAGTAGGCATAGCCAACATGGAAAACATGGATAAATAATAAGAAAATTCAACGTCGTGGAATCCTTGATTCCTGAGGCTGTCTATCACGAAAACACTAAAACTTTTAGAAATTCTGTCTTCGTTAGAGATTTTGTTATTAGTATTTGCTGTGTCTGCCATGCCAAGCGAAGTTTACCTGATTCTGCTAGGATTGCATTATCTGTATAATTCTTACGGTGAAGCACTAATTATGCATACGTAGATTTGTCCTAGATACAAATCTGGTATAAATAGTTGAACTACTAATTGAATACTTTCTGATGACAGTTTGATATATTTCAGGTCCAATTTCAAGTTCATTCGTGAATCGCTGGGGCTGCCGTTTGGTGACGGTATGCGGAGCCCTGCTCGCCGCGGGCTGTGTCACCTTGTCGGCCTTCGCCGGCAATGTGCTGACGCTCATCTTCACCATCGGTGTAGGCACCGGCTTCGGCTGCGGGCTCATCTACCTGCCCGCCATCGTCAGCGTCACCGTCTGGTTCGAACGCTATAGGAGTCTTGCTACAGGTCAATATTTTTCATAAAAATTCCATGTCGAAATTTTTTTTTCAAAACTATTTTACTAACTATTCAAGACAGATAAACTAATTTTGTTTTCGTTTTCTTCTATTTTAGGCATTGCAGTGTGTGGTTCAGGACTAGGAACGTTTATATTTCCACCACTGACAAAGGGTTTAATCTCCAGCTATGGTTGGCGAGGGGCCATTGCTATTATAGGCGCTCTAATTTTAAACTGCGTGCCATTGGGTCTTATGTTCCGACCTGTACCTGAAGTGCCAAGAACACCGGTCAGTGAACCGATGCTTCCTAAACAAAAGAAATCACCATTGAAGAGGTCGCAAAGTACTGAGCACATGGCTCGAGCAAACGGTCAGGCCGATGACGGTGATGTGGCTAGACTAACCCTCTCACAGCCTGCTTTAAATAAATCTCATGGACACAAGCAGCAGCCTCATTCTAGACATGGTAGTGGCATCATGCATAGACCAGATGTGTTATATCAAGGAAGTATGACAAGCCTAACAAAATTTCGGGCTTCATCTCCAGAAAGAATTCATACGTTAACTAGAGACGAAATCGATGAAGAAAAGTGTGGATGGATGCCATGCTCCTCAGAGTCTAAGTCAGCGTTATTGGAAATGCTTGATCTGTCTCTGTTGGTGGACCCCATATTTGTATTATTTTCTGTGTCAAACTTTTTGACTAGTATAGGATTTTATATACCTTATGTTTATACCGTGAACATGAGCAAAAACTTGGGAGTCGCACATCCGGAATATTTGATTTCTATCATTGGAGGATCGAATTTGATCGGAAGGGTAGTTCTCGGGTTTATTAGCGACAAACCTTGGGTTAATCGATTGCTTGCGTACAATATATGCCTCACCGTGGCTGGCATTAGTAAGTAGTTTTATTTCCTTACATAGCTAATTACGTACATGCGTGTCTAATTTTGCAACTCCTCTTATTTGACCATGTGTATTTGCAGGTACAGCTTTAGCAGCTGTGTGCACAGAGTTTTGGGGACTAGCCATGTATGCGACGACGTTTGGTTTCACCATTGGAGCCTATGTGGGATTAACGTCGGTTGTTCTGGTGGATCTTCTCGGGCTAGAGAAACTTACCAATGCGTTTGGACTCTTGCTGCTGTTCCAAGGCATCGCGTCACTCATTGGCCCGCCTCTTGCAGGTGAGTTTTCAACTGGTTAGCAACCTTATGAACTATAATTTAACACCAATCCGTGCGAAGAGAAACAAGTTCCTAAGAGGCTTCAAAGTCGACCAAAGCGATATAAGTCCATATTCTTTAAACTACTCTTAAACATCGTGTACATTGACTTAATATGTGTTCCAGGATGGCTACTTCGCGTGACGGGCACATTCGCGCCCGCCTTCTACTCGGCCGGAGCCGCCATCTCGCTGAGCGGGGTGATCCTGTTCGTGATCCCGCTGCTGGAGCGGCGCGGCGGAGAGGCGCGCGCGCGCTGGGCGCAGGAGCTGCCCCTGGACCCCATGTAGCCCGACGGCGGCGGGGCGCGTGCGCTCGCGCACCCCGCCATCGTCCTGCACTCTCCTTCCACACCTTCCTCTACTGCCTCCACAGACGACTCCTTCTGCGACAGGGTATATTCTACTACAATAATAGAGGAAAATTATAATTTTTATAGCGATGAAATTAGATAACTTGTAAATATTGTTTATCTGAACTATGGATGAATGTGATAAAAGTTTTGATGACCAACTCGTCAAACTCATTCCAAAGATAGAGTATAGTATATGAGGAACAAATAATGTGAATAGTGTTTAACTTTATCGAAAAGGTGCAATAATTATAGTTTATGTTAATCTTATTTTAAACATAACGTATATGTAGTGAATAGAACAATAAAAACCGATGGGTTTATGTGTTTAGGTTTTTTAATTAATTTTAACAAAATGAGTTGTAATACAGTACTATATTCAAATATTATGTGACGTTTGACGTACAGTTGCTTAAATACTAATAATAAAATAATAATAAGTAGTTACAATAATGTGAAGTGTTAAAAACAAATGCGTGGTTTAGCTTCAAAACATGGCCTTAATGCGGACCAATCGAGATTAGATTGTATGGTGAGGTCCAACGTGTACGTATACTACCTATCTTCCTACCAAAACCTATCTCACCTACCTGCCAATCAATCTACGATGCCTTTTGTGATTACTGAAGTCTGGTACATAGTATAATGTCATTTATTCAATCTTTAGACAGCTACCTACTGTACGTTTTGTTCCATTTGATCTTCCAAGTTGTGTTCCGGGTCCCAATTCGACTTAAGAAATTGAAAGAAGATAACGTGGTTCAAGTATGACAGCCACACGGGTTACAAATACTGCCACATCGGTCGGAAGAGACGTTGTCATCTGAGATGCCAAGGTTTAAAACACTAATGAAATAATGACATAAGCCATAAGACCATAAAACGTGACAAACTACAAATAAATTATTCGAAAAAGAACCACGATAATTTCAAACTACAAAAGCAAATATTTGATTTACTAGATGCAGCTCAGTGGCGATGGAATGAATTGAAATATATCCACCTAAGTGCATACGTTGTAGGTACGTACTTATGCATTTTGGTGGGCGACAAATAAAATGATCATTATTTTTGTCATTATTCCTGTATTCGTGTGAGCTTAGTGATGTATGTGTGAGGCAGCCACGTAGCCTTCCATCATTTTCTCCTGCTGAATTGGCCTTGTAGCTTAAGATTTTATTTTAAACGTAACAATGTTATTTTTATTGTTTTTCAAATGTATTTAGTTAAAATAATGAACTCGTTGAATGTAAATATTGTACTTGACTGAAAGACTTAGATTAACATTATATCGTTTACAATGAACTGTTCTGATATTCTTCGTACAAATATTGTGTCTATGAACATTGTTAAATGTCTTGGTAATGTATGGAATGCGATCAACTCGTACATTTCTTACGTACACGTATCATATTCATATATATTAAAATATATATCTACTGGAATTGACAAATGTGTTTGATTTAAGTAAATAATACCAATAAAAGAACTGACCATTTCACAGTCATAATGCTTATATAGGCTCACCTTGCAAGTGTAACGTTCACTGAATGTAATAATGAACGACAATATAATCTCACAATGTATAATTTCGTAAAGTTTAACGACATCTACTGATAATACCAATACGCTTTAATCGTTATAAATTAAAGCGTATGCCTTAATTAACGTTTACTATAATTGTATTGTGAACATTATTCATATACTTAATACGTATAATTTTAATCTGTTTTCTGCGGCGTGGGTTTGAATTCCGTAAAGTCTTGGAGTCTGAAATTGAGACAGCAGCAGGCAGCCTTCCGTATGTCCGAGTTCAGAACAAAGAAGGTGATGGTTGACCACGCCAACGAGCTCTAAAATCAATAGAAAATCCTGGTACATTTACATAAAATCTTTTCCTTGCGACTTCGTCGGCCAGCCATGCCCGTGTTTAAAGTGTGGTTGCGGGATAAAAACTATATACGTCCTTTCTCGTAGCACAAACTCTCTCCATACTAAATTGACTTCCAATTGGTTCAGCGGTTTAAGCGTGTAGGGGTAACAGACAGATAGATAGAGTTAGTTTAGCATCTAGCTGTTACTCACGGTTTATTAGGGAAAAGAACGTAGCCTATGTATTCACCAAGGGTGTCGGCTAACTCCATAGATTCACCCTTGGTGAATACATAAGCATAGCATACCAAATTTTATTAAAATCTCTCCAGCCGTTTAGATGTGAAGAAGTAACAAACATACACACTCACACACTCACAAACTTTCGCCTTTATAATATTAGTGTAGATAGTGTAGATAATGTTATCTAGTATGGTTGACGTTGACTTTTTAGATATATATATTATATTATATATATTATTTACATATATATATTTGACTTTTTAGATATTTTATCTATGATCAAAAACTACGCTTAACAAGTGTGCGTTTGTGTACTTAAAAAGTAATTAGGTAATTTATTAAGTAAGTATAATTTTAATAGTTTCAAAGATAAGCTTCAACTTAAGTAACTTAAAATTAGTCCGGTAATACTAAGTAGTCACTATAGGTAGCCAATTTTTCGCACTGCAAGCAATTGCACTACAAAAAGCGGTCCGTAGCTGTAAAATTTGGTAGTCGTATTTTATCATAGAAAATTGATACGTTTATTATGTACAGACCTATTATGTACACACCTACACGTCTAAGTCGTGACGGTAAAGGAAAAAAAAACTCGTTTAACCCTTACCCAGTGCAGGAGCAGTGCCAATTTGACAAAGGATGACGAAGGCAGGGAGAAGACGCCGGGGCCGTAGAGATGCTGCGACATAATTACCGAGGTCTGTATCAAAGCTATTGGCGCCCAGCAGGCCAGGTTTACCGCAGTTAGCGCTATCACCTCCTGTAGTTAATTAAATAAAATCATGTTCTTGCTCCAAAGGGGCTGTATAATGATTATAGAAATGCGGGCTCAAACAAAAACTTCAATTATTTTAATATTTCTGGCTTACGGTGCACTCGTACAGTCGACGTCAAATATATGTTTACACTTTTTCATCTTATTTTTTTGTTGTTATAAGGTGCAAAAGTGTAAACATATCTTTGACGTCGACTGTACAAGATCAACACAAGTCAGCCGATAAGCGCTAATATTTACTGTCTGGCGTGTTTCTTGTGGCGAATCTTAATATAATGTTTGTTCGTTGTTTTTGTATTTTATTGACATTTAATAGTGTAAACTGCCAAGTACCTACTGGTAAAATTAAATAGTAATTGATATTAAACCGATCGTCTATTCAACAATAGCATAAACATAATGATGACTGTTAAGTTACAATTAATCAAATATTATAATTTAAATAAACGTGAGTGATGTAAACATCACTTTAGTTAATTATAAATTACTAATCAAATAATTAAACCTCACCTTGCTAATTTTCTTCTGCTTGTGATTATAGGCCACGTCGACAAATTTAGCTTCAAGTTGTTTCGCCCATCTCAGCATAATAATCCTGCAAAATGTGTTTATACTCGTAGGTGCTCATGTAACTAGATTAAAACATAAAACTACGTTATATTTACATTATATTTATTAAACATTATTAAACTACGTTATATTTAGCCGTGCGATGCCGCCTGACTAGATTAGCACCACCCCATCTCCTCCCGTGGCGACAAAGGGAAAAATTCTACGGACGGGCAGCAGCGTCCGTTGAAACCCAATCTACAGTTACTGCGGTCGCCAACTCGCCTGCCAAGCGTGGTGACTATGGCAACTACCCCCAAGATGAAACGAGTCATATTTGTAGGAGGCCTATGTCCAGCAGTGGACTGCATACGGCTTGAAATGTAATGTATAATGTATATTTACATAAATCCCACGGGCTTGATGCTTCTTAAAATAAAAAGCAGAGTAAAGGAATATTTCTGCCATCCACCCGGCAGGATCATGTTCATTGTGCAGCTCATGCAGGTGAAGTCATAGCCATAACTGCTGACGAGATCGCTGAGGGCCGCCACCGAGTAGGTGCCGGCGAAGAACGCGCTGAGCAGACGGAACATGTAGTAATGCCGGTCTGGCATCTGCCAGCCTGCGAATCGTACATTATACTTGAGAAGTTTAAGCAACATATAAAACATTATTCAATTATTAAATAAAGATTTAGAGAATGGCATCATCCTATAATTAAGCCTAAATTTAATATTATTATGTGCGTGCTTGTATTTACGTGATGCCGATAAATCAAATTATAAACTATGAACATTATTATATGTATAGCATGTAAGTACAGTGCTTTGGTGTATAACCAAGAAATATTTACCATTATTGATGTATTTGCTGACGACGTATCTTTCTATGCAAACGTGCGTGAGACTTTCCACCTCGTGGATTGCCATAAGAGTTTCGAAGAATCCAAATAGTCGACATAGGGGCATGTCTCGACGGCTTATTATAGAAAAAAAGTACATAAGTACACATCACATTTTCTATCTATATTATAGGTAGAAAATCGGGTACGAATATAATCCAAAATATACTTACTATATATCCTTTCTGTCTATTATATAGGCCATGAAAAATGGCGTACCTCGACGTATCCATGCTGATAGCATAAAAAATCCAATGTTTTGATAACTGCGATTCGTTTCAAAAGAAGGATGAATATAGGCTAATAAAAGCCCGATAAAGATAAGTGCAGAAAATCCTTCTGGAAATGCAGGATAACAAGAAATTATTCATTAATTCTCAATGAAGTAAGTAATAATTTCAACAAAAAATAACCATATAAAGTGCTATACAATTGTATGAACAGTCATACCCTCAACATGGCCGGCTCGGTGAATCAGCCCCGTGGGATAAGCGATAACCGCGATATCACATCACAACAGCGTATCCAACATAATATACAAAAACTATCGAGTATAATTATATATGCACCTAATTTCAGACATTGCACCTCAAACATCTCAATAGAAATACAGATACAGCTCAGGGGATTTTGAAAGTGCCACAAAGTGGGCACATGATAACGGAACTAATCTCAATTTCCTGAAAACTAAATGTACCTATGCATATACGATTATACAACGTTCATACAATCGGGTAGCTACAACTGCTACAAGGCACAAAGTTAGGATTTGATAGGACAAACATGCGACATTTTAATAAGACGACATCTGTCAATTAAATAGTACATTTATGAGTTGTGTGCTCCGTAGTTGCCAACTTGTAAATTTAGGTATGGTATTTCTGCTTATGGCCGTAAATGACTTTATTATAGGAAAAACTATGAATTCTATTTATAAACTTCCTTGTTACAACAACTCCAACGCGTTACTCCAGCAAGGTATGTTAAGTGTCATTTAATTTTTAAAACTTTTATAAAATCTTACTACTAGCAAAAAAAAAATAATTGGATTAGAGCATTCAAGTGTAAAAAAAAACCTAGTAAAACAAAAAATGAGAAATAATTAGGGTGAAATAATTGGGAAATATTTAGTACCAGTAACACAATAAAATAACAAAATTAGGTTACACTATATTTAAATCATAGTTAAACAACCTTCTTCCTTCAAAACGAATCGTCGTCTAAAGTTAGCTAACATAAAACCTTAAGGACAAGTACTGTCCTACCAACGTGTGTGCTTAGTTGTTTGACGATAAACAATAAATTTCTCTCTTAAATAAATGTGTAATTAAGGAGTATAAACACAGCGTATCTCACTACCAAACGTTGCTGTTTGGCGAATTAATATATTAAATTAATAAAATTTTAATATACTTATATTTATACCTTACCTATATAATGCATTTGATCAGCAATATCATATCGTTCTTGTTCATCAAATAGGGGCCAAGGGCACGTCATCGTATAGTTCGTCATTTTAAACTAACTACGCTGTTACGAACAGATACACTAAATCAATTTCGGCCAGCCGGGAAAAACAAAGGAGGCAGCCGGAGATTAGCAGCGCGACTGCGTAGTGCGCACTCCCGGGAGGTGCAGTGGGTGCCGAGGCCTGAAGGTCTACGATATACGAGTCTGTATACTAATACAGGTACATAAGCGTTCGTATTGTGCGGTGGGCCAGCCGGCTCGGGTTGCAAACCACTTGCACTTAGTTACGTACGCTTTGCTTGGCTACTCAACATTGTTCTAACATAAAAGAGAACATATCTTGAGTACAATGTTTGAAAACTAGTTAGACATTACTCATTATTCTCATTATTTGTCTAAAATGTATAAAATACTCTTTTTTTTTAAGTTTTCCTAGAAGTTACCAAAACAAATACTCATTCATAAGTTAAATTTTTTGACTGAATTAGTTAGTATACAATTGTGTAGATAATTAATAATCACTATTGCTTAACTCAACCGATATTAATACTAGACAAAAACAAAAACCTTCATATGAAAAAATATTAACAGTTTATTTAAGAAGGCATGTAAACACTCATCAGACAAATCATTTATTCAATTTTAACTCTCCGTCTTAATATACACTTAAAGAATAATAAATTGGCAGTGTTGTAATGAGGATCTACGGCCTCATATAAATAATCTCACTCATTGTCATTACCAAGTTACAGACACACTCCACAATATAAAGAAAACAACATCCCTATTAACCGAATCTATAGTAGAGTTCCTTTTATTATTGCTTTAGTAGTGCACATCTAGTTATTAGGAGTAGCTAACTGGGAGCGCATATGGCGATCTGATTGGAGCAGCCTAAACTCATACGCTGTAGCAACAGTCACGTTGAATAGGGCAACTATAGAGGTAGCCTTGTAGACATCCGAAGAATTTTCCTGATAAACCTGGTTTACGCCTGGAAGTGTTTTGCGCGATCTGGCCGAAGCAGCGCGTAGTGCCGCCGCACGCGGCCGAGCAGCGCCGCGCGCACGCGGTCGTCCGCAAACAGGTAGCAAAGCACGGGAACACTGGTAGCTGCCTGACATCCAAATACTGATTACCATGAGGAGTGTGAAAGAAATGCGATATCAATTGTTTTTGACATTGGTATTGACAGTTGAGAATATGAGAAGAAAGAAGGTGATCGAGTGTACTAGAAATTACAAAGACATTGACATACCTCAGAGGCAATGGGCGCTAAAAGCGCCAATGATGGTGGAACGTGATTTCGGTAGCTCAGGACCAGAGCTGGGAACCACTGGTACCCTGACAGGACCGCACTGGGGATCCACAGCGCCAGCGTGGAGATTGTCAGGACGTGGACACTCTGAGGACAAGTTACATTACATATAGGAATCTAGTAAATACACGTTTTATAAGTCGAATATTGAGCCGTTCCGTTGGCAAGACGCAGACACCGCTTCTATATAATTGATATGTTTGAAACTCACGATAGCTCTGTGTTTAAAATCTGGTAAATAATTAACATGTTAATAGTAACGCACTTGCCTAGCCTCACAGAGGCTACAGGTGACCCTTGCACCGGCGGCTTTATTGCGCAAAGAATAACTATCGCAATTTAGCGCGGGAACGCCGCCTGCGTGACGGGCACCTTGCCAAGAGGGCCTCACCAAAAATTACATTCATAGGTTTTTATTTTTATGTTTAAGTTAGTAGTTTTATTCATAGATAATTTAACTAAAACATATAACACATAAACAAAGTTTATTATTCTTACCTTTGTTAATCTTTTCTGTTCTTTTTGTTGTTCACTTCTGTAATAAATAGTTTCTAGTCGGACAGCTTTACCCGTGTAAAAGAATCTGAAATATTGATTTGATCAAATATTATAACAGATTATATTTGGCACATATAAAAACATAACTGAATAAGATGTATCCAAACGTGACTTAGCTTAATAAATATATTTATAGCTTCACTTACATGGCTATTGTTGGAACCACTCCACAAAGTATGACGTAGGGCACTGTGTAGCCTATTTGTTTGGCACCGGAGGTCCCTGAGGGCCAAAAAAACGTGCATACGGTCCCGGTCGTGTCGCAGGAGTACAGCCCGTAGCCGAACAGAGGCGGCGTCGCAAACACTGCCGCGTTCAGGAAGCATGCACCCACGAAGATATAATATAACCGTAGGTGCAAGATTCTCTCTGTAAAATGATAAAAAAAATGTTCACGTACTTACTAAGTTATTGCTAAATATATAGAATAAATTGCCACCTTTCAATAACTGGTTGTGTTATACTGAAACTGAATTCTGTTTACCTATCAATAGAACACACTTTCTATAAAGCATGTCATTAAAAATAGCGGATAACGCTTATTCTGTTGATCGATAGTCAAGAATAGATCACACTCGATTTTACTGATAACTTTTTCTTATTTGCCAGTTAGTTTCTTACATACGAGTATACATGTTAATTTTTTTATGCAATGTTAACCTAACTCAGAATAATTAAGCACGATCTACACCGCCCGGAAAATTTTATTAATTGCTAAAGTAATTTGAAGCTCCTGCACCACGGTGACCAAGTAAACTGGGACAGTTATTTAATACATTTTTACAACTTGCACTCTGGCTTGCGTCTCGCATTTCTCATTCAAATATAAAATGCAGCAGCCGGTATCTTTTGGTCCGGTGGTGCGGTGGTGGTGCGGCGCGTCCTCAGAACTCGATTCCTGCCGGCTTGACTAACTTTCAGATAGTAGAGCAGTTTTCCATGAAGAAAATATTGTCATAATAATTCAGGCTTCCCGACTTGTCTAGGATATAAATTGACGCGTTGCTACTGCCGGTCGAAGACAGTCGTACACAAAGACACTGTATATTTCCTTACCATGTCTGTAGAAACTTGCTAGTAGGTAGCGCTCTACTACTATAACAAGTAAGGCTGTCATTTGAAAGATACCGTAAAATTGATTTAAAAACGCGAAGATTTGACAGCACGCTGATCCAAATAACCATCTGGAAAAAAAAGGTTAGGTAAATGGGTACAGTCAAGGATATAAATACACCTTTTCACCTTATATTAATGGCACATGGTGAAAAAGTGTATACATACTGTATGCCTTTGGCAGTACTAGTTTAATGTAATGCAGACAGCGTCTATACTTAGACAACGACCCACATAATATTGCAATTGTTGAACGTATAGAGACTAAGTACCTCATTTTCGAAAACAATAAAATTAGAGTATCGTAGATAGTCTGACCCGCACTGACTACACACCTCTGCTTCCACCAAAGACGTGATAACATGATTATTTCGCTCAGAAATCTTGTTCTGACCATCAATGTATAAGAATCAAACACATAGGTGTTATAGAAACAATGATACATTAGTTTGCCGGTATGAAGCGAAGAAGAATTGTAAAGGCAAATCGACAACGTATAGTGATTAGTATTGAATAAGCTGTATACACAGATAAGCTGTATTGAATTAGTATTAGGTAATATTTCTTTACCGTTTTGTTACCGCTGAGGATCCGGCAAAAGGAAATCCAAGTATATTCCTACCGAGAGACGCCGAGCAAAGATTTAGCACTAGAATATGGCTTCTGAAAGTTAGCAGGTGACTGTGGATGAAAGTGATGAAAAGCCAGCCGTTTAGCAGCACCCCGAACACTCCTATAACAAAATATTTCAAGCAATAATTAATTAGTCAAAGTAATTCCACAGCTATGAATAACACATCAAACTGAAGCTAAGGAACTAGCTTTTCCTTGCGACTTCGTCGGCCAGCCATGCCCGTCTTTAAAGTATGGTTACGGGATAAAAGTTATCCTATGTCTTTTCTCGTAGCTCAAACTCTCTCCGTACCAAATTTCATCCCAATATATT
This sequence comes from Grapholita molesta, assembly GCA_022674325.2. Classification (NCBI taxonomy): domain Eukaryota; kingdom Metazoa; phylum Arthropoda; class Insecta; order Lepidoptera; family Tortricidae; genus Grapholita; species Grapholita molesta. The sequence continues at coordinate 14,495,564 of CP053124.2, read as the reverse complement.
GTTATATAGCATATATAGTAATAAAATAGTATATAGTTAGTAAGTATTATAGTATGGATAGATACATGTCCGGGCAGTAGATACCATAGGCGGCAAAAATATGTATTTAACTATCAAAAATTTGGTACGTTTACTTATTACGTTATCCATACTAATATTATAAACGAGAACATAAATCTGTACGTATCTCTGTCTATTACCTTTTCAGGCTTAACCGCTAAACCCATTTGGATGAAATTTGAATAGACGTAGGATAGTCTTTTATCCTGGAATATCATATCTTAAGGAGGTGATAGGGGATGGATTTATATGGTGACATGGTGTATTTACGCGGACGACATTGCGGACAAAAACCAGTGTATAAGTTACCAACAATAAAAAATATGTTTGTATTAGTACAAAGCTATGTCCATACATGAGTAAAATTATATTAATTCAATCTTTTTACACATGTAAGCCCAATGCGGTGCACGTATTCACCAATACATGCCTATTGGTGCATAAGATGAACTTGGTACTTCTGTTTTTATGTCAGGGCAATCTTATATTTGAATCTTGTTTTTGTTGTTAATATAAAGGAGCTAAAATTGTACGTAGTTAGGTAAATACTTACCGAAAACAAAAAGACAACTCCCTAATAAAGTTTTGTACGAACTATCAAAGTAATACCATGGACAGTCATCTTCCTGATACTCATACACATTCTGCATCATGATGCAGTCTATATTATTCCACTGGCACCAAGGTAAACATACATCTGTGTGCACCCGTGTACAGTGCTAGGGTACCGGGGACGTCCACATAGCGCGAGTGGTCACCGAGACTGGACAGGTTGCCGAACCAGCGCTGGGACAATGGACCAGGATCGGGTGACGGCTTTGTCCGTGAGATTGGGAGCATGAACGTATGCTAGCTTAACTGCCTGAGATCTCGAAAAGCAATGACGAGATAAATGAGAGAACTCTCTTCCTACAAATTAACCATATCTATTATATAATGCTCAATAAATACGCAACATTAAACTAAATATAAGAATCAGAGGAAACAAAGCATAAATCATGCTGCTCTTCGCATAGCTTCTTTCAGTATGTATATTTTTGGCGTAACGCTGAACCAATCAGTTCCTCTGGCAGATTATTTTTGTATAAGAACTGACCTGAGCTGGCGTTTTACTTATTTCTGGTGTTTATTAATAACCATCTACCGCCTTCTACCAATACACACACCTATTCAACTAGTTTTTTCCAGATGTCGCGGCCTAGTCTTTCACACTTGCTCCGCGGCGCGCTCAGGTAACCGGCCAGTTCGTGAGTTTATTGAACGAGGGCCTTAGTAATGTTCCGTCTAATTGATTCATATTGAAATCTATTCTTATATTTCTCACTTGGCAAACACTGTGACGGGAGGCTTGCAAGTACAAATGTCACTATTGTATCACACAGTTGGTGAAGTCTGAAGGGACTTATTGATAGAAGAAATTAATAACATATTGTTTTTTTGGCAGCGATGATAATGATTAAATTGCTGGACCTAATGTAACAAAACTAGTGGATGTTAATTCGCATTGAACGTGCAGTGCAGTGCTGACTTCGAGCGAGGCGAGTCACGACAGGATGTTGTCGTTGGATCAATTGTCGCAAATGGTAAAGGAACATTTAGGACTCTACAGCTCTGTTGATGGAGTTTTACATTCCAGCAAATGGATAATCGGTGAATCTTCAGTTGGAGGCCGGGGGCTTATCGCAATAGAAGACATACTACCAGGGGAAGTACTCTACGTGGATTACCCTCTCATCAGCGGGCCCCGGGCGGCATCTATAGAGCAAGGTGGTTGTACAGCGTGTTATAGAATCGACACAGAGTTGGAGGTGTTTAAATGTTTGAAGTGTGGATTGTTATTGTGTTCTGAACAGTGTCAAGATGGTGACGTGCATAATAATGACTGCAGTATTATCTCACGCTGGGAAAAAAAAGTGCCCGTTGAACAGTTCGGCGAAAAAATTGTATCCCGTGCTCTTACTGCCATACGAGCGCTATTGCTTAGCGAGAATCAAAAACAATTCCTCTCAGCTCTCCAAGCGCATATGTTACCGCAACACGGAACTGAAATCAGAGACCTAAAACAATACTTCGAAATACCTGAATCTGAAGAAGATCTAATGAGACTAGCGTGTTGTGTACTTGATGCGAACGCGTATCAAATTGCAATCGCATACGGTAAAAAGGAAATGAGTAGACGAGGGCTATATCCCGTTGCTAGTCTGATGAATCATAACTGTGTTCCAAATACTAGATATTGTTACAATAGCGATGGTCAAATGACAGTTAGGGCTATTAAACATATACCAGCGGGTTGTGAAATATTTACCTGTTACTCTGGGTTTTTATGGGGGACCCCTTCGAGACAAACTCAACTATATAAAACTAAACATTTTCTATGTAAATGTGACCGCTGTGGGGATGCTACTGAGAGGGGAACTTTTCTAGCTGCTCTTAAATGTTTTGTAACCGAATGTCCTGGAAGTATATTACCTATTCAACCCTTGAATATGACCAGCGCATGGCATTGCATTGAATGTGGTTTGAGAGTACCTAGGAAAAATGTAGGAGCCGTACAGAGTGCTATCGGGAGTCTACTCGGTTCAGTAGATTTTGGAGACGTGGACCATTTAGAAAACTACCTCGCCAACCGGATCACTAAATACATTCCAAAAACCAATCAAGTGGTAGTCGATCTCCAATGCCGGCTCATTTGGGAGTTTGGGGAAGTTGACGGACTTCGTTATCATCGTAAGTATCTATTATAAAATGAATCCATAAAAAATGCATTACTTTTTGGAGGATTAGAAAATGTCTATGAAATATTTGCTGTTACTTTCAAGTACTTACATTGTAAAAAAATACATTAAATACCAAGTGGTAAGTATTTCCATAGACACTATAGCGCCAACGCCGATTTAGTAGCCATAAATCTAGTAATTACTTGTTAATTTTTAATTTTATTGATTAACAAAGTAAGTAACTAAGTATTTATTTGCGTCTCAGGCTCGGTTCATATTGACACCACTGAAACAGAATCAATCGCTGACTGCCAGTGTTAATGTCTACTTATGCCCAGTGTCTTTATTAGATACATATATTGAATATTGTCTTCGGTTGCCGCGATAATTACTCATGAAATAAAACAAGTAAAACGGATTAAATCGCGTATACTAATTTAAACTTCATCCCGACGTTTCGAACCCTTTAGCAGAGTTCGTGGTCATCGGGTGGACCCGTTTAGTTGTTTTATTTCATAGATATATTGAACTTGTCGCATTTTTGTACAATAATTATGAGCAGATAATGTCATTTTAACTACTGTTGCATATCCCTCAAAACCTTTTTGTAGTTAATTTGTAGGAAATTAACTACAAAATTAGCACTCCACACTTAATCACTTATCACTTAATGCAACATGCAATTAAAATGATTTCAAGCATAATCGGTAGAAACATTATTAAGTTATTATTTTTAAAAGTCTCATTCTTATAAAAAATAAGTTAGTACTGCGAAAACGTAGCAAAACGTAAGAAGACGTAAACATACGTTTTTCAAGTCGTTAAGATAAGTCTCCTGCCGTAAGATACCATAAAAACGTATGTTTTTCTTATCGTTTCATGACAAGGTAATCGTACGAGTATCGTTTCTTTATGTGAGGTCCGACACGCTGGTATTTTTACTCATACTTACATTAAATATATCTGACCTGTGCATCTAAGCATGTATTTACTTGTAGGTCCAGGTATCTTAATAGTTACCTATCCAAGTACCCAGGCACCAGGGAACCCATAAGATCGAAAGTCGTGAGAGTTTAAATCAGTATAGAGCAGTACCCAATGATTCAGAAAGAGTTACATATATATGTCCGAATTAGTATGGCTAAATTTGCTACAGCTGACTACACATTTCACACGGTTCATAGTCAGTTTAATAATAGGCACCGAACCGCGCAGATACGGTAAACATTCATTTAAGAATTTAATATATATAGGAGAGTATATAAGAGGCACAGTACTACGGTTGAAATTTTAATGAATGATTCACAAATAAGTAAAGGTTTTAAAATGTTTCGGCTCGAAACCTTAGAGCGGTGTGAGCGAAAAATCATAAAAATCGGTGTGAGCGAAAAATAAAATCATTGTTTTAATGATATCTACACAGCACATATCTCTTAAGCCCCTTCACGAAAAAACTTTAGAACTTCGATAAGAACTTAGTGTATTTAGAAAGTCGCTCATGCCTTGTACTTACTTCTATAAGTACAACCCATATTGTAAATATAAGGTAGGCATTACTCATAATAAACAGGTCTGACTTGACCTTACATACATTATTCAATTAAAGCGTTTGTTAAAACTTAAAGAAGTAGAAGAAGTTAGAAAAAAAATACAATAAATTGTTCAGAGATGTTAAAATATGATCTTATAAATATATAACGGTACATCATATTACCTATACCTCAAAAAAATGCTGGTTTAAAGCTCGAGTAGTTTGTTTAAAAATGTACTTTTTCAGTGCTGTACGCGCTGTTTTCAACTCCCAGCGTCACATTGTACGTTGTACGTATGTAAATATAGCAGAGCATCTGACATCACTTCCGCGCTGCATCCGACGCAAAACACAAAGAGCCTAACGAGAAAATCGTAGTTCGAAAATTTCGCACATATTTCTATGTTACTCCGATTAAAGCGTTATAAGCGTGACAGAGACCTTATCGCGAACGATATTCGCGGTAGGCCTAAGAAACATATTAAAAGTTGTCTCGCCAAGAAAAATACTTACACCTATCTAATACGCATGAGGCGAAGAAGAGTACAATACAATGGATCCTAGCCTGAAACATGCCTAGACGAAAACATGTAAGCATGTACTCACATGACACATTTTGCTTTTCAGTTAATGCTCCAAATTTCAATTAACAATCTGTCTTCCATAAAAACAATAACAAAAATTATGTCATAACAGATTTACACTGCATGTTACAGAATAAGATTTACTGCCAAATGTGCCGGAAATACGTTAACATTTTTAGTGACAAAGTTTACGAACAAGCTTGCTTTTTGATTAGGTATGTACATACACCTATTGTTACATAAATATTTTTACAAATTTGATTAGCCCGTTCTCAATTTATATAATGCGATATTAACTTTACAATTGGGCGTTTTCGCTAGATTATTATTTTTCTGTACGAGTAATAGCTTGCAGCGGACTGTGATGTAAGGTCACACACAGTCTACGCATGTGATCATGTCTTGGCGATTAGTTACCGATTTTAATGGTACTTAGATACATCGTCAATAGGTTTTTACATATTTTTAATCATTTTGGTACAGATTTTAAAATAATATGAACTGTATCAACCAACAGTAGCTCATAAATTTAAGAGATGTAGTATAGGTGCCATTATTTTAATACTACGTCGTACGGATGAACGGAAGTGGTTAACGTAAAGTGACTATAAATTATAAACAGACCTAGCTAAAATTCAACAGTCATTGTTATTTGGGTATGAGCGGCGGTGTTTCATACTGACTTGTTCCAGTAAGACAACGTACATTTAGAAAAATGTTCATCTTCGATATATCTATAAACATAATCCGTATACCGACACGCATTACGTCAGATTCGACACGAGTACGGGCCCATGAATCAGATTTGAATTATACTCTTGTCGCTATTTTCATATCAGGTCATGGTACACTGATATCGCTGGACGGGATGGCGTCAGTCTTGCGCGGCCTGGACTTCACACGTAACGCGCAGTCCTGTGGCTGTCCCTCATCATGGCACACCCGTGTGACATAGGAGATCTTAAACAACTCGCAACACAAACGGCAAGCACCACATGTCTCTCGTGGGATGTCAAACGCTCCAAACTTGGTGGAAGAGGATTATTTGCAACAAAATTTATAGAAAAAGGGACTTTAATATTTACCAACAAGCCTTTAGTGATTGGACCGCGACCAGATCAGAATCAGGTTACATTTTGCACTACTTGTTTTGAAAAAAATATATCTTGCGTTTTATGTGAAAAGTGTTATTTAATGGTTTGTTCCAAAAATTGTAAAAATTCAGGCCATACTCAAAAGTGCGATTTTATTACTAGTTCTTGGAAGTTTAATCAAGAGTTCGATAATAAGGCCAGGTTCATGGCTGGAATTCTCATATATTTAGAATGTCTATTGCTGTCAAATGAGCAAGTTGAAACGCTGTCTTGGCTACAGAAAAGCGAGTCCAGCACTGTAGACTGGTTGGAACTTAAAACATTAATACCAGACAATATTATCCCGGTGGAACAAATAAAATTCATTACAATGTGCTCGAAAATATTAAAAATTAATTCATTTAGAATATCCAACCCCAGTCACAAGAAAAAAGTGCCTTTGCGGGGCCTATATCCATTGTCAGCATTCCTGAATCACAGTTGCACTCCAAACACGAGAAACAAATTTAGTGATGATTACACAATGGCAGTTTACGCGAGTAAAGACATAGGGGAAGGGGAAGAAATAGTGAGCAGTTACACAGGCTTACTTTGGTGTACCCCTGCCAGACGGATACAGTTGTACAAAACTAAAAGATTTTGGTGTAAATGTACCAGGTGCTCTGATTCCTCTGAAATGGGAACGAGGCTGTCTGCATTGCGGTGCTTGAATAAGGAATGTGTCGGAGTTCTCTTACCGGTAACACCCTTGGACCCCTGCTGCGAGTGGCAGTGTGACAACTGCGGAGCCCTAGAGGCCCCTGCCCGAGTGAACATGGTGCAGGGCGTGCTCGGGAGCCTCGTGGCCACGCTGGACCTGGACAATCAACTGCAGCTAGAAACTTTCGTACTAGAAAGACTAGCAACGTTAATCCCTTACCCCAACCACATTTTTGTTGATTTGCGACTGAGACTTGCACTGAAGCTTGGATTTGCTGATAATGTGAAATTATTCGGTATTGTAATATCAGTTCTATCGCTAACCTTCTCTAATTATTTATTAAAGATTTTTTTCCTCTTCTAACAAATAGAAATTCAGGAACAAGCAATTATGAACGGCATATTAGATTTGACCAACATTCATTAATAACGCCATACACAAGTCTATCAATATACTTCTAAATTAAGTTATTTTATTCTCGCTAATGCTTTTTTTAACCACGTTAACAAATTTATTTTTGTACACCAAAGATAAGCTCTAAACTAAACCTATAGTATCTAAGCGTCAAACTCATTAAACCTAATAGCCATAGACCAAAAGCCAATTATAGAACATTATAAACATAAATAAAACTGTAACATTGCTTTCCGTCGACATTTTTGTGTGTCCAAGAAGGACTGTCATTAATCGCTCTCTCATCTCATAAACGCTAAATCCTGCCAATTTGAAACCAACGTTAAAAATAAACTGGAACCTTCAGAGGTAAGACGACAAATGCAGAATAAAAAAATAATATGAATTATTTTTATAAAAACGAAAGTGCGACTTTCGTCACTGTTTTTTTAACAGGAATGTAGGCTTGATCGAGCTGCTGAAGTGAAAAGTGAATTTAAAATTAAACTTAGCGTAAAATATTTTGGGGCATCTGCCGCCCTCTAATTTCCGGCCCTTTGTCCCTAAACGAATGAAATCTGACTAAAAATCAGAAGGGCAGCAAATATTCATCCGCCACCGCTAACTTCGGTGTTTTAGTCGTTTTAATTCTGCTGTCCATACCATTCACACATACATTCGTTAGCGACACGGATCCATGTGGCAGGTTGTTTTATGGCATCATAAAAGAAACTAAAATATATCTAGCCTAACCTGACTAGAGAGACGATAATGACGTTCACGGTGCAGTGCAGTCACGTATAAGTAATGATATATCGGCTTGCTCTTGCGTAGCGCAATAGTCATAATAGATATTAAAGAGCGGATTTAATTCGATTCATATTTTTGCACTCTTACGCAGCGATAATTATACTAGTATCACATGGCTGTCAATAGGTCGTGTTCTGTATTATGTTCAATGACATGTTGCGGTTTATCTCATGTCGAGAATTTATTAGTTTTATTACATACTTTATTTAAATAAATGAAATATATTTTTAAACATATTTTTTTTTTTAATCGTTGATCAAAGATCGCTTTAAAGCTTACAAATCAAAGGCTTGTCACATAAAGGGCTCAGTTTTGCCATTGTGGCTATGGAATTCTAAGATAACCTGATCGATTTAAGCAATACTAGCGTTAAAAAAACATATATCGATGAAAAAACAACAACCTAAAATTGCGACTAACGAGTATTTCTAAAGATGAACTTTTTTGTACATGGCTAACGGTTATAGCTGTATTCAAAAACAAATGCACAATGTTTATGTGAACTTAACCTATAAATATTATACTGTTATTATTGGTAAGAGTGAGATATCAGTCAGCACTAAATACCTATGTTACCAACGACTACTTAGTCAGAACAATAGGTGTGCGATATGCGTCATGTCATGTCTAAACGATCACATTGCCACATTTGGATGCGCCACAGCGATGCACATGTAGGCCGCGCCAGCTCATACCCAGGTAACGTAACTGGTCATTTTCATGTTAACATACGCTTAATAACTATTTAGGTGTTACATAAACTTATAGAGAATGGACGCGCCCGCCTCTCAAATCAAAAGTGACAGTAATATACTGATCGTATTCCAAGTCCATGAAACAACTGCGCCATTCCGTGGTCTTCAAACGCATTTTGACGGCTTGTATTAATTTTAGTTAGTGTTACAGCACGCGTTCAGAATAGCGTGTCACGGTATGCAGTTGTACTACGCAACAAGTCAATAAAATCAGGGGCGATATTATCGCGAGGGGCAGTTAGTTGTACGATTGACCGCTGTTGACATGGGCGCAGCTGCGAGGAACGCCCGGCCGCACGTCGTCAGCAGGTGGATTGGTCTACCTGTGCCGTTAGTACTGCAGACCTTAACCCTCAATACTTTATAATCCCAGTGCACTGCACTAATTCGTTATTATCGTCGTTGCGTGTGTAATGTTATAACTGCGTACATACGTGAGTGATGTGCTGGTGTGACGATATGAATACGTTTCTGAGATATGAGGTAGTGTCGTTTAGCAATTTGACGTAGTAAATAATGCTGTCATTAGTCAGTCGTTAAAATAGTTATCATCCATTTGAGTGATAAGGGCACGCCGGGATCTACACAGACGGAAATATAAGGCAATGAACTTGTCACGTTGTGTCCATATTTAAATGAGTGTAACCGAAATAACCAATTTCTTTTAGCGCTCAATTAATCTCTTCGGGGCGTCGTGTTTAAACCGAACTGCAAATTTGGCAAATTGCCGTTAAATTCTGCTGAATAGCTATTTTTTTTCAATAGCCAACTATTTCTATTGTTGCGAGCCAAGAGTGAATGAAGAATTGATTAACAATACGGGTCGCGCTACGAGTCTTGCGTACTCGCGTTACAAAGATAGATTTCTGGCAGAACAATGTCCAACTAACAAAGACTTCGTATTTTGTTTGTTTTATTCAAAGAAAATGTGTACAACCGATTTACGATTGACACATTTATTAAGGGCATCAATGGGCTTTAAAGAAAATAATTGACTTTTATCTATTTAAATTGTAAAAAATTCCTCTCAAACTAAAACGAAATTAGATTTTATACAAATAATTAAATTTGGTCCTCAACACCGGTTTAAGAATAACATATAAAATTAAAAATGTAGGTACAGTAATTTTTACACATTATTATATTTATTATAAGGAATTGAACCTTCACCGGAAAATACAAAAAAAATAAGTAACATATGAAATAACTCAATACAATAATTCACTAAATTATACATAAGGATTTTTTAACACTAATTGAACGCGTGCTGGGCTCATAACCTCTAATAATTAGGTATATATTAAATTGTTTATTGCGAGTCGTCAAACCATTCGTCTTTCGTCTTTTTATTAGACATTGTTTCGGGAAGACGCATTAGACAGTAATCATTTGCAGTAAAAAGTTTTCACCACAGTAGCTCTGAAAGAACTGTTTGTTTCTTTAGAAACAGATAGCAAAATCGCATTTTATTCACGAGAGTGAAAAGTAATTTCATACTAATTGTGTGTTACTAGCTGATTGTTTTTTGACGTAAGGTGGTCGGATGTTATTTTATTTAATGCTTTTGAACGATAACTGAAGGATACCAATAATTTAGTTTTTTTTAATGATTTAGAGTTAGTATTTTCCTCATACTAACTTTGCTCCCTTGTACTGTACTTATAACAGAAAACTATATAAGTCATAACAGGTATACTGGCAATATTGTTTACGATTTACCCAACTATGAAAAGACCTTAGTCGGAGTGTTACAGCTGAGCTCATTATTTCCACAGAGCTGTCGGAGTCCCGGCTCTCGATGAAAGAGACGCTGTGCCGCGGCACGCTGCGCACGGTGGCGGCGCTGGGCGCGGGCGACGCGCACCTGCGCGGCCTGCTGCTGTACCACCTGCATGCCGCGCTGGCCGAGCGCGCGCGCCGCTCACCAGACCTGTTTGAGGCGAGTATTGGACTCTACATGACCCGGTTTTAAACATCCGGCCTTACCAGTACCTACCATCACCATACTCAACTTTTTTCTGAGCACGACGGAGCCAATGTGGCTTTCCCGTTTTTTCATGAGACCCAGGAACTGTGACTAAGGCTCGTCTAGATGCGCCGCCGTAATACCTGCACATTGTCCCGGTGCCGGTGTGAAAACCACAATCCTCGCCACCTCAAAGGTCACGGTTTACATACTCAATTGTCCCTAACAGCGTCTCCATATATGACAACCTTACACTAAAGTAGAAGTCCTAGTCGTAGTAGTCGTTAACATGCTAATGCCCTGTTTGAAATGCTCCTGCCCCATTAAAAAAAATTACAATTGACTGGAACGTAACCCCTCATTTATATTTGCTCCCTCAATGACGCATACGCATATTACACGCATTCACTGCCTCCAACGCACATGTACGTTTATTTCCATAAATTTTTGGAGGGGGTGGCAGCGAATGTGTTAACGCAATATGTATTCGACGATCGCCGCATAAGTATTTTTTATCTAACTATGAACTTCTGTTTTTACCAGGTTCCAGGTACCAATTTTGGTGTAAAAGATTAACAATACCAGTGTTGCCAATTTAGCATATTTAAGCCTAAATTTAGCATAATTTTGACCGGTTTAGCCCTAAAAAGTTGCATTTAGCCCTTAGCATAATTTTTAGCACAATTGTCAAATTCAAAATTTTCAGTAGCAGTAGACAAAATAATCTTTACCCATCCATTTTTAGTTTGCCCTACCCGGTAATATTTCGTTTATTCGTTAGTCTGTTTGCCTCTTTACCGCTCGTATAAGGAAGAACAACGGAAAGAAAGTCATTTTTTAGGGTTCCGTAGTCAACTAGGAACCCTTATAGTTTCGCCATGTCTGTCCGTCCGTCCGTCCGTCCGCGGATAATCTCAGTGACCGTTAGCACTACAAAGCTGAAATTTGGTAGTAATGTGTAAATCAATCACGCCGACAAAGTGCAAAAATAAAAAGTGGAAAAAAATGTTTTCTTAGGGTACCCCCTCCCTATACGTAAAGTGGGGAGTGATTATTTCTTCATTCTAATCCTAATGTGTGATATATTGTTGGATAGGTATTTAAAAATGAATTGGGGTTTACTAACATAATTTTTTGATAATGTCAATATTTTCGGAAATAATCGCTCCGGAAGTAAAAAAAGTGCGTCCCTCCCCTCTACCTTTTGAACCACAAGTTTAAAAAATATGAAAAAAATCTCAAATCTAGAACTTTACATAAACTTTCTAGGAAAATTATTTTGAACTTGATCGGTTCAATGGTTTTTGAAAAAATCTATGTATATAAAAATGAACCCCTATTTCTCTTGGTCACGCTATAACTTGCGAACGGCTTTACCGATTTGGCTAATTTTGGTCTTGAGATATTTGTAATAGCTCAGGGAAGGTTTAAACGGTGAGAAAGTATGAAAAGAGATCGAGTAATATACTAAAAACCGAAAATATTGTTCCCCCATACAAACTTATCAACTCGAAAAAACTGTAAGCGCCGCAGGATTTCATACATCTTACGCGTTTTTGGTAAAATGGTCTCTGCTTTCACTCGAGAAAGACGGAAGCGCCGCAGGATTGCATATATCTTAGGCTTTTTTGCGAGCAAAATAGGTACTTTATATTATTCCAGTACTAAAGTCGTTAAGGCGATAGTTTCTTACAAATTATTAATAAATTAGCCCTTATTCCCTAAGATGGCTTAAGCTTAGGATGTCAAAATCTCTATTGAATGACAAGATACACTTCCTCACTTTAGGCCCGGTACCGCGAAGATCGAAGTTCGTATATGTCGAGCATTTCTCTTTTACTCCAATTTAGGCGTTAAGAGTGACAGAGACAATCGTCCAAAATTTACGAATATCGTTGTTTGCGGTAGCTTAGTTTAGCGGTAGGTATGTTTTATGTATAATTTCGCGTTTAGTTTTAACCGTAAATAAGAATCTGCACTAATATTCATCGTCTAATGCGACCGTCCCCTTCTTTGTCTTACTACTTCAGATGGGTACTGAGTGTGAGTGAAGTAGTAAGACAAATACGAACATTTCCGAGAAAATACGATAGTAAAGGATTTTTCACTACATCTGAGCCCCGAGTGTATGTTTTTAAAGTAACGAAACGTAACTTACGCATTCGAGATATTTCTTACGTCAAAAGAAACTTACACTAGAGCCTCTGTACTTTAAGCTCGCGCGCATAGTTTACTTAATATGCCGATAGATGTCGCTGTAGGTGGAACGCTCATAACCTACATGGCGGTTTTAAGATTCTTTCTGAATAATGGGGTCGGACCATACATGCCCATACATTAGGTTGAAAGTGACTGACTGACTTCAAATGACGCTGGCTGGTTATCACTCTATGTTACAACCCCTTCTTACTACTCGTGGTGGGACTGAAATTGACAACATTTTTTCGAAATTTCCATGTATAGTTGGAATCTATAACTCTTTCTTTGGTTGTCAGCGTCCTTTGTGGGCCCGTTTTTAGGGTTCTGTACTTAATATTAATATGTCAACAACAATGTATCAAATAGCCCATTTTTAACTCTTAAGTGGGAACACTTACTGTGACGGACGAAAAACTACGGAACCCTACACTGAGCGTGGCTCGACACGCTCTTGGCCGGTTTTTGAAGTTGGTACTTCACGGTGAAAGGGTTGGGTAAACTAAGTAAGTTAATTGTCTTGTCAAAAACATTATTCTTTATCACGAGCATTTCTCAATGGTGAAAAATCGTCAACATAATATTTATTAATATATTGTTAAACATACCTGTGCTAAAAATCAGGTAAAATTCATGTTGTTTTTATTTTTAAAACTGTCGGAACTAGTTACGTATAGCTAAATAAAGTTGATGTTGGTAACATAGATAGATGCTTTAATCAATTTTTTAACAATATTGTTATACAGGTCCCTGCAAAACCGTTTGAACAGTTTGTCTGTAGGTTTGGGGACATAGGTACTTAATGACTAATTATTTATTAATTTCTTAATTATAATTTTTTATTTCTTAATTAATTGTTTGTAATATATATAGCGTTTAGTAACATATATAAAAATAGTTCTTATACATATTACCAGCGGCGCTACCACAATAATCGATATTCGTAAATTTTGAACGATTATCCGTCACTCTCATGACGCCTTAATTGAAGTAAAAGAGAAAGATACTCGAAATTTAGGAACTACGATGTTCGCAGGCCAGTTCCCGACTAAAACTCTAGAACTAGAAAAGTTTTTAGGTCGTTTTATGTTAACTGAGACTAGATTTATTATTAATAAAAATGTGATAAACATATTTTAATTTAATGTCTCACAAATTTTTATTTAGCACCGTTTTTAGCATAATTTTAAAATTTTAGCAAATTTTTAGCCTTATTTCAGCATAGTTTTAGCCCTAAATGAAATTCCGAGTTGGCAACACTAAACAATACATCTAGTAAATAGACGACTGGTAGGATATAGATAGAGATATTCGTTAGATAGTCGATTAAAAAAGGGTGCTTTAGCAAGCGTTTGACTGAAGATTAATGAATTTTAAAATTAGGGAGACGTACACCTAGTATGCAGAACTTATTATAAAAATGATAATATATATTTTCAGGAGCTGAAACCAGAAATCGAAAGTACTATTGAGCAGGCCTATAGTATTTTACAAGGCGACGTGTCCGCGCCACCCGACCTCGAGCTCCGGCGCCGCTACCTCGGCCCCGGTTGCGACAAGCCCCAAGAAGAGCGCTTCTTCATCCTCGATGCTTAACCCCTTCAGTGGTAATCACGACATGTTGGCGTTACGTGACTGCGTAGTGAGTAGCTAGCAAACTACAAAGTGGGAAACCCTTCGAACGAATTTCGTTTACTTTTCTATATATCACCTAAACTTACTTTACACTCTATGATAAAATGTCAAATAACTATAATTATGACTGTTATTGAATAACGTTAAGTAACACATATTTATGATCTCTATGCAATATAAATTTCGACAACTTCTAGCCGCCCACAAACCAATAGGTCCAACGTCAAATGTAATTTTAATATGTCATACTCATAAGTACCTAATAGGTAGTTAAAATTCAAAATGACATGTAATTTTCTATGCCTCAGAAACTCAGAACGGCTATAGGATAAGATCCTAAGGTGACGGACGGCAGTTGTTACGATAAACCTGGGAGGGGGGAGGGTAAATAATCCATGAAGAAAGTGACGAAGTAAGTATCGGAAGACTTTAAAATTTGTATTTTTAAGTGACATGCAGCCACAATCTCCCCGCCTCTTGCTTTACCGTGACGGTAAAACATGACGACATTGTCTCCAGTGCCGTATATAAAATGTCCTCTGTATATATACTAATTTACATGTTAATTTACTTATGATGGTTTTAATGTAATAAATAATAATTGATTGTATTCTTTAAAATAACAAAAAATAATTATAAGTGTTATAAGTAAGCTGTTAGTAAATATTACAGATAAACATTTATTTATGAAGTATGTGGTGTTTTATTGTAACCATGTAGCATGCATGCATATCTATGTCAGTAAAATATAAACATAAATACATTTAAACATGGCAAATGGTGGCAGTGGAACGAAAGTGGCGCCAGTTGCTAGCTGTATGACTGCGTACAAAACATATTCGATGAATTACCTGACCTAAGTACCTTATAAAATAAGCAGAGGTATACGTCTATCATAGATAGTCGTACAACCTAATGTAAAAAGTAAAACCGTAGAAGTGAATACGACTTTGACTCTTTGTTGACGGCAGTAGGTATAATGTTAAGGATGTTAAGCACTGTGGCTCCTGCGGGCTTAAGTAGGTACCTAGGTACCTACACCTAGGGGACTTTTATGGTCGAATATACGAAGCAGTCAATTTCTAATGAGTCGTTTGGTCGCTTGTATACACTACCCTTAATTGTCAATACAAAAAAAAACTAAACTTAACAATCAATACGGTAAGCTGAGTAAAGGCTCAAGGGTATTTGTACAAGCAAGGGTATTTGTATGTAGGTACCTATCTATTATATATATCGTCTAGTACCTAACACAAGAGTAAAGGCTTGGGCACATAGGAGCGTTTTGAGAGCGTGCCGCGACGCTGCCGTCCGAATGTGTGCCTTATTTCGTTACATTAGCCACACCGATGTCACGCTACGCTACCGCCAGGCTCACAAAACGCGCCTATGTGCCCAAGCCTTTACTCTTGTGTTAGGTACTAGACACTAGACGATATATATAGTAGATATGTACCTACATACAAATACCTACTTAAATACATAGAAAACACCAATGTCTCAGGAACAAATATCTGTGATCATCACACAAATAAATGCCCTGACAGGGATTTGAACGCACAGGACCTACGGTTTCATAGGCAGGGTCACCCACTACCCCACTAGGCCAGACCGGCGGTTGTCAAATTCGTCGTCGCTACAATGGTAATGTAAAATCGGCTATCAACAACTGGGTTACCTACACTATATTCTACTCTTGGGCAAATTCAATACATCGGGCCCAATTACTTGAACTTTTTTTGT
This sequence comes from Grapholita molesta, assembly GCA_022674325.2. Taxonomy (NCBI): domain Eukaryota; kingdom Metazoa; phylum Arthropoda; class Insecta; order Lepidoptera; family Tortricidae; genus Grapholita; species Grapholita molesta. The sequence continues at coordinate 14,479,377 of CP053124.2, read as the reverse complement.
ACCTACCAGCAGATTGACATGTCACAACACAGTGTGGTTTATTGACCGTGTGTCCTGCTGACATATTGCTCAAGCAATTGGACCAGCATGTTATAGTTCAATTACTTAATTGTTTTTCACTTCATACACGATATATCAAACCAAAAATAGTGAATTTATGTTTTGTCTTTATCTGTCATTTTGATCATGTTTTCGTATGATACAGACAAAACATAATGTAGGTTTGATATACGTTTATGAATAAGGGGGTTCGAGCGTCGCCGCATCCAAAATTCGCATCAGTGTGACATCCACCTCACTAGAATAGGTTATGTTTATTATAATATATCCCGGTGTTTTAATTATAGCTACCCACGCAAATACTAGCCCTGACATGATGATGTAGCATATTTTTGATGTCTAGTTGTACTTGCGTAGAATGTGCTGTCTGTACCATTATAAATCGATTACAATAAGGCAATATTTCCGATTATCTTAGCCTTACCCATAACCAACGAAAAAAATCCTCAAGCGTCAAATAAGTAAATGTCATTGTCATTCATTTGTCAAATGTCAAATTGGTATGGTATTATTCGGCCATTCGTGAGTCGTGGCATTCGTCTTGAATTTAGAAGGAGAGTTTGTTTTGATGAATTGCATGTTTTAATAGATGTCAGTGTTTTTTTTTAATTATTATTATTAATAGTTAAACATAGCTCTTAATCCAATGTGCTGAGAACTCAAAAGACAGCTCTCATAACGGATAAGTAATCAGTTTATTGATGTGGTATTCAAGTTTTCAATTAACCCATTGTTTTCTTTATCGCATATTGTTGGCAAAACGTTAAATCGCATTAGAAGTGTAACGCCCATCATGGCCTGTCGTCGTCAAGCTTTACTTCTCTCTTCATCAAATTGCCATGGATATTCTTTGCTTGAATTTGCAAAACAAGAAATAATTTCATTTTTACAGAAGTAAGTACTATTATAAGTTATTATTATTATAACTTATAAGTAAAGATGAAGCTTTTGAACTACAAGTAAAAATGTTTTTGATGATGAAATTGTTTTTGAATAATTATCTTTTAATTAGTTGCTTAATGATTTATAATTAATTACTTAATGTTAAATAGGCCATAACTATTTCACAAGTTAATTGTAAACTTTATATAAGTAGCAGTTTAGAATTAAGATGATGTGGCAAACTCACCATGATAGACCAAACTAATATACGGGCAATTTCACTTTCAGGGACACCCAATTACCTTAATTGTCAAATAAAAGTTAAATCAGTGGTCAGTTTAGTGACGACAATTAAGCTTGAAATCTTTATATAAATCATCTTTATTCGCATTTTTCTATTACAATAACATGTATTATTTATGGATTGAACATAAAACAGTAGATTATATTGAAATTTCATGCTTAATTGTAGTCACTAAACTGACCACTGATTTAACTTTTATTTGACAATTAAGTTAATTGGGTGTCCCTGAAAGTGAAATTGCCCATACATCAGTGGATGTTTTCAGAAAAAAAAATACTAAATTAGCATGTACTAAAGTAGCAATTAAAGAGGTTCTTAGACTTGTCATTTGTGAAACAATCACCAAATCTATGATTTTTTATGCTTAAATTATCATTACAAAACTGACATAATTTAACTTTTACTTGTTACACTAATTGAGGTCATTTTTGTCTGAATACTCCCAAGTAGATAATTGACTTTTCAATATTATTACATAACTAATTTTGGTTTCAGGAATAATGTGAGGAATCTAATTTTCATACCTTATGCCCAAAATGACTATGATGCTTATACATCAAAAATAAAGCAAGTTATAGATCAATGGGGATTCAATGTAACAGGACTGCATACCTATCCAGATCCACAAGCAGCAGTTACCTCTGCTAAAGCAATATTTGTTGGAGGAGGCAATACTTTTCTACTCCTGAAGCGTCTGTATGACAACAACTTAGTTAAACTTATAAAAAATAGAGTTGATGAAGGCAACCTTTTGTACATAGGCAGCAGTGCAGGAACAAATGTGGCTACCATAAGCATAAATACAACTAATGATATGCCTATTATTCATCCACCTACTTTTGATGCTATTGGAATTGTACCTTTTAATATTAATCCTCATTATATTGAAATGGAAAGTGAGACACATAAAGGAGAAACAAGGGACCAGAGGATAAGTGAATACATGGAAATCCATAGTGGTCCAGTGCTTGGTTTACGGGAAGGATCAATATTGCATATTGAATCATCTAAATTAACCATAACTGGAATTGCTGGTGCTGTCCTCTTCAGAAAGTAAGACATGAACTTCAACACATTTTTAAACACTAAATTAAAATATACAGTGCCAATTTAGGTAACCTTAAACCTAAATAAATATTATAATCTATTTTTATAATTTTAGGGGCCAATCTAAAACGGAAATCCCAGTTGGAGAAGACGTTTCATTCTTATGCAAGAATATCAACGAAGACAAAAAGTAGATTAAAACTACACAGAGTTCATTGTGGGGTCATCAAATAAGTATTTCAAGTTTATTTAGCACAGTAGAGTATATTTAATTATTATTGTATTTTATATATGATTATCTGTGACTGACTATATACTAAAATATTATATTTGAAAGCAGTAGAATAAAACAACTTTATATACTACTACAGTTTACAACTATAGTTTATTTGTATATTTCATTTTACATAGTGTAAATATGACGGCACACATAAAGACCATGAAACATTTTCAATAAAGAACAATTACTAATGAACACCGCCAAAAAATAGTCCAGTCATAAGTTACACTTACAACTTTTAATGTTACATTTGTCACTTCACTCCACAGTACTTTATATTCTGAAGTTCGCAGTTAATATCACTTTAGTTTATTATGTAAAAATTAGTTTCAATAAGTCAATAAGAGTTTTTACTTGTCTATGTCATTAATCAATTGCACTTATTTCCAATGAATTTGCAAGTGCACCATTAACACCTTCGTCAGCCTGTGACAGGCGACTGCATGAGCAGCGCCCTGGCGGCGTGGAACAAGGCCGGCTGCGGCGCGGCGCGCGAGGGCCCGGTGCGCTCGGCGGCCGGCAGGTGGCACAGGTAGCGCCGCAGTGCCAAGTCCCGGCGAGCACTAAGAGCTCGAGTAATTTCACAACCCGATCCAAATAAAACGGCACGCTGACGTTTTCGCTTCTCCACTGCCACCTACAAAATTCAAGACACCCGTTAATCATCTTCACTTGCAATCAGAAGGAGAATCTACTACTAGGAACCACTCATAGAATCTACTTTAATTAAAAACTTATTTAAACATTTACCTGAATGGCAGCCACAGGATGCAAAGAGTCCATGTCTGGTGGAGGTGCAAGCTTGTCATCCTCTACATGCTTTCCATTTTGATCTGAAGTATTTTCAGCAGAATGCTCTGAGCTTGATTCAACCTTGACAGTATTTTCGGTATGTAAACTTTCAGCATTTTTATGTAGTATGTCTTGAACAGTTTCTTTGCCAGCCATGTGCACAGAGAGTCCGAGACGTGCGAGAACTCTTTCGGGTTTCCAGCGGTCACGCGCTCCACCAGTGGGCGCGGTTTGTTCACGTCTATGCACGTCTGCTACCAAACTAGCCCAGTCTACTCCAAGGGCATCTCCTAAACCAGCTGGAAATAAGAAACATGTATAATTCCATGTATAAATATAAATAAATCTGTAACAATGCTTCTATGTAGACTAAAGCCGAAGTACAGTTCATAAACTATACCTAAATATTGAACAAACCTCTAGTTCGCTCCTCCTCTAGCTCCCCATCTGATATTTCTTCAAAGTCCAGATCAGTAACATCTTCGTCATTCTTGGCACCTTGTGATTCTTTTTCATCTCCCGCGGCGCTAGTATCCTAAAATACAGGATAAAACGATCAAACTCGTAAAATTGAGGACTAAATTGTTTACAAATAAAATATCATATTGTAATTGTTGCTTAAAAAGTATAAATGTAATATCATTAAATTACCTGAGTAGATTCTTTTTCTGAGCCATCAGGTTTCACACTGTCGTCCATAGGTTGAGCAGCTTGACTATCTTCATCCATTGATGGATCCATCATCTTAAAAAATAATCATATTTGTCTTCATCATTAGAGTATTACAAATAAAGGTAATAAATTAGAGTACTAGGCTATTGGGGTGGAAAGGGTGGACGCCTAATAAAATGGTATACAATTTTATTTCCGGCAGACTGACTCGCCCTCCGCGAGATGGGCCCCAAAAAAGCGACATCAAAGATGACTCAAGGGCAACACTGATGCAAAGGGCTAAGAGTAGAGAGGTGTCACTGGACATTAAACATATAGCCAACTCGCCACTTAGGTTTCCTCATTTACCCTCGAGAACGCAGCTCTAGTGACCCCACTCTGGACGGCCGGTTAACCCTTTATAAGGCAGAGACGATATTATATCGACCACATATGCTCACTTGGAAACAACTATACTGTCTTAATATTATGGCATGGCACAATGTCGCTTGTACTTGTTAGAAATTTAACTTGCTCTTAAAATAGGCTTTGAATGTAGGCTCCCGATAGCTGCAACGAATTCTGCGATACCATGTCAATGGGGTCTTATAAAGGGTTAAGGCAAACCAGAAGAAAGGGACAAGGGACCTGTCCCACCTGTCACTCAGGTGTGTCTAGTTGCTAGTCGAACAGCTCGCTACAAGCTGCCCTGCGCTGACTGATTGGACTGGAGAAAACCAATGGCCGATGGGGTCGTCACATCCCTACGCCTTTATTTATTATTATTATTTTATTATTCTCGGGCCTACATAGACTACACACATATACACCCTGGTCATTTGCACTATGGGGCACTGATCTGTGTAATATGGCTGCTAAAACCCATTCACGGGTACAACAATATATAGGCTTTGGTGTTGAGGTTTGAAATAAGATAATCAACAATTCTCACATCATCTCTGTTCAGGATATCATCAGGATCGTCACTGATTTCGCTGAGGTCATCGGGAATCGGCTTGTCATCTACGTCAGCAGCGGGTGCGGCCGCCTCCTTGGCCCCAGCCTCCGCCTCCAGCCTTTGAGGGCGACGTTTATCTCTCATGTCCATTCTCATGCCACGATTATAATCATCTGAAAAATAATTTTAAAACACCATACATATCACGGCTCCCAATTGCATATATTTTCCGGTACAGTCACCTCTCGAAGTAGGCGGCTAATACACATTGTTTTTTACTAGATTATTATATTTGAGAGAACACATGCAACACTTAGTATTATATTTCATAAATAAACTAGAAAGTTGGGTTAATTAATGCTTTACCATGCATTCGACCGCGATGTGGTCCTGACGTGTGACCTCTGTGATGCCACCCTTCCATATCAGCGTCCTTGTCACCCCAGTCGTTCATCTGTAACCACAATTTAGGTGAATAAGTACACAGAAAATTTCACAATAGTAAAGTAATCAAATAGTAATATATACTTAAAAACATACCAAAATGACGAAAGGGACACCCAAGGAAAATGTGGGACAGGATAAAACATGGATTTTCATAGGCTCTTTTACGGTAATCAATTGATTGATACTGGTAAAGGGTTTGGTAGTAAATGCTCACCTAAGAACAGAAATGTAAGAAATATAAGTTAGCAAACAATTCATGATTGATCATCATAAGACAAATGAATTTAAATAAATTTCTTAACATCAACATTGAAGGTCTCGGTTGATGAACTGAAAATGAAAAAGCTGGGATGGGAGACATAACAGTATAACAGTGGAATCTTAAAGAATTTACCTGTGCATCGTGCATTGGCCAATGTCGATCTCTGCCCCAGTCTCCGCTGCGATAGTCTTCATTATCCCACTCTTTGTGAGGATGCATGTAGCGTTCTCTATCCATGGACCCTGAGCGTCCTTCCCAAGAATGATCGCGACGTGGACGCCGATCATCATAACCTTGAAAAAAGAACATACAATTTGTACTTAGACATGTTATTATTTGCGAGGAATGATGATATCAGACAGTACCCAAAAGCGATGAGCGTGCATATAATATAAAGTTATTGTAATGGAAAAGAAGTATGTCAGTCACCTTAGTAAGTAAAAACTAGTCGTCATAGATCTCAAGTAGTCATATGCAAAAAGGTATGTTAAGTCCAAAATGAGTGGTTATGGTTAGTAGTAGTAAAACCACTTAGTTACTACACTTCTTACCCATATCAACACCGCGATGGTCACCCATGCGGTCAGCATACATCCTATCTTCATCCTCAGGATAGCCTCTGGGGGGGCCGGGCATGTCGTATCCGGCATCGTAATGTCTCTCTCTACCATAACCTGGTGACCTGTCGTCATCTCTAGGGCCGTCGTCGTAGCGATCGTCCATTCTTTCATATTGATCCATGCCATGGTCATAACTACGGTCCATACCTATTTCATAACCATCACCTCCTTCTCTATCCATACTACCAATTCTATCTCTTTTACTTGATCTATCACGTTCGAGCCTATCTTGTTTACGGCCGCCTCTGTCTGAATGAGTATCCTGACGATCTTTAGAAGTTGTCGAATTCTTATCTGTTTCGAGAGCTCTATTAGAAATAGCCGCAAGGGCAGCTAAACGTTCCTCAGGCCTAGGTAACAGTCGCTCCATAGGTTTATTTGGTTTTTCAAGACCTTTATCCGGTCCTCTACTACCCAGGCCTCTATCACGGCCTCTACGCTTGCTGTCGTCACGTTTACTACCTTCTTTATTTCGCTCACGGCCTCTATCCTTTCTATCATGTCTATCTTTGTCTTCATGCTTTTCTTTCCTTCTTTCTAATGATCTATCTTTGTGATCACGACCTCTGTCGCGGTCCCTACTGGGAGATCGTTTTCTATGTCTATCAGTGCTACCCTCCCGTCTTACTTGCTTTTTAGGTGAAACTGGTCTACTTCTCTCTGAACTTTCCTTTCGTCTAGGGTCTTTAGGATGGCGAGGAGATCTAGACCTACCTTTTCTGGGTGATCGGCTGCGGCCGCCTCTGCGTTCCCTGTCTTTTTCACGTTCCTTTTCCCTGTCCTTGTCTCTTTCTTTTTCCTTTTTATCTTTGTCCTTGTCACGGTCTTTAACTGAGTGTGGGGAAGCACTCTTTTTGTCTCTCTTTGCCGGAGACTTACCATGTTTACCAACAGCCTTTGGTAGACTCTTGGATGAAATTGGTGGAGTGCCACCAGATTTTTTTCCTGGTGACAATGACTTTTTACCAAGAGCTGCTTTTGTCAAAGGCTTTTTCTTGGTAATATCTGTCTTTTTTAAGAGTCTATCATCTTTTTTTATATTTGTTTTCTTTGTTTCACTTCTATCTCTTTTAGTATCACTTTTTACAATTTTCTTTTTTGATGGTGCATCACCTTCTGATGAAGAACTAGAGTTTCTTTTCAATTTCCCTTTTTTTGTTTTTCTCCTTGCTTCCCTATAAAACAAACACTGCATAAGTAACACAAGCAAACAGAACCTACATTGATTGTAAAGAAACAGTCACAAAATTAACTAATTTGCTAAAAGAACAATCCTAGATAGTTAACATGTGTCAACAGTGTTATTTATGTAAGTAAATTCTATTTTAAGTGACATTATTTCATAATTTTAGAGTAATTATTTAACTATCTGCGACTAATACCATGCCTATGATTACCCTATTTCTCCTCAAAACTCATGGACCAAAAACAAGTCAGCGTAACGGACTTTAAAACCCAACAACTTAGTATCAAACAAGTTAGTTTTGCTTGGATCCTATTGTTCTAAAGAATCAAAGTAACAAAAGAAATGTTCCTAAACTATATTCCATTGAAAAAGTAAACTTTAATAAAAATTGGCCTGACAAGGTTACTGACCAATCCGTATTACGACTTTGCATATAACAACCAACCGTTTTTAGCGACTACAGGCATTTGATTGGTTTTCATATAAGCCACTATGAATATACAAGTTTAGTACAACTTTGCTTAACGACTATTGCTTTTAACGTTGGCTGGCTACAACAACAAGAGTTGTGGTTTTTACTAATAAATCATAGGTAATAAAATAAATAACTTTGGCTGCCCTGTGCATGCCCCGATTAGTTAAATTGAATTACATTAATTTTTAGCAATATAACACAATATACTGGTGTAGCTTTTTGGTTCTCTTTGTTTAAATTAAAATAATATTCAAATTGTCAATACAGCTACTTTGACTTCTGGTTAGGTAGTAACATCCCTTAGAAGTCAGTATATAAAAAAGGGCATTTGTTTAAGACCAATTAAATAGTTTATTTATATAATACTTAGTATACAATAAAACTTAAATAAGTCTGTTTATTATAAATGTTGATGATTCAGGCACATAAATCAATCTCATCTAACAATCTTTATGCACAATCTCAAGAGGAGAGGCCACAAAGGCCAAGCAACCTAGTGCAAAAATTCAAAGCTCCTAGAGACTCAAGCTCAGTTCTATCCACCTATTTATACTATAGCCCTAGGGCTATAGTATAACAAATATTGTAACTAGTTACAATATTCCTTATACCAATAGTCTACTCCTGAGGTGATGAAATTTAACACCTTGACTGCGGTAATTAGTTAACATCACAATTAACCACTTCATACAAGTTTAATTACCCTAGTACCGCAGTCAACGTGTTAAAAACTTTTTCACCCCATAAAATATATAAATGCCAAAACAGGTTAATAAATAGTATATATATAAAAAGCTAACTTAATAATGTTTCTCACCGGCCTGAGGAAGAGGAGGATGAGCTGCCATCAGATGAAGATGAAGAGACGCTTGAAGAGCTGGAACTCCTCGACGACGAGGAGCTCGACACAGGCTTCTTTTTTTCTTTACGCATGTCTTTACTAGATTCCATCTTTAACTGCAATTCAAGTTCACGCTGAAGCTGGAGCCGCCGTTTCTCCAGCTCATCGGTATCCACACATTCTAGGTCATTTTGGTCCCAATTATCGATTTCACCATCAGGACTGCGGCCAGTTCGTACGACTACTGTCGAATGCAGCCTACTTTTGGCATCATCTTTCACTAATCGTTTTTGTTCACTGTCTTTATTAGCTGCCCGTTGCTTTGAAGGGCTAATCAACGTGTGTGTGGCAGCAAATTTGCAACTTTTACCGTAAGCGCAACTTCCGTGCTGTGCCCACTGTCTACAATGTTCACTTGTTTTTTTCGCACTAGGTTTCTTGGTTCCGAGACGCTCGAAAACACTAGGTCTGTTGGCTAGTTCTTTCGTTTTCGGAATTTCGACAGTAATTTTTCTTTTGCCTTGTTTTGACATTATAATGGAAAAACATTGGTCTCACTTAGAAACGGTATTAAAACAAAATTTATTCCCCGGCGTCCAACAAACGCCAATCGCCATTCTTAGTTCTTCATTGGTTTATGGTTAGGTTGATTGGCTTATTTTATATTTTTAATATAAATTACCATAGACTAGCAGAATCGATCAGACATGTGTGAAAAATATGGCAGACATGGCAGTTTCTACGTTATCTCAAATAAACTGTAATCGTTTCTTTACACGCACTTCGGAAACATATTCATTTTACAACGCGTACATTTTAATATGTTCTTACATTTATTTAGATAAAGCGAACCTAATTTCTTACCTTATAATTAATTACTTCATATGTTGTACGATATTTTAATTATTAGAACCTTTTTAAATGAAAGAGATTTATCCTTATGAATCGGATTCTGCATATATTGATGATTGTTGTGTCGGCAAAAAAAAAAGGGTCGAACTGTCACTGTCATGTCAAGCAAGCAAGTCGCATAGCGTAGCGTAACGTAGCATACACACGCTACTCAAGTACTAAGATTTTTTCGTTACTTGTCGGCTACGGCTTATGAAAATTAATATTCTCAGTTAAATTTCTGACTACAATCTTTTAAAATGCCTCTACTTGATGGTAAAGAGATCGAAATATTTTTTGTAAGTATTTTTTTTTACTTTTACTCAATACTTATTGTGCCCCGCGTTTTAATAGGGAAAAAACGTAGCCTATGTGTAAATCCAGGGTGCCAGCTAACTCCATACCAAATTTTATTAAAATCGCCCCAGCCGTTTAGACGTACTTAGTGTATATTAGTGTAGATATACTTATGATAGTGTAATTAAAACCTCTAAATAAACAATGGTTATTAAGAGCTCACATCGGAACACTTCGATCATTCGTCGTATATGTCTCTCTATCCTTGGTGTATTATTTATAGTTTGTGGAAGTCATGAACCAAGAATGATCTCCGGGTCCACCAATCCACCATAAAAATGTTCATCTGACTGAACTATTTATTTATCTGAGTCACGGTAATAAACGAGATTAACATAACCAATTAGTAAATGATACCAATGGTGATTGCAAGTGCAACATCAGGCCAACAACATTAATAAATTGTAATTAAACAGTAAGCAAGGATGTGCTTTATTATATTTAAGTTGCAGTACGCAGACTTGTATCTAAAGGCTATGGATATCTTTACTTTGTACAGTGCAGCCCAGCCCAGCTTTCAGTGGTAAAGTGCACTTATAAATACATACATTTAAAATGTATATCATCTTAAATATAATTAATCATAATCACAGTGATTACTACTGGATATTAAGTTTTTATATTATAGATATATATAGCAAAATAATCTTTACTTGTTTTTCTTCCAGAGCGAAGAAGATTTGCCCTATGAAGAGGAAATATTAAGAAACCCATTTTCGGTCAAACATTGGCTTAGATACATTGATCACAAAAAAGGAGCACCTAAACATGAAATTAATATGATTTATGAAAGGGCACTAAAGGAGCTGCCTGGGTCCTTTAAACTGTGGTACAATTACTTAAAACTGAGAAGGGCTCAAATAAGAGGCCGTTGTATAACAGATCCCTGTTATGATCATGTAAACAATTGCTTTGAAAGGTCCTTAGTATTCATGCACAAAATGCCTAGAATTTGGATGGATTACTGCAGTTTTTTGACTGATCAATGCAGAATAACAGTGACAAGAAAAGCGTTTGATAGTGCATTACGGGCTTTGCCAATTACTCAGCACCACAGAATTTGGCCCCTGTATTTGAACTTCCTAAAAAAACATAACATTCCTGAAACAGCTGTTAGAGTGTTTAGACGATATTTGAAGTTAAGTCCTGAAGACACAGAAGAGTATATTGATTACCTCATTTCAATTAGTAAATTGGATGAAGCTGCCGTCAAACTGGCCCAAATAGTCAACAATGAACATTTCCAGTCTAAACATGGGAAGTCTAACCATCAAGTATGGAACGAACTATGTGAATTAATTTCTAAAAATCCAGATAAAATTCATTCCCTAAATGTGGATGCTATTATCAGAGGTGGTTTGAGACGCTATACAGACCAGTTAGGACATTTGTGGAACTCTCTTGCTGATTATTATGTCAGAAGTGGGTTATTTGAAAGAGCCAGAGATATATATGAAGAAGCTATTCAAACTGTGACTACGGTTAGAGACTTCACTCAAGTTTTTGATGCATATGCACAATTTGAAGAACTTAGTTTGAGCAAAAAAATGGAAGATGTTGCCAAAAAAGCAACTCCATCTGAAGATGATGATATTGATTTAGAACTGAGACTTGCAAGGTTTGAATATTTGATGGAAAGAAGACTACTACTCCTTAATTCAGTTCTATTAAGACAGAATCCTCATAATGTGGCTGAATGGCATAAAAGAGTAAAACTATATGAAGGAAAACCACATGAAATTATTGACACTTACACTGAAGCTGTGCAGACAGTAGACCCAAAACTAGCTGTTGGGAAACTGTACACTCTTTGGGTTGGATTTGCTAAATTTTATGAAGAAAATGACCAAATTGAGGATGCAAGATTAATATTTGAGAAAGCAACACAAGTGAGTTATGCAAAGGTAGATGACTTGGCATCAGTTTGGTGTGAATGGGCCGAAATGGAAATCAGACATGAAAATTATGAAGAAGCACTTAAACTGATGCAAAAAGCTACTGTGCTCCCCAGCAGGAAAGTTGCTTATCATGATGATACAGAGACTGTACAGATGCGTTTATACAAGTCATTGAAAGTTTGGTCTATGTATGCAGATCTTGAGGAAAGTTTTGGTAGTTACAAGTCTTGCAAAGCAGTATATGACCACATTATTGACCTAAAAATTGCCACTCCACAAATAATAATAAATTATGGTCTTTTCTTGGAGGAACATAATTATTTTGAGGAAGCATTCAGAGCTTATGAAAAGGGGATTGCTCTATTCAAATGGCCCAATGTTTATGATATTTGGAATACATATTTGACAAAGTTTTTGAAAAGATACGGTGGTTCTAAACTTGAGAGGGCAAGGGATTTGTTTGAACAGTGTCTTGAACACTGTCCTGCAGAGTTTGCAAAGTCCATTTTCCTGCTTTATGCCAAATTAGAGGAAGAGCATGGCCTAGCTCGACATGCTATGTCAGTTTATGAGCGCGCCACCACTGCTGTGGTACCTGAGCAGATGTTTGAGATGTTCAATATTTACATTAAGAAAGCTGCCGAAATTTATGGTGTTCCAAAAACACGACAAATATATGAAAAGGCGATTGAAACATTGCCTGAAGAAAAAGCAAGAGAAATGTGTATTTGTTTCTCTGAAATGGAAACTCGTCTTGGAGAAATCGATAGAGCTCGTGCCATATATGCACATTGCAGTCAAATGTGTGATCCTAGAATAACAGCAGACTTTTGGAATACATGGAAAGAATTTGAAGTCCGTCATGGCAATGAGGATACAATGCGTGAAATGCTTAGAATAAAGAGAAGTGTTCAAGCTACATACAATACACAAGTGAATATGATGTCTGCTCAGATGTTAAGTTCGGCTGCTCAGGCAGCTGGCACAATTTCAGATTTGGCACCAGGTATGAAGGATGGAATGAGAATGTTAGAAGCTAAGGCTGCTGAAATGGCTGTGGCAAATAAAGGGAACATCATGTTTGTGCGAGGCGAAACGCAAGGCCTCAAGGAGAGTGCAGATAAAGTGGTCAACCCTGACGAAATCGACATTGACGAGGAATCTGGGAATAGCAATGATGAAGATGATGAAATTGTCTCGGCTCCAGTTCAGACGAAAGAGATACCAGCTGCCGTATTTGGAGGGCTTGTCCCCAGTACTAGTAAAGATAGTGACTAACTAATTATTAATCCTAGTTAGTATAAATCAATCTTTTAATAATACTTATAATTATGTACATATGGAACTTTTTATTTACAATGTCTAGTATCATAACATTCGTAACAACCCCAAATTAAGATTTGTTTTTGGAAAAAAATCTATTATTACAGTCCTAAATAAACGGAAAACATTATGCTTATTGCATACACTGCAAAACTGCACTGCTAATTATCTGTAAAATAAAGTAGGTATCTTAGTAAATTTGTCTTTGGTTACCGCAATAATTACCTACTCATGAAATAAAATCACCCGATGACCACAAACGTGGCTCTGGGCATTTTCAAAATACGTTGTCCCAAACTTCATTCTACCAGATCTGGACGTGCCAGGGCTCATTTTTCTCAGAATCACTTATTTGATCCTGATTAATAAAAAAAAAGTGTTCCAAAAATTTAATTTTCCATTACGCGACCATCAGTAAAAAGTTCATACTACTATTAGTATTTAGTGGTACTACCATAATTAGGTGGCGTAATGGAACGGGGATTTCGGGACACTTTTTTTTAATAATAAGGATCGAAAAAGATCGTGATTCTGAGAAAAATGGGCCCTGGCATGTCCAGATCTGGAAGAATGAGGTTTGGGACGTTTTTTGAAAACGCCCTGCTGGGTTCGAAACATCCGGATGAAGTTTATAATTAATATACGCGATATAATCCGTTACAGTTGTTTTATTTCAACAGTATCTGAGTTGTAAAAAAAATTCAACTACCGAGATATAAAGAATGGATTAATCTATTAAATTTAACTGAACTTGCGTAATAAAGACATTTTTAGATTTATTTTTATCTTCAATATGAATTAAAATTTATTACAATTACCATAAAGCCTTTTCATTAAAACGATTCGTCATCATTATATCAGCCGAAGGATGTCCACTTTTGGACATAGCCCTCCCCCAAAGCAACCAGTGACCGGTTTTTCGACACCCGCATCCAGTGGATTCCCGCGATCTTTACCACGTCGTCGGTCCACCTTGTGGGGGGTCTGCCCACGCTGTGCCTTGCCTTGCATAATATTTGTAAATGATGTCAATCATTCCTGTTATTTCTGAGGATCATATGTCTGTATGGGACCAATTACGTAAAAGTAATACAAATGGTCAAAAATAAGCGCAGTTTGCCGTTCCGGCGCAACGCGCAACGGCCGAATCGCCTCAGCTAAATGGCATTGTGTTATGACGCCATAACAAGAAATTCACACGTCCTGATAAATTATTAATAAAGAAAATTCTAATTTTGCCTGTGAAAAGTCGATGGAATTCGAAGTTATCTTTTTTTTTAAATTTAGGAGTTAAAAAATGATGTGTCATTTTTATAAATCCTGTAGCTTTTCATAAATGAAATGTATCTTTCTAATTTGTTTTTTACGATATACTAGTGATTTTCTATCTATATAACTAAGTATCATTATAAAATTCAACACAGAAGTACCCCAATTAAATTATATTGGTTTAAGAATGACAGAAGCATGTAAGAACTAAAGAGAATAAAATACACTAATACAATATTGTACAATTCCTGTATTAATGAGATTATTTAGATTAAAACAAAATGAATGATACACATATTTCAAATTATATCTCTTGGTGGTGTGATAAAGTGTAACGAGTTTGAATACATGCTTTGGTGTTGTGAGTAATTTAGAATACTGATATCATTGTGTACTCCTCCAAACATAATAAGTTCACCATTTCCCTTAACAAGTGAATACATAACTAGCTCCTCAGGTGCTCCTGTCGTTTCCCCTAGCCGGGGACATAACCAGGAGACATAATTAAATGAGTTGCCATTTAAAACAGTTGATATATCCAGCACATGCATTGTTAAAGTGTTTCGTTTGATCTT
This sequence comes from Grapholita molesta, assembly GCA_022674325.2. NCBI lineage: Eukaryota > Metazoa > Arthropoda > Insecta > Lepidoptera > Tortricidae > Grapholita > Grapholita molesta. The sequence continues at coordinate 14,464,259 of CP053124.2, read as the reverse complement.
TTTCACAACAGGCCTATGTTGATTTTCAGCTTCAACAGGACGTTCATCCTGCCTATTTTCAAGATGAGCAATTTGTCTTTGATTGATCAGATCATTTTCAGGGGGTGAAGCATTTAAGCTATTGTCACAGGCAAATGCTGCCATCCTATATTTGTTAGCCTCCTGCAGTTGACGAACTATCTTCATTCCTTTATTCTGAAAATGAGGAAATCATTTTGTTAGACATTACCCATAACTTTATTTTTTTTAATTGGTACTACTTATACTACACTTCACAAAGTGAGGTTACTTACCTTGTTTTTATTTCTCCTCAAAAGTGTTTCTTTCCTACCTAAGTCTAAGGCACTGCCAGACTGTTTTGAGTCTGAACTTGAACCAGCAGCAGCATTGTTAGTTATTGAACTTGCATTTTCATCACTTGCTTTTAATATTGGAATTCTTCCTGGTTCATGGCTGGGACCTGCAACTGGCTCATTACTTTGATTCAGTTGTTGTCTAGCAGCATTCAAAGCTTGTCTTGGTAAAACCCCTCTTCTTCCATTTATATTTTGGTCTCTGTCTAATGGCCTCTGTAAGCTTTGTTCCACTCTCACTGAGACAGGAGCACCTTCGGGTCTGCTGAGAGCTGAAAGTCTTACAGCTGACGTAACTAAAGGCTTAGCACAGTTCCAACCATATCGTGTTCTGCTCAAACTGACTATCTTGTCTCCAACCCTACATGCAGGGTTACACCATATGTTGGCTGCAGCCCATTCTTTATTTTTTACAGCCAATTCCTTCCATGTCCAAGTTGGGCCCTTCATAGTTAATATCCAACAATCACTGTACACAAACCTATTATGTAAGGTCTGCACCCCTCCTAATAACATAACTTTATCAGAGTCCAGAAGCACAAGTGATTGGGCATACCTAGGAGAAGGCCTTGGCTTAGTTGTTGCTTGTTTTTTCCAGTTTAGAGTAGTCAAATCCAGCACCCACACGTCATTAGAGCATTGGATCTGATAGTTTTGTGCAGGAGACATTACAAGCCCTCCAAATACCACCATTTCATTATCCCGAATGCATGCCGAATGCCCTGCCATTGGTGGTGGACTGTTGGTAGCATTAATCAAGATCCACTTATTAGTGCTGACACAGTAGAAATGTATATCATTAAACATGGTAACATTCTGATAGTACTGTGACAGTGAAGGATATGTCCACCCACCAAACACAATGAGGAAGTTTTTGTAGCTCACCATTGATGTGTAAGCTTTTGGCACTGGGTATGTTCCTGTAGCCAGTGGCCTCACCCACTGCCTCTTGGACAAGTCAAACCTCCACAAGTCATTGAATGATGTGGCGTTGGTTGTGCAGCCCCCAAATATGTACATATTATTGTCAAGTATACAAGCAGCATGGGAGAATCTTCGTGTTATGGTTGGTAACAAATCTGTTGCAGCTATTTTCTTCCATAATATGTTAAATTCTCCTACCGCTTTAACGAGCTTCATGGACGTTTTACGCAAGACATCTGTAAGAAATATAATCTTATCGTAAACGATGTTTTCAATTATGACTGTCTAGAACTACGATTATAGCTTTTAAATAAATTACTATTAATCAAGAACTTACTCTCTGCACAATTGTACCATCTTTTGCAAACAGTTTTACAATTTTGTAGATCTTTATATGGTGGCAAGAACCCCAAAATAAATTCTAATACTTCGTCTGGCAGGTCTTCGACGGTACTCCTCAATGATTGCTGTTTTATAGGTTGATGAATAACTTCCATAATTTTTTGTTTATCTCGTCTTCATACAATTTTAATTTATAACAATATTTAGATTGTTTTTTATTCTTTGACCCTAGTTTTCCTCTTAACATAAAACCTATTGTAAATGTAATGGAATTCAATACAGAAAACGACAACACTGTCACATTTGACGTTTGATTTTTGATAACAAATATTGCGTTCAATAGTAGCCACATATTATGAAACTCATGTATTTTTATTATTATCAACCAAACTTTACTTACGCCTGCGTAACGTGTGGTTTAAAAAACTAGATTTGTGTGAGGTTTAGAAGTACCAATGGACTGAATAAGAAAGTAAGTACTTAAACTTTCGCAGCAAGCAAGTTATTCCGACTTTGATACTTACTATACTTCGGTACCGCGAACATGGAAGTTCGTATATTTCGAGCATTTTTCTCTTTTACTCCAATCAATGCGACATGAGAGTGACAGACACAATCGTTCGAAATTTACGAATATTGTTGTTCGCGGTAGCGCCGCTGGCCCGGTACCACGAACATCGAAGTTAGTATATTTCGGGCATCTTTCTCTTTTACCCCAATTAAAGCGTCATAAGAGTGACCGCGACAATCGTCCGAAATTTACGAATATCGTTGTTTGTGGTAGCGCCGCTGTCTATTTCGTAAAGCGTAAGTGGTATGTCACAAAAATGTTTTATGTACTACTGCTATAGACAATATATAATTTTAAAGGGCAATATCTGAACGGATATATATTGTTTTAGATATAGTTAAAAACACTCACTTCAAGTATAAAAAGTCACTAAATAAGTCCGTCATTGTATTTTATCTGTTTACATTTTCATTTCAGTTAAAACCGGGAATTTTAAGTGTTGGTGTTAATACATGGGTAATCATTATGTGTTTCTATCAAATAATTAATAAACGATAATATATGGTATGGTTACATGCTCGAATTCTAAAAAGAACATTATAAATACGTAGTGTTTTAAAGTAAATAAACTGTTTTGGGTGTGACAGAACTTGACAGATAACCTATTACGATCACAATTTGGCCGCAATTATTGCGGATTTGGGCGGGAACGTTAAAAAGAATAGGCGCGCTTTTGAAATTAAATTTTGTAAATTAGTTTTAAATTCTAGATTTGTACATTTCTTTGTATATTTCTTATGTAAAATAGTCTATATAGTGTTAGTTTTGTACATATTACGTTAGTGCGTTTCCCCATAATGGGGAAGCGCACGAGGCCAACTGACCGTAAACGATCGCGAGTTACGGGTGAGTCTCTTACAGAAGGAATAGATCAGGACTTACCTTCTTCATCATCATCGACGACTTCACATATTCTGATGCTGAAAATAATGATCGTCCACTAGCGAAGAAAGAAAGGATAAAAGTACACACCTTATAAAGCAGGAAATTATACAGATTTTATGACGAAAACTCGCAGAAGAAAGATATTATTTTCTTCCTCAATCGCGAAGATGATAACACTCAAATTACAGATCAGGATAGGTTGGCCCTATCTAATGGCATCAGAAAACATTGTGTTTCAGGTGTAATGCATCTGAGGTCAATTAATGCATTCAAAGAATTGGTATAACTTTCGACCTCCCTAACAACGCTAATGTTTTCTTAAGAACGAAAAGCTCCTAAACGAATTGAGGATGGTTGGTTCAATACCGGCTGCCGAAACAGAAGCCACTGGGGTTCTCACATCTGTACCTTGCGATTATTCCAATAAAAAATCTTTCAGCTTATTGCTTCTAGTAAAAAGTTATTAGTGTGAGACGTTTCATGCGACGGGTAAAAGACGCTCAAGGTGTCGTTTCCTTTCTTCCAACACAGACAGTTGCTGTTACATTTGCTTCAACGCAGCTCCCAGTATGTTACTTTAGACCACTGGAGACATGAGGTAGGAGTTTATGTTCCTCCTGTTAAACAGTGCCTGAAGTGCATGAAATTCAACCACATTGCTAAATTTTGTAAAACAATGAAACTTGCTCAATTTGCTCAGGCAACCATAATTTTAAACAATGTGACAAGTCCAAAACTCAATGTGCTAACTGTGGCGGTGACCATATTGCAATTTCTACCACATGTCCACTTAAAAACAAAAACTAGAGAAAACAAAATAAAAAGCAAAAATGCAAGATATTCTGATCTTTTAGTGCAGCTCAATTTCCACAGCTAAATTCAAAATACATTGATACTCAAATATCCAATTTAATTAAATCTGACAAATTTATGAATTTATTAGTTGAAGCAATGCTTGAAATATGTTCAAAACCTGATGTGCCAAAAAACTCTAAAAGCATTAGAGAAATTTTAGATAACACTTTTAAGAAAAAACACCTTAACCTTTTTATGGATACATTACATATATAGTGCAATGGAATGCTCAAAGTTTAATTAGTAATAGGCTAGTTTTAACAAAATTTTTATATGATAACAACATACATATTGCCATAATCTCTGAAACATGGTTGAAACCACATCAATTTTTTCTATCAAAGGGTACAATATTATTAGAAATGATTGTGGGAACAACCACAATGGTGCAATTTTAATTCATAATATTATAACACATTCTCAAATTACAACTCATTTTGATAGTTCTTTACAAAATGTTTGTGTGAAAATCAAAATTAATAACAATGAATTAAGTGTCGTTAGTTTTTACAGTCCATCTAATACAAATCCACCATTTAATAAAAATAATCTAGACGTTTTGTAAGTCCATTCCTAAACCTATGATATTTGGAGGCGATTTTAATGCTCATCATGTCTTGGGGATGTGTCGACACCTGCCTCGAGGTAAGGATGTTTTAGATGTTATTGATGAAAATGATCTTGTTCTTTTGAATAATGGCAGTCCACTACAATTGGTTCTTCATCTTGGCAGCTAATGCTCTTGATTTAACTTTAGTTTCTCCATCTTTGGCACTTTCATGTGATTGGTCTGTTTATGATTATCCTCTGGGTAGCAGTTATCACTTGCCTGTAATTATAAATTTGGTTGTTGGAAATAAGTAATCTACAGAATAATATACAATGCAATAATGTACATTTACCATTTCAGCATAATTACAAATTAGTTAATTGGAAAATATATAGTCAATTAATGGATTCAAATTTAAAAATATTGACTTTAATGCTATGCTCCACCAGAATCCTACAATTTGTTTTGTAACATAGCATTCTGTTGCTGAACAACAGTCAATTCCACAGTCTACCTCCACTAATAAATGTAATAATGTTGCTAAACCTTGTTTACCAAAACATTCTAAGTGTCCTAGTTTACCCTGGTGGAACTCAAAGTGTTCAGAAGCTGTTCAAAACTCAAAGAATGCTTATATATATTTTAAAAAACAACCCTTCTGAGGAAAATTATATTGAATTTAAGAGATTGCGAGCTTTAAAAAAACTAATACTTAAAACAGAAAAAAACCAACAGCTGGATGGAATTGTGCAACCTCATTTAATAGATGTACCTCATTGTCATTGGTATGGAAGTACATGCGTAAATTTAATAAATCATTTACTCTTAATAATTCTCTTGATGATAGTTGGATTCCAGATTTTATATGTAAATACACTCTGACTTTGTTTTGAATGAGCCGTTAAATTATAATAAAACTGATAATATTGGAAATAATTATTTGACTGATCCATTTTCGTATCAAGAACTCCATTCTGCGTTGTTTTCTAGAAGAGATACATCCCATCCCATGGTCTAGATGGGATTCATATATACTTTTAAAAATTAACCCCAAATTGTCTCATAATCTTTTAAACTTACTTAATCGTATGTGGAAGGAAAACTTTATACCTGAGGAATGGAAAACTGATTGTTTGGTTCCAGTTTTAAAACCTGGTAAAGATAAATTGTTGCCGGATTCGTATCGACCCATAGCTCTTACGTCTTGTATTGGAAAGATATTTGAACAGCTTTTAAAACAACGCCTAGAATTTTATGTAGAACAAAATGGTCTTTTACCTTACAACCAATTTGGTTTTCGCAGAGGTCAGTCTTCTCGTGAAAGCATTTGTCAGCTAGTATTAGATGCTCAACACAGTCTGTATAATAATCAATATCTTTTATGCGTTTTCTTTGATATTGCTGGTGCTTTTAACAGTGTTAATATTTCGGTTCTTTGTAACGAGTTGTCAGTGATAGGGATACCTGGGCAATTAATAAACTGGATACAAGCATTTTTTGACCAATAGAAAAGTATTTGTTAAATTTAATAATCATTATATGGTCCAAGATGCTCGTCGTTAGGAGTATGTCAAGAGAATTCTGTCTCCATTAATATTTATCTTATATATTAGACGATTGAATCTTATTTTGGGATCAGAATGTAAAAACTTTACAATATGCAGATGACTTAGTAGTTTATACATCTGGAATGGATTTAAATCAATTAGCTTCTACTGTAAATAACGCACTTTCCAGTTTATATAAATACTTTCATACCTTAATTTAGATGTTAATCCTACTAAATCAAAAGTCTTCATTTTCGGTCGTAAATGTGTAGCTACACCTAATATTTTGTATAACAGAATTCCATTGCCTATATATAGTGAAGTAAAATTTTTGGGTGTAACTTTTACTCCAAAACTCGCATTGACAAAATACATTAATAATATAACAACAAAAAGCAAACAAGGCTTAATGTATTAAAATCTGTTTGCGGGACTACTTGAGAACAGATCCCAAAATATTGTTAGTGTTATACAAATCTCTCGTTCGTAGTCACTTTGAATATGGTTTTCTTTTTGTTTTGCTGGAGATAGTAAATTAGTGAATAGTTTGGACAAAATACAAAATAAATGTATGCGCACAATACTAGGTGCCTTTAAAACTAGTCCTATTGCTGCTTTGCAAATCGAAACAAAACTGCCACCCATTAGTGTTCGATTCCGTTATTTGAAAGAAAGATTTATCTTGAAGCTTCATAGTTTGCCTAATAATGATCTTCTTACCAATTTAATTGCTTCTCAATCTGCTCCTTATAACAACATATGTTTATTTTGCAAGATTTTTCTTACTTTTTCATTCTCTTGAAGAGTTTAATATACATTTGAACGATGATGTTCTTCCTTGTTATGCAGGCACATTCCAAAGTAAATATGCCGCAATGAATATTGTAATTGATTCAAGCTTGTCTTCTAAGGAGGAAGTTTATCTGTTATTGTCAGAATGGACTAATTATAAATTTATTTATACTGATGGGTCCAAAAATAATGATGCTGTATCATTTGCAATTTACCAGACCGAAATCAATAAGGGAGTGGGATACAAAATTAATAAATATGCTAGCATCTTCACTGCTGAAACAACAGCCATCCTTTTTGCTTTAAAACATATTATGGAAAATCAGTTGAACAAAAATTGGGTAATAGTCAGTGATAGTATGAGTGTCTTAAAAAGTTTGTCAAGTAACAAAATGAATGCTAACATTAACTACCTGATTTTTACTATTAAAGAATTATGGTGGAAGTTATCCTTAACTGACACTGTAGTACAATTCGTTTGGGTACCTTCGCATATAGGAGTCTTAGGTAATGAAAATGCAGATTTTTAGCCAACCATTGTTAATATTTCTGATTCATGTCAAGTTTAACCATCAAGGAGTTGGATGTCGCTTTGCCGTATACGGATATGATATCTAATCTTAAAAAGCGCATGATTAGTAATTGGGGAAAACATTGGTATTTTTGTAGAGAAGTTGAAAATAAAGCTCATATATATTCTTTGTTAGACGTTCCTGTTAATAGTACGCCATGGTTCTTAGCTTAAACATTTTGTTCATAGAAATTTCTATACTATAATCAATCGAATGCGCATTGGTCATTATTGCCTAAATTTTCATCTTCATCGAAAAATATAGTTTCTTCCTTATTGTGATCGTTGTCAAATGAATGAAGTTCAGTCTCTCGACCACATCATTTTCGTTTGCCGTCCTTCGGCATTCAGCGCCTTGTGCTGATGGATGAGCTGCTTAATATTTATGAGGCATCTAATATAATCCCGCTGTCAGTACCAGATTTGCTAAGAGAGCCTACCACGTATATGTCTTTGTATAAATTTGTACATAACACCATAAATAAGTTGTAAATATTTTAATACAATTTTTTTAATTTTAGGTTCTTAATGCAGATAACATATAAATGTAAATTGTATATATTTAAAATAAATCTAAATATCGCTACTAGAATATTTCAGGATTGTACTGTTTGGAAAGGACAATAATTAAACTGGATTATGAGATTGAACGTACGGTTTTGACTTAATTAATGGATGATACATACATACTGAAATTGTATAAGAAAATAAAAGTAACTGAAGACATTGAACTCGGATTTGACCTAATATGAATAGTACTTACTGAAGACGTTGACCGGATTGAACTTATGAAAAAGAAAACAAACTACTTATGACAAGGCAGTATGGCTTAGAGCTTTAGCCTGTCCAGATGGACGAAAAAAAAAAAAAAAAAAAAAAAAAGCAATTATTGCACTTAAATTTGGATATTATTGAAAATAAGCAATGCAGCTTCAAGCTAGTGCGTTGCTGGATAAGCTGAAACATTGTCAGAAGGCTTTATCGTTTAGTGAGTTGCAGCTAACTACATCTCAAAAGGTTTGTCGCAGATTCTAATTAATGGTCCATTCGAATTTACTATCATTGTTGATAAACATTATGTAGGTCAAGGTATTAAAACTGGTTTTAGAACTTTTTGGTTTAAAAATATGTTAATCCAAACTGTCTGATTAATTATAAAAGCATTAATTGGTTTTTGGTTCTGTTTTACAATGTCTTTTATTTTGATAGTAAAAGTGGTTTAAACCTATACCTTAACGATGGCTGTGCTAACTTTTCTAGTTCTATTAGTTACATATAAGCGATTTCTATAGTCTACACCTTAATGAAATACAATATTATTTAAAATTTTACTGATTTATATTGGCAACTGTTGACCTTGACATCTAATTGCATAAGGGACTACTACTCTAAATAAATAATGAAAAAAACAAAAACATAATAAGTAACATAATATACTGCCTCAGCATGTCATATCCTTTATTATATTTTAGGTTGTATTATGGAGCCTGGGAGTGGTAGGCACAAGTGCTGTAGTAGTGGGGATATTGTCACGATACTTAGCACGAAGAAGAGCCAAGCCCATATTGAACCCTCGGATACAAAGAGCAATCAACAAGCGGATATCTCGAATGAGGAGTCCCAGTGGAGGTAACATCACACTATGGAAAATTGGCTATAGAAAGAATCTCATAGAAAATATACAACTTTGGCTAATATCTTTCATTTTATTTTCATGACTAATTTATTTTTCTGTGTATAACAATCAAAATCCTTAAATATTTGTATACTCATATTGATAGATTTGTATTGATTTTGTTAATAAGGACAACTCATCCACTACTTAGGGATTAATTTCAAAAGTTCTTTTAAATACTTGGTATTTATTTTCTGTAGGCATGGGATCAGTTGCAAGTAGTGGAGGCCGAAGCAGTCCACTGGGGTTTAGCGAGAGGTTGTCACTAGCTTCTGGGTCTATTGGATCAGGAGGGGGAGATGCCGCCCCACTTTCACCACAGCAACTTGGTGTTATGGGTAAGTTCACCAGTATTCTTATTAAACCTTTTTAGGTTTTTAGGTTCAAATTGACTAAATATGGATATTAACATATTCACTGTCACCAATGCACATGTGCGTTCATTTCCATACATTTGGAGAGGGTGGCAGCGAATGTGTTAATTAATTCTGGCTACAGGCTATACAGTGTAGATATTTTATGCATATCCAAAATGTATTGACTATTCTAATATTTTGTGTCATGGCTCTTGTTTTTCTAAGACAACAAAGAAAAGATGAACCACCCACTGTACATAACTGGTTGTTTTATCTTTACTTCATCACATGCCATTTAGACCGATTTGTACTCTAATTACTTGTAGAAAAATGTTCAATGTGGGGTTGTATCAAAGAATTTACAGCGCCATCTATTGTTGAGTAGCCAAACATAGTTCAAAATTTAAACTGAATGTAACTATTTGGTATGTAAAAATGTAAACAGATGGCGCTAACTGCTACTTCTTAAGGTAAGGTGCTTGAGTGAATATATATTAGGTATTTTATAAGTTTATAAGTGTATGTGTTTCAGTGAAATGGTTTCATCTTTGATATATTATGTTACATTCCTTTTAAATATAATCATATGCGGTACTTAACAGTTATCATATCACTATATCATATCTACTTGGTACGGGTTAACAAGCAAACAACATTTTGTTTAACATTAAACTATTGTTTAGAGATTTAGTTTAGTAAAAACAATTAGGTAGGTACTTGATATTATTTTAATAGTAATATTATTTATTATGTCATTTATACCCGAGCGAAGTCGGGTTCTCATCTAGTAAATAAATATATTCGCCTTCTCATCTGGTAAAAAAATCTAACACAAATCGACCTAGTCCTATAGTAAGCTCAAGGACTTGTAGGTACTAGACGACGACGACGAGAAATAGTACTTAAGTATCGTGATTGGGTATTATCTTTTTGATAAAATGTAGCTAGTAGTAGCTCTCACTAAATTTCGTTAAAGGGTTGGTCACATAGGCCGCGTTTTGTGGCGTGGCGCCGCGGGGCGCGGCGCCGCCGTCCGAATGTGTGCCTTATTGCGTTACATTAGCCACATCGCTGTCACGCCCCGCTGCGCCACGCTCTCAAAACGCGCCTATCTGCCCAAGCCTTAACGCCTGAAAATGTTAACGCCTGAAATTAGATGAAACATCCTCATGTGACTGAACTCACGAGCAAAATAATTTTCTCATTACATTCGCTTCGACGTTACCAAACAAAGGTGAAAGTTATGCTTGCCCTTTTTCTACTAAATCTACTTCTAAATTAAGTACACGGGCGCATGAATCACACAGAGGAAAATAAAAAACCAACTTAGGTATCCTGAAAAAAATCTATGAACTTTGTCGTGTGAGGCCAGTATAGGGTCGCATGCATATCTTGATCACTACGTTGGCGTAACTACGTCTGTTGTTTTACTTGACCTAAACTGTGCTATTTGTGACATGTTTATGTCATCTTTATACCTACCTTCATACTTGTAGTTGTATTGGTAGCTACAGAAAATTGTACTTTAAACTTTATTGGATAATGTCTCAATTTGCCCAAGGAAGTGTTGTGTTAGATCGTCCTCTCGGATTTGAATTGATGCTATTGCAGTTTTCCGCTGTACTACGTACTAAGTTCACAAGTTATGTAAATATAAGTAGTAAGTATCCAATTTAGTTTACTTTAAGCGATTTAAGAACAAAAGCGTAAACATACACAGGCGATACACTCTATTTTTCATTTCGATAGTAGTAGGTAATTTTCAAAAGTTGTAGAATAAAAAGTAGCTCAGTTTTATGAGCAAAAGCGATCCTTACTCTTAAAGCCGCGTTGTCGGAGACATGCGGTATTGTTGTTCTGTACAGATTACCTACCTACGTCAGCCACACTGAAATTTTTACCTAATTTTACCTAAAAATCTACTGAACTAAACGTCAAAACAATTTGTTCAAAACAGCTTCAATGTGAAATATCCTTTCCTACCTATCAGCCACGGACGTCTACTGCTGGACATAGGGCTCCCCCATAGACCGCCACCTGAAGCGATCTTCAGCATACCGCAGCCAGCAACTCGCGGCGACCCGTACGAGGTTATCCTTCCGTCTAGTTCGTAGAAGTCCGACACTGCGCTTTCCTATATGTGGTCCCACTCTAAGACTTTTCTGTCCTAACGGCCATCGACTCTCCAGACTACGTGGCCTGCCCATTGCCACTTCAAGAATGCAATTCTGAGAGCTATATACAATTGTCCATACTTTGACTCTTCTACGAATATTCTCATTTATGATTCTATCGCGTAGATATACTCCGATCATAGCTATTTCCATTGCTGTGAGTTGTGATCGACGAAGTTGCAGATCCATAGGTTCTTTTATAAGACCTTAACATTGAGGTCGAGTGTATGAACATACAGAAAATGCCGTTGCACATACTTACATAGGTAAGAGATGATAAAGTTATAAGTGTAAAGTAGACGAGACAAAAGACACATGTAAAAAAATTCCAAATTGGATCCAGTTTGCTTATTTACGATGACACCTACCTCAGCTTCATCACGCATATGTCATATGTCGTGATAAACACTCGGTTGATGTTCCATCGTAGATACAGTTAACTGATGATTCGTAACCTTTATTGCAACGCCATAAAGCCTATCAAGAGTCAGTTAAGTGTGTTTCTGGTAGTATCTCATAATCGGGAGTCACCTTGCGCCCACGCCACTGTGACTGTCGGTGACGTAACCTTTGACACAATATTTATAGCAGGATCATTTGTATTGTCAACAACAACTTTACGTTCAGTGTAGTATTTGTCGTATAAATTATATACCTACTTACTTAAATCCAAATATAACGTAATTGCTCAATTGATATAATTAATAATTAATAATAATAAGGCTAATGTAACAGTCGCTTAAGTTTACATATACGTTACATATATGTTACGAGAATATAAATAAATAATATATATAATGGAAAGTAGTTGGTACATACACATACAGCTTGCCATAGGCAGGATTAATACAATAAGGCATTCCCTAGCGGTTAGCTTAGCTATCAGACTTTTCTTGTGAATTTCGTGAAAATTCATGCTCTTTTTTTGTGATTTATGAGTTTCGGATGTTATTATTTATTTTCACGAATTCATTATCTATCGCAATGAGTATATAAGCTCACACAGCTCGAGAATAAGAAGGCATTACCTTGACTTAGCAGAAACGTACTCGATAGCGTAGCGTAAAATATTATTATATATACATATATTGAGAAATTATACAGACTCTAATACGAGTAAATCTATTTAAAAAACTTGACGTGATGACGTATGTCAACTGTGGTAGCTCATGGCAGTGCTACTGGTCTCATTTCTTTGGACATACACTTTACAACTTCCACGTTTACTTGCATGCGTTGTCGCTGCAGAAGACCCCACGTAACTCAATAAAGCCCATGAACATAAGTTAGACCTAGACCTCCAAAACTAGTACATAGTCGCTTCCCACACTAGCAATTACATCGAGTATAATGTTATCATAATATTATTACACGATTTCAATGCTTCATTGTTTTACCTTACCGCGTTATTATTTTAAACTATTCTCCTTGTTTAATAAACATAGAAAATGTACCTAAGAATCGTACAGTATATATACCTACGCAAATACCTTCCTTGCAACAAATAACTAATTATATCAACATTATAATCGCGTTTTACATATACGAAAAGCGTTACCAAAGTAAAATTATATGTGTGTCTTATAACTTAAAACCAATTGACAATTGATAGGCCTTCATGTAAATTCGTATTATTTTCGGTATTTAATCTTTAACTTTGAAGAAAAAGGCACGATTTTAATTTAGTCACTTCATATCCATTGATTAGTAGTCTGTTATTGCGATTGGTACCTATAGCCCTTAGTGAAAAGTTGTATTTTCAATTTTGTGTCCTAAAATCTACTCTTATAGATATCCTTTTAGGTATAAGGAGCCCTTAGTCTAACTAATCCAGATAATCTATTTTAAATACCATGCCTTATTCTGTTGTTATAATTTACGGTATACGGTTTTCTGAGGTAACTAGGTTACAGCGATGTCCAGTCCAATACAAGCCGATTTCCGCCGGCGTAACAAATTATCCCACTGTTCACCAGTTTTCCTTGGGCTGATGAAAAAAATGCAAAGCCATATTGGGTCTAAGAAAATAATTAAACCGTCGCCAGAGCTAGATTATTTTTAGATATATATAATGCTAAGTTACGATTCTAAATTATTAGTAGTATCTTCTTTCGGGTTACATGATTATGGATTGTATACCTATTTCATAAAAGGACATTTTCTTAAATCGTAATATAAGCAGGAGAGACATGCAGCGATGATGGATGCCGTTACCGATCTCAGGCAGGATCTCTCACGAGTAACGAGGTTATTTGATGCCAGCTATGCCGAGATATTTCTAGTAGGTATGAAACGATTCAGTAGTTTCATTTGGTCACTATGAATGGTGTTGTGATTCCGCAATCCATTTTAAAATCCAACTAGACTGGTTTTTTATTACGTATTATGGGAATATGCACAATTTTTTGAGTGTCAGGACTTCCAGGTCACTACACTAAAACTAGCAGGCACAATCCTAGTTCATCCTAGTTATTAGATTTTATACGTTTAAATTCAAGACAGAATGAATTAATTCGATAAGGAAGTTCTTCTAAACATCTGGTTCGGTTAATTTTGTTATTTGCGCCACCGCAAAATTATGTCAAACCAAACTAAATAATTAGACAGCAAGTTATTATAATTTAAACGCGTTGGGGGACAAACATATTGTACTTAGGTAACTAATATCATAATATGAAGCCATCTCCGTAGTTTAGGGACCAATACAAGTTTGACTCAAACTGTTTGAGTTTAAACTTCGAACGTTAATAACTGCGAGTTTGCATTATTTACGACGGAGAAACTTAATGTGTTATACCTATTTTACATAAAATGTATATACTTAAACCCATACTAAAGCCAGATCTTTAGAATTAAAAAAATATATGCTACGTCTGGAAAACCCTTTTTTCGTCGGTTAAAATCGTGTATTTAGCTGTACTTTAATGATTTTTTTCATGTTTTCTGGACTAGTAGTTCTAAGGGTAGAGAGTATGGGTGGACATGATTTTTTACTTCCAGAGCTGTTATTTCCGAAAATATTTAATTTATCAAGAAATGTTTAAGACAAACTCGTTATAATCTTATTTAAGACACCTAACACACTTAAGGTTTGAACCATAACAAAATTACCTCCCCACTTTAAATACCTGTAGAGGAGGTACCCTAAAAAAATATTATTTAATTGTTTATTTGACCCACTTGACCGCGTGAAAATGGAAACGCGGCTTGGTATGAGAATGATATCAATGTAAAAAACCCTTTACTATGCTATCCCTTAATAATGCAGGTGCTCAAGCAAATTAATATTACATTACTTACACGTACTATTACCGAAGAAACTTATAGGTATTTTATCTCCATTCATCCTCGTAAGGCCAGCAACAAAAGCAGTGGAGATTGAAATTTGAAATATTTGTATCTCTCTGTCTAAATGTATCTATCATCACTCTCTGTATCTATCTATCAACTTCGGACGTACTTTCTCCTATCTTTAATATACTGCAACCAGCGACCCGTACGAGATCATCGGTCCATCTAATTTGTGGACGTCCGACATTGTACTTTCCTATACGTGGTTCCACTCTAAGACTTTCCTGCCCCAACGGCCATCGACTCTCCGGGCTACGTGACCTGCCAATTGCCACTTTAACAGTGCAATTCTTCGAGCTATGTGGGCTACTTTGGTTCTTCAACGAATATCCTCATTTCTGATTCTCTCAAGTAGAGATACTCCGAGCTAATAGAAAGAGCTATTTCAATTCCACGCTGAGCGACTCTGAGCCGCCTGATGAGTCCCACTGTAAACGAAATGTTCAATGTGTGAAAATCAAATCGGCCGTCTAGTTTTATAGTACCCATATCCACGACATAACATGTTTCTTTGCGCTCTAGCACATTTAGCGTTTTTCTTGACGATAAGATTGTTCTAATTCTAAGGCAATGTATAACACCCAAAGAAAAACGGCTGGATATGTTACTAAAAGAAAAGCACATATGTACAACATTTATATAACGAGGCGATATCAAGTGTGGAGAATGTGCTTTATGACCCTTCACCGGAGGCTCGTTATGACGTCTACGGCGAGCCGAGGCTGCCCCGATGGCTGTATTCGCTAGCTGTTAGTGCGGCTCGTTGGTCTAGGGGTATGATTCTCGCTTTGGGTGCGAGAGGTCCCGGGTTCAAATCCCGGACGAGCCCGCTTTTTGATTAAAATGTTGTTGATATGACAGTTACAAAATATGACATACTTTTTCCTCACGCAGACCCACATATATATATATTTTTTATGACAAAGGTGGCAAACGAGCAGACGGATTGCCTGATGATACCTAAGCAATTACCGTCGCCCATGGGCACCAGGGGAGTCACAGGCGCGTTGCCGGCCTTTAAGGGTGGTTGGAGCTCTGGGAACCTTACTCACCATCAGGAACAAAATACTACATACCTAAAGCAGCAGTTGCTCATACTTAATGAACACCTACTTAACATATCTAAATTTGGACATAATACTCAACGTCAGTATGAGCAAGCGTTGTAAGTAATAATTATTGCAACAATGACTCATCTCAAAGGGCCTAAGACAATGGCGTCACCCGTTAGTTGAGTTCCCCCGGGATGGCGGTAGGTACTGCGCGCTCCCGGCACGTCCCGACCCACTGACACAGCGCGCGGTGGCAAGGGTGCAGAGTTACAGAGACGTGACGCCTGTGTTAATCAAGACACAATCTGCCAACACTACGCCAGAGAAATATTTACAAAGTCTAAATTAAACGAAAAATGACTAATAAGGCGTAATGGTTTACTGCTTAATATTGCTGTTGAGTACATAGTTTTTACATTTGTATTTAAACTTTCGTGAGACTTTATAATAATTTATTAGAAACAAGGTTTCTACCACTTAATAATCACTCAAGCGACACGGAGAGTCTTCATTTTAAAATACTATTACGAGCCCCGCTTCAGTCGTCGCGCCGCGCCGGCACGTAAATGCCATTCAATTTCAAATATTTCAATTAGTAATTTTATTCCAAATTGGTTTTCAACACTAAATCATGAACTATTAAAGTTTATTTTTACGTGATAATGGAGTCAGACTAAAACTGCCAATAAATGACAAACAAATATATTTTTATCTACGTTCCCGTACAATGGATCATATACAATTTAGATGTCGTCGTCACAATTTGACAAACTGTTAGACTTTTATAAAACGTAAATTATATCATCTATTACGAAATACTCTTTACATTCTATACTTATAAAATTGCAACATAGATAATTGATAGGCAGTCTAAGGCTAATTAGACATTTGCCATAATTTGTGCAATTACCTACCTATACCAGCAATGTCTGCCACATAACAGTTTCAAATAAGGCATAAAACGGGAAAGTTATTGCAATCGTACCTTAAGTACCGTTTATATAGAAGTAACATGCAGTTGACCAGACAGGATGTTATCAGGAAATTACCGCGGTGTACTTTGCACCGTCTTAATTTACTGCAATCATGAAATATTATACAAATAGTAGTTCGGCTATTGGACAATAGATGGCGCTACGGCCGGTTAATCATTAGCGTTTAGTAGGTTGTAAATCCGAATAAAAGATTAAAAATGTAATTAACATCCTATAACTACTAAATTATAATTATCAAGAAACTTTGTAGTTTATACGAAGCGATGAATGGCCATGTCAATCACTAAGCGGTCGTTTATTAAGCAAACCCATTTTAGAATAACATAATATATGTATATCTCTCATACTTAACCATAATTGTTGTAATATACTATATACATGCGAGTTATTTTAAAACTCTTGACAAATTTCAACCATTTCACCAACCGGCTCGTTGGTCTAGGGGTATGATTTTCGCTTAGGGTGCGAGAGGTCCCGGGTTCAAATCCCGGACGAGCCCAACAAACTTTTTGTTTTTTTTTTTCTTGTTTAATTGCATATTTTGTCTTTTTCTGCTAATCGACCGTATCTGTGTTTTATTTTAGTATTCGTAATTTAAATTTATATATGTATTATAAAATTACAGGTACATTTGTTAGTTACGTCGCAGTTATTTAAAGGGACTTGTTGTCTACTGTTCGTTATTTTACTTTAGTAAAGCCTACTTAATGGTGACCATAGATATGTTAGGCCTAACCTTGCAATGACTTTATATTCTATTTTACATAAGAGCTGAAGGTTTTCTGTCGACTTTACGATGAATACAAAGTAGAGGTTTTCAGTTCCGTTTTCTTGCAACCCCGCCGGTTATAAATAACGTAGGCGCCTGCAGGCAGCATATTCCGAGCGCTTACCGTACCTTAGTGCGCCTACAGAATATAAGGCGCCTGCCCCGTGCTACTCATCGTATGTGTAATTACAGATAGTACAGATACCTACCTGTACATATTAATTTTATTTATTCGTGTAATTAAGTTGTCCTAATTAGTCGTTTGCCGAAACCTTAATCCTCGAGTCCTATGTGCCGCTGAAGCAATGCTACTACGAGTATAGAACCACTGTGGTTAAGAATCACAAAGTTGGACTACAGGCTCGCATATTTTTTCACTTTTTCTAAGCTGTTGCAATGGCACCCCTTCGTTCCCTGTGACTACACGGAAAGGCTGAATGCGCTCTGGGCAAAGAACACGTGTTATTTACCGAGCAATGCCTTCAGCCCAGAAGGGCTTTGTGAGCGTTTAATCCTCGAATAAGTTTATCCTTTCTTTACACGCAAACCTTTCTTGCGTTTTATACAAAGTTTTTTTTTTTTTTATCAAATACTAAGAAATATAATAATATGCTCAAAGTGATCAAAATGTATCGCTGAAATAAGTTTTGCGGTAAGTAATTACTTATAGACGGTTATACATAAATATGTTATAGATCTTAGTACCTGACACAACCAAGTCCCAACTGAATGTATTATAGATACCAATTAATACCAGCCACACCAATTAATACAGACACACAGCTTAATTGTCAAAAATACATCCACATGTGACATAGGTATTGGTAGTTGCTGTTTCATTGCTCTACGAGTACATATTATTATGCTTAATATTCCGTTTACAAACTTCATTCAATTGTGTAATTGTAAAAATACAAACGCGTTTCAAGTAACCTTTTGACTTTTAAATTATTGCAGTACCTTGATATTCCTGAACCATTTATAGAAAGGTCATAAAGAATCCCGCCCCGTGAGGGGAACAAAAATTGTATCAAGATGCCAAACATTATTTATAAGAACCTTAAGTGTATGTATTTCGTTTTTAGTCACTTTCTGGGGTAGTTCTTTATCCATATAAAAGTCTATACTTATTGCTAAGTAATAGACATTTATCAGATCACTAATACCATTTACCTAGTATTATGTTTAATAAATGTAATAATGATACCTACATAGTTTAAGTATAGGTTTTTTAATTTTTATCCAATAGCCCAGTAGTTAGACCATCATTTCCACCCAATAGCTTGATGCATTTTAGATTCCATTAAAACTCAATACTCCTTACACCACCTTACACCATGACGGGTGCTGTCTCTGTGCGCGTCCTATGATACGGACAGGGTCAACATCCGCTTAGTGTACCCCTTACATTTCATTAAATCGTCAAAAGAGCCTCTGCGCGATGGCTCGAGTCGGCTCCGCATACGTCTCCCAAAAGTCCGGTTCTTCGGTCACACACTATTGTTCCGTGTACGGGGAAGACATACATAGTTATATTTATACCTACTAGGAAATTAAAATAGTTTATTATGAGAAAGTTTTTGTAATTTTATTATTAAATTAACTAATCCTTACTTACATAACATTTCCACTGGTTACTTAGATTTTTTTTTCGACATTATGTAACTGTAGTTACTTAGCTTGTTCGTAACAAAGTGCCTTTCCGTCTAAAGGAAATGTTTTAAATTCTTGTATCACAACGGTTTCCGGCCTTGTTGTACTCGCCAGGGCCAGGGTCGTTGTTGCCATCTGTCGCACCATAAATTTCATTCAAAACCCGATATTATTTGCTAGGAAATCGTAATAAACTTTAAGTTAAACGTATTTCTTCATATTGAAACATTTAATGGAACTAAGAGGGCATGAACAGACTGTTTTATTAAAAATATTAATAAGTTACAAATACTTTAAAGAACGTCTTTTTTAGGCTTTACCCTATCCTTTGTACGGATCGTAAAAAATAATGGCAGAGCAATGGTCGTCGTTTTATGGCGCAATGGGTGAATTTCGCCGAGGCCATGAAAATGCCAGTACCATGAACTTTATACAGTTTTCATAGGCTTCTCGCATCCGGCCAAATGAAAATTCCGATAGGCAGTATTCGTACATAAATGCCCCTAATATTATCAATATTATCATGTAAGAGCTATCAATTAGCATCTCGTTTGTTTCTTAAGATATACTCGTAAGCAGGTTATAAATTGTAATTGTTCATTACTTGACATTTTAGTAAAAAAAGTAAAGTTTCTTTCTATGCCAACAAACCACCTTGTGGTTTGACAGAAAGCACATGAAATTAGGTTAAAAAACTTTCATTAATTAAAAATTTATTTCATCTTACAACTTGTACCTATATCTGATATTGTTTTCTAATAGCTTGAAGAGTTACGGTAGTCATCTGACCGCAATAAAATTATGATAGATATATAGATAATAAAGATCTGTATCTATCTATATTTGGCCATATACTGACTGCATCTAACTATATGACGCTGACTGTACAAGTGTCTATTTTAGCTCAACCAATTGGATTGGATTGGTGGTTATGTAATGATTAATGGTTATAGTACCTACACTTACACAATTGGTCTAAAATATATAATAATATAACTATGTTTTGTATATGGGCAATTTCACTTTTAGGGACACCTAATTACCTTAATTGTCAAATAAAAGTTAAATCAGTGGTCAGTTTAGTGACGGCAATTTAGCTTGAAATATTTATGTAAATCATCTTTTTTCGCATTTTTCTACTACCATACCAAGTATTCTTTATGCATTACACATAAAACAGTAGATTATATTGAAATTTAAAGCTTAATTGTCGTCACTAAACTGACCACTGATTTAACTTTTATTTGACAATTAAGTTAATTGGGTGTCCCTGAAAGTGAAATTGCCCATATTACACAACTATAGCTATACATTTTTTAGACCCGCGGCCATGGAAATTTTTCACCGGAATATTCTAAGTTTACGAATTTCTGAAGTGTTGATTAAAATAGATTTATATCTATGTACTTACATATTATTTATTTGTATGTAATTACTTAAAGATCGATTCTCAATTTTCTCGAACCCTGTAAAGTTTCGTTTTCGTCCTTCGTTTACTCACTGACAGACTTATCAACATTACTGCAGAATGCGTACACACAAGCTCCAAAGTTTACTCATATTTAGTTTTAAGTTTTTAGTTAAATAAAAATATAGCAATTTCAGTGACGTTTCATATATAACAAACCTTAACGTCACGTTGCATGCTGTTGTAGTTAACTCATAAGGTAAGAATTATAACAAAATCATTAGGTACATGTTCCTATAGATGTTAATGGTGGATCAACACTAATCTATTAGGCCGCCTTGAGGTCATTTTGCCGGCTCTTTATTTATTTTAGAGCTGTAAAATGTGGTTGCAATAATGATAATAGGCAATAAAAATAAAGGATAATAGACAAGTCGTTGGAAATCTAGTTCTGTTGACACCCCACATAGGTAACGAACTTATTACATATAGGTATCTTCAAAACTTTTTGTTGTACGAGAAGATGTGGATTGCGAGACTTATTAGATATTAGGTTTATTAACATAATGGTTTTGGTGAGATTTTCTTCCTATTATTTTGCTTAATGTTCGTAAAAGCATATTAATACCTAATCTGTAATTTTATTCTACCCTATTAAGGCCAGTATTAAGACCAGGTCAGCGTTCCAGTAGATGACATAAACATATATCGTGTACGTAAATTAATAACACCTTTATTGGAGTTCATCATATTTTCATCCCTAATTTACTTACCAAAAACTGTTTAAATAAGAAATGTCTAATCAATTTCTACCTTAGCAAATACCTATGATTATTATAAGATAACTATATGTAAACAATCAGCAACTTTACTATTCGCCTATCGGTCGCGTGAACCCGCTTGAAGGAAACAGCGTAGCGCAGGACCAATGTGGGGGCGGGGGAGGCCTGTGTCCAGTAGTGGTTTTATTTGATATTGAAGATATTTGATAATGATTACTCATTATCATTATTACAGAAACCTTCATCATTCATAACAACATAACATTTATCGCTGCCGGTCTATATGTATGGGTAGATACCATGGCGGCATCTTAGACGATACGGAGTCAATATGGCCTTGCCATTTTTTCTGGTCCCAAGGAAAACTGTTGAACTAGTTAGGATACATAAGCCGGCGGGATTCGGCTATAGTCGCGCCGCCGCTGCGCTGGTAAGTAGATTGGTTATTTTGAGGTCGCCCAATTGAATAACATTAGCCTATTTCTAACGCGCGCTAACAAGGACCGAGGTGCTGAACGACACGTTGTCGAACAAGAATAATGAGGCAAGCTTGCGACACTTGCAACAAATTTGTAGATACGAGATGCTGTAGGGCGTTATTTAGGTACCAGTCAAAAATATCTCGCCGCCGTAAAGACCTATTTGGTAACGTTGGTAACGCGAAAATAATGAGGGGCGTATTAGGTGGGAATATTTCGACTTTGATCGAAAGCATTTGAATGAAATCTTATGCAGAAAATTGTTGTTCTACAGAGATAATTACTAGAAAAATGTTAGGTAGGACTGAAATGATACCTACCTACGAAAAACAAATATGTCAAACCTAACCTTGGATTGGAATTGAGATCACTTGATATTACATAACCATATATTTTCGATATACCGGCCAATGAGTATGGGAACCCCTCAGTCTACAAACCATAACCCACTTCCTGCCTGACGTAGCCAGCATTAAACTTTGTTTTATAGGAGCAATTCGTGAACTTCCCATACGCCCCATCGATTGCGTCCTCGGTGCTACGGCTATAAATTGCGTGTAAGCTCTCCCTCAGTGAAGGGACGCCGAAATTTAAAGGAAGATAGGTACTTAGTCATGCATTGCGTTACGTGTACGACTGTACGCCTCCACTTACCTTCTTTAAGTCACCTACTTTTTTATAGTCATTGATTAAATCATGATTCACTGAATGGTGAAAACAAGAAAACAATGAGATGTTTTTTTATTACACTTTAATAAGTTTAAACAAATAAACCTTACATGGAATTAACATCACAATTATGCTTCGCAAAATAGTGTTTGTGTTTCAAAGAGACTCATTGATCGATATCTACTATTACAAATTCATACACAAATAACGCTAATCGGAAAAAGTATCTATACATCTAAAGAACAATATAAGCAATTTTGAAATATTAGACGTTGAACATTTAAAAAGGCCGTTGTGAACACCCATCCATCTAACTATTATCTTCTGTAGCCAACTACATTGAATCACGGAAACATTTATTATTTATAACAATTATGGACAATTCAAAAGATACTGACACAAGCATTCCAATGGCAACAGGTACCTTACAATTTAACAACTTTTTTGTTTTTTTTAGTTAGGTAAAGGAGCTAGGCTTGCGTCCAGAGGCTCCAGTAAGAGATTCAAATAGGTGTACTAAAATCCTTACACAATAATGGTACACTAACTAGGTGGGACATTTATCTACCTACGTAAAGTATCCAATAAAACTGTTTCGCTACGTTAAGAAAATTAACGGATAAAGACTTAAATACAATTTTTAACAAAAAAAATACTGAGAAGTAGCTTGATTAATTACAAGTTTTAATAATCGAAAGCTAAGATGTGACCTGAGATGTTATCTTAAAAGCGAACTTACAATAGATATCATATACCCATACAAAAATATCCTTCACTTTCTTTACACATATACCCAAAACACTGCATTTAAATCGTAAGTAAGACAGAAAAGTTAAAGTTAGTGTTAGACTAAGTTAAAAAAATAGCAGAGGACGATGTTAGGTTGGGTAACCGGAGGGATTGTTCTTATTATTAAAGATCTTTTTTGATAGATCTATGTATTACACAGCTTTGGCAATATATCCAAGTCATAATGAAATAGGTACATATTTATGTATGTGAATGTAGCTTGCGTTAGACGAAACTAAATATTAAGTAATACATTATTGTGAAAACAAATAAATTAAATATCATATAACACTAAAAGTTTTAAAATAGTAATATCTCTTAATTCTGGATTTTAAACTCTTGTAACTTAAATAACTAAAAAAACAACTAAAGAATATGGAACTTACAACTCAACGAGGTACCGTAAAATATATGATTCTTTGATTGGTGTTGTCGTAGAACAGTATTATGTAGCTGATGAAAGATTTAGAACACACTAGGGCTGGAATCAATAGGTGCAGACAAAGCTGCAGTTTAGTAACTACGATATAGTAAATATCAGCCAGATCGCTAAGTGCAGCTATAAAAATATTGCAACTATTTATAATTTTAATATTTGCAATAATCGACTAAAATAGAAAAATACAGATTTATATTTATTATCTTTGCATAGATTTGACCTATTGCCTGCAGGTTCTACTTTAATGATAGTTCTGAATACCAGATACAAAACTTCAATTAGGTACATTTTTTGGTTTATTTACTCGAAATAATACTTAAAACATTATATTTTCATCTTCTTGCATCATAACAGGCCAAATGAGCTGCAATCACTTATCGAGACTGATTATTGATTAAGCTTTTATTATGTATGGCTTGAATTACATCTTTCATTGGTAACAACAGCAATAATTACACTGCATCATTATTTTTTCCTACCTACATTGCTGGGTATCTCCAATTCTTTTACTGCTTTTGACAATCTTCCTACTTTGTCGCTCTGCGACGTCGATTAATATTCGATAGCTATATACAATTTATATTTACAGTTATGTGATTTATTTTGGCGTCATATTTTACATGGAATGAATCACATAACGGGAATGTCGAGAAACCTCCACTACATCATACATACCGCAAATTCTTTATTCTACGCTATAAAAACAATAGCATCAAGCTTAATCGGAAAACAAAGCGAACATGTTATTACTTCCGTTTGACTATTTACAGGACAAGTACATCCTTAGCTGCTTAAAGCAACATCGCAAGTAATGGCGTCACAACGAGTACGCTCAATGTAAGCAGACTCCTGTCGGCGTCATTCGGTTTGCTGCCCAGTGGACCTACGGAAGCAGATTTGATGTCTTCCTTGGCCTGGGGTGATTTTCCTATATTTTCACTACTGTCGCCCAACATGTGGCTGTCCATTTCCCCAGAGTGATCTGGCTTCCTCATGTCACTGGCGATGCTATTGTCGTTATCTTCTTCTTCTGGAGCCGGTGGAGCGGTTTTAGGTGCTGGAGTGGTAGTAGTCGTAGTGGTTGTTGTGGTTGTCGTAGTGGTTGTAGGTACCAAACTAAAATTTCCGGTAAAATAGACTTCACCATAAATGGCTTCAACTTCAACTGTATTCTCAATGCGTTCCCCTTGCAGCTGCCTTGATCGAGTAAGCCCGTCTTTATAATAAGTTGTAAGCGTTGCGGAGTATTGCATATCCCGGTCGGTGTAGTTTCCTCTGAATGTTACATTACAAGATGTTCCAGGTTCCAAGTGTTTTTCTATTTGATAAAATCCATTTCTCTCTTCTTTTAAAGGAATAGCCCATTGAATATTAAGAGGAACACCATTCATTTCTATCGTTGTATTTAAACCTGCCGAAAGGCCATGACCATGACCCCAAGAAACAGTATAGTTGTACTTGTAAGAGACTTCCTCGACAGCGAAGGCTGGAAAATCGTTTACATTTGAAAGAATCAACTCTCGGAAAATAAGGGGGTCTTTTTGCCTGAATGCTTTTTCCTGAAGTTTTACGTTTTCCAGTTTGTAACTCACAGGCTCAATTTCAATTAACACTTCACCTTCATCTTTAGTTTGCTCGTCAAAAGTAATCAGGCGACCCGTATCCTGGCCATACGAGATTCTAGCTATATTATCGGATCTGCCGATGAGAACGGAGCTGTCAGTTGGATTAACTACTATTGCACCATCCGGCCTTGGATTGAATCGATTCCATTGATTCCATACAATGAGAGATGCGTTCTCGACGTTTTCGAGAACCTCGAAATTTTCGTAAGCTTTCGTCCCAGTCACGGCGCACTTAGTATATTGGGGACTTAAATGTCCCAACATTAAATCGCCATCATGATTTGCTCTGCATATATAAATAGGTGACCCTGTAACAAACAATAGATACAACTAGGAGCAAATCAAATTGTTTGTATATACGTTGGTTTTACACATATATAGATTATGAATTAAATAGATATCATGAGAAAAAGTGAACAAGGCCACACAAGGTCAAGGCCGGATTTGAATCAGCGTTTTCAGCTTTCGCGGCTGAAACCCCAACCATGAATGACCCGTGATGATTCCGAATTATTATTTTCTAGTACTCGTATGTGCAATATCTAAACAACCATTCCTCGTGCAACACGCATGCGTGCTTGCAATTTGCACTTCCTGACCAGAATCCCTAGGTTTTTTTTTATACAAGATTGACCAGCGTTTGACCTCAGTCGCACCTGGTAATTCGAATAGTGATTCTTGCATAGCGAGAGTGATTGGCAGCTATCTATGCAACTAGGAGCAAAAGCTATGGCATTTATTTATGGCAAATGATCCCATTGTATCATTTAAATTTATGCGTTCCTAGATATAGAATAGCTGCGTTACACTTTTTCGATACATACCGTCATCCGTTTTTGCGCCGACAACGTAGTTCTCCATGATTTCCTTCTTCAGATTCGTCCATTTGAGTGAGCTCGAGGTAGTTACTAAATTAAACTGTGTCTTGTATATCCCGGCCATGCCATCGTCGGCCAAGGAGGGTACTGCCAGCATGGCCGCGAGCGCCACTAACCAGGACCCCGTGCAGAATCTGTTCCTATTTCTCATTGCGAAGATCTGTAACAATATAGAACGGTGATCTTTATTTAGTTTAAACTCAACTTCTAAGTCATCGCCTTTGTGTGATTTTAAAGTATATACGAGTATGTCGCAGGGGATGACCATTCCTAGATTCAAACAGAGATTTGAACAATGTCTAACCGTTTGTGGGAACAAAATATTGGAAAATATAAAATTAAACATAACGAAGCCTTAGATAATCGATATGATTATGTTATATCACGTTTAACACGACGGAGAGTGCTTCACTGATGTCTATCGCGCTCAAATCCAATTTGTTTGTCACATTTGCCGAACTGAGATCGGAGAGGCTATTCAATCGTATAAAAAACCCTCCATTGCGTTTGTCTATACCAAACATCTTTTGTCAAACTTATTGTTAATAACTGTTATAACTTTTGTTATGTATGGTTTCTAACACCATTAAAGGTTTTACTACGATTTTTAAGATAAATATTAATAGTTGAGATAAAGACCTTCGCTTGATAAATACGTTTTAAAACATTGAACTTGATAGTGCTTAACATCGAAGGTCTTCATGTTTCTCATTGCCAATGCCAAGGAATTGGCAACAACCTACAATAATAATGTGGGTGGGTTTGGCTTAGTGGGCAGTCAGGCGCGGACTGAGAGGCGCCTAAACTAATCAATAGGTAACGTTGCAGGTTGAAAATGGTGTTTCTGTTTACATATCAATTGTTCGCTTTCTTGTTTGTTGTTGTTACTTTATTTGGAGTATTTTTGTGACTATTCATATGCTTATTGTTTCCATTTCTTTATATAGCATGATATACGTGAGTATTTATATTCTTTGGTGATGTGATGATGTACGTGTACTTATTCTTTGTTCTTTATTTACAGGTAAGTCTTTACCGTTGACAGTATTGAGCTGTCGAAGTTATACTGTAGCTGTGTAGGTAAGTCATTTAAGTTATGATGAACACTTACACAATGTTTTTTTTTTACATCTGGATATACAGATGTTATAATATTATTTAATAATCTTTAATCGGACCGAACGATTATTCATCATCAGTGTTGCAACAAATTCAATTTAATAAGTTCAATTGGGATTTGACACGGCCCATTAGGTCCGGCACAAATCCGGATGCACCGTTCTTCATTTGATCAACTAGTGATATATGGCTTTACAGATAAATCTCTCAGTGGGTCATACCGCCCATTGTACAAAACGTATATTTGTATTTTTATGTGTGTAATGCAGTTATTTTTAGCTGACCATAAAATGCAACCCTGGACAAGGTAGTTAGACCATCATAAATGTTTATTGCTCACAGCCATATGTAATACATAGTCACATTGTTACTTGTAGATATTTTATGAGCACATATACATATAGAACACTTTATAGTGCGTTATTGAGATTTGATTTGCACATAAGTACAATACAAGCGCATCATTGGAAGCAAATAAGCAAAACATTTCCCGATCCAATTCTTTTTTTTAATGTGCTACTTTCATATACCTACTCGATATAAAATAATATATATTTTAGTTCCGGACAAACGTCAATTGTTTTAAAATGAATGGTTTAAAGTAAAAAATATTAGATATCATTACTAGGTCGCCCCTGAGGTCAAAAGTTATCGTATTTAAGAAATATGTTTTCCTTATCTAAATACCTTCATATACTACATATAACTTATTAAGTAGACTGTTTTTGTTTGACATTTGAGCAATATCATGAACAAAGAATATGCTTTCCACATCTGAATATATTCTTATACTTCACATCCTCTTATTAGCTAATATGGACTGATAGACCTAGGGTTCCCCATAGACTCAATAGACCACCGGGGTTCCACACAGTAGTAGCCACGCTTGGCAGGCGCGTTGGCGATCGCAGTACGTTCCATTGCTCTTAAGCGGTCACAGTTTAGGGATTGTCCCTACGATTGACTAGTCGTATCGGAACAAGATTTCACATACCTAAACTAAATGCACATAAATATTGACATATTGTGTAGGTACTGTCTACATCGAAAGTTGGTTCGTTTTTCGTTCGATTTTTAAGTAATACAGCGGAATAAAAGGCTGTATTTTGGCCGCATTCCGACGCGTCGAGAACAAATCCCATTGTATGGGAGCACGCTCCGTATCCGAGCGGGTATTCTGTGTTCGCCAATACGACACCTAACACAATCGATTACCTTATTCCGTCGCGGCCGTTCGGTGGGAAACTGAATTCACAGTTTAATACAAAGGAAAATATTTTGGACCCACAACTGTTACGATTAATGTACTTCAAATTATAACTATAAATCCCACATAAGTCATAACCTCTTTATTCCTAATGACAACATTTCCATTAAATAACAAAAATGTTTTTTTTTTTTTCAGTTTTGTTATATTGAGTGCTCTTTGGCTAAACGCAGTAGACGCTAACCCCCTTCTATTGTAATCAAAATTAAACAGGAATTTCCCTGGAGAAATTAGCAGCGATAACACTTACAGACCAAGTTGTTAACTTTTACAATAGCGGCACGGTAAAACACGCGCTCAAACGCCCCATATGTCCCGACAATTCCTGTCTCCTCTCGTCTAGGTGTACCTATTCCTATTGCTTCCGTAGCTAAAGGATGCAACAGGGGGAACCTGGTATCCATAGTACCAACGATGCCTAATCTTATAGGAATCTCCGGCGATCTCGCGAAAAACGAGTTTCGTGAATTATCCTGTCACTCTTACGATGCCTTAATTGGAGTGAAAGAGAAAGATGCTTGAAATATACGAAAAAAAAAACCTTGGATGTTCGAGGTACCTGGCCTGGTTAACATGTGTGTTCGTCTCACCAAAGTTTGGTCTCTTACAACAAGTATGTTGACTGGAACGCTCTATCTCTCGATCTACGAGGGGCGACAATACTTGAGATGAAACAAGGAAATGTGTTGTCTGCGTTTCCCCGTTTGTCTACCCTACCCCCAATAGAACAATATTCGCGCCACTAGGCTATTACATTCATACGAACTAAGGGTAAAGAACAAGTGTTTAAAAAAGAGAGGTTTGGTTTGCTTATTTACTTGTGACAATGATACGCTTGTATTGTAGTAAATCAAATCTCAATAATGCACTATAAAATATTCTATATAAGTGCTCATAAAATATCTACAAGTAACAATAAGACTAATTTCATATAGCGGTGAGCAACAAGCGTTTATGATGGTCTAACTACCTTGTCCAGGGTTGCATTTTATGGTCAGCTAAAAATAACTGCATTACATACATAAAATACTTAATTGCCCCTTGGTGGCAATTAGTGACATTGAAAACTCACGTCATGTTGATGGTTTGGCCTACATTAAATAGTTAGGTAGAATCATTTAAAATACTAATTACATTATTATGTAATTAGAATTTTTTTTTTTTTACTTAAGACTAGAATTTAAGTATGTAGGTTCTACAATAATCGTCAGGGGTTCTCCTTAATAATGAACCACAGACAAATTTTAATTTCCGAGTTCCGAAGGGGCTGTCGCCTATTTGTCATTTATAATTTCTCCCCTTTGGAAATGATAACCAATTTGTCTCAGTGTGATAATAGGCTATTTTACTGACGACTTTAATCAGTTACAAACTTCAAAATAGGTACTTAACGATACTTGATTCATAGCATAGTAGACTTCGTATGAAGTCTTTAGTTGATATCACTATCTTTTAAATAAACAATCGAAACCTTAAACATTGCCCAACTCATTTTTCCCGCGTATTTTAGTATTAAGTATTTGCTTCAAAGCAGTACTTGCAATGAATGAGCAGTAAAATATCATAATTTAACTAATGTTTTTTTTATTTGGATTTCATATAGTAAAATAGGTGTACATTTAAATATCTATTCCAATAAGTATTGAGAAAATTGGGTCTATATATTAGCTCAACGTGGGAACCGGAAAAATTTCGTTCATCATTGTGTGATTATGATTAAGAAGAAAGATAGAGGTGTACCGTGGCGGGACTGGCTGTGATTTATGTGCGTCATTATTACGGGACTTGACACACGAGATGACAGTTTTGTTGGCTTTATATAGTTGACTCTGCCTGTGGCATAATGACATTTGATAAATAGGTACATTCATCGTGACGTTGCGCGTTGTTTGCTATAAACAGACCTCGAAGTCGCGGTGGCAATAACATCAATTAACTAGGGATTTCCTTCCGATATAAAATTTATCGATAACTGAATGCTTATTCGGAATTGACATTTCATATATTATTAGCTGTAAAATTTACAGAATAATTGAAAATTAACTAAACTGTGATGATTACTTCCCGTCAATGTTACCTATATAGGAGTTTTTAGGATACTTCTTAGGAATTTTAAAATTCAAATAAAAATCAACTTTTACTACTAAATATTTTTTTCATCAATTTTAATGCAAAGTAAACTGAAACCTAGAAATGCATTTCATTATTTTCATTTAATCAATGATGAACTTTATATTAGTAACAAGTAACAAAGTATTTTAATCTTGTGTTTAGTACTTCAAATAGCATACAAATTGTTACGCATTGTTTCCAAATAGATGGGAGAACGAGATCTATTATTTATAATTTATAAGCAAGGATCGGAAAAACGGCCGTAATAAAACGCGTAATATTAATTCCATCGATTCTCTGAGCGGACAAGATTGTCATATTATGTCAACGTCATGTTTTATACCTACATCCATAAAGTATGAATACCGTTATCTTCGTTAATCGACCTTTACGGACTTCAATCTTCATACTGTATAAATAATACAGTCTAATAGATATTGCAAGTTATCATTAAGTATCTCATAATCATAACATAAGTACTGTCATAAGAAAGTACAACTTATCGATAAAATAATATCGTGTGTCTCTCCCTAGCAAAATTGTATTCGTGCCACGGCGACTTCGAGGTCTGGCTATAAATAATGATCTGGTAAATGTATAATTGTTATTATACTATAGCTTTAACTAATATTTAATACATATCGTAATTACTAGCTTAAAAAGAAAATTATTTAAATTTGAGAAATTCTAGAGGAAAAGCTGATAACTTAAAAAAAATACGCACGTACAGTAGTGTATGTGTGTATGTAGCCAATAGTAGGCAGTAGGTATTGTATTGTTATTCATTGTCATGGCGGTCTTATTTACCAATATTAGGCCGTAGTGTATCTGCGAGATGTGTTTGCAGAATAATATGATCTTATGAAACCTGTATAAAGGCAGACGAAGCAAAGTTGAATTAATTTACATAACATTTTAACTATTCATTTCACTAACTTACAATAAGTGCTACTAAAGTAACGATAAAATTATCAGTCAAGCCTAACATTACCTACTATACTACAAAAAATACAAGCCATCTTAAATATAGCTGTAAATTCAATAATACATAGAAGCCTACACAGTTAAATGTCGAGAATAGAATGCAATTGCATGTTTAGTGGTCCTATTCACATCTTTGGGATAGTAATAATTGTAAGTGTCAATGATTAACTACACCTCCCTATATTACAGTTAGATATAGTGAAGTTAAGATACGTTTGCATACTCATACTCGTACTTAGTGCTCTGAACCAGACATCGTTTAACACGTACAATAAGATGAGCTGCTTTAAGATAGTGTAAGCTGCGAGATTCAATCGCCTCAGTATAAGTCCATTATTGTAAGGAGGTAAAGCTGCTCGCAAGCAATTGCTTGCACTGTAATCCTATTGCCCCGACTGCTCTACATTCAATCCATAATACTTGATCGGATTACTGTCAATTGTTATACGTGTGGATCAAGCTGGGGGTTTCCCCTCTTGCTGAGAACAATTGGAATAATTAATTTATATTCTTATTGATCCGTATTAATATCATAAGTACGAAAAATTCTGGACCAGTTTATTGTTGCCAGATACATAAGAGAAAAGTAATTGTCGGGAAACCCTAAATATTAAAAAAAATAGTGAATATGTATACCTATAATTGCTTTTTACACACGCGCTTGTCTAACTTTATTAGGTTAATAGTAAGTACACACCTCGACGCAATAAATAAATTCGCAAACGCGTTGTGTTGTGATCCTATAAGCCGTAACAGCAATAAGCTTTTAACCCAGTTTCACGTCTGTCTAAGTATATAGTACAAAATATCCTTTTAGTGCTAATATGGCGACACACCCTAGTGACTCCATGTGCGGCTAATTAAATTACGTTGTATTCTAATTACTTTATATGATATCTTACGCAGTATAGGGTAGGGTAGGTTTACTCCTGGATGTTTCGTAATCGCTAGTGAGATCCGGGGCTGACCTTGTATATTTAATCGGTTCAGAGCAGGCCTCAGAAGATCCATTGTAAGTAAGATCTCCAAATCTATTAAAACTTTGCGCAATCGAAAAACACCGGTGTTCCTGATGGGAGTAACAGCTCTAAACGATTTAATCTGTTTAAACGCCTGCATCAGTACCGTTAGAGCATGATGAACGTACGGACAGTTATTTTTGACCCGAGTTCAGACCGCTGTTATTTGCCAGCTGCGGCGCCATCAACCACAAGTGCTAGTAACCAGGGCATTTACCACATAGCTTTATAGTGGCAAAAGTGCTTACCGATTTCACACTCTGGCAAAACGTGACGCCTTATCTAATTTTGTAATATTAAAACCCCGTTACTCACGGATTAAATGAATGATTCAACTTTTATACTACTTTACGCGGTACAAAAAGGTTTACATACTTGCAACTTTTGAGGCCTTTAACTTTTATTCCGTCTTCTCATATTGAAACTTCATAATTTTCATAAATATAATATATATCATTCTCATAAGATCTACCTACAATTACATTACTTCCAACAATCAATGTATCATACTATATATAACATACTACTAACTTGGAAGTATTGGTACATACATATGTACGTTTCTCTTATTACTCTTATTAGGTACTAACTAGAGCTCCATAGTAGGAACGATGGATAATTAATTGTTAATGTTACTTCAGTTTTCAATAACATAGTGGGTTTCAATAACAAAGTGGTAAGAGCGTGCAACTTGCAATTCGGAGGACTTCAAACCCCGTCTTGTGCCAACGAGTTTTTCGGAACTTGTGTACTAAATGTCATTTGATATTTACCAGTCGGTGTAGGAAAACATCGCGAGGAAACCATACTAATCCCTAGGGCCTAGTTTTCCCTCTGGGTTGGAAGGTCAGATGGCAGTCGCTTTCGTAAAACTAGTGCCTTCGCAAAATCCTGGGATTAGTTGCCAAGCAAGCGGACCCCAGGCTCCCATGAGCCGTGGCAAAATACCGGGTCAACGCAGGGAAGTAGAAGATTCTTAAGGTTTGGCTATTTCTGTAGATTTAGCTATTCGTGTCACTTGGAAACATATATTTCGGTTGAACTCTGAAGTATGGAGCCGTAACAATGCTAGTTTTCGGAACCTTTAAGTCGCCCGTGCGATGGAAACGATGGGAATAGCAGCCTAAGAGCCAATTATCGCCGTAATAGCTTCGTTATCAGTTACCGCCTCATCTCGAAAGCTAATGATGCACGCGCCAGCTTTCTCGCTCGATACGCATTGCATATACCATTGTCCAGTCGAAGAACTACCTATATCAAACCCATTGAGAGCTCTTTGAAGTACCGATCTACATAGATAAGACAATCCTACATATTTTACTACAACAATGCAGTTATGCAAATCTCCTTGTGTTCCTTGTAAAATAACAAAGTGGCGGTAACGGGATAACTGTAAGTACTCAAAAAATGAGTCCCTTCGCTCCACATACACGTCTTAATTGAAATTAATTTTGGTGTGAAATTCATTTCGCAGTGTTGTGCGGTGTATGCAGTAGTGTCCGAGTGTGGTTTCGGGCTAAAAATCAAGTTGTGTGGAGACAAGAAGTGACAGAAACCGTGAACTTTAATAAGTTATGACAGCAAAAACTAGTTACAAATACTCGTAGCAATGTGTGACTAAGTATATACATCATGTAGGACTACTATTACGGACTATCGGAGTTAGTTTTTGTGAGTGGTCAAATCGATCCCCTGTCGCGAGCGCCGGCCGTTAGCCGCTTCGCTCTGACGTGTTATAACTGTCAATAAATCATCTCTATCACCGTCCACCGCTACTGTGCTCATGTTATGACAAATTGACTTCTGTATTACGTATTTACGCATAAAATCCGGCAGCAGAGGACCCATCATGAACTGTTACTGTTAGTGCCCATAGGAGTCGCACGATTGTAAATATCTTTTAGTCGATTTCGTTTTTAAATCAGGGCAAAGACAACTGAATTGAACAATACAAACAAGCGAAGAGCCCTCGAATGTTTAAGTGACACGGCGTGTAAGAAGAGTGAAGTGTAGTAAATGGTGCTACAGCGCGTGCAGAATTACGATCGTGTGCAGTCGCTGCAACAAAAAGCCAGGCCGTGTGCGATAGCTGAGGTGGATACCAGGTGCAGTGTCTCTCACGAGTTGTTGTCTACGGTTATGTCTGTTGTACTCGAATCGTGCCAACAGCGTTTACTCATGGCCTTTCGAAACCCGTAATACTAATTATCTAATTAATAACCCACGCGAAATACTATAAATACTACCAAAATCGAGTTCAATAGCCTGGCGTGTCTGAATTGAGATTGTATAATATTCAGTTGGTACGTGTGGATTCATAGTTCCGGTGTCGGTGTGTTATCAGTCGGCGCCAGGCCTCGTATTCCCACTTACCCAGTGCAGGTAATCTAGTCGTTTTTATAACAGCATAATTGTGACCTTGAGATCTATATAAATTATGCGTACTCGAAGACCACGCGGCACTGGGTGTTTTAAGCGAATGGCATACCAGCATTGGTGACTCGGTGGACTCGCGCTGGTGCGCGCGCTCAGCGGCGCGTGCAGCAGCTGATAGCGTGGGAACCGCCTCATGCGTGAAGATCATAACCCGAGACGACCGACTGTGCTTTATGCTATCAACCTACATTCTCGCTAAGTGGATATGCACATTCGTCCTTCTCGATATGTTTGTTGAATATTGGTATATTGGTTGGCATATACCATCGTATTACCTGCGCTACAATTACATTATCACGTTTATTTGCCTTTTTCATTTAAAATAACTATCTAAAATAAACTAATGCGCATGTTTGAGTAAGAATTCTAATATTTTTCTACACGATTTATCGTGTCAACCGTATACATACATATCATTTTCGCAGTGGTTATTTATAGCAGCTTCTTTGTCGTGATTGTTGTTATTGATCTTTATTATATTTACTTTACTTGACTTAGGACCATAAGAATCAGTGACGTAGTATTTAATAAATTAGTCACTATTCAGTATACATTGTTCACTCATCAATGACTTTAGAAATCCAATACACCTCACTGATTGAATAAGAATAGCAGTGACATGGCACGTATACGATTGTTAATAGAGACGAAGAAAAATAATAATAATTGGCCCCATTCTGTTGTGGATGTATGTATTGTTTACGCAAGAGAAACAGACATTGACCGAGCCGCAGATTCACTAAGTCCTAAGGCACGAGCAAGACCAGAATAAGTGTATCCTCAGAGCACACATATCGATACGAATCTAGGAGTTAAATTTTACTAGTTTTTAAACCCATTGATGAGACAGTATAATTTTTGAGTAGTTGATTGAGTCACTTCTGAGTACTAGTGAACACTTCATTCGTGCACTTGAGCCTTTAAAGCTCTTAAAACAATAGGATGCGGGCTGACATTGTGGCGGATCTATCCTTTCAACTAGCGCTCATCAACTTGCTTGACAAAACAATCAACTAATTATTGTTCAGTGCAATTTTTTTTTTTTTTTATGCAAGACTGACCAACGTTTGACCTCAGTCGCACCTGATGGTAAGTGACGACGAGGTCGAAGGTGTAGCACACTGGTTCAGTAACAGCCTATTCACTCTTGACTTGAAGAGACCCTAATTATATCTTGCCGGGAATACAGACGAAGGGAGCGAATTCCATTCCTTAGCAGTCCGTGAAATCTATGAATAAATATTTAGAAACCCTTCAAATACGTCTGAGCGATTAATTCTTTTTCCTAAATTGTTGGCGCGATTCGCTGATGTTTCTATCTTAAAACTAAATATATGCTCAAAATTAATTATAACCAGGTACCTATTTTATTTATTTTGCATACCAGTGTATGTAATATGTACCTTACCAGTGTACAAAATATGTGAAGGTACAAAGTTTGTTTTATTTTATCCACCTAATACTAAATTTTGTTTACTTTGACCAATCATGTTGTTTAATTTTACAGCTACATCTTTTATTAGCCATAGTAACTGTATAACGTTTAACTTTCTAATTTTGAATTTTCCGTGTTCTTAGTAATTATCTCAAATTCTGAATAGGTACTCCCATTTATTTACCTTATCTTACAACCAGATTGGTTATCGAATAGATTGTGCTACATCGCTGCACCGGCTTAATGGATGAGACTACCGGCGTGAAGACAGCCTTACTGTGATTTAGTATTATTGAAGCTATAATCTCGGTATCTCAAAGGTTATTTAGCCGTGTTTAATTTTCCAACACCCATACTCGAGCTTCGTAGCTATTAAGTAACAAAACTGGATAATCACTCCAAATTACTTTGTGGATCGTCAGTTTTACCTTCCATAGAGTCGTTATCGCAATTATTGTAACACACGTACGTAAATGTGATTAAAGTGCCAACATCCGGTAGTATATTTATGTGAAAAAGGGGATTGTGTACGAACAAGGTTAATCAGAATCATGAGATCGTCGGTGCCACTGTTAATGTAAAACGTAAACTGAGGCGACGCGTGACGGCGTCGGAGATGTCGCGTGATAGCTGTAGAGTGCCATTGCTAAAGTGACGAGCACGCCTGAATCGGTTTCGGGAAAACCAGTGTATAAGTACTCTCTGAATCTCTGATCAGAGATTATATCGGACGGATGATGTGAGCTGGAGACAAAGATGGATTAAATTCGATTTTTCCAACTATATTCAAAGAGTAAATTAAGAGCCGAGAGAATATTGAGATCCAAGCAAGCGAAATATTGAACCTCAAGCATCGCGGTAGACCTGTACTATAGTTTTTTTTTAGTTAATATGTGTAGAAAACGCCAAAGTTTAGTGTTAGATCATATACTATTTCTCATTAAAAAACCTGTGTTAAGGATTCCGGGGTCACGTTGTATTAGTTTGTATTGTAACTTGACTACCGCGCTCACGCGCAACCACAAGTAGAATACACAGGCTCACGCGCTCACACGCAATGCTTTCTGTTTTCAATTCCAATAGGAAAAAAAAAACATTACGTCCGTTACCAGAATGATTGCCCTCGACAGCCTTATCGAAAATTCGTTAATTATCGAATGGACAGTGACAAACGTGGAACATGCGCTTAGGGATCATGCAGTTGGTTGAAAACAGAAATCGGAGCCCTGAGTGTAAGTTTTTAACGTAGATAATATTACTTTCCTATCGCGTTAGTATTTCCCATATAAATAACATTATCACTTACGCGTTCGAGACTTTTTTTTTACGTCAAAAGAAACTTACACTAGGGCCTTTGAATCTTACATTCACTGCATTGTTTAGTGGTAGCAAGTATAAAAAAAATATTTTAAAACATGTGGATGTTTTAAACTCGTTTCGTGTATTTACGTGTGTTTCGTGTATTTTCATTACTAACGTGCTTTAAAGTTACTTAAAGCTCGTTAGTAATGAAATGTTGTCGAATGACTACACCGATCGCATAATACAGAAGTAGTTAAAGTTAGCATGGTGGTAAATCAAAGTTAATTGCGAATATAGATAACGTAGACTACATTTATTAAATTCTCAGCGTGCTAGGATATCGCATGGATAAAAACTATAAGTAGTACGTATTAGAAGACAAAGTTAGGCTATAAATCAAGCAGCGAGGGGCTAATTAACACCAGCCGCAGTTTCTCTTCCGCACCTGTTGCCAGGCTCGGCTGGACGAAGCCTTAAATTCCTACAACTGGCAAGCTAACTAAGACTTAGGTGAAACCATTCTAATTGCGACTTGAGATCCCTAACCACACATAATAACTAACATCGATACTCTGTGACATGTGTTCAACCTACACGCATGTGAATGCAGATAAGCGGTAGGAATGTATTGGCTTGAAGGAATCAATAACGCAGACAGAATGCGAAAAAACAAACATCTTCAAATGCAAAACATCAATTATCCAAGTCATTACACAGTATTCCAAGTGATTGATTATATATACCTTATAGGTACTTACGTTAATAATTTATCTGTACAAAAACCAGAATCAATCGACAGGCGATACTTTTAACGTTGTTGCAAGTTGTTAGTATTATTATTGCTTATGTTCTTAAAGCAACACTGGATTGGACATCCTATTTTTATTACTTATTTTATTTACTTATTTTTTACTTATTTTAATACAGCGAACAGTTGAACAGCGGACGATGAGCAAGTACACAATATTTATGTACTGTGAACTCATATAAACACTGCAGATGTATTATAACAAAGCGGTCTTGTGCTTTGACATTGAGACTCTTGAGCCGAGACTAAACAACAAACGACAGCTCACTTTATTTGCTTATTAATGTTTGATGCCTTTTGTGTTGGCTATGAACTTGCCGAAGTGTGTCAACATAATACTCGCAGTAAAGGGACATTACTAAAACTAGCTTGAATTTGGAGTGCATTATCTGTCACAGATGGACAGAATAGATAAGCTTTTTCAGGATTTAATTTATTGTAAACTGGCATACAATACAACAACAGCAACAAAATTATCTATCTATATTAATAATTCCGTCGAGGGATAAGGTAATAGACCCGCACGAAATTGTACTCAAATAAATCAGCGTAAAAATTTAAAGTTTTGAATTGAAAACATATATCGGCATAATTCGTATTATCGTGTATTTTGCGTGTAAGAGTGTTAATTTAATGACATATTCAGTCCGCCATATTTAATTATAAATTTATAACTTGACAGTGACGGGTGCGCGGAGGGCGTTCAGAAACTTTTATTTCTAACGGCAGGTTGGCCCATGAAGGTTTATCGGTTATTGCCCGGGCGAAACAGGGTTCTCATCTAGTGTATATATTCATTGGAATATGAGTCGTTTAAGGAATAAATATAACCCTTACTTTTTGGTTGTATGTATATGTATAGAATGTACCTTTAGCCTATACTTTGGTAATGTTTAATAGTAGTTTATGTATCTGTGCATAATGAAGGGCATTAGAACAAGAGTGTGGGTTTATGAAACGAGCCGAAGGCGAGTTTCATAATAATATCACACTCTTGTTGTAATGCCTAATTATGTATAGTTACATACACTACTTTATCTACACACATATCATTAAGTGTTTTAAGATCGGTTCAGAAACCGTAGGGAAATGACTTATTACTAGGGTTACTTGTAAACATTAAAAAGTCAACGAACAAAACAAATGACAGCTTGGAACGGCGGCATTGCGTATTTCGTATCTCAGTAAATTTTTTTTAAACCATAGACAAGCGAATATACTCCCTATTCTCCTGTCACTCGAGTTAAAATGTCGTTCGATTTATATTAAAAAAACATAACGAATTGGCGTTTCGTATCAATGGCTGTTTTAATATCTATAGATACTAGATTAGACACCCCACTTGAATTTGACAGCTGTTCCAAATTTAAATTCATAACCTACTGATTTCAGTAGGTAATGTTAACATTACCTACTGAAATCTTTCTGATGGTTGGTAATGCTGGTCATGACATGTACGTAGATAAAAGTATTTTATATGATTACAAACGTGTATAAACAAACAATGCTTTACTATATTCACGTGATGCATTTTCAAATACCTTTCATCACAAACGCTGTAAACTATTCGAAAAGTCGTGATGTAATTGATATTCAGTTATTTAATTATATAATAATTATGTTTTTTTTAAATAAAAAAAATCATCAAACTATCACATAAATTTAATTGGATGAAATAGGAACAGCTACCGTTATTTTAACATTAGTCATTCGCCTTCAAATCGACTACATAAGAAGACTGAAAGCGCACATTGAAATAACAATAGTTAAATCGGGTAATCCCACATACAGGGGTGCTTTACACAAGAAAATAATTCCATTTGTTTGTCTAATTCTAAATTGGAAGGATGACATAAGTACACCAGGCATTATGTAATGAAAATGAAGTGCGACAAGGCGGATGGAGACCTCCGTACCCCACGAATTGCGCGACAAGCGACAACTAGCTGCAAGGTCGACATCTGATTGTCGATAATAGCGACTGACGACACACTGGCCCAATTTTATTGCGGACGTGTGCCTGGTCTATCTATAGCATCGGATTGCACGGACCCTCCCTACGTGAGGAGCCTATGTTGCACTCCATTTCCTTTATCTCGTGCTCAGTTCTAGGACGATTTACACACAGGTTTTAAACATGCATTGAGAATTAAACAACTCTTCATACTATTCTTCCCAGAAACCAACGGAACAATCTATTAATCCTTCATAATATATGTGTAAGTGCCCTAATTTAAATACCATTGGATATTAATTTCTTATTATTTACTGAAGGTATTAAGAATGGATATGGTTATAAAAATGCGACCAGAAACCATTGAAGGACGGACAGCAGCGTTACTTATAAAGCAGTGGAACATAAATACTGCGATCGCCAAACCGCCTGGCAAATGGCAATGCATTGGCGATTACGGTATTGAACCCTGCATGCGGTATTTGGAGGAGACCTATATGTTCAGCAGTGGATGTCAGTAAGAGTAACTGACAGAAAGGTAGGATTCTGAATTTCCCTAAGGGGTTACAATTACGTACATTATGTTTAAGCATATCAGAACACTTTTTCGTCAAGTTTGACCGCCATATATCTCTAATAGTTTTTAATTAAAAGCTGCGCGATTTATGTTTGCATAGTATTGTGTTGGCCGAGGAGGATGTTTGATATTTGGACGCAGGTTCAGTTTGTGGTAGTGGTCGCGGCTTGCGCCGCTCCGGTCCGGTACACCGATTTGTTATGCACTCGCATTTTGTTTACAAGCGGCCGGACGTTTTATTTCCTTCGCTATTTATCGTGGGTCGGTTGCTGAGTGCGAAACGGTTAAAGGCATGCTGCCCGTAAAAAGCAAAGAAATGTTTTTAGTTATAAGTATAGCGTACCTTTTGGTTATGATATAGACTCCATTCTTTCTTTCGCGTTTGCAAAGTTTCAATATAAAACCGTAGGTACTTCCATAATCAGTTTTTACTAAGATAAATAGATTATTTTTCTGAAACATTTCTTGATGTATAAAAATGTTTCATTAATCATTATATTGGTTCTCTTACTAGAAAAAAACATACGATTAGCAAAGTCATAAATCGTTTCAATGTTGTAAAAAGATTATTTGTATAACCTAACTGCGTATATTGGCATCAGTGACAGACCCACGTTGAATACCTACATAAATACATAATATGCAATTATTATAATTATTATTACATTGCTCACTGGAAACATGTTATAGTGCAGCTGTCTACGTGATGCGCTTTGAATCACTTAATTCCACCTACGTCTACGAGCCAGTCGGGCTAATCCAACAGATGCATGGTATCGGGTTTACCATCAGTCGGCAGCTGCAGGCCTAATCGCAGAATTTATCTTTTGTTAAAGAGGTTGCAGTTAACACCTAACATTTTATCTCGTTTACTTTCAATAGAAATAATTTGTCAAGCTTTTATCACTACACTTATAAAATTAAGTTTTGCCATCTATCTATATACTTATTTAAGAGTATCGAATCTCCGTGTAAGACAAATCACTAGTACGTGTCCAATTCATTCCTACAATTGAAAGTTCACTTTGATTAATCTCCATCACTTACAATGCTTAATTCAACTCAACAATTGTACCCACACCCATTGAGATAAACTATTTTAAATATGAAATGTGTATATTATCTACGAGTTATAAAATGACAAGCTGTATTCTATGTATAATCTAATTCTAGAACTATCTGCAATACTGCCACACATCTTAGTAGC
Organism: Grapholita molesta; assembly: GCA_022674325.2. Taxonomy (NCBI): domain Eukaryota; kingdom Metazoa; phylum Arthropoda; class Insecta; order Lepidoptera; family Tortricidae; genus Grapholita; species Grapholita molesta. The sequence continues at coordinate 14,421,555 of CP053124.2, read as the reverse complement.
AGCTAGCACAGGTTAATAATGCAGCCGTTATGCGGCGGTGGGTCGTCCTTCACCACGCAACGGAGCCATTGTAACAAGTGCATACAATGAACACTTGGAAACTGGATCTCAGTGTCTACTATCAACTTGTGCCATCTTCTTAATAAGTAATTAGTATACGATGTCCACAGGAAGCGGTGTATTCGTACACTGTTCATTACGCGATGTGGTCACAATATGTCATAATCGATTCGCCAACTCCTTACGTGATACAGCTGCCGACCGGACGCAACGGCATCGGCTGGTTCATTAGTTAATGGACCGTTACCGCCCTATCCCACCCGGATGAAAGTAGTGTAGTTAATACTTTCCTTTTTACTAGACGTTCCATGTGCGGCATGTACGTATTAGCTGATAGGTTAAAATAAGATAAAAAGCACTTCACATGCAATAATACCTCTGCAAGGAAAATTGTGTTATGTCTATACCTAGATATTTTTCTAGCAGGAACGACATTTGCTTTGTGCTTGCCACAATCAAAATATCGACAATCCTGTTATCGATAAGTAAGTACATAGTAATTCAACAACAATACGTACACACATTCTGCATACCTAGACGCCGCGTGACATCGATCTTGAACAAATTGAACGTAATCCGTACACTTGATCCAACTTATTTTTTTATTTGCAATTAATAGTTCAAAATTGTTTTCTGAAGTATGTAAAATATAAATAAATAGATAGTTTTGTTATTTTTATTTACTTTTAACCCTATTACCTAATATTAGTCTTGTTGACCTGTATGACGTTGAAGTGGTACTTATCGATAACAGGACTGTCGATGTTTTTATTTTGTCAATCACTTACAAGAAACCGTTCGTGCTAGAAAAATATCTAGGTATAGCTTTATGTCAGATATTTTGGCGTACCTTGTATCAAACATTTCATTGCAGCGACTATTTTTCATGGCAGTATAGGTATTTTGTTAACTATTTTTTATATTGTTCAGGTTTCTTCTACCTAACCGTAAATTTAAAACACCTATCGATTTCACTTAAACAAACCTTTCAATGTAAATTTATTTGTAGCATACGGGTTCGGTTTCATAATATTAAAGCTACTTCGATTTGTGGCGTGTTCCCGTTCTACGAAATTGCAGAGTTAACCACAAGATAGCAAAGGAACAGCGATTTCCAATAGTGGGGGGAGGCTAATGGGCAGGCCTCCGTTTCATATTGACAGGGGTCAAATAACTAAGAAGACAAGGGGCGAACCGAGGGTATTGGTTGACCTCTGTCTTTCTTTCAGAAGAGGATTTTACGATTTTTACGACTCGGCTTAAAGTGTATCGTAAAATCAACCCATTCGCTAGTTTGCCCCTCGTCCTATGCATAGTGCAAGTATATAAATATAGGCATGTATCCCTAAATATATGTATAAGTATGTGAGGTAAAAATGTATTAAAGTACTATATACCTATTAGTGCTCATTATGGAAAAATGAGATATCATAGAAAATCGTGAATCAGATCAAAGGTTCGTGGTCAACGTTGCCACAAATCCCATAAGCTCGGTCTGCGCCCTATGTCTCGTCATACGATTGCTATGGCTAGTGTTATGATATGATATAAAACCCGCCCCCGCGCTCTCAAATTGTCTGGCAAAATCCGGCGACCCTTTGTTCAATAGAGTTATTATTACGGGTTACTGATTTGAGAAGGATACAGCTTCAAAACAATATTACATATTTCGCAGATGTTAAAACCACCCTTAACATTAAAAATACTACTGATGACAATTTATTTCATTCTTATTAAGTAAATAACTTTTTTACAGGCTTTTAATTAACTTGCAAATGTAAGTATGTATGTCCGGGTGAAATCTTGCAACCTTGCAATTTTGATACAGATATATATTTTTAACCAAGCTTAAATTTAAGACACTTTCGGTGACAATCCAATATTATGATACCACTGATCTGATCTGATGCTAGGGCCAGAAGAGCCATAGCAAATCCTAAAATACCCGAGATATAAACCCGTAGGCTTAGGCTCGTTAGAATCCTCTCGACGAGTAGTTGATGTTTGTGCAAAAAAGGACAGTTGACAATAAATCTTGTAACACAAATTATCAGACAGAAATTTATTTATTTGTAAGCCATACCTACTTTTTATGATTAAGTCGTATTAAATTAACTTTAAACAGTAAAACCAAAACTTTGCTACAATGTTCTAATAAAATTAAATTATAGGCAGGTCATAAGATTTGTGGCAATATAAAATCCCTCCGCTTTCGATATTTTAAAAATATTACTTAGTAGCGCAGAACAGCCCGACACCGGGGGCCTGAAACGACGTAGTTTCCTCGGTTGCCATAGCGACGCCCCGCACGTGACCCGCTGCCTCTGCCTTCGAATTAGCAGCCTGAACCACGCGTCTTCAATTCATGGGTAAACCTAAACCCTTATGTCAGCCGATTACACTACGGAGAGTGTAATCGCTCGTGTTATATCGCGTTCATGATAGCAATCAACGTCGTTCGGTTGTTTTAACACTTCAACTATGTACTCAAAAGAGATGTTTGACCATTTTTGTAACGTAACTGAGGCACGAGGTTGTACTTGCCTCGAGAATCTCAAGATATGGGAATTGATCGTTTCGTCCGCTGATAAAATGATTACACTGCAAGTAATTAGTTATGTAGTAATTTAGTCTGGTTTTAAACTTTAGGACTTAATGATATGTAATGTAATACTTTACTTGGCAATTGTTATTCAACGGTACCGACCTTAATTTATTTTAAACAACCCACCCTCCCTTTCAATTGTGATAAGAGTTTTCATAACTGTTTATAAAACGCCAGTCGTTCCGCGGGGCGTGATTCGCGCTTTATGCCACACCCTAGTCTAATTGCATTTTATTTATTCAGTGCTACTTGTTTACTGTCCCCGAAGGATACGGAACCAGTCCAGGGGGCTCGCCGGTAGTTTGGTATTTTTTTTCTGCTTTATCTATTCAAAATTTAACCAATTTAGTTATTTCGTTATATTTCCGGCTTATTTCTCAAGTTGATGTTTAATTATCAGAATATTTCATGACGCTGTTATACATTGCAGTTTTACAAAAAAGTTAACCTATTCAAAATAATTGTAGTGTTGTAAGTGACATGAGGACAATGGCGTGATTATATTTATTTCGAAATGATATTTAAATAATTAATTCACTTGAAAGAATCAGATTTCTGCTTGAGTTTTTAAACCTTAATTTTATTTTATTCAGAAACAATCATATCTTAAATGAAAAAGAAATATAAATATAATAAATACGACATAAAACTAATTTAAACAAAATAACATCTACAAAAGCCCCCGCGGCATTGCCTAGAAGGCTAACATCATTCCCCGCTGAATGGCAATTGTTTTTTCAAATCAAACTATCATAGCGAAATAGTAAAAAATCCACTTTATAATTTGCATCTCAAAATCGTAGTCTATTGACGATTAAAAGGCAATTTCGTTATAAATTGAATACAGATGCACCTCACGATTCCTTTCGTTGAAATCTTACGCTAACCGGTCACGTATCGGTATCACCAGTTCCATTATTTATTCTAGTGACGACGATAGTTAATTTGTCGGACATCGCATAAAGGCAGCTCTCAATAATAAGGGACCTGGATATTATATTGCTAGATTGTTAAGTAATGAATTTGCGGTTATCGTGTCTATCGGTCGACGCGCTTTTAGCACTAATGACGATTCCCGTTATACATATGGAGAAATTATCTCAAGCGTCGCCCGCGAGTTTGTTATTGAGCCAGCTTTTATTACAAATTAAAGTGGATATTATTTGTTCTAGTCTTCCTAATTAATGTAAGCTTTTATGTAACTTGCAATGTAAGTAAGTAAATATGAAAGTATGTTCGGGTATGTCAACTCAAATTAGAAGCAGATATCTTTAACTGATTGAGCGGAAATTTAGCATAAGTACCTATGTAACTTCGGTGATCTGAAGCTGGAGCCAGAAGGTAGCCATAGCAACTCATGAAATACACATAATTAACCTGTGATATTTAGGATCGTCAGAAGTTGATGATTGTGCAAAAAAGTACAGTCGGCAATAAAAGTTTGTATTGAATATAGGTACTTAGGTACTTTGTCTATTAGTGCATACTAGGATTGACACTTACAAAGATCGAAATAATATAACTGACGGTAGGTATTGACTAAGTTTCTTGTTAAACTAACTGGTGCTTAGTTAATACTTAAATACTACAACAGTTCATATTCTAATATAAACTACCGGCCTAGAAGTAAAATATGATTTAATTTAACCTGGTGAAATGTATGTAAGTCTTCGTCAAAATTATTACCTACTGCCTGTGTAACAAGGTCTAATTAAAAGATGAAGCGAATAGCGTTTCCTTCATTCCACAGTGAAAAAATAAAAAATGTAGTTAAACGCTTTTCCTGCCACGAATTTCAGCATGAACATTTTTGCCTGCCGTCCGGAGCTGTTTGCAAAGTGTGTCCGGTCGGATATAAAACACAGTTAGCAGACCGATTCATACTGCCAGTTTGTGTTTTTATAGCATTCAAATTACACATGAGTCATTTGTCGGTACACCCCGTACAATCAGTAGCGACGAGCCAGCACTGTTCAAATTACGTCAGATCCAAGCGATGTTGACTCAGCCACAATCACATTTCATAGGCCCTATTTTCTTAATGGTTTTATCGACTTCCTTGTCCCTTAACATTCGCAATTATTTATATAAAAGGAGCCCCACTTTTTATTATAACCTACTTAATTATTTTAAGCAATTCGTCATTATCATTACCTCTCACACTGATACTAATTAACTTTGAAAGTCACAGTTCGTCAAACCCATTGTATTGTATGAAAAGTGTAATTTTTAAAGATGATTACACGGAATGCAGGTCGATGATCTCAGTTGAGTCACGTCACCTGGCGCAGCCCTGCACTTGCACAAATGCAAGGGCGCGAGCCTTCAGCAGACCAAAGCGCTAACACTCGTCAGTCACGTACCAAAGATAAATTCGTGATGAACGTGCCACTCACACGCAAACGGCACATTACCATTTTTTGTCACTATACTTAACACATACCTGAGAAACCATTTGAACTTCATTAGTTAACCTTTCAAATCGGATCCTGGGCAGTGAGCATGTCTTTAGCATTATATTGAATGGCAGCATCAGCGAAATGACGCAAGTGTCTGCATTCCTCGCGACTGGACCATTATTAACGTTATTAAACGCAGCCAGTTCGAACTGACCAATTATTTACATTACTTTACCCTTGACCGAAATGTTATATGTATTAAAAACAAACAATCTAATTGAATTTCCCCGTGACGTAAATTTGTTACCCGACGTAAATATGATCGCGACCCGTGTGAATTTCGGAAATGTTTGCCAAACAACAAAACCGTGCCCATAAGAAATAAGCATGTAAAAAGCGAAATGCTACTAAAAACGGTCGCTTTTTTCATTCATTTATGAGATAAGTATGTTATTGACAACTTGACCCGTTTCCATTTGTGTAAAATTTCTCATGCAGCGTACAACTCATGGGTGAATCACATTTTAATTCATTTGTCTTCATTTATTGTTAGCGCAAACCGTCGTTTTATGTATATAGTATAGGTATACAATGAGTCGTTGGCGTACTTAATCTTACGAATATTTGATAACCTTAGATTTTATATATGTAATTTACATGTTGACTTACATCCAATGACATCAAATATATGTACATATACTATATATGTGTAGTTGTAGGTAGGTTATACCAATTGTATGTTTTAAAAAAATAAAATTAATTTATTATAAACATTACGTATAAGAATTATATAAATAAATATAAAAGGACATCCTTACACAAATTGTCTGTAAACCCCTCGGTAAGCTCAAGAAGTCTTGTGTTGTGGGTACTTACTTATTATTATTTCCATATACTTAAATATATAGAAAACACCCATGACTCAGGAACAAATATTTGTGTTCAAACAAACAGATATATAATAAATTCATTTTATTTGTTTAAATAACACAAACAATATGTGTGTATGTATAAGTAAGTGGTATTCTACGGTAGATGTAGTTTAGGAGTGGATTTTTTCCATTCAATCATTGTAATTGTTTAGCGATACGGTCGAGGTCATGACGCGAAACAATTTACTCGGCCTATTACTAAACCTATCACAATGCCACTTGAAACACTCATTTTATTGCTTGTTATTACGATAATGGCGTCACATACTACTACCGCTTGGTTTCGTACTACACATAGCTACTATATATATATTAAAAATACGTGAGTTATTTAAGTACATAAGTACCTATATGTTACCATTGTAAGCGTACGAATCGTACAACCCACCATATCTGAGCGTGGTCGTTAGTCAATTCACTTCCTATTTTTTACACTCCTTTTACATCATTATTGTTGTGTACATTTAAATTACGTAGCTACTTCTGAGATTGACATTTAATTAACCGCCTTGGTTAGATTTATTGGCTCATAAATAATTTAAACTACTAAGGATAACGGTAACTTCACTGGGAAATACAAAAAAAAAGAATAAATAGATGATAGTAAGAAAAAGTAGATATCGCGATTGTAGGTCTGATGTTATTTTTATATAAATTAGTGACTACTCACACGCCGATCAAAGTACAAAAGGTTCGATGCACTAGTTCGTATTGTAACCCGAGCTGACATTGGTGGACCATGCATTAACGGGAGACACACTTTAAGTGCATCTGATATCTCGGAGACGGTAACTTTATATGGCTACGTGCATTAAAACTTAGCAAACGACTTATCTTTCCTGGCTATGTTAATTTGCTTTTTCCTGTAAAAAAATAATATACAGGATAAGAGGATTGCCTACAAGATAGCTAGTTAAATAATATACATGGAGCTGTATATCCATTTAACATTCAAGAATATGAAATGCTGTCTCTTACTACGTGTAAAAAAATGTTTCTAAGGGTTATACTTTGAGTTGTAATTAGGTAGGTAAATGTATCATAACATAAATCTACCGACTTACCCACATAATACGTCCCAAGTTCTAGAACTTGGAACTAGGACTGGGAACTCTCATCAGCTTCGACTTAAACCTTAATATTTGAATTAATAACAAAAAAAAAATACTTTAATGATTACCAACCATAATGTATTTATAACAATTTACGATGGCGGCGGTCTGCGTGCGTTCAACCTATTGAATCTCAAGTGGAGCAGTTTTACGAGGAATGCTAACACAAATAAATCATTTTACCCAACCCGAGTACCCCTGCACGAATTACACAATAAAGTAATTGATAATCATGGAAATAGTATTCCGCGTGCCGCCTGCAGAAGTCCATATCCATATATATATACCGCGTGCGGTGTAAGTAATGTAAATGTCGTGTTTTTTTAAGTGAGATGTATACGATGTACAAAGTGCGCGACGTTGTTTGATTTGTCTCGTGTGACAGTCGTGTCTGAGCACCTGCACCGCACATGATGTTCTTAGAGTTAAGAAGAGTCCTGTTGAACCGCCTCTCCACTGAAGACGTCGGGGTCGGGACATGTACGAGCACCTGCCTAGACCACTCGACGCTTTCTTTGCACGTCTGAATCACTTGATTCTTTGTTTATCTTCATACATTTTTTTTTAACTATCAGATTTATTACGTTACATTGCCCTGCTAGAGATTATCATCATTTAAACATCGTTAACGTTTTTGCGTATTAAAAATAATCTTAAATGGAGTTGAACACCTGTAGATCTCGGTTTGTTTGTCGAGGGCGAGTGCCATTGTATTTACTATGGACCTACTCACACCATAAGTGGCATTTGGATAAGTTTTTCGAGTGTTGTACAGAACCTTTTAAGAGGCTATTGACCAATAAAATCTACAGCTACCAAAAACTCTAATTCACACTTTCTGATTACGAACCGGGCGTTGACTGATTGATGGCATGCCGGTACAATGTAAATACATTTTATTTGAAATTGTATTTTTAGGAAGTAAATTATCTTTATTAGTTTGTCTTCAGCTAGTTTAGTGAACATTCATAATAGTATTGAAGAAAAGGCTATCTATTCTAATAACACTATGTTATTATACTACATAACAGTACATACCTATGGCGTGCAAAAAAACAAATTACGAATAAATAATTACTTAATTTTTTTTTAAACATAACACTGTATATTAACCAGTGACAAACTTGGTAGTTTTTATGTTTCCCGCTCGTTTAGAAGCAATACTACCTACATGAGATGCCTTTGTTTCCCATAAATTGATATCTATATAATGACGGTAATTGCTTACCATCAATCCGTCCGCATAACGTTCCATAGTTCTAATAATAAAGATCTAAATATAAAATTAAACAATGTAATCGCAAAAGGCATAAAATTAATGAGTATAACATTCGAAGGTCTATTCAGAAATATTTTAAGGCATATTTTAATTATATTTTAATATTTTAAATATATATTTTATGGGCCTAATAGTGGTTAATCATATCAGAAAATAAATACAGTCCCAGAGTCACCTATAGGTACGACGACGAGCGAACTGAACTAACCTAACCTAACACTCCTTGTTAGGTTAGTTAAATGGACAATTATGATGCAACGTTGTATATGGTAGTCAAAAATGCTCGTCTTGTGGCGTCTTCACTTACGATGTTTGCCTGATAGGCGAAAATCGCAAGACACGCCACTCGCCTTTTTTGACATCTCTTATACCACTGTTGCATAAAATACTATTATTAATTCAGCACGTACCTTGAATGTTTAATATACGTTAATGCAGCACTAGCACAGTATACAGCCTTTGTGTTTATGAACTGTCGTGAGGTGTTGACGGCAAACGCCTCTGCGGTTGCGGTTTGGCTGGCGTTTAGCTTGCCTCCCCACAACCGTGCGCTTTACTCTTACATAACACTAAGTGCACTACTGAATATGACTTAATACATTCGTAAGAAACACAAAAAGATAAAAATTATTACAAGATTTTTTATAAAACATAAATATTACGATATCTCATATATTCAAGTAGGCAATATAATGTTTCTTATCGCACGGAATAAACCACGTCCATTTTGTGTATTATCGATTATGATTACTTAACATATTTCTCATATCTGTTCGGATGTTCCCATGAAACCGATTATGTATAATTTCGAGACAGTGCGTGTTCTGTTCCTAATTCGTGCCCGGCAACAAAAGTAAGAAAAAAATTACGGTAGTCGCGGCACGTTTCGCAGCGGAGCGAAGTCTTCTTTACTTACAGCTGATAAAGTTTTGTAAATTGGGCCTTAGCGATACTACGAGTTACTTCATTTTTAAACATCAAGTGAACGTTAATAATTTAGCAATAGATAGTCCAACAGAATTTTATGGGCTGACGAAGGAGCTGAGAATGAGTCTGATTTGGTGCTATATTGAGAAAGCAACATGGTCTGTCGTTTGCTAAGTCAGGAAAAATCGTGTAGTGTGGTATTGCCCTTGTTGTTCTAGGGAGTCTCTTAACGCGCCGCGGGTAACGGAAGAGCTCGGTTCACAATTAGTGCCTGGTCCCGTTACCGCGCCGCATGGTCCGCTTCAATACTCCGCTAGTTATATATTGTTAATGGGGTTCTCAGGTTGTTTGCTTTGCGTTTAACGCGACCGATTGTTTGGGTAATAAAGCCGCTGCAACTAGGTATTGTTTCAATATGAACGTGTTACAACGGAAGAACAATATTTCACTTGTAAATCGATCTAGATTTCTTGATTTTACGAGTATTGAACCCTTTTAGACACCTGCTTGTAATCGGCGAGTTGATTACGTCGTTCCTGAATGATACGGTGTAATTAAGTCTTGCAATTTGCTTATCTAAATAGCAAGTCCCCTCGCTAGCTTCTGAAACATATTTGATTGCACTCCCGCCCAAACCCTTCTATCGACCGACGAAAAGGTCGCTTGGAGCAAGCAGTCTCGCTTTACTCAAGTTAGGTCCGTCCCGTGTTGTATTGTGTCTGCTTTATTATCTAACTTATGTTTAACTTGTTTATTTAGTGGCCGGCTCGGAAAGGCGAACTCGCCAACGTGACCAGCTGGTTTGAAGTTGCTATTAATATACCATCAAGGGTTCATTCATCTGTGTATTTAATAGTGCTTGCCATAATTTAGTATAGGTACAATACAATACCGTTAGCGAAAGGCACGACCTCAAAAAGGGACGCACACTAGCGCCGGAAGTGTAACATACTGAACTGCAACGGCTTCCGGATTTTCACCTGCAATGCTTGAGCAACTAATTAATTACAGTTTGCAATCAAAGGTAACTCGAGCTGTCGTAACTTTGGACCTGGCTTAATTAATTTCATACTCATTTTCTTCATTATATTAGAATCTATATTTTGACGCCAATGTTTGCTGTCCAGTTTCAACCATGTTCTTTTAAATAAAGACATTGGATTTAGCCTTTAACAGATATATATAGGCTGGATATATAATAGCGAGAGAGGATAGCCTAGAAGAGGCCAAGGACATCGATCGCTGAATCCGGGCGAGGCCTCGGTAACCTTGTACGGAAAATGGTACCGAGACGACCTTGCACGACAAGTTAAGACGCACTTCCATCATGATCGGTTTAATGATTAATAGCTCGAAGTTTCACTTGCTACCATGTCGCAGTTAAATGTCAACACCGCTTTTGTTCTTACCATGCATATTGCATACTACCGAATTGGGTCTGTATACTGCTTATAATATTCGTAAATAATATTCTATAATAGATTAATGAAACACTGAAACGGGAAACACGAGCAATGAACATCGCAATCGCATTTTCTTTTCTCGTGACTAATTGAACGATTAATAAGCTGAAGCTGCCCATACGATTTAACAGACATTGTTAAACGTTATAAATTCACCATTATTATTGATATAATTTCCGGTATAATTCGATATGCAAAATCCGGCGCCTCAGTTTGCCGTTGTTCAATAAAAGGTATTTCTATTATTAGTGTTTTATAAACTATGTGTTGTAGTTAATAAATGAATGCACTTAAAAAGTTAATCATTGACATACCAATGCCTGTTTGTTGCCTAGATAACTGCAGCTTTTAGCTTCCAAGATTCAACGGTTCTCAATTGTAAGGCGATGCATCACTTTCGTCACGACATCAATCATACAAGACGCTTGTCCTCGGCTCGCTTTCATCGATTAATACCACTTGTCAACACAAACACTTTGACTCCTCCGATTGTCTTGGAATTGTTATCGCTTTTGTCTGTCTACTCTCGACAAATATTGCGCCGCGCCTTTTTGAGATTCTTCCTGTAGTTATACTTAGCTACAGCTACAGTTAAGCTATTTCTTTTTGTGGTCCTTTGGAAAATTGGAAAGTCATGGCTTTATAAAAAAAACAGTTTCATTTTATTTTCGACTGATGTCGATGTCGGAGAAGACTTTCAAATATGAAGCAATTTAGAGTAGCAGAACTAACGCGGTATTGTCAAGGGCATTACCGAGGAAATAGGATTATTTTCGTGCTTCGGGCGGATATTAAATTATAGCCGGTGAGAGCCGGACGGTGAGGTGCGGGTTCCATTGTGGACTGAGTTTTACGAGCCAATTATCAACGGTCATTGTGGATTTGGGAACATCGTGCTATGTTCCAATGTGAAAGTACAAGAGGGGTTCCACCTCCGAAATGTAGGTATGAAAGTTACAGGCAAGATTTCATATCCTTTTTTTTTTTTTTAATAATGCCTGTATTGTAATTGACAGATATTCACAGAAATGTAAATAATTTAACTATCAGGTTAAAATTCAATTTGTGTTGATGAAATTTTATAGTGAAAACTAAGAGGTATTCTTATCGATAGAGAATTGTATAATATAAATGGAGAGGAATATATGAGATAAAATTGAATGGTCTGTGAAAAAACTACGGGTACACTTACCTATGGGCGTGACTCACAAAACAGTAAGCCCTAATAGTCAGTTAGTTATTGTACTCATAGTTGTAGTATCCCTTCATTAAGTGTTATTATCCGGCAATGACAATAAACGAGCTATAAAGCATGTTGTTTATGCGCATGCTCCGTCACGTGTGGTGTCGGCGCGTCAATTAGGCGATACAAGGTGCGCGCACGCGCCGGACTTCCGCGTTTACCAATAGTCGTGTCAAATATTTTTTTTAAACCCCCAATTAATTAGATTACCGAGTTTTCTCAAGTAGATCATTACTAAAATTAAAATAAATATAAATACATAGTGTACTTTGGCCAAGAGGTCATACTGACCTGAGACGGTTGACCTGACCTGGCGTGGGATACCGAAACATAGTTCCTTCATATGACTACAGCGCATTGAATTTCTCAGGTTTTTCGTGACTACAGATAACTTTCCTTCATGCTGTCCCTTATATGTCCTAATATGCCCAATATGATTATAAATTTTAAAAAATAATAGTGTTTAAAATGTAATCTTCCTGTTTATTCCATAAAAAATACAAAGGATACACAATTAATTAGTTAATTACAGATTCTCTTACTTTACTCCTTCCTTTAACTTTTAATAATCTCCTAGACCTTCTAACAACATGTGTTAAAATAAAGTTGTTAATCATTACATCCCGCTTCGATGAATTCATTCACAAGTAAACTCGTGAAACCTCGGCAAATATGTGTTTCTCGTTAGTGCATCATTCGTTATGCGTACGTATCTGCATTCTAATAAGAAAAGGCTACGGAGAGGAGTCCGCGTGTTCATTCAATTTCCTCGCTGTGACCGCGATAGCAGCTTGTTGGTTCAATGCGAGTAATTAATTTTACCGAGCTTCGTTTATGTGCTGTTGAGATGGTTTAATTAGTTCAGTTAGCTTGGAGATCATATTAGATTAGGTAATAGGAATATGCTTAGAGTTCTTGTACTTCAGTATTCAAATCCCGAAAGCAGTTCAGTCAGCTTTATAAGTCCCGGAAAGTACTATAACGTTATTTCTTATTTGGTTAAACATTCGTCGAAATTTCTGAAATGAATAGCCCGTTTTGGTGTTAGCTTAGTACACGCGATGTTTCTATTCAGTTAACATTTGAAAACCCATTCAGATTTGGACAATTCACTCCAGGCCCAAAGCAAGTGTTAGTTATTGCTTTTAGTAAATAGGTTAATTATTAATACGCAATTTTATGTTGCGAATGATCCGCCGTTTTCGCAACACAGTATTTAACAACATCATAATTTGTAACCAGGTATGTCACCAGGCAGCATAGATCAGAAAATTAGCACTATTCATGAGTTAGAAACTACAGCTGACGCCGAGACGAGAGATGGCGCCTAGGAAAAAGTTGCATACTTTAAGAATGTGAACCACATTGCGTTTCTCGACGCGCGACGTTTCACGTTGCATCATAAATGTTGGAGGCTGCACATACGCTTTACAACCGCTTTTTGCTAGTGAGAAACGGTCTGATGGTTCAGGTTTCAAATATAGAACACAAGTGTTAGGAGATTGTCGATGTGGTTCGGTAAAACCTCACCTGTGATATGATATGGGTCCACTAGACTTCGGTTGCTCAGAACAAGTTAGTAACAGCACTCTGATATAAATGCCAATTAAAATCTAATTATAAATTACATAACGTGCAATACATATTTTGTGCTTAAGCAACCTACCAAATCTTTGCCTAAAACATTCCTTTATAATTTTTGGAACAAATTCCATTGCTTTTTTTTAAACCGCACTTAATTTTATTTCATTTTTGAAAGCAGCATCTATTTGCGACCCAGTAACTTCCTTGAGCGTCTCAACAAGGAAAAATAAAAGAGCAGCTGCATCTCGCTCTCCCCTCGACTCGGCTCTAATCATTGTTCGGCCAGAGGGTCGTCCAAAACGGGGAGTAATGGCCGCACTAAAAAAAAACTTTATTAAGGGAACCCGGCCAGGTACCCACGCACGGAATACCTTAGTTGGAACATATAGACTCTGTCAGGCAATTAAGTTGGAAAGTAATCATAATATCGATAAATAATTTTACGTGATGTATATTCGAATTACTATGTAATAAAACATTGTTTATTTGTATTCACGCGTAAAAAAAATGATGACGGAGATCGACCTACTTTACTGTTAACCGAAAACCATCAAGTACAAAAACTAGAAGATTTCACACTATTTACTAGGTATATCGTTTTTTTATTAAAATTTCAATTGCCACTTACTTGGAGCAATTAATTAAAAAGTTATTTTCAGTTTCTTCTTAACTTGTTGTGCTTAACATCTACAATGCCGAATGAATCTATAGGCAGATGCAAAACGTATCTACATGCGGGTAGTCAATGACCAGTTAACTGTTCGCAATGCGTCCAATGTTTTTGCAACACGGCCTTATTCGCTTATATGATTTCGCGGTTTCCCTTGCGCTTGTTAATGGAGTAGGTAATAACCCTTTGATTCCAGTCTTTTGAATCAAATTTTAATCAATACAATTTAACTTAATAGTATTTTTCTCTAAATTAACCATTGTATATTATACAGAGTTGTCAAATTTGAGATAAAATCACTCATTTAAATTTACGGGCGTACCTGCACACTTTCATAAACTTGTTTTTGATAACTTGAAAGCCTTATGACGAAGCAACGTACACGGGCCAGATCGTAATCGTCGAATGCATCAAGTTGGTATCTCAACCCACATCTACGCGACGTTCCTTCAAAGCGGGCACAATGCTTCATAAATAGAGCACAATGAAATACTTTCCTTCCAATGTGAGTACGAGTTACGTGGGCGGTTCGAACAAGTAGACACGTGCTTGTTACAATTTAAATTATTCTGATATTTTGTAGTAACTTGTGCTATTTTAAATGAATCACAAAATTTTGTGTACGGTTAAAATGCACTGTCCTGCTATGTGAATTGTACTGGAACAATACATATTTTGTATACCAACCACCCTCCAACGTGCAGAGCTCGCTCCCTCCCAGTGGTTTCTCCCCAATCACGTCCGACAGCCATTGCTAGTACATTAAACTATTAGTCAACAATTAGTGCTTCGTCGAATGTTTCTATAGGTGCAATACGAGTAGTGAAATCTTCAGAATGTAATGAATTGCCGATTGCTCACATTCAGTGTTCAGTATCACTATTTTTTATATTATATATTTTCGTAATTGTAATAACTATTAATCATATTTTATTAATAGTAGTTATCTCATTAAGTAATGTTGGAACACGTGGTCGCAACGCCGCGATCTCATTTCGAACGCTTATTTCGTCAAGATCAGGGCCGCGCGGTCAGCGGCCGAAGAACCGCGCACATGCTTAATATTAAATTGCTTCAAGTTCTTGTGTAAGCACGGTCTTTTTTCACTTGACCAGTTGTCGCCCCGATGATGTCATTGAAGTATTGTTACTTATCGCAACTTGCTTCTGAGTATCGATACTTTTTTGTTATTTTAAGAGCAAAACGCTAGTTACCTTGGAGCGTATATTTAATGTGTGTAAGCAGCAGTGTGCACTGGGGTACACTACACGTAGGACGCCGTCCGGAACCGTGTCTCAAAATGATCACTTAAACTACCTTCAGTCCGACGGGTTAATGGCCGTAAAATTATACAGTTGCAGAGTTAGACCTTTCGAGATAATGAAAGTGATAAAACGCTGCACAGATAAAGATGTTGTCATGTGTAAATTAAACAGGCCTTTAATTCCAGATAGTCGGTTTTATATATAGGGTGAATCTTAAATCGGGATCAGTAGTATGCTGTAACTCCATAAACAAGTAGCAATTCAAAGCCCCGGCTCACAAAAAAATAGGCAAGATTTTTTTATAAATCAGTCTCTTTGAATCGCAAAATGTCATTACAAAAAAAATACAATTATCTTAGTTAAAAATGAAATTTACTTCATTTTACATCTTAAATATCTTATAAAGGTTTTTATAAAATATCATTACATTCAAAAACAATATTCAAAAACATTAAAAAAATATCTGGTTTAAGTAACAGTCAGGGCAATAAACTACTTGTTTATGGTGTTAAAAATTCAGACTATAGTTCACGATGACGACACAAGATTCACCGCGAAATATTAGATAATTTTTGTCATTAGGTAGGTACTTGCTTAAATAACTCGAAACCAGGGAACTATCAGGGATCGTTGCCGGTATTATTAAAAGTCAAAATATTGGCTTTAAATTTGTAGTTTAGCTTGATATTCTTGAATGGTATTTAGGTCAGGAGAATGCATTATCTGATTAACTGATTTTTATTTTATTTTAGCCTATAGTGTCCCACTGCTGGGCAGGCTTCTCCCGTGGACCCCCACAATTCTCGGTCTTTTCCGGTTTTCTGTTTCCGGCCAAATGCTGAGGAAAGCATCCAGATCGTTCCGCCATCTCTGTTTAGGCCTGCCCCGTCCGCGCCTCTCTTGTGGCATCCACAATGAAATACAAAAATAAGCAAAAACAACTGAGATACCGAAATTGAATACCATTCAATTTGTATGAAAATAATACAGGTATTAGATCCTTAGGAGAAGCACTCTTTTCATAATTACCTGCCGAAACATAACTGCTATGTTTATAATGGCGAATGTCAACACGAAGGTCAAGTGAAGTGCCTGATATTACGTCAGGTATTCAACATAATTTTCTTTTTTCAGAATAAAGGAACATAATTAGAAGGAACCTTTCTAACGCAGAATAAAGGTAATTTCAAGACTGATTGAATATAGAAAGTGTATTTCTGTTTCAAGACTTCAGTTGGTAAGTCGCGAGGGTGGCGCGTCGCGCGGGCGCGTATCGATCGCGCCACCGCGCGGCCTGCATACGAATACAAGAGCCCCGTGCAGTCCCTTATCAACTTCCACTAGACCCTGGCCCTTCGTTAGCACTGCCATCTCACTGTGTGTTATGTCCTTGCCATCAGATATTGTGTCATGTACCTTCTAACGTAATTAAGTTACCCGTAAGTAATTAAGACATAACCCCAAACCCTATTCACAAAGGAATAGGTATCTAAAATAGCAGCGGCTTAATATTTAAAAGTAAGGATGATATAGCCAATCTACATCAACGTTGTGACGCGCACAGCCAAAGGTAAATTACAAAAAGCTTTTACATTCCCCGACGACATCATCTCGTTTAGATTGCAGAAGTACAACACATTCACCTAGAATGTCCCCCACGATGAGGTCACGGGTACACTATGACATAAGCTAAAGGAAATATTTTCTGAAATAGCGCCGCCTGGATGACGTCACTCGTTAAGTCAATAACGGAACTTTGCGCTCTGATTTATTAATTGGACACTTGAGAAGATGAGGTGCAATTTACTGGATAGTTCAACGGCGAGTAAGATATTCACGAGCTTCTATGCAGATATAATGGAAATAAAACAAATACATATTTTAAATTTTATCCCGCTCGCTCCAGTTTTTCTGACATAGTTTTCCTTGTTGAGACTATTAAACTGATTATATCTTGGCATTTCTGGGGGTGAGCTCGCCTTGAAAATTGACGCAATTTTCCGGCCGAGAACGCTCCTATTTATTGCATCGCGAATGTCTCCGTGGCCCACTCCCATCCTGCCTAATAAGAACACGAAGCGGGGTCCCGAGGATTTGTAGGCGTGTAAATTCCAACACCGAGCGTGACATTATTAAACTTTAAGAAATTAATATGCTAATGGAGTTGGCTTTGTATATGAAATGATTGTAACACATTTTGGTTCTAAATGTAATTTATTTTGACCCCATTTTATCATTCTGTTACAGTTTTATATATATAAGCATCAGCTATCTATTTCAACTGCCATCAGATATGACTATATATAGTAAAAGGTATCTACGAGTCAATAATGACAAAAAGTATCATTTGTGTTTTGAAACTAACAGCTTCAAGTTAGCGTTCGGATTTAAATGCTGGTTTGTCACAGTATACCAGACTTTAAACCCTCTAGGTATAAACAATTTTTAGTTTTAATCTCTTACATTCAAGTAATTATTTTATCTTCTTCGTCATGAAAGTAACGGTCGCCCGTAGGAAAATGACACGACATGTCGTGTTACATTGTACGAGTATGTGCAACATAAAGCTATAATGAAATGGAATTGGAGCTGAGCTACGGAAATAGGCAATTACACTGTCGAGACGAGTCGATGCATGAAGGTAATTTAGCAGACCTTAGAAAAGCGTCACTCGATCTATTTGCAGTATCATAACACCGAGACGTCCTATCGGGTCTCGTTGAACTTTCACAATAATCAATACTCGTTATTTTACGCCTAACTCTTATGTTTACATACGCAGCGCCGTCTGGTTCAGAACACCGAAATCTACGCGTAACACCGTATTGTCTGGGGGGTACCTACCATAAGCTTTATTTATTTTACATTCGCTTAGAACTCGCAAATAGATGTGATGTCGGGAAAATGGGAGAAGCAGATAAAGCGATCCGACTGCAGCTCTGAAGTGAGTGTGGCGCGGAAAAGAACCGTGAAATGCCGCAAAAATATGAAATGCCGAAATACTGAACTGGATATAATACATTTAGTTACCAAATTATATGTGCTTTGTATGCTTCTATTATTGAAAGACGTAACAGACAATCCTTTAGGGAAATGTGTGCTGAGAGCAGTGGTCAATCAAATTGTAATTGTTTACTTTGTTGGAGGATTATGTCCCCATGCCGTGGGCGGTAATGGGCAGATCGATACGCGGCGCCGTCACGTTGCTCCTAGCCAACACGTACGGTTCAACACTTTGAACTGTGGCCTTATTATTGCTTAGCCAGCTCAACACTATGGCGCTGACCTTCAACTTGTGTGTAAATATAGGCCCGTTTCCCTGCAATCTATTGCTTTTTATTATACATGCGTATATACATGCCACTGACGCGATATAATATGCTTTGCGTGCTACTAAGGTCACGAGGGTCTGCTAATGGTTACATAATAGAAAAAATGGTATAAAAACATTACCAAATTCACTGGGGTTCATTCATCTCTTTTTATAACATTTTGCATCAATGTTAGTATAGCTAGCTACAATGACACATCGAAACCCAACACCTGGATACACAGTTGCGTATAAAAAGCAAAATTTTCGACACAATACGGACTCTCGACAATTGCTCACGCGCATCGCATGCCGATATAAACGGTTCTGCGGAATTGTATCTGTTGTGAATATAGGTTTTTTTTCTTGTATTTTTTATTTATGACATATTGTAGTCCGAGACACGTGGCGACGCAGCTGCAGTTTACGATGTGCAATCTTGATATGAGAGCGATTTACCCGTTATAAATCCTTGAGCAAATACCAATACATAATGCATGGATCTTTGTATATCGCCCTAAAGTTCAAAATATTAAGGCTTAATAAATTAACTAAATCCTAATAAAGTACATCCGATCCGATCTACTAAGAAAATGTGTCTGACATCTCTATCATTGGCAACCATAATTATGTATGTAGTTTTAAAGCATCGGATAAACATTCTTATGATGCTGTTCTATAACCTTGATCTAATGAATCGATTTATTTTATTAAGTGATTCGAATTCATGACTAGAACTCTTAAGCCGATGAGATACACCTGCAACAGCTTTATCGACTCGTAACCTAAACTGGTTCTCAAACTCGACATTTAGATGCTAACTCAAGACACGTTGTAAAGGCGATTACGCTGTACTTTAAAGTCTTAGCCAATAATAGTCCTTGTTCTAATCAACTTTCGTTTTCACGCTATAGGTATGTGTTGCGAAAAGCATTCTTCACGCAGTTTAACTGCAAGGATTGCAGGTAACCTGCATTAAACAGGGTTAACGGCTACACACTCGCTTATTAGATCGTGAATCGATTTATTTGTCGATTGCATAAGTATCACCGACGAAACACCGTCGGAGGAACCGGTTTAACAGAATCGTGTTAGGAGGTCCTCTTCAATACTCAAAACTCGAATATAATGCATGTATCTAACTTACGTTTTTCGTAATTTGCCGGTGGTTTTGTATCAAAACACTCCGGATACCGGATATTATAATTCGTATTTGTACCTACAAATATAATTGTTTTTTACGTTTTACTTTAAGATAATTTCTAAACTAACTCTTGTTGTAGCTAATAACTGAAAAAAAACGCGAAGTGTTGCTGAAAGAAGTGTGTGTATTTAGATAATTTAAAAATAACAAACAAAATTTCATTCGAGTCAATACACCGCTCGCTAAATATAGAATAGACAACCGAGCCAAAGCATGAGACTTCACTCTCAGAATCCTGCTTTTAGGTTCCTTACCTGTAATTTGATTTGATACGAATCAGCCTCAATAAGCGCGGGGTGAGATGAAGCCTCTAAGGAAACACAAATCGCGGGTTTCGATCACTCACAACACAAGCGATGTATCGCTGAAGCACTTGATGTTCAATAACTAATGCTGATCCTTTGATGACAGGTGAGGTACATCGGTAAATTATTGTATAAGTGCCAGGAGCGTTAGCGTTCAGTGTACCGCCGCAGTGCGGAGTCTCCACTCGACTGGCGGAACGCGCGCGGCGGCGCCGCGGGTCCGCCCGTCCGCGAAATCGCCCAAGGGATCCGTCTAGGGATTGCAATAACCGGTCATTTTTCGTTACCGGTAAATTACCGTAACTAGGATTCTGTAACCGGATAACCGGTAATTTACCGGATATGACTTTAGAAAATAAAATACATCAATAATTCACATTATTATTTATTGTGTCCTTATTGACGTCAGTAAATCTTACAAATAATCAAGAGTACGTTACAGAAACATGGATAAAACCAAATAATACATCAAATATATTCATAATAATTATACTAATCACCGAGGACCGCAAGGCTGTATAGAGGAGTAAGGAGCCACACAGGCGAGGCGGTTCTACAGGGCCCTCACGGGACCAGACGTAGACCTGCACTCAGGCATATAATTTCCGGTTGTTCTCATCTTGCTAACAGCGAGTACTTGCACAGACATAACCTTGTAGCCAGGATTATACACCAGCGGCTTGCTCTTAGGTATAGACTTGCGGACCGCGAAGTGTCGTACTACAAGTACACAGTACACACCTGGCGCCAGTTCTCGAAAATGGTCATGCCACGCTCTATTGGGATCGTTCTGTTATCACGGCCAGGACTATTGTAGCCATTAAGCCTGGTATCGTGGTGATAAATCGATCGCAGCATTCGCAGCGCCGGGCAATGCTCATCGACATCACCGTCCCATGTGACGAGAACCTCGTGAAGGCCGAGAAGGACAAGTCCAGCAAGTACTTAGTTTTGGCTCTCGAGGTAACCGCCATGTGGGAAGTTGATTCCGCTATCATTGTACCGATAGTTATTCCGCGAACGGTCTCATAGCGAAGAGTCTGGACTCGACCAACATCTTGAGAGACTCTCGCTACGTGGTTGTGGTTGGATCAAGAGTCAGATTCAGAAGGCGGTAATCCTGGACAGGGCGCGCATAGCCCGGCGGTTCTTCTCTCTGCAGACCTACCACCGGCAGCCTGGGCCCTGCCCCGTTGCCGGCGGCACCCTAGGTTAGGTTTTTTATAATGTTTATTGTTTTGATATTTTTTTGGATATATTATTAATATTGTAAAAAACCTAACTTAAGAGATAAGATGAATAAACGTGTATATAATACTAGTAAGAGTGTGCGATAAACAAACAAAAATACAAATGTCAGTTGAATAATTAACTGATTTGGGTTTTTTTTTGCAAGAATTGCAAGTATTGAGACAGTTGAGATATTTATACATTATAAGGATGTGTTAAATTATTTATTAAAAAAAGATTGTGAAAATTCATTAAGTAATTTATTATTCGCTAAATTCCCGGTTTTGGTTAATAATTACCGGTATTTTACCGGCTGAAAAATTAGACAAATTACCGGGTAACCGGTTAACCGGTTAACCGGTTAGCATTCCCTAGATCCGTCGTCATTTCTACTAACATGCATCCTGCAGACATCAAACGCCCTCTAATTATTTTACTTACTTTATATAATATATTTCGACGACCGCTCTGGCCTAGTGGGTAGTGACCCTGCCTATGAAGCTGAAGGTCCTGGGTTCGATTCCCAGTCAGGGCATTTATTTGTGTGATGACTGATGAGCACAGATATTTGTTCCTGAGTCATGGGTGTTTTCTATGTATTTAAGTATTTATATGTATGTATTTATTATATATATCGTCGTCTAGTACCTGCAACACAAGCCTTATTGAGCTTACCGTGGGACTAGGTCGATTTGTGTAAGAATGTCCGAAATATTTATTTATATTTATTTATATTTAGGTGTAATTATCAAAGCCTTCATACTTTCATGGATAAGCCGTACCTAAGTTATACGTTGTACGTGTACAAATAAATAATTGCGAAGACTAATACCATTGAAAGAAATATACTATCTAATGTTTTTTTTTTCATAAGCTCTCTTTATGTTAAAAAAAAAAGTTAATCTACACTACAACTAATACGTTTCACACATTTTTAAATATGATAATTTTTAAAATATATATATATATATATATATATATATACCTAAGCTAATATTAAAACTTTTCGGTTTTTATTTGTGTGATAACGAAGTGGATAAGTGGAATAAGTTAAGTACTTGAAGTACTTACTTGACAGAAATGGGTAGTTCTAACAAAACAAATAAGTACACTAATAGGTAGGCAGTCATGGTAATGTAACTAAGCTACAAGGCTTAACTTTACCAGGGCTTCGGGTGACGTCACCTTTAACCGGTTTTTGTGCTTTAAAATCACCATTCGTGACCGTGGAAATTCCGTGGCGTCGCGACTCGCGTAAAAAACGATCCAAGTAACTCTTTAAATTATGTCACTTGAATTCTCGATAAGAAACGATGTAAGTAACTCAATTTAAATACAAGTACTGTTTTATATAATGCAAGAATTTCCTTATTCGATTTATTTTTAGTTCCGTGATTAGACGTTTTGGAAGGACAACGAAAGATCATTAGATCATTACGTGCTTTCATTGCTATTAGGTAGTAAAGTAAATGAGTGTCAATACACTCAAAACCAATGGTTTTGTATGTTTGTAGGATATACAGGATAGGATATATGTACATATACAGATGTACATAATAATTAAGTACTTACTGGTTATTATCCCGTAAATACATATGTATTCAAAGCCCTGAGTGTGTTTTTAACGTAACATTACTTCACCATCGCGTTAGAGTTACCCATATACCTAAACAACATAATCACTGTTAATTATTCGACAACGATATTTTCTAAATTTAAGTGGACTGTATTACAAAATTAATTTTCTAACGAGACTGTTTAATTTGCGAAGGGCTAACTTTAGGGATTGCGAATACGGCTCACCTGTGTCTCCTTGTGGCGAAGCTCAGCACGAGGTTTGCAGCAGTTGTAGGAAGCTTGATGCAGAGGTAGGCCTACATGCGGGTCACACTTCTACACCACCACTTATCGAGGCGTATGCAGGTTTAAGCCGAATCGCAATCGTTAATTTGTATGAAGGGATGATTGAAGCTAGGTTACTTGCTCCGTTGCTTTGGCCGGCACTAACACTATGTTTAACTAATTTCGAAAAATGAGCTCGGAGCACGAATTCGCACGTGCTTCTTCAAAAGTTTTAACCGAACTGGCAAACTTGCCATACCAACGAACGAAAACTGTCAGAGTGACAGTTGTGTTGCTAGACTAAAATTTAGCACTATAAATTGGGAATATCGAACAATCACTTATGCGTTCAAAACTTTTTTTTGCATCAAAAGGAACTTACACTAGAGCCTCAGAGACCTGAATGTAAGTTTTTAATGTAATATTACTCTACCATCGCGTTAGTGTTTCCCATATAAATAACACTATCACTTACGCGTTCGAGACGTCTTTTTACGTCAAAAGAAACTTACACTAGAGCCTCAGACCCAGCACCTTCTGCTTCGTAGGTAGGATCACTACCGACTAGGTAAGACATACAGACAAGGGCAGTACAAACGATATATATTTATTAGGACTGGGTGCACATTTTCACACAATGCCATTGCTATAAGGTCAAAAAGTGTTTACATATTAATGCCCTTGACTACACACGAACTAATGTTTTAAATACATTTTGAGGAGCACATGAGAATAATTGATTCTTGCCATTCTGTTATTTTTATATACGAGGACAATGTAAGTGATTGTACCCATTGATTGATCGTATTGTAAGTTCTAATATAACACAAAACGAATGTAATGATGATAAACATTCTGAACTAAAATAAAAAGTAAAATAAGTAGTTAGGATGATTATTCGTACTAACCTTCCTAATTATCCACATTTAAGTCAGGGCCATGTTGACTCTATTTCTGCCAATTAAGTACACACTGCCCGAAGAAAATTAAATTTACCAGGGAGTATCGATAAATGACTTAAGGAAAAACTTTATTACCTACAAGCATATTCAATTTCATGCATCTGCCAGGCGATTGGGATCGTAACTTAATTGCTAAACGCCATTGTCACTATTCACATGTTGTAGCATCAGTTCCTGTGCACCATGGACAGAAAAAATAACCTTTCACTCACCCCTTGCAATGAGACGTATGGAAATATATAGCCATCACTTGGCATATAAACGAGAGTTGTTTATACTCCTTATAAAACTACCGTTTCTTGTTAAGGTAAGCAATCCTAAATGGCTGCGTTACACGTCGATTTATTGTTAGTGGGCATTCCTTGGTTAATTAATTACCACGCGGGAATATAAAATTCAGGGTAAATTAATTAAGTCCCCGCGTAAGCCGACACCCGGGTGCCGCCGATTTACATGCGGCCAGGCAGGTGCCACCTATTCGAAAAGCTTTGGATGTAATTTATCATTTGTTTATTGCTTGATTATGATTATGACTGTAGTTTAACTTTATTTCTTTTATGGACTCGGAATGGACATCAAGTGCCATTGTTCTCTTAACACCCTTTTTATGAGAGGTAGGGCACAGCGAAGTACCATCACGCTCGAGTCTGGAGAAGCCCAACTGGGGAAGTACCTCCTCCATACAGAAGACCGCAGCCATAATAGCACTGCTACCTTTCAGGTATGTAGTGTTGTGTTCCTGATGGTGAGTAAGGTTCCCAGAGCTCTAACCCCCCCTTAAAGGTCGGCAACGCGCTTGTGACTCCCCTGGTGTTGCGGGTGCCCATGGGCGACGGTAATTGCTTACTTATCTTCAGGCAATCCGTCTGCTCGTTTGCCACCTTATGTCATAAAAAAAAAACCCTTCACCCAAAAGTATGAAAACCCTCAAATGCGAATTTCAAACGTCAAACTTTTCTCATTTTTTTTATAATGTCAAACATATTTACTTCTTACTTCTTCTTCGGTTTCTGTAAAAAAATGTGATTCAAGTGAAAAAGATAACTTACTTATGGAAAATGTTTGTTATTACTTTGTATTTTTTCTCGTTGTAGTGAGTTGAAAAATCGTGTTATAGGCAGTTGGAAATTGTCCGTCTGTTATTAATTTTAGATGCTGTTGTTTGAAGCGCGGAGCGGAATAAAGCGCAACGCAACACGATATTTGCAAGTATACTAACTTTAATTAGTGGACGTGTATTTTTACATACAAAGCGGTACATAATCCAGTTTATCAAACGCGTATACTTAGGTCATGCATTCGTAGGATGACAATAGGCAATTTGAGGTTAAGGAGAGACTGCCTCCCGACGAGTATGTGTGTCCTATCGCTTGTAGAATGAGTTGTGCTCAGAAGAACTGTTGGATATGATGCCTACGGCCGCTTTCTATCATCGCACCGCTTGCCGTCGGCAGGGTATTCACCCTCACACCTTTAGTGCCTAAACTATGCGGTTTAGGAGGAATTTCCTACCGCGAAAGCTGCTGGCTGTGGAATATATGATCTCCCAGCCGAGGTTTTCCCAAGGAGCTACAGTATGAGGTTCTTCAAAAAAGGACTGGATAGAGGTTCTTAAAGCGAAGGTATGCAACGCGCGGGTGGATCTGGAGTTTAGGCATGCATAGGCTACGGTGACTGCTTACCATCAGGCGGGCCGTATGCTTGTCTGCAAGTGTATAAAATGTGGTTGTGTGTAAAAGGAATTTAACTGTTTTTTTATGGCATCAATCGATTTGTTGTAAGTATGAAATCTCAGAAATGAACGTCAAAGTAAGACATTCGCACTTTCCGCTTACAAAAATGATTTGAACCTGTGACTTCACTTCTTCATGGTCCCGGTCTTTAAAATATGGAATAATAATGAGATTTCCATTTGGACCGAGAAATGCCTTATGTATATAGTTAAGTACGGTCGGCTCTAAAGATATGTTAACGATTTTGATCTTTATGCCTCAGAAATACCTTCTCAAATGTATACATATTATTAGACGTGACTGTACCATACAATACAATACACACATGTCGGTGTTCTATATTCAAATTTTGACGTAAGTTCCATATTATCTGCACAACTACATAGACATGGTCCTTTAGTTAAGTTTTTCACCAATATTATATACTTACTCATTTTACTATTTACTCCATTTTGTTACAAATTTTAGCATGTGTTTAACATACCTATGATGACTTTGATTTGGCCTTGTATTAGTCGACCAATCCACCATGCATGTATTTTAACCATGCGCTAACGTTTTTGCTTTTTGTGTAATCTAGCGCCATCTATGCTATAGAGCTTTTACTGGCTGAGCCTTTAAAGTAAGTACAATTTAGTTTGGCTACTTGGCCATAGATAGCGCCATATAGCAATAGCTATAGTGTTTTGAGATTGAGAATATCTAAACAATATCTTATTTTATCATAAATTCTCAAATTATGTTCGTAATTAAAAATAAAATGTTGCCTATTTAGTTAACTATGTATAATTATTGTTCTGATTTGTACCTAACTTCGCATCTTCGCGTCGTCGTTTGACGACTTTGACGTAAGAAAGGTCGCCATTACATATCGTGATTACGATTATTTATTTCTTTCAATTCAATAACGATTTGTGAAAGAAATAGCTTCTGTCAAACAAATAAGCGCGCGATTATAGTTCGTGTTTGTATTCTAAAGTACAAAAAACAAATTAGGCAGACTTAAAGTGCTTTCTACGAAACATTAAGAGCCTTTTCCGATTTCCGAGTTTAAAAGATATAAGTAAAGTAAAAATCTATCCTAGTTATTGTAATTTTTGAAGTTTAACATTAATGGCCCCGCCACGAAGAATTTCTAGAGAGCAGCTAGAGGTGATGATAGATTTTCTAGAACAGAATAAAGGGATGTGTATGGGGACGCCATCAAACGGCACAGCGGCGTCCACTGCCACCAGTGCCCACAACGCGGTGCGACAAACTTGGAACGAACTTGGCAAACTACTCAATGCAGTGCCCGGAGGCGCATTAAAAACTGCAGACGGTTGGAAAAAGGTACTGAACGTGCAAATTACAATAACAATGTAATACCTTTATAGCTAGTAATATTGTCTGTAAAATAAGTACTTACAATTTATTTTTATTTTTGCAGTACTGGTTTGAGTGGCGACACAAAAGTAGAAAAAAAGCGAATGATGCTAGAAGATACGAAGAAAATCCGCATGGTGGTCCAAGCAGGTTCGCTCCACTCAATGACTTGGAAGTCAGAGTATTAGCATTAAGCGGAAGCAACTTAGTTAGGTCAAAGTCAAAACCGATTAAAGAACTAGAAAACCTGTTGGCTGACAACTCTGACAGTGATCCTATTGGCCACCATTCTCCGGAAACTGTGAAAGCTGAACCACTGCCAATACATAAAGTTCATAAAACCAGGAGTTCTACTAAAGGACCTATGGCTCCTGGTATGTTGCTCTTAAAACTGTTCTCATATATTGTACTACATTATACATAGTTCCGTGAAACTAAAACATAATTTTTTCAATGCCAGATGCAACACCTTTTGGTAATACCTTTATTCTTAAATCTCATACAATATGTGTACTTTATAAATAAGTAACAACAGTTTTCTGTTTGGTATGTTGCAAATTAGTGAAATAATGTTGTTTTTTATTTTCCAGATGTAGTTAGATCTGGAACACCACTTCCACAATGGGCTTTAGAACTGGAAGAAAGACGAATAGCAGCCGAGGAGCGCATGGCAGTGGCGTTAGAATCCATTGCATCCGTCATGCGGCTTCAAGAGGAACGGAGATCCATGCTTGAAGAGAGGATAGCAGACACTTTAACTTCTGTAGCAGGAAATTTCCAAGAACTTAATAATGGAATACAAGAAGCTGTGATGCACTTACAAAGAATACATCCAGTACAGTCAAATGGGCCTGATATAAAAGATCATGTGTTTATATAAACTATCATACAATTTATAATTCAAAATATTTGTATGTATAAAAAAAACTAGTCAACATTAATATTTTAAAAGAGAATTATTGATGTGGAAATTTAATGAGCAATATAAGTGTCATTGTGATGTTGATACTAAGTAATATTATGGAATAATATTAATATATTGTTTGTCAACTATTTTCCGTTTCTGTAAATTGCCTGCACCTACAACCATTTCTGTATAACCCAATGGTCGACTGGTAGAGAATGCCTACAGGCATTAAGTCCGCCATTTGTACTTTATATTATGTATTGTGCAATAAAGTTTAAAATAAATAAAAATAATGGAAAACTTTTAACCAATTAAAGGCAGGTCCTTAATTAGATATGCACTAAGCTTTGTTTGTGATTTATTGAAGAAATTATTTATATTGTATCTAATTTAAAGTATCAAGACTGGTTAAATGTTTTGTTGTAATTAAATACCTCTTAAAAACGACCTACCTATTGTTTTTATTTACTTATCTGATTAATTTAGTGTTTAGTAATAATGTACGCCAGCAATAAATATGTAACTAATGCACCAAAACGCATTGTACGTAACGTGATTACTAGGTAGTTATGGTTCCTTAAGAAAATTTACTACTTAGGTACTACATAAACATCTGTAGACAACGCGAATTCTATGTATATCTGATTCTGATTATTATTAAGTTTCAATTACTAACATACGCCATGATAAAATCTAAATCAATATTTTACCTAATATTATGTCCGGCATGCCGAACTCTGCATCACAGAAAGACACATGAAAGTCTGCGAACTGAGACCTTTTAGGTACCCAGATCGGTTTTGTCTTTAGCATACATATATTCTCCTGTTACAATTTTTAATTTAAATTTTTTTCTTATCTTACAGGTATGGAAGCCTTGGAGACTAGCATCAACTACTGGGAGGACGCGCTAGCGGCGTTCTCACTGGGGGCGCGGGGAGGCGTGTCGGGCACGCTAGCGCTCACCTCGCCTGAAGAAGCAGAGTTCTGTCGAGAGATCCAAGACCTCTTACAAAATGCGTATCTGCTGCAGGTAGGTTACTACTTACCTACTAGCATGATGCAATTACGTTGACTATACGCACTGAAAGGACACGCCTACTCGTAGCACGCCTCGGATATAGTTTTTATTTGTACTAAGTATCTATTAATATGTAGTAAAAATGAAAACATCGTAATTTACATTTTCGGAATTGCTTTTTCGTAGGCCTGATTGGCAGGCTCGCAGCTCAGAATGGGCTAGACCAAAGGTACCTACTTAGTTTGATATCTCCGACTTTCTTAGTGCAGAACTTCTTTTTTTTATATTAGCTCGTATCTAATAGCACAAAGGTATTATTTAACTTTAGTTACTCGATGATAGTGATAGCATAGGTAGTACATAAATACCTGGTAGATACCTACTTTCCATAGGTACTTACAACTATTGAAAAATATACTCGCATACCCGGGTATTTAACGTATATACGAGTAAGTGTGTATTGCCATTTGTAATTTAGAGTCCTGATATTTACCTACACGCAAATACACATGTAAACAAACATGTAAGTACCCTGTCTTAAGTAGTTGTAATATGAGTCACTTTCCTAAACACCGGTGTAATATCAGTAATAAATGAACGTCGGAATGGTAGGAGCGCTGCGAGCTGCTGTTCCTGGACCAGCGCTCGGTGCTGTTCCGGTCGGAGAGCGGCGGCGCGGGCGACGCGGGCGCGGGCGGCGCGGGGGAGGGCGCGGGCCGGCGCTCGCGCCTGCTGTCCACGCACACCGGCTCCTCGCACACGCGCCGCGACCACCACTCCAGCGCGGAGTCCTTCGCGTCCGCGGAGGATCAGGTCAGCTCGCCGTACTGACGTACCTACGTATCACGACCGGCGCTTACTTATATCCAGCTAGCATAATAATCTTCGAATGCCGGATTATTGAATACCTACTGATATTTTCTGGCGCAATACTGGGAACCGTAATAGCTGGGACGCTAGTTATTACCATCTGTAACCGTAGCGTAGCTCTCACGGTCTGACAAGTTAAAAGAGCAATGACGCGATTAGCGATAATACTACGACGAACTAGGTTTACGCTTACATAATAAAATTAAGTACCTAAGTCCAAAAAATTAAGACAGCTTAGGTACATATCTAACAGCAATTCTACTTCAACAGTTTTCCTAGGGTTCACGAAGAAGAGGCAAACCATGCTGGTTCTGTCTTGCCCAAAAAAACCCTTCGCCTCTAATACTTAGAGTAAAAGCACAATAAAAAATCAATGTCAAGTTATTAAATTACCTATCGTTTCGCAACTCCCCCTTTTAAGTCAATACTAGGTACCTAATTATAATGAATTCCCTCTTACTTGTCGTATGCTATTGTGATGTTTCAGGTAGCGGATTTAAGAGAATTCGACGACTTGAAAGATGACCTTCCTGAAATAGAAAACTTAGAATTGTATCAATTAGGTGTGAAACAGTTAGAAATCGGCATTCCTTATAGGTAAGTTAATTTTATATATTTATTTTTATCCTATAGCACAAAATTATCGTGAGAATGAAACATGTTCAATTCTTGTTTTTTTTTTATGTCGAACACTGCTTCATGTTGAGGTCTATAATCCAGTTCACAGTGGAACAAGAAAATGAAGGGAACAAGCGGTTCCCGCATGTTTTGGTCATATGTAAAAGACTTGGTCTATCGCAAGCTAACGTATACTACCTAATCTTCATCTGAGACCTGAAGAAGATCGGGTGCAGATGCACCCTTTCTATCTTCTGCAGGTACCCAAAACACTGTTCAAACGGGCCTGCGGTAGAGTTAGCCGTTCTTATATAATTATGTTACCAATTTTTTTTCTTTAGCCTATATTGTCCCACTGCTGGACAAAGGCCTCTCCCGTGCACCGCCACAACTCCCGGTCTTGTGCTGTTTCCGGCCAAGTGCTGAGGAAAGCATCCAAATCGTCCCGCCATCTCTGTTTAGGCCTGCCCCGTCTGCGTCTCTCTTGTGGCATCCACAATGAAATACAAAAATAAGCAAAAATAAACTTATCTTTTCCAATCTCCGCCAACACCACATTTCAAAAGCTTGTAATCTTTCTCTGTCTCGTTGCGTCATGGTCCACGTTTTGCAGCCGTAGAGAGCAATGCTCCAGATGTACACCTTAACGCAGTTTCTTCCGAGTGGAGCGTGTTATTTTAGCTGTGAGCAAAGTTTTTCAGATTAAAGGCTTGCTTAGCAATCCTGGCAATAATATCAGGTGTACATCTGGAATTATCGGTTATTATTATTATTATTATTTATTATTATTATTATTATGAGCCTATACTGTCCCACTGCTGGGCAAAGGCCTCCCCCCACTTTTTCCACTCCAGTCGATCTAGAGCCGTCTCTGGCCATTCTTTCAAAAAGGAGTCAAGCTCGTCTCTCCATCGCCGGCGGGGTCTGCCGGGTCCTCGGTTTGAGCTGTGTGGTTGCCAGTTAGTGGCGATTTTGGCCCACAACTCATTCGGCATACGGCTGACATGCCCCGCCCAGTCCCACTTTAACTTGGCCACCTTCCGAGTTACATCAACAATTTGTGTTTTGGAGCGCAGCGTAGTGTTCCGGATGCGGTCCATTAGTTTTACACCTAATATGCTGCGCTCCATAGCTCTTTGGCAAACCTCGAGTTTGGACTTTTGAGATAAGGTTAAAGACCAAGTCTGAGCACCGTAGGTAAGTATTGGAAGAATGCACATGTCCATGAGTCTCCGCTTAAGTGAGATAGGGAGGTCACCTTTCATTAGATGTTTCATGGACCAATAGCTCCTCCAGGCGTTTCCAGTCCGTCTCTCGACTTCCTTCTCCTGACGTGCCTGGAAGAAGAAGAAGAAGAAGGAAGAATTATCGGTAATAATAATAATACTGCCCAAATATTTAAATTTCTGTACTTTATTATTTTGATAGTGCTCCCAAATGTAGACGTATTTGTTTGTCAGAACGCTCCGCACGGACGTGGTGCAGTGCGCGTCGGACTCGGAGTTCCTGTGCAAGCTGCACGCGCTGCGGCTGGCGCTGCAGTGCGTGTTCCGCGCGCCCGCCAACTGGGCCTGGTTCGTGGACGCCGGCCGCCAGGTGCTCACCGACCTGCTGCTCTACGCGGACAAGGTTACTGCTTTCATTCCACACCTTTGTCTGTATACAGGGTGATCAATGGGACAGCAGGGGGAGCTCAGAAACTATGAGAGATAGCGAAATCTGTTCTTACGAACCATGGCTTCGAATTTAGATTTAATAATAATGGCATCCAAAATTTATTTTAATCTCTCATACATAACCGGGAATCGAAGTCTTGTAAACAATGTTAGGCGTAAATCTGAAAGATTCTGCGTTGATGGTACGAAACATAAATTCATAAGATCATAAGTCACAACGAGTACATTTTAAATATTGTTTAAGTAATTGACTAAAAAAACCCAACAAAAAGACCTATACCTATATCGTCATTTTTTATCGAAAAACAAAAAGATAATTATTTTATTTCAATAAATATTCAAAATTTGCCTGGATGCAAAAATTAATTCTTCTTAAAAAATTTGAATGCCATTATTATTAAATCTAAAATCGACCCATGGTTTCTAAGAACAGATTTCGCTATCTCTCATAGTTTCTGACTTTCCCCTACTGACCCATTTGGATTGATCAACCTTTATATAAACGCAAAACTACTGCCCAAGCGATTGTACATGGAAAGTTGAAATTGTTGAAATTAATTGAATGTTGAAAATTAAAGATAATAATCGTTCTTGGAAACTAAGAACCATCATTAAGACTGTCTAGTCTAGTCAGATGGTTTGCTAGTTAATAACGTCTTTCAGTCCGCCAAAAATACATGTTCACCATTTTTTTACGATATTATAATATTTTGTTGTTACAGGAACCCAAAGAGTTCCTAGTTGCATATGAAGAAATGGTTACGTGGACATCGGATCCAGCGAACTGGGTAACAATTGAAAGTGAACTTTCCAGTAAAGGTGTTAAGGTAAATTTCATTTGGTGTATGAACGTCCTTAGAATTCGATTACCAATTCGCGGCGACCAGTAAAGTCAATATTTATTTTCTTGGTTGTCAAATTTAAATCAGTAGCACATTTCATTGCCTTAATTAAGGCTAAGCTTGACTGTCAGGCTGTGACTGAGGAAATGGCTGCCTATGGTCGTCCTTGTCAGTTGGGATATGGGGAACCCTTAGTTGTCAAAGGAAACCAAAAAAATCCTTTAATTCCGGCGATATTTTGATGATTAATATCAGGGAGAATGTGACTTGTAAGTCTTGTTATCTGTAAATGACACGGTGCCAATTCGTGACTTCTGAATAAAGTATTGTCCGTATGTTGGCGATTGCTATTGCGTCAATGATAAGACGTTTGTGCAGGTGTTGTCCTTCTACGACGTGGTGCTGGACTACATCCTGCTGGACGCCTTCGAGGACCTGGAGGCGCCGCCCTCGTCCGTGCTCGCCGTGGTCCGCAACCGCTGGCTCTCGGACGGATTCAAGGAGAGCGTGAGTACACGCGCCGCCCTGAAGGTTTCGGCTCGTCCTGCTTGGCGCGCCTGCTTTATCAGATCCTCCAAATTTTCATTTGGAGGCCTGTATCGGTACTACTGAGTGTAAATTTATGGCTAAGCTAAATAACTCTGGAACTGTAACGGTTCCGACTTATACCTTATGCAATATTCTTAAATTGCATATTCTTGACTGTCTATCCACTTGAGTGCCCGCGATTCAATTCGAAAAGGTACTGTGAAGTGCCAAAAATCCGTAACCGTAGTTGCGCAGGGCACTACTAATTTGGTGTGTGGTTAAATATATAAAATATAACCTACCTATTGTTTACATGTTCTATTGCACAGTCAGCGGCAAATAGTAGCAACAAAAGTAGCTTAATATCGGTACTCATCTTTAATTGTATAGCAGTAAGCATGTGTTACGATTTGGCCACTTTGACTGCTACTAGGCGCTGACGACGGCCGTGTGGTCGGTGATCAAGGCCAAGCGGCGCTACCTGCAGTTCCCGGACGGGTTCATGGCGCACTTCTACTCCATCTCCGAGCACCTGCTGCCCGTGCTGGTGTGGGGCTTCCTCGGCCCGCACGAGCGTCTGCGCGACGTGTGCCGCACCTTCCAGGTTATTACTTCCGGATTTACGTCGTTCACCACCAAGTTGTTAACGGGACGACTTGGTCTTTCAGCCTTAGATTACAAGCTTACCAATTGGTCAAAATAACTAACAGTGGGGTCATTCATTCATTCTGCTCCAATAAGGTCCAAAAAATGGGAAAATTTAAATTACGTACATTATGGGGTAAAAGTATAAAAATACCCAAAACATGTGCTCGTGATATTTTATGGGTATTTTCATATTTATAAAATCAGTTACCCTTGATAACTGTTTTGCACCTAGGAGAATCCAATTGTGCTTACTTTTAAATGACTTGTTCGGAATTGGGGTATATACACTAAGTATACCTAACATCACGATCGATCTTGAGTCGTTTTGGGGGAGGCCTATGTCCAGCAGTGGACGTCTTTCGGCTGACATGATGATACCTAATCATTGTAACTTTAGTACTTCTAACCCTGTTCTAACACCCAAACCAATATTTTCTTGCAGAACATATACCTGACACGTCTACTTTACATGCATTTTTTCTTTAGACCGCATACTGAAAAAAATATAAGTTATTTAATGTATTCGTTAGTCTTCTCTGACCTGAACTCACTGTAAGTAAGGCTGTGCTGTCCGGCTGCACTTTTACCAACCCCGTGATTTTAGCCCCAAGGCTTCCACGCTGTAACGCTGATGTAAGCGTTATTAGCGCTCAAATGATTAACGAAAGCTATTTATCGTTTCCAGGCGGAGATCGTCGGGTTCATCGCAGACCTGTTCAGCTTCCAGCGCTCGCGCTACACGAGCGTGGAGGAGCTGGCCGCCGACGTGATGCAGCACGCGCGCGCTCGCGCCGCCGCCATCACCGACAGGCTGGCCGACCGCGCCTAGTGGCCGCCGGCCTCTCGCGGCCACGGGACTCGCGCCACACGAGCGTGGAGGAGCTGGCCGCCGACGTGATGCAGCACGCGCGCGCTCGCGCCGCCGCCATCACCGACAGGCTGGCCGACCGCGCCTAGTGGCCGCCGGCCTCTCGCGGCCACGGGACTCGCGCCACACGAGCGTGGAGGAGCTGGCCGCCGACGTGATGCAGCACGCGCGCGCTCGCGCCGCCGCCATCACCGACAGGCTGGCCGACCGCACCTAGTGGCCGCCGGCCTCTCGCGGCCACGGGACTCGCGCCACACGAGCGTGGAGGAGCTGGCCGCCGACGTGATGCAGCACGCGCGCGCTCGCGCCGCCGCCATCACCGACAGGCTGGCCGACCGCGCCTAGTGGCCGCCGGCCTCTCGCGGCCACGGGACTCGCGCCACACGAGCGTGGAGGAGCTGGCCGCCGACGTGATGCAGCACGCGCGCGCTCGCGCCGCCGCCATCACCGACAGGCTGGCCGACCGCGCCTAGTGGCCGCCGGCCACTCGCGGCCACGGGACTCGCGCCACACGAGTGTACACTCGAGCCTCACCGACGACCTCGAAGGTTATGTGCGAAAGAAACTAGGTGCTTGCAGGGCGAACACACGCGAGCTGCGGCAGTATCCCTCGAAATTCCAGCTACATTTGTATGCAAAACGAATCTGCGTAAGAATATTGTCCATAAGTTATACTTAGCGAAAGACGTTCTGGAAAAAGTGAAGCTATCGCAAAATTCGCAACTCACTTGTGCTCGGTCTGTAAATGGCTACAACTATTATTTTTCCACGCGAAAGGGAATATTTACTTAACTCCGAAATTCCACACTAGCTTAACGCTACGCATTTAAATCCTATCTACAATATTGACGCTACTTTTACATATGTATTTGATATTTAAATCCACGCCTCAATACGTACTACTATATAATCGTTGTCAGATATGCATATTGAATAAGAGGTACACTATCCCAATTATCTAAAAAAAATGCTACTTAGTTACAAACGGAACGGAGGAACTCACGTGTAATTATATCGCACTAGGCGACATGTTTCGGGTAAGCTCTGGTACCCATCTTCAAGCCGAGTCAGGACACACCGATCGCGTTGAGGGTGTATCAGGGAGCGGTAGTAGTAACATATGGCTCACAACAGTTTTAATTGTAAAAAAAATCCGATAAAAGTTATCCCTGGTATGTGGACAGGATCAGTATCGTCTACATATAGGAATATATTGGATGTGTACTGTATCATGTCTGATTAAATTCAGAATCATTTGATATATTTTCTAGACCGGAAAAGTATTAATTTTAGGAACGCAAAAGCCTAAGAGCTTGTGTAGGCAACAGATTTTCACAAAACGGCTGCTTTAATATTAAATAGTAAGGTTAAGGGTTAAGGTAATTTTTAAGCCACAAAGTTGTATAATCGGTAATTTAGAGGGCCAAGCCTAAAATAATCCCTTTGTTGTAGCTAGTTCTATTTCATACTTAATTTGTTCAGCTCACTTAAGAACAAATAACTACTTAGGAGTAATGACATTCCTGATGCTCTAGGCATGCCGGCTCGTTGTCCAGGGAGCGCCTGCGAACGAATTATTCCTTCGTGCGCGGTTATACAGTCCAAATGATTCCCAAAATGTTATGTGAACCCTATGTGTATTGTTCTCTAAACCCACGATTTCCCAGTTTAAAGTGAATGAAATAATACCTATGTACAAAAGCCTAAGACTTCCATAATCTTAATATATGCCTTTGTATTAAAATATGTAACAGGCGGAGGCTCACACGGGTCAGTCGGCGTAAAGACATACTGTTTTAAATAAATGGCCGTTTCCACTTGAACCTTATTACTTGGTGCGGAAGGTACGTATTTGTACGATTATCTAGTTAAATAGTCCTTCCTTACATTCTGAACTAATATTGATATCAGACAATACAACATAAGTAGGTACCTACACCACATTGCTGCTTATAATACTTTTATACGACTGACTTTTATACGAGCATGTATCCAAAGTGTAATCTAATCAGCCAAATTCTCTTGTCTTCGATAATATCCGCGGACCGCGACTACTCATACAAAGTACATTACTGCCCGAAATCTTTCCAAATCTACAATTTAGCTAAATTATGGAATAAGTTAACTTAAGAAGTTTCATGACTTTTATGCAAGTGATGTGAACATGCCTATAATAAACCTTATTGCAAGACTTAGGTTTATTACTGGTCTGTTTACACGAATCTTCGTTTGTACCTCATATTGTACTATTATTTTTATTAGATGTAAGTTAAAAGTGTGCAACAACTTTATGCCTTACTGGTAAATCTAGTGGTGTTAATATCATCATCATACGATTTTCAAGAATTAGGATTGGGGTATGTTAGAGTTAAGGGTGTCAACTGTATAGGTCTGAAGTTTAAGTTTGAAGCTGCCCCTTACGGCTAACTTTTTCTATTGTACTTTGCCTAGCTGCGTTGTCAGATTAACCGGTTATTGAACTTGAATGGATGGATGTTTAGATCCATGGCTCACGATATTACACACTACTTGATAGCTACCCGTAGTTGAAAGAGTAACTATAAGCTTATTTAGAGAAATTGTTCAATAAATAATCGTTACTAATAAATAATTACTTTCGTTATGGCTAGGTTGGTACATTGTCCAATGGTACAATGTGTGTATTGTATATGTATGCATAAAGCATTCCATTTCGACATATCTATAATAACACCTACATAATGGTTACTGACATTTTTTTTTAATTCATTATATTTACCAATTTCATATTCATATACTGATGCATTTTAACACTGATGCTCTGGTAGGTGCAAACAGGCATTAAGTGTTACATGTTGTAAACTATAAAAGCCACCATGCTCAGATTTGGCAGGTACAGTAGATGTCGCTTAATCACAGCTCATTCGTTACAAAATGAGGTCACTCTATTGTATGCTGAGTTTCACAGCCGCCAAATACAAAGCAAAGATTTTCTGTCTTGCCAACTCTGCTACATTATATACTGTTTGATCGTGTTTATATTTAATGTTCAGTTCTGAACTATGCGCATTTTGCATTTTATCGTCGAAAAAATAAGCTGACAATAGATCGCATTTAAGTCTAAAATGTATAAATTGTAATTACTAAATCTTTCGAGTAGCGTGTTGTTAAAATGATTTGTGTATAGCAGTGAATTATGAACATACATATTTATTTTTAGTCAATTTGTAAATATTAATAAAGAATATTACTTGCAACTAAGTGCTAGTTTTATTTACTCAATAATAATGAATTACTTTTATTTATTTCGTGAAATAAAAAACTAAGAATCAGTTGTCGTAGCTGATGTTAATTCAATACAGTAAAATACTCATAGATATGTGTTACAGAGAGTAGTGTTAGTGTTGTAGAAGTTGTTTAAATATGTAGTTCTAGTAAGAAACACGTCTACGCGAACTCTTGTTACCATTTCTATGTTCTGTTACGTTAGATTTGTTATATGTGTTATCCCATGTTTTTGTACCTACTATTATGTATCATGTGATTTTAGCTTCGCTCGTGATCCTATAATGAGGATACCATAAAAGATGGCCTAACTGGGAACTATAATAATTTAATATTTAAATAAAACTCACATTTATTAGAAAATTTAGTAGTAATTTACATAATATAACAAATTGCCTTGTTTAATAAAAAAACTGTAAATATTTTTTACATAAAAACGTAGATAAGGTACCTAAAGTAACCTATTACCTCTTGAATGACAATAATACTTGTTCAAAGCACCGAGTATACTGTAGGTAAACGGATTTATAAATCCTATTTTACTTATTAGTCTACTGCAACATACACTGTGCAGTTTTATTTAAGGACTCCCGAGGGGTGTCAATAACGACTACCTAAGTATATAAAAAAAAAAAACATAATAAATCCCGTTACAACCCAAATTGAAATTAACAGTCTTACTAAAATATAATCTTTTTTAAACAACCAAAATAAAAATAAAACTCAGTATAAAACAAAGAAAGCCTGCCAATTATCATAACAATAAATAAACTCCAGGAGTAAAAATAAACACGTTAGATTAAATAGATCGACGAAATCAACAATTATTTGGTTTAGTGCACAGCTATAATAATATTTCTAATGGTTAAAAATAATTCTAAGCCTAAAATATATTTCAATGCCGTCATTTTTCTGCTAACTCCAACAGTCATGTAATATATTTATAATAATGGATTGCCAGGCTCTCTTCACATAGATATATCACTTAAGAAATATTGAGAATCGATATTAACTACTCGTCGAGACTAGACACTAATTACAAAGTCTGAAAATGATTACACAGACACTCAAAAGAAATGCATACATACGTCTTATAGTAAATGGAATCACTCTGGCACCCGGACCGGGGTCCGTTATAGTCAATATATACACAAGTAGATAAAATGGACTCGTACAAAAGTTACAATGGAAACTGTAATCAAACATTTGCTATTAAGCGAGCAAAATCACATCCTGATGATATTATTATACAATGTATGGTTAAGTGGTAAAGAGAAACAATCGGCCGGCATTAGTGAAATTTCCATGCTGCATTATTTCTTGGGGCAAAATAAACTGTTTATCTAAAACCTGTCTTTACATCTATCGTAAACATTTCAGTACTCTATATCTAGTACAGCCAAGATAAGTACAGTCAGCAGCAATAGCAGCACCAGGCAACGTTAAAGAAATAACAGGCCCCTTGTGTCCATTTTACATATTTTGCCGACTGTACCTTCGCATTCGATGCTGCAATATCGAATTAGATCTATGCATTGATTTATACATAGTGCAGTCTATTACGAATGTTCTATTTAAGTGGAAAGATTAAGATTTTAATGATAAAAGGGACCAGAGACAAGTAAATCATAAATGACTGTTATTCATTATAAAATGAAAGCATTCCTCGAAGTTTTACTGTAATGGTGTTATAATATAATGGATCTTTATATGAGCAGTAAGTACTAGGCACAGTCAGCGTCAAATAGTGGCAACCAAAGTGGCCAAATATATCGATACATATTCTTATTTATATAGCAGTATGTGTTACGATGTATTTGGCCATACTAACTGCAACTAATTATATGATGCAGACTGTACGTACGTACACGTTTTAGCTCTGAGATTTGATAACGCCATCTAGCGTAACTTGAAAAACGTTGGCATTTCAGATTTTTTTATCTGAATGGACAAATTAATGTGAGCAAAGTACTCCTACATAGAGCGCTCTCATTTATAAAAATATATTCTCAGGAGATCAACTACGGCTGTGAACAGCGTTCTGGCCCGAGTGTCCAAAACAGAGTTCAAAGCAATCTTAAAACAAGTTTAATGATATGAGGTAAATACTAGTTAAGGAAAAATAAATACCTATACCCTCTAATTTGGCGTGTCAATACTTTTAGTAAGAATGTGTACACCTAAAGTGTGTATAATAGAAAAAACTTTAGTGCTGGTGCATCTTGGAGAAGTGGCAGTCATTAGTTCTAACCGGGTTAACCCTTTTCCAGGCTCTACCAATCCGAATAGTTTTCCCAGAAATCCCAAATATATTCTAAATATTTACATTTTGGTTATTGATTTTAAATAGTATATTTTTGGGATAGGCCAATCTAATATTAACCTTAAAGCCGAATGCTTAGGTTGAAATTAAATTGACACGCGTGTCAATAAATCGTACTATGCCTGGAAAATGGTTAAGATGTTTACACTTCTCCATTCTAGTCGTCCTACACCTAATGTCTCTGCTTATTCTAGTTATTCCGGTATCTTACAGCTGCCCCTTGCTAGTGATTTGTGTAGTAACTAAATGAGTATTTTTTCACATACCAGTTTTATAGTTACTGCCCATATTAATATTATTTAGAGGTGAAAAGGAACGAGTTACATCAGCTGCGGAGTTGAAATGCCTCCAGTGATTTGAAACTACAATAGCCAATTGTAAAAATGCTAGTGTAGATTTTTCTGTAAATTAAACTTTATCTACACTGCTCTCGCTTTGGGCTTTTAAGTATTAACATAATAATCAGTTAATTTTTGCCTAATGATATTTTGTAACAGTTACAACTCAATCCTTATAGTTCAACGCCATATATTAAGCGGTTCATCCCTGACCTGCGCTTAATAAGAGAATTAGTAAATATGCACGGAATATGGTGGACAAGAAAATGTAGTCGGGGAGGTACGGGCGAGCTGCTGACGTAGGGTAGGTTACTCTGGCTCAGGAGAGTCGGGCGCGTCCACGGCGGCCACGGTGGTCCCGGCCGCGGCGCGCACCTTCTTCAGGTAGCTGGCGCTGTCGAACTCCAGGCAGCTCTGTTGATTTAAAGGTTAAAGCGTCATATAGTTTGTAGCAACCATCGTAGCCATATTGAAACATATATTTATTTGTATAGCAGTAAGGATGTGTTGACTGCTACAACTATATGACACTGAATGTACCTACCTAAATATCGTACATGCATTGCGCGCAATGAGCGTCAAAAATTAAAAGTTCAATCAAGTTGCTATTCTTGAGAACGGTCCCACTTGAAAATACGTATTCCATATACAAATCGAAAACGTTTTGAGAAAGTACAGTCGCCTTCAGATACATGAGCTGCATCTGTGGAGGTGGTCATAACATAAATATCGGAACAACGACTCTAATTATCAAGAAGATAAAGTGCATGCTCCGATATTTTTGGATACCTTGGCTGCTCCGATAATTTGATGGCGACTGTAGGTACAGTCTAGTTTAGGCTCTTTACACATTGATTACCTAGTATTTATAGCAAGTCCAAGTAGGTATACTGTGTTTCGTAATAAATATATGGGAGTTTTTGGGAT
The DNA here is from genome assembly GCA_022674325.2 of Grapholita molesta. NCBI lineage: Eukaryota > Metazoa > Arthropoda > Insecta > Lepidoptera > Tortricidae > Grapholita > Grapholita molesta. Next base: position 14,379,235 of record CP053124.2, on the reverse strand, counting down.
TAGGAGTTTTGAAAAAAGTGTACCTACTCAATTAGCCTGACAAGTACCTAAAAAGTTAAATTGTCAGTTTTGTGACGAAAATTAATTCTTTTGCATTGTCATATTACTTTGTAGTTTGTGAAACAACCAGAGCATTTAATGCTTAATTATCGTTACAAAATTGATATAACTACCTACGTGTCAGCTACTTGAGGGCATTTTTTTCTGAAAACTCCCATATGTATGCGAACAACGTGTTAAGTACCACACCTTACCTACATAGGACTGATGAGCCGGGCTTTCTCCTTACCATGTCGTGTGTTGATGTGAGGGATGAACATGTGCCCTTGCCCGATTATACTAATTTATATTGACAGGATTAATTGGGCATAGCCATACCAATTAGCTAGCAGCTGAGTCAAACGAATAAAATACAAAGAATGTTGCCTTCATTTTAATTTTGTTAACTTATCGTAGTAAGCATCAACTTAGCGAAGAAGAGGCAAAGAAAGATAGGAAAAGGATGGCACCCTTCACCAAAAGACTATAAAGTTTGAAACCAACATTCCAATGGCGCCAATATCAGAAACAATGCATCCTCTAACAACTACAGACACCTATTGAATTTTGGTTATATTCACCTTGAAACAGTTGTCCTCTTCTGTTTCTAAAAATTAAGGATACAAGAGCCTAGTTTCAGGTTGTTTTATATCGATCAAATCGACGCAGCGGTAGTGTAGCAAACGTGAACAAAAATATCTTTTGATGTAGTCTAATTCTGCGTCATAGTGTAATAGCATTATAAATATATAAAGAAATTAACATTTATTAGTGATTGACGGTTGAACCTCAAAATGGCGAAGTCGTCTTGAAAATATAAGTGTTTGTTCAAACGTAGTTTTAGTGTGGTAATATTGATAGCTTATTATGCAGTGATCTAACGCAGAATTGTGCAGCTAATGAAGAATTGATTTCAAAACACGTTTCACCACTATTTTAGTCATCACCCGGCAGTCCTGGGGTCACGGCCGCCTCTTAGGTTTTTGTAAAGTCCACCTACCACTTAACAAAACGCAAGGCCTACTACCGATCAACGATATGCTCTAAGGGCAAACTTATTTGTTATTATACTTGACATTGGCGAAATCATCGATTGTATTATTGATAGAAGCCATCTTTTTTTTTAAAGAAGCAGAAGACTTATTAGTCTGGAGAAAAAACATTTCTGGATTTCAGCATTTTAGGAATTCAACTTTATTCCTGGACAAATGTAACAAATATTGTTTTTCTGTCCCAAAAAGAATTCAGTTTACATTTGATAAAAAAACTGGCTACAATTTATCCTAGCGAATATGTCTTAATCGAATGTAATGCCTTGCTTGATATGCCCGTGCATTGAATGTAGTGCACCGTCTAACTACCTCCATAAGTCCATGTGACGTCAGATATAGAATTATAGATGGCTCTGTACATTTACCTGTATAATGCTCGGAAGCATCCATCCATGCTAGTGGTGAAGGCAACAGTGGTTAGGACTAAACATCTCCTTGGGACAATTAAAGTGTTAAGATATGCTTGTTCTACGCAGCTTGGTAAAGGGTTAAACGTCGTTACCCATAGTGTTATGCTAGTGCTACCAAACAAATGTCAACGTTTGATGGCTGCAAACAATACCCATAACGATTTTTCTCATAAGCAAATGAATGTGTTAGACACGCATTGTTATATTTATTAGTAGCAACTAGTGCAACAAAGTTAGACACTGCAAACGGCGATGATAGAAAATTATGTATTCATAGGCATTACATTTACAAATACATACACTATAAACATAGGTTTTAATTAAAAATTCTATCATGGTCTTTGTAGAAAGGAAGAGTTAGTAAAGCTACGAGCAAGGAAAGACAGTTTAGTTTCATGTTTTTATTACAAAATCGAATTGACAAGAAAAAATGACATAACACTAATAATTTTGTTAACATTTAAGAAAAAAATAATACCATTTAAATAAATTAACATTAAATAGAATGTTAACAACGTAATTTGGAACCTCACTGAGATCGTCTTTTATTCGAATAATCCTAACCTTTTTTTTACCTGTAACGAACCCCTCTCGAGTACCCATTCTGTCCGAGTAGCATGAAAACGACACAAAGATTGAATTAGTCAATTTGTGTCTAGTAACAATTCATAGTATCATTGTCAACAAGGATTTATACTACATATATAAAATTAAGCATATAAAATTTAACAAGTCGAAACATTTAACTATTATTTCAAAAAAACTTACGTGAATTTAATTCTAATCCTATAACAATATTTTTATAGGTCTTGTTCAGTCTTTGAGAATTTCAAATCAGATCTTATCTGGTAACAGGTAATTTATCTACCCTAATAGTTGCGTACAGTGGCGGGCGCGAGGCGAGTGCCGCGCCCTCGAGATCAGCCTGCAGCTAGTACGTCAGACTACGCTAGAGTCAGTCTTATGTTCCTAAGCTATTCTTACCTACTCTATCCAAATCACAGCGCACTTGAGGTAATTAATCACATTTATACTTAGCATGAATGCTAAAATATCGAAGGAAACGAGTAGTTAGTTATCACAATGTATAAACAGAATCTTTAAAGCATTTTGTTATAAATTAACAAGCCAGAATTTTATGCCCCATAGCCAAACATTGCATGAGATAGCAGTGGCGGTGCTTCCAATATGTAGTCAGTATATGACAAAATAGCAAAACTGTAACAACGCCAGTTGGTCAAAGTTTATTCACATTTTTGACGCGCCGCCAATCTAAGTTAGTATGTAGAAGTGCATACAAACAAGTGCGGGGGTAATTAGTACATGTGTATCATACAGCAGCTAATAAATCCAAAGCTACAAGTTGGAAGATAAAGCGTTTGAATGTTTTCAGTGCATTTCTAACTTCACCCACTATCATAGTTAATCTCAGTTACCGATCACGGAACTAGAAAACTCATGACGGAACTATACCATCAAACCGAAGCCGAAAACATGCAAGCGTCTTTAGATGCGGACCGATCCGACGCCGGCGGCACGCGACCGGGGTGGGATCACAAACTACCTTATAAAAAACATTTTTATAAAGAAGGATCGGGTCCGTCGGGCGGCCTGGACGGGTCGGGATGGGATCGAGCGGGACGGGAGAGAGGTTCCGCGGCCGCTAGTGGTCGGCGTCGCCGCGACCGGCGCCCGCGCCCGCTCCCTCCGGCTGCGGGCAAATCCGGACTCAGACTCCACGGGCCAAACACCGCGGCGGAACGGTCGCCCCCTCGCCGCGCTCGACAAATAAAAACTACGTCTCCGTCGAAACGACATTAAAAGAAAACTAAACTAAACATCCCGATAGAACACCTTCGCTATCCCCCGACTACTACCGCGGAGCGCTCGGGGACGACCGTTCGAGCGCCCTCAATAGAAGTTGCGGCAGAGCAGCGCGGCGAGGTAGTTGGGGTGGCGCAGCGGCGCCCACACGCGCAGCGGCGCCACCACGCGGCGCGCGGCGGGCGCGGGCGGCGCGGCGCGGCGGGCCTGCGTTACCTTGCGCGCCAGCTCCGGCGGGAAGGCGGCCAGGCCGGCCGGCGGCAGCTTGCTGAGCGGCGAGTCCGCGTACTGCACCAGCGTCTCGTACGTGTACGTCTGCCGCGCGCCGCCCGGTCCTGCGCACCAGATCACCGCTTAGCGAACCACAGACTCGAGTGCGCCAGTCGCGCGGTATACGGCCTTTGCTTTCCACAAAAGATGACCGTGGAGGCCTCGGAATCCTTATAATGCCTCTCGTTTAGATCGGTTCGACTCATATTTTATTAAATTTACTCCTGTTCGAGGCGATTTAGTTCTAAAGTTAGTGATTACTACGCCATAATATGTCGCCTACTTTGTACCAAATTATTAGTTACTGCGGTATGTGCCTTTTCAATACAAAACACTAGTAAAATCTGGTGCAACGTAGGTAATTCGCATTCTGTTTAATATAAGAAGGAAATTGCTGTTATTAGTTGTTTGTTAAACCATGGCGCAGAGAGAAAAGATAGAACAATTCTATGAAACAAACTTAAAGTTAAATGCTGAGCCATCCATTATCAGCAGCGATGCAATTACAAGCAAAATAAATAAACACGTAAGTTATTGACTGACTTCTGCATACCGTTGCCCTTTTAAGAGACATGAAATTACATTTATAATGGTCAACATGGATGAAATGGAAAAATGCACGACATGGAAAACATTTAAAATGTTATACTTATAGACAGATAAATAATAGTAATATATCAGCTGCTTATAACCACACGTCACTGATGAGAGTCGACAGCCACATTAACAGAGATCGCGACAAGTGAACGTAAAAAATGTATTATGCTTATTCAGTTTTTAGTAAAAACCACATGCAATTTGAGGATACTAACTAATACCGGATACTAATGATGAAATAAACTATTTGTATAACATTACTGAATCGTTACTATCGGCTTTTCTGTATCCTATTGCAGTAAACAGCGGGGCGTGGTGCGCAATCTCTGCTAAGTGGGGCGTGTCATGCTGCGTTCTAATACAATGCGCTCGGAAGAACAACGTAACAAATATGTGTTACACCTTGCATATATAATATTAAGTATTTCATTCGAAAATATATCAATATCACTAAAAGAAACCAGGCGGCATGTTCTGACACCTGACACTGGCAATAGTGAATATAGACAATTACAAATTAAACAAATAAAACCACATGTCTTGGTAATTCCTCCAAACGTCCGGAAGCCGTAGGCAAGATTACAATCGTTTATAGCAACCACAATCAAACGAAAACAAATGTACCAGAATAACGATCTCTTTCATACACTATTTTTGTTTCGCTTGTGTTTTCTGTAAACAGTTGTCATCTTGGCTACGGCCCTGGGTTATATAACTTCCCGATTTTTGCAAAATTAATATTAAACTCATACGGTAGGGACTGAAAGTTGAAGCTCTCGATGTAACTCATACTTATTAGTCGCGGGCGCTAGCTGCTACAGGCCGCAGGGAGCAGGGCGCGACGTCGACGCCAGGCCGACTATACTGACCTTGGTTCTTGTCGGTGGAGGCGGCGCGCGAGAAGCGCGGCCGGCGCGGGCCCGCGTCGTCGGCCGCTGCGACACACAGCCGTCACACACCGCACACCGCACACATCACACGGCCGACAACGAAACGACTACTCTAGCAAGCCTACCGCGTCCTTGCAGCGCCATCTCTAACATTGCCTCCGTTGCCACACGTCCCGGATCATGCATTACTTAACATATTGTTATGATTATACCTAGATATTTTTCTAGCAGGAACGACATTTGCTTTGTGCTTGCCACAATCAAAATATCGACAATCCTGTTATCGATAAGTAAGTACATAGTAATTCAACAACAATACGTACACACATTCTGCATACCTAGACGCCGCGTGACATCGATCTTGAACAAATTGAACGTAATCCGTACACTTGATCCAACTTATTTTTTTATTTGCAATTAATAGTTCAAAATTGTTTTCTGAAGTATGTAAAATATAAATAAATAGATAGTTTTGTTATTTTTATTTACTTTTAACCCTATTACCTAATATTAGTCTTGTTGACCTGTATGACGTTGAAGTGGTACTTATCGATAACAGGACTGTCGATGTTTTTATTTTGTCAATCACTTACAAGAAACCGTTCGTGCTAGAAAAATATCTAGGTATAGTTATGATGGACGCATTTGTGACGTTTATCGCGGAACGATAAAATACGACCATCATATTGGTGATATATATTACGTAGATAATATACAAATACACCATGAAGATTTTAATAGAAAATAATCATGTCAACGCAACCCTGAACGGGTCGTTTTAAGGTTTATATCTCCCCAAATATTGTCTGGGAGATATTATTTTTAGCAATACAGATAGACAAACATGTTATCTAGTTCTATATTGGACTCGCACTACTTTAGAGTCTTACCAGTTAAGCTTATTTGGAGATTGTGAAACGCTAACTATGACTTTATTCGCCAGATAAGTGGCAAGTAGCTTATTCAGGACTGTACTTGGATATTGTGAGAGACCCTTAATTACAAAAATCCGTCTCAATCAAAATTCAAGGCCCTTCCCTTGTTTACCTCTGAAGGCCAATACATAAGTACCATTTAAGGAAATGGAATAGACCTACGAAGCAAGATATGATGGTAGTTGTAGAGTAGTCGATTCTGTTTTTAGCGGAATGATCGTTACAAACTGCAACCCTGCTGGGATCTCGGCAGGTTTAGCAATCATGAATGGTTTGTTAAAAATGTTCCTCAATGGAAATGCGATAAATTTGGAAGACCCGCTACCGCGACCGTGGATGGATGTGATCGAATGTAGGTTTGAAAAAAACGTACAATATTATTATATCATAATTTGGATATAAATACATATTTGTTCCCACGAGCTTGACCACCATATATATGAGTGAAACATACAATGTTAGATATATCTTGGCTATTTAAATGAGTCGAAAGGTGGGACAGGAGACGTGATCAAAAACTACAAGCGATGAAAAATACAGAATGTAAAATGGATTGTAGTGATTCAAATTAAAAAAAATAAACTAGTAATAAAAACTCGAGTTCCGGATGAGCAAGTTTTGTTTCTGAATACGTCTCTTGACATGACATGGTCGATATACAACGTCATGGCCTCATGGCCAACTTCCTAACTAGAGATGTCACGAAGTATAATTTTTCACAATTACGAATGTGCATATTAAGCTGGAATATTTTATTCAAAAACCATAGTCGTTGCGACGAGCGACAAGCCCATCAAGTAATAAGTCCCAAACGAACATTTCGATAATAAATCCTATCGTTTGGAATAAATGACATGATCACATTCCGCTTAATACAGCACATTCACACTCGTGGCATCCCTACTCCTAACCTAAAAATGTACATGCTTCAGTCAGTCGATACAAGATTGTATATTTTTTACTAGTAAAATAAAAATCACACTCAATTCATGCTACGTTAGATTCGTATCTGAAACGCTATGTCATGCTATAGTAAATATCATGAGTCTACTATTCTGAAAATAAAAATATTTAAAAATATTTTATGATTATTTCAAATGAGAAAACTTAAAAAGAGAGTCTCAAACCGTCGCTTTAAAATTGTTTATTTTATAGAACATTCTAGACCTAATTCCTTCGGAGCAATGTAAGCGTATTAACGCCAGCGGGCTACGTACCGGTGTCGTCGTGCGCCGGCGCGGCGGGCGCGAACACGTCGTCGTCGTGGTCGCCGTTGAGGGCGGCGGCGGCGGCGGCGGCGTCGGCGCGCAGCAGCAGCGCGGCCTGCGGGCGCTGCGACAGCGTGAAGAAGTCGCCCGAGCCCGCGCCCCACGCCTCCAGCGCGCCCGCGCTCTCGAAGTACTCGTCCAGCACCAGCTTCGCCGTCTGCGCACGGACGTCGGCTCAGCGCTGGCCGCCTGACACGGAACCCGGGGCGGCGGCCGGGCGCTCCCCGTGGAGAATACGAGTATAGCGAATGGGCAGTCGTGTGTGATTCACGGTATTCCCGAGCCCGAATATATTTTAGTTACAAAACCGGGTCACCTTTTGCGTTATTGCGACCCAATATAGACCTTATAAAGTCGATTTCTTAGGTTGAAATTCAATTCCCACTAATGTGATCGACAAGTCTTCCTATGCTTGGAACGGGGTTAAAATTACTAACGTCACATAAACGGGACAAAGTAACAATGTAGATTACATCTTTACGCCTTTTGTGGCGGTCAAGAGGTAAAATACAATTTTGTACCGCACATGCTACTGAAAACGGACAATCCCATACAAGGGAAATAAAAAGCTTTATAATAATTTAACAATACATTAGACAATCTTACACCATTTGGCCTGCTCCCACAGTAAATTCGGAATTTATGTTGTAGGTACAATCATCATCATATCTGTGGTGGCATCCAAAATAAGCACTAAAAATTTAGTACACCATAGAATTTATATGGTGTACCTAACTATTTGACTACTTAAATGTTGCCAACTATATGACGCTGACTGCACTAGGTAACTGTATAGACATAAATAATATATAAATAAACAAACACACGAACTTACCAGGATTTGAACCCAGAAGCTAATAAATAAGTCTGTTAATGTAAGTATATTTATGATAGTACCTTAACGAGATCCAGATTTTGCCCCGTGATTTTTAAGGAATGTTGACCAAAAGTTACAGTGTATTTATATTCTCCTAATGCTGCGTCGTTCGTTGAAAAACTATGAAGTAAAGCTCGATTGCTGTGTGGCGATTTCTGAAAGAACAATAGATATTTTTTACAAATGTCCAATCTAATATGAACCTCTAAAGTCGAATGCTTAGATTGTAATTCGATAATATTAATATGTTTGGGACGCTCTTACACAAATCTGCCTAACTAGTCCTACAATAAGCTCAATATGGCTTGTGTTGTTGGTACGAGGCTACCGACTCGGCTAACCCTCAAAACCATTAATGGTACATTAGACTTGGTTCACACGCCAAAGTCCGGCACGTTTTTTGCGGTATATAGCTCAATGGATAATAGTGGGTTTATTGCATACGGGGTGAATCAATTTTTCCGTACCACTGGTTGCCAAAGGAATAGTCCCCTGGATCTATTGTTTTTAAGAACAAATTTTGTTAATTGTACGAAGCATGCACTTTCGTGCTAATTTTAAGCACGTGGCTGTTAAAGGCCAGCTACTAAACTTATCAGTAGAATGCGACACATTTTGAACAAAAATTGCTATTAGCCCTTCGTATGCTTAGGCACGGATCCGTGCCAATCATTTGAACTCAACGGAATTAACTTCAAGGTCGTTTTTTCATTGGAGAATTTTGACATCCGCATACGAGGGGTTAATGACCTTTAACATCAAAACAAGTCGACCCACCGACAGAATCATTCGTCCCGCTCGTAGGTCGTTTATAGGTAACGGATACTCGCCTCCCGGCCGCGCGGCTCGTCGTCGGCGTCGTCCCCTTGCTCGTCCCCGCGCGCCGCGCCGGGCTCCAGCGCGCCCTCCAGCCGCACGGGCGACGCGTTGCGCCGGATCGTGTCGCCGATCAGGTGCTTCGCGTGGCTGAGGGCCGAGGTGTGCGCTGTCAGTACCGACCCGTCTACCGATGCCCGAATGGTTCCGACAATATAGCATCGACCCGATCAACTAAGTGTGCGATTGTGCATTAATTGCCGTCGAAATGTATTGGTCATTGGCATCTCCTTCTGTGTTTGAGACCTCAACAGTAGGATGGTTAACCATTGAGAAGGCTTCGGTTAAATATAATATGTTATGCTGCACGAAAGTTACCCTACTCTCTCAAGTTGATAATGCTCTGGAGAATTTTTAATAAACAATTGTTTTTGTTCATTATTATAAAGAAACTAAGACATAGATTATGAGTACTTGGTAGCTTAATCACCTTTGCTGTCATTTAGCTTAAATCAGTATTTGTTACCTCCACTAACAGGATTTTTTTTACATTTTGTTGACCTTGAAGTACTATAAATAATGCGGTAATAGATACAAAATTACTCACTTGACATTTTCCTCATTGGGTCCGGTGATTTGGACGAGACGTTCCTTAGCACCAGGGCTCACTGAAACCAATTCCAATGTTACAAGACGAAATATCGTATAAGGCAGATGTTAGTACATGTTATGGGTGTTACGAAGTCGAAAGATAATCATTTACATTTTTAGGTTTGTTGATATAAAACATGATTCAAGGTAAAGTTACTTCTAGTTGTGATTAAATGACAGACAATTTTGACACATTTAATTTTATGCTCTAAAAGGGAAAGCATTTCGAAATTTAAAACACGCTAACCAACAGCGTAGGGCGGCGTAGTTTAGGTCTTTCCAAAAATTCAAATGTCCAAAATTAATGTCAGTCAGGAACTAGAATTAACTAAGGTAACTGAAAATGTATCAAATATCATAAGATCAACAAGTGCAACAGGTGTAATATTATTGTTGTTAATACACGGCTGTATGATTGTATTAGTAATATTATTCCAATCCCCATGCAAAAACCATTAAGGTCAGACACGTGCTTCTACAGAGAAAATGCTTTTTACTGTTTTGATTATGGAGGACCTGCCCTTACGCAAAGACTCCGTGAAAGGTACGTGCACCTGACATGTTATATCCACTTAACAAATATAAGTAGGTTGAAGCAGTCGCGAAGTCATTATTATATAGTATAGGCATAGAATATGGTGGGAAGATCGCAGCGCCCAGTCACCATGCAAGCCACTCCGTGGTGTTCATACCTCGCTGAAACGATATGATCGTGTCACTTAGCTCCTCGATCATGTGCACCCGCCTGCCCTTGATACCCATCACTGCAAACCACAACATAAATTCAAAGTCGCTGCTTGCCGCCTACTCTTGTTGTTTCTTTCCGGATCGAATATCTATTATAATATGACCCCTATCCAACATTAAGTTCGTTTTCTAGTTGCGGCTGCCTCCAGTCTTATATCCCATATGATCCCTGATTCGAAATAATTTAAGTATTAAAAGGCTTGAGATTAGTTATAATGTAGCAGATACCTACATGATGGCTCTCTACCCATTGAAACACATATTTAAGTAGACATAATTTTAAAATCTGTTATAAATACCTACACAATACAAATTAATAAATCATAAAATATTGCCCACATGCGAAAATTATATCGATAATAAAATACTCAAAATACATTTTAATAAAGATACAATATTATCTACTGGAACAGTCCATAGGAATATGCCCCAAATCCATTCTTAAATTCAGGAGAACCTTCAGAATTAAAGTAAGATATTCTTATCATTATCAACATGCAAAGTAAGCTAAACAATTGAACAACAGAAAGATAAAACTACAGACAGATAAGCATCACATTGTATTTATCATGCATTGTTCTTCCAGATTTATTTATTTAGATAATTAAAATTATCATGCAGAGTATCTGTCTTTTTTCTTTGAAACATACCAACATTATTTTTCAGAATCAAAATCACTAATAATAATCGCAGATTAAGCATATGGCTCGTGTTTCCGATAAGAGATATTATATTTAGCAACTGAGTACTTTGTACTGTACATATATCAAGAGGCATAAGTAACCACATGGCTATTCCAAAATACAAGGATTCATGGTTCAGCCCAGGCTTGTTACTTTAGCACTTTAGGGTACAAATACATAATATAACAAAAATATGTCAAACAAACAAATAAAGTTGTTCAATACACAAATACGCCCTGCCTGCCTCAAAGAAGGTTAAAAATTACAATAAAAAATTAATTATACCTTTTCCAGAATCAGCGTTTCGAATAACGACCTCGTCCTTAGAGTAGTTCTTGCCAGGGATCTTGGTTGGTTTAGGGAACTTGCCAGAGGGCTTGATGACCTCCCCTGGCTGCAGGAGCGCGGGCGGCTCGGGCGGCGTAGCCAGCGTCGGGGACACGGACCCGCCCGCGCCTTCCATGGTCGGTACCAGTAGTGGCTGAACACATGGATAATTTTGACATATTGGAACTGAACACTGACTACAAAAATTGTACTGGAGGCTAAAGAAACAATGCTTGTCATTGAAAACATTATTATAAAAATAAATGAGTGGTTCAAACTTTATAAACAAATCATTCACAGTTAGCTTGCATGAAACAAAGTTATTGTATTTCTGAAGTGCAGTACTTGAGATTATTTGGAACAAAATCATAAGTAGGTTAATTTTTTGTGGCATTAAAATGGCGAGATGCAAGTTCATAATTAACTCTTTAAGTAGAACACTAGTATATATGTGAAGTGTTGAGAAGGTTCCACTGACTATAGTATCAAAAAATAATATACAGTTTACCACATATTTTGAGACTACATAAAATAAGTTTATACAAGATACCTCTGCATGTGTGCCACGGTGTCTGTAATACTGACTCATATAGTCTGAAGTCTGCCAATGCTTAGCACGCAGCTCAATCAGCTCAAGAAGATGTAGCCTTGTTTTCTTGTCCAAGCGTTCGTCCTGCGAACCATTGCGGAACACAACAAAATACCTGAAAAGGGAAACCACATACATTTGTAATGATTGCATGGCATATATTAATATAAAAGAAATTATGAGAGCTCTCAAAGCTAAAAATCTAGATTTTTACCTATCAAGGAAATCTTTGTAGAGTGCTTCGAGCTGCGCCCCATAAAGCTTTAAGTTAGAATACATGGTAGAGACATTACTTTGTAGTGCACGGTCATAGTTGCCCTGCATCATTTCATATGCCACTGCTTCCGTCAACACTATTAGATCATCCACTGAAAATTAAAGATATAATACCAATTTAGCACGATTCAAATTATTTAGTCCAACAGTCAGTCTAATAAGATTCTAATAAGTAAAACTCTATAAATAAAACTCACCAGAATTTATTTTGACATCTAATACAGAGTTGCGGTTATGAGCAGAACTGGTTGTCGATTTCAAAGGTCTGGGCACCTCCAGTTTCTTAACCGTGCGGGTCATTTTCGTTACAGTCGACATGGTGCTGGAAAACAAACAAACCATTTTCATTACATGCCTAAGAAAAGATAGGAGCGCCAAGTTTCTCTCAACTCGCTGCTAATGTAAAACGCCGAGTGAGCAGTGATGAGTAACCTTGTCATAATTATACACAATGAAACCAGCAAATGCAATGCGAAATACAAAGGAACTCACTCATCCATGGCGACTACGGACTGTTGCAGCGTATACACACTAGAACCACTAAAACGCGAGAAAAGTGAAAGTGATGACAATGATCCTAGCGAATAAATTCGGAACAAATCCAATACGTGTTCATTACTCGTTAGAATGGTTTTATATGCAATAAAAACAGATTAGCTGGATAAATTTTGACTTTATGGAGATATAATATTTTGCTCGTTGAAAAACATTTAGACAAAACAAATGAATGCCATAGAACACTATGAAAATAGGAAATAAACAAGAAAACTCACCTAGCTACGCCATTAATTCGCAATAAAAATAAAATGGATAGTGTTGTTTAAAACCGTTAAATGATGTTGCAGGTCTATTCAATAGTTATAATTAATAAAATCCATAGATTTTTTCAAACACTCAATATTTATTCAAAATTTAATTTAAGTTATTTAATTAATAAAAACACTATCACAAAATAAAAACCGATATACATACTTATTCAACCAACACTAGGGAATAATTAATGTTACTACCGGAAAAAACACCGACCGCTTAGTAGAAAATCAAAAGGAAAAATTTCAGTGCAATGTATCTCTAGAATGCTGATTAATGGGATATTAGATACTTGCACCGACAATTTACTTTGATAAACTTTTGTTATTCCAATGTACTATCTGATATTTGGTAAGTCTTCATCTACCTAATTCATACTTATTTACATTATTGCTATGGCTCAATTGAACCTGGCCACTGTAAATAATAGAGGTCAGTGAACCTGGCACTGGCATGGTCAAAAGGCAAACCAAAATTGGCAGTTATAATTTACCTTAATTAATTTATCATTAATATATTTTTTCATCAAAACTTATAATTATTTTTCATATCACTAGTTGAGTTACACGTATTAATATTTCATTAAAACAACCATCGTAAAACTTTTAGGTTATACGTTAAATGTTAACAGATTCTGTCAGTTGTTTACATTATTTGCAATTTCTATTGTATTTCAATATATCTACGTGTGAACAAAAAATAAATACTTATTTGTTATACAAGGGAGTAAAGTTAGTGTTTATCTTCTCATGCTAATATTAAGACCCGAACATTGGGAGGGCCTCAAAGCACGAGACGGGAATCGGGAACACACTTTGCTACCGAGTCTAACATACAATTTTGCCCCTCACTACCGCGAAGAAAAAAATATATCTAAAGCATTAAAAAAGGAATTAAAATGATTGGCATCCATCATTTATCATTCAAAAACATTAAGTAAAAGTACATCCAACCAGCTAACATAAAAAAACTCGATTAGTATAATAATCAATAATTTTTATGAAGTTACTTTTCATTGCACTCTTGTGAGTATTTTTTTTTTTATTTCCCTCTGAAATGTAAATAAAGGTGGCCACTGACGATGCTTCTGATGACGATGACAGTCCCAATGGAGTGGCTGCATTCCAAAATCCGTCCGTGAATGTTAAAAACGTATAAGTTTTTTGGACGGCATCCTGAGCGTGGAATTCAAAACGGATTGAAATCCATCACGCTACGCCATTTGGACGCATTGGCGTGGCGACTTTGAAGTGACCGTTAATGCTAAAAACGGACGTCGGACACACTCTAAATGCTCTGTGAATGTACAAAACTACGTCCATTTTTATTCAGTTTGCACGGCGCTGCCGCCAAATAAACACGTACACGATAATAGGTAAAAATGTAAGGCCGAGACTTCGTTTCATCTATAGTAGAAGAGTATCGTAATCATCCATGTTTATGGCAAGTTACCAACGATGACTATCACAACCACATCACAGCAAAGACAAGCGCCTTTATCTTAACCATTTCTTCCTCCACGTCATTTTTGGTTTTTAAGCCTATTTACGTAAATGGCTACTGGATTTCAAGCACACACAAGCACGTAGCAATAACACCTCTGGACTTATGAAATTGATGGATCGTCAGTGTGCTAAATAATTGGACACCTTCCGTTTGGATGAATCCATTGTAACGGCATCCATTTGGAAGGCTTATCAGTGGCCTGCTGGATATTTCACTCTATCCAGTATTTAGAAGTACATTGGACAAGTAGAAGTCTTGGTACAATTTAGTAGTTTTATTAAAACGCCTCTGGCAATAATAAATTTGACATTAGTGTCACTGTCACTGTGCTGTCACTTCTCTTCTCTCAGTCGAAGACGTCGAATTCGAATTGTCAATAGTGTCATCTCGGGCGTGGATTGGAAAGTGTGTTGGTCGGTAGTGTTGTTATTCAAAAATGTAGTAATGTCGTAAAATGTGCGGAAATTATGCTAATTTGTCTTATCAAAGACTCCCGTATTATAACTTTAAGTTCAAAGTGGCTGTGTGTTGCTGAAGTGACATAATTATTTTTTACTTTAACCAGGATTTTGGTTTAAAGGTACGTTTTATAGTTCTAAAGTTTTTTATCTAATAATAAATGGAACCTACAAGTACGATATATTTTTGCACCAATCAACAGTTTTATTGATAATCCCTTCAATTTTAGTGGTTTTTTAATAAATATGCGTTATTCATAGAACATTTTTGCAAAGATCAATCTGCAGGGTTAGTTATATTTTCTTTAATTAATATCCTTGTTAGATTTGCATAATTTATTGTGCAAACAAATAATTTCATGTTTTTATATTAAAAAATATTACATACCTAAATATTGTAAGTATATTGTAGGCAGCAAGGAAAAACTAAATACTCTGGTATCATTTTAATACATATTTTCATGAATTGTTTATTTGAAAATGTTTTTTATTTGCATTTAGACTACTCATAGCATGAGCAAGATAGGTAATGAACAATTGAATGACTTATTTAGGCAGAGCCTTAAAATTGGGATGCTGTATTGATAAAGATTCTGTCATGTTGTTTTGATCAAATATGTATATGACAGTTTGATTGATTTGCTTTGGCAAAGGTAAAAAAATCTCTTAAGGATTTTTTTTTAATGTAACTGATTATTGCATGAAATATTCCTAATGTTATATTAAATATTGTAACTTATGTAATTTGTTTAAAATTTCAGTTTTCACCATGGCTAAGCTACACATGGTGGCTACTCTTTTGGTTCGAGTAGTGCTGCCAGCTGGGCTGCTAGTCAGTAAGTATCTTCTTAAATTATTGTTCATAGTTATGATTAAGGATTGTTTATCCATACCTTAAATAAACACTTTAATAGTTATTTACTCTTGAATTACACAGTAATTATTACTCAAAGTTACACAGTAATTATAAGTAAATTATCCCAGGGAATTTATAACATTACAATCTCTGTATATTCTATGGGTTTGATGTAAAGATTCTATAATATTTTGAGAACTATGGGCATATGGGCTACATTAATTTCATCCATGTAACTCAAGCCTAGTGTGGGTTCTATATGGTCATTTTTTATTTTAAGTATACTTGGTTCTGGTAAAGTCAGCATCATATTGTTACACATCCTTAGTACTATACAAATAAAGAACTTTACTACTAAATAGGGCTACTGTGGTTGTTATTTTATCCTGACTGTGCAGTATTTATATGTATATCCCAATTAGAAATTAAATATAGGAAAATAATATAGGAAAAAATATCAATATTCATGTTTTAATAATTATTCATACAATAAAGACCTACTTAGTTAGGTAGGAATGTTAGTGAATGAAAAGCACTCATGAATATGAAGCTGTTTTGGCCTACATGCTTGAAATTGACAATTATTCATTAGGCCCTTACTTTTATTTCACTGTGCAACATTTAATGGCATGACCTTTGAAACCGGCCGGCATCAAATTGGTACCGCCGTATAAGCGCGAATTAACTGTCACCTATTAATTTAATGTCGGGGTATCAACGTGTCGCGGTGACGCAACGCGGCACAGTTTCATACAAAAGTCGGTAAAAGTATAAAGCTGTAAGTATTTTCATTATTTATAAATATTCACACCACCCGGACTGTGTGAGAATTACGCTCGTGAAAAATATTGCTAAGGCAAGAATGTACCTCCTAAAATCAGACGATAATGTCTACCCTACATTTGTTTTGTTTCTTACTCTAGAGCAGGCTCTTGCTCTTGTAATAATGCAAGTATAATATAACTTCCAGAGCGAACAACGAAGCTTAAAATGAAATCAAACATTTAGGTATATAATACTCGGCTCAAGCTACAGCACGATATCATTTTCATATTATTAACCTAACTTACAGGAAGATAACCGCACGACTTTTTTTACCTAAGTAGGTATTTGATTTAACGTCTGGGCGGCGCTTTCCGCGTCCAATAGCGCCTAACATTTTTCCAATATTAAGATTTCGGGGCTCCGGTTAACTTATATAGCGCCAGCGTGGGAGTAACGTGATTGGTTTGACAATAATATTATGAAGTAAAGGGCAGAACCAGGACTTTAGTTGCACAATCCGGTGTTAAATTCTCACGTAACGTCTTTTATACCCTGGTATCTGATACCAGTGATACCATACCATAAGCATAACCTTAGGTCCAGAAAGCCTTCCCCAATGTCAGCGTATTGTCCGTTCAGTATTCAGTAAACTAAATCTTTGGGCTTTACAAACATTTCTAATAAATAATAATAGCTGGTATCAGTACCAGTAACCTAACGTAAAGTCGCGCTGGTCACGTCACGATTGAATTGATTGAAATCACCAAAGAATCACCTTTTTTTGCAAACAAGAGAATATTCTGGCATTGATACAATTTAATGCAATGTTTTCCGTGGCTTCGCTCTGCGCGACACGTGTAAAGGAATCAGTCTCGTTAAGATTTATATCAAAGGAGATATTTCACGTGTTGGTAGTAATAGTAAATACGTAACTTTAACATAGGAAACGTACGATATTCGATAACTTTGCGAGCTTCCAAGAATCTCTTAAAATACTGGTTAGGTAGGTAGCTATAATATTTTTATCACGATTACGGCGGAACCGGCCGGCGGCCGCGAACATACGGCTCGGCTATGTTGTTATGCATGCTATCAAAACTAGCTATTACATCACCGACTTTTAAGTTTTTACAATTCAGCCATCACGGTCGTGGTTTTTATGTGAGAATTCATTACTTCAACAGCAGTCTGCGGTTATTAATCATATATATACTCACCTGCTTCACTCCAATGTCATATCATAGCCTCATAGGTATATTTATATCAGTTACGAAATATAAGTGGCTGGTTACAGTCTACGTCCTGGGTTCGAATCCTAGTTAGGGCATTTATTTGTGTGATTTCAGACAAATAAATGCCCTGGGAGCACAAACATTTGTTCCTGAGTCATGGGTGTTTTCTATGTATTTAAGTACCTATTTATATGTATCTATCTATTATATATATCGTCGTCTAGTATCTACAATACAAGCCTTACTGAGTTGTCTTATTATATATATATATAAATATTTCGGAACAATCTTACACAAATCGACGTAGTCCTACGGTAAGCTCAGTAAGGCTTGTATTGTAGATACTAGACGACGATATATATAATAGATAGATACATATAAATAGGTACTTAAATACATAGAAAACACCCATGACTTATATGTATATATATATACATATAAGTACCAGTAGTATATATATATATATATATATATCAGTAAGGATTTGTATCGATATATTTGGCCATACTGATTGCAACTAACTATATGACGCTGACTGTACCTAGAACTTACATTGCTGTCAAGAAAAATCGTCAATTCAAATCAAACTACAATAGACAGATTCATTTGTTCTTACATGTTGATTTGATATTCAGCACAAACAATGTCTAGGTATAGGTACGTACCGGTAATGATTATGTATGCTAAGTTCATTCACCCGCTCCAATACGCTTCCTGATAGGTAGTGCTCATCTCTAATCTTTACTTTACCTATGTCAAACGGATTCATCTGTGTAACTTATTATTTACATATATACATACACATCACAACCAGTCGAAAAAATTATATCCACTGGGTGGACATTTGGTGGAGGTAGCTATTAATGTTATCATTTTGCTAGTGACAATTGTTTATACGTTTAGGGACTTACATACGTAGGCGTAGAAATTTATAGCCTAGATAGTATAGAATCCACAAGGGGGCTTATAAGTAATACATATAATTAGTACCTATAAAGTGTGACGTACGTGTACCAATATCCTCAATTTTAACACATTACGATATAATAGGTCAAGTCTCTGTAAATGTTTTACCTACTGAGCTATTTTGTAAACATAGCAATGAAACTTATATTTATCACCTAGGTAACTATATTTGTAAGAGTGCCAACTTCTACGAGCACATTTTATTCTTAACTTATTTTTGCAACTAGTTTTGTACTTACCTTACAAATCTAATTGTTTAGAGGGCGGACTCAATATTTGATTTTTATTCTTCCTAATTCATAACTACATTCTATAGCAATCATTTTCATTAAACATATTTTTGTATGTTTATCCTGTACACGGAACAATGGTGTTATCGACATTTGGGAGGTGTTCAGAAGTATGTGGAGCTGAAGGCTAACGCGCAGAGCCCTTTTGTCAATTTAATAAAACGGAAGGGATGCTGCCCTTCACATGGGACGCGAAAAGAGATAGCACACGTCACGGTAAAAGAACTGGGATATAATAAATCCAAAATGTAGACTATTGGGAGAAATCGATGCACGAGTTATTGGTGCTAGTAGTAGAATGGTTTACATTTTTATCTCCGGAAGACAATGACCGTGTAAGATAGACCCACATAAAACCATCAGCGCGCAACGGGCTGACGGTGGAGAGGTATCACAGGACTTAAACACTCCATCCACTCCAGACATGTCAACTCGCACGGAAACGTGACAGCGACGACACAGCGGAGAGTAGATGCGGATCTACTCTCGGGTAAGTACTCTATACTCTTGCGACCCCAGCCGAGGCCGTTAAGGCTAGGCAGAGGTACAGTATTGCCTCTGCCTTGCCTTAAATACCAGACCGACTGGGAACCCCTAAGAGAGCTTTAGTATTATCATTATCATCGCCTTACATACTTGTATCTATACGGATCAAACTCAATCGGTGCCGTAGTTTTCTTGAAAATTGGACGTTACCGGCGAAGAGTGATCATATAACGGAGTTTTTTTGTCCTTTGAGACTCTTAAAAGAGTTTCTAATACATGTTTGTGCACGCGTCGCATTGCGGAGAGGTCCTCTGGGCGTGCCTGGTTTCAGGGCTCGGCACTCGGTAGTACTCTCCCCCGGTGACCGACTTCAGTGGCCTTGCCCGCGAGCCCTTCCAAATCACAAAATTTGCAAGCCATTTACAACACGCAACGCTACCTCTAGCTTGATTTTAACTGAACTGCGTAGTAGTCAACATAGTTGACTGCGTAGTAGTCAAGAAGCTAAAGTGGCAAGAAGTGTTAAAAAGAAATACCGTCCTTTTTTTAATGCTTCTTACGACTCGGAGCGGGACTCGAACCCACAACCACTGGATAATAAAAGTGGTTGTTGGTTCGAGTCCCGCTTCGAGTCAAATTTTTCTATTTTTCTTTCGATTTAAATATCGAAGATATTCGCTAGCAGACGTTTCTGCATAATAAAAAATAACTTCTTACGACGATTACATATTTTTCATCGTTAATAGTAAAAGTAATAATAGTACATTATTATACAGCAGGACCTTTTTAATCCCTCTGCAATCCGAACGGCCCTTCCCAACCGCTTCTTCAGGTCTTATGCACTTTTGTTTTTTCTACCCACCCGCGATTTTGTGTAGTTATTGCGTGATTTGTGTATCTCAACAATGTATATGTAATTTGTGTTTAAATCATGGCTTCCACATCAAAGAAAAGAAAACACGTTGCTTTGTCTATTTCTTAAAAATTAAAACTTCACTATATTATTTATTTTGTTTCATACAAAATACGCTATAAATTCTCCATACTATAATCCGAACACTCCACGGATCCGAACGGGGGTTACATTTTCAAGGTTCGGATTAAAGAGGTCCTAGTGTAGATAGGAAGTAAGTGGTTGCCGAGTATATGTAGACTTAGGTAGGTTTGTTACAAGGCCGTCAACCCCTTTACAATTTAACTAAAAAAAACTTCAAGAAATAATAAGTTTTATATTTAGAAAAACTAAAAGTAAAGTTGCCAAACAAAACTACAAGATTCACCAATATTAGATTATTATTTTAATAGGCGTAGCGGCAGAATGGGATTGAACCAACCAGCAAACATTTTTTAATGGTCAATCGCTATGATGCTGTTACAAATCTATACGAAATGGCAAATAAAAAAGAGGACTCTCGGTCTAGGCCGGAAATGTTATACTTAAACCTCTCGTGCCTCTCGTGTAGCCAAACCTACAACGACATACTCCGAAGCCTGTTATATGGAACAAAATGTCAACATTGTAGTACTTGTTTGGGAAAAACACTTTATTGTACAAAATAACACAGGAAAAGACAAAATCTGAACCATCATACAAAGGCGAGCTTGTCCCTGTAAGGGATCTGTTCCAGCTAACCTTTGAGTATTTGAGAGAGAGAGTATTAACCCTAATGAAAATGTAGGAGATGATATAGTCGATAAGAATGTTATCTATAAGTACTCTATATATCATCTGAGTGGCTTTATAGTACATTGTGCAACGAGGATGGTAAGTAAGGTATAGTAAACGCGAGTCTATTAGAAGCCCGACGACGAAGTCGGAGGGCTTTTAATGACTCAAGTTTGTTATACACTTACCACCCGTGGTACACACAATGTTTTTCATCACATTTGCGAGGAAATAAAATAAATTCGTTGGTAAAATATTAGTTAGTACTTATGTAGGCTTAAAATCAAAATACACTATGAAAACTACATTCAGACCTCATTCACTAAAAAAGATTGTCAACAATGTCAACTTTTTTCAATGTCTTCCACAGATAATGTTAACAACTGCGTTTTGTTTTCGAATTTGAGAGATCATCCTGCCAAATAGTATCAATTATCAAAATCAAATATAAAACAATTATTTTTAATAAATACTAAACAACAAATTGCAATCAAATTGAATATAAAGATATGTTTTATACATATTAAAAGTTGGTTGTAGCAAACTTTTGAAGATATGAAATACACCTTGGCTGTTTGGAAACATCCTCAGTCCGAAGTAAAGTATGAGTTCTATATATTTTTAAAACTAAACTTAGCAGCCCGTGTGAGCTAAATCGGCTATAACTGCTCTGTACTCTCGCAAGTAACAACGCCATTGACAAGCAAGTGTGATGAAAACGACATAAAGAAGGACCATGATAGATTCTTAATCATAGCACAAATATCGCCGAAGGATTGTGTATTTCTATGAAACGCGTGTGTTGATTAGCACCACAACTAAGTGCAAATTTAAGGTAACTAAATGAATTGTTGAATGAGTCATACCTTAAACGCTATACCTACGTGAAACTGGTGTACAGTCCAGTGCTGTGAAATCTGAGTCACGCCTTCAGCGTAGGTAATAAGAATAGCATGAAACATTCAACCATAGCCATCCACACGGCATTCACGTAACCTTTTCAGGTTTCTGTCGGGTTAAAATCATGAAAATGAGTAGGTCAAATGCCATACTCGTAAAGGAAAATCCTGCGTGACCCGATTACCCACGTGGCCCATAAATCGGACTATTTGGAACACATCCACCTGCCCGGCCCTCTGTTTATTCCTACGCCAGCTATAACTAACATTTACAGATTTATTTGGGAAGTTGAACTCGAATAGAGCAAATGTTTACACATTTGATAACTTTTGGGTGTGGCAGACTACAGGTTTAGGTACAAACAGGGTAGATATGCGGGATCTAGCTGTAGCATTCCTACAACGGGATTTAAAATACAGTACTTTTCGGTATTGTAAATTTATTGTTGTATTATATTTTAAATAATCTTAAGAATCAAGCAAGAAAAAAACAGACTAGTACAAATTTAAGCATAAGCAAAATCATGACTAGTCAGCCATAAATAAAAAGTGCACAAGAGGTGGACTTAATTATCTACCAGTGAACTATTTGCTTCATATATATGAATGATATCATCGTCTTTAAGTTTTTGAACGCTTATCCTCTCGTGTCAATATGTGGCCTACACGCCAAAGTCTCAACAAATGAAGAACGAAATAAATATTATCTGTCAGCATGAATATTGCTTTGGCAGCGTGCGCTATGAAAGTTTTTGGTGTCGTTTGCGTGGTAGGTACGGCAGTGTACCTATGGCAATTTTAGTAATTCTTGGTGTTCAAAGGGTTAAGAAATTCAAATATATCACAGACCTACCGGGTTCACTAATTAATACTTTCATCTGACTGCCTGACTTTGGCGGGTTGGGGCATTAGGCATCCCGTCTTATTGCCAATCTACGGCGCAGGCGATCCTCGCGATCATTGCAGAAAAAGCCGAGCGGTACCAACGTCAGCTATATAGCAGTACACGTGCTTCCGACGTTTTATATAACTAATGATGAAGATGAAATAAAAGTAAACTGAAAATAAAAAATAGACGAAGAACAGTGTTCCGCACCGTAAAACCGAAAAACCGATATTTTTTACCGCCAGAACCGGCCACCTGACCTAAGCACTAGTTGGAAACTCTCGGAACAAGTGTTGTACGGCTTTTCATGTAAAAATAACTGGTCTAAACTCAGTAAAACCTGCTCCTGCCTCCTGCTTCCATCTATGTATTAATTGACTTAAGCCCAATTGCACCGTCGAGGGTTAGTTAGAAAGTTAAATATGTTTGGACTTAACCGGTTTACCTCGGGTTAGTTTACTACTAAATAGTGCAAGTAGGCCTTATCCCAATTCAGGACAGATGCAAGATTTCTGTTTAACAAACTTTAGTAAACGTTTAAGTATTAATTGCTCTCGGTAGTCCACATCAAACGGATATAATTCTATTTTAGTTTCGATGCCGGTTTATTTATAAAAAAATAATGGATCTGAGTTCGTTTGAAGGTCACGAGGCTACTTATAATTTAATTTACATACAGTTTATGTTTAATTTGGCCCACCTTTGGATATTGGACTTTCTATTATTTGATATAGCTTTGAATTTGCCATTAACGTTTCAGAACATCACAGTTTTGTCAAGTATGATGAAAAACTATGATAAACTCTGGAGTTGTCATAACAGAGCACAATCATGAGGCGTGCCGCGAACGAGTCTTATCACCGTTCGTTGCCTATCTTTCCGAACTGCCATGCGAGCACTCATTAAGCGTCTAGTCTCACAGTATTCCTGTGACATAGCGGTCCGTAACGACTACGACTTATCTGAGATCATATTCTACTGGTTCTGATTGAATAATCGCCTTCCTGTGGTCAGTACGCGACGGGAACATCATTGAGTCGTAACTCTTAATCGTAACGCGACCAGTCACCGACCTCGCCTCACCTCTGCTCTGCACTACACTGGGATGCAATTACGAAAATGTAACACGAACTAGGATGACCCCTATCGAGTTAGCGCTATTAACTGAAAAATATGGACGATACAAGTTTGTGTAGAGGTGATGTTTGCACAACTAATGGGCCACACCCGTTCACCGAAAGCCTTCAATTAAACCTTTTGTGTCTCGACGTAGGCGCTGCTGTACTGAGAGTCAAAAACTGTTTTTAAAAATAATGTAACATTATTTACAGTCATACTTTGATTCCCAGTGCTCAATATTATTATTTTTATTACATATATCCTAGGATATATGTTTATTACATTAAAATAAATCCAGTACCAGAATTCCAATATTTTGACATTGTTCCTCTTTAATACCAGTATTGAAATATTGTAAAAATGGATCCTATATACCGGTATTCCTGTCATGGTCTCTCGTTACTCCTGCCTTGGAGAGAGAGAACGTACATAGGCCTCCATGATTACAAGTTATTATTTTTAAACCTACACATTGTTTTTAGAATTAACATAGTATTTAATGCTAAACTTAATTAACATGTACACATATTCGTAACTTTTTGCGGGTTTTGTAACGCATATGTGATCTTTGATCTGCACCTCACACTACAAAAGACTTCAGTTAAGTACCTAGAGTGTTGTGATGCGCGCCTTTTCTGACTACGAGCTTTTCTGGTCCGGCTATAGAAATAGTTCGAGATTATAACAGTTCACATACATTAGGATATTCGCGAACACTCCCTCGCGGAGTAATCGTTACGCTCACGCACCAGCCCAGCCCCATATAATCCACCACTTAATTACACTACACCACACGTTTCACTTAACTATATTAAAACACACAATCTATTCGGGTAAAACAATGAAATCTTTACAATATGTCACATTGTAGTTGCTTTGAATTTCAATTACATTAACACGTTTTGTTTCGATTTATTACCTACTAATTAATACAAGTGATATCAATACGTATAGGTTAATGGAAAGTTAATTAGCAGTAGATGTTCTGAGTACAACCTAATATCTAGCTTCTTATAATATACGAGTAGGTACTTAAGGCTATATTTTAAAACTCATTCTATAATTTGATTTATTTTATTTTAATGACCACAAAGTTTACAGTTGCATGATTTTTTTGAACACAACAGTACTGATATTGTACTAATGCCATTGTGTTTAAATATATTCAAACAAGCCATGCCGACAATTTTATCCTCCTGTCAACGGTAATGGTCAGCTCAAGTAAATCGCAACCAAGATGATGACACTGATGATTCTGTTTCGTACAGTCCAGTGATTCAGGTTCACTAGAATTTTGTCATTTTCGCCAACTTGTTTAAGGATAAAATATGTAATACTATGCTTACCTCTTTATGTATCATTAATATGTTCGGCTGTCAGTAGCCGCCGCCGCCGCCTCAACTCATTCGGCACGTTACCTTATCGGAGTGATTCACAAGGTCACAGTTTAACCGGGCAGCGGCAACCTACATAACAATGATCTCATCGATGCACACTCCTATCTGTCGAATTCGATCATTCTGTAACTGTAACGGCGAATAACCTCAAATTTTAAGATTAGTGAAGAAAAAAGCCATTTCTTTACTACAATACAATTACCTTATTAGGCTTGAATCGACTTAAAACATGTTTTTTTATAGCTAAATTTATTTTAGTCTAAATTACGTATGGAGAGAAACATAATTAGTACATTAACGAATTTAACTATTAAATCTATAATCTATTAATCTAATTACGTATTACGGGTTAAATAGTAAATTATTTGTTACAAAGTGATTGGCAGAATGTTAAGTCCACGGCACTAAAGTTCATGAAAATAAAAGTTTAGGTTTTTTTTCTATGGAGTCGTGTCGTTATTAGAGTCAAATATCTGCACAAAAAATGATTACAATGCTTTTGAAAGTATTTGTATGTGTAAGAAGAATAATTGTTTATTTTAAACTCTACACTTGCTTATCCAGCCTGTATTTGTAACTGTGAATCAATGTTTATTAAGAGGTGCGGAAAGAGCCGATACATATCTGTGTAGGTACTTAGGTACCGTATGTTTGAAAAATATGGTTATTATTAGATTTAAATTATTTATGTTTTGAAAGTTGTAGAATAAGCCACTCAAGCGTGCACTGGTAGATATTAACTTAAATTTAGGATTCATTAAAAAGGAAACATTTTGTGTTACATCTCTGCCTTTCTCGATTCGATTTGAGGGAAGTCAAAAGTTTTTTTTCCTACTGAACTTATAAAAAAACTTATCCCATGAAATTAGTATTTGTTAGTTAATAAACTGGAGAGTAATTTCGACGTAAATTATTGTTATTGCTGTATCCGGTCCTCGAATACACTTTTTCTATATCGCATTGGTCGGTCGCACTTACATGTACTGGTTTAATTACCCTTGGGTGTGCCAGTCCGTTGCGCACTTGTTATTAAACATCAAGTGAGTAAATAAGAATAATTTGATCGTTTTCATTGATTTTATTCAAACATTCAGACCAGCTAGTTGACATACCAACCAGCCTATTACAATAACTACTGGCGCAATTACACTGCAAGAATAAGACTAAATTAATGAATAGCAACGGCAACGGGCGAAACACATCCACACAAGCCGAATTCCGCAAGCTTAACTAGCTTTTCCACAGTTCAACAATTTTTCCTTGGGCTCATGCAGAAATCAAGTGTCTAAGAAAATGTATGTATGTAGAGTGTAGAAATGAGTAGCATTTAAATATTAATTCAGCTTAGTTCATGTGAACTAACTTAAAGAAAGCTAAATAAACGTTTAGATGATTCCCGCTTTTGAGATTCCAGTGTATTTATAGGTAACCCATATTCGTGTCAGTGACTGCGCCCGGTTTTTAAGTCATATCATAACATACCTAAGAGGACGTCAGGTCGTATAACTTCCTTCTAAAATAACATCGTGTTGTCATTTGTAACCTTCCTGTCCTCTTTTAAATTGGAAAATTAGGCATTACAAAGTAGGGATCATAAATTAACTTTACCGGCAGAACCCATTTTTATAATTTAGTGGATAGACTGGTTTAACTCTTTCATTGGATTATATTGAAATTGTACATGGGCTATTTGCCTAATTTGAGAAGACATTTCAGCTCGTTGAATTGACCCTTGTAAATATGTGTCATAAAATGGTAATGTCTTACGACGTTATCGCCTGTATCATTGCCGCGTAATGATGGATCGTCCCTTGTTTTAGGCGATCTAGATTTCATAACATAATTCTGTCGAAACACATGAACATGATCGCGTATTCTGGTGCTCTACTTAAAATCTACTAGGTACTTGTGCGATGTGTGTAATATAGATTCTGTTAGGTTACATCTACAACCAGTTTATAGACAGGTACAGAGCGATCAGATATTTTGGGTGTCATATATTAACTAACTTTATAGTTAATAACTTAACTAATAGGTGTACGAGTATGGTTTTAAATATATATTTATAAGAGTATACCGTATACATGGCTGTATTATTTTTATCAAAAAGAAATGCTTTCACTAACCAATTTCTTGTGGTCTAGCCTGTAATATTGGTCAAGTCTAATTTTCGTTCCGGACGGGATAGTCAGGACGTCAGGTATCCAGTCGCTTTCGTACCTATAAACTTTAGAATTAAGAGAATAATGTCTTGTTAATTTAATACCTAAACATCGTAACTAATCTATTTCTGCCAATCTGTTCGCGACAATCGCATATTTACATTACATTATCGGCTTCTTCAATTATCGTCGCTACAAAATTAGCACAGCAACCGCTTGAATGGACAAATATTAAACATAGAAGTTATGTACCTGTCTAAGTGAATATATAAACGGTTGCATGCCTGCCAATGTTTGCCAATTCATTATGTATTTGCATTGATGCATGGCACATGCCGTACGTTAAGTAATTTTTAATAGTTTTAATTAAGCAGATAAAGTTATTGCGTAGCATGCTATCCTTGACAGCAGAAGGTGTGTCCATTGTCTGAGTATTTACCTACTAATTTGTCTAAGTAATTATAAAAATCACACGTTGTTACGGTAGCCTTGTCACGGCAATATGAGGCAACATTAACTTAAGGTCTAATACATCTCGGCCTGTATGCAGTGCACACTTCAATCAAGATTTCAATGTGTCTGTCGCACACATACCTACTGCTTGTTTTATGTTTTACGTATGATGTGATGGCAAATGTGATTCTATTAACTAGAAGTTGTAAAGAAAGGGAGAGAGAGTTCTCGACAATTTTCATTAAAATTAATGTTGTTAAATTATGTCTGACATAGACATGGAATTTTCATCCCATTGACAGTTTTTTGTGGGTTACCCTTTCCCTGAATGACGACGACTAGAGGTGTTGATTATTTCAATAGTTTGGGTCATTTTACTAAATACGGAATGTTTATTGATAAAAGCTGACATGACCGATAAACGTTCTAACAATATTAGATAAACGGTTCAAAATGATAATATGACCTAATTTGTTTTCCAAATACTCACTGATGTTATAAATAGAGCTGGGTGCACGGCAGTGCCACCACCAAGACGAACAGTAGAAGAAGGCTGGGATTTTTTCCTACTAGATTCGTCCCAGATAATAAGTATGAGCTCAAGTTAACAGTATAAGGTCCTTAGGAAACATATGAAATATAGGTACTTACTAAACATTGTTCTAAATTTAATTCGCCACTCACTTAATATGTATATACTTATACTAGAAAGCTGAAATTTGGCGCGGTGTCTTTTATACAAAGAGCAAAAAACTGAATCATTTACTTTGGTAAGAAGCCTATTATTTATATATATACACGTAACATATAAAAAGAGATTTCTAATGTTACTAGAGTGCATTTGATTTGAGTAGTAGAAACCTAGAGACAAATACAACTATGACACCTTACAGAAAAGAGATTACAAAACATTTCATGTTGTTCATGTGTTAACCCAAAAAAAAACTACATATATTTATCCTATTCTTTGGGGTCATAGTACTCGTGTAATAAAAATACATATAATCCTGTGTCTATGCTCTTATCTATTAAGTGTACTCATTGGGTCAGATATAATCAATTTTACATAATATGATTAGCACTAGCATTAGTCATAATCCGGTGTCCGGTGGGCATATCATGTGTATATAGTACGAGAGCCCACACGACCAAAATTTTTGTCTCATAACAATACGGCCAAAACCGCATCAAATCGATAGATACGATTATCCTGAACTGGAAAATACCAATATCAGACAATTTCCGCGTAGCGTTTGATCTGACCGAATTTTCAAAATTGTCAAAGAATTTTACCGAACTGCATCATAGCAATATGTCTGATTTGCAGACTGTAGTTGAATGATAGTTCTGAGATACCGGAAACATTATATTCAGACGTTAGTGGTGTAGCGCAAACCCGTAAAATCACTTAAAAGAATTAAAAATGAGACAAAAAAAATGTCCCATAGCAATACGTCTGAAAATCTATTTTATTAGTAAATTTTGGTTATTTGATGCGAACAAAACAATTTTCAGACGGAAATGTGAACGCATTAAATTTTGAGACCGTTTTGTAAATGTTAACAAATTTTACCGATCGGTATCATAGCAATATGTCTGAAAATTGTTGGACATGATAAAATAAGTTGCCCACATGTGCAACAAATTTATATCAGACAAATTAAGTGTAGCACCTTCTCTATCAGACAACTTTATGCTACACTTAAAGTATCTGAAAACAGGTTTTTGGTAATCATGGCAGCAATACGAAAAGTTGAAATTTTTTTTTATCCGTATTGCTACGATACAGGTCGGCTAAATTTGTTGACATTTTCAAAAATGCGCTCAGGCTATATGCTACGCGCAAAATGTCTGAAAACAAACTTTTTCGTAATACAATTATAAAATCTATGTACATTTTCACTATCAGACGTATTGCTATAATACCGACTGACTTTTTTTTTTGACACAGCAGAAATGGCCTCCCACGCAGTTGCTACACTTTCGCCCGTTACTACACACCTAGTCGGGTTCAGAATCTTACAATCTACCGATTTTATAGGGTTTTTGCCGTATTGCTATGAGACATGGTTTTGGTCGTGGGCTCTCGTACTAATAATGTAAACAACATGTGCTATATTCACATGTTAGTCAACAATAGTAAGCTGTCGTAGTAAAATACTATACATAATGAATGCCAATCGGTATGTATTTACCTACTTGTTATCGTCATTCATTATGTACTTACGACAGTATTAATTTGGTTTTATTGTTTCTCTGTTTCTTATAAAATTAACAATATTTATATGAAATTAATCAAAGATGTCCCCCGATACAGATCTACAATCTCCTCTAGAACGTTGAAGTTTCTGTTAACAATATGTAGAGATAAAATGTGTTAGCCTCGCAAGAGTCGCAGAAAAATAAAACTAATACATATATGTAACAAATACCTAACTAAATATTCTATGGGACAAACTTACACAAATGTTACGCTGGTTAGCTGTAATGGTATTTTTAGTTTTGTTATGGTCTCTACTTGTGTTTGTAATCCATACTAATATTATAAATGCGAAAGTAAGTCTCTCTGTCTGTCTATCTGTTACCTCTTCACGCTTAAACCGCTGAACCAATTGGGATGAAATTTGCTATGGAGCTTGAGCTACGAGAAAGGATATAAGATAACTTTTATTCCGGAACCATTTATAAACCATAACTACTTTAATCACGAAGTCGCTAGGAAAAGCTAGTATTAATATAAAGCGCTTTAAAAAAAGGACGCCAGGTCTAAATGTAACGTAACAATTTTGGGAGAGTTGGGAGAGGTAGATAGCACCGTTGCAATACCTTAACATAAAGCCCCAAACTTCATTTTATTTGTAGTTTTTAGTAGACACTTAAATATAACTGCTTTGTGATAATGATATCATATGCTCTATTTATTTTCTAAAAATAATACCTACATTCGTTTATTATGACACGATTGTGCTTTTATTGCGGCAAAAGAATAAACCAAGTTATATGTCGACGTCTGACTCGGTCGTCTGGGACGGAAAATGGGGCGAGTATAAAACACGGCTAAATGTTAGAGTGGCATTTTGCGGCTATGGCAATAATTTCTGCTTGGTATTAGGTATGAATCACGTTCCTGCATTTTTTAAATAATATTTTGTAAAAAATAATTAATATTACAACTACTAATAGCAACTATGTTTATTTGTGTTTTCGAGTTCCCAATATTTTTAGTTGTAATTTCAGTTACCATGGATATTTAAATCGAAAGAAAAATAGAAAAATTTGACTCGCAGTGGGACTCGAACCCACAACCACTGCACTGGATCACTAGCCCAGTGCACTTCCAATTGTGCTATCCGAGTACCGCTTAGACTTGTCAAATTTATCTATCTTATCCTTCGTAGTATACGTCAGCGTATCGAACACTTAACGGCACCGAAGTCTCAATTTACATTGAGAATTCATCGATAACAATGTGCTACCCCTTTCTAAATTATTTCTTATTATGCAGAAACGTCTGCTAGCGAATATCTTCGATATTAGATTTTAATTTTTCTATTTTTCTTTCGATGTAAATATCATTAAAACAATGTTTAAAAAAGCCAACAAGTTTAAAGTAATGAATGATAAATGTTTCCACAGTTTTGCGAGTAATCTCCACTTACAGCTATTTTCGTCAAAAACGTTTCAATGACAACTATCTATAAACTTCTTATCTAAAATAACTGTGAAGAGCAAACGGCTGCTACCTAGTCGAAAGTGCTTATTTCTATCGCGGCTATTGCCTGAAAAATGTTCTAACGGATAGAGCATTAAAATTCAATCTTGAAAGAGTTCTAAAACAAAGCACTTCTGAAAATACAATCGTAGTAGTATCATCAAGTAGTATCATCGACAAGGCGACTCCGCAACTTGGTGATTTGTCGTTCTGGTTGTATTCATTAGATTTATGTCCAATTTCTCTATGGCGCTCTATTCTTTATAGTTTATTAATGGCTTTTTTTTGCGTAACTTCATTAACATGGGATTGTTTCCTTTTTTACCTCAAAGGGAATACCAATTAAACAGAAGACGATTCTCATAAGGTGTCTTGATAAGTTGGTTGGTACATAATTTTATACTTACTGCAGTCAATATTGACGAAAAATGTATAGAATTGTATTACCAGCTAATAGATATTTCACTTTTTAAGTACATGACCCATACTGTAAATATGTCCGTTGGGTTGTAAATAACGATGTATTTTTTGTTACAGGTATAGCACTACGCCCGTTTGGTTTATCGTTTTTATATCTCCTCCTCTACTTAATAGCACCTCTAACATATGTGCCATCGATGCAAACGATACATGGTAAGCAATAATTATTCAATAAGCAACAACTATTATCTATGTCTATTACAATCATAAACTAAAATATAAATCTTCGTTTTAGAACATAAAGGCCGTAGCAAGATAAGGGAAGGAACCATGCCCATTTATGATTAAAGCTGTTTTTTTTTCTATAGCTAGCTACATTTAATAGTACAATTGTACAAAGTGTCATTATAATTCCCAGTGGTTTAGCCGGAATAACATAAAATAAGAATTCATGAAATATGATTATATGACATTTCTTGCAAAAGTATTGAACTTTATATGACCATCTTTTTTTTCATTTTTGTTTAATTCATTTTTAGGTTCTTTGGCGGTGTTTGAATTATTTAAGTGCAAAATGTAACAAAATCCGACCATTATATATTTTTAATTTTAACACTGTTGTTTATAGATTTTTCGTCTCAAACTAATAGAACTGATAGATCATTAAATAAGGCTTATTTAGGAATGTCATTTAGAGTGGTCACGCCCTCAGAAGTAAAAAAGAAAAAAAAAACCGGCCAAGTGCGAGTCGGACTCGCGCACCGAGGGTTCCGTACAAACCTGCAAGGTTTACAAAGTTCGTTCATTACGACAATCGAGTCATAACTATGGTATTTTTAGGGTAAAGTAATAAGTTTATATTTATTAAAAAATATATATTTTGTAATGTAACTAAAAATTTAAGGTTTTCGGAATTTTTCCTTTATGTGTGCTATAAAACGTTGCTTCATGCCAAATTTCAAGATTCTAGGTCGACTGGAAGTACCCTTTAGGTTTTGATTCCCTTGCGAGTACTTGCGAGTTTCAAAATATGCAGCTTAAATTGCTGTTTCTTTTGATTGCGTTGACATAGAAGTTTGATTTTGCTACAGCTTAAAGGTATTATAGACCTGAGTATTTGGTATGAATTTCAATTTAATACCTCTACGCGTTTATGAGGAAATGGGTAGTAAGTTTAAAATTATTAAAAAAATATATATTATGTGATGTAACTAAAAATTTATGGTTTTCGTAATTTTTCCTTTATCTATGCTATAAGACGTTGCTTCGTACCAAATTTCAAGATTCTGAGTTCACGGGAAGCACCCTGTAGGTTTTGATTCCCTTGCAAGTGTCGAAAATTTGCGGCATAAACGGCTGTATCTTTTGATTGCGTTGGCTTAGAAGTTTGATTTTTTCACAGCTTCAAGGGACAGTAGACCTGAGTAATTGATATAAATTTCAGCTTCATACCTCCACGCGTTCCTGAGAAAAAGGGTCTTGACAGACGGACGGACGGACGGACAGACGGACAACAAAGTGATCCTATAAGGGTTCCGTTTTTTCCTTTTGAGGTACGGAACCCTAAAAATAGGTTGACTTACGTGTTTTTACAGAAATCGT
Organism: Grapholita molesta; assembly: GCA_022674325.2. Lineage (NCBI taxonomy): Eukaryota > Metazoa > Arthropoda > Insecta > Lepidoptera > Tortricidae > Grapholita > Grapholita molesta. The sequence goes on along the minus strand of CP053124.2, from coordinate 14,345,299 downwards.
AAAGATGGAGACCCAGTTTCCTTTCTATTTATATATACCATTTAGTTAACCAAAATGAAAAAAAGATGGTAATATAAAGTTCAATACTTTTGGAGACATGTCATATTTCATGAATTCTTATTTTATTTTTTTCCGGCTTAGCCACTGGGAATTTTTTGATGACACTTTGTACAATCGTACTATTAAATGTAAGTAGCTATAGAAAAAAAACAGCTTTTATTCATAAAAGGGCATTCGTTCCTTCCCTTATCTTGCTACGGCCTTGATTAAGATTAGTATATACTATGTAGGTATACAAATTAGAATTTGTGAACCAATTCAAAAATGTTTTTAAATTATAGTGTTTTTTCTGTAATATGTATGTATTAATACTATGTAGGTAAATAGGTACCTACCTACTTTCTTTTTTTTGTTTTTGAAAAAATTTTTAATATTATCGAAATCGAAATTTATTTTATAAAAAGAAATTATTTTTCCTATGCAGAAACGTCTGCTAGCGAATATCTTTAATCGAAAGAAAAATATCGATTACAAAATGAAAATTTAGAATTCAGAATTATTTAAGTCCCCCAATCTCTATTTATCTACGTAAATTTGGTACCGAGTATACTTACTAGACGAGTAATATTGACGTGTAGAAAAGATTTTATTTTATAATATGTATTTCAAAGTCAGCTCAGTTCATACATATGTATATACGAGTACCTATCTATCCACCGATGTTCCTAAATTCCATATATTTTTTTTTTGTTTTCAGGTTGGCCAGGAAAATTTCTTAGTTTAACCGTGTTTGTTTCCGTTTTGCTGCTACTTTTACACGTAGTATGGCACATAGTCCTTGTCTCCTTCCCGCCCTACGGGTCGTTAGTAATTAATAACGCCCTTGTCGAAATCATCGGACGCAATTTAGGCCTGGTCTCGTACGATAAGATAAATCCAACAATGGCTCTGCAATATTTGGCACCAGAGGTATGGATATTTATTTGTATGTTCTTATATTTTAAAAACATTTATTTCATCGTGATCTGATGTGTCGGTCAAATTGCAGAAGCCAAATTAGAATTACTAATACCGACGTTTGTAAGAGTATGTATTAGTATGTAAGACCTCAGTATGTAGGTACCTAATATTATGAAGCGATCGAACTGATGGAATGATGGATACCGAAGGTGGCTTTATGAACTCTGCAACAAAATAACGTACAGTTCTCGAGCTTGCATTCTGTTACAATAGTGTCGATGCGAGGTACCTAATAACTAAAATCGGCGATAAAAGTTAGATATAGTTAGTAGCAGACGTAGCAGTCAAAGTAAGAAGCCTAAGTCACAATGAAACTGCTATTTAAACAATTTTCAAAAGATCTCCGTTATACCTACCTAATAACTTTGATGTGTGTGTGTGTGCAGACGAGTTTATCGTGGACAGCATCAGCTTGTAACTGTTATACCAAACGTTCACCGGTAGTACGAGTACCTAATGTGTGTATTTTTTTTAGCTATTGATGACTACCGTTTCGTTGTTAGTGCACCTATCGGTTAAGAAGCTACTGTCGCGATCACAAGACACTGAAGAAAAGCCTGACTCGAAACATCAAAAGTATCCTCTGCTTACAAGTGCCGGTATGTATAATTGTATTTATTAAATAATTTGTTACACTTATAACACAAATAAAAACATTATCGTCATGCCAATATCACGATTAACAGGTGTCCGGTAGTTATTTTTTTCTGAATGAATATTCCGTAGAATACTGAATTCCCAATCGATCGGAACCGATTGACCGATAGGAAATGTAGCGATTCCGAATTTCAACATAATAGCGACATTTGTATTTTTATTTTGGAACTAAGTCTAAGTGACCTTGCGATCTTTATTACCCGAGTAAACATGAAAACATGAATCCCCGGTCTATTGTATGTATGTATAGCTTTTGATACTTTTTAAGGTTTAGTGTAGTAGTCAACTAGGAACCCTTATAGTTTCGCCAGGTTCGTCTGTCTGCTCCTTTGTCCGTCCGCAGCCTAGCCCTGTGGTCCGTAGTACTAGAAAACATAAATTTGTTATGTGTAGGTATGTGTATTTATCAAGTCAAAAAGTGGTAAAATAAAACCTTAATAAAAAGTGCCATTTTGGGAGTACCTCCAATTACCCGTAGACATATGAAGTGGGCGGTGATATTTTCGATGGCAAACCCTACATTGAGCATGGCCCGACATGCTCTTGGCCGTTTTTTTTCTCTGTTCCCCTTCCCCACCTGATCTGACCTTAGCAGTTATCGAAAGAAATCTAACATTTTAGTTTATTTAAGACAATATTTTCTTCGTTTCCAGGAAAGTACCTATGCCTCTTCCTGATTATGTTTTCCGGCACTATGTTACCGAGCATCACATCTGGAATCTACTTTTTGGTATTCATGGGCGCGGCGACAGCTTGGTCGTTGGGACAGCCCCTGGAACGTGGCTTCGCGGTGGTGGGCCGCTGCCTAATGGCCATCATGGCGGTGCACATCGCGGTGCTGATCGCCTACCAATGCACGTGGCTGCTTGCCGTATATCCACCAGATATGAATTTAGCTAGGTTAGTAGGTGTTTATATTATTTTCTGACCCATTTTGGTAATTTGCTGAGCCTATGATCTTATTGTTCATCGCGCGGTCGTTGGTCAATCGATGGCTGTTAGGAAAGAAGGGTCTTTCAACAGTGATGAACTGATGACGGTCTCAGTGCTTTTTACATAGGAACCGTTGTGAACTAGTAAGTCGCGCCTTTAAGCAGATATCAGTCGAACAGTGGAAGTTCCTTTAGGATGAGGTATATAAGATATATCAATCAGAAAACAGATGTCCCTCGGATCCATGAGGGAAGTCTAATTTTTTTCATCCTTTTCTTTGTTCGACACATATCGCATGCTGTTTGACTCCACTAATTTAATCTTCTCTTTACAGGTATTTTGGCCTCACACAACTGGTAAACCTTACCGAGACTAACCCAGCGAGTTTTTCCTACGAAACGACTAGCAAATACTCCTGGGCTACGGTGGCTAGCCCATTAGTTATACTCTTTACATACTATGCGCTAGCAATAGAGACACGGGAACTATTCAAGCCAAAGGTATGTGTGCACGTGGCCATGGTAATTTTAAGAATGAATGATGTTTTAATTTTTTTATTGACTAACCTGGTTATTAACAGAATGCTTTGTCAAGTGATATAACGTATGGTAGACATGTGCCTTAAAAATATTAGCCTGCCTGTTCACGCCAGGATATTTAGTCTCGACTCTCTTCGGATGGGGACTGGTATTATTTGGTGTATAATGTAAATAACTATGTCTATAGTGTGTTAAAATCAGATGGTACAAAGCGTCATATAATGTTGGAGCTTTTTCTACTATCACTTGATAGCGAAACGAGCGAGCGAGCCCTGCGATTGATATGAAAATGATCGATGTCAGCGGTCTATACCTACCTACGTGTTCGACAAGGTAGTGTTGACATCGAATTGGGTTTCTATTACTTAAATGTTTGAATAGCTCTAACCTTCTATAACCCAAAGTACCAGCTGAGTTTGAAAATATAAGAGTAGTTATTTAAGTAAATGAAGTATTTTATTTATCTTGTATGCCTTCAAATGGAATTAGGAGAAAAAAAAGAGTGCCCTGACCGGAGTAGAGGCGGGCAAGCTGAATGGCTCGCTTGTGCGGGGAGTGTCGTTTCACCGCGGCGCATCCCTCAACCCTAAGGAAAAGTGGAAGAACGCCACTAAGACCGTCCGAGTAAGCGCACGAGTGCGACACGCTTACACTGTAGATAGCTATACGTACGATGCTAGCACTATTGGTATTAGTCAACTGAACGAATAGTCGAGCGAAGTCAAAGAAATACTCTGTATAGCCCCGTTAATACGCAGTATGTTTGTCCAAATTAGATAGTTTAATTAAGACAAGACAGAAATTGTAAATTTTACTTACAACTAATAGGATACAGGTAGATCAGACATAATTATGAATTACTGACAGCTCGTCTATTAGTTTAGAGATGTTTTTGATATTACAATGTTGATTCTGTAGATAGATAGGTAAAAGTAGAATTAGTCAGTACATGTGCACATATGAAAATCACTGTAGCAATCACTGAGCATGATGTAATTTAGATTATGGTGATAAATGCCTTAACCAAAATCGGTTTAGGATTTGAGCATGGATGCTTTTTAACATAAAATGGGCATTAATCCAGATCTGACACTTCATGTTTTCCTTTTCTTCTTAAACCGTTTGATTGATATGTTCACTTTTTTGCAATTTGCTTTCATTCTTTTATAGGTTGCATATTCCTACATAGATTCTGATACACTTCGTGGCAGTCCCAGTGAAAATACTCCTGTAGGTATCATTTTTTTTAATTTTTATGGGTATTGGAATGTTATAAACATATAAAGAGTTCTTGAGACAACTCGTGCATCATTATTTATAGCCACATATACACACAAATGACCTCGATGTATTGACTTCCAGCTGGACTGGACTGTAAGCTTGCTTGGTAATTGGAGCTGACAAAAGATACTTTGCATTCACCCAATAGAATTACCATTTAGCAACAGTGGCTAACAATGCTTCGTGTTGACTAAAAACGTGTAGAAGAATGTTGAAATTCGTGTTAATATCGCCGACGATGTAATAAATGGGTCTCAGTTTTCTTTATCATTCGAAAACATGCAATAAAACAACTAAAACGGATTAAATCGCGTATATTTATTTAAACTTCATCCCAGGTGGACTGAGGAAATATTTTTCCTCAGACCACCCGATGACCACGAACGATGCTAAAGGGTTCGAAACGTCGGGTTGAAGTTTAAATTAGTATACGCGATTTAATCCGTTTTAGTTGTTTTATTTCATGAGTAATTACCGCGGCAACCGAAGGCATTATTACATTCGAAAACATGTTTTTTTGTTCTATAAAGATAAGGTGTTTTTCCAATGAAAGAGTAAGATGGGACGAAAACAACTTGCTATCGGCGTCTGTCATACTTTGCGTCGGAATTGGAAAAGTTAAAAATATCTATCTTAATTTTTCTGGTACCTAATACGTTGAGGTCTTTGCATTTAATGCTAATGGGATATTAATCATATTATCATGCATTCAATTGATTTCCATGCATTGTAAGGCTTGATTTCATGTTATGTAATTTATGCACCCAATTAGAAGTTTAGTTGTTTGCTTTTTATATTGTGTTTGTTCTGTTTGTTTCTGTTTGTCTATTTTAACCCTTTCCGTCCTTTTATCAAGTTATCTGCAATTTCTAATCCAGTTGGTGGGACCGAAAGGGTTAATTTAAATTGTGTTTGATGTACTTTTATGTAAGTCAAAGATAAGTATATAAAATATGTAATTTATTTTTGAAAGTATAGGTACTACATACCTAAACTTTTTAAATTAACGGAGTTCCGAAAAAAATATGCTATTCTAATAATATAAATAACACAAATAGCTTTGCGTTGACCTGAAGTAGCCAATATTAATTGAGTCGCCTAATGAAGTTTTATAAAATATTGTAGATATGAAACACGTCCGGAAATTTTGCGAATCCACCTATTGTCCTGTACTTTCTTACGCCTGTTACATTGAAATCCCTTTATCTACAACTACAATTTCTTTAGTTAGTTTTAACTTTACGCAAATAAGTATTGTTCACTTAATTACCTACGCAGACAGACTGTCTGTACAGTGCGCATGGATCTCAGTATTCTAATAACACATTAAACGTATGTAGCTTATTCGCAACATGAGTCCGAGCAAGAGGTGGCCGGCTAGGCGGTCACGTTCTTCCATTAAGAGGCTGCAACAGGACCCTTCCGGCTCTGTGACCATTCCTGATGAAGGTAATTTAAACCATTTACTTATACATGTATATTAAGTAGAAATTAGTTTTCATGCCTTGACGGTAGCCCAATTTGCCCAACAATTATGAATAATGTTTTTACTATAAAGACAGCAACTAAAGAGACACTTTGAAGTTTAGTCAACGCAGTGGCCTCTGGTGTGCGCTTTATATGGGCACAACAGTTGCACTAGAATAAACTGAATAATCTATCTTTTTAAGTGGTTTTTCGCTAATAAGGAATCTCCTCAAGCTGTGAGTTTTGGCCTGCCTCCCTGCATTTATCATTATATTTATTTAGACTAACTACATATTATTTAAGAATAAATATAAAACTGCTACGTTAGTTTTATTTATAGTTATAGTTTTATATTATTCTTTAAGGGGAAAGCCTATGTTCAGCAGTGGACGTCTTATGGCTGAGATGATGATGATGATTATTTCTTTATTCAAAAACAACGAAATACCTAGAAAAACTATCAATATTTAAAAATAAATATAAAACTGATAGGTACGTTAGTTTTATTTATACTAGTTATTAGTTTTATATTATTCTTTAAGGGGGAGGCTTATGTTCAGCAGTGGATGTCTTATGGCTGAGATGATGATGATGGTGATGATGATGATTATTCTTAATTCAAAAACAATGAAATACCTATTAACATATTTTTTTTATATTTACCTTCATTTTTTACTCTTAGAACGATAAAACCTACACAAAAGCTATACAAGAAGGTTTGTTTATGATGCATATTTAAGTGCTGTTCTTATTTTATTACAGAATCTAACACGGAATACCATGAGACAAACACAATGGATGATATAGTAACTGCCATAATAGATTTCTTCCAAGTTGTGATCAGGTAAACAATAAATAAAAATGTTAGAAAATGTGGTGAGAAGACCTATAAAAACTATTTTTTTTTTCAAAGTAACACCGTTACTGTCGGTTGCTATTGACTGTGTATGAGTAACGTTGCCGTACATATCCAAAATCAAAATTTATGGAACTATAGAACTATATTTCTAACTTTTTTTTAGACTTTCGTGAGACATAATAATTAACGATTAACATGGTTCTACTACTCACGTTTATTTAATCATCCGCGCGACATGTTTCGGAGAACATAGGCCTCCATTTTCAAGCACTAAGAGTGCTAAGTGTCCGTTCGAGTGCGCGACGGGCCGGCGACGCGATCGGCGAACTCACTCTTAGTGTTTGAAAATGGAGGCTCATTTCAGTTTATTCGCGCTGCATCTGTGTAATTCTATAGTTCTGTGTTGAACGTTTCCAGATCGTCGTACATAGCAACAACGATCACAATGATGGCCTGGAGCATAATGTACCACTCGTGGCTGACGTTCGTGTTCCTTATGTGGGCCAACGTCGTGTGGCTGTGCCAGAACCAGCGCTCCTTCATGCTGAAGACCAGCCCCGTGCTCGTGCTGTACGCCATGTTCCTGCTGCTCGCCCAGTACATCTACAGCATGAACGTTTTGGAAACTGAACTACCATCTAACATTTATGCTGAAACAGTAAGTACCTAGAATGAATTCGGCAATATTTCCTAAACTTTAAATCGCGAGCCAATTAAAAAATCATGAAAATATAGTGTTGTAAAGACTACTAAAGAAAATGAATCGGTTTTTGAGTATTTGTAAATAAATGATTCCAAAGTAAGTAATTTTGCACGTGTTTTTTTTTTACAATCCTGAGATTACTCTTATGGGTACTAACTTACCCACTACTTAGTAACTAGGGAATGCAAATACCGGAGATTTTTCAAAACCGGGTTTTTCTTCGGTTTTACCAAAAAAATAACCGAAACCGGTTAAAAGCGGTTTCGGTTTTTAAAATCAACAATTCTTAAATTCATCGCCATGGAATAAAGAAAAGATGGGGAGACATATTTAATAATAAAGAAAAGATTGCTTCACGTGTAAAACGAATGCTTTTTTTTTTATTGAACAGTAACAAACAAATACACATTACACTCTTATATTATTACTCGCCAAACTTATGTTTGTCGGCGAGAAGCGCTCAGTTTAGAATTACTTAACGTAATCTTATTATATCACTAATCATGTAACAAGTAATAACAATCAAGAAAGAAAGAAAAAAAAGCTAGTATGGTATATACACGATTTTATCACGAAATTAAAGACAGAATATCTGACTATTTTATTGTATGGGAATTGTCAAATGACTTAATGTTATTTGTATCTAGGAATAGAAACAAACCAATTTTATTAAATTCTTTTTTTGGTTTGTTCATTTGTTGGTTAGACACCGATGGGATAGGTCATTTTTCTGAAATATATGACAATATCAATTTATATTTTAATGTTATTTGTCTTACTTAAATCAAATGGCCTAATCCGAAATCTTGCTCTAAGTTTTTCGCTGTCTTGTAGTATATATTCAAGTAGTTAATTCGTTTACTGTTACTAGATTCCTTTATAAAATATTTGGTAAGTTATTTTTTAAATGATCAAACTAAAACAACACCACATAATTTGATTTGATGTCGATTCAACCGGTTAAGGACTATTAGGACCAATTTATACCCTTCTAATGAATAAAACATGCAACTTAGGTAAATAAAAAAACCGAATAAAACCGAAACCGGTTTTTTCAAATTCTAAAAACCCGGTTTTGGATTTCCGCCAAAAACCCGGTTTAACCGGTTTTTTCGGTTTCGGTTAAAACCGGTTTGCATTCCCTATTAGTAACACTATCTTTACAATTGTTCAATTCTTCAATTGTTTTAATTGAAAGAGTAGGTACATAGAACTCTGCTGTGGTATGTCACAAATGCTCTTTGTTACAAACGCTTACCTTTACACGTGGTGCGAATCAAATAGAATCTACAGAACAACACCGAGGATATCCCGACATGCTCTTACCCTTGTTTTTGTTGTTTAGGGCGTCAACTTACAGCAGATAGGGCTAGGCCCAACGGACGGGGTGCCGTTCGTGCCGCTCATCATCAAGTCGCTGTTCACGTGCATGTTCTGGGTGACGCTGCGGCAGCGGGTGCAGGAGATCCGGCAGCGCCGGCAGTCCGCCGTCATCACCGACATGGCGGCGCCGCTGCAGCTGACGGTGTCTACGGCGGCCAGTGGTAAAGTTCACTTCATTTACTTCACTTTTCATGCTAGGATCTATTCAAACCCTTAATTACATAACAATAGAGTTCAAAACCTATCAACCGCGACCATATCAATTCTTCAGTCGCGGAAGTGCGCGGCTATTTAGTGAAAACTTTAAATATTACAAAAACACATTAAGATATAAACGCTTAAATTCTTTGAAATCGAAATGAAAAGCAGAGTGTATAATTCGGGCGTCAATTTATCCATGACTTAATCATTCATGTACATTTTATGGCCTTGTTGCACAATCTACCATTTTATTACCGTACCTATTGGGCGTCAGCATAGCGTTGGTGGGAGTAAGCCGTAATTCCTAACGGTGTCCGTATTGTCTATGTCTAGGAGGATATAACCAATATGGAGTAACCATTAACAGGCGTTCCCCTCTGCCAAAATTACTCGGCCGCCGGTCATAATTCTTGAACTTGTGAATATAGTGTATGCTAGTGTTTGATAATTTTGTCGTGTGCGTGTGTAGCGAAAAATGCATTATTTATGTGTGTTAACGCCGAATTCGGCAGAAGTTTTTCCGATACAAATTAGTGCGTGTGCTGCTCCATATTGGTTATATTTATATTCTCCTAGGTCTATGTCGATGTCCGAATGATTTTTGTTCATTGTTGTAATGTGTTTTTATGTATTGTAATGAATGTGCTTTTTTAAAGGGTGGATTTTACTATTAAGTATTTTAATTATTATTAGTAATTCTTGTAAATTGATACCGTAATCAGTAAAATTTTAAAGCTTAATACTGGGAAGACTAATTAAAAGTTGTCTTTTTGTGTCATACTCGCGTCAGGTCTAGCTGGTGGTAAATATTTTGTAACATGTCTAATATCTAACTTACCCGTTCTTACTTAAACTAATTCACTTGCTCAACTTCAAACTATTTAAAATATATTTTCTTTCTGCGTTTTTGATCTACTTCTTTTTACATACCCCTTGAATAACTTCTAATTAAATTTGAATCTCTTAGCAACTTATTCAGTAGATACGAATGCACTATTTTCAGAAAGAATGCACTGCACCTATAAGTTGATCAACCGTAACCAATCTTTGATCTTTGTAGCAAATTATTTACTTAAAATGGCTTTTTTCGAAAGCTGAGCGTTGGGATTACCTTGCCGCACATACTGTATAATGTGTTTCTTTGTTGTCTCATTCAAAAAAATACCTTTCATCATTACGACAACTAAAAATTGTTTTCATAAAATATACAATGAAAAGTAATCAAGTTAAGAACATAATATTTTAAGTCACTACGTCACTTAATACAAACGAGAAATTACTTATGTAAAGCTCTTTAATAAGCCGAATGTTCGACAAAAAATCCCAAACTCATTTTCAAACTGTTTAACCTGCACGGCAGTGTATCAGCCAAAATAAAAGACAGGAAATCAGGTCCATTACAAATCTGTGTTCTAAAAGCTGTGTCTAAAAGTAACGACGTCATATGCCGCCCTACAGAATCATTGTTACGAGCTAGAGCATGGCTTCTAGAATTTTTCATTTTCACTGTTTCCATTCGACAAGATAAAAGATAATGCGACATGCATTTTAAAGAAAATTATGTTTCAGTAATAGAAGCCCAACGCAAAGAAGAGGTCAGTTCTCGCTTGCTCAGCAAAATCGGGGATTTTTTGAAGGCAGCGTGTGCGAGATACTGGATCTATGTGGTCGTCATAATGCTCTTCGTTATTGGTATCACGGGCACCAGGATGACTATCTTCCGAATCGTTTACATGTTCCTGTGCCTCGGATTTATACTCATGTTCCAAGTAAGTTGAATCCCACCATAAACATGAATGTGAAAGTATGCCAAGTTCAAAAAAAGGAATGTGATCTAACTGAAGACTAGAGACCAAGTACAGTTAGTGCAAGTGCAATTTCTCCATAGACCATAGTTCCTATCATGTATTATGTTGTACGTTCTTCAATTGCTTATAATCATTTTTTCTGTTATATGTGACTCACAATAAAGTTATTTTCCTATAAACAGATGAGCTGGTACTGGTGGCGACGGCTGATGTACATCTTCTGGATAACAGTGATCATTTACTCCATGATCAACCTCATTCTAATTTACATATATCAATTTGACGGCTTCCCCAATACTATAGAAACGTATCTTCACATCTCTGTCCAACTGTAAGTTTTGTAATTAATTTTTAATAATTGTACTTTATTTTATTAAAAGCGTTCTAAGCTAAGTGCCACAGCCACGTGTGTGCATGTGTGTGTAGTATGTCCGCAATGCATGCTAAAGAAACGATAAATAATAATAAATAAACACTGTGATAGTGGAAAGCAGTTATTTGAGCCACGGGTAGTCTTCTGTCTAATTATAAAATCATCCTTTTCCTCAGACAAAATGACCTCGGGTTGGAGCCATACCTACCAGCGGATCTGTTTGTGAAGCTGCTGACACCCACTTGCTTTTTGATAATAACTATCATGCAGGTCCACTACTTCCATAAAGACTTTATGGCACTGTCGGATCCGAACACCAGGTAATTCACACACGGTCACATCACAACGTAAGCGTACGAGTAGTGTGGTGAGTCTTCATAATTTAGTTGTGGTCTAGCTGGCAAAACTATCTGTGTCATTTCAGGTTGTTTATTAACATTTTACAAACGGCCAACAATGAATCCTGGATGCTGTAAACTTTTTTTCCCCTCACTAGCTCGTAACGCGCTTGTTTATCCTTTAATACGAGAGGGTAAAAACGCATTTTATCCACTAGTGATTAAAGTAAGTTGACTTCTCATAGCTCTTATTGCTATGGTCTAAAGTCTAAATTCGCGAAGTACAGCTCACTTGCCCCCGCGGCGGTGGCAGGCGCATACGAGACTCGCTGACGCACCGAGTTGAAAATCGAATTAGAACATTCGAAAATCGTACTGGCCACCACAAGCTAACCAAGCTAAAGGCACCTTTTGTAAAAATGTTGAACGTATCTAAACGCAAAGAAAAAGTCAATGCGATTTCAAAACGTTGTTTTGCATGTTTCACTTTCCTCGCTGTAGTGAGGGGAAAAGTTTTGTGTTACACACGGGTGCAATTATAATTTAACTCTCGTGTTTTGAAACACTCGCTACGCTCAGGATTCTATTTTAAAACCACCCGCTTTGCTCGTGGTTAAACTATAGAATACATTTGCTTGCTCGAGTTTCAATCCCACACTCGCAGTTAAAATACAATTTTGCACCCTTGTATAACAAATAACTATTTCCAAATTTAAACCGTTAGTTGTCCACTTCTGGACATAGGCCTCCCCCAAATATGACTTATATCACCAAACATCTGGTAGGTAGATGCAATCGAGGCGTCGGACACTATGACTTTTAATAAACACTAAAAGAAAATAAATCAAAGGAGCTGTACACTTGTAGCGTTGTCTATACTATTCTGAGCAACCTTGCAGAGCTATACAGTTTACCTACTAATGGTCATTTAAGTGTCTTGATCTTTCTTGTGTCAGACCACCGGGCAATTAGTGAACTACGCTGTGTAGTACATTCCAAAACGCAGATAAGATATTGACATCCATTGTAACGATCGTTTTTTTTCTTTACAGTACAAATACGAATAGCGTAGCCAAAGAAGGAAATGGGTCGAGCAGACCCAGTAACGCTGGCGCTTCCACCATGAAAGACGATGTAAGTTATATTTAATCTATTATTAATATACAGCTAAATTAATGCGTTTTCCGAGTAAACAAGTTGTGTAATTTAGTGTTATAGTGACAAAGGGTCCGATTGCTAATATGCTACGAAGGGGCTTTTTCTACTCCATCACATATGCCAATTACATACCTGCTAGCGGTATCTTAACTCAGTACATGTCGAGGAGGGGCACCGAGACTACTTTATACAACTGCTAGGTCTGCTAGCAGTCACACAATACATATCATAGCACTGATCTTTTTTGTAATGCGCCGACTTCTACGTACCGTGATTGAAAAGTCTGGTTTCTTTTTATTTAAACTGTTTTATTATGTAGGTAAGTATAAAAATTCACATGGACTAACGCTTTCATTACATTTTACTGTTCTATAGGTATTTTATTTCTGGTATATACAGTCATAGAAATAGAACTGAGTGCAACGTTAGGTACATAATAAAGTCTTAAAATTCTCGGGTCTGGACTCGGCTATGCCTCGTTTTGTAACTTCGACCCTTAAATCTTAAGACCCATTATTATGTAATTGTTGCACAAAATACTATTATGAATAGAGGTCCTTCCTTTATATCTGCAGGTGCCACCGCTGCCACTGGAAGAAGAGGCGGACAAAGCGTCAGTAATAGGTTCTGTTACTGAAGCAGAACAGTCGTTATCTACGTATAATACTAAACGTAACATGCACAGGTAATCTCAAATAATAACATTATTTCAAACAATTATTTTGTATATAGCCATATTAAATCTCATTTGTGTGGATTTTTTTTGTGCGTTTACACGACTTTTTTTTTAATTTTGATAGAGATTAAATAAATAAAAACCTGTCATAAAGATGTGCATCTTGTACAGGAAACCATCCCGATCGCGCTCCTACGCCCCCACGATCACGGAGCCCCGCTCGACGCCATTCCGCACGTGGTTCGCGCAGAAGTTCGCCTCCTTCAAGGCCCAGCTGTACGTGTGGATAGACTACGTGTTCATGTATCTGTACTTGCATCTCACTAAAGTCGTGTTCCTCTCGCTGACGCTGGTTTGTGTTATGAGGGTGAGTTGGTTTTATCATCCTTTAACGTACACGTAAGTTTTTGATGGGTAGTTCGTATATAACAACGATATCGTATATAACCACGCCCGCCTTAGAGACATATTTAAGGCTCTCGTGCACGAAAGAAAGGGATACAAGGCTCTATAGTATAGTGTTTTTTTTTAAATAGTAACTTAACAGAATACCAATTTTTTTTAATTATTCCTGTTGTTTTATTTATCTCAGCGTACATTAGCCGTAAGCTAAGATAAATATGGAATAAAACGACAAAACTTTGAATTTATTACTATCGAGAAAACTTCAAATAATCGTCTTTCATTTGTTTTGCATAGCCTTAAAGTTTACTATTGCCAGGTGTCTATACAAGACGCTGGCGGTATCTCTCGAAAATATAAGGTTTCCCTCAATCATATTTTTTTTTTATAAATAGAAAGGATAATCTCATTTTAAAAATTCATTTCATTGCAAAATTATATTTCATTATAAGGACCTCTAGCGTTCAGGACGTACATCAGCTCGTACCTCTGGGTTTCTCGAAACTTATGTATGTGAAACAAGGAACATACAAAACATGGGATGACAATTTCTGTACAAAGTTGAATTCCTGCGACTTGTTGGCTATCTCTCTCTTCTCGATACTATGTGGCGCAGCGCCATCTATGGGCTGAGTTATTTTTACAGCGAGACATGTTATCTCGATAGAACTAGTATATCACTGAGACGTCCTGCTATTAAATATGATAGAGATCGATAATGTGTTTGCCAGGATGCGGGAAGGTGGTTTTCTATAGACATGCCATGTCTCGTATGTTCCTTGATTTTAACAGTATCAAAGTGACAAAGAGTTAAAATTGTATTGGGTTCTAGGTATTTAGAACATGGGTCGTCAGGCTATACTTATGACTTTTATGCTTGCAGGTGTGCGCAATGCACGTACCAATCATGTTAATAGTGGCACCCGCGCTGCTACTCAACGCTAGGAAACAGAGGATCATTATTCTATTCATATCTACTCTCATTACTGTATACTTCATGGCGAAGATGGTCTATCAGATAGAATACATCCAGCCGGCTGTCTTTGACGTCAACTGTACTGTAAGTACCATTCAAAAGTATTTATTGAATTGAGCCTGGTATTATATATTATTATGGTATTTCCTTGAGAGGTTTGCAACATATCACTTTCCAAAAAGCTAGTAAATGATACAGATGAATGCATGAATGCAAACGTAATTAAAAGCAAGATAAGTAATGATAAAAAAAATTAAAAAGTGTACTTAATCACAACGCATTCTGAACCATCTCTGGTGTTTTTTTAAATAATTTACCGGTTGTTTTGATGTAGTAAACGGGTATTTTTGGTCCTATAATAATATTTAATTTTCAGCTTATATAAATCACCGTTTCCTGCCTGTCTAACATTTAACACATTCGCTGTCACCCCCTCCAAAAATGTATGGAAATGAACGCACATGTGCGTTGGTAGCAGTGAATGCGTTAAGGGGAAATAACTGCGTTCTTAATGTCTCATATATTACAAAATATTAATTTTTCTTTCAGAGCTATGACGCCTTATTACAAACTACATATAACAATGCCGAATGGCTGGGCTTCACGAAAAACCGTAACCTGGCAGTGCTGCTTAAAGACTACATTGGCCTTATAGTAGTGTTTACCTTCCATTCTCTTGTCACTTACCGACAGCAAACAAAAAGGTTAGTTGAAAATCATGAGGGATTCTCAACATCAATACGTGCGAAGGACGGCCGGTACAAAATGTATCTATGATTACAGGGACCAAGGCTGGATATCCAATCAACAAGAGAAGGTTCTGTTTCCCGAAGTCACACGCAAGGAAGCAGACATAGATCTGGTTTACTGCATAAAGTACATGATTAATTATGGTTTCTACAAGTTCGGTGTCGAGGTAACCATTGTATTTTACATTTTATTTAATTTGTTTATAATTTATAGGTTTCTGTCATACATTTTTACATGTTTGTTTTCAGGTAACACTAATCTGCCTAATAGGTGTAATAGGATCCCGTATGGATATATACGCAGTACTATATTCCTTCTGGCTGCTACTGCTAGTGTCCCTAAAGAGACCACGCCAAGCGCGATTGTGGCTAGCCTTCACAATATTCATCACGGTCCTACTGCCCATACAGTACATGATAGCGGTCGGGTTTCTGCCGCAGTTCTGCGTCACTTATCCATGGGGAGTGGACACGGCTGTAAGTACGAACTCATACAATATCATTATTTAGTGTGTGTTTAGTTGATTTTTATAGTAAATATAAATAAATAAATATTTCGGGACAATCTTACACAAATCGACCTAGTCCTACGGTAAGCTCAGTCTTGTGTTGTGGGTACTAGACGACGATATATATGTATAGTAGATAGATACATATAAATTATAAATACTTAAATACATAGAAAACACCCATGACTTAGGAACAAATATCTGTGATCATCACACAAATAAATGCCCCGACTGGGATTTGAACCCAGGACCATCGGGGTCACTACCCACTAGGCTAGTATGGTCGTTAAAAAAAAAAGTTTACATGTTTCTTTAAGTAGTCTGTCAAAAGTGTTTGTTTAGTCGTTTGGAAAACAGTGGATGAAAGGAATATAGATCAGCTTTTGAAACAAGATATAAGTGGAAAACCACCGCCTACTTGCACTACTTAAACTTTTGTGATGCTCATATCCGGTGGACATTTTCAGGGCGCCAAAGACCTCCGTACCTTCATGTTCCTCCCATACCCTGACAGTCCGCCACACGCAACCAAGCTTGTCTTTGACTTCTTCTTGCTGCTGTTCGCGTCGCGGCAACTGCGCGTGTTCAGGCTGGAGAGCAGGGGCGAGGCGTATCCTGGTGGCTCGAACAGCGAGGATATCGGGCAGGACTGGGAGACGCCGAGCTTCGTCAATCCTGTGCCGGACTTCCTCGGCGTAGTCGGGTATAGTATTACATGATAAATTGTTAATTGTGCTGGCGTCAGAACCAAAAACCATAAATGCGAGGGGGATACCCGGGTTAGGCGGCGGCTGAAAAGGCGAGGAAATCGAACGCAGCTAGGCGTCGCCGAGTTTCTTCACTAAGTTTCTGAGCCACTACCTCCGTGTTCTCTGGTGCTGTTTTAAACATGAATTGTCTCCTTACTTGTGTGGGTTTTCGTGGCCCTTGGGTTGCCGCGGCTAACTTGTCGGAAGGGCACCTCAAAAAGCCTTCTTCGGGCCATATAATCTATCTTTTAACTTAATTAAAACTTTCTATACTGGACCACTTTCGGTGTTAATTGAATTTAAATAGGTAAAATCAAACCTGCCATAAAAATCGATCATATTCTTTATCTCTTGCGAATAGTTTTCCCAGAAATCCCAAATATATTCTAAATACTTATGTTATAGATATTTATTTTAAATAGAGAACATTTTTGGGATAGTCCAATGTGCACGTACGACACGCATGTAGTCGATAAATTGTACTATGCCTGATAAAAGGTTAACTGTCTAATAAATGTGCTTTTGTATATTTTGTCCACAGCATTAGCCTTAGTTTATTTATATTTTTTTTCTACCAGCACCTGGCTAGACGTCCTAAAGCGGATGGTGTTCCTGGGAATGCTGTGGGTGACGCTGGCCATAATGTTCCTGACGGGCACCAACCGCGTCAATTTGTTCTCCATGGGCTACCTCATAGGCTCCTTTATATTCTTGTGGCAGGGGACTGACTTTTACTTGAGGCCCAAGCAAGCTATTCTACAATGGTGAGTTTCGAATAAATATAAGTATTCATTTGTCATTTATGCATCCACAAAGGTGGGCCAAAATAGATGCCTCAAGATAGGCGGCGATGACGTGGTAAGCCAAGACGGAGGTGGCGGAACGAGTTGGATTCATTCCACATGACAGAGAAGAGTGGAAATCAAGAAATCTTTGCCCAGCAGTGGGACACTACCTATTAGATAAATTACGCTAATGCTTGTTTGAGTTGGTAGCGTATCGGTAAAACGTTTAAATCCCCTTGGGGTCTTGCGTCAGCCGTACAGGCAGCAAATATTGCTAAGCGGGCGAGGTGTTCAAAATGAGCTTACCACAATTTATTTTAAGAGAATAAGAGCGCGTCAGGATCATTTTGAACGCCCGGTCTGCTTAGAAACTTCTGCTGCTGAGTGTACCACCGAGTCTCTCCTAACAAGTATTTATTAAAATACTGATTTGAACTTTCACGGTTTTTACACATTATTACTAATAAAAGGGACTTTACGTATACTAACTCACGACATTTCAAGAACGACCATGTCTTCGTAGTCTCGTATGAAGACTATTGTCGAAACGTCTAAGGTAATGTTTAAAGTTAATATACGAGGCCCAGTCCCGATTATTTGTATTCATGCCGTATTTCTTAAGTTGTCGACATAGAACAACAGATGGCAGTATAATATCTAAACAAACTAGTGCTTACGGTTGTTCTTAGAATTAGATTACCATGGCAAAAACCGGGACGAAGGCTAAGAAAATGATAATGCATCAGCATAATGCTGCGAATACACAGCTTACTTCTGGTTTTACCGAGTAAGGTTGCTGAATTTATTCATGTTAATCCACAGGTGGTCATGGCTTCTCCGCTATAACGTGTCCATTGTGGTGATCAAGGTGATACTTCAGATCCCGGGGTGCCTATTCCGCGAGTCCACGCAACTCCACGCCTGTTGGTTGGTACAACTTTTGGGCATCGGGTGTGTGGACAAATTTGCTGGAACCATTGGAAGTTTTATCAAGATGGAATCTTACAACAAGGTACTATTGTTTTGTAGATATACATGTGGTAAATGCTTATACTACCTGGTAATTATAATTTTTAATACAAAATATATGTATGAATCTCGTTACAAAACACAGGTAATTACAAAAACATATTTTCGGTATGGTTGTGCATAATATACACGTAATGATATAATTTTAGTGGTAATCAATCAATGTGTCTTTTTAACATATGGATCCCTCCTCGCCCAAACTAAATTGGAATATGGATACTATAATCCCAATCCCTGAAAACACAAAAACTTTTAGATATTGAAATTAATAAATAAATTAGAACAATCTCTGTATTCTACTGTGTGACAGGAGATACTCATTTCGTACGATGACTTATTTTTTTCATGTACAAACTTAGGAACCGGCTTGTTGACGGTCTGGTATAATTAAGTAACATTTATGCCATTTGCGAATCGGTACAATGGAACCGCTAACGTTATTCGCATGAATTTCATACAATATTTTGTAGTATTACAAATTACAACGGTTTTATTACTATGCCATATTTATTAAATGTTCTAGGACACCAAATGTACAGTACCCCAAGAAGACATCGGGTTGGCTTGGGACGGCGTGTGCTTTGCCTTTCTCATACTGCAACGGAGGCTCTTCCACAGCTACTACTTCTACAGAGTCATCGATGAAAGCAAAGCGACCACCGTTCTGGCGTCCAGGTAATCTTCATAAAATTCTGATTATTTCCATGGGAAGTTTTCATAGTTCTCAGTGGACTCAAGTAAATCTGCCGTATATTGCGGTTGGTGTACGGTCTTAAAATTTTCTTCCGGTGTTTTAAATTATAATAAATATAACTGACGTGTCTTTGTTATAGAGGTGCCGAACTAATCGAAGAGTTGCGCCAAAAACAAATGAATCTGCAAGAGGACCAAGAAATAAGGATATTGGAGAAGATCAAAGTAAAGATGGAGAGAATAAAAGCTAACCAAAAAAAGATCCACGGCGCATTAAATAAGGATCCAAAACATCACGATCGAGGTAAGGTCTTGTCATTTTGGAAAGTTCAAATCTTTCTGAGAGTATGATAGTATTCAAACTATCCGTATATTCAACATTGGTACGCGAGACGTAAACTGAGACCCTTGTTTCGCTACAAAACAAAGTCATTCGACGCCTCTCTCTGTATGTTCTTGATGAGACTGGACTGGTTTCCAAACACAAAGATGTTTTTGTATATGTGATTCATAAATAATTTGAAGAAAATTAGCTTAGAAACTTAAAGGCCATCAAACAAGATTTCTTAGAAAAATAGAACTGAACGAATACGTAATTATTCACGTATCATGTTAAAGAAACGGTGAATGTTTTTTTCTATCGCGCTAACCATAAATAGAAGAGGAGGATTCGGACACGCAGCCGGGCGACACGGAGGCCGTGCCGCTGGTGCGCGGCGACTCGGAGTCGCGCGGCTTCCACACGCCCGACAGCCCCGCCTCCCCCCGTGGCTTCCACACCCCCCTCAGCGAGCCTTCCGCGCCTCCTTCACGAGTCCATACCCCTCCGCCCGTACCTAGACCTCTTACCCTTCCTGCGCTGCCGCCTCCAAGCTCCCAAGGCGGTCCTCCGTCACCTTCATCTGCGTTGATGACCGTATCCTTGGACGCGTATTTAGAACCGCGTCGAATATCCTTCGAGTCACCACCTTCTTCGGAACTACTCCCCCGCGCTCAAAGCCCGGAAGAATCCTATCCTGTATTCTCTCCTCCCCCTATCCGTCGCCGCCATACTGTAGCCAGCCCGAGTCTCCTGCGCACCTCTCTCATATCGCAGTCGAGCCGCGCCGAGCCCAACTCGCATCATACGTGTAACGTTTCTCAATATCAAAGCACCTTTAGATCTGTATATCTGTATGTGTTTCACTCTGTATATAATGTAAAGCATTTCAGGTCTACGTGTTTTATTAAACAATTTTCTTTTTTTATTAGGAATAGAAAGTGAGCGTCCTCTATATGAGCGACGGATACACACAAACAGGTTTAAAGGTATATCTGAAAGTTTATTGAGCTGGTGTGGAAGGTGATTGTCTCCTTTGCACAAGAAATGTCTCAGATACTAATTCCGGCACTGTGATAAGCGAGATGTAGCTATACCATAAATTGTCATCGAATAATTTTCAAGCAGCGCGCTTAAATAACAGCTCCCTGTATCGTTTTTGGTGTTATTTTTTGATTTGGACCCTCCAGCCTGTGAGCAACAAAGCTCTGATCATTCCGTGGTGTGTGACTTGTGGTGTTGAGCTGTGCTTTATTCTTGTAGCGCCCGAGAGGCCGTATAAGCAGCCGACCAGCCATCAGAGGGGTAATGTTTAGCCTCCGTCTATCGCGTGTAACCTGTGTTCGCTTCACTAATCTCTAGCTTCTACTGACGGTATTTAGGCAAGTTGGAACTTTGGGCGGGGCTGTCTTGATTATATGTCAACTGGTGTTATGATTGGTTTTGTAAATGTTGTAAATATTCATATAAATATAATAACTAAGACAGAATGGCCACCCACTAGTTGTTGCTTTGCATGTATGCTTAATTTAGACGCACGCCCGCATGTGCATGCCAGATATCTCCATGTTCTGTGTTTGTGTGATTAGTTTTTGTCTTGTGCCCGTGTCACATGTGTTAGCATTATTTAAACATTTGTTACTCAGGAGCGAATTCAGAGAATGGGTAACGTGGTAGTGACAATTAAGATTAATAACGAAATTAAACCTCGGAACTAAGACAGAACTACAAAGTAACTAACTAAGAACATATTATAATTAAGGGTTACCTCATTGGATGCGTTTCTGATATTCCTCAAAGAGAAGATATTTCATTAAGGCGGATTATGATGCAATGCAAATAATATTACCGTTAGCAAGCTTTTACTTTATACCTGGGTACAGATTGTGTTCGGTGTAAGCACTTTTTATATCTGCCAATGCACCTAGAATTATTATATAATATTAGATTTGCCTTTAACGGTTTGAATTTTTTATTAAAAACTGCTGTTGAAAATAACCAAATTTAAATGAATTACTTAACAATATAATAGGTGCTTTCGGTAATTAATTATATTTCACTTCCCAATATTAAACACTCTTTTCATATAGCCGTTCGGTCGGGCGACTACTACATGTTCGACGACTTCGATGACACGGAATTGCCCCTCAAGGAAGAAGAGTCCAGCGAAGATGAAGAAGCGCCCAAAGAAATGGGCTTAGGCAAGGTATGTATAAAATATTAATATGAAAAATTAAAGCTTAGAGGTTCACAGCGGTTGCCATAAGGAAAGCGCAGAGTACCAGCATATTGAAGTGACTAACATTGATATTTATGGCTCAGCTATGCGAAAATAGCTTTAGCAGAGTTTTTGATACTACATTAGATTGAATCTTATGTTCGTAAATAGATAATTCTCTTGCTGTTAATGTTCGGGTACAGATTTGGTTAGCAGCCTCCGATACCGCCATGTGAGCAGTGTATCGGTTTGGTTTTCTCAAAGATTCGGAATCAACTTACTGCTTACCATTTTCATTCCACTAAGACTAGTAGTAAAAGCTTAGCTCTCGCCTTCTCTGAACCCGATCGTTACTGTTAGTGACTTGCGAAACTAGTTAAATGGTGAAGTCTTTTTGGTACTGAAATGTGTATGTATTGTGTGGTGGTTTGATTATAAAGGAGCATGCTTTTGCAGGCTGGGTGGAACAGTTCATAGATAAGTTTACATATGGAATGGTTGATCAGCATGCTTAAATTCCTCCCGAATAAATAGCAATTTGAGGCATTTGTATTATTCCCTGGATGTTTATTTGGGTATCTCTAGACCAGATTATAAAATGTGTTTTAGACAACAATGTTAGATCTACATATATAATACGACGTAATTTATCCGCAAAGCATACATACGACCTGCGACCCCGTCTTTAATAAGACGATCAGTAATAAAACAATTGATTGAGTTTGAGTCATGTTTCTTCAGTTGATTTTCGAGTGATTGAATACAGTTTTCTGTTTCTGTTTGCGATTGGTATCATTGCTATATAATTGTCATTTTGAAACTTAAACCAGAATAGTCTACATTAGAAAGTTGATAGGTGAAAATATTATATTAAATACATTAATACAATTTTGATTACATCCTTATCTATAAATTAGTGTTAAACATACAAACAATAGTCTTGTTATTATAGAACTAGTCAAAAATGACCGTCCTCAATCACTCTAAAATCAATTAAAAACATATTTCAAGGTCAACCAAATTCATTTTTACTTTTATAGGACTGATGTGGATAAAATTTGTCGTACCACATGTGGTTAACAGCTTTGGCATAAGTGTCCACCGTTGACTATGTGGTGCTTTTGTTAACTAACATTTATAAATTTTATGGTAACTTGTGCACAGATAGGCCTATATTTACAGTTTGTATTTAGATTGAGTTACGTTTATGATCGGAAACCCTACGAAACTCGAGCATTAAATGCTCTGAGTTGTGCGAGTATGTTATGTTCTAATACGTACGTCATCCTGCGTTGAAGTGACCAAGCAGAGGTGCATTAAGGTATCGCACATATCATTATTTACTTCCTACCTATGAAGAAAAGGCAGCGGGCAATAGTTTGGCATTTTTCAAAATTTAACGTTTGAATTATTTTCATAATTTTGCTTGCCCGCTACCGTACGTTCGCGCAGCTACTGTCGACGGCGATCAAGACGGACCTCAAGCAGGCGGTGCGCCGCGCCTCCATGCCGACGGTGCGCGCGCGCCGCCGCCTCTCCGCGGGGAGCATTCCCCACTCCTACCCACACGAGGTAAACAAGTCCCCTGTGCGTACCTGTTCACGGCGTCCGGATGTCTCGAAGCTACGTCGAGAGCATTCCCTTACCCGCTAGAGGTGGACCTGCCCGAGCAACGCTAGCCACTCTACTGTTGACGTCGGATTTGAAGCAAGCACCTGTCCACAAGAAGAATGTCTCAAGCTTCATTAGGTACTAGCTACTTTGAAAACAGGATAAACGGTGGGGGCACCGTAAAGGAAGCAAGCGTACTAGAGAATGGATGGATCCGTAAAAACTTCTTCTGCTATATCATTTAAATTTGCATTTTAAATTCTGTTTAATAAATATAGTTTACGAATAAACTTATTTAAAAGTGATATGGCGTTAAGATTGAGGTAGGTATGTGTTGCACTCGATGTTATACTCGGAAGCACGTATTTGATTAAAATCATCGGTTCGACGCTTAGATGCTTTGTGCTTTATAAGAGAAGGAATGTTAATATAGTAAAAAAGCTTATTGGGTTTTGTTTGTTTTGCGCATGTTAGGAGGTGATGGGGTGTAGACTGTTTTGCATGGTTACTATTACTATAAATAAATATAAGTATGTATGTCGGCGGCCGATTGTAATATCCGCCATATCATGAAATGCCTAGGCATATTCTTGCGTTCCCAAAGTCAACGGACCCCCGCCAAGCGGGGCTTCTATATCTGATCAGTTTGTCCTTAGGGCATCTGAAGCAACGTAATAAGCTACCTACCTGACAGGAATATTACAATCGGGCGGATTTTACGATCGCATTTACATATACAGCGTGTTTTCTTAATAATTTTCGTTAAATTCGTTTTCTTACATAATTACCTACATTGTTAACATCTTTCTCTTGAAAATCCTTAAAAGTTACTCTGGTGCCAATGTTTAATAATTTTAGACGTTGCTACATTTGTTCGGTTAAATTTATTTATCGAATGTTCAAAAACAGTAATAATATTAATTATTAATTATTTTTAATTTTACCTTATATTATATTTTTATTTTGAGAACCTTTTAAACAATAATAGGCATGTAGGGTTTTAACGGAGTTTAACCACGTAGAGGATGTGAACTAATACCGACTCTCAGCCCGATCTCCACTGAAACACTCTATAAATAACATCTGAATAATTTCTATAAATAGACTTACAGACAAGTAATGCAAAAGACATACGTCACTAATTTATAAACCCAAATGTGAAAAAAAAAGCCAAACATAATAAAACAAATTGCATAAACCTATCCAGATCCGTCGACAACCAAGCGTAGCACAGAAGAGTGACTTGTCGGACCAAGAACGAGAAGGCGATCGCGACGCTGTTTCAGAACTAGACGACTTCGCTCCAGAGCCAGGTGTGTCCACATTGTAATACAAAAAGCTGCTACAAACGCTGTATAATATATGTCAGTCCTCATGCTAAGTGCAGTCAGCAGCAGAAGTGGCTAACGGTTAAGTTAATCCGCTCATATCCTTTTTTCAATAAACATGTGTTGATTTCATTTTGAACACTTCAATCGCAAAGTCACTTCTGCATCTCTGAACGATAACTCGTAAAATAGTTATCCCGGTACGGAATAAGGGAGGACGAGTGAGGAAGGTATCTTCAAGTCTTGTTTAGGTCAGTTGTAATATTGTTGAATAATTGAGGAATTATTGTTATCTACTCGGGATCATGAGATTGGAGCAGCGGGTTGGATTGTATTCCCTTGATGCAATCTTACGTAAAACAGATGCGTTTTCAGCTACCATAGTGCAAAAATTGCTTCGGCATTAAGTGGTAAACCGTTTTTATAATATTAATGAATCAATATTTTTAACTCTTTGGAATTTTGGTTCGTCACCGGTATAACTTATAGACAATAATGGGCCTAGTTAGTATATACAACAATAGCTGAGATAATATGTATAGCATAATCTGTATAGACATTATATTCGATCCCTGGGGACTATTACTCGAACACTTGTAATACAAGTGGAAGTCTCTTTCTAACAACATGTGTCAAAAAGTGGCTTCCGCTTGTATTACACGTTACAAGTGTTCGAGAAATAGGCCTCGGGTCTGTAAGGCACTGGTCTCACCGCGAGCTAGTAAGCTATGAGCTATCATGTAAATAAAAGAGGCATATGTCATAGGCGGGCGATCGTAGCTCATCGCCGGCCGATGAGCTATAAATATCTCTCTCTTTTATTTACACGGGAGTGATTATCTTTTGTTCCTTGAAATAGCTGATAGCTCATAGCTTACTAACTCGCGGTGGGACCAGTGCCTAAAGCTTAGTGATTGTTAACAATCTGCCTGTGATTTGTAGTACAAGAAACGATAGTGGACAAATGCCGACGCTACGCCGACACGGCCTGGGTGTTCATCTCCAGCTTCCTGGTGACGGCGACGCGACATCTCATGCGGTTCTCTAGGGACTATCGCTACGTCTCACGAGCTTTGTCGTTGGAAAAGAAGATACTTAAGGTAAAATAATGAGAAATAATGTTTAATACCTACTATAAAAGTTGTGATATGTTTCCGAGAGCCTGAGTCTATCTAGGATTCATTTGATACATAGTTTACCTTAAACTTTTATAGTTATAGTATACAATACTCGGTGGCCGTGATGATGTTCACAAAAATCTATTTTGGTTTTACTCTTAATGGTAATTTGATTCACGGAACACGTGTAAAAAAAATCCGTTTTCAGGAAAAAGAAGGCTTCGGAATCGGACTCCGAGAGGGCTCGCAAATGATCTGGGAACCACTGCCGGAAACTTTAGCACATCCGTGAGTTTATTTCTATATTTCATTGCTTTGGCACGTTTCGAAAATTTTATAGTATGTGGTCATTTTGTACGTGTTGATATCTAACCAAGTGTCATTGTAGTATCATATAGTTTTAAAGTCTGAAGTGTTGTGAATTGTAAAATTATTTTTCTTACGTAAAGTAACCATCAGGTAGAGTATATCTTTGAATTTAAAGCTTAAGTACTGCTCGAGCTTGTGTGCATGTGTAATTTATTTACTAGTTGAGTAACTCGAATGAAGTTAGATTTAGTTTTTAGAATAACTACTTAATTATATGTAGTTAGTGTAATTTAGTGAGTAGTGTCTTGTTTTTGCATGCTGCCTAGTGTGCACTTGGAACCGGAAACATATGA
Organism: Grapholita molesta; assembly: GCA_022674325.2. Taxonomy (NCBI): domain Eukaryota; kingdom Metazoa; phylum Arthropoda; class Insecta; order Lepidoptera; family Tortricidae; genus Grapholita; species Grapholita molesta. Next base: position 14,318,755 of record CP053124.2, on the reverse strand, counting down.
TAGCAACCTACTCGCCCCGGATGTGGAAATGGGGTTTGTACATTGTACTGTTTTAACTAAGTGTGCTAACGATAGATATCTAGTAAACAATAATGTTAATGTATTGTAGTGTAATTTATATAAGTATTGTGTTTAGCTTTTGTAAATTAACAAAAAACATCTACATGTAACATCAAAATTCGTAGCAATCTAAGTTAATAATGTAAATCATTAGATCTTTAGGATGATGCCAATTTAGTATTAGCGATTCGTAAAAGTGATTGTGAGCGCGCTCAGAAATGCATAAAATCTTATTCTGGTATTGACCAAATTTTACGTGAACCTATCCTTATGTCTTGTGCAAGTTTCTGTTAGATGTATCTCGTAAATGAAATGGAAACGTGTGCCAGCACACTTGTACAACTAGCGGGGTGTTCACAGCCGTAAGTTAAGCGATATAAGCGTCCCGGAGATCCGCATTCTGGCGCCGAGCATGGAGCGCGGGCTGGACGCGACGCCGCCGTCGCGGCGCGCATCGCCGCCCGCGCTGTCCGACTCCGACGACGACGACGACACGTCGGAACACGAGAGCGCGTTTAGTTTGCAGTCTACCGAGAGGTGTAGTGTCTACTGGGTTGGAATTCGTGCTGTGACTGATTCTTGAAACTGAGTTTTATTATGCGTGTTAGAGATTAGATCAAAGTGGTTATTTAGCGATTACTCCAATACAGCCTGTGTATGTAATCGTTAAGTTTTTAGTCAAGACACGTTATACAGTCCGGTATGGATTAACCAAAAAAATCATCGATATTGTACGTTGTAGTCTATAAGTCACAGCGCGGATTCATTCTACTGTTGTTCGTTTAATTGTATGCGATGGGCTTGGCTATGTATTGAATTTTCCTTATATCTCCGTCGTGTTTCTTCTACCACTATTTATAATTATATTTTACTCACACGGTGTCGCTGCTTTCGTCGTATACTATGTTTCTAGGTAGCCAAGCAGGTAAGTTTTACAACATGTCTGATCTAAAACACACGTTAACACCAATCTACATTTTCACCCATGAAATAAAACGCTGCTAATTAGAACATAACACTTTTTTTTTCACTTTTCCTATTACAACCAAGATCACAAGACCAGTGGCTTTGCGTCTATGAAAAGGTCGAATCCAATGAGGGTTGTTTTTTTAAACACAAAACTATCGTGACATACAAACATAGTGATTGTATAGAAGCGGGTAACTTACAATTTATATGTCGAATTTATATACAATTAATAAGGTTGTATTTGCTTCTGAAAATAATACGGACAAGACTAAATAAGGAAGAGAGCTCTACCAATGTAATACCAAATGCGCATAGGCACTGATCTACGCAGTGTTAAAGGCTATTTAAACAATGTTGGGTATATTGCAGCAAGGACCTGACGATACTAGAGGAGCAGGAAGACTCTATGTTCAAGCAGGGGCGCTCGCCGTTCCTGCATTTTATGTACGCGCTGTGGTTTGCTGTGTTGGCGCACACCGACATTGTGTGCTACATTATGGTTTTCATTAATCAGGTTGGTTTATTATCAGCCCACAATAATCTAGTGTGCGCACTATATTCACTTCGTGCAACTATTGCTTATGAAGACCTTAGGGTCGCCATGTAATATCACATTATAGGACACAACTATTTAGGTGTACCTACTTCTGTACTTATGACTAATTTAAGATAAAAGCTGTCCCTAAAAGATTTGATATTGCCATTTTTGCAATTATGGGCTGGCGCCGTTAAAAATAAACTATTTGACAGCTGATAGGTTAAGGTTTGTAAACATGAAACATTACAAAAACGGGCCACCATCATGCTCTGATTCCTTCTTCATAGCAACTTTAATTCGACGTTCGACGTTGCATCAACGAAATTCAGCCATAGCATGGTGGAAAATATCTACAAAAGATTGTATAATGAACTTGTACAGACCAGCAAAGCCATATAGGCCATTTCTGTGATATGAAATTTAGTACGTAGTAGTAGTGTCCCATAGGCTACGTACCTACGTAGAAAACACTAGACTACGTACGTAGCTAACACTAGACTAAATACACATATGCACTTTCTTTCAAAGCGGAAAACATAATATATTGCACGCTGAGCTGACTTGACGAACTGCTTGCCTATTTAGATGGTAAAACTTAACTTTTACTGGCTGTTTCAGATTCAGTCAGCGACGATTCTATCGATACCTCTGCCGTTAATGGTGTTCTTGTGGGGCACACTGACCATACCTCGACCGACCAAGACGTTTTGGGTTACTTTGATAGCGTATACCGAGGTACCATTTCTATTAGTCTAATTATATTATTCAATTCATTTCTTATCTTATACATATTTGTTTAAAATAAGTACTGACAAATTACAAGATTTTATTTAAGCACTTGCTTGCATACATAATAAACACAAAAAGTTTAAACGAATAGACATAATATAAAATAAAATAAAAATCAATTTTTCGTAAAAAACTTAAACAGTAATCAATTTAAAGTTGCAGGTAACAATATTATACCTACAGTTGTCATTCTTACTACTTTGTTCTGACGGTTGAAGCGTTCTGTAGCAAAATTGTTTTTGCAGGTGATAGTCCTGATCAAAAGCATGTTCCAATTCGAGATTTTGCCGTGGAACCAGAAGGTGTACCTCTCCAACCTGCCGTTCACTGCCCCGCGCATCATCGGCATCGAACGCAAGGGCAACTACGCCCTCTACGACTTGCTGTTGCTGCTCATTATATTCTTACATAGGCAAGTAGCTGTTCCCGTGCCGTAGTTATTTTTTTATAAAGCCAGGTGTACCGCAACCAAAGATATAAAAACTATTTGATCGCGTCTCCTAGCCTGTAGGACTTCATTCCATCCAAAGTTAACCTACCTCCGTAAGGTTTCGTTACGATAGATATTATCCGTTCCAAAGCTGCTATAAAGTCACCATGCTGATAAGGTGTTTTGGGAAAAAAATATCACATTGTGACTACCTTTAATCTCAGATTGACTTTTCTCGAAAAGCGGGAATTATATTTTTCTGACGTTCAAAAAAGTAACACAATAAAATCCTGTTTAGGTTCATGTTGAAATCTCTGGGGCTTTGGAAGGAGTCTACACCTGAGATCGATCTTCGCGAGGACTCGGAATACCCACTGAGTCCTGAGGACACGCAAATGATTATAGAGGGCAAGTCGGAGGACGTCGGCAAGAAATACGTGAAGCTGCACGACAAATCCGGCCCGTGAGTATTATTTGTCTGTTATGACATCTGTTGATTGCATCTTATTACAACAACATAAGGTCTGTTAACGATTAGTTATGTGAGCTACTGTTATGGCTGTTTAATGAGCAAGCCTGACTAGGCAGTCAAGTGACATATTCCAATATTTAGCGTGAGAAAGCTCCAAAACCGATATTTAAATAAATATCATCTGGTAGCTACTCATGTATATTTTCAAAATTAGCGAGTCTCTTCCGAATCTTCCTTTACAAAATGTAGTACACGGCTTGCTTATGATAGGTTTTTTTTTATGGGAAACATTTGTGATAACCTGTTCACCACAAGTTGTTTCAATTGCCGATCAATCTCGTGTAATGTTCAGAAATAAACGCACTAGATTATCCCCAACATTATTCACGTTAAAACGGAGATATGTTTTCGCCCTGTTGAAAGCCTTAGACGGCAGGCCGGTATATAGACAGGCGGTACAAATATAGTAGTATGTCGACTTAGATAGTCGTCACTGGCTGGTGAATCGGCTGCGGCACGTGGAGGCCGCGCTGCTGGCGGCCGCGAGCGAGCTGAGCGCGCCGTGCACCGACCCGCGCGTCATCCGCCTCGCCTGGCTGCGGCTGCACCCGCACCACAGCCAGCTGAGCGAACTGCTGTAATCGCTGCAATATTCCTAGCTAGCGTAGCATAGAGAGATGTAATGTTTTACTAAATGTAGTTGATAAAACGGTAGACATCAAAATGTTATAGTTAAAGTGCTATTGAAAAACAAACTATTGTAGACGTGATGATAATATTTACTAAATTAATTAATGATTGACAGTATTGTTATCGAGTAAGCTAGATTTCTGAGTAATGGTGTCCAATCGCATATTTATTGAATTTTAAGTACCTATATTTATATAGTAACGTGTATTTTAAGTAGTGATAAGAATTCTGAATCTAGTGTTAAAAAGTTAATATTTTTGTGTCGAGTGCTTCCATTTCATTTCAATCCCTATTACACTTCTGTCTGTGATTTATTTTATTTACTCGTATGAATAAATTAATATTAGGTACTAATCAACCTACACCTTAAAGATTTATTTAAAAAAAAATCGGATTGTATGGTTCCACGAGTTATTCCTGGCAGTCTTGGCGTACCGTAATATAAAATAAAAATAAAAAAAACACTGCAATATTTCAGGCTTAGCGAGGAGGATGAGAGACAAAGCCAACGGACTGGCGCGGAACGGAACGATCCTGAGGACGAACAAGAGGGGGAGCGGATGTTCCAGGAGCAGGAGGCTGGCCCGTCTAGGCCGCCCGAGGACGGCGACGACCACTACAAGTTTGTACCAAACTAACCTTTTAGAACCCACTGGTACATCCCTTTTTTTAATGGAACGAACATTCGTCACTCAGTAGATTACCAGTGTTTCGACTTTGCGGGCTCCGTTTTTTTCTGATAGTAGACCCCAAACCATCACCTCCAATCACCCCGAGATCTCATTTAGTTTTCTCCCACGTCAGACATGAAATGCCGTAATTTATGTGTACCTACCGGAGGTAACCAGAATTATTTTAAGTGTAACACATTAGGTATGAGTTTAGATTCGTAGTGATAACGATCCAATGATCGTCAGCGTCTGTCCGTTCGTCTGTGTGTATGGAGCTCAGCTATTGAGCTCCACACACAGACGAACGGACAGATCGCCACTACCGGTGCTTAGTTAACTACGGTACATATCCTAAAAGTACCCATAAACCATAACAATAAGTTCGTTTTATTACAAAGCTATTTACTTTTTTTACTAAATACTCATCACGTATATAATATTGTTATAGAGTAAATGATGACGAGGAGCCAATCATCGCGGTGACGACGATGCTCGGCGACAAGTACCAACATTATCCTGATCTGATGTGGCTGTCGTAAGTATCCCTTCTAGAATGGGTTAAATGCTAGCGAAGAAGCACGAATATAGAAGATCGAAATACATTAATTAGTCTCAGGTATCGTGACATTATGATTAATTTATTGTTTTTTTACTTACTATTACTAGTGCCGACGGATAGGGAACTACAATACAATTCGAGGCAGTATTACCTACTGTAAACAAATAGGAATAAATGGAAATATTAAATGTTTTATTTTGCATTAGAATGGAATAACTGGGCCTAGAACCGTTAAGAGAATTAATATACTTTAGAAATTACGACACCTTGACCGGTTTTTCTCGAACACTTGTAACTTGTAATACAAGTGGAAGTCACTTTTTGACACCTGTTGTTAAAAAGAGACTTCCGCTTGTATTACAAATTACAACTGTTCATGAAAGAGGCCCCAGGGCGTCAACCACGAATGCTGAAAATGCGTGTTCAAGTCCTACCTCCGGGCACATCCGGGCTTGGTCACTAAGTGGTAAAGGGCTTGTCGGCTGAGTGGTAAAGACGGCCGACCGAAGGGATGCCGGATAGAAATACAAAGCCTGCAAGCCCTTTTCACGGCCAGACATGTATAATGCTTTTTAACCGACTTCAAAAAAAGGAGGAGGTTATCAATTCGAACAAATTTTTTTTTTTTTTGTATGTATGTTACTCGATATCTCCGAGACCCGTGAACCGATTTTTTATTTTATTTTATCGAAAGGGTATAACTCCGAATTGGTCCCGTTGGCACTAAGTCGGGATCTGATGATGGGATCCCGAGGAATCGAGGAAACTCCTCAAATATTAAAGGCACACATATGGTGATTTTTGTGTTTTTATCAACAACTCAAGCATTTCCATTCAGAACTGTGACATTTGATGAGGTGGAACTGCTAATGATGTCCAGAACGGGACTCTTCAACAAATCATAGTACAGATTTGGCGATTTCGCCTCTTGGATATTTTCGTTAAGTATTGAAGATTTCTAAGATGAATCTTTGTCAAGCTCGAGTTCTGATGATGGGATCCTGAGGAATCGACGGAACTCCTCAAATCTTATAGGCACACATTTGGTGATTTTTGCGTTTTTATCAACTAAAAAGTTAAAAATATTCGGTATTCTTAGTTCAATCTATGAGTATTAATGCCGTGATATTCCAGGATAAAGCGCTACATGCGGCCGATGAAGAGCTTCTTCCAGCGCATGCTGGCGCCGGGCGCGCGCGTCACCGCCGACGTGTACGCGTACATGTTCCTGTGCGACTTCTTCAACTTCCTCGTCGTCATCTTCGGCTTTGCGGCCTTCGGGGTCAGTGTTACATCTACTTATTACTTTTACTATACTTATTATTTTATATTCTTCAATGTCCGCATGCATCCTGGGGACATTGAAGAATTTCAAGTACTCATGAATGTTCCTGTGTATAAACACGTTCACTGCGGCACGAGGTTGATTCGACCCCATACTAGTATGGTTAGTTGCGATGTTAACTATATTATTGCTACAGCGAAGGTGTATGTCATAGTCATAGGACATTCATATTTTTTGCGTTTATGTAAATAAATTCCATTATATGTTATTTTTCACTAAAATGTGAGGAAAATAACCGTAGTACCATTGTTTTTTTATCTTCTTTTAAAATCTCTAAATTTGATATCTTTATCGTGTGGTATTTTGTAAGAATGTTTCAATGTTCTCTTTATCAAAAGACATTGTAGAATTAAATTTTCTTATATTTTTTATCAGTTGCCCTCAATACGTCGGCTTCCAGCATATGCTAAGATAATTAGATCCATTATTATTCAAACCCCTCCTAGACATGACAATCAGGACTAAAATAGTACATTTCGATACTAGTGAAAAAAATTTTTTAGCCCGAGTGAAACGAGGGTGACAATCACCCGAGTCTTAAAGAAGTTTTTACACGAGTATCGAATCTAATTTTTCATAGCAAGGGCCTTAAAAAGTGAAATTTACGCACGCGAAGCGTGCGAAAAGTGCACTTTTTACGCACTAGTTAGGAAAATAATTTCTTACCTAACTCTATGCTGTTCTTCACGGCTATGGATTGAGTGTCATTCAATTGTCGTAATCATAACATAACTTATAAACTTAATATGAGATTTAGTATTGCTTGGTTTTGTAACTTTTTTGGAGTAACGTAAACTTAATCGTTATATTATAAAGTTTAGCTTCAGTTTGACTAACAAGAAGTTATTAAGAACCAGGCAACATTTGCTTGTTTCATCTTTAATTATATATTTCATTTACAGACACATCAAGGCGACGGTGGCGTAAAAGCGTATCTAGAAGAGAACAAAGTCCCAATTCCGTTCCTAGTGATGTTGATCCTACAGTTCGCGCTCATCGTGATAGACCGGGCGCTCTACCTCCGCAAGTTCATGTTGGGGAAGATCCTATTCCAGTATGGCCTGATCATAGGAGTACACGTGTGGATGTTCTTTGTACTGCCCTTCATTACTGAAAGGTAAGCATTCTATTTATACGTGGGCGTTCACAATGGGATTATCAGGACGCTCAGAATCACTCACTCATTGTGTAATGGAAGCAGCTACCTGATAAAATTACAAATGACGATATCCGTAGAAGACCTTGCTATAGCTTGCAAGATTGCGCATGTGTGGATGGGCCACGTAGCTCTGTAATAATCGATGGCCGTTGAGGCAGAAAAGTCCTACAGTTCACAAACTGGATGACCGGCCAACCTCGTATGTGTCGCTGGCTGTCGGTGGCTGCGGTGTGCCGGAGATCGCTCCCTGTGGTGGTTTATAGGGGAGGCCTATATGCAGCAGCGTTACGTTTGTGGCTGATAGATATACAAGAAAACTGATAATGGAAACCTGTGCCTGTTGATACACTACAGTTCTGATGTCCATGTGGTAAACATTTGTGCATTCTGATTGCCTATTTCTAATTCACATGTGTAATAAAATTAAAATAAACATTACAGGGCATACTTTCACAAATTGACTGAGCCTCACGGTAACCTCAAGAAGATTTGTGTTGTGGGTGGGTTAGAAATACTTAAATACATAAAAAACACCCGTGTCTCAGGAACAAATGTGCTCATCACACAAATATATGCCCTTACTGGCATTCGCACCCAGTACCGTCGGCTCCATAGGCACTACACACTGGGCCAGACCTGTCGTAAAACACATTCTGTAAAATTGCAGAACATTCAACACTCTGCTGCCGCCCCCAATGTGGTACATGATAAAGTGCGTGTACCTGCTGCTGTCGGCGCACCAGATCCGCTGCGGCTACCCGCGCCGCATCATCGGCAACTTCCTCTGCAAGTCGTACCACTTCCTCAACATGGTCTTCTTCAAGTGGTACGTAATATTTGCATTTAAAGTTACGTGAATTATTCTAACATTTTATTAAACGCACGGGTCACGTTTAATTAGTCACTCGCGCGACATACTTTCGGAGCCATGTGTTTAATACAAGGAGCATTTCAGGCTACACTACTTCGGTTATACAATACAATAACTACTTTTGAGTTAATGCCCCAGGTCCGTTGTGCGTGCGGTACCAGTAACAAGTACGAGTAATATTCTCTGAAATTTTGAATCCTAAACACTCATTGATGTACTTACTCTACAAAGTTCATATTTGTTATGCCGCTTTTTCAAACAAAATGTAACAATTACTATTTTGAAATGTATTTTTCCTGAATAGCTACAATCAAAAATAATGTTTGTTTCCAGCTTCATGGCAGTACCATTCGTGTTCGAGCTGCGCACGCTGATGGACTGGATCTGGACGGACACCTCTATGACGCTCATGGACTGGCTCAAGATGGAGGACATATTCGCGAGCGTCTTCCTGCTAAAGGTATTCCTCCTTCCACTTCCGCGTGCAGTCTAAAGGAGCTCTTTAAATTCCTTTCACATTCCGATAATCTGATCATCTGATCATAAGATTTGGTAGGCAGTATCTGCTATAGCAGATTTTTTGGTAGTTTTTTTTTTTGTACACTAATACTGTTTTGAAAAAATAAGTCCCGCCGAGTTTCTTGTCGGTCATAAAATTCAAAATGCTTCTCAGGTCAGAGGTGTAGAATCGGTGTAGTTTTTATTTTACTCTTTTACTTTTGTATACTCGACGTGTAAAAGTGACCTTGTTGCCTACTTACTGAATAAACGTTTGAGTTTGAGTTTAGCCACCGGGTGGACCATGCCAGATGGTCTTGTTTCTTGACGAGAGTTGCCAGTATTAAAAGATATTTATTTATTATTTGCAAACCAAATACATAATTATGTACATGGACCCTGATTCGAAATTTAACCTCAAATTGTCTTTATCTCCTTAAGTTTAGTAATAAGCTTGTTTATTCCAGTGCTCCCGCTTCGTGGAGGACGAGTACCCCGCGCCGCGCGGCACCAAGCGGCCCGCCATGTCCAAGTACCTGCTCGGCGGCACCGTGCTGGCCTTCGTCATCGCCATCATCTGGTTCCCCTTGGTCTTCTTTGCTTTTGGCAACACGGTGAGATTATCCCTTATATGTAACATGTCTTTTCAAAATACTTAACTTCGTAATGTTCACTTATGCTTAGGATAACTGAAATAATGAACCAGTGTCCTTAAAATAGGACCGTTTATTTTGCGTTTTTGATACCTAGTCCATGGCTGGTAAACTTACCTTGTTTACTATGTGTACCGTTGTTTTTACATTATTTTTCTTTAAAATTTCTAGAGTGTTTCGAGTTTACCGATTTTAGTTATAAAATAGGTAAGCCATTTCGCCTTATGAGGTCGTGACAGTTGGCAGGCCTAAAACATTGAAATTGCAGCTAGTATCTCAAAAATTGGTGATCATCATCAGGTCAGGTTGACGGCACTATAAAATTCTATTTACAATAGTGTTCTAAAGTCAGTATAACATACGTAAAAAAAAATTAAACAAGTGTCTTCAAAAATACAGTATTAATATTTTATCCTTAACTGTTCGTTTATACATACCGGCCTGTCACACTCAGGTCGGACAACCCAACCCGCCGACGGACGTGACGGTCAAGATCCGCATCGGACCTTTCCTACCCGTGTACCAGATGTCGGCGCAGTCACACGACATTTACCAGTGAGTATATATTTGCCTATTTAGTTTTTGTAGTATTATCTCCTGTCTGTTTAATAATAGGAGGATATAACCAATATGGAGTAGCCATTAACAGGCGGTCCCCTCTCCCAAAATTACTCGACCGCCGGTCATAATTCTTGAACTTGTGTGAGTATAGTTTATGCTAGTGTTTGATAATTTTGTCGTGTGCGTGTGTAGCGACGCACGTAAAAAATGCATTAGTGTTAATATTATTTATGTGTGTTACCTCACAATTTTTTTCCGATAGAAATTAGTGCGTGTGTCGGCTCCATATTGGTTATATCCTCCTAGGTTTAATGCGTACTTCTTGTTTACATCACATAACATTAATTAAAGCGAAAAAGACATCGACGCAAGGGCCGAGCCAATCCGAGAATCATACGGACCATGACGCTTTTATTGCGTGAACATAAATTTTGTTTATTTAAAGAAAGCTTTTTTTTTACCGATTCCGTGTCGACAGATGTAGGAAGACCCTAAGCCAGTTAAGTAGAGTCAAAACATCAAACAAGAATTCATCACTTTGGAATCTCACACTTTCAACTTGTAAATGCGCGCATTTAATAAACAGGTACACGGAGCATGACTACAACCAGCTGAGCAGCCAGTACAACCGCGACCGCACGGCGCAGACGTTCCTCTCCAACTACATGTACAACGACGTGGCGGTCATCAACCTCAACCCCAACTCCACCATGAACTGGGACATCTCACAGCCCGAGCTGGACCGGCTGGAGCGGGAGGCCATGTCAAGTGAGTCGCCCGCGATAAAAAGAAAATGACAGTTCAATTTGTTTTCATTAGTGTAGGAAATAAAGTAGTTTTTTTATTATTTCTAAATGCAACCACCAATGAACCAAAAAGCAACTATTCCAAGGGTACAGTAAGGTAGCACAGGTAAGCGACGAGGCCTTAGGAGGACATGTCAACTCAGACGCCACTTAATTTACTATAAGAACTGAGTGATTATTGCTTGGTCATTTAGTCTGGGCGATAGTCCGTGAAAATAATATCATATTATTTTTTTATAGATCTCTAGTGATTGCATGTTATCCCCAGTTATTATTTTCAAGTGTGTTCCTCCTTGGTTGCATATCCTGAGCGGCATCCATTTTTTATTAGCATTATTTTTTATTAAATGAACATTTATCATTTCATTACATTTCTGTTTAAAATATATTGGATACTAGCTGTGCCCCGCGATACCCGCGGCTTATTAGGTGAAAAACGTACCCTATGTTAATCCAGGGTGTCAGCTAACTCCATACTAAATTTTATTAAAATCGCTCCAGCCGTTTAGACGTGAAGAAATAACAAACATACACGCTTACAAAATTTCGCCTTTATAATATTAGTGTAGATTAGTGTAGATAGTTGTTATTGACAATGAAACAAAATATTTAAAAAACGGTTCATAAAAGTTTGGGAGGAGAGGCTCTCGATGTCACTTCTAAGTAAAGATAGTATGTGGTTGTGCCGTTACGCAGTGGCGTAGCGTAGTGGGGGCGGCAGGGGCGGCCCGCCCCGGGCGGCACTTTTTAGGAGGCGGCAAAGTTTAACAATAAATAATAAAAATATTTTGTAAATATTTGAACCATTTTATATTTTTATCGCCACTACAAATTCGGACCAATTGAAAGGAGCGCGGAATTTTTCATTACTTATTTTGTGGCGAAGTCGGGGAATCCCCTTCCTTTGAATGAAAACCTCGGGAGGCGCATAACAAGAAAGTATATTTTTAATGACGGAACTAGAGATGCTAACTTGTCTTGTGAAAATGAGTTGAGACGAAAGCTGTTCTCTTCGTTAGATAGAATCATTGTAGAAATTCGTGAGCGTTTTCAACAGCTACAGAATTAACGGATAAGTTTGCTTATCTAACGCCGGCTATATTATTAGATCCAGACAATACTGAATGTAATCTAGACTACGCATCTGACGAAATTGACGAGCAGAATTTCAAGCTGGAACGACTTCGACTGCGGACTTTCGTTGCTGCTACAGGCAACGAAAATAAATTGATTAATGCAGACTCACTTGAATTATTAAAATTTATTGTTAAATCCAAGCTGGAAGATACTCTGCCTAATATTTTAATAATGTTTCGAATATTTTTCACAGTTGCCATAAGCAATGCCAGCTGTGAGAGAAGCTTTTCAAAATTGAAATTGATTAAAAATTATTTAAGATCGACAATGAGTACTCTAAGACTAACTAATTTGGCTATCTTGTCTATTGAGCAAGAGGTGTATGATGCCATAGACATTGATGGTGCAATAAAAGACTTTGCCCTTAAAAAGTACACGTATAAATTTTTAATTAAGGACGGAAGTTTTTTTTTAATTCTAAAAAATACTTATATTACTTTTTAATAAAAATATAAATATTACATTATACAATCGTTTTAGTTCTAATTAAAAATTGATTTGCGTTTTATATTTAATTTGCTAATTATTTAATCTTGTCGATCGGCAAGGTGTACCTAATTTTAACTGGTAAGTACCTAAGTTATATCAATGTATCTAAGTGGTTGAACTATAAGAATTATTATATTAATAAACGTGATTGTAAAACTTAGATAAACTTTTTTATTTGAAATCTAACCTGTACAATGCAAAATAATGATGACTGTTCTTGTCAAAAAGTTCTCAATAATTAATGTATGTAATGTATAGTATACATTAAATTGAAATACCTAAATAAGAGGGCGGCAAAATTTTCTTCCGCCCCGGGCAGCCGACACCCACGCTACGCCACTGCCGTTACGCTACGTTTCTATTAAATATAAGGTATTGTTTTGAATAACTGAAAATACATAAAATACACGTCCTTACTTTTTAATTATCTCGAAAACTAGTCATCACTCCTATTATACGTAACTTGGATTTCAATCGATGCATGTCTTTATTGTATATTTAATAGGGTAACAGCGTACAACAATAGTGAACAATCACATATTTTCCAGACAACTCGCTAACGATCAAGTTCACATTCACAATATCGCACCCGAGCAACAACGCGCAGAACCCGCCGACCATCGAGGACAGCCGCGAGATGCCGCTGGAGGCGTTCTACGCCAACGGCACCAGGAACAAGGAGCGAGACACGCTGCTCCAGTTACTGGCGGGCAACGCCTCTGATGACACGTGGTTAGTGTTATGTTTATTCATGAGTGTTTTTCAAATCCTATCCTCTGACGGTGGGATGCAAGCATGCATGACAACTTGGACCGGGTTATGTCCTTAAACTACGTCCAACAATGAGAAGTAGGGCGCAGCGCTGACCATCACGCTTGAATCTGGAGCAGCCCAACTGGGGAAGGACCTCCTCCTTACAGAAGACCACAGCCATAATAGCACTGCTACCTTTCAGGTATATGGTGTGTTCCTGATAGTGAGTAAGGTTCCTGGAGATCCAACCACCCTTAAAGGCCGGCAACGCGCTTGTGACTCCCCAGGTGTTGTGGGCGACGGCAATTGCTTACCACCAAGCAATCCGTCTGCTCGTTTGCCGCCTATGTCATAAAAAAATAATGCCGCCCGCTGGATGGTAAGCAGTCTCCGTATTATATAGACGCCTGTAACTCCAAAGGATTCAGTCACAAGCGTATTGCCTGCCCTTCACGAGTGAGAAGGCTCGGAACTCATGCGGCCTTACTCACCGGCATGAATATAACACTGAGTAGGGGCTAGTGCTATTTGGCTGTGGTTTTCTGTAAGATGCCCCCTAGTGGGACTCTGCTCCAAATATGTGCGAGGTGTCATTCGCTGAACGTGCCCTACTACACTTAGCAAGATAACATTCGCAGTGCCCATACCTAGACTCATCATAAGCTCATTCTAATTAAGTGTATGATCAAGTTTTCTATTCTACCAGTAAAATAAAAACGGGCTTAGTGCCTGTAAATAAAGGGAAAATCGTATGTTGTAACTTGCACGATACAATGTGAAATACTATAGGATATTTTTTGTTCATTGTAAAGTTTTCCCTATCTATAATAATCCTTTTGCATATTACTGCGACATTTTTCGTGCTAACAATACACTTTTATTACAGGTTGGATGTCCAAAAACTGTTTCCAAAGTTTTTGAAAGTGTTCAACAAAGGAACAGCGAAACCGGCCTATCAGCTGATTCCTGGAGACCCAGGTAACTTAATTAGATATATTGGGACTGATTCTTATTTGAGATCCTTAAGAGTTTGTTAGTTACGAAGTATTTGGCCACTTTGAGTACTCTTAGTCATTTGACACTGAATGTACAGCAGTGTCCTTGATTATTTTTCTATACGACGTACTACAAATATGATTATTGAAATGGATAAAAAATATCTTCGTATCCTTGTATATATACATATCAGTTCATAAAAATCTTATAAAACCTTGTTTGTTTTTGAAATAGATGTATCAGTCAACCCACATTTAAATAACGAACACATGTGAAGGGCAATATAAGTTTTATGCAGTACAGAAATAAATTACCTTAATTTAAAAAACGAAATTTTTGTTTTGTTTTAGACGACGATTCGACTCAATATCGCGACGTACAGTTGAGACTGGAGAGAGATAGGGGTGCCATGTATTGGCGAGTGCGCGAATTCTGCAGAGAAAAGGCAAGTCACAATCGTATCCCTGAAAAAGATTATTAATCGATTACCATAATATTCGAGGTGGATAAGAACGTAGTATTATTTCCAGGATACACTGCTGAACATCCCGTGGAACAGCTGTGACATGCTGGTTATGTTCACCTTCAACGACAAGCTGTTTCCAGAGACGCTCAACTTCATTTCTGGCGGCGGGTAAGAATTGTTACATTATACACTGTGTTTTTCTGTTTTGTTTTTTTTTTTGCATTGTATGGCCAACCTTGGCTTTATATAAATCAGCTCTTACAATATTCTCCCCGGGTTTAATCAGTGAGATAATCTAAAGTTGATTTTTTATCCTTGCTTGTTGGAAACGAAAATTACGATTGTTTGGGAGAAAACATTCGCCGTTACAGAATAACCTACCTATCGCCGATCGTTCCTAGACGACGGACTGTCACCTAGAAATAGTTTACTTTTAGGAATTTAGATCCTATTTTTCTTCCAACCTTTAAATACATGAAAGTACTGTTGTTCCTCAGGATCATCGGTCTGTACACGACGTTCGTGTTCCTCGCGTCGCGGCTGCTGCGCGGGTTCTTCTCCGGCATCTACACTAAGATCATGTTCGACGACCTGCCCAACGCCGACCGCGTGCTGCAGCTCTGCCTCGACATATACCTGGTACTTTTGTCTTTCCATACTAACAACAACTGTAGGCTGTTGGTATAACTTGTCTCGACGCAGTAAGGTTTAAGTGCTGATAGTTGCGGGACTTACTTACTTTACGTATCTGTATTTTTCGCACGCCTTATTGTTAATTCACCTGTTCATCGCCCAAAGTCCTTACGACACAGGCTTGACCTAGTGTAAGGTCTACCGATAAGCTGAATGTAATAGTCGCTCTTACTAAATCTGTTTTATATTCTCAATATACAATCTCTCACTGGTAATGAAATAAAGTTTATATGTTTTTTTACTGGAAACGCTGGCGAATAGTACGGTGTCAGGAATTGTAACTGTTGTTAGAGTTGTTAAATAGGGGCCAGGTATTTGTCTTTCAGGGGGCGAAGTGCATCAGCTCCGAAACGTAATTTTGGCTTGTATTGTAAGATATATGCATAAAGCGCTCACAGTTGATAATGAACTATTTTCGTCCAGGTCCGAGAAGCATTGGAGCTCGCGCTCGAGGAGGACCTGTTCGCGAAACTGGTGTTCCTGTACCGCTCACCGGAGACCATGATCAAGTGGAGCCGGCCCAAGGACGAGGACGCCGACGAGCAGCGCGCGCTGCCGCCGCTGCCGCGCTGAGCGCCCCGGCTAACTGACCGTTCGATATTCATTCTTATCTCACATGTGTAAGGACTACCAAAGCTAGTGGTAACTATAACTATCCAAGTTTTGACGTAACTTCTGAGAATCTCAATGTAAAAAGCCTACCTTTTTGAAAGTGGCACTACTCAATCGGCTAGTATCATAGTAGTTGTTATTGAAGAGATCGCGGATAACCCTTTCACGACCTGTGTTAAAATGCCAAACGTGGAGATTTGACAAATATCTGCCCCAGCATCGGGTCGTAGGTCGGTTGATTATAAACAATTGCTAATGGTAAATTAGTGTCTAATAATTTACCTATACTAGTCGTCCTTTTAACAACTATTAAAATCAACGAATTCACATTTCCTATTACGTCCACACTTATTATGAACAATGTTTTATTACTTTTATAATACGCTTAAAAGTTTCCATAATTTATACTTTGCAGTTATTGTTATATGTATTTAGATGCATAAGTTGTACAGTATAACTTGTTTAAGAGTAACTGCTGTACTAGGAAGGATACGTCTATGAAACTCGTATTTGGACTACTTACTTAGTTCACTTTAGCTATTGCACCCAATAAGTTTAAATAATCTTCTTATTGCTTTAGTTTTTCTTTAGTTAACTTAAAATTACGTTGGATTACTTATAGTTTTCCTTTTTCTAAATTTACCCCAGATATTGCTAATAAAGTATCTCTTTCTCTTCGGCCATGTTTATTGCACAAGATTTCTGTAAATAGATACCTTGGGTCGGTATGTAGGTTAATAAATTATTTCGTGCATTTACTTAGTACATACCTACTGCAAGAATATAAGCTCTCTGTAAATTGCTAGTGTTCCTAGTTACCTTATTTAATTATTGACCTTTCGCTTGTTATGTTATAATATAAATATTGCTTAGATATTTTATTAAATATTTATTTTTGCCCATTCGGTCTTGTGTTGACAGTCAGATTCCATTGTCAGTCCGTTTGGATTCACAATCAAGTTGTTGGATGAGGTTACCTACAGCATAAATTGTCTATAAGAGAAAATTATATTTATTTGTTATATACCTAAGCAAAGCATAGCTTATGTAGGTATTTTTGCTTAGTCTTAATATGTTTGTATTTTTGTTACTCGTTTCGTATTTGAATATCGATAAATTATGATGATATAAATCACTCACTTCCATGAAATAATATTTACTTAAATTATACAAAATATACCTCAGGATCTTAACTTGATCAATGCATTAGATACTGTACTTATAGTGTGAAGTAATAAATACTGTCGTATTGGGCTATTTCAGTCAGAACTTACGCTCGTTTATACCCTTAGAATAATGGATACCTATTACCTACCTAGTCCTGCTAACGACATACTGATCGGTTGACCTTATTGTTCTATTTTACAACAAGGCCTCCGAATGGTCAGTTTAGAATGAACGTTGGTGGAAATTAAATATAATAAATTTTACTTTCTTCGGTTCTAAAATATTCAAACTTAAGGCTGGAGCCACACGAGCGTAATTTCGGTTGCGCCATACTTTGTATCACGTGATGAATGGAATGTTGTTTGCCGCGACCGAAATTACGCGCGTGTGGCTTCACCTTAACAGTTCTCGAGTTTTCACATAGCTCTATGCGACAGTAGGTACCTACTTAGAAATTCTAGGAGTATTGTCCACTTTTATATTGTTGTGTTAAGTAAGATGCATTTAAATGTTGTCAATTTGTGATAATAAAACTAGAATAAAATATTGAAATATCGTTTTATTAATTACCAACATATTACAATGTTAAGTTTTACATATAAAATCACTTAGTTACCTAGTTTACCACCATCAATCTAGGGGCTATGTTCATTGACATAAGTTCTTGGAACAATAACTTAGCAGCATAAGGCAAACGAATTTGCGATATCTGTGTCTTATTCTTGCATCCCTTGCATTCGAAGGTATTGTTACGTAGGTTGGCTATGGCGATCAAGCCACAGAAGTTGCAGACGTGAATTCGGTACGGATCCGACACTTCGAACAGACGTTCCCGCAAAAATTGCGCCGCACCGTGAGCAATTTGACAATCGCGTTCCATTTCTCCGAAACGCAGTCCTCCGTCTCTGGCTCTGCCCTCCATAGGCTGCCGTACTAGAATCTGAACTGGTCCTCTTGCTCTAGAGTGAATTTTGTCGTCTACCATATGCTTAAGACGTTGGTAGTACGTAGGCCCCAAGAAAACTTGGGCATTGATTTTTCTGCCAGTGTGGCCGTTGTACATGACTTCATTACCTCGCAGATGGTAGCCATATTCCTGTAGAAGGGATGATATTTTCTGCACATTTACAGCATCATTAAACGGTGTGGCATCACCGATTTCGCCTTTATTGGAAGATACTTTTCCTTGGATACACTCGATCAAGTGACCAATTGTCATACGAGATGGGATAGCATGGGGATTAATAATAATGTCTGGGGTCAAGCCTTCACACGTGAAAGGCATGTCCTCTTGTCTGTATTGAATTCCACAAGTACCCTTTTGACCGTGACGTGATGCAAACTTATCTCCAATTTGCGGAATACGTACAGATCTCACGCGAATTTTGCAAAACTTGTAGCCTTCGCTATTTAATGTCAGCATGACTTGATCTACTATACCTGTCTCGCTGTTACGTAAGAATGTTGAAGCATCACGCTTTGTGTAACGTTTTGTGGTTCCTTCAAGTTCATCATCATTCTCAGGTAGAGTTATTGTTTTACCTATTACCACGTCATCGCCTGAGACACGAATACCGGGAGCAATTATTCCGTCTTCATCTAATTTGTCATACAAAGCATTTCTCATGCCCTGGCATGTCTGTCTAGTTGGTTTTTCAAATTGTTCTTCTTGATCACCAATGCGTTTTGATTCAGAATCTTTATAAGAGCGATAGAAAACAGATCGGAAGAAACCTCTTTCCACAGCAGATGCATTTAAAATGACACTGTCCTCTTGGTTGTAACCAGTGTAGCATAAAATAGCTACAATTGAATTGATACCTGCTGGTAGCTCTCTGAATCTTAGGTACTCCATGGATCTTGTTGTTACCAGTGGTTTATGAGGATAATAAAGTACATGAGCGAGAGTATCCATTCGAACATGGAAGTTTGTAATATACACTCCCATAGCTTGTTTACCCATAGCACTTTGGTATGTATTCCTGGGGCTTTGGTTGTGATCAGGGAATGGAATGATTGAAGCACACACTCCCAATATCATAGCAGGATGAATCTCGCAATGGGTGTATGTAGAACAGTAAGCATACTCTTTTATTTGTGCCAAATCCTCAGGGCTCATAGCAATCATGACGGTTTCCTCTTCCAATGTGTCAATGTATTCAACAACACCACTAGCAACCAAATTTTGCCACCCATAATTATTGTAGTCTCTTTCTTTAAGACTGTCAATATGCTTTTTCTTTAATAACAATGCTCCATTCTCAACAATCAGTAATGGACGGCAAATTCTGCCAGCATCAGTGTAGATTCGTATTTCTCTATCTCTAATATCACGAATCATACTTACCTCTGATACAATGATGTCCATTTGGCGTCGAAGCTTACGCAATGTTGCCATCAACTGCTCAGGGTCACGGTGAATACCTACCCAACACCCATTTACAAAAATCTTAGTTGCATCGGCTATGGCTGATGGAGCGATTTCTTCCAAGTTTTCCATAGACCATTCTTCCAAGAACTCGAGGATTGGGGAAGGTTGGCTTCCAACAGAAATGTAAGCCATCAAGGCCAAGTTCTTTACAAGACCTACAGCAGCTCCCTCAGGAGTTTCAGCAGGACATATCATACCCCATAAAGTATTATGCAACTGGCGAGGCTTTGCCAACTTGCCGTCACGTCCAATAGGCGAGTTTACTCTGCGCAAATGAGAAAGTGTTGATGCAAATGTCAATCTGTTCAACACCTGAGACACTCCAGCTCTAGCTTGATGAGCTTTCTTCTGGTCTCCCCAGTTTCCTGTAGCGAGGGAGTATCTAAGACCATCTGTAATTATTTTTGTTTTGATAGCCAGCTCCAGATTGAAGTCTTTTCCTCTGTCAATGAACTTCTGAGCGTACATGCGAACTTCTTTCAACAAATTTTTAAACAAGCCTCGGAATAGAAAAGCTAGCAGTGGCCCAGCTAAATCCAATCTTTTATTGCCATAATGATCTCTGTCATCTAATTCCCTTCGTCCAAGAGCTGCAAGCAGTAGTCTATGGACCATGTAACCCAGAAAATATGCTTTTTTTGTTTCACAAAAATCAGATACTCCAACATGTGGCAACATTTCTTTTTGCAAGATTTCTCTTGCATATTTGATTCGCTTTTCCTTGGTTACACCCGGACGTGCACCTCTAGACCCAATAAAATTGAGTGCTACACCTTGTTCTTGGATTACAAAAGCTTCATCAAGTGATGGTTTAACCATTTCCATCATTTCTGGATCATCAAAATCATAGATAATATGTTCAAGAATGTCTCTGTCAGCCACAAATCCTAGAGCTCTGAATACAATCATTATTGGGATTTCCTGTTTGATATAAGGCACAATTGCAATAATTCGTTGACCAATAGCAGATTTTTTGATGCTCTGACCACCTCGAGCCATCATATTTACCCACAGAGTTGATGTAGGGCGGGAACTGTGCTCCAAACATGATCTGATTTCAGTTTTGTAAGCATATTTTCCATCTTTCATGCTGAATACATACACAGTATTTGTTGCCATTTTCTCCTGGGCAATGAGCACCTTTTCTGAACCATTAATAATAAAATAGCCTCCTGGGTCAAGTGGACACTCGTTCAATTCTGTCAAATCTCTGTCAGTTAGATTGCTAAGTAAGCAATAAGTAGACCTCAGCATAATTGGTATTTTACCAATGAATGTCTTTTGATGTTGTGTCTCAATCGGATCCTCATTTTCCTTTACAATTGTTTTAGTAATATCAACATACAGTGGGGCAGAATAGGTCAGATTACGAAGTCGAGCTTCATTTGGCATCATGGGTGAAGGTGCTCCATCTTTTTCCCAATGAGTGGGTTTGGAGAGGTAAATTTGATCGAACTTCAAGAAGTATTTTGGCGGTACCTCTATTTCTCCGGAAGAATGTTGTGCTTCAGCTTGCAGTTCGATTGGTGGCGAATCTTCTACAATGCGCTGTACTGACATCTGAATAAATTCATCAAAACTATCTAATTGTTGACGTACTAAACCTTTTTCATCAAAGTATGCGTTGATAACAATCCAGCAAGCTTCCTGCCAAAGTTCAGATGAGATTTCTTCAGCGTCTTCCTCCTCATACTGATCATCTTCTGTGTCGTACATTTTGTACTTTCGGGGTAAAAACTACAAGCGTTTAAAGCTTGAAAACAGTGCTAGGGCAAAGGGAAACTGTGTACCCATACACGTACTATGCAAGATCAATCAAAGCAAGGCAAAACCATTACCATTGCCCGCAAAATCGAGAAATGAATGACGCGGACGCGTTGCGACTTGCGAGTGTAGTTAATATTGCGACCAAGGGGGGCCCGGGGGCACACTTAGAACTGTCTTCAAAATTCATCGATGACAGCGACACTAGGTGGATGACAGGACAACTAAAATTAATTAAAAAAAAAAAAACCGCCATCTTGTTGGTCATGTACTGTCTCCATATGTCAACTTTCTAGCTTTCGGTTCGAATGTTCATGCGGTTTTCGAGGTAATCTCAGCTGTTTTTGTTTAGTTTGTTATTATTTAAGTTTTTTCGTTTAAAGTTTTGTATTGTTATCGCGTTGTTATAGTTGATCGTTGTGTTGTGTGAAAAAATCTAGTTGTTGCAGTAATTTGCTATATCATAATAATAATGTAAAATGTTTTTTTTTTTTTTTAATTATATACAGGAAGTATCTTTTAATTATAAAGACATTATTTTTTATTAAAAACCTTACTCCACATTGAACCTTGTTTTCGGTAATACCTTTCATTGCTATTTCCCAAATTAAGCAAACTGTTAAGATATTTACGAGAAAAGAAACTCATGGAGTGAGAGTTTGTTTACAAAAGTGTCACTAACATCATCCAGTATTGTGTTCGTACCCGAATTCCGTGATGTCTATGATACCTTTGTACACTCTATGCCTACAGTAAATTATACTACATATGTATGTACGTAGCTATGTAGCCCAGACTAGTAAGAGATCAGTCCGCTCTCTCTAGAACTAAAGTTATGTATGTTATACAATATTATATTATCAGTACTCCAAGTCATGTATGACGTTCCGTTTTTTTTTTTTTCATTTTTAAATTTTCAGTGGTAAAGGAAGTAACTTATACTTCCATGTCGCACGGCTTCTTACTTAAAATTGTACAGTTTCCCGATTTGTACGATTCCCGTCATTTAAATTGAACACTAACTCAATACAATTTAAATGCCGAGAATCCTACCTGTCTCAATAAATGAAATGAAACAACATATTATTCATCAAATTATTTATTTATTAATCTTTTCGTATACTTTAACATGGCATTTTTTCTCTATAGCAAAGATTTTTGCACGAGCATAATCAATGCTTTCAATATTTTATTGATATTATTGCACCAGTTACAAATTGAAAAGTTTTTCCTCCAGTGAAAACCAATGTCCTTTCCCATGTTTCTTGCAAAGGTTAATTTGCATAGTTGTTGCATGTCGTGGCCGGGCCGTAAGTATGAAGGAGTAAGAGTACACAAACTTTGATTAAAACTTGAACTAATTACCGTAAGGTATTTAAAATTTATAAAATTGGTTCACTCTCTACTTTTTAAATATACAAAAAGTCTCGACAATCAACACCAACATTACCTACAACAGCAAATACTTTACGATTTATTATAATTGTAACTATAAGTGCTGTTGTCGTCTCTTTCTAATGTTGACGCTGAGGTCAGACGTAGCGTGTAGCGTAAAACTGGGGGTTAAAGCTGTTTCCTAGGATAGCGGTGCAGTCATATAGCGATGTCTCCATACTTTGTACTTACTTCAAACTACACATCCTTACCGAATTTTAAGCCCTTTGGTGGAAATCTGCTTGATGTTTTGATGTTTTATATTCATGATATATTATGAGGGAGTTAGTTTCATTAGTCGCCCAAATAACCGTTTCTTCCACTGCTTTGGCTGAATAATACCTAAATAATAATAATAATATAAATATCTAAGTGGCGAGTTGGCTATATGTTTAAAGTCCAGTGACACCTCTCTACCCTTAGCCCTATGCACCGGTGTTGCCCTTGAGCCATCTTTGATGTCACTTTTTGTGGGGGCCCATCTCGCATAGGGCGAGTCGCCGTCTGCCGGAAATAAAATTGAATACCATTTTATTAGGCAGACGTCCGGTTTTTTTATCCAATAGCCCAGTAGCTAGTCCATCCTTTCCACCCAATAGCCTAGTACATTCTAGATTCCATTATAACTCAATAGTCCTTACACCGTGGCGGGTGCTGTCTCTGTGCGCGTCTCATGATACGGACAGGGGCAACATCCGCTTAGTGTACCCCTTACATTTCATTAAATTGTCGAAAGCGTATGCCTCCCAAATGTCCGGAACACCATTGTTCCGTGTACGGAAGAGGCATATAAATATACAAGTTACAATTAAAAAGATAAAAGAGATATATTTTTTTTGATGTCATTTACTGACCTGCATCTGGGCTTCAAATGAACTGCAAGCCGTAACTTGCACTGTGTTGCCCTTTAAGACTCTTCGAGGTTGCACCGGAAGCCCAGGAGTTGTTTTATCTCCCAAATTTAATTGTGAAGCATTTATTCTTATATGTGCTAAAATATAATACCCATTAAATTAATGAAAATCCAAAACTTACAAAGGATTGTATTAATTACAAAATAAACAGATAAATTAATTATGTTCAGTGATATGAGTGCTCTTAAACACTCTAATAGTAAAATGGCTACTCCTGTCTTTATTCCCCTCCTAATTTGAAAACGTGTGGTAGTAAACAATAGAAATATTATAAAGGTATAAAAGACAATGCTGTGCAAATGAATAAACCATACATGTTCCTATAAGATTTAAATAAGATCAAAGAAATTCCTTCGTTGAATTCAGAACATAAGTATAGATATCTTAATTACCGAACTCGCAAAACCACGATGCAGTTAAGTGTACCAACATAATTATAATAAAATCGCATATAGTTGATGATAATTTGATACTGAAGTCATTATTTGCAGATTAATTATTAAAACATATTCGATAATACACACTTGAATTATTATTATAAAGTTTTAATTTTTTTAGGTTAAAAAATATTTAATTATTAATAAATTACAATTAACATTATACAAATAATTAGCACATAAATAAAAATGTTATAAAAACAAAAGAGAAGTTTTAATTAAAACTTATTCTACACTTACCGGTATTCTTCTGTAATTGGATTCCACGTCAAATCTCATCTTGTGTAAACAACGAAGAATACGCTATGGCCTTGAGATGTCATGTTGAAGACGAAATTTCGCAAATTGAATCTTTCGAAAGTTGCTCCGGCGAAGGACACTTTATGAGTCTTTTCTTCGAACCAGGAAAATGATACAACGCAATAGCGTCCTTTCGCAAAGTTTTACATAAACAACAATTTTGCCAAAGGCACAAATAATTACAGGTCTGGGTTATCTATTACCATATAGCACAGATGATAAACACAATTACTTAATTCAATCAACACTTTACGGCAATAGAAATAATCCAAAGTTTTGAAAACAAACGTGGCTGATGACAGTGATGCTCATACTGAGTCATAACCGACGTAGGTGTACGTAAATGTTAGATGTAGGTGTAGGTGCCGTCTGTGACTGCGATAGTCAATCACAGGTCAGCAAGTTGTCAAATTCATCCAAAAACAATATGCTACGCTACACATTTCGTTGTATGTAGATAAACAGCCGTGCTGTGTAGACATTTGATGTCTTAGTTACCCCGTCCAACGCTTGGTAGCAGCACGTTCTATACATGTACTTTTTACCACAGAGTAGCTACACTTTTTCAGTTATATATCTTTACTCATTGGTTGCGACTGGTGTTGAAATATGACAACTAGTATTGCCATTAAGCTAAATCAAATTCGCTTGAGAATCGCTTCGAGACGCTTGAATGATTCTTAGAACCACCTCAGAACTCAGAATGAAACTTCGAAATTAAAACCAAACATATCTTTATTTTTAACAATTAAATCTACTCGTAACCTTCCATAAAGTCTGTAAATTTTTGGTTATTACTCCAACAATACCAGGAACATCGCAGTTCGTCTATTTCAGGCATCTTTCTCTTTTACTTCAATTAAGGTGTCATGAGAGTGATAGAGACAATCGCCCGAAATTTACGAATATCGTTGTTCGCGGTAGCGCCACAGACACCTATGGCAGCATTTTTTTGACGTTTATGTTTAAATTAACATAAAACTCATTTACAACATAAGACATAGTTTTGCATTTTTATTACTTTTTTCATGTTCTAATAAATATCTTACCATTTGTGTTCAATTTCTAGATGTTTCATCTTAATGAAATGTATTAATTTGAGCAACTTGATACCATTTATATTTATTACATTTCAAGCCCAGAGAATTGTGTATTGTGTGAAACAACCTTTATGATCGGATTTGATTTGATGTTTTGTTTGAGGTTTTCTTTGCTAAGTAAATGATTATGAATATTATGATTCACGTATCTAAATGAAGTGTTAATTATTATTCGGCAAGTTTTAACGATTGGCATTAATTTAAATAATGGATTCTTCGAGAAGAAACAACTTTGAGGATCAGCGGTGCATCCTAGGATTACAAGATTTGAAATTATCCAACAAAGATGAAGACGGCACTGAGCAAGCGCACGGGGCTGCAACATCGAAAACAAATTCTCTCGCCAAAGCTCGACCTGTGGGGGCGATCGAAAGCTTCGTTCTGGACAACACCCAGAGTAATAGACAGGATTACAGTTTTTACGAACGTTCAAATGTGATAGCAGCTTCTAAGTTTGCGACTCCGAAGCGTGTGGAAACGATCGCGTCGATCAACAAACGCGATATAAACACAGCGGCACTCCCTGCGAGCCCGACCCGATCTATCGATAGTAAATCACAGAGGTCGCTCAGTTACCAAACTGAAGATTTGTATGAGATTCCTGCAAATCCAAATTCTCAGTTTCCGCCTCCAGTATACGAAAACATAGAATATTACGGTGAACAGCGATCACAGCAACCGCCTTACTTCCACCAGCTGTACCAGGCAGGCGCGCCTCCGCCGCCGCCGCCGCCCGTGTCTGACGGCTACTACGACACGCGCTACAGCAAGGCCCAACCGCAAGTACCTGTTAACCCAAAGCCGAAACAAAACCCCACAGTCTACGAAAATATGCTATGTTCTGATGTTGACAAGAAAAATGAATATAAACAAGTTCAGAAGAATGAGCAACGTTATGTGCAGCAAGGATCAATGCCAGGGCCACAAGTCCCCAATACAGCATCTAACAGAAGCATTTCTCAGTTATTATTGAATGACAAAGGCATTGCGGATAAAACTTCACCACCACCTCCATATAATTCCTCCCAAGACAGCTCTAGCAGTGATTACACAGTAATGAAATCAGCTCCACCTAAGTACACTGATGTCACAGCTCTTCTTAAAAATGGTAGTGCTTCCAGTTTTGACAGCAAAGTTGTTCCATCAACTGCTATTTATGCCTCAATAGCTCCTAGTGCACAGAGGCCTAAAGCTCATTCTGCCACAGAAGTTCAGCAGAACCCAAAGTTTTATCACTCTAAGCCTAATCCAGGAATTGACAAGCCACCAGCTATAAACGGAGGATTTGCAAAGCCACCACCAGTTAATAGAATGCAGATAGTGGATGATGCTAATGGATCAGACTATGTATGCATGAGTGGGGGATCCCCTGCAACTACAACAATCACCACTGCCAGAGATAACATGTCGTCAGGCTCAGAGTCACTCGGATCCCGCAATTTAATGTCTGGTTTGCCATCCCTATGTTCCCCGGCTGTGTCACCAGCACCTAGTCCAACACCTAGTTCGGTATCAGGTATATCTGGTGTGTCAGGTGGCTCACGCGGCTCAGGTGGACGTGGAAAAAGTTTACTGCCATATAGCATCACACCACCTCGTCCCGCAGGGCCCAGTGAGGCGCAGCGTAAAATTGAGGAACTCACAAGACAATTAGAAGAGGAAATGGAAAGGCAAGATGAGGAGGGAGAATACTTTGGTAAGCATTACATTGGCCCACCAGTGTTTTGGACAGGGATTGTTAGGGGGAAAATTGAAAATCAAGATATAACACGTAATTTCTGATTTTTTGTTTACATTCATAAATAATGGCATTTAGGGAAAGACAATAAGTAATCTCATTACTTGAATGTAATGTAAAATATAATGAAATAAAATAACAATTGTCACATATGTATGGGCTTGGAAACTGGTAGAATTTTACTGCATGTGTATTTTGTGCAACACCACTATTTAACTTAAAAAATATTAACAGTAAATAGGTACTGTTAATATTTTAATGGGAGTACTTCATATCCGGAGCATATATTATTATAACAAAATCATTAAATAACCAAAAAAGGTAAATATCATTATGAATCATGTAATTTGATGTGTATGTCACAGTGATAACTTTTTTGTAATCTCAAATCAAATCATTTAAGAAATAATCCCTCTGAAATATAAACTTAAAGCTGCGGTCGAAAACATTTGTACAGCCAACATCGAATAGTATTTTGTATGGTTGTTTAGTATGTTTATTTGTACAGCAGTAAGAATGTGTTTCAGAAATCAGAATACTTGGCCACTTTGACTGAAATATGTGGCTATGGAACTCTGCATTATGGGTATCAAATATCCAAGGCTCTGAAAACCCCGTATTTAAGATTATTTAGGGTTTAAGATACTTTATTCTCAAATTACATCTCACTTATATGAGAATTACATATATGTAGTTACATAATAAGTATAGCTAAGTATCTATAATTAATTTATTATATTCTAGGTTAATCCTGTACTACAGAAGTAGGTACAGTCAGCGTCATATAGTTGGTAGCATCCAAAGTACTCTAAAAGTTTGGTACACCATAGAATTTGTATGGTGTACCAAACTAATTGAGTACTTTGAATACTACCAACTATATGACGCTGTATGTACAGAATGTACGGGCAGACATTAATCAAAATAGTAAAAACAAAATTATTTACATCATACCGCGCACCCGCGAGGGTAGATGTAGATTACGCGCCGAGCTGCGAGACGTCGGCAAGCATAAGTACCTTTACGATGAGTTGTGACTTTGAAGTTTTCGATAAAGAGTATTGAGGTTACTATCTGTGGCTCTGTGCATCTCGTTCGCACTACAATAATACAAGCGAGACGCAGAAGGGTACAGAATTGTATTTCCAAAACGACGGTGTTTTATCCGAGCCTTGCAAATATCATATCAAATGCATAGCCTTTTTAAATTTTATTTTATTATTCTGTTTATTCATCTTAATAATTAGGTTAGATTTAATATTTTTATAAAAGTAAAATCTAAAAATAAATCCACAAAATAAAAGCATTATCCAAAGCTTAACCTCGGGTGCCGCGAGCAGGGCCCAGGCTGATGGTAGTTAGGGCTGCAGAGAGAGAAACCGACGGGCTATATGCGCCTTGTCCAGGATTACCGCCTTCTGAATCAGACCCATGGTCTAACCACAACCACGTAGCGAGTCTCAAGTTGTTGGTATAGACTCTTCGCTATGACATCATTCGCGGAAACATGAAGTCTTAAGTACTTGCTGGAGGCCAAAGCCTTCACGAGGTTCTTGTTACATAGAGTAGAGATGTTGACGAGCATTGCGGGGCGCTGCCGCTGCGATCTATCACCACGATATCAGGCTTATTTGCTACAATAGTCCGATCCAAATAGGGTGAGGCACAACCGTTCTCGAGGGTCCACAGGTGTGTACTTGTGTAGTTGTCAGATCTACGTCTGGCTCCGTGGAATCGCCCGAGTACGTGTAGATGTAGATCCTTACTCTTCATACGGCTTTGCGGTCCTCGGTGCTGTACTCACTGGTTTTACGCCAGTTATTTTATTTATGAATTATCATCTAATAATAATCATTTCAATATTGTATTGCAGGCATCTGCCACACGTGCGGGACCGGCGTCACGGGCGCTGGCCAAGCGTGCCAGGCTATGGGCAACCTGTATCACACCAACTGCTTCATCTGCTGCTCGTGTGGCCGGGCCCTTCGCGGCAAGGACTTCTACAATGTGCATGGCAAGGTGTACTGCGAGGAGGACTACTTGGTAATGCACTAGTTATTTACTAATATCTAAAGTTTAAGAAGTAGTCATAACTCGTAATGTCCTGCGGTCCCATCAGCGGTATGCGGCGTGAGAAAAACCTTTTGTAGAATAAGTAAGCTACTTTGTCCATGACAATGACAAATGTCATGCCAAAATCTTAAATAGTAGTATGAATCCATACCGGCTCATATAATTGTTTTATTCCTATTGACTGTTTCACTACCGATTTGTATAACTCATAATTATATTTTAATATTTTTTTACTTCATACTTTTCAGTTTCATTTGTTTTTTATTACTACTAAAAAAAGCTCATAACATACACTGATCATATTTTATGTCTTCATAATGTTTAGAATTATAATATTGTCTTTAATAAAGAGGTGGGTCGGTAGTTTGGCGGCTCGAGCCTTGACGCAATTGTAACCTAAGCTAACCTACTTATGTCAGTCAAATTGAGCATAAAATGTTTTATGATTAAGAAATATATGAAAACAAGCATTAGTCTAAACAAGGTATATGATTAGTGATATAATGAATTCTCATGATTATGACTAGTAGAGAGTAGAAGGATCCGTTGAAAGGGGAAGGCCTAGGCGAACTTTTCTCGATCAAATAGCGGATATTTTGAAGAAAGGCCAGCTCAGGAGTACCCTAAACCGACGAGCGTGTATGAGGAACGTTATGAAAGTGAGTGAAGCGAAATTGATTTGTTAGGATCGTAGCAAATGGAAATCTGTGATCTCTGCCTACCCCTCTGGAAAACAGGCGTGATTGTATGTATGTATGTATGTATGATTATGACTTTGGATTGTTATGATAAAATATGTTTATAATGAGTTATCATTATCATGTAAAATGATATGAGAGACATTTTCTTCCGATAATAGGACTTAAAAAAATTATGTAAGAAAAAGCGTACTCAGTATTAACCTATCTACTATATTTTTGAGTTTTTAGACATCATTGAGGCAAAGAGGAGAAGGAACTTTCTTTTTTCCACAGTTCCAGTCACATAACAATATGAGCTAAATTTATGCGTATTTGGGATTAAAATGTTAAACCAATTTTTTTTTTTTTTTTTTAGTATTCTGGATTCCAACAGACTGCCGAAAAATGTGCAATATGCGGCCACCTAATCATGGAATTGGTAAGTCAAATAGTATTATTATAGTATTGTTGCTAAAATATCTAACATTGTTTCTTTGTTTTCGTTAGAGCAATTTACTAGAAATCACTATTAATTTTGATTGCCAGATTTAGCAAGTAAAATGTTTGTGATTACTCGTTTTAGATCCTGCAAGCAATGGGCAAGTCGTACCACCCGGGCTGTTTCCGCTGCTGCGTGTGCAACGAGTGCCTGGACGGCGTGCCCTTCACCGTGGACGTGGACAACAAGATCTACTGCGTCAACGACTACCACCGCATGTTCGCGCCCAAGTGCGCCAGCTGTGGGAAAGGTAATTCTCTCTGTTGCAATCTTTGACGGCTTTACTGGAAAAGACGAAGCATTGTTACGCCGGCTCCACATGCTTGGCAAACCACGTTGTTTGTCACAAAAACAACGGTGTTGTTTGCCAAGCATGTGGAGCCGGCATTAGGGATAAAAGTAAAAAACGT
The DNA here is from genome assembly GCA_022674325.2 of Grapholita molesta. Classification (NCBI taxonomy): domain Eukaryota; kingdom Metazoa; phylum Arthropoda; class Insecta; order Lepidoptera; family Tortricidae; genus Grapholita; species Grapholita molesta. The sequence continues at coordinate 14,287,591 of CP053124.2, read as the reverse complement.
TTAAATAACGATAAATTGGAGGGTACTCGTATAAAAACATTTCTATAACCCTTTCGTTTCGACTGACGAGTTACCTAGTTTTTCGCGATGATCTCTCCGACCCGCTAGACGAGTATACTCGTTTTTAATAAGAGCTATCGGTAATCCCTTGCGCAACCGAACGCATTTGCGTCACGTGCTCTAGGCCTTGGTCATACCTATTCGCTGCAGTTATTGTGGTATTTCCAACTAGGTTATCAGTGCCTAAACTTACTTACCCCAAGATGTTCGTTAGACATTTGTATCTGAATAGTTCCATTTTATATTAAGCTCATTTTGACAATATAAGCTAACGAGTTATCTCACCTACCAGCTTTGAAAAGCATTTTACCTAACCGAGTTAAGTCTCCTGTCGGACGTAAGAACATTATTACTGTTAACGAGTTAACTCGCCCGCAGAACCGAGGAACATATATCATTTCACTGAATCTGCCAATCTGGGTAGATTTTGTCTATGACTTTAACCGGAACGAAAGGGTTAATAAATTTTCATTTGTGTTCTATATGTATTTATTTAATTCTAAAATACAAGCTTTTTTTCTACACTACAAAAAAACAGAGACGGGGAAAAGATGTGTTAAACATTACAAGTAAGATTTTAAATGCTACGTATGTACATAGGTATTATTCAGTGTAACCATGGTTTTCAAAAAATATAGGTAAAATTATTATTTTGGCTACACAGCCTTCAGTTCACTTACGACAATTTATGTTTCATTCGTCTTCAGTAAGGGTGTGGGTTTGCTCCGGTTTTTTATTAATAATAACAGCAATCACTTACTTTTAACAAATTTTATTTAATTAATGAAATGAAAATGGGAAATTTTAATATTGAATCCATTGACAAACGAATAAGTAAATATATTCAACTAAGAACAAATCAAAATATTTATTTATTAGATTGGTTTTTAAATAGTAACAGTACTATATAAAGTAATAGTAAATATATTCGTTAATTCTTTACATCGTTAAAGCAATCTGTGACTAGGAATTAGTCAATCAAAAAGTTAAGTCTGGTTTATATCTAAAATGTTGTTACTATACTAACTTTAAGAACTTGTGCACAAAAAACTTGTTTTATTTTCAAAACGAATTTACCTTAGATTCGCCTGCTGACGCGTTGTATATACTCTACGAGATTTATTTCTTGAAAATCATGTCTTTTGTTATAATGATAAGATGTTGTTGAAAATATTTTATTTTATCGCAATTGGCTACGAGATGCTATGATAAATACGAACTCGTATCGGTTGTCATGTAATAAGTTGTTCCACTATTTTTAGTTTATTCTATTATGTTATTTATTTTATTCTGATTATTCAGGTTGGGGAAAGGGAACAGCATTTTGTTAAAAAATATATTCTACTTATATAATAGCTAGCTGGCCTATAATGGAAAGGACTTAAATCCACCACTACAATGCATTATTTTGTTGATCCACCCAATTCATAAAACTATCAAACACAAAGCCATTTTAAAGTGGTTTCAAGTATTTAAACTTTATTGCACAATAATACATAATATACCTACTAGTAAAGTGCAAGTGGCGAACTTATTGCCTAAAGGCATTTTCTACCAGTGAAACCATCTAAATTTTGATTTTATCTTACTAACACTATAGGTAAATCCATAAGAACTGGCGTAGAATATGTATGATAATGGTAACATTACGGCCTATAACTGTTGAGAAGGCCGACGCGCTGTAATGTTGTTATAATTTGTCAGGTATAACCCCAGTGGAGGGCACGGACGAAACGGTGCGCGTGGTGTCCATGGACCGCGACTTCCACGTGGACTGCTACATGTGCTGCGTGTGCGGCATGCAGCTCACCGACGAGCCCGACAAGCGCTGCTACCCGCTGGCCGGTGAGTCCAATACCATTGCATCATTGATGTAAATAGTATAGTAAAAATATTTTTTCTTTGTCACTTGGTAAATACAAAAGCGTGCTGCAAAACTCAATTTTTTCTTAAGAATAACCTAATTATTAATATATGTGACTTCCTGCGCATGTAATTAGTTTTTTTTGCTTATTCTATTTTCTTTGCACCTAAACTTAAACCACTTAGCGATATTTACTGTTTGAACTGCTTTCATAGATTAAGTTAAAACTACCTCATATGTTATGCACTTGTTAACCTACCGATATGTTAAGTAGTCCTTGTAGATCTTTTCATAACAAGGTGCCAAACACCTTCCGTGCTCGATTTGTTAATGTTCATGAATTATTTTATTTTAAATGGAACTAAAGGTCTGTTTGTTATTACTTTAGTTTACATATGTATTTACGTGACTGTTTGTTTCCTAAATAAATGAAAAAAAAAAAAAAAAAATAGTTTTTGGGCCAAGGTGTTAATCTCCCTGACATCCTGTTAACACTTATTGCACTTCTGCAATTTTCAGCTAAGTTGATTTCTAGACGACATGGTCTTAGAGACAAAGGCTCCTAAACAATTTTTTTTTCTTTAACCTATAGTGTCCTACTCCTGGGCAAAAACCTCTCCCGTGGACCCCCACAATTCCCGGTCTTATGCTGTTTCCGGCCAAGTGCTGAGGAAAGCATCCAGATCATTCCGCCATCTCTATTTAGACCTGCCCCGTCCGCGCCTCTCTTGTGTCATCCACTTGGTGGCTACGCATGCCCACCTATCCGGATGCTTGCGACAGACGACAAACAAAATAGATTTAAAAAAACTTGCAGACTGTAGACCATCTTTTATGATATTACGATTTGTAATAAAATACGAATTACATGCTTTTTGTTGAAGAGTAGTTCTGTTGTCGCAGGCAAGCTGATGTGCCGCGGCTGCCACCTGGCCACCATCGGCGCCGCGCCCGGGCCCGGCCAGCCGCCCGCGCCGCAGCTGTCGCCGGCCTCCTACCAGTACATGGGCTAGCTGCGCCGGCGCCCCTCGCACAAGTACTCTGTCTCGACGTTGTCACAAAAAGCGGGTTGCCTTTTTTAATAGTATATGGTAGGGACATGAAATCGAAATTGACGGTAGGCCACAAGTTGTTGTTGCCACACGCGGCGAGTTAGTGCATACTCTAAACCTGCCTGCCGTGACGGACGAATTATATCTGCAGCCAGTGCAGATGTTTTTTTTTAAATTAGATACATGTATATAATATGAATAATAATGAATATATGCCCTGTTTTAAAGTTGTATTTGGAAACTTTAAAATATACTTTTTGAATACATTTGTTATCATAATACATATATATAGAGGATTCCTGTAAAGATTTTTTATAGACTAACAAAAATGCATAATGCCTAAAAACTGGTTATCCATTTAGGCCTATGCTTAAGTTTTTAGTTCTAAGTTGCTCTATATTCATATGAAATTTTATGATTTACTTTAAGTACTGAAAATGTATTGATATGCAGTTGTGAGCCGTAGATGATCAAATGACGTTTGATTTGCTAATTTAAGACCTAAATGCGCAGCTTGATAATATTTTTATGCATTTGTTTTCAACTCGGCAGTTGGCCATGTACTTTGTTAGAATTTTTAGTACCAACATATAGTCGTTATTATATGCTCTCTTTGCATTTACTAATTAGGTCCTGAAATGAAAGAATTGAAATACAACTACTAGTTAACTGTACTAGTACAAAAAGGCTCAACTAATAGTTACGGCATATGTTCCACTTGACAATGAATTCTTTTATATTATAGACTTTATACTAGATAGGCTAAGTTAATCGTGATAATTTTTTGACAAACTAGTATTGAAAGTTCACAAACGTGCATGTTCATAAACATTACAGCAAGTAGTGTGGCTCATTATATTGTAAATCAAGAAGTAAGCAAATCTGTCCAACTTTGTTATAAATTGCATGATTATGTTATGTAATATAATTACTTGATTAGTTGGAGCCAACTGAGGCACATGCCTGCTATAGATGTGATATCAATAGATTTAGTGCTCTCATTTTGTGTAGGTTATCCTGATATTGAGAAAGAAATTGCTCGATACTTTTTAATAATTGACTGTTATGCCATTAATATTAATTTTATGTTTTTACATGGAGATTTGCATTATTGTAGAAAAATGTTTTGCAATAACGACACGGATATTGAAAGGCTTTTAAGTTCAATGGTAATATCTAATATAAGAATAGAATACTTTAGAAAATATTATGTGCCACTAGAAGGGGTCAATGTTGCTACGCATTTATTAAGTTTTTAAGCGCCATATGGCAGCACATCTGGTGATGGACATGGGCCTGTGGCAATAAACATAAAATGTAAATTTAATGTCATCCATACTTGCATGCTGGCACTCTTATACATTCCAGTTCCGTGCTGTCCTGTTGTGTACTTAATTTTAGGTTGTTTTATAATCTGTAAATATTGCTGACAAAAATGTGATTATTTAACCCTTTTATAGAAAAATAAAAGACGATTTGTTAAGGCATAACTTTGTAATATTTCAATAATAATATTTAAACAATAAATCATTAAAAAATTTAAATAATTTTAATGTTTTAAAAGGCTCCTACAATGTTAGTAACCTTTCCCACCTTTAACACCTTCCCAAGACTATTACTATAATAACACTGAAACTTGTCAAAATATTTTTGTGAAGTTAGGTATTTCATATCTATGAATTTCTTATTGCCATGAAACACATCATGTGGGACATTGTGTGTTTCATGTCACTATAAAGTACATAAATAATATCATGAATTTTATAGTATTAACTCCTGCAAAGTAGATACTTACTTCATTAAGTAAAATGGGAGTTCAAGAACAATACTTGTAATTTACATTGTGCACCACAGAAGTGTAAACACTTTCTCATACAACTATAAGCTTATGATGATTTAGTTAGACATTGCCTTTACCCTAGCAATGTGAGTTAGTTGTTGGCCAAGTTCTAAAGGTTTAACAGCCTTTATCACTTGGTGAAGATCTGACTCACAACACTATTTTTGTCTTAAAGATAAGATCAAGGCTCATGTTTTCTTGACTTTATTCTTCACTTTCTTCTTTTTCGTATTTCGGTTTTATATCTTCGCATTTCATCCATAACCTTAGTCCCCTGCTGCCGCATCTGTGTTTGATAGTGGACCTTACTCTCTTTGAATTTGTCTTGCAGGCCTTCCTTCCTCTCCTGTAGCATCTCTTTGAACTGTTGTCTCGATGGCACTGGCTTGATCAAGCCCAGTGCTGTTAACTTTCTAATAGCAAGGGTTGTGCCACCTTGAACAAAGAACATCTTAGTTAATATGTGTAATTAACTTTTTGTTGTAAACATTTGAATGCATCTGTTTTTTCATAGCTAATAATAATCGGTTAAGTATTTATTATATTTAACTTACAGCATATTTAAATGTTATTGAAAATAATATTTATAACATATTGAATGTTATTGAAAATATTTATTTTATCTATTTTATTATTTAAACCAAGTCATTGTAACAAAGTCGTCATGATGACTTGGTTAATAGAAGAAAGAATAGAGCGTACGAAATATTCTTTATTCTTTATTCAAGTAAAATTTTACAGCATTACAGCTAGGGGGCGCCAAAGCGCTGTAAAATTAAATATATAAAGCTAGGTACTTAAATGATATTAAGAAAATTATATAATTAATATGATAATAATAATCAATTAATAATTATTGTAATGTTAATTCGCAAAAACGTAAGAAATTTTTTAAGAGTTTATAATGTTTGTGAAGGGAGAAGAAAAAGAGGAAGACCGCGAAGAACTTACATGGAGCAGTTGAAAAAAAACGTTGAAGTAGTAACTTATAGAGAGTTAGGTAAAGGCAAAGAATAGACCCGTATGGAAATTACTCCACTGACAAGAGCAAGCTCTTAAATAAAGGATGACATATTTAAACAATTGGAATAAGTTACAGTTTACTAAAGCAACACAACAATGTTTTAGGATATTTACCAACAGTTACTGCATATCGAAGGGGTGTGGCTATTTTATACAGAGCAAAGGTAAGTGCATAGTAGCCAGCAGTGGAGTTCTTCAAGGGTTCTATCAGTTTTTCACTGATTCCCAGTGCTTCTAGCATAGGTATGATGTCTACACCGCTGAAATGAAAAATCTTTTTAAATATGGGTACTGAAAAAAAACTAACTTTTTATTACATCATATATTTATTTGTTACCTCCTCACAGTATAGTAGAAAGAACCTAACCAAACCGCAGAAGTAGCCATATGCACAGGTACTAAGACATACCAATAGTTTTTGTACATATCTTTAAATTTTTGAAAAAGTCCTTGCTTTTGTGGCGGTGTGGGGTTCTCTGGTTTGTCACATATGTTGCTCTCATCAGGTTTAACATAATTTCGTAATTGACCTGATGATATACTAATACGCGTTACGTTATTTAACGTATTCCACGCTGGGTTATTTTGATAGCTGATACCACTAGATAAAATCCGCAGTGGATATTGGTTTGCACTACATCTCACCGGTGTGGTTATATTAAGGAAGCAATGCGTTTGTCTATAAAATAATTTTAAAGAATGAGCCATATTTACAGTCTAAATCTCATAGACACATTATACTATTTAAGAAATTGAATCTAATGTTTTACAAATCTATAAAACTTGTTGAAAACTGCGTGAAAAATTGAAAACTGTGTTTTTGTCTCTGTCAAAACTGTCAGTCTGACGTTAAAAAAGTTTTTTTGTATAGTTATCACAATAAAGTTGTTCAAGATAAGTTTTACGACGTTGTTTTTATCAGTAATGTAATGGGCTTCGAAGACGTAACGTTCGACTGCGAATTGCCTGTGGAATTGCCGTTAAGCTAGCCATACAAAGACGCGCTACCGCCAAAAATAATATTCATAAATTTCCGACATCTTTCTCTTTTACCCCAATTAAGACGTCATGAGAGTGACAGAGACAATCGTTCGAAATTTACGAATATCGTTTTTCGCGGTAGCGCCACAGGAATGCCTAGTGCCTAGGTGACCTTCAAAACAATGCGCGACTCCAGAATGTACAGACCATGATGTACTCCGATTGCTGGGCCTTTAATTCTCGGGCTCTGCGTCCTCGGTCCGTACAAACGCGTTACGGGGCAGCAATCTGTAGCCGCGTTTTGTACAGGGCTCGACCCAACAATCGGCGTCCAACAGAGTCCCTTGAGTTTGACTTGTTGGGATGTGCACTATTAACAATCCACCAATTGGATTAAGCCACAGAAATACAGAGCCCAGATAGGTGCAACGACGAGCGAAGCGAGGAGGACCGTGTTAGATTAACCACGAGCAAACATCCGGAACCGTCTTATTAATATAAAAAAAATACATAAAATGATACTATTCTAGAAAATATTTGGCCGGTGTATTGTTGGGTCACCAATTGCTGGGTTGAGCAATCCGGAGTCACCCAATGTTGACATGGGCCGAGAATGCGCAATGAAAAAAAAATACTTGTGGGTACCTAGACCAAACTGAAGGCAAGCAAAAATCGGAATTTGTAAAAGTTTGTCTCTGTCACTCTAATTACGCCTTTGCGTTGGTTTTTAAATAGGTAAAGGAGTAAACTATACAAATAAAATACATAAATCGAATTGAAGGTAGATGACATATAGGGGAGAGTGGGTTACAGTGGATCATGGGTCACAGTGAATCTTTAGAAATTTCTTTGCTTTTCAAGTGTATCAGCACAATATAAACAATGCACTTATGAACGTAAAAAAAAACTTCCACCGGTTCTAAGTTATGGGACCTTTGACCCGAGAAGTTAGTTACTGATTTAACAATCCCTTTTAATATATCCATACAAACTGTATGGCATAGGTACGGTACGTACCTACTTATGTAGGAAAGCTACGTAAATATACTAAACACTCTTTATACTTTTGTGGATACAAATATATTTATTTTCACTATTTAGATACAATTTGACTTGTAATGACCTGTGTTATTAATAAATTATGATTGTGATTATTTTATTGGGATATTTGCATATAGGTAGATAGAGGCCCTCGTTAAATAGATAAATGCATATATAATATCTTTTTTTGAAGTTGATTAATAAGGGAAGTGAATGCTAAATCGAACGAAAAGCCACGTGATCTTTTCCATACATTATTCACGTTTTGAGTTTTGCCTGCGTTTTCTACAAACGTTCAGTCATCTTGGCTAATTAAGGTCCAGATAAGATAAGGGTTTTAGATCTGGCCTGTGACATGGCCAGGCTTTTATCTTACGTCTACCTATGCGGGATTTATTGATAGAAGTCATTTAATTATGATTATAATATGCGGGCGTATGAAGATCTGTTATTCACAAAAGCACCCCCAACAGTATCTTCATGAGAAAAGGTAGTTTATCGTAACCATGGCATGGTTTACAGGAACACAACATGGATTACAAAACAGTTAACCTTATTGTAAAATACTACATATAAGGTAGGTAGGCATAGGTAGTGAACTAAATAATGTGATTTGACTGACGTAAATTATTTTGGTTGTATGAGGCGATAATCTATATCTATATAGGTATACTACATCATCTACATACATAAATCTATGTCAATCGTATAATTTATTTAACATTATCTATGAAAAGGGACCTTATTGTCGATGGCACTTACGTCGAACCGCGTTGCGTTTGTATCGCATTTTCTTTAACAACGACATAAGCGCTATCGACAGTAAAGTCCCTTTTAAGAGATAATGTCACATATGGACCAATGATATAACAACCTATTCAGATGTGGAAAACTGCCGCTAGATACCGCGTCGTTAACTGTTTTAACATTTATCTACCCTTTAAAAAAACAATAAGTTTCTGTAAAAATATAATTTTTAGTACAAGCTTTTATTGCCGACTGTACTTTTTTGCACAATCGTCATTGAAAGGATACTAAGGAGCCTAATCACCACGGGTGTATCTTGTGTATTTTAGGAGTTGCTTTTGCCACCTTCTGGCTACAGCATCAGATCAGATCAGTGGTACCATAATATTGCATTGTCATCGAACTTATATATGTGTGCTAAGTTTCAGCTCATTGGGTTAAACATTTCTAGCAGGTCAAAAAAAAAAAAACAAACCGAGGCTTTACATGTAGGTAAGGTATTGGCACCAATGATTGGAGACTTTAAGCTGACAGGCACTTAATCTTTAATTCAAAAACCAAAACGTTATAAATTGATTATTCACCAATAAATGCACAACACTTGACTCCTTTATAATAAGCACTAAAGTTCATGATTGGATTCTTGTTCATTGCTGGCATCGTCACCCTACCAATAAAAAAATATCTAATAAAATCGGATTAGCTGGTATTGTGTTGTATTCGACATTGGTGAAGGACGTGGAACTACATTGAGCTTAAGCATGTTACGACACATTATAGGCCTTATGTAAAAACGGGGCTAATTATTACTAAAAATCCACTATCCGTCTGTCTGTCTGTCTGTCACCAGACTGTATCTCATGGACAGTGGTAGACAGATTAATCACGGATGTATTACTGTTGCCCCTATTATAACTAAATACTAAAACATAAGAAATAAATATTGGGTGCAGGTATCTAACACATTTAGTGACATTTAGGCCGGTTCTCTACTTGTAGCGGCTTTTCGCTACGTAGGGAAAATACACGAGGTTCGGCTACGAGCGTAGCGCGGCGCGCGTAGTGTATGGTGATACTCAATGTACTAATGTGGTATATATACATAATAGTACGAAACTTTACGTTCACGGGTCGAGCAAGAATTTAAAATTTTCTTATGGTTCCAAAACTCGGCACTATGATTACGAGTGTCTTACATATCTATGTAAGATTACGAGATAAATTTCGTTATCCTTTGCATTTAATCTCTTGATACTAAGTGAACATTTTAGCCTAGTGTACTTATTTGTAAGACTGTAAGTACATGATTATTTTACAATAGATATAGGTAGGTAAGAGCATTTTAGGCCTTGAGCTTTATTATTAGGCTAATTACCCAAATACAGTCGTGAGATTTTGCGGTAAGTACCATCACGTTTATAGTAAGTAGTAGGTAACGTGTGCATTTCAAAGTTTTTTATACATATTGAGCGAAACTTCTAACTAGGCCTTAATTTGTCTACAATTTTATTTGCAACAAAAATATATTTAGGCATTAAGTATTAACTTATATTAAATACAATTAAATCAACCAAATTGAAGTTAAATTAACTCCCACATTTTAAATATATCTACATAGGTATGTACGTAGGTTGCTACAATAGGTATTTTTATTCTGCGAAATGATTTTAAGTAAAATTATAATTTTCTAATGTTTATAAGGAATGAACATGAAAGGTTTATTCGGATAATTAAAAATGTATAAAAGTGGCGAACAATACCGAAAGTTTGTCAAATACCACTTGTACAAATTAGAAATTACCCGAACACATCTTAGTATTCTACTAATAATATCACAGCACTTACATTTTCAGCTAAAACGTAACAGTCAGCAAACACAATACAGTTTTAGAACGTAACTGTTAACGCATCGGCTCTGGTCGCCGTACAGATTGAGTCTACTGACAGAGCCGGCGAGCGCCCACTCGGGGCTGGTGTCCTCGGTGGTGGCGTCGGCGTCGGCGGTGCGCACGCGGTGGCGGACCGTCGCCTCGAACACGCCGCCGCCCGGCGCCGCGCGGAGCAGCACCAGCAGCTCCCGCCAGCCTGACTCGTCCACAGCCGGCGTGCTCGCCTCCAGCTCCCGCACGTCCACTATGTTAGCCAGCGACAGACGCGCGCATTCCTGATGACCGTTTAACAATTCGTTCATATGCGCTACCACAAATTGAGCCGCATTCTTTGCTTCATCACTGCTTACTGATAGCGGCCGATCCTTATGACACGTACACCAATGGTCATCTATTCCGGCAGTCTTGCATGTCCGATTGTTCGGTATAGGCAGGAACAGACTTATACTTCGGTCATCAGCATATTGTTGTTTATGGCGAGCCAATATTTTCTCATTTTTAATAGATTCTAAGTTTGCTAAATCCGATATTGTAGCGAACATATCGAATGGTGTTGTCAGATGCTTACTATTAAGTTTTAAATTATGATATGCCAAACTATAATTATGTTGGAACGATGGTGGCAGTAGGATATGCACGAAAGGCAAACGTTCCTCTAGCCGACCTTGTTTTGTTAACCTAAAATTGCCCCATCGTATCCCATGGTCACTTAGCAGGATAATAACGGTTTCATCTAGATATTTCGATTCGTCAAGTTTCTTTAAAAAGTGTTCGTAATTAATGTCCATGGACTTTGGGTTGTTTAGGAAATCGTGACTCATAGTCACTTCCCAAAAAAATCCAAATAACTTGGAAGACCGGAGTGTTTTCGTTAGGCTTTCAACATAATCTAATAGAACCTTATATGCGTATTTATTTCCCATACATATGTAAGAATTAAAGTCTTTGATATTTCCCACGTGCATCTCGGCCTCGCGTATATAAGTGTGGAGGTAGTAGTCGGTGGGAGTGGTGGCGAAGCCGTGCCGCACGAAGTTAAAGGTGCCGAGGTAGGCGCTGTCCTCGCCGAACGCCGTGTAGAATCCATTCTCCTTGTACCAGTCCCACAGGAATGGGCAGTTATCGAAAGTATGCCGTGGACTTGGCCAACACATTCGTTTTAATTCGGTGTCTTTAACACCCAGTAGCATAGCGGCAAGATTTGGGAAGGTATTATCGCCGATTTTATTGTAACCAAACAATTCAATCGCTCCTTTGTTCCGAAGTAACTCTAATGTTTTAGGCATTGTTCTGTAGAAATTCAATCTAGATACTGAATCGATACCTAAAATTAACACATTGTATGCTGTCTGATTTCGGACGGTCAGTTTGTTTTCAGTATTATCCAAAATCAATGGTTTTTTAGGCGCGAATATGAAAAAATCCTCAAATATAAGTGAATCTTTATCACCCATGTTTTCGTAACAAGACACTCTAACGAATTCGTCGAGCGCTTCTATAATGGCCGAGAACTCTATACACTCGTGGTACTTGACGCGGTCGTCGACGTGGAACGACGTGATGTCGGCGATGGCGTTCGGTCGGTAGAAGGCTTTGTAGCAACACGAAAAGTTTGAATCCTTAGACAAATTAAAGTGGTTTAGGTTATTATTGTTAATCCATATGTGTGTAGCGTTGTTGGCAAGGAGGGAAGCGTACATATGCCGACATTTTTTTAAACGCCTAGGGGGTTCTATATATTTCTTGATGCTATCGTCAAACGGGCGCAATGCAGGTATCGTGCATCCGTTGGTTTTGATGGTGAATCGACTATCGGAGTACAGGTAATAGTAGTGGCCGGGCCGGAGCAGCTCGCCGTCGAGGGACACGAACTCGGTGTCGTAAAAGAGCACCATGGTCATGAAGCTGACTCCGAAGACCACGGCCACCAAGAATAGATACCGCAAGCGTATCGGGCCCAGGCACGACGGCTGTGGTGACGACATGCTGAAAATGAAATCAAAAAAGTATTTTAGTACATATTTATGTTTAATTCAATAATACCTCAGCATTTCTCAAAAAGTTTGTACATTTGGATCACCTCTTCGATTTTGATTAAAAGTGGCAGACTGATAGAGCAAATGATGCTGAGCAAAATCTACCATATTTCCCAAAATGTCCCATAAAGTTTGTATGGAACTTTCCTTTTTTGTTACCAAATTTCTATAGCTTTATTTCTATACCCTAACAAAAAAGGAAAGTTCCATACAAACTTTATGTGACATTTTGGGAAATACGGTAGATCTTGATAAGCATCATTTGCTCTATCAGTCTGCCACTTTTAATCAAAATCGAAGACGTGATCCAAATGTACAAACTTTTTGAGAAATGCTCACCTACTGTTTTTTTTAAAACACCTATCGAAGTTGAAACGAAAATTAATCACACGGAAGTGCCCGGATTTACGTGTACCGTACCGGATCCTTCTCTGATCTCTGAATATACCACAGACAGATAGATATATGGACAAACGAATATGTTGAAGCTGTAAGAGTGTCTATGGAAACCTAAAAGTGGAACTCCTTATTGTATTCTTTATGGTCCTGGGTTCGATTCCCAGTCAGGGCATTTATTTGTGTGATGAGCACAGATATTTGTTCCTGGGTCATGGTTGTTTTCTATGTATTTAAGTATTTATATGTATCTATCTATTATATATATCGTCGTCTAGTACCTGCAACACAAGCCTTACTGAGCTTACCGTAGGACTAGGTCGATTTGTGTAAGATTGTCCTGAATGTTTATTTATTTATTTATTTATAGTGTGCCCAGCTTATGCGCGAAATATCTGCCACTAACAGCCCTGAGTTTTAGCTAAAATTCGGCAAATATTAATTTCAGCTAACACGCTAAACCAACACAATCACATTGCCCACAATTAAAACTCATAGTTAAACATTAACGTACGAAAATCTCTCCGAATCGAAATATATGTAATATACGAAATTTTAAATTTTATCAAAATTATCATGCGAATAATCTATTGTCGGTTTGTGATTTTGTTTAACCAGATTCCCATAAACTCACTGAATTGAAGTATTTAGATATTTCTATGTAATGTGTCAAATATATATGTCTATAAATAAGTTAACGGTATTATAAATAACAAAATCAAAATGTGTTTAGTACAAATATTAGCATATTACACTTCACATGTACGTGTATATGGAACCTGCATCCAACTGCCAGTTTATTTAACTGGCAGTAGCTGTATGTATTTACAGCTGCACTATAAAGTACCCAGTTCCAACAATCAGTTTTTAATAATTGGAATCCTAAAATTCCATGCCAATGTCAAATTTTGTATCCATTTTATTGTATTTAAAATATTTTTCTAGCACTTACTCGAATTGTTCTTGGCATTTTTATGATTTTATCGTTTTTAATTGTAAAATAAATAAATAAATAAATATTTCGGGACAATCTGACACAAATCGACCTAGTCCTACGGTAAGCTCAGTAAGGCTTGTGTTGTAGGTACTAGACGACGATATATATAATAGATAGATACATATAAATACTTAAATACATAGAAAACACCCATGACTCAGGAACATATATCTGTGCTCATCACACAAATAAATGCCCTGACTGGGAATCGAACCCAGGACCTTCGGCTTCATAGGCAGGGTCACTACCCACTAGGCCAGACCGGTCGTCAATTGTGAAATATTTTATTGTTGTTTACACCGATAACATTAAATATCATTCAAGTCTATAGTCAAAAACCATTCTTTATTTGTATTGTAATCTAAATTACTTAAGAAAAATTGTTTAAACTAAATTATTGAAAATGCGCCACATGGTAAAGACCAAATAGAACCTTGTCAGTCTACATGTACATTTGCCACACATTTACGAAAACAAATAATGTAACATTTAATCAAATTTCGACTTAATTACTTTGTGGTTACCGACTATACTACTTCTTAAAATACCTAAGATGTAAAATTTGACTAAAATGAACCGATGTCCATGATTGTCTGTGATGTGAATCATGGGTCATTTATTAAAATATTAAATTATTATGTAAAAATGTAGTAGCATTATTAATATAATGGTTTCAGAAATAAAAACGCAGATGCAGTTTCTTTTTTTTTTTTCAAGACAGTCGATAGTTACTTTCGGGCCGATTTAGACTGTGAGTGACTTGTGAGACCAGAGCCATGAGTGTAAGTTTTTAACGTAACTTTACGTCACGAACGCATTTGCGTTTCCCATATAAATAACATTACCACTTACGCGCTCGTAAACGTTTTTAAGTCAAAAGAAACTTACACTAGAGCCTCTGAACAGGCGCAAATATTCTTCGCCGTAGGTAAAAGATTTTAATTTTCTCTCTATCGTTTAGACACATGCACTCATGATGATAAAAAAGCAAAAGCATAACTAAGACTACAGTCATATGATATTTGACAAGCATTATTACTTTCACTATTATGAATAAACATTAAAATTGGGTATACCTAATTTATAAAGACATGAACGATCACTATCACGTAACAATTAACGGCCGGTGATGACACACAGCAGACAAGATCATACTGACCTCTCACCTGATCCACAAACGATTCACCACTTCACACGTTTGAGGTAATAAAAACAAAAACATATGTTATTTCCATGGGTAGCCATCTCGCATTGTGTTCTCGTGTTTGTCATTCCATTATCTATTGTTTCTGTGTAAGATGACGTAAGATGCAGTTTAGTGCATTATTTTGATTAGTCGCGAGTTCCGGGCAGGCAAGTGTCGCTGCACTGGAGATGAGGGTGAGAGCCTGAGAGCGCCGAAGCTGCGCACGGCACGCAGGCGCGGCCCGCGGCCCGCGGGGCGCCGGTCGGCGGTCGACGGTCGGCCGCCCGCCCGCCTTGCCTCTCCACTTTCAACACTCAATCTAAATTATTAAGTGTTTTTTTTTTATTATATCATGAAAGTAAGGCTAGGGCTAATAAAGATACGCAGCATTACGATTGATGCTAAACTTCAAGATTTAAGTTATTATTTATCATTCAATGTCGACTGAGACAAATGACGATACATGTTCCAAGATAACTTAAAAAAATAAATTAAAATGGACTATGGTATTTCAAAATTACGAAATCGTCTTAGCTAATTCACTTACAACTTTTTGCTGATCTATGACTGATTAAATAAAACTGTCTGTAAGTTGTATTTTTTTTTATAAAGATGATTCGTTTTTAAGTGTTTTTAAGTTTAATTGTTTTTAGAATATACGTGTCGCAGTTGTCTATTGCAACAATACATCAATAATTGCTGTAGCCAGTAACTATAGGTACGCTGTATTTTTAGGAGACCGGAAATTCTCGATTGTGTTCTATTAACTGCTCTTCACAGTAAATTTAATAGATGAATACTACAGTCACAAATAATTATATTACGATATTACTCCTTTCGAGATTGCTTAAAATAATTAATTAACATTAATAACTAAATGCTTAAAATAATTAACAGTTAACATTTTTTTAACTAACAGTTAACTATGTAAGAATGAGTTAAAATATTGCAAGGTTGCCGCGGCCAAGCAGCGCGTTCGATCTACAAAGCCAGCAATTATGGTATGAGAACGCGCGCGCCTTTGGACTCCTTAAGTAGGTATTAGGCATTAGTGATGGGTTGGGGTTGGAGCTTGGAGCACAATTCCACATTGTCATGAACAGCTTGGGTCATTAAAGTATCTCCTCATATTCTTGCTGTTTCATTTACATACATAGGTACATACATTTTAGCCGTATGTAGTCCACTGCCGGACATTAGGCCTCCACAAATATTACTTGTCATCTTGGGGGTAGTTGCCATAGTCGCCCCGCTTGGCAGGTGGGTTGGCGACCGCAGTAGCTGTAGATTGGGTTTCATCTAGGTTAATACCTACACTTTTAATTTTAACCTTCCAGTAGAGTTCAGTTCTTATTAATTAATTATCTGGCCTTTACTTTCCTCGTTGGTCCTCGGATAACAGAGGGTGCTCTTTTCATGACATATGACCATCTGAGTTGTTTATCGTGTTCATAAAAATGGTTGTAATGACCAAGCAATGTCATATGAGTAACAAATTAAATTAAAATGAACTTGCAATGTCAATAAAACAGATGTCGGCTGTAGGCACTAAATCGCCCTCCCGTTACCGACCGGGTTTCCCGCCAAAATCGTCATCACACTCAATCTTCACGAACAATGTTAAAAACAACAATGGAGACGAAGAATAAAAAATAGGCTACTTAAACATACATATTTCATTTGTACGTATTACGTCCCGATCCTTTGCTCGTGTTTAATGTTTTTTTTTGTTTTTAGTTAAGTAGTTATTAACGAGGCTTGAAAAATCCTATATATATTTTTTTTATTTAGCTTGGAATATCCTTCAGCAAGTTCATTGTAGCGGGATTTAAATGTACGTACCTACCTACTTGCAAAAGATATTTCCATTATCCAACCGAACCAAAATCCAACCGAATTGTATTGTGATATTGATTTTTGCATCGCTTCATATTATAAGACAGTGGTGCGTTAGAATATTGCCGAATAGTTCAACTATAGGTAAAACTTTGACTATAGTAGTAACCTTAAATACGATCTTATCCTACTGTATGTTTTTTTTTTCAAAACTAACCAATTATTTCGTGTTTGATCTAATAATGATCTTACATACGTACACTGTTTCAGGAGGATACGGAGGCAGGATTGTGGATAGCAGTAGTACTTAACATATTAAATAAATATTTATTATGGTGATGTTGGTGAATGACTAATAAAATAATTGTTAAGCTTACAGTGAATTATTGTTGAGGTTGCAGTCCGAATATGCACTTTATCACCTTGACAATAGAGGCGTTGTTCCGATATTTGTGACCACCTCCACAGCACCGATATATCTGATGGCGGCTGTACATAAGAGTAGCCAGGCATGGGGAGATCCCTGATTACTTTAAAGAAACCTATATGTTCTGGATATTGCATTGCACATACAATTCATACAAATTATACGGATACTCTATAAGCAGTTATCGCCAGCCAATCAATTACTGAATTAGTCATACTCATAAAGTTGTTCAATACCACAGTTTGTAGCTTAGGTTGTATGTACGTGCCTAATAAAGAAAACTATATACTATACACTTTCCTGCTTAAAAACTTCAAATTGAAAAAGAAAGTCCATCCATTGTTTTAAAATCAACAATCAAACGATCTTGCATTTGTAAACAATTATATAAGACTTTTTAAGTGCCTAGCTAGGGTTTCCACCTTATTTTGACACAATTACAGTATTTTATACACTATTTTACAATATGGATTTCTGTAGGTAATATTGATTCAATCTAATTTAGATTGACTAATTATGTTCATAATTAATAAATATAAAAACGAGTTGTTAGACATAACACAAATAAAATATATTTAAAAAATATACCTTAGGTATTGCATTGAATCACGAGGCCTTGCACAAAACAACACGTCAGGAAGTTAGGAAACTCAGTAATTACTGATAGGTACGATATTCTACAATCACATGTAAAGTGTTCGAATTTTTCCAATTCTCGTTACGTTGCGATGTGACATAAACCTATATTTATCTATTCACTACTTATGGTAAAATATCGTGGTTTTATTTTAAATAGAGAAAACTCATGAAATAAAACAACTAAAACGGATTAAATCGCGTATACTAATTTAAACTTCATTCCGACGTTTCGAACCCTTTAGCAGCGTTCGTGGTCATCAGGTGGACTGAGCAAAAATATTAATTTACCTCCATCCTCAAAAAAAAATACGCATATATAAGTATACGCGATTCAATCCGTTTTAGTTGTTTTATTTCATGAGTAATAATCGCGGCAACCGACACAATATTAGAGAAAACTCTTTTTCACTAAAGTATTTAGAAACGCTAGTTTTTTAATTTGGGATTACGTGTAACGTGCAGGTACCTAGTCTCGTGTGTAATTTCAAATGTGTAAAAATTGCGAATAATCATGAAAATGGACTCTTTTTTTGTAATAAAACACTATAGTATCTAGAATAATATTTCGATATTTTTTCGAATTATATTTATGTAGGAGCATTTACATGATATGGTAGGTAAGTTAAGTAATAATCTCTCTGTGCAGACACCCGACTGATTGAAACAGTACTTACCTACATTAAATAGGCACTTTAGATACTTGTAGTTACTACCGGTACTAGAACGGGACAACCCTTACACTTAATAAAAAAAACAACGTAGCCATTCTTATTGCGATTGTGAAGAAAGGAATCGTATACGTAACGCTATAACAAAAAGGCAAGGACCAGGATTGAAAAGTAATAAATGAATGTTACGCTCGAATAGACACAGGGAGGACGCGTTGAATAGCGAACTTTGAAATTCCAAAACTGTATAATTATCTGCATCTCAGTTACTCGAATAAGCAAGAGCTATAGAGTCAATGACGAAATTTCTAATTTTGATGTTCGCGCATCGTCGTAGGTCCTTGGAGTTCCCTTAAAATAATTAACATTTCGTGGGATTACATTACTATATTGTTTTTGCACTGTGAAGCGGGTTACACAAATAGAATAAAAAAAATATTTATCAATGTTGTGCTGGGTTTAGCAGGAAATGTGATAAACGAATGATTAATTTAATAAAGTACGTATTAGGTACCCAAGACGAATATATACAATAGACTGCTAATCTAAAAGCACGTGCATCATCAATCTTGATTGTTCTGTATGGGCTAGGGCAAGCCGCTAACTAGCTTGGGTAGGGTAGGTACCTTTTTATGGTTTAGGAACTTTATTTAGGAATTTAAGACAAAAATGTCTAAATTTTAATTAAAAAGTCAAGGCGGCCTTTATGGAAATACCTCATGAATGGAAGATTGCGTTAAATAGGTGAACATGACCTGCGGCGCTACCGCGAAAATCAATATTCGTAAATTTTGGACGATTGTTTCTGTCACTCTCATGACGCCTTAATTGGAGTAAAAGAGATAGACGCTCGAAACATAAGAACTTCGATGTTCGCGGTACCGGGCCTGTCCTGTGTATAGTTAACTTACTGCCATGTACAAAGGGTCATCTAAGCTAACTATTGCCTAATTAATACAAGTCCAGTACTATTGGGATAATTATTCATTTTATAACAGCATCCTTTAGCATTTCATGCTTAGTTACTACCGTGTCGCAGTACACTAACACAGCAAATGCCAATCGATCAGAATCGTATGTTAGTGCGACAAGGTACAATTACAAAAGTCCAGCACAGGAATCAAGACAAAGTTGTACATAATTCGTTCATCTATTTGCCTCTTTATCGCTTGTATTGTCAGGAGCGATGGAGACGGATGTGGTAAATTTATGAAGGGGAGGATCAGGTTTAACTAGTTCAACTGACCTGCTGTAGGTGGCGTGCTACGCGCGGGCTGGTAGACGCGGGCGCAGCCGGCCGGAGGGAAGAGACTGCCCATGGCTAATTGGCTGTGCTCTTGCGACTTGTTTGATAACACACTGTGTTTTGACCTGCTAACTGGCGTTTTATTGCTTTGTTATTTCGTTTGCACCGTAGTTTTATGTTTTCTTACTGTAAAGTACTGCGATGGTAGCTAGCAATGGAATTAGGTACGTCAAACACCTGGAAAAATGACAATTAAACTTTAGTTAGGTACTTAGAACGCTTAGAACAGTCACATACAGATATAAAGGTGGTACAGGGTATGAGATAAGTGTGGATGTAACGCTCTGCAAGGGCACAAGAAGATTTAATTAAAATAATTTCATTTAATGCTGCCAGTATTCTCGGCACCATGCCAAAGGGGCCCGTTTCGGATCGTAACGACGTATTTAAAAATTTTATTACTAATATTTCTTTAGTTTAATTGTTTAGGTTGTTTGTATAATTGATAGATGTACTTAATTTTAAGAAAGTCCAATATTTAAATCTACATGTTCATATATATATGAAAAACTCCTGGCCGTATTAGTGAATAAGTAGTTGTTTAAATAATTTGTTACTATGCTCTTAAATTATGAACAAGTTAGTATTTGCATTTTTTTGTTTTTCTTTAAGATGCTAAGCGGTAGGATGTCAGACAATCTGAGGGCCTAGCACGAAAATAGAAGTTCGAAAATTTCGGGCATCCTTCTCTTTTACGCATAATTAATGTGACCGCGACAATAGTTCGATTTTCGGTAGGCCTCCTGTTATCGTTTTTAAGATTGAGTTCATTTATTTATGAGGTCATGTCACTGCTGTGGCGCTACCGCGAACAACGATATTCGTAAATTTCGGACTTTTACTTATATAAAATAGGTGATAGAAATATATGCGATACTGATAGAAAACTGAAACACCCTATTATAGTTTTTTTGTTTTTTTTTTACATCGCCTATAATTTTTCTACTTTGCCTAAAGATTGACTGGTAGATATTACCTTTTAAGCTGCTGCTTGTTAAGCCCACCTTTTGTTTTTGTGCAATAAAGTTTAAATAAATAAATAAAATGAAACTAAAAAAAACCTTAATTCTGCTTGCGTAAAGCTGCTTTGCCGCGAGGTAACATACCCAAATGTTTTAAGTTATTGCAAGTTTCCACCCCATGTGTAGGGTAAATCGACGCATGCGTACTGAGGCGCCGGCGGTGGCCTATTGAGCACAACTTGCCCACGAAACTGACATCTACAGCGGTGTACCATTTATTTTTATAAAAAATACCAAGATTCTTTAAGTATTTGTCGCATAAGAGATATGAATGAGGACCACTTCGTTCTCTCTCGAGGTAAGCAGTGCATATAGTTTACGTTTTAGAGTTTCTCGAAACCGATGATGGAAAATCGATAGTGATATGACAGAAGTACGAGTAAGCATAACCTAGAAAAGTGGATATTTTGTAATTTTTGTTTAACAATTGCCTGGTAACTTGTGTATGCGCGTGTATTGTGGATGGCGCGTGATGCGTGCTTGTTTTTGACATAGATATTTTTCGCCTTCCCATGCAAGTTAGTCTAAGTGCCTACATTACTTGAGTTTATTTTCATAGTGCAGTTTTGCGTCAAAATAATTAAATTTGAGCATTTCAATGCCATTTTAAAGATATTAATTACAAACTTCTTTTACATTAGTACATGAAGACAGAATTCCTGAAGAATTATTTATTACTTAATTTTTTATTTTTACTATACATAAGTGTAAGTTACACGGTGATGTATAATATATTAGTTATTATCTAAATATTATAGTAACTATTAATGAATGGGTGTTTATCAGGTGCTAAGCGATAATAAAATATGTACCTACTCACATAGACAGATTTAGTGTGAGGTTTTCATGTAATTGTACCGACATATAAAATTATAATTAGCGAGCCCAGTGTTCAAATTATAATATTAGATATTATTTCAGGTCCTGACCCTGCTGTTCCTGACGCTGATCCCCTGGCCGGGGCCGTCGGTCTTCAAGATCACCTGCTCACGTGACAACTCCAAAATCGTGCGGAAGGTCATCCAAAACAAATGGCTCCCCGTTTTAGAAAGGTTTCAAGTAAGTGTTTACAGTTATTTACAGTTAAATCGAGCGAGTGTGTGCTTTTACGCGAATGGTTTTTTGAGATGATAGCGTAATGTAATTTTTTTATAGAAAGCCTTTACCGCTTTTACGCAAAAATAGTAGTTTATGTATCTGTGCATAATGAAGGGCATTACAACAAGAGTGTGGGTTTATGAAACGAGCCGAAGGCGAGTTTCATAATAATATCACACGATTGTTGTAATGCCTAATTATGTATAGTTACATACACTACTTTATCTACACACATATCATTAAGTGTTTTAAGATGGGTTCAGAAACCGTAGGGAAATGACTTATTACTAGGGTTACTTGTAAACATTAAAAAGTCAACGAACAAAACAAATGACAGCTTGGAACGGCGGCGTTGCGTATTTCGTATCTCAGTCAATTTTTTTTTAAACCATAGACAAGCGAATGAACTCCCTATTCTACTGACACTCGAGTTCAAATGTCGTTCGATTTATATTAAAAAAACATAACGAATTGGCGTTTCGTATCAATGGCTGTTTTAATATCTATAGATACTAGATTAGACACCCCACTTGAATTTGACAGCTATTCCAAATTTAAATTCATAACCTACTGATTTCAGTAGGTAATATTAACATTACCTACTAAAATCTTTCTGATGGTTGGTAATGCTGGTCATTGCCTACGGTTTCTGGACGCATTTTAGAGCACTTATGACATGTACGTAGATAAATACTTTTTCTCAAACATGCAATGAAATATTGTCTTTACATTCCTTATAATAGACTCGGAAGTATGGTTTTTTGGGCGCGGCAACTGAAGGGGACAGAAATGGAATTTCATATAACTTTGCAGGCCTAGGCCTGCAAAATAACTTTTTTCGAATCCATACAGAGGCAAAATGGCGGGTGTCATTGCAAACAGCTGATGTAAATTTTAATACATTTTGATTTCATTTAGTTACTTGTGATTTTGCAAATTTAATTTTTTGAAGCATTTCTTTTATTTCATTGTATGTTTGAGAAAAGCACTTTACATGCCTTGTCGTGAAATCGGATTCCCGGCCTCGTATCACTATCCAGTATATACCCACTTGGTCGGAAATCCTCATTTTCCCGCCCTCTGATGTAATGTACTAATTTGATCAATACCGTTATGGCACGTCAGTGTATACAATTTTACCATACTGATATAATTGGACATAATTTATAATAACATAAATATTCCACTCCTCATCTATAGTCGTATGTTCATCAAAATACTGATTGAAACTTTCAGGATTAACATTATTTATTATAAATACTTAAGCGGAACTTAACCGCGTAGGTATATTAAAATTACCTCGACGTTTCGAGAACGACATCCTCGTGTTCTCGGACGAAGACTGGCTACATTTGACATCAATATCTTCTTCTTCACTCGGTCGACACAGTACACTTAACGATATCGGTATTTTTAACTTGCGGTATTTGACGCCTTTGCATTTACTAATATTTTTATTTATTTCAATGGCTTCACGAACTTTTTCTACTATAAAAACGACGATCGGAGGCATAATTTATGATGTTAATATACGCGTTTCAGTCCCGTTTATTTGTCATAAAATATGTTAATTGTGTATAAATCTTCATTACGTTTCCTCAACGTACGCCGTTTATGACAGAATATAAAAAGAAATGTCACGTATAACTTTTGTAAAATAATATTGACTTCCTGATGATTTATTTATTAAGTAAATCTTAAAATTACATTTTACAAAATAATCGCATTTCTAGATTATCGCTTGAAAAAAAAAACATAATTTTCCCGGGCCAAATCGTCTGTCAGGTAAAACTGCCGCTGGAGTGTCCGTTCCATCCCGCGCGCGACATCTTCGCGCCGCAGCACGACGCCAAGCTGCAGCACCGGCCGTCGCAGTGGACCTGCGCCTTCTGCGGCAAGTCCTTCTACGAGGAGCGCCATCTCGACACACATTTCGACCAGCGACACAAGAACCAGATTAACAGGGTAACTATATGTTTTGATACACGGCTTCATTCTTACCTGCCAGTGTAGGCGCGTCGCGATTTTGAAGATAGAACTCACCCCAAAGACCCTTCCTGAATGGGCCAATCAGGGGAGCGCTGGCGTCGTAGAACCGACGCCATTTGTTTTGCTTCAGTTGTTTTTAGTTTAGTTGCAAAACCGCTTATACTATCTTCAAACCAAACAGACCACTGAGCCAATAAACGCCGGCGGCCGCAGGGATGGCGGCATGTCGATACTGGATTTATTTAAATGTCGATAAGATTGATTATATTTTCATTGCTTAATTATGTAATTTATTTTTATGTTTTTATATATGACGATCAGTGTTAAGTGAGGTTACAATAATATTTAAGTGATTAGTTATTATTTAATTTTCTATTCTATCCTATGATCGAATTACCTAATAGTTTTGATATTTAGTTCTCCATTAACTGCACTGGGTTACTTTGATCGGTGTTTGGAGGTTATAATCACTGCCCAAGAAGTACAAGTCCGTTCGTTAGGTAGTTTAAAAGTCGACGATCAATGTTACTCCTTTAGTCTATGGTAACAGGTTATAGGCCTAGTCTACGTGTAATCTATAATCTAATATGTACATATATATAGATTTTATAGAGGAGAGACGATTATAATGTATCAGTTATTACCTACTTTATTTTTCTTTGGGATAGCGTTTATAAATTTACTGAACTTTATTTCATAATGACTGCGCATACGAATATCAGTACATATCTTGGCTAATTTCTGACCATTTAGAGGATTTGCGCGGAAGCAATATATGAATTAGGTAACATATTATGTAACTAATAATTAGTTTCTTAACTACAAACTACAAGATCAGAGATCACAATAGATAACGGGCTAAGTAATAAATAAGTTTAATATATATCTATTCTGTGGTTTGTACTTATTATTAAGTGTTCAAATTTAAACAAACAACATTGTTCGTTTCGTAGGCAGAAGACGCAGTATGCCTCGCAGAGTACTGCGACATAATGCGATGCCAAGTGCTGGTCGCGCACGGGCTGCTGAGCGGCGGCAGCGGGCCCAGCACGGACATGGAGGTGTGGCAGGACGGCGAGGCGGCGCGCAAGGCGCTGGCGCCGGCCGCCCCGCGCTCCGTGGCGCGCGTGCCGCCGCGCCGCCGCCGCGCGCGCCGCCCGCCCGCACCCGCCAGGGACTGCCCCTCCACTGAGCTTGACCCTGATGTAGTAGGTAAGCAGAATTGCTAGCAAGGGTGCCGAGTAGGTAGGAAGTTTCTATGTAAGCTAGCCGACACGTAACAAAAATTGCTCCGAGCGTATTCACGTACCTCTTTGTTACCTCTACTTTCTGATCAACTGATCCTTAGTGAGTGTAGTGAAATGGTGTAGTGGCCTGGCTATGAAGCCGATGGTCCTGGGTTCAAATCCCAGTCAAGGCATTTACTTGTGTGATGAGCATAGATATTTGTTCCTGAGTCATGGGTGTTTTCTATGTATTTAAGTATATATATGTATCTATCTATTATATATATCGTTGTATAGTAGCTACAACACAAGCCTTACTGAGCTTACCGTAGGACTAGGTTGAGTTGTGTAACATTGTCCCGAAAATATTTATTTATTTATTTTAATGATCTACTACCTTTAGTAGAGCCAGAAGAGAAACGCACAGAGGACAGTGAAGGCGACGCGAACCAAACCTCGGAGCTGTGCGACGCAGACACTGTGGAGTCTTCGTTGCCACCCGACAGCAGGCAACGGAGGCTGGCCGATCTGCAGGTGATTTACATGTTTCTAGAAAGTGCATCTTGATCTTTTATCGTAGGAAATAATCATGCCAGGAAGTTTACTCACGAGACCGTTCTTCCCGTATTCTCTTCATATAATTAAATTTTCCTCGTGCTTCTGGTGTATTATGTTCATAGATTCCTTGACTTTTTCCAGGCCGAGCGTGCTGCCTGCGACCCTGCACGTCTTCAGTTACTCAAAGTGCGGTGCGAGCGAGTGGTTCACTCCTGCATCGCCACCTTGTTATTGCATCTGACGCAACACCAGTTTACGGAGCTTGAAGGTATGGGCACAAAAGGAAATCATTAATTGCTACAGTTGGTTGTATGATAAATTCTTAGGGATAACACTTCATTAACATCACATTCATAAACACGATAGGATATGCACTTACATATGAATACATTTAGGCGAAAGAAAAAGGGACTAACATCTTGTGTACCTATAACGACTTCCTAGAACTCCTTGTCTTAATTACCTTTCCTTTGTGTAGATGAGATGCAGCGCGCCGTGTGTTGGTACCTGAGCTGCGACCGCTACTGGGAGGACACGGCGCCCACGGCGCGCGCCTTCCCCTGGCCGCTGCTGCTGGCGCTCGCCACGGGGCTGGCGTTGGCACTGTGCATGTGCTACTACATCATATGGATCGTTTTCGAGTGAGCTTACAACTGACATTTACACTTGACAACGCTGCCAATATAGTACATTGTTGCTCAGGTATAGAAAGTAAGCAATATATAGCTTTCCTTCCCTCCTTTTTTATTTTTACTTTTTTTAAACATGCAAAGGCGTTTTACACATACTTACATAAAAAACGCTTATATTCGCATAAAGGAATCTACAATAATACAAATTCACTGGGCGAATTTGACGTTATATTTTTTTAATTAAACGCTCAAATGTAATGTTGGTCTCATTTTTTTTTAAGAGTTACTAATGTCAAACATAATCGACCAATAGCAGAGTAGAAAGTAAAAAAGGCCGCAAAACACCACACTTTACTTTGCAAATCTACATTATTGGACTGTTTTTGAATAGTGCTACTAAGTGCAATTTCTACTCTCATTTCAATCCATCTTTGGCCATATTTCCGAGCAGTGGCGTGAAAAATATGTAGGTAGTCTTACTGACGAGTTCGGCAACGAGCTAATGAAATTAGCCGAAGAATGAGTGAAGCTAAAATAGTGTTGTGACACGGTCGTGGGAAAAAAATCATAGGATCATCGCAGGGTCAAATTTTGTGTCGCATTTAAATAAGATGTTCAATTGTTTGTCCAGTTCTGAGGAAGGAAGCGTGGCGGGCAGCGCGTCGGTGTCGCTGACAACGCAGTCGTCGCCGGCGCGCGCCGAGCGGCTGGCGGCCGACGACGCGCTGCTGGACGACCCCGAGCACGACGACCACTACATCTACGTCACGTACCCGCCCGAGCTCAAGCGCCGCCTGCTCGAGAGGTACGCCCGCAACGTCACGCTCATCCTCCTGACGCCCTTTATTAGGCAAACTCGCGTCGATTGATCTAATTTAAATCGGGTGCACGCTTATGAGGATAGCATCAAAACTCAAAATTCTTTTAAACTCATAATTCTTTTAAAACTCATAATTCATTTCAACTCAAAATTCTTTTGAACTCTAAATAAATAACTCAAAATTCAAAATGGCGAGTCTAATTTTTAACTTGTTACGAGTAAAGGGTTGCAGATGCACATGTTGATGCTGATTAATAACATGAGGATTTACTTGACTACTTTCTAACTTCATGGACAACATTTCGACTGCTATTTAGCAGGGTGTTTGCTGAGCTCTCTTGCAGTTTGGCTGTATATGATATCACTTGCTCCGCCTGTTAACACTTCGACTTATTAATGTTAAATTTAATCACCGAAGTTGATTTACATATATAATACATATAACCATATTAAATAGATTTCGTTAACCAATGATAATATTCAGTGTTTTCTTATGTTAGTGCCACTACATAAGAAAATACATAAATAGGTCTGTCATATAAAATAATATTAAATTAGGTTCTTCCGTAGATAAAGGGAATAGTTCTGTAAAGTAGATGTACCCGTAACAGTAACAACCATACATCATTTCATTATTTGCACTTCGAAATTTTCTAGTCGATCGACGACGGACCGCGATAAACTGTGGTTCATAGGTGTTGACTGATCGCTGTTGTTTGTTTTAGCTGCTACAATAGAACAACTCGCCTCTGAGACCCGACGTGTCCACCTTATGTCGTCGTGCATGCACCTTTTTTGTATCAAGAAAGTAGATTATTAGTATGTAGATATTTTTAGTAAATGTAAAAAAACCTAATAACATCACCAAATTCAGCCTGCTCTAGTGTTTGACAGCAGTCAGAGACACTAGTATTTATTTAGCCCTGTAAGAACTTATGTAGTATTTATTTTTATTTCATTATTTAATTAGGCATAGGTTATATGTTATGTTACTTATTAGATGAAACTTCCACCCGTGTTTCAAAGGATCCGAAGTAGAAAAGTGAAATAGTTTTCTTTAATAGGGTTTAGCCGTTGCCTTATTACCCTTGTTGTAAGTTATTTAGTGAGTATTAAATAACGCTGAAAACGTGTTAAGTTGGCACGTCCGCCCTCACAATGATGTACCTATTTATACGGGTAATCTGAATACTATATATTTGAATAGCCGTCTCAATATTGGATCATTTGTAGGTACAGTCAACCAATTTGATTTATAGGCCACTTCGTGCTTTGTCACAGTGAAAATCTATATGAAAGACGCAAAAGATCTCTTATTAACGTCACTGTGACAAGGTTCGAAGTGGCCTAGAAATCAAATTGGTTGACTATACCTACCTAGTGGTTGAATGACTAAGAGTGAGTATTTTTCATAGGGTATAAAACGATATTGGAGCTTATTAATTACATGGGTTTCTATGTATTTGTTGATATTCAGGTTTTAACTTTAATTTTGGCACCTTAATATTCGGATTCTAAAATATTCCTGATTCTAAATAGAATCATATGATGTGCTGACATATGATATCGACGATAAAGGTACCTATCGGTATTATATACGCATTTTTAGATACACTGCAATTTCAAATATGAAATATGAACACTTTAATTAGGTACAGTCAGTTCAGCTGCAAAGAAAAGGTATGTACCACCCCGCTATACGAGTTTGTAGGGCACGGGGGTACCTTTTCTCTGCAGCTGACTGTACCTTGTTTTTAATTATTTTAATTATCCTTACGTTGAATTTTGATCGTATTATTTTACACTACGTCTACATAATAAAATAATGCCTGGCAGCTCCACTACCAGCAATACTCGAGTTGTGATAGTGTTTTACTTATTTGGCTAGGATTTTTTGTTGTGTTTTATTTGTGTTGCTAACTTTAAGCTTAATATAAAATGCCTTTAGGTACGTTTCATTAAGTTAATTGATATCAATACAGAAAAAAATAACCCTAACGCAGGGATAAACATTTTACAATGTGTTTATGTATATTAGTATAAAATAGTTATACTTTAACCAGCCGTAAAGCCAATCGATATGGAGAGAGTCGCCTTATTGTTAGTACCTATTGCGCGTGTTCTAGTACCTTGTCTGCTAGTCATAAGTTTACAGTACCTAATGTATAGAATAGGACCTGCTGATGATTGTAAATAAGCTATATTTTTTCCAGTTACAGTAATTAGAATAATGATTACAATGCGATTGATAGAGTGACAGCCCGAATGCTCATCATTTACAATCACCAATATACTTACATAACCTAATTAGCATTTGTAGAATACACAAACACCAAAAAGTAGCTACATTCATTATGAATTTGAGTGAGAGCGGCCTAAGACTGAGTGCAGTAAGATTTGTCCGTATTTTCATATTGTGTTGACGCCCTTTTGTGGACTACAATAGTCCGGTTAACCAACTACCTTTTATTAACTTAAGGTAATGTAATTAAGAATGTGTTAAAAGTGCTAATAGGTTATCAGTGAGATTGGCATACTTACACAATTAGATATTGCATTCCGGTTGACTGAAGGTTATTGACACTGAATACTTTAATCATTTAAATATAGCACGTTAATTGGACTGTTATAAGTGCTTATAATTTCATATACAAGGCATCTTCTTATTTTTGTTTAAATAGTCAAACTTAAACCTAGATAATTTCTAGTGCTCAGCTCTCAAATTGTACGTACCTTTTCCCTTTTCCATTAATCTGATGAAATGCTTTAACGAGACTGAGGTAAAGCATAGGAAGATTTTAAGAATCGTACGCGCACTTGACTTACAATAGTAACGTGCACTTTTCATTCTAATCGGATAATTATGAAATTGTAAAAAGTTTGTTAAATAAAAATATAAAGTAACATGAGTTTTATTTTATTATTTATTACAAATTGTACTCAAATCGGCAGTCGTTTTATATATAGATGTCTAAAGTACATATTTACAATTCAAACCCGAAGATACCAACTAATAATTACTGCTACAAACATTTATTCTTATTAAATATACAAAATTTACCGACTGGTCAAAAAAAGTCTACTCAGTGGCAAATTAAAAGTTGTGTGAAAACAATTTTAGTTTTCATAGCGACGGAAATATTTAGGCTATCTACAAGGATAACAACAAACAAACATAGGAATTTATGGTGCAAAATTTTATGACGGGTAAGGAATTCCTATACCGATAAACTAATTTATCGATGCTTGTCCTTTATACTAGTGATACTTACAAACAAAGTAAATACACGTTTTTATTAATAGTGTAAAAATGACTTTAGAACCTCCTCAGTTTTTTTCGTCGGTTAAAAAGCATACATAATTAATTAAATTGATCCATATTCCTATATAGGAACTCCCTATCTGTGTCCTACATTTCTGCCCCTTGGAATCCCATGTATGGTAATATAGTATAGGTGGGTACTTGGATGTGTCTTAGGCGTATTTGACGCCCTTCCAAAACGCATTGCTGTCGACGAGGCACTTGCAGCCGCAGCCCGTGGGGCACGTGTCGTGCTTCTCGAACCTGACACAACAAGAAAACAGCATTACACCCTATCGTATTATAACCTATCGATATGGCGTGTGATGCCGGCTGATTAGAATAGTACCACCCCATCTCCTCCCGTGGGTGTCGTAAGGGGTGACAAAGGGAAAAATCCTACGGACGGGCAGCAGCATCCGTCGAAGCCCAATCTACAGCTACTGCGGTCGCCAACCCGCCTGTCAAGCGTGGCGACTATGGCAACTACCCCCAAGATGATACAAGTCATATTTGTTGGAGGCCTATGCAGTGGACTGCATACGGCTGAAATGTATGTATGTATGATGATATGGCAGCTATTAAAACTTCAATTTTTTCCATATATTTTTTTCTGGATTGTATTTTTTTTGTAACCGAGCCAATTTTCGGCTGCACTGAGGAGGAGCAAGACGTCGAGACAGACGCTAGCAATTAAGATAATGATATTGATATTTTGGTAGTAGTCCAAAATAGTGGCGCCCACCACTACAAAATAACTAGAAATTAAACGGGTACGAGTCATAGACGTGTCTTTACATATTTCGCAATAGGTTTTGGTCTCTCATTAAGGCTGCACGTCAACAAAGCATCGGTGTTTTGTAGAAAGGTCTCTTTGATCTCAAACAAGCTTGATTTTTCACGCGGCATACGGGCGAGCTGCAGGCTTAGGACAATCTGTTTCCTTTTTAATTAACATAGGTGTATAGAGTTGGGGATTATATAAAAACGATTATAGAAGGAAGAACTAGAAAATCGCAGAGGTCGTAGAAGACCACGACGTGCGTTTCTAGATCGAGCCAAAGAAAAGGTCAACTTCATGACGTATCAAGGGCTCAAAGCATTAGCGGAGAATAGAATGGAACGGCGATTACTCCACCGACAAGAGCCGGGCTCTCAAATTTATGATGATGAGTTAGAAGAAGTCGGATAGTCTATCTCGCCGGCCTGTCGCGCCGGTCAGTCAGGCGGCGGCAGCACTCACCAGGCCTGCACGTGCGCGGCGTGGCCGGCGTGGCCGCAGTAGGCGCAGGCCAGGGCGCGGCCGCGCACGCCGCGCGCGCACACGGCGCAGCGCAGCGCCAGACGCCGGCACGCCGCGCACGCCGCGCCCGCGCCGCGCGCCCGCAGCCCGCGCACGCCGCGCCCAGCTCCGGCCCCGGGCTGCTCGCCGGCTGCCGCACCGGCACCAGCTTCATCACCTGACCGCAGATTTGTATCATTTACGTCTCTCCCGTTGGGAACTTTTATTTTCATAGCTATCTGTACCCCAAACGCGTTTGTTCCACGTATAGCAACTGCTTGTCGCATTTTTCCCCACTCGGAGATGGTTTTCATTAATGCATATCACCATCCGCAATTTTCCCCGCCCGAACTTCAACCGATTCGGGTTTTTGATAACATTATAATTTCATACACGATAATTTTCCTATATGAATCGACGAGGCTTCTATTTCTGGGTGATCTGCCCTTTGGCATCCAAAGCTACCTAACAAACCCTAACCTAATCTACCTATTTTTTACGATATGCATATTACTTTATTTATCAGTGACAATATCGAAAAAAAAAATCTGCATAGATAGTAATTGGGTGGGGAAAAATACGAAAAGTGACATGCATGAAAAAATACTCGAGTAAAAAAAAAATTGCGAATGACACTACAGAACAAATGCATTTGGGGTACAGATCTAGCTCCCCTTTATGCACAGTTTTGCCAACCAAGATCTGACAAGGCACAAATGGTGTACAGACTGGTTACTGAATTAATAAAATCAAATGTTGTTTATATTTATGCACTTAAGATTGTTACAGGATGAAGCCTATGGATATTTAATATATTGCAAAGGTTAATTAAACAATAAATAATGATAAAAAATCTAGGGTGGAAAGTATTATACTACTATAGTTACTTTTGGCCACGGAGTGGTTCATTTCAGGTCAGAAGTTGAAACCTACAGTGTGTTATCTTATATCGTGAACGTGACCGAATCTCAAGCGAGAATGCGGACCGCAATAAATCACCGCATTGACGAACACAAATGTACGTTGGCATTAACGGTAGTTGCAATAACCACCTTAGCTTAAATCAAACTTTTAGATTATAAGTATATGAAAATACACACCTCAGTCCTCTTATACAACAGCTGCCACCGGTGCAGAATATCGGCGTACACTCTCTTGAAGCAGTGGTACTGGTGCACCGCGGCCTCGTCGAGCACGCAGGCCGACAGCCGCTCGGACTTGGACACGCTGGAGTCCGTGTAGAAGTTCTCGGCCTCCGAGCACGAGCTGCTGCGGACGTTGAGGAAGCCGTCGGCTATCTCGCTGTACTGGTTTACTGTGCTGTACGGAGAAGTTCCATTTCCCTACAAATATTACCGAGAGAATTAGTGTTATACATAAATACACGAGTATGCGAGTTTGCGCAGTGTTTTTCGTAAGGACATCAGAGCTTCCAAAATCGCAATTTTGCATTGAATGAGTTACTAACAAAATAAGTCGTAGGTCTATACCTACATATGTAAGGATTTTATAGTACATTAAAATCAGATCATGAAGGAATATTAGATACAAAAGTAGGACTTTAACCACTGGTACCTGATCAAAGAACATTAGATAGGGACTAAGAAAAAGGAAAGAAACATCACTAAGTCTCGATGTGACACCTTTGACAGTGAAAGATGGAGTTAAGAATGTAAGACTTACGTAACTAGAGTTACTGATGGTGGACTGCGAGCTCCACTTGCTGCTGTCGTTGAAGATGGAGAACGCGCACGCCAGCATCGCCGCCATCTGCACGTCCAGCGCCTTGGCGTAGTGGGATATCCTGGAATACAACATTTTATGACATAGGCGGCAAACGAGCAGACGGATTGCCTGATGGTAAGCAATTACCGTCGCCCATGGGCACCCGCAACACCAGGGGAGTCACAAGCGCGTTGCCGGCCTTTAAGGGGGGTTGGAGCTCTGGGAACCTTACTCACCATCAGGAACACAACACTACATACCTGAAAGGTAGCAGTGCTATTATGGCTGTGGTCTTCTGTAAGGAGGAGGTACTTCCCCAGTTGGGCTGCCCTAGATTCAAGCGTGATGGTAACCTCTCATTGTTGGACGTAGTTTAAGGACATACCCGGGTCCAAACAGCCTTGATACATGTATTAAAAAAAAATGCTTTAAGACATACATCGGGATAATGCAAGTCTGGTAAATAACGCAGTATCCACACAACACGAAACTTGAAAGATGTTTGAACAGAACTGCGTTCGCTGGCGGGAAATCTAAAGGCGACATTTGTTAGTTACGCAGTAATCCATTATACTGTACTAAGCACTTACAGCGACTGCAGCAGACTGCAGCAGAGCGGATGCTGCGCCCAGCCCATGCTCTCCTCGCTGGAGACAAAGTGGTCCACGGGCCGCGCCCGGAGCGCACGCGCCGCCAGCGCAGCAAGCCGCCACGCGTGCGCCAGCTCGCTCTCACCTTCCGCTGATGCTATTCTTGCATTCTCAGCACACATTTCTACACAAAAATAGCAAAGTTAACATTTTAGGGTTGTGTACCCAAAGGTGCCAAAAGAAACACTACCTCATTTATAGCAACGTCATTCAACGGTAAAAAGTTTTGCCCAAAAATTACAAAACATTTATACATGATTTAAAGACGGAATCTCTACGTCATTTACCTACGTACTTTTTCGTTGAGTAGTCGGTTCAGCAGGGACAGATCTGGCGCAACGTAGAGTACGACTCGGTTGACTGCTAGGCGTACCGTTAGTGTCTGTACATGATACAGTACCTTCTGAATCATCCGGGTTGATGACGTACTTCTCGGCGAGCAGTCGGTTGAGCGGGAACAGGTCGGGCGCAGCGTAGAGTACGACTCGCGGCGAGCAGCCGGAGATGCTGCCCCGGCTGCGCATGCTGCCCGCGCGCCGGCCCTGCGCTTTCTGCACCAACATTATCACAACAGTTATTTGTTATACAAGGGTACAAAATTTGTTTTTACCTTCTCGTGCTAATATTGAGACTCGTTAGAGAAAAAATCCAAAGAGTGGAATCTTGAGCATTGGGAGGGTTTCAAAGGACGAGAAGGGACACTTTGCTACCGAGTGAAACACAAGTTTTCACCCCACTACTGCAGGAAAAAAAACTCTAAAACTTTAAAAATGTAAACAAAATTATTGGCATCCATCATTTATAATTCAAAAACATTGTAGAAAAGAACATTCAACCAGTTAATGTCAAAAAAACACTCGATTAGTTTTTTTTTTCTTTATAATAAACTATTTGTATGAAATTACTTTGCATTCTTGTGAATGAAGTGCAACTTTGCTATCTGTTTTTAAAGAATAAAACAGTTCTTTCCGAGTTAGTGAGGTAAAAATGAATGAGTTAAGTCCGCTACAGTTTTACACTTCTGATAAATACATAAGTGTAACACCTTAAAATTTCTATAAAAGTATCACACTAGGCATTTCGGATATAAAGCTACTACGACCAAATTTTATTAAATGTGTTTGCGAAATTAAGTATACATTGGCGGTAATTCTTAGTTTCAAGCTTTTAAGGGAATTGCGTCTGTTGTACTTACCCAACGATCTTGAAAGTAGAACGTTGTAATAGAATTTGAAGTATGCCTGTGCAGTAGCTGTGGGAACCCAGGTGCGTTGGTCGGAGATGGGGTAGTGGTGGCGTGTGGCGACACAGAACCGTACCCGCTACCGAAAAGGTTCGGAATAGTCGACAGAGAGGACATAGACCGCGGGGTCCCCGCCTCGTGCTTCAGGGATAGTCTTCGAGTATTCGAGGGACGATTAAACACGACCAAAGTGCTGACTCCGCACCATTTGGCCCCGCAAGTGCGGGGGAAGGGGATACAGGCGTCGCCGGCGTTTTCGCTCTCGGACTGGCTTCTTTGACTTGACTTCATTGAGTCGGAATCGTCGCTAGATTTAACAGGGATCTGCAAACCATAAACAGATAGGTTAAATGAGTCTATAAAGGGTAAATTTACGTAAGTGTAACACAAGTCACCATTTCATTGACTGTTTATTTGATTTAAAAATTGACTTGGTTTTACTAAGTATAAAAAAAATAATACTTGAAATAGCAGATTATAATATGTTTGAATTTCGGCAATAACTACAAGAGTTATTTTACTGTTGCTCAATGGATTCCAATAAAATTAGCAAGTTATTACCTCATCAATAGATGTGGCTAACGTTTTTAAACAATGCAACAGACACCTTTGCCCTTCCTTCTTCTTTCGATGGGCAGTCCTGTTCAAAGCTTGTAGTATGTTTATAGTTGTTGTACTATCAATATTAGTCCCTGAGAGCCATGAGAACTTCGGTATAGTTTGTTCTGGTACATTTTTAGGAAAAGCAACTTGGAGGTTGGCAGTGTAACCATTGCGTTCCGAGTGTATTTGACATATCCTCGTTTCTGTGTTCATGTCAGTTACTTCAATATTTGCCATTTCTCTTATAGATTCGAACTCTTCATCTATTGATGTTGAGTTTGAAGTTGTCATCTTAGTCTGGAAAAAGTTAGTTAGCCATTGGTAAGTGGTATGACAAAACTATAAATGGACAATACTTTATATTATAATATGATAAAAGATAAAACATACATACCATTTGTATATCTTGTCCTGTATTGTCAGATCCATCATTTATAGACTCAACTGGTGACATTGCTGAAACGAAATGCAATCATGTTCATATATTTATTAAGTTAGATCAATAATATAAGTGTATTGGTTTTATTATGCTCACTGTCACTACTGTCATCCTCTTCAATCTCACCATCATTAGGTAAATAATGGTGGCACATTTTAAGCAATGAGTGCTGCATGGCCCAAATCCGTAAGGACTGGTCTCTGCCCCATGTTACTAGCTGGTAGTTGTCTGGAGGTGTGTTTGGCCTCCACACCATTGTCTGTACCGTGTCTGTATGTCCTACAAGCCTGTGTGTTAAGATATCAGCCACCCAAATGCCAATGACTCCAGCTTGTTCCACCCTGGGTAGTCCACCCCATCCAACTCCTATAGTCAATAAGCCACTTCCAAATGGTGTGTAAATTGCTCGCCAAACTGGGAAATTAGTATTAATAACATTCTCTGGCCTCCTGGCATTGTTTATATCAAAAAACTTGATGCTTCCATCATGGCTAGATGTCACCAATTGGTATTCATGGTGGGGGCTCCAATCTACACCATGAATTTTGCACAAGTGAGCAGAAATATACTGGAATGGTGCACTGTGTTTCCGGTAATCCCAAATTTTAATATCTCCATCATGAGCTGTTGCCACTATGTGAGATGCCACCTTGTTCCACTGAACTTGAGAGGCTCCAGCTGCAAATCAAACAAATAAGTTTAAAGACGCCTATATATCTTTTAAGTCCTTGTAAGGCACAGTCAAGTCGCCTTACAAATTAAAAATTCTAAAATAGAATCAGTCATATTAAGGGCGACAGGGCGATATACAGTGTAGGGCGAAATTTGAGATAGTCAATAAAGTAAGTAATACTTCCATTTGAATAGAAATTTGGTTTAAAGAAATTTTATTTGTTTCAAAACAAATAGAAATTACTCCTCCTCCAATAATAATTCCGCTAATTGGTAACTTAACGATAAAGTATTTCTATTACTATGCAAATCTGATCTTACCAACTGCACACAGTGAGATAACTGGTTTTCTGGCATCCCGGAGGTCCCACAAGTGAGTGAAAGTATCTATAGAACATGTTGCTATTAAATTATGGTCTTGTCTGTGGAAGTGCGTGTCGCTGACGACCCGAGTGTGCCCGCGAAGAGAACAAATACACGCCAGATCATTGCCTGCCCGCCATTCGTACACGTCAACGCGCTGATTACTCTGGAATATGAAAGATTAAACTAGGGTATCGGTGTTACATGATAACAGTAGGTATTGTAAAATACCTATATTAGATTTTATTTACCGCAATCGCACAAAGCTTTTGCCCGTGATATGTTTGACACCACTCCGCTCCAGCCGCGTCATATTTGCTGTGACGCGGGTACTTTTTAATAATATCACCAGCATCTTCTTCTAAATTGACTTGCTTGATCGCTAGCCATCGACGTCCAGCTAGTAACACGTTGTTACCGGAAAAATCAACAGACATAGCAGTAGCCTGCAACTCCCGGTACTCCCATTTCATCAGCTCTGAGCTCCAATGCACAGACATTTTGTTTTATAGTTATCGAAATACTAGTATGCACAACATTGACAATTTCTAACACACTATAAGAATACAATTCATGATGATTGATACCAAAACAAATCGCAATTATTAGGAGTATCAGCACACTATTATTATAAAACGTCAACTTGACACATGTAATCAGCTGTCCAAAGGCGTTTTATTTAACTCGAATGTGAAGATGATGATCAAGGAGTGAGCATCAACTCATTATTTATATTCTTTGTCCCCCATGTTTATTTCGAATTCATAATATTTGTAAATCTCAAAATCGCATTATGCTTTCGTCTCTTTGAAATAATAATACATAGTCTTTACAGCTTTCTGACTTTGAGGAATATTGCTATTTATTTATTGTGAGGCGCCTAAAACCCATTAACTGCCGGTGCGGTGGACTGCCGGTGGACCGGTGGTTACTTGTCGTAAATACGTTTCTTACTTGTCAAAAGTATGGGGATTCTTTGGCGGGAATTTGAAAAAGGCGGTTGAAATTTTTTCGTGGGAAATTTAAATTTTGTAATTTTACTGGAAAAGTTGTGTAAATTTAATGTAAATAGTATAATTTTGTATAAATAGTGGTTCTACGTTTAAAATTAATGTAAATATCTGGTAAACTATGGCCGAAGACGTGGTAGCAGAACTTGAACCCGGAGGGGAAAGTTCCGACGGCCAACCACCGGCTAAGGCGGCTAAGGCGACTAAAAGACTTTTAAACAACAGTGGCGGCGGGTCCGTGAGTAAAGACAATGAATTTAAACCGTATTTAAAACCAGGTTATAAAAGACTTTATCCAGAACATGCTTTGAACTGTGAATTCAAAGTGTTCGTAGAAAGTGACAATGACGAAAAACTGGGCAACAAGAGTCCAATTTATTTAAATCACATATTTACACAAAATGTTAAAGGTGTTCTGTCCGTGCATCGGGTAAACGCTAACAAGCTGGCTGTTATGTTCAAACAGTTCAATACGGCGAATAATTTCTTATCGAACGAGACTTTTTTGAAAAATTACCACCTCAAGGCTTACATTCCGGCAAAAGAAATTGAAAAAACGGGAATAATTCGTTTCGTCCCTACAAACATTTCTAACAAGGACTTATTTACCAAATTGTCATCCAACTATGATATTCTTGCTGTAAGACGTTTTATGAAAAAAATTGGCGAGGAACGGGTACCACTGCAAACTGTAAGTATCACTTTCCTCTCCAATTCTCTACCGGACAGCGTCCAGTATGATCTTTTCTCGTACAGAGTCTTTGAATACGTGCCACCATTACTGCAGTGCTTCAAATGTTTTAAATTTAATCATGCAGCTAAAGTATGCAACAGTAGACAGCGTTGCTCCATTTGTTCCGGGGACCACTTCTATAAAGACTGTGACAAACCCACAGAGTTGTGTTGTGCCAATTGTAGCGGGCCTCATTTGGCGATATCAAAGTCTTGTCCGATAAAATTAAAAAAAATCACGGAGAAAAAGACCAATATTACGTACGCTGCTAAGACAGAAACTCGTAGTATCGACTTTCCAGCCCTAGGGAAAAATGTAAGAATCTCGGAAAAGAAATCATCAGACCATACCCTCGCTCCTGCGCCAGCAGAGAGGCACAAATTTGATCTCAAGCAAGAGTTACTTCAAAATACTGGATTAATGAATGCGCTCGTAGCCACCCTTGTACAATTAGCCAACAAGACAGATTCCAATCCAATTAATAATAACGTAATCAAAGACATGCTAATTCAAAACATCAAATAATGGATTCCTCGCATATTCGTATTGCTCAATTTAATATTCAGTCAGTTACAAATAAAAAACCGTTGCTAATAAAGTTTTTAAAAGAACATAATATTGATGTTTGTCTCCTTAATGAAACCTGGTTAAAATCTACATCAAGTTTTAGAATACCTAATTATAATATTTTCTGTAAATACGCTAAAAATGAACATGGTGGAGTTGCTATACTTATTAAAAATATATACAAGCATAAATTTATCCAGACTGATTTTTATGAAACTATACAGAATGTAGCAGTTTCGATTGTGACCGACAGAGGGCCCTTATCACTTTTATGTGTGTATTGTCCTCCTAATCGTCCACGTTTAAGATTAACTAGACTTAAACATATAATAAATAGTTTACCAACCCCTGTTATAGTATCAGGAGACTTTAATGCGCATCATACAGCATTTGGCTGCGCAACCAATCAATCCCGGGGTAACACCCTTTTTGATATAATAAGTGACTTAGATTTGTGTATTTTAAACGATGGAAAACCAACGACTGTTACTTACCCTAATAGAAATCCTTCCGCGATAGATGTTAGTTTTTGTAGCGCAAGTATTGCACCCTTGTGTGAGTGGCAAGTCCACGATGACCCTATGGGCAGCTATCACTACCCTACTATAATGAACATATTGATTTCCCCTGAACAGTATCAACTTAATGACCCAATAGATAAATTTTTATACAATAAAGCGGACTGGAATAAATTTAAGGAGCTTTCAGAAGAAGCATTTACTAATTTTCCCTTTAATGACAACAACCCTATAGAGTCGTATGATAATTTTATTTCTAAAATCAATTTGTTAAAATTAAAATGTATTCCAAAATTTATTAATAATAGAAGTTTTATTAGCAGAGCGCCCGTTCCTTGGTGGAACAAAAAATGTGAGGATAGCGTCGTTAAGACCTATGAAGCTTTAAAGTTTTATAGGGCCAATCCATCTATTGAAAATTATATTACATATAAAAAACTCGTTGCTCTTAAGAAAAGAACAATAGCAGAGGAGAGGACTAGTAGTTGGCGTACTTATTGTGCTTCTTTAAATCGATATACACCGATTGGGACTATATGGAGTAATATCAAACGTTTTAAAGGTTCAAAATGTAAAGCGGTCAATAAAAATGATGAATTTATAGCTCCGTTTATAAACAAATTAAAGCAAGGTTCTAACAATGATTTTTTTTCTATAGAAAATTTATTTAATTCCAATAACGAAAATGACGAGTCAAAATATCTTATTGAACCATTTACTTGGGAGGAATTCATTGTAAGTCTACAATCTAGAAAAAATACTACCCCAGGCTTAGATGACATACCATATCTGATAATAAAGCAACTGCATACTACTGGTCAAAAAGTGTTGCTTCGAATTATGAATTTACTTTGGTCTCAAGGGCAAATACCTATATCCTGGAAAACACAATGTGTAATACCTATTTTAAAACCTGATAAGCCTCCTAATGAGCCCAGCTCTTATCGACCAATTTCACTATCATCATGTGTTGGTAAAGTTTTTGAAAATATGATAAAAACTAGACTTGATTGGTATATTGAAACAAATAACATATTACCTACTTTTCAAAATGGATTTCGACGAGGTAGAAGCTGTTCAGACAGCTTCTTATCTCTTATATTGGATTTGAAATTGGCTAATTACAACAAGTCCCATGCTGTTTGCATATTCTTGGATGTGCAAGGAGCATTTGATAATGTTGACCCTACCATCTTAATAAAAGTACTATCTAATGTCAAAATTCCTGGACAATTATCCAAGTGGATATTTAATTTTTTGGATAACAGAAGGCTGTTTATTAAATTTAATAACATATTACATGGACCACATCAAGTTTCAAAAGGTACAATGCAAGGGGCAACGCTGTCTCCTTTAATATATAATTTGTACACCAGTGAGATTAACTCATTTGTAAATAGTTCTAATGTACATATACTCCAATTTGCAGACGATCTAGTAATATATTCTATTAATTCAAATTTAGATATAGCTAAAAATCATATTAACAATGCTTTAAACGAAATTTACGTGTATTATAATAATTATCTGAACTTGAAGATAAACCCTGACAAAAGTAAGCTTTTAATATTAAGCAAGGACACATCAAATGTAAATATTGTATATAATAGTGAAATAATTAGAGAAGTCCCTTCTCATAAGTTCCTAGGTGTAGTTATAGATAATAAGTTAAATTTTGATTTACATGCTAACCATATAATTACCAACTCTATTAAAGGATTAAACATTATGAGATGTCTTGCCGGCATTTCTTGGGGTGCTGATCCTCAAGTATTATCCTTACTTTACAAAGCTCTTGTCAGAAGCCACTTTGACTACAGTTTTCTTGTACACATGCATACTGACCACACACGTAAATTAGAAATTATTCAGAATAAAGCTATGCGAATCATATCAGGGGCAATGTGTTCAACCCCAATAAGAGCAATGGAAGTTGAAACTAAAACTATGCCTTTGCCTGTAAGATGGGTGTTGTTAGCTAATAGATATTTAATTAAAATATATGCCAAAAATAACGAAAGTGTAATTAAAAAAATAAAATCTCATCCCAGAATCCCAAAGTTAACAGCATTACTCTTTCAGGTGGAAGCTAGCTTTTGTAATATATATAAGAATGAATTATGGCCATGTTATAAAGACAGCTTTAATAGTAAATTTTTAAACATTACAGTATGCACTAAATCTATTTATAACAAAACTGACTTCTTAAATTTCTTGTCGCAAATTCCCAATTATTATAAATTATACACAGATGGTAGTAAGGCAGACTCTCATGTTCGAAGTGCAGTTTATGATCCTCAGGCTAAATTTGTACAAAGCTTTAGATTACATGATTTGTGTTCCATATTCACAGCTGAAGCATATGCTGTATTTGAAGCCCTGAAAGTAATAATTAGAGTTTCATATGAACATAAACATTTCTTTGTTTTTACTGACTCACTTAGCTTAATTTATACTTTACAAAATAATCAATTACACTATAAAAATAATTTCATTCTGTATAAAATTAAAGAAATGTTACTCATTTTAAAAAGTAATAATGTAAATATTAACTTCATGTGGATACCATCTCATACTGGTATAACTGGTAATGAGGTTGCAGACAAAGCTGCCTATTTAGGTATAAATGAATTAGATGTAAGGTGTAGTACTAAAATTCCAATGACAGATTGTCAAGTATCTATTAAAAATAGTGTTGTGAAGATGTGGATTGATATATGGACAAGAGATAGAGAAACAAAAGGAAAATGGTACGCAAGTATTCAGTCTGAATTACCTTGTAAGCCTTGGTATGAGAAAATCAAGATGGGAAGCCGTAATTTTATAACCACCATCAATAGA
This sequence comes from Grapholita molesta, assembly GCA_022674325.2. Classification (NCBI taxonomy): domain Eukaryota; kingdom Metazoa; phylum Arthropoda; class Insecta; order Lepidoptera; family Tortricidae; genus Grapholita; species Grapholita molesta. The sequence continues at coordinate 14,244,311 of CP053124.2, read as the reverse complement.
TTAAGATTTGGTCACAACTGTGCACCAGCACATTTAGCAAGATTTTCAATAATACCCGATGGCACGTGTCCTCACTGTCAGAATGGCAGTGTTGGTGATGTTGAACACCTTATATTTAAATGTGGAGTTTTTGCATTTGAAAGACTTATCCTTGCAAGTGAGTTATGTGAAGTTTTTAATAATAATGTCCCCCGCCGCCTAACTGACATTCTAAAAAACGCCGACAGTTACGTTCCGTTATACAATTATATCAAAAATACAGTGCTTAAGATTTAAAGTGGAGTGTTTATTTAAGTGAAGTGTAGATTAACTAGTACATTTAACATTAACTCTTTAAAAGAAGTTCTTAATCTAACCAAATAGAGACTTGGCTTAAAGGACTAGTTTCCAAGCCATAAATATTATAAAAAAAAAAAAAAAAAAAAATGTCAAAAGTATGATTCTTTGGCGGGAATTTGAAAAAGGCGGTTGAAATTTTTTCGTGGGAAATTTAAATTTTGTAATTTTACTGGAAAAGTTGTGTAAATTTAATGTAAATAGTATAATTTTGTATAAATAGTGGTTCTACGTTTAAAATTAATGTAAATATCTGGTAAACTATGGCCGAAGACGTGGTAGCGGAACTTGAACCCGGAGGGGAAAGTTCCGACGGCCAACCACCGGCTAAGGCGGCTAAGGCGACTAAAAGACTTTTAAACAACAGTGGCGGCGGGTCCGTGAGTAAAGACAATGAATTTAAACCGTATTTAAAACCAGGTTATAAAAGACTTTATCCAGAACATGCTTTGAACTGTGAATTCAAAGTGTTCGTAGAAAGTGACAATGACGAAAAACTGGGCAACAAGAGTCCAATTTATTTAAATCACATATTTACACAAAATGTTAAAGGTGTTCTGTCCGTGCATCGGGTAAACGCTAACAAGCTGGCTGTTATGTTCAAACAGTTCAATACGGCGAATAATTTCTTATCAAACGAGACTTTTTTGAAAAATTACCACCTCAAGGCTTACATTCCGGCAAAAGAAATTGAAAAAACGGGAATAATTCGTTTCGTCCCTACAAACATTTCTAACAAGGACTTATTTACCAAATTGTCATCTAATTATGATATTCTTGCTGTACGACGTTTTATGAAAAAAATTGGCGAGGAACGGGTACCGCTGCAAACTGTAAGTATCACTTTCCTCTCCAATTCTCTACCGGACAGCGTCCAGTATGATCTTTTCTCGTACAGAGTCTTTGAATACGTGCCACCATTACTGCAGTGCTTCAAATGTTTTAAATTTAATCATGCAGCTAAAGTCTGCAACAGTAGACAGCGTTGCTCCATTTGTTCCGGGGACCACTTTTATAAAGACTGTGACAAACCTACAGAGTTGTGTTGTGCCAATTGTAGCGGGCCTCATTTGGCGATATCAAAGTCTTGTCCGATAAAATTAAAAAAAATCACGGAGAAAAAGACCAATATTACGTACGCTGCTAAGACAGAAACTCGTAGTATCGACTTTCCAGCCCTAGGGAAAAATGTAAGAATCTCGGAAAAGAAACCATCAGACAATACCCTCGCTCCTGCGCCAGCAGAGAAGCACAAATTTGATCTCAAGCAAGAGTTACTTCAAAATACTGGTTTAATGAATGCGCTCGTAGCCACTCTTGTACAATTAGCCAACAAGACAGATTCCAATCCAATTAATAATAACGTAATCAAAGACATGCTAATTCAAAACATCAAATAATGGATTCCTCGCATATTCGTATTGCTCAATTTAATATTCAGTCAGTTACAAATAGAAAACCGTTGCTAATAAAGTTTTTAAAAGAACATAATATTGATGTTTGTCTCCTTAATGAAACCTGGTTAAAATCTACATCAAATTTTAGAATACCTAATTATAACATTTTCTGTAAATACGCTAAAAATGAACATGGTGGAGTTGCTTTACTTATTAAAAATATATACAAGCATAAATTTATCCAGACTGATTTTTATGAAACTATACAGAATGTAGCAGTTTCGATTGTGACCGACAGAGGGCCATTATCACTTTTATGTGTGTATTGTCCTCCTAATCGTCCACGTTTAAGATTAACTAGACTTAAACATATAATAAATAGTTTACCAACCCCTGTTATAGTATCAGGAGACTTTAATGCGCATCATACAGCATTTGGCTGCGCAACCAATCAATCCCGGGGTAACACCCTTTTTGATATAATAAGTGACTTAGATTTGTGTATTTTAAACGATGGAAAACCAACGGCTGTTACTTACCCTAATAGAAATCCTTCCGCGATAGATGTTAGTTTTTGTAGCGCAAGTATTGCACCCTTGTGTGAGTGGCAAGTCCACGATGACCCTATGGGCAGCTATCACTACCCTACTATAATGAACATATTGATTTCCCCTGAACAGTATCAACTTAATGACCCAATAGATAAATTTTTATACAATAAAGCGGACTGGAATAAATTTAAGGAGCTTTCAGAAGAAGTATTTACTAATTTTCCCTTTAATGACAACAACCCTATAGAGTCGTATGACAATTTTATTTCTAAAATCAATTTGTTAAAATTAAAATGTATTCCAAAATTTATTAATAATAGAAGTTTTATTAGCAGAGCGCCCGTTCCTTGGTGGAACAAAAAATGTGAGGATAGCGTCGTTAAGACCTATGAAGCTTTAAAGTTTTATAGGGCCAATCCATCTATTGAAAATTATATTACATATAAAAAACTCGTTGCTCTTAAGAAAAGAACATTAGCAGAGGAGAGGACTAGTAGTTGGCGTACTTAATGTGCTTCTTTAAATCGATGTACACCGATTGGGACTATATGGAGTAATATCAAACGTTTTAAAGGTTCAAAATGTAAAGAGGTCACTAAAAATGATGAATTTATAGTTCCGTTTATAAACAAATTAAAGCAAGGTTCTAACAATGATTTTTTTTCTATAGAAAATTTATTTAATTCCAATAACGAAAATGACGAGTCAAAATATCTTATTGAACCATTTACTTGGGAGGAATTCATTGTAAGTCTACAATCTAGGAAAAATACTACCCCAGGCTTAGATGACATACCATATCTGATAATAAAACAACTGCATACTACTGGACAAAAAGTGTTGCTTCGAATTATGAATTTACTTTGGTCTCAAGGGCAAATACCTATATCCTGGAAAACACAATGTGTAATACCTATTTTAAAACCTGATAAGCCTCCTAATGAGCCCAGTTCTTATCGACCAATTTCACTATCATCATGTGTTGGTAAAGTTTTTGAAAATATGATTAAAACTAGACTTGATTGGTATATTGAAACAAATAACATATTACCTACTTTTCAAAATGGATTTCGACGAGGTAGAAGCTGTTCAGACAGCTTCTTATCTCTTATATTGGATTTGAAATTGGCTAATTACAACAAGTCCCATGCTGTTTGCGTATTCTTGGATGTGCAAGGAGCATTTGATAATGTTGACCCTACCGTCTTAATAAAAGTACTATCTAATGTCAAAATTCCTGGAAAATTATCCAAGTGGATATTTAATTTTTTGGATAACAGAAGGCTGTTTATTAAATTCAATAACATATTACATGGACCACATCAAGTTACAAAAGGTACAATGCAGGGGGCAACGCTGTCTCCTTTACTATATAATATGTACACCAGTGAGATTAACTCATTTGTAAATAGTTCTAATGTACATATACTACAATTTGCAGATGATCTAGTAATATATTCTATTAATTCAAATTTAGATATAGCTAAAAATCATATTAACAATGCTCTAAACGAAATTTACATGTATTACAATAATTATCTAAACTTGAAGATAAACCCTGACAAAAGTAAGCTTTTAATATTAAGCAAGGACACATCAAATGTAAATATTGTATATAATAGTGAAATAATTAGAGAAGTCCCTTCTCATAAGTTCCTAGGTGTAGTTATAGATAATAAGTTAAATTTTGATCTACATGCTAACCATATAATTACCAACTCTATTAAAGGATTAAACATTATGAGATGTCTTGCCGGTATATCTTGGGGTGCTGATCCTCAAGTGTTGTCATTACTTTATAAAACTCTTGTCAGAAGTCATTTTGACTACAGTTTTCTTGTACACATGCATACTGACCACACACGTAAATTAGAAATCATTCAGAATAAAGCTATGCGAATCATATCAGGGGCAATGTGTTCAACCCCAATAAGAGCAATGGAAGTTGAAACTAAAACTATGCCTTTGCCTGTAAGATGGGTGTTGTTAGCTAATAGATATTTAATTAAAATATATGCCAAAAATAACGAAAGTGTAATTAAAAGAATAAAATCTCATCCCAGAATCCCAAAGTTAACAGCATTACTCTTTCAGGTGGAAGCTAGCTTTTGTAATATATATAAGAATGAATTATGGCCATGTTATAAAGACAGCTTTAATAGTAAATTCTTAAACATTACAGTATGCACTAAATCTATTTATAACAATACTGACTTCTTAAATTTCTTGTCACAAATTCCCAATTATTATAAATTATACACAGATGGTAGTAAGGCAGACTCTCATGTTCGAAGTGCAGTGTATGATCCTCAGGCTAAATTTGTACAAAGCTTTAGATTACATGATTTGTGTTCCATCTTCACAGCTGAAGCATATGCTGTATTTGAAGCCCTGAAAGTAATAATTAGAGTTTCATTTGAACATAAACATTTCTTTCTTTTTACTGACTCACTTAGTTTAATTTATACTTTACAAAATAATCAATTACACTATAAAAATAATTTCATTCTGTATAAAATTAAAGAAATGTTACTAATTTTAAATAGTAATAATGTAAATATTAACTTCATGTGGATACCATCTCATACTGGTATTACTGGTAATGAGGTTGCAGACAAAGCTGCCTATTTAGGTATAAATGAATTAGATGTAAGGTGTAGTACTAAAATTCCAATGACAGATTGTCAAGTATCTATTAAAAATAATGTTGTGAAGATGTGGATGGATATATGGACAAGAGATAGAGAAACAAAAGGAAAATGGTACGCAAGTATACAGTCGGAATTACCTTGTAAGCCTTGGTATGAGAAAATGAAGATGGGAAGCCGTAATTTTATAACCACCATCAATAGATTGAGATTTGGTCACAACTGTGCACCAGCACATTTAGCAAGATTTTCAATAATACCCGATGGCACGTGTCCTCACTGTCAGAATGACAGTGTTGGCGATGTCGAACACCTTATATTTAAATGTGGAGCTTTTGCATTTGAAAGACTTATCCTTGCAAGTGAATTATGTGAGTGTTTAATAATAATGTCCCCCGCCGCCTAACTGACATTCTAAAAAACGCCGACAGTTACGTTCCGTTATATAATTATATCAAAAATACAGTGCTGATGATTTAAAGTGGAGTGTTCATTTAAGTGAAGTGTAGATTAACTTGTATATTTAACATTAACTCTTTAAATGAAGTTCGTAATCTAACCAAATAGAGACTTGGCTTAAAGGACTAGTTTCCAGGCCATAAATATAAAAAAAAAAAAAAAAAAAAATGTCAAAAGTATACCGACCGATCGTTAAAGTAAAGATTATTGTTTTATAGACTTGAAAAATATAAATAAAATGTTATTGATATATAAACACACGGTTGTATGTGGATATACATATGGCCAATGTTAATAATTACTTTGCTATGGCATTAAAATTCCGGAAGTTAAAACAATCGTTGTTTACCAATACAATACCCCGGCTTTTAGCAGGACTTTTGTTTATTTATTGTTACTGCGAATATATCATATATTACGTAGTCCAAATTCAGGTAGCAATGTCAATACTCTTGATTGCTTATTTACCTAAATGTTGGATGCCAGCAACTACGTATTTTTCAACTTTTTCAGTGCGGTTTTCCGTCGTTGGATAAAGTGCCCAATATCGAACCAGTTTATGCCTTGATTTTTGCTGATCCCCACCTGCTGGGCCGCAATGCGCATTGGATGGATAAATGGCGCCGTGAATGGCAGATGCATCGTGCATTTCAAACTGCCATTACTTTACACAGACCAGAAATAGTGTTTGTTTTAGGTGGGTCCCAACTTATTATTTGCTTGTGTAACAATACATTTGAACATTTTTTTATAATATATATGTAACACATTTTTGTTTAAGGGGATCTATTTGATGAAGGTGATAAAAGTTCAGAAAAAGAATTCAATGAATATGTACAAAGATTTCATGAATTATTTAAAGTGCCTGAAGGAACATCTTTGCATGCTGTTGCTGGAAACCATGATATTGGGTTTCATTACAAGTAAGTTACATTATCTTATTTGTAATCTACACTAATATTATAAAGGCGAAAGTTTGTGAGTGTGTATGTTTGTTATTTTTTCATGTCTAAACGGCTGGAGACATTTAAAAAAAATTTGGTATGGAGTTAGCTGACACCCTAAATTAACACATAGGCTATGTTTTTTCCCTAATAAACTGCAGGTAACACCGCAGGGCACAGCTAGTTAAAGAGAAATGTGACTTATGTCTAGTAAAAGGGACCACTTAAAGTGGTGTCACATAATTAAGTCACCTGAAACTAGATAAAACAAGCTACACTTGATGGACACCCTTCTACCTTAAAGCTATGTAGTGATTGGTACCAAATAAATCTAGTTACTTGGTCTAAATATGTATATAATATAATTCACTGTCCAAAAAAAAATGCTGTTTAATTTTTTTTCAAACTACTTATTATCATTATATACCTATAAGTTAATCATAAATCATGGTTATGTATTTTAATCATATTTATAGGATGAGGAATGAACTTGACTTATATGTATCTTATAAAATATTATTACTCTTAAAATTTTTTCCAATCAAAATTGTTTTTGTACTGATATTTTATTGCCTTAATTAAGTGCTGTAAATAAAAATATAATAAAATAATATAAATAAATGTTTTAGGAGGTAGGTAGGTAGGTAATATTATTTTTTCCAACTGAAATAATACTCTTACACAGCATTCCTGCACTGTCATAATATAGTATTATACCAAAATATTATTTTTGTATGTAAGTTGTGTTATACATTACAAACTATAATTAAGATTATGGTCCATGAATGCTAATGAACAGGACCTTTTAGAGAAAAAGATCATAGGTTAATATTAGAAATGAATTAAATGAAAAAGTAATGGATTGTTTGAATAGTAATGAAATATGTTATTCTTCAATTTTGATATTGTCGGCATTCTGTGTTTAATGAATGCATTAAAATGTAATTGCTTTACATAGGAATCACTCAAAATGTTTAGATTTATTTGCACTAATTCTGATAAAATAACGAGTTACGCTGGTATTTTAGGTCATGCGCACATTATCGCTACGGACCAGCACGGAATGCTACGGCATGACGTCGCGAAGGCGCACACTAACGACATTTACTGCCATTACGTCCTCAGGCATACCAAGGCATGCCTAAAGCGTGAAATACACACAAGTGGCGTAAGGCATAAGACACGGTGCCGCGCCTGCGTCACGCCGCTTGAGTGTAATTTACAGTAACGTCGTCTTCGAACATTTTGTATGAAAACGTTTTGAAGCGACATGAGGCACGCAAGCGGTGCCGCGCCGTTTGAGTGTAATTCAAAATACGTCTCCTTAGTACATTTTGTATACAAACGATTTGAAGCGGCATCGTCCCTTATGCCTTACGTTGCTTGTGTGTATTTCACGCCTTAGGTATGCTGAGGCGTCTTTAGGCATGCCGACGCTTTAGGCAACCCGAGGCGTCTTTAGGCATGCCTACTTAGGGGTTGCCATCACGCGTGTAATTGTGTGTTAGTAATGATCGTTTGGGATTCATTGCTCATTGCTATTCTTTCTGAAGAAGAAGCGCCAGGCACGGACAAATCCCATTCTTGCCTCGGCGTCCCGAAAACCACCGAAGCTTCTCGAAGCTTACCGCGGCGTCTTTAAATACGCCTAGCGCTGCTTAAGCAAGTCACGGGCTGTCGAAGTTTCCCGCGGGTTGCCGCCACATCCTTAAGGAACAGTCTAACGCTGCCCAAGGAATGCCAAGACGACCGTAGGCATGCCGGGCCATGTCGATAATGTGCGCCGAGCCTTATAGTTTCAAAGGTTAGTCGCCTTTTTCGATTTTAGTGATATTACCCTCCTTTTATAGTGTGTTGCTATCTCCATTTCTCTCATGAAGAGGATGTGTGTTGGCAGAATAACGCCGCACCTCTCCGAGCGCTGGGAGCGGCGCTTACGCGCGCCGCCAGTGCGGCTATTGAGCTTGCGTGGCGTGCACTTCGTGATTCTCAACTCCATGGCGCTGCAGGGCGACGGCTGCGAGCTCTGCGCACGCGCCGATGCCGAAATACTCAAGATCGCTGGTAAATCCAGGCTCGCTATTATGTATAGCTTCTTGAGACCTTTTCCGAAATCTGCATTTTTGTATTTTGAACCTTTATTTGCCGTTGATTTTACTTTCCGGTATGATATGGATTCCCTTACCGATATACAGTTTGTTTTATAAGAGTATCACTTTGAACTACGCTGAGAAAGAAAGAAAGAGAATTACGCTGAACTAATATTTTTTTTGCAACGGGTACCCCAGAATAAGATGTTTACATATTAAAACAGTACCCTTACTATGAGTTGCGACTTTGAGGTTTTCGATAACGAGTATCGAGTTTACTATCGGTGCATGTCGTTCGTACTAAAATAGTACCTACAAGCGAGATGGTAAGGGTACAGACCGTATTGCGATACGTTAAGGTATTCTCGACAACAAGCGGCGGCAGTTTGTCGGGAATCTCAAAATATGTAAAATTTCTTGCTTTGCAAAATTAACTGTGTTTATAGGTGATCAAAATACATTTCGGTAGGAGGTGTACAGTAATTAACGCGCTCTTTTATAAATAAATTCTTTTATTGGTGACAAGAGTTAATTTTTAGTGTCCAGTTATTGAAAAGTGGCTAGTAAAACCAAAAACCTAATGAAAATCCCTTTCAAAAAGTCTCTTAAGGGCCAAGTACTGTTTCCTGTGTAAAACTAAAATTTAATTTACTTATTACAAGTATGCGGGGACTTAGGATGGAGATAGGCTACTTATATAATTGTAATTAGTACCTACTTAATGAAGTGTCGTAAAATGGATAGCTACAAGAAATATAAAGAAATAGACGGATACTGTTATGGTAAGCTTATCACAAAAGCCTCTTTACATTTTACGAAAATTGTGGATCTAATTTCTTCCATTGATCTACGCAACATGAGACATAATGGACGATCAAATTACAGATATCCTCAAGTGTAGCAGTGGATCGAAATTGTGCAAAGGGAAAAAGAGATTAGAAAAGTACAGCAGGCCTATTCTAATCCAGGTATGCTATGCCTTTCATTTATTTTTGTAATCCTAAAGCAAAAAAAGTACCTACAAACTCATCTTTGTGTAGTTTCTAAAATATTGCTTGTTTTCATCTAAAATTAAAAAGCTCGGCTTCCTGAACATCAGCTAGTGGGCCTAGAAAGGTTAAACACAGTTTATTTTTTCAGCACTTCCCACTATACAGGGCATCCGACAGCCAGTGCACAGAGCCTGATGCTGCTCCCTTGCCACAGAGGGACAGTCTATTCGTTGAACGAAGGGATTGCCTGTCTAAGGAATCCACGGAGTATTTAGTGGAGAGCCTGCACCCGCGGCTCGCGTTCGGTGGACACACGCACCATAGTTGCGCGCTACGACATAGCTTCGTGCCGACACCGGACCACAAGATAGAGTTCGTAGAATATACTGTGCCGTCGTTCTCGTGGAGGAATAGATTGGACCCTAAATATTACTTGGTAAGTCTTATAGTATCATCATGTTGGTTTTTCCGATCAGTAGTAATGAACTTTCTTTTTTTTCTAATCTGTTGCTTTTAAATCGCCATTTTAGCAAATAAAAAAATATTTCAGGACAATCTTAAGGCTTGGGCAAATAGGCGCGTATTGTGAGCGTGGCGCAGCGGGGCGCGACACCGGTGTGGCTAATGTAACGAAATAAGGCACACATTCGCGGGCCCCGCTGCGCCACGCTCCCAAAACGCGCCTATGTGCCCAAGCCTTTACACAAATGTCACAAATCGACCTAGTCCTGCGGTAAGCTCAGTAAGGTTTGTGTTGTAGGTACTAGACGACGATATGTATAGAATAGATAGAGACATGTAAACACTTAAATATATAGAAAATACCTATGACTCCGGAACAAATATCTGTGCACATCAGCATCTCATAGCAACGTCAGTGCCACACATCGTTTGTTGAAACATGAGCCGTGTCTGTCAATAAGTTTCTTGGTAACACATTTCGGCGACACCAAGAAGAAAAATCTTGTATATCAATCGATCGTGAATCCGTCTCATATTACATACTTTCAATTTAAATATTTTTGATTTTTTTTTCGTTAGGTCGGATGTCAATGATATTAAAAGTATCTATAACCAGAACGGAATGAGATTTATAAGTTACGTGACATACAGTCTTCTCTTCGTTATCAATCTACATTATCTTAGTTATCTTAATTTAGTAATGACCTACCATATTAAGTAAAGTTAATTAATTTCATCATGTAAATCACTCCTTTCATTATGTAAACTGTAGCAACCTGTATTTATTGCGAAATACAAAGCAATAATTGTTTCAATATGAAAATAATACGAGTACATACTAATAGGGTGTCTGCGGTTCTAAGCACACATTAAGCTAGACATGGTGATTATTGTTCCAATGCGCATGGAACAATAATCAATAATAATAAATGGCAGGTTGATAATATTGAATCGAAGTGGCGGCGCGTTTATTCAAGCCGATTCCCGCCGGCTTGACTAACTTTACTACAGTTCAACGGTTTTCCTTGGGCTCATGAAAAAAGGCTAGGACACATGGCTCCGTGTTGCTTAAGAAAAAAATTGACGCGCCGCTACTGGCGGATGTGGAATATATTGGAAATATTTTTGATCAAAAGAGACGCATTTCTGCTGATGTAATGATGATAATGATGAAACGACTACTTTAGTCTTCTGAGCCTAAAGCCTTCTTTTAGACACAAATACGTGTCACTTGCCATAGGAGTTCGATAATTTCTGATCACAGACGTTCTGTCACTGACATTGGAGGAGGTTAATAAGATCACAGAGTCACAGACGTTGTGTTATGTGCAGTTAAGTTCAATGTAAAAAACTTATTCTCTTATCAACTGGTGACGTCAATTTTCTGATTATGAATTCGGCCATTTGTAGTTTTTTTTGTGATTTCTTTGAAGTTCTTGTCTATTCTTCTTTTATCGTAAGAATTTTCATATGCTATGTCCGTCTGTGGCTTAACTCAGTGATCGTTTAGTAAAGTACCTACTATAAAATGAAGAAATTTGGCATGTAGGTACAGGTATATAATGTTTGTGGGGAAGTGGAAAAAAATAATAATTAGAGAGCATAGTCATCCTTCCGTGTAAGTATACGCGCACAATGGACGAGCATATGACATTTGAACGGATTTTAACGTTTGTTTATAAATAGGATTGTCGGGATCGTTAACTAGACGTTTTGACTGTTATTTCGGCTACCTTAACAGTTTTTGTAGTCACCTTATTGTTACAAAAGTAACATATTGTTAAAATATAAAAATATTTTTCTATAATTTATATAGGTATATCTGAGGTATATATACACACAAAATAAAACTATATATATACCGAGTGTGGCCTGTAATAAGAGCAATAAATTAAACCACACACCACTCCTCAAAGTGAACAATATTTGTTCAGCGACTTATAAAAATTGCGTGTATTTTGGTTTTTAAATTACTTCTAATTTTATAAGAGGACGCAATGTACTGCGACATTTGTCATGATCATGATTGTAAGGTGACAGGCGATGCCAATTAGACTGATATTAACGTACATTGAAAATACTATTTAATTTGTGTGGAAGAGAGAATAACTGAAAGTAATATTTTTTTTGTAAATTGGAAAACTAAAGTTGTTCCGTTTGAGGAGTATAGCCTACACTTAAATTTATTGCTCCTATTACAGGTCACACCCGGTATAATGTTTATATATAGTCTTAAGTCTATTACCTGTCTGTGTTTTTTGGGAAGATCGTTAAATGAATCCTATCTTAGCTTAGGGATTTTATGTTTTGTATGTAGCTGTTAAGGTTTATTTTGTAATACAGGTGACTGTCAGTCCGGAAGAAGCTCGGGTGTCCAAGTGCGAGTTGCCTCGCGAGTGGACGCTGCAATTCACCGCCGTAACACTCGTCGCTGCACTCTTACTGTATCTGAAATACTACTCCAATACCCGGCGAAACGCCTATAACTATAAGTATTTGTAAGTATTTAATTTATAGAAGACTAAATGAACTGGTCGAAAAGTTACCATATACAATAATAGGATTGTGCGATATTTACATTACGAACCTTCTGAAATATACCCCTACTTCCAATCACAATTGTCTCAGCTACTTACTCATCGAGCTACTGCAGTTTTATAGACTTTAATGAATCTCAATATCACTTTTACTTCTTCTATCTTTTACACGCTATCTACGGCAATTATCGAGGAACAAGTATCATAGAACTTCATGTCGCGTATCTTGTTATTGTTACTACATTTTAATACGATTTCTCGACGAGCACTTAGTTTAGAAATTTACATAGATATGTACTTAATCAATCAAGATTGTAACATCTCAGTAACCGTTACAAATTGTGGTTTACGGTTAATTCTGGTTTACAAATATTTATCAATTAGTTCAATTAGTTTAGGACTAACAATATTGACGTCTTCATATTTTTACCAGGCATCGCCCTGTACTGTTCCTCGACGTGATGGGGTTGCCAACAACTTAAAAGTTAACGAACGAAATTCAATAACATTTCGTCATCTGTGTGTTTGGCGGTGACAATCGTCAGAAACGATAATATTGAATAGTTTGTCGCCAAGCCGATATTTGCACGCTGGACAGAAACCTGTCCTTGTGTAGACTGAGTACATACAAGTACAAGTATGGCTTTGAGAAACTTCGGCGCGTGAGTTGGCACTATTCCGAATGAATTGTTTTCTGTTTTCTGAAATCGATAAGCTATCTGACTTAGCAACTGGAGTAGATATTAGGTATGTATGAAATAGTGTTTGTAGTTTTTGTAATTTCGTTGTTTAAAATTGATAAAAATTTAATGTGATTTAGTAAATTGTGATGTCATTTGGTAGTTATACGTGTACACATAACAAACACATATAAACAATTTATTCCTTTGAAATTGAATGACTATGTATGAAATATAGGTTAAGGTTAGGTCCATTTAGTTTATACTTATGGTTGACACTTTAAAAAATTGCCACCCTGGTACATCTAACTACTTCTACTACTAATAATAACAATAAGCCAGTTAATGAGGCAATTTTGAACAAGGGATAACAGGGATAGGAATAATTGCGGCCTTGTACCTTGACTGTACACATGTTGAATTTTATAACATAACGTACGGTGACAATTCATTCAAAGTTGAAATCACAAATCCCAAAACACGTCAATATTTTTTATATTGAGCTGCCTGATGGCACTTCTTTTACGTATGTGCCATCGGTATTTGGAAAGATAGATGCAGTTTGTACCATATTGACATTTAATAGATTATAAAAGATAACCTTGTTTGGTTGCAGGTCGGGCAAAAAAGTGTAACAGAAAAAAGAAGGTACTTATATTTAATATTATTAATTTATTTAATTATGTACAGCATAAAATATAAAATTATGTCTCCTAAACTTGGCGTTTGTATTTTTATTAAGTTAACTCCTATGTGATTATTAATTATATCTAAGGAAAAACAAAAGTAGATAGTATAGTATTCGATAAGCGAACGCTTTCTGACGTACGGCGTACTTACTTACTTCAGAACTGCGCTAATCTGAACTAATTTAGAAGTAAATTGTTGTTATAAGTATTATAGGTACTTTAGCCTATGGCCTTACTTAAAGTTTGATTTTTGAGTTTTTCGCGTCACCTGCAACAACACCTATACCTGCTATTATTAGAGTAATTATTTTTTGGCTGTGAAATTGTGACGCTACCAAATTTTTATTTCAAAATAGACTACCGTACCCACTGTTGAATTATGTTAACTAGTGTTTTTTTTCTTTGTCTTATATAATTTAGAATAAAATTCAAGATGATCATTGCATAATAATTTATTTATTTAATTAGGGTTATAGGTAGAAGTACCGTCTAGAGAACTTTCTTATTAAGGTGAATAGTAAGTAGACCAAAGTACCTATGGCCTCTAGCAACAAAATCTGTTGGTGGCACTACTTCTAAACCACAATAGGTGAAATATTTCGTTTATTTATGGGTAACTATTACGTGCGTAGTGTTTTCGGCAACGCATATTAAAAAAAAAACAATCTTTTCAAGAGCTGACACATTTCGCTCGACTACACCCCGAACAACTTGGACACAAAAATATTTTAAAAATCGTACCCAATTTTATGAAACTATTCATATTAGGTATTATTTGAATAGTTCTGTACTAATTGAGCACTTGTAGACAGTTTATCATAGGTTGATTTTAATTTGCCGTGCATAATGAACTTTAGTAACGTGTTATCTTTGCGACCATGAACTGTCACTACTTGGTGAAGACTTAAGGTCTTGTACAGTCGCGGTCTTTTACACATGCTAATATCTGCTGATAGAATAGAAATGAACCCCGCAAATATATACCTTAAAGTGTCTCAATAACACAAATCGAAGTTAAACACATTTTTGATTTGGCTGGTTTTGGCGTAAGTGAAGTTTTTAGTTTTTGGACATATATGTCAGTCAGCAGAGTCGTGGATAAAGCTACCATTTAATAATAAAGTTGGCGCGCCTTTTGCAGTTGCATGTTCTCATTTATAATACCTATAAGTAGTAGAATCTCTCCTAATGCATTTCCCTCGCTGTACAGAGAGTTAAAGTCACCAGCGTTATCGGATCCACGCCGCCTGTGATGGAACTTCTAAAGGTATATATATTTGTACTAGCTGTTGGCCGCAACTTTTTTGCGTAAATATTCATCAAAGTTGTTTTAGTTTGTTTCTCTAACTGACAATCCGTTTTAACCTCTATTGAGCTTTTCATGTAGTCTGAATCATCCCCTTCCAACCCCACAACTTACATCCCCATAATTACTATTTATGTATTTACTTCTGTTTTTCTCGAAAAAGAAAAAAAAAACAACCCTTAATAAAAATAAAAATAAAACACTTTATATAAGCATACAATCTCTTTTTACCGATTTGGGTTTAAATAGAAAAATGTAACATTAGTTTTCTTATTTATTAAACGATAATTTACCTATAGGTACAGTTAGTTTCAAAGCTCTACTTACCATTTTAAGCCCGCCTCGTACAACCTTTCATCTTTCTTTTAACCCTCTGATTGGTTAAAACATTTTGCTGATTTCTTCCTAGGTTTTTAGCTTCAGTATATCTGAGGCTCTGGTTAATACGTTTTTTTCTACCCCATTGCATGCGTCACAAGATAAAAAAATCCTACAACATTAGTTTTGAACGTTAACGTTCGTTAATGGTTCCGCTAATAAAGTAATAGTGAACATGTAAGAAGACTGTCATACACAACGTTTTGTAATTGCCAAATGATTAAGTATACATCTCAATAGTGTGACTTGGCAAACCAAGGAGTTGTGGGTTATGGAGCTTCGAAAGAACTTGGTCTCTTCTCTCTAGTTAGATCTCACATCCTTTATTTGTGATTTGTGAAAATGTTATCGAACTTATCACTCTTTCATATTTTTATTTTTGGTGGGTTGTTGCTTTACATAACATCATTCGTTTCTGGAATGAATATTATTATCAATTCTACAACGCCAAAAGTTTAAAATGTCAAACTTCTTTGTTTGATTAAATAAATGGTTATTAGTCCACTTCCTGCATTTAATAAGATACCCTTATTTAAAGGTTGAAATTACTGTTATTCGTCAGTAGTAACTTTAAGTCAGAAGGTAATATAAAGGAATAAAAGTATTTAATCATATAAAAAAGTTTATTATCAATATTATCATAAACACATAGTTAAAACTAGTAGGAACTTGAAACAGTAGGCTAATAAATACATAAAACAATAAATGCAAGAAATAATAAACTCTACGTGAAGTAATACTGAATATAAATAAGGGGATTTTTACAAAACTAATTTAAATGCAATCTCTTAATTTCAATACTCAAAAATCTTACTGGCAATCACATACAGGCAGACAAACAGACAGGTTTTTGAGGGCCCGCATATCCTCAGTCACTTTATACCTATCATTTAGTTATTATGTTGTCTGTGTAAGCGAGAGGTTAATATAACTAACATCTATAAATTAATTGCAAGTAGATAAGCAAAAACCTTTAGCGTATTTATAATAATAGTTTAACCTTAACAACAATTTTATTAACGTTCTACATTCAACCGTACTTTGAACTGGATAATACAATGACTGACGGTTTGGAATTAAGGCATTGGACAATCAACGCATCCTCTACCTACAGGGTTTTTCCATCAATAAGGCGAAAGAAGGCGAGGGTAAACAGGCGATAAGATAAATGCCAAGAAATTTCACAGTATGCCACCCAGGCAAAGGAATCTTCATTAGTCCAGATGGTACGGCTGATGCTGATCCAATGCTTGTTTACTCAGGTATGTCGCTGAGTCTGATGCCTCCAGGGCGGCGGTACATGCGCTCGCTCATCGGCAGCTCGCCCACGAGGAACCGGTCCAGGGCCTTGGCGGCCATGCGCGAATGCCCGGAGCTGCGGAACGCCGTGCTGGCGTCCTGGCCCGCGTACTCCAGCATTATGTCGCCTCCACCGGGATGCTGAAGCAAAAAGAGAAATCGTTATTACCAGATGTCTTCTTTCAAACTCATTTATTTGCAAGAATGCACGTAGAAGAATAAACTAAAATGTTAAAATAGTCATAGTATCATCTTCATTTAAGCCTATACTTTGTTAGTCTACATATTATTTTATTGCTGCGTATTTTTTTTTATTGCTTTAGTTACTCACCTCATGAAGGAAGGTAGTGATGTCGTAAACGCGGTCGTAGATAACAACCCAGCAGTCGCGCGGGGTATCGTGCTGGCTGACCTCCGCCAGGGTGATGACTCGGTCCCTGGCGTCCTCCCTGGGTTCCTGCCACTCAGGCTCAGGCTTCACCCAGGGATTTACCAGGCGCAGCGCGGCCATGGTGAGCGCCATTAGGTCCAGATCCTTGTTCTGCGGCACGGCCAGCGGAGCTGACGAAAGGTTTATTTCAGGAGCAGTTTGCACCCTTGCCATCGTGAGTCCTCTTAAAACTTCAAGATAAACCTCTTTCTACTTCCGTATGATACACCAAAGCTTTCAAGCGTTGATGTCTTCTGGTGGACCAGACGCGAATGAACACTAGCGTCTAGCTTGTCTGTAAAAGAATTAAGAAACCTTATAAATACAATTTCACTTCATGTTAGGGTTGGCGGCTACTTGTAATGTTAAAGAGTGTGAGTAAGTGAACAAGATAATATTGTCTTTTATTGAACCTAATAAACTTTTCCTCATAATTTCATAAATGCACCTGCCAAATGAAACGCGTGGGTATGCAGGAGTTTAGGGTTCGTTACGGGGATACAAATGTCTATATTGTCAGCCCTATCCAATGCAGCAGAGCATGAATAGTTACGTTTTACTGGATACAGTTACTTGTATAGAATTACACGGCTAATTCCCGCACTCGAGATTCGCAACACTAGTCTTTGCAATCTTTCGTTTCCTTTACTTACTCGTAGGAGTAATAAGACAATTTTATTTGCAGAATATTATCTTAAAAAAGTAACAATCCAGTTTCTTATCGGAAACAAAGCCTACTACTGTTAGTAACTATCAGTCGTGACGTAAATGTCATACGATATTTCGGTGACATGGGGTTGACCTCACGTTATCATTATCATTAAAGTTGTAATTTTTTGCAAATCTTGAATGTGATAAAAAATAACCGTTCTAATTAACTATTACTAACGAACGACATATTAATTTTGTTATTCTTATTACTTTTACGAATGAATAAGAAAAAAATACATTGTACGTACCATCTAATATTTTTCTAAATCTTATAAATTACATGGTAATTAAAGATAGAAATAGCATAGAAACGATCCAATGTTTATTGCAATGAGTACCCTGACCTAGTCAAGGTCCGTTAACTATAGGTATAATAATTCTATAATGTAAACACAATATTTACCTTATATTCAGTGCACTTGCGATCCGTTTGTTATCTCTGTTGCTGCTCGAAACGCGGGGAATGGCAGTCGCACCAGTTGTCACTTTTCCACCACTGTTCGTAATCAGGTTGTTTATTTACACAAAATTCAGGATGATGCATGAGAGCGTAGATCATTTCCACAAATTAATATAGACGTGTCATTTATCAGTACCAATCAGTGAATGAGTGTGAGCGGGCGGCGACTCGCTTATATAGGCGGCGGCAGCAGAGGCGCGTGCGCGGCAATCTGATGTAATAATCCGTTATCTTGCCGCGTGCCGCCCGCGCTAGCGCCGCCCGCCGCGCCCAGCCGTATCTCGGCTTCATCCCCATAACTGCTGATAAGCTAATTTAAATGCATTTATCCTGAAATAACTAGAAGTGTCTAAACAGTACTTAATTACTTATTATAACAATTAGTGGTATTCAGTATTAGATATAGTAAAATGAAAATAAAAACCGTTTTTTACGCACTATTGTATACTTATGTCTTTTATTGTATACAAAAAGTATTTTTCTCTATCTGTATCACCAGAGAAAATATGAACCATATTTTAAAGTTTTTTTTTTATAGTCTTATAGGTAGTCTTGCTTAGTAAAATCTTAATAAAAAAATCAAAATTTGAATTTTAATGCATTCATTAAACGTATAAGTGCAATAATTTAATAGGTATCCTCTCGAAAACGTCTGTTTTAAAAGTTACAGGCATACAATTTCAAACAGTCTGATTTAAAAAATCAAGATATCATACATAGTTACCTATTTCAAAAACTTATTCTATTTTTATTGAATACCGGTGTTCAGTCAAAATTACAGTTTCCAACTTTCTTTAATGTATTTTCATTCTGTGTTGGTCACTGCGTAATTTCAACAGATGAACAGTAATATCTTCCGAAATTCAGTGATGGTAAGTGTTATTATTATACACGACATACATTAGCCGGCTGTGACGTGCTCGGTGAACGAACCCGTCCTCGCAGGTCGCACGGTGATCGTCTAACGTCAACATATTGTTATCTATTTATCGATAATATATAAGTATTCGGGAAACAAAGTCTCCTCACTTCCTAGCACAAATTTTTCCTTAAGATCAACTATGGAATAGTCGGCTAAATAATCTGTATGTTTTCCAAGAATTCCACAGCGACGGTAATTTACAGTTGGGGATAAATAATAAATTAAACGTATTTTATTCTAGTCTGACGTATATAAAACACTATTATAAATTCTGATTATCTGATGCAAAATGTTTTCGCGATTTCATTCTAATTTTAAATCTCAACATCTAATTGTGCATTAATAGGCATCAATGGAGGCAGATGACGCAATGGCGTAGAGAAGTTACTGCGCGGGCGCACCGCGCGCTGCGCGCTTCGTTTGCCGCATCGGCATTTTTGTGCATTCGCTGCCGAATCACGTAACAATATCTAAACATTACTAATATTATTATAGTAAAATTAAACACATGTCATGGTTATATCAGAATCTATTAGCAAAATTGTAATAGGTATCTTAAAGGACCAAATTATAATTTTTATAAACGTAACATTGATTAATTATCCTATTTAATCGTGTAGTGGCAAAAACCAGTCATAATTACAAAACAAATTTTTGTTTCTTCTGACTTTCGTTATTTATAAACCGTTTTTTTTAATTATTTTTTATTCATAAGGATATGGTCACAGATTCCCATACAGGGTTTTGTGATCAGCGGAGGTACCGCGAAAAACGATATTCGTCGGACGATTATGTCTGTCACTCTCATGACGCTTTAATTGGAGTAAAAGAGAAAGATGCTCGAAATTTACGAACTTCTATGTTCGCGGTACCAGGCCAGTACGAAAACCCGCATAAAAATACTTGGTTTTGGGGTATAAAAGCGTACCTACAACATTTTGGTACTAAAAAGATGTAATATTAGTTATTTGTGCTATTGTTTCATTATAATGGTATGGTATTTTCATAATAATAGCTTTTTGCCATTCCATTTAACAAAGTCTTATAAACAGTTTTCACCATATCCTTGCTTAAATTGGGTGTAATTGCTTAAAAATCTTTTCTCCGTTGCTGCAAACTAACTTTACAACAAGACGGGTCACTTGTGGATGTCACCCACGGTCGAGTAATTATCGACAGTATAGATACGTGAGATCACAAATGTAGTCAGATGACAACTAAAATAAATATTGTTACGTGAAACGATCAGTATCATTAGGTTACACCACGCCGCAAAAGGGTCTGGCCAGGTATCTTTTGTTATCACTTAACATTGTTAAACGCCTAATGACATTGTCAAGTGTATGGGGCCTTCGTATTTGAAATGGAGTGTATCATCTATTCCAGGGATTCCCAATCTTTTTCAACCTTCGGCGCAGTTACAAAATTAGTATTTTGTCACGGCGCCCTGTTCTAGCTATTTCAAAAAGATATAGTAGAAAGAAATAATTACCTACATTACCTACAGTAATAGAAGTCAGGTTAGGTTAGTTTAGTTAGAGGGAGGTAGGCAGAAAATTAAACATACACAACATGAATCTATCGTCGTGGTATTTAGTTAGATAATAATAGATGATCGACTCACGGCGCCCCTCTGAACTTTCCACGGCGCACCAGGGCGCCGCGGCGCACAGTTTGGGAACCCCTGATCTATTCCATCCCGCTAACGGGAGTTTGCAGATAAAAGTGCAGCCAATTAACGTGACAATAATTAAACATGTACGGAAATAATATATTTGCATTCAATTACTGCTTAGAGTTTATTGAACGATCACCAAATGTAAGTATTTATTGAAATTTAATTCTTAATTATAGTCACAAAACTGACTTAGTTAAATTATCTACAAGTCACCCTAATTGTGGACATTTTTTTTAAAACTCTCTAAAACTCTTTCATAATTATAGTTTTATTAATCTAGTAACCAACGGATATTTTGTGATTTGTGATTAATGTTACGTTAGCAGAGTTCGCATCCCGACTAAAAGGCCTATTATGTAGTTAAATACAATTTAATATATACAAATTTCAAAAAAGTAATATGTTTTTATTCTTTTATTTGATAATGTAGAACTGCTGATGAAGATGAGAAGGTCATGATAACTGCGGTGAGTTGATGTGATAGAAGATCTTTATTTTTCAGTCCAGGCATTACAATGCACTTATGAACATGGTGTAATTTTTGTTACCCCAGAATTCCGTCATCTATAGGTCAACTTGAAAATTCAAAAACAATTTTAGTATTGTTATAGTACCTAATTGCTGCACTTACGCGGTCACATTGCTTCGCCATATAAGACAAAGTATTCGTTAGGCGGCATTATGCCCCGCGGTGTTACCCGCGATTTATTAGGGGAAAAACGTAGAGCCTAGGTATGTGTTAATCCAGGGTGTCAGCTAACTCCATACGAAATTTTATTAAAATCGCTCCAGCCTTTTAGTCGTGAAGAAGTAACAAACATACACATTCACACACTCATAAACTTTCGCCTTTATAATATTACTGTAGACATTTATTTTCGACTACTATTAAGACGCATCTAACAATGCAATTGGAGAGAAAGAGGGGAGGCCTTTGCCCAGCAGTGGGATACTCTTATAGGCTAATAAAATAAAAAAAACGTGCCCTGTGGTGTTACCAGTGGTTTATTAGGAAAAAATCGTAGCTTATGTGTTAATCCAGAGTGTCAGCTAACTCCATACGATTTTTTTTAAATCGCTCCAGACGTTTAGACGTGAAGAAGTAACTAACATACACACTCACACACTTACAAACTTTCGCCTTTATAATATTATATATAACATAATATAGTGTATTAATATCTATATATATATATATAAACGTGAATGTCCTGACTGACCGACTGACGGATCAATGCACAGCCCAAACCGCTTGACCTAGATGGCTGATTTTTTCACAATAGGTAGTTTATACACCGTAAGCACCCACTAAGAAGGGATTTTGGAAATTCTACCATTAAGGGGGTAAAAAAGGGGTTGAAAGTGTGTATGGGGTAGGTGTAAAATTTAAAGCTAGAAACTTGAAATTTTGTGTAAACACTCCTTATTTAAATGCGAGAAAAGTGATTTCAGCGTTTTTTGAAATTCTTGCCCTAAGGGGTTATAAAGGGGGTTCTTCCTGCGCGTGCGAAGTCGCGGGCACAAGCTAATATAATAAATATGTGTGAATGGAGTAACAATGAATACAGTTGTTCAAAAGGTAAGTTTCAGGATTCAGCGTGCATAAAGTGACTACTTCACGCACTAGAACTTTTCGCTTTTCCAGCTTTAAAAATACGCGAGTGGTTTTGTATAAAAGTAGCTGTTGTGAATGTTGTGATTAGGTAATAAAGCAGTTGTATATAAATACATATAATTAAGTACCTAATTAGATCGTTATCTTATAATTGTAATTACTGCGCATAATTTTAATGCAATAAATACATTAAGTTACTTGTATTAATAATTACTAACCTTAGATTAAAATCTGTAATGTTCTTTTTTTTTCAAATTTGTAAATGCATATCCTTATTTTTCTACTTTGTAATATTAAATGTACGTTATATAGATTAGATATCTGCAAAATAATTTTAAAAATTTCGTTGTATACTTTGTACCTACCACTCCTACTAATCAGTGGTGGCGCGTCACTGGAACCAGATTCCCGGCTGCTTTTAGAAAGTAAGCAAATATAACCCGTAGTAGTTCCAGCTTGCCCAGAGAAAAATTTGACCTGCCGCTGCTACCTGCTACCTATTCAATTATGACAAATTCTATGTAATGAAGTCCCGTATTCATTTACATTAAACCCAGACACTGCAGGATATATTTTTCTAGAATTAATAAATTTGTTTTGAGCCTTGTTTTGATGGATCTTGTCTATTGATTTATTGCATAAAAACATGTCAGTTCATCGCAATCAAAACATTGCGTACGTCACAGTCGTTTGTTACGCTCACAGATAACAAAGTGATTAATGAAAAATATTTGTGGTCCAAGAGGAGGCTCGGCATTTCGTATGAATCGTACGATGTCATTTCATGGCGTCAGGTCATTGACGTGATTAGTGTACTTCCCGACCTACATCATTATATTCACAAACATTTCCAATTATTTAATTTATTCTTACGCATATTATGTTTTGATGGTATGAGACGCACTTACAATTTGCACATAAATAAACATTTTGGTCAGAATTCTAATCCTCATAGAATTTATCGGCATTAAAATTTGAATTGCTGGTTATAAAATCAATTCGCCAAATCTTTATGTTATAAAGAGAACATGAACTGTAAAACTGTATAGATAGTTAGGGAAGTCGTTAAGTTTAAATTTTTATGTTAATATGTTAGTTTTTTTATTTTTAGTTGTATGTGCGGTGACATGAGTGCTTGGCACAAATGTACATCTTTTTGATTTTATTTTATTCCATCACTATCTTTGAGTGCCTATTGTTCATGTAATAGCTGTTGGTACTCCTTAAATAAATAATAAATTAGGTATTAACTACCTCTTATATGTTTACGTTTTCTATGTAATGAAATAATTTAAATACTAAATTATAATTGTCATTAATTATAAGCGTACGTGGACGTAATAACAATACTTATTTCACTAATTAGTTAAACATTTATTAATCTAGATCTACGAATATATTGGAAAGCGAAACATAAGATATTATTATTTTATCCAGGTTATCTTATTTACAATAAAGCTGTATAAACCGGCTTTACCTACCTTAACTAAACGATTAATCCTTTTAACATGTGTTTCGGCACTACAAAAAGTACTAAAAAAAACCGGCCAAGAGCGTGTCGGGCCACGCTCAGTGTAGGGTTCCGTAGTTTTTCGTCCGTCACAGTAAGTGTTCCCACTTAAGAGTTAAAAATGGGCTATTTGATACATTGTTGTTGACATATTAATATTAAGTACAGAACCCTAAAAACGGGCCCACAAAGGACGCTGACAACTAAAGAAAGAGTTATAGATCCCAACTATACATGGAAATTTCGAAAAAATGTTGTCAATTTCAGTTCCACCACGAGTAGTAAGAAGGGGTTGTAAAATGGAGTGATAACCAGCCAGCGTCATTTGAAGTCACTCAGTCAGTTTCAACCTAATGTATGGGCATGTATGCTCCGACCCCATTATTCAGAAATAATCTTAAAACCGCCATGTAGGGTATGAGTGTTCCACCTACAGCGACATCTATCGTCAAATTAAGTAAACTATGCGCGCGAGCTTAAAGTACAGAGGCTCTAGTGTAAGTTTCTTTTGACGTAAAAAGTGTCTCGAATGCGTAAGTGATACTGATATACCTAATATGGGTAACTAACGCTAATGGTAACGTTTCGTTATCACTCGGGGCTCAGATGTATTGAAGTGAATAATCCTTTCCTATCGTATTTTCTCGGAAATGTTCGTATTTGTCTCACTACTTTACTCACACTCAGTACCCATCTGAAGTAGTAAGACAAAGGAGGGGACGGTCGCATTGGGCGATGAATATTAGTGCAGATTTTTATTTACGGTTAAAACTAAACGCAAAATTATACATAAAACGGTGGCGCTACCGCGAACAACGATATTCGTAAATTTCGGACGATTGTCTCTGTCACTCTTAACGCTTTAATTGGAGTAAAAGAGAAATGCTCGACATATACGAACTTCGATCTTCGCGGTACCGGGCCTGAAGTGAGGAAATGTGTCTTGTCATTCAATAGAGATTTTGACAGCCATATCTTAGGGAATAAGGGCTAATTTATTAACAATTTGTAAGAAACTATCGCCTTAACGACTTTAGTGCTGGAATAATATAAAGTACCTATTTTGCTCGCAAAAAAGCCTAAGATATATGCAATCCTGCGGCGCTTCCGTCTTTCTCGAGTGAAAGCAGAGACCATTTTACCAAAAACGCGTAAGATGTATGAAATCCTGCGGCGCTTACAGTTTTTCGAGTTAATAAGTTTGTATAGGGGAACAATATTTTCGTTTTTAGTATATTACTCGATTTTTCATACTTTCTCAGCGTTTCAATCTTTACTGAGCTACTACAAAATTTCAAGACCAAAATTAGCCAAATCGGTAAAGCCGTTCGCAAGTTATAGCGTGACCAAGAGAAATAGGGGTTCATTTTTATATATATAGATTTTTTCAAAAACCATTGAACCTATCAAGTTCAAAATAATTTTCCTAGAAAGTTTATGTAAAGTTCTCCATTTGGGATTTTTTTCATATTTTTGAAACTTGTGGTTCAAAAGTTGATTGTTGTATTGTTCAAGTGTTAGTTAGATGATGTTAGTAAACCCCAATTCATTTTTAAATACCTATCCAATAATATATCACACGTTAGGATCAGAATGAAGAAAAAAATCACTCCCCACTTTACGTATAGGGGGGGTACCCTAAGAAAACATTTTTTTCCATTTTTTATTTTTGCACTTTGTCGGCGTGATTGATATACATATTACTACCAAATTTCAGCTTTGTAGTGCTAACGGTCACTGAGATTATCCGCGGACGGACGGACGGACGGACAGACATGGCGAAACTAACGTATGCGGAGTGAAATTTGGACAAAGTTTGAATAAATAAAATGTAAAAAACAAAAATCTAAAAAAAATATGTGTGTATGTCAATATCAAGTCTATATATCTGTCAATCAGTCTGGTAAGTTTCATAAGGATTGGATGTTTGATTTTGTAATTATGGTAAATAACCAAGAACGCCGTCGTAAAACTGTATGTAATTTCTACAGTATACATCCCCTATGGCCGAAATCGAAGGTGGTGGAACATTTTGTACAAATGGGTGAGAGTCGAAGCACCATTTATAATATTTTAGCGTCTTTTACCTTAAAAACAACCACTGCTAGTAGGCCTGGTTCTGGAAATTATCCCAGCTTGAGCAAGTTTTCTGAGAGAGCTCGACTAAAGAAAATTACCGCCAGTCGTGTTGCTAAATCTTACAGAGAGCTCGGAAGAAAATTTTAATGTGACGGAAAAACTGTCAAAAAATATCTTGAAGACATAGGCATCGATAAGCGGTGTAGAAAATTTTAATCCACCGTCTCCGAAAATCAAAAATCCACTCAGAAAATACGGCTGCGTAAATTGGTCAAAGAAATATTTTACGCCAAAAACAATGTGACTTGCGTCATGGATGACGAGTTATATTTCACGTTAGATGGAAACGAGTGGCAAGGCAATTACTATTTTGAGAACACCAATGGTCCAACTGATGAGAACGTGAAATATGTTGAGCATACCAAGTTTCCTAAAAAAGTTTTGCTATGGCTTGCCATCAGTCGACGCGGAATGTCCAAGCCGGTGTTCTTTGAATCAGGTTTAGCTGTGAACGCCGATCGCTACATAGAGCGTTGTTTGCCATTAGTGCGAGATTTAATAAATACGAGTCACAGAGGAGAAAATGTTGTGTTTTGGCCAGTCTTAGCCTCAAGCCATTATTCCAAAAAAACACTTAGCAAAATGGCGGAGCTAAACATCCCATACGTACCGAAGACATCAAATCCACCTAATGTTCCGCAACTTCGCCCTATTGAAGATTTTTGGGCAAATCTAAAGGGGCGAGTATATTGCAATAATTTTCGGTCCATTAATGTGCAAAGCTTGATTCGTAAAATAAAATTGGAGTTGAATAAAATGCCCACATCTATGTTTTCGACAGCGATGGACAAAGTTCCTCAGAACTGCCGTAAAGCATCTCGCATGGGAGTAAACTTAATTTTACATTAATCATTATTAGGTACTTTATTATAAAAACATAACTATTAAAAAAAATAATGGTGTTTTTTTTATTTAAAACAACATTGCACTTTATTTAATCTTTATTTTATTTAATCTTTATTGCACATAAGAAAACCTTAACGTACAAAAGGCGGACTTAATGCCATAAGGCATTCTCTACCAGTCAACCTTAGGGCAAAACAGAAAAGATTGTAGGCGGTGCAACCAATACAGTTTTTTAAATTTACTATACCTACACAGACTACCATACATATAATACATAAACATAAAACAAATACATAATACACATATACTATTATAAATATATATTACATATATATAGCTTTATCTCGCCAAGAAAAGTAGTTATA
The DNA here is from genome assembly GCA_022674325.2 of Grapholita molesta. NCBI lineage: Eukaryota > Metazoa > Arthropoda > Insecta > Lepidoptera > Tortricidae > Grapholita > Grapholita molesta. The sequence continues at coordinate 14,216,867 of CP053124.2, read as the reverse complement.
GAGAAGATAGAATTTTACTTTAAATTGCCAGCAAAGAAAGCACGCACAGACCTTTTAAAAGCATAGCTGGACGGAGCTTTTCTAATTTCAGAGGGAAGGCCATTCCAGAGCCGAGCCGCCTGTATAGCAAACGAATTGGTAATGAAACCTGTTCGATGAAAAGGAAGAGAGAGGGTTAGATTACCAGTGGACCGTAGTTGACGTTCACGGGAGCCAGCAAAAGAGCGAAAAAAGGTTTTGAGATATTCAGGGGCCCCCGGGTTATTGAGGATAGAATATAACATACAGAGCATGCGGATATTGCGACGTTGACGTATAGGGAACCACCCGAGTTGAGAGCGATACTGCGACACATGGTCATATTTGCGGAGACAGAAAATGAACCGTATGCAGTTGTTTACCAGTCGTTCCAACTTATTAAGCAGCTCCTCCACTAAGTCCGGATAGCACACGTCACCATAGTCAATAATAGGTAAAATAAGAGCATTTACTAATAAAATTTTGGTTTTTATAGGTAAAAAGTGTTTTAACCTGTTTAATGCATGAAGGGTACCCGTGACCTTGCGGCTTATCTCAGCAACTTGAGGCCTCCAAGTAAGCGAGCTGTCCAAAAGTATACCGAGGTCCTTAACAGTTAGGCTAAAAGGGATAGGGTTATTGTTAAATATCACTGGTGTGATCGCGTTAAGGTCTATTTTGGCAAGCTGCCGAGAGCCACCTATGACAATAGCTTGACACTTTGATGGGTTTACGAACAGCCCGAACTTCTCCGACCACTGTTGAATATGCAACAGATCCTGGTTTAACTTGTCGATGGTACTAAAAATATCAGTTACTTTGCAGTGATCGTACAGCTGCAGATCATCGGCATAAAGGTGGTAAGAGCAACGCAGATCTGGGGTGATGAAATTAATAAACGTGGAAAAAAGAAGTGGGGAGAGAATACCTCCCTGAGGCACGCCAGTGGCAAGATCGCACCAGTCAGACAGGGACCGATCAACGCGGACTGCTTGCTGGCGCCCACCAAGGTAGCTAGAGAACCAATCAAGTGCCAAAGAAGAGGCATTGTGATGCTTAAGTAGTGCAAGGAGAATGTCGTGGTCAACAGTATTAAAGGCGTTTGAGAAGTCGATCAATATGAGTACAGTGACCATTTGATTCTCTATGCCGCCTCTGATGTCTTCGGTCACCTTTAGTAGCGCAGAGCACGTGCTATGGCTTGGTCGAAAACCTGACTGAAAAGGGCTGAGCAATTTATGAGAGTAAATGAATAGAGAAAACTGCTTGTACGCCACAGCTTCAGCAATTTTCGACAAAAAGGGGAGGATGGAGATGGGGCGGAAGTTACTAGGCAAAATTGGGTTATTAATTTTGGGAAGAGGAATAACAAAAGCCTTCCGCCATAGTAAAGGAAAGTGGCCGCAAGCTAAGGAGAAGTTGATGATGTGAGTAATCACAGGAAGCACATAGTCCAGAACTGAGACTATCATGTAACGACTCACATCATCGCAGCCCACAGCTTTAGATTTGATAGCTCGAACAATATTATTTACTTCGGCCTCAGAGGTTGGGCGGAATGAAAAAAAATCAGACGAAGAGGAGGGTAGGGACAAAATACTTGAAATAGTACCGGCCTTTGCACGACAATTGACAAAAGGAGCAGAAGTAAAATGTAAATTGAGGTCATTAAGCGAGAGAGACGTTACTTCGCACGCCTTAGTTTGCTTTCCGAGGCCCAGTGATCTCAGGAACTTCCAAACGTCGGCCATAGAGGAAGAGGAGACATTGGCGTGGATAAATCGACGCTTCGCTCCGCGCACCATTTGGTTACAACGGTTACGTGCTATTTTAAAAAGTATCCAATTATCATCAGTGCGGTCGCGTTTATAAAGTTTAAAGGCACGGTCTCGCCTCCTCATGGCCATGCGGACTCCCTCAGTTATCCAAGGTGCCGGTGGTCGTTTTACACGAACAGTACGTACGGGTGCATGCTTGTCAAAGAGACGCAGCACAGCAGCATTAAAAAGGGACACCTTAGAATCAACAGAAGAAGCAGAAAGCACCGGAGACCAGTCGATTGCCGCCGCATCCCTCGCAAGTGAGTCAGAGTCAACTTTAGTCAAGCTACGCATGTTTACTAGAGCCGGTTTGCATTTTGGCGGTTTGATTTTATAGCACGCATAAAGAAGGTCGTGGTGGGAGAAGCCTGGAGCCAGGAGTTGTCCATGCTTTACCACAAGATGCGGCGATGACACGAGAATGACATCAAGCCAAGTATCCGCAGCAGCACTGTGATGTGTAGGAGCCAGGGGCAGTACAGAAAAGTTGACAGAATGGAGTAACACTTTTAATTTTCGGCTATGGGGCGTGTCTTTGCAGAGGTCGGTATTTAAGTCGCCCATTACTAGGTGATGTGTGTAGTCCGTGCTCAGAGACTCCAGAATACGTTCCAAGTCGGAAAAATAGTCAACCGTAGGAGGAGAGTAAACTACCCCTAAAACGGCCTTTTATAGTTATTTCAAGAAAGATCCATTCTGCAGACGCAGAGTAAAGTGATTGTGTGGAATGCAGGATTTTGTACGGAATGGAGCTCTTTAAGTAAATGGCCACGCCACCGCCACCCTTTCCAATACGGTCGTTCCTAATTAAAATATAACCCGGAAGAGCGAACGATGTCGAGTCAAGAGATGGCTTCAACCAACTCTCCGACACCAGTACTGCATGAATGAGGTCTGTTTGAAATGTTTCAATGAGATCTGTATAATGTGACGGAATGCTCTGAGCGTTTATGTGGCACACATTAAAGTGGCAGAAATCAAATTCACGGATCAAAAGTGACTTTAAACTGTGTGAAGTATTGAAAGAATCAAAAGATTTAAAAGATAAACTTTCATTGCTGGCAGAATAAAAGCTATCATTATCACTATCAGACATAGGCGTATAGTTTGATTGAATAAATAAATATAAACAAATAATATATAGTAGTGTACAATATTATTAATATTAATATATACTAATACAAATATGACAACTAACAACAATAAGGACTAACAGCACAAGGTCAAACACTCTTCTGTACATCCTGCCGGTTTGCCAGTGAGAATTAACAAGCAATAAACAAAACAAGCATAATACATAATAAACCTTTAAACACAGAGTTTCATAACGGAGTTGTGAAAATAAACAGGCGAAATTAGCCAATTTCAAGTAATACCAATTAAATATAGAAAAAAAAAAGAAAAAAAAAAACTAGTCAGGAATAAGCGTCGAACTCGGTGGCTCAAACCAACTTGTCTCTGACTCTCAAATATGACAGTGACAGTTTGACTTGAAGTTAAAACACTTGTAATTTTAAAAAGTGAAATAAGAGGGTTAGATTAGAAAACAAAATAGTAGAACTAATAAGTAGCCAAAACTACTAAAAGATGTAATGGATATTCATATTCAACGCACAACTGCAGCAGAAGCGAAGTTAGAAGTGTCCATCGCTAAAACCGGCATAGTATTAACCACACAGAAGCATATCACGAAAACTTAAAAATGTGTCACCGGTTTTGTCACACGTCGCGATCGACCAGCCTGGCCGCTGGGCTCAGTCACAGCATTCACGTCAGCAGAAGGCTCCGGTGTCGATGTCGTTTGCGGCCGACGCTCCTCCACAGAGTTGTTCAAGCGCACGATGTCGTCATCTGACTCGATACGTTCACGCTTACCATTGCGCAACTTAACATGAATATTGCCATCTTGTGACCAGCAACTCCGCATGCCAAACACCTTACGAGCCTCGGAGAATAATGCTTGTCGCTTCAAAGTGAGAAACTCTGCAAGGGAAAATGGGCTCCCCTTGAAGGCAGTTTTCTTTTTCCAGACTGATGCTCTTAAAGTCATATCAGTAAAACGCACCAGAATGGGCCTACAGCGACCCTCAGATGGCTTACCGAGTCTGTGACAAGCTCTAATTGATGCAGAAGTGACGTCAGGAACTTTCAGGTGGTCGCTGATGACAGTAGCAACTTTAGCACTAACATTTTCTGCGGCTTCTTCCGGCACACCACTGAGCAAAAGAAACTTGCGACGGTGCCTCATCTCCATAATATCTTGGGAATTGCTCAATGCGTTGATATGCTCACCCATCAGTTTTAGCATCACTAATGTCTGAGTTTTGAAAATAGCAAGCTCTTCGCTGATGCTTGCAATGGTTGCTTTGGGTGCCGGGGAATTGTTCAGCTTTCGCTCAAACTCTGCAAGCATCTTGTGAACACTATTCTCCAAGCTTCTCTGCGACTCAGCAATTTGTATGAAGTTTGACATAGTGCTTCTTGGAGGTTATGGAGAAATGTCAAAAACACCAGCAGGATTGTACAGTTCAATTTAATTGTAAATTAGACCATTTACAGAGCTGCTAACAATTATTCACTATATTTTGTTATATAAATAGAACTAAGAAACTGTAAGATTTTGAAACTGTAAGTATAATTACATTTATCAAATATATAATACTAGAGAGATGTGTTACTTTTTTACATCTACCGCCCAAAAAAACTCACTTTGTCCAAATTTCACTCCGCATACGTTATAAGGGTTCCTAGTTGACTACGGAACCCTAAAAATGTCATTCTTACACAGCCCCACGGCCCACGGTAAGGTCAATAAGGCTTATGTTGTGGGTACTCAACCAACGAAACGAGTATATATAATATACGAATACCTAAATGCATATATGTATGCACTATATATCTTAATAAGTAATGCCAATTGTATGCCGGTTTATCCAAAGAATCTACTTTTGAGACATGACTGCAACCATATAATGTAAACAGTTTCAGGGATTCGTACTTATATTTTCGTTCTCATCAACCCAACTTAGAGTCCTCGACATCATCACAGACATTTATAGATATGACAAACTTCGTCCTCTGCTGTACAGTCGCGATCACATATATCGGAGCGGTCAAGGTACTCAAAAACATCTGAACATGCACATTATCCGCTTGAATACGGTAGCTCCGATATATGACGGCTGTATTTCACATCCATTTCTTCAGGAGTATGTGTTTAGTATACTACATCTACAAGATTTATTATCACCTACCCTACCCAATTTTATATAAAATCGGTCATATTATGAAAGACCTGATTTTTTATTGTAAGTAGTAGTTTTAGAGAGCTCCATGATGTAATGTACTAAATATCCCCCAGCGAATCGAACCCATCCTCTAATTTTTGTTTTCGTATTTTGATAACCCATGCATCATATCTGTGTACAATATACATATGCTATCATTTCCCAAACATACCCGAGGCGCCGAGGCACTTTCCATTGTGTGTTTCAACATAACTTGTTAGTACTAAATAAGTTGATATTATTCGCGATTTGTCCAGTTATATTCAGTTATACTTAAAGCGAGGATATGTATATCGTCATATTAATATATCTGTTTTAAAACCGGTATATGAGATATTATAAGGGCCGGATATGCACACATTAATATAATATCGTTTCTAAAGAGTTCGTTTTTTGTGAATCAACGCTCGACCAGTCGACGTTCTTCAGGGATAAAAAATCAATGTTAGATTTAACCACTGCCGATACGTACTGTTTAACTGCCAAATGTGTACATTGCTAAAAATGGCGTCCAATTTTATAATTTATTCGCGTATTCTGGAAACATTACAGTAGATACGGTAGTTACGGGTTGTCCTTGGTCTACAGTATCAGTGTCTATGAATAAATATTATGAGTTATTGTTACTATGTGTGTTGATTAAGTAACATGTAGTGAACAGGTATTTTCTTCATGTTTTGTGGTATGTCACCTGACAATCATGACCTCCTAAGATAACTTGGTGTTCAGCACTTAAATGAGATGGAATTTCATAAACATCATAATCAGACCTCGAAGTCGCCGTGGCACGAATACAATTTTGCTAGGGAGAGACACACGATATTATTTTATCGATAAGTTGTACTTTCTTATGACAGTACTTATGTTATGATTATGAGATACTTAATGATAACTTGCAATATCTATTAAACTGTATTATTTATACAGTATGAAGATTGAAGTCCGTAAAGGTCGATTAACGAAGATAACGGTATTCATACTTTATGGATGTAGGTATAAAACATGACGTTGACATAATATGACAATCTTGTCCGCTCAGAGAATCGATGGAATTAATATTACGCGTAAAATGCCACCTAGAAAACAGTGTCGTGAAAATTTATTACGTTCTTGGCTAAAAAGCTCTCCGGATTTATGCATACGTATATATATAAGATATTTTGTACTAAATGTGAGATAAGCCTCGTAGCTAAGAAATATAATGTCAAGAAGCACTTGAATAGTGAAACACACATTAAAGGCACCCACGTGAAAAATCGTTCGTTTTATATGGACTTAACAAAATTTGTTACTTGTTACTAATATAAAGTTCATCATTGATTAAATGAAAATAATGAAATGCATTTCTAGGTTTCAGTTTACTTTGCATTAAAATTGATGAAAAAAATATTTAGTAGTAAAGGTTGATTTTTATTTGAATTTTAAAATTCCTAAGAAGTATCCTAAAAACTCCTATATAGGTAACATTGACGGGAAGTAATCATCACAGTTTAGTTAATTTTCAATTATTCTGTAAATTTTACAGCTAATAATATATGAAATGTCAATTCCGAATAAGCATTCAGTTATCGATAAATTTTATATCGGAAGGAAATCCCTAGTTCATTGATGTTATTGCCACCGCGACTTCGAGGTCTGATCATAATATTTCCAGACACTGATTTAATTCCCCTTAAGTCAAGAGTATCTTGTTGTGATGGTTCTGAAATTAGTTCTTGTCGTAAACACAGTTTTTATATGTAGGTACGTAATTAGTACGTATTTTTATGTACGTAATTTTGTGCACATAATTATGTACGACCTCTGAGTTAGTGCGGTCTATTAATTGATAGCAGTTGTTTCATGGTGGAAATCGCCGAATCATACGTAGCAGAAGGTACAGTGGGGGTTATCGCGTCAGTTATCACTGCCCGTCGCCGCTATCCGCCCGATTACCCAGGTCATGGTTTGCAGGCTCGTCATTCACGACTTCTAAGTTATTTATAGTAAAAATGTCTTCAGCACGCTATAGCTAAATTTAACTAGATTTAAAAAGAAAATAATTTTTCACTTCTCATGCTCTAAAAGTGTGTCATATTATGGTTGCCACGGCGGACTAAAGTAATACATTTAGCCTCTTGGGAAAATATGTATACATATTTATGATATACAAAACGGTTTAAATTGACCAACCAGAACACTTCATCGTATTAAATCCACCAATCACGACAGATATCGAAGTTAATCGCAACTCTAGATTCTTTTTTGGTGCGAATACTGTTTAAAAATGTGAAATCATTAAAAAACTTTGTATAAAGTATCAACCAATCAGACAATACCACAATATTAAAATCGACCAATGAGGAAACGCAATCAAATTCTCAAAGCATTAGGTGCTTTTTAGTTCCTACTTCACAAGCATTCAAAAAAAGTTTAAATCGTTGGCAAACTCTTTGAAGCCCCAATTATACGGTGTCTATGGCATTTATTCACGGCGTATATATCCTATCTGTATCAAAGCAGTGAAAAAAATACAAAGACTGCCAAATTAAACATTTTTGACTCAGAATTCATTGCGGGTGAATAAAATTGTATTTGTTAATTGTTGAAATGTTATTTTATCTTATTTTCTCGCAATCGAAGTGAAAACTAGTATGCATAACTCGGGTCTAAACGCCATATTACCCCTCGAACAATTTTCCCTCACTTCGTTCGGGAAAATAACCATCTCGTGGTACTATGGCGTACTTTAGCCCCTTGTCAAACAATCTACTATTAATGACATCTCACTATAACAATGTTTGCGTGTGATTCCGGCTGACTAGAATAGCAAATTGCCGTGTGATGCCGGCTGACTAGAATAGCGCCACCCCATCTCTTCTCGCGGGTGTCGTAAGAGGCGACCAAGGGAAAAATTCTACGGACGGGCAGCAGCGTTCCGTCGAAACCCAATCTACAGCTACTGCGGTAGCCAACCCGCCTGCCAAGCGTGGCGACTATGGCAACTATCCCCAAGATGATACAAGTCATATTTGTGGGAGGCCTATGTCCAGCAGTTGACTGCATACGGCTGAAATGTATAACTATGTAACCTTGTTTTTTAGGGAGGTAGGTACGAATCTAAAAACGTAAAAGAGGACAATTGTAGGGTCTGTTTCGATAGGTCTAGATTCAAATCGACAAATCCTACCTACTGGAAACATATGTCACGGTAGGGTAGGTAGCCGCTTGTAACATAATTATGTAATTTCTTAATCTCTAAGCGATCTATGGTACTATGGTAATATGAAAATATACGATGTAGGTACTTTGCTCCATGAAACAGTAGGAAACGAGATATGTATATCATTGTATATACTTTTTTTATCGCTTGAGATGAATGATCGTAGTCGCGGAGTGCGATCCGGACGGAATTGGAGCGAGGTATCGTGAGGTCAAACTAAACGCCGATGCCGCCCGATCTTAGCTAGATTCCGGATTGAACCGGTTACTCGCGAAACGCATCAAAACATCGATGTCATTTACGCCGTTAACGAGTAGAACTAAGAGACTAAATTAATTCACTACACTAATGACTAAAGCGTGCATATGCACGCGTTGGTATTTTCCTTTAAATTATTGTTCGTTGTTATTAGATCAGGGCTTAAGGCTTTATATTTATACATAATAAAAAACTGCATATTATAAGTAGCAGCTTAAACGGCGTGACATCATTTTATTTTTTAAACGCCAAGTCAAACCAAAACCGTTATGGCGTCTGGGACACCTGCTTTCCCATGATTTGATTTGCTGTCTTTATTCCTTGCCATTTTATTGAGTAAAATTTTATTATTTTAATTTTGATTATTCTACCATGGAACAATTAAAGTATAGTCGTACAAGCAAATGCATAATATCACGGAGAAGGTTAAGTTGGATTATATTATGGAATCATTTTCATAAGTAATGTAGGTACAGCCAGCAGCAGCAGTAGCTAAGCAGTCAAGGTGTTCAAAATGAGCTAGACATGTCTTTATTGTAAGAGAACAAGAGCGTGTTAACATCATTGTGAACTCCTAGAGACTTCTGCTGCTGATTGTACCTACGGTACCTTCATACTAAAAATGACAATTACATAGGTAGGTACATCCCGCTACATTCCATCTTTAGCCGATAAATATTATGGTCAGGTTTACCTCATTTAAACTGTACCTATTGTTAACTCTGTCTGTTACCTTTTCATGTTTAAGCCGCTGAACCAATTGGGATGAAATTTGGTATGAAGAGAGTTTGAGCTACGAGAAAGGCCATAGATAGATATTTTTAATCCCGCAACCATACTTTAAAGACGGGCCGGCCGACGAAGTCGCGAGGAAAAGCTAGTACGACTTATACACTATACAGTCTTCTCTTGTCTCGTAATTAACAGAAGTAGGTACAATTAATTATAATTATTTATAGGTACTTATATTTATCAACATGACAGAAGCATGTGTATAGCGCGTGTGAAATGTGTGCCTGATTCACAGACGTTAAATTAATGATTTTTTTATATATATTATAATCAGTCCAGTTTGTTTCGTATTACTCGTAGTAATAGGTCTATTTTTTTAAATATGTAATTATGTCTAGGTCTATGCTGGCGCTATGAGTAGTTTGAGTAAGTATCTTTCTTATTCTCCATATAATAATTGTAACTAATTTGTGACCCTATCTTCATGTAGGTAAGTAATCCCCACAAAAATCATTTTTACATTTGAAATAAAAATAATACCTCCATTACATTTTACCTGGATTATACAATACTCATGCAGTTTAATATACTTATTCCTACAGAATACATACTTAGTTACATTACATTTTATGCACAGGTTCCTGTGACAAGTTTGCTGCTGGTGGATTATACCTACAATCCACAGCCATATAAAACAAACCGTGGTCAACTTAGAACAGGTACGCATTTCTCCATTCTTTTTACTCCGGGGAAAAAATACTATACCAGATTAATGACCATATTTTAATGTATTTTTTTGTGAATATTATAGTCGTTCACATTTTACACGTTTCCAAATTATAGGCAATGGAAATCGAGAATAGATAAAGTATCTTGCACAAATTGCTTGAAAATTCAATTTAGGCTGGACCAAAAATCACTCGGACATATTTTTTCCCTAATAAAGATGTATTAATTTTATATGGCCGATGTAACATAAAATGTTGCCAAATAATGTCAGTTTGTAAAACTTTAGTTGTTCGCAAAAAATAATTTAGTTGCTGTCTATTAACCAAATCTTGTGAAATCTAAATAAAAGAGGGTCTCGAGAAAAGAAAGAAAGGCCTGATTCAGCCAGCTACAACTACTCAAAATAAGTTTTAGAGCGGTATTCTTAAAATCTAGTTCATTAGGGTATACATATAAGAATAGGAATGCTCCGAATTGGTTTAAATGTCTTCCTATTGAGAACTACTGGGCTATTCTGAAAAAGAGGTTAAATAGAGCTAGTAAAACTGTCGACGATATCCGTCCATAAAAATCCACGTGAAATCTAAACACCAAAAGTGTTGTGAAGAACATGATTTTTGGAATAGTAACGCTTTTAATACAAAACCTGCACGACTTTTTCTTTAAATTATACTAATGTAAATTATATTTTAATGTCTCCTTGGAAAAATAATATTTGCGTACCTACCAATTCTAAATGAACTATGTACATAGGTTTCTTGCGTTTACTTATTATTATGATCTTATTAATGTGTTAAAAATCTAACAGTCTAAGCACATAATTTATCTTTTCGTTCGTTTTGTCGATGTTAATTAAGGTGATAAGCTGCCTCGGCGCGCTAGGTACCTTAAATTAACACGTTAAACGGCTGACGCAACAAGCACGGCGATAGCGTGTGTCGCGCCCGCGCCGGGGGTCTACCGTCGGCTACACCACGCATGCGCGAACGAAGTGTAATATGTGCGACCACGTGCTTCCGTATTATCGTGTCAGACTGGCCAAGCCTCTCGTAGTGTCTAGTGTACATAGTATCAATTGTGTCGCGATAGTAGCGAACCTGAAAGAATTATTATCTATTGGTTCACACTATTACGAATACGTTTATTACGCGACAGTGCTAAATATATATTTATAATAATTTTGTAACAGGTGTACAGTAAGCTGTCCTTAATTCAAAACTGAAATAAAAAATACACTGACCTTATAAAGTATAAATAATTCAAAATGTAGCCATTGTGACTTTCCTACATTTCAAACTAATCTAACGTAACTTAAGTTTTATTATAGGTACCTACACCTACCTACTAAATATTGAATTGTCGAGACTTGAAGCATAAAAGAACACAAATAATAAATTAAAACTATATTTTACTTAAACAGTTTTAAACGAATACTATTTATTTTGGTGTCTACTGGTTAAGTTTCTAATACAAAAATCTTCATTGTTTCATACATAAATATTATATTACCTACCAATACAATGAGTGCGCAATTTTGTCAAATGTTGTACTTATACATGGTAAACATTCTCTTTTACTCAGGTTTCAAAAGACAATACTTACCTCCTGACCGTATGTAGCTAATGCCAGCATTTTAAGCTGGGTCCTCGGGGTCATTCCATGCATTCCATTCCATGACATCTGTGTTTGTCGTCACTTACCATCAGGTGCGACTGAGGTCAAACGCTGGTCAGTCTTGTATAAAAAAAAACTTGCGGCAACGTATCAGTTGACTTTCGGATGATATATAGATGATGATATTGTCCTGGCCACTGTTGCATCACTCTCTTTTAGCACGTGTTGATGATTATGTCTATGGGTTTTGGCAGTGTGGCGCTGACGCTGACTAATGTTAATACGAATTAGCTTTCATATGCAAAATAATAATTATAAGATCTCCGTAGTTGTAGTGCTGATGCTATTTTATTTTATTTATTTTTATTTTAACTTTTAAGGACATCAACAGCAAATACAATTTATATCAACTATAACTAACAGTAGTAAACATAGCCAATTATAGATATCCACTAATTAAATGAGACTGTGTGCACGCAGGCCACAAGTCAAATAAATATATATGATAAATTTGATGGTGACTGTACCTACAGTGATAAATATTTGTTAATATTATATTTAAATGTTATTTCAGTCAGATCAGTCTTCTAAACTCAATACGGATAAGTTAAAGTATAAGTTTTTAATGTAATATTACTTTACCATCGCGTTAGTGTTTCCCATATAAATAACATTATCACTTACGCGTTCGAGACGTTTTTTTACGTCAAAAGAAACTTACACTATAGCCTCAGATCCTCATATAAAATACGTAAAGTATATAAAATATGTTGAAGTTCAGGACACCTATTTATCCTTTAGCCATTTGCAACGGTGTTGCCTTTGAACCATATTTGATGTCGCTTTTTGTGAGCCCCTCTCGCGGAGGACAAGTCACCGTCTGCCAGAATTTTAATTGAATACCATTTTATTAGACAGGCGTCCATTTTTGATCCAATAGCACATGCGCCATCCATGCAGAGACCGGAAAACTCCTTTGATTAACATATCGATAGGATAGCCCTATAGAAGTCTTACCGTACCGATGTGGTTAGCCTATAATAGGGTTACCCTATCGATATGGACCCGGGTTTCACATGGTTACCGAGTCGGATGGGGTAAAACTAGCTTTAATGTTTAGCGCTTACCATTTCATAGGGTTACCCTATGGGCGTCTCTTTTCCACGTAGGCAGATAGTTCTAGAGTTTTAAATCGCTTAAACGCATTTGAAAAACACTTGATAGGGTAACCTCATTGAGGGGGATTTGAATTTGGTAAGCGCTTACTCAAACTAAGTCTATTAAATATGTTAGTTAGCCTATCATCCGGGTAAGTCAATGATACGCTTACCAAACTGATAGGGTATTTAAAAACAACCCTATCAAAAACCCAGGGTAATACCCCTTAAAGACTGTATCGATAATTATAGGGACACATGAAAAGTGACATATTTTACACATTTTGTATATTTGAACATTAATGTCGTTATGAGATGTACCTTAAACATATTTAAAGCATAATTATTAAGTTTTCAAGTAAGTTGCTCCTGAGCCCTGGCAATTTTGCGAACTTGGATTCGTACAAGCTTCATCAAGGTGCGGACAACACTAACGGTGACAGTTTTGGCCGTTTTACCCTAGTTTTTTAAAATCTGTCTACGGAATCTGCTGCCGAGAAGCGTTGGCGTAGTATCCTCTTCATATTAGCCCAATATTCTTCTATTGGTAGTACTTCAGGGTAGTTGGGCGGATTCATAGACTTGTCTACATATTGGACATCATTGGATTACATCCACTCCCTGGTGCGAGCAGCATAGTGGCAACTCGCCAAATCAGGCCAAAATAAAGTAGGCTCTCTATGCTGTCAAATCATGGGCAAAATCCGTTTCTTTAAACACTCCCTGATGCAAACGTCAGTAGTCATTATGGAAGTATTAATGAACGCTGTGAATTTCATACCGCATTCACATATCGCCTCCCATACCATGGCCTTCAACCCGAATTTTTCGGCGTATATTGACGTTTTACCCTCGTCCAGTTTTTCTCCTTTGCGGACAGTGAAGTATTGAGGCCCCGGTAGTACTGAATAATCTAGTTTCACTTAGGTCTCGTCATCTTGTATTATACATTGATTATTTTTCGTCAATACGCTGTCGTAAAATTTTCTAAGGCGAGTTTTTACGCTTGCGGCTTGCTTTTGAGATTGTTTAAGCTTTAGTTGCTTCCGATATGTCCTTAAATTGTTTCTCTTCTTTGCCCTCTAAACTATGCCTACCAATGTCCTACACTTTTTGGCCACGTCTTTAATTGTAGCATTAGGAAATTTTTTGATTATTTGGAATAGCTTTGACTCCCCATTGCGACTATATGAACCAACTTTTCTACCGCTATGTGGCTTATCTTTGAAGGACAGATCCCGGACATACTTTTCGGTTGCATTAAAGGCAGCGGAACTACTTACATTTTCAATTTGCGCGATTTTTCTCATGGAAATGCCTTTCTCATGTATATATTTGTCCGCGATCCGTTTTCGTTGTTTTGGTGTGAGACCTCTCATTTTGCAAAATTAAAATAAAGCAAAGAAAAAAATGTTAAAATATGTGCTCTACAATGTGCCACCTGAGACCTACATGGGACGTTTATAGCGTAAAACGAATAAAAAATAAAATGTGACCCGAAACTGTTGTCCCTATAATTATCGATACAGTCTTTATTTGGTAAAGGGATTCTGCGCGTTGGTTTGATCCGGTTCCGCATCGCCTCCCAAATGTCCGGAGCACCATTGTTAAGTGCACGGGAAAAATACTTAAATTTAATAATTTAATCATCATCATCATCATAATGTTAGAAATTTCCTGTTGTCTGTGAGGTATACGCCAGTTTTTGCGCTCCTGTGGACCAGGTTCTTCAGGCCCCAGTCAGACACGTCGTGCTTTTGCTTTTAGTTGTTCCGCATAGTTTGATTATGGTTTTTCTCTTCCTCTTCTAACTTCAATCTCCCCTTCTAATATAGTTTTAAAGACAGGGTCGTGTCTTATCAAGTGGCCTATCATTTTTACCACGTCTATTTTCTATGGTCCTCAGTAGGTTTCTCTTTTCTCCAACAATTCGTAGCACTTCCTCGTTGTTTTTTTTTTATTAGCAAAATTTATTATATTATATTACATTATCGTTACTTTATATTAGCGATTTTCGTTCTCAAAATCGTATACCTACACCTACTGACTCATAAGAGTCATAAGTACACAGGTACTAAAACTTGATTTAAGTAATTAGGTTCATCATTAATTCTTTAGTCATTGTTTGTGCAGCAGAATAACAGGTGATTTTATAGTGTAAATTTTAACAAAACAATAAGCTATAGGTAGTTTTATCATTCAAGAGTAAGGTTAGGCCTACCAATAACGATAACCTTCCGCTAAACCCTTTTATCATCTTGTTTTTCTTAAGTTTTTATCATTGAGTATTTTTCTCAAAGCTACACTTTGTTATTTTTAAGATGAGATAAGATTGTGGATCATTCTGTTGACCTAGACCATGTTCGCTCGTTACCTCAACAGCCTTATGCCCTTGGGCTTGACGGGTCTATCACACTTGACGAGGTTGCTCTTGCCATTAAGTAACAAAATAAACGTGCAGTTGGTGTTGACTCAATTCCGGGAGAACTATTGAGGTACGGCGGTGAGGTTCTGTACTCGGCGATATGGGAACATTCGGTTGTTATGTTATGTGGGAACAGGAAAGTCCCTATATCAAGACTCAAAATATCTCTGATTCGGGCCCTATATAAAGGCAAAGGTGACAATTCTTACCGCAGTATTTCTCTACTCTCGGAGCCCGGAAAAGTCTTCACTAGAATTCTCTTTACTGCCTTAGGGAACTATCTGAGAAGATTTTGGCAGTCGCAGTTTGGTTTTCGACCTGACTGTGATAGATGCAAGGCAAATTTCTCAGTACGGCAACTAAAAGAAAAAACAGAGAACAGGTTGGCAATATGTATCTATGCTTTGTTGACCTTGCGAAGGCATTCGATAGCGTACGAGTACCGCGTGAAGCTCGCTGATAACCCTGTGGAAACTTGGACGCACGGAGAAGCTTGTGAGGCTTTTGAGCCTCCTGCATGACGACATGCACAGCTGCGTCGCTATAAACGTTACCTGTGGGGTGACACAAGGAAGAAGAAAGCGGGTTGTACTTTGCAGTTGTAGTAGGTAGTCGATTATGAAATTAACAATCGGATTGATTAAATCGGAGTTAAGAAGGTCGCCGTGGCCGAAATCGGTCGGGAACGTTATTATTAATTTACATCACACTTTTTTGAATTAGTTTGGAAGCAACTATGGTTCAATCATCTTCCTCTATCTGTCTTATCTCAGAGGTCGTTAGTGATAGAAAGTTGAACTTTGGTATGGGTATAAGGGAGTTTTCAGAAAAAAGTGCACTCAATTAGCGTAACTAGTAAAAACGTTACTTTACATCAGTTTTGTAACGATAATTAAGCATTCAAATTCTGTAAATACTTAGATTAGTGATCGTTTTACAAGCTACAAGTATTTAATTAATATTACAATGCATACATTTATACAAATTTCATGAATGATTGTATCAAGGGGGAGGCCTATGTTCAGGACGTCTTATGGTTGAGGTGATGATGATGGTGACAGTTTCATGTTTCAGTTTTTTTTTGTTTATGGCTCCATCAAGTCCTTGATGAATCGTTTTGATGCTTAATTATTAATTATCGTCTCAAAACTGACATAATTTAATTTTTTACTTGTCACGCTTATTGAGTTCACTTTTTTTAACTTCCATAATCGTTCGTAAGTAGATTTTAATCGTTCTGACCATAGTAAATACGAAATATAGTAAATACGAAATTAAGAACCTCCGCAAAATGTGTGTCGTGTTGTGGTCGTGTATCGTGTTGTAAGTTTAGCAGAAAGGAAATTAAATAAACTTTTCTTTGATAAAATACATTTTCGGAAATAATCGCTCCGAAAACCTAAAAAGTTTGTCCTCTTCCCGCAACCCTTCTCTTAACTTTTTGAATTTATCCATATCCAATGTACAATATTTTTGTTATTTACAACAGTATATAACATACGTTTTATTAATTGTCAGTATTGTCACATATACCTGTTGGTAAAACTAAACGTTTACTCGTCAGGTTCGATGTTAAATAACTTAACCCTTTAACGCCCAAAAGTCACTGTGGTCGTGCGTCCAAGCCTCATCGCGGCTCGATTGGCCTAATGATTCTTGTTAAGAAAAAAATACAAAAAGACTATGTTGTTTGGTGGTCATTTTTGCATTGCAATTTTGAAGTTGCCCTATAAAGGGTTAAAAGAATGATTCAATGAAAAAAAAAAATGTTTTACATAATAAGTCCTATTTAAATGTTCCAAAAGTCCCTACAAAAATACAAGAAGATTTAAGTAACTCAAATGTAAAACTATGATAGTTCAAGATGGATTAGTACATTGTGCAACGAGGATGGTAAGTAAGGTATAGTAAACGCGAGTCTATTAGAAGCCCGACGACGAAGTCGGAGGGCTTTTAATGACTCAAGTTTGTTATACACTTACCACCCGTGGTACACACAATGTTTTTCATCACATTTGCGAGGAAATAAAATAATTTCGTTGGTAAAATATTAGTTAGTACTTATGTAGGCTTAAAATCAAAATACACTTTGAAAACTACAATCAGACCTCATCCACTAAAAAAGATTGTCAACAATGTCAATCAACTTTTTTCAATGTCTTTCACAGATAATGTTAACAACTGCGTTTTGTTTTCGAATTTGACAGATCATCCTGCCAAATAGTATCAATTATCAAAATCAAATATAAAACAATTATTTTTAATAAATACTAAACATTAAATTGCAGTCAAATTGAATATAAAGATATGTTTTATACATATTAAAAGTTGGTTGTTGCAAACTTTTGAAGATATGAAATACACCTTGGCTGTTTGGAAACATCCTCAGTCCGAAGTGATGTATGAGTTCTATATATTTTTAAAACTAAACTTAACAGCCCGTGTGAGCTAAATCGGCTATAACTGCTCTGTACTCTCGCAAGTAACAACGCCATTGACGAGCAACTGTGATGAAAAAACTATTATATAACAATATATTTACAATGAGTTTGACAATAGAACTTTTGTTCCATTTTCGTATCGTTCCACCTGACTTAATTGCGCAAGATTTTGCTGTTGTCTGAACAGTTCTTTAGATGTACTGGCGCAGGACATTGATCTGTTATGGATCTGCTAATGTTTATAGATTTTATTATAAACATTCAGCTAACTGTTGACAGCTATGAGCGATAAAAAATATATCGTTCGTACGTCAAATTGTGTTTTTAAAACATGTTTGTGTTTTACGTGATTATTTGCAGGCAAGCAATCAACTAGGAATAATATAGAAGCCTGACTCGAGCTCGGGTCATAACCCGAACTGAAAAATGAATGATGCATTGGATAAATTCCAAGTTCTTCGGATATATATATTTAATTACCACTCTTACAGCTATTTTTACAGATTACACCTAATACAATAGCGGAGAGGATAGCTGTGAGTGGCAGCGCTCCTTTTTAGAAGAGTCCATTTTTCTATGGAGAGCTGTGTATATTCTCCGATTTCGGGGTCGTGACCCAGTATCAGTTTTTCTAACTCGGCAACTGGTCAATATTATCTTATAGTGGTATTTGATCTATGAGACAACGTTAGTATTAAGTATACTCGTATTTTCTTAATATTTTATGATATTGATTCACATATGTAGTTACCTTCACCTATGAATTCTGTGTCATGCCTTGTTATCTTGCTCTACGACCTCGATATTTTTGTAATTTCTCTTTCCCTTTTAGTCCTAACTCCTTAAGCTATACTATATATGCAAACAAACTAAATAGTCCAAACTAGTTCGCACCCCTATGAAATGTTATGTAAATTACTTCGTATATAAGCTTTCCTTGTTAAGGAAATCGATTTTGACAGCTGAAACTGTCTCATTATCGAAACCTCGATGTCGGTCTACAGTTACTCAATACATTAACCAGTATTCTGCCCTATCATCCTCATTCTTTACTGAGACTTAATTTTAGATAAGTACATTCAATTTATTTATAAACCCAAACGTAAATTTGAAGACAGGCGCTATAACACTGCAACTAATATAGGTACAGTACGTCAAATAGTACTACCGCAGTAGCCAAACACTTTATCGGTAAGTTTGCATCACCATATACAATTGATAGTGTTGTCGAAAGCAACATCAACATCTAGAAATGCAGTGGGTGTGTATCCACAAACTATCATCAAGCGAATGGAATCAAAGGAGGTTGATAAAACCACCATCAGGTGGGTTCAAGATGCGCCGTCTAACAGATGAAGTCAAGTTTCTGGGGGTCACTTACGACCGAAATCTTACTTGGACTAGTCACCTAAAAAGCAGATGGCCTAAGGCCTTTATGGTCGTGCTGTCGTATGGCTGGAGCTAGGTGGCTGTACACAGCGGTAGTGAGGCTTACAGTAACCTATTCCTGCGCAGTACCTATGGTGTAAAAAGACAGCAATTGACAAATTAAACGGCCTTTAACTAACATCATGCTTAGCAGGGGCCTTCTCGTCCATATTCTCGAAATTAAGGCATGTTACTTCCAATAAGACTATCATGGGGCGATTTTTTTAGCGAACGGACCGCTCTAACGTTTGTAAAGTTCGTCACGCTTTGGTTTTTGACTGTTTCTTTTAGTTATATCCCTCATTTCGATGGTATCAAAATGTTGCGTGAAAAATATTTTTTATTTAAAAATAACATATTCACGATTTTTATTTCGCAGAAGCTTAATTGAGCAATTATGAAGCGCATAAAATGAAATACCAATACTTCTTTATCTCGAGCATGCGAATCTCCTATCAAATTAAGTATTTCTCTACCATATAAGTATCTCGTTGCTCTTTAAGTTTTCAAGGAGTTAAGTAATCTTATGCTTTGACGCTGGTTGGATGTTGTTATTACTGTTATTAAGATAATGAAATATCTATTGGTTACAGAAATAAAACAAAAACGATCTAGATAACAATATATTTTTGTCATCAACGACAAACTTAACAACAGACTACAACATAGATCTTTTCAACCAAACCTGCGCGAAGATAAAACTTTGCGATGCAATGTACTTATTTTATGAAATGTTTACCAACGCATCGAGGACAAATACAAGATTGCGCAGCTAAAAAGCCGCTACTACAAATATGATAACGTTCAAATAATCGCGAACATAAATGGACGGCTTACAATAATTAGGTATAATATTATAGGAGCCGACGGCGACCATTGCGGCCGACCGTGCGTAGCGCACAGTCAGTGGACCAACCAATTACAATACCAAATTATATAAATTGTAAAGATAATTTGTTGTAGTACTATTAAACATAATTCTTATTTATCTACATTAAAATTGCTTTTGGATTTACTTTGAAAATGATATAGTGTTTTACGTAAATGACAAATTGACTCGACAGGCTAGGGCGGAGCCCTCTACGCCCACGATGCTCGCTTAGTGTAGGTAATCATACAAACTTATTACATAATTTTTAATATAATTTAGATACATGTTAAAATTAATTATAATTACACGTACAAAATATAGTTGTTTCAGTGCATATTCTGTTTACTTTAAGTATAATATAAGGTAAAATTTTAAGGTATCGAAAGGCGGATGTCCATGTGTGGTTAACATCAGAAGATTACTATAATTTGACTTTCCACCTTTTCCTTGACTTTCTACACGCGTGTCGTGTATAATGTGAAAAAATATTTGTTGTAATTTCCAAATATCTAACTAGGTATGCAAAGTGATACAATTCATTTACATAAATATCAATCATGACGCGGTAGTTGATGTTGACCGAATTCTAACAGCCAAAGCGTACTTGGTGAATTCAGCAATAGGTACAGTAGGAGACGTAGAAAACTAGCCGCAAGAGAGCAGCGCGACGCGTCGCGCCGCGCCGCTCCCCGTGGGTTGTACAATGCTTTTTGGCACTAGCTTCAATAAATATTTATAATTTTATATTATACAAAACGTTCAAACCTGATATTTACAGCTTATGAGTAAATACAGATATATATATTTACAATGATATAGATACTGTAAACTATGTCCAGGAAATCAAGAACGGATTTTTAATTTATTAATTAAAGTACGACATATATATATGTTGTCTCGGTTTATACATGTAGGTACATATATTAACACTAGTTGGAACGTGTACAATATCTACAGCTGTTTGTTATAATTGAAGCACTAGCAACACGCACATCGATACATCGGAAGTATGCTGCGCGATGCTGCACACATCACGAAACTTTCTTTTCCCATATGAATATGCAATCATTCGAATTAAACGGACCCGCCTACCTTGGATTATAATAACAAAACACTCCGGCAATATACCTCGCTCCGCCAAGCATACAGCATCGCAATGTATATTGACTCTAACACCTAACGTAACATTTGATTATATTGCACACATTCATTTTATTATCTACTTATAAGTAGGTATGTATAAATAAAAGAGCGGGCTTAAATCCCTCTCCGCCATAATTTCGTTAACTCACCGTTTACTATCCGATGGAATGACATACGAACGCCGCACTGATGGAGCCGCTAAGCAAACTGAATAAGCACGACAGGATACCTCTACGATCAGTTAATATGACATCACAAATTATAAATGAATTTGCGGATACTAACTTCAACAAAATAAAATTATATGTATATAACATTACAAAATTTAAAAAATATAGACAACGAGATAAAAAGATGCACAATTTTTAATAATTAGATAATTATGAACTTAGATCATCTGAACTAGAAAGCGCTGTTTTCGTGGTTGAAGACGCGCTGAGTTAACTGGATTTTCAAACTTCACAACCGCGCCTTAATTACGTCCTCCTTTTGTGCATTTTCCTATTTCTTTGTCTAGGTTAAAGAAGTCTTCTTTCCGCGGAGGTAATAAAATGAAGGGTTATGTAAAATGTATAGGATTGCTTGCTTAGGGGAGTGCGCTGTGCTGCAAGCTCTCTCTACATGACACATGACACATGACGAAGCGCTACTGAGGTGACGCCAAGCCCACCCGCCCGCAGCTGGATGCTTCCCGAACGCTAACGCAACTCTGATGGCACATGGATGACTCTCTCGAGTGAATTCTTCTCATGAAATGCTATGATGCTGACCAAGCACTAATCGATTCCCTAATGAAACTACAATGTATATGATCCGGAAAGTTGAAACTTTTCAATTACTACTTTCCATAGCACCAATGCCAATCATTTTTTATATCAGCACAATTCGCCTCAAAACTGAACATCGTAAGATCTATGTTATCGTCAATTCTTCATATTCTAGCTCTATTTAATTAGTTACGGAATCGAATTTATTGAACTTACTGAGAATTTTACTGTGAACGCTTGTGTGAAATTTTATGATGAACTTATCGTAGTTAGTAAAAGTATGGTTTAATTTTTTATAAAATTCAGTCGCTGACTACTGTTAAAATTGGTTTAATTTCTAATTCTAGAAAATAATTTACAAAACCTTTCTGACTACCCGAAATTCCCTTTAGAAATAAGGGAGATTAAATTTGTAAGACAAGTTTTAAAACTTTCGGGCAGTGTGCTTCGTAACTAATTCATCATAGTTTCCGACATTTCGTCGCGGTGTAAAAATCTAGATTGCCTCCCTTGTGCCATTAATTTTGTATAGCCTACAAGTTCACCTGCATCATCTTCCGTATCTCGTCAGATATCCTAGAAACGTGGGGTCAATTTCAGTGTCGATGTTCAACATGAATCCGAATCGAATCTCATGTAGAGCACACGTGTCTGCTCCCTACCCCGTGCAATGTTCTTATGTTAACTGCATATGCAACTTGTAACATTTGGATGTTTATTTATCAGCGGGGTAGCGTGGCTTCAGAAACGCGTTTAGAAGAGCATGTGGCAGCGCAGGTTGGAGTTGGCTATTCCGTGGTGTGCGCGGTGAGGTCGGCCCCCGAGGTCGCGGTGCCCAGCGCGGCCGGGGGGTCGCTGGCGGGGAGGGACAGTAGATGTTAGGCCTCCAGGAAAATGAGGGCGGTTGGTTTCGGCTCCAGGTTCGATTTCTTTGCTTCGACTACTAGGAACTCGATCTCCTGGAATATATTAAAATCATAATGGTTAAGCATTATTTAAGACGTTCATGAAGTTTATAAAAAATGGGATAATAAACTTAATTAAAAATCACCACACTGAATGGTTGTTATTGTTTTATTAAATGTCTGTTAGGGTGACGGCGCCAGTAATTGGCAAGGAACATGAACAACAAATCATGAACATTAGTGCTTATTTCAAAGGAGTCAAGCGTTGTGCATTTGTTGGTAAATATTAAATTTATAACGTTAAGGTTTTTGAATTAAAAACTAAGTGTCCATCATTGATGCCTGTCAGCTTAAAATGTCCAACATTGGTGCCATCATCCTACTCCTTGCCGGTTTTAGTATGTTGGATTTCGCCAATGGCAAGTTAGAGGCTTTTGACTTATACGACTGTTCGGTTTATAATTTTGTTTGTTAAGGCATAGGCTGGGTACTTGAAACAAATATATATTCGTGATGAATAGCGGAAAGCACGGCGGATGAATGAAAAAATAAAACTTTTAATAAGTGTTCGTCATAATTATTCTCTGCTAATTGATTGTCGCTATTTCTCTCTGTATCTCTTTAAATACTTGTTTCATTTTATATCTGTGTAATCAAGCTGATTTATTGACCCTACTATACATGAAATTGTATTCCAAACATGCTAGGGACCAACTGCAACTATATTTGTACTAACCGGTTTGTCCCTCTGCGCGAAGGACTCGGCGATCAGTCGCGCCACATCTTGGTGCTGCAGACCTTCGACCCTGTGCCCGTCGACTGCGAGTATCAGTTGGCCAACCTCTAGCCCTCCAGCTTCATACGCTGCTCCATGCTCCTGTTAATCCATTAATCAAACTTCATAATTGAGACTTAGTTGTTGACACGAGTCAGTAACATACGAGAGATATAAGACCTCGTGCTGTTTACGTGTACCTTTAATGCCGTTATGAAGTAACTTAAAAAGAGGAGGTTACCTCAAAATTTTTGTTAGAAGCAAGTTAGAAGTGAAACGATTATGTTTTTCATGCTCATGTGTAGTCCTGTGTAAGTTTGATCATGAATTGGCCGGTAGTTTTTGAGAATTCCTTAATAATACCTGATTGTGTATGCGTAATCAGGTAATTTACTTGTTAAATGGGTGTTAAATGATATATTTACATTAAACAGATGAGTTTTTATTACCGCCTAAAGCGGGAATTTGCTTGTAAGCCTATATATTACCTACGTCTTGACAAAACGATAATCTATTTTTATGATCGTATTATAATCTCGCCAAGTTCCTAAAGAATGTGTTTTATTTAATTCGTTTCAAGAACACGATAATTAGACTATGTACAATATTTTTCCTTCGTAATAACTCCATTGATGGAATGTGAAATACATATAACTCCATTGATAAATGGAGTTATATGTATTTCACCATTGGAATTTTTATTACTCTATAGTGGAACTATAGTCCTCAAAAATTTGTAAATACGAAAATACAAAAAGTTGTTAACATTTCTGTCATATCATTTGATAAGGCGGGTTTACAGGTACCTAGGATGATTATCCTAGGTCAACAAAAGCCATTAAGATCGTGGTCTAACTTTTCTGAAAACTAGTAATGTAATTAGACTCCACATCCACACCACATGTGTGGGTGATTGTTTGTGTTGTGTCGCACCAAGAGAAAAGGCAAATAGAATAGCAAACTTTTATTTAGCAGGATTTGCCAACCGACTCTTACATGAATGTTTATGATCCTAGGTAGCGGATGTTTAGTGTTGGCGCCGCCCTCGATGGCGATGCCGAGGATTGGCTTGGTCTTCTTGACGGTGACGTGCAGGTTGCCGTGGTGGTCGGGTACGACGCGTGCCGCGCGTGCCTCGTCGCCAGCCTCGTGCTGCAGCCGCTGCATGGATTGGTGCCGTCGGATTCCACCCCGATCTTCCGCGAGCGCACCACCGTCTTCCTTCATGTCAAAACTTCGAGATAGCTTGTGTGCCAACTCCTGTAATACATTCCACTCTATTACGTCTGGTCAACTGTTCAAGGCTGCTGTTCTACCAGGTATGTGCTAAAACTGCGTAATAGATATGAGTTTTGTCACACATTGAGAAAGGGTCCACTTAGAATCAATAGTTGCGTGAGACAACGCACCAAAAGCGTCTACCATTCTCAAATAGCTTTAAAAAGGACATAACTCTGCACGCCTGCACGGTAAACAATTGGATGTGACAATTTTTTTTTTATCACGAACTGTAAAGAAATATCTCAATTTGTAAAGTACATTTGGGATTATAAAAAATACTTTTGGCGCCTTGTTTCATATGCTACTTTTGACTGTTCAACTTAGCTCTCGTTTGACCTCTATCCTTGTTTAACTTCCTTGGTGCACTTTTCTGGCGGAAAAACAGCCTAAGCATAATATCCAAAGTTTGACTGCAGCCAAAATAAATAAGAATTAGGTATGAGTTATGTACACTATTAGACTATGATTGTTTACAATTATATGTTGATGATGGTGTGTCCAATTAATAGATACTATTACCACCACATCCACGCTATAGTTTACCTCTACAATACTAAACAGCTAATAATTTTCAGCCTCTAAGTACAAGTGCTTTAAGAAACTGAGGACGTAGCTGCGTGGCAGAGGGCTGTAACGAAATATAGCGACAGCTACAAGGGCTCTACAGAACAAGTTCGGTGATGTTACTTACAACCTTGTGCCCCTCAGTTACAATAATGTAAAGTGATCAATCCACGTCGAATGTATCGAGAAGCTGTAAGTGAGATGTGTGCTGGAGGCTCGGAATCATGCGTTTCGATCACTCGGTGGCGTGGTTCAAAGAGTTATATATTCCACAGGTGTACGATGAATTTATGAAGACTTACACAGCAATTTTAATCCCGACAACCTATCTAATTAGGTATTTCCAATAAACCTACATAATTAGTTAAAGAAAAGCAAAATAATAATATATCTAAAATTTTGAATATTTTTAAGTAGCGTAAAAAAATTTGCAAAATCTGTTTCAACACCACCAACTACATAAACGATACGTTAATTGTTAATGAGGCAAAACAAAAACGATTCTACGTGTGCACAACGCTATAAAGAAGTGGTCTGTACGCGCGCGGGTGTTGATATATGTATTCCTTGGTTGTTGTCTCGGAGCACTACTCATAGTCGGATGTCATGCAGCACGGGAGCAGCGCGCCATCCGTATAAAATATACTTCAACTACGCGCTAATAAAATAATCTTAGTAAAAAAAAGATAATTAAAAGTGCAATGCTACCTAGAAATTAACTTAAATGATTCAAATAAAATCTCAACACCGAAATGAAGTGCAGCGATAATTATAATGTGAAAACATACAATTAAATTATTATCTAACATCAAGCAATTTTTCCGATTTGTAAAGCGATAACTTTAAAATAAAGATAAGATTTTTTATTAAAATATCGTGCAAATGTTAACAATATTTTCAATGTGCTAATGACATCTCGCAGATCGTTCCGGCTAGCAGAGGCCGGGGCACTTACTAGCGGGCGTCCCCAGTACCATGATTTAACTTTCTGCGTCCAGCCACCGAGTGATGAGCGCAGCCCCTCGAGATAGCCGCACTGAAACATCACACTCGCTCAGGACCTTCTTCTGCCGCCGCCCTACACTACGCTCCACCCGCGACCGCAGTTGCACAAGTGACACGGCATGTTACAAGGTTAGGGGTTTTACTTACAAGCTCTATAATAGATATAATATTCTAGCAGAATGCTATGCATTGAGACCTAAATCAAAAGACTTAATAAACATATTAAAGAAAAGTACTAACTACTTACATACAATCAAAGGTCGAATAATTTTTATTTCTTTCATAGAGCTATAACTGCTTAAGAATATGCAAAGGTATATATTTAATACGAATAGAAAGTAATTAACATGTAGCGACAACTACGTTATTATATCTAGCCAGCTATGTATTTTTATGAAAATACTTAAGTAACGGCACATTTGAATTAACTGCAAAGCTTTCACTATAAAGTTTACTAACCCCCTTATAATGGTCCTACACGACGTTAAAAATGTAAAATTGCTATCAATTATAACAAACAAAATGCAAGTAATAAAAACTGTCTAACAACATACCTGATCCTATGTTTCATTTAGCATGCATGAAAAGAGGAAAAATTAAATATTAGATTCTGTATTTTACTTGATCTTCTACGACACGAGGCAAGCAGGCGTGAACGTAGTCGCCAACTTTCGAGTCATGCAATAATTTGTCGCATTGTGCTTCCATTGTTTGTTGTGTTGCGTCAACTTTCCATTAATTTTGCTTACTGTCTGTTTAAACAACAATGTTTTTCTTTGTGGTTATGCAAGAAAAGTTCATTGTTTTGCTCCAGTCTATAGCAGGTGTCTAAGAATCTTTCTATAGAAGTCTGTATGTATTTAGGGAAGGTGAAGCGACTTAACTGACTGTTAAGTATAGTTAAGTGTGGTTATGCAAGAAAAGTTCATTGTTTTGCTCCAGTCTATAGCAGGTGTCTTTGAATTTTTCTATAGAAGTCTGTATGTATTTAGGGAAGGTGAAGCGACTTAACTGACTGTTAAGTATAGTTAAGTAGGTACCTATAACAACAATTATATACCTATCACAACCGATAAAATTCGCGTAAGCCAGTTAGATAAATATTATTATGGGAACGCAACCGGGACATTAACCTGCAGTTCCATCTACAGGAAACTGGGCTGAATGACTGCAACAAGCGATAGACAGCCCGCCAGAGTCCGGCCGGGCGTCCCTACACTACATCTACTTCTAGTTAAATATTAAAGTCTTAATCGTCAACAAGATTACTAGTAGCAGTAAGACTACTAGCAAGATTATTAGTAGGTAGGTATAAGCAGTTACAGAAGTCACACAGAATAATGTAAGAAGTATAAAGTAATGTAAAGAAGAATAATGTAATAAAAGGTACTTGAATCCCTACAAAGCTATCTCTTTCAGAAAACCTTTGGGTAGCAGATGATGAACTTAGATCGGTTACAAAAAATATTATTTAAGCGCTCTTCGAGATAAAAAGGAATCATGCTATAAAGAAGGGAGAGAATATGAGGGTCATGGCATACAAGGTTAGGAAGCCACTTGAGCTGGTAACGAAAGTGACATAGTCATACTTGCGCTAGCCAAATATGAATCCTATAGTGTAAGATACACTATCGTTCTTCGTTCGTGATATTCGTGAAGAAGTCGAAGAGTTCGTTAAGAACGCGACAAGTCTCGTTAGCGTGTTCTGTAAATAACACGATAAAATCGGTGGATGTTGTCCGACACGCGACCGCTCCCGACTACGCGATATACGATGCCCTACCTGTGTTTCATCCATAGTCCACATTACGGCTAACCACCTTCGAAACCGAAATACTGGACGCACTAGAGGGTCTACCGCAAATATCTAAGTTCGATAATTTCGGGCATCTATCACTTTTCCTCCAATTAAGACGTCATTAGAGCAATAGACACAATCTTTCGGAATTTGCGATGTTCGCGGTAGGCTCTCTGTCAATTCCTTATGCTCTGACTGAATCATTTTAGCCAATATTAATTCACCGTAAATCTAAAACTTTATCAAAATTTCGGATGCATGCCTTTTAATTTTCTACACTATGGAAACTCAACATACTTATTGGTCAATGCGGAGAAGTGTGTACCACGAGACTGTTCGTTGCAATGATTTACATTTACACGACACAGAATGTACTTCGGCATAAATTTAGCACACTTTTACGTCTTAATCAACACTTTGTCGAAAAGCCACGCTCTGACCGAGTTTCGATGATTACAAAGAACATATGTGCCATATATGGTTCCGTTACAAGCTACACCCGGAGTCTCCGCAAAGATGACTGATTCAAAAGTTTATGGGACGTGACGTATACGGCACTTTCGTTGCTATTGTACTATGTACGTAGATTAGATGGACAATGACGAAGATGTCGAGGCTGAATACAATAAGTAGCTGTTTATTATGTATGCCTTAACATAAAAAAGCGAAGTATGTTACTTTCATAGCAACAATACTTTCAATGCATAGAATATGTTACTGAAACGCGGTCCCTTACTATGGGCCTCGTAAGGAGGCTCATAGTCACACAAAGGGCAATGGAGAGGGCTATGCTGGGAGTGTGTCTCTGTGCGATCGTATTAGAAACAATGTCGTTCGCAGCAGAACCTAAGTAACCGATATAGCCTCCCGGATCGCTAAACTTAAATAGCAGTGGGCGCGATACATTTCACGTAGAACCAATGACCCGTTGGGGCGTAAAGGTTCTCGAGTGGCGACCACAAACCGGAAGGCGCAGCGTGGGCAGACCCCCACAAGGTGGACCGACGACATTGTAAAGATCGCGGGAATTCACTGGCTGCGTATGGCGAAAAACCGGTCACTGTGGGTCGCTATGGGGGAGGTCTACGTTCAGCAGTAGACGTCTTTCGGCTGATATGATGGTGATGATAGCAATGAATATACGTCGAATGCAAAAACATAAAAATAATTAATCAGATTATTAGCTGACTCACGTGATGATTCGGCGGAATTTTACTGTTTCGTTGAAACCAGCGGCATCATTCTTTACTCGACCGTATTTTTCACAAGTAACACTATAATCATATCTACTAACCTAATCTTACTATTAATTTCATGTCGTTAAGATGTTGAAAAGAATAGACAATTTTAGCTACTAACAATCGATAAAAATTCGAAGGGATTAATCAATTTCAGGCGTGATCCTGATCATAAGCAGACAAACTTAAAATAAATAGTTGTAACTTGGATACATTAATGGTTATCGTTCTAATTGGTAAGTACCTCATCTGAATTGTAATAGTTTGATAGTGAAACCGCCTATATAGCCAATAGCTGTGGATAAATCCAACATTGATTTCACTTTTACTAACCACAAGCTTAGTCCGCTTCAGTAATCGTTCTAAAGAGCTCTTATTCAATTACTAGCTTTCATTTTAGTTAATAATTAGAGGGGTACCGTGATTTCTCTAATAAAAGAATTAAAACCTTAAGGATATAAATAATGTCTTTCCAGTACACGGAATAATGGTGTTCTGGACATTTGGGAGGCGTACGCGGAGCCAGATCGAGCCAACGCGCAGAGGCCCTTTCGACAATTTAATGAAATGTAAGGCGTACACGGAGCAGATGTTGTCCCTGTCCGTATCATGGGACGCGCACAGTGACAGCACCCGTCGTGGTGTAAGGACTATTAGTTTTAATGGAATCTAGAATGTACTAGGCTATTGAGTGGAAAGGGTGGATTAGCCACTGGGCTATTCGATAAAAAACCGGACGCCTGCCTAATAAAATGGAATACAAATTTTTATAATAAATAATGTTATTATGAATGCTTCATCAGTTATTCTACGCACGGCTTTATTCTGAACAGATAAAAAGAGGTTTACAGCAAAATATTATCCATATTATCCAATACGCAAATTATTTCATAATTATTTTCTTAGTTTTAAGCATATGCCTGTTACACCATGTTATTCAACTTGGCAGTTTCCCAACTAATTTACGACAATGTTGATTGTGTCCGCACAAGAATAAAGCAAGTGCAATTGCACGCGATAACTTGGACTTTCTCAGCTCTTTACTTGAATCCTTTTATAGTAAACTGTTTTGCGTAACATCTTATAAGCTCAATAATCGAAAGTGTAACAACATTTACAAATATAGTTATCAAGTTTTGCAATAATTAACTAAGAAAAAGTTTACGCTCACTCGCTCAGATACTGAATTATTTGTATAAAAAAATAATGAGAATTTGATACTCGAGTTTGATGAACAATAATTACTAAACCATTATTATTGCTCTCCGGTTTGCTACAAAAAAAACAACTTAACTTTTGAAGCAGACGAATACAGGTGCCCAAGTTATGTTTTTTATGTGACTATTTCCGGCTTATCCAGTTTGGGAGTGATGCCTGACTCGTGGGAACTAACGGCGCGGAGCAGGCTTTTAAGCAATTTACTTAAAACTGATGAATACAAAGAACGGTTTGTTGTTTAACAGTACTCTTGTCTATACAATTTATAAATAATTATAAATATGTTTATAACGTTAACCGGTTTTGCATCTCTGCTAGAAATAATCATAAAGTATATTATACATTACTTGTAGACAGCTGAGTTTTAGTGTAGTGTGAAAATTAGCCTAATAGAATCATTTGTTGTATATTGGCCTTTGGAATGATAAAGTGATTTGATAAACATAAAACGTGGAGGAATCTGGAAGCTATGGCCAAATCTTGCCTGAGATAATGGCTTTATTATTATGCTTTAATATCGCAAATATATATAAGTCTACAAATATGTCAACAGATTGCCCATTCATAGATTTTGGCGTCGCACTCGGCTATCACTATTGGTGTCATGTGACCGATAACGTTGCATTGCTTCGTATTTCCCACGTTTTTTGCACTTTTCATTAATTATTTTCACAACTTAGACTTACATTAACAACATTAAGAAATACAATGCTCAAAGTAAGTAGTATAGAGATGGGACGCTACCGGTAAGTTACTGATTTTAGTATGGGGAATATTACCATTTGAGAACATTCCCCATAGTAACTTTGGTAACTTACCGGTAGCATCCCATCTTAGTACCCTTATCTGTTTCAACTCAGTTTCAAGCGCATATTCCTTATTAACAATTTAATAAGAGGCTGAAACATTTTCAATTGCAATAATATAGTATATCAGGATCTGTAACATTCATAAAATAAGTGGAACTTAAAAAGTCCAGAAAATCTTAGGCCCTACCATGCGGGTGGTCTGACAAGTTCGCATGTGGCTCGTTCTCCCCATGGTTACGCAGATGGACCCGGGCCGGGCCTCTGTAACGGAGCCAACTGTGCACTGGCACTAGTCGCCTGCGCCGGCTCGCCGCCTTTGCCCTCCCGCGGTTGAACTACTGCGGACGGAGTGCGCGACCAGTCTGGCTCGCATCGTCGATTGACTCGCACGCGTCGCTCGTTTACTTGTTCCATAGCTTGTTTACAAATAGAAGGCAGTGTGATTCTTGCAGACAGGATAAGCGTGACAGGTGAGTTAAATCTTTAATTGAGGTCAATGTTTCAACTGCGGTTTTTAAATCACCTGGTGCGTTCAGCCAACAGGGTCGCTGGCAAACAATACCTTTGTGGCTACCTTTTGTTTTCGTTCATTATGTGTGTTAAACATGTGGGGAATCATCAATAACGTTTGCACCATTTCCTTGATATTAGCGGTTGCTGGTGTCTTCCTTTATGATAGTGCATTATAATTGTATTGCAGCTTGCGTTCTAACAGTAGGTTACAAGGTATTGTGTTATTTCAGTAATGTGTAAATATGAAACAATTGCAAAACAATTTATCCAATTGTCTCTGTCAGTTTCTAAATACCCTAAGTAGGTACTGCATAATTGAAAATCTACACTAACAAAACAGATACATTTTAATTAAGTAGTAGGTAAAGTATATTGCAATGTTATCGGATCACATTTAACTGACCGAGTTCTCCTTACTGCCAGCCGGTTCTTTTCGGGCCATGGACAGTGGGTAGATATCCTTCTTTTCTTGCAACGTGCATGTGATATCTGCACTGTACACAACTTAATCACTTGTTACTTTACATGGGTTGGCGTGCAGTTACTATTTAGATGAATGTTTCGCATATGCAGTTAATGCTAGGGTTATGCCATAGCCGTAGGTGGACAAACTTGTTACGTCGTTGGTACACTGACTACAATAAAGACGACGGGAAATCTGATAAACATGCATATTAAACGCTACGGTGTTGCATCGTTTATAGGTACCTAACACGGTAACAGAATAATACTAAATTTGCTAATATATCACATATATATACTTATCAGATACATAATCAAAGAGTCGATATAAAGAAATTTCGATATATACAAAAAATATCGTTTCTATCAAAAGATAGACAAAAAGCTACGTAAGTAAATAATCGAGGTTACAAACTTTATCAGAAATAAAATCGTATGAGTCGCGATTCAGCTTTTCAACCTAGGTACCTATTAAGAGCTTAAGTGGGAGAGGGTGACGCACTTAAGTTAATATCTAGTTGGAATAAAACAACAAGACTGACGTTTGTATTGTTTATACAAAGTCGTTTTCCTATAATTCAGGCTAATACATATTATGTTTAGTCCCTGACAATGAAACCAACAACTAGTTACCATTAGGTTGGTACATTTCTTTCATTCCACGGCACCTTGTTTATCTCGATACCTTTGCTTTTACAATAAACACCAACCTATGTTTGTAAATATACCTAATGTTTATAAAACAGTCGTCCATACTTATTATAATCGTCATCAGCGGATCTGCACGCCGGACCGGAGTCGGATGCAACAGGGACGCCTTCGACAGTACTGATCCGGCCTTCGACCCATACCATGTCTATTGTATTGTCACTAATTATGCACTTTTTTACCTCCTCGCCTACTTCACAGCCTGCCAACTACCATGACACGCTTTCTATGAATAATAAAGTTTAATTGTCGAAGACCCGTGATCGATTTAGGTTAAAGTGCGTTATGCACGGACACGGTAAACTTTGCGTGTCGTGTTTCATTTGCAAGAATCCGAACGCGCAGTTCGTTTTGCATTCGAGTGTGACATTTGAGATTAGGAAGTGTTATCGTAACGTTACGAGGCCTGTAGGTACCGACTGATGGCTAGATCAGTATCTATCTGCTCGCAAAGCTGCGGCGGCGCACGAGAGCACGATCCGGAGACGTGGCTCGCAACGGGGTTAATGTTACAGTACACCTTCCTTATACAGTTTGTGTGGGAAGCCGCCTCGATGGGCCGATAGCCTCTCTGCCCTTAAAAGAACCGTTTTCCCAGTCATAACTTAGCATCTATTACAAATCCGTAGGAGTTAAAATGTTTTAATTGCGAGGTAACGTAATTTTTCTGTTACGTTTACACTAGGTATTTATTACAGTCCCAAAGATTGAGATTTGTATGGATTGAGTGTTCTTTTATAAGTGCCTTTAATAGCAAGGCAGAACAACTGAAGCGGTTACCTTATTACTTCAAAGGTCCGGAAAAGCAGTGTAGTGCCGAGATTAGTGCTGACCCGCGGGTCACCCCGGCGCACGACCAGCACGGAGATTACATCGGGACCTTTTAATGATCTCGCTTACCCGGAACACTAGATATCGGTTTCGAACGGGGTATTAAGGTAAAACCGTTGCATAAAAAAAGCAGAACAGAAAGTAAGCAAAAAACATTTCACAATAGGCCAGTTTATTATCAAAGCAATCTTGCAATCTACATATGTTAAGGCCACATTTAGTGAAGTCTAGTAAAAATTTTACGATTGGCCCACGGCTTTAAAATATAAGCTGTCATATGGCGCAATATGAGCAGCCTCCTAAGATTATGTTGAGAGAGATATCGCACGTGCAGTTTTAGGTTACTTTATTCGATTCGATGATCTTTGATAATGATAACCGATAAGATAACCGTTAATTCATCTGTGGACAACGACTGTCTCAAATAAGTATCTAGTAAGTACAATAGGGATATCATACGTGCGGTCCTCAGATGTTTTGTTCGATTAGACAGCGATAAGAGCAAAATAACCGTATATCGATCTGTGGAAAGATGTTGTAATTGAGAATCGAGTAGTATATTCGGATTCGGACAGGTTTTGTGGCAAACAAAGCTGGCAATTAGCGCGCGTGGGAGCGGAGACGCACATGACGTCGCGCGGTCCCGCTAGCCAAACACTACGCGGCCATTCACCGCCATCACCCACCTGCATCCTAGTTCCTACATATATTATTTGCATATGTATAGCTGACCAATTTATGTCTCCTATGTTTAGTTTGCAAACTACACCTGGCCCGGGTGCTCTTTTGCAATGAATTACACAACAATTTCCGCCATACGATTATGATGAACATAAAAAAAGTTTACCTTATATTCATAATAATAGTCGATTTTTCAAGGCTAGGAAGTAATTAGAGAATGGTGATGATATGAAGTGAAATTACGAATTTAATCAGTGTATTTAAAATAAATCACATCTCCATTACGGTTGTTTATATGATGAACAATATACCTAATTAATTAACCCTATTTCTTAATTTAATTGGTAGGTACAATTTTATCTCTAACACATATTATTGTAAAAAATATTTGCGGAGTCAGAAACTACTTACTTACCCTTAAATATAAGATTAGCTATATGTAAGGAAACTTCCAATAAGTGGTTCCAATAGTGGAAATGCTCCTGAATCTTTGGAAGGCTTTTACTGATAGCTTTTACATAAGTAGTCATTCATCCTCCAGTTTCTAACAGGAAGGTTCAAAATTACATTTCATGTCAATCATAAGAAACTGATAGTGCTGTTCTATTTTCTTAATCGTTAATAATAATCTCTAGTAAACGTGCGAAAGTAACGTAACGAGACGGGAAGCTGGCAATTACAGGAAATGTTGAGCCAGGCGATACGAGTATGGAAATCGCGATTTCCTGTTTGTTCTTAGTTCCTGGGAATATATTTAACTAGTTTTCTATAATTTATTGTTTATTTGGGTGAAAAAGGTACTGAAGTTTAAATTTTGTATAAAATGTAAATTCAAATTAGGTGTGTCACTAAGGGTGTAATAATCAACTTGCATTTATTGTTAAAACTCGCTCACCGACCTCAGTCCAACAATTGTTGCGGACCTTGGTCAGACTCTTCGATCACTCTTAAACGTTTTCAACATACATACTCAAAACAATATTAATAGCGGTTATATCTAGTAACCGCCAAATAATTAACCATTAAACGATTTATCCATTTAGAACAACCCTTTTAAAAGGTCAATTGAAGTTTCGTTTAAAATCCCATTTTATAACTGATAGATTATCGAAAGAATAGCGACGCATATGGGCAGTGTCACGTGGGAACCAATAATGGGACAAAGAAGTGTTACAGCGTTATCTGCCGTGTGCCACTGGGCCACCGGTGCATTCGTGCACCGGAGGAATTGTTATTGTTGTTGCAACGGTAACCAACGTGACTCACTTCCATTATCATTAATCGGTTTTAGTCTCATAAAAAGTTATACTTACGAGTTTAAAAAAAAACTGGAATATTTTTAATGAGCTGTATTTTTATAATTATAACTGTTGACTTCACGAATGTACTGACAAGACAGTAAATTGGACGAAACACCTATATTCCGACCATGGTTATTCTGTAAGAATATTAGGTACTGGTGTAGAAAATAGTTTCTAAGTTAGATCTTTAAACTTCCACATATAGATTCGTGTGGTTAAGCTTCCACATAATATGTATTTATTTCATGACTCAGAGGAAAAAACAGGAAAAATCAAAGAAATCAAAACTGTTATTATTTCATATCACACAATCATTGTTTTTTTTTTACATTTTACTAATAACATAAAGGAAAGAAAGAATAATACAACATTATTTGAAAAAAAAAAGGGATTAAATTTTCCTTACCAGCCTTTAAAAATCAAAATATATTTCACAAGCTTCCTATTAGGTACTTTTCGCAGAGGACGCTTTTAAGGCTACACTAACGCTAAAAAAAGTGAGAGTAGATTTAAATTTAAACTACGCGACCACTTTAAATGACATGCGTACAGAAAGAAACATCTGTCAAGGATCAAGTTGGTAACTGCATGCAACGAATTTCAGACAATGCGGTCTAGAGAAAGTAAGACATGTGAGTTGCGAGGTTCAATTGAGCGTGGTGTATGGTGTCACGTACGAAAGCCATCTGGAGTGCGCGGCGGGCACACAACACAATATTAACAACTACCCACTTCATTTGGAACTGGTTTTTCTCTAAAAAAATCTTGATTTCTCATTTTGTTAGAACACGGCAAAATTGGTGCAACATATACACAGAATATTAATTTAATGTAACCGATTTATGTAGGAAAATTGATCGTATTGAATATATTAATTAACGAATAGTACATAATATATTTAACAGATAAAGACGTCACATTAATAATGTGTGCCATGAAGTTCTAATATTCTGTTATATAATTAGAAAGAAGCAAATATCTAATAACTTATGATATGAAGGACGCTTTTTTATTATTTCATGCTAAAAATACTCAATTAATTTATCCTTCACATTTATTAGGAACGCGGTAAAATAATTTTCTCAAACATGCAATGAAATGTCTTCGTTACGTGCGTCATAATAGGCTTCGAAGTATCACGTTTAGGGCGGATCGTCTCCAGAGGACAGGTAACGAATTTCATATAAAATTGAAGGCCTAGGCCGGGAAGTAATTTTTTTTTAATTTTTATGTATACCTGGCGTCTGTGTTCATGAAGCCTGTTCAAACAGCTGAGTTATATTTTTTTATCATTTTTAGTGACTAAATGATTAGCGGGCTACAAAATAATCTCGCTTATTTCAGACGAAATGGTATGAAGAGATTTATTTTATTTATCATGTAATTGAATATTCATATCATCAGGTTATTACATTATTATATTTATTATTCATGCTCTCAATTTTAAAATTGTATTGGCAACACCAAACACTACTCCACGCATGCGCGTTTTTGAACGCATTTTTGACTCAACCAATCACAGGACACTTTTACTTGTTTTAATAATGGCGGAATGGAAAAGTTTCTCGGCGTGTAAAACTCTGTTTATTAAGACTAAATAGTGGTAAATGGTGTGATTCAATGCTTTTGTGACTTAGATATAGTGTTACGGGTGTATAAAAATTGAATAATCTAACCGGGCCCGGTTTTATTTATCTATATTTTGTTATTGTGTACCGCCAAAGGCAGATGCCGTAGCGCCATCATTTAAAAGGTAAGTGCATTCTTTTTTGGTGGTTTTTCTAAATGTTGTATATAGTAATTATAGCCAGACTATTTATGATAGTCATTAATTATTACATCGAAGGCAAAAATACTACAAAGCGGGATTGGAGGGAAAATTAAAAAACTTATGTCGTGAAGCTGTTTTGTTCAGTGGTATTTTTTTATTTATTTCATTGCATTAGTTTGAGAAAAGCACTATACATGCCTAGCCGTGAAAGGGTCTTGAAGGCTTCGTATACTATCCGGCCTCCTTACAGTCGGCCGTATATACAACTCAGCCTTCAACCCCCTTTTTCCCGGCGGCTGCAGTAATGTACTATTTCTTTATTTACACACATTACAACACAATCCATCACAAACAAAACACACTAAACTAGTCAAAAAGTCGTCCCCACTTTAGCTAATTAGTACACAAATAAACGTATTTATTTAATTCAGTTGAAAGGAAGTTCATTTATAATAGAAATTTCAAAATTTAAATATTTGTATAGGGTGAACGCTCCAGTGAATGAACACTTAAGAAATTTTTCACTTTTGAAAAATCATTTTTCAAAATGTATTAATAATTGTGATAATGTAATGTAATTTATTAAATCTTCATTTAATAAACAATAATATAATTTCTGTGATTTTTTGTTACTTTAATAGTTTTTGAGTTATACGAGAATTCATCAAAATATACCCAAAACCCTAGTAAATGAATAAAAAAATCGAATGAATGAACACAGTAAAACCCAGTGAATGAACATTGTTTAGAAATGTTTAGTCGGTATTAAAAATCATTTTTGAAAATAATACACAGAGTTTTTCTTCAGAAATTATTACTTATATAAAAAAATGAGGTAGGTATAGTATTCTTCTAATTAATAAAATTGTTTATTTATACCTAAATACACTTTTGTTTTTACTGATGAGAGAAACAAAATAATAACTTTTTTGTTATTTAATCACAGATTCATCTTAATAATAAATAACAAACACTAAATTCTGTCGATACTTCTATTCAGTCTCAGAAAGTATTTTTTACAAAAAAAAAAGTTTTTAATGATATACATTTGCGAACAAGCCACTCAATTCAGGCTATTTTGGCCCAGGATTATTTTTAGTTAACTTACTTACGCGTTCATTTGCATTAAAAAAACACGCTATCAATAACTTCTGGGAAAACTAAGTTTTGCTTTGTTGATTATCCATTGAACCAATTTTGCTTCTTCATATTGACCTAAAGTAGAACAAATGGAATAAACAATAGCATGAATTTTATTTCCAATAACACAAAAACTTGATGAATAAAATAAAGAAAAACAAATTATTTTATCGAAGTGGAACTTACACATTGTATGAAAATACATTCGTCGTTACTTTGTTCATATATAGAATTAGTTGAAATCTAGTAAATGAACACTGCCTGATTTTCATAGTCCATCTACTAAATGTTTCATGCCTATGTATGAATACCTGTGTTCCAATACTGGCCGAAGGTATCAGAATCGTTTTCTGAGCAATATTTCAAAAAACAAGCTTAATACTATTACGTTAACATTTAAATTTAGGCAAAAACATAAATTGAGCCAACACCAGTAAATGAACACATTGTTCATTTACTGGTTTTAGAACATTTGATAAGTCAGTAATGGAACACGAAAAAATAATAACTTAATCGCAGAATAAACGACTAAAGTGTTCATTTATAAAAGGTTGGACACTTATTTCAACCAAATAACAAAAGTTTTAACTGATAACTATCAAATAATCATTTTAAATGTTGCTCCAAACATGCACTGTTCTTACCTGGGATTTAAGTTCTCCATACAAAACTTCAAAATTAGATACACGTGAATTTCAAACGCCGGTCATATTAGAACCGGTCGAAAATAAATTGACCAAGTGTTGCCATTGTATAGAAAACAAAGTTGAAAATAAGAAAAAAAATACGACAAGTGGTAGAAATAGTTGTATTTCTTATTTAAGCCAAAAAACGAGATTTTGTTCATTCACTGGGGGGTGTTCATTCACTGGAGCGTTCACCCTACCACAAGAAAAGTTTAAACATCATGAAACCGTGATTTAAATAAACGACCAAATCCATCGGGAAATAGGTAAATTAGCTAACGAAGCGACTTATTGGTACACTTGGATGCAGCGGTAAGAGACAACATGACTGTTCAGCTCAACAATCACCAAAATCGATCACCTTGATCTAACCAGTATAGAACCGTGAGACATTACATGTAGATATTATGGATCCATAGGTAAAGTTATGGTAGAAAAAAAGATCACAACAGATACGAAATGTTTAAAGAATCATGCAACAAGCGCGGGCGCACGCGACCGGCGATCCACTTCCGGCAAGACTCGCGTCCCGTCAAGCGAAACATAAATAGGTAATAGGTACTATTGTTGTCATTTGCATTCGTCTACGGCTGCACCTCTCCTATTAAACTCACTGGCCGGCGTAACACATTTATCTCCGCCAAAAAAAAAAATGGAGGCGGTATATGCATTTAGGAACTACAGTCATGTTCGTGGATTTGATTTATTTGTCATTAATTCTACCCGATTTGGTTACAATTGTCGGTTATATGAGTACACCAGTCATTTTTTTTAATTAAATAAAATTTGATTAACAGTAGGTAATGTATTGATTCATTGTTACTAGAAATAGCTCTCCATTTCACTTGCTAGAGTATTAGTATTAGTGACACTTAAAACTCATTACCTAATAAAATTGGAATTTCTACTAAACTTAACATGATTTTAGTTATTTCCCCTGGCTGGCCGGTTTTATTCCAACTATTTAACAACTTTGTTAAGTGTTGCGGTAGGGGGCAGAAGAAGCAATGTAAAATGTAAATTACGCTGCTTGGATGTAGTTTACTCAAGCGCATTAAACACCTGTCGTAACTATGGTCGTACAAAAACCAGGAAAGATAAATATACTAAATCAGTTTGCCGTGCATTTAACAACCTTGATTTGTTTGCAGTATAAGTCCCGTTTATTTCTATACCAGATTAATTCGAAAGATATTTATTAAATTTTAGTGCAGTTTTTTTGTTGAGATATAATATTATTTCACTGACTCACATTTAATTCTAGGAAAATTCAGATGTCTGTCCGTCCGGTTGTCATCACGCCGCGGCGCCGGCGCCGTTTCGGGCCCACGAGACTGAGTCACGACAATCCTAACTAAACCAGAACACCATAAATTATAGATATTGGCTTCTAGCGACCCGCTTTCTAAGACTTAAATTTCGAAATTGTACACCTTCTGCGCTGTTCGCGTGATATTAGCAGCAGTTAATGATGTCCAATTGCTATAACCACGAGTCCATATCGCGATATAGGTATTTCTTCATATAAGTAATCTTAAATAATAACCTAAATGAAGAATCATGACATGTGACGTCAAGTTAGATTTAAAGGTTCAATAATACTCCGTGAAACAAGGCTATTGAAAGCGTCAAATTGAATAATGCCACCGCGTTTAGCCTAACTTTCTCCGGAGAGAGCCGATCGTGCATGCAGATCTTTGTCTTAGCCGGCGCGCGCGCAAACCGTCCATTAATCATTGTCATTGATCATGACAAATTTTATTTCCTTTAGAAAAAAGTCTTTATTTTAAAATGATTAGACGATTAAATAAGTCAAACTTGTAATAATTGGGTTTATCCTATCACAGTTTCTTCCACTCCGCTATAATTAAAATATTAATATGTAGCGTTTAATTTTAATGATATGTTTTTAGTTAACACGTTCACTGCGTTATTTGGTCGATCGACCCCTAATCAAGTATGGTTAACTGCGATGTTAACTAACTGCCGCAGCGAAACAGTTAACTTATTTGGTATACTAACGTAACTATACAATCTATTAAAAGTAGCGCACACTATGCGATACGATTATCACGAATATGCTACAGGTTGTCGACTTGCAAAATCACCTTCAAAAATATACAAAATAAGTAATCTTCCAGTAAACATAAGGAAGGAAGGTAATTACAGAAATGACAAAAAAAATAGGTTATGAAGAAGTTTAATAGCCCAAGTAATGACTCAGTTACGAAAGCTTCGATACGTAAAGTTTTTGTAACCAAGCCATGATAATAATGACTTTCGTTTGGCCTGAATCAAAACACTAAGAAGTCTCGTCGGCATTAGTGGTGTTTTTGCAGTAATGTTCTGTTGTAATGACGTAGGTACTAGTTGCGAAATCGATTTTATCCTTTGTTCTCCTAAGCGCAATTAAGTAACACAAGTAATGTTCTTTTTCTGATGATGGATTACACCAACAACATACAAGCTACTGGAATAATCGCACTAATAAAGTATTAGCTCAGCCTTTACCACACACATTTAATGCAATAGTACTAAAGTTGTATTTGAGGGGTCTTTACGTTTAAGCATGGCCCACTGACCATCACGACTTGTGCAACCGTTGACTAACAATTGCCAACAGATGCCGGAGTAAGAAATGCGTGTTGCCAGTGTTGCCACTTTTTGTATCGTTTAAGATTAGATTAGACATGATGTATTGTACCCATATTGTTGATTGTTAACATTAAAAAACTTTATAGGTCTGTACAATCAGCAGCAGAAGTGGCTAAGCGGTTGAGGTGTTCTAAATTAGGTCAACACGTCGCTATTGTCAAAAGAATAAGAGTGCGTGTAGGTAATTTTGAACACTTCACCCGCTTAGCCACTTTTGCTGCTGACACACACATCCACAT
This sequence comes from Grapholita molesta, assembly GCA_022674325.2. Taxonomy (NCBI): domain Eukaryota; kingdom Metazoa; phylum Arthropoda; class Insecta; order Lepidoptera; family Tortricidae; genus Grapholita; species Grapholita molesta. Next base: position 14,174,395 of record CP053124.2, on the reverse strand, counting down.
CTGTATTTTTTTAAACATGTGACAAATAGGTACCTACAATTTTGACTGCTATCCGTCCTGTCATTAAGTCTGATTCATTCAAAGTTCAAAGATTCAGTTCAAAACGGTTATATAATAAATGGCAACCTAGTCTGGGACGACAAGATCATCTTTTAAAAGTCCTTGAGCCAATAAGGTCATAAAGAATTTCAACATGGACATTATTTGTCCTTCGTTTTATGTCACAGAACAATCCAGTTGCATTACCTGAACATATAAACTCATGTTTACCTACTGTTTGTTTACAGGTAGCCGTTAACTCGAAGACCCTTAAATATAAAGGATCCACTTCATAATCATTACACCTGCGTCTTGTGTCACAAAATGGAAAGCTGGCTGGATGATGTAAAGCGGGTTCGCATACCGCGGCCAAAGTTCGCCACGAAGTACCCCGCGGAACCGCCGAAAGACTACCTGGAGGACTGTGGCGGAGACTTGGGCGGCAAGCAGCGGCACCACGACCGCAAGGACCTCACTAAAGCAACCGAGGAGCTGCGCCGGACGCTGCAGGACAAGCTATGACCTTCGACCGAGCACCTACGATTTATATTAGGTTTAGATGTAGATGACCATGAGTGACCGCCTCCCTTATTGTAGTAACGCTTGAACCGCAACCCTCATTTAATAACACTGATAAATACCCTTTTACTCACACAAAGCTTAACTATTGTCCACAGGAGATTTTTGTTGTTTTTTTTTTTAGTCTGTATGACCCGTATATTTCAAATAAAAAAAACGTCAAAGTAGTAGTAGTCAGTGAAACATCAAACTAGGTAGGTTCAATTTAATAAATCCTACACACGTAAAAAGCTTTTAGGATTTATTTAACAAACCATATAATGTTTTAGACGTGATATTTTTTTTTATACAGAGACGATAGGTTTTTTTTAAGTGCACTTTGTAAGATTTAAAACTAATTAGCACACCCAGTAAAAGGTTTGGCAACGTGGTTATGAATAGGTAATGTTACTTAGACTGATAAAATAGGTTAAGAAAACGAATCTCCGATGTATTGATAATATAAAATGTAGTTATTGTTTAATATATGTATTAAAATGAATTAAGTGTTTATTTATTTGTAAAAGCCCTGAAAAACTGATTTTGTTCAAAGGTGTACCTACTGATACACCTGACCATATGCTTAGTTGTTCACCCAGTTTATCGTATATAAATATATACATTTTAAGTAATGTTACTTATGTATAATTTCCCAGGTAGTAACTGAATTAAGAGGATAGCCACCGGCCGTAAAATTTGACCGCAAGTACCGCAACGAATGATATATGCGCGGCAACGAGCATTTGTCGAGGCTCCAGTAACAATGACTATACATAGATTACTAAATTGCCATTGCGTTACCATCATTGGCGACTATACATTCCAGAAGACGGCTATAGTTTTCTATGATACATAGCAATTGGTCTCATGGAGACATTTGATTCTAACAAAAAACAGAATGGAACTCCATAATACCTACCCAACCCTGCGCGTGTGCAGTTTGGGTTATTTTAAATTTAACTATAGTCCTTTCTATGTATAACATGAAGAGTAAGAGTAGTAAGAAGTAAGAATGAACGACCATAAAACTGTCATCAGCCAATCGTACCTATTTTGTTCCTAATATTTAGTGGCAAGCTGAGCGAGTGGGCGACCTTGTTACTAAACCCACCGATTGGTATCGTATTTGTTAAAACATTGTAGAAAGGTCTTTTAGCTATTTACTGGTAAAGCAATCATATTTCAAACAGCGCTTAGAGGGGCCACTAGGACGATGGCTGCGTCGGCCCTGGCGGGGCGCCAAACTATTCAGTTACAAACGAGTTTTGGCGGGAAACCTCGGAGGCGAAGACAATTCATATAACCAAGACTCATATTTCCCTTTCATAAGGGTGCCGAAGAAGAATAAGTGAGGCTCGTATATCAGGCATCCAAGTAGCAATATGCGGAAAGTAGAATCATACGTAATTGAGCTTGGAGGCTTTTATAGCTACGTAGTACGTAACATAACTTGGATGCAGCTTAGTATCACGCAAGATCCACTTTCATACCGATTCTGGTTTGAAGATAGAAAATTTCGTCAAATAGAAACAATATTATATATATTACGAGCAATCGTCAGTTCTCATAAACAGTTGCAGAAAGCCTAGCTATATCACTAGCCATCAGGACTTATTAAATCGAATATCCAAACATACCAGATTAAAACGTATGTAGTTCCCAGTTACATGAAGTCTGCGTGTGCAGTAACTGACCTGTTCATCGTAATGCTGCGTGTGTAACGCGGTGGTGCTGCCTTCCCGAGAGTTGCACGGCGAGGAGTGCCGCCGCGACCGCCGCCCTTCTTCTTCGTATTCCTGTTTAAAAACAAACCATGTTAAACAACAATATTACAGGCTAATATAAACAATAACCTGGGAAAAGTAAGATGCAGCCAGACACTCGGTGTTAAATTAGTCTGCGTCACGATACGTGTGCCAGGCTGTACCCCATAGGAAGTGGTGGCATGCAAGCCAAACCACATAAATAGATCGGATTAAAATATTGCAGATGTTGTTAAAAAAAGTTAATCTGACGATATTTAATTTATGATACGTTTTAAGAGAGCATCACCAGTAAACAGGCATCTTGAAAATAATTGTCTAGAATGTTGAAATCTCTATATGAGAATCAAATAAATAAATCGATTGTATGAACATTATGATTGGATATTAAACAGGTATCTACCACACAAAATACACATGCACGAAACATTATAGCACGCACGATCATATCACGCGCGAAAAAAATAAAATGCTCACACTATAACAGTCTCACACAAGCTACGCTAAAATCACGTCTTAAATATGATCTGGTATATTTAGGGTAATCATGCGTAAAGACTTAAATAATAATAGATGAACACTTGGGAAACTGTCAGGTTATCTAGCTCGATGTCTTCGGCTGGTGTGAAGTAGCGGGAGTCCGCCGTGAGACTGCCGAGGGATGACCATCCCGACGATGCAATTGATTTTTGACGCTATTTTTGCATGTTGGCACAGTTTCCACCCGCGCCAAGTCTGCCGACTAAGTGATAAGTACGGATTGTTGTCGGTAATACCCTGTCCTCGGAAATTTACGACCGGCCTGTTCAACTTCAAAATTTGTTCTATATTATCAAACCAAAAGTATTATGAACGATAATACTGAAGGTGTAGGTACACCTTACTTAGTGTCTACCTCCTAAAAGCAGTCGTGCGGTAGGAGGCGCGTGCTGACTTTACCGAATGACCGAGCCAACAAGGCGGCTAGCGAAATACACCCAGTGTTATTTGCGTGATTAAAATACGAAAAAAAGTGCTTTATCGCCTAATTTCCTATTGAACACAGAGTTTACTTAGGGTTATAGCCTTATAGCCTAAAACAAAGGTCACGCAAGCTATAAAAGTCCTGTTAATTATAGGAAGGTTATCGTTGATTGTTTGGAATAATATACAATGTCACGTGAACTTTATATGGATACGAGTAGGTACTTAATTGTAACTTTAACCATGGCTTATTTAATCATTTTAATTATATACCTCGTTTTAAACATCATAGCACGAACGTGTTGTGAAAAAAAATACCTATTTTATGTCAGTTTTGTGACGATAATTAAGCATGAACTCTCTATAGAAATTTATTTTATGGCTTGTATTTCTGCTTCAAGTTTATAAAACGAGCATCAAATCAAAATTTTATAGAAATCTAATACTTAAAACTGACATAATTAACTTTTCTACAAGTCGCGCTAATTGGGGGCATTTTTGTCTGAAAACTCCCAGGCAGCATACAAATTTCCAATAGCAATAATATTCTTACATTATTTTTGACGTTAACTCTTTGTGAAAAGGTTTTTATATTCTTGTACCTAAGCCCTCATTCTTAATACAAAATATATTGCAACGAATTATATTTATATAATTGTTATATGATGAATAGGTCTAAATGAAACGTTACTGTGAAAGACAGGTCGTAAATCATTTAATCTCGAAACATGAATGATGTGGAATGCAGTTAAATTACACTGTCAAGTTTCTTGTTGCAGCTGAAATATTGCTAGGCGCTGAGATTTCTACCTGACATTAGGTACAGATTTCATAAATGACCTGTGATTACACAGATACTCATAACATAAAGTTTTCATGTGCGCTAGTTTTTATAACCACAACGATTTAAGCATAAGATGGAACATCTGACATATTTTTATGGTCTGAATTTCCATCATGAATTATGCTTTTGGATTTTCTTGCTATGATAAACTCATTCAAATCTTACGTTATTTTGCCATGTGTACATTTTTTTTATGACATAGGCGGCAAACGAGCAGACGGTTTGCCTGATGGTAAGCAATTACCGTCGCCCATGGGCACCCGCAACACCAGGGGAGTCACAAGCGCGTTGCCGGCCTTTAAGGGGGTTGGAGCTCTGGGAACCTTACTCACCATCAGGAACACAACACTACATACCTGAAAGGTAGCAGTGCTATTATGGCTGTGGTCTTCTGTAAGGAGGAGGTACTTCCCCAGTTGGGCTGCCCCAAATTCAAGCGTGATGGTCATCGCTGTGCCCTACCTCCCATTGTTGGACGTAGTTTAAGGACATACCCGGGTCCAAACACGTTTGTTAGTGTTACTCTTGCCACTTAAATTAAACAATATATTGTGCCGTGCCCATAAAAATATTAAAGTAGGTGGTACTTACATATGTGGTTTGTTTTAATTTATGGTGTCATATTCAGAAGCAAATTTTTTCAATTCTAGTGCACGACTCTGAAAAATCGGCTCACTGGGCGGCTAGAGGCTAATATCAAATATGTATAGGTATAATATATAATATAGGTTATATACAGTGTGGAAGTCTTATACGGGCGAATCTCTTAACGGAGGGTAGAATAGGACATAAGAAATATATTTAGATAACTTTTACGTAGAAGTGCAATGAAAATTTTATCCATATAAAAAAGTTCGACCCGCAATTTAATGCAACACACTCGAGTTAAACACTCGTTGACAGTTAGTTTCAAAAGCTTATATCACGTAATGTTCGCAGTACATTACTGCTCAGAAATTTTACAAAAAATAATTACATGTGTATAATAGGTATAATTAAAGAAAAACCTTTTGGTGTATGGAAAAAATGTCTGGTTTAATTCTTCGCCCGTATTAGACTTCCACACAGTATAATATTATATAATATATCATGGGCGTAATTTGTACGTACAAGCTTTGTAGACTAGTAGTCATGATTTAAAAAAAAAAACCTTAGTTGCTAGCCGCCCAGGCCCCAGTGAGCCGATTTTTCATGTCGTGCACTCGAATTGAAAAACTTTGAGGACGAAAATAATAGCACATAAAAGTTTCTCACCATTATTTACACAATATAACTAAAGTTTTATTGGTACACACAAATATTCATTTTTATCTATTATGTTTCTAAAATACCATTTCTAGGTTTCTGAGAAATTTTAAAATGCCACTAGTCGAGTAGGTATAGGTACTCTACGCTCAAAAAATACGCTCAGAGATCAAAACCAGTTAAACCAAAAGCCTAATGCAGTTTTGATTTATCGATATCATAATTAAAATTAAAATGACATTTCATGGGAGATTTTTTTATAGATCCCTGAGCTGCTGCAGGATAATGGTAGATTACCATGATGCGGGTTCAGTAAGTATAATTTGGTCACAAAAACATTTCAAATTTGTAAGAATTTAATGTATGGTGATATTTATAATGTTTATTATACTAAAATGAGTAGTCAAAGAAACAAATAAAGGAGATAAAGAGTAATCGAAAATGTATTCCAGCGCCAATAGAGCTTTTTGTACATTTAAAATGATTAATTAATAAATAACCTGACCACAAATTAATACACTTATTAAGTTAATTAGTAAGGTGAGGCGCAGATATGATGGACTTGCTACTACCTATGTACGTGTGTATTTATGTACCTATACCTGCTCGTATTTACTGCTGCCACATTTGTCGCTAATTACCGTCGTTTGGCATGGAGTGTGGTCGCAGCAACCCAACGAGAATTAATTTAAACATAGAAATTTAATTTAATTAAACGAGAATTAATTTAAACATAGAAATTAAATTGTGAAACTTATATTATACGAATATCAAGAAGTTTCGAAAAGAAGCGCTGGTTGATTAGACTTGCAATCCAGATGTCGCAGGTTCGAACCCCCGCATGTACCTACATATGAGTTTTTTGGAACTTATGTATGAAATACATAATTATGTATGAAATAAATACATTAGATATTTACCAGTCACTTTTCGGTGAAGGAAAACAACGTGAGGAAACCGAACTAATCCCAATAAGGCCTATAGTTTACTCTCTGGGTTGGAAGGTCAGATGTCAGTCGCTTTCGTAAAACTATATAGTGCCTTTACGATTAGTTGCCAAGCAGACCCCAGGCTCCCAGATAATGATCAAGAAGTTTCGAAAAGAAAGTTTATATGTAAATGGAACCCCTAATGATATAAAAATAAGGTTAAAATTATTTACGCAGATGAAGTCGTGGGCGAAGGCAGCGCACAAAAAAATATTAAAAGACACACACTATATTCTTTTAGTTCAATAATCTAAGTATCTTCAAAAACTATTCCACCAGCTTGAAATTATTTATAATCCCTGAAAAAGGGTCCCTTTGTTAAAAATGGCGCGAACTGCGCGGAGCACGTGTTTGTATGTATACAAACACTGTAATTATTATCAAACAAAGTTTTATATAATTCGGATTCAATATGAAGGTACGGTTGTGTGATACAATAATGTACCTTGGCCATAGCGCGAACATCCATGGGCACATAGTCGCGAAAGGCGACGCGGCGCCGGGCGCGCCGGCGCGACGACATGCCGCCCCAGGCTCGCGTCGAGCACTGACTACACCCAAGTACCCAACCCGACTCCGGGTTGTTTGCGGCTCTAGCTTACCCCGCCCTGTGCAACCGCGACAACCCTACGGCTTGGGGCAACAATGCTTAGGCCGTGTTCAGACTGTTACAACCACACATAACGCTCCAAAACAAGAGCAGCTAAAGTATATTCCAACGATTGCAGTGTAACTAATACTCAGTAGAGTCGTAGGTAGCCGAGCAAAGTTACAAAACTTATAAAAAACTTGAATAAGAAAACGCAAAAGGCTGAAACCATTGATTTGGATATTGAATAAAATACGACGATACGATATATTTTAGAAAATACCTGTTTCGTTCAAATATAGTAGGACTTTGGGTTTTGGACTTACGGGTATGTATTAATCCATCCCAGGCCGAGAGTGCCTAACTACCTACAAAGTGGCACTCCAAAATATGAAATATTATCTTTACTTAAATTTTAAAGCTGAGCGAAAGGAGAGTTTTGCTTACTTATGGGCTTAAGTTGTTGGCGAGGACTTAGTTACATACATACACATTTCAGCCGTATGCAGTCCACTGCTGGACAATGGACATCGGCCTCCCACAAATATGACTTGTATCATCTTGGGGGTAGTTGCCATAGTCTCCACGCTTGGCAGGCAGGTTGGCGACCGCAGTAGCTCTAGATTGGGTTTCGACGGACGCTACTGCCCGTCCGTAGGATTTTTCCCTTTATCGCCTCTTACGACGCCCCCGGAAAGAGATGGGGTGGTGGTATTCTAGTCAGCCGGTATCACACGGCATATGTACGGAGGACTTACTTAATCTACCGAAACTTTGTTGACATTACAAAAAATGTATTATAAGAGTATTAAATGAGTTCAGAGATGAAACGAAAAGTTGTCGTTCAAGAGTTAAGACGGCGTGCCGCTTTCGGTAAAGCGAGGCGCTTGGAGCAAGAAAAGAGCTTAATTGTAAAGAAATTTTTACAAAAGTTAGGACTAAACCTGTACTTTACGAAGAATATAATACGAAATTAAATGTAAAATGAAAAATTACGCTGCTTTTTAACCGGTCTTTCGGCTTCATTCCTCGCCAAGGCTTGATTACTTTTTTGTTGCTTGTGTTTCATCTCAAACTTTTTGACCTAGTTTGACTTTCACAGAATGTGATGCTACATTTGTTTTGGTTGAGTCGCGGCGTAGCTGTAGGTAACGAGCTCCCTGGGGGAAAGCCTCTGTATGCGCCTCTAATTATGGCTATATTCATGTTCATATTCATTCATTGCAGAACTATATTACCTAGGTACTATCAACTAAATATATGGATGTGTATGTGATCAAACCATTTTTAATATGATGATTAATTGTGTGTTGTACCTATAATGCACATAGAAATATAATATTAATTGTAATCATATAATATATTAAAATTTATCTTATAAAACCTAAGATGTCTATTTTCGGCCCTTTAAGCCATACCTTAGGTGCATGATAGGTACCTATCATTAAACGCCAAAATAGGAAACCATTTTATAAGTACAAAACAATATTGCCAACTCATGGACCGATCTATATGTTTAACCATAAATTAAGCAGAGTTTGTACATTGGAAACTATTAGGTGACGATACAAATAAACAAATACATTTATGTCATTCATATATTAAACAAAAACAAAGTCTGGAAGAAGTATTCGCGATAAACAAGCAAATAAGTAATTTCACTTGGATATTATTGAGCACCTATGTATTTGACTATTTATCTAAAACGTACCTATATCGTCTCCTAGCATACTTTAGATAAGTTTTACTAAGAGTAAAATAATACTAAATTACCTGCCCGATAAAAATGGTGGCGTAGCAAACTTAGTAAATCGCGACAAAATAGCAATTATAAATTCCATTTAAACCTAATGCCCATTCTTGTACATCAAGGGATCCGAATCGAGTTCATTAACCCCTCTAAATGGCAAAGGGTAGTCTTATCTTTATGACGTCACGAAACGGCTCTGCCTGAGCAATAGGTATAAGTATTCCTGACCTGACGTGGGTAGGATCAACCCACACTTAGATGTTATTTTAATAGCGTGTCTGTATTTTTAGAAGAAAGAAAGAAGAAAGAAAGAAAAATTGTTTATTTGGCGAAATAAATTATCATACCTTATCGCGATTACTGTAATTATTTATGTAGTTATGTTTATTATGTTGTATAATAATTAATAACTAAAAAGTTAAGGACCTATGTAAGTGAAAAAAAAACTTAGCTAAAGCACGTCGGCATTCTGTATTCAAATTTTGACGTAAGTTCCATATTAATTCTCTGCACAACTACTTAAACTTATACATGCATAGACATGGTGATTCAGTTAAGTTTGCCTTTTAAGTATTCCGAAAACCCATCCTAAATATAGAAATAGATTAAATAATTGGTATTGAAGTTACTTTTCTTTTTTATAAAGTTTTAATTGAAATTGAAACCTGAGTGCGCTATTTTTCTGGCTTAAGGACGTCATTTATTTGATTGATAACGGTCGGCGTACAAAGAAAAATGAATCCTGACCATACATCGTTATCGCGGGAGCGAATTCGATTTGACTGTACTGAAAAATTATAAAAACAGTCAAAAACAGAAATGACATTCGTATAGAGAACGTTTATACCTACGACTTTAAAAATGTATAATTATTTTATTGAATATCAATTTTAAAAACGCACCCATTACAACAGTGGCAGTCGAAAGATCATTTAGCCAGTTAAAATGGATATTTACTGCACGACGCCGTAGAATATTAGTAGATAATTTTTAGAAACATAGAGAAATTTTTTGTCATATATTACGAAAATCACTTAAGATCAACAAAAAGTAAATAGTAAAGTAAGTATATAGTCGTATTAAATTAAAACATTTATATTTATTTAAGTTGATGAGTTGATGTCAATTTCAGGTATTTTTTTACTAACAGAGTGTAAAGCAAGATTTATTAACATTATGCAGGAAAAACTTCGTGCTAGTTATGATGAAGTTCTTGGAGGCTTATAATGTGTAGGCAGAAAAGTCTGTTTTTCCTAAATGGACAGTCTGTTTTACTACTTCTACAACAAATTTATATTTGCTCTCGCGATAACGATGTATGATCCTGACAGTGTTATTAGTATTTGTTAAAAAGGGCTGGACATACGCTTCCCCCAAGATGACGCAACAAATATGACTTTTCGCTGGAAGCCTCTGTCGAGGGGTGGTGGGGAGCTGGTCATAGTCGCCACGTTTGGCAGACGGGTTAGCGACAGCAGTAGCTGATGTTGATTCAATTTCGACGGACGCTGCTACCCTTCCGACGACGTTTTACCTTTGTCGCCAACCAAAAACTAAAAATTGTTTTATTATTTACTTATTTCCAGGTTTCTCGAGATACATATACAGGGTGGCCCATTTAGATAGATCAATATGGGAAAATCTGGAACTATAAGACCTATAAAGATCTGTTCTTAGGAACCATATATGTCAACGATTTTAGGGAGAAGAAAAACAGCATACATAGATTTAAAAATACTTGTATTTGGTAGTTAGCAGTATTTAAAAATCAAATGAACAGATGTTAAATTACAATGCATTTTATTTATTCTAAATATCATGTTTTGTGGTAAAATTTACAGCCTACCTACACAATCCATATTTAAATGGAAATAATTAAAGTTTTATTTTGCAAAACAATTCCTGGTTCGATTCTCGAACAGAGTGAAAGTTATTTATTAAATCTATGTATGCAGTTTTTTTTGTCCCCAAAATCGATGACATCCTAAGAACAAATCTTTTTATGTTTTATAGTTCCATATTTTCCCATACTGGCTGATCTAAAGAGACCAAACCCGTATATGATGAATTGATGATTGATGCATGTATAAGTACAGGTGTTGTTATGTAAGTTCATAACTTAACCGTGTCATATAAATCGAGTGTAACACAATACCGCGGAACAGGGAGTAGTAGAATTATTTAAAATTATCATGTTCTTTACAAATTTTAGCGGTTCCAAGGTTAGCAAATAACTATTATATACACAATTTTCCAATATTTGCTAAGTTTTCCTTTGTTGCTATCTAAGATGAGACGGGGAAAGCGCGGAAATAACAAATATACACGTAAGTATCCGCACGTAATCTATGTCAGCACTTAGCTCAAACCCTAATTCGCTTTAAATCAAGTTTGTGTCTCATAATTAAAGTGATTAGTTTGTATTTATGTATTTTCTTCATTGCTATTCATATATATATTTCAGAAATAGGGATCACAACACGACGATAAGCACAAGTACGTAGTTATAGTTACATAAATCACACATGAAATCCTCTGGACGCAGCTATACTGACCCATTCGAGCACAATCGTTTTAGATCAGGACATTACATTAAGGAAGTTCAGAAAAATAAATTGGTAATTACTTAACACTGTGTGTGTTTAACACACACAAACAATAACTGTCTCATTTTCATCATCTCTGCTGAACATAGGCATTCCCCTTAAATTATGTTTATTCGTTGTCATTATTGAATAGTATTCTTGGAACAATTTTGCATTCCTATTTTAGTACAGGTGCTCTCCCGGGAACAAACGACCCGATAGTTTGCGGCGGGGGCAGAGTGGCGTGAATAGTTATAGTTTGTAGACTGGCCTAATCTCTATCTACCCAAGCATAATTTTATAAAATATTTCTCGTGGAGTTTAAATGGAAAAAAGGTCACAAGGTGTAAGACTTATGAAGGGCATTGCACGAGGTCTTATTTTTGAAATACTATTTTATATTTAAGACCACTGAATTAAGAAAAAAAATTAAATGGGAGGTCTACTTTGGATGAGTGCTTTTATACAGATACAACATAATCGCCACCGCGAAATTCGCGAATAAATAATTGTTACGTGGGAACTAAAAACACCTTTGGAGAAGTAAATTGCGTTTCCTCGTTGGTCGATTTTAACTTGTTTGCTTCATTCTGGGTGGTTGATACTAGTTAAATACAGTTTTTTAAATACTTAAATATTTCATACCGTGAGTGTAGGCACCAAAAAAGGCCCGATACCCCGGACATCGAAGTTTGTATATTTCGTGCGTCTTTCTCTTTTACTCCAATTAATTTCGTCATGAGAGCGACAGAGACAATCGTCCGAAATCGTCCGAATCCAACATTCCGATCAACTTCGATAAGTGTCGTGATTGGTGGATTTAATATGGTAAATTGTTCTGATTAGTCAATTTCAAACGTTGTTTAAATCATAAATATATACATATTTGGTAAGCATAATGGTAAGCATAATATGACACACTTTTAGTGCATGAGTAGTGAAAAAATAAATAATAATAAGTATAAATTAATTTATGCGCATCTTGTGTCTAATTGTAGGTATTAGTTGTACCTAATAGCATTCTTAATGTAACGCATATTACATCAGCATTAACATTATCACGTCATTGTCAGTATCTAAACAATGACTCTAAAAGCAAAGTTAGCGACAATGCACAAAGGGCGCGTGCCAACCAACCGTACCTGTAATGCTACTTTATTGCTAGCATAGCTTGACGTCTAGATCTGGGATAACTACATACGTAACCAGATCACAGTTAAATTGGTTATGGCGAGGCTCGAACACGCTCATAGTTGATAACCTGCGAACGGCCGGGTCGATTATAATTGCCAAAGCGTATCCAACGCGCCGCGTCCGCACGCAAGTTCCATTAATTTTTAAAGGCACCTATTACCACAGATTACATTATTTCAATGGCGATACTCCATTGGAAACCGAATATATGTATTCAATCTATTTTTCCATGATCTTTTTAAAGCGCAAATACTAACGCCCAGAGAAAAGGTATTGTACAGTCGCCATTAGATACATCGGAGCTGTTATCGCCTTAACAATAGAGGCCTTGTTCAGATATTTCTGACCACCTACACAGCTCCCATATATATGTTGGCGACTACCTACTACAAAAAAATATTATATCATTTTTTTATATAAGTACGTTTTGGTTATTCAATTTAAATTGAGCATTTTTTGCGATTGTACAATTTACTATAAATTTTAAATATATTTAGAAGGAATAATTTAATGACATAGTTATGTTAAAAGTAAAAAATAATACATAAGTACACACGACGTACAAAACGTACTCCTATTTCTATGTATATTGCTGCACTTCGATTTACTTTATTAACTTTACTTTATTAACTTTACTACTTGACTTTTTCTGGTTACTTATAATCAAGTTACAATTCAATTATTATTCAATTACTTGTAAGATAAGCAATAAAAATAGTGAAGTCTCGCCTGAAGATTGTGTAATCTTTCCATGACTGTATTGTTTGTCGGCTGCGCTGATTTAATTATTTTTACCATTTTTTTTAACTGGCTGGCAGAAAAAATATATTGGATCAAAATACCTATAAAATAAAATAACTTTAAACGCTCATTCACAGTTAATGTACTTAAACATGTTATAAAAATATTTTTCACGGGCTCGTCCGGGATTTGAACCCGGGACCTCTCGCACCCGAAGCGAGAATCATACCCCTAGACCAACGAGCCAATGAGTAACTTCGTTAAAATCGTGGTCTAGTCGCACGCCCCCGCGACAGCTGAACTAATATGTCATAGTTTGATTAATTTGCGTTTTAAACGCATTCGTTTTGTAATGTTTGCCTAGAGAAATGCAATAATAAATTGCATGGATAAAGCATGTGAATATTACGTAGAATTTTATGTGTGCAAGAATTGCAAATAGTTACTGTGTTCGTAAATTATGAGTGATGCCACTTATCCTATAGGTTATCCGCCTTTTCTTGCACTGAAAATACTTATTTTTATAATACGAGTAATAAGAACAAGATATACGAGTGACGACATGACTGTACAGCATACAATTAGAAAAGAGTATATTTTTTCTACGACTAGAATAATAAAAGCGAAATTAAAGCAGCAGAAACAAGGACATACACACACACGAAAACCAGAAATAGAAAGACAGACACGAGAAGATAAAATGTTATAGTACTTACTAGAATGCCCAAAAACATATCAAATAACGAAACCCAATAGCACTAAGTTGACAAAATAGAGGCTTTCGGAATTGGCCGCTATTGCCGGTTTTGTACTGTTGTAATAATTAAATTTAGAAGCCAATTACCCCGGACCGCTAATAGTTTGAAGAATTTTGCCAGATTTACCATAATTAATTCGGGGAATAACGGCCACAGGTGAAGAAAGACATTACTCTCTAGCCGTCGTCGATCGTGCATAACAAGTGAGTATACGAGTACGTTACGCAGTGGTGCTGCTCGGGTGCCACTTCAGCCACAGCTAAATACGTCTAATACCTACGCCTTCATTGCCAGTCACTTGAAAACGTCGAGTCTCTACTCAAAGATTTTTTTCCCGCTGGAAATTATGCAGAGACGCAGTGGGCGGTGAATCCCAAACGTAATATGGCTATCGATCCATATCATCATATGAATCTACAAAAGTTCTTTGAGTGCGCCTTTGCAATTAGAATTAATTTACAAGAACTAAGTCATAAATAAAAGAGGCGTAGGGCTAATCTACATGTCTTTGTAAAATCAGTAGATAAAGATATGTAAGTCTTTAGAACTACAAGTCTTATATGTACTGAGTATAATTGAGTATTATCACAGATAACGCTATGAAGAGTGTGAATGATTTGAGATGAGTTGAGCGAGTGACACCTAGGACGGCATTAGGCTAGGCACAGAAGTGAATGTGGTCGAAATAGATTTAGAAGTGTGTAAGGTAGGTAATTCTGGCAAAATCACCTCGTGCGGTGGTTCCAGGTCGTCGTCAGCCGGCGGCGCGTCGGCCGGCCGCCACGGGCGCCCGCTCCTGATCCACACAACATCACTGTCACTGTCTATACGGCTACACATTCATTATATCTATAAGGACACACACATGTCAACACACATTTATGCTAACTACATTATGTAATGGTTTAAGTTAGATGCGATAAAACTTATGAGTTACTTTGCTAGAAAGGGTTAGGCATCTAGACGACCGAGGCTGGGAGGATTCATGAAGGGATGTCGTTTATGAAGTTAAAGTAATTTTTGTGTTATTAATACTTACAGCATTATTATTAGAGAAAAATGTCATATTAACCTTGACTTCTAAATGGCTCTTCTAGATATTTATGTAGATCTATAGTTATCATGTATACGAATATCAAGTGAAACTATAGTTCATCTGAACATAAGTATGTATATATGCATTTTTATTACACACCTTTGTTTTAATCTACGTATAAATTTATTTGGAGACACGGGTTAACCTACATCATGTTGAAAAAAATCAGTCATTCTAATAATATTTTTTGAAACGACTCGTCAAAATAACAACTCGCCGTTCTTATTGATACTGAAGACTGAATGGTGCTTTAGAAGGGATTAAAAGTCGATCGCGTACCGCTTTTACGGGCAATAAATTTAAAACAAACCCTCTCGGATAGAGGACAGCGGTATAAAACCGCCGGTGACAGTAAATAAGAACATTTATGCCACCATAAAGTAATCGATTTCGATAGCAAATAAAAGTGGAAGTGTTGGCGCCTGGCCAATGAGATGCTCGGTTCGCCGAGCGAGGCACAAGGGCCTGTGAAAAACGGAAGGTTATTTTCGCTCTAAGATGTAAAAGAGCCGGCGAAAGCGAACGCTCAACGAAGACTCAACCGTTGCTTTCGCACCTAAAGGGTACTTTCACGATGAAAGATCTATATAAGAGGCTACCCGTAGGTACCTACGGGGGATTAGCAGCGAGCTCATTAGATTGCGGGCAGGCGCTCCAATGACGCACAACTTCTTGCATTTTCCTACCATGTACTGTACAAGAGCCCTCTTTAAGAAGGTACCGCATTGGCAAGCTAATTACTTACCTACGTTATTTATACGAAATATGTACTATTGTACGCGTTTGAATTGGTTCTCCAATGTAACATAAAATTGTTATGCCTCGTGGGACAGAGTACCTTCAATCGAGTTCTCCGTAAGTATTTACGTAACACTTGTCATTGTACCAGTAAATCTTTTAAGGGTCAAAATCCCATCTATTTACCTATGGATGGAAGGATTCAATTTGTCCAGCGTTAGAATAAACGTACGTTATATCGTCATAACGTAGAGAAATGTCGGTACCTGTAGGCGTGGTCGTGCGGCGGCAGGCCCAAGCCGGAGTCCTCGGAGGGAGAGCGGTGGTCGGCCACGAGCGGCGCCTCCGGCGGCCCCTCCTAGAACAAACCCTCACTACACCCGGCCGCCCCGACCTTACTAACTAATGTTACTACTAACGTACACCTTAAACATTTTTGGTGCAATCACAACCAAACAAACGTGCGACTTCGATCTTTTTTTTTAATATTCATCTCGAGCAGACCTACACAAGGTTATCGATTTGAGGTTTTCAGTTGAGTTCGTTGAGTTGGGTACGTTTATTTTATCATACCTATTAAGCAATGGATTTCAATTCAACACATAGGAACCCAGGAATAAACGCAGCAGATTCACATTACTCTAAGTATATATTTATTCAACATTTATTCTCTAAAACAGGACACAAAGCGAAAGATGACATTAATGTCGTATTTCATTGTTTTTCCTAAGTAAGTTAACACAAATAGTCTAAACATTAACTTCAACACTCGCTGTGTACCCAAAAAAACACCTAACATCGATAAGGCAAATAATTACATCGAAACATCAAATCAGACATGTTCAATTATGAAAGCACTAACTACATGTGCGCAAAAGCATGCGGGCGAAGTGCACTTGCACTTACCGCATCGTGCAATTCGTGCATCGTCGAGGAGGGCAGCATGTGTCTTTCGACCCCGCGCTACGGACAAACGGGAACCATCAGCAAATTCGCAACTTCCCCTCATGCATTATTCTCACGTCTCACATTTCCCCTAACCAAACATTTTAATATGCTAAACGTGCCTCTATAAATAAGCTATGAAATGGTCCGGACTACTATATACATTACACCATTCGTACCTATATATAACTTACATAACGATAAAACTTTTCATTTAAAACGAAGGTTTCCTACCAGAGACAAAATATGTAAAAAAAAAATATCTTAAACCGTCATAAGAAACAACCTTTCTAAACCGTCATTGAGAAAAAACTCGGCTAAATTAAATGAGCTTGCAATTGCCTCCGTTCTTAACGAAGCGCAAAATTGTAATTAGTCCAGGTGGGTGTCGAGCGTAGATTACGGAGCACACAACCTAATGAACGTAGCTAAAAATATGCTGTAGTGACTTCAAAATTTTGCTAAGAATACCTTTTCCCTAACTGTCTTAAGACAAAAAAGGTTCCTGTCTAATGCATCTAAAAATTCAACTTTTAAACCTACCACAAGTTCATATCTACTATTTTGGTCACCTCCTATTACTCCACGAGAAATCTAATCCATTAGAGACTACTATTTGAAAACCTCTAAATAAGGAAGTACTCGTAAACAGTGTAATACTCGTAGGTACTTATTAAATGATGTTCTTACGTACCTTTAAATGATGATCGGGAGGTTCATCGCCTCGCCTGTAGACGAGCTCGTCGAATCTCGGTCTATCTTCAGGAAGAATGAACTCTCGAATTTCCGTTAGGAGTGTGTACTAAAACAAAATATAGGTACCTATATAATATGAATCCGTTATTGTGAGGGTTTGTTCAGACAGGTATAAATGTAGAGAAAAGGCCTGAAAACTCATGCCTATACAATACTTATTATATGTATATAAGGAAGATATTTACAAATAACTGAATACTAAAATTAATCCAGAATGAACCATCCCGTTGTCTGACTCTGTGTTTGAATTACCACTGATTTGCATAATTCCAACATGAGTGTTGAGCTAGAGTTAGAAATGCAGAGCTAACTTCCTTTATTGGCGCGATGGGAGCGTAACATCAAGACTTCATCCATGAATAATGACATTAATAAATAACCTAAAGAGAACCAATTACCGTGTGCCATTAAACAGGATCCGCTAACAGAGGACTCAGCATAAGATAAATCGAATTTGAGTACGCTACCTAACTCGACATTGGGGAGAACGGTCTATAATGTCTGAATATGAATAATTACCTCTTTTTAATTAATCATTATAGCAGGTATGTTACATTTTAGACGTCCTAATGGATTTTCTGTTAGGAGTAACGGTAAGGGAGAATTAAATTAATAAATATTAAGAATTTTACAGCTAACGCCAGACCTGTAGCAAGTCGCCACGCGCCATATTAACTACAGGTTGACGCTACTTAGTATCGAGCCGGTCACGCAGTACTGCGAGGTAGGCGTCGGTGGGGACTCACCGAGCCTCCTAATTTTCCTACTAGTCGAAGCTTATCAGTATCACTCTGAGAACTCTAACATAAGTCACCCAGAACGGCGAGGACGAGATCGGCAGCGATCTTCCGCACCGCGCACTGCGACGTGCAGCAGCACTGCGACTTACTTTTTGCGGAGTGTCAAGCAGGTCACGCAGAACTGTGAGGAAGGCATCGGTAGCGAGCCGCCGCGCCGCGTACTCCTCCATGTAGTACGCCAGCGCGGGCAGGTCGCTCTGAGGCAGCAGCGAGCGCGCCTTCTGCTCCACTGCCGTCGAAGCCGCCCCTCTCCGCTTGCCCCAGCCGCTTATTCTACAAGCAAATAACATTTCACAATCTCAATTTTCGTTTCAATTTTAAATATTTATCCCGCTTTCAAATTATATGCAGTTAATTGAACTATCAGTAAGTATTAGAAGAATTCCATCGGTCTGCCTAAGTCCCACCATCAACTGGAGTTTTCAACTATGAGTTCAACGAGGTTCTTGAAGTGTGCGTAGTCGCTGTTGACATACCTTGGAGTCGCATCGCGGTCTCCGTAGGCGGTGCACGCGTGCGGCACCTTGCCCACGTCACGCACCAGCAGCGACATGCGCTTGTGGTACTTCAGCTGCGCCACGGCCTCGTCATGCGTCACGTCTACGAATGACTGACCGTTCACTTCTAAAATTTGGTCTCCCACCTGGATCAAAAAAATACATTAATCAGGGCGCTGACTGGGAAGACATTAAGTATTGTTTTTTGATGAAGTCAACTACTCAACCACGTTTGTATGACTGCACAATGCACGTTAACCCATCTCTTTGCATTGTAATACCCGTAACACACATAATTATTATTTTTATAATGTTTACTGGTTATATTTAGGTATGTCAACGTTCTGGGAAGTACAGAATTTCGTAATATTAAGTGGCTCAGCTATTTTATAAATAAACTTGAGGAAGTTTTCTAATGAAATCTAGTTATACATATTTGCGCAGAGATTTTATCGTTTAATGAAAATTCTTGAAACATTGTAGGGAGTTGGCAAAAGTTATGAGTTTCGGATGTGGCGTGTAGCCGCGGGCGAGGGAGCTCAAACACCATAAATTTGCACCACACCTCGCTTGGAGCGCCATTTGAAAGAGTAAATGTTTCCACTTTTTCTCTTATCCGCACCGAGTCTGAACTAATGGTATGTATTCATGATTTCGATTTTAAATTATTAATCCTATTAGCTTCATTCTTTACTACTGAGCTAGGACACGAACACAATGAGACCCAAAACTCATATCGGACAAAAAAGTTATGTTCCATTCCTTCAATTGTTAATCTTACCAAGATTAAGATTATGTATAAATAGTGCTTAAAATAAAACTAAATAAATACGTCAGGAACTTTACCTAGCTCAAAAGTAGGTAATTTAAAACTGGAATGTCCATATTTTCTTTCTAACATGCTTTACCCTGCCCGTGGCAGGTTGCCGCAAGGCTGAAACCGCCGCTCTCGCAAAATAAGAGCATTATAAAAGTTTCACAAGCTACAGACGAGCGCTGCCTCGATACGCCCACACAATACGTCGGGCTGTCCTTTATGGCTGAGCAACTGAGGAAAGAAGGATTCCGAAGATCATTGCTGGTCTCCGTATTTACTCGTATCTGTGAAACATTTTGTCGCCATTCATATCATAAGTATCAGTAAGCCAACAATGCCTAGTTTTATTGACATGTCTGATAAAGTGTCGACGCATAATGTTATTTTCCCCTCACTAGCTCGTAAAGCGCTTGTTTATCCTTTAATACGAGAGGGTAAAAACGCATTTTATCCACTAGTGATTAAAGTAAGTTGACTTCTCAAATAGGTCTTATTGCTATGGTTTCGCGAAGTACAGCTCACTTGCCCCCGCGGCGGCGGCGGGCGCGGGCGAGCCTCGCTAACGCACCGAGTTGAAAATCGAAGTAGAACATTCGAAAATCGTACTGGCCACCACAAGCTAACCAAGCTAAAGGCACCTTTTGTAAAAATGTTGAATGTATCTAAACGCAAAGAAAAAGTCAATGCGATTTCAAAACGTTTTTTTGCATGTTTCAGTTTCCTCGCTGTAGTGAGGGGAAAAGTTTTGTGTTACATACGGGTGCAATTGTAATTTACTTCTCGTGTATTGAAACACTCGCTTTGCTCGTGGTTAAATTATAGGATCCATTCGCTTGCTCGAGTTACAATCCCACACTCGCAGTTAAAATACAATTTTGCACCCTTGTATAACAATAGTTATTTGCATAAGCAAGGCTGCAAAGTGGTTATTTGGCGCTAGTGTTGAAATTGAAAGCTGAGCAAGCGAAGGAAGCTAAGATTGAACCATGAGCGAAGCGAATGGTTCAAAGATAGATTCCTGAGCGTAGCGAGGCTTTCAAGACACGAGACGCCAAATAATTTTGCAGTCATGCGGAACACACAATTTTTCACCTCACTACAGCGAGGAAAATTTGAGCTTGTTTTTCACAAGAAAACAAAACTTATCGCGTGATTTTTCAGGGAAATCATATCGGCATCGCTACTAGAATCATTCATTTTTATAGTTCAAACGTTGAGTTCAAAGAGCTTAGCACAGGAAAAATTCGATAAATATACGTGAATTGTGATAACTTAAAACTTAAAAAAAAAATTTTTTCGGTTGCGTTCAGAAATTACAATAATATGTAAACCTATATTTCAATTTCTTTATCAAATAAACATTGAAATAGTGTTTTATTTAATGGGTTAATTAGTTAAAATATTAATTAAACTGAAATACTAACAAAAACCTAACCTTAAAAAAATAAAACAAGATTACAAATAGGCATCTATGTATACTGTATAATAAAACCTATTTGACATAAAATAAAGTGTAGGTAAAAATAAAAAAGTTAAAAATCTGTAATCAAAAACATGTTTCTGATTGGTTATTATCTATGGTTATTATGAACTCACCGCGGTACTGCGAACATCGAAGTTCGTATATTGCAAGCATCTTTCTCTTTTACTCCAATGAAAGTGACAGAGACAATCGTCCGTAATTTACGAATATCGTTTTTCGCGGTAGCGCGCCAGTTACGCGTTGGAGGAGTTTAATACTTAAGAAAAAGTTACATGCACCACAGAGAATTACAATCATCGGCTTCGAAATTCGAATGACTTTTGCACGCTAGCGGATAAAATAGGCTTTTCCACGCAGATTTCGCGCTATAAACTAAGGTTTTCCGAGCGAGCGAGGTGAAATAGTTATTTTCACCTAAACTAACTTAAACCTTAGTTTATAGCGCGAAATCTGCGTGGAAAAGCTTATTTTATCCGCTAGCGTGGAAAAGTCATTCGAATTTCGAAGCCGATTGTTGTAATTCTCTGTGGTGCAAATAACTTTTTTAAAAATATAAAACTCCTTCAACGCGTGACTGACGCCGCTACCGCGAAAAACGATATTCGTAAATTTCGGACTATTGTCTCTGTCACTCTCATCGGAGTAAAAGAGAAAGATGCTCGCAATATACGAACTTCGATGTTCGCGGTACCGAGCCTGAGTTCATATTAACCATAGATAATAACCAATCAGAAACATGATTTGATTACAGATTTTTAACTTCTTTATTTTTACCTACACTTTATTTTATGTCAAATAGGTTTTATTATAAATACTAATATTTTATGTCAAATTGGTTTTATTGTAAATACTAATAGTATTTCCGTTATAGTATATATGTAATTTACATATTTTGGCTAATTAATCCATTAAATAAAACACAATTATATTGTTTATTTGATAAAGAAATTGACATGTACTTAATATTGTAATATCTGAACGCAACCGAAAAAAAAGAAAAATTTAAAAAGTTTTAAGTTATCACATGCTGCAAAATTATTTGGCGTCTCGTGTCTTGAAAGCCTCGCTACGCTCAGGAATCTATCTTTGAACCATTCGCTTCGCTCATGGTTCAATCATAGCTTCCTTCGCTTGCTCTGCTTTCAATTTCAACACTAACGCCAAATAACCACTTTGCAGCCTTGCAAAACAAATAACTATTTTTCTTATCTTAGGTATATTGCTAACAGATATGGTCTTATATTGGGAACAGCTATTTCCCAAAGGCCAGGCATTGGTTTTTTACTAAAGTGGCTGCGATCGGAGGCTAAAAATATAAAGCGAACATTAATTACAATTTGTAGTACTATAAATGTTGTTCTGCAGTCGACGACGAAACTTCAACGTTTTCCACACAGTGGAAATAGTAAAACAAAAGTATGTTAAAGTAATAGGTATAGTCTTCTGCAAGGTAACGCCTGTTTTAACTAATTATATAGCGATGCTTACAGGCCCGGTACCGCGAACATCGAAGTTCGTATATTTCGGGCATCTATCTCTTTTACTCCAATTGAGACGTCATGAGAGTGACAGAGACAATCGTCCGAAATTTACGAATATCGTGTTTCGCGGTAGCCCCGCAGGTCTCCAGTAGAATTTGTCTCCCTGATACGCTCGATAAGCGATTGGAACAAAAATCCTATATCTTGTCAAACGCCTTAACTGATCTACTTTTTGAACTAAGGAAGGACAAAGAAAATCCGATAAAACCTTTGATGTAAGCTATAATTTGTGTCTAGAAACCGTACGTTTCTGCAATATTAAATATCCGTGTACAAAATAGATTGCCTCTACACCAGGCCCCTATTTATTGACGGTATAATAAAAAAATAACAGCATTTTATTTAAAGTAACGTGTTGGTGGCGAACAAGCACACGTCCTACCCGATGGTAAGCGGTCAATGTAACCAATGGACACCTGCAACATCAGAAATTTACATATGTCGGGAATCGTGACAATTGTCGCTGTGGTGAAATAGGGGCCAGAAGGTTGGGTAATTTTGTATACTATAAATATAATATTTGCTTTGTGATGTTTTATATGATGTGAATTGTTTCACCATATATACTGTTATCGCAGAACGGGCGCTGAAAACCGCCTACCGCTAAGATGAGGCCACTACATACCACTTACTCGTCTTATTTTTTATTTAATTTTCTCTTGATGTGTTTCTGTTTCGAATAAAATATTTATATTCTATTCTATTTTCTTTGACTTATAACATGACGATGATATAAACAGGAGATGGATATCCTATATATGAGTATCCTCACCATCAAACCAGCTCTGTCCGCCACCGAGTCCTTGTCGACGCCCGTGATGTAGATGCCGAGGCTGTACTCCAAGCCGCCTCGGATCATCAGTCCCAGCGACTGCCCGGGCTCGATACAGAGGTCCACCTGAACGTAGAATCCATATTTTTAAGGCTGTTATTGCATAAAATGGGTTTTAAATAATATAGAATATACATATAGATCTTCTTCTTCTTTAAAAAAAATATGGCTTCCATCAATAAATCAATCGATGACTTCGCCAGTGTCAAGTAGAATAACAAATAAGTATAATAACATATAAGTTTGCCCTTAGAGCATGACGTTGTTCGTTAGTAGGCCTTGCGTTTTGTAAAGTGGTAGCTGGACTTTACAGAAAGCTAAGAGGCGGCCGTGATCCCGGGATTGCCGGGTGATGACCAAAAATAGTGGTGAAACACGTTTTGAAATCTATTCTTCATTAGCTGCACAATTCTGCGTCAGATCATTGCATAATACCCTATCAATATTACACACTAAACTACGCTTGAACAAAAAACAAAAAATATACTTATTTTCAAGACGACTTCGCCATATTGAGGTTCACTTCAGATATAGATCATAATCATGGATCGGGAATGTCAATGCTGACATGGACATACCCGATCCGGTAAAGTATTTGACGAGTATATAGAAGCGTACTCATTATAATTTCAGTTGTGAATAATTTATTTGTGATTTAGAGATTTAGAAATATATATTTAAAATTCAATGGTTTTCACGCAATATTACAACTAAACGGGACTTAACCGCATATATGTTAATTTGAGACCGCATATGTGTATTATAGTCCGATACGTCATTCAGAAATTTTGGTCGAAATGAACTGAATATTCTAGTTCCATTTCTTCAATTCGACCAATGCTACTAAAAACAAGTCACTGCAGATTAGAATACTTATGTTAAAAATATAGATATTATATAATATGTAGCCTAACGAGAATACTATCATGCACTTTTGAGAGAATACTATTTAGGTTCTTTTGGTTAGTCCTTACTGGTTATATTTCGGTAAGTGCAAGTTCTTTTTTAAAATTAGATAGATAATCACTATAATCAGCCAAGTTATGTTGAAACAATAGTGACTGTTTTCACGGCCATTTTAATTCTTTTAATATCTTATGGTGATCACAATATTGTTAATAATATAATGAATATAGGATGTTAAAAAGATTATAAAATATTAAGAAAATAAGAGAGATAAGAAAAATTATAATAGATTTATTTATTTAAATTTATAACATAAAAAAATGGTATATCTACCAAATATCTATAGGTAGATATCTACTTCACCGCCCTGTTTACATATAAAAACAAATTTAATAAGACGTAAAGTTAACAGGTCAATATACCTACGGGCTATATTATGCTAGTACCAATTAGTATACTAATATGATATATTACGGTATGTCTAATTACGAGCGAAGAGTAGAAAACGTGTTAGTAGCCTCATTACGGCAATTTAGTAGGACGTAACCACGATTAACATACCAACTCGACCCCCACAACCCTTATATTACCTACTATATGAAAGCGTATTCATGATATTTGATATGATTGTTCATATAGGTTTATGACAATTATGACTTATGATTGTGACCATAGTAGCATGTAAAAAATGAGTAAATGTAAATGAGTCCAAAAGTTATAAGTAGTTAATTTTTTGCATAAAAGTTATTTCCATACAGAAAAAATGCCGTTTACCTACGCTTTAAAATAGCGCCTTTCAAAGCCTGTTCAGCTCAAATATTCATATTCTATTGATCAATGGCAGTGACTGGTAACATTACAAGGTACGGAGTATTTAACTTCACCAGTTGCCATCAATTTAGTATTCATATTTCCTGCCATTGATTCGGAACAAGTTTTAATCGAGTTTTGATTCCGTGCCAAGCGGAGACAAGTTTGTTATTGTTGCCGGCGCTTGCATCTAACTGCCGAGCTTCGCATCCGAGGATATTGTATAATTATGAATTTAGACTGGCTGTGTCACATGGGCTATGATTAGGTGGCAGACAATAGACTAAACCTCAGATCGGATCGATTGTAGAAGTTACAACAGAGCCCTAATAGAATTTGGTTAGAGTTGTGAATTACCCAAGATGATAGTACGAGAGCCCACGACCAAAATTTTTGTCTCATAGCAATACGGCCAAAACCGCATCAAATCGATAGATACGATTATCCTGAACTCGAAAATACCAATATCAGACATTTTCCGCGTAGCGTTTGATCTGACCGAATTTTCAAAATTGTCAAAGAATTTTACCGAACTGCATCATAGCAATATGTCTGATTTGCAGACTGTAGTTGAATGATAGTTCTGAGATACCGGAAACATATTTTTCAGACGTTAGTGGTGTAGCGCAAACCCGTAAAATCACTTAAAAAAATTAAAAATGAGACAAAAAAAATGTCTCATAGCAATACGTCTGAAAATCTTTTTTATTAGTAAATTTTGGTTATTTGATGCGAACAAAACAATTTTCAGACGGAAATGTGAACGCATTAAATTTTGAGACCGTTTTGAAAATGTTAACAAATTTTACCGATCGGTATCATAGCAATATGTCTGAAAATTGTTGGACATGATAAAATAAGTTGTCCACATGTGCAAAAAAATTATATCAGACAAATTAAGTGTAGCACCCTCTCTATCAGACAACTTTATGCTACACTTAAAGTGTCTGAAAACAGGTTTTTGGTAATCATGGCAGCAATACGAAAAGTTGAAAAAAAAAAATTATCCATATTGCTATGATACAGGTCGGCTAAATTTGTTGACATTTTCAAAAATGCGCTCAGGCTATATGCTACGCGCAAAATGTCTGAAAACAAACTTTTTCGTAATACAATTATAAAATCTATGTACATTTACACTATCAGACGTATTGCTATAATACCAACTGTCTTTTTTTTTGACACAGCAGAAATGGCCTCCTACGCAGTTGCTACACTTTCGACCGTTACTACACACCTAGTCGGGTTCAGAATCATACAATCTAACGATTTTATAGTCGTGGGCTCTCGTACTATGAAGAAGGCCGCAATGAATGTATTTTTTACGCATTATTTACGCTGTATTCCTGCGTGCACAATAACATAACAATACATATTTTAGCTATTACGAACATATAATAAAATCGTAAATTCAGAGCTATCATTATAATTTCAGGACGCACCATCATCATCAATTATAACATTAGAGAGGTCACGGAAGCTGTAGGAAGGACAATACATGCCCTGAAAATACCTATTTAAAATATTTCTCCTAAATGTATTCGTATGTTTTTGGTTTTAGATGTCGCCAAACCTGACCATTTGTTAAACGTAAGTCGAGCTTTATAATAGAGTCAAAACAATCAAAATACAATATGTATGTATTTAACAGAGACCTATTACGGAAACGCGAGTTAAAATAGACATTGTCGGTCTTCTGCGGTCATTGAATGTTAGTTACCCTGCGTATCGAGCGGTCTTTGCTGGCGGAGCGGGCCTGGCGCGGCGGCGGCGGCGACGCGGGCCGCCCGTAGCGATCCATCCAAGAACACGACGCTCGGCCCACCAGGGCGCCGGCCGTGCGCACCGTCATCGTCAGCTGCCGACACGACTTCAGCATCTGTCACAAATATAGTCTTTGTTACATTTAGGTTATAATCGCACAGTCGTATCAAAAGTCAAAGTTATTTTACATTAAAATTGTTAAAATAGAGGGCAGATATGTAAGGCGAAAACAAACGCATGTTATTTATTTGGCAGTTTAGCTTTACCTACTTCCAACTTGTATAAAAATGATATATATAACTACCTCTAGGAAGAGTTTCGTAACAAGGATTCAATAGAGGAGTTGGAAGACGCATTACTTATTTATATCGGATATATACGAGAGAAGTAAATCGACGAAAATAACTTCCAGCGTACTTAACCTCGATACATATATTGGTTTAAAAAACAAATGCTTATTTCGTTCTATTCCTTGAGGTCAAACAAAAGTTGCCTCATGCATGTGCTCTTGGACTGGCTGTCTTGCTTACCGAGGACTTCTCTTGTCGAATTGTATCGACTTCGAAAAAACTCGACTACGACTACCCAAAAAAAGGCACACTTGTTGGTTATGTGCAGGACTATAACACCGTCTGGTAATTTACATATACATAGTGTGATCATGATCAATTAAGCCGTTTTTAACTAAAAGATGCCTCATTGCCAAATTTAAATCCAATAAAGTTCAAGTACAATTTTTCTGCCTCGTTTAGTTCTGGGCCGTTTCGAACATGGTCAGCATGCATGCAGCATGAAAATATAGCATTATACATTGAATAACCCACCGTTAAAATATTGAGGCAACATTTTGCACTGGTATATGGCGTCCGTAAAACTTCTATCAGAGAAAACGGAATAACACTCAACAATATGGAACTCTACAAATACGTATGTATAACTTATATTAATTAAATAGGTTTAGAAGGTACCAGTGGCAACGAGTTAGTCTTTTGTAAGCAAGCCGTATCAAACCGCTCAAATATACAAATGAAAGTTAGTCAAGCTGCGGGAGTTGGGTTCTATAAGCGCACCGCCATCGCCACTAGTAGATACAGTTATGTCCTATAATATATTACAGAAACAAGTGAGCAAAAAATTTGTATGGCAATAATGCCTACCTACACATTTGATGCCCCATAAAAACGTATTACATATTTTTCGCAGCGACTGTACAATTGTTGACTGTACAGGCTGTGCAAACGATTAACAATATATAGGTACATATACTACCTATAGGTACTAAACTTAAGGTTTCTTTAAATTAAAAAAAAAGAAGAAAGATTACCTGTTCAACATTTTTGTTACAACTAAATACGTTATCGTCTCAGACAGAGCGGACTTCCCCTATCGTACTACTACATAGAAGTAACAATACCTATTATAAAAGTTGTTTTACAAATTCCAGCTTTTAATACAACGGCACGTTACTCGTTATCTTAAATGCAGATCTTTCAGTTTGTTAACTGTTCGCGAAAGATAACATGAACCTGAGCATTTAAATTTCCATGACCAACTGCAGTAAGTAAAACTAATGTAACTAATATCATGCAAGCCCAGTATCGTGCGCCATTATTAAATCCATGAAATTATCTGTTGAAGCGAAAAACACCTATTTGGTGCTATTTTGCTATGTGCTTAAAATCCACGACCCATAATTGTTTCCAATGGGGGGCTTCCAATAGTACTAGTTTTTTGAAAAGTCTTTCAATTAATTTAAGCTCGATCTTTAGTCTTAGCGTTATATTATAATATATTTGGTATAAACCGTCGATGTGGACGCATGTCCCATACCAGTAACAAGGTAAATACTTAAACACTAAATACTTAAATAAGTGGTTAGGTAACTATTTTAACTTTACCCATGCATATTGTCGACTATTTTGCCTTTGCAATTTCATAATTTTCATTTAATTGCGTATCAATGTAAAAATAGCGTGTGGGATTATTCGCCCCCGTATCTAAAGCTCTTGAGATTAGTCGAAGACGCTCATTGAGGGCGGTTGGTGAATCAGATGACGTCAGCATCGAGGGACCGCCAACAGGCGCCGCCGGACACGCGCAGCCCGCGCGGCGCGTCGCGCGTCACCGACGGGTACGGACTATGGCTATCTCCACTTACCTACCTAATTGTCAGCCTACGTGACGTCATAAAAATGTTTTGTCATAGATAATGTTAAGTCAGTTTAATAGCATTCTATTTACAAATAAGACTAAATGAGATTATCGTTTTGAAATAAAACCTTTGTAAGTATATATAGGTAATTTCACGAGAGTTGAAGTCACGCACACAACAACATCTCATGTAATGATAGGAAGATTTTGAAATTACTCATTCATTCCATTCATTCAATCATTCAATCATTCAATCTTCATAAAGTTGTGTGCGTAATCCATTCGCCTCAACTCTCGTGGATCTACTTATATCAGACATGATAAACACCAGTTATTCATGGTTTTAGGCAAATAAATTATAAGTACAGTCCGGTACAGTCAAAAACAAGTTAGGTTAGGTATAGGAAGTACCTATTGCAAAGACGGCACATATAATATAATTAGATGTTTAAAGTAACTTAACACAATCTATTTACTTATTGGATTGAATTCACAAGATCATTCAATAACATGCCACAAGCCGCAATGTTATGTC
The DNA here is from genome assembly GCA_022674325.2 of Grapholita molesta. Taxonomy (NCBI): domain Eukaryota; kingdom Metazoa; phylum Arthropoda; class Insecta; order Lepidoptera; family Tortricidae; genus Grapholita; species Grapholita molesta. The sequence goes on along the minus strand of CP053124.2, from coordinate 14,144,706 downwards.
TGCCAATCTGGTTGATACATCAATTGGGAAATGAGTGTCTACCGCCACAAAAACATGCAAAAAGTGACTTATTCAGGGAGTGATATCGTAAATCAGGCGATAACGCGAGTACGGAAGGAACCGACCGCCGACATCGCGAAAGTAGTGCCACCTTCCTGCCTGCTCGCCGGCGGCTGCCGAACTAGGGCTTCCAACCCCGGTATTCCGAAATCTCGGTATTCCGGGATCCCGCGCCTCTATTCAGTCCACCGAGGGGATTTGCTGGGACTTTGATTGGGACTACAAAAAGGCACATGCTAAACGTTCCTCGTTTGTTGAATAATACAATTAAAACTGTTGTGAGCCATGTTACTACTACTTAGTTACAAACGGATAAACTCACGTGTAATTATGTTGCACTAGGCGACATATTTCGGGTAAGCTCTAGTACCCATCTTCAAGCCGAGTCAGGACACGCTAATTTGTTGAATGATGAAAAATTTAAGAAAGCAAATGAATCAAATGATACATTTTATATTTAAATATTTTTCTTAAATTATAATCGAATTCCTTACAGTTTGACTGATATTGATCTCAATATAACTCAAAATTATTATTTCGTTGTTTCATTTACCTTAGTGATATAATTGATATAGTTAGTTAATTTATATGGGGCATCGAAGATGTGCAATCCCGCAAGTACCGAGATTGAAGATAGGCTGCGGGATTGGAAGCCCTGTGCCGAACCCTGTCTTCGGCGGCCAGCTTATGCCACACTCACAGGATTACGATGCGATTTTTTGTTTAAATTGTTACAACTTTTATTTTAAAATTATTTTATCTAAAGGCTGAGTACAAATTGTAATCGAATTTGTATATTATAACATTTATAACATTTATATAATTTTAGAACTTGTGTGTTTATATAGCTCACGCGTTACTTATTGTAAATGTCCGTCAATGTCCGTTTAAGTCTTGTCATTAGGTATTTTATTATGACAAATCGACTCAAGGATAATACAAGACTCAAACGGTAAACAAAATTCTATCAAAGGTCATTTCATCATAACCTCTCGTATAGTACCTACTGTACACTTGGCACCAAACAATGTTTATCATTACTTAGCGATATTGATATTGGCCGATTCCACCTAATCTAACAGAAGGACTATTATTATTTTACTAAGGCGAAGGGAAACGGACTTGCTGAACTAATAATAACTTTGTCTGTTTGCTCTCCCGTAAACGAAAGCTACGTTAGGTATATGTACTATTTCATATTGTCTTACGCCCATGTAGATGTTTCACGGATCATTCATATTTCGAGCGAAGACTGTACAAAGTCAACAACCCTCGGTGCAAATGTTATCGGTAGTCGTTGACGAAGTTACTTTATGAACTATTGGTTCGAAATTGTTTTGATTACTTCAGTAGGTAGCTATAAATCGTTATAAATATTTAGGTTGTATCCCTTACTGATTATTTAACTAATAGCTGGAATTCATATCGTTTCTTTTACTGTAACTATTAATAAATAAAGAAAAGCTTAGTGAAAGAAAATTGGTTTTCATATTAAATTTCATAAAATTTGTGTAGAAATAGTATGATTCGTGTTGTCGTGCTAGCTTGTCGTTAAAGACCGCGCAGGCATCACAGTTTGCATGACAAATTTTCTTTTAACGCAATTACGCAAACAAATGCGATCATACAATGTTTCTAGTTGATCGAGTCAACTGGCATTATAAATATTATAAACATTCAACTAAAATTTAGACATATATCTTGTCTTTTATTGAGATTTATTGGATAAAATATGAGTAATCAACTTACATGCACGCATTTAACACGTAACACATATTACATTTTTTGTAAACAACAATGCTGATGATAATAGAGGGTTGACACGTCAATAAACATACCTACCTTCACAATGGTTCCATTTCGAAATATCCATTAATCCCGATTGATAGATTAAATGTCGCACGAGCTACACCCCATTTTCCGAATTGATCATAGCGCGAGGCGGGCCGCCGTCGCTCGTCGTCGTATTGGCAGCTAATACCGTCCCATATTGTCATGTTACGTATCTATTTTGTTACGCACAAGTATAAAGTTATGATTTTATTTGGTACCTCTGCGGCGCTCTGTCACACTCATGACACCTTGATTGGAGTAAAAGAGAAAGATGCCCGAAATATACGTACTTCGATGTTCGCGGTACCGCTCCTGTTTGTGAAAACAAGAAACGTGTACCTACTTATTTATAGTCTCGTGTGAGTGTATGTGTATAACAGAACGACTTGTACGATAGACACGTGTAACGGATTAGATCGTATTATGTAATATATGTTTCGCTTAACTTCAAACTCAGCTGAATCTATTTTGCTTTAAGGTTGATTAGCTTTCAGAAATTAATTTAAATTAATTATTTAATTACTTCTTATACCCACATATATGTGGGTATTATAAAATGCTTTTTCATCTCACGGAAAGTCCGTTTTTAACAGATAAGAAAACCGCATTTTGATACACAAGGGAGAAAAGTTTTAAATTTAAAATGATATATGATTAACACTAGTAAGATTAATAGTAGTAATTTGGATTATTTTTCTCGCGGTAATAAAATGAAAATTTTTGAGTTTCACTCGGCAGCAAAGTTTGTTCCCCTTTCGTGCCTTGAAACCCTCACAACGTTCAAGACTCCACTTTAGGAATCTATCTCTAACTCGGGTCTCAATATTAGCACTAGAAGGTAAACACTAACTTTGCTCCCTTGTATAACAAATAACTATCGTAAAAATATACCTTGTTTTTGGTAGCTGAGTAATTTAACAATGCTGTTTTGGAAATGCCGATATAAATTATCGGGAATAAAAAAAAATTGGAGCTTGCATTTGTTCTAAATGGTTCCGGTAATGTGAATTATTTCAGTGGTTTGAATATGCTTAAAGTATCAACGGTATTATTAACCGTCATATTTTATGACTGAACGTTCCTAAAAATCATCTAAGCTTAAGAAAGTGTATCTTTCACTATGATAAACTGAAAGCGTAGTGCTACACCGCGCCGTAGCACTCACATATCCGAGTAATCTTCGTTCTAATCGCGACTACGACCTACGTGCGGACGGCTGCGGCCTGCAAAGATCATCTAAGGCTACGTACGCAATTCCGGTGAACCGCGTACGACCACCCGAAATACGGCTAAAAGTATAAGAGACCGCGATAATTAACACTCAACGCACTATGCGGCCAGCCGTACCCGCAGGCGACTAACCGGACAGCGCATACATAACCTAAGCTACCATACCGACGATTTTGATTACATACTACCGCCTGTACTATTGTACTGCGGTGCACATACCCCGTGAAGCATTTTGGTGTTAGATTATAGTTATTATGATTTGTGTATCTACATCAAAACAGCGGCATTTCCGTAAGTCAGTTGTAAGTAAATTATCCTTAAAAGGAATTATAATATGTATCGTAACTTTACTTTGTGTAAATGAATACTATTACATACAATACACTCAACCTGGAAAACTACAGCGTAGCACTCGTATATGTGCGCAATCTCTCAAATAACAGGGACTTTGAAGACGTACGAAGTTCCCTCCTTCCATTCCATGTAACACGGACGACTAGATTGAAGCCACTGTCCGCATGCTCTATTGTGCCTTCTGCGTCGCGCATTCCCGTAGGGGCTATAGAACCTAAGATGATAGTATGAGCTGTGGACACATACTTACTAGCTAATACTTGAGAAAACAGAACACTTGCTCGTGCACACCAGTTTATTGTTAGTTTTAACTCCGTATAATAAAGTAAAGATTGTTTCTTTGTTTCATATTTATTGCATATAGGTATGTAAAATACAGCGTACAAATGGCGAAGTAAATGCTATAGGGTATTGGTAAAGTATAAGAGTAAATTATATGTATTTATTTACATTTTTTAAACACATATACTGACTTTATTGTATGTTAATAGTCGAATTCAAGAAATAGAAAGTTAATTGTAACGGGGATTTTATAAGTAAATTGGTATTTCCGTACTTATGTATCAGGATAAGAAATATAACATGAAAACTATTTAAAATGCCATATTATAAAATATAGAACATTCTGACGACCTTTTTGACGACCGGTCTGGCCTAGTGGGTAGTGACCCTGCCTATGAAGCCGAAGGTCCTAGGTTCGATTCCCAGTCAGGGCATTTATTTGTGTGATGAGCACAGATATTTGTTCCTGAGTCATGGGTGTTTTCTATGTATTTAAGTATTTATATGTATCTATTTATTATATATATCGTCGCCTAGTACCTGCAACACAAGCCTTATTGAGCTTACCGTGGGACTAGGTCGATTTGTGTAAGAATGTACCGAAATATTTATTTATTTATTATTTATTTTTTATTCTTATATGAAGTAGTTATGAAAAAACTAACTACACGCTTTATCCAAATCTTTCCATATATTTTCATAAACTAATTTATAGATTATCGTGAGTTAATTCATCTCGATAAAGTCAGTTATTAACTAATGAAAAGTTGGAAAGGTGGCGAGAGGGGCTCGGCCATATCGACGGTGTCAAAGCCATTTGGCCGCGGCTCAGCGCGAGCTGCCAGCGGCAACAGGTCTCACTGCTGCGCTGCGGTCGTGCTGCTATTATTGTTCTTTATCAGAAATATATACACAACACATGCCTACACAGAGTAACTTCGGGGTGGTGGAGCAAGACATCGAGGCACGACACAGAATTAAAAGGTAAATCTGATGAATGATAATTATAAGTCGAATAATACATTTATGCATACAATTTGGTCATCCGACTCAATGTGACGTATTGTTGCTTCCTAAAATTATGTAAAATAAATAATAAATAAATAAATATTTCGGGACAATCTTACACAAATCAACCTAGACGGTAAGCTCAGTAAGGCTTGTGTTGTAGGTACTAGACGACGATATATATATAATAAATAGATACATATAAATAATAGGTAAAATACATTGAAAACACCCATGAACACACAAATAAATGCCCTGACTGGGATTTGAACATTTTGAACCCAGGACCATCGGCTTCATAGTCAGGCTCACTAATATACCCACCACTTGGTCAGACCGTTCGTCAAATGTCAAAATTCGTAGGCTGATCAAATAATAACAATTAACTAAATAGTTTCATTTATGAGAAATAAATGTGAGTAAATAAATACGTCACGTGTATTTTGTTTAGTTGCTGATTAATCACATTAAGTCCCTGGAGTGCGTATTTACCCATATGAAGTCAGTTGTTTTTTGTTAAAAGTTAATACGACTATAAGCTGGCTATATAGATAAAATCCATTTTCTCGCTGCGACGTTAAAGTTTGAGACACAAAAACGAGCTCGTGATCGATACGGCGCAAAAGGTTAACGTGTTAAGCCGACAGCGACGCGGCGATTAGTGATTTGTTGCTACAGCAAACAATTTTGCCTGGTCACGTTCGATTTAAGAGGATTTCCATGGTCATTTCTACGGACGATAAAGAAAAGGATCACAAGGTAACTAAATATTAAATATTATAGGACATCCTTACACACGTTGACTGATACTTAGCCAAAAATACGTGGAAAACACCCATGACTCAGGAAAAAACATACAGTATGTATCAATACGAGAGGCAAAACACTTAACCCGTTAATGACCATAACGAATGTAATAACTATTTCGCACTTTCTGTTAGTGTTCACCGATTATCTTTTGATTCGTCATTTTATTTATAATTGTGAATTTGTATCTTCTCTAAGTCGGTTAACACTTCTCATATCATCCTTTGAAATGTTATGTTATTGTCATAACAAAAAACACACATTTCCATAAAACTGTAAATACAACTAATAAGGCATTTCATTAAGTGTAATTTATTATTTACAAAACTAGATATTTTAGCAGACTACCAGAGGAATTTTGTTTAAATTATTATGAAAACATTGCCATAACAATGTTACTATCTTGTCGATGTCGTGTTAATGTCAATTTATTTTTCTTAATAACATTGACAAACAAGGTTGGATTAACATTTTCATTGACAAACTTTCTTCAACTGATGTTTTGTTTTGATCTTAACCTTGACTTGTCAGCTCTTAAGATTGTAAAAAATGAATACAAGATACTTCACAATTAAAATAGATTTATCATTGTTTTGAAGAAAAAACAATGATATGAGCTTGTATTTCAATAATATATCTACCAAAACCTTATTTATAACTTACACTTTTACTGATTTAAAGCTTTGCCTCTCGTATTGATACACGCTGTATGTGCTCATCGCATAGCCCTTACTGAGATTCGAACCCTGGACTGCCATTTAGAATTGCGCCATTCAGTCTAAAACTAGTTTAACTAACATAACAGGGAAAATTACGAATCTAGAGGTTTTATAAACCTACATTATAATTATACTTCATTAGTAGCCGAATTGCTGGCATTCGTAATTCTAAAATTAAATTATACACGAGTTGTAGCCACACGTGTATGTGAAAGGAAAAGGCAGGAAACATAAATAGACAGTTTGTATATAATTATAAACTTGTATAGCCCTTTCCTATTTAGTTACGGAGGGTACGTACGTCTTGGACAAGGTTTATGATTGCATCAAAATTGTTGCAGGGTTTAATGTTTTTTTAATAGAATCTTTCTACAATTATGATTATTGAATTTTGTATATTATGATTTTCACACGCGACTAAGTAATATTCTACAGCGGTTAGTGAGTGTCCGACCTTGCAGTAAATTAATTGACTTACGTCGTTATTTACGTGATTTTATTACACATTTCAGGGGCATACAGGTCATTAGTGAAGCATTAATGTAACTGAAAAAAGAACGGATTATGTCACATTACTTGCCAAATGCTTAGATACCTTCAGCGCGTCTTCATGTGAGATGCCGGAGAAAGGGGTGCCGTTGACTTGAAGAATAGAGTCGCCGGGGCGCAGGCCGGCGCGCTCCGCCACCGAGCCTTCCTCCACACGCGAAATGTACACTCCAACACCTGCAATAAGTCTGTTGTAACTCCAGATGTATATCTAATACGACTGAAAACACCAGGGTACAAACTGTGAAAGTCCATTTTACCGAATTTTGTTAAAGTTTTTTATAGGTCTTCTAAAACTTCAACTACTATGCAGGAAATTGGCGTTTTACTTAGTTATAATCAATATATACGAAAGTATTTTGTATAGCCATGCGCGTTGTACTTACATACGCAAAAAGTTCAAAATGTTTTCTGTCAATGTTCTTAGTTTTTAGAATGGACTGTCAACGCTTTACACTGGACTTTTCAATTTAAATTTGACTGCCAACTCTCTCCAGATAGTTGGTTTGTCATTATTGTTACAGACAATCAGTAAAAGTGGGAAATAGTAGAAGAAAATGGTACTGGAGAAGGTAAGCTTTCTGTGTTCAATGTTCAACATAATCAGAATACCATGCAATAATAAAAGCACATATTGAATCCAGATGTTGATGATTCCATAACCATTATCCTGCTAAACTTGTGCTGTGCATTATAAATCAAAAAATACCTATCTGTTTATAAAAGCTATTTCCACAAGAATTTGATTTCATTACACTAAGTACCACATTTTGTAATTTTAAGCGAGTTATTTTTTACCCGGGGACTACAAACACCAGCTGAACAAACCCCGATACGGCTTAGTCCGAGTCGGAGGCGGATATTAGCTGTTCTTGGTATATTGTTCTAACCATTTACTTACGTAAATCAATATTATTGGACCCAAGAGTATATCAACTATCTATACATAGCGGGACATCATAAAGTAGATTCCATTGGAGAGCGAATATTAGGTTAGTGACAGGAATAACACTACTATATGCTGCCGAAACAGACGTTTTCTTTATAAACCGGACATTGCCTGAAATTGGCGAATTCAAATAAATTATTATCATTATATTTTGTAACCTGTTTTACTTATATTTTGTTTGGGTTATGCAATAAAGAGTATTGTTATGTTATGTTGTTATGTTATATTTTATACACTTAAAAAACATTTTTCCATGCAAAATTATCCGTTTTGATTGCTTTCGTTTAAGTTATTGGTACCGAATAGAAGTTTAAAAACATGAGGTTTCAGATTTATACTTAACTTGAGTGTCAGTAGATCTTGATTTATTAATAAGGCTATATGATAAGTTGCTATAGCTCTATTTTATTAATTGAAAAAATTCGGAATTGGTAGCAATAAGTTTTTTCTATTAACCGTGTATCACTTCAGACGGACAAAACCTTTGTAATATCAAATTCACATCAACTTATAGGCATCCTGATGTTAAATCCGAAAAAGACATAAACCAGAAGTTAACCACTACCACAAAACAACCATAAAATAAATGGGCCGCAGATCATTGATTACTTTGCTTAGTCCCTTTGAGAGCTATTTATACTCGAGCCTCCCACATGGACGGCAATCGATAGCAACTCGTCTGCCGGATCTCAGTGGTGATTAAGTGTTACTGCTTGATCTATACAGTAAACATTTGCTACTTAACACTATGCACGCATTCCATGCGATAGCTAGCTTAGGAGTCAATACTCTGCGATATACAATTAGTACATTTATATTTCTCAGTAGCTTTAGCGTTGTAGAAAATAGTAAAACATATCAAACAATAACGACAAGTTAATGAAAACATCTATAATTTCTTAATTTGGTTGGGTCCACGTTTTATCTCGTCGATGAAACAACCTCCAAAATACATTGGCATTAAATATCAAATCGCGAGTAAAATACGATTGAGTAGTTTATTACCAGAAGTGCAAGTACCTAAACAAAATTACTTATTTTAGGAAGATTTAAAACATGGGAAAATGATAATATGTTTATATTACTTATAAATAAAAAGGAACATAAATATTAAACATAGGTTGTTTTTTAAATAATCAGAAACCGTGATTACCACCATTTTAAATAATATATTCGACCCTTATGGTTTTTTTTTTAAATACTAGCCATTATATGTTTTTTGTTATTTAAGCTAATCTTTTGTTTTTGGTGGGTTTTAAATGTCATCTCACTTCAAGAATGGAACTCACTCGTAAAAACATTCGTGCTATAGTTACGAGTATATGTAATATTGTCTTCGGTTGCCGCGATAATTACTCATGAAAGTCATGAAATAAAACAACTAAAACGGCGCGCATATATACTAATTTAAACTTCATCCCGACGTTTCGAACCCTTTAGCAGCGTTCGTGGTCATCTAGTGGAGTCCACCCGATGACCACTTCCAGTTCATAATTCGTTTTAGTTGTTTTATTGCATTCGTGCTATGATTTATTACGATTTTCGGAGCGATTTAACGGAACAACTGTGCATAGTTCACCTAACTTTAACTTTTGGTGATGAAGATCCATCTAAACCACCTATGTATTATTGTTTAGATAGTTCAATCGTGGACGTAGTATGCTGACGGACGAAGTTAAAGCAGATCGCCCGAAATCTGTCTTAGTACCAAGAAAATAAAATAAAATAAATATTTCGGGACAATCTGACACAAACTTTGACCTAGGCCTACGATAAGCTCAGTAAGGCTTGTGTTGTAGATACTAGACGACGATATATATAATAGATAGATACATATAAATACTTAAATACATAGTACACCCATGACTCAGGAACAAATATCTGTGCACATCACTCAAATAAATGCCCTGACTGGGAATCGAACCCAGGACCATCGGCTTCATAGGTCGTCCAAACCAAAGAAATATTGAAGCTGTGCGAAAACTTATAATTTATTTATTTATTTAGTAGAATAATGTAACTCAGCATTACAGTATACACCAATGCGCTGAGAAACTAAGCAATAACATATACATATATAACGCATGACCGACATGTTACATATCACGAGATAGAGGCAACTCTGGACATATTATGTATGACTAGCATTAATAAGATATTCCATGAATATTTAGCTGTAAAATTTTTTGTTTGCATGGTGCAATAATATGTTGAAAAAATATAACCGTTGTGACTCAATGGTGACGAATCCTGGATCTATACCTACGTACGATTCTGAAATTAAGCAACAACGATAGTAACACGTGCCAAAAGTACATTGAAACAAATGGTCTGGTTTTTTTGGTATTAATGGCCAATATGGCCATGTTATATATGTACAGTGCCACTAGAAAATTGTTAATTAAGAGTGGTACACGGCAATTTGCTTGCCGCATTTATTTAAAAAACGTAATCAGCAACGCAGAATCATTCGACACCACGACAATACCAGCTATATATTATACGTCACGCAAAATAATGTAGGTCAAAATGTAGAATTAACGGATGATCCACCGTACAGCCCTGACTTAATACCCAATGATTTTTATTTATTTCCAAATGTAAAAATAAATCACGTGGTCAACGATTTATGACCCCTGAAGAGAAGACCGACGATATCGTCGGCAAACCGAAGGTGAGTGATGTATTCGCCGTTGATGCCAATACAGGTCGACCAAAAAACAATGGTAACGCCAAAAAATGGCGCTGCTGTGCAAAAAACAATAGGAAATGACAACAACAGATCCGGGCAACTGTAGAAGTTGGAATGACTGCATAATGACCACATATTTTTTCAGGGAAACCAAGGGTGGCTCGTGTTGATTGAGGCCGATCTACACTAAAACTCTTGAAATAAGGAAAATCAAAAGCCACATATAATTTGCATCAAATGAAATCATGGATTTATTCGCAGATATGTCCCTGATAGAAAGCATCGAAGCCCACGAAAGAACAACATTTTCGTCCCGTCCCATTCAAAGGCTTGGTAGGATTTTTTGAGGAGTTGGGTTGGCTGGACTAAACCGGTCATCCGTCACGCAATAGAGGCGCCAGGACGTTAAGTGCGGAAACCTGCTCCAAATACAATAAGTACGTAGTACAGAATAATTCGTACCGCGTCCAAGAAAATGGTACTTTCGATTGATCCGATAAAAGGGCATGTGGGCATCATTCGTTAACAAAAACAAAAACGCTTCTGTACTTCTAATTGTTACCTACACCTCTGTTTGATTACCTACCAGAGATGATGACCGAATTTCTCGCAAAGCGGAGTTTCGCAACTGTTCGAAAGGTTGCAAAAGCATTTACTACAAGGGAAATAGGAACTTCATTAATAATTAATCATTACATACGCATATTAAATTTCTAACTTTCTTCCGGGTAGTGATAAGTCTATTTTAGTCCCAATTTTCAAGAGAATTTATACTTAATTATTCAATAAATGTTTTTGCAAGTATTAGCTACAAGTAATTATCAGCGTACGTAGGTATCAAATCTACGTAATTACTTATCATAACCATGAATTGCTGCATATAAATATATATGAATACTGTGCTACAAGATTTTAGTGCTCTATGTTCTGTAATGAAAGTTACTTATGTGGTACATCAAAACTACTAAATTACTTAAAATGGCTCTACCTGCTCGTACTTGAATCTAATTAATGTATGTATTCAATATAGATGACTCTAAAAGCAGTAGTGTGTGAGCATGATTAAAGGTATAAGTCTGGCATTGTGGATGTCTCACCTGCCTCCTTCCCACCTTTGACGCAAATGCCGAAGCCGTGCGAGTCGGCGGGGTCCCGGCTCATGGTGACGGTGCGCGTGGTCGGCTCCGGTGCGTGCGCCGGCGCGCCGCCCGACGAGTACGGCCGCTCGCGCTCCCGCTCGCCCCGGTATATCGCCTTTCACAAATCATTGTTCACGCTTTAAAATAACCACTAAAGAGATAAACTAGAAACATGGAGATAAAACAACATAATTCATCAAATAAACTGTTTTGCAATACAAAACCACTGTACAAAACGACTGTTTAAAAAGCGCCCTTGTTTTAAACTTGCAATACGGTCAGTACAATTTCTGCTCTGTTTCAAACTCAAGGGACTGCAACACTTTTCCACCACATGTAGTGTTTAAAAGTTTATGCCTCATAAACTTTATTACCGCTGTTTAAATAACAGGAAACATTTCCTATTCACTAACACGTACTGCGTAAGTCTTTTCTAGCGAGACTGAAATCCATTTTACTGGACATATAAAGAAATTTTATTTCAAGTTATACAATGGAATGTTTTCAGAGTGGCAGCAAGCAATGTAGAGAGGCTGGATATTGCCGGCGCTCGCGTTCATAAGCAATAAAGCTCCAGTATCTATTGCAAACAATGCTTCTCGGGGCGCGTTTAGCATCTCAAAGACGCTGTACAAACTTCACCGCCGCCCGCCTCGCCCCCGCACTTGAAGCGCCTCGTACACACAACAACACTCTTAGCTGTACATCAGTGGATTTTATGCCTTATATAATAAGGTCCACGAATGTACAGCTAAGAGTTTGCTGTGTGTACCTACCCTACCACTAGTCCTCTCTAGCTCTCTACAAGTAATATAGGAAGGTGTTTTGGCAACTTCAAATAATTTATCGATTTGTATGACAAAACATCCTACTGTAGTAAATAAGACCGTTTGTATGAGCACGTAGATTTATTTCAGAAGTGGGCAACACGTGTTTGACTACTACACACTTATAATACGTACGACCTTTTTTTAATAAAATCTCTATCACAAGTGTTAAGAGCGTGAGTCGCTGAGAGGTCTAATAATTTGATCCAATATGACTATCGATCACGTTAGAAGCAAGACAAGATCCTCCCTATGGTTTCGAGACAAAGGAGATGAGCAAATAATAGTATTATACTAGTACTGTGTTTGTTTCTTCGTACCTATGTCATAAACATAAAGGTAAGAGTAGTTTTATACGAGTAATCTCGTACAAAAATAAGTTGCATTTTGCTAATAATTGACGTAAAATATTTGGACATAAATGATATAGTTCCGACATGTCCGTGAAAAATAAGGCTTTTATTAAATTAGCTCTGAGACTGAGTTGAACTATGGTTACCTACTTAACTATCGTAAAATCCGGTCGTGGCAGCCCGCCAACCACCCAAATTCCATGCGCAAACCTCGGATAAGATAGCGAGTGGATATTTGTCCGTTTATCTAACTCCATATGCAAATGAGTCTAATATATTTTCTCTGGGTTTCGTACAAACATTTCGTCGATGCGATATCGTCGACAATTCAATGAAAAGCTTTGATGCGATTTGGAGAAATTAAATCTTATTTTGTCGTGTTTATTCATCGCACTGTTTAGACTAAAACACCTTTCAGAAATTGTGAGCTAGCTATATACAATATACATTTCAATACATGCTAATTGCTAATACATGGATGTTTTCATATTGTTTTGGGCGATTACAGCCTCTTAATCGCCTATTTTTATTTATTTATTTAATGCATAATGCTGTCGATTTCGATTCGTAAAATATTTTCTTTCGATAGAAGTTTTAGTCCGAAAAAAATAGGTTTTTTTAGTATTTATTCATTTACGTTTAATCATTATGTAGCAGCAAAAATGGCTGAGCGGGTGAAGTATTCAAAATGACAACATTAGAGATGTGTTGACCTCATTTTGAACACCTCAACCGCTTAGCCACTTCTGCTGCTGACTGTACTTATATAAGGGCTAAATTAATCAATAAGCGATCGAAAGCCCGCCTGATTCCGGCCGGACGTCCCTACACTACATCTACATAAGGAAAAAGGAATTTCAAAAACAATAATTTGCGTACGGTGCTTTCCACCATCTAAAACGGACATAAGTTAAATGATAAACAGGTAAAGGACTGAATATGACTAAAGAAAATCAACAGGTTCCACACAAAACTGGGAGGTGATCACTGGCACTTAACTTTCGCTCCACTTTCGCTCGTATTTTGCGATATCTACATGCCTCGAGAAATGGTCATTATATTTGGAATCGATGCCTAATTACAATTTTTAGACCATTCGTAGTAGTGTAATTAAGTAATAAAAATCAGTAAGTATCCCAATATCCGCTTTTCAGAATATCTCATTATAATACTAAATCCGCCTGCTCGTTTGCCTCTTATATCATAAAAAAAACGTCGAATGCCGCCTAGTAAAGTAAGATTAGATAAAGTTCAAAGTAAAAGACTCACTTTAATATTTTATTTTATTCGCCAGACTATAATCAGATTAATTGTTAATTATACATGATGATGAAAAATATTAGTGCCACTGCCCTAACGTCCCTCAAACATCCAGCATGCCCATGGGCTCTTTTGAGTCGCCGAACATATAACTTAGTATTCACATAAATAAAATTATCGTAGCTAAGTCGTAGCTAGTTATAGCTAGGGTTACAACTATTACTCATCATCATGGTAACTATTCCGCTTTAAGTAATAGTTGTAATGTGAATGACCACGTTACACTAATACTAACTGAGTAGTGAACCTGAAATCGAGATCGGATGCAAAACCTAAATATTTATCATATTTCGGTAAGCACAGGAAAAGTTTACACAGCTACTTTGAGGCCAAGAACACACGATCCCAAAAGAATCAACTAACTAATTACCATTGGTGCATGCCTCGAGTTCCAACTTAAATGTTTAACAAAATACTGTGCGCGACCCTTAGTTGTATATACGAGAATATGTATATTAATTTACCTCATAATGCTCGAACGAATCCAATTTGGAGTTAGTACTACGTAGACTGCGTGATGAAAAGGCACCGCGGTAAAAAACATCACGCACTTACTCAAATGTTTCAACACTCCATTTTGGTAAGCTTATAATAAAAAATGGAGCTACGACGTAACAGGAAATATGGAAACGAGGATAGTAAGTAATATAAGTAAGTGGGTTCAATATTATACAAAATACTTTAAAATTTCATTAAATCAATAGCATGATTCAGCGTTAACGCGTGAGAAATAACACATGTGAAATATTACATGATACTTTTTCTTTGCATTTGTGTCAGAAATGTAATACATGCACTGATTGACACGGAAATGCGTAAGTATATCGGAATAACTGTAAAATCAGTATAAAATTGATTTTAGCTTACAAGACTCTCTAAACCAAATAGAACTTATTTAAAACAATTGTTCACTTTAGAATATAGGCAGTAAAACAGTTTGTAAGTGGAAAAAGCGGCGGGTGTGTGCCGTCGCCGCCCGTCGACTGACTATGATGATGACGTTACTGTCCATTACCAGCCGTGGGCAGTGGCATGTGATGGACATGCCATAACGTGTGGAATTTCATTAACACAGAGCGGAGAATGTTAAACGGCCCTCTAAATAGCTAGGAAACGTTTTTAGTTAATATTTTATTTAAAGTAAATAAGGTATTTTCTCCCAGTTAAAAGTACAAAACGCTTTTAAGACTAGTGTTTATAGATTATTTTTAACAATTTTAAGACGTCATATTAACAAACTAAAGAAACTATAGTACGAAAAAATATGAAAATACAGCGGTCTTTCCTTGTTTTGCCTACCCGTTTATAAAATATAACAAAAGTCACATATCAACAGAGCTTTGAGTTGTTGCCAACCACACGTCGGATTAATTTGATTCGCAGTACCCGCCGCTCTAGACCAACGGACGTAAAAAAATGTTTTATTGTGTGTGGTCATGTCCATCGTTTTATTTCCTCCCTAAACGGCTGGCACTGTGGTAATGAATAAAGTAACAGTATCGACTGGCGCGGCCTTACTCTAGAATTATTTACACCTGCGACACCCCTCACCCCTGCAGCCCACAGGCTATTTTAGGATCCATTGTTTAATATATTAGCCGACACCAGCAACTAACTACTCGTAGCCTTGACGTCCAATTATAATCCTCATGCATTCCGTGCGTGCATCGAGTGTATAGATAACCTTGAGGCAATAGGTCACTTCTAAAGACAGAATATTAATTCTGATGAAGTTTAGTTCAGTTTTCAGATTTCAATCCAGTTTACAGGAAAAGATTGAAAGACAGTTTTTTAAGCCGATCATATAAACCATTTAAGCGGCACTAGCGGCATTCTTAGGTAGGTATACATATGTGTGGATTGCTCACATGGTGCGTGGTGCTGCTAGGACTGGAGGCGGGCGAGTGCCTGCGGGCGGGCGGGTGCGACGGCGGCAGAGCCTTGCCCAGCGCCGCGGCGCCGCCTTGCCCGAAGAGGCGAAGCACCTGCTCCGGCGAGATGGGCCGCTTCTTGCCGTTCGCCGCGCTCAGGTGCGAGGTGCTGTTGCGAAGACTAGTTGCTCCAGCTGTGGATAACCACCGACGTTGTACAGTCGATTCTCGAACAAGTACAAACTTGTCGTACCAGCTTGTTTTGCAAAATAATTATTATTTCCATTGGGATTGGATGGATTGTGTAGGTCATTTTGTAGGCAGTAAATGTGGTATAAAACATGATATCTAAAAGGAATAAAATACATTGTAATTTTATTTTGAACAACTAGGGTAGACTCCCGAACTGAAAACAAGTTTTTTTTTTAAATCTATGTTTGCAGTTTTTCTTGCCGCTCAAATAGAGGATATGGTTCCCAAGAACAGATATATTTCTATGTTTTATAGTTTCAGATTTTCCCATACTAAGTAATCTAACTGGGTCAGTAGTAATTAAATAAGGGTTCCCAATAAGGTCAGGTGGAATGCAGCAGGGTCCATCGTCCAGGGTACACGAACCAGTGCCAAGAGAAAACACTATACTGTAATTAATCTTCTTAATTATTTTTGTGATTTTTTTATACAGGTTTTTGACCCTAGAGTTACATATATGTACTTATATTGTTTTCAATCCCGACCGATATATGTACATATAAATACTACATAGGTAGGCACGTATAAATACTTACATACAGACATAGGTAATGTTAACACAGGTGCAATTTATTTTATTATATTCGTCAAATAAATGCCCTTGTTAGAATTCGAACCTGGGACCTCCTGCTTTGTAGAAAGGGATACCTTGCCTAAGTAGATAGGCAATTAAGTACAGACTAAGGTAGAAGGCCGTTAAAATTGCCTTATTAATAACTACGTAGTATTTTATTAACTACTTCTATTAACAGATTCCTAGTTTCCCAATCCGATAACAAAAATTCGACAACGAATAACTTGTTGACATTCAGCTTTCAGAATTTCATTAGAATTCCTCGAAAGGAAATGGAAACAAATCCTCGATTTTTCATCGAAGCTACAGTTGTCCCTGTCGGTCTGTCTTACTACTAACATATCTCAATACCTATGTACAGCCAACACGACAGTCCTTAGTACATGTAATTTTTTTTTTTTTTTGGAACCTGACTTGGGCTTTATGCACATGTGTTGTGCCTTAGAGCAAGCGGACTGTGTGGGGGGAAGGTAGCCTGGGGAAAATCCAGGACCCTTCCGCGCCAGACTTGACTTGTACTACTGGAATACTCCTACTGAGTTTTCGCTTCCAGTGAGATTGGTTGAGACGGTCTCAACCTAATCTGAGTGGTAATAGTACATGTAAAAACAAGTCGTTTAAACTCACTAACATGAAACGAGTGTCTCCCGCATACGCAGCGATACCCCGCACAGCGGGCAACTTTTACGGTTTGCTTGCCTTGCCGTCCAACGATAATATTCCCGCTGCGCTTGAAACTTATTCAAAGCGGCCACGTAATTGCCGCCCCGTGCTCAATTACGTCGGTAGCGGTCCATTCAATCGCGATGTATTTACACAGTGCTGTCGTCTGTGCAACGTGCCACACGTCTATGACTTCCTCCTCGTACTACCCTTAATGACGTTTATGAGGCAAAATTGTAATAACCTAATGAAAAAATATTTTTTCACTTCTCATGCTCTAAAAGTGTGTCATATTATTCTTGCCAAAGCGGACTAAAGTAATACCTACATTTAGCCTCTTGGGAAAATATGTATACATATTTATGATATACAAAACGTTTTAAATTGACCAACCAGAACGCTTCATCGTATTAAATCCACCAATCACGACAGATATCGAAGTTAATCGCGACTCTAGATTCTTTTTTGGTGCGAATACTGTTTAAAAATGTGAAATCATTAAAAAAACTTTGTATAAAGTATCAACCAATCAGACAATACCACAATATTAAAATCGACCAATGAGGAAACGCAATCAAATTGTCAAAGCATTAGGTGCTTTTTAGTTCCTACTTCACAAGCATTAAAAAAAAGTTTAAATCGTTGGCAAACTCTTTGAAGCCCCAATTATAAATTGTCTATTATGGCATTTATTCACGGCGTATATATCCTACAACTAAACATTTTTAACTCAGAATTCATTGCGGGTGAATACAATTGTATTTGTTAATTGTTGAAATGTTATTTTATCTTATTTTTTCGCAATCGAAGTGAAAACTAGTATGCATAACTCGGGTCTAAACGCCATAATTACCCCTCGAACAATTTTCCCTCACTTCGTTCGGGAGAATAACCATCTCGTGCTACTATGGCCTACTTTAGCCCCTTGTCAAACAATCTACTATTATTACATTAATGGACGTAGTCAAGTCTGGATTATATAGGTCCTCTCTGTAGAGGTAGAAATTTATTTTGATTAGAAGCACGAGCAAGATCAGTTTCACTCTTTTACGACTGTGTTACATACAGTTTGGCAGAGGTCCGCTCCGCTACCAGCCGTTTATACGTTTCTGTCTCGAAAAAAGTACGAGGCAAGGACATCAAGTAAACACCTACATACTTACCTCCTACCGCTATAATGTCAGAAGTTGCCAGCAGGAGCAGCAATGAATTTTTTGAGTTTTCCTGCTCATACATAAGGCGGTACCTACTTAGAAACACTCAGTTACGTTTAAGTTGAAATGATGTAGCAAATATAATCGTATTTACCTGCACTAGTGCCTATAGTGGAAGAACCAAGATAAGGTTGCCGGGTGAGTTTCCCCGAGTAGTGTTGCGAGTAGGGCGCGTGGTGGCCTTGCGAGGAGGCCGGCCGCTCCACGATGGTGTAGGACGTGCCGGGCGGCGAGTAGTACACGCCGCCGCGCGCGCGCGCCCGCGCGTCCTCCGCCTCGTAGCTCGTGTGCCGGTTGTCCTGCAACCACTGACACATCACGACACATGTCGTTAGCGAAGTAGAACGACAAGGAGTTTGGTTAGATAACATACAGAATGTACATATTCTCTATCTTATAATTCTTATAATCGTATGTACGATTTTCGCCGCCCTGCGAAATGTTGAGGCAGTTGGGCAGTTTTACTACCTTACGAAGGAAATTAAAAAAAAATGGTTTTGTCTTGCTGACAAAATTCTAATAAATGACAATGCTTTGTTCCTAGTTACTTACTAAACTTTTAGATGTTACATTCGGTACTACTATTGCTACTATTCAAGTATGGTAATGAGACAGTTGTTTAAAATTTTCAGCTTTTCAGAATAATAATTAATAAACTGCCCAGTGCGATCGTCGAAATCTAAAGTAATATTTACTAATGCATGTTACATGAGTGTTGTACCTGCTGCGAGTGCGAGTGATGCGCCAGGTGGTGTTGTGGCGTGGCGGAGAGCATCCAGCCGTAGCCGGGGCCCTCCCCATGTATGTTACATGAGTGTTGTACCTGCTGCGAGCGCGAGTGGTGCGCTAGGTGGTGTTGCGGCGTGGCGGAGAGCGTCCAGCCGTATTCGGGGCCCTCCTCATGTGTTACATGAGTGTTGTACCTGCTGCGAGCGCGAGTGGCGCGCCAGGTGGTGTTGCGGCGTGGCGGAGAGCATCCAGCCGTAGCCGGGGCCCTCCTCATGTGTTACATGAGTGTTGTATCTGCTGCGAGCGCGAGTGGCGCGCCAGGTGGTGTTGCGGCGTGGCGGAGAGCATTCAGCCGTAGCCGGGGCCCTCCTCATGTGTTACATGAGTGTTGTATCTGCTGCGAGCGCGAGTGGCGCGCCAGGTGGTGTTGCGGCGTGGCGGAGAGCATTCAGCCGTAGCCGGGGCCCTCCTCATGTGTTACATGAGTGTTGTACCTGCTGCGAGCGCGAGTGGCGCGCCAGGTGGTGTTGCGGCGTGGCGGAGAGCATTCAGCCGTAGCCGGGGCCCTCCTCATGTGTTACATGAGTGTTGTACCTGCTGCGAGCGCGAGTGGCGCGCCAGGTGGTGTTGTGGCGTGGCGGAGAGCATCCAGCCGTAGCCGGGGCCCTCCCCATGTATGTTACATGAGTGTTGTACCTGCTGCGAGCGCGAGTGGTGCGCTAGGTGGTGTTGCGGCGTGGCGGAGAGCGTCCAGCCGTATTCGGGGCCCTGCCCATGCATGTTACATGAGTGTTGTACCTGCTGCGAGCGCGAGTGGTGCGCCAGGTGGTGTTGCGGCGTGGCGGAGAGCGTCCAGCCGTATTCGGGGCCCTGCCCATGCATGTTACATGAGTGTTGTACCTGCTGCGAGCGCGAGTGGCGCGCCAGGTGGTGTTGCGGTGGGTGCTGCGGCGTGGCGGAGCGCGTCCAGCCGTAGCCCGGGCCCTGCCCGTACGGTGGCCATCGCGCGCCAAACTCCGCCAGCTCGGAGCCCTCGCCTCCCTCCCCCGACCGCATGCCGGGGGTCACCGCTCACACTGCAACAATACACAAATCATACATTATAACTTATTCTCACTTAAACTGGAGATCTGAAATAATTTTTACGGGCCCTGTATTGAGTGAGTTGTCGCATTTACCTACTTTTTTATGATGCGTAAAACATTAATACGTTTATTTACGAGGCTTAAATAGCTTTATGTTCTTTTAAAAAGCTCTTAGTCTGTAATTGCAAAAGCAAACAGAAAATTACGGTTAGTTTGGCAAGCATTTGATAAACTTGACTTGAGCGTACTTAGAGGTAAATTCTTACCTCTAAATACGTTTACTAATCAATCTATGACTAAATTATTTTATTATTAATTTATTACGCTAAAAGTGAAGATTGTCCATTTTTCCTTTATTTTTGAACATTACCGATACGTCTACGAGATTACGCCGTTTTATCACATTGTTGATGGCCACTTGTTACCAATTACCATATAAGTACATCAGACTAGTTAGTAGTTACGCGTCCTTAATTTCAGCTAAATTGAACTTCGAGAGCTAGTAAACAGTTTAAATACATAGAATACTTCTTAAATCACATACATAAATGTGATTTAAGAAGAATCGGAGAATAATAATAATACTAAAACATTTATGAATTCGCGTCAAATCCGTAATTCAGAATAGTACCTATTGTTTCCGGGAGCATTGAACTGCTATAGTGTAGTGAAAAACTATCCAATGTCGATAAAACGTGTCTCCATGCGAAATCAAATGAAAGCAAACCGCTGACTCATGTAATTGTCTAAATTCGAAAGTCTAACGCAGTAAAAATTATATTAAGCTTACGTCGCAACGGAAGTGTCAAAGTTGATAATGTAATTTGAGTAGATAGAGCTAAATAATAAAAAAGTATGTGTACAGTACAAATAAGACTAAAATATACCGTGGGTTACAAAAACATGGCACAACAAACCTTCGAGATGATGATCTTGAGAGATGTGATCTCGTTGAAACTTTCCTTTTGACCTACAATTTAATTTCATGATAAAGTATGCAATTTAAGATGAACATACCTATCTAAATAGTAGACACATTATCCATTTCTCTCAGACTTGACTCTGACAACATGTTGTTGCAGCGATGTAGATGCTAGGTCTAGATGTGTAATTTATTTGTTGTGCTTAAGTCTACTGAGATATTGTACTTACTCGTATAGCATGACCTTCCTTTATAAAAGTTATAATCACCCGTTGGATTGGTTTTATAGGAGTGATCGAGTCTGGGATGTACTGGGTGTTACAAAAAACGTGATACTAGATTATCAAACCGTCATCTGTTCATGATTTTGAACAACTTTTACTATGGGGTCAGCTTTATAAAATAAGATAAAAATTGAGCTGTTCCATAGAAAAGGTCAAGTATAAGTTGACGAAAATGTATGAGACAGTTGTTTCTTTTTACAAATATACGAAGTTAAACACATACTTAGTAAGTTGTTGAAAATCATTGAACAGATGACGGTTTGATAATCTAGTACCTATCACGTTTTTTGTAACACCCAGTACATCCCAGACTCGATCACTCCTATAAAACCAATCCAACGGGTGATTATAACTTTTATAAAGGAAGGTCATGCTATAAGTACAATATCTCAGTAGACTTAAGCACAACAAATAAATTACACATCTAGACCTAGCATCTACATCGCTGCAACAACATGTTGTCAGAGTCAAGTCTGAGAGAAATGGATAATGTGTCTACTATTTAGATAGGTATGTTCATCTTAAATTGCATACTTTATCATGAAATTAAATTGTAGGTCAAAAGGAAAGTTTCAACGAGATCACATCTCGAATATTTATGAAGTGGTTCTAATTTAGCAGTGAAGTTCGTGGGCGTCGTGAAGTTACTTCGCCACGACTCTATCCAAGTGTAGACACATTTGGCCGCCAACTTGCAATAAAGTTATCTCAGTCAGTAGAGAAATAGTGATAAGTATGTTCTAGTTACACACGTGTCTATAGCCACACGTAGGTATTACGTATGGTATACAAAATGCAGTGCATTTTGCTCCAAAAGAAACCCAAGTGTAATTTTATATGATTATACAAGTAAAGACTCACAAACATTAATTATTTTATTCCCTCTTCGGTACATGGACTTAAATTCAAAGATGTATTATCTGATGGATCACGTATCATACATAAGGAAATAGTAGTAATGTATCAGCTAATTGATGGTGTAATCAGATGCACAACGAGGGAAGTAATGAGTATTTAAACACGTAACAAGCATCCGGCCGTTAGGGTGATTCCGGGCGTCGACGAACTACGCCCCGCCACGTCCGGACCTTTTCCGTCGCCGCGCCAATTTTTACGCCATGTTTGATGAACATATTTTATACGCTATCGTCTAATGTCTTTATAACCGCGTATACGAAAAATATAGTTTAACAGAAATTTGATTCCTACGCGTACGTAGCAGCTACTTCTTAAATACGCTTAAACCCACCATATGTTTTGCACTAAGTAATTAGGTGCTAAACATTTTCAAGTTTTCTATGCCACAAATCTATAAATATCAAGTAAACATTAAACCTTCGAAACTGAGATTAGTTTAGCCTCATTTTATTAATGAAAGCACCTCGCTGATTACATAACGAATGATATGATCATATGATGTTACCCTTAAGGTGACCTGATTGAACCGTGTAAAATAAGAGCCGTGTACGTGGTCATGCAGAGACAAGCTAAAGATTCCTTTATCGGTGAGTGGCAACAACTCTGCTTCCAATTGACATTTGGCGCTTGCCAATGTTCTACCCCCATTCATTTCCTTTCATGCGAAAAATATACAGGATTCCAGTTTTCTAGGACATTTGAACAACTTGAACGTAACCTTCGCTGTATTTAAAGCCGGAGTTGTATTTAGCTTGAGTAGGTATACATTGGTCTGGAATTACTGTGTTCAAATACTTTAAATAGTTCGTCTACGTGTTTCTTTTTAAAATGACACTAATATATGTAGAAAATTACACTTAGTAGCTATGTGGATTTTATGGCATACTGGAACTACTTTAAAAATAGTATTTTATTAGTATACTTTTAAGTACATAAAAGGTACTTCGAGTCAAAACATTGTAGCGCTACACCTGAACTCGAAGAGATTTTCCGCTTTGTAGAAAAAAGTAAATGTTTGATAATTCTGCAAGCTTGATAGTTATTATTTATACTACTTACTATAATATAGATTTATAAGGTTAAAATGCCTTCAAACTGAAGTTCGTAAAAGAGCTGGAGGCCAGGATCATAAAATAACGGCACAGAGCAGAATGCGTCATAAATATAGAATGGGTCTTGTGGTGTGGTGACGTGTCGTCCTACAAGGCAGCTGTTGTCACTGCGGCGATCACGTCGTGATGAGCACGTTACACAATGTCCGCAGTGCGCCCACTTCACGAGAACATATCAGATATCAGCTTAGTGCTAGTGCAGATTAAGTAAAACCTAAACTTGTAATAACGAGTTAATGTAATAAATAATATTGTATTACACTATAATACCTTAGCCACAAATTGTGTGTTTGTAAATAATTTTATATTTTGTATTTAATGTAAGTACTCATAAGTACTACTCATCTAATTTTTTTTATACAACGACGGCAACGACTATGGACGCCTGCAACTCCAGAGGATTCAAATGTGCGTTGCCTACCCTTTAACAACCTACGCACTCGTTTTTTGAAGAACCTCGTACTGTAGTCCCTAGGGAATAGGGTAAAAACATAATTTTCAGTCGATAGAAACTATCTTTAACGTATAGGTTAAAATCAGCAATTCTACGTTCTAAACAGACGCTGACGTTAGAAGCCTATTGATTGTCTTTGATATTTTAATTCTAATGAATTTATTGTATGTCTCTTCCGTACACGGAACAATGGTATTCCGGACATTTGGGAGGCGTACGCGGAGCTAGATCGAGCCAACGCGCAGAGGCCCTTTCGACAATTTAATGAAATGTAAGGGGTACACTAAGCGGATGTTGCCCCTGTCCGTATCATGGGACGCGCACAGAGACAGCACCCGCCATGGTGTAAAGACTATTGAGTTATAATGGAATCTAGAATGTACTAGGCTATTGGGTGGAAAGGATGGACTAGCTACTGGGCTATTGGATAAAAAACCGGACGTCTGCCTAATAAAATGGTATTCAATTTTATTTCCGGCAGACGGTGACTCGCCCTATGCGAGATGGGCCCCCACAAGAAGCGACATCAAAGATGGCTCAAGGGCAACACCGATGCATAGGGCTAAGGGTAGAGAGGTGTCACTGGACTTTAAACATATAGCCAACTCGCCACTTAGGTTTCCACATCTACCCTCGAGAACGCAGCTCTCGCGACCCCACTCTGGACGGCCGGTGAAGGCAAGCCAGAGGCAGGGGACCTGTCCCACCTGTCCGACAGGGCACCCCAGGGGCACTCAGGTACGTGGAGTCGCTACTCTCCAACAGCTCGCCACAAGCTGCCCTGCGTTGACTGATTGCACTGGAGAAAACCAGTGGGCGATGGGGTCGTCACATCCCTACGCCAAATAGGTGTAATAACCACCATTCAGTTCTTTGTTCTGCTTTTGTTTCAGACTCTTGAATACGACATTACGTTGGCCTTTTTTTTATGGGTACAATAAATAATAAATCATTGGCATTCATAACAGATCCAATTTGCCGCCAATAATTAATTTCGAACGAGACAGACGCTGGCCCGCGGCCAACCGACTCAGGACTTTGACGACTGACGCGTTTCCTTTACCCTGATCTGACTGGACACATCCGTATCTCGTGTTTCTTCTAGCATGTTGTACAATTTAGTTTCAACCATTTAGGAATGATAATGAAAAAGTGAAATAATGTTATAAGGGCTATTAAGATAATTGTGAAGTATGTAACATAAAACCGAAGAGTACTTTAAAGACAAGGTGTATGTAAATGAACAATCTACACATAAATGTTACCTATATACACCGTGCCCGTTAATAACCCGCAAGATTCTAACCACTTATTCCTGATGCTAAAACAAGTAAAAAACGTCATACAAGTTTTGGACGATTTAACCAAAAAACATTTTTTTTTTTTGTTTTTTTTTTTTAAATTTTTTGAATGTTCGTAAGCATAGAAAGTAAATTTAATTAGGAAAAATATCGCTCAAAATGTTTTTATTTTGTTTCATATCATGACTGGTTAAAGAAAAGTGTTCCTTGTCACATTGACATTTGTGTCGCTATGGATGTCGTTAGACTAGGCGCCACAGTGGTAAAATCGTCTATGTACGGGCATATTTCATTGAGTTACAATAATTTTTATGTTTTTTTTAATTGGCATTAACTCCGGAACCCAGGCGAATTTGACCTAAAGTCATATAATGTTTTTCCTTTCTTTTGACCTCAGGAATGCTTGTTATGAATCTTTCGGGTTATTGACGGGCACGGTGTATATTAAAAATATAGTTGCTTACCTTCTGTACCCACAAAGGAATACTTATAACATGTTCATGAAGCTCAGCATGCTCTACTGGTGTCTGAAACGCCTAATGGACCGCCGAGAATGTGTCCCATATAACAAACTGTGATGCCATGGTTCTCGTATATCGTAATTCAATACAACAACCTTCCTACCCAACTGAGACCTATCGTAAACTTTATTTTCTCAAGGTATGGGACACGGGTTTTACTTACGAAGGCAATTTTGTTTCCCTAAATAAAAACAATAAATTTATTTTTTTGCCATACCCAATAATCGGAAAATTCTAAACTGATGCGAGTCTTACCTCAATTTAATTTATGAAGGTCCTAATATTATGTAAGTCCTATATTATAAATTATTGCATGGTAAATCTACAAATGAGTGAATCAACTATTTGTTGTCGTTATTCTGTCGCATCAGCCAGGGGCAACTGAAGCATAGTTAGAAGAAATGTGGCACCGCGTTCTAATGACGCGTTTGGTAGGCGGTGATCCATTATGGAAGGGACACATAGCTTCTACAAATACCTATTTTTTGTGTATTTAGATGTAATAGAACTGCGGTTTGAAGAGTGACCCAGGGGAACTTAACCATGGCAACGAGGGATCAAAAATAGTTGATTGAGCCAAATAGTAGCAACTAATTATAACTATAATGCAAATAGGTGGAGCTACTAATTAGCATTAAAGTTATACAGACTACTGCTAAAATGCTGCTGTGTAATGAAACCAATGAGGTGTATTTTCTTGTGAAAAATAGTTCTAGGCACTATTTTGAAGTACCTTCTTAAGTAGCCGGCATAAAATGGTTGAAAGATGTGATTTAGAAACAAAGGAAGCTTTCATTATTGTATATGTAGGTGATCGATCGGACGCAGACGGCGGGTCGCGTCCCGTTTATGGCGCTATACAGCCATTCGGGAGCTACGTGGACGTATCGCCATAAATACAAATTATGGCTCTAATTTTCACGCCTACGGCGACGGCTGTTCCGTAGTATGCATTAGACTGCAATAAAACCAGACTGCTGCAAATACAATTCATATTTAACTCGGTTTTACCTATTTAAATTTGAACAAATTACATAATGTGTAGTGAATAACAAACAAGTTTACTATTTGTGGGGTTAACTCGTTCTCGTTAGACAGGAACATATTATAATAATAAAAGTATCATAAGGAACGCAATAAATTAGACCCATCAATTATAAGTTATTAAAACAATTAACTATATTATAAAATTTTAACATAAAAAACTGTTTTATATAATAGGTTTTTTTAATAAATGACTGTCCTATATGTTTGTTTCGTATGCAGAATTGCAGCAGCCCCGCTGGCAATGTTAGAAAGAAAAGCACAATGCTGGTTTAGGTTGTAAGCCTCGAGGGGCATTTAAGCCAAAACACAATGCAATGTTTTCAAGCGTGACTGTCACTGTACCGTAATAAAAACTCTACTTTGCCACGGCTACACACCTTCTTGAAGTCCCGGAGGGTCGCCTTGACTTTATCAAACGTTTCGTTTTTATACAAAACGTATTCGTGTGTGCGAAAGCACACACAAGTTAATACTCTCCAAAAATCAAATGTGATAGGCAAAACAATTACACTAATTAAAAAAAAAATCGGAATTATAAAACTAAACATATTATAAATACCTGTACTTATTTGATAGGCAGGTATATTCTTGTCTTTGAAGATAGAATTAAATCTGTAGTCTTGTACATATCGGCGGTATTATGTCGGATGTATTTCCAGCAAGCGATTGCAGCGAGCCAGTGGCTCGGAAAACGAGGGGAGCGGTAGATAATCAAATGGAAAATTCGTTCAATATTCCCGCCTGGAGCGCCAAACTGTCCAGTGCAGTGCCTTCTTGTTACTCTGTCATTCGAATAGTGATTTGTTGTCGTTTGACTCGAGCAATGGACCTGTATCTATCATACGAATAAATGTTTAAAAAAATCAGGCTCATACTTGTTGGTATACTAATTGGAATTCTATGTACCCTGACGTCATTTTTGCGTCAATAGAACGAATAGTAGGTACGGGCCCTCTGTTAAAGGATGTTAATTTCCCTAAATGTATTCTTCCCTCCATTCCAATTCTCTTACTACTTAACTTGACTGCGAATTAGCATATTCCAGACCAACTTAAACAAAAGAATTAAAAAAATAGGTACCTAATCATAGTATTTGATAAAAACTTTATCTGAAAGCAGAAATAATTAAAGTTGTGTAACGTTAAATTTAGATCAGAATTTAAAATTAACATGATTTTCCCTCTAACACAAAAATTAAATAAAAAATATAACCTCGGGCCTCGGTACGAGTA
Source organism: Grapholita molesta (assembly GCA_022674325.2). Lineage (NCBI taxonomy): Eukaryota > Metazoa > Arthropoda > Insecta > Lepidoptera > Tortricidae > Grapholita > Grapholita molesta. The sequence goes on along the minus strand of CP053124.2, from coordinate 14,116,405 downwards.
TATATGCTAAGTTCCTTTCGCAAGTAGCTGGCCATCATAAAATCTTCAATGGCTTTAGTTAGTGAGTAGTGCTGCACTAGTATCATGAATGCGACGATTAAGGTTGTAAAGGGCGCGCAAAATATATAGCTAAACTGGTAGGGCTGGCTAAGCGGGAAAAACGAAATAAACACGATGTTGATTTTTAATATTTGTTGACTTACAAATTTCTTACTAATACTACTTATCAAACCGGACTATAAGCACTTATTTTGGGTTTAAGCGTCAAAATTCTATGTTCGAATTAACATTTAAGTATAGAGATTCAAGCCGAATATTCGGAAAGTTTTTCAATGTTAGTATTCACCCGAACACTTCGGTTCCATTACCGGATATTTGCCGAATAAACAAAGTAAATAACTAGCGAAGACAGTTTGACGATTCGTCGGCTTGACATCCTATTCTCACAATCTATTCTACTGCCAAAATATTGCATAAAATATAAAATATATAGGGTTGTTTTCATTAGCACCTAACTCTTTCACTTCACTTCTTCAATCACCGGTTAGTCGGGCTCGTAGGGATCCGAAACAAGTGCGGGGCGCTGAGCGAGGACCTATCAAAACCTGTCTCTGAAAAAACGATTAAGTGCAACCGAATATTCGGTTCGGTAAGAGCACAAGGTATAAAATTAGAGGTAAGTACTTACGTCGGTAATAAGATGTTAATACTTACCTAGCAAATATGATATTTCTTTATTTTTTTCTATGAGTGTACATACACACAGTAAAAAACAACGTATATCAAAATCGACCCCGATGCGCGATTCGTAAGCAGCCCTGCGGTTGAACACGAAGTGAAACATGATATTCGTAAATTTCGGACGATTGTCTCTGTCACTCTTATGATGCCTTCATTGGAGTAAAAGAAAAAGATGCTCGAAATATACGAATATCGATCTTTTTTTTTATCTTTATTGCACAAAAGAAAATCTTACAGTACAAAAGGCGGACTTAATACTATAAAGCATTCTCTACCAGTCAACCTTTAGGCAAAGCAGAGAAATTGTTCGCGGTACCGGGCCTATTTCTCTCCGTGCGAGACGATGAGTTCGTGCTCACCTACACCTGAACATCGCGCTTGAACTAGTGTACTTATTGCAGCACGGTTCTATAAAGCTTGGTCTCTGTCCGTCTATATACATACGATAAATTATTACAAGCCAGAACGCCCACTGTTAACTATTATAGGTGCACCTAAACGTCCATAATTTTAAGAAATTTCTGTATTTTTCTTAATTACCACTTACCGGCTTTTCAGCCCCAAAACAACACAATGATGGAAGACAATAGGCCTGAAGGGTGTTTATGACGTCACGGGCGAGCGGGGGGCCGTGGTTCAAGGGCGGAAATGTAGGTCATTGGGACAGACCAAGCCGGGACCGCGGGGCTCCCCGTTCGGGCTCAAATGGCAATAACTTATCGTCCGGATTCCCCGTTTCTTATTTTTAACCGCAACAACAGAGCGGACGTAAACAACCAACAAAGCTAACAATCAAGATCGAAAATTTATTAGATATAACAATTTTTATTAATGCCTTCCTCATGTGTGCTTCAACATGATTCCTAATAGAAAATATTTCCTAACAAAGATCTCAAAATATTCTGCACATAAGACATAATTATGTATACAGTTTTCATTCTGTCATTGCCACAAGGTGATATCACAGTACATTGGTGTTACATTACCGCACTAGAACAATAATGACCCCATTACGTAACTATGTAGAAAATTAAAAGGGCCATATGTGTGTACTGTAAAGAGTTGTACAATAGGTACATGTGCGAATAGTTCGCAACTCGTGTTGATTTAAATTAAAACACTCCTTCGGTCTTGTTTCATTAATGTATCGCCTCTCGTTTCGCAATTCGCACTTGTATCGTAATGTATTTCAAAAGAAACTAGTACCTTTTTTAAGTCTCTCTATTTTTGAGACAATCGATTTTCCTGAATCAGTGTGAGAGGTACTTCATTAAATGCAGAATCAGAATCATTTATTCGTCAAACATAGGTATCATACAGCAATACATTGTAGAATATGGTATGGGAGATTCTTTCACTATGTTGGTTCCAAAGGACATACGAAGTTACTTATAAATCACTGTATTTAGTGCATATATTAACTAAATTACATTTTCATGTTAAACTTATATCGTAAATTATAAAAAAGAGCCATAAATAATTAAGAATAAAACATTTTCTAAGCACATATAATTAAGATAAGAAAAGGGAATATATTAAAATACACCAGTCACGAAAATAAATATACAGATGTCCTTATTGCAAGTACTTAATGTCCTTATACTTAATTAATAAACAGGGTTTTATGCCAGGAATTCCTTACAGGAGCATAATAAAAGCCTTGTTGCCAATTACATCCTAATTTTATTAAATATCACTATTACCTTAATGATGTTTATATGCAAAGGCTCAAAAATATCAAATAAGAAAGAAGATCTTTCCGAGCTAGTGAGGTGAAAATTTTTGTTAATTATGTCAAATCGGGAAATAACCGTGTAAATTATCAAACATTTTCGAACTACCGCAATAAAACTGTTATCAACTTGAACATTATGCAGATGCGGATGTCAGGCGGTCGACACACAAGTCACTCATGACATCGAGTTTATGTAGGTACATACTTGTATATTCGATCACGTCTGCATCTAGGTATATTTTTACTATAGAACCAAAGATCCGGTAGAATTAAGCCTGTATATTTTGGGATTTTTGGGGACGAAGAGAATAATGCCGGTTTAAAGAAAACATATTATTTTCAAACTTATACATGTGTAAAAACCGTGAAAGTTCATGCTAATCAAATCACACTCAAAACTGAAACTGCTAAAATGCGGAAGTCGGAAGGTGTAACGGTGTTCTACTAAAGACTCTCGGTTCAGTACCCTTCCCTTCCGCGCGGCCGATTCTCATGCTTCAAAAACTACATATTAACTAAAACTAGACGTATCATCAGTAGGTAGCGTTAGATCAGATTAAAATTAAGACAAAAATTAACCATTAAAATCCTTCAACTTTCTAATAAGTAAATAAAAAATCTTTTGAAGATGACATTTTTATACCATGGTATCAATCAGGGCCGGTACCGCAAACATCGAAGTTAGTATATTTCGAGCATCTTTCTCCTTTACTTCAATGAAGGGGTCATGAGAGTGACAGAGCAGACAATCGTCCGAAATATACGAATATCGTTTTTAGCGTTTTTAGCGCCGCAGGTAAGTAGGTAATTTAATTAATAGTCTAATAATAAACAGAAGAAACAATACATACAAAGTGACGCAAGTAATCGAGTAATGATTCTAACAATCTACAGGTATTTTTACTAGCACGATACATCCATATTATTTATATCGATATATAAGCTAATATTAAAAATGCGGTTAAAGACTACCCTTTAACCCGGAAATCGGCCTTTTTTTACACAGACAAGGACATTGGTGCTGATGCTGATGAACCAGAAAGAAATAAAATGCAAAGAAATTTAATATCCCAAAAACTCTTACTAGTACTTTATGCAAAATACATATTTGAATAATAGCCCCATTTAAATAAACACGGGCACGGCATACCGAGCTATAAAAACGACTTTATTGACATTTTTAGATCGCACTTCCGGTAGCATGTAGCGATTTTGACGACAAATAAAAGCCGAGTTGTTTGCGGTAAATGACGACACGCGTGCGCTGTGCCTGCGGCGCTACCGCGAACAACGATATTCGTAAATTTCGGACGATTGTCACTGTCACTCTCTTGACACCTTAATTGGAGTAAAAGAGAAAGATGCCCGAAATGTACGAACTCAGATATTCGCGGTACCGCTCCTGGCGCTACACCGACATGATGAAAACTGCTACTGACAAGCTGCACACGTGTATATCCATCTGGGAGAGATTCATTGTTCTTTAACATAGGTCCATCTTCTACCAATCCTTCCAATGTTCAATGTTGTAGCCCTGTACATTGATACAACTCGCTGGCACTTGCTCGCCCAATCATTTGCCCTTGGTTTGATTTACAACGCCCTTGTAATGTATAGTACTTAAATTTCAAACTAAGAACAAAATCAAATTACTAAATTAGATCAAGCAAATATTTCCTATATTTTATATTTTCATAACAGAGAAGGTTATAACCAACCCTTGCGTGTTAAAAGGACTTTAAACGTTTCCGTTTAAAGTTATAGAGATTTACGGTTGCGGCCAATAGTAAAACAATGGAATGAACCGCGTACGGGGTCGTTGGAACACGGTTACAATGTGCGTATTTATTGCCTTTTCTAACGGTCTTATAGGTCAGTTTTTTTATCTGTTTTGTCGTTGTCGGCTCCGTTAGACCTCTTCGTAGTATAGAACCATCATTATATTATTATACAAAACATAAATAGAAAAATAAAATTACAAAAGCAAATCGGTCAGTTGTCAAATAAACTATAAACAGATCTTGCAGATTTGGACAGACTCCGCCATCAGTCGTTGAGTTTGAGTTAACCCCAACGTTGAAATAACTGCTCCCTCTTTGCTCGAGTTCTGACACATTCTAGATTAATCTGTATAATCAATTTCTTTTATTTCTCAAAACGTCGCCATTGCCTTTACTTGAAAATGTGATGGTATGTTTAGCACGCATAAACTAGTAAAAAATAAAAAACCTCAATAAAATTATGAACATACGTCGCACTCCAGCGGGCAGTTTGGTGGCAAGGTAAGGTTTACAAAAAAAAACTTAACTTACAAGTATTCTAATGTACTTAGTATTTGTAACAGTTTATTAAAATTAGTTACCGGTTATCAATTATTACTTTTATTAGTCTTTAACGTATAGATACTCTGCAGTGATAACTGATAGCCTATTTAAGTGGCCACTTATAAAACGAATAAATAGCTGACATAAATAAGACTATGAACAAATTGTCAAAAGTACGTCTACACCCTAAAGGAAAACAAGTATATCTGAAATTTCGAAGTGTCTTAAAATCTAATCCCGGGTATGAAACACTAAAAATGATAAATAGTCTTATTCAAAACGAAGAGATTGAGACTACACATGATGTTAACAAAAACACACTTCAGCATTTTGAACAATGCAAATACCTGCCAATTACTTCAGTCGATGTTGAAAGAACGTTCTCCCATTTAAAATGGATATTTTCAAGCCGAAGAAGAACGTTGACCGCCGGGAATTTAGAAAAAATATTAATAATATATTCCCATAACATAGCTGCTTAAGTAAATTAAATATTTTGCATACTTGCAATTGTATTTTTATTTAAAATTGAATGAATACTAATTGAATTGAATGAAATAAACACGTAATTAACGTACAACCTTAGTTGCTAAGATATTTAGAATTGTACATTATAAATACTAGGTACCAAGTACTAAGTACAAATACTTCTGATTATTTGAAAATGAATTGATGTATTTGTGAACCTTATCTATCATTTTGACATGCCACCAAATTGCCCGCTGGAGTGCGACGTATGCATATAAGGTTCAAGTAGAAAATGTTCTACGAGGTATCGGCTTGTGTCAACGTTAAGAGGATTCATAAATTATGAATCCTCTTAAAGTTGACACAAGCCGATACCTCGTAGAACATTTTCTACTTGAACCTTATATGGATGCTTTCTTCCTCGTAACACTCGAGAATCGAATTCCACTGAACTGAAACATACCTACAATAATTTACTATTCCTTAACACAAGACTTACGACTTCAAATAGTCTCCGTCTGGGTGGTTTCATAGTTCTACAAAAAACGACAATCGTTTGCCCTTTACCCCACGCATAACCTACAATGCGTTATCGAATAATTCGAGTAAAGTTATCATAAAAATAAAAGAAAGACAAAAATCGTTTCCTGGTAAATTCTGTAACTAGCATCAATGATTGTTTAGTATTCACTGTTGGGAATTAGCCTAAACTTCTTGAAACTATATAAAAACCTGTCAAAATCTAATAACTCTTTCGGATCAATTACTTTTTTTTTATATTGTCTTACTGAGAAGGGAGTGTGTTTGAAGAATGTCGGATGAAACCCACACAGAACTCAGATTCGGTTGAGACCGTGGCAACGAATCTCAGTAGAAGCGTAAACTCAGTAGGAGTATTACAATAGTACAAATCAAGTCTGGTGCGGAAGGGTCCTGGACCTAAATAGTCCGAACGCTCTATACATATAATGTATAGAAATGATCATAGAGCCTAAGTCAGATTAAAAAAAAAAGATGAAAGCCTTTATTTGCTGTTCTTAAACATACATACTTAGGTACCTTATGCGTGTTTGCTTTTGCTCCCGCCAAATATCTCGTATAAAATGATTAACCTAGCACACATGTATCATATTATGTAATATTTCTTATATTACATAATGATACATTTAATATATTGATACATCTAAACACAAGACAAAACAGGTAACATAAAAGAAAAATAATAAATTAATTCATTTCTGATGTAAAAGTGCCCATAATGCTAGACGCATTGCCGCGTTGTATAATTATGGACAGCTTTTGCACCAGAAACGACTCTGAGCGGGGATCCTCTCCCTTTTGTCTGAGACGACGGCCAATGTCGCAGACGAATCGCTTTATCTTAACCGTTATCTAAAGGATAGTAGTTAAATCAGTTAGCAAATAACTTTTTCAGGTTAATCACCACGAATACCTACATTTTACATGAAAATTAATAAAGTCCACTGAAATAAATTTTGCATATCTTTCGTATATTGATATCAGTGGAGACACGATGGGAGTGTAAATAATGATAATAGGTGGTAATGATTTGAAATAACAACCTATTTTCATTTTCGTTGAGTAAAGCGGTGAGTTAGGTTAAGATTAAGCACCAGCTACAATCAAGAGCAATTATAAACGGTCATTTTGCATAGAAATTACAATATGTGACCCGTTTTTATTGCTCTTGTCTGTATTAATACAAATTAAAAACAGTTACATGAGCAGCAATAGATATTTATTATAACTATAACTGTGGCAGTTAAGAAATATCTATATCGATCTAAGCTTTATATTAATAACCTAAATATTTAAATATAGTTCATATTTAATTTGAATTCCAATAGTGTTTAATTTCATACCCCGCTGCAAATGACCGAGGTTTAAAATGATAACAGTGCATTTAAGTCTAATGCATTTCATTTGTTCAGCCTGCACGTTCGTGTCACCAAATGTAAATATGAAAGCAAATGAAGCGAGCGAACATTACTTAGGACTGCAGGCCACTGATGACCATTTGTTTTCGAAAGCTGCATGCAAAGCTAGAATTACTTTTTTATCACACTTGCTAATAGCGCCCTATTTGACGCAAGCCTAGCGGGAACTAAATCCCAATATATTTCACTTCACTTCGACAGTGAATAAATATTAAAAAGGCTTGTTACATTTATGAAGCCTAAAATCGATATGAGTTTACCAGTTTGATACAGTTAAACAAAGGAATAGCGTATTGCTAAATCAATACGAGCTCAAAAGCAATCCCGACAATGTAGCGTAAATCGGGCTTTGTTCACTTTTGAATAGTTTAAACGCCCCTAAAAAGCCTGCTGCAATTCAGTGTGATTAATTAATCCAACCCTTTCAGAGTCAGCGCATTGTTTAGTCAATTAGCTTACGCCAATATAATACTTACAATACAACATAAGACCGGTTACAAACGGCGACTTTTAGCAACCGTATAAATTCGCAACGCGCAACATTATCGCGAAACTAGACAGAAAAACGTTTTAAATGTTTACTACTCGTAGTAAGTATATATGATATTATTGACACATGGGTTGCTTGTGCCAATAAAATGCAACCGTTTTCTATGAGAAAAAAAAAACAACCTTTTTAGGGTTCCGTAGTCAACTAGGAACCCTTATAGTTTCGCCATGTCTGTCCGTCCGTCCGTCCGTCCGCGGATAATCTCAGTGACCGTTAGCACTAGAGAGCTGAAATTTGGTAGTAACATGTATATCAATCACGCCGACAAAGTGCAAAAATAAAAAGTGGAAAAAAATGTTTTCTTAGGGTACCCCCCCTATACGTAAAGTGGGGAGTGATTTTTTTCTTCATTCTAATCCTAACGTGTGATATATTGTTTGATAGGTATTTAAAAATGAATAGGGGTTTACTAACATTATTTTTAGATCATGTAAATATTTTCGGAAATAATCGCTCCAGAAGTAAAAAAAAGTGCGTCCCCCCCCCTCTAACTTTTGAACCACAAGTTTCAAAAATATGAAAAAAATCTCAAAAGTAGAACTTTACATAAACTTTCTAGGAAAATTATTTTGAACTTGATAGGTTCAATAGTTTTTGAAAAAAAATAATATATATATATATAAATGAACCCCTATTTCTCTTGGTCACGCTATATCTTGAGAACGGCTTTACCGATTTTGCTAATTTTGGTTTTGAAATATTTGTAGCAGCTGAAGGAAGGTTTAAACGGTGATAAAGTATGAAAAAAAAATCGAGTAATATACTAAAAAACGAAAATATTGTTCCCCCATACAAACTTCATCAACTCGAAAAAACTGTAAGCGCCGCAGGATTTCATACATCTTACGTGTTTTTGGTAAAATGGTCTCTGCTTTCCTCGAGAAAGACGGAAGCGCCGCAGGATTGCATATATCTTAGGCTTTTTTGCGAGAAAAATAGGTACTTTATATTATTCCAGCACTAAAGTCGTTAAGGCGATAGTTTCTTACAAATTGTTAATAAATTGTCACTGTCAAAATCTCTATTGATTGACAAGACACACTTCATCACTTCCGGCCCGGTACCGCGAACATCGAAGTTCGTATATGTCGAGCATTTCTCTTTTACTCCAATTAAGGCGTTAAGAGAGTGACAGAGATAATCGTCTGAAATTTACGAATATCGTTGTTCGCGGTAGCACCGCCGTTTTATGTAGGTATAATTCCGCGTTTAGTTTTAATCGTAAATAAGAATCTGCACTAATATTCATCGCCCAATGCGACCGTTTCTCATACTATATCAGTATCACTTACGCATTCGAGACATTTTTTACGTCAAAAGAAACTTACTTTAAGCTCACGTGCATAGTTTACTTAATTTGTCGATAGATGTCGCCGCTGTAGGTGGAACGCTCATACCCTACATGGCAGTTTTAAGATTCTTTCTGATTTAATGGGGTCGGAGCATACATGCCCATACATTAGGTTGACACTGACTGACTGACTTCAAATGACGCTGGCTGGTTATTACTCCATGTTACATCCCCTTCTTGGTGAGACTGAAATTGTCAATTTTTTTTCGAATTTTCCATGTAAGTATAGTTGGGATCTAAAACTCTTTCTTTGTTGTCACCGTCCTTTGTGGGCCCGTTTTTAGGATTCTGTACTTCATATTAATATGTCAACAACAATGTATCAAATAGCCAATTTTTAACTCTGAAGTGGGAACACTTACCGTGGCAGACGAAAAACTACGGAACCCTACACTGAGCGTGGCCCGACACGCTCTTGGCCGGTTTTTTTTTGTTTAAAATTTTAACGATTACAGACGATTTTGTTCAATAATTGGTCTGAAAATCAGATTTTTTTATTGATTCAGTTAAGATGATTCAGACCGCACTAACGCCATAGGCCACATTTGGCGACAAAGTATTGCGATTATTTTTGCCTTGGCATCGATATTGTATCACGGTTAATATCATTAATATCTCCACAGTTGCTGCAACTAACAGCATCTGTCGCGTGTCTATGCAACTGTAAATCAAGTTTTATTTACTGTAAAAGTCCAGTGTATAGTTGTTTCTTCAGTTTTCGTACTGTTGTGTCGTAAAGCCACATTAATAGTCCGTACAAAATTGAATGTCACAACATATAAGCATCAATGCATGACAATTTATTATGCAATCTCAATCAGGTGGTATCGGAACTTGGTATATAGGTATGAAAACCTCAATTATATCACTGTACAAAACCAATAATGCCATAAAAATGCTGATTTTAGCAATCAGGTTAGTTAAGTAGGTAAAATCTTAAGTAGTTTGGTATATTTCTATAGTATGTTGTATCGTAGCGTTGAAACTATGTAACTTTGACCAGTGCAGTGTCAACCGATTTGTTATTGTTAGAATAATATGGCAATGCAAATACATTGATCAACCTTATTTAGGTTTTAGTGGTTTGAAGAGTTGACAGTTCTATAAGTTGTGTTCTTTTGTTTTTCATTTTTGTCAAGCTTACCAAATATGTATGTGTCAATATTGTGCCCTCAATAAATACAGAACATCTTCTTATTCAAATCGCCACAGTTATGTATATGTGTAGCCCGAATGGTACAGCCTGAAAAGTCCATAACCGAATCCATTTTTCCACACTTATAATTTTAAGCAGGTTACGTATAATTCAGATAGGTCGTAGAATCGTAATCCAAATGAATAAAATAATTTATAGCAGAAATCACAAAGCGTCTGCCGCCAATGGAAAATGGAAATGTCGCTAGTAATCTTTTCAGATTTGAGCTAGCTTATTTATTTTAATACTTAGAAATATATTTAGTATGTTATTAGTCATTATGGTAGTCATTTTCAACTCGTAGTACTAGTACCTATTTATTAAAACTGGTTAGACCTGTATAACCTCGCTAATATCTCGATAATTTTCCGTTCATATCGGCATGTGGCCCATTATTCGCAGTGCATTCTCTCATTGTCGCCTTCCTCATTGGTATTCGCTCCTCGGTCTCTATCTGCTTGCTGAATTCACTTACAGGGTGAACTCGCGCCGAGTGCATACCAACTACATTTCTTTCTTACCTGCCAATCTTGGCTGAATAATTCCTACGTATCCTAGGTAGATTTACATATAGTTATTTGTATTGTATTGGTACTAACAGAAATATATAGTAGGGATTGATAATTATATGCAACCAATCACATATTGTAGTATCATCGGCTTTCGCTCGGGAAATGCTACGAGCTACGACGTAGCACTACCACGTTGCAGGAGGCCAGATGGCCTTCGTATGATGGTACAACACCGAACACTAGTTGTATGCGTAAATAGATTGAACTGTTGTCCCCGGGAATTGATTTTCATGGCTGAGTGACATCAATGGATAAGATATCTTTACTTACTTAAAACACGTTCAAACGTGAGCTTTAAAATCCCCCTTTGGTTTTCCTTAAAAAAAACTTCTCATTTCTAAATTTAGGCACTAACTATTTACTTGGCTAGTTGAAAAATGCTTTTATATTATAGCACAAACGAATACCTTGCCAATGTGCAAGTGTATACAAATGAGATATGTAGGTAAACATAGATTTATATTTAGTTATTAAGGTAAAATGTTTGCATGACTTATTTAAGCCTAGGTATATGATTCTGTGTATATAGTAAATAACTACTATAGGTATCCATAGCAAATAAAAATTTATGATTTATTTAACCTACTCGCAATATTAATAAAATCATATAGTTCTTATCCTCTCTATCTCTCAGCTTCTGATTCATATCGGTTGCTTCCTCGACTTCTGCTTCTCAAGTCAGGAACCAATTATCCACTAAAGATGTTCCAAACTTCATCATCAGTGTACCAATAACCTCCATAACCCTACAAGGGTAAGTCAAATAATAATATCTGTGGGTCCTCTAAATAGCGGCTGAAACCCGAATTATTTTACATTAGAAACTAGTCGAACATCATAGCTACATTATATTATTCACAACATACCTCATTATTAAATTCCTTGCGTCTTACATTCATCTCCTTGTTCCCCATCGCATTCCTCATCTCAATGAAGGCGCATAGTTCCGCAACAATAGACCTCATTTTCATTCGCGTATGTTGTTTGTGTTGTGGTTTAACTAGATTAGCATACTTTGAATGTGTGGTAACGAACGAGCTCTCTCTCGATTTGGATTAAGCACGTATTATAAACAATAGGTTGAATTTAGCCTTTTATTTATTTCAGGACAAAACTGAATAATAACAGCAAATGTAACTCGTTATTTTTTTAACATTCATTGACATTAATTGACAAGCTTTGCTCATCAAATTGACAATGTCCGCTCCGATTAGGCATTTACATTTTAAACTCCGTATACTAGAAAAATATGCATAATTTCCTTATAATACTTTCCTTCGTGTAGATGCAAACCTAAGGTAAAAATATCTTAAAAATCATATGGATATAAGTAAACGTTTAACACTGATTCCGGTGCAGCTCTAACCGACACCTATCTAGTGCTTTTTATTCTGTTTATTGTTTGTCCCACCATTGTTCTACCCCCAAATATCAACTTATTCCAAGTACGTTGACACAAGTCGCAGGTTCTTGCTCGCCCAATCATTCGCCCTTGGTTGGTTTTACAAAGCCCTTGTAATGTATAATAGTTAAATTTCAAACTAAGAACAAAATCAAATTACTAAATTAGACCAAGCAAAGATTTCTCAAATTTCCATTTAATGTTATAGAAATTTACGGTTGCGGTCAATAGTAAAACAATGGAATGAACGTCCATACGGGGTCGTTGGAATACGGTTACAGTTACAATGTGCGTATTTATTGACTTTTCTAACGGGTAAATAGGTTAGTAATTTGTAAATCGAGCCATTATCACAGGCTGCGTTTTATAATATGTAGTTATTTAAAGGCATAATGGCATAAATTATCTACACTTAATACTTAGTTCTTTTTCATTAGAAATCGGTGTTTTAAAAATAGATAATTTAATTATTCTATGTATTGAAATTGAATATACGATCAAATGAAAATAAGCAAAACGTTAACTTTGAACTGAAATTCGATTAAAAGTTTGTCGATATTTCAAGGGGCACTCTAAAAATGTAGGTACGTCTTAATAAATTTACTATACAAAATATTATTATAACTTTATAAACAATTTGTTTTGTTTCTCATAAGGTCGGCATTACCTTTACTTAAAAATGTGATGGTAACTATATTTAGCACGCATAAACTAGTAAAAAAGAAAAAAAATCTCAATACCGCTGAATCCTCTTAGCGTTGACGCAAGCCGATATCTCGTAGAACATTTTCTACTTGAACTTTGTATGGATGCATTCTTCCTCGTAACACTCGCGAATCGAATCCCACTAAACTGAAGCATGAAGCTACTATAATTTACTATACCGTAACACAAGACTTTACTTCAGATACGACGCCGTCAGGGTGGTTTTATAGTTCTACAAATAACGACAGTCACCTACATACATAATAAATTTTGCAGAGAAAACATACCTTCGCGAATACGACAGCCTTTTAAATATATTCACGCAAGAACTAGTACACCTTTTACCGAAACCAACATGTTTATGAAACGGATGATTAATGGGAATGCAAAGGTGTCACGCGCAGTGAGTTACAGAGCCAGAGCTTCCTGTCTGTGCCCCTAGGTGACGAGGTGTACTTTAATCCTAAGTATAGTACTTACTTAGTACCATCTTATACACAGTTGCCGAAGTAAATCCATATTTTATTAACTTATTTACTACTTATTTTGCAGAATCAAAAGACGTAAACTAGCTATCTGAAATTAAATGCGAGTAGCAACTGTATATCTCGAACACAGAAGCGAATGACAATTTGTTTTCAATGTCCATCCATCAATAAATAAATATTACAGGACATTCTTACACAAATTGACTGAGCCCCACGGTAAGCTAAAGAAGACTTGTGTTGTGTACCTTTCAACGTCAAACAAGTAAATGTAAGTAGATAAATAAATAAGTTGAATGCAATTACCCATAGCGTTTTACATCTCCAAGGTCGGACTAAAAACAAATATAATTTTGTTTTCGACGTCAGTTAAGTAAAAACCCATGCCCATGAACAGTTAAAAAGTATTCTGACCTATGTACGTGTATGTAAACTGGCAGAGCTCATTAGGCAAGCTCGCAGCACGCGGGACTGGGGTCTCGGGTCGCGGGTCGCGTGCCGCCGCGCACGCAGCATGCATGGCCCGCAGTCAGTCCCATCGATCCTGCTAATCACTGCCGCCAACATAAATTTACACCTAATTAGCTCCTTTTGTGACATTTATGCAAATAAAAATAAGGTAAGGTAGATTAACTCTAGCCGTCTAGTACCTATACCACAAAACTCATTGAGCTTACTGTAGGGCAAGGTTTTTTGTTTATACAAGACTGACCAGCGTTTGACCTCAGTCACACCAGATGGTTAGTGTTTACGGGGTCGAGGGCGTAGTATGCTGGTCACACAGCCTATTCACTTTTGCCTTGAGGTCGACTTTGTGTAAGACTGTCCCAAAATATAAATAATTGCCAATGTTCGTATTTGTTCAATATGATATTGAAAACACTCGCCCTGAAACTCGATGTAAAGTAATCTGTATCATTAGGTTTACTTCAAACTTAAAGCTCTTTCGAAAATAAGTTTCATTCCACATAGTTCTCATACGTACTATTAAGTAACTTATATCTAAATAAACTTAAATTAAAATTATTTATGGTTCATTTTAGCTGTATTTTCCGACGACGCAGAGAAGCCCTGCAGTAATAAGCAAGAATACGAGACATATAAGTAGTAAAGTTAAAAATGCAGTACATTTTTAATTTAAACTAGAAATATTAGTAAGTGAGGTGAACAATTAACGTCAATATTGTCATATTGCTCCATAATATCCATGTCTTCTCATCAATTCTTAAATAAATAATATGCGCAACTGATATGAATAACGAAACGAAAACTTCTAAGTGATTTGTCGTTGTGAAATTGACTTATATGTATCCTTATCGGGCCCTAAGAGCTAAACCACAGCTGCTAACCTTACTTACCTACGAGTACCTACACATGCTAAACATATAAATAAAATATGCGCAATTCTGATTAGGGGTCGAAGTGAAGGAAAATTCATTCATTTTCATAATTTGCGAATATTACGAAATGAAAGGAAATGACGACGACGAACGTAGGTGTATTACAACGACTTCGTAGCCGTAGCACTTGTGTACCAGCGAAGTCGTAGTAGTAGACGACGTAGCAACATTTAGCAACTCTAATTTGACATTGTAACCTTCTGCAATAGCACAAAGTATAGCAATATTGGCTTTTTGTACGTGACCTGAACAAGGTAATAAATAATAATACAAGCTCGCTCTTGAAGCAAATGCTAGTCCATTTATAAGGTCGCGATACGACGGTCTACGAAACAGCTACGAAGCTATGACGGATGTCATATTGGGCAATTACGTGTCAATTTAGGTTAATTCAACTGAAATTAATTGGCCTGAAGCTATGTTGTTTGAGTATAGTCACGGAGCTCGCGTTGAATGATTACTAAATAGGATAGTCGCTAGTGTCTTATGGCTGTGGGTGTGCCATAATCTGATTGCGGCAGTTGTCGAGCTTCAAAATAGCGCCTTTGGCCGCTCCCACTGCTCAAAGTAAACGCTACGTACAGTTTCGGTGATAAATTATATTAAGGAAATGTTTAAAATTAATTATCATTATGCATCTCGTCTAAGATTGCCTTACATGTTTTAAGACTTAATATAAATTGAAAACTATTTTACGGGGTTGATAATGAATTAAACCCTTAATGAAATGGCAATTTAAGCCGAGTAGTGGTCAAAAACACGAGTGATTATGTATGCTCACCTTGTTATTTCATCTTGCGTATGTCTCCGTCGTGCCACATATCCTAGGCGGCGGTCTCACCGGGCTCCGGTATTTACATGTCGCGGGTCCGGGTCACGTGCTCGGGCACTGCACTTGCAACTGGCACTGGCTATGAATGGCGGTCGCCGGTCGGCCGGGCGCGTGTTATTGTTATGTGAAGACGTCAGCGCGAGCTCCGGAGGAGCGGACAAGGCGAGCGCTCTGACGGGCGGCGCAGCGCGACTGCGCGCAGCTCGCGCGGTCGCCTCCCCGCTCGATACACTGGCCATGAAATGTTCAGCCGAGCCACTGTCAACCGGTGGCGGCACGCAGGTGCGCCCCCGGCGGCTGCCGGCTGCGGCCGCTGTGGAAGCTATCGGCAATGCATGCCAAATTTTAATAACTATACTTTTGGCAGACAGTAACAACACTCCCATCTAGAAGTATAAGAACAGTTCTGTATCACTTGCTAAATAAGAATAAGATAACTCCCTCCTGTTTAAATAAAGGTTTTGACATGTTATATCCAACATGAATAGGATATAATATTACTAAGCTATTGCCCTCAACTTCAATTGCGTAGAATCTCATCTAAGTTCTTTTAGTTTGTTCCTCTAACTGACAATCCGATTCGACCCCCATTAGGTTTTTGAAATAGTCTTAATCACCAGCTTCCAATCCGACAACTTTAAAAGCATCCGAGTCCTTTATTTAAAAAATACACTCTCCATAAAATGCATTTTTGGAATTAATAAAAAATGCCAATAGTTTCAATATTGTAGGTTCAATTAAATTGTAAACCCGCCTCGTACAACCCTTTAACTTTATTTTATCCCTCTGAGCGACTAAATATTTCAATGTTGTTTTTCTTATTCTTAGCTTTTTAGATTCATTCAGTAACTCATGCTCTGCATTAATACAAAATTTTCATCCCCTCTTCTGCCCCTTGGAGGACCAATTCCAAAAAACGCTATTAATCAGTAGCGACCGGTTTTTGTTCTTTTTAATAATCCATACTCATATATGTAATACAATATTATAAATGTGAAAGTAACACTCTGTGTCTGTCTGGCTGGCTGTTACCTCTTCACGCTTAAACCGCTATACCAATCGGGATGAAATTTGTTATGGAGAGAGTTTGAGCTACGAGAATGGACATAATTTTTATCCCGCAACCATACTTTGAAGGCGGCCATGGCTGGCCGATGAAGTCGAGAGGAAAAGCTAGCATTCAATAATTCAAAAAACGAATTATCAATTTACTCACTTAAAAATGTACCAATAAATTCCATACAGATTTTTGGTCGAGAGGGGTTAATAATCCATGCAAATGTTAAACCCCTTTTTAATCCTCATACCTAAGTAGCTTCAAATCTGCGATGGTGAACCAGTCAGGACAAAATGGTTACAATTATAAATTGGTAATTCAAAAATATTTAGATTACGGAACATGTAATTGAAAAAATTACTAGACGTTGTTTAATAGCTACATACTTACTTTACTTACTTATTGATGTTTTAATTTACCAAAAGAAACTTGTAGAAGTCACCAACGTCTTGAAGGTTTATCTTGGCCTGCAACTTGGCCCTCTGAAATTATATAGGAAATCAGTCGGAGGTTCTTACCCCTGAACTGTTCTGACTGAACCTTTGATCAGATAGAATACAAGGAATATAGGCCTTTGATTCATTGCCTTGATCATCTCATCTTATGACACTTGACAGTAACATCACAAACTGATCTCGTTCTCATTAAGCGTCAAGTCTCCAAGCTATCTCACTCTTAAACTCGTTCTCAGTTGGAACGTTTTCATGGAGGAATTAGTGTGTATTAAAATTCATAAGTGTTATATTTATATTCTCTTTGGCGTCGGATGGCGGAGGTGATTTACAACTTTGTTCGTCTTTGACGAAATTGCCAGTAGTTGCATTATTATTATTCACCAATCTACATTACAATTCAAAAATAGTTGTTAAGGTGTAAGTATAAGGTGCTAACAAATTATAGTCACGGATATTTATACAGCGAACAGTAGGTACTCGGTCCTCGGAGTATGTATACATTTAAGTAAGGTAGATTAGGTATATAAGGCCCACCATTATTTAAAACGAAATATCTGTCGATATAATCAGGATAACAAGTAAAACTCATTCCATATAGACGACACGTTTATTTAAATTTCTTCATAAATGAAAATAACAGTGAAAATATTAGTGTATTTGAGGTTACTGTAAGTTTTTTTAAACTACTGTTTTGGGCCTTATTAAACACTATGTAGGTAATAAAGCCCGCCAAAGAATTGATCATATTAACGTAAATAACAGGTTTTAAACTTTTAACGTCACACTTACACATGAAACAATATTTGGTACCTTCATAACATGAGGATATTTATAATTTGTCTTTTTATTTGCCTTTGGGCCTTATTATACTAAACATATCAGAAATCGACGATTTTACTCTAAAATAGAAAGAACTAACATAAAATTAAACCTTTATTTGTTACAGCACTTGGTAACATAAATATTTACCAAAATAAAAAAGTACCGCTCATAATTTATCAATCAACCATAATTTTGTGGGCCTTTTTGAACTAAAGGCTTTATATAAAAGCTAATTTCAAATAAACATATTATTCTTAATCCCCTCTTCTCACAGAATTTGTAGGTATGCTTGTGTACGAATTGTCAAAATCGACTAGTTAGCTGTTTTTTGTTTATTTATATGTTTTATATCTATTGACGCATTTCAAATTTAAGTCTACCATTACATCTCATACGTTTAATAAGGCCCGGGGTCCGGGCCTTGTTACCTACTCTAATACTGGGCCTTATTAGCTAAAGTAAAGGTTCTAGAATAATGACGATTATTAAACATAAAAATAGACATGAAACTAAAAACTTACCATTCTACATACAGCCAGGTTAACCTCTGTTTAGATCCTAATTAAAAAATAACACAGTGCATAATCGAAAACCTCCAGAAAATGCAATTTTCTTTTAGTAAAATTTACATCAAGCGCAGCCGTAACCTCACCCAAAGACTGTTTGGAAGGTCCTGACAAAATGTCGGCGCGTTCGAATCCAACCGCTGTTGTCAGCTCGTTTTCTCTACTGCTTCTTTGTGTACGTGAAGTGTCGAACGAATTATACTATTGGAAATGCGATTTTTGGCTTCTGGGCCTTATAACCAGCTGGGCCTTATATGCCTGACCTACCTTATGAAACATCATAAAAATAAATAAAAACAAAATAAATTAAAATGAAATAAATCATTGTACCGATAGTTGTTTCCGCGAACGGTCTCATAGCGAAGAGTCTCGACCAACATCTTGAGAGACTCTCGCTACGTGGTTGTGGTTGGATCAAGGGTCAGATTCAGAAGGCGGTAATCCTGGACACGGCGCGCATAGTCCGGCGGTTTCTCCCTCTGCACTTCTAACCACCGGCAGCCTGGGCCCTGCCCTTTTACTGGCGGCACCCTAGGTAAGGTTTTTTATAATGTTTTTATGGTTTTGATACGTTTTAGATGTATTTTTATATTTTACTTTTATAAAAATTTTATAAAACCTAACCTAAGATGTAAAATGAATAAAGAGATAAATAAATAAATATTTCCGGACAATCTTACATAAATCGACCTAGTCCTACGGAAAGCACAGTAAGGCTTGTGTTGTAGGTACTAGACGACGATAAATATAATAGATAGATACGTATAATACATAGAAAACACCCATGACCCAGGAATAAATATCTGTGATCATCACACAACTAAATGCCCTGACTGGGAATCGAACTCAGGACCATCGGCTTCATAGACAGGCTCACTACCCACTAGGCCAGACCGGTCGTCAAGGGTTATGTTATGTTTTTTTGGAGAACATTAGGAAACAAATTTTCTACGTTAATAAGATAATTAAATGAAACCTTTTTAGAAATTCTAGAACCTCTATAAACTATCATTCAACTGGCCACTTGAAATTGATAAATTCAATTTAAGAGAATTTCTCAAAAAAGTTTGTAACTACCTATAGACCAAATTTCTATAGACTTTCGGTAACAAAAAAGAAAAATCCCATACAAACTTTATGGGACATTTTGGGAAATATGGTTGATCTTGCTAAGCATCATTTGCTCTATCAGACTACCGCTTTTAATCAAAATCGAAGACGTGATCTAAATATACAAACTTTTTGAGAATTGCTCTTATAATACATAATGGCATTTCAGTACACCTGCTAGAACCCATTCACGGGTACAGCAAAAGATACCAGTGAACCGGTCCCAGCAGGTGATAGGGCTATTGAAAATAAAATGTAATAGAATACTGGGCTATGGCGTTGAGGTTTGGCGGGACTAGAAAATTGGGCTATTGCAAAGAGTTCCGGACACTTGCCATAACAATATTGCAACATGTTATCGAGACAGGCGGTGACTTGCCGCCGACTAGATGGGCTACTGGAACTGCCGCCGTAGAGACGGCCAGGAGCAACATCGATGTGAGCTGCTCAGGATGTCGAGAGGTGTGCGCCGTTTTCTACCCAGTGGCTTGTAAACAGCCACTGTGCCAACTCGCGTCTTGTGCATCTTTCACTTCCACCCTGCGAGCATATAGCTCTGACGATTCCTCTCTGGATGGCCAATTAAGGCAAGCCAGAGCCGAGAGTCCTCCAGTTCCCCTTAGGAACCACTCCGACCGACGGAAACCCTGACCTGGAGCACTCGGGTCCGTGGGGTCGTTACTCCCCAACAGCTCGCCACATAAGCTTGTTGTTATTAAAAAACCTATGACCTTCTGTTCAGTATTTGCAACGTATTAAAGTGAAGCCTTAATTTTTTAGAGGTACTTAATTTGGATGTAATTTTATAAAACAAAATTCAAGTAATTGTGTTTCTGAATCGTATTATTTATTTAGGTACCTAATCCTTTTTAAATATGTAACTTTTATGACGCAAACAGACTAAGATTAAGGATTAACTATACAAAAAACGTATCTAACATACGAAATTCTGCTGTCATTTCTTCAGCGCAGCCTTAAGTGTTAAAATTATTTTATGCTTAGACCTATTATAATTACATCTGATGCTAACGATCTCCTGAGCGTCCGGGATTCCGGTTTTCACCGAAATCGGTTTACTGGGGACCTAGTGTATACTACCCACATTTGGAGCGAGGTCCCTCTCCCTGTGTCTCTCGACATTTCTAAGGCCTTCGATAGGCTTTGGCATGCCGGTCTTCTCCGCAAGCTCTTTGCGTACGGAATCTACACTGGCTTGAACTCTTGGATTTTTGATTTCCTTAGGTAGCGATCTACAAGGGTCGTAGTGCAAGGTTGGACATCAGATCGCATGGCAATTAATGCCGGGGTGCCTCAGGGTGCGGTTCTGTCTGCCACCCTCTTTTTGCTGCATATAAACGATTTGATAAAGCCTGGTATCTTTGGGTATGCAGAGGACAGCACAGTGACTGAGAGATATATTTCTGAGGCCCAAACCACCAATGGAGAAACTGAGGGGAAGCTATGGTTGAGCGAAAGAACCTGACCTTGAAGGCCGTTGCCGATGAAGGGCAAAGCCAACTTGTTTAGCGCCTCCAAAACACAGGCGTGTTTCTTCGCCTCCAGCAGCCTTTTTAACTTGGCTCCTGCTTTCCAGAATGTATCCTTAGGAATTATGGACCACTTAGAGCTACATATTTGGGTTAAAATTAACCCCAAATCTGAACTTCGGTGCCACTATTGAGGCCAAAGCAAAATCCGCTGCTAAAACTAGGGGTCTTATAGTGAAGCGGCACTTCACGCCGGAACAGCTTCTAACACTTTACCAAGCTCAAGTTCGATCATTGTAAGATTACAGATCCTTGGCGTCGCAGGGTTGCTAGTTTGTCTGTTTTGCAGGATAAATTTTGGACAGTTTTGGAATTGTGCACAGGAATCGCACGATTTAATTCAGCCATCTCCGGTCCACCGCCGGACGTCCAAGCGAGAGGAGCGGTTTCATCCTTACATTCCATTCATTCGCACGAAGCGATTAGCTTCTACCTTCCTAATACGGGGACTGCTAAGGAATGGAATTCGGCCCCTTCGTCTGTATTCTCGGAAAGATATAATTTGGGTCTTTTCAAAGCAAAAGTGAATAAGGATTGAAAGTAAACAAATAGAAGATATTATTTCGTTTTTATTACACAAACGTAAACAATTGCAGACACTGGTGGAAAACTACAAAATGATGTATATATAGACAGGTTACAATATTTACAAAAAACGTTTATAAATAGATAGATATATACCCATTTAAAATGTCTTTCTACGATTAGGTACCTATATGGTGAGAAACGACCGCTTTCTAATTGTCCCTAAAATGTCGCTGTAATTTTCGATTACTTTTGAGGAAAAGAGATTGTTTCCCTAAAACGTCACATTTATTGAAATGACGTGATTGTTCTCGTGGCGTAATTTTATTGTAGGACATTATAGAGACCCGTAGCAGCGGAACAGACCCGGGGCCCAAACATCTAATTACACCGATAATGGATAATTATGAGAACAACTACTAAAAGACAGCTTACTGCTTATGCTGGTTATTTAATGGTTCATGTTAACTCATCATCTCATCAAATTTACTTCATAAAGAGGCAATTTTATTTATTCGTACTGCTCAAGTTGCTACTGAAATCGCCGGTATAAACAACGAAGATTATTATAAGTAGTATCTTTACTATGAAAGTTACAGGAATGTAATAAGTGTTTTTTTCTGTTTCACAATAATCTGCTACCCTATCCTGGAATGTCCTACCCTGAACTTTCACTGTAATATACCTTTTTGAATTGTAAAAATAATTAAAAACATAATATATTTTTTTAGCTTTAAATCGAAATATAGATGAGTGTAATTTAGGCACATTGTGTTTATTAATATATTTTAGATTCTTACTTATCAACGAATGAGTAAAATTGTCATGTACAGACTTTTTAACGAGTAAACAAGACATGTTTCATTGTTCGGTGACAATATTTCCCATTTAAATCATTGCTTTAAAGAAAAAAAAAGTAGATCTATAATATTCTAAATATCCATTTTTTCATAAAATAAATACAATAATGAATTCAGGCTTTTGCGGCCGTTTTTTGTAATTCGGTTTTAACATACAAACATAGGTTTTAATATATAGAGTTATGACTTCGTTATGTTTTCACGTACATTCATATAAATAATTAATTAAACATATAAGTATTAAATATAATTGATTACTGTCGCATATGTTGATATTATTAATTACTAGCAGTTACAATCTATTGCAGATATTGCATTCAGATATTGGTTTATTTTACCCATACCGCTAAATACAACATACCTATTAATGTTTTTTTTTTTTGGAAAATTCGGTTTACGAACGTTATTAAATGTTAAAGCTTTAGAAATGCTTTATAAGGGTATAACAGCACCTTGTATTAGACATACATAATAGATTGCCTTTGGCTCAGTATTAGGACACTAACACCCTACTTGAGATTCGTATTTACAATTATCTCACTATATACATAACGATACAAATTTACATAAATATGTTATTCACAACTAATTACAGCTAGAGGTGGCATAGGGTTCTTCTGTACAACTACACTTATAGACACCAAGAAATGCATAAATAGAACACAAATATTTCGAGTTCTCACAGTCTAGCTCGTTAAGAATACTGAGTCTATAGGACAACGGAGGGACTCGTCGTTATTCCGCGGTCACAGATCTGGAAGGTTAGAGAACACAATTCTGGCCGGCTGCGCAGTCGCGAATGGGATTGCGTCACGCGCACGCGACCGTGGCGCCGTGGGTCCGAGGCGAGCCGGGGGGCTCAGGGCCGCCGGCGCGCCTTGCCGTTGGCCAGCGGCTCGGGCGCCGCCGCCGCCTTGCGCGGCCGCAGGATGAAGTTCAAGTTGTACGCCGTGTTTACCGCGTAGTAAACATTCGCGTTCGCCGGAAGTAGCATTTCTGTAACAAAATGTCAATATTATGTTATGATTGTATAGGCTCATTAAGTACTCGTATATCTTACCCTAAGCATACTGTATAATTGTCCATGCATTTTTAGTGTACCTAGGGCACTTGTGTAGATATTTTATTTTCACTGCATTGTGCAATAATATAGGACACATTGGCATGGCAAATAGAAAGAATAAACGAGTGAAACCATGATTTAGTTCAAGAGCCAGTCAGTTCTGAATTGTAATGTATTGGACGAGGTTTTCTTTTATAAATACTTAGTTGGAGTTGTTTAGTGAGTAAAGCTCTGTCGCTGGTAAAATATTACTTAAACAGTTTGTATGAATTGACAACAAACATAACCTATTATTATATTAAATATAATTAACAATTAAGTATAAAAAAACACACCTAACTCCCCTAAATGCAATTTCCCCGCGATTTATCATGTTTTAAACAATCTGAGAAAGGTAATTGAATATGTGCCTTATATTAAGCAGCCTACCTCTATCAGGTAAAACCTGCGCGAGCGTGTACTGGTCGGGGTCGCCGTCGAGGTTGAGCTTGAGCATGGCGTTGCGCACCACCTGCGGCGTGCGCTCGTTGTTGGACAGCATGATGGACTTGTACAGCACCACGCCCTCGGTCTCGACGCAGTCCGACTCGTACGTGACGCGGATGACGTAGAAGTCGGCGCCGGCGCGCGCGTGCGCGGGGCTGGCGGCCGGCTTGCCGTTGGCCTTGTGCGCGCTGGCGGCGCTCGACAGCGACGCGTCCAGCGACGGCAGCGACGACGACGACGAGCCGGGCGACAGCCGCGTCGGCGACGCGCGGCGCTCGAGGCTGTCCCGCTTCCACGCGTTCGCCACGCCGTCCGTCTCGCAGTAGAACTGCGAACTGTTACTTGAGCTGGTGCTCGCTATCGAGTCGTTCTTCCTGTGTCCGTGGCCGTTGTTATCGTTTGTTTTCTTCGGCCGCCTCTCTTTCGGTGGATTCGTCGGAGGTTCTATCTGACAGGACAGCTGATGCGCCTCTCGGTCGTCCAACACGATCACGGAGTCGAACCATCGATCGAACATGGGGTCCGAAGCTAGGTGGTACGCATTCGCCGCGCCCTGCAGTAACTTTATTTGAGCGAGCACCTCGAACTCTTTTCGTCGTTTGTCGAAGTTTATCAAACCGTCTGCGACCGTGTCCGGAATGGCGGTGTCTATCATCGTGAGATCGGTCAAGAATGTGCCAAGGTAGGGTATGGTACCGTGGCTCACTCCGGGTGAGCCTCGCTCGTGCAACAGTTTTTGGAGCTGCCTGTCATTTTCTCCGACCGTATCCGCGAATTTCGCGGTACCCTCCCGCATTAAGAGCTCACGTTGCGCCCATCGATTGTTATCTTCACTAAATATACGAGCTAATTCATCGAACAACTCAGCCTTCTCCTTCGGGAGAAGAGCCCATATTTTTCTAAGTCGATAAACGGAGTTGCTCTGTAAACCGGAGATGATAGCTTTCAGCGACGAGAAGTTTTTCAAAACTCTCAACTCGCGAGCGATGTCAAGCCAGGCGGCGAGGATGTCGGCCCGGTCGGGGGGCCTCAGGTTGGGTTCGACAAGCACGGTGGAGATGACGCGGAAGGACACGGCGTTGAACTGGTTAACGGTGGCCAGCACGGTGACGGCGTCGTGGCTGCGGTCCTTGTCGCGGCGGGACCACACGGCGCCGAGGCACTGGTGCGGCACGAGCTTCTTGAACAGCTCCATGTCCATGCGCGTGAGCTGCTCGGCGAAATGGCGGTGCGGCACGTGCGGCAGGCGGTAGGCGGCCGTGTGGTGCGTCACGTGCCGCATGCCGGGCGCCAGGCACACGCCGCCCGCGCCCGATCCGGCTCCCGCTCCCGCGCCCGCGCTACCAGAAATGCCATTCCGCTCAGCTTTGAATATTGCTAGCTTCTGTAATACCTGAAAACGAATAAATAATGTCTAAAGTTTGGTAAATAAATCAGTCCCATGTATCATAAAACTAAAATTTATTAAGGATTTGATTAGACAGTTTTAATTTCATTGATTCAGTTGTGTTGTGACACGACACTTTTATAGTTAAAAAAAAGATAGTTTTAAATTTTATATAGGTACCCACTTTTTTGAAACAGAAAAAATGTACCTTCGAATGTAGCTCTGATCCCGGCAGGTGGAGCTGTGTGAAGGCGAGCAGCTGTTGCAGAGCGGGGTGGTGCGGCGGCTGACGGAAGTCCTCCGGGTACGTGTCCAGCCACACGTGCAGGCACGCCACCAGGGTTCTGCCACACAACATCGTTCTCATCAGATTAAATCGATAACAGTAGGTGAAAATAATCGATCAGCCCAGGGAAATAAATATAAATGATTAAATATTTTGGGACCATCTTACACAAATCGACCTAGCCCTACGGCTTTTTAACGTTATACAATACCACGTAGGTACTTAAAACGCCTAAAATAATGACAAGAAATAGCTACAGAAATATAATCTCGGTCCAGGTATGTCCAAAAACGTAATGTGCCGCTGTGGCAACCCATAACTAGTAGCAAATAGCGTGTCCAGAGCTGCTTAGCTATTGAGAACCTAATTTACCTTTAATCGTAAAATTGATAAATTATTAATTAAGACTACATGAAATACGCATCTAATTATAATTCAGATAGCAGGTACAGAGAATAAGTAGGCATTATAAAAGGTCTTACTTTCGATGTTGCTGAGAGGTATCAGCCGCCGAAGGGAGCACTTCCTCCGCCGCCAAGGCTTCGTACCGTCGCAGCAACAGGTCTAACACTCGATTGCACTCCGCAAACGAACTGAAATTTAACAATTAAACTTAATTAACTATATATATACTAATACTCTCGATACGATGTATAGTCAACCAATTTGATTTCTAGGCCACTTCGAACCTTGTCACAGTAAGAGATTTTTTGCATCTTCCATATAGATTTTCACTATGACAAGGAGCGAAGTGGCCCATAAATCAAATTGGTTGACTGTACATACAATATCTCAATAGTGACTTAAATTTATCGAAGAACCATTGGATATAGTTAATACCTATAGGTATACGTATGTTTGACAACAACGTGACCTGCAGGGTTTTAGTATATTTTATGAAAGTGGCACAGAAAAAACTGGTTAAATTATTTATTGATAATTAAAATCCACAATGCTCTGAAAAAAAAACTTGTCAGTTTCCCGCCTATTTATGTACATTTTGAATGCCGCATTGCCGCTTACGCTTCTCGTTACGAGGTAGTGTTCCTCTCTACGCACCCAAAAGGACCTAAAATGTCACGAAATCAAGTTGCTTTGTAAATGAATAAATCAAAGGCGTTTGTAAAAAGTAACCTAAAAATGGCGTCGATCTGATTGGCCCTCACAATCACCCAACGCCACTGCAATTGAAAAACTATGCCATAGATCAGATGGCTCGTAACTTTTTAAATCCCGTTATCTTCCTGACTTAAATATGAAACGGACTAATTAAAGGTAAGTGAAAGAGACTAGTAGATTAGAGAACACTAAAAATCTCCTTCACTTGCTTGCTCCATTACTCCTACAGAATAACAATTATAAAGTGCGGCGGTAATTACCTCCAATTTTCAGAAGCCGCTGCCAAGTTCAAATGCGGATCAACCGTTATGGGCACGATGGGCATTCTCACAAACCTAATTAAAAGACTCGTGACTCGTACTTACGATTCCAGTGACAACTATGTGAAGATAGCTATCTACCTATTCTACAGTCGCTAATGAAGCTTAATGACCACAACCTTTTTTGAGTGCTGGATCCCACAGCCAAGCTGCCACATACAAATACACGTGGTAATCTTATTCACTTTTCTTTTTGCATTAGGGGTACCTCGACCAGGTGATCAACCGGACCGGGTCGGTTCACAAAAGGTACTCACCGGTAGGTAGCGAGGAACACGTTGACATACGTGGACTCGAGCTCGCCATCGTCCGTGGCCAGCGCCTCCACCAGCCGCTCAACCGTGCCGGCCTTCACAAAGCGCACCCGTACTGTCTCCCACTCCAGGTGTGAGATCTCATCGTCAGACTCCTGAAAACGATACAATAGCATTATTAGACAAGAGATAACTAACAACATTGGCGAGTGAGGAACCTGACAAACCTAGGTAGGTCTGTAGTAGGTAAATAATTTAGAGTCAGTAATAAAAGGAAGACGGAATACTCGTAATCAAAAGAGTACTACTTTGTATTCAACACTCGTTTTGAGCATTTGATAAATGAAATTGATTAATTTTGAATTAAAAATGCCAAAATTCATGGTCTGTTTCGTTTATTTCTGATACGCCCTGTATATGAACGATTAAGAGATGGAAACTTTATCAATAAAAAATAATTATCTCGTTATATGATTTTCAGCGCTATTCTTTATTTTCCGGTAGACAACAGAACAATAAAATAATTGAGAATTTATTTCAAAACTGACGGTACCACAAAATTTCTTATGTAGATAAAACCCTTCAAATATGTATAATGGATATCTATATTTCTCCCGTCAACTCGGTGCCCAAATATAATGTATGTATTCATGACGTTACATAAGGCTACCCAACGTTATTCCGTTGTGCCAAATTGGCCGGTGAAGGAAACGCAAATCTTGAATATATGAATTTATAGAAAACTAGCTTTTGCCCGCGGCTTCGCTCGCGTTAGAAAGTAGCCTTTGTCACTCTCCATCCTTTCAAGTACCTCCACTTAAAGAATCACGTCAGTTCATCGCTCCGTTTTGTAGTGAAGCCGGACAAACAAACAGACAGACAGGCAGACAAACAGACAGCCAGACAGACAGACAGACACACTTTCGCATTTATAATTTAGCTTTTACCTGCGGCTTCACTCGAGTTAATTCGGGGTAACACGGTTCCCCTTTCCTGATGTAGAAATCGCAACAGATTATTATTTTAATACGCTTCTGTAGACGATATTATATGTCTTACCATTTGGGGATAAAATGTAAACCTTTTGGGCATTGGATACACGCGAAAATGCTACATACAATTGTCCATGGGAGAAGCACGGCTTTTCTAAGTTCACCCCAGCCACCTTTAATGTTTGTCCTTGCGCTTTGTTGATAGTCATTGCGAAACTAAGTTTAAGAGGAAATTGTAGTCTTTTAAATTGGAACGGGAGATCTGTAGGAATTATTGGGATTCGTGGGATCATCACATTTTCACCCTTTCCTACATCGGTTAAGATAGTGGCGCTAATGATATTGCGGCCAAGTTGTGTGACACTAAGTCTCGAAATAAACCAAAAAAAATAAAACCACGATGCTAAACTAAGTCCAAAACCAAATTGTTGTATTCCTTAAAAAAGTCGAGGAATATTATACATTTTAAGTAAATGATTTAATTCAATCCGAAACCGAGTTTTTTTCGAAATGGGAAAACCAAACCAAGACAACAATACCAAATCGCAAAGCTAAACACGAATAGTCAAAAATCGAAAGCAGTTGAATCAAGAATATCAAGAATAGAAGTGTATACTACTGTTAATCAATCGTCAAATTCAAGTAACAGAGTGTAGGTACCGTATGCACTGTAGAGCGAAGCGCGAGCCGATGCCCGCACTTAAGTAGGTACAAATCGAGAGCACACAACGTTAGCATGTTTCATAACCCTATCAGCGCCATCTATTGGGATCCATGAGAAACATTTATATTTCCAATGGTTTTTTTTTCTCAAAACCTGATTGATTTATGGATAAATGTAATGATGATATTTTTAATCTAAATAGTTAGCGCGAGAGACACTTCCAAAGTGGAAATAAGAGTCCCCCCTCCCCTTTGCGGAAAGCTCCATACAAACTTCCACCCCCCATTTTAGGAAAGTGGGCTGTTACAAAGGGACAAAAAGTTGCCTATGTCACTCTCCATCCCTTCATCTACCTCCAGTTTAAAAATCACGTCAATTCGTCTCCCCGTTAGACCGTGAAAGACGGACAAACAAACAGACAGACAGACACACTTTCACATTTATAATATTAGTATGGATAAAGGTTTAAGTACCCATCCATAAATATTTTGTTATATAGTAGAGTCAGCAAAAGCTTTCCATGACAGAGACATACATTATGATGACCCGTTGCAAAATTAGGAAGGTCATCGTATTAAGTTTATTTGTACTCGTACAAGAATTACTTTTTCCTTCACCAGATTTTGTTGACAATTAAAACGTTTAATCAGCTTTTACTGCATCATAACCAATGCTTTGATTTATAACTCGATTGTGCTAGGTATGTATGTACCGTCGGCGCAAAAGATAATAATGTTTACACTGTTCACCTTACTCGTTTGTAATAAGGTGCAAAAGTGTAGACATATCTTTGACGGTGACTGTACCTATGCTTCACAAACACGACTCATAACGCGGCATGTGTTCGTAAACAGTCCAGTTAATGAACAACAAAACAACGAGTGTCACAGCATGATATCAAAACATTCGTCTCGCAGTTTGAATACACAGTTGGATGTTTAGTTCATTGCTTTGTTGAGAATTAACTACTGTAATGGCCTTTTGCGAGTATTAACATAGTACCCATACAATGCCTAAAAAAATACATCTTCGAGATACAGTTATATACGTGCCTATTAACAAACTAGGAATATAAGCAAGTACTTATTTCACTTAAAAACATCTTTGTACGCAATTATTTCATATACATTAGTTAATTAGGTATACTCTACCTGAGGCGCAACATAATTATTTAGATATCATATTTATTGATATATGAGTATTACTTAATTAGCTGTGTATTTGTTTGAAGGCTTCAATAGGTTGGTGGGTAATATTTATTTATTTATTTAATTGTATGAATTGAGTAGCCGTGTATCCAACAAGTATTTATTTGCTTAGTAACTACCTGCATAGGAAGTGACGAATTGACCGACCGAAATTGACTAGATCTCAGAGACACAATTCAGATAAGAAAGCATATCGAACGTTTTGTTAACTTCGTTCTTAGCAGTCGTATTTGGACTTTTAAGTAATTAATAATTATTTTTATTTTTCCTTTGGCAGAAATTTTTTGTAATTGTTGGATATGTTTTCTTAAAGAATAACGCATTTTTATGTAATTTGTATAAGATATCTTTTGTAATACTGTTTTGAAAAAATAAGTCCCGCCGAGTTTCTTGCCGGTCATAAAAGTCGAAATGCTTCTCGGGTCAGAGGTGTAGGGTTAGAACCGGTGTAGTTTTTATGTTTTCTTCTTTTGTATACTCGACGTGTAAAAGTGCCCTTGTGGCCTACTTACTGAATAAACGTTTGAGTTTTAAGTTTCTTGTATATTTTAGGCTCTCTGTGGCTACCCCCTGGCTGATGCTGGATCAGATTAGAGCAGTGCTACCATAATAATATTGTCTTCGGTTGCCGCGAAAATTACTCGTGAAATAAAACAACTAAAACTGATTAAATCGCGCATACTAATTTAAACATCATCCCGACGTTTCGAACCCTTTAGCAACGTTCGTGGTCATTGGGTGGACTGAGGAAAAATATTAATTTACCTCCATCCTCAAAAAATTACAAAATGCAGACCTACCCACATATAAATTACTAAACAATTTTGGTGCTTGCACATGATAATTGTCAAAAATGTTACAAAAATGAAAAGGATACCGAACTCCAATCACGCTCTACCCTGGTAAAGTGGTGAAAATTTGACACACGAGTAAACATTAATACATTCATAATAAAAAATATAATTATATTTATGTTCTAGTTTTAAAACTACTGTGCATCGAGAATCGTTACCGAATTCTAATATTCGCACTCGCTTTAGAGAATATAAAGTATTCGGAAATGTGTGCATTTATATCAGCGAATAGACAAAAACCGATACTCGGCGGTACCTCATCTTCATGTAAACGAAAAGCTATCCCTATATAGTAGAACACGAACACGTTACGACTGACGTACAAGTAACGAAACCCTCTCAGTTAATCTACTTTATAGTACATACTTTACCTAGTATTTGTATATTTATGACTTGCATACACCTATGTTGTAGAATACGAGTATTAGTAATCAGGCACAAAGCCAGAGATGATAAAAGAGTGCGTAGGTAAACATGACTAATGAATCACTCATTCACAAAGCGGCCGGCCGTTGCTGGGGTTTATGCGTACACAGTGTTCATGTACGTTAATTACGAAGCATTAGGTAAACCTATGGTTGTTTGTCTGAATACTAACGTTCAGTGAATATACGAAGTGTTTTGCTTATTTTTCATGTGGTTGCGGTATATCATCGCAGGTCATACTTAAGATTGTTATATTAATAGAGTACTCAAATATCTCACCCCTCACCTCATTAACCGCAATGCTTTAAGACGTGGTAAGAATAACTTTAATATTTTTTTTTATTGAAAATCGCGTTATTTATTAATTACTTACCAGTAATTGGCGACGACGACGCGACTTTTATTATTGATCCTTGGATTCGGTTATATGTGTTTATAGAAATATATATCATTCCATTTCATCCATTGGATGACTATGTGTATAAGATCTAACTTATCCGGGACATCTACCTTTGTACCATACAAATGACGAGGCTCTCGAAACAGTCACTTTATAGTTAACTTGTACATAAAGTACATATATGAGTCGTGGTCGTGGGACGTATATTGTGTAAAAAAGTGCTAACAAAAATTAGGGCGTATAATTGCCGGGATATATGGGACTTTTCGGAGTTGTTTTATCATTACACGAGATTCAATCGAATGTAATAGTGACATGATTGGCATCAACTTTGAAAAATGTTCACACGGCGTTTATATGTATATAAAAAGTCACACAAAGTAATTTTTCCCGTGAATGATTTTTCGTGAAACGCTGTATTATAAAAGCGTTTGAAGCGATGATCGGTGGTGGCGCTTGCTGTGGTTGTCAATTATCATATTTCGTTCACACGAACAAATTGGTTTGTCGTATACTGAGATGGGCCAGTCTTTTATATAGGTAGAAGGGACCCAATATCTTTTAGTATTATGCTGTCTCTTTTTAAAGTACCAAATACTAAACGGTGACGGTTCATAGGTTCATACGGCAGATCGAATCGAATAGACGCTGTTTGAACAGCGGTCTCATATGCGTATGCGGAAAGACCGTATATAAAGCGCCATGCAATCGCACTTGTCCCTACACCGCATAGGTACTGGTGCGCGAAAATATTGAATAGCCTAATACTCACACTTGATGCGCTGCGCGTGGGCCGGTGGTAGCGCACCTTCTTGAGGTAGACGGTGTAGATAGCGCCGTCGACGCGCTCCTCGCCCCACAGCCGCCATGTCGGCTGCTGGAACACACCATCAGCAGGTCAACACAAGTGATTAACCATCGATACAACACTAAACTGCAACTGACTCGCACACACAACTCTTCAGTGCTAGGACCACACTTAAATATTTATAGTTAGGTATATACAAACATTCCACTTAAATGAAACATAGTAAAAAAAATTGCTATTTGTGTATGTCTGTTCTGAGTTACATTTTGATGATTTTAATTATATATATATACATGTATGACAATATTAATTGGGTAGCATAGGTAAAATCTACTTCGGGATTCGGGATTGTGGCTATAAAAATATTACTGTAACATGTATCGAACTAGCATTACGTAAGCATAAGCACAACGCTCCCGATTGCATTCCTAAAGATCAGAGCACCTTTATCGCGCTTACACTTACATAATCATCATCCACGTTATCAGCAAACAGCACGGGCTCGGCTTTACTGACACCGCATATCTTCCACATGGCCCATGACGTCACGTCACGTCACGGCCCAGCTGAGCTCAGCATCACGCTCACTTTCACTCGCGCAATGATCATATGCAAATGTACCTAGTGATTCTGTAACTGGATCGATCAGTTAGGAGGGAGAGCATGCGAGCGCGGACGTGCGTGACGCGGGTGAAATCGCCGCCGCGGCTCGGGCAGTGGCACACTTGCCAGTTGCCATTCGCATCCGGCTCGACTCAATTCCTCACTTCATTTAACCGATATACACAGACACTGCCAGCTATCACTACCGCCCTTTTTACGATTTCAAACCAGCTCTCCCTCGTTAACGTCGTTTTCTAAAACAGACGACGGTTAGCTATTAATCTGAGGACGGTCTATTAACTTCAGTAATCAGCACATTTTCACTTCATACGTTATGAAATATTTAATTTGCATGTTATATGACCATCGCATAACAAAGTTGATGGTGCACTATGAGGAACTTTCATACTGTCATGTATTACTGTGGGAAACCCTGATGCGAAGGTACATGCATTACAATTATGTAAGTTCGTAGAACTCTTTAGCAGAATAGGTACATGTTTTACACGGTAAGTCGAAAGTTTTAAGTCCCGCTGGAGCGCGTATGGCGGAGACGCTGATCCAGCAGCGCGGGCTCCGAGCGACTGCTCTCACGCGGAGAGATCGCGTGAAAAACATCAATAGAGCATGTCAATAATGCTTCACGTACTCTAACCGGGCGTTAAATGTAGTAATCACACGACCACATATGCCCCAGCACGTGAGAGACGGATTTACCCGTCTTAAACAAGCTAATTATAAAAAAACTATTTATTATGTCCTCGTTATACGAGTAAGTTATAAGTACTTTACTGTCTAAAGTGCTGTTGTAAAATTTCATATTGCTTATTTTTGCGTGCATGGCTGTTGTTTATGCAATTCATACGTTAGGAAAAACCCTAACACTTTGTTACGTGTTTGAATAGTGTAGGTACATTCGCAAATGTTGCATGGATAATACAATGTGCACTCCACAAACGATTTCCGTACAGATTAAATATTAATCAATCCACCTACTCACTTGTGTATGTACGCCACATACATGCTCTTGTGGCACGGACGTGGACCAACTGGGACACCATGGATTATCTTGCCAAAAAAGTGCAACGCTTAATGACATAATCCGTCGGTCTCTTGCCACCATCAATGTGCCTGCTCTTCTTGAGCCGACCGGCATTGTCAGAGATGATGGCAAGAAGCCTGATGAAGTGTCTTTGGTTCCTTGGAGCTTGGGACGGATGCTGGTGTGGGATGCTACCTGCGTAGACACCCTAGCGCCGTCCCATCTCCAACGAACTAATGTAAAAGCGGGTGCAGCGGCGGAAAGCGCCGAAATTTTTAAACGTAACAAATATGGCCTGGACATAGAATACCATTTAGTACCGTTTGGCGTAGAGACGCTAGGTCCATGGGGTCCCAGCGCGCACAAACCTATTGCAGAAATCGCGAAACGTCTGGTTGATGTAACTGGTGACCGAAGAGCTTGCGGCTTCCTCGCACAACGTATCAGTATCGCGACACAACGAGGAATTGCCGCCAGCATCCTTGGTACAATGCCTCAAGGGCCTGTTTTAGATTTTATACTGTAACTAGTTAAGTACTTGTAGTTATCATAAATAACATAATACGATTATAATATCTGTATATAAATGTATAGGACTCACTTGGTACGTCACGTCACATCATTTACAGAGGGGCGCGAACGCTATTTCTACTATGCATCATACAGATAGATACTTACCTACATATTTAAAATATTCTGACCTATACACAGCAGGGTAGGTAGGTAGTAGGGTAGGTAGCACATAGGTCACACGCCAGTATTGGAAGATTTGCCTAGCACCGCTTACGTATATCGTAAGAAGAGTGTCCCGTTTTCTTAATTTCTTAATATGACCCCACGAGGAATAGTAAATAATAGTATAGAATCGCTTGAAATGCTTCGGAATTTCATAATTTGACGACTTGTACGGTCGGCCGACGACATGTCTAAAATTTCTGTTTTTTTTGTAGGTTTAGCCTATTTGGTGACGCAGCGCGTTCACTGGGTGAACAAATATTATATAGAACTGAGATGAACTGGGTTAATGAGAGAAAAAATGCCAGTGGGTAACTGAATTTCAGCTAGATGTTCTACAATTAACGAACTTTACCTGCATTCATTAAACTTTCGAGATTACACCTGCGGATGAATTACGCTACACTATTAAGTACATACATAGGCATAGTAAATAAATTGTTCAGTAGGTATTCATTTGGCAAGACGAGAGTAACACGCATGGTCTCGTGAAGCGTGCGCCCGATCGCCCGTGAAATCACCGCCTCGCGAAGCACGGAGTCCACACAGCTGAAGCCAGCGCCGTGGAACGAATCCAATTCCATTTTCATATATTAAAAAATATAACTTATTATTATAATGCAAATTCAAACAATAATACGTATTATTAATTATGAAGATCCGACATAAATAATGCAATTATTAATTAGATCTAATAAAAACATATAACATTTGTAACGCAAGTTAGCAAGAATCATGACATTCATGACTATAAAATCTAGGGAACTACAGCCGATTTCGAGTCATTCAAGTTATTTCTTGACGTTTTTTCTTCACAAGAAAAGAATTTAAATTGCTGAGACTTATTAAGACTGACGAATTAAGAGTGCAAATAAACATTACTTACCTACCGATAATTGGCAGGATTAGTAGGTACCTATATTCAATTTGTATAATCCTATACGTATGTCTCCGCCATGTGACCGCAAATCAGTACAAATGCTAATCAGTAAAAAATGAAGAAACCTTAGCAGTTGGCAATCAGTCGTTACTGCTACAACGATCTACTAATGCCTACTGAATCGAATTGTAAATAACCTTAGTTGCTGTTCTTTTCTAACTGTTGAACTAATCAGAAAATTCGGTTACAAATCCATTGTCCATACATAAAATAGTTCTATCTATAACCTGACGTAATATTCAAGCAATATTCATTCATACAGGCATGAGCATAATGATGAATAACATTATGGTCATGCTTGAGGGCATTGAGAACCTCATATCATTATCATCATATCAGCCGAAGAACTTCGATTGCTGGACATAGGGTTTTGCGCTACTCCGGTGTGTGGTCACCACTCGAGAACCTTTACGCCTTTACCTTTACTCAGAACGTTAGTGTTACTAAAAAGTATAAAGCAAAATTGCAACTACAAACTGAACTACTTTCTTATCCAAGAGCCTTATGTTTACTAGACTATCTACTGCTGTATGATTGTACATATCCGTCAAATGAACTCCTCCATTGGCTTCATCGGTCTTAGCTTTTATGCTAAACGTTAGTCACTAAGCTAACACGAATAGTCTCAGAGTTACGTACGAGAGATAGATTCATCTACATTTGTGAAAACCTTCGAATACTTAAAATGTACGCTGAAGAATGAAGAATAAGTTGATATAGTAGTATACCTACGAGTAGGTACTTATTTGCCATGGCACAGGGGTAATATCATTAATATTACGGTCATTACATATGTTACGTAAAACTTGACAACTCCGCATTTGCAAGTACCTACAGCGTAATTTCCCTTCCGAACAATAGAAAAATACAGTCGCCATTAGATATATTGGAGCTGTGGAGGTGGTCACAAATATTTGGACCACGCCTCTATTGACAAAGTGCGTTTAGATATTTGTGACCATCTCCACAGCTCCGATGTATCTGATGGCAACTGTACATAACTTTGCAATTTGTAAATACAACGAAATATCGATTAGGCGTGCACCACCGCCGTGTGGACTAAATATAGCGGCTGCCAAGAGTAGGCTGCGTCACCGGGTGGTAGCCCCCGCGCCCGCGACGCATGCACCCACCCGTACCCTGGCTAAAAATACTTCCCACGGGGTAGCCGGAGAGTCTAGTGCGTCATAGTACCGCTTCACGTAAGATTTCTTTTTCGTGTCGAGCCCTATTACACTATTTGTTAAGGGTATAAACAGGTAGGTTTAGGTTGTTTTCAATGTAGCATAAAAATTAAAATTTAAGAATCCATCTTGACTTGCCATCTTAAAACTTATTATGAAGCCGATTTGATGATTGTACGCTGAGCGGCAATGACTTAGTAGCATTCAAATTAAGTAACCAATATATCGGTACAGATTTTTATTTAGATTTTAGTGTTAATACATTTGACTAACTTGTTTGCTACTAACTATATGACACTGACTGTATTATAATTGTAATTAAGTATATATTTTTAATGACTTGTTTATTCATTTCCGCTGGGTATTTACGTCAATCGGCGAAAGGTTGCAAACCGTCCTGTTGCCTAAGATGTGACCCGCATAGCGACGAACACGTGGGCTATTTGTATTATTAAATTGTGCTACTACGTATCAGTTTCCACGAATCAGAATAATAAGAGGTCGCGTTCTTTATAAAAATAAAACACTGTATAAGACACCGATTAATTTGCCGAAAACGGTCGCGAAAAAAAATATTATAACCTTCATTATGATTTATGGAAAGTTAACAAAGTTTAGTTATAAATATTTTGTTATTAGTTCCTCAAGCGATTCTGTAATGGACCTAACCTAACGCCTGACGGGATTAGAAAAATATCTCAAGTTCTCATGGAAGATAGAAAGGATACCTTAAAATATACAACGATATAAGTATGATTATGTATTTCTCGAGCTTTTTCGAATTGTCTGAAAGTGTGCTTCTTAACGATAAAACTTAAATCTTTAATGCCATTGAGTATTTCATGCTCAAAACCACCTTAAACACCAAACACAACGTAAATTTGAAGAACTACAAAAAGCTGATGCTGTAAGAGTAGTGCATTTGTCAGTTAGTGCATTATCTAATAAACATTTATGGAAATGAAAAGTAGACTGTTTAACTTGGATGAAAGTTACCCATTGCCGACTCGCACTACTGGCTAAACTAGGTACTAAGTTAGCCTTGTCCTGTAATTTCATCGCAAATGTACCACAAACACGTGCACGTAGGTTGTTAATCACAATTCGGACCCAAAAGAACGTCGCTCATTTAAGAATTTAACTATGCATTAAAGTAACACAAAAGTGTTTAGACTAATACAACATACCTACCCGCATAATATGATGACGAATACAATAAATTTACGTAAGCTAAATACGAATAATTATATTACAATTACTTACGTTAAAATAGGTATGAAAATAAACTTACATTACAACTCTTCATTGCTACGTGTTTATACGACTTTACTCCCATGTTAACTGCCAATAGATGTTAATCGCGGTCTTATTTTAGACACAACACAACATATCAACAAAACATTTGAGTAACATCTGATCAATAAGATGAGCACCAGAAACACAAGTGTACAATGAACCTCTATAGAGCAAACTGAAGCCGAGTGAAACCATTTAAACCGCAACGTAGCTCATCCCGGTATGATCAATCAGGAAAGCATGAATACCGTACGCATGAATAATTATCCTTGTTTTACGTAAACACAACGATAAGTAGATCAATGACGTCAAATCAAAATTATTAGCGGCATCATAAAAATACTTTGATTATGTGTTATGTTATATATACTTCTGTAGGTAGAGATATATATTTCTAACCATGTCATCGTCTTCATCCCGTTTTCCCGGCATTTTGCTACGGCTCATGGGAGCCTGGGGTCCGCTTGGTAACTTAATCCCAGGATTTGGCGTAGACACTAGTTTTACGAAAGCGGCTAACTGACATCTAACCTTCCAACCCCTCTGGGTAAACTAGGCCTTATTGGGATTAGTCCGGTTTCCTCACGATGTTTTCCTTTACCAAAAAGCCACCGGTAAATATAAAATGATATTTCGTACATAAGTTCCGAAAAACTCATTGGTACAAGCCGGGATTCGAACATGTGACCTCCAAATTGCAAGTCACACGCCCTTACCAGTCTTACCACCACGCAACTATTAGTGTCTTCAGTTAAATTAATCACAAAATACAGCCTTGATTGTGTTGAGTACTTACTTAATATAATTTTAATTTATGATTTAATCTGTATACAACCTACCTCTAATGTGAATTGCTTTATTATTATTAGGCAGTATAACAGCTCCAGGATAGTACATACCAGTGTGAAGCCCCTCAAGTAAGGTCCGACGGCCATCTCTGTCTCGAAATTCTACGTTCTCAAATCTTAATCTACATATAAATACACACAAGGCTTTACATCTCATGCAATACCATGAGCATAACAATTTGCATATCATTGAAGTTACCCATTGAACCCGCGATTTGACAGAGCCAATAAGTACTTAGACATTAGAAATGAAGAAAGTCACGTTCAGTGAAGTTGACAGTCTGAGGGCAGAGCGCGGCCGCCGGGCGTGACGGACGCGCTCGGCCGACGGCGCCGCGCCCTGCCTCGTCGTTGTCAGCAACCCGGAATATTCCAACGACAACAATGAACACTAGACAATCTTCTATTGGGCACACCTTTTGACTGTTGTAACTAAAGACTTTCCGTTCTATTTCTATCCAAGGAAACATGTCGGTCATTCCTTTGGTGTGAGGTTTCATAAAGAAACGTCGGGTAAACAGACCCATTTCCTTATTTGTGAAGTGACAGCTCTCAGTCAACGGTCTCGGCGCATTGCACTGCTTACAACATGTCCTAGCGTCTAGTTAGCAAAAACTTGGCGCGTACATTCAATTTCTCGAACATTAACTTTTACTATGGTATGTTACATGTCTGGTTTATTATTTCTACACATTACTTCTAAGGAGATATTTCATTGCACTCATTAAAATTATAGCCATTATAGGTAATAACTACTACTTTGGTAAATATAACTAAATGTATATGTATAAGAAACCTACGCAGATGACTGAAACCTACCGTAAAAGAAAACGACGATCATTTTTTTTATGGCGATAAGATTGCTTCAGAGCGTTACTCAGAACATCAAATCGAGTAGTTTTACATGGAACAATAAGGTACTGATTGTGGAAACAACTATAATTTCCTTCGTATGAGCGTGACACTGATTACGCACCAGTTACACTTGCCTTTGTTTGGCCAACAATCGATGCGGAATAATCTAATCTATTCAATACTCTTGATGAAAATCGTGATAATGGGATAAAGGTAGTAAAATTTGTAGGCAGTTGTTCGAACATAAGTATCACGCGCCAAAGGTTTTTGAAAGCAATCAAAAATAAACCTAATTCTCACTCTTAGTACACCGACCGGTCCAAGGCCTCGACTTGATATTAAGTTGTGGCGTGTGGGGACGAAATGTGCGGACTTCATGTCAAGTCAATGGCGTCGAAAAGGTTAAGTTGCTACACTAAAAGCTTAAAATTAGTAATTTAAAACAAACTGATACGATTACTTGAATTTCTATTAGCGGCCGAAATTTTCATTTGTCAAAACGTTCTATGCTTTGATGCCAGTCCGTTAAGGCTTAAATAAAATGATAGACCATGTCTATGCCACATTTATTTCCTTTATGCTTTATTTGGAACGTCTAAGTAATGCGTCTCAATAAATCGATACTAATTAACGATGATGGTGAGTGGAATCAGTGTTAACCTCTTGGGCGAGGTGAGGTCGTCGCCCGCAACACCTCCGCAATCGATACCAGTACTCATCGGCTGCGAGCTCGAGTATCGGCATCGGCCCGAGACCGGCCAGCCGCGGAGCCGATGCCCCTGCCTGACCTAATGGTTTCTTTTCACCTAGACTAGATTAGATAGTCTAACTAGAGCTAACCGCACTATTACCAAGTCAAGTTTGAATCCAGTTCAACTTGGCTACTACACGAATTATTTATTGCCTTTAATTCCCGTCTAAATTAATTACCGCCAGGGGCGAGTCTCGATATCATACGAATTATATTAACATCAACATATTGCGCGTAAAAGATTTAATTGTTGTTGGAGAAAAAAATAGTTTTTATTAAAAATAGTTACAGACTAAATTTTGTAGTCTGACGGAAGATTTGCATTTCAATAAGTAAATAATACAATTGGATTAGAATTTAATTTAAATCGTGCTACAAAAACTTCATAAAAAAGTTAATTTCGTTCAAAAATAATTTTCATTCTTCCTCAATAGGTATCTACCGGAAGACCTTTAGAAATAAAAAAGGGAATCCACTTTATCCTTGACGAGATAGAATCCTGTGTACTGGTCAGGGCCACAGGTATGTACACTGTTCCGGGCCGCGAGCACGGACTCAAGGGCGCCCTATATTTGCAGTCCTTGTGCTCCTGTCGGCCTTGAGTCTTTGACCTACATAAAAGTATACAGAATATGCCTAAATTTTTATAATCGCATTCTTCCGCGCCATCATTTTGATACTTAGTTGGTTTTCTTGCTTAAACTTCCGTATACGTATTGAAGTATGTCAGATATGATAGGATTTACATAGTTTGTTTCATTGGTGATGTGTTATAAAATAATCGACATAAACAACCGTGCTTGGATCGTAATCGTAAAAGAATTGTCCCTTCACCATTATAACTATAATATAGTATGCTATTATACTATTGTATACATATATTATAGCATAGTAGGTATTATATCTATAATAGTATGCTATAGTTGTACATGTACACTCACCGGTAAAAATATCTTACGATATCAAGTCCGCAAAATATCTGATGATATCTTGATATTATTGCTTCTGACTGTACATAGGATATGTACACATACCCCGGACACACTAAGTACAATATTAATAACAAAACATAAGAAAACGCATGGTACGTTTTCTGCCATGCCATACAAGAATAAGTACCGATATAAAATGGAATGCTTGTGTTTGTACACCACAGACGAGTCAGATACGAGTATATTTCATGGTTTTAAAGATTTGGAAATTTGCCAAAAAGCTAGAGAAATCAGAGAAATACAGGAGTGAACGACCTTTAAATCTAGCATTGCTTACCAAACGTTCGCTAAAACGGGTATTCACCCCGCATCTCCATCGCCTCCGCTATACAAATGTGGGCGGTTTTGCAAGCCAGTATACAAGAGATGCTACCATCATATCGTAATTGTAACCAAGGCTAGATTTTAAATATTTAGACGGGGATTAGAATTACTTTTTTAAACGTCTGATAGAATATTAATTCTTCCTTCATGCAAAATTAATTGATCACTAGAGCCAGAACAGTTGCTTGATTCGCCAATACTGTATGTTTGATCTTAATTAAACTACGTACAAACGCTGAAAAAAACGCCTTAGGGCATTCTCTTCCAGTCAACCATGTCAAAGTGTACAAGGCGGTAACAAAGTTAACCGTCATGAATTCCTGTGTGAATGCACCGACACCGACCGCTGGGTACCGTCGCTCACATAACTCAAGCCTTGACCCGGATTGCTAACGAAGTCAAGACTCTACCACTTGTAAAAAAACGACCAAAATAACTCAACAAACTGGCTAGTACTTCTTAACATTCTAGCAGCAAACAGACTGATACACTTAAAACAAAGGATTGGGTTTTATGCCAGTTATCGGTCATCATCATCAATCATCAAGTCATCAGTCATCACAATGTACGAGTAAATACTCAATGAACACAACTGACTTAAAAGAATGCGCTGTAAATCAGCCATGTACGAGTACCTATGCACATACTATGCATAGTAGCCCATTTAGATCGGTCACTATGGGGAAATCTGGAACTATAAGACATACAGTGGTTTGTTCTTAGTAACAATTTTGGAGAGGCATTGAGAAATGGAAGTTAATATCACCTAGAACGGAATTCTAACAAATGTAACAATGTATGTAGGTAACTTGGTATACGAGGAGTCATCACAAGTGGCCTGACCGAAATTCAAGTTGAATTAGAGGGAATAAGCGTAAGCGCGCAAAGTTGTAAAACAAATAACTACTATGAGCAACTGTCAGTACAATTAGAAGAAACCATGAAGAAACCTATAGAATATGATTCATAGTGTGTGAGACATGAATAAATAACAAAAAGTTTACACGTAAGCCCCACTTAAACAGCAAATAACAAAGAAAATATTCACGGATCAATATGTTGACTCTTTCTAGATAATCGTC
The DNA here is from genome assembly GCA_022674325.2 of Grapholita molesta. Classification (NCBI taxonomy): domain Eukaryota; kingdom Metazoa; phylum Arthropoda; class Insecta; order Lepidoptera; family Tortricidae; genus Grapholita; species Grapholita molesta. The sequence goes on along the minus strand of CP053124.2, from coordinate 14,072,826 downwards.
ATCACTTAATGTTATAATTTTGACGACCGGTCTGGCCTAGTGGGTAGTGACCCTGCCTATGAAGCCGAAGGTCCTGGGTTCGATTCCCAGTCAGGGCATTTATTTGTGTGATGAGCACAGATATTTGTTACTGAGTCATGGGTGTTTTCTATGTATTTAAGTATTTATACGTATTTATTTATTATATATATCGTCGCCTAGTACCTGCAACACAAGCCTTATTGAGCTTACCGTGGGACTAGGTTGATTTGTGTAAGAATGTCCCGAAATAAAAATACTTAATCATCGATTTCCGGTACACTCGTATCACAATCTTATTCATCTCCCCGTCAGCAGCATTCTAACTGATAAGATCTCTATGAGGTGAAATTATAGATAAGATTTTTGCCAATACAGTTAAGATAATGATTATGATTGCTAAGATGTATGAACATTATTACATAATACAATTTAACAGAGATATGTCGTCTCCATGATCCAATAAAACATTGATTTTAACACAGTCGGAGAAGAAAAAAAATTTTAATAATAATTCGGTGTGTAAAGACACGATTCCAAGTGTCAATAAATCATTGCAATTTACCTTGACGTACCACCTCGTCTGCGACTTCCTGTGCCTGGGCCTGCGACGGTCGGGGCTGCGCGAGTCGGCGCGCTGCGCGGCGGGCGCCCGCAGCGCGTGGCAGCGCGCCGCCAGCGCCTTGGTGCGCTCCGCCAGCGAGTGCCGCAGCTCGCCACCGCCGCAACCCCGCACCAGCATCTCTCAACCACCCGCTTCTTTCACTTCAATATGTTCTTCTTCGACGATGCCACTCATTGCGTATATCTTAACCCGACCGTCTACGAGTTTACTTATATCGTCCGTTGCGACAACTTGTAACACCTACAGATGTTGTAGGTCAATAGTCAATGTCAAACAATATTATCCAAATGTTGTTCAAGTTTTCACTTCACATAGGTTCTATTGGGGTTGTCGATAAATAATTGACACAATTCAGACGTCATTAATCATGACTGTTTATCAAGATTCATTCATCTAATCGAGTAACACAAGGTCTGGGTCTGGGTCGAGTGATGATAAGGTCGAGTTTCATTCCATTTATAGCCCCCGGCCCTGTGGTGACTAATAAACCAAAGAGCTACTCGTAATCTAATGTCGGTTGACGAATCATCAGGGGGCATCCTACTACCTACTCGTATCAAATTTCAAAACAAAGTTGCATCTACATATATGTGCTACTGCAAAAGAATAGACTCATTGTTGGTTTCTATTTATATTTGTTTTGATGAATTACATAGTAGTAGACCTACTGTTTTGACTAAATAGTAGAACTGAGTATAACCGTATAGTTTCCGCCTAATTTACACTATTTTACACCACAGCAGACTAACATACGTGCTCGCCAGCCACCTACTTGATTATGCATCCCACTTGGGTAGGTATTTCATTCTTCACCTTAAATAATGATAATGTATGCATACCGCACAGGGATGTCTTTGTACCCTGGATTAGAGCAGACATAACACGTTATTACGTACCTACAAAGGCTATTTAGTTCAAAAAATATTAGATGGAGTCGGCCAGACACCACCTATAGATACGTTTATGTCCCGTTATCATCAAGGCTAGAGTTTCTGTAGCTTTACTCATGAAATGATGAGAGCAATTAACTTGATAGAAATCTTTTATGTTATATTTAAAATTAATATTTGTTAGCCGTCTGGCTTTCTCTTAATACATTATCTGGCGTTTCAGAAACTAATGGGTTGTTTGCTCACGTAACTGACTATATATATGTGTGGAAATATATAAGCGAATGAGCGTGTCAACGTAGTTGGCCGATATCTGACAAGGAAATTGGATAATTGAGGAAGGGAGCTGGCCGCCGCTTCGAGCACTGACGAGCTACATAATGGTTCTACCAAGTAGGTAGGTACAAACGTCTATCAACTCTGATAGTTACACTCACAAACAAAAACTATTTACCATTTCAGTATTAATTTTATATCCAATCGAGTCGAGAGCCGATATTCAATTTTTCATTAAATATACCCAATGGCTTATAAATCTTATAATATAATATATAACAAATTGCAATCGAATCAAACTCCCAAGTTTGACCCAACTGCCCTCGCCATCCTTTCTCCCCCCTGCTAGGTTGTACCTACACACTCTAGTTTTTTTTTTTTCAAATTGTCGGTGATGTTTACTTCATGAATTACTTTACAGTGTAAAGTTTACACTAGACTACAAATTTCAAGTGATCCTTCTTATCGTATTGTCAATATGTTCAAAAAACAGGACAAAGAAAAAACGCTGATATAAATTATAAAAAATCCTCAGTCAGAACCGGCGGGGACGACAGGGACATACCCAAACACATATGTATTGCGACACGTCGGTATCTATTTACGAGTAGCTGTTGTATGTATTAAATATTATTTAGGTACATTATGTTCGTTTCTCTTTTTCGGTTATCGAAAATTTAAACCGTAAACAGGTGTGGCGAGTACAATGCCGGTGTAAAACTGGTGTTCTGATTGTCACTCTTAAAGTAAAAGCAGAGAGTGCTAATTTGCCAAAACTTAAAGGGCAGGTGGCATGCGGCAGGTTGAGGATTGACCGTCAGGTGCGAAGGGGCCAGAGTTATTTTACCTGAGCTTCGTATTATAACAATGTTAGCCTACCTACTTCTCTTTCAACTTGCACGAGTTTATGCGTCGAGTTGAGAATAATATCAATTCACGAGGCACTTGAAATGAAACATTTCCTGTAGTGACAAAGCGTCTTAACCATCTTAGCAGCTAATCAAATGTACGAGTAATACTAGGTACAACGTAGGTACGTCATGCTATGGTTGTTTACAAGTCACTTTGTTCTTGCAAAAATTATGAATGAGCTGTCATGCACTTATTCACAAAGGCCGGTAATTATTTATTTGTGTTACCTACCTACCTAGGTATGTTACGTTATATGCGCCGGATGTTAACTGATTTGAATAATTACAATTAATTTGTAGTCGAGTAATATATTATAACTATCATGTCTGGTAGCTTCTTGATTTTAACAAGGTTGCACATTTCATGCAAACAGACAAGGTAATCTAGCCTCCTTTCACTGTTAACTGACTTAATCGTACCTACACTACGCGACTTCGATGATAAAATATAAATAACTAGATACACGTACCTAATTAATCAAAATATGTAGGCTAATATTTAAATAAAGTTTTCTCTAAGTACTTAAGTATCGGTATGCGAGATTGTCCCCAGCTGCAATTTCAATTGAATGTGTTATTAAATGGAATTTTTTAAAGAAACTGTTTTAACCAAATTTTGTCATAATATTAAGCACACAATACTACAGTGAAACTTTCTTCCTTAGTTACAATTGTAGGACTGAAGTATAAAGTCTCTACGAGTATTACTATGATCTGATAAACTGCTGGAAGTTTTTCCGAAGGCGAAAACCTTAACAACATTATGGATTTACCAAAGTACTAGTTAGGTACTTATGAGCATATTTATAGAAATATGCTTTAATTTGCTGGCACAAACTTGACAATGACTACTTACCTACGATAACAACCAGCCCATACCCCTGCAGCCTAATTACGATGTAAATTATTCTCCGTGTAAAAAACACCGGCTCACTTTACAACAAACACTAAAATCGTGCGACCGGTCACTGTTCATAAACACCGAATCACTCATCAACTTAAAAGAGCACTTCGGATTGCGAATGAATCTCAGATGTGAATAAAGATTTTAGCGCGAAACGGACTTGAGTGTTAAATAAAAATTCATGTACGGAGTAAAACGGTGACAAGCCCTTCCGAACGTAGCGCTCGGCGCGCGTCGTCTGAGCCTCAGTCGACGGCTCAGTCAGGCGCTTCGCATCGCCGACCCGACAAGGAGCACTGGATTTAGTCAAAACCACGCATGTGCGGGATTTCCATGGCTTTTCCATGGCGATAACGCTAGCTATTGCCCATACGTATGCGTTTACGGTTATACTTAAAAGTAGTAAAGTAGTACTTGATACAGTAGGGTTTGCTTTAGTATACTTAAAACATATGTATTGTTCTGATACAAAAGACAATATATCCTAGGATCTACCAAAGTTATAACGTATTTAATTTTCTATCTCAAGGCGATAACAATGTAGCATTTATTGGCTCTTAAACACATAACATAATGACGACTTAACCAAGATCTTTATTTAGACTGTCTACAATTTAATTGTATAGAAAATAAGGAAGCCACTAAAATTGTATGTACGTGTTCATAACGTTTTATTTATCATGAAATCATGATATTGCTATGAACTGTGAAAACCATGTTAGGTGCGACGCTCAATTAAGGAAACCATTCATTGCTATTTGCTACCAATAATTATGCATATAACCAAGTATACAACTGTCTATTATGTCTCAGATAGTCGATTCGTTCAAATATCAGCGGGAAGTATTTAAATCATAGATTTCATATAATGATATTAATGATAAATTTAAATTTTATTCGATTAAGCTTATATTTGTATTTGACTATTCGAAAGTGCTTGTTGCTAGGCCTACTTGAATAAAAAATTGAAAATTAAAATTGAATTGAAATTAAACACAACAGCTCTACTCACTTTTATTTAGTCACTTGCGCAACATGTTTCGGAGAGACATATATAGATTTCATTTAGTACTTTTCTTCACATTTAGTACCAAAGCCCACAAAAGTTACATGCAACCTTCAAATATTAATTTATAATAACGGTTTTTTTAATATATCGTATTTAAGTATTATGCTAAGATTACAAAATGAATAATCCTACTAACTTTAAATCGCAAACTAACTAATGAAAATTTTACAAAATATATACAAGGCACTTTTTGTGAGTGATTTAGAAATTTTCCTCTCGACCGAAGTGAAAAGCAGTCAAATGTCCATGCAAAATGCAATCATAAATGTCCATTCTCATCCTCGACTATAATATATTGTATCCTCGACAATAAATTGCCTCGTATAAGAATGGTTCGCTTTATGCCCTTCTTATACAATCTACTACCTATTCTACGTTTTAAACTGTACAATTCTCAACTGTATAGTTATTGCGTACAGTTGATTATATATACCTGATATAATAAATTATTTCAAGTGAAAATATAATGACTGGTGTAACAAGAGTTAAGGATAGGACAAACTAACTAGGTAGAGGGGTTCCGTGTAACTCTTAAAATTGTGTACCTTTTTGCAGGACTAGCCCTTGTACTATAGGCGCAGAAAAATACAAATTTGTTGTAAGTTGTAAATTTGCAAAATATGCAAATTTACGTTGTGTTTAGTTTTTAAGTTGCTTTAAAGCCCAATGCTAATGAAGGTTTAAAGAGTTGTATCATAAATCATTGATAATATAAGAATCAGGTACACTTACAGTAGGTACTCAAAAGTTGTATATATTAAGGTGTCTCTATTGATTCATCTTGCGGTAGGAGGCCGCATTATTCATAAACGTAAACATTACGAGTCATATAGAGCGGATCTTCTTTCAAAGAATGACCTAATAGTTACATGAACATAAATAATGTTTTTTTTTTAGTATCTTGCTTTGTCTACAGGTTGATTGGTGAGACGTGAGCAGTACCCTTACCATGAGTTGTGACATTAACGTTTTCGATAACGAGTATCAAGTTTACTATCTGTGCATCTCGTTTGTACTATTTTAGTGCGAACGAGATGCGGGAGTAAACTCGATACTCGATATCGAGAACGTCAATGTCACAACTCATGGTAAGGGTACCGGAATACATTATACTCTATCGTTTTGTATCGCATTTGAAAAACCTCCACCTTTTCTTTGCAAAATTATACCTTATAACAACTAATTAATGAACATAAATCATCTTTGATTGTTATGACAGATCTTTGATTATGAAGTAAGTAAATTGTCAAAAGTAGGTAACCAGATTGATTAGTTTAGGTAAAAAATAAATAAATTTGGAGGAACAAAGTGTATGGTGACCATGCATTTTGTAAATAATTGTATTTTTTTTAACACTAAAAAGATTATTAAGACAAATACTAAGGCTGGCAAGGAGCAGTATAGCTTATTAATAGTATTGTATAGCCTTAACAGTATCAGAATCCATAAATTTTGTTACCTGGTTCAATTAATTATTCTTTGTCCCTCGTTGCCATGGTTACGTTCCCCTGGGTCACTCTTCAAACTACAGTCTATTTGCATCTAAATACACGGAACATAGATATTTGTGCTGTATGTCCCTTCCATAATGGGTCGCCTGCAGCGCGTCAGTAGTAGCTTCTCAGGACCATATTTCTTGTAACAAACTTATGCTTCAGTTGTCCCCTAGCTGATGGGACAGAACAACAACAACAAATAGTTGTTTCACTCACCTATACCTTTTTGTGCCACATTCTTTAAAGTTTTTTTCACACCCATGTATGAACACAAATTACTTACTTACCATTGATTGTAAACTATAACATGAATAGACTCATGGATCCCAGTTTTGCGGGACGTTGTTTATAAGTCACTAGCTTTTGCCCGCGGCTTCGCTCGCGTTCGGCGTTAAGAAGTAGGAGTAGTCGCGTTCAAAACGTAGTTTTGTATACATGCATGCTTTTTGTTTGGAAAATGCCTTTTTATCCACTAATGCCTACGTACGTCATAGTAGTACGTACGTCTTTATGCATGCAAAGTCTCAGCCCGATCGGTTTAAAATTGACAAATTTTCGTACAAACTTTAATGCCCTATTTTATCCCCTTGGGGGTAGAATTGATCAAAATCCTTTCTTAGCGGATGCCTTCGTCATACTACCTGCATGCCAAATTTCAGCCCGATCCGTATAGTGGTTTGGGCTGTGCGTTGATCGATCACTATGTCAGTCACCTTTGAGTTATATATATTATTAGTTTGTCTATTTTTTTGGATTATAGTCATAAAACTAAATTCGTGAGGCTAATCCGGCTCACGTCTCCTGAATCAATAAATCTTAATTACAAGCATGTATGTATAGGTAAAGCACGGTTCTGGTGCGCTGAGGAAAGTGTCAGATCAAGATCTTGCAAAAGATTTCAACGCGTGAGACATCGTGAGCATTGATTGTGTGACAATAAATCAATTTGAATTAGAGTGATAACCCAGTGTTGCCATACAAATCTATTGCAACCCGGCGGTATTTATAAAATGACACTCGGGCGCATTAATCAGTCAATAATGTCAAATATTATCAATTTATCACTTACTAAGAAATGTTTTAGCAGAACTTCTAGATAGTCAAGTATCAGCTCAGTTCATTATATAATATCTACTTTTACCGTAACAACGATATGAGAATTAGTGGATCAAAAGTGATTACTTAACTATAGATGTATATTTTTCCACGCAAGTTTGTCGAAAAATGTGGTAATAGTTGCTACATTATGTTCGTTTACGCTCAGTAGGTATAATATCGTCACGTATGTAATGATCAATAGAATACACTGGTATCATAATATTCATAATGTATTATTTTCTGACAGTTACAGGTACGAGTCCATATGCCCGTATCCACGATTCTTTAGTATCTGACATCTAATTAACAATTATTGAGACTACATTGAGATTACAAACATTGAGACATAGTGTAATAATTAACACGGTTCTACTCACGTTTATTTAGTCACTCGCGCGACATAAAAGGCCGGCGACTCGATCGGCGAACCGAACGGACACTCAGCACTCTTAGGCTGATATCACACTTGCGATTTGCGAGCGAGTTTTGTATGGAGGCGAATACGCAGCGAGTTCGCTGTGTACGAGTTTTGTATAAGTAGAAATCGCTTGCAAATCGCCCAAGTGTGATAACGCCGTTAGTGCTTGAAAATGGAGGCCTATGTTCTCCGAAACATGTCGCGCGAGTGACTAAATAAACGTGAGTAGAACCGTGTTAATTATTACACTATGTCTCACGAAAGTTTAAATACAAATAGGATCTGATATCTGTATTTGTAGCGGTTTCAGAATCGCGCGAGATTATACGCCTCGTCCCCTACTTACGTACCTATTCATATCATGAATTTTAGATGCCCAAAACACGACTTCCATAATTAGTATAATTAGCGTATGCATATAATATATCTCAATTGCTCAGATCTAACCACACTATTGATTGCACAATTGGAATGTTGCAAAACCAGATTCCATGAATAGTCGCTGTTAAAACGGAACTGTCTGCGAAAGTGTCCGAAGGTCCGGTGGTTTCACTTACACTTTCTACAAAAATATTCGGCGATATAATAGTCTAAGTAAATATATGCTTACGTGAATAATACTACTTATTTTAGTGATGTCAATACGTCTAACGGTTAGATAAGTAATAAGTAAGATAAAATATTAAAATGTGACGAGTTGGTCTTACTTGCATATTGTTTGTGTATTTAATTTTGCTTGACTCGGTCAAGAGCCCCATGGATTTATGAAAAAAATAAGAGAAAACTGTGACTTTTGTTATGCTGTTTCATACGTCCTACCCTACGTCCCCCACATTATTTTTTCTGTGGTACATATGTAACAACCTAGGGAACAACCCTAGGAATATTTATAATTAATGGTGTGTTCCACTTTAGCAGGCAGGTTTCTGGTTTAGGACTTTACATGGGTGATGAATGATGATGGAAGAGTCCCCTATCCCCAATAGCGCCACCAAAACTACATAAATCTCGAAAGTTACATATACATATACCGCGAATAACGATATTCGTAAATTTCGGACGATTGTCTCTCATGACACTTTAATTGGAGTAAAAGAGAAATATGCCCGAAATATACGAACTTCGATGTTCGCGGTACCGCTCTTGTGTCCTTACCATGAGTTGTGACATTGAGTTTTTCGATAACGAGTATCGAGTTTCCTATCTGTAGTACCTATCTGTGAATCGCGCTTGTACTATTTTAGTCCAATGCATATTTTATTATTATTTTACTTAAGAATAAGTATATGTTATTGCAATATCAGCATAGTATTATAACCAATTGCTTGAGGAATTTTGAAAGACTACATTTGATAGGTAAATAGCAAGCGGATTTGAATGGCATGAATGCATGCAATCAATAATTATTTACAAACAGTTGCATTTTATACCGCGCATTCTTGTTTTAGTACAGATGCGTAAATAATAATAATATTCGTATATTCACCTTGTTTTGATATTAAATCACTAACTGCAGTTATTGGCATCGTTTTATGTATATCTACCGATTTCAACTCCCGAATATTACATCGCGTTTGTTTGTTAGTTGTTTAAAAATAGATTTAGAATTGTATAACATATTATTATACTTGTACTATATTCTGAAAATAGTGTACCAAATGAAACCTATACAAAAATACAAACAATACCTACACAAAAATATTAAATTTCAAGATTGATCCTGTGCTACATAAATCTTAACTGTTGGGAATGGTGGTCTTTATAGTACTACATTTTTCTTGGTGTATTTTTTCCAAATATTAAGGATTCACAGAACTCTTGGGTATATGTATAAATACACACGTACACATTTGTTTCAGATCTTTTTTATTTAATTAATTACTTTATCAAGTGGAAAAATACACGTCAGTGATTTTTGGTACAGATATGGTATACTTACAAGAAACTGGTATATGTAGGTACACAAAGTGTGTGTGATCGAGTATGAGGTAAATGTTGAAAGAAACTAATCTGAAGTGAACAACAATGGCAGAAACTGGAACGCCTGCTGTTGCTGCGAGTGAGGCAACACCCGCTCCCACAAACACTTTCGACACTGTGATATAGCCAGCGATAGCAGCACATTGCTACTAGCAACCTGAGAGTTAAATGAGTAGGTACTTACTAAAACTACAGGGGCGCTAAAATATGTGTCTCGGCTCAAAGACACGACACGCGCTGAGGTGTTCTATCAATGAGTCACAGAATTTTTGAACGAACTGCCCACACGACCTCATAAAATTATGGTCAGTGCCCCGGAGATGGGTTCACTTGGAGCAATCTTAACTACCTACCAAACTAAATATTAGGTACGTAATGTGTTAATTTAAATTGAAGGCCTACTTTTATTGTAATCATGATTTAATTACTTACACTACATATCTAATTCAATCTTCATAGCAGATAACACTTTTCCGCTAGATCCATATGTTAAATTTACCTGCTTGTGTATTGAAAAAAGTGAATAAAAGGGAGTTACAAATGCTTACCTCCTACTGAAGATTTGTAAACATTAAAATGAATATGTATTTGGATGCGAATGGCCTTCAACGTCTAGTGTGATGAAAATTCGCACAGTAAAGCAACGATAAGGTCATCAATAAAAATAGCCAATACTGTTTACTTCGTATAGATCATTTCATTAGTCGCTAGTCGATATCTGGTGTTGTTTCGGTAACTTGCGTGCTGTACCTATCCTGTTCTATCACTAACACATTACATAATCAAGCAGGGAAAGTGAATCCATATCGTACACGGACAAAACAAAAGAAAAGTGTGAATATGAAAGTGATATTACCAAGCTCTCGTCATCCTGGTTCATCTTTTTCTCCGCATGGTTCCCGTGGATCACCCGCGGCTAGGCCACGGCTACTGTCCAGGTAAGAGACCACACTGCACCATCGCACGTCACAACAACACTCCACATTCCATCACTGCATCCGCGTCCAACATATGATCGGTACTGACGTCACGAGCTTTCTCGCAGAACGCAAGGTTACCACGGAGTCCCGCGCACTGAACTAAACATTGGCTACACAGGACGACAGACTGATTTTATTTTACTGATTAGTTTCGATCGTCGCATGTGAAGGGAATGCGATATTGACGCATGTAACGACTTTCGCGCACGAAGCAACTGAGTGAAGCGGGGCGTCGTGGCAGCGCGGGCGCACGCTCCACGTAACGGCACGATCCCCGCCGCGCACCGCGACCCCTGCGGACCTGCCCTCGCGCACCTTGCCGCCGGCCTGCGCCGGCGCCGCCGTGCTGCCTGCGCTTGCTCGCGTCGCATCACCTACACGTGATACACCGCTGATAGGAATGGGTGCATTTTTGAACTCATCAAAAACAGGCAGTTTTCCGATTACCGTGACATTCATGGTTGTTGGAAAGATGCAAAATTTAAAGGTTTGCATAGTTTTATGAACAAATAGCTAGGAGATTATTAAGTAGAAAACAAGTAAAAGAGGAAAGTTGGGAAAAGGGAAACAAACTGTAGGTGCACAAACTTTCCAAAAATATCTCATAATTGTTTATATCGGTAACCCTGTTTGTTTAGCCCCTTTTAGTGTATGCACCTAATTAATAGTACTCACTGTAAGGATAAAATTGTTATTAATCATCAGATCAGATCAGCGAACGGGTAGGTAGTGTATTTTTAAATAACCCGCGTTTAAGTGCGGGTTATAATTGTTGTTGTAATAGGTAGGTATACCTTTAGTATAGGTACACAAGTCACCCAATTATGAGTAATGTAATAGATATTCACATTAAGTCATTTTTTACCTCACTAGCTTATTAAATGTTTTGGAATGATAAATGATGGATGCCAATAATTGTGATTATGACTTACATTTGAGGTGAAAAATTATGTGCTTCACTCGGTAGCAAAGTATGTTCCCCTTTCGTGCTTTGAAATCCACCCAATGTTCAAGATTCCACTCTTTGAACTCTCGCTACGCTCGTGGTTCAATTTTGGAATATGTCGCTAGCTCGGGTGTCAATATATTAGCACGAGAAGGTAAACACTAACTTTGTATAACAAATAACATTTTTTTACTCTGAAGCATTGAGTATGTAAAAATGATATTACCTATTGACGTGGCACTAACTTTTAAACGAACGAGAACCCCTTTTGATGTAGTTTATTTGTCAGGGACTTTATTGTCATTTGTTTTATACACTAAACATCGATGAAGCTATACTATTGATACCAAACTTACCTTTTCATGTGCCGAACGATGTACCATGGAACTCTGAGTCATATAAAAAAAAACTTGTTGGAAAACTAAACTTTTGATTAGGTATTTCCATTTGGATATGGATTGTGTAGGTCACTATAAAAGTCACAAAACTTGATATCTAACATGAATAAAATGCATTGTAATTCAATATATTTTAATTTTATTTTCAACTGGGGTCGATTCCCGAACTAATACAAGTTACTTTTTTTATTTATTGATCCCGTTTTTCTTTTCCCTAAAATCGATAACATGTTCATGAGAACAGCAGCGCTGTGGATTCCCGCGATCTTTACCACGTCGTCGGTCCATCCTATGGTCTTCCCACGGTGCGCCTTCCGTTTCGTGGTCACCAACCAAGAACCTTTACGCCCCAACAGCCATCGGTTACGTGCAATGTGTACCACTGACTGCCATTTAAGTTTAGCGATTTAGGAGGCTATATCGTGTACTTTGGTTCTGCTGCGAATGACATCATTTTTAATTCAATCGCGCACTCCCAGACAATTCAACCTTCTTATGAGGCCCATAGTAAGTGACCACAAAGAATATCCACTTGAGACACTGCGGAATATTGGAAGAAAAGATGTGTCGGAGCTTCCCAAACGCTGCCCGACGGATTCGACGGTCAATCGTCGGTATTTGTCCTTCTAGAAGTTGGATCTGCCTAACTGGACAGTTTGCCCTATCTGGGTATACATAATGGCTTTCAACTTCGAGTGTAGTCTCCAACTGCAACGGGATTTGGTAGATAAGTAGATATAAGTTTCGTCTCGTCCATTTTCATCCTTAGACCAACTCGCTCAAAGGCATTACTAGTAGACATTGTACTCAACAACCTGCCTGACTCCCCGTTGCAATGGAATAGGTTTCTTTTCGAGTTCTGATCTTGAAGTCAGACTGACATAGTATCGTTCTCGGACAAACACTTCAGCACTTCGATATAGCGGAAGTCTACTTGGCGCCGTTGGAGAGATTGTAGTACAGAGGCGCTACCGCCACCAACGATATTCGTGAATTTCGGACGATTGTCTCTGTCATTCTCATAACGCCTTAATTGGAGTAAAAGGGAAAGATGCTCGAAATATACGAACTTCGACGTTCGTAATACCAGAGCCCTGAGAGTAAGTTTTTAACGTTACTTTACATCACGAACGCGTTTGTGTTTCCCATATAAATAACATTATCACTTACGCATTCGTAAATGTTTTTTACGTCAATAGAAACTTACACTAGAGCATCAGACCAGGTTTCGATGGAATCGAAGGTTTTCTCGTCGTCCATAAACGGTAGACAGAGGGGCAATTTATACTCCTCCGTCTTCTGTATAAATTGACGTAACGTATGAATGTGGTCTACACTACTAAAACATTTTCGGAAACCGGCTTGTTCGGGAGCCTGGCCTGCGTGCGAGACGATTCGTAATCACTCTAGAAAACAGCTTGTAGACATGGCTCAGAAGTGAGATGGGTCGGCGTACCAATACGTGTGTGATTCCTATTCATTGGCGAGTTAAGGCATGTCTACGCGGACATCTTGCATAGGCAATGCAAAGTTAATTCTGTCTAGGTTCTGTCGAATGTTTCGACGAATAGCGAGGCGAGTGATCGCGGAGTAAGACCAAAGTCTCACATTATGATTGTCTTGTCATACCTGGGTGATTTTCTCAACGTAAAAATCTAGCGGCGGAGCTGAAAATGGCAGTGTGGACTAATTATTTCTGAATTATTTTATTTTTTCTGAAAACCTAACACTTACCCTAATATCAAGCCAAATCGAAAAGTGTCAAATAAGTTAATGATAGCTAATTAAAAAAATATTTTTGTCAAAATAATAATTTTGGTGTAGTGTCCAGTATCCCATGTTCTTGAATAATCTGTATTTTAGAACCATAAAACGCACCGTTTTTATAAAAACTTTTGCGTAAGTATATTTGTTATTAGTATACGTATATTATAAAAATACATTATTAAACACTAGTACATGAATTGATACTCAAAACTGGGCATTAACAGTTGTCCGGGTAAAATAGTCAATTTTGGTGGTAAATATTGAACATGATTCTGTAGTCTAACGAAACGCAGCAAGAACAACAAACGTGTAGTAGCTCGTTCATCCAGTTCCGCTCCTACCCTGAGTGGTGACACTGGTGCCGTGTCTTGCCTAGACCAGTCACCAAGCGGGTAAGTATCTAATTTTGGTGTGTTAAAATACTTTCTATTGCAATTTCGGTGGGGTGTCTAAGTAAGGAATGCAAAGTAGTTGTTTTTGTGTGAGTTGTTTTATAAGCATGTTTATTGTTGCTCTTGTAAAATGTTAGCTTAAAACGAAAGTGAATGTTACAGTTAATTTTTAAATGAATTTTAATGCACTTTTTCTAATTTTGGTGGATCAATTTTGGTGGTTTTGGTGGTAATTTGAAAACCACCAAAATTGTTTATTCTATCCTGCTAATATTATAATAGCGAATTATATGAATGAATGTTGGTATGAATGTTTGTTGCTCGTTCACGCCTAAACCGCTGAACCAATTTTTTAAGTTTTAGTCCTGGATATCACGGAAATATCCTATGTGTCATACATATACATAGGAAATTTCCGTGACATGTATCATGGAGATACATAACAAATGTAGACAAAGTCACACAGAAGCTAATTTATTAAACGAAGTCGGCACTGATACAGATTCCAGTGCAACAAAGTTCAGCTCTTCGAAAAATGGGAGACAAAAGAAACACTTTCGTTTAGATATGAACGATTTTGTTTATGATGTTGTTCGAAGAATGGTGTACGATTTTCATCTGCGTTACAAGGAACTGCCGACAGTAAAATCATTAAAAGCTAAATTGTCTGAGCTAATTGAATATCTGGACAAAATACGCAAATTTCGCGAAGCAGGAAAAAACATTATCTATATGGACGAGTCCTACATACATACAACCCACACTAAAGGAAAAACTTGAAGTGATGATAAGCAAAAAGGAGTAAAAAAGCCGATTTCAAATGGTCAACTTTTGATAATTGTTCACACAGGAAACGAAAAAGGCTTTGTACCAGGAGCTTTTTTAACGTATAAATTCACGGACACTAAAGGTGATTATCACAACGAAATGAATAAAGGTAACTACGAAAAATGGCTGGTTAATCAATTAATTTCAAATATACTCAGTGATTCTGTTCTGGTTATCGACAACGCACCCTATCACAATAAATTTGTTAAACGACCCCCCAACTCAAACGCCAATAAACCGGAAATGATCAACTGGTTACAAAGACACGAAATTTGATCATAAATTGACAAAACCTCAGATATATGATATTATATTTCAGCACAAGGAAAGATTAACAGAGTTTTCCGTGGACAAGATACTACCCGAACACGGGCACACTGTGTTGCGATTGCCACCATACCATCCGGATTCAACACGTTATGGACGACAGAATAGATAGATTAGATAGACTAGTAATAAATACAGCTGATAGAGATAGTGACATAGACCTCCATAGTGTAATGAGAGCACAGATACCGAAATGGAAGGAATTGAATATATATGATTTTATTGTAATTTTATGTGGGCCTAGGAACTTGTCGAACCCATATTTAAAACACATCATGCGCCAAACCTTAGAGGATTGGGAGGGAGGTACTACAGTCGGAGGTCATAGAAACTCAAACCTTCGGTATGGCGACGATACAACACTCTTTGCTCCGTCTGAAATCGAAATGAGAGCGCTGTTAGACCGCCTTGAGAAGATCAGTAGCGAGTTTGGCCTCACTGTCAACAAGGCTAAAACCAAAATAATGATAGTTAACAGGTTCAATAATTTTCAGACAACGGACGCCCTTAATAACTACGAAATAGTGGACGAATTTATGTACTTAGGCGCAGTTCTAAGCGACAAGGGCGGCTGTGAGGCTGAGATTCGACGAAGAACCGGTATGGCGAAATCAGCAATGTCCCAGCTACAAAAAATATGGAAGGACAGGAACAACAGGACGAAGATTAAAATAGTCCAGACCCTAGTCTTTCCCATATTTCTTTATGGCGCATAGACCTGGACCTTTAAGGCCACTTTCCGGAAGAAAATCGATGCTTTCGAGATGTGGGTATGGTGAAGAATGCTCCGTATACCATGGACCGCACGCCGCACAAATGTCTCGATACTGATGAACTTAAACTGAAAAATCAGCCGAGGCTGTTAACCGTCTGCCTCCAACTTGTGCTACAATATTTTGGTCACATAGCTCGCAGGGACCCTGGCAACTTGGAAGGACTGATGGTGGTGGGGAAGGTTATTAGACAACGGGAGTAGACCACGGGGAAGAAGCCCAACACGATGGTGCGACCAGATATCCGACCAACTGGGTACGACATTGAGTGACGCTCTCCACAGAGCAACCGACAGGGAGAAATGGAGAGCAGATGTTAAAAATATTAATCGGCGGAGTCACGATCCTCAGCAGTGAGGGACCGACTTAGAAGAAGAATAAAAGTGGTAACGAAATTATTTTCAATCTATATGTAAACAGCAGCAATCCATGCCATTTTAGTTTATCACTGATGTCACTTTCTTTATATATTTTTTTTCTTAATCAAAGTAACAAAAAAGTTTGGTTAGCTATCAGATGTCAAGATTATTTTTCCATGTGACGTTTCTTGATTGTAAAAAAATAATACAGAATGTTATGGAATTATAAATTAAACTAATTATAATTTTTTGTATTTGAATTATAAATTCGAAAATTCGATAAAAGTTTAATTTCATTTGTACCACAATCTTATTCATCGCCTAGCCATGCCCGGATTTAAATAGATGGATTTAGTAACTTCACATACTGTATATACATTGATTACTGTTTTTTTTTTTTTTTTTTTTTCTAATCTTATAACGGATATGTGAGAATCGAGATTGTTGATTACAAGTAACATTGTTTTAATAGTTCTAATGAACAGGAATATATGTATTCCTTCGTTTTTGTTACCTATAAATAAGTATTCTTTAGTATAATTAAAACGAATCATAAAACTTTTGTTTCCGTTTCATTTTCAGTCAAAAATTTGTTAAATTTTCAGTTAATTAGCATAAATTACTAATTTTGGTGCGGATATACAATTTTGGTGGGCAATAAATCTAATTTTGGTGGGTAGACGCAATTTTGGTGGCAACTAATTTATTAAAATCATAATATCTCTAAAACTACTATGTAGAATGTAAGGCCATTACTACACAATATTAATTTTGACTAGTTACGTACAGTGGATACATAATTTAGTCAAAAAAGTCAAAAATGAAAAAATCCACCAAAATTAGACAAATTCTGGACCTGTTGAAATTCACCCACCTGCTGAAAGTTTAATAAGACCATCCCGTTCGATTTTTTTTATTATTATGACCATGGCACATCTATGGCTAATAATAAGTCTATGACCCGCAGCAACAAATGAGCAACAAGCATACATAAACAAAAATAATGTGGCCAAAAAAAACAAAAAAACCTAGACCTTTTTTAAATAGATTGCTTGTACTTCCCATTAAATAAAACCACGTATCTAATTATAAAAGTTAAATTTAGTTCTTAGCGTTTTAGAAAATAGCGTATAAAACGAATATTCTTTAAAAAAATTGTAATTGTGATCCATAAATCACATAAGCATTTTTATTCAATTTTAATTGATTATATTGGACATTGTGAACCATACCATAGACTACATACCATAGACATACCATTTAACTAGACGAAGCGTGCTAATAATAATACCACGATCAAAAGAGATGGTCTTATGTAACTTTCCATAGGTATGGCAGAGACAGGACTATTTTCGTCCGTCCTTGTCATAGTTTCACACATTTTTGTTCCCCTCCAAACTGGACCCTTCAGAACTGTCAAAGTTGGAGGGGAACAAACAAATACAACTGGAGTTTTCTTTGGTTTTCAACCAAAGTTGCGGTAATGAATACAGAATAAGCTAATATTTTTGTTATAAAGAATGTCCTGTAAAGCAAAACTATAGTGAATTGTTACATTTTGGGCTACAAAAGCTAGAATATGTTTGTCCTTTACTGGCGCACGCGGATAAGTTCTCCAGTTATTATTCCTCCTAGGTGTCAACATCCCCATTGGTCCTTTATTTTCGAAACTAGGCCCAGAGGGCCTACCGCGACAATCGAAGTACATAAATTTAGAGCAACGGTCTCGTTTACTCCATTTAAGGGGTAATTAGAGTGACAGAGACAATCCTTCAAATTTTACGAACTTTGTTTTTCGCAATAGGCTCTCTGCGTTATTTACTACTACATAGCAGAAAAAAACACTCGTAGATATGGCAACCTTGCAATGCACGTAGTCGTTCACCGTTCACTTGTTCATCTTTGTTCCATTCGTTCTTTTGTGACGTATTATAATAGGATTTATAACCAAATTAAAACAGTCGTCAAGGGCTGTTGTAATGTCAATTTGATATTTAATTACCTTGTTCGCGTTATATTACTTTTCGCGTGCACACTTAGTACATTATATTCACTCTACGACTGTGAATCCTAATAACTAACGTGGCAGCTGTGCCACATAAAAAGCCGAAGCACATACTTGACGTATAAGCGTAGGTTAAGCTCCGTTCCTACAAAATACTAAAATAAAAGTTGAATCCAACGTTACTGACGAGATATATTGATATGACCAGTTTATTAGACCATGGAGGTGATCGTACAAACGGAAATGATTTGAAAGATCATACCGGAGACGGTGATCATACTGAAAACTGTGGCAAACCCCCTCCAGCGCCCTTGCCTCAAGGCGAGGAACATGAGCATGCTTCAGTCGTCGCGGCACATTATAATCACCTCGAAGAGAAAGGACTAAAGGAAAGGTTTAATTCGCCAATATTCTACTTGAGAAATTTTAATAATTGGGTAAAAAGTGTTCTTATTCAAGAGTATACTGATAAACTACGAGAAAAAGATTATGGCAGGCCCTTAAGGGTCCTCGACATTTGCTGTGGTAAAGGCGGTGATTTAAGCAAATGGCAGAAAACTAGGGTAGAGCGCGTCGTTTTTGCAGATATAGCAGATGTTTCCGTGCAGCAGTGCCAGGCTCGCTACGAGGACCTGCGGCGTCGCTGTGGGCGGCTCTTCGCTGCAGAGTTCATAGCTGCAGACTGCACCAAAGATACATTGAGAGATAAATACCGTGACCCCTCAATTAACTTTGATGTTGTCAGCTGCCAATTTGGATTACATTACAGTTTCGAGAGTTTAGCACAAGCTCGCAGAATGCTGACCAATATATCAGAGTGCTTAAAACCTGATGGTTTCTTTTTTGGAACTATTCCAAATGCTTATGAAATTGTGTCACGAGCAAGGAAATCTCCAGATGGCACTTTTGGAAATAAAATTTACAATATAAAACTGCTGTTTGACCCTAAGGAAGGTTATCCATTATTTGGAGCGAAGTATGATTTTAACTTGGAAGGAGTAGTAGATTGTCCAGAATTTCTGGTTAACTTTCAATTATTTGTTAAACTTGCTGCTGAGTACGGCTTGGAATTGGTTTACAGTGCCGGGCTGGCAGACTTTTATAAAGACCATTGTGAGAAATACAAACCACTATTGAACAGAATCATGTGCTTTGAAAGTTACCCTGCACCACCAGGTAAGGAGCTTATTGGAGAAGAGACTGATTATAAACATGCTAAAGAGCATTGGGAACAAATGGAAAGAAAGTCTGAATGGGACAGAATTGGGACTATGAGCCAAAGAGAATGGGAAGCTGCAAGTGAGTATCATTTTTTGATGATAAAAGCAATGTTAGAAGCAATTTTAATCAGAGTATGAGTTACCCAATTTAAAAATAACTAACTTTTAATGCTATTATTATTACATTTATTTGTTTTGTTTTTCTAATTAGATAAGATATTCAAGTATTCTTAGTATTAAGTCATTCACTTTAAACAAGGATTCTGAATACATACATTTTTTGTTACAGCAATCTACATGGCCTTTGTATTCAAAAAACTGAAGAGCACTTGGGACACCAATGGCAAACCGGTGTACAGCAGAAGTTCAACAGATCAATCAAAATGACAAACAGGAAAACATTTATCTGTATCTAAGTCAGTATTGATGTAATTTATAATCTCGTACTTATGGATTTGACTTGTTGGAAACACCTGATTTTGAATATAATTTATGTATTAAAGGCATATTTGATTTTATGACACATTAAAGTGGTGCCTTTTGAATCATCAGTGCCTGAAAACATAATAATATAATATTCATGATGAGTTGTAATTGATTTGATTGTTTCATGAGTAACCCTAGAAAAGAATAAGTACCTATTTGTCTTCATTGTGCACCTTGTGACATTTTATATTAAAAAGTAAGTATAGGTTCGGTATTTGTTTCATTAAATATGTGTTAAGTATGCAAAAAAAATATATGTTGATTTATTTACTTAAAAGGGTCTAGCAGGTTAAGTGAACTAGAAGTGCCCCCAACAACGGTTTTGGTCATTCTTCAAGGTGGTGTACTGGCAAGTCCTAATAACTCTATGCTTAATATCAGTCCTCAGTCTTCTTTTGTTTTCGAGTTGTTCAGGATAATGTAAAATAATCATTGAAAGTGGCATATTTTCAACTGTTCAAGTTAGATGAATGAAACAAAATTATATTTGACAATAATAAAATAGGCTACAAAATAAACATTTTAACCCACGTCATGTCCGTATATCTACTTCATTATGTAAAAAAAAATTTTTTTATTTATATTCAGATTTTTTTTTACTATTCGCGGAGGTACAGCTCCAGAAAAAATATGCATGGATAGCCACTAGTACCCGCTACATACACTTATAAAAAAAAATCTTCGTGCGACAGTGTCGTCACTGTAAGCGTGTGACAGATACATGGTGCTACCGCGAAAAACGATATTCGTAAATTACGGACGATTGTCTCTGCTCTGACACTCATGACGCCTTGATTAGAGTAAAAGAGAAAGATGCTCGAAACATACGAACTGAGATTCGCGGTACCGCCTCAACAATACCTATATTTTCACACTGTGGAACCATTGTTAATGAAACATGAAACTTATATATTATGTAGATAGGTAGCTGGTTAATATTTTAGTAAAAAAAATGGTGATAGTACGGTACGACGAGTGTGAATGTTTTATTTTTTAATTTAGGTTTTTCTATAGGAAAACAAGTAAGTATAGAGCTAATTTTTTATAGTTTATAATGTTTATATTCATATATCGATCACATCAAAATTCTGGTAGTAGTTTTGAACTCAAACCTTTGGGGGCAATTTTTGGAGGCTTAGGCGTGAAATACACACAATCTGCGTAAGGCATAAGACACGGTGCCGCGCCTGCGTCACGCCGCTAGAGTGTAATTTACAGTAACGTCGCCTTCGAACATTGTACGAAAACGTTTGGAGCTACCTCCCCTCCGGCACGCAAGCGGTGCCGCGCCGCTTGAGTGTAATTCAAAATACGTCTCCTTAGTACATTTTGTATACAAACGATTTGAAGCGGCATCGTGCCTTACGTCGCTTGTGTGTATTTCACGCCTTATCCTGCTACACCCTTTCAGTTTGAACCCTCCTCGCGCTCCTAAGAAAAATGGTCTTGACAGACAGACAGATGAACAACAAAGTAATCCCATAAGTTTTTCCTTTTAAGGTAGGTACGGAACCCTAAAAAACCAAATAAAACGTTTAAGTCAAAATCAAATTTGCAAATAATAGTAAAACTATTCAGAGGAAGAAATATTTTTATTGTTATTTGGTAGTCATAGAAACAATAAATCATTTGAAATTTAAAATATATTATATCTTTGTCCCTTACTGGCGTACGTGGATGCGATTGCGTGCTCCAGCCATTTATTCCTCCTAGATCAAGATCAACTAAAAACTTCAATTGGTATGACAGAGAAGGCGCTATTATCGTACCGCGAACATCGAATTTCGTATATTTCGAGCATCTTTCTCTTATACTCCAATTAGGGCGCCATGAGACAGACAGAGACAATTGTCCGAAATTTACGAATATCATTTTTTGCGGTAGCGCCGAAGATGTCCGCGTAGACTTTCGTAAACTCGTCAATGAATAAGAATCACACACGTTCGCGTACACATGCGTGCTCCTGGAGCAGTACCGCGAACATCGAAGTTCGTATATTTTATTTCTCTTTTAATCCAATAAAGGTGTCATGAGAGTGACAAAGACAATCGTCTGAAATTTACGTAAAACGATATTAAATATAACTTCGGCGTTCGCGGTTACATCCCGTTATACATCAAGCTATTCTACATTCGTGCCGTAGCGTAGTAGTATATAGGTAAATACAAGGATTTTTTAAAAATATTAATATATTCTACATATTATTATATCTATGGGTAAATATGGCTTTGACAGTATATCATCATGTTGCCAGTGTTGAAATTGATGCAAATAAGTCATTCACCTGAAGTTGTAATCGCATGCTTCGCTGACCGGCTGAGGCGCATGCGTATTCGTCATTTCACCACACTTAGAATTTGCGCTGTCTGTTGGCTCGGCCACACTTCTCATGTAATCTCTCTCATTATTCGGGCCAACGTTGAGTATACGTAGGCAAAATGAGTGTCGAAAACCCAGTTAGCGATAATGATTGTGAGTCAGTAAGTATTCAGATTATTTCTAATTATTAATCTAAATAATTTTGTTCAGTTATTGTGTACAATTATGTCCTGGATTATCTTATTTACTGGTGGACACGACCCGTGAAGCGAAATTTTCTAAGTCCCAATATGGCGTCAACGACTAAGTCCCAGAAGAGCGAAGCGTCGCTTCATAAAATGTACTGATATAAAGTAATATATCTGTCATTAGAACGAATCTAAGTTATAATTTCGTATATAGAAAATGTGTATTAGTATTTTTGTGTGATATAGTTCATCTACAAATTTGCTTATTATATTCACAGGGAAAAGTAAATGGCAATAAAACTGAACACGTGAATGGCATCCACAACGGATATAGTAGTTCCGAGAAGCACAAGAGCAGCCACAAGTCCTCGAGCAAGGACAAGCATCGCGACAAAGACCGCGACCACAAGAGCTCCAAGCACAGCAGCAGTTCGAGCAGGTTAGTTTTCTAGAAAGTTCACAACACACTATTCTATATCATCGTGGGAATCAACATTGTAATAATTTCCTTAATTTCTAGAGATAAAGATAAAGAAAAGCACTCTAGCAGTAAAAGCCACAGTAGCTCCCATAAGTCCTCCAGCAAAGATAAAGACCGCAGTGAAAAGGAACAAAAAGATCGTAGTGAAAAAGAGCACAAAGATCGCAGTGAAAAAGAACATAAGGACCGTAGTGAAAAAGATAAAGAACGTAGCGAAAAGGACCGCAAGGACAAGGAAAGGGAGCGCAGTGACAAGGATAAACACCGCAATGACAAGGATAGACATAGGGACAAAGAAAGAAGTGATAAGGATAAGCACAAAAGCAGCAGCAGTAACGGTGAAAAGAAATCGTCATCTTCTAAAGACAAGGACCGGGAGCACAAGACCTCGTCTTCCTCAAAGGATAAAGAACACAAGTCTAGAGACAAAGACCGTGATCGTGAAAAAGACCGGCATAGAAGTGATAAAGACAAGCACCGCAGTGACAAAGACAAACATCGCAGTAGTAAAGACAAGCATAGGTTAGTAGTCTGATGTAACCTTTAGTGACATGGTGTAGTTAACCCCCTTAGTAAATAGTAACACTCATGGCTATGGATTTACTACTGGAAGTAACCTGCATATTTTTTCACTTCTATCATTAAAATCAAATTTATAATTAAACAGAGTAAACTGACAGTAGTTTTCATGCATTTGGCAGGTTGTGAGACAACTTTAGTATGAAAACTACTGTCATTTTACTCCATTTAATTACAATTTTGATTTTAGTTAGTCTCAATAAATAAACTAAGCTGAAGTCATGCAAATGATACACTAAACTAGCTTAAATCTGAAACAGGTGGCATTACCTTGTTGTATCACAATGCTGATATGAGAGTCAGTATAGGTATTACTAAATTCATTTTTGAAAAAATAAAAAAATGTTGATATTTTCAGTGACTTCATAATATTAATAATTTGTAAGAAGTTTTGTTGCTTCATCCTAAAGATATGATTACCTACATTCATTTGTAGCCATGCTATATATTCCCAAAGCCACCAACCAATTGTCAGCATTGTGCTTTTATAAATGACTATAGTCACCCTACACAGAAGTAAAAATTACATTTATAAAAATACACATAAACTTGAGAACATCCTCTTTTTATTCGCTTTTAAATACATGTCTTAGGTAACTACTACCTACCTCAAAATTTTAACTCTTTATTTAGTGGTTGTTTGTTTTGTTACCTGTGGATATTGTATATGACAGTTAATGTCAAATATTTATGTAGTGAAAAATTTCCATTTAATATTCATATTAACATATTTTTAAACAACATGACAAAATTAAATGTATTTACATGGTTAGGAGAAATGAAATACCTAATGAATGATTTTCTCTGGATAATGTTTCTGTCCTTACCTAAAATTTATGATAAAATATGCATTTAAAATATTAATTGTGATTTCTCTTTGTAGTTCTAGCAAAGACAAAAAGGGTAGCAGTGAGAAACATGATAAAGTTAAGTCAGAACCCGATACTGAAGATCCCTTGAAGATAGAGCCCATGCAGGTATGAGATAAGATCTACAAGTGTCTAAAGGCGTGTACAGATTATATGAATTGTCTATTAAAGAACCAAACTACAGTGCAGCTGCTGGTTATGTATCAGCACTAAGACTAAATTACTTTCATTTAAACTTAAAAATTAAATTGTGGGATGTGTGTGTGTGTGTGGCGTGTGTTAAGTGCCTAATCACAATCAGTGGCAATTTTAAATTGGGATGTGTATTATCAATTATCAAAAAAAAGATTCAATTTACCATTGTTTTACTGGTGCTGCTGTTTTGTATGTGTATAGAACGTAGAGATAGCACTTTGCGTTTCCTTAGTTTTATCATCCACTCACGCACACGAGGTCACAATTTTATACTAGAAACAACAAGACATGATACAAACATCGGCAAAAATTTCATTGCGAACTGAATAGTCAGGACTTGAAACAAATTACCCTCGCAAGTTGTGAACTGTAATAGTGCTACTCAGTTAAAAAATAAATTAGACAAACTATCTAAAACAGAGAATTATGATTTAGATGTATCAGCGCAAGCTGCCTGTCTAATAAAAACATGTAATAATAATAATTCGTGTACCCTTTACATTTCATTAAATTGTCGAAAGAGCCTCTGCGCGTTGGCTCGATCCGGCTTCGCTTACGCCTCCCAAATGTCCGGAACACCATTGTTCCGTGTGCGGAAGAGACATAATCATTCTTATATATTTTTTTTCATAGTCCAGATACAATAGTCATGTGTTATAAATTATTTTATTATAACTTAAAATAAGTAATTCAGGTTATTAAAATATTTATTAAAGAACCAATCTGCTCCCAATACTATTAGTAAAGACAATTATTATGTTAAAATAATCCATTTATCTTCTTCATTGCAAATTTAGACATATTTTCTTACGTTTCTTAACCTTTCTATTGATGATATAAATTTTTTTATTAGTTGGATGAACCAGAATTAAAAAATGAAGTGAAAGAAGAACAGGAAAGTGATGATGGGTATGCTGGTGCCGTCAACAACACTGCCTCGTCTTGTGACTACTCACTGTCCCAGTTTAAAGATGAGCCTCTGTCTGAACTGCCTCCTGAGGAGGAGAGTGAAGAAGATACTCCACTGGTAAGTTACTTGCAACTTGCTATCACCACAGATTGATAGTCTTATAATATTTTTATGATGGTTGTCATTTTATCAGCTTTACAATGTGGTGGCCATGACAGTCAACAAGAGTGTCCTAGGATGTCATGGAATACCATAAAGTTTGTCTTTATAATTGTGTTTTGATATTACATTACAACAATCATGGTTTTGATCTCATGTTCACAGCCCAGCTTACCCCTTAATTAACTGTATGATAGTTTGCTGTGTCTTGTGAAACTAATAATTTACTTTAATCTGTTATTAATAAATAAATTAACTTCCACAGTCAGAGCGTATGGCACCTAAACGTCGCGCCCCCAGTGATAGTGAAGATGACACTCCATTGACTATGCGGAAGAAAACAAAGAAGAAAAAAGTTAAAAAAGGTAACCAAAGCAAGAACTGTGAAATAAATTTTACGTTTTATTATTGGGTAATAAATTATAGTAGTTATTCTTGGTATTGATTATTAACAAATTATTAATATTAACCCAACTAATTATGAGGAATGAATGAATATTTATTCAGTTCATAATCAATTTTTCATTTGTTTAATAGAATCTGGTTATGATGAGGAAATGTCAGAAGATGAACCAAAACCCAAGAAGAAAGCTAAATCAAAACCAGTTAAAGTTAAAGCTGAGCCAGAAGATAGTGTTAGCCCAACCAAGCGGAAGAAGAAGCAAGAAGAGGAGGGAGAAGTGTGGAAGTGGTAAGTAGCAGTAGCACAGCTCTCTTTTAAAAGGAATGGAATTCAATCCCATTTAATATTACCAATGTGTAGTCATTGTTAATGGTCTTTTAAACTGATTCACAAGGAAGTCTCTTAAACTATCCAAGTTTCCTTTTGGAGCTTGGATATTCTAAAAATCCTTATTTACTGGTTTAGGAGTGTGTTGTATCCCATATGCAATAAAATATGTGATTTTGTTGAAATTGATATAAACTTGCATATCTTTATTTAGAATTCAAACATAAAAAAAAAATATTTTTATAATTGCAAGTGTGAATGGCAGCATGTGGTCCACGTTTTTGGGACAAATTGTTATTTTTTTTAATTAATTACTAGCTTTTATATAAATAAATATAGCAAGATAGAGGGTTTTAACCTATTAACTTGGTGTTACTCTATTACTATTAAAAGTGACCCTCAACTGTGCACCGGGAATGCCATCTGTTTAAAATTGCAGTAACTAAGAAGTTACATAAACTTTCTAGATGGCGGTACTGTGCCGTGTCAATGTGACATGACATTCCTTATTTCTTTTTTTAGGTTATGTCTTGAGACATGACGCTTTTTAGTATAGGCATTAATTTAATCGCATTTTGCCGGTGTACGTTGCCTAAATCGAAACATATTATAGCTTTCAGACAACTTAGAATTCGGAGAATAAAGTTTGTAGTTACTGTTAGTAGAGATATGTGTTAGTTATTGATCTTTTTGAAACTAAAATATTAACCTAAAATCTCTTTATTTTGCTAAGGTGGGAGGAAGAAAAGAAGGATGATGGAACTAAATGGAAGTTTTTGGAGCATAAAGGACCAGTGTTTGCACCAGACTATGAGCCTTTGCCTGAAAATGTCAAGTTCCGATATGACGGAAAAGTGGTCAGGCTGTCTGAAAACGCAGAGGAAGTCGCCGGATTCTACGCGCGAATGTTGGACCACGACTACACCACCAAGTCTGTGTTCAATAACAACTTTATGACTGACTGGCGTAAAGTCATGACCCATGAAGAAAGTAAGTTAATCAAAGATCTCTCCAAATGTGATTTTAAAGAAATGCAAGTTTACTTCCAGAGTGTATCTGAAAAAAATAAAAACCGCACTAAGGAAGAAAAGGCAGCATTAAAAGCTCAAAATGAGGAAATACAAAAGGAATATGGATTCTGCACAATAGATGGACACAAGGAAAAAATAGGTAACTTCAGAATAGAACCCCCAGGACTTTTTAGAGGGCGAGGAGAGCATCCAAAAATGGGTATGTTAAAACGGCGGGTTATGCCTGAAGATGTGCTTATAAATTGTTCTAAAGACAGTAAAATACCCAAACCACCTCCAGGACATAAGTGGAAAGAAGTCAGGCATGACAACACTGTAACATGGTTAGCATCATGGACCGAAAATGTGCAAGGCCAATCAAAATATGTTATGTTAAATCCTAGTTCAAAGTTAAAAGGTGAAAAAGATTGGCAAAAATATGAAACTGCAAGGAAGTTGCATAAGTGTATTGATAAAATCAGAGACACATATCGCAATGATTGGAAAGCTAAAGAAATGAGGGTTCGTCAAAGAGCTGTAGCACTCTATTTTATTGATCGGCTTGCATTGAGAGCAGGTAATGAAAAGGATGATGATCAAGCTGATACTGTTGGTTGTTGCTCACTGCGTGTGGAACATATTCAGTTGTTTAAGGAAAAGGATGGCAAGGAATATGTGGTTGTATTTGACTTCCTGGGTAAAGATTCCATTAGATATTACAATGAGGTCCCAGTAGAGAAGCGCGTGTATAAGAATCTCGAATTGTTTATGGAAAATAAAAAAGACAGTGATGACCTCTTCGACAGGCTCAACACACAGACGCTGAATGAACACCTTAAAGATTTAATGCCTGGCCTAACTGCTAAAGTTTTCCGTACCTACAATGCATCTATAACACTGCAAAATCAATTGGATGAACTTACTGATGGGGATGCGTCGATACCAGAGAAAATATTAGCCTACAATCGAGCAAACCGAGCTGTGGCTGTACTCTGTAACCATCAACGTGCTGTGCCTAAAGGTATGTTGCTTTTCATTTTAAGTGGACATTGGTCAACTAGTAGGATTGCCTACTTTGTAATTCTATCCCTTTAACATTTTTATTCCTAATAAAAAACAATATTATTAGAGAAATTTATTTACAAGCATACATTGTGATATTAATTTTAATGTTTTTAGGACATTCTAAATCAATGGAGGCTTTGAAGGAAAAAATTCAAGTAAAGCGTGATCAAGTTGATGAGGCCGAGGAGGAATGCCGCGACGCCGCCAAGGCTGCCAAACGCGGATCAGCAAAGGAGAGAATTAACCATGATAAGAAGAAGAAAGCTCTCGAACGTCTGAAGGAACAGTTGAAGAAACTAGAGCTTCAGGAAACTGATCGTGATGAAAACAAAACTATTGCCCTTGGAACATCTAAGCTCAACTATCTTGATCCACGAATTTCTGTGGCTTGGTAAGTTTTAAATGTATATGATGGATGTTAATTGTTATACAAACAGGATACTTACATTAGAAACCCGATTAAAAGCTACTTGTTTTATTTTATTTTAGTAACTTTTAGTACAGTAGTTGAGTTCTAGTTCAGTGACTTGCTAAATTTCAAAAGTAATTGAAAGTGACTGTTTCAAATTCTAGGTCGTACTAAGACTATTTATTACATATGATAATTAATTACAGGTGTAAGAAACACGGCGTGCCGATTGAGAAGATCTACAACAAGACTCAGCGTGACAAGTTCCGCTGGGCGATCGACATGGCTGGCCCTGAATATGTATTCTAAGTGCATGACGAGTATGTGATGCTATTTGATATATAATAGTTTCGACCCACTAGCGCAGCTCGAGTATTGGGAGCCATGTTTAAAAATGGATCTACCATTTTAACCAACCTGCAAGCGTTCCAATTTTTAAGTATCCTTTTTTATGAACTATTGACCATAAAAATTAAGTGTGATGTTTTGTAGTATTCCTAACATTTTGGACCCGAAAGATTGAAATAATTGTTCTCAAAAGAAGGATCCAAATTAGAAGTCTGATTCTAATTTATTTTATTTAGAAACATTAGTTTCAACATTATTTTTAGTATAAGCTTAGATAATTTAAAATTATATACCTTCTTGAAAGATTGCAATCTGTTATCATATGTATATCTTATTGGATTTTAATATTTTGTATTATACAACTACGCCATTATGGTGTGTAGTCAGTTTCAAAACAAGTTAAGACTAGTGATTTTTCAGGTAAAATGGTGAGGCAGTTAGAGTTTGTATTTTTTTATCATAATAACGAAATGCTGTGAAATAAGCAATAGTTTTAAATGTTTTCGTGCTTTTATTTTTTAAAGAGCGAAATAGTTTAAGACTAGTGCTGTTTAATAGGTATATGTATATCAAAATTATCTGCGTGATAAATACGTCAATGCATTGTATATGAAGATTACATAGGTTGGTGTATTAAAACTATCCATCTACTTAATAAAACTATTTAATAATATGTATTAGATAAATTTAGCGTATCTTCATTTAGAGTTAAAGATAGATAACATCGATCGGAACTAAGTATAATCTTCATGTGTGTACAGTCAAAGACAAAAACAGTTGTTTTATATTTTTACCGCTCTTGACGGCTCGAAATGTAACCATCTTACCTGTGATAAGGCTAACTATTCACTGCTGAAGATGTGATTACTATATGTGAACATGCACAATGTGCAGTAGTTATAATTATTGTCAGGGAAATACGCTATGTATTTTATTTTTATAATGTTAAGATCGAATACAGTGGCAGAACAAAGCCGGCAATGTTACGAAAGGTACAATGTTATAGATAAATTTGTAATAGTACTTGTGTGTGTCTTGTAAATAGAACATTTTTACCATGTCATGCGAATGTTAAATGAGATTATCACAAATAAATAAAACATTGACACTAGTAATAATCAACTTTAATTATATAACATACATACATTTATATTATAACCTAACTCCCGCACAACTCGTCATTAAAGAAGTCCACACCCTTCATACTTTCTGGCATATACGTTAGACCCGATTCGTCTTTGTGGAGTAAATTGTATCCTTTTCCGTATCCTGTAAAAATACATTCCAAATTTGATTATTTTTATAATGAAGTTAAAGAAAACATTTTTTATGAAATAAAACAACTAAAACGGATAAAATCGCGTATACTAATTTAAACTTCATCCCGACGTTTCGAACCCTTTCGCAGCGTTCGTGGTCATCGGGTGGACTGGTGTAAATTATTATTTATTATTGGTTACTGGTGTAAATTAGTATACGCGATTTAATCCGTTTTAGTTGTTTTATTTCATGTCATGAGTAATTATCGCTGCAACCGAAGACAATATTATGAAATATTTTTTGTTGGAAAGATAAATCTAAAAAAAATTAAACATTTGTGCAATGTGGAATTTTTTGCAATTTTCGAAACTCGAACTTTCTATGACGAGATTTTGATAAAAGGCCCGCGCACACTTAGCGTCTTTCGAGCGTCGACGTCTTGCCAGCGTCGTCGTTTCTAAAGCTGCTCGTCGCAACGCTATATTCCATAGCGCTGACAAGACGCTAAGTGAGCGCGGGCCCTAACCTAGAAGTCCAAATGCCCGCTATTAGAAAACAGATACTGTTCATTAAATTTGTTGGGCAAAAATAAAATATGATACGTGAAGACTATCTTAGACTCCGCCTTTCTGCAGACTTCTTTCGTTACATATGGTTTTATAAGTAGGTGGCGCAGATCTATTTGTTGGATGTAAGTTGAATTATTGTAACCGTCAACTAGGCCTCGAGCTAACAGAAAGTAGTGTTACCCATAAAATTAAGGGCCTGATTACACATTAATTAGTGTTTAGCGCGAGTTCATACATTTACCACTTGTGTTTAGTAACAAATGTATGAACTCTCACTAAACAGTGTGTAACAGGCCCTAATAAACAATAAACTTGAGCCGAACCTAATTGTTTCATCAGATTTGTAGTTGCATTTCTCAAGTGCAGAGGAATGGGTGGAAGCGGTCCTTTAGCTTCTTTAAGGTATTGCTGACACCGTTTCATAGCTTCATACACCTCCCTGCTCTTCGGAGCTCGCGCCAACCTCACCGCGCACTGCACCAGTAGAACATCGGACTCTGGCATACCGATATGCTGGCAACCTTGCAAGCACGCTACAGCTTCTACTATAGCATTCTGGTCAGCCAAGCCTGGTGAAAACAAGATTCCTTGATTATAGTGATCTCAGTTCGGAATGTGACTGATGTTCGATTTGTTTTGATAGAAATAGTTTTTTTCAATACTTCATACAATAATGTAACCGACGATACAATAAACGAACGCGATTAATAAAAGCATACAGATCAATATTTTGATTACAGTAAACAAAATATTCCATAAAACAATTAAATCATTTGCCTTCCTTTACCAGAATAATGCTGTTATTGAAGGTTATTGTAATTTGAAATGTAGCGCAACCATTGAGATTGCGTGCACTAATGGACCATCAGGACTACTGCAGAGTGCAGACGCACCGACGTCCTCGCAGGCGACCCTGACGAGGCGCCGCGCGACGTAGAGCGGGTCCTCGCCGCCGTGCAGCGCGCGCGTCGTCCAGTACAGCGCCGCGTTGGCGTCGCCGGCGCGGATGGCCTTGTGGATGGCGGACACCGTGTTGTAGTGCTCCTCGCCGTGGCGGTCGTATACCATGTGGGATCTCTGTGAGATAAGTCGGTATCACAATGCGTTTGGATAAAATACCAAATTTCGTTCGCGGAATGGCCATCGTTGAAAATGACCAATTTAATGAATTGCAGCCTAATCCAAATTTTTTCAATAAACTAATGCGTATTTCACACCATTTCCTGTTATATCTTACCGGGTGACAAAAAC
Organism: Grapholita molesta; assembly: GCA_022674325.2. Taxonomy (NCBI): domain Eukaryota; kingdom Metazoa; phylum Arthropoda; class Insecta; order Lepidoptera; family Tortricidae; genus Grapholita; species Grapholita molesta. The sequence goes on along the minus strand of CP053124.2, from coordinate 14,040,318 downwards.
ATAATTTGTTTGCACACAAGCTGTAACTATTGACGACACCTAAACAACAATACTTAAACAAATGAAGAAAATGTTTTTGACTTGATTAATATTTATATTGACTGCGCAAACTTCATATCGCCATACAACATTTCAGTTCCAACATTTCAATTGATAAACACGCACAAGTCTGTCTCTTCTTGAGAAGCAATTAAAAAATAGTTACTATTGGTGCGCTGTTTGATAAGCTACTATTGACGCTGACTGTACGTACACCCACGCTGCAGTTCGGGCTGGGTGGCCACCGACACGTACCTTGACGCCGCGCTTGAGGTCGCCGAGCGCGAGCAGGCCGGGCGCGGGCCGCGCGGCCAGCGCCAGCTCCAGCGCGCCCAGCGCCACGCGCGCGTCGCCGTCGCACACGTCGGCCAGCCAGCGCAGCGACGCGCGCTCCACTAGGTACCTAGCGCGGTTATTTATTCATTAAAAGTGGACCACCGTCCTGCGCTGTACTATACATAGGTAATAACCCTCTTTCTCGACAATTTAGATAGTGAGAACAACTAAAATAGAACTTATAAATAGCGCCACTGTGGGTATTTAGAATTTGGCTTCACTCAATATCTCACGCGGCATGTTTCGGAACGCCTAGGTGGTAGGTGGTAGTCAGGTTTCAAGCAATGAGGGTGCTGAAGCCCCTTTCGCATCGACGCGTGAGGTACTTTTAATTAATAAGTACAACGCGTGTTTAAATACTTAATGTTGAAATGACTCACACAAGTTTTAATACAAATATCCACTGTGTTACTTCTTAGAGGACAGGCACCAAAAAAAATCATATAAACATAAATAAAATCTGACAAAGTAAAGAATTAAATTATTATCCTAGACTCAATACATTTTAGGAAACATGAACATTATTCATGGAAATCCTATGGTTCAGTACAGTTTACATAGGTAATTCGTTGTAAGTCATGATCATGAACAAATGGATTAATGGCTAATATTTTTCAACATCAAATTAGTTTATTTACTTAGGTATGTCACCATCTGAAGAATGTTCAATGTGGCTCCCGGTGTCTACCAGACCTGCTTCCTTATTGTTCTTCACAGCCCTTTCTAATATAAGCTCTACATCTTCAACAGTTAGCTTCTCCATGACAACAACTTTACATCGGCTGAGTAGGGCATTGTTCAAACTGAATGAAGGGTTTTCAGTTGTTGCACCAATAAGTATTATAGTTCCGTTTTCAACATGAGGCAAAAAACTGTCTTGCTGAAGCTTGTTAAATCTGTAAAAATTTATTCATAAACTTTATACATATAGCATAATTTATTAAGTGAGATACTACATCCATGACAAAAGAACACAGAATGTGTAAACAGGAATTATGTTTTACGATTTACGAAAACTTTAACTCCTATTGATTACATTCAATTTAATGTAACCAATTGATAATAATTTTTATTTTTAACCCGTCGTACCTATGGGATGTTAAAATTCGCTATAACGAAAAAACAACCTTGAAGTTAATTCCGTAAATTCAAATGCTAGGCACTGATCAGTGCCTAAGCATACGAAGGGTTATGGCCTGGTCACATAGGGCGCGTTATGTGGCGTGGCGCAGCGGGGCGCGACGCTGCCGTCCGAATGTGTGCCTTATTTCGTTACATTAGCCACACCGCTGTCACGCCCCGCTGCGCCACGCTCTCAAAACGCGCCTATCTGCCCAAGCCTTTAAGGCTTGGGCATGTAAACGCGTTTTGTGAGCGTGGTGCAGCAGGGCGCGACGAATGTGTGCCTTATTTCATTACATTAGCCACACCAGTGTCACGCTGCGCTACCGCCACGCCCACAAAACGCGCCAATGTGGCCTAGCCTTTAAAGCCTATTAGATGAAGTATAACCACACTGCATGTATTATAAAAAAAAAAACAATTTTTCAATCATGTATGTAAGTAAGTCCATTTATAATAAATAATAACCAGAAGTATTAAAACTTTTCTGTTAGTGGCAACACTGTGCTGGCGAAGATCATTGTGTGCTCTTTGGTGTGGCACATAGGTTTATAGCTACTGCCCGGCGGCAGGCTTCGCCAGGATCTGAGCAAACATTACGAATGCTTACCAGGCAGGTTCTTGGTTGTGAAAGTCTCAGCAGTAACTTTTGCCAGTAGATTAAATATCCTATTTTTTCAACCCGTTCAAAATAAGATGTTACCTATGAATTTCATCCATGAACAGAACAGTTTGTCTTTTGAACTGAGCTTCATTTTTGGCCACTTTTACCACTTCCTTGACATCATTGATGCCAGACATTGTGGCAGACATCTTTACAAACCTTAAATGTTTCTGTTTTTTGCAGATTTGAGCAATAACATTAGCAACTGATGTCTAAAACAAAGAGTAATAAAAAATTCTATATTAATCACTGTACCTATGGCAAGAACTAAGTTCAAAACAGGACAACACAAATTCATTTTAATTTCTTCACACATTCACGGACACTGTGTGAAGTCATGTGTCATAGGCCAAAGGAAACAAATGACTATGCCATGTCTGTCAACATACTGTCTGTGAATGTGTTAAAGCAAACAGTGGACAGAGGTAATTCTTGAAGGCTACTAGTAGGTCAGAGGATATGATCATAACAAAATACAAAGAGATATTTACCTTGCCACAACCAGGTGGTCCCCATAAAATCATGTTAGGAATTTTGTTTTGTTCCAGCATAGATCTAAGCATAGTTCCAGCACCAAATGACTCCTTGTGGCCAACAATAGCATCCAAACTAAGAGGCCTCATTTGCTCAGCTAATGGAATAACATTGCCAGTTTTATCATCCTTCTCATTATTGTTAGGAATAGAATTTGAAGATTGGGGCTATAATAAGACAAAAAAAATGGTAACTCTAGTAGGGTTTATTATAAACATACCTGGGATATAACTCATGGCATCTATTGTGTGACCAAATATTTTATTGATAAAAAAATAATATATATTGATGTTAATGACAACGTCAAAATTTTATTAGATATATATATATATAAATATTACTTATTTTCTAGTCAATTAAAATAAAAAAATTAAAATAGGTATATACATGTTTATTTTAAAATAGTTTTCATAATATACAATCAATATTTTTTCCATGTTCGTTGGTATTAATGATTGCCCTCTACATGAAAATATACTTTTATTATCTTAAGAGGCTCATAATCAGATATTATGATATTGAACTTCTTTAAAGTAATCGAGAATGATCAATGAGCTCATGTATTAACTTTTAAATATCAATATCAAATGTCTGGAACTTGCCCCGACTTATCCCAGGTATGGCCTATTACTATTTACTGATTTAAAACTATTCTAACTTACCTCCATATACTTTGATGCATTGTTTTTTAAATTGTTCTCTGTCTTTAATCTCTTTTCATTGGCAGAGCTGTTAAAAAAAGTACCCACTCGTTTAGACGAACTTTTGTCGGGTTGGGTGTTGAGAAACAAACATTTGTTAACATGATCTTCAATTTGGTCCTTTTTGAATTCTCGGTTGCACACTGGGCATACTACTAACCCATCCATTGTAACGGAGCTGTTGGAAACAATAGAAACTTGAACATATCTTCAGATAATCTAATAATTATATTATAATATAACTCATAAAACACATTAACAAACAAACAAAAAACGAATAAAATAACAAGTTGATACTTGTCGAAAATATTACCGCGAATCACTTGCTAAACTTGTTTTGTTTTTTTTTTTTTTTTTTTTTTTTCGTCCATCTGGACAGGCTAAAGCTCTAAGCCATACTGCCTTGTCATAAGTAGTTTGTTTTCTTTTTCATAAGTTCAATCCGGTCAACGTCTTCAGTAAGTACTATTCATATTAGGTCAAATCCGAGTTCAATGTCTTCAGTTACTTTTATTTTCTTATACAATTTCAGTATGTATGTATCATCCATTAATTAAGTCAAAACCATACGTTCAATCTCATAATCCAGTTTAATTATTGTCCTTTCCAAACAGTACAATCCTGAAATATTCTAGTAGCGATATTTAGATTTATTTTAAATATATACAATTTACATTTATATGTTATCTGCATTAAGAACCTAAAATTAAAAATTGTATTAAAATATTTACAACTTATTTATGGTGTTATGTACAAATTTATACAAAGACATATACGTGGTAGGCTCTCTTAGCAAATCTGGTACTGACAGCGGGATTATATTAGATGCCTCATAAATATTAAGCAGCTCATCCATCAGCACAAGGCGCTGAATGCCGAAGGACGGGCAAACGAAAATGATGTGGTCGAGAGACTGAACTTCATTCATTTGACAACGATCACAATAAGGAGAAGAAACTATATTTTTCGATGAAGATGAAAATTTAGGCAATAATGACCAATGCGCATTCGATTGATTATAGTATAGAAATTTCTATGAACAAAATGTTTAAGCTTGCAGAACCATGGCGTACTATTAACAGGAACGTCTAACAAAGAATATATATGAGCTTTATTTTCAACTTCTCTACAAAAATACCAATGTTTTCCCCAATTACTAATCATGCGCTTTTTAAGATTAGATATCATATCCGTATACGGCAAAGCGACATCCAACTCCTTGATGGTTAAACTTGAGCATGAATCAGAAATATTAACAATGGTTCTGGCTAAAAATCTGCATTTTCATTACCTAAGACTCCTATATGCGAAGGTACCCAAACGAATTGTACTACAGTGTCAGTTAAGGATAACTTCCACCATAATTCTTTAATAGTAAAAATCAGGTAGTTAATGTTAGCATTCATTTTGTTACTTGACAAACTTTTAAGACACTCATACTATCACTGACTATTACCCAATTTTTGTTCAACTGATTTCTTTCCATAATATGTTTTAAAGCAAAAAGGATGGCTGTTGCTTCAGCAGTGAAGATGCTAGCATATTTATTAATTTTGTATCCCACTCCTTATTGATTTCGGTCTGGTAAATTGCAAAAGATACAGCATCATTATTTTTGGACCCATCAGTATAAATAAATTTATAATTAGTCCATTCTGACAATAACAGATAAACTTCCTCCTTAGAAGACAAGCTTGAATCGATTACAATATTCATTGCGGCATATTTACTTTGGAATGTGCCTGCATAACAAGGAAGAACATCATCGTTCAAATGTATATTAAACTCTTCAAGAGAATGAAAAAGCAAGAAAAATCTTGCAAAATAAACATATGTTGCTTATAAGGAGCAGATTGAGAAGCAATTAAATTGGTAAGAAGATCATTATTAGGCAAACTATGAAGCTTCAAGATAAATCTTTCTTTCAAATAACGGAATCGAACACTAATGGGTGGCAGTTTTGTTTCGATTTGCAAAGCAGCAATAGGACTAGTTTTAAAGGCACCTAGTATTGTGCGCATACATTTATTTTGTATTTTGTCCAAACTATTCACTAATTTACTATCTCCAGCAAAACAAAGAAAACCATATTCAAAGTGACTACGAACGAGAGATTTGTATAACACTAACAATATTTTGGGATCTGCTCCCCAAGTAGTCCTGCAAACAGATTTTAATACATTATAAGCCTTGTTTGCTTTTGTTGTTATATTATTAATGTATTTTGTCCATGAGAGTTTTGGAGTAAAAGTTACACCCAAAAATTTTACTTCACTATATATAGGCAATGGAATTCTGTTATACAAAATATTAGGTGTAGCTACACATTTACGACCGAAAATGAAGACTTTTGATTTAGTAGGATTAACATCTAAATTAAGGTATGAAAAGTATTTATATAAACTGGAAAGTGCGTTATTTACAGTAGAAGCTAATTGACTTAAATCCATTCCAGATGTATAAACTACTAAGTCATCTGCATATTGTAAGTTTTTACATTCAATCCCAAAATAAGATTCAATCGTCTAATATATAAGATAAATATTAATGGAGACAGAATTCCTCCTTGACATACTCCTAACGACGAGCATCTTGGACCATATAAATGATTATTAAATTTAACAAATACTTTTCTATTGGTCAAAAATGCTTGTATCCAGTTTATTAATTGCCCAGGTATCCCTATCACTGACAACTCGTTACAAAGAACCGAAATATTAACACTGTTAAAAGCACCAGCAATATCAAAGAAAACGCATAAAAGATATTGATTATTATACAGACTGTGTTGAGCATCTAATACTAGCTGACAAATGCTTTCACGAGAAGACCGACCTCTGCGAAAACCAAATTGGTTGTAAGGTAAAAGACCATTTTGTTCTACATAAAATTCTAGGCGTTGTTTTAAAAGCTGTTCAAATATCTTTCCAATACAAGACGTAAGAGCTATGGGTCGATACGAATCCGGCAACAATTTATCTTTACCAGGTTTTAAAACTGGAACCAAACAATCAGTTTTCCATTCCTCAGGTATAAAGTTTTCCTTCCACATACGATTAAGTAAGTTTAAAAAGATTATGAGACAATTTGGGGTTAATTTTTTTAAAAGTATATATGGAATCCCATCTAGACCATGGGATGTATCTCTTCTAGAAAACAACGCAGAATGGAGTTCTTGATACGAAAATGGATCAGTCAAATAATTATTTCCAATATTATCAGTTTTATTATAATTTAACGGCTCATTCAAAACAAAGTCAGGAGTGTATTTACATATAAAATCTGGAATCCAACTATCATCAAGAGAATTATTAAGAGTAAATGATTTATTAAATTTACGCATGTACTTCCATACCAATGACAATGAGGTACATCTATTAAATGAGTTGCACAATTCCATCCAGCTGTTGGTTTTCTGTTTTAAGTATTAGTTTTTTTAAAGCTCGCAATCTCTTAAATTCAATATAATTTTCCTCAGAAGGGTTGTTTTTAAAATATATATAAGCATTCTTTGAGTTTTGAACAGCTTCTGAACACTTTGAGTTCCACCAGGGTAAACTAGGACACTTAGAATGTTTTGGTAAACAAGGTTTAGCAATATTATTACATTTATTAGTGGAGGTAGACTGTGGAATTGACTGTTCAGCAACAGAATGTATTATGTTACAAAACAAATTGTAGGATTCTGGTGGAGACATAGCATTAAAGTCAATATTTTTAAATGTGAAGCCATTAATTTTCTAGATATTTTTCCATTAACTAATTTGTAATTATGCTGAAATGGTAAATGTACATTATTGCATTGTATATTATTCTGTAGATTACTTTCATTTCCAACAACCAAATTTATAATTACAGGCAAGTGATAACTGCTACCCAGAGGATAATCATAAACAGACCAATCACATGAAAGTGCCAAAGATGGAGAAACTAAAGTTAAATCAAGAGCATTAGCTCGCCAAGATGAAGAACCAATTGTAGTGGGACTGCCATTATTCAAAAGAACAAGATCATTTTCATCAATAACATCTAAAACATCCTTACCTCGAGGCAGGGTGTCGACACATCCCCAAGACATGTGATGAGCATTAAAATCGCCTCCAAATATCATAGGTTTAGGAATGGACTTAAGCAAAACGTCTAGATTATTTTTATTAAATGGTGGATTTGTATTAGATGGACTGTAAAACTAACGACACTTAATTCATTGTTATTAATTTTGATTTTCACACAAACATTTTGTAAAGAACTATCAAAATGAGTTGTAATTTGAGAATGTGTTATAATATTATGAATTAAAATTGCAACACCATTGTGGTTGTTCCCACAATCATTTCTAATAATATTGTACCCTTTGATAGAAAAAATTGATGTGGTTTCAACCATGTTTCAGAGATTATGGCAATATGTATGTTGTTATCATATAAAAATTTTGTTAAAACTAGCCTATTACTAGTTAAACTTTGAGGATTCCATTGCACTATATGTAATGTATACCTAAAAAAAGGTTGAGGTGGGTTTTTCGTAAAAGTGTTATCTAAAATTTCTCTAATGCTTTTAGAATTTTTGGCACATCAGGTTTTGAACATATTTCAAGCATTGCTTCAACTAATAAATTCATAAATTTGTCAGATTTAATTAAATTGGATATTTGAGTATCAATGTATTTTGAATTTAGCTGTGGAAATTGAGCTGCACTAAAAGATCAGAATATCTTGCATTTTTGCTTTTATTTTGTTTTCTTCTAGTTTTTGTTTTTAAGTGGACATGTGGTAGAAATTGCAATATGGTCACCGCCACAGTTAGCACATTGAGTTTTGGACTTGTCACATTGTTTAAAATTATGGTTGCCTGAGCAAATTGAGCAAGTTTCATTGTTTTTACAAAATTTAGCAATGTGGTTGAATTTCATGCACTTCAGGCACTGTTTAACAGGAGGAACATAAACTCCTACCTCATGTCTCCAGTGGTCTAAAGTAACATACTCGGGGAGCTGCGTTGAAGCAAATGTAACAGCAACTGTCTGTGTTGGAAGAAAGGAAACGACACCTTGAGCGTCTTTTACCCGTCGCATGAAACGTCTCACACTAATAACTTTTTTACTAGAAGCAATAAGCTGAAAGATTTTTTTATTGGAATAATCGCAAGGTACAGATGTGAGAACCCCAGTGGCTTCTGTTTCGGCAGCCGGTATTGAACCAACCATCCTCAATTCGTTTAGGAGCTTTTCGTTCTTAAGAAAAACATTAGCGTTGTTAGGGAGGTCGAAAGTTATACCAATTTTGAATGCATTAATTGACCTCAGATGCATTACACCTGAAACACAATGTTTTCTGATGCCATTAGATATGGCCAACCTATCCTTATCTGTAATTTTAGTGTTATCTTCTTCGCGATTGAGGAAGACAATAAAATCTTTCTTCTGCGAGTTTTCGTCATAAAATCTGTTATAATTTCCTGCTTTATAAGGTGTGTACTTATCCTTTTCTCTTTTCTTCGCTAGTGGACGATCATTATTTTCAGCATCAGAATATGAAGTCGTCGATGATGATGAAGAAGGTAAGTCCTGATCTATTCCTTCTGTAAGAGACTCACCCGTAACTCGCGATCGTTTACGGCCGCTACGCCCCGTGCGCTTCCCCATTATGGGGAAACGCACTAACGTAATATGTACAAAACTAACACTATATAGACTATTTTACATAAGAAATATACAAAGAAATGTACAAATCTAGAATTTAAAACTAATTTACAAAATTTAATTTCAAAAGCGCGCCTATTCTTTTTAACGTTCCCGCCAAAAAAAAATAAAACTAAACTTGTTTTGCTTTTATTTGATTTTATTGTGACATTTGCATAAATGTTGCCAGCGATCCATCAAAAATTTGCAATTATGGTGCGTTTACATCATAGAAAGGATGTTGACACATATTTAGGATTAGCGCTTTGAACACTTTAGGCACGCTCACGGTACGGTGGACAGTGTGAGCATGATTCGGACCACGGCTTTTTATATGTCAAAACTATTAAACTTCGAAAGTTTGACGAAATGTGTGAGTTTTTTGGCGGGAACGTTAAAAAGAATAGGCGCGCTTTTGAAATTAAATTTTGTAAATTAGTTTTAAATTCTAGATTTGTACATTTCTTTGTATATTTCTTATGTAAAATAGTCTATATAGTGTTAGTTTTGTACATATTACGTTAGTGCGTTTCCCCATAATGGGGAAGCGCACGGGGCGTAGCGGCCGTAAACGATCGCGAGTTACGGGTGAGTCTCTTACAGAAGGAATAGATCAGGACTTACCTTCTTCATCATCATCGACGACTTCATATTCTGATGCTGAAAATAATGATCGTCCACTAGCGAAGAAAAGAGAAAAGGATAAGTACACACCTTATAAAGCAGGAAATTATAACAGATTTTATGACGAAAACTCGCAGAAGAAAGATTTTATTGTCTTCCTCAATCGCGAAGAAGATAACACTAAAATTACAGATAAGGATAGGTTGGCCATATCTAATGGCATCAGAAAACATTGTGTTTCAGGTGTAATGCATCTGAGGTCAATTAATGCATTCAAAATTGGTATAACTTTCGACCTCCCTAACAACGCTAATGTTTTTCTTAAGAACGAAAAGCTCCTAAACGAATTGAGGATGGTTGGTTCAATACCGGCTGCCGAAACAGAAGCCACTGGGGTTCTCACATCTGTACCTTGCGATTATTCCAATAAAAAAATCTTTCAGCTTATTGCTTCTAGTAAAAAAGTTATTAGTGTGAGACGTTTCATGCGACGGGTAAAAGACGCTCAAGGTGTCGTTTCCTTTCTTCCAACACAGACAGTTGCTGTTACATTTGCTTCAACGCAGCTCCCCGAGTATGTTACTTTAGACCACTGGAGACATGAGGTAGGAGTTTATGTTCCTCCTGTTAAACAGTGCCTGAAGTGCATGAAATTCAACCACATTGCTAAATTTTGTAAAAACAATGAAACTTGCTCAATTTGCTCAGGCAACCATAATTTTAAACAATGTGACAAGTCCAAAACTCAATGTGCTAACTGTGGCGGTGACCATATTGCAATTTCTACCACATGTCCACTTAAAAACAAAACTAGAAGAAAACAAAATAAAAGCAAAATGCAAGATATTCTGATCTTTTAGTGCAGCTCAATTTCCACAGCTAAATTCAAAATACATTGATACTCAAATATCCAATTTAATTAAATCTGACAAATTTATGAATTTATTAGTTGAAGCAATGCTTGAAATATGTTCAAAACCTGATGTGCCAAAAAATTCTAAAAGCATTAGAGAAATTTTAGATAACACTTTTAAGAAAAACACCTTAACCTTTTTATGGATACATTACATATAGTGCAATGGAATGCTCAAAGTTTAATTAGTAATAGGCTAGTTTTAACAAAATTTTTATATGATAACAACATACATATTGCCATAATCTCTGAAACATGGTTGAAACCACATCAATTTTTTTCTATCAAAGGGTACAATATTATTAGAAATGATTGTGGGAACAACCACAATGGTGTTGCAATTTTAATTCATAATATTATAACACATTCTCAAATTACAACTCATTTTGATAGTTCTTTACAAAATGTTTGTGTGAAAATCAAAATTAATAACAATGAATTAAGTGTCGTTAGTTTTACAGTCCATCTAATACAAATCGACCATTTAATAAAAATAATCTAGACGTTTTGCTTAAGTCCATTCCTATACCTATGATATTTGGAGGCGATTTTAATGCTCATCACATGTCTTGGGATGTGTCGACACCCTGCCTCGAGGTAAGGATGTTTTAGATGTTATTGATGAAAATGATCTTGTTCTTTTGAATAATGGCAGTCCCACTACAATTGGTTCTTCATCTTGGCGAGCTAATGCTCTTGATTTAACTTTAGTTTCTCCATCTTTGGCACTTTCATGTGATTGGTCTGTTTATGATTATCCTCTGGGTAGCAGTTATCACTTGCCTGTAATTATAAATTTGGTTGTTGGAAATGAAAGTAATCTACAGAATAATATACAATGCAATAATGTACATTTACCATTTCAGCATAATTACAAATTAGTTAATTGGAAAATATATAGTCAATTAATGGATTCAAATTTAAAAATATTGACTTTAATGCTATGTCTCCACCAGAATCCTACAATTTGTTTTGTAACATAATACATTCTGTTGTTGAACAGTCAATTCCACAGTCTACCTCCACTAATAAATGTAATAATATTGCTAAACCTTGTTTACCAAAACATTCTAAGTGTCCTAGTTTACCCTGGTGGAACTCAAAGTGTTCAGAAGCTGTTCAAAACTCAAAGAATGCTTATATATATTTTAAAACAACCCTTCTGAGGATAATTATATTGAATTTAAGAGATTGCGAGCTTTAAAAAACTAATACTTAAAACAGAAAACCAACAGCTGGATGGAATTGTGCAACTCATTTAATAGATGTACCTCATTGTCATTGGTATGGAAGTACATGCGTAAATTTAATAAATCATTTACTCTTAATAATTCTCTTGATGATAGTTGGATTCCAGATTTTATATGTAAATACACTCCTGACTTTGTTTTGAATGAGCCGTTAAATTATAATAAAACTGATAATATTGGAAATAATTATTTGACTGATCCATTTTCGTATCAAGAACTCCATTCTGCGTTGTTTTCTAGAAGAGATACATCCCATGGTCTAGATGGGATTCCATATATACTTTTAAAAAATTAACCCCAAATTGTCTCATAATCTTTTAAACTTACTTAATCGTATGTGGAAGGAAAACTTTATACCTGAGGAATGGAAAACTGATTGTTTGGTTCCAGTTTTAAAACCTGGTAAAGATAAATTGTTGCCGGATTCGTATCGACCCATAGCTCTTACGTCTTGTATTGGAAAGATATTTGAACAGCTTTTAAAACAACGCCTAGAATTTTATGTAGAACAAAATGGTCTTTTACCTTACAACCAATTTGGTTTTCGCAGAGGTCGGTCTTCTCGTGAAAGCATTTGTCAGCTAGTATTAGATGCTCAACACAGTCTGTATAATAATCAATATCTTTTATGCGTTTTCTTTGATATTGCTGGTGCTTTTAACAGTGTTAATATTTCGGTTCTTTGTAACGAGTTGTCAGTGATAGGGATACCTGGGCAATTAATAAACTGGATACAAGCATTTTTGACCAATAGAAAAGTATTTGTTAAATTTAATAATCATTTATATGGTCCAAGATGCTCGTCGTTAGGAGTATGTCAAGGAGGAATTCTGTCTCCATTAATATTTATCTTATATATTAGACGATTGAATCTTATTTTGGGATCGAATGTAAAAACTTACAATATGCAGATGACTTAGTAGTTTATACATCTGGAATGGATTTAAGTCAATTAGCTTCTACTGTAAATAACGCACTTTCCAGTTTATATAAATACTTTTCATACCTTAATTTAGATGTTAATCCTACTAAATCAAAAGTCTTCATTTTCGGTCGTAAATGTGTAGCTACACCTAATATTTTGTATAACAGAATTCCCTTGCCCATATATCGTGAAGTAAAATTTTGGGTGTAACTTTACTCCAAAACTCTCATGGACAAAATACATTAATAATATAACAACAAAAGCAAACAAGGCTTATAATGTATTAAAATCTGTTTGCGGGACTACTTGGGGAGCAGATCCCAAAATATTGTTAGTGTTATACAAATCTCTCGTTCGTAGTCACTTTGAATATGGTTTTCTTTGTTTTGCTGGAGATAGTAAATTAGTGAATAGTTTGGACAAAATACAAAATAAATGTATGCGCACAATACTAGGTGCCTTTAAAACTAGTCCTATTGTTGCTTTGCAAATCGAAACAAAACTGCCACCCATTAGTGTTCGATTCCGTTATTTGAAAGAAAGATTTATCTTGAAGCTTCATAGTTTGCCTAATAATGATCTTCTTACCAATTTAATTGCTTCTCAATCTGCTCCTTATAAGCAACATATGTTTATTTTGCAAGATTTTTCTTGCTTTTTTCATTCTCTTGAAGAGTTTAATATACATTTGAACGATGATGTTCTTCCTTGTTATGCAGGCACATTCCAAAGTAAATATGCCGCAATGAATATTGTAATTGATTCAAGCTTGTCTTCTAAGGAGGAAGTTTATCTGTTATTGTCAGAATGGACTAATTATAAATTTATTTATACTGATGGGTCCAAAAATAATGATGCTGTATCATTTGCAATTTACCAGACCGAAATCAATAAGGGAGTGGGATACAAAATTAATAAATATGCTAGCATCTTCACTGCTGAAGCAACAGCCATCCTTTTTGCTTTAAAACATATTATGGAAAGAAATCAGTTGAACAAAAATTGGGTAATAGTCAGTGATAGTATGAGTGTCTTAAAAAGTTTGTCAAGTAACAAAATGAATGCTAACATTAACTACCTGATTTTTACTATTAAAGAATTATGGTGGAAGTTATCCTTAACTGACACTGTAGTACAATTCGTTTGGGTACCTTCGCATATAGGAGTCTTAGGTAATGAAAATGCAGATTTTTAGCCAGAACCATTGTTAATATTTCTGATTCATGCTCAAGTTTAACCATCAAGGAGTTGGATGTCGCTTTGCCGTATACGGATATGATATCTAATCTTAAAAGCGCATGATTAGTAATTGGGGAAAACATTGGTATTTTTGTAGAGAAGTTGAAAATAAAGCTCATATATATTCTTTGTTAGACGTTCCTGTTAATAGTACGCCATGGTTCTGCAAGCTTAAACATTTTGTTCATAGAAATTTCTATACTATAATCAATCGAATGCGCATTGGTCATTATTGCCTAAATTTTCATCTTCATCGAAAAATATAGTTTCTTCTCCTTATTGTGATCGTTGTCAAATGAATGAAGTTCAGTCTCTCGACCACATCATTTTCGTTTGCCCGTCCTTCGGCATTCAGCGCCTTGTGCTGATGGATGAGCTGCTTAATATTTATGAGGCATCTAATATAATCCCGCTGTCAGTACCAGATTTGCTAAGAGAGCCTACCACGTATATGTCTTTGTATAAATTTGTACATAACACCATAAATAAGTTGTAAATATTTTAATACAATTTTTAATTTTAGGTTCTTAATGCAGATAACATATAAATGTAAATTGTATATATTTAAAATAAATCTAAATATCGCTACTAGAATATTTCAGGATTGTACTGTTTGGAAAGGACAATAATTAAACTGGATTATGAGATTGAACGTACGGTTTTGACTTAATTAATGGATGATACATACATACTGAAATTGTATAAGAAAATAAAAGTAACTGAAGACATTGAACTCGGATTTGACCTAATATGAATAGTACTTACTGAAGACGTTGACCGGATTGAACTTATGAAAAAGAAAACAAACTACTTATGACAAGGCAGTATGGCTTAGAGCTTTAGCCTGTCCAGATGGACGAAAAAAAAAAAAAAAAAATTGACGAAATGTACCGTTACTTTGCCAGCGAACTAAAAAAGAATACTAAATATTTAATTAGTCAACATGTATGTTATTTATGAATAACTGTGGTAGTTTCAAAGAAGCTTTCCTTACAGAAAAATATAATATGAGTAATATTAGGAAACGTACGGCTGCAAAAAAGTCGAACGAGGTCAGCGAACTTTCGGATGAATGCTACACAGAAAATACCATAAAAGAAAGGGAAGTTGTAAGTAGTAATCGTTTCTGAACCGTTAACTCTTTAATAGCGCTTTGTCGAATTTACTTTGTAAACATAGAGAATGAAAGTACAATAGATCCATTTTACACATATGCTAAACTAAAATACCTTAGAACATAATAATATAAACTGAGATCGTAGCAAATTAAACTTCCAAAAATCTCTATGAATTTGTCTGGAAGAGACCGTTTATTAGCGATAAAACCACCTGATGTTAACCACTACTGTTTTGTTATTTTATTTTTTACTATATCTCTGTAATGTTACCTTTGAGGTGTACATTAAATCATTATTGCATTAATTCATTCTGTATTTGTTTATTTAGCTTAGTTATTTACTTGTTCAATTCTTTGATCTTTTTTCCTTAGGGAGATGGAGCTCCTGCTGAAGCAGAAATTGAGACACTTTCTTTTAAACAAACTGACAATAATGTTATACGGGACACAGAAAGTACACCTTCTAGTTTTTATCTACACATCAAGATTGACCTGGTGTGCTTGACATTACTAGTTTTAGCCCTTTGTACCCGCCTGTACAATTTGCAAGAACCAAAATATATCGTGTAAGTAAGATAATAAAACATAATTGATTTTGAAAGACCCATACTGTGGGTTTAACCCAACAAGTCACATTGAAATGTTAATAGTATTTATTTGAGTTAGAATTTTTCAAGTAACAAGATAAAATTAGGCAGTATTATCTGTAATGAAAAGCTTACATAAGCTTGTTATCACAAAAATAGGATAAATGGATTTAGGGTGAGAGACTCTTTATTATTCTTTGCATACAAATAGTAAATTTATCATTATTAATTAAATCAGTGTGTTATGAAGTCATCTTATACCAGACCAGTAATATTCTGGATAACACTTGTTAAAAAAAAATTGTGTAAAATTTTTTTTTTCTTTACAGGTTTGATGAACTGCATTATGGAAGATATGTGTCTTTGTACACCAAAGGCATATTTTTCTTCGATGCCCACCCCCCTCTGGGCAAGCAGCTGTTATACCTGGCAGGCAAACTTGCTGGCTATGATGGCAACTTTACATTTGACCGGATTGGTTCACCCTATACAGACAATGTGCCCATAGGAGCTTTAAGGCTTGTGCCAGCTGTGGCTGGCAGTTTACTAGTGTCTGTATCTTATCAGTTGATGCTGGAATTGTGCACATATCAGTGGACTGCTATCTTAGCTGCTCTTTTAATTCTCTGTGGTAAGCTATTTATTTTAATAAAAAAAAAAGTTTAAATTATTGTGGTACCTGGCAAGTTAAAGTTGTGGCTCACCCACACACAAAGAGAGTATAATAGATCACTGTGTGGGTTGACCCACATGTGATGATGGCATATGCAACTGTAAAAGTATTAGGAACTTTGAAGTATTTGGAAAATTGCAAATATACATGGTAAATAAAATTTTTGCCCATAGATGTGTATCACTGCTGGACAAAGGCCTTTAGTCTTACTGTTGTCAAATTAATTTTACTTGAGTAGTGATAGAGACCTGGAGTGCCTGTGCCTCTGGAGTTGAATTTATTGAGTATTTTTTATGCTGGCTGACTTACATTTCTGTTACAGAGAACTGTTTCCTAGCCCAGTCCAGATTTATGTTACTGGAGTGCATTCAAATTTTATTTGGACTGTGTGGAATTCTGTGTGCTATAAAGAGTACAAAGAACAATGGTGCCTCTTCAGTTATTTGGCTTTGCATCAGTGCAGTTTCACTTGGCTGTTGTTTTTCGTAAGTACAGTGTTCAATACTTTGGGTGAAACTAATCTTGTGTTAGTAAAGGCACTACAGACACTTATGCCGTTTTGCCACGCCAAACATTAGCAATAGAATTGCATAAGTATACTAATAAATAGATATTAATTCCGCTTCCGTGTGAAAGAACCGAAATAATCAAATTTTTTTTTTTTTTTTACATTAGGAACATTTTGTTTGTTTTAGTTTAATATTATTCATATTAGGAAAATATAACTAAGTATGGTAAATTGCCAGTAACTGGACACATTATACTGAAAATTAATTTGTTTACCTATAAATAGAACCTATTTTAGTATAAGTTGGCCTGTTATTAAAAGGTGGCCAGTTACTAACAAATATCTTTTAGTGACATATTTTTAATAACGGTTTACGTGTATTGACTTCGAAACGGCTTAATATAAAGTCAATAATAAAATGAGTTGATATTTCGATTATTAACTCACTAACCTACATGATTCAATAAACCCATAAACTTTTCCAGCGTAAAATACTCGGGTTTGTACACCTACTACCTGGCGGTGTTCATAGTGGGCCAACAAATCTGGCAACGGATCGGGGAGACGGACTCCACTCTGCGGCTGCTGTTGTCGGCGCTCTGGCGTGTGTCGGTGCTGGTGGCGCTGCCGGCCGCCGTGTACGTGGGCGTGTTCTACGCGCACTTGGCGATGCTGCCGCGGGCGGGACCACATGACAGTGTCATGACGAGCGCCTTTCAGGTTACCACTTATTTAATATATTTATAGTTTGCCGTTTTTATAAGCATAATTTCTAAAATCTGGTAATTTTATTTCAGGCGTCGCTGCAAGGGGGTCTCGCCAGCATCACACGCGGACAACCGTTACACGTGGCGCACGGCTCGCAGATTACCTTAAGGTATCTACGTATTCCGTTACATCCATGTCAATTTTGTGAAATTTCTAATGTATTGCATTTTCTTGCCCTTCGCAAACCGGTACCGCGTGTACGCGAGATCTCTCTACCTCACAGGCCTTATATACATATATCATCATCATCATCAATAGTCATTCCCTCAATACTGAGGTTCGTGACATCATGTGCTTCTGTTGAAGGCCAGGTTCCTCCATAGGCTTCTGTCCCTTGCTAAGCGCATTACATATATACATATATAATCTTTGAACTTTCCTTGCACAATGGCGCTCTAACAAATATATGGACGCACGTTCGCGAGGTGTTTATGACGTTGGCTTGAACACTTCACACAAGTTTAAACCCCGCAGGCACACTCACGGCCGCACGTGCTGGCTCCACTCGCACGCGCACGTGTACCCGGTGCGGTACGCGGACGGGCGCGGCTCCTCGCACCAGCAACAAGTGACCTGCTACAGCTTCAAGGACGTCAACAACTGGTGGATCGTGAAGCGGCCCGACGTGGCGTCGCTGGCCGTGGCGCGGCCGCCGGACGCCATCCGACACGGCGATGTGGTCCAGCTGCTGCACGGCATCACCAGTCGCGCGCTCAACTCGCACGATGTAGCCGCGGCGTCGTCGCCGCAGTCACAGGTAGGGTTGCCAACCGTCCTGCGTGATCCTCCCTGGCCGGCCCCCCAAGCCCGATTTGGCTGGTATTGCAGTACTTTTATGTACCAGTTATGTACTTTATGTACCAGGTCTTAAAATTGTATGTACCTCTTTAGTTTAGAAGATATTGGCCATTAAAGGTGGGCCGGCTGTAGAATGTATTCCCTGGCCGGCCCCCGCCCGAAACAGACGATATCCGCCACTTCAAAATATGAATGTCAGTAACAAAATAATGTACCTATCATGTACCTTCTGAATATACCATTTTTTTGTAAAGTAAATGCCTTATACGTTTTTTTTTCATAGATTAAACTATTTGCGTACAAGCGCCTGTGAAAAGTTAATAGCAACATTAAAAAATGTAAAAGTCAATTGAAATGGCCCACCTTGATTTAGAACTGAAAGATCATACTGCGTAAAAATTATCTTTGTTAATATTATACACTTTATTTAAAATATTACTTAGGTTAGATTTTTTTATTCGAGTTTGAGTTTAACGACTACCCTACACTAAAATATTCCTGAATTGCAAAAAGGCGCGTAAATGTTTTTTTAAAGTAGATAATGGACATAACACGCAGCATTATCATGATTTTTAGTTCATATTCAAGCTGGGCCATTTTGATTAACCTTTACATTTTGTAATGTTGCTATTAACTTTTCACAGGCGCTTGTACGCAAATAGTTTAATCTATGAAAAAAAAACGTATAAGGCATTTTATTTACAAAAAAATGGTATATTCAGAAGGTACATGATAGGTACATTATTTTGTTACTGACATTCATATTTTGAAGTGGCGGATTTCGTCTGTTTCGGGCGGGGGCCGGCCAGGGAATACATTCTACAGCCGGCCCACCTTTAATGGCCAATATCTTCTAAACTAAAGAGGTACATACAATTTTAAGACCTGGTACATAAAGAACATAACTGGTACATAAAAGTACTGCAATACCAGCCAAATCGGGCTTGGGGGGCCGGCCAGGGAGGATCACGCAACCGTCCTGCTATATGCGGGACGTCCCGTTTCTGGGGCCCTAGAGCATGCGTCTCGCAAGGAGTCCACGCGGGACGCCGATTGTCCCGTTTTCAGACTAGACTACATTATCAGCACCAAAACGAGCACTATGATTTGCATGTTAAAATAATTTTGTTAATGTGAGAACTTGGTAGATGTGATTAAATAATAGTTATTTGTTATACAAGGGTGCAAAATTGTATTTTAACTGCGAGTGTGGGATTGAAACTCGAGCAAGCGAATGGATTCTATAGTTTAACCACGAGCAAAGCGAGTGGTTTTAAAAAATAATCCTGAGCGTAGCGAGTGTTTCAATACACGAGAATTAAATTACAATTGCACCCGTGTGTAACATAAAACTTTTCCCCTCACTACAGCGAGGAAAGTGTAACATGCAAAAAAAAAACGTTTTGAAATCGCATTGACTTCTTCTTTGCGTTTAGATACATTCAACATTTTTACAAAAGGTGCCTTTAGCTTGGTTAGCTTGTGGTGGCCAGTACGATTTTCGAATGTTCTAATTCGATTTTCAACTCGGTGCGTTAGCGAGGCTCGCCCGCGCCCGCCGTGAGTTGCTGCAAGTGAGCTGTACTTCGCGAATTTAGACGTGACGAGAAGTCAACTTACTTTAATCGCTAGTGGATAAAATGCGTTTTTACCCTCTCGTATTAAAGGATAAACAAGCGCTTTACGAGCTAGTGAGGGGAAAAAGTCTGTTAACTATAACTTACCTACTTTGTTATATGCAACGATCACAGGTTAACACACTTTTAATATTGTTCTTACATTTCTCTCTGGGATTGGGGGTTGTACATTCGATGTCCGGTCCCGCGGTTTTAAGCCTGGTCGCGCCATGTGATCGTGAATGTACCGCGAATGTCTGAATCAGAGTTGGCAACCCTAGTTACAGGTCACATACAGTTTGGAACATTAACATAGCTTCAAGGGGTGAACATTTGAACAACTGGTGTAGGCGTAATGTTCGAGTTCGAGTGCTGGCATATTGGTCATAGCCTAGCATTTCTGACGGTGACATAGCCGTCCATAGTAGTCTTATATTGTATGTAATCGAATCTATTACATTAAATTCGATTGCGCACGACGCGCCACCAAGTGGTAGACAAGTCTAATATTCTATGTGTTTTTAGGCAGAAACGTTTGTTAACGAAACTGTAATCTTTATATATATTATAAACAGTTAATTTATAATTGAAGAAAAAATGTAAAAAGCCTACAGAGGCTTTTTCCTATTTTCCACAGGTGATAGAGCAATGGGCATGAATCACAGTCGCGAGTTTGACCCTCAAATGTATGAACATTACAGGAGGTATCGTGCTACATAGACTACAACGTGTCGATGCCGGCACAAAACCTGTGGCGCGTGGAGATCATCAACCGCGCCAGCGAGGACGCCACGTGGGACAGCATCCGCTCGCTGGTGCGGCTGCGGCACGAGGGCTCGGGCGCCGCGCTGCGCTTCAGCGGCCGCCAGCTGCCCGCCTGGGGCTTCCACCAGCACGAGGTGCGCCACTTCCGTCTAGCTGATAGATGTTCCAACTTAGAACTGGCACTCGAAGTGTACTAATTGCTACATACGTACCTTATTATAATAAACACAAATGCCTGAATTCAAGCTTATAGGAGAAAATAGTAGCTTTAATAGTTACCTAACGCCATTTACCTTCTGGAGTAAAATGACTTTTCATATTTGGACTGGACTGGCTGATCCACGCCCAACCCGAACCGCTTAACCTAGATAGCTTATTATTTCTTAATAGATAGTTTATATACCGTAAACACCCATTAAAAAGGGGTTTTTGGAAATTCCACCATTAAGGGGGTAGAAAGTTTGTATGGGGATTGTGTAAACTTCTTATTCCAATAGGTACATTAAAAGTAATTTTTTGAAATTAATCCCCTAAGTTAGATGTTGGTCGAGACTTTGCTATTAGGCTGTTCGCGGAAACTACTCATTTTAGCTTGATTTCAACAATCCTTTGTCTATTTCAGGTTGTCGCCGACAAGGTGCTTACTCACCAGGATACTGTATGGAACGTCGAGGAGCATCGCTATACTAAAGGTAGGTAACGCCCTTTCTATGCATCTATGCGAAAAGACGGAGGCACATGGCAACAGACTTAATGTTCCTAATTAATCCACTACAAATTAGTTAGGTACCTACAAAATTTATAGTCAAATTAACGGTCGGACTACGGTCTTAATTTAAATATCTTAGTCAAGAAGTACAAAAAAATTACATACCTACCTACATATCATAAACGTACACGATCCGAAAACTATTTAAGTAACCTATTTTTACTAAAATATTTTTTTCCTAACTAGTGCGTAAAAAGTGCACTTTGTGAACGCTTCGTGTGCGGAAATTTCACTTTTTAAGGCACTTGTTATGAAAAATTGGGTTCGATACACGTGTAAAAACTTCTTTAAGACTCGAGTGATTGTCACCCTCGTTTCACTTGGGCTCCAACTTTCACCCTCGTCGAAAAAAATTTTTCTGTCACTAGTATCGAAATGTACTGTTTTATACAGAGGCAGATCTTTTCAAATGAAAGTAGCGAGTCGATTTATCCTATGGCCCATAGATCGCACTGATCCTTAGTTACTCTTTTTCTACTTTGCGTTGTTTCGAGTGTAGTCGGTGCATGTTTTGGTTTTAAGTACTTACACGGACTCTACTCTCTTTTTAGAGTTTTTATTTCCGGTTCCATTATTTTTTTCGAGTATCAGCATCCGTCAAATCCGTCTTATTAACTTGAGCATGACTTCACGTTATTATCGACTGACCCTGTGCTGATAAATTTTCTTTGTTTTGCTTAGCTGAGGACAGGAAAGAGCGGGAGCGCGAGCTGGTGTCTGCGGAGATGATCCCGCCGAGCAACACGCAGCTGACCTTCTGGGAGAAATTCTTCGAGCTACAATTCAAGATGGCGGCGCACTCCGCCGACGCCCCCGCCGGCCACATGTTCGCCAGCGAGCCCGCCGACTGGCCGCTGCTGGCGCGCTCCATCGCCTACTGGCTCTCGCCGGACTCCAACGTGAGCCTCCAACCGCCATTGTCATTCGACCATGATCTTGTGGTCGGCCCTGAAAACAGTCATAGTACCTAGTTATTTATGGGACTCATTAAATAAATATTTCGGACATACTTACACAAATCGACCTAGTCCCACGGTAAGCTCAATAAGGCTTGTGTTGCAGGTACTAGACGACGATATATACCGGGTGCGGCCTGTAATAGGAGCAAAAATTTTAGGGATCGCTTCTATACCACGAACGTAACAACATTTGTTCTACAACTTTAGATAATTGGGTAATTTATTGCTTGTGATTTTTTCGAACAAACTAAATATTATTTTCAATGAACAGCATCCAATAGTCGAGTTGACGTTTACTGTCAGCCTACAAACTTTATAGTTTTCGCAATACATTACTTGCTTTGAAAATATTTTTTTATTAATATTTATTAAACTATTAGTTACTTTCAAAAGTCGTAGAACAAATGTTGCTATGTTTGTGGTGTAGAAATGATGCCTAAAGTTAATGCTCCTATTACAGGCCACACCCGGTATAATAAATAGATACATATAAATACTTAAATACATAGAAAACACCCATGACTCAGGAACAAATATCTGTGCTCATCACACAAATAAATGCCCTGACTGGGAATCGAACCCAGGACCTTCGGCTTCATAGGCAGGGTCACTACCCACTAGGCCAGACCGGTCGTCAAATGTCGGTCGTCATTAAATGTCCTACTTTACCCCATCGTGGGTACATGTTGTTTTGTGATTATAGCACTACTGCAGCGCCATAGATATACTTATCTTCAAACTTATTGTGCCTTACAGTTTGTTATTTCAGTACCAAACCTGCTTTTACTGAAACCGTGGGTAATGCAAATATTAACTTTTGATGACGCCTTGATTGATCAAATTGAGGTTCTTAATTGAACTTTCCTTTCATTCTTATTAAAGATATGAAAACGGAGACTAAGATGTAAAACGCCATATCCTACGCCATGAAATAACAAGCTTCAATATTTTGACTACTATAGGTACGTATACGTACGCTTTAAACATTGTATTCCTCTGTGCGTCAGGCCCAAATCCACCTGATCGGCAACCTGGTGACGTGGTACTCGGGCTCGCTGGGCGTGCTGGCCTTCGGCGCGCTGGGCGGCGCGGCGGCGCTGCGGCGGCGGCGCGCGCCCGGCCCGGCCCCCCCGCGCCTGCTGGCGGCCGGCCGAGTGCTGTTCCTCGGCTACTGGCTGCACTACCTGCCCTACTTCTTCGTCGACCGCACCCTGTTCCTGCACCACTACCTCCCGGCGTACGTCTTCAAGATCCTCCTCCTGGCCTACGTCGTCGAGCACGTGCACCGCGCCCTGCGGCCGCGCCCCCTGGCCAACGTGTTTGTCGTCGCCGTGGCCGTGTGGTTCGCGTACGTCGTCGTGACCTTCAAGAAGTTCAGCGTCCTCAATTACGGAAACGTCGATTTGACCGAGAGCGAGCTCATGAATCTCCGCTGGAAGGACACGTGGGATTTTATATTGCACAAAAAATAGTTGAATGTCTACAAAATAACCTTTAAGTCTGATACAAAATACTAAATAGGTATGAGCCATTCCCAAAGTCTCGTCACAACTTGTTTTGGTAAGTTAATAATTTATTTATGTATGAAAATATATTTTTAATGGGATTTATTGTAATAATTCAGTATTATAAAAAGTTGTATGTTTTAGCAACATTTGTATGTTAAATGCTCTTTAGGTTTAAGAAGTACCTACGTATTAAATGCGTATTTGTAGATAATGCACAAATATTTGTATGTATTGTAAAACTGAACTTATAGGCACAAGTAATGTTTGTTATAATTTGAATGCATAATATATGTACCTACTTACAAAAACTACAAGGCCAATTGAAATGGCAGAGCAACACATTCATGATCATGACTGAGGTCAGAACGTGAAGTGTCAAACACTGAGTTTATATTTATGGTAAAAACCAAAATTGGCCTTTGCTTTTTGATTTTTACTAAACTGAGATTATTACGAAACTACGAAATTGGCTTTTTTTTATACTGTAAAAACAATTTACCAAAAAACAGCGTGTCTCATCCATAATGTACTTTGATGATGATGACACACACATGTTACACATTCGAACAAGATTCATTTAAATGATACCTATCATATAAGCAATATATCTTTATAGAGAAAACATTGAATAAATCTATTGGAATGTTTCAGACAAATAGACCCAAAAGTGATAACATTTTAGGTTTTCAAAAATTGCAAATTAAAAAAAAATTATAGTCTTTAGATTCCTTACATTTTTCTGAAGAATAAAAATGTATGCTAAACTACATATATACTAATGCATTATTTTACGATCATATTAATAAATTTTCCATACTTTAATATGGCTAAGTATCATTTTGTAAGGAGCATTTTGAGCGGAAGTGCGAGTTTCTGACTTTTGTTTAGCTTTTACGCAATTCAACCCATAGCGATATTTGATCCCCACCACAAAATAAAACGATTAATACCATAAATTAAAAAAAAAATCGTTTCACCTATTAGGCTGCGTTACCACGCGAATGTTTTTAAAAACCAATAGAATCACATTATTTGCCAAGTATACGGAAATGGAGTATTTCTATTTGCTGTTAACAAACACATCCTCGCTCATCTCTAGTGGAAACGCATCCTTATTGAAAATTTCGCAGTCACTGCAATCAGCGATAAAACGCTGTATATGATGCTTGCATCGCATGTATTATAGTAGTTTAAAAAAAGTTAGCAAATCTTATAAAATTGCAAGTTCTCATTCACATAAGTCTTAATAGTTGCTGTTACTTAAGTGGCTAAGCGGTTGAAGTGATCAAAATGAGGTCAACACATCTCTATTGTCAAGAGAATAAGAGCGCGTGTAGGCCATTTTGGACACTACACTGACACTGGACTGTACCTAATGTTTTTATGCTATTACACATGTCTATTTTGTAACTGTAATATATTTGTCTAAATACTCATTTTTTATATATTGAATTTTTGTATTTTATCTTACATGTAGATCAGGGATCTTCGCCATCCCATGGCTGACGGCAAAATGATTCAGGATATGAAACACCTATGTGCAGGCTTGAGTCAATATAACTTGATGCCATGTTGTACCTAGTTTTATTGTCTTGAGACATTGGCATTTATACCAATAAAGGTTAGCTATCCCTGATATAGAGTATATCAATACACCTTTGCCTTGGTGGTGATACAATTTTAAAACATGTAAATGATAAAATAAAAGTATATTGAAAATTTTATTGTATTTAATAAAATAAAATGCTTAACGACGACTTCCTGAAGGTTCCACTTCCATGGGCTGAACTTGATGAATGAACACAGATTCCACCTCAAGTGGAATCACTTTCTGCCTCAGCACAGCAGTAGTTCCGGGTGCATATCTGTATGAACCTTGTTTCTTGCCCTATAATAAATAGAATGAGATCAATTTGTGTAAAACATAAAATTTAAAATTTGCATATATGTAGTCTTTGATTAGCCTTCACTAATTCTTGTTTTAATTCTTGTTTATATGGTACCTTCACATTAGCTTCTTCAAAAGTCCTTAAGTACTGGGCTGGCCCAGTGGTGCGGATAACACACAGATCCACATTAGAACCTGAGCCCAAGTCATTGAAAATACCAGCAGCAATGGCATCTCTGACCAATTTCTTGCCCTGTTCTTCATTCATGTTGGGCTTCCACCCTGACTCAAACACAGACATGGCTGCTAAAGATCCAGAACCTGGAAAATATTTACAAAAAATACATTATTAAGACAAAGTCACAGATTAAACAAAACAATAAACTGTTATATACCAATTAAATTTTTGCCCTAATTTATACCTAAGGTAGGTAGGACTCAAGAAACATGAAAAAATAAAAATGTTTTTTATGCAGTTAATATTGGTTTCCCACCCCTGGTTTAAACAATACATGATGGCCTTGTGAAACATGTAAATATGATATTACAATAAATTTTAAAAATATATTTTGAAATCAGCAGGAAAAAACATTACACACGACTACATACCCATAGTAGCATAAGGCAATTTATCAACAGATCCATGTGGATAAATGCAGTAGATATGTGGTCCTGTACGATCAACACCACCCAGTACAAGGGCAGCACCAATATGCCCCTGATAGCGGAACAGCATGCGCTTGAGAAGCGTGGCTGCAGTAGCTACTGGGACCTGGCGGCCCGTATGGAGGCGCTGCAGCTCCAGCTGCGACGCCACCGTCTGCGTCGTCATCTCCGTATCCGCTGCTGTGCCAGCGCCACAACAATACATGTTGCCAGCTAAATAGTGGATCTTCTCACAGTTCTTATCTGACACGATAGTATTCTCGGTGGCACGGGTATCCGCACCCAGGATCACGCCATCGGCGTAAATGATACCCACAATTGTGGTACCAGTTTTAGTTGCTGTGGGCGCTGGGAACCCTTTAGAAGCAAGGAACGCATTGCTGTAAGTAATAAAAAAGATACATTAATTTGTTACATAGGTATGATGACTATTAAAAAGATCTCAAAACACAACATACCGCTGGAAATTTTCAAAGGAAAATCCAGGAGCTGGTACTTCCGGAAGTAAAACCGAAGCCATATCTATAAGGGATTTGTTAAAATTTATAGTATTTTCGTGTAGTCGGTGTAATTCGTAATTTAATTTAATGCAAAATTTGTAAGAAATGTGATGACTTGCACCGCTTGTCAAAATTTCGTTGTTAGTCGTTCACAGATAATGAAAAGTGTATTTTGTTCCATGAAGTCTATGAATTTAACGTAAGCGTTCAAAACTTGGTATTAAACATCTTCAACATTTTTTTTTTTTACTTTTTTAACCTGGCACACTATTACAAACGAGGCAGCACGTCATTGGCTCATTCGTGGATCGTTCGCTTCTTAGCATTGAAGTCATTACGTTAGTAAGAAATAAGGGTTATAGTTCTATAAAATATGTGGCATATAAATCTTGTTGGTTCTCTTAAATACAAGCGACCAATAAACGGTGGACGAATTGTCTTTACACGCCTCTATTATTTTCTGTCATTTTTATGTCAAATTAGGAAGACTAACGCGATGTTTAGCAGATTTTTTACAAAAAATATTCCTAGTATTTAAATAATATTAGTTCCTAAGTAGCAAAATGTTAACGAATTCTGCGTATGTGATTTTAGTTTATACTTTGTCGGCAGTAGTTTTAGCACTAGCCGGTCGTGACTTTTATCAAATCCTCGGCGTGTCTCGTTCGGCCAACACGAATGAAATCAAAAAAGCTTACAGAAAACTGGCAAAGGCGCTTCATCCGGACAAGAATCAAGATGACCCAAATGCATCGCAGAAGTTTCAAGACCTGGGTGCGGCGTACGAAGCACTTTCTGACCCTGAGAAGCGCGAACTCTACGACCGCTGCGGCGAGGATTGCCTGAAGAAAGACGGGATGATGAATAACAATGATCCCTTCGCAAGCTTCTTTGGGGACTTTGGTTTCCACTTCGGTAATGAGCCGCAGCAGCATGAAACGCCGCGCGGGGCGGACATCACCATCCAGCTCACAGTCACACTTGAAGAACTTTATAATGGAAATTTTATTGAGGTAACCAAATTTTGAAACCTAAGCCGTACTCCATGGTCATAAACCTATAGGACTTTTAGTATCTGCATTTAAATTAAATTAAAGTATATTTAGCAAGCATATGTTATAAAAGTTTTGTAGTGTTGTAAGGTAGCCTGAGAACAAGATAAAAATGCTGTTAATGTATCTACCAACTCTTTAGTAATAAAACAAAATCAACAGAATTTCTAAAAGGCATCCTCTAAGTTCTAAAGAGTGTCAACAAAATTTGAATATAATTAATTACATAATTCCATAAAAATACAAAGAAATACTTCTTCCGTTTTATTCCAATATGTTTAAATATATGAGATTATTATAGAGATTTTGATAATGATGTATAGAAATAAACAATGTCACAAAAGAATTATTAGGTATTCAGTGTAATATGAAATCAACTAAAATATGGGCGTAAAAATGTATTAATAATAGTTATGACCTTCTATTTGTACAGATTACGAGAAATAAACCAGTAATAAAGCCAGCCTCCGGCACACGCAAGTGCAACTGCAGACAAGAGATGGTGACCCGTAACCTCGGCCCTGGGCGCTTCCAGATGATGCAGCAGACTGTGTGTGATGAGTGCCCTAATGTCAAGTTTGTCAATGAGGAGAGGCTACTTGAGATTGAGGTAAATATATATTTAAGAATAATAATACTACAGAATAATATTATTCTGTAACCATTCCTACTAAAGGACCTCCATTCCATGTCATTTAGATTCTAATGTATGATATGACAAACAATTGGGTTTGACTTGGCAGACTTTTTATCTTAACTGGTGGGACAAGATCACAGAAAACCCATAAAGTATGTTTGTTATCATTATATCAAAGATTGTTAACCAAAGCACACAAAGTGAATTCATGAAAAATCAGTGCCTTTGCTCCAATTGTGACTCCAGCACACCTAACCTAACCTAAGTCATAAAGATCAACATACACTAGGACCTCTTTAATCCGAACCCTGAAAATTTAACCCCCGTTCGGATCCGTGGATCGTTCGGATTATAGTATGAAGAATTTATAAGGTATTTTGTATGAAATAAAACAAACAATATAGTGAAGTTTTAATTTTTGAGAAATAGTCAAAGTAACGTGTTTTCTTTTCTTTGACGTAGAAGCCATGATTTAAACACAAATTACATATACACTGTTGAGATGCACAAATCACGCAATAACAACACAAAATCGCGGGTGGGTAGAAAAAACAAAAGTGCATATCACCTGAAGAAGCGGTTGGGAAGGGCCGTTCGGATTACAGAGGGGTTCGGATTAGAAGGGGTTCGGATTAAAGAGGTCCTGCTGTACTTAGACATACTTACACTGCATAAAATTGTATTTTATATGCTCTAGAATATAAAGTAACATTGTCTATTTAGACCCTAAATTAACATGTTCACTGTCCTGTGAACCTTATGACTTTGTAATAAAGGCTAGCCGTGGCCCCACATTGGGGCATGGACAGTGAATGTGTTAAGATACAAATCTTGCTCTCAACAACCGCTGAGCTGGCGCTGGCTCTCCAGCCATGGCAACTTCTATTAGATTTTATGCAGTAATGTAAATAAGCTGTTATTGTTTTATTTCCATGCAATTAAAGTGTATAAGTGTCTACAATATACTATTATCCTATATCAATTTTATTAGCCTTTAAGTGTAATTGTGGCCACAATTGTGTAGTGTAATTTGTGGGATGTACTTTAATAATAAAATGAAATAGAGACAAAATTTATAAAGAAAATAAAATAAAATTAAGCCATACAATAAAATATTAGATAATGCCTAAATATCCTAAGACCTGTATTCATTATAAGTGGTATGGCTTTTGACAACCTTCATCTCACTACTACTATAATAAAATAAATATTTCGGGACAATCTTACACAAATCGACCTAGTCCTACGGTAAGCTCAGTAAGGCTTGTGTTGTAGGTACTAGACGACAATATATATAATAGATAGACGCATATAAATACTTAAATACATAGAAAACACCCATGACTCAGGAACAAATGTCTGTGCTCATGACACAAATAAATGCCCTGACTGGGAATCGAACCCAGGACCATCGGCTTCATAGGCAGGGTCGCTACCCACTAGGCCAGACCGGTCGTCACTATAGGTACTGCATATGTCGCTGTAGGTGGAGGTGGGCGCGCCGGACGGACACCAGTCGCGGCTGCGCGGCGAGGGCGAGCCGCACATGGACGGCGAGCCCGGCGACCTCATCGTCGAGCTGCGCACGGAGCGCCACCCGCGCTTCACGCGTAAGGGGGACGACCTCTACACCAATATTACCATCTCGCTGCAGGTACCTGCTTTTTTATCGCCTTTATAGAAGGTCCCGTTGACGCGGTTTGTTGCACGGTCAGTGTCAAATAGTTAATGGCAACCAAAGTGGCCAAATATATTTATACAGATCTTTATTTATATAGGAGCAAGGATGTGTTACGATATATTTGGACATAGTGACTGCACATTGCGCAAAATAGAAACATTATAGAAAGCAGTGCTGTGACGGTGCATCAAGTTTAGTGGGCACTAGCAGTACCGCCGTTTGAAACCATTCCCAATTGGAATAGAGTTGGTTTTCTTTTGGTTCATTCAATTTAAAAAATAAAACTATATCATACACTATTACATAACAAATAATGTTATTGAGTTAATAACTTGTTTAAAAACAAAATAATGAATCATTATTTTCTATATCGCTGTGATATTAAAATAAAGCTGAGAAATTGAATTCATACTTATTTAATCTTTATTATAATATAGGTATTACAATACATAGGACATAGAATATGGTACATAGTACATACAAGTACTTAAAGTTTTAGCAACTCTTTCTTATCTAAGCTATAATTTTATTGAAACGGTACGCACGTGTGATTAAAAGAACCGTAATTGGCTTAGTTTACTTATGTTACGTATAAGCGTTTTTTATCGATAAAGCCATATGTATTTGCGGCCATTCAAATATTTGTGTATTGTGATGTGTTGAGAGTTCTGACTATTGGATTTTCTATCTGTATTTTTGTGGTATTGTATTGGTAGTTATGTCGTTCTTCATGTTGCGTGAGACTTTGTGGACATAACACTATATACTATTAAGTATAATTTATATCTTATTGCAATCAATAAATAATCATAAAATTGAGATAAATTATAAGCATATAAGAATAACACAAAGATTTCAACCATTATAGTTTCAACACTTTCAAAAATGAATGGATAAAGACAAGCAATTAATAAGAACACTTTAGATTAATATTAGCAATTAATAATAAACAATAACCAGATGTCTTGCATCTTCAAAAACGAATACACGCAAATATACGACCACTATCTTTACCCCTTTTAATAAAGGGTGAACACTATTAAATTGTCGCCTACATTTTTACTTTGCTAGCGTGTTGCATCGAACCTTTTTTGAATATTCTTTTAAAATTTTAAATTTAGAAGGCTCGTAATATATTAGACAACCATAAAATGTTCATTTGTTTTTTATTTATGAAAATGGCGTTACACGAAAAAAATGTTCGCGAATTAATTTTGCAAGAATTCAGTAAAAATCCTCATTTATCAACTTTAGATCTGGCAAAATCTTGTCAAACAACTCGGAGGACGGTTCAACGAACCCTAAAAAAATTAAACAAGGTGAAACTATAGATAGGAAGCGGCGTGAAGGTCAACCCACCAGAAAATCTAATGTTAAGTTACAATCAAAGGTGTGCAAGCTATTTGATAAGAATCCGAGTATCTCTTCCGGGATGTGGCGAAAAAGTAGGCACTAGTCAAGCAAATGTCCAAAAATTAAAAAGAATGCGGCATTACAACATATAAGAAGCAAAAGGCTCCCAAGAGAACTGTGGATCAATATAATCGTGCGGTTAGACGTTCTAGGTTATTGTATACCTTGTTGATTGAGAAAAATGTTGCCTAATTATTGACGATGAAACCTACGTCAATGCAGATTTCAAGTCTATACCAGGTAACCAGTACTATTCCTCTCGTGACATCTCGAATCTTGACGAATCGGAAAAGGTGATCCCGGTAGAAAAATTTGCAAAATACCTTGTTTGGCAAGCTATATGCCAGTGCGGCATGAGGAGCTCACCATTTATCCCTACCGGGACAATTAACACCGATATTTATATATCAGAATGCTTGAAAAAGAAACTGTTACCATTCATAAAGAAACACACTTCCTCAACATTGTTTTGGCCAGATTTAGCAAGTTGCCATTATTCGTCTCGAACTTTGGAATGGTATAAGGCGAATTCAGTCGAGGTAGTGCCTAAGGAGAGTAACCCACCTAACTGTCCCGAACTTCGCCCCATCGAAAAATATTGGGCTAATATAAAAACTAAACTGCGAAAAACTTGCCAACCTGCCACTTCATTACCAGATTTTCAACGAAAATGGATTAAATGCACAAAATTGTTA
This sequence comes from Grapholita molesta, assembly GCA_022674325.2. Classification (NCBI taxonomy): domain Eukaryota; kingdom Metazoa; phylum Arthropoda; class Insecta; order Lepidoptera; family Tortricidae; genus Grapholita; species Grapholita molesta. The sequence goes on along the minus strand of CP053124.2, from coordinate 14,007,691 downwards.
AGCGATGATTCCGTGCGAAATTCAATGAATCACGTCAAAAGTAATGTCCGGAAATTTTCTCGTCGTTCGATGAAATAGCCCTAATATTTTTTAAAATGATTTTACGCTGTATAAAATTAGTCATATAAAGAATTTTGAGCACTTTGGATTTTTATTTTGTCGTCTGTAGCATGTTCGACCTGCGACAATTTAATAGTGTTCACCCTTTAGTGGCATCTAAAGCTCAGTTTCCCATGGCCACGATTTCTCACGTTCAAAAGGATAAGTATTCGTTCCATTCGCAGGACGCGCTGTCAGGCTTCACGCTAGAGCTGCCGCACTTGGACGGGCACAAAGTGTCCGTGACGCGCGACAAGGTGACGTGGGCGGGCGCGCGCGTGCGCAAGAAGGGCGAGGGCATGCCCAACTTCGACAACAACAACTTGCACGGCAACCTGTACATTACCTTCGACATCGAGTTCCCCAAGCAGGACTTTGATGAACAGGAGAAAGAAGGTACTTATTCATGTTTATTTTAACGTTTATAAACAAGATACTGCTGCTCAGACGGTTTACCAGGTACAGTCAAGGGGTGTCATAGATATGTAGACATATTTTATCTTTAGCCCCTTAAAATAAGGTGTAAAATAGTATACATATTTATAGTTTTGACTGTTATAGTAGTATGTTGCAGTGTTAAGTCCATTAAGGCCTAATTTATGTTTATTTTAACGTTTGTAGACAAAGACGCTGCTGCTCAGACGGTTTACCGGTACAGTCAAGGGGTGTCATAGATATGTATACATATTTTATCTTTAGCCCATTAAAAAAAAAGTGTAAAATTGTATACATATTTATTCTCTTGAGTGTAATAGTAGTATGTTGCAGTGTTAAGTCCATTGAGGCCTAGTTTTCCTGTGTTGGAAGTCGCTTTCCTAACAAATTGTGGTGCGAAATCTTTGGATAAGGTTTCTTTTTTGAGCCATTGCAAATGGCCAGAACAAACGTTTGAGAACTGATTTGATTATGATTACATTGTTGCTTGATGCGTGTTGTCACGGTTGTAGTTCAGCAAGTCTGATAATAGGATTTGTTGTTATAAAACTTATTTGAAAACATTTGACGTTCGTCAGACGCCAAAGGTTATTGTAAGCAAACGAAAATAAACCTTACCTCTCAGTACATAGGTCCAAGACCTCGACTTGATATCAAGTCGTGGCGTGTAGGGCACGAAATGTTCAGACTTCATGTGAAGTCTACGGCGGCGAAAGGGTTAATGGCCCCATCTACAACATGACATTTTGAATAGACAATGTTACGTATGTCAATCCTGCGTACGTGACATTGTTTGTGGTTGTGATGTATACATAGATATTTGCATGACGGATTATGATATATTTGGAAAAAACAATAATTAATACCTGATGAATGTAAAATGCTAACGATGGATTATTTTTCCTTGTTACAGCCCTTCGCAAGATTCTGAAACAGTCACCAAATAATAGAGTGTATAATGGACTTTAGTAGCTGCTAGGTGCTACTGCCTGTTTAAATTATTGAAATAGTAGAATTGAATGCAATGGTATGAACAAAGTCTTGTTTTAAACCCAGGGTTTTGTGTCGTATGTGGATGTGGAAAACCATGTGATTGTTTTTGTAAAATAAACTTTTACCAATAAACTATGTTTTTTTTTTTTTTGCCAAATTTTATTTTGCTGTCATGTGCATGTCCTGCAGTGTCCAGAGTAGTTACAGTCAGCACCACTACATGGTGTAATAATTATATACCATTAATGTAATATGCTGCAGGATTATTATTTTTGACTCAAGAGTAACACTCTAACTCTAAAGGGCCTTAACAGTACAGATAAAAATAAACTACAGATAAAAATTGCCATTTTGCATTTATTTGTCTTTTGATACATACAATATACAGTGGCGGCGTCAAGGGAGGTGGGCGGTCCATCAACTACCACTTACTCGTCAAAGAACGTGCAGATGATGTCCCTATACCATATGTATAAGCTTTTATTTCCTTAATAACAAATTATAGCAACTGCATGCAAATTGTAGGTAGCTAAAGTACAGCTGAATAATCCAGGACCTATCAACAAAAGCCTTATCCATTTTTCTGCATGTGGTTTTGTGTGTGAAATATCGTAGAGGGAGGACAGATACAGTCTTTTAGTTAATATGTTTTATGATAATGATAAAGCATGTTTCATATTCGAACCTTAGTTTAAGTATCAATACAAAACTGCCTGGATAGTTAAGCAACCCTGCAATGCCACTGAATATCTAATCAGTACAAAATATAACAACCTAATAAATAGACTCTCAACATATTCAACAGCTACAAAACATATGTATTGTAAATATATTATGATATAAACATGCAAATCATGGTGGATCATCATCGAGGTGGGTTTACTAAATGGGGCAGCAAGGGCAGCTGTTAGACCAAGTTACGAGAAAATGGTCTGAGGAAAGGTATCACAATATGTTAAACTACGATTGACGTTAACATATTATACATATAGTCAGTAGTCAAATCATAATTTAAACAAAGTATCTCATTGGACCCTGTTGCTGACAAGGCTCAAAAGCCTTAGATACCAACCGAGCACTAGCTCAAAAAGAAAGTAAAGTCACTACTACAAAAATACCTTGACAATTTACAACATTAGAAAAGTCAATAATACTTGAGTAATATACATTATTAAATATTCTTGACGTAGTGGTTTTTCAAGTACTCTAATGTACTATTATTTAAACTGTCCCATTTTGAAGAAAATACCCTATTACTATAGTATATATAAATACTCGCGTACATATAAATAAGTACTCTTATTCTAAATAGTTACTAAGTAAATATTCCAAGGTACATGTACCTTATATGGGGCCATAACACTTAAATATATCAGTATTACACATTTAGTTGAGGCATTTTTCATACAAAATAAAATGATAAAAAATCACTAACCAAGGAACCAATATGAGGATATTGCTATAGTGCTTAACAAATAAATATTACCCCATGGCTGTGCGCATAAAATTTTACTTGTATGTATACTGCAAGTAAAAAAGTTTCATATCGACCAAACTCTGAATCTTTATGAAATAATTTTGTTTGCCTTCCCTAACTTGGAACTAACAGGATATAGCAGGCTGTTCATATCTATAACAGATCATTTCGTAATATAATCAAATACCTATTAGCTACACCTAACACATTCTGTCAAATATCACATTAAGTTCGGTTATTCTGTCCCGATTAACTCTACAGAAAAAGACTAAAAATAATTCAAAAATTCAATAGGGCTAAAAAAGTCGCTTAAACTTTTGTGACACATTACGATGGCACATCATGGTTACACACATCCTATTTGCTTAACCTTCTGATCCTCCACATCGCAGAAAAAAAACTGTGTCCTAGATGTCATAACAATGGCTCATAAGTATCGTCGGCTTAACAGTTTCGAGGAGTCGTCGAGGACACAGCCTTCCGTCAATGTAATTTGCCGTCCAAAAGGTTATCAAGGAGCCACTCGCGTGTCTCGCCGGCCGCTCGTCAGCCGCTCGCAGCTAGGCCACGAGGCAGGAGTCGTGCGCGGCGGGCGCCAGCTCGGGCAGCGCGGGCTGCTGCAGCACGCAGTTGACGACGGCGCGCGCCAGGTAGCCCACGCTCGCCGGCCGCTCGTCAGCCGCTCGCAGCCAGGCCACGAGGCAGGAGTCGTGCGCGGCGGGCGCCAGCTCGGGCAGCGCGGGCTGCTGCAGCACGCAGTTGACGACGGCGCGCGCCAGGTAGCCCACGCTCGCCGGCCGCTCGTCAGCCGCTCGCAGCTAGGCCACGAGGCAGGAGTCGTGCGCGGCGGGCGCCAGCTCGGGCAGCGCGGGCTGCTGCAGCACGCAGTTGACGACGGCGCGCGCCAGGTAGCCCACGCTCGCCGGCCGCTCGTCAGCCGCTCGCAGCTAGGCCACGAGGCAGGAGTCGTGCGCGGCGGGCGCCAGCTCGGGCAGCGCGGGCTGCTGCAGCACGCAGTTGACGACGGCGCGCGCCAGGTAGCCCACGTCGCCGGCCGCTCGTCAGCCGCTCGCAGCCAGGCCACGAGGCAGGAGTCGTGCGCGGCGGGCGCCAGCTCGGGCAGCGCGGGCTGCTGCAGCACGCAGTTGACGACGGCGCGCGCCAGGTAGCCCACGCTCGCCGGCCGCTCGTCAGCCGCTCGCAGCCAGGCCACGAGGCAGGAGTCGTGCGCGGCGGGCGCCAGCTCGGGCAGCGCGGGCTGCTGCAGCACGCAGTTGACGACGGCGCGCGCCAGGTAGCCCACGCTCGCCGGCCGCTCGTCAGCCGCTCGCAGCTAGGCCACGAGGCAGGAGTCGTGCGCGGCGGGCGCCAGCTCGGGCAGCGCGGGCTGCTGCAGCACGCAGTTGACGACGGCGCGCGCCAGGTAGCCCACGCTCGCCGGCCGCTCGTCAGCCGCTCGCAGCCAGGCCACGAGGCAGGAGTCGTGCGCGGCGGGCGCCAGCTCGGGCAGCGCGGGCTGCTGCAGCACGCAGTTGACGACGGCGCGCGCCAGGTAGCCCACGCTCGCCGGCCGCTCGTCAGCCGCTCGCAGCTAGGCCACGAGGCAGGAGTCGTGCGCGGCGGGCGCCAGCTCGGGCAGCGCGGGCTGCTGCAGCACGCAGTTGACGACGGCGCGCGCCAGGTAGCCCACGCTCGCCGGCCGCTCGTCAGCCGCTCGCAGCTAGGCCACGAGGCAGGAGTCGTGCGCGGCGGGCGCCAGCTCGGGCAGCGCGGGCTGCTGCAGCACGCAGTTGACGACGGCGCGCGCCAGGTAGCCCACGCTCGCCGGCCGCTCGTCAGCCGCTCGCAGCCAGGCCACGAGGCAGGAGTCGTGCGCGGCGGGCGCCAGCTCGGGCAGCGCGGGCTGCTGCAGCACGCAGTTGACGACGGCGCGCGCCAGGTAGCCCACGCTCGCCGGCCGCTCGTCAGCCGCTCGCAGCCAGGCCACGAGGCAGGAGTCGTGCGCGGCGGGCGCCAGCTCGGGCAGCGCGGGCTGCTGCAGCACGCAGTTGACGACGGCGCGCGCCAGGTAGCCCACGCTCGCCGGCCGCTCGTCAGCCGCTCGCAGCCAGGCCACGAGGCAGGAGTCGTGCGCGGCGGGCGCCAGCTCGGGCAGCGCGGGCTGCTGCAGCACGCAGTTGACGACGGCGCGCGCCAGGTAGCCCACGCTCGCCGGCCGCTCGTCAGCCGCTCGCAGCCAGGCCACGAGGCAGGAGTCGTGCGCGGCGGGCGCCAGCTCGGGCAGCGCGGGCTGCTGCAGCACGCAGTTGACGACGGCGCGCGCCAGGTAGCCCACGCTCACCGGCGCGGGTGCCGACGCCAGAGGCTCGTCGGCCTCTGATACTCCGGTGTCCTGTTAGTGGGTTCAAAATCGTCATTTTCACACAATTAACTTTTTTCGTCGAAGCGTCACGGGTACATGAGATGAGATATTTTTTGGAATCGATTACACAGATTAGCACAGATATTTTAAAAAACTGACGATATTTGGCTTCTTTCCAACGTTTATTATGTTTTATGGTCCTTACATAGCCTTTAAAAATATAATAAGGCACACGAACGTGCCATTAAAGACTGTAGGTACCTTAGCGTAGGTGTGGTGCGCGTCCTGCAGCAGGCGGTCCAGGTCCAGCGCCTGCAGACACAGCTCGGGGTTGCGGCGCAGGATGGCGGCCACCACGCACAGCAGCTCCACGCACAGCTGGCGGCGCGCGGCGGACGGCGCCCGCAGCAGCGCGCCCTCCACCAGCAACGCGAACGACAGCTCCGAGCGCGACATGTTCACCAGCGTCGGGCTCGCGGGGATGCAGTGGCCCTGCGTTCGTTACGTGTGCCGTTTAGCCTCTCGGTCGTGCTCGTGACATCTAAGCGAATGCCTCACATAGACTACTAGACGACGATATATATAATAGATAGATACATATAAATACTTAAATACCTACATAGAAAATACCCATGACTCGGGAACGAATATCTGTGCTCATAACACAAATAAATGCAATGACTGGGATTCGAACCCAGGACCATCGGCTTCATAAGCAGGGTCACTACCCACTAGGCCAGACCGGTCGTCAAATCGTACACTTTCAATATTGAACGAGATGAAATTTCCCGAAGTATATACCTATGTTTATACTCCTCGCGGCGAATCATGATCCCTATGACAGTTCATATTAGTGATGGGTCGTGTCGATGTAACATAACTTTTTTATAGGCAAAGGTGTGACTTGCATTCAGCCACGTTAGTAAACGTGATTTTAAAAATATAATCTGCATTTCATATGTTTGTTATGTTGTTGTTCTAGTAATGATTTAAGTTTTTTGGCCGAGAAATGTAACTTTTTAACATTTAGCATCTAGTATTTTACGTCACGCTTGACGAATGTAAAAATAAAAATCCATCTTAAACATATATATCGAAAAAATAGCATAGGTAATATCAATATAACCTTACTATATGTATAACTGAAAACGATTATAGGTACATCGGACACTGAAAGTGTACTATTTATTTTGTACACTCGTTTCCATTATCGACATTTGTTTTTGATACTTTTTGCACTAGTCGATATTTTCCAAACGAAGTAAGTTTTGCAGGGCGTAAACGTAATATCTGATTGAGATAACTTCTTATAAATGTTAAGAAGTGTTAAAATTCCAACGGAAAATCATTGTAATGGCATGGATCTACCCTAAAATTAATAAACGCCATTTTTAGACGCCTCCAATTTTATTATAATATAACGGTGACGCCACTACAAGTTTGTGTCGTAGGAATAACTGTCAGTGTCATAGGGATCATGATTCGCCGCGACGAGTATAATGAGTCCCCTAACTCTTTTATATATTTACACGTACGTAAATTGATGCGGCCTAAAAAGGGATTAAAAGTCCTAAGTTAAAGAACATAAGCTTTAAAAATAACGAACATGTATAGTTATTCCTTTTGGTGTGCGCAGCAGTATATCCCACACTTGTATGTAAAAATGTTTGGGGACTCGGCACAGGCAGCCCTCCAGCTGTCGCCTCTGTAGTGGTGTCAACCTGAAACAATCACGAAACAACATATAGACGGCGACTCACGACAGTATACAAGCTTTACACAGCTACAAGTGACGTTGCGGCGTCCTAGTTAGACTAGTTGTCTCACGAGACTATTTCCAAGCAATTTGTGTTTCATACGCGTATCCTGTGCATCGCTTGTGAGTCGTCACCATACTTCCGTCCGTTTCGCACAACACGACACGCGTCGAAGACGCGTTTGAAATCACTGTCTTGCTATTCGCACTATACCACGATAACCGATACGCGTTTTACGGGTATCCATGATTGTACGTGATTGTTCTAGGAAGACTGTGTACACCACACACAGTCTTCCTAGAACAATTCAGTTATGGTTCAAGCCAAGACGGAGAGCACTTGCTGCAGCAAGGTCCGCAGGCGGTACGACGAGAGCGGCCGGGCGGCCGTCGCCGGGGAACAGTAACAGTACTCACCCCTCCTCGTCAGCCCAGTCGGAGACGGAGAGCACCCGCTGCAGCAAGGTCCGCAGGCGGTACGGCGAGAGCGGCCGGGCGGCCGTCGCCGGGGAACAGTAACAGTACTCACCCCTCCTCGTCAGCCCAGTCGGAGACGGAGAGCACCCGCTGCAGCAAGGTCCGCAGGCGGTACGGCGAGAGCGGCCGGGCGGCCGTCGCCGGGGAACAGTAACAGTCGTGGCCTCTTCTCGTCAGCCCTGTCGGGGTCGGAGAGCACCCGCTGCAGCAAGGTCCGCAGGCGGTACGGCGAGAGCGGCCGGGCGGCCGTCGCCGGGGAACAGTAACAGTACTCACCTCTCCTCGTCAGCCCAGTCGGAGACGGAGAGCACCCGCTGCAGCAAGGTCCGCAGGCGGTACGGCGAGAGCGGCCGGGCGGCCGTCGCCGGGGAACAGTAACAGTACTCACCCCTCCTCGTCAGCCCAGTCGGAGACGGAGAGCACCCGCTGCAGCAAGGTCCGCAGGCGGTACGGCGAGAGCGGCCGGGCGGCTGTCGCCGGGAACAGTAACAGTACTCACCTCTCCTCGTCAGCCCAGTCGGAGACGGAGAGCACCCGCTGCAGCAAGGTCCGCAGGCGGTACGGCGACAGCGGCCGGGCGGCCGTCGCCGGGGAACAGTAACAGTACTCACCCTCCTCGTCAGCCCAGTCGGAGACGGAGAGCACCCGCTGCAGCAAGGTCCGCAGGCGGTACGGCGAGAGCGGCCGGGCGGCCGTCGCCGGGGAACAGTAACAGTACTCACCCCTCCTCGTCAGCCCAGTCGGAGACGGAGAGCACCCGCTGCAGCAAGGTCCGCAGGCGGTACGGCGAGAGCGGCCGGGCGGCCGTCGCCGGGGAACAGTAACAGTACTCACCCCTCCTCGTCAGCCCAGTCGGAGACGGAGAGCACCCGCTGCAGCAAGGTCCGCAGGCGGTACGGCGAGAGCGGCCGGGCGGCCATCGCCGGGGAACAGTAACAGTACTCACCCTCCTCGTCAGCCCAGTCGGAGACGGAGAGCACCCGCTGCAGCAAGGTCCGCAGGCGGTACGGCGAGAGCGGCCGGGCGGCCGTCGCCGGGGAACAGTAACAGTACTCACCCTCCTCGTCAGCCCAGTCGGAGACGGAGAGCACCCGCTGCAGCAAGGTCCGCAGGCGGTACGGCGAGAGCGGCCGGGCGGCCGTCGCCGGGGAACAGTAACAGTACTCACCCTCCTCGTCAGCCCAGTCGGAGACGGAGAGCACCCGCTGCAGCAAGGTCCGCAGGCGGTACGGCGAGAGCGGCCGGGCGGCCGTCGCCGGGGAACAGTAACAGTACTCACCCTCCTCGTCAGCCCAGTCGGAGACGGAGAGCACCCGCTGCAGCAAGGTCCGCAGGCGGTACGGCGAGAGCGGCCGGGCGGCCGTCGCCGGGGAACAGTAACAGTACTCACCCTCCTCGTCAGCCCAGTCGGAGACGGAGAGCACCCGCTGCAGCAAGGTCCGCAGGCGGTACGGCGAGAGCGCCTCGAGCGGCGCGCCGGGGCGGCCCTCGCCGGGGAACAGCCGCAGGTAGGTGCGAATGGCCTCGAGCACCCAGCCCACGCGGATCTTCAGGATGCCGCGGAACATCTCAGGACTCGTGGCGATCAGACGACCGCAGTATAATACGATTTCCTAATGTCAAAACCAAATAGATGCCTTATGTATTCGTTAAGTATTGTAGGGTAACCTGTAAAGTATTGAGCACTTTTTTAACAAAAATATAAGATACAATAACATTTTCACGTATCTGCCTGGAGATTGTTTTAACGAAGTCATCTATACTACTACACTTTCGTTGTTGGAAAACAGGACAATATTTGTAAATACATAATTTTCAGTTGAAAACACACAAATAAATTTAAAGACCTGTTGCAGTACGGCCCCGATGATGTCGTACGGCTGGATCGTGGAGTACATGACGGATTGGATCTCGCCCGGCGTCATCGGTTTGTCGAAAACAGTTTCTTTGTGGCCGATCACGCCCACAGTTAGCTGAAACCAAACCGATATGTGGGTCGTAGACTTACGGTGCAGAGGGTTATTGTGCACAGTTTCAAAAGTTATAGCCGGTGTATATGTGATGTGTTTCAACCTTTAGGAGTAAAGGGACGAAATGCTACCTGCTTGCCGTTGACCAGTACGGTGGTGATGAAGGGGCTGATGGAGTCCACGGTGTGGTTGAGCAGCGACGAGCAGTACCGCACGGCGCGCCAGTGCCGCAGCACGCCCGCGCTGTGGTACAGGCTCTTCAGGGAGTCTAAAGCCGTCGTGCCGTTCACCTGCGCCAAAGATACTCGTATGACTTTGTATTAGGCATGCTAAGTCCAGGGCACTATTTCCACGCTTACAGGTGACATACGTCTGCATCGTTGTTACTGATGTAACATGCGCCCCCGGCCCACGGATACCATTTATCATTGCGTTTACCACTAATGTGCATTCAATAAGAACTTTTAATATATATTATCAATAAGACGTTTGTATTAAAAGTATCATGTTGCAAACAAAACATACAACCCGCCCGATTGTAAGCGGTTAATATAATCTGTGGATATCTAAAATGTCATCAATTTAGATATTTCAGGGGTTTGACAATTATCAGCGTGGTGAAATAGGGACTAATATGATTGTTAACGTAGGTAAAGTCACGTAATGAAAAGGTTGACCCTCAAACAAATTCATTCACGAGTGGCAAGCACATGTTACATTTTTGAACTGTAAAGACTTTTGAATTGTATTGAAAATTATGTGTTCAAATATACTAAGACGAATGTTCCTAGACTATTAAGAGTTGAACTAAAACCATTTTGTCAAGATTAGATATAGTAAAAACGTTGTCTTAAGATTGATAAATCCTCTTCGCTTATATATTTATAGGATGCGATCCTCTTTTAAGTTTCCTGAAATAACTGAAGAATTAAGGCGATAAAGTTTTCTTGTTACTTTTAGTTTTTTAGTATCGATAAATGAGTTTATCGATATAGGAAGTCCCTAGCTGTCAAGAAGTTTCGCCCCACGGAATCCGATGTCTGCTCATTATGGTCTCATTAAGTATCTGTCATGTAGTGAAGTGACATTAATTATGACGGAAAGTGTCATACTTACTCGGTCGATAAAGCAGATACTGATAATTTATACTGAGCAAGCAAAAACAGATCTTGAGCTGGTCAACCTTTTCATTCCGCGACTGTAGAGTCAACCAATTTGATTTCTAGGCCACTTCAAACTTTGTCACAGTGACGTCAATAAGAGATCGTATGCGTCTTTCATATAGATTTAGGTACACTGTGGCAAGGTACGAAGTGGCCTAGAAATCACATTTGTTGACTTTACCTATAAATAAATCTATATATATAAACGTGAAAGTCCTGACTGACTGACTGATCAACGCACAGCCCAATCCGCTTAACCTAGACGGCTGATTTTTTCACAATAGGTAGTTTATATACCGTAAGCACGCACAAAGAAGGAATTTTTGGAAATTCTACCATTAAGGGGTAAAAAAGGGGTTAAGAGTGTGTATGGGGATTGTGTAAAATTTAAGGCTAGAAACTTGAAATTTTGTGTAAACACTCCTTATTCAAACACAAGAAAAGTAATTTCAGCGTTTTTTGATATTCATCCCCGAAGAGGTCAAAAAGAGGGTTCTTCTGCGCGTGGGAAGCCGGGGGCAAAAGCTAGTAATGAATAATCAAAGACTACCTCGTACATGGCACCTTCTCTGTCCTTCAAGATGCCCCAAAGCTGGCACTGGGCAAATATATTGTCGGTGGCCCGCAGCGCGGCCACCACGTCCGCCGTGGAGCGGTTCTTGTAGGAGTCGTAGCAGAGGTTCTCCTCGCGGTACGTGAGCGTGCGCGGCACGTCCGTCAGCGACTGGTAGCCGATGTACTCGTGCTCCAACTGCTTGAACTGGGTGAACATCTCTGATGGGAAGTCGCCTTGGCTCATGAAGTCCAGGTGCTCTGTAGACATATACGTCAAAATTTCATTCGTTTATCATTTTGTGCTTGTGCTAACAAGTAATAGTCAGCTTGCAGTATTTTTATTTTTGGATTCCAGGTATGTACATACAATAGGACTCGATAACGAGTATATTAAAAGTTTAAAAGTTGATCATCATCATCTGGTCAGCCGAATGACGGCCACTGCTGGATATAGTCCTCCTCCAAAGCAATCCACAGTGACCCGTTCTCCGCAACCCGCATCCAGATGGAGTCCCGCGATCTTTACTATGTCATCGATCCACCTTGTCGGGGGTCTGCCTACGCTGCGGCTTCCGGCACGTGGTCGCCACTCGAGAACCTTTACGCCCCAACGACCATCGGTTTAATAGTGCAGTTTAAGACCTAACTATACCAGAAAATAGAGTAACTGAAATTATACTTGGTACCTTTACCATGAGACCAGAAAAAGCAATTCACAACAATAACTCTATTAAACTGTATTGCGATAACAATTTCATGAAATAAAATTACATCGCGTATACCGAACTTAAATTACATCACAACACGTTGCCACCAAATATTGTGGTTAATGATTAATATCACTTAGTTAAATCACACACAATCACAGTTTTTCGGAACTTATGTGCGAAATATCATTTGATATTTACCAGTCGCTTTTCGGTGAAGGAAAACATCGTAAGGAAACCGGACTAATTCCAATAAGGCCTAGTTTACCCTCTGGGTTGGAAGGTCAGATGGCAGTCGCTTTCATAAAACTAGTGCCTACGTCAAATCCTGGGATTAGTTGCCAAGCGGACCCCAGGCTCCCATGAGCCGTGGCAAATGCCGGGACAACGCGAGGAAGATGAAGAATTAATATCATACATACACATACATACATTTCAGCCGTATGCAGTCCACTGCTGGACATAGGCCTCCCACAGATATGACTTGTATCAACTTGGGGGTAGTTGCCATAGTCGCCACGCTTGGCAGGCGGATTGGCGACCGCAGTAACTGTAGATTGGGTTTCGACGGACGCTGCTGCCCGTCCGTAGCATTTTTCCCTTTGTCGCCTCTTACGACTCCCGCGGGAGGAGATGGGGTGGTGCTATTCTATCACTTATCAGTCATCAGCAATAACAACCATCTACACAAAAACTATGATAGAAAGAACTTTACCCATGCAGGAGCTGGAGATGAGATTCTGCAGACGGCCGAGGCGGACCTTGACGCCGTCGCAGTGGCCCTTCTTCAGCATCGCGAACAGGTCCAGCATCTGCTTGAAGTGCGGGTCGCGCATGTGCTCCTCCCGCACCAGCAGACACACCGTCGGCCTCCCCGACAGTCGCCAATATCTACACAATAACAGCTATCTCTATAATCAAGTCATCGCAGAAACAGATATATATATATATATTTTTTTTTTTTTTTATTTATTCAGGAAACAAACGGTCACATAAAATAAGATATAAGTTTATGTTACTTAATTAATAAACCTGCAGTTCCATTAAGTAATTTACAAAAATTAGAAAAATGAAATTGAAACAGGACGGATTAGCACCCGCATGTCTACTACGCTACGTATGCGTTCACAAGCACAAGTAACCAATTCACAAATTTGCACATAAGTTAGTTAGCAGAGTGGCATTAGTTAGCCAACACAAAAGAAACTTTAAAAGATATATGGACATGGAACAAGACTCTAGAGTCGAGATTTAAGATTATTATTATCCAATGCGGATATTATTGTAATTTAACATTTAACTTTTTAGTCGCATATCTGTCATGGATTTGTCAAAGTGGCATGCTTGAAAAAGTTTTGTGGTGACAATTTAAATTAATACAATTATTTGCTTAATTATGGTTATTTCTAAATATTTTAAATATCGTGCAAATAAATACAATGCATTTGACCTTCACACACGTATGGTGAATTTTGGGTTGCAGTAATAAATGTCATTGAAAAATATTATTAAATAATACTGTACAGTCAGCAGCAGAAGTGGCTAAGCGTTTCAGGTGTTCAAAATGAGGCCAACACATCTCTATTGTCAAGACAATAAGAGCGCGTGTAGGTCATTTTGAACACTTCAAACGCTTAGCCGTTTTTGCTGCTGACTATACATAATGCGATTCTATTAATCTTGTTCTGTGGCCGTGTTACGATTGTTTTGCGATGACTTGTCCTAGCAATGTTTTTAATAAACTAGCCTCTGTCCTAGTTTTCGGCTACGTACAATTTGTATTCTAGGTTATCATTAGTTTATTTGTTGCCGGATACGACCCTAGTCTACATACAACTCGTACGGCTAGCAAAGAACTTCGTTTCTCTACGGACACAGTGGTCCTCAGTAAAATGGCAGTTGTAGAGGAACAATATGTTTGTTTATTAAAAACTCACTTTCCAACGAACTGTAGCTCAGTTTTGATGTCGTCGATGAGTAGAGCCATGTCGCGGTACAGGTAGAATTCCGAAACCTCGAAAATCAGCGGGTAGCACAGCACTGTCATTCCGCACACACGGTAGATCTACAACGGAAATTAACAATTAATAATAATAAATAAATAAAAATAAATATTTCGGGACAATCTTACACAAATCCACCTAGTCCTACGGTAAGCTCAGTAAGGCTTGTGTTGTAGGTACTATACGACGATATATGTAATATATAGATACATATAAATACTTAAATACATAGAAAACACACATGACTCAGGAACAAATATCTGCGCTCATCACACAAATAAATGCCCTGAGTGGAAATCGAACCCAGGACCATCGGATTCATAGGCAGGGTCACTACCCACTAGGCCAGATCGGTCGTCAATTAAATATGCATATGTTAAATATACATTTAAATAGATAGTTAACGTCCATATACCTATGCAGGTATACTCCTGATAAACGCACAAATAAATGCCCTTGCCAGGATTCAAACTCGGCAGCTCCTGCTCCATAGGCAGGGTCAGTATCTGCACCTACCCACTAGGCTAAGGAAAACTGCACTGCAAAAGTAATTGCGTACTTTTTCTCAAAGGATTTCGTAAAATGATTGTCTTATTTACCTTACTGGTCCCCAGCGATCCGACAGGTCTAATAGGGCGGCCCGTCAATTTAAGTTTAGGGCATACGCCCAGCTGTCTGTACACGTGCACTAACTGTGTTGAACTGCAAACCTGTGACACAACGTTAAGTAATATATCTATAAAAGCTTATCAATAAGGACATGCTACTTTCCATATGGTTGAGAATCGAAAGACATCAGATTAAATATAATAAGCCAGCAACTTAGGATATCAATACGCTGATATTGCGATCAGTCATGTCGAGGAAATTACCTACATGGATAGAGTTTGTCCTGCCCGTGTTAAATTAACTAACTACGTATTTGCCATGTTATCGCTTTTACCTCGCTGCAATAATTATACAGGTACAAGTAGGGTTATACGTAAAGTGAGTTTTTACCTGGACTGGTTCGACTTCGTGTGGCGTCTGGGTCTGAATGCCGTAAGTTCCCATCATGGCTTGCAGGCGCATAGACTCCGCGATCAGAACCACTTGTACCACCAAGTCCGTCGCTATGCCCTACAAAACAAGTCAGGGCAATGTAGGCGAGTGTCTATTGTTTAGGATGTAGAAGTGATGATGTGCGATGATATATGTATGTGAATATGCGTGAAGAGGCTTAGCGGGGGCTCCGCCAAGTAGTGCAAACGTTTGAATCGTCATATTGCTAAATTTACTCAAAACAAGCGCGATAATCGTGAAGATTAGGTAAGATATTTATGCAAATTTCTGCTTATACTGCTGCAATCGTATCGTATACATATAGCATATTGAGTCTATCAACATAAATGTCACAGCATTATTATTTTTTTCTAAAACGTCGTGCGTTGTATATTAACAAAAGCATCCTCAAAAGGCAAGTTATTCTAAATTATATACAGTTATTTTTATTAGGCGTCATACATGCAAAATCGAAATTTATGGTGTCGTATCGTAATATTTGATGAAAGCAAAGCACGTGGATGTTTGATGCCCTGGAGAGACATATATATTTCCTAATTCGATAAGGTTTTTTTTTCTTTATTGACGGCGTAATTGTACTCATACTACATTTCAGCTTATATTAGTGCAAAAGATACCTGCGGACAGACGGGTGGATATGAGCTATAAATTTCTCCAGAACATGTACAGTCCATGCTATACGCTATCACTTACGGCTTTGATTAAGTAACTTTCTTACAAACACTTAAAATTCATGATTTGCAACTACCGTTTGTTAACGTCATTCATTTTGTTTGTCGTGAAGAACCAAAAACTAGAGCAATGCAATTATTTCCGCTGCAGGAAAATAAAGAAAAAGCATAAAGTGTCACCTCATCACGCGTCAGTAACGTGCTGACGACAAGGAGCACGCATGAAAATAAATAAATCTTTATACTAACTTCGAAAGAAGTGGAAGCAAATGCTTATTTTTTAGCAAATGATGTTCTCAACATCACAAATTAAGGACATATCAAGAACAGAAGAGGTAAATAATTAGAACAGACGAATCCGTAGCGGCCATCATGCGGCAAATTAGCTCAAATAACTAATATTTTTAGACTTGCATCACATGCTGTTGCCAATGAGGCCAACGCCTAATACTTACAAACGCTGGCTTGGCCTGAGGTTACGCATGAAAGTAAAACAAAACCACGTTTATTCACCAATTTTTCATTTTACTTCTATGAAAATATAGTAACGACACTTAAATTACAGCCATAGAACTACCACTTAGGTAACTTATTTTGAGATGTAATGTTGGTTATGCAAAACATTTTTATTGACCTCAAAAGAAAACAAGTCAATCATCTACAATCCTCAACAATAAAAAGAATGTCCTGGGCTTTCGTTGCTATTATTATCTGTACCAGCTGCCGTAGTCCTCTTTGGATCTAGTAGGAAGGAATATTTATGGATACAAAACAAAATATACACGAGCTGCATTATAAGATCCTGTTTATGTACTCTACCATCATCTACCCACTGACTGGAAGCCTTAGGCTCTAGTGTAAGTTTCTTTTGACGTAAAAAACGTCTCGAACACGTTATTTATATGGGAAACTCACAGGTGATGGTGACGTTTTGTTACGTTAAAAACTTACACAGGGCTCTGACTGCAATAATATGAAAGTCTAAACATCGTCAGTGCAGAGTAGCCGTTTATTGTACCTGGAAGGCAGAGTAGCGTCCGGCGCGGCGCGGCCGGTTGTAGGAGGGGAGGTACCGGCGGATGGGGTCGAGCTCGTTCACGTGCAGCAGCCCACCCGTCAGCAGCTGCGCCAGCACGAACATGGACTGCGCCCATAGGAACAGCCCGCCTGTGTCTACGCAACATGTGTTAGTTACGTACAATGAATACGATGTTAACGCTCAGACATATAGGTGAAAAACTTAGCTAAAGCACGTGATCTATCTAGTAGTAACGTGTCTGTACACGCATTTCGGCGTGCTATATTCAAATTTTGACGTAATTTCCATTGTTATTTTCCGCACAACTACATCGACATGGTGACTTTCTTAAGTTTTTCACCTATACAGCTTTGTTGCAAATTAACTATCACCTGGAGCGCCGCGTATTTGTAATACAGTCAGCGTCAAATCATCGAGTATAACTGTACATAACCTAATAGGATGTATTACGACATATTTGGCCACTTGTCTGATCCTAACTAAATGACGGGGAGGAGTCTGAAATCGACTAAGTTCTCAAAATGTTATTCTTGTATCCAAATCCGATGTATAGCGAATTGGCTGACAAATGCCTGTTTATATAGCTTCTGTATAGTAAATCACTTATATGATTGCACGCACGGTCTGCGATCAATGACACTCACATGAATGATAGTGTATTTTAAATTTCTTTAGCTAAGCAGGTCATGTTAATTTAATCAAGAATTACGTTAATTAATGTTTTTCACCTCACTAGATACAAATAGATATCTAAACTGCATTTTATTCATAATAAGGCAAATTAAGAGACTGCCTACAAATATGTATTCTTTTTTTTACTGTTAAATGATGAATACTTACTAATAAGTAGGTTTGAAGTTTGAAGAAAATTTGATATGTTTTAGAGAAGAGTAGTGAGGTGAAAAATGTTGTGTTTAACTCGGCAGCTAAGTCCCGCATTTTAACCTGTTTTGAAAATTTGAAACCTTCCCAACACTTAATATTCCAGGCTTTGAACAATTCGCCATGCTCGTGGCTCAATTTTGGTATTTTAGCTAGCTCGGCGGGTCGCAATATTAGCACGAGAAGGTAAACAGTAATCTCCCTTGTGTAACAATTAACTATCACTCTATTGTTTCTGTAAAATGTTTTAAGAAGAAGGGTAAGATTGATTATGAGATAAAAATGCTGTTAAGAAAAGTAGAGGCGTACAAAATCAAGCTTAAATGGCGCACTCTCACTCACTTTCTATTTCTACTCTACCCAAGGCCCACTCCCCTAAGCGGTTTTAAGTAAAATATAAGTATCTGTAAAGCAATATCAATAGGTTAATACTGAACTAGCAAGCCTCTGTTATCACTGGTGAATCTCAAGTCGTTGTGTACTAAATAATATGGATAATCATTAAATTGCATAATTAATTAATGTTCAATATACCTACACGCGCATTAAGCCAAAATTAAACAACTGTTATAAAAGTGAACATATTTTTATAACAATAAAATGAGATAGTGGAGGATTAAAAAAATGTAGTTAAGCGTTGCAGTAACTAAATATTGTTAGACACTAGAAAAAATGTGCAGAAGATTAGAAGTTAAGTTAATTAAAAGAAAGACACTGATCATTCTCGAAGCTAAAGTACAATTTTACCTTTGCTGTCGTCGCCTGGCTGGCCTGCAATTACATATTGTACAACTTGGTCAAATGAACGAATTTACACATTACAGGTTTTCATAACGGTGAAATTTTAATTAAATACAACAGAGCACTATTTTTAAATAAACTAAAAAGAGAAGTTTTGTAAGCTTATCGGTTTGTGACGTCGTGTTGGTAGCTAGTAAAAACTCATCGACGGACCAATTCGAGTGCGTGCGGTATTCTTTTTATCGAAAATTTAGTATGTCGAGAATAGTCTCGACATTATCGACTAAAATGGACTAGGAGGATCTAATTTCTAATTATGTCAATATTGTAAATAAAGTGTTGTAATTACGTCAATATTTTTAAGTACTGCCAGGGGTATAAATATATACTACACTTATGCTTCCAATGCTTGACTCAAGTGAAGGAACACATAGCCGATGTTCAGCATCGTCGACTTAAGTCTGCAGTCTGGGAGCATGTCACTAATAAGCCTTAATGACTGTGATAAGTTTGATAAGCCCCACATCCTCGCCAAGGAGAAACTATATATTCCCAGAATATTAAGAGAGACTATTGAGATTAAGTAGTATCCAAACATCAACAGAGAGGATGGTTTTTCTGTACCACCGATACATCTCTATCTGGCGTGTGCAATTATCGCGAGCAAGCACCCAATTGTTTATAATTTATATATGTTCCCACGTATTGTAGATGGTTTGCATATTGTAATTTATAATGACCACGAACGCTGCTAAAAGGTTCACAACGTTGGGATGAAATTTAAATTAGTATACGCGATATAATCCCCTTCAGTTGCTTTATTTCATGAGTACCTAATTAGCGCGGCAACCGAAGACAATATTAAATAGGTACTAATTATAATATGCAATTTAACTTACTTGACAGGAAAAAAAATTGTTATTGCAGAACAAATGACAAACAAATAAAATTTATACATTCATTTATACATTACAGGGGCAATTGGAGCCTATTTCGCTCGACCTGTCACCACCTCAACCCAATATTTAGTGAGATGGCAATAAACGGATAAAATAACTGTTTGCTTAGCAACGGCATCAATTGGGAAATAAAATAACACGTAAGTATTGAAAACTAACAGGAGCCATTTCTTTACTACAAAAGGTAGATCCTAGATCCCAAACTCATCCTTCATGAAATTTGAACTAAATGTTTAACGTAATCTATACATTTTAATATTTTAAATTATTTTGAAGTATGTGAAAACACTTACTGGCCGGCATCCGGCGAACAGAATACGGCTCATTCCGCTCGTTTTCTATTCCTTCGCGAGGAACATAATAGAACCATGGTATCACAGGATCTGAAATAATGCAACCAATATATAAAGTAAAGTCTGTCTTTTACACAATTTATAAGATATTCTTACGGCAATTTTATGATATCTAATCTGTTGGATTCTGGTCCTCCCAGAATACTAGAATAAAAATTATTATATCTCAAAAATTTAAGAAAAGACTGTGAATAAAACTCCGTTCACATGTAGCAGACATTTACTTTTTGAACAGTAAAATGTACTTGTATTTTAATGTCATCGGCATGTATTTTACATAAATTTACCTCCAAACTCGTCCATGTATATCCTGGCCTTCAGCAACCGCTGGTACTCCTCAACCTGATCGGGTAACGTTCGGAACACCCCGTCTATAATCATCATAACGTAGAAGAGCGGCCACTCTGACTCTATGCCGTCAAACTCCTTTAATTCCCCTTCGTTGTAGTATCTTCGACTCGGGTCTTCTAGTACGCATTTGTAGCCATCTCGGCTGAATCGTTTGAAGCCATATTTTCCTTGCAGCCGCCGTAGAATGTTGGACTTTGTCAGTTGAAATAAATGGTCCTCGTGCGTGGCAAACGCCGGGAATGATATTGTCGGAAGGAGGGCAACGTCGACGCCCTGGAAACGAATTATGCAAATTACAATATTACTTAAATCGGGATAGTAACCATGTATGTTAATTTGAAAGGAGTTGCCGATATTTCCTCTTCACGGAGTTTTTCAGTGAAGACGGCGCTGTAAGCTTGCAACAGTGCCAAAATATCGGAAACTCATTCAAATGAATATATGTACATATATGGTAACTAGGAATACCATAAGTAATATTCGTAATTGTAATATGAAAGACTATGTTAGCTGAAATAGTGAACTATAAATTTTACTTTAGTTTACATTTTCGAGTCAAACATTCGTCAAAAAACAAATCGTAATAATTTTTTTTAATTTAAACTTTCGTGAGACATAATATATAATTAACGAATAACGATTAACACGGTTCTACTCACGCACCACGCGACGGGCCGGCGACGCGATCGGTGAACCGAACGGACACTCAGCACTCTTAGTGCTTGAAAATGGAGGCCTATGTTCTCCGAAACATGTCGCGCGAGTGACTAAATAAACATGAGTAGAACCGTGTTAATCGTTAATTATTATTTTTTTAAGTTTAAATAAGCAAGAAACTATTAATGTCAATATTATGTTTAAATTAAAATTGCGCGTGTGGATATTTTTGAGAACGTTGAAGCCTGAAGGTGATTTAAGTAATGTGACAAGTACGATGTGAGGAGAGTACCTACGATGTACCTAACTACTTATTGACTTATTTTAGTTTATACCCGTAAAAGATGTGTCGTGTTGGAGCTTCCCGAATGCTGCCAAGCCATGACGGATTCGACGATTGTGACCTCCGTCTCGAAGTTAGACAGGCTAACTGGACAGTTAGCCCCAGGTTTACAGGCCCCAAGTTTATTTGACATTATTTAATATATCTAATCATATAAAAAATAAACATAGTAACTCAGTGATTCAGTTAGGAGTCCCGATTAGTACTTGATTTTCTTGTTTTCCTATTTTTCATATAGGATTTGAACCCCGACTAGTCGCCTTATTTTGCCGAGTAGTCACCGACTACAAATGTGTGTTGCCGGATAGTCGGCACATCTCTAGAAATTAGATATGTGTCCAACGGGCGCTAAATGCCTTTCACCCAAGGAAGGGTGTAATCGTAAAGATCAGTGGGTACATTTCGTAGCTTACATAGTAGTTGTATTTATTTAAACTTTCGTGAGACATAATAATTAACGATTAACACGGTTCTACTCACGTTTATTTAGTCACCCGCGCGACATGTTTCGGAGAATGTGCGCGACGGGCAGGTAACTGTAGGCGCCGGATCGGGCGACGCGATCGGCGAACCGTACGGACACTCAGCGCTCTTGCATAGTAGCTTGCCATTAAAGCCTTATCACCTTATATAGGAAGATAGAATTATGTTACTAAGTACATGTTTGTTTACCTTAGAACTGGATTCTCTTGGAAGCATAGTTTCGAAAATACTCCTATTGCGGTTATGTGCATCGATGTCCACGTACACGACGCTCCAGGACGCGCCTTTGTCTCCAAATAGGTTACATCCATTTATAGCTTCTAATGCTGCTTTTGCCATGCCTGTAAAGTTTTACAAATATTTTAATAATGTCTAATGAAAACTTACAAATGTTGTGTGAGCAAATTCAAATAACTGACCAAAAATAGACTTTATCACACAGCAATAAGATCTATGTTTTAAAACGTGGTCAGCATAATATTTACCTATGGAGGAAGCATGGATTTCCGGTTTGCCATCATTGTATTTGGAGCCGCGCTCCCACATACCATAATCTGGCGTTCTATATGCGCGCTCCACGTAATACACTAGGTTCTGTATAAAAGCTACTTCATCCTGAAATAATAATACATATATCAAATATAGGAAACATTTTATTTACTTTTAAAGAATGGAAACTTGGAAACAAGAGCGCTGGTAGCGGTAAGAGCGTGCGACTTGCAATCCGGAGGTCGCAAGTTCAAACCCCGGCTCGTACCAATGAGTTTTTCGGAACTTATGTGCGAAATATCATTTGATATTTACCAGTCGCTTTTCGGTGAAGGAAAACATTGTGAGGAAACCGGACTAATTCCAATAAGGCCTAGTTTACCCTCTGGGTTGGAAGGTCAGATGGCAGTCGCTTTCGTAAAACTAGTGCCTACGCCAATTCCTGGGATTAGTTGCCAAGCGGACCCCAGGCTCCCATGAGCCGTGGCAAATGCCGGGACAACGCGAGGAAGATGATGATGGAAACTTGGAAACAATAAGAGGTACCAGGAGACTCAGTCCTCTCCATTATTTCACATTGCACAATATTAGTTCTTCAGTAGTAAATAGTCAACAAACCTGTGTGTATATAATCTGTAGACCTGAAGTGATCATCTGCACAAGGAACAGCAGATACAGTGAAACCACATCTATCTGTAGATGATGGTATTGGTTGTCGGACAGCACCGGTTCACCAGTGGTGAGGTGGAACTTGACGTGCAGCGCGTGCGCCGCCATCTGCCTCGTTTTGAACGCCTCGACGCGCGCGGACTGCTTCACCCAGCACTCGAGGATGCCCCGCATGCACTTGACCGTGCTCTGGCCGAGCTCGTGCGACTTGCCGCGGTCGTCGTCGATGCGTCTACGTGTTCAACCAGTAACACATGATTGTTGCTTTGATGATGACCACTTATGAATGATTACTTATGTTAAGTTAAAACGATAAAAATTCCCGTGTCCTTATTTGTGTCACACTAGTTAGGCAACTTGTTATGGGTAAGGTCTGGTACACATTTTCGGGCCACACCACTCCCAAACGGGTATCAGATTGTATCCAAAAGATGTGGCCAAATATTAAAATTATTACAAACAAACAAGTAGCCAAGTATATTAGTACAGACCTTCATCCTTACACGAGGGACGTTCAATAAAAAGTGAGAATGAGTATGTTATTATCATCATCATCATCATCCCTCCCTAGGGCTCCCCCAAAGCGTCCCACAGTGACCGGTTTTGTGCCACCCGCATCCAGTGGATTCCCGCGATCTTTAACATATCGTAGGTCCACCTTGTGGAGGGTTTGCCCACGTTGCGCCTTCTGGTTCGTGGTCGCCACTTTAGAACCTTTACGCCCCAACAACCATCGGAGTATGTTAGAAACAACTTTTACTGAATTTCATTTTATTTTTCGACATACTACCTTTCAGCATGGTACGCTTAGTATTTGTATCTTTTTTCTAATTTTTAAAATTCATTTTTATGAAAGGTCTCATCTTGTACCGCAGCGACTCGTCGTCGTCGTAATATTCAAATTTCTGGCCTCAGGTATTCTTTCAATCTCGGAAATAGTTAGAAATCACTGGGGCCGAGATCTGGTAAATACGGAGAAAGCTTATGGATATCGAACCAATTGCAGCCATTGCAATGGCTGGCTTTTATGCAGAGTCCATATTTTATACTTTTGAGTTACGTTTAGCTCGCCGTTTTCCGCGGATCTAAATTGCGCAATGTTGCTATTTGTATGGCATATAAAGTGCCTCCTATAGTGGCTTTATTCTCAAGATACTCTATCATTATTACCCCTTTATGTTCCCTAAAAACAAAGCCCATGAGTCCCATGACCTTAGCGGCACTTGGCCCCATCTTGGCTTGCTTTGGAGTTAGAGATGATAGCCTTTTTCTCGTTATAGACTGCAGTTTCGTGTCAGGGTCGTATTGATGGAAATAGAGCCATGTTTCGTCCAAAGCTTCTGGACAAATCTCGTCTCTTAGTTTGTTTTTCCATGTCAGTAAGCATTCTTTGTACCCACAGATACCTTTTCTATACCCAAGTATTATGCATGCTCCCTATTGAAATCATGATCATAATCACAAGCGAATTGTGACACAACAATCCCCAAAACTGAGTTTTGTGAATTTTTCTAAATTCTGCACATCAACATGCAATCACTGAATACGAAGAAGCATTAGATCTTAGGTGTCCCGCAAATCTAAATTGACTTGATCCATGGAAATTCTCTTTCATACACAAGTATTTAATAACAGTGTGCAGTTCATTTTCTCCATATTTTCAAATGTAACACATACTGAATAGCATTGCATAGATATTACAACATTATTTAAATAAAAGACAGTTATTTTCCATAGCAATCAGCTAGATAAATTAGCTTTACCGGCCAGTATTCAATTTCCTAATATTAAAAAATTTGCATCTCATTCTAAGTTTATATTGAATGCCCCTTGAAGCAGTAAGCAGATGTTGAGCAATATTTGACAACATTGGCTGTAACCAACTATATGGTGCTGACTGTACCTAACCTAGTAAACTAGGAATATCTGAACTCTATGTTACAATAATATTTTTTGAAAAGAGTATTAGAAAACAGCCAACTTTTATAAATTATTGGTATTTAATTTTAATTTATAAAAGTATTTGCTTGCTGGGCCACCCCATCACACAGCATATTTATGAAAATGGTAAATTATGCATCACTGTAATTGACCATTTTCATAAATGATCAGTAGTTACCAACCTGTAGGCTTGGTACAGGCCCCATACTGCTGCTGCACAATAAATACTATCCCTCACACTTCCAATGTGGAGGTCAGATGACAGCACTGGGAACAGTCCAGTAATTGGACTTTGGAACCGAAGCAGTTGTCTCTTCACTGTAACATGCACAAGCAAATTTTATATATAGTTAATACCTGACAGCGTGATTGTCCACAAAATAATCAGGTGCCTATAGAACAGACAATAACAGACTTAATTAAATTAATTTACCAATTGCATAATATATGTCTAGCTGCCGAACAGTGTCTTCATAATTAGAGATCTTTAGAAATTGCTGTGCATTAATATCATCAATGCTGCCTTGCCGAATCATTGTATATCTATCTGGTGATGCCTGAAATTATGATAAAAACAATATTTGAAACACTTAAAATAGGTGTACAATTTTAAACTAAATATTTATTTACACATAGTTATTAGAACAAGTAGATTAGACATATTAGGGGCCTCAGATAGTATTTAACCCTTTAATAATATGATATTCTTTAATAAATGAATACAAATCATGTTAAAATTACTACCTATTGTCTAATATGATATGAAAATTTATTACACGTGTTTTGTAAACCAGACATTGTTGGTTTCCGAAATTAAATAGCTGTTTCAAATAGATATGTTCACAGCAATTTTATTAACGCATACTTTGCAAAATGTTTCATTAGTATGTTGCTTTAAATTAATCCAAGCAATAAGCTCAATTTAAGAAGGACGATACACAAACAACACGAAACTAAAACTGAATAAATGTTTATTTACCTTTTTTTAAGTAAATTAAATTGACGACATTGAAAGGTCAAAGTTGTTTGATAAATATAACTGATGTATCCATTAGTGAAGGCTGAAAAACTTAGTTCTTATTACTTGAAAACCTCTGATGTTTACATAGGGAAGTTATTTCTTATGAATAAAGCAGAATAATTTTCAAAAGTTAAACTTAAATATTAATACCTATTCACGAACCTACACAACACTTCCTATATTGCTCTAGTATATCCCTGCCTGCTCGAAGTTCGTAAACTTTGAGCATCTTTCTCTTTTACTCCAATAAAAAATTCTTAAAAGTGACAGAGACAATCGTTCGAAATTTACGGATATCGGTTTTTGCGGTAGCGCCGCATATTTGTTTTGACAGCAACGACAGTGACAAGTGACTTACACGGGGTTTTTGCAAAGATAGCTTGCATTTAATTTTTATATAATTTTCGATTGTCAATAATAGTGGTAAGACAAGATTCTAATAGTATATTACGTACTAAGGCGGTAAAACAAATGGCTCAGATCGCGGATATTTGTGACCCGAACCGGAGGTGAGGGGCACAAACAAGCGATCTAAGGCCTTCTTTATTACCGCCCGTAGTCCGTACATAGTTGTACGTCTTCATCTGGGTGTAAAGTGAGAATTTCCGACGCGCCCTAGGGCGGTAAATCTCTCTTACCGCCCAGTGTGACGTAAAAATATTTACATTTCTTTTCAATTATTCAAAAGATAGGGTCACAAATAAGTAAAATATGAAACATCATCATCGTTTCGTTATTGTTGAGAGAGATTAGTAATCATTAATCACTGTAATTTTACACCATAACTGGATGAGTAGTTTTTTTATATATTAGATACTACTGCTGACAAATTTTTGCACAATCATGTGTAACAAACTTTGTAAATTATCATAAAAACAATATAAAAAAATTGTGTGTCAAGCAAGCAAGTAATTTTTATGTCTCTGTGAGAAGTAATACGAAGTAATATTAAAAGTAATGAAAATATAAACAATTTAATAATTGTATTTGTCCCTTAGGTACGTATTTTGCTTAATTCTTTCTTTCTTAAAGTAGGCCATGGTATCATACCATCGGTAACTGTTTGCAAGCTTAGTAAGTTCACCAGTAATTTGTTACAATATTTTGCAGGCGTTTCTAACTTTCTACTCCATTTGGAATTATGATTTGATGAATTTGTATAACGAAGACTACCTAAACTAAAAGGCTAGATGAACAGTAAAGTCCTATAGAAGTTTTTTTTTTGTACTATAGATCTGTTAGCAGTGGCCGTAGTAGTAACTATAATTTCATTTCTATAAACTATGGAGTATTAACATATTAGCCTACCTACCTGATACACCAGAATGAGTGAGCAAATTCCTCAAGAAACTAAAAACTCAGGGATCTCCGGAGACAAGGTTTTAAATTAAAACTATATATTTTTTAAATAACAGAAACATTTGAATTTCACATATAAAAACTTGTGGTTGTATGTAATCTGGTAAATAAAAAATATTTCAATTAATTGCATGAGCTAACATTCTATCTAAATAATAAGATGTTTAAAAAGTGTAACTGCAACATAAATAAAATATCTCCTTCCCATAGCTCTATTACTTAAATATGATGGTTCATGAAAGCTGCATAGTATTATTCTAATTAAAGGTGGAATAATTGGTGACTCAGTTTATTCAGGGTGTTTAATTTAATGATTTAAAGTTACTTGGTAAAATAACACAAGTTACCTTCATCTACACCATATTCAGCATAACCAACTGAGTGAAGCAGTCTACATGTGTTGACATTATCAGCATATCATATTATGTATTACAGAAACCACTGCCAGCTTTGCCACCAAATTTTAGTTCATTAATACATCCTGTATGCTATGTTTATCTGATTGTGTTGCATACATTTAATCTAAATCATAATTTCTATGTGTCTGACTGACATGTACATTGAAAACCTAACCCACGATACACAGAAAGTTAGAATTTAGTGTCCAGTAGGGTGATGTTGCAACATTTAACTATATATGGTAGTCCACATTATTGTTAATGACGCTTCAATACTAATGTGACACTTTTCAACGTAAGCACCAAGGGCCATAAAGTACCTTTCCATGTGGCTACCACATATAGAGTAGTTAGCACTTATTTAGACATCAATTATTTTAATAATATTGAGCTTGGCTTTTGTTTTCACAATTATGTTTTTAATGGAATAACATCTTTTTTTCTAAACAACTTAATGATTAAAATCTCTAAGTACTCTACTATAAATATAACATATAACTAACAAATACCTACATTACATTGTTTATCTTGGAACACAATTTTCTCTTGTACATATACATGGTGTATTGTCTGGCTTTTACATTTTATTATTGTATATGCTCCAGTTCATTGGCAATTTTACTTTTAGTTGGATTTATATGACTTAATTGGGGGCAGCTGGCCCCCTGCGCCTCGGCCTCCTGAGCACCCTGAGTATGGGTCTGTGCCTTGCAACAGACGCAGTATGCAGCATCCCTCCCCAAATGAACGAGTCAAGTCTGTAAATATCATTAATCACCTGGCTCCAGAAAAACGAAGAAATAAACCTACATCTACAAATACTGCTTCTACAAGTTCTGAGGACAGGTCAAAAAGCAAAATGGTGCATGAGCCTAAGAAAATTGAAACTGGTATTCTTGTTGGTGAGAACATACCTAACACACAACAATAATTGTATAATATCATAAGCATACATACAAACAGTCTCCAAATATAATATTATTTATATTTATTTATTGTATATAATGTAATAGTATTTATCAGTTACAGTTGCAATTATTTTATCTTTATAAGACATTCACATGACATTGTTCTGTTATTGTGACTGGTCTGTTTTTCATAACAAAGTATTATTTACCTATAATCTAGAAGGATACTAGTATTAAAAAATTACCTACCATTTTTTGTTAAAGTTAATTGTTTACTTCCTGTTCTTCCTTACTGATACTTCAAATAAACAAACACACTAGCACTTTTTAAAACTAGTCCATAATGTCTTCTCTACAATACTGATCGCAAAGTCAATCCAATTTTAGCTTTCCTAGTTTCTAATTATAAACATTGTACTGCGCGACGCGCGGCCGGCCGGCTGGCGCGCACGACGATGTCGTATCCTTATTTACAGGAGCTCTCCTACGATGAAATACCTCTGTGTGTGCTAGCATATGATGAGGGTATTGAAGGTGTGTTCATAGTTCAAAAGTGTGTGTATAAACAATTGTTTTGAACTTGATTAATGTAAGTTCAGATCTAATTAAGATTTCATCTATATTTCGCGTGTAATATCAGTAACGAGTCATGCTTTGCTCTGAAGCTGAAGTTACCTCAGCTAGACTCTACCATTGTAACTTTTACTGTTGGCTGGACATTAAATACTCGATTTGTAATCGGCGATCAGGGATCACCTTATACTGTAAATGGTGTTGATATTAGCATAGCTCACTTACAATTATTATAAACAAGGGATGGGGGCGAAACCTATTCTAAAACCTATACAAATACAAATTTCATCATATAATTAATTTCGTTTACATAATAAATCTGGTATCTCACGTTTTCTAAGTTGGATATTGCTCGATATTTTAACATGAAATGTTGAGCCATGTTCGATAAGTTGAACAAAATCATCTGTAAATGACAAAACTCGTAATAAACGTTAAACGTAACGTTAAAATTATTAAACGTGATTTACTAAATTTTATAAGTTTGGGTCTCTCGATAGCTCTTTGTGTTTAGGATCTCGTTTATTACTAGTTTTATCATTTACAGATGATTTTATATACCTACTTATTTTTTCTTATCACCGCTAATATTATATATATAATACCTACTAATTCCGTTATTAATGAAAATCAAATGGATGTAAACAAAGTAACATGAAACGATCGGAAACCGTTTGTGTGCAGATGTGTGCAGCGCAGATGGACCCGAAGAGGTGTACGATTCTCCAGCACCTGGGTCCCCGAGAGCCGCCCCGGCGCAACGACATTCACCTCTAGATCTACAGGAAGACATTGGCGTTGGGTCGCTGGTGGAAGTCGCTACGGACGTGGACCAACAGTATTATGGAGTTGTTAGGTGGATTGGGATTGTTGATGGTAAGAATGGTTTAAAGTGGCGTTTGAATGGTTGTATTGACAATAACCATAATAACGCATACGTAAACGTGAAGCGCAAACGTGTGCAAATCGTATTTTGCAGTTTATATCATTGTAGTATTAGAGCTATTACATACACTTTCTGTGAAGGTACCTACTATGATACTCTTTTTGAAATCCTAGTGAAAATAGAAGAAACGATTAGGTAATAATAATTATGTCCAATCCAAACTTTAATTATAGTCTGACTAAATGGTTACATAGTGGTAGTGGTCGAGAGATCTTAGTGGTCAAAATTGACTTCTTTAGACCAAATATTTTTTTCGTTAATATTTGATTTGATGAACTTCAGATTGGATGCTAATCTGTGCACCTGTGTGAGAGTGCTCGTCGTTGGGTTAGTAATAGTTGCTAGTTAATGAAACATAAATAGTAATGTGGTTCCGTAGACACGGCCACAGCGGGCGTGGAGCTGGAGGAGAGCGTGTGCGGGCTGGGCGACGGCACGCGCGGCGCGGCGCGGCTGTTCTCGTGCGCGCCGGGCCGCGCGCTGTTCGTGCCGCTGCCGCTGTGCCGCCGCGACGCGCGCTTCCGGGACACGCCGCCGCCCGGGCCCGCGCGCGCCGAGCCCGACCCGCTCCTCGACCAGGTACCTACCGCTGGCGGCCGGCCCTACGGAGACCGTAGCCCAGATGACAATACCGTATATAGAACACGAAAATAATGTCGTGAAAAGATCACGTGACGTCGAGTTATCGTTCCGGTTTCGATTGCAACGGTTCATCTTAGGTACGGCCCGCTTCATTGACGCCGATCATTTTAACGACGTGCTGTTCTAACTAGTTTCAACTCTTGGTACCCTGCAGCCAGCTGGGTAAACTAGCGGGCTAGATGGGTAGAAAGTGGGCCCACAACTCCTGCCGCATGGATACCGTGATGGCCTCGCTCATGTATACATCGTGTTCGCAGCCGGACTGCCCGCTGGTGACGGGCGTGGTGCCGCCGCTCAGCTCCCTGGGCGAGCTGGCGGGCAAGAACCGCGGCATCCAGGGCCACCACAACTCCTGCTACCTAGACGCTACGCTCTTCGCTATGTTCACGTTCACGAGTGTATTCGATGCGTTGCTTTATCGTCCACCAGAACCGGAGGTAATCATTTTTCTTTTTATAAGTGATAAATAATAGAAGATAATATGTGACCGACACGTAATAACATCACATGTGTGTAAAATAACATATGAAGTAAGAGGTTAGCTAAACACTAGGGTCACGGAGCGCGGTACTTTAATTCAGTAAAGGTTTTAAATTAATAGTTGATTGTACAACATACAGCGATACAGGGCATAAAGCGATACATTTTTATCAGAGGCGCGAGCACCAATGTAGTCGAGGATAAAAATGGACAGTTATGCCTGAGTTATACACTCAGTTTTTCACTTTTAAGAGCAAATAATGACATGAACGGTCTATTTTTAAACAATAATAAACTCCTATACATTTTTTTTGTATCATGATCAAAAGAACTATTATTGATTTTGAGTAGAAAAAACATAAGAAATCTAAATTAAAAATAATCCTATAATATATGATTTAATTATAGAGAACATGAAATTCGAATAATATTTACTGTTTAATTAAATTCTGAAATATATTTTAGTGTTAGGCTGTTGCGCTTCATATCTTAGTCTTAGGTACAACAAAATTTTACTTTATGTTCTAGAGCATTGATTTTATGAGAGAAATATTTAGATTGCTTGAGAGGTGAAATATAGATTTTTGCTTCGAATAGCCCATAGTTTCAGGCCCCCAGAAAGTTAGGTCACCATGCACTCTCTTACACAACGTCCGTCCTTCGCAGGACTCGCCGCACTACGCCGAGGTGCAGCGCGTGCTGCGCGAGGAGGTGGTGAACCCGCTGCGCCGGCGCGGCTACGTGCGCGCCGACCGCGTCATGCGCCTGCGCACGCTGCTCGAGCGCCTCTCCGACGTGCCCGGCCTCACCTCCGAGGAAAAGGTGACGGTCGACCGACGTTATCAGTTCATATGAACGGGCCGAAATACACAATCGAGGCTCACCACTCTTACGCTCACTCTCGTGCTTTTGACAAAAAGATATACTGTTTTTATATTAAGCAGAAACGTCTGCTAGCATATCATCGATATTTAAATAGAAAGACAAAATAGAAAAAAATTACGCGCAGCGGGATTCGAACCCACAACCACTGGATCACCAATTGTGCTATACAACTACCGCTTGGACTTGTAAATTTTTTCTACTTTATCCTTCCTGGTATACGTCATTACGGGTGACGTGTAGCGACATCTACCGAAAGAGTATTGAACCGGCATCGAAGTCTCAAATTTTTATTGAGAATTCATCGATAACAATGTGCTACCCCTTTCTAAATTGTTTTTATATTAAGCAGAAACGTCTGCTAGCATATCATAGATATTTAAATAGAAAGAAAAAATATACTTTCTGCATTGCAGGACCCGGAAGAGTTCCTTAACGGTCTCGTCGCTCAGATACTGCGAGCGGAACCATTCTTGAAGCTATCCTCAGGTCAAGAAGCTTTCTGCTACCAGTTGTTTGTAGAAAAAGACGAGCAGATCACCGTGCCCACCGTTCAGCAGTTGTTGGAGCAGTCATTTGCTACCTCCGGTGTGAAACTTAGTGAGGTGGGTAATGAATATTGACCTAATAGTTTAGACCACAGAGCCTCACTTTTACTAATAAGAACCTAGTGTAAAATACGCCATACGATTAAATAAATAAACTGCTCCAACGGACGACATCATCGGCAAGATTGAAGAATCATCCCTTTAAATGCACTAAATGGCAACACCCACTCATTCGTTATTTAATTAAAAACTCTTAATATAAGTGTAGGGCAAATGCATATAATTAAATCAAAACTGAAAATTGTTATCCGTGAACGTCGATCCGTGTCTCTTTCGATCTAATATTGAAAGAGCGATATGAATGTATGAACAGATTTTGAAAGTGTGCGGTACCGCTTCTAAGTGAGCGAAAACCGTAAAATGTACAAAGCTTACCTCTGATGGTTAATTTAGGTGATACATTTACACACACGTTTTCTATTTAAGTACTGATATAAATAGTACATCACAATAAATAAATAAAATTGTGCGTTCTTTCTATCAGACAACAAATGAGCATAAAATAAATTGTCGTCAATTGATTTCCAGCACAAATTCAACATTGTTTCAGGTACCGGCTGCTTTTATAATTCAAATGCCTCGCTTCGGCAAACAATACAAATTATACCAACGAGTGCTGCCTTCACCACTGCTCGACGTAACAGATCTCATCGAAGGCTGTAAGTTTTAGTGTATCACAATTATTAGTACCTACAGCACTCTTAGCTGTATACTGATGGACTTTATTGTATAAGGCATAAGGTCTATCGATGTACTGCTATGAATGTTGCTGTGTACAGAGGCCGAGAAGTAAGGAGTTGCCGACCGAACAGTCGAAGTCAAAGTCAAAAAGTTTATTCGCAATACAACATTGTTAGATGCATGCTAATACAAATAATACATGTTAAAAGAAAGATCATAATGCTTACTTAAGCTTTATTAATAGTATTTTATGCAATAGTTGTACCTATAAGAGGGTTCAAAAAAGGTGAGTGGCGTGTGTAACAATTTGAGTCGAAGCCGAAAATTGTTAATATAGACGCCATGAGCCTTTGTTGACCTCTATACAACGTTGCATACTATACTTTTTCTACGACTACGGATTATATAAAACGTAATATATAACTATACCAAGAATGCTAACCAAACACAGTAATACAGCATAAAAAAGAGCGGGAAGTTGGATAGTGACAAAGTAGTCATAGCCATGGTAATATATATCATCAGCTATCATTTACTTACTTGTGTTCTTCGTTATATTGGCAGCAATTATTTTAGTTTTATCCTCGTAAGGCCCACGGCCTTCCTGTAGTACCAATTACTTTAAAGAAATTTGAATTTTATAAAATTGGAACAGAGTCGAATTTAATTTTTTTCTTTCGATTTTGAGACATAAGAAATTATACTTTATTTCCTACAGTATAAAGAACGAATTCGAGTAGCATTTTACTTGTATGATGGGCCTTAGGAGGTTATTACTGCTTCTAACCATATATAAATTCAGTTGTTTGTCAGGTTGGCAGTTTTGATTTTCGTTGTAAATTTATAGTAGATGAGATATAGCGTTTGGGGTCAAAATAATTGCCACAGAACCGGAGTTTAGTGTTTTTAGTTCTTTGTGTGTATCCTATTGACATACTAAAAATATAGAAAAATATATGTGTGCAAAATGCGATTTTCCACACGGCAAAGATTAGAAAAATTGAAAATTCTCCATATAAAACCCAAATTTTGCATGGTCTCAAATTACAGGAAATTACACACAAAAAAGGTTATGAGGTTAATTTTATAAAATAAACGTAATTTACAAAGTGGTAACTAAAAAAAAAAAAAGATTTTTCAAGCAAAAATTTTTTTTGTTAAAATTGATAATAAAACCACCTATATAGACGATATACACATCAATATACGTTATAAAAGAAAACCATGTTTAATATAGGAATATTTCATATTCTACTTATATAATACAATACATAGACTTTTAATTAACACGACAAAATAAAGAGCTCCTCCATAGACTGCCACATGGAGCAATCTTCAACATACTGCGGCCACTGACTACCAGCGTTAGATTAGCGTTTGTGGATGTCCGATGTTGCGCTTTCCTAGACGTAGTCGCCACTATACTAGGACTTTTCTGCCCTATAACGGCCATCGACAACCACTGCCACTCCAAGAGGGCAATTCTGCGAGCCATGGCGGATTTTTGGCCTTTTTTTTTTAGAGAACATCATTGAACTGCATCTACGTGGCGATAGTCCGAGCGATAGGTCTTTCCAATCCACGCTACCTTCACGGTCAGTCTTCCTTAATGCTCCACAGCCGAGTTTGATATTGCTTTTTCGAAGTTTAATTTGCCTAACTGGACTACATGTCCCAGATACAAATATTCGTCAACAACTTCGACATCAATGTTCCCAACCGATATCGGATACATGGCGACAAGGACATTTTTTATCCATGTTAACTTTCAGCCCTACCTGTTGTGAAACTCTACTAAGGTCCTCAAGTGCTCAGTTGCTCAGACATGACAATGACATAGTCTAGGAACCGAAGGTGAGTGAGGTGTTCGCTGTTGACATTGATCCAGTACCTTAAAGGCATCTTCCAGTGCAGCAAACAGGTTCGGAGAATGACATCTTCCTGTCTTACACCTCGGTGCGGCTGGATTGGCTCAGAGCTCCTGAATATGTGATCGCTGAAGAAATAGAAGTACAGCCCATGTCTCGATCGAACCACGATGTAATCAAGCCACTATGCTTGGCGTTTGTGAAAGCCTTTGAAGGGGGGTTGGAAAAAAACAACTACTCAATATGTCAATGAGCCCTGCACTAGATTTTTTAGTTAATATATTAATAGTAAATGTGGTCGATGAACTCGTAAACCGGATACAAACGAGTAATGTGGTAGTGGCAGATATTATATGTGTCGACATATGGCATAAAACGTTTTAAATGTTCTGTATTGCTTTGTGATTTAAGATTTATTAGATTTACATAAAACATTAAACAATTGGAAAAGATACATGGAAGAACTTTCGAGTTGGATGAAGACGATATGGAAGATGAACAGCTAATAGACGAGAGATGATAGAATAGGTAGTAAGATAGGTAAAGGTAGTAAAAAAGGTAATAGATTGGAAAATAATACTTGAAGAAGAGTTTTTATGTCGAATATTCCAAATGGTAAAGCTGCAGAAGATGGCGGAATTCCTATCAAAAAGTTATATTATTGCAATTCTAAAACCTCATATAAGTTTTAATATGAAGAACACGTTAAGTCTTATTTTCACACATCACGCATTTCGGAAGACCGAAATTAATAATTGTGAAATAAAATTCAATTGACAAGATTAATAGCAGACGACATTGCGCCATTTGCAGAGTAGTAACAAGTTACAGCAGACACTTTAAAAATGATGAAATCTTTGATAGATTCAGCCTTAAAATTAACAGTAATACAATAATTTTGTTATTATCAAAAACCTAACAACAAATACAGAGGAGAAAGGAACTGACTAGCTGGACAGAAATCATGACTAATGGAGAGGACTTGTATAATTTGTTTATTACAGATAAAATGTGAGAGACATAGATAAGATAGGGCATCTGATGAGGTAAAATACCTTTTGTTTTAACATTTTGGAGAGCAAGATCGAGAGAATGACAGACCGAGGAAGGCCAAGATATACATATCTCAGACACGTAAAGAAGAAGGCTGTTGTTATAAGGCTGGCAGAGAGAAAAGTAGACTCCACCAACATTCTTAAATATTGATGATGATATAACATATTGAACACTGCACAAGCTTATTTTAAATCTTCTACCATCTGAAATTAACGTCATAACCTTTTTTTACCATTAATTTTCCTGTAATTCTATGCCACACACGATTTTTAATAAATTTTATATTTATGAAGATGCAATTTTTGTGGGGCAAAAAAAACTCATTTTGCACACATACATATTGTACATATTGTACATGTATATCGCACTGTTGATGTGGCAACGGGAAGGCCACGTAACTCGGAGAGTCGATGGCCGTTAAGACAGAAAAGTCCTCGTGGCGACTACGTCTAGGAAAGCGCAATATCGGGCATCCACAAATGCTAAACTAACGGTGGTAGTCAGCAGTGACTACATTATGTTGAAGATTGCTCCATGTGGCAGTCTATGGGTGAGGTCTATATTTTCTCGTGGTGTAAAAAATTAAAAATACAGCCTATATGTTTTGTATAATATAAGTATAATTGGAAATATTCATGTATTAAACATGCTTTTCTTTTTATAACGTATATTGATGTGTATATAGTCTATACAGGTTAAGTTTTATTTTCAATTTTAAGAAAAAAAAATTTTTTTGCATGAAAAATGTTTTTTTTTCTAGTCACCACTTTGTTATTTACGTTTATATTATGAAATTAACCTCATAATAGTTTTTAGTGTGTAATTTCTTGTTATTTGAGACCACACAAAATATGAGTTTTATATGGAGAATTCTCAGTTTTTCAAATCTTTGCCGTGTGAAAAATCACATTTTTCACACATGTATTTTTCTATATTTTTAGTATGTCAAATAGATGCATACAAAGAACTAAAAAAAACAAACTCCGCTTCTGTGGGAATTATTTTGACCCTCGCCTACAAATTTTCGTACCACTCCTGTACTATTAGTGTTTTCTTATTATTTTTATCTGTTGGATTCACCGCGGCGCTACCCCGAAAAACGGTATTCGTATTTAGACGATTGTTTCTGTCACTCTCATGACGCCTTAATTGGAGTAAAAGAGATAGACGCTCGAAACATACGAACTTCGATGTTCGCGGTACCGGAGCTAGACACCTCTGTTAGCAGTTGCATTATATCACATGCTGCCGCCACACATTCGCGCGAGTAGCGAGGCGCAACGCGAGCACGCATGTGAACGCGGACGTTTCGTTATTCCTCTCGTCCCTCGCATCCCCTTTTTGTATAGGCAAAGTCTCGTCGAACGTTTCGACGAATAGCGAGGCGAGTCACGAGCGAGCATAATCACTAAACGCGGAGATATTAGCACTCTAGGGTCTTTATTAGTGAACGACCGAAACATGTTTTTTTGCCGAAACCGAAGGTTCGGTTTGATTTTAGTTTCGGCCGAAACCAAAACCGAACCTTTTATAAAACTGGTTAAAATGTTAAAATTAAATGCTCGTAGGTTCGTTTATCCTAAAATTTCATTAATACAATATCTCGCCAACCTAATATCACACGTTTCTTATTCATTTTAATTTCAGTCACAAACATCAAAATCAGCTAGCCTAGAAAGGCTAATTCGAATATAAGTAATTAACTAATTAGATAACCTTTGGCAATCATTTAAGGAAACATTTTTTAAATTAACTATGTACCTTCATAGGTGACATAACAAATCAACAAGTAGGTATAATATAGTAACATACCTTTAAACTTACTAAAAATAATTAATTTTGAAACACTTACTGAGATCAGCATTTTCGTTTTTTAGGATTTACTACAGTCGATGCTCACGTTGTTTTGTGTTTCGATAGTGGTATTATTATCAGCACGCTCCATCTGGATAAATGGTACGTGTTAATTAAGCCCTCGCCTTCGGCGTCGGGCTTGAATTTAACACTCGTTCGTAATTTCTTGTTTACCGCCCTTAATATACAATGTACTATTACGTCACACTGGGCGGTAAGTGAGATTTACCGCCCCAGGGCGCGACGGAAAATATCAATGAGCACCCAGATGAAGACGTAAAACTATGTACGCACCACGGGCGGTAATAAAGGAGGCCTCAGATCGCTTGTTTATGGCCCTCACCTCCGGTTCGAGCCACAAATACCCGCGATCTGAGTAGAGATGGGACGCTACCGGTAAGTTACTAATTTTAGTATGGGGAATGTTACCATTTGGGAACATTCCCCATAGTAAATTTGGTAACTTACCGGTAGCATCCCATCTCTACATCTGAGCCATTTTTGTTATCGGTACCACACAGAATGGCTGGGTCCGTAATGTACTATTCCGTTCCAGTAGAACCTTGACAACAATGTAATGTAGTACCTGTTGTCTGGCAGTGCCGCGGCAGTGCACGGTGTGCGGCGCGCTAGCGCGCTGGGAGTGCGGCGCGTGCGGGCCCGGCGGCGCGCTGGAGGCGGGCGCGCTGTGCGCCGCCTGTCTGCGCCTCGCGCACGCCAAGCGCCCGCACCACAAGGTACGTACACTGTTGTAGGTGCCGCGGCAGTGGCGGTGTGCGGCGCGCTGGGAGTGCGGCGCGTGCGGGCCCGGCGGCGCGCTGGAGGCGGGCGCGCTGTGCGCCGCCTGTCTGCGCCTCGCGCACGCCAAGCGCCCGCACCACAAGGTACGTACACTGTTGTAGGTGCCGCGGCAGTGGCGGTGTGCGGCGCGCTGGGAGTGCGGCGCGTGCGGGCCCGGCGGCGCGCTGGAGGCGGGCGCGCTGTGCGCCGCCTGTCTGCGCCTCGCGCACGCCAAGCGCCCGCACCACAAGGTACGTACACTGTTGTAGGTGCCGCGGCAGTGGCGGTGTGCGGCGCGCTGGGAGTGCGGCGCGTGCGGGCCCGGCGGCGCGCTGGAGGCGGGCGCGCTGTGCGCCGCCTGTCTGCGCCTCGCGCACGCCAAGCGCCCGCACCACAAGGTACGTACACTGTTGTAGGTGCCGCGGCAGTGGCGGTGTGCGGCGCGCTGGGAGTGCGGCGCGTGCGGGCCCGGCGGCGCGCTGGAGGCGGGCGCGCTGTGCGCCGCCTGTCTGCGCCTCGCGCACGCCAAGCGCCCGCACCACAAGGTACGTACACTGTTGTAGGTGCCGCGGCAGTGGCGGTGTGCGGCGCGCTGGGAGTGCGGCGCGTGCGGGCCCGGCGGCGCGCTGGAGGCGGGCGCGCTGTGCGCCGCCTGTCTGCGCCTCGCGCACGCCAAGCGCCCGCACCACAAGGTACGTACACTGTTGTAGGTGCCGCGGCAGTGGCGGTGTGCGGCGCGCTGGGAGTGCGGCGCGTGCGGGCCCGGCGGCGCGCTGGAGGCACTTTTTCTAGTAATCAAGTTGGCATAAACTCGTGACTCTGAGAAAAATGAACCATGAAAAGTCTGTTCTGGAAGAATTCAGTTTGGGACAACGTTTTTTGAAAATGCCCAAATATGTCATTTTGCTCCCTTGTGACACAATCAACTATTAATTCTAGGTACATGGAAAAAAATGGTGTCAAAAAGTCGAAAAACCTTTTATTGTTTCGATGATTGACATTGGCTGACTGGATAATTTACATACCCTATGATTGGTTCAATGTCACTTAAGTGACTCGTCAATTAATGAACGACCATGTTTTTATTATAAAACATGGTTGGACGGTGGTTCAACTTTACAACTAGGCATAATTATCTATTTTGAATTTAGATCATCTATTGTCAGATTTCCGAACAGTGGCGTGAAATAGTACATTATCACAGAGGACGGGATGTAAGGGGTTGTCGGCCGAACGTTATCTCATACATGCAATTTCATTAAAAGTTTACTGTCCCGTGGACAATTAACGTTTTCGGCGCCATGTCAAACGCAAAAGTTAATGCTCACACGCCACGTCATCGAAATGTGTTTGGCGTTGAACCCGCGGTGCCAATATATTAGACATGTGTCGTTCATGAGTGAGTGATTTAAGTGAACTATATCTTTTGGGTCAACTCACTAACTTTGAAAATCAATAATAATTTAAATCGCTCAATTCGCTCAGTAACTCATCTATCTCAGTGTTACTTGCTTGCTCCTTCCTACTCATGATTCGAATGAGTTGGACGAGCCAAAGAAGGAGATGATACGAAACGATAGTTTCAAAAGGGTTTGCAAAATTACGGAAAATATATTTATAATAAAAAACGTAATTAACTCCACCATTATGCTCTCATTCGAATGATTATGAATGAACCGCTAAGAACAAACAAACCAAAAAATTCAGTCAATAACCTCGTAATTTTATTAATGAATACTTTTTCCTAGTTAGACTAGATGGGTAGCTAAACGTATTTAATAATTTAGCAATTCAATTTATGGCTAAATGCCATGATGCTGTGTCTCAAATATATGTGAAATTGAAATAAAAAAAGAGCGATTTCCCTGTTTAGACCTGCAATTTTGTATGACATTCCATTACAGCCCCTCGTCTAGCCGCGCCCGAGACGTGATACTTTCCAGCCTGATATGCATGTTTCAGAAAAATGACATATTGGTACATTTCGTAGGCCACGCCGCTGCTGGTGCCGGAGGAGTGGGCGAGCGTGCTGGAGGGAGCGCCGGCACCGCGCGTGTACATGGAGCTGTTCGCCGTGCTGTGCATCGAGACCAGCCACTACGTGGCTTTCGTCAAGGCGGGCCAGGAGCTCGACGCGCCCTGGTGCTTCTTCGACTCCATGGCGGACCGGAAGGGTACGTTGCCGGCCCTCACTATCCACTCATGAGGCCGGCACTCACACCTTTTGTCTTAAATTTAGATCATCTTTGAACTTTGCAGAACACTTTTGACAAAACAATGTAGGTACCTAACGTTCGTGTTTTTCGGGCCAGGCGAACGCAACGGCTACAACATCCCCGAGTGCTCGTGCGTGCCGGAGCTGGGCGCGTGGCTGAGCGAGGACGGCGCGCGCGCGCTGCTGGCCGCGGCGCCGCGCGACCGCCAGCTGCCCGCGCCCGCCAAGCGCCTGCTCGCCGACGCCTACATGTGCTTCTACCGCAGCCCCGACGTGGCCATGTACCGTTAGCTCCACATGATATGTCGACCTACAACAACGGCTACAACATCCCCGAGTGCTCTTGCGTGCCGGAACTGGGCGCGTGGTTGAGCGAGGACGGCGCGCGCGCGCTGCTGGCCGCGGCGCCGCGCGACCGCCAGCTGCCCGCGCCCGCCAAGCGCCTGCTCGCCGACGCCTACATGTGCTTCTACCGCAGCCCCGACGTGGCCATGTACCGTTAGCTCCACATGATATGTCGACCTACAACAACGGCTACAACATCCCCGAGTGCTCTTGCGTGCCGGAACTGGGCGCGTGGTTGAGCGAGGACGGCCCGCACGCGCTGCTGGCCGCGGCGCCGCGCGACCGCCAGCTGCCCGCGCCCGCCAAGCGCCTGCTCGCCGACGCCTACATGTGCTTCTACCGCAGCCCCGACGTGGCCATGTACCGTTAGCTCCACATGATATGTCGACCTACAACAACGGCTACAACATCCCCGAGTGCTCGTGAGTGCCGGAGCTGGGCGCGTGGCTGTGCGAGGACGGCGCGCGCGCGCTGCTGGCCGCGGCGCCGCGCGACCGCCAGCTGCCCGCGCCCGCCAAGCGCCTGCTCGCCGACGCCTACATGTGCTTCTACCGCAGCCCCGACGTGGCCATGTACCGTTAGCTCCACATGATATGTCGACCTACAACAACGGCTACAACATCCCCGAGTGCTCTTGCGTGCCGGAACTGGGCGCGTGGTTGAGCGAGGACGGCGCGCGCGCGCTGCTGGCCGCGGCGCCGCGCGACCGCCAGCTGCCCGCGCCCGCCAAGCGCCTGCTCGCCGACGCCTACATGTGCTTCTACCGCAGCCCCGACGTGGCCATGTACCGCTAGCTCCACATGATATGTCGACCTACAACAACGGCTACAACATCCCCGAGTGCTCGTGAGTGCCGGAGCTGGGCGCGTGGCCGTGCGAGGACGGCGCGCGCGCGCTGCTGGCCGCGGCGCCGCGCGACCGCCAGCTGCCCGCGCCCGCCAAGCGCCTGCTCGCCGACGCCTACATGTGCTTCTACCGCAGCCCCGACGTGGCCATGTACCGCTAGCTCCACATGATATGTCGACCTACAGTCAGCGTCATATAGTTGTTAGCATTCAAAGTAGTCAAATAGTTCCGTACACCATACAAATTCTATGGTGTACCGAACTTTTTGAGTACTTTAGATGCTACCAACTATATGACGCCGACTGTACAACAACGGCTACAACATCCCCGAGTGCTCGTGAGTGCCGGAGCTGGGCGCGTGGCTGTGCGAGGGAAACAATTTTTACGCTCTCATAAACAATTAGAACCGTTTTACCCCCGCAGGGATTAAAATGGATATTTAAGTTTTAGCCGTACCTTGAACCACTGTGAGATTACCTTTCGATTATTCGAAAAAAAGATGGCCGCCAACGCTGTCACCAGCTGATATAGATACAGTGTAAATCTACTAATTGTCTCGCTTTTACAAAGGGGCACAGATGAGAAATATTTGAAAGTTTACTACGAATAATCGAAATCCGAAAGGTAACCTCACTGTGATTTAAGCCTAGACAGAATACCTAAATTTAAATTTCATTCTTGGTCACGATTTTGATTGTTGACAAAATACCTTGTACAAGTACCAAGTATATTATATGTAGACATGCGAGTGTCTGGGACAAAGCTGTGTTAGGTTTGCAAACGAGGGGAAACTATATATTCAAATAGTACCTCGTCTTCTTTTCGTTAGTTCGTAATCAGCTTAAAATATAGTCCTAAATATTATGTGCAATGCACAAGTAAATATATATATTTATGTTACTAAATGTGATATGATTTGGTCTTGTTATGTAATAAAACAAAACTTGAAATCACAAACTTTTATTTTCATAGCCTCTGTTATGTTATACTTTGAAAAACTTTAACCTGTTGACCGCCAAGCGCGGCACTTGTCACCGGAAATTTGTGCCACCCGCGCCAAAGACTTTTATTGCATTCTGTCACATGCATTTTACCCTTCTACTTTATTGTATATTTACGGGTGAGCAACGTCTATTGACGTCGTATTATACTTCTAAACTACAACTTAATTGAGATTGCTCACCTGACATGGTTAAGTCATGTTATGAATCGCTGCTGAAATAAACAACATTTTCTTAGACTACGACTGAATGCCGAAAAAACACTGCCAGGTACGCCACGCGCGTTATTTGACGTCGGCTAGTGATATTGACCGAGTCATAAAAATATAATATTATTTCGAGTATATCGACTACCAGTCTCCTAATAAAAATCGTTTGACGAAGTTCTGGCAAACACGCTAGCA
The DNA here is from genome assembly GCA_022674325.2 of Grapholita molesta. Classification (NCBI taxonomy): domain Eukaryota; kingdom Metazoa; phylum Arthropoda; class Insecta; order Lepidoptera; family Tortricidae; genus Grapholita; species Grapholita molesta. The sequence goes on along the minus strand of CP053124.2, from coordinate 13,964,187 downwards.
CCATCAATAATCTAACTACATTTTGTAAAGCAAATTTCTCTTTCGCTAAAATAACTCGGCTACTTGCGCTGTTTCGGTACTTATTTTGGTGCCTAATTTAAACAACTTGATTTAAGAGACGGTACTAACCTTTTCTTAATAACGATTATACAGTTCCTTAATTATTAGGTAATAATAATCGACAAAGCTTTGCCCATCTCGGCGTAACGTGCAATTAGTGTCCTGTGCGCCACGGACGTAAATAGACGCTCCGCAGTGATGTCAGAAGTGCATACGCAACATAAATAGTGCGGTGGTACCTTTTTCTAAAATGAGTGACGATTGTATGTAGGAACTCATTCGAATTTTAGAAGTTGTCGATAATAATAATGATGATGATGATTAAAATAAATAAACTATCGTTCAAGTATCGACTAAAATCGAAAATGACAGCTCTATAAGGCTTTGCTTAAAATATTATATTAATTTGAGCTTATTAAGGCGCTCTAGATAGTGAAAACACCAATTTTAGAAAATATTAATAAAATACTTTCACACAACTTACAACTGCAATTTTTTTATATGTATAATTTCAGTCTATTCTCTAGTTTTTGGCTTCATCAGAAACACGATTGCTGATAAAAACCTCGATAGATTTTTTTTTTGAAAATAACTCGTTTTTTACACCTTAAACCAAATATTTCGATAACTATTATGAATATCAACACAAAATTTGCTTTAAATAATAGTTTTTAAGTAGATTTCGATTTGTACTTCTTAGATTTTTAATAAGTTGTGTACATCAATAATACCAATTGATTTCGTTATTGGCAAAATAAAATGGTTCAGCGCGCGGCGGCGGCCGACTATTGCCCAGTCGCCAGTACGCTCGTGACCGCTGTCAACGTAGGACGTGTGCACATTTTCCTAACGCGGTAATATTACTTTAGACAGGAAGCAATACGGGTAATCGCAGTGTAAATAAAGTTAAGCGAAAGAGGAAACGATTAAGTGAACTAAGAGGACATATGACAAAGATTAGTGTGAATATTAGAATGACTAAACGGTAACCTACGTCGTAGCGGATTTCTCATGCGTTTTTACGTAGTTAGTTTGCAGGTCTGGTGCAGTTTTAGTAATTGTGTGTTGTACAGTTTTATTATATTCTATCTTCTTTTCAAGTCAGTAAAGTTACTAGTACAGTCGCCATCAGATATATCGGAGCGGCCGAGGTACTCAAATATTTCTGAGCAGCAATAAATTTCAATAAATTCTTTACAGTAAATGAGGTCAATAACATCTGAACTTCCAATTCGCCATAAATATGTGAGCAGTGGTTTTCAATTAAATCTGAACACACAACTCGTCAAAGTTATCTGCACAGACAGGGTGATCATAAATATCTGAACATTTAGGGAAAATATACCTTAAGTCACTTCGCATACGATTTAATAGTTATTTGTTATACAAGGGTGCAAAATTGTATTTTAACTGTGAGTGTGGGATTGAAACTCGAGCAAGCGAATGGATTCTATAGTTTAACCACGAGCAAAGCGAGTGGTTTAAAAATAGAATCCTGAGCGTAGCGAGTGGTTTTAAAATAGAATCCTGAGCGTAGCGAGTGTTTCAATACACGAGAATTAAATTACAATTGCACCCGTGTGTAACACAAAATTTTTCCCCTCACTACAGCGCGGAAAGTGAAACATGAAAAAACGTTTTGAAATCGCATTGACTTTTTCTTTGCGTTTAGATACATTCAACATTTTACAAAAGGTGCCTTTAGCTTGGTTAGCTTGTGGTGGCCAGTACGATTTTCGAATGTTCTAATTCGATTTTCAAGTCGGTGCGTGTGCGAGTTACCGCCGCCGCCGGCAAGTGAGCTGTACTTCGCGAATTTAGACTTTAGAACCATAGTAATAAGACCTATGAGAAGTCAACTTACTTTAATCACTAGTGGATAAAATGCGTTTTTATCGTCTCGTATTAAAGGATAAACAAGCGCTTTACGAGCTAGTGAGGGGAAAAATTCTTTAACGTACGTACTACTACGCTCGAATACATTTTCAACAAAACCAGTAACCACCATTCGGTTTTGTCAATGTCAAAACTAAAAAGAGATTGCTGGATGTAGGGTGTATACATACACTACCTGGGGTAGAGCGTGACGTCATCGTGATACTAATGGCGTCCTTATCTTACTCTTATTGTGCGAAACGTGCGGCATGCATGCTTTCAGATATGGCCTTTTTGTACACATTTATGTTTTTGTTGGGATCTAGTTTACATAACAATGATAATTTTAATTCCTTTTAATACCGCTGAACACATGCGTCTTGCGTGCGGATTTGTGCAGGGCCGCAACCTTGGTCGTGAATGGAACACCCTCTTATAGGCAAATCGAAAAGGCAAATTAAAAGTTCTCGAAGGGCCGCCGCCAACGACGGTACGGCACGGAGCTCATGATTATGGTTCACGAATTGGACCGAAACATATGTCGAGCGGTTTTCGACCTTCAGATACGTGAGTGACCCGCTTATATATATTTCTAGTAAATCGAAAATGCTATCAGAACACATTAGCTTTACGCTGCTCGCTACGGTATTAGCGGTACGGAGGCTTGAACTCACTATGTTTTTTTTTGTGGTTTTGAAAAGTAACGAGTTTCTATAAATTTTGATGTTAGGATTATGATTTCTTATAACTAAACCGCAAGGCCATGGTGACCGACGCAATAGTAGATGAAATATTGAAAAGCATTCGTACCTATTTTAATTTGGCAGCTTCAATATTACATAATTATACATTTGATAAAGTGCACGGAATGAATGACGTAGTGACAGATCAAAACGTGAGACACTCATAAATACGTGCATGGTTACCAAAGTGCATCTCATGACGATTTCATAAAGCCCAAATAGGATCCCCCTAAATTATTTGATCATGAAGTTCCGTTACCTATTCCGGCTACAAACATCAAATCAGGTTACTCGTAATATTTCATCAGAAATCCCTAAATTAAAAGTTGAAATAGATAACAAACATACCTTAAGAAAAAACGACGAGGACCTCCGGTGTTCGAGACGGGATTCGAACCCGCATCTCCAGCTATCGCGGCTGACGCTTTAACCAATTCGGCCACCCGTACACAGCGGAACCCGTCGAAATTAATCAAGTATATGTGATCTTGTTTATTTTAACGGTTTTTTTGCATACATGTACCTTTAAAATTTGAAAAGTTCTCTTAATTCCTCGTGGATCCCATCATGATATCTGAGTTCTGGTAACAATGGGACTAACCTTGAAGTATATGCTTCCAAACAACGAAAGTATTTTTGAAATCAGTCCATAAACGACGGAGTTCTGAGGTAACACACATACAAACAAAAACAACATACAACCGAATTGATTATCTCCTCCTTTTTTTGAAGTCGGTTAAAAACCCCGAAACGGCACTTACAACCCCGACACCGAGAGACAGTGCGTCACTTTCAAACTCAACGGATACCGAAGCCCCTAATCCTTCTTGTAATAATGTTATAAATTAAGTTTCATTACTAGGGAGGGCAGTTGCCCCAAAAGGTGACCGGCACCCAAAAGGTGACCGGCACCCAAAAGATGAACGAAACGTCTTATAATCTAAATAATTAAATCGTGTATTTTTCCGTAACGTGGCAACACTTCGCCGACGTTTTCATTTAAGTAACGTGACTAAAAAGAGATATGAGTATCTCTTTCATTCACGTTAATAAAAATTACGTGTTTATTATTATTTAATGATATATTTGCTGTTCAAGTTATGTTTTCAATATTGTGACTAATTTCCAATAGATTGCCGGAGGTCAACTTGTAGGCATAGGCAACATTTTTCAAATGCTTGTATAATGACCAAAGTTGAACAGCACTTTCTTTCGCTAACACCTTTATTTTGGGGTTTATTTTAGTATGAAAACGTTGAACAATCAACCGATGTTTCTATTCCCAAAAGATGAACTGAAAAACTTCATCTTTTGAGTTGGATTAATGGATTCCAATAAATGAATTTGGCCTCAAATTTGTTCGTTCATTTTATCAATATCGTGTCCAAAACTTGAATTAAAAAAATGTATTATTTCATGATTTGGCAAGCAGTTCTAAGCGAAACAAATTTAATGGCGATGGTTTAATAAAATGATATACAACCTAGTGACAACCTAGGACGGACATCGAAGTTTTAGTAGTGGGGTTCCTTTTACCCTTTTTACGGATCTCTAAAAACAAATAGCATTGTATAATTTCCGGAACGCTCTGGAATTTGCTTCAACCAGAATACGGTTACGAACAGAATAAGGCCATCAACTGTCTACGCGAGCGACACGCGTGGCGTGGTGCGGGGCGCCCCGCATGCGCCTCCACCGCGTTCTGCTTCACCCCCGCAAATACCTAAAATACGTCTATAAGAGCGCCTTAAAAACGTATTTTGTCTTCTTATTTACTATCTTAACCCTATACATTTTTTATAATACAAGGCCGTTTTGTTTGGAACCTCATAACTCATACGTCGATATTCAAATTATTGCTTAAAAACACTTTTTCAGCCCTAGGGTTAATGCGAGCGTTAGAGCAATTTGCACTGTTCTGTGCGCCAAGGACGTCAGTTAACGTCCGATGCATGTGGCTTGATTGAGAAATGTGAGTGGAAGTATTAGGGTCGTTTTGACATTTAAATACGTTCTTTAAGGTTTTTTAGTATAATTGAAAGCCGGAATGATCTAAAAATATATTGCCAAATTCCTGTGTCTGTGTAGTGGTTCATCTATCTTATCTTGATTCATTGCGATGGCACATCAAGTTTCTTCAATGCTTGGCGCTCAAAAGGTTAAAACTAGGTAGCAGGTAGGTATATTTATCTAAAATTACTATATTACATATTTGGTTATACTATCTACTGACATTACTAATTTATATTATTAGTTATTATGATGGAAGGAATGTTTTGTTCATATTAGTTAATCTAAGCCATATACTCTATCAAAGATCTTCACGTGTCCTTGTTTCGTTTGGTTTGCACTCACAGTCAAAAGTAGCTTGAGGTACTTCTGTCATTCCTTTACGTACATTTACTTTGTTCGTTAGCCTCTTGCTCCATTCCTGCAACAAAAAAATATATACAAGGATTATATAAATGTGGATTGGCAATGCCTATGGTTCCCCTTATTCTGGCAAACGCACTAGCGCCATCTATCAAATTTAACAGCAGTAGGTTTCAGTTCTATACTAATTCTATGAAGGTGTCGCGCTGCCAAAATAACTCAACATTCGTCCATAGAAGTCGCTGTACCACATAGTACACAAAAGAGTCAAATATCCCGCTGAACGCAACTTTGTATTGTCGGTCCATTAATTCTATGATCCTTGGATTTTATAGGTATATAAATGATGCCTGTGTCCCGAATGATTGTCGAAACTATTGAAGTCGTTCGTACAAAGTAATATAATAAGAAGCGTTTTTGAAAATTCTACTCCTAAGGGAGTTAAGAGTGTTGAAAATTTGTATGGGTTGTCTTAAAATTTTATATATTTTTTTAAGGTTCATTACGAATCGTCTCGAATAACTCGATGACTTCCAGCCGCCCGAGTAAGCTGGTTTCTGAAAAGGCTATAGTACCATAGACCACATCCATACCCTGCGGAAAGTTATACAGAAGACAGAATAGTATAATTTACCATTATGCTTAGCGTTAGCGGACTATGAGAAAGCCTTCCATTCGGTGGAAACATGGGCGGTGCTTGAGTCTCTTCAGCGATGCCATATTGACTATCGGCACATCGAAGTGTTTGTATGATACACTATTTACTTACTACTATTTTTGAGCCATGTTTACAAGTTATCTTCGAGAGTCTGGTTATACAGAAGACAGAAGTTAAGTAACTTCTAAGGGGCAAGTTGGCCCAAAAGTCAGATGGGACTGTAGTTCTACAGCAGAATTGTAGCGTCCCTTTTTTTTTTAGGAATAGCGCCACCATAATTCTATTTCCGCTACGCTTTTGAATACGCATAATGAATGTGGACTACGAGGAAGTTGTCGATTCGATCGAAACGTGGAACTGCAGGTTCTCCACCGGTACCTTGTTTAGCAGTTTAGTGTTGTCTTATATAGATTCTGTAATCAAAAAGCTCAAAACTACTGTTTTAATATCCGACATATATGCCACGGTGACCTCGATGGTGGCTAGTACCGAGACGTGGGTCTCATTAGAAAGGTATTTGAAAAAGAATAGACGGTTGCCTTAAATATGAAATATAATCTTAATCATGAAAGTACAGCTTGATACTTTCAAGGAAAAATATTTTTAAAAGTCTGATTTAATAAATCGAAAACCACGAAAGCCTCCACTGCATCTGCCCGTGATTCGCGCACAAGAGATTGAGAGGGCTTCATACAAACTCACCTTAAACAACACCGCATGATAGCAAAAGATATGTTGGGGAAGCAAATGCTCGTTAACAAAGTTCCTGCCGTTCGTCGCTATCCGAAGCGCCTCCTCGTCGTGCGCGCGCGCCCAGCGCACGCGCCGCGCCAGGTCCGACAGGTCCCGCGCCACCGGCACGTAGTGCTCCCACGGGACGAGCTTTCCGTAGAAATGCTCGTAGTATGGTGATGTCTGTTTCAACACTGTCCCGCCGCCCGCAAGGAGGTAAGGCAGTCTATATGACGCTACGGTGCCGTCGATGTTTATTTGATATTTGTACTGAAAATGTCTTAAGATTAGTAAGCTTTCCTCCATGTCTTCACATTGAGGAAATAACATAAAATAATTCCATATGACACACGCACATTACGTAGGTAGGTATTGGTTATTCTGAAATATGGCAGCACAGCTGCACTGGTATCCAGTCGACGTCTTTTGGACCTACGTACTGATAAGTAAGGTTTATTTTCGCTTGCTTGCAATAGCCTTTGGCGTGTGATGCACGTCAGATTTTTTGACGTGGCGGTGAGAAGGTTAACAATAAGGAATAAGTGAGACGGTGACAAGTACCTACAACCGGTAGAAGCGCTTTCACTGCCATATAAACTTGATTCATCCATGATATTTAAGTCGAAAGAAAAATAGAAAAATCTGACTTGCAGCGGGACTCGAACCCACAACCACTGGATCACTAGCCCAGTGCACTACCAGTTGTGCTATACGAGCGCCGCTTAGATGTCGATACAGCGCTACAAGCGGCGCTCGTATAGCACAACTGGTAGTGCACTGGGCTAGTGATCCAGTGGTTGTGGGTTCAAGTCCCGCTGCGAGTCAAATTTTTCTATTTTTCTTTCGATTTAAATATCTTTGATATGCTAGCAGACGTTTCTGCTTAATATAAAAATAATTTGATTCATCCATACCATCCTGTTTGGTATTGGTATTTATCATTTACGGACGTGATATCATTACTGCCTCCTACATTGTTAACGTTTTTGGCATTAACTTATAGAAGCTGTGTGACATACATTTTCTAGCAATTGACAATCTAGTAAAGTAATGGATGGCCCTATGTACAACATAAAGTCTAATGTACCTCGTTCCTCTTATCATTTTTTTTTAACAAGTAATAAATTACATAATAACGTACGAGGTCTACGTTTAACTGTTAATATTTTTACTTACATCGAAAAACTTAAAAAATGAAATATGCGGAGATTTCGGGCCATACTGCTCTTGTTTATCCAAGAAGAAAAAGAAGTTAGTGAGCGACACGTTGAAGAGGGCCGGGTCGGCGCGCGCCACGTCCACCAGCCGCAGCCGCTCGGCGCGCGAGTCGCGGCCGCGCCAGAACGCGCGCGGCTCGCGCGCCGCCCAAGGCCGCTCCACGTTGCCTTGCACTGACAGGATGTCAAGAGTCACTCTGAAAAATTCATAATACGCGCTAATAGTATAATGCCGCAATTTCAATAGTCGATAGAGCCCGCAGGCGGGGTGCGAGTGATTTCTGGAACGCGTGCCAAAGGACCACAAGGACTCGCAAAAGAAATTGAGTAACGGTGCAATTTTATTGGTCGTTAACTCGTTCGGTATACAGCATGCGGGGAATATCTGCAGGCGGTGTAACGAACATGTATCAATTAGTCTTTCATTGTTTGTTATCTCGCCTGCAGGGACTCCCCGTATGCTGTATACTGAACGAGTCAACGACCAATGAAATTGCGACATGACGGGAAATTGAACATTTAAATATAACAATGAGATGAAAATTGTGCTCCCACCTTCCTCCACAACAGTTTATTATATTTTTAAGAATAAACCTATATTACAATAGTTTCACAGGATGGTAAACTGATGCATATACGACATGTGGATAACAAAATCACTATAACTACTTTGAGCAAATGTTTACTATACCTTCCCATATTTTCTAAAGAGGATTCGGTCAAATCATATGTAGGCATTACAATGTCTATTGTGTCATCACTTCCACACCATGAAAAAACTGGTAACAATTCTGTGTTTTTACGAATTAGGGGCCAGTCTCCTAAGTTAATTACCAACTCCATGTCCGGCAACTTTACTTTTCTTGATAGAGACAATAAAATGTTGTCTGAAAACATATTGAATCCCACATGCTTTCCATAACAATCTCTATAAATTTTATTATTCTTAATTACATAGTGGCAAAAGCTTGTTGTATCTGGTTTGTAATATTTTTCTACAATCTTGGATACTTTTGCTGCCATATCCACATTTATAAATGGTTTCAAATCTTGATCAATTTTGCTATAAGTATCAGGACATTCATATTTTTTTAGCCATACATCAATGTCCTGTTCAGGGCAGTCACACTGGTCTGGTTGTATGGGACCTGTGAAATAGCAAATAATTAATGCATTATAACATAATCAAATTTTTGTTCATCCAGAATAAAAAGCATTTTGACATAGACCCGAGGAAAAGATTCTAGTAATCACTAAATATAATTAATATCAGTTATATCATTTTCCTGGCCTGTCTAAATGCCACTCTTCTGAGCAGCAAAAGGCTACAGTGAAAACAGATTTCTTAGAGAACCTCACTAGGCCTCATCCAATAAGAGGTACCAGATCAGATTTGGCACTATTGAGTTAAGAAAAAAGTATAAACTATCACTAAAGTTAATCACCTGCATAATAGTATGGAGATCCAACAATGTGTTTACTTTTATAATATATGCTTATTGACATATCCAGGCAAGTCTCATAAACTTTGTATCTGATAATGAAACTTCCATCTTTTCTGTCCAATTTATTTATCCACACACGGCAATTTCTATGACTCTTAGAGCTACCATTTATTTCTATAGCTAAGTCATTTGCTAGATCTGAGGTATACCTGAAATAAAATATATATATATTTCTTTGGGTTGTTTCTTTATAATAAATGTTATGTAGAATAACACTATCAAAAGTATATATAAATATATAATAGGTCCACAGTATTAGCTATTACATTTTTATTTTATTTATTATGGACTCCCAATTTGTGGCCTGTTTTAATATATTGCATGAAATACTTGAATAAGGTACCTGCACCAAAGACAGCCTAGTTCGCAAGATAACCCACATTATACATTTTATACTTTTAACCGATCAAATGAATAATATATAGGTCAGTGACCTAACTCAACTGTTGATAATTTATAACTCAATAAGTAGATGCATTATGTTTAGTTTACTTCAGTGTCTTTAGCTAAAATTTGTATGTTAGAAAAAATGCTAAAGTACCAATCAGGAATTTACTTACGATTGTACCGTAATAAATGTAAAGTTGACAAAAAAGTATCTAGCCGGCATCACAATATCTTTGGGATTTAAACCAGGCCCAAAGATGTTAATTTCATCTTGTGTGGAGAGACGAGTTAAAGCACAGAACAATAAAATGAAATTATTTAAAGCCATTGTAACTCATTCCATTATTAAAAAAATCACCTACTAATAACAAAATAAACATTTGTAGTGTGTACCGAGTAAACAAAAGTAAAGTAACGTAACGAACGATTCGAACGAACGAAATCTTGAAGGAATGAATGAACGAAACTTTGAATTGGTATGGCATTTATTTGACATTTCAGACATTTGAAATTTGACAAATTTTGACACTATTAAACAGGTACCATAGGGGGGTATGTGGTATGTTCTGATATGTTTCACACATTTCGGAACATAGCCATACCATTATTCCTCCCAGTTTTGGAACCATAATATGTGATCTGTCATCTGTCATCAGTGTCAAAGGACATAACATATAACCTTTATTTTGGGTTTGTGGAGCCTAGACAATTAATATATAATTTTACTGAAAATCCCATAGCGCGAGTTTTTAACGTATATTACACGTAACTACAACATTGACTACACACAAAGAATTGACAAATTTATATTAAAACATGGCAACATGTAATCTTAAACTTTTGTGCAGTGCTTTGAGCAAATTCAAGTAATTACCTGTATGAAATTAAATTAATATGGTAAAAGCTTTATGTTTCAAGTATTTAAGAAAATGTTTTACTTTCAGGATAAGCTATTCAGTAGAACGCCAAATTGGAAACTACAAACCTCCAAGATATCGCCCTCCATACTGGTATATGCCCAAGGAAAGAGTGGTAAGTAAAATATTGAACTCCCTTTACACTTAATTGCCTGGAAGTTAAGGTTAAGGACATAAACTGGCCCGGTACCACGAACATCGAAGTACGTATATTTCGAGCATCTTCCTCTTTTACTCGAATGAAGGCGTCATGAGAGTGACAGATACAATCGTTCGAAATTTACGAATATCGTTCTTCGCGGTAGCGCCTCTGTTACCTAAATAAAGCGACTTTGATAAGACGAAGAAAAATAACTTGCTGAAGTGAACCATAGACTGGTCTACAAAGATTATTTTGCGCAAGCTGTATGCGCGGGTCCAGCTCTCAAAAAAGGTTGTTGTCACTAAGCTACAGTAGGGAGACTAGACTGGGTAGATATCTTGACGCTGTCTTGAGAATCGTAGGTACAAGGAGTAGGCACGCCCATCATACCTATGTACAACTGTGGAGCAAAAGGATAAAACCATCGAGGTTTCTGCTGTACAGTCAGTGTCATAAACAGAGATCGGACATATTTGCGTCATTGCTCGCAGTAATGTGGACATGACTCCAAAATTATTCAAAAAGTTATTTAATTATTTACATAATTACTTTTGAAATAAAATTTTAGTTTCTTGTAATTATTATGAAAATGTTATTTAATGTGGTTAGCATTTTCATTAGGAGCAAAAAGAAGTTACAATGTTAAACTGACATGATTACAAATATCCAGCTATGATTCTTATTTCTGACCAATAATTTTTTAGTTCTATCCTCAAGGCCCGCCTGGCTGGCCTTCCTGTAGTACTAGTTATTTTAAAGAAATTTTAATTTTATAAGATTGGAACAAAGTTGAATTTCATTTGTTTCTTTCGATTTTAATTAAATTATTAGTTATATGATTAATTTTAAAGTCATGTAATTATTGCAAGCAATGCCGCAAATTTGTCCGATCTCTGGTCATATAGTTAGTTAGTGGCAACCAAAGTGACCAAATATACCGATACAGATCTTTATTTATATACCTAGTTGGTTACTAAGTTCTGTTACTCGATTTGCAAACTCTTTTCTTGCGTTAAAACAAATGCTACCGAAAAAATTAAAAAATTACATAATATGGCGGGTTGTCACTTATAATTTTATAGCACACACAACACTTATCTCGTCGTATTTATAATGGATTGGGGTCTAAAAGAAAATCGTGTCGCTGTAATTGCGTTGCACAAATGCGGGCATCCGCCAAACGTGATTTTGAAGTTGCTTCGAAATCTGAAAATCAATAAACAATTCGTTTATCGTACCATTAATAGGTACAATAGTACCCTGAGCTTTGATGACCGCAAGAGGTCTGGAAGACCACGCACCGTTCGGACCCCAGCTCTAATAAAGGCAGTGAAGGCGAGAATCGCAAGAAACCCCGTCCGGAAGCAAAAGTTGTTGGCAATTCAGATGTCTATGAAGAGAAGCTCCCTTAAAAAAGTTATCAATCAAGACCTTGGACTACACGCTTATCGTAGACGGAAAGGTCATTTGCTTAATGGACGATTGAAGACTATGAGGCTGAAAAGAAGTCGTGTGCTACTGAAGCGGTACGCACAAAATGGCCACCGAAATATATTATTTACAGACGAAAAAATTTTTACCATTGAAGAACGTTGTAACCGCCAGAATGACAGAGTGTATGCAAAAAACAGTCAAGAAGCGAGTGTAGCTGTTCCGAGAGTGCAACGAGGCCATCATCCCTCGTATGTCATGATTTGGTTAGGTGTGTCATACTCAGGGTTAACACAGGTCCATTTCTGTGAAAAGGTGTCAAGACTGGGGCTAAAGTTTACCAGGAAACCGTTCTGGAACCGATAGTGAAGCCTTTAAACCACTCTCTATTTCAGAACCAGCCCTGGGTCTTTCAACAAGACTCAGCCCCTGCACATAAGGAAAAACAACTCAAGCCTGGTTTCGAAGCAACAAAATTGACTTCATTGCCCACGAAGACTGGCCCTCCTCCAGCCCGGACCTCAACCCCCTGGATTATGCTATATGGCAGGTTATTGAGGAGAAAGCCTGTGTTAAACCCCACACAAATCTTGATTCCCTCAAGCGGGCCATAGTCAAGACAGTGACGGAATTAGATATGACAACCGTACGTGCCGCTATTGATGACTGGCCTCGTCGTCTGAAGGCCTGTGTTCAGGCCCAAGGAGGCCATTTTGAATGAAAGTGACAAATGTAAATCCTGATTGTGTGTACTTCATTTTAATATATAATTTATTCAACTTTCGTTAGTATATTTTATGTAGATAAGGATTTTTACAGTAACATAACTTAGTAACCAACTAGGTATGTAGCAGTAAGGATGTGATATGACATAATTGGCCATACTGACTTTAACTAACTATATGATTCTGACTACCTAGTAATTATGTTTATGGGCAATTTCACTTTCAGGGACACCCAATTACCTTAATTGTCAAATAAAAGTTAAATCAGTGGTCAGTTTAGTGACGACAATTAAGCTTGAAATATTTATGTAAATCATCTTTATTCGCATTTTTCTATTACAATAACACGTATTATTTATGGATTAAACATAAAACAGTAGATTATATTGAAATTTAAAGCTTAATTGTCGTCACTAAACTGACCACTGATTTAACTTTTATTTGACAATTAAGTTAATTGGGTGTCCCTGAAAGTGAAATTGCCCTTATTTGGAAAAAAACAACACCTTGGCTACCTATAGTGACCATGCTTGGGAGGGGACCACAGTAGCTGTTGAATTGGTTTCGACGGGCGCTGCTGCCCATCTGTCAGTTTTCTCCCTTCCTTACGACACCAGCGGGAGGAGATGAGATGGTGCTATTTTCAATACTTTCAGCCGGTACCCAGATGATTTACACCAGATGGTATTCACAAGAAAATTGCAATAAATTACAGATGAGTGAAGAAATGCTTACTCAAGAAAATAGACAGTTCCTAGAAGATATACGTCAGGACAAGCTACAAGCCCAAGCAACCTTAGAATCACCTTTATTAAACAGCGAAGTGGTGCCAACTGCTCCCTGGGACTCATACACTAGGCGTGCCGGTCTAATTGCGCGAAAAATTGGCAACTACCCACTCTGGACCAAAGATGGAAAGAAAGTGCAGACAACTTTATTACAGGTAACTGGAAAATTTGAAATAATATAAATGTTTTCCGTTATATAGGTTGATAGCTTTAAGCTGACAGGCACCAATGATGGACACTTAGTTCTTAATTCAAAAACCCTAACGTTATAAATTGAATATGTACCAACAAATGCACAACATTTGACTTCTTTGAAATAAGCGCTAATGTTCATGACTGGTTCCTTGCCTTTTACTGGTGCTGTCAACCTACACAAAGTATGATACAAATTACCTTTATTAGAAGACAGCGTTTCCTGGCTCTCCAACACGTCAGTACCAAGGCTACCCTCATTTCAAGTACGGTAGAAAGGCAACGCAAGGATGCGCACTGCTATTTACCTATCATATTTCCAGGAGGGCAAGTTACTTACTACTTACATAACAATATGTAATCTGTTTACAGGTAGTGGACAACCATGTGATCAAATATATACCCCCAGAAGAATTTAACCCCATGATCACGAGAAAGCCAGTTTGGAATGAAAAACGAAAACTAGGTAGTTTACTGATAGGTTCAGAGACTATTGATCCCACAACAGTTACAAAGGAATACTGTGGCCTGTTTGATAGTGTGGGTATGTTGCCAAAAAGGCACCTATGCAGGTTTTTGGTTTCCCCACATGCTGCATTACCAACAGGGACTCCATTGACTGCCACTCATTTCAGAGTTGGTGATTATTGTGATGTACGGGCCAAAACGTAAGTGTTAAGAATATTCGACCTATCTTCCGATAAAATTGATTGTTACTTCTAGTTTTCATTTCCGTTTACAAATCTTACGTATTGGTTCTTTTACGAATGAATACGATCCTATAGGGAATCTGCACAACGATGCTGCTACCGCCAGGTGTCGACAATCGGAACTACTTCCTCGTGATAACCCCCCATAGACTGTCAATAATGTACCAAACATTAACATTTATAAGATTCAAAACTTATACATATTTAGATTACCTCTGCCATGCATTATCCAATTTTATTTTCTTTTTAGTATTGATCGAGGCTTCCAAGGTGTTATGAAGCGCTGGGGTTTCAAAGGTATGCCTGCATCTCACGGTGTTACAAAGACCCACCGGCGGCCTGGAAACATTGGTGCTGGAGGGGAAAAAGCTAGAGTTTGGCCAGGAACCAAAATGCCGGGACATATGGGCAACAGGTATTATGATCTATATACTGTATAGCAAACCCTTTAGTTTATATAGATTCAGAATTTTGTTTTTTTTTTTTAATCTCAGTCTGATATACCAGTTCTAGGCTAGCAAAACTTACCTTGCCCACAATACAAGTATATATCTGTGCATTAAGTACAAGTTATCTCTGTGCATTAAAGCAGATACTATTATATTGAGTGTATTAACTGCGAATAGAGGAGGAAGTTAAATTTAATATAATTTAAAAATTGAATATCGGTAACAAAGAATTTTTCTAAGTTTGGGTCCTCTAGTTCGTAGCGACACATGAGGGCCTACCGGGAATATCGATTTTCGAATATTTCGTACATCTTTCTCTTTTACTCAAATCAAGGCGTAATTAATGACAAAGGCAATCCTTCTAAATTCGCGAATTTCGCGATAGGCCTTATGGTTTGCATTCGGTTTTCACTACTTTAGTTTACATTTCCCTGGAGACAAAGGAATTAACTTATAGTGACTTAATAACTAAGTCTTAGTGAGTCAGTTAAAAGAGCTCCAATCCGTAGATTTTTTTTGTTGGATTGAAACCGCAGTAGGCGGATTATTTTTCCGACAAGTCGTCGATCAAAAATGTGGCCAGATAATAGACTTTCCCGACTAGTCACATGTCTAGTTCCTAATGGCTATACGGAAACCTTCAAATGAAGGATACGGTACCGTACCACTTATCCGAATTTTCCATTATGTAAAAGTTATCGCCTCGAGCGCTTCTGGAACACCGGACCAATAAATAATTGGAGTGTTACCAAAGTTCCATAGCTGTTGTAGGTATGTCCTAAGTAGTATCGTTTCAAAATACAAAATCTGTTTTAGATGGAGAATTCTGCGTGGCGTAAAAGTCCTTCGCATCAACACAAAACAAAATGTTCTCTGGATGTTAGGAGTGGGTATACCCGGCGAAACGGGCGCCATGTGCTACGTGTTCGACACTGTCCTACCCCTTCGAAAACACAAGACCCCGCCACCGTTCCCCACACATGTGCCTACAGATGAACTTCCACTTGAATATTATGATGAATCGATCCATCCGTTTGAAGAACCCACAATTACTTTTGATGAAGTTTAGGTAGTGAATGCTTACTTTATCTATATGTTTACCAAATTACAATTTTAGATAATTACCCTGGTTGTTTTGAAATACATATATACATAAGTGGTAGGTAAATTATATCCTGCTTGCACGCCATGGATTACTAAGAGATTAGACCATCAACTCGGAAACAAATAATCTGTCCGTTAGTGATTATTATTATGTTAATTATGTACAGTCGCCATCAGATATATCGGAGCTGTGGAGGTGATCCAAAATATCGGAACAAGCACTTTATCACCTTGACAATAGAGTCGTTGTTTCGATATTTGTGACCACCTCCACAGCTCCGATGTATCTAATGGCCTAATGGCGACTGTTCAGATTATTAACCTTGAGCATAGGCTCTCAGCTAAACTTACCAGTTTACTTCTTTTTTTTTTTAAAGATGCATGCTTATATGTATGTACCATTACACCATTGTTAGCAGCCAGATTCAGAGCTATTATACGTGACTATAGATTAATCCCAATTTTGGCTAGACCAGCGAAGATTTGGTTGTACATTGTACAACCTCGAGATAATGTCTGTGCTCTGTGCAAGTACCTACTC
This sequence comes from Grapholita molesta, assembly GCA_022674325.2. Lineage (NCBI taxonomy): Eukaryota > Metazoa > Arthropoda > Insecta > Lepidoptera > Tortricidae > Grapholita > Grapholita molesta. Next base: position 13,947,638 of record CP053124.2, on the reverse strand, counting down.
GTCATTAAAAAGATGCGTTATAGGGACGGCGGCATGCCCCACAAATATCGATCGTAGGTACCTACTTTCGCGGTTTTTACATTTTACTACTACCAACCGGGTCTCGGGGGATACGTGGTTAAATCTAAAATTATTGAAAATTATGAACTAACAACGAGCTACCAGCCATGCCTTTATTGTAGTTGGCGTTAAACGTGGGTATTATTATTTGTGTCTATCTCGTATATTATTATTATCATTTGTATGTCTTTTCGGTAAACGGAACAATTGTGTTCCGGATATTTGAGAGGCGTACGCGGAGCTGAATCGAATCAATGCGCAGAGGCCCTTTCGACAATTTAATGAGTTGTAAGGGGTACACTAAGCGGATATTGCCTCTGTCCGTATCATGGAACGCGCACAGAGACAACACCCGTCATGGTGTAAGACTATTGAGTTTTTATACAAGTAAAATATAAAAAATACATCCAAAACATATCAAAACAATAAAAGTATTAGAAAAAACCCTAACCTAGGGTGTCGCCGGCCACGGAGCAGGACCCAAGCTGCCGGTGGTTACGGCTACAGAGGAACCGCCAGACTATGCGTGCCGTGTCCAGGATTACCGCCTTCTGAATCTGATCCTTGATCCATATTCATAATACGAGGGGCGTTCAAAATATTCTCGGTATTGATACGTTACAACCTCTTTTTTAGGGTTCCGTACCTCAAAAGGAAAAAACGGAACCCTTATAGGATCACTTTGTTGTCCGTCTGTCCGTCCGTCCGTCCGTCTGTCAAGACCCTTTTTCTCAGGAACGCGTGGAGGTATGAAGCTGAAATTTATATCAATTACTCAGGTCTACTGTCCCTTGAAGCTGTGAAAAATCAAACTTCTAAGCCAACGCAATCAAAAGATACAGCCGTTTATGCCGCAAATTTTCGACACTTGCAAGGGAATCAAAACCTACAGGGTGCTTCCCGTGAACTCAGAATCTTGAAATTTGGTACGAAGCAACGTCTTATAGCATAAATAAAGGAAAAATTACGAAAACCATAAATTTTTAGTTACATCACATAATATATTTTTTTTTAATAATTTTAAACTTACTACCCATTTCCTCATAAACGCGTAGAGGTATTAAATTGAAATTCATACCAAATACTCAGGTCTATAATACCTTTAAGCTGTAGCAAAATCAAACTTCTATGTCAACGCAATCAAAAGAAACAGCAATTTAAGCTGCATATTTTGAAACTCGCAAGTACTCGCAAGGGAATCAAAACCTAAAGGGTACTTCCAGTCGACCTAGAATCTTGAAATTTGGCATGAAGCAACGTTTTATAGCACACATAAAGGAAAAATTCCGAAAACCTTAAATTTTTAGTTACATTACAAAATATATATTTTTTTAATAAATATAAACTTATTACTTTACCCTAAAAATACCATAGTTATGACTCGATTGTCGTAATCAACGTACTTTGTAAACCTTGCAGGTTTGTACGGAACCCTCGGTGCGCGAGTCCGACTCGCACTTGGCCGGTTTTATAATTATTTGTTACTGGCCGCTAAGATACATCCATTGACATTAAAAAAAAAGTAAAATTGGAACCGAGATGTTCTTTTGTTTTCTGCAATTGCCGAACAAACATGAACACCATGAGCGAATTAACAATGTTAACGAAATTAGAGCACCGATCCATCATAAAATTCTTGACAAACAGGGTAAAAATTAAAAAAAAACATAAAAGAGGAAATGGATTATGTTTACTATGAGTCTGCTCCTTCTTTATCTACTATTCAAAAATGGTCAAGTGAATTTAAGCGTGGAAGGTAGAGCATTGAAGATGACCCTAGACCTGACCGGCCTGTAGTGGCTACCTCACAAGAAAATATTGATTAAGTGGAAAAACTTATATTGGAAGACGGTCGAGTAAAGGTAAAATCTATAGCTCGAGTAACCAATCTCTCTATTGGTACCGTACATGACATTATATTGACCATCTTAATATGTCAAAAGTAAGTGCAAAATAGTTTCCGCGAATGCTGACGCGGCTTCAAAAGGATATGCGTGTGGCTTGCTATTCAGATTTTATCGACCTGTGTGGTGAAAATCCCGATGAGGTGCTACAAAAAATAGTTACTGGAGATGAAACCTGGGTTCATCATTATGACCCAGAGAGTAAACAGGAGTCCATGCAGTGGCACATTAAGGGTTCAGCTCATCCCAAGAAGTTCAAGGTCATCCCTTCAGCTGGCAAGGTCATGGCTACAATATTTTGGGATTGTGAAGGAGTTTTGCTTATCGATTATAAAGAAAAAGGTGTAAATATCACAGGGCAGTACTACGCTAACGTTATACGTCAATTAAGAGATGCGATCAAAGAAAAGAGGCGAGGAAAGTTAACCAAAGGTGTTCTGCTTCTGCATGACAACGCCCCTGTCCATACTGCTCATATTGCCAAGGAAGCTATTGTTGAATGTGGGTTTGAAACTGTTACTCATCCACCCTATAGTCCGGACTTAGCCCCAAGCGACTTATTTTTGTTCCCCAATCTTAAAAAGGATCTGCGTGGAAATAAATTTTCTGACGATGAAGCGTTGAAGTCGGTCGTGGAGGAGTAAGTATTTTTACACCAAAGATAAAAAGATTTTATGAAGGATAAAAAAAATAATTGATCGATCTTATAAGTGTATGAACATAGGGGGGGGAGTATATTGAAAAATAAAAATACCAAACGGTTCGTACTTGTTTGTTTTCATCCACATACCGAGAATATTTTGAACGCCCCTCGTATAATAATCACTACCTAGGCGTAGCTTGAGTTTTTTTATTACGTTTTTGATGTATTTTTATAATTATGTTATAAAAATGTAACCTAAGAGACCAGAGAAATTAAGACCATAGTCACCACAAATATTGAAATGACGTTCTTGTGCATGGTGATCATAATCAAATATTGATGTTTTCGTACGATACCGTATCACCAAAATATCGTGCCTCCCCTAGGAGGAATAATGGCTGGATTAGTGATCCAGCCATTATTAAGGGATAAGTAAGGGACAAAGATACTCTCGTTTTTGCAAAATGTAACAGTTCACTGTAGTTTTGCTTTACAGGGCACTCTTTATGACTAAAATATAAGCTTACTTATTCTGTATTAAGGCGCTCTAGATAGTGAAAACACCAATTTTAGAAAATATTTATAAAATACTTTCACAGAACTTACAACTGCCATTTTTTTATGTATTATTTCAGTCTATTCTCTAGTTTTTGGCTTCATCAGAAACACGATTGCTGATAAAAACCTCGATAGCTTTTTTTTTTTAATAACTCGTTTTTTACACCTTAAACCAAATATTTCGATAACTATTATGAATATCAACACAAAATTTGCTTTAAATAACAGTTTTTAAGTAGATTTCGATTTGTACTTCATAGATTTTTAATAAGTTGAGTACATCAATAATACCAATTGATTTCGTTATTGGCAAAATAAAATGGTTCAGCGCGCGGCGGCGGCCGACTATTGCCCAGTCACCAGTACGCTCGTGACCACTGTCAACGTCGGACGTGTGCACATTTTCCTAACGCGGTAATACTACTTTAGACAGGAAGCAATATGGGTATTCGCATGTAAATAAAGTTAAGCGAAAGAGGAAACCCTTAAGTGAACTAAGAGAACATATAAGTTCATTAAGTGAACTAAACGGTAATCTACGTACCAGACCACTCAACCGGCCGCGTCGTAGCGGATTTCACATACGTTTTTACGTAGTTGGTTTGCAGGTCTGATGCAGTTTTACTAATTGTGTGTTGTACAGTTCTATTTTATTCTAGTTTTTTTCAAGTCAGTTACTAGTACTATCATTATTACCTTAATGATGGTCAATATAGTACTGCATTGAGGTTAGGTATGTTGCGTTCACAACACACCCCGACTCGCTGTCCAAAAAAAATTGTTTATTTAAAACAATGTTATGAGTCCCGATAAAAAGTTAGAAATGATATTATGAATTTAAAAAATCGGACTACAGATACTTTATCAACAATGTTATTAGTAGTCAAAATTTATATGAAAAAAAGTTATAACCAAAAAAATAATGACAAAATATGATCATTCTGATCACAAAACGTTATTATGAAAAATTATATGCTAAATAATTTTATGTGATCCAATATGGACCCGCATCAACTTGTAATTAACCTAAACGTGAATTTAGTTTTGGTTAAATCTATTGTTTTATCATTAATTGTTTTTTACGTTGTTGTGGTTTTTGGTAATAAACACGTGAATTAAATACCATTTAGTATATTGTATAGTAATTTTAATTTTAGAGCAAAACACGATTCTCAACTTGAAAATAGTCCAAAAGTATACTTAACAAGTAATAAAGCAAAGAATATTTGTTGCTTTTTTTTTAATTCCTTTGTGCTATTTTTGCTTTCCTTTGTGCCAAACGAGGAAATGATATAATACAACCGTATTGATAACCTCCTCCTTTTTTTGAAGTCGGTTAAAAACCCCGGGATGGCACTTACAACCCCGACACCGAGAGACAGTGCGTCACTTCCAAACTCAACGGATACCGAAGCCCCTAATCCTTCTTGTAATAAGTTAAGTTTCATTACTAGGTAGGGCAGTTGCCCCAAAAGGTGACCGGCACCCAACAGATGAGCGAAACGTCTTAAAATCTAAATATATAAATCGTGTATTTTTCCGTAACGTGGCAACAGATATTAGTATCTCTTTCATTCGCGTTACTAAAAATTACCTTTTTATTATTATTTAATGATATATTTGCTGTTCAAGTTATGTTTTCAATATTGAGACTAATTTCCAATAGATGACCGGAGGTCAACTTGTGGACATAGGCAACATTTTTCAAATTCTTGTATAATGACCAAAGTTGAACAGCACTTTCTTTCGGTAACACCTTTATTTTGGGGTTTATTTTAGTATGAAAACGTGTTTGTTCAACCGATGTTTCTATTTCCAAAAGATGAACTGAAAAAGTTCATCTTTTGAGTTGGATTAACTCTTTCACTGCGGGTGACGCGATATAGCGTCATACAGAAACATTACTCACCCGCGGCAGACGCTATATTGCGTCTCGACATTTTGACTGCTAGTATCTACAGTTTCAGTTAAAAGTGTTTTTTTTTTCAGAAACTTAATTTATAAAAGTTAGAAGTTAAAAGTTGGTTTCATAATTACTCTTAAAACTATCTAAACCTAACTGAAAAACAACAACAAAGTTGAAGTAAAGATTATTCAATAAATTTTGCTGTGAGTAATGTTTTTTACATCAGCACCTAATCGTATAATTTAGCACAATATACGAATTAATTTCAGTTCTTATTTTTTATTAAAACACCTGAAAAGTTAGGACGCAGGCGTCGCGTCATTCAGCGGCACTGGACCTGCTCAATTCCGCACAACAGTTTATAAGGTCTTAAGGTGGATTCCAATAAATGAATTTGGCCTCAAATTTGTTCGTTCATTTTATCAATATCGTGTCCAAAACTTGAATTAAAAAAATGTATTATTTCATGATTTGGCAAGCAGTTCTAAGCGAAACAAATTGAATGGCGATGGTTTAATAAAATGATATACAACCTAGTGACAGACAGATACAACCTAGTGACAACCTAGGACGGACGTCGAAGTCTTAGTAGTGGGGTTCCCTTAACCCTTTTTACGGATCTCTAAAAACAAATAGTATTGTATAATTTCCGGCACGCTCTGGAATTTGCTTCAACCAGAATACGGTTACGAACAGAATAAGGCCATCAACTGTCTACGCGAGCGACGCGCGTGGCGTGGTGCAGGGCGCCCCGCATGCGCCTCCACCGCGTTCTGCTTCACCCCCGCAAATACCTAAAATACGTCTATAAGAGCGCCTTAATTACTGCATCTTCGGTTGAAAACACAAGAACTCCAATTTTATCTATATACCTCCATAGTATTGTACCTGTTGGCAGACCTTTATATTAAAATAAAATAATCTTTGACAGTTCTGAAAGGTTCTTTAAAGGGGAACAAACATTTGTGAGACTGACAAGGACGGACAAAAATAGCGCCGTCTCTGCCATACCTATGTAAAGTTACATAAGACCATCCCTTTCGATCGTGGTATTATTATTAGCACGTCTCGTCTAGTTACAAAGAAAAAAAGGTAAATGGTGGTATGTCTATGTGCCGCCCATTCGAGACCATTGAATGTTTCTTGTTAAGTGGTGGTTTGAAATTTGAAAATTTATGGACCGAAATGAAATAGGTACCTTCTAGGAAAATTATTAAATATAGGAATGAAACTATTGCATACAAATTTAGTTTTAATTAATGTCAAAATATCATTAAACACTCAATTATCAATATTTCATTCGATTAAAACAAAATATCTATAAATTAATTAAGAAAACTTAAGGTTACTACTGTTGGGTAGGAGGTTGAAAACCGTAACCCGGATATGGTTGCGGAGCGCCTGGCGGAGGCGCCCCAGGGGCAGGGGCTCGGGCGTACGGTGGATAAGGGGAAGGTGGGTATTGTGCGGGAGGGTAGCCTTGCTGGTACGCGTGCGGAGGGTACGCGCCACTAGCCGGGGGATAGCTTTGTGGATTCTGTGGGTATGAACCCTGCGTAGGAGGCGCGGTGGACACCGACGGCGCAGGACTACCGGGCTGTGACGAAGGATTGGAATATGGAGGTTGAGCCGCTGGTGGGTAAGGGGATGGTTGACCAGGAGGTGGATACTGCTGTCCAGGAGGGCCACTTGGCGGTGGAGGACCAGCCCCTGATGCAACAGTAGAAGGTGCCACATTATTGCCATGAGAACTAGAATTATAAGTGGGAGATTGAGCGGATGGAGAGCCGTACCCTGAGCTTGGGGGGTTTTGGGCTGTATAACCACTAGGTGGTGGTTGAGGAGATCGGTTTGGTTGTGAAGTGGGAGTTGTGCTGTAAGCAGAAGATGAAGTAGTGTTAGGGAATGGCTGAGACTGATAAGGTTGGGGTTGAGATGGAGTAGAATTATAAGTACTTACACCAACATTTGGGTAATTTGGCCCAGTCTGCGGTGGTGGATAAGCAGAATTCCCAGTGTATCCAGGCTGAGCTGGTCCACGCACAGGGTACGGGGAGCCTGCCACAGCAGGACTACCAGGTGGAGGAGCATATGGCTGCTGAACTGTAGATGGTGGATAACCACCTCCAGGGTGAGTGGAAGGAGGATAATTACTAGGAGTTGTGGTGATAGGAGGTCCATAAGTAGAGTTTGGTGGGTAGCCTTGAGGTTGCTGAGCAGGGTTTGGTGGTCCGTATCCCTGACTTGGGGGGCCATAACCACCTTGAGGAGGATAACCCGGTGCACCTTGGTATTGGCCTTGATATTGATTTTGAGGATATGGTCTCTGACCATAAGACTGGGTGGGTCTAGTGGGTGTTGTTGACACTCCAGATGGTGGTCTATAAGGCTGCTGAGATGGGCCAGGGGACTCTGACCCACTTGAGGGAGGGCCTTGTTGGGGGCCTTGAGGTGGCACATTACCTGCTGCCAACTGATGAGGAGGCTGAAAATATATCTAATATTAGCAAATATCTTTGAAGTCTTGAAGCATCCATCATGCTCATTGCAGAAGCAACTTTTTATTGGAAAATTTAGAACACATTAACATAAATGAAAGTATTTAATTTAAATACCTATGTCATCCTCTAGCAGCCCACTATATGTATAAGAAAATATGGCACTTAAATTTAAAGAGAGTGTTGTAAACAGTATTGAATTTATGTAGTTTATAAATCATACAAAATATTTTATTTAAACCTATGTATACATCTTTCATTTTTGATTCAGCTACAAGCCTAAAGATTTTTTCTGTATTTTTATCTTGTCACAAGGCATCTGAAGTTTCAGCTATTTGTACAGATGGTGTTAGAGAAATAACAAGTTTGATGAATATATCACTTAATTCTGTCTAAATGAGGCAAGATACACAGCTTTATAGGAGGTGCTCTCATAGTACATCACAGTTAAAAAGAAATCTTATCTGTCAAGTACGTATAATACTTGATTGACTAAAGCACCACCTATCACACCATCCTTTTTCTCTCCGTTTCTGGTGAGAGGAACAGCATAAAAATATTTTCACCTCATTAGCTCGGAAATAACTGCTTTTGCTGCTAGCTGGTTGGATGTTCTTTTATTTAATGTTTATGAATGATAAAATGAGTGATGCCTATAAATTTGAATAGATTTTTAGTCAATTTTTTCCTCACAGTTACAAGTGAAAAATTGTGTTTCACTCGGTATCAAAGTGTGTTCCTCTCTCGTGCTTTGAAGCCCTCCATGCTCAAGATTCTAATCTTTTAACTACTTGCTAAGCTCATGGTTCACTTTTGGAATCTTTCGCCATCTCGGGTCTCAATACTAGCATGAGAAGGTAAATACTAACTTTGCTCCCCTGTATGACAAACTATTACACTTCATCTTATCTTTATCACTACAAAATATCAATTCAAAGAATAATGCTCTTAAATTGTATAGGAGTTGATTACCACCCCATTAGTCATTTATTTATACCTATATCTTGCTTTTATAAATGGTAACAAAATGAGGTGGGTTTTCACTGAAGTGACATGTTTCACTAAATTAAATAAATAAAAAAACATTAGGTTCCACACTATATGTTTTAGTCTTTGTTTAAAAATCAAGATAGGTATCAGATATACAACCGGTCTGGTAAGTAAACACCTGTAGATACTATAATATCCATAAAATATTTACATGCTATAAGCATACAGAATAATAAGATAGTTAACTCAGTATATTTCAGGAAATTTGAATGCTAATAAGCAGTGTAGCATAATTATCATGAGATTTTTTTTTTAATAGAACTGACGCAGATGTTGTGTAAGTATCACTAAGATTCGTGTGATATTACTGATATTACCTTTAGAAATACTATGATCATCACCAACTGTTTTGTTTCGTTACTTATTGGCTAGAATAAAGAACGGCCATCAATTTGTTTGGAGGTAAAATACTCACCGGTAAAAGAGCTTGAATATTTTGATTCGCATCAGCCACTGATGCCAAATACACGAGATTTCGATGTAAAACTTGCTGATATTGATGACATTCCATTAATTGGCCTTTCGCTTGATACTCTTGAATAGTTTGTATTAGATGAGCATTCTCGTCTAACATTTTTTGGATTTGAGCAGGACTTAACGGAGGTCGATTGCCTCTTGGCGCAAAAGCTACCGACATCTTGTCGGCTTTGAGTTATTTCTATGCCTTGAATCACTTTCTAGAAATCAATTCCACAAGTATTTTGCAACACTAACAAAAAGTAAAAATCTGCTTCGTATCCTCGTCGTCGTACAATGAAATTGAGTAACAGTAACAGATTTTATTTATTAAGCAAGGATGGATAGAGTGGAATGGAATGAGATGAGTGGAAGTCATAGACATACCATTAAACTAGACGGAGCGCGCTAATAATAATACCACGATCGAAAGGGATGGTCTTATGTAACTTTCCATAGGTATGGCAGAGACGACACTATTTTCGTCCCAAGGCAGAGAATTCTCTCGCGAATCGGCAGCATAAGAACTTGACTCGCGACTTAATGATAAACCGACAAAATTTTGTCGGTTGACAGTTTTACGCAGGATACGATGGAAACCCGTAGGCCCGTAGCACATGTGCACTTTATGCTGCCGCCACACATTCGCGCGAGTAGCGAGGCGAATGGCGAGGCGAAACGCGAGCACGCATGTGTACGCGGATGTCTCGCTATTCCTCTCGTCCCTCGCATCGCGTTTTTGTATAGGCAAAGGCTCGTCGAACGTTTCGACGAATAGCGAGGCGAGAGACGAGCCAGCATGTCTAAACGCGGAGTTATACTACGGCCAGACATTCGCACAAATCGCGAGGTGAAACACGAGCACGCGTGTGTACTCCGACGTCTCGCTATTCGTCTCTCTCGAATTTCGTATATTTCGGGCATCTGTCCCTTTTACTCCAATCAAGGCGACACGCGAGTGACAGAGACAATCGTCCGAAATTTACGAAAATCGTGTTTTGAGGTAGCGCCCCAGGCACGCATCGCCATTCGCGCGCTCGCGTCAGTCGCGTTGGAGGCCGTCTTTCGGACGCGAGTCATAGGAAACTCCGCTCCATATTCCAAATCTGGAGAGGTACCGCGAACATCGAAGTTCGTACGTTTTGGGCATCTTTCTCTATTACTACAATTAAGGTGTCATGAGAGTGACAGAGACAAATGTCCGAAATTTACGAATATCCTTGTTCGCGGTAGCGCCGCCGCTGAACTGTTCAGTTTCTGAAGTGTTACACTTCAGAAATGTTAAAGTTGAAGGGATACAAACAAATACAATTTGAGTTTTCTTTATTTTCAACCGAAGTAATGGTAATTAATACAGAATAAGCTAATATTTTTGTTATAAAGAGTGGCCTGTTAAGCAAAACTTTTTTGGACCCGGGTATGTCCTTAAACTACGTCCAACAATGAGAGGTAGGGCACAGCGAAGTACCATCATGCTTGAGTCCGGAGAAGCCCAACTGGGGAAGTACCTCCTCCTTACAGAAGACCACAGCAATAATAGCACTGCTACCTTTGATATGTAGTGTTGTGTTCCTGATGGTGAATACGGTTCCCAGAGCTCCAACCCCCCTTAAAGGTCGGCAACGCGCTTGTGACTTCCCTGGTGTTATGGGTGCTCATGGGCGACGGTAATTGCTTACCACCAGGCGATCCGTCTGCTCGCTTGCCGCCTATGTCATAAAAAAAAACCATCAGGCCAAAAAAACTATAATCATAGTGACTTGTTACATCTTGGGCTGCAAAAGCTAGAATATCTTTGTCCCTTACTGGCGCTCGCGGATGCGTGCTCCAGTCATTATTTCTCCTAGGATAATTACTTTTGTTTTGACATTGACATATAAATATAAAATTTCCTATTCACGTTCGAGTGCCGTTCGTGTGTGATTCCTATTCATTGGCGAGTTAACGAATGTCTACGCGGGCATCTTGCCCAGTACCGCCAACGTCAAAGTTCGTATCTTTCTATCACTTTTCTCTTTCACTCCAATGTGACATGAGAGTGACACAGACAATCGTCCGAATTTAGGAGTTTTTTGGGGTAGCGCCGCCTGATGGGAAAAGTTTTAGTTCAGTTCATCGACACTTTCGACGAACATCGAGGCGAGTGACGAGCAAGCATTAGGATATTGTTATTGTCTGATCGCGGAGTTAATGAGGGTGATATGACAATTACGAATACGATTTTGGCAGTAGGCCCTCTGACTCCTGAGTAGCTTAGCTCTGAAGAAGTTGGAAAGTAAGTTTGTCATTTTCAATTACTTATTACTTACCTATTCAGCTAAAATAAGTAGACAGTCAAGACGGACTTTGCACACAAAATTACCATACACCTATATGTATACTTCGGTTAGTACATCATGCATCATGATTTATTTAAATTTTTTCCTAATTTTCATTAAAGTTCCATTTTCCAATGGGTACTTAATACCTTTGGTAAATACAGTTAGGGTCAATTTACCTAAATTAAACCCATTTATATTTTACAGTTATTCATTAATAATATGGCACTGCGAGGCATAAAAGTTGTAGAAATGTTGGGACTTGCTCCAGGGCCTCTTTGTGGAACCATATTAGCAGATTTTGGTGCTACCGTCACAGTGATTCAAAGGGTAAGTGATGACATTCTTTATTGGAAAAATTATATCATCTTTACCATATTTATATTTTTTATTTGCAGATTGAACCATCACCATTTAATGTTTTATCCAATGGAAAAAAAATGTTGTCGGTTGATTTGAAGTCTAAGGAAGGAATAAAAATTATAAAAAGATTATGTGCATCATCTGATGTACTTTTAGACACATTTAGACCTGGTGTTATGGAAAAATTAGGTCTTGGACCTGAATTACTACTTAAGGAGAATTCGAGTCTCGTTTATGCAAGATTGACAGGGTATGGGCAAACTGGAGCATATAAGAGCAAAGCTGGCCATGATATTAATTATGTAGCCATGTCAGGTGTTTTGTCTGCATTGGAAAGAAAAGGTGATCTACACCCACCAGTTAACCTATTGGCAGATTTTGCTGGTGGAAGTTTTATGTGTGCCCTTGGAATCCTTTTAGCTCTTTTTGAAAGAGTGAAATCTGGGAAAGGTCAGATAGTTGATTCCAGCATGACGGAAGGAGCAGCATATTTAGCAACATGGATTTACAAATCTAGGAAATCACCATGGTGGTCAGGGGAACCAGGGACAAATGCCTTAGATGGGGGACTTCCATTCTATGGCACTTATAAAACTAAAGATGGCAAGTTTATGGCAGTTGGAGCATTAGAACCACAATTCTATAATAACTTTTTAAATGTACTGCAGTTACCTAAAGAAGACTACCCACAGGGTGGTGATGTGGAGTATACAAAGAAAGCATTTGCAGAAAAGTTTTTAACCAAAACACAAGAAGAATGGTGTGAATTATTTGATAGTGCTGATGCTTGTGTCACACCAGTGTTAGATATTGACATAGCTGATAAGCACAAATTACATGTGTCTAGACATACTTTTTACAGAGACTTGGAAAATCTCTTAGTTCCAGAACCTGCTCCAAGGCTTTCTGTGACACCAGGGGTTTCCACTGGACACAAGAGTATGCCAAATCCAGGACAGCATACAATACAAATTTTAAAAGAGTTAGGTTATGCCAAGACTGAAATAGAAAACTTAATTAATAAAGGTGTTATATATGCTGCAGAGAAATCAAAACTATAATGGTTTACTAAACTTTGTTTGCTATTTGCTGTTTAATAGACATGGGGTCATACTTATAATCTATATTTAAACTATTATTTACAATTAAGAGGTGGTTGTTAAATAAATCTATTATTTTTAGTATTTTTTTTAAGTCAAACTTAATATGGTTTTTCCCTAATATATACTTGCTGAATGCAATGCTATTGATTTCTTCCAGTGCACTTAGTCGTTTTTTAGCAATATAACAAATAAAGTTAATAAAATATTCAAAGTTCATACCAAACATAGATTTTAAAATTAGTTGACATTGACTTGCAAACTCTGGAGTTTCTTTGAATTCTTTTATCTCATTTTCAACATTCAGTAAGCAATTCTCCAAAGCTTTCCACACTTGTTCAATGTTACAAGCATTAATCCAGTTCTGATTAATGGATATAGTATCAACTTCATTAAAAACTTGATGATGCCACCCTGAAGGCACAAATATAGCATCACCCATTTCCTGAATTACTTCAAAATGTGTTACATTTTCAAATTCTTTATGTTCAAAGAGTAGAGGTAAATTTCCTAAAGGATCTTTGAGTTTTTTTTCTTCTCCAGGAGGAAATAAAATCCATTTCTTCCTTCCAATTACATTTACCGACCAGCTAAATGAACTATAAACATCTGCATGTAAAGGTGTCCTACAAAAGAAATGAAAGTAAATATTACTTTTACTGTAATTCATTAAAAGTGAAATCTAGATGATTAACTTCTGAACATACTACATACCATGAACCAGAGGGGCCAATGTAAACAAACATAAAATCATCTTCTTCATGGTCTTGCGCATACTCATTAAGCCAATCTGACCCGAAAATTATTGGCACTTCATAGAAATTGTCACCTGGGCAAAGTCTCCTTAAATGCCAATCTTTTAAATATAGGAGCTTCTCTCTTTCCTTGGTTTTTAAGTACGTCATGTAATCACTTACATTGAAATCGTTTTTAGTTTGCGCATTATAAGCGATAGTGCCGCAATTAGCTACTGGGGCAGAAAGATCACTGTATTTCTCTATAAAGTGATCATAATTTATTGTGCCGTTTTTAACCCATGAAGTAGAACATTCCCAATTGGAACTTATGTTTCTTACTATGCATGGCAAATTGTTGTAAATGTAATCTTCATAAAACTGTCCATATTCTATGTCTTCTGATTCGATACCCACTTTGCATCCAGTGTATTCATATGTTTGTGTACTATCGAGACCATCATTTATTTCAATTTCCATAACCAACTAATTAGAATCTAAATTTAACAATGTTTTGAAGCTTTGACAAGTTTGACGGCTGAGCGCCGACAGCCAGACGGCCAGACAGGAGGTGGAATTGAATTGAAATTGAACTAATTGAAGTAATAGGTGCCGTGGTCCGAATCACGCTAACACTTCTACGGTCACGCTCATGCCGGTCCGAATTAAAACGCTATTTTCGTGATCTTGAGCACATTAACATTCAGATCAGCAGCGGCGCTACCGCAAAAAATGATATTCGTGAATTTCGGACGATTGTCTCTGTCACTCTCATGACGCCTTAATTGGAGTAAAAGAGGAAGATGCTCAATATATACGAATATAGTTTTTCCCGGTAGTTCCGCAAGCCCGGTACCGCGGATGTCGAAGTTCGTATATTTCGGGCATCTTTTTTATTCGAATTAAGATATCATGAGAGTGACAGAGACAATCGTCTGAAATATACGAATATCGTTTTTCGCGGTGACGCCACAGCTGTGAGCATGTAAGCTCTGTGTGGCTCTTTGCAACTCTGTGTATTGTAAGCGTGCTTAAAGCATGATTCGGACCACAGCTATTTCTTTGTCTTGTTGTTCTATCTGTGGTAGATGGTTGGTAGTGGCATGTCATATTTGTGATGGCGGTGCTAGCTTGGGGGCTTTGCTGCCTTGCTTAGTCGTAAATTTACGATACAATACTTTCTGATTGATTTCCAAGCTACGAATATTCTTTTATAAAATTTTATTTTGTTCTGTTATTTTTCATGTCAAAATCATGATGTATTTCTTTGAGATTAAAGAAGTTTGCGAGATAACAATTCTTGGCGCTAAGAAAACAATTAATGATTCTTGATAATAATTGTGCTTATTGGAACCTTATTAGCGTAAGAGAGTTTATAAAGTTGGATATAAAACAGTTGAGTGCTCTAAATTTCTTGTTATTATTAGTTAAATAAAAAGGACCATCATGAATGATGTTAGAGACAAAGTTGTTGCCGGGTCTTCGAGTTGGGAGAACACAACAACTCGAAGCGATTCATCTCCGGAAACCCAATCATCGCCCGGAGGCAGTGGTGAGACGCCTCAGACGCCCGGGGCGCCCGCGCCTCTCGCTCCACACCTGGCTGCAGACTTACATCCAGATCTCATACAACAGGGCTGGCGCAAATATTGGTCGAAACGAGAAAATAGACCCTACTTTTGGAACAAGCTGTCAGGGGAGTCAATGTGGGAGTTACCAGCTGTAAAAAGAGAGTTTGACCCAATCACAGACCCGCTTGGAATTTGTCACACGGGTCCACCGAATGCAGGTAACATGACTCCAAGTGCCAGCAAACGACGACCTTCAGAGGATAATGGACCCCCACCAAAAAAGTTTGTTCTAGCAGGGCCTTGGGATATAGAAGTGCCAACTAATGTGGTTATATATGAACGACCCCCAACTATATGTCCTCATCCCCATCCAGAAATAGAAGGTTTCAGATTTACACTGGCAAACAAACTTCGACAATGTTATCAAGAGTTGTGTCATACCAGAGAGAGTATTGATGCTCCAAAGGATTCTTTTAACCGTTGGCTTATGGAGCGTAAAGTGAATGACCAGGGTGGTTCAGATCCACTTTTGCCAAGTCATTGCTTTCCTGAAATATCTCGCTCAATGTATGAAGAAATCATGAATGACATACCCATCAAACTAACACATCCAAAATTCACTGGAGATGCACGTAAACAATTGTCACGCTATGCTGAAGCTGCAAAAAAAATGATAGAATCCAGAAATGCATCTCCTGAAAGTCGCAAGGTGGTGAAATGGAATGCGGAAGATACGTTCCAGTGGCTTAGACGTACTGTTGGAGCGACATATGATGACTTTCAAGACAGACTTGCACATCTAAGAGTGAGTTGTTAATTATTATATTTTGAATTGGCTTTCACTTTCTAATGGCTTAAGCAAGATAACAATATTGTAACCTAATGAATAATCTTATTTGAAATATATATGATTTTGCTAATTGTTTCAGAGACAATGTCAGCCACATTTGGCTGAAACAGTTAAGGCTTCAGTCGAAGGCATTTGTTTGAAAATATACCACTTGTCTGCAGAATATGCGCGCAAAATACGAGAGAAGCATAGTGCTCTTTTAAAAGAAAACGGAATACAGGTATATGAAATTAATAAAACTCACTATAAAAAAAATATTTACTTTTGACAGAATCATTGTAATATTACTTTAACCTTTTGGACGCCAAGCACCACTAAAGTGGTCACATGATGTCGTGCCTGCCATGCCACCAACCACTAAAGTAGATGCTGTCAAAGCAATTGTCCTGCTGACAGATAAGGTTTATATTTGTTCTTCACAAGTCATATCATGGCGTACATGTCACATTTTGACGCGAGAGGAAAAGCATTCACAAGGTTAACAAATATATATTTCATTTTGCAATGTTCCACACTATACTGTTATACAACACTATTAAATATCAATAAACATAAAGGACCTCCAAAATCATAACTTCAATGTCTATTCAATTAAAACACATGTCCCACATAATTAAAAGCAACTAGCTAGGTGCCCATTATGCATCTAAGACCCCTATTGCATCTGTCAAAAAACCCGAGAATATTCACCAGTCCTGAAAAAATCTACTTTCACGTAAAAAAACCTACATCCATACCACATATCATCCCATTTCAAGATTATTTTGGTCAAATTTCATAATCATTTGTATATAGTATTTTATGGGAAATAAAGAAATTGACAAAATGAAATTCGGCCAAAGTACTAATTGGTAAACGAATGATTGACTGAACACTAATCTGCCATATAATAAGTGTGCGAAATCATTATTTGCTAAAAGTTTATTTGTCAAAAGATTTTTTGCCAAGAGAAAATCTACGATATATTTTTTGGGGAGTGATAATTTCTCAACAATTTCGATAACACGAAGGTGATCCGTTTAATCATTTATGGATGCATGGCAACTCTGGTTGACACTTGTTATAGGTAATTTAAACGCAACTCTGTGTAGGCGTCACACAAATACAATTTCTATGTTACTTGAGAGCCCCATATGCAAAGGGAAGAGTTACAGTAACACAGCCAGACAGACAGAAATACATACACTGGTATTTAATCTTTGTGCCATCACATTTTGGGTCTAGCTACACTTTGTGTATCCCATTTTTCATAGGAGCTCCCGGCACCACTGCAGCAGGCTGCACTCCGCAAGGTCTGGTGCTACCCCGTGCAGTTCGCCCTGCCGGCTCCGCGCCCTCCACTTGTCGAACACTTTCTCGACCGCGACCAGGCATTGTTGCGCTACCTGGGTGAGACGCAGGTCATCAATGCAGCATACCTGCAAAAGCTGGTAGGTATCTACACCTGGACTAGGTCACGTGTCACTTCCCGCTACCTTCTCCAGGCTAGTCCATTCTCGACCGTGAATATACTTAAGCACAGTTCATCCACCACATAAAACATTCTGCATTTATGTGGTATAATAGACAGCAAAGAATCAATCATTTATCTTAATCCTTTTTCACAAGCGTTAAACTATAATTCTTAGAAATAAGCGAATAATGTCAATAATCATTATCAAGCATCGGGCGAAACTCGAACTCGCGACTCCGGAATACATACTCGTCGCTCTAACAACTGAAGTACCAGAAACACACCCGATGGCTGCAAATTTGATGGCCTAGCGACAATAGCGACATCTACCGTAAAAGTGTTAAGCACCGGTCTCAAGTCATATTTAATTAATCGATATTGAAGCGCTGTACTCCATTAAAATAGTATATTTCGATACTAGTGAAAAAATTTTTTTCGTTAAAGAAGTTTTTACACGAGTATCGAACCTAATTTTTCATAGCATGTGCCATAAAAAGTGAAATTTACGCACGAAAAGCGTGCGAAAAGTGCACTTTTTACGCACTAGTTAGGAAAAATACATTTTGTACGCAGAAACGTCTGCTAACAAAAATTCTTAGAACGAAAGAGAAATATGGAAAAATCAACTGCCTCAGGCAATCAACGGGCGGCAACTCACAACTTTTTAATCTGTAAAATATGCAGCGGTTGCATCGTCATTGATCTGTGTAATTTAATTTTGCTTTTAGGAGTGCCTTTACCGGTACAGCTGCTTCGACGACAAGAAGTTCGAGCAGTTCCTGTCGCGCGTGTGGTGCGTGCTGCGGCGCTACGCGGCCTGGGTGGGCGCGGGCGGCGACGCGCAGCTGGCGCAGATGGCGCTGCCCGTGCCCGTGCTGGAGTGCTTGCACCGCTGTTTCGGAGTTACCTTCGAGTGCTTTGCGTCCCCGCTCGATTGTTACTTCCGGCAGTACTGCTCCGCGTTTGCCGATACTGACTCTTACTTTGGATCTCGTGGGTGAGGCCCCTCACACACTGCGACTTTAAGCAGCGATGCAGTCGCGAGGTTCAAAACGAGCAATTTTTGCATCGATGCTGTCGCCCGTTAGTATCGATACGGTTGCTTGTAAGCATCAATACACACGCGCGACAACATAGATGTAGACGCGCGTTAGCATCGATGCAGAATAAGGAATGGATGGTTAAATCTAATCAAAATACGTTTCGCGTTGTGGCTTACGTTAGCATATGGATACAATCGCGATACAGCATCGCCGCTGCATCGAGATTTTGTCGATACTGTATCGCTACAGTTTAATGGCCAGCTTCTGCATTGTAACTGTATCGATGCTTCAAGTAGCGCAAGTGTGTAAAACTGCATCGCTGCTAAAAGTCGCAGTTTGTAAAGTTTATTTTGTATACGTACTAACTAGGTATGTATTTTCGAAAAGCACCTCGTACAGATAATGTTGTCGTGTTATGGACCTATGGTACTTGTATTTGCTTTTTTGGGGACTTGAGTTATTCGCGTTCCCTCTCGATCATTCATTACACCAGCTAGTGCTGGTAGTGGAGGAAGTTATGCATTGCTCCCACACCACCAAAAAAAAAAAACCCGAACCTGTAATCTGCTTAAGTACGAGTAACATACCCTTTGGAAGAGTTGAGTGTCAAATAATACCGACCATAGTGGTGGCAATTATGACATTGACCCGATTTTATTTTATTAAGTTATGTGCTTCATCACATGTATTCTTTGAGTACTTCTAAGCATTTCTAGTCGGGCAGGCTATTTGTAAAAAACTTGCCGCTTTGTGGTGTTTTATTTAAAACATTTAGACATCCTAATACAATTAAAACTGTTGTGAGCCATGTTACTACTACTTAGTTACAAACGGATAAACTCACGTGTAATTATATCGGGCGCTCACGGTGATGGGTGAGCGATACACCCTCAACGCGATCGGTGTGTCCTGACTCGGCCTGAAGATGGGTACCAGAGCTTACCCGAAACATGTCGCCTAGTGCGATATAATTACACGTGAGTTTATCCGTTAACTGAGTAGTATTTAGACGTCCTTGTTGTTTGTAACGCAGACCGTTCCTGGAGCTGCGGCCCGTGTCGGGGTCGCTGGTGGCGCACCCGCCGTACTGCGAGGAGCTGCTGGAGGCGGCGCTGCGCCACATGGAGCGCCTGCTGCAGGACTCGGCCGAGCCGCTGTCCTTCCTCGTCGTGCTGCCCGAGTGGCCCGAGCGCCACACGCACGCGCTGCACAAACTGCAGGCCAGCCACTTCAAGCGCAAGCAGGTGCCGTTATAGTATATACTTTAACCCCCTTATTTGTAACCAATCATCATAGAACACGTGAATTCTGGAAAAGATAGCGTCATCTGTTGCGCATATGACGCAACAGATGGCGCTAGTGATCTTAGCTTTGAGATACATTTTGTTCGGCTATTGTCTGCTGTCAAACGTCAATCTACTCTACTACCGGACGTCCAGGCGAGGGGAGCGGTTTCATCCTTACGTTGTGAATATTCCATTCATTCGCACGAAGCGGTTCGCTTCTACCTTCCTAATGCGGACTGTTAGGGATTGAAATTCGCTCCCTTCGTTTGTATTCCCGGAAACATATAATCGACACTTTCCATCAGGTGCGACTGAGGTCAAACGCTGGTCAGTCTTGTTAAAAAAAAAGAAAAAAACAACTTAACTACATAATCGAATAACCTAATTTTAATAGATGCCGTTGCGCTACCTAATAACAAAACCAGGAAAAGCTTCCATTAAAAAAAAATCGTGTCTAGTGGTCTGGTCTAGTGGGTAGTGACCCTACCTATGAAGCCGATGGTCCTGGGTTCGAATCCCAGTCAGGGCATTGTGAGATGAGCAGATATAGATACAGATATAGATATTAGTTCCTGAGTCATGGTCAGTCAGTCATTCTATGTATTTAAGTATTTATATGTATCTATATTTTATATATATCGTCGTCTAGTAGCTACAACACAAGCATTACTGAGCATACCGTAGGACTAGGTTGATTTGTGTAAGATTGTCCAGAAATATTTATTTATTCATTTTATTTATTTATATAACTATTCATTTTGGCACATGAAAAATGGTGATAATGATAACACAGCAACATATCCTTTTTCTAACAATCACAATTCAATCTTTGTGAAAAATAGGAGCAAACGATTATCAACAGTAGGTTAAATATGACAAAAGCAAGCATAAGTATTTTTACATGAAATGGTCAGGCTTCAGCCTGCCCCAAGTGGAATAACCTCACCCCGTTGCAGTTGAACCTGAGTGCGATTGGTAATTCGATGACAGAATGTCTTAGAGAATTTTATACTTGTATCTGAAGTAGCCTTCGAATTTACTTGCAATAGTTATATACAATTAGACCTTTTGTTTAATCAATTGACATTATTCTCAGCGCATGATAAGCTTCGTCAATATGTTTGCATGCGTTAGTTTTGGGTGTAAAAAGTTTAAATCAATCAAAATATGAAGATTGTTGTATCTTTATATTATTCATTTGTTGTTGTCATTATTTTTAAATTACCCGTATTAATGCTTACCAGACATTAAGTACATGCGGCATACAAAATCGATTAAAAAAAATTTGAACTGTAAAAAATATGACATTTAACGCACCTTCGGACTATAAAGTTAAAGTCAGTCAAGCTGATGAAAAGTAAGTGCCCTCGTGCACAAAAACTTGTGGGTCACCGGAACCGATGACCGTTCAAGTTAAATAAAAATCATCGGCTCACCCGATTGACGATCGGCATCGGTACATTAAGATACTAAAAATGTATTCTAGCTCGTCGGGCTCGATTATAACTCGGCGTCTCGTTCCAGGTCGTGATACCCGCTTTCGAACACGAATATCGGCACGGGTTCCAGCACGTGGTTCCCAAGTGAGTAAAACTTTAATTATGATTTAATTTTGCCGTACTTTTGGACCCGGGTATGTCTTTAACAATGAGAGGTAGGGCACAGCGATGAGCCACGCTTGAATCTGGGGCAGCCCAACTGGGGAAGTACCTCCTCCTTACAGAAGACCACAGCCATAATAGCACTGCTACCTTTCAGGTATGTAGTGTTGTGTTCCTGATGGTGAGTAAGGTTCCCAGAGCTCCAACCCCCCTTAAAGGCCGGCAACGCGCTTGTGAGTCCCCTGGTGTTGCCCATGGGTGCCCATGGGCGACGGTAATTGCTTACCATCAGGCAATCCGTCTGCTCGTTTGCCGCCTATGTCATAAAAAAAAAGCATTGTACAGTCAGCGTCATATAGTTGGTAGCATCCAAAGTACTCATAAAGTTCGGTACACCATAGATTTTGTATGGTGTACCGAACTATTTGACTACTTTGAATGCTACCAACTATATGACGCTGACTGTACACGCTAGCGTTTATTATCCGGGTCGGTCGATCGTCCGAACCGGAAACTCGCGCGAGCCGCGAGCGGAGTACGGCTCCGCGTGCGGCTCTAAACGAGACCTCGCCTCGTCCGCAGGAACGAGGTGTACTTCCGCTGGGGCGGCGGCACGGTGGTGGTGTGGCTGCAGAACGCGGCCGGCTTCGCGCGCTGGGGGCCACGGACGAGCGCGTGGAGGCGCTGCTGGACGCGTGGCGGCCGCGCGCCAAGCTGCGGTCGCCGCCCGCGCCCGAGCCGCCCGCGCCCGCGCCCGCCTCCGCGCCCGCCTGTGCGCCCGCCTGCGCGCCCGCCTCCGGCGCCGCGCCCGCGCCCGCCGCCGACAAGCGGCCCCACGACAAGGTGTAGCCGCCGCGCCCGGGGCGTCCGACTTCCGCTCTCGCGAGGTATTCCGCCGGGGCCGGATTACCGCTAGATTATTTTATCGCCGTATGAATTACCGCGACGTTGCCGGCGGTGTCGCGCGGAAACCGGCGCCGCCGGGGGGGGGGGCCGATCGCCGGGTGGCATCCGGGCGGTCCAGTGTGTGCACCTTCGGGTCTGTACGATAAAACAGGTTTGCGCCTCGCGCCCAGTCGTCGAAAGATACGGTTCCCTAAAAAAGTATTGATTACGAAAAGTTAGCCGAAAGTCATTACAGCGGACCAGTTCCAACTTTCAATTTCATTCGAGGGTTTTATAGTGCACTTGTTTCTTAAAATAAAACACTGTCACTTTAGATGTATCACCTAAAACTTTTGGTAATTTTCACATATCAAATCATCTTGATAAGGGATAGCTTAAGATGCTCTTAAGAACTACGAGAACATTACAAAGTGAATAAGTTTTCTAAACAAAAATATTATATTTCTTTCATACATACTGCAAGCATTTATAAAGTCCGTAGTCTGGACTACCGCTTTAGTACATGCAGCAGTAACGAAACCTGTAAATATTAATTGTATATAGATAATTTGACCAACCAAATTCCACAAGAAAATTGCGTCAGACTCTTGTTACTTATTTTACCAGCAGCGGTTATGGTGTTTTTACCTAATTCTATTATTTGATGTTCTAACCCAACCTAACAAAAATAATAAACGAACTGAAGGAAATTACAAATTGAAATCGATATCATTAACTAAAATTTTACTAAGCCCAATGATGTTTGAGCGCACGAGTAAACACTGGTCAGTCAAATTTTTAAAGGTTAAGGCTCTAAAGGGCGCGCAAATCTTATACCTTAAACTTGTAGGGTTGGCAAGCGAACAAAACGAAATAAATAGGGTGTTGATTTTTAATATTCGTTGATTTACAAATTAAATACTCACCAAACCGGACGAATGACTTATTTTGAGTTAATGCATCAAAATTGCATAAACTGTACATATTTTCCGGTTTAGTCGAATTGACATAAAATATAAAGATGTATAAAGTTGGACCGAATATTCAGTAAATATTTGGTTATACGGCATTTTCGGCAAGTTTTTCAATGTTCGTATTCGGCCGAATATTCGGTTCCACTGCCGGAACTTACCGAATAGACAAAGTAAATAACTAGCGCTATCTTCGCTAGTTATTTATTTGGTAATTTGCCGGCTTACTCTCACATTCTAATGAACTGTCAAAAATAGTAGATTGTTAACCAAGGGTTGAAAGTGACCCATTTCACCTTCGAACTATTGGCGCTCTGACTTCGTTCGAGCGCCAATAGTTCGAAGGTGAAATGGGTCACTTTCAATCGAGTTAAACACTCTACTTTTCATATCGACTACGAGGAAAGTAAAAGAAAGTCCATTTCATTAAACAGATTCTTTAAATCAAAGAAAAAGCAAAGAAAGCTCCACTACTAAAACTACAAATAGGTACTTATTATTTAAAATTTATTGTGAAATTAGAGCAATTGGAAAACGACAACTTGACTGTTTTCCCAGGCATATTTATATTTGAAATTCTCTGAGAAACCTGGGCCTCTTGTATATTAAGTATGTGCAGTTGATTCTGAATACTTAATTGGGTGCGAATTTAGTCTATAGAGCCCATTATTTAATAATTTCATTCATTCAATTGCTAGATTGTCTGTGGTTTCAGACATTTTAATACTTGCTTTTTTCAAGAAACAGAAAGAGATACCAATATGTGTCTGTACCACCGTGAATGAATGGAGGTACAGACACTAGGTTTTTTCATGAGACAGAAAGAGATAGCAATAGCTGTCTGTAGCGCTTTGAATGAATGGAGGTACAGACACTAGCATTTTCATGAGACAGAAAGAGATAGCAATAGCTGTCTGTAGCGCTTTGAATGTATGGAAGTACAGACACTGGATATATTTTTAAAAGCCTAAGCTTTTTCTCAGTTGCTAATCGTAACTTAAAAAAAATACTTTCCACCCTAGAGGAGGAAATGCAATTTTCAACCCAGCTATCTACTCGTGAAAGTTAAACTTTCCGAACAGGAGAGATGAAAAGATAAATATTAGTCAATATACATGTAATACTAAATTATTTCGCATATATTATAAAAAAGGGTTGTTTTTTCATTAGATACCTAACTCTTTTTAATCTGTTTAATTAATAACCGGTTGGTCGGGCTCGGGCGGGCATGGTTTGCAACAAGTGCGGGCGCTGAGCGCGGACCTGTCTAGTTATAGCGATTCGGTGCAACCGAATATTCGGTCCGGTAAGAGCACATTAAAGGTAGGAAGCCCGTGTCATGCGGTTTGTAAGAAATCTCCTAAACGTTTTTGTCAATTTTGTCGTATTTCAATTGCGACGTTAACAGATTTGGTACAAGGTATAACGACCCTAAGTCATGCAGTCGGTTCTTATACCTCCGTATATTTCGGCTAGCTTTTTGAGTCGAACACTCCTCCGTGTTCTCTGATGAATGAAACATTGTCGTTTCCAGACATTGAAGGGGTCGGGGGAAGAACCAAAACATAAAATATCCACATTACACTTTAAATTACTTTTTACGTACTGCTGAGCTAAGCCAGGTATGCAACTAAGAATAAATCATTTTTTTTTATATATTTTGATTTTTAAGTAGTAGTAATATGTAAATTAAAAATTGAAATAGAAGACATGTACTTGAGAAAAAGCGACGAGGGGCTTCAGCCTATCGCGGCTGACGCCTTCAAGCCTGGAGCTGAAAATTCGGGTTCAAATCCCGTCTCGAACGCTGGAGGTTCTCGTCGTAATTTCTTAAGTATATGTCATTATTTCAATTTTTAAGCCAGATATGTTAAGTAATGTTATAAATATTAAATGGTTTTTTTTCTTACTATACACAATTAAATTAATTATACTTACTTGACAAATGCAAGTTATCATCACTAGGATTTATAAGGAATTCATTTAAGTAATGGATTTTATGATATTTCCCTGACCCCGTCATGTGCTTAGTATATTATGTAGGGTTGTAAAAAATGTGTTCTCTCGGATTAAGAAAGATGCTATATAGTGTTGTAAGTATAAGTGGTACGTGGGTGATAGTGACGTCGAAATACTAATTTGGCTTATTATCTTTGATACACATAAAATAAATATTCTACAAGATCTACTTAAATTAAGCACTTTGTAGATTTCCTACAAAATCGAGTGTATGTTTTGTACATAATGATAAATTTGTATCATGTATATACATATTATTTAGTTATAACGATAATTTCGATTATCATTTTTTACTTATTTTAAGAGCCACATCTCTGTTGTATAGTTCGATAAATATATTGTTTTGATTGTTCATCATTATATTTTTGAAAAAAAAAAAAAAAATATCTTTAATTTGACAAACCTCCTTTAATTCAATAAGCTGAACCCATTTGTCTATTCGACGATCGCTAGTGGCTGTTGATCAACTAGACTACCTTAAACTCCCTATTACAAAATGTTTTACTTCCCAATATTATAATGACGTATATCAAGTAAAAGCAGTTATACGACTACATTATCTTCTCTCTTGGCCTTTCGGCAAGGTGCCCATTAGTCATTACACAGCCAACATTCCCGCGTGGAATCGCTATATCGAGTCTGCGCGGGGGTCCTTTGCTTCGCTCAGTTTTTATGCGAGTTCTACGTTCAGTCTAGCTCTCGAGTGTACCCCTGCCCTACGGACCGAGTGTCTCGACGCCAAAAGCTACGAACTCGTAGTTGGCGCCGAGTATTTCCTGACCTTGGATCTCTCGGGCATTCCGCCGCCGCCCCTGCTTACCTATTTGTCGCCGAAGTGTGTGCGCAATGCGCTTACGTACGAATAGTACATACGCGGACCTTGTTGGGCGACGGATAGGCATGGCGCCAATGGCCTCACTCCTGTATGGAAACGACTAAGTCTTAGGCACTTGCCCGATGGCGTGTCCACAGTGACTTCAATGCGGCGGCGCGGCGGGGCTATGGTGTTCCAGGCTCATTCACATTTGGGTTTGGAAGGTACGCTTAGCCTTATCCAGGCATTCGTGGTCGCATCCCGTCGAGGCTTTAAGGATGTATACCTGTGAGATCAGACGTGCTATGGATAGTGGACTGGAATAAAACGCAACCTCTGAAATGTTCCGGGTTCCTAGAACGTCGAAAGCTTCAATTTGGGATTTTAGGATTAAGTCGATAGAGATATAGACAAATGGGGAACTTTCTAAATGGATCAATCAATTGGTACGTACATTTTGAAACACGCAAGCAGAATTTAATAATAAATTAGGTACTATTAGATAATGTTGACAAGGCGGTCAGAATTATTATTGAAAGTTTTAATTGAGTTATTTAGGAGAGGAATCAATGTGTGGACATTTTGAATACGAAGACATGGTATTCTGGACCAGAGGCTTCAAAAGGGTAAGGAAAGTTATAAAAGAAAAAAAAACTTCAAGAAAAAATGTATATTCAGTGTCATGTCGCTAACAATATTGAAAGTGACGCCCTAAATATAGGCGGATTTCTATGTGACTAAAATTATGGTTTCTGCTTTAAAATTATTTTATTATGTACAGTCGCCATCAGACCTATATCGGAGCAGCAAAGGTGGTCAAATATCTGAACAACGCCTCTATTCTCAAGACGATAAAATATATGTTCAGATGATTTTGAGTACCTTGGCAGCGCCGATATATTTAATGACGACTGTACCTACTCTAATACTCCAAGTTCATACTCCAATAATCAATCACTTCGATCGTTGACAAAACAATAATTAGGTACATAAGTACCTATTGAATTCTAGTAATAATAATTTTGTCCTCATATTGACATAACGGGTCTTAGATGTGTTTGCGAGTTTCTTTTCTACTTAGGTACAGCTATAATACAAACGAGTTGTCCTATTAGGTTCCTTTTGATAAAGATTACACCAGCGATGATTGGTCTTAGGTAAGTTTAATTTCGAGTTATCGCTCTACCTATAGAACGGATACGGATTGATTATATTTCTTTTTTTATTTAGTATTATTTCGACGACGAGAGAATTAATGTTTGAAATAGATAGATGGGTGTTTTTACGAAACGTCATTGAATCAAGTGATGGTCGCAATTTGAGAATAGCAGATTTGGACTATAGGTACAGTCAGCGTCATATAGTTCGTAGCATTCAAAGTACTCAAATAGTTCGGTACACCATACTAATTCTATGGTGTACCGAACTTTTTGAGTACTTTGGATGCTACCAACTATATGACGCTGACTGTACCGCGAACATAGAAGTTAGACAGTTTCGCGAATCTTTCACTCTTCATACATCGATTTAAAGTCACGGTTTTTACACGTTATTACAGAGAAACGGGACTAAAGGCGTATATTAACTTAAAACTTTCTCTTCTTTCTTTCTTTCGATTTTTGTGGTAGACCTTCTGTGGGGACACAGCTATTGGCTCACATCTGAGAAACAAAATGGAATCGCAAACAGCGGCGCATCATCCTTAAATTATTTCACATACCCATGGTAGATTCTTAGGTTGTTATATGATAAATAAGCACATTTCTAATTCAAGCACCATATTTGCCGCTAATTATTCTTGAATTTTATGCTTGGCTGTATTAACAACATGTAACAAGTAGGGTACTTCAACCAATACATTCCATGTAATGCCCATACAATATAATATCGTTCCCTTATTGCTGGCTAAGGTACTAGTGCCATCTACTGTTTCACAGCCGCAATAGATCTCAGTTGCATAGAATTTGTTCCCTGGCAAACACTCGCAAAGTAACTACACACGATACTGGGCAGATGGCGCACTGATTGTGCAACTAGAAGTAGCAAAAATATTATTTTAGCAGTTCAGAGGATCGCGGCTTTTAATTGGCATTATCAATCCTTACATCATCCTTGGTTTAAATCTTTGAGACCTCAATTTCAGTTTTTCATTTATATTTACATATGTCTCACATGCCACGTCTAAATCTACACTCTACACCCTACACCAAAAATACTTGTTGCTATAAATAAATAAATATTACACGACTTCCTTACACAAATCGACTGAGCCCCACAGTAAGCTCAAGAACGCTTGTTGTGGGAACTCGGCCAACGATGTATACATACATATATATAATATACAAATACTTTAACACATAGAAAACACGATGACTTGGTAACACATATCTGTGTCCATGACACAAATAAATGCCCTTACTGGGATTTGGTCTCAGTACCGTGAGCTTCGTATGCACGGTCACTACCCACTAAGCTAATTCATTAAATGATTCAATTGATTAAACGATTCTTGAAATTCATTAAGTAAATCTAAATACATCTGTAACTTTTAATGAAAACTAATATTATTTAGGATAGGGTGAACTGTGCAGTAATTAAGGTTAAAGGTTTCATCATTAGTATTTTAAACTATATAAAAAATGCCACTTTTTTTGTCTAAATGCGGCAGCCATTAGATAGGCTCCCATCTTTTAAAACTGGGCGGAGCGAGGTATTAAAAATTACTAGTCAACAAACAGTCAACTCTAATTATAACACCTACCAGAAAAGTCTTTTGTTAGGATAAAATCCATCACAGACTTGGATTTTGACCTTCAGTAAAAGCAAGGTGTGTTTATAAAGTTACAATCGTCGTTTTCAATGTTCGTGACATAAAGAAACACTACAAAAATACTGAAAAACGTACGCTGCTGCAGGTACCCTTGC
Organism: Grapholita molesta; assembly: GCA_022674325.2. Taxonomy (NCBI): domain Eukaryota; kingdom Metazoa; phylum Arthropoda; class Insecta; order Lepidoptera; family Tortricidae; genus Grapholita; species Grapholita molesta. The sequence continues at coordinate 13,918,630 of CP053124.2, read as the reverse complement.
AACAGCAAAATTGTAATTTTACCCAAAATCCTGATAGTTCCTATCTAGACTACAAACATAAGATTTGTATATCCGTGCATGTTTTTTAAAATAAAAACATCAAAACTTATAGTTGAAATGCAACTGTACCCAAAATAAACCTGTTCAAGGTATTACTGAGTTAAAAATATTATGTTTTCTAAATCTAGGTAACGTAAACCAAAGCCACGGTAGTCCACAGCCTATCTATTCACTAAACGTCTGCTGTGGCCATTTAATTTAGCTTGTATATGTAACCGAGGCTTGTTAATAAATGTGAAATCCGCGGTAACAATAGTATATGGGTCATACAGATCAATTAGGTTCGCGTCTCTCCTGTGGACATTGTGAAAGTTAAGGGTTTTGAAGCCTAATATTTGATTGTTTGATATATCAACATAAACCATTCCCTCTCTTACGTAACATTATACCACAAAAACATAATTTGAAATCACGTAAGCCGTTAACTTTTGACCACAGAAAAGACGATTTTTGTTTTAATCAATCTGTATGACCCATATGTAAGTAAATAGAGAATAGGGCTCGCGGCCTCATGACTATTGACACTTTACAATAAAGAAGTTTAAATCAAAGCTATTAGTAATCGAAACATCTGCTCCGTGATATTGAGAACTTCAATATTTTGATTCTGTCGTGACAAATACTAAATAATTCAAGGTAAACTAAAGAATATAGAACTGGTCTATCGCGAATTAAATTTAATTACCATGAGTATCGACGTTTCGACGCGGGTTGCACAGGTTATTCTCGCTGCCGTACCCTTACCATGAGTTCTGATGACGTTCGCACTAAAATAATACAAGCGAGATGCATAGATAGTAAACTCGATACTCGTTATCGAAAACCTCAATGTCACAACTCATGGTAAGGGTAAGGTCACTCATATTTGCTGGGACGTCAGTTATCCGCGACATTGACCGGTGCAACCCGCGTCGAAACGTCGATACTCATGGTAATTAAACTTAATTCGCGATAGACCCGTTTTATAGTCTGTAGTAAATATGTGTAGTAAACGCGAAAGTTTGAAGTGTTATATAATTCAAGGTGTATCAATAAAACAAATAAAGCTATATTAAACCTTACAGCTCATTTATAAATCCCTACATTTTTGTAAAATGGATTAAAGAAGAGATGTTAAGAACATAAAGCTACTGCTACCATCTTACTACATAATACCGTCTCTTGTTACATGTGGCCGATCATATACCTCCTCTAAAGTACACCCACAATCATTTCTGTACGTATTTCTATAAACCCTCAAACGGTTTCAAATGTTAAACAAAATTATGTTTAAATTTACATATGGGTAAACTAAGAAATAAGTATTTCATCTCTCCTGTTCGGAAAATTTTATTTTCATATGAAATAGTTCATTAGCTAGCTAAAGTCGCCTAAGTACCTATATATTAAAGGGCGTTATTACAATAAATTTAATGGTTGCTTTTATATTTTTAAAAACATTTTACAGCTGGATTAAAGAAAACCAAAATAGAATATCATCATTCCCACGTTTCAGGTACCCGCCATTTAAAAGCGCCGATGCGATACTTTTTTTAAGTTTCGGCTTTATGTTATGACCAACTCGATTAGAATCTAGTATGCTGTGGCAACTTGCCGGTACGAAAAGGTTGGAGGTTGGATATAGGTAAATATAATTTATTGATATCGGATCTAGCCAATTCAGGTACTTTCCACAAGTGATTAATTCGAGCGAAATAACCCATTTCACACTTATATAGACATATCTCCGGTGAACTAGCTCACCTTCACACCTGTTAGTTAACACTATCCAGTGCACTAATAACTGCCCATGTATGTAATAAGAAAATTAAGTTTAACATTAACAATATTGTTATTATGTAAAATTATATGTATTGGTGCACATCTTACTAATAACATTGAAAACCATTAACTAATTGTACTCCTCATCTTCATCCATAGCAAAATCAACGCCGGAGTCGACCGCGCAAACAGGGCTGTGAAAAAAGAAAGTTCATAGTTCAGGTTTTATTTGCTCAATAGGCGAGTCCACACAGTACCAGTAGCCGTGCGAGCGGCCTCAGCCGAGGCGCGTCTACACTGCCCTAACCGTGCGACAATGTCTTAGGCTGTGCTCAACCTGTACTCGCCCTATACATCATCATCAGGCTATAGTAGTCCACTGCTACACATAGCCTTCCCTAAAAATGCAATTCGCAGATCGTCATCCCACCTAAACGGGTCGCCCTATATGGGAAATATTATTGGCATGCAATTCTTATCTAAAATAGAATACACGACACTAAACTTCTAATGCCTCAATTGGACTGGAACTGACATAAAGAATGAATAACAAGTTGTGAGTGGTATAGTGATATAATAGTAAACAAACCTCATAGCTCTGCATGTGAAAAAGACTATCCGTTTGAGCTTCTTGTTGTAGAAGAAGTAGTTAAAAACCCACAGGCAACCGGGCTCGCCGAAGGGGTCGCTGGCCAGGTCCGGGCTGTAGCTGTAGATGCGGCACTCCGGCAGCGCCACCTCCTCGTCCACGGCGGCCCACAGCGCGGCGCGCAGGCCGCGCCAGCGAGCGCCGCCCACCGGCGACAGCGAGCCGTCCACTGCCGCCTGCACCCAGCTCAGCGACGGCTCAGCACTGAATTCACTGCTCTGTTCGTACCAACAAAAGTAGTTAAAGTATTGTCAAAGTGGGTAAAATGTTACTAGTAAATGTCATTGGTTAAATAATATAGAAGAGCCTGCAATAATACTGCCATCTAGTGCTTGGGTTCCAATTTAAATGGTGTTGAATGATAACAATATTAATTGCCGAATCGTAGGTATTGCACAGATTTGCGCGACAGTATCTCGCGTCTGTTATGTATTGTCAAAAACATTTTTTTTAATAAATTGTTTTGGCTAAGTTCAGTGGTTGTTCTTGATAAACAATGTGTCGCGTAAATTTAAATTGTTCATGTTTTATAATTTATCCTTTTTAGAAACTGTTGGTTGCTTGTACTTTCCATCCTTTTTCACCGTCATAAAAGATGATTTTTGGAAAACACCATATAGCCTGCCTTGCGCACCAAATTTAATGTCAATCAGTTTCACGGTACAAATATGGCGGTCGCGAGTAGGACAGCGTCTGATTAGCATTACGGAGGATTATACTAACAATGTCATTATTTACGTAGGTAAATAGATGTAACAATGGGCGCGGATAACGCACCAAGACCGACCTGACCCGCACCCGTCCTGCGTGTGCTGTGCTTTGCGTGTAAGATACACTCAGACATACTTTCATCACATTTGTTACAACAATTAGGCGATTCGGGCCGTATTTTATTATACACTAGGGCGATTATAAATAGTTCGTATAATTTGATAAATATCCTACAATAACATTAGTTGTGGACCCACTAAATCGCTGCAACGCAGACCACCGGCTGAGTATCCATTTCGATGACACAATGCCTTTGCTAACAAGTAAAGCTATTGCAATATCTAGTAAAGCTATTCTTAAAACAAGTCTGATGATGATGGTGGTTAAGCTGAATAATATTTATGGTTTTTCTAAAAGTAATTATTTTCAGCTTTGGGGTATATTTTTTCCTTGTTCATGGGACTAAAACAACAATTTAATTTATCTACACACTACTACTGTCAATGTCATATCATGCATTAATTCATTAATGATGTACGAGCTCAATCTCTTTCTAAACATGGTTTGCTAATACACAATGTACTATTACAGAACTCTGACATTGCTAGTTACCTTAGCCATAGAGAAATCATAATCTGGAAAGGCTGAATTCAGTGTTGCAATTAAATAGAAGAGTGTCTTCCTTGAGATGGTGTCACATAGCACCCCCTCCTCATCCCCAGACAAGCTGCGACTGAAACATAATAATTAGCATTAAGTTAAAAAAAAAATCTAACTTTACACTTATCATCTATTCACATCAAATTAAAAATATAAAAAAGTAATTAACTAGAATAATACTGCTTTGTTATTCTGTTCCTTATTGTATGCATTAATGTATCCATCTTTGAAAGCAATAAATTTTTGTTTTACAAGGCAGCAAACTTCATGATTATCCCCTCATGCTAATATGGAGACTGACCCTAGTGAATGATTCCAAAATGAATGAACTGCAAGTATAGCAGTAGTAGTTTGAATAGTGGAATCTTGAGCATTGGGAGGGTGTTAACCTGTTATAGGGCAAGTTCATGATTGCAATGCAAAAATGACCACCCAACAACATAGTCTTTTTGTATTTTTTTCTTAACAAGAATCATTAGGACAATCGAGCCGGGTGGAGGCTTGAACAAACAACCACAGTGACTTTTGAGTGTTAAAGGGTTAAGGCACAAGAGGGGAATAAACTTAGCTGCGGACTGAGCGAAACACTGAATTTTTTTAAGTCACCCATGAACCTCACCCTTTACTACATTACAAACTTAATCAATGTTATTACTAACAATATCAATCATTTATCCTTTGCCCATTCAACCACCTAACATAAAAAAAAACATTGTATTTTTTATTAATTTATTTTGTACTCTTGTGAATAAAATGCAGTTGTGCTATGTTTTATAAAAATGAAACAGGGCTTTTTGAGCTAGTTTTGTGAAAATAAACATATATATTTGTTTTTTATTATTATATTAACTCCAACGGAAAAGTTTTCAGTTCAACTATAATTAATTTCTTGAAAAAACATTTATTTTAACACTTACTATTTTTTATTTATATTATAATAAATAAGTTTTTATAGTTTAAATAAAAATATTTTGAATATTAACAAATTCATCATTTACATTTACATTACTGAATTCAATAAATAACCTGTTAAGAGACATTTCAGATAATTTTCTACCAAGTTACAATTGTAGAATATTTTGAATAACATGTTTGTACCTGATAATAACAAGCTCTAAACGCTATTGTTTGGAAGCACACAGATAGCATTGAGATAAGGGTCATTAACACATTCACTGACACTATACAAAACAATCTGAAATAGATATATCTTTAATGGTAATATCAACCATATTATATTAATTTTAAAAATGGAAATGGCACTTTTTTTGGCATGATCATAGTGATAATTGATTTGTTTGACAATATTCATTTGACATGATAAATATTTAGGTTTTATAAACAAGAGTAGCCTAAAAATATACCTATACATGACTCCTTCAGGAGGAGACAGTGCATGCAGGTCACGGGAGGTCTCTCCATCAGCAGTAAATCGCTTGTAGAAAGCTTTCTCAGTTCCAGCCATCTTACAACTGTAGCTCTCTACGCGGCTTTGAACAGCGCTATCACCGTTCAGTATTGACAGAGCACTGCTCAGGGCCTCTAGACGACCACTCTCTAAGAGTTTCATTTTTTCAGTTTCTCTATTTAGTATGTAACAAGGCTTTATCCACACAAACTTCTTGCTATTGAAACTGTAAAATTATTCATGCAGCTGGGTGCACTACTTCTGTACATAGCCGACGGGTGTATGAATATTCCTTTTCTTTTGGAGTGAAGAAGTTTCACACTCGGAATCAGATTCGTCTTCTGTTCTTCTTCAGCGCTGAGGGAATGCGGGTACATCACAAATAAGAAAAGAAAGTTAAGTTTACAAATCGCTATATAACGAAGCAAAAGTATTTTTAGCTTGTTATGAGTTGGGCCAAGATCGCGTCCACTTCACTTCACTTGTCCTACAAAAACTGAAAAATCACTATTTTGTGCTAGAGATCAAAATCCATAGAAGACATCGTCGTTAAATATCACTAGTAATGTGACAATAAGAAATACACTCAACAATTTACACTTAGTAATGTTATACAGATTTACAAACAAAGAAGGAAACTATAAATTGTTGATTTCGCAGCCATCAAATCTATCTTCGAGTATAAACAAGATTAGAAAAAAATTCAACTCTATTCTCTATGGTTACTATTTGAGAACAATATTTAACCGCTCTTGTTTTGCAAGCAATCCTAACGAAAATATGGCTGAGATCTGACAAATCCAAAGTCAAATGTTGCTTGCGTCAAGTCAATTGTGTTTGCAAAGTTTGGGTTTGCATTTATTGCAACAAATATTATTTGTTTATTTTATGGTTTTATTTTATGTAAAATGTTGAGTGTACCTTGCACGCTTAGTTATAGTTTGTGTACTTATACGGAGAATTCGCCCGCATACTGAAGTTATAATTAAATATATTTTTAGCATTTATACTAAACTGCAAATCCAAAAAAAAAGCTACAATTAATTACCTACGATATATTTTACACAATTTTTAAGTTCCTGAACATTAAGTATTTAGTTATCAAGTTATTAGTCGTTGCGCCTGCGTATTTAGTGCAGTTCGGGGAAAACCCGAACATGTCTGAATCACCGGCAATCGGGTACGTCTGTTCTATAACAAATAACGCCCTGTTTTCCAGACTTGTTCTTCTAAATAACAAAATAAACTATCATCATCATCACCTTCTTCGCTTTGTTCCGGCATTATGGCACAAGTCCTGGGAGCCTGAGTCCCATTCATCTAATCCCAGGAATTCGTGTAGGCGCCATTTTTACGAAAGGGATTGGAATTTGACCTTCCAACCCAGAGGGTAAAGTTGACCTTAAACCGGTTTCCTAACGATGTTTTACTGTTCTAAAAAGCGACTGTTAATATATCAAATGATATTTCGTACATGAGTTCCGAAAAACTTATTGGTAGGTATGAGCTGGGGTTCGAGCCCGTTACCTCCAAATTGCAAGTCGCGCGCAATAAACTATATAGAAAAAAAGTAAACTATGGGACATCCTATGTTGCAGAGTTGAACTTCCAAACCTCAGATGTTTTAGTACCCATTCCTAACAGTAGTGTTATTCTGGTAGGAAATATCAGCCCTTTCATCACTGTTACTAGTGCGGATAAGTGGGGTAAATGTGGACACCTAATATAAACCTTAAGCAAGAAGTGTAATTCCACCTGAATAGGGACATTAGACAAAAGTCAACTAACAAATTAACAGCATGATTTGTGTTTATAATCAGAGTAGGTATAATCAAAGTCACTTGGAGAGCAAGCAATATTATTGTTGTGTGTCAGATTTCTCTGACATGGCCTAATTAGGTAATTTTTTTATAGTTAAGTGTTTTTATAATTGAAAGTCAATGCAATACAGGATGACTCAATCAATCAGTGACAAAATTAATTTCAGTCACTGTCTTTTAACACATTCACTGGTGTGGTGTTTAATTAATTGAGCTACTGGAGACACACCCAATGGCAGCGAATTTTTTAACCATATCCTTCAACGCGCCTATGATCATTAAAATCTGTGAATTCCCAATATCACTTGAGAATCTGATGACAGTGATAGTGGTAACTTTTATTTGGTACAGAAGGCTTGTGGTGGCGAAATTAGCACCTAGAAGAGGGCCCACCATAAAAATCGAAGTTAGGAAAATTCAAGTGACAGAGACAATTATTCGAAATTTGCGAATTTCGATTTCTGCGGTAGGCTTTCGGAGTCGCGAATTCGAATCTTGCCCGACTTTTAGATGATTTCATTTTTTCTTTATTCCTAGGAATTATGGTCTCATTGGCAAACGTTTCTGCTTAAAATACTATAGTTATTTGTTATACAAGGGCACAAAGGCAGTGTTTATCTTCTCGTGATAATAACAAGACCCGATCTAGCGATAGATTCCAAAATTTTACTACGAGTAGGTATAGCGAGTGGCTCAAACAATGGAATCTTGATTGTTGAGAGGGCTTCAAAGCGCGAGAGGGGAACAAACTTTGCTACCAAGTGAAACACAAAAATTTTCACCTCACTATACCTACCTCGACGAAAATTCTAACTCTAAAACATAGTTTCCCAAAGTGGTGCATACCGCCCCCCAGTAGGCTCTGAAGAGTTCCAGGGGGGTTATAGCGGCCTCAGAAGAAACTGTGGGGCGTTTATGCTCTCCAGGGGGGCGCTCCCACGTGTGAAAAAACCACTAAATTGATTGGTAGAAATAAATATATAAAATTGCATAAATAGAAATTCCTAAATTTAAGGTTTATTTATGGTTCTTCTCTATCATTGAAATTTTCGTATCGCAATTTATTTTAGTTCATTCACTAAATGGTTGCAAAAAATGTTAGCGAACCTCTGCATAGGTACGTCTCTCCGATATGTACCTAATTAAAGCCGTCGTGAATAAAATAAAAAGTAATTCCTTGAATGATAGATTATTCAGCCCACTCAGCCAATTGTGTGAGGCTCAGGCTGTTTTAAACAAAAATTGAGCCAAACAAAACAAAAGACTTGACAAAATCGCATCAAGCACATCCTTCGCCCTGAAATATTTCTGAAAAAGGCCATATTGGGGTAATATAGTGATAAAAAAATTATAATTGTTTTTATAACTTAATAAAAAATCATCCACAATAGTTTAGATAGAACTACGTAGGTACCTCTCTCTGCGTTAGGTAAGTCGTATCAGGGTTAAGACATCTTTGTTATGAAGAATATATGTTTTTTTAAAGAAGTGACGAAATATGTACCTTATTTTAGCTATTATTTTGTGACGGTGGGCGCTGTTTTTTTTGCTGATACCTAAGTGGGCGCTAGGCCAAAAAAGTTTGGGAATCTTTGCTCTAAAACAACAAAATTCACTCAAAATCATCAATTAAAATTACAACCAACCCAGCTAACGGCAAAACGAATTTGTATGAATGTATGTACTTTGCTTCCTTGTGAATAAAGTACAGTTTTTCTATCTGTTTATAAAAAAACGTACTTTCGAAGCTAGTGAAGTGAAAAATTATGTTAATTTAATGATTTTTTTTTTAAGTTATGGCAATTAAAATAGCCCACCGGCGTCCGAGGCAGGATTTCAACCCGCATCTCCAATAATATATCGAATAGGAATTGCAAGCACGTACTGCAATCATTTCAGGATTCTGATATAGGTAGAGAGATGTTGCTGCCATCTATGTAATTAGAAACATAATTTTTTTTAAATATAATTATTTAGATTTTTAGTAGAACACTATAGTGTATGTATTATGTAGATTGCTCTAATGCTATGTTAACATCGAAATGACATCGTAGTGGCAACTGAAGGATATTTTATTGAAATAGATTTTATCGATGAGATATGTACCTTTGGAGCTGACGAAGTTCTTAGTACCAGAAAAATTAACGACGGGAGGCTTAACGACAACATCAGTTAAGATAAAGATGTTTCACTGGTACTGTTAAAAAGCATAATGATCAAATATGGTGCAGTCGCTATCAGATACATCGAAGTTGTGGAGGTGGTCAGAATCATCTGAACATGCACTTTATTGCCTTGACAATAGAGGCGTTGTTCAGATATTTGTGACCAACTCCACATCTCCGATATATCTGATGGCGACTGTAGGTAGGTACTAATATGTGCAACAGTTACTCAATATGAGGGTTTTATGATTTCAGGGTTGAAATTAACACGTTCGCCCTGGTACTGTTTTACTAATAAACGCTTACAATATGCCGGTAGAAATTATCGCGATCACTCAGAGCATGCCACTAGGATCATACCATTTTTTTATTCCTATGCCGCTGTAATAATTCAAGTTCTTACTCCTGTGCCAGTGGTATAGCAATACGAACGTTTTAAACACAACTGTTGTGTCGCCGGCATTGGCGGTAAATTTATTTGAACACACTTACGTGACACCGGCATGGGAGAACGATCTTTTTAGACACAAATACGTGTCACTGGCATAGGAGTTCGTTAATTTTTGATCACAGACGTTGTGTCACTGGCATTGGAGAAGGTTTAATAAGATCACAGACGTTGTGTCGTCGGGGCTGAACGTGTTAAAAGACAGATACGAAAATTTTAATAGCTAATTAATTATTATTATGTACCATTTAAATCGTACCTTTTCCGTAAGTGCGGATAATACCTACAAAATACCTGTACAGTAAGATATACTCGTAATTAAAGCGTTAGTTCATATAAAAATTTTGTACTTAATAAAACAAAGTGAAAATTATTTTCAGCACTTCGTTTCAGCTATAGTATGATTGGCATATTGAAGTGCTAGAGTAAAACAAGTTCGCAATATGTAGGTAAACTTAAGGACTTAGTTCATGATTTATTTATTTGCTGATTTCTGGGCCTAAGATGTCACTTAGACGGAGACAGAAATAGAAAGTACTCGAAATTTACAGATTCATTGTGGTGTAACGTTTTGCCCCCACATGTGGTTGCAGTATGTGCCGTCCTAAATGGGTACTTTTCTGTACATACGTGGTCCGCAGGAGCAGAGAAAGTGCATTGCCGTTTCCTCTGCTCCCTTTCAGAACCTGCGTGTCACATCTTGTTTCTTACCCATCTGAAACATATATGGTTGTTTAACTTACAGTGGCTTCGTCAGTATTTTAGTAACTGCGCAGGTTTTATGTTTCTTGAGCCCTAGTAGCCTAGTCATGTTATCCACCATGGTCAATCCAAGCATGACCATGCCTGGTTTACCTCTTTAAAAGAGAAACTCATGAAGCAGAACGAGCAGGCCTCCGACCCTCTGGGGAACCACCACCGCGTATGTGGTGAGATCAGGGCGTAGGGCTTCAAAGTCACGAGCGCAGTCGCTAATACAGGCCTGGTACCGCGAACTACAATTATGGCGTCTTGAGAGTGAAGAAATTTACGAATATCGTTTTTCGCGGTAGTGCCGCTAGATGCTGTTTGGAACATCTAGAACAGATGAAAAGGCTCTTTAGCGGTTTTGATGTTGAACTTGAACCCTTTTATTTGGACTTTTGAGTGTCCAGTATTCCTGCGCTCTAACGAAGTTCCATCTTGTGATTAACCTTTTGAACGCTTTTCCCTCTCGCGTCAAAATGTGGCATGTTCGCCAACGTATCGACTAGTGAGGAACAAATATAAACCTTATCTGTCAGCAAGACAATTGCTTTGACAGCGTCCGACATAGCCACTTTAGGGGTCGGTGGCGTGACAGGCACGACATCACGCGACTACTTTAGAGCTCCTTGGCGTTCAAAGGGTTAAGGGCAATGACCGTTGATTGTAGATATGTAGGAAGCAGATATGGTACAAGCGTTATTCTTATTATTTAAAATTTTGGCACAAAGGAAGTCATTACAATACATTATATGAATACATGTACGAGTATAGCGTAAGAGAAGTAGGTATTAAGTAGCTACAGTAACAATTTTCTGTGAAGATTTTTGATACACGTATGTGTGACATTACAACTACAACGTCACAGTAGGCGGTAAGAGAGATTTACCGCCCTAGGGTGCGACGGAAAATCTTCCTTTACACCCAGATGAAGACTTAAAATTATGTACGCACCACGGGCGGTAAATGCGGTAATAAAGAAGGCCTCAGATCGCTTGTTTATGACCCTCACCTCCGGTTCGGGCCACAAATACCCACGATCTGAGCCATTCTTTGTTTTACCGCCCTGGGTCCTTAATATACTATTTATTAACGATTTTTCAACGAGTTGATCAGTAATGTATTTTTTCTTTTTTATTACATGTCTACCTTCTAGTAGCTACAAGCATCTTCCTAAAAGAGTTCGCATAGACAATGCGAAAGATGATGATGATAACAAAAAGGTAAATAAAGATAATCATTTCATATTAAATAAACGTGGCCTATGTATAAAAACTTGGGGTCCTACACAAGGTGAAGCGGTACTTCACGCCGGAACAGCTTCTAACACTTTTGCCAAGTTTAGGTTCGAACGTGTATGGGGTACTGTTGCCACCATTGGGTCTGGTCTACCAAGTATCAGCTAGCCGCTTTGGATTCAAATAAAGGACCGAGATTGTCTGTGTTGTAGAGGATACATTTTAGAGAGTGTGCAAAGAAATTGCACGATTTAATTCCGCCATCTCCGTTCCACCACCGGACGTCCAGGTAAGGGGAGCGGTTTCATCCCTAAGTTGTGAATATTTCATGCATTCGCACGAAGCAATTCGCTTCTACCTTCCTAATGCGGACTGCTGAGGAATTGGACTCCCTTCGCCTGTATTCCCGGAAAGAATAATTTCGGTCTTTTCAAGGCATGAGTGCATAAGCTGTTACAGAACCTGTACCCTTACCATGAGTTGTGACATTGACGTTTTCGATAACAAGTATCGAGTTTACTATCTGTGCATCTCGCTTGTACTATTTTAGTGCAAATGAGATGCACAGATAGTAAACTCGATCTCGTTATCGAAAACGTCAATGTCACAACTCATGGTAAGGGTACGCATGCTAGACCCTCGTCGACACTTACCATCAGGTGTGACTGACGTCTAACGCTGGTCTGGTCATTCTAGTATTAAAAAAAAAAATTGTTTTCACCTCACTGCCCTACGGCTTGGAAAGCTTAAAAAAAGCGGAATTTAAATACCATTTCATAAAAAAAATATGTAAATACAATATACAAAAATAGTTAGGGATCATCCAGTTAAAGCCAAAGAACGTGAAGAATGATATTATTTTTTATTATGCAGAAACGTCTGCTAGCAAATATCTTCGATATTTAAATCGAAAGAAAAATAGAAAAAACTGACTTAAATTTGATTTGTTAGCAGACGTTTCTGCATAATAAAAAATAATTTAGAAAGGGGTAGCACATTGTTATCGATGAATTCTCAATGTAAATTGAGACTTCTTTGCCGTTAAGTGTTCAATACGCTGACGGTAGATGTGACTACACGTCACCCATGATGACGTATACTACGAAGGATAAGATAGAGAAATTTGACAAGTCTAAGCGGTACTCGGATAGCACAATTGGAAGTGCACTGGGCTAGTGATCCAGTGGTTGTGGGTTCGAGTCCCGCTTCGAGTCAAATTTTTCTTTCGATTGAAATAGTGAAGAATGATAATTTATAATGATTTATTTACACTTTATTCGAGTTTTTTCTCTAATAGGTACTACTGGACTTGCTCTTAAGTTATTTATGTTTTATTTACAAGATTTTTTTATAGAAGTAAAATATAAAAATACACCTAAAACATATCAAGATAATAAAAACATTATAAAAATTCAGGTTTCTTATGATTACAGAACCAAATGGATACGACTTCGTCCTGTATTCTGGAATGGTTAAACAGAGATGTCCTGCATATTGTAATGGACTATTTGAGCGTAAATGATATTTTGAGCTCAATAACAGTTAGTAGGAAGTGGCGCTGTGAAGTATTGGAATATTTGAAAGGTATTTTAATCATAATCATATTAATATCGTTATTGCACCATAGTAAAAATAAATCCGTATACCCGTATCACCTTATACGTTCGTACTTAACAGCAGGGACCGGCCCGCTATCCCTTATAAAGGGTTTTGTATGGGTTTTACATAAGGCTTAACTCACCATACCCTTATTCGACCATACCCTTTCATTTTACTTTTAAAGCACTTATAAAAGCGCTCACCCTAATATAACTAAACGCTATCCCAATACCCTAACAAAACCCTAATCATCCGCTCACCAAAACCTTACATATACATATCGCTTATAAGGGTTAGCCTTATAGAGGGCTTCCCTTTTACATACAAGCGTGCTAATTGAAACCATCTGCCTTGTTCTTATTTAAAGCACACATTGCTCTGAAGCTATCGTCGGCAGCGCGGCGTTTTCTTTGACTTCTTTGATTTTATGTACGCGCACTTTTCGAACACTAGCGTAGACATATACTAAACCTGTCTCTTTCACGCAAGGCTTACCTACGACATTACTAAAGGGAAAGCTTTATAAAAAGCGCTAAGTAATAAGGGTAACCCTTTTTAAGGGATAGCAAGGCAAAGGATAGCAGTTAGTGATTGTAAAGGGCTAGTTTTATTTTTGGCTTAGTCGTACGGTAAGGGATAGTCAAATATATGGGCTAGCAGTTCAAACTGGTAAGTCTTTCAATGTGTTAGCCATTTTTAAGGGACGCCCTTTTAATGGCTTTTGCCGCAGTAAGGGTTGTTCGATCCCTGCTTTACAGTCAAGGTTAGGCTACGTTAACCCTAAAACCCAGTTTTTGTTCATAAGTATGATCCATTGCGCATCCATACATATACCTAAGTCGGCACTTACCTGCTCCGAATACCTACAGAAGCATCCATGAGTGGTAACCGGGAGTCGTTTGACCTGCTGATCTGAGGATCCAAGACGATACATAGGTAAGAATCATAGAAATGTAATGTTTGTCCATTACAGGGTCGCGTTACTGCTTTGAACACTATTATTGTCAAAAGCTATATTTCGTGCCCCGATTCCTGGGCTTGGTCAGCACTAATGACTTCTGCAAGAGTCGCTCGACGCCGTTTGATATGTGTCATGGTGATTTCCAAAAATTCCAAACGAATATTAGGAATGTTGGTCCAGCCATCGTCACAATAATATTGGATTGCCTTAACGAGAAGAGTTTGAAGATTATCGCTCGGAATTGCCCTAATATAAAGACACTGATGGTATGTTATAGTTTAGTAGTAATAGGTTGTGAGTGTGACATATGTATGTTATGTTATGTAGTACGTTCGCTGCGTGATATCTAGCACCTTCACCGAGAGTGCGAACGAGATGCACAAATAGTAAACTAGATACTCTCTATTTAAAAACTTAAAGTCACAACTCATGGTAAAGGTACACAGTACACAGGTATGGTTAACTGCGATGTTAACTAACTGCCGCAGCGAAGGTGCTAGATATACATTGAAGTAAGTACCTATTTATATACATCAGTACATATATCGTCGTCGTCTAGTAAATAATACAACACAAGCCTTATTTGTTTTGGACCCGGGTATGTCCTTAAACTACGTCCGACAATGAGAGGTAGGGCACAGCGAAGTACCATCACGCTCGAGTCTGGAGAAGCCCAACTGGGGAAGTACCTCCTCCTTACAGAAGACCACAGCCATAATAGCACTGCTACCTTTCAGGTATGTAGTGTTGTGTTCCTGATGGTGAGTAAGGTTCCCAGAGCTCCAACCCCCCTTAAAGGTCGGCAACGCGCTTGTGACATCCCTGGTGTTGCGGGTGCCCATGGGCGACGGTAATTGCTTACCATCAGGCAATCCGTCTGCTCGTTTGCCACCTTATGTCATAAAAAAAAAAAAAATTAAACTTTCGTGAGACATAATATAATTATTAAGATTAACACGGTTCTACTCACGTTTATTTGTACGTTCGGTTCGCCGATCGCGTCGCCGGCCCGTCGCGACGATTGAACCGAAGGGATACTCAGCACTCTTAGTGCTTGAAAATGAAGGCCTATGTTCTCCGAAACGTGTCGCGCAAGTGACTAAATAAACGTGAGTAGAACCGTGTTAATCGTTAATAATAGCACGAGTCTTATTGAGCTTACACAATTCCTACGTCAGTTTCTAAAATATTGTTGCAAAAGGTTTACCTATATCTATTTTATTTTCCAGTTAGTTGGAATGCAAGAACACCAAGCACACGAGCCGCGAAACTTACTTGCTCCTGTAGAACAGGTATTTAATTAGATCATATAATTTCAAATTGTGTTATGGTAACTCCAGTTCCTGCCCGCGGGAATATTTAAAATTTAAATACTAGCTGACCGCGCGAATTTCGTACCGCGTTACAGTCAGTGATCGGAGATAGAATATGGAAGCAGCATGCGAGAACATTAATTGGGTACTGGGTACCTTTCATAATTTTAACCTAAATTACTTCGGTACAGCCAGCGTGATATAGTTAGTTACAGTCCATATGCCCAAATATATCAATACAGATATTTATTTATACTTATAGCAGTAAGGATATGTATATTTGGCCATACTTACTGTAACTAACTATATGATGCTGACTGTACTATACTTTCAAACTTGAATCTAAATATGCACTATGATTAGTGTAGGTAAGTAGTTTTTATGAGGTGACTACATGGAATTTTCTACATTCTTTTTCTTATAGCAAACTAAACAGGGTAATATCGACTTAACTAACTTTTTTGTATCACTAGTGCGAGATGCTGTCATTTACCGAGGACGTCCAGCAATGTCTGGAGGACCTGCAGTTGAAACGTGTAGTGTTCATCGATTGCAAAACAGTAAGTAATAGTATGTAACCTAGATATACCTAGTGCTGGTCTTTTTTTGCTTGCAAGTATTTAGGTTATAGAAAATTAGGAACCCGATATTTTAAGATAATAACTGTCAATTGACTTTATCGAAACCCTAAAGCCTTTTTTTACATAATTTAGAGGCTATGTGCATTTATCTATAATCGACATAATATTTACCTACGAATTTTCATTAGGTACCCACCTACTTATCATATTAAAATATACCTACCTACTAATATTGTCAGCATAATGCGTATAAAAGCATCTTCAATTTCATTAGCCTTGAAATGTCTCGGTGCTGGGCCTCTCGACACCCAATAGGCCTAGGCCCGGTACCGCAAACGTCGAAGTTCGTATATTTCGGGCATGTTTCTCATTTACCCCAATGAAGACGTCATTTGAGTGACAGAGACAATCGTCCGAAATTTACGAATATCGTTTTTGGCGGTAGCTCGTCGCCCGTCTTGGTCTGCTCTACCACGAAATCCTGCGGTCTCCAGTCTGTAAAAAATGTTTTTCCTATTTTGTGCTGTAGACATATCCTGCCCAGGGCCACTTTAGCCTAGCGGTATTCATACCCGTATACGATATCGTTATTGGAACGTAGCTAGCCAGTCTGTAGTAGTATACATATATACATTTCAGCCGTATGCAGTCCACTGCTGGACATAGGCCTCCCACAAATATGACTTGTATCAGTCAGGAACTATGAGAGATATCGAAATCTGTTCTTACGAACCATGGCTTCCATTTCAGATTTAATAATATTGGCATTAAAACTTTTTTTAAATATCTCATACTTACATAATCGGGAATCGAACCTGGTCGAAGTCTTGTAAACAATGTTAGGTGTCAATCTGAAAGATTTTTCGTTGTTATTATTGTCGATGATACGAAACGTAAATTTATGAGTCATTAATACATTTTCATCATCATCATCATCAGCCGTATAAAGAATATTGACAGGTTCGATTCCCGGTTATGTATGAGAGATTTAAAAAAAAGTTTGAATGCCATTATTATTAAATCTGAAATCGAAGCCATGGTTCCTAAGAACAGATTTCGCTATCTCTCATAGTTTTTGACTTCCCCCTCTGACCCATTTGGATTGATCACCATGTATATCTATGGGGTTGCCTTTATTTGGCATAATTTGTTTTGTCCGAATCTTAATCTTTAGTAGCCGAATACTACTTTGTCCGAAAATATATTAGCATACTATTATTGAGGCCGAATGTCCGAAAGTGTGTTAGGTTAGGTTAGAACTGTGACCACAATAGAAAAACAATTTCGGTTAGGTTAGGTTAGAACTGTGAACACAACAGAAAAACAATTTCGGTTAGGTTAGGTTAGAACTGCGACCATAACAGAAACGCACTCCTGGGAAAAAAATCGTAATAATTCGGGCTTTCCAAATTATGCGTATCGACCATTCGGCTTAGTTTAGTTCTGCGTAACAGAACTCGGCAAAACAGAATTATGCGAGATCAATTTCTGCTGATATACAATTATAACAACTCTGGGTATGCGGTTTAAAATTATGACAAAACAAATTATGCGTAAACAAGGGGAACCATATCTATGTAAGCTACAGATGTATCTTCCTTTCATTTTCTGTCTCGGAAACTTGAGTCTAAAGTAATTACTTAATCTCAAATGCTTAAAGGTATTTTTTGTTATAATATTGTAATAAATATAAGTGCAATGGTAGGAAACGGTGGATACTTTTTGCATTTGTTTTATACGACACTATATAGTACTGTATAGCCAGCAGCAGCAGAAGTAGCTCAGCAGTAGGTACAGGTGAAATGATCTTTAAATGCTCTTAATCTTTTAACTTTAAAGTTATGTCGAACTCATTTTGAACACCTCAGCCGCTAATAAGTTACTTCTGTTGCTAACTGCAGGTACCTACGTACGGTCAGGGACTTTAATTGTTGAGCCATTTAGGGTTCACTTTACATTGGACATTTCATATAGTAAGTATTAAACAAAAGAAAATAGCTTGAACCGTAAGTGGCTCAACAATTAAAGTATGTGACTGTACCTACCGAATGGATATTCTATTCTGTTATTATATACTTATGGTTATTCTACAGATCACAGAAGAATATATTGGCGAATTTCTTAAGTACGACTCCGTTGAAGAACTAGTCGTCTCCCGTAATACATCCGTGGAAGGTCGTTGTTTAAACTTCCTAAGTCATAAGAATTTAAAATCTCTTCGCCTAGTTGGATGCGCTGTGAAGGACCACTACTTAGATGGTGTTGGCGACCGATTGATAAACCTAACTATGCTCGACTTGAGCCACAACTCTTCGGAGTTAATGGACAATGTACATAGATTACTGAACAGGACTCCCAATTTAGAATATTTATATCTGAATTGCTTTGCTAGAATTGAAGGGTGCAACGAATTTGCTGATTCTCTCTGTCATCTCAGCTGCCTCAAGCATCTCAGCCTGTGCTGGAACGACAATCTATGCGACGAGTGGTTGGAGGCCGTGGCTCGAGGTTGCCCGGGACTGCTAACGTTGGATATCGAGACTAAATGTAAGCAGTGCATGACGTTTATAGATAAACTATAAGACAACTTAACCCCTCACAACTACAGTACTCTAAGCAACAGCGCTCTAGCGCTTAAAGCAAAATCTATTCCATACTGACAAACATGCATGCTTAACTACATTTTCACTCCATTTATAACATGGGTTGAATTTAATAGGCATTAACGCGAATATTTTTTGTCCGATAAAGTTCGGACCTATTTAAAAAAAAGCTTGCTTAACCTGCTTATGAACCCAGACGCCATGGTTATATTCAACTTAAAAAAAAAATGATTTCTTGGCCTATGTCTGCAACGACATATTTCCCGGCCGCGTATGACACACGTAAGGACGATATTTCATTGTATGTTTGAGAAAATCTTTTTCCCTCGAACCCTCCCTCCCTAAATCCCTGACAACCATTCCAGCATTTCCTGCCTCTTGTTCGCTCGGATGAGAAAATGGCCTCGGGCTGAAACTATTGACTTTGCTAGTGGTATAGGAATATGAAAGTCTCTTTTACCACAACTGTTGTGTCGCCGGCATTGGCAGGTAAATTTATATGAAAACATTTGGCATACTAGGGCGATCTTTTTAGTCACAAATACGTGTCACTGGCATTGGAGAAGGTTTAGGTTTACAGAAGTTGTGTCATCGGGGCGGAACGTGTTAACCGACGGCTTTAAAAAATAAAGTGTCTGCCTGCAACCCCACATATGTATGTTGGCACCTGACTTCATCGTGACGATATATCGTCAACTAACTACGATAGCGATAATTTATTACTTGCGTACATGCTTACATAGTTTACAAAATGGAACTGTATGCGCAAAAATATGCTAAACGACCTGTAAAAACTTAAAAAAAACTCCTACCAATACTAAAAACATTTAATAAATTATTCACACGGCTCTACTCCTGTTTATTTACACGCGTCCGTTCGGACGACGACGCGAGCGGCGAACCGAACGGACACTCAGCACTCTTAGTGCTTGAAATGGAGGCCTGTGTGAAAATGTTCTCCGAAACATGTCGCGACTAAATAAACGTGAGTAGAGCCGTGTGTATATAATTTATAAAATATTACAGCGTCTCACGAAAGTTTAAATACAAACTAAAAAACATATTTAAGCACAAAAATAACCTGCTTATACAAAATATAGACGTATTAGGTATACAACTTATTAAATTTCTTCACTGTCATTTTATTTCCATTGTAAATTCTCAAACATTCCGCCTTACCTACTTGTACACACTAACTTCTAGATTCCAAGTATCGCCCTGTTCGCCGTACGGTGACGGCGAATGGCATACTCACGCTGTGCCGCGCAGCGTCCGAACTTACTCACCTCGGCATCGCCGGCCACCTCGACGTTACCGACGCTTTCGTCGCCGCCTTAATCGACGCCTGCCCCAAGCTCCAGGTAACATTCGAGTATGATGCCGCCGGGTTTGCTCTGACCTTCCGAAGCCCCATCCGTTGGGTGCGTAACAGAGCAGTTAGTATTTGGTAGGCTGGGAACGATCATCATCAAGATGTCATTTAGAAATAACTGGACACTTTACAAGACTTGTATTCGTCCAATCATGACATACTCGAGTGCGGGTTTTGCCCTCGTGGCACAACGCGTACCTACAGTTCGGCGTTCCCGGTTGCACCGACACATACCAGTCCCTTATAAACCCGGTAACGCATTCCGGTAAGTTACTCAGACAACGATCGGGCCTAACCTGAGTTTCTTGCTGGAGTCTTCGCTGTGGGCTATTAGGGTGAGCGAACCAGCGACAAAGCTCCATTATATATCTACCACTGAGATTTGGTTCAGACTGCCTCGACCAATCTTGCTGGAAACGTAAACTCAGTAGGTGTATTCCAGTATTACAAATCAAGTCTGGTGCTGAAGGGTCCTGGATTTTCCCCAGGGTACCCCTCACACGGTCCGCTCGCTCTAACATTCCGAACGGTTTATAGAGAGGTAAAAAAAATATATGCCGCGCCGCGGTTTTATTACCTAGGTACTCATTTCTATAATCTATGTCTGGTACGCAAGAAACTTACGAGTATATTAATGCATAAGGAAGTGATGCCCAATTGCCCACTGGTTTTCTCCAGTGCAAGCAGTCAACGCAGAACAGCTTGAGGTCAGCTGTTGGAGAGTATTAGCGACTTCACGTACTGAGTGTCCCGGGGGCTATCAGATAGGATTCTTCTTCGTTTTTCTATTATCAGCTATTTTCGTTTTCACTTCAACTACGGCCGGACTCGTAACTAATATATTACCTACGTCTCTTTTTTTCAGTCGGTGGACTTGCGTGGTTGTTTGGGGGTAGCAGCAGGGCAGAATGGCGTTTTGACAGGCGTGAAGGCGCCGCAACGCCAGGGGAAGCCTCTGCGCCTGCGGCTCGCGCGTACAGGCGCCCAAACAAACCAGGTATTAACGTGACGTCACGCCACCTAGTATAATACAGCGTACAGTATTCTCGGTAAACTAGAGTTTACAAGTTGCTAATAGATAATGTTATCGCAACAAATACGAGGGTGGTTTGAAAACTTGGTTTAATATGATAAAAAAGTTTACCTCCCGTATCAGTTTTGAAAACAGATCATCATCATCAGCCTATCGCAGTCCACTGCTGGACATAGGCCTCCCCAATTTTACGCCATCGTGTTCGATTTTCGGCTGTTCGCATCCAGCTCCTGCCAGCCTGCCTAATGTTGACATTTATAACTAGAAAACGTAATCAATTTTATCATGCGTTATAAATACTCTGTCTAATGCTAATGCATTATTATATTCCTGGATGCACTAACACATCATGAAAAATAAACACATACCAAATGGAGCCAAATTTTATCACTTTTCACGAATAACACTAACGTGCCATGGTTATGTTCATATGGCACAAAAATGGATTAATGCAGTTAAGGAACATACGTAATTATAATTTTTAAGATCGAGCTGTAACATTATTAGTGAAAATACCCAAGTTTTGTAGTTAGTATTGTCAAACTAATATACTACCTCCTACTCAAAACTCTTGCAAACCACCCTCAACCAAACTTCTCAAACCACCCGTAATTAATTAATCGGTCGTATTTTTTTTCGGGTAGGTATGTTTTTCATAAATAACAAATGATTGATAAATTTTCCTAAAAGACACTCCCACGATGAGTGTTTATAAATGATTTTTATTATAAATTTATTTTTCACTTCTCATGCTCTAAAAGTGTGTCATATTATGCTTGCCAAGGCGGACTAAAGTAGTACATTTAGCCCCTCGGGAAAATATGTATACATATTTATGATATACAAAACGTTTTAAATTGACCAACCAGAACACTTCATCTTATTAAATCCACCAATCACGACACATATCGAAGTTAATCGCAACTCTAGATTCTTTTTTGGTGCGAATACTGTTTAAAAATGTGAAATCATTAAAAAAAACTTTGTATAAAGTATCAACCAATCAGACAATACCACAATATTAAAATCGACCAATGAGAAAACGCAATCAAATTGTCAAAGCATTAGGTGCTTTTTAGTTCCTACTTCACAAGCATTAAAAAAAGTTTAAATCGTTGGCATACTCTTTGAAGCCCCAATTATACGTTGTCTATGGCATTTATTCACGGCCTAGATATATCCTATCTGTATCAAAAAAAATACAAAGCAGTAAAAAAAATACAAAGACTGCCAAATAATACATTTTTGACTCAGAATTCATTGCGGGTGGATAAAATTGTATTTGTTAATTGTTGAAATGTTATTTTATCTTATTTTCTCGCAATCGAAGTGAAAACTAGTATGCATAACTCGGGTCTAAACGCCATATTACCCCTCGAACAATTTTCCCTCACTTCGTTCGGGAAAATAACCATCTCGTGGTACTATGGCCTACTTTAGCCCCTTGTCAAACAATCTACTATTATAGTTTCTCCAAATTCCCTGAATGATTGTTCTTACTTATTTTTTCAGGCGCAGGCACCCCAAGGACTTATTTTTGACTATGTAGATGCCTCGAGGGAGTTTCGATTAGTTTAAGCTATGTACGCACAACGAATGGTTCTCATATTATGTTATTCATTTTTATATAAGGACTAATGACTAAGTCGTAATGTCTCAAGTACATATTTTTTGTAATAATAATGATAAGTGCAATTCATTAAATAGGTACATAAGTAATAAATATATTTTAAGTTTTACATTCGTTATATATAGCTTTAGAAAAAGTGGTTTTCTACTTTATAAAGACAAAGATATTTTCCCCTCACTAGCTCGTAAAGCGCTTGTTTATCCTTTAATACGAGAGGGTAAAAACGCATTTTATCCACTAGTGATTAAAGTAAGTTGACTTCTCATAGCTCTTATTGCTATGGTTTTAAAGTCTAAATTCGCGAAGTACAGCTTACTTGTCCCCGCGGCGGCGGCGGTAACTCGCACCGAGTTGAAAATCGAATTAGAACATTCGAAATCGTACAAATTCGTACTGGCCACCACAAGCTAACCACGCAAAGAAAAAGTCAATGCGATTTCAAAACGTTTTTTTGCATGTTTCACTTTCCTCGCTGTAGTGAGGGGAAAAGTTTTGTGTTACACACGGGTGCAATTGTAATTTACTTCTCGTGTATTGAAACACTCGCTACGCTCAGGATTCTATTTTAAAACCACTCGCTTTGCTCGTGGTTAAATTATAGAATCCATTCGCTTGCTCGAGTTTCAATCCCACACTCGCAGTTAAAATACAATTTTGCACCCTTGTATAACAAATAACTATTTCCCCTCACTAGCTCGTAAAGCGCTTGTTTATCCTTTAATACGAGAGGGTAAAAACGCATTTTATCCACTAGTGATTAAAGTAAGTTGACTTCTCATAGCTTTAATTGCTTTGGTTTTACTCTTATTTCTATGGTTTTAAAGTCTAAATTCGCGAAGCACAGCTCACTTGTCCCCGCGGCGGCGGCGGTAACTCGCACACGCACCGAGTTGAAAATCGAATAAGAACATTCGAAATCGTACAAATTCGTACTGGCCACCACAAGCTAACCACGCAAAGAAAAAGTCAATACGATTTCAAAACGTTTTTTTGCATGTTTCACTTTCCTCGCTGTAGTGAGGGGAAAAGTTTTGTGTTACACACGGGTGCAATTGTAATTTACTTCTCGTGTATTGAAACACTCGCTACGCTCAGGATTCTATTTTAAAACCACTCGCTTTGCTCGTGGTTAAATTATAGAATCCATTCGCTTGCTCGAGTTTCAATCCCACACTCGCAGTTAAAATACAATTTTGCACCCTTGTATAACAAATAACAATTTTTTGGTGCGTGCGCGCCGCAGACTTAGTACCGCGCGAGCGCTTTCCGACGTCGGCGAGGATTGAATTAAATTTCTATCCACCGCAATTTTTAAAGCACAAATATTAATGTGTCTAATTTGTGTCATTCAAACGGCTAACTTCATAAATTATTATTTTATTGCAAAATAAAGAAGTCGTGTTTGTTTCTTTGTATTACTACTGTATGGCAGTGTGTTCCCGGTTTTGCCTGCATAATAATCAGTCGGTTTTTCAATCATACTCGTAACCGGTTATAATTAGTGTACACTAATTGACCGGGTTTAGCATGTCCTTGACGACAGTCCCAGCCCGTCAGGGAATTTATATCGTGATCACTGCGATCATAGTACCTAGTAAATATGTATTATGTTTTTCTAACTCTATAAACTAGTGGCAATTGAATGTTCCGACTCTCACTAAGATCAAACAAGACATTTTTAATCGTAAACTACAACTATTGTCAATATTTGGCGTCATTGCCATTGTCGACTGTGGTGGACAGAAAGCTGTAACAGGGTCAAATTTATTAGTTAGCCGCAGTAAACTGCAGACGGTGAAGCAGGTGCAGAGAGAAAGGGTTAGAGGAGAAGCACACTAGCTAAACATTAGCTACAGCGGTCGTGAGGGTGAGAGCGTATCTCTATTATAAGTAAAAAAAACATTAAAATTTTGACCTAGGTACAGAAGTGTTAAAGATAGAGACAATTTTCTCTTAAAATATATATTTTATCAACCCTAACAAAATAATGATATATTAATGTTTTATAGTTTTAGAGAAGTCATATTTTATTATTTCAATTTGTATTTTTTTCCGGCTGAACCGTTGGGAAATTTTCAACAAAACTTGGCACAATAGTACTAATGGATGTAAGTAAGTATATAAAAAAAATCATCCCTTAATCATAAAAGAGCATTTTTTCTTCCCTTATCCTGCTACGGCCTTTGATAAATATAGAAACATTGCATGTGCTATTTATATTTTTAAACATACCTACTGACGACACTGACAACGACGAATACTTTGTCCCTAATTATAGTATGAACTTATAAAGTATTATGAAATCATATTCGTATGCAATTGTATAGGAAAATCAATCTTGTCTTTAATTATGTGGCCACGACTGTATACGAGTATATTGCATATCGCTCTCGCCGACTATTTCAATGCGTAATACTTATATTTACTTATTTATTTAGGAAGTATGTATGTTGGTATCTTTAGCTAACAACATGGAACATGCAAATCAAGTAGGTATAGATATATTTCAATTACTAATTTAAAACATTTTACTTTTTAAGTTGGAAACGTTTTAAGAAACGAGAGGCATCACCATGCACTCTGCCGTATTAAATCGCAAAAAGTCTTTACCATCACTTAAGATCAGAAAGTGGTTTTAAGATATATAATTCTGGCTTCGAGATAAATTACATTTTTATTACAGACTAATAGTCATACATAGTCAATATGTAGGTATAATCTAATGACAATAGCCACACGAAGGATGGCATCGTTTCCCGTCGACCCCGCAGCGGCAGCCGGCGCTAGTGTCGCCGCGGCCTCCAGGGCCCCACCTTCGCCCCCGTGTCACCCAACAAATCTCGGTCTTACATGCAGAACATTTAATCCAATCACAACCCCACTTCTTTGTTATAATTGCACTACACTCCGGACACTCGAGGGCTTCTCCGCGCGATATCAGCGTATCGAGGAATGCTCGGGTACCTTCGTCAGTCTCTTCTGAAGCTGTGTTGGTGGCTTCTTCCACTCGCTGCTTAGCGCGATACTGTTCGCAAGTATCGCCCTCGTGAATGGCCTATAAACAAAAGAATTTAGACGAATTTAATTTAATTTTATAACCCGAAAATACTGAATAGTTTTCAACGAATGGACGTTAAACGGCAAACAATCTAATTCTAAATTTAAAGACGTTAAAGTGCCGGTTTTTGTTTAACCGACTAGAAATAATTTCGGTGATATGCACTTTTACAACGATCACCAATAGATCCGACCACTAACATGACACCGTTTATGGCCGAAATATATCGTTAGTCCCGAAATGGAACTGGTTCTGAATGTCAAGGTATTATACCTACCTACTCCTAAATATTTTTACAGAATGTTCCTAATTTAAGTAATTACCTGACATGAAACGCAGTTTGTACACTTGCAAACAGGACAGGGGAATTTTGTAACGCCCGGTTCACACAATGCCCACCCTTGGCAGTCGGCAGTACGACAATGGAACGCATTCCGGGTGCCACTCTCCGCGGCAGCGAGCCCTCTCGCTAACCATCGCTCGTAATTCTCCGGCGATACGAGAGCACGAATTTCCCGCTCCTGTAGAGATCCAGGGCAACCCATAGCTGGGCATGAAACTGCTGGCTCCTCAGAGTGCTTCACGACGTCTGCGAGACACTCCATGCAAAATGTATGAACGCACTCTCTGAGCACTGCCCCTTGACCGGGTTGGTAATTTTCCATGCAAACTCCACATTCGAACTCTTCAGCATTGGGAACAATAGCGCGTCGCTCCAGAAGTACCAATTCTGCATAAACATCAGTTGTTTTGTTTTCCCCATTTAATGGGTCTACGTTCTGATTTTTTATATTTTTATTTTTTGTTTCTTCATTTGATGTCGACGATGACCGGGGGCGTAATGCTGTAAGCTTATTTGTGTCTGAAATCAGAAAGACAAATTTATTTGAATATCAACGAAGGCGATGAGAACATGTAAAGTAATGAATTTGTATTCGCTGACCTGGCTCCACTAAGCACAGGTAAAACGGAGCATCAAACTCCGGACCAGCAAGCATGCTGAGAGGTGTGTCGTCGTCGGTGCATAGAGTTCTTCCGATGATCCACCGTTGCAAGTGGGCTGCCAAACCAAAAGACGCATTCGCTTGACGGCGTAAATCGCCCATTACGGACACCCGTGGCATGTTCATCCTTATGGGCCCTCTAGCAGCTTCTCTATCTTCAATCCATACTTCTATCCTGATTAATGAAATAAGATTATCTGCTTATATTTAGTTATCTAGGTAGTTTATCAATACAGGGTTGTAAATTACAACTTGTAATTAAAAATAACTTACGAAACATTTCCATTTCCGGCTGCATCGTTTTTTTTAGACGTTAATGGTTGGTTTAGCTTTTCAAGTTTCTTATTAATCGCATTATTTTTCTTGTTTAAATCTTCAGATTGTAGGCGCATTGGAGTAGTATTCTCCTCAAGTAAATTTTTACTAGATGTAGCTGTAATATTATCGAACGTGATGTTGTTTGTTATATTAGGAGCCTTAGTTTGTGTTATATGCTGATGTTTTGTCGTATTTATATCTATGTCCTCCATCTGTGCCTTAGCAGAGACGGATTCATTAGTTTTATTTACTGGTCCAGACGATGATGTAGAAGGTGCAGCAACAATTTGTGACGAGAATGACAATACAGAGCACGATAGCCTTAATTGCGCCAACTGTACAGCGGCATCAGCAGCCGCCTTTTCGTCTCCTTTAGCGATGGATTGTTCAAGCTGGTTTATCAACCCCCTTTTTCTCGAATGAAGTTCAAGTGGAACCACAGTAACAGCAGAGTTACGTTGACGATTATCGGAAATATGTGGAGATAATTTCGGTACCTCACTGGTTGCTTTAAAAGTTGCATTTTGGCTGGGCGATTCTTTATTTTCTACAGATGGACCAGGATTTAAAGAAAAAGTACTTGTTGGGGGTCCACATAGAGTATTCGTAGTTAATTTCGGTAATGCATTAATTATTTCCTGCTCAGACTTTGTACTAATTGGCTTACTGTTATCAGCTTTATCTTTCATGTTAGTGGTGTTTGGATTAACATCAAATATTATATTGGAAGAGGTTTGCGTTGTACTAGTTGTCTTTAGTGGTTTTTGTGTCGTTTGTTCTCGGGATGTTAAGTTGGTCTTTTGCGCTGATTGAGGTGCTGGACTTGTTGTCGAAATATCTACATCTCTGAGACCAAAGTCTCCCAGCAACTTAGAAGATACTACAGGTTTTGCTTCTAGTGCTAATGTTGGTGTTTGATCACTAGGTTTTTGGTGCTGAATGGCAGATGGTAAACCAAGTGATATTTTTCGATTTTTTTCAATAATTGAGCTTGAATTTAGTAATGATGATATTTTCAACGGTTCATTTAAAGAAACACCACTAGATGTAGATTGATCACTGTCAGACTTGTATTTATTTACAGGAACAGACGAAGAAAATTGAGTAGGTAAATTAGTGCCGGTGTTTTTTTTGTTATCGTTGAAAGTATTGTGCGTTTGCGATTGGCCTTGTTTGGATTCCGGAGCTTTAAATTGTTCTAACTTTATTATATCTCTAGATGTTATATGCTGTAATACTATTGGTTGTGTTACCACTGCCGTTTCCGTGGCCGATGTAGATGCCGTATCGGTATCGACAGTTACATTGGTATGTTTGCTTTGTGCTTTCATATTTAAATGTTTGTTTTCGGCACTTTGTATTACCTTTTCTTCTTCGGATATTTTGCATCCTATTCTTAGAGTGGGAGTTTCTACAGCGGAAGGTTTTTGAATTACGTTATCTTTGACACCGTATGTATTTTTTGTATTATCATTCATCTCGTGTTTGGGTCTCTTAGGCAAAGAATCCTTAATTTCTTTAAGCATTTCCCTTAACTTTTGTTTCTCTTCGACTACGTTGACTTCTTTCGTCGAAATAAGATTTGTCTCTTCTGTTTGTGTATAATGATAAGAAGCCCTGTTTGCTAAGCGACGATCACTATCATTTTTACTTAATTTCATTTTCTGCTCTGTTACACAATATCCACATGTTACGACAGAATCATCATATTTTCGAAGACATCTAGTACAGAACCACATATCTCCTCTAGACGGTGTCACTAACTCTCTGGAGGTCCCAGCTTTCGCTTCATTACTTCCATGAAAGACTTTTAATTTACACGACTCTATTATCTCAGCGGCTTGCTTGTCCAGCTCACTTATACTGGGCAGTATCCTTTCAGGGACAGTGTCAGCCACCGAATGTCTCTTTTTGCTATCAAATATCTGTTTCAAGAAACTCTTTTCCGTTCGAAGTTTAGGATCTTTAACGCTTTTCTTGGTATATTTTTCTGGCTGGTAATCCATAATTTCGGTTCTCCGTAAAGGAGGATTGATTGAATCTGTCTGGACTGGAAGCCGCTCCTCGGGTATCGGCGTGTTCCTGCCGAGTTCGCTGAGCGGACGGCGCGGGGGTTGCGGCGCCGGGCGCTTGCGCGAACGGCGCGGCGCGCCGAGGGTGGCGGAGCGGCCGGGTGGTAGCGGTGCGCGCCGCTTGCCGGGCACGTGCGCCGCGCGCCGCTGCAGGCACTCGCTTGTCGCTCGACGCTCTCTATCCTCCCAGTTGTTCTCGCTAGATTTGCGCGGGGGGCGTAAACTAAAACCGTCGTATCCGTTTTCCCCTCTAAAGAGTCCGTATTTGCGATGCAGCGTGAGATCGCGGTCGTGTTCCAGCCTCGAGTTTCGTTCGAAGAGGCGCTTCTTGTAGGAGTTTGTCGGGGGGCCAGGCGGTGGCAGAAGGACAGGGGCGGTGTGGTGGCGATAGCTGTCGGGTGCGAGAAAAGCGAAACTGGCGACGGTGCGGTCGGATCCGACGCTGGAGAGGCTGCCGCTGGAGTCGCTCGCGTCGTCGCGGCGGAGCCACGAGATGAGCGACCACAGCCCACCCGATAGCGGCCGCGCGCGCCCTGCATCCGCCTCCGATGTCGCGCCGCTCATCACACCACTATAATACATTAGAAATTTCACAATTTTAAATCATGATATATCGTAAAATAATATAACAAAAAATAAATCAGTTCAACACCTATTCATAAAATGTTTAATACTATATTATGATATTTATGATGCATAATATTTACATAAATAATGGTTATAAATATCTTGTTTTGTTAAATGTTAACGATTGTTTAATATTAGGTAGGTACCTACTCTTAAATCAAAGAGTAAGTTTTTAATAGTAAACTTAAGATTTTTAATTTTTATAACAGGAAGATAATATATATAAAACACTTACCGACAAGCCGAAGAATGATGCACGGTTGTAAATAGGCAAAGTTCGTAACTAAAACACAATAGCCCCGTTTTCAAACATCGCGTATAACCTTAAAGTAAATGTTCACATCACAATCACTATATCTCCACCATCATTTTTCAAGCACATTTATGAGGAAATACGGTAGGTACATACGTTTAAATTGAGTAACGTTGGCCACAATCACAAAGTCGTTTGAAAGCTCGTAGCTTTGAACAAAGCGTGGTGCGCGCGCTCGCGCTGCACTGGCTCGCGCCGCCGCCCGCCCAGGGGCGTTACTGCACACGCTAACCGAAAGTAATGTGTTGGCCGGTTTATTTATAACCAGTGTAAACGCGCTTCTCGATTATGCAGGAGAGTCATTATACAAGCGTTCACCGTTACTCCGAATAGCCGCGCGTGCGACTCTGCAAGCGATGCTAGTACGCGGCCGGCTATATTTAGCGGAACTTCGCGACTGTTTTTGCTATTTTCATTTCATTCTTCTGCGCCCCGACCTCACTTAAATTTGGCTTCCTGCCGATTTTTATTCGTTGTAGGGGATTGTTTAAAGCGGTCAAGCGGTTGAATATACAAATACGAGTTCGATTCCAGAATACATTTAATGCCACAATTTATTAATACGGTCGCGTACGTTTATTTGTGACCCACTTAAGGTTGACAGTCCTATCAAACTATATTGAAAATCAAATGATTTTTTGCGAAATGGGTTGCAAATGAATGCACGGACTGTACCTACCTAGTTCCTAAGTATTAATCATACACAAAAATTACGTTATTTAGGTTTGTACCTTTTCAACAAATGTTCAGCACGGCACGAACTAGTTTCGTTCATTATTAGGTACTTGATTAGTTAAAGGTAAGGTGTATGTTGTAGATTTCCCTGACACGACATCGCAACGTGAAATGACGTCGTATTGTATCATAACAAGACTGCACCAGGGTTTGTACAAGCCCTCCATTTTAACATTATTTTTATGCGGTGCGACCGATATCGAAGTAATATATATAATATAATATCGAAGTAGTATATAATTCTTTTAAAATATTGTGGAAGTAGATGTCACCGTCCAAGTGTTATCGCAGTAAAACTATATAGTTAGTTAGTGTTGTAGGAATTCATACGCGGTGACCGTGGTGACTCTTCATCACATTGCACCTGCAAAGCGTTGGCTTTGTATTTACAATTCAAATCTTTTATTATAATTATTATAGACAGGTAGTTGCAAAGGTCTACATTGTTTTTAGGCGGGACTGGCGGGAGTCAGTTTACGCTTAATCTGACAGCTTGAGGATAGGTACATAAATTTAATGGTAGGTTTAAAGGCCATGCCAGGATAAGCTAAGAGAATCTGCCCCCAGCGAGTTTTGGTTTGTAATTTTTTTTGATGATGTAGCTTTGTATTAGTAGCAAGTATGCAAAATATCAGCCCCCGAAATGTTACAGATTTTGGTAAAAAAAAAAAAAACAAAATATGATCTTTCTTCAATATCTTTTTTTCTACCGAGCCGATTTTGACGTGCTTCTAATATATTGAGCATACAGTAAAGGTGATTATGCGACATTAATTATAGGACACATTGCCTTACAAAAAAAAAAAAATTACAAAAACAAAAATACTTTTTTTTCTTTTTTGTACTTTTACGTCAGCGACACCTCCAAGTTTTTCACTAAAGCTAGCCTCTTTAATAAGCTACGAAATGAATGTATTAACATAATTTTACCAGAGGTATAACGGGGTGTTTTTTTTAATTGAATTCATCACCGTACATTTTCTTTACCCGCTCATTATTAAAATTAATCGATTAAAAACTCTTTTCTCAAACATGCAATGAAATGTCTTCGTTACGTGCGTCATAATAGGCTTCGAAGTATCACGTTTAGGGCGGATCGACTCCAGAGTACAGGTAACGAATTTCATATAAAATTGAAGGCCTAGGCCGGGAAGTATTTTTTTTTTTAATTTTTATGTATACCTGGCGTTTGTGTTCATGAAGCCTGTTCAAACAGCTGAGTTATATTTTTTATCATTTTAGTGACTAAATGATTAGCGGGCTAAAAATAATCTCGCTTATTTCAGACGAAATGGTATGAAGAGATTTATTTTATTTATCATGTAATTGAATATTCATATCATCAGGTTATTACATTATTATATTTATTATTCATGCTCTCAATTTTAAAATTGTATTGGCAACACCAAACACTACTCCACGCATGCGCGTTTATGAACGCATTTTTGACTCACCCAATCACAGGACACTTTTACTTGTTTTAATAATGGCGGAAGGGAAAAGTTTCTCGGCGTGTAAAACTCTGTTTATTAAGACTAAATAGTGGTAAATGGCGTGATTCAATGCTTTTGTGACTTAGATATAGTGTTACGGGTGTATAAAAATTGAATAATCTAACCGGGCCCGGTTTTATTTATCTATATTTTGTTATTGTGTACCGCCAAAGGCAGATGCCGTAGCGCCACCGTACTTCGAAGCCTATTATGACGCACGTAACGAAGACATTTCATTGCATGTTTGAGAAAAGAGTTTTTAATCGATTAATTTTAATAATGAGCGGGTAAAGAAAATGTACGGTGATGAATTCAATTAAAAAACACCCCGTTATACCCTGGTAAAATTATGTTAATACATTCATTTCGTAGCTTATTAAAGAGGCTAGCTTTAGTGAAAAACTTGGAGGTGTCGCTGACGTAAAAGTACAAAAAGAAAAAGTATTTTTGTTTTTGTAATTTTTTTTGTAAGGCAATGTGTCCTATAATTAATGTCGCATAATCACCTTTACTGTATGCTCAATATATTAGAAGCACGTCAAAATCGGCTCGGTAGAAAAAGATATTGAAGAAAGATCATATTTTGTTTTTTTTTACCAAAATCTGTAACATTTCGGGGCTGATATTTTGCATACTTGCTACTAATACAAAGCTACATCATCAAAAAAAATTACAAACCAAAACTTGCTGGGGGCAGATTCTCTTAGCTTATCCTGGCATGGCCTTTAACTGGCTCGTCCTATCCGTGCTGGCATGATAATTTTGCAGAGCCACTGCCTATAATAACGAAGAAGATGGCTAGGCGGTCTCCGCCGGTGTCGACTTAGCGCGCGCCGAGTGAGACTCGCCCGCGCCCGTGACGACCAGCAGCGCGGCCGCCACGCGCGCCGTCAGCTCCGCCTGGCTCAGCTCGTGCGCCCACGGCACGCGGCCCCACCGTGCCAGCTACAAACAAAATGGCTGTTACCAGACTACCACAATTCCATATGTTTGTCATGCAGCCACGCCACCTGACAACACTACCGTCTTTATGATCCAAGCTACCTCATTAGAAAGGCTATGGCATGATTCTGAACTCACCAGTCTCAAAAACAGTCAACAGTCTCAAAAAGTTTTCATTCGTTAAACATTGGCGCGATCAGGAGGATCGAATACCTATTTGTTATTATTGCATATTTGTTAATTTTATTCAGTTAATGTAAGTAATAGTTATGTAATAATATCAGTCAAATATATCAATTAATAATTAGGAATTAACCTTCGCCTATTTTCGCTGTGGCAGTTAGTTAACATCGCAATTAACCATACTTGTCTAAAGGCCTATATACGACCTAATAACGCAATGAACGTTTTAAGACGCAAAATTTAGATTTTTGTAAAAAAATCGGTTCAGGATGACGCCACTACTTTCTTCTATCCCTATACAGGTTAGCTGCTGCAGGCAATGAAGCGTTATTAACCCGAAGACGAAACATAAACATGTATGGTTTAAAAAGTACATTTCGGGAATACACCAGATTGCGGGAATGTTACCAATTTTAAGAGTACATTTTAAAGTGGTAGATTCATTCCCGCACTTTTATAATAAGTAATCAGTTGAACAAAATAAAAAGTCTTCAAGTCAAAAAGTCGTCAAAAATCTTGTAAGTGTGACTAACGCAACTTCATACGTTTGACTGATGTCTAGTAACAGTAGTATGAAGGCACGATTAGTGAAAAGTATACCTAGATATTTTTCTAGCAGGAACGGCATTTGTTTTGTGCTTGCCACAATAAAAATATCGACAATCCTGCTATCGATAAGTACATACTACTTCAACTTCAAGATGTACACACAGTCTTATATCGGCTACCTACCTAGACGCCGCGTGTCACCGATCTTGAACAAATTAAATGTAATCCGTATACTTTTGATCCAATTTACGTTTATAATTTGCAATGAATAGTTCCAAATTGTTTTCTGAAGTAGGTATTTAAATATATATTGACTTTTATTATTGTTAGTTATTTTTAACCCTATTACCCCATATTTGTCTTTGTATTACCTGTATGGAAATTGAAGGGGTACTTATCGATAACAGGACTGTCGATGTTTTTATTTTGTCAATCACTTACAAGAAATCGTTCGTGCTAGAAAAATATCTAGGTATAGTGAAAAGATACGCTGGAGGTGCCGTGTACCAACCTGGTACTCCTCTTCGAGGCGCGAGAGTAACACTGCTTCTTTCGGCTCAAGATGTCGTTCCACGCATGCAATCATCAGTAGTGGGGACTTCAGGGCTTCCACACCAAAACAAAATGCTAAAACAATATTTTTACAGTTATCAAAATATACATCATTTCTTGCTATTCTTTAAATTTAATATAATAATTCATAGTATTTGACGACCGGTCTGGCCTAGTGGGTAGTGATCCTGCCTATGAAGCCGAAGGTCCTGGGTTCGATTCCCAGTCAGGGCATTTATTTGTGTGATGAGCACAGATATTTGTTCCTGAGTCATGGGTGTTTTCTATGTATTTAAGTATTTATATGTATCTATTTATTATATATATCGTCGTCTAGTACCTGCAACACAAGCCTTATTGAGCTTACCGTGGGACTAGGTCGATTTGTGTAAGAATGTCCGAAATATTTATTATTTATTATTTAATATATACAGGGTGATCAATCCAGAATAATGGCATTCAAACTTTTTTCAATATCTCATAAATACATAACGCGGGGTTCGGTTTTCGGTTATGTATAAGTTTAAAGTTATTATTAAATCTAAAATCGAAGCCATGGTTCCTAAGCACAGATTTCACTATCTCTCATAGTTTCTGACATTCCCCTGCTGACCAATTTGGATTGATCAACCTGTATATGCATTTAAATATTTAATTCGAACTAACAAGAATAAACATAACTCAATATTTATAAAATAATACATATATAAAATAATTTCCAATTTACAAGTTAAGTAGTTATGGGACTTGTGAGACGCATAAAAAGATACCATCGTATCTTTTTATTATTAAACATTTAAATATAAGCGAAATCCGGTGCTAAACAACTTGGGGTTTTACACAGGGTGAAGCGGTACATCACGCCGGAACAGCTCCTAACACTTTACCAAGCTCAGGTTCGATCGTGTATGGAGTAGATACTGTTTGGGACGGGTCTGCCAAGTATCAGCTTTGGATTCAATAGAGCACTGAGCTTGCAGACTGAGTTTTGTCTTGAGAGTGTAAGGTTACATAAAGAGCCTTGCACCGTCGCAAGGTTGCTAGTTTGCCAGTGTTTTACAGCATACATTTTGGGGAGTGTGCACAGGTATTACACGATTTAATTCCGCCATCTCCTTTCCACCACCATCCAGGCGAGGGAAGCGGTTTCATCCTTACGTTGTGAATATTCCATTCATTTCTAATGCGGACTGCTAAGGAATGGAATTTGCTCCCTTCGTCTGTATTCCCGGAAAGATCTAATTCGCGTGCTAATAAAACGTATCTCTCAAAAGTATTTAAGAAAGACTATCGAAGAACTCATTTAGGTACTTTTGGAAGATAGTTGGAGGTTGCGAGGTGCCGCACGAAATCCGTTCAGAACTCGCGTGCGGCGCCATGTGCAGTGCAGACCCATTTTGACTCGCCCAATCAGCTTCGACTACTCAGTCGCGGTAGAAATGCTTGTTAGAAAATTAACATTGCGAATCCACTCCTCTTAACTCCGTTTTGTGAACTTAGTTTAGTCCATTCCACTCCTTCTTCGTCTGTGGAAGGATTGTTATGTAGTTCGCTAATTCAGAGTTAAATAACACCATTTATTTGAAGCAACTAAAAATTTTCACAAGATTATTTGAATCCGCAACGCAGGCTTCTTCGCGAGGATACAAAAACAGGTTTCGTCACACTTAACAGGTTGAAATCCGCCGTAGGCTTTGTCATCAACAACAACACAATGAATATTAACTACACAGACCACCCCGGACCGTAGCCGGCTCAAAAGTCCCCATGACACTAGCAGAGTTGCCACGCTGAATTGCCAAGGAAACCTGTTGAGCCAGGTACGACCCAGAGCGAGGATCGCAACCCCTTTCCCTAAGTCGACGACCCAAGTCCCTGACAAACTCCAAGGCCTATGCACCCCACGACCCTGCAGTCTCTACCGCCACCGGTATGAAGTCATACTTTGTTTCCAAGGCAGAGTACTTAGTATGCTTCTGCCTAGCTGCATATATATATATATAGCTGCATAGCTGCATTAAATTTAGTTATGTAAATAAATTCTTGGCGATTGAAAACAATCATTAATACAAGAGTATTTAAGGTTTAACTTAATTTTTACATTTCGTAGTAAACAATAACAGACATCAAGAAGTAGCAACATATAAATAATGAAAATTTATATACCACTGAGTGAAGCGAAATCAAATGACAGAAAATATCGTGCCAAGACAGCCCGCGTCTCTGTAGCAACAGGAGGAAGCGCCAAGTCCTTGGATGTCTCCTGCTTAACATTGAATCTTTTTTGAAACCATTCTATAACTGGTATCCACTTATTTGCTTGGAGTGTTCTTAATTCCTCTTCTTCCTATAATAACATAAAGAAAAGGTGTAATAGATATCATTAAAAATATATGAGTTATGAGTTTTGAAATTTTCTGATGAATAATCCATTCCGGTGGTGCAATCAAACTCACTACTTGTAAGTATGTATTAATAAAACTTATTGAATTTCTAGTTGAAATAGATAACATATACTTAAGAAAAAAAAAATTTCTGTTAGGTTTCTAGCTGGCCCTCTCGGCAAACTTTTTGGCTAATGTATATTTATAAATGATATGATTTATAAATATTCTTCCTCGCCTTTTAGATAAATGTTGGTAATTTAAATAATGAGTAATACATTGCAATTTTCAGAATTGGCGGCATGTTATGTTCGAATGGCGCTCACACTCATGCTGGTCTGAATAAAAACGTCATTATTGTGACCGAACTAGCGGTCAACACTGTTAGCTCTGTGAGCCGTGTGAGCATGAATCGGACCACGGCTAATGGCACATAATCATTAATTATTAGGGTTTAAAGCCACAAAAAAGAACCTGTATATATTTGGTAGCATAGCAAACAAGATATACTTAAATAAAAAATTATGTAACATACCTATAGGTACTGATATAAACTTTCATAATTTTCTCACCTTATTACAAATTAAATGGGACTTAATACTAAAACCTTTACTTAGTCAGTCCTTAAGTTTTGTCACAAAAGATTTAGTCAATAAATTAAAAGTAAGCAGATGCTTCTTGTGCATGATGTTAATACAGAAGTTAAAAATATATTTTTCTGATTAATTACTACTAAGTAGTTAGCTTTTACTAAGTTCATATATTCTTTGCAGATTTGTTATTCTTGTATTAAACCTAATAAATAGTATACTATATTTGGGTTAACACTAAATAAACTTTCGTAGACTATCTTATTTTTGTACAATAAGCTTTTATAATACAAAATCTTTGTGACAAAACTTATGACCTGAGTAGGTTGTTTTATTGCAATTGAGCCCAATTTAATCTGTAATTAATTGTATCACATTTGTATCATGCCTATACACTACAGTAATATAAAACTTTCATGGCTTCCATGAATTCTAAAATATACTCACCTCTGAATGAAATAGGAGTGTGTCTGTAGGTATAAAATCAAGTAAGTAGTGAGCAATATCATGCGTTGTTAACTTCCCAGGGTTGTCAATGGCCGTGTTGCACAATGCTGTCTGCAATAAAGTAAACCAGTATTGTGTGTATTTGTCAGATCAAAACTAGTATATGGGTTTTAAGTTCCCAGTCCACTTAGATTCTAGGCAATTGAGTTCAATGGAAATATAGGGACCAATTAATTTAACACCTTCACTGTAGCAATTAGTTAACAATTAAGACTGTAAGACATTGTAAGAGGTTGATCCACCCCGTGCCGCAGTGAAGGTTTAATAATATCCATTTCTTGAATTGACCAATGACTTACCAGATGCATGGTAGGCTGGCTGATGTGTTCGAGTTGCGCATCCCATTCAGCCGCAATGGCGCGGGCCAGCGGCTCGCTGCTAACCGATAGTACGCGGCCGTTCGGAGTCTTTAGCCGCCGGTGGTCCAGCGTCACCTCCCACTTAGAGTCGCTCTGAACGATACTAGTGTTGCGGTAAAATCTCTTGCGGGTTGCTGTAATTCAAATTTATACACACATATCACTCTCCTAATCAATATGTATTTGTAGCAAGTATTATTGAGTTCATTCATTCAAGTGCAAGTTCTAACCATAATTTTGACGAGGGAAGAACTCCGTGAGCCGCGCCCTAATGAATCTAGAAAAAGTCTTTGTTGTGAATGCCTGCATTGTTAATTTCACTTATCATTCAACGATTAAAACTTAATTAAAAGGAACATTTAATCAAATGAAATTAATAAAAGCTGCAAACCTAACATGGAACTATTATCCTATTGACTAGACAGTGACATTGACAGTTCGACAGCTGACAGTTGACGCGATTCCGGGATAATGAACGTTCAATAAATCACCCACTTTTAGGGGCAGTAATACATAACTACCTTTTGTACCTGATGATAACACACAACCCAAAAATCCTTAATAAAATTCTTGACATTGTGATGAAACATCTGATGTAGCAAATTCTACAATGATCATATATTTTATTAAATCATATGGCTCCATCAATGAATACAATATCGACAATTCCACCCATGTATTCTTCGCCTATGCTCCACTGAAATTGCTTGACAGAAACTTGACATTAAAGATAGTAAACACGTTATGTTTGACTTTGATCAAATTTTGATTTTTTTGTTCTGTTCTGTGTTTTGAAAGTTTTATTATCTTAATTTGTTTTTGTTTTATTCTGGGAAAGTTACCCTGCATTAACATGACCTTAACTACCAACAAAAATTGTAAATAACTAACTTTGTAAAAGTACTAATTCAGTCAACAGTAATGTGAGTAACTAAGCTATAATTCAAAATTATGTAAATCGTAAAACTAAATGTTTTCTTTATTCACGTAATGGTCAAATGGTTTCAAGTGGCTACCTATGCTATGACTTTGCTTTCGAGTGTAGGTGATTGTACAGATACCTAAGTACGTTCAGCTGCGGAGAAAAGGTACCACCGTTCACTACAAACTCGTATGGCGGGGTGGTACCTTTTCTCTGCAGCTGACTGTACCTATAATACAATGTGTATTTTGGACTCATTGGACATCTTATCCAGTACATCAGCATTGGTGTTAATTACATTTAGAATAGTTATTTGTTATACAATGGAGCAAAGTCAGTGTTTACCTTCTCTTGCTAATATTGAGACTCGAGCTTAGCAAGTGGTTCAAAGAGTGGAATCTTGACCATTGGGATGATCTCAAGGCATGAGGGGGGAACATACTTTGCTACCAAGTGCAACACACAATTTTTTTCATCTCACAACCGCTAGGAAAACTTTGACTCTAAAACTTTAAAAACAATTGAGTATGAAAATACTTTGCACTCTTGTGAATAAAATGCAATTTTATTAACACAATTAGCCATTACACACAAGATGAAATTAAGAATCAGAATCTAAATAAATTTAAAATGTTATCTAACCCATTGTGCACATCCATTAATCCTTTTTCATAGAAATTTGAACCAATTATACAAATTTCCTTTAGGCAGTTATATAATATACAGGATGCTTCATAATCAGTGATTTGTTCCTGAAATCTGTTTAAAGTTTTTTTATATAAAGAAATAATTGTTTATTAAAAAAAATCTATAAACTAAATCACAATCTCTGCCAAACCGGAGTATTCTTTCTTGGCAGACATGGCTCCAAATAACAGTAGGTAAAAGTTCTTTATCTGTTAGCTATCTATTGCTGTCAATATTAATATTAATAGCAATGGCAAAACTTTTTTATTTTTTAATAAATTACTTTACTTTTACTATATTGTGTTTTTAAAAGTTAGTAGTAGGTGCTTACTTCCTTTTTAAATGATTGCTTTGTTACACTTCTGCTTTTTAACTCTGATAACTCTGCCTCTGGTAAGTCGTTAAAGATTCTAGGTACCATATATTTTCTACATTTTTGTCCAAAGTAGTTTCTAAAACTAGGTAAAAGTACCATGTCATTATCTCTGTTTTGCAATAATCTTTGATTAGAAACAGGTTTTTTAAAATCGTAATAAAATTGTACCATACCCACTAATAACAATATTCTATCACTTTCATGAACAGGCAGTATGAGAGATGTTCTGAAATTTTTAAACTACTCAATAAAACATAGATTTGTATATTACTTATTTACATTTTTTCAATACATTTTGCATACGTCCAAACCAGCTACAAGAAAAGAATCGATCTTGTGGAAGGTCGAAAAATGCATGCCTAAATTCATCATTTGGGTTGTTGAAACTATGCCCTCGGTAAGTTTTTTTTTTATGGCGGGAAACAAAAAAAATCGCACAGGGCCAGATTGTGACTGTATAGTGGGTGCGGCAGTAATTGAACACCGGAAAGATGCAATAAATGTAGGGTCCGAGCAGCAGTGTGAGCAAGGGCATTATCCTGGTGAAAAAACGAACGAAAGCGCACAGCGCTCACGTTCCAGTGACAAGCAACAATATAGGCGTTGTAAAAAAACATAAATTGATAAACTGTACCGTATTACCGTTTTCACTTGCGTGGCTTTTTCTTAATTCATTAATTATTAGTAACTAAAATGTTCTAAAGATTTAAATTAAGTTATACTTCTGCTTTTCTAGAAGTATGGCACCAGACACTATGGATGATAACTCCGAAGAACTACGTCCATCACAGAATGCACATGTCGATGACATCATCTCAGGAACAGGATACTCTAGGTCTAGTGCATTAGACAATGCAAATGGGAACAGATCGAATAAGCAAGGGGATTTAGGGATAGAAACTCAAAATGCTCAGATCATGGACTTAATTCATGTAATGAACGAGCCCAAAGCTAACATTGGCGGTGAGCATCAGCCAGCATTAGCAATTACTTTACCCGAATTCAATCCTGAAGGAGAAGAGCCAGCTGCCAGTGCGTGGTGCAATCAGGTTGATAGTTGCTTTGGCAATTGCCCTCTTCAAGGTGGCGCCCTTATCATGGCACTCAGCAACTCATTAAAAGGTAGTGCTTCATCATGGCTGCCCCAGGTTACTTATGAGGGTATGACTTGGGCGGAGTTCAAAGTTAATTTTCTCGCTTGTTACGATTCACAAAATACATGCGCGGCTACAATGATAAGTATCAACAACAGCCGCCCTAAGGAAGATGAATCCTATGCAGCATATGCCAGTCGTCTAGTCCATTCATTTTTAACACGGTGGAAAGGTTTAACTCCGGAAGAAATAACAGTTTCGTTTGTGTTAGCTCACATTTCCGGACTCGACCCCAGAATAAAAAGGATGGCATTTACGACAGAGATACTGACACTTGGCAAACTTGTCCATGAATTAACGGGATTTTCATATTTGAAGCATAAATTACAACCGTATCAAGATGAAAATATTGATCTTAGCCCAGAAAAACGAGTCAAGGGTAATGTGTCTATCCAACGCCTACCCAAAAAGCGGAAAAGCGCGAAGGCCAAGACAGCTATGGAAAGCTTAAGTAAGTCTGCGGAGCTGGCACCCAAACCTTGTTATAAATTACAACCCAATCTGGATGAAAATGTACTTAAAGTTAGACTAGTAAAAACTACTGAAACTATTCAACACCAGACCAAAAAGCGTAAAAGCGCGAAACTAAAGACGGCTACAGCAACGTCAAACAAACCTATGGATGTAATGCCTGAGATATGTCATTGCTGTGGCAAAGAGGGTCACAATGCCATTTGCTGCCCAATAAAGAGTGCATTTCCTGTGGAACCAGAACCCGGTAGCTCAGGAACTGCACAGCACCACGTGGACACCGAAGATTCAGGCTGCGTATGCTGTGGCCCACAACCTGTCACGGGAACCTTACGTAGGTTAGGTGAGTGAATTTATTAAAGGCTTTTCTTCTATTCTTATCTAGGCTTTGATTGCCGTCACCGGCTGTCGCATTATAGTTCGGCACCTAGTTCCGCCTTGAGAGGTTAGAGAGGAGAAAGATATATTTATATTATATATTATATGAGACTATGCTCCATTGCCCTTATGCACGAAATAAAGATATATTTATATTATATATTATCAGGGTTCGGACAAGTCATCGCAAAACAATCGCAAGACGGCTATAGAACAAGATCAATAGAATCGCATTATGTACAATATTATTTAATTATAATTTTCAATGACATTACTGCAACCCAGAATTCATCATTGGCAAAGGTTTAACATTGTTTTGTTTGTGTTAACATTTTTTTTAATTTTTTTTTTTAATGCATTGCACATACGCAGGCATTAATTTCTGCATTGTCTGGAACAAACCGATGTGTTATTTAATCATGTCTGTTAGATATAAAAAAGTAAACAGTTATTATACCAGTTGTTGTACTTTAGAACCTTTTACTCGAAACTGTCGAAACACTTCTACGACATCTTCCCATCAATCGTCAAAAATCAAGTTGTTGATATGTTTCATCATAAATCGGACTAAAAAGGTCAAATGTTAAATTATAAATTACGATAGTAATATATCAGCTTTAGATAATAACAATCTTAAGTCGCGACTCTATAATAGTCTTGTCCCATGTCCATATCAGTTTCTGCGATGACTTGTCCGAACCCTGTATATTATAGAAGCTTTTCGTTAAATGAGAACATCCTGAGGAAA
This sequence comes from Grapholita molesta, assembly GCA_022674325.2. Classification (NCBI taxonomy): domain Eukaryota; kingdom Metazoa; phylum Arthropoda; class Insecta; order Lepidoptera; family Tortricidae; genus Grapholita; species Grapholita molesta. Next base: position 13,875,452 of record CP053124.2, on the reverse strand, counting down.
CCGGACTAATCCCCGATAGCCCTAGTTTACCCCTGGGTTGGAAGGTCAGATCAGAGCAAACGCTTTCGTAAAACTAGTTCCTACACCAATTCCTGGGATTAGTTGCTGAGCGGACCTCAGGCTCTCATGGGCCGTGGTAAAACAGCGCGACAAAGTTGATGTTGTTGATGAACAAATATCTAACTTTGACATTTTATTTTACCATTTGACATAACCTCCTGAGACCCACAGGCCTACATGTACTGTAAAGAAATTTGAATTTTATAAAATTGGAACAAAGCACAAAGCGTGGCATATTTATTGTCGGTGTTGTCATATCACTATACAGGACCGGTACCGCGAACATCGTTCGTATATTTCGAGCATCTTTCTCTTTTACTCAAATTAAGACGTCATGAGAGTGACAGAGACAATCGTCCGAAATTTACGAACATCGTATTTTGCAGTAGCGCCGCAGAGTCGGGGATTTGGTCAAATAACTGAAATTTTCTAGAAAAATGATAATATCAGCGTGTTTTGATCATATCTGTCCCTTAGATTTCGTCAAATCACTATAGGTACCTAAGTATAGCATATTCCACCGGAGACATTATTATTTCACTAAACTTGTTTAGTGAAGTGAAAAATTAGTTGAGTTTTAGAGTTCGTTTCATGAACTTCGTGAACTGACTGAAATTTTCTAGAGAAATAATGAAATATGAAATGAATTCGCCATTTTAACATCATCATATCCCTTAGAGATTTGTTCGAATCTCTGTTTTGATCATCTCGCTGCTACATACATACTTAGTTAGGTGCCGGGCGGACATTGTAAAATATTAGCTTGAAATGAAATTGCTATTGTGTTTTTAAAGGCACCTCCCTTCTACCTAATGGTGCACCCAGAATTTTGTTCCGGAAAGGCCTTGAACCACGAGTGTAGGCCAGACCTGGGGGCAGTGGAATTTGTAGTAGGGAGACTAAACTCGGGGAGGAGCTTTGGGAGTACGCAACAATGAGAACCCAACAAAAAGTCCGTACATCAAATATTTAGTGAAAAATAAATTCGTTTTAGAGTTCCATCATCAACTAAGAACTCGTATAGTTTCGCCATGTCTGCTGTTCTTGGCTATACTCAGTGACCGTTAGTCCTAGAAAACGGTTTTGGTAGGGAACCTCCGCAACATGCGAAGGGGTAATTTTTATTGTACTAAAGAAACCTTCGAACTTTAACTTTCTTAGAGTTTCTGATGAGCCAGGGAGTTAATCACATAGTAGGTACAGTCGACATCAAAGATATGTTTACACTTTATCACCTTAATCTTTTAGTTGCAAAAGTGTAAATATATCTTTGACGTCGACTGCACGAGTATCTGCATATTTATAGATTTTCTTGAAAGGAACCTACTTTTTATATTGTCTTGGGGATCATATTTCAGATATATCTGTTATTTAATAAATTCATATACAGGGGCAAATTACTAGTGACCGACCGCAACGTTTTTTTTAATCACGGTTTAAGTTTAACGCCTAACAAAGCTATAACCAAAACCGAAAGTTTTACAGACGTATTAAAATCTGCGGAGAAATGATATATATAAACGAGCTGTCAGCATGGATGCGGCTAAAGTCGATATTTCTTATCGATGAATCACGGTTGTTCTATAAAACAGTACTATGCATGTGCATGGTAAGTAAAATTGCGGCACGCATCCCTACAAGCAGGTAGAAAAGGGCACGTGGCCGGCCCGGAGATTTATGGCCCGGCCGGCACGTTCGTTTTGACTCCACTATAGTTTTTAAAATTTGCTAGCTTAATTACTCACTCAAACACTGTCAAAGTGACACGCTAATAGCTACGCCACGCCATATTGGCGGTTGCTGTACGCCAACGAAGAACGATGTTAAAAGAAACCGGACTTTCGCCCGAACTGACTTGTAGGCCGAAACTTTTTTTTAAAGTATATACTTATCTTACATAGCTAAAAGTATATTTTTGTTTCTCTTTTTAGACACCATGATTCACACTGAATTGCGGGTAAAGTCGCCACCGGAAATTACAAATAGCACCATATGTATAGACCTAGAGACAGAAGATACAAATCATATCATAGAAAAAAACGCAGAAGGTACTGCAAATACAATTTCGCGTTTAGGATCGTCGTCAGAAACTTCAAATAATACGATATATATAGAGATAGATTCAGACAAGAGTCAAATCTCAAATGAAACAAATGGGAAGAAGAATACTGACAAATATTTCGAAGACTTAAATCAGAACGTGACCAAAACAAACCTGGAAAATGAGGCAACTCGTGTAACCGATGTGTATGCCGAGTTAGTCCTTTTGGAGCAACGTGCTCTAGTCCCAAATGCTGAAGAGATAGAGTGTGGAGTATGCATGGACAATTATCAACCCGGTCAAGGAGCAGTTCTAAGAGAATGCGTTCACACTTTTTGCAAAGAGTGTCTTGCAGATGTCGTAAAGCACTCCGAAGAACCGGCTGTTTCATGTCCCGCCATGGGCTGTCCTGGCCTGTTGCAACAGCGAGAAATCCGTGCACTTGTATCTCCGGAGGATTACGAGCGATGGTTGGCGAAAGGACTGGCTGCAGCGGAGAGCGGTGCCCGAAATTCTTTTCATTGTCGAACCACTGACTGCAAGGGCTGGGCCATGTGCGATCCAGAAGTTACAAAGTTTCTCTGTCCAGTTTGCAGCACTATAAACTGCGTTACCTGTCAGGTATTTTGTTCTGTTAAAATTTCATAACAATATCATCTATGTTTCTATCTATGTGATCCTTACTAGCATGACGGGGAAAATAGATAGCAACAATAGGTACCTCTGGTGATGGAAGATATATCTTTTTTTTACCGCCCAGTGTGACGTAAAAGCATTTTTCCTAACTAGTGCGTAAAGGAGCACTTTGCGCACGCTTCGCGTGCGTAAATTACACTTTTTAAGGCACTTGTTATGAAAAATACTAACTAACTAGACTAACTTTTGAACCAGCAACCCTAATAAAAGATAACTTTCAATATTCTTTCCACCAGTGTTCAGCTAACGCGTTTTATAGGTTTCGTCTAAACACCGTAATTGACTTGTACGTAGCTAAGACACTTATACAGCTACGGAACCCTTCATAATGCATGGTCCGTCTCTCAGCTGGCCGGTTTTATTTAAACATGCATTACTCAATGGGAGAATTAAATATATATATAGGCACCTACTTTTATTTTGGCTAACCTTACCTACAGGAAAGGCACTAAACTAGATCAGAGTACTTAAAATAACTAAAATTTGTTTTACTTACAGGCTATTCACGAGAATGACACTTGCGAAGAGTACCATACTAAAAAAAAATCTGATAAAAAGACCGAAATATACCTGGATAACTTGTTATCGCGCGGAGAAGCAATGCAGTGTCCAGAGTGCAGTGTCATTATAACAAAGCAGTTAGGTTGCGATTGGATCAAGTGCACGGCCTGCAAGACGGAGATCTGCTGGGCGACGCGCGGCCGGCGCTGGGGACCCCGCGGCCGCGGCGACACGAGTGCCGGTTGCCGATGTAAAGTTAACCGGAAGAAGTGCCATCCTTCTTGTCGCGATTGTCATTAAAGCTTTTTTAGCTTCATCTTACTAGGAAAAGGCGGTAAAGAAATTGTATTTACTAACTCTTACTAGTCTTTAATACGATTCCTGCCATTTACTAGTGACATGATGGTCAACCAAATAATTTTTATTCCATGGTATGTGCATACCATTTATAAGTTATAAGGTGATACAATTATCTGTTATCGTTATCTGAAGTTTTATTTGAGGCCTGAGATTTATAGGTTATTATATATTATGATGTTATTTGACGACCAGTATGGCCTAGTGGGTAGTGACCCTGCCAATGAAGCCGATGGTCGTGAGTTCTAATCCTAGTAAGGGCATTTATTTATGTGATGAGCACAGATATTTGTTTCCGAGTCATGAGCTTATCATAGGAATAGGTTGATTAGTGTAAGATTGTCCGGAAATGTTTATTTATTAATTGAAGGGTCAAAAATATTTGTCTACAATTTGCCCCTAAGGCACCATTATGATCTTGATCTATTTAACGCTTTGACCATATTTTTTTAATGCAACTATTTAATACTTTGCAAGCAAATACGATCTTGTTGATTTTCTAATTAATTTTAAGCAAGAATTGTATTTTTACTCTAATTTCATTTCAAATTTATTAGATGGATATATATAATTATGTTTGCTGCTACCAGTCAATGAATGATATACTTCACCTTTTCCATAATGTCAATAATTGTGATTATAATTTTTTAAACCATTAACCCTGCATGTGCTTAGGCACGGATCTGTGCCAAGCATTTGAATTCAATGGAATTAACTTCAACATAATTTTTTCATTGGAGTATGTTGACATCCGCAAACAAGGGGTTTATTGGACGTTTGAAATATGAACATTATCAACAAACAGGCATAATTAATTTTTTTCATGCATATTTTTGTTCAAATGTATGAATGAAATGTGTCATTTAGTATCTTGCCAAAGAATAAACAGTTTACAAAAGGTGCAACACCTTTTAAAGCCTTTGTATTTTTTTTTCATATAATGACCGGCATGAGTATATACTTCAATACTATCTAAATTTTGACATTAACTAACACCTTCACTGAGCAAAGGAAATAAATTTGATATCTATGACCATACCCACTAAAGGGTTAAGTAAACAGGGCTAGTAGCCCAGTACATTATACACAAGTTCTAATTTAAATTTGAACTGCACACATATGCATTAACAACCCCAATTACATTAAGCATTACATGACCTTACAGTAATCTATATACCTAGATATTTTTCTAGCAGGAACAACCATTGCTTAGTGCTTGCCAGAATAAAAATATCAACAATCCTGTTATCGTTAACTACATCCTACTTTAATGACAAAACTACACACAGTCTTATATGGGCCTACCTACCTAGACCCCGCGTGCCACCGATGTTGAACAAATTGAACGCAATCCATACACTTTTGCTCCAATTTACTCTTATAATTTGCAATGAATAGTTCCAAATTGTTTTCTCAAATAAGTAAAATATAAATAAATAGAAAGTTTTGTTATTGTTATTTATTTTTAACCCGAACGATAACAGGACTGTCAATGAATTTGTTTTGTTAATCACTTACAACAAATCGCTTGTGCTATAAAATATCTAGGTATAGTAATGTATATGGCACTGGGCAAGTTCAATAAATAATTAGCAATAAGATTGGAATTGTTTATTACTTAAGATTATTAAAGACAGTTGAAACTTGGTTACCTATTAGATCAATTTCTGTGGCCAGTTCAAATATCAGTAATATTGATACTTCATATACACTAACCAGGAAATCTTAATAAAAACACACTACTGTCAGTGTTGACATAATAGTCTAGCCCAAAGCTAGTAATCACAAACCACTGCACTCACTAATATCGGCCTCTCATTGGGGGGCCCCTGCCCCCTGGGCCTCCACGACCCATGCCAGGTGGAGCACCCATCATGCCTGGTGGAGGACCTCCCATCATGGGGCCACCACGCATTTGAGGAGGTGCAGACAATTGTCCACGGCCTCCTGGAGCCATGTGTTGATGTGAGGGCCCTCCAACTCCACGAGCTGGTCCCTGAAGACCTGGCGGGGCACCGCCAGGGCCTGCGCCGCGACCAGCGGCACGGCCACCTCCTGGTCCGCCCATAGCTCCTGGTAGTGGAACGCGAGGTAGGCCTTCTTCAGGAGGAGGCGGACCTTCAATTGTTAGAGAAACAATATTCTCACCACGGAGTAAGACAAACCCTAAAGTTCTCTTTTCCTCTCTATCTGCGGCTTTTGTTTTGGATTTGATTTTTCGGAACTCTTCGCAGTCACCTAATATTAGATTCATATGCTTGTCAAAGGCCTTGAATGTTCCGATAAATGTTCGAGAGTCTTGCAGTATTACTCGAACTCTATAGTTAATATGCTGTTGCATCTTATTATTCTTTCCGATAGTCTGAAAACAAAAGGAAAATTACTAAAAGAGGTTTTAATTTAAATTAAGTATAACAATTTAGGACTTTTATCTGGGATAACCGGTGTTTAAATTCATCACTTTAAAGTAAAATAATTATGTGAAATTCAACATAACAACAAATGTTTATATATATTGACATTACATACCATTTTGAAAAAATGATTATTAAATTAAATCCAGATTTCAAAGCTAGAAAACACAAAAGCCAGCTCTAAGCGGCAAAAGTGACAGTTAGCTACAAACAAATATGGCGTTTGGCGTACATAAACTAAACCTCACATAATTGACGGACGCCAGTATATGTTGCCAGAGCTAATAAATAGTCGCATTTTAAAGGGCTATTACATTTATATCATCTTTTTTTCTTAGTTTCACGTAATGGCAGAATGGCCTTACTAGTAAATTAATTAAACGTATCAGCATTGCGATGCGAGGAAATGCCGCCAGCACCCTAGGTACTCTTCTAAGTAGTCTGTGCTAGGTACAATGCCTCAAGGGCCTTATTTAGATTTTATAGTTAAGTACTTGTAGTTATCATAACATGATTGTCATTTCTGTAAATAAATGTATTAAAAGAATTACGATGCCATTTAAATCTGATATTTTTTTAAAAGTATGATATGTTTGGTTTCGTCGTAAAGTTTTGCAGCGTTTACAATATGGCGTAAAACGGACAAACTGCAGTGACCATAGACCATAGACATACCCATAGACATGCCATCATAGATATATAAATAAAACAAGATTGAGTAGTGGCCCGAAAAAAGCGAGCCGAGTGAAATAGCTACCAGGAAGACCTTAATCTCTTTCATTAGGGTGACCACGTTAATATAAAAAGTGGGAATCCACATTCCGTTTAATACAATAGTGTCATATTTTTTTTATTTAATTTTTATTACACAAAAGAAAATCTTACAGTGCAAAAGGCGGACTTAATTCTAAAAAGCATTCTCTACCAGTCAACCTTTAGCGAAAGTAGAGAAATTAACCTGTATAGAGACAAAACCGGCAGCTGGTTCACTTAATCTGCCCAATCCAACTGTATCTTAATACAAAGCTAGATGCATATTTAACACGTTTACAGTCCAGTGCCCCATACAAGGACGAACTATCTTCACAAATCCGTGCCCCACACTTGGGTCACTGTACCGACCGGGACCAACAACTGAAATCAAATCACAGCCTTATAAGTTATATATATATTATGATACGACAACAGCCTTCTTCATACTTTTTGATATGTAAATCGGTTATGTCGGACATCAACAAACCAGACGGACCGATGACCGGGTCGCTGGTAGTCGGTAGCCACAATATGTTAAAGTGTTCTCCATGTGTGTGCTCCATGTGGCAGGGCTTATATTTTGTCGTGTTGATTAAAATACAGTCTATACTTTTATATCATATAATATAATCGGAAATATTTATGTATTAAATATGGTTTTCTTATTAACTACAACCTATATTAACATTTTATTCTTCAATTTTATTCTTCTTTTTCAGTTTTCAATGTTCAGATTTTCATTTTACTTGAAAAATATTTTTGTTCTTCAACCACCATTTTGTTATTTAAGGTTCTTATTTTATAAAATTGACTACATAACCATTTTTGTGTGTCATTTCCTGTAAAAATTGGCACACACGATTTGAGTTTTACATTTTTTTTATGACATAGGCGGCAAACGAGCAGACGGATTGCCTGGTGTTAAGCAATTACCGTCGCCCATGGGCACCCGCAACACCAGGGGAGTCACAAGCGCGTTGCCGGCCTTTAAGGGGGGTTGGAGCTCTGGGAACCTTACTCACCATCAGGAACACAACACTACATACCTGAAGGGTGGCAGTGCTATTATGGCTGTGGTCTTCTGTAAGGAGGAGGTACTTCCCCAGGTGGGCTGCCCCAGATTCAAGCGTGATGGTCAACGCTGTGCCCTACCTCTCATTGTTGGACGTAGTTTAAGGACATACCCGGGTCCAAAATGTTGATTTTTTTTAAAATCTTTACCGGGTGCAAACCGCATTTTGCACACTTATATATTCTTTATTTTTATTATATCAAAAAGATACACGCAGGAAACTAAACCACCATAACCCCGCTTCTGTGAGAATTATTTTGGCCCAACATGCTATATTCCCTCTACTGTATATACAATGACAATGAAACCACATTTTACAAATTTTAATAAATATGTTTAATGTACTTTATCTCAACACCAACATTGTCCTCGTCCATGTACAAGCATGGTTACCCTAGCATCTAGTTGATTTTGGGTTGCCACAGATGTAATTATTGCATGGCATCATTTAGAAAGGGACAGAGGTCTGTGTACTAGCTGTCCTACTCAGCTCGTATTTTTTCTTCACATTCGCCGAGCGAAAGTAAACCTTAAATCTATACTCACAAAGCACATTTCACTTATTGTCATTTTTCACAAGACTTATTCCAGATAGGTATATTCAAATTCCTTGCATGCCATAGACAGTGACGCAGTGACGGGGCCGCGGAATGCGTTCGGAAACTACACACGTTTGCGTCCGCCCGGTACCGCGAACATGGAAGTTCGTATATTTCGGGCATCTTTCTCTTTTACTCCAACCAAGGTGTCATGAGAGTGACAGAGACAATCGTCCGAAATTCACGAATATCGTCTTTCGCGGTAGCGCCGCTGTTCACTCGGTTACTTTACCAGTAAAGAGTGTTAGTGGATTCAGAATTCAGAACAATCAGAACTAGGAGGAATAATGACTGGAGAACGCATCCGCGTGCGCCAGTAAGGGACAAAGGTATTCTGTCTTTTGTAGCCCAAAATGTAACAATTCACTATAGTTTTGCTTTACAAAACATTCATTATAACAAAAATATTAGCTTATTCTGTATTAATTATCGCAACTTTGGTTGAAACCCTAAGATAACTCCAATTGTATTTGTTTGTTCCCTTCCAACTTTGACAGTTCTAAAGGGTCCAGTTTGGAGGGGAACAAAAATATGTGAGATTATTACAAGGATGGACGAAAATAGCGCCGGCTCTGCCATACTTATGGAAAGTTACATAAGATCATCCCTTTCGATCGTGGTATTATTATTAGCACGCTCCGTCTAGTTAAATGGTATATCTATGATTCAGAAGGTCTAACTAAAATCAAATTTATAATTTAAAAACGGAGTAAACTGACAGCAGTTTTCATACATTTGACAGGTCGATTGACAACTTTAGTATGAAAACTGCTGTCAGTTTACTCCGTTTAATAGGCTAGTTGACTGTTTTATTTTTATTGTATCAATCGATCCCTTTCGTTCTAGGGATGAAATGTCTTTGGTCTGTATGGGATTAATGGCCTTAAAACTACATAAAAAAAGTCTGACATTCGTATTTCCCGCGAAAAAGCTCCTTACAAAATGATGATAACGTATGACGTCACTTATTCCTAGCCGCGCTCTCTAAAGTATGGAGAAATAATTAAATTGCTATTTAGACCGCGAAATATTGCGTTTTTGTATATAGTTGCCTTACAATTTATTTTGCATTAAACTGCGAGAATTGGATGGGTACCACGGGTACCACTTTTTAAATTTTGTAAAGGTGATTTTAAATCAAATAAGTATTTATATTCAATTTTAATATATTATATTCGTCATTGTCATTGTGAACCAATTTCACTTAATTTTATTATTTTACTTAATATATGTCAACATCCCTATTATAAATTTGATTTGAGTGTAAGTGTGATTGACGGTTGAACCTCAAAATGGCGAAGTCGTCTTGAAAATATTTTTTTTTGTTTTTGTTCTAACGTAGTTTAATGTGTAATATTGATAGAGTATTATACAGTGATCTAACGCAGAATTGTGCAGCTAACGAAGAATTGATTTCAAAACGCATTTCACCATTATATTTTGGCCACCACCGCCAATCCCGGGCCACGGCCACCTCGTGGCTTTCTGCAAAGTCCAGCTACCACTTTTCAGAACGTAAGGCCTACTACCGCACAGTCTGTGATTTACCTGACTTGCGGACATGCTCATTTTATGCTAACACTAGATAGATATGATCGTAAGAAATTCCTACAAAAAACTCCCACTCAAATAATTGCTATAGTTTTGAAGTTATTTAAAAAACTGAGAAAAAGTCACAAAAACCATAGAAATGGATTATTTCTTTACACGTTTATTTTAATAGACAATCATTGTGATGATGTTATAAACAGACCTTTTAAGTACCAGAACAGTAAAAAAAGTTCAAAGAATGTCTTTTTAATTTGATGAAAAAGTATGTTTTCTGGATTACATAAAAAAAAAATTCCCTGAAACTAAGCCCATTAATTTCCAAAACTAAAATATGCTCAATAAATCGATAAGGCCCTAAAAAAAACAAATCAATAAAGGGTAGGATCTCCGAGATATGTTTTTTTTTAAACTGACTTAGGGTTGTCAATTACAGGAGTGCTTAGAATGTTTTGATAAATAAATCACTCTTTATTTTACTTAACGAGTCGATGATACACTAATGTTATATATATAGATGACCAGCTAAGCGCATTCGCTTTAGCATTATGAAGGTCTTTAGCAATTGCAGCACTGTAATGGTCATACCAATTATTATGATTTTTTGATAACCACGATAGCATTTAGACTGACTTTACTAGATCCATTACCAGATTGGTCAGAATCTTCGATGAAGGATATCATGTAGTATTGGGAGGGGGTCCGCCCTCATTAGAGAGAATTAATATTGTTTTGAATGCATTATATCCTTTCCTGACAATGTCATTACAGATGATAAAGCATTTTAAGCAGCCATAGGAAAATTCACGAGCAAGTGTGAAGAACTTTACAATTACTGTAAGAAAAATGCCACGATTTTGTAATAATAATAAGAAATGGCTTGGTACAACATTTGACATTGGCTATTTAAAATAATTCTGATAAAAATGTATGACAACCCTATTACCATAGAAAATCACAAAAACTTAGAAAAGCAATAACTCTGAGATCCTGCTAGATAAAAAAAAACAAAATTTTGTAGTGTCTTGTGTACACATATTCTACACGTAATATAATAGAAAAAGAAAATGCAATAAAGAAACATATTTTTTATGGTAAAAAATTTAATAAAAATGAATACCTATTACATAATCTGAAAAAGGTATTGCGCTGAATTTTTGTAAGATGGTTGCTTTTGTATTAATTAATAATAATAAAATACTACATATGGTTTTACCTGTTCATTTCTAAAAAAAAACGATGATTACGTTTTTGGCGCGGACAACATTAAAAAAAAAATCATATCTCTTAAATTTCAAATAATAGTTCAGTGATTTTACTATATGATTATAATTTATCAATAAAAAATATAAAATGAGCATGTCCGCAAGTCAGGGTAAATCACAGCATGTGTACCGTACACTGGCATTGTCTGAGCAAACTTGTTATAATTGTGACCGTCCATAAGAAAAGGTCCCTTATGGCAGTTTCTAGTTACGGAGATATTGGCGTTTTTGTAAAACTCTTCAAAATTATCATTTTTTAGTTTTATGCAAAATAGTAAAATATACACAAAGGGGTATGTTTGTACCTTGGTGTCAGCTATGTACGTTAATTATTTCTTTATTAAAATTGAGTTCAAAGTTTAGTAGAAAAGGTCCCTTATGGGAAATTGCATACAAAAATGACAAAGCTCAACAGAAAAAATTATTAAAATTGTTGTATTTGTTTACAATTTTTGTTTATTTTGTATACTATGTCAGTGGGGACTACTAACTACTACTAACAAGGATACGGCCGTCTTGATGGTACCTAAGCAGTCACTGCAGCCTATAAATGCGTGCAAAATGCAAATCCATGGGACTCATATCTGATATTATAAACAAGTTTAAATTATATAGGTACATAAGTATAATAACAAAAAGGGCTTTAGGTACCTACGAGCATTTTAAATTTTACTTTACGTGTAGGTAGGTACTACATTTTTCGACTGACTTCAAAACATCTCGACGGCTTCTGCACTAAATGTAATACCTACAAAACGTAAAAAACCTACCTACATGTACCTACATAGCTACTGTGGTGAACTCGGCCACAGGAACCGAATACGAAATGGTGTTTTCTCAAACATGCAATGAAATATTGTCTTTACATTCCTTATAATAGACGTCCCCTCCCCTCATACACACCCCTACCCGGGAAGGTGAGGATGATCAAAAATCACCTAAAATGTCCTTACGTGATTTATGAATGGTTCCTTAGTGGTAACGGACTGTTAACAACACAGATATTGTGTTCTCTTTCGGCTTTCGGGATCACTGGGTAGGTACTATGTGGATTATTTAACGTTAACTTTAAATGAAAATTTCTCATAACTGATCAATATTTTTAGAAAATGTATAATAACATTTTTTCTTCGGATTCCTGTTTTGGTACAAGATTACTTATTGTTCTAGGAAAGATGTAACAGATAATAATAATCACATTTTAATAAATAAAAAAAAATTCGTAGCCTATGTGATTTTTGTTTCTATCCTAAAATGTAAGCTCAAATATGTTCTACTATATATAATGGTTCTGATTACAACATATTGAAGGAAAAGCCGAAAAAAATATTTTTAATAGTTTCGTCCATATGAGCGTGTTGCTATTTTCAAAGGCTGTTTTTTTATGATCTGGAAGTCACATTAAAAAAACCATGAATGGGTTCCGAAGAAAAAGCCCTTGAGATACGAAATCAATCATAATCTATGTAACTTCTAATGGGAACACACTTAAAACTAGTTTCAAACTTCTTTTGACGATTTCTCAAAAGTGCAGTTTTAACATGTATAAGATTAATGTTTTTTATAAAAAAAAGTATGGGACTTAGAGTCATGATTTTTTTGTATAAGATAGCTTATTTAATGAAGATTTAGGATCTGTGCTTAACTCAATACCTGCCATAAGGGACCTATAGCCATGGACGGTCACAATTATTCGATTGACTTGCTGCAATCACTTTGACACTGGCGAAATCATCTGAATTGATGGAAGCCATTTTTATTTAAACTATTTATCTATCTTAGTGTAAGTTTCTTTTGACGTAAATAAAACGTCTCGAACGCGTAAGTGATAATGTTATTTATATGGGTAACTAACGCCATGGTGACGTTTTGTTACGTTTAAAACTTACACTCGGGGCTCGTGCGTTAATGACAATTATGCTACAAGAAAAAAGTTAGAGGCCGGATTCCGCGCAACTAATGAATACAATTGGATAGTATAGTTTTATTTTGAAAATAATAATTACGGGTAAGTACTAAAATGGACGTAACACCTGACAGAGCGGAATTAGAAATAAAGCTTTAGTTATCATGGTAAGCCTCCTACCGTGTTGTGGTTGTATATAGTTAATATTTTATTATTTCATTTCTATTTCGATTTTTAACTTATTTTGACATTTTTGATTTTGTATGTCAATTCGTTTCTTTCTCATTCATTTCCGCTATAATATTAGTAGGTACTTAACGAAAATACGACACGCCATCCTTTTTTTCATTGTAGTTAGTATTACCTATTATTACATATTTTCACAGAGCACTTTGGCATGTTGACATTATATTATAACACACTCTAGTAACTGACAGCGCAGCTGGCAGTAGTCCTTAGACTGAATAGAAGCACTACTTTTGAAAGACGTTTCATGCGGTCACAAGTGAATCTTGTGTACTTATCGATAACAAAGTAGGGTTGTTTCCTATTGCAACTGACGTGTAATGTTCTGTATTTACCTATTTTTTTTTGTTTTTTCTTCAAAATTTTATGAAGGTGTTTTTTTTAATGTCCTAATTAAATTTATTCTATTCTTTCTATAAAAAGCGTTGGTAGCGCGAACTTAGCTGCAATACATATATATATATATATATATGTACACATAATTTGGAAACGTGAAAAATTACATATTTACCATATACCTTTCTCAGAGTAGGAAATAGGATTATCTAGGATCCAACGGGCCTTACCACAGTACAACCCAATAGTAAATCTTCAAAAAAACCCACGCAACGCGGTTTGTAGGTATACCTACTGTGACTACCGTGATGGACTGATTTTTGCATATCAAAAGCGCTGAGTGAGTATATGTACCTACTGTGTCTTATTGTGATAAATAAAACAAAAACATACTAATCGAGTAATATAATAATAACACGTAGTAGATAAATACAAAACCTTATACATAAAGTACATTATCAATTTATCGTTCTTTTGACGGGCATAAATGCAACACATTAAAGTATGAGCTAAAATCTTTTAAAATAATTGTAACTCTTATGGGGTGGCTTTCATACTTCTTCATGGACGTTCAGGACACATTGTTAACACGATATTCCAGGAGACTCAAATGTTGAATACAGACGCCTGTCGTTCATCGTCAGGTTACGGCATAACATGGAAGTCACGACCGATCGCGATAATTTGAAAATGACTGCGTACAATTTCTTACATTTATTTGGTTTCTCTGGTACGATATTCGTAAACCGTGTCGTAAACTACTATGGTAATGTATTGAAGCGACCATTTACTGAACAAGTCCAATGTGACAAGGCCTTAAACCACAGCTGCAAGTTGTACAAAACACAAATACCAAAAAATCTCCTAAAATGTAATCAAGGCACTTCTAATAAAATTTAACAAATAAATTTAAGCTAACATACATATAGGAAAAACCCGTCCTAATTGTTTCTAAATTTACAATTACCTAAAGCATAAAAGCAAGACACAAACACACTACAACGTTCACAGTATTCGGCAAGTATGCCATTATTAACCAGGTGAAGCATAAGGCCTAACTGAAAAGCGTATTTATTATATTAATGTTTTTTTTTCAGTTAATTACAATGTCTTCTTTTTTATCTGCACATTGATTACAAATACCATAATACAGAGCACATACACATTAGTTAATTTGCAAAATGTACCTAAACAACATTATTGACATCAGAGATCATACGTTAGCGAACTATTGAATCACCTTTTCTTTATAGCACTAGTTTTGCGCAGATTCTAATACAGCCTTACAATAAAACACTTATGGCGAAAAGTCCCATCTTAGAATGTTCATTATGATGAGAGTAAATTTCATCATTAAGATGCTACAAAACATCACCAGCTGCCGGAGCAAATTGTATTACCGACGTATGGCGTACTGTTGGAATAGTTTCATCAGGCAGAAGAATAAGCTTCCGTTTTCGAGGAGGAAGTGAAGAATGAGGGAGAGAACAGTGTAAACCAGTTGGAGGTGGAGAAGGTGGTGTAGGGCAGGATATTAGGGTGACTGCGGAGTCAGGCGTTGAAGATGCAGGAACATCCACAACTGGACATTGTGGAGATGGGGGAGAACTAGGGGGTGTCGGTGGTAATTGTTGCAACGCAGCTTCAACTATGTCACACATCATGTTTCCATTTACTGATAGCGGAGGAGGAGACTGTTGTGCCTGCGCACGAGGTGTTTCCGCTCCGTGTTCCTTGTAAATGTGAGCTTCCATTTGTTTCTTTGTATTAAAAGTTCCATCACAAACTGTACAACGGTAGCACCTTTCTCCATAGTGCTGGAAACGGTGAAGTTTTAAAACGTGATTATATCCAAAATCACGCAGGCAAATATCACATGTATATGGGCGCTCTCCAGTATGCGTACGAGAATGTACTTTTAGTTGTTTTGAGCATGTAAAACCCTTTCCGCATCCGGGAGCCGGGCAACGATATGGTTTTTCTCCAGTATGTGTTCGGAGATGAATAACAAGTTGTCCAGACTGTATAAAAGTTTTGTGGCAATGTGGACACGCGTGAGGTCGCTCACCAGTGTGAATACGAGCGTGGCGGTGAAGTTTCCCGGAATGCTCAAACGCCGCACCACAAACACCACATCGATAGGGTCGCTCCTTTGTGTGTATACGTCGGTGAACTTGCAAGTTCTCCTTAACACTGAACATCTTGTGGCAGTATTCGCATTCAAAAGGCCGCTCCCCGGTGTGTGTTCGGTAATGGCGTTGTAAACGTGCTGGTACGGCGAAAGTTTTCTGGCAAACGTCGCAGCGATGTGCATCAGCAGCTGCCCGGTGCGAACGCGCGTGAGCGGTTAGCGCGCTTCGCGTGGAAAGCATCAGCCCGCATTCCCCGCATTGATGTAAGCGTTCTTCTTCACCTGTAGAATTATAGATTTGTAGTTGAGACGTAGAACAATACTCCATTACTAATGAGTCAATGGTAAACTAACACACGCAACAGCTCGGGGTACCGAGACCACAAGCGTTCTCAAACCGTACTGTGTTACGTGTGGCATGCACCGATCAGGATGCACGATGCAAGTAGAAGGACCAGTAAGGGGAGCGAGCGGGCTGCGGGGCGCAGAGAAATAACGGAGTGAACGTCCTCCGATAGCACGTGGAGGCGCGCACCGCGGTTTCGACCGTCGAAACCGCGGTGGCGCCTCCACGTGCCTGGGCCGGCGACCCCGCGTCGCCCCGCTCCTGCCGCGCGCCCTACCCCACCGCAACATGAATAAATGACTCAAGTTCATTAGGTTTTTGTATTTGCGGTTTTGAGTTAAAAATATAAATAAAAAAAAATCTAAATACAACTACATATTATTATTAAAAAATCAAAATACTATCAAAATACCTAGTTGTACCTAACTATAATAAAATATGTCTGTATAAATAAACTATTTACGAGTAATTTATAGTGTTTTGTTAAGTAAGCTAAGTAATACCTATCTAGAAATTTAACATAATAAAAGTTATGAGTACCTAATTCGGAGAATATTGTTTTTTACTTCTAATATCTATAATCTGCCTATTCTGCTTGATTTGAAGAAATACGTCTAGAAATATGTCTTCTCATATAGTATTTTTCTATAATAGTAGATACCCTCGGGGCAAACATAGGTAGGTAATTACTAAATATAATTGTTAACAGGAAAGAGTTGCAACGAGTAAATGCCGCCAGCATCCCTCCTAGGTAACACAATGCCTCACGGACTTATTTTAAAATTTAAGCTAGTGTAGTACTGTGTACATACAGTTAATCTTGAACGTAATTAGAAGTCACTCTGTATATTATTCTTATAAAGCTATGTATGCTATACATAGGGTAGTGTAAGTTTCTTTTGACATAAAAAAAAAAACGTTTCGAACGCGTAAGTGATAATGATAATATTGATAATGTTATTTATATGGGAAACACTAACGCGATGGTAAAGTAATATTTCGTTAAAAACTTACACTCAGGACAAAGTACGGGTCTTTACACCTCGTGTATCATCATCATTATCATCACCAAACTAGGTATAAATTTTTATTTAATACATAATAGTAAATAATCGAGTATTAAGTTTATTTGAAGCATAATACTCAAAATTACTAGTAGCAAGATATGTCAGCTTACCTATCATTTTCGCTGATGTTGATTTTTTCTGCAGAGCGGTTCAATGGCGTCAATGTTGATGTAGGTTGCGCACGACGCTCGAGCCGAGTTACACAAGCGCTGCGCGATCGGCGGTCCACGGCCGAATGCGAGCCAAAGGCAAGCGCAAGGAAAGCCACGAACAGGCCAGCGCATCAAGTGATTCTCTTGCTCTCCTCTAACGTTAAGTGTGCCGATAGGTCGCGGTTGTTTATGTGTAGGTGAACTTACTTTGTGTGCGTGTATCAAATGACACAGTGTTACAGTAATGTATAACTATCAAATTTTTCAAAACAAATAAGTGATTTATAAATAGATTACATTCACTTATAATACGGAAAATCTCCCTTATATCGCTAAACGTACTACCTAACATGTAACAATACCAACTAAGCAAGCATTACAATGTTAGGTACGCAGATAATAAAACTATTATATAGTATTGACAATTTAAATTTAAAAAATAAATATTTTTATATAAGTGGGTAAAATAGTGGGTAGTGTTTGTGTTTTTGTGATGTTTTTGTATAAAAATGCTAGTTAACATACGTGTCAAGGCCAAAAATATATTTACACTTTTGCATTTTATTACAAAGGAGTAAGGTACAAAAGTGTGAACATATTTTTGACGTCGACTGTTGTACGACCATAATGGCGCGCATTCGTTGAAGGTTGGGCGGCACGAGTAGAGGGGGCGAGGTGCGGGGCGCGGGCGTGGCGGAGCTACTCGTGGAGGCGCACCGCGGTTTCAGCGCGCGTGTGAACTCTATCGTCAGTGCGCGTGCGTAGTTTCCCTTCCCGACCTGCCTCCTCCCGCGCGCTTCTTTCGCCGTCCGTCCACATTCTATTTTGTCTGTTTAAGGCAATAAAACGTCAGCTAATAGCTAATATGTGGTTCTTGTAAGGAATATGAAATAGGTTGAATTATAATTTATAAATAGTTAACAAAAGTTTACTTATAAATAACCTTTTTACAGCACCTACTCAAAAGGTATTTTTCCTCCCTGCTTGGAGGGAATAAGTACATACTTTATAGGACGGCATAGACCATTTTTCAGCCAGCCTGCGTCATTAAATATATCTAAAGTAATCGGTCACATTTTAACTTATATTTACCTAAGTACCTACAAATAAAATAAGATGGTATTTAACTTTGACGTACCAAGTAATGAGATTTTAATCTGACATCAACTAAAATAGATCATTTAAATGGGGTACCTACTAGACATAGGGTAATTCCCCATAAAATAAATAAATAAGAATAAACGTTTCGTCAAGGCTGCGGCGCTACCGCGAAAACCGATATTCGTAAATTTCGAACGAGTGTCTCTGTGACGCCTCAATTGGAGTAAAAGAGAGTAGAGCTCGAGATTTACGAACTTCGATGTTCTTCGATCAGGCCTGTTGGTGACTAAGACAAATTCTAGTCATTATACCACCATTATACCTATGCGGTATATTAAGGCAAGTTGGGTGGTAGGGCCATTAAATGATATATGATTAAATACATATTTAATTTTTATGATTAAAGTAAAATATGATCTTTGTGAGAATCCTTAAATCATAAATGCAAATTATGAGATTATTAATATTATAATGTAACACTTAAAACTTTCTCGTTTTCTACACATGTAAACTAAAAATAGAACGGTACCCTTACCATGAGTTGTGACATTGAGGTTTTCGATGACGAGTATCGAGTTTACTATATGTGCAACTCGCTTGTACTATTTTAGTGCGTACGAGATGTATACTAGATAGTAAACTCGATACTCGTTATCGAAAACCTCAGTCACAAGTGTCACAACTCATGGTAAGGGTACGGGTCTATGTCAAATTAAAATTGATTTAACTTGATTTCCGACGTGTCGACACAGGTTGCACATTATTCATCATTATCATCATTTCAGCAGTATATCGTCCACAGCTGGACATAGGCCTCCCTTAAATATGGCATGTATCATTAAAGTTCCCATAGTTGCCACGCTTGGCAGGCGGGTTGGCGACCGCAATAGCTGCTGCCCATCTGTCGGTTTCATTTCATCTCTTTGTCGTCTCTTACGACTACGACACCCGCAGGAGGAGATGGGGTGGTGCTATTCTAGTCAGCCGGCATCACACGGCGGATATCTAGCTGCATAACAGGAGTTAATTATCCCATGTTAATATAACATTATTAATTATGAATATTATGATGATCAGAGCTAGTATCCACACACACAAGTGGAATCCCCGAAGTTGAACAATTTTTATTTTGCTCGTCGTGTAGAGATCAAGAACCGTCAAAGCCATATTGGCTGTCTTAAAACTGCTAGGCTCTAGTGTAAGTTTCTTTTGAGGCAAAAAAACGTTTACGAACGCGTAAGTTATAATGTTATTTTATTTATATGGGAAACGCAAACGCGTTCGTGACGTAAAGTTTATTAACAACAATAATATTACTTTGCTATTCCGCTGTTTAATAACGTGCTAGTCAATCAGTGCCAACCCGTTATATAATAAATAACAGCAAAGTAATATTATTGTTGTTAATAATATGGACTTCCGCAAAATAACGCCTGATTCAATTAATTACGTAAAGTTTAGTTAAAAACTTACACTCAGAGGCTCTAGTGTAAGTTACTTTTGACGTAAAAAAACGTTTACGAACGCGTAAGTGATAATGTTATTTATATGGGAAACGCAAACGCGCTTGTGACGTAAAGTTACGTTAAAAACTTACACTCAGGGCTCTAATGCAAGTTTCTTTTGACGTAAAAAAACGTTTACGAACGCGTAAGTGATAATGTTATTTGTATGGGAAACGCAAACGCGTTCCTGACGTAAAGTTACGTTAAAAACTTACACTCAGGGTTATGGGCTATGGGCTTAGTACCTATTAGTACCTACCTACCAGGTAAAAAAGCGAACTTATGGTGTGATACTGTCTGTCACAATAAGTCACGATTAATTTAAAGTTCGAATTAATTACCTATATATAATAAAATATAATTATAAACTAGACTAACCCATAATTTATTATTATTCTCTAAGAACAATTATTTACTAGGTACGGTACTTTTTTGATTTTTTACAAATTATGTACTACCTATACCAATACTCCTAACTCCCGACATCAAACAAATGACTACTATACATAAGTACGTAATATAACGTTTTTACTTAATACTGAATTTATAATCATATAGGTAGGTATTATAGTGCTAAACGCAATATATTGAAGAGTATATCCTAAATATTTTCATTTTAACATAACTTCTAATTAAGTATTTAAATAATATATTACAGAATTAGGTGTATTACTATTATAAAATATTTCTGGAACAGTCGATATATCAACGATATCATTATACATTAACGACGGCGAGCAAATTGCGGTAGGTTATTGAGTAGGTAGACAATGCCGCAATTATTATAACAAAGTTCGCAATAAATACTTAGTTAAAATAAACCTTTCGACGTTCTAAAGTAGTTTGATTTCGGTAACCGTTGAGCCAGGGGTATGTTCTGTAGTTAGTCAGCTTTAGTCTTTACTTTAGTAATACATATATTTTTGTAGCTATATATGTCTAGCAAGGGCGGGAGGACATCGGCCCGCGCACGACGGCAGCGGGCCGCGGGGCGCGGCGCGCGGGCGGCGGAGTCACACGCGCCACACGGTCACCGAACGTTCGGAACCGCGGTGCGAGGCCCCGGCGCGCGTGCGTCCGCTTCAACCTTCCTCAACGCGACCGCAACTGACCCGCGCGAGTAGGTAGGTAGAGCACTTCGCGACACCAGTTTCTTGTTGTCTTTGAATAAAAAAGAAATTTATTTAGTTAGGCCAAAAGGCCAAGTTCCCAAGTTTGTATATAAATTGATCATAAACTATGAAAATTATTTCTGTTAGGAATACCTATAATATGATAATATACCTATGTTTATGTTGAATCGATATTATTAATTACTTAATAATGTAATAATTATTGTTGAAAAGAACATTGGTATGGTACAAATAATATGGTATTGGTACCTACTCGATGCAGGTAATTTAGGTACCTACCTATTGTTGAATAGTTTGATAACTTAATCTGTAATATAACCCTAAAAGTCCTCATTAATATTATTCAGCAGTAAAATTTCTAAATTATACCAAAGCAGAAGATATGGTAACAACACAGAGGCTGAAGTACCTACTTAGTTTCTTGCAGAAATAGGCTTTATCCTACCATAGATTTTATCACTGACAGTTTCTCGTAATGGTCTGCTTTGGGTTAGGACACCGCCGACACCGACTCCGTGCACATCGGTGATGCCGGCCGGGGCTACCCCGTCGCATAGGTACCTACCTAATACCTACCTATGACAGACCTGGTCATGTCTTTAAGCTGACCGTGGTGGCTGTCAGAGGAGTGTGGTGTCTCGCCTTTGCCAGGACACGTTACCAGACACAGTCGACCCGGTCACGTCTATAAACTAAGTCCGGACCTCCAAGTCCTGAAACCACTAATAAAGTAAAATAACATCATAACAGCGTAAATATATAAACAGAAATAAAACAAATATGAGCATAATAAGTAATAGTAGTAGTGAATAAATGATAGCAGTAATTAAGAAATCATAGTTATATAACAGTTAAAACATAAATAATAGCGACAACACACAACACCGGCTGCCCGTGTCTCTTGCGGGGGCCACATCAATAGCAACTATGTAGACCCAACCGTCGCCCGTATCTCTAGCGAGGGCCGTATTGGGTTAAAAACTCAGTCTTGATATAAAAAAAAACCTACCTATGAAATAATGAAATAATCGGATACCATACCCCTTGATTTCCAAAGTTGCCAAACAACAATTAACCTCAAGCTGTATAGATATAGAGTGATATAGATGGTTGAAAATAATATGACTAATTAGTAAATACCAGACCTGAGGCTCTAGTGTAATTTTCTTTTGACGTAAAAAAACGTTTACGAACGCGTAACTGATAATGTTATTTATATGAGAAACGCAAACGCGTTCGTGACGTAAAGTTACGTTAAAAACTTTTTACGTCTTTTTGTTAAAAGTTTTTTTACGTCTAAAGAAACTTACACTAGAGCCTCTGGTCAAGTCTTTAAACTGTCCGTGGTGTGGTGTCTGACAGAGGACTGTGGTGTCCTGCCTGTGCCTGACGCCAGACACATAATAAGAATAAGTATAAGAATAAATTTATTCAGGACGGAACAAAATAAAACTATTTAAAATTAAAAAAATACAAGAAAAGGAGTGTCATTGAAATGGCCTCCACTCAGCTTGTGTCAGGTGCCGTATGGGTTTGACCCCTGACGCTGGTCTTCCGTGGAGACCCTTCTGCATTAAAAAATTAAACAAATGTAACAAAAAAACAAATTCGTTCCTCTCCTCTACCAACTACAAACATACCACCACTTATGACATCCGCAATCACAGAAAAATACATCAATACCTCTTACACAACAACACACTCCGCAAAATCACAATGCTATACCAATAGCGTGGCGCGTACAACAAATCATGAAATCAATCATCACAGAAAAAGGAGGATGGTTTTAGTCCGTAGGCGACTGCCGATGGCATTCCATGCTAGCCTAGCATTGCTAGGGCGATTCTGCAGTCGACTCGGGCATGCCATCAGGAACGGCCTGATCCAATGAGGATTTCCTCCCCCTTCCCAAACAAAAAAGTAGATTGCCACATACTCCATAAATAGATCTTGTTTGAAATAACCAAGGTTTAATAAACAAACGTATACATAATTAAACATCACGATATGTCGTCACGTCTATATGTATTCTTTGCGAGATATGTAATTTTGCGAGTTAATTTAATCTCAGTTTTATTGATTTCCTGAAAAACATGATAAATGTAGTTGTTCAACATATATATTGTTTTTTTGTAAATATGCCTTTATATAGTTAACAACTTAACTCCGCCTATGGTTAATTGTTAAGCGTGGTGGGTAAAGTTCCTGTCTCTGATGGCTGTAGGTATCGATGATCCAAAAAAATTGAACGCCAAGCACCACTAAAGTGGTCGCGTGATGTCGTGCCTGCCACACTGCCGAACCCTAAAGTGGCTATGGCAGACGCTATCAAAGCAATTGTCCTGCTGGCAGATAAGATTTATATTTGTTCTTCACTAGTCGATACATTGGCGTACACGTCACACTTTGACGCAAGAGAAAAAGCGTTCAAAAGTTTAAGACTCAGTTTACAACAGGCCATTGTTAAGAAGTGCCATATCAAATACAACTTGCAAAAAAAGTAATAAGTAATATAAGTTCAGAAGTGTGAAGACTTAAGTACAATTTACACCAAACAGCCGGCATCGGATAGGATCGGAAAGAATTTTAAGGTGTTTAAACGATACTGAATCATATATGCACTACTTTAAAGTCTACATTACCAAGCTGCGCACAACAGCCCGGCGACGGCCATCGCCGGCGACATGTGATCGTAACCGAAAGTACGCTGTGACACGTGACCGGCTGCGTTCGCTTGTCGACGTTTTTCAAGGCACGCGATCGGCGCCGTCCGTTTGTCGCCGGAACCGTCCGGCTGTCGACGTCGCGTCATAGCCGTATCGGCCGAGCCTATTCATCAGTCTTATTGGTCGTTCCTTCGCTACGTTCGCAAACAACGGTGCCGAACGTCGACGTCGACATCCTGCCGGCCGCGACCGCGACATACGGCCGGTGACGTTCGGATGTCGCCGCCTCCGTTTGTTTTCTTTTCGGTCCGATCCGTTGCCGGCTGTTTGGTGGAAATAGTACTTTAACTCGACATTGATAAAACTTCCATTTCGGATTTAACCACCTAATGTTAAGGTTGAAAGTCCAAAAGTAAAGTTACAAAGTAATATACGTTTATTTAGTTAAATATTTCCAATAAATAGTACCTATATTATTTTTATTTTTATCAAAGGTTGCACACGTGGTAGCTAAAAGGCAACCAATAAGGGCAATAAGTGACCCTCGCGCAAGAAGTATTTCCAGAAAAAATCTTGTAATCGCAAATTGCGATTCAGCTCGTGAATACTACCTCGTCGAGGTGCCCAGATTTATTATGTTTTAAGTACTACATTTTTATATTAGACCCAACTACTCAAGGGCCGCAAATATCCGTCTTTATTGAAAGAGTATGATTTTGCGGCGCTTGCTGTGGAGACAATGGGGCCTTGATCAGCTGACATGAAATCCTATTACGGGCCATGTCGAAATAGATAGCTAATCAGCGTTCTGAGCCTTGTGCCCTGGTAAGTTTTTAACGTAACTTTACGTCACGAACGCGTTTGCGTTTCCCATATAAATAACATTATCACTTACGCGTTCGTAAACATTTTTTTTACGTCAAAAGAAACTTACACTAGAGCCTCTGAGCCCTGAGTTGAAGTTTTTAACATAATATTACTTTACCATCGCGAGTGTTTCCCATATTAATAACATTATCACTTAGGCGTTCGAGACGTTTTTTTACGTCAAAAGACACACTAGAGCCTCTGAGTGTAAGTTTTTAAATTCATATTACTTACCATCACGATAGTGTTTCCCATATAAATAACATTATCACTCACGCGTTCGAGAAGTTTTTTTACGTCAAAAGAAACTTACACTAGAGCCTCCGAGTGTAAGTTTTTAACGTAATATTACTTACCATCGTTATAGTGTTTCCCTCATAAATAACATTATCACTTACGCGTTCGAGACGTTTTTTTATATCAAAAGAAACTTACACTAGAGCCTCTGGAGAATGGAGACCGTAGAAGGCGCGTATCCATCTTCCAGTGCATTTCCCTCGACACACTGAAAAGTAATGCCGCCAGATTTATGGAATCCATCCTGCAGGTGGAACTTTTATAGAGGGGCTTTTCTTTTTATGACAGTTTCTTTTTCATTTAGATTATTGTAAAGGTTATTTTAGAAGTAGTTATATAATTCTAATTGTAAGTTTATGTTTTTATTTGTGTCTAATTAAACTTTTTATAAGGTTTTACCTATATTGTACAAGTAATCTTTTCTATATATGAGATTTTATTTAAACATGTTAAGTAACGCCTATTCCAATAGATTAAGAACTATAGATATATTTTTGTCCTTCTGTATACAATCTTAAATATCGACGCTATTATACACTATATCATGTGTGAAACAATGTGCAATAATTCAAAACGCCTTGAGAACGTAACATTGTGATTATTTATATGTCATACGAGTATATGTTGTACACGTTAGACGTACGTTACAATAATGAGAGTCGTCGACCGACACACGCGCCAAGTCGCAGCGCGACGCGATGCACCGCGTCTGTACTCGAGCTCTAGAACTGCGACACGTGGAGGGTTAATGTCCGGTCGGCCCGTAGGACCGTATCCTGGCCTGGGGTGCTACCGCGAAAAACGATATTATTAAATTTCGGACTATTGTCTCTGTCACTCAAATGATGCCTTAATTGGAGTAAAAGAGAAAAATGCTCGAAATATACGAACTTCGATGTTCGCGGTACCGGCTCTGGAATCTCAAAATAGGTAGGTACCTACTTATAGTTTTGATTTTGGAAATCGGATTGGGTATCCCTTCGAATAACGTTTAGAAACGTCGTTTTGTATGTACGGGTAATAATTAGTTATTTGTTATACAAGGGTGCAAAATTGTATTTTAAGTGCGAGTGCGGGATTGAAAGCAAGCGAATGGATTCTATAGTTGAACCACGAACAAAGCGAGTGGTTTTAAAATAGAATCCTGAGTGTAGCCAGTGTTTCAATACACGAGAAGTAAATTACAATTGCACCCGTGTGTAACACAAAACTTTTCCCCTCACTATAGCGAGGAAAGTGAAACATGCAAAAAAAGTTTTGAAATCGCAGACTTTTTCTTTGCGTTTAGATACATTCAACATTTTTACAAAAAAAACCGGCCAAGTGCGAGTCGGACTCGCGCACCGAGGGTTCCGAAAACCATAAATTTTAAAATTATTAAAAAAAAATATATTATGTGATGTAACTAAAAATTTATGGTTTTCGTAATTTTTCCTTTATCTATACTATAAGACGTTGCTTCGTACCAAATTTCAAGATTCTGAGTTCACGGGAAGCACCCTGTAGGTTTTGATTCCCTTGCAAGTGTCGAAAATTTGCGGCATAAACGGCTGTATCTTTTGATTGCGTTGGCTTAGAAGTTTGATTTTTTCACAGCTTCAAGGGACAGTAGACCTGAGTAATTGATATAAATTTCAGCTTCATACCTCCACGCGTTCCTGAGAAAAAGGGTCTTGACAGACGGACGGACGGACAGACGGACAACAAAGTGATCCTATAAGGGTTCCGTTTTTTCCTTTTGAGGTACGGAACCCTAAAAAACAAAGGTGCCTGTAGCTTAGCTTAGCTTGTGGTGGGCAGTACGATTTTCGAATGTTCTAATTCGATTTTCAACTCGGTGCGTTACCGAGGCTCGCCCGCGCCGCCGCCGGGGCAAGTGAGCTTTAAAACCATAGCAATAAGAGCTATGAGAAGTGAACTTACTTTAATCACTAGCGGATAAAAGACGTTTTTACCCTTTCGTATTAAAGGATAAACAAGCTCTTTACGAGCTAGTGAGGGGAAAATTATATTGTTTACCAAGAGTAAAAAGTGAACAGGTATTCAAAATATTCTCTCTAAGACATTTTCCTCCCACTGTAGACTGGACCGTAGCACATTTACGATATATCGGTCAGTATAGGCAAGTCTACGACCCTAGCGCGTAAACAGATATTTGTAAATTTCGAACGATTGTCTCTGTCACTCTATGTACTAACTTCGATATTCGCGGCACCAGGCTTGTAACTCCGCGTTTAGACATGCTGGCTCGTCACTCGCCTCGCTATTCGTCGAAACTTTCGACGAGACTTTGCCCATACAAAAACGCGATGCGAGCGACGAGAGGAATGGCGAGACGTCCGCGTACACATACGTGCTCGCGTCTCGCCTCGCCATTCGCCTCGCTACTCGCGCGAATGTGTGGCGGCAGCATGACTGTAAAGGCTGTCAGGGGGAACCGTAGAACTGTCTTCAAAATTCATCGATGACAGTGACACCTGGTAGAATACGGGATAACTAAAATTAAAAAAAAAGCCGCCGTCTTGTTGGTCATGTACTGGAGCGGTACCGCGAACATCGAAGTTCGTATTTTTCGGGCATCTTTTTCTTTTACTCTAATTAAGGTGTCTTGAGAGTGACAGAGACAATCTTCCGAAATTTACGAATATCGTTGTTCGCGGTTGCGCCGCTGTCTCCATATGTCAACATTCTAGCTTTCGGTTCGAACGTTAATGCGGTTTGCGAGGTTGTCTCCGCTGTTTTGTTTAGGTTGTTATTATTTAAGTTTTTTGTTTGTTAAGTTTTGTATTTTTATCACGTTGTTATACTTGTTATATTTGTAACACCTTTGTAAACAGGTTCCCACTCTATGCCTACGAGAAATTATACTACGTATACTCGTCGCGGCGAATCATGATCCCTATGACACTGACAGTTATTCCTACGACACAAACTTGTAGTGGCGTCACCGTTACATTATAATCAAATTGGAGGCAACTAAAAATGGCGTTTATTAATTTTAGGGTAGATACATGCCATTACAATGATTTTCCGTTGGAATTGTAACAATTCTTAACATTTACAGGAAGTTATTTCAATCAGATATTACGTTTACGCCCTGCAAAACTTACTTCGTTTGGAAGATATCGACTAGTGCAAAAAGTATCAAAAACAATTGTCGATAATGGAAACGAGTGTACAAAATAAATAGTACACTTTCAGTGACCGATGTACCTATAATCGTTTTCAGTTATACATAAAGTAAGGTTATTTTGATATTATGCAATTTTTTTTCGCTAGCACTATGTTTAAGATAGATTTTTATTTTTACATTCGTCAAGCGTGACGTAAAATACTAGATGCTAAATGTTAAAAAAACATTTTTCGGCCAATAAACTTAAATCATTACTAGAACAACAACATAACAAACATATGAAATGCAGATTATATTTTTAAAATCACGTTTACCAAGGTGGCTGAATGCAAGTCACGCCTTTGCCTATAAAAAAGTTAAGTTACATCGACACGACCTATCACTAACATGAACTGTCATAGGGATCATCATTCGCCGCGAGGAGTATAGCTATGTACATATTTGACGTCTTAGTTATCCCGTATCATGCTTGGTGGCAGCACGTTCGATACATGCACTTGTTACCACAGAATAGCTACTCTTTTAGAGTTATATATCCTTCTTCTTTGAGGCTGTCCAACCAAATTTCGTCGTTAGACATTTCCTTGTGATATTAGTTTACCAATAGGGAATATGCATGAAATTTATTTTTCGCATTTCTCACCAAATTGGGAAAATATAATAAAATGGGAAATTGAAATCGGCAAAGAAATGCGGAAGATATAAGCCTTTTTAGACACGAATTAGACCGTGATTAGACCATAGACAGAGCGATTGGATATAGACTGTGACGCACCTGTGACGTCAAAGCAAAGTTTACAGCGGTCATATAAACTCCATACTAAATTATGTTTTGCTAGAAAGTGAAAGGGATAAAACTTTGATAGCTGTCCTACTCGCCTCGTATATTTTCTTCACATTCGGCGAGCGAAAGTAAACTTTAAATTAATGACCACAAAGCACATTTCACTTATTGGCATTTCACAAGACTTATTCCAGATATATTAAAAATTCCTTGGTAAATCCAGATAGAATGAATCGGACCGACCCGAAGCGTGCAGCGTGCTCGCATTACTCTAAAAGCGAATCGGACCACGGCTGTTATGTGATATGTCATGTCATGATTGTCATGTGTCATTTTTTTTTTGGCGGGAACGTTAAAAAGAATAGGCGCGCTTTTGAAATTAAATTTTGTAAATTAGTTTTAAATTCTAGATTTGTACATTTCTTTGTATATTTCTTATGTAAAATAGTCTATATAGTGTTAGTTTTGTACATATTACGTTAGTGCGTTTCCCATAATGGGGAAGCGCACGGGGCGTAGCGGCCGTAAACGATCGCGAGTTACGGGTGAGTCTCTTACAGAAGGAATAGATCAGGACTTACCTTCTTCATCATCATCGACGACTTCATATTCTGATGCTGAAAATAATGATCGTCCACTAGCGAAGAAAAGAGAAAAGGATAAGTACACACCTTATAAAGCAGGAAATTATAACAGATTTTATGACGAAAACTCGCAGAAGAAAGATTTTATTGTCTTCCTCAATCGCGAAGAAGATAACACTAAAATTACAGATAAGGATAGGTTGGCCATATCTAATGGCATCAGAAAACATTGTGTTTCAGGTGTAATGCATCTGAGGTCAATTAATGCATTCAAAATTGGTATAACTTTCGACCTCCTAACAACGCTAATGTTTTCTTAAGAACGAAAAGCTCCTAAACGAATTGAGGATGGTTGGTTCAATACCGGCTGCCGAAACAGAAGCCACTGGGGTTCTCACATCTGTACCTTGCGATTATTCCAATAAAAAAATCTTTCAGCTTATTGCTTCTAGTAAAAAAGTTATTAGTGTGAGACGTTTCATGCGACGGGTAAAAGACGCTCAAGGTGTCGTTTCCTTTCTTCCAACACAGACAGTTGCTGTTACATTTGCTTCAACGCAGCTCCCCGAGTATGTTACTTTAGACCACTGGAGACATGAGGTAGGAGTTTATGTTCCTCCTGTTAAACAGTGCCTGAAGTGCATGAAATTCAACCACATTGCTAAATTTTGTAAAAACAATGAAACTTGCTCAATTTGCTCAGGCAACCATAATTTTAAACAATGTGACAAGTCCAAAACTCAATGTGCTAACTGTGGCGGTGACCATATTGCAATTTCTACCACATGTCCACTTAAAAACAAAAACTAGAAGAAAACAAAATAAAAGCAAAAATGCAAGATATTCTGATCTTTTAGTGCAGCTCAATTTCCACAGCTAAATTCAAAATACATTGATACTCAAATATCCAATTTAATTAAATCTGACAAATTTATGAATTTATTAGTTGAAGCAATGCTTGAAATATGTTCAAAACCTGATGTGCCAAAAATTCTAAAAGCATTAGAGAAATTTTAGATAACACTTTTAAGAAAAAACACCTTAACCTTTTTATGGATACATTACATATAGTGCAATGGAATGCTCAAAGTTTAATTAGTAATAGGCTAGTTTTAACAAAATTTTTATATGATAACAACATACATATTGCCATAATCTCTGAAACATGGTTGAAACCACATCAATTTTTTCTATCAAAGGGTACAATATTATTAGAAATGATTGTGGGAACAACCACAATGGTGTTGCAATTTTAATTCATAATATTATAACACATTCTCAAATTACAACTCATTTTGATAGTTCTTTACAAAATGTTTGTGTGAAAATCAAAATTAATAACAATGAATTAAGTGTCGTTAGTTTTACAGTCCATCTAATACAAATCCACCATTTAATAAAAATAATCTAGACGTTTTGCTTAAGTCCATTCCTAAACCTATGATATTTGGAGGCGATTTTAATGCTCATCACATGTCTTGGGGATGTGTCGACACCCTGCCTCGAGGTAAGGATGTTTTAGATGTTATTGATGAAAATGATCTTGTTCTTTTGAATAATGGCAGTCCCACTACAATTGGTTCTTCATCTTGGCGAGCTAATGCTCTTGATTTAACTTTAGTTTCTCCATCTTTGGCACTTTCATGTGATTGGTCTGTTTATGATTATCCTCTGGGTAGCAGTTATCACTTGCCTGTAATTATAAATTTGGTTGTTGGAAATGAAAGTAATCTACAGAATAATATACAATGCAATAATGTACATTTACCATTTCAGCATAATTACAAATTAGTTAATTGGAAAATATATAGTCAATTAATGGATTCAAATTTAAAAATATTGACTTTAATGCTATGTCTCCACCAGAATCCTACAATTTGTTTTGTAACATAATACATTCTGTTGCTGAACAGTCAATTCCACAGTCTACCTCCACTAATAAATGTAATAATATTGCTAAACCTTGTTTACCAAAACATTCTAAGTGTCCTAGTTTACCCTGGTGGAACTCAAAGTGTTCAGAAGCTGTTCAAAACTCAAAGAATGCTTATATATATTTTAAAAACAACCCTTCTGAGGAAAATTATATTGAATTTAAGAGATTGCGAGCTTTAAAAACTAATACTTAAAACAGAAAAAACCAACAGCTGGATGGAATTGTGCAACTCATTTAATAGATGTACCTCATTGTCATTGGTATGGAAGTACATGCGTAAATTTAATAAATCATTTACTCTTAATAATTCTCTTGATGATAGTTGGATTCCAGATTTTATATGTAAATACACTCCTGACTTTGTTTTGAATGAGCCGTTAAATTATAATAAAACTGATAATATTGGAAATAATTATTTGACTGATCCATTTTCGTATCAAGAACTCCATTCTGCGTTGTTTTCTAGAAGAGATACATCCCATGGTCTAGATGGGATTCCATATATACTTTTAAAAATTAACCCCAAATTGTCTCATAATCTTTTTAAACTTACTTAATCGTATGTGGAAGGAAAACTTTATACCTGAGGAATGGAAAACTGATTGTTTGGTTCCAGTTTTAAAACCTGGTAAAGATAAATTGTTGCCGGATTCGTATCGACCCATAGCTCTTACGTCTTGTATTGGAAAGATATTTGAACAGCTTTTAAAACAACGCCTAGAATTTTATGTAGAACAAAATGGTCTTTTACCTTACAACCAATTTGGTTTTCGCAGAGGTCGGTCTTCTCGTGAAAGCATTTGTCAGCTAGTATTAGATGCTCAACACAGTCTGTATAATAATCAATATCTTTTATGCGTTTTCTTTGATATTGCTGGTGCTTTTAACAGTGTTAATATTTCGGTTCTTTGTAACGAGTTGTCAGTGATAGGGATACCTGGGCAATTAATAAACTGGATACAAGCATTTTTGACCAATAGAAAAGTATTTGTTAAATTTAATAATCATTTATATGGTCCAAGATGCTCGTCGTTAGGAGTATGTCAAGGAGGAATTCTGTCTCCATTAATATTTATCTTATATATTAGACGATTGAATCTTATTTTGGGATCGAATGTAAAAACTTACAATATGCAGATGACTTAGTAGTTTATACATCTGGAATGGATTTAAGTCAATTAGCTTCTACTGTAAATAACGCACTTTCCAGTTTATATAAATACTTTTCATACCTTAATTTAGATGTTAATCCTACTAAATCAAAAGTCTTCATTTTCGGTCGTAAATGTGTAGCTACACCTAATATTTTGTATAACAGAATTCCATTGCCTATATATAGTGAAGTAAAATTTTTGGGTGTAACTTTTACTCCAAAACTCTCATGGACAAAATACATTAATAATATAACAACAAAAGCAAACAAGGCTTATAATGTATTAAAATCTGTTTGCGGGACTACTTGGGGAGCAGATCCCAAAATATTGTTAGTGTTATACAAATCTCTCGTTCGTAGTCACTTTGAATATGGTTTTCTTTGTTTTGCTGGAGATAGTAAATTAGTGAATAGTTTGGACAAAATACAAAATAAATGTATGCGCACAATACTAGGTGCCTTTAAAACTAGTCCTATTGCTGCTTTGCAAATCGAAACAAAACTGCCACCCATTAGTGTTCGATTCCGTTATTTGAAAGAAAGATTTATCTTGAAGCTTCATAGTTTGCCTAATAATGATCTTCTTACCAATTTAATTGCTTCTCAATCTGCTCCTTATAAGCAACATATGTTTATTTTGCAAGATTTTTCTTGCTTTTTCATTCTCTTGAAGAGTTTAATATACATTTGAACGATGATGTTCTTCCTTGTTATGCAGGCACATTCCAAAGTAAATATGCCGCAATGAATATTGTAATCGATTCAAGCTTGTCTTCTAAGGAGGAAGTTTATCTGTTATTGTCAGAATGGACTAATTATAAATTTATTTATACTGATGGGTCCAAAAATAATGATGCTGTATCTTTTGCAATTTACCAGACCGAAATCAATAAGGGAGTGGGATACAAAATTAATAAATATGCTAGCATCTTCACTGCTGAAGCAACAGCCATCCTTTTTGCTTTAAAACATATTATGGAAAGAAATCAGTTGAACAAAAATTGGGTCATAGTCAGTGATAGTATGAGTGTCTTAAAAGTTTGTCAAGTAACAAAATGAATGCTAACATTAACTACCTGATTTTTACTATTAAAGAATTATGGTGGAAGTTATCCTTAACTGACACTGTAGTACAATTCGTTTGGGTACCTTCGCATATAGGAGTCTTAGGTAATGAAAATGCAGATTTTTAGCCAGAACCATTGTTAATATTTCTGATTCATGCTCAAGTTTAACCATCAAGGAGTTGGATGTCGCTTTGCCGTATACGGATATGATATCTAATCTTAAAAAGCGCATGATTAGTAATTGGGGAAAACATTGGTATTTTTGTAGAGAAGTTGAAAATAAAGCTCATATATATTCTTTGTTAGACGTTCCTGTTAATAGTACGCCATGGTTCTGCAAGCTTAAACATTTTGTTCATAGAAATTTCTATACTATAATCAATCGAATGCGCATTGGTCATTATTGCCTAAATTTTCATCTTCATCGAAAAATATAGTTTCTTCTCCTTATTGTGATCGTTGTCAAATGAATGAAGTTCAGTCTCTCGACCACATCATTTTCGTTTGCCCGTCCTTCGGCATTCAGCGCCTTGTGCTGATGGATGAGCTGCTTAATATTTATGAGGCATCTAATATAATCCCGCTGTCAGTACCAGATTTGCTAAGAGAGCCTACCACGTATATGTCTTTGTATAAATTTGTACATAACACCATAAATAAGTTGTAAATATTTTAATACAATTTTTTAATTTTAGGTTCTTAATGCAGATAACATATAAATGT
Organism: Grapholita molesta; assembly: GCA_022674325.2. Lineage (NCBI taxonomy): Eukaryota > Metazoa > Arthropoda > Insecta > Lepidoptera > Tortricidae > Grapholita > Grapholita molesta. The sequence goes on along the minus strand of CP053124.2, from coordinate 13,841,013 downwards.
AAATTGTATATATTTAAAATAAATCTAAATATCGCTACTAGAATATTTCAGGATTGTACTGTTTGGAAAGGACAATAATTAAACTGGATTATGAGATTGAACGTACGGTTTTGACTTAATTAATGGATGATACATACATACTGAAATTGTATAAGAAAATAAAAGTAACTGAAGACATTGAACTCGGATTTGACCTAATATGAATAGTACTTACTGAAGACGTTGACCGGATTGAACTTATGAAAAAGAAAACAAACTACTTATGACAAGGCAGTATGGCTTAGAGCTTTAGCCTGTCCAGATGGACGAAAAAAAAAAAAAAAAAAAAAAAAAAAAATTGTCATGTGTCATGTCATATCCATATGTCATTGTCATTGTCATTTCACTCCGTAGTCTGTATAATTTGTTTATGTGGTGAATTTGTTAAAATGTATAAAATGATGTTATGTGTGAGCGGGAAGTCTATCAGTAAATAAGCATTTATATTTTTGAAGGCAGAAATACTAAATTTACTAATTGACATACGCATTGTAATATAATCTACTCTTTAAAATGGGAGGAGGTGATTTGGTAAGAGACACTGTAATGAATGGGATAATTTAGTACACAGCTTTTATACTTTTTCTCTTCGCCCAGCACCTGTTAATGTGTGGGAAATGACCTACTTTATTAAAATACAATAATAGAAAATATTATTCAATAATAGAACTCGAAAAAATCATGGCACCCCAACACTATGAAAAACCAGGAGCGTGTTTGGAAAGCGGAGCAAGCGAGTGCAGAGGAGAAAAAGCGCATTTTAGAGTTGCAGCGGGAGCGCGCCGAGGAGCGGGACCGCGCGGAACTCAACGACCTCGCCAAACGCACAGCTGGTGCTTCAGGGGCCAATGACAACCGCTTGCATTGGATGTATGATGTAAGCTTTTTTTCGTGGATCATCTACTCTCTACATAAATTAACTAAACTAGCCAATTTCATACCACCTAATGACCATGAGCTAAATTACAATTTATTTACTTATTTGTGGTATGTGACTGGGAGCATTGTTTGGTTGCAATTTTGCATTGATATTTATGCTAATTTGGTTCTTTTGATCTGTTCTCTGGGATGGCCAATAAGCCACTGACAGCCTCAGATGCAAAAGAATCTTTAATACCTTAAGCTTATTAATTTTCAGTTTGGAGGATTATCAATATAAAGTGGTCATGTATTGACACAAACATGTCATACTTAGTCTCGCTAATGAAATAATACCTATATTTTTGGCAGGAAATTAAAAAAATCCTGGTCTGGCTACACTTGCTGTAGTACAAATTATAGCTTTTAAACTAGGAAATATTTTTTATTTTCCTTGCACACATATTTTAATAATTTATTTATTCATAAACACATCAAATATACACAACAGTATCCTTAAAACTAGAAGTCTGCTTCATAAATAGGTAGAATCTATGCTAGAAAGTGCTCCTTTCCGAAAACAAATATTACAATTCATGTTTTATTCATACAATGTTGGACAGATAAAATTAATTAAAACTTTAAACACCTTTGCTGCGGCAAATGCGTGACCTGCCCATTTCCATTTTAACTTCTTAATTGTTGTAGTTATATCTTTTGTTTTAGTACATTTCTTTATATCAGTATTTCTAACTTTATCAGAAAGTCGCTTTCCCATCATGCTTCAAAAATTATATAAGTATATAAAATTATGAGGAGTGCCTAGTATGAGTTTAAGTGAGGTATAAGTTGGTGTTTGTGAGTGTGTGTGTGTGTGTGTGTGTGTGTGTGATTGATTATATTTTCAAAGGTGAAACACTAAAAGTTTAACTTAAATATCTATGTAATGCATGCTCTCCACACCGCTGCTCAAAATACACAGACAAAACTTGTATGCAATGACATATCCCATACGAAAAATGATTTATGTAGTTCAATTTACGGTATTTTGGTATGTATTTTAAGCAGCGGTGTGGTGAGCAGGTGGTAAAATCGGGGTGGATACGATGCGTTGCGATTCCTGGTTCTGGAGCTTTACAGTATTTGACATATGTTCCAATTTCTAATTTTCGACCGTGTATTGTCTGTCAATGTCAATATGTCATTACTCATTACAAAGTCATGGTGTTTTAAAAAGATTTCAGAACTTACATTTTTAAATTACAGAAACCTGATAAAAAGGTACATGAAGAAGATTTTCTTCTTGGTAAGGCTATCGATGGCAAGCATGATGCAGATAAGCCTGAGCCGGACTATATCCCTGCGGTGGCTCGGAGAGTGGTTGGGTCCAGCATGCTGGCCAGTGCCAGCGACGCGCAGGTAGACCTGGTGAGGAAGATGCGAGAGGATCCTTTGATGCTTGTGAAGGAGAGGGAAAGAGCTGCTCGTGCAGCTCTGTTGAACAATCCTTTGCAAAGGCGGCGCTTAACAGAATTGCTTAGGAAGGAACAGGTAAATTTTATATTTTTTACCAAGTAACTTAAATTAATTATACACTAGTCGAGAACCCCGCTTCTCTCAGGCAATAAAAACCTACAATCTACACCAGAAAAGTTACCGAACGCACCCGTCACTGACAACTTGTAAATCACAAAATTTTGTATTGTCGACCATATTCAATCTGTATTGTAAATCAAAACAGATTGAATATGGTTATATGGTCGACGGAAATTGTCATTAAAATAACAGTTTTAAACGCAAAATACGTGAACATACGAATTTTACCGATATATGTCCTCGATTCGAAACTCATATTTTTTTACACTGTTCCATTTGAGCACATTTCGTTCGGGTCTATCGTAGATTCGTAGCTACCCCTCGTCGGAATTATTAATATGTAGGTATTCGAGGTCAATAGAAAACGATAATAATGTAACAAACCCATTTACCTTCATAGCATTGCAATAATAAATAATAAAATAAAAAAATTGCACAATTGAAAAAAAACAACCATGTCATTGTATACACATTAATTTGTTACCAACTTACTTAGTTTCTTCTTTAGTTCAAATATGCGATAATTACCTATAGCAGGGGTTCCCAAACTGTGCGCCGCGGCGCCCTGGTGCGCCGTGGAAAATTCCGAGGGGCGCCGTGAGTCGATCATCTATTATTATCTATCTACAACGACGATAGATTCATGTTGTGTATGTTTAATTTTCTGCCTACCTCCCTCTAACTAAACTAACCTAACCTGACTTCTATTATTGTAGGTAATGTAGGTAATTATTGCTTTCTACTATATCTTTTTGAAATAGCTAGAACAGGGCGCCGTGACAAAATACTAATTTTGTAACTGCGCCGCAGGTTGAAAAAGATTGGGAATCCCTGACCTATATATTCAGTGCAAACAAAGTTCTGTAATAATGTTTTGTCATGTGTTAAATGTTTTTTTTGTTGCTTAGGAATTTAGTTGTCAATCAGCCATATTAGTTATTATTTCCGTTTTCTATTGACTCCGAATATAGATAACTCATTTATTAAAAGAATATATCTTGTAGCAGAATTAAGTTCAACAAGAGCAAGTTGTGTTTGTTTCTATGTATTTGTTTCTTTTATTCCAGGAACAAAGAAATGATAAAAAGGAAAAGAAAAAACCAAAGAAAGATAAAGATTTGGATAACATGCTAGCTGCTAAACTCACCGCAATGGGTGAAAAACAAATTGACCTAGCAGCTTTACTCGCTTCCAATGATTCCAGTTCCGAATCGTCTTCAGAGGAGGAGCAAAAAAAGTCAAAAAAGAAACATAAAAAGTCAAAGAAACGAAAAAAGGAAAAAAAGAAGTCTAAAAACGATGATTCATGCGACGTGTCCTCAGGTGAAGATAACTCGAAGAAGTCTAAACGTAAGGCTCGCGTAGAGAGAAGCGGGTCCCCTAAAACTAAGAACAGAGGTCATAAGTCGGCCCACAAGGCTAGCGGCTCAGGGCGTCCTTCAAGATTAGCAAAATTTGATAACTTTGATGTTCCTTCGCTGTCACTCTTGAATTCTTCAGTCGGTAGAGGGGAAAATGGAGATAGCGATTCTGATAGCGAACATAGTAAAAAGAGATTTAAGAGGAACGAGAGAACCGAATCCAGGTCGGAGAGAGGCCGGAAAGACCGGCGGCGGACGGTCAGCTCCGAGCGCGGCGAGACGCCCGAGCGACGGAGGCGCCCGTCGGAGGAGCGGAGACGGGACGGGGACCGCCCTCGCCCGGCCCCGGCGCCCGGCGCGCTCGGAGCGGCGCGACAACGGGCCGGAAGATCGCAGGCCCGACCGAGCCGACCGGGGAAGGGGCGGGAACAAGGCGATGAGCGAGGACGAGCGCGCGGCCAAGCTGGCGGCCATGTCGGCGGCGGGCGCCGAGCGCGAGCGGGAGCGGGCCGCGCGCGTGGCCGGCCAGCGCGCCGCCGCCCGCGCCGAGCGGCCGCCGCCCGCGCGCGCGCTGCGCACTGAGGCGCACGCGCTGCCCGACTCGCTCGAGCGCCGCATACACTCCAACCGACACTACATCCAGCGGGATCGCTCCCACATGGACCGGCCTTTTGCGCGCAGGTGACGGGCTCGGGTTTCGTTCGCGTCCGTCGGTCTAACGTTTGCAGCTGCGTAAAAATGTCTCTACTGTGATGTACTAACATTGTAATTCTGAATTACAGCGCATCCGAAGGGAATATAATAATTGTTTCACTCCCTGGACATACCGCGTGAGCATCTCGCAGAACAAAAGTATAACTGACACGAGACTGATCTTAAAATAAACGATAAGAATAAAGCAATATAAGCATTTTATTTTTATAATAAATAATATAAATAATATCATTTCAAGAGACTGGAATACAATAAATATGATTTAATGTGATGTTCGAATCTATGCAAAAGTAGGCAGATAGAAATACTTCCATTAGTCCAACGGTATTTTCTCTTTCACGATCTGAAATTATACAAAAAAAAAGTTAAAACAATGTGAAGAACTATGCATGTCTGAGCAGACATGAGCTGCTTTCGATTTTTCCATTTGATTGCAATTTGCTTATCACAGTAACTGTTAACCCTTTTAAGGCAAAATAGTTACAATTTAATTTCAATCTAAGCTTTTGACTTTTAGGTTCATATTAGAATTAAATTACTAAGTGCAGAAACTGACTGAAATATATAACATATAACCTAAACGTACGTACTATAGTTGAGGCATGAAAAAAGGTTAATTTCCACCGAGCAAACAACATCTGTTAATCTAGGAGATTTTACACTTATTATGTGCTTGTAATTTTAAAATACTTGAAAAGGTGAACCTAAAAAACTGCGTATACCTCTAGGTATACGCAGTTTCTTAGGTTCACCTTATTTGCTAATGTCGGGATGATCTTCGGATCGAGCTATACACACGCTCGAGGTTGCACAATGTATAAGTACATTCTCGTCGAAAGATTTGTTTGTGATCCATAATAATAACATGGGTAATTAATTCCGAGTAATATGTAAAAAACATAAGTAAAAAAATGTGAAAATGGAGAAACAGGACAAACTACGAGCATTTTAGATTTAGCAGATTTGAACGAAGAACCGGGTTACTATTTGTTTGTCTATGGGCTAACCTCAGCACACATGCCGGCATAGATGGGATCCGTGTCCCACGGGCCGCGCTCCGGCAGCGGCAGCGCGCGGCGCCGCAGCTCGGCGACCAGCTCCGGCACGTCCATGATGGGGATCGGGTCCAGCGGCCGGCACAGCGCCGCCAAGTACTCCACGTAGTGCACCCTATAACACGGGAGGCTAGTTATAGTTACCTCGACGAGGCCGCGGCGGTACAGGCCGTCGAGCGAGCCGTAGGGCCGCGGCGGCGGGCGCAGCGCCGCGCGCTTCACCAGCGTCTCCAGGTCGTCGATGCCGAGGATCGGCAGCGGGTCGAGCTCGCGCCGCCGCACTAGTCGGCTCAGGTACTCCAGGTAGTGGTTCCTGCGGGCGCGGGTGCGTTTCGTTACAACCAAATGTCATCAATATATCAAAACTCCGAATTCCTAAATTGTACCCAAATGCCCAAATGGTTCGACATAATATGGGGTGTATAATAATATACTCTATATGAAATTTCCATTTGTAGTCCAAAGTGACAAAAGGCCTAAAATGTTGCACGTCACGCACTCGTTCGTTTTTTATTCAGTAGGGACATATGGTATGATGTTAAATTCCTACTTTAGATACGGACTTTCGAGATTTAAAATAAACATTTAGTATATATCTTAATGACATTATTGAACCAAGTCGTAACGAAACGCATCCGTTCAGTTCAGCCGCACCGCTACCTGTGAGCCTCATCGACCTCGTCGTCTCTCTTTTCCAATAACGTAACTAATGTTGCCCTGACAGCGTGGGCTTTTTATAATAATTAATAATAAAAAGAATGTGCAGAGCTGCTATAGGTGTAGGTATGAACGCAACAGTAAACGGTAAGAACGAATGCCTGCGTGTTTCAATTAAGGAAGAGATCAAGTGTACAGTTAGAATATTAAACAACTCATTAAACATTAAATAGGGTAAATCGCCAGTTACTGGCCACCTTTCAATAACTGGCCACCATATACTGAAAATGGACTCTATTTACCTATAAACAGAATTCATTTAAGTATAAGGTGGCCAGTAATTGAAGGGTGGCCAGTAATTGAAACCTCATTTGAAAATGTGTTCTATTTATAGGTAAACAGAATTAATTTTCAGTATAAAGTGGCCAGTAACTGGCGATTTACCCTATACTTAATGTATATTTTTTACGTATATATTACTTTAGTAATTAAAATTATTTCTATTTGGTGTTCAAAGGGCATGCTAGTCTTATTGATACGGATTACAAATGTATTTAAGAAATTACGAAACATTATATAAAATATAAGTAAGGCATGGTGCCGTGTTCCGACATTGTAAGGGCGGAAACCGAAAATCCTCATATCGTAAAAATCTGTATCTACCTGGATTATGCAAAAAATGATACCTAAATATTTATAATGGTTATCATTTTATTTAGTACAAAAATCAGGAAGTAAATTTACTTGTGCACGAGATCTAATATATAATCCTATTTTTCTCTAAGTTGGTAAGGAATTTGACACGAGCTTATTATTTAAGCGGGGTTTGAATGCGGACAGCACATACTTGCAGAGGCCGGCGTGCTTGGGCGGCGCGTCGGCGTTGCAGGCGCCGTCCACGAGCCCGGTGGGCGTCTCCCGCTGCAGCTGCACCGGGCAGCGGGTCGCTGACCCCTCTGGCGCTTCAACTTCGTATGTTACGTTGTTCATCTGTTACATTTTTGCTCTATTAGGCTTTCGCCAGCTACACGTTTATCTACTAAGGTTGATTGAATAGGGGGAGCGTGATTGTAGCACGCATTATTTTAGAAAAATCACCACATCTATTTGTTATTGTCGCGAACAATTATTCCCGAGCTGAATAGTGTGGTTTATGATATTTAATTTGGACCCAAATTAAATCACCTTATTTTTCCGTGCGGTACAATACAACATATTTTTAAAGGAATAGGTATTAACATTACTTCTTCGTCGTTAGGGTGGTTTTTACCAGTTAGAGCATTTTTAATGGATACATACTGCGTACATAGAAGAGCCAGTTCCTCGGGTGGTGCGCGTGCAGCCCTGACACGGTTGTATAGAAATATAGACTCTATGTAGTGGAGCACAAAGTCGAACCTGCAGCAGCGTCTGCAGCTCATGCGGCTCCTTGTCGCGCAGGTAGAACAGGCAGTACCTCGGGTGGTGCGCGTGCAGCCCTGACACGGTTGTATATAAATATAGACTCTATGTAGTGGAGCACAAAGTCGAACCTGCAGCAGCGTCTGCAGCTCATGCGGCTCCTTGTCGCGCAGGTAGAACAGGCAGTTCCTCGGGTGGTGCGCGTGCAGCCCTGACACGGTTGTATATAAATATAGACTCTATGTAGTGGAGCACAAAGTCGAACCTGCAGCAGCGTCTGCAGCTCATGCGGCTCCTTGTCGCGCAGGTAGAGTAGACAGTTCCTCGGGTGGTGCGCGTGCAGCCCTGACACGGTTGTATAGAAATATAGACTCTATGTAGTAGAGCGCAAAGTCGAACCTGCAGCAGCGTCTGCAGCTCATGCGGCTCCTTGTCGCGCAGGTAGAACAGGCAGTTCCTCGGGTGGTGCGCGTGCAGCCCTGACACGGTTGTATAAAAATATACTCTATGTAGTATAGCACAAAGTCGAACCTGCAGCAGCGTCTGCAGCTCATGCGGCTCCTTGTCGCGCAGGTAGAACAGGCAGTTCCTCGGGTGGTGCGCGTGCAGCCCTGACACGGTTGTATATAAATATAGACTCTATGTAGTGGAGCACAAAGTCGAACCTGCAGCAGCGTCTGCAGCTCATGCGGCTCCTTGTCGCGCAGGTAGAACAGGCAGTTCCTCGGGTGGTGCGCGTGCAGCCCCAGCCGCGCGCAGTACTCGCTGAGGCCGCAGCGCGCGCCCATTGTGAATGGCTTGCCGCAACCGTAGCAGAACTCGTATTTGCATTGCGTGCATGTGAAGTGCATGCAACCGCCTCTGCACACAAATGGCCAAAAATACATTTTAATAACCCTCGTACTAATCGTGCTAGGAATTAAGATTCGAATATCAATATAAGAGAACTTGTAAATGCCTGCGTCTTTCTCAAATCACAACCAGACAAACATATCAGTTTCCATTTTAGAACTATATAACTATATCTTGAACCAAGTAATAACAATCTTGCTTGTCACGAGGCTTTCAATCATAAATATCTTGCATCAGTTGAGTTGAGACATATATTAATATTGTATGAAATCATTTTGTATACTTTTATTTATATTTGTCTATGAAGGTTGCAAATGCGTAGATTCAGCAGGAGCGTACCTAGACAGGGAGTACTTGAAGTGGCAGCGTGGGCACTCCAGCCCGTTCTCGCGCAAGTGCTGCTGCACGGCGGCGGCCGAGCGCTCGGGGTCGTTGTCCTCCAGCCACGCGGCGTATTGCTCGCAGTTCAGGCCCTCGTGATTCGATGACCACTGGGAAAACCGATAGACCCATATTATGATAAGAGAAAATCCGCTCTGCTGGGTTTCAATAAATTCTTTAAAAGCTCGACTGCGGTATAACTTCGTAAGTGGCTTGACCTGTAGTCTAACATTCTGCTATGTAAATGTAATTTAAATATAAGAAATCAGTAATTAGTATTTTATTGATTCGATATGTAGGTACGTACCACATTAAGATGTAGGTATCATAAAAAAATCACCTATTCCCATTGTTTAAATCTTATTAACTAAACAAAACATAAGTCAGGCCGAGCCGACCATTTTCAAAGTTTACAATGATATGGGTGAATTGAAACTTACAGGTTTTCTGCAAGTAGCACAGCTGATCGACCTGCATTCAGGACACCGAACTTTCTTCTGCTTCGGATGGACGAAGAATCCTGACGAACACTCCACACACCATCTGAAGTTTGGGTCTCTCGCTAGTGTTCGGTCTCGCAACTGAAAATAAAGTCTAATATACTTACTATAATAACTCGCTCATTTTCATAGATAGTTTTAAAAGTATATAGGTAGTGGTAAGGCAAATGGTAACCGCCTTCCAACCGGCAGCTTAGAATCCAAGGGTTGTTTGTCTTCTAATATCAGATTATGGGCCCCTCCGGGAAACTTATTATCCGTCGCCAGCCAGGCACCGTTGACATAGTCATAGATGACTATTTGCTATAGGAAATCACCCAACTAGTAAAACAGTCGTATAAGCAAAGCTTTTTACAGCTAATGATCGAGAAATAGTCGCATTTTGGGCGTAAAACTATGACGACTAAAAGTTTACTCGACATGTTTATGGCGCGTTTACTCAATTATTATATAAAGGTGTTAAATTTCACTTTTATACCACTGTAAGTTCTAAATTAGCTGTATAAATGTTTAAAAATTTCTATTTAGCTGCTGAAGAAGTCTTAATAGCACCGTCATTTGACATTGATCCCGCGGAAGCATAATAATGATAAAAAATCTGCGTATGACCAAATAGAATCTCAGTTACTCTTAAAGCACCAAGTGTATTACCTATGTACCTAAAAGGTATATTGACTATAACATCACCCGCTGAGAAATGTTCTAAAAGTGATTGTTATAGCACCTAATGTGAAATGTCATGCAAATGCATGCGTTATCATTGCATGCGGTATAATATGTCACAGCAGAAGTGCGGCATTTTCGCACTTTTAGAACATATAGCTTTCAAGCGTCGTCAATGGTATTAGATGATAGATAAATACGATAAAATCATTCATCTGTAGATATTGTTCATTCAACCCAGTGAATGTTTGTTCATTTATTACCTTTCTTTGGAACAATTCGTGCACGTCAGCGTCCAACAACACCTTGAGCAGTATGTCTAGGTGCGCGAAATACTCGAGCCAGGCATCCTCCTCGAGCGCCTCCAGCTCGGGCTCCTTGCAGTACGGGCACACGCAGTCGACCACGCTGCGCTCCGTCACCTGCACGGTGAAGTACAGGCGGGCGCACTCGCGGCAGCAGCGGTGGGTGCACCGGAGCATTGACACCATCTGCATGCAAGATGACCATAATAATACAGTTGCCGTGTAACCTTCGCTTTGCTATATTGAGTTACTGTTCAGATACGCGAGCAAAATGTCTGTGGCGCCACGTACTCAAACATCTCTGCTACAGAGCAATGGCAATGTTTACTTGGTTCACAAGAACCTTAGAACCAAAAAAATAGTTGCGGAACATAACAAGTTACCATGTCACTAAATTAGCTATAAATTCAAAGATTCGAGTAAGATTCTGTCATTACCAGCATAAACATAAATTAAATAAATTATAGAAAATAAGTAATTGAATATATTAAAGAAACTTTCTCCTTATGCTGCGACAGTGACTTAGATATTTGGTCGCTAAGGGTTTTAGTGGACCGAGAAGCAGTGAACACTGGAGACATTAACCTGGTGCTCGGGCAGGCGGGAGGCGCATAGCTCGCAGTCCTGATGCAGGTAAGCGAGCGCGGCGGGCAGGTCAACGCATTCCAGTGCCGCCAGTAGAGCTGCGGGCGCGTCAGCCCCACGACTCACTAGTTCCACCGCCAGCTGCGCCTGCTCCCAGCTCTCGGCTGCTCCTTCAGCCAGAAGCATACGCGCTTGTCTCTGTAAAAAAATCTGGCGTATAGTTGGGCCAAGGATTTTCTCACTTTTACGAGCATAGATAGATAGAATCATACTTCTTAACCTAGGACTATCACCCCAAATAAAGGTATAAATATTGTTTCTTTTACAACTATTTACTGACATTGGTTTGCCAGAGAACTTAAAGTCAGTATGAGTTTGAAATCGCTGATACTTTCGCACTTTTGGATTGTAGGTATTGAAAAGAGACTTTCTATTTCAGAGGTAATCCCTACTATGCCTGGCTAAATCCCCTAGGAGACATGAGAGCGAGAGAAGCAAATGTCCACGCCGCTGACACGACACCAGATACATTATTTGTCATTATAAGAGGCAAACACAAATGTAGAAACAAATAGATAATTTACCTCTGGTGAACCCTCTGGGAGCCGCACGTGAGCGAGGTCTATCAGCTGTCCTGAGACGCGGCGCAAAGTCAGCGGCGGCGGCGGCGACGGTGGTCTTCGCTCCGGCTCTGCCTCTGGCTTAAATGTGACCTGCATTTGCGAATCATCTGAATCGCTTTCCGTCCATTCGTCTTCGGTTTTACATGTCTCTCGAAAAAATTGGTCCTTCTTTTCTTTCGAAGGTGTTTTTGGAGGAGAAGGCTGTTTAAGATTTTGTGAATTCGCAGGAGGCTGCGGAGCTGGCTTCTTCTTATTAAAAATCGACGACGTTGAAGGTTTAACTTCTATATTAGTGGACGATGGAGGTGTAGGAGCTGAAGCTTTTCCAGCTTTCGGATTAAATAATCTGGATTGCAGTTGCTTAACGTGGCCGCTGCTTATATTTCCGAAATGAGCTTTAGGTGGCCCTGGAGCCGGATTCTGTTTTACAGATGCTCGCCGTACGGGTACTTTTGAAACAAGTACTTTCGGAGCAATCTTGTCTACTTTCTGTTTGATGCTGGGTAAAACTTTGACAAGCTTTGGTATGTTGGATTTGGCATTAGTGACCTTTTCATCTTTTGCAGGACTTAATGATTTTTTATCAGGTGATGAACTCGATCTTGACTGTGGTTCGGCTTGAATGACTAGGTTTTGTCTATCTATACTCTCAGTCGTAAGCGTGTCATTAGCAATATTGTGGTCTATTTGAATTTCGTCATCTTCGTTCTCTTTATCTGTATTTACTACGTCAGTTTGAGGTAAATCAGTATATCCAATTTGGTCTAAATTGTTTTGAAGGGTATTTGTGATCACGCTGAGTTGTTCTACAATGTGATTAATGGTGTTAGTGTTATTTAGGGACGAGGACGACGTTTTGTTATCTGCACTAGTGGACTCGTTCGCATTATTTTCTGAGTCTTGATTAATATGAGCTGCATTATCATTGTTATCTTCCTCCGAGGATTCTTTTATATTTAATTCTACAGTAGTTTCATTATCTAACATGTTACCGTGGGTTTCAAGTGGTTCATCTATGAATGGTAACTCTTCGATCGTTGCATTGCTTATGGGTAATACATTGTTACTCATTGTTGCTAAGAGTGCTGGTACAGGCTTGAAAACAATCACATTTATGTCTTGTTTAATATATGGCGGCTTTCCTTTTTTTGGTTTCTCAGGGGTTTCGTGACTGCCAGGTTTGTCTATGTTAAATTGTTCATAGATTTCTTCAAAGGTATTAACTGTAGCAAAATTATTATTGACGTCATGTGGTTTCGGACTTTTAACTATTGACTCTGTTTCAGTTCCTAACTGAAGAGTAATGGTATGATCTTCCTGTAGACTTCGAGCAATAGAATTTAGTATTTCAAAGTTTGTTTGTTGTATAACTCCCGTTTGTACTTCTAAATGGTCCATTGCTTCTTCGAATTGTTCGTTTTCTTCGGAACTCGTTCTATCTAGGACTGGAGTGTCTTTTTTTGTAATTTGCTGTACTACTTCTTCTTCATATTCACTACTGGTGTAATCTTTATTTTCCGTTGTTAAATCCTCTGTTTCTTCACCTGATTCACTATATGAAGATTCATGATCCGTAGATAACTCAGAGTCATTAGAACTATTTTCAGCTTCACTATGTGACGGATTTGAATCATCGAGAGAATTAATATCTGAATTAATTTCTGCTTTCATTTGTTGTATAAGTTTTTGCGTATTATCTACAATATCGTTCAAGTTACTGGATTTATCATTGTCTATACTAATATTATCAAGCTCTGTCGTATTTATTGGTGACCTTTTTTCTCCCGTTAATTTCTTCTTTGGTTTTAAGTTATGTTTTGAAAAGGTATTTACTGTCCCGACTTTATTTTGCTGAGTGGTTGCCATATTGTTTAGCATTTCGTGTTCAATGTTTTCTGTGCTAACATTGGGGACCACCTCTTGCACTTTATTGTCAAGTGATACATTTGAAATAGTATTTCCTAAACTAAGGTAATCGGACAAAGTTTCTACAAGATTTTCTTGCCCGGATATGGGTAATGTGTGTATACTTTCTTGGAAATCAGTATTAAGAGTATTCGACGTTACCGTGTTGACACTTGGATTAACTTGTTCTACATGAGATTTGATATTTTCCATTCCTTCAGCACTCACGTCATTGGCAGTGTTACTCGTCATGTGTCTAGTATCACTAGCAACGTTAGGCAACGGGCTGTGCCTAGTAAGTGCATTGTAGGCATTAATAAAATCATTTTCAGATTGGCTGAGGTCAAGCGGCTCTGTTTGTTTCAGTTTGTTATTTAATGTGATATTAGAAGTTTCATCTTGTTTCACGTTATTATTATCTGACATTTGTTCCGGTTTCCTATTTTCAGTGATAGCATCTGTACTTAGTTCTAAATTACTGCTATTAACTATTCGATTTGATTTATTATCTGAAGTGGTATTAGTATCTCCTTGCTCGTTTTGTTTCAGATTATTGCTATCCGCAAGTAAACCCTTCAGGAGTAAATTTTCGTTGATGGAAGGAATTCCTGCTTGTAACAGTAACGCTTTTAGTTTTTGGGCTATATCTTCAGTATCTATTGTTTCAAGTTTGTTTTGAGCATTCGTACTAGTAGTAGCACTATCAGGGTTTTCCTTTGCCTTTACCTTGCCACCAGTTGGAATAGGACCGACATTGGTATGAACCGGAGCAAAATCTGCTGGACCGGAGGAAACATCTGTCGCAACCGATGTGTGATCGATCGGAACCGTAGTAGTAATACTATCTTCTAAATTGTCTAGTTTATTGTGAATGGGTAAACCCCAAACGTCTCTATCGAGATCCACATCGAACAAACTCGGAGATTTAGCCGGGAGCGGCAAGTACATCCAGTTGTCATCTTGAAATGTTTTCGGTATCGACTCTTCGAATTCATCTGAGCTGTCGTCTGCAAAAAAGAAAACATATAACTGACGTAATGATTATAATATAAATATAACACATTTATATTTACGTACGAGTGTATATCAGGGAATTATGCTGGAAATACCCATTAATTACAATGATACATGCGAGAACCTCGTTAATGAAACCTAGAAATAGATTTAGCTCGTACTGTTCTTACTACTCATATCATACTAGAAAATAATTAAACTCATAGAAATACAGTGTTCTACTTTATTGAACCATTATATAAAATTTTATTACTCTGAATTGAAAATCCTACAGTTCTATCTACTATACCTCTTACAGAGGTTTTAAAAAAAAAACCTTAAATAAAACTTAGTAGCGTAATCTCGTCAATAATAATTTATGTCTTGTTTCTGGAAGGAAGAATCTATGTTTAAATCTGGTTTTGGTTCACCATAATGAAGAAACACGCTTCTATTGATATTGATGGCATCGACTCCGCTTTGTGTGTAACTTACAGCGCGCGCGGCGGTCGGCGGGCGGCGGCGGCGGCGCGGCGTCGACGTCGGCGCCGGCCGGCGAGCCCCACACGCGCCCGCGCAGGCGGCGCTCCTCACCGACGCTGCCCTCCTCCGCCTGCAACAACATTCTATGCCAAATTTACTAAGACACATTTCAGATGACGAATTATTAGAAGCAAAAGGGCTTAAACCTCAGCAGGTGCCTACTTTGGCACAATATTACAAATGTATCGCATATCGGGGAATAAGAAAAATCGCAGCCCCAGATCATACGTGATTATTTTAGTAATTTTGAGACTCGTATGCGACTGGACTTTAAGACGACTGGGTAGCCGAAGTCCCACTTCGCATGGTGGCTGAAATTGAATGCATTGAAAAGACGGTTGTATTAAGATTCAGTCAGGATAGGAGATTCGACGAAAGCTGAATTGCTGTCAGCGGGATACCTGGCGGCGGTGGCGCTCGACGCACTCGGTGACGGCGGGCCACATGGCGGCGCGGTGGCGCGCCAGCGCGGCGCGCGCCTCCAGCTCGCTGACGGTGGCGCCGGGCGCCAGGCGCGCCGCCGCCGCCTGCACGCCGGCCACCAGGCTCGGCCAGCGCTCCCGTAGCCACGCCAGTGGTGCGGCAGGGCTTTGCGCCAGCGCCGCCTGCACGTTTAAATACCCAATTCAACAATTTTGACGGATACGATCAAATAAATTGTCTGTATATAGTTTAATCTGGATGAATACCCGATCTTATGCTGGTATGAATATATAAAGCAACAGTTGTGGATACTCGCCTGCACCTCCGCCGCGCTGAAGCCGAGCCGCTCGGCCGCGTCCATGAGCCGCGCCAGCTCCAGCCCGCGCTCTGCCTCGCGCGCTGCGCCCGCGCCCAGAGCTTCCATCGACATCGTACGGCTGTACGCCAGCGGTTCAGGAGATGCGGCCTGTTCAAATACAAGTGACTAGTTAAGTTTTACGTTCATTATTTCAAAACTAGATCCTGCTCAGCAGTCCTACGTCCTACTTTAGAATGTTTACTTTTTTTGCCTTCTTAGTTAATTAATTACATGCAAGTTGCGTTAAGGGATACTTTAGCCAGATCACATATTTCAAGTGCCGGATGACCTCGGAGCCGTAGAAACTCGAGCGGCGAGCGGGGCGCGCGGCGCAGGTCGAGGTGCGAGGCGCGGCGCGTGAGGCGCCGGCGGCCGGCGTCGCTGTCGCCGGTGGGGCTGCTGTCGCGCGGCTCGCGTGTCTCGCGCCACTCCCAGCGCCCACCGCCGCCGCCGGTCCGCACGCTTCGCTCGCTCTCCTAGTAGAGGGATATTTCAAGTTGTAAATTCATATTGATGCACAGAAACACGCGAAACTAATGAGACGAATAACGCTGATACCGGTTCAGGGTGCCACATTATTGTATAAAATTTATGTGAGATACAGGAAATGCTCACCCTGGTGTCACTGGACAGAGAATGTCTGCTATGCGAGCGTTCGCGGCGAGCGTCGTCTCGAAACCGACGGCGGGAGCGCGACCGCGGGACCGACGGGGCTCGTTCTCGTTCTCGTTCCCGTTCCCGTTCTCGTTCTTTATCTCGCATCCGCTCACGCTCGCGTTCTTTTTCCCGCTCTCGCTCGCGTTCTTTTTCCCGCTCTCGCTCACGTTCTTTTTCCCGCTCTCGCTCACGTTCTTTTTCCCGCTCTCGTTCGCGCTCCCATGGTGTAGGAACTTCGTATGTCTGGAAAAGAAACTTGGATAATTATCTTAATTCATGCTTACATTATTTTTGATCGATTCAGGTTCGATGTCGATATCGGATCATAAGTAGTTTAAATGGTGTCACCAATAATCTTCATTTCCGATTGACTCACCTGAGTTGATATACTTTGAGGTGGGGGTGATGTACCCGTGGTCGAAACGTTTGACTGACTAAACGGCGACCGACCGCGGTTGTCAACGCTTCCCCGCGGCGGGGAAGCACCAGCGGACTTTTTTTGATTCATATTCGAGGTTGCCGGTCGCAGGTCTCGCTCTCTCGGCGGCGAAGGTCCCACCGAGACTGTGTGCCGTGATGGTGGTTCAGGCGGCGTTCTTGCCACTGATCGAGTATTTTCGCGAGGCGGCGAGGAGCCTACGGACGTGTGACGGTCTTGTTCTCTCCCATTATACGTCGCTGTTCCATCAGCTGCCCGAAACATTGCCCCATTTCGAACATCCTTGGGTGGTGATGGCCCCACAGCCATGTCGTGCCGGCGTGACGACCCGTGATCGTTCACGTCTCGCACTGGCGTGACGAGTCGGCTCGTTGGTTGTCTAGCTTTATTTTCCCTTGGCGGGGATGGGCCGCAACCAGTAGAAGCCTTTTCTTTTTTCGGCTGAACGTTGGATACTTCGCCATCTGTAAGAACATACATACAGCTTTACACATATTTTTGTTCTGTTTTCATCTACTTACTTATACAAACACAAAAACAGTTATGAGGCTTTATTTTTGAAGCTAAAGATAATTGCGTTTCCGAAAGTTTAGACAGAATATCAACAGTCAACCTTTGACCAACCGAAATGAAATGTTAGTCACATATATTTAAAGAATCTTTAAGAGAATTGGACAGGGTTGTCAGTTCCTTTGCAGAGTTTACAATGGTGCTAATGTCGGAGATATTTTTTACGGATTTCCAATTTTTTTTAGGATTGTCCTGAGCATCAGGTATTCCTTTTTTATATTGAAAAGCAGGCTCCTATACCGCCTATAAATAACCTGGAGAACGGGGTCATTCGGGGCAGCTCTTGCCTGCTATATTATAATATAATACTTATTAAATGTACCCTCACTTTTGTGTGGCCTTCTCATAATTATAAATAAATAATATTTTCTCCCGACCTGTTCCATTATCATGACTGTTATTATGCAATACTATCAAATGTAACGCTTTACTTTACGCTCACTTTGTTTTTGACGAGTGTCATTAGAGCCAGTGGTGTCAGAGATGTGGAGGCGCGCCACCGCGTCGGCGGGCGCCACGACCCGCGGCGCCGTTGTCGGCGTGCGGCAGCACACCGCGCACACGCGCTCGCCCGCCTCGTTCACGAACGTGCAGTGCTCGCACTGCCACGACGAGGAGGGCGGCGGCGGCGCCGGTCCTAAACCGTCGTCTTCTACCTATGGCAAAAAATATTATACAATCTTACAATACTCGTACATTCCGGCTATTTATATTACATTCTTATGCAGTGTATAATAATCGGTGTACCTATATTAGAATTCCGAGAAGAAAACAGACAAAATTCAAAGTAAAGCTACCGCAAATATAAAAAATAAAACTTACTTCGGGTGGATCTAAAGCTATCCGCGCAGGACCTTGGACTTTAGGCTGAACTGTCTTTGTAGCGGGAGTCTGAGGATGCACCGGTTCACGACGGTCGTTCTCCTCGCTCTCGGAGTCGGCGTCGCTGGACGGCAGCGGCGGCGGGGACGGCGTGCGGTGCTTGGTGCGGCGCGACGCTCGCGAACGGACGCTCATGGCGGGCGACGCGGCGCGGGAGCCGGCGCGGGACGCCGCGCGGGACATTGCGCGACTCTCCGCTGAAAACGACAAATTAACGAAATTAGGAATGGACAATATGCTTAGCAATTCAGTTTGTTCTGGCTCAACATGAAAGCTAGATTGCATGTAATTTTTTCACGTTTCTTAAGTATAACTACAATTGACAAAATGAATAAAGTATCTAAGGTATTACGGATTATTATAGTAATACGGATAATTTAAAAAAATATTAAAATATTGCATGTAATTTACAAAATTAGAAAAATACCCCAAGAGCTACACATTTTTAAATGGATTTTAACGATGAACACTATGATTGTGAACCAGCAGTATCCTAAAAATAAGACGAGACTAGAGTTATTCGCGGGAAAACCGAACTTACAATGTATTTTTCATAATACTCACTCCTACGTCCTATGCCAAAAGTAGAAGAACAATTTTTGCATTTACATTGAATTAAGTAAGTAACTTCTTCTGAAACGGATTATTATTATTATTTATTTATTTTATTAGGTACAGTAATAACAATATTATTTATAATATTGCCCCGCAAAACTGCATAAACAGTTTGACTGTGGGATCCTCAGTCTCTTAAGTATACATTTTTATATGTATTAATACAAATTAATAATTGTTAAATTAACAAAGTTATAATGGTAAGTCCATGTAATACTTTTCAACAATCTCATTAATAAGTTTATATTTTTTTCGCATCTGATAGCTTCTATTCTGAATCTGATAGCTTCTGATTGTTCAAGCTAATCTAATATGCAGCTTTTGTGATGTTGCTCTGAAAAAACCCTTTTAAAAGCCATTACGATAAATTAACGGATTACGACGAAGTTCTGTTGTTAATGACTAGCTTTAGGATATCAACACATTCAACACCTGCTAGTGTATAGGCAGAGGATAAAATTTGTTGATGTTAGTAGTGACGACGTTTAACGTACCTCTTCGGTAAGGTTGGGGCGTCATCGTCGAATGCATATGCGCGTGAGGATGTAAATGCTGCGGGGGGCAGCACTGCCAGCCCCACGGGCCGGGGTCTAGGCTGGCGCAGCTTCCGTAGCGCCACGGCGCGCCGGCGCAGTGCGCGCAGCCCGGGCACGGCGGCGCCGGCTGGCCCAACTCGAGCACGGAGGCGCCGCGACGCATCGGCCGGCCCCAGGTCTGCGCTTGCGGCATCATTTCCTGACCGTCCCACGCTTCGTGCATCATCGACTGTTGCATCTGAAAACATTTTATAGTGTTGCAAGTCTTGGCGCCTTTATATGTATTTTAAAAGAACCTATTGTCACCAGCTATTGACATATGATAGGTATTGTAGAGGTACTCTGTTAATGGTTTTGGATTTATAATTTGGATTATTTATGAGCTTTTTACACAGAATTTTAACTAAGACAACAGTCGCCTGTGCTATTACTCTCTTGAGCGCCTGCAGGTCGTTACCTGCAAACGTTCATGCGATAATTTTCTTTAATGGAACACCGCGAGGTCAGTCGATGGTATAGGTACCGCGATAGGTCCCGGTTTGATAGAATGATTTGGAATTGAATTACAAAACCTTTTGAATATGCACAAAATATTTAAGGCAGATTAAAGAGTAAAATATAAGTACCATATTCGGCGGCACGTTACACGGCGGCAGTGACACTCTCGGCCGCCCCCAGGTCTGCGGGGCATGGCCCATGGTGTTGTTGTGGTACGGCATCACTTGAGGCGGAGGAGCCATAGCTTGATGCTGATTGGTCGGTAAATAGGGCATGCTGCCGACGTGGGCGGGAGTTGCCGGCGGCAGTATCTTGCTCAGATGTGGGGGTATACCCTGGACACCTTGGACACCGTGGTTGCTTAGAGGTCCTGCTGGGGCTTGGTTTTGTCCTGTCATGGCGTTGATGGAACCAAGCGTAGCTCGACGTGGCTGCTCTTGTAAGGGCAATCTAGGGCTAGCACTTGATCGGTCGCCGCTAATCTATTTATAACAAAAAATAAGAATTTAATAATAATCACAAGCAATAATTTTATCACCAAATTGCACATAACTACTCAAACCATTAGAACCGGTTCCACGTAAAGGTAGCAGCTGTTGAAGTTATAGCATCAGTCGCAAATGCTGAAGATCCGTATTAAAACTAGTTTGGGGCACTGGAGCTTATTGTAACTTTTTTCAATACAATGTTTCTGTTTCCGAAGCAGTTTAATTGGATATTTATCATAAGTGAGATATACTGTGCTGACTTGGTTTACCTTATGCCGACGAGGCGGTGGAACTGGAGCAGTTGTCTTCGGTGGCAGAGGTGGACGGTGCTCTTCGCGTATTTGCGTTGCGGACAAAGCCTGAAGCACACAAAAAATAATTAATGCCTCAGAGAAGGCCGTAGGGTGTAAAATGTACTGCTTATGTAATGTAGTAACCGTAACAGCCTCGTGTTGTGAGAGTATCTCAGCTCATATACGAGTAGTAGGTAATTTTGGTTCAACGTTATAATTTTCTATACGGTTTTCTCTGCTCTTCTATCATTATAACAGAGCAGCCCTGCAGAGTCCTGCGGTACAGGGCGTGTAGGTAGAAACGGAATGGATGTTTTAATGCCTTCTATTGGACCTTTGCCAAACTTGTATAGTATTTGTAGCAATCGCCTAACGGGTGGACACTTTGCGTATCTTGTCATGTCTGCCAATGTTATATTAGTCCAGTATATAAATATTCATAATAAACATCACAATTAAAATTAAACACAACGCGTCTTGTCATTCGCAAATATAATGCAGGGACTTGTAACTATTGCGACACCGAAACTTTCATATACTCGTGTAAGAGTACAGCCCGGGTGAAGCAAAAGTCCTTTTTCCCTTGGATAAGTTAACGAAATATGGAGGATTGCTAATGTGTTCCATGTTTTATATCGCACATTCTATAAGATATAAAATATTTAGTTATGTTTAAGACAAATATATTGATAATAATAGTTTAATTATATTACTGCTACATAATGTATTTATTTTTAGTTAGTATATCAATTTAGATATAATAATGAAGCAATTAATTACAACGTCTGCACAGATAAGAAATATGTTGTAACAAAATAGTGTACTATTATGTGGTTCGTTATTAACTTGTTTTGAACGCATCATGGAGGAGTTTTGTTATGTGTGTAGATAAAGTAATTAACTATAAATTTGCGTTTTAGGAACACAACCATAATTATGTAATTCGTAATTAAAATAGGTATAATGTGTTAAAATAGAGCCTGTGTGGCTAGAGTAAATGTTCATCATCATTAGGGATCGGACGGTAGAGTATGCAAATGGCATAAGGAACAGGTCGTATGTCATAATAGAGTGTAACTAATTATATACAGTCGATAAATTTGTACCGACAAAGATAAATAGTGTACGTAATTCTTTTTTCGTCAATTTTCTTATGTCATTCGCACTCCACCGTCCCTCTTATCATCGTAAATACATAAAGCCCGCTGAACAGTGCGATTAAGCCGCCGGCCCGCACTGGATGGGAACAAGATGAGTGTAATGTACAAGATAGTACCTGTCTCTGGTGGTGCCTGCGCTTGGGATGGCGGTGGTACATGTCGTCGCAAGACGCGCACAGCGCGCGGCGGCCGCACTCGGCGCAGCGCACGCGGGCTCCGCCGCCGCCGCACAGCCCGCAGGAGGCCCCGGCCTCCACTGGGTGACCTGAACAGAAACAGCTGTATAGTTTCTTAACCTCCACGGGCCTACCTGTAGTACCTACTAATTACTTTAAGGCGCTCTAGATAGTGAAAACACCAATTTTAGAAAATATTAATAAAATACTTTCACAGAACTTACAACTGCAATTTTTTTATATGTATTATTTCAGTCTATTCTCTAGTTTTTGGCTTCATCAGAAACACGATTGCTGATAAAAACCTTTTTTTTTTGAAAATAACTCATTTTTTACACCTTAAACCAAATATCTCGATAACTATTATGAATATCAACACAAAATTTGCTTTAAATAATAGTTTCTAAGTAGATTTCGATTTGTACTTCATAGATTTTTAATAAGTTGAGTACATCAATAATACCAATTGATTTCGTTATTGGCAAAATAAAATGGTTCAGCGCGCGGCGGCCGCCGACTATTGCCCAGTCGCCAGTACGCTCGTGACCGCTGTCAACGTCGGATGTGTGTAAATTTTCCTAACGCGGTAATATTACTTTAGGCAGGAAGCAATAAGGGTAATCGCAGTGTAAATAAAGTTAAGCGAAAGAGGAAACGCTTAAGTGAACTAAGAGGACATATGACAAATATTAGAATGCCTAAACGGTAATCTACGTAGGTACCAGAAAATTCAACCAGCCGCGTCGTAGCGGATTTCACATGCGTTTTTACGTAGTTAGTTTGCAGGTCTGGTGCAGTTTTAGTAATTGTGGGTTGTACAGTTTTATTATATTCTAGTTCTTTTCAAGTCAGTAAAGTTACTAGTACAGTCGCCATCAGATATATCGGAGCGGCCGAGGGACTCAAATATTTCTGAGCAGCAATAAATTTCGATAAATTCTTTACAGTAAATGAGGTCAATAACATCTGAACATCCAATTCGCCATAAATATGTGAGCAGTGGTTTTTCAATTAAATCTGAACACACAACTCGTCAAAGTTATCTGCACAGACAGGGTGATCATAAATATCTGAACATTTAGGGAAAATATACCTTATGTCACTTCGCATACGATTTAATAGTTATTTGTTATACAAGGGTGCAAAATTGTATTTTAACTGTGAGCGTGGGATTGAAACTCGAGCAAGCGAATGGATTCTATAGTTTAACCACGAGCAAAGCGAGTGGTTTAAAAATAGAATCCTGAGCGTAGCGAGTGGTTTTAAAATAGAATCCTGAGCGTAGCGAGTGGTTTTAAAATAGAATCCTGAGCGTAGCGAGTGTTTCAACACACGAGAATTAAATTACAATTGCACCCGTGTGTAACACAAAATTTTTCCCCTCACTACAGCGAGGAAAGTGAAACATGAAAAAAAAACGTTTTGAAATCCCATTGACTTTTTCTTTGCGTTTAGATACATTCAACATTTTTACAAAAGGTGCCTTTAGCTTGGTTAGCTTGTGGTGGCCAGTACGATTTTCGAATGTTCTAATTCGATTTTCAAGTCGGTGCGTGTGCGTGTTACCGCCGCCGCCGCCACCGCCGCGGCGGCAAGTGAGCTGTACTTCGCGAATTTAGACTTTAAAACCATAGCAATAAGAGCTTTGAGAAGTCAACTTACTTTAATCACTAGTGGATAAAATGCGTTTTTACCGTCTCGTATTAAAGGATAAACAAGCGCTTTACGAGCTAGTGAGGGGAAAAAAATCTTTAACGTAGGTACTACTACGCTCGAATACATTTTCAACACAACCAGTAACTACCATTCGGTTTTGTCAATGTCAAAACTAAAAAGAGATTGCTGGATGTAGGGTGTATACATACACTGCCTGAGGTAGAGCGTGACGCCATCGTGATACTAATGGCGTCCTTATCTTACTCTTATTGTGCGAAACGTGCAGCATGCATGAGTCGCCCGGACTCAGTGATTCTTTCAGATATGGCCTTTTTGTACACATTTATGTTTTTGTTGGGATCTAGTTTACATAACAATGATAATTTTAATTCCTTTTAATACCGCTGAACACATGCGTCTTGCGTGCGGATTTGCGCAGGGCCGCAACCTTGGTCGTGAATCGAACACCCTCTTATAGGCAAATCGAAAAGGCAAATTAAAAGTTCTCGAAGGGCCGCCGCCAGCGACGGTGCGGCACGGAGCTCATGATTATGGTTCACGAATTGGACCGAAACATATGTCGAGCAGTTTTCGACCTTAAGATACGTGAGTGACCCGTTTATATATATTTCTAGTAAATCGAAAATGCTATCAGAACACATTAGCTTTACGCTGCTCGCTACGGTATTAGCGGTAGGGAGGCTTGAACTCACTATGTTTTTTTTGTGGTTTTGAAAAGTAACGAGTTTCTATAAATTTTGATGTTAGGATTATGATTTCTTATAACTAAACCGCTAGGCCATGGTGACCGACGCAATAGTAGATGAAATATTGAAAAGCATTCGTACCTATTTTAATTTGGCAGCTTCAATATTACATATATACATTTGATACTTGCACGGAATGAATGACGTAGTGACAGATCAAAACGTGAGACACACATAAATACGTGCATGGTTACCAAAGTGCATCTCATGACGATTTCATAAAGCCCAAATAGGATCACCCTACATTATTTGATCATGAAGTTCCGTTACCTATTCCGGCTACAAACATCAAATCAGGTTACTCGTAATATTTCATCAGAAATCCCTAAATTAAAAGTTGAAATAGATAACATATACCTTAAGAAAAAACGACGAGGACCTCCGGTGTTCGAGACCGGATTCGAACCCGCATCTCCAGCTATCGCGGCTGACGCTTTAACCAATTCAGCCACCCGTACACAGCGGAACCCGTCGAAATTAGCAAGTATATGTGATCTTGTTTATTTTATCGGTTTTTTTGCATACATGTACCTTTAAAATTTGAAAAGTTCTCTTAATTCCTCGTGGATCCCATCATGATATCTGAGTTCTGGTAACAATGGGACTAACCTTGAAGTATATGCTTCCAAACAACGAAAGTATTTTTGAAATCGGTCCATAAACGACGGAGTTCTGAGGTAACACACATACAAACAAAAACAACATACAACCGAATTGATTATCTCCTCCTTTTTTTGAAGTCGGTTAAAAACCCCGAAACGGCACTTACAACCCCGACACCGAGAGACAGTGCGTCACTTCCAATCTCAACGGATACCGAAGCCCCTAATCCTTCTTGTAATAATGTTATAAATTAAGTTTCATTACTAGGGAGGGCAGTTGCCCCAAAAGGTGACCGGCACCCAAAAGATGAACGAAACGTCTTATAATCTAAATAATTAAATCGTGTATTTTTCCGTAACGTGGCAACACTTCGCCGGCGTTTTCATTTAAGTAACGTGACTAAAAAGAGATATGAGTATCTCTTTCATTCACGTTAATAAAAATTACGTTATTATTATTATTTAATGATATATTTGCTGTTCAAGTTATGTTTTCAATATTGTGACTAATTTCCAATAGATTGCCGGAGGTCAACTTGTGGGCATAGGCAACATTTTTCAAATGCTTGTATAATGACCAAAGTTGAACAGCACTTTCTTTCGCTAACACCTTTATTTTGGGGTTTATTTTAGTATGAAAACGTGTTTGTTCAACCGATGTTTCTATTCCCAAAAGATGAACTGAAAAAGTTCATCTTTTGAGTTGGATTAATGGATTCCAATAAATGAATTTGGCCTCAAATTTGTTCGTTCATTTTATCAATATCGTGTCCAAAACTTGAATTAAAAAAATGTATTATTTCATGATTTGGCAAGCAGTTCTAAGCGAAACAAATTTAATGGCGATGGTTTAATAAAATGATATACAACCTAGTGACAGACAGATACAACCTAGTGACAACCTAGGACGGACATCGAAGTCTTAGTAGGGGGGTTCCCTTTACCCTTTTTACGGATCTCTAAAAACAAATAGCATTGTATAATTTCCGGAACGCTCTGGAATTTGCTTCAACCAGAATACGGTTACGAACAGAATAAGGCCATCAACTGTCTACGCGAGCGACGCGCGTGGCGTGGTGCGGGGCGGGCATGCGCCTCCACCGCGTTCTGCTTCACCCCCGCAAATACCTAAAATACGTCTATAAGAGCGCCTTAAAGAAATTTGAATTTTATAAAATTGGAACAGAGTTGAATTTCATTTGTTTCCTTCGATTTTGACACAAAAGTAGTTATACTTTGTTTCCTACACTACAAAGAATGAATTCGTGTAGTATTTTATTTGTATGGCGGGCCTTATTAGGTAGGAGGTGCGAAGTTTTCGCGCTACTCGATTCAATCTAATCATGGCGGCTCATCCTGAGTAAACCGCTCTCGAATTTTAGGTATGTCCTTCGTATTATTATAAAAAAATATTAAAAAAAAAATGTAAGACGTATTCGTTATAGAAAATAAGTCATTTTGTTAATAATACAAAACTTATGATCTTCTGTTGAGTATTTGCGACATGTTAAGGGAATTCTATCTTTTTTAGAGGTCACTGGATGTAATATCTTTACAGCAAACTTCAAGTAAGTGACGTGTTTCTGAATCGTATGATTTATTGAGTTAATTCTTTCATATGTAACTTTTGACACACTCAGACTAATATTAAGGAATAAGTATACAAAAGCAGAATTTTTATAAAAGAAATTCTGCTATAATTTATTCGGTCGGTATAACAGTCATAACCTCGTAACACCCACCATACTAAAATATTTAATAGTTAAAACCAACCTTACAATGCAGTGAATTGGGTTGAATTTTCTTTTGTATGAAAACTAATGAAACAAAAAAAATTCTACTCTATTACCTTTTTAAAAAAATTTAAACTCAATTGAAACGGAGTGTACATTGTAATGCACACTGGGCCTTACGAGGTTAAGGTACCCACATAAGTCTAAACGTTACGTGAGCTGGTAAGTTGCCTCTCCATTTACAATAAAAAGGGAGTAAAATTGTGTATATTAACCTAAATTTTAAAACTAGGTTGTTCGCTCAGCCATAGTTGTCCAAACGAGTAAACACACACTTAGATATATTACATTGTATCGTCTGTCACATTATTATAATGTGACAGACGATACACGATTACATAGTAAATATTACTTAAAATAATACGGTGTTAATACTTAAAAAAAATCGCAACGATCAAACCTATATGTATAAACACTTACGATATTTGAAATAATATTTCCTCAAGTACACCGCAATAATAGTAAATTTTAACCAAGCTAAGGGCTGAAAAAGTCACCCATTTCCCGACGAGGTAGTTTATAGTTCGAGTCGGAAATGGGTGTCTTTTACCCGAGTTAAGCACTCTAGTATTCATTTCGAATGCGAGGAAAGTAAAATAAAAGCAAGAAGAAAGAAAAATGGCACTGATTTGGAACCCATTTTTTATTATATTTAAAAATAGGAGTTTATTTTATGTTAAATATATAATCAAAGTTTATTTCGTTTTAGATGAAAGTAAAAAATCTCTGTTAGACAATTAACTATAACATTCTTCAAATTTAGGTCGTATTTGGTGTTTTAGTTGGTTTTAAGTATGGAATAAGGAAGCACATTTTTTGACAATGATTTCTCATCTGATTTTTTATGTCTCGGAATGTTGTATACGTTAAGCCTTCCACGGCAACTTGTTTTTTTTTCTTCTAATCCCGTCAGGCGTAAGATCCATTTCTAAATCGCTTGAAATTACATCTAAACTTTATTGACTTTCCAAGTGTTTTTAGTGTTAATAGTTGCGTGGAATCCGGCCTCTAGCGTTATTTTTGCATCTTAATTGTCATAACGCACATCAATTTTTCGCGCGTGTTTTTGGCGAATTAATCGGTATCTCAATTTAGTATATTAACAGTATTTTATTTTCATCAAAAAAAAAACGTGACCTTAAACATAAATGTTTGTTTTATAATTCTCATATTAAACTTAAAAAAAAATCCTAGGTTTAGTCCTTCTTGTTACTGTTATATAGAACCAAAACACTTAAACATCTGAACCAAAAATAATAATAATTGGCATATATTATTGAACTAGCTTTTCCTCGCGACTTCGAAGTTCATATTTTTACTTTGTGATTTTTCTTCTATATTTTTTTTATAAACCTTATGTGCAATAAAGTGTTTAGATACATACATACAATAAATTCAAATAATTTAAGAGAAAGAACTATTCTCATGTATTTGTTTCTGATGTCGGAAAGCAGCGGCGCTACCGCGAAACACGATATTCGTAAATTTCGGACGATTGTCTCTGTCACTCTCATGACGCCTCAATTGGAGTAAAAGAGATAGATGCCCGAAATATACGAACTTCGATGTTCGCGGTACCGGGCCAGGATATTTTCGGCACTTTGTTCTACTAGAACCTTACAAGGGAAGAACTAATAGGAATATACCATATTACGAACCTAGGGCATAAATATATCACGAAGGAATGTCAAATCAAGGAGAAATGGAAACGTATTATTTTTATTACCTCAAGAAAATTTGTCATGAATGTTTACAAGTTCGTACAACTATGGATATAAGATGTTACAAGCATTAATGCTATATACAAAGATTATTTAGATATGTATCTCTAAATGATTCGATGTATCTACTATTAGTATTACAGTCCTGTAACTAGGTTTATGGCACGTTTATGGGGACGAAGCCGTCATCGCTGAGTCGTTGAACCCACATAAAATCTCACGCTGAAATTGTGCGTGGGTATCAAGTTTTCTTTAGTTTCGTATATGAGTTGATTTCTAAATAGTGATCGAAAATTAAGGTACAATATTTATATAAATTATAAATACCTCATATTGTTTAGCACTTTTTAAATCAATTTAGTTACGATTTAATATATATATTTTTTCTACTGTGTTGCATAAGGACATTTTATATTCTTCTTCTTCTTCTTCTTTAAAAAAAATATGGCTTCCATCAATAAATCAATCGATGATTTCGCCAGTGTCAAGTAGAATAACAAATAAGTATTTCATCACACTTGCTCGTCAATGGCGTTGTTACTTGCGAAAGAACAGAGCAGTTATAGCCGATTTAGCTCACACGGGCTGTTAAGTTTAGTTTTAAAAATATATAGAACCTATACTTCACTTGGGCTGAGGATGTTTCTAAACAGCCAAGGTGTATTTCATATCTTCAAAAGTTTGCTACAACCAACTTTTAATATGTATAAAACATATCTTTATATTCAATTTGACTGCAATTTAATGTTTAGTATTTATTAAAAATAGTTGTTTTCTATTTGATTTTGATAATTCATACTATTTGGCAGGATGATATCAACTTCGAAAACAAAACGCAGTTGTTAACATTATCTGTGGATGACATTGAAAAAAGTTGACATTGTTGTGAATTTTTTATAGTGGATGCGGTCTGATAGGTAAAACTACACTACACTAGTAACTAATATTTTACCAACGAATTTATTTTATTTCCTCGCAAATGTGATGAAAAACATTGTATGTACCACGGGTGGTAAGTGTATAACAAACTTGAGTCATTAAAAGCCCTCCGACTTCGTCGTCGGGCTTCTAATAGACTCGCGTTTACTATACCTTACTTACCATCCTCGTTGCACAATGTACTATAATAACATATAAGTTTATATTTTATATTCTCTTTGGCGTCTTTGGGCAATGACAACCAAAATGACAATGACACGGTGTTGTTGACAGTTAAAATTTATGAAGAGGTCGATTGTTATCCAACTCCAAAATATCGAAGGAGGTGATTCAAATTAGCAGTCGAATACCGGTATTATTTCTAACGAATTATTTCATATTTTAAATAATGTTTAGCTAATCAGACGTACTTAGAGTACCTGTTCTCCTTACCTAAATACCATTTCAGAATTATAATAAGTACAAAATATATA
Source organism: Grapholita molesta (assembly GCA_022674325.2). Taxonomy (NCBI): domain Eukaryota; kingdom Metazoa; phylum Arthropoda; class Insecta; order Lepidoptera; family Tortricidae; genus Grapholita; species Grapholita molesta. The sequence goes on along the minus strand of CP053124.2, from coordinate 13,810,936 downwards.
TTTGTAATACCGGTAACGATTGAACCATGGTACAAATTGTCGGGATTGGTTCGGATATACAAAGTATTATAATTTATTTTTTCGTTTTAGATAGTAATGTTTATTAGTGGAAAAAACTTTAATAGAAATAATACAAATCAAACATAGTAATTATAAATAATATACCTATACAAAATAAAACCATTTAATCTAAAGCACCCCGAGCCGCTCCCGATGCAAAGGTGCTTATCCCGCTCGCTGCGTTGCCGCGTTGAATCGGAATGGACAACCTTTGCAGCAGAAAGCGGGCGGTCAAGACGAAGTCTCTGGCAGGCGACGACCCAACTCCCGCAGAATTGGGTCGACGGATTTAATTGAAAACGTATCAAAAGTACCTATTATTTAATAGGTTATATTGTACGAGTACTTTTGTAAATTTATGTATCAATGTAATTAAATAATATTCCTATATTTTTATTGACTTAGGTATGTAATATATGTTTGTGTTTTTACATTTTTCTCTGTATTAATTAATTAATCGTATTATAATAACTACAAGTACTTAACTAGTTACAGTATAAAATCTAAAAAAGGCTCTTGACATTTCCTCGTTGTATCGCATTGCTGATACGTTGTGCGAGGAAGCCGCCAGCTCTTTTTACATTGATTATATCTTCATAAATATCATATGTTGATTCATACGTGTATACTTGCAATTAGTTAACTGCACTTGTTCTACTACGCCTATGCGGGTCCAATAGTCATTACTATGATAGGCCATCCAGCACCTTAATATAAATAAGTTATTTTTTATTTATACTTGATTATGTATTGTATAATTTGTAGATGTTATTGCTTATTTTCTCAGCGCATGAATCATATCATAATTTGGCTTTAAATAAATTTATAAAATAATAGCTACTACACAACCTACTTATATACCTTATAGCAGTAACTTTATGTTAATATATAGTATAATGTAACGTAATGAAAGTTTTATTCAATCAGTATCTGATACCATTAAACCCGGTACATATTACCGGTATACTGTAATGCACATTGTTCTTCGAAATAAATAAATAAAGGTCTATTATCTTATCTCTCGTGTATTGTTTGTATATAGTTATGAATTCCATATGTTTTAAAAATCTAAATCATAATTGGCTTGAAATTTATTTCATATATAGCCACTTATATAGTAACTTTATGTTAATATTGCTTTACTTTGTACTTATACAAAGTAAAGTAACGTAATGAAAGTTTTATTCAATCAGTACCTGATACCATTAAACCCGGTACATATTTGTAATAGGTTTAGAGGCACGGTATAGTTATATCTATATACCCTTAAGTTCTACCTGCTGTGCTTCTCACTTTGATTTACTTTAATTGATGCATGCGAGATATGCTGCCATTATTGTTACTATAATGAAAAACAGCACATATTGCTTCACCTTAGTGATGGCCAAATACCGGTAAGAGATTGTATATATATTTGCGGCTGTCGGCCGCGCAAGCTTGAGGTGCGGGGTCAAAATAAATCCTGCCTCGTACGTCTGTTTCAATATATAAAAATCATAATAGTTGAAAAAAAATACACTTTCAATTACCTGTTGGAGGCCTTGGAGGCGTCGGCGGTGGCTGCAGCTTGGCGTTAACGTATTCCTCGGCGGGGAATTCCACGACCTCATAATCTGGCTCCGGCTTAGCGAGGGGTGCGCGCGTCGGCGCGGCATGGCGTGCGAGCGGGGCGCCCGGCACTTGGCGCGTCTGCGGCGTGCCGGGCGGCTGGCGTGCAAACTGTGGCGTCCCCGGCGCCTGGCGCGGGAACTGTGGAGTTCCCACTGTGGCACGGCCCCGGCCTTTTAACATCTGTTTCATACAAACAAATCCGTAAAAACATTATATCATATTGCAGTGGCTGATTTCTTAATTTAAGAATATTACCCAGGCAATACCATTTGTACATATTGTTTATCTTGCTACACCATTCACATTCACATTATATGTATCTTATTCTTATTACAATATACTTGGTTAATAGATTAATGAACATGTTGTTCAGTCAAATAAGGTTATGGGCTCAGCACGCTTAGGTTGTAATGAGCACCAGTGATCTTTTAAAATACGAAAACATTCTTAGAAATGTGTCTTAAATGGCGTAACACGTTTAAAATATGAACTCGCTAACAGTATACTATATATTCTCTCTCCGTCATACATATTGGCTCACATAGGTAACGTGTTGTATGTAGGTTATGTTTTTTTCTTTTTTTTTTAACAATTTTAAGAAACGAGTAAGATAATATAGAATCCGCTGTATCCATTGTTGAACCTCTGTTTTATTTATCAAGGTGAATTTCATTATTATTTTATTTGAAAGTTCGTGCTTCTCATGGTGTCCTTTTACCGATCAAATGGGACTATTTAGTAGTTTTCAAAGTTATGAAAAGTTACGGAAAACCGGCCTTTTTTTGTAATAGACTTTTCAAGGAGTACAAAATATCTAACACAGACTACAACTCAGATAATTTCTGCTTTCAGCACTAGTTGGCATCAATAAATAAACGTGAATGCCGTCGACGGCGCCGGCGCGCCCGGTTGTGCGAGCACCAACACCACTTAGTAACCAACCAAACATAGATCTTAACCTCATAGCATTAAGGTTTATGCATGACCAGTTAACTATGTTGACAATAATGTAGGTACACAGCTATTGTGTATTATAATGTTTGATCAAACATCAGGTCGAATATATTTATATATACTCATGGGTGTTAAAGGTACTAACGTCATATCGGTTTATTTGCAAAATAAAGATTAAACACTTATTTCATTTCTACTCTCGAGTAGACGCCAGCTGTGACCGGGATAGTGCGAGCAGGGCGTTCGGCGACCCGTTCAGATTTCGCTTCTCACGTCCCAAAATATCATTTATAAATTAGGTCTAACGAAAACAGTTCGAATGATATTAAATTCGTAAGTTTACATTAAAATTCGTTTCGATTTATTTCTATAGGTACCTTTAGCTGGAAAGCTCCTTGAGGTTAACACTTAATAAACCACTGAAGAGAACCGAGGCACTTTCTGCACACGTATTTAATTTTTCACTCACATACTTATTGATGTATAACACTTATGCAACCGAGAGTCGGGCGCGGGTCGGCGCGGGTGGATACACGGGCTCCGGGCTCGGTCGGGACCCGCCGGTAACTGCTAATCGTGCACCCTATCCGGACGAAATTGTCAGCGGGAAGACGCACGCGCCGCTATTTCGGTCTGCGGCGGCGTTGCCCCGATTCCACTAAAATTACAACGCGCAGCTATTTCCGCACTCGGTGCGCTCGGGCCCGAGACTCTACTACTTGCGAAATAGTTTTTCTTCTTCTCGTTTAAAATATACTATACGGCTACAATCGCATACATTGAAGTGTATGTGTGTCATATACATTATACGATATATCTACTTTCATAAATACTTACCAACGTTGAAACGACTTCAAACTATTAAGGCTATTATATACTATATTGTACCTGGTATGAGTTATCGTAATTAAATTATAACTAATTTTTTTTTTCTTTCATATCTATGTTTATTTTAGCGGTATTTAGTAGTACCTACTTATGTATATTTAGCTCACATAAATGTTTGTTACATCAATTTTTACGGGGAAACCCCGTAAGAAATTATAGTTGATATCCGCTTTACTGGGAAATGACAATGCTACGTGGTTAACGTGGTGCAATGCTAAATATATTTGGGTACCTACAAGTATTAAGAACAAAATATGGAAAATAATGGAACACAAACTTTCAACCAGCTTTCACCAAAAGATTATCGGATCCATAGAGCATACATGACATAAATGACACGCAGGTTCTAGGTTTTTTATATTTACGTCCTTAGTAACGCCTTGACATTTAGTTTTTGATTGTAAACAAAAACTGACATCGTGTTTGCGTGTTTGATTTAGCGGTATGGAAATATATCAACAATTTAAACAAAATGGGTTTTTCACAGCGGATCTCTATCATCTACTGTCTAAGAAGAAAATTGTGGATCCAGAGGAAGTGGTATGTGGTATACGATTGATATTTTTATGCACAGTATTGGTATACCATAACTAAGAAAGGCACTCTTTATTATTTTTAAATAAATGTTTTTACTTCTCTTAAATTAACTAAGAAAGGCACGTCTATCAGTTTTAAACAGACAATGTAACGATTACCTTATTGCTTGGTTTTCAGATAATACCTTCGGAATATGAAAAAGAAATGAAACTGACTACCTACGAACGATTACAGACCCTCCACAAAATAGAACTGGAGAACATAGTTTCTGCGGCCCCTAAACCCAACCCTGCCAGCGTGACCCTGGAGTTTACGCCGAAGGTCCTCGTATTTCAGAACTTTAAAGCAAACGAAAAAGTGGTTACGAAATTTTCAGTTAAGAATATTAGCAAGGTTGGTATTCTTTTAATACAGAACGAGTAGCTATTGAAGCTAAAACTACTATCAAAATGCGACCTGACCTGGGATTGTTTTAATATGTACCTAATCATGTGTAACATATATATAAATGTGAATTACAAGCTTTGTTAACAGTGATTCACTCATACGAATTAGGTTATCTATGCTCTTCACTTCCAACGAGTCTCTTATATTTTTAGTACATGATATATATTTAGACGTACTATGACTCAAGGTACATAAGACATATAGATATATGGTCGCCAAACTCCTGGGCGGAAACGGTACCTACATGAAGAAAATATATCTCATTGTAATGTTGCACAGGCGTCAGTATTTCTGAACATGGTGTACAAGGAGTCGTCGTTTTTCTCCGTGAAGCCGGTGGGCGGCAAGCTGCTGTCGCGTCTGGCGCCGGGCATCAGCGTCACCTTTAATGTCGTCTTCCTCCCCGACCAGGTCACCGACTATGCGCACAAGGTCACTTTTAACACGGAAAAGTACCAGTATGCGTTGGCTTTTTTCGGTAAAATCTTTTACATGTTCACCATTTGGTAAATACTATCGGCAAACCATTAAACTATTTTTCACCTCTATAGATAGGAATGCCCATTGTACCGATTATTATGTTATGTTAAAGCTATTTAATTATTTAAAAACAGTTATCAAAACTGTTTTGTTCACAAGAGTGCAAAGTAATTTTGAGCGTTGTTTTGAGGTTAGCTCATTAATGTCCAATGATAATGATTGATACATACTAATAATTCGGATTAAAGTAATGTTTTAGCGTCAGCATTTTCCTTGTTGTGCCTTGAATTGCAACTCTTCCGACGTTCAAGATTCACTTTTTCAAGCACTCGCTATCAGTACCTACGAGAGGATAAACACTAACTTTGGTCCTTGTAAAATAAATAACTTTTACTAATTTTAAAAAGACCGATCACACGTTGCAATTGTTATTCGATGAGTTGTGTATGTATGCCAGCCTTGGAACTTTACTTACTTCGTCTTCCAAATTCACAGTAATTCTTGTCGGTTTTGTTTCAAATGTCTATACTATATATCTGTGGTTCTAGTTAAAAAGGGTATAAGCCAAATTAGCACAGCGAAAAATGGTACAAGTGTCGTATATTTTATAGGACTTTTGGCCTTTTTACAGAGTCAATTTGACATATACCCTTTTTCACTAGGGCCACATATATATAAAGGGCCAGTTAGTGGCTAAGAAAAAGATATAAATTTTAATTTAAGTTTGGGGACTTGGTTGTTATTTCATATTAGGTACACTATTTATTTTCTACGCTAATATATTTTGTATATTTTTTTGCCTTGGATATTCATCCAAGAAAATTATATGGGAGCCAATCGGCACTTCATATATCTTTCTTTCAATCCTGAACTGACGAGGCCTTACAATGAAATTTGAAGTAGTGTATTCCTTAGACTACTAAAACAGTTACTAATTTTATTGAAAAGAAGAAACAAAGTACATCAATGCATACATTAAATTAAGATTGGTTTGATTCAGCTATGGGTCCTAGACCTATATTTGATTTCCCCGATGAAATCACCCTACCAGCAGCGCCTTTAAAAGTTGAAAACCATGTGTTATGGTTGGTTCAGAACATTGGTTTAGCGTCAGCCGGCTTCAAGTTGGACACAAAATGGTAAGTCATTCTAATAACCATCTAGGCTTGCCCTTATGTCCCAGTTATCTGCGGTCACCGCACTATGTTTTCCGGTTCCATATTCCAGCCCTCCGTCACCACTCATCTTATTAATCCCTTCTTTTCCGTGCCGTATCTCAATCCAATATTTTTTTCCGTGGCTGCCTCTCTGATATCACTCCAAATTAATTATTTATGTCCTTTTTATCATATGACTTTCATTATGATGCAGACACATCACATGAAATGCGTACAGTGTCCTATGCTCGTACTACGCCGAATGTTTTGCTCTTCGGGGGCTACTTAACATATTAGTTATTAATCCGATTAATACTTGTCAACACATCCCTATTAACGTTTACATTTTAGTATTTATGTCGACTTCATAGTTTTCTTTCATCTTACCGTGCGATAGAAAGTCCGAGGCTAAAATAAAACATGTTTCAGTCCATTTACAATGCAACCAAAATCAGCGTACTTAAATCCCAAAGAAAAGATTGAAATTAAAGCAATTGTTAAAACAATGCACAGAGGACATGTAGATGGAATTTTATTCGCTCTGTTTGAAACTGGTACGTATTCACAAAATGGATAAGCAGGAGTTGAGGGAAAACATCTCCTTATCCCCACTTCCTTTTTTCAGGTGAAATATTTAAAATTCGTCTTTTCGCATCAACATTTCTGGTCAGCATTGAGTTGGAAAAGCAAGTGGTCAGGTTTTTAGAAACATACAAGACGATGGTGCGACAACAGACCGTTAAAGTCACAAATAAATCTGAGCATCTCCTGACTTACATGTGCATGAAAAATGAAGATGTTACACAAGGTAGATATTCCGTTAAGTAGTTTTTGTGTATATTTAATAGTGTATATGAGTTAAGTAAGTAATAAGTAATAATCTTTATTGTTCGGAAAAGTTACAAAGCAGAAAGTTACAGTTTAGGCCCTGGTGACTGCGTTAGATATCATTGTGTTGCAGTCCTAGTATATGCCCATACAATAGGTTAGTTGCGCGAACAAAGTTGTGTGTGTGTGTGTGCGTGCGAGAGTGAGTGCGTGTGAGATGATGTAATCATGAATGTAAGTATACTATACTCTTATCCTCCTAAATAATTTTGTGTCAGCAACATCTCAGTTTCATTATAATTCATGTTACTCAGCCATGTCCAGATTGTCTAAAGTTAAAGGTCGACTTTTCACATCGTCGGTTTTTATTATAATATACATATTTTCTTTTACAATATCTTAACAGATTTTGATGAGAAAATGAAATTAGCTCATATGTTCTTCGAATTCAAGAGGGGTGAATCAATGAAGTGCCATAAGCTCGTATACTACGATGTTCTAAACAGTGACGAACACGACCGCGTCTACACTCGTATATTTTTCGACCAAGTACATTCTCTGGTAGCCGATGAATCGTTACATTTCCAAGATACCCATTTCTCTATTACACCCATTGTGAGTATGAAAAGTTGATGGATATATTCAAACAAGTACAAAAATATATTAAGCAATTAGCAATGCATCTACGGGGGCTAGTTGAAAAACAGTTAAATAAACATAAATATATAGGTTGTGTATCTATTTATTAACGTCATTGCCTCATTTTTTTTCATTTTGATACGCCGATTTTATTAAACAATTGTTGTATGTTAGAAAAACATAGAAGGATAAAGTGAGTCTGACTTGACATTTCTTGAAGATAGAGAAAACGCAGTAACGTTTTATAATGTGAATAACGTTATAAATTTTAAAAGGGAACACCGCGAATTAAATTAAAAATGAACCTGACCGTGTAATAAAGGATACCTACAGGAAGGATTTTTTTTAAAGTTATAATTGTGATTTATAGTCATAACAACACTTCTGAAGTTGTGGTTGGAAAGCTTAGAGAGCCACCCAATCTCATCGCATTTGGCTCCGTGCGATTCCTTTCTGTAATCGAATTGAAAGATTTGAATAGAGACTTTTCACGAACTCTGAACTCCGAAGTAATTGACGCCTTCAAAGGGTATTTTTAAGATACTGGACAGAAGGAATATGGGCTCCGAATAAGCTTTACAATAAGTGTGTAGAAAAATTGATTACTAAAATATCTTGTTGTTTTCTAGTCCGTTTAGGATACTTATCAAACTTAAACCAGATAAACCTAATTACTTAAGCCCTAAACATAACATAAACACTGTCTATAACGTGCCTAAGGTATAATCAATGTAACAGATTAAATTATTTTTAGTTTTATTATTGACAACTTTACCAAACCTTAAAATCCGTTTTATATCGCAAATATCTATCAGCATAATACCTATGAGCAGCTATAAAAGGTATAGTATAAATGTAGTATATACATATACTCCTTATCTACGTTTCTTCCGAATATATTGAATATTCGCGTAGCTCACAATTTTGACTGACTCTGATTTGAAATAGTACCTATAAATTATGTTTCCAGCAAGGAAAACTATGGCCAAATAAGTCGACGGAACTGACGATAACTTTTAATCCGAAACTAATAGGGGACTTTAGAGCTGTGGCCTATTTGGACATAGACGGAACACCAGATCGCATTCCACTTTCTATGGTCGGCACATCTCTCCCTCCGGAAATTGTTCTGAATTTGGAAACCTTGGATATGGACCGGATTTATATAAACAAGAAATACAACTTTGAAATTGTTGCGATAAATATGGGCAAGTATTTATATTGATTACTACATATGTTTATACTCTTTAGTTGACGCAAAGGTGTAAACTAATTTGCGAGAAATAGGTTGTTTAGTTTTAGGACTCATTTTTATATGGTATATATACTACTACTAAGGTTCATGAAGCCAAAACTGTCCTATTCCTGTTCTCGTTGTCTAATCATAAAATATTTCACTGTTTATCTACTTGTTATTATTACGTACAGTTCGCAGCAGAAGTTGCTAAGCAGACCTTGTGTTCAAAACTATACGTGTCCTCCCTTGTTCTCTTAAAAATAAAGTCGTGACAAGATCACTATGGGTACCTCACCTGCTTAGCTACTTCTGCTGCTGACTGTACGTAACAATAAGTAAATATACATTGACATATTTTATTATTATAACTTTAGTAGGGAGTTTATAACTACTAATAAGATTACTATACAATTGTCTACACTTGTTCATAGCAGTATTGTAACATTTGTAACTTCATAGCCGTCAGTAAAATATTCCCCACCGCCGGTTCCGAACCCGTGTGACAATCGTTAAATTTTAAAAACTTGCCAATCAAACCGCAATGCAAATGCCCTTAAGCTGAATCTTATAACCGCAGAGTAATGGTGCCACATTCGCCTCATTAGGGCACTACAAAGAGTGCCCTAGAGCGAGTATTTAAATGAGGGGATGTTTAACCACGGACTGTCTATTAATTTTAATTTTTTTATCTACCTACCAGTTGCTGGCGAGGCGTGGTAGCGGCGGTCTAACCCGCGCTCATAATCTAAGTGTTTATTATGCTAGTATCCCTGACTTATGTAAAATTTATACTTTTCACTTTGAGTAAAACATCCCCACTACTGGGTGAATATCCCAAGCAATAAAATTTGATGGCAAGACTGAAAACGCTGGTGCAGAAAGTCAAAATAGTCATACACTATTTTTTTTTGGAAACATCTCTTAGCTATCGACCTCGGGCAATAACTAATATTAAAATATTAAATGATTTAATAATTGAAAAAAAATAATAAAGGCCCAATTTTTCATTCAGGTGGGTTGTCCGGAACCCAGTTATTCTTGAGTAATGCCGCATAACTCTAAAACTATACAAGATATCAAATTTGTTTTTAGTTCATTATAATACTATATCAATAAAGAACCCTTTAAAATATTACTTGCTTACCAACTGTTTAATAAACCCCTTTATTATGTGTAAAGAGATTTGTCCGGCAAAATAATCCTTATTACCGCGGACAAATCTCATCGACGTTTATCGGCTAAGTTTGACTTCGTACGCCCCCCGGCCTCTTGCGCACTTTGAGAGTCACTTGTGCCGCGGCTCTCACCGCAATAAGACGTCGACAAGATGCCAAATAGATCCGCTACCCACGTGAGAATGTCATTTCGATGTTACGGGGACAAAAAAAATATCATTCCGGAGTTTGCTATATGTTTTTTGTTTCATATTTCTTATTTTTCAAATATTTACACATCGTGTATTTTGTACTCATGAGTTTAAATGTTGCGATAGTTAAAGAATGTGGGATTTAGTTATTTTTTTATAATTTTATTTCATCTCGGTTTATCATTCCACCAATTTCATTCCGGTGATTTCGGTGGCTTTAACACCCACCAGAATGAAAATTACACCGAAATGATATCAAAATTAGCTTCACTTTTGTGTTTAAGTATTATTTGGGAGCACTGCCATGCCCCCGCCAAGTCCGACAAAATAAGATTCCGGCTGTACCATCTTTTTCTACAAGCTATTTAACCTCATGTCGTTTTATGAAGGGTAAAGCTAGACCCCTGAATTTGTGGTTACAAAATAGGCCTTAACATCAATTGGGTGTTTCTCGGTAAACTAGTAAACACCTGTCTTTGGCAAATTTTGACAAAATTACTCCAAGTACGTAATTACTAATTATTATTCAAAACTTTTTTTCGAAAAACACTTCAGTGATGTTTATAGTACCATTATTTTTTTTCAAATGTTACTTCATTTATTTATTATAATTTTTTTAAGAGTCCGTAGTTGAAATTTCGCGATTTTGACCAACTTTGATGTGAGATTTATTTGCTTTTAGAATGCCACGAATAAAAAAATGGACCCGGTTATGTCCTAAAACTACGGCCAAGACCACCGGGGGATGGGCAGCAGCATCCCTAGAGTGCGGTGGAAGCACTGCGATCGCCAACCCGCATGCCAAGCGTGACGATTATGGCATATACCCCCCCATATAAAACGAACACCCAAAAACCATGGTCCCGAGTCCCCGACGGCCCCCGGTACCCTGGTTATGCCGGTCGCGGCTAGGGTACAAAAGGGGTCAGGGGTGCTAAGAATCCCCGGGCGGGATCCTGCTACCGACGACTCCTGGCCCTGGCAATATACAACACGCGTACGCTGCGGACCGAAGAAAAGATAGTGGAACTGGAGGAAGGGTTGAGCTGGTTGCATGGGGATATAATAGGGTTAACTGAAGTCCAAAGAGAGAGGAGGAGACGATAACCCTGAACTCCGGCAACTTGCTCTACTTCCGGGAGGGCGACCACCAGTCCCAAGGAGGTGTCGGGTTTATCGTCCACAAGTCCCTCGTAAAAAACGTGGTGAAGTTCGAGAGTGTGTCGTCCAGGGTGGCGTTCCTGATACTCAAAGTATCCAAGAGATACTCGTTGAAGGTCATCCAGGTATACGCGCCGACTTCGACACACTCCGACGACGAGGTGGAGGCTATGTATGAGGACATCTCAAAGGCCATGCATAGAGCTCCAAAACTTACTTCACCGTTGTTACGGGCGATTTCAACGCGAAACTGGGCAAGAGAGACGGCGCAAAGCTGAGAGTGGGACAATTTGGATACGGACGTCAGAACCACCGGGGCTAACTACTGGTTGGTTTCTTGGAGAAAGAGGGACTCTATATGATGAACTCTTTCTTCAAGAAACGTGAGCATGATGGACCTGGAGGAGTCCCGATGGTGCAACAAAAAATGAGATTGACTTCATCATGTCGACGAAGAAACATATATTATTATATTCAATGATGTCTCTGTGGTCAATACGGTTAAGACCGGCACATTGAATGTAAGTATTAAGCTAGAACGTTCGCTACTGATGAAGTCTACACTCCCGCCAGCACCAATCCAAATCAAAAACCCCGAGAGCTTTTAGTTAGAGCTCCGGAACCGTTTTGATTGTCTAGGAAGCGAGGTGGACGAACTCAACGACGGGTTGGTAGAAGCTGTCCACAGCTCCGGGTCTAAGTTCTTCAAGGCCCAACGGAGCAGTAGAACTAAAAGGCTCTCTAGCTCTACTCGGAAACTCATTAAGGAAAGGAGCGAGAAAAGTGGCACTTTCTAAGAAATACTCGATATGCTAGATTGGAGTAGTTCTACATTGAACATGGGCATTCGAAATAAATTTTTGGTTAATTATTGAACTTGGCTGATTTAGGCAGTTCTTAGCATTTTTCTCATTTTAGTGTATATATATCATTCCTGTGTTTATTTTTTTCATTCCGATGGGAAAAATGTCATTCAGGTGGAGTATTATATCATTCCTGTGTATACTTATCATTCACGTGCGAGTATTTTTTTTCATTCCGGTGGAAAAATGTCATTCAGGTGGAGTGTTATATCATTCCTGTGTATACTTATCATTCACGTGCGAGTAATTTTTTTTATCCTGCGATAATTCATAAAATGCTTAAGATATCAATTGGTCTGTAAGAGGCTGATCAAAGGACAGTCTGAGGTGTCGATTGACATTATAAGAAACATCGAAGAAACGTAAATAAATAATTACACCGGAATGACACAAAAAACTAGTACTGTTGAAATTGACCCTACTACTTAACTCTCAGCAAACTGTGTCAAATTAATTTCTTAAATTTCATGAGGCATTACTTGTTTGCTGTAATGTAAAGGTATTTAATTAATAGAATAAAAAGCATAAAATAAATTTGATTGTAACGCAGCTCTAAGCCTGCAGACGTTCAAGACTAATGCATGCTTCAGGTCACATAAACGGTGTGCTAGTGTACCAGGACACTCCCACACTGTTCGGCAGCCACGTGGCCTGCGCGCCGGCCCTGCGCTGCCTGCGTCCCGGAGAGCGCGACAACTTCCTCATCTCCTTCAGCAACTCCAACCAAGGACCCTACTTCGAAGAAGTTCACTTTCTCATACGTGACACTGACATAGTTCTAAAATTGTATTTGAAGTAAGTACTGTACGAATACCTAGGTCTAAAAATGAACTAAACTGTGATAAATTATTAAAGTTTTTATTATACTGAAACGTCTGCTAGCGAATATCTTCAAGATAAACAGAAAAAATTGACTCGCAGCGGGATTATTTTTTATAAAAAATAATTTAGAAAGGGGTAGCACATTGTTATCGATGATTTCTCAATATGAATTCAGACTTCGATGCCGTTAAGTGTTTAATACGCTGGCGGTAGATGTGTTTACACGTCACCCATGATGACGTATACGACGAGGGATAGATAGAAAAAATTTACAAGTCTCAGCGGTACTCGTATAGCACAATTGGTAGTGCACTGGGCTAGTGATCAAGTGGTTGTGGAATGTGGGTTCGAGTCCCGCTGCGAGTAATTTTTTTCTATTTTTCTTTCGATTTGAATAAACTTTGATAGTTGAAACGAAATTGAAACCTGATGTTGCCTTTTTATTTCAGAGGAGAAGTCATTTACCCGTCGGTTCAGTTTAGTACACCCAGCTTGGACTTTGGGATTGTTAGCCTTGGTAAGATAAATTGTATTTATACAGCCTTATATTTATTATAAAAATGTTGTCATATAAGATTGTAATGAATGTCGTGTTATTTTCTACCTTATTTCAGGAGTACCGAAAACCTTAGAGTTTGAAGTGATAAATGAATCTATTGTAGATGTTAGTGCGTCAGTGAAAATTTCATCAGATGGCCCAGAATTGAGTAGCATCAAGTTGATTGACTACGCTTTAGCAGAAATGCCGAAACCCGATATTCCTCATTGGCCTAGAGAATTTGACATACACCCGGCAAAAATTGAGATGGGACCTGAATCCACAATTTCACTAAAGGTTTGTTTAGCAGAATGAAGATTAATGGTTGCAGCGCAGTACGAGGGCGGTTTGATAACTCGGTGACTTTAAGTAAAACAAAAATCATTTTAACATATAAACTTTTTAATTACGATTCTGAACTCCTTGGTAGCTAGCAATTTTTTTTTTTTAAAAAGGTGGGATAAATAAAAAGTTATTGAGGCATATTTATGTCAAATACGGTCGGAAAATTGTTGGAAAATGGAGAAAAGCGAATTTCGTGTGTTAATTAAACATTACTTTTTACGTGGAAAAACTATTAAAGAGACTGAAAACTGTTTAAAAAATATTATGGGGAATCAGCTCCTTCTCATGGAATGGTACATAAGTGGTTTACAGAATTTCGTTCTGGGCGTACCACTACCAATGACGCAGAACGCTCTGGTAGGCCAATTGAAATCACCACTGATGATGTCGTGAATAAATTTCACGATATTGTTTTGGATGACCGTCGAGTTAAGATTCGTGAGATAGCTGAGACTGTACACATTTCATGTGAACGAGTTTTTCATATCTTGCGTAATATTTTGAATATGAAAAAGCTTTCCGCAAGATGGGTGCCGCGTTTGCTGACAGCCGATCAAAAACGACTTCGTGAACCAACTTCCGAGCAATGCTTAGCCAAATTCAAGCGTAATCCCAATGAATTTTTACGTCGTTTTGTGGCGGTAGATGAAACGTGGATCCACCATTATACGCCAGAGACGAAAAATCAGTCAAAACAGTGGACTTCTGCTAACGAACGGGCCCCAAAGAAAGCGAAAACCGTTAATTCGGCAGGAAAGGTAATGGCCACTGTTTTTAGGGACAGCCAAGGGGTTATTTATATAGATTATTTGGAGAAAGGTAAAACTATAAATGGCCCTTATTATGCTACATTGTTGGAAAAATTCAACGCAGAAGTAGTGAAAAAACGGCCACATCTGGCAAAGAAGAAAATCCTTTTTCACCACGACAATGCCCCTGCACACTCGTCGGCAGAAAAGATCGTATAGGGATCTTAAAGGCCGGCAACGTACTTGTGACTCCTCTGGTGTTGCGAGTGTCCATGGGCGGCGGTAGTTGCTTACCATCAGGCAATCCGTCTGCTCGTTTGCCTCCTATATCATAAAAAAAAGCCATATTAGTAGAATTGCGTTATGAAATACTGCCCCACCCACCTTATTCTCCAGATTTGGCCCCATGTGATTTTTTTTTATTCCCAAACATGAAGAAATGGCTCGGTGGGAGAAGATTTTCATCAAATGAGGAAGTCATAGCTGAAACTGAAGCATATTTTTCAGGGTTTGATAAAAAATATTTTTTGGAGGGGTTGAAAAAGCTGGAACATCGTTGGATGAAGTGTATGGAGTTGAAAGAGTAGAGAAATAAAATTATAAAAGGTCAAAAAGATTTTTTTTTCCGCAAAAAGTCACTGACTTATCAAACCACCCTCGTATATAGAACTTTAAATTACAGTATTGAAAATATAGTCGTAAAGTTGACGTTAAAGACATGTTTACACTTTTGCACCTTATTACCAGAGCCCGGATTTTTCACGGTAAAACAAAATACTATCGTAATCTAGCCAGTGATAGAAACATTATTTTACCGATGTCGATAATTGTGTAGTAGAAGAAAAAATGTCACCAAATAAAGTAAATATTTCATTTAAAAAAATCGTGAAGTGTGACATTATGTGTGAGAACAGCAATTTCTTCTCATTTTTATTTTTATTAATGATTGTAATATTATGATATTATACCTATATCAATAAAGTCGGTTTCATAGCGTTATATAAAATAAATAATATCTATATATGCAATTTATGTTTTATACCTAATGAAATAACATTTAAAGTCTTATGGAGTAATAATTGTCCATAAAGTCTTATGGAGTAATAAGTTCGGAAGAAAAATAAACATTGCACACTGTAAATTGTCAATAAAGTAAAAATATAACTACAAGCTATTTTTATACAGCTATGTATGTACCTAATAATAATCGATATCGATAAAATAATATTTCTATCACTGACTAGATTACGATAGTGTTTTGTTTTGCCGTGAAAAATCCGGGCTCTACTTATTACAATGGGGGAAAGGTGAAAAAATGTAAACATATCTTTGACATCGACATTATAAAAAATATTTGTCTTATGATCAAACGATGGTGGTTAAAAGTTGTTTGTATTATGTCAACTATTGTATAATTTGTATCCGCAGGTTACTTTAACTGCCAACTTGATACGAGCAAATCAGACATCCCTCGAATTGGAACTAAAAAATTCGGATAGCCCTCCAATTATTTTACCGGTGACTTTTGACGCTAGAGTCCCTGAGATAACCCCTGCGCCAGACATCAACCTGCGCGCATGTTTCTTGGACTTTCCGTACCAATATGAAATACAAATAAAAGCGAATGAGATAAAAGGATACTACACTGTTTTAGAGCAGGAAGTAAGTAGTGATAACTAGTAAAATGAGTACATTGATTAAGATTATTGGTCCACTAACCTGTGGATATTTCCAGGAAGAGACGACGTTACAAGTTATAGTGGGTAATAAGGAAGGAGTAATAGAGCCTTACAGTGTAATAACTCTTCCAGTTACCATAAGAACATGTGTCCTAGGGGTTCAAGAGTATATGATTAGGTAAGAAGGTTTCCCTATATAGCAGACTTTAAATAAAAATATATAGTTGTGGTAGTGTTAAAGTCAATAAGCGGTATTAGTGATACCTAGTTTTATACAAGTCGCTGAAAGCTAAAGTGTTGTTGTCAATATCTTGAGCAATGGGACACATAGTAGACCCAATTTATATATGGTATTGGCGACTTTCAGCTTGGCTAATTTGATTCATGTAAATGACCAACGAAATAGAGAGAATGGGTTCGAAAATATAGTCATAACACAAAGTTGCATCCCTAATATGTTCGTTTGCAGTATGTTGAATGTGAAAATGTTGAATTCGGATAAAGTTGAATTCTCTACATAAAATAAATAAATAAATAAAATGCATAAAGTTGATTTTGCAGCTTGTTGAATCCAAAAATGTTGAATTTATAGAAGTTAATTTTGCGCCTGCCGGCCGTTGTCGCAGCTGCGATTCGACCAGTTGTGTGGTGACAAGGAGTTATTACTCTTTTTTCACAACCGCGAATGAAGATTTTTATTCCTTGTCATCATATTTCGCACCATTCGGTAGCTACGACGAAGCCCCGCTTCGCTTAGATTTATTAAATTGTTTATGAATGTGTTTTTAGATGTCCAGGTATTTCTTTTAAGTAATTATAAATGTAAATTTGTTTATAGTTCAATCCAACATATCTTTTTAGGATAAACTTGTTTGGATTGTCAAAGCCCGTGGACATATGTCACGTGTTAGAATGTGGAGTCCGACCGATCGTGACGTGTTCTCCTCTGGCGCTGCACTGGGGCCAAGTGAAGTTACTCAGTAGGACACGGAAAAGTTTAACTCTTTGCAATGATTCTCCGGTTATTGTGCACTTCAAAGCCTCTGTGGTATGTCAATGATCTATATTAATTGCACATAAAAAATACAGAATTAAATCACTAGCATACATCGTACTTTTCTCAGGGTTTATCGTTGTTGAACTTACGTTGTTGACTTGAAAAATGACAACCACTGGTACAATTTTTGTGCTAGTCATTACGGTTTTAAACCGGAATCCCTCTTTCATACTGCCTTAATTAGGCTAAACAGAATGGGCAGATTTGTATGGTACACCGGATTGGAATCAAAATAATAAGAGATGTGCCATGGGAAGGGTGTCTAATATAGTCGAATAATGACAGAATATTATATTTCATCAATAACAAAATTATTTTGTATGTTTTCGCCATACGCGGAGCAATGATGCCCCGGACATTTGGCGGCGGAGGCGAACGCATAACAAAACAAAACTTTTCAACTAGCACTTATATACAACTACTTCTAAGTATATGGCGGTAACTTTTACCGCATTATCACACAAGTATTTGGCTAATAGTAAAAGTTTTACAACTCAGAATAATCATATGGCATAAACAATTACTAATATATGTTATATATGTATATTTAATCATACGTAAAAGAACCTTTTTATTTACAGTTAAATCGCGATGGTAGATGGCAGATCCAGCCAAGCGAGGGACAGATCGAGCCCGAGGCTGAAACAGATTTATGTCTAACCCTGTATCTGGTCGATGCCCACACGTACGTTAACAAGGCTGTGGTTCAGTTGGAAAGAGTAAAAGACATCGTCAGTATTTTGTTATTGGTTACTACTAAGTATTTTTTCGATAAATATTTTTTAATGTTAAATATATTTTAGCTCATCCCACTGTCAGCTACTGGAGTCGGAACAAGCATATTAGTTGGTGAGCTACGAGATCGAGTAGTTCTTGGGCGCCATTTTACGAATTTACAAGTCAATTTTAAAGTAGATATGGAAAATAAAGGAACGCGAATGCATGCTTTAGAATGGAGTGAACATTACAAAGCACCTAAGACAAAACCGATAGCTGCGTAAGTTTCAGAATAAAGTATCATTTTTTATTGTTTACTACGAGTAGTAGGCTGATCTAATATAATATGCATCTTTTTTTAGAGGATTCTTTAAACTAGAACCGAGAAATTTCAAAATGGCAGCAGGTGAAAAACTGGAATTGACCGTAACAGGTGTATCTCGTAAAGTAACAACTGTGAAAGAAATGTGGTATTTAGTGGGTAGCGTCGAAGGCATAAATAAAAAAGAGCTATTATTGGAGTGTGAAATAATTGCTGAATTTGTAGATCCAACAATAGAAGTCTCGACGGCACTATTAGAGTTCCAATATGATTTTGGTCCTTACAGCGAGTACTATAAATTGACTGGTAATTTTTTAATGTTAAATATTACAGTTTTTAATTATTAAGTTAATGAAAAATAAGTTATTGTGAGACAACGTAACGTCGGGAATCAGTAGGTATTGATTATTACGAAAAACTAAAATTAATTGTTGATGATTACGAAAAATGTAAGGTGAGGTTTATTGATGAAGTTAGGCCATCATCATTGTCAGATTCATAAGTAGCATTTAGCTTGACATATCATTTTTGTCAGAAGTAAAGGGCGGGATATTAGTAGGTATCTGTCTGGAAAAAGATACTTCTACTAAGAACAACTCATATTCGATAAGACTCCATAGTAATGAGTTTTATCACTGCTTATCTATGAATAACCTAAGATACAACGAAATATTTTTAAAGGGATATTGATTATTAAATTTTGCTATTATGTTCGAAAAATCAGCTCAAGAT
This sequence comes from Grapholita molesta, assembly GCA_022674325.2. NCBI lineage: Eukaryota > Metazoa > Arthropoda > Insecta > Lepidoptera > Tortricidae > Grapholita > Grapholita molesta. Next base: position 13,791,747 of record CP053124.2, on the reverse strand, counting down.
GATCTTAAATTGATTGATTCCCCTCAGAGTGTGGATATACTTTATTTTGATGTACCTTTAGAAATACTTTGCTACTGCGCTTTTGGGTTGGGACGGCTACAATTAATCGCTGTAGTTGTAAAACGTACATGTCTTTATTCCAGAAATAGTAACTATCAAAAATGTGTCTACTTTACCTTTGGACCTGGACATCAATATCAAACCTCCTTTTGCAATTATCAAAAAGAAGAATACGTATAAGATATCCCAGGAGGACGCAAACACGTGTGCCTGCATCTGTTATCGAGATAGCGACTTGAACGTTGAGAACATTTTCAAAACTGGCGCCAAGCAATCAAAAATATACATAGACTATTTAACTTTAAAACCGGTAGAACCGTTAAGAAAAGGTCCACTAAACTTCTTTCACGATATAAATAAAATTAAAACGGCATTTCATTTAACACAAACCGTGGAAGAGCGTCTAGAAGATCAAGAAATAATGAAATTACAAGTCTTATTTGATACTACAAAACACATGAATTTGAAATCAAGAATTTATAGTGATTCCATGAGAATACAATTTAGAGGGCATAAAAATAAGGTAAACGCTTTTCAAAACTTTATGATTCGGCAAGTAATAATTTATACCTAATTTTTAATGAATCCCTAATTGATTTGCTTTCAGGATGCTGTAAAAATAATTGGGAGAATAAATTTTCCCAACTTATTAGTTATTTCGCCAAGAATAGACTTTCAATGCATTATTAATGACAGTATCGAGAGCAAAACTATAAAATTGCAGAACCCGACACCGTTGTTAGTCTGCTTTAGATTCCATTGGAAAAAATGTATAATTAGTAGTAACGTAATGGTAAGATAATAATTTAATTAAAAAATCAGTATTAGCTTATCTGAATCAGGTTTTACAGAGTCTACAGTAAACGTATGTGATAGGATTATTTACGGAGTTTGGTCAAGTATGTACCTAAGTAGCGAAATGAAAATACAAAAGTACTTTATTAGCGTTACTTGTAGAAAAGTTAAATTACCTAAGTATGTCAGTTTTGTGACTATAATTAAAATTAAATATCTATAAATACTTCGATGACATACTTATATGCAAGGTAACAAACTGTTTTTGAAAAAAGTTAAACTGTGTTCATAAAAAACACAACAGCACTAAAAAGCGAAAAGTAAACTAATTGTACCTGATAGGTACCTACTGAGCTTTTTGAAGTCGGTGCCAAGGCAAATAGGCTTGATAGGCACGATTAGCCTCTCCTCACGCGTATTCCTCAGAGCCTATTAAGCCTTTTTTGCTTTGCTTGAAGTCGGTGCCGACTTCATACAGCTCAGTATGAGTAGGTACCTAGCAGACACAATTTTCGCTTTTTAGTGCTGTTGTTTTTTTGAAGTTGGATTAACTTTTTTTAAGGCTAGTTTATTTTTATATTTTCAGTGAAGTATATCAGGTAAAATGACTTCTACGTATTTCTAGCACTCACTTTGTTTTCTCCAGAGAAATTAATTATAAATATCGACAAGCCTCTATACATTACTATTATAGAAATCACCTAACTCCTAACCGTTAAAGTTTCTTCATCAGCTCAGCGTCATGAGATGATGATGACCATACGCAAATGTCTGGATAGTTTTAAAAATTATATGCAAAAACATTTATAATACCTGTAATTAATGAGGATTGCCCTCGATTTTACTATAATTCCATTATCAGATCCTGGCATGGTGCCAATGAACACACCACAGGAGTGTACCTACTCTTTCAAATAAAAATATATATTTGAGAATTGGTCCACAAATGAGGGAGAAATCGGTGAACACACATAACATAAATATACACAGCCGAACATATTAATAATAATAAATATTTTTCAAGTACAGCCTGAAATACCTGATTTGCTGTTATCGTGTAAGGATGGTGGCATCAATACTTCATTATATTATGAAACAGATAATGGAGTTACGAAATCAGGAGGTTCGTTTAATGTGTTTGTACTTTAGGCACTTTTACAAATAATAAAATCTGTGCTGTACATAGTAAATATATTTGTGTTTTTGTTGTCAATGTTAGTTTTTAGCAAGGGGTTTAATTTTATACATACGATTGTAACAGTCCAATTTTTGTTTGTTTTTGTAGATAAACTTAATGAAATTTTGAGTGCGGGAGGTCGGTTTCCATTTCACTCTCCAATCAAAACAATAGAAGAAGTTGACCAAAAGGCATCTGGTTTAACATCGAACGTACCGGTCAGTGAGGAAAGTGCTTTTACATCAGAAAAGGATGATATAAAAACAAATAAAACAAATATATTAAAAACAATAGCTCCCATGATACCTTTCCACTATGATGTCAAATTTCCTTGGATATGGAAGTTCCGTACGTTAACGCATGGCAATAAAATAAACACGAACCAATTACTAAGAGTCGTTCCGTTTAAAAGCATATTGAAACCGAATGATTGTCAAAATATTCACGTTATATTTAAGCCAAGCTTTAACGTGAATGTGAAAGCAATATTGGAATGTGAAGTGTTGGGAGGGCCGTCAGAGTTTATTAGTGTTACAGGCCAAAGTTCAGACTTAAAATACCACATAAATACTCACAAGTTGAATTTTAAAATCAGATCTTTTCATGAAAATCAAACAGAGTTGTTAGTTTTAACCAATACTGCGCGGTTAGTGTTTGAATATAAAACGTATTTGAACGAACCCAAGTACGAAACTGAGCTCAACGGAACTATACTGGATCTCATGCCTTCAGAGAACACTTTGCAGCACGGAGAGAAGGGAGAGATAAAGGTTGTGGTACGGCCGGGTGTGCTGGGATACTTCCACAGTGTGTTTCTGTTGGAGATAGGCCATCTACCGCACATCCCCATTGAGGTGTTTGGGTGGGGGGTGATTCCGCAGGTATATCTTTCACTACAGAGGCCAGAAATTTTGAATGTAAGTGTTGTTACTATAGTCTAATAATAATATTATTTTGTTAAAAATTGTTTATTTTTTCTGTATTATTTTTTAATCATTTGGTACTAAAACAAAACGACTTCCTTTTTTTAAATTTCATTTACTTTATCTTATTGTAATTGTTATCTGGTAAATTATAATAATCTAGCCCCCGCCCTCGATCAAAATGTTCCGCCCCGTATCAAGTCCCTAATTAAGGCTTGGTTACACTTTGTTGAGTGGCGAGTGCCAGGTGTAAAGTGATTAATAAAACACAACGTGAAAACGGTTACGCTGTTATTGTTAGATACGTAAAGTGACAAGTGCGTGAGAAATTTACAACATTTGCAAATATATATATGTTGCTTTATATTTTTTATCTTAAGCGGTGATATCTCTGTATTATTTTATTAGTGAATGATATTTTAGTTACAACCTGAAACAAGTTACTTGGCCATCTCAAGTTTGACTGAGGAATATTTAGATGCCGTGAGCGAAATATTTGGCATCGCAGCTAGGGATCACACTAATACGCCACAGACCAATGATGGTTTAAAAGATCCCGAATTGCAAGGCGACTGGCACATTTGCTCAGAGTGGGTAAGCTAATGATTTCGATAATCTTACCTACTACATACATATAACCTAACCTATGTTAAGTGTATGTGTTTGACAATTAATATTTGGTCTGTTTCAGGATGGTTATCCTTCTAATATGGACATTGACTTAGCAATTGAGAGGTTGCTATTGGTAGAGCACATTAAATTACGCCCAGAACTTTTACAGGCTTATTCTAATAAATCAAAAATAGGTCCCATCCCTGGCTTTCTCACTACACCATACGTCATTGATTTCGGAGTTGTTATCACGGGTAGCATGGTCAGTCATATTTTATTGTATTTAGGCTTTAAGGGAAATTAATCAAAAGCATATAGAGAAGAGTAGTTTGTTTCTCAGGCAGTTATATTGGTTTGTAAGCTAGTTATTTCAAGTGTTTATTAGGTAAGTATGTGATTTTATGACGGAATGATAAATAATATTAACGTGTCATTCCACCAGTAAACATTTTGTCATGAATTTTATGATTTTAGAACTTATTAAGAGAAAACTGGCGGTAACGTAGGTAGGTACATTTATTGAATATCTACGGAGTCTCATATATATTTTAAGTAGGTACCTATCTTATAAATGAAGTAACTCGGTATTTAGATGCCTAATCTGCCATGTGGTGTTAAACCTGAAATATGGATAGATACATCGATAAAGTCAATATTTCAATCATAAGAAGTTTCAAGATAAATATATAAATTCCATACGGTTGACGCCTATGTTATCTTATCTACATTCTCTTTGCTATTTGCCCAGGTTCAATGCGTAGTAGAAGTAATAAATTACGGCCCGATAGTCACAAAGCTGCATTTTGCGAGACCGATGATCTTCCCAATCTGGCTGGGGCTGAAGTTATGTGGCAAGCTGAGCCCGGGCGAGAGTGGGAAACTAGAAGTTACCTTCTCTCCGAGTTCAGAATATTTCTACGAGTTGGAACAAGATGTTGAAACGTCTTTCAAGATAGAGGTAAACTAAATTGTTAGTTAGACGTCGTAAACGAGCGCCAGAGGTCGAGTGGTCTACACTATCTACACTGTGAATGTGTGAGTATGTTTGTTTGTTACTTCTTCACGTATAAACGGCTGGAGCGATTTTAATAAAATTTGGTGTGGAGTTAGCTGACACCGTGGATGTTAATCCTATGTGTTAAAATAGGCTACGCTTTTTTCCCTAATAAACCGCAGGTAACACCGCGGCGCACAACTAGTATGTTATAAATTTCGAATTGTTTTCTTCTTAGGTACCTTATGGAATCATAATTCCCATCAAAGTCAAAGCGCTTTGTGCTGTCCCTTACCTGGCGTCAAATGTCGACGCCATAGATTTCGGGTCGGTCAGGTGCGGGGACAAAATAATTAGCAAGATTGCTCTGAAAAATGTGTAAGTTGCAGTCAGAGTTTACATTTCCTCTAGCTATTAGAGGTACATTGTACTTTAACGTTTATTGTTAATATATTTTCTAACAGGGGCAGACCAACATGTATTTGGTTTGTAACGTTGAAACTAAAAGTCCAAGGACATAACCCTATGACGGTGTTGGATAGTTCTGGTAAATACGAGCCCGGTGAGGGTGGCTGGCTAAGTATTGCTTTTAAACCGATCACGGAAGTAAGTTTATATTTGACTATATTGGGTTTTCCTTAGATACAATAATAACTAAAGATGGGAAGAGTTAGAGCCTTTTCACTATTGAGTGATTTGCCAGCGATTTCTATACAAATTCGATCGTGGCGAACACGTCGCGAGATCGCCGCGTTTGAGTTTTGTATAGTAATCGCTGGCAAATCGCTTGGAAATCGCTCAAGTGTGAAAGCACTCTTAACAGGCACACTTTGAAAAGATATTAAAGGAATTTTTAATTCTAATGTTTACACTAATGCGTAAGACTATGAAGATAAATGTTAGTTTTAACTGGTAACAAGTGTTTGAATACAAATAGTTTAAATAAATAATTTATTTATTGCACAAATTTTGAATATCAGTTTAGTTATATTTGGTTTAATTAGTTTAATATCGTTTAAATTGCGGTCTTATATTTTAGCCGAAAGGCCGTGCCAGGATAAGCTAAACCTCTGCCTTCCTTGAGTTTGGGCTTGTAATTTTTATGTGAAACGTGCATGTTGCATATTAAATACTGGCCAGTTACATTTTATTCGTTGCAAATATAACGTTAACTGATGAAGTATACCTAAAAGTTATAATTAGTAAGACGTTTTCGTTTGACGTATAATTAATATTGTATTGATAAAATATTTTCGCTACTTACGATAACTGAAAGGATCTAATTAAATGTTCAGCTGCGAAATATAAGTGGCCAGTATTTAATGTGCAACATATGACTTTCTCTAAAGAGGTTTTAATCATTCCGTTTGATATTATAGCGATCCTAGAAAATATATGTAAAATAATTTCATGTAAGAATATCCATGGTCTCTTACTTACAAAATTATGAAAAAAAAAAAAACATTTTATAGAACGTTGGTGGTTGTATTCCTGGGGACAAAATTGAAGCGGCCTCCAATCTGGGAGTAAAAAATAAAAACTTAATTGGCGTTTTTTTTCTATGACCATGAAATTGTAATTATTAGCATATCATCATTATTAAATGTAAATACAATTATATTATAATACATATAATATAATATTATGTAAAGCACGATACAATTGGTTGGCTAGAAAAAAAAATACATGTATTCGTTTTATTCCTTAACTTAAACTATAAAGTTTAGGATGTTCAAATTTTGCACAGTAATTAATTAGTAGATCCACACAATTCATTAAAAAAAATCCTGGCACGGCTATTAAAATTAATTATTGAATGTTAATTATCTCAACAGATGGTATATGAAGGCATGTTATTATTTCGATTCCATATGAATCCTAAGAAAATGGTAATACCAATTAGAGGGACCGGCATCATACCCCAAGTGCATGTGATTGGAGCCAATGTAACTTTTCCTCCAACTTTGCCGTGGTCTGAAACAACTGACAACTACTTTGGCTTGACTAACCCCTGCCCGTTTCCCATAGAACTCATATTCGCACATAGTGATAAGTAAGTAAAAAAAATAAAGGAAAAACATAGAAAATACAAAATGAGTCAAGTACGCGATTAATGCAATTATACTTGATGTCATTCAAATTGTGACTATACCAAGTTGTGAATCCGTTATATAAAGTATCGGTTTCTATTACAGTGGCTTTTCTGAGCCGCTATTAGAGGGTTTTTTTTAAAGGCTCAATATGGAACTTTTTTAGGGTACCGTAGTCAACTAGAAACCCTTTTAGTTTTGCCATGTCTGTCTGCCTGTCCCCAGCTATGCTCAGTGACCGTCAGTTCCACAGAGCTGTTATTTGGTATGAATATATAATTCAATCATGCGGACAAAGTGGTTAAATAAAAAATATTCTACCTCCCGTTGAAGTGAGATGTTATTTTTTCAGTTGAATCCTAAAGTATAAAGTGTGGTTAGATAGGTAAAAAAACGTTAGAAAATAGCGGTTTGCTATAATAATTTTTTGATATTTTTTGGAAAAATAATTAAAACTCAAAGAAAATTATTTTGAACATGTTCGGTTGAACCGTTTTAGAGTTACGGATTGAAAACTACAGAACCTAACTAAGCATGGCCCGATATGCTATTGGCCGGTTTTCTTTCTTGTATTACAATATATTTCTCATTATACAGAATCTGGACTCAAGAGGAAGAAATTTATCAACTGCTTTATAAATATTATAATAAACCTGAAGAAATGCTGGTTCCTGCAATTACGCCGGGTGCTGGCATGCACCCACAAATTATTGATTTTTTCACAAATTTCAAAGAATCTGTTAAAAGGTGCGAGATTACTTAAAAAATAATTGACGTTTATATAACTACACTACCAACATAATAAATTATTGTGTTAATGTTTTCAGGCAAGTGGAGGCTGAAACTGCTTTGAGAAACGCAACTATGAAAGGTTCAGTGGGGAAGTATGTATTTACACAAATATTATTGCTCATTGCTTTGTTTGGCTTAGGTTGTTTTTAATCTAATTCCGTATGTTTAACCCAGAAAAACTCCGAAAGTTTCTAAATTTTCTGGAAAGTCTACCGTATCAGCCAAACCGGGTACGGAAACTGTACAAAGAAAATTCAGATCTGAAGCAGAAATTATAGCAGGTACAGAAAAATGTATACCGTACATAAATATTATAGAAACTTAATAATGAAATTATATTTGTAAAATGACCTTGAACTAGTTTAAGTCGTTAAAATGGTTCAACCACCTTGTTCACTCCAATATGTAGGTGTTGAAAAAAAAAAACACTTTCTTAATTGATCTATCTCTACTATAAATTTAAAATACCTAGATGACATTCATATACTTAAGAAAGAGTGACGAGGTCCTCCGGCGTCCGAGGCGTTATTTGAACTCTCATCTCCAGCTATCGCTCATCGCGGCTGAAGCCTTATCCAAGCCGCCAACACCACCACTTTTTCATATAGTAAAGTTACTACTTGAAAACCAAAGCAAATCAAAATATTCAATAAATAATATTTTGATTTGTTCTTAGTTCTATCTGTAATAAATTGAAAGATTCCACATAATATTTCAATTTCGTGGTACCCTTTAACAGCCTCGTGTGATCAACAGTGACCCCAGTGTAGACAGATCCACGAAATCTTGTTCATTTTGTCTGTTAGTACTAAGTAGTATAATATAGTAGGTACAGATTAGCGCTACTAAATAATCAATAATATTAATATCAACGCAATTTATTCAAGATGAAATAAAAACATTAAAAGAAAAGAACAGTGATCCACTTAAAGAATGCTTGGAGGCATTTGACAATAATAACCTTAATGATGAAAATAAAGTACATGCCAAAGGACTAATTGTTTTTGTTCATGGCTCTCCGGGTGAAGGTAGCGTACCTATTGCTTTTATGGTAAAGGTTGTATTGTAGCTTCCAGTTAGCGAACAACATGCTTGCTTTACTAACATCGCTTTTAGTATAACTAAAACCTGTTCCACATTTGGACCGGTGGGTACACGTCACAAAAATGACGTATCGCTACACATGAATAGTATGATTTCAATTAGTTCACCGATAAGCCAGCTATGACATTAGAAATCTATAGTTTTTTGGTAATGTCCCAAAATTGAATGTTATTTTATGACAATGATTTATTGCAAGTAAATAGCAACTTTTCCAAGTCACGTCACCTGGTCTGAAAGAAGCACGACTTACTGCTCCGTTACCTTCGCTATTCTTTCTTTACATTTTAGAAGTTCAGTCACAAGAAATTGCTTATACTATTGGTATGAGACTAATGATACCGACAGTGAATATTGACCTGTGTATGGTGGAAGCATTATACTGTCTTAACACGGAAGCCAAAATAATAATTATGAGAGCAATGGATGAAGCCTATGAATTACACAAAAGTGATATCGCGAGAGATGATGAAGTAGAAAACGAATGCAATGAAGGTTTGTATTACTAATGTGATCATTATGAATATGTCTATACAAAACTATTTGCTAAATGCGTACCTACAAATCGACTTAGAAAAGTTATTGGTGGCAATATTTTCATGGACTGGGATTAATTTGGGAATTAATTGATGATGGAGAAAAAAATAGATTATAGTTATTTTCACCTCACTCGCCCGGAAAACCTTAGTTTATAGCGCGAGATCTGCGTGGAAAAGCCTATTTTATCCGCTAGCGTGCATAAGTCATTTTAATTTCGAAGCCGATGATTAAATTCTCTGTGGTGCATGTAACTTTTTTTTTAAATATATAACTCTTTCAACGCGTGACTGATATGTAAATTAAACTGAAATACTAATAGTATATATAATAAAACCTATTTGACATAAAATAAAGTGTAGGTAAAAATAAAAAAGTTAAAAACCTGTAATCAAAAACATGTTTATGATTGTTTATTATCTATGGTTATTATGAACTCACCGCGGTAGTGCGAACATCGAAGTTTGTATATTGCGAGCATCTTTCTGTTTTACGAAATTTACGAATATCGTTTTTTGCTGCAGCGCCACGGTGAAGGAGTTTAATAATACTTTAAAAAAAGTTACTTACACCACAGAGAATTACAATTATCGGCTTGGAAATTCGAATGAATTTTGCACGCTAGCGGATAAAATATAGGCTTTTCCACGCAGATTTCGCGCTATAAACTAAGGTTTTCCGAGCGAGTGAGGTGAAAAAGAATTTCCACTTGTTATCAGAGACGATTATTGAGTTTTTGGGAGAAGGACTTTTAATCGGCGGATCTCTCGGTCATTCAAATTTATATTTTATATCAATTTTATAACACCCTGTGTACCACTATTGGATTAGGTAGTTTCACGAGAGTTGAAGTCACTCACACAACAACATCTCATATAATGATAGGGAGATTTTGAAATAAGAAATTACAGTTCTTTTTTCATACCGATAGCAAGTTCAACAGCGTTTTGAGTGAATACAGACCAAAAAGTTTTTTATTAAACCTTTTCAAACATGACTGAAGTAACTGACACTGGTTACATTTTAAGTGTTTTTATTTACATTCACTCATTCATTCCATTCATTCACTCTTTTTGCAATCAGTACTTCATATAGTTGTGTGCGTAATCCATTCGCCTCAACTGTCGTGGAACTATAATTATTACTGTTTAAATTGATGAGATCTGTATCCAGAAATAGGCGAAGAACCGGAAAATGAATTTCAAATGATTTCCAAAAAGCTTCAAGCTTTAGCGAGCAGCAGAAAGATGACTACGCCTCGTTCAAAAGCTGGCGATAAAAAAAAGAAAGAAAGCAGTGTAGCCGATGCAATGGGATCTACGACGATGTTTCAACAGGTTAGTATTTCATGAGTTGATGATGCATACATATCTGCCGTTATCTCATGCCCGTCTAATCCCTTTATTTATTGAGCTTACTAGTGGACTAAATCGATTTGAAGAGGCCAATTAATCAAATGAATTAAAATGATAATTAAATAAAAAATCTGTAAAGTAGTTCATTCATTACCGATTCTTATAGCATCCTTATTAGCAGTGATCGAATGTTGGATGCAGTTTCCTAAGGTTCCGATATCTTAACATGGATATGAATTACAATCCCACGATTGTTTTTGTTGCCTACGTTTTATAAAAATCAAGTAAACAGTAGTTACTAACTATATTAACACTAGTAGGTACCTAGATAACGTTTGACCCCAAATTTCATCCTGCATCCTGCAAATGCATTTCATTTTTCCCCAAAAATGTTAGTTACCCATAAACTCTACAATCGCTGAACTAATTTAGGTTATTTTGGTATTGAAATGTTTGTATTAGACCGCAGAAGGTTTAGGCAGTGTAAAAACACGGAAATATTGTGATGATAATTAGAAAACAGTGATTATTTATTCCCATACAAATTGTTCCTACCTGTCAATCATTGACATTCCAATTTATAGCCATAGACATAATAAGATAAAAAGAGAAGTTACGGGTGTTACGAAGTACAACGGCTCATCTAGTTAGAAATAAAATTTGTTATTAATAGTTATGTTTGTTTTATAATGTTGTATACTAGCATCAATTATTAAATAATTTCATCATCATCATCATCTCAGCCATAAGACGTCCACTGCTGAACATAGGCCTCCCCCTTGGATCTCCACATGTACCGGTTGGAAGCAACCTGCATCCAGCGTCTTCCGGCGACTTTAATGAGGTCGTCTGTCCATCTTGTGGGTGGACGTCCTATTAAATAATTTATACCTATATAATTTATGTTTTTTCAAGGACTTAACTCAAGAGCTGCTGGCAGACTTTTTTGATCAGCCGAGATTCAATCGGGGGTTCGTCGTAGACTCATTAACAAGCATTACGTTCAACCACCCGCCAACAGCGCTCTCTACAATCATCAAATGCAAGCCACGCATATTGAACATACACTTGATTTTATGTCAATCAGATTTTAGCAATTGGGCGCAAGCGTATGAAGAAACTCTACATGAAAATGATTTTTTAAATGAGTAAGAGTCTTTTTAATATTTTAGACTAGGTATTTTATATTTATCTGTCTGTCTACAACTTCAATATTCAAATATTTTAGACCAGTTGAGAAAGTATATGATGAAGAAGAAATCGCTGAGATTGTCAAAGAAATAGATGAAATGGATGGCGACGATTTTGAAAAGTTGACTCCAGAATTTCGATCTCTATATGCCACATATGGCTTAGAGAGAAGGCGGAAAAAGTTGTTGGAAAAAAATGCGTACGTAATATATCTAGACTTTTAGATTCTAATTGTAAAGTATCCTCCTACTTTATAAAAACCAGAACATTTTAAATAATAACATTTGATAAATCGGTGGAGTTTCGAAGTGTAAATATTATACAGCTTTTTTTTTCCGTTACGATTGAAACATAAAGGATAAATTTGCCGCGTCGAGTGAAATGCAAACTTGCAACCTTATGTAATATCAGCAGCCCGACCGGCATGTAACCAACTAAGCTATCGCTGATCGCAATTGTTTTTTTGTGTACAAGTCAGAATTGTAAATTCTTGTATCTATTGTTAGGTTTACCAAGCGGGAGGTGAAACAAGAAAGCAGTGTTAAAGGTAAATGTAAAAACAGTTATACTCGTACTCATACAAAAACGCGGGTAGTGATAACATTTCAATTAAAATAAATTTTACTATCTAAATATATGTACGAGTATATAAGTCATATCCGTCATTATAACTTATTATGCTTACGATTGTACATAAAACTATATTTACTCATATATTTAGGTTCTTCAGTTGCTACCTATTAATTATGTATTTTGGACAATTGATATTTGTGCAGACAAATATTAATTGTCCAAATTATTTTATGAATATTTTAACCGTAGTAGGCCTCCTTAGATGTTCTTTCTACAATTACCTAATTTATGATTTTAGTTTAGACAGCGCCCCTATTACAAGTGTAAGTTATAATTCATGAAATATTTATTTGGCAGAGTCGGCAATTCTTGATAAAAGTTCAGATGACAAGAAAAAAATTAAAAAAGAAGAAAAAGGTACGTAAACTTGAAATTTGAAATAATATATTTTTATCTACGTACATATCATAAGTTCTCTAAAATGCGTCCAGAAACCGTAGGCAATGACCAGCATTACCAACCATCAGCAATGAATGGAGATGTAATGTTAACATTACCTACTGAAATCAGTAGGTTATGAGTTTAATTTTGTCAAATTCAAGTGGGGTTTCTATTCTAGTATCTATAGATATTAAAACAGTCATTGATACGAAACGCCAATTCGTTATGTTTTTTTAATATAAATCGAACGACATTTGAACTCGAGTGACAATAGAATAGGGAGTTCATTCGCTTGTCTATGGTTTAAAAAAATATTTGACTGAGATACGAAATACGCAACGCCGCCATTCCAAGCTTTCATTTGTTTTGTTCGTTGACTTTTTAATGTTTCAAGTAACATTAGTAATAATGCAGGTCATGTCCCTACGGTTCCTGAATCCATCTTAAAACATTTATGATATGTGTGTAGATAAAGTAGTGTATGTAACTATACATAATTAGGCATTACAACAATCGTGTGATATTATTATGAAACTCGCCTTCGGCTCGTTTCATAAACCCACACTCTTGTTGTAATGCCCTTCATTATACACAGATACATAAACTACTATTAAAAGTTTATTTCACCTTCCCGTCCTCCCTCTCCAACTTACAGAGCGCAACTCATAAATAATAATGATGTTACAATTATAACTTAACAGACTCTTCTAATTACCTTTAATATGTACTACTTCTAGTTGGCAAGAATACAAACGAGTACATGACGATGCTCACGAAATACAATGAGTATAGCAAAGTTACATATGATAGCTTAGTTACTATTGCCAACAATTGGGATTTTCAAGAAGGCGCTGTTGGATTCCCACTGTATAGTTTAAATGGTCAATTGTTGGGCTCTGCGCAGAAAAAACCTAAGGGGAAATCCGAAACACACGTAATACTGGTATGGTTATATTGTGTATATGTATTTATCAATATATAAGCCAGTAGAGATTGCTGTAATCGAATGTAAAAAGTCAACACTGCATTCTTGACATTTTACAAAAAGATTATTTAGAAAATTTAGATAATAAGAGTCTATATGTTAAAATTATACATACTTGTTGCCTAAAACTGGTATTGGTGACATCGTAATTTTACACCAGTTACCTATGTGTATTAATTAATTAGTACGGGAGCTCTTGTGTGTGACCACGAGTTGTGTTATCTGCTCCATCTCGTAGTTGAGGTGTGTTAACAATGTAACTGTTAGTTGTTACCTATTACAATGGATTCAAGGGTCCAATAAGAAAGAGTCCAATAGGAAAGTCAAATTAAAAGAGCTACCTGTTGATAATTCAATTAAGTAATTAAATGCACTTAATGCTGTTTAATTCTGTCTAGACACCCGTTGAGAGCAACGATCAAAGAGGGTTTCCCTTGACTCTGGTGATGTGTCCGTGTCTACATTACAAACAAGCTTTGGTCAACATGTTTATAAAAAATCCAGTGATTCGTGAAGCTTTAAAAGATACGGAGGACAAGAACATTCTTGAATGTCCGATGAAAAGGAAAGAATTTACAGTACTGCTGCCAAAAACTATGCCATATATCCATCATGAACTGCCCTTAAAGTGGTGCTTCCTGGATGAAACTCCGGTTAGTATAGATATAATAATAAAACAGTTTATTATTTTTATATATTTGATACTTTATACGTAAGTGTTATCTTTATTATAGATCAAAAAATGCGAATGCAATCAAATAACCGACTTGAATCTGTTGGATGATACGACTCAAGACAATATTATAAATATTTTATCAAAATGGCACTGCACTTGCGGTAAAAAGGTACATATAACATTCGTTTGCAGCATCAATTTGTCATCTGAGATTATTTGGGCGAAATGAGCACGCTCAATCAGTCCGATGAAATCAAGTAGTACTTGACATTTAGAATCGTCCAACAATAGTTATATATATATACGATTATATACTTATGTTATAACTTAGTCATATAAGCGATTTAGTGTTCTACTGTAAGGTAATTATGAATACGAGTATTAGGGTCATACAGATCAATTAGGTTCGCGTCTCTCCTGCGGACATTGTGAAAGTTAAGGGTTTTGAAGCCTAATTTTTGATTATTTGATATATCAACATAAACCACTCCCCCTCTTACGTAACATTATACCACAAAAACATAACTTAACTCATATATGCCGTTAACTATTGACCACAGAAAAGACGATTTTTGTTTTAATCAATCTGTATGACCCATTAATTATAAATATTGCCTAGTAGAAGAAATTAATAATACACTAACACTATAAAAAGCAAATTGTTTTGCCGTATGAAAGTATTATTTTGCGTTCTAAGGCGCATAATTTTTTAAAATTTAATGTAAAATTGTAGGTGACGTCATCTTCAACTATGACTAGCCCATTCCCCGCTCGAGATGCAACTCTTGAAACCATGAGTTTAGAAAAAAGTGAAGAATCGTACTATCCCCGCCCGTGGCCATTGCATAGTTTGAATACTGTTCAAGGTATAATCTTTATTTAATGTGTGTTGTGTTCTGAAGCGTACATACTATTGATTCCATGCGAGTTCGTATGCTGCTTGTATTCCGGGCCACAGTGCATGAGAACGCGGCTCATGTGAAACCTTACTGTAGCCGTATTCAAAAGATCGGACTTATCCTTTATAAAAAAAGAATTATAGGGACCTAAATAACATCCTTATTGATACCAACATTATTGTTAGGTTGTTACCTCATCATCATCATCAGTTCAGCTAAAAGAGGTCTAAGTACTGCTGGACATAGGTTACTCTCAATATGAGGGGATTATTGTCATAATCGCCTCGCTGGTGTTAGCGATCGCAGTAAGTTACCGGTCTAAGGTGATCTTCTATCCGTCTTACGGGGGAATCTGGTTGCAGTTTACGTACACCCGGGCCCAGGCCGCAAAAAATTCTTACTTTTCTTTTATAAAATGTAATAAGTGTTTGTAATCAAGTGTTATACGTTACGAATTAGCTCCAGCTAAGCGCATAGTATTAGAGCCTGGCCAGCTCGTGCGCTGCAAGTACGCGTTCAGCCCGCAGTGGGAAGGCCGCTTCAGCGTGAAGCGGTTCGTGGAGGTCAGCGGGTGGCCCGAGTCCAGGGTCGACATCCACATAACGGCCATCAGTGAGTTGCCGAGGTAAACAATTCAATGTATTCATTTATTTATAATCGAATACTTTTTTACCTACAGACCTCTTATGATTTAGAGTCATAACATAACAATTTCCTAATAAGTATATTATGATTTACGCTTTCAAATGTTAATCTTAAATCTAAAAATTTTAACATTTGAATTAATAGTTTCTGACTGAAGTACGGTAAAAAAAAAGTAAAAATAAAAATACAATAATGTAGAACAATTTCTAAACCATAAACACCAATCATATCACCGTTCTATAGTGGGTACTTTATATTCCAGTAATAGTGCAAAAACTTGTTGTGTGCATGTGTTACAGAATAGACAGCAGGCCCAAGAAAATGTTTGCTAATTTTGTTAGAAGAGCAAACTTTGAGGACAACGTATATAAAACTACTTATTTAGATGACCTCGAATTATTCGAGTTTGGCCCAATTTTTGTTGGACAAAACAGGTAAACAAGAAAAACATTTATTACATGGAACTCATGGATCATACGATTCTCATTACGATTTACTACAAACATAAGGAACGGTGAAATATCTTTGCAGAATATATGAAGAGGAATACGCTGTAGATTTGAAAAATTCTTCACTTATGACTGCCAACATTGAAATTGAATTTTGTGAACAGACCAACGTTTTCGGTCTGGACAAAACTTTCATAAGTCTGGAAGTAAGTACATACAACTACATTTGATCGCTGTATTTATTTTAACTGAATCAGAAAAACCTAAACCGACCAGTTAGTAAATTAGTTTTAAGGTTGGTACTTTTTTTTAATGTAGATATATACAAGTAAGTTCTTGGGTTTCGTTTAAATCAACAGCGAAACTAACTTTTTGAAATACAAAATTTAGCCTGGCTGCCGCGGGAAGCTTACGATCACAGCAGCTCCGTCGGAGGTGGGCGTCCACCAGAGCGTGTTGCTCTTCTGCGTCCAGGACAACCCGGAGATCGTGACCGTGCTCATCCAGTGCAGCGGGGTTGTGCCCATTTTGGAGATATTACCCCTGACTAAAAATATTGGTTAGTCACGTCGTAGCAATCACTTTTTAAAAGACAGCGCTGGTTATTTAGTTTATCTTCTTCACTTCGTCATGTTTGTGAAGTATTATTAATATTGTCATGAAGCAATCGGCAGAAATATCTGGCATTTACTTAATTATCGTTTGTTTTTAGATTACGGAAAACTTTTATTGTATCGGCGAGAAGATGATAGATTTATCGTTAAAAATGACTCCATTCTACCAATAATGTGGAAAGTGCGAAATGCTGAAGATTTTCTAGAGGATTTCATAATTGCTCAAACATCAGGCACTGTGAACAGATATGACAACCAAGTAGTTCCAGTAACGTACATCGCGTGCCGAGTCCATGTTATTTTTAATAAGATATTGATCATTGATGTTAGTATGTCTTGATCACATTAATAGCAAGATTTAAAAATCCGTTTAGTTCCGCTCAATTGACGAAGCGAAGGATTGCACTATTCTTTTTGCTTAGCAATGTCGCGAAGCCGCGTTAGATAGATAGATTACCAGACATCGGATTCCGTGGGGCGAAACTTCTTGACAGCTAGGGACTGCCTACGTCGATAAACTCATTTATCGATACTAATTATAAACACTAGTGATCACACAAAGGTTTCCTTATAAAATATGTTTGTATTAAAACAGTATTATATAATAAAATAAGAACTCAATTTTCTTCTTCTTTTTTGAAAACGTTTTTAAAAGTTTACTTGTCACAATTTATTTCTTCATGACTGTCCCATCTATTATTGTTAAAGTAAACCACCAGAATTTTTTCCATATTTTCGGGCGTTAAGCGTCTCCGTCTTGGCTGAAAAATCCATTTCAGGTAGCTTTTAGCTACCTGAAATGGTACAATTCAATTTCTGTGGAGGTTATAGGATCATAGCAAAATTTCATAAAGTGATCAATGGTATTTCGTTTATTTTTCGGTTGTAATGTAACTTCTTCACCTTTTAATAACTAGTATCGATAAATGAGTTTATCGATATAGGAAGCTGTCAAGAAGTTTCGCCACAGGGAATGTCTGTAGATTACAGATGATGTAATTCTACTTTCTGACGCTCCCGTTGATCCGCAAATCTCGAAAAGAATCTCCTGTAACGCCGCCGCTGGTAAACTCGCGCCATATGCGTCTAATTAATGCTCTATTTTCTATATATTTCCCAAAAGCAAATTGTAATTTCGATTGCAGAGTGCGCCGTATTTCTACTTAATTTTGTATCCATTTTGTGATAGGCCCGTAAAATACTTATGTTAATTATATTCTGTACGATCCGACACTAACTCACAAAATCCTTGCACAGATCCGATGATATATCTTTTTATTTTTGAATCAGCAGCTCCCAAATTAGCCACAAGTGAAGCCTATATTTAAGTTGTTTGTTTGGTTGTGTATAGTTCAGGTATATGTATTTAGATATACGACGCGCAAGGCCGCGGGAGCCCCATGGTGGTGGACCAATTGTTCCTGTCGGCGGAATGCTACGACGTGATGGTGGAGTGCGCCTACGAGAACGCGGCCGACACCTGCCTCGACTACGGCAACGTCAAAGTCAACTCCACATATACTAAAACGATGTTTTTACTCAATCGTGGCAAATACAATATTTACTACAAGTCAGTTTACTGCCTATTTTTATGTTGAACATTATTTTAGTTTCTGTTCTTCAGTTTCGTCATGTCTGTCTTTCCGTATGTATTGTGAGAAACTAGATCAGAAAATATTAATGACGTTTGAGATGCCAGTCAATTTTATAAATTTCAAATGCTTTATTACTAATAAAGTTCAAATAGTTAAACGCAAACTATATTAGATATTGATCTATACATAACTAGGCGAGGCCGCTAAACTGTGCGACGTAGTTAAGTTTTCAGAAAAAACATATGTCAGACTACTGTGACTGAATTTTAAATAAATATAGGTAACAAGTAAAAAATAAATTTGCCTTTACTTATTTTGATCAAATAATATATTAATCAATATATTGTTACTAAAGTTGTTATTGTAAGTGCACAAATATTATATGCACTTAAGATATTTTATTTACGCATTGTTAGTTTTTTTTTGCTTTTTATGCCTATATTGCATGAAGCTATCTCTTAAAGTGATTTAGCATGGCCCTCTAGGTACGCCAGTTAGGTTTTTAATTATGTGATTCCTTATAATACGTTAAAAAAATTGTTGTATTGTTTCTCACCATTGCTTATTGTAGGTTGAAAAAGGTGAAGAATTTCCCAGAGCCGTCTCTGTTAAGATCTTTCGAGGTGGTGGAAGAATGTGGGATCATCCCGCTGGGCACGAAGCTAGTAGCCATCGAATTCACATGCACCCCCACCACATCGATGAACCTCGTCAAAATACCGGCGTACACCTGCTCGCTACTCGACGGCTCCAAGAAACAAGTCGTGGTTGCCAAGTTCCCGGTTTGCATTACGCTTGCATCCTTCTATAACACGTATGTTGTACAAATAAAACCTACAAAATTCTTATGTTTTTACACAAATTGAAAACATCTCGGGACTCGAGTACCTAATAGCAATATTCGCTTCGCACCGGCTCTACTTGAGACCTTCGGTAACCCCAAATGTGATGGAAAAAGACAGGATGGAAAGTCACTAATCGTAATCGTTCCATCTATGGGGACGTATTATAGCTAGTGGTGACCGCAGTGCTGGCAACGTAATAGAGTTAGTTACGTATGGTATCGCCACGAGAGTTGAGGCCACGCACACATTCAACATTGCATGTAATGATAGCGAGGTTTTGAAATTAGTGTTCTTTTTCGTACCGATAGCAAAATAGCAAATGCAAGATTGACTAAAGATTTTTCCAATTTATTTAGTTATAATTATTTTTTTAGACAAAAATATCCGAATGAATTAAAACAGATAATAATCCTATTAATATTATAAAGGCGAAAGTTTGTGAGTGTGTATGTTTCTTACCTCTTCACGTCTAAACCGCTAGAACGATTTTAATGAAACTTTACAATTATGTAGCATATTAAATTAAAAAAAAAAAAAATTACAAATATTTTTATTTATGAAACTAAGTAACAATATTGCTTACAACTAATGTAGGTAGGAAAAGGTTACCTGTTTACAGAAAGGTTATCAATTTGACCGTCACTAAGATAGACATAAAGCCTCCTATAGAGTGTACTATTTTAAGAAGTGCATAATAATTACATGTAATGGCCAGTCACCGCTTTGTTGCTGGCATGTTGTGATTTAAAAAAGAAAAAAAAGTAGGTAAGCTTCTTCCGTTCCCCGTACTAGTATGAAACTGTATCACGGTGGATACGGGATTCACTTTCCTTCATATTCGGTAATTTAAACATTATTAAGTATTATACATTCATTACATATTAGTTTAAGTAAATTGTTAATAGTTAACGTGGGTAACTTCACAATAGAACGCATTCCGATGTTGGTTGCAGTTAAAAGTGTAAACATGTAGTATACGCAAAGAAGACACATCAATCTTAAGACTGTAAGGTAAAGCGTTATTACTTTTATTATATAACTTTATGCTTAGCGTCTATTTAAAACAGAGAAACATAATAGCAAATTGTAACATACAATAAAACATATATATGTATAATTAACAGTTAGGTTCTACCATAACATTTAAGAACTAATACAATGAGCTTTTAATCCTACTTTAACTTAACTATATTATATTATTGAATAGATATAAGGTTAATATATGTACTTCTATAGACATGTCTGTATGTGAGTGTGTTAATGTTTGTAAGTATAAGTATGTGCGTGAATGTGATGTAAGTGTTTAAGATTATGCCAATTACCTACTTATTTTATTAAATGTTCAGTGTTCTCATAGTCTAGCAGTTTCAGGTATTCATTTATTTTAGATTTACAAGAATATGAAGAAAGAGTTCTTAGGGAAATAGATGTACTAACTTTATTGTAGACTACTGGCCCGAGAACGTTAGCAAAGCGTTTGGCGAACTTAGTACTATGGGTTGGGATAGAATATATAATGTCTTTTCGTCTTCTGGAATCCAGGAAGTCTGGAAGAATTTTGTGCTGTGAAAGTATCAGATTCTTAAGAAATAATTGCCTCACTGTTAGAACTGATATCTCACTATATAGGGTTGTGGTGGGATAAGTGTAGCGTTTAAATGTCATAACTTTTAGTACTATTCTTTGTGCTCTTTCAAGTTTAAGTAATGTAGTTTTGGGAGCACCACCCCAAATATTTATGCAGTAACTTGCAATTGATTGGCACAACGCAGAGTAGATACAAATCAGTAGTTTTTTGTCACACACATGTCGCAGAGATTTAAATACGTAGATGAGTTTACGCCCTCGTCCCGTAAGACCGCTAATGTGTTCATGCCAGTTAAGGTTTTTATCCACCTGAATTCCTAAGTATCTTATTGATGTCATTTCTGAGATAAGAGGGCAGTCGCAGTTAGATTTACGTTCACATGAATGAGCATTAATTTTAATAGTTCCTTCTGGCGGTCGATTATTGTTTCGTATGCTAAAATATATGAACTTGGTTTTAGATAAATTAAGTGTTAGTAAGTTAGAACTTAACCATTCAGTAACTACATTAAATCCCTCTTGAGCTATGCTATTGACGTCTGGCCATGAACTTCCATGAAATAGCAGGGCCGTATCATCAGCAAATGTTACGACCTGAGCGTTTTTGAGAACTGTTCTACAAAGATCGTCTATATAAATTAAGAAGAGTGTCGGCCCAAGGACGCTGCCTTGAGGCACTCCGTAATTTATATTTTCTTCGTCACTGTAGTATTCTCCTATCCTAACTGCTTGTTTTCTATTTGTTAGATAGTCCTGAAACAGTAGTAATGGTAATCCTCGTATACCTACATTTTCTATCTTTTTTATGAGTAAAGGGAGAGAAACAGTATCGAAGGCTTTTTGTAAATCGAGGAATACACCAAGCACTTTTTTGCCTTCGTCCAGTTTGTCAACAAGAAAATCAGTTAATTGCTTTACAGCATCAAGAGTCGATCTATGTTCTCTAAAACCGTGCTGATTAGAACTTAAAAGGTTGTTTTTCTCCAGGAAACATTTTAACCTTTTATTAATTATTTTCTCTAAGATCTTAGTTAATGTAGGTAAAAGTGATATTGGCCTATAGTTTTCAATACAGTCTTTATCACCAGCTTTATATATAGGCGATACGATAGATTTTTTTAGGGCGTCTGGAAATTTACCACTATTTAAACTAAGGTTACAGATCTTAGTAATTGGGAAGGTTAATGTATCAAGAGCAAGTTTTAAAAAATAGGAAGAAACACCATCCCAACCAGTAGAGTAACTAGTTTTAAGTGACTAAATCGTGGCCCTAACTTCTTGTTCGTCAGTAGGTAACATAGTCATAGAATTCAAGGGACTAACATTGGGATTAATGGTTTTTAACCTATCAGCTTGGGATATGTTTGTTTTATGTATTATAGTATCCGCCAGTTGTTTGCCAATATTTATAAAATATGAGTTTGCATAATTAAGGGATTCTTGGGGAGATGACTTTATTGTGAGGAGTTGTTTCTCATTATCGGTTTGATTGTTGAAGTTGCAGATTTGTTTGATAATGGCCCATTGTTTTTTTAAATTATTGTGTTGACTTTTAATCAAGGACCTCTGATAAGTTAGTTTGACTGCGTTCAGCATACGGTTGCATGTATTTCTATAGCGTTTATAGGTTATTTTGATAATAATATTATTTGGGTCACGTTTTAAGTTTAGGTGGAGTTTATCACGGTGTCTTAAGCAGCGTATGATACTCGGTGTAATCCATGGTTTTAAGGTACGTTTTCGATGTGAAAGGTTTAATATTTTTGTATGCTTTTTTAGGGTTCTGTTAAGTAGGTATAGGAACACGTTGGTGGCATAATTGACATCGGATCCCGTTATGAATGCATTCCAATTGATTTGGTTTAGTTCTGTTAATACAGAGTTGTAGTCAACTTTCTTATAAGTTTTGGATGATTGTGGTTTTTGCTTAATGACTTTGGAAAGGGATAACAAAACTGGGGAATGATCTGTTATTGAGGAATCACATACTAGTGTCAGGTTTGGTAGCTTAGTTTTTAGCATACAGTGGTCCAGGCAACTGTTACCACGCATTGGAAGTTTATGGGATGCTAAAAACCCGTGAGAAGCCAACATATCTAGGTAGTCAGAGGATTTATCGTCTTGATTATTTTCAATTATATTGATGTTAATGTCACCTAGAAGAATTATATTTTTGTATCGTTTCAAATTGACTAGCACCGAGTCTAAAGAAGAAATAAAGTTCTCCAGTCGTCTAAATGAGGGAGGTCGATATATAGATACGATGGCGTAATCCATACCAAGTGTAGTAACAAGACAGTTTGCATCTTGTATGTCTTGAGGCTCAGTAGTTTTAAATTGTAACTGATTTTTAACATAAATAACTACGCCATCATTTTGATTAAAGTGACGCATCGTAGAAAATGTAGTATAATTAGGTAAAACAGGTAAAGACTTGTCTTCACTGAGCCAACATTCCGTTAAGACCATCGCATCAAATTCTATATCTAATCTTTTTATGAGGACTTGCAATTCATCAAAGTTTTTATTAAGACTTCTTATATTAAGTGTTAATACCTTTAGCTGGTCATTTGAACTTTTGAACAAATCTTTACAACATTCCAATTCATCTACAGCCACAGAATTACCGATATTGATAGATTTATCAATATCCGACGATAATAAATTTATATCTGTCATGGTAGGATAAATTGTGAGTAAAGGCAAAATGTAAATAAGTAAATCTGAGGCAAATGTAGTTTACGGAATGTTGAGCAGATGATGAAATATTAATAATTGGCAAATGAGTCTGTGTGTTAAGTGTGCTGTGTATGAGTGTATCTAGTAAAATATGTTTTTTAAATATAATAAACTTACAGTATGTCTTATAAGATAGTCATTGGGGATTTGGTTCAGGCGATTGCAGAGCTTCAATTTGCTGTTCCGATTTAATCCAGATCATTTGAGAGTCATCCGTTTTTTTTACAAATACCTTGCCTTGCCAGGTCCAGCAGTGTTTATAGTTGTGAACCTTACGCAGGCCTCTGGCCAAAAAGTGTAGTTTCCGGGCACGCGGTGTTAGGGATTCTGAGATAAAAACTGGTTGCTTGTCATTCTTCAAGTTAAGGCACATTGTGTTAAACGTATCTTCAGGGTGTTTTTTATTGTATAGTTTGACTGCATTTAGTAACGCTGCACTTTGTTGGCTGGTCTGGTACTCTACAATAATTGTCTGTTGTTTATTTCTCAATCGCCGTACCTGTTTGAGATTATTCTGCGGTGACGGTAGTTGCAATGAGGTATGTATGCTATCCAGTATGTCGCTTAGGTTTTCATTTTCAACACTTGGAATATTCCTTATTAATTTCAATCTTTGACGCGTTTTGTGCCCTTTGCAAATCGTCCACTTGATCTTCCAGACTGATTATTTTAACCAAAGCATTTTCGTGCTCCGAGGCAATCTTATCAATTTTTTCTTTTAAGTTGTTATACATTCCTGTAGTTTGCTCTAAGATTTTGTCTATGTTAGTATTGGTTTTAATAATTTCCTTGTTTTGTGTCCTTAGTTCTTCAATCGTCTCATGAAACTTAGTATTCTCTGTTTCTCTATCTGCCTTGAAGCTATTTAACATTTCCCTGATTTCAGCTTGAATTGATCTCATATCTTCTAGATCCGTATGTCCTTTGCGTTTTCTAATATTGACATTAGAATACTCAGAGTTCAATGACAGGTCTGGATTCGACAATGATTTATCTCCAGGAGATGAATGCCCGCCAGGTGACATGTTTGTTCTGGTTATTTTGCGTATACTATGCTTCCTTGTCTCTGAGCGCAGCAATAGCTAGGAGTGAATCGATTTAAATCCACACTTGACGATCAATTTACAGCTTACTAATTTAGAAGTTAAGGTTTAATTTCTTATAGCGAATATTTAACTTAAACCAATAAATGCAATCGCGATTCACTGCGGTGTTATCTTGGTGTGCGTCGGAACGAGAATGATAATCATACAATCAGAATAACACATACGCTACACTATTCCCTCAGGAACAGCGATAAACGACTTCTACGCGGACGAAGTCGCGGGCAGAAGCTAGTAATTATATATTTCATACCTACGTACTAACTGATAACATACGTAACATTGTCCAATTAAAATACTGTTATTTAAATGAATATTTATCTGAATGAATAAGTAAAGGACAGATGAGTATACCGTAAATTATGTTTTACTTTATAAGTATTTCTGTATTTTGTTGTTTTTACATACATTTTCATCACTTCGTCATTTCGTTATCAAACCTCTTCAGACAATTATCTATTGCATTATAATTGGAAGAAGATATGTCAAGTGACTAGTAAAACTATTAAAACACATTTTTATTTTAGGGCTGTTTCCAATTTTGCAATTTTTCTAAAATATATAATTCGATCGTGCACTTAAATGTCATTCACTCATTCGTTCGTTCGCTACCTTTTTTGCTATTAGTGCGTTATGTAGCAGTGAGTGTGTGTAACTATTCACCTCAACTTTCGTGCCGATACCTATATGTATACTGGTGTTTTAGTGGACGCTCGAGGTGGGCGTGCACTAAAATTACTATGAAATTGTATAAAACTAATATCAGAAATTAATTCTACATCTTTGTTTTATATGGAAATGATACCAAATTTGCCCTAGTAGCCACCCAGAGAATAGATTTTTTGAAGGAGAACGAGTGGCGATGGGTTCAATATTGATTGTAATATTTTCAGATTTACACTTTTTCCACTGGGAGAACTTAATTTCAATATCATTCCTATCGGCACTGCTATAATGAAGGATGTGATATTAAATAACACGAGTAAATGTCCCGTTACTTACGAGATAGTACTGCCAGAGGAGTACCAAACATACGCAGAAACAACAATAAAACTAAAGGATAATAAGTAAGTAACAGACGAGGCTTTGCAATCAAGATTTTTATTTTCAGCGCACGAAAATCAACAATCATACTTCATTGACCATTGTGTTGTAGACTAGAATATGTCTAATGCTTATGATTTTTCTATTAGGCTTAAACACCCTCCTATGAAATGCGGCAACTTTCTAATCATGAATGAAAATAACTTGATTGCTCCTGGCACGAGCCGCACGATTCAAATGCAATTTTACGCCAGCGGGCCCGGGATGTTTAAAGAAACTATCAAGTTTATAATTAGCGATACGTGTCCCCCTGAAGCTTGTGGCGTACCACTCAGGCTTGTGGGTATTGGAGCCATGCCAACTTTAGATTTTTGGAATATTGAAAACACGTTCCGAGAACATTTGATTATGAAAAATTTGGCAGATTATAAAGTGCCGGAGGTGAGATTATATTTTTATAATTTATTAATTATGAACCCTTTTTTCAAGTAGGTCTATGTCTCACTACAAATATATTCCTTGGTAACTTAATATGAATGAATTAAGGCATATCAGGCAAATTTGTGCCTTAGGGTTTATTACTTACAAGTTATTTCGATTGATCAATAACAAGCATCCTACAATAATATAATTATTATATATGTATGTTATTATGATGTAAAGATTAATGATTACAGTGTGTTATGTATGTAGCAAGTTTTTTAGTAAATACAATGCTAGAAAATTCTAATATAAAAAATGATCAAAAAAATTAATTTATGTAATAATAGTTTACTATTCATAACTTAGTTTCATTTATTGGAATTTTATTTCAAAAGTTAAAGCATTTTAATAATTATTAATAACAGAAGACTGTGTACTTATTGTTAACGGTTCCGCCTTTTTTCAGACGTCTCCGCATTGCGTGTTCGTCGAAAATTCCGTGACTCTTCACTTTTTTTGCGTGAATGTGAACACAACGTTTACGGCGGCGATCGACCTGTACAACAACGGGCTAGTGGCCAGCGCACTCTCCATGAAACTCCTCACCGAATTAAACACAGAAAACGACATCTACTCTCTGGACCGATATGAAACTCATGTAGAACCGTTACAACACAAATGTTTGCGAATTCTATTTAGTCCTAAATCTTTAAAGGTAAATATCAAATATAAATGATCATGATTTTTGAAATACTAACTTATTTTAACCATACGGTAATAACTGTTTTGCAGGAGTACCGAGCCATTTTAGAAATCAAGTTGAATGTTCGCAACAACCAACAACAGGTGTTCAGGGTTTGCTTGATAGGAGAAGGCGTCATACCGCGTATACAAATGGTTTGGCCACCGACTAGACAGTACAAATGTTCGTTACTCCAAATGCCAGTCACTTGTTTGGGCTCCACAAGCAGTCGCGAGATTCGGTTTAAGAGTATATGTTCTGTCAAAAGTGTTGTAGTGTTGTACATGCATCAGTCAACAATCGAAGAAAGAAATGTATTTTGGCTTTCAGCTTCAGAATCGTCAATAAAAAATGTTATTAGGAGTCGAAAAGGTATATTATGACAAATATGAATATTTAACTCCAAAATTTCAAAGTAATTTATCATCGCAACTGTTATGTTGGGAGGGAAGGACACCAGGAGGCCGTTTATCGTAGTGCTATATTTCGAGTTTCCAACTGATCACGCTAATACCGGATTCAAGTATTTCAAGTTAATGTAGAAACTTTACAGATATATATAAAATTTTATGATGTTTATATCAATGTAACAAATAAGCATTTTCATATTAAAACTCAATGTAATAAACACGTGATCGAAATAACATATTTACAATAGTTATTTGTGCAACAAGAGAGGAAAGTTGTTTTTTCTTGCGAGTGTTTATTTTGAGTCCCGAGTAAGCGAAAGATTCTATAATTGAATCACGAGCGTAGCGAGTGATTCTAGTGTTAGAATCTTGAGCGTAGCGAGGCACTCAAAAACACGAGATGTAAAATAACTTTACTCTAGTGTGACACATACAACTTTTCACCTCAGTAGTGAGAACATATTAAAGGTTAAATAAGTTGCCAAAACTGTAATTTTTAGTACAAGCTTTTATTGCCGACTGTACTTTTTTTCACAATCGTCATCTACTCTTCGAAAGGATTCTAATGAGCCTAAAACATCACGGGTTTATCTTGTGTATTTTAGGAGTTGCTTTTGCTACCTTCTGACTCCAGCATCAGATCAGATCAGTGGTACCATAATATTGCATTGTAACCGAAATTACATAAATTTGTGTGCTAAATTTCAGCTCAATCGGTTAAAGATGTCTGCTTCAAAATTGAGTTGCAAGATTCCATCCGGATAAATATACAAATACATACATCAAGTTAAATGAAATCTTGTAAAAACATCAAGTTAACCACATTCATTTAAGTGTTTTATCTGCAACTGCACTGGCTTCATTACTTAATATTTTGTTTAAATAATTTTCATTTTAAAATATATGTACATTTCAAAATTATAATATTTGATTAATTTGTGAGGGTCCGAACGTGGTAGTGGTGTTAAGGGAGTCCATTATGTCCTATTATAATAAATAGATACATATAAATACTTAAATATATAGAAAACACCCATGACTCAGGAACAAATATCTGTGCTCATCACACAAATAAATGGCCTGATTGGGATTCGAACCCAGGACCATTGGCTTCATAGGCAGGGTCACTATCCACTAGGCCTGACCGGTCGTCAATTAAAACGCTACTTTGTCTCACTCCCTGGAGTGACGAAAATAGCAACTTTCCTCACTCTCTGAAAGTGAAGAAAGTAGCACTTTCCTCACTCCATTGGAGTGAGGGACGTAGGCATGTTCAAGCTGCTGAGGTGAAAAGGTATATTACTTATCATATTAGTAACATTTTTTTGTTTATTTAATTAAAAAACTTGATCGTCGTAATCTTATAGTTATATACGAGTACCATAAAACC
The DNA here is from genome assembly GCA_022674325.2 of Grapholita molesta. Lineage (NCBI taxonomy): Eukaryota > Metazoa > Arthropoda > Insecta > Lepidoptera > Tortricidae > Grapholita > Grapholita molesta. Next base: position 13,762,960 of record CP053124.2, on the reverse strand, counting down.
TGTTGTTGTTAATTTATTATACATACTATAATATCCTTACATGATTTTAGATCATAATGAGGCGAGAATAAAGTTAAAACTGAAACCATCTGAAGTAGCAGAAGTTTTAGTTCATTTCAATCCCGTGAGAAGAGGAAAGACAAGTTGCGAAATTCAACTGACGATTGTTGACAATCCTTATGAGTATTTTACGGTAGGTACTATTACCATTTACGAGCTAGAAGTATTCAAATGTATTTTTATTTTCATCATAAACATGCATGTGGAAATCTACAGGTGTTTTGTGATGCTGAAGGATTTATGGAAGACGTAATATTGATGGGGCTAGAAATGTTATCAATGGATACTGACCTAGCGGCATTACATAATGTCACAGAAGAGTAAGTTTTATGTCTTAATTAGCAACTTAAATAATTTAGTTTAGCTTGAGCATAGGATGAACAAAGAACATGGGGCAGAGCTGGATGATCTGTCATGTCATAAACCCAGTAGAACGCAGTTGTATGCATTTTGTTTGGCGATACATGTATGTTAATGTCAAAATGACTCAACGTATGGCATTGTGTCACCTAAAACCAAAAACGGTTTAGACTTTGTAGAATTGTGATTTTCTATAGATATATTCATCCCAGTGTTCTACAAGGGTGAATCGATCCAGACCATGCATGACGTAATGTCACAAAGTTTAAAACCTTTGTGACAATCAATTCGTTTTACAGTACACAAAATTTTTATTTCAATTTTATATATTATTTTGTTTTGTGCAGCACGGACTCTACAGTATCCACCCTTGATAGCAAAAAGAGGCAAGCATCCAAGAAAAAAGATACCAAATCAGGAGAAACAAAAAAATCCAAATCATTTACCAGCTCGGTCGGCTTTAAAAGCGAGACGCCTTGTCTAAAGTATATTTTAGACTTTGGAGGATGTGAATTGAGTATCATGCAAAAAAGGGCAGTCATTATGGTCAATAATTCTGATAAAGTATACAAATTTAGATGGGATCATACACAAAGCATATTTGTGAAACCATCAGCAGGATACATCTCACCAGGCGAAGAAAAGGATTTAGAAATTGTGTTTTTTTCGAGTCAACCAGTCGCAGTGAAGAAGGTTTATTTTATTTTATACTTTCGGAAAATTCTGAAATTGCATATAGGTAATATTCTATAAGACCAATGGTCGATTTTATACTTCATTCCGAGGAAGTCGAAGATATCGTCAGGTTATTTTAGTGCGTTTCCATTGATGGTCACTTCCCTCGGTTTGCAGACCCCGTCAGACTGTGACAGTGGTATGTAGCACATTCATACAATCGTCAGAGCTTACGAACGAATCATTGTAATGTTTTATAGAGAGTAGTGATTTGCCTGTTTGGTGGGACGTGGCCAATTGCAGTTTCTTATTGACATCATGTATTTTTGAATAGAAGGCAGTTTAATACCCAGACCAGTCCACAAAAAGTGTAAATAAGTATTTTGGACAGGTACAGAAATCATGCCTTATGATACCTATTTATTACAGGAATTTATGTTCTGTAATTTATGGTCCGTTAGCGATAATTCACTAACTCTGGACACGAAGGCACCCACTTGGGACAGCAGGCAAACTGTTACGACGTTTGACCATAATAGGTAACCAAACATTCAACCTCTTTAAAAGTTAAAGTTTTAGTCGAATATTAATTGGAAGACAATGTTTTAAATATTTTTAAATCATAAAATTTCATTTGATTGACAAGTCAATTAGTAGTTAGATGAAATCTGTTATGGTAAGTATGTACCTGGGTACTTTTCGCAATTTTTTATTTCATATTGGCTTAAATTATTCAAGACTATATTTTTATAATATTTCACTTCGCGCAAATAATTAATAAGGTACTTATTAGGTAATTATTTGCGCAAAGGTAATTTTTTATAGGTAATTTTGTTGGTAAGGTACTAAATTCTGTAAAGTATTTACTTACTACAAATACGTTTGTGTGCGAATCGCAGTTCTAACTAACTTAAACCTTCATGGAATCAGTATAGGCCTACCGCGAAAATCGAAGTTCTCTTTTCCTCCAATTAAGGCGTCATTAGAGTGACAGAGACAATCGTTCGAAATTTACGAATATCGATTTTTACGGTAGCGCTCCAGTTTGATTCTACCCACAAACGTTATTCCTACAAACTGTAGCAGTTTTCCTAAGGTTTAGTAGTTTAAAATATTTTTGCATGATAACTAGTTATAGACCTCATATGTAATTTCAAGCACATATATAATCGGATATATTTTAAGGGAAACGTCTATAGCTGAAAGAACTGAGCAAGTGATGAATGCACAAGTCACCGAAGGTCCTCGAGTACCGATGGCATCTATCAAAATCATGATAATGTACTCTGTCACAACTGAATATACTAAATATACACACACCCTGAATGAAGAAATTTTACTAAAAAATACGTTTATCTACCAGGTATACAGAGATTTCTTTTTAATAGATAAATATTAACGCATTCACTGCCAACGCCGCATATATGCGTCACCGTGACTTTCACGCAGTGCCTTCGACGCACAGACGCGTTCATAGTATTAAGTGACTTTCACCCAGTGCCTTCGACGCATATGTGAGTTGTAAATTATGAAATGTTCCTCTTACGTCTAAAATGTTGCTTGTTGGATCAGATATAAATGGTAGTAGAAATTATAAGTAAGTAAAATATAATGCTGATGAAAAGACTATAGGTACGCACTTTAACTTATTTCTATAGTGTTCTGTTAGTCGATTCAGTTGTATTCGATTTAGTTAAATTTTATTTATATATGAAGCACAATACATTGCTTACAATCGATTGGTTCAATGTGATTAAAGAATAATTATAAAATATTAATTACCGTGTTTCATTCAAAACAGTGTTTCCTAGAGTTAAAATAATTATATAGTACCAATGCGAACAAATCACTGTCAAATTAGTATGAACTCATATGTGCGGCGGAGGCACTGGGTAATAATCCGTTGGACGCACATATGCGTTTGAGGCACCCAGGAAAGTGCGGCACCTGGCGAATGGCAAGGAAAAGAGGGTGGCAGTGAATGCGTTAAAGGAGATCCTTATACAAATTGCCTGAGCCACACGGTAGATTATTAATTAGATTATGCTGTATTTTCGTAAATGATACATTGGGGTAATTACCATCAATAATTTTATTAAATATATTGTCTTCGGTTGCCGCGATAATTACTCATGAAATAAAACAACTAAAACGGATTAAATCGCGTAGGTATACTAATTTAAACGGGTCCACCCGATGACCACGAACGCTGCTAAAGGGTTCGAAACGTCGGGATGAAGTTTAAATTAGTATACGCGATTTAATCCGTTTTAGTTGTTTTTTCAATTTTATTAAATATTTAGAGAATGTATTTATTCTCGAGATGCGGGTACTAATCCTGCTTCGGACGCCGGTGGCTTTTTCTGAAGTGCATGTATGTCACCTATTTCAATTTGGAGATGTACTTGCTTTGAGTAATTTACTTTCTTTGGTAAAAATTACATCCGTGCCATGGTTACTAATACTAATTCGCCTTTTGGTAGTTGTAGTATTAAATGTGTTTGTGTTTATCAAGATACACGTTATCTCGTTTAAGAAGGTTACTATTACGTTTTGTAAAATCGCTACAAATACGTTTCATATTAAGTAGTTATTAATTGGAAGTGCACTGGGCTAGTGATCCAGTGGTTGTGGGTTCGAGTCCCGCTGCGAGTCAAATTTTTCTATTTTTCTTTCGATTTAAATATCGAAGATATTCGCTATTAGACGTTTCTGCATAATAAAAAATAATTTAAGTAGTATGTTCGTAAATAACAACTTCATTCATACCTTTTTGCAGACAAGAAAATTCGATTTTACCGTAACAAACAGTGGTAACGTGCCTTTGAAAATGACGTGGACCTTCCAAATTGATGACGATTTCCCTACAACAATAGACAAAAAAATGCATAAACAGGTGATTAACACGAGAAAACATATATTTTTTAAAGATTTTGTAGTACAGTATTTTCACTCTTTATTAATGAAAAGTGGTATGTCAAGTTAATAAGTAACAATAAACATAGGCTCTATTTTTAACTGATCTATGCATAATAGTATTGGTTTTTTTTATCAGCAAAATAAGGAGAATAAAGATATGTTGGAATATCCAGTACATCAAGGAACAGATGATTCTAATACTAAAGGTGCGTATATACATAAGACTACTGGAACGACTTAAAAATACACAATATGGAATATTATAAGTATGTTACTTTCAGATCCAGAATGTCCAATATTTGTATATTACCAATGAATACCATAAGTCAGGCTCAGGCGTAATATTCCATAATTTACGGGTGTTACTAAATTACTCTTACTTAAAACTTTGTTTTTTTTATTAGAATCCAGTAAAGAGACTTTGTTTAGTGGAAGTATAGAAAGAGAGAGTGTAGACACCTGGTTTGAAGTCAACTTACCCTTCAAAATAGAACCAGCCAAGGAATGCCTCAAACCCTCTGAACGTCGGGTATTTACTGTAACATTTTCACCTCTAGACGCTTTTGAGTACAAAGTTTTACTGAAAAGTTCGATTGGTGAGTTTCAACAAACTATTTATACAATTATACATTCAGATATTTTATAGAACTTCGCTTTAGAACAATTGTATTACAGATAATCTAGATCCAAATGATCAGAATATATTCTCCAAAATAGAAGCGACGTCTCTGTTGCCATATTGCCACCTGGATATAGAGGAGAGTGATTATATAACCTCCGGAAGGAGAAAAGACACAGGAGTTGCTTTGCCGCAACACATCACAGTCTTGGAATTCAATGTGCTGGGATCAGGCTGCTATAAAAAGTATTATTTTCATATCAGAATAAGTATATTTAATTTGAGTTCCCTATCGAAGTTTCGTTAAACGATTGTACGAGTTTTTATAAACCTACTGTTGCGATTTATCTTGTCACAATAACGTTTTCCCGAAACTCGATATTCAGAAAAACGTTTACCAACGTTTATAAAAATCAAAGTTACAAAATAATTTTTCACCTTAGCAGCTCGAACATGCCTACTTTCCTCACTCCGGGGAGTGATACAAAGTAACTTTTCAATTGACGTCCGGTCTGGCCTAGTAGGTAATGACCCTGGCTATGTAGCCGGTGGTCTTGGGTTCGAATCCCAGTCAGGCCATTTATTTGTGTTCCTGAGTCATGGCTGTTTTCTATGTATTTAAGTATTTATATGTATCTATTTATTATAAATATTATAATAGGACATAATGGACCCCCTAAACACTACTAACACGTTCGGAAACTCAAAAATTAATAAAATATTATAATTTTAAGTAATGAAGCCAGTGCAGATAAAACACTTAAATGAATGTGGTTAACTTGATGTTATTTTTTTTACAAGATTTTATTTAACATTAACAAAACATTTTATTAGTATAAATTTGTATATTTATCCGGGTGAAATCTTGCAACTCTAATTTGAAGCAGACATCTTTAACCGATTGAGCTGAAATTTAGCACACTTATGTAAGTTCGGTTACAATGCAATATTATGGTACCACTGATCTGATCTGATACTGGAGCCAGAAGGTTACACTCCTAAATTACACAAGATAAACCCGTGGTGTTTTAGGCTCATTAGAATCCTTTCGAAGAGTAGATGTCGATTGTGCAAAAAAGTACAGTCGGCAATAAAAGCTTGTACTAAAAATGACATTTTTGGCAACTTATTTAACCTTTAATATGTTCTCACTACTGAGGTGAAAAGTTGTATGTGTCACACGAGAGTAAAGTTATTTTACATCTTGTGTTTTTGAGTGCCTCGCTACGCTCAAGATTCTAACTTAGAATCACTCGCTACGCTCGTGATTCAATTATAGAATCTTTCGCTTACTCGGGACTCAAAATAAACACTCGCAAGAAAAAACAACTTTCCTCTCTTGTTGCACAAATTATTATAATAAAACATTTTAATTTAATATGATAAAATTATATAATGTGATAAAATTATATACAAGGTGTAATAACTTTGTAATGAACTTATTGATGAAGTAGTTTTACGTGAATCGTAATATCGACGCTCTTTCAGGTCGTTCAATGTTGTAAATCCTACAAGCGAAGCGTATGAGTTCACATTCGAAATGGTATCTGACAAGGTAGAGCTGCTGCCTTTCCACTGCAATATGATGAAAGGCTACGCAGAGGGCGGTACCTCTTGTGAGGTCACATTTACCTTCGTGCCCAGTGCTCCAGGGGTATATATGACATGATTGACGTGAAATAACTTGCCGGAGATTTTTTTAAATACATTTTATTACTTATGTACTACTGTCAAAACCGACGATTTTAGACTTTAGATTCGTTACTTTTAAGCCGGGTACTCACCAGTGAGCTGTAACTGTAATCTGTTTGGTTACAGTGACAGGCCGCGAAATGAGTACGCTCGGTCAAAGCGTTCCGGCGACGATGCGAGCCTAAACTGTAACACGCGTACACATTTAGAACCTTGTTACTGTATCACATGCACACATGCTACTGTTACGGCTCGCTAATGAGTGCCCGGCTTTAACGGGCGATCAAATTGACAATCGCAAGTCGATAACGCTAAACAAAACGTAACAATGTGTATGAGAATATCAGAACTGATCTCTTCCATATTAAGTATAATTTTAATTTTATTCGGTAAATGATGTTTGATTAATACTATTAGTACCCTCGATATCATTGGATGACATTTATTTTTGTAAATTCGTGAAATGTGGTACAGAGAAATTATTTTCCTTAGGGAAAACTCGAATCTTTTTCGGATTACGATGACACATTTAATGTTACTCATTTAATACGATAATTCATTGACAGTTCGGGTGTCATCGTAATCCGAAAAAGATTCGATTTCCCTAAGGAAAATAATTTCTCTGTACCACATTTCACGAATTTACAAAGATAAATGTCATCCAATGATATCGAGGGTAATTTTATATCCATTAATATGGAACTTTATTGTTTAGTGTCAAATGCCAAAGTGAAAAATGCTATGTGAAATTAAACAATAAAGTTCCATATTAATATGATATAAAGATATGAAAAAGTCACTCATTTAATACAATCATTGATAGACAATTCGGGTGCCGTCGTATATGTCGATCGAGATCCCAGTTTTCCCGGTGGAAAATAGTTTTGCACTAGGAATGGTTCATATCTGGGCTTATCTTTAGTAAACTTATTTAATATTTTAAGGTTTATGAATCTCAGTGGAAGTTTTCCATACAACAATACAACATAGCTATTAATTTGCTGGTAGTTGGATTGGTCAGAGAACCTGACGTAGTATTCGTACCCGCCATTTTACTAATAAGGAATTCGTTGGTGGGGTTCACAACAACTGACACGGTGATGTTGAAAAACTATGAAAACGAGACCCTAAAGTTTGAGTTTAAGGGTAACTCTTTGTTGAATGAGTCTGGTAAAACACCCGTGGTTATGGAGCCGGAGTGTGGAATTCTGAAGCCTCGCTCCGAAACGCCGATCAAGTAAGTTGGGAATAATAGTAAAGATATTAACAGCTTAACCGAATACATATATGACTTGACATTTCAGATTTATTTACACCCCAGTTGATGACGGCCCTTTGTCATTCAAGATATACTGTAGCATTACTTACATGACGAAGAATTTGACACTGTGCGTCAATGCTCTGAGTCTCTCGATAAGACCCAAAGTAACTTACTATTTAATGGGCAACGAGCATGTACTTGATAGCAAGGCTGTAACAAATATACATTTGGATCAGGTATTAAGAATATAGATACACAAATGAAAGGTTTACTTAGTTGCAATTATTGTAGAATGATTTGTGTTGCACTCCAGCGTGTTGAAATAGGTACCAATTAAGATCATACAATGTTTTCTCTCAGACCGCATCGACCTACACAAGAACGTTAACGTTTCTGCTTACAAACGAGGGTTCATCGACGTTCTTCTACGACTGGGGCTACAACAGCTCCGCAGTGAAGAAGTACCTGACGGTGAGCGTGGAGCCGCGCACGGGGCATGTGGCGCCCGCCTGCCAGGCGGAGTGCACGCTCAGCTTCACGCTCAAGGCTGTGCCGGTGCAAGCCTTCCCTGTGTCCCTCCAGGTACACATAAGGTTTCTAATGGCTCTCACGCTCGGTTCGAAATAATGCGCGGTGATAAATAGTTTCGTAAATCAATCGGATAGGGTGACGGCGCTAGTAGTGGACAAGGAACAAATCATGAACATTAGTGCTTATTCCAAAGGAATCAAGTGTTGTACAATATTAAATTTATAACGTTATGGTTTTTGAATTAAGAACCAAATGTCCATCATTGGTGCCTGTCATCTTAGTATATAAGCTGACTATCACCATACTAATAAGCAATATTTGCCTCTTTTTACATTAACAGCAATGTAATAATTGTCAAGAGTGGCTCGTTAAATAATTCTAGTTATAGACTCAGATCGTCATTAAGGCTTTACTATTAGATAGTGTACAATTGAGTCTTCATTTTGATGCAGATAATGGACGGACCGGAGTACAATATACTGCTTCATTCGGAAATAGAAAAACCAAAGTACCACTTCTCCTGCAAGGATTTCGACTTTGGCAAATGCATCATAAACGCACCGGATAACACGTACAAGAAGAGCATGGCTTTTGTAAACGATGACAAAGTTCCAATTCTGTAATGCTTTATTTGTTTTACTTATCATATCATTCATATCATTTTCATACATTATAAATGTGATTACCAAATTGCAAACTTGTGCTTAACGGTGAAACTTGTAGAGGACAAAACAGATCACTCTTGTTTATTAGCGCGAAATGTTAGTCCATACACAAGTTTTTAGTCCATTAAGGCAGACCCTATAATGCGCTAGGGTGCGTTTACTGAAGGCGGCAGGCAGCAGCTGCTTTGGTCTGAAGTTAGTCATATAGAGTACAGTCACCAGCAGAAGTAGCTAAATGGCCGAGGTGTTCAAAATGAACTTAATACGTCTTTATTGTTAAGAGAACAAGAGCGAGTTAAGATCATTGTGAACACCTGCCTAGCTAAAGATGAAAATTAGGTCAACTAATATGCATGGTTTAGTCTTGTCTGAGAAAAAAAATTGACCCACCGCCACTGATATAGGTAGGATATGATGTGGACATGTAGATCGGCGCAAAGCGAAAAACAATAAAAAGAGTTAAACTTTGTTTTTACTCAGGCTTTATTAGTTATCTGGTAACAGAACAAGTAAAAATCCAACTTCCACCAAATAACGTGATAATTGCCAGCTAAGAGTCTCACGAAACCAGTCGACGCGGATTCAGCTAAAGCCAGTCTTAAAAACCTCTACGCCCACGCAGTGAGCGTGAATCATCAGAGCGGAAATCATCTGGCGGCGTCGAGCGGCGTCGGCCGAGCCGATGTGAGCCGAATGATGTTAATTGCGCTCTTAATACTAGGACGTAGAGTTTTTTACGATCGGCTTTAGCTAAATCGACGTCGACTGGTTTGGTGAGACCCTAAGTCACTGATTATTTGTCCGTGATTGAAACGATCGAATATGTATATATATACATATTCAATCTTGATTAGGTATATACTTCATGGTATATACCTAATCAACGTGGTTTCGTCGCAATTTCGGCGCCGCATCGCTGCAATGCTAATATAGTTATGATTATAGGCTCGCATTGGATTTTGAAACTCTGCCTGAACTTCTCGTGAACTATAAGCCAGTTTCCGAAATTCAGCCCAAAGAGCAGGTTAAGGTGAAGATTTACTTTCGACCAAAACGAGCAATCGAATATGACTTCAAAATAAAATTCTGGGTTAATTCGCTATGTGAAGAAATCGTTACTATTAAAGGAGAAGGTAAAATTAAAAATTGTAAACTTAAAAAATATTAAATTAAACTAAAATAAAATATACAATAAATATATGAATAATCTCGTGGCAATTACGGCAATGGCAGAGATAATTACAATATGTCGTGAATAGTAGAGCTGTATGGATAGTATACTATAGCCACGTATACGACGATGTCATCATTAAAAAATATATTAATTACAGGTGTAAAGTGCCTTTTCGATTTATACGAAGGCTGCGAAAAAAGTTTCGACATGGGTCCAGTGAAAGTAGGGTCTAAAATAGTTCGTGAGATCGAGGTGATGAACCATAGCAAAGTCGCCATTGACGCCAGTTTCATTTTCAAAGACAAGTATCCCTTGATAGATGACACGCTTCATTCGGAGGCAACGAGCGTGTGTCTCGACCCCAGCGCTGGTAATCCGACTGCGGACTGCGGACCTTCGAGGCGAGCCATCAATATTTATTTATAACTCGTATAAACGTAGAGTAAAAAAGTACATGTCAACAACTTAGATGTATAGCCTAGTCGCTCCAGGGTCCAATTTCAATGTATTAGAGGAAGATACGTAGATATTTAACATAAATTGATATGACATTTACATTTGACAGCTACGTATGCCACGACGTGGCCCGTAACCATAGGCCATAGTAGTGTTTTTTTTTTGTGTTCCTTCTCCTTTGAGAAGAATACTCGTATTTATTTAAGTGATAGTAGGATTTGGATACCTGCCTAGGTATCCAAATCCTAATTGTGACTGTTCGTGACTAATGGTTTTTTACGTAGGAATGTATTTTTCGGGAACTAATGTTGATTTCTTTCAAATTTTGAAATGATGGTCTTTATTTAGATATGCATAACTTCTACAAAAACATAATACTTACTGGTTATGTTACAAAAATATAATATACTGTTGGCCTTGTAGCTAGTATACTGCTCGCCTAAATATTTTCCATAACGTATACCAATGGCCCGTTTATGTTGTGATTGGTTTGTTTTACTATGGCAAGCCGACTACAGCTTTTCTTCTATGGAATTTCTATACATCTAATAAACAAATATGTAAATATTGAAATTTCAGAGCGAGTAGGTTTTATATTATGTGCATTCTAGGTTTAGTCTTAATTTCATAATGATATAATTTAACGTTTGTTAGAGCGCAAATGGTGAAGAATTACAACGATGAGAAGATTCGGAATCAAATCGCAATGGATATTCAAAATGCACTGTCGTCACTAAAAGTCGTTCCCAAAGAATGCAAAATACTGCCTTACAGAAAAGTACCCTTGAAGATTCAGTTTAAACCTGTCGCTTTGATCAGTGACTTAAATGTTCAGGTACACTTATTCTTTACCTTAGTTATGTTTACTTTTTACTAAAATATCTAATTTGTATTTAAACTTTCGTGAGACATATTAAATAAATAAAAAATTAACACGGCTCTACTCACGTTTATTTAGTCACTCGCGCGACATGTTTTGGAGAACATAGGCCTCCATTTTCAAGCACCAAGAGTGCGTACTGAGTGTCCGTTCGATTCGGCGATCGCGTCGCCGGCCCGTCGCGCACTGCTCTCCGAAACATGTCGCGCGAGTGACTAAATAAACGTGAGTAGAGCCGTGTTAATTTTTAATTTATATAATATCTAACTAATTGTGCGACTTTGAAGCCCAGAAGGACTGGCGAATGTTAAAATCGTAGGAAATCGTCGGAAGAAAGTGCACGACTGTTGGGAAGCATGAGATAAATATTTTTTGGCCTAATACGATAATACGATTACTAGTAGGCATACAAATAAATGATTCATTCATACATCGGGGTTTTCGGAGCCGGAACGATTTGAGAAATAGTAGAGATAAACAGATAGTTAGTCTGAGAAAATATTATACTAGATACCTATGTCTAATCTACCTTTCTGCGAAGTGTATACCTACACTCTATGACACAGTTTAATTTAATTCACATAGTAATTTAGCTTTACTACCAAACCTCGTACGATAACAATAAAAATAACTGATTAATTACCTGCAGTAAATTTAGTAGGTGACACGAAATATAATGTCAATCTTGACACCGATATCTATGAATATTTACTGATAGTGATAAATGAGTAGGGACTTAACTGAAGTGGTTGATAATGACTTTATAATATATGTACCTATATTTATGATTATTTTTTATATTTTTCAATTGATTATTCATGACGTAGAAACCTGCTAAAGTACATTCTGTTTTTCAAGTCAATACCTATTCTTGGACTTATGTTATGTCAAACGTTCCCGCTCCGAAAACCCCGATGTATGTATCATGGTATTCATGGTAGATATTTTGTATGTTTATTTATTCGCACTAATATGATGAACGAATGGGATTCTATTTTCGATTTGCTAATAAAGTAAAACCTTTTAATTATTTATCTATACATATAATTACAATTAAGTATAAAAACATAATAAAGAAAATAAAAATCCTAACAACTTAACCTACTTAAACAAAATTAGAGATAAAAAACTTGGCCCAAATTGCTATCAACGGGCAAGGTGCCCAGAAGGCTGGCTGTATTCCCACGCTGGATAGCGATGGCTGTCCGCTGTGCAAAACAGTAGCCAGCCCTCTGGTCACCCGAGGCTTCCATTTGCTAGTTGAACATGAGGGTGTTGAACATCGAGCGGCCGCTGGTGCGGCTGAGCGGCAGCGCCACCGGCATGAGCCTGCACCTGAGCCAGGACTCGCTGCAGTTCGGCCGCGTGCGCATCCGCGGCTGCAAGGTTCTCAAGGTCATGCTGCTAAATAAAGGGGACTTCGGAGCCAGGTGAGGCTGCAGCTTGGACAAGTATAGTCGCCATCAGATATATCGGAGCTGTGGTCACAAATATTTGTCCATGTATTTTATCGCTTTGACAATAGAGGCGTTGTTCAGATATTTGTGACCACCTCCACAGCTCCGATATATCTGATGGCGACTGTACAGTCACGTACAAGAATTTAGCCGCATAAGCGATGTCTCACGATGATTTTCATTACGCGGCTATGTGGCGAATTGTATGTGGCTCAACAATCCTTTTACCGTAATCGCGTAACTGTACTTATATCTAGCTTACTGAATGTTTCATTTGTCAATTTGCTTGCTATTAAAATCATATCATGTATTAAGAAAGCAATGGTATTGATTGATTTTTGTACAGGTTTTGGTGGCAGCCCTTGATGTCCAACGAGTTTGCGATATCGCCAATGCAGGGTCACATTGCGGCACACACAAATGTTACGTTCACGATTACCTACAACCCTAAAAGCCACAATCCGTTTGTTAAAATATGGGTAAGTCATTGAAGAAATGGTAAATTGCCTGTTTTTCTAAACTTACTAACCGTAGGGCCTGTTTAAGCTATCGCGCTATATTTTTGATGCCTAAAATAACCGCTAAATTAAAAAACAAAGCATAAAACTTAAGCCAAATAATAACGCTCTCAACTCAACGATAGTGCTCTATCGGTAAGGGAGCCTTTTTAGCTTTTCGCTATCAGGCCGTGCTGCAGGTGGGTTGGGATCGTATGGTTGCTGAAGCGACCTAAAAATCAAGATTCAATTAGACATTCAAAAGTCAGCTGATTAACAAAGTCAGTGGAGTCCAACGATGATGGGCCAGGGCTCTGTAAACCGGGGGAAACGGAGCTACTTCGCTACGGCGTAGCGCGAGTAGCGTAATTAACTAACAGCAAAAGTAACCATGTCCAATAACCACGACGCGAGTAAAATTAATTATCAAGTAAATTATTAAAAAGTATTAATTACATAGGTTTTTTTTTATTAAAAATAAGTTACTGTGAAAATGTTCATTTTTGGTACAAATTTTTACTGCCGACTACAATCATCAATTACTCGTCAAGAGGATTCTAACGAGCTACACGATGGGCTTATCTTGTGGATAGGAGTTGTTACGGCTACCTTCTGGCTCCAGCATTAGATCAGATCAGTGGTACCATAATATTGCATTGCCCCTGAACTTACATAAGTGAGCTAAATTTCATGTGACTCTTGTAGGCGAGCTGCAACATTGAGAATTACGTTCCTCAAGAGCTGGCTATGTACGCCGCGTGCCTGGACACGGGCGACGTGGCGGCCAAGACCATGTACATGGAGTGCCCGGTGCGCGAAGTGGCGACCAGCTATTTGCCAATTACCAACCCGTGAGTTCGTGCAGGTTGTTAGTATCATCATCATCATCATCCTATTTCAGCCAAAAGTCGTACACTGCTAGACATTAGCCTCCCCAAAGGATCGCCGAACGACCAGTTCTGCAGTATGTCTCTAGCGGTTTACCGCGACCTTCACTAACTTCTCGGACCACCGTCCTACCTACACTACCACCACCCACACTGCGTCGTCTGGTACAGTCAGCGTCATATAGTTGGTAGCATCCAAAGTACCTACCTACTCATAAAGTTTGGTACGCCATAGAATTTATATGGTGTACCGAACTATTTGACTACTTTGAATGCTGTCAACTAAATGACTCTGCCTGTACGTGGTGGTCAATCAAGTAGTTTTTGGCGCCATCGGCCCTCAGTACTTCTGGTAACTCGTTTTTCTGCATATTGCTCTTTTATTGTCTCCGATTCGCACATTCACGTAACTCAAGATTCATACAAGAAATAATTCATGAGTTTGGGTTATAATCTCTGCTCATCGTGGGCGTGTTAGATGAAAACTCAGTTTATTATAGTCATAGCTTTGTCTGCGGCGCGGTAACCGTAAAGATTAAAATACATTCATCGTTACACGAACCATTATGTGTAGGTATTATATTATTATCTCTTATATATTTTCTTGAAGAGACAATGTTGAATTATTTTAAAACTGATTAAAGAACCGACGGGTCATGGATGGTGATGTCCGAAGTACCTCCTGGCCCGTTTTCGACGTTAGCGCAGTGCAACATCGAACCCAACTCGGTATTCGACATTCCGATCTATTTCAACCCGAAAACCATGGGAAGGCACGAGGTAACTAATTCAGTTTTTGAAATCTTACCTACCCCAAAGGTATCTTTGCGAAATAATATATATGTCATGGACCAAGTGATAACTTGGGTATTATTGAAAATGCCCGGGCATTATGAAAACGCCCAATATCAGAGGGCAATTTGATTATAAATATTCAAATTATTAAGTTGACCGGACATTATTAATAATGTCTATCACCTATTGGGCAAAATACTAAGCTAATAATATCGACCAAATGACAGATGAGTTATATATTATACCTCTACATAATGCTCAGGCATACATTTTTGAGAAAACCCCCGGTCCATCATTTTTCATACAATTAGTACTGAGCTTGGACAATCATATTAGGGCAAAACAGAAATTCAGTCCCAGAGTCACCGGTAGGTACGACGACGAGCGAAGCGAGGAGGAGTGTTAGGTTTTTGCGTTCACAACACAGCCGACTGGCTAAGAAAAAAAAAACCGTTTAACACGTGTCACGAGTTTGTTTCTCTCCCCGACCAAATCCCCAACCCCCCTTAAATTGCCCAACGACGATGTAGCAGTATTCATAATGACCAGACAATGTGATAAATATTGAAGTTTAGCTTGTCACTTGCCACTTGGCCCAGTATAGCCAGTCATTATTCATAATGCCCGGGCATTACAAATAATGCCCGTCCTTATCACTTGGTCCATAACATATAGAATATCAATTAGTAGGTATATACTTCGGTAATAACTTTAAGTTTAGTACGTAATCTGAAAAAAGAGTACTTAGTGGTTTTTACTTTATTTATGACGCAATCCCTTTTAGTATGAGAAATAATTGAAGACCTACTCATATAATGCTTTTGTATAAATATGTATGGACTCCAGTAAGTAATTGAGAGTGTTGAGACCATCAATTACACCGTAATGATTAATAACTAATATAGTGTTATTGTTACTAAGGGCATTTATTTGTGTATGAGCACAGACTTTGTTCCTGAGTCATAGGTGTTTTCTGTGTATTTAAGTATTTGTACATTATATATCGTAGGCTGAGTACCCACAACACGAGCCTTCTTGAGCTTACCGTGGAGTTCAGTCAATTTGTTTAAGAATGTCATGTGTTATTTATTTCTTTATTTATTTTTACAGAAACAATTGTTGTACACAAATTTAGGCGAAGGCGCACTTTTCGTGACAGTACTTGGTGTAGGACTTCCCCCCAACCCAAACGGATCGATAACCATCAACGTGGCTGCTAAGGACGTGCACACGGAACTGCTGAAAGTGTATCATATCACTGAGGTAAGTAATGACCTTGGTAATGACGATATATTTATTGACGGATGCAACATGTTTTTAACTGTCATCTAATAAAATCAACATGACATGACATGATCATAATCTACTAAGCAACGAATCCGGTATTGGTTAGAGGTATTGCATATTTTAAATAGTGAAAAAGACAAAAACGGAAGAAGAATAATACCTCTAATAATAATATAAGATAACAACGCAGGGCAGCTTGTGGCGAGCTGTTGGAGAGTAGCGACTCCACGTACCTGAGTGCCCCTGGGGTGCCCTGTCGGACAGGTGGGACAGGTCCCCTGCCTCTGGCTTGCCTTCACCGGCCGTCCAGAGTGGGGTCGCGAGAGCTGCGTTCTCGAGGGTAGATGTGGAAACCTAAGTGGCGAGTTGGCTATATGTTTAAAGTCCAGTGACACCTCTCTACCCTTAGCCCTATGTACCGGTGTTGCCCTTGAGCCATCTTTGATGTCGCTTTTTGTGGGGGCCCATCTTGCATAGGGCGAGTCACCGTCTGCCGGAAATAAAATTTAATACCATTTTATTAGGCAGACGTCCGGTTTTTTATCCAATAGCCCAGTAGCTAGTCCATCCTTTCCACCAAATAGCCTAGTACATTCTAGATTCCATTATAACTCAATAGTCCTTACACCATGGCGGGTGCTGTCTCTGTGCGCGTCCCATGATACGGACAGGGGCAACATCCGCTTAGTGTACCCCTTACATTTCATTAAATTGTCGAAAGGGCCTCTGCGCGTTGGCTCGATCTGGCTCCGCGTACGCCTCCCAAATGTCCGGAACACCATTGTTCCGTGTACGGAAGAGACATACATATAAGATAATAATATGCACATAACGCAATAATGCAGGTATACAAATACTTACTAGGAAGACCCAACCTTATTGTTATTTATATTTTAAGTAAAAGAAATAAAATATTTTTAAATTTTTTCATAAGGAGAGGTATTCTTAGTTTGGCAATTCAAACCCCACAGGTACGAATCAAGAATAAGTGGGTGAAGATTAGAACCCCACCTTACTAATAAAACGGGTACTGCTTTCATTTTAGATTAGAATTTGCTTTCTTTAAACTAAGTGTTTATTTCTACGTGACATCTTTTTTTTTTTAAACAAGTTTGACCAGCGTTTGACCTCAGTCGCACCTGATGGTAAGTGTCGACGAGGTCGAGGGTGTAGCACGCTGGTTCAGTGACAGCCTATATTCACTCTTGCCTTGAAGAGACCTAAATTATATGTTTCCGGGAATACAAACGAAGGGAGCGAATTCCAATCCCTAGCAGTCCGCATTAGGAAGGTAGAAGCGAACCGCTTTGTGGGAATGAATGGAATATTCACAACGTAAGGATGAAACCGCTCCCCTCGCCTGGACGTCCGGTGGTGGAACGGATATGGCGGAATTAAATCGTGCAATTCCTGTGCACACTTTCCAAAATGTATTATGTAAAACACAGACAAACTAGCAACGCTGTGACGGTGCTCAAGGCTCTGTAAACTACCGCACGCTGACGCGGTAATTTCATTTCTGCCCTTTCCTAACTCAGTCCCCGGAATCCTACGTGGTGTCGACGGAGATAGTGAGGATAGTCCCCGAGAAATTTGAGGGTTTCTACGAGATCAACCATCCGGAGACCGTGAAGGTGTGGGGCGAGACGCACGCCACGTGCCGCTGGGACTACGTGTGCTACCACGAATGCGAGATGCACATGAAAGTAAGGCTAAACTAACAGTTCGGCGAACCCAATACATCGTTATCCACGCATCCATCACTTCTCATTTCACTTAGCGGTGTTTTCATATTTTATCGTAACCTTAGGTGGCGGGCCAGCTTTTTGTCAAAATGATTGATAGATTAAATTATTTCATCTTCCGCATCAGCGAACACTGAGCTTAGTATTAGATTTTACTAACATCACATCTTCAACCTCCTGAGCTGTTTCCACTAGAGCTGGGATTCTCGAAAATATGTGTGTAAATGATGAGAAGTAATTGTATTGGCTTATTAAAACTCCTCATTATATTATTCGCACGTTGCTGACTAGTGACTTGCGTAACTGTAAGAGTTGTGCGCAGGTAGTATTCATAAACAAGGAGACTCGCGAGTACCAGTTCTACGAGATCGTGGCCATCGTCGCGCATAGCGAGATCGTGGACACTCTGACGATGACCGCACGGGCGCGCGAGACTGTTCAACGAGAGCTCATCGTAAAAAACCCGCTAACAGTGGCGGCGGGCTTCTTCGTGCGATGCCAGCAACTGGACTGCCCTAACTCAATAGATGTGGGAAGGCAATCACAGGTCATAAACCAAATTTCTATTCGTTAAGCCCCATTTAGACCAGGCAAGATACGATTTTTTCGACATTGCGAACTATCGGCGTACGGCGAATTCGGTCGCTTTATATAACCCCGCAATGTAATGAAAATCGTATACCCACAAGTTCTTGCATGGTCTAAATGGGGCTTTAGAGTGAGATGCGTAAAACCTTATGTTAGACGGATATTAACCGCGATACTGCTGTGGGCCAATCTGTGTACCACTATAATATGTATTAAGGTAATTTCGTAATTTCAATTACCTACATTTTTTATACGACTGCTGATAATCCCGAAAAATTACTCTTACACATGATACTTAAATAATTTTCGGAATCATCATCCGCCAGTTTTATTCATTCGGAATTACTTGATATATCATTACGATATATGTAATGATATATCGTAATGATATAGATATTTCATAACATCTTCATATTTCTTATAGGCGCCACTCGTTTTGTCTTACTCGCCATTGGTAGTAGGAGAAGGCGAGGAGTACTTGGAGATCTACAACAATTTGATTGGCACATTTGTGTACAAGGTGATACTCAAGTGCTTGCCAGCCAAGGCTAAAGAGTTGGATATAGACACGCCGATCGGCACCCGGGTCCCGTTGCGGCTTCGAGTTCAAAATAGAAGTCATGTCAAAGCCGTTTTCACCGCCAAAGTAAGCACCATTATGATTTAACTTGTGTTTTAGACGGAGTTCGGCTACGGTCCCCATAGCTTAGCGACGCGATGGTATAATATTTATGGATACACACGATACGATACAACAACATCGACAGTATGGACGCGTTATGAACTTCCCTTAATACCTAAACCTGCTCCTGAGTTAAGAATAGCTCCTTACTAACATTATTCTTTGAAAGATTGATACGAACAAAGTGCTAATATATGTATGTATGCATTTTCTCAATACCTATTATTGTATACATATTTTACCTTCACTGTACAGTCGACACGAGAAGTAGCTACGCAGGAGACTTCACAGCTATTGTTGTTTAAATTTGTAGTCTGTATTGTGCTGCTGACCGTAGTAGTAGGTCGGTATTATTTACTGTTTCATTTTCCAAGGTGTCCCATCCGGCAATCACGACTGACAAAGAGTACTTCCTCGGGCCGTCAGAAAAAGGAAAGTTCCTCGTGTGGTTCGAGCCGACTGAAGTTGGGTTACAACGTTGCACGGTTTCGTTCGACTCACCGGTAGCTGGTGAATTCGTGTAAGTTTCAACTTCAGGGATTAAAGACTGCCGCAATCTCGCCATATGCATACCGTATAGTTAGTAGCAACCAAAGTAGCGAAATATATCGGACATAGGATTTGTAGAGCAGTTTTAAAAATAAGTAACTTCCATTATTAGTTTTAATGATTAGTTTAATATTTTCAGATATCACATAAACGGATCGGCTTCAGTACCAAAGCCCCAGGGGCCTTTCGAAATTAAGGCCGGTGGTTTCACAACCATTACGTTTAAAAACGTATTTATGGATAACAAAAGGTTCAAAATATCGGTGGACAAACAAGAGTTTTACATTAAAAATTCTATTGAATTAATACCACCTAAAAAGGTAATAATAATGTTAACACTAATGCATTTTTTACGTGCGTCGCTACACACGCACACGACAAAATTATCAAACACTAGCATAAACTATATTCACACAAGTTCAAGAATTATGACCGGCGGCCGAGTAATTTTGGCAGAGGGGAAGAAATGTAGCCATTAACGCCTGTTAATGGCTACTCTTTATTGGTTATATCCTCCTAGGTGTAAACCTTCTTGAAATTTAGTTGGGACACATCAAGCTAAAGGCTAATTGCCATTGGCTAAAACTAAGCTGCAAGCGAAAGCAACAACCTTTATGAAACAAATGCGTATCCAGTATCCAGTGCGCACAGTATATAGCGGCTGTTAAAATAAAACTTCTTTAATTATTACTAGCTTATACCATTCAGAATACGTTGATGTACAATTTAAATGCCCATCAGATCACAGTCAATTCGTTAGTACCTTATGCATGTTTACATTTCTTACTCCGATACATCTGATGGGTAAGGAGTAAGTCATACAACTGAGAAGTGTGTAATATTGTAGGACACGAAGGTAGAGGTGTACCT
The DNA here is from genome assembly GCA_022674325.2 of Grapholita molesta. Taxonomy (NCBI): domain Eukaryota; kingdom Metazoa; phylum Arthropoda; class Insecta; order Lepidoptera; family Tortricidae; genus Grapholita; species Grapholita molesta. The sequence goes on along the minus strand of CP053124.2, from coordinate 13,742,311 downwards.
GAGCGAGCAGTGGGTGGGCGGCGCGCCCACGGGCTGCCTCACCATCGAGCCCCTGGACACGCCGGAGCCGCGGGCCCAGTGGACATACTTTTTGCAAGGAATCCTATAAGTTTCATATGTATTTATTTAGTTTCTTATTGTTATTATTTCGTTGATACTAAAAATATACATTTTGCAGAATTTTATTACAATTTTTTATTCAATTTCAATATTCGTATGGCACACTAAACTATCGTAAACTTGTGTAAAACAAACCAACGACTGCTACGATTTGGTATAAGTATACCATAAAACCAGGAGATACCATTGTTCACAGAGCTGGTCACAATGTCACAATATATCTTAATTTAGTTAAAATACTGAATAACCCTAGTTGAATAACCCTATTCAACTGTTAAAAAGCTTAACGATTATTGGATCGTACCAATTTAGTCACTTCATATCAGGGACGTACGTTGGTTGAAAACAGAACTAGTATTCCAGAATTATATTGGTCATTACTTGTTCCGTATTGTCCGTTATTGATTGAACCTACAATAACCACGAGCTCTCGTATGAAGTTGGATGCTAGCAGGGATCTGGTACCTAAATGACGGAACCCTGGGTACCCCCCAAAGACGTTTAGTAATCTTTCCCTTGTTAAACTTAATTGTATTCAAGATACATTGGACAAGGCTACTGTATCATATCGATCACACGTCACACTAAGCCTCCTGAGGGTTCCTATTTTCGACTACTTTTTTTACCTGTACAAGTAATAGTAGAGCTTGTCGAATAAGGCATTAGCTACACCCATCACGCCCGGGGTCGCCCATGTCCCAGCAATAGACGATCGTGGCTGATACTAAATAGAAGGGTAAATCGCCAATATCTGGCCTACTTATAGGTACTAGAAAAAAAGTTACTACTAACTTTTTTTCTAGTACCTATAAGCATAAACAAAACAAAGATATATGTACGCGTTGACTTGCGAACCCGTCAATTTGGTGGTGCGTTTCTTTTTTAAAAGACTAAGGATACAAAACTGAAAACATATTTTAGATTTCGACGTACAAATCTACTCATATATATGTTGAGTAGCTTGAGGTAAAATTATCACATAGTTAATTAACTTAATTTCTGACTACATCCAGTCATACTATTCTAAACACTACTCTGTAACCGTATTGTTAAGAAATAATAGCAAATTTATATCTGTATGCCAGCTTTATTACCAATCATTAACACTTAAATCTTGCACTACATCATCTCCGCCTGGTATATCATCGATGTCGTCGACGGCAGCTTTTTTGCTAGACTTTTTCTTTTTAAACTCTTTTTTCTTTTTATTTTTCTTTTTCCGTGGAGGTTCATCGTCTTCGCCTTCCAGTTTGAAGTGGTCGTTCTCATCCTCGCTGTCAGACGGGAACAATACCGTTGGGCCCTTACTCTCCGGTTTCATATTATCTTCTGATATTTTCGCTCTCTTTATCATTGGTAGCTCTCCGGCAATGTCATCATTCTTGGAAACTTTCTTTCTCTTCTGTATCTTATTGATCTTGCTCCAGCTCTCGTAGAATGTCTGTAAAGGCGTACCTTTGGTACTGATGCTGGTCTCCCATGCCGCGACCATCTTACTGTCGCTCAAAGAAAAGCTGATCTTCGACCTTTCGCGTTCAATGAACCTGCTGTTCTCTTCTACTTTCTCAAGTAGTTGGCGGAGTTTTTTAGTGTAATTGGATACCGAGCAAGTTTTCAGGAACTGTTTAATCTGCAAGAAGAAATAAGCTTAAAAATATTCAGGAATTGAAAGGTTGAAGAGTATTGTTATGTTTATTTATGTAGGTATTTTTTTATGTTACATATATATTTTTATTTTTATTGGAACAGCGTATATATTTTTTGTAGGCGTGCAGTTCTCATACAAATTCTAGCCAGTAGGCAGTCTGGTTGTACCAACCCTAATTGGAACATAATGAAATGTTAATAAACTTATGGGCACCCTTCTGAAAGGGCCAGACTTGGGCAACTTAGGATAGTTATTTAGTGTGTACGAGTATGTACTGTACATTGTACAGTCAGCAGCAAAAGTTGTTAAGCGACCCAGGTGTTAAGAATGATCTTGATACGCTCTTATTATCTTAGACTGTACGTCAGCTTGGTCTATAATTAAAATAAACTGACCTGAATGATAGCAAGCAGAGAAAGGTCAGGAAAAGCGATGGAGTGAGATTGGTTGGCCATGTACTCCAGCAGCAATCCGTAAATCCGCTCAATGACAGAATCCTTAAATCCATTTTCCATAAGCTGCGACTTGGCCAGCCGCAGCACGCACGACAAGTCCAGTGGCTTCATAGAAACTTTCTTGTGCTTTTTGTTAAAGTCGTATGATGTCAATACCTAGAAAACAAAATTGATTAAATATAAGTAAATATTTAAATAAATAAAGATTCACACAGTTGGGTGTAAAGCAAAACTGTGTTATTTACAACCCCAATTAAATATGTGCTATGGTCCCCCTGACTACAGAGACGCCTAAGTGTTTTAGTTCCATGGATTATTTGTAATTACTAATTGGGACCGTAAAAACCAATCTTATATACTAATAAATACAATTGCCAATCTTACCTCTAGCAGAAAAGGCAGTATAGGTATAAAGGTGTTTGATTCCTTTGATAAGTGTATTAATATTTCAACACAGTGGAAACGAACTGGATAGTATTGATGTGTGGGAACCAGTTTAATGGTGTTTGTGATGACCATTACTAGTGGGTACACCAACGGCTGCAGCTGGGGCTTGTTGGCCGTGGCTCCCAGCAAGTCCGCCCACAAGTGCACTGAGTTCACAAACTGCCAGTTGTACACTGCCTGTCTGTTTTCCACTTTTTGGACAACAATAGCATTTCTCAAATGGATGGCCAACTGACGAATATACAAGAAAACATGCTGATACGACACATTCAAATCCAAAGTAAACATCTCTACTAAGGACCTCCTCATGAAGTTGATGCTAGGCCAGGTTGACGGACTCACAAACTTGCAGTTTTTCACGTAAGTCATGTACATGGCTTTCAGCACAAGATCTAGTAAGGCTGCCTGCTGGTTTCTTGTAATTCTGAGTATACATAAGAAAGCCAGCACTCTCACAGTCTCTTCCCCTCTACTCCACAGAGTGATCAGTTTCTTTAAAGCATGCTTGGATATTCTGCCAAAGCAGGCTACATAGACAGACATCTGGTGCAAATGTTTGAGAAGGACTGTGAGTATGTTTTCAGATGTAACTGAACCAAGAAGCTTGAGTAAATCATTTAGATAAGCTACCAGAGGAGCCTTTATTTTGACAAAATGTTTGCATTTTTGTGGATCTTTGCCTGATTGCTCCATTCCCAGATACTTTTTTATTGCAGCAGGAAGATACAGCACACACATTTGAATAACTGCATTGAACACTGAAGAGCCTGAAAAATACAAAATTGAATTAGATTTCCTTGGGTGAATATTCTTTAAGATTTAGGTCTTAGAAAGCCATAATTGAGTTACTTCAACATTTTCTCTTAACAAATGTAACTTAGGGCTGGAATGGTTTTCTAAATTGCAATATGTAAAGGTATCTTTTTGGTAAATATTGATAATGTTATTTTAAGAGAGCAGCATTATTCTTTATCTGATGCAAATTATTGAATATGCATTTAGCAATCACAATTTTCTTTTATGTGAAAACAATGTTGTGCCTGCTAGATCATGGTGTGTTATGCAGTTCAACATTAAGGTTTGTACCATAGTTTATACTATATAAACATAATATACTAATAGATGTTATTATTTTGTACCTTCCACTTTGTATTCTCCCTTGGAAGTGCCATCATCACTGGTGGCCCTCAACATAGCTGCATTGAAAGCTTTAATGACTGAGTTCAGTGTTGCAATTTTGATTTTCTTTTCACTTTGTAATTGTTCCTGCCACTCAGCCACCATCTTTAGTGTAATTTTTCCTCTAACTTGTACATCCTCCTATAACAGTGAGAAAAACATGAAAGTTACTTCAGCTTCAGATTATATAGGAAAATCAAATCCAAGGAAAGAAGTAATAACATTGAAGATTAGGTCAGGCATGCAATAGTTATGCTAACCATAAGTTCATATTAGGTTTTGTTCTACTTCCAGCCAGAAAACTGTCCAGGTATAAACAGATTAAATTAACTAAGAACAAATCATTTTTTTATAATTATTAATTGTGTTATATCTATGTTCTTAGTTGCATAGATTGCAGCTCCATCTCTCTAGCTATATCAGAAAGAAAAAAAGTGATTTGAATAGGGGTTACAAGCACATAGTGTTGCACCATAGAGATGGTAAACCAAAAAACAATTAAAAAATAATTAAGATTGGATATAGAGGTATATGAAAAATTTTAACAGGTTCCAATTTATCTGGGTGGTCTAATTGATCAGGGTGTAGCCGTGAAGGCTGGAGATGCAGATTCAAATCCTGCCTCAGACTCTAGACGCCCGGGAGAAATTTATTTCAATTTACAGATCAATTTAAAACCAAGGTAAACCCCTAACACACATATTATCATCTCTGATTTTGTTTAACAGTTTGGACCTTAACTGAGGATCATTTACACATTTAGTTAACATGCTCAAGGACCATTGAATTTCTTCTGTGACTAACCTCGAAGTCACTCTCGTCACTGTCAGCCTGTAGTGGACCCGGTGTGTGCACTGACGCATCCTCCTGGTCTTCCGCATCTGACTCCTCATCCCCAGATTCCCCAAAATTAAGCAAATTCTCATCATTTTCTTCCAGGAAGTTGTAAAAGTCTGGATCAATTTTTTTTAGTTGCTCTAGTGACTTTTTATGTGTCTCAGGATCCATTTCCTCATTGGAGTCTGAAAACCACCAAACGTTAATAAAATTATGAGTTTGTTGGGAAATGAGGAAAAATATTATTTTATAGAAGAGTGTTTATTATTTTAACCTAGTTCTTCTTCTTCAACTTCTGGCATTTTCACAGGTTTTGTTGTCTTTCCACTCTTTGAAATGGATTTGTTATGCGTCTCTGGAACTATATCTTCACTGGAATCTGGAAATCCCCAAATAGAGAATTTAGAATTTGTTCCCAAAATGTTTTAAAGTATGTATTAATATTAACGAACCTGATTCTGCTTCTTCCGATTTTTGAGTTTTTAGAGGCTTTCTTGACTTGCCATTTTTTATGATGGGTTTTTTACGTGTCTCCGGAACGATGTCTTCACAGAGTTCTACAAGTCGTGAAACGGGTTAGAATTTGTTTATGAAAGAATCTACTACTTTGAACGGTGTGTTTGTATTTACCAACCTGATTCTTCTTCTTCGTCAGAATGTATATTTTTCACCGGTTTCTTTATTTTTCCCTTCTTCATTTTTTAATTATATCTGTATACTGACAATATTGTGTTACACGCGGTCGTGCACAGCATGTGAGGTTGACAATTGACAACTACTTGACAAATCTAAGCATTGCTTATTTTGACAATGACAGTTCACTGAAAAGAAAAACCGTCGACTTATTTGAGCAAATGTTAGTGATTTCCACATCATCTGAGAAATATAATATTTCATGAGAGCATCAGTTTAGTAAACGAAATATGTAAAACGCCTTAATCAAGCCCGCTATTGGTTGTTATTGCGTCAGTAGTGTCAAATTTAAGTCAATACAATAGTAAGTGTCAGTATTTTCTAGACTACACTACACGTTCACTGCAAGACAAATTGCAAGTTGTTTTTGTTTCACAAACAGCGGCCGGACAGCGACCCGTCGAAAGCCAAGATACTACGCCTCAATCAATTTTCAAGTATATTAAAATCCAGTATCCAAATCTTCGAAAAGGTACACGAAAGTTTTCACCGACAAATTTCTCCGCCTTACGTCAGTTTATGGTGAAATTCAGATTTCAGATTGATCTGATCTATTCTTATTACATACAGGTTGCATCACGATGTTGTCTCGCATGTGTGTTGCTCGTTCGTCAGCCACTGTAACCCAAGTCCTAAAATCACCGGTTCCTCAAAAATTGGTGCCCAAGAATTATGTTATCACTATCAGAAATTACGCACGAGAACCGCGCTCCCGCGTCGCGACAAGGACTCACCAGAGTATTTGGGAAAAGTTAATGGCTCCTGCAGGTCCTAACGGTGAGTACGAAATTTATGATTCTTAAATTTTGACACAATATGAGCACTTGACATATCAGAAGAGTTTATTCCAGTAGATATTAAAATAAGGCTTTCCTATTTTTTAGCATTCGGAATTGGAAAAGGGGCTTTGGCTGGTGCATCAGCTGTTGGTTTGGGTGCTCTTTGTTACTATGGCTCTGGTGTGAAACCAGGAACTTTGCAGGAGGCACAGTGAGTTATTTGAGTTATGTTATTTATATCTTATCTGTTAACAAATGTTCAACAGATTTATTCTGAATGTTGTTTATACCTTCCTTATGTTATTGATGTGCCTCTATTATATTTTGTTCAGCCATATGTATACTATAGCCAAATGTAGCTGATGAAATAGCTAATGCTGAACAAAAGTAGTAATTTTATATATGTGTTGTTAAATATGTTTATGTTTTATGTGGAATATGTGTTTAAATCACAAATTTTCTTTTAGTCTCTGGCCACAGTATGTCAAAGATCGCATCAAAGCAACTTATGGATACATTGCGGGATCACTGGTGATCACAGCTGGGAGTGCTATCACAGTTTTCAGAACACCTGCTCTCCTAAATCTAGTTGCCCGCAATGGATGGGTGGTAAATATAAAACAAACAACGTTTTGTATAAATTTTATTGATTTATTTATTTATTTACTACATCAATTTTTATACAGCTAGCTGCAGAATGGTAATATTTATTACCTTTTTGAATCCATTCATCATATTACATCTATTGTGTTTAAATTGATACTGGTCATAAGTAACTGGCACTTACTGTTAGTAATGCTTATAATTTGAAGTAATGTAAAAATTCAAATGTCCAGATTAGAAATGAAATTATTATAATTTTACAGTCTATAATCATAACAATGGGTCTCATGATTGGATCTGGAATGGTGGTGCGAGGCATGGAGTACAAGCCTGGCTTCGGTCCCAAACAGCTGGCTTGGATAGTGCACACGGGTATCATGGGAGCGGTCATTGCCCCAATCTGCTTCTTGGGTGGTCCAGTCCTTTTGAGAGCTGCGTGGTAAGTTATTTCATGCCAAATCATATAACAATATATCAAATATATAAGAATAGTAAAGGTGTTTAAATATAATTATTTACTTAGTCTTTCTCAATCTTATTTTTGACAGCTGTGTGCAATTTCACAATTCACTTAGTGTATCACTTCTGTGTTTAATTTTAACATTTTCATTAGCTTTGGAGTAGCAGGCATGTTCCTGGATGGTTAAGCCAATGAAATTTAAGAGGAACCTGGATAGGTCATTGTTCTATACAAACAATTTTCACTGTTTCCTCCATGTTTTGAAGTTTTGTCCCTAGAGCAGTGATTTTTTCAGCGCTGATTGAGATACAGAGCAACAGCTAGACTAAGACTAATGTTTAAGGAAACATTAGTAAAAATGACTTGCCTACTTAACCACTTATTTCGCAAATAGTCGCCTAGCTTCAAATCCAATAATCGCCTAGCTTAAAAAAAAAATTGTCCTTTATCTTTTTTATTATTAAATTAAAATAAATAATCATTTATTTCGATTTTTTTTCAATTCATGATCAGGTTAGTAAATACACAATAAACTAAACAAAAGCAGGATTAGTAACTAACAATATAAATACCTAATTCTAATAGCATAGCGGCGGGAAGGGACAAGCACTGGAGCGCGCACCCGTTCAGCAAGCATATTCAGGATGCTGTTGGTCCTACTCCGTACACGACACATTAGAGGCAGTTCTGCTGCGCAATATTGCGTTGAACTCCAACTCCGACACGTCATATTCCATTTCCAACATTCATTACGATAGGTTAAGTTTTGAAAGAGGAAACAGTCAAGAATATAAGCTGCAGCTATCCTTATTACACTGATTAGATCTCGCGCTCGCTGGCGCGACAGATTAAGTAGTGGTTGATGATTGATGAGTTGTGTTTGAACAGGTACACGGCGGGCGTGGTGGGCGGGCTCAGCACGCTGGCGGTGTGCGCGCCGTCGGGAGAGTTCCTCAACATGCGCGCGCCGCTGGCCATGGGGCTGGGCGCCGTGTTCGCCGCTTCGCTCGCCGGCATGTTCCTGCCGCCCACCTCGGCGCTCGGCGCTGGTTAGTCTATCCACTCCTTGCGAGATAGATTTGCGTATTTTATTTTCTAAGCTGGCCGTTCTGCACTCAAGACCCTTTTATGCTACCGCAAATAACAAATAATAGCAAGTAACAAATCAATGCATACAAATAACAACCATCTGCTTTAAGTCACAAGGTCGATATTTCAATAGCTTTACTTGTTAGCAAAGGCATTGTGTCATCGAAATGGATACTCAGCCGGTGGTCTGCGTTGCAACGATGTAGTGGGTCCACAACTAATGTTATTGTAGGATATTTTTCTAATTGTTTTAAATTGCAAATCTGTAAAAGTCTTATCAGTCAATTCATTCATTAAAGTGCAGGTGTCTTTTAGAACAATGATACTATTGATAAAGCCGACCGATTACTAGTAACTATATCGCATGTATCACACGAAAAAAGATGCCGCACCGCATTCCAATGTAATGAGTCACCTATTTATGAAAACGAGAAGGGATGCAATTATTATCAACTTCTGTTCATAACATATTCAGTCTCTTTTAAGTGTCACTGCATGCTGTCCTAATGTATTACTTTGCTCCATTTTTGATATCGCTCATACATGACGACTTGCTTACGTGTTCCTGGACTTTTTTGGCTTATTGTTTGGCTGTGTTTGTATTGGCGATAATATTTACAACTTCGGCTACATAAAGTAAACATTCTCTAATGCAATAAAAATACTTGATCATCAAACAATTAGCCGGACACTTTCCAAAAATTAACAATCAGTTGTAAAAATTTGTGGATACACTACACGGCCAGCGACCTACCTGAGTGCGGCCTTTTATGTCCTATTACTGCAATATCGACCTTGTGACTTAAAGCAGATGGTTGTTATTTGTATGCATTGATTTGTTACTTGCTATTATTTGTTATTTGCGGTAGCATAAAAGGGTCTTGAGTGCAGAACGGCCAGCTTAGAAAATAACAACTATAGGCAATACATTGAGGAGGTTTCTATGCCAATAGGGTAAGAGACTTCCGAGACCTGGTTGGATCGAATTTGCAACAGAATAGTCAATCTTCAATCGAGGGTATATAGCTGCAAACATTTTCTCACTTACCTTTATGGGCCGCACCAGGCGTGGATCCTGCCCTCGAAAAAGGTTGTGGTCACTAATAGCTCAGTGACCACAACCAGCTGTAGCCACTAGTAGGGACACTAGACTGGGTAGATATCTTTTTTTTATAATAATATAATCATAATATCTTATATCTTGACGCTGTCACATGAGTCGTAAATTATGACATGACAAATCTATTGGGGTTTTGGGTATGCCCGTCGCAGCCTGAATGGATACGCTCGTGGACCATATCCGTATAGTAGGAATTAGTACCTAAGAACCGTAATTTAGGGTTCAATTGTGACAATTCGCCTAAGGCAAATATATGTTGCACCGACATGACTGTCTCCGATACAACACATAACCAGTGCGCTCTATCAAGAGGTAAATCAATGTTGCAGGTCTATATTCGTTGAGCTTGTACGGCGGTCTGATCGTGTTCAGCGGGTTCCTGCTGTACGACACGCAGGCCATCATCAAACGAGCCGAGATGCACCCCACGTACGGCTTCCAGCCCTACGACCCCATCAACTCGTAAGTTCCTAACGCAACGTGATAATCAGTGCTCGGACAAGTCATCGCAGAAACAGATATAGACATGGAACAAGACTGTATAGAGTCGAGACTTAAGATTATTATTATATAAAGCGGGTATTATCGTATTTTTACATTTCACCTTGTTAGTCGCATATCTGTCTTGGATTTGTCAAAGTGGCATGCTTGAAACAGTTTTGTGGTGACAATTTAAATTAATACAATTATATGCTTAATTACGGTTATATCTAAATATCTTAAATTTGGTGCAAATAATAAATACAATGTAACCATCAGCTTTGAAAGAAATATTCATGGAAATACTTTACCACAGTAATAAACTAATAAATATCATTGAAAAATGTGATTCAATAATACTGAAAATGTGATTCAATAATACTGTACATAATGCGATTCTGTGCGGTGACTTGTCCGAGCACTGGTGATAATATTTATTATTGACTAGTTTGCTACATCGTAACTTTGGCGCCAAAATCAGGCGTAATCAAGAGCAAATAATTTGCCATTAAAAATTCCATTGATAAGCGTTCGTCATAATACTTTTAGCTGGTGGTAGCGTAGTAGGCAAAATAAAATATATTATCAAATTAATTGATATTATAATACGTATGAAAATACCGGTATTCGATTTCTGCTTTACAGTTAACCTTTAAGCATCCCCTCACAACCAAATTCCGAACAGAAGCGTCAATATATACATTCTAGCTCAAAGTTTTTACCTGAATTTAGCCTTTTTATTGAGGTAGGTGTAGATACTTACCTACCTCAAAATAGAAAATATTACTTAATGACCTAAGAAAAGGAGCTCAAAGCTCACACGTGAAGTAATCATGTATCACAATATAAATTTCTTTTACAGGGCGGTGTCTGTGTACTTAGACGTTCTCAACATCTTTATGCGCATCGCCATGATCTTGGCTGGTGGCGGTGGCAACAGGAAAAAGTAGACACATTACATTCTAACAGTTAATAAAATAGTCAGATAATGCATCCATGTACCCCGTGCTTACCACCAATGTTGACTTTCGAAGTAAAGAAATTAATTATACTGTTAAATTTTATGTAAAAAAATCGACTCCCTAAGTAAGGAGGCTTCGAACGATGTGATATTATTAACTTAGATAAAGTTGTAGTTATATTTAAGAATAGCATAGGGTTTTAAATGTACTAGTAGACATCTTCACATATTTCAAAACACGTTTCTACTTCAAAATATAAGTTGTCCTTTTTTGCACAACATTTCAGATTCCCATATTCATACATACAACTTGATGATAATAACATAGAGTACGTATAATTATGAAGACTTTCTAGTCTTGCACCATTGTCGGATAACAGCATTCATTAAACTTGTGATTGTAGATTCTACGTCAAGGATGGCGATGTTTATGGGTAATTTGCAATTAAATAAAAATAAAGATGTATGTGCCATTACGTCGCCATCCTTGTTCTACAACAAAAATGAATAAACTAACGATGGAAAGGCAAGGCTAATTCTTTTCATACAAAATTTTGACTAGTCAGGTAGCCGACCTACACTCGTTGGATCAATATTTTTTATGACAAAAGAAATGAAGAAATGTTGAGATGTCTTCCCGGGTACATTCAATAAGTTTTGGGCGACAACTATTATTTAACTTAATAAATTATCTAGTAACTTATTGTTTTTATTTATTCCTATTTTAAGACTTAAGCTGCTTCAATATTCTCAAGATTAGAGGAGAAACAATTTAATTAGCAATAAATATATCTGATACACTTTTGTTTAAGATTACGTTCTAATTTAATACTAAAAGGTACATACATAAAACATGTCACTTCAATCTAGTTACCGAGGGTACTTAGCGTTAACGAGTATTGTAGGTATATAGAAAAAAAACTGTTCCTGTTCAAGCTAATAGTTTATTTATCAGCGTTTATTAAATCAGTAAAATATTGGTTAAAAATACAATTTACAACAGAGTGGAGAACATTATAATATACCGTAGGCCACAAATATGTTAACACTTGAAATAAGGTACAATATTAAGGTTTTGAGATATTTACTTAAATCTGATTTTGTTATCTTTTATTAGCTTAAATACATAATTCGATAAGCCTTGCCTCTTAATTCCCATCGACTAGATCATCTTATAAACATATGAGCTTTAAGTACTGGGGCAAGAATTTTTATTTAGGCCATGTACGCACTGCCCGGCTAGCCGCATTTGGCCAACCGTAACATGGTTATCGGCCAGCCGCAGCCGCATGCGACTAACCGGAGTGCGTACATATGTTACCTTAGTGTTTTTCGATATCTTTTTTATTATCCCGCGATCGTCTGCATTCACAAAGCCTTATATTTGTTTTTTTCCCCGCTGCGGACCGTGCGACACCTCGTGCACCACGGTCCGAGGTCAAACTTAGGTGAAAAACGCCCCATTACCTCATCAAAGGCGAGCTGGTCATACTTGTAGGCTTGTAGTGGGAATAACATCATCTAATTGATAATGGCAATTGGTAATCTAGATACGAGTGTAATATATTTATTTCGTTATGTTCAGTTATCAGTACAGTTAAGTTGAAAGCGACCGTTATAATTCTTAGCTTATTCAGGATGCCGCTAGTTTCTGAACAAAGGTTTGTCGGATTCCATAAAAATTAAACCACCATCATTCGTCAGATAAAATCCGTTTAAACTAGGGCAATAAAGTTCATAAAAATAATCTGATATCTAGTAAAAGAGATGTCTACAGTTTCCGTAGTTTAAGGATACTTGAGCATTATTTCTAATCAAAATCCGACATAACAGTCCTCAACTTATGTCCAACTTCTGGTGTTAGTGCAGTTTGGAAAGCTATTGACCAGAATCCTTCACGTATGGAATATACGTATACCTAAATGCAAAATTCATAAGAAGCCTTAATACTGCACGATAATCGCCAGTTCGCTGCAGCACGATGGCAGATCAACTTATTAAACATATCACAATATAATTACGTCGAGTTGCATACGTTCGATTGTCACAATTTAACATTTGGCATTATATATTTTTCTGAAAATGTGGAATACTCAAGACTATTTAAGTCATCGTCATCAACCTGTTAAATACATTAGGTTAGATTTGCTTGATAAAAATCCTGAAACGAATATATATATGAAAAAAAATAATAATTATGCAAATGATGAAGTTATGACAATCTACATTATGCTAAATAAGTACCCAATATGGAATCAATTACGTCCCTTAAAGTAAAAAAAAAAAAAAACAAACTAATATAACATAGAGTAGATAGATGCAAATATATCACAATGTCAAAATAAGTTCTTTGGAATAAGGGTTTCGCTTTTAAATAAATCCGTTAGAACATGTCATACCATACAAGTTACCCAGCTAATACTTTTGCCATTTACTAACCCACGTTTACAAAGCCTAACGGATATTGATAAAACTGACCCTTTACATAGGAATTATATTATTTTAATTGTTAATCAGTCCTTCGTAAAGTAACTCTTTGCTTGCTTAATCGTAAGTACCACATTCTTAAAAAAAATGTCGTTACGACGTCTAACTTATTCTAAATAAACTAAAAAGATTTATATTAGTATTTTTTTTACTTTCAATGACTTTAAATAAGGTTTAGGTAAGTTAATCGTATCTGCCAAGCAAAGATGGACTAGTTCAAACGATTTTAGCGGAAAAATAATCTCATTAGTACTCTTATCGCTATAATTATATAGATTTTTAGAGTATTGCAACCTAAGGGCAGATACAGGCGGACTGCAATACAACTGCAATTTATGGTACAAGTAGTGGTCGATTCGTAAGAGTCGGCTTGAGTTTTGTATTCGACTGTCAAGATTTATATAGACTTACGGCGCCAACTCTCGTGAATCGACAGGTACATGCCGTAGGTCAGTATCGGCCCTCGTCACACGTGCGCCTCTTTATATCTACATAATTTCCAACGATTTCTTTAAGTCCAGTCAAGATTTAGTACGTATAATCATTACCTATTTTAATGGAATACAATTTACAACTGTATACATCATGACTTTTACTAATGTAATTTTTATTGCACATACATACTTATCAACTTAGCACACCATGGTTCCGTTATTTAGTGTAATAGAATATAATAGTCTCTACTAAAGTTACAGTTCGATAACTTAGGAAAATACATTACGAGCGAGGCGAGGCGAGGTTCACGTGGCGACGTCACTCTTGGCGTGTTGTTTGAGATAGATGGCGTACATGTGCCGCGCCTGGTTGAGCACGCGGTTGACGTTGTGCTTGCGCACCATCTTGTCGAAGTGCATCGCGAGCTCGTTGTAGTCCATACGGTTGCGCATCACGTAGTCGCGATGCTGCAGCAGCACCGTCAGGCACAGGAACATCAGGAACGGGTTCCCGCCGCCGAACGCGCCGGGCGGCGGCAGCCCGCTGATGCTCTTAGCGCCGTCGCCGGCTGCGAACGCCTTCTGCGGCGGTTTTAAAGCCTCGTACTTCTTCTGAAAGTTGTTTATGGTCGACGCGACGCTGTGTAAATTCGTCGGTTTAGCATTTAAGAGCGACTCGCAGTTCCTCTTCGCGTTTTCTAATTCCTGCGACATGTTGGAGAAGAATTTGTGCGATTTCGAGACGCCGTCGTCTTTGGGCGAAGTGGGGTCGGCGCTCGGCGGCGGCGGCGGCGGCGGCGGCGGCGGGTCGGCGTCCAGCTCCAGCTCGGGCAGCTCGTCGGGCGTGCGCGCGCCGGGCGGCCGCAGCAGCGGGTTCTCCCACAGGTACACGTGGCGCGGCCCAGGCCGGCCGGCCGCCTCGCGCTCGGGCCCGCCGTCCTCGGCGCCGGTGGAGTCGGACGAGTCGGCGGCGGCGCGGCGGCCGTACGCCGGCCCGAACACCTGGCGGTCCAGGTGCTCCAGCTCCAGCCGCAGCTCGCGCGTCATGGACGTCGTCATCGGGTAGTACTCCTGCGAGTCGTCGGGGCTGCTGCCGTCGTAGGTGTCGGTGTAGATGCTCCTGTTGATCTTATTTAGAAGAGACTCTTTGACGTTCGGTTTGCTCAGGTCGCTCTCGTCCATTGACGTCTTATTTAAAGCGATTTTAGGGTACTCCTTAGTGGTCTCCGTGACGGAATGTGCTCGTTGTAATTTGTCATGTTTGCTCGGATCCGGTTTGCTACTCGTTGCGAAGTTGAGAAATTCATTTAGATTTTTTATCATTTTCACTTTTGGCCTGCTATTTGGATCTACATCATTAGTGCCTTCGAACTTGTTGTTGTGTACGGATATTTTGTCTCTGAGCAATCTTATCTGTCCCCCTAATGTGGTGTCCGTCCCGGGGCGCGCCTGGCCGTTGACGAGGCCCCCGTTGGCCGGCGCGGCGTCCCGCTGCGGGCTCGCGGCCGCGCTCGCCGCCACAGAATCCCTAGAATCTCGACTACTGTCGACCTCATCCTCATCTGGGTTATCGAGTTTGTCTTTAACGGTCTGTAGAGCCGCGTCGTCGAGACTCTGGAACTCCTTGGCATGTTTGAGTGACGAGTCGTCTAGTGTGGCACTTTCGTCGAGACTGTGGTTGTGCGGGCGCGACGTTGCCAGCTTGGGCGCCTTGACGTTGGCGAGGCTGAAGCTGGAGCTCTGGCGGCGGATCGCGCAGAGCTTGGTGTAGGCGTTGTCGCGCGGGGCCTTCACTAGGGGGCTTAGCGGGGGCGGGTCCTCCGTGTGCTCAGTGGCGTCGAACTCGCGCTCGTACAGCGACAGCTCAGTCGTCGGCGTGCGCTGCGGCAACGACGCCCACAGAACCTGGTGAGGAAAGTTTACAAATCAGTGCTAATTGTTTTTTTGATTACAATGTATACTTACCTATACAGTAGACAGGGAAAGTATAAGTATAATAATTCCAAAATTGGACTAAAGTAGGCTTGTGCGTTTCAACTAAGAGCATCAGTGCGAGATACCGTCATTTTATCATTGAAAACTATATTTTTGTTCCTTATACCCGTAACGACTCACCTCAAGCATGCGAAGGGCGTCGTCGAAGGCAAACTCGCGTTTCATCTCCAGCAGCAGCCATCGGTAGCAGAACAGCAGGTCGTCCGCCTGTTGGGACTTCAGGTACGCGTAGAAATCCGGGTCGTACACCTGGGGACGGCCTCTCTTAGTCAATGCGGTCTATATGCTGACACGTCTAAATTACAAGACGATTTTCGCTAAACACTAGCTTCACCCATTTTTATGAAGTCTCTTCTCTATTCATGCTTGAATGAGAACTAAAAGTTAAGAATAATGTTAGGGCAAGTACCAATGGTGGACACTACGCTGACACGCACCAATGATGAACAATTAGTTCTTAATCCAAAAATAACGGGTTATAAATTTATTGTTTACCAATAAACGCACAGCTCGTGACTACTTTTAAATCACCAATATTCATGATCGGCTCCTTGTGCCATTATCTGTGTCCGTAGTTACTTTAAATAAGAGTTAGTAAGCAATAAGAGAAAATGGAATGATTATTTTATTTTAATACATGGAAAACCAACAGCGCTAACCATATAAGAATTATCAATAAAATTACAAAGCCAATTATAGGTTCTCAATTATAGAAACATTGTATATTCTCTAGCCGCCCGCAGACCTATAAAAAGGTCTCCCATTGAATGCCAATTTAAATTTTAATTATGACAAACCATAGTTGCATTTGTTGGTCCTGGCTAGTGCTTTGATCTCTGGGCGGCCATAGGATATAACGATTGACGCACGCACCTGCAGCGCCTCGGTGAGGTGCGCGAACTTGAGCGTCATGGTCTCGCCGTCCAGCAGGAAGTTGCAGTGCAGGCGCGCCATGAGCGCGCACAGGCAGATGTAGGCGTGCGCCTCGTCGCCCATCGTCACCAGCAGCGGGGACGCCAGGTCCGACATGCCCTGGCAGTACGACACGCGAGGGTGCTGCAGCGCGTACCTGCGGGGAGCCGGCATGTAGCCTCCGGAGCCGTGCGGGCCTCGGTCACTCGCACATTGGTTCAAAATTGAGCAATGTGCGACTGACTGTTAAGGCTAAGTTTAGATGAACCGCGCGGTTTTCTCAGCGCGCGGTTCAGAACGTAACAAATCTGTGTTGGTGTGTACGTGAGCACGCGGGACAAGAACTACAGTCCTGTCTCAACCTCTTCAGTTGACCCGTGCGGATTGAGGCGTGACCGACACACGGAGCTATGAATAATGGAGGACTAATCACAAGCAAATTGCCTCCTCCATTCTTACTTAATATTGACGCTAGCCTGCCGCGTGCAAGCCGCCATCATCTGAATAGCTCTATCGCGCGGCAGCGCGCGTCAACGCGCGTTCATCTGAACTTAGCCTAATAGGCATATTCCTAGCCTAATGTAATAATAATAATAAGTAATGCCATCGATTTTTCAGAGTATAGTACAGTCAGCTGCAGAGAAAAGGTACCACCCCGCCATACCAGTTTGTAGGGCATGGTGATACCTTTTCTCTGCAGCTGACCGTACTATTTTACTCCATCACTTTTTGTGTAATTATGTTTAATATACAAGACTATTAAAAAAATCTTGTATACTTTAGCGCCTTATTGAATCATAAGTCTCATAAGTGGACGTCTTTAAGCCTTATGACTGTATCTAATATCCATTATATATATATGGCAATGTGTCGTCTAGTAACTTCCCTATCCTCCTAAGGCCCACCATACAAATAATATCCTACTCGAATTTGTTCTTTATGGTGTAGGAAATAAAGTAGAATCTGTTTTCTGTCAAAATCGAAGGAAACAAATGAAATTGTACTATGTTCTAATTGTATAAAATTCAAATTTCATTATAATAATTAGTACTATAGGCCTACCTATAGTGGTACTTGGGCCTTACGAGGCTATAACTCGCGCCTTATTGAGCTTACTCGGACCGGATCAATTTATGTAAGATTGGCCGAATATCAGGTAGGTACCTAAATATAAAGTTGAAGTTCTTACGTGGTTAAAATGTTGAAGAGCGAGGCGATATTCTGGTTGTCGTCGCTGCCGGCGTAGAAGGCGTGGTGGCGGTCCGTGCGCAGCACGTCCTTGCGCACCATGCCCGTCACGTACGCCAAGTCCGCGTTCGCCTGCAATGCAGCCTTACATATATCCTCCTGAAGACTGGTGTCCTACATGTGGTACAAAAGCTCCAATTCAATGACTCTTTGTCAATCTGATAGTGTAAATTACGCTGGTAAACTTTGAAACTTAGTCGTCAGGATGATCTTAATCTAATATATATTACACAAGAGCGGCGACGCGCCAATACGAGCCGAATACCGGCGGTTTTACTAACTTTCAATTTAATAGTTTTTCTCATGCTCATGAAAAAATGCAAAGCCGTATTGCTTCCGTCTTGCCAACTAAAAAAATCGCCGCCGTTGCTTATACAGTTGGATAAATATTTGATAAAGCGAAATGTAGGTATGTGTGTTCTTAATAAAATTTGCTATGCCGCTAAAATAAGATGCATGGGCGATTGTTTCGGAGAGCGAGCGGAGCATTGTGGGAAAAACGAGTATACAACATCCCGCGGCGAGAACGCCACGATCGCGATACGGCTACGCGCCGTCTCGCCGCAACTATTTAGCAGCAATCTACTCTCATTCTACCACTGTTCTATCTTCTGCACAGCGGTAATTAATGTGACAACATGTGTCTGTGTGACCAATAAAATAAATCCCTATATGGCTAGTTAAGGCCACGGGACAATAATTATGTAGTTGTGTGTGTAGTTCATGACAACTTTATTTGTTATACATATACACATAAATTGAAATTGAGCATAACAAACAACCTCCCCACAAACGCCCACATTCGCCATTGACCTAGAAAACAAGGTTACTGTAAATGGCATTTTGAATGTTTCCTTCAAATTTGTTTCGTTTTGTTCGAATACATACTGTTCCTTTCTGTATACAGTCTTTCCACCGCGCTCTGAGGGTGTAATATTCATTGGCTTTCCTCTTTATGTAGTCCATTCGCTCCTTGCCCGTCATGCCGTCCGGGTACACGTTCAGTATGTGTTTCCAAACTACTTTCCTGTAAAAACACAAAAACAAAAGTAAAATAGCAAGTTTTAAAGTATTATCAGTAACAGGTTTTTTCTTTCTGTTCCGGCTGGTTGATTTTTACATTCCTATCAATGAACTTCCGTTACGCTAAGGTCACCCTTATAAATTACCTACTTTATTTCGGTTAACAGCGAATGTAACGATTTTAAATGATATTAGTATCAACATTTATATGAATGATTGTATCCTGTTATGTTACAAATAAGGATTCAATAACTCTACATTTACATTGGCTACACTGGTCTAATGTGTTGTTTCTTACATTCCCAATAGGAACCAAATCTTCATGGGTCAGTTACAAAATAAAGACTATTTTATTATTATTGCTGTTTTAGGGCTATTACCTGCGCCGCATCGACCAGATATGATCTACTGTGGCAGCCCTTTTTATAACTCATTACTGATTATGGTTGAGTCCAGAAAGCTTCAGATAATTACTAATTAGTGGGCGCATAAACTTTTTCCTCTTCCTCGTTGCTATAGTTAAAGGTCCCCAGGACAACTGTGGCCCAACGTTTTAATGCATTTAAAAACAAAAATATGAATTTAGGTGCTTAAAAGTAGCATGAAAGGGCATGTGTCGTCAATTTTAAGGCAATAAATTGTGGTCTTAAAGGTCCAAGGAGTTACTATGGCAACGAGTGGCACGGAAAAGTTATATTACCCTTGTACTTTCACGGCATGTTAGTACCTTAAGCTAGGGTCTATACCGCCGCAATAAATGACTTCTCGCAGCTTGGCGGTGTCGGTGATCTGTCCCACCGTGTCCAGGAAGGTGCGGAACTCCGAGTCGGAGAGCGGCGCGCGCGGCGGCAGGCTGGCGTCCTCGTACAGGTTGAGGGCGCGCGACATCATGTTCAGTGTCTTCTCGACCTGGTCAAGTGGGGCCATACTGAGTGGGGGGTTAGTCACGGATGGTCTGTGCGCATTTCGCTGGTGTATGGTTTTTCATTAGTAATGGCAGAGGCTAATTTAGCTCAACTTTTTACAAATTTAGAAGTTTTTATGCGATTTCTATACCCTATTAAGAGCATTTTTCGGTCCTGATAATTAAAAAAAAACTGTCAACTGAAGGTTTCAGACATTTTTCGCTACTTTCATTTTGTTTTTTTATTCAAACTTAATTGCACATAAAAAATATTACAAAAGGCGAACCTAATGCCATAAGGCATTCTCTACTAATCTTATTCTCTATCTATGATGGATATATAAAAAAATTGAGGAAACTTCCCAATTCAGGATCGAAACAGGCTCTTGATTTTAAGTAGAGATCACAAAAAAATCGAAATAAAAAATGTTGTATTTATACGACTTTTAGTAAAATGGACCAGATGCTATGTGATGACTGGATTCTTGCAAAATTGACAGCTTAATGGGAATTTATGTATGATAGGTCTAGTTTCAAAAGCCATTGCATGCAATTAAGATTCGTAAACAAGCCTGACTTAAGTTGACATTATGTTTCTTTGGAAGCTAAAGAAAAAGTGCTTGACTGTCTGAAAATTGGGCAAGCTGGTGGGAATCGAGTGCAATAGACGCGTTGCCACCGCCGATAATGATTTGATATTTAATTACCTCTCCAAGAAACTTTTCATGTCATAACTCATGTAGGTGAAATGGATTGTAAATATGATCAAGAAAAAGAAACAAAATGAAAGAAGAAATTACAACAAAAGTTACCTGATTCATAAACAATCCCTGAAAGCCAGTAGGCACCTCATTCTTCTCTGGCTGGTGAGGCGCAGGCGCAACGGTAGGCGGCGGCGGCTCGCGCGGAGGCGGGGTAAGGCCAGGGGGCTCCCAGTCCTCTGACGCCTCGGAGAATGGCTTCATGTCTACTCGGAGCTGAATGCATGGCTCGCAGCGCTGAGTTTGAGCTATATTATGCGCCCTAGGGAAAAAACTAATTCTAGACAAGATTGTATGATGTTTACACCCCGTTATCTAATGCTCAGTTTAGGGGCAATGACGATAATCTAAGTTGATAAAAAATTAAGTTGACTTACTCACTCAATAACTTGTCAAAAGATCTTGGGTCCGATTTTTGAAACAGTCACCAAGTGATTTCCGTAGAGAATGAATGAGAATTTCTATGAAGATTACTCGCTGACTATTTCAAAAATCGGACCCCAAATTGACGAGAGAGAGACGAGAATTCAATATTTGACGAGATCTGATATTTATAATTGTCGCCCTCCGATCTGATTAAAGAGAGGAATGAATCAGTTACCTCTTGGGCTTTCACTAAAGAAGAATTTTATTTTGCCAAATAACTTTTATAGACAAATATGAATCAACTAATAATGTGAAGCAACATCACTATTTTAGCTTGCCCCCAAAATGAGCGTTAGATAACAGGGTGTAATGATGTTGTAATCTTATTCAATAAAAATAATCTGGTAGATAAATATTCAGTCATCTTGGTTTTAATTTTAACAGTATACTTTAAACTATATGTTGATTAATTTTCACACTGATAACTTTGAGTGATATCACAAAAATATTTTAACCAATTTTATTCAAAATATTTCATTGAAAGTAGGGTAAATCATTAATTACTCAACTTACACATTCTGGTCACCTATAAAATGAAAATTAATTTTAGTATAAGGTGGACAATAGGTGAAATATGTCCTGGAATTGACAATTTACCCTACTTGTAAACCATTTTTTAATGATTTTGCTCATAATTACAAAACAATTCAAAAGTAAGAGAGAACACTTTTTTGCACTTAAATAGCAATTGTTGAAAGAATAATAGAATAATAATTCCCACATAATAGGTATGTTTTAAGCAACATAAAAAAAAAACAAATACATCCTTTTCATTAAAGTAACCTTTAAAATTACATAGTTGACTATGGAACCTTATAAACAACTTACTTGAGAAAAGCAGCATCCAAATCCCAGTCAGAGAGTAATGGCAGGAATATCTCCTGCCCATAGTCATCAGCACTCCTGTATGATAGTGTGAAGTCAGCTTTAATATCAAATGCTTTCACTAAAATGCTCTGTAAAACCTCTAGCGAGGTTATCTGGGGGTCCACAGAAAACTTTCTCAGTTCAGGCTGTAGCTTGCCTTCACATTTCTGAAAAAAAAAATGTGCTGGTTTACATTTAGGGTACCTTGCAACAACAAACTTTTAATGAGGACATTAATTACCTAAGCTACATAATAATTCAAATGAATTTAACCACTTCAATTTAAAAATATGGCAAGTCAACATAACCATAGAGCAATATTGGTTCATCTTCTTAAAAAGTAGTAGTAGTAGTTAATAATCTTTCTTGTACAATAAATGAAACATTTCTATACAAATTACACATTAACATTTGTACAAAGGGAAACTTATCTTAATAAGGATTCAATTTGCATAAATTTAATCTGGCCACATAGCACTATGCTTTCATTTCAGTAACTATTAAATACTTCCATTATATTATTACATATAAAAAACAGTAGTCATGGTTACAATTCAAAGTTAATTGCCGTTCTGCTCTGATAACCATGCCAATAAAAAAAAATTGCAAAATTTTGAAGACCAAAATGTATAAGTTGTACCTAGTATTCAAATATATTATAGTATAAGAAGTATGCAAAAACTCAAAAAAAACTGTAACTAAGAAGTAAGTTTTCTTCATACAGTATAATAAAAATTCGTGTATTTTATACGTTTAATGAGACAATTTCCACACGAACATAATGAGTGTATTCAATAGCATATGCAAGGGATTTATAATTTATGAATCATGTTATCTTACAACTGTTAGGCGGTAGTAAATGTTAGTAATTGATCGAGATGCTATTACGATAGGAATATCTATTCTTTAAGTATATACATTTTACATTATATTCTAAGATACAAACCTTCACTTTCACTCTAACAGCTTCTCTGCTATACCCAAACATGACTACGACTAACTATTATCACATATCCATATAATAATACGCAACTGTAATTACTCTATGTTACTATTCATGTCGCATTACTAAGAATAAATAAGAAGAAAATATAAGAAAATATCAGTTCACACTTCACGCACAAAAGAAAATAATGACAACTGTGACATTTTAAGGTTTTTCTTTTTAATTTTTTTTTTTTTTTTTTTTTCGTCCATCTGGACAGGCTAAAGCTCTAAGCCATACTGCCTTGTCATAAGTAGTTTGTTTTCTTTTTCATAAGTTCAATCCGGTCAACGTCTTCAGTAAGTACTATTCATATTAGGTCAAATCCGAGTTCAATGTCTTCAGTTACTTTTATTTTCTTATACAATTTCAGTATGTATGTATCATCCATTAATTAAGTCAAAACCGTACGTTCAATCTCATAATCCAGTTTAATTATTGTCCTTTCCAAACAGTACAATCCTGAAATATTCTAGTAGCGATATTTAGATTTATTTTAAATATATACAATTTACATTTATATGTTATCTGCATTAAGAACCTAAAATTAAAAAATTGTATTAAAATATTTACAACTTATTTATGGTGTTATGTACAAATTTATACAAAGACATATACGTGGTAGGCTCTCTTAGCAAATCTGGTACTGACAGCGGGATTATATTAGATGCCTCATAAATATTAAGCAGCTCATCCATCAGCACAAGGCGCTGAATGCCGAAGGACGGGCAAACGAAAATGATGTGGTCGAGAGACTGAACTTCATTCATTTGACAACGATCACAATAAGGAGAAGAAACTATATTTTTCGATGAAGATGAAAATTTAGGCAATAATGACCAATGCGCATTCGATTGATTATAGTATAGAAATTTCTATGAACAAAATGTTTAAGCTTGCAGAACCATGGCGTACTATTAACAGGAACGTCTAACAAAGAATATATATGAGCTTTATTTTCAACTTCTCTACAAAAATACCAATGTTTTCCCCAATTACTAATCATGCGCTTTTTAAGATTAGATATCATATCCGTATACGGCAAAGCGACATCCAACTCCTTGATGGTTAAACTTGAGCATGAATCAGAAATATTAACAATGGTTCTGGCTAAAAATCTGCATTTTCATTACCTAAGACTCCTATATGCGAAGGTACCCAAACGAATTGTACTACAGTGTCAGTTAAGGATAACTTCCACCATAATTCTTTAATAGTAAAAATCAGGTAGTTAATGTTAACATTCATTTTGTTACTTGACAAACTTTTTAAGACACTCATACTATCACTGACTATTACCCAATTTTTGTTCAACTGATTTCTTTCCATAATATGTTTTAAAGCAAAAGGATGGCTGTTGCTTCAGCAGTGAAGATGCTAGCATATTTATTAATTTTGTATCCCACTCCCTTATTGATTTCGGTCTGGTAAATTGCAAAGATACAGCATCATTATTTTTGGACCCATCAGTATAAATAAATTTATAATTAGTCCATTCTGACAATAACAGATAAACTTCCTCCTTAGAAGACAAGCTTGAATCGATTACAATATTCATTGCGGCATATTTACTTTGGAATGTGCCTGCATAACAAGGAAGAACATCATCGTTCAAATGTATATTAAACTCTTCAAGAGAATGAAAAAAGCAAGAAAAATCTTGCAAAATAAACATATGTTGCTTATAAGGAGCAGATTGAGAAGCAATTAAATTGGTAAGAAGATCATTATTAGGCAAACTATGAAGCTTCAAGATAAATCTTTCTTTCAAATAACGGAATCGAACACTAATGGGTGGCAGTTTTGTTTCGATTTGCAAAGCAGCAATAGGACTAGTTTTAAAGGCACCTAGTATTGTGCGCATACATTTATTTTGTATTTTGTCCAAACTATTCACTAATTTACTATCTCCAGCAAAACAAAGAAAACCATATTCAAAGTGACTACGAACGAGAGATTTGTATAACACTAACAATATTTTGGGATCTGCTCCCCAAGTAGTCCCGCAAACAGATTTTAATACATTATAAGCCTTGTTTGCTTTTGTTGTTATATTATTAATGTATTTTGTCCATGAGAGTTTTGGAGTAAAAGTTACACCCAAAAATTTTACTTCACTATATATAGGCAATGGAATTCTGTTATACAAAATATTAGGTGTAGCTACACATTTACGACCGAAAATGAAGACTTTTGATTTAGTAGGATTAACATCTAAATTAAGGTATGAAAAGTATTTATATAAACTGGAAAGTGCGTTATTTACAGTAGAAGCTAATTGACTTAAATCCATTCCAGATGTATAAACTACTAAGTCATCTGCATATTGTAAGTTTTTACATTCGATCCCAAAATAAGATTCAATCGTCTAATATATAAGATAAATATTAATGGAGACAGAATTCCTCCTTGACATACTCCTAACGACGAGCATCTTGGACCATATAAATGATTATTAAATTTAACAAATACTTTTCTATTGGTCAAAAATGCTTGTATCCAGTTTATTAATTGCCCAGGTATCCCTATCACTGACAACTCGTTACAAAGAACCGAAATATTAACACTGTTAAAAGCACCAGCAATATCAAAGAAAACGCATAAAAGATATTGATTATTATACAGACTGTGTTGAGCATCTAATACTAGCTGACAAATGCTTTCACGAGAAGACCGACCTCTGCGAAAACCAAATTGGTTGTAAGGTAAAAGACCATTTTGTTCTACATAAAATTCTAGGCGTTGTTTTAAAAGCTGTTCAAATATCTTTCCAATACAAGACGTAAGAGCTATGGGTCGATACGAATCCGGCAACAATTTATCTTTACCAGGTTTTAAAACTGGAACCAAACAATCAGTTTTCCATTCCTCAGGTATAAAGTTTTCCTTCCACATACGATTAAGTAAGTTTAAAAGATTATGAGACAATTTGGGGTTAATTTTTTAAAAGTATATATGGAATCCCATCTAGACCATGGGATGTATCTCTTCTAGAAAACAACGCAGAATGGAGTTCTTGATACGAAAATGGATCAGTCAAATAATTATTTCCAATATTATCAGTTTTATTATAATTTAACGGCTCATTCAAAACAAAGTCAGGAGTGTATTTACATATAAAATCTGGAATCCAACTATCATCAAGAGAATTATTAAGAGTAAATGATTTATTAAATTTACGCATGTACTTCCATACCAATGACAATGAGGTACATCTATTAAATGAGTTGCACAATTCCATCCAGCTGTTGGTTTTCTGTTTTAAGTATTAGTTTTTTAAAGCTCGCAATCTCTTAAATTCAATATAATTTTCCTCAGAAGGGTTGTTTTAAAATATATATAAGCATTCTTTGAGTTTTGAACAGCTTCTGAACACTTTGAGTTCCACCAGGGTAAACTAGGACACTTAGAATGTTTTGGTAAACAAGGTTTAGCAATATTATTACATTTATTAGTGGAGGTAGACTGTGGAATTGACTGTTCAGCAACAGAATGTATTATGTTACAAAACAAATTGTAGGATTCTGGTGGAGACATAGCATTAAAGTCAATATTTTTTAAATTTGAATCCATTAATTGACTATATATTTTCCAATTAACTAATTTGTAATTATGCTGAAATGGTAAATGTACATTATTGCATTGTATATTATTCTGTAGATTACTTTCATTTCCAACAACCAAATTTATAATTACAGGCAAGTGATAACTGCTACCCAGAGGATAATCATAAACAGACCAATCACATGAAAGTGCCAAAGATGGAGAAACTAAAGTTAAATCAAGAGCATTAGCTCGCCAAGATGAAGAACCAATTGTAGTGGGACTGCCATTATTCAAAAGAACAAGATCATTTTCATCAATAACATCTAAAACATCCTTACCTCGAGGCAGGGTGTCGACACATCCCCAAGACATGTGATGAGCATTAAAATCGCCTCCAAATATCATAGGTTTAGGAATGGACTTAAGCAAAACGTCTAGATTATTTTTATTAAATGGTGGATTTGTATTAGATGGACTGTAAAACTAACGACACTTAATTCATTGTTATTAATTTTGATTTTCACACAAACATTTTGTAAAGAACTATCAAAATGAGTTGTAACTTGAGAATGTGTTATAATATTATGTGTTAAAATTGCAACACGGTTGTGGTTGTTCCCACAATCATTTCTATTAGTTTTGTCCCCTCTGATAGATAATTTTTGTTGTGGTTTCTACCATGTTTCAGAGATTATGGCAATATGTATGTTGTTATCATATAAAAATTTTGTTAAAACTAGCCTATTACTAATTAAACTTTGAGCATTCCATTGCACTATATGTAATGTATCCATAAAAAGGTTAAGGTGTTTTTCTTAAAAGTGTTATCTAAAATTTCTCTAATGCTTTTAGAATTTTTTGGCACATCAGGTTTTGAACATATTTCAAGCATTGCTTCAACTAATAAATTCATAAATTTGTCAGATTTAATTAAATTGGATATTTGAGTATCAATGTATTTTGAATTTAGCTGTGGAAATTGAGCTGCACTAAAAGATCAGAATATCTTGCATTTTTGCTTTTATTTTGTTTTCTTCTAGTTTTTGTTTTTAAGTGGACATGTGGTAGAAATTGCAATATGGTCACCGCCACAGTTAGCACATTGAGTTTTGGACTTGTCACATTGTTTAAAATTATGGTTGCCTGAGCAAATTGAGCAAGTTTCATTGTTTTTACAAAATTTAGCAATGTGGTTGAATTTCATGCACTTCAGGCACTGTTTAACAGGAGGAACATAAACTCCTACCTCATGTCTCCAGTGGTCTAAAGTAACATACTCAGGGAGCTGCGTTGAAGCAAATGTAACAGCAACTGTCTGTGTTGGAAGAAAGGAAACGACACCTTGAGCGTCTTTTACCCGTCGCATGAAACGTCTCACACTAATAACTTTTTACTAGAAGCAATAAGCTGAAAGATTTTTTATTGGAATAATCGCAAGGTACAGATGTGAGAACCCCAGTGGCTTCTGTTTCGGCAGCCGGTATTGAACCAACCATCCTCAATTCGTTTAGGAGCTTTTCGTTCTTAAGAAAAACATTAGCGTTGTTAGGAAGGTCGAAAGTTATACCAATTTTGAATGCATTAATTGACCTCAGATGCATTACACCTGAAACACAATGTTTTCTGATGCCATTAGATATGGCCAACCTATCCTTATCTGTAATTTTAGTGTTATCTTCTTCGCGATTGAGGAAGACAATAAAATCTTTCTTCTGCGAGTTTTCGTCATAAAATCTGTTATAATTTCCTGCTTTATAAGGTGTGTACTTATCCTTTTCTCTTTTCTTCGCTAGTGGACGATCATTATTTTCAGCATCAGAATATGAAGTCGTCGATGATGATGAAGAAGGTAAGTCCTGATCTATTCCTTCTGTAAGAGACTCACCCGTAACTCGCGATCGTTTACGGCCGCTACGCCCCGTGCGCTTCCCCATTATGGGGAAACGCACTAACGTAATATGTACAAAACTAACACTATATAGACTATTTTACATAAGAAATATACAAAGAAATGTACAAATCTAGAATTTAAAACTAATTTACAAAATTTAATTTCAAAAGCGCGCCTATTCTTTTTAACGTTCCCGCCAAAAAAATCCTTTTTCTTTTTAAATACACTAGCGAAACTTATTTAAGTCACAGTTAAAAAAAAAGTGTTTAAACATTTTCAGAGACGTTTTTCGTACTTCAATCAATAGAAGTTGCAAATCTTTAATGCACACATCTATAACAGCTATTAAACCAATGTCTTGAATCAGCTTGAAAAGTGTATGTTCAAAATAATCTAGTCTGGCCCGGTACCGCGAACATCGAAGTTCGTATATTTCGGGCATCTATCTCTTTTACTCCAATTGAGGCGTCATGAGAGTGACAGAGACAATCGTCCGAAATTTACGAATATCGTGTTTCGCGGTAGCGCCGCTGCATCGGTTAGCCAACCTGAACGGCTCATGATTATGCTCCTCGTTATAGAGTGAAACATGCCGAGCAATATTCGACTTATAAAACGTGAGTTACCCGCTTCTAAACAAATAAAAAGTTTGAATCTCACGATGGTTTTGTGTTTCAAAATAATCATGAAAATTCTAGGAGGAATAATGACTGGAGAACGCATCCACGTGCGCCAGTAAGGAACAAAGATATTCTGGCGTTTGCAGCCCAAAATGTAAATATTTTCAAGCGTAAATATATTATATCATTACTGTTTTACCATTTTACCTTATATTTATAGTGTTAAAATGTTATGTTTTTTCTTTACCTTTTTCTTTCTGTATTTGTTTCGATATTCAAAAGTGTTTTGGAACGTTCCTGGGCACATGAAATATCCAAATCTGACAGTGACACCAGTCAGTGTGCATGTCATTGCACTGTCTTGACATATAATATACGTTGCAATTTGCAAAGCAAAATTTGTACTTTTGTGTTGCATTTTGATTGAAGGTTGTGCCAGTTCAAGTAGTTAGCGAAGATAAATAAATTGATATCTTATCACTATGACTACTCCCCCGGCAGTGCCTCATATTGACCGGGAATTAGATTTATCTAATGCTGGAAGAGGAGTATGGCTGGTTAAAGTTCCTAAGTATATAGCGAATAAATGGGAAAAAGCACCAGGAAATATTGAAGTGGGTAAATTAAAAATATCACGGTTAGCAGGGCAACGTGCCCAGGTGCAGTTATCTCTTTCAGAAGCTGTGATGTGTCTTAAGGACCCCGGTGAACAGAGTATACCAAAGGAACATCGTCTGGATGTTTCAACAGTTACTAGACAATCATTAGGAGTTTTTTCTCATGTAGTGCGTAAGTAATCCTGCTTGAAAAAAAAAAAGTCTTGTATGGCAAGGAATATATGTGTAACCATATAACAAATTGATTTAATTACAACTGGTATTTAATTTTCCAGCATCTAATACTGATTCAGTAGTTCCGGAGACAGAAAAGTTGTACATGGAGGGTAGGATAGTGCAGAAGCTGGAGTGTAGACCATATGCAGATCCAACATACTATAAACTTAAGTCTGAATCTATAAGAAAGGCTTCCATGCCACAGCGACAAGTGCAGCAATTAGATAGGATTGTACAAAACTTTAAGCCAGTTTCCGATCATAGACATAATGTAAGTATTCATTGTATTTTAGTGTACTCTCTACTGTTGTAAACAAGTGAAAACTTAATGAAAGAGAAAACTTAATTATGACTTGAAAAAATATGTTTTCAATGACATCATATTATTAAATATTGCTATATATGGTGCATCTTGTAATACAAACACAATAAAAAAATATTGTAATATGTTTTTTACTGACAGATTGAATATCAAGAGAAGAAAAAAGCAGAAGGCAAAAAGGCAAGGGATGACAAGGATGCTGTGCTCAATGTACTATTTGCTGCATTTGAAAAACATCAATATTATAACATTAAAGATCTACAAAAGGTAAATAATCAAAATAATATTCTTCTTCTTGTTTCTAATTGGCCAGCATTTTCCCTTATTCTCACCTTATTGACTAATTGACAGTTCTGACATGTTAACATTTTTTTTTAGATTACAAGACAACCTATTGTATACTTGAAGGAGATTCTGAAGGAAGTATGCAACTATAACCTAAAGAATCCCCACAAGAACATGTGGGAGTTAAAGCCAGAGTACCGACACTACAAGCAGGATGCTCCGCCAGAGGCTAAGGAGGAGAAGGACAGCTCCGACAGTGACTAGATATCTTTATCTGGTGGCGATTTAGTACCAAAATGACCATTACTACTAAAGTCAATAAAGGAATAAAGTATTTTTTGAAATGTAAAGTCTTTTTTCATTGAAATAAGTGAATTAAACATCTTGGTAGTTTGCTGACACAGTTTAATAACATAGTACAATAAATATGCTATACATCAATTACTAACCTAAATAGGATAATTTTGAACTTTTAAAAAGTTGATCAAATTGATCAAAAGTTGAAATATAAAGGAACAACTTTAGTTGTGTTATATTTAATATATCTTAATAATAATTGAGTATATGATCATTCAGTCCATTGGGCACTGGCCACCGCACAAGCCTTACCTTTTATAGCATTGTACAGAAAGGCTGGAGATTTCTCTACAATGCTCGGTGTAGCGTGAGCTAGGACCAGGCACTTTAATACTTAGTATCTCAAGTTGTTATCGCGACAAGTCTGTTTGGCTTAGTTCATGGCGTCATACTTAGATCTTTTGATGTAGCTCGCGAGGCAGCAGGATAGGACAGTGCCGACCAGTGGGAACAGGGCGGTGCCGATTGCGATACCGATTAGAATGTCCATGTTGCTTTCGAGATATTCCACAATTACTTTGTAGCAGCCCTGAAAATGTGGTTGGTTATTTAGTCCTACAGTTATTATAGAGTCCTTAGTGAGTACTCGTATTATATTCATTGGTATTACTC
Source organism: Grapholita molesta (assembly GCA_022674325.2). Lineage (NCBI taxonomy): Eukaryota > Metazoa > Arthropoda > Insecta > Lepidoptera > Tortricidae > Grapholita > Grapholita molesta. The sequence continues at coordinate 13,710,932 of CP053124.2, read as the reverse complement.
TTACTCTCACAAGGATGAGGTCTGATTGATCTGTCTACTATGCTTTTAGTGGTTGTAATCAATATGAAATTAAAAAGTTCCAGCTGTTAAGCCTGTTAGTGATAAAACTTTACACACTTCAGCAGTTATGTAGCACATAAAATGTAAGTTTTTTAATGCTAATAATGTATGTATTCCTCTTTGCTTACCGCCTGATACACATGGCTGTAGTTGGCAGTGACGCAGTCATCGGGGTTGACGCAGCACGACAGCGGAATTGAGCGCTGAACGTGCACCCAGTCTGTGTAGTTAGACACGCCGCAGCAATGGAGCTGAAAAACATAAAACTTCCTTTAAAAACTCCGGTTTCAGTTTTACTAAGTCATGACTAGATACACACAGTAGCAGTAGTGCCAGAGGCGGCTGTAGCTAACCCATCTTAGGTTTCAAATATTATAGGTATTCAGCGCAGACATGTGTGTATTTGGGCCATTTTATTTAAGGTTTTATGAAAATATTTGGGCCACACTTTTTCTCCTATCAGGCTCGAAAGAATTCATGATTCTGAGTAGTAACCACAAAAAAAATACAAATTAAAAAAAAAGTTGAGTATACAACTTTAAATCAAATGGCCCACTAGTGCTTTTTCCATTTCATACTCTACTTTATCGGTAATATTTTACATACTGCCTTGGTCCTTCCAACCGGATTAGGCATTCTGTGAATCGGGTTTTGAAGCAAGATAGGACATCGGTATGTTTGTAAAAATGCATGTCTACATTCCTGACCTACTTAATGTGCATACTTACAGTAGATTGAGCCAAGTCAAAGTTGCCCCTGTGTCGGTCGCTGGACACGAGAGTCTGCGTGAGGCCATCGTACAACCCTTTGGAGAAGGTCTCGCGGTAGCAGGCTACGGAGGCGCCCACGCCCGCGTCCATCATGAAGATGCAGGCCAGGAAACCGCCGTACTGGAAAAGTGTTACTTTATAAAATATCAACAGCCTATAGGCATTTCAAATAATGGAAGGTTAGTGTAACTCTAACTGAAAGGCCTTACGTGAATAAACTAAGCACCTGTAGCGAAGTATAAAGTGGGGTACCCGGTGTGTGGGTATAACTACTAGTTTTTTTCGAAAGGAATCCTCTCGTTTTTGTATTTCAAGCATTGCGTTAATTGCAACCTAACAGAACGAAGTCCGAAGTACCTACCGTAGACGCGCTGACTATAGATATCCTGTCGGATCCTCATTCATGCATTTCTACAACACTAAGTGAACAATATTGCCATCAAACTTCAAGTTGCATAAGCTACTGAAGATGCTGAAGAGTCAAGTTAACTTCTTAGCCGAGAACTTAATACTAGCACGAGTATGTCCGGTACACTATTGTGTTCATAATTGGATTATGCACTTTTGACCGCTTTTGTACATTGAACAGCATACGAAGGACCCTATAAATAAGTATTTAGGTTTTTTTTTACAAAACCACGTTCCTTCAATACACCATGTGGCTTAGACTCATCTGTTACAATATAGGTATGTATATAGTAGAACTGAAAGCTGTAACCTAGACGAGATAGATGACACCTGTGCTTTTGCATGAATTATCGGAACACGATTTTGTATGATAATTGATAACGAATGCAAAAGCTCACTTGGCTTTTTATGATACGGCCTCAGTTGTTTTACGATTCTCGGTGCAGACTTACGATGTACAGCAGCACGGGCTGCCCCTTGATGATGCAGGAGAAGGCCACGGAGCTGACCAGCACGATGAGGGCGGCGATGCCGATCATGGCGTGCGGCGCCGTGCCGGAGAACTCGGACGACAGCTGCATGTACTTGTACAGGTCGAATTCCGCCCATAGCCCCACTGTTAGCAGGAGGAGACCCGATAACTGGGAAAATACATCATAACATGGATAATTATTAGGTACTCCATAAATATATATACACTAGCTAGGTATTTTACCCGAAAGTGTATACATATCTACTTTGCCGATTATTGTACGGGTCTACTTATGAAGGTAAATTTAAGAAGGTAATTAAATATGAAGTTAGTTTAGATTGCTTATTAGGTACTTATTAATAGGTACCTTAGATATATATGGTCGGCATATATTCTAAAACTTATAATTTAATACGTTTGATACTTTAATTTAAATGTAGTTTAAGTAATGATAATGATATACATATAAGCTTTGTTAGTTCAGGCCAATGAAAATTGTAAATATAAAAAATAACCAGAAAGATGGGTTTCACCTGTTAATCGGCGAAATATGGGGAAGTCAAAAACTTAGCTAGCTAGGTATACTGGTTAGCATTTGCTTAGACGGAAGGGTAATATGTATAAAAAGGTGAACTATAAGAATTTTAGAATAAATAGTGGTCTATCATATCATCTTATCAATATTCAACATCTGTCAGCTAGATAACACATTGTTTTCATGAGTAAAATCACAAACAACTCACCCAGAACACGATGTTGAAAATAAAAAGAAAGGTTTTCAGGCAGGCTATCACCGCCACGTTTTTGAATTGGTTCCCCATGGTCACTGCTTACGTTTCATTCATACGTATTTTACATTTCCTATATTTGGTTTAGTGTTTCGGGGTTGGGTTGCTTACGCGGTATGTTGATGAGCAGAACGCGCATGTGCGGGTCCCGGCCGCATATTCCTTAATAATTTGTATTGAGCTTGAACTTATCTCGAATCAACTGGTATAACCTGACCCCTGGATTCTTAAGGCTTGGGCAGATAGGCGCGTTTTGAGAGCGTGGCGCAGCGGGGCGTGACAGCGGTGTGGCTAATGTAACGAAATAAGGTACACATTCGGACGGCAGCGTCGCGCCCCGCTGCGCCACGCCACAAAACGCGCCCTATGTGACCAAGCCTTTAGTTTTAACAGGTTGGAGTATTTCGAGCTTATGAGGAGCACCAGTGAATTAGCACTTCGTGTTCTCAACCCTATAAAAAATGTAAGTTATGTATGAGAGATTCTGATTCACATACGTACTCACACGTTTGTGAATCCGCGATTGATAATATACCTACATACCTACGTGACGAATTAATTATTAAGTCTAATTATGCAGACTTATTATTATTAATTATTATATTAGCATTTTATAGGCATTTTGTATATTATGTATAGAAATGTAGTCGCTAATATAGGGTAGACCGGGGACAACAGAAACATTTTTTGTTCAATTACCTGCAACCTTTTTATTTTTATAGATATGAAGATGTGTTCATAAGTTTTATTACGGAAATTTATCTGGCTTTTAAATAAAATTAGTTTTAAAGGCATTTTGCCTATGGTTATCTTGCAAAAGGGAAATAAAGAGGAAGTGGAAGAGTGGTTCAATTGACCCTTCAAGAGTGTCAATTGAAACACTATTCGAGGTCATTTGAAACACCTCCACAACTTTGGAAAAAATAAAGAAAACTTGTAAGTTTTATATTAATTACTGCCTATCATGTTATACAAATAGATCGCCAAAAGGTTACTGTTGTAATACAAACATTACAAAATTTACCATCGTATGAGTATGTATATTAAGGAAACGGATGAAAAAAACGAAATACACGACTTATAGTTTCCATTGTTGCGGTAACTTCTTACATTTCGCTTAATTATGGCAGTTTTAATGCAACAACAAGGCATGCTGATATAGAATAGTGGTAAAAAAACGTAAATAAGTTTCATAAAAAATTGATGTTCCAATTATAACCTTGTTTCAATCATACCCAAACCGTAATATAATAAATAACGATAGCCACATTTCCGAAATAACTGCCAATATCGAATACATAACTGCCAATCAATAACCAAAGTATTGCAGATTTGAGAAAAAAAAAACATTTTTATATTTGACGTAAAAACTTAGTATTGGGTCGTTTGGTCAGGATAAAAACAACACATCAACTTTATATAATCATATATTTTATCTCTAGGAATAGTATCTCTACTGGTTCGTCACCTAATACCCTGCTCAGGTACTCGCTTGTGTTTTGTTTTCTAAAGTCACACTGTTCCCGCCAATTTACACCCTTCAGCCGGTCCGTATTGGACAAATCACGCGACAGGCCACGTGACTTGTCCAATACGTCAAATATACGTTACATACTTGTCAAATAGCATTAAGTACTTAGTTTAATCTGTGAATTGTTGAAAAATATCTATACTAATTCTAATAATATATCATTACCTTACAGCTCGGCCATCCTACACATAGCGAGTCCCTTCGCTATTATTTGTAAACAGAAAATCTTTACATGTCTATTTTAATTCCTTAAACAAACGATAGATCATTATCTTACATAAAAAAAACAATCAAGTGGTTTACATTATAGGTATTCCAACAACTTAGCTATTTAGTTGTGATTTAGGTTGACATGGATAAATAATCGAAATTTGGATAATGAAATTAATAATTCAACATAACAAACAATATAATATGTGATTCCTCGAGACTTCTATTATGTAGAATATATAATTATTTATCTAGCTACTATCATCGATATCCTCGTCTGAATCTCCGATTCCTAATTCTCTCGTGAATATCATCCATGGCTGAATTTTATCTATGGCTACGACAGCCTCATACTTTCTACCATTTTGCGAGTCATCGGTGTGTCCTCTATAAGGAATCTATCATTAGGCAAGACTTTTAGAATGCGGTAAGGACCCTGATATTTGTTGACAAGTTTCTGAGACTTACCATCGTGAGGGACTTGTCTGGCTACACGTACCAAGTCACCTTCCTTATATACCGTCGACGGCTTCCTATGTTTATTAAAATTAGCTGCGTCTTTACCTTGCTGTTGAGCTATTTTGTTGCTGGCAGTCTGTCTTACATCAGATAATTGTTCGGGCGTTGTCCTATTCACCGTATCATCAAAAACTGAACCAAGTTTACCTTCTGATCTGCCGATTATGTTAAATCCGAATAATAACTCGGAAGGGCTCTTTCGCGTTGTTTTATGCTGAGTTGTATTTATACCTACCTGTATGTCAGAGATATGGTCGTCCCATGACCTATCGTCTTCGCCATGACTCATCGTAGACAACGCATCCAAAATGGTTCTATTGAACCTTTCGACCTGCCCATTTGCCCGGGGGGTCGCTACAGCGTTAATAATATGTTTTGTTCCCAAAGATTTCATATAATCTCGAAACGCTTTTCCAGTAAAGCTCGTACCTTTGTCTGTTATAAGACGAACTGGAACGCCAAAACATTTTATGTGATCTTGTAGTACATGAATTGACGTGGCTGATGTGGTGTTTTCACAGCTGTTATGTTGACAAACTTCGTGAAGCCATCGACTAGGACTAGCAAATAGCAGTTCCTCTTCTTACTCCTCACGAATGGGCCCAGGTGATCTGCATGCACAGTATGGAAAGGAATGCTTACTTTTTCAATGGGATGCAGCTGTCCTTCTTGTTTTCCACCGGGTGTCTTGTGGTGTGCACATTCGAGGCAAGAAGTCACGTACTTTTTTACGAACCGTCGCATTTTCGAAAACCAGTAATGGTTCCGAATACGCTGAAGTGTCTTTTCGAATCCGCAATGACCTACGTCATCGTGGTTCATTTTTAATATTTGCCAGCGAACGCCCTTAGGTACTAACCATTTGATTTCCTCACCCACGATACGGTAAACGCGATCATTTTTCAATGTATAATTTTTGTGTATATCTACAATATCTGTGGAGTCGGGATCAGACAAAATGAGCTTAATTTTCTTTACCTCTTCATCTGCCATTTGGACCGTAGAAATCCAGTCTTGTTCACAAGATACCTGCTGTACTTGTAGCACGTCTAAAACATGAATATCACTTTCTGCATTGTCCACCGCATTCCTGCTCAGAGCATCGGCGTGTGACATCCGGGCACCTGGTCGATATTCTATAGTACAGTCATACTCTTGGAGTTGAACCCACCATCTGGCGATACGAGGCATGAGGTCACGTTTTGTCAAAGTCGCTCTTAAAGCGTTGCAGTCGGTTAAAATCTTAAATGGGATACCTACCAGGTAAACGCGAAAACGGCTGAGGGAAGCAATGACAGCTAACGTCTCCAGCTCATAGGAGTGCAGTTTGCGCTCATCTGCGGATGTCTTGCGACTGAAGTACGATACCGGTTGAAGAACGCCATTAACGTTACGCTGCAGTAATATACCTGCTACGCCTTCCTTGCAGGCGTCGGTGTGTAGTTCTGTTTCAGCCTTGGGATCGTATAGCGCCAAGATTGGTCGATCGATGAGCTGCTGCTTTATATTAACGAAGGCTTCTTGTTGCTCAACAGACCAGTTCCACTGCGAGTCTTTCTTCAAGAGGTCCGTCAACGGTGCCGTTACAGCGGCATAACTTTTAATGAATCGCCGGAAAAATCCAGAAAGTCCGAGAAACTGACGTAGCTCGTGCTGATTGACAGGAGTTGGAAACTGCGAGACGGCATTTGTTTTTCGGCTTCCTGGACGAATCCCGTTGGCACTTACTTCAAAACCCAGGAAGTCGATGGTGTCCAAAAAGAAGTTGCACTTACTTAACTTGAGTGTGAGACCGCCTTTTCTCAAAAGTTCCAGTACTTCCGTTAAACGTTGTATGCCTTCGGTGAAGTCTTTTGAAGGAATCAAAATGTCGTCCATGTAAACCAACGCATATTTTATGTGGGCGTCCTTGAGGATTTTATGGATCGTTCTTTGAAATACAGAGGGAGCATTGACAAGCCCGAACGGCATACGGTTGTACTCAAATTGGCCATCAGGTGTCACAAAAGACGTCTTACTTCGTGATCCCTCCGACACGGGTATCTGGTAGTAGCCGGAAGCTAAGTCTAAGGATGTAAACATGGTGTTACCTGCTAATAAGTCTAGCTGGTCTTCGACTCGAGGCAACGGGTAATGTTCCTTCTTAGTTTTCCTGTTGAGGGCACGATAATCGACACATAAGCGTTTCTCCCCGGTTTTTTTCTGAACCAGGACAACAGGGCTGGCATAAGGAGAACATGACTCTCTAACGATACCGTTATCTATCATATCTTGTACCATGTCTCTTACTTGTAACCTTTCAGCATGAGGCAAGCGGTAAGGGCGATAGACGACTGGATCCGCGTCTTCCAGCTCAATCACCATCTCTGTTGTGTTGGTGAACCCAAGATCCTTGAGGCTATTAGAGAAACAATCCTTATATTGAAGTAATACCTTGTCTAATTCAGTGCGTTGATTATAATCTAGATTAGGGTTACAATTGATGTCCTTATCTGCTGTATCGTTGGTAATAGTCACGCAGCCGGCGTTAAGTACTTGTCCAGAGTCCTGTGAAGTCTTAATAAGAGCTCGCGTTAGTAACTTACCCTTCTGAATATACATATTGCCCGCCGAGACATTATACACCAATAAAGTAGTGCGCTGATTCATAACCTCATACGTGCCAGGAAAGACATAGTATTCGTTTCCTTCGGGGCCTCTCATTGAACCGCTGACGTATACACTGCAGTCTGATAGAGTGTCTGCAGAAACTAATATTGGTTCCAGTGCTTTACCTTTTATTTCGATGTCTTTCTCCACTAACAGGTGTACTTTAGCGAGTCTCTGGATCAACAGTTTGGTTGGAGTTTTGGTAATAATAATATCAGGTCTTTCCGTAAAAGTGTGCCCTACCATGATAGGGTAATTAATTACGTTATCTTCTACTATATAAGCCTCGATATTAGTTTCCTCTACGCCTTGAACATCTATATTCACAACAGAAGTCCCTATAGGAAGCGTTAAGTTAGGTCCAACGCCATTCAAAAGTGGTAAGCTACGCTGACAGTCGATCTTAAGTCCGAGACTGGCTGCTACACTTTTTCTTATTAACGTGCATTCACATCCTAAGTCAATATGACATTTATTTACAACCTGTCCATTTATTTTTATGTCATGAATAAACTTATCGCTGCCTTTACTATCTACGGTAACATTGAGAGCCTTTTTAACGAGAATGTTTTTGTCAGTAGCCTGAGGATTGTCTTTATCACCTGTGTTTTTATTCTTATAACAATTTGAAGCCTGATGCCCTATCTTATTGCAAGTCGAGCAGGTCAATAAAGGTTTGTCACATTTGAAACTCGGGTGGCCAATCTCGTTACAATTGAAACACCTTATATTTGAATTACTGGAACCCGCTTTACTGGTTTCTGAAAGACGGTTATTGGTAAAGTTGGTTGTCTTACGTTCGTTATTAGCGCTATATTTTTTTAATGAAGTTGCATTGTTAAAGTCACGAGGTTGGCCAACCTTTATAGTCCTAAAATATGTAAGTACCTCCTCAGGCTCCTTAAACTGAGCGGCTTGAGCACTAACTTTAACAGTACGATCCTCGATACCGTTGAGTAGGCAGTCAACTGCATGTTTGTTATAGATCTTACAGCGGTTGAGCAAGTTAACTTTCGCGTAATAGTAGTGCTCAAACGACTCGCCATACTTGACTTTCTTGGCCAACATTTCAGTTAATAGTTCAGCGTAGTCCTCTCGATAAGGAAATGATTCTATTAACTTCTGTTTCCATTCAGTCCAAGTATATAGCAACGTGGATAAGCCCTGGTACCACGTTTTAGCTAGACCTGTCAGCTTGGGTAACGAATAGTGGATTATTTCTTTGTCTTCCCATCCATAAATCAGTGCACACTCTTCCACTTTCGTTAACCAAGTGAGAATGGTCTGCTCCTTCGAGCTCGGGTCAAATTCAGGCACAACATTCGTGTTAAATGTTAATTTGGGTTTATCCGAACGCTTGAAATTATCAAGGATATTCAAAAATTTATCTAACATAACATTAGGATCCGATCCCTTACTTCTATCTCCTCGAGTCCTTTTGGTCGGCAGCAGTGGTGATCCTCTAGATGATCCTGATGAATAACTCCTTTCTCTCCTTGTCCTCCTTTTCCTCCTCCTCCTGTACTCCTCTTCGCTGTCATAGTCACTTGATCGACGACGCGAGCGACTCCTCCTGTGAGTCGTGTCTTGTCCACGTGCTGTCGGCTCTGTCCGCGAGCTTGACGCCCTTCCAGTCAATCCATCATTATTTCCTGCGCCCTTATCCCCGGGCACTCCATCACGATATCTATGTGTCAGTCCTTCCCCTCGACTGTTCACATAGCCTCCATCCTTATCCAATTCAATCCGTTCCTCACAAGAGCTTGGCTCTATCCTCGAGCCAGCCCCGCTAGCCATGTTAAGCGTGGTAATCTGAAACTTACACCGTAAGCTTAAAATCCCGTAAAAGTTAATATAAGGCATGAAGTAAACCATAGTTTGCGTAGGGTGACATCAAACTTGAAAATATTCAACCATGCTTATAATAGTTTAGCGTAACATAACTGATGCAAGTTTTTTTTTAATAATAGTTTCATAATATAATGTCATTATGTTTCAATAAAAAGTCAAGTTAAATATGGTACATAGAGTAATCAAAGGATGATAAAGATCACTTTAAACAAAAACAAAAAGAAAAACTTCAATAGAACAATAAAGGCAATAATTTTATTTCCAACAATTGTTCAATAAATACCATGTATTAATTAACCCGTTGACCATGATTTATTAAAGCAACTATTTAACCCTATGTTTTTATTGTGTTAATTACTTTTAAGCATGTATTATATTTTTCTTCTGTTGTAATTTAGTATAAGGTAAGTAAAATAAAGTTATTAGGGTGATTTTCTCAACGTAAAAAACTAGCGGCGGAGCTGAAAATGGCAGTGTGGACTAATTATTTCTGAATTATTTTATTTTTTCTGAAAACCTAACACTTACCCTAATATCAAGCCAAATCGAAAAGTGTCAAATAAGTTAATGATAGCTAATGAAAAAAATTTTTTTGTCAAAATAATAATTTTGGTGTAGTGTCCAGTATCCCATGTTCTTGAATAATCTGTATTTTAGAACCATAAAACGCACCGTTTTTATAAAAACTTTTGCGTAAGTATATTTGTTATTAGTATACGTATATTATAAAAATACATTATTAAACACTAGTACATGAATTGATACTCAAAACTGGGCATTAACAGTTGTCCGGGTAAAATAGTCAATTTTGGTGGTAAATATTGAACATGATTCTGTAGTCGAACGAAACGCAGCAAGAACAAGAAACGTGTAGTAGCTCGTTCATCCAGTTCCGCTCCTGCCCTGAGTGGTGACACTGGTGCCGTGTCTTGCCTAGATCAGTCACCAAGCGCGTAAGTATCTAATTTTGGTGTGTTAAAATACTTTCTATTGCAATTTCGGTGGGGCGTCTAAGTAAGGAATGCAAAGTAGTTGTTTTTGTGTGAGTTCTTATATAAGCATGTTTATTGTTGTTCTTGTAAAATGTTAGCTTAAAACGAAAGTGAATGTGACAGTTAATTTTTAAATGAAGTTTAATGCACTTTTTCTAATTTTGGTGGATCAATTTTGGTGGTTTTGGTGGTAATTTGAAAACCACCAAAATTGCTAAATTCCACCAAAATTGTTTATTCTACCCTGCTAATATTATAATAGCGAATTATATGAATGTATGTTGGTATGAATGTTTGTTGCTCGTTCACTAAACCGCTGAACCAAAGTTTTAGTCCTGGATATCACGGATATATCCTATGTGTCATACATAGGATATTTCCATGACATGTATCATGGAGATACATAACAAATGTAGACAAAGTCACACAGAAGCTAATTTATTAAACGAAGTCGGCACTGATACAGATTCCAGTGCAACAAAGTTCAGCTCTTCGAAAAATGGGAGACCAAAGAAAGAATTTGGTTTAGATATTTATGATGTTGTTCGAAGAATGGTATACGATTTTCATCAAGGAACTGCCGACAGTAAAATCATTAAAAGCTAAATTGTCTGAGGCTAATAATTACAGTGGGTCTGAAAGATAAAATTCTTCATGAGATGGGATTTGAGTTCAGTAAAATGAAAGACAACAGACAAAGTTCTGATGGAAAAGCAAGATGTAGCTCTCAGACGAATTGAATATCTGGACAAAATACGCAAATTTCGCGAAGCAGGAAAAAAACATTATCTAGGTATATGGACGAGTTCTACATACATACAACCCACACTAAAGGAAAAACTTGGAGTGATGATAAGCAAAAAGGAGTAAAAAAGCCGATTTCAAAAGGTCAACTTTTGATAATTGTTCACGTAAGAAACGAAAAATGCTTTGTACCAGGAGCCTTTTTAACGTAGAAATTCACGGACACTAAAGGTGATTATCACAACGAAATGAATAAAGATAACTACGAAAAATGGCTGGTTAATCAATTAATTCCAAATATACTCAGTGATTCTGTTTTGGTTATCGACAACGCACCCTATCACAATAAATTTGTTAAACGACCCCCCAACTCAAACGCCAATAAACAAAATACAAAGACACGAAATTTGATCATATATTGACAAAACCTCAGATATATGATATTATATGTCAGCACAAGGAAAGATTTACAGAGTTTTCCGTGGACAAGATACTAGCCGAACACGGGCACACTGTGTTGCGATTGCCACCATACCATCCGGATTTTAATCCAATTGAAAATAAATGGTCTCAACTGAAAGGCTATGTAGCCGCGAGAAACGTGGATATGAATTTAACTTCAATAAAAATATTATTAACTGAAAAAGTAAACATGATCGGGGCTGATGAGTGGGAAAAGGTTTGCGATCATGCGGTCAAATGCGAGAATGAATATCGAGGAATTCAACACGTTATGGACGACAGAATAGATAGATTAGATAGACTAGTAATAAATACAGCTGATAGAGATAGTGACATAGACCTCAATGAGAGCACAGATACCGAAATGGAAGGAATTGAATATATATGATTTTATTGTAATTTTATGTGGGCCTAGCAACTTGTCGATCTTTAAACCCACATTTAAAACACATCATGCGCCAAACCTTAGAGGATCGGGAGGGAGGTACTACAGTCGGAGGTCATAAAAACTCGAACCTTCGGTATGGCGACGATACAACACTCTTTGCTCCGTCTGAAATCAAAATGAGAGCGCTGTTAGACCGCCTTTACAAGGCTAAAACCAAAATAATGATAGTTGACAGGTTCAATAATTTTCAGACAACGGACGCCCTTAATAACTACGAAATAGTGGACGAATTTATATACTTAGGCGCAGTTCTAAGCGACAAGGGCGGCTGTGAGGCTGAGATTCGACGAAGAACCGGTATGGCGAAATCAGCAATGTCCCAGCTACAAAAAATATGGAAAGACAGGAACAACAGGACGAAGATTAAAATAGTCCAGACCCTAGTCTTTCCCATATTTCTTTATGGCGCATAAACCTAGACCTTTAAGGCCGCTTTCCGGAAGAAAATCGATGCTTTCGAGATGTGGGTATGGCGAAGAATGCTCCGTATACCATGGACCGCACGCCGCACAAATGTTTCGATACTGACTGAACTTAAACTGGAAAATCAGCCGAGGCTGTTAACCGTCTGCCTCCAACGTGTGCTACAATACTTTGGTCACATAGCTCGCAGAGACCCTGGCAACTTGGAAGGACTGATGGTGGTGGGGAAGGTTATTAGACAACGGGAGTAGACCACGGGGAAGAAGCCCAACACGATGGTGCGACCAGATATCCAACCAACTTGGTACGACATTGAGTGACGCTCTCCACAAAGCAACCGACAGGGAGAAATGGAGAGCGGACGTTAAAAATATTAATCGGCGGAGTCACGATCCTCAGCAGTGAGGGACCGACTTAGAAGAAGAATAAAAGTGGTAACGAAATTATTTTTAATCTACATGTAAACAGCGGCAATCCATGCCATTTCAGTTTATCACTGATGGTGATGTCACTTTCTTGTTATAATTTTTTTTCTTGATCAAAGTAACAAAAAAGTTTGGTTAGCTATCAGATGTCAAGATTATTTTTCCATGTGACGTTTCTTGATTGTAAAAATATAATACAGGATGTTATGGAATTATAAATTAAAATAATTACAATTTTTTGTATTTGAATTATAAATTCGAAAATTCGATAAAAGTTTAATTTCATTTGTATCATTCATTTGTATACCACAATCTTATTAATCGCCTAGCCATGCCCGGATTTAAATAAATGGATTTAGTAACTTCACATACTGTATATACATATTAATTACTGGTTTTTATTTAGTTTTTATTTTTTTTATCTTATAACGGATATGTGAGAATCGAGATTGTTGATTACAAGTAATATTGTTTTAATAGTTCTAATGAACAGGAATATATGTATTCCTTCGTTTTTCTTACCTATAAATAAGTATTCTTTAGTATAATTAAAACGAATAATAAAACTTTTGTTTCCGTTTCATTTTCAGTCAAAAATTTGTTAAATCTTCAGTTAATTGGCATAAATTACTAATTTTGGTGCGGACATACAATTTTCGTGGGCAATAAATCAAATTTTGGTGGGTAGACGCAATTTTGGTGGCAACTAATTTATTAAAATCATAATATCTCTAAAAGTACTATGTAGAATGTAAGGCCATTACTACACAATATTAGTTTTGACTAGTTACGTACAGTGGATACATAATTTAGTCAAAAAAGTCAAAAATGAAAAATTCCACCAAAATTAGACAAATTCTGGACCTGTTGAAATTCACCCATTAAACGGCAATGTGTTTAATACTATCGTTAACGAATGACATTAAATCACAATTTTCATAGTGCATATGAAAATGCGTAGATAACCAATTTTTAAGTTTTTATTTCGAAATAAGTTATGATAATGTTTACAAGCATTAATTAGACGTTTGAAATATTAGAATTAGTATTATCAACAAAATCAGACTAACTCATTTATTTCATAGATATTTTGGTTCCAAATGTACGTAGGTAATATAAAAATATGTAAAATGTAGCTAACGACGCATTCAATGAGAAAAGAAAAACGTGTGGTGCCTGTGATATTAAATATCTTGAGATTGCACGCTAAAGGGTTAATAATCTTCCTCGAATCACAATTGATTAAATTGTAGACACGTCCTATTCTTATATTTTCCTACTTTTATCCATAGTCATGTAAAAAAATGTACTTACGTTTCTTTTCTGTTTCGAGCGGTGAGCGTAGAAAGGCAAGTTTTAGCCTTATTTTATCCCACTTCTGACCTATTGGGTCGTTTGGTCAGGATAAAAACAACACATCAACTTTATATAATCATATATTTTATCTCTAGGAATAGTATCTTTGCTGGTTCGTCACCTAATACCCTGCTCAGGTACTCGCTTGTGTTTTGTTTTCTAAAGTCACACTGTTCCCGCCAATTTACACCCTTCAGCCGGTCCGTATTGGACAAATCACGCGACAGGCCACGTGACTTGTCCAATACGTCAAATATACGTTACATACTTGTCAAATAGCATTAAGTACTTAGTTTAATCTGTGAATTGTTGAAAAATATCTATACTAATTTTAATAATATATCATTACCTTACATTAGTATTGTCTTTGGCTGCCGCGATAATTACACATGAAATAAAACAACTAAAACGGATTATATGGCGTATACTAAGTAAAACTTCATCCCGACGTTTCGAACCCTTTAGCAGAATATATGCTTTTCATATACATATTTTTCCTGAGACCACCCGATGACCACGAACGCTGCTAAAGGGTTAGAGACGTCGGGATGATGTTAAAATTAGTATAAGCGATATAATCCGTTTTAGTTGTTTTATTTCTTGTAAAAACTTAGGTAAAGTTTACATACAATAAAATTACTCGTAGCCTATACAATTCTTAGATATTTATGTCAACAGTAAAAAAAAACTATTTGGTAATTATTAAACATGGTTCTAAGTTTTTGTAGATATCCACTTTAAGAGATAGGTACATATTATTATTACCTACTATAGTACTTAAGGAAATATCAGTCAAATGGTGCATATCAAGTTTAGAAATCATTTTAAAAACAATATTTTTTTCTAAATCAGAACCTCGTTTTTTTATCGTTGGTTACTTGTGGGGACGATTAAAACATGGGGACGGTTGAAACGTTTCAATCGTCCACAACTACTTTGTTTCTATCGTCCCCAAATTACATGATTCATTTCAAGGTCAATTATTTACCTAATAATAACACTCCATCACTGATTGATTAATGTCACCTAAAATCTTCTATAACTCACACTCAAAACCCTGAGGTAACTTAATTTGTCAAACTACACGAGTACAGAAAATTAAACGAAATTATATTGGAACACAGATACTTACTTTTTAGGTCAAAATATTTTAACGGCTCTCTGACACTACCACGTCAGCCGCGCGCCCGGGCACTATTGGTTCAAACTTGCAAAATGACCGGCCGCGTTACGCCAGGATAGAGTGATCCGCGTAGGTACTATGGTTTTCGAGAAATTTGGCTTGTTTCAGTCATAACGTGTTTCGATTGTCCCCGGTCTACCCTAAATTCAATACCTACTGTTTTTTTCGACCCGGGACTATTAGCTATAATGCCTCTCTATTCATCTAATTATGTACTTAACTAACAGCCTGTCATAGACAAACCAAAAGTAGGAGTTACCGAATTCAAATGTTACGAATATTTGTGTTTTTTTATTTTATTTTTTAATTCTTGTGATATGATTTTTATTTAATATGTAAATATGCGTTCATGTGTGGGTATTCAGTTTATACATCTACACCAGCCTTATTGTATTGCGCTTTCTTCTTACGGACTTTTTATTTATTTGAGCGCAACCGAGACACGAATATACTGGTGCTCTATACCCAGATTGTAGGAATAGTGCAGCTTTAAAGCGCATGCCTGGTCACACTGGCGCCTTTACTTTGTAAACAAACACGTACTGAGACGTGCGATCCCTATGGCAATGCCTAAACGCGCGCAAAACATTTCTATAGATATGTATGAAGTTCATATGTCGCCGTCCATATTTTTAATTTGACATCAAAAGTAAATACGTAGTGTGGATAGTAGCTGTATGTGATTCTTATTGATATCTTTTGGTTACAAAATAATTCCTTTACCTACCTCTCAACGACAACACTCAAATTAAATTGATCATACCTATTATTTTGTATATGATTTCTTTCTAAATATTTTCAAGCACGAAACATAAGTATCTACAAAGAAAATAAAAAAAGGATTTTTTATACTTATTTATCAAACTAGGACAAATTTATCATATTTGCGCGTTACCTAAGCACTATTGACAAATCTGTGTACGTACGGTCAACCAATTTGATTTCTAGGCCACTTCGAACCTTGTCACAGTGACGTTAATAAGAGATCTTTTGCGTCTTTCATATAGATTTTCACTGTGACAAGGATCGAAATGGCCCATAAATATTTTTTTTGACTGTACACTATATTAACTTAGTATAAGCTTTTAAACTGAAGTTCAGCTTCAGCCGCGGGCGCACGGTGCTCCAGCACCGGCGCGGGCGCCAGTCCAACGGCGACCACTGCTGCGCGCGCACCGCACCGCGACCTTCCCCACTCACACGCAGTGCATTACGAATGTGTTACTTTTGAACTTACTAGGCATTATGTTTTGCCATATATGTTTATTTTTTTTCGGCATTACTTTTCGGATTTCATCGGTTTCGCCAGTTGCCGATATTGAAGCTGATGATGGTGAGAGGATATTATTTATTAGAATTATCTTATTAATTATTGATTATAAAAAAAAAAAAATTTACGTTAAAAATAAATAACTAGATAGAACAAAAACTACTTACATTAAAACTGAATAAAGCTAAATTAATCTAATTAATTTTAAAAGAAAAGCCTGCATAGAATGCTACCTGATTAATTTATATAGAATTAAATGATGCGCCATTTAAAAAAATCTTTTCGAACTTGTTTTTTTGCGATTAATTGATATCATTTAACTACTTATTAAACTATAGTAAATAGTGGCAAAATAGTCCACAGGTATTGGTAAATAAAGTTATTTACGTTTTTCTAGTAACTTAAATTTTTGGGCTATAGCCTATAGCACTAATGTTTTTAAGTTATTATTTTTAATTTATATGTTTTCTATGTGTTTAAGTATTTATATGTATCTATCTATTATATATATACTTATCATCGTCTAGTACCTACAACACATGCGTTACTGAGCTTACCGTAGGACTAGTAGTTAGATTGTCCCGAAATATTTATTTATTTATGCTATGGAAATAATTCCTATAGAGTTTATGTCCGTTTAGGTTGGGAATTCAGCTTAGCTACAATTTAACTGACACGCCCAAGAAGGAGCAAGCTCCGTTTTTAAAACAATAATAATCTTAATTTTATTACATAATATTTAGAAGACCCTGTAACTTAAAAAAATAGACAACACAGGCAAGGCAAGGTTGTCTGAATCACTGCAAACATGAATTCAACTTGGCGTAATAGTGGCTAAGTACTTATAATAATTCAATTTTTTATTATGGCATCGCATAAAAAAGCAAAGCAACGGAATCAACTTTGCGTGAATTTGTCATAGTCACTAAACAGATAGGCTAGTACAAACACAATAGAAAAATAAATTTCACTAGGCAATCAAAGCTCAAATAAATATATAATTAAATATTAGTACGTATAATCAATAAACAGTTAAAGGGGGTAATACATGTAATAAACAAGATAATTCTTAGCTACCTAATTATTTACCTACATGTTTCATACCCAGTAGTTGGTCGTACAAATAGATCTAAATACTAAGATGCTAAGTAGGTAGTAGGTATGAACCCATATTAAAAATTTGATAGGTACATTATACGAGGGCGGATAGTATTTAATTGTATTTAGAAGCATGTCATATCGAGACATTGTGTGCGATGCCGATGCACTGATATATTATGTAATGATTGCTACCATATTTTGTTACTGCATAAGCTCCTTTCCCTAGTGTGCCTGAGAGACTACCACGAAAATTAAAATAATACTCATAATTCTCTTTGACTCTAATCAAGGCATAATTAGAGTGACAGAGACAATCGTTCGAAATTTGCGAATTCCTTTTTTTCACTGCAGACCTTAACTAGAGTGACAACTGACAGTAAGGATAGTAATTCATTGCCGCTGAAAAACGAAGAGCTGGCCGTTTTATGCTCAGCGAATCAGCCTCACCACACAAACAGTTAAAAATAACGCAAGTGTTAGACAGGACGCGCGTGAATTCTCTGGAGTTACCTACGTAGGTACATAGGCTACGGTGCCATCGGCCTACCATCAGGCGGGCCGTATGTTTATTTGCCGCCGTCGTGGTATTAGAAAAACCTGCTTCACTCGAGAACGTTTGTTTAGAGTTCATTTTGCAAATCAAAGTCAAATATTAAATTTCGATATGGGGTTATATGTAACTGTTAACTTATTCGCATACATTTCGAGTCCTTTCACCAGTTAATTGAACTGGAACAACTACTAAACTTACTCTCAATATATAAAATGAATTGAATTATTAATAATACCGCATAATCCACCTATAAATTGTCCTAAACACTACATGCTCCCGACCATGTGCGAATCCCCTATTAAATGAACCATAGTTATACTTACTACACTATATGTTGTACTTACTACACTAGAGTGTCTAGAGTATACTAAGCTGAGAAAGTTGGCAATACATCCTAGCTGAATATTTTTTTTAATGTAATCTAGCCAGTAAGATATTGCTATAGGTTGCGCGCTTTATGCAAGTCTCTGGCACAGGTACCCTAATTAGACGAATACTGGATGTAACACTAAGATTTTATTACCTTTTGGGTTTTTTTATGAAATGCAAAACTTATTAAAATATTTATCATAAATTAACGCAGACCATAAAGTTGCTAAGTAACTATTTACATGTCACGTATTAAAGGTAGGCCAAACGGACAGAGGTGGACAGACAGGCAGTTAATTAACTTGCCTGAAGATGTAGATAGTAGATTAATTAGTTTGTCAGTATCTTAATCTGTTTGAAATGTGATAGACGGACAATTAGTTTAACATCCCTACAAGAAGCGTTGTTTGTCTGTGGCACCGTAAGTCTTAATTTAATGAGTGAACCTATTTTAATGCAGTTTTTTTTTCATTGGAAAGCAAAGATAGAACTTTGCAATATATTTTTTAATTCGATGGATTTATAATTTTAGGGTATATATATATAACATTTTTAATTTATTAATTATAATAATAGTGCATGTAGGTAGGTAATTGGAGATTATGTCACTGCTACATATTTAATGTAAGGCATAAAAATACAAGTCTGGTTTTGTGAAACGTAGCGAAGCTGAGTTTCGTAATAACATCAAACGAGTATTGTTATGCCTAATTATGTACAATGACATACACTGCTTTATCTACACACAATATAAACCTCAATCGAAAAGTTAAACAAATATTTGTAATGGCGGCGAATGAAAACTTTTGAAGGAACCGTAGTTATTTTTGATTCAGAGACTAAACCAATTCAAGTCCAATTCTCATACCGTTTCTATAGTAACCTATTGCTTATTTCAGAGATGTTCGAAATTAGAACTTCGAAAAGTCAAATTGGATAACATTTACACGTTATATATCTTCTTAGTAGTCTGTGATTTACACAGATAAAAAATGTGTTGTCACAAAATACTGTACCTACTTAGGTACTATTTATTATTGGGGTCGTTATTTGCTGTTTTTAAACGCATCATAGAGTGGTTATGTTATGTGTGTACCTAGATAAAATGTATTATTTATTAGATTTTTAGATAAACTCAACGTTTACAGTAGGAGTTATTATATTATTATATCTCCTCTCTATAGATGTTATTTATTATTTCAGAAATGTCGTTATTTTCTTTAATTTCAATTCAGTTTCTTTGGTGTTTAGTTTATATTATTTCTATTAATGAAATCATAATATTATACATTTATAAAGAACTCCTAAACTAAACATAAATACTACATACAGGACAAAAACTACAATGAACTAAACAATATAAAATAAGTACTAAACTGTAAATTCACACTAAATGAAAACAATATCATCGGCTAACCTAAAAAACTCATCCCGCGATCCGCCAGACGTAAAGGTACCCATCACACTCGCCGCGTTGCCACGTTGAACGTGAAAATTATAATTAACGTTGTGATAATGCTAAGTATAATTGTGAAATTAATTTTACGTAAAGCGACTACATATTTATCCTTCATAAAATAACTGCAAACTCTACTTATAATAATATTTAAAAAAAAATAGTTTGCATATGAAGTAACAAAGCATTGCACACACTATTCTTTTGAAAGTTTTACATAATTTGCATTTTAATGTGCTCGTGTGAAAGTTCTCTTGTATCAACTGTGACGTTTATTCTTGGCCTTTCTATAGTTCTTAAGTCGATACATTAAGAGCTATATCGAAGTGGCAACTATCGTGTATGGCGGCAGACATCGCCCACGAGCTTTAATCCATTTCGCTTTTATAATGTAATGATTATAAATCACTTTCAAATCAAATCAATTAAATGTCATGCTATTATGCTAATGAGTTTTTGGGCTGTTATAAATAATACAAACATATTTTGCTACTTACAAGAGTTACAAGCATCATCTGTCTCTTTTTATTCCGTGCAGATTAAAATAATTATGATAGATACTTTTTTGACACCGTTTCGTCATTTTCGTTTTATTTTATATGGAACACCACCTACTACATAGATATGTAGATATTATGAACAATAACAAGCGTAGATTAGATACGCCTAATGATCATTATTTCTAAAAGGCTTTTTTAACCTTTAATAGACATACGAGTAGTTTGTTGATGTCTTTTGTTATAAACAAGCTTACTTAAAATGGGGGTGAGTAGGGACAAAACTGACAATCAAACCTCAATATTTTTTTATTTTATTTTATACTACTTAACTTAATTTAATTTAAATAATAATACAATTAAAACTGTTGTGAGCCATGTTACTACTACTTAGTTACAAACGGATAAACTCACGTGTAATTATATCGCACTAGGCGACATGTTTCGGGTAGCTCTGGTACCCATCTTCGCCGAGTCAGGATACACCGATCGCGATGAGGGTGTACCACTCACTGCTGTCCGCTGCCTTGCTCGGCTTGAAGGTGGGTACCAGAGCTTACCCGAAACATGTCGCCTAGTGCGATATAATTACACGTGAGTTTATCCGTTTGTAACTAAGTAGTAATTTAAATAATAATTGTATTTTAGTTTTTTATTTTTATTTTAGGTAGTCCCAATTCTTAAGTTTGTTTTAAAACTACTAATAGGATATTACATAAAAAAGTGATTTGGGGAAATTGTTGAATCGACAGTTTTGGATTATGAATATAGCACTTTTTGTAATAAGATTACAAAATTTAGGTAGCAGTAGCCTAGACTCTAGGCCCTAGAACAACCTCCTCAGCCCTCAGTAGTACCTACTCTCCCCATTCAAAACCCAACTGCCCTCGCAATCCCTACTACTAGTAACCCCATTTTGCATTACTTACCTGATTACTTAATTTACCTCACTGATGTCTTAATTTACCCGAGGCTCTCCTTGATTTTATTTATTATAACATTTACTGTTTTGCTTTTAAGGTAAAATTAGCAGTGGGTACAGTAGGTACACTATAAGTACGTATTTATATCAGAATATACAACAAGACGGCTACCGTACAGTCGCCATCAAATATATCAGAGCAGCCCCAACGTATTCAAAAATATCGGAGCATGCACTTTATCGCCTTGATAATAAGGGCGTTGTTCCCATATTTGTGACCGCCTCCACAGCTCCGATCTAATGGCGACTGTACATCGAAGTGGTTTTGACTTCCGGTAGCTAAAGGTGTTGGACATGTAAGGAAATTTTTGCTCTCAGCTATAGATGTTTTCTATATTTAATTTACTTATCAATTTTATACTTAGTCTAGTTTCCACAACCTTCTGGTATAAGGCTAGAAAGATTAGTGTCATTTCGAGCCAACTGATAAATACTATCTAAAGACGTAGGATTTTAAAAATAACCAGGACCAACGAGTATGTAGGTATACTGCTGCAGCATGGAACGTTATAACTTATAAACAGCTCGCCTTCTAAGTAAGTAATCAAAACAAGTCTGTTCGTTAACCTCTATTACCTCCGATCCGAGGATGACAACTTAACAGAACCTCCGATAGCATGTTTGATGGCTTGCTAATGCAGATAGGTAATCGGTAACGGGAGCCCTGGAAAACTATTCCCATCGATTGCACAACCATCCGGAGGTAGACTGCTAGATCCAACCTATAGCAATTGACCCAGCTGCATCCGAAACTATACTAGTAATGGAAGAAATCGTATAATTTGATCTTTATGTTTGTTAATTAATTTTGGATGTTACAATCCAAGACCTTATGTCACGCGGACTTTAAAAATCGTTTATCGAAATCAAACTTATCGAAGACCATGCGAAATGAGGAAGTAATAGTCGCAGAGCATACACTGCTTCAAAGCTGTAGGTGGCTTAGGTATATGCGAAGCTGCGGCGGTGGATGGGCGGAGGGAGGGATAAAGCTTGTCTCTAACCGAAAGGTAACCGGTTAGTACATGCAAAACACAAACCAAAGCGGTAACCCCTTGTTAATCTGAATAATACGGGTTATCGTTATTGTTGGGTAAGCGGATGAACGGGTTACCCAAACGATTAGCTTATCATATTAAGGGGTTACCCATTTGAACGGGTAAGCTAAATATGAACGGGTTTTCCTGTCCCTGTACATATGTATGTAGGTGGTGATATTCCTTACTAGAGACGAGCCTGTCGACTCGCCCTTGCTTGGCGTTTGTCAAGAACAGCCGCTATGCTTGTGCTTGTCGCACGCTCGTTTGCCGCGGAATTGGGTGATACAGCTTCCCATCATAACGACGTACCTATTATGCATTGTAAATTTATCATACTTGAGTCTTAGTATAATAGATACATATTGTTATCAGTGTGATTAAATTTCCGATCGTTATTTCGGTGTTCTAGGTAAGGTTAGATATATAATCAATTAATCGTATCGATAAGCAACCCTATTTCTGCACCCAAAATAATAAAAAATGCAGCAGATTTCTGCATACCTATGCCTCAATAGTTTAGACAGGTCCCGTATCTGGACCGATCGCTGAGCTAAACAAAAGTTAGAAATTGGAGTAAAAATTTGACATTCGCGCTTTCCGCTCGTAATGTTGCCACCTTTTTACAAAATGATTTTTTTCAAATATGAAAAATATTAATATAACGTTTGAGTTTAATTATAAATTTCATTATAATTAGTTTATGTAATACCTAGCTTAGCTAGTATTTTATTTGAAAATGCTTATATATCTTCGCTTATATTATCGTTGAAAAAAATGAAGCAGATTAGTTATTTATTGCTCTCCAATACTTAATTAAAAATTATGGTACACTATAACGGTTTACCAGTATGTACAGTTTATAGGTAGTATAAAAAGGATTTTTTAAACCGGGACAAAACACATCCCGCCCGACCTACCCAAAATATGATGTAAATATGACCTGTTGCGAGTAAATACACGTGAGTTTTTGAGTTAAAATTTAATGGTAAAGTTAAGTTGTCTACAATAAGTACTTTGTAACCAAGGAATATACAAGACATGAAATTTCAATGTTTATACAAATTCGTATTACTCCGACATTCTGGCTATTTCTCTCTTTTCGGTACAATATAGCGCAGCGCCATCTATAGATACTGATAGATACATGTTGAGTTATTTTGACAGCGAGACATCTCTATAGAACTAGGGCCACACTGAGACGTACTGTTGTTAAACATGATAGATGTCGCTAATGTGTTTGCCAGAATACGGCGAACGCGTTTGTGTATAGACATTGTGATTCCATGTCTTGTATGTTCCTTGTTTGTAACCTACGGAGTGTGGCGGTGACACTTCAAGTTTAGCCTTCTTCCGCTCCGGAGTGGTGCCCCCACTGATGCCTTTCTGGTTGGCTAGTGATCATAACGATGTTTTTATTATTATTGTCTTTAAAATATTCTCACTACAGCTCTCTTTAAATAGTACTTTTTTGTCATTTATAAAATAAATACAATAAAAATAAATGTAATAAATAACAGAGCCTGCATAGGCAGAGTACCATTTTGTACCGTTTGGCGTAGAAACGCTAGGTTCATGGGGTCCCAGCGCGTATAAACTTTTATGGGGACCGAAGAACTGGCGGTTTTCGCCGCCGCCGCCAGCATCCTTGGTACAATGCTTTAAGGGCCTTTTTATAGATTTAATGTAGGTAGTAAATAGTTAAGTACTCGTAATACTGTAATTATTGCAAAGATATTTCCATAGAGAAAAAAAAGAAAACAAAAAACATAATAAACCAAATAACTAGGTACCCTAACAACTTAACCTTAATTGCATTTGTGTAAGTAACGTAACAAAGGAAGCCAAGACCAATCCTGTTGGTCCTGTTGTCAAGCCACTGTTGGTCAGTTTCAGGAAAAAATATTATATTATAAGTACAGTCAGTAGCAAAAGTGGCTGAGCGGGTGAAGTGATCAAAATGACCTACACGCGCTCTTATTCTCTTGACAATAGAGATGTGTTGACCTCATTTTGAACACCTCAACCGCTACGTACATATAATAACTATTAATTTGAAAATAAAAAATAAGTTTTCGTCTAAAACATTTTTATATAATTGTGTATAATACCTTTATTGAAACAATTTATTGTTGGTTAGCATCCCGTTAGAAAGGGCTGCTCGGTTATTCGTCGCTTATTTTACCGTCGAGTCGCAACAATGCGCGCTCGCCGCAAACTATCGATATTTCGCACTTTTCCCACATCGCACTAAATTATCAGTAACGGCTCCCATGTAACCCACGACAGCTACTGCGGTAACGTGTGCTCCATCCACTTTTTTCACTAATTAGGTCGCATCCGATGGGATGTTAGCGCTGCAACGGTAACATGAAAACATACAACCTATTTTTGTTAGTTAAAATGGCTCCAAAAGTTTTAGATAATACCCCTTGTTTTACAAAATACTATCTATCCCATAATGTAGACACGAATAGGTATTTGTGGTACAAAGAAACAGAAATTGACTATAAGAATTGATAATTAGGTACCTACCTACAACACTATTAAGAAAGTCGACGAACACACATCTAAATACAAAGGTACTAAGTGTACCTGGGAACAGAGCCTAGCTGGCAGGAAACGTTAATTTAGTCCTATCAGTGTCACGGATCGTAGTCATAGCGGGAACGAGCCATCTGCAGAACTAATCTCGCCATCTCTAAACTGCTTCGGCCAAATTAACTCCATAATGAAAACTACAATATACCACATTCATGCTGTCACCGTTATCGACTATCTTTTTCATTGTTTATATGACATGGACCGATTAGGCCTGGTCGTTGTCGAATTTGGGGAGCAATCGAAACTAGGTCGCCAACAATGGCTGTATGTTCGTAACGAATCGGGATATTCTTTAACAATTACATAGTGTGCCGGTTGCGAATGCGGGTAATTAACTGAGCTCGTGAAATCTTGACACAGGTCTAACATGCATGCGGCCAAATCTGCGAAATCGGGGTCGTATAATGGACGTGTCCTTTTTAAAAATTACGTCTCTTTTTGGGTGTTGTGGCGCCACTGTGGCGTACTAGGACCGATGACGCAGTGGTAGTGCCTTAGTGCCTGGAAGGCAAGTCGTGATAGAGTCCGGTCGCGACGAGGGCCACAAGGTCCCATTAGTTCTACGACACCGTTACTTTTATACAAATTTGAACTTTATATCTTATGATTTTCTTAGTTTTATGAGATAAAAGGGAAGTGCGCGCAGCCCGGGGCGCGCAGGGCGCCGCGCTCGTATCGCGGGCGCAGTTATCCGGCGTGGCAGTTAGCCCATTTGCACTTTGATGGATTACCCGTGTCGACTGCGGTAAACTGAGGCAAAAACGATGTGCTCCTTGTCAATTTAGTTCTACCTCAAGTGTATCGTCCATCGGCACTTAGGGGTTGTGTTGACATTTGCATATTATATACCTAATGCGCTTCTTTATCCAATTAGGAAAGTACGTACCTATTTACATATTTGTAAAACGTGGCGTTACTTATTGCTTTGTTAATTTATGTAGACTAGACAGGCGAGTGTAGAATTTATAGCGGTTCTGAGCACAGGGTTTCTGAGTAAATACATTCCATACAGCGTAAAAATTATAAAATGACTATTTCTTAAAAACAAAAGATGTTTTGCCGGCCAAGTTACCTACTTAGTTTAAAACGTGCTTGAAGTCTGTAACCTTTTGGTAGTTTGCAATTGTTTAATTTAAACCGTGTCATTCGGGTTGCGCACGCGCAGACGCATAGTGCACCGTCATTTTTTGTTTCTTATGTCTAGCAAGATATGGATCTAGGTAGGTATGTACTTCCATCTTTGGTTTCAGCGGGGTAACGCCATCGCCCATTAATTAAAAAATAGATTAGCAACACTAAAAATGTATTAGCAAAACAGGTTGAATCTGCTTGTATTTCTTACGAAAATTTAGCAAACTGAAATGAATAGGAGGAGATTAGATGTAGGTAAAATTTAAGACAGTACTAAGTAAGTAAGTACTTTCTTCACATTCTCTTGGTGTCCTAAATATAGTTAACGTAGTAGGTACAAAATGACGATAAACTTTAGGCTCCCAATCATTATCAAGGTTGTAAATTTCGAAACCTATAGTCATCAGGAGATTAAAGCATCAAACAATTTCTATGTTTTACTCATGCAGGAACGGTAAAAAGTAGTTAGTTAACATCAGCTATTTTAAGATAGGATTTCAATTAAATTAATATAATATTATCGTTGAGTGCTGCGATCATGGTGATTATCGGTTCTTAAATTTGAAGATAATTTTATCTTCGCGAAATAGTGATCTTACTATGCGAAATCTGTCGGGCAGAAAACCCATCAAACAGTTCGCGGAGGCATTACGCATGCGCTAACGGTCCCGAGTAAAGCCGCGGGCGCAGCGTAGCAAAGCCCTACAACCACGGCGCTAATACCACAACAACCGCACAAAGAAAACTTCATTATAGCTGTCATTGCGAGTTACAGTAGTGAAATGTCAATGTCAATAAACCAAAACGGTCGAGTTGTTTTACTTTTGTTTTGTGGCTCATTATATAGGCCACGTGTGAAACTATGCTTTCACTAGCGTTTATGACTAGACGAATGGTTTAATTAGTCGATAATTACATTGAGGCGTGGCGCATGGCTATTGACAACCGAAGTTCGCTGCATACTCGTGTTAATCATCGCTTTGTCGCGATGTCTTGCTCCACTGGAGACGCTCAGTGTATGAAAGCAAGGTAATTTACTTTCGTAACTATTAGTCGAGCGAATGAGAGTGACATTGTGACAAACGGGTTGCTCTCTTTTTTTCAGTTCGGCTATAGTAAAAATCATGTCAGCACAACTCAGATTAAAACTACTAAACTCTATCTTAAGGTGTAGGCTGTAAGTACCTATAAGTTACTTTATTATAAGTAGGTTTAGATAAGTTAGATACCTACTCTTTATAAGGAGCAGCGGCAGATATACGAGTACGTACCTATATATATAATTAATAAGATTTTATTACAAAATAAAACTATAATTAAAACAATAAATAAGTTGAGATACAGAAAATTATAATTTTATTATATATATTAAATTGATAAATTTATTTAATTAACAAGGACTAAATCCGGTCTTTGCAGATTACCTAAACACGATAATGTTTTGTCTGATATTGTTTAATTGAGTCCTCCGGGAAAGGCTTTATTGGTACTAAATATTCTTTAAAGAAGCGACCGGTTAATTATGTATAATCAACATTTAAATATACCGTTGCCTTACACGGATGCATAGGTGCTGCCTACACAAAACCAGTAGGCGTAATAGGCCCGAGGTATGGACCCGTAGGTAGGGCAGTAGGAGCGATCCTGACCGCGCGGGTCGGCGACTCGCTCGCCCATCAGCTTCCGCGCGCCAAAACGAACATTTTATACATTCCATGCATCGATAAACCATTCCACCTACTTCTTCAAGTTATTTATCGCCAACTCAGGCGACTATCGCCCCGGCTGCATATCGATAACGGCGCCGTGACCGTATTTTGATTTTGCCATATTCGTTTGCGGAGTGCACCCACACTAAATTACCTTTCTTTCAGAATATTGTGTCTATTTATTTTGGCATTTATGTTCTGTAGGTATGTGACGTGTGCCCGCGCAGACGGGCTCGGCAAGATTCGCGAGCTTTATCGGCTTGACTTCCCTGACTTGCACAACCATAAATGGTTAGTCATTTTATTGGCGTGATGGCCATTACAGCTATTTATTGGTGGCGTCTGACTATCGGTTCTTGGCGGTGTTGTGGTTATAAAATATTACTACTTACGGATAAAGCAATCGACATGTCCACTTTAATTAATACCTATATACTCATACACTTTACTACATTGTTTTAGTTAGGTATCGTGACTGAGTTTTTTATAATTCCGTCTAACGGGGCGAGTAGGAACAAAACTGACATTGAATTAATCCTCGAAATAATTAAATTGTTATATTGAATGTAAACGTAATTTTATTATTAATAGGTCGTTTGTATTTCAGTTTTTTACGATTTTAGGTTGATAACTTTAACCTCCTAAGTCCCAAATAGCTTTAAAAAGGACAAAATGGCGTTCATGGTTTAGTCCTGAGCTTTGAAAAAAAAAGATGTCACTATGACCGAAAGAACTTTTAAAAGGCCTAAAGCAATATAGTTATTGAGTCCTGAATTTTTAGCGGCAATTTAATCTAATTTATACGCAACTATACCATTTTACCTAGAACAAACATTATTCAGTAATAAATAAACTTTATTTTGTACTAAGTAAGTTAATCCATACTTTTGTTCTTTTCAAAGGTCTCTCGTTCTTAGTGTGTAGCAGGAAACATAATAATAGTAGGTAAATAAACAAGGACGTTGGTTTACAACTACCCCCAATATGATAAAAGTCATATTTGTGGGAGGCCTATGTCCAGCAGTGGACTGCATACGGCTGAAATGTATTATGCAACTTTGGTTGCAAATGAGCTCACATCCCGCCCGGCGGTAAGTGGTAACTGTAGCCCATGGACGCCTGAAAAGCCAGTAATGGACACTTTTCACAATTGTCGCAGTGTCCACAACACGTGTCGTTACTTTATATTTAATTATTCTAACACAGTTGTAATATTTACAAATTAACTTAATAAGAATATTATTAAATTCAAGCCAAAAAGATAAATAATAACGAAACACTATACAACTTTACTTTAAGCACTAAGACCGAACACACTTTTAAAAGGACAAATTACTTTACCTTGAAAAATCATTATTCACGCCGCATGATCATCAAAAATACCACAATGTAGGTATACTTTATGAATTTATAAGTGCAAACACAGTTTTGATGAAAGTAAATGTCAAAATTTGGCTAAAATATGAATGGATTTATTTACGTCGTTTCCGACCTGCTGCCATTCATGTTTCTGGCTACTGCAAATAAAAATGGCATCTTGCTATGGTTCCATTCTATGCGTGCGAAAGGGATGACCATATAAACCTTAAGATAATGACTTTATGGTCTTAAATATCGCGGTAAATTTCGAAAAATGATATTGTACCTTTGAAAGGCATCTCGTGCTTATTGACAACTCTTGCTTTCGAATCGTCAGGACTTAACAGTGGTTGCCATTTTAGCCTTTTAAAAGCTATCTCGGTCTTTATAACAACTATTTTTTTAAAAGGTCAGGTCTTAGGAGGTTAAAGATTAATATAAAATAGGAGGAAATCCCTCCTCAACCCGTAGTTCGGGTGATGTGGGATTACTTGGGGAAATTGTGGTATCGATTACTATAGCTCCACTTTAATATGAATATATTATTTAGGTAACAGTAACTTATAAAAATACAACACATACCTCTGTAATACCTACTCTCCCCATTTATAACCCAACCGGCCTCTACTCATCCCATTCTACCAACACACATTTGTATTACTGTTTCGAAACGAAGAGTGAGCAGAAAAATAATTGTATAAATTGTATTTTACGTATTATACATACGTTTAACGTCTATGTAATAATAATGATGAATGTTTCATCTAGATAGGTAAGTGCAAGTCAATCAGTTAATAAAGCGCCTCTGTCAGTTGTCATTACTTATTACTATTAATGCGTCAATGATGCTAATTACAAAACTGACAGTTACCGACAGCCGCTATTAATGAATAAAGCTATCAGAAGAGGGCTTCCCTCGTCAAAAACGATGGCGTGCGTACATAAACTAGATAAACCTCTATTTTGTTCTCCCGGCCCGCAGTAGGTCACTTTTAATTGAATGCGGAAAAAACGGTGATTATCCACGCACGGACAGCACTCTACAGAGCAACAATGCACCGTGGCTTTACATCTTTTGTGTCGTCGACCAGTACTGAGGGAGTATAGGGACCGTCAACTGAACACAGATTCTTGCGATGAGCTCACGTAGAGCTGTGATTCAATTACCTTGCAGTCGAGGTAAATAATAGAGGCTCTAATTCACCTCGTCTGACGGTTTTTCGAGCCTAAATACATTCAGAAAGTATCGGTCTGACGTTGATGTGTTAGCAAATTCTGGCTTGCCGGTGCGAAATGTATAATCATTTAATACGACAAATAAAAAGGTGCTCTCTAACGCCTAATAAATTCGGGAAAAATAATTAATGTTATGACGTTATCTCTACGAAGAGTTTAATTTTTTTCTTTAGAGGAGGCTTATGTCCAACAGTGTATTTCTAACGGCTCATACGATGATGAATATTTTTTTAATATCACTTTTTATGTACTATTATTTTTCTTCTCAGTGATGTGATGAGAAATGTATTAAATTAGTCAGGAAAGGGTCTGCCTCGTGCCAAACTTGCAACGTTCAAGATTCCACTCTATG
Source organism: Grapholita molesta (assembly GCA_022674325.2). Lineage (NCBI taxonomy): Eukaryota > Metazoa > Arthropoda > Insecta > Lepidoptera > Tortricidae > Grapholita > Grapholita molesta. The sequence goes on along the minus strand of CP053124.2, from coordinate 13,679,985 downwards.
GTCCACTCGCTACACTCTATACATTTGTTTTTTAATTCTTTCTAATACTCATATCTCGATATAAGCATGAGAGATAGACAATAACTTTTCTCCTTAGGTACCTATCTTATCCTATCTTATGACGTTGTACCTTCTTGAATTGTGTTAAAAATTTCCTACTTATAAAATAATAGTGTGCATAAACCTACATCCTCACAACACCGTTAACGCACGTGACAGGTTGAAGCATGGCTGTGGAGACAAGATGCACGTAGTGGCCAGAATTTTCCCGGAAAACAGGCCCGTTAAAACGTAGGTCGCGTAACGATACAATTTGTGTGCCGTAGTGTTCTGTGGCTACCGTTACTGAATGGTTCATGTTGTTGCTTTGGTGACAGTCTGACAGTTGTACACGCATTTTGAATTTGAAGCTATTGTTTGCGATTGTGCACTGATTGATAGTTGGGCGGCAAACAAAAGACGGTGGTTTGATCCTCGGTTCGTACCATTCAGTTTTTATGCATTAATTAATAAAAATAGAGATTAACACTTTGGCTGCGGCAATTAGTTAACATCGCAATTAACCGTACTTGTACAAGACGAATTAGCCTCGTACCGCAGTCAATGTGTTAAGAGCAGTTTTTGTGCGTGTTACGTATGACCTCCTACGTGTGTATAGTCGCTATCAGATATATTGGAACTGTGGAGGTGTTATCGCCTTCACAACAGAGCAATTTTCAGATATTTATGACCATCTCCACAAGTCCAATATATCTGATGGCGACTGTATGAAAGGCATGCATTAACTGCATGATACAATTGACACATGGTGTTAACAGTGCTATAAAATGTTACTATAATATGAAATATATATAATACTGACATTAGACATGTAATGGATAAACCACAGGTAAAAATAATTCTCAAAGTTGGAATTGAATATTCTAAACACATTTATTGATTGAAATCATAATAAAGATTGTGGTTACTTGCGTCGTGATCATCGTTTTGCTTTGTACTTTGTAGTTCTTTATTATAATAGCGAGGACCATGACAGTTCGCGGTGACCTGCGGTGACTCCGAGTTCCCGTAAGGCGTGGGAATTGTCATATGATAATGGCTGCTCTATAGTTTACTCAGGGAACAACGGAGCCTCCTGTCAGTTTGTGGGGTAATTTCTAGCTTGCCGCATTTAAGGTCACACATATTATGCATGTACGAGTATGTATTAGGTGTGCTGTGTGCGTCGCGCCCATTAAATGTTACGTTCTGTTATTACGACTGTATACGATTGAATGGTACTAACAAAGTAGTAGGTAAATTATATGTATAGTTAAGAATGTGTACCTAACACTAGTAGGTCAGTGCGTCAGCGCCTCGAGAACATTAATTTGTCTATACTAAGGAACTTTTGGACCCGGGTATGTCCTTAAACTACGTCCAACAATGAGAGGTAGGGCACAGCGTTGACCATCACGCTTGAATCTGGGGCAGCCCAACTGGGGAAGTACCTCCTCCTTACAGAAGACCACAGCCATAATAGCACTGCCATCTTTCAGGTATGTAGTGTTGTGTTCCTGATGGTGAGTAAGGTTCTCAGAGCTCCAACCCCCCTTAAAGGCCGGCAACGCGCTTGTGACTCCTCTGGTGTTGCGAGTGCCCATGGGCGACGGTAATTGCTTAACACCAGGCAATCCGTCTGCTCGTTTGCCGCCTATGTCATAAAAAAAAAAAAAAGGAAGAGTAAAAGTGTACAATGTAGACACAGTTTTTAGGTAAGGTACAGGTAAAGGCAGGTTACATTGTCACAACCGTGTGGTCAATTAATTATTTATTACATTGCCTATTTACCTATAAAGTGTAGCGATCGAGGTGCGCCGACAGCACGGGCACAACAATGGACGTTATGGTCCGACGGCGGGTCACGCCTGCGCCTGCGCATCCGTCACACCATCACTATGTTACTGTTTCAAATCTAACATAACTTACCCAACCGTGATGATGGCTGAATCATACGGAAACATCATAATGACACCTACATAACACTAAATACGCGTATCTATGCTCTGTATCCTTAGGTATGTCAGTTGAGGGTAGATGACAACATTTCACGATCAAATGAAAGCCGGTTGAAGCCAGATCGTTAAGAGTCAGATGCAGTTGCTTTCGTATTTGGTTGGTTAACCAATAAATATCATAACTACCGGAAAATTTACTAATACTTTGTTTGCTTTTATTTAAATTCCTAAAGATGCGTCTCTAATCTATATAAAGTCTGTGGGAAATCACAAAGGGCTCGGTGTCCCCTAAGACAAGCGCCCGTGGGTAGCTCACGCCCTGCTGTGGGTACCTAGAGGAAAAGCTGCCTATGATATCCACAAGCCCATAAGCCTGTCCACTCGAGGAGCGTTGAAAAACCCACCACTAGAGTTGCATAAAACATCCTCTTCTGTCCTATTGAGTAACGAAAATTCTATTATTTACTAGATTTTCGCAGTGCTGTGGACAGGCAGCCTGAAATTGCCGTAAAGTAAATGTTTATTTTTTTTTTATGTCATAAGGTGGCAAACGAGCAGACGGATTGCCTGATGGTAAGCAATGACCGTCGCCCATGGGCACCCGCAACACCAGGGGAGTCACAAGCGCGTTGCCGACCTTTAAGGGGGGTTGGAGCTCTGGAAACCTTACTCACCATCAGGAACACAACACTACATACCTAAAAGGTAGCAGTGGTATTATGGCTGTTATGTAATTTATTATTTTAAGGTACCTATTCTAAAACCCCTCTGATTTAACAAATCTGGTGTTACACTTTTTTACTTTTTTACTGTACTTATTGTGAGTTTTGTGACCTCAAAGGAGGCCTTATGTTTGTAAAACGACTTGTTTAAGAATACCGCCGTTATGTATGTCGCCGTTATTTAAGTGATCATGTTCTACATGTTAACACCGTACTAGCTTTATACTAGAGCTTTCTGAGTTCTCTAACTAAATTACTTGATGTCTGAAAGATTGTTCTTTGAGATTTACATATGGGTTTATACTCAGTATCAAAGCAATTCAGCGTATAAAAGGTCTTTATTTTTCAATTTAGGCACATTACATGCACTTATGAACGTCAAAGAAAAATCTACACCGGTTCGAACCCTACACCTCTGACCCGAGAAATACCGGCAAGAAACGAATACGGCGGGACTTTTCAAAACAGTGATACATCAAATCTTAAAGTACATAATTATGCGTAGTCCGATAAGAAAACATATCAAACAGTTTATTACAAGATATAACTGAAAATAATAAAATATATAAGTAAAAATAATAATGTATAAACAAAGTTTGACTTCACAAGACTAGACTTACTTTGATATGCTTTCTTACCTGAACTGTGTCATTCACATGATCTGGCAGTACATACAATTGTTGAGTTAATTGCTAGGCGGTTTAGTTAGTTTCTGGTATAGCTTGTTAAATATAGGCATAGTGTACCTAATACAGTAACAGGTACCATAATGCTATCTAAAGATAATTAGGGTGCGGATCGCAATGAGACGAAGCACCATATTGTTTCAATAGTATGACCCGACTGACATTTTTGGTAAGTCCATATAAATTGGATATACCGAGTGAATATTATAGCGGTACTCGAACAGTATGTTACCACCGCACACCGTTCGGTCTGGCGGCGGCATCCGCTCAAATGCGCGCTGCGGTAAAAATGTTAATGAGCTTGTGATTTCATTTCGAGGACCAGCAAATTATAGCTCGAGACCTCGTACCGTTCCGGTACTTCCTTTTTTATTCAAAAACGGTATGAAAATGGGGGTAATAGGATGTTTGCAGTCGTACTGTTAATGGATAATGGCTAAAGTTCTAAGTAAGGTTAGGTTTAGTTAGAGGCCGTCATCATTTCTATTACGTAAAAAAATTAGATACTACATACTCTGGACTCTGGAGTAACCAACAAGTAACAAGATTTATATACCTAGTTATTAACTAAGTTCATATGTAAATTATATTTCTATATTTGTAAGGTAAGGTTTATATTAAGTTAGGTACCTACTACAATAAATTATATCTCAGTACGTAATGATTATCAGTCAGAATATTGTGGTTGATGAATTGCGGAATATGCATAAAGCATACGAACATGCATTTATGGCATGCCTTTTAATAGTTATTTGTTGAACAAGTTAGTGTTTACCTTCTCGTGCTAATATTGAAACCCGAGCTAGCGAAAGATTCCAAAACCTAACCACGAGCAAAGAATTGCAAGATTGAGAGTTGGGAGGGTTTCAAAGCACGAGAGGAGAACTTTGCTGCGGAGTGAAACACAAAATTTTTCATTTCACTACAGCTAAGAAATTACTAACTCTAAAACATTACTATTCCAAATAATTCGAAACTGTATCATTCTAAATCAACATCCCAACCCTGTACTGGCATAAAAATATTCTAATTTTGTATAAAATTACTTTTCTCCCTTGTGAATCTAATCCTGTTTTACTATCTGTTTGTTTTTAAGTAAAAACGGTCTTTCCGAGCTCGTGAGGTGAAAACATTATTATTTTCGGTCAACACAACAATTTACAGTTTCTTTGATACTTTTTTTTTTTTGGACCCGGGTATGTCCTTAAACTACGTCCGACAATGAGAGGTAGGGCACAGCGAAGTACCATCACGCTCGAGTCTGGAGAAGCCCAACTGGGGAAGTACCTCCTCCTTACAGAAGACCACAGCCATAATAGCACTGCTACCTTTCAGGTATGTAGTGTTGTGTTCCTGATGGTGAGTAAGGTTCCCAGAGCTCCAACCCCCCTTAACGGTCGGCAACGCGCTTGTGACTCCCCTGGTGTTGCGGGTGCCCATGGGCGACGGTAATTGCTTACCATCAGGCAATCCGTCTGCTCGTTTGCCACCTTATGTCATAAAAAAAAAAAAAAAACTTACTTAATACTTACCTAAATGCTTTAACGTGTCCCCTGTCTCTGACAATCGGTTGATTAACGACAATCGACTAACAAGACAGTTTGAAGCCCGGTCCACTTTTACTTTCACTAGTACTTATGTTCTCAGAACCGATATCGTGCGACAGGCTAAAAAATAGAGCGTCCATCTATGTTCTCTTTTATACTGTGGGATAATCATATCATACACGATTACATTGACAGATCGACACGACCTTGAGAACTCGTTATCTTTCTATCTTTTTTTTAACAATTTTTTTCAGACCAAATTCCGTTAATCCCGATAAATTCAATAATAGTCCCAACTAGGAATATAATAATGCCTCAATCAAATAATTGGTTTACAATCAATTTTAGGTGGATTTTAATCCTCATATTTTAAAATATTTTATAAGTAAATTACCTGATCACAGATTAAATAAATAAAAAAAACTACGTAGAACCTAAACGAATTTTGGTAAACCTAAACCATATCTGACTACCATGAATACATGCTTAAAAATAAACATAAATGCATCCAAACGTTTAACCCATTCAAGTGTCACGGTCCCACTGACAGACTTATACTTAATGATCAAACTTATAAACCTCCTTTACCTCATGGATTTAAAAAGATATACTGAGTGAATTAATTGTGATATTTGATATAGGTACGTAAACCTACTTACTGCTTTGTATCGGGCAGTTCCGGCACTCGACTAACGAAAGCATAAACCTCATTAGCGGAGAATAATAGCAGTAGGTACCTATACGTCTATCTAATTTGCCAAATATCAATGTTAATATAACTCTTTACACTTATATGTGCTTATTGACAGTTACTGATACTTTAGGATTGCTTAGAGGAAATGACTGAGCACCAATTGAGTTTTGTCTTTTTTACTTGCCAATTATTGACGTTTTACTTTTATTAGAACTCATCATCATCACTCAACTTTGACTTCATGTCTATGTGTCACTTATATACGTATGCAATAACTCGTTTTTAAACGGATAGATTACTTTATGCTTGTCTTTGCAATAATAATTTTGACCGTCTGGAAACAAAGGCCTGCTGCTACCCCGAAACACGATATTCGTAAATTTCGGAGGATTGACTCTGTCACTCTCATGACATGACGCCTTAATTGGAGTAAAAGAGAAAGATGCTCGAAATATACCACCTTTGATGTTCGCGGTACCAGGCCTGCTTATTTTGGACGTACCAATTTATTTTCATTTTAACACAATAGGTACGTTTTAGGGCCTGTCTTTTTTATAAAAATCGATAATAATGTCACTTGAAGTGTCTCCGAAAAAACATCACGTACCTATTCAGGCAAGTGCCCCAAACAAGGTTTGTTGAAATCGTTTTCACAAAACGAAGAACAATCTTTCGAAGTTTTGGAGTAAAGTGGTGCAACGTATCGACAAAAATTGGGAAAACGCACCGTCATCATCAGTCATCGTATTCTGGGTAGTGAATTAAGTACCTAGGTACTTTCATAAAGACCTCATGAGTAGGCTTTAACGTCACGACTTTCATGACGTACTTTTCAAATTCCTATGATGTTATAGTTTAACATATGCTAAACATTTAAGCATTAATATTCTATGTAAACTTTGTTTTACGTATGTATGTTAACCTATTCAGTATATTTATAAACTCGATTCGCTTTTAAGGCTTATGTGGGCAATAAATTTGTTAAGTTGTGTGAACGCAGTATAGGCTTGTAATTAGTTATAAGCGTGCAATGGAGCACTGTATTGTCCCACATAGATAAATTTCTCATTACTGTCAGGCGGCCAGGCTCGCGGGCGCCGCCTGCGGCCATCGATTGGCGCTTGGCCTGCGCTTGCTTTGTTTTGTATATCAGATACCAGCTCTTATTACAAATAACCACTTTTATGTAGGTACCCTACTTGTACTTTGCGGTTGTTTTGTTTTATAGCAAATATCTTTACTGTCGACGTATTTATCTAACAGCAAGGACGGATAAACATTAACCAAATTCAGAACATAATTGTAAATTGTCAAAACAAATATTAACGGAATAGTTAAAACTAGGGAAACATAGAAAGGTATTAAGTTCTTATTTTACAAACCATAAACTATATAGACTTTGAAGACGGGCCAGTGAACAAGGCATTAGGTCAATAGTACGAGCGGAGTTGCTCATCCAACAGACGACCATCCAAGCGTAGCGTGGCGCCATGAGAAAATATCGATGCACTAATTAAAAGGGAATAATCACTTTTCATCACGATGATAAAGGAAAAGAAAGCGTAAATAATTACAGTATTGCGATTACTAAAAATGACACAGCCGAACTTGTATAGTAACTACGTGTGCTTGTCAAATGCCAACGTAACAAGTTTAATGATGATGTTTTATGAAAATACATTTAGGTACCTATTGTATGACAGCCAAGGCCAACCTTCAAAGTAATGCCGCTATGGAAAACATTTTATAGCTTCCTAAAGCTATATAGTGATTACCATGACGTTATTATTTTTTCACCTCAGCAGCTCGAACATGTCTACTTTCCTCACTCCCTGGAGTGAGGAAAGAGAGTGAGGAAAGTTGCTACTTTCGTCACTCCAGGGAGTGACACAAAGTAGTTTTTTAATTGACGACCGGTCTGGCCTAGTAGGTAATCACCCTGCCTAAGAAGCCGGTGGTCCCGGGTTCGAATCCCAGTCAGGCCATTTATTTGAGAGATGAGCACAGATATTTGTTCGTAAGTCATGGGTGTTTTCTATGTATTTAAGCATTTATATGTATCTATTTATTATAATAGGACATAATGGACTCCTTTAACACCACTAACACTTTCGGACCCTCACAAATTAATCAAATATTATAATTTTGAAATGTACATATTTTATAATGAAAAATATTTAAACAAAATATTAAGTAATGAAGCCAGTGCAGTTGCAGATAAAACACTTAAATGAATGTGGTTAACTTGATGTTCATTTTTTACAAGATTTTATTTAACTTTATGTATGTATTTGTATATTTATCCGGATGAAATCTTGCTACTCAATTTTGAAGCAGACATCTTTAACAGATTGAGCTGAAATTTAGCACACTTGTGTAATTTCGGTTACAATGCAATATTATGGTACCACTGATCTGATCTGATGCTGGAGTCAGAAGGTAGTAAAAGCAACTCCTAAAATACACAAGATAAACCCGTGATGTGTTAGGCTCATTAGAATCCTTTCGAAGAGTAGATGACGATTGTGATAAAAAGTACAGTCGGCAATAAAAGCTTGACATTTTTGGCAACTTATTTAACCTTTAATATGTTCTCACTACTGAAGTGAAAAGTTGTATGTGTCACACTAGAGTAAAGTTATTTTACATCTCGTGTTTTTGAGTGCCTCGCTACGCTCAAGATTCTAACACTAGAATCTTTCGCTTACTCAGAACTCAAAATTAACACTCGCAAGAAAAAACAACTTTCCTCTCTTGTTGCACAAATAACTATTGTAAACCGGCAAGCCGAATATGGCCGGGTGTTTATCATTTGACACAATATCTGTCACGCTCCAACAAGTATGTGACAGTGAAAGTGAGATAGTACGATAGACGATAAAATGGCAAATCCGTTCTAACAAAAAAAAATGGAGATTTGTAGATAAGCACCTAGGTAGGATAAGTACCATCGGCATTCAAGGTAAAATAGGTATGCAACCCGGAGAACGCTAAGACGAGGTGGAATCTTAAAAACGCTTCGTGCAGTGAATGATTTAAGCGGAAAAAGTTCAATCACATTGTTAATTTGACTGCTGCCAATTGTACGGCTCCCTGTACAGAGTTTACATTTGGAAAAATATCGTAGTAGTAACCATTCATTCATCCATTTTCTTAATTCTATTTACTCTTTCAGAAGTACTCCACTTGATCGGCGAGCCAGACTTCCGTGACGTGAGGCTCCGGTGGGAGTACGGGTACACTGAGGAAGACCAGCCCAAGCTGCTTGCCTTCCAGGTCAACTACTGCGAGCTGCAGGCCTGGGGCCAGTACCGCTGCCGGACTAAGGTCTCACCATTTTTTTAGCTGTCTACAACAGCGATTGCTTTTGATTTTGATTGATGGGAGTAGGGGCCAATTAAGGAAAACCAACCTGAGCTCTTGGGACGCCAGGAAATCAATTGCAGGCCCGGAACCATTACCGCCTCCAAGGTACCTCTCATTTTTTAACTCTTTAAAGGCGCTGATCAGAACCACCAGTACAAACTACCAACCTTCCATGTCAGATGTCTTCTGTCCAAGTATGTGGGAAATCAGACCAGTAATATATCTAGTTGTTTATTGTCTTTTACCGACCGGTTTTAATGCTTGTAACTAGTTATGACGGCTAATAATATAAACTGTTTAAGAACGTACAAAAAGACTCGCCGCAATCGCTAATTGTTTAAGATGACAACGATATTTACACAGGACACATAAATGCAAAGGCATTTATGATGACCCTATGCGCCCACACACATTTAAGAAATAACTCTTATGGTTAGTATTTTAATCAACAATTTTCTCTGTTAGGCAGAAAGCATTAAAGCGAAGAGTTGATAGTATACAATAAAAAACAATTTACGCGGTATTTTATTACGTTTATGTCGCGCTCATTAAGGAGAATGCGTTCCAGGATATTAAATACAGTTATGTTGATGTAAGTCAACATAACTCATAAGAAGGGTGCTAACGTCGCAAATAAGTGACATACGGGACATACATATCGAGCTACCGACGCCAGTTGGCATTTATTTTTGAGTTAACCCCCCAATATTTGTATAAATGTTACGGTCGTTATTTATGTATTATCTAACTTAAGCCCGCAATTTACTCATCTTCATGTAACAGGTTGTCGAAAACATCGAAGACGACAAACCTCGTACCATCGAAACGTCAACAACGGCGGCGTCGGCGCCCCGGCGCGGGCGCACATACGGCACGCGCGTCACCGGCCTGCGCATGGCCACCACATATTCGTTCGAGGTGCGCCCGGTCAGGCGCGACGCGCGCGACCTCGCCGACCCGCAATCCATCGGATCAAAAATCATCATCGTACCTACAAAAGGATGTGAGTTACACCGAGTGATGTTGTTTAATAATACCTATATCCGTAATAGTGATGACAATATCATCACATCCGGTTCGAAGGACCTATTTTTTAATGCGTGTACACCTACGAGTGAAGGAAATAATTTGTACCTAGAGGTACCTACATTTAAAACAATCTGAACATTACTCATTTATAGGATAAAAGTCAGTTTACGGCAAAATACAACACTTAATTACTTATTAGTGTTAATTGTGGGTGTTGCAGTTTCAGCCCGGGCTACACAATGCTTACCGCACGCCAGCGAGGTGGAGGTCTCCACCGGCCCGTACTTCGGCGGGCGCATCGCCGTGGAAGCCGCGGACGGAGGCAGCGGCGCCCCGGAGCGCTGCTCGCTGCAGGGCAACCCTAACAGCGCCCAGGACGCTTACATCCTGCGCTTCCATCACGACGAGTGCGGCTCTGAAGTCAACGACACCACGGTCGCCACGTATGTTATCGTGCAGGAGAATCTGCCGATACTCACGCACAGCACAAGGCGGTAAGCGCATTCGAAATAAATAAAAATTTCACAATGCGTACGATTATCAACTCGTCAGATACGAGTACCTACCTTTACCCACCTAATGCTTAATAAGTTTATATTTTAAGTAAAGTACCTAACCATTGTACGAAACCATGTTAATTTTGAAGCGCATCACATGACAATATGCAACATTAAGTTCTCGTTTTCTTTGGTAGTGGAATATGTTCGGGCTTGCGAATTTCTAATAGACGAAAGTTGCCAATTATCAGATAACTAACATACGACTCGAAAATTATTGTGGAATAGCTGAAGATTGGCGCCTTAAGGGCATTTTAGTATAGAATGTCGTCTTATTTTTCAGTTTTTTGGTCCTTTGCACATACAAGCCAGAGACTTTGACCGTCCGAGCCGGCATCAACTTGCCTAAGGCCAATCCCGGCGACGTGCTGCTACACACGAAGCCACACTCGGGTTCCGTGGAGCCCTACGAAGATGGCGAGTACAATGAGCTGCAGCCGCTCAGGCTAGAGGCGAGGAAACAGGAGAGTGAACCAAGTGAGTGCATCTATATTTAATAGTTTTAAGTTTGTGTCAAAGAAAATATTTTAGATCTTTCCGTTTAGGTATTTGCATTAACAATCCAGCAATTATGTGGGACGAATAACAGAGGAACATGTTTTGATTTCGTATAGCTATGATTCCCTTCTAAACATTAATATATCAAACCAGGGGTACAATGCGATTTCGAACGACGTTTTCTAATAAATATATAATAAATAAATATTCAGGACAATCTTACACAAATCGACCTAGTCCTACGGTAAGCTCGTAAGGCTTGTTGTAGGTACTAGACGACGATATATATAAATATAATAGATAGACACATATAAATACTTAAATACATAAAAAACAACCATGACCCAGGAACAAATATCTGTGCTCATCACACAAATAAATGCTCTGACTGGGAATTAAACCCAGGACCATCGGCTTCTTAGGCAGGGTCACTACCCACTAGGCCAGACCGGTCGTCGTCGGTTCTAAGAGAAAACATTCACCCGCGAAAAAAGAAATCGCGCTACAAATTAACATTACTTAGTTACCTACTTATACATAATTTCAGGCATGGTCGGCGAAGTATCTCTGGTCATGTTCTTGGTGGTGGCCGCATTCGGCGGCATCGGACTACTCATTTGGAAGATGGTTCCGCGATCAGACGGCGACGACGTATCCATCTCGACCGTGTCTACCCTGTCACGCAGCAGCATCTTCGGCAGGCGGAACAGAGACAGATTCTCCGACGGCACGTCTATATACTCTATCACTTTATCAGAAAAAGACGACGATTACGTAAAGAAGCCGTGCGAGGGCGATAACACATCAGAAGCTTAGATAATCTTGTGTTCGTTTTACAGTGTGTTTTGATCTAGATTGTAGCTCGGTAATCATACTTATTTTTTATTGTCTAACGGACATTTGTGGGAATGAGAGAAGGGAGAAACGAAGCCGTTAGGTTTAGGTAATCCTTGACGGATTACTTAGTTTTGAACCGCTATGCAATTAATACGAAGTTATGAGTACCTATCCGCCTACCTCTTTTACAAACGGCGGCATTATGAAATAAGTCCTTATGATTTATGTTGTGTGGCGCTTACGCTATATTATTAGGGAATTCCTGCAACGCTCTTCCGATGGATTTTATCTACAAATTGCACCCGCAACGTGCAAACGCTCCGCGCAGCCGCAAAAATCTGCAAATAGCGTTTTGCAAAAACAAGGTCATATTACAGTCAGCAGCAGAAGTAGCTAAGCATTTGAGGTGTTCAAAATGAGGTCAACACGTCTCTATTGTCAAGAGAATAAGAGCGCGTGTAGGTCATTTAGAAACACTTCAAACGCTTAGCATCTTTTGCTGCTGATTGTACATAAGTGACGTCAATTTTAGAAATACTTTAGAAACAAAATTTGGATCACAAGCTATACGCAATGACTCTGAACCTTGTTTAAGCATAACACAATTGTGGTACAATAGAATTTCAAGCTAAGTTTGATTCATAAGGTTAAAATGAGATCAAATTGCAAAGAAAGCATTGAACGCCAAAACTAGCTGATATGGAAAATATACTTTTTTTTGTAAAACTTGATTAGTCCATATTTACTGACAGGGAGCCGGAATCAAAAACAGATCATACAAATGTTCCATTTAGACAAAATTACCTGTAATATAATGGTCTAACTAGTGATATATAATAGTAGTTTATGTATCAGTGCATAATGAAGGTCATTACGACAAGAGTGTGGGTTAATAATATCACACGATTGTTGTAATGCCTAATTATATATAGTTGCATACACTACTTTATCCACACACATATCATAAGTGTTTTAAGATGTGTTCTGGAACCGTAGGGACATGACCTGCACTAGTGTTACTTGAAACATTAAAAAGTCAACGAACAAAACAAATGACAGCTTGGAATGGCGGCGTTGCGTATTTCGTATCTCAGTCAAATATTTAGTTAAACCATAGACAAGCGAATGAACTCCCTATTCTATTGTCACTAGAGTTCAAATGTCGTTCGATTTATATTAAAAAAAAACATAACGAATTGGCGTCTCGTATCAATGACATATGTCTATTCAGACACCCCACTTGAATTTAACAGCTGTTCGAAATTTAAACTCATATAACCTACTGATTTCAGTAGGTAATGTTAACATTACATCTCCATTCATTTCTGATGGTAGGTAATGCTGCTAATGCTCATTGCCTACGGTTTCAGGACGCATTTTAGAGCACTTATGATATGTACGTAGATAAAATATTATATTTATCTCATTACTTCTGCTAGAATATGAAACTAGCAAAGAACTAGGCCAGTACCAATAAGGTATTTCAATCTTTTAAGAGCTTAGTCAGTTTATGTACTGCCACATAACGCTATTTTTAACTTAGTTTACAGATAAATGCTTAGCCAAACACAGATAAACAATGAGTTATGTTCATGATTGCACAATGCACATACAGGGGTATCGTAGAATCAATTAAATTGATTCTAACTAAAAAAAAGGCCTTCGTACCTGAAGAACTACTAATTAAAGAAATTCCAATTGTAGGTAATAATTATTTGCGTATTTCGACTGAAAGATAGACTAAGATCCTGTTACCTACAGTATCTTGGGGTTCACATTTTAAGACTTTAATATAAGTTAGTATATAGGTAAATGTGGGAAAGACTGGCATATTGGAAAGATCGACAATTCGGGCTATTATCAATAAGTTCTTCACTGCTTCAAAATGTGTGTCGTTCGTATTCCTATAAATTCAAGTGTGTACCTTTGTAGTCGTTCTTGCCATGATGACGGTATTCTCACCTTTGACCTATATTAATTAGTAATAAGGAAACCAGTGTGATGAATAAAAACAATGCGAAATACCGTCGCAATTTTATTTAAATACTATATCCTTAGGTTTATCTATTACAAATGATCGATTGTCCATCGATAGTGACGGAATTAAAAATTGCTTGACGATATCATTGAGTTCTTCCAGAGCTATCTGAGCATGTAGTCTTACCGTTGGGTCTTCCTCTGGGTTACCATACAGTTCCTTGAGGGTCCTGTATAAAGGTAGAAGATTTTCTTTCAGCTCTATCAAAGTTTCCTTACCCAGGCCCTTGAGTAGACTGGATATGACCATGACTGCTGCGCGCCGACACTCAACCGCTGGATCAGTCTCTATGATACTCCAAACACATAGAAGTATCTGCAAACAACACATAAATATATAAAACTCCTTAAGACCTAAACATTATAAACTTCAGACATATATATGATAATTAGAATCCTAAGGGTTTTGGGTGAAAGCATTTAAAGTCATGTCTACAGACAAAGAAGCAGTAGCGGATAGAAGCTAATCTCAACATTTTTTTTAATAAATGATGGACCTCCCACATAGATCACCACATGGAGCGATCTCTGAGCATGGTGGGGGGTTTAACGCCATAATTGCCACGCTTGGAAGGCGGTTTGGTGATCGCGCCATATTTGCATTAGTGTATTAATAACAGATACAGTAGTAGTTAGTAAAAACATTCAATATTGTCCTCAGTTGCAAAATGTAAAAAAAGAACTAGCCTTTAACCCTTAATTTGGCAGAAAATTACCAAGGTCGTGGGTTCTAGCCTCCATGATCCTCGATAGCCTACAAGTACATGATTCTGTCCAAGTAAAAAATACAAAAAGATGGTCTTAGGTTATGTCCATCTGGGCGAACATTATACAATTATGGGTTAAATGACAGTGTTTTTTACACGATAACTAATTATAGCTACCTCATAAATAATGGATCCCACTCTATAATGCAGGACCAGGGCAATTTCAGCCAAGTTGGAGAGAGCAGAAGTTCTGATAAAAGGGTCTTCATGCCGGCATGCACTCAGCATTGTGTTTAGCAGAATTGTTTTGTGTGTCACTGCCATTTCACCTGAAAAAAAAATAACTCCATGAAAAAAGGTTGACAATAAGACAATACACACGGTTGTGTTACTCGTACTTAGTATTTTTTTATTAATTTGTCAGTTTTTTACAGACTTCAAATTAGAAGCAGTGTTTGTTTGGAGAATGTTCATTAGTATCTATAACTTTTAAGTTACTAATTAACTGTATAGACACCTAATACTGATTTAAACTTTCACGGTTTGTACACATTATTAAACATGAACGGGACTTAACCGCGTATATTAACTTTAAAATTTACCTCCGACGTTTCGAAGACGTCTTAATCCGAGACCACGAGGACAACGTCGTCTTCGAAACGTCGGAGGTGAATTTTAAAGTTAATATACGCGGTTAAGTCCCGTTCATGTTTAATAATGTATAGACACCTTTTATTTTCTGAACTTATTTGAACTCCATGATACTGTAGACTGTAAATCAAGAGGGTGAACAGTGTGTTATGGACCAAGTGATAAGGACGGGCATTATTTGTAATGCCCGGGCATTATGGATAATGACTAGCTATACTGGGCCAAGTGGCAAGTGACAAGCTAAACTTCAATATTTATCACATGTCTGGTCATTATGAATACTGCTACATCGTCGTTGGGCAATTTGGTCGGAGAGAGAAACAGACTGACAATCAGAGCCAGTATAAAAAAATTAAGTTATTTTTGTTTGGTATTCCTGGGCACCCTGCTTTCCGGGCTTGGCCCAAGGTCCTGCAGTATAGACTGCAACTGGCCCAAAGGCCTACAGCTATTTCTAAACTGATATTTTTTTTCTTAGCGAGTCGGCTGTGTTGTGAACGCAAAAAACCTAACACTCCTCCTCGCTTCGCTTGTCGTCGTACCTACCGGTGACTCTGGGACTGAATTTCTGTTTTGCCCTAATATGATTGTCCAAGCTCAGTACTAATTGTATGCTACGATATTGTTAGCTTAGTATCGTGCCCAATAGGTGATAGACATTATTAATAATGCCCGGTCAACTTAATAATTTGAATATTTATATTCAAATTGCCCTCTGATATTGGGCGTTTTTCATAATGCCCGGGCATTTTTAATAATACCCAAGTTATCACTTGGTCCATGACATATATACAAAAATGCCTGTCAGATGGTGTCCCTAACGCAGGTGTAACGCAGGTAAGATTTTGTTTGACACGTAAGTAAATTTGGTGTAAACCCAATGTGGTGTATTGGGTGGCACTAAAACCCGAAATATCCTAAACTAGAGTGCTTAACAAATGAGTTATAAACCTAGACTTTTATATGTATACATTGCCAGCCCATTTTCTCCAATAGCTCATGGACCTACCAAGTTTCCTAGTGACTTTTACAATAATGTCACCAATTTTCATTTTCAGTTCTGCTGCACTATTTTGGTCTTTTGAGGTCTGACTAGGTTGATCTGAAATCTGTACAAACTCTCTGCACAGAACAAGTAAGACATCTTCCGTACACAGCGATCCTAGAGACGCTATGCCATTAATTGCCGCCAAATATATGTAGGAATCAGTTTCTTTCAATTGATCCTGTAACCAAATTATAATTAATATGATAAAAGTTAATAGAATGCAATTAGTATGACACCTTATTGGCATGCAGGCTCATAGTCATGTGTTTAAATGCTAACCTGGAATAAGCAGAATACAAAATGTTTCTTAGAGATGGTTTCTGGATTTTTTGCATCAATTAATTTTGTTAGCTCTATAATCCCGTGAGCTCTAACAGGCAACAATGGATCAAACACATCAGCAATTGCCTTTGCACACGCTGTTTCTGGTTGCTGGGGCTTGTTACACTTAATCAAGGATAAAGCTTCTTTACACAGGATATTGTTTAGTCCAGTCTCATCATCTGCCATTCTCTTTAGCACAGGAGTAATATTGTAAAACATTTCCTCCAGATCTTTATTCTCCCTGGAGTTTTCTAATACTGTGTTCAACACCACTAAAGCTATGGTAACACATTCATCATTGTTCCCAAAGTTTCTTATAAGAAAGTATTCTATGAAGTTGAGCACTCCTTTGGGAAAATCCTTTAAAGTTGATATAACTTTTGGATATGTGCATATTTCAGAGAGAAGTTGCAGAATATCTAAATATTTTTCATCAACATTGTCTAATAGAATTGGATCATCTTCAGGGCTGAGTAAAATATTTTTATGTTGTCTTAATTTTCTCTTTTCAGTCAAATCAATAAGGATTTGCAATGCACTTTCAAAAGTTGCTTGAACTAAAGCAAGGTTTGTAGATGCTTTGAACAAATTTATAAAATACTGGAGGGCATCCTTCCTTGGATATTCAACTACACTTGACACAAACTTAACAACTACCCCAACTTCATATTCTTCAACAGAAATGTTAGCCCCATTTATTTCTTCCTTCCCAAAGAGTATCTCAATCATAGTAGATGTAATATCATTTAGACAAATTGACTCCAATAATTTTAAAAGTATTTCCTTTATTTTTGTTTTGATCTCTTCATTCTTGGTACATTTCATCCCAATCATAAACAGCAAATATAAATTAGGATGCAACAAAATTGCAGGCCATTCTAGTTTGGTAGTGTACACACATGCATGTAGCAAGTTGACTGCCTTTTCAACTTCTTGGGATGACAGAGCTACAGTGCCTGGTAAATGTGCTTTTGTAGTTAACTCATCATAAACCAAAGTATGAAAAATGTATTTAACTAAGCCTTGCACTGATTCTGATTGAGGATACTTCTCATTTAACACCAGGACACATGCCACAGCTGTTGACAAGTAGTGTGTGTTGTTTGAAGACAATATATTCATCAATTGAGAAGATATGTTACTAAGGTAATCACTTTCAGAACTGTTCCCATGTTTGGCAGAAACTATTTTACATATCAAATCAATTTTTTTCCACTCAAATCCTGAATCTATCCCATAACTTTCAATAAAGCATCTTATGAGGCTGAGAAGGCCTCCAGGAGCCAGCAATCTGCAACTCATTTCCTTGGCTATGACTCTTTTGACAAAGGCTGGAGGCTGTGGGTCAGTCACACCTTGCAGTACAAGTAGTTCTTTCATAAGTATTGGCTGAAAGCAATTCTCCACCAGACTTTCATACACCTTTTGGTACTTTCTTCTATCTATGTTCAGCTTATTATACAGCTCAAGGGTCATATTGAAATTGTTATATGTGCCTGGTTTTTTCAAAGGAGCAAATGACAATTGTATCAGAGCAGCTAAGTAATCTGATAGATGCAATGTGACAATTATATTCTTCAGAACTGGTACCATATAGCATCGAGTGAAGAAGTCAGTGCATTTGGTAAGGATTTCATATTTTTGTTCATCACTTAGGGTTAGAGGTTGAATAAAGGATGCTGAAACACACCTTTTGGATAGACTTAACCCTAATCCTGGAATGAGGCACCTTGAAATACCTAATGATGTTATTAACTGGTAACTTGTACGTAGAGTTTTTTGGTTTTTAACACTCACAAGGATTGTTTCGTCTTTTCTTAGTTCCATTGCAATGGCATCTATTTCCTTAAATATGTTTAGTAAAAACTGGCTCAATTCCATAAAACTATTCTTCATATCTGTATCCTTAAATACTGTTTTCAAATTCGTGGCGACAAAATGACACTGGTTTTCTGAAAAATAGTATTCTTTAAGTTTATATACCTACACTACATTCAATATACTAAGTATAGATGGATTAGAATGTTTAAAAAAAATACGAATTTACCTGGATTAAGCCACTTCTCTAGATTTTCAAAAAACTGGAGGATGTTTGCCATTTTCAATTAATATATTAGTTATTCTTGAATTTGCTTTGCTATGGGCGGTAGCAAGATAACCTGAAATTATTATAGGATCTCTAAGTTAGGCTTAGGTATGTCAGACAAAAATCTGTCCAGGCAATTCAGGCAAAGCTGTGTAAGTAAACAAGACTACATGAAGAGAATACAAAATCTGAACGTTCTAATACCTACTTTTATAAAATATTTAAGATTTTAACGCGATTCAACAGAAAGAAAACATTGTAACATTGACATTTGACATGACATTGATGACAATTGAAACTAGGGTCCGTTTTAAAATGCTTAGATGATAAAATAGAAAATGTGATTTCAAATCATGACAAAATAGATCTTGGAAATCTTTACATTTGGTTACAAAATTGTAATTTTTGTGATTAATACTCTCTTTTGTATTCATAGTAGTGACGTTCATGTCTATACATTTAAGCAAATAATAAGAAACGACCAAGATTTATTTACCTGTTTTGAAACGAATATATTTATATATTCCGATACGATCAGAACTGATCATACATTAGTTTATTCTGTAGTTACAAATAAACAGCTAATCACTAAATGTCTAAAATTAAAACAAATTTTAATGTTTTACTGTTATCGGGACTACGTAATTCTACTTAAAAAATGTTTGTGATGTCAATTATGAATATATTTTATGCACAATTGTACAATTATTTGCTTGTTGTGGAACGTAACCGCCACTGTCAGTTTTTCGTTCGTAATCTTCGTATCAAATTCTACAGATTAAAAAAACTGCATTGAAACTGGAAAAGCCGTAACAAATATTAATACCGTATAAGCTTTAAATCAGCATTTATTTTTGCATATTCTATAAGTATTTGACCTAATACATCTCTCAATTATGTTGATTAAAGTAAAGGTGAGGTACTTTTGTGAGTCACGCATTTCTTTTGTAATTACAAAGCGTTTTAGCTTCTAACCTTATTTTGTTGTAGACGCTTACAGGCAAGGAGATCGAGATTGATATTGAGCCGACAGATAAGGTAGAGAGAATCAAAGAGAGAGTCGAGGAGAAAGAAGGCATACCACCGCAGCAGCAACGTCTTATATTTTCTGGCAAACAAATGTAAGTAACATATAAATATTTAGTTATTCTATAAGTTTTGCAATTCTGATATTTGAAACAAAATATTTCACACAGTATTCTTTATTTCAACACCTTGCTAGATGAAGCAACTGATTGGTAATTTTGAATTTTTTATCGTATCAACAAGTATCCATTGAAGTACTCCCAACTTCAATGAATACTATACCATTTAAACACTATTGAAAATATAGTTCTTGTTCATGAGAGGAGTCAGATTAAATTAAATAATATTAAATGAATAATATTAACTTTAATTTGTCTTAACTAATTTATTTGAAACAACTTACACAAAAAAGAAAAATACATGCAACTATACTGACAAAAAAAAACCTTAATTATAATACTAAATATAAATTATAAATTAATTAATGAATAAATAAATAATTAATTTATGAATAATATTAGGACAATTTTACACCACTCATCCTAGTTCAATAAGGCTTGTGTTGTAGGTACTTGATGACAAAATATATATAGTAGATACATGGTTAATGTCCATAAACTTGGTACTAATACCAAAACATGATATCTTGTTCTACAGCAAATGTATCATCATAAACAATACTCATAATACATAACAATGACTGGTCTGGCCTAGTGGGTGGTGACCCTGCTTATGAAGGTCCTGGGTTCGATTCCCAGTCAGGCCATTTATTTGTGTCATGAGCACAGATATTTGTTCCTGAGTCATGGGTGTTTTCTATGTATTAAGTATTTTTATTTATCTATATATTATATATATTGTTGTCTAGTACCTATAACACAAGTCTTACTGAGCTTACCGTAGGACTAGGTTGATTTGTGTAAGATATTATTTATTTATTAATACTGACCTTGCCTGGTTTATACCTTCATTAGGCCATAAGTGAGTATTTATCCAGAATGACAATGGTTTAAACTTTGGCCTGAATATAATAGGCTTCTGGAGAATTTGACTTTAAAATGATCTGTAAAATTGTATATTCACAGGAATGATGAAAAAACTGCCCAGGACTACAAAGTGCAAGGTGGCTCTGTTCTCCACTTGGTGTTGGCACTGCGAGGAGGCGAATGAAGGCTTGTGATACTTTTCTCATATTTATAACTCTTAATTTTATGTTACATTTCTTGTATAAAGTAAATATGATTTCATAAAAAGATATTATTGATATTCCACATCATCCTTAGAATGCTTGTACTTACATATAGAAAAAAATCTGCAGGAATAACATGGAACTTGTTAATGGTGTATTGCATACATAAAGCAGGTGGCATTTTTTAACACCGTGAGATTGAAGGCAATTGTCATCATCACTGTCAATGACCAACCATGACTTGTCAGGGTGGTCAGGTTCAAATCTGTAATTCTGTACTGCAAAGTTTAAGAAAACAAGAATTATCTCCACTGTATGTTTGGCCATATATACATTTATTTATATGTTTTTCCCATACATGGCACAAATGGCACAATTGTGTTCTAGACATTTGGGAATATTTGCGGAGCTGAAGCTGACGAGCAGAGGTGCTTTTGACTACTTTTTACTTGACTGTTAAAATAGCAGAGCCAACCCCATTGTAAAGATTTATATAGATAGTTAGAATGTTTTTGGTGAGTGTTTATTAGTTAAAAATGATTTAAATGTACTAACAGATAAGGTTTATATTGGTTCTTCACTAGCCTTATATGTTGGCATACACATCACATTTTGACGCGATAGGAAAATCGTTAAAAAGGTTAAAATTTCCAGAGATCTTTTCTATGTTTTTAGAGATACTCGTAAACTTTCACATCAGGATGGTAGGTAGATAATTGGCTGAAGCAGGAGGAGCAGACTTGGTCACCATTATTTTTGGTTGATATTTATAATATTGGAATCTTTTTGTTTTGTTGACTGAGACATGGTATCGCAGAATTCGTTGCAGCTATCGGAAGCCTACAAAGTCTATTTGAAGAGCAAGTTATTTCCAACAAGTACAAGCGACATTGTGCCATAATATTAAGACAGTAAGTATGGTTGAAGTTCCATGTGAGCAAATGTGGTCGATATATCGGCTCTGCCTTATAAAGGGTTAACTGACCATGTTGAATGTGTGACCTTCAAAATTTGCCCCCATCTCTGCAATAGATAGATATTTAGGACTGTACTTAACTATAAAAGATGAGGCAGTATCGAAGCTTTCGATTCGAAAGTCAGCCATAAATAAGGAAGGCAAGGCATTATTTGAGCATGTAATTTATTACACCCATATAACATTGTACATATAATCCAGGTATAAATACATATTTTGCACTGCATTGGAATATTACATAAAAATAAACATCTTTGGTTTACAGAACTAAACAACAACATCAAGAAATATTTTCTAAATTACATACATTTACGCATATTTGTATCTAATTTAAGTTACCACAAGCCTTTCGTTTCAAGTATCTTTCCAAAATATTTTCTAATTTGAGCACTTGACCACTCATAAAATTATACAATGACTACACACATGATTCATACTATGCAAAGCGTAAGTTTAGAAAATATTCACGACTTTCATTTATTTTAAATTAAATGATAAAACTTACTTATAAATTCTCACTGTAGTTACAGTTTACTTTTGGTGTTAAATTTCTTGTTCAGGCTGCAGTCGTCAATCGTCTTAGGACTTGAATAGTGCAGGTACAGTCAGCAGCAGATGTTGCTCAGTGGGCGAGGGGTTGAAAAATGACATCGACGCGACCTTATTGCTTAAACAATAAGAGCGTGTCAATATCATTCTGAATACCGGCGCCGTTTAGCAACTTCTGATGCGGATTGTACAGTCAGCGTCATATAGTTGCAGCCGGTATGGCCAAATATCGATACACATCGTTACTGCTGTATAAATAAAGATGTGTATCGATATATTTGGCCACACTGGCTGCAACTAACTTATATTTCCATAATTGCTTTGCGGAAAACAGCCCGATATACAATATGGGGGTACCTATCAATTGTTAAAAGACAAAAAAATTACACAATTGCATTATTAACTAATTATAATTTTATGATGGACATACCTACAGTATATTATTTGATTTAAATCAATTAAAATATATATATACGTCTGTTTCACAATATATCGTCACTACTTGTAAGAGTTGTAAGTTTTCTGTTAACTACGGAACTTTGAAATAATTAGAGATGTCGCAATTCAGATACAACCGATAACAAGGCGTTCGTACGTACAAATAATTGTCTTAATCCAAATCAGAACACGACACCGAATATTAAATTTTTGTTACACTTTGTATATAACAAATCTAGGTATACTGTCAATTAAAAGTGAATTAGAATTATGTCTATTTTTTATGGTTTAATATAATGGGACCAACGTTGTATTGCACATTAGTAGAACAGGACGAAATAGATGTCGTCACCGTTTGCCTTCTCGGGCTCAGATATTAAATACAAGGATAATAATTGAGGAGTGCCAATAAGCCTTTTTGAAAAGACACTCCTCAGTTAAGAAGTAAATTGCTATTTTGGCACTGAAATATACGTTTTCTGTAGATAGGTATATTGTCTTCCTTTTTTTTTCAATTATTTTTTCTTCTGGAAGGCAATTAAAAATTGTACCTACTTAAAGAAATTGTGTAATTTTTTAATTGTCATATTAAAATACAACTTTATTATGACATGGGTGGATTTTCCAAATGGGTAATGTAATGGGGGGCATCTACAAGACCAGGAGGGGACTCGCCTAAGTTAGGGGCCCTAACTTTTTAATGAACATTGTTTACAGATATTTCGTAATTTATAAAACATATATTTCATCCCTATTGCTTAGTCGTGTTATTGTTTCAAACTCGTCTATGAGATACAATTTATTGAAAGTAATGACGATATGTTGCTGGAGGTATTTGTTTTTCAAATAAGTATAAACTAAACCAATTCAAGTGCTCACTTTTTATTTTATTTTTTTCAGCTGGAATGGATTTTAAATAGTAATACTAATTTATCTACAATATCGAGTGTTTTAAATGACGTTGGGACGGAAACATTTCCTTTAAAACGTTATACTGCTTTGCTTGATTTACCAATCAAATAATATAACATTAAAATTTTGAGTTTCTTGATGTTTTAACTTTGAATATATCTAGGACAGACAGACATCGAACTAGAATTGTTTTCCTAAGACACAATAGAGAAATCTTCCACTTAGAATTTTAAAGACTATCATGTATGAAAGTATTAGGCGTGCTGTAAGTTCTCTGGATTTAAAATGTATGTATGCAGACGCCAGTCACTTCTATATGTACAGTCATAGTTTGGCACAGTTAGTAAATTTACAAAATACACAGTAAGAATTAGGTTGGTCTAGTAGCTAGACTCTAGCTTAAATATACACAAGTATGTTTGAGCGATACATGGGCAATCTGTAGGTGTATACAGTCAGCAGCGAATTGGTAAGCGGGCGAGGTATTCAAAATGAGATTGACGCGACTTTATTGTTAAGAGAATAAGAGCTAGTCAAGATCATTCTGAACACCTAGCTCGCTTAGCAACATGTGCTGCTGACTGTACTAGCTACATTCTTAAAATACACACAAGTCAAGAATTAACGTAATTGATGATAGTGGATAAACAGGATGTAATTTTTCAGTGTACACATTTTAACACGTGCTTATTGAAGCACCTAAGTACTGACTTAGGTAAGGTAGGTAATTAATCATAGTATGACATGCAAATTACTTCAATTTCTGCATTAAATTATATTTCACTCTGTAGGTATATTGTGCGTATTTTAACAATGGATTTCAAAATTCGTTATTCTTGATTGTGCTTCCTGACATTCTTATTTATTCATCGATTTGTTAAAAACCGAACAGAAGCCTTAATTCTGTATTTTAAGTTCCGAGGTAAAATTTTCCATAAAAAATAAAAATAAGTAATTTAGTATGACATGACATTAGTATGACAATGAGTCTCAACAAATGCCAGACGCTTTACGTACCTACGAGTATATCCTAAGGAGTCTTAGTGTTGTGACTCCGCTAAAATATCGATTGGTAAAATATATTTAAATTTTTGGCGGCCCGATGGCTGGCGCAACCTTTTGGCATGGCACATGCTTTAAGGTCAAATCTTACTAGTCAAATCTTAACCACTTTTTTTAAACATTTGTGATTTGGACGAAAACATTGCATCGCTCACAATATATTTATCGTAACCTAATTACTAGAATAATACTTAATTACATTAGTTGAAGCAAGAAAACACTGATCAATCTTAGTATTTGCTTCGACACGGGAACTTTTGGCTAAGGGATATACAGTCATCTAACGACACAGCTTTATTAAAAATTGCACTAAGTTATGAGAATACTTTTAAAATTATATCCAATTAATTAACTAATAGAGATCTAATCTGCATTTCGGCTGTCTGTAGTCGGCAGGAATTTGGACCTGGAAATAGTAATAAACGGATTAATTTTATGTTGGGCTCTATTTTAAGATAAACTCATGTTTTATGGATTTTAGAAAAATAGGCGCTGCGCTGCATTGACAATAAACCGCCAATTTTGTTGTTGTATATTAAATTAGAGTCTACGGCCTAAACAGTCTTTACGCTTAAACCTCCTGATCCTCATCATGACCCAATAAAATATTTTAGATAGACCTGAATTACTTGACTAGAGAGTGTTGTTAACAAACATGGCACGCGAGCAGTTTCGCTCTAGTTTCGTAATAAAATTGACCGTTGGTGGATTACGAAATGATTTGTTAGTTACAGATGTAACTAGACACCAACTAGTACCTATTGCAGCTGGTGTTGATAGTCTAAATTGATAAATGAATGCTATTAGGTTTGCGGGTGCGGGCTATTTTGATTTGATCTGGGTCAATGTTAGCCGCCGGTGCAATACGCCTATCATTGAAGGAGTAGATATAGTCTCGAGTTTCTGGCTGTATAGTTTTGTTACTAGCGGTAACGCTTGACTTCACAATCGCATAGTTTATGTCAATATGTATAATGTATTTACTTACATATTGATTGGAATAATTAATGTAGGTACTCTTGTGGATCAAGGCTCGTCGTGCAAACACGAAATATGACAACTTTGTAAACTAAACATATCTAACTACTTACGTAGGTGCTTGTCGTAGTTTACCAACATTTTTTCGCCATAGGGCGCCTATCACAGTGGATCGAAATGAAGAAAAAATGGAGGAAAAGATAAAAAAATGTTTTTATCTTTATCAAAATGTCAAACTTATGTCGTTTTTATAGTAAATATATTATGTCTGAATATACCGTTTATTAGTGAAAATAAAAAAATAAACAACTAAGAAAAATGTTGTATTTACTGACTATTGACTGGACTATAAAAAAAAAACGGGCACCTACTGAGATAAGCTGTTTTGTACTATTTTCCACTGTCCTAAAGTAGGACAATGATATTATTATAAGATACCTACCTATTTTTCAGTTTCATATAAAAAAAAAAACACATTTAATTTTTTCTGCTTAAAATAAGCCTTATTTTGAAAAAAATTAGATATTTTTTTTCCTTACATCATTTCCAATCGAAAAACATTATTTAAATAGGATTTTTGGAAAAAATACGGATGTCCATTTTTTAATTCATTTCGATCCACTGCGCTATCTAAAGGGTGAGTACTATTAAATTGTCGCTAACATATTCCGTTTTTTTTATTGTAGATTCTCAACCTTTTTGGTAAAAATTATTATATTTCAAATTTAGAACGTATTGGCATGTTTTATTCTTAAAAAATAACTATCAATTGTTTATAACATTCAAGATGTCGTCAAAGGAAAAAAGCGTTCGCGATTTAATTTTGCAAAAATTTACCATGAATCCATGTATATCTACTTTGGAACTTGCAAAATCGTGTAATACAACTCGGAGAACAGTGCAAAGGACCATTAAAAAGCTAAAAGAAGGTAAAACTACAGAAAGAAAGCAGCGAGAGGGTCAGCCGACAAGAATACGGAACAGAAAGTTGGAATCGAAGGTGTGTAAGCTGTTTGATCAAAATCCGGCTATGTCGTCCCGAGATGTTTCCAAGAAAGTTGGAACGAGTCAAAGAAATGTACAAAAAATAAAAAAAAACTGTGGTATTGTTACTTACAAAAAACAAAAAGCTCCGAAGAGAACGGTTGATCAGTATAATCGAGCAGTACGACGTTCTAGATTACTATACGCCTTGTTGGTTAAAGATAGAGGTTGCTTAATTATTGATGATGAAACTTATGTAAAGGCTGATTTCAAATCAATACCAGGCAATCAATACTTTTCTTCCCGCAACGTCTCAGGTCTGCTTGAATCAGAAAAAGTGATTCCAGTCGAGAAATTTGCCAAAAAGTTCCTCGTTTGGCAAGCGATATGCCAGTGTGGCTTAAGAAGTTCGCCTTATATAACCACTGGCACAATAAACACCGATATTTATATATCCGAATGCCTAAAGAAAAGGCTGTTACCACTCATTAAAAAGCACAAATGCTCTACATTATTTTGGCCAGATTTGGCCAGTTGTCATTATTCATCTAGAGCTATGGATTGGTATAATTTGAATTCGGTCTATGTTGTACCAAAGGAATTAAATCCGCCAAATTGCCCAGAATTACGGCCAATAGAAAAATACTGGGCAAATATAAAAACAAAACTACGGAAAACATGCCAACCGGCTATATCATTGCCTGATTTCAAAAGAAAGTGGATTAAATGTACTAAACTTATAACGAATAACTCCGTGCAAAACTCTATGAGTCGGGTCAAGAGTAAAATCCGAGAATTTTCTCGTCGTGCTTTAGACAAACAATAGAATTGCTTTAGCTGGGATATTTTATCATAAACTTACCAATAATAAACATTTTTCGAGTTATATGTATGTTGTTTTATTGTAATCTTTTATTTCAGTGGCGACAATTTAATAGTACTCACCCTTTAGTCGCACTATATTACAATGTACCTGTTCTGCTGGACAAGCAACGGCGCTGCAAATCCTCCTTAGTCATAGGAATAACTGTGCTAACAATGCAAACGTAAGTAATAATAATAAGTATATCCAATAATTAACTAACATGGCGCTCAACCGTCGGACAGCGCCGGCGTGACCCATCCGTATTTATCGTGGGTCTTGACGAGCGAGCGGAAGGCCTCCTCGGCGCGGCGGCGCGAGAACTCGCGCGAGGGTCGCGGAGGGGCGCGCGCCACGCGGCCCTGGCCCTTCACCACCGACGCGGCGAACTGCATCACCACGGCCTCCACGGTGTAGGCGGACGCCCAGCCGCGCGGCGTCAGCAGCTCCATGCAGATGGCGCCACCTAGACCAACATTTAAATTTGAATTTTCGACAGCACACACGGCTAACTATCAATTACTCCCCACTCATACCTTCGGCTTTCTTCAGGCATCCTTTCAAAACCTTTTTTACACCGTCGACGTATAAGTGTAAAACTTATCTGAAGGATCATGTCTATGTAAATAGGTGTGCAGAGAATTAATATGGAACTTACGTCAAAATTAGAATATAGAACGCCCAAATACATGTATAGTCAACCAATTTAATTTCTAGGCCACCTTGTCACAGTGACGTTAATAAGAGATCCTTTGCGTCTTTCACTGTGACAAGGTACGAAGTGGGCTAGACATCAAATTGGTTGACTATAGATACACAGACGTTGCCATAATACATAGGCCAGGTGCTTTAGCTATGTTTTTCACATATAAGTATATAATTATATACGAGTTCGATAATACGGGTCGCACATATGCACCCGATGTTTTTTATTTGGATTGTAGGGATAGGTATTATTCGGCTGCTCGGTACGAGCTTCATTGAGTTTCATTATTTCCTGCTACCCTAAATTAGTGTAAAAGATACGTTACATTAAAAGTCAACTTATACCAGATACATAATTATTACCATTAAGATCGTCAATTAATTAAATCAATTAAAATATAAAGTACCTACAATGTCTGAATATCTGAATTCCATTCCATTAAATTTGTTCACAATATGTTCGGACTGTCTTGTTTTTTAATTTTCAAATTTCCAATTTGATTGACCACTGGCAGTTGGCCTACAGGTCATGCAATGTACGAAATTCTTTGTCCTTAACGCCCTAACAATCTGTAGTGTAGGTACGTCTATCTCACCTTCCATGACGAATCCCTTTTCTATCCTGGGCTCTATGACTCGCATGAACGGCGGCGCGAAGGGGAAGTTCTCGGGGAACACCAGGTGCAGCAGAATGTTGGGGATGTGCAGTTCGCGCAGGTCGGCCGCCAGCTCGCTCTCGGGGTCGATCTGGTGCAGCCGCACGTGCCACTCGAACAGGTTGTCGTTAACGAGCTCCACCTGGAAATTAAGTATAAGTAGGATCTTTCAACATTTTTGAACCAATTTGATAAACGTGGCTATTTCCAGTTAGCAGCAGAAGTGGCTAAGCGTTTGAGGTGTTCAATATAAGGTCAATACATCTCTATTGTCAAGAGAATAAGAGCGTGTGGAGGTCATTATGACACGCTAAAGAACGCGTAACGCTTAAGACACTTTTGCTGCTGACTTTACTATAATCCTAATGAATAACAGTACTTGATGATGAATAACAGTACGTACATATACTACAAGATAGGTACTTGTAGTATATGTACGTACTGTTATTCATTAGGATTATAGTAAAGTCAGCAGCAAAAGTGTCTTAAGCGTTATATATAAATTCTTCTTAGTATAAGTACGAGTACCACTATATCTAAATAGGTAGAGCATATTTTAGATTTCATATTTGTAGCTACACTTTAGTTTGTTCTTCACTCATAAATACAGTGCTATAAAATAGAAGACGCCTATGTCTTTTATTCCTTAGGTATACTTACAATTGATTATATTTCTATGCTAAACTATATTTTAAGATGAAGGCATTGCTATTAGGTCCCTGATTTAAATCTACTAGTAGGTAAGTAACGGTTCTTCGACGCAATAAATTGTTGATGAAATAATACTTGAAATGTTGTCCTTGAAATAATATTCGATTAAATGTCTGTCGGTTTAATGGTCAACCCTATTATGTTGATAAGACCCCTTCATTACGGTACAGGACCAAGAAAAATTGTTTAAAGCAGTAGTAATAAATATGGATAATCATGTTTTGGCTGTTATGTATTTTAGCACGAAGGCGTCGTTGTAATTTTCTCGCCATCTCGCACGTCTCACCGAAGTAAACAATGTTGGTAAGAGATCTGATACTCCTACAAAGGAGCTCAAGGAAATAACACTTGAACTACTTAAGGATGCGTCACACGTAACTTACCGTAAACAAAGGATCAGAGCGGTTCTCCTGTAACCGCTGGATTTCTTTAAGTTCTTTCATGAGGCGGCGCGTGCGCACGGCGGCGGCGGCGGCGGCGCGCTCGCGCACGTCGCTCGCGCCGGCGCCCTTCTTGCTGAGCGCCGCGGGCGCAGGGCTGCCCGGGTGGCTGGCCGCTTCTGCTGGACTCACGCCGTCTCTGCAAATATAGAATATACGAGTTATTCAACAGACTCCTTCTTGTCTAACTTGGTTTTATGGTATTATCACCATAGGCGATAAAATGGCAACTGTACAATCGTGGACAAGGCTTATCACCACCTAGTGCGCATGTAGATAAAATGAACCACGTTGAACTGTCAAAATACGAAAATATGTCATTTTATCCAACGACCATGGTATGCAAATCGATAGCAATTATCGTCTATCGTTGTCAAAAGCAACCATAGTATGGGTTATATGATAGTCGACAAACTATCCTTTGTCACGTTTTTATCTTATTATCCGCGTGATAACTCCATTTGATTTGATGATTTGATGATTTGGACCCGGGTATGTCCTTAAACTACGTCCAACAATGAGAGGTAGGCCACAGCGATGACCATCACGCTTGAATCTGGGGCAGCCCAACTGGGGAAGTACCTCCTCCTTACAGAAGACCACAGCCATAATAGCACTGCTACCTTTCAGGTATGCAGTGTTGTGTTCCTGATGGTGAGTAAGGTTCCCAGAGCTCCATCCCCCCTTAAAGGCCGGCAACGCGCTTGTGACTCGCCTGGTGTTACGGGTGCCCATGGGCGACGGTAATTGCTTACCACCAGGCAATCCGTCTGGTCGTTTGCCGCCTATGTCATAAAAAAAAAAAACCATAGTAGGCCTGCTGGTCGATATCCCATTAAAAAAAAGGCGCGGTAAGAAATAAGGTTTATAGCTTTTCTCGCAGATTTTCCTTTGTTAATGCATATGTGTCACGGTTGATCTTTGGTTTAAGTTGGCATTGGCTATGTGCCAAATGGAAGAAATAAAATTATTCAGAAGAGTTGTAGTCCTGCCACTTTAATATTTCTGATTCAAAATCGATTGCCTAAGACCTAAGATTAATTGCTTTTGCAGCAAAATAGTATTGTTCTAAATGTTTTTATTAATATGTGCCAATTAAACTTTTTTGTCAAATTAAGGCTTTCATTAGTACTCATTTGCTTTTATACCGGGTGTGGCCT
The DNA here is from genome assembly GCA_022674325.2 of Grapholita molesta. Classification (NCBI taxonomy): domain Eukaryota; kingdom Metazoa; phylum Arthropoda; class Insecta; order Lepidoptera; family Tortricidae; genus Grapholita; species Grapholita molesta. The sequence continues at coordinate 13,648,551 of CP053124.2, read as the reverse complement.
GTAATAGGAGCATTAACTTTAGGCATCATTTCTACACCACAAACGTAGCAACATTTGTTCTACGACTTTTGAAAATAACTTATAGTTTAATAAATATTAATAAAAAAAGATTTTCCAAGCAAGCAATGTATTGCGAAAACTATGAAGTTTGTAGGCTGACAGTAAACGTCAACTAGACTATTGGATGCTGTTCATTGAAAATACTATTTAGTTTGTTCGAAAAATTCACAAGTAATAAATTACCCAATTATTTGAAGTTGTAGAACAAATGTAGTTACGTTCGTGGTGTAGAAGCGATCCCTAATTTTTTTGCTCCTATTACAGGCCACACCCGGTATATACTAAATAATTACTGGATTCAAAACAAAAGGGCAAATAGATACTAAATTTCCAACAAGATATATTATCTCACTCCGTTCAATCAGCATAAGCCCGCGTGAAATGCGTGCCCGTCATACAGTTGAATACTCTGCTCTTCAAATACAAGCAAAAAAAAATAACATAACCATACTCTTTATTGCATAACCCAAACAAAATACAAACACTTAAAGTATTAAAAGTATAGGTAACACAACCGGCGGTCTTATCGCAAATGAGCGGTTTCTTCCAGACAATCTTTGGGTTAGTGGATTAATTGCGACAGTCAGAATACTATATTTCATACAACAAAACATAAACATTCAGGTAGGTAACTTTCTTATGACAAAACTAAGCAATTAAGTAGATCGTACTGTTTATTAATTTATTATAAACCAACTTGTCATTGGAGGCAACTAAAGCATAAATACAACTTAAACAGCATAGCGCCTAAAAATAAATCTCTAGGCCACTTCAAAGACAAACAAATGACTCAATTGCATGTCATGAGGATTAAACTCTACTTAATTAACATGTTCATGTCATGATCTTCTATTAAGCAATGCCTTTGATTTTCTCATTTATTTATAGTAGCAATTAGTGATAAACCGCAATAACCAGCGGCATATTTATGTGGATGCACACGGAAATGGTTACGATATCTGCAACTAATTCGTTGCTCGGCGCGAAGAGCGAACAGTGTTGCTATTAGCAATAGTTGCGCGAGCGCCGGACAGCGCGTGCCAGCTTACTCAGGCTTCATTAGTTTATAGTATAACTTTTCATACATCCAACATATATTATAACATTAAGTAGTTAATTTAATACAGTCACGGGTAAAGCCAGTTTAATATTGGATATCAAGTATCCGAAGACTGATGTGTCCCAGCCACAGGCCATGGCCATCTTACTTTCGACATGTGTCATGGTGTGTGGAAAAGTATTCTGCCGATTGGGCTGTCATAGATTGGAGAAACTGTGAATAATCCGTATTTACCCCAATTCACCTGAGTACCTGAAGCGATCATTTATACTAGCTCGCCTGAAACTTTGTCTCGCCCGTATGTTAAGCCAGGGTAATGTCGCCATTGTTTCCGCATATTGTGTCATTCGTTTTAATTGCTCGTTGTCGGTCCAGTTTCGCCCGGCGATAAGGCTGTGCCCGAGTCGTGGTTGTCGTAGATATATGTACATATACAGTACATTTAACAGTGCAATAACCTGCATCAATTATACGTGCATGCACCCGCAGAAACAAGATGCTAATGAAGACAAGTAGGTAGGTAGTAATAGGTCTTCAATAAAAATTAGTGGCGCTCTGACAAAATATACAGCTTGGAATATTTCTAGAAACTGCCGAAAGGCTAGTGGTATTGCAACTATTAGGTACTTAAAACGAGATAGTTACCATGTATATTTGAATGAGTTTCCGATATTACGCCATCCTCACGGAATAACTGAAGTACTACGAGATTTAACGGTGGTCAAACCACACTCCGTTGCGATCTACCCTGTTTCTGATGAGCTGTTTGTTGAATGTCACTTTCGCTACTACCGTTCACATTCTCACATGAGACTGGATCGCAATCACGACAAACAATACTCACTGTGTCATTTCGCACATTTTGTTTTAAAACAGACACTTTTCGGTTAGTTTGCTGTTTTAAGTAAGTTTTAAGTTGTAATGTGAATGACCATGTTAAATTAAAATCGTATATAAGGCTAGTGGTGATATCTCTACAGTCGATTTGTTATAATTATTAAACTGGATTTAAAACTAAAATAAAATCATTACAGTCAAATAGTAATATAAAAGCCTGAACTCCCTGTCTGTTAAAACTCTCTCGATATGTCCCAAGCAGTAGGCAATTTGAGCAATAAGAAATTATTAGACAGTTTCAGAAATACGGGCACTCTTTACTTGACTTGTGTCTTGTAGGTATGTACAAGTTGTATCAATGGGTCATTGACAGGAGGTTATACATTACCCAACTGCTGAATCAGGAGTTGGTACCGTTTTGCACGGATTTCAAAACGAGCGGCCTTTATCACGCGCCTTCTTAGGACAGTTTACTGCTTGTGCACCGTACTGAATATGGATTAAGTTAATAAATATCTCACAATAACAAAGTGGACGGGAAAGAAAATGAGGCACTAGTTAGCAACGACACGTTTATTTGTAGTATGTGCAACTAGAGATACACAGGCTTAATACATAGAATTACCTTTATTTTACATATTATTTTACACTATACTTTGTTAGGTTAAAAACCGATGGCGGGGTTTATATTTTAAAGCAATAGGGTTCAGTTTTGCGTAATTTCTGACACTTTTATGACCGTTAACACATTGGCTGCCACCCCCTCCAAAAAATGAACGCACATGTGCGTCGGTGACAGTGAATGCGTAAAAGATTAAAATTTGTCCTAAATAAAATAAAAAAATTAACTGGATATTTACAACTCGTATAGATGGCAAGAATCATGGCATGGGGCAAGTCCAATTACCTACAGACAACTACCAGATTCCTTCAGTTCGGTGGGTACGCATACCTAAAGAAATCTGGTACAAGCCAAAACTGGCGCGTTGCTTATGGTATACTTATACTTTGTATTATATTTACCTAAGCTATGTATATGTAGCTCCGAGTCCTAGTCTAGTTACAGGCGCATTATCGTAATCACAGAAAACGTATACCCAAAACAAAATTAATTTGTATAACCCTATTAGTATCACTTTGTTAACAAGTGTGACGGGCAGTCACATTGGGTGTACTCAGTAGGACTCGAAGAAACATAGGTACAGCTTTAAAAACAAGGCAGATCATTTTCCAAACTGCACCCGCTTACCTACTAGCAGAATAGAGTGCTTTGCTAAATATAGGGGGAATCACATAAATAAGGTATCCGCTTCCGTGCATGTTCACCGCACTTATTGCAGGTTGTGTCAGAAATACCTTTCGTGACTCGTTGCGAAGGAATGCTGTCGGTCCACCACTCTCAAATATGGTTATTTAAGGTCGCAAATGCTAAATTATAAATCAAGATGCGGATCTCATACACTTACTCATACCTCATACCTTTGTATAAACCTAACAAATTATATACTTTATAATTCGATTTAAGATTTACTTTTACGTTTTTTGATAATTATTTTTACAGAAAGATCTCCACAGAAGACCAGCGTCAGGGGTCAAATGAGGAGTGTCTTTTCAAAAAGGCTTATTTCTTTATGTCAGCACTCAGCACGTGTTATTTCTCTTAGAAAACCAAACAAAAACGAGCCCTATTGACATAAAGAAATAAGCCCTTTTGAAAAGACAAAAGCTGAGTGGAGACCTTTTCAGTGACACTCCTTTTTAAGGTTTATTTGTTTTTTGTGTCCAGAACAAATTTATTCTTATTCTTATTCAACACACGTGTCTAACTGACAACTAGTTTTAACAATTTCAACAAATTCTAATGCTCATTTAACATCATGTGTCGCACCAAAATATCAAACGTTATGTTATGAGTCAGTGATATATGTGACGTGTAATTGAATACCTACAGTTAATCAATTTATTGGATTATGTAGATACAACATAATAGGTATTCAGTGGGTATATTCTGGCTAACATTATGCCCCATACTCACAGGGTGAAAAAAGCCACGTTGTGCGTTTTAGTTCATTGCGCATTTTTTTTTTGCCGTGATTTGTGCACTATTAATTAGTTAAGTAGATACTACTCGTAGAGTAATATACCGTCGGCGCTACCGCAAAACACGATATTCGTAAATTTCAGACGATTGTCTCTGTTACTCTCATGACGCCTTAATTGGAGTAAAAGAGAAAAATGCTCCAAATATACGAACTTCGATGTTCGCGTAACCGGGCCTTATTACTTACAAAAAAATAGATTACAATAGAATACAATATTTGTTTATTCGTAGACACACAAAGGTGACAAAAATACAATTAACATGGAACGTACAAGGAAGAAAGTGCCACGAAATGGCCTCACCTCAGCCCTAGCATTCTCGCACGAAAAGTTTATTAAGCGTTGCGTTGTACCAGCAAAAAATAGTGTCTGTCTATGTACGTTGTGCATCTGTCGCAGGGCCGACTTGAGAAACAAGTTACGTTACCACAGCGATATTATTGGCACAGACACACGTAGGAAACGTATAAGTACCTACCTATATTTTATACAGCTTGCAGAATACCGAGAATCCTTGATTGGCTCCGTGAGATTAATCGACTGGATGAGTCGCCGGAAGGCGGAAGTGACGTGAAAGCGAATGGCGTCTAAATAACCTCCACTTTTAGCTAATCGTTTTAATTGAGACTGGACTGTCCGGCGCGAACGTTCACTGACCTGTGGTACGGGAGTAGACTTGTATCAAAGATAATTATAATATATTTATAGACCAGGAAATACAATTTTGATACGAGTATATCTTTTGTTTCTACACATTATGATATGGTAAGCAGACGTTTCTGCTAATGCTAAGATTGAATTTTCGTTAGTTATAACCATCTTGCATCAAGATGAGATCACTTAGGTATAGGTACCTGTCATTAGAATTTTACGCACCTATTTTCAACAACCTGATAATGAATAAGGTTTTCAGTCCAGGAAAGGCGAAGCTTCTAAACCCACACTTTGGCCGAGTTGGTAATGCGTGTTACATGGCAATACAAACCTGAATTCCTTCTAAAGGCCAGATTTTCTGCCCGGCTTATTCAAGATAGGAAATTAATCGGTCTACAATGTTATGAGTTATGACAGTCAATAGATTTATGAAACAATTAAGTCACACATTCAACACTAAGGGATAGCTTATACAGGATTCGACTTACTTATTAGGGCTTTTCCTGGAAGCTATTGGTAACCGATATATGATTATGGTGAGATATAGCTAATCGAGGGTAGAGCATTAGGTGAGGATCTATGGATAACTATTTCACAACGCAAAGAACACGAGTAGAGAGATCAGTTTCTCTCGTTAGGTAGTATAACCAGATAGGCTAGTCTAGTGAGGCTATATAAGAACATGCTAGTCCGTTTCACTGCCTAGATACTTGTCTATTTAAGCAAATAAGTGTTTATAAATAGCAAGATAGTTTGCGTAACTTTGTATGTGACGGTTGACTAAATTAGTTAAATTAATATACGTATTTAAAATAAACAGACGCGTTTATAATTATTTGAACAAATAAATGTTCCCGGCAATCAAAATGTAAATTCCGTGATTTTTGGTCTTCAGATACCTAATCTTTTCATTTAAAGTTTTGCATATAAATATGAATAATATACGAATATTATACATTGTACGAGTACTAGGTAGAGTAGAGTGCCTCTAATGTCAATGTTTGCTGGGTCCTATTGAAATGATACATAACATAAGTCCTAAGACTTGTCCCGTTTACATTTATTCGGTAATTAAATTTATTGATGGTAACGGAAATGAAAAAGGACTCCGTGTAGGTGTAATAGAGTATTTATTTAGTTTTTGCAAAATAGTAAGTAGATACTATACTAATTATAATATAGTATTTCCAAAAGTGTATACATATCTATGTCGTCGACTGTATAATTATGTTCGACTACAAAACGTATCTGCAGGTATGGCGGTAACTACATACGAGCACTCTAGTGCTATATGCAGTCCCGTCACGTTCGTCTCGGCCGTTGTCTACATCGATTACTGTCCATTACTTGATCCGGTTCCTATAACGATGTTTTCATTATCATTCTTTACCCGCAGATTGTATACTACTAATGTTGCTAAGTTATTAATAGCAGAGGTAAAATGCGCCATCTTAATTAGTCGTTTATTATCAGTATATTTAAGATAAGTGTTTTCGTTTTTAATGATTATACGTACCCATTACTTAACGATTGATGGTTTATTAATCGGCAAATCGTTAGAACATCTACTAAATACAATATAAGTTTGTGTGTTTGAGGAAAGTAAAATAAGTAAATAGCTACTATAGCGTTGGCCACACTCCACGTTTTCCTGGCGATTCCATTTTTTTTTAAATATCTATGTAATGAAAATTCACACTTGAGGGGTTGAACCGATAAAAATAAGACCTATGTACCTATGTATTTACTATTTTCACATGTATGTAGGACCTTATGACTCCTCTGGTGTTGCGAGTGTCCATGGGCGGCGGTAGTTGCTTACCATCAGGCAATCTGTCTGCTCGTTTGCCTCCTATATCATAAAAAACAAAAAAAACTTAATTTATTTCCATTTATTTTAACACTGCCCGCGTGCCTAATTTACATACTCCTACCAAATTACAACCTTCTAATAGGACTATGTCTGCGTGTCACTGAGCATTTTCGGTGACACGCAGATAAACATGGCGAAACTATAACCACATAAGGGTTCCTAGTTGATTAAAGGAACCCTAAAAATATATGTTGCTTGTGTATTACCTAGGTACGTATGTATAGGAGTTATTATCTGCGTCTTTATTCCGCTGAAAAGGGGAATTAGGGAGCGCTAAGTGGCCACGAGAGCGATTATAGTCTCGGGTAGGATTTGGGTAGAATCAGGCAGGTGGTGATGGAGGTAATCATTTTTCTAATGATACATTTTTGTGTACTATTAAAAAAAAATACATATTAAGTAATATGAATTGAATAATATAAAATAAAAAGATTAGTTAAACTAGTCAACGCTTGGTACCAGAGCTAACCCCTAATATTTACAATTAGTTTATGCTTTATACATAATATGTAGGTCTTAGTAAGGTATTTACGTTATTGTCCAATTAAACGTAAAATTGGAAACACAAGAACGAAAAGGAACGAAATAATAAATGTTTGTTTTAATCAGGGACCGGACAACCCTTTCCGCGGCAAAAGCCATTAAAAGGGCAACCCTTAAACACGGCTAACACATTGAAAGACTTACCAGTTTGAACTGCTAGCCCATATATTTGACTATCCCTTACCGTACGACTAAGCCAAACATAAAACTAGCCCTTTACAATCACTAACTGCTATCCTTTATGCCTTGCTATCCCTTATAAAGGGTTACCCTTATTACTTAGCGCTTTTTATAAAGCTTTCCCTTTGGTAATGTCGTAGTTAATCCTTGCGTGAAAGAGACAGGTTTAGTATATGTCTACGCTAGTGTTCGAAAAGCGCGCATCCATCAAATCAAAGAAGTCAAAGAAAACGCCACGTCACCGCGCCGCCTTACTATTGGATCAGAGCAATGTGCTTTATGAACAAGGCAGACGATTTCAATTAGCACGCTTGTAAGTAAAAGGGAAGCCCTCTTATAAGGCTAACCCTTATAAGCGATATGTAGATTTTGGTGAGCGAATGATTAGGGTTTTGTTAGGGTATTGGGATAGCGCTTAGTTATAAGGGTTAGCGCTTTTATAAGGGCTTTAAAAGTAAAATGAAAGGGTATTGTCGAATAAGGGTATGGTGAGTAAAGCCTTATGTAAAACCCATACAAAACCCTTTATAAGGGATAGCGGGCCGGTCCCTGGTTTTAATGGAAAACATAGCGATGACGACCCCTGGTTGGTACAGATATAGGTATTTTGTGTCACATGTGGTGTTTGACTGCAGTTTCGAGAGCATCGAAAAATCTTAGCCGCAACCTCATCAGGCTAAAAAGGGACCAGATTCGCAAGGTCATAGATACATTCAATTAGTTGGCGGCATTCAAAGTAGTCATCATATAAATTCTATGGCGTACCTAACTTTATGAGTAGGTACTTTGGATGCTGTTAACTATATGACGCTGACTGTACGAGTATCATGTTATGACACTTATGACAGGTCACTGATGCCACCTAAACATCTGTGTATTTAGTATAGGTGTGACGAATTAGACCCCTGTGCAGAGGCTGCATGGGGGCAGAAGAAACGCCACAGCATGTGGTTAGAGATAAGGAGCGTAGCCGATCGACGGGAAAAATTTCTCCAATATTTAGTCAGTCTGGGTAGTATGTGGTAACCTAAAAAGGCTGCTGGCCTTTTGGGATGACCCGGATTGATTGCAGTAAGAGGTAAGATGCCACGCAAAATTACCCATTCAAGGGACTAATTCCGGAAAGGCTCAGGCAAAAAAACTAACACAGGTATATAACGGTATTTTGTATTGTCCACGAAGAGTTAAGAAATAACGGGCAATATAATAAGCCGTTATACATTTGCACAATGCACCGATTGCGCTCATTCGACTGCAGCGATACGATCATGTTGTAATCTAATCACTGCGCTTGTCAACTTTCAATACATAGAGCCACTGACTCCATATCAACAGTGCCAACTTAGACAAAGAGAATACAACATACGATAACAGGCCTGGTACCGCGAACATCGAAGCTCGTGAATTTCGAGCATCTTTCTCTTTTACTCCGATTAAGGTGTCATGAGAGTGACAGATAGAATCGTTCGAAATTCACGAATATCGATTTTCGCGGTAACACAGCAGGGGACCTCCGCCTCCGAGAGACAAGCATTTATCGACAACGCCAGTAGAAATAATTGTGTAAGTATTGAAATAATCACTGACTTTTAAACACAAAACTATCGTGAGACTCAATCATATTCGTTGTATATGTAACATTTTATAACACATACAAATACATACATTTTATAAGTTATTAGTCAAATATTGCTCGACATGTCATGAGACTGCAGCAGTCTTCGTCGGCCAGTCAACACGAACGGCTAGCATGATTATGCTCCATGTTACGAAGCGAAACAGGTCGGGCAATACTGCAGTATTATAAAACGTGAGTTACCCATTCCTATACAATTTTTACAAACTTTGGTTTGCACCCGTTATATCGACACATAGGATCCTATTCCTATGTACTTATAGATTACTGTTGTCAATCAACGATCTTCATTTTGTTTACGGAGGGAGCCCAATCTAAGTATTTTCTATTCTGGTAATTGAACAGCGAAATCCATAAATAAAATATAGTTTATTAAAGTAGAAAGTGACTACATATAAGTGCTATAAAATATCGAATGCCCAAATTATTGTAAATCGAATGCCAAACATTTGTCAAACTTGTGGCGAATTATTCGTTCTGACTACGACATGCATTGCATAGGTACACAATATAGGCAATAGGTACGCAATTCCAGTAGAGGTAATCCCGGCTAAGTGGTGGTTGCTGTGACCATCCTCTACGCTTTCATTACTATTAATTAGTCCTGATGTGTCGTAATTGAACAATAGGGGGATAAATGGCAGGTCCATTGTGATATGGCGCAATGTTTTGCCTTCTTATCTTTGTTGCTGTACATTGTGGCCGATATACGCGGTTGCAGTAGTCCGCATTGGAACTACACTGAATTCAAGAGTTCGAGTGAATTCAGATTTTGAATTTAGAGTTTCAACTCTTAATAGTTGTTATTAAATTGAGAGGTTGAAGTGGTTGTACAGGCACAGTGTTATTACTCATACTGTTTTGTTAAAATGGGTTTTATTTTAGCACTGGTAGTTACATATAATATAAAAAACTGAATATTTTATATCAAAAATCAGGTACTACGAGCCGAATATCGATGTAATAACAACTTTATTAGAAGAAATTTTGTTAGAATAAACGTTTTTGATACTATTTTGATGTGGTCAACTACTTCAACTGTAACTTAAATGAAACGGCCCCAGTAGCTACACAATAAAAATATCGTTGACCACACAGTGTAGACCAACATCATTATCGTTTAAAGCTTCCGGGGAACTATATTTAAACGATAATGGCCATTAATGACACAACAAAGCAATTAAGGACTTTAAAGACATATTTATTCTACAAGACGACATCTTGAAAAAATCATAGTGTCCTAATCTTTTATCTTAAATTAGGTCGTAATTTTATGTCATACATACATATTTGTGTTTTATGTAAAGCTTACATTAAACAACGTCTTTGAAGCACGTTATGTTTTATTAACTAATAGGAATTTACGTACTTGCGTAAGTAGTTATTTGTTTATGTGCATAGTTTAAAAACTGACCTTAGCCATTCAATGTCCGGACCAAGTGCGTGTTTCGGCTTATCACCTTGATCTTAATACCAACAGCACAATCGTACGTTTGAAAGGTTATTGGGGCGTACAGCTGTAAGGATGTAAGTTATATTTATGTAGGAACTTTGTTTCAGAACTATGGACGTATTAATCCGAAATTTATTTTTCCCCTCACTAGCTCGTAAAGCCCTTGTTTATCCTTTAATACGAGAGGGTAAAAACGCATTTTATCCACTAGTGATTAAAGAAAGTTGACTTCTCATAGCTCTTATTGCTATGTTTTAAAGTCTAAATTCGCGGACGAGCCTCGCCAACGCACCGAGTTGAAAATCGAATTAGAACATTCGAATATCGTACTGGCCACCACAAGCTAACCAAGCTAAAGGCACCTTTTGTAAAAATGTTGAATGTATCTAAACGCAAAGAAAAAGTCAATGCGATTTCAAAACGTTTTTTTGCATGTTTCACTTTCCTCCCTGTAGTGAGGGGAAAAGTTTTGTGTTACACACGGGTGCAATTGTAATTTAATTCTCGTGTATTGAAACACTCGCTACGCTCAGGATTCTATTTTAAAACCACTCGCTTTGCTCGTGGTTAAACTATAGAATCCATTCGCTTACTCGAGTTTCAATCCCACACTCGCAGTTAAAATACAATTTTGCACCCTTGTATAACAAATAACTATTATGGATTAAGTGATCGATGACATCGAGCATAACGTATCGATAAGTATAAATATACAGGTAGCAGCTAAGCCGCTAAGTTGCGCAATATATTTATTCTAGAGTACGTACCTACGACTTTCATCTTCCCTCGGTGACGTAGGTAAAAAAGGTTTCAACTCTAACGGACAAAACAGGAAAGTGAATTAGGTCTCTAGGAGCAGGCGAGGATTCAGAGGTAATAAAAAGCTACCCATCTAATTAACTCTTAATTGACAATTTTAAAATTAAATTTTTGAATTCAAAAAGACCCGAAAACGGATATTCAAATCCCAGTACGCGTATTTATTAGTGTGTTGAGCACAGGTAGTTGTCCCCGAGTCATGGGTGTTTTCTATGTACTTAAGTTTGTATATTATATACGTAATCACAACCCAAGCCTTATTGAGCGTAGGTACTGTGGGGCTTAGTCAATTTGTGTAAGGATGTCCTGTAATATTTATTTATGAAAACAAACTAAGCTAAATCCATAGATTTAAGTACTTAATATCATAGATGCCTATGACGTTGAGAATTTAGGTTTCGTTTCGTTATCGGAATATTTGGTTTAGAAGCCACCTGCAGGCGTTACATAACACTAGCCCGAGTAACCGCTACGTCCAATTACCATTATGCTTTCAATTCAAAACATTAAATACAGTCAGGGTCAAAAATATAGAAGCGCTCAAATTGCCAAAACTTGTATACACGCCTTACTGTCTTACTATTAAAGTACCTTATACATATTTTGACACTTTGTTTGAGTAGATATCTTTGACTGTGACTGTACAGTCGACGTCAAAAATAAGTTTACATTTTTTAACTTGCTCCGTTGTAATAAGGTGCAAAAGTGTAAAGATATCTTTGACGTCGACTGTACCTATAATACTACAATGTAGTTAAAATCATCCACTTTCGTGGTAATCACTCAACATTTTAATTTTTAACTGGGTAGAATAGGTACCTACCATTTTCCTACATAATCAACAACAACAATATAATCAGTTACTTTTAATTAGGTACATACAATATTATGTGGTTAATGCCCTGTACCTTCTTATAAATAAGAAATAGCAGATTCTTATGAATAGTCAATTTCGGATAAATTGTAAGATATCATTGTATGCGATTGACGTGTTTGATGCGATGATTGAGAGCGAAATTAACGGCTTTTGAAGAGGCATATGAGTTTGTGTTTGTTTACTTTGTGCTAGTCTCCGCCATGTGGCATTCAGAATTCGCCAAGGAAGGTGGAACAATAAAGTTTAAGTAAGTACATTAAGTAGGTAATCCCCAATTTTCTTCTTGCTAGATTTAATGAAATTTGGTTACAATCAGACAGGTGTGTAACGAAAACCATACCATTTAGGTTTATGTAGTGCAAAGCTAACAAGGATCATAGAATAGCGGGTTTGACAATGTATTTGTATAGAATGAGGAGGAGGAATTACAGGAATGTATATATAAAGTAATAAAACTAATAAATATATATCTGTTCCTGAAAATCTAAAAAACGCAGCACTATAAACCGCGTCGCGTCGTCAGCGTTATTAGCGCAGTATATTAGCCATCTAATACTGAAAGTGAAAATAGAGGAATACCTAGCTTGAATTTAGGAGGAGTCTAATGCTGCTGTTTGACCATCCCGGTATTCTATGATCATTGATAACCGATAAATATAGCTAACTAAGTATATAATTACTGAGGCAATATACCAATTTATATCTCAAGAGTGGCTAGGTATGATTGATTAATTAATTAATTTAATTATACTAACAAGCATACTATGTGTACCGTTTTGGTACGCAAATATAGCTAAGGAGTTACTAAATATAGTAAGGAGTGCAAACGGTCTTTTATTTACCGGGTTATTAAACGAAAAAACGCTTTTTCTCATAGTTAAAACCGGTTGCATATTACGGTAGCTACGAACGTGTACTCATGGGCAACGTAGGTACGTGACTGACTACATGTTTTTAAGTTGATACTTTACGGTCAACTATTGAGTATTGACCATTTCGCGCGCACTTACGAAACTTATTTAACTGGTATTAAGTAACCCGCAAAGTATTAACAGTTAGACAAGTTATTAAGTTTTACCGCTCTAATACTTAAAGTAAATATTAGTCTTTCTAGAGTTTATCGCGTTGAAAGGTAGAGTTTGTTTTTGTAAGTATATTGCATAGTCTAAACCAAAATTTAGCCAGATGTCCCGTATATTAATAGAAGACCGACAATATAAAGCTATTAAATTTTAGGCTTGAATGTTATTGGTGATTCAGGAATTTATCGACGGAATACGCTGAAACTAGGACATTCACTTTGCGTTTAAATAGAACATGAAGTTGGAGTAACGTAATATGCAGCACTAAATAAATAACTGATAATAACTGTACTAGAAACCGAATCAACAACGACAGCGGTCACCAACCCCCCTAATGTGCGTGGCGACTAAGGCAACTAAATAAAATGATACGAGTCATATTTGGGGGAGGTCTATGTCCATCAGTGGACGTCTTACGACTGAAATGATGAACTGTACTAGATATTGGTACTATTTTGAACTTTTAGCAAGCTTTTACAGCGTTGAAGTCGCAATGCACTTTGGATACAGTCGCGATTGTTATTTTGGGTTGATTGTTTTAGGGTAGTAGTAAGTACAGGTACCTAAGTATACGACATACCTGTGTCGCCGCAGAAGCCCTCGCCTGGCTGGTGACCCGCTCGGCCCGGCTCCATCGTTGTCAAGTTTCTCCGGAGACCGAAACAGCTTCCTGAACGCAGCTGCTACTTTTTCCTTTGACCGCGACGTCATTTTGCACAATTTTTTTATTTATTTTATTCACTCCTAACTGCACTAAACTTTCAGAGTTTTATTTTACACAATTTTTTGTTTACTTCAACACGTCTCGATGCGCCATTTCAGTGACGCACAAACGTCAAGTTTTTTTTTCGGTTTACGTATTGCAAGCTGCCAGTGTTTGGTAACTTGCAGAGTCCGGCATCGGCATCACTCGTGCGTGCGAGGGCGCGCGACGCGTCGTTTGGCACGTGCGTTAGCTAGCGAAGTGAGAGCGAAGACTCGGCGCGGTTATCGCGCACCGCGCGGACGTTGTGGCGCCAGCGCAGGCGCATATCTCGGCTGCCGCTGCAGCGCTTTGTGTGAACGAACTGGGTGCGTCTGGCGGGAACAAAGTAAAAGTTCTTAGATTACGCACCAGCTGGCCTTGCAGTTGGAAATTCTTGGCTGTCCCAGCTTACTGAAACGAAGGAAAATATTGTTAGACAGTAACATATACATAGACACCTACCTAGATAATGAAATCTCTCTTTTCTCATAAAGCCCTGAAAACTTTTTCACATTTCCGGTTGTGGGTATATAGTGCGTATAGTTTTGACAGTTGAATACAAAAACCGTGGCTGATAACTATACCCTGCTCTATTCAATATTATGCTCTATGGTAGCGCCGTAAGCCCTTTTAGGACGGGATGGTCCAAACCTTGGCGTTCAATAGAAGAAAATAAATTCCTCGTTTTCCGGGCTGTTAGAAGTTACTTTGTTATATTATAGCTACGGCTTCACTCGTCATACTTATTTACTAGCGCTATACTCGTATAACTATTTCGGAGAGTCGGTCTTCAATTTCGAGCGCTACCTAAGAGTACCGAGCCCGTTCGCGACATGTGACTAAATAAACGTGAGTGAAGCCATTGCATAAAATGTTAGAATGACTCGCAAATGTTTAAAAAAACAAATACGATAAATATCTGTAGTTTTCGAATTAAAATTTTATTAATTCTTAGAAGCTTTTGTATGGATGAAGAATTTTTTTACGCATATTATCTTTACGCATTGTCGACTGGGGGTAGAACAGGTAGAAATAATTCCTTTTTAGATAGCAGCCACCACCTCCTTTTTTTGAAGTCGGTTAAAAAGACGTTTTGTGAAGAACAATAGGTTCTCGTGGTATTTTCAGTCTTATATGTTAGGCCTCCTAAGCCTAAGGTGGACCGACGACCAAGTTACAGTCGCGGGATACCGCTGGATGTGGAAGGCGCAGGGCGCAGGATCGGTCTTCTTGGGTCGTTCTGGGGGAAGCATATGTCCAGCAATGGACGTCTTTCGGCTGACATGATGATGATGATGATGACGATGATAGTTAGTGTTGCGATAACACAGAACGGACACTAGCAAAATATGTCCTGTAAAATATTACAGCTAAGTGTGGCAAATCTATTAAAATTGCTTTTGTTTGGATATCTGCTTAAAATTAAAAGTAATGTTTATACCTACTCTGTATTGAGAACTGCCGAGCAAGCAGATTCTAAAAATGAACCACGAGCGTAGCAGTGGCGAGTAGGGTTTTAATAACCCGTAACTACTTCTAACATTCAGATACAAATATGTACCTGTAGGTAATATGTGTATTATCACGACATAATAGCTTTCTCAGGTAATATTATACACGATAATAAGGTCGACATGCGGTAAACAAAACACTACAATAAGGTACCTAAGTACATCTGACACCGACGCGGTGTCGCACAAAGCTTTCGGCGGCACGTGGACCATCTCATCATACCTATCTCTGTGTTGACACCTTGTGCTGAAAATTACTCGGCAACCCGTCACGGAATGCGGGGGTTCTACAGCGGCGCTACCGCGAAACACGATATTCGTAAATTTCGGACGATTGTCTCTGTCACTCTCATGACACCTCAATTGGAGTAAAAGAGATAGATGCCCGAAATATACGAACTTCGATGTTCGCGGTACCGGGCCAGATTTGTAGCGGCGGGGACGCGAACAACTGCAATTAAGCTTTATTGGAGTAAGATTCGCAATTTATTTTCACCTATTTAACTATATATACTCGTATATGTATAAATATAGGTAGGAACAGTCAACGTCATATAGTTGGTAGCATCCAAAGTACTCATAAAGTTCGGTACACCATACAATTTACATACACCATACAATTAATTATACTTAACTACCTATGAGCTTTTAGAAAATCTAATGCATTCTGTAAATGCTTGTTTTAAGAATCATTACCGTTAACTTTTAAAAAATAACAAATTTTTCAATACTTATATTTTGGTTTATGACATCAGTGCGATCACTCGTCTAGAACTTGGTAGTATATTCACAAATTCAGATTATTTATTTATTTAAACTTTATTGCACAAAATATATAAAAAATTACAAATGGCGGACTTAATGCCTAATGGCATACTCTACCAGTCAGCCATTGGGCTTAACAGAAACATTCACATTGGTGCAAAGCGAAAAAAGAGTATATTGATAACTAAAATAAGCGAACTGAAAAACGTTATAATGGCCTACACATGAAATACACAAATATAATTATTACTGTTGTTATTGTTCAAACGCAGTTTAGTGTGTAATATTGATAGCGTATTATGCAGTGATCTAACGCAGAATTGTGCAGCTAATGAAGAATTGATTTCAAAACGTGTTTCACCACTATTTTTGGTCATCACCCGGCAGTCAGGGGGTCACGGCCGCCTCTTAGCTTTCTGTAAAGTCCAGCTACCACTTTACAAAACGCAAGGCCTACTACCGAACAACGTCATGCTCTAAGGGCAAACTTATATGTTATTATACTTATTTGTTATTCTACTTGACACTGGCGAAATCATCGATTGATTTATTGATGGAAGCCATATTTTTTTTAAAAGAAGAAGAAGAAGAAGAGAGGCCTACGCGGAGCCGGATCGAGCCAACGCGCAGAGACCCTTACGCCAATTTTAATGAAATGTAAGGGGTACACTAATTACCTATTACATATTATTATTTTTATGATTTTGTGAAAAAAAGTTGAAGCAGAAACACGTCAAAACGTGAATTTTATTGTATTTCTTGGGATAATAATCTGCCACTTCTGCTGCAATAAATAATTATATTTACATACTGCGACATGAGGAAGTAATTGCAGTCAACGATTGATAACATTGTTGCCAACGGGTCAAAGAAATCAGTAATTACGAGAATGTGTTAATAAATAGGTAAGTACCTTTTATTTACCATATTATACATAGGTACTTACTAAGAATACCTATATAATTAGGGCTTTTACGTCATCTTGTTTCCATTCGGGTTCGAAAAACTGCGTAGAAAGGGATGGAGAATGATACCTACTCTATCTTCCTTAGACCCACAGGCCTACATGTAGTACTAATTATTGTAAACAAATTTGAATTATTAGAACAGAGTTGAGTTTTATTTGTTTTCTTTGATTTTGACACAAAATAAATTATACTTTATTTCCTACACTATAAAGAACGAATTCGAGTAGCATTTTACTTGTATAGTCGGCCTCAGGAGGCTATAGATACTATATTACTTTTGATATTATATTATGTGCCTAATAGAGCCATGCTTGTTTCTGTCCTTGGTTTCTCCTTGGCATTGGGGAAGGACGGCTCTAAATGCTTATACCTAGTACCTACTCTATCAGTCTTGGCAAATTGCCAGTAAAATAAGATTCCCAAAACGAAATAAGTCGCGAGCTAAATAAGACTGTAGATAATTAGATTGAGTAGGTCATTCCGTGGCAATGACAATTCAATTGATAGAATTATAATTAATAACTTGAACGGGACTTAATCGTGTACATCGCTTTTAGACCTAGGTACCTACTTAGTTAAAAACTTATAAACCTAAGCAATTACTATTATATTCAGGCTATGTTTTCCAGTTATTGGAGGAATACTCAAGCAATTTCATTATGTATTGTGTCAGTTGTCTCATTGTGTAGGTATTGTTTCATTTAGTATCGCAATTCGTAAAACAGCTCTACGTTTTTCTTTTACACTTTCTTTATCAATACACGTGTAATACACGTGTTGGCGAACCTTGAATAAATAAATAAATAGACTAACGTGGAATTTAATCCCGACGATACCCATACAGTCATTTCCATATTATTGTGAACGTGCACTATATTTCATTAACATTGGTGATACCGATAAACTGGTAGGGGATATAGCCCTACTTTATCGTGACAGTATATTGTGACGCTATCGCTGAGGTTATACAGCTGAAATAAATCTCTTACCACCCTCATTGTATACACCGTGTTTATTAGGGTTCACTTCAACTAGGAATACTTATAGTTGCGCTTGTCTGTCTGTTTGTCCGCCATTATAAAATAAAAACTAAAAAGATTTTTTGGGTAGCCCCCTAAGACATGAAGTGGGGGGGGGGGGGTGATTTTTTTTCCACCCCAACCCTAACGCCAAACAACAGATTATGTATCAGTGGCTGATAAAGAAATGGTAAAGTAATACCTACCTAACGTCGAACGAACTTTCCTAAATAACCCGGTATGGCAGAGAACAGTTATGAATCGAAATCTCTTTACTCGCGAACTATTAGCAAAGTGTGAAGCGAGCTTTTATTTGGCCTGTAACTTAACTTCACTAAAAGCTTTGAGTTACGAGCTCATATATTCTCGCCCACTATAGTGCACCAAAAGATACTCGTGGGATACAGGCCGGTCAGGCACGAAGTAATTAATTCCTTGTATTAAAATGAAACTATTCATAAAAAAATATTTTGTAAGTATTTATTTTTTTTCTTCAAAAAGCAGAAATGTAGTCATTAGTCATTCACTACAACTACTATTCCTCATACAAACATAAATCCTCTTTGATTGTTATGATTATGACAAATGTTTGATTTGAAGAAAGTAAATGATAAAACTTAGATTTTGTAAAAAAATCAAAACATTCTTTTATTAACTTAAAAAATGCTTGTTATTAATTAAAGTCGTGGGGTAAATTCTACTCACGTCCCCTTAATCATCCAGTAAACAGCAAACACAGAAACCAGGTATCATATTTATTGGCGATGATGATGATTATATTTTATGTTTTCAAACACGCTTCCAAAACAAGCTTGTTTTGAGATTGTAGCGACATGTGATGAGGTCATTATTGGATAATATGATAGTTGTGGATTTTAACTATGAGACATTAGTTTTTTAATATGTAAATTGAAATGTTTTTAATTTGTTCATAATTGCATATTAATGTCATAATTTAAATAAACTATTTCGGTCTATTAAAACGCATTTCCGATGAATCATGCTTCTAATTTACTTCCAAATTATTTAACCTAAATATGTTTTAACTCCAGGTTTATTGTATTAACCTTAAATAATCTGAGCTATTAGCAGCCTTAACATGTTTAATATTGTTAATATTATTCAAAGAAATACATATATAAGTAGTAGATGTACTTAATTGGGAGAAGAGATGGTGCGCGACTTGCGAAGCACGGTATCCAATCACTTGCTAAACATTATCTCATAAATATTCAATTTGCAAACAACCTTAGGCAAATTGGCGATTCCCAAATTGAACGATGCATATTTCAGATATTGTTTTACATACAATTCATAAGACATTACGAAACCTTATTCGTCACATGATTTACAGTTAATAAGGCTAATTGTTAGCTTTGGTTTTTAAATACTTTCTTTAAGAACTCTTTGTTTGTGTGTGACTTTGATACTAGTAATATGTTTTAGATAAATGATAGTGAGTTTTACGGAACTTCGGTATATGTACGAAATATCATGTGTTGTTACCAGTCGCTTTTCGGTGAAGAAAAAAGTCGTGAAGAAACCCCAAAGTTTGTTTATTATTTAAATTAGATTATGAAACTATAGTGTCCTAATTGTCATTTTACCAAATAGCTAATTGTATTTATCGATTTATTATTTTTAAAAAGTGCATTTTAGTTTTTGGAATTAATAGATAATTAATTTGTTTGCTTGTTAATTATTATTTGAGAAATTAAATTGAACCGCACGACACATATATCCAACGATATCTCTCGTAGTTATAACTAGCACTGCCCGTTAAAACATGATGGAATCGCGTTCCTGAAATTGACGCTGTCACATGTCCAGACTTGGAATTAATCAGTGGAACGCCCCTTAACAAAACGGTGATGTAGATCAAGAGTGAGGGAGAGGGTGGCTCGGGTCTCCCGGGGCCTCTCCCGGTATGACGTCATTGCTCGCTCTAAAAATCCACACCAACGCGTAGCTAACTCGCACCAATTTATATTTTTTGGATAGAGTATTTCCTTTAGGCGATTCTATTTGCGCAGAAGTTTTATTATGGATAAATGACTCAATAGTTTTACATTATGACGTTAATCTCACAAGTATAATGATAACTAATAAAGGCTCTCCCATTACATTTTAGGTTTTCCATTATGTGTGGCACAATTCACATAATACAACTATAAAAAATACTGTATACCTAGAATACTTTTTCAACGTAGGTAATACAGTGCCTGCGGCACTACCACGAGAAACGATATTCGTAAATTGGAGTAAAAAATAAAGTTCCCGGGGCGTTATTTCGATTTTCTGACATTTCAGATGTCCGAAACCCACTTGAGAATACACAGTACACTCGTATGTGCACACACTTGACTCTCTTTGCATTATAAATAAGACGGATGCAGGCTCCATTTATTTTTTACATTAACGTAGACTGTTCGTAGTTTCATTTTTTGCAGACTGTAAGGTAAGAGTAGT
Source organism: Grapholita molesta (assembly GCA_022674325.2). Lineage (NCBI taxonomy): Eukaryota > Metazoa > Arthropoda > Insecta > Lepidoptera > Tortricidae > Grapholita > Grapholita molesta. The sequence continues at coordinate 13,627,900 of CP053124.2, read as the reverse complement.
TTGTCATAACGAAGATTTGGACGAAGGTGGGGAAATCTCCGACGTGATGATATTTTTGCATCAGGTACTTTGAGCCTTTTATAGTTGCTGAAAAATACACAATAAAACTCATTTTATTAGGGTTAGCGGCTTTGGAACTGTGCTTAGTACGTGAGACGAGTTTTAAGTCATCCGACTAAATTCACGGTGGTTGAAATTCCGGGAATACTTCGTGGCATCTGTAGCTAACAATAAAGTGTTTCCACGAGGACCCCGTAGACCCTGTTAAGAATGGAATCAAAAGGGCTCATGTTAAGAGATAAAAATCCAGTTAATCAGTGATGAGTAACCTAAAAAGACACATTTAACGTACATTGTTAAGGATTTGAAACCTACTACTTACCTAGTTAAATATAAAAATTTAATAGGACCACATGACAATTATCAGCTTTAAAATAAAAAAAATATCATCAAAATTTGTTCACTTACAACAAAAGTTCTATTATACGTAAAAAAAAAACCAGTTGAATTGAATACGCGGTCGCCAACCCGCCTGCTAAGCGTGGCGACTATGGCAAATATCCCTCAAGATGATATAAGCCGTATTTGGGGGAGGCCTTTGTCCAGCAGTGGACGATTTACGGCTGAAGTGTGAGTGTGGTAGAAAGTAATCCAAACAAAGTATACTTTGCTAACGCTCGGAACCAAGACATGTGTAACTTAACTGCGCAGCTAACACAACGATGCACGATGTAGGAAAGGGATAACACGACGGGCTTCTTTTTGTTTTGTTTTTAGTTTACACTGTACCTAGTTATAATATATACCTATAACTTTAGTTTACTTATTCAGTTTATTTACTATTTTATTTTAAGATAATATTTTATTTTAGATGCGGAACCCATCAAATTAGCTAGATCTTTATAAGAGCATTATGGTTTACAATGGTTTAGCTTTAAGAGTTTGAGACAAATGGTGGTTCTTGACGGACAGGCAGACGATGAAAAACATTAATCCTAGTGTCCGGCATAGTGCACTAACTTACAATCCCGCGATACCTATTGAATACAAGTATATGTCAAGGTATTTTTTTTTTTGAAGTTCAACCCTAAAATGTAAGGTATTCTTAGATAGATATTTTAAATAAGAAGGAAGGGTGTAAACCCCTTAACATTTTTTGGCAGTGAATATTTACGGCATTAATATCTGGAATTTAAAAAAAGTGTTCCTCTAACTTTTGAATCGTAAGTCCAAAAAACATGAATAATCAAGCATGAGAGTACCTACAGCTTCATACAGACATCAAAGAAGAATTATTTTAAACTTGCTTCGGTTTAACCATTTTTCATGGTGATCAAGGCCCGCCATGCTATTGGCCGGTTTTTCATAGAAGTTAATGTTAAAACGAGAGTAAAACTTATTGGAATATTTATTGGTATTTTCAGGAATACGAAATTTCACTTTTGGTACAAGCTTTATTGCAGATTGCACTTTATTGCACAATCATCAACTACTCAGAATTCTAACGAACTTAAACATAACAGGTTAATCTTGTGCATTTTAGTATAATTCCTATGGCTACCTTCTTGGAGGTAGGGCCCATAATATTGCGTTGTCACCGAACTTACATAAGGGTGCTAAATTTCAGCTCAATCAGTTAAAGATTGAGTTGCAAAATTTCACCCGAACCTACTTACATACATACTTACATTGCAAGTTTAATAAAAACAGTGATGTAAGTACCTATTCCACGCTCAAAGTACATATATACACATAACTGTAAAAACTTCGTGTAGAGTGACTGCGTGAAACATGATTCTCTACTCGATTATACCTACTAAGAATATTACATGTTTTTCAAATATCCCTTTTAAATTTTCAGTTTTGCCATGTCCGAATGGACTGATTGTGCGAGGCTCAGCTTAGTAATCCGTCTGGCATTAACAAAGTGTAATTTGGTAGAAGTATAGATAGATCAACGTATTAATCAACGCCGACAAATTGACAAAATCAAAACTGATACCTAATTAAATTGACGTGGAATTTCGCTTCAAAACTATTTTATTTTGATTAAAAACGTTCTAACTTTTGAACACTAAGGTCTTTTGAATCATATAGTTATGAAGCTACCCGTAAAAGTACCGTCCAAAAGAAATTACTTCCTGCCAAACCGTCGGGGCTTTTGTCATTTGACTGATTCAACTGACTTTAAAGTCTGAACCAGGGATATTTGTAGACACTGGAATGATATCATTCAGAGCGTGATGCCGTGGGAACTGGGGACCTAACCGCATACCGACAACAGCTTAAGAGATGAAGTGCCGCACCTTATATAGAATCGCAAATACAAAGAATAACGACTACCCTTAACCGAATCATGGTTGCTGGTCTAAGTCGGAGAGGGCGTGCAACCAGAGACCCGGTCAGAGCATCAAAGCCGGATTCAGGCAGCTTATCATATCAGAGATAAATGGGAATACGTTACGAAGAACCAATAAAACTAAAATAGAAAACTCAGTCTATCTTTGGCTCCATCGGTGCCAGCAGCACTTTCATAGGATGTGAATAATAATGTACGATTGTTAACATGCACATAACCACACATAACAATCACCAGTTCAATTTTCGAACCCATTTGACTTGAGCGCCATGTTAGTAGTGGTCGGGAAATACTCTCGCGAGTAAATGGCGTGGAGAGGCCGGTCACTTCGCTCAATAGCTGATTCGACCCCTGGTTCTGTGTTGTCATCGCTTCCCAGGCGTTTAAGCAAACCAGTATAACCAAGACTTCAAGAAACATAGGTGTGAACTACTCGTAATTGGGAAGTTAAATTGGTTCGCAAGCAAAAGCTCATCTGGGTTGACACGTGAATACAGCGGCCACCTCAGATGACCACCCCTGCCCGCCCACATACCGACGGCGTCACAGCAGCAATAATTTACAATTTGGTGCCTCGAAACTAAATTATTGTAATAAAAATGTCGTCAACCCCTTCCATTCCGTAATTTTGCCGCGTAATTCTTATATGCGTCGTTTTATTAGAATATATAAACCTTATTTCAGCAAGAACTTTGTAGTTGCCTATGTTGCATATTGTCCTTTTTTTATTTCCATTTGTGCTGAAGCAGACTGTAGAATTTATAATACGTTTAGTATACGATTTTTTTACGATAGAATATATAATTTAAAAAATCGTTCCATAATCTCCATTCCTCTTCCTCCCTTCCGTAGTGGAACATAAACTAAATAAAAAATACATTGTAAAGCAGGATTATATTGCGGTCGTTGCGGGTTGGGCGCGTGAATGTAAAAACTGCGTAGCAAAAGCTGCTGAGGCCGACCAGTGAACGGGAATATATATCCTATGATTTTTACTGCTATTCTTATTAACTACCTATTAGCTAAAACAGCCACGTCTAAAATGAACGGTGGCTAAAACGTTGCAGTTGCCATATTATAATTAAAATTTTTGACTACTGTTGGCCAACTTCAAAATTTATTATTGTTTCGGATGTAAATGAATAAACAAAACATGTTATAAAGTATTGACAGTATGCAATGTTTTAAGGGTGTAATAAATGTAACATAAATTAACTAAAAAGTAGAAACAATTGGTATAATGATTATTATAAATTAAATCGATATGTACAACTTGTAGCGTATAAATAGGTAAAGTTTTAAGCAAACAATATCGTTATCCAGTTTATTAGATATATAGCCGTTGATCAAACGTCGTGATAATTGAAGTGTTTTATTAGAATCCTATAAAACATTTCAACAAAAGACTATAACTATAACGTACTGCGCTGCTCCTCCGTACAATAGCTGTCTGCAAGCTCCTTTATTTTCAACTGTCGGCTCCCGCATTCTGCTAGCAAGCTAAATGAGAATGGCAAACAGCGAGACTCCGCTTAATGATATTTATTATGAATAGTTAATGGAGTCTGTAGACGATTCTTGTTTGCGGATTGTACGAATTTTAGAAAAGAGAATGTTCAAGATTGTGCCTTTTTACTTTAGGTATGCCTCCGTATATAATCAATCTGATTTAAGTAATTATTTTATTAAATATTGAGGTTATCCTAATTACGTCCCGCCGCACGGTTTAAATATGTAAATTTTCTAAAATTATTCGTGAGTTATAATTATAATTACATCCGTAATTGCTCATCCTAAATCATCCTTAATTGTATGGTAAGGACATAAATTCTTGCCGTCACTTTTCTAATTCTGTGAGTAATCACGGCCGTACCGAGATTTAGGTTGGCATATTTTCTGTAAATATTGTAAATGTTAAAGTTTTTAATTTTTTTTTTTTGTATATATTCTATTCTATTCCATTTTATAAGACGAAAAATTGCCTAGGTACACTTACCCCAACTAACTTATCACAGGGCAATTGCGACTGGTCTTGCATGTCGCTATATTTAGCTTCTTGACGAGATTACAAGGCAAACATGTCATATTCTGATTAAATTAAGTGTCTATTCAATGTCAATGTGGGTATTCCTTTAACCCAGCAAAATATACTTCGAATCGAACAGACATAAGGGGTGTTAAAATGATAGTGGTAGTATAAAATTAACTCGGGTAGTAGTCATCAAGAAATACATCAATAAATTGTATTAAATTTATATCCTAAGGTAAACGAGAGTCATATTCAATAAAATATAATTTATATTTTAATACAAATATATTTGTAAACAAAATATTGAAAAAAATGAAGTTTTCCAGAATTCCCAATAAAATTCATTCAACATGTTGTTTCATTAAGCTTGCTCCAAGAATTACGCTGGCCCTATTGTAAGTAGGCGTAGCTGGAGCATTAAACGCCCACTGGAGTTATGGCTTTTTTATTTATACCACTCAATCAAAAGAATCAAGAAATGTAAGTTAAATTTGGCAGACATTGCTGATGCTATTAATAAGTAACGTTTATTTAGTCGCTCGGGAGATATGTCGTAAAGCCATAAAGCCCTTATGTTTGACAAAGGGCTAGTATGATTATTCATGTTGTTTTTTTTTAACAATTTATAGCCGTCTAAATATAACAGTAACAGTAGGAGAGAAACACTAAGAGAAGAAAAACACATAATTTATTTATCACTAAGTACCTACCTAATCATAAAAAGTTAAAAGCCCTTTGTTATATTATACAACAATCATGGCAAAGATATGGCCAAGGGCCTATTTCTCAATGACTTGTGATTTGTTATACTAGGGTATACGTATAAAAAAATAATGTATTAACCAACGGTTTCAACCTTTTATTAAAAAGGGACTAAAGCTTGTAACTTGTAATTTGTAATGCACGCGGAGCATTACAAATTACAAGTTACAAGCTTAATATCTACTATTTATCCATAACATACAATAATGTACAAAGTTAAAAAGTAGGAGGAATGAAATATTCCTATCAAACTAGGTAGGTATACTATTTATAATAATTATGACGTAAGTAACTATGTGTGGTATTGTTCATATACAATATCATACGTCACTTCAACATCACGAGACCACAAGAACAAGTGAAATAAATAGTCTAAGACTGAGGTAAATATGGAGGTATAAAATAAAATAAGCTGATTATAATAGCCAATACGGAATATGGTATTCATTGTGTGTAGTTATTGCTATTCAATTGACATGGGCAGCTGACAATCTGCGCAGAAAATATATTACCCACACTGAGAAGCTGCCACTTCCTGATTTCTAGAGGTATGCATGAGCAACATTCAACTACTGTTGCGTATTGCCTTCATTGTAAATGAGAAACAACCTAAAGTACCTAACCTACATATCTAAAGACATATTTTCTGTAAATATTGTGAATCTAAACACGGACACATTGAACACAGAGAGATGCCATCGTAATCTTTCATAATAGGTATACAAAATTAGTAAATGAGTAGACTAGGTACTAAAATTAAACGTAAACAACTGTAGTATGAAGGAAGTAATAAAACCACTTAATCAACAATATTAGGAAATAAATAGAATAATTAAGCAATACTTATAAGTAGCGTTGTTGTATTTGCCAAGTAATCGTTAACAAGTACTTAATGCTGATAGCTAGTAAACTACAAATATGAATTTCAATGTTTACAAAAGTTGAAGGATGTTACTAGTTCATAAAAGTACTTACCTACCTAGGTACCACACTTTAGCTACAATAAACGTACGAGAAGTGATTTGCGAATGAATGCAAATTAGCTTCTCAATTTCACAATCGACATATTTAACACCTTTTGATGATTTGTCACCAGTATAATTAAAATAATTTAAACTCTTACATTCAATAAAAAACTGATGATATTTCGATTTAACAAGCCTGACCGTATTTAAGCCATAAGGAAGCCAATGGGCCAGTTTCATGAAAGAAAACCCCAAACTACACAAAAGTTGACAATTTATTCGGATTTTCCGGGTCTGTTCTAGGGACTACCATTCCCTTAACGTTTTTTTAATAAGCGTGTGTTAAAAACTAGAAAAACAATGCATTAAATACTGCTTGGGTTGAGTAGAAAACTTCTTGAGTATTTTAGGTAAGCATAGTGGAAGAGAGACGCAGATTTAGAAATAAAGTGACCCAGCGTTTAGGTTGCAAAGGACAGAAGAATACATAGATCTATGCCATATTGTTGTTACTATCTACCTATTTATATTTTATTTTCAGGCATCAATTGTCCGTCGTTCTCAAAACTCGATTAGTAGTTATAAAGAAAGCTTCCTAAATTCTATCTCAGTTCACGCAGAAAATTGTTTAAGAAAACATAAAGAAGAAATACAGTCGCAATTAGGTAACAAGTCTTAATATTCGCAAAATAGATTTGAAGTCAAGAATTAATTTAATAGGTACTTATCAAATATATTAATAGGAATGAGAAAATGTATAAGTTTTGATCAAAGAAGTATATTCCGAACCTACCTACCTACTTTAGCAATAAAATCTGGTCACAAGACAGTCTAGCCATTTCAATTAAAAAAGATCTTAAACTGTTTGTAAGATTATCTAAGTGCAAGGTAGGTATATATTATATATGAGTATAAGTATGTATATTTACATTAAGTTTCTGACAATAACTGATACTTTTGGTACAAACTTTTATTGCTAACTGTACTGGATTTTAACGAGTCTAAACACTACGGGTTTATCTTGTGAATGCATATGGAGTTGCTGTAGCTACCTTCTGGCTTCAGCACCAGATCACATCAGAGGTACCATAATATTGCATAGTCGCCGAACGTACATACTTGTGCTAAATTTCAGCTCAATTAGCTAACTAATTGAGTTGCAAGATTTCACCCGAATATACTTACATTGCAAATTAAATAAAATCTTGATTTAAATAAAAAATGACAAATCAGTGCAATTTTCGAGAACTCTACGCAACCTGAATACGCCACCGCGCGCAGCGTGCAGGAACAAATGCGATACGAGCAAGTAACTCGACGCTTCGTTTCCTTTCTGATGCTCGGACAATGGAATGATGCTTTGTTTACATTCGAATAAGTTTATTGCGGTTATTTGGTGTAAACTGAACTCGGTTCGTACTGCAGTAGGTACTGCCATTTACTGCTGATTACGAAGAAGGTACAATCAGCGTCATATCATACATATAGTTAGTAGAAGTCAGTGTCCAAATGTATCGCAACTTAACACATCCCAAATAAAGATGATATTGTTATTTGGCTACTTTGGCTACTACTCAATTCATTAAAACTATTTTAGAGAGAAGGATAGGAGGCAAAGGCAGGGTGTCAGCTAACTCCATACCAAATTTTATTAAAATCGCTCCAGCTGTTTAGACGTGAAGAAGTAACAATCATACACACTCACGCACTCACAAAGTTTCACCTTTATAATGTTAGTGTAGATTATGTATCTACTACTAATGCGCACCCACGGCCCATCTTACTACAATTACACATCTAAGTATATGTAGTTTGTAGTAAACTTGTCAGTTATAGCTACGTAGGTTTGGTGGATACGCCAAAACAATGGCACCCACCCATCATTATCTGATTATAAAATAAAGGTAGGTTTTATACAATCGATTTTATTAAGACAGTAAGAGGAGAGAGGGATGGACAATACCTAGGACATGGTGTACGTATACGTACGTATAGACAGAGATTCTATAGAGTTAGGTATTACAAATGTATGTGTCACGGTATACGATGTAAACCACATGTTACGAGTATGTATGCACATCGGTGTTCAAAGACTTAGACGGTCAGCCGTTGTGCTAAAAATGTGGATTAAATATTAAAACGCATTATTTATGGATCTAATTTTGTCAATCAACAGACACCGTATGCGCCAACTACTGAGAAGGTATAGTAACTATAAAATTAACACACAGATAGCCATCTAAATGTAAGAAATTAAATGCGTCGCATCCAGGGCTGTCAAAATATGCTCCCATGTTAATAAACTATCGGTTACGTTTGGTATTTTTTTAACTTTTGGATCACCATCCAAGAGGGTTTACATTATATTTTTACTTTGAATGAGTTAATTGGTTGAGGGTAAAGGGTAGAACAGATAAAAGTTATCACGTTAAAGATAACTGGATGACCAACCGACTGCCGAATCAGCCGGATACTCTCAGGTTCTTAGAGCTTTTTGTAAAAGTAGTAAAAGGGCATTTTACGTAGAATAGATATTTCTAAGCTGCTGTAGCCTAGAGTCGTTTATTAGAGACTAAGCTTATAATTTAACTGGAGTAGGTTGGCAGTTATTGTTGCAATTCTTGTGGAGTGAGTACGTTCAGTACAACTTGTACGTAGGCAGATAGGTATCAGATATATACCTATGTACTCAAATTTCAATGTTCTAAAAGGCATCTTTTGCCTACGTTGCAATGCAGACTCAGATTTCAAGGCATTATACGATATTATAAACTAAGTATAATTTTTGCAATCCAAATATTTTGTATTCCAAATAATTAATTAATAATAAGTAACTAAAAATTTAATAACTGTTAGTATGTGACAAATATTTAGAAAGAACCAACAACTCATAGAATAGAGGATTTCCAATTGGACTAAATAGTGTAGTACTATATTAAAATGCTAGTCATATATTATTTTTATAATTTTGTGTATATAATAATAATTAAAAACATATCTCAAGAGTTCGATCCCACTAAACCGGTCCGAGTAGTAGCTACTTTTATTTGTTTTCTTAGTTTGTTATCCGTATTTAATATTCGTAATCTTGCAAAATACAAAATAACAAAATCACACAGGAAATGTTGGCAACCCTAAGAAAACGATAGGTGTTGTTTATAAATTAGAAGTGACCCCTCTAACCAAACATGTAATTTACTCATCAACTCTGCTGTCACCGTGTGCACCGCCTGGCATTGATAAGAAGAACAACATTAAACAAGGGCACTAAACCGAGCCGCGGCAAGTGGGTATTATGACTATTATGTCATTTATTCAATGGATTATGCGTTGAGGTACTCACCTCGTGTCGAGAGAGCTGCTGACGGGCGAGTGGAGAGCGGGCGAGAGGAGGACGGAGCACACGCCGCACGGGCTCGCGGCGGCCGCTGCCTCGCGCACTGACGCGTGGGGCGCGCGCCGCCAGAGGGCGCCGGCCGCCGGCCACCCCGCGCCATCGATCCACCCTTCACCACAACCCCGCTATTAGACCTTCCTGCCACTGTAATACGAGCTATATTTTGCGCGCTAACGATTACTTATGATACGAGCTGTTAGCGCGTAAGCACAATTAACGGCCTCTATGGCCGTAGCGTAAAGCGTATAATCGTTTGTGCCTACTGTTTGTGTTGGTGTGGAAGTACAAGCGCGACTTGAAATATTGTTTTATCGGTCTGCCTACGCATTGAAACTGGTTTCGAATTTGTTTTCACCATAAGAAATTTAAGACTTGCAATCATCAAAATTAGGTCTGTTTTGGTTACTAAACCGTAGCGACTTTGGTAGAAGTCAATATAAAATTAGCCAAGAAAACTATAGTTTCGGATGCCACCCACACCACACTACACGTGTCATGTCAACATGATCACACCTACATTCTATATACCAACTTTGTTCTAACTACTAAACTACTCAGGAGCAACGAGTTACTTTGTTCGCATAACTATTTATGGATATGTAACTAATTAAATACGTGAATATGTAAATAGGTGAGTAGGTATGAAATAAAGTGACATATTTAACAAATCATATAATTTTATTGCATGTAAGAAATGATAACTCATAAAAATCACAACATACGATTACCACTATATACAATTAATTCCTTAATTGACAACACGTCTATGCGGATCTCAATTAAAACTTATGATACTACATATAAATTTGATATGTTTTCATTACACAGTATATTATTAATAATATCTCTCGTGTGGTTTCTTGACTATTATTAGTTCTTCGGAAACATGAATATACCTCGCTACTAATCAGACTAGGTGGTTTATAGATTGTGGCGCAAAATGATTTTTACGGTGACATTACTTATCATGAGGTCTTTCAGGAAGACTTCGAAAAGCACCCTACATAAGTTTACAGATACTAAATAAAACCGGGTTCATTTGAATTTAAAATATTATTTGGAAGCTTTCACCGTGGAAATACATACTTGTACTTTTCAACTATAACAATACACACAGCTAATATGTCACAAATAACACAAATTATGTGTCTAGTCAATTCCTATAATTAATTGTGGAATTAATATATTTACATGAAATTTACTTGGAAGAAAATCATTTATATTCATGTATATTCTTCTAATACGACTAGGTTGGTATTGTTGGGAATCTTGACATTAACCATCAAAATAAAATTTTGTGGCATATGAGAACCACGTCAATCGTAATTCAATAACGTTAAAATATATAAAAAATAAGGTAACTGAAACTCACTACGTCATATATTATACAGCTACGAGGAACCCCAATTTTGAAACCAAGTAGTATAAACTAGCAACACTAGAAAAGGCCATTTCTATTGGTCGTAACTGTTGTGGCTTTTTACAATAGATCCAAGACCTTTTGTAACTGCGACTAATAATATTAGCCGAACTCTCTTTTCAATAATAGACATTCGCTAATAAGTATTACAATTTTAAAGTTGACAGCCAAAAGACTCTAAGTTTCAGTCGAATAAAACCCTTTCAGACGCGTATGGAACAGAGTTTTGTAACCAGGTAAACGATAAGATTTTTTTTTCTTTTCTCGTAACCAGTCTCAGACTAGTAAAAAAAGTTAGACTTGAATCGCATCACACTAGGTTAGACAGTCCAGAAATAGGGCCCCCGACGAATTCAACCAATGACAACAAAAATGGTTGCAACTGGTTTCCTACGAAGAATGAATATCCATCGATCGCAACTGGTTTCGTATGAGAATAAAGTTATGCTGTAGTGACTGGTTACAAAACTCAGTTACATATACATATAAGGATTAAAACGTGCTTTTAATATACTCGAATAAAAATACTTTTTAACATGATAAGTTAATTTGTACGTACAGGTGATTATTTAGAGTCAGACCACACTAAGTTTTTACACCAAGTCGTATGACAATTTACTAGTTTACTCTGACTGTTATACAGTAGCAACAAAAGTGGCTAAATATATCGGATAGACATTTTTATTTATACAACAGGCAGGATGTCTTACGACTACGATATATTTGGTCATGGTGACTGCTACGAACTATATGATGCTGACTGTACACAGAGGTCAAGTCTACGAACTGCAAACTGAGCATAGTCTGACTCTACCTATGCGCGTATTGTAGGTACTACATATCAATATCACAAATAATACTTATAAAACTATATTTCACTCTGTATTAATTATAATATTTATATTAGACAGAGAAGTCAAGTGTTTACGGGCTTAAATGCTGAAATAAAATAAAAAGCTTTTAAAGCTCAATTTATATAAAACTGATATATCCCTCGATAGAATATTAGTAAAATCATCAAATGATGGAAAATAACGCAATCCAATATAAGATTGGATTGAATCGACTTTGAATTTTCAGATAATCTGATGGGAATAAAATTAATGATAACAATACATTTCTGTACAAATAAACATATTTACATAATTATATATAACAGCTAATAGCAAGCACACTTCGTCCTTTAAATTAAAGTTGCTCCATTCCACTGCAGATAATTACGTAGTTTTCATACAAATCGTCGAGCTACAGCGTCACTTGTATCATTGTATGAAAACGGAATGTAATATCTCATTTGAAATGGCAGCCTAAAAGAACACGACTAGTACGTTACGCCCTTAAAATAACGGAAGCAACAAAGGAATCTTTAAATCGGTCTCTTACTAATTATTCCTCTCACTATTTTCAATCCTTTTTATACTTCCTTTGCTGGTGCAATTAGGTAACTTCGAAAACGAGGTAATTATTAATTAAACACCCACTAAACTAGACGCATATTTAACTCTTCAAACTTTGCCCGAGACACCTTGATAAGCACTTCATTGGCATAAGTGTTGCTGAAGTATTAAAGGTTATTTGTTCAGGAGAATGTTCAGTATACTTAATGCACCATATGCACCAGGTAGTTTGCTATAAAATACCTTATCTATCCATCAGTTTAGCAGTGGCGGTGGTCAATCTTTTTTAGGCAAGACGGAGTCAATATTGCGTAACCTTTTCTTCATGAATCCAAGGAAAACTTTTGAACATCGGGATTATTAGTAAAGCCGGCGGGAAAAGGCGTGAATTGACGTACCGCCGCTGCTGGTTAATGTAACAATGCCTAGAATTGTCTTGCCAATGTTCCATAGATAGATTATTAAACGTAAACAGTTGATATTTATCGCCGTCATTTCGAATACACAAACTTTGTGCTTTATACCATGGCTACACCCATCTGTCGGCATCCATCATCAGAACATTTATCCAAAGGCGCAATCTGCATTCAGCTCTAGTTTTTCAACACATTTTCCATATTATTCTCGTGATTACATCATAAAAGAGGCACGAGCCTATAGCACCTTCGACTTGCGATAAAAATCGCCGTTCCTTAAATTGTGAAGTCGATTGTGATAAAAATAAAATATTGGCACATCATTTTATTTGAAATTCTAAGACGTACAATACCCGGCGTAATACGCAGTGTTACACGAGCGTTTTAAACCATGTCTGTGCGTCCTATTGACACGTAGAAAATTACTAGCTGTATAGGTAGACTACGTATTGAGGTCTCTTGGAAATGTTGAGTACAAGTATACAATACACAGCCTGGAGTCACGTGGCGACAAGTTCAAGGGGCTTCTAATATACACTAAAATCTATCTTTACCATTGGTTAAAATAGAGTACATTTAGTACTCACTTATTAAGTAGCTACATCCGTTTCGAAACCGTCTCGTACTAATATATCTACACATCTACAGACGCATATAACTTCATCACATTTAAAAAATACCTCGAAATATGTAGATATTCCACTTCGATGTCCCCTTTTACGTCGTCACGTGTCAACAAAAACACAAGTCAATTTAAAACTGTCTCTACTCTGTGTACTTATCATAACACGCTTGTGAACAGGCGGAAGCGGACGCGGGCGCGGGGTCGGGCGCGGGCCGCGTCAGCGAAGCAGTGCGAGTGCTATAAATCGCTCTCGGTCCACTGCTAGTCGCCGCGCCGCGCCCGCCGCGCTGCCGCCGTGTCGCGCCGGTACAGCCACACCTGAAAATAAAAATCCATTTTAAAATATTGGAATCGCTCATATACTCTGAATGCAGTGTACCTACAGTTAAAAATATTGTATGGTATGACAGCAGCGTTCCTATAAGGTGACCTGGCGTGATATCCATATCGTCCACGGGACACAATTATTTTTAAAGAAGGCTTGCTTTTGTTTTTGAAATTCCGACACAAAGAAAATATTTCGATAGCAAATTTATCTACAAGGTCGCATCTTTTATCAAACCTGCCTCGGAAAAGAGCCATGTAAGACATTTGTAGCACCACACACCCTTAGTCTGTTACAGACCATTAGTATACAATTATTTTTCTACAAGTGTATAGAATAGGCCATCCGACTCTACGTGTTTAACTCTCTAACCTTTCTGGTTACATATTATAGCTCCCAGCTATTCATAATATACATAAATGAAGAATTAATTCTGCAAAATGACCCCGCAAAATGTTTCTTCTAAAAGTGTCAAGTCTACTTTCACATCGCCCGATATTGTACCACCGCGCATGAGCCGTTTGACGTATTCGTATGACATTTTATTTTAGGCAATCAGAATTTTGATGGACACTCAGATCGCAATACGCAAGTAAATCAGACTTTGAATAGTGGGAATTTACGTATTGGATAATATCTGAAGCCGAGGGGATGAGGGGATAACTGTCAGTAGAATATCTGGGTCATTTTGGGAGCCATTTTGTACTGGGAACGAAGTCTATGTACGAGTATATTCAGTTGCTGATAGCTCCCCACACTCGACTCTATAAATATAGTGTTCTACATTTTAGACTAGACGTAATTGTATAGTGACACATTAATTCACATTTAACAAGTATATATTTGACCCTGTGTCGGTGACCCTTTGGTTACTTAGGCAAGAACAGACCCATTATGTGTTGACCTTTCTTGTTTGGGAAAGTTGGTTAAATCGCCTTGTATGGACGACCCCTACTGGTAGCCACGGCTCTAGACATAGACTTTACATAGGGTCTACATATTCGACCACCTATAGTATGGCGGCGAGTCAATTTCTTTCTTACGCAATACGGAGTGAACATAGCTTTGCCTTTCCTTCATGGTCCCAAGGAAAATTGTTGACCAGTGGAAAAATTTGTAAAGCCGGTGGGAATCGGCTTGTCTCCGACCGCTCTATGTGTGGTGGAATAGTATAGTAGTGGAATCTTTCATATACGAGTGATATAAAGGCAAATAGACAAACGCACGAACGACGTGGTTCGCGGTAAGCCCCGTCGAATTCTCTGGAGCGTTTTATTATAAATTATTTCTAGGAAAAGTACCTACGCGGTTATAGTTCGGCGTACCAACTATGAAATTTTAATTCGAATATTAAAATCGGCGAGTAGAATTCATAAAAGTCAAAATCGCTTTGATATATTTTTCCTTGTTTCTGCCGCAATTAACAACATACAATCATACAACAATTAAAAATTTATATATTTAGTTTGAATATCAGAATATCGTCGACCCTAATCTAGTGGTACATTATACCTTAACAAGTTAGGAATACAGCTTGAAATAGAACAGCTGACACGAGACGAATGCGTGTTCCAAAATAATTATATTGAATATCATATAGTCTAAAAACATTCAATGCGTATACAATGTAGTACCTAATATACAAAGACATAAGGCTGAAAATAGTATGACATCAAAACGTTCATAAAGTGACATCATTAATTTTGCGTCGTACACACAACGTGGTAAATCAAATCTGTTATCGGTGTACTTAATTAGGTATAATACGCGCCTCTTGAACCCACAATGTTGCAGATACAAATACCTATCACCTACGTAATATCAAGAGACCGGTAATTAATAAAGTCTGGTAATATATACAGCATTTTTCTTGTTTTTCTTTATTATTAATGATGACGTCATAGCTAAGTCACTTCCAGTGAGTAGTGAAGTGACTAGGTCATACATTGGTACTCAAATAGGAATTAGTTTTATATTCATTCAGCCAACACCCATACATTATACCTACGCGCTTTAACTTGTAAATGTTCATTCATTTATACACTATTAACCTTTTCTACGCCAACGATTCATATATGGGCACCAACGAAGCGATTTATAGATCACAAGGTCACGAACCATAGAACCAGATAGACCTACATGCACATGCATAAACAAATTCAGTTTTGACATTTCGGTGACGTAGCATCTGAGCGGTAGCTATTGCGTTTGACGTGGCATTGAAAAGGTTAAATGTTAACCGTTACAATAACAGTGACGTCATATAAGTAACTCGCATGAAGGAGCTTTACGATGTATGCATTGTCACTTATAGCGGTCGTTGGCGATAAAATTGGATAAACTACAAAAACTCATGTGAAAGGAAGGTTGGAGCGCGGTATCGCGGTCTTACCTATGGCCCTTGCTGCCGCGTCAAGTTGTGACTATAGGACGTATGTAAGTAACAGAGCGCCTTGTACGGTCAGGGCCTCCAATTGTTGAGCCATTTGAGGTTCATTTTACATTGGTCACTTCATATGGTAACTATTAAACGTTAGAATAGCTTGACCCGTAAGTGTTTTTGTAGGTGAACAATTAAAGTCCGTGACAGTACGGCAACCTCATAACTTCTATTCTACGTTTATAAGTATAACTTACTTGAAAGAGTATAACGACGTCTAGCGCGACTTGAAGCGAGCCGCACACCCAGAACTGTGTGGGTGCCTCCCGCATTACAAAATAAGCAGTCTTGAACACGTCGCCACAAGTCCACATTATCACCATGCTTAAACTGAAAAAAAAATTATATATTAAGTTACATTTGTCTACCTAGTTCCCCTAAAGAAGGAAGGAAGGAAGGAAGGAAGGAAAGAAGGAAGGAAAGAAAGAAATAAAGAAGGAAGGAATGAAGGAAAACCGACAATGATAAAATCTCTAAAGAGCCCATAACCTGTAGTTGCCGCCAAGTCAAATACAATTCTGATATGTCATAATTATAATTTATAAATACAAAGAATGACCTCTTGATAGGCCTCTGGGCGGCTAGAGGACAAGTACGACATCCTAATGTAGGCTATGACGACGTGTCTACTTAAACTTAAACACAGCTTTCTTGTATGACGTGATTCAAAAGGTTCAATTAATACGCTTTTTAACGTAGGTATGAAGATTATCAAGGTTTGCTAAAAATCTCACTGTGGGACTGACATCAGAACACGGCCATTAAATTTTAAGTAGATTTTTGTATTGGCTGCCGCGTTAATTATCAGTGAAGACGTTGAACGAACGCTGCAAACGGATCGAAACGTCATGTAATTTATGTTCAGTATACGCGACGTAATCCGTTTTTTGTAGTCTTATTTATTTTAAATACTTTTGTTTGATTGATTACAGATTACTTGTAGTCCAAAGACCTGATTTTTAAGGATTAACTTGTGTTTTATGTTCCAAATCAGGTTTTACTAGTCTTTTTAGGGTACCTTGGGTAAAAATATAGAAAAATCTGTGCCAACTTACCTCATCCCTTCAGTACTCTTGTTCTGATGGTTCTTGGCGATCTGCGGGGCCCCGAGCATGGCTTCCGTGAACACGGCCATGAAGCCGATAAGCTCCACAAAGGGCCCGAACTCGATCAGCAGGTACGTGACGGCCGCTCCGATCACGGAGAACACGAGCATGCAGTCTACGTAGCTTTGGAAATCTGTCCATGCCCAGAAATACTTTTTTTCCATATCTGCAATATGAATATTACGAGGTTGTTAGCCAGCATTGTATAGTTCGTACATATAATTATCAAACCAATCGATATATTTGGCAGGTTTGGTTGCTACTAACCTCTGACAATACATATAACAAAAACAAAGAACCATGGTTGTCATGAGGAAAAAAAATAAAATAACATTGTGGGTAGTTAACATTAAATACCATAACCATAATCATAATCACCATTATGACGGCCATACGCCATGCTTCATATCCTCCAAACGGCATGACTCTACCAATTATATTAGTTAGAATTGACTGTGTGTGGGATAATGTCATGCTCATCCACTCCCACAAACGGTCAGTTCTAACTGATCCAATCGGCAGCGTCATGCCGATTTGACGATAGGAAGTGTGCTGTATGGCCGCCATTAGACAGTAGTCAATTTATTAGTGAATAATTGATTCATGTAAATCTAGATGATGGGTTACAAATAGTACAAATAAAAAAAGGATATAATAAGCTTGGTAATATATTTGCTGACAATTTAAATTTAACAAAAATATAAACACAGGTACATAGTAAAAAAATATAGTGTAACAAAACTATAAGGGTCCTCAATTTAATATGGAACCCTAACATCATCATGAATTATAATTATGACATATCAACTCCCTGTTGTATGAGGAAGTCACAAAGTAAAGCGTAACACCACATGCTCACGCCAGGGGCAAATGACATCAGTTGATAAGATAAATTATGTGACATACACACAGATTTGACCCATTGTTGCTCTCGTGGAGATTATACAATTATAACTATCAAGTATACTTAGGTTGATATCACAGTGCATTGAACTTGAGCAAGTACTTTACTAAAATTGTATGCAATTGATACTTAACTAATATATGCATTTTATATAAACTTTATATAAGCTTTTAATTAAACCACCACATGCTGTACATAGTATATGTAAATAAAAGCATGATGATTAAAATGTGATGGAAACAAACACAATCATTAAGCCAAGTAACTCCTTGAAAATGCATGGGAAACCACACGGGATGAGTGCAAAGTAAATTTGTAAGTGGACTCTGAAACAAAAATGAAACTTATTGATAAGAGACAAAACAAATGTTTGCACATCCAGTATGAAGTAATAGCAAGTGTAACTCACCATAAAACCGATGGGGCTTTTCCCCGCTAGGTGCTCCACTCTGTTGCTCCAGCCAGCGTGCCGTTTCATCTGGCTGGTCTGAGCCGTTCACACAACACAATAGGATATATAACATGAATATTGCACCTAATGTCACCATCAATACACCAACCACCAAACAAAAGATAAATATTGTTAAAAATAAAATAATATGCTAAAAACAATAAAGAAAATTAGTCAACCAATATAAGATTGCATAAGTAAGTAGTGCAATTAGAAGTAGAATTAATGTTCTTACCATAAATAAATGAAAAATAAGATTAAAAAGCTTATAAGAGAAAAACATGATGTGCTTGTAAAATGATAGTATTTCATTTATTAAGACAAATATCCAATAAACCATATTTAGGATAAACTAAGTAAGTACAAATTATTGTGGCAAAGTTATTTACCTGTAAATATTCGCTCCCTTGCTCTAATTATTTGGTTCTTTTTACGAACAGTCACACAGAGGTGGATCATTACAAACATAGTAATGTTCATGACAATACTTTGTATCAGGAGAGGCAATTCATAGCGTTTGCCAAACCTACAAACAATAATAGTAGCACTTTAAATATAAATGTAAAAAGTACCAAAAACCAATAATAATTTTGTTACTTGACTTACCAAAATAATATTCGCAGCGTGTTAGCTATTAGAAGAGTTAGACACACATATAGTGAAAAGCCTTCTGCATCCTGTGTCCTTTTGATTTGTCGATACTGTGGAATGTAAGGTGCTACGCCACCGATAATCATGGCTCCAGCTGCTCCCCATCCTACTAGGTGCCCGACGGTCAATCCTAACTCATCAGAAATAATCCAATCCATACTTATTCCTATATTTTGAAGCTAATTAAGAAACCGTGCACCCAGGCATTGAACTGAACAATGAGTATCACAATAATTCATTATTGTAATTTAATGACACAATTTTTTTTATCCGTTGGACACATTTCCTTATATTAAAAACTGACTTTATTTGTAGAAATATCCTAATTATTAATCTAACATAAGCTGCTGGAATGAAAATTGATTATTGGTCTTGTCTAGCCTGCCCGTCATCGTTAAGTGTCATGTGTCATGGCAGGGGTCCGTCCGACAATGCATCAATTTGACAGAAAACGTCCGGATACTTACAGATACTATACATGCATGACAAAAATGAATGAAACAAAGTGGAAAAAAAAATTCTTACTTGTATCAAACATATTTTAATTAACTATACTAAAGCCTGACAACTTCATCAGTTCGTCACACTATCCCGACTATTCGATATTATAGACAACATATTTGTATATCTCACTCGCTCCCATTTGCGATACAACGAGGAAATGCCGCCAGCATCTTATACTGTACTTAACTACTTAAGTTATTATAATACGATTATAGTTTCTGTAAATTAATATATTATAAAATTCTTTGATCGGACCACGGCTCGAAAGTCTGTGGTGCATGTTGACAACACTGTCGAAAGTGTCGAAGTCAATTGTGTCAAATAAGTCAAATGCCAATAATAAAAAAATAACCTAATGATTTAGGTAACTTATTTGTAACATAAATATTATTTGTTTGCTAGTAGTTGTAGATTACTTAGTAACTACATTTTAGAACATAAACAGAATGTCGATTATTTCAAAGTTTGTCCCTGTTCTACGGAATGGAAGACCACTGCAATTAGTGCCTATACTTGTCCAAAAAAATAATTTTACGAACACACGATATTATTCTTCTAAAAATCGAGAGAATAGTTTAACGAAAAGTCAAGAAAAGGCCGAAGTTTCAACGGATGTCCGACCTTTAGGAGAAAAGATAAAGGAAACTACTAAAACGGTGTCATATACTGGCGTCATTCTACTTGGTGTTGGAGTAACCGGCATTATCTTTTATTACGTCTTCAGGGAGTTATTTTCGAGCAACAGCGCAAATAGCATTTATTCGACTGCTTTAGAAAAGTGCAAACAAGTAAGTCTTATTATTGTAATTTCCACAGCTAGACTTTAATTTGTTTAACTCCTCATGGACCACATATTTTTACTATTACCAGCATGTAGAATAGAATAAAGATATATAAATTATAGAGTATTGATGAAAAGTCGTATTTATCTATTGTTTATGTTAATAAAGTATTTGCTGAATAATAATATTATGACTGATAATGAAATGATTATATTATGAAATTGGCTCAGCAAAGAAGTTAAGAAGTCATGGGTTGTAGTATACAAACTTTTATCTAAGAGCTCCTTATTCTACTTTCCTAATTTTACTTATTTTTCTTTTTAGGATCCCAGGGTAGAAGATGCATTGGGTGCTCCAATTAAGGGTTATGGAGAAGAGACCTCAAGGCGGCGTCGTACGCATGTTAGTCATGCTGTATATGAGAAAGATGGAGTAAAACATATGAGAATGAGGTTTTATATTAAAGGAATTAGAAACAAAGGAGTTGTTGAGTTAGACATGAAGCAGGTCAGTTAATCAGTTATCAAAAAAACTCACTTTAACTACTAGATTGATAATTGGGTAGTAGCCCAAAAACCACAGATTACATATATGCAAAGTCTACGATGTTGGTAAGGCAAACATTCAACTCAGTAGTATATGTCAAAAACCCACAAAGTATTCACTAGCAAATATTTTATTATAATAATCCCTCTTGTTATCTGTTATGATATGAACAATTTTTTGTTAAGGGCCGATTTTTCAATTGTCTGATTAGCACATATCTGACAGATACCCATAGAGTTATTCGCCGAATAAGGCTTATCTGACGATTGAAAAATCATCCTGATGCAGTAATGGATAAGAGGGTAAAACTATAAATGATGGGACTTGGATAACAAATTCTAATACAAGTATGTATATAAAATATCTAAATTCACACTTTTCTGCTTGTGTCAACCCTGCAAGCATATATTGGGTAGATAAGGAATATATTTTTTTTTATTAGAAACAAGGTCAATAATGAGAATGTTTGGTTTCAGAATGATTACGGCAATTATCAGTGTCGGTATCTTTTGGTGCAACTAGATGACTACAGCGGCAAGACCTTCATTGTTGAAGACAACCGTGCAGAACTTGACCGCAAAGATTATGCAGGCCAATTACCAATGCTTACCCTTACTCAGTGAAATAAACACATGTAAATAGTCCATCATTTTGTAGATAAATAGTCATTTTACCTTTAGTGTGTACTTTATTGTTATAGTTATAAATTGTTGAACAAATTTATTATTTCATTTCTTTATTCGTAATCATTTAACTTAATTAAAACATTACTTTAGTAACATTGTGTGAACATTTTAAATAATATCATTGACCTATTTAGTAAGTATAAATAATCATGACACAAACATAGCAGTTGGAATGGGAGTTTATTACATATATTGTCTTTGGTAAAATTTAATTAAATTAAGATATATGAAGAGTCTCAACTGTGGTTAAAGTTTTTTCCATGTCACGACTTCCCATGCCATTAGCAAGCGATTGCTAAATATAAACTTCTTAATTTTATTGAAAAACCAGTGTAACACTATTGACATAGACAGATATTTCGGCCAGGCCTGTATAAACTCCTGTAAAATGCTTGGTGTATAATGTATTTGGGTCTCAGGAATTCTAAGTCGTATTTTGATATCCATAATTCCAGTTAACCCATTTTGAGTTCTTGAGTGCAATGTCTGAGTATCAACAATGGCTAAAACAGAAGGAAAATATTAATGCCTACTTTATACACTTCTTATATATTATTATTTACTTTATATTATTACTAAAATATAGTTCTTTACCTTCTCTGAAAAAATAATCCTCTAAAATAGCACCTACAACATCTTTATCTTTCTTTCCCAAATAACTGAATAAAGATGTATTGTACTTAGTGTGTACAGTGTTGGATTGACATGGCAAATGGGAAACCTGGTGCAATTTTAAGTCTCCATAGTAAGTTAATGCAGATGGTGGCACAGCAAAGTCTTTTGATATTATCGCCAAACCTTGCATGTGAAGAGGGCATACAGTCTGTAAATGATAAAGAAAATTAATTGCATATATATCATTGTGTTGGTTATTTTAATAGCATAGCAAGTTTGAATAACTGATGGCTGTTAACCCATAAATGTTCCAAATATCAAGGTTAGCCATAGTTAATGTTAGTTTAGATTCATGTAGAAGCTCAGAGAACTTCATCCCTTTACCTAGTAATAGCATTAAATTAGAACCAAATGTTAGTTGCCCTCACCTTTAACTGGAAGTCCAATCCTAAAACAAGAACAATTGACACTAATGTCTGTACTGGAAGAAAATTGAGAAGAAATCTGAATTCCAACACATCCTTTTTTCCATCACCATTGTTATCATGCTCATCTACCTGTGCAAATTAGAAGTCAAGGTTAGAGGGAGCAAATAACAGAGTGAATATTATGTTTGTGCATTTATTCATTAAAAGTCATTTACCCGAAATTCAGCACAGTACTCATCATGGTCATAGTTGTCATTACCACACACAATTGGCTGACTTGAATCATCAGTCTCGGCCACTAACAAGTAGTCATAAGTAAAATGTACAACAGGTTGTTCGAAGTAACTTTGAGATTTTAACCAAAACCCTGGAATTCATAGTTCAGATTAGAGAAACACTACACAGACCGTAGGATATTTACAAAGATTAATATTATTTTGTTACCTCGACCGCCGTATGCAAAACAGAATGGCAAGATAATAATAAGTCCGTTAGTTAGCAAAATAAAAAACATTGCTTTTGAAAGGAGGTAGCTCTTGTATTGAATTTCCACATTATAAGTAAATATGGTAAACAACTTCATCACTATAACGGGAGTAAATTCAGTCTATATTTATTTATATGCCGTTAGCATTTTACGCAGTATTGACCAACAAATTATTGATTCAAATAATAAAACAACAAAATTGTTGTGACATCTCCTCTCCGTCAGTTTCAATATTACATATCGTTGCTAAGCAACCAATGTTGCAAGGGTACTTTATTATACTAACCTACAAAAATGAAAGACGGCCGAACCGAGCCTACAAATAGTCACGAGCAGAAACAAAAAATACGGGGCTTTAGAAATAGAATTGTGTTTACGTGTAAACTTTTTGAACGCTTTTCTCTCGCGTCAAAATGTGACCGTGTACGCCAACTTCTCGAGTAGTGAAGAACGAATATAAACCTTAAGTGTCTGCTGATAATGCTAGAGAAATGGTGCTGCCATCTATGCAACTAAGAACTTTGTGCTAGGAACAAATGAATTTATTTTTTTAAGAAACTTTTTGATATACTACTATATAAATTAAAAATGAAATAGATGACAAATGCTTCAGAAAAAAATATTTCATAAAAATCGTTCGAAGTTGCGATTTTTTTATTTTCGGTCTTCTGTGAACTTTGTGAGAACTTTTGCAGCCGCATTTTTATTTCCCTCCGTAGTAGCCTCAGTTCTTAAAACCACAGAAGACGAGAAAAAATGTAAATACAAAATTAGCGCCTGCCGGAAACGTCATGCAACATTCACCAAATGGGCGGAATGTTTACACTTCAAATGTCTTGCCTTCATCTATCGACTAACTATACCTATAGGTACAATCTGCAAAATTAAGCGGAGGCGGGTCATAAATCATCGGAATCATGAAGCGAGAATAAAAATTCACAATATCGAACGACAGTCTCTGTCACTCCAATTACGCCTAAATTGGAGTAAAAGAAAAAAGTGCACGAAATTTTAAGCCCTCTGGTTAAGACCAACAAGTATTCGCATCTATACTGCAAAATGCGATAAAACATTTCTTCGGATTCAACCACGAGGCAGCTCTACCCAACTCTAACTAACCAATTCGTTACCTAATCCTATACAGGTTGTTTCATTTATATCGGTCAGTATGGGGAAATCTGGAATTATAACTATTATAAGCCATACAAAGATTTGTTCTTAAGGAACCATGTCATCGATTTTAGGGACAAGAAAAACTGCACAAATGGATTAAAAAAAAAGTGTTCTTCTTTGGAATAAACCGCAGTTGTTAAAATTAAGATTAAAAGATATTGAATTATAATGCATTTCATTCATTTGAGATATCATGTTTCATGGTATCTTTTGCTGCCTATAACCAGCTATAACCAACACAATCCATATCCAAACGAAAATAATTAAAAGTTTTATTTTCCAATACAACCTGAGGCCCATTGCATAACAATTTACAACTAATAATATTAGCGGAACTCTTTGAACCTTTTTCTAATAAAAGGAATCGGAAAGGGACTTCCGCTAATATTATAAGTTACAAGTTGTTATGAAATAAGCCCCTGGTTCGATTCTCGAATAGAGTAGAAGTTTTTTTTTAAATCTATGTATGCAGTTTTTCTTCAACTTCAAGAACAAATCTTTGTCTGTCTTGTAATATTCCAGATTTCCCCATACTGACCGATATAAATTGAGACACCCCCTGTATATATGTTTATGTAAGTATTTAATGTATATTTAATGTAAACTATATATCGCCAGGTGACAACCAAAACTCACTAACTACTAATAAATAATTAAACAAAAATCAACCTTATTCCGGTACTAATATGTTGCACTATGGCTATTAACTTGTGGTAGTAATTACTGAGTTTTGGTTGTCACCTGACGAATTATGTACAATAAATATGGTCCATGGATGTTGTGGGGTACGGTGGTATGGTATCATGAAACGTCGGTACTCAAGGTAAATAAATTTTAATTCGCGGTAGACCCGTTCTATTTTTTTAATAGAATAGATATTTTTTTTATAGAAAATGCGAAACTTACGAGTGTTAAATATGGTCTTCCGGTTTTTTCTATACAAGACTGACCAGCGTTTGACCTCAGTCACACCTGATGGTAAGTATCCACGTGGTCGGGGGTACGGTCACGCTGGTACAGTACCAGCCTATTGATTCTTGCCTTGAAAAAACCCAAATTATATTTTTCCGGGTGCAGATGTGAATTCCATTCCTTAGCAGTCCGCATTAGTAAGGTAGAAACTAGAAGCGAAGCGAACTTTTTTCACTCTGATATATGTACATACACCTTTTCATACAATACTGTTTTTACGAATACAATCTTGGGTACTTTTACAGTACATATTTGGCCTAATTTGACGACCGATCTGGCTTAGTGGGTAGCGACCCTGCCTATGAAGCCGATGGTCCTGGGTTCAAATCCTAGTCAGGGCAATTATTTGTGTGATGAGGACAGATATTTGTACTAATTCATGGTGTTTTCTATATTACCGCACTAGTGCAATAATGTGCACATTACGTAACTATGTCGAAAATGAAAAGGACCGTATGTACTGTCAAACGTTGTACAATCGCCATCAGATATATCGGAGCTGTGGAGGTGGTCACAAATATCTGAACACCGCCTCTATTGTCAAGACGATAAAGTGCATGTTCACATGTTTGTGACCACTTCCACAGCTCCGATATATTTGATGGCGACTGTTCGATACATGTGCGAGGTTTCTATTCTTCGCACCTGTATCGTAATATCTTAATATTAATATCTAATGTAAGAGCGATATAGCTATAGGTACTGATTTTCGATCTTAGTACTGAGTGCGCTCCTAAACTTCGTTATTTATTTTACCTAAGTATTTTACCTATAATTATATTTATTTTAGGCTGTGAAACTGACTGACCTCAGTCATAACATTGTATAGATCTTACAGGCGCCATCAGATATATCGGAGTTGTGGAGGTGCTCACAAATATCTCAACATCGCTTCTATTGTGACCACCTCCACAGTTCCGATATATCTGATAGCGACTTTACATTCAATTGATCATTCATCAGATTTTAGGCTTTCGAGAGATCAATGTACTTATCATATGCTCTGCTAATCTATATAGAAATTTTAGCTAGGCTATGTAAGAAACAGAACACACTAACAACATTTTTACTCCTTATTGAACTCTTATCAATCTTATCATTTTCATCAGCACGGCACGAGCTCTACATTCGTTGATAATGTTAACAGGAATTCTTAATTAGTGATTCGATAAACAATATTGGAAAGATTAAATGTTACACTTTAAGTATGTAAGCGTGGAAGTGAAAATAAAGTATTTGGGTACGAGTGATTTCAAAGAGTATTATTACTTATCTACCTATTTAACTATAGATATATTAATCTGTATTTTGCTTGTTGGGATTTTACCCAGATACTCAATCTCTAATAATTCATACTTAATATTATAAATGCGAAAGTAACACTGTCTGTCTGTCTGTCTGTTACTTCTTCACGCTTAAACCGCTGAATTAATTGGGATGAAATTTGTTATGGAGAGAGTTTAAGCTACGAGAAAGGACATAGGATAATTTTTATCAAGCATACTTTAAAGACGGGTATGGCTGGCCGACGAGGTCTTGAGGAAATGCTAGTTCAGATATAAATAATTCATCAGGCACCTAAGGCCCTATGTAAACATCTTTTGTATATATGGACAATGACACGTAGGCGTATCATTACAAGTGTACTGACGCATTTCACGCTAGACCCTTGTAAAGTTCTAGTTTCGCTACAAGTCAGTGCCCACCAACAAAAGCACTTTTAGAAACCAGCGACCCCGGCGCGGCGCCTGCGTTGACAACTGACACCTAGCCGGTGAATGATCCCTCTGTTAAACTTTTGTATATAAAGGCTCGCAAAGACCCAACCGCAACATTCGCTCTGGTGTCAACCAAGAGCGCACTGGAGCCTTTTAGGACTACTTCCATATAATTCCGCAGTGAAAAAAAGACGAGTCCGCCAAGATGTCCATGGTCCGGCGTTCTAGTATGGACAGGATGTCCTCCAGTATGACATCTAGCATGACTGGAATGGGACTTGGCGGGATAACGGGCATAACATCAGGAATGAGTACATTGAGCTGTATCAGGGACCAGCAAATGACGATTGGTGGGATGCCGTCCAATTACGTGCCGGGATTATCGGCCTATTACAATATCTCCAGCTTCTGCCAGCGGCCCGGTCAGACCCGGCGTTGGCCCACGCAGCGCGCTGGGCCCACGGCGCAGCATCGGCCCGGTCGCTCGCACAGCACTGGCTCCCTGCACCGTATGAAGCATTCCACGAGAAACAGTCCCAACACGCAATACACTCATAATCTTATTTGCAAGATGGCTGACCAAAATGAACGCCGACGCCGTCAAGACACTTTGGATGTCATTCCTCAAAGTTATTACTCGCAGCAACCATTGAAAGTAGAGCTGACCGAGTTTTATTCAAGGGATAATTCGAAAGATCATCATACAGATCAGTATGATCTTGTTAACGACAACATTTTGCCGAACCCAGTATACCGAAGAGGACAAAACTTCTTCTTCGCAGTACGTTTCGACAGGACGTACGACAAGCAACAGGATATGATTCGAATCGTATTCTGCTTTGGTAAGAATCCATTTGAACTATCTTAAATTTGGTCAGAATATTTGTATATATTAAGTAGGTATGTAAGTTATTCAAAATATTGAATCTTCAGTATTTTAGTGGAATTCATTAGAAACAACTTTCATTTATACAATTTGAATGTTTTAGGTCCAAAGCCGAGCGTAACCAAGGGAACTCGAGTTGTTCTACCTATCAACTGGAACAATCAACAAGGTGTATACCAACACTCGCGTGATATGATAGGGATGGGTGTGGGTATGGGCATGGGAATGGGCTTGGGGATGTCCCGTATGCAAGATAGCAGCAGCAATATGGCTACTGCTGGATCTATAGGCCCTATGGGACCGATGAACACGATGGGTAATATTAGCTCTATGGGACCGATAGGCCCTATGAGTGGAATAAGAGAAACTACGACCTACGGCGTTCGACGCAGTTCGTTCAGCAACGAACCTTTGCCGCTCCAACATAGTCCGCTGAGCCCGCATGGGCCAATCGACCGACCTATAATAGATCGCTATGGAGGCACGACTCAACACTCTTCTTCATTCGGCCGAAGTTATGGATCGCGGCACGGATCACGCCATGGATCTCGCCACGGCTCGATGCAGAACTTGGCTTCTATTGCGCATGAAATGGACAGGTGGGACATCAGTATTCAACGCCAAGATGGAAACACCATAACATTCCAAGTGCATGTGCCGGCCACAGCTCCTGTGGGTGTGTGGAACTGCTGGGTACAAACTAATCGCCTGGGCCAGCGCGACAATCGCCACGACTATAAGTGCGATGAAGATATCTATATGCTTTTTAATCCCTGGTGCAGGGAGGATTCCGTTTACATGGATAATGAATCTTCTAGAAAGGAGTATGTTCTTAATGAACAAGGAAAGATTTGGTGTGGTACCTGGCGTCAGCCAAAGGGCCGTAAATGGATTTACGGGCAGTTTGATGACTGTGTACTGCCAGCGTGTATGTATTTGCTAGAACGTAGTGGCCTGGAGCACTCCGAACGCGGAAACCCTGTTCGAGTTTCTCGAGCTATTTCCGCTATGGTAAGAAATATTTCATGCGAATACTTATTTGAACTTCGTCCCTGTCATCTAATATTAATACAAATATTACATGTAAATCTTTGTTTGTCAGATAAATGCGAATCATGATGACGACGGGTTAATGGTGGGCCGCTACGACGGTGAATACAAAGATGGAGTCGCTCCTCATGCGTGGACTGGTTCGGTGGCTATTCTCGAGCGCTACCTCACAGACGGTGGCCGACCTGTTGAATACGGCCAGTGCTGGGTGTTCTCGGGTCTTGTGGTCACAATCTGCAGAGCTCTTGGTAATTAGTAATCTAATACTTCGTAAAATTCATAATGAAATCCCCTTTTCTTTTCACCGGTAAACTGAATTAGTATTAAATACTCACTTTTATAGGTATTCCATGTCGTTCTGTCACCAACTACGTATCGGCTCACGACACCAACCGTACATTTACCGTCGACAAGTACTTCGACCACGAAGGAAACGAGGTGCCTAACGGGCCGGATGAGGATTGTTACGACTCCTGTTGGAACTTCCATGTCTGGAACGATGTTTGGATGCAAAGACCTGATTTACCGCAAGGTGCGTACTGTTTTTCCATATCTGTTATAATTGAGAGTAGGAACATTATATGTTTATCATATCATTAAGGATTCATATAATATATGGTTATAAGAAAAACTTAATTAAAAATAACTATGTTTTAAATATGGTTCATAGACAATTTGTTAGCATAATTAAGGTGATGAGGATACTTCTGAAAAGCACGAATTCGCTTTGGCAACCTAACCTCATCAATTGGCACAGGCAATAGTCATTAAGCGTACACAAGGCTTATTGGGATTACAG
This sequence comes from Grapholita molesta, assembly GCA_022674325.2. NCBI lineage: Eukaryota > Metazoa > Arthropoda > Insecta > Lepidoptera > Tortricidae > Grapholita > Grapholita molesta. The sequence continues at coordinate 13,598,007 of CP053124.2, read as the reverse complement.
TTTCCATGCATTTTTTTCTTTTATCAACCATCAAACATCATCGCCATCTCAATCGTTGTTTGGTTTACGAACTTTTAAAAACGGTACAGTATTTAAGGATCCCCTGGGTTCTTCTTAAGTTATCAATTAGTCAGACACTTTTACTGTCCAGGTTACAGCGGCTGGCAGATTATCGATGCCACACCCCAGGAAGAAGCCGAATCAGTATATCAATGTGGTCCGGCCAGCGTCGAAGCCGTCCGTCGCGGGGAGGTCGGCTTCCAGTACGACACGCCGTGCCTGTACAACCAGATCAATGCCGAACTGTGCCACTTCCAAGAGGAAGAGAACTCCGAGTGGGGATTCATTAGGATGGCGTCAAATAATTATCAGTGAGTGTGACTTCCGTGTATTGAATTATATAATTTTATATATAAATGTTCAACTTATATTTAATCAGAAATAATGATTTCTATAGTTGAACTTAATTAAACACAAAAAAATTATATGTTTAGGAAGCTAGGTGGTACAGTGGTTTACAATAGGGATTAGATAATTTTAGTATAGGAGTTTTTCTTAATATTTGTCGCTTTTACTGTAATTACTGCTATGTACGCTTAATAATTAAGAGACCGACATTGGGACACGATAACGGCCCGGCCACGACAATGCGCGACTTGCGGCGCGGCAAGCGTTTTATGTGTTTGTTGCGCGGTGAAGACGCGCAATGCACTGCGGTTAGTTGGGATCACACGCAATGAACAGATAAAACATTCGCGCAATGTCGTGGCCGGGCCGTAAGTAGCAATAAAAATGTAAATATATAATTTTAGTCTCAGATGTTTTTTTTATATTTGTCGCGTTTACTGTAATAACTAATGTAATAACTACATATTAAGCATACAGTGTATACAGTGTATGCTTAATAATTAAGAGACCGACACTGGGACACGGTATATTACAGGGTTGGCCGCAAGATCCTCACCAAGAATCCAAACCGCGAGGATGACGAAGGCGAAAGCGACATGTTGGAGATCACGCACGAGTACAAGACCATGGACAGCTCGTCGCCCGAGCGGCTGGCGGTCATCGCCTCCTGCCGGGGCTACCAGCGCCTGCAGCAGTACTACGAATACCCGGACCGCAACTTCGAGGATGTGTACTTCGACCTCATGGACATTGACATTGTGCCGTACGGCCAGCCGTTTGATTGTACTATGAATATCCAGGTCAGTTGGTTTTGTCGAAATCTTACGAGGTGTACGTAGATATTTCATTGTATTATAATTATTTAATTTCCACGGCCAATCGCCATCCCCCCTTTATGTGCGCTCTCGGCGGATTACTTACGTCGTGATACAATTTTAAGTAGACGGTGCCGCTCCGCTTCGTGTGTTGTTCGCCTAAATTTTTTAGTAGACCAAGGAAATCTTAATCAGGAATCAAACATGTTAAAAATATTTTCTATAATAAACTGAACGTTTTCAGAACAAGTCACATGAAGACCGCACCATCTGGTGCGTGCTCACAGCTTCTTCATGCTACTACACGGGCGCCATCGCGTCCCGTCTCCGGCGAGCCCAGGGCGAATTCGTGGTGCGCGCCGGCCAGCGTGAGGTCCTCAAGCTGCACGTCACCCCGCAGGAGTACATGGACAAGCTGGTGGACCACTCGATGATCAAGGTCCACGCCATGGCTTACGTCAAGCAAACGCGCCAGGCGTGGTCGGATGAAGATGACTTCCCGCTGCATAAGCCGAGGATGCAAGTGCAGGTACTTATATATCTTCAATTACTTTTTACGAGTGTTCGAGCCCTATAATATATGCGCATACAAAAAAACTTCATCAACAGTATGATTGTATACAATAGCCTATTCATGTTTTTGTAGGTTAGAAGCCAGCCCTGCATAGGCCAAGAGTGCGCCGTCACATTCAGCTTCCAGAACCCGTTGAATGTGCATTTAACTGACTGCTACTTCACCTTTGAAGGTCCCGGAGTACAGCGGCCAAGACAGGTAATTCATTCACTTGCTACCGTAATGTATCAGTGTTTCTAACGAAGTCAGAAAGACGGAAACTCACGTGTGGTTTCTGTTTCCAGATCCGATTCCGCGACGTGAAGCCGGGCGAGTTCGTGAACTACCAAGACAAGTTCATCCCGCGCCGTCACGGCGAGCGTCGCGTCGTCGTGACGTTCTCGTCGCGGCAGATGGACGAGATCTTCGGCTGCACCACGGTGAACGTGCGCGGCTAGCACGGCCCCGGGCCCCGCGCCCCTTCCCCGCGCTCGCCGGGGCCGTCATCACCCCTAGCGTCACAGGACCGTTCCTACGTCTACGTGGCGCCTGAACAACAAATCATTGTTCAAGAGGAACAAGTCGTTGTTTTAAAGACTCTCTAAACGTTTATTAGGTTATCTGTGAACGCATTTTATTTTAAGAATATTTTATGGGGCAACCGGTCGACTGCCTTTTCGATGATTTTTACGACGACTACGGACTCGCTAATGGACTTTATATTTACTTATGGTTTATTTTTCACACGCACAGAGTAAATGAAAAACCAAAAAATAAATTTAATATTTTCACAATTTTCACCGAGTGATTTTTAATATATATCCAATAATAATATTTAAATATTACGTTTTTAATAAGATGAAGATGAGAAGAAACCGATGCTCCAAAGTGCCATAATCTTTGCTATGATACAAATTATTTCTTTATGAAAGAAATAATATAGTTTTAAGAACTTGCATTAAGATGAATTTTAATAAGTATATTTTTTACGTTTACAACTATAACGTGTATAACTTAAAAATGTTTAAAAATATAAAAAAAAATGTTGTGTTTGTGTTTTTGGGATCTCAAAAATAAAAAAAGCATGCACTGAAAAATAAAATGTTTTTTTGAAGTAATATATCCTACACCTATATGTACTTATACCTACCCTATACCTACTTACTTTATTCTCTCTACATCAGCGTGTTTACAACGGTATACAGTGTGTATATTTTTCATACGGGCGTATATTGTAGTGGCGGTTAGTATTGGACCTCAAGAACCTATTTACATTCATTTTGTTTAAAAAATGGGTTATTTTTATTTCATACATAAAAATTAAGCACGCAATGTATTGCATCCATAGTAATTAACGTACCGATGCGTCATGTCATGTCAGTACTACCACAGCCTAACGAGTATATACAGTCGCAAAGGTTCTATACAACCGGACCGTTCAACGCCTCGACTGACGACTTGCGCTCGAGGGTCAGGGTTGTCAAAAAACTTGATGTCAAAACGGATGTTTTATTTTTGTTCTTACAGAGAAATTCATTGTTAGCGCCATCTTAAGTTTTTGTATATTAAGTAATCGAATACATTTGAAATTTTATATATTAATATTAATTAAAGACTCGATATCCGAGAATCCGAGAGGCATCTTAATACGCATCTAAACTCAAAAGTTAAAAACACAGCCGCCATTTTGAATTTCTTCATTTTTGATCCGATCATTGTGAAAATCGATATCTGAGAATCCAAGAGACCTCTTAACACGACACTAAAATCAAAATTGCGAAAACCGGCCGCCATCTTGAATTTCGTCATTTTTGATCCGATTATATAGAAAATCGATTTCTGAGAATCCGAGAGATCTCTTAACACGACACTAAAGTCAAAATTGCAAAAAACGGCCGCCATCTTGAATTTCGTCATTTTTGACGCGATTTTGTTAAAAATCGATATCTGTGAGTCTGCGAGACCTCTTAACACGACACTAAAGTCAAAATTGCAAAAAACGGCCGCCATCTTGAATTTCGTTATTTTTGATGCGATTTTGTTAAAAATCGATATCTGTGAGTCTGCGAGACCTCTTAACACGACACTAAAGTCAAAATTGCAAAAAACGGCCGCCATCTTGAATTTCGTTATTTTTGATACGATCATATTGAAAATCGATATCTGTGAATCCGAAAGGGGTCGTAACACGATACAATAGTCAAAATTGCAAAAATCAGCCGCCATCTTTAATTTCGTCATTTTTGATGCGATCATGGTGAAAATCGATATCTGTGAATCCAAAAAGGGTCTTAACACGACACAAAAGTCAAAATTGCAAAAAACGGCCGCCATCTTGAATTTCGTTATTTTTGATCCGATCATATTGAAAATCGATATCTGAGAATCCGAACGAGGTCTTAACACGGTACAATAGTCAAAATTGCAAAAAAACGGCCGCCATCTTGAATTTCGTAATTTTTGATCTGATCATATTGAAAATAGATATCTGAGAATCTGAAAGGGGTCGTAACACGATTCAAAAGTCAAAACATCGCGTTCGCATTCGCATCAAAAATTACGAAATTCAAGATGGCGGCCGTTTTTTGCAATTTTGACTTTTGTATCGTGTTAAGACCTCATTCGGATTTTCAGATATCGATTTTCACCATGATCGGATCAAAAATGACGAAATTCAAGATGGCGGCCGCTTTTTGCAATTTTGACTTTAGTGTCGTGTTAAGAGGTCTCTCAGACTCACAGATATCGATTTTCAACAAAATCGCATCAAAAATGACGAAATTCAAGATGGCGGCCGTTTTTTGCAATTTTGACTTTAGTGTCGTATTAAGAGGTCTTACAGACTCACAGATATCGATTTTTAACAAAATCGCATCAAAAATAACAAAATTCAAGATGGCGGCCGTTTTTTGCAATTTTGACTTTAGTGTCGTGTTAAGAGGTCTCTCAGACTCACAGATATCGATTTTCAACAAAATCGCATCAAAAATGACGAAATTCAAGATGGCGGCTGTTTTTTGTAATTTTGACTTTAGTGTCGTGTTAAGAGGTCTCGCAGACTCACAGATATCGATTTTCAACAAAATCGCATCAAAAATGACGAAATTCAAGATGGCGGTTGTTTTTTGTAATTTTGACTTTAGTGTCGTGTTAAGAGGTCTCTCAGACTCACAGATATCGATTTTCAACAAAATCGCATCAAAAATGACGAAATTCAAGATGGCGGCTGTTTTTTGTAATTTTGACTTTAGTGTCGTGTTAAGAGGTCTCGCAGACTCACAGATATCGATTTTCAATGTTGACTTTAGTATCGTAGTAAGACTCCCTTCGGATTCTCTGATATCGATTTTCAATATAATCGGATCAAACGTGGCGAAATTTGAGATGGAGCCGATGCCGGTTTCCAACTCTTTATATTATAATTATTCTGAACACGGCCATATCAGACGTTTATTTACTCTACTCTTAGTCTGACTCTTTCTGACTCTTAGTCATATTTTTTATAAGTAAGTAAAAAATAAAACTATTACATTTTGGATTTGTATTTAAATATGCCCCAGACCCTTTATAAAAATTACATACACACGACCTTTCCTAAGTTGGTTAATTACTAATAATAATTTGACACACCTTAAAAATAGACCGCGCAATTTGTACGAAAATTGCGCGGTAAATCCTCCCCGCCCACTTCCCCGAACACCCCCCATCGTTGCTCTGAAAATAGCCGGAGCTTGGTCACTGGTATATAGCTACACTGTGGTACTACTTGTCATGTCAAAATAAGTGGGACTGCGTACATTGCTGCCCGGTTAGATTTAAAATAATCGTTACAACCATGTTATAACACTATTAAACAAAATTATTAACATAATACGAGTCGTATTACTGGATACTGTATATGGGCAACTTATACGCCCGTATGAAAAATACAAACTGTACATACCAGTTTCATCAGGTACCAGGTACCTATGTTCAGAAAGTACTGTAGATTGAACATGGTGTATAATTGTCAAGGATAGGACAAACGCCCGTCATTTTGGAAACATAACCCTGTTCCGTGTTACGGAGACTTCATTATATTGTAAAATATTATTATATTAAACTTTTTTTATAAGAACAAATTCAGCGACAATAAAATTAATGAATGAATCTAGAATGGATGTTGTTTTGTAAAAAATTCACTGTCGTAATCCAAAAAGAATGATTTATTTGATCGATCTTTTTACTTGTGCGATCATTGGATGCAGGATGATGCGATTGAATTCAGGTCGGATAGTAAAAATAACAATTAATTAATAAACTAAATAAAATAGAATATATGTATTAGTATCTCAAGGAAGTCTCCGTTGTGCGGAACAGGGTTATGTTTTCAAAATGACGGGCGTTTGTCCTATCCTTGATAATTGTATTGTCCAGTGTACCTATAGTGTAAACTTTAACGAGTTCCGAAATAGCCTACGAACGTGCTTTGGCTTCAGTTAACTGAACAATTGTTGTATGGTACTTACTTACGCGCCACATACCCGATGGGTTCATTTGTTAGGTATTTCAGATACATTTTACACAATATAATTCTTTTTTTTTATTGGCGATCAATATTCACATGACCATAACGCTTTCTCTGTAATAATCTGCCCTCATATGATTAATAATAATAAACATATAGGTAATACCTACCTTCTTATGTACCTAAGCAAAAGATTTTTAGCTTCTATTATTGTTAGAAACTGTTTCTCGTATTCCTTGAATTCGTTTGAAATAGAATTATATATATCACTAATTCATATATCAGTCATTGTAATGAGGTAACCCATTACAATGACTATTCGGTTTCTGATATTTGATATTTACCTTTAAATTTTGTTACGTATTCATCCTAAAAAGGAAAATGTGGCTCATAATTCTTAAAAAATTACTAATATACTCGTGAACGTAATTTACGAGTATCCGAGGAAAATACCAATAAAACCTTTATCCACTCGCTGTTTGCTGACAAATATTAAAAGGTATTTGTATACGTAGCTGTTCGCGGTCAACTTATGATGTCATCATAGTAAATTATCCTAATCGTCCGTTAGGAATATATTACCTGCGCCAAGCAGTGTAACCAGTTAGATTGTAAACAATAACAATCAGAGATATCAAGTAGCAAACTGGATTGCAAATCGGATTTCGAAAATTTCGGGCAACTATCTCTTTTACTCCAATTAAGGCGTAATTAGATTTTCAGAGACAAACGTTCGAAATTTGCGAACGTAGATTGATAACCGATAAGATAGCAAGCGTGGGTAATAGCGTAAGGATAGTTATCTGTAAGCTTAGTGTAAAAGCCTGTACAGTCAACTTGATTTTTGAGCCACTTCATATCTATCGTAATTATTTTAAAATTATTTAATTTTTTTGAAGTTAATTTGTTATTATTATACTTATATAAAGATAAGTATCGATTTAACTAATTAAGACCTTTGTTTAAGAACATCACCGTCACTCAGCAAGTATCTATCAGGCCATATGTTATTGACCTTTTCTGTTTGAACGTCAATGGTGATTCCCGGTTAGCTAATTCTCCCAGAAAAATGACTCGCACCAAAATACGCAATGTAATGAATGAGCAAATGCGTCATCCTGGATGACACTTTCTGAACGATTTATATAATTTTACCATTTTGATAAGAGGTCATACATATTGGCCACGGACTGAGAAGGTAGCGCCAGACGAATCAACTCCGCGCTGATGTGCGCACGCGTCGAAAAAACGCGGCAAAAATAATACTTATAATATCAAACAACTATTGATTAATCCGCTTCGATTTTAAACCAATAAGCGAAACAGTTGATGTTTTGTTTACATTGTGGCAGACTATACAAACTTCGAGTGGTTCAAAATCAGCCATGATCTAATCGTTGGAATTTAGTGTGTTAATTAGTGATAAAGCGGTGATCTGTAACCCGTGGGTTCTATGAGCGCGTAGTGGGTGCAGCCATGGGTAGTGTGAAGAGTAAGTTGGCGGGATTGTGCTCCTGCCCCCCGCAGTGTTACGGCAAGTCGGACTCCTACGACTTGCGGGAGCTGCCGCGCCCGCCGAGGCTGGACACCAATAACCAGTCTAACGGTAGGTCAAGGTTGATACCTTATCGCTTTGCTTTTTATCTCATATTAAAGCGGTTTAAGACTCGTACAAGTCAACATTTAAGTTGCTAACATACCTAGCATCTTAGCACTATTGGTTGGTACTCACCTATTTTTTAGAGTAACGTTGTACATTTATATCACTAATATCTTTGATGAGTGAACTATTTATACCTATATTACTTTTATAGTATAAATACTACTAGATATACTTTTCAGAACTACTGGGCAATAAAGTTGATTACACTGCCAAAAAAAGTAAAACCCAAAATATATTTTTTCCTAAATTTGTAACTACCTTTTCAATAAAAACCTTCACGTCGATTTGAAAAACTCCTCCGATCTTTCCATTGGTTATTAAAATCAATCGATTTTAGATATTACTATATTTTAACAATTTGTAATAAGTTCAATTTTCTCAGTTAGAAATAATCCTTATTTATGCTTTACAAGGAGATGTTTACCCACCCATTCTTATTTCGCAATAGCCTTAGCGATAACTTAGTCACTTCTTTTACATTAGAGCAGGTAGAGTTTATCATTAATAAGTATATATTTTTAGAAAAACCTTTATTAATTAAACAGAGTTATGAAGAAGACCTAAAATAAACGAGTCATTTTAGGCTAAATAGCTAGCTCTAGTTGCTACTGTATCGTTTAGAATAGCACTTAAGTAAAACACCTACACCTTTTTTGTGGCACTTTTTATAAAGAAATAATGTCTTGCTCAGAAATTATGGTCACCCTACAACAACTAATTAATGAACATAAAACGTCTTTATTGTTATGGCAGATCTTTGATTATGAAGAAAGTAAATTGTCAATGTAGGTAACGACGACTTGATGACATCTAATTTAGCGGGAGCTTTCATATTGTAGAGTGACCATGCACTTTGTAAATAATTAATAATAGGTAAATCAATATTTCGGGACAATCTTACACAAATCGTCGGTAAGCTCAGTAAGGCTTGTGTTGTAGGTACTAGACGACGATATATATAAAAAATACATATAAATACTTAAACACATAGAAAACACCCATGACTCAGGAACACAAATAAATGCCCTGACTGGGAATCGAACCCAGGACCACAGGCAGGATCACTACCCACTAGGCCAGACCGGTCGTCAAAACTTATAATTGAAAACTTATTTTTTTACACTTAATATTGCGTACACGAACAGTAGGTTATGATGTGACTTCGTGGAGTTAGTCCTGCTCACGTCTCCTGAGTCACTTAATATAGATCACGTCAAATTACCTACAAAAAACATAGATACCTATTATTACACATTAGTTGCACAACTCTCTTTATTTACTTATCTATTAAAACATATGCTAAACATTTTTAGATGACTAAAACAATTAAAGTATTTAGACTGCGCCTAAATTCTGATGGTTAATTAACTATACTTATACTCTTATAAATGTTCTCATTTAAATATTGACCTGAATTACCTTATTGATTAAGTTGTCATTTATATCATACGTTATTATATCTTGTGTTCTGTAAGCTTATACCGGGTGCGGCCTGTAATAGGAGCAAAAAATTTAGGGATCGCTTCTACCCCACGAACGTAAAACAATATTTGTTCTACAACTTTAAATAATTGGGTAATTTATTGCTTGTGATTTTTACGAACAAACTAAATAGTATTTTCAATGAACAGCATCCAATAGTCTAGTTGACGTTTACTGTCAGCCTACAAACTTCATAGTTTTCGCAATACATTGATTGCTTGGTAAATCTTTTTTTATTAATATTTATTAAACTATTTTCAAAAGTCGTAGAACAAATGTTGCTACCTTTGTGGTGTAGAAATGATGCCTTAAGTTAATGCTCCTATTACAAGCCACACCCGGTATTACAATACAAACTTTTGCAAACATAAAAAATATCGTATTAATTAGGAAAATATAATCTCATTTATTTCAAACAGCAATTAAATAGCTTACTTATTCTTATAAGATGCAAATTATTAATTATTGTTATTGTAGATATGTTATTTAGTTTACATTTAAGGTAATTTAACAGGATAACTTTAGGCAGGGACGTTGTTAGGCAGCCAAAAATGGAAAGCAGGGTTTAGACATGAAATATAGGGCTACCGGAATTATCGAAACATGTCTTTGTGACTCAAATACCGTCCTGCCAAATAACCAGCAAGAGCGATAGAGATAAAATACTCTTTCAATCTCAGTTTTCGAGGTAGTGCCATTGCCATCAACACAAATTGGAACGCTCACATTGCCGGATGCTGCGCCTGAAATATGTTTCCCGATTAAAATCCTAAAATAAACAGCACTTCTTGTTGGAAAACTTCCTAAAAATAGATCTTTAGTTATCTGATTAGTATGGATTATAAACCTGATTGTTTCTCAAAGCAGTGTTTACTTTAGGTGTAGGTACGTTACGATCATAAATTGCTTCTATTATCATATTATCACAATGCAACTACCGGGTATATTTATATTATGGGTAATTATTTCAAATAACTAACGAGGTTGTAGACAACTACATTCACATTACCATATTTTGGTCAACCAGGGGGCAGTTTTTTAAAAGAATTAAAAAATAAAAAAGTCAAAGCAAAGGCATTAGAATAAAAAAGCTTTGAGGACGAAAATGATCCCACACAATAGTTTTTCACTATATGTTTTGCGCAAAATGTATAGTTATATAGCCATTAGTCATTTCTATCAGTTCTTTCTTCTTTTCTGACTTTTAAAATGTCACGTTTCGAGTAGTTGACGCAAATCGGCCCTTTGTAAAATAAAATAACATACTTTCCGTCATTACTGTCATTAGGTATGAACTGTACCCTTACCATGAGCATGAGTTGTGACAGTGACATTTTCGATAATGAGTATCGAGTTTACTATCTGTGCATCTGTACTATTTTAGTGCGAACGAGATGCACAGATAGTAAACTCGATACTCGTTATCGAAAACGTCAATATCACAACTCATGGTAAGGGTACTGAGCCCTAAGTGTAAGTTTTTAACGTAACTTTACGGCACGAACGCGTTTGCGTTTCCCATATAAATAAGTAAATAACATTATCACTTACGCGTTCGTAAACGTTTTTTATCTACGTACATGTCATAAGTGCTCTAAAATGCGTCCAGAAACCGTAGGCAATGACCAGCATTACCAACCATCAGAAAGATTTCAGTAGGTAATGTTAACATTACCTACTGAAATCAGTAGGTTATGAATTTTAATTTGGAACAGCTGTCAAATTCAAGTGGGGTGTCTAATTTAGTATCTATAGATATTAAAACAGCCATTGATACGAAATGCCAATTCCTTATGTTTTTTTAATATAAATCGAACGACATTTGAACTCGAGTGACAGTAGAATAGGGAGTTCATTCGCTTGTCTATGGTTTAAAAAAAAATTGACTGAGATACGAAATACGCAACGCCGCCGTTCCAAGCTGTCATTTGTTTTGTTCGTTGACTTTTTAATGTTTACAAGTAACCCTAGTAATAAGTCATTTCCCTACGGTTTCTGAAAACATCTTAAAACATTTATGATATGTGTGTAGATAAAGTAGTGTATGCATCTATACATAATTAGGCATTACAACACTCGTGTGATATTATTATTACTCGTGTGATATTATTTTTAAACCCACACTCTTGTTGTAATGCCCTTCATTATGCACATATACATAAACTACTATTTTATGTCAAAGAAACTTACACTAGAGCCTCCGAATGTTTGTAGTATTAAACAATGCCTCTACATTTTAGTGATAGTATTATGTATAAATTTAAAATTTAAAAAGGCATATTTATACAACTCTTTTAGAGCATAGTCTAATATCGTGTATTGAGCATTAATGTTATTCAAGGCCTCAGCCTCAGCGGGCTAGTGTAAATTCGAAGAATGTATGATGACTTTGTCGCGTAAGGCGCGGACATTCAAGGTGATCCAGCGCGGGCGTCCTACGACCACAGCGGCGTCCGACCTAGTGCCTTCATAGTTACACCGCGATTCACTTTATACTAATACAAAATTCTGTATCTCATTACTCATTAAAAATACACCTAACCTATAATGGCCATGGATCTAGGGGATGGAGCCAGAGTAAAGATTTGTCAGGAGCAACCGCACTTCCCTATAGGTTAACTAAAACAATATTTTAAGTTATTATTTATTGTCAGTAAGGCATTAGGCATGTCAGAGAAGAGATAGCTTAAACGCTGTATTTTCTTTAAATCCGATTTTGGGCTTAGGTACTGAACTTGGTCGATTATTTTAATAATTATTCGTTTGGTCTAGTTATTCAGTTTAGCCGTGTAAATAATTAACAAACCTTAGTTTGTTAGACTGGGAGTTTTTTTTTTAATTTGCTAACTTATACAGAATGTTATAAAATAGGGTATTATATTCTATTTTTTTTTATGAAACTATTTATTTTATATAGGATCGGTCGTCCAAGTCAGCCAACCCTCCATACAAAGTTAGTCCAAAAATATCTCACGCCTGAAAATGTTCTTCCACTTTCTTCCCAATCCGATCACGATACCGAATATGCCCTAAAATGGATTCCCACTATTTTAGTAACACCTTGTATTAACAAGGGGCTAGTTAACATACTCAAGTAATCGTTTTAACCAATTTAAATGCAATATTCATTATTCACATATAAAAAAGTTAATCAATAGAAGTATGAGTTTTTGCTGCATAGTATCAACTCCACTAATATGTAACTTCCTTACTGCGAGTACTGATGCGGTGTATACTTAGTAAAACAAAGACTTTTTGTGTCACAGGTTTATCTGTGGTTTTAATTTACAATTGAATGTAACAAAGGCATAATTAACAATAACTGAAGATTCAAATGGAAAAACCAAGTGCATAGTTATTAATAGTTACTTACGTTATTTGTGTACAACCTTTTTATCATTCGTGTAAGATTTATTACTTAATTTATATGAATACAAAATTGAAAATTTAATTTATATTACTACCTTTAGTTACAAACGGATAAACTCATGTATTCAATTTGATGTATGAACATGTATATCTACAGTATCCAAAGAATTGTATCTATCTTCAGTAGCTAGGAATATGCAAGATTTGATAAATCTTAATACCTACTTGTATCCATACTATAGGGATCATTGTAATCACTAAAAATTAGATATAAATTTTACAATACAAAACAATATCCTTTATTGTTTACCAATAATAAATAATACAATAAAAACTTACTACTTAAATATAGTTATTAATCTATATCTATAATATAGTACATTACTGCAGAGGCCGTGAAGTAAGGGATTTAAGGACGAGATTGCTGTAGACGGCCGAGCCGGAGACGAGGCCGTATAAATTGAGTTATTTAATCCCTGTTCAGGCCGAAGCCTGTATAGTGCTTTTCTCAAACATTTTAAGAAAATAATAAAATTAAAATAACAACAAAGCAATCAAGTAAATAACAGTGAATTGCCGCCTTTTTTATTTTTTATACAAAAAAAAAAAAACAAATTCGACAAAGCTATTCGTACACCTTTTTTAACTGCTTATAAAAATATAACTATCTATGGTTCATAGATTTCGTATTTTTTTTTATGAATTGACATTGGAAAAAGCTATTCCAGCACCATGTTTAACCGATTATTATGCTTTCAAAGAGATTGTAACTTGGATGTAGGTATGTATTTTTCCTTCGTCAGTCTAATCTTAGTTAGCAAATTTAAAAAGTTAGAGCTGCGGACAATAATGTGCTTTTCATACTAACTCCATACATTTATTCACGGCCTAGTCCATAAATGTGCAACTTCTTGGCATCATTTCGTGCCATTAACGCATACATTTCGTAGTATGTTTGAGAAAACTATATTTAATAGTAACTGTCGTTATAGGAGTAAACAAAGTTGTAGAGTTGCAAAAAAAGTTGTAAAGTGGTTATCCGTCGCCATTCAGTGTGGCAAAGCTGCTACTGTGATGGGCACCTTAGCGCCAGGGACAATTTGAGGACGATTATTTGACTACGCTTAGTCTAGTAAGTTAGTCTTAACTTCTGTTATTGTTTTGACATCTCACATCTCTTTAATAATGAATTGACATGTACCTATTAAAAATACATATAAATTAAAATGCAATAACAACGACCGGAGTCGATTTGAACATGAAAATCTTTAGCTAATTTTAAGTAACTGTTCGTTATGCATCAGCCAAAATGAAACATAACATAAATATTAACAACTGATAAGTTAGGGTAAGGACCCACTATATCACGCGTAACATTCCTATACGTAATATGATTTTATACAAGGTTGGCCCTGGCTTTCCGAGTGCACAGATAAGTACCAAAGTATTAAATTTCTTACAACCCTAATCTTGAATTCCTCTGTCTGTTGATCAAATTCGCACAAGCTCTTGACCGCCACAGTGTGGCCACAGTCATCTAGTCGCGACAGCCAATGGAATGCCCCATACGCCACGGTCATCATTACATGACAGATGTACCGAACTGTCAATTCATGGCGAAAAGAGCACTACCCTTACCATGAGTTGTGACTTTGAGGTTTTCGATAACTAGTATCGAGTTTACTATCTGTGCATCTCGTTCGCACTAAAATAGTACAAGCGAGATGCACAGATAGTAAACTCGATACTCGTTATCGAAAACTTCAATGTCCAACTCATTGTAAGGGTACTGGTCACTTCAATCTTATTTGTGGTGTAAAGGTTAAAATCCGCATAGTTTAAAAGATCTAAGCATACAGACGGCGAGAAGCAACTTTGTTTCACACTATGTATGGCTGAATGAATGAATGAAATCATCAGTTACGCAAGTTGTGTTAACAAGTTTTGTCATATTTGCCTTCAGGTCGGTCGTACAATACAAATGTTATGTTGGCTTAGCGTCTTTTTTCGTAAACCAATATCTTTGACCGAAAATGGTAATATTTATGAAAGTCAATGACGGTAAATATGAATATTTTAAACTAACATATTTACGTATAAGGTAACCTCTAGAGTGCTCGACATGAAAATGCCAAAATAAATTGAAAATTAGATACATATATTATGATAGTGTCGAGTCGAGCACCTGAATTTTCAACTGTCCTAAAATGTTCATACATTTTTATTTTGAATTATTGATTTGCGATTTGATTACAGACATCGTTATTTTATTTAAAACTGCACCCTGAACTTTTTTATAAGTTTGTATTTTTTTGTGAGATTTCTGCCCAGCGAAAAAAAGTGTAGTAAAATCTATGAAAAATGGTAACGGAATGGAAGAAAAAGCTTGAGATTTTTTTCTCGCATCAGGATTGAAAGAAGTCGTGATTCTGAGTAAAAGCACACAAAAAAATAATAAAAAAAACTATTTAAAATAAAAGGCGACCTTATGATTATTTTAAATAATTTATCATAATCATAAGGTCGCCTAAGTGTCGTGTGCCTTCATTTCAATAAATTGTCGAAAGGGCCAAATGTGCGAAATACCAATATTTCAAATATGGGAAATACATGTAAGGAAATTTAACGGATATCCTAAAATTAATAGTAAATTTCAATATGTTTATTCAAAAAACAAAATATAAGTCATGGACGATCGAGATAAAAGTGAACCAAGGTTACCTACTAGAAAAGAAAACTTTTATTTCGTTTAACAACAAAGGAATAGCTATTTTATTGTTTTCGTAATGTGAAGCTGTTAATAAACATAGTCTTAATTTGCATTTACGACGCTAATAAACTATAATGACAAATGAGGTTATTACTTAATAAATTAAACAATAATTCCACTTATAAGATAAAAAAGAGAGAGTAAAGTCCGGGCAGTATCCAGTTCAAGCACAATATCGATTATTTCAGAATACCTATAGGTACAAGTTGTAAACTAAATTTTGGACCCGGGTATGTCCTTAAACTACGTCCAACAATGAGAGGTAGGGCACAGCGATGACCATCACGCTTGAATCTGGGGCAGCCCAACTAGGGAAGTACCTCCTCCTTACAGAAGACCACAGCCATAATAGCAATGCTACCTTTCAGGTATGTAGTGTTGTGTTCCTGATGGTAAGTAAGGTTCCCAGAGCTCCAATCCCCCTTAAAGGCCGGCAACGTGCCTGTGACTAACCTGGTGTTGCGGGCGCCTATGACATAAAAAAAAAAAAGATGATATGAAACAGGTTTTTTTTATTTTAACAACTGAGGTGTTAAATCATAGAGTATATTGAATAGTGGGGTATGTTAAATTACTGTGTAACACACAATGTAAACTAGAGATTGATGCAACTTAGCTCTATCGTTGAACATAAGTTTCAGCATATATGGATTGGAAATGACTGAAAGCTTTAGTACATAGTGTCTATTTTGATTTATGACCGACTTTACGGGTTCAGAGCCCTGTACCCTTACCATGAGTTGTGACATTACGGTTTTCGATTACGAGTATTGAGTTTACTATCTGTGCATCTCGTTCGCACTAAAATAGTACAAGCGAGATGCACAGATAGTAAACTCAATACTCGTTATCGAAAACCGTAATGTCACAACTCATGGTAAGGGTACTGAGTGTAAGTTTTTAACGTAACTTTACGTCACAAACGCGTTTGCGTTTCGCATATAAATAACATTGTCACTTACGCATTCGTAAACGTTTTTGTACGTCGGAAGAAACTTACACTAGAGGCTCAGAGCCCTGAGTGTAATTTTTTACGTAACAAAACGTCACCATCGCTTTATGTTGAGTTACCCATATAAATAACATTATCACTTACGCGTTCGAGACGTTTTTTTACGTCAAAAGACATTTACACCTCTCAGCGTTTAATTTCGGAGATACAGCTGAGTAAAAATCATTATAGACAGGTCGGCGGATTCATCTCCATGTAAGAATTAACTCATGCGACTCCGCGGTTATATTTAGTAGGTACTGCGATAAGTAAAACCCTTTAGAATAAACGCTTTTCATAAATCTGTCATGTAAGATTTAACAAATCGATTAACTAGTTTTCAATTTGTGGTAGTTACAGTTAAGTTGTAAAATTAAATTTAAATTGCATTGTTTTGGAAAAAAATCACATTTGTAATGCTTTATTGCCATAATTTTATCACCAGAAACGCGAACTCCATAGAAGTTTACATAATCAAAATGAAAAGATAAAGACACAGGACGTAAAGGAACGGAATCTAACAAAATCATCCTGTATAAGTGACTGCTAGTTTGTTGAACAAAAGCTCAATTATGTTATGTTATCAGTGTGTATCTATCATCTTATAAGCTTTATCTATGGCTGTCTTCGCTCTATGGTCCTATTGATCGGGGCCCACGCGGATGCCGGCCGACTTGTGTGTGGGAAATCCTATTAAACGCTTATTATTTCAAGGTAATATGTCCCAGTACGTTTCACCCACGATGGTAATTAAGACCAAATAGGTACACGTATCGCTATAAAACACTATATTTGTAATGCCAGTTTCATTCAAGTTTTGGCGCAACTTAAACTACACAACTTGGAAACTTTTATACAATGTTGAAACAAAAGTCTAAAGAACAAAAATGATATGCAAGTTATATCGCCGATTGGTCGATCCATGACATCATGCATGATATTTATCATTTTTTACTTAAAAGTATATGAGTTTTAGAGGAGTAAAGTGTAAGTAAACAGAGAGCACACGGTAACCCATATCGCAGTATAATTAGTAATGGACATTCTCCAAAATGCGAGAAAGTTCTCAGAAGCTTTCGAGAATTATCACAAGATTTAGGAGAATGTAAATTAAGGTTGCATACAGAAAGTTTCATATGAGAAGTTTTACTGTAATTTTCGTACTATTTCTTTTTTCATCTATTAGTTAAATGTAAATAGTGTAATTTAGCGCGATCTCGATTTTTGAAATTGAAATTCTAGGAATTTTCAGGGTAGTAATTTCACTAGTTATACTTCCGACACTTCTACCTTTTTTCTGTTAAATATAGGTAGGAAAATACATTTATAACGAGATCGCACTGATCACTTATTATAAAATTCCAACTGACAATTATATGGGTATACGTATAGTTACTTTGGAATGATAATAGAGTCTATTAAAACAGTAAGGTTGGTGCATTTTTTCCACTGTATGTAACAGCTATATTGATAGGTATAGGTATAGGTAAATAGGTACATCACATTTGCACAATGAACGAATTACATAAGTATCATGTACATACTCACATAGTACTCGAATAAATGACAATATGACGTTCTAATTTAACTCATTTTGCTTTCTATGACTTCCAGTTCTTGTGCGGTCCCATGTACGGTCGACATGATTCAGTTTATGTTCTAATTATCATGATTTACGAGGAATTGTCACTCTTATGAGGTCATCCATTAATGTTTGGACAGATCTGCTGTCGTAGAAACAGATTGACTAGTGAGTAACGTGCACCGGACCTTGGTTCTGTCACTGTTTTTTTTGTTTCCGGGTGTCGGGAAGCTTTTCGCGTTTGTTGACTATGACTATGACACACAGACCAGTAAACCTATAGACAAGTATTGCAGGGCACTGACGATCGTCAGTCCGTATGGCATACAAGGCTTATATAATTCCCGGTCGCGCGCAGTGCCGTTCAGTTGCGTCCAAGTATCTGACCTGCGCGCAGTGCACATTGTTACTACACTAAAAAATAGATAATTATAATAAAAACGTTGACATCATGTGTCATTGTACTGTAAGATGGTGTGGTAAAAATTCTAAGACATCAAATTACAAGAAAGATGGTATAACATTCCACAGATACGTCAAAATGATTATATTATTGAAAAATTATTTGTTCCTAGCGGAGTTCATTTATACTGGTCGCTTACAGAAGTAGATAGTTGTTCGTCTCTTTTCATCATATTGTAAATACAGTGTGCTATTCCTGTCTTACGAAGCCACGTGTAGCTCTAGTGATGTGCTGATGTCGTTACCGTATTAACCGTAATCGTGTGCTTAGGATTACCGAAGGTGTACCGAATTTACAAAATATAATAGAAATCAGGGATACGCACTAAATATATATATATCTATATATATATAATATATACGAGTATAATATATTTATATTTCAGTAGTTTATATAGTATATTATATTTAATACTAACTAATAGTAGTAGAATATATGGTATGTAAGCATACTTAGTTTTATGTAGAGTTATGTAGTGGACTAGAGGGGGTTGGTGAGTCCTTGGGGTCCAGAGTCATAGAATGGGCCTGATGATGAACTTCGAAGAAGTCCCAGGGCATTCATAGCTGGATTGAGATAGAGGTATGTTATGGGGGCTTTTTAGAATCCACTTGGTGAGTCCTTGGGTCCAGTGTCATAGAATGAGCCTGATGATGAACTTCGAAGAAGTCCCAGGGCACTCATAGCTGGTTTGAGATAGAGGTATGTTATGGGGGCTTTTTAGAATCCACTTGGTGAGTCCTTAGGTCCAGTGTCATAGAATGAGCCTGATGCTGAACTTCGAAGAAGTCCCAGGGCACTCATAGCTGGTTTGAGATAGAGGTATGTTATGGGGGCTTTTTAGAATCCACTTGGTGAGTCCTTAGGTCCAGTGTCATAGAATGAGCCTGATGCTGAACTTCGAAGAAGTCCCAGGGCACTCATAGCTGGTTTGAGATAAGGGTATATTATGGGGGCTTTTTAGAATCCACTTGGTGAGTCCTTGGGTCCAGTGTCATAGAATGAGCCTGATGATGAACTTCGAAGAAGTCCCAGGGCACTCATAGCTGGTTTGAGATAGAGGTATGTTATGGGGGCTTTTTGGAATCCACTTCGAAAGTACTTGTGTCCAGTGTCATAGAATGGGCCTGATGATGAACTTCGAAGAAGTCCCAGGGCACTCATAGCTGGTTTGAGATAGAGGTATGTTATGGGGGCTTTTTGGAATCCACTTCGAAAGTACTTGTGTCCAGTGTCATAGAATGGGCCTGATGATGAACTTCGAAGAAGTCCCAGGGCACTCACGGCGGGTTTGAGATAGAGGTATGTTATGGGGGCTTTTTAGAATCCACTTCGTAAGTACTTGTGTCCAGTGTCATAGAATGGGCCTGATGATGAACTTCGAAGAAGTCCCAGGGCACTCATAGCTGGTTTGAGATAGAGGTATGTTATGGGGGCTTTTTAGAATCCACTTCGTAAGTACTTGGGTCAAGTGTGATAGAAGAGGGCAGATGATGATCTTCGAAGAAGTCCCAGGGCACTCATAGCTGGTTTGAGATAGAGGTATGTTATGGGGCTTTTTAGAATCCACTTGGTGAGTCCTTGGGTCTAGTGTCATAGAATAGCACACCAGTGCGCGACCTATTCTCCAACAACGGGTATTAACGACATCTGACCCCGCACAATCTGGTGTACCAGAGTGGCGGGGATGTTCGCGCTGACAAGCGCCTTTCTGAGAATATAGTTTAACTTAACGTAGCATGGCGGGACAAGCGGCCAGCGCCCGAAGAACACGGGAGTCCATGGTGGCCGAGGTGGTCTACAGAGAATCCTTAGGGGGCACAGCTATGGTCTACCTACACAAACAACATACGAATAATGTATCTCTAGTGATTAAATATGTATTTTATTTGAAACCCTTGTATTTTTATAAAAATACAAATTACGTATTAACTTTAATATATTTGCAAGATTCCATTCATACAATTTGTCCTATTTTTGAATTAGGGACTATTTAGACAGCCAGTGATATTCTGGCCTCGTTCCTCACCTTCAGTCGCCTAACTGATACTCATCCAGGATGACTAGTATTTGCAGTAATGCACTATTTACATACAATAACAATTTAATTAATAACTAATTAATTAATTCAAAAAGACATTTTTTTAAATAGGCTGTTAATTATAGAAGTTATTCCAACCCACATTATGATATGTACGAGAGTGGTTTATGAACAAACAAACCACTCTCGTACATAATGTTATAATTACTCTTTTCTGGAGCTCTTATTACTGTCATACACATTTAATTTTTAGATTATTACACCCTTAGTATTTTAACCTATACTTTTGAAGTAAGTATTACTATACCTACTGATTTATATTTATAGTTACTTTTGTGTACCAAACATAAATGACTACCGGTTAGGCTTCCGGTAAAAAACATGTCCCAACACTACACGCTCAAGCGGCCGCGCGTCGTCCTTGAGACAACCAATCGCAGCGACGTTAACGCCCTCCCGCCCCTCACGTTTCACCTCTTGTGTTGGCAGCTTGTATCGCGAACAAAATGAACAACATTGCGACTCTATAGGTAGTTCTCTGTGCTATGACATCATCTGGCCAGTTAAGATACATATACAACTATACATACTGCCGAACGCGAGATATCCTACGCTAAGAACAGTGCACAGCAGAATGGCAAAAGAACCGCACGTTTGTGTTAACAATTAGCAAGTGCCGATTCCAGTTTCGATCGAAGACCGTCAAACGTTACTTAGTTTCGAATAAACTCTAGCGATGACTGCTTGATATGTAGTTTCGGAGATTAACTTTAAAATATTATAATGGAGTATTTTAAAAATTGGTGGCGGCAACGTTTCGGAAGGCGGCGTAAATATATTATCGTACCATTTCAGCCAGGTATTTTTGAAAGTTTATTTTATATACGTGAAATAAAATAAATTAATGCTACCCGTCAGGCCGTCACTAATTGTATGTATTTTGTTGTCCATTGTATTTTGTGTGTCATAAATGTCATAATGTGATTTAAGCGTATTTTTTATGAACATTATGAATGTTTAGGATTGTTCCTGATCATATAAACTACTACGTTGCTACGACTATGTCACAACTAATACATTTAACGTTAACTATTGTCCACAGGAAAAAATATTTAAATGTTGTAAAGATGCGGTAGTTTATAAACTTATTAAACGTATTTTTTTTCACTAGGTGACTGGCATGTAAAGAAACAAATGCACATAAAATATTAAAGCCACTCAAATTCTTGGCTTGTCGCCAAGATGCGATTATAAATTACAATTGAAGATATTATTCCAGATGTGACTGATGGCACCAGATTGGGTGTACTGGCCGTCCAAGGCGTCGACTTTTGCAACGACACCAACGGCGAGAATCATCACACGAGCAAATTCAACCTGATGACCAGGTTGGAGGGTAGGTGCCTGGTGGTGCGACGAGGACAGGCCTTCAAGCTGGACCTGCTCCTCAACCGGCCCTACGACGCCTCCAGGGATGCACTGTCCTTTATATTCTACGTGTCAGGTATGGACAAACTCATTACAATGCTTGTTATAGTTTGACCTACACAACGAGTGCAGTGGGTGGCTTGGATGATATCATGAATGCAAGGAGCTGCAATGTTCTGTTTGTATCCGCATATAATACAATGTCCAATTATAATTTGTAATTTAAGTTTCGTGAGTCATCCTAACAATTTACGTTCCGGCCACACCAGCCCTGGTACCTCGAGTATCGAAGTTTGTATATTTTGAGCATATTTCTCTTTTACTCTAATTAAGTTGTCATGTGAGTGACAGAGATAATTGTTAAAAATTTACAAATATCGATTTTCGCAGCTGTGCTTGAAAATGTATGTGTTCCGAAATACGTCGCGCGAGTAACTTATTCTTCCATCGACTTATACAGTCGCCATCAGATATATCGGAGCTGTGGAGGTGGTCACAAATATCTGAACATGCACTTTATCGCCTTGACAATAGAAGCGTTGTTCAGATATTTTTGTCCACAGCTCCGATATATCTGATGGTGACTGTATAAAGTAATCGGTCCATATAGTTTGTGGATGTTCAACACTGTTCTTTCCTATACGTTGTCGCCACTCTAAGACTTTCCTGCCCCAACGGCCATCGACTCTCCGGGCTACGTGACCTGCCCATTGAGACTTCAACAGTGCAATTCTGCAAGCTAATATGTCGGTTACTTTGGTTCTTGCGCGGATATCCTCATTTCTGATTCTATCTTGTATGTATATTAAGAATCAATGGATCTTATTACACACTAAACCGATTTGGAATACTGAGCATAAACATATTAAAATTAGTATCGCCGCCGCATATGCTAATGTTATTATTTACAATGCTAGTGTTAGCAATAGCCTTGTTTTATGTTCCCACTTCTCGTTGACCTACTTTTGTGTTCAGTGCTTGCTGATGGTGTTAATTGAATTTGGACATAGTTACAGATTGAATTAAATTAAATTTGTCTTTTCTGCTGTCAAGAAATAACGGCTTACGTGAGAGCAAGTTATTCATATTTTCTTGTTGCAGTATTGTAAATAGGTATAAGAGGATGACCCGAGTATGTTGATACCAAATGGAACCAATATTAGGTTTTAAAATTCTTAACTTTCGCATTAACCCTTAATTGTATAATGTTCGCCCTGATGATCATAACCTAAGACCATCTTTTTGTTTTTTTTTTTTTCTTGGACAGAAACATGAAGGCTATCGAGGATCATGGAGGCTAGAACCCATGACCAGTCAAGTGCAAAAATACGTACCGAAAGAATCCTTTCATAAGTACGTCCTACGTCCTACAACCTTATTTACTGTACAATAGAGTTGCTCGGTACATATTTTAGAAACTTTCGCAGTGAACGAATTTTTACACTTGACTGACCTTGGCCATTTTCTGTAAAAGTAAGGGTTCCACAGGCAAGACGCGAGACACATATGAACCGACAATTATGCCATTTGTGAAATATTAATTATCTACTCAAAATGGAACTAGGATACCTACTAGTAGGAATATCTTAATCCCGAGGGTGAATTATCTGTGGAATTATAACTTATTTATGCTAAAATATACATACAGATGTGGAGAAACGCGGGCCATCAGACGACACTTCCGCAGCGGTCCCACTGCTGGACAAAGGAACCGAGACGCCAGGCGCCTGGACAGCGGTGTACGAAGGTCAGATGGACTCGCACCTGATGGTGGCCGTCACAGCATCAGCCAACTGCATCGTCGCGTCGTGGAGACTCGACATTGACACGAAGCTAAAGACTGGAGGGTCGCTGAGCTACACACATCCGCAACCTATATATGTGCTATTCAATCCTTGGTGCTTGAATGACCCAGTTTATATGCCTGGTGAGTTAGGTCATCTCATATTTTTATCTTAAAATAAATTTTTGATGCTATGGATCTTCTGACTGTGAACCGTGAGTCATGGATGTATTGGAAGTCATGGTATAAATCTAATAATAAACTCCCATATTTATTGAGATGTTTTCGACTATATTGTTTTGTCGATAGTTGAATTTACGACACAGACAAAGGAGTCTTTAACTTATTTCTGTCCTCGTAAATTACAATTACCTGGTCTCTATGTCATTAATTTAATATTTTCCTAAAAATATTTACTCACGAAGCCAGAATGCTGTGCAAATACCTAATATTTAAAAATAATGTAGTTATACGAGAAAAATACGATGTTGTAGAATAATATTATGTTATAAATTTACGATAAGAAAAACATAAAAAAGCTCCGTTTTTAGGGTTCCGCAGTCAACTAAAGGAACCTTTATAGTATCGCCATATCTGTCTGTTCCCGGCTATATACGCTCAGTGACCGTTAGTCCTAGAGCTGTAATTTGGTATGAATATATAAGTCAATCAGTCGGACAAAGTGGTCCAATTAAACATTGAAGAACAGCTTTGTTAGGGTTCAACCCTTAAATGTGAGCTGTCGTAACATTATTTGGAAAATAATGTACTTAGTTTTGCTTTAAACATTTTTGACACAGTGAATATTTTTAGATGAAAAAAGCTTATTAAAGAATTTCAAGAATAAAAATATATATATCGGTAGAACCATTTTTGAGTTAGGACGGATCGAAAACTACGGAACCCTACACTGAGCATGGCCGACATGCTCTCGGCCGCTTTTTATTAATAAAGATAAAAAAAAATAACATACCGCATTCAAACAGGTCACAGTCATCGCGAAGAATATGTCCAAGAAGATGGAGGACTAATGTATCGAGGTGTCTACAACCGCATAAAGCCCACGCCGTGGAACTACGCTCAGTACGAGAAAGACATCTTGGACTGCGCGCTTTATCTAGTCAGAGAAATCGGGAAGGTAAACATGAGTTTAAAAAAAATACAAACGACAATATTACACATAAAAGGGGTACCGTTTATGTGTAAAAACCGTGAAAGTTTCAATCAGTAATTAGAAACGACTTCACAAATCAGCAAATATAATTGATTAAACGCTTAAAATGCTTTAGGGTCAACCGTAGCGAGTCGCATTTAAAAGGTGAGACTATGCGACCTCTTTGATTAGTCCAACGTATGAAGCGATGAAAAAGTAGTATAATATAGTATCAATCACATTGAAATATATTAATCGTGTAATA
This sequence comes from Grapholita molesta, assembly GCA_022674325.2. Classification (NCBI taxonomy): domain Eukaryota; kingdom Metazoa; phylum Arthropoda; class Insecta; order Lepidoptera; family Tortricidae; genus Grapholita; species Grapholita molesta. Next base: position 13,572,734 of record CP053124.2, on the reverse strand, counting down.
AATCAAATCATCATCACATCACTTTTCGTAAAACTGAAATATCTACATTATCTACTACCTATGCAATTTATGTTTTTTATTGATCGCTTATGGATGATGATATGGGTGATATAATGAGAAAAAATTAACAGTTATATAGTAAGAAGAAAGAACACGTTTATTCTTCCTAAATCTAGTGTTTTTTAATGTTTGCTTTAGTTACATTGAAAATATAACATGCTAGATGATGCCCGCGGCTTCGCTCGCATGGTTAGAGGCAAATGTAACATATTGAGTCTTCCCGTGGCAATGAGATGTGTTCCCGCTGGAAAAAGTAGCCTATGTCACTCTCCATCCCCTCAACAACCTACGCTTAAAAAATCACGTCTATTCCTAATTCCTAATCACTAAAATTCGTCGTTCCTTTTTGCCGTGAAAGACGGACAAATAAATAGACACACTTTCGCATTTATAATATTAGTATGAATGACACAATAATATCTACTTAGTTAGTATACATCTTCTCCCCGTTGAATTGCAGAACCAACTGATTCGCAAGAAGGTTATTTAAATGGGCTAAAGCAGTAATTTGTTATGCATTCTTATCACGAAACACGATCCCGCTCTTGATCTAATCTGCTTTTTCCTGATCTCAGGTGAAGGGTCGCGCCCGCAGCGATCCCATCCGGACAGTGAGAGCGTTGTCAGCGGCCATAAACGTCCAGGACGATAACGGAGTTCTAATGGGCAACTGGGGCGCGGAGCTCAGCGACTATGACGGAGGGACGCATCCGCTCAAGTGGGTGGGCTCACTTGCCATACTACAGAAGTATTACGCCAAGAAGAAACCGGTCAAATACGCGCAATGCTGGGTTTACGCAGGTGTTTTGACTACAAGTAAGTGGTTTTATTAGGGCACATTGCATCATCTACTTCATTCTATAAGATAGAACTGTGTACAGTCACCATCAGATATATCGGAGCGGCCAAGGTGGTACAAATATCGGATCAACCCCTCTATTATCAAGGCGATAAAGTGTATGTTCCGATATTTTTGAATACCTTGGCTGCTCTTATATTTTATGGTGACTGTACAGTCAACCAATTCGTATCTGGACCACTTCGTACTAAATAAATAAATAAAGTACGTACATAGTGGCATATAAATCAAATTGTTTGACTGTGCGGTCGCGTCAGAAAATAATTATGAATATATTTAAAGTAACAGTGTATACAGCCACAACTCTTTTAGTCAGGCGTAAAGTCTTAGATACAATACAGTTTGTCACAGTATATGTATCCATGTTTTAGACGTAACTTGTTACTTGAGTTGAAATTGACCTCGATACACAAATACTGGATTCATATTAAAATAAATATACCTCTATCGCGGTAATTTGAAATGTGAAGTAATATTATGTGCGGTTTTTGTACTGAGGCTCTAGTGTAAGTTACTTTTGACGTAACAAAACGTTTACGAACGCGTAAGTGATAATGTTGTTAATATGGGAAACGCAAACGCGTTCGTGACGTGAAGTTACGTTAAAAACTTACACACAGGGCTCTGCATAATATTTACTCTTGAAGCTCCGTACTCTTTCATTCAATTAGACTATAAGTTTTCCAAAGTCAATTTGTTTTAAGAATCCTCCTGTCAGTTTGCAGAGCGCTGGGCATCCCCTGCCGGCCGGTGACCGGGTACGACGCGGCCCACGACAGCCAGGGCAGCCTCACCGTCGACATCATCAAAGACGAGGACGGGAACACGCTGGACCACTTCACGGAGGACTCCGTTTGGAACTACCATGTGTGGAACGAGGTATGGACTATTAACCTATAGAATCATAACATTTGCCTTACATTGATTGTTAGAGAATGCCTTATCGGTATATTTGTACAATTTGTTGGCGGTAGTTGCTTACCATCAGGCAATCCGTCTGCTCGTTTGCCTCCTGTATCATAAAAAAAAAACAATAAGTTTTCCTCCACTCCTCCACTATGAGCGTTCTCTCAACCCTTACACTAAGTCTATCGTCCTAGTGGTTTTACTTCTTTGAAATGGTTTGGCTCCTGGCAGACTATTAATTATTAACTCATGGAGATTTAAATTTTCTAGATTTTTTAGTAATAATTAAGAAAATCTCAGATCACCTGCCACGATTTTTTTTAAAGCCTATAGAGTGTCCCACTGCTGGGCAAAGGCCTAGCCTCTTGATTTCCACTCTTCCCTGTCATGTGAAATCTTCCATTCGTTGTGGAATGAATTTAAGTGTAAGTACAATCCTGCTTTTCCCATTGCCCAATACTTCCTTTGACTGGAATGCAAAAGGGGTCATCCAGTTCAACGCGCCCACTTTGAATCATCTTCATTCAGTGTAAATATAAACTACACGTAAGTTTGTGACGCAAGACGCAACAAAGTTTGAGACATACGTCATCAGCCTTGGTGCTCAATTAATTATTATGATACAGCCTGTTTGCCTAAACTTGGTGGGATTGATAATTTAAAAAATATACAATAACAAAGGACACTTAACTACCTTACTTACCTATTACACTCAAGAGCAATGGAAACTAACGTTTTTATTCAGGTTATACATTTATAATGCGAATTGTCCATAGTAATAACTACTTAACCTCCAACGGTGTATGTTTAAAAAAAAAGTTAAATATCTGATATAAAGGGTGAACACTATTAAATTGTCGCCTACATTTTTACTTTGCTAGCGTGTTGCATCGAACCTTTTTGAATATTCTTTTAAAATTTTAAATTTAGAAGGCTCGTAATATATTAGACAACCATAAAATGTTCATTTGTTTTTTATTTATGAAAATGGCGTTACACGAAAAAAATGTTCGCGAATTAATTTTGCAAGAATTCAGTAAAAATCCTCATTTATCAACTTTAGATCTGGCAAAATCTTGTCAAACAACTCGGAGGACGGTTCAACGAACCCTAAAAATTAAACAAGGTGAAACTATAGATAGGAAGCGGCGTGAAGGTCAACCCACCAGAAAATCTAATGTTAAGTTACAATCAAAGGTGTGCAAGCTATTTGATAAGAATCCGAGTATCTCTTCCCGGGATGTGGCGAAAAAAGTAGGCACTAGTCAAGCAAATGTCCAAAAATTAAAAAGAATGCGGCATTACAACATATAAGAAGCAAAAGGCTCCCAAGAGAACTGTGGATCAATATAATCGTGCGGTTAGACGTTCTAGGTTATTGTATACCTTGTTGATTGAGAAAAATGTTGCCTAATTATTGACGATGAAACCTACGTCAAGGCAGATTTCAAGTCTTTACCAGGTAACCAGTACTATTCCTCTCGTGACATCTCGAATCTTGACGAATCGGAAAAGGTGATCCCGGTAGAAAAATTTGCAAAAATACCTTGTTTGGCAAGCTATATGCCAGTGCGGCATGAGGAGCTCACCATTTATCACTACCGGGACAATTAACACCGATATTTATATATCAGAATGCTTGAAAAAGAAACTGTTACCATTCATAAAGAAACACACTTCCTCAACATTGTTTTGGCCAGATTTAGCAAGTTGCCATTATTCGTCTCGAACTTTGGAATGGTATAAGGCGAATTCAGTCGAGGTAGTGCCTAAGGAGAGTAACCCACCTAACTGTCCCGAACTTCGCCCCATCGAAAAATATTGGGCTAATATAAAAACTAAACTGCGAAAAACTTGCCAACCTGCCACTTCATTACCAGATTTTCAACGAAAATGGATTAAATGCACAAAATTGTTAAGCGATGATTCCGTGCGAAATTCAATGAATCACGTCAAAAGTAATGTCCGGAAATTTTCTCGTCGTTCGATGAAATAGCCCTAATATTTTTTAAAATGATTTTACGCTGTATAAAATTAGTCATATAAAGAATTTTGAGCACTTTGGATTTTTATTTTGTCGTCTGTAGCATGTTCGACCTGCGACAATTTAATAGTGTTCACCCTTTATTAAAATTTCCTTGAATTCTTATCAAAAAATATTTAGGTACATTTATGTCCAACTTTTCGACTTTCCGTAAACTTATCAAAATCTTTTATCGAGAAAATATTAACTCATTCACTCACTCACTTAGAAAACTTTGAAAAAAATATTCGTTCTCTTGTTAGAAATGTAGGTAACCCTGGATCTTCATGCAGCTCCTTAAGTAGAAACACTATCTCCACCGACTAGGCTAGAATGTCGTTTGGCCGTTAACGTCTTTTTCTTCCTCTGACCTAAGCATTTAATTTATTATATTAATAGGTGTGTACCTACATTGATAACTGAATGAAATAATTCATTTACAGGTATGGATGGAGCGGCCTGACCTCGGGACGGAGTACGGCGGCTGGCAGGCCATCGACTCGACACCACAAGAAATGTCGGAGGACATGTTCCGATGCGGCCCGGCCTCTATCCGGGCGGTGCGCGACGCCGATATCCAGAAGCCATATGACGCGGGATACGTTTTCGCGCAAGTCAATGCTGATAAGGTTAGTTAATGTTTTTTAATAAAGTAACTAGCTAAACCCTCGAACTTCATACTGGCATACATAATTTCAAAACCGAATACCCCTTTCTGATATTCTACAAAAATCTCTTGTCTGGTTGCGTTTTTTTTTTCGCGTAGTGGCAAACAGACGTGTATAAACAGCTAGTTGAAAAAAAAACAGCTTTTTAAGTACAGTACAGTTAAGGACATAAATATGTATACATGTCATGACCCATAAATATCAAATGACTGCTTCACTCTTGCCTTTATTACATGAACATAATACGGCTTATTTTTGCATTCACTCCAACAACTTGTCCATAACGCGTCGTTTCACAATCGCCAGCTGCGCATATAAAACGCTATATTTTAGCCGATTACGAAAGGTCACCTATGGGCATTCTCTTAGTAATTGAATGTTGTTTTCCAGGTATTATGGAAATATTCTGGTGAAATCCAGCCCCTTAAACTTCTGGCTCGGGACACGACGTCTGTTGGGCAAAATATATCTACAAAAGCCATCGGGAAGATGGAACGTGAGGTAAGCTACATCGCGTCCATAACGCCTTGTGTGTATGATACGAACTATTGCTATGATTAGATGAGTAGGCGCGGTAGTTATAAACTGCCTGCCACTTTGTCCATGATTTTTGAGAAATCAAAATCTTAGGATGCCCTTCTGGAGTATCCACTGTGACGTCTATGACGTATCTATTTAGGTAATGCGTTTACCTTCGCTACGTAAGAGTTTTTGTACTAACTCGGTACCTATTCGGAAGGTATTCCTAAACCGAGTTAGCAATCTCCCGTTTATTTGCCTTTAAACAAATCTGTCTTCACTATGAAAACCCTGTTTTGAAAATATAATTGTTTTACAGGATATAACAGACTCATACAAATATCCGGAGCGTACGTGGGAGGAGCGCGCGACGATGGAGAAGGCTCTTCGCCGATCTTCCAACATCTTCGCACGGTACTACCTCAACGATGCTTTCAATGATGTCGTATTTGACTTCGAGCTGCGAGATGATATCAAGATTGGACAGAACTTTAGTGTTGTAAGTACTATTTACATCTATGACTAGCTAGGGAAATATTTTGCCGATGTGTGCAAAAATGGCATACGCCATCCACGAGGGATCATGCTTAGTCTAGTATTACTCAGGACTAGATAGAAAATTATTCCTTGGCACTTATTGAATCCCAAGATATCAACAAACTGCTGAAATTTTTAACAACAAAGTCTTTGACAAGAATATTTTATTAATAAATTCGGAATCGTTAATTCTGATTCGTGTACAAACCTTAAATATTTCAGATCCTACACATGAACAACCGTTCTTTAGAGAACAAACACCAAGTGAAAGGCGTCCTGCGAGTAGACACCGTGACGTACACGGGCAAGACTGGCGAGTCCGTGAAGCGACACGAGTTCGACCAGACCCTCGAGCCTGAGGCGAAGACGCAGGTCAACATGCTCGTCACCTTCGACGAGTACTTCAAGCGGCTGGTGGATCAGGTGAGGCAATGTTATGGTTAAATGTTTACCTACATGACCATGTACTTAGATAAATCACAACCCCGGTTAGTCCGGCGATTCCACGAGTCGAGTCCAAAGTGCAACGCTATGCTCAATCGAGATATAAAAATCGAAATTTGTTTTTTTTATTTATTTCCCTCTCTATCGCTTTTGCGACGAATGAACAAAGAAAGTAGTTTAGGTAGGCCATCTGTAAATAATGCTTGACATTATCGACGACTAGGTACTTAAACGTAGGTAGATACATGAAGTGACCCATGTCCAATGCGCCGAGTCAACCTCTCTCTAAGCATAACTGAGAAAAGATTGACTAATGTTATATACTTGTATTTGTATGTATCAACTCTTAGTAATTTCGGTAAGTAACCCAATAATGAGTAACCGATGCCCCTCGATGTAGTGTCACTCCATATTTTACATTACGCGCGTAAGTTACCTACGATCAGGCAAGTCACTCAACAACCGACGACCGGTCTGGCCTAGTGGGTAGTGACCCTGCCCATGAAGCCGAAGGTCCTGGGTTCGATTCCCAGTCAGGGCATTTATTTGTGTGATGAGCACAGATATTTGTTCCTGAGTCATGGGTGTTTTCTATGTATTTAAGTATTTATATGTATCTATCTATTATATATATCGTCGTCTAGTACCTACAACACAAGCCTTATTGAGCTTACCGTAGGACTAGATCGATTTGTGTAAGATTGTCCAGAAATATTTATTTTTTTATTTATTTAATCCCAGCCTGTTATTGTCTTATTGTACAAAGGCGAACTTATCATATGCTTAAGAGAACACCAAAACCGTAATCCTATACCCTATCACTTCCAGGCATCCTTCAACATCGCGTGTCTTGCCTCAATAGTGGATAAGAACTTCGACTACTTCGCCCAAGACGACTTCCGAGTCCGCAACCCCGACATCAAAATCACAGTGGAAGGCAAGCCGGTATCCCACAAGGAGTTCACCGTCACTGTCAAGCTGGAGAACCCGTTGCCCGTGCCGCTGAAGAACGGAAAATTCTACATCCAGGGTCCGGGGCTGGATCAGCAGCTCAAGATTACACTGGATGAGGTGACTTATTTTACCAAATGATTACGAAGCCCTGGATTGACAGGGGCAAAAATGTTCAATTCAATTGATAATTATCTACACTCTACACTTCTACACTAATATTAGAAAGGCGAAAGTTTGTGAGTGTGTATGTGTTTGTTACTTCTTCAAGTCTAAACGGCTGGAGCGATTTTAATAAAATTTGGTATGGAGTTAGCTGACACGCTAGATTAACACATAGGCTACGTTTTTTTTTTCCTAATAAACCGCGGGTAGCACCAAGAAATATTTCTACTTTTTAAGTAAATATATTAGTGGCACTAAACTGTAATATATGAAGTAAACTGACTGCTTATAAACCATGCGCGTAGATGATGGCGTCATTTTATGTTCAGAGACATGTAGTAGGCAGTTCCGGTTGCCATTTAGTATTCATTTTTGAATGGTTCATGTTGCAATGGTTGTGATTGAATAATGAATTAAACTTTTTTTATAAAATTACAGAACGTGCCCCCCGGCGAGTTCGCGACAGCACAGTTCAAGCTGACGCCGCCGTGGGCAGGCCGGCACCAGATCTCAGCCAAGTTTACCTCCAAGGAGATCCACGACATCGACGGCTTCCTCATGCTGATGGTCGCGCCCCCGGAGACTAACGGATACTCGGAGACCAACGGATTATAAACAAGGATACCCAGTTGAATATAGGATATAGCATCATATTATCATATCGACTTTGCCGAATATTTGCCTTAGCCGAATATATCGCAACACATCCTAACTGCTATACCTACAAATAAAGAACTGTACTTTGGTCGCTAGTGTTGCTTCTAATTATTTGACGCTGATTGTACAGTCAGCAGCAAAATTGCTAAGCGGGTGATTAAAAATGTGAGTATCTCAAGATCATTCTGAACACCTAGCCCGCTTAGTAAGTTGTGCTGCTGACTGTACTAGACTCTAAGAATTAGTGCTAGTTATCGTACTACAGTACGTGGTTGATACCGAATTTCACACAAATTTACTTTTAAGAAAATTCACAAGAATTTTAATTAGACTACAATTAATACTCGGAGTCAATAATTGGCTTTTTTGAACTACTTGAAGTTAATTTTCTAGGGAGGGTCTGGCTGTGGCCATTTAGATCAAGAATGCCCTACTAGAATCTCGAATCCGTATAATAGGATGTAATAGGGTATAATATATGTACAGATGACAAATTACGACTAGAACATAAAATTTATACAACTGTAGAGGTGGTTACAAGTATCACAAAAAGGCACTCTATCGCCTTAACAATACCGGCGTTTTCAGATATTTGTAACCACCTCCACAGCTCCGATATATTTGATGCAGACTATAAATGCTAAAATCTTAGGAAATGAGAAAAACCCTCGTGGGTAAATGCAACTCTATTGTCACTTTCCTACCGTATTAAGCTGTTGATTGTATCAACATGTTCTAGTTACATGCAGTATTTTTAAGTATAGTTGTCTAAGTCAAACCTGATGTATTATTACTAAAGTGTTTTCCTCAGTTAACATAAAGAAGAAAATAAGTTATAAATGTTTTTATTAATAAATAATAATAATTACAGCTCTGCGTAAACCCATAGGTTTTTTTCTTCAACCGAAAATTTAAAGCTAAGGTGGTTAATGCGACATAGTAAATACTAAAGGTTGAGCTTAATTGCCTGTCGTTCATAAATACGAATTAATCGGCATAATAATTAAATTAGATAAGATCAGGAACTTCTGGATTATCGACGAAATTTGGTGATGGTTCTTTAATTTTATGTTTTAATCTTGGATCGATATAATCAGGTGCTTTCCTTTGCGAAGTCATTTTAGAGAGATCGAGCACCTTATCAGAGGGGCCTATTTCTAGAAATTCTCTTTTTGACTGACCTGAACTCTCGTGACAGTCTGCTACATGATGTTCCGTGTACAGTTGGGCCTTTCTTTTAATTTCCTTTTTCTGCGCCATCTGTGTTTTTACGTTTACATTTAATCGTGGCATAGTCACGACGAGGTGACCGGTTATCTGCGAGCGTTGCGCCGTTGAGTTAGTAGTGCTGACCTCCTCCGGAAGATGGAGCTGAAATAACTTTCCTTTAATTGTTGCACGAACATAGTTTGGCTGAACATCAACATCAATTAAACTAGTATCCAAGTGCTTGTACACCGCTAGATCTAAAACGAATTTTTCAGTATCAGAATCGTTGAACACAAAAGGTAATTTAGCTTGATTTATGTTGAATGGCCTCCCATCGGGAGCAAAGAATTTGTACTGCCTTTTTTCCTGCGACTTCTTTTCGGGTTCATAACTTTTCAACTTCAGCTGCCGCATGTGCTCCATCTCATAGCGGACCTCAGGGGAATGCTCACATTTTTCTGCGTAAAATTTCTTGTTTCGTTCTTCTGGGTCCATATGTTTATATTCATTTTCCCATTTATCTTGGATTTCGCGTTCGAGACGAGCTTTTTGCTTTCGACGCTGGTGTCTGTACTGGTTTTGTTCAAACAATATGTCTTGCCTTATTACAGGCAAGTTTTGTAGCGCTTTGATGCGGTCTGATCGTTCTATTTCAGCTCCGTCGAGGTAGCTGAGCTGTGGAAGAGTCCCGATTACGAAATCCCGGTAGTTATCGTAGTCGGTGCAGGGATTGCCGGTTAGATATAAATTCTGAAGGTTATACAATCCTGTAAGGCTTTCAACGCTCACTATTTCACCAATAAAGTTAAGTGTTAAATCGAGTTTTTCCAAAGATTCGCATCGCTCCAGATTTTCTATGATTTCTATGTTGTTGAGGGCTAAGTTGAGATAGTTGAGGTGCTTGAGCTTGTTCAAGTTTTCTATCTTGGCGATGAGGTTGTTCTGCATGAGTAAGATTTTGAGCTTGGGGCACCAGTCCTGGATGTATTCTATTTTCTCTATATTCTCCTGATGCAGGGCGATCTCCTCCAGTGGCGCCAGGAGCCTTTCATGATGTTCTGCTTTTCCGCGGACCATTTCCACTGTTATTCGAACCATTGTAATAAATCTATCGCCACAAAATTGTTAAGTAGCGTAAGCGAAATCGTAGCTTGTCACAATAGTAGTATAGATATAATAAAACATTAAAAGAGTGTACACAGAAAATATTATCATCACGACCGTAACCATAGTAAATGTCGTAGCAACGTAAACATAGTCAAAACATAACGTAAAGTCCGCCAACCCCGGCTGTACTCCGGCAGATGAACAAATCGATCTTAACTGAAAGCACTGACAGGTTGGTATTGTTTTTTTATATATCCATAATATATTTTTTTACATTTGAGAAGGTCAGGTTCTAGTACATACTTTTTGTACGCACAAATTTATTGAATCTATCCCTTATCAATAACTAGGGTTCCCAATAGTAATTTTAAGGGTAAAACGTAAGTTATTACACACTTTATACTTACGCGTTTTCCGCACATCTATCTATCTATATTCTATATTAATAAAAGAAAATTGTGTTAGTTCCGATTTTTATAACTCGAGAACGGCTTAACCGATTTGGACGATTTTGGGTTCGTTTTGATCGTCTAGGCGAAAATTTTAATAGTATGCTTTAAAAAAAAAATAGAAAAAACTTAATAGACTTTCAGGCGGTACAAGGTTCGCCGGGACTGCTAGTATTTACTAAAAACTATAGAACGGGTCCTATCGCGATTTATATTATTTAATTACCTTGAAGACCGACGTTTCGACGCTTAGCGAATTTTAATTCGAGATAGACCTGTTCTATAGTTTTTAGTAAAACGTAAGTTTTTTTTAAATGATAAAGGTGGCAAAAGAGCAGACGGATTGCCTGATGGTAAGTAATTACCGTCGCCTATTGGGCACCGGCAATACCAGGGGATTCAGAAGCACGTTGCCGGCCTTTAAGATAAGAGTAGGTACGCTCTTTTCTTGAAGATATGAGGGTCGTATCGGTCCGGAAATACAACTGACGGCAAATCATTCCAGTTTTTAAAACACTCATTATTTCAGCATCCGTACTTGACTACAGGCAACGACAAATCACTAGAGACGGACATGACAGCATTGTTGACGCTTTGGACTAGCTAGCTTTGACTCTTCTTATTCAGGGATTGACGGATGAACTTGAACCTCAAAATGGCGAAGTCGTCTTGAACATTTTTTTTTTGTTTTTTGTTCAAACGTAGTTTATTGTGTAATATTGATAGCGTATATTATGCAGTGATCTAACGCAGTATTGTGCAGCTAATGAAAAATTAATTTCAAAACGTGTTTCACCACTATTTTGGTCACCACCCGGCAATCCCGGGGTCACGGCCGCCTCTTAGCTTTCTGTAAAGTCCAGCTACCACTTTACAAAACGCAAGGCCTACTACCGAACAACGTCATACTCTAAGGCCAAACATGTTATTTTACTTATTTGATATTTTAATTGACATTGGCGAAATCAATCGATTAATTTATAGATGGAAGCCATATATTTTTAAAAGATGAAGAAGAAGACTCTTATTCCATATTTGGTTGTCTGTAACTGCGTATTATAGCTAGTATATAGTTTTACTCGGATTATAGCATCCATTTTACCTGAATTATTCCCGTGATTTAAGCGCAATGGCTAATTAGAGATCCTGTTATATCCCCATACTTGACGTAAGCAAGCGTGCAACTGCAAACTAAGCCTATAGACAGACACTACTTTTCATTGCGAATACTTAAACCTTGAGGTAAGTAAAAACGATGTATGTTCATATGGTTCATAAACATAATCAATCATAACTAAGCATAAACTCGCGTTGTCTATCTAGATATTAATTAGGTACAGTCAGCAGCAAAAGTTGCTAAGCGTTTGAAGTGTTCAAAATGACCTACACGCGCTCTTATTCTCTTGACAATAGAGACGTGTTGACCTCATTTTGAACACCTCAAATGCTTAGCTACTTCTGCTGCTGACTGTACATATATTATTTAAGTACATAGAGATAATCATTCATCAATATTAATAAAGTTAGGTATCATAAGTTAAATCATATGATACGAACAAAATGCTTCAAATATGAAATTATTGGCATAGGTATGTAAATGGTATTATCTAGTACATTTACGCTATATATAGGGAAAATTAATCGCTACGTGTAAAAGGTAGACTTATTGCCATAAAGCATACTCATCGTTATACTCAAGTTATTAAGCCAAACTTACATAGCGTTAGTAGGTACCTAAACAAAAAAATACTGTTGTTGCCTACGAGTACAGTTGCCATCAGATATATCGGGGTTTTAGTTGGTCACAAATATCTGAACAATATCCGTATTTTCAAGGCGATAAAGTGCATGTTGAGATATTTGTGAACACACAGCTCTAATATATCTGATGGCGGCTGTAAATACTTCCATACATACGTGCATTACATTTTTTTCACTCTCGCTCATTAGAAAGGCTAAATGCTTGAGTAGAAGCTAACATGGAACTTGTTAATTACAGCGTGAATTTGCTTTTTACGATAATATCTTACCACAACGTTAACATTTCGCTATGTTCTTCATTAATAGATCCAGCATTAGTCTTATGAATATATATGCCCCTAGTCCATTTGTTTTGTTAATACACACAATTAATAATTACTTAATAACTGAACCTGACCTTAGCCGGCCCCATGCTAGTACATAATTACCGGAGACCTATTTTAAATTGCATTATTAGAGCAACCAGTAATTTTCCTGTCAAACATTATAGATAATTAATTAAATAAGTACGTTGCATAGTAAGGGAGGGTACAGAGGCGCGGGGAGGGGAGCAAAGGGCACGCAGTGATAGAATCTACGAGATCTCGAGTTGTATCTCTCGATCTCGTCGGTCGGTAATCCGTCATTTAAAATTCCGAAGCGGTGGCACGGACGCAACTCAACCGTACTAAATTAATATTGCCGTGATGTAGAGGGTATTAAAATATTTTAAGCGACGCCATTTATAACTATGACGTTCAGATATCACGTCGCAGGGCTCAACATATTTTATTTCTCGAAACTGCCAAAAGACAATGAGAGTGAAGGATTAGTATCATCAGGGACTCGTTTTGTTGTTAATGTTCGATGTTGAAAAAAGTTGAAAAACAGGAGATGTTCGGATGAAATAAGGCATGACAGAGGGAAAGACGGTGTTATTAGTGAAGGGGCGCCCCGCGGTCTGAGCGTGTATGTTTAGGGCTGCGCTGCGGGGCGCCGCGCGGCCGGCGCGTTCGCTTGCCCACTTATTGAAAGCAGCCAATTTAAATTTGTTATTTAAACAAACACTCGCCAGACAGGATAATTGAAATTAGAAAGGTAATTTGTGTTGAGTAAATTTATCACCCCGAAGCTACCGATTACTATTAATAGTGAGATGTTCTTATGGTGTTATTTAAAACACTTACATCAAGTAGGCAGTAAAGCAAGAACTTGCTTAACAAACTGCAACAAAGTCCCTAATGTATATTATTGTAGCATAAGTGTTAGTATTGTAGATATCAAATATCTTGTGATAACTTGATAAGATACGCAAAACCCATTATTTGCTTTTTGGAATTGTTTCAGTAAAGTTAATTTACCGATGTATGTATACGTAGTATCTTGTCAGTAATATTTCTCATTAATACATGTTCATAGGACTGAGGACACATTGCAATCGCACATCTCCTCTATTTTACAGCTCCATGTCATGTGAGTCAAAAGCTTAATACCAAAGTTTCCGAGCTGAGCAACAGATGGCGTTAGGAACCAGTTTAGGAATATAAATTTATGAATTCAATTTTTCACCGAGAGCAATGTAGTGATCTAGGTTCAATTTTGCGTAATAATAAAGCAGTGAAAAAACACAAAGACTGCCAAATTAAACATTTTTTTACTCAGAATTCATTGCGGGTGAATAAAATTGTATTTGTTAATTGTTAAATTGCTATTTTTTTATTTTCTCGCGAAGTGAAAACTATAGTGTATCTTGGGTCTAAACGCCATATTACCCCTCAAACAATTTTCCCTCACTTCGTTCGGGAAAATAACCATTACGTGGTACTACGGCCTACTGGAGTCAAACAATCTACTATACCTATCTATTACTAATTACTGCATGACTGTAACTGACAGTTTTTACGGGGTGAACTTCAAGGCCTACCGCGAAAATCTAAATACGCAAATTTCGTACGATTGTATTGGAGACTTTTTAACTGGAGTAAAAGAGAAAGATGCTCGAAATGTTTGACTCGAAATTCGCGGTAGGCCTCAGCTCGGTGTAGAATCATAAAATAAAATGACACCTTATTATATCATTCGTCACCTCAATGCAAAATATTATTTTATTGTGAATATTGGTAAGGCCCTAAAACAATGTTAAGTATGTTTATAGACTACTTAAATGTGTTGAATTGAAAGTGCTTTCGTATTTGAGGTTTCCTTTTGCTGTATTTGTTTGTGAGCGTTACAGTATCATCATTCTCCAATTTCTCCATACTAGATCTGTCCAAGAAGACCCAGGACTGCCATGTAAGTTATTGATATTCCAGCTAAGTAGTTTTGTATTGTTGATTAACGAAAATATTATAAACCACAAAATACAAGTCTGGCCAAGTGGGTATAGATAGAGTGACCCTGCCAATCTTGCGACGGTCCTGGGTTCAAATTCCAAGAAGGGCATTTATATGTGTGATGTGCACAGGTATTTGTTCCTGAGCCATGGGTGTTATCTATGTATATAATGATTTAATTGTATATTAAGTATATAGCGTTGGTTTAGTACTCACAACACAAGCCTTGTTGAGCTTACCGAGGGGCTCGGTCAATATGTGTAAGAATGTCCTGTAGTATCTATTATATACATATTTGTATGAAATAGAGCGACGGTAGAGTGTATGCTACCATATACAATAGAGAACTAATAATACCTACCGACATTAGTAAAACGTTGACAATAGGGAGAAAATGCAAATATATATGTATTTGTTTTGCAATGTGCCTTAATTACTTAAACGTCCTATAATATACACACAGCTTACGAAACAATCGACATAAGAAAGCTCTTAGCTTAGATGTAGGTATAATATAATCATACAATACAATATACCTACTTAGACAAAAAGGTACCTACGCTAAGGTAGCTGGTAAGCTTGGTGATTGATAGACAGCAGCAGCCGACCCTTTTTTATTGTATCTAGATGGCGACAGGCTAGGGTTTTAATATACATACCTATGCTCTAGATGTACCTATAGTCCACAGTACTTGACAAAATATATGTTTCCCTGATCAATGTAATTTTTGTTTTGTCAAAAATTTTATCAGTTACTGTTCTTACCGCTATTTTTATTCATACTTACTTACGAGTATCAAGAGGAGATTTGATACATTTAAATTTTTCACCACCCGCATCCCAGGTAGCTCGACGCGTCTTGTCACGGCCAGTCACAACACACCGTCGTCACACAACTGATTTCTGAAACGATAAAGGTTTTTAGGTCCGGGATGTTTTATTTCGTGTCTGCTAATTTGCCGTGCTAATCAGATGTGATTTATTTTTTGCCCCTGTTTTTGTGGTTTGTTATTTATTGTTTAAAGATGTTTGGAATTATGTGTCTTAATTAATTAAGATTACATTAGTGAACTTATGTACATTTTTATATTGGGTAACTTCAAATGCTTAGTACCTACTAAGTAGGTATGCTTCCACCTGACGAAAGCTGATAAAAATACTTACTTAAGAAGATGCACGTCACCAAAATTCATAACAGAAGATGATGTTGCGTCATGACGTCATCTACTGAGCCCATTTATTGCAAATCGTAGGTATTTTCATATTTATAAAATCAGATAGAGCTATATGTGAATCGTTAACGCAGATTAACGTTAAGTTTTCTAGTTCGTGGCGAGTTTGATGACACGCGATGAGAGTCAAGCAGACTAGTGGCGCAGGCAGCGCGCAGCGGAGCGTGCCCCGCAATCTGATGTCGGCATCTCGCAATCAACGATTCGTTCCGGCGGCGGGGGGAGGGGGCTGGTCCATTCTCACGTAAATAATTACCGGCGAGTCTCAAATTACAAGGCGCCGCGGTTGCCGATACATATTCATCACGTGTTCGCGCCGCGCGTGACAGCTTCTTCAGGCTCTGGGCGGCCAGAGGCTATTCCCATGATCAGATGCAGTGCTGGCCTCTGTGGGACCAGTGTAAGTTTAATCTCTAAAGCCAGGGATAGACTAGGAGTCAAATGTCCGGCGACAATTGTCGGCGAGATATCAAACGAACGAGACCGACAAGTCCGACGACTTCGCCAGACACTTGCAGGCATAGTCATGGCTTGTCGGGCGAATGTCCGGCTACGTAGAATCTATGTCACCCGACGTCGCTGGCGATACGGGTTGCAGGACATTTGTTCCCTAGTCTATCCCTGGCTTAATAACGTTTCATTAGCAAAGACGTCTACCACCGCACGAAAGACTCCCTAAAAAAAGCTAAAGTACATTTTACTACCTTTAGGTATCCTTATAACAGTTCCTTACGATCTAGGCCAGATCTTCGAACAGACCTACAGTTACCACCGTTCGTTGTTACATGAAACAATAAATATGCACAATTACCGCAGGTCCTATTATAATGGCTGAATCAAGTCGATCATTAAAAAACTGCGGGAATGAGGCCAGCTCGCTTCGTTGGTCGCTCTTCGCTGGCTTTCTTAAAGCGGACATGACTTAGGATGCATCAGATACATGCTTCGCGAAATGTGCCTTGTAATTTATTATTAAATATAAACACGCGGAAAAACGAAACATGTATTAATATGAGATATGCGATAGTTAGCTGGTACCTAAATTTCCCATATATGAATTTCCCTAAACCGAAGTCGTTGTTGTGAGGTTGCACACGGGTCTCCAAAAATAGCCTTCAATAATATCTTACATGACAGCCTCCTAGCCTAGTTGGTGTTATATATGTAATAGTGGGTAGATATAAGTTGCTAAGCGCCTACCTGAGGGTGGTTAGTTCTTTGTAATGTCAGTCCCGAAATAGATACGATTAAGTGCACACGGTGTTTTACTGCTGCTCCTAAACATCCCTAAGGACCTCCACAACTACCCCTAGTGGCATATACAATAATCTGGCGACGAGTCGTGATCGAATCAGCGAGTGCGCGAGCGTGGTTGAGTGTTATCTTGTGAGAACAGAATGGCAAAAATGTCGGTTGGCAAGATGGACGCGTTCGATCGGCACAAAGACAATTGGGCGACATACGTGGACAGGCTAGAACAATATTTTATAGTTAACGATGTTCAAGATGACCGCAAGGTACCGTTATTAATTACAGCGATGGGAGCAGAAAGTTACGATTTATTAGTGACCTTGTGTACTCCGACTAAACCGTCAGAAAAAGCCTACAGCGAACTTGTCAAACTTATGTCGAATCATCTACAGCCGCGACCAAGTGTTTTGGCGGAGAGGTACAAATTTCGTCAACGGAAGCAGTCAAAACATGAGTCTATTGCGGATTTTATTGCGGATTTGCAAAGGTTAACCAAGTACTGTGATTTTGGTACATGGTTGGATGATAGCCTGCGGGACCAATTCGTGTGTGGATTATATAGCGAGACTATTCGGCTGCGGTTATTTACAGAGACCGACTTGAAATTCGCTAAGGCTAAGGATCTGGCTATAGCAATGGAGGCAGCAGAAGTGAATGCGGCAGCGGTAGAAAATCGGGGTCGTCCGTCGGGCAACGAAACGACAGCGCCGTGTTTTGCGATAGCTAACGACAAGGATTCCGGTTTTAAGACGCCATCATGGAAAACCCGATTTTATCCGAAACGAACCGAAAACGTTAAATCTGGAGGTAATGCAGTTAACCGAGTGTCACCGAAGGGACAGCGGCCGACCAATGGCTACCGGACATCTGGGACGGCGGGATCAGCTGACAGCAGCCGCGCGCAATTAGGTCAAGGTCAAACTAGGTGCTCAGCGTGTGGAGGTGCGCACGCGGCTCAGACGTGCAAATTTCGTGTTTATGTCTGCCGCGTTTGTAACCAGGACGGACACTTAAAAAAATGTGCCCGAGATTAGTGAAGTACACTGGACATAACTACGTCGAGGATGAGTATTCGGAGGAGGAAGAATATGAGTTAGAGGTAAATCTTTCGTTTGTTAAAGAAGATAGTTTGAGTAAATATAAACCGTTATATTTGACCCTGAATGCTAACAATCACGAGCTTAGTATGGAAATTGATACGGGGAGTGCTATAAGTTGTGTTAGCCCCGAAGTTTATGATAAATATTTTTCAGATTGTGAGATAAGACCAGCGTACCTCCGATTAAGATATTATACGGGGGAAACAGTCCGTGCATTAGGAAAAATTAAACCAATTATTAAGTACAAAGATCGCGAGTTACCACTCGATTTGTATATTATAAAAGATGGCAAAACCAATTTGTTAGGAAGACAATGGCTGGTGGAATTAGGAATTTTTAGGGGTTTGTTCGAGTTGTGTTCCGTAAATAATGTTAAAACGACTGGTGATTTTAGTTTGGCAAATTTTAGTTCCAGATTTAAGAATGTGTTCGCGGAGGGCCTAGGGAGGTACAACGGCGGGCTGGTGTCGCTGCGAGTGCGGCCGGACGCGCGGCCCGTGTTCCTGCGCGCGCGCCCGCTGGCGTACGCGCTGCGCGGGCCGGTGGAGCGCGAGCTGGAGCGGCTGGAGCGCGACGGCGTCATCACGCCGGTCGAGACCTCCGAGTGGGCCACGCCTATTGTACCGGTGGTCAAGTCGGACGGAACTATACGCATCTGCGGGGATTATAAGATAAGTCTTAACAAGCATTTAGAGGTGGACCGTTTTCCTTTGCCTAGGGTCGAGGATTTGTTTACGAAATTGCATGGAGGTCAGAAATTTAGTAAAATCGACCTTTCTCAAGCATATGCTCAATTGGAATTGGATGATACGGCGAGATATACAGTTATTAATACACACAAAGGACTATTTAAATACAACCGATTAATTTATGGTTTATCCTCGAGTCCAGGTATTTTTCAAAGAATTTTAGAGCAGATGTTCGCAGATTTGCCAAAAGTGGGAGTGTTCCTAGATGACGTGGTCATAACGGGCGTGGATGACAAGGAGCACATAGAAAACTTGCATAAAGTTTTTGAAAGGTTGGAAAAATACGGGTTAAAAATCAAAAAAGAAAAGTACTCTTTTCTTGCCAACTCAATCACCTATTTGGGTTACGTGGTAGATAAAGAGGGACTCCACACATGTCCTAAAAAGGTTAGAGATATTTTAAATGTAACAACTCCTAGTAACGTGTCCGAATTACGATCTTTTCTTGGAATGGCAACGTACTATGCTAAATTCGTGAGAAACATTAGTACAATACTCACACCTCTATATGAATTATTAAAAAAAAATGTTATATTTGAATGGTTGCAATTATGTGTGAGGGCTTTCAATGAAGTTAAGCAATTGTTAGCTCCCAGTGAGGTGCTGGCCCACTACTCGCCGGAACTTCCGCTGATCCTGACGACGGACGCCAGCAGTGTGGGCGTGGGCGCGGTGATTTCGCACGTGTGGCCGGACGGCACAGAGCGCCCCATAGCCTACGCTTCAAGAGTGTTGAACAGTGCGGAGAAGGCGTACTCGCAGATAGAACGAGAGGGACTGGCCATTATCTATGGGGTTAAAAAGTTCCATCAATATTTATACGGCCGCCGATTCGTTTTGAAAACTGACCACAAGCCGTTGGTAACGATATTCGGAGACAAGGCCGGAATCCCAGTGATGGCAGCCAGCTGCATGCAAAGATGGGCAATCATATTAGGAGGATATCAATATGACATCGAGTATGTAAATACGACTAAAAATGGGGCCGATGCCCTCTCCCGACTACCACCGAGAAGGCCAAGCAGTAATCAGGCTAATGAAATAACGTATCTGAATTTCGTACAAAACTTTTTACCCATCACTAGCCAGGATGTACAAAAAGCAACAGAGAAGAATGTTTTATTAAGACAAGTACAAATGTACATTAATGGAGGATGGCCAGCGTATTGTACTAGCGACGAATTAAAACCATTTTTCGTCAGAAAACAGGAACTGTACGTAGAAGGAGGCTGTATTATGTGGGGTTATCGCATGGTCATTCCAGAAAACTTAAGACATAGTATTTTAAAGGAACTACACAGCAGTCACCAAGGGATGGTCAAGATGAAGAGTGTCGCTCGTAGTTTTGTTTGGTGGCCAAATATTGATAATGACATTGAAACATTAAGTCGAATGTGCGCCATTTGCGCGGTCGAGGCTGCAGCCCCACCGCGAGTTAAATCTCAACCCTGGCCATACTACTCAGAGCCGTGGAGCAGACTGCACGTGGATTTTCTAGGACCTTACGAGGGCAGAACATTTTTTGTTTTAATTGACTCGACCACTAAATGGATTGAGGTATTTCTGATGACCAGAACAACAGCAAAGGCAGTGATTAAAGTGTTACGGGAGACCTTTGCGAGATTCGGATTACCAAAACAGGTAGTCTCCGATAATGGGCCACCATTTACTAGTCAAGAGATGCAAGATTTTATGAAATTAAATGGAATAACACACACATTTACGGCGCCGTACCATCCAGCATCAAACGGTGCCGCAGAAGGTGCAGTTAAATTATGTAAGGGAGCTATAAAAAAGGCGATTAGAGAAAATCAAGACATAGAAGAGACGTTACAAACTTTCTTACTAAATTACCGTAACTGTGAGCAAGGTACCACGGGCGAAACACCAGCGAGGTTACTACAGAAAAGATCGCTCCGGTCTAGGTTGGATCAGTTAAGATCTTCGGGCGTAGTAGAAAACAGAGTACATCGCGCACAACAAAAACAAATCGAATCGGCAGGAGGCATCCTATCCAAGCAAATGAACGAAGGAGATCCAGTATGGATACAGGAATTTAACGCAAGGAATAAGTGGGTACCGGGAACGGTATCGAAAGTTAGTGGCTCTCGTAACTACGTAGTTGCAAGGGAAAACGGCACCACCTGTAATAGGCATCTAGATCAGTTAAAATCGCGTATAGTCTATTGTTTTCCAAGCTCAGTTCCTTCCGACAGCACCCGCAGGTGCCACCCGCCCTTGTGCCGGTGTCGCCGGGCTCCCCGGCCGCGCCCGCCGCCCCGGCGCCGCCCGCGCCCGCCGCGAGTCCGGCCTCGCCCGCAGCGACACGTGCCCCGCCCCGGAATTAAAACGTATACAGAACCCGCCCGTGCGTTATGGTTTCGAGATTGATTGAACCCCTAACCTAGTAATAAGTAGTTATTACATAAGCAAACAATGATTTCCAAATTAGCCAGTAAGTCAAGTATTACACGTATACCGTGTAATAGTCATTCCTTAATCTTAGATTATTGTATACTTTAAACTAATATGTATACCTTTTTGTAGGTTTTATGTTAATTGCTCTAGTTTATATTTAGCGTAACTAAACTATACATGTATAGATTAAGAAAAGGGGTATTATATATGTAATAGTGGGTAGATATAAGTTGCTAAGCGCCTACCTGAGGGTGGTTAGTTCTTTGTAATGTCAGTCCCGAAATAGATACGATTAAGTGCACACGGTGTTTTACTGCTGCTCCTAAACATCCCTAAGGACCTCCACAACTACCCCTAGTGGCATATACAATAGTTGGTAGTGACCCTGTCTACCGGGTTCGAATTCTGACCAGGGCATTTATTTGTGTGTTTATTACTTTTATTAGACTTGTACGTATTTGGGTTATGGTCGTCGACAATATGTTTATTGCCTAAGTATGTACAATACAAGCTTTATTAGAGCTTGGAACTTAGGTGGGTTTTGTAAGGTTGTCCCAAAATTATTATTTATTTACTTACTGTGGCCACAAGCGTAATTATGACATGTTCTATATACGTACGAAAAAGATTGTGTCAACTATTTCACGTATAGTGTGAAAACTTTTTGCTTACGACTGACTAAAATATATAATAAGAAACGAAAATAAACATTTATGGATTTAGTGTTGGGTTTTTGCCATAATCCGAGGCGTTAAAAGAATAGGTACATTTAGGTAAGGTTTTATTAAAAAATTAAAATCCTATTAAAAAATCCTTGTTTTTTCTAATCAGATATAGAACACGATACCGAAATGGACCTAACGCACCACATTGCCAGCTCAAAATCCGGCACTGGTCTTCCAGTCTGGATATACGTTCATGACTTAAAATGATTACTAAAACCGAATTACCTTTAACAATATCCACGTACATTTGATCTAGTCGCATAATGCAAGTTTCTGATTTATGCAGTTACCTACATTTGCATAAAGCTTATAGCGCATCGCACATCCAGCCGAATTTGTAAGAGGCTCATGGTCTGACGGTCGCATAGCGAGGAAGGCCGCCATGCCTATTCATGAGCTGCAACGGCTGCGGCCGCATTTGAATAAATACAATTATGTAACTTGTTTGTTTTACTCGACCCACGGCTGCGACCCGGCGGGACACATTCCTCTCATACAGACTCCGCAACCCGATACCCTCAGTCTCCGGAAATCCCATTAAATTGCTTAATAGCCGGCTGCAATATTGTATATTTCGCGGTATGTATAAATTACGATCAATGTAGGTAATCCTCCTTAGCGTTTCCAGTGTTGCCACTGTTCCAATGTGTATTGAATATCTGGAATGTGGCTTTTTCAAGTGAGTGTGGTAACCTGATTCTTAGATCTTAGCTGGTGTCTATAAGCCTTGGACGCTTGGAGCACTAAAGCTTTTTACATGATAATGAAAGAACTTTACTGCCTGATGTCATAAGGTCTCAAGAGTACATACTTAGGTAAGAAACTACCTTTACCAAACCTCAGAACTCCTCATTGCAGCTAGCAATCACGAAGAGGGGTCAACTTCGTCCGTGCATAAATTGGCATCGGCCTGTTTAACGTAACAGCGATATGAAAGCTTCCATCTCCGGATATCCATTAGCTGCATAATAGCCGGCAGATCAGGCAGATGCAATATTGAAAATTTCGCATTTAGGATAATATTCAAATTGCGATTGATGGTGATATTCGGCAGCGGACGGCGGCGGCTCAAAGGCCCCGCGAGCCGCGCTGTTATTATCCCACCACCGTCGGCTCTCACCTATCTTATTTCTTTTTTTGACGCCTTCCTCTCCTTCTTTCCTCCTCAACCGAGCGAGACCTCCTCCGTCACTTATGCCAAATTCCTCTCATGGGCGTTCCCTTGACGATTTATCATTTAGCGTTGCCTACAGCATTATTTGAAACGCATCAAAATCGAGCTTGTGGAAAATTTGTCGGCAACAAAATTAGTACTTCTCTCAGAGTGCATAATTTATCGTTTATGCCACATCCGGCGCTCCGAGTTCTAATTAGAAATTCATTGACGCTGATGATCTTTCGTGCTGTAGCAGATAACGTTATTAATTCGATATTGATTACCTCCCCTTCCATGCTCATGACATTCATCTGTCTTCGAAACTGGTACTTTTAATCGCGTTTCGTGTATTACAAGTTGTTTATAAACATGCACAACGTTTAATTATAATCACCTGCAATTAAGTACTTATCGATAGCCATTTAGAAAAATACACCAAGGGCAGGGGGTTCTTAATACTTTTGAAGACGGACCTACTTTTAGCTCAGATAAAAACCTTGTGATTTGCTGTCAAATACAAAAAAGACGATGAATCCCTTAAGAGATCTTATGGACCATAACGTGTGTTACCTACTACCAGAACTAAAGTGGGTAACATCATTAATAGTAGCAGTGCGTTAATAATAATATGATCCGATCTCTGCCGGCTTATTGAGAAAAGAAAAGCCACATACCTACTGGCTACGGTTTGCCTAAGTAAAAATATGCTTCTTCCTCCCGCCACTGTTGAATACAAACTGAAGATTCGAATATTACCTTACACAATCAAGGAAGAAAATTATGAGACACGTTATTATTGCTCTACAAATAAGATAGTGTCAGAAAACGACATTTTATTGCAGATTACTGTTCGAAAGAGAATATTATAAAATGACAGTAAATCTTACGCTACTTTCAAGTGGTAGTGTATCCTGATACTGACCATATTTTTTTCTTGTCAGCGCTATGCAAATCGAGCCAATAAGTTTAAACATGTCGTGTATTAACATAAAATATGAAATATTTCATTGTCACGCACCGGAGTGGCAAGGAGTCCTCGTATGGGCGGAGACCTGTCTCGCGACTCGCACGAACAATGATCATTCCATCGCATTGTTCACTAATGGGCAGCCTTAAACAAACACCTTGTTGGTATGTGAGTTAGTAGCTTTGTTTGGGGCTCATTAAGCTACGCGGAATAGGAAATATACACTGTAAACTGTAAGCTACAACTAAAAAAGTTAACAATAAGAGCGCAGTTGGTAAAAAATAAAAAGTCTATTTGAATATCATTAAAGTATAAATAATTTAGATTGAGGAGGTAAGTACAAGTACTCACTCACAAATTTAATAAAACAATTAAAACTAGATGCTCTATTAACATTATTTTCCTATACTATCCATATAAACAACGAAAACCAACATCCAAGTAGCTATGAGTATCCATATAATTAAACACTTTGCAACTCTAATAGCAATAATATACAAGACCGATAGATTTCTAAGGACAGAGATGAGGTTAGACCATCAGATGTCAGATCAAACAACTCACAACATACAATAAATCAAACATAAACTAATTAGGAACAGTAGTTATGATAGCGATACGTTACGCCGCGGTCTCCTAATCCGATTTGGATGCCCCCCGACAATGGAACAAGCCGAATGTTTATTTGCACAAGATATTTGGCCACTTCCCCGCCGGATCAAACAGAAGGGGAGCGCGAATAGATAAAGTGAGGCTAATAGGAGGGGCGGAGATGCGAGATCTATCTACAATAATTGTGTGACTTAGAGGGATTATGGAACTTGAAGCGAGTCGCAATCGTAACTCGAGGCACGGGGATGTTGGTGCGTTTTATTATGCTAACTGGCGGGGCAAGGCTAATATGATTAGCGTTACTATACATAAATAAATAAATGTTTTAGGACAAACTTACACAAACTCAAGGGCGGATCCACCGTTGTGGGCGCGAACCCTAATAGACTTGTGAGGTCTTACGATTTCTTAGACAGCAGCATGAAGATACCTGTTTAGTGACCACAACCTTTTTAGGGGGCTCCATCCGCGCCCAAACTGACCTAGTCCTACAATAAACTCAATAAGGTTGTTTTGTTGGTTGTACTAGACTAGGTTGTAAATACTCATGTACCGAATAGAGGCCCGAAATTGAAATTATGTATTTCAACACGGCACGTGGGCAATCTTAGGAATAAATGGGAATAGGTCTATCTTTGGCGCAGGCATCTTAACTACCTTTGTATTTAAGTATGGAGGAAGATGCCCGAAATTATCGAACTTTGATTTTCGCGGTAGTCATTCTGGTGGTCCTCGGAACTCCTGGTTTACCTGGAAGTTTATGTGTGTGTTTTAGAAATATTAGTTCCGGAGTCTTAATGGACGTATGTATAGAGAATTGCCAAAATGTTGCAATACTTGCATTACGATAAATCAATTCAACTAAAATACATTGAAGTTCACAATATTGACGTGTTGTATCCGGAAATTGCAATAAAAAACAAAGACGTCTACTCCTTTGTTGCGCCCACAACACGACCATAAATAAATCGAATTGTTTAGCCATTCAAAAACCTCTAAACAACATTAGGGCTGAATGAGTAAATTGACACTTTGTCACCGTGGTCGAGAAAAGGCACCTCCGGGCTCGGCGGGCGGAGGGCATACAGCACACGCCACGGGGGTCTGGTTCTCATTTTTTGACTTCGCCTCAAATATCTACTTTTTTCAACGGATTTTTTCTTTTAGTAGTAATATTCTTATCATAAAAATATGTAAATGACCAAGGCATTGTAAACTAGATTCACGTGCCATTTATTTTGTGGTCTTAAACCAAGCTATGAGACTCTAGTGTAAGTTTTTTTGACGTAAAAAAACGTCTCGTACGCAGACTGAACGCGGGAACTGCGCGTTCGTGACGTAAAGTTACGTTAAAAACTTACACACAGGGCTCGGAGTGTCAGTTTTTAACGTAATATTACTTTACCATCGCGTTAGTGTTTCCCATATAAATAACATTATCACTTACGCGTTCGAGACGTTTTTTTACGTCAAAAGAAACTTACATTAGAGCCTCGGGCTCTGAAGCTTTTCACGCGTTAACAAAGTCTCCGAATAATTGAGGAATGTACCTACATTAAAATAAACATTCCGACGAATTGAGAACTTTTAATACCGACTAGACGATTACTTATCTATGTTGGTACCTATGTAGACAGGTTCTGATCCAACGAATGAATATTGCAATATTTTGGAATATTATTTCAATACATGTCTTAGAATGTCTTTCTTAGAATGCAGTATACTAAAAACAAATACTCATTTCAACGAAAGTAACTAATGTCATACGTGATGCACAAATGTCTAACTGTATGACAATACGACTGCTGACATTACACCAAAAAAGCAAACAAGCGGCAGCTGTTCGCGAAACTTGTAAAGTTTATTATTCCATTATTTAATTTGTCGTTACATTGTGCCGCTGCCGCGGGTAATGTTTCCGTATTTTTGATTTACATGCGGAATCCGGACAGAAGTCAACTTCTGACAGTGTCAACATGTCATTGCGACAATGGCCGTCACATGTCAGGCGCTGTCAATCGCGGAGCATGAGAAGGAAGCGGGCCCGGGGGACCTCGTGGGATCAACGGTACCGGACTGTCAAAAGAATTCAAATTCGTTTACGAATTCCAACGCCTGATGAAGGATTGGTCCCATAGCGACTTTTAAGTTGTCTTACGGGAAATTGTCCGGCGATTGTAAAGTAGCCGGTGTCTATAAAAAAGTCAGCTCATTAAACAAGTAAGCTGCTCTTTACAAGCGGTGTATGTTCGTGGCTACCGGCCAGCTTATTCTATTAAATACCAGCACAGAAGCATTTTATCATTTGCGTGCGGTGCGTAAGTGAAGGCAGCCGGATAATATTTTAAACTTGTTAAGTTCCTTTCTGGGGTTACTATTAACTATTTTAATTTACGATCTGTGTACATTGCGATGATGTATAGACAGTTATTTTCGCCCCATTTGTAGCATTCATTGTGTGCGCTCACACCCAGTTGAAAACGACAAAGGCTAGTAGAATATGAAATGGTGTTTGTATTGCGGGACGAGTCCGCAAACAACGAGGGCCGGAGGAACACAATAACTGATTAATGGCCGGTTTTTGTTATCATTCTCCGGTCTTTACGCATTTTGTGGCCTCGTTTCACGGTTTAATTTTATCAGTTAAAATAATGATAGACCGTGAAATTTTCTTAAAATGCAGCGCGAGCCACGATTTCAAGTGAAAAAAGTCGAATGGAATTAGTTTCAAAATTTTACTATTAGACAGATACTTAAAACGTATTAACGATGAACCATAAAATCAGCTCATAAAGTGAAGTGTGCGATGTTGGAATCCACATAAAAGTATTGGGTTATGGGTTGGTCGGATAGATTGGACCTTCGCAGCGTGAGAGTAGGTTTTTTGGCTATTAAACGCGCGTTTTTTGTGTCGCGCGTTAACTGTCGCCTTATCGCCGTGTCGAGTTGTCGACGCCTCCACCGCCTCCGCGGTCGCCGCAATCAAAACACCGTTGAGTCGGTCATTAAAAATGATATAAAGGTTAATTTACAATGTTGCTGCGGCCCCGCGACGATCGAGCGCGTTGTTCAGCGTCTCCATTCTAAATCTATCGATAATTAACATAAACCTATTGTTAACTATAATGTATAGCGTACTTATATGTATTTACTTATATATGATCTATGTTTCAGAAAAGAATTGAGTAAATTTAAGCTTTAGGTGTTCATTTGAAATACATGAGTACTTAGCTAATTTATTAGAAAGGAGCCGCTTTAAATAAAAGATTTAAAGAAATCAACATCGTCAATTACAGGATTTCGCTAAAAAAGAATAACTAGTTTTACCTACTTGCTTAATTATTGTATAATTAAATAGTGACTGGTCAATACCTTTGTTTATTAAACCTTCCCTTTGTATCACTTTGTCTATAATGATTAAAAAATTGCGCAGTTTAAAGATCAAGTCCGTAGCTACCTACAGGCGATAAGAGACTTTGTTTTATACTATATACCTAGTAGGTAGGTATTTATCACTAATTCGAAGTGTAGTCACCAGATTCTCCTGGGTGTAGTAATTTGCCACATTTCTTGGTAAATGATTGACTTCTTTTAAGCTGAGCCTTTTATTTAACTAGAGTATATTTTAATGGAGTGCCTGTTAAATAATAGTAATCAATTAATGATTAAATTATTTGGGAATCCTTTTAATCAAATATCCATATACTTAACGTTAGCATTTATGTTTTGCAGTGAATTAAGTGAATGAGCGAACGGCGCGAATCCGTGTCGCCGCAACGAGTGCACGTCGCCACGGGACGCACCTTGTTTACGAGTCTAGCACTTCCACTACAATGATTTACGAACCATAAAAACGGGGACACAACGCATTAAAAGATACAAAAGGTGCTAAAGAAAAAGTAATATATTTTAAGTCAGAGCGAACGGATATAAAAGTTTGGTGAAATATATCAGCTTTAGTGTTGTGAGTGTTTGTTTATAGCGCCGATTACGCACGCCTCTCCACGCGAGGCTCAATGGCGACATTCGTTACGACCGTTCTCACGTCCCAGCTCTCCTTGCTTAGTGTAACAAGACATGTGTTACGCTAATGTTGGGTTTTAAGTTCCAGTGCCTTACAGGTTCACGTTTACTTTCATAAACTTCATTAGGTTTCAGTAATATTAAATGTACCTACTGAATTATTTAGGATGGAATTTGGCGTCAAGCGGAAAAACGGGGACATAAAACATTTAAAGTTGCGTAAAGCAGGGTACCGCAACCCGACACCTCGTCATCGCTCGATCCTCGTTAGTCTCCGTCATTTGTTTTTTCAAGGGAGCTTTCACCGGCTGCGCCCGAGTGACGACGACTACCGCCTTACACAAAAAATCAGCTAAACGTATTCGTACGCAATAATCTGTTGGGATTTATTCCGACCGCGTCGGCCACCCACGTGGTCCCCGTATTTCTTCCTGAACGAGCTAACTTCATTATTGTGGCGTGAGATACAATAGTTAAGCGCACGATTTATAAGGCCAACACGTTGACTTCTGTTTATAGCTGACGGGGGGGCGGAGGCGGGGATTATGCGTCTGCGCAGGGATTTATAGCCGTATTCGATAAAAGCTTAAATACTCTCAAGTGGGAATTATTCAATGGAAGGCGATTGTGCTGCTGGCCATTGTGTGGTGGACGCGGGCGGGAGAGGTGCTCGATGGGCCGCGAATAGACTCCTCGCGTGCCTCCGGGGTCGTATTAGCCAAGATGATGATCGTTTAGAAAACGCAATCAGAACGAAAGTAATTACTAGATCGAATTGTAAGTTACGTCTTGTTATCCACACCTAAGTACATTATATTGGTTTGATAGCGTTTACTGATTATAAACGATATTATCTAGACTACGTCCCAGTTCCTCCTGTATCAGCTACATATATCTCCTTCCGAACAGATGTTCTTAAACTTCCCGTGTTATAATTATATTCATCACTACTTTTAACTATTTAGGGTTCCGTAGTAAACTGGGAAGCAACTTTGTCTGTCTGTCTACGTATCTCCGGCTATGTTCAGTGAATATTAGAGACCTAGGTTTATGTACCTAAATCAATCACGCGAATAAAAGGTAAAAATAAATAGGTCTCTCTCAAATGTAGGGGTATAATATTAAACATTTTCAGAAATAACTTAAGAATTCTGGAAGTTAAAAAAAAAAAACTTATCAACCACATGTCCAAAAAATATTAACCTTATTAGACAATTTCAAGAAAATTAATTTAGAACTTGTCCGGTTTAACCGTTTTTGAGTTACGGATCGAAAACTATACGGAACCAACACTGTACATGGGCCGACATGCTCTTGGTCATTTTTAGGTAAGTACTGTAGATCTATACATTTATAAACTAACGCAAATAATTTAATTGGTTCCTATATCCATTTAGGTACTTATTCTGAAGTGTTTGGACACTTTCAAGTATTTCAGCGATAGGATAGATTCTATAACATTTAAAATGTTTAAGCAAATAATTTGATAAATCTCTTTCGCACAACCTGAAGCACTCGGACCATTAGAAAGTGCTTACGCTGGCAGTTTAAACAGGCTCAGTAACACGAGCCAGCTTAATGAGGGATTATCGCCCATTTCCCAGGTTTCACCTTACAAATCGTCCGACCAGGCGCGCCCGGCCACGCGTTCGTCTACAGTCTACACTGGTTATAGATTATGGGCGATTTTTCCCGCGCGGTTAGCTTTCACGAGGCCTCGTTAGTTGGGAAAGTCGGAAATTTGTTTTTTCACACAAGGCTCCGTTAGAATTTTGATGGAAATTGGCAGACAGACTATGTTTCAGAGCGGAGTCTGCTACTAGCAATAAATATTGATTCGAAAGACTTATTAGGTACAGGGTAATTATAAATGCTTGTCAAACCTAACGTAGCTCTTGATATATTTCGTTCATTTTGCTCTTTCTGTAATTTTCGTTTGTTAGAAAATTAAAAAAAAAATATGTAGGTATATCTATTTTGTTATTTTTTAGTTAAGTATTTCGTATATTATATTGTACCTACTAACACTAAGTAAATAAGTCTGTAACTAACACTCTATGGATATTATTCTGAATTAAAGTTTATATTATTAATATTAAATATTGACAATAGTTAACATTTGATTTATAAGACAGCAAAGTTAGTGTTTACCCTCTGGTACTGATATTGAATCGAGTTAGTGAAAGATTCCAGTTCAAAGGAATGTAGAGCATTGGGAGCGTTTCAAAGTACGAGAGGGGAACACACTTTGCTGACGAGTGAAACACTATTATTCACCTCACTACCGGAAGGTAAAATTTAACTCTAAAACATAAAAAAAAAATTTGGTATCTTTTATTTATCAATCAAAAACATTAAATCAAATAAAGACTTCCAACCAACTAACGTCTACAGTTTTTTTTTTTATGACAAAGGTGGCAAACGAGCAGACAGATTGTAAGCAATTACCGTCGCCCATGGGCACTCGCAACACCAAGGGAGTCACAAGCGCGTTGCCGACCTATAAGTGGGTTGGAGCTCTGGGAACCTTATTCACCATCAGGAACACAACACTACATACCTGAAAGGTAGCAGTGCTATTATGGCTGTGGTCTTCTGTAAGGAGGAGGTACTTCCCCAGTTGGGCTTCTCCAGATTCAAGCGTGATGGTACTTCGCTGTGCCCTACCTCTCATTGTTATTACTTTGCACTTTTGTGACTAAAATACAAATTTGCTATCTGTTATTAAAAATAAAACAGTTATTTCCGAACTAGTGAGGTTTGAACTCCTATAGGTATTTAATGTTTAATTACGCCATATTTTGTTGATATGATATCATCATATCAGTGTGTTTACTTCGCACGACAGCGATTTTTTATTAGCTCGATATACTTTTTCTACAATGAGATACAATTTTTTGCTCATTCTTACTAATGAAGCTAAAACCTATTAGTCTTCTACCGTAGTCATTAACTATTTACCTACCTCATGCATGCATGAATAAAATGTGTGTTGAAAGAAAATGTAAGGAAAATGGCCAAGTTAATTGAAAATCGTACCTAACTACATATTTCAAGGCACTTTATTGAATAAACTTTGTTTTTTTTTTCAACCCCCGTCCGCTCCGCCCGTACGTTCAAACAACAAAGCTTCTTAATCTCAGATTACCTCTAAAAATAGGCCCCCTCGCCCTAGCACCCTACGCACCTAAATCACTTTCTTTTTAAACCTCCTGCTTGTGTCTGTGGGAGTGGCTATCATGAGAGGCTTCTTCCACGTGCCTAATACCGAATATGTACTTCTTGTACAGTCGACGACATATTACAGTTATTACAAAGGATTAAGGTGAAAAAGTGTATACATATCTTTGTCATCGACTGTACAGAGCGTCATATAGTTGGTAGCATACAAAGTACTCATAAAGTTTAGTACTCCATAGAATTTATATGGTGTACCAAACTATTTGACTACTTTGAATACTGACCAACTGTATGACGCTGACTATACGCCGTTGTAACATGGAAAAAAGTGTTAACATATTTTTGACAACGACTGTACTTAGAGCAACCCAAAGGTGTCTAGTTTTACATATGTAGTTTTAAATGTGCACCTTCAAATTTCGCAAAAAGAACCATTGTCTCTGCCACTCTCAATTACAGCTTAGTTTGAGTAAAAGAGAAATATGCCCGAAATTTTATTATCGCGTTAACCCTCAAATCTTGTACAGTCGCCATCAGATATATATAGTCACAAATATCTAAACATGCACTTTACTGCCTTGATAATAGAGGCGTTGTTCAGATATTTCTGACCACCTCCACAGCTCCTGTATATCTGATGGCGACTGTACTAACTGACACATTTTCATCTTTTATTTTTGAAATTAAATAAAATATTATTTGTATATTGGCATCGTACTTAAATAGGTCCTTATTTATAATCTCCCGACTCTAGATGAAGGTTTATTCTTTTGTTTCGGGTTCAAATAATAAAATCTGGATCATAATAACCAGAAAGACAGGTCGTGTCGCTGAGTTCCCGCTCTCCAAGCCGCAACAAGGCGACATGCTGTAATCAACTTTGCAACATGCATTTGTAGTTCGCAACATGTTGCCAGCAACTTAGCAATGTGCTGATGCAACAATGTTGCTCAACAGATGTTTGCTATGAACACGGGGCTTTAAGTGTAGATGCAATCCCGTGTACGCCTGCTGGGTACTGCAACACTAGATATTTGGGTCGCCATCGACTTGATATAAAGTCAAAATATTTCATGCCCCCCCATGACTTCATACCAAGTCCTAGTTTTGGTCAGGATTGTATTTATACATACAGTCAGCAGCAGAAGTAGCTAAGCATTTGAGGTGTTCAATATGAGGTCAACACGTCTCTATTGTCAAGAGAATAAGAGCGCGTGTAGGTCATTTTGAACACTTCAATCGCTTAGCAACTTTTGCTGCTGACTCTACAATTTTTGACGTGGAGGTGTTGACTCTATAGAGTCAAATAGTATACTATTCTACTTGACACTGGCGAAATCATCGATTGATTTATTGATGGAAGCCATATTTTTTTAAAAGAAGAAGAAGAGGTGGCGGTGGAAAGGTTAAATCAAGGAGGTTAGTAAAGTAACATGTATCAATAGGAAAGCAAAAATAGATGGAAGTGTTTGTAATAAGATCCATTACCAACATACTACACGAACTAGACTAGCAAACAACTCAAACGTCCCTTACATGAGTTCTGCTATAACCAAAAAAATAATAATTCAGGCACCTAAGAAAAGCGACATGGCGCCGCCCGTTGCTCACTTATCTTTTTGCAATGTATCATACTTTACGACACGAAACTCTACATCCATACAGGCTTTTAGTAATTCATTCCGCTCTAAGTGAAATGAGAGAACAAGGCGGTTCAGGCGACGAGCGTCATGCCAGAGTCAAAAATATCGATACAGGCAAAACACCAAGATATGTATACGTGTGGTATACGTGCACTCTGTGTTCTTAACATTAAGGTTCATGGATACATATTATGGTACGTTAACCGCATCGATGTATTTGACTGTGCTAGGTGCATAGTGGTTTCCAAACTTTCAGTTGGTACAATATTTATGAATACTTAGGTAGGTGCTTTCCGGTGAAGGAAGGAGAGTTTAATCAATGGTAAATCGTTTAGTTAATTGATAATTGCGAGAATTTTTTTAATGATGACATAGATGACATACAATGGATCTTCTTCAGAATAAGTGATCAAGCGTATACCTAGATGTTCGAGGGTACAGGATTTGAACCCACGAATGCTGATGACTCGGCGAATGTGGACATTTTTTTCTTAAATTTGTATAGATTTTACAATCCGAATGTTTGAAAATGTAAAGGCTGGAACTAAAATTGGCCGTTGTTAACCATTTAAGAATACAAACGGACAGCCATTTTTCTATGACAAAGAAGCGGCAAACGAGCAGACGGATTGCCTGATGGTAAGCAATTACCGTCGCCCATGGGCAACACCAAGGGAGTCTCAAGCGCGTTGCCGACCTTTAAGGGGGTTAGCTCTGGGAACCTTACTCACCATCAGCAACACAACACTACATACCTGAGGCTCTAGTGTAATCTACTTTTGACGTAAAAAAACGCGTAAGTGATAATGTTATTTATATGGGAAACGCAAACGCGTTCGTGACGTAAAGTTAAGATAAAAACTTACACTCAGTAGGGTACTGCTTGTACACACAGCAACACTCTTAACTGCACATCGGTTGACTTTATGCCCTATATAATAAGGTCCACCAATGTGTAGCTAGGAGTGTTGTTGACTGTACTATTTTAGTGCGAACGAGATGTTCAGATAGTAAACACGATACTCGTTATCGAAAACCGTAATCATGGTACGGGTACAGGGCTCTGAAAGATAAGAGTTGACCGTTTGAGAACCTCCAGTATAAACCTTGAAATATCGCCATCTTCTACAACCCACGGGTGCGACGTCAGACGTTCCGTCCTACGCGGGTACGAATCGGGAACACCGACGGGAACAAACCCTGTGGAGTGATGCGTACAGTTGGCGACTAGTATTGCGACGTTATAGTGTTAGGCTGGCTATGCCTATCAGTGTTAGGGTTTTGACACGTACCGTCTGTACACTTTAGCCTTGCCTAAATAAAATACCTACCCATAAATCTACCCAATTTTTAAATAGAATTTTCACTACGTTATACGATCTACCAACGTATTCCATGTTGTTAATGGGGTTCACAATTTTTTGCAAACTTCACCTTTATCATCAATAATTAAGTTCCTACTGGCGTATGACATAATTCGCTTAATGTACTTAGTATCTAACATTTCCGAAATCTTCGGTCTGTGTCAAAAAATCTTAGTAGTAGTAGTGATAGTAAAGAATCTCCAATTGGTAAAAAATGTACCTATGATGGCCGCTTTTGGTGCGGTGTTTCATACGCAACTATTGATGCTGATTGTACATCCAACACCAAAGCTAAACTAGAACCTAAATCTTTTACTAATTTACTTATTATATTATGTATATGTATCCTATCAGGCCATGATGACTTATAATAGTTTATTTACGTATTTTCCTGTTCTGATACCTACCTCTATCTTTAGCTAGCCATATTACTCTTTCCGTTTCGCCATTATCATCTGCCGAAGACTGTACACGCGCAAAACAAAAGCCTATACCTACAACCCTCAGGCCTCTCTCGAACGCACATTATTTGAGAACATATGAAAAATACTGCGTGCTTAAGGGGTAATAACTCTCCGGGTGAGACATTAAGAGGCATTATGAGGCACTCGGATGTTTTTCAATTTGGTGAAATGGTGTCTACAGTTCGACTTTATGTCTGCTCGTACTGTACTGAGGTGAGGCGGTGCCTACTGTTGGAGATTTGTTAATACTTCTTACATTTGCTAGATTGCTACTTAAGTTTACAATGGCTTCGTTTTATTCTGCGTCGCCATTCATTTTGAATTATTTATCAAAAATATTTCACTTGAAGGGCGATAAAGTGAGCCATGAAATGCTGTAGCGAGTCATATATGAAAATATTCTTCCGGGACTATAAATAATGGGAAGGTCCCGGACTAGATGGACAAAATCACAGGGATACGTTGTATAAGGTCGGCGGGGTTTTTCAAGTATAAAACAGCATTTGGAGTAATTTGTCGAACATGTATCAGAAGCGGTGGGTGTGGGTTAGGATCTTTCGTAGGCAAGCCTTAGCTAATAAATTATAGCTTCCTTCTTTGTAGGACCCTGGAACTAGGTACCTAAGTATATAAAATTAGTCAAGCCGTCGGGTTCTATTCGACAGTGGAAATTTCAAATGTCGTAAGTCGCATATAAAAGTATGTCCCTTACGACATTTGAAATTTCCACCGTCGATATGTAGACGCGACGACGGCGGTAGGTATTAGAAACCATTTAGGTACCTATTAATTCTTACGCCCTAACTAATTCACACGTGTAATGCCTTCATTTTTAGCAGTAAATTACTCCATGCACCTATTTGAATCTAATAATAGGTACCTATTCAATTTAAAACCATTGTCTTCGAACTTATGTTGATAATATTCGGACAAAACCAATAGAAAGTCAACGGCGAAACGACGTCGGAAGTCATAACTCATTCCCAACACCCAAGATCAACACCAACAACAGCTCGTAAAAGTTGGCCAGGGGACGGCCGCGCGCACCACAACATACATTGGCTTTGCGGGTGAGGTGTTCCAAGCAAAATACAAAAAAAAAAATTTGGGACAATCCGACACAAATCGACCTAGTCCTACGGTAAGCTCAGTAAGGCTTGTGGTGCTCTTATTCTCTTGGCAATAAAGATGTGTTAATTTAATTTTGAACAACTCCCTCGCATAGTCTGCCTCTGACTGTATAGTAAGTACCACTCGCCGCTTTTGGTGATCTACTGTAATGTCGGATGTCGGACACGGCAACGACCATCACATCGCTTTCTTTATTATTTTTTATTTTCTTTATTATTTTCTATATTATTCTAATATCTAATCACTGATACTTTGTGGAACTGACTGACTCTCTAGATTCTAGAACCACGGCGAGTATAGATACTGGGCCGGTACCGCGAACATCGAAGTTAGTATATTTCGACCATCTTTCTCTTTTCCTCCAATGAAGGCGTCATGAGAGTGACAGAGACAATCGTCCGTACGATTATCGTTTTTCGCGGTAGCGCCGCTGGCCCGAGTGTGACCGTGCGCTTAACAATTGTTAAGAATAAAAGCTTGGTACCTACGTTATTGTTGCGTACGCAGTTTGCGCAGAGGCCCCGCTGTAACACATCTTATAAAAAAAACGTTGTATAATCCTACGAAGCTCATACACAGTTACTCCCTTTCGGTTCCAAGCACGTAGGCGCCCATTTTTTCAATCTGAAAATTGGACGTCAAAACATCAATGAGGCTTTTGAATAACAAATATTTGTTCCGAGCGGAACACACATGGCGACCACACAGGACGTTTGTGCAACGTTAGAAAGCGGTAAAGTTATGACTTTTCGCCTAAAAAGTTAATGAAATCAAATCAGCCACACGTCGACCGTGAAATGGGGTGTTCAGCCGACGAGTGCGGATAATCAATGGGTTATGCACGTGGGACAGGATTAACTTGTGGCTTAGACACACCTATACCAACTGAGGACTGATTGCAACCATGAGGCAAGTTGCAGCCAGTTCTGTAGGTGTATATACCTATAACAGCACTTCCCTGAAAGTCAGTTGTGCAAGTATAATCTCTCCACTGCACAGGGTACTTTGTTTATTATTTATTTTCTGAGAACCAAGAGCTATACCTACATAACATAGTGGAAGTAAGAAAAATAACATTGAGCCAATTATAGGTTCTCACCAGTAGTAACAATTATTAACATTTAGGCGATTCACACTCAAATCAATAGGTATAGTATCACTGTTGTATTTGTATTTTTTTCCTTAAATTTATTTTTTTCTTATGCCAGTACATGAAAGTAAGAAATAGCGATAGGTTTCTTTTAATTTGTAGATAACCTCAACATGCGTTTTCCGCCGCCATTAACATACCACTTGTTTTGAGTAATTAATTTCTTACTCCTGGCTTGTGTATGATCACCCGATTAAATAATTTGTTGCATTATATGGTTCAAATATCCTCGTCGCCACTATTATATCTAAATATAATTAAAACAACAACTTATTATTTCGTAATTTATTTCCAAGATGACCTGCCATTAACACTTAAAACTGTGGGAAGAGCACGTTCCGAATCATGCATACTACAATCACGTTACTGTAATCGTGTTACAGGTGTTAGATAAGATAACATGTTACGCTGTAGTGCATAAGAATAGAATGTACGTATACATTCCTCATCCTTATGATTCACTGTTACAATGTCACTACATTCCTCATTATTTTTTATTCCGTAACATATCACGGCACAGGTCCTGGCTACAAAAACGCCATAAACTGTCATAAAAAATATTGCCAACATCGCGTCGTTTGAATATTTGAATAAAGAATAAGTAAACATAAAAAGGCTGGCTGGTGAGGAGCAACAAATTGCGCGCATTATAAATGACAAATGTAAGCGCGCGCGGTGTCGGGTTGCGGCCACCCGCGCGCCCGGATTAGTTTCAGCTTACTTTCCTGCTCCCTGCCCTCGCGGTGCTTGCGCGGGCGCAGGCAGCTCCATACGACCAGCGTAACTGCAACTGTCTAACCGTTCATTCATACATGCTCGGAATACATACGGTATACTGGCTTGTTACACCTTCGATGTAAGTCTAAGTGGTCTGAATATGACTCTTGCTCCCTGCGCAGACGCACCGAAATAGCGCCCTCTGCCCTTCACGTCTGCAGCTTGGCTTCCACTGCCAACGATACTGTATAAATAAATTATTTTTTGAGAATATAGGCACTTAGAAAGTACCTACCTTGGCCTTAGACTATATAGTATTATTAGACTCCACGCCGCCAACAACAGATTGTGATTACAAATGGCGTCGGTCGACTCGTACTTACGCGCTTCACACACATACGCAAGGCCTTGATGCGCGGGACTCCCAACAGTCGCCTCCGAACGTCAAAGCACGCCGCAGTGGACCAAAAAATATTAAAATATGCCGTCATATGCTGTAAGATCAAGTAAAAATGCTACTGATCGACACAAAAAAACTCCCCCAATCACTTTTCATCAGTAAATAAACAATTATCCACGTAATTACATTAAAAATTTGTAAATTCGCTAGCTATTTACTACACGCCATCTGTGTTGCCAGACAATCGGGTCAATCAAAATCGGAGAAATTTCCCGAACGTAGGGTAATTGATGTTCCATTTTGTTAACTATTATGTATGAGCGCGGAGCGGGTTTGGTGTAGGTACAGGTTTTTAAGTTTAGTTTTAATTAATTTAATTTTTGTTTTGTAATTTATTTCTATGTTCTTTTATTTATCACAACTGTAAACGAATGGATACCAATAATGTTGATTAAAATTTTATAATTTTATTAAGTAACGTTCTTTACCAAAAAAAAGTACAGTGTTCTTTTGCAAATTATAACCCTATTTGTATCACCTATGTAATTGCAACCAGCTTTTCATTTTAATAAGTTTTTTAAAGACTACGGCTTGACTAACCCCTATACACTACCACCAAAAATTGTCACGAAAAATCGTCATAATTTAACTATGCGATCTGTTGTTTTGCAATCTTAGTTATGAAATTGCAAATAAAGGCTATGAATATCTTTAAGTAGTGTAGGATACTACTTCTTGGTTTAAAAATTATGGCTTGGCTGTTTCATACTAAGTAGGTAAGTCAGAATATTCATAGACCTATATTTTACTATATTTATTAAATCATACGCATATCGTCGTTTTATTTAACAAATATGTATATTCAAAACACATTTTTTATACTAAAATATTTAATCTGAAATTGGGATTTTTTTTTAACTGGCACCACACGGAAATACGCACACATGTAAAGCGGCCGCCATTACGTGTCACAACTCGTTGTATCGGTGGAGTCCTTCTGTAGGTTTACTACTTCTATGACCTTGGCACTGACTGTCTGTGAAAATCTTAAATTAAGGTCAATGTGGGTAAGACCGTCTAACTGGAAAGACCGTCTACCAAACAATTTCCTATATTATCTCATAGGTATTAAGTGTCATATGACGGACTTCCCTTAAAAATATAGTATGCCTTGATTTTTACCAATAACCGGTAGGCATACTTATTTTTACACCATGTTAAATGCTGTTAGGACACCAAGAATGTTATATGAAAGCATTATAACGAGAAAGTTACATCTGAGCTTATAATATTAAGATGAGGTCGGTTTATTTTACGGCAT
This sequence comes from Grapholita molesta, assembly GCA_022674325.2. Lineage (NCBI taxonomy): Eukaryota > Metazoa > Arthropoda > Insecta > Lepidoptera > Tortricidae > Grapholita > Grapholita molesta. Next base: position 13,532,504 of record CP053124.2, on the reverse strand, counting down.
TCAAAGCACACATGCAAAGTAGAAATCTTAAGAAGCTATATTAATACTTGTTGCAGGTCCCATAGAATTTTTTTTTTGTTACAAATGACGCAATTTTTTGTTGTAGACTGTATGCAGTAGATAGACCGATATTTTGTCAGTTACCTATAAAGTTGATTAATGTTCAACAAGTATATTCCAAAAAACCTGAAAAGTTCAAGAGACCGTAACACTCTAGTATGATCAAATCAGTTGGATGCAATTAGGTACATTGTTATCTAAATATATTTATGCTTTAATTATAATAACTATAAGTACATAACTGTATAACTATAACTTGTTATCAATATATTTGCATGTTCCTATACCTCGTTTTTTAAGATTAGAAAAATAACGTTCGACTTTGCCTATGTTTCATCAATTTATTTCAGTTTCATTGTTAACGTTATAGTAAAAAAAATAAGAGGCAAATATGACAACTTTTAAATCTTAATTTTCCTAAAAATAGCTCGACAACTATCGCCGAATTTATTTATCTAATTTTAAATAAAACTATCTATAAAAGCTTCCTTCCGCCAGCGCTCTACACGACAACACTTTCATCATCACCACTTGGATGGTTGGCAGTCCTCAACTGTGCGTTTTCCAGAAACTACCTGCCTCGCACAGCAAAATTTTGGAATAAAATTGTCGTGTATTTCCGGACCGATATGACATCCAAACCTTCAAGAAAATAGCGTATAAGTCGGCAACGTAGTTACTTGTGACTCCTCAGGTGTTGCGAATGTCCATGGGCGGCAGTACCTAGTTGCTTACCTTCAAGCCATCCGTCTGCTCGTTTGCCTCCTATACCTATTATAAAAATAAGTATTTTACTAGTGTAGTCATGTTATAGCATCTGTTATAGAGTGTCTATTGGGTACGATCATTTTAGTTAATTCTACAATAAGTACTTAGTAATTAATATTTTTATAATTATAACTTTACTCTTTCACCCCTTTGTCACGTGATCTGCCTCGTCCTATGGTTGACTATCGATAATTACATCCTTCAGTTGTGTTTTTGTGTGGAATTAAATTTAATAAATAAATAAATCATTGCGTTGTTTGTATATAAATAGGTGGGTGTGTAAAATTGTAGCTCAATTTAATACCTACCTTGTTTGAAATTTAATACAACATACTTACATAGCTATATGTTATTTGTTATTTACTTAAATACGAAAATTGCTTGTTAATTGAAAAGCTTTAACAAGTATGGTACCAATACAATACTGATCTATGTAGATATGTAGTAAATCCATAGTAGCTAAGGTATTTTTTTAAATGAAAGTGGATCATAATTTTGTTTTGTTTCTGTACTGTACTTTTTCACATTTGTTTCTCGGGCAGACATATTCTCCTTATAAGTCTTATAAAACATATTTAAGATAATTGATAGAGGAAAGCCCTAAGTATAGTATAATTATATTAATGATATATATATATATCTATTGATAATGATGATAGTAATTCTTTTTTTACTTTCGGTTTTATTTTAGTCTTATCTAAGCGGTGTCATACCTACTGTAATTATGTAGGTAGGTGCTTATTTATTTTTCTTTAACATTTTCAACGCTACCATGTATCTATGGGTACAAAATAATATTAATTATAGCTACCTACCTATTCAATATTTTCCGCATTTTCTGGGATTAGCTCCCCAGTTAACAAGTACAATCGACTCTAAAGATAATTAATTATGTTTAATATTTTATTTCTGATTAGAAAAGTTGACCGAGCGAAAAATTGTGAATTTAATCACATAAATAATTTTATAGAGGGTCCACTATTTTACTCCGTATCAAATAAACAATAGAAATGCTATATATTTTAAAGTATAATTTAAGTTACGTAAAATAAAACCGGTTGTACATTGTAATGCACACTGGGCATGACAAGGATAACTACATGTTCCGTACATTAATCATTATTTAGTTTCACTTTTCGCCAATCGCAATAACATCGCGTGGTTACGAATTTTTATCACGTTTTCTTGTGCCTTTCACCGGTTTCCTAGCAAAAAACCGTTCGGAATTTCCCGCCATTACACTTCAACCCTCGCGCTGCACTAAGCTTACGGTACGGTGCACAGTGACACACCCCGTCTCGCTCGCACTCGCTTCCCCGGCGCAAACAGTGCTCTAACTCGCTCGCTCCCGCACAGTCATCTGTTTTATGGGCGGCGCACTCATTGCGATGCGCGCGCGTTTTTACTTTAACCAAGCAGGTTTCAATCAAAATTTCTTTCATCATCTTACAAACCAATTTATACAATTTAACTACTTAATTTTTTAATTTACCATGTTGGTATTGCCAAAGCTATTGTTAAAAATGATTGACATGAAAAGAAAATATTTTGTTAAAGTACATACTTACAGTGTTTTGCTTTAAGGTATAGTTTCTTCAGTTAAGAAATTGTTCAAGATTAAATTAGAGTAATTATGTTAAATTTCTTACTAAATTTCTATTAATATGCAGTTCAACAGCGTTACATTAATTTAAAATTTGAATAATAGTCGTTGCATACAAAAGTATTATTTTTTAACGTGTGCGAAGGAGAAGCAGGTAGGTGGGGGGAGAGGCGACAGCGGGTAGAGTTTGTATTCGCCGGGGGAAAGCCCCGCCCCCGCCTGCGCGCCCCGCCCGCCTCCGCGCCGCGCGGCTCAGTTCGCGCTCGTCGCCACGCTACCCGCTCGTGAAGGTCCGACTCCGCTTAATTTGACAAACCGTACGCGAAAAAAAATGTGTTCCATATTAAAAAAAAAGCGTAGCGGACATTGTTAATTACAATACAGCTAAAAATGTCACACACGTGATTTATTTTGTTTGGTTTAGATTCTTATTAGACATTTTCTTCAGTGGACAATGGTTTTGAAACGGAGACAGTTGAGTGAAATGACGGTTGGGTCTGAGTGTTGATGGATGTGGAGACGGAGGGCTGGTCGCGGGCCAGGATGGTGGCGGAGGAGAGCAAGGCCCGCGCCACGGACTTCAGTATCGCAGCCATCATGGCCCGCGGGGAACCGCGCAGCCCCGTCGCCGTTTCGCCGACGCGAACTGGTAAACTACATAATTTTATGTTGGTCAATTAGAAAAAACATTGTGTTACTTAAATGTGAGGTTAGTCACTTAGTCATATATTTTATGTTTTCTCTACCGGGTACATAATACCTGCTTCAACGGCGCGGTACCGATGCCGCCGGCAATCGTATTATTGCGCCAATAAGAAATACATACCTTAATTTGGTTACTCTTTATACCTAATTAATCTCCATTGTGAGCAGAAAAAATATTTAGATTATCGTTTAGGTATATTACATTGGCACCTACTGGATTGCAGTATTTTTTAATAGTTTCTTAAAAACCCTTTTATCATTTTATTTAAAATGTTTATATTGTTTGTATCACAAATGTACGCGTGTAATATATTATCTATTAAATAGTATAGTTACTGTATGTTTGTGTTGTTTAGTTGCTACTGTTTAATTTCCCGCATTTAAAATCTCTTATAATGAAAAATAGGTGTACAACACTAACATTTCACTTAGGTAGGTATTAGGTAGTGCATGAGAAGATTATTTGTTTTTAAATAATTAAACCAGTACCGTGTAGTATTTTACCCAAGGGAAAATGTGATTATTAGATAGGTAAATATGTGATATGTATACTAATAATACATACAGAAACTAGAATGTGTTCAATTTGGCGGTGTGTACAAGCTCTACCCAAGGCCAAGTCTTCTAACTACTAAATGCGCCTATCACACTTTCAATATTTTCATGAAACCCTATGTACCTACCTAAGTCTAGTACTCTAGACAGCGCGTTTGTTACTGTTTTTTTTTTTTAATTGGTTTGAGGTATAGGTAGGTAAGTCGTTCGTGTAACTAGTAAATAAACTAAAAAAAACATATACCTAAAAACTTATCGGTAAGTATGTGATAATATACAGACATAAGTACCTATTTTTTTTTCACAATTTTATCAATTTGAGTCCAAATAACAATTTGAGTCTAAGTACCTACCTTCTATAATCTTCAAATTAACTATGTTAAGGTCAAACGGTCTGTTTTGTTTATTTTGTAGTAGGTAACCTAATGGTTCAAATACAAATAGAAGCCAGCTGGCGAACGTAACCGCCTACCTACCTATATTAATAAGAATTTAATTAGAGGGATGTAGAATTATTAAATTAAATTAAATTTGGTCCCTTTTTGTATGTAGATGTAAAAAAAAAACTATAGCCGTGTCAGAGGCAGTATCAATATATGTTATATATTTATTTTATACTAGGAAGTACTGTTTAATATCTAAATCAAATCAAAAGATTAATTTAAAGAATCAATGTTGGTAATTGTAAAAAAAGTAATTAAAACCGTGTCAGAGGCAGTTTCAATATGTATAGGTATGTCATATTTTTCTTGTATAGTAGGTAGTACTGCTTAATATCTAGATTAAATAAAAAAATATATTGAAAGAATCGATGTTCCTTGTTAAACTTAATATGTTTTTGATTCGTTGAAAGGTAGGTAGGTACATGTGCTACGTAGGTACTAACCTACATAGGTGTCTACTACCACAAAAAAAATCAATCCGCAATGTACATTTCGGACTGTATATTAATTAACGAGCAAGTGGGTTTATATATCTATGTACCTTACGCCGTTAATAGATATAATTGCTATGAGAAATAGTTATCAACAAATTATCTATACAATCGCTAATTGCCTACCAGGAGTAAAAATAATGTTTTTCAAGACCACCATAAACTTGATATAGATGTTTTAGTACCTAATATGTAGAATTGATTAGCAAAACACGGCCTAATATGTAATACATAAAATACTAGGTTAGGATTTTAATATGTTTTTTATTGATTGTTATAGGTATATATCCATACTATACTTTAGTAAAAAATATTATAGAAAACCTAACTTATATAGTAATCCACTGCCATTTGACCGTGATAACGGCTGTCAATTGGATATACAAATGCCTACATCCAATTAGTAAACCGGTAGTTACCTACCTATACACCCTTCCATACAGCCTAGAAATTGGTATGTAGGTACCTACCTACTAGTTTGTACCTTGTCACAGTGATAAATTTAAGAGGCTTGCATACCTACCAATTGTCACCGTGACAATGTACGAAATAGTACATTACATAAATATTTTATTTTGACTCTAGGTACCCCATGCCGTCTATACGGGAGTTTCCATTTGACGCATAGGTAGCTCTTGGAAAAACTAGGTAATAAGAAATAATATAAATCATCATAAGGTAATGGTCTTTTGTCAATATATAATTCAAAGCCAACGCGTCGATTGATATCTCGATTGCCCTAAGATTGTTTTATCTTAGTTCTAATTGTAATATCTAACATTTTTGAGGTACCTACCTACCTCGTTTGATTTGTTTAATAAATAAAGTATTGTCTTAAATAACCGTTTTTTGGTTTATTTATTTGATCTATTTAACTACATTGCCGTAGAAAAAACGCATGTAGGTACATATTTACTACATAGTAGGACTTGCAGTACTGGTACTGGAATACCGGAATTACCTACCCGAACAAAAAGTACCCATACCTACCTATTCCTATTGCAAGCCCTGCTTTTCACTTTTCACACATCCATGTCGCGGGCAGTATTTGATCATCTCTTTTTATGAACGAAACGTCTACGGGTACACCGGTACTGTAGCTCCTTCGGTGGTTTTAGGCCTAGTACCTACCGCGAACATCTAAATTCGTAATTTTCGAACATCTTTCTATTTTACTCCATTTAAGGCGTCATAAGAGTGACAGAGAGAATCTTTCGAAATCTACGAATATCGATTTTTGATTTGATGATACCTAATTCTGTGACCCTAGTGAAAAGGGGTATAAGTGACGAACAGCTAGTATGAAACATATAGGTAGATATAGGTACCGTTTATTACTAGGGCCACAGAACTACGTTTGTCTTTCGCTTGACTACCTATTCTAGTACCTACCTCCTACCAAGTGTTAGTCTAGGTAGTACCGTAGTAGTACCGTTAGTAGTACCGTACCTGTATGCTGTATGTCGTATTTAAACCATTAAAATTACCATACACATATAATATATGGTTCCTTTTAATAAAGTGTATTTTGGTAAGGTATCTAGTGTTTACTACTACTATGGCACGAATTTGAGTATTATGTTACCAATAGTTCCTAAGAAACCTATAAAAGCCTCGAGGGAACTACAAGGGTTTGGATGCTAATTGGAGCCTATGCGCCGGCGCAGGCAAAGTTCCTTGAATCTTGACAAGCGTACAAGTTAAACGCTTACGGCAACCAGTGTACTTTGACCTCTGTAGGCTGCAGGTTCAAATTTTTTACAAAATGTGACAGATTTAAGGTATTTGTGTAAATAATACTATTATTTCCATATATGTATACAACATTATTTATTTATTTATTTATTTGTAAAGCAGGCAGGCAGTTTCATGAACTGATAGCGCCTGTATCCAGTATGATCTTTAAACAGTATAGTCAATATGGTTTTGGGGTTTCTTTATGTTTGTCAAACGAGAATCGCGCCAAACAACAGACCTCATTTTACATGGTATAAAACTAGTGATTAGAAAACGAAGAATTTTGACCCAATAGGTACTTTTTAAATATTTAGACTACTCCTGTGACGCCTTTAACTAGTTTTTCTTTCTTATATATTCTTATGACACCTACATTTACTCTCATGGGAATTAAGTATACTGCTAATAAGAGGATGAGGTAAGTATTAAGGAAAATAAATAAATAGGAGGTACTATAGTCCATAACATTTTTTTTTGTAACAAAAATATAATCATGGACGTTACTAAAATAAGAAATAAACATTTAATATTAAATAGGAATGCCTACGATTGTGAGTTGTATTAAATCTATTTATTAACTGAAGGTGTTTGTAGAAAAAATAATCTATGGTGTGAACATAAAAAGCCTTTGACTGCAGGGCGTGAATTTAAGACGGGCTCTACTTTGCCGTGGATCGGAACGTTTGCTCGCCCCAGCTCTGTCGCGACGCGAACACTGGCAAGGGCGCCAGGTCATATTGCAGCCTTCGTTATTTCCGATTAATTGCGTGGAACGAACACTCCGACTGTTGCAACACACAAATTACTTTAATACAATAATAAATAGTCATAATGTCTTGTGTTACTTGTATGTTTGTTTGATTGTTTTCGGAAAAAAAAATATTTTGACAATTCTTGGAACTCAAACGGCATCTTAATCACTAGTTCGGGTGGTTTTCTTGAGTGTAGTACACATAGTATATTCTGTATGTTAGTATGTATATATTATCTTCGATATATGTACTAGAATTGGTAGACGTTATTTTTAAACCGTCTCTGTACGGATTACGTGTATGCAATAACCTTGAAAAACTTAAAACGTGTCATTTTTGACTTGTTTTATTTCGGACATGTTTTTATGAATTCGTTGAACTCGGATAATATTGATTGCAATTAAAGCTATCTATGCACTAAGAAGTTTGTCTGTTTGATAAATATAAATAATAATAAATAATAATAAATATTTCGGAACAATCTTACACAAATCGACCTAGTCCTACGGTAAGCTCAGTAAGGCTTGTGTTGTAGGTACTAGACGACGATATATATAATAGATAGATACATATAAATACTTAAATACATAGAAAACACCCATGACTCAGGAACAAATATCTGTGCTCATCACACAAATAAATGCCCCGACTGGGAATCGAACCCAGGACCATCGGCTTCATAGGCAGGGTCACTACCCACTAGGCCAGACCGGTCGTCATAACAATGAATGAATAGTCGAATATCAATGTTTTTTCTTCTGAGCTTCGACTCTTCGAGTGTGCCTGATTCGCTGCTACAATTTGAGGCGGTGGTCAGCGTTTGCCGACCAACAAACATCATGGGCTGAGCGTCCAGACGAGAATGCACGCTTGCAGTAAATCTACCTTATTATGGCGGCTATGCGAGCTTCAATATTAATATAAACGGTTCTTATCGCTACACTTTTCGTGTTTTTTGCTCTTTTTGCCGCTGTGTCGACATGCACCAGTCATTTACCGTTGCGTCCTCTCACTGGCTGTCGGCAAAAAATATGCTAACTACGTTTTTTCACTCCATTTCGCTTGCAAGACACATGTTTATCCCTTAGGAGGCGGTGTTAGAACGTTTTACAAATATTTGAAGTCATGTCATTGTTCTCTTCGGAATGCTGACGAAACAGATGACAGGCATCAACATTGAGTTCCTTAAAAAATAAAAATATTTCTAAGTTCACTATGCTAGTTACATTTTAGACTCTGTCGTGTCGCGTTAAGATTTTGATTAAATTGTATTCTGTTTGAACTTTGGCTGTGAACTCTCGTGTAAAAACTATTTTTGAGCTCGAGACGCAGGCTTACAATTTCTTTAAAATTCAATATAAATTCTAATGTCTAAAACGTTAACTACATAATATTTTGTTCTTCAGAGTTCATAACGATTTTAGTCCTATTGAGCCTCCACTTAAAAGGTTTATCAGTTGGTAAAGTACGTAATTTGGTGTAGTGGTACCTACTATTATTATTTATTTCTTCATTTTGTAAGTGTTTTGAATAAGTAAACCTTGTAAAGTAATAACAACACCTTTTTTAACTTTACATGTCCAACAAGCGCAGGCGCATGTCCGTTGTATTTACTTTCATTTTAACATACTTATTGTTAACATTTTTCATGTGTTTTTTATTATCACATTGTTTATACTGGGATATTTATAAAATCTGCTCGTAGTTCGTGACAGAAATAGTAAAATAAAAATTAAGAGTAAATCCATAACCAAGCCGTGTATGGCGGGAAAACGTTCTACAATTATCAAGAATTGTTCGGGTATTTGTCAGAAAAGTCTAGGCCTAATTTTTACTATACATTGAGGGTTCTGCCCGTAATCCAAGCACGACTGTCAAAGATACGGATGAGTTAATTCGTTCTTTGCTACAACTCTTCTTTGTTGCCAGAGGTACTGTAATGTTGGACTGATAAATCTGTTTATGTCAGGTTCAGTGTCGCGGCAGAGCTCCCCCGCGTCACTCAGTTCGCCAGCGTCCAGCTGCAGGTCACCTGTGCCCGACGAGGACGTGGAAGTTGACGTGGAGCAGTGTTCTGACGGCGAGGAGGGGTCAGAACACGCCGCACCATCCCCTGCGCCTTCCTCAGGTAATAACTGCCAGATAGAGGTGTCGAGTGTGAGAAAATATTACTCGCTGCCGGTCACCCGTGCTCGACGAGCAACTGACAAAGGAGCAGTGTTCTGACGGCGAGTAGAATAAAATAGAATACGGCTGTATTCGTGGGCACATACTATGTACATAAAACATGAAACAGACGATCATTAAACATTACAAGAAGCGCTACGAAATGGCCCCATCTCAGCATATTGCTAACGTTTTGCCACCGCTGACATATTTGCAGGTAACTGACAGAGAGATGTCAACTGTGCTTTGAGCCAGTTAGGTGTTAAGTCAGAAAATGCCATATCAGGATATTTTGTTCGTAATGTAATAACCAACAGAGATGCCACCTGCGCTTATTGTTATGATAGAAGCATAACAGTACTGATAAAGGCATATAATTTGGAAGTGATGTTAACTCTTAATGTTCCGAAGAATAAAGTAATTAAGATTAGATTGCGAAACATTAATCGCATTAAATAAACTACAGTTAAAAATTAACTAGGATAATGGCCAATTTATAAAAAATCGGCTTTTTTGATGTTGTAAATTTCACATAATGTTGCAAAAGAGTATAATTTCAAAGAGTTTAATTGAGGACCAATTAAAGTAATAATGAAAATAATCTCAGTCCGAATGCTATTTATATGCCAGATGCTGCTTTTTATGTCGGCCTATTCTTAGAGATACACATCATAATTTTTGTTATACTTAATTGTTAATTTCATCTGTATGTTAATAGTTCTAATAAAGTATATCTTCGCCTCAATCTGTTTCATGATTTCTAAACTAGTAAAGATAAGTCTTTTGAAAGGCATTACCTTTTTATTCATTCATTGTGGTGCAAAAAGTAAATTGAAGTTGTGATTATAGCTACTGTTAGCATAGTAAACAAGCTTTCTCATACAATTTGGTTCTCACAATAATGTGCGATTGAGTGCGTGGAGATACGTAGATATCGCCAGTGTTGGTTATATTGCATGACGTCGTAAAGTACCGGGTGCGCTCGATTGTTTATTGTTGCTGGAACCTACACGGCAACAAGCGCCCGATGGTCCAAGGTCGATCTAATCTGGTCTTGGGTGGTGGTAGATTGCATGACATTTAGGCTTTGGTCTCCTATTTTGTGTTACACGTGCCGTCTGACGTCAGCGTCAACGTTCCTGAACAAAAAATACTCCAACGTCGACGTGTGAGAGCGACCACAACATGCATCTCTATAAGCAGTATAAACGCCGTCGGCCGTCTTCAACGTCTGCGTCACAATGCTGCCTATAGAGATGTACTGTTGTGGTCTATCTCACACGTCGACGTTGGCGTCATTTTTGTTCAGGAACGTTGACGCTAACTTCAGACGTCGCGTATAGCACAAAATAGGAGACCAAAGCCTTATACCCGAAAACCCAATAAGTTAATTTTTGATACAGTTTTCCGCAGCAATGCTGCCTATGCTTTTTCCAAGGGACGTTTTGATTCATTTTGATTACTTAGTTCTGATATTTTTTTGGATATAGGCTTTTAAAACAGACATTTGAATCTCATGGACAATATATCATTTGACGTTTTACAAATACTTAATAGGCGTAGATAATTTAAGGCTGAGGTATAGTAGTAGATCTTCTTCATGTGTAAGTTCAGAATCGTAAATGTGAAGTTAAACCTTTGAACGCATTCCTCAGAGCTAGGGGAGCGCGACACGCCGTCCCCGGCGCGGCCGCTGCCGCCGGCGACCTCCTGCAACTGCGAGGAGCTGTTGACGGTGGACTGTCAGCTCGAGACCAAGGAGCTGTGGGATAAGTTCCACGACCTCGGCACGGAGATGATCATCACCAAAACTGGCAGGTAAGTCGTACTGCTTCAGCAAGACTTGCAAAGGAAATAACTGTCCTTTGTAAAGACAGATATTTTTATCAGCTAGCATTTCCTATAATATGAAAAAAACCAATTAAGGGAATTAAAGTTGATATAAGGATAAGATATTATATGTGACATTTAATTTGGAAGTATATTTGAGATTATTCGACAGGTTTTTGATTAAAATGTACCTAATGGAATAATGATGAGATATTAAGTTACTGAAACTAAATAGTTGTAACAACAAAAGAAGATCCCGGCAATTTGAAAGAATTAATTTCCTCATCAAGCTAATGCAATCTTTCACTTCGCTAAGATCAGAGTTAAAAATAAATTAATTCACTCTAAAATCGCTCCCGAACAAAGGGTTCATCGGAATGAATTCATCAGGCAAAGTGGCCAATTCCGGAATAATTACTTCGCGAACCGGCCGTCCTTCAACCCTTTAACGAGATAAATTAAAAGTACATTTTTTCCTAACCGGCGGCGTAATGTCGAGCCATAAATTCCCAAAGCCCCAAAGACAACAAACTGTGGGGGGAGGGGAAGATGTTTTTATAGTCACGCCGAGAGGTTTATCTAAATAATTGCGTAGTCGGCGGCGGTGAGCGGAAAATTGACATTGTGTACGGACGGGGGGTCGAACGGGATCCCGTGTTGCCAATTCTTACCGCGCTGGGGTGCACCAGCCAGTACAACGGCGACTCCAGGCCCGTAGCAACTGTGAACATGTCAGGTTTTAGTTATTGGAAGTTAGTCGGGAATATCCTAGCTCCACTAGCTAGCCCTCGCTCGATTCTCTTGAGACTGATGCAATATTGTAATTTCTACTGACTTTTAAACGTGGTATTCCTATCTCATTTTGCTCTTCGTTTTTTACACAAATAACTATATTATATCGCGTTTAAGTTTTATATTATTATAGTACCTAGTCACTACGATCTATATTTAGCATATAGAGCTATTATATTTTGTGCTGTTGTTTATTTAATCTGTGAGGTAGTGCTTTATAAGACATTGTCATCGTAAATAGAGCAATGAAATAATTAATTTAATTAAATGTAAAAAATAAATAAACTGTCATTGATATTTTTTTGTGAAAGTATATATAAATGTATTTGATGCGATTGTGCTAAAAATCTGACGATTTTTTTATAAATCCACAGAACTCTGTACTCAGTATCCCAACATGTATAAAAAAGTAAACCTTGACAACAAAAGCTACCTCATAAGGGTACCACAGAGTAGAACAAAAGCGATTAGTGTAGCAAGTGTACGCAACGGATATAAGCCCCTATTAGCCCCGTGTCACACTGGGGGCAACAAGTGCAGTTAGTCTAAATCACTAGCCGGTACTCGGCGGATTCAATCTCCAGAGAATAGGGGCTGCACCCTCTGATGTAATGGAACTGTCACATCTTGATACTGATGTACTTATACACATTTAGTACACTAATTACATGTGTACAGTATATTGATATAAGTTACACAAATTAAAATAGATCGGCAATACCGATTTAAGTTGTCTTATGATTTAGCTAAGCGCTGAATGCGTAGTTTTTATAGTGGAAGTGTAAGTTTATCTGAAACACACAACATATTACATTTCAAACAGACAGGATTTCACTTGGTTTATCTTTTTTTTTGCGGTTTTAAATCAGGTTTTTAATGTCAACTCATAGACACTTAAAATTGTCCCTTGTAGTGCATGGACTGGACCATAGGTAGAAAGTTAAAATTCGTTAATGTTCGAACGTTATCCTGATTTATTATTATTATTAATAACCACAGTCTAAGTGAAAAAATGGATATAAAAAGTAGCTTAAACTAACGGGGCTACCGTAAATAATGCGTCTACAGAAATTGAAACGGTCATCGGTTGTTTTTTAAATTAAATGCATCGGAATGCCTGCTTTGCATAATTAAGCCATTCATTTTTAAGTAAACGTTTGTAGCGACACGTAAAATATTTGGTTAGAATAAAATAAAGTATCAAAAACGTGTAATCTTCACACTCTGGCCGAACAAGAGATAAATCAGCAGTCTAATCAAAATGGGATATCACGGACAAATTTCACGAGGGAGGGTGACGGAGCGTGTTTTTAAATTGCTCTACAATGTATTGTCTATTAATTTTCCTTGCGAATTATTTTGTCTTCTGCCCCTGTTTATACTGTTGTCAAAATAACATTTTAGGGCCTTGGTGCCATAGCTTTTTTATTTTGCGAAAATGCTTTCTACATTCGTCCATTGAGGCGGCTGTTGAAAAGGCTGTATGGAGTGTAAGAATAAAGTTATTAGTATTTATAATACAGGTATATTATACATAATAAGACTGTATACTTATTTATGAATTCGAATGTAAGTAATATTGAAACGTATAGTCTAAAAACTAAATAACCATCTAAAAATACAGCAAAATATTCTTAGTAGCTGCCTGCTGCCTGGCCCGGTACCGCGAACGTCGAAGTTAGTATATTACGGGCATCTTTCTCTTTTACTCCAATTAAGGGTGTCATGAGAGTGACAGAGACAATCGTCCGAAATTTACGAATATCGTTGTTCGCGGTAGCGCCGCTGATCGCAAACGTAGGTATTAGATATCTAGATGTATAGTATCTACTATCTGTTTACTTAGAGCTCACGGCAAGTACAATGTAAAAGGGTAAATAACCTCTAAAATAGACGTTCTTCGTATTTATATTTAACTGTACAAATGTATTAGATTTAATGTTTTTGCACTGTCGCTCGATAATACCCAGTTTAAGACGTCATATCGATATAATCGCCCGGGCAGCCGCGCCCGCGCCTTTAGCGGGCGAGAAATGTCCGCTTGTCCCGATTTCTTTATTTTTGATTTTTTCCATTTGTCGTTTTGATTTACAAGCGGCCACTTTACTGCCGTGGACTTTGTTACAAGAAACTAACTGGCAGACGATTTATGCTCCACCTTTTGGGACAATGAGTTTGTCCAAAATATTTGAATGTTAAGCCATAACGTACTCATTTTACGCCCCGAAGCGTTTATATGTTAACAACCTCATAGCTATATTTCAAGTTCTGTGGTCAAGCGATTGGGGCATACTGCCGTGTGCTGATTGGGAACGAACAATGTGTCATTCGTTCTAAGTTTATTTTAGCACTGCGTGTCTCAAAACTGCCTCTATACGGTGACTGAATATATATAGACACAGCTCTCCATACAAAAATGCCTTCCAAAATTGACCCCAGGCGCACTGACACTGACAGCAATCCCCTCTTCATAAATTGTCAGAGCAGCTTGGAGTTTATCCAATAGACAATTTCGCGCTATTTAAAAAAAGTTGTGATTGGTTAAAAAAAGTTTTAAGCGTCAAACCTCATGCGCGGCGTTGCAATATTATGGCGTTGTCAAACTTACAGGGATGATACTAACCGAGATAGAACCAATTTATATAAGTTTTATTTTGACACGATTTTGCTATTAAGATTACGTTGGTCCATACTTTATAAGAAGGTATAGTAATGTCATATTGGACAACACTACCACGATTTTGCATTACGACATTGCCTCAGTTTTCTTCCAGTAGGTGCCACGGGATAATGTCGCTCGGGAATATCGGAGGTGAATTTTCGTAAGTTTTTGCGCGACTAAGTCCCGTTTATCGTTATACTCAAAAGTTGAAACATAATATTAATGTGTAGTACATATGTATTTTGGAATAATCGTATAGTGTGAGTACAGTCAAGGAGTTTAATTTCCAACCCACTAAGGTTCAATATCGTATTATCGTATAGCAAACTGTCACCATAAGAGCAAGCTAGAATAAGACGTGACTTTCATATATCGCATGCATTTTTTTTACTAGGCAACAGATTAATAAGATCGACGTGGAGTACTGAACTTTGGGATGTAAAGACATTTTGCCAACAATAGACGACTACCGAGTCTATATTCATCTTTTTCGTTCTTGCAATATTCAAATGATAGTAACGCAAATAACAAAATTTCTTTAAAAAACTCACTAAGGAGCTGGAACCGCTTTCAGATTTAGAAAAGAAAATGATAACTTTTCACAAAGAGGTTATCTGTAATATGCAATGACAGATAGTAAGTATTTCAATCCTATTACTGAAATACAATTTTCGACCTTAAGGCATCGCGAATCTCTAACGACAATTCAATGATTGCCCATTTGGGCAGAAAATTAAATTCCGTGAAAAATATAATTTATAATAAATAATAAATCCTTTCCGCGGCCTCCGGGAAACTAGAATGATTATGACGAAAAGTTTACCAGCAGCATATTTATAGCGTAGGTATTTGCGTTTTTAAATATAAACATATAATAGGAATTGCTCGTTACTTGAACATAAAATTAATAGTTTACTTACTAGTAGAAATGTTGCATAAAATTATCACCATTTTGTCACTCAGTATCATAAAGGCATAAGTCATTATAAAACTAGTATAGAGTTACGACATTTGGTTCAGCGTATTAGTCTATATATCAATATGTTACTTTAAATAATTGTTTATCTTCTTCAGGGTTAAACTTACACATTCCAATGGATCCCATAGATTTTCTTGTATCTTTGTGGAGTTGTTCAGGTACCATTTTACCGCAGAAGAAAGCATTTTATATGGTTTTTTAATTTAACAATTTTATATTAGCTGACATCTTATGTCATAGAAAGCTTCTGTACTACTAAAGCTGTCAAACTCCGCCGTGGCTCAGTCAATCGTTCGCGGCACACTAGCCGTGGGGTCATTTTTGAGCTCGAGTCAGGCTTCTATAGTATTACTAGTTCGTTGCCTCTATAACTCTGCAGTATGAATACGAGTGACTTGTGATTGGATATTTTATTACGTTTGACAACTATCACTAACCCAAGTTAATGTTCAGTTGTTATTAACTTAATAGCACTCAAAAGCGCGATGTAATAAGTATTTATGTTATGAGAATTTTAATAACGATTACCACTTTGAACATTGAAAGCGTCTTTAATAAGAGAGTTATCGTTGTAATTGTAATACACTCCTCTGTTATTTGAGCACCGACTCGCGAGCACGGAGCGGCACCTGACCTGACCACCTTTTGATTAGCTTCCACTTCTTTGTGCTCCAAAGGTGTTGACCGTTATAAAAAATACAAAACTTATGGCATTTAACAAACAATATTTAGTGCCGTTTTGACAGTTATTACAGTAGATGATTACTGTCGACTACGAGCGGGTATAATGCAGTTTTTGCCGACAGGGCGTTCTCCGACAGGTGCCCGCGTTAGCTTAACAATAAACGCTGCCGTATATTATATTATAGGATTATTTATCTTGCTTAGGCACAGATTAACCTAAGTAATTGATGGATAAATATTAAAGGATATAGATATATAAGTGACGCAAACATAACAAATAAAACAGGGGTGGTGAATCGTTATTGGAATGCCTGCCATTTTTTGGCTAAACACATGTGTTTTACCAAAAACTACTATCGATAACGTAACGTGCTAACGTGTCCTAAAACAATGTTCCTTAATTATTTATTGGTCAACGCACGCAAATAGTTTTGAAACAATATGTAGTAAAAATGAGTTCAAAGGGGTTGGAATAAAACGCAGTGACAGCGATAAGACAATAGCGAAGCCAGGCTGTGGTGGGCTTAGGCGGTAATTAAATCGCGCACGGCGCAAGCGTGGCGGCCATGTGCATTTTGGACTTATGAAAACTTCAATTCACTAAACATGTCCGTCCATGTATTTTGTACATATAGTACATGTTATATCTCTTCCGGCCGGATTTATACCTACTTACATCCTAGTCAACCTACTACAAGTCTTACCTTTAGAATTTGAAAAATAGAGAAGTTTAACGACAACCTTAAAATTGTTAAATATGGAAGTGGCAACAAAAGTCTATTTCTTTAAGTCAGGGTTCATAAGGGTTCATGTACCTACTTAATGCAATCCGCTCCAATGTCTTTAATAGTTTCATAGTAGGTAACATTACTAACTATAACTAATGGAAATCATAGGCAAACATTTATTTGCATTAAGAATCCTGCATGACAATACATTCAAATACAATTCTTACCAATAACTCGATGCATCGCGTTTTCTGCCACATAGTTAGGCAAGCATCCGTATTTTTTGCACTCATCAATCAGCAGTATCTATTAATTACACAATTTGCCTGTATGTTTCTTTTAGTGTATGCGAGATACGTCGAGGTGTTGAGGCCTTTCGTGTTGCGATCGCGCACGCTCTGTAACGGCTGCGATGCGCCACTTGATAAACCAGCTTTAGAATAAAAATGTAGTATACACCCGTTCTCACAACCACGCGCTAAACTGCCAATTGTATACCTTATCTCGTTGCAATAAAGTTTAACGTGTAAACAGTTAATTGTGATAATGATAGTACATCTAAATATCCCATTACGACATTGTAAAATTAAAAATGTAAAATCGATCAGCCGCTACAGTGCAATAAAACGCAATTATGTGCTCGTAATTGGCTCACGAAAGGCGTACGTTTAAAAGGCTTTAAATTATTTCATATTGCAAATTTTCTCTGGTTTTATCCCTGGATACGGCCGGGTATTGTACCTAAACTGTAACCAGACGCTACCGGAAGACTGGCTGTGCCGCTTAGAGCAGTAGAGCATACTGCGATGTGACTGCCAACCCACCTGTCAAGCGTGCCAACTAACATTAACCCCTCAGGCTTAGTGATAGCTGCCTGTGGTGATCTATGGGGGAGGCCTATGTAGAGGAGGCCGTCCGAGGCTGCTATATTAAGTAACTCCTACAGTTATATGTTTGTTATTTATTTTGCTTTTAAAGGTGATATTATGATGTATCAAAAAAGCTATGATATTTCAAATGTAAAATGAATAAAATTTCAAATCTAACTGTAAATTAGTATTTTTTTGTAATGACAAATTCGATTCATAGAGAATTTTCAGTAGGTAGGTACCTACTTATTATAATTTAAATAGCTCGAAACGGTTTACTGTTTTATATTCTATCAACTCTACATTAAGATACCATTATTTACGAGTATCTATCAAGCATTGAAATTATTACTTCAATAATTCTGGAATATGTAATTGTTTTCGTTTATTACAAAAGTACTTAAAAACAATCGAAAAAAAGTAAGTAGCAACCTACATACTTTGATTAATGTTACTTCTTTCTTTCTCATTCGTCTAACGCTGTATTCGATTTATGATTAAGTAATTCGAAATGTCTTCATGACTAAATTTCAAGTAGCTCTCAGTTCCATTAACGTCAATGAGAGAAAATGAAGCATAAATACACAATGCACTGCTGCCTACGCGATTCGCGAGCTGTCAGCTACCGGCAGTCGCTTGCGCAAGTAGCTTATCTAAATATATCGTTACCTTATAAAGGGAACTACGGTCTCTGGCGGTTACGTCGCAAAACTGGCTATTTGTTTTGCATCTTTATTAATAGTGGCATAAGCGCCAACTCCTTTAAGATCGATTCTGTGCGGAGTAACAGAAAAATGCATCTTTCTATGCATTCGATTCCTGGTTCTTCATAACAAGTGATCATTTGATGTAGTCAATGTTTAATTTGTTAGCTACTGTTGTGTTACTACATTGTTTAAGAGGCATGATGGCGCATAGTACAAGTATCGCGACAACATAACGGAATCTAAAAATTGAGTTTACGCGTGAAGTTTATATGCGCTTATGGCCGTAAAGATTATGTTGTAATAAATCAGGTAGAGCTATTCCAAATTATATTAATATTATTAAGATATATATGAGCTAAGTTTGTCGCGTCACGTCAGTTAGGTACTTTGGTTACTAATGAAATTCTGACTGATGAAAATGTATGCAATTAATGTTAGTGATGTTCCCAGGCTTCATGAGAAATGCAATTTAAATTTAACCACAGACTTTAATGGCGATTATTCAAAATGAGGTCGAATAAAGGATGCATCGTCAAGGGTGTTCATTTAAGAGCCATTAACGCCTAAACATAATAAGCGAGTTTAAATAATTACGCAAAAAGGTGTAAAAGGCTGAACACAAGATGCGCCGGCGTTGAAAGGCTGACGGGCGACGGAGATTGATTACGTAATCATGGCCAACGGGTGATTTCGGGAATCTCATAGGGAGTAATCATCATCCATCTGACGCCTTGTTGATGCCACATTTGGGAGATTCATGGTGTTTTTGATGCTCTCCGGAGCCGTAAAGTTTGATTGCGTTTGGACTTCCTTTGTTGAGGTCGAGTACTTGCTTTTGTACCGTCACCATATTTACGCAATCTTATTGGAAAATAAACATGAAATCTGACAATTAATGTGATGTAAAGTAAATGTGACAATTAATTGCCTAATAGTAGGTATACCTAGTTTGTTTTTTAGGAGAAAAATAGTTGTTTAGTATCATAGCAAATAAATGGAAAATAAACTTGCAGCAAGAAGCTATTTACCAACAATTATACTATGATACTAGCTTTTATAGTTAGTAGCACTTAAACGGTTCGTGTTATACATATGTTGGAAATTAATAGGTATTCACAAAATATGTAATTACCTACCGATATTTTACAAGTATTTGCCATAAATTGACTGTTTTTGCACAGTGGACAATTAAATGACATCTAATTTCACCACTATAGTGTATGTGAAATTATAAACAAAGGTTACAAACATGAAAGGCTTGGTTCTTACACTAACAAAGCCAGTTTCTGGCTGTCGACGCACAATTAGCTCTCCATTGTGCGCAGGCGCAGGCTGCGCGGGCGCGGGCGCTCCTACGCCCATTGTACCCAATCGCACTCAATGAGATATTATCTACTTACTATTATTAGCCGATTCGATGTTTAAATAGCCTGTGATTTCATATTGCCGCGTATATTACGAGATTCATTGTGATTGATTGCTTTAATTCGCCTAATAATCGACGTATGCCGGGAGCTTAACGAACATGATCAATGGATGTAGTTTTTTAAATTACAAAGATATTATAGCTTTTCTTTTATAATTAAATTATCAAGATTCGATTAAGGTTGAACTGTCTACAGTAAGTGAAACTGAACAGTACCTAATATTGAACATTTGTGTGGTACTTAGCCTACCTACTAATCTTTGCATAGGTTCTATTCTACGAGTAAGTAGGTTGAGTTGACAGTTCTATAAAATCGAGCAATCAACAGTAAAAAAAATATTCCATAAAATTTTGTTTTTTGAAACTTATAATATGTCTTACTGTTGTTTCCTTCTAGTAGTACCTAATAACATAACAAATAACATAACTTGAGTTATAATTTACCATACCATTGGTCCTGGTGAAGTATTGTTGTAATTAAAAGTATCGTCGAAACTCTGTTAATTATTAATTGTGTCTGTTCTACTTGTTTAATGTCCGACAAAGGTGCCGGCTTAATTGTTTCGTGAACACTGTTCTTTGGCGGGAGTTGCGGGTCCAACTGAGTACACCCAGTCTTATTCTGATCACTTATCGCCAGTCACAGGAGAACCAGTATATTCGATCTCTGATTACGCGTAGTTGTCATGAACTATTTTTATTGTAACATGATGAAGAACACAAAAAATTTAAACAAATAGGTAGACGTAAAATAAAATAGTGGCAGAAAGAGTTCGTAGGTCAGTCGGCGTGTGGAAGGGCGGCACCGTCATCGAAGCCGAATAACTTCGCTGCTGTCTTCCATTTGTGGCGGGTGCCACGAATGCACATGCTGGTCGCTCTAATTATTGAAGTAATTATACGAGCCCTCAGCCAGCCCAATACGCGAGACAGGGATCTATCCCAGCGAGATGCAAGTGCTTCCCCGAGGTGTTTGACGAATGTTGCTAGTTGTGGTGCAGTTGTTGCTTATCTTGATGTTATACTTACACTGGTTTGTCTTAAGTGGTGTCCCAACTGCTTACCGAGTAAGGGCAATTGGAAAAAGGCAAGGTATAAAAGTTATCACTACTGTTACAGATTAAGGTATCTAAGTTATACTGGTTGCTTTAAAGATAGCTTACTAGCAGTCGTTGGGAATGCTCGGTACGCGGTGTGTGGCACAATGCGCGCGTAATGAAGTGGGCCGCGAGGGGGCGGCTTTGTGTGGCAAACGAGGCATTGTCCGCGACCCGCGACCCGGCTCGTTACCTCGCGACCTCCAGTCCCGAAACTGGACACTCTTGTTAGCGGCCTATAGAGACCTCCGGAGAAACCGCAGCGACTTCTAGAAAATTTCTCTTGTGGTCTTTTTTTTCCTACCGGGGGCGAGGCCTTTCCGACCTCCAGTCGAAATGAAAAAAGCCGAAAAACGAAAATATTTTAGCAGCTTGCTCAACATTTAGATTAGTGAATTATTCAAGTAGGTATAGGATTATTTTATAAACTTTTAAATTTTCACAGGTTACTGTAACCTACATACTTAGGTCTACTTAAGTTCTAAATCCTAAGGCGTTAATGCCGCGATCTCTGGTCTTAAAACTGGTCAAGTGGATCAGGTGCTTATTTTTTTACTTATCGAGAAATTGAATTAGATCCGATAGGTACGTAGATAACATATTTGTAGCGTGCGCTCGTTAGATCTATAGCACAAGCACTTCTTTGCTCAAGTTTAATAAGATGCTGCTGGCCGTATAACTATTGAGTTATAATAACTCAATTCGTTTCTGAATGTAGTCCCTTGTCATCTGCCGAGCTATACTAATTAGTCTGGTTCGTTAGCGGCCACACAACGCGCCACACGGAAGCAATACTACACGACAGTTGCACCGTTAACTTTTTTAATCGCAATAATCACCGCTTCAGGCAATCCCGTAAAAAAACGATCTCGCTCTCCCTTTCACACCGTATACGAAATTAAAGGATAAAAACCACATTAAACTTCGTCATGTGGTGTCACTTTTTTCACGTAGCTGGAGAATTTTCACAGCCACCCCTCGGATCGAATAAATTATTTTTATGTCGATTCCGGGTGGCCGACAGAGTAACAAAAACGTAGTCGTTACTCTGTTTGTCGCGGAAGTAAGGGTTAGCCGCTTAGTGTAAAACAGACAGATGTACGCGAGAATTTAAAAAGCTTCCGCTATTTTATTGCAATTGCCGGGATTAACATTGTTGCTTATAAAGGTTGCGCAGAAATATCATCCTTATATTATCTTTACAATGTCTTCGAATACGGGAACCGCTCTCTTGGACGAATTTTGCATACTTCAGTCTAGGTTATTAGATTTCCTTGTATCTTATATGTACGATATTTAACCGAAAAATTAATTGTTCCATCGACGTGCAATCCCGTACCGAACGTGGTCGATCTTAGAACCATGACAGACTATCTATATCTTACGCGGAGCTGACAATAAATTGCTGCCAAGCGATTTGCAAGTGTCAAAGTTACATAAATGCAGTATCACTGAATTACCATGTATCACTGATAAACCGAGGGTTGCCCTACTTAAAACCAAAGGGTCCATAAGTGTACAGAAAACTATGTAAATAATGATCGCCACGAAAGTTTTCGTACAAATGACGTCTAATGCGACCAAATTATATTCGTCGCCTGGCGCCGCCCACTGATGAAGACATTATTTTTCATTTCCGCGGTGCTAAGTCGATAACTCGAAAATGACGGCAATTCGTAGAAACGAGCGGGCAATCTGTCGGCACGTGTTCAACTGTTCATTACCGAACCGTAGGACTTGAGGCTTTGGCTGGCTACGTTGAGGCAATTTAAGCCACGCAATGTCCGATGAGTTTAAGGCAGGGGCCTGTTTAGGTCACACAGGACATATTAACAAAACTAATAAGTATTAAAATAATAACCCGATTTTTAATAAATAACACTTTCTTTCGTCGGTCCACCTTGTGGGTGGCCTACCTACGCTGCGTCTTCCAGTTCGTGGCGCCACTCCAGAACCTTTCCGCCCCAACGGCCATCGGTTCCGCGCGCAATGTGCCCCGCCCACTGCCACTTAGTGAGTAGATCCACTAGTTAGAGTCTCGGGACACCGCTGGATGTGGAAGGCGCAGGATCGGTCTTCTTGGGTCGTTCTGGGGGAGGCATATGTCCAGCAGTGGACGTCTTTCGGCCGATATGATGATGATGATGATGATGAACACTTTCTGTTTGAGTTATCTCCAAGGGAAAGGGCAAGAAAACAAGCATTAAAACAAGACTTAATTAAGGGGCAGCCAATACGTGTAGTGCAAAATTGTCAATAAACATATTGGTACTATTGTTTATATTAAACTGCGATCCTATGACCTAGAGAATGTACAAGGGTCGCTAGACCGTTAAAGAAGTCATTAGTCTAAAATATGAATTATGTTCCATAGGGTTACGACAATGTTATTGGTGACGTCACGCAAGGCGCTCGTCAAGTTTATTGATATTGCTTTATTGCTGCTTTATAACTCACTCGGGTTGACAAGGTACGAGGAAAATACTTGTGGAACTGTGGATGGTTTAAATGGAGACATCAGTCAGGCATGTATCTGATAAGAAATAATGTAAAAAGTACGGTATTATGTTTTGCCCTCTTTATGTCTTCATGATATAGCTACTTATTACAAAATCCCACGATTTTACAGTTCGATATATTACTATATTAAGACATTAGTTATTGTTCAAATTTAAGTAGGTACCTGCATATTTTCAAAAGCAGAGTGAGCATTGGTATATTTACTAATACATGTATTTCTATAATCCAATCCTCTCTCTTTTTGGGCAAAAACTCTATGGAAGACGTTGAGAATATTACACCAAAAGCTTCGCATTTTCAGAAATACACCGTGTCTGCGGTAGGTACAAGCATATGACGTGAAAGTTCACGTAGTCGACCCCTGTTTACCTGAGCGGCAAGTAAATATGTTTCCCAATAGGAGCGAGCGGGACGCAGCACCCGCGGTTTCGTACATCGCCACCCGTCCGCGCCTGTAACTTCGTAATTTGCCTTTCTATTAGAGCGAGGGCGTGAAAAAAGGAAAGCGTTTACGGTGTGTTTAATGGGAGTGAGAGGGAAGAAATATGACCGCCCGTCGGGGAAGGGAAATTTTTGGTTTTCAGAGTTTTTGCGGAGATGTGTAGAGCGAGGGGGACGGCGCTAGCTCCCCGAATAATTAGCGGAAGTCGTGGCTTAGTTTTCCCCCAACGGGAGGGCCCGGGAGGTTCCTCTATTTGTCGTTTAAGAGTTAATCGGACGAGCGATTCGTCACCCTCGGGAGAGCATATTATGTCTTTATTATGAGTGTCGGATACTACCCCGGGCGATTAACGAACTCGTGATTATTGATAACTTTGTTTACGACTCGGCGGGCTCGACACGCGCCTATATATTTATGGACTCGTATTAAAATGAAAAACAGTAAGACATAGCAACGACCGAAGCGCTCATAAATATCTTACCATGGCTTTATGTAACGGTGTTTTTTACATAGTTTCAGTAGGTACGCTGTTTTATTTTATAACATAGCATAATAAACAAGTAGCTCTTGTTGGCTATTAAAAAGATGTTAAACATTTACAGCCTTACGCACTCAGCGCTTTCAAAGTAACGTGCCTAATGCTTCCTATGATAAGTGTATACTCAAGTCTAGTCTTCAACTGTTTGTATTTAAATGAAACAATTTGAAACAGACTGTCATAGGAATATTTTGAAAGCTTTCAATAGTCGTGTGTTCGTCGTGCACATGGCAGTTATTTGTTTATTTGAAAAGGTCCGCGGAGTATCGGCGTAGTGTGTTATTAGTGAGGGGAAGTGACAAACGCGGTAGTAAACACAGCTCGTACTGTCAATTAGCTGTAATAGCGCGACATATGCTCAGCGACCAACTTTTATATTTGTTACCCTTTTTACGATACAAAATTATACGGCGCGGTGATATTCTACGTACGTTTCGCACTTACATAACGCAAATGTTAGGCCAGAGATGAGTTAATAATAATTTCTGTCCTTACAAATGTCGTTCCATGGCATTGCTATAAAAATACAAACTTTTACCTACATAAAGCAAATTCGATATTGCGGATGTCTGAAATGATTGCTTACCTAATTTCATTTTTTTTTAATGTTGGTTCTTTCCGGTCCCGTACCTGTAGCAATGAGTTTTTCGGAAGTCGCTTTGATGGAAAACATAGCGAAGAAATCGGATCAATCCCAATAAGGCCTAGTTTACCTTCTGGGTTGGAAGGTCCGATGGCATCAGTCGCTTTAGTAAAACTAGTGCCTACACCAATTTCTGGGATTACCTACTTGCTAAGTGGACCATGAGCCAAGGCAAAACACCGGGACAACGCAAAGAAGATGAAATAGATTTATTCAATGTCATTTATAACATAGCTAAAAAGAGAAACAGAAATTCTTTAAAATATATATATCTGTTTTACCTTCTAATGAACGATCTAACGGTAAATTACAAAGCTTATAATTCTTCATCTCGCTCAATCTACTGTAGCTCATTTTTAGGGTTAGAAAAATCGAGCAATATTCGTCGTGCAATTAATTAAAACAAAAACAATTTGAAAGCTGTCATATTTGCCTCTAATTTTCTTCACCATAACGTTAACAATGGAATCTTAAATCTTATTTACAAGATAACTGAAACTATTTATCAAACGTAGGCAAATTCGATCGTTATTTTTCTAATCTTAAAAAATATCGATGTATATGTATATATATATATATCTATCTGCATCAATGATGGCGAACGTGCGGCCTTGGTAGGATACTAAGTCTGTGTCCTATACTCGTCTTTCGTTAGATAGTTATTGCGTGTAACAAAGCCTAGAACATTCAGTTTTATCGTCATCTTTGTTCCCGTGTTCACCGTCTGTAGAAGACGTAACTTTTTACAGTCTTTTGATTAGTCGGCCGCTATACGCTATAGGCATGGCCGATCGTTCGTATCATCAATTTGTCGGTTTATGGCATGGGAATGCAATCGATAATTGTCTATTGACTTATCAACAACGCTTAATTGATTTTTAAGTTTGCGGTCGTTTGACGCATTGCTCAATTTTGCTTTGATTTGAAAATTGTAATGCAAAGCCGTTAGCCCAATCAAAGAGATATAGTGTTGGCAACAAGTGCATAGGTACCTACCAGAAGTTTTGAAATATTATTGGTCTTCTTTGGAATCGAAAAAGTTGAAATATAAGGGATTTTTATTTGGCGATCGCAGTGTGCAAAGGGAAGCTGCTGCCCTGCCTTTGATGGTCTCTGGTCGGAGTTGGACAATTCCGGGTAACCTAACAGGTTAATATCCTTTTGGAACCTAAGATTCTTAAGACTAATACATTATTTAATAATTTGGTACGTCGTTTATATACGACCTCGTAAGTTGTCTCCACCTTTTCAGTGTAGACTGAATAGATTTATTATATTATAAATGCGAACGGACGTTTCTTTAATTTATGAAGTTATAGCCATAGGTTAGTTTCTATACTGGAAATCAATCATTACTCCCTGGAGTAATGTCATGAGGAATAATGTTAAGAAAGAACAATGAAATACCAAGACACATAACCGTATTTATTAATTTCTAAAAACCAAAAATTTGTTGATTGGACTAACGAAAACTGAAGCTGCATCTCGTTATAATAGGAACCAATCAGCACAAACGAGCGATGCCGGTAATTAAAACGGATCGCCTTACCGAATCAATAGGCCTCGATAAGGCAATTAATTGCACATGCACTCCCCGAGGTGCATGGCCGATTCAATCGTGCCTGGTCCCTTATCAATGCAGTCACACTGCCAATAGGTATTGACGCATTCATTTACCTACCTCCTGGCACCATATCACGGCTTTAATTTGACAATTTGGCCAAGGAACACTAAAAAGATTATACTACCTACTGATTTTATCCATTGCACAGGCGTAGGAGTTGGGTGTTTTTTTATTGAGGAGCTTAGAAACAAATGACATCGATATGGTCATAGAATTATGGGTAGGTTATTACTTATTGCGTATGTTATAAATATATATTTGCTATTTCTGAACGGTACGACGAAAAGCGCTTTATACATTTATATGTTATGCTGTTACCATAAATAACTACAGCCACTGTCTGATTCGCCGTATTTTTTTTCTTAAAAAGTTTTTGTCTTATATCCCTAATGAAAAAACGTAGACACTGTCTACTTTTCTATTTCATATTGTTTATTAATTTTTATGTTCGATTAATAAATGATGCTTGTGCAATGAGTGCAAACGGACGTGGCATTAAATATTCCACCATTACATGTTGAGTACGTAAATAAACTATAAACTTTACACCTCACCGCTGTCGCCAAGTTAATGTTTCAAAACACAAATAAAACTTTTGTGTGAACTGGACTTTTTCTGCAGCACCGTGTGTGGCTCCAGATAAAGGGCACCCAACCATTTACAGAGTTTTAGTTTCCACTCGATAGTAGATCGCGGCGGGTGGCTCCTATAGTTCTGGGAACGAGGTGCAGCTATTAATTATGGGACAATAGCCTTGTCAACTGAGCCACAAAGGCTTGCTTCAATAAGCTGGCGAGGACAGATACGTACACACTTGCTGCAAAATAGTAAGGCAGACGTGTCATTAGCACACATGTCGAGACTATGTAGGTGGTACGAACGTTAAAACATGAAAACTTTTTGACATTTCCTCTTACTTGTAATCACAAATTGTAAAATGTAATATTTACTCGTAAACTATACATATTATTATTTAATGTAGATCTATATTATTCTTCCTCAAATATAGAAGACTATTTAGTTTAGGTAAGTGTGTGTAGGGCCACAAAGGTGTTTGCGTTGGCATTCGTCACGGGGCGCCGCCCGAGGCGCGGGCGCCATGATTGATGATCCTTCCACCGGCAGAAACCGCGCGCGCAGATCCCACACCGCGCTACAACAAAACTACTACAAAATAGAGATAACCAGTCTAAACTTGTACATACAATCCATACGACACGATCAAGTTGAAGTCTTACTAAAGTTCTGATTCCTAATAAACATGAAACTTGACACAAAATATTCCAAGTATTTGTGAACGATCAATGAACGTACGATCTGGTAAATTTATTTTACATGGAAACAGACAGTTTTATTTATGGTTAGTCATTAGTTAATGCAGGTATTTGCTCGGTGGTATGTGGATTACACATCTGGATGTATGCCCTTTATGTCAGACCGACACGACCGCGGTCTATCCTTAGCTGTAAGGAATTGCTATCTATTTAGCGTAAACAAGCAAAAAATATACATAGAATTTTAATTAAAATACTTGTATAAAAATTCACACGCGTACGACACTAGTGTCACGACAAGTCAATTTGAAATAACGTTTCATCGACATTCGTTACAAATCCGTGTAACACAAAACCTACATATTTCTGTCAAAGCTACTGGAGAAGGTGTCAAGAGGAAATATTTTCTGAGCGCTGCGTAAATTATGGATTGTCATAGGTTATGCGCCGTAACATAATATGCGGTCCGATGTTGCACGATAGCCGGCGATATATTCATAATCTCCGGAGGGCTTCGTAAATAAAAATTATTTCATATTGGGGCCGGACAGGTGGAGCATCAAGTTACACGACCCACGCCTGCGCAGCGAACTGTATTACCTTCGTTTTCTGGTCATATGTAGCTTGGACAACCAGTATAAGCATGGTCTCTGAGTAATACAGCTTTGAGGAAAAACTTAAAGTGGTCCATAAGACTCGACCGAGTTGTAAGCCGTCAGAACAGTCCTCATTAGTATTCGGAGCTCACACGAATTAGATCGCCGTATCTACAGGTGCAGCCTGTCTCGTCAGACCATCGAATTTAGAACACGTCATGACATTATCAGCCCCGTAATCCTGCTGTTTAGTAGCTAATAGCACTCCAATAAACGGATACGATTTGGTTTGCTAACATCGTTTTTTGTTTAGCCGTGTTCGGATAGTTAATCAGCTTGAGGTCCTTTGATCGATTTGTGACTATGAGTGATGGATTTTTTCATTTTTATTTACATAAGTCAGTTGGGGTTGTTTGTTGTTATTTTTTAACATTTACTTGATGTTGATTGTTTTATTATATAACTAACACGTTTTTGCGATCCTACGTATTTAAATACCTATATAAATAAGAATGTTTCTAAGGCTAAGGGAGGGTCTACAAAGCCGCTCCTTTTGTCATACCTCACAGTCGTAACTGACAGACCCACAACTTGTAATACTGCTCTACGCGACAATTAGCAGGCCTAATTAAGTCTATTACGGATTTGATAAGTTTTAATGTCTCAATATTGCGTGCCTCGAGGTCATTCGTCGCCCTCGTCCCTACAAGCTGGAGGCATGTCTAATGCAGAATAAACACTCGCAGGCCCTCGGCGAGTGGTTCTTATCTGCCGTAACGCCGGAATAAGCGCTCGATTCGTAATTTACACATTTAACTGACATACACGAGCCCACTCCCTCGCCGCAGCCCTCGTTGGCCACCGAACCGGAACTTCACATAGGACTCACATAAATATACATTAGATGTTCATGTTTAGCCCTCCGGCAATTGTTTACGCCTAATACGTAGCGTTCTACGTAATTTGGACTGATATCTCATTATACTTGCTTAACTGTTCGTGGTTATTATTTTATTACAGTAAATTACGACGCAGCTGTCCTATGATGAAGAATTTATGGAGTTTGTATTCATATTTCGCTTTATTAATTGAAGGGAAATGGAGCCGCGCCTTGGCACGGCGCGGACTCAGGCAATTAATAGAGATATTTTCAATCCACCGGATTACAAGCGGATAAGTGAGTTGTCACCGAACGCTAAGTGCGTTATCGGTGACGGATCTGTGTCCTCTAAAATTCAATTGGATCGACGCTTACAAAACTTAATCATAATACGCAATATACTAGATTAGACCTTATTTCAATGCTGTGAGAGTTTATTGTCGCAGTCGCAGTGTCGTTGAGACGCGAACTGGTCGCGGCGTAGCGCTCGTTTTGTAGTCGTCGCCTAATCTCGCGCTTAGCTAACCGTTTTGACAAGACTTGATGTAGCGGCAAGATATTTTAAATCCGCGGTTGTCTTTTTAGAGTTTGTCCGTCTCTTGACTCAGCCTCTAGGTCTTTTGTTCAGAGCTTATACTTACATGAGGAATGCTAAATGGAGTAGGTATTGAGAATATTACTTCAATTACTTCTGATGCCCCGGTCATTCTCGCGGATAACTACAAGCAAGTATCAAATCATAGGTGCGGGTCAGAATTTCTAATGAAATATTTTGAAATTGCTAATAGTTGAGTATTAATAACTGGCTCTTTTATCCGTTAGTTAGTGACGATATAAATAAATAACTATAGAATGGAAAATAATATAAGTACTTGCCTCTGAATTCTAGACAAGGCATCCTACAACTTTGATAAAATTCCAGACATTTAATATCAACTCGAAATCTTCCATCACCCATCAGCCTACTGCGGCAGATACGATCAAGGCAAAGAGACCGACCACCGCCTGTGACAGCCACAATACAGTCGTTTAACACGCTCGTCGCATTTGGAACATCTTCTGACAGCTCATCTGCTTAAATACGAGACGCTCGCGATCCATCAGAACGAAAACGACTTATGCTATCTGGTTCTTTGTAGACTTGTGTCCTTTTATCACAAGTCGGTTATTCTCGCCGCGACACGAAATAGAAGCGTTGATTGATTCTTTGATGTAGAAAATTGTACACGTTTCTCTTGGAGCTTACGGACGGAGACACACGAGATTGCCCTTTGAAAATTTAAAAATGGAAGCCTCTCTTTGTTTAAGACATGTAAAATTGTATCTCTAAGATACCTGATTATTTTAGAATGGAACTTCGGAAAATACACACTAAAATTTTCGAATTTTTGATCAATTTGTTATTCCGTTTTATTTTCGTTTCTGTTGCGTTTTCTATTAACGCTTGTTATCTAGGCTCTGGCCCCTGTTATACTCCTTTGATTTTGTGAAATTATAATACGTAAGCTTTTTAGCTCGTACTAATTTTGTTACTAAAACACTGTCAATAAAAATGTTATAGCACAATTCAACATTAAACAATTTTGTAGGATCGCTTTGATTTTTTAAAGCTCTATAGCGGAAAATGGAACTATTGCATATATACCCATTTGTTCCATTTTCTTTGTTATGTATGTGTGTTCTCGTTGATTGTTTTCAACAAAAACAGTTGAACTAATGTTATTGTAGCCGCTTGTGCGCGAGGCGTGTCCGCGCTTCATCGATCCAGAGCAGCCTCCGTTTCTCGACGACGTCTGCTCCCCGCGCCCGCCCGCACCCCCGCGCACGTTAGCGCCCCGACCGACTGCATTTACCACCCCCCGTACATAACTACCCTACCTGCCATGTCTACGTGAATAATATTTACACTAAAACGTTTCTCGCACGCGCTGCAGTCATAGGGTTTAACTATGAATTCGTGTTATTACAAGTTGTTGCGTTTATCTCGGCGAAACATTTTAATTTATACTAGTATATAACGAAAGCGTCTGTCTTTCATTTGCTCTTCGTGAATTTGTTCTATTGGATCGTACCAAGCGGATCACATACACTTGTACGATACAGCACGTCATATTCATATGACATATGACACTAGTTAGACCAACAGTCACGAAGGTCTGTGTTTTCGTTGTGTGTCCATTCTTCTAAAAGCGTGAATCCAAAGAGTTTACTGTATGTAAATGTATCTAATAAAATTCAAGGAGTATTCCTATACTTATGATTTAAATCGTCCGTGCTGCTGCCAATACCTGACTTATTCAAGCTACAGTTGTCTAATAGTGCCGTATTTTTCGTAAAAATGAATTTTCTTTAGAACGACATTTATGTAACCTCATGTCATTGTATTCGTTTCGCCGATTGTAGCTGCTCGAAATATGCAATCTTCGTTCAGCACTTTAAATCTTCGTTAGCAAGTGTAAAATTGTATTTCATAGACTAAGCAACTTTATTTTGAAAACTTGTTTGCAGTAAGGTACGTAAATGAAAACGCAAATTAACTTAGTATATTGAGAGAAAACAATACAAACTTAAACATTGCGTGCTAATAGAAACGGGAAATCATAAAAATTTTACACGCTGCATACCGACGCACGACGTTAGACACACAAGGTACATAGCTGTTCAATATGATTAGGTAGTGCAACTAGTTCCTTTATCTTTGCGATTGTTTTTGCGTTATCTAGTGAGAGCTGATCACGGCAGATGGTATCCGATAATTTCAGTAATGAAACCCTTTTAATTGGATTGCTTTACTTTTTATTACCGCATCCGAGAATCTGGCAGCTTGTGACTAGTGGAAACCAGAGTGGCAGACTTGTAGTGACTCAGAAAACCGTGATTAACCAACAACAATCTCGTGTATGGTTCGTCGCTATAAATGCGTACCTATCAATAAGGGTCTTTAGAACCATTTTTGCAAAAATTATCACTAGACATAGTCACATTTTATATCCATATCTTTGTCAGATTTGTCGCTATAAATCACTATATCAGTTAAGGTAATACGACATTAGTGGTCTAAATGAAATTTGTCGGGTATCGGAGCGCCATGGCCATCGATCATCCTTAATGGCGCGCACTAACGACCACTTCCACACTATGAAAAGGTCTCATGTGTGTACAGTTAGTACGTAACGTGTGATGTTTTCGATCAGGCATGCCTCTGACACGCCGGCCGCATCGGAACGTACTTACAGACATCGTTTCAATTGTTTCTTTCTATGTTTGTTGATGAAGTTAGTGATAGGTTTAATGTTATTCCGCATTGTCAGTCCACGTGACTGCAAGAGAATGCATCAGCAAAATAAGTATATATGTACATTTCTATGGAATCGCGTCATAGAACACGATTCTTAGTGGAAAAATTACGAACTGATATAACAACAATTACCACGAGCAGCCAAAATGGCTACTCGTTAGCGTCTGCGTGAAATATTTGTAGGTTTGGACAAATTGTGCAGACGGCGCGGCGGCGCGAACGGACACTCTGCAATCTTAGTGCTTGAAAATGGAGACCTATGTGCCTATTCTCATGACGAGTGACTAAATACACGTGAATGGATCAGCAATTTTTCATAAAAATTGTACAGAGCCGAACATATCAATGTAAATGACGCTTATTTCTAAAAATATATGTATATTTTATGAATACAAATATTTCAATGACTTAGGTGGAACATAACATTTATTATCGTATCGTAAATCATAAATAAAAGGCATCATGGTTGCACAGTAGTCGTACAATGGCGGAGCAGGTTTTAAATATGCGATTTATCATT
This sequence comes from Grapholita molesta, assembly GCA_022674325.2. Lineage (NCBI taxonomy): Eukaryota > Metazoa > Arthropoda > Insecta > Lepidoptera > Tortricidae > Grapholita > Grapholita molesta. The sequence continues at coordinate 13,499,115 of CP053124.2, read as the reverse complement.
GCCACGTCAACCGCAGTAATCGGGATGGAATATTTGCAAATAAAATCGTTACTTCAAAAGAAACCCGTTTGTTAAATCGGTCGATAGTATTAATTCTAAGGACGGTTACAGAATATATTGCCATTAAGTGTGTTTATCCGTCACCACTCGCCAGCTACCAACATACCGCTTCTCATAAACCTTTGCAAATTTGATAGATTTGAAGAAGAAGAAGAAAAAAAAAACATTTATTCGAGGCATACGTAACGTACACAATTACATACTTAGAACTAGCAGACTAAACTAGGGTGCCACGAAATGTTCCCGACTAAGCATGGTGCTAACCTGCGAGCCAGCGCTGGTCTTCCGTGGATTTGATAGATACTGTGATGTTTACTAACATACAAAAATTTCAATAAGAAAGGGATCAAACGGATATCAACAGCATGACAATTCTGAAAAGTTTTTATAAGTAACGCTTTTAAGTGGGTTTAAACATGCACTTTAGTGCCTTGCCATTAAAGGCGTTGTTCAGATATTTGTGACCACCTCCACAGCTCAGATATATCTGATGGCGATTATACTCGTAAACCGCAACAGCCGTATTAAATGAAGACGCTCTGTCAAGACCTCGTTTCAGCGGGAATTTATAAATCATTTGAATTAAACTTCCATATGCAATCCGATTATAATGCACGACACCGCCGGCGAACCGCCTAAGGCTGTGGTATTAACACAGAGGGTATTAAGTAGCGCGGTAAGCGGTCGCCATTTTTCACAAGTTAATTGAAACTAGTGAAAAATTGTACGACGGACAGACGAACTGTGCATCGCTAATTACATCAGCAGACTCCGACTAAGTGCTGATATTCATCTTGATTCTTTAAGAGTTATAAGGCTAAGTGCTAACATGCCTTGGTGCGGCTTGAATAATGCCCGACCGTCACCGGCTACTATTCTGAGTATATCTTTAGTGAAACCTTGATAAACGGAATCATTTACGACCACTTTATTAATTCAGTTCCAGCTGACCTAAGATGATCGTTTTTCTTTAATTTTTCACTAGTTGATACCCTCTAACGAGTACATATGTTAATGCGAAAGTGACGCTTAACGCGACAGGCGATGAGATGACATCCGCACTATAAGTTCAGATTTACAAGTCATGGAATATTTATTGATTTTTATGGATATACGATATGGATGTTCGTAATGATTTAAGATGACCTCTCAATATCTGCCGGTTCTAACTGCAAGAAGACTTACGCTAACTTTTCCGCAACCCCACTTATAACATACCCATATTTTCATTCTAACACCGGGTTGTTTAGTCCATAGTAATTTTATCAACGTCCCATTTAACCAGGTTTCACAATAAATATATTGTAATGCACGCCTCCTTGTAAAAAGAGTACCAGTGATTACTTTGTGCCTTTCACTCGTCAATTTGTGAATAGAGTCGTGTATTATGCCTCATATGATTAAGTCCAATGTGCTATGACTGCTATGCGTAATCGATACGCGTGTGTTACGCGTTGTTGCTCTTACTCATAATTGTAGTATTGGTTAGTACCAATTATAATTGTAGTATTGGTACTAACCAATACTACAATTATGATTAACACCTAAATAACTAGATTTATTATATGTAGATGCTACCGTTAGTTCAGGATTTAAAGATTTTAAGTGGGTTATTACATTTAAGGCCATTAATTGAAGCTAAATATACGATTTTCCTAGTAAAATTATCGGATAGAAACGCAATCAAAATATTTTTTTTGTGCAGTTTTCGGAGGCTCGTTTGCACTAAAATAGTACAAGCGAGATGCACCGATAGTAAACTCGATACTCGTTATCGAAAACCGTAATGTCACAACCCATGGTACGGGGACTGTCCTAAAAGGGGGATTCTTCTGGAAGTGTCGATAGTTATAACTTGTTGGTTCATATAGGTACACAAAAAAAAATGTTACACTGCATACCTACCTATTAAAGAAATATGGTAACATATATAAATAGAGTTGATTAAGTATACTTAGTACAAATTAACGTTATGTTAAAACTATTTTATTTTTATCACTGTGCTCAAACGCCTTGTAATGTCGGTCTAATTAGTACTTGTAGTTGTAAAACGTGATTATTAAAGTAATGTAAACACAATCTTGTTACAAAACGTTAATATAAATGTACTGACCGTTGCATAGCTGCAGCATTTTGGTATTTGCGATGCATGAAGAGCGGCGCCCGCGCAGAAGTCGTATTACGTATTCTTAACGAGCATTCGCTCCATGAACCAGCATCATCGGCAGACAGTCAAATACCGCACAACGTAGACGTACCGTGTCCTATCCTCAAAATCCACATCATAAAACCCTCTTAATTTGTTCTTTTTTTTTACACTAGCCACGCCATCAATCTTTAGCTACGCTTTTGTGTATTAACAAGCTGGAAGTAAAACGGGCATACTGGATCTTAGGCGAGTGCTAGTTAAGCGTGGACATGAACAACCCAGGTCGCTGCTGCAATAAAAGCCACCAAGCGCGAACTCGTTATGCCAGAATCGTAAGAATGCGATATAACAATCCCTTTATTAAAAAACTACGAATTATAAAAAAAACAAAAGGTCTATTAAGAGCAACGTGCCTGTTATTTTACAACTTAGCTATAAAGTTACATTGTAGAATAATTTTATGTCTATGTCAATACCGGTAAGTAAAACGGTTATTACAAAAATTTACAGAGTGTATTGCTCGTGCATCCCAGTATAAATGCGGTATCCATAACGCATAGTTGCTACGAATCTCAAAGTTACCGTACACGGTTTCGTTCGAAACCTCTACTCGTTCGCGATGCGTAACCACCCGTCCGTAATTGCGAGTGAGCTCCGTCAAATAGTACGGTTGTGTTCGGGTTGTCACAGGTTGATTAACGTGCTGCGATCGTCCGCCGCAAGTAGCAATTTGTCGATCGGACTTGCGTCGCGCGTCGGACTTGTGCGTAAAATACATATTTACAATTTTGAACCGTATTACATTGGAATACAGAGTTGCATGATATCTTTATTTCATGCAACGTGCTCTTACTATCCTGTTATAAGGCACAGGAGCATTCTGCGACCGAAGCTCACGTCACATTGTAACGAGTGATGGGTAGTGCAAACGGATTTCCCGATAACTCCTAGTTACGGGTAATATTCATCAGAAGAATACCATGAAGGTAAATTATTGTTTGTTTATTGTCATGTTTTGAAGCTTTTTTATATGTATTGATCCAATACTTGGACTATATGACAATATGATATCATATTGTCTCCTATGGATGGAAGCGCTGGGCTCGCTAAGCGAGAGATCAAAAGCGATGTGTTCGGGACCTATAGATACCATTCGAGCAATGCCTTTGTCGGGTGTGTGTCTGATCTTTAGTAGACAATTTTCACTTCGAATATATCTTGGTCCCAGGTCTTGGGCCCAGAAAATTCCGGTCGGTGACGTCACTAGCCGGGTAGCAACGGACTGCGCTAATGCAGTAATAATTGTGCACGATATCTCCGACGCCATTATGTTACGCTGATGCGATAATTGCAGGCCCGCCGACAGCACAGGCTTTTTGCCGAGCATTCGACACAAATGTAATCTTTATTGGATCGCAATTCATTATGTGGATTAATGAAATATGTGTTGGTTCAAATATGTTGCAAGAACTAAGGCTCTATACATTACTAAAAACATTGAGGAGGGAACGACTATAGTCAAAGCAGCATCTTGCAAACGCAGATATAAATGGAGAACTTAACCAGAAAATCAAAAATATACACGTAGATGATATTTACATGAAGCACTTTGTCGTCAACTGTCGTATTCGCATCTGTTTTTTTAAATATTTTTTCAACCTCTTTTTGGTTGAGAAATGATGTTTGGCAGTTAAATGGAATTTATACTCCGTTTTCTTAATTTTTATCAAAGTATAGAATAAATTAACTCGAGGCGGGGTAGGCGGTCTCTGCAGATACCAAAAGGACGAGATGAGACGGTCATTAGCGAAATGAAGCCATTAGGAGCGTGTAAAACAGTTAATTACGACGGGTAATCTCGCCTCCGAGATGTTGCCGGTTATAATGAACACCGGGTAATGACAATATTATTCCCTGTTTCTAAGTCTATGGGTTGTTGGAGACCAAATGTTGTGATACTCATACAAAATAAATTTTGTATACGATATTTTTAATTTAATAAAACGCTAAATCTACGTGGTAGAAGATGGTTTAGGATCTTGTCGGCGTATATGGTGACAACTGTCCTTAGTTCTTGCCTCTTCAGTCTCTTTTAAAATCTGTTTCTTCAAAATATGTCAGACAGCCAGTAAGTAGCTACGAGTATATCAGTCAGTGTTTGGTCAGTATATTTGCTTGCTGCATTTCAAAGCTATTTTCCGCATGACCTATTTCAATGTTTTTTATATTCTTTTTCAGCGAGGCATAATTTGCTTTATCAGCCCTAACATGTCGGGTATTAAGTGCTAATGTATAGGTAGTACACAATAAGGTTTTATTTGCATGTAGATATTGCGATAATTATAGACGTACGGGGAGACCTATCACGTACTTATGGACGACGGCGTGTCGGACGGATGTTAGCCGCGCGATAATCGCTGCGGACAGCGCGATTAGCTCCGTACATTTGTAGTTAATATTTTTCTAGGGTTTTTACCTTTATTACTTGCCCAACTTACTAAATAGTTTCCGGCAGACCCAGACTGATGCAATGAGATCCCCGGACATGTTATTAAAGTATTTCACTATCAAGTAAATGTCACGTCCGGATTTGATGGCTAATCTTCCCGAATTCTCCGCACTATTCCCAAGAATTTTCCTGGTCTATACAACTGTCATAAGTTTCCGGCACACGTGTGAGATTTAAAGGTTTGTTAGGCCGGCAAACCGTTGCAACCTCCCGCCCCTAACGGCGACGCCGGGTCTCGGTCGCCAGCCACGCACTGCATCACCATGCAACCATTCAAAAGTAATTGACGTAGAAATTGCCCAGCCTCATGCACGAAACAGGAATATCTGCATAGCTACTCGTACAACGCGACACGCAAATACATCATGAGCATGAGAAATGATTTAATTGTATATCGGTGCATGACGCATGGGGCGATCGACAGTCGCTTACAGTTCATATCGCGTGTAAAAACAGAGATTATTTTATTAATTTCCCACATTCTTGTTTGCGTACTTTTTACCGGTTGGCGAATGTATAGCAATGTGTTCGATACGCTGATCAAATAGCGATAAATAAAAGATGAATTCAGAATGATCGCGGTGCTTGATAATAATGTTTCTGTCGTAAACTTTTTTGTTAGCACTATAGATTACGATCGTATAAAACCGTTTTTACATAACTAGGTATATTTTCTAATATATGTGCGTATTTTCCTATATATCTTTATAAATAAATAAATAAATAAATATTTCGGACATTCTTACACAAATCGACCTAGTCCCACGGTAAGCTCAATAAGGCTTCGATATATATAATAAATAGATACATATAAATAAATAAATAAATAATAAATATTTCGGACATTCTTACACAAATCGACCTAGTCCCACGGTAAGCTCAATAAGGCTTGTGTTGCAGGTACTAGACGACGATATATATAATAAATAGATACATATAAATACTTAAATACATAGAAAACACCCATGACTCAGGAAGTCACCTCTGACTGGGAATCGAACCCAGGACCTTCGGCTTCATAGGCAGGGTCACTACCCACTAGGCCAGACCGGTCCGGTTTATGCTTTAGGGCTTCTGGTTAAGCCACTTAAGAAGTCCAAAAAAGTATTACAATAGAATGACGAAACAATCTTAGGTCTTTTGGTTGCGGTCTACGTAAAAGTTTTTCCTGGTCATTCATTTAAATTTATCGAGGAATGGGTAACAGCAGAAGTAGATATCGACCAGTCGTCGGCTGCGTGACGTCGACAGGCGACAATTGGGCGGGCGGTGATAATCCTGCCGCCCGCCCATCAACACCCGCGGGCCTCCAACAATCTCGATGCGACTAATCTCTTCAGAAACTAAGTTGTATGACAAACATTGATTATGGGATGTTTTTAAAGCTTTTAAGATTATTCGACGTTGTATTTAGGCACTGTCTGGTAAGTAGGTTGATTTACGACATGTAAAAGAGTCGTGGCATATTTTTGTCGCATTAAATTTATCCATATTTTCATATTTATATCCGCCATGTGGTGCAGGCTGACTAGAATAGCACGACCCCATCTCCTACCGCAGGTCTCGTAACAAAGAGAAAAACTTACGGAAGGACGGCATCGTCTCGAAATGCAATCTAAAGCTACTGGGGTCGACATACCGCCTGCCAAGGGTGGTGAATATGGCAACTATACTCCCCAAGATGATAGGAGTCATGTTGTTTTTGGGCGCATCTGTGGCCAGTAGTGGGCGATTTACGACTGAAATGATGATATTTTTTTAGACCTTGCAGTATCTAATGCAATTTGTGAATTTTTCAACAACAGATATTTTTTGAAATGTTAGATTTTGAAGTAAAACCGCAATTAAATATTTTTGTTTTATTTACGATTTTTGATTAATTTAATTCGCACTGGCCTGCTTTAACCAACTGAATTACTGGCAATTATAATACCAACTAGCTATTTAACGACGTGTTTTTTTATCAGGTCGTTTGTACTTAAGTCACACCGTCGAATACAAGCATGCCCGTGGATTTACGAGGGCGAATGCATTCTGACAATAGCTGCAGTTAAGTTTACTGCGCACCGGAAGCGTCATAAAAATCGTCATCCAGATTCCGGCGATAATCATTAGGAGCGCCTTGTTAATGCTAACCGTTTTATAATTGCTTGATATTAATTAACGTTAGAGTCCGTTACGGGCAGACGTCCAACGCCAGAAAAACAGTATACCTGCACTCTGTCGAAGCGAAAACGTATCAACAATGTTTATGGATCTCAGTGTTTTATTGCATTTCTCTTTTGCGCAACAAAGTTGTGTGCAATTTTTGTGCTTAGCGAAATTACAGACCTTGCCATCGAAACAAACACGCGATCAGTTTAATTGTACAGGAAAGCGAATTGTTAAAAAACGATGTTCACCTGATAAGAATATGATTGTAACATACTTAATAGAGCTGAAACGATCATTAATCAATGTGTTACCTTTATTGTCTATCAACCAATCTATGATATCTGTTTGCTTTGGATTTGAATTATTGTCTTAATGCTCAGTGGGTTCTATTTATTGAAGAACTTATGCTTAAACGAATGGTATAAATTGAGTTATTACAATATACGATTTTAATTAATAGTCACTTAACAACTATCTGGTACTTTAAACGGGAATGCGGACGGTAGAAGTGAGTGTCATTTCGCAAACAAAGCGCATTAGAAAGAGGGTAGATCGCTACGGTGTGTGGTTTGACTACCGTCAAATCTCGCAGTACTTCAGTTATTCTGAAAATGGCGCTATCATTGCCGAAATATCGGAAACTCGTCAAAAATTACAAAATAAACATACATGGTAACTATGTACTGGTAGTAATAATTGAGTTAGTACACTCACTTTAAAATTTGTTTCTCTAAAGGGTCAAGTCAAGTGCACAGCGGCGTGTTTGCTTGATTTATCTTCGATCGAAAATGTGCATTTCGTTGCACAAGCGGTTTTATTCGGGGGGCGATTATAAAACAAAATAACGCCGAGCGGCCGCGTCATAAAACTTTAATGTGCACCCTAAATCATTTCCGACTACCTTCCCTCATCCACTTGCCAAACTTTACTGCACTAAGGTGGTAACGATTCTAAATATATTATCGAGTTTGTAGTTTTATTTTCGTAATCCATTTGCTACAAAGGTTTTAGGTACATTTTATTCACGGTGTAATATTTAGAGTTGTTTCTCCTTTCTTTCCTGTATTTGTCATGCAGGCTGTAGGTTAGTTTAGGTATATTCCCTTTTCGGTTTGGTTGCAAGCAGAAATTAAGTGAAAATGTGTAATTTTATCTGTAAAACGGCGTGTGTTCAATACATGTCTATCACAAGAGATGAGAGTGATGAGCCCTAACCATACAAGGTTGACTTTATATTATCTGACATACCAATTCCATACCATAGACGGAGCCAACATAGCTTGCCCATTTCTTTATGAGATCAAGGAAAACTGTAACTGTGGGAAAGTGAGTTAAGCCGGTGGTAATCGCCGTGTGTGGACACGCCGCCGTAGATATCTATACACTTCAGATTAGAGAAACTGAATTAAATTATATCAATTATAACTTCATTTTAGATTCCATTAAAAACTCAATAGTCCTTACACCATGGCGGGTGCTGTCTCTGTGCGCGTCCCATGATACGGAAAGGGCCTCTGCGCGTTGGCTTGATCCGGCTTCGCATACGCCTCCTAAATGTCCGGAACACCATTGTTCCGTGTACGGAAAAGACTACCAATAATAATTACTTAGTTTGACTTTCGAATTGGGTTCTTTTCCATTCTAATCTATCATTAGTACGGTTATTGCTAGGTTATATCATTAACTTAATAAGTAAAAACTGTGAGCATTTCGAATTAACTGGTGTACGTTAAACAGTCCATGTAACACAACACAAATCCAAAACAAAGAAAGAAGTATTTTTAATTAGCAAAGCGTTTTCCCGCCCGCGGCGCCCCGCGGCGCGGCTACTTTACGCACATTGCGTTGAGGTCGTTAACTAAACGTCACTTTTCATAATATTTATGTCTCCATTATTTTTCATGTATAACGACATCGTAAAATTGAAATTTCGCTGATGAAGGCTCCGTATATTTACGATTTAAATTAATACGTACTTATAAACTTGAAAATAAATCAACGCGCTCCTCAAACTCGACAAATCTGACTGCCTCTCGGTAGCTAACGCAATGAAAATATACAACGAGATTGAACGACGAGATAGCTCGAGACGAGACCCTCCTCCGCTTGACAAAAGTAATAAAATGAGGAGTTCCATTTCGCACGATTACCCGGGAGACGACAAAACACGTCAAGTGTCAATTTGTATAATTTGCAAAGGAATTAAAATGGCGGTTTGACAGATGACAGTTTGCGTGGCTTTCGCTTGGACGAACCGGAGTCCTGTTGCAAGATCTGTTTTGTTTGCGTAGATTATTTACTGACGTCCAGTAATTTTTAATTTCTCTCCATATTTTAGGATTAGGATCAAGTAAAAACGTTTCTGTCTTTAAATAGTAGACGAGTGTCTCAATTTCAACAGCTACTAAGTAATTGCACGGTGGAAGATTGTTTCATGTACTTCACACGAGTGTAACTGGATATTTGTTTGGGATGAGCCGCCGCGTGCCGACGTAACGTGACGCGTGAGTGACATCTGACGCGGCGCACGCGACACTAATGCGCGAATGCTAGGACGCGTCACGCCGCGTCGTTGCTCGCGCAAATATTCGTATGTGAACTATTAATAAATTAAGTTGAATGTTTTAAAGCTTCTGTTGTAGACTGTACTTTTTTTCTCGGAAGCAGAGCAGCTATTTTCAGACATTACAAAAGTTCAATAATAGGTCACGAACAAAAGGGAAGTCAAGTGCCATAACTATTACTACGGAAATCCGTTGAGATAAGAAATCCTTTAAGGCCCAATCAGGGTTAACCGGTAACTCAGGGGTTAGTGTCAAAAATGTATGGACTTAACAGGTTAACCTCGGGTTAATTGACTATCCCTGAGAGGCGCAAGTGGGCCTAAGTATACCTTATAAAGTTGCTTTGTATAATATTTGCTACTTTTTAGGTGGCTACGAAAAGAGGATATGCAGGCATCTTTCATCTGACTCCTCTTTGAACCTGTATGTTTTTGTTGGTGCCCTTAAGCATGCACCCTGTTTATTGTACCCCTGGGATAAATAATCAAAAAGGTACCTGCTTATTTTAACCTTGGTTGCAGAATTTTCTAGCAATGCAGCATGTAACTAAACCATTGCTTAGTAAGTTTAAATTCACGGCTTAACACCTTTAAGAAGGACCATTAAACATATAAATATGCTAATGACCATGTAATTGTGTACGGCAATAAAATAATGATAGCGCCCGGTTTAGACAACGTTGTAAAATGATCCATAAATAGGATATTAGAAGGTCACGGATAATAGTATAATTAAGAATGCATGTACCAAGTTTATCTTTGTCTATAAAATGCTGGTTTCGTTTGTTTTAATTACCGTCTTATCTATAAAATCTTGCAATAACTGTATAAATAAAATATAGGTATAAATTCACTTTAAAGATACTATGTATACTATATACTTATACACAACTGTCCTGGTACCGTGAACATCGAAGTTCGTAAATTTGAGCATCTTTCTCTTTTATTTTAATGTAGGCGTGATAACAGAGACATGCACAATCGTTCGACATTTATCCGCGAATATCAATATTCGTAATATTGATATTCGTAATATAGAATATGTATTTGAAACTAACGAAGTAGGTACAATATTACAGACTCGATCAGAAAATTTCTTACACGTCGGCAGTTAGTAATGCTTATTTGGTACTTAAAGCTTTTTTTTAAGATACCTGAGCTGATTCATGATAAAATTCTTGCATAACATACAAATTAAATTTACAATTCGTATAGGTGGTCACCTGTCAGTCCTTAGTGACGAATCGGGTTTTTTGCGAGCTCCGAGGTGTTAAATATTTGGCAGAAACGATCACGGACACATTTTTATTGTATTTGCGGTTGATGTGTCAGAATTTTGGGTGTACTTCAAGTATTCGCTAACATTTTTATTAGTTTTTATGCATATAAATTTCATAATAAAAATTACCACTATGCTCATATGTTGAATACTTATATTTGTACCTATAGTTTAAATACACACTAACATACATTCTGTACCCGTACCATGAGTTGTGACATTACGGTTTTCGATCTTTTGAAATTTTGATTTTTGTTTCTCAGACAGGCAACAGTGCCCTCACCATAAGTTGTGACATTGACGAGTATCGAGTTTACTATCTGTTCATCTCGTTCCCACTAAAATAGTACAGGCGAGATGCACCGATAGTAAACTCGATACTCGTTATCGAAAACCGTAATGTCACTACTCATGGTACGGGTACTGATGCAAACATTGCACAGTAAAGAATTAGTTACAAACCAATGGATTGGCAGCAGTGTCCGACGAAACCCAATCTACAACTACTGCGGTCGCCAACCCGCCTTTTAAGCGTGGGAACTATGGCTATTACTCCCCCAATATGATACAGTCATATTCCAGATACCTATACCCAGCAGTGGACGATTACCGGTTCAATGATGAAAGAATTACTTATAGTAGGTAGAGTAGGTTTAAGGAAATATCTTCCGGCTAACCTTATACATTGCTCGTTTTTATCCCTTGTCATCACATGTAATATATTCATAGTATAGAAGCGTGATCACATCGCTCAATAGACATATTTATGTTCAAAGGCCACGCCTGAATCGACACGTTGGGTGTTAAACACAGGCAATTAAAAGGTGATTGATAATGCCATAAAGCATTTTTTCGCTAACAAGAAAACTGTATGTCCATATTTAGCGTAGTTCTATTCTGAGAATTTGTCCTCGCAAATTAGTTTTTTATTAATTATCGGAAGCCAATTAATACGGTTGCTAAACGGGGCCGGTCGGAGCACAGTAATTGTAACAAAAACGCGGCATATTTTAACACTCGACGATACATAACGACGTCGTATCGGCGCGCACGCAATGCTGAGGTGTCATTTCCAACGCTTGACAAGCATAGGCAAGAATGTTCAGGCACCCCACTATAAATACGCGCTCCTAACAGGCGAAGATATTGCGGATCTTGATTTTTTTTTATGACAAAGGCGGCAAACGAGCAGACGGATTGCCTGGTGGTAAGCAATTACCGTCGCCCATGGGCACCCGTAACACCAGAGGAGTCACAAGCGCGTTGCCGGCCTTTAAGGGGGGTTGGAGCTCTGGGAACCTTACTCACCATTAGGAACACAACACTGCATACCTGAAAGGTAGCAGTGCTATTATGGCTGTGGTCTTCAGTAAGGAGGAGGTACTTCCCCAGTTGGGCTGCCCCAGATTCAAGCGTGATGGTCATCGCTGTGCCCCACCTCTCATTGTTGGACGTAGTTTAAGGACATACCCGGGTCCAATAACAATTTTGCAATATACTGGTTATTAAGAAACTTGAAATCGCCGGGACTCGCAAAGCCGATGTAATTACACGGCACTCATAAAAGACCCACAAGAACTCATTACTACTATATTAATACATACTTCAATTATTCCATAAATTAATGGAGTCGATCAAACAGTTGATTCGACTTATTTACTCGAATGATTTTAACTATCCATTTGTAAAGGTTACGTTTAATGACAAAATGCATTAAATGTACAATGTTTGAACGTACTATATTTATTGGTATGACTTATGAGGTGTAACAAGTGTGAAATAATGCATAAAACGGAATGATTATGCGCAAGATGTTGATACACATTTTATTACTGTAATTTTACGATCTATAAAACTAGTGCGCGTCTGTTTTGCACATACAATTAACTTCCATTATATAGAAAATCTTGCTTGTTACAAATATAATGAGGTACTAGTAATTCACAATTACCATGTAAAAAGTTAATTCAAACATATTATGTAAGTACTTTGAAATACATTAAATGAAAATAGCAAGATTTAAAGCAAGTAGCAAATTGAAAAAATCGATAGGTAATCTGATTGCAAACTATTTATAACCACCGCAGCCTATTATAGTTAGAAATTTTATTACCTATAGATGTTACAGAATGGGTAGTATGGTTCCCATTTTATCGTCTATCGCGCTATCCGTCACTTTCGCGCTAACAAACTTCTTGGAGCGTGATATATATTGTGCCGATTGATAAAATCCCGACCAGGTGGCCTAGCACAAGAGGGGCGCGTGAGTATCTCGCGGCGAGATAGACTACCCGTCCTTTTCTAAGTATAGTATTTAAAGAGGGAAGGTTAGCCAATCTCGGCTCGAGATACTGTCGCTCCCCTTTTGTCCTAGGCGTACTGACTAGGCTAGCAGAATACCACCGCCCTTAATTTGTGTCTTGCTTTTAAAATTATATTCGATGTTTAAACTGCATATTAACGTCAAGTTAGTGCACAGCGTAATGTGTGCGTAAGACTGGCAGGTTTCGCGCCTCTCTCCGGAAGCGGTTGTCTGTGGAGTAATGGCTCCCCTTAAATTACAGCCCTCCGCCGCTACTGTCGCAACCTGCGGTGTACCACAAACCTAATAATTGCAATACAAATAGCTCTGACCTTGCCTCCGAGGGGACACTTGAAAATAATTGAAATAATTTCATAAATGCCGGCGAGTGCTTCAATTCGTAAAGGATGGAAAAAGCCTGTATGCGTTTCAAACCACAACTTCTCACTGGATAATGTGGTCGTATAAAAGAGTTCAACGTTCATTATTCTATAGAATTTCATCAGTTATATACACGCTTACATTAAAACGTATTTGTCACATGTTTTCCTTATTTCTTATTGATCTCATCTCTGCTATAATAACTTGTTTTAACTGATTGTTTATACCACTATAAAAGCATATCTGACAGTGCTAAGCTGCAGCAATAGTACGTGGCTTGTGTAAAGATGTAAGTCTGTATTATTTACTGGTCCCCAGTCTAGGCTACCGTTAATCATTTTTAATAGGCCATATTTTGACGTTGTCTCTTGCGTGGAATTTCATCACTTGCAAGCTCTAAATGTACCCAGGGCGTCCACACCCGCTCACTATCGCGTTCGTAAAATAACGGAGTAATATTTCAAAGTTCGCGCAACTGTGTTCTGTCGACTCCGCTGTGGATATTCGGTATTTGTTAAGCTTATCCGAGGGCATCGCGAACCGACATTTATTAATGAATTATGTAAATACGCCACCGACCGACGCAGTCAGCTTTATTACTCGTGAAATGCCACTTTAATATTGCAATTGTTACCTTTGTTCCACCAACATTCACTTTAATTGCTCATTGAAATTAATGCTTAAAGTAATTCTTTTGTAAATTTGCCGTCATCGGCTGTTTTAAATACAGAGCTGGTGTTCTTACACACTGATTCTCGGGCAGATAAATATTTAATTAAAATGAAGGAAGTAATCATTTCCGGACTGGTCTCTGTAACGTTATTTAAATAATGTCTGTGCAAATTAAATGCTATAAATAGTTGTCAAAAAGTAATATGTTCTCTCTAATTATTACTTCGTAAGTTTACACCTACTTGAAGTCGAAAAGCGTCGAACAGAAAATTGTATTGTAAGCTCACCACTGTTAAATTCTACTAAAATAAGGATATGAAGTCATAAGTGATAAGTCAGGTATCGGAAGTATCAGAATAGAGTGTGATTTTGCTACGTCTTGATATTACTTAATACAAATAGGAGCGCACTCATAGGAACCGACCTCGCACCGCTTCGCTACCTCGCTCATCCCTGTACCTTTACCATGAGTTGTGACATTGAGGTTTTCGATAACGAATATCGAGTTTAACTATCTGTGCATCTCGTTCGCACTAAAATAGTACAAGTGAGATGCACAGATAGTAAACTCCATACTAGTTATCGAAAACCTCAATGTCACAACTCATGGTGAAGGTACAGGTGCTCACCCTTCGCATAGAGGTGTAGGCCGAGCCTCATGTGCTAGGTGACGAGCAGAGAACTGGTGGGTGTACTGGGTGTTGTATGGAAGCTGCGATGTTTATCCGTGATGGATGCGCCTCATTACACGGGCGCGGTGGGTGGCATGCCCGTCTCGACTCTCGCCTAACGACACACTCATAAACGAGGTTGACATTTACTCACTTATTGTCGAACCCGAGATCCCTCGATACGGAACCATTCAAAACACACCTTAATACGATTTATTTATGACTAGTGCTTAAGTTGCGACAACCTCAATACGCCTGGTTTATCGATGTCGTGCCTCGCGCGGCCTCCGAGAATTTTATAGGTCTCTTCTATTTATTATTATCATACTTTCTTATAAGAGGGATGACATCGTAGCGTGTTTTATGGGTGCTAATAATTTATTCTTTCACTTCTTGATTTTATTGCTCGCACTTAAGGAATTCAATAAATAAATTCTGATTATTATACCTAGCTCGTTAGAAATGTTCGATAAGTTTAAAAAAATGTCATAACTGTAGCGCGGGTCCTGCGCAGCTGAACGTCGGACAAATTGCCTGACGGTTATCTAATCGGACAAGCTCCGCTTGTTTGGGCACGGGATCTTACAAATGTCCCGTTTAATGTTTAATGAAAAAATTATAGAAGCTCGTCGTAAATAAGCAGTGGCGAGATGTTATCGAGCCGCGGGCAGGAAGCGCTTCAGCCCATTTAAGGGTGCATTAAAATCGAATACATCATATTTGTTTGATTTCCTAGTTCGCGTTTCACCCTATAATTATACAAGTCACCGCCCGTGCCCGGATCTTGGCCAGTTTTTGTGGAGATGCATTAATTAACTTTTTTTATTGCGAGCATGTGTTTTGGTCTCGTAAAGCACTTTCGGGCTTTTTGTATTCTTAATGTCTAATTTGGTTTTCGGTCGGTCCTTATGAGGTCATTAGCGCAGGGCCGTTTTGTTGGGAATCCACAAATTTATAGTTGATATTTTTATGTTTTATGCCGTTATAATTTGTCGCAATAACGTTAATATTCCGTCCCATTAAACGATTATGGCTTGAATTTTAATTTCAGTTGCATTTAAGAACCCCTTTTATAATAAAATATTACAATGATCTTGGCAACCATTATGTTTATATCGCAGACAATTTATGAAAGCTGTGTCAGAATTTTAACAACTTCAACTATCAATACCATCATAAACGCCAGTATAGGTAGTCCCACGAGAGTTGAGGCGAATGGATTACGCATTCAACTATATGAAGTAGGTACCTACTGCAAAAACAGTAAATAAATAAAAAAACTAAAAACAGTAAAAAAACTTTTTTGTCTGTATTCACTCAATTCGCTGTTGAACTTCCTATCGGTATGAAAAAAGTACAATAATTTCAAAATCTTCCTATCATTACATGAGATGTTGTGTGCGCGACTTCAACTAAAGGGTGAACACTATTAAATTGTCGCCTACATTTTTACTTTGCTAGCGTGTTGCATCGAACCTTTTTTGAATATTCTTTTAAAATTTTAAATTTAGAAGGCTCGTAATATATTAGACAACCATAAAATGTTCATTTGTTTTTTATTTATGAAAATGGCGTTACACGAAAAAAATGTTCGCGAATTAATTTTGCAAGAATTCAGTAAAAATCCTCATTTATCAACTTTAGATCTGGCAAAATCTTGTCAAACAACTCGGAGGACGGTTCAACGAACCCTAAAAAAAATTAAACAAGGTGAAACTATAGATAGGAAGCGGCGTGAAGGTCAACCCACCAGAAAATCTAATGTTAAGTTACAATCAAAGGTGTGCAAGCTATTTGATAAGAATCCGAGTATCTCTTCCCGGGATGTGGCGAAAAAAGTAGGCACTAGTCAAGCAAATGTCCAAAAATTAAAAAGAATGCGGCATTACAACATATAAGAAGCAAAAGGCTCCCAAGAGAACTGTGGATCAATATAATCGTGCGGTTAGACGTTCTAGGTTATTGTATACCTTGTTGATTGAGAAAAATGTTGCCCTAATTATTGACGATAACACCCCCGTCAAGGCAGTTTTAAAGTCTTTACCAGGTAACCAGTACTATTCCTCTCGTGACATCTCGAATCTTGACGAATCGGAAAAGGTGATCCCGGTAGAAAAATTTGCAAAAAATACCTTGTTTGGCAAGCTATATGCCAGTGCGGCATGAGGAGCTCACCATTTATCACTACCGGGACAATTAACACCGATATTTATATATCAGAATGCTTGAAAAAGAAACTGTTACCATTCATAAAGAAACACACTTCCTCAACATTGTTTTGGCCAGATTTAGCAAGTTGCCATTATTCGTCTCGAACTTTGGAATGGTATAAGGCGAATTCAGTCGAGGTAGTGCCTAAGGAGAGTAACCCACCTAACTGTCCCGAACTTCGCCCCATCGAAAAATATTGGGCTAATATAAAAACTAAACTGCGAAAAACTTGCCAACCTGCCACTTCATTACCAGATTTTCAACGAAAATGGATTAAATGCACAAAATTGTTAAGCGATGATTCCGTGCGAAATTCAATGAATCACGTCAAAAGTAATGTCCGGAAATTTTCTCGTCGTTCGATGAAATAGCCCTAATATTTTTTAAAATGATTTTACGCTGTATAAAATTAGTCATATAAAGAATTTTGAGCACTTTGGATTTTTATTTTGTCGTCTGTAGCATGTTCGACCTGCGACAATTTAATAGTGTTCACCCTTTATCATGAATGTACTTATACCTACCGAACACATAATTTTAACAATTGCCGGTGTATAGTTGTTTGTATTGCTGCCGCCACACATTCGCACGAGTAGCGAGGCGAAACGCGAGCACGCATGTGTACGCGGACGTCTCGCCATTTCTCTCGTCCCTCGCATCGCGTTTTTGTATAGGAAAAGTCTCGGCGAACGTTTCGACGAATAGAGAGGCGAGTAACGAGCCAGCATATTTAAACGCGGAGTACAATGTTGTTCCAGACGAATGTTCCCGACGGTGCGCGTGTCGTTCGCGGGGTGCCGCGCGGAGGCGCGCTACGCCGTGCTGCTGGACGTGGTGCCGGTGGACGGCAAGCGCTACCGCTACGCCTACCACCGCTCCTCGTGGCTCGTGGCGGGCAAGGCGGACCCGCCCGCGCCCGCGCGCCTCTACCCGCACCCCGACTCGCCCTTCTCCGGCGACCAGCTGCGCAAGCAGGTCGTCTCCTTCGAGAAGGTCAAGCTCACCAACAACGAGATGGACAAGAATGGACAGGTATGTTTCTCAATTGTAAGGTGTTGTTTTAATCTATCTGACGGCTACTCTTACTAATTCTGGCGGTCCTCGGTCCGAAACCTAGTAGAGCATTTATTTGTGAAGGTAGGTACTATAATCAAGTTATCATGCATTCCTGGGATATAGAAGTTATCTACTCGTATGTATTTAAGTATTTATCTATTACATTTCAATGTCGTCGTTTCGTACCAACAACACAAGCTTTATTGAGCTTACTGTGGGACTAGGTCGATTGCTGTTCTCGTATTACCTATTCAATTTTTTTTGCAATCAATCATTCGGGACACCCAATTAACTTAATTGTTAAATCAGTGGTCAGTTTAGTGACGACAATTAAGCTTTAAATTTCAATATAATCTACTGTTTTATGTTTAATCCATAAATAATACGTGTTATTGTAATAGAAAAATGCGATAAAGATGATTTACATAAATATTTCAAGCTTAATTGTCGTCACTAAACTGACCACTGATTTAACTTTTATTTGACAATTAAGGTAATTGGGTGTCCCTGAAAGTGAAATTGCCCCAGACATATAAGTAAATTACTTACCCAACTAAGTAGGGTATAGCCGACATGGTCTTAGAAACAAAAGCTCCTAAACCAAACAAATTGCAATATTTTTAATGCAATAATATACTTATTCGCAAACAAAAACGATTATATGTACTTACATAAGTTGGCTTTATGCGTTATTGTGAAATTTAATTTATAACAAATTAGTTGGTTGCAAATTCATTTTTTCTCGTATAATCCAATACCTACTTAATCGTGGGAGACAATACGTACGGTAGTGGATAAAGTAATTGTAGTGGGAAAATCTAGATGACATCAGAATACACTTGCATATCTAATGATAACAAGGTGCATATTTAATAATTATAGCATAGTGCATACAAGACTGATCATGTGTGAAATCCCATAAATTAGGCATGGTTATTGTTGCAAATTAAATAAAAGCTATCAATAAAAGCAGATATCACTTATATTTTCTTGTTAATACATAAAACAATAAGTCATTTACATTGGTACTGTAGGTGGGTCGACCATATGTCGCCATTACGAATTAACTTGGCTATCAATATACATGCACCAATAGTTATTATAGTACCCATTTAGTTGACTATAGCCCAATTCTGAATGTCAATTATGAGTTTAATCGCTTTATTGATGCGCGTTTGTTTCAAATTTCAACATATTTGGTTATGAGGAGGTACCTACGTAAAGCCACAATTGAAATTAACACCAAGAAAGTACAAATTACATTATAAAACATAAATACATACCTATACGAGTACATTTTTATAACGCACGGTAATAGCTAATACTTAATATTTCATAATTTCTGTATACTTTTGTGATGTAATTAATTATTTGGCCAGTAATATTTATTTCTTATTATAAGTCGTTTGTACACATAGCGAGGCTTATAAATTATCCGTCAACATGTAATTATACACTGAAAACAGAATTCAATGAAGCGATCTCCTTCGTGATAACGTTTACAAATTAAATGAATTTATCTGGACAGATTTAATTAACGGACTAGAGGAATGATTGATGTCTATTTAGTTTAAATTTCATATCTAATGGTATAATGTTAGAGGGTCAATGGTTTTAGCTTTAAATTAGCTGAAAAGCTTTTTAATCATATGTGTCTTATATTTTTTTAATTTTTTAGACAAATAGCTGGTAATCCCGCGTTGTGAAACCGAGATTAGAAAGTTTTAGATTTGGCTAATAATTAATTTGTAGGTAGGTACCTGTTTTTTATGAGTCAGTCACACGTGTACAGTCAGCGCCAAATAGTTACAAAAAATAATACATTCCGAATACCATATGTACTTGGCTACTTTGGTATACGGATTGTATAGCAGTATAAGGCTCGTCTGTGTCTATGATGCTGTCTGTACCCTTACCATGAGTTGTGACTTTGAGGTTTTCGATAACGAGTATGGAGTTTACTATCTGTGCATCTCGTTCGCACTAAAATAGTACCTACAAGCGAGATGCACAAATAGTATCAATACTCGTTATCGAAAACCTCAATGTCACAACTCATGGTAAGGGTACTGTAATAAAATATCGTAAAATTCCAAAATACTGTCCTTGAATAGTGTCATGTCCCACGGCCTACTTTCATAAGTTAAGCGGTGGCAATTTATAGAATTATGGGTAAAATTGCCGGTGCCGGGACACCTCGGGCGGCGCGAGAGTGTAATGAGTGCTCCAAATGAGTCGCACATGTCGCGCGACAGCAGGCTACGACAGCGCTTCGTAAAGGTGCGCCGGCGCAATTCTTACTAACCAGTATAACCGCTAGATTCCCAATTTCAGGAAGTTGTGACTGACAAAAAAAAAACGGAACATTATGATAGGGCGGATTTTACGATTGGCCACGATAGATATATTATATTGGTTGTCAGAAGTACAATTCACAATATGAAAAAAAAGGAATATATATTTGGCTTCCCTTGAAATATCGTGCCTTAAACTTTATAATGTTCACGCAGTTGTAACAAAGCTATAACTCAAGGATACCCAAATGAGCGCCTGATGATATAGCTCCTGAACAAAGACCAGAAACAAACTGTATAAAGGGCAGCAGCCGTTAGAGTAGCGGGCCTATGGGTTATTGAGGGAGACCCAGGACCTAGTAGACGTTCGTGGATGAAGTGGTAGTACGGCTCAAGTTATACTGAACAAATCCTATCAGGCGAGCAACAATGATTTGGAATTACGCAGCAGGTGCTGCGTCGATGCAAATGTCACTAACTTTACTAAGACCACTATTGAAAGGACTCCGTTACTAATGGCAGTACTTCTTAATATGGATCTTAATTCAATGTGATAAGGACTAAACTTAACAAAATAGATGAATGTCGAACGCATTCCTATTAGACCGTAGATATCAAGTTTCAATGGTTGATCTATTTGCTAGACATGATTATGTTGCCAATGAATGTGACAGTACATGTACAGTAGCGATATGTAAATTAAGAATTAGAGAACACTTTGCTGACATCTCTAACGGCAATTAGGTCATTTAATTAGGTAGCGCTAATTATCCGCACTTGTTTATTTTTTACAGCAGGGCATAAAATAATTGTGTTTATTAAAGCAAAGCTTTTAAACAAACGCCGACGTGTTAAGATAGGTATTTTAAGTCGCTTGTGTCGTAATACACGTAATCTTTTCTGTTATTTAGGTCGGTCGCCAGAAAGCCAATTAGGTGTTGTTTTCCGACGAGCACCGTCCATCCATCACCGCGCCCCGCCCCTGACGTTCCGTTTCGTTACCCCTTTGTCCTCTACCACCACTGGCTTAGTTCACGACTCAAACACAACCGGCACCTGGGTTATTTAACCAGATCTTTATCAATATTAAATCATACCATTTCTTTTATTCGGGGACTCGTACAATTTCGGTCTGGAACCGTAAAAAGTCTAATTAGCAATATTTTATCAAACACGGAATTCTTGTGGGTCACTCGTTAATATTGGTAACAATGTAGTATCGGCCACGCAACTCGTCACCGCACGCACGGGCCGTACTAATTGTGGAACAAAAACTCCATGAAACCGACGAATTAATCATCGGCCCACGACATAACTACCTGTATTCGAATATAATGCTAAAATAACGGCCGCATTCATAAGCCTTGTAATTTCTTAACCCTGCTAATGCTGGCCTATTGCGCCCCGCTCATAACACGAAGGTAACGAGCCTCCAGGTGCTAGAATTATTGCGGCTTGATTACGACCATTCAACGACTACCTTGTAGAGTATGTCAAATTAGGCACTATGTTGTAAGTAAATATTCTTATCTTCACCTATAACTGTCTGTTTACGTAGTTAAAAACAGGTAAACAGTCTTGACATGTCTTTTTATTGAAGATCAGTTTTGAAAAATAACCCATGACAAGTATGTGACAATTTTAAATCACATATGGTTATTTACATTATTTTGCTTTCGAAAGTAATAGTCAACTGATTTATAAAAAGCGTTTTTCAATAAAAAGACACGTCAAGATTGTTTACCTTTTTTTAACTACCTAAACAGACAGAGTATAGCCTGCGGTTTGTTGATAAATAACACAATATTATTCCATTATTATGTGTTTTTGTATACTATGTATAGATTTAGAAGTAAATTCTGACTATGTACCAACAAAACTGTTCCGTTAGGTCAGCCGTTTGTGGCCTAAAATAAACTTCACTGCTAAATCCGTCAGTCTTTGTTAGGTTAATGTTCCCAGTTTGAAAATAGATTATGTATATTCACCTATGGTACCTATACCTACGTCCACCCGTTGATTTATTGAGTGAAATCTGAGGTCCCTACTCTGTAATAAAAATTAACAACGTAGGAACTTTGTTTTTACTTCTTCAAAACCTCAAATAATCGCTTCTGTATTTTGGGTTTCTAAGATTACGATAAAACTAGACCAAATGCATCTAAATGTCTCAAAAAGCTAATTCTGTTGGACCTCAAATGAAGGGTTGACTAAAAAGGCGTACAATTTCGTGAGCTAGACGGACTTGTAAGGAGACTATGATTTTGTCGCAGCGATACAACAGCACAGGTGATTAGAAATCTTGTCTAACCGACTTCAATTGATGCTAACTTACTTAACTCTTTTGACAGAAGTCTATTTTAAAATGGCAGAATCGCAATAGGTTCCTGCATGTGTACCTATTCGTATATTTGAATATTATCATCGTATACTATAAAGTGTGAAGATACCCTTCACGGAATAGTTAAAGTCGGTTGGGACTTAGAATAAAAATTATTAAATACTTATGGTTAATCTTAAGGTATTACAGGTCATAGTATTTTCCTTGTTGGTAGCTGTTATAAAAATTAGACCTTGTTTCTAAAAATATATCACTTTTCATAGAATTATTAATCATTTTGTTCGCATGATAACAAGCGACCTTTTTCGGTTAGGTAACGTGTCGCCATCATAATGGGTTTTCCTTCAATGCTGAACAAGTTACCCTCTATTTTCATTTTCCTTAATGTAGTTTATTGTAGTTGGGCCTAAAATAGGTTCCTAAGTCATAGATTATACCATAATTAATGGTATAAGGCTGATAAAATCGGACTGAACGCCGTAGGCCGCACGTCTCATAGTCACAGCCACTTATATAATTTTTCACACTGGTATTATGTCGTTATATTCCCATCCTAGTATTTACTTTAAGTAAATGTACTACGAGCAATTATAAAATACTTATCAACGTAATGGCAACGTCTGTGGTGGCTTTCATCAACAAATTGTTGTAATTTATTCTTTTACATCTTGTATGTATAAATAATGACGCGTTAGCATTATGGACATCGGCATATTACCTACGTGAATGATAATATGTAGTTCTATGGTATTTTCTAATTAGACAGACAAGCACTCGTTCCACTGCAAATGTAAATATAGGTACTAGAATTAGTTTTACTATGATTTTCGTTCGTTCGTTTATGCCTCATATATATCAAATGTATTCCTATCCTATTCAAAATTCTTATTATAGGCAGTTATAGAAAGGTTCTGAAATCAATTTGATATATTATTTGATAGTGAACTGTTCAAAAAAAAATCACCAAAAGCTGCCATATTGTATATTTACGTCGTCCTTAAAAGTTCGCATAGCTTTTATTTTTAATAGGAACGGTGTAACTTTATGCCGGTCGTTATCCAAAAGCCGATGCCATTAACGAGGTTGTCGCTTCTGGCCTCGTGTTCTCAGTGCAAACGCGAACGAGGCTTTAAACATGACCAGTGTTACTTCGTGCCCTCCTAACCAACTAAGTATACATATTAAGAAAACGTTTAAATGGTTTACATAAGCAATCAACCACCCACGCTGGGCAATCAGAATTGCAAGGATATTCGCATGAGCTAGCATGTTACTCGTGCGAGTTGAACTAGTTGATGTACCTATGATCTTTGAATATGCACAAATTTTACTGTTCCGGCGTCCCAGTTACCTCTAGTGGTTTCGAGTCGATCAATATATGCCAAGGCCTGGCCCGGTACCGCGAACATCGAAGTTCGTATATTTCGAGCATCTTTCTCTTTTACTCCAAGCAAGGCGTCATGAGAGTGACAGAGTCAATAGTCCGAAATTTACGAATTTCGTGTTTCGCGGTAGCGCCGCTGAACGGACCGCACGCTCGTCTGTACTCACCTCTCATACAAAGTATATTTCATTAACAATTTACTTAGGTATAATTTATAACAGCATGGTGATTTAGATCACTCGAGTTCACAAGCCAATAAAATTCAATAAAACGCTCACAGTTCCTCTTAATGAACGTTCATCTTTCTTATTTAGACAACCATTTGAGGTTTTCATATTTTTAATAATTAACGTTTTCTGTCAAAGATAAGGTGGTTATTAAAACAAATATTGTAGACAGGTGATTCGAGGCAGTGGTTATGTTATGCGTAAGTGTAATATAAATTAATAAGTTATACGTGGAGGTGGCCCCCTGCCGAGTCAGACCTTACGTATATTCTGATTGGTAGAGACACGGGCGAGTCAATTTTTCGACTGGCCAGCGTAACTGTTAGCTAATAGTTAGTTTCTGTTAGTCTTTGGTTGAAGCAAATAATACGTACCCAGTTTAAGACAACATCGAATCGAGCATAAAATATATGGCCTTATCGACATTATAGCACAATTGTCACTCCTTTAAACTTCTTCCTTTAAAGACTAGGTATAATTACTGGTTAAAAAGTAGGTATAACGTAGCTATCGCCATCACACTGCATGCGTTTAACACGGCACCAAAGTTTAACAACGATCAGTGCCCGTAGGTACCATGAGTTGTGACAATACGGTATTCGATAACGAATATCGAGTTAACTATCTGTGCATCTCGTTCGGACTAAAACAGTACAAGCGAAAACCGTAATGTCACAACTCATGGTATGGGCACTGATACGACATTTTATATTGGTTCTCCTTATTCGCTTATGCAATTGTAATCATACTTCGGTAGGAAGCTCGTGACCTGATGTGTCCGATGTCACACACACTCATATGTTATTTATTATAATTACAATGTATTGATGCTTAAAACGAAGGAGTATAAGTTTGCTGTATTTATAGGGGATGTCACCTGACAAATCTATCGCTTGTCTGATTCGAGGGTGTTATCTACCCTTTATGTTTTGAAATATCAGCCCTAGACTGGTTATCGCTCAGCATTGTATATTGATAAATTACAATATTATGTAAAACCGTAAAATCATTTAGCATTGTATGTTGAATTATTAGTATTTTTCCTTGTGTTGTAGCACTTAATAGTATTGTTCTCTTTGTACGGAAATACTTGTTTTATAACTCAATAAACATATACGTCATATAAATGTTTATTATACATACTTAACTATTGTAGTGTAGTTGTTACACACGCGTTGGAAACGTATTCTATATGTAAAGTACCCATTTCTGTACTATATTTGTCATCTTTTAAAGGTTTTGTAAAATAACATACGGTGGGTTAATAATTATTGTAAAAATTAATACAAAACTGTAATTTTAAATTAAAAAAATGAAACCGGGCAAAGTTGCGGCAAATTATTCTAACGATAATTACAAGCCCATATCGTAAATAGGGATAAGCTCCAATCCACGGGTGAGCTGGCTCAAATACAGTAAAAGGCCGTTAATGTACTATGTGGCAATGTTAACACACAGTGTCGTGAATTAAGTATTTTTATATCATAATAAGGGCAATCGAAATAAAGAGGAGATAGGCTCTTGCCATCGCTTGCTAATCCCGAACGATTGTAACCAGTAAAATGCTGATCCAGAAAATGTATTTCGGGTTCGAAGTTTCAATTATAAATTATAATGTGTATGCGATAAAACTGTCGATACATTACGTTCTAATAAATAGAATAAATAGACAAGGCAACAGGTATCAATATTTATGTCACTGTAAGCTTGTGGTGTTTTTATTGCCAGTGTAAGGTAAGTGATCAAACATTGTATAATTAGCAGGGATTCATAGGTTTCTGGAGGATTCAGAAACCTATGATGAAATAAAATGATATAAAATGAAATGTTAAGCTTCTATATAGGTAATACAATTTAGTTTAATAAATACGGACATAATCACAAGATCACTCGTATACCTACATTTTATTTAGAAGGTTTCTTATGTAGGGCAATTAGTTATCACAATTAATACCTACTTGTACGGGGTCGAATCGACCCGATGCCGCGATGAACTTTTAAGGATACATATTTAGTTCCCATTTATACTGGATGGCTTAGACAAGGGTTCGGTAAACGATTGGAAAGACAGGCGCGGGCGAGCGGAAGCGGGCGGGCGGCTTTGTGTGCGGCTGGCTCGCTAGCTTTTATTGCTTATAATTGAGCATTTACTTCTGTACCCTTACCATGAGTTGTGACATTGAGGTTTTCGATAACGAGTATCCAGTTTACTACGTGTGCATCTCGCTTGTACTATTTTAGTGCGAACGAGATGCAAAGATAGTAAACTCGATACTCGTTATCGAAAACCGTAATGTCACAACTCATGGTAAGGGTACTGGCCTGTACCAGTTACTTGTAACGAAACAACATCGCGCGTTAAGAATATGATGTGGAGTAATTTTGTTTCATAAACCATTTAGATTATAGAAAATGTTACGTTCTGGTATCCCCACTGGAGACTTAAATAAGTTCTGTCACGGACAAAAACTGTCTTAAATTAAGTTAAATTATTTTCGAGTACATTGTGAAAATTCAAACAATGCAGTTCAAGTAATAATAATGATTGATTCAACGCCGCACTGGAAGGTTGTGAAGGTACCGCTTAGATTTACTGGCCGTTGTCATTCGCCTTGTGGATCGTACTATAGGGTTGTCACTTCCAGTAAATAATATATTAACATTTTTATGACGCTACTTTTATACTCGTGATTCGTCTTCAATTTTGAACCTAAATACAATTAAGTAGACGTGTTTTGTAATCATTATTTTATTACTTATATAGATAATATTAATAATTAGCAAAACACAGCATGCTATAAGTATAATCATTTATCATATTGATAGTTATTTCCATAGGTGTCAGCCCTAATGCGGCGGACAACACAGGACAGAGGCACTAAACTCGCCAGTTTATGGACCCCAACTAAATCGTTTGTCTCGTTATTTACTTAACTTCGTAAAATCACTATTATTGCTAATGAACTTTGCTTTTTACACACACCGGCGTTTACGTGTGATTTTGTTTAGGGTAAAGTTGACAAGCTTTTTCAAGGCAAAGTTGTCAGTTCTTGCGAAAACAAAAGATGGTCTCATTTTAGTGTATGTTATAATATAACGGGGTCTGTAATCTGCACAGTACCTAACTATAGTTTTCTTGTTATAGATTATTATGGAATTATTTCAGGAACTGTTAGGTAAGGTTGCCAAGCTTTGGCAAAGTTGTTCTTTCTTGTATATACTATAAATGTTTGTGTTCACAAACAGTGAATTATATGATCCTAACCGAATCTGTACAGTCTTTATGTGTCTAACTATAGTTTTGTTTTTATAAAGGTTAAGGAATTATTTTAAGTACCTAGTTACTCGAATGTTCCATATTTAAATACATAGAGAGAAAACTACGATTATTGTCAAAGAACTTTGCTTTTTACAAACACCAGCGCCAGCGCTTACATGTGATTTTGCGTAAGGTAAAGTAGACTAGCTTTGGCAAGGCAAAGTTGTCAGTTCTTGTAAACACAAAAGAATCTCATTTTAGTCGGTTTTATAACAAGATCTGCACAATATCGTTTACTTTTTTATAAAAGCTTAAGGAATTATTTTAGAAACTTTGTCATTACTTGCAAACACAAAAAGCTAATAAATGTAAATTTTATAATATGATGCACAGTACCTAATGATTATATAAAATTTTAGGAACTGAAAAATGTTCTATATTCGCATAAATAGAAAGTAACGCCAATTTGCTAAGGTACGTACTTGTAGTATTTCCAGCATATTCAGACGACCTGGCATATTTAATAGCTAGTAGCCAACATCAATCAAGTCCAGTAACAGCTAGGAAGCGAGATCGCCGCGGGAGGCGCGCAGCGACATCACATCTCTCACTTCAATTTGTTGCCTTATTTGTTTTTCTCTTCGTCTCACTTCATTTCAAACATCCGTTTTTTTAATAATCTCCTCTTTTTTCATTCCGAGGTGACGTTAACGCGCCTCCCCGACGGGCGGTGACGCTCGCCCTCCTTAAATGACGATTTACCAGTATTTCATCCCGTGTCACTCTCTTTACGATCGGGTATTTTATTTGGATGTATTTTACTGCCACCGTTATTATGACGAACTTTATATTATTACAATTGTGGACCTGGGACGGTTGGGTTACGGTCATAATAAAGATTTTAACGTGGTTTAGTATTGCATAGGCATTGATGTAGGGGTTTATAGTTTCAATAAAAAACTTGATTCTAGTGTGCGTTGTTTTATTTGACATTTAGATATCAAAATCTATTTGATGCGTTCTAGTATGGTTCGATATTCGTATCAATATGGTAGGTGTATCAGTAGATACAGTAGTATCAATCACACTACAGCAAAACTAAAACCTTTCATATCGTCATTGTTAAAATATTTAACAAAATACAGGTTGGTGTTTCCTTTTACGTATCGATATATACCTGTGTCAGGAGAAACGTAAAATAAATAATAATACTTATATCATTTGGACCCGGGTATGTCCTTAAACTACGTCCAACAATGAGAGGTAGGGCACAGCGTTGACCATCACGCTTGAATCTGGGGCATCCCAACTGGGGAAGTACCTCCTCCTTACAGAAGACCACAGCCATAATAGCACTGCCACCTTTCAGGCATGTAGTGTTGTGTTCCTGATGGTGAGTAAGGTTCCCAGAGCTCCAACCCCCCTTAAAGGCCGGCAACGCGCTTGTGACTCCCCTGGTGTTGCGAGTGCCCATGGGCGACGGTAGTTGCTTAACACCAGGCAATCCGTCTGCTCGTTTGCCACCATTGTCATAAAAAAAAAAAACAACTTTACTAAAATGGAGTACGCGATTAGATCTCCAATAGGTATAGGTGAAAAACTTAACTGAAGGACCATGTCTATGTAGTTGTGCAGATAATTAGTATGGAACTTACGTCAACATTTGACTATAGGACGCTGACATGCGTGTACACACACGTCACTACAACATAGCCAGGCAGGTACTAGGTAGGTACCCTAGGATTGCGAGTCTCTATTCTAATTTTTAAACCATTTTAATTTTATCTGTATCTAGACTATAATCGTTTATTTATTTACCATTTGGAACCTCGGGGCGATAATGACGCGGCCGACGCGTGCTCATAATGTTTCTAGTATAATAAATTAATATCGCAAACTAAGAGTTGGAAGACTAATGCAAATGCGGCGAAATCCCCTACTTTAAGAGATCATTTCTTATCGCTTACCTTCTCTGTTGACTTAACCCCGCGGCATTGGGACAGACGGGCGCGAACGTGATAAACTTAATTGTGAAGTGTTTTAAATACGATATACCTAGTGTAAAGATCTAGTGTAAAGATATATTTTTTATTCTGCTTGATAAGAAATAAAATTTGTTTATAATTCATCTGTTATTTCAATGATATGCCTCTTCTTAACTAATTATCAAATCAGATATAAACTAATGCAAAAAACAAGAACTGTTCAATCAATAAAGACGAAACTTTTTCTACGTTTCCAATTTTTGTAAGAGATTATTTTAATTTAAGGCATTTTTCTTGAATGAATAAAAATCAAAATAATTACACTTATCTATATAAATATCAGTCCCAGTCCCATTATAAATATACAGTAAGGACAGAAGAGGTTTTTGAGAACTAATTTTATGTGAATGTTATTTCTGGAAAAATTTACAATTTCATCTGCTTCGGGCGACTCCAGTATTAGGACATAATATATGCCCGTTGCTCTGCCAACTAAGGCCAACCACACTTGCTCTTTGACTTCGAATTTTCTTCGAATCTTGAATACGCCTTAAAGATAGGTCACCTAGAAACATGTACCGTAACGTATAAAATTTTACCGGTATGCTTTTTTCGTTTCGTCTCTGAGGCTCTAGTGTAAGTTTCTTTTGACGTAAAAAAACGTTTACGAACGCGTAAGTGATAATGTTATTTATATGGGAAACGCAAATGCGTTCGTGACGTAATGTTCCGTTAAAACATTACTCTGAGCCCTGGTTGTAAGTTTTTTTACGTCAAAAGAAACTTACACTAGAGCCTCTGGTCGCGACTGTACCCGCCGCCGCTCGCCCACACCCGATCTGTTGACATACTGTAGGTATTGAATGTTCGCGAGCTATTAGCATAAATAAAGTCATACGTTCCACATTTTGTGCTCCATTATATCCGGCAAAATATATTTTTTAACATTTAACACACTCACTGCAATATTTTATTGCACGGATCACGACCTTGCCTTGTCGAGCTTGTTGAATAAAAGCTTTATAGCCGGCGGCGTTAGTAAAGCACGGTTTTATAACATTGACCTAACCTGATAGTTTAATTTAAAACTTTAAAACTGTATCAACATACGTAGAAGTCACACGATTCTCTTATGTAATGTAGTAACGTTATTAAATCTAGTCAACCGTCGTGTGATGAGACTATTTACGAGTACTTAAAACTTTTGATAGTCAGCTTCGACTCAATTGGTTTGTTCTATTTGTATACTACTGTGACCATACCTTATTTGTCAATGATAACAATCAGCCTCTTTAATAAGATAAGAAACAATACCCAAAAATTGTCTACAATTTCTAAATAGCTTTAAAAAAAGAAGAGCAACGAAAACAAACCTTTGAACGGAAAATGTAGACAAATATTTCAATTTGTGAATAATATACAGGATGGCAGAAACTATTCACGCATTGTGTTATACCTACGCTAATATTGATGCTCACTGTGGCTACTCGTAGAGAATGAATATTAAGTTGCTATTAATACAAAATAAATAAATGATTTTGCAGATCATGACCTTATGACTTACCTGGTGTGAACAATAAATAATAATGTTTATATCAAACTTGTTTTAGCAACACATTTTTTAGCGAAACGTAAAAAAGTGTGTCATAATACAGTATCTAAATAATCGGTCCATCGGCCGGTCAGGCGCAGCTGGCCAGGTACAAATGGGGCGATTTGTCGCGCGACGCGAGGCGACAAGCCGACATAATCCGCCTATCAACTCATTGACGACCTACCTATTTATTTGAACATTTTACCTTCCTGCGTTCCTGGTATCACTCGAGCCTATAATTCATAACTATGCGTGTGTATTCTCTTGAGTGTTTCCTCTCCGGTGGTCAAGACATCTTTAACTGTCGTGCAAACGATCAGTCGCCTATGTTTGGTGCTGGCAGTGTGAGAAATCATTTCACTTTGGGTACCTTCGTTTTCGTATCACACGCATGCATACCCTATATTTTTACTTAGTATAAAGTACATACATTTGTTTTCTATAAGTTAGGGAGTTAGCGCTACTACGGCTGTTGGTTTTGATGCTGAGTTCTTTTTGGTTCCTATATTATGGTGTAAATTGGTAGGGTACAGCTCTTCCTATATTGGTTAAATATAAGTGAAATTCTTTATTGTATTATTAATAATGGTTTGCCTTAAGGTATGCTTTTGTAAGCCTAGCGAATGTTGCCTCCAATTAAATCTCATTCTGTGTAACTTAGCATCTTAGAAAATGGGCGATCCGGATCCCTGGTTTTAGTAAGTAAAGGATGTCTATGTAATAATATTACATATTATGTATCTAAAAATGTTGTACCAAAAATTCTTAGCAGTTTAGAGGAACAGATGTTGGTCTTATTAGAAATGTGAAGGAAGGCTCGTACTGCATTGATGTTCCTAAATTTGTCTCTGCGCAACACGTGATAAATTTACTTACCTACGTCAAAAATGCACCTCACAGCTTATTGAATTTGCGGTTAGTCCCACCAGGTCTAAATTTTCTTATTAGAATAAGGTTTACTTTTATACCTACCTACTTACATGTTTTCGTAATAGTTATGTAGGTACCACAGCACTTTACTAAACCAACATTATAAATATCTACCTAACTTGGTTGCTTCTTTAAAGGCTACATACAGTATAGTCCGAGGTAGTAATGTAGGTATTGTAGGAACCTACCTAAGTGGTAACCATAAACCTTTAAATCTTTATAATGATACCTATCATTATATTTTTATTTACCTATCTAAGTTACGTCTAAAAGCTAACCAATTCAATCGTACTTATCATAACAAATACAATGAACTTATTGTTAAATATTATACATGATATCTTTGTCTTGTCGATTCATGTTTGTTATTTAACATATCATTGTTATTTCAATGTAATATTTGTGTTAATCTTCAAGGTTAGGTAAGTTCGATATAAACGTTTAAAACCTTATGTAAAAAAATATATTTTTGATCACCCGATAGATGAAATGAAATCTCTTTCAATGAAAGACGTCCACGCACGTCCTAAGTACCTACCCAAGTTTACCATAGACTACGTCTATAAAGATCAGGAATTAGCAAGCAGAACTATTTACCCACATATCGTAATAATTATTAAATTAATTATTGTATGTATTAGCTCTTCTACGGATCATGTTTTATTTTGACCAGACTTAATTAGTTCTATAAACCGTTCGGAATGTTGCGATCGGACTGTGTGGGGGGGAAGGAACGTATAGCCTGGCGAAAATGAAGGAGAACCCTTCCGCACCAGACTTGATTTGTACTAAATACTCCTACTGAGTTTACGTTTCCAACGAGATTGGTTTAGGCCACAGGCATACCATTAACCTAGACGGAGCGTGCTAATAATAATACTACGATCAAAAGGAGGTCTTATGTAACTTTCCATAGGTATGGCAGAGACGACACTATTTTTGTCCGTCCTTGTCACAGTTTCACACACTTTGTTCCCCTCCAGTCTGGACTCTTCAGAACTGTCAAAGTTATACAATTGTAGTTTTCTTGGGTTTTCAACCAAAGTTGCGGTAATTAATACAGAATAAGGTAATATTTTTTGTTATTAAGAATATCCTGTATAGCAAATTATAGTGAATTGTCACGATCTTCAGTCATTATTCCTCCTAGGTAGAGTAGGTCGCAACCGAATCCGAGTGGTGTGTAATGGTATCGAGCTAATGGAAGTTTAGTCGCTAGCCCTAGCTCGCCGAGAAGACTCCAGCAAGAAACTCTGCTAGGCCCGTTGTCGGAGTGACTCTATCCGTGGGCGGCGGTACAGGGTTCATAAGGAACTGTTTGTGTCGGAGTTGGCATAAAGTTCTAAGTAAATAGGTTGGAGGAAAAGATGCTTCTAAAGGTTTTAAAAAATAGGGAAGTTAGTAGTGTTATCTATAAGCTAGTAGCTTAAAAATAGAGAAGTACCTATCTTTTCCGCTTTACGCTCAATATGAATAAGCATTCTAATATTTGAAACACAAATCTATTGTGATACTTAAACATATAAAACGTACGCGAGTTACCCGTTTTAATACAATTAATATGTTACCAGCTTATTTAAAACCTCCTTTCCTTAAATTTTGTACCAGTCACTTCGATAATTTTGTCTCTATGGTAAAGATAAAACAGTTTTATTAAAGTGTTAGAGAGATGTTTACGAATAAGCGGGTTAATGTTTGTCCAAAACGTTCAGCTATAAACACGAGCACGCAGCGCGGCGGCTCGCAACCATCTGGCGATGGCCACGTCGCCCCCCCCGGCAGCCATCATCCGCTCCTCCTCGCGGCCCTCCCACCGCCCCACCGCAATTAGACCTATCTGGCCCTTTCACCGACCCATACATTTCCTTACGGCTCTAATATTAAAGATTAATATCGCGTGGCAACGCGCGGAGGGGCCCCGGGTGGGAGCGACCACATCCCCTCAGAGCGGTTCGTGTCGTCGCCTACATCGTACGTGACGCTACAGCTAAGATACCTTCATGAAATGTGAACGCCAGTTTTTGTACTCGTAGGTAGTTATTATTGAAGACTGGAATATTGTAGCTTACTTCGCATGTAATGTATTTGTTCATGCAATATTGTAGTTATATTTTTTTATGTATAAGAGAAACGTATACGTGTAAGTTAGATTTATACATATAGGTACTTCTAATACGCCAGTTTATTCGTTTTTATATCGATGGGTAGATATTATAAGGTGATTACATATTTACGTTGTTATAAAAATAAATTAACCATACTTGTTTAAAGAAGCATTTTCATAGGTAGTTTCAGTATAGGTAGCCACCTATTAAATTAACCATACTTGTTTAAAGAAGCATTTTCATAGGTAGTTTCAGTATAGGTAGCCACCTATACAGGGTGATTCATAAGACGTGATACCTACAAAATTATCAAACCGGCATCTGTTCATGATTTTGAACAACTTTTATTAACTTTGTAGTATGTTTAATAAATAAATAATTTAATAATATTCTCGATATTTAAATCGAAAGAGAAATAGATTTTTTTTAACTCGCAGCGGGACTCAAACACACAAAAACATTTTAGAAAGGGGTAGCACATTGTTATTATCGATGAATTCTCAATGAAAATTGAGACTTCGATGCCGTTAAGTGTTTAATACGCTGGCGGTAGATGTGTTTACACGTCACCCATGATGACGTATACGACGAGGGATAAATAGAAAAAATTGACAAGTCTAAGCGGTACTCGTATAGCACAATTGGTAGTTCACTGGGCTAGTGATAGTGGTTGTGGGTTCGAGTCCCGCTGCGAGTCAAGTTTTTTCTATTTTTCTTTCGATTCAAAATTTAAATATCGAAGATATTCGCTAGCAGACGTTTCTGCATAATAAAAAAAATAGTAGATTGTTTGACAAGGGGCTAAAGTAGGCCATAGTACCACGAGATGGTTATTTTTATAATTTTTTATAATTGTTCGAGGGGTAATATGGCGTTTAGACCCGAGTTATGCATACTAGTTTTCACTTCGATTGCGAGAAAGTAAGAAAAAATAACATTTCAACAATTAGCAAATACAATTTTATTCACCCGCAATGAATTCTGAGTCAAAAATATTGAAATTTGTCAGTCTTTGTATTTTTTTCACTGCTTTGATACAGATAGGATGTAGGTATCTACGCCGTGAATAAATGCCCCAATTATACGTTGTCTACAACGTATAATTGGGGCTTCAAAGAGTTTGCCAACAATTTAAACTTTTTTTAATGCTTGTGAAGTAGGAACTAAAAAACACCTAATGCTTTGACAATTTGATTGCGTTTCCTCATTGGTCGATTTTAATATTGCGGTATTGTCTGATTGGTTGATACTTTATACAAAGTTTTTTTAATGATTTCACATTTTTAAACAGTATTCGCACCAAAAAAGAATCTAGAGTTGCGATTAACTTCGATATGTGTCGTTCTGGTTGGTCAATTTAAAACGTTTTGTATATCATAAATATGTATACATATTTTCCCAAGAGTCTAAATGTATTACTTTAGTCCGCCTTGGCAAGCATAATATGACACACTTTTAGAGCATGAGAAGTTAAAAAGTATTTTTTACAATATTGTTTTAACATTTTATTCATTTATTTTTAACATAAAAATATAAGATACAAACATAATAAAGGTACAATTAAAAACTAAAGTCCTGGTCATATTTATATGTCATATCGTTTTATATGTTTTGGGTGTATTTTGAAATTCTACTTTTTTTTTTAATTTTATAAAAAACCTAACGTAACAGACAAAATAAATAAACGCAAAAATAACTAATAATAAAAAACATAGAAAAACTAAAATTTACTTAAACATAAATTCCTAAAAATAACCTAAAATTGCAACCTTTGGTAGAGTCCCCATCACACAGGCAGTGTTCACGCGTGGGATGGAGATAGCAATCCGTTGTGCTAGAATGCTGCCTTCGCGAGGATCGCCTGTACCCTTACCATGAGTTGACGTTTTCGATAACGAGTATCGAGTTTACTATCTGTGCATCACGCTTGTACTATTTTAGTGCGAACGAGATGCACAGATAGTAAACTCGATACTCGTCAATGTCACAACTCATGGTTAGGGCACTGTTGCCTGTCTGAGAAACAAAAATCAAAACTTAAAAAGCAGATTGTGTTAAGGTTTAATTGTAACTATGTTGTCTTTATCGATAGGTGCTTTTTATGTAATGCGGGAATTACATCGGCCAGTGACAGCATTACTCATACCTGCTCAAAAATAAATTGCCGGTATTAAATACCCTTTTCCTCGTTAAAGTTGCAGCTGATATTTAGGCTTTATTACGAAGTTACAAAGGCAGTTATAGTTACACAAACGCTAAGCCAGGGCAACTGACTTGCTGTGAAACAGCTTAAGGCCATTGTAATAAAATTCTTACACATGTACCACTAAAACTCGCTATAAATCAGAGCTAGTATTAATTAGTATTAGGCATTGAGCAAGCGTTCACACTGGAACAATCGAGGCTACCGAGCCTCGCCGTGAATCGACACTTTTGCCGCCATTAAAACAATTTCATAACGAGACAGTCGAATTAATTAACTTATGGACGTTAATTATCTCATCAGAGTCGAGAACAATTCAGTAGTTTCACAACAAAAGGGCGTATGTGCATCAAATGCTTACACTCATGCGTCCTTTAGGAAGGCTGTAATTTGCCAGTAAGCTTATCGGCGCGTCACATCGCGACGAGGCCAATTAATTACTACAATGTAATGAGAAATCACCGACACTGTTATTATAATTGATAGCGTGGATGTAATTAATGGGAGCCCGACCCACGGGCGCGGGCATTAGCTGGCGGGAGAGCTCGGACGTCGGAGACCGCAGCGAAGATTGTATCAAATGCTTCGTGCTACTCAGATTATCTAGGCAGTAGTTAGAGTAGCTATGACGAATCATGATGCTGAAACATACGTATACATAAGTATCTAGCTGCACACTCATATATTTACGTTATTTACTTGACAAAAAAGCTGCTTATGACATTTGAAGTATACCGGGTGTGGCCTGTAATAGGAGCATTAACTTTAGGCATCGTTTCTACACCACAAACGTAGCAATATTTGTTCTACGATTTTTGAAAATAACTTATAGTTTAATAAATGCTAATAAAAAAAGATTTTCCAAGCATGCAATGTATTTCGAAAACTATGAAGTTTGTAGGCTGACAGTAAACGTCAACTAGACTATTGGATGCTGTTCATTGAAAATACTATTTAGTTTGTTTGAAAAAATCACAAGTAATAAAATACCCAATTATGTATAGTTGTAGAACAAATGTTGTTACATTTGTGGTGTAGAAGCAATCCCTAAATTTTTTGCTCCTATTACAGGCCGCACCCGGTAGAATCCTTTGTCTTTTTCTTATAGAAATTAGCTCAAAAAACTCTGATATTTGTTTCTTCTTTTCATAGCTTACGTCAAAATTTGAATATAGAACGCCGACATGCGAGTACACACACGTTACAACTACATAGGTCAGGTGCGTTAGCTAAGTTTTTCACCTACCTATAACAAAATTGTCATTAGATATTATCTAATGACAATTTATTATTATTTATTAGATATTATCTAATGACAATTTTAGCTAAGTTATTCACCTATAACAAAATTGTCATTATAGGTGAAAAACTTAGCTAACGCACCTGACCTATGTAGTTGTAACGTGTGTGTAACGCATGTCGGCGTTCTATATTCAAATTACGTCGTTCTATAAACTCCATATTAATTCTCTGCTCAACTACATAGACAATATGGTCCTTCAGTTAAGTTTTTCACCTATACCTATTTGGCTTATTATTACACGGTCGAGCAAAATATCATATTCTGAAAGCATTTTTTAATAAACGAAATATTCAACTTTAGGTAAACTTTAATCAAATAATAATTTGTGGTTTTAATCAATACTCCTACTCGTGATTATTCATTTTTCTATGTGCTTATTTAATATGTCTAGCCGAATTTGAAGTTAACGTAGTATGAAGGGAACCTTACTAATAGCTCATCAAGAAATAAAAAAATATTAGGGTTTTGATTTTACACATCTTACGTTCAACACAAAAAAGGGTGCTAAATGCATTCATAAAATCTTGAACTTTTGAGTGACTTTAATGGAGCCAAAGGTCATTTACACACATGTCTGTTAAGGCTCTTTAAAACTCAAAAATAACCTAACCTGGCTGTCTAAATACCGGTGATAAGCTACTTAAGTATAATGACGCGGCCGATTCTCGGCGTTAACATGCTCGTGAGTGCAGCAGCTGCTCTCATGCGAATTAGCTGATTTGCATAATTTTGGCCTAACTCTGGAACTTTAGAAAGCTTTATGTTATCGTATCGTGTAAAGTTTGTAAAGCTCTAAGTTTTAGTTTATGTGTCAATTGCTTAACATATTTTCCATTTTATTGGCGCATAATTTTATAACTTAATTGCATTGCATTCCTATATTCAACAGGATACATTTCATAGGAGCATTTTATAGGACATATTTAGAAATTAACCCAACCTCAATGTTCTGTCCTTTGTTATTCCCTTATTTGTTTTGTAATGATAATTATATTTTGGCAACACAAATATTTTTTTAAATCATTTAGCGTTGGTATATAATGAAGGATTTTATCCCCGGTAACGGCAATAGTGTGTGTTGATCACGAATTTTTGTATTCCCGTGCGTGTTGTTCCTATGTGTAGGTACCTATATAAGGTATTGTTTATCAAGGTATAAACCCTGGATAGGTAGTTAGATGCAGTAGGTACCTCGAGTCGTCTAGTACTTACCCACACCACAAGTCTGAGATGAATAGGCAGGTACCTACTAAGGGCTAAAGGTGACTAGTGCAAAAAAAAAAAATTCATAATAAATTTTATTTGTATAAATTATGGTACAGTCAGCAGCAAAAGTTGCTAAGCGTTTGAAGTGTTCAAAATGACCTACACGCGCTCTTATTCTCTTGACAATAGAGACGTGTTGACCTCATTTTGAACACCTCAAATGCTTAGCTACTTCTGCTGCTGACTGTACATGAGTATACCTATCTAGTATAGGTAAAGAAATGAAAAGAGCCTATATCTATCTTAAAGGTCGGCAACGTATTTGTGACTCCTCTGGTGTTGCGAGTGTCCATGGGCGGCGGTAGTTCCTTACCTACCATCAGGCAATCCGTCTGCTCGTTTGCCTCCTATATGATAAAAAGTACCCTAATACCCAAGATCTTCAAAAAAATCGAATAAAATCCCATTATTTCCCAGATTGTCCTGAACTCGATGCACCGGTACCAGCCCCGGATCCACCTGGTGAAGGTCCGCGACGGCGGCGGCCCCATCACCGACCTGACGCGGGAGCAGCACCGCACCTTCGTCTTCCCGGAGACGGTGTTCACCGCCGTCACCGCCTATCAGAACCAGCTCATCACCAAGCTCAAGATCGACTCCAATCCCTTCGCGAAAGGCTTTAGAGATTCCTCGAGGCTTACGGACTTTGATAGGTGAGCTAATGTCTCAATCGTTTCTTTTTCCTTTATCGTTACCTACTAGGAAAATATCTCGTATCTTTTTCCTTGTCGTTCTGTCAATAACAGAATTAATTGAATTACATAGGATTATAGAATGAACTGCTACAGCTATAAAACTTGAGAAGCAGTGTGACAAACGAGATATTTTTCAACGTAGTGTCGATATAGTTTGTGGTAGTCAACAAAGGCTATAATCGGGTTCCATAGTCAGTCTGTCCTTAAATCAATGACTAGCTTTTTTTGTGAGTTATATTCCTCCTCTTATATTCTTCATCATAGAAGAATATGTGTGTTGAGTGTCAGCATTTTACAGTTTTTGACTTTTGATTTTTAATTTTTTTTTCTTAAAGGTACAGTCGACTACAAAGATATGTATACATTTTTTCACCTTAATCCTTTGTAATAAGGTGCAAAAGTGTATACATATCTTTGTAGTCGACTGTACCTGTTTTTTTTTTCGGGATGTATTGAAGCGATTTATTTCAAATTTTGAAATGATATTCTTTATTTAGATATGCATCGAGACCCGAAAATTTAATACTAGTTGTTTTATACAAAAACGAAAAAAGACAAAGTAAAACCCCGAGTCAAGTTTAAGAGCAGACTTAAGTAATACGGAAACATGGCAGTCTTTGATCACTGTAGGCCTGTGCCTGTAGAATATACCTTGTCA
Organism: Grapholita molesta; assembly: GCA_022674325.2. Classification (NCBI taxonomy): domain Eukaryota; kingdom Metazoa; phylum Arthropoda; class Insecta; order Lepidoptera; family Tortricidae; genus Grapholita; species Grapholita molesta. Next base: position 13,458,864 of record CP053124.2, on the reverse strand, counting down.
TAGTGAAAATCTAAATTAAAGCTGCTAAAGATCGTGGCCTAGTAATATTAATATCACTGTGATAGTGTATGAAGTGCATCATCTTGACGCTTGGTCGTCGAAGCAGCTTATTACAGATTATTTTAAGGCGTACTAACTTTAAGTTTAGGCGTAGGCACCGTGCATTTAAGTGACGAGATTAGGTTGCGGTTGCGATAAAGTACCTAATGAATTAATAAATATTTTTTTGAGCATAAAGGTCTGGCAAAACCATAATTCTTAGAAATAAAGGAAAATGGAAAAATCTGTTGGTAGAGCGATGGCCATGTACTTCTCTCGGGGTCGCGAGTTTGAGTAATGCTGAGGCAGTTCATTTTTCCATATTTCATTTATTTCTAAAAATTACCTAATTAATATTTCTAACAAAATAATGTCGTACAAAACTGTAAAAATGACGGACGTGTCCGTATCCAACCCACGTGTTCTCAAAAGTGGACCGAATCGATGCTGCGGTGCTCCAGGCAACTTTGATAAATTGGCAGGTTATTAGCAACAGTTGAAAGGCATTAGGTCGGCCGCCCTGCAATTTGCGCGGCGAGCGGCTTTAACATGAATAAAAGATTAAAAACTCCACTTCACAACACAAAAGTCTGTAAAACCAAAACGTATTGCTATTATATAAGCCCAATTGGTTCTGAGTAGCGTGTTCTTCGCCTGATTGCGACTGATACGCGGTTGAATGCTGATCGCGGCGCCGATTTAGGGATGCGCGTTGTTACACGCCGTATCTGCTTAATCGACTTTCAAAATAATCGATATCTACTTATACCTATCTATTAGGTTTTGTTTTAATTTTAGTTGGGTATACGGCTTGCAGAGAGCAAAACAGGCTTTTCAAATATTATGTGGAGCGTCTCATACTTTTCAGGTCACTTTGTATACTTTTATGCGGATGCAATGTTAAAGTTTCCAACAAATTACTTTGCGAAATAATAAATGCTTTTTTTATATAGACATTAGTAACCCACCTGGTTTTATGCTTGTGCGATAGTGCCAACGTATTCTTTTTAAATTTATTTGTATTTATACCAAATTGATAATTTTCTTTATTAGATTGGTACATTTTAAGGCAAGTAGTAAATAATCTCAATATTTTAATTATTTACTTTACTTTTATTTTATTTCTCCCACCTATCAAAAAAAGAGCCATTGAAAGATCAATTGTGACCAAAATGAAAACAAAACCTTCTAATTGGCTATCCGTTATACCCACAAGAAAAGATCACTTTGACCTGTCTCCACACGAATTCCGAGATGCCCTCTCAATACGATACCATCGAACACCGATCTCAATGCCAAAATCTTGCGATGGATGCGGCAATAGCGACTTCAACATCGATCACGCCCTCTGTTGTAAAACCGGCGGTCTAATAACGAGACGTCACAACGAAATAAGGGATCTCTTTTGCGAATTATGCCAACAAGCGTGGGGAAATGTAGTAAAAGAACCAATTGTCACTGAAGGTGAAACCGGCCTACGAGGAGATTTAGCATGCCGGGGCGTGTGGGTTGCACAGAGGGAGGCGTTGTTTGACATCCGTGTCGTAGACACTGACGCTCCCTCTTACACCTCACGCCCTGTTGCTTCTGTCCTGAAATCAGCAGAGTCGGAAAAACAAAACAAATACGCCAACGCCTGCGAGCTTCGTCATGCCACTTTTACACCTCTCGTCACCTCTGTGGATGGAGCACTTGCATCTCGCTGGGATAGATCCCTGTCTCGCGTATTGGGCTGGCTGAGGGCTCGTATAATTACTTCAATAATTAGAGCGACCAGCATGTGCATTCGTGGCACCCGCCACAAATGGAAGACAGCAGCGAAGTTATTCGGCTTCGATGATGGTGCCGCCCTTCCACACGCCGACTGACCTACGAACTCTTTCTGCCACTATTTTATTTTACGTCTACCTATTTGTTTAAATTTTTTGTGTTCTTCATCATGTTACAATAAAAATATTTATTTCGTTTTAACAATATATGAAATTCATATAAAACATTTTTTTACTGAAACCCCATAAAGATGCATGGTTATTATCAGTTAAATTTAAAGTACTACACGGACTATAAGCGAGCTTACCAGGAATAATGTAGCTACCCAGTGTTACACTAAGAAAGTGGAGCGGCGCCGTGGGAAGCGGCCGCACAATGCTGCGATCCGATTATTAGAGAACGGTTATCGACACAAAAAGCTCTACTCCGCACAGAAAGCGTAATCAGACCTGACATTTGTAAAAAGATATTACATTCCTACGTCATAGTTACGTGAACATTTCTCGTATTTATAAATTAAATGTTAATTTGCAAAATGCTTGTAAATGCATAATTATATATTAACATAATTTAAATCTATAAAGGTGTTGTCTGCCGCGAACATGGTAGTCGCAGCATTTTAGAACAGTCGGCAAAATTGTAGGTACAGTCAATTATAGACCACTAAGTTCCTTGTCACAGTGAAAATGTATATGAAAGCCGCAAAAGATATATTATTGACGTCACTGTGACAAAGTTCGAAGTGGCCTAGAAATCAAATTGGTTGACTACACCTTAAGTTTTCACACGATTAAAATCCCGTTTCATTTTGTAAATTATGTGTAAAAATCGTGAGTGATTAAATCAGTAGCTTGTAAATGTGTACTAAAGAGCTATTTCAAATTCTCTTGCGTTAGGACATCCTGTGTTATAAGAACCAAGCGAATGGTGACCTGCGAGTATCCCTATGACATGATGTGTACTTAGTCAGTTAATAACTTAAGTCTGTTTAAAAAATGTCTTTCATCATAATCTCTTGCCAGTTACGAGCTATGCAAAATTCTTTCTGTTGGCCGAAAATGACACGTTACCAGTGTATTTCGAGAAGTTTCCGTGATTAAGTCGAAGACTGGCGATGGCCGAGGCGAGAATTTGCCGGGAGGCAGAGAGCGGGCGTTCCCATGAGGCGACCACTACTACCTACTCAAATTCATATTCAAATTTCAAACAATTGCTTGTTGTAAAATCGTTGTTTCTAAATAACTTATTCATAGCAATAATTAATGACTTATAGTCGGAGATAGTGCAATACTGCGTAATCAACAAATGCAATAAGATACAGTTTCTTTGTAATTGTTTAGTAAATTTCGAATTCTATCGATATTTTTAGTCACATGGTATTGTACTATCCCCGACGTTATCTAATTGTTGACTTGATATAGGTACCTAATAGCGTCTTTTGCCTCCCACTAGACTCGGTCACCTATACCTACTTAACTAAAATTTATGAGATCAGTGTTTTATTCTAACCAGCGAGAAAAAATACATAGGGTCGCTTGCATTATGATTTCTTACAAATATTCATTAGCGGAACGCTCTTTATAAAACATGAAAAAAGATAGGGATTTCCGCTAAAAAATATTACCTACTTAGCTACAATTTACCTACATAATGGGTAACGAAATGTTTTATTTACCATACTTGAAATTAGATGCTGTAAGCATGTTATTTAGATCAGGGAACCACCGCTAGAATCACGCGTTAAGGTGCAGACTCGCGAATTGGGTGCGAGAACCAATAGTAGGCCCGTGAGGCGTGTAGAGCGCCCGTCAGCGACGGCCCGCGGCCCGCGGCGCGCGTAATCACAGGGCGCGGGGCTCATTATGCCCTAAACGACAAATTAAAGCGCATTTCTATTATCTCCCATCGGTGTGATGTGCACAAACCGGTCCAGCCCTGTGTTACCACGGGCATGGAGTCCAACGCTCTGCCACACCAGTTAAACTTGCGATGCCAAATGTCTGCATGACCAGTAACGCGCTTTTAGTGGTGGTTCAGAGTGGGTTGCGGACTTGCGACTGGAATAAGATAGCACCGGTTATCTTGCGAACAGCCTGCTGAATTATGCAAAAATAATTATCTCTCCACATTTAAACTGCATAGAAGGTAGTTTAAGTAAAACGCAAGAACGTATAATTTTCTCGGATCTTGGAAAACATAAAATTTTAACGGTTATGTCCTCGCTAAGTACTTCGCTATGTATTGTCTGTGGAAGTAAATGATTTTCTGTTGTAATATTGTTCTGCTGGAGATTTTATGATTCATACTTATTCTGTTACCTTGCCTAGCAATTAACAAAACTATAAAGTTATAGTGAATGTTTATGCTACCTCCGCTCGAGTCATAATGATATATGCAGCAAACGAGTAAATTGATTTAAGGTTATTAATGTTATTATATATATATTCATTATTTCATTAGAAAAGTTAAATGGTAACTTAGATTATACAAAATCCAACTGTCATCAACATCATATACAAATATAATATCTTATACGCAAATTCCTGGGATTAGTGACAAAATTATGGGACAACGCGATAAAAAAAAGTTATAATATGTTTGCAAATGTTTTTAGTCTCAGCCTAATTTATTGTTGCGAGTTCTCATTATTTTAAGCAGTGTTACTTTTTTTCTATATACCTAGCTATTATTGCTATAAATATTGTTGTTTAGCCTAGGTTATTAGATTTTTTACAACTTGTGAGTTCATACACTTGGTATACAATCGTCGTAAAAAAAACCTATCTAGGTATAAGTACATGCAAGGTAGGAAAGAGCTTTCTTAGGTTTACATTAATGGTCAGATATTTGTCAGCCATTGTTCACTCCGTGGCTAATGGCTGCAAGTATGTACCGGAGCACGGTGTCAGCATGATCGGCACAATTACCCGGCGTCATTATCTAATAGTCGCCACGGCACGACACCCCGTGACTACCGATTTGTATTAATTGATAGCGCGCGATGAGCGGCGGTGATTGACGGTTAATACCAGATGTTATCGCGCAATTACCGGCGCGGCTACTGCGCGTACCCATGCTTTCTCACTTACGTGCAGATGCCATCAGATATATCGAAGCAGCCAAGGTGCTCAGAAACATCTAACTATACAAAATTGTTCAGATATATTGGAGATGTTATATCTGAAGGCGACTCCATGTAGTTGTATATTAACATCCTATGAGATAAATATGAATGCATAGAGGCGCGACTGTTACCCTGACCAACCGGCCAAAATTTTGTCAAGTAGGGTAGAGCAAGCTTTCGTTTATCGATAGTATACTTGGTAATTCCGTGATACTGCATTATTATCACACTCAGAGGCGTAAGCTCACTGGACGCAACAAGTTGTTGCCAACCTGGGTGCAAGCATTACAAACTGACAGCTGCCTTCGACTTTACATCTTGTAATTCTTTATAGCGAGATCTATGTAAAATAATGATGCACTATCACCGAATTACCAAGAGGCATCACATATAGGCTAAGCTTTGTCCTATATGTAATCTATTAATCGATTTAGGCATAGTAGCCCATGTACTTAAATATTTACTTGTTGAATAATAAAATAAGTTAAATACAAATATAACTTTCATAATTTATCAAAAACACATACCTATTCATTATTAATAGGTACACAAACAAATACCGTTGTTGGGATTCAAACTTGACCGTGTCAAAACTTAAGTGTCCAATCCTAAAGCGCTACCGCGAAAATCGATATTCGTAAATGTCTCTGTCACTCTAAATCTCTCTCTTATGAGAGGTAGGGCACAGCGAAGTACCATCACGCTCGAGTCTGGAGAAGCCCAACTGGGGAAGTACCTCCTCCTTACAGAAGACCACAGCCATAATAGCACTGCCACCTTTCAGGTATGTATAGTGTTGTGTTCCTGATGGTGAGTAAGGTTCCCAGAGCTCCAACCCCCCTTAAAGGCCGGCAACGCGCTTGTGACTCCCCTGGTGTTGCGGGTGCCCATGGGCGACGGTAATTGCTTAACACCAGGCAATCCGTCTGCTCGTTTGCCGCCTATGTCATAAAAAAAAAAAAAAAAAATGACGCTCTAAAGATGCTCGAAATTTTCGAACTTCAATGTACTAGACCTTATAACGTAGCAATAAGACTCAAGTATACTCAGTGAGCTCTCAATGACCGCAGCCGAATAATTAAAGGCTCGTATCAGATGCGCTGATGCGCTTGCGCAGGCCGTGTTGCTACCGTGTACTCATTCTATTACGGTGCAACGATTACTCTTAATTTAACTTTCTTCTCGTTTTTTAGAAAGTTTTCTAAGCCAGTTATTGTACACCGCTTAGGCATTGTGTTAGTCGCTTCCGTTTTACACGTTAAGCTTAGCTCTGTTCTTTTTTGTATGCGGTTATTTATTTCTGACATTCTGGCTACGTAAAGTATACCTAGGTTTATTACAAGAAACTAAGGTTAGTTTCTGATAGCAATTATAGATATAGTAAGGCACTGAGCGTCGAGCACCCGATTCTATAGATAATTAGATATATATACAAATACTTATGGTATATTTTTCTTAAGTTTAAGATACCTACTTATAACCTTGATACCTACTTATACAGCTAATCAAATTATTATAATGAATGTTCCTGCATGATTAGGTCATTTAAATATTGGTCTCCGACCAAAGCCGGTAGCAAATATGGAGATTTACTTACATTGTTGAATGGGCAAGAAATTATTTCGATGAAACAGCACACCGTATCGGCAATCATCGCTCAAAGGCGCCATTTCCCAGCAATAAATCTACCGCAGTCAAATTATAATGACAAATATAAATGTTTAAAACAACTGGCCTAGCCTTAATGACTTCCTTCGCTGACGTCCGAAATCGTCAGACAATAAGTGTGATGGATTGCCATTGTATGAGAACGTGTGGGATTCCCAACGATTACTTTCTCAATCTCTCAACTCGGTCATTTCTATCGCTGTAAAATCAACTATAAATAGACTGTAATAAAGTTCACAATACAAGATGACACTTGCAAGAGATATAAGCTTTAGCGGTAGATTCGGCGTGCTGGCCGAGAGCATTAATTAATAGGCCACGCCCCGCGCTCAATCAGGGCTGATATTTAGCGAGAAGCGAGTCGATATTTATGCGCCAACGCACCGCTTCGTTAATTGCGCGCGATTCACTTACGTAGGTGTCGGCATAGACTCTGGTGCGTTTTCACGCTTAGTAACTGGAAACATACAGCAGATACACCCATATATGGGGTGTTTTGGATACGCATATACGGGGATAATTCTCGAACACGTCAAACTAGAGGTATCTAGGGGTGGGCTGACCTTTTAACACGTACTTATCGCTTTGGCGAAAATTCTAAATGACTGTTATTTATGTTTAAAATATGACCATTGTACACCCACAAACTTATTGGGTGCTTGGGGTACCTAATTTATCTACCTGGGTGTACCTATACCTAGTGTGTAGGTATTATAGGCTTTTACAAAAAAAAAAAACATGTGACATAAAAGAATGTATATCTCATTAATGATGGGCTCACGTAGGCCTCGCGCACTGTAAAAGAAACTTTGTTTAGTCTTTAAAAAATATTAAAAAATACTCTCTTATTTAAAAAGCGGATCGTGAATATGTTTTGATACTAAGTACATATCATAAATAAAATTATGGTTAGTGTATTTATTATGTCTATAGAGGCCCCTATTTATCCGACTCGTTTACCACTCAAATTTATATGGTATTTGCATTATTATTTATGGACGCAATAGCTCCGATAGCTAACGCAATTCAACCAGTAATAATGCATCTATGCAATACAAAGTTGCGGCTAGCACCCGTGTTATTCTCTTTGACCCGCCCACTTTACACTTATGGGCAGTAAGTAGGCTCTAATAACAAAGAGCACTGTCAATAGAAAATAACTTAATTATATCCACCAACTCTGCTATCAACTTTATTAGAACTTGTGAGCTTTAATAACTTTTGAATTGACTACGTATATAGTTCGTGTTTTATCTTTAAAGTATTGTAACTGCCTGAATTTATAAGTTAATTTGTAATCAATTAAAAGATAAAATAAGTTTGCTAATTCGCAAGTAGGTAATAAATGCTATAAATTGTAAAAAATAAATCGAATAGAAATACTAATTTCGCATTCCCTCTCGTAATATATATACATCGATAAGAGGCCCGAGACGAGATATCGATAAAGTCCTGGGCCGTCCCTAGCGGCGGCCTCTAAGAGCGCCGCCCTGTAATTTGCCGCCGGAGAGTGTTGGCTATTACTGCTGATACCGAGATCATAATAAATACGCCATTAACGCCCCCACGGCACCCGAAACGACATAACCACCGACATGACAGCTTAAAGAACTCCGCGCGCTAACACCCTCTTACGACCTTTGTACAACCACGTTTCAAAACGTGTAAATTTCGAAACATTACGACTGCGATACATAGGTATAGGTAGTGTTAGTTAAAAATTAACCAATTTATTCAAACTTAAAATTAATCACACTTTTGTAGCCCACGATCGTAATCGACCCGAGATGTCCATTACGCAGCTTTCATGAACTTTGTGAATGTTGTGTTAAATACTGCCAACATTTTAACACGCCGTAACAAATTATTTTACTGTTGAACAATTTTTTTTCAAGTTATTGAAACGGTACCGACAGCAAATTGCGATATAACCAAGGCAAAATGACCTGTTAATTTAGTCGGTATTTTGGTAAATTACACACTTAACTCTGTGCTATAATCAAAATTTTATGTCGCATGTTACCGCTGTGTGAAATGATTCGGACGGTGGAGCACCACGTGAAAGTTAATGCACGGTTTCGGTAACACCAGTGCTATTAGGCAACTATTAGTTTTTATGTTAGAAATTAGGTGGCGTGTAAAAAAATCTATATTTCGGTTAGCGTGTGTGGGCAACCTACCTGTTTTAATTCCCGCGCCGGCGCCTGCGGCTGCGGTGCATCGGTGATAGATTAAATTGGACACGGCATCTCATGATGTCATGCCAATTTTGAGTCTCACCTCGAGCCCGGCGTGTCGTCACGCTCATTTGCCGCCCGAGAGCATCCCAACACCTCCTGTTATTAATGACTCCACGACACCGCGCGCACGATAACGTCGTAGATCTTGGAGGAGTTACAGAGTTCGATTTCCATTGAGCGGGCGTGGAGGATGGATTATTGCACGCTTATGAGTGCACTAGTTGAATAGTTCTGTGAGTGGCGAAAATAGCGGATTCATGCGAACGCGTGCGGCGGCGCAAGTCCGGGAACCGATAAAGGGCGCTCTCGCCGCCATAAAGGGCTGGACGAGCTCAGCGCGCCTCGTTAACGCGCTCCACAAACATAAATCGCTTCGACGAAACAATTTCTAGCATTATATTATGGAATTATAAAAATGGAATAGGTAGGTACCTACACATGTAGTAAATTTATATCTTTCAATAGAATAAGTGGCGATGTATATCTATGCGACATAGTAGGTAGGTAATTAATATTTGTGAAAGTTTTCTGACAAGGTGTGATGATCTGGGTCATGTTAGACTTAGGTATTTTTCGTTAAATTAAAAAAAAATACTATTAGATATGACCTGCTAAAATTAAGTTTGGGTTTGACAAGAAGCAATGTAGACATAGACATGAATAATTACGTTGTTAAAAAAATTATGAAAAGTTAGCAGTAGGCATGCATTTACCCCGAATTGACAAAATATAATGAATCTCTATAGCACTGGTGCATGTTTACCCCGTTATACCGGGGTATGATTATGAGCAGTCTTATTACAAAGAGCATATTAAAAGCAGCCACGTGGCCCGGCATACTTCCCCGAAGCGTGTTTATCGACCGCGGGCCGCTGAGAGCCGACGATCAAGCGACGCGCAAACGTTTCGTTCGCGGAACCAGCTCTTGCATGCTCGCCAGAAGTTCTATCGAGGAAGCTATTTCTGCTCTACGGGCATCCCTCTTGTCATTCTTAGAAAAAATATAGATCCATGGGTTTGCACGGGTGACACGTATATACCTACCTATTAATGTCTTTCCCTTAAAACACTCTGTCTATTAATGAACCACACTAAAGTTTAAAAGATCTAAGCGTCCAGCCAGACAATGAGAACGGGAAGGCATCTTTTAGTTTATGAATTGATTTGATATAGGTTTCAGAATTTCAGACGCTGTTTGTTAAAATCTTTAGTCCTATTGGGTTGGTACGCAAGTATCTAAATGGATTACGATTGTTTTTCCCCAGAGACCCGATGGAGCTGATGCTGATGGAACAGCAGCTGCTGCGCTCGCCGCTGCGGCTGTACGCGGGCGCAGGCGGCGCGATGCCCGAAGACGAGGCGGAGAAGCGCGCGGCGTGGGCGCGCACGCCGCCGGCCCTCCAGCTGCTGGCCCTCGGCGGCCGCGGCTGGCCCGCTGCCTGGCCCCAGCCCCTAGCTCTACCCTCAGACCTGTGGATGCAGAAACCCCCGGCACCCCTCCGCTACTGCCCCTACCCCCCGCCGGCGCACGCGGCGCCCTCCGTCAGGCCCGACCACGCGCCCTCTCCGCGACATCCCCAGTGAATCCTTACTACATTCCAAAAGACTATGTGCAAAGACTAACGAAAATGTGGGGACTTGTATAAACAATTCTAATCCACGCGTAGTACCTACTTTAATAGTGATTTATAGTTGAGTATCAGATAGTATTGTTAAGCGAATAATTACATGGTTCCTACCGGAAAAGATTTAACTTGTATTGTTAATATGGATCAGATTCTAACATTAGTTACCTGCTAGGTATCCGATTGTAGTATTTAACGCGAGGATGGTCTCTCGAGCTATGTTTTGTTATTTATCTTAATTAAAAGTACACACCACGAAAATTTTGAACCAAAGAGCATTATTATTTGAATGCAATTTTGTAAACAATAATATCTATTTGTAGAGCTAGCTACTAGACCCCTCATTAGTATGAAAATTATGAAAGAATAATAACATTCCAATAAGATTTTAGTACTACCTATAATATTTAGAAATGAACGGGCTTGATAATATTATACTTCACGGAATTCGTAAAAAAAATGTCTGTTTCATGTGGAGCATTTTATATGAATTAAACAAATTGCTAACGAATATGCCAGTTTTGCAAAACGTCGATGTAAGTGAATTGTACAAGGTATGCATTGCTAGCTAAATAACGATGGCCTACAAGCATACAAGAGTGTTGACATTACCTGGTAATGTGCAAATAAGCCTTAAAACCAGTTGACCAAATCGCCTGTTAACGTCATCACCAACGTCAAAATCTCCTTTTATGACAATTTTAATAATTTTCTACGGGATGACAGCTCGCTGCGCCACCAATGTGACAACATTTCATGTTCAGATTAATTATTGTGCCTAGTGAAAGTAGTGAAACGCCCTGAACGGATAGCGTTGTTGCCATTTTATAGTTCATCGCGGTATTCGTCACTTTCGCACTCACATACTTGTTGGAACGTGACAGATACGGCGACATATGATAAAAACGCGACCATATTATGCTAACAGCAGAATCTCATTGGTTGTATGTAGTCTCACACTAAACGTGTGTGAATACTAGAGTGCACTAACTATTGCACATGCCTACTTTTTACCGTACCACTATATTTCGAATAACTAATAAATATTTTAAATCAGTTTATGACCTCCTACTACAACTCAATGAAGTATGTGTGGTAATAGTATTAAATTAAAAATACATGAAATCGTATTTATATAGCAAAACAACCACAGAAACATGAAGAAAGAAAAAACTTTAAGCGTTGAAATGTTCATGTAAAAAAATATATTGTTGTAAGTCGCGAACAGGAGAAACGCATAATAAAAAGGACGTTAGAGTAATCCCAGTAAGTAATTAGTACATCTTGGTAAGCAGGTAGTACCAGTAAAGTTCATACTTTATTACATTGCCAGCAAAAGCAATACAATTCACTTACACCGCATACTCGTGTGTTAAATATACAGACTGTCCCACAACTTTGACGCATGGAGGGTTCTTCCTTCAAACAGAAAAAAATACTCAAAGAAAACTTCATATTATAAAAACAATAAGAACTGCATTCAAATAACTTTAAAGATCATTATTTAACGTCTGAATGTCAAAAATAAACAATACCCTGTTATTTACCTCTTTTGCAAATACGTTATTTCAGGGTATTTATATAAATTATATGTTATTTAGAAGAAATGCTTATGCTTTTGTGATTGGTATAATCAACGTTTTTTTTTATTATATTTAGCGGGTTCAATTCCTGCGTTTAGAATGGCGATCATTCAAAATTCTTTGAATACAACTATTTACGGTATTCTCCCTCCACGTGGCAGCCGTGGGACACTCGTAAAAGATATAAATGTAGGTATTTATATTCCATTAGCATTGTACCTTATGAAGATGTATGTATTGTATAGCGATTGATTAAATTATTTTTGTAGGATAAGCACTGTACATACGAGATCACTTAGATGTTTGTATTGTTAAGAAGTTATGGAAGCGTTTTAGTGGGAACTGCGTCGCTCACGGACTTGCACCTAGTGTCATACATTTTTGTAATTCAATATTACAATCTGTGTATTTATAATAGAAAAACAAGATGATATTGGCTATTATGTCAAATTTAAAGTTAAAAAAAAACTGAGAAATGTATATTTATATGTGAAACTTTATTATTTTAACACATCGTATGGATCTACGTTACATATTGATTCATTTTGCCTGCCTTGTGTAAGATTTAACCTAGTTAACAATATGAAACAGGTTTGAAGAATTTCATCTTATCTTCTGACTTCTCTTATCTTATTATATTTTCTTTATCTTTTGAGTCGTGCATTGTAACGTATGTTACCTCATATGTCACTGGATTCTAAATTTAAAATTGATACCTAAGATATTTTGACAAAGTGTAGTTTGTCATACTTAGAGATTTTGTGTTAATTGAATTCGTTTTCTAAAAATGGCTAACGTTGAAAAACATGTTCTTAGTGGATTTTTTTAGGTTATAGGCTTTAATGAACTGCAAGACAAGCTAATCACATTGAGAAATGTTCAAGGTGGTTTTCCAAACAACCTTCGCCAATTATCAAATACATACTCGTATGTTTTATTATAACGCTGCATATTGTTGTATACTAAAAAATCATAAATGATGTTATGAAATTAAAAACAAAATGTATAGTCAGCAGCAGGTGTTCAGCATGAGTTTGATACGCTCTTATTCTCTTAACAATAAAGTGGTATTAAGCTCTTTTGAACACATCGCCCGCTTAAAAACTTTTGCAGCTGATTGTACTTATTAAAGCGCGAATCTAATATGTAGGTACCACCTACTGTAAAAACACTTAAAAATAATATACTCTCGCATTTAGCTATAATAAATAAGAATTATTATGTTGATACATTGTTATTTTTGTATTATTAAAAATAGTAGTTCCGTGTAAAAAGGGACTGATCAATTGACGATTGCCGCTTCCGCCAACAGTCAAGATGCACAGTTTCCAACATGGAATTTCGTCGGTGTGTTCATGCCTTAGAAGGTCTGGACATGAAAACTGGACCTCTAATTAACATAAATACCCGTGAGCGGTGCCCTATCTTGAATGTATTAAATTTTATCATAACGGGTCCCTTTTTGTACAAACGACACTGAGGTGCAAATAATGTGAGCGCGCGAGGTAGCGACATATCAGGGCTCGGCCCTATGTGCTAATAAACTGAAACTAATTCAATTGTTGTTTTATTTTCATTAGTATTCATGTTATATATACATTAGTTCTGGATTATGATATGCTCACGACGGTTGTACCGTCAAATATGTCACTTTATTCAGGATATTTAAATAAATAAAAGAAAAAAAAAAAAAATTCGAAGCGGGACTCAACCCACAACCACTGGATCACTAGCCCAGTGCTCTACCAATTGTTATTCGAGTACCGCTTGGACTGGTCAAATTTTTCAATTTTTGTTTTCGATTTAAATATCGCTGAATTCGCTAGCAGAAGTTTCTGCTTAATAAAAAACAATTTAGAAAGGGGTAGTACACACAGCAACACTCTTAACTGTACATCGGTGGACTTTATGCCTTATAAAATAAGGTCTACCAATGTATAGCTAAGAGTGTTGTTGTGTGTACATTTGTACAATTGTTATCGATGAATTTTTAATAAAATTTGAGACTTCGATGCCGTTAAAAGGCTGCAATACTCTTTCGGTAGATGTGTCTACACGTTACCCTTAATGGCGTATATCAGGAAGGATAAAATATGATAATTTGACAAGTTCAAGCGGTACTCGAATAAGCACAATTGGTAGTGCACTGGGCTAGTGATTCAGTGGTTGTGGGTTCGAGTCCCGCTTCGAGTATTTTTTTTTCTATTTTTCGTTTGATTTAAATATCGATGAGACTAGCAGACGTTTCTTTGCGTTTGTAATCGCAATAATGTAAACAAACTCGCAAGTCCAACATTAGTACGGGGATGTGACCCGATAGAAGCATGGACTCCTGTAGGCTTGCGTGTTCCCAAATTGGGAGCACGTGGACGGAGAACGTGTTAAATTAACCTAGGTACCGATGTTAGTTCTTCGACCGCTATATTGTCAACACCGCTCTTGACAAAATAAAAGACCTAAGACATATTGATACTGCATACCTGCTTGTACAGCTAGCTATTTAGGTATTGGTGAACTGCTAGCTATTTATTGGTGAGGGACGAGGGCCATTCGCGAATATCGAAATTCAAATATTGACTGTCTCGAAAAGAGACGTATGAGCGAACGAAGTAGTTAGAATCAGGAATCCGACGAAACAGGAATACGACGAACCACGTACAAACCCCTCAGAATGCCGGTATACCTACTATAGACAAAAACAAAGATAAACCTAAGTAAAAGTATAAATAAAACCTTTATTTGGACAGAGTTGCCAGTCAATTCTAACGACTCCCAACATCATCATCATCATCATCATCATTTCAGCCGTAAGTCATCCTCTGCTGGACATCCAATGCTGATAGGTATATGAGTCACAGACCACAGATCACAATTGAGACCTACATGCACACGCATAAAGTTCAACTTCAGTTTTGACATTTCGGTGACTTGGCGGTAAGCTTTTGCATTTGACGCGGCGTTGAAAAGGTTAAATAGGTAGGTACTTGTATGTCTATCAAACTATGGTACCTGTTGCTGATATTTGCGCTTCGTGAACGGATCCGAAGCCAACGCGTGCAGGCCCTTTCGACAATATAATGAAATGTAAAGGGCATGCGACGCGCACAGACAGACTAAAATCTAAATACCTATGGGGAACCTTAGTAGGCTAAAATGTGAAACGGATTGACTAACTATTAGGCCGGGTAGACGGCAGACGGTGACAAGCCCTCACCAAGATACCTAGAAAGTGTCATCGAGAGCCGGAACAAGCTTGTGTCTGAAGTTGAGACTTCCCTTAAAGAAGTCTCAGAATGGGGCCGAATGAACTTGGTTCAATTTAACCCCAGTAAGACACAGGTTTGCGCGTTCACGGCAAAGAAACTCCCGTGAAAAAAAAACCTAGGCTTTTTTTCTTTGGGGACAATCTTACAAAAATCCACCTAGTCCTACGGTAAGCTCAGTAAGGCTTGTGTTGTAGGTAGTAGACGACAATATATATAATAGATGGATACATAATTATAATTACCTACTTAAATATATAGAAAACACCCATAACCCAGGAACAAATATCTGTGCTCATCACACAAATAAATGCCCTGACTGGGATTTGAACCCAAGACCATCGGCTTCATAGGCAGGGTCACTAGTCACTACCCACTAAGCCAGACCGGTCGCCAAGAATCAAGGGAAAAATTTAAAAAAAAACACCAAAACGAAAACTAAAAAAAATATGTCTACATGGTACATACCGTTATGATATTAGACTAGGTACCTATAATATCGTCTAAAGGAGGCATTTCGAGCATTCCTAATAAAAGTCGGTAGGTAGGTTAGGTAGGTACTTAAACAAGAATGAAATACTAGAGTGCAGCATGTAGCTGGCATGGGATTCCAAGCCCAATAAGCGCATCAGGATAAAATGGCTCTAATTGGTAGTTAGATTAAAGATTAGTTTAAATCTCTGCAATTTAATAAGTTTAAGCATTTTTAGTTTTTGGATACAACCAAATAAACAGATAGGCACCTACCTGCCTTTATGTTATCACATGTGTAGTCATTGCTACTGCTAACCTGGGACGAAAAAACTTTTGCAATTTAGCATTTTTAAATATAATGGGCTATTTCAGTGAATTTAATGGCACTTTTAGTAAAGTGTAGGTACTCATCATTCACAGCAGGCAAGTTTTTATACAGCAATATATCCGGTATTTGTAAGCTATACCATTTCTCGCATGGACCGTTACCATTTACATGGCAGGTAATAAGTAATCATCACACTTTTATTTTCCGTCTTTATTAACTGTCATTAGGCATTATTAAGCGCGTATATCGATGATGATCGGCCTTCCGTCCGTCGGGTAATTGCTGGATGTGCGGCCTACAAATTGAAAGCGGCCGCGGCCCGAGGCGGGTATTGATGGATCTGCTGCCATCGTGAAATTATAGCCGGCCCTTGCGACAGCTTCGCAAATTATGCGTATAATGCTAGTAAATAATACGCGCTCGCTATAAATTCATACGAGGCTAGGATGCACGTCGAGCCCATGCGTGGAGACCGCGCCTCGCCGGCCGAGCCCTACGTGATTCAGTCAACACTGCTCGAATGTGTCAGATACTTTTTTAGCGAAAGCACACGGATAGAACTCAGCCTGCTGTTCCATTTTTCATATACCTATATAATATATCGTCGCTACTTTGAAAAAATCTCGTAACTAATTCTGGCAATCTAAAGAATAATGACGTAACTATGTATGGGATGAGTACAAGAGTTACTGCGTTTCAACTTGGAGTATGATGTGTCAGAAACGAGATTTTTTCAAAGTACCTAGTGACGATATATACATATACCTAGGCTAAGGAATTACTGCTATCGATATGGTTAGTCCTGGCTATATAATATTTCGATGTGCAACGAAAGGCTTTACCTTCTGGGTCCAAAAATAGGATAAAAATATCATAATAGCCACAATTGCACATTTTCATCGTCTCAAAAATAGTTATTTGGTACATAATTATGTAATCTTTACCCTAAGCAGTTATGTTAATAAAATAAGTGAGAGCTAACTGGATGTAAACTTTATTGAAAGCTTTTTTGATCACGACTGCATTTTCTTATAATATGCAGCTATTTAGAAAATTTCCAAATAAATATAAAGTGCACTCTGCATATTTGGAAATTTTACCCACGACTTTAATTCGTTTCTAAATCTGGAGTAGAAACCTAAATGCCGTCGAATAATTGTAGTCTAAATAATTAGATATATATATCATTGGATTATAAAGTTAATTATCCTATAAATAATGCGAATGGGTGCTTCGAAAATTAAAATTGAATGTTTAATTTTGAACTTATTCGATCAAGTAACATTTTGATGGAGAGAACAGTAGATACCTAAACACTTGCTAAGTTGCGTTGTGCCTACAATACTTACAAATATCTATATTAGGTAATCTGTATCGACTAATAAGTTAGATAGGTAATTATGTCGTCATGGACTTCAGTTGGCGTCTCTTTTTAAATTTGTGATTCGGTAAAATTATTAATTGCAAATTACAAGACGCACTTACGTAACTCGTAAAAGCGCAGTCAACCTCAAAGCTCTGAAAATTGCACAAGAGTATTACGATTTTTACTGAACTGTCAACTTATTAAGACAGTTGACGTCAGGCCCGGCACCACAAATTTCGGAGTTCGTATATTTCGGGCATCTATTTATTTTACCCCAATTAAGACGTCATGAGAGTAACAGAGACAATCGTCCGAAATTTACGAATATCGTTTTTGGTGGTAGCGCTCAGCGCGGTGGCAGCCTCAGCTCATATGGATTTATCTACATGTGCAGGTATTTTGTAATATAATAACCAATAATACGAAAACGAGTACCTACCTTCTTAATCGAAAGTGGAAAGGGTAGCGACTCTATCTAGAGACCCAGAGGTAGGCAAATTCATGCTTTTAATTTAATTCTAAATTTAAATCTACACAGATAGATGCACAGATATTACAAATTATATTGCACAGATAAGAAGAAAGGCAGATAGAACATTTGTATAAGTATTTACCTTTGTACAACAACTTCTTTGTCTGCGACTGTGCGAGAGACACTATTAAAGAAGCAAATTACAGTTCGCCTCGACGCCACAGCGATGCATAAATTAACGCAGAATACGCATTTCGCAGACCTCGGCTGATTGACTCCTTTCATTACCGCCTTGCATTGTTCGCCTCGAGAAAAAATTACAAATCCTCCTCCAATACAACACATTTCATAATTATGGACTATTGTGGTGCGGGAACTAATTTCTCGGGGACGAAAGCACTCCTCGCCCGAGGTCTGTAAGAGAGATATATCGCCGAACGTAAAGCCGAAGGTTGATGCCATAAAGGTGCGCTGATTAGTTTTCAAGGCAAAGACTAGTTTGAAGAAAGGCACGAGGATTTAATGTCTCGTCTGCGCAACGTTCAAAGGCATTGTTAATCGGTGCCGGTGCCTATTCACGCGCGAAATAACATAGACCGGTAACTAATTTTAAACTTTGACATCAATTTAATGGAAACACATCGAGATATAACGATTTCCGAAGCGGCTGTGATCGGCAGAGCGGTTCGAATTATTGGCATTAATTGCGCTCATTTGTCGGATGTATGGTGGTATTGTTCCCGAAGCGCCGGAGATTATCGCTGGTACAAGGCGATAGACGTCTCCGGGCCACGTGCGAGCCCTGTGCCCGGTCGTGCCCCGGCGCGATTGTGATCTGCCCATATCGCGCCTGTGGGAACGCTCTTTATCAATACATAACTCCTTGCCCAAGTGCTTGCTATCTCCCAAAGATCAACTCGTGTTCGTAAGAGCAATTAGAGGAAACAATTAATTGTAATGAGCGTTAGCAAAATGACCCACCTTTAAACCGTTTCCCGTATCGAGCAATTTGCTATGTTTCGCGGCGATCAATCAAGGAGCGGTCTAGTCGTCCGTGTTGTTTCGCTAGGACGTATGGACAGGTCGGTTGTTCGTGGCAAACCTTTTTCTAAGTCTTGTAACGGTGTCCGTCTGTCGGACGCGTCCGGCGTCAGCTGCCAGTTCTAGCCGACGGGAGAGACAAGTAAATAGAGCCAGGCTAATCGTCGAAAGGGAAACAACGAATTACTCAGTCACGGCACTCCCAACAATTGCTTTTGTTATTGGCGATAGACGCTCGACTCGATCAAGTGATGCCACTTGACATCTGTGCGAACTCTGCGATCTAATACTTAAAGGGCTAATGGAACTAACCTATGTCTCGTGTCAGAAGTAACGACAGACCTATTGAGCGGGTATTCAAATGGTTTTCCCAGCATTATTGCGCGTTGAATTTCGTGCTGATTCAAGAGAACGTAAACTATGTTTATCGCATTTGATTGACGGAGTAGTTGTTGTAAATTAGCATGATTATATCGACAATTGGTGTGAAGTGGAGGTCGCGTGGAGAGGAGCCGTCGTTAAGTCGTGCGGAGTGACAGGCTAACAGCAGCGGTGTTGGTGCGGACGGACGGACAGGCCTTAGGTACCTAAGTGGTAATTTGCAGCTGTCAGCATTATAATCTACACCCTAGGAAATGAACTACCGTTATCGACAAAGGTTATTGAGAGTCTAAGTTTATTTTTCTGAGTCTTAAATAGGTAATTAAGTAACGGCATAGTTTAAACTAAGTAGTACCTACATATACAAATACAGCCTGCCTCCGACTATGAAGCTATAAATTCAAGGATTCTACACAATTTACAGATCTAAGTTGTTTTGTGACTGTATACCTAAATACTAACTATTTAAACAATTTATTAGATCTCAAAGTTTAGTTCTGAAGTCAGTGTATCAAAAATTATGATATTATCGTCATCTCGTGGTATCCCGGCGACATTTCCTTGTTTGACATTTGTTCGTTTCTTAATAGTGAAAACAAACAGTGGCAGTGCAAATTCGCGTTGGACTGTGTACAAAATAACTTGTATGATAATATTGATACTAATAAAATTAAGATTGAACGTGTTTTTTTTAAAGTTGCAAATCAAAAAAGGCTGAGTTTGGGGATAAATCATCCCCAAAAGCCCCATGATAGTACATTCGAATAAAGTTTAATCTGATTTATATTTCCGACAAGTGCATGTAACATATTGTCTTTAAACTAGCCAGTGATTAGGGACCTCTCGAAAAATTTTCATCGTGGTAAAAAGGTTAATTAAAACAAAAATAAATGTATTATCCCTAATATGAGTTCTGAATTTCGCTACTTACTAATGTTTTAGGTTCAGTCAAGTACTGGTTTACTGGTTGCTTAGCATTTATGGCAAGTTTTTGAGTTCTATTGAACTCTATAACCACCGTCTTTCCAAATTTTCAGCTTCTTAAATAATCTAACAACCTATTTTTCCTAAGGCTTGTTGAGAACCAGAAAGCTACATTAACAAAAGGCTTCCCTTAGATTTATTTGCAGGTATTTATGTAATACATGTAATTCTAATGCAGGTGGTATTGGCAGATTGTACCAACTTTGTTTATGGGCACCAACAAATACCGAAGCTTAGCGTTAGACAACAAATCTAGACCGGGCATCTGAGCCGGAAACAGCGCTAATCGCATGTAAATGCCTAATACGACCCCTATCTCGAGATGCAGCTTCCTCCGCTCGATATCATTGAGGCAAGATCGATATCAAACACAACCAACGTCAAATAGCAAGAATTTATGATTCGCGTAGTGTACACGTCGTGACCGGCCGCGGGGTGGCGTGCGCGGGCGGGGCGCGCGGGCGGCGGGGGGGGGGTTGTCGGCGAGAACAAAGAGGCTGTGTTCAAACGTGCCGCCGCCGTGGCCGCTAATAAGCAATAAACAAGGGGGCGGAGTCGCGCGCGCACCTGAGGGATCACTTCGCGCCTGTGCGATACCAGCCTGTTGCGCTAGCGCACCACTGCCTCGTCTGCTGCTGCGCAAGGGGACATGCTATTGTCATACTCACTTGCTAAGAACCTATTTTTACTTTTTTTCAACATTAATGCTAATGTTAGTGTCTCTATTTAATTAAAATTGCAATACCACGTACCACGATACCTATTCACAAATTAAATCTAAAAAATGCCCTTAAGCCAAATGCTAAAACACATAGAAAACATCCACGACGCAGGAGCAAATACCTGTGCTGTGCATCATACAAGTAAATGCCCTTACTGGGATTTGAACCTAGGACCCTCTTTTTCATAGCAGAGTGGTGACCCTTACTGTACCCTGTGGGTACCTATTAGTGTAGTGACCCACCAGGCCAAACCTGACGTCAAAATATTTATTGACCGACTTCAAAAAAAGGAGAAGGTTATCAATTCGGTTGTATGTTGTTTTTAAAGTGTGGATTTTATCACCTAGTTTTCTTTACGATAAGGAGCAATTTGTTATTTTTTGTTTAACCGATAGCATTTGTTAAACAAAGTTTAAAATGCGGTCAAACCTGCAGCCAAACCACACGTTTAATTGGAAAAAAATATTTTACCACCAGCATTTATAAACTTTGTGACATATTTGTATAGTTAAATACAAGTAATATTGACCGATTTCTATAGTTATATAGATGCGACTGGTTTAAACATTTTATTTTACATTTACATTTGAACATCCGAGATTACCGTTGCCATTAAGCTACCCATTGTAGGTATCTAGTACGTGTAGATTTTTATTTTATGCATTTGGGACTTAATTAAGCTGTCAGTACATTTTAAGCCAAATTATGTGTCGCATAAAGGGGTGTTTTTTAAATTGTGTAATTGCCGCTATACTACCTTAACCGACATCAAAGTCGACCGGTTCAAAAAACGCAGTAAAAAAACTGATTCCTACGATATAAATAACTAAGTTTCGCCCAAAGTGTCGATATGTCTAATGTAGTGCGTCTGCTTAAGGCAATATGGCTACTGTTTTCATACACTCTGTACGTTCTGTATAATTACAATAGGAAAAAAAAAACGTATTAATATTAGCAGGCGCGCGGCGCCTTTCAATTGATAACATTGTATGATCAGTTTTATGCTTCCTTTATTGAATACACATAAAACGAATATCCGTAAAACTTTGTCATTCAAATGACAAAAAAACGGAAAGTTAATTGTTTTACATTGCTATGAAATTCACTGTCCATTATAAAACCACAATAAGTCAAGGTGATTCAACGCACATAATTAAATTGTTACAAAGTAGGTAATCATGAGGAGACCACATTGTATTCGTCACGCTTATGTTTTTTTCTTGTTGTTTGTTGTGCCCAGGCGCATTCGCGGGCAGCGATCTACAATTATCGTGCGTATTCTAGCTCGATCGGTAGGTACAGTCAGTATCACATAGTTGCAGTCAGTATGGCCAAATATATCGTTACACATCATACTTTATTTGTTTATTTTATTTGATCAATTAGCACTAACAGCTAAACTACGTTTGTTAACTGCATTACATAAGACATAACTTAATGTCTAACATGCAACAACATTTATCTTAAATCTAGAGGAGGATTACAATAATATTAAGTAGGTATGTATAACTAAATACAGAATAATTCAATTAACAATATTCTTATTTATCGAGAGAAAAAAACAAATGTCAGGACCTATAACTACCTGAAAAAGAATTAAAGAATATGTCAGAGTCAAAATAATATTACATTACATACTTATGGATTATAGTAGATTGTTTGACAAGGGGCTAAAGTAGGCCATAGTACCACGAGATGGTTATTTTAAAATTGTTCGAGGGGTAATATGACGTTTAGACCCGAGTTATGCATACTAGTTTTCACTTCGATTGCGAGAAAATAAGATAAAATAACATTTCAACAATTAACAAATACAATTTTATTCACCCGCAATGAATTCTGAGTCAAAAATGTTTAATTTGGCACTTGGCAGTCTTTGTATTTTTTTTACTGCTTTGATACAGATAGGATATATTTACGCCGTGAATAAATGCCATAGACAACGTATAATTGGGGCTTCAAAGAGTTTGCCAACGATTTAAACTTTTTTTAATGCTTGTGAAGTAGGAACTAAAAAGCACCTAATGCTTTGACAATTTGATTGCGTTTCCTCATTGGTCGATTTTAATATTGTGGTATTGTCTGATTGGTTGATACTTTATACAAAAAAAAATTTTTAATGATTTCACATTTTTAAACAGTATTCGCACCAAAAAAGAATCTAGAGTTGCGATTAACTTCGATTTGTGTCGTGATTGGTGGATTTAATAAGATGAAGTGTTCTGGTTGGTCAATTTAAAACGTTTTGTACATATATCATAAATATGTATACATATTTTCCCGAGGGGCTAAATTTACTACTCTAGTCCGCCTTGGCAAGCATAATATGACAAACTTTTAGAGCATGAGAAGTGAAAAATATGTTTTAGATGTCGACAAAGATTTAAGTCACACATAACACATTACTAATGGCATTGAGGACATACATCCTTATTGCTATATAAATAAATATCTGTATCTACGAGTATATATTCGGCCAGTTTGATTAGCACTATACTTTATGACGCTAACTCATGGCCCATGCAGCTACCAACATAAGCCTAGGGTATGTTATATAGCTAGCTTGATATTATTTCTTTGTTTACATGATTTACAACATTCATGAGCCTTAAATACCTATCAATGAGTAATGCGTGCGTATTTAAAGTTCAAGTTCTTCCTTCGGTTTACTTATTTTTCTCTGTCCTTCTCTTGGCTGCCATTCTGTAATTCTGCTAGTACATCTCTATTCCAGTCCTCATGTCCATTCCGACCACTTGATCTACTCTTTTCTATGACTTCATTTGTCTTATGTCTGTTACTTTTGTTCTTCCGTACAGTTAATATATTCGTTTCGTTTTACTTATAAATATCAATATTCAACCTACTTCGTCCTATTTTCAGTCAAAGCATAGGTACTTTCTTTACATCTTTCTTTTGCAATGATAATCTTATATCGCCTCCTTACAATTACTGGTAACCTAAACCTAACGTTATAAATTTAATATTGTGTACAGAACTACATAGAAACCACCCATGACTCGGGAACGAATAACTGTGCTCATCACACAATTAAATGGCCTTACTTGGATGTGAACCCAGGACCGTTTTGGCTTAATAGGAAGGGTCAATACCCACTAGACTAGACATGTCGTCAAAAAAAAAAATCATATTAATATTAATAACTGTAGATACTGAAGTTGTAAAAGTGAAGAGCATTTTGATTTAAGATCCTAATTTTAGGTAAAAGAAAATAGTTATATAAGAATCTAGTTCTAACAAGATATGTTTTTCAACGAAGGCAATGGTAGGCACATAATAAATATTGTTTGTAATATTAAGTACTTTTTGTGGGAGTTTAAACATTATTTATATATGGCAACGTCTGGAGGTCAAAGCTCGTTCAATTATAAATCATTCCATATAGCACATATTATTATTTATGACATTAATTTCTCTAACAACAACAGCGCCGAAATTCCGGGAACGAGATCGATATCAGACTTGATTCAATAGTAAACCCATTAGGCACCTACGTAGGTTCTGAGTGTGGGTGTAGGGTTGCCAGCCACTCATTTCTAAACCATAGAAAAAAGTGTATTTTCAAACGCTGCTTAGCTAAGTTAGAAAAAATAATGATTAGATATTATTTATTTCACCATGAAGCCCTGTAAGTAATTACAAAAATAGCGAGGAAATTGAGTATTTAGATAACTATGTGCAGTGTTTATTTTTTAATTACTCTACCTTACTGCTATTTACATACTTTGTGATAAAATGTTTAGAACAGGTAACTAGCAAATGTTTTATGTCAATATGAAGTTTATTGTAACATTCATGAACATTAATTTCCTTGACGTTGCCGTAATCTTATCTAACTGTAACAGCCTACAAGAAAAATATGTTGTCAAAAAATTCCTGACTCCTGGTAACCCTATGGGTGCCACATTGTTGGAATAGCTACCTAACGAGAGAGTGACAGGCCGCTCTTTGATATTGTGGACTACTCATCATCGAAAACGGCTGCATCACGCAAATTACAACGCGATACGAATCGTATGAAAATCCACTAACGCGGAAAAAAACCGATGAACAATATAGAGAATGAGTTTTAACGAAGAAAGATGAGGCTCGTTCTTTCGTGATAAATCGCAGCGCGTATCTCACGCGTGTGGTGCTATTGTGATATGATCCTTGGGGTTAGGGGTTAAAGTTTATAATCGCCTGATGTCGAGATGAGTTTGTTATGTAGTATGCAAGTTGTGGAGATGCGGCTGATAGTGGCTGGGCGCGGCGGCCGCTAATGGGGGTGATAAGATCGCGCGACCACGCCTCGGCCGCGATGCGGTCGGTACGGCACACGGCACCGGGGCCGTGTCATCGCGAATTTCGGATTTAGGTTATCCATCCAAAACAATAATGGCTATTACGACTGCGAAAAAATCCAGAAGATGTAATGACTGCCGTTTTTTTTCGAGATCTTAATGCTTCTATTCTGGCCCGGTACCGCGAACATCGAAGTTCGTATATTCTCTTTTACTCCAATTAAGGCATCATAAGAGTGACAGAGAAAATCGTCCGAAATTTACCAATATCGTGTTTCGCCGCTGTAATAACATTATCAACATGGTAGTAATCAGGACATTTTACAGTGGTTCTAGACTTGTGGGTATTTTTGTTAATTTTAACACGACTGCATCAAAATAGGAGAGTGTATTTTTCAGGGTTAATGTGTAGGTACCTAGTACTGGTGATGGTATTTACATAAGCTAAGTTAATAGAGAGAATTTGCAATATTCTATTAGTTATGTATATAAGTAGGAACTCTACCATTGGAATATTTAAAAATTCTGCCTGTAAAGAGAAACCGCGCTCGCGTAGTAAGAAGAAGTCTAGTTTGCATTATTAGGGCTGGAAGGAAATAACTAAGGAAGTTTAAATATTATCTGCATAGTGACATAAAAATTTGCTAGAATTACTTAATAAATTCGCTTCTCTCGATTCGAAATTAATTTTCACAGTGGCTCAACAATCCCTGTAGGCACGTCACTGTACCTATTGTTTTCCATATTAATTACTGCAAGTATACCAACAATATGTGGTAGTCCACATGGAACGGTACCTTATGGCGCTTGGCGCTTACGCTATTGTTAATGAGATGACGCTTCAATACTGTGACACTTAGCAACGTAAGCGCCAAGCGCCATATAGTACCTTTTCATATGGACTACTACATATCTAGGCGGTTTATATTTCGTGAAATTCTTTAAACTTTAGCAAAATCACACCTATTGAGTTGCGACGCTACGCTAGAAGCACTGTTCAACTACACGCCGACCGCAAACATTCCAAACTTTACTGCCGATGGTATCATCCGCGACCATAAACGAAGCCAACTTTTTGCAACAATAAGCATACATAATTAAATTTACAACTTTATTGCGCTAAAGTGGATATACGACAGCGGCTGCGCCACTAACCTGACATTTGCACCTGTAAACTCTTAATTCTAAAAATTTGCAAGTCATTACTGTTTTGTTGCATCAGATTGATTCGGTGATATAAACTTTATTGGAGATGCTTTAAAAGCGTTATTTGCATAATCCTGTATTATGAAAATTAAATCCATCATAATTTCATAATACTGATTGTAGGATTCGCTTCGAGAATGTCGATTAAAAGTCGCTTGCTTGAACGGTTACGGCTTTCTATAGTCGTATAAATCGATTAATGACTACGATTGATACAGAATGTACGTTTACTAATAATTCCTAATAAGTAGATTTACGAAACTATTAGACTTCCCCTTCTGGCCTTGTTGATAATCACACCTTTATCCACAGACCGTGAAGGGAGGAATTACAACTGGTCGATTAAATTGTAACGTAATGGACATTGTAACGTTTGTTCGTATTCTGTTAACGCAGTGTTCGTCACGATCGCTGATCCTACGTTATACCTCTTATAAGTATAACTTTCGGTAAAGCTAAAGTAATCATTACTTCAATGGTTTTGGAAAGTAGACACGATGGTTTGTAATTACAACTAGTTATTGTGTATTATGGCATTAAGCTCATCCCAGTCTATGGGGGAGCCTCCTGTCCAGCAGTGCATATCCGAGGCTTAAGTAATCGTAACTATCTACACAATCGACATTATACAATTATATTAGAAGTTTGCGATGAGACGGAAATACTCAATCGACAATAAAACAATGAAAAATGTGATAGTTTAATTAAAGCTTCCGGGCCTTGGCCGTAAATGTGCTCTTTCATTAGAAGCCGTTTGATGTGGCGCGAATGCGCCTAATAACAGGACACCTTGGATTGCTACAATGTTTGACGGCGCGCTTTCGGCACAACCTATTTTATACAAACTGTTGATTGACTTCGAAAAAACGCTAGAAGTGAAAAACTTATTAAAATTCAAATTTCTGTATATTAGGTGCTCGTTGTACTTTCAATTTGTGGGCACTGGTAGCCTCAAGGTAAATGTGCAACTTTCAATCCGAAGCAAGAAATTCTTGAAGTTTAGCACGGAATAACATTTCTCACACGCTTTTGGGTAGAGAACGACGAATGCCTCTGAATTAGAAAGTAATACGGCAGTCGTTTCCATGGAAATTAGTCATTACTCCTAATATTGGGATTAAAGAGTCCACAGACTCTAACAGAGCCGTGCCAAAACAAAACACTGGGACCATCGGAAGGAAGATAACGATGATATACATTTTTTTTTTAAATTTAAAACTATTATGTATTCATGCATATCATCACATGTAATTTGAGATGTATAATAGGTACTTACAATACAATTACATCTACATATTTCACAGTACCTTTTTTTGCATATATTTTTTTTTAAAGACTTGAAATGCATACATAGTTACGACGAATTATTTAAATAATGACCTATGCAGACTACTAACAACCTACGTTAGTAGTCTGCAGTCTGCACTTGACTTGACTTTAATAAATACCTAATGAAGATACTGGAACTAATATTTGTGTTGTACTATCTTGACACGTGAAAAACCGTTTAGTATTCCCTTCCTATTTATGTTTTATGAGTTCACGAGCTTTGTGTGGGTGCATGCACCGAAACTAACGACAACATACATTATTATTTAAAACGTAGCCGATTGCCTAGAAATATAGACAATTTTAGGCCAGGTGAGGTTTTTAAATCGCATCAAAGACCTAGATTTATTGTAAAAAAGGTATTTTCCACATACCTACCCTACCTACTTGGACCTATGGACAGGAAGGAAGAACATCGTGGCCTCAATCGATCCCCGCGCGATATCGGCTCTGATATTCGAGATCGCCATTTCTCCGCAGGGCCTCCGATAAACCCCAACAGATTTACCATTACAGCCATTGTTACAGTCACTATAAAGACTCTATTCCTGCACGCGGTTGCGTAAGGGTTTATGGGAAGTAAATCAAGTGCACCTGCTGTCTGATCCCATCGCTGAGCCGTTTTTAAGACGCCCTTTAATATCGTTGTTGTTGGCCAGTGCACGTAATAATCGCTTACTGACATTCTGGTATAATTCTGAGTACGAGGGTCAACAATGTTTACTAGATATAAATGACAATTTTGGGTAATCATCTCATTACATGCAGAAATTAATGATATCAAGAAAAACTCGTAAATGTTTAAACAATGTGTGCTCCTGGTACGGCTTTTCTATAACCGGCATCAGTACCGGAATCATTCAATATGAGTTAAAATACGTATTTTAGGCTTTATGATTAAAAGTCCCGGACCCGGGTATGTCCTTAAACTACGTCCATCAATGAGAGGTAGGGCACAGCTAAATACCATCATGCTCGAGTCTGGAGCAGCCCAACTGGAGAAGTACCTCGTCCTTACAGAAGACCACAGCCATAATAGCACTGCTACCTTGTAGGTATGTAGTGTTGTGTTCCTGATGGTGAGTAAGGCTCCCAGAACTCCAACGCCCCTTAAAGGTCGGCAACGCGCTTGTGACTCCCCTGGTGTTGCGGGTGCCCATGGGCGACGGTAATTGCTTAGCATCAGGCAATCCGTCTGGTCGTTTGCCACCTTAAGTCATAAAAAAGGCAGTTAGCATTTGACACATATCTCAAGATTCTCAAGGGACTGCGAGATCGTTATGACTAACACCAAAATCTAAACACGATTAAATTAAATTTTATCTACTTTTCAAAAGTCAGCGGTGACTTCTTCGGAGGCGGTCCCCTTGAGGACTTAGGTTGATGGATGGCCCAACAGGATCAAGCCGGTGTCGGACAGGTAACAATGCGTGCTTTGGGTATTACGATGGTTGTTAGATAACTTTCGGCAAGCGGCGGGATGGAGATGGTATCGCGGAGATGCGACAAGTCGCCGCGTGCGGGTTGCGCGTTTGGGATGTGGCAGGTCATTAGATTAACATAGTACCTGCTCTTATATATTGATGATTAACTCATGGTTTTATTGTAAACTTTATTTCATAAAATACAAACGTAATGGAATGTAAAAGACTAGGTACTTAATGACAGACTCTAGTAGTAAACCAACTATTATTCGTGTTAAAGAAATAAGTGAAAAAGTTATACGTTAAAGTTTTTTTTTTCCTAAAAATAAGTAATAATCTATGACAAAGCGCTAATAGTAATATAAGGGCTCATAAGGCACATAATATTGTATTATTTACTTGTTAGAATTAAATAGGTTTCGTTACGAGATAAACAAATGCAAGTGATAGTATCATATTGTAACACGTAAAGGTTAATAAGCCAGAGACATTTCATTAATTCCCCGTAGTTCGGGGCGTCTCCACCGCCACATTTAATACTTTATTTGAGTTTAATTTATCATCATGCTAACACTCAATTTTTCACCGCAACTCCAATTAACGCAACGACATTCGCTTAATTACAAAAGTAATTAGCTACGTCTGTCTGGAGTTGTTGGAACAAATTGCAAAAACCTCCCAACTCGCGGGTTCATTGAAAAAGGTTATCGGCATTGGTAATACAGCTGTCTGAACGGGAATTAATCTACCTACTTAAGATATAGATGCGTTTATGTAAGATATATGGGTATAACAAAAAAATGTTTGAATTTAACATGTAAAAATAAAAAAAATATTTAGTAGTTTTTTTTTTAGTAGCCTATAAGAGTATCCCACTGCTGGGCAAAGGCCTTCCCTCTTTCTCTCCATTTGGTCCTATCCATTGCACTCTCTCGCCACTCTTTAAAAAATGTGTCTAGGTCGTCCCGCCATCTTCGTTTTGGTCATGGAAACGCATTTAGTAGTTAACTATTAAAAAATATATATGTATTATTCCACTTCCGTTCGATTTCCAAATTGCCACGCATGTCACTATTTGGAAATATTTACCTTTATAGGTTAGTTACGTCTACTATGACAAACAGACCCTCATACTGGGCCGAAACTTTAAAAGGGCGATTAATATAATAGCTATGAAAAGATGATGTGTATACATAGATATAATATACTAAACAAATTGACACGTCTTTATTTTGTTTACATATTAAAAGAAAATGTCAAAAAATTATTTTCAAATAATATAGAAGCAATTACAATAACTACTTAACTACAACACGACCTAATCCTATCAAAGCCCTAATACCTACATTAAACTAAATTTTTTATTTTTTTTAATTTATAGTATATTTTTAAGTTAATTATATATTTTTTATCGATGTTAAGTTAGTTTATAAATCAGTATTTACATTTTATTCAGTAGTATAGTTTTTTAATGAATAAAATTAATGATATAAATACGTTTAATGATTAATAACGATACCAAATGCTAAAATATAAAGTCAGTGAAGAGAGACACTATTGTGAACATGTTAGTGTAAAAAGTGTCAAATTTTGAACACGTCAATAAGATATTTATGCGATGCCTCTAGCTTAGTTACCAACATAAATGTTACACAAAGTTTGCTGACAATCCATTTCTTCCGCATCTCAGGTTTTATGAGCTTTTTGCTCTGTTCTTGTGCATAGAGTAAGCACAGCCTAACGAGTATATACAGTCGCAAAGGTTCTATACAACCGGACCGTTCAACGCCTCGACTGACGACTTGCGCTCGAGGGTCAGGGTTGTCAAAAAACTTGATGTCAAAACGGATGTTTTATTTTTGTTCTTACAGAGAAATTCATTGTTAGCGCCATCTTAAGTTTTTGTATATTAAGTAATCGAATACATTTGAAATTTTATATATTAATATTAATTAAAGATTCGATATCCGAGAATCCGAGAGGCATCTTAATACGCATCTAAACTCAAAAGTTAAAAACACAGCCGCCATTTTGAATTTCTTCATTTTTGATCCGATCATTGTGAAAATCGATATCTGAGAATCCAAGAGACCTCTTAACACGACACTAAAATCAAAATTGCGAAAACTGGCCGCCATCTTGAATTTCGTCATTTTTGATCCGATTATATAGAAAATCGATTTCTGAGAATCCGAGAGATCTCTTAACACGACACTAAAGTCAAAATTGCAAAAAACGGCCGCCACCTTGAATTTCGTCATTTTTGACGCGATTTTGTTAAAAATCGATATCTGTGAGTCTGAGAGACCTCTTAACACGACACTAAAGTCAAAATTGCAAAAAACGGCCGCCATCTTGAATTTCGTTATTTTTGATACGAGCATATTGAAAATCGATATCTGGGAATCCGAAAGGGGTCGTAACACGATACAATAGTCAAAATTGCAAAAATCAGCCGCCATCTTTAATTTCGTCATTTTGATGCGATCATGGTGAAAATCGATATCTGTGAATCCAAAAGGGTCTTAACACGACACAAAAGTCAAAATTGCAAAAAACGGCCGCCATCTTGAATTTCGTTATTTTTGATCCGATCATATTGAAAATCGATATCTGAGAATCCGAACGAGGTCTTAACACGGTACAATAGTCAAAATTGCAAAAAAACGGCCGCCATCTTGAATTTCGTAATTTTGATCTGATCATATTGAAAATAGATATCTGAGAATCTGAAAGGGGTCGTAACACGATTCAAAAGTCAAAAATTCGCGTTCGCATTCGCATCAAAAATTACGAAATTCAAGATGGCGGCCGTTTTTTGCAATTTTGACTTTTGTATCGTGTGAAGACCGCGTTCGGATTTTCAGATATCGATTTTCACCATGATCGGATCAAAAATGACGAAATTCAAGATGGCGGCCGCTTTTTGCAATTTTGACTTTAGTGTCGTGTTAAGAGGTCTCTCAGACTCACAGATATCGATTTTCAACAAAATCGCATCAAAAATGACGAAATTCAAGATGGCGGCCGTTTTTTGCAATTTTGACTTTAGTGTCGTATTAAGAGGTCTCGCAGACTCACAGATATCGATTTTTAACAAAATCGCATCAAAAATAACAAAATTCAAGATGGCGGCCGTTTTTTGCAATTTTGACTTTAGTGTCGTATTAAGAGGTCTCGCAGACTCACAGATATCGATTTTTAACAAAATCGCATCAAAAATAACAAAATTCAAGATGGCGGCCGTTTTTTGCAATTTTGACTTTAGTGTCGTGTTAAGAGGTCTCTCAGACTCACAGATATCGATTTTCAACAAAATCGCATCAAAAATGACGAAATTCAAGATGGCGGCTGTTTTTTGTAATTTTGACTTTAGTGTCGTGTTAAGAGGTCTCGCAGACTCACAGATATCGATTTTCAACAAAATCGCATCAAAAATGACGAAATTCAAGATGGCGGGTGTTTTTTGTAATTTTGACTTTAGTGTCGTGTTAAGAGGTCTCTCAGACTCACAGATATCGATTTTCAACAAAATCGCATCAAAAATGACGAAATTCAAGATGGCGGCTGTTTTTTGTAATTTTGACTTTAGTGTCGTGTTAAGAGGTCTCGCAGACTCACAGATATCGATTTTCAATGTTGACTTTAGTATCGTAGTAAGACTCCCTTCGGATTCTCTGATATCGATTTTCAATATAATCGGATCAAACGTGGCGAAATTTGAGATGGAGCCGATGCCGGTTTCCAACTCTTTATATTATAATTATTCTGAACACGGCCATATCAGACGTTTATTTACTCTACTCTTAGTCTGACTCTTTCTGACTCTTAGTCATATTTTTTATAAGTAAGTAAAAAATAAAACTATTACATTTTGGATTTGTATTTAAATATGCCCCAGACCCTTTATAAAAATTACATACACACGACCTTTCCTAAGTTGGTTAATTACTAATAATAATTTGACACACCTTAAAATAGACCGCGCAATTTGTACGAAAATTGCGCGGTAAATCCTCCCCGCCCACTTCCCCGAACACCCCCCATCGTTGCTCTGAAAATAGCCGGAGCTTGGTCACTGGTATATAGCTACACTGTGGAGTAAGGTACTAGAAGTCAATAAACAAAAAAAATAAAAATAAACATTGTTTATTTCGGACCATGATAACTACATGGAGATTTGTTAGTAAATTTTTCTACTCCCGTACTTTTATCTGTAAATTATATGCTCCCGCGAACGAATATAAAAACATGTCTTATGCAATTTCTCAAAATTCTATCTAGTCTATACTTCATAAAGACCCTAGAGTTATTATGTGTAAAATGCAACTACTAGAGGTGTCTAGGCCCGGTATCGCGAACATCTAAGTTCGTATGTTTCGAGCGTCTATCTCTTTTACTCCAATTAAGGCATCATGAGAGTGACAGAAACAATCGTCCAAAATTTACGAATGTAGTTTTTCGCGGTGGGGCCGCGGTGAATCCAACAGATAAAAATAATAAGCAAACACTAAATTTAGAACGAAAATCAAAACTGCCAACCTAACCAACAACTGAATTTATATGGTTTGATTGAAGCAGTAACAGAACTAAAATAATTGCTGCCAACATAAGAAAAAACACAAGTACGTAAATGACAGTTGAAAAAATTATATATTTTACTGTGTCTATGATTACGTTCTGTCGGCTGTCATTTGTCAGCAGCGCTACCGCGAACAACAATATTCGTAAATTTCGGACGATTGTCTCTGTCACTCTCATGCTACCTTAATTGGAGTAAAAGAGAAAGATGCCCGAAATATGCGAACTTCGATGTTCGCGGTACCGCTCCAGTATGCAACTTCCCGCTCTTTTTTATGCTGTATTGCTGTGTTTGGTTAGCATTGGAATAGTTATATATTGCGTTTTATTTAATCCCTAGTCGTAGAAAAAGTATTGTATGCAACGTTATATAAAGAGGTCAAAAAAGGCTCATGGCGTCTACATTAACAATTTTCGGCTTCGCCTCAAATTGTTACACACGCCACTCACCTTTTTTGAACCCTCTTATACAACTATTGCATAAAGTACTATAATAGTTCCAATGCTGTCGTTACACTTTTGCATGGAAAATACTGGATCTGCAGAGCGAAAGAAATTGCAGGTAATTTTATAAAAAATACATTCTTAATACAAAATGTTAACCTCTTTGCTACTAAGTTAAGGGATAAATTTTAAATAATGCTTCAAAAGTAAATTCTACGTTTCAGAAACTTCTCCGGCGGGGTAGAAAAGTGGTTTAAATTTGTATTAATGCAGGGCCTTAATTACTTAACATAAACAGCTGACATTTTGCTCGTCGAGTGACAATTATTATTTGTATTTTAAGTGTCAAAAAGCGGTGTCAAAATGAATTTAAACGTGTCGAAATCTAGTGACTAAAAGATTTAAAAATTTTAAACTAACTAACTAATCAAATTATTATTTATGAAATATTTACATTTTCTTTGATTTTTAAGTAGTAATACTACTCTATAATTTAAAAGTTGAAATAGAAGACATATATTTACGGGATCCCGTCTCGAACGCCGGAGGAACACGCGCTTTTTCTTACGTATACGTATTTAAAACCAAACACTTACCTAATTCAGCGGTTTTCAAAAAAATCTTCGTTGCTTAATTGTATTAATGCAGGGCTTTTATTATTATTGGAGGTCTTGGGTGACGCTATTTAAAATGTGTATAATAACATTAACAACATCTTAACATCTTGGAAAAAATTTAATCAGGGAGGTATGGAGGTCTACACTTAAACAAGTTCTAATCTACTTTGTAATTTAATCGAGAATGATGATGCTTACGACAAGTAAAAACAACGATTTTTAAAACCTTTTTTTGATTTTGCACAGAATGATGTGTAATCTGTGCTGTTCGATACAACCTTTTTGGAAATTCGATACATATCGATAGCGGGAAGAATGTGACGGCAACAATGTTCTGCATAAAGGCACTATCAACAGCGTTTTGATAGTGCACGCGTGGGCGGGTGCCACAACTGACATCGTTTTACTGACGCGTGAAAGAGCATTTTGTTGTGTAAGACATCTAAGAGCAAGTGCTTCAGCATACTACATATAACGCCAGAAAGTTCTGCTTTCGGCTTGTTCTTTTATGTACCTATAAACATATGTAGTTTGATATGGAAACTCACAAATCAGCAAAGGATATTTATTTATGTGCGTCATTAAGGCCCACTTGCGCCACTCGGGGTTAACCTGTAACCCCAGAGTTAGTGTCAAAAATGTATAAACTTAGCCGGTTAACCTCGGGTTAATTGGCTAACCCTGAGTGCCGCAAGTGGGCCTAAGAACCTGCTTGACATGCTGTAAGGTTGTATATAGTCTATACATTTAGGTACTTAAAAAAAGATAACCAATCTTGATATGTCTATTTATTGAAAATCACAAAAAAATATCATGACAAGTATATAACAATTATAAATCACATATGATTATTTACATGATTTTGCTTTCGTAAGAAATAGTCACTTATTTTAAAAAGCGTTTATCAATAAAAAGACATGTCAAGATTGTTTACCTTTTTTTAACTACCTAAAAGTATAGACTATAGTATAGTGGGTGCTTAACCTAATATTTAATGAATGGTACCTTTTGTAGAAAAGTATTCATGTTATTGGGTCTGATTATTTTAAAGTTTACTTCAACACATACTTAAAATACTTCAGTTATGTATTTAAAGAAAAAATACTTACTAATACTTCAGGAACCTACACAAGGGCGGATCCAGCTTTGGCGCCAGGAGGGGGTCACATAGTCGTGCTCAAGGCCTCAAGTCAAGAACTTATAATTTAATTTTGATAACAATAGATATACGTAAAAAGTAGGTATTTTATTAATGTACGTAAGTACTGTAGGTACTTAAAAATATTTATTATTTATTATACACTTGAAAAACTTAACACATAATTACTTGTACACATATACACGTACATATTGTCATCTTCTCTTAAAGACATCCAGAGAAGCACTATCACGCACGGAATTCCATAACCGTGGTGAATGATTTGTCATACATAACAGCTAGAGAGGTATGTCGAGGGGTATGACGCAAAATTCAGCAAAAGTGAAGATGTGGGACGACAAGGGTTTCCAACAAACAAAATAGAAACAGACACAAGATACGGGTCTATATTAGAAAGCATAAATTAAATACTCCTATTTGAATGTCGCATACCAATTATCCGCATAATTATAAATCCGCATAATCTTAATTTCTATAAAATTAATACGCATAATGTTAATGCGCATAATAGTAATATTCATAACAATAACAAAGCATAAATTTAATCATCCTAACGTTAATTTTCATACTCATGATAAATTCCAAATAAATTCTCAGAGACGCCTACTCTCTAAAGTCGATACTACGAGGGTGGTTTGATAAGTCAGTGACTTATTGCAGAAAAAAAAAATCTTTTTGACCTTTTATAATTTTATTTCTCTACATAATCTCCTTTCAACTCCATACACTTCATACAACGATGTTCCAGCTTTTTCAACCCCTCCAAAAAATATTTTATTATCAAACCCTGAAAAATATGCTTCAGTTTCAGCTATGACTTCCTCATTTGATGAAAATCTTCTCCCACCGAGCCATTTCTTCATGTTTGGGAATAAAAAAAAAATCACATGGGGCTAAATCTGGAGAATAAGGTGGGTGGGGCAGTATTTTATAACGCAATTCTACTAATTTGGCTGTTGCGACTGACGACGAGTGTGCAGGGGCATTGTCGTGGTGAAAAAGGATTTTCTTCTTTGCCAGATGTGGCCGTTTTTTCACTACTTCTGCGTTGAATTTTTCCAACAATGTAGCATAATAAGGGCCATTTATTGTTTTACCTTTCTCCAAATAATCTATATAAATAACCCCTTGGCTGTCCCAAAAAACAGTGGCCATTACCTTTCCTGCCGAATTAACGGTTTTCGCATTCTTTGGGGCCCGTTCGTTAGCAGAAGTGTTTTGACTGATTTTTCGTCTCTGGCGTATAATGGTGGATCCACGTTTCATCTACCGTCACAAAACAACGTAAAAATTCATTGGGATTACGCTTGAATTTGGCTAAGCATTGCTCGGAAGTTGTTTCACGAAGTCGTTTTTGATCTGCTGTCAGCAAACGCGGCACCCATCTTGCGGAAAGCTTTTTCATATTCAAAATATTATGCAAGTTGTGAAAAATTCGTTCAGATTAAATGTGTACAGTCTCAGCTATCTCACGAATCTTAACTCGACGGTCATCCAAAACAATATCGTGAACTTTATTCACGACATCATCAGTGGTGACTTCAATTGGCCTACCAGAGCGTTCTGCGTCATTGGTAGTGGTACGCCCAGAACGAAATTCTGTAAACCACTTATGTACCATTCCATGAGAAGGAGCAGATTCCCCATAATATTTTTTTACACAGTTTTCAGTCTCTTTAATAGTTTTTCCCAGTAAAAAGTAATGTTTAATTAACACACGACATTCGCTTTTCTCCATTTTCCAATATTTTTCCGACCGTATTTGACATATGCCTCAATAACTTTTTTATTTGCCCACCTTTTTAAAAAAAAAACTGCCAGCTACCAAGGAGTTCAGAATCGTAATTAAAAAGTTTATATGTTAAAATGATTTTTGTTTTACTTAAAGTCACCGAGTTATCAAACCGCCCTCGTATCTATATAACTAAGTGAATTAGGTAAAATTTGACTCTAGCTCGTTGTGGTCGCAGTTCTGACCTAACCTAACCTAACCAAAAGCTTCTTAAATTAGACAGGCGTTATTCGCTAATTAACTTATTAAAAAATGAAATATTATGTTATGTAAATTGATTTTATGTAAATTAAAGTTACGCTAGATAATGTTATGACAATGTAAATTATGCAGATTTATTTTTATGCAGATTATATATTATGCAATTTCATCGTTAGGCTAATCAAACGTTATGCGCATTTTAGTTATGCCAAGCAAGTCTGTTATGCGGATTTATGTTAGGACAATTAGATTATGCCAATTAAGGGAGTCTTTCCGATTCCAATTGAGGTTAGGTCTAGTATACGTAGTCGACAAGCGAGCGCAAGTGTCACACGGTGGCACACATGTGACCTCGGATGAAACGTGGCGGGCGGTGGCGCGGTAAAATTCAAATTTTCGATGCGTTCGTTCCCAAACGTTTGCCATCATACAAAGTTATTATATTAAATTAAATTAATTAAATATTGAAGGTTACGTAAAATCTGTATGGTGACAAAAAATATGAATAAAATCATAATGTTCAATTAGTGGTCCACGGTCCACCTAAGTCCTGGAACCAGCCCAGGGGGGGGTCATGACCCCCATGACCCCCCCCCTGGATCCGCCGTTGAACCTACATTAAAACAAGTGTTGTCCGGTCTATATTGAACCAAAGTTGACTTGAATTTCCAATTCGGTTTATAATATAGTCGTTACATTATACTATAGAGTGAAGGGTCGAAACTCCCGGCAGATGGCGCGCCTAATTCGTCGTGAACCCTTCCCTCGCTTCAATCGATATGAACTTTGCTAAATTATTTATAACTTCATCGTGCTGACTTCGAGGTTTGG
This sequence comes from Grapholita molesta, assembly GCA_022674325.2. Taxonomy (NCBI): domain Eukaryota; kingdom Metazoa; phylum Arthropoda; class Insecta; order Lepidoptera; family Tortricidae; genus Grapholita; species Grapholita molesta. The sequence goes on along the minus strand of CP053124.2, from coordinate 13,419,896 downwards.
TGATTAATTGAATCCATTAGTGGTGGAAGACGTTAAAAATCTTAGCAAAGAAGTTGTAATGTACGTTGGCAATAGACATTTTAGCGTGAAGAGAAGCGTAGGAACGTACATAGGTACTACGATGAGGGACTTTCATTGTTGAGCCATTTAGGGTTCACTTTACATTGGGTAGGTAAATATTAAACAAAAGTAGTAAAGATTGAACCTAAATAGTAGCTCTATAATTAAAGACCGTCATTGTACTTAATGTATGTCGACTACTTACAATTTTCTGGCATAGCTAACTTTATTAAAATGCAAGTTGTAATGTTATATACTATCTATTTCTACGTATACATATATATATATATATATATATATATATATATATATATATATATATATATATATATACATGAAATCTATTAAAAACTACCGTGCGGTTATAACAAAATACAGGTAAAGCTGACTTAGGTAAATTACTAAAACTCACGTATAATTACGAAACTAAAAGTTTGATACTAGCACAATCTCAGTTCTGATTTAAAACTCAGCTTTACGTACCCAATAATAGTAAAATTGCTGACTCTTGGATCCGTCTGTTTGCGGTGATTCCTGCTATAAATGCCAAACAGAACGCAGCCCTATTGCCCAATCAATTAAAGTTGATTTTAGTATATCAATAAAATTCAACTCCGCTTATACCAGAGGGTCGAGCGATTAGGGTATCATAACGTGTAGTGTATTTTGAAACAGACAGCGACACTGATGCACTTATTACAGGCGCGTGAAGCGTTAAGGGACATTTGCGTGTGTGTGAGTACCCTGTACCTACAATCTAAGTAAGTACATGTATGTGTAAATGTGTATGTGTGGGGTAAATCTCTCCGGAACAAGTTTACAAGTGTAATTGTCGCGGTGGGTGCTTGTAATTGATTTATTCGCTCCCATAAGTTGTCTCTATCGCTGCAGCCCGGTGATTACTGTGAGTTTGGGGGAATTGACGGAGGATGATTGTTAACGATTGATTTTTATTGCTTTCTAGGATTCTCTTAGTGTGGTTAATTTAATTGGTTACTTGAATTGTTACTTAGTGTTAAGGCCATCACGATTACATGGTAACTGTATGAAATATTGGGATGTTTTTTCTCGCACCATAGTGCGACTCTATTATAGACAGGCATGTGTATATTAGCTTTTTTTTACTTAAAAGAAAATAACTAAGCCTGAGGAATTGAGTGATAAAACTTAATTAGGAATTAGATAATTATAATAAACTAGCGAACCGCCCCGGCTCGGCTTCGCACGGGTGCAATGCTGATTTTAGTATTTCTCCGCTATTTAATTGATGTTATTAATGTTATTATACATATACACCTTCCTCTTCAATCACTCTATCTAATCTATTTATTAAAAAAACCGCATCAAAATCCGTTGCGTAGTTTTAAAGATTAAAATATACCTAGGGATATAAGGATAGAGAAAGCAACTTTTATACTATGTAGTGATCAAGATATGCAATGGTGTTGGTTTATAGGCTCAAAAACATGGAAACATAGAGACATGTCACGCCATGTTCATAGTGAATGATTGAGACATATTCAATAATATTAACGTTAATGACAATAAATTTGGTGAACGTAAAATTACATTTTCGCGACAGGATCCTGCCGAGACAGGATCTCGAACGCCGCAGGTACTCGATACTTTTTCTTAGGTAGACCTATGTCATATTTATTTTTTTAATTTCTACACCGGGTGTGGCCTGTAATAGGAGCATTAACTTGAGGCATCGTTTCTACACCACAAACGTAGCAACATTTGTTCTTCGACCTTTGCAAATAACTTATAGTTTATTAAAATTATTAAATACCTATTAATAAAAAAAGATTTTCCAAGCAAGCAATGTATTGCGCAAACTAGGAAGTTTGTAAGCTGACATTAAACGTCAACTAGACTATTCGATGCCGTTCATTGAAAATACTATTTAGTATGTTCGAAAAAGTCACAAGTCAGATTACACATTTTTTAAAAGTTGCATAACAAAATGTTGCTACGTTCGTGTTCCAAAATAAGCGATCCCTAAAATTAGTACTCCTATTAAAGGCCACACCCGGTAGTAGTACTACTCCTACTTAAAAATCGAAGCAAATCAAAATATTAATAAACAATAATTTGATTTGTTCTTAGTTGCACTAAATATATGTTACCTTATCTTATTTCATTTCACCTTATAAGGTACTTTGTCTATGTAACTAACATTACCAACCGCGATAGCTGAAGATTCGGGTTCAAATCCCGTCTATAGCCGGAGGTCTTCGTCGCTTTTTCTTAAGTAAGTATATGTCATCTATTTCAACTATTTCAACTTGTACTTTTTCTAGTATATAAGGTAAGTTTGTGTAACTGGTGACCGAAGAGCTGGCGGCTTCCTCGCACAACGATCAGCATTGCGATACAACGAGGAAATGCCGCCAGCATCCTTGATACAATGCCTTAAGGAACTTTTTTAGATTTAATAACTAGTTAAGTACTCGTATTTCAATGAATGTAATTATTATAAATAAAGATTTATTAAATGTAGAGCATTTTAATGTTTATGAACTCCTATATTTTTCATTTATTTAGATGGAGATATTTTAATAAGTACAAGTTATCGGGTTATTTCTTGCTCACATTTCTTCCTGTTTTACAAATTATTACTTCCTATCCTAAAATGTTCCATTTGATTTAAATTGTTAACATATAATAAATAACTTTGTACTAACGTCTAGTAAAAGTGTTGCAGCTCCGTTGGCCATAAAACCGGCCGTCTTAACGCGGCCGGTGTAGCTAAAAAATTCGCAGATATTTTCGTATTCAAGTCTATTGGAGGCGTTTGCCGATACGTAATACTCGCAATATAAAGATCATAAATATTTAATAGTGATATTCCCACAATGGGGTGGCTATTCACACCCGCTAACCCTCAGGAGCGCCGTAAAACTGCGACCGATCGGAATCGCATAAATATAAACCCTCTGAGCTTACTAAGCAAAATTATTTGTGCCACTTATTGTGGGTTGCCAAATTATATCCTCCCATTAGGATTAGTGAAAGGTTTCTCATCATTTGTAAGTGGTATTCGTGTGAATGATACGATATTGTTTTTTTGCACGCGCTATGGAGATATCTAGGGAATAAATCTTTATCGTTACAAGGATGTTCAGTGTTGTTTTTTTATTAGAAAAGAATGATGAATTTACTGGATAAAAGTTTAGTTTTAAAGATAGTTAAGTATGCTTTGGTAGTAAAAACGTGAAATAGTGTTTGGTATCTGCACGGACTCAATAAAAATTGGTGGTCGATTTGCATAAATAATTGTTAGTGTATTAAATTTATATTTTTTGGTTTATTAGTGTTATTATAATAAATTAGTTTAAAGAATTGTGGTGCTTGGTGGTGTTTTATTTACACATTGAGTTAGATGTAGGTACAATATTATGATTATAGTTGTAGATACATATCTCAAGTAAATTCAGTACAGTCAGCAGCAAAAGTGGCTAAGCGTTTCAAATGGTCAAAATGACCTACACGCGCTCCTTTTCTCTTGACAATGAGATGTGTTGACCTCATTTTGAACACCTCAAACGCTTAGTCACTTCTGCTGCTGACTGTACTATAGGTACCTACCCACTGGAGATGTCGAAAGGTAAATATTCAGCAGCATATTAGGCAGTTACCTGTCCATGTCCACTTAGATGTGTCTGCGTCTCGAAAGCGGCTTTAAAATAGCAGCCATGTACGGCATGACCTCAATACAAATAGAAAACGTTTATTTTTACATTTGTTCCATATGTCAGGAACTCCTGTCCGAGAGCCGTTCCGCCTCTAGCCTGTCGATGGCCGCCCACTCGCCCAACTATTGGCTTGCTATTATCTTTCACCTCCACGAGCCCTACCAGCCACTCGAATACAGCCCCTATTCAAACGGACTAAGGTCCTCGATGTGGATCCTATTATATTTTATGGAATTCGGTCTCAATCACTACTGTCTTGTCAGTCGCAAATTCGCGGCTGACAGATCGACAGATCGACAGCTTCTACTTCGAAACTTGCTAATGCTGATCTGCCCACACACCGCGAGTTTTTGCGACACACTTACATTACAACTCATATTTTATTAATACCTTTGTTTATTTTGAAAAGGCTGTCCATTATGAGATGTATTTACTGTAGTCTATCACGACCAGTTCTTGTTTTTGTTATCGTGTGGGCTAATTTGATAAATACGAGTTTACCTTAGGTTTTGATAATGACATGGGTCGAAGCAGTATGCACTTTCAGTTATCTCACGGCAGTACTAATCGTCTCAAAGACCATTAAAAGCGAAAGTATAGCCTGAATGAAAATCTGAAAAATCAATATACACGTGTTTTTTGTAAAGTTAAATAAAGTAATTTCGATAAAACACTATTTACGCGTTCGACCACCAAACGATACAAACGTCACACACGACGCTCACATGTCGCTTACAAGGCAGACTAAATCTTCAGCGACAGTAATACAGTAAGAAATGGTTTAAGCCCGAAGTTCTTTTCAATTTTCCGCCAATCGAATTTGGCTGTAACATCAATCGAGTTCCCACATTTTCCGAGCGCACTTACACAATATCAATCAAGTTTTATTGGTGTTGTCGGGGTGGTGGGGGGTGGGGAGGGGGACTATTTGTATCAATAACCTGTCAATGGACTCGCACTCCGCAGGGACTGTGCGCGCTGGGTCATGGACCGCAGAGATTTGATTAGAAAACTATTCAAACGAATTACGATAGTCGTGCGAAATTTGCGATATCATTACTTGCACCACCGGAGATTGAGCACCGTAAATAATTTCTCTTCACATGTTATATAAAAATTAGTTGAAGTAGGTAGGTACCATATTCATTAAAAGCTATATAACTATAAAATTTTCCCGTATCTACGTTTGAAGTGTAATTGGGAATAGAAGTCGTGTTGTTATGTGTTTGATGTCTGTTAGAGGCTTATTGTTTTCTACAACTAATTTGTAGCTTTAGTGTTAGATTATAACAAACGGTAATCCCCGCTTTAAAAAACTATACTAAACTGAAAACGGGTTACCTACTTACTATTTTATTATATTATAGGTAAGCACATCAGATACCTACCTATATTAACTTAGTTACATACAACTTTACCCACCTCCATTATCGTTCCCCATAAAGCTACATTATGTGCCGTAACCGAGGGCCGACAAAAGTAAAATTGGGGACACCTTATTTCCCGGCTGGCTTGCAAAACACGTTCACGCTTGCCACCTATCCCCACATCTCAACGCTTATAGATAGTATTTGTTACACCTATTAGATGGAAGGGCCGCAAGCGTTTCATAATGTAGCGCGCAGTTCACTGCTGAATTTGTTCGAGTAGGGATTCGGGTTAGGAATTAGAACGCAGCAATGTGGCGGAAGCTAGATGGCGGAGTCGACCTTTAAGGTGTCGGTTCGTTTCGTGATGTGAGGTCAGGTGAGTGCCGTCTTCACGCCGCCGCCGCCGATAACACGCTAATGCCCTCAACTTTGCACCGCAAGGGGGTGTCGGGGGTTAGGGAGGTAGGTGGAGCCATTCGTAGAGGAAAAACGAGAAAAGTCAGATCATTCGCGTTATTGAACGCAAATAACTGAGCTGAGTTGCCTCGGCTATATGAACCTTCAAAGAAAGCAAGGAATTGATAAATGATGAATAGATATTTACTGATAATTGGTATCTTTAGGTACTACAATGTCATAGCCATATTAGCTATGCGTTAAACAAAATGATATTGATAACAGATAAACACGCCTTCTACTATTTACAAAATATATCAATTAATGATAAATATTAGTGCTTTTTATTATTTTGTAAAATGTGACATTATTATAAGTACTTACTTATGTGATTTTTTTATTTCTGAAACCTGGTACGTTATATAATATATATTAAGGTCCACCAATTTACATGTAGCTATGAGTGTTGCTGTTAGTACCTACTTCTCATATAACTGTACCCTTCGCACTAAAAAAGTACAAGCAAGATGCACAGATAGTGAACTCGATAATCGTTAGCGAAAACCTCAATGTCACAACTCACGGTGAGGGTACTGGGAATCATGAGCGAAATAGAAAACGTCACAAATAAGTTCCTTGTGGTAGGTTCTTAAATACCTATACGAAATGATCATGAAGTACGCTAAACATCTTGTTGGAACAATTATGCGATCCAAATAACCCTATTGTTTTATGCATTGTTCCCGAAACGCGCTTAACGTTAATATTTCATAACGCACGTTCGACAAGTTCCCTGTAAACGGCGGACCCCCGATTCGTTCCAATGGCGGCTGCCAAGGCAAAGACTAGCTCGGTAGCTGCAGTCATCACCCTTATTACCTAAGCAATAGGGTACAATGAAAAATAGCAAGGAGTACTTATATTCGCCGCAATAAACGTGAATTTATTACCCAGTTACGTTTGCAGTTTTACTGAGATGTGGAGATGTGAGCGGAACGGTGCGTTAGCGCCAGCTGCCTCCCCGCGAGATACCTATCTGTAACAACCTATTATTCCTCTTCATGTTTATTATGATTATGACCTCGTAATTTATCATTGTAATTAAGGCGACATGTAGCCATTAATTTAGAATCTAAATATTTTTAGTTTTGTTTATGTGCTTGCTGTGGGTAATAAGATGTCTATTCCGCATACATATGCTACAGGGTCTGTAATCAATGCCGAAGTATTACAGTGCTTTTTGCATATATTTTGCTTAAAAATATATATTAATTCTTTATTAAAATCACCAATAATTTAAAATCACCAATACTTTGTACCGGTCTATAATATTTAACATCTTATCAATTTTTATCTTGTTTCATAATTGCTTAATAATTAGTTTAATAAAAAATATTTAGTTAATAAACAAAATATTTATTACGCAATAGCCCCTACGCTCTCGGCCCTACTTGATTTAAATGAAGCGAAATATTACATACATGTATTACAATTTATGTATTTACATAATACATATCAAGCTATGAGTTTTGCCCATTAGTTAGATATATAGGTTAGATTAATTTGACAAGTACTTGTAGGAACCCACGATTTGGCAAAAATCGAATACAAAATTTATTAAAATATCTCAAAAATCACTTCTATATTACCGTAATTCAGGATCTCAGGATTCCGCTATTCATGCCCGATGTATAAATGATAGGTACAATGGGTACAAATTTTAAACCGACAGAAAGGCCGCTGTAAGTAATACGTAGGTAGGATGTGGGGTCGAAGTGTTCTGATAGAAATAAATGTTTAATATTTTATCTTTATATTATTATATTAAGCAGAAACGTCTGCTAGCATATTGTCGATATTTAAATCGAAAGAAATAATAGAAAAACTTGAATCGCAGCGGGACTCGAACCCACAACCACTGTATCACTAGCCCAGTACACTACCAATTGTGCCATACGAGTACCACTGGGACTTGTCAAAATTGTGGTTGTGGGTTCGAGTCCCGCTGCGAGTCAAGTTTTTCTATTTTTTCTTTCGATTCAAATATGTTTAATATTTTATTTTATTTGCAACTGGCTCTCAAAACGGGAAGCAATTTAGCGATATGTCGTCTGACGTGAGGTACAGCCGTCTCTTCTACATTGTAAGTCGAATGAAACAAGAGCTTATGTAGTGAAGTCATCTTGCAGCTTGGAGCGTGTGATGGGCACTCTCTCATAATCCCCTTTTAACTGCGGCTCGCGGTGTACGTGCCCAGCATCGCGATGTGTCAGAACCATGTCAGAACATTCGCACTTCAATCTACCCGCGAAAGAAGAATGTTCGAATTGAAATGTATGTGTACTACGCTAGATTTAAGCTGAAAACAAACTTGACTACCGGTCTGGCCTAGTCGGTAGTGACCTTGCCTACGAAGTTGTGTGATGAGCACAGGCATTTATTTGTGTGATGAGTCATGGGTGTTTTCTATGCATTTAAGTATTTATATGTATCTATCTATTATCAACACAAGCCTTATTGAGCTTACCGTAGGACTAGGTCGGTTTGTGTAAGATTGCCCCGAAAATAATTGTAAAGAAAAATAACTTACAATCATTACTGTATGCGAAAGAATATGATCACCATTTATCCCACGTTTTGTCACGAAACATCAGTTCAACTTATTTCTTTAAGATAACACCACAATCATCTATGAATGCATAGTCAAGATTAGATTATAGATTTATCATTAAATAATAAAACTAAATGAAGGGTAGGTATAAGAACAAGGGTATAAAATGTGTACCTACTACTATTATTTTCAAGGGCTTCTACGATTTAACCTATAAACACGCTTTAAGACACTTTTCGCGCTTTCTCAGCTTCATTATTTGCGAAAACACGTATTATTTTCATTAAACTGATAGCTATAGGTTACATTTACCTGCTTATTTCGCTTATAAATAAAGTGTTTGCAAACACAAAGGAACAAGTAGAACTTTCCCCGTCTATAATTACCGTAGCACTGGCGCAAATGAAAGATTCATTCGCACGACAAATTCAATCAGCGCAAAAGTGGCGTCACCCGGCAATTTCTGCGATTGGAAACAGTTTTACAAGCAATAAATTGTTGCAACACCCGTCAGGGGGTATCTTGAACATTTATTAGCTACAACCCAGATTAGATTAGCGTTGCATCCCGGCCCCGGAGGACCGTTAGAGGGGTAGAGTGCGTTCCAAAACCGATATGACGGCGCCAGTTACAGATGTTTCAAACTTAAGCTGTTTTTATTTTAAGTAAAGTGCTATTGTTGTAGGTAATGTGGCCACGCGCCAGGCTAATTCGATGGAACCTCCGACCCTCGGGTATGTGACTCGAATGACTCGCCAGTGTCGCCATAATTGAATAGTGGGGTGTCGTTGTTTTCCTAAAGATAACTTTATAGTCGCTTTGCATAATTGCCGAGCGTGACGCTCTAATTTGCTGCAATTTTGCAAGCTGTCGCGGGTTTTGTTTGGACGATATATTTAATTGCTGTTTTTTTTATTGTAGTGTATTGTTTGACAATCATGAAACTTGTTGTTATTTATCTAGTAACAAAACGTTTTCTGACAGAGATCAAGTGCTTAATTAACCAATATAATTTATATGTAGCTAATATACTAATATATGTATCTACTTAATAAATTTTGATTGACGCAGGTATTACAAAATACGTGTAATTTTTACAAAGTTGTGCTTTTTGCAATACAAAAGATTTTACAATATATTCTACTTATTCTACTTAAAATAACATGGGCAGTAGAAAGGAAAACATGCTAAAAAGAAAAACCGGTATTTGGCGTTTTAGCATATAATGTATAGGTACTGAATTTACCCGCTTATATTCATTTGTAACTAAATTACCGTGCTATCGATCTAAACATTTCTTTCAGTTACTCGCTGTGGTCGAGCCGAGACGTTTATAGTCCACTTAGCCTTTCCAAGTCACACGAGCTATAAAAGCTCCCACAACTCGCGCAACAGTCCAACAGTTCACCACGAGACACATAGCGCCATCTAACGGTTGACGCGCAAACGTCATACTCGTGGAACAAGAAAGCGCAGTCCGCCAACACGTCTGGGTTGTGTCTGTCGGTTAAAATAATTCCCCGTGTTACAATAGGAATGATATATTATGAACTTTATGACAATGTTTACTTTCAAGGCTTGTAATCATTGTGATTATTAGAAAGTATTGGACAGAATAGTACCTTCCATTTCCGCGATTCAAGATATAAAACGACAAAATGAATAAAATGACTATCAGTTAGTGAAATTTAAGTTCAGTTTTATCCGTTTTATATAGTTCTTTTATTTCAATAATTGGACACGTCTTGTTTTTCTTTTGTCAATGTGGGTAAGACCGGCATACTAAATTTTTAAGGGGAGTCCGTCATATGACACTAAATACCTATGACATAATGTAGGAAATTGGTTGGTAGACGGTCTTACCCACATTGACTTATACGAAACGAAAATAACTATGGAAGTACGTGTGATTCTTTTCTTTTTTATTTCAACCTATTAATTATACTTACCTTTTAAGGAACCCTCGTTGTAGAAAAATTTGTTGTTCGGTTCAACCCTATTGTATGAAATGTCATTAAATAGGTTATTAAATGGGGGTTTGTATGAAATAATTTGTTATAAAGTAAAAAATTTTGGAAATTATCGCTCTGGATCTTAAATTAAAATGTACTTTCCCTCTTTGCAAGGTTTGCAAGTCCAAAAAAAGTAAAAAAATAAACAACATAAAAGTACAGTAAGTAACATAAAAGTATTTTTCTTTCGATTTAAATATCGAAGATAAAAGTACAGTTCAAAAAAGACTTCTAAAATAAAATATTTTGAACTTGATCGGTAGAACTGTTTTTGAGTTACTGATCGAAAATACGGAACCCTACACTGAGCATGGTTTTATTTAAATAGGTACCTATGAGTTAGTACTTGGCTGGCATAATAACCTACAGTACAGTAACTACCTAAATGAACTTTATTAGTGTATATGACTACACTAGTTTTTCATCTAAACTATAGTAAAATAAGAAACTTGTTGGAATCGGATACCTACATCCTAGTTACGAGTAAGCTACGCTGTAGCTCTACATCATTGTCTGTAGCTACAGGTTTCCTGGTAGGTAGTATCTACGTGGCTAAAATGCTACGTAAAGGCTTATTCCCTTACGTATCAAACAAAACGGCTTAAGTTTTAAAGAGATCCTAACCGAGGCTTGGCCAACAGAAAATATTTTCACTCTAGTATCCTTACAAATAAGCTTACATTATGGATAGAACAATTAACATTGAGCATTTAAGTAATTACGTGTATCATTCTAGGAATCTTCTCCCAAATCTGGAAATTATTTTTTATTATTTCCATCTTTGCCAATTTTGGTAAAATAGGCTTGTAACTAATTCGAATACTTTCAACAGGATGGGTCGGGTTATGCTTTTAATTCAGTACTCGGAAGGTCGGGTTTGATTTCCGGCCTTTATATAACGAGTAGGTGTATTGGGGGGGGGGCCCTATTTAGTTTTCTTTAGAAAATTCCATTGAAAGCGACCCGTTTTTTTGTTCTCGAGTTTAAAGTAAAACCCAATTCGCTATTTAGAACTAGATACTCTCTATAAATATGGTTTATAGAGAGGTTAATAAAAATAAAACACGTTTATGTTAACAAACATTTAATTTTTTTCGTTTAGCAATATATTATTCATAGATAATGATAATTATAATTTAACTACAATGTAACCATGTAGGTACTTCTATGTGTCCGCCGCAAATGATTCCAGCTCTCGAAACACCTCGCGACACTAAATATCATTTCTACAATTTATTTAATACATCTATTCTTACAATTAACACCTAGGCTTTCTAAAACAATTTAGTATCTTGATGTATTGCACAATTTACCTAATATGTGAAATCAGGTGCTTAGGACAGCAAACGTATTCCTCGAGGAAACAAACTTGTGAAAAGTAGTACTAACTAAACCCAATTAGATTCAAATACTGTCATTTTATGCATTTATTAAACACTAATTGGCTATAACTATAACACGAATTGCTGAAACCATCACTACGAGACAAAACTATTAGGAACATATCATAACAATATTAAATACAACTAAATTTAAATATTATTTTACAATATATTACAAAAGTTCGCAAAGAACGAAAGAGCCATCGTCACAAATGTCAAATTTTGAAGGATCCCGATGCTTCTATGATACGCAGGTTTCACAACACATGTAAAGCGCAAGTTCTATTCTTAAATGCATTCGCGTTACAGCGGGCATGTTCACTTGAGTCAGCACAATGCTAATAACCCACATCGTTAAAACGTGTGCGTGCGACGCCACCCGACGCCGCCGCGGCTGGCATCCTCGCGAGGATCCCAACGACACCGCTTCTACAGAGATCTTGGGTATTTTATTAAACTCGCTTAACACTAAGTGGGACTGTGCGGGGGATGGGGGGTGTGCGGCGGGTGCGGCGGCAGCGGCATGGGGTGCGGGCTGGCGTCACGCAGCGAGTCGGGCGAAGAGCCCGGCGAGGTCCGCCGCGGAGGGTACGGCGAGAACCGGTGCTGCGCCAGCGGCGAAGGCGCCGCCGCGCCGCCTGGGTACACGGGCCGCGGCAGCTGCAGCCCCGAGCCCGACGCGGCGAGGTGCTGCTGCGCCAGCAGCTGTGGTGCCAGGCAGGCCCACTGCCCCCACAGCGCCGCCGCTGGCACCCCGTACAGCGGGTACGCCGCTCTCAAGAACAACTGTGATCGCGCCGCCAGAATAGCCTTCTCCTCCAACGTCAAGTTGTTATTGTGCTGATCCAAATCGAAGGGTCGAAGCGGTGAGCGCAGATAGTGCTGCTCCGCGAGCATCGACTCCATTGTCTCTCTGGAAGAACACGAAATCGCAATTGAGTAAATTGCTTGCTATTTTACAATTTCATCGTAACTTTACCTTAATGCGAATAGGTATAATATGATTATGATCGTATCTACCTATGATTAGCGGCGTTGAAGCGCGCCTCATCGGGGAAGACTGATGTTCTTTCGTGCTCTCCCGTGATATAAAATCTCGACAAAGAAAAAAATTCAAAATAAAACATTTGTAAATATGAATTGACCGATAGGTATATCACACAGTTTCACTATGATATAAAAGGAAGAGATGTATGAGCGGGTGAAAAAAGAGAAGTCGGTTAGTTATAAATTTAACGGTTCAATGGGCCTATAGATGTGTGCCTAAATTATCAATAATTAGAATGATAAGATTGGGAAGTATAAAGACGAAAGTGTAGGTAATTGAGCATTTGTGTCAGCCACCGTGTTTGTTTCTATGAGAGTTACTATTAAATTTACGCGTAAAGTATGCATACATCGGCTAAATTCTGCCATACTACAAAGAGTAACATATAACTACATACTACATGATGAGACTAAGAAATGTACGTAAATTAATGACACACGGCAGTCATTTCAGATACCTCAGATACCTGCCCAATCATTATCCGTCATTGCCGTATAACTATTTCAACGGTATATTTCCGAGTCATTTTTCATTCTGATTGATTAATCAATCGAGTAAATATGTTCAATGGGCAACCTTGCCAGATATCCGAGAATTATAGGTACTCACCTCTCGAATTCAGTGAGACGTGAGGAGTCGCGGAACCCTTTCGCGAATGGATTACTGTCGATTTTCAGTTTCGTGATCTGAAACAAAAGAGATACGATTATTTAAATTCTATAATGCCTATAAAACTCCTCATGCGTATTACAAATAGGTATTTACTTGTAATAAGTTTAAACTTTAAACATTCAAAACGAACCTAATTTAATGAGGTGATTATCGTTCGAAGCAAACAGGCCATAATGTATAGTAACGCTTATAAAATATTAATGTAATAATGAATATTTGATTATTAATTAACGAAATACAAATTTTATATCTTGGATCCAATTTCAATTAGATGCTGAGAAAAGACTTATGTTATAACCCAATGACATAAATTTACCATAAGTTAAAGTTCACATTAGAGGTTCTTTGTAGGTATGTCTACTTTGTTTTGTATTTCTACCCAAAGAGTCGGTGTTAATGTTTCCACAACACAGAAACTATGAATACCTAGATTTTAAATTATTTTATAAAATTATTTGGTATACATTTTAATAGCAGCTTTTGAGTCGTAACAGAAAGTTTCCTCCTATTGGTTCGACTTCGAATACACAAAAAAACACGAAATCTTAAGTTAGGATGAAACTAATACACGATATAGGTATGTAAAAATCGACTTGCATTCTGTCTGTTTATAGTTGCAAATCAAAATTACAAAAGCCTCACAAGTGTTAGGTACAGTCAACCAATTTGATTTATGGCTCCACTTCGTTCCTTATCACAGTGAAAATCTATATGAAAGGCGCAAAAGATCTCTTATTAACGTCACTGTGACAAGGTTCAAAGTGGCCTAGAAATCAAATTGGTTGACTATACCTATAGTAAGAAGTAAGGGGCTTAGTGGTGTCATAGTGTGAACGGGCAGCAGCGCGCGCGCCGCCCGCAGCGCCGCGCGAGCCCCAGCTAATAAGGTTAACTTATTGACGACATTCCGCTCCGTTTATCACGACACTTCATGGCGAGATACAACTATTATTTAAGTACTACCAACGGCTGGTTTGTTTGCATTGAATTAAATGCACATTACTTTATGGTAAAACATGACTATGGATAAAAGGCACTTTGAACAGCTTAATGCTAATGGATGTCATTTTATAAACATACCTACTGGGACTTATTCCATATTAAGAAAACATTTATTGTGAACTGGGTAATGGAAAAGTAATAGGTCAATGCAACGCTACGAGGTACTTATAATAATTCGGCTACATAGATACTGTGTCGTTAATTGGGTCTCAAAAGGAATCAGGACAATAAATTATTGACAATGTGACGATGCCATCGTTAAACAATTTGCACAGGAAACCTGTTTGAAATTAAGTCGATGCACCCATAAAGCAAATATTTGATTTAAGGTAGGGCGAGGTGTTAAAAAATGTGTTTGGCGTCGTGGAGGCCGAGCGGTGAGAAATCGCCCCGCTGCGCCTGCGCCGCTCCCGCTGCGGGCACAAGTTCTTAATAATATTTTAGGTAAACCTTCCTCGGAAACATTACAATATGAAGCCAATCTGATTCTACAGTCAGATAGGACTGCAACTATTGATATCAATGAGTTATACACATAATTTTGGACCTTTTTTCTTTAGACTACGATAATATGCACCTATAACTAGGCTTGCTTCAATATTTAATTCCTTAGTACCTATGACATGAATAATATGGAGCCAACTCGACCAACGGTTTATAAATAGGCGTAAGAAGTTTAGTAGTTATTTAAATGTATATTATAAGTATTTCGTTTCAGGAAATACCGATTTGAGTGAGATTTATTTCATTAATTCTTTTATACTAGAATGTCTGAGAAACGCGGTAATCTCTAAGACTCGAAATATATCCGGAGTAGCATTGTCACGGATCAAAGGAAAACAATAAACAGTACAAGATATTGACTATTCCGTGACAAATCCTCGGCTGCCGCAGCCACAACACACACAACGTGTTGCCCGCCTAATGATTACGGAAATAAATTTAATAAGAAGATGAACAAAGAATCGTGTAAGTTACTCATTCAGTGCATTGTTTCTTTACAATAGTACTTTTTTAGATTCAGTATGTACAGCGCTCGGAAAATGCTCGTATTTAATGTTAGTAATATTGTACTTCCTTAAAATGCCTATAACATATCTACAGATTTGAGGTTAGAAGTGGATGTAAATCGACTACCTACGTTTCTAGACAGGAAAAGCAAGTTTTGAAGACTATACGAGTATGTTCAAAAAAATCAAAACAAGATTATGATGCACCAGTTGAGATTACGTCTGGGGCATATTTATGCCATCAGCACAATCGACTCTTATATCATTTGCAGGTGTGATTTTGCTACAGGCCAACATTTCTCTCTCAAGGGTTCTCTTGTAAAATACGATGTGTCATTGAACACGCCGAAGTCCGAGACGGGCCGGCCTCGGGCTGGCGCAGGTCGCGGGTCACCGTGGCGCAGCTACTTACGCTTGCACACCCACCTGGCTCCATTGACTACAATGGCCGCCCTCGTCGCGCCTGCGCCTGACGTAATGAGTGCGCCTACAATGCGAGTAGTAGCTGACAATATTGACGCATTATACATTATGTATGCCTGTCGAGCCGCCCGTAATTGTTTTCAATGGGTTGACTTCTCGCTTCGTGATTTGCTTTTCCGTTAAAATAGTGTCATTCAGTTTTTATGAAGCTTTTACTTAATATATCAATGGCCAAGCGCCATGGAGTAATGAATGAGACGCTTTCTCGCTACTGACGTTTATTAGATTTAGTTCAAACATAAGAACGAGGCGTGTCAAAACATCCTAATTTAAGTATCAACAAACGTTCGCCTTGGGCGGCGGCTGCGCTCACTGACAACATTAAAGGCGCCATAATGACATTATTCCCGAGCGGGAAACAAAAAAAATCTCACAAAAAGGCGTCAAGGAGAGACGAACGTCGCCTGCACACTGCAAACGATGCTCTAATTATTGGGGTGGTGATGTATTGTATGGAACGAGATCCAGATACATGTGCACTCGGCAAACGGCCATCTATTTATATTTACGATCTCATAACGGATATTTTTGTTGAGAGTTGATTTATAATCTTACCAACCATAATCATATGAAAATCTAAAGACGTCAATCACATTAATGCAATTAACTCTTCAACCGCATGTATTTAAAACACATGACGAATTAGGTTGTTCGGTTGTCATGTAAACACGGCAGAAGTCAGTCGACAGGCGAGACTCGGTGGGACATTCCGTGGATAAATTAATGGCAGCGTTCCTGTACGGCTAGGTATCTCAGTGATGGACGTAAGGAGGGACCCGCCGACGGAGACGCGGCAAACTTGTGCGCACGAGTCTCGAAAGTTACACTCATTACCCGAGTCCGAGTGCGTCTTGATACTGGAGTATTAAATTAATTGCTTATTGATGGTTATTTATTAGAAAATAACTTTATGAGATTAGTGGGACTTTTAAATACAATTTTGTAAGTGACTATAAGTATAGCAGCAAATTTCTTTTTAAATTATTGGTTGTTTTTCCTTCGGATAAATAAATAGTTTACTGAGTCTGACGATCATGCCTAAGAGGTCCAAAGAAGTGAATATAACTTTTTGTCAGTTAGAAAAGTACAAAGGTGTAAATGTATAGGTACCTACATAGTTTTTTTTAATTCCATGTATTCATTAATAGAAAAAATGATAAAAAGAATGATGTCCTTAATTGTACTTGTTTGAGTACTAGTCGCTATTGTTCTTCGATAATGAAAGTTGCACAAGTTTCAAGCGAAGACGTTCTCATGGCGTCGGAGCAGCTCCAGCTGCCGGTTTTAACGACGGTTTCCAGAAAACCGATGCTTTATTGACAATAATTCGCGAGTGCTCCGAAACGGCGCGGCGCCGCATGTGGCCGGACCGGTTCCACGTGGGATAACGTGCCCAATGTCGGAACTTCATTTTGCTACCAACTAAACGTTCGGTGTTTCAGAGCATGTTATATAATGGTTGTAAAATTTTGAACTTGATCGGTTGAACCGTTTTTGAGCATGGCGAGACATGCTCTTGGTTTTTATAATGTTAAATGAAGAAAAAGGACACACGGTTTTTATATTAAATATAATTTCTGGCCACTAATTTTAAGCGAAGGCATCGTCTTCATCCAGCAAGTCGATGAGCCGCAGGCTGTCGGCCACGCTGCCCACCGACAGGATTAAGGACACGTCGTGTAAGTCGTACAGGTTTTCAGCTACCTCCGCCATTATCCTGATAAGCATTCTGCAGACCCACATCTCTTGAATTTTTAAAGGTTTTGGTTTACTTAACTCGAAATCTTTTGACTGATTTAGCTTCATCTCGATCTGATTAGTTGGGATGCAACCGATCATTAGATTCATTGGTTTCTTGGGTCAGCTTGCTTATAAGATCCTTCAGCGGACCCACGGTGAGTATGAGGTCTACTTTACATTCGTGTCCGCTACTCTGGCTGCATACTCGGAAGATTAAGGAATAGGCAATTTGCCACATTTCTGGTGAAAGCGGTTTTTATTTGCAGTATATCTTAAACGATTCCTTGGATTCGGCATTTGATGTAGTAGAAATGCAATTTTATGTAACGTCACCTGTCATGGCTATGTCATGTCTAACTTTTTTATCAAATGGAGATATTTGGTACGTATTAATATAAAGGTTGCATTTTATATAGAGACTTACTTGCATGAATTGTGTAACAAATGACTTTGCAGTAAGATGATTATGAATACTTATAATACTTATGTAATATTCTGCGAATTATTGGTAAGTTCAAAATCCTTTTTACCCGCATTATATATACCTATATTGTGGCATTAAACGTATAAATTTACTCGATTTACTTATGAACTGATTTTAAGAATTCTGACATGTTTATGGAAACTCAATATTATTAAAGACTGTTTTCAGAAATAGGCAGATAGCGTAGTTTTGTTAAGTAGAGTAGGCACTAACGTTGAATTAGTAGGTAGTGTACCTGCTTTCACAAAAACACATAAACTTTTTTCCAACTAAAAGTTGGAAAACTTGAGGCCATATTTTGCGCCTCATGTTCTACTATTATGCGCCATCTCTGCCTCAATTTTGGCTTGGTTTAACCTAGGGTATGCTCGTTTTAGTTATTATTAATATGTAATATGATATTAAACAACAGACTAAGTTTGTATACCTACCTTCATGTATAAACTTATCAAAAGTAGTGTGTAAATATTATAATTGTAAAATCGGTAGCGTAAAAGGGCGTCACGTAATACGTATCAATTAACTGAAGTACTTGTTCAGCAAGATTTTTAGTTTTCCTCTGCACAGTGCGCAGACGCAATAAATCCCGCGCCCGCACACGACGGCCGCGCGTGACGTCACGAGTGATCGATGGCGGGAGGGAATGAGACGGGCTCAACTCATTCACTAAAAACAAACCATGGGGGACCGAGATGCAAGACCAATAAATAAATTCATTCAAAATTATTCTAAATCCACTTTTAACGAAAGTACGTTGACTTCTTGTATTTTTGATTTATGTTTATTTCTTGTTATCGAGCCATATTAATTCTTGAAATAATAACGACCGATAACCTTTTCCTCCATCCGCCGCTAATCATAAAAAAATCTAATCCAAATATTGCCATTTTAGAATAAGTGTTACTTAGTGAAAAAAAAGTACCTATTGTCTGCAAAATGTATGTGTGTACCTACTGTAGGTTTTTTTTTAAATTACTTATTCAAAAAGGTAAACCTAATATGAATTAGTCAACGATATACTTCCTAAAGTTGTCGAGCATTAAAGGATCACAATAAAGAATGAATCGATTATCGGGAAGAAAGAATTGCGGGAGGGGCGCGGGCGCGGGCGGGTGACACCTGACCGCAGCCATTTTGGCCCATGAAATATGTTTATTTGTCATGGTGCCTTTTGTTATTGAAATTGTGTTTGCCTTTACTCCTTCATTATATTGTATGATTATGCTCGGGTAAAACTCGTTTGTAACCTCAATGTGAGAATAGCTTTGAGATTTTAGAATATTGATTGTTGATATCTACTGAGAAATGGGAAATAAATTTCAATTAAGTGTCTATTGAACATTGTGGTGCGTGTGCGCTTGCGCGGGGCAGTTATTTCCGTGATCATCTCGAGCCGAGTAATGCGCTCTATAGCGTGACTAACGAAAATTGTTACACGATCTCTATAATCGTTTTATTACACATTTGTCTTGCGCTAAGCATCAAACTTACCTATAAGTATCTTTTACTTTGGCCTCGTTGACACCGATTTTGAGTAGCATGTTTCAAAGGATTATCTTTTTTTTCATCTGCTTCGTAACAGGCAACAATGTCAACATAGATAGTTTATACAGCTCTGCAGGTTACCATCCGCGAGTTTTTACTCCAGAATCCTCAGTGGAGCGATCAATCATAACAAATTCACAAGTCATCGGGTATTAAAAAACACATTGTGTGCTTTGGGGATGCGCGAACGCTCACAAACATTGTCACCTCGCAGCGAGTCGAATCCTGGACAAAGGCTTCTCACAAAACGAACGAAGCGACAATGGCCCGGTGGGTGTAAAAGTGTATAAATATTGAAGCAGGTTGGTGCGCGAGCGCCGTTTTCCCGGGAACCACCCCGCGGCGCTGCGCAGGCGACGCACAGTCTCACACCGCGACACACACAAAAAACACTATTCACGTTTTTTGAGCAGTTTTATCTTGTCTTATATCAACGTTCTAGGTTGATAAAGCACCAATAATGATGTTTCATTTCAAACCGATTTAACAACGTCTCGCGTCGATATAAAATTGTGGTGACACTTTTTTCATACGGGCCTCTCAACCGAGTTGGCTGTAAAATATTCAAAATTTAACTGGTGTTTCATCGTTTGTATAATGTTTTAGGTTTTTTATACTCATCTGTAACGACGTATTCAACTGCTTTTAAAAGCTTAAAGTTATGCGGGCAGAGCCATATCGATCTCTTGGCGCGCAGGTGCAAACATGCTAAGTGTATTCTTATTGTTGTAAGGGATTGGTTTATCAGTGACACTATCTCCGCTGTTCGACAAATGTTTTAGCTGTCAGAGATGTGACGTCAGCCAAATCGGGCCAGCGGTGCGCGCGCGGCGCGATCGAACCGCCGATATCGCGCTCTTTACTTTGTGAAGTGAGTAGACAGATATTTTAGATTTGCTACGAAAGACTGATTATACAATTGCTGTGAATAAGCAATCGGTTACCTTTAACTTGAAAAACTACTGAGTCATTGGAACGCTACTGACTGCAGCACAATTAAAACAAAATTAAGCCTAAAGAGCGATTAGCTCTCCGGTAAGGTCAGATCGTAAATCTAGAAGTACGTTACAATCAATAGAAATCAATGTGCGTAGACCCGAGGGAGTCTTTTGTAGCTACCGTAGGCAGCTTCCATAGCATAAACTAAGCCGGAAATTCAGTTTAAGTATTTTACCTTTTACCTAGTTTCAAGTGCCTTTGATATTATTTTAAAACTTGGACGCTAATCGATGACAACCTAAATATTTCATAATTATAAGATAATAAGCATATTTATCTGTAATACAACGAACTAAGCCCTTACTATGTTTTGTTTCAAGCTTACAAATGGTCCGGAGTAGCTAATTAAGGGGCGAATGAAAATTAATGTACCGCGTTGTCGATATAAAGTAGCTTCCTTTATGAACCTCAAAACGTCCTAATTATTTTACTACACGGGATGGTACAAAAGGAGAAGTTCGAGACGCCCAAACGCTCTTGTGACAGAGGATTAATCGTGCATGGCGACGTATGCGGAGCGGCGCGGCGGCCGCGGCGGCAGGCGCCGGCGAGAGCGGGGGCGGGAGCGGCGACGGGAGCGGGCAGCCATTTATGTAATCATTGCAATTGTCTTCCTAATCTTATTTAATTGTAAACGCAATAATTAATATATGTACTATTAATCTACATCATATACCTGACTTATAATACAATAGTTGGACTATATTATAATAACATAGGTAGGTGCCCATTCGTACTTTATTCCGACTATTCACAATTCTAGCATTTTATTGGTAACCTTGAAACTCTATATCCATTGTGTTTTAACTCTTACATATTATACAGTATAGCTCTGCTCCAGTGATCGGAATTCTATACACAAATAAATTCGTCAATTTAAATTCATTATCCACTCGGCAATTCGCGGACTCTTGTGAATTAAATTATCAGTACAGTCAGCGTCATATAGTTAGTGGCAGTGGCCAAATATATCGATACTGATCTTTATTTATATAGCAGTAAGGATGTGTTACGATATATTTGGCTGTACTGACTGCAAGAAACTATATCATGCTGACTGCACACCGTATCATTTCATTACAATATGTAGATACAACAACTGCGCTGAACAATTAAAAGGTAAAGTAGGGTAAGTTGGCAAAGTACTAAGCGCTTAACAGGTTCACCGAACCGAACGCTTATATGAAAAGCATTCAGCAATGTCACGTGCATAGCTGGACATCGTTTAAAGATTTATATTTAGCGCGCGTGAAAACTTTAGTCGTCACCGGCGTCCGTCGTCGGCTCGCCCGCGTGTGGCCGCCCGATACACAAAAAATGATGTGCCACCTCCCTTTGTTCCACTGGACATACCTTTCAGCGGGATGCAATTAGTGTCGCGGAAATAGAAGCCGTCGATAGTCAGTCGACGCACACGTATCCCAAACGTTTAGCTCTCAGATCTATTTCGGGTATCAAATAGATAAGCTAGGCAGATCGATCAATCAGTCCTTTTAGCACGCTGACGTTTATCACTCGTACAACACATTCGGAGCTGTCGCTTTGACAGTGTGCATGCGCATAAAGATTATGCTCTTTATTAAGAGACGAGTGTAAAGTTGACTTAGACTGGCTACACAAGTATACTTACAAGTTGATTCTGGTAGGCGGTGACGGCGGTGAAGACGCACTCGGGGAAGATGAACGTCTTGAACTCCTCTTGTTCCAGGTCGGTGATGGGGGCATTAATGGCGCCTTCACGCCGCAGCACCAGGTGGATCCGGGGCTGGTACTTGTGCATCGAATTTAACACCAACTGGATAACAAACGCAGAGTGTTATTTTGAATATAAGTATTTAATAAGTCCATTCCTTTCCATCGTCATCATCAGGGTAAAGAGATTGTACGTGATATTGTTGGGTTATGAGTTTACATATTTCTGAGGACGAGAAAAAAATGAGCCCAGTCCCAACTCTCGATTAATTTAAGTTCTTCGGTTCGGTTCGGTCAGCGTCATGTAGTTGGCAGCATCCAAGGTACTCATAAAGTTTGGTACACCATAGAATTTATATGGCATAAACTATTTGAATATTTTGAATGCTTCCAACTATATGACGCTGACTGTACAACACCTTTGATTCTGTTAGCTACGTTACTCTTCTAATACATATGAAATTGACTTTAATCCTATACCTGTCCATTCTTGTCCATCTCGTTGTTGGTGAGCTTGACCTTCTCGAAGGAGACGACCTGCTTGCGCAGCTGGTCGCCGGAGAAGGGCGAGTCGGGGTGCGGGTAGAGGCGCGCGGGCGCGGGCGGGTCCGCCTTGCCCGCCACGAGCCACGAGGAGCGGTGGTAGGCGTAGCGGTAGCGCTTGCCGTCCACCGGCACCACGTCCAGCAGCACGGCGTAGCGCGCCTCCGCGCGGCACCCCGCGAACGACACGCGCACCGTCGGGAACATTCGTCTGGAACAAAAAGAAACATTACCTCTTTTCACTTCTGAACCGATCTGTAAACTCCGAGTTTAGCTCTCTCCATAGCTCATTGAGCGACTTTGAGTTTTGAGATGAGGCCGATAGTGAAAGACCACGTTTCGGAGCCGTAAGTCATTACTGGTAACACACATTGATTGAAGACTTTCGTCTTGAGGCACTGAGGTATGTCGGACGAAAAGACATTACGTAGTTTACCTATCTACTGGCCTCGATCAATATCGATACCTAACTTCCTAATATACAAAATAATAGCTGTTTTAGTCAATCGTCCGATTCTAGTTACAAATGCGATATGCCATCATCCACACTGTTAACTGACCATGCATTTGTAAAGCAAGTAAATAACTACTGATGGTCAGTTAAGTGTATATTTTGGGCTTGTATCATTCAAGTATATCCGTTTATAATCTTTGTGTATAAACAAAATTATTAGGTACATAAAAAGGGTTGGAGACATGTCATTAAACAAAATATAGCGTTGGGTAATGATGTTGTAGACAGTGTGAGTAAGGACAGATGTTTTTAAACGGTTTAATTGTAGTCGTGATTGTTTTACTTTTTCGACCATACAGTTCCACAATAGTCTACTTAACTGTCGCTTAAAAATGTATAAGCCTAACCCTGCCTCGTAAATCATAACAGTCGGTAACATTTTCGAGCTTACGAGAAATATTATGCCATCAAAAACTCCATTGCTATCAACATTTCGCGACAAAGAGAAGGGTGCGTGAATATAAGACGAGTAGAGTACTTATATGTACATACACTCATACAGTTACATATTGTACATACCTACCTATTTCAGTTTAAATGTAGGTACAATCAATCGAATTAAATTGAATTTTGTCGGATTAATCGAAGCACTTAAGTCAAATTATTACTATACATAAAATGTTATGTAGGCACTGGAATTAGTAAACTTTTTGCCCGCATGTAAATAATAGTCGGTACGTGTCGTTCCAGTAGACGTCTCAGTAAAGTGTAACACACGTGCAATTTATTTTTATTTAGTTTTAATGCGTGGACTTCCTCGATCCATTGTTGTGTTAAAGCGTACATTTTCGCGTTAACGCAATTATTGGACAATTACTTGGTTGTGTAGCAATTATCGCTCACTGAGAGCGCAGCAAATCGTTGCCGCTCATTAGACTTCGTATCGCGCATTATCGCGACTAATTAGTACATATATTGCAGTGCCCCGGATAAGTGTTACATTACATGCGTTTCAACGCGTGTAACTAACTATTAAAAACTCAGCTAAAAGGGAGTACGTGACAACAGTGTCGCTACATCACTTTGCAATTTTTTCCTTAGGGCCTATCTACTTACAGGTTTAGTTCCGTACCTACTTCCTCTAAACATAACCACAAGCATGTAGCGTAACGAGGGCGTATATATTTATTCTCCCCTTATAGCTGAGACATCGTCAGCAATGATAAATATTTAGACATAAAAAGTAGAAATTGAACTACGGTAAAGACAAAAATCGTTTGGCAACAAATTATGTCTTTAAATAAATTGTAAGCCTGCGGTGCAAACACTCCAGGCGACTTTGACTCTACGGAGCAGCCCCCTTCCCCTTCTTAACGGAGACATTTTTAATGTCACCCGTTGGAGAAAGATGAATGGGTGCACATTTTGTAGAAGTGTATGTTTTTGTTGTTTATTGTAAGTAAAATTGTGGTTGGTCGATATAATAGCTCTTATTACACTCCTATACCGCTGCGGTTTCCTGTCCCACTGTTTCGAATAGGGAGCAAAGCGTAATCATACATCCATAAGTACTTAAAATATTTTATACTTCTTCATTTCGTAGACAGTTAGCAGAGCTTTCAAAGGCGTTATATTAGAAAACAAATACAACGAACAAACACCGATCGACGATAATAAACTCGTTATGAGCAGAAAGGAGTGTCACAAAAAGTGGTGTCGGTAGCGGCGTGAAACACTATCTCCTAATCGACATAAAATGGTAGTCATTGAGGCGGCGAGAGCGGAAACAACAAATCTTTAACTGTAAGTTGATACGCCACTTCGGCTGGCTGCCTCTCACTTTAGTCCACGTCGGCAGCGCCCGGAGCAGCGCGCTTGACAATTCGCTATCAAAGCTTGCGCAACGCAACGTGACTACGGAATGCGGCTTCTGACCCGCAAACTAGCATAAGAACATTCATAACATGGGATCAGGGCCCACCCAAGTCGTTTAAGATATTGTGCAGACATGCTTAATTTACAATATGATATTGATTAGGATGATCTCTACAGAAAACTGTACGACGACATCACTATGGTTTATTGCAACGCTCGCTGTTAGGTATACAAGCGTTCTAACGATTTTGCAAGATCGAAGGAGGACGAAAATAAGAAGAGCATTAATAAGATTTATGCGCGTTTGGATGTGGTCGCGCGCGTCGCGGGCATTCGCAAAACGCTTCTTAAAGCGTTCAGGATGGTGCATGCGTCGAGCGCGAGCAATTGCGCACAGCGTTAATGGCGACACTCGGCGCACCGCGCCATATATTACCGCAATGATATACGGCCACCGACATCGTCCATCATTCTACCACCCAAAAGTTAGCGGAAAAGCGCGGGAGACCAAAAAGACGAAGCACGCATATGAGCCGATTTAATGAGCAGATACCGTGGACAGAAATAAGGGGTGCTATTTACAACGTCTCGTTATTGTTATGACATTGTTAAAACGCATATCTACGAGTATGCCTGGAATCTCTAAACGATCTAACCAAAACGACGCATATTGGATTCACATAATGTTATTTGTCAAATGTAATGTCTTTTTTTTTCAAACTTATTAGCTTAAATACTTAAGTTATGCGTTATTCGAATAAGACAATAGGTAGGTACAATCAGATTGCATTGCTGTTCCTGGGTATTATTTATAAAAAAAACTGTATCAATCCATTAAAGCATTATCATTTAATATTAACTTTATTAACTAAATTTGTTATCATATTTATCAAAAGTCATGTCAAAATACAAATGGTACATATAAGTCAACTCATTTTATTGTTAATATTATGAGATTATTATATAAGACATATTATTTCCTTATTTACTATTAACTACCTAACCTACCTAAACGTAATTCATGCAGTTATTAAACGATTAAAAACTAGCATGAATTACGTTAAGTTTAGTTTAGTTATTAGGTGTCGTCAGTAACGCTAAGTTCGCTGGCGAGGTACAGGGGTAAATTAGTAGGTTCGCAGGCAAGCGAGCGCGAAGCGTCGCGAGTGGGCATGTCGTCTTAATTAGAAAGTCGAGGTGCGAACTCGTCAATCATTGTTTCTCGCTTCTGCACTCGCGTGATGGCCTATTGGAATTTTCTCGACCATGCATCCTTTTTATTTAAACTAATTATAACAGATTGCGGGGACCGTTTTGTACACACTTACGCGCAGCGTGGAATATCTTTCTATTAAATGGATTTTTCTTAACTTACCTACTTGCTTTTTTCAGGTAGGTAATTAGTACGTGTATTAGGCAGGTGTTAGGCTAAGTGTTTCATGAAATGTCACGTGTGGGCTTGTAGTCAAATTAGAAAAGCTAGTGAGGTGCTAATTCGTCAATACGTCATTCTTCGTTTATTTAAAGAATTGGCTTCTTCTATAACCACCTACTTTTAACAATCGTTTGTAACTTTTTTGATGTGAATACTAAGCGTTTCTTTTTTTTTTCTTATTCTTACTTTGTAATGTACAATCGATTTAGCTTTACAGTTGACTGCTCAATATCGCAATTAAAAAAATATTGCATTATGAATTATGCAATGAAGCTTAAATAAATAAATAATTAGCTAACAAGACTACTATTTCACTTTTACTACCTTGTTTTGCACTCAACAAACTAGCATACATTTATGCTAATACGTAGTAAACGAAGGCTGTTAGATAAACTTAATTCATCGTCTAATTGGGCCATATAGTTTGTTTACATTCCGACGCCTTATACGTCACGAGTGATTAATAAAGCAAATTATCAATTACTGTGCTAGGTACATAAAGATTGATTGTGCACGAATAGGCTGTGTGTATGTGGATGGCATTATGCAATAGGAAGCCGTCATTAGCGCAGTGTTATCACGTCGTGCCGTGATTAGGGTCCGCGCAGCCAATCCGCGCTCTGCGTCTAATTATACAGGAACGCTTTATTAATAGCAATTACGCCGCCATATTGCCGACGCGATTTAATTAACTCGATCCGTTGATTAGAGACAGATGGCGCGAGATTACTGATCCGGAGCCGCTCATTAGCGCACTTTTGGCGCTAGCTGCTGTTCGCCTATGGCTATGAGTGGCACCGCTATTATTGTAGACATATCTCGACTATTGTTAAGTTTAATTAATTACCTAATGAATTGTAATTGACTAGAGTATATTGTCATGACTGATATCACTGTAGAACCGGAATTGTCTCAAAATCATTATTGCGATTTTTTTACTTTAGTATTTTTTTTTAATTTCACTGTCTTAGTAGGTACCAACATCAGAAAGCGGCCACTTACATATAATTTTTAAGATCGCTTATTAAGAACCTCATAAGAAGGTTCAAAGTCACCCAAAGGGCAATGGAGAGTGCTATGCTGGGATTCATTGCACTTAGAAACTATGGCCGTTGGGGCACATAGGTTCTCAAGTGGCTACCAAGTACCGGAAGGCGCAGCTTGGGCGGACCCCCCACAAGGTGGACCGGCGACATGATAAAGGTTAAAGATTCGGGTGGCGCAAATCCGGTCACTGTGCCTATGTCCAGCAGTGGACGTCCTTTGGCTGATATGATGATGATGATGATTGGTAACTCAATAATAAATCGTATAACGAACATGCCGTTTAAGGAGCGTTCACCAGGAATGTGTTTTAAGTAGCGTTTTTATCATTTATTTTGCTGCATAAACGGTACGTAAAGGGAAAACATTAAACGCCTTTGCAGCTAGTAAGTCGAAAGATATAAATCTATGAAGGTGATTACAGCTCAAATAAGTGACATAGTGGCTGCACCTCGCAGTGCGTGCGCACAGAGCCATGTATGGTCATTACAGCGAATTAGAATGAATTAGCGGTGATACTGGCTAAGTGCTGCCTAAGTGATTCCAGGCCGGTGACAACAATCTACCGCGGTGGCCTATGAATATTTCATCAACTATAATCACTTACATATCATATCAAAGTCTATTAGATGCTAATTGTAATAAATACTTAGTAATGTAGTCTAAAATTGAAATCATTATACTTAAAAACTTTTGCTACGCAATATAAGCAGATCAAATTTAAAGAGACACTTATTAATTGTATAAAAGCGGGTAACTCACGTTTTAAAACGAACGGAGTGAAACATGTCGATCAATATTCGACTTATAAAGCGTGAGTTATACAATTAATATGTTTCAATCTCACGATAGTTTTGTGTTTAAAGAGACACTACACGCTTTTCAATAAAAAAAACGAATGATAGATTTTTTAAATTAATTTGCTTGTGCCTGTAAATATTTTGTAACAAATGTGTGTCAAGGGTCGTGTTTCAAAGGCGCGACTGTCACATAGCAGTCTGAAACACGCTGTCGCAGGCGCCGACCTGAGCCCGTCGGATCCACGCGACACCCGGGCATCCATCACGGGCCGCCGCGCGACGCCACTGCACGCTGAAATGCGAGCTCTTGGCAGACTAGCTGATGATTTGCAATGTTCGTGGGCTGGAGTCACATGCCGCGGGTTTCATGTCAAATGAAACTGAACCTTTGAAATGATCATTTGTCAATTTTGTCATAATGTGAAGAATATACATATGTAATCTTCGCTACACATACATATTGTCTGACAACGCACTAGACCGTTCCACATATACGCAATTTAACCCCTTAAGGGATGTTAATGGAGTTGAAAGTTTTTAACTTCCTGACGACGACATGGTTGAAGGGTGGGTGGGTATACCTACATACATAATGTTGTAATAATATAAATACCCGCAAATACATACATTATTTAAATATAACAATAGTATTGGTACTATTGGTTAACCACATGTCCAGGGATGTTGAATCACGATTGCACATGCACATCAGAATAATTTTGCAAGTGATATCTTATTTTAGCTTTAATAGGATGGTTTTAAAATGTTACCACAAATGCTACAATACATTCAGGCGGGTTACGGTCATGACGGAAAGGGCGGACCGCGACGCTGACGCTTTGTCGCGGTGACAAACGATGCGACCTCCGGGTTTGTCAGTAACTCCGTGACCACCGGTAGGTACTTGATAATTAATCAATGAAACTCATGAACTACTAGCTGTACCCCGCGGTTTATTAGGAAAAAACTTAGCTCATTTGTTAAGGCAGTCAGCTAACTCCTTACCAAATTTTGTTAAAATCGCTTCAGCCGTTTAGACGTGAAGAAGTAACAAACATACACACTCACAAACTTTAGTTTTTATAATATTAGTGTAGACAATGACAACCCTGTTCTGAAAGATGACGATGATGTTACATGTAATCATTTCAATTAATGATATACCATTAAAATATTCTCGGTTAAATTAGTGAGCAAACGAAGTTCAATCAATGTTAAACCTTTTTTTATTTCAATTATAAGTATATTTTAAGCATGTATTAAACTTTGTTACTAAACCAAAAAACATGTCGATTTTTTACCGCATCAGTCGGACATGACGGCCCGCGTTCGATCGCCGGTAAGCTATCTGCGATCTCCGTACTGACAGAGATATTAATCAGCAGGATTGACAAAATCATGCGAGTGTCGAAAATTTGACGCGGCCCGCGCCCGGACCTCCCAAGATGAGCGATATTTCACCCGCAGCGGACCCGCCCCTGAGCTCATTAGCTCTAATATAGAAATCTACTGTTTTTACTCGTCTAATATAGATATTTACTGTAAAAGAAATTTGTGCGCATCATTTAAGTCGAATGTACAGTCAGCAGTAGATCGCTAAGCGGGTAAAATATTCAGAACAGCCTAAACGGGTTTTTATTCCTTTGACAGTAAAAAGATGAAAGTTTTGTGCACTTTTACATGGTGAACCAAAAAAGGTCCCTAATAGGTATAAAAGTCGTTATCGTCATCAGAGCCCTGAGCGTAAGTTTTTAACGTAACAAAACGTCATCACCGAGTTAGTTACCCATAGCCTCTGAGGCTCTAGTGTAAGTTTCTTTTGACGTAAAAATGTTTACGAACACGTAAGTGATAATCTGATAATGTTATTTATATGGGAAACGCAAACGCGTTCGTGACGTAAAGTTACGTTAAAAACTTACACTCAGGGCTCAGAGCTCTAACGTAAACAGTTCATATGCAAAAAGTTATATAAATATTATAAAAACTATGTTCGCACAAATAGGAAATAAGTGGCGTGCATGCCGCGGTGCGCGCTGCGATCGGCGCAGATGGCGCGTATAACTAAATACGTATTAGCGGCGACTTAATTAGTGAATTTAAACAAATACTACAATTGTATGGTATTTTAATTGTTGAGGGTAGCGAGCTAATGAAACACTGCATTGCCATTGTTTGGCGGAAGTAAGTAATGCTTGCGATCGTAATAACGTTACAGACTTTTAGCACAAAAAAGGTAGAAAAGCCAATAAGTGAGGTAGGTACCAGAACATAAGTAATTGTGATACAAAAAAAAAGGCATTTGGATGATATTTTTAGATCTAGAGAACCGACAAACTTAAAATTAACACAATGTTCTATCTGAGTGTCTTAAAACAACATGCTATAATGCAACCAGGTCACTTTTGGCGTCTCCTCATTGCTAAAACGGTAGTTTTTCAGGTGAAGGTGCATTGCAAACATCGCGCACAGAACCCATTACTTAATGTACCAAAAAAATTGCAAAACAGCTAATTTAACTCCGACAAAACATGAGTGAAAAAACTGGAAACATTCCCTACTATGAATACGTGGTAAGAGCGCCGGAGGCGGGGCGGGGACTCCGACGAGGAATGTGTCGAGGAGGACTCTCGTGAGTTCTAATGCCGAAACTTAATCAAATGCCACACACAGGTCGTTTTTTTACAAATCCTACATAATAGCAGTAGATTTTTAAATATATGTACCTTAAATATATATGTATTTGCTCGTTACTTAAGATTTTATAAACTGCCAAAATACGCCTATAGTGCGCCAAATGGTACAAATTTTTCTTGCACATTTAACACGAAGGAAAGATACGAAAATATTTTTATGGCTTTGTAAGAATAAATTATCAATAAATATAATTAAGTGCAACCTATTTGGGCATTTTTAAGAAACGTTGTCTCAAACTTCATTCTTCCAGATTTGGACGTGCTAGAGGGCTAATTTTTTTCATAATCACGAGCTTATTCGATCCTGATTAATAAAAAAAGTGTCCCAAAATTTTCATACAAAATTTAAAATTTTCCATTACGCGACCATCAGTAGAAAGTTCATACTAATAGGGTGGCGTAATGGAACGGGAATTCCGGAGCACTTTTTATTAATAATTAGGATCGAAAAAACTCGTACAATACCGCTCCCTTTTACGTACAATAAAGGCTCCACTAGAGATTGGTCATAAAAAAGGAGTTACAAAACGGTGTTTATCAGCACTCGCTGAAGTGCCATGCATGGGCGTCGCATCGCGTCCGCCGACGGTCGCGAAATTCCTCCTCTCTGTGCTCCTATTGTCGCTCCTACGGTAATGGTGTCACATTGCATAGCGACGTCCAAACTCTTCTTGTTTCCCGTGTATTTCGGTCGCTTGTAAATTTTACGAGGTGTTGCGGTGACGTGGATGAGTCGCTATTTGCACATGATATTTAACATGATACTTAGATAGAACTCCTGTAGTATGTCTCTAAATAGCCGAAATTGTTTAAACTTACCTACAGCAAAAGCAGATTAGATTACAGTTGCCATCAATGTCCGTTACATTAACAGTCTGTTTTAGAATTTCCAACTGACAGAAAATTAAGTATCAAATTGTCTCCTCGCCTTTTTATGCTCTATGGTCACACCTGTGTAGGTACTTCCGTTCACAATTCCGGCGAAGAGTTTCGCAACTCGACACCAAAATTGGGAACTTTGGCGACAATATTGCGAAAACAGTCGCCTTCACCCCCACCTACCTAATTTAGCGCCACCTTTCCTTTGATTATTCCACCGTGCACACACTTGTTGTGAACAGGAAAAACAAAAAACGTTTAAATATATGTATCTAATCATTTAATAGCCTGACCAATACTCCCTTATTATCAGTTAAGAGCATATTGTGTGCCTATAACAAACGCCACGTCTCTGGTTATATATATTTTTAATAAATAGACAGCTGTAGTTTTGATCTAAGTAGGTAGATCTACACTATATCAACACTTATTAATATTATAATGGTGAAAATTTGTGAGTGTGTATGTTTGTTACTTCATCTGGAGCTGCTGTGGCTGGAGCGATTTTAATAAGATTTGGTGTGGAGTTAGCTGACACTCTGGATTAACACATGGTTTTAATAAACCGCGGGTAACACCAATGGGCACAGCTAGAATTATAATAATGTTGGAAATATCTCGGCGCGGCGCTATAGCGATCAGCGTGCACAAGTCTAAAACTAGAATTCCTAGAACCCGTGTGATTGATTTTAGAAATAAGGAAATATACGTTAATATAATTTAAAAACCTGTAGATATCTGCTCAGTTTGGGAATCGCACTACAATATTATACTAAATGATGTTAATGATTCAGGAAAATGCGGCATTTTAATTTTAGAGCAAAACTAATATTTATAATGCGCACCACGCTATCGGCAAAATATACATATCAATTAACAGACCAACTGTTAGTATCATAATTGACCATAATTACCAATGAAGTGGTGCACAAATAAATATTACTTAAAATTAAACAGCCGCATATACCTGAGTCATTAAGATCATTCAGTATAAATTCTACTTTGATTCTATCATTCAAACTATAAGACATTCAATTTGATTAATTTGAAATATCACGTTTAATGTAAGTTTTTTCTCAATGCTGTCTGGTGCAATTCACGACCTGGGCAGATATTTACAAGTTCTTGCATGTGATTACGCTGGAACTGTAAAAGGTTGGCTCATTTTCATAAAGATGGCTTTTAACTGGACCCGTACGCGAACATCTACTGTTGTGGTTTTATAGTAAAGGAAACAATGCCCGACTTTAAAAAAACTGCTTATGCTACCTGATTTGAATTATTTAAAGCGTATTAGAATAGTCTTTACATGCTGTAAGATGAACCTATTGAACACCGCAGCTGCTCATTGAAAAAGTAGGCGTTAACAGCACCTATTGAGACAGTGTACACCCGTGGATAATAGATATTATGCAAATCATTTTTTGTGTGTTTAAGAAATATAAACAAGCCATTGTGAAGGAAAACTATGAATAACGTAATAAGTAATAAAGTATCGTTAAGATATGCGAGATTGATGACTGGAAGCTTACATTGGCTTGACATGTTAAAACCGTGCGACGCAAATCTGCAGAAGGCGAAGTATGAAGCGTGTGCCACGTCTCCAGAATGTTGAGTGTAGCTATATGTACGTAAGTGGAGTCTTGGTGGAGACGTGCCCTATGTCTGCGGCTGCTAATGTCGTCAGTTCCGGGCCGGGGAGGTTGGGGAGGCACGTACTGACTGTTAAAACGCTACATGTCAACGGGGAGGCGTCTCCCGGCCAGGGTTACCAAACATCACAATATTCAGAACAGCAATAAAATATACAGTTTTTTACAGTTTTAGAGCGGCTGTTTGTGTTTTATATATTCTATGGCTACGAGCTATTGTAATGTCATCCTATTCTTTACTGACAATCCTATTTTCCTCACCGCCAAAAGCTACTATTTTCTAACTCGAATCTAGAACTTGATATGACTCCCTGGTCATTTATATGTAACGCCCGTCCATCGATGTTACAGAATGTTATTTTAAGAGTCAGAGATCTTTCAGGAGCTATGTGGTAACCCTACCCCCGCTGTAATCGCTACGATGGAGGTCCGTTGATAATGTCGTGACCTCTCGCTAGATTATTGGGGTTGGGCCAAACTACCGCGCGATTATTTGCATACTATGGTATTGCTCGATTAACGGCGGTTTGCAAACTTCAGGCTTCAGCAGATGTGTCACAAATCCGATTTATCGGTTCACGAGAATCCTTAAATTGTTGAAATTACCGTTACGGAAAAGTTCATCCCGTTTACCTGTTTTGTAAATCCTACTCAAATTGTAAATGCGACGGGAAAGACTTTAAGCAGGTGGTTTAAGCTAAAACTATCGAAGCAACATCCTAAAAGATGTAATATGACCATGAGTTTATTTATTAATAAAATAAGAAGCCTCAAAGAGTAGTAAGCAGGGCCAATTTTTTGATAATATTTTGACCACTGCGGTACGCAAAATTTGTACTATATAAAAGCAATTCCAAGAAATTAGGGTACTATTGTATGTGGATTTAATAATGACATAAGATTAAGTATCCAAACAATCCACTGCGTTACCTGAATTACATGCACCAAAAAGAATTTAGGCCCTTATAGTGCAGTTGTCATTATGAGTAATCGCGTTGAACGGCCGGTGGGCTAACAAATTGGCATCAGACAGCATCAGACGACAGCCACGGCGGTTAGTGCAGCGCGTCCGTCGACACGAGCCGCAGATCAAACGCTGCGCTGCTCGACTGATGGCTAACTTGTCTAGACCGCGCTTTATGACTTTTAAACAATAATGCAGATTGTATACGGTTCTATGAATTACTATTATAAGGTTTTGGTAAGTTGGTGGTCTAGGTAGCCGTTTTATCTACTATCTCTGGGTACCACCTAGTTGCATATAAATTTTCTTAAATTAGTTATTTAGTTATCCAGTGTGAGTGAGTCGGCCGGGGTCGCCGGTGCCGATGTGGAGCCGAAAGAAAACTGCTACACTGTACATCATAATGTCGGCTTGACTGTACAGACAAACCAACCCTTACCCCTTTTTTAATTTGAACACCAAAATACCTACTCAGGTGCAGCATATCTTAATAATAACGTTCAGTTCGTCTAATTAGGCATTTTCTGATAAATAGAGAATGTACCGGATGTCAACAAGCATACCCAAAGGGCTCAAGTCTTTACATAAACATTTTCCGCGTACTTACTTCCATAAATTAGTTCCCGTGAAGGCACGGTATAAATACCCGCGAAACGCCACAGTTCACTCGCTCATTACTAAGGTACACTAATAGTTTTATTTATTGGCTTCCTGCGCGCTCCACAACAACGCACCACTCCGATACCAAATTATTGCTTCACAAACGAAAGCGGAATAGTTAGGCCCATGTAACCCTTTTCACCCGCTCTCATGGTCGATATCGGCTGTGAACCAAATACACACCTACGAGTATGCCACTCGAGGACAAAACAGTCATCAATATAATAAGCACCTTGCCGGTTTGTCAGGCAACAACCGGTGCCGCGCGTCTCGGCAAAAATTACAAATTACACCTTACTAACTTTCCCAAACGTTTATCCGAAAAAACTTATTCGATAATCACCTATCATTACTGGCGGGAGGCGTCAAACGACGCACACAAAGGGCGTCGGTGGCACCGGAAGAAAACGACGAAAATTAAAAGTTTCCACCAAACAAACCAACAGCTGTCATATTAAACCGTCAAAGTAAAGATTACAAATGAAATATTCACGGTGAAAGCGGGGTTCAGCCCGTGGTTATGTAAATAAGTGGCTACGAAAATGTACATAATTAGTTTACACGTTTTCTCAGAGACACCCTCAGCCGGGAAGTCGGGACCCCACGGCATATGCGGCGGGCGCGGTGCGCGGGGCGAGATCATCCGATATACATGCTAACGGTGCATTTACATGAATCACACATCTATTACACGCTGTATTCTAATACCCTGCATGTGTTTTCTTCACATAACCTAAATAATAGTTGATACGACTGCGTGCTGGAATTAAAAATGGTGTCATCCTTTTGGTATCGAGTAGTATATTGTAAGGAAGAAATCATCCTATATGCAATCAAATTAAATCGGTATGCACCGTTTTCACTATCTCAACTTACATATATCAATGGCTCACAATTATATCAGACCTGTGTGACCATAGTAAGTTAATACTGTTAATTACCAAACCTAACTTACCTACATGTTTTAATGCATGCCTACGTTACTACTACTACACATTGCATAAATAAAAGAGCTGTAAAGATCTCCGTCACACGAGTGACAGCTAGTCTCGTAATAAGACACAAAGCGAGTCCGCGGTGCGGTTGCCGACGCGCGACGCGCGCCACCGCGCCGGCATCGCGCGCCGCCTTGCTTCTTCATTCTTTTGTCGTTTTCAGCTCCGTCAAATAACGCATACCCGTTTGCATACATTTTCGCCACACCGGGGTGGTGCGGTGAGAATTCGCCCCGCTTTCCCCCCGACGCCGTCTTTTACGAATAACATTAGTGTCGGCAGCGTGACACCAACTGAATTTAAGCTAATTAGATATTTATAAAGAAATTTCCGATTCAGCAGCAAAGTTCAAAATTTGACTTCGGCCCCGCAAAGAGTTTGGTGGCGTTTTCAATTTAAACTTGGAACAAGTTAAATAATGCGCGACTTGCGGCCAACTCGATTCATCTAAAGGTTTTAGTAGGTTTTAGTGAAATTAGCTTTTGAATTCAAATGACTTCGGAGTATCCGTTGCGCTTCAGCTGAACTTTTCAGAGACAATATTAATCTGAGTATTTATTTAAAAGGAACTTGAGCTTTTTGCGGTGCTCGATAGACATTAAACTCATAAAGAAAGGGTAGGTGGGGTTGCAGCGGGGGTAGTAGTAAAACAGTGAGGTAGGGTATGAGTGTTGAGACATGTAATGCGTGGCAATGGTCGCGGCTCGTGTGCAGTTCGTTCGCCCACCTCGCGCCTAATGTCCGGGCATAAATCAGAGGTAACGGCCCCCTCCCCCGCGCGGTAAGGCACCGCCGATAAAATTCCAAATTGTTTTCTCGCCCCCGGTGGGCGCCGCCCTCGGTTCGCTCTTAAACGCCGTTTCAAGTTGCACTTGTGAATCGCACTTTTTACTGTTCTTGAAATTGGCGTTGCGAATTGCTTTTCGACTTCGCCCGCTCAGCGTTTATATAGCGACGGTGGATTTATGTTTTACGAATGTAACCCAAATCGGGGATGAATTTTTCGCATGAGTTTACTATTGGCACATCGATATGGAGGCGACACGCTGGCATGTTAAATGCGATCCAATTAGAAGATTAAGCGTTGACAATTACGGTGTCGGGTCGCGATCGTATATCAACAATTATCGTGCGAGCGCGACAAATGGCGAGCGGGCGAAGCGCACCTGAAAGTGCGGGGAGCGCGCAGCCTCGCTACTCGCCTATAATCCACATTACTCTTATCTCAACTATCGTATCCCACGTTCATAAAAGAAAGTCCTATATCTACACTTAATCATTCTGGTACACTTTGGAAGAAGCAAAGGCCTTAATTACATCCATTGCGGATTGCGGCCCAATACTTGGGTTTTAATTAGAGCTTTTGTTATGATGACTATATAGCATAGGGAAAGTCCTAGAGGCTACATTGCAGACGTTTTAGCCTTCTAGTGTCTAAAGACAACACAAGCTACTGTGACAAACGGATAGTTTCCGAACAGAATACGTATGTACACGTGGGACGCGCACGGTATCGCCCTATAAATTGTCCGCTAGTTCTGCGGATTGGACACGCGAGCTCCGTACCGTCCGTTAATAAAACACCGGCGAATACATTATTTGTACGACCTGATCTTTATGTGACGCTTGTTTATAGTTTTTAAAACAGAGATTAAAACATTGTCAAATACATTCAGTCAGTCAAACGTATTTGCTAGTTTTGCTACCGTCACGAGATATATATTACAGTGTATGACTAGGAAATATAAATTAGTGTATATTTGCATTATTTTACAAAGTTAGAAAATAATATTATTTGAACAATGAACAGCGCAATCGGTTGTGACAGCGCATGAAGTATTAGTGATTAGTGTTTTAATTAAGAATATCTTCAAACACAGGCGTGATAAAATACATAAGAAATGTCTGGATTATAAAACCTGTCTTTAGAGAGAAAAAGAATAAAGCAATAATTTAAGCGGCCATTACTCACGGCTCAAATGTATTTATTTTAGACAAACGTTTCAAATTAAATAGTTTTACACAAAAATATCGCAGTCACATCAGACGCGGCGAAAAGCTATTCATTTTATTGTGCAAATAAATACGTATATCTCTATATTAACAGAATGGTGTTGAGAAGTAAATCAAAGAGCGCGTTGTCTGCCAAGTCCGTGCGCCGATTAAAGCGTTGGCAGCCTTCCGGCAGACATCTTCACCGCTGGCTCGCTCACAACTCCTACACGTCCTCAGAACCCTTTGGTCGGAACTCCAACACTTATACAACAATACATTTGACAGATAGCTTTTGAAGCAGCCGTTTAAAATATTGTTTTCCCATTCGCACTGCTCAGCTTTAGATAAAGATTGTTTTCGTGTTTACTTTAGGTTTGACAAACGAGGCACGGCTTGTTCGACAGCGTCCAATCAGCCCGCCCATTCGATAAGAGGATTTACATTGCTATACATAGCATAATCTTCAGAGTTTAAAAACTATAAAAGCGGATGTGAGTCGCATTTCGCGATTTTGCAATCCATAAATAGAGTTAGCAATGTTAGCATCCAGTTACGATGTAGCATTTAGGTACATATTTGAATAAAACTACTTAAAGATCATAATATTACTTATTTACCTGACTACTTTAAAGTATTTTGGACATAAATTATATTGAAAACCAATAACCACTAGCGATAGTTTCCATAAAAGCAAACCTCGAGCATCAGTTGGACGCGTAATCGGGAAGCTGACAAACATCAAAATATTTGCACACTGGATGAAAAATGATCCCCAGTCGAATAAAGTTCGAATGAGCCCGCACAATGAGACAGGTTTTAAAACGCAAGCTCCGACGCGATTAGCATACCAACTACTGGATATTTACATTATTCTATTACGGCTGTTATGATAATCTCTCGGGGTGAACCGAGCTAATGTGCGCGGATTAAGCCCTTCCATTCAATTGGTGACGCACTTGTCATAAGTAACAGACCGTACTGCTACCAATACGTACAGTATTTTTTGGCTTGGTTATACTCATTGGTCGTAGTGTATAGGTGAAATATGTATTGGATAAGAAAGCGTGTTTTCAATTTCCAGGGATATATTCGTATTATATAGCAATTACGTGCAGATAAACTTAAGAAAATTACTTTGACCTATTAAACGGGGGTACAGTATCTTATTTTATTTTCCACGAATTGTTAAACACGGAATGTCATCTGACGTCCTCGATATGACCCGACAACTCTGCAGATCTCCGCGGGGCAATTCAATTACAGTGAAAGATCCCTCATAAGCGAATCGTTTTTCCGAGTCATTAATTTTTTCGAACGACACGGGGCCGCGTGATATGGCGGGGTGGGTCCGGCGGGTATCTCGCGAGATAATGCTGATTTATGTGGCCGGGCGACGGCCGTGATTCGACGCGCATCGTCGCCGCGACATGCGAGTTGCGTTGTCCCGAGTTAGCGTCCTCCCGTGTGCTTTGGCTCCCGCGGCTCGCGTCGTCCGACACACATTCGGGACGGTTAGTTGGCGAGATTTATGCTAATCGACGGGGTCGACTCAGATAAGCTCCCGTGACGGTGTGTGGCAAATTGTCTACCATTGCGACTTCCAAAATCCCTTTGTAGCATTTGCTATCGCGTTTATTTATTTTTTAACTCGCACGACCGTGACGAGCAATGGCTAATGCAGAAAAAGAGATAACGTGGATCATGATCCGTCATAAGAAAATGTGATGGTACATAAAATCTTTTGGCACTAGGCTTTAAGAAGAGGTACGTAATCATATTAACGTATAAGAATTGTGTTATGGATAGGTTAAAAATATTGTATGTATGATTTAAATGCGTTTCCAGATGTCGTGTTTTATGGTGCGCGGCAGAAAAACTGAATGCCCGAGGCGTCGTTAACTCGAGAACATTATAAGGAATAAATAAGTAAGGTATTAATACTGCTTTATAGTCCGTGAAAGAGCGGGCATTGTTTAGTGCTTCGTACGCGGTCTTGTGCCCGTTTATATTTTGTTTGGTGGTGACGTATGTACTTAACGCGTTTAATACAGAATGGTTAAAATTTATACATCCTGTTATCATTAAATATGTACTAGGTATCAATAAGAACAGTTATATTAGCTAACAAACTCTGAATACAAATAATGGCATTACTTTTGGTTTAGTAGGTAAAAGGATATTCATTTTATTTCCAGAAGAAAAACTGTTGATTCTTTAAAAAATTGCAGGATAAACAAGCCAAGTTTTCAAACGATATTCATTTTTTTCTCATTTTCCTTTATTTAGGGATGTTTTTATATCAAAACATTGATTAAGCATTAAGGATCGCCAAATTAGGAAAGGCGGAAAAGAGAAAAGTGCTGCGTTAGTCGTTATCGATAGATTAGGTCGCGAATTTGTCACGATCGGCGGGCTGTCGCGCTGATTTACTGCCGCCGATAACGGCGCCCGCGCACTGATAACGAACGTTTATTTAAAATGGTGCAAATGTTGGCTTCTAAACATATAAACCTGATGTAAACATCAATTTCAATATTTATGGGCTTCAGCATTCATTGCGTAATCTATCAAAATATAAAGAAAATTATTAGAAACATATACTTATGATATTCACATATGTACCGTGTAAATATATGTTGTATTTGAAATATATGTCCATGATAAAGAAAAATATATTACAAG
The DNA here is from genome assembly GCA_022674325.2 of Grapholita molesta. NCBI lineage: Eukaryota > Metazoa > Arthropoda > Insecta > Lepidoptera > Tortricidae > Grapholita > Grapholita molesta. The sequence goes on along the minus strand of CP053124.2, from coordinate 13,379,018 downwards.
TATGTTTGTTAGATACAAAAATTTGCCTATTTGTCGATGTGGAATAAGTTAATGTGCACCGTCTGGTATGTTCTATCGTAACTAGAGCCGTATTAAGTATCAGTAATTTATAACCTCAACCTCAAACAGCTCTCGATTGCTTCTTGATGTCGGGTACTCGGCCACCGCGGGCGCGGCGGCGGCGGCCGATTGGCTATTGTGCGCGCTCGCGGCGCGACCGACACGCTACGCTCGACCGCCACTGTGCAACCTACCTTATCGCCGTCGACTGTGATCGACGATTTCGCCTTGATCTCGTTAACCAACAATTGATTCGATTACCTACCACCGAGTTTTTAATTTCGCTGTAAAGCTTAATGGCGTACCTACAAGTCGCTGACTAAATGTACTCAATCAAGCGCGGTGAGCGGCGATGCGGTAGGTTCATTGTGGTCTAATGTGTCATACAAGTTTCAGGTCGTGGAGAAATTGCATGTGTTAAGATGACGATGAAGAAACAGCCAATTAAGTTAGTATTAGCTGACGATTGTAGCCTACCTTTGAAACGATTTTGCTTTAATGTTTGTCCATTACAATTGTTACGCGATGAACGACCGCAAACATATCTAAACTATCTAACTTATTCTCTGTTTGACACGTAATTATCTAGTGCAGAACTGTAATTAATTATATCGAAAATAATAAACTCCCTGTGGAGAAACCGCTTTATTTACTCTTAAGTGATATTACTCCTACTTAACAACATTTAATCGATTTTTTAATTTAAACCGCACAAAAGCTTTCCATATCCGCCAAATTTAATGTCGAGTAGTGGGTTGACGTATCTTAACTAAGGCTCCACGGCACTGCAGAAATGTATTCGTCGTCGACGAGTCTATCGCCTATTACTTTGCTGTTCATCACTTTCTGTACCTACATTTTATTCTTGTCTAAAACTACTTATTTTATTATTCATCTGCCTATTAGGACTAATAGGCCTCCGCAATGAGGCGATGTCTGAGCAGCTCTCAAAAACTTAGTACATTATATTAAGTATATTAACTAACCTTCCAGTTTTCGTAATAATCATCTCCGTGCCCAGCTCATTGAACTTGTCCCACAGCTCCTTCGTCTCCAGATGGCACTGTATGTGTTTCATCTCTTCGCTGGACCACCGCTCGGCCAGCTGCGGGTTGCGCGGCGGCGGCGTGAGCGCCCGCGAGGCGCCGGCCGCGCCGCTCGCCGAGCCCGCCTCGGACGTCGAGGACACGTCGACGGGGGAATCTCGCTCGAACTCCGCGAGAGGCGGCGACGGCGATCCGGACCCGGACGCCGCTGCGTCTACAAATTTTTCTGGAAATAAAGGTAAAATGCTTAATTATTTATTATGTCCTACTTACCTAATCTATACGGATGTCTTATTGTATTATTAAAATAATATAAAATGATTCTTATATGATTTTTTTATTCAAGTCATGACAGAATATACATTAATATTATCAATAAATAATTATGAGTATCATTACCACTAATATATTAAGTGTGATAAATAGGTATCATATTTTAATATAAAAATATTTTGTATCAATGGCTGCAGGCGTCTGCAGAAATTCATGAACTCTGACTAAAATCTGTTTGGAGCTTTATGATTTCTTATTGTGACCATTTGAGTAAAATACACAACATAACGTATATACTCAAACTATAAAACAAGTTCTTTTTATTTTTGAATCACTATCAAATGAACGTTCCGACTGCCGACAACCAGGTCCAGAACCCTACATGATAATTATTGTTTATGCCATGTTTGTTCAATACCTTAAAATATAATATAAAGTATTGTTACTATTTTTTTGAAAACAAAATATAAACATCCGATAAAAGATAGAACATAGTTTTATGATTAGTTACAATCAAATTAGTTTAAAACTTGTTGTAATTAACTAATTAATAAATTTACCTGAAAAATGGAAATTCAAAATACGTTTTATTCCCAATTTAATAAAGTACCTACCAACTTGCAATATTATAAATTGAAAATTATTTATATTAGAATATTTGGACTTTTGTTAACATTTTAAGTTTAACTATAATATTGTTTAGATTTAGTTTTTACTAAATTTGCCGAGGCCAACACATGAGTAATAAACATATCTTAATAATATGTAATTATTGAAATAGATGACATATATTTATATCGGCGTCCAAGGCAGGATTTGAATCCGCATTTAGAGCTTTCGCTACTTAAAAATTAATGCAATTTAAATTATGTAATAAAAAATATAAATTGATTTGTTCTTGGCTTCCATGGATATATAAAAACATTTTTAAGTAATGGACGTGATAGATATAATGGTAATTTTTATTGTAATACTATTAATTTACGGCTTATGGTTAACTTACACTAATTGCATAAACGTTTCTATTTTTATTTAATTTACCCATTAGCGCATTACTCCATCCTAAACAAAGGAAAACTCAAATGTAGAGTACTTCCCCAGCGAAAACAGCTTTAAATATGCAGACGTGAAGTTTCAGGCAACCAACATGGCAGCTACATTATTTACTCCCTTAATATGAAGAATATGGCTTCCTACTCGAATAAGGTGTGAGTATTTTCTTGTGTGATTATAATTTATCGATAACAATCAAACTCGGAAAATCGGCTGCGCGAGAGTATTAATTGGATTCGTCTATTTTCAATGTGACCAATTTACAAAATATCTTATAAATATGTATTAAAAATTGTTTTACAGAACAATTCTTAAAGATTAGAAATAAATGTATATCAATTCTTTTCATTTAAATTTATATTATTTAAAAAAATAATGGCACAAATGCTCGCAAAATATGAAATATAGCATTAACCTATAATTAATGAAACCATATTAAATAAGAACACATAAATTCTAAATATTTAATTAAATTTGTACAGTTTTGTTGAAATCCGTTCAGAGCCCTGAGTGTAAATTTTTAACGTAACTTTACGTCACGAACGCGTTTGCGTTTCCCATATAAATAACATTATCACTTACGCATTCGTAAACGTTTTTTTACGTCAAAAGAAACTTACACTAAAGGCTCAGTAGAGTTCGCGTGAGAAAGCAACTAACAATCATTCAACCGTCCATACAAACTTTCGTTTAAAACATAGTATATATTAGTAATATTTATATGTGACTTGGTTTTTTAAATAGTACTACGGGTAGTAAGTTAATGTTTAGTACTCGTACTCAGTTGAAACTTCGAGAATAATAAATTTTCATTTTTAACCCACATTCGAAAAATAATAAAACTTTTGCATAAAATCTATTATATTATGTTGCATGTGTTTTCCTTACAAACTTCCTTTTCTAACCTTATCAGGCTCTTTGAGTCTATTTCTCGAAATATTAATATAGAATAAAAAAAAATACTAAGAAATCCGGTTATTTCTTAGTATGTATTTATTTTTACAAATAAAAATTGGTAGTAGATAAAAATAGCAGCATAATTTTACAGTACCATTATATTTTGGAAGTAACGACTTCCTAATTGTAATTATTAAATAAATACAATTAGGAAGTAAATATATATATAAGTCAACAAAAAACCTAAGCTTAATTTCGTGTTATTACACAGAAAACAAGATATAAGTTTAACATAGTACATAAAATGATATACGAATATAATTTAATAAACGATATAATTTAATGTCTTTCTCGTAAGTATACGAAACAATAGTGTTCCGGACATTTGGGAGGCGTATGTGGAGCCGGATCGAGCCAACGGGCAGAGGCCTTTACGAGAAATTAATGATATGTACGGTGTACACTAAGCGGATATTGCTCCTGTCCGTGCCATGGGACAGCACAGAGACAGCAGCCGCCATGGTGTAAGGACTATTGAGTTTTAATGGAATATAAAATATACTAGAGTAGGCTATTGGGTGGAATGGATGGAGTAGCTACAGGCTATTGGACAAAAAAACGGACGCCGCCTAATAAAATGGTATTCAATTTTATTTCCGGTAGACGGTGAGTCTCCTTCCATTTAATAATTATTATAGAATATGTATTGGGAACGCACACATTTATTGGGTTCTTATAGCGGAGGCAATAAGCATAAGTACAGACAAAGTTTGTCTTATTAGATTCTTATAAGAAAAGAGAAACGAATAAAGAAGTAAATATAACATTGAAAAAACATAAATGTGAATGTAAGTAACATAGTAAGTAACTAAGTACATTATTGTTATATTTATTGAAATACTTATTTTATATTTCTTCTATCTATTATTAATTTTAATTAGTAAATGTACCTATGAACAAGGTTTATTTTGAACGATATAATATCATAAATAAACTAGTAATTCCTTCTTTGGAAAAAATAATAATTCATACCGTTCATTCTAAAAAAGTTTTATAATTAAGATTCCATACAATGTATTATTGCAATGTTTATGTAGGTACAACCAAATACGTGTCAATGACTTTATTGTTTAAGTTTAAGATCAAGAAAACAAAAAATGCAACCGTATTATACAAAACCTGAAAATACGTTTCGTTAAATTTTATTAGCAGTCTTAAGAGCTCCAGAGGCTCTAGTGTAAGTTTCTTTTGGTGTAAAAAAACGTTTACGAACGCGTAAGTGATAATCTTATTTATATGGGAAACGCAAACGCGTTCGTGACGTAAAGTTACGTTAAAAACTTATACTCAGGGCTCAGTTCGGGCCTGTCCCACCACCACCACCTCATGTAAGTATGCTTAATCATGACTTTAACTAATTGCTGCAGCGAAAGTGTTAATATAATTTTGACAATATATAACTTTATAGTAACCGCTATATCAGCAATGAAATAATTTATTGCCGTCCGTATTCATAATGCCTGTTCTCTTTTACGTTATTCTTTTATGGTCAATTTGATTCTTATTTTCTTTTTTAACTCAAACACATTTTTTTAACCGTAGCTCTGTCCGTCCCTTAAATTGTTCTAATGTGCAGGACAGAGAGTTTAAAATTGAACTTAAAATCTTATTCCCTAAGTTTCTGGTTTAAGTAAACCTTTTCAACTATTTGTACCTAACTATAACTATTAAGATACAGAAATAAAAATTACACATGATAAAAACTAACTCACTGATACACTACTGGTATGATAAAATAGTGTTACATGTTCAGTTCACCCCTAATTATTAGAAATCATGATACTTTCTACTGTAAGTTACACTTTATATAATATTTTCTTTTATTTTTTGTCGGGCGTTGTTCTTTTATTATACATTAAATATGAATGTACTTACAGTCTACTTCCATAGTAGCGTATGAACTAGTGCACCAAAATTATCTACCGTTTTTAATTGCTTTACAAAAATAGGCAGATTTCTGCGTGTTTATCAATTGAAATCGATAGAAACTTTAAAACTCGAACTGTTAAAATATCTCATGTGTAAAAAAATACACTGGATGGCAGATACTCGTACTTTTGGTGCGTTGTTATTGATGCTGACTGTTCATATCGGCAAATTTTTTGCTTAGGTAGTAGGTACCTATTGTTTACATGTTTTTTATAAATATGACTCATTTATGGTTATTATTATAATGGATATTGGCGATTATGTAAATAATAAATACAAATGTAAATGTATGAATAAAAAATCGTATAAGTTGCGAAGTTAATTTGTTGAGGAACTTCTTATCCGGGAAGTTACCGCCATAACTCAACCATCGCTTAACTTTAACCTTCCTTTAGCTATAAAAAAGACTACAATATCCTGAATTAATGTAATCGTAAACAATGATTAATTTATTACTTTAAGTACTCTGATTAGGCAAGATGTAATTAATAAATAGTCTAACTAGATTCAACAAAGTTTTCGTAAAAGCTCAAATGTCATCAAAATATATTTTGCCCACTTTTGCCCCTTAAATTAGTATCTGAGACTTCCCTGGTTTCGTGTTGCGGTAATTATATAAAATATCTTTTGATAAAGATCCGATAACTTAGGTCATTAACAGCATTTATCTCTTTTATTATTTATTTGAACTTTAATATTTTCTTCGTTGCCGCTATTACTCTTGAAATAAATTTACTGAAACGGATTTTATTCCGTAGGTATACGTATACTACCTATTTGAAGTTTTCATCCCTAAGCTTTAGCAGTGTTCGTGGTCATCGGGTGGACTGAATTGAAATATGCACACCTACTCATATATACCTAAATTATTGAATATTTTTTGTGGTTGCACATGATAGTTGCACACGCCAGATGGGCGTATAAGAAATAAATAATTTTGGATGGAGGTAAATTAATATTTTCTTCGGTCCACCCGGGCCATAAACGCTGCTAAATTGTTCGAAACGTCGGGTTGAAGTTTAAATATGTTTTATTTCATATTTTACCGTCCAAAAGACCAACTTGAAGTACTAAAGACGGACTTTATACCTCAAGGCATTCTCTACCAGTCCACCATTAGGCAAAGCAGGAGGGTTAAGGTGAGTAAATAACTAACCAAAACAACAATAAAATATTTACACATGTAAAATATGATATCCTACTTAAACACATGAAGATACATTAATTAGTTATATATACATATTAATAATAATAAACATTTTATTGATTTGTTATCTAGTTTTACGTATAGTAGGCACCTGAGGCTCTAGTGTAAGTTTCTTTTGACGTAAAAAAAGTTTACGAACGCGTAAGTGACAATGTTATTCATATGGGAAACGCAAACGCGTTCGTGACGTGAAGTTACGTTAAAAACTTACACTCAGGGCTCTGAATTTATCTATACAGCTAAGTGCTCGTAAGAGGTTAAGATAAGGTTCATTTCTTCATCTTGGAGCTGGCTGGAAATAAGGCTTAAACAGGAGATACGAACCTAACGGCGTCAAGGTGTCCTCCCTGGGATCCCTGTGCCGCCTGCGCTCGCGGCGCTCCTGGCGGTCGCGGGCCATGATGGCGGCGATGGAGAAGTCCGTGGCGCACGGCCGCGCCGAGCACTCCTCCTCCATGGCGGCCCGCTCGCGCTCGCGCTGCAGCAGCATCAAGTTGGCCCCGCTAGCCCCCAGACCGACCCTGCGACCACAACTCAACACGACGTCACCGTCCGCGCATCCCATTGATGCAGAACATAGTCTATATACGCTCAACTCTGATATTCCCTTCTCGGCCGTCTAAGTTTCAAGAGCTACAAGTTGTTTACAAAATAAAAACACAAACAATATAAATCACAAACTCTTTATCGAGCCCCGGCTAATGTAGCTAACGGTGTTCGTAAATATATTTAGGCGCGTGTTTGCTCGTTAGAAGTTTCAGTGCGAGGAAACTTTTTACGCGCGCGGCGACGAAGTGGTTGGAGCGGACCGGTGCGGCGCGGCGCGATGTCGACTCGACTGAGGCGGCGGCGGAGCGCCAGGCGGCGGGCCGTAGGGAGGGGCCTGCATCGCCGCCCTATGCCACCACGCTCCGACCACGCACACACTACTGATTTTTTTATTACTTCTTTCTTATAACGTCCGTCCCGCTCGGCCCGCTCGCTCCTCGCACTCGTCTTCGGAGCGGCGAGTTTTTCTCCGCGCGATAACTATTGAAATTCGCTAAATAGCTCACCGCGGCGAGGAAAAGGCTCTCGTTAAACGGTGAGTCGATCGTATCGCGGTATTTATTCGCTGCGCCGACGCCTCGCATCACTATTTATGCCGCGCCGCCTCGCCGCCGATTACTTCAATGAGAATATTCGCGCTTATATCAATATGAATAAATAAATAAGCTCTTGCTTTATTACATGAAGCAAATGGCTCTGAGCGGATAGGCTATTACCGTTCTTATAAGATAACTATGAATAAATTGTGATTAACTGCGATCGATATTTTACTTAGTTGCGGCCGGTGCCCGTGCACATGTGTAGTAAAATTAAAATTAGGTACTTATAGTCCTTCGTTACATACAAAAGTTGTAACGAAGTTGAAGTAGGTATTCGTTGAATAGCCAACATATAACTCACTAGTCACATAATGAAAGTGCCTGTAGGCACAAGTTCTATTGTTTGCTAACTTTTCTCTACGTTTGCCCGTTTAAACCATTTAATTAGAATGACTTTATAAAGTTGATTAGTTCGAGCTCGGCAGAATAAACAAGTGGTCGCAATCAGCGCGCGCACCACGCGATTGGCGAACGGAACTTTATGGCGTGGGATCAAATTTGCGGAAAATTGCACTTAGACTTTCTCGTAGATTTGTATAAAATAATTTATTACGTGCGAGGGACTCAAACTAACCATGCCGGTCGGCAGTAAACCTTATCGCCAGCGGTAATGGCCGCTCAATGGCCACGATCGGCTTGTGACCAATTGGAATAATTATTTTGCCAGCTGATATCAATAATTGCGTTCATACGACTTATAGCCTTGTCGCTTTATGTGACTGTATGCACTTCTGAAAATAGTGTTTACTGCACGTGCAAGGTTTAGTTAAATTTGTGTGTTCAGTTTCAGTAGTGTTACCATACTACATACACTTATTGGTTACACACTGAACACCCGTATAGCCGTATTTTACTTTAAAATTACATGAAAAACTCTATCAAATGACGTGATTCACGCACGTATGAACACGTGAAAACAACAGGGCGGTTCTTTTAATACGTAAACAGGTTAATAAGAATAAAAAAGTAAACAAAATTATTCAAAGCTGCAATGTTTAGACAAAAATATTTTCATTATTAACAATTATTTATGAAATTTATCCTCGTATTCCTAAGAATATTTCAATGAAGTATTACTTTTAGATAATAGGTAAGTAGATATTATTAGACTTTCTTATTATTTTTTTAGCGCATTAACATATACCTATAAATGTGATGAAGGGGATAAACTTTTATTTGTTGTTACTTTGCTTAGTCGTCCTGGGGACATTAATATTACATTTTATTTTCAGAAATGTTATTGCGCGTTCTACTAATTAATAGGCTTAGTACCCCTCAATATAAGACCGTAAAATTACCACAAAAACAAGGACTTATAAATAGTTGCCAAGAAGACCGTAAACGTAGCTACAAGTGACATGAAAAAAAAATATAATGTGTTTATTTGCATTTGAGTCACATAACGAAATAGTAAACCAGCGTGGCTGCACTCTGCGTACCTACCTGTTGCACCGTTTACATCTGTATGCAAGTTGGGCTGCAGTTAATTACTGGTTTCAATAACCTTTACCACGAGTAACTATAGTGAACATACTTCACTTTTTTACGTCGATTTGTTTAGGCTCTGTAAAATTTGTGTATGTAAAGTTTAAGTTTGTAATGTAAGTTTAAAAAAAATATTAGTCAATCTAAGTATTTACAAAAATAAGTACCTGGGAGTTTTCAAAATTTGGTAGACCCAATTAGCGAAAGTTAAATCACCGTCAGTTTCGTGACAACAATTAAGCATTACATTTCGATAAAAACTTGGTTTTGCTGTTCATTTTATAAACTTCAATCGATATTACAAACTAATAATCAAAGACAAAAAGTCGATCTTCATAAAGATTTCATGCTTAGGTAATTGTCGTCACGAAACTGACTGTGATTTAACTTTTTTTATCAACTTTCGCTAATTGGGTGTACCAAATTTTGAAAACTCCCACCTACACCGCAATTCGTGACATCTACTGAAAATTGATTATGCAATTCACTAATAGCGCTGGTCTTATTCTACGACACGTCAGCATTAATGGATGTTATCCGTCGGGCCCTTGTCAGCATTAAAGTGTCTGCCATCTTAGAACCAATTCGCCTGGTGAGAGATGATGGCAAAAGGCCCGATGGTATGACATTGGTGCCTTGGAGGATAGGACGGCCCCGAGTTTGGGATGCTACATGTGTCCACACATCTTCCAGGGACCAGCAGTGGTGGTGGGACTCAAACGCCGCAAATAAATATGCTACCGACCGTTGGGACTGTGTGCCCTTAGGATGTGAAGAGACACAATTTGTAGGGAACCTGAGTAAAGATGGGACAATGCAGATTTCTGCAGATCTGGTTTGTATTTTTTGCTAATATATCTAAATGATATCATTTATTATATTTGTTACACTAGAGTTTTATAGATATATTTGAATCACTTAAAACCGAATCACGCATAATTTTTGTAGTAGGTAGATACAGTTAGCATCAATAGTAACGTATGAAGCAGCGCACCAAAAGTATCTGCCATCCTGTTTATTTTTTTACAAATTAAATATTATCTACAGTTCGCCTTTCAAAGTTTCTATCGCATTCTAATTGATAAACACACAGAAATCTGTCTCTTTTTGTGCCGCAATTAAAAAACGGTAGATCATTTTGGTGCGCTGTTTCATACGCTACTGTTGATGCTGACTGTACGATTACCGATAACGAGAAATGCATTGAGCTGCGTAGGCAGCTTGATATGTAGATATCAAACTATTACTGTTTACTGTTTTTAGTATGAGTAAGTAGGTAAACTCGTACTAACTAAAACTAATAAATAATATTAAAATATTTTTACATAAAATAAAAGTGTAGAATGATATGCATAAACGGTTCAATGGTAACCAAGAGCGCAAAAATGCAACTTGATTTATACTTTTTTCACACACACAGAGTGACCATAATTAGTTACTATTCTATCAGTTTTGAAAAAGCAAGACTTGCAAAAATCTGACTCTAAAGCATTTAGATACTTTAAATTTTTTACCATTACCTGATTGACAGAACCAATACACTGTACCTATGTTATTAGTCTTTTCCAATGTCATTTACATTGCTTATAAAGAGTCCTTCAAAATATCGCCATGGGCAGTTTTGGCTATTGACTAATCGGTTAAGAATCTTAAAATGAAGATTCCATATACAAGCTCCGTTTGCACTTAATTTTATTTAAAAGAGATAAATTTTATGTACAGGTGCTTTAAAGTCCTTCTGGGAAATGGTTTTCTATTTTGCAAAAAGATTAGTAAACTGGTAGTAAATTCCTCATGGCATTGAGTTTGTCTGTGTATAATAAGTTTTATTTTGTATAGTAAAGATAAAATGTATGAGTATAATCCAATTAATTTAATAAATAGTGTTCATGGAAAAATATTACTTTATATTATGGGTATTTCAGTAAATCTAAAAACAATTTTTAGACCTAATTAATTGATTAATTAGCAGAAAGGGCTGAAACCATTAAAAGAAATTCTTGCTTTTAAGAACAACAACAAAGCCCCTTAATATAATATAAAACATTGCATTAAATTTGGCTTGACAGGCTTTGATCTCTGGGCGGCTAGGGCGGCTAAAGCAAACACATCATTTATCTCTTAATTACTACTAATTCTCTTATTAAGTAGGTTTCTTACAAAAAATGCATTATTAAATTGCCAAAGAAAACTTGATTTTAATAAGTGGCTAATAGGAATTTTGCTGCATAACTATTGCTACCAAATAAACATATTTTTTTATAAACCCAATGCACTAAAATTTTGCACATGAACAAATGAAATAGGCATATAATAGTATCTTATAATTTTGTTAGGAATTCTTAAATTTTCTAAAAAACTTTCTAAAAAACTTTTTAAAATACTATCGTTACTTAGGTTCCACGTACACATAGGTAACCAGAAATTTATAGATTTATTCCAATATTTTTTTAATAATAAGTACTTTAAAATTTGGTACAGTCAGCGTCATATAAGTAGTTGGTAGCATCCAAAGTGCACTAAAATTTTGCACATGAACAAATGAAATAGGCATATAATAATAGTATCTTATAATTTTGTTAGGAATTCTTAAATTTTCGTAGCTTAGTATATTTAACTACTTATATATTTTTACAGAAAATGCACGTATAAACTAGTTATTCCTAATTACCATAAATATTTCGGGTAAACCAGTTACAACTACCATAAATGATTTGTAAAATAATCGTAGGTAAGTTTAAAACATATTACTTAGTATTATCATTTAATAGACAATGAATGCGGACAACAATAAAAATTACAAAATGATTTATTTATTGAAAACCTTGTATACTTCTAAATAAAATACACATAAAAAACTGAAGGCAGGACATGGAAGACTCTAATTGATAATTATTGTACCAGTAATGCTCAACGAATGACATTTCCTATGGGTTTGCCCCGCGTCATAAACTTCAGTACTGCGCAATGACACTGTCCATTTCACTTTCGTCAAAATCAACTACAATTGTGTTTCTCATTAAAAATTTAAAGCGAGCATGTCGTGTGAACGCTCTCGCTGTGTCCACGGAGGGGGGGCGACGCCCCAAGTAGGCGGGTCGGGCACAAATCGAGCAAAACTAAACTTTAACATTATAACACTAAGGTTCAATATAGTGGTCGTTGTTTGGATGCATTTAATGCAAGTTGGTGGTATGAGCGAGGGGTCCGCTAAGTAGCCTTAAAGCCCGTGCGGCGATCGGGATTTTTTCGCCTTTCGTTATAGAATCCGCAGTTTTGCAACACATTCTCGAGTTTTTGTCGCGAATCAATTAACTGCTTATTCTTATTGTTGGCTTCCACTGTTCTATGTACCGTTATTTCTTTATTTGATTCATTAAAATAATGTTTCAATCTTATTTGTTCCTTACATGCAAATTCATAGGTACTTGGTCGGGTACCGAGGTCTGGTTAGCACAGTCACTCAGACCAGGGCTCAGAATCCAAGAGCCTGATGGGCAGAATAATCCCGACACGCTCTTATTCTCGTTACAATAAAATCGTGTCAAGTTAATTTTCAACAACTCGCCTGTTTAGCAACTTTTGCTGCTGAATGTACTTGAAATAGTCAATTAAAGATTAAGAATATCTAAATCAAATGTTTTCCTAACAAAACATCACATCTAAGAAAAGGAATCAATATATTTTATTCAAAATCAATAAATATATGAATTTGCTTTGATTTTTAAGTAGTAACAATACTATATATCTATTTTCATTTCAGATGATCACAAGTTTAAAATTAATGTAAATTATCTGAGTACCTAATTCAGATGTTATGAGATTTTCTTTCACTGTAAATTATTTTCAAGGTTGTAGGAACAATCAATGTCTAAGGCCTGTATTTTGGTTATGGGACCTATATAAAATGGTGATTTAATAACTCAAAACTGAACAAAACCTAAATTATAAAATACATCTACCTATGAATTTTTTAATAAATGTTTTGCTCAATTTACATACCTATATAAAAAAACTAACAATAAGTATTAAAAATAATATCGATACTAGGTTCCACGTAGGTACATATAGGTATCCAGAAATTTATCGATTTATTCCAGTTTTTATAATATATATTTTTTTAATAATAAGTAGTTTAATATTTGGTACAGTCAGCGTCATATAAATAGTTGGTAGCATTCAAAGTACTCATAAAGTTTGATATACAATATAGAGTCAGTCAGATAGTTCATATAAATTATGAACTATCTGACTACTTTGGATGCTACCAACTATATAACACTGACCAAGTTACCAACAGGCAGCTGTATTAACGAGTGGGACAAAGGTATTAAGTATTTTTCTTTTTGTAAGCTATATGAAGTTAGTAAAACAATTAATAATTTTTGTTAGCACGGTACAGTTGTACAGTCGCCATCAGATATAGCGGAGCTGTGGAGGTGGTCACAAATATCCAAACAACTCCTCTATTTTCAAGGCGATAAAGTGCATGTTCAGGTATTTTTGACCACCTCCACGGCCCCAATATATCTGATTGCGACTGTGCAGTAGTTCTACAGCAGTATAATCCACACAGGATATTTTTTTTATTATTCTCCCAAAGGAGCATTGTTACTTTTTTCATAAGCAATTTCTTCTAAGTACCTACAGAAAATCTAATATGGTTTGAAATGAAATTCCTAGTAGGTGATAAAATTTTAGTAGTTCGATATTAGAACTACTAAATCATAATCTAGGTACCTATTACTATCCTGGTGCCATCGTATTCCTTTAGAGGTTGACAGCTATATTGAAGATCTGCCTTTTTATTCGGGAGGGGAAAGAAAAACGTTGCTACGTACTTGGTTGTTGGAGGGGCCAATTCTCAAAAACTGATTACTTGTAAAACCAGCGGAAGTCTTTTTCTCATAAAAGGTATCAAAATGTGACTTCCTCTTGTATTACAAGTTGATTACAAGCTTTCTTGATACCTATAGGCCCGGGTCGTAAAATCAAAAATATAATATGTAATCCAAAGTTGTGCTCTTATTAGCATATTGTTTTCTTTTTCTGTTGACAGATGATATACGAGTATAAACATAAATAGATGATACAGACGTTCATATTGAGACCTAATTTTTTTATTTTTTTTTTTTATTACAAATATTACAATCCTTCTTTAATTGGGTATTTACTATCCAGCCTATTGAATCCTATTATGTATCTGTTGCAGCAAAGTTATTTTAATAAATTTACTTAGTAACTATTACCACATAGTTACCTAAATACTCTTCTCCTACACTATACAGAACCCTAAAATATGTAAGTATTTTAATAAAACTGACGAAACCTGTGGTCTGCCACTTATTACTGATGTGGACGAAGTTTATGACAGATGCCGTTTAGTATAGGATTTGGGTCATGAATACCTACCTCTGTTTTACTGAATTATTAAAGTATATTTATTTAGTTGTTATACACGAAATATGTAAATTGATTCAATAAATATTTGATAATTAGAATGTCTCACAAAAATTTCAATACAAATATTAATTAATTTCTGTTGAAACAACTTCTAAATAACTCCATTCAAATTTCAATCCCTTCAATTGCATCTTAAGAGGGAAGTCGTAACGTTTACGACAATTGGTTCGGAGCGTTATCGATAAAAGTCAGTAGGATCTTTTACATATGTTAAACTGTGTTGTTCTTTTTTAATATGTTATACTGTTTTAGTCACTAAGGCCTAAAAGTATAAGTGGTGTCGAATCGTTTATTAGGTACATTAATATCATCCAATAATTAAGTGATTTAATGGGATGTTATTAATGTTATTATTTCATATTATATTGAAAACATAAATAATAAAAATTATTATAGGAGAATGTCCTAATAAATTGACTGTGCCCAAATATCGATATGTATGTCCAAAGTATACAAATAATGAAATAGATAGAAAACATCCATGACTCAGGAACAATATCTATGCTTATTCCATAAATAAATGCCCTTACTGTGATTTGAACTTAGGACCATCGGCATTGTAGGCAGGGTAACTACGCCAAATAAATAGGCCAAACCTGTCGTCATATTTAGACGTCAAAATTATAACTGACAGTTAAAATTGACGGCAGTTATAGACGCCTCTGAAGCAAGGTTGCGGGATAAAAAATATCCTATGTCCTTTCTCGTAGCTCAAACTCTATCCATACCAAATTCCATCCGGCGGTTTAAGCGTAAAGAGGTAACAGACAGACAGACAAACAGACAAAGAGTTACTTCTGCATTTGTAATATTAGTATGGATTACTAATATTATAAATGGAGACTTATACCTATGTATTTACTACCGATTGTAGGTAATCCTTATGTAAGCTCTTGCAATTCACGAAGGCGAGTGTATTAGGGAGAGAGAAAAAAAAGTATTATAAGTACGCTAACTGAGTATAGCATAACAAGTAAAAAGTTTAAATTACCTTATGTCATTTTTGTGCCGATAATTAAGCATGAAATCTGTATAAAAAATATTTTTTTGCCTTTTTTTTGCATTTACATGTAGTCTGTGAATCGATCACCATACCAATTAATAATTAATTATCGTTGCAAAACAAAAATAATTTATTTTTTATTTGTCACGCTAAATGAGGACATTTTTTTCTGAACATCATACATACATACATAGGTACATTTCAGCCGTATGCATGCAGTCCACTGCTGGACATAAGCCTCCCACAAATATGAATGTATCATCTTGGGGGTAGTTGCCATATGCCAGTCGCCACGCTTGGCAGGCGGGGTGGCGACCGCAATAGCTGTAGATTGGGTTTCGACGAACGCTGCTGCCCGTCCGTATGATTTTTCCCTTTGTCGCCTCTTACGATGGGGTGGTGCTATTCTAGTCACCCGGCATCACACGAATTTATTTTTCTGAAAACTTCCATTAATTAAACTTAGATATTCTGGTTATCAGAATAAGAAAAACCACTCGTGTTCGTGAAGAGCAAAAGCATACATATCTACTTCAGTCTTTTTTCGTTTTAATATGTTTGATGCTTCGCCAACGCAAATTAAATACTATTCCTATACGGAGCCTATTGCATAAGAACTTGTAATTTGTAATATTAGCGGATTTTCCCTTTCCAATTCCTTTTATTAGAAAGAGAGTTCCGCTAAGATTATTAGTTGTAAATGGTGCAATTATATATTTACTTACCACACAGTCCACTACGGCTTAATTGCAAGCACCTACATAACAAGATACAGCGAAACTTGACATATATCGAACTCAGAGTTATTGGTCTCGGCATATTTAGCATACGAGATGAGTACGGAGGTGGACAGTAACTACGTCGGGACATGTCCTTGGAAGTACAAGGTTTAACGTAGGTATACAGTATATACACGGCACAGACCAGACCTAAATATCTTGGTAAGTCTCAGTCTCCGCTTGTCTAGTTGATTAAGGTATGGAAGCTTTTATTTTATTTTATGACGACCGGTCTGGCCTAGTGGGTAGTGACCCTGCCTATGAAGCTGATGATCCTGGGTTCGATTCCCAGTCAGGGCATTTATTTGTGTGATGAGCACAGATATTTGTTCCTGAGTCATGAGTGTTTTCTATGTATTTTAGTATCTATATGTATCTATCTATTATATATATCGTCGTCTAGTACCCACAACACAAGCCTTACTGAGCTTACCGTAGGACTAGGTCGATTTGTGTAAGATTGTCCCGAAGTATTTATTTTTTTATTTTATTTATTTTATTTGCAATTCGTAAAGTTATTTTCGATATGGCCTCTTCTAAAACATAATGACGCCAGTATTCATGTGCTTAATTATAAGTAATAATTTTCAAAAATCTGCAAATTTATTTCAATACAGATGCCGTTCTAAAAAAAATAATCGGGACATTCTTACACAAATCGACCTAGCCCTACGGTAAGCTCAGTAAGGCTTGTGTTGTAGGTACTAGACAACGATATACCTACATAATAGATAGATACATATAAATACTTAAATACATAGAAAACACCCCTGACTCAGGAACAAATATCTGTGCTCATCATACAAATAAAATAATAAATGCCCTGATTGGGATTTGAATCCGGGATCAACGGCTTCATAGGCAGGGTACTACCCACTAGGTCAGACCGGTCGTCAAACTCTGTTTTAACCTTTATGACCCTGGCAGAATGGTTTTAACTGCATTTAGCCTAATAAAGTAACTAATATATAACATGCTATAATTACTTTGTTGCACATCCCCTTTTTATTTCTAGACAGTTTCCTTTTTATTTTTATTAATTTCACCCGTCGAAAGTAGGTACTCTCTGCCATTATTTCTATATCAGATTTTTTTTTGATAATTATAGTACATTGTGCAACGAGGATGGTAAGTAAGGTATAGTAAACGCGAGTCTATTAGAAGCCCGACGACGAAGTCGGAGGGCTTTTAATGACTCAAGTTTGTTATACACTTACCACCCGTGGTACACACAATGTTTTTCATCACATTTGCGAGGAAATAAAATAAATTCGTTGGTAAAATATTAGTTAGTACTTATGTAGGCTTAAAATCAAAATACACTTTGAAAACTACAGTCAGACCTCATCCACTAAAAAAGATTGTCAACAATGTCAACTTTTTTCAATGTCTTTCACAGACATTGTTAACAACTGCGTTTTGTTTTCGAATTTGACAGATCATCCTGTCAAATAGTATCAATTATCAAAATCAAATATAAAACAATTATTTTTAATAAATACTAAACATTAAATTGCAGTCAAATTGAATATAAAGATATGTTTTATACATATTAAAAGTTGGTTGTAGCAAACTTTTGAAGATATGAAATACACCTTGGCTGTTTGGAAACATCCTCAGTCCGAAGTGAAGTATGAGTTCTATATATTTTTAAAACTAAACTTAACAGCCCGTGTGAACTAAATCGGCTATAACTGCTGTGTACTCTCGCAAGTAACAACGCCATTGACGAGCAAGTGTGATGAAAAACACATTAACCTACCCCTTACTAACCCGGGTATGTCCTTAAACTACGTCCAACAATGAGAGGTAGGGCACAGCGAAGTACCATCACGCTTGAATCTGGAGCAGCCCAACTGGGGAAGTACCTCGCCCTTACAGAAGACCACAGCCATAATAGCACTGTTACCTTTCAGGTATGCAGTGTTGTGTTCCTGATGGTGAGTAAGGTTCCCAGAGCTCCAACCCCCCTTAAAGGCCGGCAACGCGCTTGTGACTCATCTGGTGTTGAGGGTGCCCATGGGCGACGGTAATTGCTTACCACCAGGCAATCCGTCTGCTCGTTTTTCGCCTATGTCATAAAAAAAAAACGCAATACTTTCTTAAAAAAATGTTTTCACCAAACTGATTTAAGAACTTACCCGTGATTTTACTAATATGGTAAACATAGTAACCACTACGGACTCATAATATATTTAGTTAGACACAGGAGTCCAACGGACGTGGAAACTTGAGACACGAACACACCAAAGCTCCGCACGAACGTCGCGCGGTGGCCCCACGTCACCTGAATAAATTAGGACGGTCCGATCTTAATTAATGTGCGACACATACGGCTACTACTTTTATCGTGATTAAGAACCTTTCTGCCGTTTTCTAAGCACTGGGTGATTACTAATGACCTGTTAATGGCTGATTAGTAGACTACCTAAGGTTTATATTAAATTAGATTAGTCATTAATTTATAATTTATTCAATACTATGCAAGCTTACAATACAAAACCAAAGCACTTACACGACATGTAAAAAAAAATGTTAGAACTAAAAAAAGCCAATAACTAAGAGTGCGTAAAATAATGTCGTCATTAAAAATACGTTAAACAGATTAAAAATAAAAAAAATAACAATTCAATGATTTACAGATACATTATTTTTAAGTAGTACCCATCTAAATGGTGCGTTCCACTATATAAAAGTAAAGGTGTGGTTATATATATCTTATATTTTTAGAGGCAAAATGTTAAAAAACTTGCTATATGTTTCCGTATAAAGTATTATGTGTACCTACGTCTCGGCGTGGAGGGTGACAATGCGCTTCTCGTAACGGCGGACAAGCGGAACGGTCCTGTCTCGAGGGACACTCTAAATCGTATCGGTTTCCTATAATTTGTTTATTTAGGTGTTTTTTCTATGCAAAAGTGAACACAAAGTTTTTACATGTAGGTACGGTAAACATTTATTTTGTCTACCGTAACATGCTGAGAATACAGTAGCTATTAATAAAATGATTGTTGCTACACTACATAGTAACATAGTTTGTTGTGAATACAAGAGATGACCATCAAATAAAAATTATTACACACTACTAAATTAGAACACAATGAATGCTACGGAGAAATTACAAATTATTGTACGAATTCTAATTAATGGTCATCAAATTTAGGGAACATGACACCATGGACCGTAGTAATATTAGCTATAGCAACTACATCGCTGCTTTATGACAGTAACTACTTACGTCATACATTCCCCCAAGGATGGGAAACATTGAGCAAAACTGAATACTTATATTTTTTTTCTCTTTAAGTTCAATCATTACAAAATACTACAATTTATTTCCACGCAATCTTATTTCTATATTGTATGAAAACTCCAAATCCTTTGTCTTCGGTTGAAAAACGTTTGGACCGATAAATAATCCGCGCAGCGTCCACAAAGTCATAATGTGCAAACGCCAAGCTCTCCGCGTTTGGCCAACAGCGCCCGGCCGCGGCGCCGCCACTGCTAGCTTTTCTAAAACCTTTTTCCTTTGCTTTTGCATTTCGATTTGACAAAAACACATTTCGACATAAGGAGAGAACAGTAGTTCAATCACCCAAATATTGTCTACTACAGTGTAGCAACCCCTTAATATTTTTTTGTTGAAATCTACTGAGCTTGAATGCTACGTGAGCAAAGAAATAGCCTCTTTTGTATGAGGGAAAATGAGCCACTGCTCCTTTATGGACCCAATAGTCAGTAGGATAATGCTTATGATTTATTTTTAAGACAAATTGTTACTTACATGAACCAAACTTCATAAACTTTTCTATTCAAGATCAATTAACATTCCACAGCTGGGAAAAGGCCTTGTTCGAAGATTTTCACAACGACCTGCCGCGAATCTCCATTATATAATAGTATTCATTAGTCTACACCTTATCGGGGGCCCTACATCTCACTGTCTCTTTAAAAAAGGCGTAGGCCTCTTTAATATACCTATGATAAAAAATTTCAATATATTATATGAAAAAATAAGTGATAGATTAAAATAGCTGTCCTAAAGATTCCGGTTCGCTTTGTCACTTTTTTAAGTAGGTCAACTATTAGTTTTAATTATTATTTAAACTAACATTAGTTACTAATTAAAATCAAACTACATTCAACATACTCAACAAAACTATTGGTCCCTGGTTGTATTAATCATGTTGCTTATGTCACAACAGCAAATCCGCCGGCACTGTGTCCACGCAGAGCAGCGAGGCAGAACGAGGCGCGAGCTTGCTTTATCTGAGCTGGCGCGCGCTCCAAACAATATATTTATTGGACAGCCGAGTATACGGCGCGGCCATTCGCAACACCTCCGCTGCCACTGCACTGCAGAAGACAATGGTGATGTAAGAAATACGCGTTCTGGTCTTTTACATGCTTATAAGTTGGTAGAACTTCTGTATAGGTCCTCTGGAAAACATAATGTATAATATAATGTGTATATATATATATATATATATATATATATAATGTATATACATATGTTATTTTTTGGACCCGGGTATGTCCTTAAACTACGTCCAACAATGAGAGGTAGGGGACAGCGAAGTACCATCATATTGTTTGAGTCTGGAGAAGCCCAACTGGGGAAGTACCTCCTCCTTACAGAAGACCACAGCCATAATAGCACTGCTACCTTTCAGGTATGTTGTGTTGTGTTCCTGATGGTGAGTAAGCTTCCCAGATCTCCAACAGCTTTTAGGGTAGGCAACGCGCGTCGTGTGAATCATCTGGAGTTGCAGGAATCCATAGGCTGCGGTAACTGCTTACCATCGGGCGGGCCGTATGCTTCTTTACCATCGTCGTTGTATAAAAAACGCTGGTATTTTAAATGGCTATGAGTTGGGGGAATTTATGTAGGTATAGATAATCTTTGGAAAACATAATATGCTATTTTCAGCATGGATATTGTTTAATTAGCTATTAAGATAATAAATCACAATAAAAAAAGATAACAAAATAAACTCAAGACAACACAAATTAAATTTTAACTCACTATATTTATCTCAAAAAATAATTTAAAACTATTAACATCCAATATTGCTTCCATGGTGTCAGTTGATATGTAACTGAAAAACGTAAGTTTGTTCGAAAAGAAAGGTACATACGAGTACATTGATTTGTATCGGCTTGTTATTTTTGATATTGAAATAGACAAACCGTTTCCTTCTACTACTCAATTTCAATATACCTATATTGTTACATGTTTTCCATACCGTACCGTTACTTCCTGACGAAAAGCCACCTCTCAGGAAGTTTCTGAGAGTTTTTATTAGATATACGTATGACTTGTAAGTCGATCAATCCATTTTTTTATAGTTGACCAATACGGGTGATGTTATTATAGTGACGGAAATATGACGTTAACCTTTCGTGCTTATATTAAGACCTCAGCTAGCCAGTTCTGAAATTGACTGACAAGCGTTGCAAGTGATTTAAAAGTTGAATTTTGTGAGGGATTCAGGCGTGAGAGGTGAACAAACATGTCTGCCGTGTGTGACTACAATATGCTTAATATTTAAGAAATTACACAAATACGAGAATCAAACAACCTGTAAAAAACATCGCAAAAATAATGTTATACAAACGAAAATTGACGCAATAATTAGCGCAAAAAAAATCATCACTTAAAATTCTGCACTCAAGTAATCGGTACAAGAATTAAATCAATTCATTTTCCACACTTGTGCATAAAATGGGACTTTCTCAGCTGTTATCAAATAATGAGCGTTTTCCCCAGTACAGTACTTGTGACTAATGTCTAAATAAAAAACAACGAATTGAAAACTATGAATATGAAGAATTGAATGACTGGTAAATGATTTTCATCATGATAACCAATTCTACATTTTTAAGACAGTTCTTGTTGATTTTATAGATAAGATAAGCATAAAGGGTCAAAATCTGTTATATGTAGAGAATGTAATATCAGTATAAGTAAGGTAGGTAGGTATTTTTCTATGTCATGATTTTAATATTAGGTATTTCCAGATAAGTAAATCTAATTCTTTGGTGCCGGCACCTAAAAGTTGTTTATTACGGGGTATTTCATACGTAGGTATTGACTAGTTTAATATACAACTTTCATTTGTTGATTTACAAAAAGAATAATCTACACTAATATTATAAATGCCAAAGTTTGTGAGTTTGTATATTTGTTACTGCTTCACGTCTAAACGGCTGGAGCAATCTTAATAAAATTTGGTGTGGAGTTAGCTGACACCCTGAATTAACACATAGGCTACGGGTTTTCCCTAATAAACCACGGTTAACACCGCAGGATACAGGTAGTTATTATTATAAATTAAAAGGAACAATCAGGTGTTGTATGCTTAATATCAAAAGTGTATTTTGAAATGTCAAGATATTTCTAGCTTCCCATCCGCTTGAATGCTCAAAGGTCGCCGTGTGCACTTATTCAGACTGTAAAAGTTTAGATGTGAATATTTCAGCAGTCGCCAGTGTAGCCAGCGGCGCGATGCAGCCGAGCGGAGGCCGTCCATCATGCGAGTAAGGTCACAGTTTATCCCGCCCGCCGCCACTGTTGCTGGTTTACGATACAACCACTGTTTCGTTTCCAAGATTACCCGAAGCTAACTACCGGCATCACTTACTGACCCGTATCAATATATTATCGACTAAAACAATCAAATTTTAATAATATTTTAAACCATAACTAAATCAGAGCTACAAAAGCCACGACACATTTGAATTGATTGATCCATGAGCCCATCTATAACCCGAGCCAGGTGGCACGCGGAAACAAAACATACAAAACCTTGCACAAATAAAGCCCGTAGACGTTTCAATCACGGCACTATTTGCCCAGGAACTGGTCTCCGGAGAGGCGAACAAGATGGATCGCGGTGTCAACACGAATTTGCATCCCTTGTTTGTCTCCGCGGAGCGTCGGCGGAAAAAACACCGCAATCTCATTGGGTTCGGTGCAGCGGGCCGCATCAGTTATTCGCCGCTGCGGCCAGCTAACACGATTATCTGTCGTTTCGACCGGGAACCTCTTTTTTCTATTCCCTTGTTTTCCAACTTCACGTCTGCTCCGTGTTTTTCTGAATAGGAAATGGGATATGTCAGACGAAAAATTGACAAAAATATGGCTGACACTGATGGAAAATAGTGGGTTTTGCGATAGGATCTGTCGGATCGCATTTACTATAAGTATACGCTTCCATTTATTTGCAAGATCGTTTTCCTGTTTTGATTGTTGTTATACGGATTTTATTCACGCCACAATCAATGCTTATCGTAACATTCTACGAGAAAACTATCTGGAAATTCAAGCGAGAGCTTATCTACTTAAACGAAATTGGTCATGATAAGCCGGAAGCTAATTATTTTTAATCATTGTTAGTTAAGTACATAATTCGTGATGAAAATGTTAGTCATAAACAGCTGAGGAGCGGCGGTGTTATTAATGCTGGTGTCAGACGAAGAGCGACGGCGAGTGACGGCGCGGACCCGCGGTGCCCGGCGTGGGTGGCCCGGGGGTCACGAACTCGCAACACTGCGATATTTACCTTGTTGGATTCACGCCTCGTTACAAAACTTATTAATTTACAAAGTTAATTTTTTACAGTTCAAACCTAACGTTTCCTCTCCCAAATTCGTCTCGTTAGCACTCACGCCGTCTTCCTTTTCACAAAAACTGCGTCCACAAATTGTACAAAAACTATTCAAGAACTGACAGATGAGCTTTAAAATATTTCAGCAATGCATTTTTTGTGTAATACTCCGAAGAAACCCACGCGTGATTTATTAACGATACTAAAATATTATACTTACAGATTTAAATCGATTTTTAAGTTAACTTCGTACTAATTTAGGTATATTTCTTGGTAATGGTTTGAAAAGTTATACATACAAGAATTCTAATGAATAAATCAATTTATGTACTTATAGTTAAATGTCTGTTCAGTGACAGCGCGTAACAAAAAGCTAATTTAACTCCGATCTCACGGCGTTACCTACCCGCTGTTCATAGTCGTAAATTGCACGGATACGAGATATGTGATTGCACCATGAATTACAGAGGAACCACACGCAACGGCTCATAAAGATCCCTCTAATGTCTTCATACGATACTCACAAGCGCTTCAACACGAAACTAGTGTCGAGTAAATTCACCAAACTAATAATTTCCTCGCGGTGAAGTGAGTCCGCGGAGAGTAGCTCACACGCTCTAGGCCGACCCACTGATTACGACTTGATTATACCCTACAAAAACTTTCATAACCCGGAACTTCCATTGCCATTAGTGGCTAAAAAAACAATTATTGACGCCTCATGATAGCAATTAACACCCATCTGTTATTACACTCAAATCTTTACTTTCGGTAGACCTACTATCATGCGTAATGAGTTGCTCGTATCGGCTTGAAATTTTGAGAAAATTGTTTTCTCGGTGATGTAGAATTAGTGCCTTATGTCGATTGTTATAGGCTCGATAGTGTAGTGGTGCGAGCGGTAGTAGAAATGTGTGGTGTGTAGACGTGTGAAGCTGACGCCTCCTGCGGGCGGCGCGCGCAGACCACCCGCGCCGGGCTCGGCGCCCGCGCACCGGCCCGAGGGCGTGTGCGCTTCACACGTGGACGGTACCCACAGCCTAATTTTTTATTGACTTTGCAAAAACATTAGACAAACATTATCTTTTTTCGAAACGTTGAATGGAACGCACGTCTATCAATATGCTTAATGCTCGAGATGTTGAAGATAAGCTTGGCGTTCGGACGTCAACAGTTTGACCTAGCTCGAGACCACGAGCGAGGTGATGTTTCAGTGTGGTCCGGCGTCGCCGGCGCTGTCGGCGCGCCGTCCGGCACGCGCGCTATGCGCTTGCGCAGAGCCTTTGACTGCTTAATAAATGACCAACCGACGGCATTAGGCGGATCACATACATCATTTATGTAAATTTTGACGAAGACATATCTATCGCGGCCAGAGCTGCCTTCACTCCACACGACGTGCATTCCAACTAAACTTATTATGCCGTAGTTGATAAATACCGGCCATGTCGCATGTCTACTACGGACGTCAAGTTCTCTTTGCCTTCAATAACTAAGGCATTATATAATAGTAGAGCGGATATTGGGGTGTACTTAAGTGTGGCAGATGAATATGAAGGAAATATAACTGGCATTAAACAGCATTAAGCAGCTTAATATAAATTATTTTCAGGTGGTACCTACATACTCGTATGGTAATCAGCCAGATAACCACTAACTGTAGCCACATCCAGTTTTGTGTATTATATTTATATGTCAAAAGGAATAGGGTGACCATGGTTAGTTAGTTTGGCTAGTTTGCGATTAATTTAATTGAAAAAATAAGTCAAGATAATTAACTTGTTTTGATCAAATACTACCAAAACATAATATTGGGTAGTGACTGATTAAGATAAACTGGTTCTGGGTCACGTTCCAGAGATTACCTTGTATGTATTATCTTAGTGTAGGTAGGTATAGCTCTTTCTTTACATTGCCCCTACAAATTATATTTGCTTAAACATCGCACATACCAAATGTACATCATTTATTTATTGTAACTACGTGGAACATTTAACAGATATAAAGTGATCATTGTAGACTTTGCAACGCTTGGTTGATACTTTAGGTAAGTATATGGCCAGCTTTCGCATCATAAATCTAAATAAAATTGTCGTAATGTATTGGTGCTATAAATATTGAACGATTAGATTGATTAGTGTTGGTAATTGCTTGTCAAGCATCTAGGGTGGCCATGAAATCACGGCGGAGTTCCGGTTACAACGGGACTTGCCTACATACTTGCCTATATCGATGACATATTATATTAAGTATAACTACAGAAATGTTAAATAAAAACCAGTCAGGAGTATGTCAGGCTTCCGTATTTTCAATCGTAATTCGGAAACATTTAAACAGATCAAGTTCAAACTATTTTTGTTATTATTATTATTTTTGTCATAGTCGCCACGCTTGGCAGGCGGATTGGCGATCGCAGGAGCTGTTGATACAGTTTTACGGACGCTACTACCCATCCGTCCCTTTGGCGCCTATTATGAGCTAAATATTTAGTGTAAATTCAGAACAAATGATGAAGAGAAAGACGCAGAGAAGATGGCAGATGGAGAGGAGACCACGGACTAGCAAGCGCAGCGTAGGACGTCCACCTACAAGATGAACAGACGACCTCATTAAGGTCGCTGGAAGACGCTGGATGCAGGTCGCTTCCAACCGGTACATGTGGAGGTCCAAGGGGAAGGCCTATGTTCAGCAGTGGACGACTTATGGCTAAGATGATGATGATGATGACAGAACAAATAATATCTTATTTTTATGTATCGATCTCGCACAATTAAACTAAACACCCTAAATAAAACCACACTGTGCTATTCTTTGCAACCAGATGTGTATCTGAGTGGTGGTCCATTGTTTCCTATTGTCAATGATTTCTCTTCGTAAACTTCATTGAAGTCCTCGCACTATTGTTGGCTAAGGTTTTTAATGATGTCACAATATTTTGTGACAATTGCTTTTCTTACCTTTCACTTGAAAGTTATTGATTAGATTTTAAAACTCTTATAGTTTCTACCATTTTATATACCATTGGATAAATGATTACAATTAATTTTAATGTAAGATGTAAGAACTCACAATCGCTAAATGGATGGAGTACGCGTTCTGCACCTGTCAATCTTTATATTAATTGCTATATTTAAAACTATGTTAGTAAAAGGAATGCAGTTCTTGTACCTACATAAATAATAAAAACCGTGCCGTGTGATGCCGGCTGACTAGAATAGCACCACCCCATCTCCTTCCGCGTGTTTCGTAAGAGGCGACAAAGGGAAAAATGCTACGGACGGACAGCAGCGTCCATCGAAACCCAATCTACAGCTACTGCGGTCGCCAACCCGCCTGCCAAGCGTGGCGGCTATGGCAAATGTGGGAGGCCTATGTCCAGCAGTGGACTGCATACAGCTGAAATGTATGTATGATAAAAAAAAATGTAAATAAAGTAGGTACCTAACGACAACAAAACATTGATTAATTTTTCAATGACGCTGTAAGTACTTATTGTGGTACGACGGATAATTATCGTGTGACTTTAACCAGTTGTGTCAGCGATGGCATATATATATGTAGTTACAACCCCTTACAGTAACAAACCTTTTTTAACGACATTTATATTTAAGTACATACAATTAAGGTATTTGTTTTGTTTATAGGTGCCTCTGAATCAATAGGTTCTCTATCTTTATTAAAACAAATTTCGTCTTTTCTGTGAATAATAGTTAATGGCTTATTTGATTACAACTTATGCTTTTGTGATGTGGGGTTACATAAGACCTTTTTAGTGGATTGTGTTGATATTTTATAGAATTAAATAATTTGTACTCTGTAAAGCTGTATAATATATTTTCTGCCCCAAGGGCCATAGACTCTCCGGGCTACGTATATTGTCCATTGCCACTTCAACAGTGCGACTCTACTAGGTTTTTTTGTAGAACCTACGTACTCGTAATTTAAATTTAATACCAACATGGAGTACAAAAAATAGCATAGCCATACGCTTGACATTAGCTACCCCCTGGGCAGTTCGGAGCACACTTCACGCCCGCGACTGTTTGCAACTCTATGAAGACGTTTTCATTGGACTCATTGTTATATGAAGTGTCTATGAGAGCGAGTGATTGCCCACAAACCATTAATAAATGGTTTCGCAAGGTGTGGTCCTGAATAGACAGGATGGTTGCTATCTTACCGCCTAGTGCGTTATGCATCACTTTCGCTCTCGTATACTTATTAGTACGTGACAGATATGGCACTAACGACATAACCCGTTCGGGTTAGCTTACCTAGGATAGCTTGTATTTAGGTACTTTTATTACAATTATTGGGATTCCTAGAAAAATATGCTGCATTTTATTCACCTAGCTGGTTCTAACGATAATATTTTCTACTGAAACAACGTTACCTATTTTTGTCAGTTATTAAATAGGACTTCTGGTTTTAGTAATGTTTATCGATTTTAACTAGTCATTTCTATAAAGTTTATCGGATACTTAAATACAACAAAATGCCATACAAGAATATTCTTTTCTAAGTTTTTCTGGATTGCTAGATTGCTAAATCTGTTAGTTTTTATAGTCCAATAAATATTTTTTAATTTCAGAATTTCTATATATAACAACTGCTTAATCAAACATGCACTTATCACTTATGAACACTAAAAAAACATGCAATCTCAATCAACACCATTCAAATTTGCCAATGACCCAAATTCTAGCAACCAGCCGCAAAAAATCGCACGTTTGCAAAAAAAAAAGATAGATTACATCACTAGCGCCACGTGGTCCGGGCTCCATGTTTGGACACTTGGCCCTCCATTAGGGCGCGCACCCCCGCGGCTCGCATTCTTGCCCCAAGCCTTGGTTTGTCAACTGACACATTAGCCAAGGTGTTCGCCACGATGGTGGTCTAGTTTTTTGCGCGCGCCCACACTGTTAATTGGTGACAATTGTGATCACCAACCGCTCGGGCGAAGAGAGATGTTTCCACACAGCAGATGGTTGATAATGACTGTTTTCATGGGTGCTGTTTGTTTGAAAATTGTTTCATTCTACTATTTAATGAACCCTTATTTTTTTAAGTAAACATGTTTATAATAACTTTAGTTGCTTCCTATTATTAAATACGAGTATTTCTTATGTAAGCTAATCAATTTTAGGGGGTATGCTCCATTTAAAGATTTTGCTGATACAGGAATAATTACAGCAAGATATCTATATAGTTTCTTTTCATATATCGTTATATTGTACTGGTAATATTTTTAATTAAACATATATTTTCTCAATGAGGGCGATTTGTACAATAATGAATTATTGACATAATAAATATAGTATACATAATAAAATAAGTATTTGGTATGAGCCACACTTTTTGTAAGAAACACATATATTATCACTCTTATCACTATCAGAGACAAAATCTGACTATCTTACATGCATTTTACTTAGTAACACTTATTTAGCTATGTATCGATGGACCATTGCAACATGTATGTACCTACAAACGTAAATAGCTCCATTCCAGTAAGCTTTAAGTACCTTTCTACCAATTATAAGGCCACATGCACACTGCAGTTTTTCTACGCGTACTTACGATCTATTCTCGTCTCATCAAGGGTTATGGATTCGGCGGCTTTAACCATAAAGATAATGTCCAGGAGCCGCTGGCTAAGAGATCTGGCGCCAGTCACCCGACACCGGCACCAGTGGCGGCGTTTTACTGTGCACTAAGTGTTAGTTACGGGGAGACTCGTGTTAATCTCTCGAGATTACGGGTACTGAAACACAGAACGCTCTCTGAAAACTCGTATTACCGAGTGAACTATTAAATGACTTAAGTATAACCAACTGAAATAGATATTAGATACAGTCAGCAATGTCAGCATCAATAGTAACGTATGAAACAAAGAGCCAAAATTATCTGCCATCCTGTGTATTTATTTACAAATGAGATATATTCTACAGTTCGAGTTTTAAAGTTTATATCGATTTCAATTGGTAAACACGCAGAAATCTGTCTCTTTTTGTGAAGCCATTGAACAACGGTAGATACTTTTGGTTGACTGGTTCATACGCTACTATTGATATTGGCTGTACCTACCTACAAATTTTAAAAAGAGATGTATGATAATAATCGGGTCGTTCTTAACATGTAATGACGATTGCATTTCCAATGTTCCAAGTTTTGCCTTATTCGTTAAAACTAAACATACCTACGGTAATTTACGAGTAGGTAGAGTATAGTACAATAATAATATTTAATCAATTAGAAATAGAAGACACTAGAGCATATAAGACATTAATACAGAGTTACAGAAAAAAAATTATAGATTATTATAGCTTTCTGTTAGGTAACAACAGCGGGATATCTTCCACAGACAACCTTCAAATAGCGAAACGGCGGCTAAAACGGAGTAAACGGACAGCGACAAAAAATACCACCAGAGCGTCTACCGTGGTTGACATTTTATCATATATCGCGCTATCCGTAACTTTCGCACTCACATACTTGTTAGAGAGTGACAGATATCGTGACAAGTGATAAAAAGCCGACCAGGTTAGGCTAGCAGTTAGAAAATATCTTATCAAATGCGAAAAAGTCTTACAATATTATAGTTAGTCGTACTTGACCATGTGAGATGTAAATCGATGCATCGATGAACCCGGCTCGATTATGTTTGATCGCGGTTTAAGCACCCTACTACCTACCCGCAGCGGGCCTTTGTTCCAACCGCTCTCACACTACCGTCAGCAAACTCATCAAGTTTACTTATATTTATAATTTCAGTATAAAATTCTCCTATTAACAAAAAAAATGATATAGACAACTTCTAATTATATGTCATTTCAAATACTTAGTACCTAAGTTTTTAAATTAACATAAAATAAACACTTTGTGTCTGAATTCCTATTTACTTCTTAACTTGCCAAAATACTTGGAGTAGGTATTTGGAAACAAAATGTTGAGTTTACTTAGTACAGCCGAGTTTGACTCTATGTAACTTTAAAAAGGTGCAATTTAAAAATGGGGGAGAAATTAAAATTGTTTGTACCATTTGTAGTTGACGCCTCTAACATAAGTGTCATCGTATAATATAATTATAAACACAATCTCATCATTAATGATATTTAAAAAACTGAATGTACTGATTTATTTATACCGCAAGCATTTTCGTAATCTTGCAACATTCTTAAATGATATTTATTATTAGAAAAATCTTTCTAATACGAGTTTTCTATGACGTGAATCCAATTTGCCAGTAAGCTACCAAGTGTTGATGTTGTTTCCTGACCCTATACTGCAATATGGTTGAAATCTGCTCCCGAGCTGTGTTGAGCAGTTTTTTGCAAATTCGGCGGCGATCAGTCTCGCCTATTATAGCGAGCCGCTGTAACGATATCATTTTATTGCCAAGAAATGATTGTTGCGAAATAGAACCAAGAATGAGGAAGTAAATAAATATTCATATGGAAATGTCATAGATAAGTTGTAACATATATTTGAATGCCGAGAAATGATTGTTACGAAATAGAACCAAAAATAAATGGGTAAGTAATTCATATGACTGTTACTGAAAGGTGTTATGAAGAGCATTTCAGGAATATTTAATATGCGGTTATGACTAATACGTATGTTTGATGCTGTTAGATGGTGGAGGTGGTATAACACTTATTATAAGGTAGGTACTCAGTATACCTATATCAATATAAACATGCTGCTGAATACTAATCATTTTGCTACCATCTATTTAGTTGATGAAAGGTGCTATATTTACTAAGAATCTGGTACATTTCTAATTAAGAAACAACATTTGAGTCAACTAAATTGTATTATGCCTACAAACAAAATGCCGCCGGATTTTCACCCTTTCGCATAAAGCCGTCTTTATTCCCAATCGAAGCTACCTAATTACCTCGCCGACCGGGGTTGGTGTTGATGAAACATCGTTTTTGCGCGCAGATTCGCGGTAGTGGCGTTATAGCGCATAAACGGGGCCCTTAATGACGCTAAATATATTGCTCACAGGAATCCGCTTCGTACAGCGCATGAGAGCGAGCGGCTTAATTGTTTTAAACGTTCAAGGAGTCAATTACTAGGACGCGAACACGGCGACACCTTCTGTCGAGCTTGCCGTGCGGGAAGCAATTAGCTAAGTACGTGTACTTGCTCACTTAGAAAGCGTAACTTTCGTTCTGTCGTGAGGATTAAAGCAGATATGTTATAAGTAATTTTCTCCCGGGTGACCATGACAATAGATGGCTAAAGTGAACAGGTTCCACCTATCAAAAAATGCAATCGGAGCTACTTATCAATTCCACAAGTATAGGTACCTCCAAATTGTCAATTTTTGCTATTGCTTGGCATAATTAGAACTCTACCAAAATCTAAACTGCGACCACTACTGCGATCGAAAACCCGCCTTTCAAGCGTAGCGATTATGACATTGAACCAACACAATCAGAGATCGCTCCGTACTATGGTCTATAGGTGAGGCCTATGACACTATGTGAAACAGTGCAAATAAACATGGGCCTAGGCTATGAAGCCTATTAGGGGCTAATACGATGCACTATAGTGAGCTAAAATGCAAATGATATTAAAGTTGTGAAGCAAAAATTAAGGGGTTTACGTAATTATGTAATAACTTCGACAATACAACTTGAACGTAGTTACAATAACACCGCCGTAGGCCATAGTGTACCAAAACAAAACCGGGAAATCGAAAAGCCCTCGTGCCCATGCGTGCAAAATTTGAGCGATACGGTTACCGCCGCGTGGGCCGCCTAATGGCCATTTGCTCTCATTGATTAAAGCAGACGAGCAATAAAATGCGTCAGTGCTCGTAAACTGGCACTCGAAGCTGCGCTACCGGCGCCCGTGCTTCAAAGAGCCGCCGACAAAGAGGCCGCGCGCTCCCAGCCCTGTCAACACAGTCACGGGCCGTTCTAAACGTTTCCCCGGGGCTGAAATTACGAGCGATGAACGTTACAGTCGAATCGATAGCATTTGCATACAAATTTAACCAAAAATAAGGATTTTTCGCATATAATGTGTTATCTATATATTATATGCTTGCATCCTGTTCGAAGCTCTTTAAAGATCGGTCAAGGCTCATCGCTAACCTCACAGAAACCTTAAAAGTTAAACGCTCCAAATGCCTGCATACCTATACAATTTTCATACAATGTATGGACGTGTCGAATGTACATAATGGTGCCTTTTTTAACCGATCTGATATACTATGTATACACAAAAAAAAACAATTAAAGAAGTAGTATTGCAAACTTATATGTGACAATTCGTCAGAATGAACTTTCTTTAATGTACTTCAAAATCGTAAAAAATAACAACAAAGAAGTGCCTCCCGGACAAAACACTGGGCGTGTTAGTGTAAGCGTTTCATACACGCCGGGATAATCCGGCTGGAGTGTGCCCAAAAACTGCGGCGTCTCAAGATGGCAGTTTTAATTAGTCGTATTAGCACTGAGCCCCTTATTAATAGGTCGATTAGTTGCGGGCGGCTAGCGGTGCAGCGCAGGACTCCGAGCCTCCAGACTTGCCGGATCTCGCAAGATTACCCAACATACTGAAGCAATTCGGAGCCAGTTGCGGAAATAAGAACAATATAAAATAAACTGCCAAAACTTTCTACTGTTGCATATGCTCCAAAAAGACATGACTGAGCAAAATGGAAGGTTAGTTAATTTCGTATAAACGACTATATTTGTTTGCATGTCTATTGTACTCTCCGCATCCTGCTTAATCGGACAGATTTTGTCAATTATACGAATATAATAAGAAGAATATCAAACTTGACAACTTTTATATATCATTTCATTGATACTTGGTAGGTATGTGTACTCATTACTGAAACAAAATTCACCTGTTCCTTACACAGTCCAGCAGCAGCTACTTCAACCGTTTCATAAGCTGCTTTGCAAATGATATTTACCATCAGTCAGAGAGTGAGCGGCCGATAGCACCGACACCTCGCAGATTTATGGACCGGCAGATATCGCGGATATTTCCAGACAAATTGATATTTTCAGCCCGCTCCATCACGTGGCTATGAACTCCCAACACTCTCAAGTAGGCACTTTATGCTCGGTGGAACACCAATTGGTTTACTGTTTCAGTGCCAATACAGTGAATTTGTTCTAGTGAGAATCATGATTCATACATTTGTGCAATTTAAATCATATGTAGTCATTTATTGAGTACTAAGTAATTCATTATTTAAATTTTTAGGTTAGCTTTTTAGCTCAGCTTTTCACATTTTGGCGTTTAGGAGGTGTAAGTGTAGGGCCCGCAGAACAATTTATTCTGTTCCGTAGTAGCGGAAGGTACTTCCTAATGGTGAGAATGGCTAACATGAATGCCTCAAAGCTTCGTATGCGTTTTTTGGTTATGTAAATTCTAAAGTTTAACTTTACTTGTATTTGCGTTTATTTCAATTAATTAACTGCTTTTAGATCAATTTACAAATACGTATGGCCCTTTTCAGTACCGACTTTCCTGTACTAATTTAATAATAACCGCATCAGATGTGAATATTTTTCAAGTGGGCATGAGAGCCGCACGCGCCGGCTGAGTCAGCGAGGTAAGTGCTGCCCGCAATTAAGATTGTACGATGAAGACACATGCTGAAGTATTTTCTAATTACGTACACCATCAATCACGGCTCAGCCAGACCAGGCCAGAACACCGCCAATCAAGTAATTGCATCGCGTGCATTGGCTTTTCGGTCCTCGATAATAATAGGCATTTTATTGCCCCTAATGGAGTCTCTAGGGCCGCCCGGCTAAATGATCGGCATTTGGTATCCGTCGCTACTTTTAATTTAGACTAATATTCGTATGCAGTAAACACTCATGAGTGACGAAGCTCCCTAACCGTGTTTTTCTAATCAATTAAGGCATCGATTCTTCCGATATTGCAAGTTAATGGAAATTTGATATTGTTGAGTGTCTATCATGTTGATTGATTTTAAAATGTAACACGCAACTGTTTGTGGCCTCGTGCGACGGCATATCGGTTGTTTCTAATTTATAATCGGCTTGTAGCAGCGGCATTTTTGTATGTCAGCTAGATACTTTGACAGGGTAGGGGCATAACGAAACAGATTTCAATTTGTGGCATGCCGGCAGCGAGCGGGCGCGTCTCACAATAGAGGTGATGGTGCACGGACAGGTGGGTGACGGCCGCCCGCGCTGCCTTCATAGTCTCACCTCGCGCTGAACAACCGCCTCATATAAACCATCATAAGCTTGATCTCGAAATACGTAATAAAATGTTATCGAGAACACTGGTTAGATTGTCTTAGCATTGAGTAAAAGCGATGGAAACAACAGTTTTGATCTCGGCAGACACCCAGGCGAGTCGAGACGGCGTTGTGTGTGATCGATCGATATTTCCACTTTCATATTCCTACATCATTCCACGCGGTCTATAAGCTGATGGAAGCACAGATATTGTAATTAACCCGTATTCTCTTCAGCGTAACACATCGTAACGTAACCGCTGACCTTGTTTACCAAATAGCGAACAATGCTTTCGTTTTGCAATGCAAACTGAAGTTCATCAATCATCATTCATCAAAGGCCTGAGATTACTCAGATCTCGACCTATTACACAAGTCACTTTCAGTAATAAACTGCTTATAAATGTTTATAAATCATTATAAATTGAGTAGAATGGCGTGCAAATACGTCATTTATTTTATTGGTTTAGTTTGAGCCTCGATAAAAAGGTGAGATTAAATTTAAGGAAGCATTTGAATATTATTATTCGCCAAGATATATTATCGATCTCGCCAGAAACAGTACGACTTAGGCCCCAAAATAAGCTAAATAAGATAGATGGTTCGCGCGTACGAGTTCAACAATCGAGAATCAATTGTTTAGTTCTTGTTTAGTCAGATCACCCATCAAACTGGACAGCAAACAACTGTCAGTTCATTTCAAACTTGGCCGCTAAACTATCAAATTAAGGAGCTCGGTGATTTCGTACTGTAACAATTATATTGACTAATTATGTAACCTACTCGAGGAAGTTACGTAACTGTTTTATTAGCAAGCTGTTTCTAATGTTTTCCAAGAAAATCCTGAAAAAATCCTGCTTGTTCTTTCCATCTCCTGAAATCTAAGACTTATATATGGGCTCATTTTACTATTCTTCCAATAAAAAAAGTGCCCTAAAAAACTGTGTTTTATTACGTCGCGGTGAAGGTAGTATGAGCTTTTTTTTTTATTCGCGTGACATCTTGAAAATTTCAATTTTCTGTGAAAATATAAAACATACCTAGTATTTATTATCAGGATCTAACAAGTGCTTCTGAGTGGAAACAGCCCAGAAGATGGAAGTCGTAGGATTTTTGGAATACAAAATAAAATATGTATACCCGAGTCGTGAGTTCGATTCTCGCCCGGGGCAGTTGATTTTTTAATTTTTCCTTCATTTCTAAGAATTATATTTTCTTTAGCAGACGTTTCTGCTTAAATATAAAATATACACATTTTTTATTAATATATTTTATTTTATTTATTTAGTTATATGACGCATTGCTTTTGTACTGTAGGTAATGTTATGTTAATTTATTTGAAATTATAATTATAAATAACATTATACCTAAGGTCCGAAGTGCCAATCCAAAACAATGTTCCTTCCATAGTAGTCTGTGTGAATAGAACATCGGTAAATCATGATCAGCGATGATGGCGATGCGATGTCAGATTAGGCCGCGACCGGCTTTGTACCGGCCACTGCCGCCGCCATGGCCGGCGCTGAAAGATGGCATAACATTGCTGTTCAGTCAGTTAGTTAGGCAATCTATCAGGAGCCATTGTTTTTCTATCATTGTTGATCCCTTGATCATGACTGAGCATTACTTGGAAATTCCATAGCGGAATTTAGTCGAGTAACAAGTTACCACGGTACTGTTTGGTGAACAACACAACAGCGCTTACTGATATTTATAATAAGCGTTATTAGTGATATAGCATGTTCACCATGAATATCAAGTGGAAATTTTACGCTATGATGCCAAAAATTTAATTAACTGTAATGACAACTGGGTCCAAAATCAGAATGTGATGCTGGGTCCTTATTTTACAATTTAACGGAATAATAACTGTTTTATTGCCATTGTTTTAGTGGGAATTTAATTCTGACAATATTCTACTTGGTCTTAAGATAGTGAAAAAACATCTTAGGTACATATATGCGTAATTATGATGTGAGTATGTCATTTACGGCCAATGTGTATAGCGGTGTCGTCACTTGGTGTGTCGTTATCGAGAGCAAGATTTAATAACTGACGGGATCTGATGTTTAACGAAATAAGTTTATCGTACAGCTGTATCTACCTACTCGTATTATAAAGAGTTAGGCTATAAGTATTTACTACTGCAACTATACACTGCCTTGACATAAATAAAGTGCTCTGATGCCTTATACCAGTTCTACCAATAACCATACGACGCGCTAACAGAATAAAGCAATTTAGTCCACCTACTTCTATTTTTCCCCTAGCACGGGGCATCACTAACAAACATCCTCGGGGCTAAATTAGGGATTACCGGGGCCGGTGCCGAAGCCGCAATTACTAGCAGCTTTGCGTTCCAATACTGAGACCCAACCCTGGCGGCATTGCCACCGCTTACCAAGTGCGAGTACATGACTATATGTTCAATACAATGTATGGAACACTGAGTTCTTTCAAATCACACAACGAATTTTATGCAATTTCCATCAATAGACGGAGTGACTTAAGCCACTAGTGTACATGCCACCAAACGAACTCGCAGATAAGCAATGAAAACTGTTCAATTTGTTGAATTTCAATGGAAAGACCTGTGACCTACTCGTTTAGGTACACACATCTATAGATATTAAAGCATGTTGTGATATCTTATCTACAATAAACTAAAATATGTATCAAGACTGTGTTCGGAACTGTACAATCTGTGCATTAGTTTTACAAAGTGTTCTCATTTTACACATTCATTGTTCTAATCTCCGAACCGAGAGATCAAGTTAGAATCCCCGGAGCTAGAGCCGCCGGGTCGCGCTCGCCTGAGGAACACACGACTAGCTGCCTACTAATCGCAAGGGTCATTCGAGCCACATCCTTAATCTAAGCTTAGATGATACGTGACTTCGTTTGAAAAGGATCTAAATCGTTATGTCATAACTTAAATTACTATTTGTATTGCGAGTAGTTGTATAAATTTTGCAAGCCCTTTCTTAGTGTGCTGTCAACAAGAGTAGACACCTACCTCTATTTTTATTACTTTAGTTATGTCCGTTTCATTATCATTATGCATTTAATTTCTCTTAGAAATCTAGAGATATTCTTTCTATCAATAGAGTATTTACGAAAGTGGAGAAAAACATATTTCATTTAATTAAAACTGTGCCAATCGAAAAAAGTGGGTCCAGAAGTTACTTGTAGTAAAGTTTAACCTTTTGAACGCCAAGCACCACTAAAGTGGTCGCGTGATGTCGTGCCTGCCACGCCACCGACCACTAAAGTGGCTATGGCGGACGCTGTCAAAGCAATTGTCCTGCTGACAGATAAGGTTTATATTTGTTCTTTACAAGTCATACCATGGCGTACACGTCACATTTTGACGCGAGAGGAAAAGGGTTCAAAAGGTTAAAATGAATGATTAGCAATGAAATACATTATTAACCGTCAATAATTATTTATGACAGACCACAAACAGCTACAGAATATAGTAGCTTCCCTCAACCCGACTTCAAACGCGCTAACTTTATACGTTATTAAAAACTATTAATATTGGATTATAACTTTTATTTTTAGTACAAAACATGAGTCGACCGACAATTGTCATGAAATTTTGTCGTCGGAGTTCACATCAAGTTTAAGCATCTTGTCGGCACGGACCAAAGCTTTTTTTACAATAGAGAGGCATCAGTAAGCGGCTAAAACGTCGGTAATCCGTCAGTAAGCGATATGACACGCGAGCCACACGGGACAATAGTACATTATATCTACTCGTACAGTCACCTGCATATATGCTACAAATAATCTGTGATGGCGACGAGTATTGTTTAACTATTAGCTTTTAGATGTTTTCTTACAAATAACTCGTAATAGAAAATGGATTAAAAGTAGTCCGAAATGTTTCGTTTAGCATAATCCACTGTTTGTATCTTGGCTTTTTCTTCGTGGTGGCTTACACACACACTGTGTTTGGGATTTATGAGTAACATAGTATGTTGTAGTGACTGAAGTAACAATGGACATCGATAGAAAAATATACTTTTTAGGCGGAATTCATTGAAAAGTGTTAATTGTAACAAACAAAATAAAACTGTATTTATTTCAATTATAATAAATATTACTTTTTTTTACCTGTCATCAATTCATAAGTTTTCGTTTTAATCGAATTTATGCAAAGAAAGATCATTTTCATTTAAATCTACTTCTCTACATTCGACTGTACCAACAACTCGCCCCAGGCACCTTCTCGCCACAGAAAATGAAGACTAGTTTTAACAAGTTGTAATATGAGAAGAGAATGCAGAAATTGCATATTAGCTCAGGTTGTTATTTTTAAACCGCGTATTCTCACTTGTCCAAAAGCTCTCGCCGCTTGAGCATTTTTCTGCTTAACATTTATGTGATATTGGCTTAACTTTTACTTACATCTCGATTAAAATAAAAAAATACCCTAGGTACGTCGTGACAGACTCGAACTGGCGACTCCGGGAGTTTCCGGAATTTCCATTTTTTCTTTATTTCAAAGCATTATGATATGTTAGCAGACTTCTCAGCTTCATAACAGTTAAATTGTATTATTTACAATATTTTGACGACAGGTTTGGCTTAATGGGTAGTCTCTGCCTATGAAGCCGATGGTCCTGGGTTAAAATCCCGGTATTTAATTGTGTGATGAGCACACAATTAAATGCTCACGCGCCATGGCGCATATAGTCAGAACTCAGGAACAAATATTGCTCCTGAGTCATGGGCGTTTTATAGTCAATTTGTGTAAGAATGTCCTGTAATGTTTATTTATTTATCAATTTATCATATTTTATCCATTACACTGTAATGGTTAATTGTAATTCTAAGGGTGTAAAGCAAGTGTTTGTACCTAATACAGTCGCCATCAGATATATCGGAGCTTCGGAGGTTGCACTTTTACGCCTTGACAATGGCGTTGTTCAGATATTAATGAACACCTCCGCAGCTCCGATACATTTGATGGCGACTGTACTTGTACTTACAAAAAAATTTTTTTGCAAATTTCACATAGCCTCACCAATTAACTGGCTACATTTAATACGTATCGTGTGCCGAATCACAACAACTTTTCACGACACGCTCTTGTCGTTCCAATTTCGACATAGTCCGTCGATCATCGTACCTGTGGGCACTTTCGATATCCTTTTTTATAATACGCTCCATCGTTATATCGAATACGCGTGGGTATTATAAAATGATTTCCCATTATAAAATGATTAACATCGATTTTCTGGCATAACAACACGATTTCTTCTCATAAGTATGGACACTTTCGGCGAACGGTGGCTGACTAAAGTAATCCTTCATGTAGTTTGACAGCGCAAGCTGCGCGCTCGGAAGAATGGCGGTTATATCTACGCTTGATTTGCTTGAACGTATCAGAAGCTCGGGTTTTATCGGTATTGCCCTATGCACTAATCAAAAATGGTATACATGTATATACTCACATAGAGTTGAAATAAAATGTGTATCAAACAGTTCCTATTTAAAATTACCGTTACGCGTCGGTTAGTTATTAGGACGTTCCTACGCACAAAATCGTTAATAAAAAAGTGTTGTATGTTATTGGTTTTGTATCATATAGGTAGGTACCTATTGAGTCGTGAAATAAGACGCGAAATGAATATGGTTTTTGGGCAATTATTCTGATTAGTGACTATTTCTATGATGGTGAATTTTGAAGCGCAATTCGGTGTTTGCTGTGTAGGTAGGTAGGTACCTAGACTCTTTTGTTTGACAGATTTAGCAAAAAAAATCCCGTATTTGGTAGAAGCAGTTTTAAGCTGATCTGACACACATCAGCTTCCACCGTCAACAATTCATTCTTACAACTTTATCATTACTATTAGAGGAACATACCTAATTATTTACCTATGACCCATAATCAGAAGTCAAAAGCATTAAAGACCATAGACCACATTACAAATATTTAATTCCGACGATTTACGCCGACATATTCACGCAACGGGCACCTATAGCAAAATGGACCGAGTGATACAGTCTTTGTTACACAAATAAAGGGAATAACAATTTTACGTCAACTTACTGTCAGTTCTCGGTTCCATATAATACGTCATTGAAAGTAACTGTCACTCAAATGTCAAAATATCACTCGCGTGTATGTTCCGCGGTTAATTTCCCTAAACGTCGGTTGTTCTGATGTAGTCACAACAACAAACATAATGGAAAAATTGAATAGGTGTTTACCGGATAATGCTTTTTGAAATCGTGTTTCTGTACAAAAAAGTTTTGGTATAACATGAGCTATGCGCATTGAAATGATGGATGCGTGTATCATTTATCGACTGATATTTCCATCGAAATCGTACTTTGACAAGTAAAATATAACATGCAGATACATTTTTAGTTTTATCCACAGCCATAAATGGTAAAATCGTACCTAACGTAATCACGCCGCAGTAATGATAACCAATATATGAATATAAATTCTATGACTCTTAACCACCAATAATAAAACGTTCTTAATAGACAGTATCGACTTACAGGAAATTATAGTGTGTATTAGAAAGCTACTGTCTAAATAAAAGTAAAATAAAAGAATAGTAATGATTCAGCTGTTACATATTGGTTACGAGCGGCGGCGTCCGGCAAATTATAGACAAACTCGGGTGGTTATTTTTTCAACGCGCTTGGGTGAGAAATGCATGATTGGGGGCCGGGCCCAGAATGAACAGATTACAGGCCTCGGCCCGGAGACACGCCACCAGCTCTCGCGCGTAATCATTATTTTGACTACAATAAAGTGTTGGTGAACTAAGTTATTGCCACCCGCAGCGTGCTTTTATTATGTTATATTTTATTTTTTTCCTGAATAGAATCAAATGCTTTGCAAATAGTAAATATTAGGCGTTATGTTCATTCAGCTTAGGTATTATGTGGGTATTTAATGTCATTAGATTACTCATTCATTAGATTATGTTTTTTTTATTCAAACACCTATAAGTAGTTGAAACCTACTTATTGCTGTATGTGTTTACAAGAATAAGAAAAAAAAAACAATAATTTTATTATAACTACCAAAATGCGTATTATTTGAAATATTTTCATAACTGACTCTTACGACTTTATCATTCTCCTGTGGCACACATTCAGTAATTGTACTTACGTTTAGTAGGGTTCTAACAAAATTGTCTACCGCTGTTTTAACACGTCGAATATAGCGTTAGCTCATTAACATTTTTATGCAAATTCAAATTTGGATCACAGGTTTAAAATGGGCAAATTAGGAAGGAAATTACAGGGCGGGCGCGCCGATGGCGCGTTGTGCGAGTAACGGCCCGGTGCCGCTGCCGCGCCCGCCCGGCCGCAGCGAACACTCGCAGACAGCTCTCTTAGACCACCGACTATTTTAAACAAAAAAACTATCGTGAGATTTAAACATATTAATTGTATAGAAAAATTAATGACGACCGGTCTGGCCTAGTGGGTAGTGACCCTGCTTATGAAGCCGATTGTCCTGGGTTCGAATTTATTTGTGTGATGAGCACAGATTTTTTTTACCTGAGTCACCACACCAGGGTGTTTTCTATTTATTTAAGTATTTATCTATTATATATATCGTCGTCTAGTACCTACAAGCCTTACTGAACTTACCGTAGGACTAGGTCGATTTTGTAACCTTGTCCCGAAATGTTATTTATAGAAGCGGGTAAGTCACGTTTCACGTCGTCACAAGTTTCATATGACGTAATGTTTTAAATGTTGTATTAACGACAATTTACTTAGTAATGACAATTTTTATTGATTAGGTGTAGGTGTATACATGAAAAACGAATTAAAGATGACTGCTCTATTAAAGTACGCTCCACGAAATTAAACTCACGAGAAATGATAATCCTTTACAAAGCAGATAATCAATCGTGATTGTAACACACAAACAGGATTTGGTATTAGCATGACGTAGATTTCATTTTAATTTGTAGGAATAAACTTAACACCTTTAAACCAATTTAAACCACGCTCGTAATATCTACTTATTATAATTGCGATGCCATATCCAACAAATTAGATTTATATTTATATAGGTATCTAGATAGAATCTAAACCATGTCTAAATATGTTGGTTTAAAGTGCTAAGTTTATTTCTACGAACTAAAATG
Source organism: Grapholita molesta (assembly GCA_022674325.2). Classification (NCBI taxonomy): domain Eukaryota; kingdom Metazoa; phylum Arthropoda; class Insecta; order Lepidoptera; family Tortricidae; genus Grapholita; species Grapholita molesta. The sequence goes on along the minus strand of CP053124.2, from coordinate 13,335,622 downwards.
AAATGTATGTCATTCTAATACCAAATCCTGACGTCCAAAACATATAGCTATTTCGCTGTTTGCTACGCGTATGAGCTATGTATGAAGTGAACCATCTTGACATTATTTATCTATTGTTACTTCGGGCTATGCCATAACTTAGCCTCATATTCGAAAGTGTTAAAATTGACTTAAATGAACTATTAACCTTCAACGGATATCCGAGACGAATAAATTTTGATAGGTGGTTATTTATAGGTAAGAATAAAAATAGTGAAATAAGCGGTCCGAATTCTACCGTTGTGTTACACTTAAAGCTAATATTAAATGTTTTAAAATTCTGCAACATGAGAAAGAAATAAAAAGCGATCGTCAATATGTAGGTAGTTGTTATTAGGCTAAATGAACTATTTTATGTCACTCGTTCCCATGGTTACGATCCCTTGGGTCACTGTTAAAACCATGTGTTGTCTAAAGACAACATTATATTTTGGGATATATTAGTTATCACAAAAATGGATGTTGTCTTTATTATAATTTAGAACATTTAGAACAAGAACAATTACGAGTAATAGCTGATTCACCCTATAGCATTTAACACAAAAAAATTGAGTGGAATAAGTTTTCATGCATGTCAATATTTGTTATGGCATGTGAATTACGTATAAATGATTGCGAGAATGAATATAAATAAATCAATAAGTGCATAACTGCAACACTCGACTACTGTATAGGTGAACTTAACTGAAGGACCATGTCTACGTAATTGTGCAGAGATTCGAATTGAGAGAAATTTGAATACAGAACGCCGACATGCGTGAACGTACACACACGTTACTACTACATAGACTGGGTGTTTCAGCTAAGTTTTTCACCTATTAAGCTACTAAATTGCGGATGTCATTTTCAACATCAAACTTTAACTTAACATGCAATTCTCTTTTTATTGGTTATTTGTCACCAGTGTATTAGTTGGAAACAAATGAACAGGTACGGGGAGCGCTGGGCTGCGGCAGCCGCGCAGATTACAAGGCGCGCGCGTAATAAGGCCCGTCGCCTCCACCCTATACTCAACTTAATGCTCTCGCAATTTCACTCAACATAATGAACACAATAAAAAAACACGTTTTCGGCAGATCCTGAGGGATCTGGCTGTATTAGCGAGTTGTAGCAGCGAATGGTTCAACTGGAATTTTCGGGACTGCGTAAAGTTGTTTTTAAATTGTCCTTTTTTAGGGTTCCGTAGTCAACTAGGAACCCTTATAGTTTCGCCATGTCTGTCCGTCCGTCCGTCCGTCCGCGGATAATCTCAGTGGCCGTTAGCACTACAAAGCTGAAATTTGGTAGTAATATGTATATCAATCACGCCGACAAAGTGCAAAAATCAAAAGTGGAAAAAAATGTTTTTTTAGGGTACCCCCCATATACGTAAAGTGGGGAGTGATTTTTTTCTTCATTCTAATCCTAACGTGTGATATATTGTTGGATAGGTATTTCAAAATGAATTGGGGTTTACTAACATCATTTTTTAATAATGTCAATATTTTCGGAAATAATCGCTCCAGAAGTAAAAAAAAGTGCGTCCCCCCCCCTCTAACTTTTGAACCACAAGTTTCAAAATTATGAAAAAAATCTCAAAAGTAGAACTTTACATAAACTTTCTAGGAAAATTATTTTGAACTTGATAGCTTCAATGGTTTTTGAAAAAATCTATATATATAAAAATGAACCCCTATTTCTCTTGGTCACGCTATAACTTGCGAACGGCATTACCGATTTGGCTAATTTTGGTCTTGAAACATTTGTAGTAGTTCAGGAAAGGTTTAAACGGTGAGAAAGTATGAAAAAAGATCAAGTAATATACTAAAAAACTAAAATATTGTTCCCCCATACAAACTTATCAACTCGAAAAAACTGTAAGCGCCGCAGGATTTCATACATCTTACGCGTTTTTGGTAAAATGGTCTCTGCTTTCACTCGAGAAAGACGGAAGCGCCGCAGGATTGCATGTATCATAGGCTTTTTTGCGAGCAAAATCGGTACTTTATATTATTCCAGCACTAAAGTCGTTAAGGCGATAGTTTCTTACAAATTGTTAATAAATTAGCCCTTATTCCCTAAGATATGGGTGTCAAAATCTCTATTGAATGACAAGACACACTTCCTCACTTCAGGCCCGGTACCGCGAAGATCGAAGTTTGTATATGTCGAGCATTTCTCTTTTACTCCAATTAAGGCGTTAAGAGTGACAGAGACAATCGTCCGAAATTTACGAATATCGTTGTTCGCGGTAGCGCCGCCGTTTTATGTATAATTTCGCGTTTAGTTTTAACCGTAATCGTAAATAAGAATCTGCACTAATATTCATCGCCCAATGCGACCGTCCTATCCGTTGTTTTACTACTTCAGATGGGTATTGAGTGTGAGTGAAGAAAATACGAACATTTCCGAGAAAATACGATAAGAAAGGATTATTCACTACATCTGAGCCCCGAGTGTAAGTTTTTAACGTAACGAAACGTCACCATTAGCGTTAGTTACCCATATTATATCAGTATCACTTACGCATTCGAGACATTTTTACGTCAAAAGAAACTTACACTAGAGCCTCTGTACTTTAAGCTCGCGCGCATAGTTTACTTAATTTGCCGATAGATGTCGCTGGCTGGTTATCACTCCATGTTACAACCCCTTCGTGGTGGGACTGAAATTGACAACATTTTTTCGAATTTTCCATGTACAGTTGAGATCTATAACACTTTTTTTAGTTGTCAGCGTCCTTTGTGGGCCCGTTTTTAGGGTTCTGTACTTAATATTAATATGTCAACAACAATGTATCAAGTAGCCCATTTTTAACTCTTAAGTGGGAACACTTACTGTGACGGACGAAAAACTACGGAACCCTACACTGAGTGTGGCCCGACACGCTCTTGGCCGGTTTTTACTAATTATTATTGATGAAATCAATTATTACTTGATATTTTTTCATTGAAAACAACGGCCTTTACTCACTTGTCACTCGAGTAACATGTTTCGGAGAATATAGGCCTCCATTTTGAAGCACTAAGGGTGTTGAGCGTCCATTCGCCTCGCCGCTCCGAAATATGTCGCGCGACTGACTAAATAAACATGAATAAAGCAGTTATTTTCACTGATAAAATAAGTATACATATAAATATTTTTTTATGTTATTGGCACCTGTGCTAGTTTATATCTAACATTAGCTTTTTTTATTAAGCCCATAGCTTACTATCTCGCGGTGGGACGAGTGCCTAAGGCGAAAGAAAAATATGAAGTCGAGTAAGTTACCTAAGTCTACCTACATTTTCTAAGTTGAATATTACTTACTAAGGAGGAGCTTTATTATGAGACGCTAGTGATGACTCACCTGAGTTATCCGTTTTACGAGTACCACGACCGTACCCTCCGTTTTACGTGGTAGTTTTGTACTAAAAATGCGACAGCATGACACTACTATGTCCAGTCCAGCGAGACGCTTGTCCCAGTCTCCGAATTGATGCTAAAAGCGTTCCATTGATCCCGCCAAATTGTTCCGAGAACCTTAAATTGTTTTCTTACGTATTCCCAACTAATATGAAACGTAAGTATCAATACCAAACTCATTGATATTCAAAGATTCGTGGAAGACCAATGACAGACGGTTGATCTAAGGTTAACTGATTTATAAAGCAACAGAGCACTTTTATAAGGCTTCAAAAAATGTTATCTGTATATAACATATTTAATTTGCTTTCTATATTCTTGTAAGTAGCACGCCTCTAATTGTTATAGTAGTAGGTACCTACTTTAATCTAGACTGGCAAGTGACATACATACAAAGATGAAAAAGTAGTTAACAAACAATTATCAAACTCTTACTCTCGTCTTGATACATACTGTATACTTACATCATAATTTCATAAATCATACATATAGATCCCCTAAGGAAGAAATTGTGAAATTGTAAATAAAACTTACTCTTAATATTATCAAATAATTTAGGAATTAAAAGTTCATTAAATAAATAACAAAGGGATCAATGTTAAATTGCAGAGGAAGTTCGCAGTGAGTAAAAACCGCGGAGTTATCGCTAGCTATTCATTTCTTCCAAACAACCTACACATAGAAAAATATATATATTAATATACTGTATACAAGTATAGCTTCATTAAATAATGAATGTTCAAATTCATGTCGCTTCTGCATAACAAATTTCTTAGGTCTACCGGTTAATAATGTTATCTTGGCAGGTGCTTATACATTGCGTTTATGATACTTCAAATTAAATGCTACCTAAAAGTAATCGCGGCAATGTATATCGTGTCATTTCCGACTCCGGATTTAAGCGATGATACCCGAGAAAAACCGAAGTCTTAACTGATTTTTGTATTGTACAAATACTTACGACAAGTAGGTATAAATAAAATAAAGCCTTTAATACAATTATTTTAACGATAACGATGGCTGTGCTGTAGACCTCCTAAATTTGTAAAAAAAAAGCAAATTACTGTAAAATGGGGTGAGTAGGGATTGCGAGGAGTGTTAGGTTATGAATGGGGAAAGAAGGGATGACAGGGGGGTGAAATGGTTTTTAAAGGCTACTGCTACCTAATGTATTCTTATTTGAGAAAGACCTGTAGTGATATTCATAAGTAAAGAAAAAATCATCTCTGTATGAATTCCGACCTGACCCCAACTACGAGGGACTACGGGGTGAGGTGGGATTTTGTGTTTATAGTTGGGAAGTTATGAAAAAATAACAAACATTTACTATATATACCATTCAGTTTGCATATGTAAAAATAAAATGTTATCGATGTTTGAATGTCAGCTTTGTCCCTACTCACCCCGTTTTACGGTATTCTACAAAACAAAGGCCTTCATTAACTCCGAACATTCCGAAAAACTCCTAAGTTTATCTACATAACCACACGTTAACAAAACATGTAGCCGAGTCGTCCCCGAGTGCGACGCGATAGGCGCTGCATGATAGCGGTGGGGTATGACGACAGTTCACAGCGCAAGCACGGCCTGATAAGCTCTGCAAACTAGAGGCCTACCACGAAGATGATAATTCGCAAATTTCGAGCGGATGTCTCTGTCACACTAATATATGGGAAGTGTCAACCGACTTGAAAATAAAATGATGAATCAAAAGATAATCGGCAAACACAAATCTAAAGTGCGAAATAGTATTACCCATTAAAGGGAATGCTTGCTTCACCTATGTATAGATACAGAGATTGTATTAACTCAAGGTGGTATAGTTAAATTTTATTTTAAAAAATGGGCCTGTCGAGCCATGCTATGGTTCTATAAATTTCGAGACGTAACTATTCAACCGATCATGTTCAAATAATTTTCCTTGAAAGTCATTATTAGGCTGTTTTTTTACTTGGGGTCTATATTTTAGAGACACTTGATTTTATTTAGGCAAACTTTGTAACAATTTATTCTATCACTATTGTTTTTGTAAATTTTTTTTTACGTTACTTTGCGCGTGATTCATTTACAATATGAATACGAGTACCAAAATACAGCTCTCTAGGAAAGAAAATATCAAGATTCCTAGTTGACTACGGACCCCTAAAAATAATCTGCACATTTTTTTATGTCAGAGACTATATATAATTTATTTTTTTACTGCTCAATCTCTACGCTAAACTGACCAAAAAATAGAAAAAATTGATAAGTAGCAAAATTGAATGTTGTGAAAAATTAGGATCAAACGCTAATCTGCAGAAATGCCCAATCACATTGTATCATAGACGGATTTTTAGCAAACCTATTTCTTAACTTTTTTAGTATGTATAAGCCTATTTAATTTTGCCTACAGGTCAAAAAGAGGAAGCTGCTCGTCTCTGCTCTAATTTAGTGTCTGTAAAGATATTAGGTAGACATAATAAGTAAACGAGGTTGTATTGTAGTATGAATTTATAGCTTAATCTGGATAAGGTTTTCGTAAAAATGATTCACATTTCTTTAAACTAGTTCAAAAGTAAAGTGCTTACTTTCTTTGAACAGTAGGCACATATTGTATTCTGCCATCAAAGTATCGAAGTGGACGCTTGCATTCTCGACGAATACTCGTTGTAAAGCAGGCTTAACGCCGATAAAAGGAAGCGGGAAGTAGCAGTGCAGGCAGCAGGCAGTGGGCAGTGGGCAGTGGGCAGTGGGCAGTGGGCAGTGTGTGGGCAGTGGGGGGGCAGGAGAGGCGCCCATCTGATACCGGCTAATACGACGACAATTCGCAGCATCCCGCTTTGTATCCGGCCCTCGCAATCCTATCTTTTATTTTTCTATCGATTGCGCACTTTTAAGAACCCGTGTTATCTGGAAAAATAAAATGACGGTTTGTTTTTTTAACTTACGAAGCGATTCCTACGTACCTAGGCATTAATGCTACATGTAGTAGTAAAGATTTCTTAGTAAAAGCATTTTATGTGTGTGATTGAGCTGCAGTAGTTCTCTGTGTATTTAATATGCTTCAATCAAGTCACTAAACTCACTATGCGACTATGACAATTTGTGTATGTAATGAATGATCTAAGAATGTACCATATTATTTAATGTTTGCGAAATCGGAATAAGTATTGTTCGTACACCCTAATTAAATATCACCTGACGATTAGATGATATGCTGCCCATGGTTTCTATTCCAGATTAATTAATAATGATATCAAAATTTAAAAAACGTGTAAAAAAACATATTACATAATGTCTGATAATGACAGAACAGGAAAAATAATGTGCCTGAATAAATGAATGTTAACCCACTAGTACCCCTTCGTTATCAGTTAATAGATATCTGATAAACTTCATTAAGAAACGAGTTAATGGCCAAATAATAATCGCTTTGCTCTTGATGTAGTTATTCCAAAGGAGATTACCATAATCTATTAACTGTTAACGTCAGAAAGTCAGACGGCAATTTACGGAACTTCCAGAAATCACATTAAACGACAACATCAAACAATAATTTTTGAAAAAGCAATTATCATTATACAGATAGGAGGGTTCGGGGCGATCGCATTAACATCATAAAAGGGGCGAAGTTTGTCTGCGCCCCCGGGACGCCCGTCGGCAAAGAGACAGTTACATATTACGCAATAAAGAGCTGTTCTCGCGAAAGGAAGTGTGAAAATGAACAACATCAAGGGGTTATCTTGAATTACTCACTAAAAACTTATTGCCGGAGCGTTGGCGGGCGTCGCGGAGGTGCGGCGGGGCAGCGGGCGGGGGTGGATTTGCCGCGAACAGATAAGGGCGCGCTATTGGGATCGCGCCGTTCTCATCCAATTACACGGTCGAACGAGCGCGGCGTAGTGCAGATAAAAACGACGTGCCTCCGGCCTCTATCAGCTTGTCGCGATGTCGCGCGGATAACTGCCTGCCTCGCGACGCGACACGCTGTCTTCGGCGCTACGATTCACTTCACCAATTTGCAACATCTAGTTACCATTTAAAAGTACTTGATATCAGATTAACTGAATCACACTTAAAAGCTTTTTACAAAATATCGTTGACCCGCTTTTCGAGACAGATCCTTTCGAAATAAAAAGGGCCTAAATACTTTGGTTGCAAGTTGTTTGTAAGGACATGATTTGAGAAAGCTTAAATAAATAAAATGTTGCATTAGGGGCCGATTGTATTAAAGTCGAAATAATCCGATGCCAAAGTAGTAGGAAAATCGTTTAAAAAAATACAACTTACAAGAAAAAAAATCTTACAAAATGCCTGTTTTGAATCGGCCTAATAGAAATGATTTCAGACAATCATTCAATTGTTGTGCATGGCGTAGGTACAAACAGTTGGCATAAACAATCTCCAGGAAGCAATCTAAGTCGGAGCGCTGAGGGAATTGCCGGCCGCGCCGTGCGGGCCGCGTCTAGATTCAATTTCCACCAACCATCGCCACGGGACTCACGGGAGCGCATCTCAAAGTCATGCTAGCAAGCACCTTCATTTCGTGAAGACTCCATAAGCTAAGAAACAACTAGGTACGCTACAGAGAGAGTAATGGCGCGAATCGATTACATTTCTTTTTCTCTTCCAAAGGGCTTATTCTATCGCAATTCGATGTACGGCTTCCCAAGTACCATAATTCCCGTCTTAGGCTTAATAGCACCGTAACCTAATAAATAACAGTGACATTTGTTTTCGGTACTAAGCCCCACCCTCTGTCACAATAGAACCCAATCCGACAGCGTGGCCGCCGCCGCCGTATGTAAATAGTTTACCGAAAGTCGCCGCTCGTCCATCACGCGTTGTCACATAAATTATGCCGCGGCGAATCCGCGGTCGAATCATTGTTTGACTTTTATCTTATTACGTACATCTCCCGATTTTGTTCGCGTCATATTTCTTGTGACTTATCGGCCTTTATCTATCGTTTTGTGGCGAGTAGCGCTATCGATCACTCCATGCCCGGACCTGGCCGACAAATTCGTCTCCGAATATTTTTAGTGGATTAGGCGAACCGTCTGTGTCGGTGAGCGGCGGGTCACCGCGATGACTAATGCGTCTCCGAGATTATGTGGAGCGCGAGTTGTCGCTTATCAGATGGTTGCCCGAGGTCCAGAGGCGACTCGAGCCTTCTGTCGAAAGCGGCACCCGAGCGGTGGGCGCCCGCCGCGCGCACTATATATCGCCACCGTCTGCTCCTTTATGACTAATGATTCATCTTCTGAAATATCTTAGAATTATTCTTCATCGGTCGTGGCAATAAATTAAGTCACGCACATGACTCTTAAGGAATGACGATTCGTTTCATATTTAAATACACATGCCTCGATCACGACTTGCACTTATTCACTTCAGATGTATCAAGGCGATTCGATGCATACTTTTAGTTTGGCATTTTGTACATAAGATGTCGTTGGGTGCAATAACGCCAGTTAATACTGAGTGACAAATGGCCGGCAGCGGGAACAGTAGTCCGCGACACCCGACACCTCGGTGGCATTCCCAGGTTCCGCCTTAAATTAATGAAAACATCCATCCATAAAGACCCATACGCCTCTGCGTTCTTATGAATGAGATTCCAACCCGAGCTCGAATCCTTTTTTATGATAACCATAAATTAAACGACCAATTTCCAGCGAGTGTCACAGCACGGATAAAGGAATCATTTTTATAATATCCTCAGCGCTTAACAAGGGTACAAATAATGCCCACGCATATTCACGCGGCTATAAGTTGGGATCAGGCGCGGCCACTGACTGCTAAACTGTTAATATAAATAATGAACTGTGTTATGGGCTGGCTGGTAGCTGCAGGACAGCGTTAACTAACAGCCTTTTTGTTAGCGGACTCGTAACTCAGGATTGTTCGGAGCGCCGGTGGTCGGCGTAAGAGCGCGGCTCCGCGTGCAAATCTGCAGTCGCTGTTTAAACATTATAACAAGTTCATACATATTATTATAGTACCTGTGTAATCCATTAATAGGCCTCTATACTACTATTAGAGAATCAAAAATAAGCTTACGAATTTTTGACAGGGTGTCCTCTTGATTGCATCGATATTGTACGTTACGTAGTATATATGTACTTTCTCATATCTTCAAATTAAGATATAAGGATAAGTATGTCCTTATATCTTGAGTATTTTTTCTGGCAAGGAAAATAAAAACAGAAGTACATATAAGAAGAATGGGATCATTTTATTGAGGATCGTTTATAACCTTCTATTGCTAAATAAGCGGAAACTGCTAAAAATACCAAAAAGCGGATGATTTTATTGAACAATATTTTTTTATTTGGGCAATATACAATTCTCGAAGATGGCTTTATAGTGCTAATTTTTTATTCGAAGCCCGTCACAGTACGAGGTCTGGGTCTGTTTGTCCAAAACCTCTAAATTTAATAAAACAGTATTGTTGACTTTCCTGTTTTACAAAGCATGCATGCATGTGTATAATGTTCTGTATAATATTGTATAAAGGACAAGTAGAAAATCGATCAACCGATCCGATTTTCAGCAGATATCACGCTTCAAAACTGGAGGTTACTAGTTGAAAACAAGTAACGTGTTTATAAAAACTTACACACGAATTATAAAAGGTAAGAACTTTAGTTTTGGTAAATCTAATCATCTTAAACACTCTCTAATATAGGTACTACTTAGTTACAAACGGATAAGCTCACGTGTAATTATATCGCACTAGGCGACATGTTTCGGGTAAGCTCTGGTGCCCATCTACAAGCCGAGTCAGGACACACCGATCGCGTTGAGGGTGTATCGCTCACTCCTTTTCGCAATTGTACTCTGTAATATAGTCCACATTAAACCAACATTACATACGAGTACTATTAGGGATGGGGTATTTATTTATGATGTATATTCCAAATTTTGAGTTCTTTCTGGATGTAAATGGGCCATTGTATTTTAATAAAAAATGTGTCCCAAGCTTTTTTTATTCCATTCCGTTAGTATTTTTCATACATTTATATGACGGTAACGGAACGGAATTAATAAAAAAAGTACGAAAATTTTGGGACACATTTTTTCTCCTATCAGGCTCAAAAGACTGAGTAAAAACCACACAAACAAATCCAAATTTAAAAAAAAAGTTAAGTATACAGCTTTAAATAAAATGACCCAAATTAAGTAGATACTGCGTTGTTCATAGTACAGTAGGTAGTAAGACCTAAAGGGTATAGCCGGGTAAGTATGGCAAAACTGCCCTTAGCGAAAAAAAGAATTTCCTTTTACTGGATTATTAAACTATACATATGTAGTGCTTTCACCGAAAATTAAGCCTCAAATCCTTCAGGTTAAGAAAAAAAACGCATAAAAAGAAAAAAACATTTTTATTTTTTTTTAGCCAAAGTACTTATCCGATTTCTTTGTAATTTGGATATGTTGTAAATAAAATGAAGGTCGCTTTTAAGAAAAAATAATAATTATTATATCTTGAAAAAAAAATAAAAAAAATAAGTTACCAATTTTCAAAAAATAAAAAAAAATATGTACGAGATTGCGACAATTACCTAATTTACATATTTTATGTAGAATTTAATAAAGTTTAACATATATTTTTTTTAATAACTAAAATTTGGATTAACGGTGTGAAAAACTTGAATTTGTAACAACCCATTACGCTTTCTCTTCATACAAGCAAAGTCAAGTTGACAATGAAGTAACTATATTTGGGACGCAATCTTAACGAATTTGAATTTAGAATGTAACGTTTTGTACTCGTACTATAAGTTGCTTTTGCGGCTACGGGCTTTTAATTTCTCATGCATATATTTGTATTATTTTGCAGTTGTATCAGGTATTCAAATTGTAGCAATATCACAGACGGCGTAATAATTCATTTACCAAAATAATATTTGTCATATATAATCAGGACACTTTAAAGACACTAACTTTTAATAACTTGTACGTACAAATACACTCAGATCTCAAAACTTCGATACGAAATAAGTGCTAATAATATATACATACATTGTATTATTACCTCATTACCTATCACAACAAAACTTGTTTCTGAATTGTAAATATTACACACTGTAAATATTAAATTCATAACTTTTAATAATTCAAACTTTAATAAAATTACTCCTCAATCATCATCACTATGTGATTGGATAGGCACATTTAATCCGTCATTTTTAAAAAGCGTAGTTAGTTTTTCATTCGGCCGTGGAATTTTTGATAGAAATCTACCGAAAGACAAAATAGTTATTTGTTATACAAGGGTGCAAAATTGTATTTTAACTGCGAGTGTGGGATTGAAACACGAGCAAGCGAATGGAGTCTATAGTTTAACCACGAGCAAAGCGAGTGGTTTTAAAATAGAATCCTGTGCGTAGCGAGTGTTTCCACGGCCGAATGAAAAACTAACTACGCTTTTTAAAAATGACGGATTAAATGTGCCTATCCAATCAGATAGTGATGATGATTGAGGAGTAATTTTATTAAAGTTTGAATTATTAAAAGTTATGAATTTAATATTTACAGTGTGTAATATTTACAATTCAGAAACAAGTTTTGTTGTGATAGGTAATGAGGTAATAATACAATGTATGTATATATTATTAGCACTTATTTCGTATCGAAGTTTTGAGATCTGAGTGTATCTGTACGTACAAGTTATTAAAAGTTAGTGTCTTTAAAGTGTCCTGATTATATATGACAAATATTATTTTGGTAAATGAATTATTACGCCGTCTGTGATATTGCTACAATTTGAATAGCTGATACAACTGCAAAATAATACAAATATATGCATGAGAAATTAAAAGCCCGTAGCCGCAAAAGCAACTTATAGTACGAGTACAAAACGTTACATTCTAAATTCAAATTCGTTAAGATTGCGTCCCAAATATAGTTACTTCATTGTCAACTTGACTTTGCTTGTATGAAGAGAAAGTGGGTTGTTACAAATTCAAGTATTTCACACCGTTAATCCAAATTTTAGTTATTAAAAAAAATATATGTTAAACTTTATTAAATTCTACATAAAATATGTAAATTAGGTAATTGTCGCAATCTCGTACATATTTTTTTTTATTTTTTGAAAATTGTTCTCATTTTATTTTTTTATTTTTTTTCAAGATATAATAATTATTTTTTTTCTAAAAAGCAACCTTAATTTTATTTACAACATATCCAAATTACAAAGAAATCGGATAAGTACTTTGGCTAAAAAAAAATTATTTTTTTTTTCTTTTTATGCGTTTTTTTTCTTAACCTGAAGGATTTGAGGCTTAATTTTCGCTGAAAGCACTACATATGTAAAGGTTAATAATCCAGTAAAAGGAAATTCTTTTTTTCGCTAAGGGCAGTTTTGCCATAATTACCCGGCTATACCCTTAGTGAACCCTTCATAATAGTATGAGGTAGCGTTTGTGATAAAGGTGACGGCGTAATGCTCTGAAACTTTTATATGGGTTTGTACAAAGAAATCCTATTCCGCTCATCTGGGCAGTAGAAACGTGGTCGTGCGACATATTATATGTGACTGCGCGGTACGACAGCCCTTCATTACCGGTGACCTATAACTACTCACTCGTACGTACTTTCTCGAATTGCCGGCTGTCATATTTAAGATCGGCTTCCTCATCCCTCAGATGGTTGGCAGTCCTCAACTGCGCGTATTCCAGAACCTTTTTGTCTTGCACAACAAAACTGTAGAATGAACGCCTGCGGCCTTCCTGTAGACCGATATATACGACTTCTAAACATTAACCTTTTCGCCGCCACGTCAAAAAATTCTGAAGTGCGTCACACGCCAAAGGTTTTTGTAAGCAAGCGAAAATAAACGTCACATCTCAGTACGTACCTCCAAGGCCTCGACCTGATATCAAATTGTGGCGTGTGAGGCACGAAATGTTCAGCGTTCATATCAAGTCAGTGGCGGCGAAAGGGTTAAAGAAAAGAACGTACCCTCATATAAAAGGCTGGCAACGTACTTTGTGGTGGTGGCAATGCGTCTGCTCGTTTGCCTTCTACGTCATAAAAAACACTTTAAGGCAATGTTTTACGCGCCACCATCCGCGGTTCCTCCCACGCGATATGCCATAAGAGATGCAGAGGACTATATTCCTATCGCTCACCATGCTCGCAAACCTGCATGGCTGCAACCTTATGACTCTTATATGGACGAAGCGTAATACTGGACCACAACTTTGCACGGTTCTCTTGGCAAGCGATAGGAACCAGGATTTACAACCTGCACGTGTGACTTATGTCGCTCGGTGCCCTTTGAGGCCCTAGGCATTCTTAAACGGAAGCGTGTCACTATGAAAACCCTAGAGACTTCGCTAGGAATTATGAGGACCACACGGTAAACTATACCTCTCGCCTTTCTTGTGTACCTAGACCATAAGGAATAAGCGTTAAAATATATATTTTTTTAAACTTGTCTATATATAGGTAAATACTATATAGTATTGAGTGAAATACTATACTTTTTTAATGAAAGCATTGACTTTAGCGTTGGAATCTGAAGCGGATGGTCACCGGTTCGGTCCTCGTTCGACACTAAAGTGTCCATGTAAATGATTAAGTGTTAAGTTACGATGTCCACAGGCGCGCGCAGCAGGCCCCGGCCCATTCAATATTATATTACTTTACCACACCACACCTCGCATCGACAAGCGAAGATGTTATCGCTCCGGAATGTTATAAAATTGAATATTTCCCATATATTACCTAATACGCTTACCCCTGCAGCGTATATGCGTCTTCCGCACGATCCACGTGCCTCTACCCACAAATTTAACGTTTTACGATACATTTTATAACGAATAGAGATATTATTTAGTTTCTTCGTCGACATGACAACGAATATTGTTAACTTTCGGCTCATCAAGTATTATGTTCTTAGAATGAAACTTCCTGACTGACTTTTGTTATCTATGTATGTTATTCAAATTCCGAATGCATGTGTCTGAAAAAGATAGTAAAGTATTTATATTTTTTTATTTATTTTAGTAGTAAAACATTGGTCAAGTAGGTATAGGTAGGTATTATTATTTCGTCAAATCTACGGATCAAGGAATAGTTATTCGTGCAACAAGAGAGGAAAGTTGTTTTTTCTTGCGGGTGTTTATTTTGAGTCCCGAATAAGCGAAAGATTCTATAATTGAATCACGAGCGTAGCGAGTGATTCTAGTGTTAGAATCTTGAGCGTAGCGAGGCACTCAAAAACACGAGATGTAAAATGGCTTTACTCTCGTGTGACACATACAACTTTTCACCTCAGTAGTAAGAACATATTAAAGGTTAAATAAGTTGCCAAAAATGTAATTTTTAGTACAAGCTTTTATTGCCGACTGTACTTTTTTCACAATCGTCCTCTAAAGGATTCTAATGAGCCTAAAACACCACGGGTTTATCTTGTGTATTTTAGGAGTTGCTTTTGTTACCTTTTGGTTCCAGCGTCAGATCAGATCAGTGGCACCATAATATTGCATTGTAACCGAACTTACATAATTGTTCTAAATTTCAGCTCAATCGGTTAAAGATGTCGGCTTCAAAATATAGTTGCAAGATTCCATCCGGATAAATATACATATACATACATCAAGTTAAATAAAATCTTGTAAAAAAAATTACATCAAGTTAACCACATTCATTTGAGTGTTTTATCTGCAACTGCACTGGCTTCATAACTTAATATTTTGTTTAAATATTTTTTATTTTAAAATATGTACATTTCTCATTTTTAATATTTGATTAATTTGTGAGGGTCTGAACGTGTTAGTTAGTGGTGTTTAGGGAGTCCATTATGTCCTAGTATAATAGATAGATACATATAAATACTTAAATACATAGAAAACACCCATGCCTTAGGAACATATCTGTGCTCATCACACAAATAAATGGCCTGACTGGGATTCGAACCCAGGACCACCGGCTTCATAGGCAGGGTCATTACCTACTAGGCCAGACCGGTCGTCAATTAAAAAGCTACTTTGTCTCACTCCCTGGAGTGACGAAAGTAGCAACTTTCCTCACTCCCTAAGTGTGAGGAAAGTCGCACTTTCCTCACTCCCTGGAGTGAGGAAAGTAGACATGTTCGAGCTGCTGAGGTGAAAAGAGAATTGCCTTTTGACACTAAACGTATAAACTAAACTACAGTGTATTTAGTTTCGACCAAATAAAATCATTAATTTATACAGACATACGTCGCTAAGTTAAATAAGACAGGAGAGATGTCTCAAACATAATATTTTATTTCCATGCTATCATTTAGATATTTAAACACATTTGAATAAATAATCAGTACCTGCAACTATTTACTAAACTTTAGTGTCAATCGACCGTATTTACTCGTACTTAAATATAAAGTATATCTATCCAATACCCGTGGCGCACTCATTAATGTTAAGTTTGCAAAATAATTGTTCGTTTAACATCCTATTTGGGTAAACAAACGAGTCGTTGGTTTATCCATTGCCGAAACAATCAGCCCACATAAACACGAGCCAAGACATAAACAACACAACCTATCGAACTTGACGCCCGCAGTGACACAGCGTCAGTCCCTCGCCCTATTTGGTTTTCAAATTGAATCAAATGTATAAACAATCCAGGTTTTAAATAATTGCACCATCAAAAACCAATGAAGAGTTTTCGGAGTGTTTAAGATTCTCGCTTTTTTATAGTTCCTTATTAGTCGCACCTTGATTGACTATTTATCGGTCGGAGATGTAGTTAAGGTAACCGGGGCATTGCAGATGGCTCCGGATGTTGTGTGATTAGCTATTTGATAGCTAAAACATTGCTCTGCGGGGGGCGACTAGTTAGCACGCCAAAATCTTTTCACCGCCTACGTTAAACGTAGATATCTCAACGGGACACCGTTTCTCAGGTTTTGTGGAATCGATGATGATATTTGAATAACGAACGCTATATAATACAAACTAATGTAAGCCAACTGCAATGTGACGAAAATATCAAACAAAAATTATTTATTTATTCCGGTACCTGGATATCGTTAATATTAGGAACCCTAGTTGTGGATTATGGAAGGTATATTTTTAAAGGTAAGGTTACTATTCTACGTTAAGTCATTCACGTTATGTTTAACATTTAACATCACCAAGATTGGCATAGGGTCATCATATATATAATTATGCGATAAAAACATAACTAGCATATAAGATTTTAACTATTCAGATACCCACAGGAATGCCGATTTATGTTTTAATCAGTATTTATGAAGCAGGGTTGATAAGTGTTTACAAGACAACAAAGCTTGTTAACTGAGATACTAAGCAGTTTTTCGAAATCCAAAATTCACTACGTTATTCTAAGTAATTGCCGTCATAGTTGCTTTTACGTTGCTACTTAAAGCTGCCCTCACATTAAAGGGAATTCTCTATTTTAATTCTACAAGCAAAGATGAGTTAGGTTAGCTACTAGATTTCTATCCCATCAGCTTCTCTATCCGCGCAACGATAACTAGCGGCACATTCGATTTTTTTTTTAATTTGGAAAGCGCGAAGCGGTGTGATTTTATTGGTGCAGGTTTTATATCAGAGAGCGAGTGTGTCGCACCGAATATCAATTAATAGGCGTTGGGGCGCGCGGAGCTGCAAAAGTGTAAAGTGCAGTGAGGCGGGGGGCGTTACGTAAATCACGGCGGAGTAAATCGACAGCGCTGAAATGGGGGTATTTCACATTGCTTACCCATATAGTATTCGGCTGAAACTCTGGATTTGAGTTCAATAAAAAAAAACTATTGTGATCTGCGGCTGCTTTCCTCAGAACCTAACACGAGGCACTGTCTAAACCGAAGGAAAGGGAAGGAAAAGAACCTTGAGATGTCGTGTAGCTTCACTAAGAAAACGTTTTTAATTTTCCCTTCAAATGTGAGAAAGGGTATAAAAGTTTAATCGATTTACACTCGGACGAAGTCGCGGGCAGGGGCTTGTACTCAAATAATATGAACGAGTATTTATACTTAATAGGAGTATTTATACTTAAGAGACAAATAGGAAATCATTTTTACAATTGAAGTATTGCTAGTGTTAAGAAACTATGATAAATAAATATTAATTGAGTTTGAAATGCTAAATACCTACATGTTAATTTACAATATTCCCTAGATTAAAAAGAATTCTAACAATTTACAGATAGCTGTAATATTACTTAAAAAATCACAAACTATAGAGTTCACAGGACAATTTGAGATCTAGGTAATTACAGATTTAAACTTTCACGGTTTGTACACATTATCATACATGAACGGGACTTAACCGCGTAGGTATATTAACTTTAAAATTTACCTCCGACGTATCGAAGACGACGTTGTCCTCGTGGTCTCGGATTAAGACTAGACTGGTCAGTCTTAATCCGAGACCACTATAATAATAGGTAAGTACAGTCAGCAGCAAAAGTGGCTAAGCGTTTGAAGTGTTCAAAATGACCTACACGCGCTCTTATTCTCTTGACAATAGAGACGTGTTGACCTCATTTTGAACACCACAAACGCTTAGCCACTTCTGCTGTTGACTGTACTTGTGAAATCAATAAGGGGTGTAATACACTATGCATATACCTGGTGTCTATGGTACTTAAAAACTGAGCAATCAGACATATCCCTAAAACAATTCATAATGGGGTACAATAGAGGATTACAATTTTAACTTAAAACGTTACATTTCAGTGCTGTAATACAAAAAAGTTACACAGTTAACAGTTACCAGAATATATTTAAATATAATAGTTGTAAAAAAGAGGATGGAACCTTGCGTAAGATACCATCAACTGGCGCTCAATCACGACAAAGTGAAGTATTAGTAGTAGTAGTGCCCGAGCATTTATGTTACATAGTAGTAAAACTATGTAACGGGCTACGACGTAGCGCAACTAGCGTAGCTTAGTACTCGCAACAGCTTGAGTTGAGACGCATTCGTAAAACAATCGCTAGTTTTTACAACATGTGTATCGAGCTAATAGTTCTGAAATATTGCCCATTTCTATGTATTCTAAACCAGAATTGCAAAGAAAAAAAACAATGTTAGAATTTACTCTAAACTAACCGTACCTACTTGACTACAAATTAAACTACATAACGTTACCCAATTAGCGTGAAACTCTGTTTCGTGATGGCGATTAAGCATAAAATCTGTATAAAAATATTTTTCACCTCACTCGCTCGGAAAACCTTAGTTTATAGCGCGAAATCTGCGTGGAAAAGCCTATTTTATCCGCTAGCGTGCAAAAGTCATTTGAATTTCGAAGCCGATGATTATAATTCTCTGTGGTGCATGTAATTTTTTTTTAAGTATAAAACTCCTTCAACGCGTACTAACTGGCGAGCTACCGCGAAAAACGATATTCGTAAATTTCGGACGATTGTCTCTGTCACTTTCATTGGAGTAAAAGAGAAAGATGCTTGCAATATATAATTTCTGAACGCAACCGAAAAAATTTTTTTTTAAGTTTTAGGTTATCACAATTCATGTAAATTTGTCGAATTTTTCCTGTGCTAAGCTGAAAATGAATGATTCTAGTAGCGATGGCGATATGATTTCCCTGAAAAATCACACGATAAGTTTTGTCTTGTTTTTCTTGCCGCTCGAATTTTCCTCGCTGTAGTGAGGTGAAAAATTGTGTGTTCCGCATGACTGCAAAATTATTTGGCGTCTCGTGTCTTGAAAGCCTCGCTACGCTCAGGAATCTATCTTTGAACCTTCTTCTTTGAAATTCTTAGTTTCCTTCGCTTGCTCAGCTTTCAATTTCAACACTAGCGCCAAATAACCACTTTGCAGCCTTGCATAACAAATAACTATTATTTGCACTAAATCTACGTATTTATTCAATAGGTAGATTTGGTGCTTGTTTGATAATAAATATCTAATTGCTAATTGACTTTTTTGAAAACTCCCACAATAGATATACCTATACTTGATTTCTAGGTACGAGTACTATTATATCGATACATCATCAATAACTAGGTAAGTAACAATTCTATTTCCACGCAAGCAAGCGGCCGTTACCGTCACATGGACACAGACCGAAGCGCGGCCATTAAAAATTTGAGTGGCTAAAACTCGTCGTTTGGCAGCGGTCGCCAAGCAAAACGTACGAGAGTGCGTCAGGCACTACGTAGGTACGTTACAGTCGATACAGTACAGATGGCACGTGAAAATTATGGCCGTACGGATTTTTCGAGAGCATTAATGCAAATTTATCGAGCAGTGTAGCGCTAATTGCGAGCGACGCGCGCCCGCTGATTGTTTTCTCCTCCAATTTATGGCAACACCTATTGCCGATTTAAAGGTTTAATTGTAAACGATTCACGTGTTTTATTGGATAGTCGGGCTGTATTTATTCGAGTGGCCGGGGCTCTCTGCGGTTCTGTTATTGATTTTCCGACTGTTTGTACCGAGTCAAAGTTTCACTTGTCGTTATCGAAGTGGACTCGACGCGTGACATGATATATTGCAGTTGCAATGTCAAACTAAAATACCCACTGGCGAATGACATTTATAGTGGACGGCGACTGGGATTGCGTGAGAAGTTCTTCAAATAATGGTACAATATTAGTATTTCCTGTATGATATTAAATCAAGAAAATAACAAAAGATAGTAATGACAAGGATTTTTACATTTCACAACATAATATAGGATTATCTGCATCATATCAGATTTAGTTACTTATGTTAGGGAATAAAAGTTGTGAAAGAAATTTTTTTTTTTTTTTTATGACATAGGCGACAAACGAGCAGACGGATTGCCTGGTGGTAAGCAATTACCGTCGCCCATGGGCACCCGCAACACCAGGGGAGTCACAAGCGCGTTGCCGGCCTTTAAGGGGGGTTGGAGCTCTGGGAACCTTACTCACCATCAGGAACACAACACTACAGACTTGAAAGGTAGCAGTGCTATTATGGCTGTGGTCTTCTGTAAGGAGGAGGTACTTCCCCAGTTGGGCTGCTCCAGATTCAAGCGTGATGGTCATCGCTGTGCCCTACCTCTCATTGTTGGACGTAGTTTAGGGACATACCCGGGTCCACAAGACAATTTTCTTCTAGAGAGCGTCTCCCCTATGGCGAATAAAACATGATTCTACAACAGTATCCAAAAAATGTGGTGTCATTAACCGTCAAAGAAACTCCGAGGAGGTGTTTATAAATTAAGTGACGTCACATCGGAGCGGTCAACAAATTTAAGTGCGAGCCGGGGGCGTCCCGAGTTTTCGCGCGAGTTTTCCGCGCCGGGGGCGGCGGAACTTCGCCCATTATTATTTTACGCGGGCAACAAGCGGCGCGATAATATCCCGCGCTTCAGCCCGCCCCGCTTAAGACTCGCTTTAATGGCCGAACGTGTCTTCTTACTTTTCCTTTAATAGGTGTAATAACTTAAAAAGCGAAATTTGGATAAAGTCCCGATGCCGCCAGGAACATCGCGACCACTGGAGCCGGTGGCTACTTAGGTGAGATTTAAGTAGGTACCTACTTTAATTTATACTGAGTGAACTGGAATCTGATTCTACTATTTAAAAACACGATAAAATTTCGATTGTTATTGTTTTAAACATTGAATGAACGTCGTAATGAATGATATAAGCATATAATATAACTAATATTGTGCAAGAAACCTCTTCATATTTTATTTTTAAAGAAGGTATCTGGTAACTTGATAGTCTGCCATATTTGTTTTAAAGCTTTATCGTAACTATCATAAGTAAAGTTCATAGCTGTAAATAAAATATCGATTAGCAATCACTTAATTTATTCAGTTCTACCTAAAATGTTCCTAAGTCCAAATATTGTATTCTTTCCTTTAATTAGTTAACAATGTCCGTGGATTAGATAAGTAAAACCGAAGCCTTAACGTGTAATGGGGCCCGGTGATACCCACGTCACGGCGACTTGCGGCGTGTGCCGTGTTTGCCCGGCAGCTTAGCTAGGTGTAAGCTGGGTCGGGTATCTCGCACTTCGTCCCGTAAATCAATCCCGTCCGTCTCAGGCGACGCGGCAAAAATAAAAGGTCGCTGGGGTTCCGTGGTGCAGCCCAGGCCAGTGGGTCAGCATTCTGTAATTGTCACTTCGAGAAGGAACAGTTACATACTAATGATAACCGTTTAAGAGGCCGTAGTCGATGGTCGGACGTCGTGGTTTTATCAAATTTCACTCGTTTTTCATACAAACTGAAATAACTATGAAGATTTCCTTTAGTTTATCATGAAAAGACTATATAAAGTTGAAGAAGATGAAGATTGGAAGGTAATATATGATTTCTATGAAATCATAAATACATACAAATTAATATAAACCTTGGAATTTGAGTTGGCGTATGGATGGAGTGAGTTAATGAAGTAAATGAAGCACTTTTTGCAATTTTACCATATTTTTTAAAACATAGGTATACCTACCTTGTTTTAAAGGGTAATACCGGTTACCGAAGTAGGTATTTATAACTCATATTTATAAGTTACATTTGTTTTTACAAAAGATGTATATATTATACATATAAGAGTGAACTTTCCTTACTTTACTTACTACGTAACATAAACTATGTATATGTGTGGAAATTAAAAGAAATAATCAAAAATCAGACAGAAAGTTTTGCACGAATCTTCTTCGCAATAACAAGCTTTGTAAGAATCGTGTTTTAGCATTTTGGAGTATTAGGCATGTTTATTGGACTAAATGTATGTTTGCAATAACAATACAAAAATATATTTAATAGCGATTTCCGTTTTCAAATCAGTAGGTATGTCGTAATGGTTTTACGGCTTGATATGGTTAAATACCTATACCAATAACGGAATTGTTACCCAATACATATTTAAAAAGCGAAGTGTTGGGCAAGTGTAATATCAAATGCTTTTTTAAAAATACAATTAATATTAAAGTACGTTCCGTAAAATTGAACCTACTGACCCTACTGTTATTTTGTCAACTGCAGTCTTGCTCTAAGTACCACGGAGTCGCCACTGAAATCCGCTTACACACACGGTTTAGTAACAATATATCTACTGGATCGACCGGAGCCAGCGTGTGAAATACAACGGAGCCTTGTCCTTCAGGTGTCTACTGTAAACGCCGCTGACGAAGACACATGGGTATACGTTTATGTGTTTTTAAATCAAACGGTGTCTATAATTTATATATCTAATTTTCAATATAAAATCTTGTATATGGTACTTGTCGTGCGGTGCCGGCTGACCAGAATAGCACCACACCATCTCCTCCCGCGGGTGTCGTACAAGCGGCGACAAAAGGAAAAAACCGACGGATGGGCAGCAGCGTATGTCGAAACCCAATCAAGTATCAACACATACTGAAGTCGCAAACCCGCCTGCCAGGCGTGGCAACTATGGCAAATACCCAAGATGATAAAAGTCACCTTAGGGGGAGACCCATGTCCAGCAGTGAACGATTTACGTCTGAAATTAAGATTATGATGATTGCATAGGTACTCAATTTATAGTCTACCTACGCCGAAATATTTTTTTTTGAGTTTTAGTATGTTACCAGATTCATGTAGGTACTCACCTCACCGATCTAATATTTACATAACATTACCAACGGAAGGTTCTACAATATCAATTACCAATCGCATTGTGGATAAAAAGCAATTTCCACAGAGTTGCGCAAACAAATAATGGGAAGTTATTTACCGACAGGCTTTCTCGTGTCATGCGACACAGCACGAGTTATGGAATAGATGAGTTGACAGTCCATTGTCTGGTAAATTATTCACGAAAACTATTCGTCGCTCCAAATCTTCGACGAGATCGTGCGATATGGGGAATTACACTCGTTTCCATATTACACAGACTTTAATGACAATCGTGACAGCTTTGTATTGACTTTTTCTGAATAATGATGTCGCTTTCACGAAAACGTCAAATTATGAGATATGAATAATATTAAGATCTTTACGATGGATGTTATGTTCAGTTCAGATAAGAAAGCATACCAAACGTCATGTAAATTTAATTCTAAGCGGTCATATTTGGACTGGTAGGTAATTTTCTTTTCTATATATATTTTTTTGTGGTATTTAATTACTGAAATTGTTTGACATGTTTTCTTACAGAATTACGCATGTATGTTTAAGATTTTTTTTTGTAAACTGTTTTGAAAAAATAAGTCCCGCCGAGTTTCTTGCCGGTCATAAAAGTCAAAATACTTCTCGGGTCAGAGGTGTAGGGTTAGAACCGGTGTAGTTTTTATTTTTCTTTTTTTACTTTTGTATTCTCGACGTGTAAAAGTGCCCTTGTGGCTTACTACTGAATAAACGTTTGAGTTTGAGTTTGAGTTTATGAAAGCTTTTTGTATGAACTCAAGCTTGAAATTTATGAAAATTATATTATATTACCTCAGTGTTAAATTAATTTGTATGCATTCATTGATATGTGCAACCATGGAGGCATGGGTTACATTCTAATTGCTTGCAGATACGCGTGTTCGACTCCGCGACCTGGATAAGATACCTACAGATGCTATCGGTGGTAATTTTGACGTTTCTCTAAGGTTAACAAGTGCTTTCTTTAATTGTACTTAAGTAGTGAGTTGGTAGGTGGTTTGTTAGCTCGAGGTCATGCTACAGTGGTTTGCACATGGTCTCTGCTCACCTACGCACGCGCAAGTCAAGAGTGTGGCAGCCAGGGCATCCGGCAGCGCGCGGCCGCGAGCCGTCATTACCCGGCCGACGATTCAATTCGACACATCTTCAGGGTTTCACCTCGCCCAATAATTACCGGCACTATCATTAAGCCGCGTGCACAACAAAACGTAATAACCTTGCAATTAGACGGTGGCTGTCATTAGACTGTAATAGAGTTTCGTACAACAATTTTGTGAGTAAAATCGTCAAGCGTGTCACATTACCGGCGTCCATTAGGGCGTTTACACAACACGGAATTGAAATGAGCAGTCCACAGATTATCGTGATAGACAAACAGAGCTCTTTGTCTCGATAATAACGCCTTATAGGGGGTGTCCTGCCGCCGACTATCGTGTTTCACTTGTTTACCTACCGCGCTCTATCACAATGACAAATTGCTGTGCGCTATGTACCTATTTACGTACCAACGTTTATTTATCACAAAATATAGATTAACTGTAGGATCGTTAAAAAGTAGGTTAAGAAAGGTATTATTAAGTCATTTAGTATATTTTAAATCATTTCAGCCGTAAGTCGTCCACTGCTGGACATAGGCCTCCCCCAAATATAAGTTTGTTGTTGCCAAAGTCGCCACTCTCGGCAGGTTTCGACGGGTGCTGCTGCCTTTGTTTGTTCCCTTTGCCGCTTCTTACGACACCCGCCGGAGGAGATGGGGTGGTGATATTCAAGTCAGCCGGCACCACACGGCATGGCATCATATTTTAAAGCCTAGTGTTAAATTGAAATGCCTTACATTAAATATATCTGTAATAACAGCATTAATAGTTGCCTGTATCTTAATTAAAAGCTATTTATTACATGCATCGAAATTACTCACTAACTATCCCATTAGTAGTCTCCTTTTGCATGGACTAATAAAATAGACATGATGTATAGCCATGTCAAATGGTAAAAGCTGGCATGTTGGTACCTAATGTTGGTAAAGGTACCTACAGGCCGACACGGGCTGTATCGGCCGTCCGATTTCGGCAGGTCGGACGATAATATCCACACGTCGAGAATTAGGATCGTGCCGATAAGATCGTATCGTTCCACGTTAAATAACACGTTTCCTGCAATCATCGTGGTAATTTTAATAAATTATAATTACGATATTCGGCGGCTTTTCAGCCTGTAATGACGGACAACAAAACACCCTGACATTTAAATAACACATATCGCTCTTGATATCCAACTATTATATGATATATTTTACAATGCAAATGTTACCTTGACTAAAATTTATCCTTTTTACTTCAATCTACCTATTTAAAGTCATCCACTAATCGTCATTATTACTCATAAGTCACTGCAACGATTTTTTTACGAATACATTTAATTCGGAATTCTAAAGGCAAATTTAAAAAGCTCCAGATATATGAACTAGAGTTTTTATTTTTATTTCTACCTTATTGATAACCGTTATAATATCGCTATCAACTACATTTCAGTACTAAATATAAGTACTAAGACTATACATATTTTTATAGGTTAGTACAGTCAGCGTCATATAGTTGGTGGCATTCAAAGTAGTCAAATAGTTCGATACACCATATAAATTCTATGGTGTACCGAACTATAAGAGTACTTTGGGTGCTACCAACTATATGACGCTGACTGTACCTACTTCTGAAAATTACCTCACCCTACACGCATTACTTAGTAGGTGAACTGCCTTTAATATATTAATGCAATGAGAATCGTTAATGAAGAAAATTTAACGTGATCGAATCAGAAATGAGTAGATCTGTAGACGAACTAAGGTCACCGATATAGCCCACTGGACTAGCACGCTGAAGTGGCAATGGACCAGCCACATTGTACGCAAAGATGGCCGATGGGGTCGAAAAGTGCTCGAGTAGAGACCACGGACTAGCGAGCGCAGCGTAGGACGTCCATCCAAAAGATAAAGGTCGCCGGAAGACGCTGGTTGCAGGTCGCTTCCAACCGATGCCTATAGAGGCCCAGGGGGTTGGATGTCTTATGGCTGAGATGATGATGAAAATCAGCACATGTCTAATATACCTACTTGTTAAAATTTTGTCAACCCGAGTGCATGAATATGGGCGATATAGTCGTAAATGTGTTGCTCCGCAAACTAAAAATCGGATTAACGTAATCATTTAACTATGACAAGGTTGGCCTCGAAGTTATTTATAAAGTATTTATTATTTATATAAAGGAAAAATTATATCGGATTTTTTTTTTATGACATAGGTGGCATACGAGCAGATGGATTGCCTGATGGTAAGCAATTACCGTCGCCCATGGGCACTCGCAACACCAAGTGAGTCACAAGCGCGTTGCCGACCTATAACTGGGTTGGAGCTCTGGGAACCTTATTCACCATCAGGAACACAACACTACATACCTGAAAGGTAGCAGTGCTATTATGGTTATCAAGGTTTTCAAGAATTCCTACCTGCACTTAATACCTACAACTGACACAAACTCGTTACTCATAGTTAATTAACAATTCTAATTTCCTTAAACTATCCATCTGAAACGTTAGCCGCGGAACTAGGCACTTTATTCCGCGTTAAAAATTAAATTAATTACTGCACCAAACTAGGGACCGATTGAGGCAGATGGTCAACATGGCAGTCGTAATAATCACAATAAATCTCACCCAAAGGTGTTTTATTGGCTGTGAAATGGATTCTGGCGGAATGGTTTTGTTTTAGATTACGAGAAAATGGCAAAATAATGCATTCTTTTATATATATTTTTTTTACAACTTATAACTTTGTTTTATAACAAAAACAACTTTTATAAGGATAGTAATCTTACTGCATCGAAAAGGTGTTACAGATGTTTTAATATCGGCACTAATTTCAACAAAAAATATCAACCTAGCTTCAGTAAATTTGTCGGCATAATGACAGGGTATTGTCTCCTAATTTGTGAACATGTAATGAATAATAGATAGTTACTAATGAGGTTAAATGAAGTCAATTATGGATAGAATGACCTGCAACGGTTGGGGCTAATGTCAGTTACTTTATTGTTTTAGAATACCGCCGCCCTCTAATTCAGTGCATCGCCTGTAATTAAGGGCCAATGGGCCGCAAAAAAACACATCAACTTCACCCCTTTGTGATAACTGCATCTGTGGTCGCCGCGCGGCAAGTCCACATCTAACGGTCTATGCTAGGCAATTTTAAAAGATTTACCCGAAGCCATACTTAATACTCATAGCGTAGCCAATATCACTATCTGTGTATCGCAATAGAGAGTTGAACCCCATAATTCTGCAAATCTGCGCTCCCCTACTTTCGATTGCCAAAACCTTTAGAGAAAAAAGTTGTAACGGCCGTTCAATTACAGTTTAAGATTCCGCACAGAAGCGTCGGCGACCCTAAATTTTTCCCAATTAAATGCAAAACTCGCCTGGACCGGCAATATAAAATTTAACGTCCATACAATTCGCGCAACACAAATTTTTATTACCTTCGCCCTGTAAGTAAGTAAACAAAAAGAACAAATTAGCTCCGGCCTTAGTAGAAGACGTCGTCCGAGCTATATCCCGCCCGGGACACAAGGGTGTAAAAAGTAAAACAATAAGGATTCCGTGCGACTGCGAGGGGATATTTATTGTTAATGAAAATGGAGGGATTTAAACTAACGTCTTGTAACTAAATACCCTCTCACGGTTAAAGCGGGCACTAATTTGGTTTTTACAGCGCGTCCTTAATTTGATTTGGCGGTATCGCGGGCGCACTATTGCCAGTAGCAGCAATTAATTTGGCCGGATTATATTTTTCTCCGGCGCCTTATGGAGCCCCGCACCCCGCGCCCCGCTCGGCACTTGCTTACGCGCCCGCAACACGATCCAGCTGAGCGGAGGAAAAAATAAAATAAAACTTAAGCCCCGTTTAATTTGAAGGGTGGTTCTGGGCTATTAAAGTAACACGCTTATGTATTGCAAATTATATTGAAATTTGTCTTCCATTACTAGGCGTCTTCCTAACACAAATGTTGCCCGCATTACGGCGGGAGATTTTTATTCCAGCACGCCCACCCTTGTCTCCCGCATTTTACGTCGGAAGTTGCTGCTTTTTTTCACTAATTAAAACTCTTCCGCGCCGTTTCCTCTGAGAACCGAGATCCGATCAATTATTTTTTGGGCGGCGTAAGCCATCTCTAAATTTACTGGGCTGTATAAAAACAATTTCGATTCTAAAAAAAAGGGTAGATATTAAAAAGTAATTGATCAAGTAGCTAAGCTTTACGCTCTAAACGACGGCATTCAATTAGCGAACTTTTAAACGAAATAAAAAATGTTAGGGAATATTGGTTGCGGCGTAGTGAGTAAAGAACCCTTTTTCTTTTCTGTACTAATTTCATTTAAATTATGGTAGCTGTACAGTTGGGAAAGCTGCTGAAGATTCCTCGGGAGGGTATTATTTACCGGCCGGTGATCGCTGGAACCTTCGAGATAGAATCACGCGCTCTATTGTTTCGACGACCGACGACAATCACTTTCTGTACAATCACTACTGGGCAATTTCGACATAATATCGTTGATTACTTCAAATTGGCGCTACCTGTAGGGATATTACGTTTTCTTATAATAGAAAGGAAAATTAGATAAACAGGACTTCACTCAAGTTTAGGTACGGTTAGCCAATCGCGATTCGGAGAGCACATATCTCAATTTTTAAGCACTAAAGCGCCGAGTCCTCGTTCTTGTAGTCGGCACGTCACGGACGTGTTATTCATAGTGTTAGATCCGGCGTGTTATTAGTGGCAACACACATTTCCAGACTACGATCTACTTCAATCTGTAAAAAGTAGGTATGAACTGAAGCCATAAGACCTGAGGTACCCGAGGTTTCCTCAGTCGTGCAGCAACTATGTAGGCCGGGCCGCCGGCGAGATGTAAGGGTCGTCGGTCACGTGCGCGATCGCTATTGATTTCCATTTAATTCGACGCGTGCCGGTGGCGAGTGCGCCGCCCGGCCATCAACGACAAATTGCATCCACCTTCGCCGCCTTCATTTCTACTGATTGAGGTGCGATTGATTTCGTCTATTTGCTTGAATTTGTTTTCTATTGTCTTGTTTTTGTTTAGTGGTAATGCGGAAAACGGGATCCGAAAGCGCAATAACATTTTTGAAATACGATGTTGATTTGATATTGATCGGAAATTTAATCTCAATGTATCATGCTTGCAGTTAAGTATTGATGCAACAGATGCTTGTACCTAATAAATAAAGTCAATGTCTTAAAATAAGTTTTTGTCAAAAATAAATAGTTTCTTTCGCATCAAAATGTGTGGTGTACGCGAAAGTGTGACAAGTGGAGTACGAATTAAAAAATGGCTTTGACAGCGTTCGCCATAACCACTTTAGAGGTCGGTGGCGTGGTGTCCCATCACTCGACCATTTTAAGGGTTCTTGGCATTCAAAGTGTTAAATACCTTTATAACATATTAATTTGTAAACAGCAGTAGACATAGAAGTTTCTTATACAGTTTCTTTATACGGTACTTATCGCATCTTATAGAACATAGGTCCTGTATCTGTAGAGAAAATCATTAAAATGATTAAAGTTGTAATAGTGAGTCCACTATATAAGGAAGTCCAGTAAAATAAATCACACAGTCCAATACAATGGAATAAAACGACCTAGCAGTTTTCCCGTCATAGACTTAGAAATGTAAAAACAGCGCCCCTGCATTTGAAAAGCCGTATTTAAACCCCTGCTGTAAACAAGGGTTTTTCAAGATTAACTTTTTTTATATGCGTGTGGCAAATGAACTCCCATAGGGATAAACCACTTTCTATGTAGGTGATTTTTTTGTATAGATGGAGACTTCGCTTTAGGTAAGCAAGTACTAAATAATAAGTCTCAACAGACTTTTGGTATTCATTTATAGATAATTAACACAAGTACAACATGTGAATTTAATAAACACCGCTTCCTAACGTAATGATTACTTTATATTATTTATATGTAATTCTATATACTTACCTGTATTTTTTTAACAGATCGTTATTGGTATAACTAAAAACCAACCAATAATTCGTCATTTTTACATTTTTTTTTTTCTTAATGGTACCTACTTACTAAAAAGGTAGTATATGTTAGTGTGGATAATTTCGTGTCCGAAAAGGTATATAAATGAAATAATTTATCTAATTGCTTAAATATAATTAACAATTACAAATTAATAACGGACATATCGATATTGAATTCCGGTTAAATTGTAAGAAATGAATGCCGATATTATCCCAATTTTATCTGTACAAAAAGCCAACGCTCTACCGTTTTCATTAGTCTGCAACATTTCAGAGCAAGCGAGGCAAGCACGTCCGCGGACAATGCGGCCAAGACAAAGCACTGCCTTCGATTGTGTCCGATGATTGATCAATCAGTACATTAGAAAGGATGGCTTAATTGAGGCAATTCCGTGCGTTTATTTGTACTGACGAACGCGACGGTGGGCCCAAATTGCCTTCTGTAAGTGCAGCTATCGTTGCTGAGGAAGCTACGTGGCTACCTCAAGTGTAGATACCTGCGGGGTAATTACATAGGTAAAGGAATTGATTTGTGTAAGGCATTATTCTCGTTGGATTTTTTGTTTTCAGACTATTAAATTAGGTGAAGTTAGAACAATAAATAAATTATAAATAAATATTTCGGGACAATCTTACACAAATCGACCTAGTCCTACGGTAAGCTCAGTAAGGCTTGTGGTGTAGGTACTAGACGCCGATATATATAATAAATAGATACATATAAATACTTAAATACATAGAAAACATCCATGACTCAGGAACAAATAGGTATCTGTGCTCGGAGAGACAAATTTTAGTATTTTATAATTCCAAATGATATGAAAATCTTAATAATATAATAACACAAAAATGTATATATCTACGTTAATAAGTAAACTGTATAATATGTTAACTACTTAAATAAAATAAATGTATGGTTACAATAAATGTGTACTTAGGTAAGTCCTTAATTTTACCTGTAAATGAACCAATCTTACCCAAATAGTAGTAGTTACTTACTGTACGAGGTAAGTAGGTACAGAGGGTAAAGATATTAATTTAACGATTTAATCTGCATATACTTATGTATACAATAGTTTTATTTCGTTGACAGGTATTTAAAAGTAATGGAATATTATTTTTTAACGTATTTTCGTGTAAGTAGATTTTACAATAGGTAAGTAGTTCATAGGTAATTTTTACAAACTACCTATACCTTGCAATTCTGCAACCTTTAACCTGTATGTACGTAAATTAAGTAATTACGGTAAGTAATTACATGAATTTATAGTGAATCACAGGGACAGTTCGGGAAACATTCGCCAGTCCTACTTCCTGCTACCTAATCGTAAATATTTGATAGGTGCTTATTATCCGCATGCCCGGCCCAGCCCGGTGCTTACGTAGTAAACCAATATCCGCAAAAGGACAAAATATCGCTACAAATAAACGTTTAAGTTTATGGACTTGAAAGATATTACCGATTCGTGGTCTCCTTTTTCTTTAGTTCCCGGTCGGCCATCTTGGCGACATGTGGCGGTAGATTTAGGCGGGAAACGTGCCCCGGTATATTAGATTATGTCGAAATGAATTGAGCGCTACTATTGGATATGTTATTGACGTAGATTTGCGATCGGAGGAACGAACTGATATTTCGTATTGTTATTAAAGGCGCTCCCCGTGGACGTGCGCCGGGTCTCAAGTGCCCCGCCCGATACGGGGCCCTTATGGACCTATCGTTTAGGCCTCTTTATATTTTTCTTATGTAAATACGGTTTCATATCCGATGAGCTTTATTTATGTGGGAATCGTTTTAGCGAGATAAGTCTCTTGTGCTCCAGTGTTCACCTCTCGCGATGCATGTAAATTTTGTTTGTTTGGGGTTACGTATTGATTTATGTTATCCGTTTTACTTAGCTTTGTTTATTTAACTATAATACTAAATACGCTTATTATGATTGATACTCACTGGGTTCTTTCTATTGTTGGCTAATAGAAAATTGCATTAGAAAGTTTTTTTTTTACTTAACAATAATTTAAATACACATTTTTTTTTATAAAATACTCGACTGTGTTTAGGTCTTATTTGTTGCTCCTTTCCTCGTTGATCTTTCTTGTCTATATAAATTGTCAAAATCTAAGTTCAGATGTAAGAGAAGTCGTGTTTAAAAGTAGACGAAGAAGCATTTAAGTATCGCTTCGAGATCAAAGGAGAGGACGGTGCCAGACCGAGTGCTGTGCCTTCAAGGGTTTTGGTGAGGCAAACAGAAGCGCCGGTACAATGTAGGTCGGTCTGGCACAAGTTACATGAAACCTGCTGTTTATAATCACAATTCCCACAAAAAGGGATTACTGTACAGTCAGCGTCATATAGTTCGTAGCATTCAAAGTACTCAAATAGTTCGGTACACCATACTAATTCTATGGTGTACCAAACTTTTTGAGTACTTTGGATGCTACCAAGTATATGACGCTGACTGTACTGAAGGACAATGAACAGGTCACGTACAAACTTCAATAAGGTAAGGCTTTCATCAATCCTGCTTAATTATAGAGCTGGCTTACAAGAAAGTTTTAAAATTGCATAACGTAGGACCATTTTCAGTCTTATATTTTTAGGTTTTTTTTTTTTAATTTATACTACAAAAAGCGGACATTTTATTTATTTCAGTAACTAGAAATATTGTAAGCTGAGTAGTAAACTAAAAAATACGTCGCGAATGCAGAAGGTGCTGAACCAGTTCTAACCAGATCACTTTTAATTATTTTATTTTCGTACATCTATTTCAGATAACCTTATAATATAAATGCCCGGAACACCATTGTTCCGTGTACGGGAAAGACATACAAAAAATAAAATAGTTTTGCTACTAAAACTAGAAAATTGAAATACTTAATACTATAAATCAATTTCTAGTAGGTAAATGAAAAATAAAATAAAATCTGAGTATCATTTCCAAAAGTCTGGAACATTTTTTTAAATCAAATATTTTATACCTACTCGTACACTACTTACATACAAAAATATATATTAAAATTTAACATATTAACTAACAAATCCGCTCGTCAAGTTTACTTACGACACGACACAGCGAGGGCGCGGGCGCGGGCAGCAGCGGCGTGCTTTGATGTCGCGAGGGTAGTTATGGAAATTAATAAAGTGAACGACGTGTAATTGCTTCCGATAGCTTTGCGCCGGCGCATCAGTGCAGGCGCTTAACGAGTAATACAAACTGCTTTAAACGCCTGCGTTCGTTCAATGTTTATAAAGATAAACATTGTATAAAAATATTACAAGATAAATTACCTATACATGCATCAATTAACTAACCTACATATAATTATGTATGTGGTATCAGTGATGTGGAAGATATAAATAACGTCTTTTAGCACAAAATTTTAAAGGTTGGTAAAAGGAATATTTTTGAGAATAATCAAAAAATATTATAACGTCGGAGGTAATTTTTGAAGTTAATATACTCGGTTAAGTCCCGTTTATTTGTAATATATATATATTTTTACTAGATGCTAGCTTTTTATCTTGAACCTTTCGGTGGATCTAGGTAACCTACCTTATGAAATATTCAAACTATGGGTTGAAAGTTCTTAACAGAGGTTGGAATTCTCGTAGCATTTTTTGGCTGTCATAGGGACTTCTAGATAATCGACTTACATAATGTACCTATATCGATAAATATACAGAATAAGATTACGAGTAGAAGTAAACAACACGCAGTCTTATCGCGACTAAGCGATCTCATTTCTAAGAAATTATAAATAGAAGTTAAAATAATATTTTATTGCTTCTTATAAGTCATTTGTGGATTTGCCACTCAAAAGTTATGTAAAAGAGATCGCTCTAAAGCGGTAAGACTGCCTGTTGTTTACCTCTACTTTCAATCTGTTATTTTCTATAATTTATCGATATAATTATGAATATCGGTAGTCGATAAACAAGAAGTCCCTATCCTCCACAATAATGCTACAAGAATTCCGACCTCTGGTGCTAAATATGTGTTTTATTTAACGTCCTATTTTGAAACGGAATGAAATCACAAGTAAGTAGGTACCTACGCATGTAACGTAGGTAAAAAGAGCCACACAAAAACAAAACATCCAAGTGTCTTTCCATCACCAGGTTTTAAAAAGTCAAAGTCTACTCTTATCACAAACATTTAAACAATCGTCCAATTAAGATAGGCACGATTTAATGTTAGCAGTAACCGGAGCACCTGTCAAGTCTGGCGAGCTTTAGGATAGCGTTATCGGCGTGCGCGCACGCGGCGTCTTCAAAGTTTACACCGACGCAGACAGTAGCGCTTTTATGTTCGAGCTTCGAGCTCTTAACTAATTGCCATCTGTTTAAAGCCCACGGTGGCTGCAAGACATGAATGTAGGAAAGAATAATTATTTTGTAATTTTACACCAACATTTCGAAGTAAGAGTTCATTCAAAATATTTCAATAAATACTTTAGCAAAACAGTCTTTCTCTATTTAAATATTTACATAAATACTTTAGCTAAACAATCTGTCAGAGTCTTTTTAAGAGATCGAAATATTACAAGGTTAGGAGTAGCAAGATAACAATAAGAAAAATATTGACAAGTAAAGATTTAATACTGGGTAATAAAGTAAAAAACTGATTAATATTTTATATAAATCAGTACATTTATCGTCAGCAATTTTAACATCTCACAACATTTGAAACATTCCGCTTTCGACCCGACGCAACGAATAAAATAATAACGTTAAAAGAAACCTATCAATAAAACTCAACTTAACGTGTCCCGAAATAAAACACTTTGTTATTAAGTTGACAAGCAACCGTAAAAATGTTCCTTTAAAATGTAAAATAAACAGATCAATCATGTTAAAGTGATCCCACCGGGCTCGCATCGAATCCCCGAAAAGAAGCCTACGTAAGCGTCTATTATAAAGCACAGATGTTACCACAAGACCGATTTATTACCCCGTTCCCCTCTCACAAACGCAATGCAAACTGGACAGAGCAAGATAGAAAATAAATGTGATATGTATTTTTTATTCTTTTTCAAAATAAGAATTGTTCTACATTCGGGAGAGTGATTGACACGCGGTCGCCGGCGGCGCCCCCCGACGCGCGGCAGCAAGCGTTCACAAGATGGCCCTCGCATTATTATCATTTTGTAATTTATTACGCTAATTATGAAACACCCGCATTTAAAAATGAAACAAAGGTATTACAGCGGCCGTTTCTGTCAAAGCTCCGCGGACGTGTAGCGTGCTACTTTTTTGAGCAAATAAATCTAGGAGCGGCCATCAATCAACTTGTCAGATGGACGGGAAGTCCCGTTTCACATTATTATGTACATCCATGATTAAGGCATTTAAAAAAGTAATGAATTCACAATATGTAGGTGTAATATTAACGTAACCCTTTAATTTCTGACGCTGCTGTATAAAAAGGGAAGGGTTCATGTTTGTTACGACGTTATGTACGGGCTGTTGATGAATTAATCTTCTGTGTATTTTAAATATAGTTACATACTCGTACAAGGATATAATCATAAAGCTATATCACCATTGGGACGACGGCGGCTTGTAATTGGGACTGCTACGACGTGAGAAGACTACCCATCGGTCGGTTGCGGCGAGCCGGCCCGCTGCCCGCTGCAATATATACTACCCGTAATTGGAACTTTGACAAGATAACACTACTCCCTAACTAATTATGATACTAACGATACAATCTTTATCTTAAGACAGATGCATAGAGTAACCAGAGTAAGAACACATCCTCATTAAACCAATTCACGTCTTGGAACTAATCTATATTAGTCTTTAGTAAATAGGGATTGTCAAGCCAACTTTAAACTCCCTAAACTCAGTCAATTCTAGATCAGATCTATCGAGCGTGTCAATTTACAGCCAGTTTAACAAATGTACATGCCAACAATCAACAACTAAGCCTAAATACCACCTCGCAATTAATTCTGGTGCCTCCTCCCCTTTCCACAGATATATGGTGAGGGAACCGGCAAATCTATAATATCAACATATAATGTATCTATTAGCAAAAGAACTTTAATATAATAAAACGTCTTATTTTATCGAATAATTTCTTCGTAAATTTTATGTACTATGTTAGTCAAATGTTAAAGGATAATGTTAGCGTAGAACGTAAGTAGGTATATTCGAGTAAGACGGCGCTTGACGCACGTTTCGACGCCTCCCTGGCGGGGTGAGGGTTAAGCCGCACTTGCAATTGAAACATCGCCGCCGAATTTCAAACGGCCCGGCTTAACGCATCCCGCACTCTACTCGATACCCGTCTCCTAACTTGTAATTCGGGGCTTAGGCGCTGAAATAACGGAGATTCACGACTTAAGGAAGAAATCACGAAGTTGAATACCTATTTGTAGAGTTAAACATGCTCGAACACATCACTAGGCATAGATACAACTAATCTGGTATAGGACGGGGTAGGCTCAAGTGGATATGTTATAAACGATGCGGACAGTACAGACAGTTGACACGAGAACAAAACGACTTGCCCGGGCTCGGAAGACGTCACAGGATTCCTGCGTCCACTCCGCAAGACTGCGTGGTCACGAGAGTAATCCTTATTTATGGCAAGACGCCTGCGACGCCTCAGCCGGACCAACTATTTGTCAGGCACTTGCGACCCGCACAGCATCAATCTGTGGTGTTGGCTTAGCGATCTCGACGACGCCTTACAGCTCTCCCAGTGGCCCATCTGTCGAGCACTATCGACATTTCCTATAAGTAAGGATGACAACCACTGACCGCGTTATAAAGAGTGTGACGTGATACACAACTTCATTTATTATCTAACTGGGTAATAAATTTAAAATGGATGTGGCCAACAAAAGTGAAACTGTGTCACCCCCCAAAGCAGTTATTCAACAGAAGCACGGCCGGACAAACAGCCCGGGCCGCAGCCTACTCGTTAGGCGATCACTCTAAATTACTCGCAATATACGCGGGCCATCTCTCATTATTACGACTCTATTTTGGCAAGTCACAACAGCGGGCGTGGTGGTCATTGCGGGCGGTCACCGCTCACCATTATCCGTCTATCGCCCGCTGCAACTTTTTTTCACAACACTGACCAGTGCCCCTATGCGGGGTGCCGTATGAGATAAAATCGTAAATTATAGCCCAATTCCATGGCTGTTAAGACTTGACAGATGAAAAGGCTTATGATGCGGAGACTGTCGGGGCTGAATCGTTAACATTTGAAATAAAATGGGGGTACTTCACTATAGAGACATTTAGTGATGATTAACGTCCACTTACTTTGTTTATGGCGTGGTGGCGAGTACGAGGCTTTTATATGCGAACATTTGAAATTTAACAAAAGATTCTGAGATTACCATAAATAAGTATTCCATATTTTGGGAGTTCACATTTTGAACCAGAGTAACATAATCATGAAATGTTTATCGCCCCTATTGAACATTGTATACAATATTCTCATAATTATAGGGCGTACGCGGTCTACTTGCCTACCTTATAACATTAATAAGTGTAAACACTAGTTTTTATCGAAATTAATTTTATCGAAATTATACTATATAAAATTAATCAAATTTTCTTGTAAAGAGCATTTTTTTAATGGATCGATAGATGCGATAAGATGAGCAGGAGTGTACCTATTATTGGTAATGTTTAATCGTTAAGCATGTAGTGTGGGTGTACTATCGTAACACGGGGCTGTACCGTTGGTGATGCTCAGATATTAATACACATCACTCGTGGTGCATCCGCGTGGCGCCACCACGAACAATATGCCATTACGCACAGAGCAACCAAAGTGAAAACATGGAAATTACACGTACAAAATAATCTTTAATAAGAAATATAAATATTTATTGCTCTCATGTTGTTAATGATGTATCTGGCAGCCTCACCCACATTGACAGCTTTGACGCAAAATAGGACTAAATCAGGGATACAAACTAAAAGAAGTTTGGGTTTAGGTACTAACTCATAGTACCTAAATTATAAGTTATAGGGATCATATATATTTATATATATATGGATCATACATAGACTACCTTAATTTGAAAAACATACACATTTATTTCACATTTATAAACGAAACTTTGGTTTTTATACGTAAGATATATGTCATATATTAAAGAAATAATATATTATAGTATTTACAAGAACAATGTTGCAGATAGGTAGTAATACAATTGATGTAACAATATTTCCTCTGAATCTCAAGCCTTCTCTGTACCCAGAGATAAAC
This sequence comes from Grapholita molesta, assembly GCA_022674325.2. Taxonomy (NCBI): domain Eukaryota; kingdom Metazoa; phylum Arthropoda; class Insecta; order Lepidoptera; family Tortricidae; genus Grapholita; species Grapholita molesta. Next base: position 13,297,296 of record CP053124.2, on the reverse strand, counting down.
AATCAAGCAAGGCAGTAATAGACTGTCGCATCGATGTCCTATGCTACATACCAGGCAACCGTGGCACTGCAAATCAATGACTTTGAACTTTATTCTCCTCACATAAAGTTCATTGAAACTGCAGCAGTAACTCGTACTGTTCAGCTATGTGGGTTTAGCGTCATGTTCAAAATGCGATTATTAAATTAAGGCACTAGGACCGTTGAACGCCGGACCCCCGCCGCTCGGGGCCCATTCTCTTCACCCACAAATATGGTCCACTCGACCGCTACACAGATTCGTGTCGGGATAATATCAATGTTACATTTCGTGTTTGTGTTTGGACTCGAATGATGGAACGGTTAGCGACAACAAATGTCAATAAGGGTGAAGTGGCGTTTAGGGACATGTCGGAAAATAGATGACACTCTTCTGCCAACGTAATTTGAATTTAATATTTAACCATTAAAAAAATCACGGTACATTGTGCTTTTGAAATCAACCGTATCCAATAACATAAATAGTTTTTTCAGTAAGTATAGTAAGTATAGTATTTCAATCTGCTAAATGGTTTGCGTACTTTTACAATGTGTTATACTCGCCAAGAGTATATACTCTTGTATATAAGTATTAAGAAGTATATATATATTTATTAACTTATTATTAATATTAAAACCAATGGTGCAAAAATTCAACACATATCCTACCTAAATTTGCTTTACAGGTTGTATACGTAGGATTTGAACTTAAAGAATAACCTTTTTGCAACGTAGAGTAATATCGTTTAATAATAAGTACATGATTAAGTTTACAAAACCACCATAGACATGTAGGAAAGTTATAGAAAGAAAATTGATTTACAAAATCCTCTTAGCATGGCATGTCATTGGTGTCCATTACACGGTACGGTATACAACAAAAACATTCAATTCATGCTTATAAATACAAATAAACAATCGTGCCTTTACGAGCTATGACAAATCCGAATTACAATCATAACCTTTAACCAGCGCATTCTCGGCGCATTCGGGGCAATAAAATAACTCATGTCCAATTTATGTTAATATAATAAATACTGACATAAATAATTCTGACCGAAGGTCTAGAAGACAATTCAAATTTATGTTAGAAAAGAACTTACTGTCTTAAGTACCGGTAACAAACTCAGATTGAATGATTTGTGCTTGTATATATTGAGCAGCCATATGAGGGAGAACCTGTATAAAACCGAATGCCATGGAAAAACCATAGCAATTGCTTATTTTTTGTTTTGTAATAAATATATTTTACTTTATAAAGGCCATGTCGCTCATTGAAGACAGCCATTACGCTTGGTTAATTAAAATTCATTACATAAGTGTAACACTGATACACGTAATAAATGCTTAATAATTTCACTTGTAACATTAATATTTCTAGCGCCAAAGTAATGCCGTGGGCCACCGTGGCGCAAGAAGAATTAAATATTTACTTACTGGTTTTAATGAAACCATTTCATTAAAGAAATTTCGCTATTGTTATTTCAATTTACATATCTCCGGGCGTTGGGTTACAACAAGTGTTTACGCGAACAAACTTTAACCGCAATAATACGTCATAGCAAATAATTGTTTTGAAATACTGTCATTAAAAAGAAAGAGCGACAAAGCGACAGATGCTCGCGGCCATCTTGCGGCGACGCGGCATTGTCTGTCGCTTCGTGACTTTGTGGTCACAATGTCTCCATTTAAAATCAAATTTTAGTATTTCCAAAATTACCAGAATTCCAGCCAAAAGGTGCAAGACTTCGTACATGTAAGCAACGGCGTAATTTGTAGAGTTCGTTGCGGTTTGTTACGAATGACTCCGTTTAAATACGGTATGGACAGATGAACATATGCACTGCATAAGTGAACACGATTAATATAACCTATACATATCATAATTCCGTAGCTTCGTAATGTCTTAAAACAATTGTATCTAATATAATTTAAGTAGGTACTTACATTGCCGTAGTCCGGCGAACCATCCGTACCCGTCTTCCATCATACGGTTAGTAAAGTTTAACAACAAGGAACATATTTTTTTCTAATTTACGCACCTGCCTAGCACGGATTTAATAAACCACTTAGCTGCAATGATAAAAACAATTCATACGCTTACGAGACAAGAGGCTGCGGAGCGTGAAATTGCCATCTGCGTCGCGAACATTGGTAAACTCACGCGTAAGTAGATACGCGCGTTACCACGCGACGCACTCATTAAGGGCCCGGGAAAATAATCCTTATGTAAGGCCAGAATTATATTTGTAAGTTTTATTTATGCAAGTAGGGAGGAAGCTATTTGCTATGATGACATTATTCTCTCTTTCTGATTCTGATCTATAACTGCGTCCGTAACGCGTACGCGTGCGTGCCTACATACATAAGTAAAACGAGTGTAATTCTGGCCTAACATTACAATGTCCGTATTTCAAAATCTATCAATCGACGAACGACAGTACTTACTACTACTTAAAGAGAAAAAAAAAATACAAAAAATAATATTTGACGTTTTCCATAGATTTATTTGCCGCGATTTTCTAGTCGAAAGATGGTGCGAATTATGCCTTTTAACGAATAGCCGGTATTTTTGTAGCGCTTCTTGTTGATAATAAAAGGAGGAGACAGTTTAAAAGCGTAACTATTTTTTTTTTACTAATTTAAAAAATACCACCTGGATAACGAAGTAACAGGTACAGTCACCTACCTACACTTTTGTGCTGTACAATTGTCATGATCATTATTGGCGCTTCGTTATGTAAAATAGTTGAAATACCTAGATAACATATACTTAAGAAAAAACGACGAGGACCTCCGGTGTTCGAGACGGGATTAGTTTCATAAATAAATAATAATAAATATTCAGGACAATCTTACACAAATCGACCTAGTCCTACGGTAAGCTCGTAAGGCTTGTGTTGTAGGTACTATACGACGATATATATAATAAATAGATACATATAAATACTTAAATACATAGAAAATAACCATGACCCAGGAACAATTATCTGTGCTCATCACACAAATAAATGCTCTGACTGGGAATCGAACCCAGGACCATCGGCTTCATTCATAGGCAGGGTCACTACTCACTAGGCCAGACCGGTCGTCCAATGACAACATGAATGTATTGTACATGAAGGGTTGGGTTACTACGTAAACGTACTTTCTTTTTATTATTTTTTTTGGAACCTGACTTATTAGGCTCTATGATCGTTCGGTACAGTAGAGCGATCGGACTGTGTGGGGGAAGGTAGCCTGGGGAAAGTCCAGGACCCTTCCGCACCAGACTTGACTTGTCGTAAACGCACGGTATCCAGAATTCCCCAGTATGCATTACATATGCATATCCAAATGGATATGGTTTAAATCAATACTACTTCAAAATCAGCCCAACATTTAAACAACGATAATATACCAGCCAGGATATTTTTCAGGCGTATCGCAAGTATCTAAAATATTTGAGCAATGTACTGGCCTCATCATAAAATTAAGTAGCAGTTAAATTATGTCTGTTTTGTGTATACATAATAAATAACACAATCGTACTGCTATATTAATAAAGATCTGTAGTCTATAGGTATACCGATACTACTACATACAGATACATGTATTATTCCTACTGACTATTTGACGCTGACTGTAACTACCTACCTAACCTAACTTATTTTCATATCCCTAGCTTTTTAATATAAGCCCTGTTATTCAATTTTACCACAGGCAGCTGTAAAAGCTGAAGTAGGGCTTCAAGGAGTTTATTAATCAAGCAGAACTCGAGCTTAATGGCATTTTTCTCCAAGGATGTCGTGTTCATTATTCCTCGAGAAGGCGGGCGGCATGATGAGAAATTAATCCGGGTGGGCAGGTGCCGGCCGTCGCCGCAGGTGCTGTGGGCCAATTTGCGGCGCCCAAGTGTCGCCCAAGCCTATGTACCCAGTAATCCGCCCAGATACGTCTTCGACTAAAACCGCCTTAAGTTTTTTTTTATCGGCGTTGTCTTGAGAGTTCCTAGAGCTCTAGGTCCGCTTCATATTTCTTACTTTCCAGGGGTATTATGGTTTCTTTTTGCATATACAAGTCGGCTAAACAAGTATAAGACTAATGCAGAAATTATCATAACTGTCTTCAAAGATTTGTTTCCGTTAGGGAAACTAACCCTTCCACACATTATGACTATTATGAGATACAACAAATCTCACAAACACATACAAATAATATTCAAAAGGTACCAATGAACAAATACATAACATTCTGACCAACTCATATTCATTTAGTTTCTATTACCTGTCTTGGGGGTACCTTATATTTAAAGCGTTTTTGTTTTGTATCTGGAACTACTAATAATCTATTAAAGTATTGATATTAAATTAGATCAATAATATTCACGTGGAGTGAATCAGTTGCCATACGTTAAAAAATATTTTAATAACTACTTTCAGCGGAAAAGCGTCTCGCGGAAGGCGGGCGCGTAATCCCGACATATCGTGGTACATTTCTCAACGCGACACAGCGGGACTTAGCGGAAAGCCGCGCCGCGCAGATGCTTATCTCAATAACAGTTTTATTTATTTTTGCCAGACTCTGATCCTCCCCGCGGATGCGTCTAATGAAAATAGAGGAAGATGTTCCGCTCCGCGTCTTCAGACGAGGCGTCTGCGTCGCTCGAGCCCCGCGTCGCACGCGAATTGCAAATGACAAACTGCTTGTTCCGATGGGAACGACTCGGTATTTGCAAATGCATGAAATATTATTCGCTTTTTTTGTGAAGAACATTGAATCGTTCCGAGCGTAGACGTGCGAGCATTTTTCGGTTAGGAGGAATTGATAGTATTATTTCTGAAGCATGTTATGTACTTGTAGCAAATATGTATTCTAGAAGTAACTGCAAAAATGTACACGGCAATATACCTACCCTACCCTAAGTTTATTGAGACTAATATACCTAATGAGATCGATAGATTCTCCTTCTCATACCTACATACGGTATTAGGCTAAAATTATGACGCCATAGACATTGACCCAGGACCTTATCGATTTTTATGACTATGTACCTACTTTAGAACATATTTCTTAATAAATTACGAGTAGTATCATCGATATTTTTCATATGACTTCACTCAGACAACTCCAAAACAAGTCGTGAACAGCATGTAGAATAACTTTTGAGTAACGTTGAAACTAAAATGAATTCGGGGTGAGAGCTCGCTTATTTCGTTCGTCAAGATCAATTAAACTGCGAAACACATTGCCGCATTAAATCAAATTAATTGTTAACACTGGCGGAGTGTGCTCTTTGTAACAAACTTGCGCGGGCCGTTGGATTCGGCCGCGAATTAATGACCTCTCGTAAACTCGAGTGTCGTAAACCGAGCACCGTTACAAGTTTAAAGCGAGATGCAGATGAACTAATAATACGTTTATTAGAAATCAGACAGTGTTATTTAGGATAATTAACCGAGCGTCTCAGTTTCAGCTTGAGCAAGAAAGCTGTCGTATGTCCTAATGTCCAGGAGATATTCGCATGTAATTTTTTCTGAGCGGAAGCTCGCTTTTTAATCGCCTAGAGCGTGATGCATCACTGTTGCATTTAACTCGTACAATAACTACCTACTTGTTTTAACGTGACTGCTATGACGATAGACGATAAATATCTGCTAAAAATAGGCTACCGGGTCACATTTCTGAAACAATTTTTTGAAAAAAATTTATAGTTACTAAATATGGTCACTAACATTACAACTACTATTCTTAATGGGGTAGTTTTACCATTAATATTAGCCGTTAATAATAGTAGAGGTAAGTACGTAAATTAAGAATTGTTTTGTCAATTCAGTATAAGTACGAAGCTCTCAAAATTGTGAAGACAATAGGACTGTAAAATGTAAACGATCATTTATTTTTGACTAACGATATTACAGACTAGGTATAATGCAATCATCTTTAAAGCCGTCACAGGTAAGAACCCATCTTTGTTAGGTATCCTTACTCGAAATTTTAATGTAGTTATAGGTACCTAATTACCTATATAGTTTTTATGCGTAGGTAGGTACCTAATATTTATAATCCTTTTTCAAATAGATTTACTCATTTAACACTTATTGCACATAAGAAAACTTAAAGAACAAAAGACGAATTTAAATCAATGAGGCAGTCTCTAGCAGTCAACCTTAATTAGGGCAAAATATAATAAATAGTAGGCGGAAAAAAACTGACGAAAGTCTCTATATTACGGATACTGTTCTTTTATTAAACTAAAAACGGTTCACATCAATACGTAGTCTCTATGCGGTTATACAGCGGTTTACTCCTTTTTTACATTGTCACAACATGAAAGTTTATACTCGCAACTTAATTTAAACAAAACAACGAAACGGCTATCGTTCACCGCTTATTAAAAGGCGATTCGCGTGAAACACCGCAAAGACGCGGTGAAAGATCTTGCGGTGGCGACCGTCCCGAGTCTAATTAGGTCATTTGCCATAATTGCCGGCTCCAGATTGGTTTTTTCGCGTCGACAACGTCCCGCGGGGCCCAGTACTCTCTAATGAACACTTCTAGCGCTGAGAGCGTTGAATAAAAATCGAATTTCTTTGCAGTGGTCCTCTAAACAACATAAAACGTAGGTACAGTCGAGTGTACTGTTAAAATGTTTCTTTTAGCATTGTACCTATCTTGTAGTTTTGTGGTTAGATACTGCTTACTGAAGAATAACTACGTGTACCTTGTCTGTCGTTTAATAATTATTATTTACGCAAATACAGATCACATCAGCACCAGGTAGGTACTGGTGCTGCTCGTTCGGCAGCTCGGTGTACTCACCTAGCTGCACACCGCCAGGGAGCTGTCGATGGCGGGTGGGCCGACGGTGGGTGGGCCCCGCCTGTGCCCTCGCTGGCACAGCTCCTGCCGCAGCAGCGCGAGGTGCTCATACTGCTCGGCAGCTGTGTCTAGCAGCAGAGTGCACGCGCGCATGGCACCGGCCTGCTTATCTCCCTCCACTTCTACGGTCTTGTCAGCCGCTTGGCTAATTTGCATTACCCTCTGCACCAAGTCGTCCAGTCTGAATAAATAATCAATTATATTTGATTCTACGGTTCGGCTCTACAAATTGAGGACATCGCGATTTTCTCTTGCGAAAAATTCAAGAGTAACAGGACATGAACAACATCTAAACAATAAACCAAAAGCTTGAGATTGCAAAGCAGTGGACAAAATTACGCAAAGTAAAGAAGGTATTGTTTCTTGATATAATCTAGCAGGGTGAACTTTAATGTATTAGTTATAAATATATATTTATTTAATGTAATTTATTTCACTTAATATTTAATGTGGCAAAACTGATCTAATTTTGAAAATGTAAATAAACAACTACCTGGCTCCCTTGTAAATTTATAAATAAATAAATAATAAAATTTCTTTATTTCGGACAAGGTATTTATGGATACTACTATGGATAGTTTGTTAGTATACAAGCTTAAATTTATATGCTGGTACTGTACTCACCTTCGCTTCCTTATTTCGAGGTGAATAAGAAATAGTGACAAGACGAGAGTTACGACGACGATGTTAAACTGCGACCACGTGAGATTCTGCCCGAGGATGGGGAAACGAGTAACTTGCACTTTAGGAACTATGGTCCACAGAGAAAAGCTGGGTACGAGAAGGGTCAAGGGTAGCGTAAACGCCAGGAACGCACCCCCAATACAAATCCAGTCCCATTCTTTAATGTTTTCAGGCATAAGTATTAGCTAAATTATTCCAGCTGCTCGGTAGTCAGCTCAGGTATATAATGAGTAATTTCATTGGGAATTTTAATCACGCAATTAACGCGTGCTAACGCCTGACATTTGTAAGACAGCAACTGTCTTTCAAAGCAAATTTGCCAAGTTTTTCAATTTCGATTGGACGAGGTTTCATTGAAATACCTGAAGTTTGTGTTTTAAAGTGGATCGCTACCTACATAATTATATCTTAGTAGAGCTTGGCTAACCCAATTTTGTTGACAGATATTTCGTTGTTGTATCACTAATTGTCTATGATTTAAAAAAAAAAGGTAAAAGTCTGTTGTCAATTTATGTCATTCGTTTAAATTGTTCGCGGTGGCTACAGGATTATTTAAAAAATATTAATAATGACGATACCAAGAGAGGTCCGCAACCAATTATTTAAGATAATAAACAATTACGAAAATGTGCGAAGTAGGCAAGAAGCGTTTTTCAAGGAAAAACTGCAATGTTTACAATTCGTAAACAATGTAGTAGGTTGGCACTCTATTAATCTTTTGATACTTTAAGTAAGACTTCTGATATTTGCCCGTAAAATATTGTCTTCGGTTTCCGCTATTATAGTCGTTAATTAAATAAAACGACTAAAACGGATTATATTGATTAGTCGACCCGTTGACCACGAACGCGGTAGTGTTCGAAACGTCGGGACGTAATTTAAGACCAGTACACGATACAATCCATTTTTAGTAGTTTTATTTCATTTGCCTATACCTTTGATTTAAGTACAGTCAACTGCAGAGATAAGTATATAAATCCCCCTTCATATAAACTTTGTATGCAGGGGGTATACTTGTCTCTGCAGCTGTCTGTACGTGTATGTATTACTCTCATAAACAGGACAAGTGTGTAATGACACGGATGAATTAAAACTTCCCGAAAATTCTGTTGGTGCAACCCATTTTTTAAAACAATTAGTATGGACGTTAGCGTAACTGTTTGCCTATATTAGCAAATGGTTTGGTGCAATCCGCCCTTAGTTCTTTACGTACCTTACGTGTGGACAGAAAATCAAAAATATTTGCTAGTATCAAATCTATACGTCCTACTATACAAGGTGTGACCATCCTAAGATTTTATTCATTTCCCGCCAAAACATTGATTATTATTTAAATAGCCAGACCTAGCAGAAAACATGTTCTTGTAAGTATACGTATGTAGATAAAGTTGCCAGGCAGCAAATGGGCCGCCGACCTGTGTCCATCACGGGCGCGGCACGACGACAGGCACTCACGCGGCATATCAATTTCCACTAGGTACACACAATAAAATTGGACGGTCTCCGGAGAGGGCTTAAACGATTCGCCGTTTTGTCTCGGGGCCCAGCTGTGTAATGACCGGGGCAGGAAAAAATTGTCAGCAAGAAAACGCGAGGGTAGTCGGGTTTATGTGAGCGCGGCAGCTGGCGGCGGCGACGCGCTCCTAACGGTCTCTGCTTACCTCGCAAAACCCGCGCCAATTTTATTTATCGAAAATATAAACCGATTTGCGGAGGGCCCTCGTAAATTTTGGACGGCCGATTTATAGCGGTTACAGGGCGCGCTTAAAACCAACTTGCTTCTTAAGAACTCCTCTTTCCATTCTTTATTTCCTTACGTAAACAGATCGTGATCTAATCTCGATAGTAAAGCCAGCGTCTCATTTTTAGTTATACCTATATACCGTTTAACTTGGAAGCCGATATAATTTAACTTCTACGCCATTTCTTTCAATTAGGTTGCTACGTGTATAACAAGTCATCTTACGGTGTTACTGACGAAATTTCTACTAATTTTGATACTCTATAGGAATCATGTAGAGCTATAGGTTACTACTCTTTCTATATCCAGATATGAAGAACTTCAAATCTAGTTTGAGATCATAATACAGATATATACCTAAGTGACAGCAAGTAATTAGGAAGGTATTTGTTTACTACTATTTTGTTCAACGAAGTCCGAGATGAATAAAGTTGGTAGAAAAAACAACAGTGCAAGAATTCAGTTTCAATAATATTTTGTCTACCACTTTCGAGTACATAAAGTTGTCTTTAAGTACTAATAAATGCTACCCTTAGCCATGCTTTTTCCGTACCAACCGCCTAAAACGACCGGCAGTACTAATACTAAAGACAAATTAGACTCCAGTACGTAAACAACCATAGCTTAATAGGGTAAGTGGTAGCACTCGCGTGTCTCGCGTGCTGTAGGACATTGCCTCACGGAATTAACAAGCTCGGCAGTGACTAGATCGCGAACAGCTCTCGAGGGCCGCCGACGGGCCACGAATCAATTAGATGATTTGAGGGTTTGCGTGTCTGCCAGCGAGTCAATAAAAACCCTTAATGCACCCTTTGTAACTGGTTGCAATATAAACCTAAAAATACTATCGCATGTTTATGTACATAAATGTTGATGTACCTACCTATTGATAGGGGTTGTTAAGCAGAATATAAGCTTATTACAGCTACGCGAATAAGTCCCGTCTAATATGTAACTTTTTTACTATTAAATATTTTATAATACCGGGTTACCGCTGGATGTGGAAGGCGCAGGATCGGTCTTCTTGGGCTGTTCTGGGGGAGGCCTATGTCCAGCAGTGGACGTCTTTCGGCTGACATGATGATGATGATGATGATGATGATTTAATTGGAACCATTACCCAAATGCACAACGCAGGCTTCGTTAAAATTAACTAAACGGCATCCGTCCTAAACTTCGTCCACATCAGTGATAATCCGCCACAGGCTTCGTCAAAAATGTCGTCCGGAATCCTATTAACATTGCCTAGTATAGTTTAAACTCATAATAATATTACCTACACACATCAAATGTTAAGGTATTTTAGTTTCGCCATGTCTGTCTGTATGTCCCCGGCTATGCAGTGACCGGTAGTATTAGAAATCTGTATAATTTGGTATGAATAGGAATAATATCATACATACCATAAAAAAGTAATTGTTTTAGAGTACCTCTCCACACTCCCCTACATGTAAAGTGGGAGTAAAGTGTACCTCACATTTTCGTTAGATAGGTTTTTTTAATAGGGATTGTCTTAAACATTTTTTGACAAAGTCAAATAGTTTTAGGGAAACAATCGATGAAAGTAAAAAAAAATGTGACCCTTGAGGATTATAAATATCCTCTGTCTATCGAGATAGGAACTCTCGTCAATAATTTTGGCCATACCTACCTCCCTTGTTCCACACTGTCAAATGTGCAACTATATGAATATAGTTTCTGCACTAGTATTTTATTTACAATTCTTTCACGTGTGATTTGCTTAATTGTTTTGTCCTTAATTAAAAATATTTAAATTATCTACTCCAGTATTTAAAAAAGAAAGGAATTAAAACACCGGTCATTGTAAATGGTCTAAATAGGTATATTATTTATATTATGTGACGCTGCAAATGTATAAAATATCAGTCACTTTGTATAATCTATGATCTATGTTATAATATCATGACGTGTAGCAGTAGGCAGACAGTTTACATTACCTACATACCACCATAAAAATATGGCTAATACATTTTTCTCACTTAACATGTGAATCGTGGATTGCGTGAAAACAATAATTCGCTTATGTATTTTTTGTTTTATGGCTAATTTATACATAATTATATTATTCATACAATACAGAAAATAGTCGCATCGTTTACAAGTTTATAGTCTAAATCAAATGTATTTAATACGTTTATATTAACTAATGGGTATAAAATTCAAAGCTATAGTCTCTAAAATTTTACATTGACTTGTTTATAATTTTTTTCACTTATGTGTTGATATGGCTGTGTATTAATTGTCATTTCTGGTCAATTGAAATTAGATGACATATACACGAGTGTTCGGGTGGCCCAATTGGATAAGGCGTCAGCCGCGATGCGGAGTTGCGGGTTCAAATCCCGCCGCCTGAAACGCCGGAGCTGCTTGTCGCTTTTTCTTAAGTACCTATATGTCATATATTTTCAATTTAAAATTAATATAGTAGTATTACCAATTAAAAATCAGAGCAGATCAAAAAAATTAATAAAAAAATGATTAGATTTGTTCTTAGTTGTATTTCTGGCCAAATTTGCGATTTAAAGTAAAAACTTGGAAATGGTAAAGTCTGTTCATTCATCATTTTCAAAAAGTGTAAACAACCTTGTGACAAATTCATAAAAAAATATAATGAAACACTGTAGTGTCAACATTTTTAAGGTAATTCATTCGTTTCTTTAATATTGAAGATACTACTAAGTATATAAATTGTATCTTTGTATGATTAAATAATCACAATTAATTTATAAGTGACTATTACTGCATAATAATATATATATATCGACTCTTAGGTCAACAGATGGCGCTATGGTCTGCTAATCTGGTTTATAAAATGCTTTGTGACGGTTTCAGTTCTATAATAAGATAATGAATTTGGTGAATCATTATAATTTCAGCTTATACCCGTACAGTGGCTTGTTTGATACGCTCAATAGACTAGAAATATAAACATGACAAAGACAAGCGAAAAAATGATTTAATTTTCATTTCAAAATAATTTAATCTACGGATATTTGCGATAAACTACTTTTATTCATACATTTATAAGCGTTTAATTTATTTTGTTATTATTTGCAAAAAAAGACCTTAGGCGTATTGTTTTAGCTTGCTGTCCCAACAAAGAGGGCTAAGTGTATTTATAATAATAAGAGCTAGCTCCCGATAGTAGATGCTTTTAAAACATCTAAATAAAAATGGATAGATAGACGGACCACCTGAGGTACAGTACCTACTACCGTACTTAGTAGGTAACTCGATATGTTTTAGCTTTTACACTAATGAAGATTCTGTTTATATAAACAGAAGAGTAGTCGATCAAATTATAAAAATATATATGTTTTTAACAATCTATCACAAACAAGTAAGCAAGTATTATTGTGTAAGTTTTTATTATAGATAAGATAACTAATAAAATTTGTAAAGTTATGTTAAAAAATATCACTTATATTGACAAATATTCCAATGGAGCATCTGCAATCACACAATAATTTATCGTTGACAATTTGACAAAACCTCCTTAGAGTACATTTCAGGAGTAAATTGACACATCATTCTTTAGCAAAATATACAGACACTTATTGTTACTGTTAGACTTACTTAGCTGTACTATACACACGATATACTTTAAAATGTAATACCAATATTTCACTTAAAATAAATATACTCTTAGGTAGGTACATGTAATAATTGTGGCCCTTCTGTCCACTCAGAATTTAGCCTGTGTGATTTCTTCTTCTCTACTAGAAGTGGGTACCCAACTAGCTATTATGCACTAGATTGAGTTCTAAAACAGTGATAGAAACGTTTCTGTCCCTGGAAATTGGCCCCACTTTAAGTTGCTTTTATAACGTGTTTAACGCTTTTATAAAGTTATCATCGTGCCGACCATCAACGAATCTAAGAGAAACGGGATTCAAATATTCTATAAATTTATTGAATATACATTAATATAATAGTGTTTTAGCCATAAATACTTAAAGATAATATGCTATTAGCTTCCATTATGTTTATTATTTATTTATTATTAGGTACCACATATTTTAGCAATTAATCTTTAACATTATAAAACCAAATACTGTTACCAATATACACAAAAGATCGCCGTGTTGATTCTGAGCACTTTTTACTTTCCTAGTTGGGTACCTAGTTATTGGGAAATTCAAATAATATTATGACGCAACAGTTCAATTAGCTTTAAACTTAGCTTAAACAAGGGACACATAATACTTATTTGATTACACTTCTACCTACACGAAGGGCACATGTTTCCTTTATTTTACTAAAAACTTCCTAAAATATTACGACTGTCAATTGTCAACACTTTATTTAAAAGCTATATTTTTTTATTGTAATGTGTAGTGCTCGGACAAGTCATCGCAGAAAAAGATAGAGTCGAGACTTAAGAAGATTATTATCTAAAACGAATATTATCGTAATTAAACATTTGACTTTTTTAGTCGCAATTCTGTCATGGATTTGTCAAAGTGGCATGCTTGAAACAGTTTTATAATATAATTATTTGCTTCATGATAGTTATTTATAAATATTTTAAACATGATGCAAATAAATACAATGAATAAGTGGATTAAGAAACTACCCCGAGCTCTTTTATCAGGAAAATGACAATGAAAATTTGTGCACAGCATGTGATGTTCTTTTACTCTTCACTAATGGTGAACACCACACTAATGGTGAATTTTGGGTTGCAATAATAAATGTCATTGAAAAATTTAATGAATTCTGTACACAATGCGATTCTATTAATCTTGTTCTATTGCCGTTTTGCGATTGTTTTGCGATGACTTGTCCGAGCACCGTATCCTTACCATGAGTAGTGACATTGACGTTTCCGATAACGAGTATCGAGTTTACTATCTGTGCATCTCGTTCGCACTAAAATAGTACAAGCGAGATGCACAGATAGTAAACTCGATACTCGCCATCGAAAACGTTAATGTCACAACTCATGGTAAGAGCACTGGTAATGTGCGTTGCGTAACCGCCTGTTAGTAATTTCGCCATAATTTGTATTGATTTATCAAATTAGTTCACATGTGTAAACACTAATCTTATTTTTAACGAAAAAAATAGGTATAAATAAATGAAAACAAAATATAAATAAGTTTCCTGTGATAGCTACTTTACATATATGGGTACATTTCTAGGTAAATGTATTTCAACTTAACATCTAATGAGATATTATAAGTATATTTTTTATAATGTACTAGAAGATAAAAAAAAAACGTTTTACTAAATTATTACTTACATTAGTAACTTCTAAATAGCAACCAAAACCTATAATAGCTATCAATAGAGTTAGTTACAAATATCTGAATATCTTTCCTACACTATATGCTGTCTTGGTTTCTAATACAGGTACTATAATGGATATTATATTTTTACTTGGTAACAAGGCCACACTACCGAACACTAAAGCAGTAAATGATTGCTAATAGCTCAATATTACGATTTATATCGTCAATTAATTTGCTTAAAACTAAATAGATACCTAAGTATGTATCAACCTTTATTTTACAGATTTTTTATGACTTATATTATACACCCAAGAGCAATAATAACGGGTCGTTTTGTATAAATTGTCATATACAGTGACCTATTTATATTGCTCGTAAGTATAGTTAGTTACCAATAATATAATACATTTCTAAAAGATATATTAAATAACAGTAGGTAAGCTGTCCACTGCCTCCATGAGGCTCGGAACTGAATCTACTTTCATACCTCTTTTGCGAAGATCGTTCAGCTCTTGTACCAAGTTTGTTTTGTCTTTTCCGAGCGTCTCCCTGAAAATTCGGAAAAAAATATGTTTAGTAATTTTACTAAATTCTATGTGGAAAATTATTAACTACGTGATAACTGTCTTAAGCGTTTTTCTGGTCAAAACATACAAATATTATGTATGTATACACGAGATATTATCTGGTTTATTCCATATGTAAATATGAGTTTACATCATTAGCCAAGCCACTATGTGACGTGGCTCAGTTGTTTTATGTTGTTATATCGAAGGTTTCGTGGTGAAACCCGATAAATCGATATAATGTTTCATTGAAGTAACAATCTAACGTGATTCACGTATAGTTCTAAATTCAAAATCCCATTTACTCGACTTATCGGTTTTCACCTCGAAACCCTCTATATACAGCCCTGGCCAAAAGTATTAAGCACACACTTTTTTTTCTAACTTTAAAAACTATCTCTTTCTAAATGCAGTTAAGCATTTTTTTTTTTTGATATTTCAAACCTTAACCCTTTATAAGGCAGAGACGATTTGGAAACCACTTAGTTATAAACATTTACAAAGAAAGAACATCCTCTTTTTTATTTAACTGTAATGGTATTATATAGCAAATATATCAGGCTTTCTTTTCTTATTTATACTTTTTCGGTCATAATTTAATTTTAGTGTAATTAATTAATCTAAAGTTTGTGGTCAATTAATGCACTGTGCCCGTTAAGGGAAGCAAGCATTTGTCACTGTTTCCATTATACTATTAAGAATACACAAGTCGCTGTATCTAATAATTTCAATGATAGCTCTTGTAATTCACGATGGCGAGTGGCGAGACTCTTATTGGTATGATAATAAGGTCTAATTTTGATAAATCCACTTTCCATCGTGAATTGCAATATTTGCAATAACTAAACTACGTTGTGTGTAGTATCAGGAAAGTGTATCATTTGCCACTTAAGATTAATAAAATTATAAAAGGTTACATGCTATATCGATAAATATTGTAATATGTAACTATTTGCATAGTGTTACGTATATGGCAGTTATGACAAATGAAGAAGTATTGAGTATTGCCTGTCACGTATCTGTCAATGAATACGTGTATTGGAAACAGATCATCTGAAAACTCGAGTGCACTAACGGGCTGAGTGCATATAATGACCACATGTTTTTATTAATGATTTCGATTTTTTTGCCGTAGATATGTTCCCCAGTGCATTACAAACATGGGAGTGTATTTAACTTTCACGTAGCATATCTGTATAACTACGGCCTTATAAAGGGTTAATATATGTAAAAGAACATAAGAAGATCAAATCAATCCAGAAGGGCAACGCAGCCAGTATTCTGGGCAGCATACCGGAGGCAGGAGGATTTGGCGAGGTTTTTTACATTTAATTTAATTTTATTATAACAGCAAACTGTATGTTTAACACTAATTTATATATTCTTGCTCTATAATTAGCATAGATTGTGATTTTAAATAAAATTCATGACAAAGAACATCAGTTAATAAATACTTAAAAGTACGTTTTAAATAAGAATATAAAAAGCACCAACTATTCGGATATACAACGAAGTGACTTATTGCAAATATGCTATGCAATCACCAGACACCGCAGCTACCGATACCTGATCTGTTTGAATTAATTGATAATATTTCAGCAGAAAAGATAAATAGGTACTACACTAAAATCGAGACGTAACTGATTACACATTAAAATTCGTTAAACGTAGGATGTACCTACTTAGGTATGTACATTTTAGAATGAAAACGTTGTGCAAATTATGTTTACTAAGTACGTTACATGGGAATTCTGGGTGTCGACATCTCTAGCTCAGTCCAGTTCCGCGGTCATTTAGAGGGAAAGGCCAAGTTGGCCTCGAAGAAGCTTGGTGTGCTCAACAGATCGAGGCAGTATTTCAGTTCGGCCCACCGCCTACAACTGTACAAGGCGCAAGTACGGCCACATATGGAATACTGTTCTCATCTCTGGT
The DNA here is from genome assembly GCA_022674325.2 of Grapholita molesta. Taxonomy (NCBI): domain Eukaryota; kingdom Metazoa; phylum Arthropoda; class Insecta; order Lepidoptera; family Tortricidae; genus Grapholita; species Grapholita molesta. The sequence goes on along the minus strand of CP053124.2, from coordinate 13,280,240 downwards.
CAGGGGCACCCCAATACCAGCTTCTCCCTTTGGACCGCATCCAGCGGAGAGCGACTAGAATTGTCGGCAGCCAGGATATCTCGGACCGGCTTGACTCCTTGGCACTGCGTAGAGATGTGGCCTCACTCTGCATTTTCTACCGCATCTATTACGGAGAGTGCTCCGAGGAATTGTTCGGGTTAATCCCAGCTGCTTCCTTCCGCCAGCGCTCTACACGACAACATTTCCATCTTCACCACATAGATGGTTGGCAGTCCTCAACTGTGCGTTTTTCTAGAAACTTCCTGCCTCGCACAGCAAAACTCTGGAATAAATTGTCGTGTGCAGTATTTCCGGACCGATATGACATCCAAACCTTCAAGAAAAGAGCGTATAGGGATCTTAAAGGCCGGCAACGTACTTGTGACTCCTCTGGTGTTGCGAGTGTCCATGGGCGGCGGTAGTTGCTTACCATCAGGCAATCCGTCTGCTCGTTTGCCTCCTATATCATAAAAAAAAAAAAAAAAAAAAAAACCAATCCTCGTGACTCGGTAACCATTCATTTAGCATAGTAAATATTTACTAAGTAGGCTGTCTATTGAATAGTAATGTTTTTATCTTATTTTATTTATTTCTTTATGACTACCGTATACCTATTGTGTATGTATACTAAAAGGTGAGATGTATAACCTAATAATAAGATAAATCTTTGTTTAAAAATAATTACATTCATTAAAATACGAGTATTTAACTAGTTATTAAATCTAAAAAAAGGACCGTGAGGCATTGTACCAAGGATGTTCGCGGCATATCCTCGTTGTATCGCAATGCTGGATACGTTGTGCGATGAAGCCGCCAGCGATTTGGTCACCAGTTATATCAACCAGACATTTCGCGATTTCTGCATAAAGTTTGTACGTGCTGGGACCCCCATGGACCTAACGTCTCCACGCCAAACGGTACAAAATACTACTCGCTGCTCAGGCTCTTATATTCATTACGTTTATTTAATTCATATTTTAAAAAGTTATAATGAAACTCAACCAAAGTTTATGTTTAAGATATCAAGTAATTAAAGGTTAATCTTTATTTACCGATTAGCATTACGTGATGATAACAAATATATAGTTGCATATCATCGTTATATCATTCAGACTAATTATAGTCCATCAAAACATAGAAATATTTTGTAACTAAGCATAAAACAAATCCACTAAAAACCTTTTTTTTTTGTATACCTATTTCTATTTGTATACCATGCCTGTACACTTATAAAGTCACATAGTAATCTCAGGTTAAAGATCAGCAACTATTTAATGTAATGCCAAGTAATGGCTTAACCAATTAGTCATGAAATTACATAATCTTTGACCCAGACACCTAAATACCTATTGTTATCAATAAATCATATCATACAATGTAGGTATGACTGTAGTGCTGCTATGCTATCAAATCATTGGGTCAGATTCTTGTAAATGAATCATTTCCAACCAACTAAAATAATAATATACAGTAGTTTGGCGGTTTCTGGGATATCCTTGAATTTCGTCCAGAAACCACTGAAGAACGGGCAGCGGCATCTCTTCAGACTATGATCATACTGCGATTACGGTATTTAACCCTCCATGCTCTGAGATAATCCCTGTGGCCGTCTATGGGGGAGGCCTGTACCCAGTAGGGGACATTCGTGGCAGACAGGATAACTAATTAATAGACAACAAATCAACTTGATGAGTTTTATTTGAAGTCAAACCCTCATTCAAGAGACTGTATAGCCTTCTGAACCTGAAGAAAGCTGATAAATCCATTATTATCAAACTACTTACACATGGATGGTTTCTAAATATTTACCTTAAATTTTTTGGTAATAAGCCAGAAATCAGCCACAATATCCACACAGCCAATTTATAAATTTTTAATTTACTTCTATTAAAGGTCGGCAACGCGCTTGTGACGCCCCTGGTGTTGCGGGTGCCCATGGGCGACGGTAATTGCTTACCATCAGGCAATCCGCCTGCTCGTTTGCCATCTTTTATAATAAAAAAAAAATTAAAACTATTGTAAGTCTCACCATATGGATATGCATGTGTGCAGCAACGGTATATAGATGAGAAGGAGATCGTCATCGCTGACGGCCTCGTACCGGCGGAGCGCGAGCTGCGCCCAGCGCTCCACCGGCCCGGCCAGCGCCCCGCCGCTGGCGGCCGAGCACGCCACCACGCGGCACAGCGCGCTCAGCACCACCCGCGATCGGTCCGTGTACACCTGTAAAGTATAAACTATATATTTGACAACCTGTCTGGCCTAGTGGGTAGTGACCCTGCCCATGAAGCCTTCTAATCCCAGTCAGGGCATTTATTTGTGTGATGAGTACAGATATTTGTTCCTGAGTCATGGGTGTTTTCTAAGTATTTAAGTATTGATATGTATTTATCTATTATATACATTGTCGTCTAGTATCTACAACACAAGCCTTACTGAGATTACCGTAGGACTAGGTAAATTTGTGTCAGATTGTCCCGAAATATTTATTTATTATTTGTATTAAAAAGTAGTCAATAGAAAATAGGCTTTTATGGGCTACTTTAATAGATGCTTGTTGTTATTATCACTGGAATAGTTTTACTTCAATAATTATATTTATGCAATCAAAATAATGTTGTAAAAATAAAACTTTTTTAATATGTATTGCATCCTGTTAGGTAATTATAGATGAGATTAGTCAGGAATGACACATTAAATCACAAAGGAACAAAACTATTATCATTTTAATGACACAAACCCAAAACAAAATTTTAGAGATGAACAAGGTTAATTAAGTATTAAGAGAATTAGACATCTGACAAATATTGAGCTATATAAAGGATATAAATATCATACTTATTTTCATATGGTATTCTGGTTTGGGGCAAAACAGCTAAAATACAGACCAAGTACAAAAAGAACTCAAATCGCTAGAAATCCTGCTTTAAAATAAAATAAAAAGTATCAAAGTTGCTCCACCAGCTTAAGAGGTATGGTGCCACAGACAGACACACATAGTGGTCAACTATATAAAAAAAGAGCTTCTTGTTTTATATACAACCTAAAAACAGGTGCATTTGTTAGAATATTAACACTAAATAAATTAATATTTTAAAGTCCCAGTGCATAAATTAGAATATTATTTATATTATTAAAAACCTAAAGTAGTATTACATTTGGCAAGTCAGCATATTGACCATATTGCTTATCAGGGGTAATATACTGATGGATTCATGTATAAAACCTTAAACAATTTAAATCGGAACTAGTTTGTTGCCACAAATGACCTAATTAGTATTTAATTGTAGCAGACATTATTCAAACATTCTATGCTATATTGCTACTATAAGAAACAATGCAACTGTATCACAACCATTTAGCATGTGCTGTTTCAATATGTAACATTACTAATGTAGTTAGTATTATCTTACTAATATTGTTTAAGAAAAGCAATCACTATCATTGTAAATATGTCCTACATTACAATAGTAGTCATTTAAATGAATCATTGCCTACACAAAATACCTTATTTAATAATCTGAAGTTGGTTTCCAGCATAGAAAGAGCCATGTCATGTGACCCTTCAAACATCAGCTGCCTGGCTTCAGCTAACTCAACATCTTGGAAGAATGATATGGCTGCCTGGGACTCCCTGAGGCGCGATTCCTCTGTTAATAGCTTCAATAGTGCTTCGAAAGCTGTTGCTCTGGCCGTTATCAAGTTAGGTTCGAAATTACCAACTAGCATCTGGAAAAAAATTGCAAACACATCTCCTAAAGTAATAACACATAATTTTTAAAGGGCACAACTTGTTTCTGACTGTCTTGTTTTAAATGGTTTTGAACTCGATACATTTCTATAATTTGTGACTTAAAGTCAATAACAAAAAAAATTGAAATTAATATTTAAATATGTGATGTTAAAGTATTATCTCATTTATTCCAATTAAAGCATAATAAAGCATTATAAAAGATGTAACGCCCACTTAGTTAGTAGTTCTTTGTTGTTTAATTAATAAAATATGACTCATACCTTTCTCGGGAATGATATGGTATTTAAAATTGTTGGGAAGTCCTTTTTAAGTCCATTGTAAAGATCCAAAAAATGAGTGTATCTTCTTTCTACGTTCACGGGATCTGGATCAAGCCTGGAGATATCCTGCCTGACTTGTAACATGTAGACCACAAATTTCTTTTCTGATCCATTGCCTGTAGCAATTCTCGATGATACTATCTCGAATTTTATCATTGTAATTGAATTTGATAACGCTGAACTTACTCAGTTCCACACTCTTACTAGTATTAATGGAAATTAACAGCCAATGGAAATTAACAACAATAACAATGATTGAGTGAAATAACTAATTGTTATTACACAAAGACACTGACAGTAGTGACAGTTGACAGATGTCATGTCATAGAGTTCGATCAAGCCTTCCTTTTAAGCGTGCACTGTAAGAGAGAAATTATTTTGTAATCCGCCACGAGCGACATCTTGTGACGAATAGAAAAACTTTCTCATGTGTAAATGCGCGTTCGTATTTCGCTTCGCTATTCGTGCGAATGTCTGGCCGCAGCATCAGATGGCGGTAAGGGGTACATTCATTCTAGAGAATCTATTATAATATAATATTACATATATATTAATAAAAGAAAGTTGTGTTAGTTCCGGTTCCGGCTTTTATAACTCGAGAACGGCTGAACCTATTTGGACGATTTTGGGTTCGTTGTGATCGTCTTGACCAAAAATTTAATAGCACCTATGCATTAAAAATGAAAAAAATCTCAAAATTTTTTTATAGACTTTCAGGCGGTACAAACTTCGCCGGGACAGCTAGTTTGAAATATAGGTAGGTAGCATACGTCGCACTCCAGCGGGCAATTTGGTGGCATGTCAAAATGATAGATAAGGTTCACAAATACATCAATTCATTTTCCAATAATCAGAAGTATTTGTACTTAGTACTTGGTACCTAGTATTTATAATTTACAATTCTAAATATCTTAGCAACTAAGGTTGTACGTTAATTACGTGTTTATTTTTTCGTATTCATTCAATTTTAAATAAAAATACAATTGCAAGTATGCAAAATATTTAATTTACTTAAGCAGCTATGTTATGGGAATATAATTTGAATATTTTTTTCTAAATTCCCGGCGGTCAACGGTCTTCTTGTATGCGACCTTTCTGTGATTTAAGTTTGGAGTGCTGTGGTAGTATCCTATCCATTGCAAATTTGCAATAAATAGATATGCAATTTAACAAATAAAGCAAATCTTTCTATTAAATAGACGGCACTGCAACACATGGCACACATATATCTATTCTATAAAACTATAGTATTTTTACCAAATAGAAGAGAAATGTATGTCCCATGTGTTGTGGTTTCCATTTTCCAGACTGGGTGGGAATGCACGCCACTGCGTACGATACACGTGAGGTAATAGAAAAAGCCCTCGATCACATATTAACGACCCTCGCCTGCGGCTCGGGCCTTAAAATTCTGTGATCTCGGCCTTTTTCTGTTTTACCACACTAGTATCGTAAATAACTATTTTATCTAAATTACAAAGTAAATGTTATCACGCACAAAAACGTATGTACAATTAAGAATTGAAAGTTAGTTGAAAACGTATCAATGTTTCGAATAAATTAACAAATATAGGAAAGTAAATTTCGTCCAACCGCCCCAACCTGGCTACGCGTGCAATACGCTCTGTGAGACATAATGTTCCTTATCTCTAAAACGACTTAAGTCTCCATTTTGAAACTTTTATGTAATATCTACATAGTTTTATCTTTATTTTGCAGAAAAAATTAAAAAAAATGGTCGAAGTTACTGAAATTTTACTTTGAAAACTTAACTTCCGGTTTTGAGCAAGAAAAAAGCATTTTCTTTGCACCGACTTTATCACAAAAATAATACACATTTTTTCTAGTTAAAACATACCTACCATATATTTTTACTTTATAACTAATACCTACAGCACTGATTTCAAATAATGGCTCTTCATAGTGGGTCAATTTTTTGGTAGTCCGTAATTCCTAAACTAAGTGCCGTAGAATAAAAAAATGAAATTACTTTTTATATTCTCAAATACTGTAATTGACCTAAATATGAGCGAAATCAAGATGTCACTTTTTTCCCTGTCCGCTTCACGTGAAATGCCCCATGTAAGTTTGAACGACAGTCATAATGACACATGTCAGCTATTTATTCGTTTTATAAGTGGCCAGTGAAATAGGCTATCAGTTATCACTGCAGAGTATCTATACGTTAAAGACTAATAAAAGTAATAATTGATAACCGGTAACTAATTTTAATAAACTGTTACAAATACTAAGTACATTATAATACTTGTAAGTTAAGATTTTTTTGTAAACCTTACCTTGCCACCAAACTGCCCGCTGGAGTGCGACGTATGGTAGGTAGTTATTTTTAGAAGCTTTTATTTTAATTCGCAATGTAAGTGTGTAAATAAGTAAGTATTGTACGGGTGTAATCTTGTAAGTACTCAACTTTGAAAATATCTTCAACAGATTGAGCTGAATTTAGCACACGTATGTAAGTTCAGTGACAATGCAATATTATGCTCAGTCAGCAGCAGAAGTGGCTAAGCGTTTGAGGTGTTCAAAATGAGTTCAACACATCTCTATTGTCAAGAAAATAAGAACGCGTGTAGGTCATTTTGAACAGTTATTAGGCTACTAAAAATATACGATTACGGTTTGATTAGAATTACGGACAAATAAACATAACAAAACTATAGGACAGTTATATTCTTGCCATTGTAGATCTGTAACCAAAGCAGTTTAAACCACGAGATGTTTCTTTTTTTTGTACACCCACTGAGAGGGTAGGAAATTAACGAGGTTTCTTACTGGTTTCATAAGCCACAAAGCAAGGAGGATGGATCTTTGAGCAACGAGCAACAATCATTTAGATACTTGACTGACCGTCTCATTCAGTCACATTTACCTAGGTACCTACCATCTAAGGGGGATATTAGTCATATTAGAAGATAGGTAACTGGCCGAAAATACCATTTAAGGTTATGATATGAATGTTATGATAAATATAATTGCGTCAATCATTATTGATAACAGCAACGTCAGTCAAAATGAAAGTTATTAAATCCATATATCTTCTCAAAAAGATTAATAATATTCGACTGTTTTCAGTTAGTGCCTCAGTTTATGGACACAAATGGTTTCCTGACGCAGAATATGTACAGCAATTCAGTGGTGCAGCTATATGGAGCACTCCAGAAATGGAGAAATATTACAAACCGGTGTATCATGGGAGACTTCCTCCTGTAGAACGCAAATTAAAAAATATGTGGATTAACTTTGGACCCCAACATCCAGCCGCACACGGCGTGTTGCGTTTGATACTTGAACTAGATGGAGAAACGGTGGTTAGAGCTGATCCTCACGTCGGGTTTTTACACAGGGCCACAGAAAAACTTATGGAAAACAAACACTATAACCAAAGCCTCCCGTTCATGGACCGTTTCGACTACGTGTCGGCACTGGCAAACGAACAGACATTTGCCCTGGCTGTTGAAAAATTAGCCAACATCGAGGCACCGCCCAGGGCTAAGGCGATTCGAGTACTCTGTACTGAACTTACTCGGATAGCCAATCATTTACTGAATATAGCGGGAACTGTTTTAGATTCAGGCGGTATTACACCTTTTTTTTGGGCCTGCGAAGAGAGAGAAAAACTGTACGAGCTGTTCGAAAGGCTTTGTGGTTCTCGGGTTCACTGCGCCTACATAAAAGTTGGCGGTGTGTCACAAGATATTCCGATCGGATACCTAGATGACGTATATGAGCTGTGTAACAAAATGGGTGAACGTTTAGATGAAATGGAGGACCTGGTAACGGGAAATCGCTTATATTACGCTAGAACGGCAGGCATCGGCGCTTTTAGCGCTCATGAAGCCATCAATTTGGGTTTCAGTGGGCCTATGTTACGCTGCACGGGCGTAAAATGGGATTTAAGAATTAATCATCCGTATGACGGCTATGATCAATACGATTTCGACGTTCCCGTTGGAACGTACGGCGATTCTTATGATAGACATCTTTGTCGCTTAGAAGAAACACGCCAGACTTTGAGAATAATAAATCAAGTCATCGATACTATGCCCGAGGGGGAATATAAGACTGACGATTCTAAATATTGTCTGCCTAGTAGGATTGAGATGAAAACTTCAATGGAGTCTCTGATTCATCACTTCAAGTTGTGCACGGAGGGATATCCAGTTCCGCCAGGCTATACTTATACGGCGACAGAGTGCCCGAAAGGCGAGCTCGGGTTGTACATGGTGGCGGACGGCACGTCGAGGCCGTACCGCGTGGGCGTGCGGCCCAGTTCGTACCTGCACCTCGCGGGCATCGCAGTCTTCGGCAAGGGACTCATGCTAGCTGACATATCTATAATTGTCGCTAGCATAGATGTTGTTTTTGGTGACGTTGACCGTTAGTTTGAGATTAATATACTTGTTTGCGTGAAAATAATTTATTTAACAATCGTTTCCTTTCAGTTGCTTTATGGCGTTAAACATAAACAATTGTGATATCCAATAATTTAATAAATAACAAGTATGTATCTATATTACAACGGTTTACTAACATTAGACAATAGGTAATTAAGTTCAAGAGAAATATAAGAAAAGTAATACAAATTCACAAATCCTGTATGGAAAATATTTCTGCACTAGCAGAATTTATTTATTAATATGTAGTTTTGTATATAATATGTACAGTCACGTCTAACATGTACCTATACATTTGAGAACGTGTGTCTCAGGCATAAGGATGGAAATCGTTAACATATTTTTGGAGCTGGCCGTACATATAGTAACAGAACAGTTACTTATATATATCGTTAGATACATTATTTCGGTTCATGCGTTCATTAGATTGAACGGTCATTTACGGTCACTTCGAAGTGAAAAATAGCAGTAAATTATAACAATAAGGAGATGATGAAATACTTGATATTATCACCTAAATAAATCAGCATAACGACCCTAGATCACAATTCCAGGTGCGGGATAAGTTCTAATAGTAAATTAATGAAACATACATTCAATGTTTAACCTCTTGACCGCCACAGTCATCTAGTCGTGACAGACAATGGAATGCCTCACACGCCACGGTCATTATTAGACGACAAAAATCGATCGAACGACAAATATAATATTGTACTAAACTGGCTCTTCGTGACGACAGAGCAAGTTACTTCATTCGTATTATGGCGATCAATATGTTATTATGTATATAGGTCGTATGCATAAATATCCCGACTTGACAGGTAGGTAGGTATGCAAAGTTAAACATAGAAACATCCAAGAATACAATTTATTAATTATTACATTTGGAATGTATTCGTTCCCATATTAATACCTGTATATTTGTTTACCTAGGACCTACCGTAGTACCAACTAACCAGCAAGTACAGTACCTACGTACACCAACGTTTAGTTCGTTACGTAAGTCAATGTTCTATAAAGTATTGATATATTACAGGCTTATCTTCCATTTATGGTAATGTTTTGCCTCAGAGCTACGTTTTTCAGTGACGAGAATAGTTACCTCACGCTATTCTATTATAGTAAGTTAGGTACCTTCTTAGCAGTTTTATAGACTAAAGTTTAGTGGTTTGGTGGTTTCACAGAATTAAATATATTTTATTTAGTTATTAGATCAAAATTTCACATCTTAATTTCAATAATATAATTTTTATACTTACAATAAGTGTCCATAAACATCGGGACCCGTCACTCTCTAAGTATTCCATGGCCCGATATAGGTATTATTGTACCGTATATTGGATATATAAAATACGTTTTGATCTACGACATTTGTTAGATTACCTATTAGGTACGAGCTACGACACATAAGTATATCACGTAAGTAGGTTTATAATATATATACCTACAGCATTTAAATAAAGAGAGAGCGATTAAGGCAAATTAGACACAAATACATACATATCTCACATACAACTGATACTATTAGTTACATTAAATCACCTACATCCGTTTAGGAGAGAGTACCTATAGTCAGTTTCGTGTCATAGTTGTAAATAAGGACGAATTGTATATGCTTGCATTGCTTCAGGGCTCCTTAGCTAACTTCACCACTTTTTAATTAAAATACATTTGTTAACCAAAGTTACCAAACAAATTTTAAAGTCTGGCGGGGTGGCAAACAAATCAAACAATTGATGCTCTTCATCTTGAGTAAGTAGGTGTACCTAACTTGTTACTGCGATTAACGACAGATAATATGTCATGTACCTGGTTCATTCTTCAGACTTGCTTAATACAATAAATGCCTATATCTTTACCTACTTTGTACAATTATATTGGATAGAACGGCAATAGGTACTAATTCTTACGCGTGCGCGAGGAATTTTTCAATTTTACACTTCGATTACTGTACCTAGGACTGAGTGTGTGTATACATATGTTATTTAGAATAAGACACACAATTTTATTTACTTGCAGTAACAAAAGTAGGGCTTTCTACCAATAGGTACTCTCATAATCACGGACATGGCCCAATCTACACATTTATAATATGTATATAAGCGTACATATAGGTACATAAATTGTTGGTCCATTAAATTAACATACATGTATCACTTTCATTCATCCTTGTGACATTTTCTCAGTCGACTCTACGTAAATGCAGGAACATAATTTTTGGAAAAACCTTAAAACGTATCCGGAGAGAGAGTGGTAACATTCTGGTTTGGACTGCCATTTGACGCAAAGATAGTAAACGGGGATTCCGCTGAGAAGTATGGCGAGTCCTATAGCCGTGTCTATGGGTTGGTCTATGGCAGGGACGACGACTAGAAAGCCTATAGCGATCAGAAATATGTAAGGGATAGCTATGTTAACTCGAATGGGGCGCGGGATATCAGGCCGCACGCGCCGCAGCCAGAGCATGCCCACTACGGAGGCGCCGACGGAGAGCCACAGCGTTTGGGAGAAGTAGTTGATCAGCGCGAATATGTTGCTTGTCGACAACATCAGCAAGGAGAACAGGCACTGCAACATACAGAAGCGTGGTTATAAGCAGTTCTTACAGTATGCCAAGGGCAATAAAATAACAGCTAGGCAAGAGGTGATGATAAAGCCCTATTTAGACCATGCAAGAACTTGTATACGATTTTCATTACATTGCGGGATGTCGGCGTACGGCTAATTCGGTCGCTTTTTATAACCCCGCAATGTAATGAAAATCGTATACAAGTCTTGCATGGTCTAAATGGGGCTTAACAATGACATGATGACAAACAACGAGCTAACAAATTTCAACACCAGTTAGTAATACCACCATAACTTGTTACCGCAAAGTCGCGGCAGGTGGGTTGCCGATCGCAATTTGTCCCACAGCTCTAAAGAGACTCATATTCCTATCACCCGGTGGTTCCTAGTCGCAGTTTAGGGGCAATACTCCCGGGTATATGTGACATTATCTACGAAAAGGGACCTTATTGTCGATGGCGCTTATGTCGTTGTTCAAGACGATGCAATACAAACGCATCGCGATTCGACGTAAGTGCCATCGATAATAAGGTCCCTTTTCCTAGATAATGACACATATATCTAGATAAAAAATAAATAACGCCAAACTTACCGTAAATATGAGCGCAGGTATAGGTGTCTGCCGCTCTATGTGGAAGAGTGAGAAGAAAGCAGGCATGTGGCCCTCTTGCGCGCCAGTCGCGAATAACCGAGCCGATGTAAATAACACGCCATTGACGCCTCCAAAGGTCGACAGCGCCACGAACACGGGGATCACCCAGCTCCAGGCACCGAAGAGACGGTCGCCAAATGTCTGGAAATGACAACATAATTTCTAATTTAGTAAGTCATAAAATTATTAAAGACTAAATTGATACTTATTTAGTATTAGAAACATATATGTATCTAGATAGATGTTGTGAGATTTTTTATGTTTTCACTTGGTCAAAACTCATATCATAACAACAAATCTGGCTTATATAATGTAAGTAACATAATCCCCAGAAAGATCCCGTAAGCTATGAAAGGTGAAGTAAGAAGTTTAAGAACTTAGACAAGACGCTGGATGCTCTACCATAAACAGGTGTATTTTTAATGGCAGTAATAATTTTAATAATTATTACAGTTTAGTCCAGAGTCTTCTGTAACTTATTCCGCGGCGTAACATGAGAAAACGTCATTTTAACGTAAGATATAGAGGTACGTAAGGAAGACAAAACTAACCCCTATAAGCTGAAGACAGGGCGCTGTGGCGCTCTTTAGGGGAGGGCTATGTCCAGCAGTGGACTAATATAGCCTGATGATGATGATGATGATGATGATAGAGGTACGTGGGTATAGTAATATAATAATAGTCCAGCGCCGCAGCGGTTCCTGTATCTGCAGCCCTAACCACCGGCAGCCTGCCCCGTTGCCGACGGCACCCTAGGTTAGGTTTGTTTATAATGTTCTTATTGTTTTGATACGTCTTAAATTTATCGTTATATATTACTTTATAAAAAGATTATCTTAAGAAATAAAATAAATAAAGAGTAATAACAATAACTCAGGATGGTAATATGTCGTTTTTAGATAGTCGATGGTCACTTTCGTGATATCATGAAATCCTATAATTACCGAAAAATTGTAGAATGCATACATACTCGTATACAATTAATTCATTCATATGTTACTTATATACCGGGTGCGGCCTATAATAGGAGCAAAATTTTTAGGGATCGCTTCTACACCTAGAACGTAGCAACATTTGTTACAACTTTAAATAATTGGGTAATTTATTACTTGTGATTTTTTCGAACAAACTAAATAGTATTTTCAATGAACAGCATCCAATAGTCTAGTTGGCGTTTACTGTCAGCCTACAAACTTTATAGTTTTCGCAACACATTGCTTGCTTGGATAATCTTTTTATATTAATATCTATTAAACTATTGGTTATTTTCAAAAGTGGTAGAACAAATGTTACTACGTTTGTGGTGTAGAAATGATGCCTAAAGTTAATGCTCCTATTACAGGCCACACCCGGTATAGGTATTATATTAAACTTACAGCCATATATAAATATACTGATAGTTGGCTTTGTGACGGTACATGAATAATTGGTTAGGTATACATTGCTGCTATTATCATCTCAATACGACCTATATTCCAGTGTATCTAAGTGTGAGTCCCACGTGTTTCAAGTTGTTGCTCATAATGTTTACCCTGAGATAACGTAGAGTAAGGAGCGATCAATAAAGCGGTGTAATAAGACATTATTATCAATCTATTAATAACAGTGTGTTATATTAATACCACACATATAAATCGATATATATGGTAGGGAAATAATCATATTATTAAGTCTATTTAGTAGTATAACCAAGAAGTTTACAGTAAATAGTCGTGACGAGAGAAATAAGCATGAAATGTGTTTACCTAGTAATATTTATTTAGCCTTCTTTTTGTAACAAGTAACAACTTTGTTACTGTATGCTGAACGTTATAAATATTAAGAAACTAGCTGTTCCATACCTCGTGTCGATTGTCATTTTATCTACGATATTATTTTAATAATAGACTTAATAGAACATCATTAATCGACAAAAAAAAACAAACAAACAATTTCTAGCAACCTTTTTTCAGTACCTTGAGAAACCACTTTTGAAACTCTTCATTGTGAAAGTGACGAGGTATACCTATTCAACATGTCAGTTTGTATGACTCAGTTAAAAAAGCTCTCTTTAGAAACGCGATTCCATACAGAATCAGTATTTTACGGAAACGCCGAACAAAAACGCGAATATGAACAACAAGTCCCGTTTGAGAAGTCCCGTTTTTCAATCGAATCCGCTTCTTATGAAAGTAGCTTATTGTGCAAATTGTGACTTTAATACTTGCTAGTTGTGTCCCCGTATTTAAAAACTTAGGCGTAAAGAAAAAGTGTATGAATCCAATCTAACCGTCCCTTACAATCCATCCAAAGTCACTTACTTCCTGGACCAATTTGCCGATAAGCAGTACTGTACCTACCCTGTTAGGATCGATGCATTTTTTAGTTACTTACATACCTACAAAAAATACGCGCGTCGTGTACTCTGCTGGTTTTAATCTGTCGTGCACTGAGAAAAATGGATTGAAGAAGACGAAATAAAATATTGTGCAAACATTTTTAAATACACTGTCTGTCACTAATAAAACAGTGCGCAACACTTTAAATAGTGACACGAATCTAAATCTATTCTGCTGGACATTGAACTTCATTGTGCAGGAAACCTCACCAAAACATAAAGTACAAATGTCTTATATTTTATCGTGCACGTAGTATACAATATTATGTACACAGCACCAAAAAGACATAACGTCACTTATGCATAATAAAATTGTGGAAGAAGCATAATAATATACAGTGATCAATGCACTAGTAATTAGTGACGTCACAAATACACCATAAAATATTGTTCTTTGCGTAGAAAATTATGGTTCGAAGAGTTGCACCATGGCGTTCTGTGCAATGCAAGTATATATTTCAAACTATGCAGCAAGTTTGATAGTGCCCACCGTGCCAGTCGTTACTAGCGCTGGACAAAACGTGTGCGCGTTATTTCGTACATGAGCAGTTTCAAGCAACCAATCGTACCAGACTGACTGACTGAAGACTGAAGAGACACACAGGAAATGGAGACAGTAAAGGCCCTCATAAAACAAAAGCTTCAGCAGCGTTAGTATTGTTAAATATTATTTAGTGTTGTGGTTTGTTGGTGAAATTCGACATTGCATCGTGATTTTTTTCAGGTAACATAAGAAATGGAGTTAACTACGATAACGACAACCGGGGTGCTGCACAGCCACAGGCTGAAGAAAACTATTTTTCTGACAATTCCCCGAAGCGGGCTGCAACGCCTGCAAGTGCTGCAATTCCAACATTAGAAGAGGGCGATGCACTATAAGCAGTGCACTATAAATTTTCTTGCTTAAGGCAATACGTTTTGATTCCTTGAACTATATTTTATATTGCGAGCTGCGAATGAGCTTGTGACGTCACTAAATTGATGACGTCACGTTGGAATCATATTTTTTTGTGCACAGCCGGCAGCGTAACATTACGTGCTTGCATGATTGGTCAAAAAGATGTGCATTCACATAAGTTTATAGTGCCACATTTTTCTCAGTGTGAGTGCGATCTATGTTTCAAACTATCATGCATTTCATGTTTAAATCAGAGCGTTACTTACTCTATCGGTACTTACCACAGCCACTGCAGCAAACATCATCTCGCTCTTGTCCACTACTGCGAAGTAGGCTACGTTGGCCATCGCATAGATGATGGTGACCAGGGGCATGGCGATCCATATCGCTCGCGGCAGGTTCCTGAAACAGCAGATAAGTACCTAATTACAGATATGTATTTCATCATTTCAACCGTAAGTCGCCCACTGCTGGACATAGGCTTCCCTCAAATATGACTTGTATTATCTTTTGGGGTTAGGTTAGCTTAGCCATAGTCGCCACGCTTGGCAGGCAGGTTGGCGACCGCAGTAGCTATGGAATGCGTTTCGACGGACGCTGCTGCCCATCCGTCGGTTTTTTCCCTTTGTCGCCTCTTACGAAACCCGTCATCAGCATCATTATTTACATACAATCACGCCTGTTTCCCAGAGGGGTAGGCAGAAATCACGGATTTCTATTTGCTACGGTCCTGACAAATCACTTTCGCTTCACTCACTTTCATAACGTTCCTCATACATACTCGTCGGTTTAGGGTACTACTGACCTGGCCTTTCTTCAAAATATCTATATTCTATCTTTAATTACAAACCAAATAATTGTTTATATACATGGACCCTGCTAACTAAAAACGGCGGTACGTCCTAACAAGACGATTCGCCGGCTTTACTAACTTTCGCGCATTCGAACAGTTGTCCTTAGACTAATTAAGAAAAAGGCTCCACCATTTTGCCTCCGTGTTGCTCAAGAAAAATTGACCCCACGCCACTGCTAACTACATAAATACTGGTATGATAATGTATTTTTTAATAACAATTTTACCAATAACAATAAAATATAAACAGCTAGATTCATAACACGTACGTAAGCGTAGATCGTAAACATGACATTTATGAGTTTTATGTGCGCTAGTGACGCGAAACTTGCGTGAAACCGTAAGAATGATGCTAGTTTCAATTTATGACTATACAATTCCTATTATTGCCTACGTCAATTTACAATTCTCAATAGTAATATTAATAGGAAAAACGGGCTGGTATCCAGATATAAACCTAGTGGTTCTGCCAATAGTTCATACGAATGTTAATAAATTAAATAGTTATTACTTATTACCAAACATAAGACATCTTATAAATGCAATCTAATTAATCAATCTGTCAAAGTAGCATTATTGTCTAGACTTTACATTTTCTATTAGTGACTGTATTTCTATTTTGCTACTACGCTACGTAAGTACCACCTACTTAGTTTTTTCCAATAAGTGGAAATATTCAGTCGTTTCTCATAATTTGAATTGTAAATGCTTAATATATCCAGCTAGTTCATACTATGTGGGCTGGATGTGGAAATAACTCCCAGCGAATAGTGCGAATTGAGATAAACGCTATGAATAATACATGTAATACGAGGAGTGTTCAAGCCGAGTGTTCTCCGACTGGTTGTTCGATACGGCCTTTTTGGATCAACCAGCGTTACCGGAACTAAACATCGCCTATTGACGACAGTGGACATAGGGCAAATTTTGGCTTACCCGTGACACTCCATTCCGTAAGATAATATTACACTCAGCTCACAATGCTGCATTGAAAGGCGATAAATTGCTGCGAACCCGATTGCAAGCATCATAAACTACCAGCTGCCATTAATTTATCTTGCCCTTCTTTATAGCGAGATCTGTGTAACATAATAATGCAGTATCACCAAATTACCGACTGCAAATTTACAGCGGTGCTACATGTAGATATGTCGGAGGTACAGCTGGCAGCTACATAGTCCTATAATTATCTTACAGTAAGTTCATTTTTAAAGAAGCTATTTGATTGGGAGCGTCTTCGGCCTGCGTGTGCCACCAGCTCTTAGAACACACATTAATTTGGCTAGGCTACATCCTAAATAGAAGGAACAAAAGGTCAAGATGTTCTAAGTCCTTTTCATCTGAAATACCCTTCGCCCGCGTCCGTGCAACGATTGGAACGGCCAAACTGGAATGCGCACAACATTACCCCCAGTCCCTATCTTGCTCGCTTTAATATCACTCTGTTAAGGAAAATCGTCGGGATAATCGTCCATTAAGAATTCAGAACAAGAATATAGGTATTATCAAATCATGCAAGAGGGATCTATTCCATTAATGTCTTATAATAAATATAACTCCAACAGGTACCTAAGTAACCAATATGCGGTCTTATCGCTAAAGCGCGATATTTTTTTCAGATTCCATTGGTGAATGCCTCATGGATGCCCAATGAAACCGATATTTTACATTTAGCTGAAAACCAAAGTTGAACAAAAGAACGCACTTAGGCTTGTTTGAGAATCACTCGAGGGATCTACTTCAAAGGCGATTCTCTCCTCAAACAATGCATTGCATAATGCAATGGCCTAGATGGCTTATTTGATAGAACTGCCATTATAAAATTACAATATCTTATAGTTAGGTAAATACTGTGAAAAGAGCCCCTCTAGTGTACCTAATCAATTACTTCTGATACTGAATACCGTCACTCTTTTTCTCGATCGACACCGATATTCCTAACTCTCTTAACACTATGGGCTGGAACCCTCAACACCGATACCCCTGACACCTGACATCGACACTAAACACTTTACGGTGATAACTATTAAAAGGCGACACCAACACTTCAGACTTACAACACCGACATTCCTGAAGTTCTGGTCACTAGGTGTAACACTAATTAAATAGATACAGCCAGCCACACTTCTTCAGATCATGCTCACCTGTACATTTAGTAAATCAGACAAACAAATAGATAAACAAAAGGGATTCAAGAGATTCTTTGTCTTTCAGGATCATTATCATGATTGATCACAAACTTATACGTTTGTAGTTTATTATGCTGCCGGGCTGAGAGTCGAACACGAGACTCTATCAGTAAGAAATGAAGAAATATTATCGACCTCTTTTAGGGGTAGGTATGAGCAATATAATTAAAAACCAAAGACTGTACGTCAGCCTCATTTAGTTCGCAGGAGTCAAAGTGGCCAAATATCATCATCATAATATCATTCGCACTGCCACTGGAGGAAATTATGATATTTCATCTACATATATACTACCAGAAAATATAACACACACTAATAATTAAGAGCTAAGCAAAGAGTAAAATTGTTTTTTAAATTTAAATAATGTCTTCTTTCAGTAAAATGTTCCATGTACCTATAATATTCAAGGTACTTTCCCTCCATGTGGCATGGGATCCTCTGATTATTATCATTCGTTAAGACGTATCTTAGTAGGTACTTACCAAATAATTTAGCAAAACGAAAGTAATGTAATGTATGTACCTATTTATTTAAGTAATAAAGTAAGTTCAACAACATTCATTCATCATTCATTCATTTCAGCCGCAAGTCGGCCACTGCTGGACATAGGCCCCCTCCCATAATCTTAAGGTAGTTGCCATAGTCACCGCGTTTGGCAGGCGGGTTGGCGATCGCAGTAGCTGTAGATTGTGTTTCGACGGATGCTGCTGCCCATCTGTCGGTTTTTTTTTGCGCCTCTTACGACACCCGCGGGAGATTAGGTGGTGTCATTCTAGTCAGCCGGCACCAAAGATACCTATTTTTGTGTGAATGCATACTTTATTTTTATTGTCAGCAAATTTTATCGTGTGATATAACTCAGATATAAGTCATAAAAGTGCACCATCATTATACAAGAATTTCTAGCCCGGCCTCGTCCTTCCTCGAAGAAAGTTCGTGCCTTCACGTAATATCGCTTATAAATGCTCGTTATTTGTTCTTCTCGTCTCGTTACGAGCAAGTACAGTGCTCCTGTTCCAAATTTGACTAATAAAGTGAATTGGACTGGTTAGTTTTCTAAAGTTTTACAACTGTCTGGTTGATGATACTGGTAACCGAATAGCTGGAGGCTTCCTGGGTAAACGTACATCAGCAATACGATAGATACATCTTTGGTACAAAAGGCCTTTTGTAGATTCAATTTAGAGTAATTAGGTAAGCATAGTTGTAGTCCTTCCTTCCTCAATGTCAAGGAAACGCCCAAGACAGAACCGCATGGAAATTGCTCCACCGACAAGAGCTCAGCTCTTAAATTGAGGAAGTTGTAGTAATTAATTAATTTTCATTATTTTATATACTAATATCATTAGGAATTAAAGATTCATACTGAAAAATAATAAGCGAGTACCTACTTTATAAACTTATATGTTGTATATACTATATAGGTATCCATTGTACTTCTTCTCACAATTGTATAGAATAATTTAAAAAAAATATATGTCCTCAACAAACATGTATCCAAAAGGACTTAAAATGTTATAAAATCTAATTTAGGTAAGGAAATTTGAAGAATAAACAAACGTTTATTCGAGGCATACATAAACAATAAAAAATAACATACTTTAAAACTAGCAGACTAAACTAAGGGTGCCACGAAATGGTTCCGACTCAGCATGATGTTAACCTGGGGGCCAGCGCTGGTCTTCCGTCGGGTCCACATGTGAATGAATTCACGGTATGACACGATAAATTAATTACATTTTAACATTTTAAAACAGTTAAACGGACTAGGTATGTGAGAAAGCGTATAATTATTTGTTGACGGCGAGTGGCTAGCAACACTATTGCCCGCGTTTTATTTGCTTCCTTATGTTTGAAATCTAAACAATGTGAACGTCATAATTTATTGCATGCTTAGTTAACATAATGTTATATTTATTGCGCTAACATATTTACCACCATTTTGTCGTGTATATTACAATCTTGTGAGTAATTCATTACTATGACGCCCTTTGTTAGAGCCTCTTAAGATCCCACGTATCTACAGACCTACAATTTTCAGACAAATTCCACAACCTATATAGAACTTTTTAATGGTAGATGCCCTAAATACAAACACAAACCCCGGACCCGGGTATGTCCTTAAACTACGTCCAACAATGAGAGGTAGGGCACAGCGTTGACCATCGCTCACCGCGATAATCAGCATATAATCAGCGTTGACCGCTTGAAGCTGGGGCAGCCCAACTGGGGAAGTACCTCCTCCTTACAGAAGACCACAGCCATAATAGCACTGCCACCTTTCAGGTATGTAGTGTTGTTTTCCTGATGTTGAGTAAGGTTCCCAGACCTCCAACCCCCCCTTAAAGGCCGGCAACGCGCTTGTGACTCCCCTGGTGTTGCGATAGCCATATACGTTAAGGTTATGTCCGACGGATCTGCCTGGGGAACAAAACCGTCAAAACAATAATTTGCTCAGAGGCGAATCATCAGGCGGGCAAATTCGAACGATCTTACTTCCTAATTAACTAATATTTATTTATCTCAATGTGTGTGTCCCGTCTCGAACACCGGAGGTCCTCGTCGTTTTTCTTAAGTATATGTTGTCTATTTCAACTTTTAATTTATATGGTAGTAACTTATATAGTACTAAAAAAAATCAAAGCAAAAAAAAAAATTTGTAAAAAATAATATGATTTGTTCTTAGTTTCACTGTGTGTGGTTAGCCATTATGATAGGTAGGATTTTTTTAAATCATATTTATAAATTATCGACATGGTTAAGAAGTTGAGGTTTTGTTCATCTATATATTGCCTTAGTCGCTAGCGCAAAGAGGTGGGACCACGTACCTAACCCGCTGTAAACCGTGTGCTCCTAAAAAAATCCATCATTATTACAGCCGTAAATCGTCCATTGGGGGGTTGCCAAGTCGCCACGCTCGGCAGGCGGGTTGGACACCGTAGTAGCCGTAGATTGGGTTTCTATGGACGCTGGTATTGCCAGTGATGCCCATCGGATTTTTCCTTTCCCACCCCACCGAGATGAGGTGGTTCTAGTATTCTATCTCCGCACGGAAAAGTCAAAAAAATCCATGTAGCCTGTTAAACTTACTTGTAAGGATCTTGGAGCTCTTCTGTGACGAAGTTGAGGTAGTTCCAGCCTCCAAAGGCGAAGAGACCAGAGTAAAAAGCCAGCGCCACAGAGCCCGCTGTGTACTGTCCCTTCCACGCGCCTTCAAAGTTCTCCGTGTGACCTGTTCAATAAATACCCTTTTTGTCAACTTCCTTATTTGTTTTGAGATAAACGGTAAATGTTACAACAGTTTATCTCAAAATAAAAGTATACATTACAAAAATAGAGCGAAATATACATAGACATATCTTGAATATAAACATCACAAATAAAAAGATATCGAAGTCGCAACGAGGGGTTGCAGTAAGTACCTAGGTAGGTACACTAGGTGAGAAATTTCCAAGATGCCAATCGATTGTAGAAATGCAATCGACAGAAAAAGTAATTATGAAAAAAATCACGTGACGGATCTGTCATTGCAATACATTATTTTTCGTTTCGATCGCGTGTCTACAATCGATTGTGGCGTCTTTATTGGCTTTGAAAATCAAATATTCCCCGGGCATGTACCCGCATAAGTAATTTATGAAAAAAAAAACGTCAGCAAGCAATTATATTTTCACTTCTCATGCTCTAAAAGTGTGTCATATTATGCTTGCCAAGGCGGACTAAAGTAGTACATTTAGCCTCTTGGGAAAATGTGTATACATATTTATGATAAACAAAACGTTTTAAATAGACCAACCAGAACACTTCACCTTATTAAATCCACCAATCACGAAACATATAGAAGTTAATAGCCACTCGATTTTTTTTGGTGAAAATACTGTTTAAAAATGGGAAATCATTAAACAAAACTTTGTAGAATTAATGTATCCTCAATGTATCATCAATCAGAATGCCGCAATATTAAAATCGACCAATGAGTAAACGCAATCAAATTCTGAACGCATTAGGTGCTTTTTAGTTCCTACTTCAAAAGCATTAAAAAAAAGTATAAATCGTTGGCAAACTCTTTGAAGCCCCAATTGACAACATTTCACGTTTATTACGTTGTCTACCTATGGCATTAACTCACGGCGTAGATATATCCTATCTGTATCAAAGCAGTGAAAAAAATACAAAGACTACCAAATTAAACATTTTTGACTCAGAATTCATTGCGGGCGAATAAAATTGTATATAAACAGTCGTAAAAGTCGTAAAAGTATTGTAAAAGTCGAAATGCTTCTCGGGTCAGAGGTGTAGGGTTAGAACCGGTGTAGTTTTTATGTTTTCTTCTTTTGTATACTCGACGTGTAAAAGTGCCCTTGTGGCCTACTTACTGAATAAACGTTTGAGTTTGAGTTATATGTTAATTGTTAAAATGTTATTTTATTTTTATTTTCTCGCAATCGAAGTGAAAACTAGTATGTATAACTCGGGTCTAAACGCCATATTACCCCTCGAACAATTTTCCCTCACTTCGTTCTGGAAAATAACCATCAATCTACTATTTTTTCCTGAAATGATTCATATTCGCTCTCGAAAAGTATAATTATGTCCGATTCAAGTAAAGAATATGGTTGTTATAACAATTATATTAATTTAAATATCTTTAAGCGCCAACATATTACTATGTAGGTACCTATTTACATTTGATTTAATTCCTTACGAAGACACATTCAATAACGTTTACCATAAACAACTTAAAAAACTACACCAATTCAGTAAAATGTTTTGATTTGTTTCTAATTAGGTAGAAGAAACTTGTTTATAAATATAACACTCTTAAATCGTTAGGTTAAAACGCGCATTAGTGTATCAACAGGTATGTACGAGTAGGTATCAACATGTACCTACCAGACAACATAACAAGACGAAATATTGCGTATTTATTTATGGGCGTCATTACTTCATAACTATCATTAGCGACCAAGGAGTCATAAGAACCTCATACTTTTGGCTGCCACGTTATTAAAGGCATAAATAAGGAAATTGTAATATTTATTCAGTCATGTATGTAGAGCTGTGAAGTCGGTTTCAATAAGGCTTCAATTAAATCGAGAAAGAGAAGAAAAATAATTATCTTTTTTATTTACAAGTGAGTAAAGTTAGTGTTAGGCCTCATGCTGATATCGAGACCCGAGCTACCGAAAGGTACCAAAATTGAACTACGAGCATAGCTAGTTGGGAGGGTTTCAAGGCACAAGAGGGGAACACACTATTTTTCACGTCACTAACGTGAGGAAAAATGTAACTCTAAAACATTAAAAGTTTCATCAACGTTTCTGGTATCCATCATTTATCAATTATCATTTTAAAAAATAGGCATATAGTTAAATAAAATAACATCCTATCAGCTAACTTTAAAAAAACTCTCGATTGGTAACAAAAATAAACAATTTGTATAAAATACTTTGCACTCTTGTAAAGTATTTTCATTGTTGCTATCTATTTTAAAGAATAGAACAGTTACTTCGGAGCTAGTGTGGTATTTTTATTATCTTTATTATATTAAGCAAAAGAAACGTCTGCTAACGAAACCGTAATTCTAAGAAAATAAAAGAATTTTTTTTCCTGTAACTAACAGAAGACAATTTTCAAAATAAGGTTGTCCCGGATTTGTGTGTATAAAGTAAAGTTTTATGAAGTGTTCATAATAATATTAATTCTTTGAACTAACCCAGTATTTATTAATATTAATGTATATGCGTATCTAGACGCAACAGAAATAGCAAACCGGTAGAGATTTAAATACCTGCATAACTACATCAACGTTGCACTACAAATATAAAAAAACCAGCCAAGAGCGTGTCGGGCCACGCTCAGTGTAGGGTTCCGTAGTTTTTCGTGCGTCACAGTAAGTGTTCCCACTTAAGAGTTAAAAATAGGCTATTTGATACATTGTTTTTGACATATTAATATTAAGTACCGTAACCCAAAAACCGGCCCACAAAGGACGGTGACAACTAAAGAAAGAGTTATATATCCCAACTAGGTGCTGATACATGGAAAATTCGAAAGTGATAACCAGCCAGCGTCATTTGAAGTTAGTCAGTCAGTTTCAACCTAATGTATGTATGCTCCGACCCCATTAAATCAGAAATAATCTTAAAACCGCCATGTAGAGTAAGAGCGTTCCACCTACAGCGACATCTATCGGCAAACTATGCGCGCGAGTTTAAAGTACAGAGGCTCTAGTGTAAGTTTCTTTTGACGTAAAAAATGTCTCGAATGCGTAAGTGATACTGATATAATATGGGTAACTCTAACGCGATGGCGACGTTTCGTTACGTTAAAAACATACACTCGGGGCTCAGATGTAGTGAATGATCCTTTCCTATCGTATTTGTACCAGGCCTGAAGTGATGAAGTGTGTCTTGTCATTCAATAGAGATTTTGACAGCCATATCTTAGGGAATAAGGGCTAATTTATTAACAATTTGTAAGAAACTATCGCCTTAACGACTTTAGTGCTGGAATAATATAAAGTACCTATTTTGCTCGCAAAAAGCCTAAGATATATGCAATCCTGCGGCGCTTCCGACTTTCTCGAGCGACAGCAGAGACCATTTTACCAAAAACGCGTAAGATGAAATCCTGCGGCGCTTACAGTTTTTTCGAGTTGATAAAGTTTGTATGGGGGAACAATATTTTCGTTTTTTAGTATATTACTCGATTTTTTTTTCATACTTTCTCACCGTTTAAACCTTCCCTGTGCTACTACAAATATTTCAGGACCAAAATTAGCCAAATCGGTAAAGCCGTTCTCAAGTTATAGCGTGACCAAGAGAAATAGGGTTCATTTTTAGATATATAGATTTGTTTCAATAGTTATTTGTTCAACAAGAGAGGAAAGTTGTTTTTTCTTGCGAGTGTTTATTTTGAGTCCCGAGTAAGCGAAAGATTCTATAATTGAATCACGAGCGTAGCGAGTGATTCTAGTGTTAGAATCTTGAGCGTAGCGAGGCACTCAAAAACACGAGATGTAAAATAACTTTACTCTAGTGTGACACATACAACTTTTCACCTCAGTAGTGAGAACATATTAAAGGTTAAATAAGTTGCCAAAAATGTCATTTTTAGTACAAGCTTTTATTGCCGACTGTACTTTTTTGCACACTCGTCATCTACTCTTCTGAAGGATTCTAATGAGCCTAAAACACCACGGGTTTATCTTGTGTATTTTAGGTGTTGCTTTTGCTACCTTCTGACTCCAGCATCAGATCAGATCAGTGGTACCATAATATTGCATTGTAACCGAAATTACATAAATTTGTGTGCTAAATTTCAGCTCAATCGGTTAAAGATGTCTGCTTCAAAATTGAGTTGCAAGATTCCACCCGGATAAATATACAAATACATACATCAAGTTAAATAAAATCTTGTAAAAAAATTAACATCAAGTTAACCACATTTAAGTTTTTTTATTTAAGTTAAGTGTTTTATATGCAACTGCACTGGCTTCATTACTTAATATTTTGTTAAAATAATTTTCATTTTAAAATATATGTACATTTCAAAATTATAATATTTGATTATTTGTGAGGGTCCGAACGTGGTAGTGGTGTTAAGGGAGTCCATTATGTCCTATTGTAATAAATAGATACATATAAATACTTAAATACATAGAAAACACCCATGACTTAGGAACAAATATCTGTGCTCATCGCACAAATAAATGACCTGACTGGGATTCGAACCCGGGACCACCGGCTTCTTAGGCAGAGTCATTGCCTACTAGGCCAGACCGGTCGTCAATTAAAAAGCTACTTTGTCTCACTCCCTGGAGTGACGAAAGTAGCAACTTTCCTCACTCTCTGAAAGTGAGGAAAGTAGCACTTTCCTCACTCCCTGGAGTGAGGAAAGTAAACATGTTCGAGCTGCTGAGGTGAAAAAAATATTGAACCTATCAAGTTCAAAATAATTTTCCTAGAAAGTTTATGTGAAGTTGTACTTTTGAGATTTTTTTCATATTTTTGAATTTTTTTACTTCTGGAGCGATTATTTCCGAAAATATTTACATTATCCAAAAATGATGTTCGTAAACTCCTATTCACTTTTAAATACCTATCCAACAATATATCACACGTTAGGATTAGAATGAAAAAAAAACAACACTCCCCACTTTACGTATAGGGGGGGTACCCTAAGAAAACATTTTTTTTCCACTTATTATTTTTCCACTTTTTCGGCGTGATTGATATACATATTACTGCCAAATTTCAGCTCTCTTGTTCTAACGGTCACTGAGATTATCCGCGGACGGACGGACAGACATGGCGAAACTATAAGGGTTCCTAGTTGACTACGGAACCCTAAAAATAAATAAAGAACAACCTACATACCCAATTCCAACGTCACTATATGAAGATACCAAAATTTTGCCTAAAGGCGCTCTAGCCTTAACCTTAACTTTATAGATATTTGTCAAAGCTCTGAGATCACATAATGAATAGAAAATAATGGACTTTTGAAGTACACACAAGTACACACAACAACACTTTTAACTGTACATCGGTGGACTTTGTGCCTTATATAATAAGGTCAACCAATGTATAGCTAGGAGTGTTGTTGACTGTACAACAAAAATATGTATTCCGTTAACACACAGCAGGTACACATACAGAACGGTCATCATGTTTATAAAATTTGTCTACTGAGGGATATCTACTCGTAGTTATCAACACACAACAATGACATGAGACCACGAAACACATTGTGGCATATACATAAATCTGATTTGCCGGTTTCACCGGATGTATGGATGGATGTGAGTAGCAGTGGAAGTGGTCACTGCTAGCCGTTTAAACAACGAGGGAGATGAATAAAACGATGTAGTTAATACCTTAAGTCGAAATTGTATAGCGGTATATCTAAGCTTTACGAGTATTGCTGCGGAACTGACACGATGCTTACCATTTTATCGCCTATCATGACATGCATCACTTTCGCGCATATACATAGTTATTGGAACGTGACAGCAACGACGAAAAATCGATCATCTTAAACCGAAAAACAACTCCTTTTACACTGAGCTTTTTCTTGTCGTTTATTTATTTATTATTTTTTTTTTATTTATTACATGGAAAACCAACAGCGCATAACATTTATAGAAATTGTATGCAACTTAAAAGCCAATTACAGGTTCTCATCTCACTTATAGAACTAGACTAAATTGAGGAAGAAAAAAAAATATCAATCAATCTTTCCATTAAGGTGGCATGCTGCCAGTTGAAAATATTTAGTTGCTTACTTGGGTAGTGCGTGTAAACTTGGAAGAGATTCCTATTCTTAATCCGCGGGCCAACACAGGCTAATTCATTAATCATTCAATTCATTCATTCATTTCAATCAGTTACTGCATCAGTTTCAAAGTTGGAGATAATGACGCAAGTACTCTTTAACACCCGAGTTGATGATGACTTGACTGAATCCGTACTTTTTTAAACTGCACTCTTATGCAGTCAGGATACATTTATTTATCAGGTTACTTGGCGGTGCAAATGCAGTAAAGAGAGGCCTATTGCATAACAACTTGTAACTTATAATATTAGTGGAAGTCCCTTCCCAACTCCTTTTATTTGAAAGAGAGTCCCGCTAATATTATTGCAATGCGCCCCTGGCATTATGATAACGACGCGTGAAAAGTTTGGGAGAGGTGAACCATCCTTGATACGCATGGTTGACCCGACTGTCAGGATATATTTGTTATACATAAGTTGACTTACCGATGCCAATATAGTAAAGTCCTGAGATGATAATGACGACGAGCGCAAACAGCTTGGAAGAGGTGAACACATCCTGAATCCGCATTGTCCAACGGACGCTAATGCAGTTGATAGCCGTCAGGATACCTGAAACAAAATTATCGTTGGGTGACACATTAGATTATGCCTATGTTCTTCTTCGAAGACTTTGGAATGCTCTCCCGCTCTGTCTCAGGCCGCAGACAAGCTCAAACCTAGTCCGGCTTTGAGTGCATGTTACGCAAGTAACTATTTGCATGAAAATCTTTCTTCATTATCCTCTTAGTAATTCACATAAAGTACATAAAATATATGTATTTATGTTTATCTGTTATCAGTATAGCTTACTATTTTATTATTTACGTATCGCCTATTAGTTAAAAACACCCTGCACCTGTTAAAAAGAATTATTGTGATACAACGCGGAAATACCGCCAGCATCCTTAGCCTCAAGCCTCAAGGGACTTTTTAGATTGTCTCTACCGAATTTAATACCGCTCGGAGACGTCAATAAAATCGTGTTTCCACATTATTAATGCTTTTACTTGGTTCTCGCACAATTGTAACTGAATTTTCGCTGGCATCTAGTTGATTTTCCGAGCGAGTGGTTCTAGGCTGTAATTAGGTTAAGTGACGCTTCCGCCGTTCGGCGTGAGAGGAAGACTTGTCGAACGGTCAATTATGTTTATTGCGCCAATCTTAGAGGAAATAGAACTTTGATCCAAATATCTGTTTTATCTTTTGTTTATTATATTTGGTTTCAAGCTAAGTTTTTGTATCAATTAGTTTGGCAAACTGGTGGTGTGAACTTAACTTATAATTCATCGATTTCTAGGGAAAGGTTAAGACGAGAAGGAATGAAATGTAGACCGTACACACATCTTGATTTGATATAATTAAACTACGACGATTCTAACGATGACGCGTGGCGGTAGTTTGTAGACGTTTTTAGTGTCACAAATAGTTTAGTCGAAGGTCGCATTAGGTATTTAAAGTATTTTTTTTTATTCTTAGTGCTTTAATCTCATTCATGCTTTACGTATACAAAAATAACAATTGCGAAGAGATGATGTGAATAAGAGAAATTTCTACTGTTTGTAATACAAGTTCTTTTACTGGTATTGTGCAGTCAACAACAAGGCATTTATTATTGATAATCTCTTCGAGTCTTTGTATAGGTAACCCTTTAAATTCGTACACTTTAGATATTTCTACATTGCATTGTGGCTGCACCGTAATATAATGTTCTAGTTCTCAGGACGTTTGTGTTAGGCGATTTCTATGTGCTTTTAATAAAGAGTTCAGTTTACATAGAATAAGTATTGTTGGCCGACAAATAAGTAAATTCACTGGTACCTAATTACGTTTAGGTATCAATCGGCCCGTTAGTAAATAATAAGAAAGATAACTGCGGGTGAGTAATAAGCTATAACTAAAGTATAGTAATCGGGAAGGTAAAGTACAAAACGTTTAAGATAGCAGTAAACCGGCACACAAACAATAACATGTACCGTGGGAACCGCGCCGCATGATTAAAGTATTTCTTCTGATAACTAGTGTACAATAGGGACAAAAACAAAGTCTCCGATTACGTATGTTTACCACTGTTTCCGAGGTCGCACTAACACTGGTATTCTGGCATCGTAGATACTCTGCAAGTTGTGTCAATAAAAACATTGGAGTAACACGCTAACCATTCAACAGGTCGCTTCTTGAGGAATCTTCCGGATGAATAACTTCCGTTGACAAGTGCGTAAGTAGAGATACGAGATACGACTACGGTCAGAATGTAAAGATATTTTAAAAATCGCTTTATTACAATGCAATAAGGTGCAAAAGAGTATGCATATACTTTTGACGTTCGACAATGCCTTCAATAGGATTCAATACCGTTCAATAACTGCGACTTAATACTGATCAGGACTTGCAACAACACTTATTGCCTGCCCACGCTGTTTTAACAGTAAACAAGATCGTTTAGATAGCCGTTTGCAATCGTCAGTTGTTTCAAATATGCATTGATGCGGTGGCTTGGTCTACGTGAGCAAACAGCAAACCAATGGGAGCAATGCACTCAAGACTTGGTTTATTAAAACTTTCCATAATGAATAACTGATATAGTTGCATATGTACTTAATTATTACGGTATCTGTGAAAGTAATTTAGTGATTGAGTAATTTTCTTTTACTTGGCAAGTCTTGGCAAGAAAGTCAGTTGAGAAAGAGAATGTATTGAAAATAAATATACGCACTTGGAATAACATTGATTGGATATCAAGAGATTTCTCTTAACCCGGTTTAGGCTGCTAACAACTATTTTCACTTTGGGCATCTATTCATTATAACAACATGCTTTCCCTTATTTATTTTATCATAAGGTCTTAGCTATCGATTGTGGAGGCACTTTCCTAACTGTTATTTAGAGTATATTTGACTTTAGCATTAAAAGTATATCGAGCAATAATCAAGTATTTTATATTTCCAATGTGAAACCATTCTGTATAAGTTAAAAATGTAAATCAGTCAATGTAGCTTAATTCTCTTCTCAGACCTAATGAAATTAATCGTAACGTAGCACCTAGCCAAAAATTGTAGATACAGACGTCATACCGACTAAAGCCCGTTTCACATCAAGCGCGGACGCGTGTCAACGCGGGCCCGCGGCGGACCCGCGGCGGGCCCGCGGCGGGCCCGCGCCCGCGCTTGATGTGAAACGGGCTTAATGCGAGGAATGTTGTTGTACCTTATACTCGAAAGTCGTAATTAGAATTTTCTAAAATGGAGAGATAAATACTAAGTAAAATCGTGTAAGATATCATAGCATCCGAATAAAACAAGATAACTATAAAGATAACGATAAATTGTAGATACAGACGTCATACCGACTAATGCGAGGAATGTTGTTGTACCTTATACTCGAAAGTCGTAATTAGAATTTTCTAAAATGGAGAGGTAAATACTAAGTAAAATCGTGTAAGATATCATAGCATCCGAATAAAACAAGATAACTATAGGTATACATAATCATATAATTCCATGTAGGTAAAGCAAATATAGAGAATCTACCAGACTGCATAGATCGTAAGGATTAGAAACTGAAGTAAGCGGGATTTCTATATTAATGGGAGATCTAATAGGGGACTTTCCATCTCGTCAGTAAGCAATTTATATGTGTAGCCAATTAAAGAACTTACATAGACAAACAGCAGCCAGGAACTTGACGGCGTCCTGCGGCGGATCACACTCGGGAAAAAAGGGTTTGACGACGTAATGGCCGAAAGTCAGCGCCACGATCGCCTGCGTCGTCGGTCGAATAATCAAAAGTGCTATCCACATTCTCAGGAAGGCAGGCAGCGGCCCGAAGGCCACGTGAATGTAGGCGTAGTCCCCGCCCGAACGGGTTATGGACGTGCCGAGCTCTGCGTAGCACAGGGCTCCCAACGTCGATAGGATCCCGCAGATCAGCCATATTAGTAACGATACTGCCACAGACCTGCAACAAAACAAATATCAAATTAAGTCAAGCCGTGATTTTTTTTTATCATATAGGAGGCAAACGAGCAGACGGATTGCCAGTTGGCAAGCAAATACAAGGACACTCGCAACACCAGAGGAGTCACAAGTACGTTGCAGACCTTTAAGATCTCTATACACTCTTTTTCTTGAAGGTTTATATAGGTTTGAAGGTTTATATAGCTTCTAGGTTTGATTTGCGAGGGTATGGACCTTCCATTATTACATACATGAATATAATATATTGCTTTGCTATTGCTTTTGAGGAACTGTCAGCGATGCACTCCAAGGTACAGAACGGGATCGATGGAGACAGATAGTTGATGGAATTAAACTGAGTCACGATCCTCAGCAATGAGGGACCGATTAAAGAGAGATTGCTAGCTATCGCGCTGTTTACTTGCTATAATCGCCAAAATATTAGTGGTTTCAATAAGTATTAGGACATACATAGGCATATCTACGGAAGCATATTACATAAGTAAAATCTTAATGTGTTAATAGTTAAGCTAGAACAGCACTGCAAGTCAGGTTTACTGCTGTATTAAATTACCGCGATATTCACTCGACCTAATTTTAGTTTTACGGCTCGCTGCGTAAAGATCCAAATAAATGTAAACCAAGTCGTACATTGCAAGCTAGATGACAAGTCTAAGCTCATTAATCAAGATAATATTCCTTATACGTTGTCTACACTGTAGCGGTTATAGTAGATACCTATTCACTATAATTATTATCACATCATCGCTTAGCCCTATCCTAAACCACAGACAAGTAAACCTGATTAACTTGTCTATGCCCGAAATACTATAAGATTTTTTTTTATATTACATAGGTGGCAAACGAGCAGACGGATTGCCTGACGGACGGACTGCAACACCAGGGAAGTCACAAGCGCGTTGCCGGCCTTTAAGGGGGCTTGGAGCTCTGGGAACCTTACTCACCATCAGGTACACAACACTAACCTTGGTGTTGGGGTTAGTTGGGCTTAACCTTGGGGTTTCCGTTGTAAGTAAAGAGTCACAAGAATTTAAATACGGAGGCAGTAATTTTCAACAATATAAAGAAAGATATAATTTAGGTTTCTTCAAGGCAAGAGTGAATAGACTGTTACTGAACCAGCATGCTACACCCTCGACCTCGTCAACACTTGTCATAAGGTGCGACTGAGGTCAAACGCTGGTCAGTCTTGTTTAAAAAAAAAACAATAGGTATATGGAGATCAAATATCCAAGACTAATGTTACATTAACCAGTGAATTTCGAATTTCAAC
Source organism: Grapholita molesta (assembly GCA_022674325.2). NCBI lineage: Eukaryota > Metazoa > Arthropoda > Insecta > Lepidoptera > Tortricidae > Grapholita > Grapholita molesta. Next base: position 13,247,629 of record CP053124.2, on the reverse strand, counting down.
CCCAAGAAAAATTGCATAAATATGTAACCTAAAATTCTATTATTTTTTCCCGGTTGTCTGATACAGGCATGTTCATTGTCAATTAAAATTTTATGCTGTAGTTGGCTTACTGACACAAATACCAATGTAGAATAGGTACAACATGTTATTTCTATAAATAAGTACCGAACCAACATGAACTTACTCGGAGTAGCAATAAGCTAGTCTATCTAGTTTGTCTCAACTTGTTTGGCTTTTGTGTCTTATTTCAGCATTTTTGTGTATATGAACCGATTATAATTAATCTTATTTTAATTAAAAACTAGTGTTTTTCGCGTGGTATTTAAGTATTTTCAAAATCTGGTCAGTCGTCTTTTTTTTGCCCTTAGTATGTACTTAATGTATATTTACTATACATAGTATAGTATAAGCGCAGATTTAATGTAGTAGTTAAATAGTTAGGTATTGTAAAATTGTAAGCCTTGTATATTATTAGAAAATAAAGTATATAACTAATAATGAAAAAATAAACACAAAACGTATATAGATAGTAGGTACATGCGATGTCTATTATGAAAGATGATATCTGTGATCATTATCTAAGTACATTCATGTTCGTAAATATATATGCAATTGTACACCTTATTCCAACGGATTAAGGTGAAATTATGTATAGAGTCGCGTAAATTGTGTCATTGTCTCCAAAGCTCATGCGGGCAACCAGTCCGATAAGTTGATAACCCACAATATCTATAGGTAAATGTGCTTATTATCAGTACATATTTGCATTAGATACGAGCTAAAGCTTCCATAATATTAGAATAAAACTAACTATTAGTTTTTAACAAGGAAGTACTTTTATTAAGTAAATAACTCCGAACAAAAGGTATATTAACTTAAGATGTGACCCTGTTTAATATAGACAAATTACGCATCCCAAGGAGGGGTTTGTGTGACACTCTTATCTTCTCTTTCTTGTACCTTTAAGGAGGAACGTAGCAAATAAACATACCCATCCCTAAATCCACACCCGCTACTCGCACTACCTAATAAATTTATATGAGGTAGCTTTTTAATTTCGCGTTCCCCAAAATTAAAAAGCTACCTCGCAATAATTTATCTCAATATGTGATAGACATAACCGCAATCCGGACCTGTGGTTGTGGGACCCGGGAATGGTCCCAGAACTACGATAAGAAATCACTGGAACACGGGCGTCGGGTAGCGTCCCTTAGATTGGTGGGACATATTGCTATCGCCAATCCGCCTGTTAAACATTGATTACGTTTTAATGTTTACCCTTTCTGTACCTCTCTTTATCATTTATGTTACCTATGTATGTAAACCGCCATGCTGCCTGTACCGGTCTATGGGATGCCCATATCCAGCAGTGGACGTCTATGGCTGATATGTAAGTATGACATAATCCGAGTCGTAGCCATATGTTGACCGATTATAGACGCGAGTAACTCGATCCTAATTCCTTATAGGTATAGATACACGTACAGCCTACTGCGTGTTCGACACACCCTGTCTCCTACACTGAGGTCACATTGCATAGGTTTCAGGGACATTAGTGCACTTTTACTCTACGTTATATGAGTTTTTAAGTCATTCAACAAAATACGCTAAATTAAGTTTGAAACTAAAAAACAGTGTACGGTCAAGTGAGTGGGACTTAAACAAGGTCAAAATTTAAAAAATACTCCGACATCCTGGCCTTAGGTGTCCGATTTTTAGGACCAAAAACTTTATATGAGGAATTATATTTTGAACCTGGAATCTTCCTAATAATACACCTTTCCCAGAACACACATCTGATTAAGAGAGTTAGATTTCAAAGACACTCTCAAATATTAAGCACACGTTTTTTGTTGGCTAATGCGTTATAAGGCATTTTTATCGGAGAGCTTCGTCGTGTTTAGATAGATAAGATAGGATTCAATGGACACATGTAATGATTGTCTTAAATAAATATATATTTTTGGGACAAACTTCCACAAATCGACCTAGTCCGTCAGCTCCAAAAGTAGGTAACAAATTAGGGTTTCCGCCATCGCGTTGCTCAGTACATGGCAGCACCATAGGGAGTGGCAGCACCATAGCTTTCAAAATCCACAAATAAAAAACATTATGAGATTTAAATATGACTGAGGACTATGACCCCTCCTCCCCCCAATAATTTTGAACACGTAGTTTTAACGTCAAGTTAAAACTATCGGAAGAAATCTTCAAATATGCATAAGAGTCAAAGTTCCAAAATCATCATTTGCTTTTGATGTGACTATACTAAGCGGCGACCGACGGGTTAATTTAATTCGTGCATGAGGTTGAGGATGCTTCGTAGGCAGTACACAGTACCGACTAGGCTAGTACGGCGGTTAAAAAGAACATGAATTAATATAAAGCAGACACCTTTAGGCATACATACCTACTTAAGCTGGAATACCCACGGCGCCGTACAAAAGAGAAACTATCTAATAGATCTTTTATCACATTTCATCTCACTTATATCTCTCTCTCCCGACATAAATGGCATTTATGAACGGAAAGTAATTAATTTTGCGATCATAAACTCTGCAAACACATAATCTACTAACCGAGAAGTAGAAAGTAAATGCAGGAAGTTAATCATGAGTAAGAATCATCAAATCGATCATGCGGCCGAATTGAGGACAGAATCGACGTTATTTAGCTTAGCTGACTACAAATGTAGATCTATCGTCATACATATGTATTTTACCAGATCTTGTAAAAATCGTTTACATGGAGATTTCAACCCAGAAGTTATCTACAAGTTATTAGGGTTCCGTAGTCAACTAGGAGAGCTGAAATTTGGTACTAATATGTATATCAATCACGCCGACAAAGTGCAAAAATAAAAAGTGGAAAAAAATGGAACCACAAGTTTCAAAAATATGAAAAAAATCACAAAAGTAGAACTTCACATAAACTTTCTAGGAAAATTATTTTGAACTTGATAGCTTCAATAGTTTTTGAAAAAAATCTATATATATAAAAATTAACCCCTATTTCTGTTAGTCACGCTATAACTTGAGAACGGCTTTACCGATTTGGCTAATTTTGGTCTTGAAATATTTGTAGTAGCTCAAGGAAGGTTTAAACGGTGAGAAAGTATGAAAAAAATCGAGTAATATACTAAAAAACGAAAATATTGTTCCCCCATACAAACTTTATCAACTCGAAAAAACTGTAAGCGCCGCAGGATTTCATACATCTTACGAGTTTTTGGTAAAATGGTCTCTGCTTTCGCTCGAGAAAGGCGGAAACGCCGTAGGATTGCATATATCTTAGGCTTTTTTGCGAGCATAATAGGTACTTTATATTATTCCAGCACTAAAGTCGTTAAGGCGATAGTTTCTTACAAATTGTTAATAAATTAGCCCTTATTCCCTAAGATATGGCTGTCAAAATCTCTATTGAATGACAAGACACACTTCATCACTTCAGGCCCGGTACCGCGAACATCGAAGTTCGCATATGTCGAGTATTTCTCTTTTACTCCAATTAAGGCGTTAAGAGAGTGACAGAGACAATCGTCCGAAATTTACGAATATGGTTTACGACACCTCATAGATATATTAAAAATTCCTTGCGACACCTTATTTGGAGTAAAAGAGAAAGATGTTCGAAATATACGCACTTCGATGTCCGCGGTATCGCTACCGCGTAGCGCCGCCGTTTTATGTATAATTCCGTGTTTAGTTTTAATCGTAAATAAGAATCTGCACTAATATTCATCGCCCAATGCGACCGTCTCCTGCGTTGACAAATACAAACATTTCCGAGAAAATACGATAGGAAAGGATTATTCACTACATCTGAGCCCCGAGTGTATGTTTTTAACGTAACGAAATGTCACCATCGCGTTAGAGTTACCCATATTATATCAGTATCACTTACGCATTCGAGACATTTTTTACGTGAAAAGAAACTTACACTAGAGCCTCTGTACTTTAAGCTCGCGCGCATAGTTTACTTAATTTGCCGATAGATGTCGCTGTAGGTGGAACGCTCTTACCCTACATGGCGGTTTTAAGATTCTTTCTGATTTAATGGGGTCGGAGCATGCAGTCTCCATGCCCATACATTAGGTTGAAACTGACTGACTGATTTCAAATGACGCTGGCTGGTAATCACTCCATGTTACAACCCCTTCTTACTACTCGTGGTGTGACTGAAATTGACAACATTTATTCGAATTTTCCATGTACAGTTGGGATCTATAACTCTTTCTTTAGTTGTTACCGTCCTTTGTGGCCCCGTTTTAGGGTTCTGTACTTAATATTAATATGTCAACAATAATGTATCAAATAGCCCATTTTTAACTCTTAAGTGGGAACACTTACTGTGACGGACGAAAAACTACGGAACCCTACACTGAGCGTGGCCCGACACGCTCTTGGCCGGTTTTTTTAATATTTCAGTACCTAACTATAAGTATTATATTTTTTATTCTGAATAAATCATAGTAGGTATTAAATAATAACTACTATTGGAAAATTCAAGGTAAAAGATATTTATTTAGTTATTTAATCGTATGGCATATATACATAAATATTTTGGAAAACTAAAAAACTAAAGTTATAGTTCCACATTTAGGGTCTCAAGCCACGAGATTGCGTCAGGAATTAAGTTGAACAGATCTATAGGGGAGCCGGTTGAAGACTACAGCGCCCAACTAGGTATATGATATGCAGGTATTTGTATAAAAAGTGATACTAAATCTGTGTCTGCCGTTTTGGAGATAAATGGCAATATCCTTTTGTATATAAATGTAAACTAACAAACATGAAATCTCTTTGGCAACCGGTCTAGCCTAGAGGGTGTTATAGTGACCCTGCCTCTGAAGTCGATGGTCCTGGGTTCAAATGCCAGTCAGGGTATTTATTTGTGTGTACACCACAAATATTTTCTGAGTCATGGGTTTTTTTCTATGTATTTAAGTATTTATATGTAACTATCTATTATAATCTATCGTCGTCTAGTACCTACAACACAGGCCTTACTGAGCTTACCGTAGGACTTGGTCGATTTGTGTAAAATTGTTCCAAAATATTTATTTATTTATTTAATCTCTTACCGTCAAACCGTCAGTAAAAGAAGTCGAAATATAGAATGCGATAATAAAATTATAATTTTATACCCAGGGTATACCCAAAATTATTATTTTGGGTAAGTATACCCAGGGCATCCAGGCGTACTATCTGAGGAATTTATATTGCTTATCTTGATATGTTATATATACCTTATTCAGAATCAACAAATTTAAATAGAAATTGCCAAAAGTGCTTTCGTAATGTAGATGAGGCTTTAACGCATGCGTGGGCGCAGGTGGACAGGCTTCATTTAGCAAGTCGAGCAAGTTACGAATTCGAAGCCTCGAGGCCTTGACCCTGTTACTACGTTGTAGTTAGTTGGCCAAGAGTGCGTTCACCGCACAGTTCTCGTCTTGTATAACAAGTTCAACAATTAACGCTTTTATGAGAAAGGAAACATTTTGTATCGAGAATACATTCCCTGCTATTAAACCGGTTACACAGTCTGTCTGTAAAGATTTAGCATTTCAGAAGTTTTATCTTTAACTACGACTAGTTTTCATAGTACTTGCAATAAGTTAAACGCGCATTTTCAACGAGTATACGTAAGTAACTTAGCGGTCAGCAATGTTGCTAAAAGCTTTAGAACAGAAGTCTAAAATTAGATTTAAACTACCTTATCTATAAAGCTTAACAACATATGATTGAATCCAAACTTAGAAACAATTCTCCGTTAACCTGAATTATCGAGGCTGGTAATAATTGCGCTTCGTGCCTATTTGTAACTTGAACTCTGTGGTTTTGTCTATAGTTATCTAGTTCTTATACTTGATCGAACTTTTAACCATATCTGCTTATCTGCTTTAATGCTGTAAATTAGATACTCGTAGGTATTTATAAAGTTTTGTATTAAAATGGCAGTTGGGCACATTGCGTTAGATTTGTACAGATGTAGCTGTAATTTTAGTCAATTTCGTGAGAAAATACAAATGTTACCAGCATCGCCAAAAAAAGTTACAAAGTAACAAAATGTGAGTCGGTAGGTGGAGAAGAATGCTCGTATCACCTTTGAGTGGCAATAAAAATACCAGAAATAAATACAATCAACACGCCTTGACAACTGATACTGAAACTTGAGACGAATATCCAGTGGCTTATAGCGATCTTAGCATTGACCTGTATCATGTGATTGTTTTGTACCTATTGAAATAACTAGTATAACTTGACCCCATGTTTTGTAGTAACTTCATAATCATAGTTCCTGCTTATATCGGATTGTATAAATAAATAAATAAATATTTCGCAACAATCATACACAATTCGATCTAGCCCTACGGTAAGCTCAGTAAGGCTTGTGTTGTGGGTACTAGACGACGATGTATATATTAGATAGATACATATAAATACTTTAATACATAGGAAACACCCATGACTTAGGAAGAAATATATTTGCTAATCACACAAATAAATGCCCTCTGACTGGGATTCGAACCCAGGACCATAGGTTTCATATGCAGGGTCACTACCCACTAGCCCAGACCGGTCGTCGTTGTATATTACGATATAATACATATATTACATATATATTACTTAACGATGAATACAACAGTCCAGGTTGAGATGCAATTGCTATATCTACCTATCTATAATTTCATAATCATGATTCGATAAAATCAAGGTTTCTAGTTATTAGTTAGTATTATCTAAAATACAACATTATCAAGTTTTAACCGTTATGGCAACCATAAACTTGTCTCGATGCGAGTGTTATAAAGTCATAGATGGGTCATTTACCGTGGACGCCGATGGTATAGTAAGGATTTACTGCCACGATAAAGAGTAGGGAGCCAAATGTGTGTAGACTGTGGAGTTGTATACAAACGTTTTCATAGAGCTAGCATGTAATACTGAGACAGCGGCGGTAAAACATAAATGCAACCATTGGAGACGCACGGCTTGCGAACCACATGTGACTTTGTCTATAGGTACCTACAATTTTCGAATAACCTGTGGTTCTTTAATAAAATTTTCCATTCCATTTACAGAAACATGATTTTTAAATTCCAATCGAGATCTCGGTCTCTCTCGATCGGTCGTTACAGACGCCGTCGAGTCTATAGTAGGTACCTACTAATGACTCAAGAAGTGAGGACGAGTGTAATTATATTAAAATGAATTATAAATTATAAATGACGTTTTCCCCAAGGACGTATGAGGTTCATTAAAAAAGGAGTGTATAGGTTTTTAAAGGGCTAGGCAACGCACATTTCCTCGGGAGTTGCAGGCGTCCATAGGCTAGGGTAACTGCTTACCATCGGGTGGGTCGTATGCTAAACAAGCATCATGTATTAAATAAAAAGTATTATATTAATTTCCATTTATAATCAAGCGAAGCATGTATTTCTAATTATCGGGGATGAGCGAGGATGTGTCGCGAGGAATGTGTTTTTTAAGAACCAATATTAGAATCACATTACTTACCGAGGATAAGGAAATTAAATAATTAATTACGGGACAAACTCGTTGCTCGCAACGGATCTTTGCTCATCTTACTAATATTCTTGACGCAATACATTATTGTGTATGGGGCCTATGGGCAGCCACTAATAGGTAGTAGGTATCTATTAACAGCAGGACCCAGTTGCCATCTGAATCAAATCTGGAATACTTAGTTGATTTAATTATTGCTAAGAGGTCAAGATCATGACATGTGTCCAATTTATTGCCATTTAGTGCAAATAATGTACGTCTCTAATGATAAAATAGACACCGGGCGAATTCTTAAGGAAGCAAGGTCTCACCATACCATACATTACATAAGTAATACATGAGCATCTAGAGGCAGCGCTAAATATAAGAAATAATTTAAAAAAAAATACAGGATATTCTCACTTGGATTGAGTAAGCCTCACGGTAATCCCAAGAAGGCTTGTGTTGTGGGTACTCAGCCAACCTTGCTTTTAAACTAGGACTATCGGCTTCATAGGCAAAAGGTAATGATAATACGTATGAATAATACATATAGTGAAAAAAAACTACTGCACTAGATATAGGAATCTGGTTTATTATATGTATGTAGGTAAGCGTGTATGTAGGTGCACTGGTTAACGAAATTATATAGGGGTTTGAGTAATTTCTGATGGAGGAATTGAGTGCTGTAGTAATATGAGTGCTGTAGTAATAGTACAGAGGTAGTTTTGGTTGATAAGGATTCAAAGGAGAAAAGTATTAAAGCAAGACTCATGAATCGTAACTCTTAAATCCATCATTGCACTTAGGGCTCTTTTTCTCCTTTGCTTCGATTAGGGATAAATATGTATATACCCTTATCGTATATAATTTTTTCCCCTGTAAATCAATCAACTACTGGGAGGTTGAATAAGGTGCACACTAAAACTAACTTAAATGTATACATGTCATGAAGTCGAATCGAAGTAAATAAAATATGACAATAGATTACTCTACATCCATTTTTACCCGATTTCGGCGGAACTAAAACTAAGGCCTTGGATTAGCAAATAGACTGAGACCAATAGGCAATCATGGTTGTCTACGTGACATCATGAATTCGTGATAATGACAGGGGCTATCTATTTCGATCGCGCGATTTTTAAAAGTGACATCTATTCTGCTTTGTCATCTCGGTGGCAGCGTGGCAGCATCCATAATAGGTACGCCCGTAATACGTAAATTCTAGTAACCCTACCCGCTAACCTAAAATGGCCGATGTAAGTTTTCGTTTATCAACTTTGTCACTATAGCTGTCACGATCTAACAAGTATCTAAATGCGAAAGTGATGCGATAGGCGACTAAATGACAACCATCCTATCCTTTCTGGTCAGCCTTATAAATATGATGTACCTATTTCTTTTGTTTACGTAGAGTAGTAAACATTAAAATTAAAAAGTGCGCAGTTACATATTTTTAAAGGTAGTTAGTTATGTTTGTTTTTATAGCAAGCATATTTTGACACATTATGTCTAGGTAGTAGGAGTAAAAAAATGTGTGAATACATAACATGCATGTATAAGTGGGCACTGGGCAGTACCTATTTAATGATAAAAAGTTAGAGTCGTATCGCATTATTTTTAAATATTTATTATTCTATCAGTTTGTATACATTATTGGAGGACTATTGGAGGCAGCTATTTAAAAAATCCGTTATATATGCATGGCATGGTAATAATTTTCGAATAACTCTCTGAATTTTTAGAGTAGATGTTTTAAACACAAAACTATCGTGAGATTGAAACATATTAATTGTATAAAATCGGGTAACTCACGTTTTATCAGTCGAATATTACCTATAATGTTAGCCAACGCGAATGGATCATGATTATGCTCCTCGTTACGGAGTGAAACATGAAGAGCAATATTCGACTTATAAAACGTGATTTACCCGTTTTTATACAATACTTAGCTTTGTAATAAGTAAAATAGTATACATACAAAAAATAAAGGAAATAAAAATGCTTTAGTAGCGAATAAACGATAGATTCTTAAATTTCCTTTGATGTTTATTTAATATATTTTTTGAAGTGAAACATTTCAGAGAATATCACCCCAAAAATCTAAAAAATTGTGTCCTCTCCCATCTTAACTTTTGAACCGACGATCTTTAATATCAGACAGGTCTTTTATAGTTTGGGAAAATACAAGATACCCGCGTCAGTCCGCGTCTTCAGCCGCGATAGTTAAAGATGCGGGTTCGAATCCCGTCTCGCACGCCGGAGATCCTCGTCGCTTTTTCTTAAGTAGGTATATGTCATCCATTTCAACTTACAATATACCCGTATTTTAGTTTTCGTACTACTGATACTGCTACGGAATCCTTAATTATGTGTGGACCAACACGCACATGGCCAAATTTTTGATGTGTTAAATATCAGGTTTTTAGTTTCACACATAATACATGTGTGAAACTAAATTGTATGCACTCATCCTAACTTAACATAACTCTATAGCGGGGTGGGCCCATTAGCATAATATTTGCTGAACTTTTCCTTATATTTTGTATTTCTTTATACTTGGAAATTTATTTTATTATGCTACTAGCTGTGCCCTGTTGTGTTACCCACGGTTTATTAGGGAAAATAAATTTTGCGGGAAATAAAACGTAACCTATGTGTAGTTATTAGTGCAACAAGAGAGGAAAGTTGATTTTTCTTGCGAGTGTTTATTTTGAGTCCCGAGTAAGCGAAAGATTCTATAATTGAATCACGAGCGTAGCGAGTGATTCTAGTGTTAGAATCTTGAGCGTAGCGAGGCACTCAAAAACACGAGATGTAAAATAACTTTACTCTAGTGTGACACATACAACTTTTCACCTCAGTAGTGAGAACATATTAAAGGTTAAATAAGTTGCCAAAAATGCCATTTTTAGTACAAGCTTTTATTGCCGACTGTACTTTTTTCACAATCGTCATCTACTCTTCGAAAGGATTCTAATGAGCCTAAAACACCACGGGTTTATCTTATGTATTTTAGGAGTTGCTTTTGCTACCTTCTGACTCCAGCATCAGATCAGATCAGTGGTACCATAATATTGCATTGTAACCGAAATTACATAAGTGTGCTAAATTTCAGCTCAATCGGTTAAAGATGTCTGCTTCAAAATTAAGTTGCAAGATTCCATCCGGATAAATATACAAATACATACATCCAGTTAAATAAAATCTTGTAAAAAAATTAACATCAAGTTAACCACATTCATTTAAGTATTTTATCTGCAACTGCACTGGCTTCATTACTTAATATTTTGTTTAAATATTTTTCATTTTAAAATATGTACATTTCAAAATTATAATATTTGATTAATTTGTGAGGGTCCGAACGTGTTAGTGGTGTTTAGGGAGTCCATTATGTCCTATTATAATAAATAGATACATATAAATACTTAAATACATAGAAAACACCCATGACTTAAGACAAATATCTGTGCTCATCACACAAATAAATGGCCTGACTGGGATTCGAACCCGGGATCACCGGCTTCTTAGGCAGGGTCATTACCTACTAGGCCAGACCGGTCGTCAATTAAAAAGTTACTTTGTCTCACTCCCTGGAGTGACGAAAGTAGCAACTTTCCTCACTCTCTGAAAGTGAGGAAAGTCGCACTTTCCTCACTCCCTGGAGTGAGGAAAGTAGACATGTTCGAGCTGCTGAGGTGAAAACATAGATACACACTCACAAACTTTCGTCTTTATAATATCAGAGTAGATTTATATTGCCGTTTGCTTTGTAACATAAATAGCATAATTTATAAATAAACACTCAACATTTTTGTTTATATAAACTTACACCACTAAATTAATTTACAGATAATTCATAGGTACAGATAGCTCGCAAATTCAGATAAATTAAAGAAGATACCCACTAAATTAATTCAACCAGAAAAGCAAAATGAAATTGGACAAAAAAGAGAAGCCGTGATCGTTTTACTGAAAACTAAACCGGTTGCCATGGAGTCATCACGTGTAAAATCTATAAACACAAATGGATGATGCAAGCTAGGCGGGAAATTTAAACATTATCCTTACCCAGTGTACTTGAAAACGCCCGCGGGAGAAATGAAAATGCCGGAGCCGATAATAGTCCCGATAATAATTCCAACGCCATTGAACAGTGTTATTTTACGTTTCAAAACCACTTTGTCCCCGCCGGCGTTCTGTTCACCCATTCCGCAAAAATCAATCGCGCAAACGCCAAACGCACGTGGGCAGGTCACTCGGAGACGAGGTCGCTATCGGCGGCAGTGCGTAAGTCCAACTAGAATGTACGACCACGACACTTCGGCACGGACTCTCTTAAAAGACTGATTCACTTTCAGTTACCATTTTTTTTACGGAACCGGAATGGGCAATGTTGCGTTGACGTCAAGCATTACCGAGTCAGCCACACGGCGGCCCGTGTTCAAGAGACTGACTTGGGGGACTTGTGGAGCGCCGAATGCGGCCGAACACGCACGCCGTCAGACAAAGATGCCGCGTTGGGGGACACGGACTTTAGAAAAGGACGGTGAAATTGTGGTGGGCCATGCCGAATGACTTAGCGCCGGCAAAGTTTGAATGGAAATTGTAGAGAACGTAGAGTTTCTAAAAATGTAATGGTTTAATAGTTTGTTATTTAATTCATTATCTAAGCGCTGACTGCGACGTATAATAACATAAGTTTCTACGTATTACGCTCATAGATTCATTTGCGATTTATTTCTTGTTTTCCCTAATTATCTCTCCAGCGTTCATAAAACTCGCTTTTTTTAAGATTTGTCTGATTTACAAAAGGACTGCTTCTAACGACTGACTGATTACGCTGAAACCTTTTCGTGGTAATTGCAAAGAAAAATTTAATACATACTTAATAGGTAAGTACACTAAGCTAACACGAATTAAGGCTACCTATAATAGGTGACTATTACATCTTTTATTTACAATCATTACGTAGGTACTTAAAAAGGGATTTACCGATATTTCATTATGATTTTTATTTATCTAATAGGCACTGTTGTCTCGTTTAATGGTTTATTATTATAGGATCAAGGATATTGCTCCAAGTATACGGTCTTTCTACAGTACCCACAAAAAAACCTTTGCCAGCCTTTGCATCTTTAGGACTAGGTAAATTTGTATAAGATAGTCTTAAAGCATTATAATTATTTAGCAGTCAAGTTAGTTTTGACTTTAGTTTTGCAGAACCGTATTCAATATATTGCCAACTAACCAGTCTACCAATTATAAATATGCTGCTTTGCCTGAAGGTTGACTGGTAGAGAATGTTTTATAGCATTAAGTCCGTCTTTTGTACTCGAGATTTTCTCTTGTGCAATAAAGATTTAATTAATTAATAAACTACATAGAGTTATAATATATATAAACTTGAAAATAGCGGTATTTAAATAGTGATAAAAACTTGGCCAAATCTAACCTACTTTAAGATCTCACGTTCTTTAAATAACAGCAATTGTTATAGGTATTGAATAAAGCAAAGAAATAGAGTTTAATACTTGTTCATGATGTTTTGTTCATATAAATACATATTTGGATTTTGCATGTAACTTGGCACTCATTTAGATCTCCATTATTTTTGCGGCCTAGCATAATTTTTGTATTGAACTTGGCTCTCCTTTTTACATTCATGTTTTTGGTGGGATAATACTTAGCTGAGGCCTAAGTATCTATAGGTATAATAACTTAATAAGTTCAGTATGATATAAATATATGAGTTAAAAAATTAAGCTCTAGTTTTTGCACTTGGGAGCTTATAAAATAAATAAATATTTCGGGACAATCTTACACAAATCGACCTAGTCCTACGGTAAGCTCAGTAAGGCTTGTGTTGCAGGTACTAGACGACGATATATATAATAGATAGATACATATAAATACTTAAATACATAGAAAACACCCATGACTCAGGAACAAATATCTGTGCTCATCACACAAATAAATGCCCCGACTGGGAATCGAACCCAGGACCATCGGCTTCAGAGGCAGGGTCACTACCCACTAGGCCAGACCGGTCGTCAATTCGGTCGGCTTATATTGTAAATGATGTCATTATTATCTTTCGTTTAAGGCTAACGCTACCAGTAATAATCAATAATAGCATTAATAACAAAACATACGGTTAACAAATACCAAAACCTGTACAGCTGTCTTATCTAAGAAATAAGGTTTATATTATTATACCATTACAGCATCATTTCGGCTGATGATTTATGTGCACCTACATAGTTAGAGTACCGTGCTGCGGCGTTAGGCAAAATTATCTTAACCAGAGTGCGTAAAATATCCGACAATTTTTTTTCTAGACAGACATTTAGGGTCATACAGATTGATTAAAACAAAAATTGTCTCTTCTGTGGTCAATAGCTAACGGCTTATATGAGTTCAAGTTATCTTTTGCGGTATAATGTTACGTAAGAGGGGGAGTGGTTTATGTTGATATATGAAATAATAAAAAATTAGGCTTGAAAACCCTTAACTTTCACAATGTCCACAGGAGAGACGCGAACCTAATTGATCTGTATGACTTAACAAAGTGTAATAAAGTGCGGCCTTTCTAATGCAAAATATTTTGTTATTTGGGTGAATTTCTATTTTATATTTAATTTAGGACTCATTGCAGGTCTTTAACTAGGTTTCCATTTCCTATCATCATCATCATATGCGCCGAAGGCAGTCCACTGCTGGCCATAGACCTCCCCCTAAGCGACCCACATGTGCCTTGCATGGGGGGTAAATGCTATAACCGCCACGCTTGGCAAACGGGTTGGGGATCGCAGTATCCCACTGCACTCCAGAGATGCTGCAGCCCATCCCTCGTTGGTCTTGGGTTTCACCTATCAACATCTAAACAGTAGTTTTCCAATAAAAACCCAGTCTGAAACGAATAGACATATTGCGTCAGATACCACGAAACTGATTAAGTAGGTAATAGGTATTTCATTTACAACCATTTTGCAGTTTTTTACCTTTCTGTCAACAATCAATGTAGGTAATTGCTACTTAATGGCGATAGTGCTGTAAATATTTATAGGTCTATAGTTCTTTCAATTGTCGTTCGTGACAAACCAAATTTAATTCGCATTTATTGCCCGCGTACAACACAAGCTAGCAGAAATGTTGTGTTTGAGACCCAAATTTTGAGTGCTAAAATTACAGATGCTTAATTGATTCTAAAGTTGCTTGTTAAATAAACTATTAGAAGGCTGAAGTAGGTACATTGTAACAGCAAACATTTATCTTTTTCGGGGTGCGCGTTGCAATTAATGTTCAAGTCCGGAGAATAGTAGCAAAATGTTTATTATTAGTTAAGGTTCATCGTAAAATGCACCTAATTAGCCAATTTTAAATGTTAATTGAAAGCACCCGGTTTCGATTGCCGCGGATAGTACATGAAATTCATTTAAGTTACGACATTCGTAATTGGAAACATGTTACGAGCATTGCACTGGACATCTGTATTTCTCAAGAATCTATCAAAAAATGTCTGAATACGGCCGCGATCATAAAATTAGGTACAAAATTAGTATTTAATTTACTACCTGTTTAATTTTCCCTTTACAGGTACTAATTTACCTTGTAAATACCTAAGTAGGTAAAACTTTACAGGTACTATACCTGCCCAGCAGAGGTATACGTTCGAGCTACCTACATGAGAGCTTAAATGCCGAGTACGTCAATATTTGTTTTGCTTTTGAAGGTACTCTTTAAATTTTTGAGCTTGAACTTGAAGCAAGAGGGTAAAACGGTCTCATTCTACACAATAATTACACTTACACTTATGTTATTGAATATTGAATGTAAGTTTTTAACGTAACTTTACGTCACGAATGCGTTTGCGTTTCCCATATAAATAACATTATCATTATCACTTGTTTACGCGTTCGTAAACGTTTTCTTACGTCAAAAGAAACTTACACTAGAGCCTCTGATTCGGGAATCTAAAAGCTGGCCCGGCACCGCAAACATCGAAATTTGTATATTTCGGGCATCTTTCTCTTTTACTCCAATTAAGGTGTCATGAGAGTGACAGAGACAATCGTCCGAAATTTACGAATATCGTTTCTCGCGGTAGCGTCTCTATTTACCGTTGGTGGCCAGAATGGCAGGTCTGCTCAGCCTGCACAGAGTGCACAGCTAGCAATCAGTTAAGACAAACAATTATGAGAGTTTGGAACCTTTCGGTTGCTCGGGTCATAATATTGGTACAAGAAGGTTAAACGCTAAGTTTGCTCCCTTGTATAAGAAATAACTATTTCTTGATTTTTCTTTTGTTATCACTTTGCAGGCTTGCTTCCTTGATCCATGGGTGACTAATTAGGCTAGGATCAAGTACCAACAAATGTATGAAATTCAATTAGGAAATTACCTCTCTATCTCAATTGTTTTGACATTTAAAATGTTGAAGTTGTCAATATTTTGCATTAAATTTCAGATTTAATTTAGTCATTATCGGTACAACAATTGATTATTGAACAGATAACCAACTACCAGTTACTACTCATCAACTATTAGCACCAACTTAATTACCTACCTATTGTTTTGAACCATCTGAGTTATTAGTGGTAGCCGCTGCCTATATTTATCCTAATCTGCCGAATAACAACTTCATGAATGTAGTTACTATTGAGGTCACTAATTAAAATTACAATGGATTTTATTCAAAGATAGATTAACCATCATTAGTCATTAGGTACCCAGGCCATCGTATTCTAAGAAATATACTTAAAACGTGACTAAGAACGAAATACTTAGCTTCACATCTGTGCCTGTAAAAAATATATATAAACAGTACAATGTCAAGGACGTAAACAAAGTATAAATAAAAAATTAAAATATTTACAAGTTTAATCTATCGCAAAGGTGTTTTGAAGACTCCGCGGGAGACATCCTGAAATAACGTGATTTGCAGCGGCGGCGCGCGCGCACCCGCGCGGCGCTGCCGTCGCCTGCGCTTATCCGACGCCATTTTCACAGACACACCGAGCTTTCCCGCGGACAGGTACGTCCATTTTTATTCCACATAATAAAAAAAACATCACCACTAGAACACCATTAAAATACGACGGTCCGCCATTTAAAAACACGTAACACCTCTTGTTAAATGAGCACTGATTTTTAGCTCATATTTAACAACAAGAACAATGACCCTAGAACACGTAATACCTACTTATGTTTTTTACTCTTATTTGCGATTGCTGAATATAAAACTATTAACCGGCGTGTTTAACCAAAGCCCGACGAACCTTTTTACGGTATTCGTAGCCAAATTACCAATTTACGTGCCAATACAATATTTGGAGCTAATAACATCTAAAAGTGAACTATGGAATGTGACCGTCATGTTTGCGTTACATCAACGCATTGACCGACCGTAGTGCACTGTACAACGATTCCGAGTGATTAGACAGCGTGTAGCCGTGTTCGAAAGACAATCTATTTGTGTCATCATGTCCTTATTTTTTTAATAGATCACCAAGCATCCCCCGCAGCGGCAGCGCGGCAAGACACGAGTCGTGTCTCAAGCTGCGGCGCCCTACGCACGTGCTCGCCCGTGACTAGCGATTACATACTTACACCCAACTTTAAAAACCTGTATATTCAGATGACTCTAATTCAAAACTCAAGTGAAGCAAAAGGCGAAACAATGGAGGGATCCCCGGCTAAAGATGACAGCTCCAAGTCCTTGAGGCCCGTGAGAAACAGACGATACACCCGGTGAGTGCGCTGACATGACTCAATACTTTCAGTCTGTCTGCATGCATGTTTCTTTGTGAGTCACACACAACTCACTTACAAAACGAGCATCTTTTATGCAAAAACCTCTACGAATAGCGATTGTTTTGTTGTTCGATCATCATGTTTACGTAGAAAAAGAACTAGTATCAGACTGAGAGTTCACATGGTGCTCATACAATTACAGAAGGAGTCTAGTCGCAGGCCAGCGGCCTCAGAAAAGGTTATTCACGCCAGAAATAAAGCGGTATTTAAAGGATTGGCTAGTGCGCCGAAGAGACAATCCCTATCCTAATCGAGAGGAAAAGAAACATCTCGCAGATGAAACAGGACTTACTTACATTCAGGTATCTGATTATTTATATTTATTATATAACTTTCTAAATACAAAATAACCAAGTTTCATTATACATCGAGTTGCTAAAAAACTTCATGTAATGTATCATGTTTGTGCCTGCCACCAACCTAATTGGAAGCGTGCCAAGTATTGCTATTTGTACATACCTAAATAGGCACTATTTTTGTCACTGCTTTGTTAACCACAAGATTTGTATTATTTCCAGTTTTCAGTTAGTTAACAAAGCAACATCTTATTACTTTCCATAAATCATAACACGAGAACTTAGTGTATCAGCACGCACTTTCAGCGACAAGCTAACGGTCAAAATTGAGTTCAACGAAATATTCATTAGACATCAAGTATTTGTATAAATTAATTATTTATTCAAGTTTATGCCCTACACTGTCTGAACCTGTTTTTTTTTCGGTACACATCGTGTAACATCTGAAAACTCACATTTTGTAACGATTTTAAATTAACGTTGAGTCGTTGAACGAGTCACTTTGTTGTTAAAGGTACCTTGCTATATCTGAACTTACATTAAGATTAGCATCTTTTGTTGTACTCTGTGCGAGTTCTGGTAAACTTTACATTTCAATTCAAGAGTATTCGCCAAAACTGCAGTAGAAACTGATTTTTGAGAATGCTGGTTTTTTACGTATGCATTACGTATGCGTAACATGGTTATGAGTAGATTGTAGGTACACGTTCTGATTTGGTGCATAGGTACCTACTTTAATCAATAACTTAACTTATGATATGATATTTATGTCGTATCACCCTTTATAATACTGTGCAGTTTCTACAGCACTATAATCAGTTATACTCTCTATAACCTATTTTCAGATGTTTAGTTGCCATGTTACATTTTTACAATGACATAACTATGAACTAAACATTAATACAATAATATTGCTTTACTATTCCGCTGTTAAATAAGGTACTAAGCGATTATGTCCATCCGTTATACTGCCGTAAAAGTAAATACCTACACAAGTGACCATAAGAAACCAACACCTACAAGACGAAAACTCGACACGTCTTTCGCCTCTCTACGGAGATACTGTACCCTTACCATGAGTTGTGACTTTGAGGTTTTCAATAACGCATAACAACACTAAAACAGTACAAGCGAGATGCACAGATAGTAAACTCGATACTCGTTATCGAAAACCTCAATGTCACAACTCATGGTAAGGATACTGGACATGTTATCAAGTTTCAGTGGTCGGACGTGAGACTCGATTCGATTTTAGAATTAAAAAACTTTATTAACAATTTAAATTAAATAAAGACTTCCGCAACGCAACACCTGCTTCAATAAATTGTTTGCATCTTTAATGCTTTTCTAATAGTTCAAATTGTCCGCAGATTTGTAACTGGTTCGCCAACTGGCGGCGCAAGCTTAAAAACGTTAACGCGGACAGAAACCAACAAACTTGGGGTCATCTCATCCGCACGTACAACGACCGCGCCCAGGGCAACGTGGAGCAGTTCAGCATCAGCTCCGACGATAGCATCTGGAGCGAGCCCGAGCCTAGCAGCTCCAACTACGAGTCGCTAGACTTCGACAACGAACGCGGCAGCCCGGAAACGCACTACCAGGAGGACTCGGACTCCTCAATACATTCTAAGGAGAAATGCGAATTTTTCAACAACAACTACAGCGCGCAACAAGAATGTCTCGAGGAATCGAAGACAATCACCAGTCCTTTACTCCTCAGTAAATGGCTGGAAAGTGCAGCGAGGTTTCAGCCGAGTGAGACCAACTACTCGTGGTGGGCGGACGGGAAGCGGCGGCGAGTCGAGGCGCGCACGCAGCGAGTCCACACCGCCTCGAGGCACGACCGGGACGAGGTAGAGGCGGCGGTTGCACTCACTGCCCTCGCCAGTGCAACCATGCGCCTAACTGCTCCGTGAACCGTATAAGTACCTACCTTCCACACCTCTTTGATACTATACGTCATTGATTAGAATCCTGCACTGAGAATTGCTTTTAAAGGAATTTATAGCATTTTCATAATATAATTGAAAGCGATCTGATTTGGAACAAGTTATATTTACTAAACGGTTAAATAGTTTTAAGTACTTTAACCCATTTTGAAAAGAGTAGTTACTGCTTCTCACCTCTGTTGTACCTAAGTAGAAGACGGCGACATCGACTTTTTGAATGTTTACATGAATTTAGCTCAAAAATAATTTAATTCCGGAAACCGGCAGCAGTTTTTTTAAACATTGCGATTCTTTTAAATTGAATGAATGTATTTTGAAATTTGTTCCCCGCCTATATGTAATTATTATACTGATTAGACACGTACTTTAGCTAACCCATTTCCGAAATATGAAGACGTCTTTATGAAACGAAATAAGGTTACTAGGGGAAGGACACCAGTTCCCTAAAATTTAAAGGTTTAAGAATACTACATATCTTCAGTACTTTGAAAATATCTCATTGTGTAAATCCGAAGAAAAATGTCGTAACTATATAATATAGGAGGCGTGCAGTTCCTGCGTTTCAACTAGTTTCAAATTGGATTAAGTTGGAGTATGATGACGCGAGATTTTTTCAAAGTAGTGGCGATACGTATTATTTTTAAACAAATGAACATTTACTATCTTTCCGGTTGTTAATCTTCAGTTTACTTTTATATACGTAGTTACATGTTTATATATACGTAGAGCTCCAGTACAGTAAACATTTAAGTAAAACGTAAAGTTTTTAGACTAGTTTTTAATTATAATACGTTATGATTTTATAAAATTTCGTGTGATATCTATAAGTAATTACTACAAGTTACTGTTAAGTTTAAAAAAAATACAGAAATTTTGGAAATACCTACTCGTAGGTATATTAGTGAAAATTTATTTGTAATACATGATATCGAATTTATGACTGTATACAAATTTATTGGTGCCATTTAAAATAAGGTTTGCTCAACTATCGTTAGTATGTAAGTAACCCGAGTGACTGCCTATTGCCTTAATGTTAGATGGGTAGCTTAGGTCATTTTCGTTGTTATTGATCTCTTTTAGATTAGACTTTATGATTTAATGTAAAACTAACACCTGCCAAAGATTGCGTTTAATGTTCGACATTTATTATAAAAATAATAAATTTAATGTGACGGTGATGTTTTTTTTAATTCTCATTACCAAAACCTTAGCCAAAACGGATGTTTAGAGGACAAAACTTACAAGCTCTGTAATGTAAGCGTGCCTTTCATGAGTATGAACGCAACAGACTGCAACTTAAAGTTTGGATAACACATTGATTGAATAACATGATCAGCCTATACTAATTATTTAACGAAACTCAGGTCGAATATTCCTCGACATGTTCCACTCCGTCACGAGGAGCATAATCATGAGCCGTTCGAGTTGGCTGTCCGACGCAGACTCAACGCGGAACATGTCAAGCCATATTCGCCGATAAAACGTGAGTTACCCATTTCAATTAATATAGCAGTCGCTTACATAAAACTACTGCCTACGCCAATTCCTGGGATTAGTTGGCCAAGCGGACTATTAGACTCAGTTTCCCAGGAGCCTAGGCAAAACGCTGACACCGCGCGAGGAAGAAAGAAAGGTGTCATAATAATGGGGAAGAATTAAGAATTCATTTATAGAATGAGTTCATATACTAACTAAAATGGACTACAGTTACTAAAAAATACTGAAAAGTTGTTAGAGGAGGATATCATTTTTTGAGTGTCAATACTTTCAAAAATTATTGTACCAAAAGTACAAAATAAATATGTGCTCTCCAATTTTTTTATTGAGGAATGACAAAATATAAAAAAAAAACATTAATATTTCATGAATCATGAAAAGGTTTGGAAACTTTATTTGCCTATGTACTTGAATATTATAAGCAACCCACAGTTACAGCTGTAACCGAATAACTTACATTTGTATGTCAAGTGAGGTTTAGATTCGAAAAATAAAAATGTATGTTAAATTACCTTTTAATGCATCTAATACACTCTCACATTCCAATTACTTCTAAATCAATTATTCTAAGATTGTTCTTTGCTTTCTTCAGGTTGACCAGTTTTATTCTGAAGTTCCACATGTTGATCCAGGTTGGAGACAAGCATCTGCTGACCCTGGCTGAGCTGGCTCACAAGGCTGGACCCTGCACTTTGTAAGATGGAGCACAGTTGGCTTCTCGCTACATCTAAGTTGGGTAGTTTGCTAAACTCCACCAATTCATTTTTAGACATTAGTCTCTCTTGAATGATTCCCGCTGTAAAAAGATGAAGGAAGTGAAGGATGTTAACAGTTTATAGTGGGACAGGATAACAACCTACAACCCTGGGACTAGCAGGCTGTCAACTCCCAACTGATTAACACATTCGCTGCCACCCCCTCCAAAAATGTATGGAAATGAACACACATGTGCGTTGTTGGCAGTGAATGTGTTAAGTTGACAAATAATATTATGGTTTGTGCCACTTGAAATGTTAAAGTATAGTTTCCTGGCAATAAATAACAGCTTTTTACTTAATAGAAATTCTTGGCCAGATGCTCTTTACACATTAATAAATATATGTATTTCATCTTGAGTATATCCACTGGTGTTACATTTTTATAATAAGACAGTCTTGTGTATTCATTTAGAAATAAATGTCATCATGAGCCAAATAACTAAAATGTATATATTATTAACACATTAACTAACCAGAGTACGGGGTTGATTTGACCCAATACAAGTTTGGTTAATTGCGATGTTAACTAATTGCCACAGAGAAGGTGTTAAAACACAAACAACAATTTAACAAAAACTTAGACATAACTGAATAATTATTAGTAGTTACATACCCAAGATGATCAGTTGTGGAGCTTTCTTCATAATTTTAAACAACTTAGCAACATTTTCAGGTTGACCAAATATTATTTCTTGGTGAGAAGTAAACAAATGATTCACAGCCTCATACCGTGTCCCTTTAGTTGCCATTGACACAATTTTTTTGCCGTATGTCCTTAAATGCATGTCATTTTTCTTTAGTGCAGCAAATATTGGCATTTTATCCTCCATAGAAATAGAATTTTTGTGTAGGAATACTACCATTTTAGAAGTGTTGAACCAATTTAAGCATTCTCTGGCTAGAATGCGTTCGAAGGGATTATCAATCTCTTCACTTCTTCTCTTCTCCCCCCGATCACACAAAGCAATATCAGGCATTGAATTCTTTGGTGGTGCATACCAAGGCTTTGTCAAATCAATCAGTAATTGCCTCTCAAAATGGGGCTTTCTTGGTTTCTGAATATTAATCTTTCCTCTGAATCGCCTCGCCAAGAGAAATGGTGTTTGAACTTGTAATAGTGCTGTAAAAACAGAAACACTTATAAGCATCAATCAACCAATATAGAACGATAAGTAGATGTGTCCGCATTTAAATTTACCTTTGTTAATTGAAGCCATTTTATTTATGAATTATATTACAGCAATAAAAAGGTATTTATATTTATCTCACAACAACCTAACCTAAAATTAAATTATGATGAAATGACATTTGGAATATTTTGGCATTTGACAGACTACAAAAAAAAACAAAGACAGATTTAAGCGTTTTAAAATAAGCTGAAACAGCTTAGCACCAACATATTGCCATTATAAATAATTTACCTTTAATAAGGAAAAATCATTTATCTTTTATTGTTGTTCAAAACATAAAACGCAGTTATTCTTCGAAGCAGTATTTTGTATTTCTAAATTTATGTGTATATTATATGTAATAAATTTTTATGTTTAAGAATTTATCGGTTTAATATTAAACACAATATAACGGTTTTTTTAGGCCACATGTTTACAAAGTAATCTGAGGAATTTTTAGGTTCTAAAATGGCAGCCTTTTAAAAAAAAGTTATTTTTGACATTTGATTTTGATTGACATTATGACATTGAATTTGCTCACATGTCCACGATTTAATTTTTAAACAATTCTTGTAAAAACTACTTAAACTACTATATATAATATTTTCACTACGGCTTACTGTACTTAATATTTATTTCTTAGCCTCAGTAAAGCAATTAAACTTATATTAACATAAGGTAAGTAAGGTTAGTATTTAAAGTTTTTGTAGTCATCAAAATTGATGGTATGATGGTATTTCACCATCTGAAGAAAAACTGCATTACTTAGTCAGCAAATCAGCACTTACAAATTAATCTTACCCAAGTTCCTGTTACCGTTCACTAACAGATATTAACTTCAATTGCAGAACAATGAGAGGTTATCAAGAAGACACTCCGCCGTCGTCCATCAGTGGCGACGAAATTGCAGGCATGGACGACGAAGAAGCCGTATTCTTAGGTTATTTAGACGAAATGGATGAGCTCGTAGACGACAACATGGAGGAGGTCACTGACCAGGAAGAGGAGGACACTGACATGGAACCGCCTGAAGACCTCTCTGCACTTGTTTTTGATAAACATGTTGGGTCCGTATTTTGTTGCGACCTTCACTCGAGTGGAAAGTATGCTGTGACTGGTGGTGAGGATGACAAGGCCTTTGTCTGGTCTGTGCAAACAGGGCAAGTGATCTTTGAATGTACCGGACACAAGGATTCAGTTATTTTCGTAGGCTTCAGTTTCGATGGTGCCTACCTCTCTACGGCCGACATGTCTGGTCTGATTAAAGTATGGAAATGTAATCTACAAGAAAATCAGCAAGAGCCATGGCCAGTTGCATTTGAATATGAGGCGGATGACTTGACATTTGGCTTATGGCACTTTGGTGCCAGGGTCCTTATATGTGGAACAGTTTCTGGGGATATTTATGTATTTAAAATACCCTCAGGTGATATAAAAGTTTTGCAAGGCCATAACACCAGGGTAGAATGTGCTAAGGTAAATGAAATGTTGTTCATCAATATTTTTAAAGAATTGTCCTGTCCCTTGTTTATATTAGTACAAAGTGTATTTATGGTGATGTTGAAGCTATTATTATTACTTATCAGCCTCTAATATCCACTGCTGGACATAGGCCTCTATAGACAACCTCAAGTAGCATGAGGGTTAATGCCATTATTGTCATGTTTGGCAGACTTTGGTTGGTGATCACAATATGTTTGTACCAATGTTGGAACATACATCTCTATAGAATGGTGGGCATTCTACAAAGATGCTGATGCTCATACTACCATAAGTTTCTGGTGACAGATGGTTAGTGTACATCAATAAAGCTCCAACTATTGCAACCCATTTAACTTCTGGAAAAGATAAATAAGTTATTTTTTTTATCATACTCTTTTTGCATCTTGATATCTTTAAACTGTTATTATAAAATGTTATAATATTTCCAGATATTCAAAGATGGAGTCCGCTTAGCTGCAGGATATGATGATGGCGCTGTGAAAGTTTGGGATCTTAAAACAAATGCAGTTCTTCAGCAGGTTGCTGCCAATGTCCATGATATGAGGGTAACAGCTTTAGACACAGATCCGGAGAATAATATTATGGCCTCAATATCTAGTGACGGTAAAATGACTTGTAATTACATCAGTTATAATTTATATAAATATCAATAAGTACAATTATGTTTTAAGAACACCCATTCTTAATGCTATAACAGTCTCTTCAGAACCATTATTAATTGTACTGCTCTCACTTGTGTTCAGTTTAATACTATAATAAGAAATTTGATTTAAACAATTCCTGGACTTTATTAAAAACATGGATTAAATCACATTTACAACATCCAATATGTTTCTTTTACAGGCAAAGTTATATTGGCGACATCTAGTAATGGCAAAGTTGTGGGACAGCTCCAGGCAGATAATGATCTAGAAACAGTTGCTTTTCCTCAAGATCCACAGCTGGGATTGTTAGCCTTGGGTATGTAATAATAAGGATGATCAAACACAAGCTAATATATAAGAATAATTCATGACATCTGGCTAAGCCCAAAAGGCTAATTAAAAGAAATAAGGGCTTAATCTTTTGTGTTGCTAATATAATACAACCAGTTGTAAACTTTAGCATGTGTTACCATCACAATTCCACGAAGAATTAAAATTTTCCAATGACAAGTGAAAATTAGCCATATTGATAGAATATCCATACAACTGACTAGTAGTTTAAGTTATAACTGATTTGTAGCAGCATGACTCACATCAGTTTTAAGTTTATTATATTAATATCCACACCAAGGCCAAAATTGATTGTATTATAAAAAAAATGTGTCATAGAGAACTAGATGAAATAGCAGCATAAACCATATTTAAGCTACCACAAAACATTCTATATATACTAAATATTGTGGTACAATCAATCTAAGCTCAATGAATTTTTTTATTGTAGATACTTCACAACTATATATATGTATATCTACGTATATAAATATATTAATTGTATTAAAACGGGTAGGGACTATGGGCATATCGGTAGTAGGGGATACTCAGGTTTTATAAGTCGATATTAATATTGCTCGACATGTTGTACCTTTATGAGGAGATCTGTCATGAGCCGTTAGCATTGGCTCACGAAAGTTTTGTATTTAAAATCCGGAACAATTTTTGAGATAAACATAACTGAGTCTGGGGCCTCTACCTTATGGGGTGTATTATAATCTAAAGCAATCATAACTAAAGTTTGTTCTGTCCATTTCCAGGTACACTAAATGGTGAAGTTAGCATTTGGGACACAGCTAGACAGATGGTCCGCCATCAATGCACCAAAACTGATGATGAATCCATAGTGGGGGTTACTAAGATGATATGGGTCAAAGACCATCTTGTTACCGGATGTCTCGATGGAGCTATTCGCGTATACCTGGGGAGATCCGGAGAAAAGGTGCTCCAATTGACAGGGCACAGATCGGAAGTCCTGGATTTATGTTTCAATGAAAATGATAATGTAATACTGACAACATCAGATGACGGCACGGCTAGGATATTTAAATATGAAATCAATAAAGATAAGGATTAATTTTTTTGTTCTAATTTGACTGTAATATGTATATATTCCATATGCGTACGTTTTGTTAAGGTATGACCCAAATATGTCAGAGTCGCCGAAAATGATGTACAACATCTTGACAATACAGGCATGTTTTGGTATTTGTAAGTAGCTACCCAGAGCACAAGAGCAAAAGTCCCTCATCGTTAGGTTAGGTTCGTATTTATTATTTTTAGACCGCAGATTCATACATTTGTTGTATTTCGATCTACCGTGTAGGATTTTGAATCGCGTTAAGATTTTTTGCCTATAAGGGTGAAGCCACACGAGCGTAATTTCGGTTGCGCCATACTTTGTATCACGTGATGACCCGCATGTTGTAGGTATGCCGCGACCGAAATTGCGCGGCAGAAATTACGCTCGTGTGGCTTCACCCTAAGTAGTCGCAAAATAAGCTTTATAGGTCTTTATCCTACCAACTATTAGGTTGTAACCTCGATATAGCTTGTTGCCACCTTGTTGCATTAACAACCTACATGGGATATCCCTATTAATTGTGGCAATTCAAAAATATTAAACTATTTTTTTTTGCTTTTACTCAACCTCGCTTGAAATTCATGATAATATTGATAATACTTAAGTTAGATTCGTTAAATTCGAAAATATTATTTCATAATCAGTGATCGGATGATCTGACGTGCGTCACACGCCAAAGGTTTTTGCAAGCAAGCGAAAATAAACCTTACCTCTCAATAAGTAGGTCCAAGGCGGCATGTGGGGCACAAAATGTACGGACTTCAAATCAAGTCAATGGCGGCGAAAGGGCTATATTTATTTATTGAATATGTAAATAATACGTAGGTAGAGCGAAACACGTCCTCATACAAAAACAAATAAAGAAAAAACGCTTGCCATAATTTGAACCCTGGGCCTTCAGTTTTGTAGGCGTATCGTAGGTAAGGTTAACCCATCGTATGCGGATGTCAAAATTGTCCAATGAAATGACAACCGTGAAATTAATTCCGTTGAATTCAAATGCTTGGCACGGATCCGTGCCTAAGTCATTTTTTTTTTCTCAAACATGCACTACTGTGTTGACATTAGGTTCTTTAAAGTACCTAGGCTTCAAAGAAGACGGCCTAAACTGCACAAATTGTTTTCCTTCCACCCCCAGCAGCCTGCCGTTTCCACCGCCAGCGGCACAAACAAGGGGAGCGTACTTTTGCCGTTTGACCGCCGCTTGAAACTCCACAGCAGCCCCGGACGCACGTGACGTGCGACTGATATGAGGCGGAGTATATGCTGACTCATGTAAAGTCCCAACTCAAATACCGCCCCCTCTCCCACGGTAACAACGTCTAGCCATCGGGCCGCTTGCCATCCCTACGACTAAAACCCGGAGGCTCAAGTACAGATGGAACTCCAGCCGACCTGAGCGCTCTCTGGACTATGTCGTTGAGGGCATGGTGATTGTCTGCGCCTAATACCCATATAAAAGCTATGGGGCTTGGTTGGAGCAAAATATTTTGGCGTAGGTACCGACCTAAATTTCCTAACACCGTAACTACCTATAAACTATAATATATAAGTATTGAGGGTTAATTCAAACGAAGGAAGCTAAAATTAGATCATTCCTAATTGAACGACGACTCTAAAACTGGAAACTTAAGCACTGCGTGGGTCTCCAGGCACGTGAGGTAAACAGGTTTTTCTGTCATGTGTAATTCAACATCTTTCACGATAATAGAGGTATAAATAATACCTAAGGTCAATGTGGGTAAGACCGACATACTTTATTTTTAAAGAAAAGTCCATCATATAACACTAAATACTTATGAGATAATGTAAGAAATCGGTTCTAAGACAGTCTTTCCTGATAGACGGTCTTACCCACATTCACCTTATATAAATTTTACTACCTATAAAATATTAGAAATCTATTCTATATATCGACTCCGGACGGCCACTGCTGGACATAAGCCTCCCCCCATAGACCGCCACCGGGGAGCGATGTTCAGCATAGGTACTACAGCCACAGACTCCTGGCGATCATCAATCATCATCAGAGATCATCAGTCCATCTAGTTTGAGTACGTGGTCGCCACTTTAGGACTCTCTGCCTCAACGGCCATCGACCATAACCAGGTAGGCAAAGTACCAAAGTAACCGACATAGCTCGCAGAATTTCACTGTTGAAGTGCCAATGGGCAGGCCACATAGCCTGGAGAGAAATCAAAAACAAAATTAAATCATATATGGTAGTCCATATGGAAAGGTACCTTATGGCCTTACGCTATTGTTAATGACGCTTCAATACTAATGTGACACTTTGCAACGTAAGCGCCATACCTTTTCACGTGAACTACCACATATTTTCCATCTAAAAATGCTGCCGGCATCCGCGGCTCCATGCCCTAGGGGATACTTGGGATACTAATTTCAATAATAATGGTTCAACTTACTTATGGTACTGAGACGTCGAGGGTTTCATTCTCATCAGAAAGCACGAAGTTACTAAGAAGGCAATGGAGAGAGCAATATAATGCTAGGAGTTTCCTTGCGCGGTCGTATCAGCAATGTGAAGATAATATGCAAGACAAGCAAAGTCACCAATATTGCTTTTAGAATTGCTAGACTTAAATGGCAGCAGGGGGCCGTTGGGGCCACTACTCTACTATAAAAAAAAGTTAATATGGCAACGACCGTTGTCGAAAAGAGTGACGCCTCACCACTAAATTAGGTAAACAAGCAAAAGTTACGAGTATACCCGACCAAAAATTTTAAAAAACATTAATTTCTTTAATTAATAATTATGATTTTCGAAGGCGTTGATACTAAGTTTTGACTTAACTTGCAACTGGTTATTATATTGGTTGTTAATCTTAAGGTTTCCACGTAATTAAAGATGTAGAGAATAGGCCTGGCCTGCGGCGCTACCGCGAAAATCGATGTTCGTAAATTACGGACGATTGTCTCTGTCACTCTTATGACGCCTAATTGGAGTAAAAGGGAAAGATGCCCGAAATATAGAAACTTCGACCGGCGATCCAGGCGGGCTGTCGACCGCAGGGGTGCAGTCATTCAGCCCAGTTCCCGGAGTTTTAGATAGATCATCCATTTAAGCCAGGTTAAGAAATTCGTGATAAACATGCAAATTAATGCCCATGCCAGGATTTCAACTAGAGACCTTATGGTTGGTAGGCTGAATCATAAACTCTAGGCGGCCGGTAGGTACTATATCGTGAAAATCGTGTCTTGGACGATCACCGTGAGGTATTTAGTCAAATTGTAAAAGGTACAAATACGGTCCTTGTAGTTTTGGAGGAAATATAAGATAAGATCTTACAGTTAACAAAAAATGTGCCTGTCACAAAAAATGAGAACATTTACACGTAGATGCTGTTATGTTAGGTACCTACTGTCATTGACCTCAATAATCACACGGAATCGCTATGTCCTGTGTAAAGATGGACAATACGTAGGTACCAATTTATATCTTAAAGGAGCTCTATCTTAATATCGATATTTACCGAGAGATAAGCTCTCTGGGGCAGTAGCTTATCAAGTTATCAGTTATCGAACAGATGACCATGTTATCAGTGAAAATTATGCCAAATGAGTACTGGAAGACAGAGACAGATGATCCAAAACCAGTTACCAAATTTGGTAGAGTCGAGAGTTCAGTAAAATGAAAGCTCCCTGCTATTCTGAGCTTTATGGCTGTCACACAAGGCTTATTTTTGACAAACATCCGCATCACATAAAACATTTTACGCATTGAGTCATCTGGTGCTGGTAGACGGTCGCGTTTAGTGGGGTTACTGCTAACCTTAATGGAATAGTAAAGTAGGTGTGCGTAACGTTGAACGCTCGTGTGACGTGCATTTTCGTAACAACTAAACAAATATTACGTCCTGCGTTGTAGATGGGTACAAATTGAAAAAAAAAAGCAATCGATAATTTAATTCCTGTGTAGATGTTACGGTACAGTGAGTTTTACATCTAACTTTTAATGTGTTGCATATTTTAACCTGCAAATAGAACATTGTGCATAGTAAATCATTAATGTTGGTGTTATCAGTAGTTGCGGTAAAGGCGGCTGCCGTTTTATCAATTCATGGCGTTTTTATGGTGTCGCTCGCACGTGGTGGTTCCCGCTCATTCGCACTCCGGCGCGCGCCGAGTGATGCAATGTTTGTCTGACGCCGCTCAGTCTTTCAGCGAATTAACAATATGATTATAAACGCAGCGTTATAAACACGTGTTTTAGTACTAAAACTCTTCAGTTGTTTAACGTGTTATTTAAAATAAACTGTCAAAATGGCGAAAGTGTCGGCTACGGAGGGTTTGAAACCGAAGGCGATGGAAGTCGGAGGGGAGTCCGGAGATGCCGAGGGGTCGAGCGAAGGTCTCCGTTTGAAGAAGGAGTTGGGGCTGATGAACGGGGTGGCCATTATCGTGGGGGTGATCGTGGGAGCGGGTATCTTCGTGTCGCCAAAGATGGCGCTGAAGTATGCCGGCTCCAAGGGAATGGCTCTCATCGTGTGGATTCTCTCGGGCTTCCTTTCTATGATCGGGGCTCTCTGTTACGCTGAGTTGGGTAAGTGTACACTAAAAACAGGAAAACTTGTATTTATCTTGTATTTATGTAGGTAATTTTAGTATAACAGTAGTCCTTGTGTAGACCAATACTCGTGGTAATTCACTGTTTGAACAATACAAGTGGCTATAGGTAGGTAGTAGTAGTTATTACTACATTAAGCTTTATTCAATTTTTTATTGGTACTATGCAAAAAAATACGTTACTTATATGAACTACACTGTCTAGTTTTCTGACCTTTTTATTTATTGTTAAGTTGCTCTACATACAGTTCGTTTAATAGCAAATTTTGCTCGAGGACGAAATTTTCCCGAGCAGGGCATATGGCATAATATTGATTTTTGACTATTTCGAGTAGATACCTACTCACCGACATTCATTTCAGTACGAGTGATTGCGTTTAAAAAACCGCTATGCTACCACTATACACCAATGTTCATGAGATAGGAAATAAAGTACTAAGGAGGTCCTTAACCTTATTACATTATCCTTATTATAAAGAACTATACCCCCCTCGCTAGCCAAATAAAATGTAAAAGTGGGTAGAGAATATAACTATTACAAGTGGATACTTGTAGTAGTTATATTATCTACCCACTTGGTAAAAAACCTTAAAAAAATATTAAACATATCAAGGAAAAAATTCAAACTGAATAATAACAACAATCAATACAAGTTCAAAGGAAATAAACTATTCTATTCTATTCTATTCTAAAGTTTTATGTATGAATTATATCTAATATACGCGCCACTATATGTATATATCTGTCTATACAGACCCATCTAAACTTATCCAAATTTATATTTGGTAAAAAAAAACAACAAAATTTTAATATTAATAAATTTTGACATGTAAATTAAAAAACTACTACATAGCTGCTAAAACAAATATTAAAGATTATCGAGGCGTTTCATTGTTTAAATCCTGCGGCGCTACCGCGAAACACAATATTCGTAAGTTTCGGACGATTGTCTCTGTCACTATCCTGTCGCTTTAATTGGAGCAAAAGAAAAAGATGCCCGAAATTTACGAACTTCGATTTTGGCGGTACCGGCCCTGAAACGAGATAATTATCAGTTTTAGCTGTTTAGCCTTTCGTATAAAGAACCTAATAAGTCTCCTTGGAGCTTCTATAGAGCAGGCCGCACTACCTATCTGTATTGCAATTTTCGATGGAAGTGCTTCGAAGAAGCGGAGAAGGAGCAGCTCTATATACACAGCCCTACGGCCTCCCTACATAAGCGTCCACTGACCGTAAAAGTTTTCATGTCCTGACCAACAACCTATAGTCTCTATTAGGGCCGCAAACTCATAATCGACTATTAAGGACGAGTATTGGGGGTGTGCTTGAGTAGTCGGACCTGGTCAGCTGCAGCACCAGGCTGTGTGCGTACGCCTTGAATTTCGTACAGCGCAATGGTGTCGATGTCGATGCACTTGGCCTTCCATACAGGGGTCCATGTCCAGTCCACGACACTAAAGTAGCTCCACCGTGCCGGCCCGCGTCTCGCATGGCCCGCATGGGGTTAGGGTCGAAGGCATTCTACTTAGTAGGTAGGTACAGTTAAAAAGAGAACGGTAGTATATCTAGCGCGCGAGATATCTACCTACTGTCGCGGCTCACTTGTGCTCACAACCTAAGCCCAAATAATTAACTTTACGGTGGTGAAAAAAATGGACCGCGCTTTCAACAAAAGGATTATTTAGGCCCAGCTAGTTGTTTTTGGCGCAGGTAGGTACAGACTTTGACCTCGTTTCTGAGAAAGACTGCTATTTTTCATCTCATTTTAACAGTCCCAACATTTCACGATGCTAAAGCACTCCATACAGCGCTTCTAGTAGTTTGAACTATTATCAATAAAAGCGATGTATCAGACTCCCTGGTCGTATATCGTAGTCGGGATTAGGGATAGCCATTCCATGGCACGTGTAAGATAATTCATGACGACACATGTTACAAATTGTAACAAAATTAAGTTAAATAGATTTTTTTTTCTTTCTTCCTCGCGTTGTCCCGGCATTTGCCATTTGTTAAATAGATATCATATGAACAAAATATATTAATAAAGAATACATTGAATAAATCTACTAGATGTTTCAAAGATAATTGATCCCCAAAATAAAACCAGCCAAACTTAATAAAATAATGTTATTAGTTCAATTCCTTACATTCTTCTGGAAAATTAAGTGTATGGTAACATTGGTAATATTTGCATTATTTCACGATCAAAATAACAGGCATTATTTTTCCATACATTAAAGTGGACGACGACATAGACGTGACGTGTATATAAAAGTTAAGTATAATTTTGTAAGGACCGTTTTTGAGAAGAAAGTGCGAGTTTCAGACTAACTCTCATTTCTGACTTTTGTTTAACTTTTACCCATCGCGATATTTGATCCTCACAACGAAACAAATTGATTGATAAATAAATAAAAAATGAGGACAAAAGTGGGCAGAGTGGGCACAAAAGTCGAATGAGCACCATATTTTGTTTAGTAAGGAAAACTTCTATAAATTAACTTAAATGTCGCATGGTACAAGCGTGGGTATCATCTACTATTAAAATAAACAGTTTATATTAGTATTTTATGAAGATAACGACGAGACAATGTTATGTTTAGAAGTTAGTAGGGTAGATAGGTAGTTTTGCAACCCCAGGGGTTCAACCGCCGACCGACAACATAGGGTTGAGTGCACTCATGTGGAGCTGATGTGTGACAACGTCGCTCACACGTGTCCGTCATTAGACTACTGCGCATGCGTTCGCAACTCGCAACAGACGGAATTAACCTGCCGTACTGTGCTGGCCAAACATCTGAATATTTATATCAATTAACAATATTGCATTCAAAATGTAACATAGAAACATACCTAGTAGGTATGTACAGTCAACCAATTTGATTTATGGGCCACTTCGTTCCTTGTCACAGTGAAAATCTATATGAAAGACGCAAAAGATCTCTTATTAACGTCACTGTGACAAGGTTCGAAGTGGCCTAGAAATCAAATTGGTTGACTATACATACGAGTATGTATGTATCTTCTAAATTCTAAACTTATTAACCATTATGTACAGTCAAGTACATTAATATGTATATGCGTTTTCACTCCATGCCATTGGTGTAAAGTGAATAAGTGAATTTAGCACATGTTTATGAACATAACTGTATTTAATTTAATTACCTAGGCTTCTCTCTATAGCAACCTTTACAGAGCCCGGACATAGGTCTCCTCTCCATTCTTCCACGCTTCTCTAAATCTTAATTACGCTTGTAGTAGGCCTATAATTAAATTCTTGTTCCTGGGTTATGGCCGTTATCTCCGTTTTTATTTATATATATATATATGAGTATATATATATTTATATATCTATTATATGTATGGTCGTCTAGTACCTAGGTACATTCTTATTAAGCTTATTGTAATATTTGTAATTCTAGAACTAAGTAGGTTGAATTGTGTAAGATTGTTCCACTGAACTGCTAAAAATATAAAATTGTTATCACGCAGTTAATCATATTTTTTTTTACATATAGGTAACCTATCATATAGTCCCTCGAGTTCCAGAACTCTATAATGTCTATGATACAGTCTGCAGTAATCACCTAACCAAACATTCTCAGGCGAACTGTATTTTTGTTTTGAATTTGTATTTTTGTTTGACGGATTTTTTATTTTAGTTAAAAGTTCAATGGCACGATAATATACGTGTAAACTTCTTGTATAAATCCTATTTTTATAGTGTTTTAATCTATTTGGCAACAGTAGCTAGGCAAGGCTATTTATTTTCGTCGCTTGCTAAATGAAATTACCATTAAAAAGAAAACTATAAATTTAAACAATAAACGTTTATCTTATGTTTCCTGTAAATAACCAAATACTTAGTAGATATTTTAGTGTTTCGTTGCGTGTACATTTATGGCCGTTGTACACGAAAGAACGAGATGCATGATTCTTTAATATTATCGTTTCTAACAATAAAAAAAAATTGTATGTTAATCTGTAAAGTTTTATGCTACGCTTCTGTTAGTCTTTACATAAAACCGAATACTATTTTATAAACACACGCTTAACGTAAACTAAGTAATAAAAGGCTCATCTCATCTTTTTGGTTTGGTCGTTATTCAAATAATATTTTCCAAATTTAAATCAATCTAAAAATTTAATTAAGTCTGCAATTCAGAACATCATCCGTTATTTTGGTCTCGATCTATTTATCAAAGTGTACAAACACTGTCCATTCAATATCGCATACATTTATCTTGACCGACAAAGCTATACAATAATCCTTGTTTACACTACTCGCTCCGATAAAATGACGAAATTAATTGTTATTTTTAGGATTACATATCTCAAAATGAAAAAAAAAAACTAAATACTTATAGAATAACTTTGTTGTACCTACGTCTGTTTGTCTGTATGTGAAGACCTCTTATCTCGGGAGTACGTGAAGGTATCGATTGATATAGTACAAAATAACGGCTATTGATGCCGTAAAAAATGTAATATCGTCTTATTTATACATTAACAATATAATTTTTATTTATTAATAATCGATGTCAAAACTACGACACTCGAATCCCGAGCTGTTTACAGTTGGTGTAGCTCCCCTGCCCTAGGCCGGTTTAATGTGCACTTGCCCGTTTTTATACAAACTCTGCCTCGTAAAAGATTAAAAGTCAATATGGGTAAGACCGGCATACTATATTTTTAAGGGAAGTCCGTCATATGACACTTGGTTGGTAGACCGTCTTTCCAGATAGACGGTCTTATCCACATTGACCTCATATTTCTTTTTATATTTTGAATTAGGTCGCACAATAAGATATACGCATCAGTATTTTGAAACAATTCTGTTGTTCGTCGTAGCGCATATTAAAAGCTTGTCAGCATTGTGTATACTTTAAATATACATAGTTAACTTTCCTGAGTACTGTCCCTGACTGCAAGCAGCATCAGCGGAGGAAGAGCAGAAACGTCCTTTAGAGCGGTGCTTGCTGCGTATTGCAGTATATGGGGAGCCCATGTCTTACAAATGGACGTCCGTGGCTGAAGTAGACAGCTAACTTTTTTGTGTAGATAAACAGAAATTAGTCTAAAAGAGTAAGTAATAGAGCTGACATTATTGAAATTGCGCCAGTTTTCATTTTCGGTGGTCTCTTATAATTAGAAAATCACCTAAAATACCTGCACCCGTTCTCTGTGGCACGAAAAAAGAATTATTAAAAAAAAAAACTTTTATTATTAACAGTTTTAACATGACAACAACAAAGGGTAGGTACAGGGAGTATGGAAAATTTATTCGAAAATGAATTAGTAGAAAATATGTAAGAATTATTATACTTCTCTTACCAAACCAATACGCACTGTATGAGTCGTAAGAGGCAAACCGAGCCTTATGGACTTCTGGTGCCCTCAACGTAAATTCTATTTATAAGTATAAATTAGGAACTTTTTACTTCCCTATTTTATTGATTTCATCAAAGATTTAAAAACACTATACCTATACTTAGATACAGTATAGGTATTTAAAATACATAAATAAATAACATTTATAAACATACCGGATAATGTTTTACTTTTATAAAACGGTACCTATGTTGGAAAAAAGCACTCGCTACGTCCTGCCCGTATATTTTATCTCTATTGTGTTTGTTATCATTACTCGAACTATCGACAGGCGCGAGCCTCTAAATATCTCACATAAATTAATGTAAAAGCTATCCGCCTGCCTTAACCTCAGAAGTTCTCCCAGACTCCAAACAAATGACAAAAACGTGACGGCTTTAGTACCGAAAGAATACAAAAGATCAATTCAGCCGGTTATTGTGGGCCGATCCCGACAGTCCCAAGCAATAAAATAAGCCACTTCTTTGACAATGTAATGCTATTCTTAGCAAAAGTGACACAAGTAGTCACAATTCACGTGGCATGTAAAGGCGTGTCTTCAAGTGAAGTATTCAATTGTAACGGCAACCAAGTGAAGTATTTATTTAGTTCAAGGAAATATTAGCGGAATGCTATCAAAAATATAAGCAGTGTGTAAGATGAAAGATTTTTTACAAGGGATAAGATTTAATGTCGTCTAGTAATGCTGTTGTGTACAGTAAAAATGTACCATCACTTGCGCTCCAGTGTTCCAATTAAGAAAATTATCGCTTGAACGTTTGGAGGTAGCGACCTGCAAGCTTTTAAGCGCCCTAAAGGTGGCACACCGCGAGCACAGACAACTTATCCTTCAAAAAAGTCACACAATCGGGCCCCAATTTACAATTTTGCCATATAATATAATAGATTGCGGTTTGACTTGGGAGCCTCAGGTTTCTGATGTTTGTCGGCGAGTCACGAATATTCTGCGCTCACTGTACAGATTTAAATACTTTTTGCCGACTGCCACTAAAATTCTCCTCATCCAAACTCTCGTTCTGCCCGTCATTGATTATTGTGATGTGTGCTACACCAATGCGGCGGAGGGACTTATAGATAGGCTTGATCGACTCCTAAATAATTGCATTAGATTTATTTTCGGCCTTCGGAAGTATGACCACGTATCTGCCTACCGACGAAAACTTCACTGGCTTCGTGATCGTAGAAGCTTAAAAATTCTCTGTACATTATTTTCCATTTTAAATGACCCTGTTGCGCCTGACTACCTACGATCACAATTTAAGTTTGTCGCTGCCCGTGCAGGGTGCGACCTCCGCTCCTCCGTAAGCTCATCCTCTCTGTACCTCATCACCGTTCCGGTTCTATGGGCAGTTCCTTCAGAGTTAAAGCCATCCGCCTCTGGAATGCTCTTCCCCTCAGTATACGTCAAGCTCAAACTAAATTTACGTTCAAGCGCAAGCTGCGTAAGCATCTATTTGATAACTCTCGTGATTGACACTCTTCATAGTAAATTAGTAGCAGGTATATTTTTATATTTATATAGATATATGTATATATATATTAAGTTATTAATCTTTTATATTTATATATATTTATACTATTATTGTATCCATAATATTTTGTATTTATTCAAACGCTCTTTTATTTGGACATTTTGTTTCACGCACCAACTATAATTCTCTGTTTTGCCTTAAGGTTGACTGGTAGAGAATGCCTTACGGCATTCAGCCCGACTTTTTGTACCGTGTATTTTATATACTGTGCATTAAAGTTTCAGCCTCTCAATATTTCGGCAATTGATTTTAAAATTGAGAGCATCTATAATATTAATAATGTAATAACCTGATGATATGAATGTCCATTTTTATGATAAATAAAATAAATCACTGTGGTTTTCTCAGACGATCAATATCAACTGGAAGCCTTACGTAAAAAAATCACATGATTAAACATATCTGAATATCAACATTATTTACCATTTTACGTTAGGTTATAAAATGTGTACCTCCTGGTATGACGATGTACCAACAGATAAAAAGTTTACAGGACTCTATTATCAATTAGTAGTAAGACTATAAGGGTGGGTTGTACGGTGCATTCCGCAAAATCAACGGCTTGCTGATTATTCTTAAATATGGCGGCGCACCTGCCATACAATAAAGAACTGTCAAAGTTCGGAAATTCGAACTAGGAATTAACAATGACGACTTTAACAGACGCTTAAAGGTCAGTACCCTAAGTTTCAATTATTATAAGTATAATGATAGGAGATAATAGTTACAAGTATAATGTATGTATGTATAACATTTACTTGCGCCAATAAATATTTGTATTAAATAAGTCACTTCACATGTCACGCTAACGTTTTAGATAAAAATTGTTACGCTACTCTTACGCAAACGTGCACAGACTAATATTTAATTTACTGTATTTACTTACTTGTGAATAAGTTTATTTGCACCAAAAACTGCTAACAGATTCCATAATAAAGTTTTGGAATGTCAAATTGACCGAGTCCCACGGTAAGCTGAAGAAGGCTTGTGTTGTGGGTACTTAGCCAATGATATATATAATACACAGATACATAAATACGTAGCAAACACCCATGACTCAGGAACAAATATCTGTGCTCATCACACAAATAAATGCCCTTACTGGGATTTGAACGCAGGACCGTCGGCTTCATATGCAAGGCCACTATGTCCACTATAGGCCAGACTTGTCGTCAACCTCCTAAAGGTAAAGTTCGTAAACCTCCGCAACATGTACTAAGAATAGTAGTTTATGTATCTGTGCATAATGAAGGGCATTACAACAAGAGTGTGGGTTTATGAAACGAGCCGAAGGCTCGTTTCATAATAATATCACACGATTGTTGTAATGCCTAATTATGTATAGTTACATACACTACTTTATCTACACACATATCATTAAGTGTTTTAAGATGGGTTCAGAAACCGTAGGGAAATGACTTATTACTAGGGTTACTTGTAAACATTAAAAAGTCAACGAACAAAACAAATTACAGCTTGGAACGGCGGCGTTGCGTATTTCGTATCTCAGTCAATTTTTTTTTAAACCATAGACAAGCGAATGAACTCCCTATTCTACTGTCACTCGAGTTCAAATGTCGTTCGATTTATATTAAAAAAACATAACAAATTGGCGTTTCGTATCAATGGCTGTTTTAATATCTATAGATACTAGATTAGACACCCCACTTGAATTTAACAGCTGTTCCAAATTTAAATTCATAACCTACTGATTTCAGTACGTAATGTTAACATTACCTACTGAAATCTTTCTGATGGTTGGTAATGCTGGCCATTGCCTACGGTTTCTGGACGCATTTTAGAGCACTTATGACATGTACGTAGTTAAAGGTATTATTTCAATCCGAGATTTCAACTTAAAAAAGAATAAAAGTAAATTCGGAATTCAAAACTGCAACATTCGCTTTGGGTTGTACAAGGTTAAAAAAACTTTATCATGTTTCCAGGAACAATGATTCCAAAGTCCGGCGGGGATTACGCTTACATCAGCGAAGCATTCGGGCCGCTCCTGGGTTTCCTGTACCTTTGGGTGGCCCTCTTCATCCTCATGCCCACGGCCAACGCCATCACGGCGATCACCTTCGCGGAGAACATACTGAAACCCTTGTGGCCTGCTTGCGATGTTCCCGCCGCTGCCACCAGCCTCATAGCTGCAGTTCTCACTTGTAAGTGTGTTTCTATTTAAGCATTATTTAAAATGAGCAGAAATTACTGCTGATCGAATTATAGGTTTGTTCACTTTTCTGATAAGTTAATGTTTAAATTTGTTACTTTCAATTTTGTCATAGTATTTAGATAATTATTTTCGGTGTTAACCAAAAATTATTACTGTCATCAAATAGGTTAGTAAAGTGGGAAAAGATTTAATTAACTTTTTTACGAGGGGTTAGATTAAAACGGATACAGATGCAGTGTAAAACTATTTATCAACGGGAAAACTCTGATTTCGATCTAAATACGACGGTACACGAACTGTCAATCAATGATTGTATTAAATGAGTGACATTTTCATATCCATTTATATGGAACTTTGTAGTTTAGTGTCAAATGAAAAGCTGAAAATTCGACATTAAACGATAAAGTTCCATATTAATAGATATGACAATGTCATCCATTTAATACTATCATCGATTGACGGTTCGGGCGCCGTCGTATTTCGATCGAGATTTATCGATGGAAAATAGTTTTGCACTACATTTGTATTTCATCTTTTCCTTATAAAAAGTTATTAAATCTTGCCCCAGTTTACCTTATTTTAATACACTAAAATATTACGATATTTATATGAGACATTTTAATAAGTGATAAAAAAATCTACACGTAAATAATGATTATTAATCTACACTTAATATTATAATGGCGAAAGTTTCTGAGTGTAAGAGTGTGTATATTTGTTACTTCTTCACGTCTAAACGGTTTAATAACACTTTAATAAAATTTTTCAGAGAGTTAGCTGACACCCTTACGCTAGGCTACGTTTGTTCCCTAATAAACCGCGGGTAACATCGCGGGGCACAGCTAGTAGTTTATATTCTTAACAGTCTTGACACGGGACAACAATAGACCGTTTTAATGGTGGTAGTTCTTATTAGCTGATGCATACTTAATATTGATAACAGAATCGACTACTCGTGTTTCTTTAGTTATGGCCATTTGCTAAGAACGGCTCTAGTGTCTAGTTAATACTTTGTGTTTTCTGCTATTCATGTTGTCGCCGTAAGTACATAATAATCCCAAACATTTTTATTAGGAATCTTCATGCTTCATACATACTTTGACCTCTTATGCTCAGCGACAATTTTGTTTACGTAGTAAAATGCGCTCAATTTGGAAGTAAGTTTATACACAACTCCTAAGTCAGCATATTATACTGGTAGCCAAAGTCTGCCTACAGAGCAACGAACACGGTTACTTTGGCTCATCACATTCCAGGACAGGCCGATCTCAAAAGGAACGGTCCATAAACTGGTCCACCTTACACCGGTAATTTAATGCGCGTTCTCCTTAATAAAGTATCACAACCGCCTGCTGAATTTAATTTCATGTAATTAAATACTGAGACATGAATTCCGATTGGTACATTCAGAGAAGAGTTATACCATGAAATTAGTTTTTTTTTTACTGATCATAATTTGTAACCTGGCAAGATTTTGTATGAATGACCCGGGCTGAAAACCGGTTGCGCTCCCTAGAAACAAGTTTGGAAGCTTATTTCGGATGTTCTTTTCATAAATCAATGTTACGTGAATATTACATTTAATAATAACTAATACTTAATGTTCTGCGAAGCCTGACTTTGGACATGTTAAGAATTATCGTTCTTGTCGGAGTCTTATCTTTCATATGAGTTTGCTTCTTTGGTATAACGACTAACGAGTGTGTTCGTTTTTAAGTCGGTCAAAACCTTCCAATCCTCCCAGTGATGTTGTGGTTTTAATTAAGGAATAATATATATAGTAACAATATATATATATATCCACTCACGTGCTTTTGGTAGCTGTTTTTAAAATTTATTATAATAATACTAAAAACTAAAAGATAAAATTAAATTCAGAAGGCGATCATCCTGGACACGGCGCGCATAGTCCGACGGTTCCTCTCTCTGCAGCCCTAACCACCGGCAGCATGGGCCCTGCCCCGTTGCCGGCGGCAATTTAGGTTAGGTTTTTTTATAATGTTTTTATTGTTTTGATATGTTTTAGATGTATTTTTATATTTTACTTTTATAAAAATATTGTAAAAAAACCTAATCTAAGAAAGGAGATAGGTACATAAAGAATAAAAACTCATTATATATACTGAACTGCGTTTCAAAGGCCGTTTTATCCAAAATGTGAACATTGTTGCTTTTAATTTTTAAATAAATATTTAAAATTTGTTAAATATTATTTCTTTCTTATAAGACTTATAAGATAAGCCTCTCTGGCGCGTACTAGCATATGCAATTGTTTGATAATTTATATGTCGCTAGGTTTGCATATTGTACCTAATTGTTGGATATAAGTAGTGTAGGTATAAAGGCGTGTTCAAAACGTCGGGATGTAAGTAATTTAAATTCAGATGTAATCCGTTTTTAGTTATTTATTATCACGAATATTTATCACGGCAACCAAAGGATTTCCTTTGAAATATTTATTTAAATCTTAAAACATCAATACCAATTTATGAAATGTTGCTTTATATATATTTTTAACAGGGTTGACGGTAACAATATTTAAATGATTTGGTGTCACATACACTTCTGTAGATCTGATCCCACACATTCCTTCGTTAGGGTCGCCTGAAGATATACACATTGATTGTGCGGACGGTATATCGTTATATTTTTGAATTGTTTTATTTACTTTCACTCACGCACCAGAGCAGAGCCTGAAAAGGACTACCGCCAAAATCAAAATTCGCAATTTTCGGGCGATTGTCTGTCACTCTAATTACGCCTTAATTGGAGTAAAAGAAAAAGACGCCTAAAAGTTGTTAATCTCGATTTTTATGGTAGGCCCTCTGTCCACATCAGTTTCATAGCCGGGTTTGTTTACTTTTTTATCAGGACACGTGAAACAATTCCCGATGTTATCACACTTATCACTGTAAATATAAATTATTGAACAATGCGGGTAAACCCGGAGGTATTGTGTGTCACTTGTTTTTTCAGCTACTGTTATCATTAATCAGCAGGTTGACCCACCCGGTTTAGGTCAAGTGTGTGAATATTTTATAGCCGGATCTCGTGGCACTTTGGAGCTGTCATACGAGTAGTTTGTGATTTTTTTCTTCCTCGGATTTTGCCACGGGTCATGGGAGCTAGGGGTAAGCTTGGCAACTAATCCCAGGACTAGTTTTACGAAAGCAACTGCCATTTGACCTTCCAGCCCAAGAATATTTTCCTTCACCGAAAAGTGACTGATGGACTAATTAAATAAATATCACACGATATTTCATACTTAAGTTCCGAAAAAGACGAGCCGAACTGACTTAATGTGAAACTACTACTGATTAATTTTCATTATTTTATTTGAATATATTTAATACTATTTCACTCTTCAACAACTCAAAAGTTATGAGAACGTGATTGCTCTTTAGCGATAAGACCGCGTAATGTTTACATGTACTTTTAATCTTCTAAATACATTGCGTTCTATAATATA
This sequence comes from Grapholita molesta, assembly GCA_022674325.2. Lineage (NCBI taxonomy): Eukaryota > Metazoa > Arthropoda > Insecta > Lepidoptera > Tortricidae > Grapholita > Grapholita molesta. Next base: position 13,203,917 of record CP053124.2, on the reverse strand, counting down.
TCGATATAATCGGAAGTCGATAAATGAGAAGTCCCTGTTGCAGCTCAAGTGTGCCACCAGAAATCCGGTCTCTGTTAACAATATAATATTGTTATATTAAACACTTCTTATTTACTACTATAGTACTATTATACCAATATGTCACTCGAGGTGTTATAAACGTTACGATTAGCGGACGTAGGACTCGGTAACAACAACTGGCATCGGTCTTCGTCAATCGAGGTGCGGTCGAGCCCCCGTGACCGACTAGTGATGTTTCGCTGACACTTTTCCATTTTCCTGAAATATAACTTTATTAAAAATCCCTGATAATCTATTATGCAAATACAACGTGTGACTACCCTCTGGACATAACTGGACTATGTAGATGGATGTAGATGTGTTTACTAACCTTTATAAGAAAACCCTCACGCAACAGTATTAAATTAACGGAGAAAATTACTGATATACTATTTAATACATGCAAAGAGCCTGCTAGTTTCTTTTTAATAATTATTAACAAAATATATAATTAACGATTAACACGGCTCTACTCACGTTTATTTAGTCACTCGCGCGACATGTTTCTGAGAACATAGGCCACCATTCTCAAGCGCTAAGAGTGCTGAGTGTCCGCTCGGATCGCCGATCGCGTCGCCGGCCCGTCGCGCACGTAAAATAAGCACGTGAGTAGAACCGTGTAAATCGTTAATTATTGTACTATGTCTCACGAAAGAATAAATAAAATAAAAAAATGTTTTTTATTATCATTTAATCAAATAATTTACCATGTTAAATAGAACATTCCTGGTAAAGAACTGTACTCGTGATCTCCGTCAATGCCCAGAGAATAGAGACTATTAATTACATACAGCCGACAACGTATGAAATTAATACTTATTTAAAAATTATTGGAGTACTTGCAAATGGAATATTAAAAGTACTTAGAATTAATTAATAAAAAGAAGATTGTTACAGCAACCATATGCCTATTTAGGAAATTAATTTCTAAAATTACAATTATTTTCTATTTATTTCTAGCGATCAATTATTCTTTAAATGAGGCGTTTTGATTTTGATAATCGGTCCGGCATCGTCCTATGTTTCTTAATTTTGCATTGCTTTTGTTGCTACAGGCATTTCACCAAATTATGTAAAATATCAGATTTGACTAATATTGATTTAATATATCATACGAATTTCGCACTGTTCTCGGTAACTAGACATCAACAGCCGCGTCTTTAAAACGCGTTGTCGCATGGCGGCCGCCGCACTGATTGCGGCTGACAGGATAATGGCCGCTTCCTCCCGCATCGCGCGACACACACTTGTGCGGAATTATCTTGGCGAACACACAGTTGCGTAAGGGCTCTTGTCCGAACCCACTACCATTGCCCTAGCATCGGGCGTTAAAGGATATTAGCAATCCACGTTAACTTAAATTGATTATACAAAGCCAAGGGGTCATGGTCGCAGTTACGTTTTAAATTCTAATAAACTATGCAAATAAAAATGTCCATCATTCATTGGTGGCCGACATTGGGCTGTCTCGGTTCCATCTTAACTTACGAGAAACGTATAAAACTTTTAGACATATTGTTTAGTACTAATTTTGTACCTCGTAATACTGGCTCATAAAAAGGCTAAAAACATCACTCAGTGTGTAATAGAGCCAGTTATGCTCGAAAGCGACTTACCTATACTCTGCAGCACAACTAAACTCATCGATCTAGCTCAAAGAATTTCCAGTCTTATTAAGTGGTAACAGGCAGGACATATTGCTGAAAGAATTTATAATCGATGGGGCAGAAAGGTTCTTAGTTGGTGACGACGTACCGGAAGACGAAGCGTTGAAAGGCGTCCCACTAAGTGGACCGATGATCTTTTCAAGGTCGCTGCAAATCGTTGGATTCGGGCGGCGTAGGAACTGTCGTTTTAGAAAACTTTGATTGGGATTTTCTTATATTTATCGGTCCAATTTCTTTCTACAGGTTTCCTCACAATCATCAACTGCGGGAACGTGAAGTGGGTGACCCGGCTCCAAGACTCGTTCACTGCCGCAAAGGTCATTGCCCTTCTGCTCATCTTCTTCGCGAGCTTGGTGCACCTGTTCCATGGTCACACTGAAAACCTCCAGGGGATGATGCAGGGAACTAAAACCGAAGCTAGCGAAATTGCTATAGCATTCTATTCGGGCTTATTCTCGTATTCCGGATGGAATTATTTAAATTTCGTTACAGAAGAATTAAAGGATCCCTACAGGTTAGTAGCATTGTGTATCCAGCAAGAAACTAATAAAAACATCACACAAGATATCTATATTTATATTGCGCCATTTACATATCATTAATTTAAACTTGTATATACAACTTATTGGCTACCAACATTTTATACCACCACTGAAAGTGCTTACTATTAAGATTTTACATATACGAAAAAAGAAAAACCTATTAATAAAACCAGATAAAACTTAACCATGGCTAAATGGAATAACACAATTTGCGAAGAAAATAATTGTTATTTGTTATACAAGGGAGCCAAGTTAGTGTTTACCTTTTCGTGCTAATATCGAGAACCGAGCCAGCGAAAGATTCCAAAATTGAACCACGAGCATAGTGAGTGGTTCAATGAGTGGAATCTTGAGCATTGGGAGGGTTACAAAGCACGAGAGGGGAACACACTTTGCTACCGAGTGAAACACACAACTTTTCACCTCACTACCGCGAGGAAAAAAATAACTCTAAAATGTATTCAAAATTTTTGGCATCCGTCATTTATCATTCAAAAGCATCAAATAAAAAAAATCCACCAACTAACATGAAAAAAACACTCGATTAGTAAACAATTAGTATGAAATTACTTTGCACTTTTGTGAATAAAATGCAACTTTGCTATCTGTTTTTAAATAATAAAAAAGTTATTTCCCAGCTAGTGACGTAACGAATACATGTATTGATATAATCAAGTATGTACTTACAATTATTAACTTGTTTTAGTTGCTTGCTTTTCTTTTTTTAATCAAATCAATCTTTATAATGCCACCACAAGCAGTATTGATATTAAGTAACAACTTTTTTTCATATAACGCTACATATATGTAACGTCGTTAGGTATAGGTAAACAAATGCTATAATATAGAGGTATGATCAAACCATTAACTACTACTACGACTTCAGCCACGGACGCCCATTGCAGGACATGGGCCTCCCCATAGATTGTGAAAAGCACCATGGGGTTCAAATGCCATAATCGCCACGCTTAGCAGGGTTGGCGATTGCAATATGTTCCACCGCACTGGGTTCTGGTCGCCAACCAGACCAGTTTAGGGATAGTGTCCGGGTCTAACTATAATATGAATCTCCGTAAATCGTGTAGAATGCTAATGAACCTAGCATGATCTTGAAATTGCAAATACTATTGAACTTGCAAAGTAACATCCGCTTTTTAATCATGACCGGCTTACTTTTTCAGAAACCTTCCCCGCGCCATATGCATCTCGCTGCCCGTAGTGACCGCCGTGTATGCGTTGACGAACGTAGCCTTCTTCGCCGTCCTAACCAACGCCGAGATCCTATCGTCAAACGCCGTGGCCATCACGTTCAGTGAGAAGATCCTGGGTTCGTGGGGCTGGATCATGTCCATCTTCGTGGCACTGTGCACATTCGGCTCCCTAAACGGGGCTATATATGCGTGCTCCCGGCTTTTCTTCGTGGGTGCTCGGGATGGGAACCTGCCATTGGCGATATCGCTCATTGATGTAAAGCGGTTGACGCCTGTGCCTTCGCTTTTATTCATGGTAATAATAACCATTTATAAGTGTTATAACATAACGACAGCGAGTAAATATTTAACTACGTAAAAGATTCAAAATGGAGCTGACTAAGTTAAAAAAATAGATTTATTTATATAGATATTAACAAACGTCATTCAGTCACTCATTTTGTAGGTACCAAAACTACATGGGCATCCATTTATAATACTCATTAGTTCGGAACGATGTTCACACAATATATATTTACGTTTATAAGAGAAAGTAAATTAGTGTAGAAAATATTTTTTTTATTAGGTACGTACGAAGTCAATTGAGTCTTAGAATTATTATTACCTAATTTAATTTCCAAAAATGTTACAATGAGGGGTCCCTTGTGCAGTCTCGAAACGAGCCGAGACAGCACAAACCTTCCAGGTGCTTCCAGTTGTTAACTACATATACAAGAGACTTGGCAATTGTTTTCATTCGAAAATTGATACTGGAACAGATCAATTTCACCAGTCGCGGTGACCGTAGTTGGCGCTCTGGGTTAAAGCAAGCGGCACAAAGTCGCGTATTTATTCATACTAGTAAAAGAGTTCCGTAGTTTAACACTTGTTTTTTTTTCAGTGTCTGGTTACACTGGTGATCCTGGTGTGGAACGACGTGGAGAAGCTAGTGGTGGTGGTGACCGCGGTGGAAGCGCTGTTCATTTTGTGCAGCGTCACCGGCCTCCTGTGGCTACGGTACTCGCGGCCGCAGGCCTCGCGGCCCATCCGAGTAAACCTTATACTTCCCTGCTCCTTCTTTATCATCTGCACATTCCTAGTAATCCTCTCCTGCTTCCAACACCCGACGCAACTCGCCATAGGCGTCTCTTTCACACTACTCGGCGTACCCGTCTATTACATATTCATCAAATGGCAGAACAAGCCGATGTGGTTCCTAAACGCAGTGCACAGCTTCAACATCACTATATCCAAACTCTTCCTATGTTTACCCGAGGATTTGAAAGATTTATGATTATTGGAAAAACTGACTTTTGGTGTGATAGTATTGTGTTTTTTTACGTGCATTTGTGTTCTTATTGAATGTTATTATTTATTTTAAGTTAATGTGTCGCTATTATAAAAAAGATATGTACGCTTGTTTATATATAGGGTTAAGTATTTACATTCCGTCAATTGGAAATTGACTATAAATTTCTGATTACTACGCAGTTGTGAAACTCGCAGGTTATTTTTTTTATTAGCCCTAGCCTCCTAGCCTGACCAGATGAGTTGATCACTTAACCTATGACCACATTTAATTCCTAATATCAGGTATTTTGACTGGCTGCATGGTACAGTCGCGGAATGAAAAGGTTGACCAGTTCTCATATACCTAAATTCATTTACGAGTAGCAAGCACATGTTACATTTTTGAACTGTGTAATAGACGAGTGTTGTATTGTAAATTATGTTCAACTGTTTGACAACAAAGTTCAAATTTACTAACACGAATGTTCCTTGACTATAAAGAGTTAGATACAAAAACGTTGTCTGTAGATTGATAAATCCTCTTCGCTTATATATTGCCATCATTTTTTAAGCTTCCTGAAATAACTGAAGAATTAATGAGATACAACGTTTGATTTTAACTAGTTGGCATTCATTATGACGGAAAGTGTCATACTTACTCGGTCGATAAAGCAGAATACTGATAATTTATACTGAGAAACCAAAAACAGATCTTAAGCTGGTCAACCATTTCATTCCGCGACTGTACATTACCAGAAGAGCTATCTAGTGTATCGTATTATATAATTGTATCATATTCTTTATATAATTTACAAAATTTAATAAAAAGGGTTCAATACTCTTCGGTAGATGTCGCTATACGTCACCCGTAATGACGTATACCAGGAAGGATAAAATAGAAAAATTTGACAAGTCCAAGCGGTACTCGTATAGCACAATTGGTAGTGCACTGGGCTAGTGATCGAGTCCCGCTGCGAGTCAAAGTAATAGGGTTCAGTTTTACTAAGTTTTGACACCCTTATGCCCGTTAAAATACTATTTGGATGTATTTCGTGATGTGGTCATATACTTTGAGACTCGTTTAATTTACCTTCACTAAAGGAAATCAATTTTACATTAAATTTATTCAAGAGTCGACAAGTAAAATTGTAAGGGAATACACGTTGAAAATCCTTTTTAGAGCGAGTCCAGAGGGAAAGCACGCCGAGATGTTATTCAATTAAATTTATCGGGTTTAATAATTATGTGGCATGCTCGAATGATCGCGGCCAGAGGCCTCTTTCTCGAATACTTGTAACTTGTATTACAAGCGAAAGTCCCTTTTTGACACCTGTTGTTAGAAAGAGACTTCTGCTTGCTTTAGAAAGTGTTCGAGAAATAGGCCCCAGTTGGCTGGTATTCACTACGAGTATAGTGAACCTGCGGCGCTACCGCGAAAAACGATATTCGTAAATTTCGGACGATTGTCTCTGTCACTCTCATGTCGCCTTAATTGGATATTGGATTGGGTATGTCCTTAAACTACGTCCAACAATGAGAGGTAGGGCACAGCGAGGTACCATCACGCTTGAGTCTGGGGCAGCCCAACTGGGGAAGTACCTCCTCCTTACAGAAGACCGCAGCCATAATAGCACTGCTACCTTTCAGGTATGTATTGCTGTGTTCCTGATTGTGAGTAAGGTTCCCAGAGCTCCAACCCTCCTTAAAGGCCGGCAACGCGCTTGTGACTCATCTGGTGTTGCGGGTGACAATGGGCGACGGTAATTGCTTACCACCAGGCAATCCGTCTGCTCCTTTGCCGCCTATGTCATAAAAAAAAAAAAAGTAAAAGAGAAAGATGCTCGAAATATACGAATTTCGATGTTCGCGGTACAGGCCTGGGTATTTGCTCAGCATTCCTTTGACGGCGTTTATGTTTGACGTACACCTGTTGTAGAGCAAGTATCTATTCAAATGCAATTTTTAGTAGCTTCGTCACTGACTGATTATTGTAATTTAGTACCATTTGAGCATTTAGTACGTGCGGGTTCCGCAGCTCGACGACTAGCCGCCTATGTGGATTATCAATAAATAGATTGCTTATTCATTAATGCCTTCCGGTCAATTCTAAGGCTAATTTAAAAGTTGACCTAAAAATATTAATATTTAAATAAACGTAAACTAAGTGATGAAATAAATTAACTCGAACATTACACGTGTTTTTATTTAATCGTATTTGCGCAAATGTTTCTTGATGTTTTTAATTTTGTTAATATTTATTTAATTAAAGTACAAAGCCTTGGCTACCTATCAGATAATTGTACACTGTATATATAGCTGCCATAGTTATGACGTAAAATGAATGGGGGCTCATTCCAAGTTAGGAGCAATAGTAGATTTTTCAATTAAAAATATCACCTATACTAAGAAATTTAATATCGTGTAATGATAATCTTTGATCAATGTAATCATTCTGGATTCGCACACATTCTAAGTAAATTATCAATATAATAATGACTCAATGGGCCGTCGAACCATATTGTGCGACCCTTAGATTGCTGAGACTCCTGAGAGCACCGGGTAAGTAAGGTGTATATGTCAAATCTGCTCGCTCTATAATTACAAGATAGGAAATGATAGATGTATTCTATTTATTAACATAAACAAGGCATTGAGTAGGTAACTGTAACAGTACCAGAACCCTGGGTGCCTCGTTAAGTTGAAACTCTTATGCTTACCTATTCGATGAGCAAAAAAATACTGGCATAACTCCTGGCCACCTCAGGGCCTAGCCAAGATGCTCTTCTTCTTCTTCGTCGTCGTGCTCTTCAGTTATCTGAAGGTCGTGTCTAACTCTGCTGTTCATGAGCTTCGGTAGCATTCTTCTAATTACTTTTCTAAATTGATTGGCATCTTGGGAATGGACAGTTGGACAGGTTTTTTGTGATTTAAATAAAAATGTCTACTTTTCGTATTTTTTTCTTTGTCTGTGCTATGTGAGGTTGCTTCATGCCTAATTTCAAGTTTCTGAGTTAATGGGAAGAACCCCGTAGGTTTTGCGAGTGCCGGTAAACTCTAAAAATTGGTAAACTCTAATATTTGGTAAATTTGCAGCATAAACGACTGTATCTTTTGATTGCTTGGATTTTAAATTTGATTTTTCACAGCTCCAACAATAGACCTGAGTATTTGACATCAATTTCAGCTTGATACCTCCACGCGTTCCTGAGTGGTCTTGACAGACAGACAGACGGACAACATAGTGATCCTATAACGGTTCCGTTTTTCCTTTTGAGGTATGTAACCCTAAAAACTATGTTTTGAGACCCTTTTTTAATATTTTTATGACAAAGGTGGTAAACGAGCAGGTGTACTGGTATGCAAGTACCGTCACCCATGGGCACCCGCAACACCAGGGGAGTCAGAAGCGTGTTATACGCATTAAAGGGAACCCCCCTTTAATGCGTATTGTATAACGCTTGGAGCTCTGGGAATCTTACTGACCATCAGGAACACAACACTACATACCTGAAAGGTAGCAGTGTTATTATGGCTGTGGTCTTCTGGAGGAGGAGGTATTTTCCCACTTGGGTTTCTTTAGACTCAAGCGTGATGGTACTTCACTTCACTGTGCTGTGCCCTACCTCTCATTGTTGGACGTAGTTTATGCGTCTTTTTACATTTCGTACAATGTCGGTCTCGGCCGAGAATCGCATTCATCCTCGGTCTCGGCCTAGAATCCTAGGTCTCGATGTCTCGATCTCGGTCTCGGCCGAGACAAAAAAAGTGTTCTCGTTCGGACCTTTTGATAAGTATATATTCCACCAATTTTCCATTCACACCTTTAAAGTTGAGCATATTAACCGTATCCACTGAATACAACAATAGATTTATAGTTTACTGAAATGTTTTTATGTAGATGTATTTCACCAGCATACCCTTTAATGGAAAGTAAATAAAATAATATCACAATACAAACTTCCTCATCAACGACTGGGTAGAAAATGTACGCAAGCTAAATACATAACTAGTAACTACACCTCACTTTCAATTTAATCAGAAATATACCTTATCACAGTAGCAGTAAGCACATACTGGATCAAAAAGAAAATATCATAGTACGACCTACCATAGAGTAAATGTACGCAAGATATGAAAACGTGTTTATTGACATGCGCTATCAAAATCAGTGGCTGGGAATGTTTGTTTTGGGCGCACCCGATACATACTAAGGAGACCAAAAGGAGAAATATACCTAAACACATATTTTTGCTAGTTATTTGAAGCTAAAATATTTAAAGTAAGGTTGTTTACGCATTTGAACAACTATGAATGAACAGAGACTATAGAGAGGTATCAGACAAAGCATCGATACCGCCGCGATTCAGCATCGATACAGTTGCGATACAGATAAATCATTCAACTGTGGGTAAATCATTCAAATGAATTCGATTCGATTTAAACTTGGATCGCGTTAGTCATCATCATTCATCATCAATGGCTATTTTTGAAAATGTACTGGTAGAGCCAACACGTCGATTTTGCAAAAAGTTTTGGCGCTAAGTACCTACTTAATTTAGTACTATCTTAGCAGCGTTTGTGTGAATTTCTTTATTAAAAATTAGATTATTTCATCACTTCGAATAATTAGTGGAATACAATATGAGATTTGAGAGATATTGAGATTTCAGAGTTTCAAGTTATCTTGTTTAAATTTTCCTTTAACTTCAAACAAAGTTACGTTGATCGCTAAGAAATCATTAAGCAGTATGTTTTCCTTTAGTCCGTTTGTTATTTTAGTTCATAACATAACACAAACTGACCTGCTGGAGTTGTATGTTGGCTGGATACATCTGAGAAAATGATTTCTTCATATTATACGAAGAAGGCCGTTAAAACTTTTAACCCTGTTCTTATTCCCCTAGGAGATGAATAAAAAAACAAAACATTTTATTACTCTCGACTTTTTTGCCACTTGATCGATAGGTACATAAAAGTTGAAATAGATAACATATACTTAAGAAAAAAAAAAAAAAAAGCTGGAGATGCGGGTTCGAATCCCGTCTCGAACACCGGAGGTCCTCGTCGTTTTTTCTTAAGTATATGTTCTCTATTTCAACTTTTAATTTATATAGTAGTATACTACTATATAAATTAAAAGTTGACTACTAGTGTATTACTACTTAAAAATCAAAGCAAATCAAAAATATTTCATAAAAAAAATAATTTGATTTGTTCTTAGTTTCGATAGGTACATAATTTAAATTTTGAGTTTCTAGCTTGAATGGTTTGGGCTGTACTATGTCCGTCACTGCTGCCAGTCTCTAAAGTAAGGACTCTACCTATCAGACACGAACGTCCACTGCTAAAGGCTTTCCGCAAACCACGTCTATCCTTCGTTCGGCTATTTGCCTCTTTATCGCTCCTATGTTCATGAGCGATATAGATGGAGATAGATAATTTTGGCAGTAGGTAGGTGTTCTGAACGCAGGCCACGGGGAACGATCTCTTAGCATAGAAGCATTCGATATTATAATTGCGACGCTTGACACATCAGAGTATGATCCACCGTTCTGAAGGAACGCCGCTAAATTTGTATTTTTAAATACAACGTAAATTAATTACAAAAAAAAAATACTAAAAGTAATTGATAATTCCTCTCCGCAGTAGTACTAATAGAAGTGGGTTCAAAGTTTTATATTTACGCAATGCACCTTACATTCATTGGAAAACACTTGCAAACGAAGTTGCGGACAACATCTAGCCTGATAAAAAATGATTTTGATTTATCATTTGTCCATACCCTTTTGCCCTTGGCTGGAGTGCACAAACACAGATAGGGCAGCAAATAATACTCTACCGAAGCCTTGGATGGTAATTGAAAGTATTTAAAGAAGCATTTACGTACTCTAAGGTAAACTCTGGAGTGGTCTGCTTATTTAGAGGATGTAAATACCTAAAAACGTACAATTTCATGTTGTTACAAATACGGTAGGTAAGGTAAACATATGCTTGGCAGTATCCCCATAAATGTAATCTTAAAAGATGACAATAGGGTGTCAGGCGGCCAATCAACATTTATTAGACATAAGCTTCTCGAGGACTAGTACTAGCAGTAGCTAGTACTTGTACTAGCTTGATAGTAGCACTAGTACTTGTACTAGCTTGATAGTAGCAAATATTATACGGGCTACATCGGTAAGAAATTGAAAAAAACGCCAAGGATAATAATAATAACTCAGAAGCTACGTTGAGCCCATGTCACTTCGCTTCACTGCACTGCATGCAGTCAGGCCATTCATCATCAAAAAGGATGCTTGCCCAAGCAGCAAAATTTGCTCCTGTAAATAACCTAAGACCATGAAATTTTCAGTCCTATAGAACTCCCAAAAACGTTTATAAAACCACAATTGGGCGCTTTTTATAGGATTAAATAAACCTATAGTCGTTTTATTACAGTCTTATAAAGTGCAAATCAGTTTTAATATCGTCATATTAAATGCTCTTGCAGGATAAGTTGCTCCTATAAGTGTCTAGTAAACGCAACTAACAAGCACAATTAGTCTTACAACGGTCTGGTGCATGCTGGTACTGGAGTAATCATTCCTATAGTGGCCAGTGGCTTGTCTCCCGCTCGGCTCCCGTGGTGATGTGTAACGTGTGTTTGTGCTCTAATAAAATAATAACTAAACTGGAAAAGGGTAAGTATGTGCTTATTGTATCATAATTATAGTATATAAAAGGAATTGTTTTTTAACAGTGATTGAGAAATGAATTAGAAAACAATAACTTGCAAAATAAATTTTATTGATAAAGTAATAATCATAGAGACACATATTTTAACGCCCCCTTTTAAAAATACATAATAAAGATCTGCTTATTAATTATTTACTGGTTAAGTAGCACAAAGTGCTGACACTTGCCATTGCCATTGTGGATTTTCAGATCGCCTCCTTTAACAGTTAGTATCAGAACGTTAATAATACCATTCATACTAAGCCAGTGCTGTTATAAGACAAAAATTCCTGCCATTTTTATTTTTTAGGGTTCCTTTAAATCATATTTTTTATTTTATTTTTAGTGTGTTAAATTCAATTGAAGATGGTTGTCCCTAAGGATTATCTCGATGTCGATTGTTTTTTGACAAGGATGGACTTCTTTAAGCTCGAGGAATATCAGTGGCCCTGGAAAATAACACACTTCATGCTATTAAAAATGTGTAATAAAGATAATAAATGGCCACTTGTTTCAATCACTCTTATAATAACAAGCATAAAACCCTTATAAGTCCAAAATTACGTATAATTATCAAACTTAATGCTAGTTTCATGCTAGTGATCTATTAGAAGTAACCATCAAGTCAGATCAGTCATGTAATTTTTTTGACCTATAACGAGTAAAATCAATAGCCTTTATAGGATTAATTGTCCCATTACAGATAGATATAAAACCTTAATAGGAGTAGCAGTTCTTATAAATGCTTTTATAGGATTAAAATATGCCTACTTATAACAGCTATATAAAATGTATTTATAAGACTATTTGTGTTTGTAAGGGTCATATAAATTTATCCTATAAACGCTTTTAAAACTAAATTATAGGATCAATTCGTCTGAGGATCAAATCGTCTTGTATGATGTTGTTATAAGATTATTGGTCAAAAACGTGACTATTATAAGACTTCTGTGAGAGCTCCGAGCCGGTAGGTCGTGTCAAAAACGTTTATAAAACTACTATAAGAGGTATTAGTCTTATAAATTTTTCTAATAGGAGAATTTTGCTACTTGGGTGACGATTACTGGCAGAATTTGTTACAGTTTGGCATTTACAGCCACTTGCACATTTTAATCATATCCTCAGGTGTATGAAAGCGGTTGATGTATCTGTAGAAAACATATTTTACAGCCCACTTGAAGGTACTTGTTTGTACTTCGTTTGTAATCGAAACAAGGTTTTTTGTTCTGACTGATTAGCTATAGCATTGAAGGCTGACTAGACACTTAACTTTTTGCTGACAAATTCTTAACCGTTCACTTTCTATGTTACAGCGGAACAAAAGAGACGTTAATAAAAAAGTACATATATTTTTTTTTGCTTTTAAGAAAGAAGGTGCAACTCAATCCAGGTTATCAGGGGAGAATTTAACCCCCTGACCGTCATTTTATGTAATTATCATTATCCAGACAATTTTTATATAAATAAATAAATTATTATTTATTATCCCCGACATTTTGAGACGGCTCATTGGAACCTGGGGTCCGCTTGGCAACTAATCCCAGGATTTGATGTAGACACAAATTTCACGAAAACTACTGCTATCTGACCTTCCAACCCACAGGGTAAACTAGGCATTATTGGAATTAGTACGGTTTCCTCACGATTCACCGATAAGCGACTGATAAATATCAAATGATAGTTCGTACAAAAGTTTTAAAAACACATTGGTACGAACCGGGGTTTGAACCTGCGACCTCCGCATTGCAAGTCACACACTCTTACCGCTAGGCCACCAGCGTGCAGCGCTCTCCTTATCTGTATAAACATAGATGCATAAATCTAAATATTTTTTGCTGAACAAAAGAGGCGAAGTTTATAAACATCTTTGGATCTCTAGTATCGCGTGAAGGCAAATTCGGTAGCCATCGCATTAACACGTAGCGCTATCTCAATTATATAGGCATAGGCATAAATATGTGTAGGGTAGACCGGGGACAATTGAACCACTTTTTGTATAATGGGTCATAGCTGAGAAAATAAAGATGCTGAACCAAAACCGTCCATACATATGAAATAGTAGGTTATTAAGCTACTTATTTTAATTAATGATTGTTAAAAAAAGCTAATAATATGTCAGAAAATCGTGTTTTTCGTCAATGATTCCTCTTGTTACAATTGACCCTTACTATGGGTCAAGAGTACCAAAAACTCGGATGTAAATAGAACCTAAACCGTAGATTTTTTAGGTAAAGATTTATTGTTTTAGACCTTTACTTAATCTATCTTTTTAATTACATCAATGTTAGAAAATTAAATACGTAATAACACTAATTGAGATCTGTGGTTACTTAGTAGACACATTACAAGTAATATTTTATTCAATAACAACAATAAAGCTTTACTATCAAAACCTAAGCCATAGATTACTATTACTTATGTTTATTTAACATTAGTTTATACTAAAAACAAATACAATATTCAGATATTCAACAAACTTTCTTTGTATATAGTTACAATTGCCCCCTGTTACAATCAACCCCGTCTCAAAATAAAAATAAAAATTACATTGCATTCTTAAATCCACCAAAATTTGACGTATGATGGGCGAATGACCTTTAAACAATTATAACAAGTAGCTATAACTGCTTTCAGTACTTTACTTTAAAACACATTTCTCCCTTAATATGAAATTAGTATTCGTTATTTAACCTTCTTATTTTAATAGAAAAAAAACTATAACCGGGTCGTTTGTACCGCGGTGTCAATTGTAACATTACTATTGTCCCCGGCTCGCGTGCTACTAATGACCCCAAATACCCAAAATTACATAAAGTATTGATATTTTAATTCCTGTACCAAACTCACCCCCATACTGTGCCACAATAAATACTTACTACTGATAACTAGCCAATCATAATTCAATATTAGCCTTCCTCTAAGATTATCATGATTTTAATAGAGAGTCAAATCATTTCTCGTAAATAATTATGTTGATCGCCCGAAAACAAAAATGGTCTCCTAGCGCGTCCGCTCCTCGTCGCAGCGAGCAGCCGACTGGTGAGCAGATCCGGACAAGTATTGCGCTTCGCCGTGAATATACACACATATATATTTCGTTGTAGTTGTGAATTAATGAGCGATGGTACTATTGCCCCGCGGTACTATTGTCCCCGGTCTACCCTACATATCTTAACTTTGTGTATTATATTAACCGATTCAGTTCACAACCCATTTACGAAAACTTCTTGCTGTGGCGGTGAACAATCCGTTTATGACATCACTGACGTGCCTATAATGACACTCCTCTAGTGTCATATGCCACACGTTATAGTTATTTATGCAATAGTTGTATAACAGGGTTAAAAAAAGGTAGTGGCGTGTGTTAATATAGACGCCATGAGCCTTTTTTGACCTCTTTATACAACGTCGCATACAATACTTTTTCTACGACTAGGGATTAAATAAAACGCAATATATAACTACTTATTCCAAGAATGCTAACCGATCACAGCAATACAGCATAAAAAGAGCGGGAAATTGGATAGTGGCAAATGACAGCCGACAGAACGTAATCATAGACACGGTATATATATATAATTTTTTGTCATTTACTTACTTGTGTTTTCCCTTATGTTGGCAACTTTTATTTTAGTTCTGTTACGACTTTAAATCATAATAAATTCAGTTGTTTGTTAGGTTGGCAGTTTTGATTTTCGTTGTAAATTTAATGTTTTCTTATTATTTTTATCTGTCGGATTCACTCTTATTATTTTTATCTGTTGGATGGAAAAACGATATTCGTAAATTTTGGACGATTGTTTCTGTCACTCTCGTGGCGCCTTAATTAGAGTAAAAGAGATAGACGCTCGAAACATACGAACTTCGATGTTTGCAGTAACGGGCCTAGATACCTCTGTTAGCAGTTGCATTTTATCACATAATCACTCTAGGCTCTTTTTGAAGTATAGACTAGATAGACTTTTGAGAAATTGTATAAAACATGCTTTTATATTCGTTCGCGGGACCATATAATTTACAGATAAAAGTACCGGAGTAGAAAAAATACCGTGACACGGGTTGTGCCATTCGCAACGAAATTGTATGCATATTTATGTCCCGTACGGTCGATATTTAGGTAAATTTGTTACGAAATTATAATTTTATCTATGCTATCGGGCTATGGGTAAAAAGTGGACCAAGACACCTCTCGTTGCATGCAAAAGAAACACTTGCTCGCTCGAATCCTGGAATGTCGTTCGAGCCCATTATTGGACATAGTCTCTTATCTGAACTGATTCGCAACATTTATCGATTTAAACTTAACCAGTATAACCGTGATCTTCAGTGACGGGTCCTGCTTATGGATATCGAGACAAGTTATATCGTACCGAGTCGTGGCAACATTTTGTGAACAAGATACCTGTTCCGTACTAGGTAACGCACGTGTAGAAGTCCACACGTGAACTGACTACATATGTGCAGGGCATAGGTACCAAATAATATGTTAATTCGACCATTTTAGCACAAGGAAGTTATTTAAAATTTCCCATCGGGACTAAAGATACCAGATACATAATCAATTTACAAACAAACAATTATAGAATAATGAATAAACAGATTATAAATACACATTTGCTAAAAAAAAAAGATATGTTGTATCAGGTATAAGAAATAATATCTAAGGCTTCACATATTGTGAATGATGAGAACGCACTACACATCATCATCATGATTTCAACCACAAATCGTCCACTATTGGACATAGCTGGGTCTCCCCCAAATATGACTTGTACCATCTTGGAGGGTAGTTGCCATAGTCGCCATGCTTGGCATTCGGGTTCGCGACCGCAGTAGCTGATTGGGTTTCGACGGACGCTGCAGCTTATCCCTCGGTATTATCCCTTTGTCACCTGTTACGACACCCGCGGGAGGAGATGGAGTGGTATTATTCTAGTCAGCCAGCACCGCACGGAACATATCTTACTCATAAAACATGATACCTACCAACTATGCACTCCACGCACAAATATGACAACAGTTTGTATATAGCTACCTACACTATTCCCATTGCGAACTACCCTTGATACGCTGTTCTCCTAATACACACTCTCTGGTTATACGGGACATATCCGAGGCAAGATTTGAACCCGCACGTTCAGCTTTGGCGGCTAACGCCCTGACTGCTTTGACGTACCTACTACTTCGCCCTAGAGATGGCTACTGTGCCTTCTTGAGAAATTTCGGGGTGCCCGTCGTCGTGTCGCATAATGTCGATTGTCCTAAAATATTTGGGCCGAGCATGTTTGGCATAACGTTGAGTGGTATATTACTTGTCTTGTAAGTTTAGGTTAGGGTAGAAATGTGACCCTTACAAAAACGTATCAGGAAAGTAGGTTTTAGATGGTTAGATTCTATTTTTAGTACAAAATATATCATATTAGCAAGGATAGGACAAACGCCCGTCATTTCGAAAATATAACCCTGTTCCGTACAGCAGCGACTTCCTTATTTTATGATGTTAAAATATTTTGGACGGACAGTACACCAATGTCAACGATTACATATGCCCCTATGACGTCGTAGACTGTGAACGGACTTTTTCAACGCATCAATGAGTCCTAAATTCACATTTCACACACTCACAACTGAAAATTTTGAAAAAATCATGATCATTCTATTTTATTGGCGACAGTAAATTTCGGAATGTCAATCATAAATTAATTTGTCACTGGATATAAATTATGGTCTAATAAATGTATAAAATAGTATTTTTTTATTAACATAAGGAAGTCTCTGCTGTACGGAACAGGGTTATTTTCAAAATGACGGGCGTTTGTCCTATCTTTGCATATTAGTGACATAATAGTCATGCACATTTATTATTCGTTCTTTGACACAATCAATATTGGGGTAAATATTTGCTCCGAAGTCTACGGTTCACAGAACCGTTCATGAAAAACCTCTAGATCGACACTGACCAACCAACCAACCAATACACACACGTCAATTTGCCAAATCGCCGTACCAGTGAGAGTCAAAACGGAGACGTTCGTCGCCTCGCTTCGCTCGGCTCCTCAGTCAAAAAGACTTCGAAACCGTATATAAATATGAATTTATATATACATATAAAAGGCCATTATTAGATATTTGGCTGCCATCAAGTCTGGAAGGAGTAACATTTGTTGGTGCTGATATTTTCACGCACAACTCTCAGCGCACAAACACCAGTACCATATTATCAGTAACGGTGTTACGACCGGCCTCGGGACTCGAGCGCCAGGTGAAAGTCTCCAATTCTCAGACGCACTGCTCGCCTCGACTCAACAGCACGTGTATTTCGAGTTTATCAAACGCGAATTACCCAAAGTTAGATAAACCGCGAGTAAATAAACAATAGAACGCGCGGATCTGTCAGTTAGGGCCGGCCAAGCGTCGCGTCATATCACGCCGTCGAGTGCACGTCTGAGCGGCTGATAGCGGCGCGAGCGCAGCCGCAGCTCAGTCTCGATCATGCTGACTACGGGTGCCGTTGTGGCGCTGGCGCTGCTGGCCGCCGCCCGCGCCGACGACGTCGGCAACAAGCTAGACCTCAACGACACGCGACAGGTGCAGCCCGCCGAAGTTGCTGAGAAATACTTCATAAACAAGATCTTCGACAAGTACGGTGATAAAGGCTTAATTACATTCGAGGTAAGTTTTTTGCAATTCGTTAACATGGAAATGTCGATTCAAAACAAAATACTGTTTAGCAGTTATACAATTAATAATCATTGGAGAGTTCTCATGCATTCGATTATGAATGAGTGATGGAAAGTTAGTCAACTTTCTACATGTTATTTATAACCGTACGTAACTTTACGTAAACAAGTTCATCAATACATTATAACTAGGCGGATTAGAGCGACACTTTGTGGTGACACTATAAAAGTATTTCTGAAACTTTGATGGTCATGCTTGACTGATAAATTTCTAATACCCTATTACGACTAAGTTTCCTTTGCATTATATTCAGTTAACGGAAGTTCATCAACCTCGGGTACTCCACGATACTCGTATTTTTATCGTAATCATTTATCAATATTTAACTTATAAGTCGATCAGACTATATACTGATAGTGACTACTTTAAACTCTACCGTTTCAGGCGCTCAAAATATAAGATAGCTATGACATTTGCCTCTAGCTATCATAATGATACAAATGTTACAATTAACAAATATGTAAATATTAGGTATCTAACGTATTTTATTGACCGCCAAAACAGGCAGAAGAAGTGATAAAAATAAGGTTTTTGGCAAATATTAATCACCTTATTAGTTAAATACCCTATTACAAATAAATAAATGATTATGATTATTAGATAACTGATTGTATATTTTTATCCGAACTCCTTAATAGTATTAAAAGATATTTTTGATTTAACAATATAAATTACTAAGTACCCACTATTGGTTCAAACTAGTTCATTTCTCGCGTCAGTACAAATATTTATTTTCACATTCGAGGTTAAATTGCTTCGGTAAAAACAGATATTATTAATGGTATGAGTTACAAATACGACATAATTAATTATTCACAACCCTTTAGTCACACCTTTCCATACATAATTATATGTTTAAAGGGCCTCATTTAATCTGAATAAGCATGTACCTATTCTAAGTTCTAAATAAGATAATCAAGATTTACAGAGACTAGGTATAGACTAGACTGGACTATAAGTACTGAATACCGATCTCCTTTTAAGTCCTAAAGCAAAAAAGTTATAAATTCCAGATTTTATTCAGATACTTGTTCCTTTTATTTTTCCATCGATGTCGATATTATGAAGTAAAGATTTTACACTACAACCTACAACACACACAAAAACAAGAGTACAAGATAATTTAATTTGCTCTTATCTTTGTACAGTATGTACTCTTGTATTTGAAAAACTTGACAATATTTTTCTTTTTAAACAAAACAAAACATTGTCTTAGTATAATAAGTATAATAACATCATGAGTACGAAGTATTGTTCCTTTTGTAAACGCCAAATAGGACTACACATGCGTTAGTGATTTTCGCTGCGGTCTTACATAATACAGAACAATATGATACTCCTCTATTTCTAAGTTAGACGGCAGTTGATTAAGCGTCTATAAATTGCACCTCAGCGGTATTGTTCTCTACGGAAAAGAAAAACTTGAACACCGGGCGTATCGACGAAGATAATGGTGTAATGAGCAATGACCGTGCACTGTTTTAAACATATAATATTTTTGATTTCAAATAATAAAATATGGTAAAAATAATTGTATACAATATCCGCGTCCTTTGTTATAGACAAACGTTAATAGAAAAAACAATCGGAAAAATCATGTAATTTTTTAAATACACATATGATGTGTGGTTCGAATCCGGTATCGGGCACTAGGGGGTTAGATTATTTTGTTTTTCAATTATGAGTAGGTATGTCATTCATTCAATCTAGTCGTGTTAGCAAAGTATAATGTTTTATAAAATAACTTGATTTAAGCCTACATGCTTAAGTAAAGTAGTTTAGCCAGTTTTATAGGTATGGTTAATTTTCTCGTTTAATCAGAATGATTAATTAAGATAGTAGAGGACGTAAGTGCGTAAGTAAGCGACAGTACTTTTACTATTACGCTGTTAAAGTAGGTATATTATGTAGTTTTGATTGTATATTAAACTAAGGTACATATTTTTTAAACATACAATTTACAAAACTAAACAACAGAGGTTACAATCGCAAACCTAAACATAAAAGATAAAGTAAAAGATAAAACAGCGGTCTGCTGACGGGCTCGGGTTACACTTAGCGAACAACTTTTCTTATTCGATTTTGTCATAACTTGATTGATTTGATAACGTGGAACGTTCTTTATTTATTTTGGTAGGTATTTAAATAATATACAAAGTATACGTTGAAAATACACAAACGTACTCGTATGTCTGGAAAGTCATACCTGTTCTAAACTTATTGAAATATATTTAGCTACTGAACGGGCTTACTTAACGCTACGTTTTAAAAATTCTTATTGATAAGCGAGATTCACCTGATTAAATAATGTAAACATTGTAAACGTATAGTTATATTTATCATGACACGTACCGTTGCACATATTTTTTTAAATTACATTATAGATAACTTAAATACTTTAAAAAAACTATCTAATAATTAGTTAATTAAAGACGGCTGTAGGTATACAGTTCCAGCTAGAAGGTTTTATATAAATATGTTGTTACAACATTCTCTGTGACTCAGGAAGATTGCGGATTGTCTTTCTAGAGTTCCGTAGTCAACTGGGAACCCTTATAGTTTCACCATGTCTGTCTGTCTGTCTGTCCCCGAATATGCTCAGTGGCCGTTATTCCTAGGGACCTGTTTTGAATCACTCATTTTCGGGCAGTGATCAGTTAAAATAATTGAAAAAATATTTTTTAGGATAGATACCTCTCCTGTATGTGAAGTGGGGAAGGTGGGTAAGCTTTTTTCGGTTTAAACCGAAAATGTGAGGTGTTGTTGAATAGGTATTTAAAAAAGAATAGGAGTTTTCCTTGAATATTTCTTTAATAAGTGAATATTTTCGGAAACAATCGTTCTGGAAGTTGTGAAAAAAAAACTTGAAGGCACAGCCTAATAAGTACTTTCAAGGAAACATATTTTAAACTTGATCACTTGAACCGTTAAGTATTGGTTTAAGAAGAAAGAAGAAGTAATCGATTTCATTCATGAATCTTATAAATACAAGTAATAAGTAGGTCCTTGATATCTTTAAACAAGAATACAATAAGTCCTCGTAATAGTTGTTAGTACTCCACCAAGTAAGTTATTCGCACAATAATTATAATTAAAAATTGGCTAAATGAATGCTGTCTCGCAAACTCGTAACACAATGGTGTTACAGAAAAAATCTATATATATATATATATATATATATATATATATATATATATATATATATATATATATATATATAAACGTGAAAGTCCTAACTGACTGACTGACTGATCAACGCCCAGCCCAAACCGCTTAACCTAGATGCTGATTTTTTCACAATAGGTAGTTTATATACCGAAAGAATCCACTGAGAAGAGATTTTTGTATTCCGCCATTAGAGTTTCTTTAGAGTGGTGAAACATACTGTGATCGTAAACTAGTTGCCAAGCGTGGAGATTACAGAATGAAATCCAGGGGGTTAAAAGTTTGTATGGGGATAGTGTAAAATTAAAAGCGAGAGACTTGAAATTTTGTGTAAATACTCCTTATTCGAATACAAACAAGTAATTACAGTGTTTTTTGAAATTCATCCCCTGCGGGGTCAAAAAGGGGGTTTAAAGTTGGTATGGAGATGGAGTCAAATATCAACTGAGATACTTTAAACGTTGTGTTTAAACGCCTATTTACTGCAAAAGAAAACAACAATATTAATTGCTACCGGTTACAGGTATTCTGCTGTGCGTGCGAGGCCGCGGGCAAAAGCTAGTATATTATACGATTTAGCGACAGCCCTGTGACAAAGCATGACTCACCTATATTGAGACACTTATCTAATATAATGTTCTAATGTTGAATTCATTTGAATTATTCCATTAAAAGTCTAAGGTCTATGTAAGGTTTGTCTAGGTTATAATAAGGCCTATTAGTTGACGATGCAGGGCTCAAACACATTTGTTTCGATATAAAATAAAACTTAGGAAAGTGCGTCAATAGCAGAATTCTCGCTAGCAAAGTCAAATATACTGGTTTTTGACCAATTTAATCAAATAAATAGGTATATCATAGAAGTTTTATTACAAAACTAGCTTTTCTCGTGACTTTGTCGGCCAGCCATGCCGGTATTAGTGTATGGTTGCGGGATACAAAATATCCTATGTTCTTTCTCGTAGCTCAAACTCTCTTCATACCAAATTTCGTCCCAATTGGTTCAGCAGTTTAAGGCAGACAGAGTTACTTTCGTATTTATAATATTAAGTAAGTATAATAGTAAAGAATCTTAAATAATTAAAGTAATTATTGTAAATAAGATTCTATCTATGGTCAGTTAAGGACCTCTCCTCGTACTAAATGTAATTAAACGAGTAGCTACAAAGTCCTCTAGTCTATAGGTACAACCAGGTACGACAATACTCAACTGTAGTAAACAAACCATAGATATTACGTATTTTGGAAGTCGGTCAAATACAAATTACAATCATTGTTCAATAGCAATAAGTCGCTCACGCGTCCACTCACTACACAAGACATAGCGTAGCGAGCACGACATTCACGTCATATCACTGAAAATCTTTTCACGATCACTAGCCTGTGAAAATGTTTACAAAAACATATAGTGTTAAAATAATCCTTTAATCTACATAAGTAAAACACATTAGGCGTTTCAATAACAAAGCGCTTTACACATAAAGCATTAATTTGTTGGTTTTACTTGGTGTTTATTTAAGGTCGTATAAAAAGTCAGATTCTAAAGAAATACGAGACATTTTTTTATTTGAATTTAGCTAAATTTTTCATTAAGTAACTATATATAGGTATAAGGATATCTTTAGGGTTTTCTTCGTATTATTGAAGATTGATTTAATTAGGATTTTATTTATGAACTATGTATTTTTTTTGATGAAGTTTACATTTATTCCGATAGCTTCGAAAATCGTCGTTATATTTCAACAAATTTACAACAAACCTCATCAAATTATACACTTGGACCTTCCTCTGGAATACGAGTTGTAGGTGATCGTGGTGTCCATTATCCGTACCTTTACCATGACTTGTGACATTGAAGTTTTCGATAACGAGTATCGAGTTTACTATCTGTACATCTCGCTTGTATTATTTTAGTGCGAACGAGATGCACAGATAGTAAACTCGATACTTGTTATCGAAAACTTCAAAGTCACAACTCATGGTAAGGGTACTGTTCAGTAGTTTATGAAATCTTCGCCAACGTACAGGCCAGTTCTCCACAATGTCATTGTCGGATTTGTAAATATTTTGTTAAATAATGTAAACCTACACTCAACTTTTGAAGGAGTCTTGTAACAATACTTGTGCTTAGTCTTAATAAATCTTAATTTACGAAGTTTCTTCTTTATTTTCGGAGATAATTGCAAGACGACAATGACGTATCTGGAGAATTACCCACAGACGCCGCGGGAAACGTTGTTTTATAATATGTTGGTACCTACTGACAAGCCATCATGAGTCATGACATCAGTACATACGCATACATTGATACTTACTTGTACTCAATTCCATACTTCAATCTCTCTCTCTCAAAATTCAAATTCCTTCTGCGTTCGGACGGCTCGTATCTGCAACGGTCTTTCCTCGTAAATTTAGGAAAGCACTGCCCCGCACGCCTTTAAAAAAACTATGCGAGCCTTTTTTTACTGAAAGTTACATGACAGTCTCTTCTTCTCATCTCTCATACCTATCCTCTTTTGTATATAAGATATTTATATATGTGACATTATCTATGACAAGGGACCTTATTGTCGATGTCGCTTACGCCGTTGTTCAAGATGCCGCAATACAAACGCAACGCGGTTCGACGTAAGCGCCATCGACAATAAGGTCCCTTTTGCTAGATAATGTCACATATATGTAAGTATTTATATGTACCAATATTACTTACATTCATATTAGTTATCCTGTTATTTTTAGTAGATACACCTTTCGATTAGATTTACGTTATTTTGATAAGCTTTCGTCTTCTTTTTGCTTAGAACCGGCTACAATATTTTCTGTTTTGTCTTAAGGTTAACTGGTATACTTTGTGCAATAAAGATTAAATAAATAAATAAGTTACATATCTCTTTAGATAACATTGCTGTAACTAGTAGGTGCCTAAGTAGCAGGATAAATTATCATGTTTACCTTCTTGAAAATTACGAGCTAACCTACTATTTGAATCAACGTCATACAAATTGAGCTATACCAATGGCTTTTCATTGAAACAAAACAGTACACTGACAGTAGGACGACTCAATAAAGAGTTAAAATGATTGAAAGTATAAATATTAAGGAGTAACTGGAATTGTTAAGCATAATATGTATATAACCTAAAATATTATACCTATATTTTAATATATAAACATTACAGAACAAAAATTGACTGAGCTCCACGGTAAGCTCAACGATATATGTAATATACAAAGAATAAAATACATACAAAACGCCCATGACTCAGGAACAAATGTACCATATGCCATATACCTATATCGTTTTCTACCGGTTCGCCTAATTACCAGTTAGTTGAGTCAGTTTATATTGATTTACGCATTGCAAAAAACTTATAAAATTAAATGTTACCTGCCGTCACCGCTATCTACGCATTTTTCCATGTCCGCTTATTAGGTAACACGTTTTACTAGTATAAAAGTTTTTGTCAATTATGAAACATTTGTTTATGTTAACATTATTTTATCTAGATAGTAGATAAATTGAATTATGAAAGTCGGTCACTGAGTAAAAATCGTTGATTTTAATCGTTGAACAATAATTGAGAATTTAACTTTTTTTTGAGTTAATAATTATAGATGTTAAATACCTATATCTTAAAATAATATTGTTTTTATACATATTCTCAAACCTACTTCTTACGCATTTTACATATTTTTTGGTTATCCTGGTCACAAGTTGGCTGTTATCTTCATCGACTGCGATAACTGGTTACTTTGATTCTAGTTTTCCCTAAAATTAAGTCTAATTCTACCACACCCAATATTATCTAATCTACTTAGTTCATAAACTTTACTTCTTTATATATACTTATCTACATACATTCAGTCATTAAAGAACGTTATGTCGACCTCGGTTATTTATACTTCCTGGTATTAGTGTTCTTTTTCTGGCCCTCAGAGGAGTTGACTTACTTGGCCCAAAGACCAGAAAAGTAAATCGCGATTAAGTACTTACATATTTTCACTCCAATCTCTAGAAAAACTAACCATAAAGTAACAAGTAACTAGCCATTTTTTTTTATATTTCTAATTTGCGAGCATCAATATCCACTGATATTCGGGCTGCAAAATTAAAATTTATTAGTATTTAAAAGCCGGCCAAGAGCATGTCGTGTCATGCTCAGTGTAGGGTTCCGTAGTTTTCGATCCATAACTCTAAAACGGTTCAACAGATCAAGTTCAAAATGATTTTTCTGTTTTTATAAGCTGTATTTTTTGTGGTTCAAGAGTTAGAGGTGTTTCTAAAAATATTAAGTTTATGGAAATATGTTTAAGACAATCAGGTAAATTGGCTTTCTTTTTCTAATACCATTCTAACGACACCTCACACATTTGGGTTGAACCGAAAAAAACGGCTCTCTACTTCACATGTAGAGAAGGTATTTTTCCATTACCACTTTGTCGACGTGATTAATTTATATATTCATAACGGTGATCCATAATACTAAATTACTGTTTTCTATGACTAATGGTCACTGAGCATAGCCGACGACAAACATATAGACAGACAGGCCGAAACTCTAAGGGTTTTCCTAGTTGACTACGGAACTCTAATAAAAAAAAACACTAATTGCGAAAAAAACATAACAAAGAAGTTTTCGATTGTTATTAATATTGTTTTTTATTTGTAGTAGTAATTAAGTTGTTATTGTATTGCCTAACTGGCCTTGTATATTAAAATAGGTATATTAGTAAATAAAATAAAAATATGATACTATTAAAAGTTTATTTTCGAACTTAACTTCGGAATTCGTGTATCGGATACAGCCGAAGTTCTTAGAAATTATAATAAATATTAATTATTTTAACTTTTTCTCACTAAACCAAACCTAATGTTAAAAATATTGAAAGTAACGTCAAGGTTTAAGGACATTGGCAGTTAACAAGGCCTTAAGTGTGCCTTGTGAGGAAAGTTATCCTATGCCAAGTTCTAGGTATTTATTACTTGTAGGCGAAATCGCCTTATAGTCTAGTCAATACGGTTTCACAAGAAACTATTTATTATCATAGCTTGATTTTACTATGTACGACGAACACGACGTGTAACAATACGAACTGTTTATCCAGAAGTAGATAAAAAGATAAAAATACTGACAAATAAAACATGTTATTCGTAAGCATAATAATATACTTAGTTGCCTCTAATCAGCGAATATTTAATAAAAAAGTTACGAGTAATGCCTCGCAATCTCGTAAATGTATGGCGTGGGTGATGGATGTCGGAATTTTCTAGATCAAATGGTAGGTACCCATAGTAAATACATTTTTTCACCTCACTAGGTCGAAAAGAACTGTTTCGTTCTTTAAAAACAGATAGAAAAGTTGCATTTTATTCACAAGAGTGCAAAGTAATGGCATACGAATTGTATATTAACAATCGAGTGTTTTTTGACGTGAGCTGGTTGGATATTCTTTTATTTAATGTTTTTGAATGATAAATGATAGATGCCAATAATTTTCATTACATTTTTGGGCAATTTCACTTTCAGGTACACCCAATTAACTTAATTGTCAGATAAAAGTTAAAGCGGTGGACAGTTTCGTCTCGACAATTAAACATGAAATTTCAATATAATGTATTGTTTTATGTTCAATCCATAAATAATACGTGTTATTGTAATAGAAAAATGCGAATAAAGATGATTTACATAAAGATTTCAAGCTTAATTGTCGTCACTAAACTGACCACTGATTTAACTTTTATTTGACAATTAAGGTAATTGGGTGTCCCTGAAAGTGAAATTGCCCTTTTATAGTTTTAGAGCTATTTTTGTCCTCGCGGTAGTGAGGCTAAAAATGATGTGTTTCACTCGGTAGCAAAGTGTGTTCACCTCTCGTGCTTTGAGACCCTCCGAATGTTCAAGATTCCACTCTTTGAACCACTCGTTGTCCTCGTGGTTCAATTTTAGAATCTTTCGCTAGCTCGGGTCTCAATATTAGCACGAGAAGGTAAACACTAACTTTGCCCCCTTGTATAATAAATAACTATTTCTTAAAAATTCTATTCAAATAACGTACCTGGTCTATTTCATGTGTACATATCTATAGGTACCTGCCGCTAACCATGAATCGTATCAATGTCCTGTTGGATTTTAATATTTTATACAAGATATATAATTGTATGTATTCCCTTCACTAAAAATAATGCTTCATAATTCTCATTTTAACAGGATCATTCAAAAAAATATGAACCGTCATCACACTTTTTGGTAAATGTTTATTATAATTATTAGTTTTCTACTTTAGGGTACCTACTATATCTACAAACGTCAACGATTAGGTGTAATCCGACGATTATCGCTTATCAAAAACGGTAACCACCATTCATTGCGGTTTGACCTTCAACTTGACTTCCGAGTTTCCGTTTGGCACCTTGCGAAAACATATTTACTTTATATCGTACGTACCTATCCTGATAAAATCTCACAATACACACTACCTAACAGTTATAGTTAAGAACCTTTAAAAATAGGAGGCTACACACTATCTAACTCGCAACTTGTTATAATATATATTTTTATAATATATATACATATATTTTTACAAGCTTTTATTTATCTTAAAAAGTTCGTGTTTTTTTGTAATTTGCATTTTTTGAAGTAGTTTAAGTTATTTACTTACATAAATATACCTGTGTGCAATATCAGGGACAGTGTAATACAATATATCGTCCCAAAATGCAAAAGTGACACAATCCAAAATAATACCTTGTTGCAATTTAGATTTTAGATAGGTCATATATCGTCTAAAATTTTGGCCAA
This sequence comes from Grapholita molesta, assembly GCA_022674325.2. Lineage (NCBI taxonomy): Eukaryota > Metazoa > Arthropoda > Insecta > Lepidoptera > Tortricidae > Grapholita > Grapholita molesta. The sequence goes on along the minus strand of CP053124.2, from coordinate 13,175,749 downwards.
AAAACTTGAGAGATGTACCTACTCGTAAAGACAGAACTTCATCGAGTTAGGATTAAATGTGTTAATAATCATCCCGATGAGCTCTATTGATTGACTTCTGCAGGCTGATAGAAAGAAAATATAGAAGTACTATATGCATGAGGCCGAACAGTCATCAAATCGTACTAAAACTCTAGACATGTTTTTTCATACACTTTACGTCACTACGCCAAATCGATCTTTTTTTTATATACAAGACTGACCAGCGTTTGACCTCAGTCGCACCTGATGGTAAGTGACGATGAGGTCGAGGGTGTAGCACGCTGGTTCAGTAACAGCCTATTCACTCTTGCCTTGAAGAGACCCAAATTATGCGATCTATCTTTGGTACCTCTACCGTTAGAGCGGCTAAAAATACGCAAAATTACCTATCTGTTTCATAATACTTAGGAAAGGTAACAATATAATTACGACCGCGGATTTTTCACAGGGTTTCGAGCACCTGCTGGATAGCCTGGGACTGGGCGGTCGCGTGTTCTCCTCCCCGCACGCGCTGGCCGACCACCGCGTCAACGGGACCTTCACGCAAATCCACGACACGCAGCATCGCCACCGGCGCTCCCCATCCAGTAAGTAACATCAGCCTCACGTTACAATATAACACCTGTACCCTTACCATGAGTTGTGACTTTGACGTTTTCCATAACGAGTATCGAGTTTACTATCTCATTCGCACTAAAATAGTACAAGCGAAATGCACAGATAGTAAACTCGATACTCGTTATCGAAAACTTCAATGTAACAACTCATCGTAAGGCTACTGGCATTGTCTCTAAACTGCGATGAGAAACCGAGAACATTTGAAACAGCGTACCTTAGAGCGATGGAATATAGGTACTAGGTCGCTAACCCGCCAAAAGTAGCTATTTATTATAGTTAATTTATGCCGGCAAACAAGAGCTGGAGATCGCCCCATATGGTGGTCTGTGGGGAGGACTCATACTTCCAGCATTAGACGTCTGTGGCTGATTTGCAATAATTTATGCTCATGAACTGGTCTAATGACAATTTTAAATTAGAATATTTTCCGTCGCTATGAGACGAGGAGCATAGCTTAAATAAAATAGAATAAAGAAGATTGTAAAGAAGAAGAGTTAATGTTTATTATTGTTGATTCCACGCAAGGGGAGCGCCCCTTTTCTTCACAGTACATGAGAAGGTAGAGGTCTTTTTCAATAAGTAACTTACAGAAGGAGCTGGTACATACCTACGCCCTACGCTCACAGCACTGTCTCGCGTGCCTTACACATCACATATACCGTATAAGGGACCTAACCTTCTGTTCACAAAATTATAATTAAAAAGAGAAGTTTTAATCGTATAGTTTTTAGCTTTACCCCATTACTACCGATATTTGCATCCGTTGGGTTCCTGAGCACCCTTCCATAACCCTGAGGTTACCTTAGTCTGGCGCTAATAGGTATAGTACCTACCTAAAAGTAGACCCGCAATCGGAAGTGGACTTTTAAAATGGTAATAATCTGTTATTACGAGGCACCGGTAACTTCACAGTCGACCATCGCTTGAGACATTATGTAATAGTTAACTAAACACGACTTGTGATACCTTCATAATTTATCGCATGGGAGAGTAAATATTTCACATATTTGTTCAGCAATTACTTAATACATTTTTGGCTGTTCAAATATTGTATGAGATAAACAAATTAAAGATGTGACAAATAGAGTATGACTAGTGTACGTAACTAATTTGACTCTAGGTCAAGTTCGGTAAATGACTTTCTGACCCTGATTTGGAAGTCGCTAAAATCGCCTAAAATAAATAGACGTTATTACCGGGGTGGTACGTTGGCCAACCTTCGCATTGCCGCTATTCAACCGTTATTAACACACAGGCGCTTCTAGGTACAATAACTAAGTACTAAGTATATATGAATTGCATTTACAGTGTATAAAGTGTATTTACATTCAGAGAATACCTGCATATATCATTCATAGTAAAGCCCTTTAAAACCTACATAAACAGTTGCGATAGCGGAAGAACTATTCAACCTTACAACCGTGTAGACAGTAGATAAAGTATAGCTACAATAATAGGCACCGTCTACGGAAAAGGAGACACGTGCCAAATCTTGATGATTGATTCTCGGAATACTTACAATTATTCTTTCCGCAAACATAATCAAGTTTGCTATTTGGCATTATGAATTTCCTCCTTTTGCTTGGTCGCACTCGAGTGAGCGCACGTTGTCACATAGGCATTCACAAAAAACCCATTTGCAGACACCGTTTTGTATCAACTACGCGCCAAACACGCTATGACTATGACCAAACGACAATAATGGGCACCAATCCGTTTTTCAACGGCCGTTTCAAAGCTGTGACCAATCCGGCTAGATTGGAGTCAGTCAATGCATTTCAGGCTACCACGAGGAAACTAATAGCATGAGGGGAAGCTGATGGTCTTCCTGATCATTGTTGTTATATGAAAAAGCTGACCTTGTTCTAACATTCGACCTTCTGAATGCCTTTCACGTATCTATTTACTATTCGGTGTTATAGGTATATACTATACCTACTGAATTGTCTACTGATTCACAATTGATATTGATATGAAAGTGGGACTTTTAGGATCATTTATCCTATATTAGTATAGTACCTATATATCTCTGGGTAAAACTTGCTTTTCCTTGCGAGCTATACCCGTTTTTAAAATATGGTATTATCCTACGTCCTTTCTCGTAGCTCAAACTCTCTCCATACAAACATCCCAATTGGTTTAGTGGTTTGAGCGCGGAGAGCAAGAGGTAACAGACAGACAGACTGACAGAGCTACTTACACATTTGTAATAGTACGTAAGTATATTAATTATAATATTAGTAAGTAATAGTAAATATGGAATTAGTATGGATTTAATCGTAGCTATGTTTAACAGGTAAGTATATTAAATATTGTCCATTGGCATTTATATAAAATAAAATAATTTGATTCTGGTACAGTCGCCATTCATAAAGTGCATGTTAGCATATTTTGAGATGATTGCCACAGTACAAGCGGAGGATACTTAGGATATGTCTACTGCTGAACATAGGTCGCCCCCATATACCCCGTTTGATGAGTATCTTCTATGGTTGCACTTAGGGACAATACCTGTGCCGGGTAGTTTACTTTTACAATTAATTTCAGTACTTTTACTAGTTGTTTAAGTACTTTTAAAAACTATTTATTTGGGCGATTCTCCGAGCCGAGCTGTTTTGCGTGACTTCGGTGGAACAATTTTTTTTTTACTTTTTTAATGTGAAACATTAAATCCTAGATTCAGGCTTAAATTTAAAAATATTGCCGGGAAAGGCCCCTTGTAGACTTAACGGTTTTAAGATATTTTAGTTTTTTAAATCACCGAAATCAAGTCCACCCACCGAAATCAATAATCATAAAAAAGTTCAAAATTGGTGTTAAAATCACTTTCAAAGTGTTTATGTCTTTAAGTTATTATCAAAAAATACTTGTCCATATAAAGTTTTCTTATTAAATTCAGAAAAATCTTGCATTGGAAACTCATTAACTATAAAGTATAATACTTAGTTTCATATTTTCAGCCCAATGAGCTGATTTTAGCAAGCAAACTAGTCAATTCGGAAGAATCGCAGCCTAACTCTCTTGCATTTTGTCGGCGATGTCACGCACGCCCAGACTTCCTCGCACGTAATACTCGTTGCGGATTTTATCGAGCCTGGTAACGCCGCACATCCACCTAAGCATCTTCATTTCAGCAACTTAGATGGTACGCAGGTGCTTCTGCGTCACCGCCCACGTCTCGCTGCCATAGGTTAAAACTGGTCTAATCATGGTCTTATAGATCAGCCCCTTTAGTTTGACCGGCATTTTTTTGTCGCAGGTCACACCAGTGCCTTTTTTGCCATGTAGCGGCTATTTGGTGATGAATGTTGCATTGCATTCGATGTCTCCGGACATGTGCATTATACCACCCAGGTATCTGGACTAATTGCCCATCGATGGGTATCGGACTGTCGTCACGTGGATGTGGTTCGTTCAGTGACATGAATTGTGTTTTGGCAACACTCAACACCAGGCCCCCGGATTGCAACTGGTGTTTCCATGAAGCGAGCGCTTTCTGCAGCTCGGTACGGCTTTCAGTGCATATGGCTACATCGTCAGCGTATATAAATGTCCACTTTGCCAAATCTTGTGCTTCTCTTTAGTAAGCGAGTCCAAAAACTAAGCAAAACAGGAAGGGGCTCAGTACTGAGCCCTTACGAACACCTTTTTTGACCGCTATTGCTTTGGTCTCACCCACCGATGTCCGGACCACTGATCGTGTATACATGTCAGCAATAGTCTTGACATATTGCTCTGGGACATTTTTCTTTCGAAGGCTCCACCAAATAGTATCCCTTGGAGCACGGTCAAATGCCTTTTCCATGTCCAGGGACGCAAAAAACAGCGGTTTTTTCTTCGAGCGATATTCTTCGGCAATTGTAGACAAAGCAAACATATTAGGATCAGTAGTTGATAAACCAGGTACGAAGCCATAATAATGTCTAGATAGTGAGCACTCTGACCTTATTCGGTTGTCGATTACTCTTTCGTAAAGCTTCATAGTATGGCTGAAGAGCTTGATGCCTCGGTAGTTGTTGCACTCGTACTTGCTTCCCTTTCCCTTGTAAATCGGAACGATAGTGCGCAATCTCCATGCCTCTGGCATTTTGGAAGAGAGCAACACCTGACTGAAGAGATTAGAAAATAGCAACACACCAGTTTCTTGCAGGCATTTCCAAGCTTCCACTTGGATACCTACGGGGCTATAGCTATAGGCTATTTTTGCAACGCTTTCTTAACCTCATGTGGCTGTATCGGAGGTATGAGACCTACATTTGCTGCCATTTCCGGAAGCTGTGTAGCAGCAAGCGTAGGGTTTAGAAGTTGTTTATAGTAGTGATGCCAGGCCGCAATGACATCTTTATCCTTAAAGAAACAGCTTATTTGTACTTAATATATCGCTGGCCGAACACCCGCATCCGCAACACAAGCCTTCTGGAGCTTTTATATGCAAGATGGGTGCCGAGAATGCGCACACTGACGCATCGAGGAGCTTTTTATAGCGGTGTGGTGAACACAGCACATCAATTTTGAAGAAAATGAAACCTGGGCTTATAATTTTGAACCAGAGCCTAAACATCATTGAATACAAAATGGCTTGAAAGTTGATGGCCAAATTTTTCTGGGATTGTCGAGGTATTTTGAAGATTAACTAAAAAGAAAGAGGGTTTCATTATCATGTGTCTTTAAACTAGTATGCTTTTAGCTAGTGTGAACTTTAAACAGTAATTTAGGACCCAAAATTTCATCAGACGGAACTATAAAGACTTGAAAGAATAGAGAGTCGGCTCCAAGATTCTTGATGACCTTAAGCGTCTATTATAGGCCCAGAAGGAGAATCTTTATCAGAAGGCACTGAACTTGATAACTAGATATAGGTCAACGGTAATCATAACTGATTAAATAGGAAAAATATCCGCAGATAGCATAACCAAAAATTTTTAAAAGTTGCGATTAAATATACGAGTATACTAACAACGTTGGTGTTAACATTAACAACATATTCAACTATTTTGAATACAATTATAACATACAAATTATTTAAAAACAAACAATTAACCTGTTTTTATAGTCAAGATTGATCACGGTGGCACCTTTTTTGATTTCGGTGGCCTAAAACCCCACCGAATCCACGGAGATCACACCCACTGAATTCAAATTTTATCGTTATTGAACAATTACACAAAAAGTAGCCATTGTATTGAAAAGACTCACTGGTAACCAAATCACATACTTCTTGGCATGACTTAGGCACTGTTGCACTAAGAAAAGCACAAACACTGAACGAAAAATTTTGTTCACCGAATTCAAGAAAACACGAAACCAAACCCACCGAATGATGAAGATACCTTTGCGAATTCTGCTATTACACTGTGAGCCTACGTCCGCTCTCGTCGGTGAACGCGGCGCAACTGAAGCTACCTGTGGACGCGGCATTGAGTTCCTGGTATATTGCTTTGTGCGATACCGCCAAGTTTTGTAAACTCCAGCGAAATCAAGCGTTGGCGCGGGACATGGCGAAAATATGTTTTTATTTAATAAGGGTAATTCATATATTATGTTCAGTGAAATTATAGTAGAACTAAACTAATTAAGAATATGTGAACCAATATTAAAAATTAATACAACATCCCCAACTTGAATTATAATTTTTTGTTTCAACAAATTTGGGTGCGGGACACGCCCACTGTACGTCAATTTCTGCACTTTTTATTTTTTTTATAATATTGAATATGGTGTTATGGAATATTTTATTAATTGTCGAGATATAACAGACGCTGAAATATGTGTATGAATTTTTTCAAAAATATTGGGCCAAAAATTCACGCAAATATAGCCTCGGACACGTAAAAACGCCACCTCTGAGAACTGCCCATTTAGTACTGACCTGCAAGTCTTAGTCCTGCAAACAAATGGAAAAGTTATTTATTTTGATCAAGTCTTAGATAGGTACCAAGAACCAGATATATTTATATGGTATACAGCTTTTCAATCCCTTTTTTTGCATAATGATTTGTTTTAATGATAAAGACGTTATCGCAGCATGCTGGCTTGTAGGTGCCGAACAATTTTTATATTGAGATTAATCTGCATAGAATTACCGGGAACTCTCAATTAAAGATATGCGTCTCATAAGCTTTTCAGACAACTAACAAAAAAAGTATTTATTAGGTTTATGTGTATATGTATGTCATGGACCAAGTGATTACTTGGGTATTATTGAAAATGCCCGGGCATTATGACAAAACCCCCAATATCAGAGGGCAATTTGATTACAAATATTCAAATTATTAAGTTGACCGGGCATTATTAACAATGTCTAACACCTATTGGGCAGAATACTAAGCTAACAATATCGATCAAATGACAGATGAGTGAATACATAATGCTCAGGCATACATTTTTGAGATAACCCCCGGTCCATGATTTTTTTCATACAATTAGTACTGAGCTTGGACAATCATATTAGGGCATAACAGAAATTTAGTCCCAGAGTCACCGGTAGGTACGACGAAAAGCGAAGCGAGGAGGAGTGTTAGGTTTTTGGCGTTCACAACACAGCCGACACGCTAAAAAAAAAAAAAACAGTTTAACAAGTGTCACGAGCTTGTTTCTCTCCCCGACCAAATTGTCCAACGACGATGTAGCAGTATTCATAATGACCAGACAATGTGATCATTAATATTGAAGTTTAACTTGTCACTTGCCTCTTGGCCCAGTATAGCCAGTCATTATTCACAATGCCCGGGCATTACAAATAATGCCCGTCCTTATCACTTGGTCCATAACATATACATATAATATTAGTTTTTATACTAATATTTAAATACTTAAAATAAATACTAGGTTGTAATGCGAATGTGCGCTACATTGTCCGGAGAGTCGATTGCCGTTGGGGCAGAAAATTCCGTCTTATTGTTAATATTACCCAATATCCTTGTTCGCAAAGTTGGGCTATTATACTGATGAGATGAGAAATAGCAAGTACCGGTCACTGTCGTCTCACTGCCCATCGCGTGAATGGTACATCTGTAAGCTTACATTATGTCTAACGCACCCAGACGTTTCACCTCAGACAAACCAGCATAAGCACGAGTTTGACATGCTTCACAACTATGGGCCATTGGAGATCTCTTGTGTACTGGGTAGTCAGAGGCACATACTGACCAAGTTATCAGAACCCTGAGTACGTATTCATGCGGACGGATAGTGTCATTGTCGTTTTATAGGCCGCGATTATCCTATTGGGATCTTGCTCTTGCCCGCTCACGTAAATACTAAATTCGATCAAGTATAGTCCTCAATAGGGTCACAGCCAGACATAATAGTCGTTGTTCAATATTGCACCTTGAATTCGTAGAATAAAGTGACTTTTGAGTAATAATCGTAACAAAGCAGTACTGTATTTATCTCGTCCAGGATTTTTACTTAATATATAAGATATTTTTTTATCATTTTCAGCGGAGCCAATACTAAAAAAATCATGCCTGTCACCAAAGGATATATTAGAAGTTTACGGCATAGAAAACGAGCCTGGCGTGATCACCATCAATCCTCAGACGTTCCTGGATATGTGCCCGGCGCTGGTGTACCAGCTGGACCAGCGCTCGTGTTACAAGACGGAGGCGCCACCAACGAAATTAGACAAACAATGGAGTAAGTTCCTTACTAACTTTACATTATAATTACATGCGGTACAAATAGTCTACAGTTAATGGATAAGAAATTAGATCTCTTAGAAAATATAATCTTGTCTGTCCTAGATACGACTTCTAATGCTATTAATTTCTCACTATTACTTTTCTATTTTCTAATTGTAGCTTGGATATACGCTTCACTGAGCATACTCGTGATCAGCGCTACCGGTTTACTCGGAGTAGCGGTGGTACCGTTGCTGAAGACGGCTATTTTCAGCCAAGTCCTGCACTTCCTCGTGGCTGTAGCCGTTGGAACGCTCTGTGGAGATGCCCTGCTGCATCTGTTGCCCCATGCTCTCAAATCACATGGCCCTTCAGCTGAACCGCAAGAGGAAACCGAAGTTATTCTCAAATGTAGCGTCACATTCCTCACTATTTTACTTTTCTACACCGTCGAAGCTATAATGCAGACATTACATGGAGGGCACGCTCATTCTCATGATGCCGCACATGCGCCAACTGTGGAAGAAATAAAAACGGAGTCTGCTAAACAAATTGAGCCGGTACCTATAGAATTAGGTGCCATGATGCCGGGTTCGCCGACGCCGCCCGCCGAGCGTCCTATGACGTCTACAGCTCTGATGGTGATCGTCGGTGACGGACTGCACAATCTGACCGACGGGCTGGCAATAGGCGCGGCCTTCGCAGGGGACCCGGTTACCGGCTTCGCCACTGCCCTCGCGGTGTTCTGCCACGAGCTTCCACACGAACTAGGCGACTTCGCTGTGCTACTGCGTTCGGGCATGAGCATTAGGCGTGCGCTATACTACAATTTGCTGTCTTCTGTACTCAGTTTCATGGGTATGGCAGGCGGCATTTGGCTGGCAGAAGACCACGAGTCTGCATCCCAGTGGATATACGCCGCGACAGCCGGTACATTCTTTTACATAGCGCTGGCGGACTTAGTTCCTGAGATAAATGAGAATAATCACGGAAGAAGTATTAATCTATTGCTAGCCGTACTTGGCATTCTCACGGGAGGAATCATTATGTTACTCATTGCTCTCCACGAAGACTCGATACAATATTTGTTTAGAAATTCGGAACAATGAGGAGGTAACATAAGTTGTAGTGTAAATATAATGTGATAATTGTACTCACGGTTGTTCAAAGTGTTAGTTGATAGGTAAGTAGAATACTATAAATAAGCTAAATGGTCGCTTTTATACTATATACCTTGCATGTCGTCGGCAACGTTACGTTTTACCGTTACAATAAAGTAGGGTACCTACTAGGTCCTACATGTATAAATAGATGAAGTAGTAAAACGACCAATAATTACATAGGTGAGCATGTGGGAAAGGCCCTGAATCCGTCTCGTTAAAGTAAATATTAGGCCGTTAAATTTATAAAGGTATTTTTATCAATGCATGATTTTATATACGTAAATAGGTTATCTAGATACCTAATTGTGTCTACGTTTAAATGGATAGTTTTTGCCATGTTTCCGATGGTTTAAATCTGTGGTCCTAGTGAATAACGGTCTACTTTTACCCTTTTTCACTAGGGTAACAGAAATGTACATTAGTAGAAATAAGTACCGAGTGTGGTCACTTACCTAAATAGTTTAATAAGTATGAATGCTATAAAGTATAAGTAGTCGGTAGATTAATGTATGCAAGTAGGTACATAGGTACTAAATACATCAGGTACCCGCAAATTTATTTACATAAAATGATTTAATTGTCGTATATATTATAAATAATCCATAGGTATATTTTGTCAGTCCGCAATTTTGAATATCATTTTGCAATCATTCATTAAATGGATTTTGTGCACTAACACATAGGTATTATTAAATTAAAAATAGTAAAAGCATGAAAAATAACGTCACTTGTAGAAATATGACTTTTAATTATGGAAGTAAGTAGGTATTACTTTCAGATTAGATAAATCCAGTCTTCACAATTGATTAAGTGCTTTCCCGTGACTTTCACGTTTTTGATTAATAAAAGACATCTACTTAGCGCTATTATAATATTTAATTGTTGTATACCTACACATGACTTGAGAAAGTGTTGAAATGTTACATGGCTGGTTACTTTATATAGTATATAATTGAAATATGCTAATGATAAGTTTTCTGTGGTTCACTATACGTCTCAGTCGAATTGATAAATTTTGGAATACTAATATATGGCAAATATCCTTCAACACAAACATACCTAATAGGCACCAAACCGAAGGTAGGTAATTGGAATCTGGGATACTTTCTCAACAATAAGATACTTTGTAATATTAAATTTTGAGTAAGCACCTAATTATTCACCTATGTATGTTGCCAATTAATTTTGAGTTTATTACACTTGTTACATCATTAACCATCACAGGCTGATATGATAAAAATAGGTTTAAAATAAGTATTTAAATAAGTTCGATATTTAAATCGAAAGAAAAATAGAAAAATTTGACGAAGATATTCGCTAGCAGACGTTTCTGCATAATAAAAAATAATTTAGAATGGGGTAGCACATTGTTATCGATGAATTCTCAATGTAAATTGAGACTTCGATGCCGTTAAGTGTTCAATACGCTGACGGTAGATGTGACTACACGTCACCCATGATGACGTATAACACGAAGGATAAGATAGAAAAATTCGACAGGTCTAAGCGGTACTCGGATAGCACAATTGGTAGTGCACTGGGCTAGTGATCCAGTGGTTGTGGGTTCGAGTCCCGCTTCGAGTCAAATTTTTCTATTTTTCTTTCGATTTAAATATCGAAGATATTCGCTAGCAGACGTTTCTGCATAATAAAAAATAAATTAGAATGGGGTAGCACATTGTTATCGATGAATTCTCAATGTAAATTGAGACTTCGATGCCGTTAAGTGTTCAATACGCTGACGGTAGATGTGACTACACGTCACCCATGATGACGTATACCACGAAGGATAAAATAGAAAAATTTGACAGGGCTAAGCGGTACTCGGATAGCACAATTGGTAGTGCACTGAGCTAGTGATCCAGTTTCCAGGTTGTGGGTTCGAGTCCCGCTTCGAGTCAAAATTTTCTATTTTTCTTCCGATTTAAATATCGAAGATATTCGCTAGCAGACGTTTCTGCATAATAACCAAATCATTGAGACTGGGGTAGCACATTGTTATCGATGAATTCTCAATGTAAATTGAGACTTCGATGCCGTTAAGTGTTCAATACGCTGACGGTAGATGTGACTACACGTCACCCATGATGACGTATAACACGAAGGATAAGATAGAAAAATTCGACAGGTCTAAGCGGTACTCGGATAGCACAATTGGTAGTGCACTGGGCTAGTGATCCAGTGGTTGTGGGTTCGAGTCCCGCTTCGAGTCAAATTTTTCTTTCGATTTAAATATCGAAGATATTCGCTAGCAGACGTTTCTGCATAATAAAAATTATTTAGAATGGGGTAGCACATTGTTATCGATGAATTCTCAATGTAAATTGAGACTTCGATGCCGTTAAGTGTTCAATACGCTGACGGTAGATGTGACTACACGTCACCCATGATGACGTATAACACGAAGGATAAGATAGAAAAATTCGACAGGTCTAAGCGGTACTCGGATAGCACAATTGGTAGTGCACTGGGCTAGTGATCCAGTGGTTGTGGGTTCGAGTCCCGCTTCGAGTCAAATTTTTCTATTTTTCTTTCGATTTAAATATCGAAGATATTCGCTAGCAGACGTTTCTGCATAATAAAAAAATAATTTAGAATGGGGTAGCACATTGTTATCGATGAATTCTCAATGTAAATTGAGACTTCGATGCCGTTAAGTGTTCAATACGCTGACGGTAGATGTGACTACACGTCACCCATGATGACGTATAACACGAAGGATAAGATAGAAAAATTCGACAGGTCTAAGCGGTACTCGGATAGCACAATTGGTAGTGCACTGGGCTAGTGATCCAGTGGTTGTGGGTTCGAGTCCCGCTTCGAGTCAAATTTTTCTATTTTTCTTTCGATTTAAATATCGAAGATATTCGCTAGCAGACGTTTCTGCATAATTAAAAATAATTTAGAATGGGGTAGCACATTGTTATCGATGAATTCTCAATGTAAATTGAGACTTCGATGCCGTTAAGTGTTCAATACGCTGACGGTAGATGTGACTACACGTCACCCATGATGACGTATACCACGAAGGATAAGATAGAAAAATTTGACAGGTCTAAGCTGTACTCGGATAACACAATTGGTAATGCACTGGGCTAGTGATCCAGTGATTGTGGGTTCGAGTCCCGCTTCGAGTCATATTTTTCTATTTTTCTTTCGATTTAAATATCGAAGATATTCGCTAGCAGACGTTTCTGCATAATAAAAAAATATTTAGAATGGGGTAGCACATTGTTATCGATGAATTCTCAATGTAAATTGAGACTTCGATGCCGTTAAGTGTTCAATACGCTGACGGTAGATGTGACTACACGTCACCCATGATGACGTATAACACGAAGGATAAGATAGAAAAATTCGACAGGTCTAAGCGGTACTCGGATAGCACAATTGGTAGTGCACTGGGCTAGTGATCCAGTGGTTGTGGGTTCGAGTCCCGCTTCGAGTCAAATTTTTCTATTTTTCTTTCGATTTAAATATCGAAGATATTCGCTAGCAGACGTTTCTGCATAATAAAAAATAATTTAGAATGGGGTAGCACATTGTTATCGATGAATTCTCAATGTAAATTGGGACTTCGATGCCGTTAAGTGTTCAATACGCTGACGGTAGATGTGACTACACGTCACCCATGATGACGTATAACACGAAGGATAAGATAGAAAAATTCGACAGGTCTAAGCGGTACTCGGATAGCACAATTGGTAGTGCACTGGGCTAGTGATCCAGTGGTTGTGGGTTCGAGTCCCGCTTCGAGTCAAAATTTTTCTATTTTTCTTTCGATTTAAATATCGAAGATATTCGCTAGCAGACGTTTCTGCATAATAAAAAAATAATTTAGAATGGGGTAGCACATTGTTATCGATGAATTCTCAATGTAAATTGAGACTTCGATGCCGTTAAGTGTTCAATACGCTGACGGTAGATGTGACTACACGTCACCCATGATGACGTATAACACGAAGGATAAGATAGAAAAATTCGACAGGTCTAAGCGGTACTCGGATAGCACAATTGGTAGTGCACTGGGCTAGTGATCCAGTGGTTGTGGGTTCGAGTCCCGCTTCGAGTCAAATTTTTCTATTTTTCTTTCGATTTAAATATCGAAGATATTCGCTAGCAGACGTTTCTGCATATTAAGTAATAATTTAGAATGGGGTAGCACATTGTTATCGATGAATTCTCAATGTAAATTGAGACTTCGATGCCGTTAAGTGTTCAATACGCTGACGGTAGATGTGACTACACGTCACCCATGATGACGTATAACACGAAGGATAAGATAGAAAAATTCGACAGGTCTAAGCGGTACTCGGATAGCACAATTGGTAGTGCACTGGGCTAGTGATCCAGTGGTTGTGGGTTCGAGTCCCGCTTCGAGTCAAAAATTTTTCTATTTTTCTTTCGATTTAAATATCGAAGATATTCGCTAGCAGACGTTTCTGCATAATAAAAAATAATTTAGAATGGGGTAGCACATTGTTATCGATGAATTCTCAATGTAAATTGAGACTTCGATGCCGTTAAGTGTTCAATACGCTGACGGTAGATGTGACTACACGTCACCCATGATGACGTATAACACGAAGGATAAGATAGAAAAATTCGACAGGTCTAAGCGGTACTCGGATAGCACAATTGGTAGTGCACTGGGCTAGTGATCCAGTGGTTGTGGGTTCGAGTCCCGCTTCGAGTCAAATTTTTCTATTTTTCTTTCGATTTAAATATCGAAGATATTCGCTAGCAGACGTTTCTGCATAATAAAATAATTTAGAATGGGGTAGCACATTATTATCGATGAATTCTCAATGTAAATTGAGACTTCGATGCCGTTAAGTGTTCAATACGCTGACGGTAGATGTGACTACACGTCACCCATGATGACGTATAACACGAAGGATAAGATAGAAAAATTCGACAGGTCTAAGCGGTACTCGGATAGCACAATTGGTAGTGCACTGGGCTAGTGATCCAGTGGTTGTGGGTTCGAGTCCCGCTTCGAGTCAAATTTTTCTATTTTTCTTTCGATTTAAATATCGAAGATATTCGCTAGCAGACGTTTCTGCATAATAAAAAATTATTTAAATAAGATTAATTTTACTACCTAATATACAATACCTATATTTCTACATAAATATACCTCATGTTAACAGTAGGTATTTCTTGAAGTTGCTGTTAACACTTAAAGCCTTGCCTTGGAGAGTTTATTAGTATTTTAGAGGGAGGGGCTAAGTACCTGGTACTGAAGCCCTGTTTTGGTATTGTGCGCCCCCTCGCCATTGGGCACCTAGACTGACTGGTTCACTTGCCTTCGGGCTAGCACACGGGACTGGACAACAACCAATACTCATATACTGAGGCGCTACTGCCAAAAACTATATTCGTAAATTTCGGACGATTGTCTCTGTCACTCTCATGATGTCTTAATTGGGGTAAAAGAGGAAGATGCCTGAAATTTACTAATATCGTTTTTAGCGGTAGCGCCTCTGTATTTGGACAATTCCAGTCTGTGGCATTCATTAAGTGTAAGAAAGCTAATAATTTGTAATTAAATCCCTCATTATTAAGTGATGACTGGGTAGTATTTCACATAAAATAAATATGATTGATTTTCTTCATAATCTAAGTATTACTGACTAGGTCGTGTCAAATGACAATGAACAAAGTATTAAAATAATTTCTAAAAAACTTACTTGTTATTTTATTAGAATTTTGTAAATCACTGTCCTAACTGTAAACTTTTGCCCTGTTGTGTACATACGAGTATAACTACAAACTCAAGGTAGTCGGTTCAAAGTATGCGGTTTCATGAACGTCGACTGGTTGGTTTTTAGTTTATGGCGATAGCCCAACTAGCTTAACTGCGGTTTGGAGCAAGTATGGATTTGAAAGGTTGGTATGTTTTGCCGTATATAAAAGGGTGCCTTCATTAAAACTCACTACGCAAAAAGATACTTCATGTCATATCATGGCGTCAAGACATGCCCAAATATTCGTACCTATAGCAGGTCTATTTCAATTATATTATTACAAGTAGGTACCAAATACGACAAGTACAGAAAGAAATCAAAATATTTTTGATGGCCGATTTCTATATCCTCAGGAAGGAACTGGAAGAAACTAGAACCCCATTTGAGCTCTTTGTCTTCCCGTTTATGACACTGCGCAACCTCCTATAACGCTTAACACTTTATCACGCGAACATATATCGAAGTTCGTAAATTTCGAGCATCTGTCTCTTTTACTGCCATTAAGGTGTAATTAGAGACTATCGAGCGCCGTAGTTATTGTATTCATCACTTTCATCAGTGCCTAGGTAGGTATAGTGTGATGGTAAACGATGATATCCCATAAACGGTATCGATTTTTTATGATACCGCGACTCTGTAGAGCAAATAAATAAAATAATAAATACAACATGTTCCCAATTTTTTTTAACAAATAACCTCGAGTGCAAGCTCTTCACTCGAATAAACAGTATATTATTGTAGTAATAATAGTACTTTATAATGCAAGGGTCATTCATTACTTTAGCGGAGAAATTGTGCGCGTGAGCGTGAACAGCGAAACCCACGTGTTTATTATTTTGGTTTGTAAGCCAAAATTCGGATTAATAAGAGGCATAAGGAAGTGTGATGAAAAAATCATGTAATTAATATAGAACTTCGAAGAGACAGGAAATTATTTTTTCACCTCAGCAGCTCGAACATGTCTAATTTCCTCACTCCAGGGAGTGAGGAAAGTGCGACTTTCCTCACTTTCAGAGAGTGAAGAAAGTTGCTCCTTTCGTCTCTCCAGGGAGTGAGACAAAGTAGTTTTTTTAATTGACGACCTGTCTGGCCTAATAGGTAATGACCCTGGCTAAGAAGCCGGTGGTCCCGGGTTCGAATCCCAGTCAGGCCATTTATTTGTGCGATGAACACAGATATTTGTTCCTAAGTCATGGGTGTTTTCTATGTATTTAAGTATTTATATGTATCTATTTATTATAATAGGACATAATGGACTCCCTTAACACCACTACCACGTTCGGACCCTCACAAATTAATCAAATATTATAATTTTGAAATGTACATATATTTTAAAATGAAAAATATTTAAACAAAATATTAAGTAATTAAGCCAGTGCAGTTGCAGATAAAACACTTAAATGAATGTGGTTAACTTGAAGTTAATTTTTTTTACAAGATTTTCTTTAAGTTGATGTATGTATTTGAAAATTTATCCGGATGGAATCTTGCAACTCAATTTTGAAGCAGACATGTTTAACCGATTGAGCTGTTTAGCACACTTATGTAGTTTCGGTTACAATGCAATATTATGGTACCACTGATCTGATCTGATGCTGGAGTCAGAAGGTAGCAAAAGCAACTCCTTAAATACACAAGATAAACCCGTGGTGTTTTAGGCTCATTAGAATCCTTTCGAAGAGTAGATGACGAAAAAACGACGGTGAAAAAAAGTACAGTCGGCAATAAAGGCTTAAGTACTAAAAATTACATTTTTGGCAACTTATTTAACCTTTAATATGTTCTCACTACTGAGATAAAAAGTTGTATGTGTCACACTAGAGTAAAGTTATTTTACATCTCGTGTTTTTGAGTGCCTCGCCACGCTCAAGATTCTAACACTAGAATCACTCGCTACGCTCGTGATTCAATTATAGAATCTTTCGCTTACTCGGGACTCAAAATAAACACTCGCAAGAAAAAACAACTTTCCTCTCTTGTTGCACAAATAACTATTTCTATGCTAAGGCTTGGCGCACATTATCGGCACGGCACTGCATGGCCCGGTAGCCGTGGCATGCCTACGGCCGTCTTGGCATTCCTTGCGCAGCGTTAGTCGTCCTTCACAACGCCGCGGCAGCCTGCGGGTAGCTACGGCAGCCTGTGACCTTCTTAGACAGCGTTAGGCGTCTTTAAAGACGCAGACGCCGAGGGAAGAATGGGAATCCTCCGTGCCTGGCCCGCTTAATCGGACCGACCGTGAGCGTGCTCAAAACGCGAATCGGACCACGGCAACTGTCACTAATGTCACGTCAGTCAGTGTCAATAGTGTCAATACTGTCAATCTGTCCGTCTGTCAACAGTTACCACAAGATCAGAGAGCCATAAGCTATAAAGCAGGTTCATTTCAACTGCACAATAACATTCGTTAAGTATAAATAAATTTTCATTACTGAAGATGATAAAAGGGCTGGTAAGATATCCTTTGATTTGTATAGACATGCGTTCTAGAATAAATCAAACAGCTAGACTATTTTATGCTGAAATACAGTTCTTGAAACACAAAACTTGACAAAATCACTATGTATTTTACCCAATTTTTATTCATATCAGACAAAGAAAGCCTATCAATTACACCAGGCAATTATATATGCATGTGTAGTTTATATCTTACATAGTTATGCGAGTATCATGCAAATTTATTTGTAAACACATTTTGTCAAATATGTGTTTTTAAAGTTTTTCTTATATAACCGCGACAGAAGTACTGAGCATTGTGTATTATTTACGCGTTTCAGAAGTATTAGTGGTCCTTTGTGTTTCTTATATCTTTAAATAGATCAGTATTATTAATAGACTTGACACCATCATCACATCTTATTCATGTAGTACTGTTTTATATCCAAAGCATTGGATTTAAATCTGAAATAAGCTTTATTCCATAGGATTTACATCCTACTTAATTATAAATGTGAAAGTTTGCTAAGATGTTTAAATGTTTGTTATTCATGCCATTGAAACATGAAAGTATTTACATTAAACTTGGCATACAGAATATAGACATAGAATACTTGATGTCCGAGTAATGCAGTCCCTGTGGCATACTTGTATAATCTAATACATGAATATTAATGTCCAGATGCAATAATTTTACTATTATAACATATATATACATTTTTTTAATACTTGCAACTTTTTGATATTTGATATGTATATTATATGATTATCTATTTAAAGTTGTACCCTAAGGGTGCCTTTCCACCAGAGCTGTGCTGCACTATGTTTTTATACAAATAACACACAGCCTCATAGCATGGCTGGGCCGATTTATATGTAAACATAGTACAGCATAGCTCTGGTGGAAAGCCACCCTAATTATGGGAAAATTCCCAAATCCAACACAAAGGGTACAACTTCTAATAGAAATACCCTCTTGCATTTTGTCCCTGTCTGAGAAACTTATTTAAAAAACTACATTGATTCTATTAAAACTAATAATTTACATAAAAATGATTTAGTTTTGTTTAGGCAGGTGTATACTGTTAAGCCATTACAAAAGGGACAGTCAGGCTTGACTAAAACAAAACTTAAGTTGCACTTTAAGGTACAATTAAAATAAAAAACTCCATATTATAAATAAAATGACAAATATTTCTTTTTGACCTCAGTAAAGGGAAAGTGTAGTTAAAGACTAAATGGTGCATAACACTCAAGGTTATTAAGATACCAAATTATATTTATGATATGTAGTACCTACATACTTTCATCCTTATACCAAGATTTAGTAAAAAAAATATTTGAAATTGGAATGTCATACTGACAAATTGTAGTGAAAAGTAAGAAATAATTATGAACAAAGATTAAATAATAAAAACTTATCAGTAAAATGTGGTTAACTGGATTACTTTTATAAATTTTGTCATGGGTTGTATTACATTTATGCTTAAAAATGGGGTAAGTTATATACTTAAGGAAACAAGTAGTTTTAATATAGCTCTATCATGTATAACTAATTTTTAATAAAGCATTTAGGCTATCTTTATTATGGGAAACATGTATAGAGCATGATATTTGTAATAATTAATAAACAATCTGGCATATTCCACTCTTCTTTTGTCTTTCCAATTCCTTGTATTAGAGAGATCACTATACCTAGATATTTTTCTAGCACGAACGATTTCTTGTAAGTGATTGACAAATTAAAAACATCGACAGTCCTGTTATCGATAAGTACCCCTTCAATTTACATACAGGTAATACAAAGACAAATATAGGGTAATAGGGTTAAAAATATCTAACAATAATAAAACTCAATTTATTTATATTTAAATACTTCAGAAAACAATTTGGAACTATTCATAGCAAATTATAAAGGTAAATTGGATCAAAAGTATACGGATTACGTTTAATTTGCGCAAGATCGGTGGCACGCGGCGTCTAGGTAGATAGCCGATATAAGACTGTGTGTACATCTTGACGTTGAATTAGTATGTACTTATCGATAACAGGATTGTCGATATTTTTATTGTGGCAAGCACTAAACAAATGCCGTTCCTGCTAGAAAAATATCTAGGTATAGAGATCACCTAATTGACATTTTTAGATACAAATTGTAAAGCAATGGGCCCCTTATACCTACATATGCATAGTTTATTTTATAAAGTATTACAACTACAAGAACATTTGTTTTTTTACAGTTGATTTTTGGTGCTGGAATGTATGCAGGGGTATATGTAGCCCAAAACTATCAGGTAAAGTCTTTACCTCCATATTATTATTGTCATGTTCATTTTGAAATAATAGATCAAAAAATAATTTTAAGTAATTGCAAAGGAGGCTATGCCACCATGCTTGCCATCACAAATATCTTTAAAAATCTTAACATCTATTATTTAGAACAAAATTGTATTATCATATAATTCTTATCTATAAAGAAAACTAGTTCTTGCTAGAATGTTTCCTGGTAA
This sequence comes from Grapholita molesta, assembly GCA_022674325.2. Lineage (NCBI taxonomy): Eukaryota > Metazoa > Arthropoda > Insecta > Lepidoptera > Tortricidae > Grapholita > Grapholita molesta. The sequence continues at coordinate 13,155,629 of CP053124.2, read as the reverse complement.
CATTTGTATAGCCTCTTTTGTGGCTATGATGAGACTATGTAAGAAAGACCTTCCACATCTTAGTGACCTGTTATAAATATAAAACATTACTTGATTTACGATAAGTAACTTTTAAATATGCCTCTGAATATACACTAGAAAGTTATTTGAAAAGTATATAGATCATTAGGATATGATTGGTCGTTGGTCATTTACATTTTAAAATATGTTTTATTGCTTATGTCATCTGATAACCAGAGCTATTTTTCTTAATACAGGGCGCTCTTATATATTTCTGTGAAAAAACAAGTAAACCTTGTGATGAAGCATTGGATGATTATAAAAAGTGATGGTTGGTTATGCTTGTGTTTTATTTCTATGTTTTTATATTATAAAATATATTATGTAAGCCAGGAACCATTCTTTCAATATCATAGCTGTAGTAATTTGACTATATTCATGTTTCTCAATCCTATTTATGATCATTTTATATTTTTCATATTACAGATAGAGAAAGTGGAAGACCCAAAGGTGTTATTCAACAAAGTATTTGATTCAATTAAAGAGAAACTTGATGACATAAAGAATCCTAAAGATAAATGAAACTGGATATGGAAAAGGCCCTGAAGAAAATGCATTCAATTTTGTAAATATGATTTATTTAGTTATTGTTATACAATGATAATTTAATTAGTAATAAATAATATTTACTGAAATGTGGTTTATTTTACAGCATTGATAACCCCCCACCTATGTGTTCCACTCTAGTCTGAGGTTCCTCGAATGCCAGCCAGTCACTAGAATGTGTTGGTAGCAACCCCATACTTTGACACTTGTACAAGGCAAGAAGGATATTCACTATGTTCCCAATGATAAAGACTATTTTTTGCCCAACAGCTTGCGTCCCTTCCACCATCTTGAAGGTACTCTGTGTGAGGAACAGAGACTTGACAGGCCTCACAATTAGCATTCCCACCATCATAATAGGGAATATTGATATAGAGTTACCAGCCATGTACATAATAAACAGGTTCATTGGCACCTGTTTTAAGGGGCCTAGTGCAACGTCCCATAATTTCTTGATCAGTATGTGATTGGAATCCGTATCCTTTGATGACTCTGCATGATTTGCACTGGTAGACTGGCTATAACCGGGAGGAGACGGCAATTCAACAGACTGAGACTTGTTCCTGTAAATTAAATATCGCAGGTCATACACATTTAAAAAGATATTTGCGTAAATAAATATAGGTAAGACGATTCCTTACTTTGGATTGAAGTCTAAAGCCCACTTGAACTTCTTGTTTGTCTTGAGTTGTGACATGATTATTGATTAAGGACGAAGCGTTTATTGAAGCTAATGAAATAGATTAGGAAATCCTTTTTACTAAATTGTTAAAAGCTATTGAATAGATTTGTTCAACTACGATGCCTTCCTGTCAGAAATCACAGAAATGACTTTTATTACTTTTTTTTTTCTCTGGCTAAAGTCCCTGTCGTTTAAGCAGGGTGGGTGAATTTGCCAAGACAAGAAGTGACATAAGTGAAACAGAGTGAAACGCCTGCATAATGCCCGGAATACACGAGGCTAGTTTTTCAAGCCAGTATAGTAAGCTAGTTAATAAGCTAGTAAGCTAGTAAACATGATGCCCGTAATTTTAAGTCAGTTCGAGTGCCAGTAACTTTGCAAAGTGTCGTAAAAAAATCGTCAATATGAACGTAATTCGTAAAAAATAACATAGCATGAATGAAACAATTACTTAAAAAACTATGTAAATGTGTACTAGATGAATTACTTGAAGATATATTTAAAAAAACGTGTATGGACATATGGCACTAGCCGGACGGATACTAGCTTCACCGGCCGCACGAAGATAGTACACAAGCCAGGCTAGCGAAATCGGTGGTGGGGGGCGCTACTAGCTCAAAAAATAGAACGGCAAGCTATTAAAACTATCCTGGCTTCAGCACTAGCTTACTAGCCTGAAATTTAAGCTAGTTTTGTATACACGAATATAGACGCACTAGCTCGCTAGCTTACTAGCACTAGCTTACTATACTGGCTTGAAAAACTAGCCTCGTGTATTCCGGTGACAGAATCATGATAATTGATAACAGATACAGAAGGAATAATATTGTCTATGTAATTGTAGTATAAATAAATAAAAAAATGGGCGCAATCCGAAGTAAGTATGAGATGGTATGCTCAAAAATGTAGTAGTCGATTTAAGAAATCGATGTTATCGATTGGTAATAATAGGGATGTTGACACATATTACAATTTGCAACAAAGTTAAGTGAAACTGGTTCACAATAACGAATATAATCAATCAAAATTGAATATAAATACTTATTTGATTTAAAGATATCACGTTTACAAAATTTAAAAAGAACTGCATATTTAATTTGAGAAATTTCATAAAACCGTGGTACCAAGTGGTACCCATCAAATTCTCGCGGTTTACTGCAAAATAAATTGTAAGGCAACTAATACATAAACGCAATATTTCGCGGTCTAAAAAACAATTTATTTTTCCATACCTACTTTAGAGAGCGCGGCTAGGAATAAGTGACGTCATACGTTATCATCATTTTGTAAGGAGTGTTTTCGCGGGAAATACGAATGTCAGACTTTAACGCTCATTTCTGGCTGTTGTGTAGTTTTAAGGCCATTACTCCTACACAGACATTTCATCCATAGAACGAAGGGGATCGATTGATACAATAAAAAAAAAACAGTCAACTAGCCTATTACAAATGAAACGGGAGTTAATCACTAAAACTATTCTGTCTGTATACTTGCTGTGTACTACTTGACCATAGACATACCATTTAACTAGACGGAGCGTGCTAATAATGATACCACGATCGAAAGGGATGTTCTTATGTAACTTTACATAGGTATGGCAGAGACGGCGCTATTTTCGTCACTCTTTATCATACACATATTTTTGTTTCCCTCTAAACTGGACTCCTCAGAAAGTAAAGTACTGTCAAAGTTGGAGGGGAACAAACAAATGCAATTGGAGTTTTCTTGGGTTTTCAACCAAAGTTGCGGTAATTAATACAGAATTAGCTAATATTTTTGTTATAAAGAATGTCCTGTAAAGTAAAACAATAGTGAATTGTTACATTTTGGGCTATAAAACCAGAATATCTTCGTCCTTTACTGGCGGTCGCGGATGCGTTCTCCAATCATTATTCCTCCTAGTACTAGACACAATTACACACGATATCCTTTATTTTACCGGGGAATATTTAGTGACACTTACACTTATTAATAGGTAACCGGATTCCGTGCCGATTAAAGCTTCATTCAATAAAACCATCCTCTCTGATTAAATAAAATATGTCTCCTAATTTCTACGGTTTCAGTACTACTCGGCTATTGTAAGGATCTTCAGTCTATGAAGCTATCCTGGCAAATCGGCCAATACCGAGCATACTTATTGTGCCAATAATTATGAATATTTTTTTAAAGTTTTAGAGTAATTTTTTTCCTCGCGGCAGTGAGGTGAAAAATTATGTGTTTCATTCGATAGCATAGTGTGTTCCCCTCTCGTGCTTTGAGACTCTCCCAATGCATTCAAATCAAGATTCCATTCTTTGAACCACGAGTATAGCGAGAATTTTGGAATCTTTTGCTAGCACGGGTCACAATATTAGCACGAGTAGGTAAACACTAACTTTGCCTCTTTGCATAACAAATAACTATTACCACATTTATAAAGTATATCTGAAACATTTCTGATGGCAAATGTTAATGCGAATGACAAATGTGAAAATAAAAATAACAACGTTGGTTTGGTGGTACAATATTTTTAATTAAACATAACAGCTGCTTTAAAATATAAAACATTTCTCAATTCCCTCTACAGACCTTAGTAGAATTAATAAACACACATAGATACATTATTTGCAGTATTACTACTTGCAGTCGCTTGTGGATCTAGTCTACTCGTGTGGGCGTTTTTGGGCCTACCTACTGTAGGTAGGCCCAAGTTATTTTGCTATTTATTACCTATGAGTTTGTCCCATAGTTTTGGTTCAGTATGGGTCAAGTGTGCTGTAGGCACAATCAGGCTTTATATAACACCTACCTATATTTATAGTAATATTAGATGAAATGAAACGGCATAAATGCAAATAGGAGGTAGGTCCAACTTTTAGGACGGTATTTACAATTTCGTTTCTTATTTTGAAATCTTGTTAATCATAATTATTAAGGTTCATGGCCACAGATTACTTCGCTGACAGGCTGCACTGAAACCGAATTGGAATCGATTTCCTTGAGGTTATCTCTAGAAGCAAAATGTTCTCTACAGAATACTATTATACGATCGCATGCTTCGCTCATGATGTCCTTCGGTACTGTCAGAACAATCCGCATGTAGTTGGGATACTCGAAACACTGTAAACAAAAGAGTCTTTACTTGAAAATGATCTACGTTTACTTACATAGTTGCTAAACCTAAACTATGCGGGAGAAAAACCGCGGGACATGGCATTCTGAATCTCTCCAAAGACGTTCTTCAGTCTTTCCAAGAGACTCAGAGATATTACCGCATAAGAATCGTCGAATCAAAAAATCTGCCCCAAGACGGGGAAATGCTGCTATTTAGCGTGTTGGTTATTTTACTAGTTTATTATTCGTTTATTTATTAAAATTAGTTATATTGCTTAACCAGGGTTAGCAAACTAAGACAGAGTTAAGGGTTAAATGTTTTTTTTTTATAAACATAAATATTACAGGACATTTTTACACAAATTGACAGAGCCTCACGGTTTCGGAACTTATGTGCGAAATATCATTTGATATTTACCAGTCGCTTTTCGGTGAAGGAAACCGGACTAATTCCAATAAGGCCTAGTTTACCCTCTGGGTTGGAAGGTCAGATGGCAGTCGCTTTCGTAAAACTAGTGCCTACGCCAATTCCAGGGATTAGTTGCCAAGCGGACCCCAGGCTCCCATGAGCTTTGGCAAATGCCTGGACAACGCGAGGAAGATAATGATGACTGAGCCCCACGGTAAGCTCAAGAAGGGTGTTGGACTTAACCAGTTAACCCCAGGTCAGTTGATGCTAACCCTGAGTGGAGAAAGTGGGCGTTCAGTAGAGTTTAACCATAACGAGTATCAACATTTTGCTCCTCAAAGTCGTTCAAGCCGTCGTTTTTACTTTAGTACCACACCACCATCACCAAAATACAATGGTGGGAAACGAGCCTAACTAAAGCATACAGGCACCCCCAAGCTGGTTACTGTACCTACTCGTAACTCGAGGTTCTCATTCACAGGATGGCGGATACTTTTGGCTCGTTGCTTCATACGTTACTATTGATGCCGACTGTTAAAGTAGGTATAACGTTGGCAAAAAGATTTTTCTATGATTAGACTTATTCGACTTCGTATAATTTTCTGATTGAAATATCTACTGACCTTCCCTGGTAGGCAAAATACTGATTGTTCAGAGACAAGCCGCTCGACAAACTGCAGCTCGTTGTCAAATTCCGGAAATAGAGACATCTTTATTTGAATCATCATGTACATGGCTCCTTGCGGCATCACAGGCCGTAGTCCGGGAGCCCGCCGAAGAGCTTCGTAAGCCAGCTTGGCTTGGCTCTGAAAACATTCACAAAAATTTTGTATTTCAATTTTCGTAAGTCACGAGTCACGGAGTCCGTTAAGTGGCGGGGACTCGAACTTCGACGCGAACGGACGCTCGGCACTCTTATTATGCTTGAAAATTGAGACCTCTTCGAAACATGTCGCGCGAGTGACTAAATAAACGTGAGTGAAGTCGTCGTCACATAAAATATTAACAAACATGTGTGTATATTATATTGCCATTAAACCGACATTAAACCGTATCGTAGGTATATCTAAATCGTATACTTAATAAGTTAATAGGTAACCGGTGACAAACAGGCAACTAAAACTCACCTGTCACTAAATGTATTCAAAATTTCTTCATCCTAATTAAAATACAGCACCGGTCCCTACTAACCGATAAGTAAGCGAAGGCGACAGAAACTTCCACTCACCTCTAGAAAAATCAACACTTCGTCGAAAAAGCTCTGCGGTGTGAGTTGTAATATGGCTGGTAGAGCACGCTGAATTAACGTATTTGGGCCAAGTATTCTCGTCGTCATATTGTTCAAGCCCCTGCGAACCTCTCTTCCGAATATATTCTGTCGGTCATGTATTATGACCCAGCCCATCCTCCAACCCGGCACAAGAAACCTTTTAGTTAGCCCACCGCAGGACAATATAGGAACATCGATAGAAAGTGAAGAAAGGGCATGGAACTGATTACCAGAAAACACCATATGCTCGTATATCTCATCTGCTATAATAGGGACACGGTTCCTCGATGCAATATCCAATATTTCCGTTAAATGTTCTTTACTGTAGACTGATCCGCAAGGGTTAGAAGGATTTATAATAACCATTGCCGCGGTATTATCGTCTATTTGTCCTTCTAAATCGTCAAGATCTACTTTCCATTGTTGATCAGGCTGTAAATAGAGATATCATGTTATGAAAAGCATACATTTTCTTTAAACATTTCTATAGGTACGCAGTAAAATAAGAAGATCATGCGTAAATGATCAATATGCAAACTAGTATACAATCAAATGAAAACTTGTTATGCTTCTAGAAACTTGAATGCCATCGGATTCATGTTTATCTGTTTCCACGTTTCGATAATCGAGGCGACTTTGCAAATTTTATTCATAAAGTTAACCACGTGTCCACAACTCAGTTACATGTAATATATTATTAGTATTAGGTAAATCTAAATTTACTCTCTATTAATTGCATATACTTAACTTAAATACGTAGGTTCATCAGCACTTACCAACAAATTGTAGTACTTTATTTGAATTCCTAAACCTTCTGACAGGGTTCTGTATATCAGGAACCCCGGCCGGGGTACCAAAATATTTTGACCGGAGTCCGCCAGAACTGTGACGGCCATCTCGATGGCATGAGAACAGCCGCTGCAGAGAATGACGTCTTCTGCAGTGACGGGCCCCTGGTGGGCACAGTACTCTGCCACCGCTTCCCTAACATCTTGGTGCCCTTTACCTGGCCCGTAGCTTCTAGAGCTAAGTGATTCGATGCTGTCTCGCACAGCCTGCAAAACTTGGTCTGGTGGATTAAGGTTTCCAAATGTTGTCGGATCACCTATAAAAAAATATACAGTAACCGTTATAAGGTGTTTCTACCAGCTAATTTACTATTCGGAAAATGTGTGCTTCTAATGTAAGCTTCTATTTAACTTGCAATGTAACCCGTATCTTAATTAAACACACTTATTGCTACCGAGTGAAAGACATAAATAAAATAATATCCAACCAGCTAACATAAAAAAAATACTTTGCACTCTTGTGAATAAAATACAACTTTGCTATCTGTTTATAAAGAACAAAATAGTTACACATGAATAAATAAATAGTCCATTCTATTTCTATGTATAATTTTGGCAATACGTCAACCTTGTTAACCTTGACTTAATTGATTTTTGGTACTCCTCTAATTCTAACAAATCATGCTCGACTGGTTACCAACTTATACCTACATTCGCAATTTAAAATTCATGTTTAATATTGTAGATTGGACGTAGGTAAATTCATTTTCTTATGGGACTCAGTATAATTAATAATGTGCTTAATTAAAGATTTCATGTATCACTGTTTTGAAAAAATAAATCCCCCGAGTTCCCGGTAATAATCTTCTCCGGTCAGAAGCGAAGGCTTCGAACCGGTGGTAGATTTCTTTGACGTTCATAATTGCATTGTAATGTGCCTAAATTTAAACATAAAGATCTTTTACCTTTTATCAAATCAAAAACGGCTATTTCAGGAATAGATGACAATTTTGAGATTAGTTTTGATGATCGCTTCATCTAGTATAGTACCTACCTATGTATCACAAAAAATATAAAATATATTAATCACTGAAAACTCCTGTTTAGATCAGTCAATAGCGCTTGGAGTATCTAAAAATAATAAGATAAAAAGAAATGATAAAGATAAAAAAAGCCCATTTTTTATCGAGTTCCAAAAGGGAGGAGAATTTTAATAAGTATTAGGTATTTAACTAAACAAGTTAAACATATTGTTTAGTTACTTTAACGTACCATCCATGAGCTTAGAAAAACAAGCAGTTATCGGTTTAAACTAAGACTCCTTTAAAATTTTGATTGATTAGTTAAAATAGTAAATCATATAACGTAACTTTGTTTTGCATCCCATTATTAAAATGTCCACACTTTAATTAGATCATGCCCTTATTTAATCATCCCTACTATCAATTAAGTTTGATACTAGTTATCATAAACTTATACCACCACGGCGTAAGAGTTATTTTTACATTTTACATGGGTATCCAATATATACCAAGTCCTTATAACAAACCCATCACTGTATTCCAGGTAACAGATTAACTCACCAATGGAAAGAGCAATTAGCTGCTTATCAGGGTGAGGTTCCACTTGTAAGTGCTCTACGATCTCCCTGATCACGTTATGTGTATTGCGAGCTAACGTTGAAGCACGCACCTCCCACACCTCCCTACTCAGAGACCGCTGCGACATGGGCACTCAACTTGCAAAATATAGAACGCTGTGGTGACACTTTTGAGAACTCAATCGTGAATAGTGTCCGCATACCGATACACCTCAGTTTTGTATAGAAACCGAACTGGTGTGAGGTGACTGGCGTGATCGAGTCGCGGAACTGGTTTCAAAATGCAGATGAGATGACGACAGTGGAGCTAGTTGTAAACATTCCACCCTTACCTCCATAAACAAACCACTTCGTACCATTGGCCCCGGATTGTAGATATGTATATAATTTAAATTTACTCAGCGCGCAGCCGTTTCAAAATGCGCAGTTCACGTAGGTTTAAAACAACACTCCAGTTTCTGATTACAAGAATGAAAAGTTAATATTTAATACTTACTAAAGTTTTTACAAAGAAATACATGTAGCTTTATCGGATAACCGGTTATATCATTTAAATACCTTTAATACAACGGTGAGAAGTTCATTTAAGTATTTGTGACCATAGTCTGCCCACGACGTTGTCACTTAGAAGTCGTTAAACTGATTTTCTTTCTCCCGTATCGTCCCAGGACCTATAGTAAATTAATATCTACTGAAAAGTTAACAAAATAAAAAGTATTTAGGTATCAATGATTTAACTACGCGGTTTCTGCAACTGCATGTCAACAGGCGCATTTGCTTCCAGTTTGATCTATGTTTGTGTAGGAACCTATTATACATTATACCCATTCTTTATACAAATGAATATAGGTAAAGACGACGTCAATGATATGTAGACACTTTTAGACCTTAATACGAAGGAGTAATACCTATTAGATGGATAGGTAGGATAGGTAGTCCCGAGTGTATCCAAGGGGACACAGTAATAATTGTTGTTAATTTGAGCGTAGGGATGCGACGATCCCATTTTCCACTAGATTTTACCAATCGACCCAACTCAAACTCACCCAAAAGGCAATGGAGATGGCTATACTGGAGGTGTCCCTGCGCAATCGCATCAGAAATGATGTCATTCGCAGCAGAACCAAAGTAACCGGTAATCGCAAAACTTAAGTGGAAGTGGGCGTGGCAAATTTTACACAGAACCGGTGGCCATTGAGGTGTACAGGTTTTCGACCGAGTGGAGACACTGGTGACCATGTACTGGAAGGCGTGGCGTGGGCAGACTCCTCCACAAGGTTTATTTTTAAGACATAGGCGGCAAACGAGCAGACGGATTGCCTGGTTGTAAGCAATTACCGTCGCCCATGGGCACCCGCCACACCAGGGGAGTCACAAGCGCGTTGCCGGCCTTTAAGGGGGCCATACTTGAAAGATAGCAGTGCTATTATGGCTGTGGTCTTCTGTAAGGAGGAGGTACTTCCTCAGTTGGGCTGCCCCAGATTCAAGCGTGATGGTCATCGCTGAGCCCTACCTCTCATTGTTGGACGTAGTTTAAGGACATACCCGGGTCCAAACCCGGGTCGGGTGGTGCGACAGCCTGGTAAAGATCGTGGGAATCCACTGGATGCGGGTGACGCAGAGCTTGGGGAAGCCTCCGATATAATGAATCAGTCGACGCAAAGCAGCCAATTGTGGCGATCTGTTGGAGAGTAGCGTAGCGATTACACGTAGGTACTACCGGCTGATTAGTGCCATCGACCTAGGGGTCTGTGTCGGATATGTGGGATTGCCTCTGATTTAACTTCGCCGGCAATGTGGGGTCGCTAGAAATTAGTCCTCGAAGTTTGATGTATGGAAACGTACCTTCGTGTCGAATTTGCTATATGTTTTAAGTCCTGTGAAAACTCTACTCTTTGCATTTGCATACCAAATGTTTAATCTCAGGCAAACCATGTACATATAGATTCTACCTGAGTACTCCCCAACATCTAACTACGCTGCGTACTTCAACAACTACGTAAAAGTAGATGTCTGCAACGCAGTAGGTTGGTAGCAAAAGATGAATGGAATTTAATTGGATGCCTATTACGCTTGCATGTCAATAACAAAAACAATGTGTTTAAGCGTAAACATAGCATAAATATTTACTTCAGCTCTAACTAAACCTTATATCATAAATATGTTTGTTTGTGCGCTGCGATGCTGAGTTATGTTATGCTAATGTAACAACTTAGAAATTAACAGCTGATATACATAGATGTCGCTATACGGCTTCGTCAATTAAACGGGACTCCAGTTACTACCGAATAAAACTTATCTGCTTCAGCTGACTGCAGAAAAGATTATATGGATATATTTTATTCGCACAATTTACAAACAGCTGCTAAAAATAATTCTACTCAGTTTATTTAGTTTCGCCATGTCTGTCTGTCTGTCCCCGGCTATGCTCAGAGGCAGTTACTTAGTTCTGAAGAGCTGTAATTTAGTATGAATATGTAAATCAATCACGCGGAAAAATTACTGGTAAAATAAAACAATAAATTAGAAGGCACCTTCTTATGTGAAGCTGGGGATATTTTTTTTGCATTTCAACCCTAAAGCTGCTCACAGAGTGTTCTGAACGAACATTTTGCAAACAACGAACGAACAATTTGTTTGCAAAATGATCGCGCGGAACACTGAGTGAAAGAAAACGCAGCTTAACCCCACTTTACGTATAGAGGAGGTAACCTAATAAAACATTTTTTTTTCCACATTTTATTTTACCACTTTGTCGGCGTGATTGATATACTTATTAGTACCAAAGTTCAGCTTTCTAGAGGTTCTAGTGCTAACGGTCACTGAGATTATCCACGGACGGACGGATGGGCGGACAGACATGGCGAAACTATAAGGGTTCCTAGTTGACTACGGAACCCTAAAAATTGTTAGTTTCATTTAACAAACAACAAAAAGCGATTAAAGTTAACGCCTAAGAGTAAAAAAGGATTGCATATTAAACCATTCAGAAGTTAACAAAAAAGATCGACAGTTTGTACGGAGATTCATCATTATCAGCCCGTTGCAGACCACTAGGTTGCATAGGCCTCTCCCAAGGTAAGTCACTTGCCATAATGTGGCAAGTGACGTACTATTAAATTTTATTAAATTTGTCCGCTCTCTGCTTAGTCTGTGATGTTCTGCATAGTTTTTTAGTTTTGTCGCCCTGGCAGCTTTGCCACCTAATGTGCATCTAATTCAGTAACGATTAACACCTTAGCTGCGGCAATTAGTTAACATCGCAATTGCACGACGCTAATTCGTCTTGTACAAGTCGAATCAGCGTCGTGCAGTCAACGTGTTAATAAAAAAAAAGGTGTTTCAATCGATTGTTATTCTCAAAATTTGTCTACTGGCAGCACAAAAATAAACGTCAAAGTTAACATTGACGTTAAACAATGATTTTCATAACATAACCTGAAAAATATTTTACAAAATAATAAAATTATAAAAAAAATCTATTAAATTTCACAAAACGTAAACGTGGAATACGAAAATAATAATATACTACAATGTTTTTGACAAGAAAAAATATAAATAAATTAGTGAAACAAACTTTAACGACGACACAAAACGCTAAAAAGCGACTGGTTGCTACGACTTCCACTTCCAATGAAGATTCACTTAATTATTGTGCTAATTTAGTAAAGTAAATGACTTACTTAATTAACAGTACGTACGATTCATTACATTTGCAACATATTCTGGTACTTGGGTCTTCTTTTACAGATAGATCGCATGATTATGAGAACTTTCTGGCTTCACTACTTCTGACTAAAGCTCTTCGCTCTCCAGCTCTAGTGGTGAGAGCATTTAATGTAGAAATTGCAAGGGTGCAAGACCAAACTACTGATCCCCAAATTGGTATGATGCGTTTGCAATTTTGGCATGACACTTTGAAAGACATGTTTAAGACGGACCAAACCCTTGGTCAGGTTCCTGCTAACCCAGTTGCCCAAGAGTTGTTTAAGGTAAGTTATACAACTACTTCTAGGTTTATATTTAATCAATTAATTTTTATTTATTGAATATTTCTTGTTTATTTATATTTTAATCCATCATCATCATCATCATGTCAGCCAAATACCTATTTTAATTATTTTACAAATAAAAAAGTGTACAAGAGGCAGACTTAATGCTTTATAGCATTCTCTACCAGTCAACCTTTGGATCAAACCAAAACTTGTAATTGATGCAGGATTAAGAAAATGGAGGTACAATATCCTATAGTTAAATGCTGGCCAAGTTTAAGAATATAAAAAAAAAATTGAAATCTTTTATTTCAGACAACTACAAGGTCCATAGGCAACACATAACAAAAATATCTTATATCCTAATGTAGTAATTAATAATCAAACAATTATATTTAATATAGAATAAGTCAAGCAAGCCTTAAACTGATATGTATTCAAATGTGTAAACTTGTGTTATAGGTTTGCAGTGTCTACAACATACCAAAGAGAAATTTGCAAAAACTGATAGAGTCTAGACAGAAATTGATGAAAGTAAAATATTTTGGTAGTTTGGAAGATTTAGAAAAGTATACTGATGACAGTGTATCAGCAATATATTACTCAATACTCAGCCTGGCTGGTGTGCAGAACATGCACGCTGATCATGCGGCTTCCCATTTAGGAAAAGCCCAAGGACTCACCAATATGCTAAGGTATATATTAGACTTGTCAATTACTGTTTCTGTATTATTGTTACCGATATATATTACAAAAAAATAAATATTATTGGGCAACCTTATACATACACTCACTAATTAAAAGCCTTTCCTGTCCTTAAAAGGATATTTTAAAATGACTGATACAGCTCTAAAAATGACATGACTCACATGACCTCTTAACACCATGAAAGATAAAAAACCCACTTCAATATTTGTACGCAGAAACTTACATTAACTTTACCACTCCTCAAAAAGACAAAAAGTCAGGTACTCAATTTAGCCATTGATAGCCCCTTAATAGTAAATCCAATTTAACAGCGAACATACTGTCTGTCGAAGTAGCCTCACAAAAAAATTGCAGCAGCAAACAGCTCAGCCAGTGTAGACATGCAGCAGCCGGTAAATGTTTGAGAGGCCCGGGCTGAGGGTTGGCAACCCTATACAACCTGCCTCGTTCTAGGAGGAGGACCACATAATCGTTAACAACTGCTATAAAAGTATTGGCGATTATTTTATAACATAAACAACTAAAAACGAATTATATTGCTAAAAAAGGGGCAATACTTTTAAAAATTAAAAATTAATTAAGTTGTAGTTAACTAAAGTTATTACAAGAAAAGAACGTACGACTTACAATCCAGAGGTCGCGGGTTCAAGCCCCGGCTCGTATTATTTTCATAAATTATGTACGAAATATCATTTGATATTTACCAGTCGTTTTTCGGTGAAGAATAAACATCATGAGTAAACCGGACTAATCCCAATGCAGCCTAGTTTTCCCCTGTCGGTTGGAATGTCAGATAGCAGTTGCTTTTGTATAAACTAGTGCCTACGCCAATTCCTGGGATTAGTTGCCAAGCGGACCTCAGGCTCTGAGTGAGCCGTGGCAAAATGCCGGGACAAGGCGAGGAAGATGATACTTTATAGTTACAGTTGTGGACCCAGGGACAGCTGGTTATTGTCCCTAAACTGCGACCAGGATCCACCAGACGGGCAACAGTGTGTGGTGATTATTATGGCAATAAATCCCTCTTGCCCAGAAATCGCTCCCCATGGCGCTCTATGGAGGTCTTTTTCCGGCAATGTATTTAGTTAACATTTTTTTACTCATTTAATTTCAGATCTATACCTATGTCTAGTCATTATAAAATGGTATATATACCCATGGATTTGCTAATGAAGCATAATGTGTCGCAAGAAGCTGTACTGAGATGCCAAGATAGTGAAAACATGAGAAATTGTGCATATGACGTTGCAATCTCAGCAAATAATCATCTTAAGAAGGTATGACATTCATATGTAGTTGCCATTCAATCTAGTTCAGCGTCAAATATTTAATAAAAATGAACGTAGTCATAGCTCATAGCATACCTATCGGTATAGAGAGCCTGCCGCGAGTATCAAAATCCACAAACTCTCATTCCGCCTTAATTGATGTAAGAGACGCCCCACATTTTCGAACTTTGATCATTATTTCTATAGCAGTAAGGATGTGTTCAATACATTTGACCACTTACTATACTGCCCTGCTAAGCCGAAAGGCGCGATCTCATTTTGAGTAAATTGTGAGATAATCTCCTTTTAGTAAATTTTACTTTCGCACCTATAAAAATAAATAAATAAATAAACACGAATAAAGACGTTATCAACTGCAACTAAGCGTTTTCAGCCTACCTGTCAATATTCGGCTTTGGGGCTTCAAAAAATCAATATGCCGCCAAATTCCTTAGAAATTTTAGGTAAAATTAAGATATGAAAAAAAATCTTAACAGTTTTTTCTTATGACAGAAATAAGATATCGCCACTTGGCTTATACCATTAGATGCGAAATAGTTCAAGCTATCGAATGGGATAAAAAACGTAAAAGGGCGTATCTCAGACTTAGCGCCTTTCGGCTTAGCAGGGCAGGTAGCTAACTATGTGGCGATGATTCGACGCTCGCTACCGTTAGGTATGTGTACCAGTTTCTAGAAATGTGTGTACAAGTTCTCTTCTCTGTGGTAATTATAATATTACAGTACTTACCTACGGTGTACTTGTAGAAAAAGACGGGTGGTCTATCACGCACCGACACACTGTTTGTAGGAAAAGACGGGTAGTCTATCACGCACCGACACACTGTAGCGCCAATCATGTGATGTGCTAGGACACTGTTGAGATACTGACTTTGTAGCAGGGATGTAACAGATGTGGTTTTATCGGTATCAGACGTTTTATATTTAGTTTATCGGAATCGGAACCGAAAACGGAAGCGGAACCAGGCCTGGCACCTCGAAAGTCGAAGTTCGTATATTTCGAGCATTTGTCTTTTACTTCAATTAAGGCGTCATGACATGAGAGTCACAGAGACAATCATCCGAAAAATACGGATATAGTTTTTCGCGGTAGCGTCGCAGAGTCGAAGTCAAAGTACCTATTAGGTGGGCGAGATTTTAGGGTATAATTAACTCATATGAATTTTAATGGAATGTAACCGATTAAAATAACTACGATTGGAGCACGGGACAAGTGCGGACATGTGAAAATCACATGTACACACCTGTTTGTTTTTAATGTACGCCGCTTATTTCCCCCGCTGCTTTGCTGTGTCATCCGATGTAACTTTTGAATGTAACAGGAGCGGTACCGCGAACATCAAAGTTCGTATATTTCGGGCATCTTTCTCTTTTACTCCAATCAAGGTGTCATGAGAGTGAATGAGACAATCGTCCGAAATTTTCGAATATCGTTGTTCGCGGTAGCGCCGCAGAACCGGAACCGAAGCGGATGTTTAAAACCAACCGAAAGTTCCGACTTAACGGAACCGAAGCTCTGTAACATCCCTGGTCTGTAGGTTCTAGGTATAGACGTTATTATACCTATTATCTATGATCTTTTTTATTTAGGATCTGTTCCGTTTAATATTAATATATTTCCTTTACAGGCAAGAAAAATAGACGTACCGAAGATAGCTAATCAAATATTTCTTCCGGCTGTAGCAGTAAACAGTTATCTAAAAAAGCTCGAGAAATGCAATTTTAACGTATTTGATAGTTCTCTGGTTCACAGGAGTGCCACTTTACCTATTAATTACTATTTTATGCGGATCGTTAACAAGTATTGACAGTCTTCGTCTAATGTCTCGTAATTAATGTAGAAAATATTAAATTATTAATAAATTAAATTTAGACATTTCTTACATTATTTATAGCTTAACCTATTTCAAACCTTAGTAATGCTATTCAATCATAATGAGAATTTGGAAAAACCTCTGAAATTATGAATCGACAAGATGGTAACAACTTCCAGTTCGTGATCGCCACTCCAGAACCTTTCCGCCCCAACGGCCATCGGTTCTGCGCGCAATGTGCCCAGCCCACTGTCACTTAAGTTTGGCGATCCGGAGGGCTATATCGGTAACCTTGGTTCTACTGCGGATGAAATCATTCCTGATGCGATCGCGCAGGGACACTCCCAACATAGCCCTCTCCATTGCTCTTTGCGTGACTGAGCCTTCTTATGAGGCCCATAGTAAGCGACCACGTTTCAGCACCAACTACAACAACTAGATGAAGTAACGGAGAAATTCATTTATTCAAAATCATTAATTCAGTAAATTACTAGTAATATTCAGCTCTCAATACAAATAGGAATATATTTTTATTATTGGCTTTTACTCTTTATTAGCCAGTGTCTTGCCAATTTTATTAGTTTTTGAGACTAGAAACGAGCACTTGATATTGTAAAATAATAATTATAATACTATTTATTTACAAACAGATAATGCAAACAATATGTCGTTTCTCTGTCCCTCAATAGAAAATGTCCCACAGAAACAATGACATAGTTACACTATCATAATATCAGTATTATGTAAACAAAAGAACTGCCCACCTTTTAAGTTTTTCAATCCCAGTAAAATAAAACGACATTTTTATACGAAAATTTTATAGAAATAATTGCACTGTTTACGCTTAAGCTTTTTTCTTCATGCAAATAAATACTTACAACAGTTCAGAGATTCAAGCAACATGTTTGGCAACCCGAGTACCTAAAAGTACCTTATAAAATATGTAGCTACAAATAAAATAACACTAGCAATAAGTTACATACTATAAAAGTGAGTTCTATTCACAACTTCAAATTCATCAATAAAAATATTGCATAATTATTCATAAGAATCATAAGTATAATGTTGACTTATAATCTAATTCAACATGCATCTATGTGAAACTTACAATTCAAGTAAAAATACTTACAGGTATGTTGGAGATAAGTATGTTTCAATTTAGTAATATCAGTCAAAAGTGAAAACTTTGTTTATTTTATAAATCTGCTTCTATGATTGGTAATGTAACTTTGGTAAAGAGGATATCAAGTCTTTGGCATAATCAATTCCATTGTAATGATTATTTAACCACATGAATCAATACTAATTGTAGAAAAATATCTACATAATATTAAAGAATAAATTATTACCCTACATAAACAATAACATAATCTGCTGCCAATAACTTAACTAACAAGAGTTCATAAACTAATCTGCTAAGGCAAATATTTTGTATGAGCAAACAAATATAAGTACTAAACCCTGTAAAGTACTTATAAGCCACTAATTAGCCTAAATATGCTTAGGACAATCTAAGCTTAACATGATATAACAAAGGTAAGCTTACATGGCCAGTGGTGGATATATTTACACAAGAAACAGCCTTGTAGGGAGATCAACTTACTTAACACATTAGCTGCATCATCGGGCAATTCAACCCACCAACTAGTACAGTTAACTGCAATGTTAACTAACTGCACAGCAAAGGTGTAAACTGTGTAAAGCATTTATGTGTAATTTGATTACTGTAATATTTGAATGTACTAGTTGCAGAATATGATTATCACAAAAATATTAATTTCAGGTGTTTCTTTTAACATCCACCATTATAGGTATGTACTTATAATTAATAGAAAAAATATACTTTCAAAGCATGGAATGTTATGACATTAACTTTAGTATTTTAAATAAAAATAGTTGCTATACAAACACAGCCAATTAGGAAATTATAAAGCTTATATATCTGGAATGTACAAAGTTGTAAAGGCTATTATTAATTTAGTCACTAGATACTGAAATCAGTCTAGTATTAACAAAAAGCTATTTTGTAAGTACTACCGGTCAATCACAGTGAACTTATCCACTGCCAAAGCTACCAATATTTATACATACATGTGTCCATAACATGTTGGTTACTCAGAGGGTGTCAAATCCTTTTCAGGCTCTCCTTCAAACAATATTTGTTGAAGGAGGTCATGTATGGGCTCAAAAGCCTTGCGACAAGCTGCATTAGTAGGGATAAGATAATCATGCATGTCATGGTGGCTAATGGTGCCATCGTTTTGAATTAATCCTTTATCTATAGCTACCATTTCCACTCTGCTCATGTTTGTAACTTTTTCTCTTAAAAATGCATTGATCTTGGCATTTCTCTCTCTCAACTTGTTGGGATGTTGGCCCCGTGGAAGTAAACTCTGAAATGACAATAAATCAAATTATAGACTATGAAAGTGCCCTTTCTATTCTATCTGTTTGGTATGTAAATAAAAGAGCAAAAACATTTTGTTCCTTTTAAAAATAAATTCTAGTAATAAAAAAAACCAACAATACTTACAGGTAACACTATGTAAGCACTTGGGTGTTTTTCTTTGATCAACCTGATGATTTCTAGGATGCCTTCACACACTTGTTCAGGTGTATTATCTATATTGTTAGTGCCTACATGCACAACAATCACCTGTAAAACCAAGGTAAAATAATATAATAAATCATGTTAGTCATGTATTATTTTAATTATAGCCCTGTATTTTATTTCTTCATTAAACCCAGATTCAAAAGACTTCTTCTACTTTGGTGATTGGAGCACATTATAAAAATATCTAACTGCATCTGGAATTAAAAGTTGTATAAACTATTTTGGTGAAGGCAACGGAATGTAGACGATAACTTACCTTTGGGTCCACATGATCCAGCTCTCCATTTTTTATACGCCACAAGACATTCTGAGTCTGGTCATTGTGGATACTAAAATTAAGGCAGTGAAGTGGAGCAAACCATTGGTTCCATACTTCAGTGTGTTCCAATGCTTGTAAAATGGAGTCACCTATGAAAATAACGTCGCCATCCTTTCCTTTAGCATCAGACAAGAAGCGGTTATGCTAAAAATTACACAAAAAAATAACGATATATCAGCTAATGTTATGTTAGGAAAACTTACAAGTTATGACAAATTCGTTTTATAATAAATATGACTGCTAGATGAATTATCGAATAGAAGATGATATACAGTTATGCTATGCATTTTTTATTAGGTGTAATTTTAGGCTTACGATGCTATTCCACCTTCCATCGCCGTCGGTGTCAGGTTGAGGAGCAGGTACAGAACAAGGATTCATTTCCGTGCTAGAAACTACAAGTTCCGTAAAAAATTGGACACGATCTATTAAGCATAAATCTTACAATTTTTTAGTCTAGAACCTAAATCTATCGATATAGGAATGCGAATTAAAATTAATAAGAACAGCGAGCCGAAAAGGCAACGAAAAAATGGCGCCCACAGATAATAATATAATGCGAGTGTGAAGCGTAGGTATCTTGTGAATTTCCAAATTCTCAGCAACAAGTAACCATAAAAAAAAATACTTTTGTAATATATAATAATATAATTTAATAAATTTTCCTTGAACTTGAAGATTAGTTTCTAACAAAACACACTTATCGATAACAGTTGATTTTTTTTGGTATAGTAAACTAAGTAACCGCAAAAAACCGTATTCGTAAATTTGGGCCTATTACCTCTGTCACTCTCATAACGCCTTAATTATAGTAAAAGAGAAAGATGCTCGAAACATTTCGATGTTCGCGGTAACAAGTCGGTGTAGTTCGCTAGTTTTTTAACCGTATAATAAAGTGGTATCTTAATTCTATGGCGCGACTGTACTGATTATATTGTAACCAAAGTGGTCAATCAATGCCAAAGAATATAATACTATTTCAATTACTAGGTCTTGCATACGAATAGGAAATAAATCAATTTGTCTTGTGCTAATTATTTTGAATTTTGCTACTATTTAGCATTGGCTAGTAGCCAATGGCTACACGGCTATCCGTGTAGCCAGTGTAAAAATAACGCTTTGACATATGTCACCGAAAGTACTTAAAAAAAAAAACACTTGTTAAGTTGTCATATGTCACTAGTCACTGTCTCTCTCACCATCATTTAGGAGTTTCCATCCCTCCACACCGCGATTCTACATGTTTAATGGTTTTGCACTTCTCTAGGTTTGACTAGGTTTTAAGCTTGTAGGTGATTAGATCGTTTGTAATTTACAGTCTAGAGACTGCGGACTTAGAATAAATTATAAATGTTTATATATGTGTGATTTTTAATTAATAAGTAATAACAATAATAACTTTAAACTGATTTTCTAATAATTGAGCTTATTGGCAAAGTGCAATCCTATATTTTAAGAAAATGGAACAACAAAGGTCCCTCGAAGAAATTGAAGCTAAACACAGAAAGGAAAAGAAAGAGTTACAGGCTCATATCCAAAGCTTGAAAAAAGTGGCAAAAAATGATAAAACTAAGAAAAAAGAATTAACTTCGGAAATAGCGAAATTAGAGACTGAATTAGAACTTCGCCACAATGAAGAGTTGGCTGCACTAGAGATTGCAGCAGGAGAACCCGAGGTAGCTGACTCCTTTGAAGATGAGAATGCTGTGCTTAATGTAAAAGTAAGTAAAGCTCAAAAGCGTCGGGATAAAAAGCAACAACAAGAAAGAGAAAGAGCAGAACAAATAAAATTGCAGGAGAAAGAAAATCTACATGGGCCAAGAAATGTTGAAATTCAATCAATAACTAATAAATTAAAGGAGAAGAGCTTGTCAATATTTCTCATACCTTCTGATGGAGATTGCCTTTATCAAGCTGTAGCACATCAACTACTTGCTACTCGATCTAAAACCGTGACTGTAGAAGATCTACGAAAGCAGGTTGCAACCTTTATAAGACAAAACAAAGAGGACTTTTTACCATTTATGAGCAATCCTGACACCTCAGAAATGTTAACTGAAAACGAATTTAATGAGTATTGTGACGAGATTGTGAACACGAAGGTGTGGGGTGGCCAGCTAGAGATTAGAGCATTATCCAACTCATTGAAATGTCCTATTAATATTATTCAAGCAACTGGGCCAGACTGCATACAGCAAGGAGAAGAGTTTGAAGGGCCTGCGTTGAATATAACATATCATAGACATATGTACAAGTTAGGTGAACATTACAACTCCACCCAAGTTATTTGTGAAAATGATAGTTAATATGAATTGTACACTAACATTTTACAATTGCTTTGTGGATTTAAATGTTTATAGAATTCACAAGTTAAATCCTGTTTTCTGTTTGTATTATTAATAAAATATGAAAAACACTTTATTATGTAATTTATTTGTAAGCAAAATACAGGTGTATTGTAAATAAGAGAACACAATAGCAATAAATATTTTTTTTCTTATTCATTAAACTTATACTCCATTAGGTGGGGCATCAGAAACAGCCACACTGCCATCTTCTACATTGTGTTTGTTTGGGTCATCGGGCTTCATTGCTGGGAAAAGTAACACCTCCTAAAAGCAAAGTTAAAAAAGTCAGTTTAGTACATTTTTTAGAGGAAGAAACAAAAAGATTTTTTGTTTACCCCCTATCATGGATATAAGATGAGTTATAGGATATACTGAATATAGCAAAAATCTAAGAGTTTGCACATGTTCCTATTGTTCCTGTATTAACCTTTTGAACGCCAAGCACCACTAAAGTGGTCGCGTAATGTCGTGCCTGCCACGCCACCGACCACTAAAGTGGCTATGGCGGACGCTGTCAAAGCAATTGTCCTGCTGACACATAAGGTTTATATTTGTTGTTCACAAGTCATACCATGGCGTACACGTCATATTTTGACGCGAGAGGAAAAGCGTTCAAAAGGTTAAGTAACAGTATTTTTGTGTCCAACTGCGTAACATAATTTTGTAGTTGTACACGAGTTGGGTACAGAAAGAGGTATAATCGTAATAAATAATATAAGAGAATAGTGCAAAAAAGAATTCCATTCGGTTGATGCATTCTTCATTATTATTATATAGAAAACCGATTTTCAGTATAGATGTTTCCTTCTGGCCAATTTTCGGACTTTGATTCGCAACCAGTTGTGACTTGATAACTTTCAGTATAGTTTCGCTACCAGTTGCGAATGAAGATTTTAATTTCTATGTACAGAACCAGTTGCGATCATATATCGCACCATGCGACAGCTACGACGGAACCATGTTTTTTTTTTATGCTCGGTTTGCCATTCGGGCATTTAAAGCTACCTGACGACCTTGTTTCGCATAGTTTGATAGTTTATAAAAATATTGAGTATTTAGCGAGTAGATATTGCATCAGAAAATACCGGTATTCCAAAAAGCTCGGATCCCGATATCCCGGGTTTTGGAAGCCCTAACGTCCAAGTGGCTTCTGGCTATAAGAAGTCTAAAATACTTGCCTTAATATTATTCGAGTTGGTAAGGAACATAGTGAGCCTGTCAACTCCTAAGCCCCAGCCACCTGTCGGCGGTAGACCATACTCTAAGGCAGTGCAGTATGCTTCATCAGTGGGAGGAGCTTCGTCATCACCAGCAGCCCGATCTTTGGCCTGTTGCTCAAATCTCTCCCTCTGGGTGGCTGGATCGTTTAGTTCCGTGTAAGCATTGCATATTTCTTTTTTCATTACAAATACTTCAAACCTGGTAAGCAAAATATTAATATCATTATCCATGGTTACTTCTACAAATGGGGAATATAATATTTCCCACCATTACTATGCCCATTAATATTTTATCAACACAACAGTGCGCAAAGAATGCATTCTCCCTGAAGCTTTTGACGTCCGCGATTTTTCGTGTAACAGACAGAAGTGAACCATACTGGAATATCAGGAGGTTCAATTTGAGCTGTAAGTTTGTGGCTCTAAGAAGATTGAAAACTGGGCGTCCGTTATTGCTTTCTGCTAAATAATGTTGGCTAAATCAGCTTAAGTACATATCTGTGGAACATAAAGTGGTGCTGGGTACAGAATTTGAAAATACTGGTTTAATAATAACCTTTCCGTAAGACCTGGAATTTCTCTGTGATATTTGGACAGTGGGCTCATGATTTGGGGGTGATCCATAATGAATGTAGGGTTAATGCATTTCTCTTCCAGAAACTCTCCAACTAGCTTATCAAGAAGCCTGGCTGTGGTACGGGGAGGAGGGCATTCAACCTGTAACATTAGCAAGAGTTACTGATATTATAATAATTTTAAATTTTTTTTTTTTGTATATATATATGTATATACATAATTAAAGATATCTAAACCTAATTAAGACTTCTAACAAGCTAAACTAATTACCTCATGTTTCGCACATAATTCGCTGAGTAGAGTGTTGGCTTCCACAGTGTCCAGTTTGTCAGCTGCAGGCAGCTTCACCTTGAGGATACTCTCCAAGGTCGACATCATGGGTACACGCGCAAATGGAGGCGTGAAGTTAATCTCTACTTCTTCGCCTTCAGGCCCATCTGGTTGGTATTTGACCTGTAATGTGTTAAGATGCAGATAATGGCATGCTTAGGATTAGCCTATGTCCTTGTTTTGAATTGTTTTAAAAAAGCTAGCCAAGATTTTAATAACAATATTAAAAGTTCAGCACCTATTACATTGTATTATTGTCTGTATCACCTCACTTGCATTTACTACTAATAAGGAAACAAAACAAAAAGCAATTTACCTTGTAAGATCCATGGATACTCTTGACCATACCAGATATCATAGTTTCAGTGATACTCATCAAATCATTGTAATCAGCGTAAGCCATATAAAATTCACAGGTAGTGAACTCAGGATTGTGGGTCATATCAATGCCTTCATTCCTGAACTGTCTTCCAATTTCATAGACCCGATCTAAACCACCTACTACCAGCATCTTATGGTAGAGTTCTGGGGCTATCCTCATGTATAGATCCATGTTGAGATCATTATGATGTGTGATGAACGGTTTGGCAGTGGCACCACCGGCAATCATGTTCATCATGGGAGTCTCGATTTCAAGGAATCCCATGTTATCAAGGAATCGTCTAACATAAGCAATGATTTTTGCTCTTGTGTAGAATGTTTGTCGCACCTGTAATATAATGCAATAGTAAACTGTTTGGCAATGTATTGCAACTGAAACATTGTAATTTTTTTTTGTCGTTTTGACATAAGTAAATAGAGATAAAATATATATGGCCTATATAATTACCCTATCATTTAAAATTAAATCTAAGTATCTCTTTCTAAATCTTGTCTCTTTGTCTTTAAGACCAAAGTGCAGATGGGGCAGCATATGCAGGCAAGGAGACAGGAGTTTGATGTTCTTAGGTACAATGGAGAGCTCCCCCTTTTTGGTCTTGCCGGGGTGGCCAACACATCCAATGATGTCACCTCGCCTTAACTTGTCAGTGTCCAGTGTAAACTTGTCCTCAGACTCATATAGTTTGGCATTAGCCATCACCTGAAAACAAAAAAATCTGTAGGCAAGTGCTAACCAAAATAAATCTTCAAAAAAAAAATACAGTTGACTACCTAAGTATAATTACATTAGCTTAAAAATAGATGTAAGGAAGAGTGGTGCCTCCTATATATAACTTATAAGGAGGCACCAACAACTATGTATTTATAGCTAAAGCATATTGGAAATAAAGATATTTTTATTTATTATTTTATTTTATTACAATTGAATGTTGAATTTAGTACTTTCAGGAAGTTAATATGACTTGTGATAAAACTATAATATTGATGTGAATTGACATCTACAGAAATAACTGCACTGGTACTTTGAAGTGATGTCTTTTGTCTTCAGAATTATTATGCAATGCATTATTGCATCATTGCAGTGATTCAATGACAATTTGAGGGTATAAATATGAGGTAAAAAAACCCCAAAATAATACTGTGTTCATATTCACAACATAAATACAAAATTAGTAGTTAAGTAGCCTTCTCAGTAACTAAATATTTATTTTACTAATTGGTTGATGCAATCACAATGCAATAATGCAACACTGAGTTTTAAATATTGATTAGTTTTTTTTTTAATTAATTAATTCATTTGGATATTACATTACCTGAATTTTAAACCCTTCTGCTCTCAGATCATAGAAAATCAGTTTGGCACCAGCCTCTCTTATAGAATGAATTCTTCCCGCCACACTCAAAGTAACATTTTCAAGTACTTCCCCACTTCCCAAGTTATTGTATTTGTAAATGAAATCCTCCAAAGAGCTCGTGACGTTGAACTTGTGTGGGTAGGGGTGCTGGTCCTTTGGACCCTCCTTGAGAGCTGCCACAGCAGCTGTTCGCAACTTGTAGTACTCATTTGGACTAATTTCCTCTTCAGAAATCTTTGACACTTTCTTTTCCGTTAGAACCACCGGTTGCTGAGCAGCTTTTTCCGCCTTCTCTTTTATCTTCTGTTCTGCTTTCAAACGACGTTTTAATTCACTAAAGAAAAAAAATTAAGATAATATGTAGACATCACAAACACATACATTAATAAATCAATGCTAACCGTTTGCTTACTGCAGGAGATTCATATGCGAATCGTTTGACCGTAAACGTATTCCTTTGAGTTAACAACCCTCGCAACGCTGCGAGAGTTTTCGTGGCGAACATTATGAATATGTCTTGGAAATGCTCGACAATACTCACTTCTTTGATAATTTTTCACCTGTTGTTTCGGCCATGGTTTTAGCGTACTGTACAGTTTAAGTTAGTCCGTTTGATTGGCCCAATATGGGTAATTAGCCGAACTACAATTGAGAATTTTAACCTAAAAATTTTTTTTGGTACGTCGACATGTCATGCTCCAAAATTTTTGACAGCCCTGCTATGTTGCTAGCCTACGTACTATTAAAATAATCAGTTTTTTGCGTAAGGTTCTAAATATGTGCCCGTAATTAATAATTAGCCAGCCACGTCTATATTTATGCTATAAGTAAACAGGTCGTAATCAAACTATTCATCATTCTTCATGAAACCAAATGAAACTTAGCAGCGCTTGATAGTCACCTACTAAAAATAACTCTATTTTGATGTAATTCAATTCTGCTAGCAACACTAAAAGATGTTTAAGGCAAGGCTTAATGCAACGGCGCTTGATGAAACTTTCAAACTTTATGTTTAGACTTATTCTATATTTAATTATTCCTCTCTTTTAACTGTTTATATATCATGACATTAATTATATTTTACCAATTTTTATAACAATATACAATAGTGCGAAGTTCTTGACATTTGTTTTACTGGCAATATTTGTATTGACATCACAGCTGTTCGTTCGTTTCGCCTGTAATCTAGGGGAAATTGTAATAATTTAATCTGAAAGTGAGTTACACTTCTTTCTGCGCGTGTATTTACGAACAACTTCCAACTATCAGTGCAACAATCTACTTATAAAGTTGTCATTTGTGCATCTACGCTATTTTTGTAACGTATTTCATATTTGTCAAATCTCATTTTATTTCCTTTGCTATCTCGTGAATAATAGTGTAAGTAAAAAATTATGCAGTGTTACTGAGTTTTTGTGTTTTATGTCGTGCGGTTGATTGCAGGTAAAATCTTATGTAGACAGAATTGCTTTGGTCACCTATCCAAATCATCAAAATACTATGCCTCTTTTTGGTAAGTCACAGAAGAGCCCTGCGGAGCTTGTACGATCTTTAAAAGATGCAGTGACTGCGTTGGAAAGAGGTGATAAGAAAGCAGAAAAAGCTCAAGAGGATGTGAGCAAAAATTTGGTATGAGAACAGTCATATTGTAGTAGTATGTATCAGTATGTATAGATTTGTTGACAGGTACTGATGTGTGTTATGTTTGTGATAGGTGTTGATAAAGAACATGCTGTACGGGACATCGGATGCAGAGCCACAGACAGACATCATTGTGGCACAGCTAGCTCAGGAGCTGTATAACACAAACCTACTTTTGCTTTTGATTCAGGTACATGTCTTTATATTTGCTTTTCTCATGACATCATGGATACATTTTATAATAATCAATCTATAAGGCATTTCCATTTTATGTCTATTATTTTATTTTGTGTGATGCATAGTTGGTTTTTGTCTACTTTTTTGTATTTATTATATAAATTGAATGTGATTAAATCAAAAGGATTTTGGGTTAATAAATAATATTTGAACAGTGAGAAGGATGGCTCACTGTAATGTATACTGGGTATGTTTTAAAACTAAATAAAAAAATAAAGAAAAAAATATATCAAAACCAACAAGGTTGCAACTTGTATTGCAGTGAGTTAGTTTCTTCACTTTTCTTAATGATTTATGCTTAATGTAATGTAATTTTTTGGTACAAATCACATATGTTACAACATGTTTTTTTTTGGATTTTGCTCCTTGTTGAAAATATCTCATAGTTGTAACTTTAGTTAACTTGTGGTGAAACATTTTAGAAAAATACTGTATAAGTATATAAAATTTATGCCCTTTCATATTTTACCCCAATTGACCTTGTAACTTAGACTTAACTTTAGCAATAAAACACAATTCATGCCGTCCAGCCTGAATCCACAGCGCAGGCTCTTTGTTATAAACATTGCAACTAAACTTAAACTTTTTACGTATCATTCATTGCATTTATCTTTACTACTCAAAAATAAATCATTGGACATATTTTACTTATATAAAACCTATTGAAAATGTGTATGGGTGTAATTGATATTTCAGAACCTGAACCGCATTGACTTCGAGGGCAAGAAAGATGTTGCACAAGTATTCAACAATGTGCTTCGACGTCAGATTGGTACTCGGTCACCAACTGTGGAGTATATCTGCACCAAGCCAGAGATTCTCTTCACCTTAATGTCTGGGTATGCATTATCACTACTGTGACATTATCAATCTATGACATCACATGTTCCTGTTATAGAATGATATAAGACTTGGATAGGTAATGCCCATATAATTTATCATTCCCGTATTACTGGCTAAGGTATTAGTGCCAGCTAGTGTTTCACAGATCTCAGTTCATATATTTTTTTAGCTCGCAAACGCCTGCAAAGTATACTCAACTGATGGTGATTTGTACACTTAGTACCAAAAATATTTAATAGTTTGGAGGAATGTGGTTTTGTATAGGCCTAGTCATTCCCTGCTTATAGTATCTTTACTTTATAGTATTGATTTCGTTGATATCTAATGCACAAATGATATGGCCACTTTCTCAACATCCCAAAACCTCAAGGGTGTTTCCCAATGTAAGGGTGAGGTGGTGAAAATGATTGAATTTTCTAATGTTCTGCACATAGTACTAGAATAATCCCAGTCACCTGAAATAAGAAATGTGAAATTTGGCGCCCGTCATTTATTTCGTAACAAAAGAGAGATTAAGGAATTTGTAATTTTACCGTTCCACGTATGTGAAAGTAGGGTACTTCCCGATTTCCTAGAGAAAGGGCCAAGGATTTAAGTAAAAAATAAAGAATTTGGGATTTATATCCCTACTCATTAATACGTAGGCTTGCACAAAAACTACTCAATCAGGTTTCATTTATAAGTAGTCTAAAAAAATCAGAAAATTATTAGCGATGCCGCCTAGGATTTTTAGAAACTACTATAAACGTAAATATAGCATTGTTTTAAAATTCTATCATCCAAAAATAAAGAAACGCGATAAAAAAGCACTCCTATTCTTTAGGTATATTGGCTTGATATTTTCGCGTTATCTTAGGTGTTATGCTACAACCCGCTGACGCTTACATTACACTGTCTGTTCCGCAGCTACGAGCACCAGGAGATCGCGTCAAACTGCGGCACCATGCTGCGGGAGTGCGCCCGATACGAGGCCTTGGCCAAGATTATGTTGTATTCAGACGATTTTTACAATTTCTTCCGTTACGTAGAAGTTTCCACTTTTGATATTGCCTCAGATGCCTTCTCTACTTTTAAGGTGGGTTTATTCGACACACTCTCAAACTCTCGACTACTCTTTCTAATAAGCAACTTTTTAAATAAAAAATCTGTAGTGGGCATCACAGCAGGCGCGCCACTAAGCGGAAGATGCACATTATATAATGCTAAGTACTAACTAAAACACAAAAATGAAAACAAAGATAAATAAAAAATATATATTTTGGTATATTTGAAATGATCAATACCTGTTATAGGTGAAAAAATTAGCTAAAACACCTGGCCTATGTACTTAACCCTTTGCCGACGGGTGTCAACCAGAGTTGCCACGTATGAGAGTCAAAACTCAACTCTGCTTAGAGGTTACAAGATGTCATTTTCAATAATAAATAATAGAGCCCCGTAGGTAAAGTGTTAACGTGTGTACACATGTCGGCGTTCTATATAAAAATTTTGACGTAGGTTCCATATTAATTCTCTGGACAACTACATAGACTTGGTCTTTCAGTTAATTTTTCACCTATAGTTGTGTATCTTTTTCTTAGATAAGACAGTTTTTAATATTACGTTTATCAATAAGCATTATGAATCGCTTAATATTTTCCAGGAATTGCTAACACGCCACAAAATGCTATGCGCCGAGTTCCTAGAAGCCAACTACGATAAGGTGTTCAGCCACTACCAGCGGCTGCTGAATTCCGAGAACTACGTGACCCGGCGACAGAGCCTGAAGCTGCTGGGAGAGCTGCTGCTGGACCGGCACAACTTCTCCATCATGACCCGCTATATCACTAATCCGGACAATCTGAAACTTATGATGAACATGCTAAAAGAGAAATCGCGCAACATACAGTTTGAGGCTTTCCATGTTTTTAAGGTATGTAAAATTAGTTTTACGTCACACTGGGCGGTAAGTGAGATTTACTCCCTAGGGCGCGACGGAAACTTTACTTTACTTAACTTTACACCCAGATGAAGACGTAAAACTATATACGCACCACGGGCGATAATAAAGAAGGCCTCAGATCGCTTGTTTATGGCCCGAACCGCAGGTGAGCCCGCGATCTGAGCCATTCTTTGTTTTACCGCCCTGGGTACGTAATATACATTTCACTTCTCATGATCGTAAAGATCGACTTTAAATCGTGTATCAACCTCACTAGACACCATAAATTAAAAATCATTTATTGCCTTACTTAACAAGGGAATCAAACCGACCATACACCTGCTGGTCGCGTGCGTTTTGTGCACTTATTGTAATTATTTGTTAATTTTATAACACATTAACTTCCAGTTAAGTGATCTATAAATAAATGCATTAAAACTGTCGACCACCAGGGAACTCCACCTAGAGTCTGACAACATTGACATTGTAACGTGTTTTTCTTTCCCGTTTGTCTATAAATCTCCAACACTAAAACGCTTATGTTATTATATTGACGTGTATAAATTTGATAATTGCGTCTGTCAAATTTTAGCTACAAAACAGGTTTACCTATTACGATATAAGAGCGGTTTTTTATAGGTACAGTCAGCATCAATAGTAGCGTTTGAAACAGCCCACTAATAGTATCTACCGTTTGTTAATTACTTCACAAAAAGAGACAGCTTTAGCGATATAGAAACTTTGAAACGCAAACTGTTGAAAATATCTCATTTGTAGAAAAAATACACTTGACGACAGTTACTTTTGGTGCGTTGTTTCATTCATCATTCACGCCGACGGTTTAAATCACTAGATGTTGCTGTTGTATTTATATTTTAATATTTCGGTTACTAGTTTTGAAAGTACTAATAAATAAATAAATGAATGTTTCGGGACAATCTTACACAATTCGACCTAGTCCTACAGTAAGCTCAGTAAGGCTTGTGTTGTAACTAGTAGACGACGATATATATATATATATATATATATAAGATAGATGCATATAAATACTTAAATACATAGAAAACACCAATGACTCAGGAATAAACATCTGCGCTCATCACACAAATAAATGCCCTGACTGGGATTCGAACCCAGAACCATCGGCTTCATAGGCAGGGTCACTACCCACTAGGCCAGACCGGTCGTCAACTAATACATTGTGTTTTGTGTTTCCAGGTGTTCGTAGCCAATCCAAATAAACCAAAACCAATATTGGACATCTTGCTTAGGAACCAGGACAAGCTGGTGGACTTCCTCACGAAGTTCCACACGGACCGCTCGGAGGACGAACAGTTCAACGACGAGAAGGCTTACCTCATAAAGCAAATCAAAGAGCTCAAGCCGTCCGAACACTAACAATGATTGCATTTTATCATCCCTTCCTACACGACGTTAGTTACAGATGCTATTATATATTTAATTGCTTTAAGTCACCGGGACTGCGGCGGACGAGCTCAGTATAATATTGGAATTCTAAACGGAATTTACATTTGGTCTGTGATGAGTCAAGGAAGAAAGTATATTTGTGCTACGAGCAAATTAACATTTTTAATAAAGATTTGTAGGGATTAATGTTATTTTAATGGTTTGACTTATGTCTTTTGTAAGTTGTTTAAACCATGTTAGTTTTATGACGTGTGAGTGACAACGGAATCACAGTCGAGTATGTCGCGTCAAAATGCTCCGCGGGCATTTTAGCAGCACAAGGAAAAATGCAAGTACAGGCTTCTAACCAAAATATTTCGTGCAGTGTTTTGGAGTATTTTGATATACGCAGGACGAACACAATAAGTATCTAGCTTGAATGTTTTGTATACGTTATTACGCCGGTAGGGCCTTCGTTAATTAGTAGGAACCCAAGATCTACGGTATAGGACAAGATTTGTACGTGACATTTTTGGAAATAGTTTGTTTTTAAGTTTCTTTTGTATCTAGATCAGAAGTATAAATTGTTGAACATGAAGTATATTTTATATATGTATTGCGAGTATTGGTTGTATAATTAATCCATACTTTCAACACTACTTTGATGTCGTAAACATTATTTATGTTGCATAAATGCTTTGTAGTAATTTGGATGTTTTAATAAATATGCTAAATTTGCAGATAGATATCTCTTTAGTGAAGTTTAGTGTTTCTATGCAAATTGTAAAAGATGTATTCAGCAATTTATTTTCATCATATTTAAGTAAGTTAATAAACTTGTAGAGTTAATAAATAACCTTAAAACTCCTATTTGATCCAACAGACGACGTTCAGTAATTCACCTAAACAAGGAGGCTACCATCACAAAATGTCAGAAATCGCAACATGTAAATGATCAGAACGTACGTTGTAATTTGCTGAATTCATCTTCTAGATAGTCGCATAACAGTCCTAATTTTGACATACCTAATGTAAAACGATTATATTTTGTCAACATCATTAATGCAGTTACATTCTATCAAAACTGAATAAATTAAGATATTTATATTGATTTAGTTTTATATTGAATATTCTTATTATTTTCGTATCCTATCCATTCATTCGCAGGGAATATTTAATAGGTTTGATATGTGCTAGTTTGCCACCATCACTCTCTGTAGTTGTAGCAAAGGAATACAAAGAATCGTAAAATACTGCAATATTTGTGCTGGCTTAAATTTAAATAATGTCAAATGAGTTATATAAGATAAAAAAGGCTTATAAAATAAATGGAATTACAATAAACAACTGTCACTTTTAGATGTTTGTCAATTTCGCATTGCAGGCAGGCTCGGTTTCATTTTTGTACGTCATGGTTAAAGGTATCAATTACTTTTGATGATGACTGTACTTTGCCATTCGTTGACAAACTAAATCGACACACAATGCGTTAAGCCATAAAGCTCCATCTATCGACAAAACTGGGTAATTAAAGCCAGGTACTCAATATAGTAAAGAAAAACTAAATGAAACATCATATGTAGTATTAGTTAATTTTATTAGACGCGTGCATATTCTTTACCCCGCTGTACAGAATGTATAATATTGATAGTAATTAGGATATATTTACAAGAAAATCTGCTGAATTTCGAATATAAGGTTTTAGATATTTTAAAATGTTCTTTAATTGGATACTGATTATCTCCATATGCATTCATATGGATATCATTATATCACAGACTTAATGGGCCTACATTTTTCAACATTACAATTTGGTGACTGATAATAGTGATACTACCTGTTGATATTGTCAATATATCAAATAATTATCAACAGTCAAGAACTGCCAGTTCGAGATCGATGAAAATGTAAATAAACCAGTATGTAGGTAGTCGGTACCTCTAGTGCTGGCCTTCCGGGCGGCAGTCATGAACGGGCGGAGTTTTACACTGGACCTATGGACCTGTCCTAGACCTTATACCCATGATCAATGAGGTGACGCCTTATTTCCATCAAGCGAGCCCAAAGGAAATACTGAATTGAATCAACGCTAATTTTCATAATCTGCTACTTTTCATCATAGTTATCATGTAAAGATTACAGGAAAGTAAATGGTTCTAAGTAAGAGCGGAAACTCTGCCTTCTTCTATGATCATCGTATATCTTAAACGATCCGTGTCTAATTATCCCAATGTCTTAGTTCATTTTCATTTGTTAATTCTTCTCATCTTATTCATCATTCATCAGTTTTTCTACAGTGAGGTCAGAAGTGAGATAATAAGTTCCGAATAGCTCTTGTCGAAAATTATGAACAGTTACACATTTGTCAAACCAAAACTAGGGTTACGAATTTCCCAAAATATGATTCCGTTAAAGCATTGTACTTTGGAGGCACTATCAAAATTGTACGACGATGTAGAAGCGGACCAGAGTTGGAGAAAGAAGTGAGGTTTGAGTGACTCGTATTCAAGTATTAGAGAGAAGTAAGTAACAGACTGCTAAGGCCGGCCCAGTGTCCTTCCCGTTTGTTCCAAAGTTTCTTATTACAATTTCTTACAATTGAATTTCATACAAATTAAATTAGTTTTATGGTATCTTGGGAAGTATCTAAGCCAAATACTTAGTAAGCAAATATCTGATAGGGACTAACATTGCAACTGCTGTAACATCAGTAATATGTACATTTCAATCATAGTTTAGGTTAACACCCAATTTGAAACTTATTATGGAGTTGCTTTTTAACTACAAAAGTGCAGAAGCTTCAGTTGAAGTGTTGACCAAATATTTTACAAATCTAAGACAAGTCATGGAAAGAGTATGTTTAACAGATGGGAGAATTTCATCACAGTGAGCATAAAATAAATTTAATAATAATTGCATCAGTCTTTTAATGTATGTTAATTTCGAGTTGCTCTTAACTTAGTTGCAATTTATTCAATATGTTAATTAAAGAACATACACATTAGCATAATGAAAAATAATTAATAGATAACCAGTGAAGAAAGTGGTTGAAATCATAATTGTGTCTTAATTATTTTAAAACTAAACAAAACGTTTTTGGCCGCTGAATGAAGTCAAAGTCACATGTATATATCCAAAATAAATGTAACTGATTCATATAAATAAATAATTGAAGTTATTTTAAAATGGATATTTTAAGTCTTCAAGAGAACATTATATTTTATTGTAGATTTATCTAAATCTCCATATCAATATTATTATTAGATATTATGGAAGAACTAAATATAAAACTAGGCAATTCCACGTACTCTACCCGCCTTCTTGACTATATTGCATAATCTTCATCACAATCCAGAGATGACACATGACAATTTCTTCAGTCTTACTAAAACATAAATTTCTATATGCCCAGCTCTGTCGAGAGACTTTATTTTTTAAATACACTTATCTAATGTAGTCTTCTTATTCCAATATTAAATATTAGCATTTTTAACATAAAATTGTTTATAAAAAGTCACGAGTGACTTTAGTCTGGAGTTATCCATGTTGTACCTCTACTAAAATTAATTTTAATCACCTCATTTCATAAAGCATCGAAATAATAATATTCCCACATAAGTTAAACATTTAATAACTTATTAGTATTAGTTAAAATCCTAAAATAAAAATGGTACTCCATCACCCAAACTATTGGTGATATAATTCTATGAATAAATTAGAGCCAAATTCGTATCCAATATAATTCACGAGATCAAAATTATACATTTATTTAAAACACTTTTTTGAAATTTCACATAAATAACTGAATTAATTTAGACAACACGGTTTCTAAAAGGTTCGACAAAAAATAAGTCTTAACGAAGGATTTAAAATATTGATAATAATAAAATTTCATCACGCATACACATCCCGCGCACTAGGACCTTGCCTCTAGGATTGTCAATATGTAATAATCGGTCATTTACTTTAGCCAGAAACATAACCCAGACGTAAAACTGAGAATGTTCTAAGTGCGTCACATTTATTTCTACTTTGACTTAAGTCGGTTCGGCTCTGTAAGACCTAACTAGCCTCCGCTATGCTTGACAAAGCTGGATTGGTGACTGAAAGTTCCCTGTAGCTTTCCCACGAATGATTAACGACCCACTCAACTGACAATTTGTATCCTTATTAGATTACGTCTTGATAAGGTATTTTTTTACACTTTCCGTGCCTTAGTTTGTTACGGCTGATCCCAGTGTTTCCTGATTATGATTAGTATCGGAATGTCTGTATACAATGTATGCCATTTCATTTTCAACTTTGCAACCATAGAAAGATACGAGTCAGTGGTGAGAAATATAAGTTGTAAATATATACTAGTCCATATCGAGCTGAAAACGCCACATAGAGGCAGTTGAGGCTTGTGAAACCATGTCAAGTTATAATTAGAATTCTTAATGGCACTAAGATGATACGTTGATCTAGCTCATGATGATCAGCTGTCCAGTGTTGTTGGCATACACGAGCCCCTGGCCGGGCTGCGGCGCCCAGCGGAGGCAGTTCAGGCTCGTGAATCCTTGCTCCCAGTTCTGTTCCAACTCCTTAATGGGGGCTAGTCCTGTACGGCTGGAACTCTCTGTAAACAAGTAAATTTAGTTCGATGATACCCCCGGGGAAAGTGCAACTACAAATCCACTTAACTAGCACTGGAAAATACTACGTATCTACACAACACTATACTTGACAAGTCGTTTTTTATCAGGATTTTACGTTCGCTGGTGGAAAATCTTAATTTCGCAAAATTAGTTCCGCAGTATTAACCGATGTTAGTTAATCAGATTTTCAATGTCACCGTCTATATGTCTCCGTTTAATTTTCCAAATTACGGTCTAGAACCTTTACGCACGGCGACGGCAGCGACAAAATCTCTAGTCTGTCTCTAAATCGGGCCCAATTTCCATATAGGTATCGTTTCTATAGTAAGTAACAAAATATTGCGTTTTTAGAGACGTTCGAAAAAATGTCATAAACAATAATTTTAAGTTAATATGATGCTATATAGTTCAGATTACTTAGTTATATAAAAAAAAAAAACAGTTTCATTAAGCTATTATATGCGGTTTTTTAAATGATTATGGTGAGCACGAGTATGTGTGTAGATGAAACGAGCAAGGTAGACTGACCGTGCGGGTCCAGTCGGTACAGCAGCGCGAACACGCTGTTGCGCGCGTTGGGCAGCGTGGTGAAGCGGCGCGAGCCCAGCCCCACGGCCAGGTGCCGCGCGGTGGGCGACAGCGCCACCGACACCGCGCTCTGCTCCAGCACGGCCGTGTGCAGGCACTGGCCCAGCCGCGCCCACTCCAGCGAGTACACTCCTGCAGCAAGCGGACACATTATCACTGGACATCAATTACATTAATAAATAAATTAGTACATTTCGATACTAGTGAAAGAATTTTTTTTTTCGACGAGGGTGAAATTTGGATCCCGAGTTAAACGAGGGTGACAATCACCCGAGTCTTAACCCTTTACCAGGCGACGGGATATATTCCTCCCACATCTTATATCGGGTACTGCAGGCAGGTTTTAACTCCAAACCTCCTACAAAATATTTTGTCAATCCCTGTAAATTGTATTTTATGATCTACATTCACAACACGCTTCTAAATCGCGTAATATATCTTTGGCAGTCGGTTAAATTCACTTGAACGCTAATTTCAGTAAACTAAGGAGAAATTCGAACACTTTCCTTAATTTCAATGAAACAGAAGTACAGAGGTCGAACAATTTTTCGACATTTTGTAGATTTTGAGTGTCGAAAGGTAATGTAATCGTAAACATTGCTAAATATTTACGCCTTATTGTGTATGACCAGAATTAGGATGTGGGTTAACATTATCCCATGGCCTTATTAGAGTTTAACTGTGTGGGAGCTATTCTTCCCATGGCCCGGTAAATTGTCTTGTCATGTCATAAAAAGTCTTTAATTACAAAATCGAGTATGACAGTTAATTACTTAGACAGGTGATGGGATACTCGTAACCCACAATTTTATTTCTGGTTTAAAGGAGCATCTCCGACTTTCGTAAATGCATTTTTTACAAGGCGTTCAATACGGTTGTAACAGTATATACAGTACGTATGAAGACACGCTAGTTCTGTGGGGCCTGGTAAAGGGTTAAAGAAGTTTTTACACGAGTATCGAACCTAATTTTTCATAGCCAGTGCCTTAAAAAGTGAAATGTACGCACAAAAGTGCACTTTTTACGCACTAGTTAGGAAAAAATATTTCGGGACAATCTTATACATATCGACCTAGTTCTACGATCAGCTCGGTAAGGGTTGTGTTGTAGGTACTAAACAACGATATATAATAATAGATAGATACATATAAATACTTAAATACATAGAAAACACCCATGATACAGGAACAAATATCTGTGCTTATCACACAAATAAATGCCCCGACCCGGATTTGAACCCAGGACCATCAGCTTCATAGGGAGGGTCACTACCCACTAGGCCAAACCGGTCGTCAAAAACAGCACTGTGATAATGATTATGCTACCAACGAACTAGTAATACTATAGAAGTCTGACTCGAGCTCAAAAATGACCCCACGGCTAGTGTGCCGCGAACGATCGACTGAGCCACGGCGGAGTTTGACAG
Organism: Grapholita molesta; assembly: GCA_022674325.2. Classification (NCBI taxonomy): domain Eukaryota; kingdom Metazoa; phylum Arthropoda; class Insecta; order Lepidoptera; family Tortricidae; genus Grapholita; species Grapholita molesta. The sequence goes on along the minus strand of CP053124.2, from coordinate 13,117,533 downwards.
CTTTAGTAGTACAGAAGCTTTCTATGACATAAGATGTCAGCTAATATAAAATTGTTAAATTAAAAAACCCTATAAAATGCCTTCTTATGCGGTAAAATGGTACCTAAACAACTCCACAAAAATACAAAAAAATCGAGGGGATCCATTGGATTGTGTAAGTTTAACCCTGAAGATGATAAACAATTATTTAAAGTAACATATTGATGTATAGACTAATACGCTGAACCAAATGTCGTAACTCTATACTAGTTTTATAATGACTTACGCCTTTAGGATACTGAGTGACAAAATGGGGAAAATATTATGCAAAATTTATACTATTAAGTAAATTATTAATTTTATTTCCAAGTAACTAGCAAGTCCTATTATTTGTTTTTATTTAAAAAGCAAATACCTAAGCTATAAATGTAGGAACTGCTGGTAAACTGTTTATCATAATCTTTCTGGTTTTTTTTAGCCGCGGAAAGGATTTATTATGTATTATAAATTATGTTTTTCACTTTTTTTTGTCCAATCATTGAAATGTCGTTAAACATTCGGGATGCCTTAAGGTTGAAAATTGTATTTCTGTAATAGGATTAAAATACTTATTATCTGTCTGTGCATATTCCTACAGATAACCTGTTTGTGAAAAGTTACCATTTTGTTTTCTAATTTTGAAAGCGTGTCAGCTTCTTAGTGAGTTCTTTACGACTCTGTCTACTGCGAATGTCGATGAGCGAAATTTTGTTATTTGCGTCACTGTCATTTGAATTTTGCAAGAACGAAAAATATGAATAAAAACTCGGTAGTCGCCTATTGTTGGAAAAGTGCCTTGACGTCCCAAAGTTCAGTACTCCACGTCGATGTTGTTCGATGTTGTTAATCTGTTGCCTAATAAACAAAACAATGCGTGTTAGCAATATATCAAAGTAATGTCTTATTCTAGCTTGCTCTTATGGTGACAGTTTGTTATACGATATTGAACCTTAGGTGGGATGGAAATTAAACTCTTTGACTGTACCCACACTATTACGATTATTCCAAAATACATATGTACTACACATTAATATTATGTTTCAACGTTTGAGTATAACGATAAACGGGACTTAGTCGCGCAAAAACTTACGGAAATTCACCCCCGATATTCCAGAGCGACATTATCCCATGGTACCCACTGGAGAAAGACTGAGGCAATGCCGTAACGCAAAATCGTGGGAGTGTTCTCCAATACGTCATTACTATACATTCTTGTAAAGTATGGAAAACGTAATCTATTTAATGTTTTGGCGTTAAAATATATTTTCTTTCATTCTTAATTAATAGCAAAATAGTGTCAGAATAATACTTATATAAATTGGTTCCATCTCGGTTAGTATCATCCCTGTAAGTTTGACAACGCCATAATATTGTAACGCCGCGCATGAGGTTTGACGCTTAAAACTTTTATTAACCAATCACAACTTTTTTTTAATAGCGCGAAATTGTCTATTGGATAAACTCCAAGCTGCTCTGACATATTTATGAAGAGGGGATAGCTGTCAGTGTCAGCGAGCCTGGGGTCAATTTTGGAAGGCATTTTTGTATGGAGAGCTGTGTCTATATTATATTCAGTCACCGTATGCTACCAGTTACGACGCGTTGGATCGATCTATCGATGGATCTCTTTTAATTTCATGGAAAACGGCTCAATTATCTGAAATTTTGTCAAGCCGGCGCCGGCAGGAATCGAGTTCGAAGGACGCGCCGCTATTATCTATATAGTCAGTATGTTTGTCACAATGACTATAACTACCAAATAAGTACATAAGTACATATTTGTAAATATTCGTATTTATATAGGCGTGGTTTCCGACACCACACATCTCCTGCTGGTAATGACAGAGAAAGCTTGTGTGCAGTCAGGTATTGGTGTCGGCAGTCATCGCGGCCTACCCGTGGTTATTATACCACAGTTAGTCTGCTGGAGTAGATATTTTTGGGAGTGGTCTGCTTATCATACATCGCCCGCCTGCATAATGAATTTAAATTGTTTCCTAACCTTCCTGTAGTACCAATTACTTCAAAAGAATATGAAACTTTTGCAATCGAAACAGAGTTGCATTTCTTCTGTTTTATTTATTGTACCTCAACCAGCATAGCAATTTTATTGTATATCAATAGTATGTTAATACTTTACATTTAAGATTTTTTTAATTGATACCTTATTTTATTTATATTCATCCGTATGTTGACTGTGATGTCGATTAGAGTTGAATAATCCTGCTTACCCAGCCAATGGTTAGAGTTCCTTAATCGTGGAACCGGTAGCAGGGCCACCAACAAGCGCCCGTCCTTAGATATGTCGATGCTGGCGTCGTTGTGGATGCGACACCTCTGGACCACCACGTTTTTTGTACCTGGACAAATTAAAATAGTGTGTAAACGAAAACTATTTACTTAGTTTTAAAAATGAAAAGATACGTGGTGGCGGACAGTAGGTATACTGTGTCATCACCTATTGTTTCTTTTATTTAAATAGGTATATTGTTTGTTACAGTACTGTAGCTTCTTCTGTATATGCAAATTATCAAATGTATCTGTAAAAACCTAGCCCTACGTAATAAACAATTATGAACGCGAAATTTAGAATTTTCGATGCCTGGTTACGGACAACAGAATTTTATACAAATATCGAGATACTGTTGTTTGCTATTAACTCTCTAAAAGCGGAAAGTTTCAAGAATGCTTTTAATAGCAAATTACTTGTGGTTTAAGTGACGAACTACTTAAAGTAAAGTGGCGATTTTAAAATGTTGTTGCAATTGAAAAGAGTAGACCTCATATTTTGCAGTGCAGCCCTCAGTGTAGTGTACGTACTGTCGGCGATGTCGGGCGTGTGGCCGGTGGTGAAGTCCCAGGCCTGCACGCGGTGCGCGGGCGCGGGGAGCGCGTCGTACAGGATGCCGGAGTCCAGCAGCCCTCAGTGTCGTGTACGTACTGTCGGCGATGTCGGGCGTGTGGCCGGTGGTGAAGTCCCAGGCCTGCACGCGGTGCGCGGGCGCGGGAGCGCGTCGTACAGGATGCCGGAGTCCAGCAGCCCTCAGTGTCGTGTACGTACTGTCGGCGATGTCGGGCGTGTGGCCGGTGGTGAAGTCCCAGGCCTGCACGCGGTGCGCGGGCGCGGGAGCGCGTCGTACAGGATGCCGGAGTCCAGCAGCCCTCAGTGTCGTGTACGTACTGTCGGCGATGTCGGGCGTGTGGCCGGTGGTGAAGTCCCAGGCCTGCACGCGGTGCGCGGGCGCGGGGAGCGCGTCGTACAGGATGCCGGAGTCCAGCAGCCCTCAGTGTCGTGTACGTACTGTCGGCGATGTCGGGCGTGTGGCCGGTGGTGAAGTCCCAGGCCTGCACGCGCTGCGCGGCCGCGGGGAGCGCGTCGTACAGGATGCCGGAGTCCCGCAGCCCTCAGGGTCGTGTACGGACTGTCGGCGATGTCGGGCGTGTGGCCGGTGGTGAAGTCCCAGGCCTGCACGCGGTGCGCGGGCGCGGGGAGCGCGTCGTACAGGATGCCGGAGTCCGGCAGCCCTCAGTGTAGTGTACGTACTGTCGGCGATGTCGGGCGTGTGGCCGGTGGTGAAGTTCCAGGCCTGCACGCGGTGCGCGGGCGCGGGGAGCGCGTCGTACAGGATGCCGGGGTCCGGCCGCCCTCAGTGTCGTGTACGTACTGTCGGCGATGGCGGGCGGGCGGCGGGTCGGGAGGTCCGAGGCCTGCACGCGGGGCCCGGGCGCGGGGAGCGCGTCGTACAGGATGCCGGAGTCCGGCAGCCCTCAGTGTAGTGTACGTACTGTCGGCGATGTCGGGCGTGTGGCCGGTGGTGAAGTCCCAGGCCTGCACGCGGTGCGCGGGCGCGGGGAGCGCGTCGTACAGGATGCCGGAGTCCGGCAGCCCTCAGTGTAGTGTACGTACTGTCGGCGATGTCGGGCGTGTGGCCGGTGGTGAAGTCCCAGGCCTGCACGCGGTGCGCGGGCGCGGGGAGCGCGTCGTACAGGATGCCGGAGTCCAGCAGCCCTCAGTGTCGTGTACGTACTGTCGGCGATGTCGGGCGTGTGGCCGGTGGTGAAGTCCCAGGCCTGCACGCGGTGCGCGGGCGCGGGAGCGCGTCGTACAGGATGCCGGAGTCCAGCAGCCCTCAGTGTCGTGTACGTACTGTCGGCGATGTCGGGCGTGTGGCCGGTGGTGAAGTCCCAGGCCTGCACGCGGTGCGCGGGCGCGGGGAGCGCGTCGTACAGGATGCCGGAGTCCAGCAGCCCTCAGTGTCGTGTACGTACTGTCGGCGATGTCGGGCGTGTGGCCGGTGGTGAAGTCCCAGGCCTGCACGCGGTGCGCGGGCGCGGGGAGCGCGTCGTACAGGATGCCGGAGTCCAGCAGCCCGGCCATGCCGCTGAGGCGCCGGGCACCGCCGCCTCCGTGCTCCTCGTCGACCGCCATGGCGTTCTAAAAACAGACCGCTGATCTTAAAAACAAAAAACGTTACACCGAAAACAATATACTTCCTTTTTCTCTTAATCTAGTTCAAGATAAAGAAAGCAAATTCCTTGTAGGTACATTAATTAAATTGTTTTGTGACATGTGATATTAGTTTTACTAACTGATATGACAAAACAAGACTGATTTGAATCAATCGAAATATTTGTAGACATTATTAAGTTTGATTCTTATACAAACGCTACGAAGCCGAGGACAGCCTCTTATCGTTTGCTCACGACTATTAAAAAATAATACCATTTGTCAACCACATTTGGTATTTGAAAACTGCTGTAAGTACAACAACAAAAAAATTACCTGGGCCAGTATAATGGGTTGCAAGTACTCTTGAATGCGCGGCAACCTATGCGGCGGGCTGCGCGCCTCGTTGACGGTGTCATTCACCTGCATAAGTTCCGCCACGTTGTTCACGTTGAACTGCATTGGTTGCACCTCCACCACGCCGGCTACTTGGCCAGAGTCCTCCCCCCTTTCCGGTTCAGTACGTGGGCCGAGAATATGCGGTCTGTACGCCGCAAACGGTCGTGCACGACCAAACTCCGACCCGCTCGGGGACCTGTTCCCTGGCTGCTGATTCTCAGGATTGTTAGACTGCAAAGCGAACATCTCCCGGACTGAAGACGGTGTATACAAGCGAATGGTTTGTAGACGTCTGAATCGATTCCTCGCCGCCGTCCGTAATCTAACCGCTTGCATGTGAGCTAGGCGAATCAGTTGAACCCTCCGCTCGAACTCGTCTACCGGACGGGGCGATTCTTGTCTATTGTTGTCAGTTAAAAGCGAAGGGTTCGACGGCCCGGCGACCGGCTCGTCTAGCGCGCTAGAGGCATTTCTTGAAGTATTCAGTCCGGCAACATCTCTAGCAGGCACGAAGCGCATAGCAGGGATTTTATGATGAGATATTGGAGGAACTCTTCTCTTAACTATTGGATGTGCGCCTGGATTACTCCGGTGCAAAGCTTTAAGTCTTCTGCTCTCTAGGTATAGTTCCCTCCTGTTCCTTGCGGTTGCAGAGTTATTCCTATTGGCAGCCGATATTTGAACCGCCAGTCGACTGCTCCATTTCTGTATAGTAGATTGAGACGGAGCTGAGTCACCTTGCGCCGAGCTGTCTCCTGTACCCACGCATTGTGACGTGCGCGGCTTCACTCTTTCTCGAGCGTCATTATTTATTTTCTGGATAGGGACCGCCCCAGGCTCAGGCTCGCCTAGGAGAGTGGGGTTGTTAAGAGACATGACCTCGTCTGGGCCGTCGATATCCACGTTCACAGGTCCCGAATGCTCCGCGTTTTGAATGCGAACTATATTCGAAGTATCAACACGCGCGCCCGAGGATCCAGAGGTACTTCCGGACCTGGCAGCATTTCTGTTTGTCATCAACATCAGACAAGTCAGTGCTAGAGCTCGTTTAAGAGTACGTAGCATAGTTATAATAAGTTGACTAAGTCCCCGCTCCTCCAAACACATCATCATCATGTTAAACATCACAGAGAGTACTTGCATGGCACGCATCCGGATTTCATGTCTGGTGGCACTGATCTCAATTACGCGCGCGAAATCTCTACGAGACCTGTTGTGCGGGTGTCTGTGAGATAACCGGTTCGCAGCGGGATTTCGAGTCCGCCGACGCATCTCGTCTTCAGGCCGCCATCTGTAGCTGGACTGCAGCCGTCGTCGCGTGGAGGGCGAGGCGCGGACGCTCGGGGAGGACCTCGTCTGAGAGGAGCGACGCGGCCGAGACTCGCGGTTGTCGTCATTAGTTTCTGTTGGAGTGGTAACATCACTCCTTGTCATATTTACACCAGAATTACTTTGAGCGTCCTGTCTCTCCGGCTGGCTCCTACCGCTTTCGTCATTTCTAGCGCTCGGCCTCGAGGATCTCGAGCCGTGCAGTTCGGATAAAAACATACATCTCTCCAACAGAGATCTAGTATAGTAACTGGGTAAGTCTTGTCTCCCGGTTTCCCTGTGCAACATCAATATACGCCTGCGTAAATTCTCCCACATGGCGCGTAACTCTCGCATGGTCGTCCTGCTGCCGCGGAGCCACATATTAGTCAGCAGCAAGGAGTGTTTCTGTAAGGCGTGGACTCCCGACCTGACCCTTCTGTAGGCCTCGTCGGGTGGGACGACACCGCCTCTCGTCCAGAAATTATCTCTACTCGTAGACGGTCGGTCGGCGTCGGCGTCGGCAGTGCTAGTGGAAGGTCTACTTTCCGGTTGGGCGCTTCTTTCTCGTTCTTCACCGGCCGGAGGGGGCTCACCGTTCGCGGGACTCGCGGCGTCCGGCGCGCTCGACTGGGACCGCCTGAGCAGGTTCGACGCGACCTGTAGAGGCGTACGCCTCGCCCTGAAAATATTGATGTCGACGGACTCGTCGCTGTCAGAGTCGGAGCTGGAGGAGAGCCCCAGGTCCCGGCGCAGGCTGGAGCTGAAGAGGCGCACGCGGGGCCGGGGCCGCGGCCGGCCGCCGCCCTCGCTGTCGTCCGAGCGCGCGCCGGGCGCGCTGCGGCGGCGCGCGCCCCGCTCCACGCTGGCCAGCGTCGACAGAGACATGTTCGTTATTAAATTCAATAACCTCGTTCCCGAATCTCTTAGTATATCCCGTATTAAGTCTAAACTTTCATTGATGGCTTGCGCGTCAACGGGCGCGTTAGTGGGGCTCATTTGGGTGGAAGAGTTTGTCATGGTCGGTCTTTGAGGGGTCGGTTCCGACGTGGAAGTGGACGGCGGAGTGTCCGGGCGGAGGCTGCCGAACCTGGGCCAGGAAGAAGGAGTCGACGAGGCGTCGGAGGAGGTGGAGGCGCTCTCGCTTTGCAGAGCGCTCGCCATGTGAGCGAGATGTTGCCGCCGGCGCTGCGCCGCTATATTCGCGAACGATGTCGCCGTAAACAAACTCGTGCGGGACGAGTTAGCATTCGATGACGAAAATTCAGAAAAATTCACTCGGTTGGATCGAGATAGGCCGCCGGTCGAAAAGGGATTTGGCAGTAGGCGTGTGCGCTCGTTTTGGTCTATCGTCCTGAAAGACCGTCCGGTGCTGTCTGTTAGGGGTTGGAAGGCTGACGATCGAGACCCAAAAATGGAATGTTCTTGTTGCGGTGAATCTGGGTTGTTTTGATTTCTGGAATTTGAAATAAAATACGAGTTAGCCATGAATGCCATGATTATTATGTAGCAGAATTTGTTTACCGAAATCAGTTTTGCCGTGAATATAATGTCAATATTCTTGCATTCAAGTAGGTATTATAAAAAATGTTAACTTTAAAACTACCCTTAAATTAATACAACGTGTAATTCCTAATATTCACATTTATTGTGGTCAACTCATTAGGAAGGACAGAAATCTCACTAGGCCAAGGTATTTTGAAATAAGTGGGTAATCTTCCACTTTTACTTCAAAGCCTCAAGTTTATTACCTGGGGTTGCCATCAATAGACAAAACGTCGAGATTCAGAAGGCGACTGCTGCTGCCCTCTCCGTCGCTTCTTTCGGCCCCGTCTTGCCGACGCGACGTGCCAGGGGACGATTGTGCTACAACAATACATAGCAGTAATAGTTGTTTTACTAATACTTAAACTTCCGTCAAATGTAAGTATTTATTATTGTTAATCTATTTAACCTACCTATCCATGTTCAAAATGTGTTCACAGCTGATTGTACAGTCAACCAATTTGATTTATAGGCCACTTCGTACCTTGTCATAGTGAAAATCTATATGAAAGACGCAAAAGATCTCTTATTAACGTCACTGTGACGAGATTCGAAGTGGCCTAGAAATGAAATTGGTTCACTATACATTCGCACAAAGTGTACAGGTTATTTTCGTGTGTATAGGTTATTTTCATTAAAACGGCCCCGTAAGTTTGATTCTACTCAATCTAAAATTAGAAGCACTATATTTACCTTAGCTGGTAAGGCCATTAATATACTAATTGCAATGTGCTCCTTCATCGCCTCGACAACAATGTACTATGCAATTCATCACCATCATCATCACATTATTTCCCGGCATTGCCAATCTATCAACAATGTGGTCTGTGGTACGAAGCAAGAAATAAAATTGTAATGTTTACCATCCTCATTAGCGGTGGAAGTGGAGGGGCGCGCCTGGCGCGACCACGGCGATGGCGACAGATCAGTCTCCATGGGGTCAGTGCCCCTGTCCGTCTAACGAACAAATTCATTTGTTAGTTTTTAAATGTACTATGGACATGAATGTTTATTCACACGTGTATTTGATAACCTAATGTCTAATATGTCCATAGCAAAACACAGAAGTAAGGCTTGTGTTGTAGGTACTAGAAGAAGTAGACGACGATATATATAATAGGTACATATAAAAATAAATACATAGAAAACACCCATGACTCAGGAACAAATATCTGTGCTCATCACACAAATAAATGCCCTGACAGGGATTTGAAACCAGGACCATCAGCTTCATAGTTAGGGTCACTCACTATACCCCCTAGGGCAAACCTGTGGTTAAGTATATTTATATAACAAATTTGCACATTGTACAAAGTTAAAACGAAAAGTCATAAATATAAATTATGTTGTCTTCGGCAGCCGCGATAATTACTCATAAATTAAAACAACTAAACCGATCACCACGAACGCTGCTAAAGAGTTCGAAACGTCGGGACGAATTATACGCAATATAATCCGTTTGTTATTTTATTTCATAAATATACAGTTGTATGTATTGTAGAAGCTGCTTAACCTTCTCCTAGTTTATTAGTCGTACAGTTAAAAAAACCTATGAACATAAAAAAAAATACTAATGACTTACCGTGTTTGGTGGCGGCGGCGTGTTGGTCAATCTGTGGCGGACCATAAACAACCTCTGGTAGTTCCTCACCAGGCTGTCATACCTTTGCACTAAGTTCTGATACGAGTTAACGATCATGTCCTGAGCAGTGCCAGGGTTCTCCTGGTTGCGACTAGGGCCTTCGCTGGGGTCGTCCCTACGGTTTAGCATGATGGTTTGGGGGCCGTGTTGCAGTAATGTCGTTGTGACGTTGCCGGGGGGCCCGCCGGTCCATAGTGATATTCCGGTTATCAGCTTATACCCCAAGGCGTCGAAGGCTACATACCTGGAAGAAAGAAGACGTTTGCTTCAAGGTTTCTGATCAATACCTACAGTCCGTAAGAGACTCAAGGCGTTAACTGGTAGATGCATTACGGGACTAATCTCTATGTTACAGTCTATGTTAGTTTAAGTACTACTAGTCAATTATTCTATTTATTGATACAATTTTTTATTTATATAGCAGTAAGGATGTGTGTCGTTCGATATATTTGGCCATAGTGACTATAACATAACTAACTATATGATGCTGACTTTACACTGCCTACCTTTCCCACTAAGCATGAAGTAAGCAATTCTCCGGACATAGAATGACTATTGCTAAAAATTGTGTGCTTTCATTAATTTTATATTCTATTCGTTTTAGAACATGTCAAAATTTTCTCTATATGGAACGCAGCACTAGCATTGTACAGTCGCCATAATCGATAAAGTGCATGTTCAGATATTTTTGAATACCTTGGCTGCTCCAATATATATGTGATGGCGACTGTACCATCGCCAACAATGCTATTTAACAGTTTTTAACGCTTATTTCAACGGCATTATGTGTATGTACCAATAATCAGTTTAGTGTGTTGTTATTTTTTGGACTAGGTTTTACTAGTAATATTGGATATATTAACAGTGACAAAACACATTAGTATTCTAATAGCAATGGATTAAAAAACATATAAGTCTCTTGTGATGGTGGTTTTATCTACTGAGGTAAGGCACTTACAACTGCATAACAAATCTTACCTCACTTTTTCATTAACATTGTTAGTGGAGACCCTAGTGAAAGGCGCTGGTTGGCTCCAGTCCCAAAAGTACAGCTCATTGTAAGTTGCGATCACTAGCAGTTGTTCTCTTGGGTGGAAGGCGATGGAAGCTATCACGGTCTCGTTGCGCACATTCCACACTTCGCTGCCGCCCTGGGTACAAAATCATCAGTTTTAATCATAAATTTTATAAATAAATATTTCGGGACAATCTTACACAAATTGACCTAGTCATACGGTAAGCCAGTAAGGCTTGTGTTGTAGGTACTAGACGACGATGTATATAATAGATAGATACATATTAATACTTAAATACGTAGAAAACACCCATGACTCAGGAAAAAATATCTGTGCTCATCACACAAATAAATGCCCCAACTGGGATTCGAACCCAGGACCATCGGCTTCATAGGCAGGGCAGCTTCACTATCCACTAGGCCAGACCGGTCGTCAAAAGAGTTCTAACATAAATGTATAGAAATAATAGTACTATAACCAAGTAATTAGCGTGACGACGCCAGTAATCAATGAACATAGATTATGAACATGAGTTCTTATTTCAAACAAGTCTAGTGTGGTGCAATTAATCTTAAACAATAAATTTACGATCCTTCAGTGGCGGACAAAGCCGATATTGCTTTGCCTTTTTCTCATGAGTCCAAAACTGCTGAATTGTGGCAAGATTAGTAAAGCCGTCGGGAATCGGTTTGTGTAGACGAGCCGCCGCTGCTACCCTTTAAACTTTGAATTTAGAACTAAGTGTCCACCATTGGTGATAGTTAGCTTAAAGTGTCCAACATTAGTGCCATCACCTTAAACACATAAATTTTGAACACTTTGCAGTGTTCGAGGTCAATGGGTCGACACAAACGTAACAACTTTAAACTACATACATTTTTAATTTTCAACTGTTCTATAAGATAACAGGTCATTATAGTAATATTATGTTCAGTGTGATACACTACACGATATAATCCGTAATTAGTTGTTTTATTAATGTTGTATAGAAATGTGTAACTTACACTGGATATGTCCCAGACCCTGACTTGTCCTCCCAGACAGCCAGAGCCAATCAGCTGAGGATGGGAGGGATGGAATGCAATGCACCAAGGTGTCCGTGGATGCCCCTTCAATATTCTCACATGCTTGCCACTAGCTAGCTCCGAGACATACACATTGTGATTACCATGCGTTGATGCTACTTTAGTGCTGAAAGTAAAAAATCTTAAATTACAATATGTTTGTTTACAAATTACAATGTCTTTGAAAAATTACACAACATAAATTACAATGTGTTTACAAAATTACACACAACATGGCACATAAAGGAACAGAAGGAACTTAATATACAAGATTGCCACTAGTATATATATTTGTATGATTAAAATACAATTTATTTCACTTTTTTGTTTCATTTCTTTAATAATCTACCACAAATGCCAACATAGTCATGTTTTATCAATACAATGCATTCCTGCAAATAACTGTATGCAGTCACTTTTTTGCGAGAATGTACAATAAATAAATTAATATTTTGGGACAAGCTTACACAAACCGATTTAATCCTTCAGTTGGTTACCTAAAGACAATGGACCTCCAAGAGCAGCCCAATGTTTTTGCAATTGCTATAAATAATTGAAATACTAAAAAAGGGTATATTCCTATGGTCAGTGCAGTTTGAGAGCAAAAGTAACTATTTCTTGGGCTCCAGCTATGTCTTACTCTTGCTAATAATCTTACAGGGATGGGTGGGGGTGTAGCATTCTTCATCTACCTAATCCACAAGCAATTAATTAGTCTAAACACACAGGAATTGCCCTTGCCAGGATTGATGCTTAAGATTTCCAGCTTCAGATGCAGGCCAACAATTAACCATTCCAGGAGGTCATTGAATATTATACTTATACAATGAATTATAAACTAAATGTGTTTGTATACAAATCCATGCATTTACTCATATTGTGTTGTATGTTACAAAAGTACATATTTATTAGACAAAGGAAAACAAAAACAAAAATAGGGCAACCCAAACGGAAAACTTAATTATTTATAAAAATTCTTACCCATCCGGACTAAAAACCATCAGAAATGTAGACCTTGGGTACCCAGGCAAATCACAGGACTGTAAATATTAGACATTTTAAAATAAAACTTTCATGACAATGTTAATTGTTTTAAGTAATATTTGCAATGTTTTGATGTAATAAATGTGTTACATAAGTCTGATACAACAGTAAAGTTGCATTTGACATCTTTTCAAAAGGTCTTTTTGCCAAAGAAATTGACATTGAAGTTCTAATATTCATTTCTATTTTTATTGTATTTATTTGTTAAATGTTGTACATACTCTTATAGTGAGTGGTTTTTGCACTAAGATGTCCTCAGCAATATTCTCCAGCAGGGTTTTGTTGGCCGGGCTGTTTGAAGGATCCAGGCCATGCTCCCGCCACTGCCAGCTGCGGACAACATTGCCAACTGGAGGGGTTTCATCAATAGGCTCATTCTTTATTCCAAGCCATTCACTGTCTATTGGGTCCATAATTCTGTAAAAAAAGATTGTATGCTATATTGAATTCCAATTGCATCGACATATAAAAGGGTTAATAAACAAAACATTAATTTCCATTTGCTAATGTGTATGATAGACAATAGTTCTTATAAATTTAGTATAGTACATTAATTGCCTAGTAATTAATTATATTATTAGTTGATCTAAAATACTAGTATACTTATTACTGGTTGTAGGTACATAGTTCAAAAACTAGTGCTCTGCCTAATAAAAAAAATAGCCTTTTAAGTTACCTGGTTTATAACAATTTTGTGATATTCATAGGTGGATAGGGTACCTGTGAAGAAAAGTCTTATTATTAGCTCCTAACAATAATATAACAATATAGATTTCTAGAAACAAGGTTGATATAAAGACTTTAGTAAAATAAAGGCCTCATATAATCAGTAATATTACATTCGATCCCAGCATCTGATGTTTGGCACGGTTACGTGAATGTTTATCTTAATTGCTTAGTGCTTCAATTATGTACTTCTAACAACCGGGTGGGCCATATTGGAATCCTAATGTCAACAGGTTATTTCTTATCATAAAAACATAGAATAACAAGCATTTTCTCTTGAAGATTAGATGACATGATTAGAACGAGCATCGATCTGGTGATAGCGGCTGCAGTTCAAGTTATACAACCTACTCATACTGCGGAAGAACAAAAAAGATACAACTACTCTTACTTGAATCATGTTGTGAGATTACAACATTGCGATAAAATCAGACATTAAGCTTGTTGCGATCAGTTGTCTTTCATTGGTTATCAGAAAGTTTACATAAATAACCACAAACTCTACGACTTAAAAATCCATAACAGCAACAACCCAAATGCACACAGCTGCGAACTGTCAAATAGCAGGGAACCTTTGATGATAAAAAAAATGTTGATGCGACATGCGACGATTATTTCACTAAATAATAAATGATAAAAAATGTTAATAAACTAAATTTCAATGTATAAGATATTTGAGAAAGGAAGTTTTATTAGTATATTGATTTTTATTTCAAGTTTATTCTATTTACATAGTTAGGAAAGATTATGTTGGCTAACCTGAATCTCATTTGAATTTGTATAATAAGCATAAACTGTCAAATCAAGAACGAAAGACTGGCTGAAAGGGAAAAATAACGTGGCTGTCCTACGCTTGTATCATGAAGTATGAAACATTTGATTAAAATGTATTTTAATCAATAGGTATATAAATTATTTTATTACAACTAAATGGGGGCTCTAGCGATAACGTGTAATTATGGTTCGTTTCGGTTTAGGTAAGTCGTCGATAGTCGAGGTAAACTTGAGTCAGGCCGTGGTCAGGCCTTGTTGTGCGGCGGTATTTTTCAAATTTGTTTATATACTCGAATAATGTTCCGTATAATGGTGTAATTAATATAGGTGTAACATATCTTCAAATCAGGGTTAGCTTTTTAAGCCCTTAACTAAAAGCCATAGATGAGAATGTATTTTGACATGATTCCTTTACCAATTTTGTGTGTCAAGCGAAGTGGAATAATCTCTGTGCTGATTTCAATTATGCAATGAACATACATCTAATCATGTGTGCAATGAAACTTAATCTCGCTGCTGTGACGATCAACTGCAAGGAGCAACCAGAAAACAAGGTTCGTAGATTATATTTTACCCACATCACGATACCCATATTTCCTTAATACGGAATGGAATGTAGAATAAATCATCATCATCAGCCCGTTGCAGTCCACTGCTGGACATAGGCCTCTCCCAAGGTACGCCACAGAGCTCGGTCTGCTGCTTTATGCATCCAGTCGGCCCTCTTATGCAAGTCGTCCCGCCATCTGGCCAGAGGGCGTCCCACGCTACGCTTCTAATGTAGAATACGAAAACTATTTATTAACCAATAATATAAGTGATTTGAATAGGAGGTTCAAGCACGTGTAAGGCTTTGTCTAAGATTATGGCCAACGCGCAACTAAGCGCCTAAAACCTTTAAGAGATTGCATATATTTGTGAAACGACGTGTTGCGACTTGCGACCTTAACAAGTGAACTATGTTTGGTTTGTCTAGTACAAATCCTGTAAATCCTGTATTTGGTCAGTACAAATCCTGCCTCGGACAACGGTGGGCCCTTGTTGGTCACTTTTCCTTAAGTAGGTAGGTAAGTAATACAGATATTACTATATTTATAAATTTACTATGGTATCAAAAATAAAATGTTATGTATTGGACTAAAATGACGGGTTTAGGAACGGTTATTTTTTAAACAAATCTTAAAAGATTGGGTGGGTTAACGAGTTTAGTTTATGTGAGCATGAGCCGGAAATGCTGGAATTGCATTTATAAGGTGGTTTTCTAAGCTAATTCCTTTCGGTCTTCTTCTTTTTATGCCAATAACCGCAATTATTTTAATGTATAGGTAAATCTATCAATAACTGCGCGAAGTATTTAAAATTGGAAGAGGTCGCTTGTTAGTGATATGACCGCCTGTTGTTACCATAATTCGTATTCTGTGTAACTTAATTATATTACAGCTATATTCTGCGTATTGGTGAAGTAAGTTTTTTTTTTAATTACAGAGTAACCTTATATGTATAATAATTATATGGTCGTATAAATAAGGCTAAGTAGGTACCTAATGTTAGTGGTAGATGATTCTTATGAAAATGACTAACAGCTAATTTCAAACGAACACAACTAATGACTAGTTCCAGAAGAATCACCCTTCATAGGTAGACGGCAATAGGGTATCACTGCAAATTGCAATGTACTGCTGCCAGTGCGCAATACTGGGTGCGCAACTAGCGATAAGTTTAAGCTCTCAACGTAGTGTTATATTCTATTTGGTAGCCTGTAACGAGACAAATACTGAAACATTTATTGGAATTGACTCAGACTATCTAAGGACTAACGCTCTCCGCGGACCCGTCAATTCGTTAACCAACAAATTTAATAAGGAAGATAGAATTTGTCATTAAATTAACACTTTTAAATGCAAAATACGCGACAATACGAGTTTTGTTTTATCATGTTCCGATTCAAAACTCTTTACTTTTTACGCTCTTTCATTTGAGTATATTTTTTTTCGGGTCGAGTGTAGGTACCCCTCGATGGAATTATTTAGGTATATAGGTTTGACTTGATACGTCAATGGCGGTTTGCTTGTGCTAGTGGAGGCCCCTAAGAAGAGTATTGCTTTGCGTAATATTCCCTATTAGAACGTCTAATATGGTAATGGAACTAAAAATTAAAGGGAATACTCTTTTTCTCCTCGCAAGATCAAGTCTACCTATATATGCTAGTTAACCTAGGGCTAAATAGAAAACACTGTAGGCGGTTGATTGATTTCAAGTAAGTACCTAAGCATAGTTCTTACTTTGATGCGCTAATCCTACCTACTCGTACCTATTAGTTATCGTAGTTACAGTAGGTATAGATAATCTAAATAATATCTACGTAATTATTTATTATATTAGTTATATAATTGTATACTTTCGAAACCCAATATTGAAATGTTTCTCTGACTTATCTAAGTAGGTAAATAGGTACAGCTAAAATTTTCTCTCATTAGGTATATAGATAATTAACAGTCTGAAAAGTTTAAGGATTGGATAACCGGTTTTAAATTTAAATGCATGTGGTAAGGGAAGAGAACAATAGAGAGAGACTCATTTGGGAATAAAGTTTTTAATAGAATTTCTAGTCAGACTAACGGCACTTATCAAACGTATTTTGAATTCGTGAAATATAACGGCTTCCACCAAGCCAATTTACCGAAAATGCTATTTTAGATTTTTTGTAGTTTTAGTTTGAACCTTTCAATAAGGATGGACGCGGAAACTACATGCGGATCTTCCCAAACAGTGTCCTAGTTATTACAAAACCCATAAAATTTTGTATCGGAGGATTAGAAGCGGATCAAGATCTCTGCTTCAAATTTTAGTTAGATTTCACCCGAACATACATACTTACATTGCCAGTTTAATATAAGCTTAAAAAAAAACCTATTTACCTGGCAAACCCATGAAGTTAGATTTTTTGTCTTTACAGCATGATGAATAGTGGATTATTATTTGTTCTAGATTCCATTATAACTCAATAGTCCTTACACCGTGGCGGGTGCTGTCTCTGTGCGCGTCCCATGATACGGACAGGGGCAACATCCGCTTAGTGTACCCCTTACATTTCATTAAATTGTCGAAAGGGCCTCTGCGCGTTGGCTCGATCTATTATTACGATATCAGGCGTATTATTATGTAAACTTGTAATTTAAAATTTAAAAAGTTACCATAAATGATTTAAAAAATACATTAAAGGGCACACAAATACTATAAGATAGTATATAAGTGCATCAATATAAATAGTACCTATCAAAACATGCGTAAGATTCAAAATATGTTTCTGCTTGCAGTTACCGAGTTTTGTGTTTAGAGATTTTTGTAAATGTGTTAACTTATTAATAAATCAAAGATCATAAAGAGGGTTGTTTCATTGAGATTCAATCAACTCTAACATCATACCAAATACATGCTAAAAAATAATGGATATGTTTGGTGTCACATTTGTTAAAAAAGTACCTAACTTTCATCTTCAACTGTACATTGCAATTTATAATGATTTTGATCGTAAATACAATTGAGATCATTCCGATCGCTTACCAAAAATTTACACCACTCCTAACGCTCTCTGATAAAATATAGGTTCTCGCTATATGGGTCTTGCTACGGGTGATTAGACTAGGCTAATTATCTTTACAATCAAACTGTACTTATATAAGCAGGCTATTAAAAAAAAAACGTTTTGAAACGTCATAAAAATGCAAAAGTGGTATCTCGTAACTAGTTTAAGAACAGTCGGGTCTCTTGGACTTCTGGTCTCATAATCTCAAATTTGCAAAATTAAGGAGATCATAAATTATTCTATCCAGACATGGACCGTCTGATAAGTGTTTTGTTTAGCCAAATTTACTTAAGTATTAGTTTTTCCATACTAACATTGAACTCGACTAGCCCGCGCTCATGTTACCAATAGCAATGCGGAGCCAGATCCAAGCCTCGCCGTCTGGTGCTAACGAACCAAATGCTAAACGGTAAATCTTATTTCGCAAATACTTGTGTTTTTCGTTAGTTAGAGTTAGAGTATTCGTTGATAGTATTCGGTTAAGCTTAAGGCGAGTGAACGACGGTTGAAGATGTTAGGGTTAAACGATGGTTATAGTATATACCTGTGTCACAATTGTCATAACAAACCCACCCAACTATATATAAGTAGCTTATATATCTTAACATCCATTTCATCGATTTTCAGAAAGATTATAGAACTCAATATTAATAATAAGTATATTAGTGCATGAATGTTTATGTTTGCCCATAATTCATAAAATTTATGCATATCAATTTTATAATTACTCTTTTCGAAACTATGTTTAATCTTTAATCACACTGTAATATATTTCGTATCAGTTTCTTGTCATGCTTAAAAAAAAATACAAATTTAGTATCTGAAACTTTAGTTAAATTAGCTGTAAAGACATTGCAAATAAGTATTCAAACTCGGTATTTGTAAATCAAGGTAAAGCATAAAGCTGTAAACCGTTGCAGCACGCAAGCTACGGAGCCACTTTCACTTCAGCCTGAAGATTTCTGATTTACGGCTCTGCCATAAAATAAATCTCAAACACGAGCCCCGCCATCGCCCGCTTCCGCCCCGGTCGTAATACCCTGAAGTACAGCGGCGCTACCGCGAACAACGATATTCGTAAATTTCGGACGATTGTCTCTGTCACTCTCATGACACCCTTAATTGGAGTAAAAGAGAAAGATGTCCGTAATATACGAACTTCGACGTTCGCGGTACCGGGCCTGATCTCTCACACACTAGATGTAGGACTCGTGGAGCACAGATATATACTACATGTTACATAATAATATCTGAAAAGTGCACGTGTACACCGGCACAGTCGCCGTCAAATATAAAGCTGTGAAGGTGGTCACAAATATCTGAACAACCCCTCTATTCTCAGTATGCGATAAAGTGCAAGTGTACCCCGTTTGATTTTTCTGCGGTGTTTCCAATCCAGAGTCGGGAATTATTTATTTTTTATTTTGTCTATGATTACCTAAACATTTCGAATATAATATTTAATGGGGTCCTAGTGCTCACTCTATCTTCATGGACATCTCGAAAAGGCTGATGGGCACTATGGTAACCGTAGAGCTGGCAGCTTCCACGCTCAACGTATTGGTATTGCGATACAACGGGAGTATGCTGTTAGCATCTTCGGTACTTTGTCATGAAGGTATGTTTAGAAATAATGAAAACATTTAATATTACTTATTTTTTTATTATTACTTTAATAATTAACATTAACAATGAGAACTATTAACCGTAATGTTGACTGAAACCGAACCCGGTATTTTTGGGTATTAAAAGTATTTATTGAAAAATCAACTTTTTACATAAAATATATTTTGGGGCACAAAGATAAATAATAAAATATCAATTTTGTGCCCCTACAATGACTAGTTTTAACAAATGGTGAAAAAACAAGCTGTGTTAAAAATTGTATTTTTCACATTAAATAATGAACTTCGCGTATAACAATTTTTTGTTTTCAATAATGCTTCAGATTTATTTTATTAATTGATATTTTATTTTTCCTTCGAGTTTCTTTTTAATTGCGAACCCTTCATGCACCCTCGTCGTTTTCCTAAAGCAGACTCTATGGGAGTAAGTCTATACACCTCGAATATTGTCGCAGGCATTGGCAAAGGCAACAACATTATACGATACAAACTTTGCGTTTTATTTACTTTATGGGCAAGAATTTTTGCGTTTATCGTGATAACATCTTTAAAATATTGTATTTTGGTGGCGACGGGTCAACTTTTTCCTAGGTAGACCCAATGTGGATTTCTCTTTTCTTCATGAGCCCAAGGAAACCTGTTGAACTGTGGAAATATTAGTTACGCTGGTGGTAATCGGCTTCTACAGACGAGCCTCCGCTGGAGTATTATCTTGTCACACTCACTTTATTCACATAAATATTATAAGTACGTAGGGTAATTAGCCACCTTCCAATAACTGGCTACTTTATATTAATGATTAACAAAACTCTGTTTATACTTGACTAGAATTAATTTTTAATGTAAGGTGGCTATTTATTGAAAAGTGGCGAGTTATTGCCGATTTACCCAACTTATAAATAACAATACATATTTTTGGGACAATCTTACACACATTGACTTAGTCCTAGGCGCAAGATCAATAAGGCTTGTCTTATGTTATGTTATAGGTACGACATATATATTAGATAAGCTATATTGCTATATACAAATACCTACTTAAATTCATTCATTACATACGTAACCTAGGAACAAATATTAGTGACAAACGCATAAATAAAAGCCATGGCCAGGGTAAAACTGCTATCGTGGTTTGTCAAAAAAAAGTTCTAAAACTAATCGGATCAACTACTGCGTTTCTACTTGGATTTCGATAAATAATACCTACATTTAAATGCTTGTACCTCTATATATTCGGAGATAGTTCTAATCACGGTTTGTCTGTAGTTGTACGATACAGCTCCCTTATAACCTTCCTATTTGGCTACCCGTGCCCCACGGGTTTTATGGTTATCCTTATCACAGTTATGTAAATAAGCGTATATTCGTACCAAACCTGGCTCGGAATATTGTTTCGCGAGTACCTTTTGTAGCACTGTCTCACGTGGCGCGAATGTGCGGTAATTCAGGTATATTGTGTAATATGAAGCTTATGATGGTAGCGATGAACAGATCTGGTGTCTTATGAACCGCTACTATGGCCATTAGGATTGAACACTGGGTAAACAAAACGGAATTCTATTAGTCAAGATATGACATTACTTCCATATACAATATCTAATAGTTATTTACAGCAGTATGTACAGCCCGCGTGCTGCACTAGTTCGATAAATATAGGTAGGTACAAGTCTGCCAACGAGTAATCGGACAGTTGTTTGTGGTTGCGGTTTTTGTGTGATAGTGCTATCCGATTTGGGTTATTTTGTGCTGTAATTTTGTCGTTTGTAATTTTGCTAATGGTTTTCTTGTATGTCTATATTAGGAACAAAACTTTCTGTAGCGGCAATTTGATCGCAGAAGGCACAGTTCTCCGTCCGTTATATCAACAATTCATAATCAGTCATCAACAATTGAGAAAATCAAGTGTGTGATTCGCTCGCGTGACTTAGCATATACTTATGGTATTTTTACCCATAAAGATTTAAAAAAATATCAGCATTACCTATTTTATAGTTTATTTTTTGCGTGTAACGCATTAGAACGTGTTGTTTTAACAATTTTAGTACTACTAGGTACCTAATTATATCGTTAAAAATATAGAGGAAACTTGTGTAATGTTTGACATTTTTCTGATTCAGTTGAGACCGTCTCAATTTCTCTGGAAACGCAAATCGAGCAGGAGTATTCCAACAGTATATGTCAGGGCGGGTGCGGAAAGGCCTTGGATTTTCCCCAGGCGACCTTTTGCATACACACAGTCCGGCCGCTCTAACAATCCAAACTGGAGTTTAGAATTAGAGCCTAAGTAAACAATTGTATTTGACGTCGATTGATGCGCCGTTGTGTGAATCATAATTTCTAACGGTTAGGTTCTTTGCATCACCTACTCAGACTCTGTCGCAATTAATCCACTAACCCAAAGGTTGTCTGGAAGAGATTGCTCATAGCGAGAAGACCGCCGATTGTGTTACCTATATTTTTAGTTTATGACTTGTTCTATTTATATTTTGTTTGGGTTTCCCAACTGGTAGGGTTAGTCAAGGCTAATATGTAAAATAAATAATGTAATTGATATAATAATATACAGACACGGTGATTGTAATTTATGACTTATGACAGTCTGTCTTGCCATACCTATTCCACTTATTTTTTTATGTAATTTAATATGGAAATTACGATGTCAATACAGATTCCGCAACCAAAATATTCGGTTAGAGAATGTTTACCGCTACACAGCCGTTGAGTAAATATCTACATATACACAGATACTACTGAGGTACCTTATACAAGTTATACAAATGCTGCATGGTTGATGGGTACAGCCGAATCCTTGATTTCCATAGCATACGTCTAGATACCTATTTACATAATACACGTATAAGGAGAATGATGTAGGTAACAACATTTTTCGCAAAATTTGATTCCCGGCAATTTTGCGCTCGGAATAGATTATTTTTGCGGGGTGGCGGGAGACGTTACGGGGATTCAATTTCAACCCTACAATTTAAATATTATGACACGCGATTTTATGAGTTACGCGAAATGTTAATTTCGTGTAATTTTCGTAATCAGATGGTAAAATTATGACCGATTATTCGAAGAAGGGGTAAAGCAAAATACATCACTAATTTAATTAAAACCATTCGATCTTACTAATTGAACAAAAAATGTTTTTTTCATTTTCTAAACAAGCTTGTTTCAAAGTAGAAACGTTCACCTAATAAATATATATTCTAATGCCAATAATTTGAATACACCTTACCTCAGCTCATTGTAAGAGATATTACTACATGGAGGCTAAGTTTACTACTTTCATAAGCTATCCTTTTGAGGTTGTATTAGCATAGGTATAACCTATAGGTATTTAGCATTTGACGTAGAGAAATTCGTTTTGATATGAGCATTGGAAGCAATCGTGCGTGAAATGGTTTTCTATCCTTTTTCAAGAAAACCCAACGCGAGATCTGACAGCCAAGAATTTCTTTAATATATCTATATTTACGTATGAATATATAACTAACTACATTACATATTTAGGTGGTGTAAATAATTATTTTTGAGTGCATAAAGGTTTATAAATAAAGGTATCGAGGTAGCCCCCAATACCATTTTTTGACATTCGGGGTCGGGACTCTGGGAACGTGCGTGGGGCCCAAGTGCTCATTCTTTTTTTTAAGGAATTGAAAAAAAGTAATACCACAGGAGAACATAGGGTTGGCAGCTTTCTCTCGCAGCGCTTGGGATTCAGCGAGGGAATGCTGCCAGATTTCTAGGTACGATTCCGCGCGGGGGCCTTTTTTAGATGTAATTTCTTTTAAATTAGTTTGGTTGTACTTTAATTATATTTATATACATTTATTCATTTAAAGATTTTGAGATAATTTAAATTAAAAAAGTAAACAATTAAATAACAACCTACATCGAACAATCCCGAAATAGTATTGACAATTTATTAACAAATATGAATAGTAATTTAGTTTGTTTAAAAACCCTGTTTATTAATATTTAATGTCACTCTTTAATTATGTGATAATATGAAATGTTTATTTCTGTGTTGGTAGCTCACTGGGGCTAAGTTTACTAAAAATAAGTATCCTAGAAGGAGCGGCTTAAGTTAGAAGTAGTGTTTACTCCCGAGACAGCGAACATTGTTCCTGTCCAATTACTATGGAGCTTCGAGGCTCGATTTAGACGTCTTCTTACAACGGGCTCCTTGCATTATCCTGACTGGTAACTACTAAAATATTCAACGGTGACAAAAATATCATCGCCATTCATCCTATGTTCAGAGAGGTAGCTATATTATTGACATAAAAACTTCGACTTCATCATATTCATTAATAAACAGTACGTCAAGTTATTATAATTAGGCACAATCTTTTGGTTTTGTGCATATATAATAATTTATTCAGTTAGTTATTGAAAAAAAAAAGATATTCCATTATTTATAAATCCCGCGTAGTTGTTGGATTTTTCATACAGGTGTAAAAAATATATACAAAGGTGTGTGAAATTTATAATTCCCTCAGCGGATTTACGTACACTGGCGATGACATCAAAGGCATATTATTGGCAGGTACTGTAGGCAAGACAGCACGTTTTATTGGACGTCATGTAACAGTTGCTTTAATAGGAGGGAGGGTCTCGTATTAAAGATCCCGGCTACAGTTGTATGAAAGCGCTACCTCATTTAATTTATTGGTAGTCTTAAGCCTGTCTTTAAAATGAACGTCGTCCTGGGACACTGATTAAAATGCACAGGAATGCCGTTCATGTTGCTTACCGAGAAAAGGCAAGTGAGAGTGAGGCAAAGACTTGTGAGAGTCCCTAACCGATGGAATGGTCACTATTTTATTGCCTATCACGTCAGTCGCACATTTTCGCACTTACCATTTTTATTACGAGAATCAGCCTAGCAGAAGTAGTGCGTTCGTTTATAAGTATAACACATATTTGATATTTTCGAGGTCAGGTCAGGTGACACTGGTTCACATTAATACCAGACTGTTCAAGCTCTGGTCCTCATTGGAAATGCGTAACCAGTTGACAATAGACTTTCCCGGATCAAACGGTTTTTGTTCTTCGTGTTAATTTGAACAACAATGTGGACGGAGATTTTCAATCTAAAAGATTTTTGTCCTTTCTCTTCTTGAAGGCTATAAATTGAGATATGTATGCCATGAAGTAACAATTCTTATTATATAAAAACATGTGTCCTATTTGATGAAAGTAAAGGGAGTCTTTATATGTATATAAAAGAAGGCGGCCTCACTGATCACAGCCGAAATTAAACTGGGCCTAAAAACCTGAAATTTTCATCAGAGCTTTGTATCATCACCTACGTAGGCACGAGATAATAATGGATTTTGGGATATTTCACTCCTTAGGGGGTAAACAGGGGTTGAACGATTAAATGGAGGTAAAATTTATTTTTGCGATGGAAACTTAAAACTGTAAACTAGTTCCTTATTATAATAGCAAAAAGTGTTCTACGCTAAAGAAATTTTCAAACCGGAATGTGTTTAATTTTAAATGAGAAATTCCTTCCCGAAATGCATGCAAGAGGTTGAAACATCATATGAATGCAAGACCGAAACTACTGCATCTAGAAAGTTGAGATTTTATGGATCAAATTGCATTTATGATAATATTGTCTTCGGTTGCCGCGATAATTACTCATGAAATAATAATTTCATGCATTTATAATATTAACATGTATCGAGAAGCAACTTTGAAAAATCCTTCTGCAATGAATATTTATACGGGCAGGATATAAATTTTAAGTGATTTTCCTAAAGGATAAGGAAATTTTCCGAAATTCAACTCCAAAGAGTGTTCATATGTTGCATGGACAATGTACAAATATTTAAATGAGAATCTTTTAAGTGATTATTTTTGAAACTAGGTACTAATTGAAACAATATATTTTCAGCATTTTACTGAATTCCTCCTAGAAAGGAATGAATGTGTAAAGTTGTACGAGTTCAGTAACGAAACTACTAAATATCGAATTACATTCATAACATTTACACAAAATAAGAAACGATTTTGAGAAGTTCTATCCCTAAAGGGTTTCACTACTTTCAATATGGTTAAATATTTATACAATATAAAGGTGCTTCGTATAATTATTTCAAAAAATATAAAAACAGTAACAGCGTTTTCGAAATTTAATACCGAACGGCGTTTTAAAGGAGTTAAGCTTACTTAACCTTATTTATTTATTTGTTTATATAGGGAATGCAGTATTTTTATTGTTTTGAACTACCTACTCATTGAAACATAAAAAAAACAGTTTTTTTACAGAATTATTTTACAGAATTCATTCCCTAAAAGAAAGAAGTATACAGTTGAGAGGTTTTATGAGGCGGGTTTAAAACTTAAAATTTAGTCTTGAAACTAACTGAATAGGTAAATATACCTTTTGAGAAATAAGAATGTTTTTTAACGTATTTTCAATTCAAAGTTTCTTTTTTGCGAAAATCAGAAATAAATGTATAAAAACTTTAAATGACAAACAACGTGTAGTGGTAAATAAAGGTGTAGGTAACAAGGGCAAACAGAGGTTTCAGATACTGTCATGGTAGTATTGGAACAAGGCTCTATTATACCTATTTTTATTTATGTTTCTTGCCGTCCTAATACCCACACCCACAGGCAAGGCGTCAAGTAGTTATGGTAAGTGTTTTTCGATGAGCCTGTCCCCATAGTAGTTGCTTACTCTGGGAACTGCATATTTACTTGCTGCCACCTGACCAGACCTGGTCCCGTGCTGGTGTCTTTGGCTCATTTGAGATAGGTTACTCTTACTCTTTGTTTAATAATAAATATTTGTATCATAAAGTTACCGGAAGAATTTTACATATTTTAAATAACTTATAATACTCATTTTTATATTTAATTTTAGTTTAATTATTTACTAGCAGTTTGAGAAATCTAATCTGACTACCGGTCTAGCCTAGTGGCTAGTGACCCTGCCTATGAAGCCGATGGGTTCAAATCCCAGTCGGGGCATTTATTTGTATTATGAACACAGATATTTGTTCCTGAGTCATGGGTGATTTCTATATATTTTTCACTTCTCATGCTCTAAAAGTGTGTCATATTATGCTTGCCAAGGCGGACTAAAGTAATACATTTAGCCTCTTGGGAAAATATGTATACATATTTATGATATACAAAACGTTTTAAATTGACCAACCAGAACACTTCATCTTATTAAATCCACCAATCACGACACATATCGAAGTTAATCGCAACTCTAGATTCTTTTTTGGTGCGAATACTGTTTAAAAATTTGGAATCATTAAAAAAAACTTTGTATAAAGTATCAACCAATCAGACAATACCACAAAATTAAAATTGACCAATGAGGAAACGCAATCAAATTGTCAAAGCATTAGGTCCTTTTTAGTTCCTACTTCACAAGCATTAAAAAAAGTTTTAATCGTTCGCGTTGGCAAACTCTTTGAAGCCCCAATTATATGTTGTCTATGGCATTTATTCACGGCGTAGATATATCCTATCTGTATCAAAGCAGTAAAAAAAATACAAAGACTGCCAAATTAAACATTTTTGACTCAGAATTCATTGCGGGTGAATAAAATTGTATTTGTTAATTGTTGAAATGTTATTTTATCTTATTTTCTCGCAATCGAAGTGAAAACTAGTATGCATAACTCAGGTCTAAACACCATATTACCCCTCGAACAATTTTCCCTCACTTCGTTCGGGAAAATAACCATCTCGTGGTACTATGGCCTACTTTAGCCCCTTGTCAAACAATCTACTATAAGTATGTATATGTATTTATGTATTATATATATCGTCGTCTAGTATCTACAAACACAAGCCTTACTGAGCTTACCGTAGGACCAGGTCGATTTGTGTAAGATTGTTCCGAAATATTTATTTATTTAATTTGCATGTTTTCTACTTAATCCAAAATCATTTTAAAAGTGAGGTCATAGCAATCAAGTGCTTAACCTATAAATAACTGATCCCACCAGTGACAAATAAAAGGCGCTTATTGGGACTATACCTTAGGTGGTAAAATCTACCTAGTAGAATAGATAAATTAGCTAGAGCGTCGAATTGGATCTTTAGTGGTAATGTGTGTTTATAGGCATTCTATATTTGTAATTCCCCTTTTCCCGTACAACTACTACAAATGCAATTCCACGCTCTCGCTAATTTATCTATACTATTTATTTACTACATACAAATCGCTTTAGAGCATTTCACATTGTTTGACGTACGAGTAGTTTATGGAAATTACCAGGTCCAAAAAGGTGCTACAGATAGAAAGAAACAATGCATGTATGCATTCGCTTCCAGTTAGTTTTACTTTAATATATTATTCCGCAATGAAAACTGCTTACAAAAGGTGTAGGCACAGTAAATACGAAGTAGACACGGTTGCAGTGCCCGCGAGAGTAGTCCCTGTCACGTTTAGTCTCTCCCAGTCTCGGGAGGGTCGTCTGAGATCGCGCAGTGCTAATTGTCAGACGTTCAGTGGTGTCACTGCAACTGCTCTACGAGATGGGGCAGTGTAAAATGTGCAGACCGACCGGTGTATAAGAAGTTCTTAATAGAACAGGAGGGGTACCGCGACCATCGAATTTCGTATATTTCGGGCATCTTTCTCTTTTACTCCAATTAAGTTGTCATAAGAGTGACAGAGACATTCGTCCGAAATTGAAAAACATCGTTGTTCGCGGTAGCGCCGCTGGCCGCTTTGTTTGGTTATCTTTACCTTCGGTTTCGAAAATGAATTCTTTATTCGTATTATTGGAACAAAATATACTTAACCCTATTTTTCTGATTTGGGGAAGCCCAAGTTTCGGCTTGGATCACGAAACTTAAAAATGCTCGTGCTCGGGAACTATATGGGAATACGAATACCGTTTCCGCGCGGATGAGACGGCTAATATTTGTTTTACCATTTATTCTCAATTCTAAATGAATGAACACTCTTAAATAATGCAAGTTTTAATAATGTCGGTTGCAACTTCAAACAGATAAGAAAAATCGTAATAAGTAAAATTTTACATCCTTAAAGACATTTTACTCTTAATATTTAATATGCCCTGGAAGTTAACGGTAAAAAATGGCCTACTTACATACATACGTGGTATGAGATGAGGTATTTTTAGGATTCCGTAGTCAACTAGGTATCGTAACGATTATAGTATCTCGGTGTCTGTCTGTCTGTCTGTCTGTCAATCACGCGGTACATCGTAGTAAAAAAAAAAAAATGTTCACCTCTCCTACATTTGAAAGAATACAGGTTTTCCTTAAACATTCTTTGAGAAAGTTAATATTAATTACCATGCCACAATTTTACACAATAATTAACAAGTTTCAAGTTTTAACGGAGGTAGTATCTAGAGATACGACTACTACGGTCGGTACTAGTACGGTCAGCACCCAAATACATCGATACAGATCTTTATATGTATAGCAGTAAAGATGTGTTAAGATATATTTGACCAGTTTGTTTGCTACTAACTATATTATGCTGACTGTACCTAACAACCATTTGGCTCCGTACCACGCTGAGCTTTTAGAATCTTAGTGAAACTTGTAATGGATATACGCGTCTCTTAGGGAGTATTTTGAACTAGTGGATAGTTGCTAAAGCCACTGAACTGCCTAAAGTTACAATAGGAAATAAGCCGTTTGGATGCATATACCTTTATACCTCTATACTACCTATACTATTTATCTGGCTTTTCTAAGTACAAGTACCTGCATTAAGTATGGATTTTTAACTTCCTGTACGCGCTTTGTATGTTTTTCATCGTCAATAACATTAAATTTAACCTCCTTTGTGCCAATGAGAAAGTGACAAAAAAAAATGTTCATGACGTTTTAATTTTTTTGTAATCTTATTATAAAGTGTCTGACTTCCTAGCATAGAAAGATGTATAGGATAGTTTCCATTATTATAAATTATAATCAATAAACCAAGAAGTCATTAGTAATGTTATGTAGGAAAATGTACCTATAAACCAAGAACCCGGATTGCAGACGTCAAGATCAAGGCCGCCAGGCTGAAATGGGAGTGGGCTGGCCACGTCTGCCGCATGCATCCACAAAGGTGGGCCAAACTAGCCACAGAGTGGGTGCTTCACGATGGGCGGCGACGACGTGGTAGGCCAAGACGGAGGTGGCGGGACGACTTGGATTCATTCCACAACGAATGGCCAAAGATTGCACATGACAGGGAAGAGTGGAAATCAAGAGGGGAGGCCTTTGCCCAGCAGTGGGACACTCTGTAGGCTTATTAAAAAAAAAAAAAAAACATTGTCAGACATAAAAGTGTATTAATGTAGGATATACATTTATGTTTTTTTAATGAATGCTCAAGTTTTAGTTTCCACAAATGGCTCGTTGAGTTTTCTGTCAGTCTCTGGGTTATGATCATGAATGTGACAGTTGTATATTTATTTATACATAAAATTAATAGAAAGCTTGTGGCAATCTGTTGGAAGTGCCACGAAACCGAATTTAAAAACCCAGAGATTAGAGTCAGGTGGTTGGAATGGAAACCTGGCTTGCTTTACTGAGTCGTCTGAGTACCGTCAGAGTTATAACTATGCGCCCTATGCGCATGCTCAACGTGCCTCTCCAGGCCCTGATCAACTTATTTTGACTGGGCCAAACTTCTGGGATCGGTTCATTGATGCACCTGTAAACGGTTATAGCATGTTTCAAACCTTACATTTTTAACGGGTATCGACAATTTACAACTTTATTGGCTTAACTTTATAAACACTGAAAATTTAATTTAGTTGCATCGCCGATCTAACTAGGGCAGATAGTTTGCAATATTTATTGTTGATGGAGCATTCTCTAGTTGGCAGTACTAATTGGGGCACGAGAATTCCTGGAAACTTGATTTCCGTTCGCTGGCCGCTCGACCGGCGCACTCTCCTTGAGCACTATTTCTTGCTGCTGCAGCTTCCACAGCGACTCGCGACGAGCGAGCGTAATATGGTGGATACGGTATAACAAAGGTAGTCATCAAAAATGAGTGTGATTGAGCCTCCTAACCTAGTCGGTAGTGATACTACCTACCTATATAGTGACTTTCCCTACGAAGCTAGAGGTCCCCGGTTTGAATTCTTGTCAGGCCATTTATTTGTTATCACAAGCGTTAGTTCCAGGGTTATGGGCATTATTTATGGCTGTAAGTATTTATACGACCTATCTATATTATGTATATCGTCATCCAAAATGAACTGTAGGACTTTTTTATATATTAAAATAGACAAGCTAAATAGGTAATTTTATATTTTAATTTTAAAGGAGGAGGTTAATTCAAGTGAATTTAATTTACTTAATGATGTCAGACATCTAAAGAGTTAATCAAATTTTAATATTTCTGTTACTTGGTTAAGTTAGTTTACATTGACGTAATTGTTGTGTTGATTCAATAAAGTGTTAATTTTCAAGTGACCAATTTCGTACAAAGAAAAAAAGTTTCATGCTGAGATAGAACTATTGATATAGGTCACATGCATATAATATTTTGATACAGTTGAGGTCAAAGATATGTTTACACTTTTGCACCTTATTAGAAATAAAAAAAACATTTTCCTAACTAGTGCGTAAAACTAGTTACAAAACTTACAAATAAAAATAATATATTACAAAGGCTTAAGGTGAAAAAGTGTAAACATATCTTTGACTTCGACGTACAAACAGCACCGTGATACTTATAAAGGAAATTAAGACTTTATAAAGGAACAAAAACAGAGGTTTTTTGTATATACTGATTAGTGGCGGCGTGTTCATAGATCCCGTGACTTGACGTTGTTTCTTACAGGACATTCGTTTTCCTTTGAGTAATAGAAAAAAGAAAAAAGTATTGATCACTGGCACCGATTGTACATACGTAAACTGTAACAATCAGAATGTTATAAAATATCTCACCTAGTTAATCTAACTTGTTTTTGTGACTGCAATAGAAATGAGGTCCATTTTTGGGTCATTTCGGGACGGAAAGGATCCTGCTGAAATTTTTATCCTCAGATATATATTAGAGTCGGGATGAAGGGATAATGTGTCGACGTTGCCGGCCGATGCAAATAGCCCCGTCAACCCTACGATTTGACCTGCGCCTCACCATCAGGACTCCTCCATGAAATTTCAGCCTAAAATAACATCAGCATTCAGAATATATTAAAAATTCAGAACCTGGCAGGTGACCTACTCTCAAAATATCCGCGTTTCATCTGTTAGTATTCATCATGAAATTGTTTATATCAAATGAAAATACACAGAATCGCAAATAACGAAGTAATGTAAATATGCGCTCAACAATTTTGGTAACGGTCATTCATTTGCATTACGACTCGCATTTCCAATCCAAGAGAAGCGTCGTTTACTATATTTATTAAAAGCAACGTCATATTGGTTATTGCTTTTTATTAATACCACGGATATGCTACAGTCAGCAAATAATATGTGTTTTGCCAGAGTTGGGGAATAGACGACAGAATTTAATCTACCAAAGGAATTCCAATTAACGTCGAGTGCTCGTTGGAGTGGATCATATTTTTACTGCTCTTGCAAACTCCACGTTATTTGTTGGAGACATCTTACTTAACAGGCCAACATTAGTTTACTATTTCTCAGTCTACTCTTCAGAAGTGTTAACAAACCAAGGACTTTATTCCTGAGTTGAGCCGCACTTTGTCAATGTGTGAAATAAATTGTATAATTTAGATTTACACATTATCATCTACACTTCAAAGGTTAAATTATTTATTGTTTATCGTGTATACGTATCGTATTCTATGTATTGTCTACGTGTTTATGTACAAGCTTTGTATAATTTTTTGACGAGGTTATTAAGGAGGATACTTGTGTGTATTTAAACTAATGAACTTACACACGTTGTCAGTCTTAGGTGACGAATACAAAAATTTAATAAGTTATTAAAGTTATGAATCATATTTTTAAACGAACTGACACGAATGACCCTAAAACGTCGTTATTTTGCAGGCATTCCGGAATTCTGGCAGGTTGCGCAATCTGCGACTAACTGGACGCCGGCAATTGCAGTAATTTAATAAACACTTCTCTAATCGAGTGTTGCTACGAATGCCGCTGGGACGAAAAATAACGTTAAAAGTCAGCTTTCAGTCCACGAGCAGCCGTACGGACCTAAATTCGAATTCTCACAAAATTTATTTAGCTACAAAACGAAGCTGACCCGGGTCGACTTGGGTTTATTAAATTAAATACTGTTTATGAGTTTATGACATTTGGAACTTAAACCAATTACGGCCAACTAGGCGACGGGAGTTAATGTGAAATAAATAGGAAGTCATAAAATATGATTAGGCCTGATTTAATGAAACCAAGGTTACATAGACACATTTAATGAGTCTCGATGTGCTTAGTAGTATCATATAAATAGGAAAAGTAAAGAGGTTTAGTAGCAATAAGGAAAAATTATTTATTCGATTTAGATATTTCGGAAGAATCGAGTTCGGGAGTATTATAGAAGATTGACGTTGCGTCCGTAAGCGGGTCAGGAAAACGATTCATCATAGGGAGAAAGACGTTTACAGCCGATAGCAACTGATTTGCTTCAAATCACATGCGAATCCGATATTTACGTATTGTAATGTCTATAAGGAATAGGGTAAGTATTTTTATGATCGTATGTGGACGATCTTCGGTTCGGTCCGGATATTGGCCATATCCTCTAGGCTACTCTAATTCGTAGTATTGTAACCGATATAGACATTACATATTCAATAACCTGATCTTTTTTAGTTAAAACGAAAAAATATGAATAAAGTCGACTTTATAAGTTTTATGTCGTCTCCTAGAGGTTAAAACGCAAAATCACAATTGGTTTCAGTTGTCTTTTATCTATGGTGTATGGATATGACTAACAGTTACTTTTTTACGATAGTCGAATATCATTGTGAAGTATTTTTGTGTAAGTTAAGTGTATTTAAGTTGCACTACAAAAAATATCATGTCATGTGAATGTCATAATCTTTGTTCGGCTACTCGAATCATCAATATCATCATACTTACCTTTAACTTAACTCTTAAATACTTTTTATATGCCCTAACAAAGTGCTTTCTCTCGTTGTTTAGTCTTCGGCTTTATCGTGGAGGCATCAGCCCGCGACAGCTCTGCGCGCGTTCGATAAGCCGCGTGCCATCTCGTATTGTCTGAAACTCAGCATTGTCGCCAGAGAGCTAGTTTAACTACATTCTAAGCGTGTCACTGATACTCGCGACCTCGTTGCCAAAATTGGTAGAGTTTAGCGAAATGTATTAACTGTTACGTAACTTTGAGCGTAATCGTTCCAATATTATGTTCCGTGCTTCCGTGTTAGTACCGAATATACATAGAACATACTCTGTCGTCGTTGCATATTTTATTAGAAAAACTATTGCGCTGTGTTACGTACACAGTTTAATTTGAATAGCTTAAGCTTGTCTTGTTAATATGCTAATGTTTTTTATTGCACAGTAAGTCTAAAAAATATGCAGTTACAAAAGGCCGACCAGTTAACCTTTAGGCGAAACAGAGGCGCTACAGCCAAAAACGATACTCTTACTGCTTACTGCTTACGGCGTTAATAATGACGAAAATGAAGCTTCTGTCGAAAATTTCGTTTTTGGTACAAGCTTTTATTGCAGTCTGTACTTTTTTTTGAACAATTATCAACTAATCATCAACAGGGTTCTAACGGGCCTAAATAGGGCGAGTTTATGTTGTGTAGTTTAGGAATTGCTATACCTATATACCGAGCATCAGATCAGTTAAGTGGTATCATAATGTTGCATTGTCACCGATGTTCCATAAGTGTGCTCAATTTAAGTTCAATCTATTAATTACATCAATATATCATAATTGAGTTGATAGATTTCACCCGAACATACATATTTATCTAATTACATTGCAAGTTCAATAAAAGCTTGTGTGTACAAGTGTAAAAATGACGAGTCTCGTGATGTGTTTTTCGCACATGGCAATAACATAAAACCAACAGTAGTTGAGGTGATTTCGATTTGTGCTCAATTTTCAGACACTTTCACCGTCTAGCTTTTTTCTCTAGATGACTTAGGTATTGAACTTTCTAGATGTGAGGAGAGTAGGCTAATACCTACTATGTAATTAGTGAGCTTAAAGTGTATAGTTGTGATTTGAACTATTCAGCCTGTAATACCAGAAACCATAACTCGATCCATTCATTACGTCTTTGACTGAGACAGCAGCCGGAATGGCATCAGGATAATTGTAATAGTCCACGACATGGCCGTAATGACCGATCATTAATCTATGTTTGCGTTCATATTAGCGGGATCTAATAAACATGATACCTGTTCCACGATGAGTTTACTGTATGTGTTGATGGATGAATAATATTGATATTGTGTTCAGGGTATAGAATTTAAAATCTATAAGTATTTCTATTACCTTCTTCCCATTAGTTGTAGACATGATGACAAGATAATAGGAATTAGTAATCGTAGGATAACTTAGCCTACTTTTGGAATGGTTTTTGGTCAAAGAAGCAAAAACGTCTGCTAGCCAATATCATCGATATTTAAATTGAAAGAAAAATATAAAAAAAAGACTCGTAGCGGGCCTCGAACCCATAACCTCTGGATCACTAGCCTAGTGCACTACCAATTGTGCTATACGAGTACCGCTTGGACTTGTAATTTTTTTCTATTTTATCTTTCCTAGTGTACGTCATTACGGGTGACGTGTAGACACATCTATCGAAAGCGTATTGAACCCTTTTAAAGGCATCGGAGTCTCAAAATTTGATTGAGAATTTTTTTTTACTATCACGTCTATCACTTCCGTTGTAGGTAGTAACGGACCGGTACCAACCCGTAATATCTGACTTTACGTAGTTGTTCTCAGTTACTTGTACTGGATTCCGTCTTGCAAAGATTACAATTAGCATTTCTGCTATACAATAGCAATCGTCGGGCAAAGCGTATAGAAAAATTGTTACAATGAGATTTATTTTATCGACGAATCGTTGGCGTTGATCCGGATTATCCGTCAGGCCGGCTGTAAATTATCACTCAGGTTACACCGATGTGCCCTTTGACGTGCCACCCGTTGCGGCGGAAATATAGTGAAACCAATTGCTTTTTCATATTTCCTGTAAAGATACAAAATTAAAGTGAGCAATATGGATAATACTAGTACCATATTTTCTAAGTTCTTAGTCTTTAGTTAGAAGCATATACTCTTACAATAAAAGGTGAGATTAGATCAGAATAATTAGATCAGTGGTAAGCATCAAAGTCTGTAACCGTTCAGTAATAAAAGGAACCACGTGACAATATTTATTTCTTGGTATTTATTGTTTAAGCCAGTTGTAGAGACATAGAGAGAGTTGAAAAACTAGTCGATTATAGGTAGAGCAAGCCTGACGTTAAAGCTGTAAAGTGTGATAAGTAGGATAATATAAAAAAAATGACAGAAAATCAACGGAACCTAATTTTGATCTAGGCCTAATTTGTAGTCGACCTAATAAGCAAAACTACATCGTTAGCTTTTCGTCATTGTGCTCGCTCTAAACGTGGCGTGATGGATCGGAGGCCTTCGAAAGGAATTGAATGAGCTCTCTCCTCTATTTGCAAAGTGATCGATTGACATTTCGTGCTCAAAGCACATGCAGTTAACCAATACTCTTAGATTGAAAATACAACACGCGGATACATAAATGTATCGTAAAAGTCCATATACTTTTTAAACCAAATCTATATTGCTATCTTTTTTCTTTTAAATGAACAGAGTACCGTTGATCTGTTCGTATGAGTTGCTTATGTACTAACCTTTGCGTGTATAAGTACACTATTTTTTATTGTATTTTAAAATACCAGAATTAGTCCGTATAGACACCTAAAACCTTTATTAGTGGAGCTTCAAAACATTTGAAGACTATATTATTTTAAGTTTGTGGCTAAAACAATGCATTGACTAACCGTCGCATTAATGTAAATATAAAGTTTTCCTCAGCCGTAATTGCAGATATTCAAATTGCGGCTAATTAGTTTTTTAAATTTCGTCATAAACCGTTATTTGCTTATACTGCGACTGTAATTTAAACAACGATTTGTTTTATTTAAACTAAACGTAAAACATGTTAAACGTGAGTGGAGCATTGTTTTTAATATATTAT
Source organism: Grapholita molesta (assembly GCA_022674325.2). Classification (NCBI taxonomy): domain Eukaryota; kingdom Metazoa; phylum Arthropoda; class Insecta; order Lepidoptera; family Tortricidae; genus Grapholita; species Grapholita molesta. The sequence continues at coordinate 13,081,171 of CP053124.2, read as the reverse complement.
TCCATTCTTAAATCGTACGCACAGTTACGCAACAATTCGTTCTAAAATTAGCTTTTCATTCGAGTTAACAATGGTTATTTGAAGCTTTCATTTTATCAGCTGTAGGTACAAAGAAAAATAAAACTTTACAAAGGCCCCCTCAGGTGCTATCCGTGAAAAGAATATTTATAAAGTTTTCTTTGTTTTATAAAGTTCTATTTTCTTGTCTTCGTTTCACAGTATTCGCTTAAGTATTTACCTGTGAATTAACGGGTTCATACAGTTTCCTGATAATTTACATATTTACCTATAAAAAATGTACCATGTCCATTAACAATAAGAGGTACTGATAAATATACACTTTACAACTCAATCCTTTGTTTAAGTTGAATACTTAAAGTTGAGATCATTAAAAGTTCAAGTAACCTTATCCTGATTGGGCTTTCCCTCTGATATTTTTAGTATCGTATCCAGCATGCTTTTAGTAAAAACCAATCAAAATCAGCTGTCTGCTAAACCGGCGCCATATTTGCCGTTGTTCGAATTATGTCAGGCAATTAATCAAAAGAACTAAGTCTTATGATGCAAGGACGGGATTTTATATGAATTCCGATGTTCTTCACTTGAAATGCCTACCTGATACTTCCGAATCTAATGCCAGGAGAAAACCAAGCTGCCAAATTTATGTCGATCCGTCAGAATTATCAACTGAATTTATTTTTGTTGTTTAAAGGTTATGTTTAGAAAAACCTTTTATAATTTACTTTCGTAAATTTTTGGCACCCAACCAAATATACTTTTTTAATCAATGAGATTGCTGCAGTGTTTGACCCGAATTAGCTCTTTCATGCGATTTACTTCAACTGAACTGAGCTAGTGTGAATGTAGGTTTCTAGTTTGAAGTGGCGGCCAGTAGCAGGACTCGCACTCGGTAATAAGGTTAACGAGGTAGGTGAAGATCTGCTAACGAGGAAAGCCTTCCGCTTTTATTTAATTGGAAAAAGGCTGGAGTAAAAAGGAAACGGCTGAATCAACTGTATAACTGGGACCAGAGTAGTTAATATTATCTCTCCATAGTACATAAAGTGTTAAAGGCTAGCACGTATCACGCTGTTATACTATGACAAAGTCGGCTGGACCATCCAAATGGTATTCAATATTTATTTGGATTTTACTGTACTCAAGACAAACTGACCCGTGATTGGTACCCTCTTCTCCAACTTTCGCTAAAGTCAAAACCAATTAGACCACCCGGACACTTTTTTTACTATAACTCTATCTTTGAATTAAATCAACTATTATGACTTTGGACATCATAGATACTTCTCTCTCAGTCACATGTAAAACTTTCGAAACTCCTCCGATGCACCCAAAATTCCTAGCAAATGTGGTGTGTATTTCAAAGCTGTAGGGGCCAGGGCATCACTCTATTATCAAAATACTTGGAGCAACTTTGCTATCGTGCCCGTGCGTCTTGCGAAGTTTTATGACCCGAATGAGATAGATTGGGGATCGGATGCATTATTGGCTATTGAAGATTGATTCTATGACTCGGACGGAAAAGTTTGGGATTGGTTATAACTCGCCCGCGTGTGGAGTAATCATGTAGATTGTCGAGGTAGGATAACGTCGATATAGATAAAAATGTATGTATGTAAGTATGTAGAAAAACATCGCTAACTCAATGAATAATACTCGATAAAGAACCCTATTTAGTTACCAATCTGTGATCATTGGTAACTAGGTATCATATTCTTATACATCATGTCCTCGTCACCAATTAGTGTTTCGAGTGGGTTTGTAATTCCGTTATTATGTTATTATAAATTAATTAAAACAGGTCTTTATGACGTCCGTGGCCTGGGTTAAAATTGATATTCCTGCGATGAAATCTCTAACGAAGGTTAATAAATCTTTAATTTACAGGTATATAAATATATGTAATAGAGATGTAGCATTAGGAAACTAAAATCAATATGTAGATGATATTTATAACATGCACTTAATTTCTAGACGTTTAAATTGTCATACTTCTATGCATACTTATTGTTACTGTTCTGAAAAATTGGCACAGTTACTTTTAACTGACAGAACAAGGGACAAGTTTTTTTCAATGTAGTGACGATATTAGTATTTGGCCTTATCGTAGCAGTCTCGTTAATCGGCCACTTTTACACTTGGCAACAGGCCACTGTTAGTTTGGTATTGCTGTTGTAAAATCGCCTCCGCTCACCCAGCTGAGCCTAGCCGAAACTTTGTTAAATCACCGCTCTAATCCTTAGAGTGCAGCTCTGTTTACATTCAAACTGAGAGATTGGAATTATTAAGATAGAACAGAGATTGTGCTGAACTTGTCGGAAGATTGAGTCGGGCCTCATTCAAATGCAGATTTAGGTCAGACATCGATTGACTTCGAACAGTGTAATTAAGAAAGACTTGAAAGTTAGATTGCTTGATTCGTATCCATTCAACGCGACGTCTCATTTTCTGTGAATTGATTATGGCGATCGTTTATCGTGGTTATCTATAAATAGATTTCTCGAGTTAGTCTCGAAGGTTTTATCTCTTTTAATGCTGAATTATTTTGGTAAGTAATAGTTTCCAAACTGCAGGTTGGCATGCGGTGTTTATGCAGTTCCTGCGGGAAATATTTGAGGAAAGTTGAAGCCCGTCGTAGCTACAACTGCTCAGGAAATCACTGCTTCCAATTCAAATGTTTCCTTCTATATATGGGAGCACCTAGTTGTCTAAACCAGGGATTGTAAAACCGGTTTTATTAAATACCTGTATACATTTGACAGACTATTACCGCTAATAAAACAATACCTGTATTCTGATTAGAGGTATTGTTGTCATTTCGCTTTTATGAATACCTTTATGGCTAGACTATTTACGATATTAAATACCTGTATTAAATACCGGTATTCATCGCAATTGAAAGATAAGATGTCAATTAAACATTACTACTAAATGGTTACTATAGAGATTATTTTCTTTCGGGAAGACTCGGATCTATATCGGAATACGATGACCTCCGAACTGCCAAGAATGATCGTATTAAATAAGTGACATTTTCATATCCATTAATATGGAACTTTATTGTTTAGTATTATACGTGAAACTGAAAAATTTAATTTGGCATTAAACAATAAAGTTTCATATTAATGGAAATGAAAATGTCATGCATATAATACAATCATTAATTGATAGTACGGATGCCGTCTTATTTTGATCGAGGTACCTACGAGTTTTTCTGAAGGAAAATAATTTCTCACTATATCTGTAACCTATCTATCTATACTTATATATAAAAATGAACCCCTATTTCTCTTGGTCACGCTATAACTTGAGAGCGGCTTTACCGATTTGGCTAATTTTGGTCTCGAAATATTTGTAGTAGCTCAGGGAAGGTTTAAACGGTAAAAAAGTATGAAAAAAATTAAGTAATATACTAAAAATCGAAGATATCTCTCCAGTACAAACTTTATCAACTCGAAAAAACAGTAAGCGCCGCAGGATTGCATACATCTTACGCGTTTTTGGTAAAATGGTCTTTGCTTTCGCTCGAGAAAGACGGAAGCGCCGCAGGATTTCATACATCTTACGCTTTTTTTGCGAGCAAAATAGGTACTTTATATTATTCCAGCACTAAAGTCGTTAAGGCGATAGTTTCTTACAAATTGTTAATCAATTATCCCTTATTCCCTAAGATATGGCTGTCAAAATCTCTATTGAATGACAAGACATACTTCATCACTTTAGGTTTGGTACCACGAACATCGAAGTTCGTATATTTAGAGCATCTCTCTTTTTCTCCAATTAAGGTTTAAGACAGAGACAATCGTCCGAAATTTACGAATATCGTTGTTCGCGGTAGCGCCGCCATTTCATGTATAATTTTATGACAGAACTATGAGTGTCGGAACAGGGTTGTCAACTTGTAGTGACAAGTACACTTGAGAAGTATTTGTACCTATACTTACTTGATTTACTACTTTTATGTTAAATAAACAGGAATTATATTAAACGTTGGTTCTTTAAACATTTCTGATTCCCACGAAAGTATATATACCTAAAAATGCTACAGCCGTATTTCTTTGAAAATGTTTTGGTTAGTTCCTTATTTCGTTTCTGGGCAACCAATAAATAAGGTTTTTTATTTATTTTACCCATTACCATTACTTCGGGAAATAAAGATGTTAATTCTGCTTCCTTGCTATTGAGTCCGAGATATTTTGTGTTTATGTTATATCATTGCATTTTATTTTTCAGTAAAACGTGAGAAATCTAATGGTACCAAGGTTATACATATACAATCTGAATTTTATACTTTTTAAATTGTGACCTCTGAATCACGTCAACATATATTTTTAATTATTTTACGCGTTTGCCTTGATTATGTTTGTAATTATTTGTCCATTTTACTTAATTTTGTTATTAATTAAATATGTGTCAACACCCCTATTCAGCCAAGGAATATACATACATAGTATTTTTTATTACTATTACTAAGTACTACAAATATTTTTTTCAAGTATGTTTTGAATAGGATAAATCTATATTTGTTTTAATTGGGCTTAGGTTCGCCACCCCTATGGGTCCCGCTGACAATGTGCATGGCTGGCTGAAGTGTCAACTATATACTGTATAAGTAAATTAGTTTGTCATACGACTCGAGTATATTGACACTGACGGCTATTACCGGTAATAGTTTTTAGGGGTAAAGTGCTAAATAGAGGTATTGCTGTCAATTGGCAAAACCGCTAATATATTTGAATATCGGTTTTGATTATACCGCTAATCTGAGCTTTATCGATATAAATAGCGAAATGCAACTATAACCGGTTATACCTAATTTTTAAGCGGTATTAAGAATACCGGTAACGATCCCTGGTCTAAACGTTGGTGATCATATGAGTTACCAAAAGGATCACGTCCGTTACCAACATTATTTATTACCGATATAACAATGTACCAATTTTTAACACAATTGACTTTATTAACAGATTTTTAGGACAAAATTCTAACTATAAATAAATAAATATTCCGGGACACATTACACAAACCGACCTAGTCCTACAGTAAGCTCAGTAAGGCTTGTAGGTACCACGACGATATATATAATAGATAGATACATATAAATACTTAAATATATAGAAAACACCCATGACTCAGGAACAAATATCTGCGCATCACACAAATAAATAATAATTGATTTTAGTATAATGTTATAGGTAAAGTGAATCCAAATCGGGGTGAGTGTGATAAAAAACAGTATGTGTAACACTGAATATACATAGTTTGGAGGGAGGGCCCAGAGAGGGACTCATTTAACATAAAAAAAAAACTAGATCTTTATTTTTTCAATTTAGGCACATTATACATGTATATGCTTATGAAAGTCAAAGAAAATTCTAACATCGGTTCCAACCCTGCTTCTAAAGAAACCGGCTAGAAAATGCGGCGGGGCTTATTTTTTCAAAACAGTGGTACATCAAATCTTAACACGACCACGTAGAACGTGGCCGTGATAACCTCTTCTCTCCTCTCTACAGCCGCGACCATGGAAGTCACAGCAAACGTCGGCAAAAATGTAGGTAACAATACCTGTACTTTTGACGCGTTTAAGTCCCGTTTAGATTTTATAAGTTCTAATCTGTAGTCAGTCATTCTATATTTCTACTCCCGATCCCGTTAGTAGTATTGACCCATTATCACCTAGAGTGTACTTGTACTAGATTTTATTTGACCGACAAGTGATAGCTCTACTCCTTTTAAAGGGGTATAGAGGACTATAATTACTATAAATGTATACATATTCATAGATGTCTACGTTAAAATAGTGACACCATTTTCATTAGCGCGACATGATAATGAAATGCTTATTTGCGGGCTTATCCGTGGGTTTCACGGGCGTGCGCGAGCGTGCACACACGGAAAGTTCGCCGCAGTAACAAGCAATGCCGTGAGGGATCCGTGCCTAATAGAATTCCAGAGGGATGCTCAAGGGGAGAGATTACAGTCGGTGAAGGAATCGAAGGTTCTACCACAGAATTTAAATTGGCTCTCATCATTGTTTATTATGTATCAATAGTATTACACTTTCTGCAAAATATTAGTCAATTTTGGTTGGAATATATGTTATTTTGAATTCACGTGTCCTTGAATGAAGTTTTTTTTTAATATACCTTTTTATTTTAATTAAACGTTAGTTGATAACAATATGGTGGACATACGGGGTTTCTATAACAAGATACTAGGAAGTAAGCCGACAAGTATAAAAAAAAACTGAATGTTATAAATGAAGTTTATGTTAATATAATTATTTAAAAATATTTATATACGTATATATAATATTAAAGAAATTCATATATTGTGAAAAGATAGGGGAATGAAGGACGTTTGTAATCCAAACTGTATAAGGTTGATTATAAAAAGTCGTGCGTGATAAAAAGGCGTCACAGGGTACCAGCAGAGCTTCCTACCAGCAACAAACACGCCTTTATTGTTAAGTAACGTTTCACTCACTGCTCTCGCTCTCTTTACTGCATAAGAAAATATTTACGAAATATCTCCTTTGAGTGGGCTTTGCTGGAGCGCCTATGCGTCTTTTCTCAGGCGTAACCTACTGAAAGAAGTTTTATGAATTTATGTTGGTACAATGCAACATAAACATAAATACAAATTTCTCCGTTATTGCGGACGTATTTTCTTCCATAAATGTCAACTTTTACAAAGCAACATAACGTCGTCGCGTAAAACCCAATAACTTCATTACAACAATAACAGAAATCATTACTTCGAGACATTATTTACATCTGGTGCTGATATTGTAGGAGGCCGATTCGTTAATATAAACGACTTAAGAATATTGGGAATTATATTAAACAAGGAAAATAAACGAAAAGCTGATAACGAAGTTTCAACATTTGAGTGACGTTTATATTTTAAAAGGCAACGTTCTTGAGTTGCCGGCAATTGCTGCCGCCACTTATCGGATTTTATCGTGAGGGTCGACAGATAATTGCTTAGACATCTGTCAATTCTAGTCAAGACTTTATAGACTTTAGTCTACCAACTTGACAAAGGCGGCAAAGTTGTATAACAAATTTGTCTAAGAGGAACCATAATATTGACACGTTCAAATAAAATCATTATCTTAGTCGAAGTAAACGTACTTTCCCAAACATAGGAAGTTATTCAATATAATTTTACATGTAAATAAAGAGCGTAGCGAACCTTGCGGTCTCCTGGCTGAATAATGGATGCTAACGCTTCTTAAGGTCGGATCAGATTTATGATAAGTGTTCGCAGATCGAAATGTATCTTCTTTTGACCTGATCCTATTTTCTTTTAAATGAATTTTATTCAGCGTCACTTATATGTAGGTAAGATCGAGGTGCTCAGTTGGGCCTTAGTCTTGGGTATCTCGTAATTAATCAATCGGAGGCCACTTTATGATATTATTTATTGGATGACAATCAAGAGTACATATTTATCTAGTAAACTATGTATACCCAAAGTGACTGGCGTTTAGTTACCATATCGTCACTACTTTGAAAAAATCTCATATCTGACACAGATACTATAAGTTGAAACGTAGTAACTCTGTACTCATCCCATATAGTTACGTCATTTTTCTTTAGATTGTCAGAATGAGGAATGAGTTACGAGGTTTTTTAAAAGTAATGACGATATATATTATAAGGTTTCAATTATATGATATTATTATACCATATATATTATAAGAGCCGCTGGTGGCGTGCGTTTTGCAATCCGGAGGTCACAGGTTCAAACCCCGGCTTTTACCTACCAATGAGTTTTTCGGAACATATGTACGAAATATCATTTGATATTTACCAGTCGCTTGTCTTGTCGGTGAAGGAAAACATCGTGAAAAGTAATAATTCCAATAAGGCCTAGTTTACCCTCTGGGTTGGAAGGTCAGACGGCAGTCGCTTTCGTAAAACTAGTGCCTACGCCAAATCCTGGGATTAGTTGCCAAGCGGACCCTAATAGGCTCCCATGAGCCGTGGCAAAATGCCGGGACAACGCGAGGAAGATGATGATTATAAGGTTTCGATTAATTTGAATTTGTTGGTTTTGTCCATTTCCTATTGAAAGCACGCAAACAGTACTGCTTGCTAACACCGAATTACAACATAATATAGTAGTTTATGTATCTGTGCATAATGAAGGGCATTACAACAAGAGTGTGGGTTTATGAAACGAGCCGAAGGCGAGTTTCATAATAATATCACACGATTGTTGTAATGCCTAATTATGTATAGTTACATACACTACTTTATCTACACACATGTCATTAAGTGTTTTAAGATGGGTTCAGAAACCGTAGGGAAATGACTTATTACTAGGGTTACTTGTAAACATTAAAAAGTCAACGAACAAAACAAATGACAACTTGGAACGGCGGCGTTGCGTATTTCGTATCTCAGTAATTTTTTTTTAAACCATAGACAAGCGAATGAACTCCCTATTCTACTGTCACTCGAGTTCAAATGTCGTTCTATTTATATTAAAAAAACATAACGAATTGGCGTTTCGTATCATTGGCTGTTTTAATATCTATAGATACTAGATTAGACACCCCACTTGAATTTGACAGCTGTTCCAAATTTAAATTCATAACCTACCGATTTCAGTAGGTAATGTTAACATTACCTACTGAAATCTTTCTGATGGTTGGTAATGCTGGTCATTGCCTACGGTTTCTGGACGCATTTTAGAGCACTTATGACATGTACGTAGATAAAATTACTAACAACTTTACAAAGCTATAAATTTATATATACATAGCTTCCTGTTTTTTTAATAAAAACCAAAACACTACAAATCGTCCAGACAAACGGTTTACGGTTCCGTGGTCAACTAAGAAACCTTATAGTTTCTCCATGTCTGTTTGGCTGTCTGTCTCCAGCTATGCTCAGAGACCGTTAGTATGTAATCCATGCGGACAAAGGGTTCAATTTAAAAATGTTAAAAAAAAATAAGGATACATCACCTACATACGAAGTGGGGAGTATTTTTTTCGGTCCAACCCTAAACTGTGAGATGTCGTTAAATAGGTATTTGTAAAAGAACAGCTCGCTCTGGAAGTTAAAAAAATTCGTGCCCCCACGTCTAAGTTTTGAACTGCAAATCCAAAAATAAATGATATTACAGCTTATACACACAACACAATATATTCATAACAAAATATGTTAAGTATGACAAAGTCACAGAGCTCAATTCAAACAGCAACATAATAAAGCAAAATAAACTATTATGCTTGGTTGAAAAAAAAAAAACTTACTTCCTGTTCCGTAAAAACACTTGCCTACATTGCCTTGCAATAATTTCGAATGCCGCTTCACTAACAAACTAAAAACAAGGTTTACCCTCTTCGTTCGTCTGCTCGTTATGAATGAAAACGAAAACACAGTTGTCAGATATGTTATGATTATTACAGTTGGCGTTAACAGTAATAAGATTGCTTGAGGAAATGCACGCGGCGTGTAGGGGTTCATCGACCTCGCACTTGCCTCATACCCCCATATTTCTTTTCGGACACTATGCGTAGTGTGCCTAGTGGGGTGTGCTCACGAATGTGCTACGTCGCTGTCCTGTTGAATATGCGGCCATTGTTCTCTTTTTGCAATCTCATGTGTAATCTCGTCCGCTCGTCCTTATATAAACATGTATGCCTTAAGAAAACATCAAGCACATATCCTGTAAGACTCTTGTTGTAGTTTAACTTAAATTGTGTTCTTCTATACACGTAATTACCACGTTCATATTGTTTAAGGTAGTTTTACTTGTTTTTAGGTAGGTGTTTAAATATTTAATTTGAATATGATTTTGGATTATGTAGATTAAAAAAGCTTTCTCTCGAAATAGTTACATTCTATTTCATCACAAGAACGGACGTGTTGTTAAGATTTCCATTAAGACAGCACCAACGTGCTTATCCAAACTATTTATGAACAATTAATGGAGATAGATGATGTTCCGGTTTGTATTATTGTTAGAACTTGTTTCATAGCGTTTCAGCAACACATGATAGCAGCGCACCGCGCAGTTCGCGGTTACACTAAATCAAATAATATAGCGTTGTTAATATAGACATAATACTATGTACTTATATGTGTGGATGTAGGTACGAACTCGCTCGGGACCAGCCACATCCGACCTCTGGCTGTAGTGGAAACGACCTAATCTGTTATGTTTGCGCTCTCTCCAGGAGGGGAAATGTATTTTGTCAACGTAAAGTGTTTAGGTGAGAAGGTAAGCAGGCTGATTACTCTAAATTGAATCCTCTTTGTTGAAGTAGGTGGGAGATTAGACGTAAAAGGTTTTAATTTGTTTAGTTTGATGTCATGTTAGATAGATTGTTAACGACGTGATTGCTATTGACGTCATTGATGGTGAAAATAGTAAAATTGTTTGTAACACCTTGGCAGACGGCCTGGCCATGGCCTTACCCACGGGCCATGTGCGTTACTAATATTATACACACACTCAAATGTATTATTTATTTCAAAACAAAAAAATACCTACTTCATGAATGATGTTAATATATCTAGAGTATATAAGTAGATAGTGAATCTCGTTTCACGCATTTGTAAACTATAATATATTTGCCTTTAAATATAATTTTATTGCACTGCATCGCGGCCATCGGAAGGAAGTAATTTGATGAAGAAGCACCGGTCTCAATTACTCTGCATTCACGTGGTAACGAGCGCGGCGCTGTATGTGCGCCTTTCAGTTTGAAGCTGGCGGCATTTGCTTTCTGCACCGACTTCAGTGCTTCCTTTAATATGATACACGTGCATCTTAATATTTTTTTTCTACTCGCCGACTTTGATCTGCCAATTACGAGAACATAGACATAAATATAATACTTTTCGATATCAGATTGTCTATGATACATCCAACTCAACTATAATATTCATAACGATACGTCCTCAGCAAGCTTCGTGGCCTAAACACGGTACTCGACTGAAAAGCTCTGTATTATAACACGATTGTATAAAATACTATTATAATACTAAATGTGACGATGACGAGTATAATATATTAAGTCCATGATTTTTCTTAGTTTTGTCTATTTTGATTTTTGGATTTCTATAATGAAGTTTTAGGACACGATATAAATTAAATTTTCTTTAGCTCATCCATCCTTCTGGATGCCAGAAAGGATGAGCCAGGAAGGGTCCAGATTATCGAAACTGTTACATAATGTTCCATAATCCACTGTGGATAGGTACATCACCTTTGAAATAAAAACATCTTTACGATATGATTGATTGCTGCTAAAGTTGGTAGCGCTTGTCTACTAATGTTGCGTTAATATTAATTTAAAGTGACTTCACAGTAATATAAAACAGTTAACTTGAAATAATAACCTGATTATTCCAAACTGCATAAAATGAGATTGTTACTATTTTATTATACTTGACTTTGTATAGAAATAAATCCCGGTAAAGAAATCACATTACTTGTAGCTCATCTTTAGCATGTATGGCTAGACATTAATTTGTTTAAAATTGTATGTATTCTTAATTTCAGACATAAAAGTTATACAGGTGATTTATTTTGGTGATTTCTGGGTCATGGAATAAGAAAACAATTCATAGGTGAAGCTAATTATTTTAAACATTTTTTATCACCTAAAATTATAATTATTTTTAGATGGTAAGTAGAAAAAAAAATTGCTTACTATTTGGTCACCCTACACAATATGTCGTCTTGTCTTCATATTGCTTGTGTCAGAATGACCATGGTGACCATGATTTGGTTATTTTAATTGAAAAAACAAGAAAATATAATTAATGTTGTTTTGATCAAATACAACCACAAGATAATATTGACCACGGCCCAGTAATCATGCTGTATATATTTTATTAAATTCATACAACGATTAAGTATCTATCCTTACATTTTTGTTTCCTAACGGCGCCTTAAAGTGCCAACTCAACTGATTGTAGATCTGGAAACGGTAAAAAGTAAAACTGCAAAGTATTTTTTAACTATATTTTTTCTATGAATGTAATACCGCTAAGAATTGTAGACAAAAATACCTACGCTCAGAAGCCTCGTAATAAATATTTATACAGATTTAGAAATATAATGAAAAAATATATATACACAATAGTGACCCCTTGCACAATCATCTCTAACATTCGTTTTTCCTATTTCTTAATAATAATTTATTTGCTGGTTTCATTAGAAGCTAATTGGTGCCGCTTTAATAGACTGAACAATTATCGACTAGCATTATAATTCGATATACAGAGCAATTCATCACACCGTCCATCAATAATTAAATTATTGGAATCCTTTCTATATTTTGTAATAATGATTAGATTTATAAGCGTTTTCAAATAAATTAGTTTAGAAACTGCCTCAAATATTTCAGCAAAAAGTGAAGTCACTTATTCAATTGTTACGAAAAATCGTCACATACGAATCATGAATATTAACTTTACAAGTCCTTAGTATTTCTACATGTACTAGTGGTTATACCTACTCTTTTCAGCGATGTATTATGGCAAAATCACTCACAATCCAATGGAGCGTTCCTAGACTTAAATTCCTAATTTTTAAACAGCCAACCACTTTTGCGGCCTACGTAACTTCTGCATACCTAGTATGAAAAAAGTAAACAGCTCACCACCTTGTGTAGGCAATGATAATATCTATAAATATATTCAAGTAAGAACAAATCAAATTATTTTTTATGAAATATTTTGATTTGCTTTGATTTTTAAGTAGTAATACTACTATATAAATTAAAAGTTGAAATAGATGACATATACTTAAGAAAAAACGACGAGGACCTCCGGCGTCCGAGACGAGATTCGAACCCGCATCTCCAGCTATCACGACACGTGTGTACGAGTGGCCAAATTGGTTAAGGCGTCAGCCGCGATAGCTGGAGATGCGGGTTCGAATCCCGTTTCGGACGCCGGAGGTCCTCGTCATTTATTCTTAAGTATATGTCATCTATTTCAACTTTCATAAATATATTATTTTCCCGATACAACCAGCATACAACTAGCCCCTAGCAAATAGCAAAACTTATTGTGAAATAATGATAATCTAAACTAATGCAGCTGCCGTAAATTATTACAAACACAACCTCGTGTATATAAACGTACAATTTCTCATTTGCGTGGCCAGTACTGGAGAAAACGCCACTGGTGTGATTGCAGCCGCCTTAATGACGAAAATCAGTTTGTCAGTGGAGTTCGGTTCGCCCGTGACGCGTCAGTTTGCGGCTGTTTGCGCCGAGCCCGCGAGCCGTGGCCGTAGCAAATTCGACGCTTACCTTCAAAGTCCTTACGTGTAACTTATGCATGAATACTGGAAATATTACCTTTTTCCCTTCGTATACGACTACTTTTCGAAAATCAGTTGGAGTTGGAGATATGACTTTGGGAAAGTATGCTGCTGAAATTGCCCTGCAACATTTTCCCTCTCGTCATATTTTGTAATGGTTTCAAATATTTTCCTACTGTGACGGAAAATGCAACAAGCGTTTGCATCTAGAAACAACTTATTTGTTTCTAAAATCGTTTGTAAGTAAAATATTTACCAACCAAGTTGATGGGATTTCTGTTATACTAGTTTTAGTTCTATAATTATTTTTATTCTACTTTTAATAATGTAGGTAATTACCATCAACAAAATTAAATGGTCACTCATATGAATATCCTGAATTTCTATTCTTATCCGTATCCAGCTCAGTCTAAACTAAAGCAGGACCATATTCGGTGAGACGACGAGCGAAGTGGGGAGTGTCGAGTTAAGCTGAAATTAATAACGCACGACCGGAGTGACCGCTGTCGAGTCCGGCAAAGCACCGGAACCTATAATTTTTAAGCTATCGACACTTACTTGACCCTCAGTATTTGTTTCCATAACTTCTTTATTTTGTTTAGGTATTAAGGTAGCGAGATCTACCATAAGTGTATTAACGATCGAATTTTCATATCATATTACAAAGAAACCAGCATATACAACCCACACAAAATTCACTAGAAGTACAAAATATGCTGCTAAAGTTGATTTGATTATCATGGACACATTCTTTATTCCGGTTCTATGTGCAATAGCACTTGCAAGGAAATTAATTTCGTACAGTCGCCATCAGATACTCGTATATATCGGAACATGCACTTTATCGCTTTGACAATAGAGATTTGAGATATTGTTCAGATATTTGTGACCACCTCCACAGCTCCGATATATCTGATGGCGACTGTACTTATATTTTACCTTTTTCAATACGCTCCTGCTCCTAGTTATACAATATCACCTATGACTATAACAATAACAGTTTTTGTACGCGATGACTGGTTTAGTCTGAATAAAGCAACTAGGTCTTACATGTACGCTGTGCACGCTCGGATATTTATTGGTATTTTCTGTGCCAGTCCAGTATATCAGTAACAAGAAGCATGCGTTACAGCTTTAAGTGAGCGGTTGTGGAGCCGAGTACGACTCCTGTAGCAAATCGCCAGAGCTAAAAATCCCCGCCATTATATACTTTGACCATTCTTAACAACGTCGGGCTCTTCACTGTTACTTCACAAAATCTTGACTTATTTTTATTTTTAATTACTACTACGCTTTGCGGTAATTTAAATGTTTAGGGCAAGTACAGTCAGCAACATATAGATAATAGCCGTCAGTCAGTGTTGTCCAAACTTATCGGAAGTAGGTATCGTAACACATCCTTTCTATTATACAAATAAAGTACCGTTATATTTGGCAACTTTGGCTGCAAAATAATAAAACTAAGAACAAATCAAATTGGTTAAGGCGTCAGCCGCGATAGCTGGAGATGCGGGTTCGAATCCCGTCTCGAACACCGGAGATCCTCGTCGTTTTTTCTTGAGTACCTATGTGTTATCTATTTCAACTTGCAACATAATAATTATTTGATACTGACTGTACTATGTGTTTTTATCCCTTAGGTCGCATGGTCCGATTGAGTAGTCCGATCAATCGGAATACGAATATTTTTTTTTCCTGTTGGCTCGATTAGTCGGACTATAAGGACATTGGAAATCCTGTCAGTCCTACTATCGGAGTAATGGGATTTTAGAAGTTCGTCTAGTTCGATCGATCGAACTACGAGAGCTTGAAAAATCCTCTAAATCCGATCACACAATTTTTATTTTTCCTGTTTGTCCGACCGGTACTTTTATGGTTAATTTTCAACATCTCAAAAGTGTTTTCTAACTTTCGACGCGGAATTTTACTACCACGAAATAGTGATTTCGAGGAAAAGACCGAACAAATTTAATAATCTTAAGAACCTTTATTCTCTTAAAACAGCTCATGGATTTAGACTGTTTTTAACCGACTTCAAAAAAAGGAGGAGGTTATCAATTCGGTTGGCATGTTGTTTTTTTTTTTTTATGTGTGTTACTTCAGAACTCCGTCATTTATGGACCGATTTCAAAAATTTTTTCGTTGTTTGAAAGCATCTACTTCAAGGTTGGTCCCATTGTTACCAGATTTCATGTCCATACTGACGGCCCTTTTTTATACGTTTTATTTTTATGGTATTGATGCCCTTTATTCAGTAGTACGCAACCACCTTTACGGCGTAAGAATACAATTTCGTTGTGATCTATTATTTCCTCCATCTTCCGTCCGTGCGGTTCAATAAATTGACATTGATCAGATGTTGACATAATGAACTGACATCGCATCAATTAAAATATAGAAAAGTTTATCAAATGCCAGTGTCTAACTGTCTAGTAACGATTTAAGATTAGATAACCTTTATATGTCATCCGGACTTAGGAAAATATCAAGTCTACCGGTTATGTCCGATCAATCGATCCACCAGGAAGAAAAAACGACCTGTTGGTTCGATCGATCGAACTAGACGAACTTCTAAAATCCCATTACTCCGATAGTAGGACTGACAGGATTTCCAATGTCCTTATAGTCCGACTAATCGAGCCAACAGGAAAAAAAAATATTCGTATTCCGATTGATCGGACTAGCCAATCGGACCATGCGACCTAAGGGGTTTTTATTCGCAATATTAATTATCAGTATTTTTTATAGTTATAGCAAATAAAATAAAAATACTTAACAAAAGCATTAATTTCTCCATCAATGGTTGCTGAATTGGACGGGATGGAAATATGTCTAAGGTAGAATAAGTAATGCGCATGATACAAAAGGCGAGGCTTAGCGCAGCTCAGTCGTAAAGTATTTAATTGATATAATTGGCGTTTGGGCTGCCATTAGCGGGGTCTTCGGCTCTCCGAGCCTTTACAGAATAACGCATTTTTTCATCACCCTTACAAACGAAATCCACTTGTGCCTTTTTACACGGCTCCCTTTCAGGGATGTTCATTTATTCAGGGAAACCCCTTTTCACAATTCGGACGCAAAAGACAAAAGTATAAATGTGGCCTTTTTAACAATCTGCCTGATAGTAATATACCCTTAATATTCTACGATCTAGACTAAAATTATTTTGCAATACTTAAAATATACAATTTGATAATTTAACACTCAAATATCCTTAATGCGTCTTATCTACTAAAGGCGAATTCTAACACTATTATCGTATTTTTAGATAGTATTACTAAAAGCACGTAAAGTAAGAGCTATCTGTAAGCAATAAATAGCCGTTCATGAGGGCGGTAAGAAACAAGAATTTTGTGGAGAACAGTAATAAAAGTATTCAATTGATTGCGGTGTGAGACTGGGCACGGGCGAGGGCAATTCGGGACGGCCAGGCCCCACGTGCAATACAGATGAAAAATGGCCACTAAATCACGGGCAGCGTTTCGAGAAGGCGATTTCCTGCTCAACTACAACGAAATAAGCTGCCGGGACGTCCCGAGAGTCTTCTTTAACCATACTATTCGTAACACTGCTGCTATATTGTGTTGGTCTATTACGTTACGTCACTATAAAAAGAAAAACATAAATCGGATTATTTTTTTCAGACTTCTAGTTCTTTTATGTTCTAATAACCAAACTCTCATAATCACCAAACTTTATTTTATGTTCTACAGATACATTTTGGTTAGTGTAATTTATTGTTGTAATCGTCCCAATTTTTCTGTCAGCTCAAATAACTCTCTCTACGGCCATTAAATTTCATTATCCATGTGCGTGCATGATACGATTATCTTGTATCTATGTATTTATACAACACTGCAACAGTAATGAAGCTGTAACTCTGTCCAATTACGTTAATACTTAATTTGATCGTGTCTTACAATTAGGTACCTCTTAACCTTTATGAATGTGTGTCACAAATAACTGCGGCAAAATTGGATAGCGAGGGGAGCACACAGGCTGGAGCTGGAGAAGTGACGATAAGGTGGACACGGAAATGAGACAGTCGATGGAGATAAGTTATTATTGCTGCTTGCAATGAATACCAGTCTAGCACGGACGAGGGCCATTCAAGGCTCATGACACAAGTCACTGCAAGCGATAACCACCCCAAAACTATCATATTACAGCGACAATAACTTCACATGACTGTTATCCCAAGTTGCCACACTTTTATAAAACAGACAATACCTAGTTGAGAAAGCATTTTATGCGTAGACATTCACTTTGATGGTATGCCTTTATCTTCAAACATTACGGCAACAAAAGCAAAACGTAGTGAAAATAAATCGTCTATATTTGCAGCTAGTTAAGGTTCTACAATGAAGTGTAAGTTATTTCTTCAAAGCTTATTGTCTGAGCACGGAGGTCGGAGTGCGTGCTGGCTAATTAGCACTAGACCTAACAAGCATTTTCACGATGTTTTTCTGTGAAGAACGGATTACGTTTTAAGGCGACTTAGGCTTGCGGCTGTTGGTAAAGCTCACAGTTATTATGTGGCACCATAAACACTAGATAAATAGCAGGAACATATTCAGAAACGTGAAATATATTAATAAAATTATAGTTAAACCTGATTATGTTTTGTCCCCTTCTAACTCTTCCGGTTTCTAAACTTTAAAACGAGGTGAGGCTCGCAATGCATTTTTGTTATAATTTTGATGCAGTAAGTATGAAATACGGTTAAATGCAATGCAAATGAACATTTTTTGCTTTCTGACGCTGCATTCGTCTCGGCGAGAATTAAACCGTGCAACTGAAAAGGTTTAGCATGAATGAAAGCCGTTATACGTTTACAATGCAACATCAGAAAGTATCCTTTACGTAAATGTTTAGTCTGTACCTTTGTTTTACACGTTGAAAAACCAAACGTTACTTTCTTTAACAGGTAACAACCGGAAGGTTTACATTTTATTATACAAAATGGATTGAATGCCTGCTTGTATACGCAATAGAAGATTACAGCTTTTAACGCGAAAATGCTGCTTATAAGATATAATTATTTATGTTAGAACAAACCCTTTATGAAACACAGAGTTGCAAATAAATTAAATCGGAAACAGCAAGCGTGAACGCAAATTGCAGAGAGATAAATGGAGCGGAACACGACAAGAAATGTCGGAAGGAAAATCTACATTTGCCTACGTAAAAACTACGAACATGGTAAAAGCACCTCTGATCAAGAACCAGCTATACCTACTAATACATAGATTATAATTATACTTAAGTACTCAAGTAGTCTAGTTTGCTGACTATTCGTTTCTAGTAGCTTAAAATTTAGAGATCATTATCAAATTGTTGTAATTTTTTATCGGCTCAACTCGTTTGGCAGTAACATAACCACAGCGGCACATGATAGCGGTATCTACTGCATGATGTCATAAGGTCACACAACTCGCTAGACGCCAAAACAAGACACACGTACATATAGGCAAGTGATTACGTAGACGTCTGCACCGCGTCTGTACAGGAAATGGCTCGCAGATGAGCTGTGACAGTCGAAAGCAAATAAACGTAAATATACCGTGTTTCCATACATTGACTCATTTCCTAGGACCGGATTGAGCGGGTGTGGGAATCGTTTATGTATAGATGTATATAAACCAGGTAACCTGGCACGATTCCGTGAACATCGAAGTTCGTATACATCAAGCATCTTTCTCTTTTACTCCAATTAAGGCGTAATGAGAGTGACGTAGACAATCGTCCGAAATTTACGAATATCGTTTGTCGCGAATTAATTAATTACATAAAAAATATTTCATTTACCTATTTTCTATTTAATTTGTATGATCTGTTTAATAAGTACGTATGAAAATTTTGATGTATAATTTGTAACCCTAATAAACTAAATAAGTCTTTTGACGTAGGACCAATATTATATGCTACTCTAATATACTTCAATAAAAGTTATTTAGCAACTCGTGATAAAGTAGGTACATATTTTCGTACACATAACAGCAAATCATTTTGTTACCACTATCGACCCAGGTAGGTATTATAACCAGTATGTTACGTGTTGTTAAGCATATTTGATAGATTCTCATTAGTTTACAGGACATGAACATGGAAACCTATTAGAGCAACTAGGACTGAAACCCAAGAGCGATATCATTAGATTCAAACTTATTTATTAGTGTAGTTTGCACATACCTATCGAGATTCTTAGTTAATTTGTCACAGTAAGAAGTAAAAGCAGAGGGTGAAACTTATGAAATATGTATTTTCCTTGGAAACTGACGCATGAATAATGCGCTGGCACCTCCGAAATATGTGATGAAATACAAAAATATGTGAAGTCACGGTGTGCGCGACTTGCCTTAAGGCCATACTCGTACTCTTAAACAGTATGAATGGAGTCACAGTTACATTTAATATTGTCTGAAGTGTGAAGTGGTTCAAATGCCTGATGATTTACCTTTTGGTTTTGCTGTTATTGTTCTTACCCTTAAGAATATTTTTTTGTTTAGTAAGTACGACCAGTCAAAATCAGTTATTATTTTTCTTTCACATTGAGTGGGTTCCTCTTTTAAGCAACTTAATGCTTGTGTTAAGTGGTACCACTCTTCCACACTTGTTTCCTATTTTTTACTACTAATACCCAAAATTCTTATTTGGAAATGATGAACATGTAAGTAAGAGTATGAGACCATTTATTGAATAAGAATCAGAATTATTTATTTCATCATTATACATAGGTACAATAATTGATGTTACAATGATATATTTTCTTAACACTATTTTGCCACTTGGCATACGAAAATTATATGTCATGCTTATTTAACGATCTTTAAGAAATAATTTAGAACAAAATAATAAATTTACATGCAATAAATAATCAAGTAGATGGAAAATAATGTCACATTGCAATATTAAACTGAATGTGAAATGATTACATTACTAAGTGCGCCCTTTGTAATATAAGATTTTTCGTTTGTGCAATAAAGTTTCAATAAATAAATAAATTACTGAGGGTTTCCGGGAAAACTCGATAAGTCGAGGAAAAGGGATTTCAAATTTAGAACTATACATGAAATAAGTTAGGTTGTTACTTCAATGAAAAATTATATTGATAAGTCAAGAACATTTAAAAATTGTTGAACACTAATATTTTTTATTTATAAACAAATCAATTTTTTTTTAAATTGCTAATAGTTGTCTAATAAACTGCGATAACGCGAAGATATTTATGCACCTACTGAAGTTAAGGTACTGGTAGTTCGGTAATTCGGAATATTAGTGCAATTTCAAGAATTAAAAAAATAGGTTAAGATAAATTCTAAATGCCTTACTTGAACATTTATTATAGATATTAAAGACAATCCCATTAAGTCTGTGCTTAGACATATGTTTGTAGTAGGTTTACTCTTGTTTAAGCATGTTCTATCAAAAAATCGCGTGCCTAGAAACAAGTAACCATCGGATATTATTATTCCCCGCGTTTATCATGTTAAACGGTCGCCGCGAGTGGTCGGCGCTTCTTAGAAAGCGGGGTAGTGGGCTACCCTGAACCACTGCCCATTAGCCTGCCGAGTCTACCTGGCCCTGGCCTTTAGCGAATATCGAGCCCCTGTGAGGCGAACGTTGTTCAACCATTATACCTGTGGCCGTGTAGTTTTGAGCGATATAGGAAATACGAGTCTATTGGTATTAAGCTCTACCTCGTATACAGTAGGTGCGTATCATGATTACCGTTTTAGATAATAATTATTTTGATGCTGGTTCATTAACAAAGTTACTGAAATATTCGATTAGATACTAACATCTATTAAAAATACAGGATCATTCCATGATACAGTTGTACTTTGTACTACGATATTCATACAATAATTTAATAAAATAAAAGACGGTATTCTTCACTAACTACATTTATAAGCTAGAATGCTGGTTATCCGAAATGTTCGGCTCACTTTTGTCGACTTTTGGGATAAAACTGTTGTATGGTTTTTCACAAAGTTAACCCAACGCTTTAGTCTTGACCACTTTAACTAAGATCTCCGGCAAAGCATACCATAGAATGCAGAGATATACGGATCTAGGGATCAAGTAATTGTGGAAACAAGCTTTCGGTCGCGGCTACAATATTTTGTGAAGTAGCTTGTAGTTAACTGCGGTTACCGTCAATCAGGCTTATCTCGCTCGCCCCATCAAAGACAAAAGCGCTATCGCCATTAATAAATAACTATATTTCACGGGTCATTTCTAAATTACTTTGTTTCTGCTCTAAGCAACGGAAGTGATTAACTATTTCTCATTGATTTCATGCTTCTTTTATTTTCATTCTTTGGCTAATTCCCATGTTTTTTCTTTGTCTGTAATCGTTGATATCAAGGTCTATATACCCTTCATGGTTTCATCCGCTACTTCGCCTGGTTTAAACTTTCTAAAACCCTTATTAACAAAAAAAATACAAGTTATGTATATGTGTTATATATAAAATACAGTTCAACTATGCTTGTATTTGTCTGTAAGTACCTAAAATTTATAAATTATCCTAATGTCAAATTCTTTCATTAAATATGAGTAATGTTTATCTCAATTGTACACAGACAGTCCTAAAGTTATTTTGTCATTTTATATAATTATACTTCCTACTTGATTTACTAATATACATAGTATGATTAAAGGAACGCTCAATTGCAGGTTTCAGTGTGAGTATGTTTAACGGAACAGGAAACATGTCCCCTTTATTTATGGAACACGAGCATCTGCGTCATGTATGAGTGTCTTATTGGATCATAATCACGCTGGGAAATTGTCTTGTTTATTAAACCTTTAACACTTCTTCCGACTCCATAGTGAACTCCACACTCCCTAATTAACTAATAAAAAGAAACATAAAAGCAAAGCTTACAAGAACGACTTATGTTGTTAACATTTTATGTAGCGGGCTCGCTCAATCTAAAGAAAATCTCTCGTTGAAGATTCCAGTAAGAACTTAATTAATGAATTACAAAAATGATTAGTCTATAGGAAAACATAAAAAGAATGCTAGTGTTATTTGACGGAAGAAAGTTTGTCTCTCCAGAGTGAAAGAGCCTCCGCCTGCCCCGTAAGTGGTGTTGACAGCCCCTCGCTGACGCCGCAATAAAGACTCCATCACCTGTCCCTGACAGCGAATGACTTCGCAACATAGATACTCATCCGCTAGATAGGTTGAGCCGGAACCAAGAAAACAGAGCAAAATCCTCGAAGCCGGCAACTCGATCGATTGGCAGAGAGGACATATCTAGCAGCGTTGTTGTTATTTGTTCTAAAATGTTCTTCTTAGTTACCTCCGATCAAAAATGACTTGAATCTGTCAGTATTAATGTTTTGAGCAGTAATCACAGAGTAAAATATTTAATGCATATCCCGGGAATGCACGACTCTATAGAGTATTCGTCCACGGTGTACGTGATATTTGGTCGTGTATGGTTGAAATGTGCCTACACATGGTGAGCTCGTAAGTAAGCACATTTACATAAGTACTTACATATTTTGAACAGGGCAAAGTCCACTTCCTAATAATGTATTTTTTTTATTTTCTTTATTTTCAAGGGATAACAAACAACTATACAAATATATTACAACTTAAGTTACATCAAAATAGTATAGATTCATGTACAGCCAACAGCAAAATGTAAGAAAATGGTTCTTGATGAAGATGTAAGTCCAAACAAGTCGGCGTCAATTATTATTGGGTTATGTATTGCCAACCTAATTGAGAAAGTCGAGTATCTATAAATTTATAAATAATATTTCGGTTTTTTTGTGGATAAGGCAATGGCATGTCACTTATTGTGTAGGTATTATTGTTAAAAAAAAATTAAATGTTTTATAAAGCAATTGGGAGGGGAAAATTACGAATAAAATTAAACTTTTAGATGTCATAAAAATTAGTAGGTAAATCTTGTTCATTAAATGGTGCGGCTCGCACTCGCTCTCGTGCGCTCGTCGGTACTCCTATGTCGAGTTCATATGCTCTATCTCGAGGTAAGCAGCGATCTATGATTCGCAGTCATACACAACGCACCCTCGCCGTGTATCAACCATATTTATGAACAATATTTATCATCCATTATTATGCAAGGAGTGCGCTTTACTGATAAGACTCTATTACTTCTTTCAGCGGCTGTCTCTGCCGGATTGTGAGCTTCAAATTTAAAGTCGCCCGATAATAATAACATCTCTTTTTAAAGGTACTGGAATCTTAATTTTTCCCCCTTTGTATTTTTAGGTAATATTGATTCACCGTAGGTATCGAAGAAATACTTTTACCGGGAGATTTAGGTATCACAGTCAGGGATTTATTATTAATCGCGATTTTATCATGTTTTAGATTACTTGTATATATTGTTTTTAAGTTAGTATTTATTATGTAGAGTTGATATTATTACAGTTGGTCGGTTCGTTTTTGTAACCTACGGGCCCGCCTTCGGGATCATGAGAAGTTGTCGAAACGTCGGAGGTATTAAACGCGTAGAAGTCCCGTTTAGTTGTGATTGTATATAATAAAATCCATTTAAACGTGTTTAATACGCTCCTTAACTTTAGGTCCTTAAGTAATTAAGTAAATATTTTTAAATACATCTTTTACAAGCTTAGTTATTTAGTTACATGTATTTTAGAGTTTGGTTCCTAGTACTTCTTCTATGTAGCTGGTATACTAGCTGGGATTAAGTAAGGTAGGTATTAAAGTACTACTAAGTAAGGCAAAGATATTATAATTTTAAATTTATATATTTTAGTTTAGTTTTAGCGTATATTTAAGTCTTATGAATGATTGATGGACTGTAAATACATATGTATATAAAAAGTATATTTGTCGACTGACACTTCGTGAAAACAATAAAAGCTTTTATGACTTCTTGTAAGTATCGTGAATAACAAAAGCTACTCAAGTTGGTAACCGAAATTTTTGGAGGTGTTTTTTTAATGTCTTTCGTATTTTGCGCTGTGTGCTTAAGGTGTACGAGGCGCGCGCACTGCCGGCCGGCGGCTGCGGGCGCGGCGCGCGGGGTCTCATCCTCGCCACTCGCCACTTGGCGCCCTCGCGCCGCTCAGTCAGCGCCTGATCGCGGGGGACCAGCGTCGCTCCGCCCGCCACCCGCGACCTACGGGTTCGCTAACCTTCCCCATACATCGCATCTTACGTGATATATCAACAGATACATTATTTAAAACAAAAATAAAAAACAATCACCGCCTTGTTCAGTGAACTCTGCGGAGACCGGCTCCAGACGCGACTTGTGATTGTTTGAACTGACAGTGCGCGTGTTGTGCTTTTCCTATCGATAACATAACCTGTATGAATTCAAGGGCGCAGAAGCATCTGATTAATCGGTTTTTTGGAACTAGTGCTACAGAGCCTTTCGAGCGAGTTTAGCCTCGGTGTGCCTACTTGTAAAATATAAGTGGGCGTATTCGAAAGTTTGAAAATCGATCGGGGTGACGTGCGTGCGTGGGATTGAGTTTATGTAATCTTTGTTTACCTTGGGAACATGCACTGGGCTAACTAGGCTAGGTGGTCACCTATTCCTTGTGCCGTGCATGCCCACTGCGGACTTCTACAGGACAGTCTAGCGCGAAATAACGGTAAGTTCCTTCCTTATCATGTAGCTTCATATATTTTTTAATATATATTGTAGCTGTTTGAAAACAATTTGCTGTAAACATACATAACATAACACTTATCTATATTTGTTTTCTGCTAGGTATATTATAGAAGATTTAAAAGTAACTAGTAATACCAAATTTATTATTTACTTTCCTTTTAATGTGTTTATAAAACGCTATGAAGTTTTAAATAACATGATTATTTTATAGATATCTGGTTAGGGGTACAAGGCACCTACTTACTTAGTTCATATATCTATGAACCTTCAAATAATCTGTACACTTTAGACACATTATCGTTTTATTTACGAAAATATACAAGTAGCTTTTCACTTTGAGGTCAATAAAACCATTGCTGTAATCCGATTTTGGCGATCAACGTGTGCATAAATAGAAAGGATTTCTCAGTATCGTGAGTATCTACGCTGCCTACAGGTGAGCGGGGAACGCTCCTCGGTGTGGGCAGGAAACATGAAAGTATCATGTCGGATAATATGCCGGGAGCTTTAATGGAGGCTTTCAATAGACAAAGCTTGCGGACTTCGTCTTCTGAATAGCAGCAGGAGCTGCACGGTGACGAATATAGAACCTTGAGATCATGAACGTAAAGTAAAGAAACGATCACAGTAATATTTATAAACGGCCATCATCTGAAATGCTGAATGTTCAAGGATACATTACAACTAGCACGAGTTAACATGAGCCTTTGTCACTAAGCAGCGATTCACAATTTCACACTATGCTGAATAAATGAGTTCGGCGAGCTTTGATATGCAAACGCAACAGGAAATCAAAGACACCTTAAGTATAGATGTGATTAGGTTTACAGAAAACATACTACCTATTAAACAAGGAATAAAAACAATAAATAAAATAGGTACCCAATACAAACATGTCCAATACAAGTTCCTTTGTGGCACGCCGTTATTATCAAGAGGATGAACCTGAAATATTAAAGTTCATGATGCCATTAAAATGTTTGCAATAGAAACAAGTTTACAC
Source organism: Grapholita molesta (assembly GCA_022674325.2). Lineage (NCBI taxonomy): Eukaryota > Metazoa > Arthropoda > Insecta > Lepidoptera > Tortricidae > Grapholita > Grapholita molesta. The sequence continues at coordinate 13,055,209 of CP053124.2, read as the reverse complement.
AAAGACCAGAGGGATGGTACAGGTTTGGGAATATTATTGAAATGCGTGTAGCGTGTACCTAATTTGTGAGAGCAGACCGCTCGCCAATGGGCAGATTTTATAAAGCGAAACCGGTTTAAAAAGAACGTGAGAACCGTATGCTCTAGCTAACCGTACGATTCAGATCAGATCACTTTTACTCGATATATAAAAAGAGGCTATTGGGTTCTCCTTCACCATAATATCGATGAAAGCTAGAAAATCCATGTCCTAAGATTTGTTGATAAGAAATGCACAAAGTTAAAAGCTGACTTGTATAGTACGGAAGCAGCTTTTTCTTTCAGACAGTCAGTCCATATTTCATGAGCAGCAGACGAGTTACAATGGCGTCGCGATGAGGTCGACGGACGAGCGCAATCCGTCGGCTTTTTATACACCCCATGTATGCTGCTGATACCTATACTTTGTTTTAAAAACCTCATGGTTCAACCTAGTATATGACTATATGACGCACTATTAATCGCTTACGAGGGTTACATAAATGGTAGGTACGGCATTAAGCGAAATCGGAATTATACCACGGTTCCTTAAACAACAGGCTTGTTGGTTCCTTTAATCTTGTGACTTAGAACTGCCAAGCTTGCTACATGCAGATGCTGAGTAAGTCAGGGTTAAGTTAAGTCGACAGTGCAAGTACTAAGTCTTACTTACTTAAGTAGGAGAGGCGACAATGCTTGGTGATCGATAATAGTAACAAATACAAAAGGTTAGGTTTTGGTATCATGTTCCATTACATCATTTCCGGAGAATAAGAATCTTGATGTTTTAAATTGATATACACTTTTTAAGTAAAACTGTAGTTTTTATCTTAGACTATCCATAGTTTTCGCATCAAGTTGAATTATTTTTAAGGCGCTGCATACATAAACTAAAGCCAACTGACGACTCCTTTTGGCAAGGCGCGTAACGGTCGCTTGCCCGCTGTGGCAGTGTTGCGGTCTCCACACGGGGTACTCATTATAATGAGACGTTATCCCCAACTTCAAATAGCCCAAATAAAATACTTTAATTTGGCAACGGCTAACGTATTTTAATTAAACAAGTAGGTATAATAAGTAAACGGTTAGTTTTATTACCGAAGTATTTTTATATGCTTTATTTTGGGTAGTTCAAACATACCAAGTTAAGTGCTGTACGTCTCAAGATAGATAACCACAAGCGAAACCGAAATAACTCTCAAGAGCATCATTGGACCCGAGGGAAATTAAAACGAATTACGTATGCACATCAATATGTTACCTTTGCGTTTACACGTGCATCTAAATAATAGATTGTGCTTAGATGTTTTTTTTTATACAAGAATAACCAGCGTTTGACGTCAGTCACACCTAATGGTAAGTATCGACGGGTCGAGGGTATGGGCTGGTTCAGTAATAGCCTATTCACTCTTGCCTTGAAAAGACCCAAATTATATATTTCCGGGAATACAGACGACGGGAGCGAATTCCATTCCTTAGCATTCCGCATATATATATGGAGAAGGTGGAATAATCGATCCGAATAGAAGTTTGTATTAATTTAGCAATGCCCAGAGCTTGAAATAGAAGTAGCTGCGTTCATATTTGTAAACAATCGCTGCCGGCTGCTGACGTTATGAGTTTTGAGTACCTACATGCGTTGAGTCAGAGTAGTACGTTTACGTAGCTACCTAGAGTGATGCCATCACCTAGAATGTTCTATTTTAAAAATGTATATATACACTTAAACAATAGTTATACGTACATCATAAGTCATAAGTGTCATAACTATTGTTTAAGTGTGTGTGTGTGTGTGTGTGTATGTTTTACGATCAGCATAAGGTGACAAATGCGAGATACGAGTGGTCGAGTGCGAAATCGATAACAATAGAATTAAGAAAACATAAGTTTATATTTAATTTACAGTGCTGATAAAACTAATAATAACGAAAAGGTATGATGATATGGTTGATATAGTATAAAATATCATTCGTATATGTACGTGGAGGAGTGAATTCTACACTACACTGATGGGGCCATCAGCTTGTTATCTGTTGAAAAAATATTATTCATCCCGACTAAATTCATATTCAACTTGGTTTTAGCGCATGAGCGGTAAATATTTATGATAATAAATAATAATAACAGGTAATTTTTTTGACTTCTTTTGGCAAAGGCAACGAAGTTCACAAGATATTTTAGCTCAGTTAAACGACTAGATGCGTCACGAAAGTCGGTTTTCAACTAGTCGCACTAGTCATAAGCAATATGTTGCGACAAGCCTTTGCTAATGCCTGGCAAATGCAAAGACTACTAACGTCCTACACTACCGCCCCCAAGGACCGGCACGCATCGGCATACTTCCTGCTCTATATGACGAAGTTAAATTAACTGAGGGACCATTTTCACCTGTTTTGCAATAAAACACGAAGTGCTTTCTTTATCAGTAGATAAACAACTGGTTTGTATACTTAAAATCTCAGTTTGCGTAGATAAGTGTCGAGTTAGAAATAATAAAAAAAAACGGTGAGTTGGAAATAAAAAAAAAAACCTGAAACCAAACTGCCACCCGTTTTTGACGTTGTAACATCTGAATGTCTTTAAATGCAAGATTTAATTTTAACCACCAAACTGACCAGCTTTTGTTGTAGAGCTTTCAAAAAACGATTCTTAATTTTATTATTATTATAAAAGTTTAATGTTATTTTCAATGTACACAGTGTAACACAAAATTGACCGTACAATACTTTTTGTTTTTGCCTGTCACGTCAAATGTCCCTGTAAGAAGAAAATGTCGCCGTAATACTACGAAATAACGATAATATCGCTATTTTTGGTACACTGACGTCACGACTAAACTTTGAGGTCCAATAAGTTATCTATATTGGCATTATTTTTTAAAGTCGTAAAACAAAATTAGATTAGTAAAGTGAGTGGAATCGAGCCTTGCATTTAAATAATAAAAGGCACGCTGAAGGTATACATACATACAACGATAAACTAAACATCAAATACTTTAAGCTTGTACATCATGTTCACAATCAACAACGTTCACAAAAGGATTAAGTGATTTGTTATACAAGAGTCGTCGGACAGTAATAAACGAAATCAATAGTTTTTGGGGTAACCACCCTACTATACGCGGTTTAATAGGGTGAAGGGGTCGAAATTGGATAAACTCATCGACCAGATTTAGCTTAACCGTGGTGTTAGTTTCTTGATCACAGTCCTTGTTTTACCAGTTTTTGAATTTAATAACTTATTGCATATTAAATTAAAAGTAAAAGTGACGAGGTCCTCCGACGTCCGAGGTGGAGGTAAGGTGAGGGATTGCATGCTCTTAGATACATCTGAGCAACAATCTGGATATCAGGAAAACAGACTTCGTCGTAATTCATCACGTTACTCGCGTAACATTGTGATCGTGTGTTGAAAAGCCAGGTCTGTCAGAATGGGAATGGGCTATTATAGTAAGGTGAATGACCTATGGCCTAAATTTAGGCGCCTCTGTTTTAGGTTTCTTCACGAATTTAGATTATTAGGTACTATAGGCTGTTATTTCGTAACTGACAGAAATGGCGCAATGTAATTCCTTGTCCGGGCCGTCAATGTCCACGACATTCTGATACAAAATAACTGAGCCCCACGGTAAGCTCAAGAAGGCTTGTGTTGTGGGTACTCAACCAATGATATATATAATATTCAAATACTCCAACTCCAAAATTCAACATCTATGACTCAGGAACAGATATCTGTCCTCATCACACACATAAATGACCTTACTGGGATTTGAACCCAGGACCATCAGCTTCATAGGCAGAGTCACTACCCACTAGGCTAAACCTGTCGTCGAAAATATGAAACTGGTTTAGTTAATTTTGGATTGGATAAAACTGTCTTGTCTTGAGATACAGTTGTTTGGTTGGATTAACACTTAATGACACGAAAGCGAACCAATTTGATGCTATTTTTCTTTCGTTTCGTGACCAAACAACTAAACTTACAAACTCTGCACTATAAGGTCCATAAGTTACGGGATAAAACGATGACCGCCGCTGGCCAAATCTCATTATTTATGGCTCAAAGGGTCTTTCTACCGCTATCTTTGAAAAGGAACCTTTCACCTAGCCAGGTATTCTATACCTCGCAGTTTTTAAGATTGAAAAAACATCTATCTTAAAAGAGTGCAAACTCTGTAGGGAGCTTTTGTTTAGTTTAGTAAGTACCTATTTCGATATTTTATTAATGCTTTATGTTAGGTTTTTAAACTCAAACTCTAACTCAAACGTATATTCAGTAAGTAGGCCACAAGGGCACTTTTACGAAGTATATAATTTTTTTTAAAGTATATTAATTGGCCAGGTTCAAACTAGTGCAAACGAACATTTAGCTAGGATATACGAACGGGACGGTCATACAAGTATAGATACGGCGAAACTATAAGGGTTTCTAGTCGACAATGTAACGGAAATTGTAAATGAATTATAAATGACAGGTTTGAGGTTAAGGAATATACCGTACTTTTACTGGCAAAACTACGTCCATCGAAATTAAAATTTCATATAATATAAACCTCATTAATATGTGTTGCCAATTGCCACAGTTAATTAACTGTGGTCATGCGTCAGTTTCAGTTCAGAGATCATATGTTTAATCAACGTAGGTCAGGACTAGCCAGGTTATATTGAGCACTGACATGGAGGTTAAAATAATTACGACAATAATAACACCCATTAACCGGTCGCACAAACATTCATTAAAAAAACTACGCAGAAGAAGAGTTCCTCTCCTGCTCGAAATTTCAGTAGAATCAGTTAAAATCAATCCTTGCCAGTTTAATTAATTATTTAATAATTAAATTTAATTAATTATCTATTCTTGTCGCCTTAACACTTAATCTTACATTATTGTTTATTCTTATAATAAAAACAAAAACTAGCCTTTACTCGTATACTGCTCTCATTTTGGTAAGCTAGATATATCCTAGATAATTTATACATACATGTAAAATCTATGATAGGTCGCTAATTGCAAATGTGAATGTACTTATTCCATAGACTTAGTATACATAAATTATGAATGAAGTAACACATGATTTTGCAATTTAATTGTTATAAGTAAATTTAAGTAATTCAAATTAGCACATCTTAGGATTATTTAGACCGAGACATACCGGAACCGCGAAGCGCAGTCGAGCGCGCAGCTCAAGGTCGCGCACGCTTAATAATGATTCATAAACATAAGCATGCATAGATTAGACAAGCATAACTCAGTTAAACTTGAATAACAAACATATACAAAAATCTCTGTACGGCCGTCTGGTGACAATGCCTCGTAACCTTCGGGCACGCTAAGAGCATTTCTTAAATTCATAACATTGAATATGTAAGTCGATGTCTTTTCAAAAAATTATCTAAATTGGCTAAAATTTCGGGACTCTTTAAATAATTTTGTTATCGATCGATAAACGGACCATATACGCATGTAAAACCTATGAACTAGGTTCTACTAATTGATTAGTAGGAGGGCACAAAATGAGAGACTTAATAACACCATTATGCAAATTATGCAATATCTGTTTATATGCTGTCAACATCAGCAAGAGCGCCGAGAAGATATAATACCGATTCTCAATTTCGATGATTATTAACCCCAAATGAATTTAACTTGCCGAATTCTGAAATAATTATTGTAATTAACTGCCAGGCGACCCGACTGACTATCAACGATTCATTTGATACAAGGTCATTATTTCGTATGCAATCCAAATATACTCGCTCGTATCGAATACATGTTTCTGTGTTAATTACCATCACTTACACTTACACTCTTGTGTCGCAGTAATGTAAAAAAATAATTTGTCACAGAAACAATTTCTACGTAACTGTAAACACGTCACAATTAAATGTCCTTTTAAATTACATTTCGGTTTAGCTCGATACGTGCTGTCTATAGGATAATAGGTACATTTTTGTTCAATTTAACCAGCATTAACTGCGCTGATCCAAATAAATTGGGCACAACATAACTGCTAATTATAATTTTAATGGGCTTTCTTCTTCTTATTATAGAAATATCTACCTACATCTGATCTTTCTGATCTTTGGATAACAAGATTCAGTCAATGTAGCGTGACGCAGTAACGGGCAACAGCTAACGTCGACTTAACTGGACAACGCAGTGTAGCTGTTATTTATAGTATAGTTATACGATAAAAGTCGACATGATCGTACAAACAAAAGAAAATAAAACTAGATAATACTTTCAGTGATCAAATGACGTGGCGTGGCGTCTGCGTTGGCGTAGGATTTATGCTTATATAATATAGTTGCTGTTAGTACCTACTAGATTTGCGATGTTCAAAATTATATACATACAACATAATTGTACAATGACGCCCCAGAATAGGTAATCCAGCACAAGACGAGCAGTTGCGTGACTACATGCAGTCTATTGCTCCAAGATTTCTCCTAGACCTTATAAAAACAAACCAGTTTGAAATTTCTTTTTACGTAGACACCTCCAAATTAGATCCAATGAACTCTCAGTTTACTAGTAAACTATCGCGCAATTTGGTATTGTTCAAAATTGACAACTTCCTGAATGATTCTCAATTTGTCACAAACAGAACATGCGATTGTCAAACTGTCGAGTGCGTCATTTTCCGAATATGGTGTGAAGACGAAAGGCGTTTAGAAAGTGAAAGGTGCATTAAATACGGGACTAAGTAATGCGAATGCTGAGTGCATCACTACTGACGAACCACCAATAAGTGATCTCCGAAAGTAACTAATTTTGCTAGAATATATTTAACTTGTTCAGACAAATGTTAATATAAGTAGCATGGAGCACAGATATTTATGAAACATAGGTAGAAATTACTTACGAGTCAAAATGTATTTTTTTACAGTTGATCGTTTTCTAGATATAATGCACAAATACTTCAGGATAGGTTTATCATTATGGCTATACAAATAAGCTGATATTTATAATGTTATTCAGATTTTTTTTTTGACAAGTCTAAGCGGTACTCGGATAGCACAGTGCACTGGGCTAGTGATCCAGTGGCTGTGGGTTCGAGTCCCGCTTCGAGTCAAAATTTTCTATTTTTCTTTCGATTTAAATATCGTTATTCAGAATATTTAGTTCGAGAAAAAAATATTTTATTTTATAACCTTCTTTCCAGTTACATATTTAGATGTTGAATTTCTATCCCCGTTCTATTCCCGTTAGCTTGCCGTCTTCAGTCCTGCAATTTAGGGCCATTCATTGTAAGCGTACCTACATATTTGTTTGGTAATACGCCCGCTTATTGACAAACATGTAGATTTCCTTAAGCGTTACTTTTACATGCATTACAGTTGTCTATTTTTGAATATTCTCCAATCATGTAATTTTGATTTGTTGTGTTTTTATTTCTGACACCATTTACACCTACACTCGCGATTCAGCTGAACAAATATATACACACAAATAAAAAGAATCCGGTTGCAAATTGGTTCTGTTTTTGTAAGAATCTGTTGAAAAAGTTACTTTGCTTGTCAAGGATAAATGGCTGAATAGGAGCAGCGTCGTTCAGTGCGGTGCGTATTAGGTATCGATCTGGCGAGCGCCTCAGCTGCGCCGCCCCACGTTTCACGCTTGTCGACAATCGCAACACGTTCGCTTACTCGTTCTGCTGCGTGGCCGATCTCGTTTACGGATCATAACATTCGATACAAATAGGTCGTGTATTTGATAGGTTATGTTATGGTGGTAAATCAATAACAAGGGACAATGAAGAATGTGACTATAGTCGGTGACATAGAAATTTCCTTGTTCGTTTTTTTTTGGTATAGATATTAATCATATCATCATCATCATTTCAGCCACAAGTCGTCCATTGCTGGACATAGGCCTCCACCTAATATGACTTATCATTTTGGGAGGTACGTAGTCGCCATGCTTTGCAGGCGAGTTGGCGACCGCAGTAGCTGTAGATTGGGTTTCGAATGACGCTGCTGAGTTTTCCCCTAGTAGCCTCGCCTCTTACGACACCTGCGGGAGTATATGAAGTGGTGCTATTCTAGTCAGCCGGCACCAATCGGCACATTCATATAATTATGTGTATTCACCGCACTGATATAGGTACATAACTTATTTTGTCTTCTCATGTATTTTATTTGTTCGTCATGTAGTAAAATTGTATTTGTAGTATCAAAAATACTTGTACATTTTGAATAACATACATTTTTATAAATAAGTTTTGTTTCACAAATTCACAAAACCCAACAGCGCGCTGTTATATTTGTCTACCAGATCACTACCCCAAGATTCCATTTGAGACATTAAAATTACTGATATATTTTATGCATATCTTATCAGCACGTCACTTTTGTAAAGCAAATATTGTAAATGACTATGAAGGTTGGTTCAAGACATCCATATTCATATTATAAATGTGCAGTTTGAAAGTTTGTCGGGACCTACATTATCCTTTCAGAGCGCTAAATCTATTTATGGACATGAATACGTTTATATAAAGTGAACCCTTCATATGTTTTCACCGTATTTAACTAGTTCCATGTGAAGTAAGTTTCGGGTAAAATCAAGTTTATTCATCTACTGTTTTGGTATTCGGTTCGGATTTCCCGGCTTTGACTTGGAAGGGCTAATCGATATAATCCGATAACATCGATGATAAGCAAACCAGGTTCGGGTCGAGCCCGGTGGCGGTCGGCGGCAGTCTACTCCGCTTGCACAATCACCAGATGTGCCTGACTCACGGCGTGTAGGTGTTATTATTATCATAACATTTAATCGAGTACTATTCGTTCACCAAGAAAATATCGTAGTAATATAAAACCACATATATAAAACTACATTTGTTGTCAGCGCTGAATAAATTATTATTAGGTAGTGAACAGAAACGCGATGGTTCCGATGGAAAGCTATGCAGTCAGAGTGGTCATAGTTATATGCCTACTTATAATATGCAAGAATGCGTAATAAAAAAAAACCGCAGCTAGAAAGTGAATTTTTCGTAAATACTTACCTTACTTGCTCATAAGTCAAGGAACCAACAACATTGTCTATAAACGCACGTTATACGTAATATGTAGGTAACTTGCTAACATGCTATATCGACCGTGAGAAATATTTGCAGGAAATTGCTTTACGCCACCCATTACTGTCGTTCAAGTAACAATAAGTATCGACTTCGTAATATTTGGCGGCACTCAGATTTTAAAAGTCTCATTGATCTGCCGGCTCATATCATCTGTCACTTGTAAACCACGCGTTTTATAGAAACCAATATTGTCACATGGACAAGCCCGACCATAATATACAGTGTGTAAGTCTAATACGGGCGAATCTCTTAACGGAGGGTAGAATAGGACATAAGAAATATATTTAGATAACTTTTGCTTAGAAATGCAATAAATTTTTTATCCATATAAAAAAATTCGGCCCGCAATGTAATGCAACACACTCGAGTTAGACACTCGTTGACAGTTAGTTTCAAAAGCTTATATCGTGTAATGTTCGCAGTACATTACTGCTCAGAAATTTTACAAAAATTAATTACATGTGTATTATAGGTATAATTAAAGAAAAACCTTTTGGTTAATCATTATACTGGTAAAACCTATGTCTGGTTAAATTCTTCGCCCGTATTAGACTTACACACAGTACATATATATTTCAGGACATACTTACGCAAATTGACTGAGCCCTACGCGGTTAGCCATCGCAGTATTCTTGAGGCTTGTGTTCTGGACTAAATACTTAAGTAGATACATAGAAAAATCACTGTCTCAGAAACCATCATTATGTCATCATTCTATAAGAATCGCGCACGCACCAACAAAAAAACACTAAATGCACTAAGACTAATACAATATCATTATCAAAGCAGTAATTGATTTTCAAAACCAGAACGCCGCACATTAACTGCGATTACGAACATAGTTTTTACTCGCATTTGCGCGTTGATCGGTTTCGTGAATCGATTAGCTAGTAAAAGTTTCACGTATGTAACAACGATTCTGATTTAGGCCGTTGAACTAACGGGAGTGCGTTCCACGTGTCGTGCTAGATTATCGTGACCGGCCTGCAATACACTTAATAGCTGGGTGTCATTCCATATGCTACCAGTGGCGCTGAGATTTCTTTTCCTTACCCAAAACAGAGCCAACATGCTCGCTTTTTCTTCATAAGCCCCAGGAAAACTGAACGGGGGGAAAGTAAGCGAAACCGTTGGGAATTGGCTTGTATGGACACTCCGCCGCTGTTAGGTACTGAGTACTGAGCCAAGGATTCTTTGTTGGACTTTTCGTGGCTACTTACATATGCTCATATGTATGGCAAATTAAGTTTTTAAGCTTAGGACGCAATACTTTTTCGCTATAGTCTGAAGTTGGTAGTACCTGTAATATGCTTAAATAATTGCAAACGGGTGACCCCCTTAAACTAAAAAAACACATTAGGTTAGGTTACGGTTGTATTTAATTTCAATTGGCATTGTATATCATAACATAATCTACTTTCGTTATTTTGTTAAACACAGAAGACTGGCAGTCATGGCGCATCATGACAGAGAGCGTTTTCCTATTTTACTAAAGCATATGTACTTCTACAATATAATAAGTCGCTGAAGGAACTGGATGGATATTTTTTAGGGAAGACCACACATGCAAACATGACCTTTTATAATTGTCCTTGACTGCAGTTATAATAGAGCTGTCGTTATACTGGTGCACTTAAGAATTGAACTCGCCGGTGCTTATGATACGTAGGAATACCTATACAGCCTGTAATAGCAACGCGTTTCAACGGGGCGTCATTTATTATTATTACGATATGATGTGATTAAATAATGCACATAATACTTTCCCGTTGCATGTCTGCAAATGACGTTTTCGCCCTTTCGTGATTTGTTCGTTGAATAGATAAAGCGGCTATAACCTCCCCAGAGTTACGTTCACGCACATGAATGTTTCTAGAGATGAGAATAAGACTTGCATATTCTGGGCCAACTGGTCTGGTCTGTGTTTATGAAATCATCATTCTATGTATATGTATTGTTTTGGGCCGATCCTTGTTATCTATCTTAACGTTTGGTAAAGTAAGAAAACACCAATTAATATATAAAAAAGTCTTCCAGTCCCATTAGTATATAACAAGAATCATGTACCTAGTATATACATATTCATTAATCGTATTAAGCATACATTATATTACAGTGATAATAATTACAAAATACTAGTAGTAAGAACTGAACATTTTATAGAAATATAAGGTCAATATATACTAATGTGTAATACATTCATTAATGTGAATTTATTGCCTCTTCAATGAAGAATTCAGTAAGAGAAAAGGCTTTTTGGATTAGGAAGGATTTAAGTTTCAATTTAAACCCACTAGAGGAGAGCCGCTAGGGACATAAAGTGCTATATAAATTATTAAATTCAGTCGCCTTACGCATTCAGTAGCCTGTAATAAATAAATCTAGGTTTCTATCTTCTTGGTATTAAAAAAAACGCACGATATCAATAATGCATAAGAGTACTCTTATACATTTATGAAATTGATATCGTGAGTTTTTTCAGTAGTGAGACAATATCTTTTAAATGCAAAGTATTCGGAGCATCACGCAATGGTCAAATAATATCTCTTATTATATCAGAATTCTTACATGGCCGACATACCACTTGCATACATTACTAACAGTGCGCAGTATATTTATTTCGTAACATAACATTAAAGTCGGCGCCATGAACACAAAAAGTTAATTGCATGTTTTATGAAAATAAAGGGCTCGGAATGTCGATAAGAAGCGTAGCAAATAAGATACGTGAGTATATAACGGCTAAGGGCGCGTGGATAGTGTGCTGGTTACTTCACACAACTCGTATGTTAATTAATTAGTTACACAATCGCAAAATTAATCTTCTCATTTACAACATATTTAAGATTAAATTTCTCTAAAGCCAACAGTTACGTGGTTGTAGTAAATGGCAAATGCGATCGGTCTTGTGGCAGTTTTTCCCGAATGGCGAATATTACCAGTATTGTTTGGGCGATGTCAATTAAATCGATCTGACATGCCATATCTCAATTGGTTCTACGCGTATGATGGCGGGCACTGGCTTTATGAAATTTTGCATTAACGTGTTTGGATGATCTGAGCCCTGAGTGTAAGTTTTTAACGTAACTTTACGCCACGAACGCGTTTGTGTTTCCCTTATAAATAACATTATCACTTACGCGTTCGTAAACGTTTTTTTACGTCAAAAGAAACTTACTTAGAGCCTCTGGTGTAATTTACTTTTTTTATCTAATACATTTTTCAGCAACATTAAAATAATGTATACCTATTGAACATATAGTGATTTTGATTTATATTATGTAACCATTTTAACAAATCATCGAAGTAACCATTGTAAGTAATTGCTATACGGATTAAAATAAAATATCAATCGATATTTCATTTCAATCCGGATAGCAATTATTATCGTGTTATTTGGAAATTAAGTATGCGGTTGTAGGTTGAATTTGTCAGCGGCACCAATAAGCATCTTACATTTAAGCTTTTTTAAATACTACGTCGGAGGCAAACAAGCATACGGCCCGCCCAATGGTAAGCAGTTGCCGCAGCGTATGGACGCCTGCATCTCCAGATATGTTACATGTGTGTTGACCACCCTTTTAAGTAAATAATTTATAATTATAAACAGAACAGTCGTAATCGCAACAATAGAAGTATCGTCGCGCTGGAAACATGAATTCTCCATGACATCATCGGACGGACTATTTCAAGCTGTTTCCTTGATGACCGAAGCGACAGTATTTACAAGTTATCTTAAAATGTGTAAACTTTGATTTTAGTCAACAAGGCGTAGAAGGCGCGGCAAGGTCGATTCTGCCCAATGATATCATGCAGCTACCTCACATCAAATTTTGTCATTACCCACTCCAGTAAATCTTGGCATCGGCATCCATAATAAGCCTGCTTAAGCTGATATTACATTTATACTGGATTTCATGAGGCGACACACTTTTGATAAGCGTTGTGAATTGCCTTGTAACCTAATCAACCGCGCATTTTGAATGTGGCGAGTGACGTGTGATTAACTGACAGAATCGTCGGGTAATGAAACTAATTTAAGAAAATCTAATTAAACGTACTTATAATTGTTACAACTCTGTTGTCTTGTGGACTAATTTGATATAATACAGTCAAAAGCATGTCTACCTCCGACATGAATAATCACAACGTAAACAGTAGCCAGTGCAAATACATTGTAATGATCAAATTTTGTCTTAAGATACGTCGAGAATAGGCGTGATTTATATGTTACAGTATATGTACTTAAATAATATTTAGGTATGATCAACTTTACACTGTGTAATAATATTAAATTGCATGTATACTAGGCTCGTACTAAATAAAATAATATGTGTATGAAAAACTGTACTAAATTAAATCTAAATATGTGAACTACGATTTCTATAAAACTCTTGTCTTACAAAATATGTTCATGGTAGTTACAATGCAGTGAATCAGAAAGACATTGCTAATAAATATTTACGAGAAAATATTACAACAGGTAAACGATTCTTGTTTTACGACGAAGCATAAAATAGATCGATATGTACAGATAAAGCAGAAGGGATTTTATTTTTACGACACTGGATATGCGGACCAAAAGCTGTATATAAGTAATAGAATCGTACTAAATGAAAATAATAAGCATTCACTGATTCATATATACTTTCGTAATAACTTGTTGCTTATAGCCGCTTTACGACAGCAACAGCTGTTTCATATAAACATTTTTTGTTTGACACCAGTAACATGATTTAATTGCATGTTTCTGCCTAGTCATTAGTATGGTAATGGGCGTTAAGGTTACCGATAGCCGGGCCGCGTTGTGTCCAATATTAATGGTTTTTGTTATTACATTGGCTCGGCGTTCATTGAAAGTGCACGGGCGCCATTCACGGCGTGATTGACAAATTGCCGCCGAACCCGGCGAGTGGCCGTCACGCCGCCAACAATGATTAACCCCCGACCTGCCGAACCTGAGACACCTTTTTACATTTCTCATGTGCTACCGCCCGAATAGCACTTAGTACGGTAACATAACGGTATTATAACACCAGCCAGGCCGTTATAGTAAACTTAAATGTACCGCGCAGGATTCAATTGGTCACCTTGGACAAACAATTGCGAGGCGTGGCCTTCACGATCAGCATGCGTAGCAAAAGTATCAGTAGAACATGTAGGCATGTAATTAAAAGAACCGGATTGTATTACATTAAATAATATGAATTTAATACACTTCATAATTACTTCGTAATACTGGATGCCTGTAAGTTTAATATACAGCCTTCGTTCAGTAACGAATTCTTTCGTTGTATTTCTTCTTTCCAATGAGCGCTTTACTCTTGAGAAAGCTGCGACATTTAAATTAAATTGTAGCCTTTGATTCTTATAAGAAGCTTAATAAAGAAGTGATTACTAAGCGTCTTGTAATAATAAAAACTGAAGTGGATCAATTAGTGCAAGGGCTGTAAAGTACATGGTCAGTAGAACATGTATGTCTGATGTACTTTTTATTGACGCTTTAGAGCGTAAACGGCGTTGAAGTAGATTTCTGATTCTGCAGTTGTATCGCATTTTTTCGGTATAAAGTCAGCAGGTAATTAAACGCGTTTATAAAATGCCGCGAGCATAACGTAAGGAATTGGTCGCAATAACGCATTGTGGTCGTGCACCGATGCTTGCGTAACAAAGGGGAGCGTGAGAACTCGATGGTTGCATTACTAATCCACCTTCAATTATTTTTTACTCGCATATTAATAAAATTAATAAAACATTAGGTACATGTGGTTCAGCTTGTTTGCGTGGATTTCGTGTGTACGACATAAATGCGAATATATCCATTACACAAAGCAATTAAAATTTTAAAATGTTGCAACTATTTCACACTTTATAGTTTTCGCTGAATAATGAACGAAATAGATTTCATTCTTCGAAATTCAATTAAACTGTATAAAGATTAAGTTATAAGTACTAGGCGATTGCTAGTATGTATCTACTAGTTCTAGAGGCGTTAAAATAAATACAATTTGAGAAATGCTTAATCACATGTATTCTTAATAACGTCCATACTTCTGTATTATGGCCCTACACAGAAATATATATTGTTTTTAGATACCCTGGTATCTAAACGGAGAACCTCACCAATGCTGGCCGGATTTGTAGGGAGGGTCAATACCGACTAGGTTAGGCCGTTAAAAACCCAATATACCTAAAGGCTAACGGGGGTTAAAACGAATTGTAAGTTAGAAGTATTACATTTATAAAATTCCAAGCAAAGAAGCAGCGGGCAACAGCTTGTAATATAAGTACGTACTTATATTGCACTAAAGTGGTGCGCCTCTGTCTGCTCTGAATCCCATTTTATAATTCTCAGAAGTAGTAAAAGGTATTCGAATGAATTGATTTGTCGTGTGCTAATAATTTTAATAGCACTTTACTCTATAAAGAATCGCAAGCGCTCGTGCGGAAAAACTGTCACGAGAAAATAAAAGTTGCAGTTTGCGATGAGCACTGGAAAAAGCGATATTTTACCTGACAAAAATATTAAATGATTTATTTCGTCTATCCGAGCGTATTAAGCGTTTTAATGTTTTTATCAATCCTGTTGACGTACATAGCGTGAGTTAGTTAATGAGGAGATTTCATGCTGTAATTGGCATTAGAGACAGTGATTGTTTTCACAGTGTATTTTGGCAGATAATTCATTATAAACATCATTTTTAGTTCAATATTTTCAGTTACACGAAATCATTGGTTGTTACAACGAGTATTATACTTATAATTATTATTGTTAAAGGTGTTATCTGAATTACTAAAAATATTAAAAAATAATCTCTCATTCTCAAATGTTTTAGATTATCACTATCAGAAAAAACAGGTAGTTTTCAGTAGCTCGAAGAATAAAATATACATGAATGCAAGAACTTTTACATCCGTAATCCGAATATAACCAGAATAACATACGAGTATCCGATATAGCTGTATTTCCATTGCTCTAATTGACGTGACGGCTCGATTCAAACTAGTATAACTGCAACCTTCGGGTCGGTCTATGAATTACACAAGTTTGCGCTGCGTCGACTTCTAATCTTTTTACTTATTAAATGCAGTTACAGATTGAATGTAGGATAAATAATAGTTACAGTAGACTCAATAGTCAAGTCTTGCATTAGTTATATTATATTAATTTATAATACCGGGAACAATTAGAATAACAAAATAAACCAACTCCCTTGAGACGTCAGCCAAGTTGATACGAGATATGGAATGAAAACGCAAACATATAAGGGAAGGCGTTCGCGGGTGGAATAATGAAGGATCCCGTTGTGCACAAGCGGAGGTCACGTCCAGCGCCGCCCGCGCAACAGTTCGACGCCCCAATACTGCAACATGCAAAATACATGTTTTACTTAAGATGCTCGCAACAGCTAAATTCAATCCCTATCTTTTAAAACGGAAGCTAAATGGGAAAAAATCGAAAAAATAATTATGAAGAAAAATTGTGCACTAAGCTTGTTGTGAAATAGGTACAAAAGAATGAAGTATTTAGTAACTGTTACTTGTTACTCAATTTAATAAATACAATAAGTAATAACCTATTAAAACTTCATTTTGAGACCTAACTTCTAAATTAAATTCGTGTAAGTAATCGTGTATTAGATACAGCAAAATTCTTGGAAATATCAGTGCCTATTATTACTTAAAATAAAACTTTAGGTACTGTAAACCTTTTTAAGTAACATGAATTTAACTCAACGTGACAATAAATACTTTGAACTAGCATGACATTATATCCTATGCTTCACCAAAATAGGCACCGCTTCCCGTTCCGAATGAAAGTCACCACAAAATTTTACTTGAATTAAATTGCTAATTACTGCATATCATGAATATAAAAGGAGAAAGTATTTTGTAATGCACTGACTAAGGTTAATCGGGTGCTGCACCTGCATATTGTATGTACGTCGAATAAATTGTCATTCTAAGCACGCTTTATAAATAGGGAACCGGTTTGCTCCATTTAGGTGAGCGGTTACTATTTTTAAAGGAATAGAGTTAGGTTAGGAGGCAGCTGTTGGTTCGCATTGGCACCTCCATTGTTGCCGTGTTGTTTTTGCCAAGGCGGCACTCCATCTTCGTCTGTGATCGTTGGAGGTACAAAACGAACAAAAAGTGGTCAGTAATTATCTTGGTGCAACGATGGGTTCGATTGTTTATTGCCTTCCCCGCCGGATGTTTCCATTCCGTTCACTTTGTGTTCTTGTTTCCTTTAGAGATGCTGATGGTTATCATTAAGCTCCGTAATCGTAACTATTTTAGGAAATCTTAAGAGCGCTTTTTAACGGCAACATTCTTCTTATAATTCAGTAGACTAAACCTGTAGATGAATTGTATTTAATTCTGGTACGAAAGCTTTGTGTATAATATGAGATATTTGTTTATCATTACTTACTTATTGGATCATTTCAATGTTACTACTTATTGGAAAGTATTACTGTCAAAGAGAAACACAGCATCAAGAAGCTACAGCATCTGGTTACACTTTCTAGAGAAACCGTCCTGAAGTGCCACGTCCGTGAACCCACCACGTCAGTTCAGGTTGTCAACTGGCTGTGTTATCTGACACTTGGATGATTGCAATATTTCTTTTGAGCTAAGAAAGCATCAGCAGTTATATAAAAGATAATTCTGACTAAGCAGGTGGGACAAATGACAAAATTTTATTTCCTAAAATGACTATTGAAACTGGCTAGCGCTTTTGTAGTTGGAGTATGTTGGAAATTAGTAAAATGTGCGAGTATCCATTGATCTGTGGCGCTACCGCAAACACCGATATTCGTAATTTTTGTGACGATTGTGTCACTCTCTGTCACTCTCATGACACCTTCATTGGAGTAATAGAGATAGATGCCCGAAATATAAGAACTTCGATGTTCGCGGTACCGCTCCTGCCCTATGCACCGCGGACTCGGCCTTTAGTTGGGGTGTCGATAAGCGGCCCACTTGCTGTGCGTCCCAGTCTCGGTCACGACTGCTCGCACTTTCTCCTGCACGATTGTCCTATTTAGCACTTACGAAAGACAAATCAAACTTTCATCACAATTAGAAACGAATGATAGTTGCACTCATTCGTACCGATGACTAATGGCTGCCGGCAGCAACAACTTAGACACAATACACTGTGAGTTCTTATCAAAGCTCCAAAACAAAAACAAAAGTGTAAAGGAAATAATATGTTACAAATTATAATCAGGAAACAGAACACGTGCTTTATAAAATTCAACTCGTTCTAAACTCGGCCGAGTGAAACGTGTAACGTAGTGTTTGTTATTGGATTCGGCTGACGCCTCCGGGGACAGTTTTATCTTCAAAGATAACCAGTGCCATCGAGGGCGTTGAACTGTTAGGTGGGATTATTTTGTCATAAATAGTTGCATAGAGGAAATTATTGATTCTCAGAATCTTAAGAATCTTTCAGAACTGGTCGTAACGAGTTGACCATGAAGTTTGTTGAATCATATAATCAAATCATTATTTTTTCTGATATCAAATTAAATCATAGAATAATGCTCAAGAGCTCTTTTACTGATCAATTGGCCTCCTTATAAATAGGAGGCGTAAGGTTAGTGTTATAGATAAATAATGTAATTTATAAAATATCATTGTGTGATTGTGATTTAATTTTATCATAATAGCATGTAAATGTGTAATTATGTATTTTCTGTCCCTTATGAGGTTCATTCACGTCACGACAGATGTGGGGAATGGCTTTGTAGTGTATGTATCGTTACATTGAACTATCAAGTCTCGGTTCGAATGAAGTATGCACTTGTAGCTTGCACATGCACCGTATGCATTTGACATGCAGTCATGCAACGCTAGCGGGGGCCGGGACGCATCCTCCCCGGCTATGCCATGTGTAATTATGTGTTATTCACTCGCTCATTACTCTTATATTGCTCTGCTATATAGTTAACTATCAGCACATTTATTAAGGTTCTTGCGGCTTACTCGAACAAGAACACTTGCGCTTTCGCCCGACACAACTAATTACTGTTGTATAACATATGGAGCATTATTTCACGCTCGGAATGACCGATATCTTTCGGAATGAGGGAACGGCGAGCTGGGAAACACACGAGTTTGACATTTTTAGCCGCTGCGCCGCGCCGCCTGCGCTGCATTTTGCGTCACTTCTTTGAAATGCCGCGCTCGTGGCGCGTGTCGCAACGCTGCTTATATTGTAACTCTAGCCTAATCCTTTAGTAGAAAGCTGTTAGCTTACAGTGAGCTGAAAAAGTCGAACAAATGTTGTGAAATATTTATTACCGTATGAAATTATTATTGCAGCTGCTATACCTAAGTACCTACTGGTATTTCATTTGCTGTATATTTTAAGGTCGTCCTAGAAGGTTTGTTATGCAGACAAAGATTTAATATTTTTCATCGAAAACGATTAATCGAATATAGGTACGATCGAACTTTTATTCATTTCAATTTCATTATTTTACGTGATTTATAATTTTTTTAGTTATTTCTTAAATTATAAAATCCTATAATTTCAAAAATACATGGAATATTATTACTGATAGATCGTATTTTTTTTTATGTAAGATTTATTTTTTGGCTACGACTTGAAAATATGTGAGAAACGTTATCTGTGAAGTGTTATTCGATTAGGTAAGTGTTGGTTGGCGATTTAAGGGTAAACCATTTGGATACTTATTATATTCTTATAAAGAAATAAGGTTATCTGGACATATATTTGACACTTATTACGACTGTTTATTATGTAGGTATCGATTATCGCGCATACAATGATATGAAACAAGTTTAGTTTGCTGGGTAACACAATAAGCATGATTATTTATTCCAGATGCGTATGTTTTTAATGGCGTCAAGTAGTCCATAAAAAGATTAAACGATAGAGATTGGTGGCTGCATCCCTCCGCCATTTGCGGCGAACGATCGAAAGTATAGTTTTTTCATTGCACATCGCATGTTACTAGGCGAGCACAATAATCGTAAAAGTCCCCTTGTCAAGAAGTGCGCGAACTGTCCGCACGGTGATAAAGGAAAATGCATTACTTCCCCTCGGAGGGCGAGTGAGAAGTTTTCCTCAAAGCAGCCCTTCAAAATGGCGGCGCAGGTCATTAATGCTCGGCCCAGGCGCTACCTAAATTTAACAGCCACTTCCAACTTAGTTACTACCTAACTGCTAACTGCAACGTGGAGACAAAGACTAAATTTTATCAGAATGTATATTAAATAAATCAATATTTTTGGACAATCATACGATTTTTGAGAGTCGAGTACTCGACTCGTGATATTTTAAACTTTGTCAGAAACTATGCAATTTTATTTTAGACACATTAATGTTAGAAACTTATAATCGTTACTTTGGTGTGCGATTATGTTCATTCTCAATTTTTTTTTAATTCGTGTGCAGACTCTTAGAAATCGGCCTCTTAGTCCCACAGTAAGCTAAATTTTAGGTACATAAATATTGATGATATAAGTAGATATTAGACGACGTTTCTACAAATACAGGCATACAAGTGTCATATTCATATGAAGTAATAACATAATAAGGTTGCTTCACATAAGCTGTCGCAGATGTCTAATTACTTTTTATCTATGTATTTAAGTGATTTATATGTTTTTATGTGTGATATATAAGTATATCATCGTCACTACTTAGGTAAACGTTTTGTTGTAGATAGTAATATTGTAATAACGAAAGCCTGCTTGAGCTTAATGTGAGACTAGCTTGTTTTATGTAAGACTTGCATTACATTTTGTTTCAGATTAAACTCCTGTGCTTTAATAAATTATCTATATCTGACATTTATAACGAATAACTATTAGGTAAGTAAACATTTTGGTACGCAGACTGATCAGGTCCTGAATAAAGCTTGAGTTGCAAGCACAAATGCAACTTTACAACAATAACTTGTCACAATCCTAACAAACAAAATACGTATAGGGACGTTTCACGTTTCCATTCGATTAGAAGGGTACCTTCCATTTGTACAATATGCATACACCAACTGCACTAATTTCAGGAATATATTCTACAACTATCAAATTTAACATCGCGCACTATTGCATTAAAGGCTAACCCTAACATTTCATTAAATTGTCGAAAGGGATCTGGTTCCGCATACGCCTCTCAAATGTCTGGAACACTATTGATGTTTAGGAATAGGAATGTGACTCGCTGAAACTTGTTTCAAGATGAATCACCACCAACCTATTTATGTATGTACTATAGTCGCCCATAGCTTTCTCGTATCATTTATTCAAAACGTTCGGAGTTCGCGCTCACTTTATGCAAGGTTTAAGGAGAAAGCAAAACATACATAAATCGCGTGTGATCTGTCCCCGCTGTTTAGGTAACTCGGAGGCTATATATCGCGAAGGGCGCACTGTCCGGACGTGGGTCCAATGTCACAGTTGTTGATATCTTCTATATTCTATTTCATTCTTTACGTTGAACGATTCTTGGGGTTCAATAATGAACTATAAATTTTTTGTGTCCACTTAAAATTGAAACATCAAATTCATTTGAATTCCTTGGAAACTTGGCCTTTTGTGCGATATAAAAGTTCTGTATATGTCAAGTCATGATTTAGTCACTCTACAATGCACTTATAAATTTTGTTAATAGTAAAATCTGTTATAAATCTAAATCTAAATACTGAAAGCTGTATATTACTATAATAATATCATTTGTGACCATATGCACATATGTGCCTTTTAAAATGGTGTTTTAGGTATCCTCACTTATAGCAAATTTACAAAATCCAGACAACCCTTAGACTTAAGTATCACAAAAGATTTAACGGCGAAATTTTCACCTTACAAATGAAGATTTTCCCGTATATAGGCGTTACCTATATTAAACAGAACGCAGGCGAGCAATTGTCTCAGAAAAACTTGTATTCGTGCGATCGTCTGTTCCTTCATAGATTTTCGGATAACAAATTCTAAAGTTAAATGGTTCGTCTGAACTGAACACTGAAAGGTGATGGGAATACACTAGTAGATAGTGGGGAGGCTTCAGTTTGGGCAGAGGGCGCGGAACGTGACGAGTTTTTATGATGAAGACAATCATGCCTGTGAATGCGTCCCGTCCTAGCGGTATTTGTTCACTGCTTGTTAAGTTCCTGCAAGTCGAATGTTTCGCTAACCAGTGTTTGAGACCTATAACTATTATGCGTAGTGCAAAGCTGCGCTAATTTTGGTTAGCTATGACAGTTTGACTCGGCTAGATTTTATGAGCAATGTTAATAAGACTCCAACCCGAGTGTATGGCGGCTAGCGAAAACATGTCAGCTGCTTAGAAGTCGTAATAAGGTTAGCAAATAGTACATTCAGGCTGACTGGAATTGATTGAATGCTATTAAGGTGTTCCGGAACAACATATGTCTTAGAAACTGCTGATTAAGTTCTTCGTCGTCCTTTTTCCGATGAAAACTGTGACGATTCACAGTTATAGTGACAGACATATATGTAAAAGTTTGTTTTAAACATATTACTCTTCCATTTTAAAACAAACTTTTACATGTGTACTTATAAGTACATTTAAAAAGTTTACTATTCACATCAATCGTATTTATTTATTACACATTACCAATTGTGGGTTGAATTTCCCATCAGATTGTTATAAATTTGTCTCAGGAAGTGCTGCGATAGCGTTCCCTGTACAAAACGTAAGTAGTAATAGCACCTTTTCAAAACTTTTATTGGGAGTTTTTCATCTCACACGAATAACAGGAAGTTTCTTTGATTGAGGTGTCCCATTTCGTGCCACCATTTTAGTGCCTTTTTTCAGGATTTTATTATATAACTTATAATTTCTTGTTCCTTACACTTTCATCTCGCAGTGTTTGCGTACCCGGCTTTTTATTGTTTTGCGAAACAAATTTCGGGGGCGGGGCTGTAGAAACGAACGGTTCTCGGGGCTGTTATTGTAAGTGCTAGCTAAAGTTAGAGATGCAGTTTATAAATATTGGAATGCGGCTTATATAAACGCGCTCTCCGATTGGGTACGTGATTAGTCGATTACACACCACATGTATTTCAAGATCACAGAGGGTTAACCCTGTCTCGGTAAGCTACGTGAAATGCTGATTTGCTGTGCTATTTACAACATTGTTCTACTTCTCCGTAAATGTGGTACATATGCAAGGTACTTAAATAAATATATTTATTTTATTTATTTATTTATTTTATTTTTTGAGTATTAAGGACATCAACAGCAAATACAATTTATATCAGCTATAAATAACAGCAGCACACATATATTACGTACATATTGTTCTGATAATAGTAATGAAAAGTTGTTCCCGTCTCTTTTATTATCTATTAGTCTTCATTTCCCTCTTAATCCATATGTACCTATATTTAAGTTGATCTACAGCTTAGAAGGATTTAAATCCAGACTGCATTATAACACATTTTTGAAGTTGAAGTTTCTTACTAAGCTAAGGGAACATTACATACATATATTTTTCAGGGACTAGCTTCGATTTAGCAAGAATAAAAAAAATGTTATCTAAGTTTAACTAAAATTAACTTTAAGATGTGAAACGCAAATTCGGTTAATATTTTCTAGGTGAGTTAATTATCTTGACATCCTCATTACCTACATGGTTACGGCAACATCCACCAATTTGATCAGTCAAATGGTTGCTCAACCGTACGTGACGCGCCATGCGCCGGCTCAGCCCAAATACCTAAATAGGTTAATGTTCGCGCGTCGATAAAACTGTCACAAACATCAACAATTTCCTGCACAGTAAGTCAGTTGAAAATTTAATTTGAAAATCATTAATACTACCTCTTTTTTATTGAAAAGGAATTTATGAGGTTAAAAATTTTCGTGACATGGAATAAAATAAATAAACTATAGGTACATCATATTGCCAAGGGCAAACGCGACTAAAAATGTACACAACGGAAGTAGCTAAGTAATGGTACATTTCGATACTAGCGAAAAAAAACTGTTTTCGACGAGCGAGCCCTAGTGAAACGTGGGTGACAATCACCCGAGTCTTAAATAAGTTTTTACACGAGTATCGAACCTAATTTTTCATAGCAAGTGCCTTAAAAGTGATATTTACGCACGCGAAGCACGCGTGCGAAAAGTGCACTTTTTACGCACTAGTTAGGACTACGACTTTTTCGTGTATTTTCCCTGCACTACTGCATACTTAATACTGACATTATATGCGGACAGTAAAACCTACCAATCGGTATTTATTCGAATTCCAAGTATTATAAAAACGTGACACAAATAAGGTTACAAACGAAAATAAATAATATTTTTAGTGGTAATTAGTTCCTGGTACCATTTCTTTGCGATGATGAAGAATTTCTGTTAAATGATTTTGACGTTTTCATCCGAATAGTTTGAATGGCGATAGCCAACCGCTACTGCTCGTTACTACGTTAATTGTCACAATCACAACAAAAACAAATCTTACTCTCCGCACCCTATTTGCGGACATGCCAAGTCTGGTGAAATTACAGAATATTTTCTTAATTGGATGTCGGTCGTGTTAATAAATCCCGTTATATTAAAGCGGCCACGTGCTATAGCGTGCATGCAACTATCCAGTAGCCCCATTTTATATTCCACTGGCTTCATGCCATCAAGTAATGAAACAATCGCCACTAAGACAGTCGGGGAGTTATTGCTCAGCTTATTAAAGTTTTGGCATGTTATCTGGCGTATTTCTGCAAGACAAATCGATAAAAGTTAAAATTATTCTATTGGAAATAAACAATAGTATTTAATACTTTTGCTATTCCCTTTTTTAATTCAGGAATTGTGTCCGGTATTATTAAAAATAAAGTTTTTGGAGTTAATAAATTATTTTGCATTCATATTTTTAAACGGTATTTAGGTATCGAGCTGGACGAAAACGAAGCTGGATGAAATATGTGTAAACAACTGAGTTACCGAAATAGAATCCTGATTAATGTGTATGAAAATAATATCGGTATGAGTTGCCTAGTTTAATTACGTGGTAGTCTATTAGAGCTGTTATCGGTATGATGCCCGGCAATGAAAAATACCGAACCCATTGTCATCTCAGCGTCTCCCAAGGTTGCCCTGTACAGAGGTGAGGCACCAATGTTTGGTTTGTTGTACCTATTTATTTTTCAGGCAAAAGGGTGGGAACATGCAAAATATACACAAGTAAGTTTAGTGAGTTGGCACTACTCGACTACGTAGTCAAAATGTGGAATATAATTTATTGTTAAAATTATTACATTAATTTCATCTCTCGTGAATCATTGTAATATAATATTAATGAAAATGACGGCTTTACTCACATAATGAAAATATTGTTGTTGTAATTTATGAAATTCCGCAGAGTAACACCTTGTGTAAGTAACTGCTACAATCAATTTAGATTTGAATTGTAAGTAAAAAGCCTTGTTTCAAAATGTATTTTTAGTCTACACTTAACAAATTTGGCTTGGAGGCATTGAATAGTTAACGATCCGCTCACTGATGCGATTTTGAACTGAGCTTAGGTAACTCTCGAAACGTTACAATAATTAAAACTTATTATCCTTTAAACACTTAAAGATTAAGTAAATTAAAAGTTAAACTTACATTAAACGGTTTGTGTAAAGTATGAACCATTAAATGAGAGAATTTCTCCGCTCACGGAGCTACTTGCGTCCGTTTACCCGGGCGCGCTTAACGCGGCGTATTCTGCGTTCTCAAAGGAAATTTTCCGCTTATCATCCTTGACACAGTTGTAAACTCCAGGCGCCGGGATCCCACCGCACACAGGCTATCAAAAATAAATACAGCGCGGCGTAAACGCTAAAAAGGTCTTACAATATAACAATTATGTCATAAGCGAGTTATCTAAGATTTCGGATAATTCAACTAATAGATTATGACGGTCCCCCCCTATCCATAACGAGGACCGTTGCTACTATTTACAGTACTAACATAGAAAAAAAACTTTCTTGTCTTTTGGTCATCCTTTACATTTTTGCCTGAATCTAAAAAATGTACATATGAACCGTTCAAGGAGCACTTTTGATTAAGTAGACTTGCTCTACTTGGTAGAGTAATGATACTAGGTATACATAGCCAAGTGCACAAATATAATATAGAAAGGTGTAAAGTCTTATTTGTTTCGTAAATATTGAGTTTTTTTTTTATATATTGAGTCATCAGAGTTAATTTTAGCGCTACAATATATATATTTTTTTATTCATAAAAAAATAATAAGTGTTAATCAGTTTTTATTCAAAATTGGTTTTGAATTATACGAACATTATTCAAGGAAAATAATTGGGTCACACAGTGGGCAAAGAACTTCTGCGTCATGTCTCGTTCATAATAATTTGGCATCTGGCTACTCGGTGACTGATGACAGATATTGATGAGGTCCAGCTTGCCGCAGCCTCCCTTCCAATATTTGTAAGGCTCATACGCACCGCGCCCGGCTAATGGGCTGGGAGTTTTATTTATGTGACAGCCTTATAAAGACGAGTCGACGATAATGTGATCAGAATTAATGGGTCTATTTTTGGTAGCCTTCTTTGCCCCCAACTGATTTGAAGAACTTACTTCCGAATTTGCTTGTGTTTTTTGTTAACTTGATTTACAGGGAGCTTTGCAAGGTTTAAGCAACAGATATGTACGTATCAGGCACAGAAATTACGAGCATACTCGTAAATAGTCACATAATGCTTACTTAAATGACTTTGAACTTATGATACCTACCTATTTGCCTCCCATCACCGAGATCCGAGAAGTACTTAAGTTAAGTATGTATCGATCACAGTATTCTAGGTGTCAAGACTATTTATTTCTGTATAAAAGCCTAACTTACCTTCTAATAGAAACATATTTGCAAAATATAACGCCACACTTAAGTATTTAACATTATTTAACTTTCAAGTTATCTCGTTTCTTCGAAGGTCTCTCGATGTCAGCGAAAATTTCGGCCCTCGGAGTTGCGAACACGAAATAATCTGGAAGAGGCCTGTGACAATGAGACAATTAACGTCATCTGAAGCGGTGTAACTCTTGAACACCAGCGACACAAAGGATCTGTGCAGGATATTGTTCAGGAGAGAAAGCTGGAGGCACGAAGCTGGGAAATGGAGAAAAATGTTTAGGCAACTGTTACACGCACGTGAACTAAAATGTCGAGTGTGTTAATTGTTCAAGGCTTGGGAGGTACGGCATCGACAATTGTGATGCAGGTCCGAAACCAATTAAATAATAATTAAAAATAACACAGTATTTATATACATACAAATATACAGTTATTATCTTCATGCGTAGATATAATGTTAAAATCGTATCGGTTCGTAATCTTAATTACAGACATCTTCAGTTCAGGACTTTAGGAATGTGTACTAGTAATTTACACATAAGAGCAATTTAACCTGTTTTGACTGTACCTTTGCATTAATCATAATTCTATTCTAAAATGGATATTCGTTGTTTCCTTGTTTCTATTACTTTGTTTGATGTAGTTCGCAAGCAAGGGATGACTTCATTTGATCTCCATGTTGCATTATACTTTAAAATATAGCTAAACCTATGATATAATTGAGCGCCTTTTATATGTTCTTTAAATTCACGTAACATATCTAATTATTATCTTTTGTTTCAGGTTATTATTTTGCTGTCAAACACGACTCAGGTCAGTACTATTCGTCATTTGAAGGAATCTCAACTTAAAAAAATTGCCATCATCTGAAGTTTTTGTTTTATTACCTTATTTTCTCCTAGGTTAAGATTTATTTGTGTTAGGTTAAGCATGTGTGTGTAAATGGATCCACTAAAAATCAGCGTCGTCGGCGCCTTGTGCCACGGCACATGCTGAGTGGTCTCCTTTTTGGATTAACCAATTGTATTTAATGTTATACTAGTTTTAAGATACATCATGTATACTGTTGTTTTTTAAATCCAAATAAATTTTCATTCATTCATTCATTCAAGTTAGAAATGTTCGATACATTTTTAATTAATTTATACGAATTACTTTTCTAAATTCGATTATAATTTCATATATATATATATATATATATACACAAAATATTACTAGCATACTTACTTAAAAATTACTTTCTTCGATTACTTCATACCTCTTACATTCTACAGTAAGTTTTGCATACTGTTCTGTTAAGATTAAGCGTGTTTTAGTCATGTACCTACGTGTATTTAGACAATACTTATATTCTAATTCATCTTTCTTACCTACCGGTCAAATTTTCTCATACTCATAATAATGCATGAGATTACTCAATACATTGATCACAAATTGATGACCGATTAAACAGTCGCGCGGCGCGCGGTCCACCAGTCTGCGGCTATTGTCGCGAGCAGCTGGTAAGAGCGGTATCTCACTTTCGACGTGACTGCCCTCGTATATTTTTTCTCGTATAGTCTGGTTGTTTATTTACAACTCGCTGGCAATTTAGCTCCGTTTCGCTTTTCCAGTGTGGTGAGCGCCATACTGGACAGAACTAGGTTAGAGTGAGATAATAGCTGACGTCGCGTTTGTTCCCGTCTATTGTTGTTTGCATCCTCCGCCGCTTGTTGTTTCTAGCCAGGTTATCACATTGAAAAAGCCTCGGTGTTAATATAGGTATAGAGTTTAGCCTTTTATCCCGGTTAGTGCTGAATAAATAGTATACAAAGCGGATGAAGCAAAGAGTTTATTAAACATTGTATACCGAATTTATCAGATTCTCGATGCCACCAGCTTTTAGTCCAAGCTTGATGTATAAAACTAAAAGTTTTAATTTAACGTAGATACTTGGTTTGTAATTACTCGTTCACGGCTGTTATTTTGTTCAAAAAAGCATATTTTTGGATGAAGTTAAGCAGGACCACCACTGGAGCTAAATGAAAGTTTGTTTGTTGTCCGGGCGGTGTCGCGGGGTGGAGACGCTGATTTAGGTAGAAAGTTTGCTTGTTTTGCATTTTACGGGAGCGCGGGGAGTCACCCTTGAGATTTGAATATTTCAAAAGGAACGCAACTTCGCTAAGACTCGTCCCCTTATACGACTCTTGCACAGTTGTGTCACATGCTTCCAGTAATAAAATAGTTAATCACCATGACATTATGGTTACGCTATAGAATGTGAACATAATACGTTTGGAATAAGACGAGTTGTCTAAAAAAAATTATTCAAAGCATTTCTAGGCTTTTTGGTTTTCATGGAACTCCTTCAGTGTAGTGGGCGTAAAATAGATATCGTTGGCACTTGCATGAAATATAAACTATTAGCAGTCTTCGTGGTATACACGCAGTTAACCTTAACCTTGCGTTACTGACACTATTGTAATTTGCCGGTACACTCGTAATAATTGACATAAAGATTATTCGAATACTTATTTACAGTTTAGTGGAAATAATATTTTAACTTTAAATACATACTATTTATTTTTTATTGTTTCCTGTTTAACAATCGTTACAGCGTTTATAAGGATTAAAGATTAAGCCATGCTCATACCAGAAAGCAGGTCATACAATCAAGGAGATAATATTTTTTAATAATGAAGGTCATGTAATTAAAATCTGTATTAAATGCAAGCTACAAAGGCAATCTACTTGAAGTATTAGATAATGCTAGTGAAAAAAATAGAGCGGAAATTGTTCATTGGTTCATTGTAGGGAGTTTTCTATTTCGCTTTGTGGCTATTCATTTAGGTATTCGCTTTGTCGTGTGCGCCCTAGTAGCCATCAACGTCGAATGAGCGGCTTTGTCTCCCGCTGAAACAGGTTAAGTAAATAACCAGATCGTGTTTCATAACGGGCGAATGGAATTTCCTCATTCGGACGAATAGAGTTTGCTCTTTATATCTGATTCAGTTTTTAATTAACTTCGATTAATGCTTTTTTTGTGTAAGTGGGAGCTGTTTTCATGATACGGCTCATTATTTTGCCTATAAAAGCAGTTATTGTGTTTTTATGGCCGGGACAAAAACGTTTCGTTTCACAACGCTATAAATACAGTCAGGACATGTTTAGGTAACTATGTACAGTAAAAAACATGCATCTCGTTCATAAGACACAGGACAGGACTAGCCTAGTGGGTCACTTCCCTGCCTATGGCCGACGATCCTAGGTTCAAATCCCAGTAAGGTCAATTATTTGTGTGATGAGAAATTTGTTTTGCTCCTGAGTCGTGGGCGTTTTCTATAATTTAAGTATTTGTATATTATATATATCGTTGGCTGAGTACCCACAACACAAGCATTCTTGAGATTAACGTATGGCTCAGCCAATTTGCGTAAGCATATCCTGTAATGTTGATTTATTTATTTATTACTTTTTTGTTTAATTTTTCATTAGAACAATGTTAGAGCTAATAGTGTTGTACCCCGCCCGGCCGTTGGAAAATAAAACAATACCTAATAATTTCTTCGATATATTGTTTCTGAAAGTGATGACATTTTATTTTATTATAGTGTAAATTCACTGTTGCATTTTATTTTGACAAATGGATTGAATATATTTCAACACTTCTTGATAAATGTTATTTTTTTTGCAAATTGGCAAATGTTTTCAAGTAAATGTTAGTTTTGCAACTGCATGTTGTATGTTTATTAATTTGATAGAATAACAAATACATGTATGTTATTTTTGGACAATTCGTTTTCTCACTATATAGGGCGAGTAAACACGGACTGTGATCTATATCATCAACATTGAGATATTACAAATAAACATGCTTTTAACGAACAATATTGTGGGTTTTCTATTCGGCCTTCAATATAATTAGGTCATTGGAACCCTTTGAAGCTTCAAGTGGTTACACAGACATGTAAATCTTATTTATGTCAAGTCGGAGTATTATGTATAGTGTTATCAGTGTGTACATACATTTGTGATTATTTCTTTCACGAAATGAACGTTAACTATCAGTCGAAATGTGTGTAACGACTAATTTATTAAAGCAACGCGTGGTGGAATAACTAAACAGTACCTAGAATTTAGCTAACGGAAGTTGGCGCTGTCAAATAATATTAGGTACGTGTCTACTTTCATTAATTACGAAAATATTAGGTAGTTGGTTTTTCAGTTGAATAATTTTGTCATATTTTAATTTCGATTTAATTTAACTTAGTCAAATAATAAATGCTGTTCTGTAATTTTTTTTCTAGTCTTCCGATAATTCAATTTAGCGCACTGAACTAGTGCCGGCATTCACTGAATTTTAGTCCCCGCGGTATCGGTATCGGTTTCCGCGTGAATTGGTCGGTTTTTTTGTGAACCGGCGACATCCGCAACAAGGTTTTTCTGCTTGTTTTCTTTTCGGCGTTCCTGGTTGGCGCGGATTGCTGACGTAGTGCACTATTTGGTGTTCGCTTTGTTTTGTTCATTGAACTTGTTTTTCTGGTATATTAGTGACGTTTTGTGAATAGATGTATACTACCACATGTCACTTCGTTTAGTTTTTGTCTTGTACGGATGTATATCATGAAAGCGCCTTTCTATAACTTATTTTTAACTCAGAATTTTGTGCTTGTATTTTTGCTAATGCAAATATTATGTTATGATTCTCTTGGTAGATTTGAATTTAGTTAATGATTAGCATTACCTCGCCACAACCCACCACCACTCTGAATTGCTTCTCCTTTCGCAACTACGAAATTATGTTAGGGTTACTACCTACTTCTTAATTATTATGATAATATTTGTTTTCTATGCTAGGTTGGCTTTTAGTTTGAAGCTGATGCCCTGGCTCCTAATTTAGTAAAGATTGCAACTTAAACACATATCTGCAAATAGTAAAATTTACCTGCTAACATAGCAGGCCCGTTCCAACAAGTACCCATATAAACTGAAAATAGCGCACAACTTCAGTATTTTCCTATACCTTGTATCTAATAAGAGTATTAAGTTAAGTCATCTCGCACGGAAACCGACTAATGTACCGAAACTTATTGTATTCCTGTTAGATTCATTCTACTTGACTTATGCCGTTTCTAAATTATCGGTAAAAATATGTTTATTTTAATGCATTAGAAACATGATAGATTATGAATTAGATAGCCAATCGTTAGTTGCTACTTGACCGATTTTGTTTTGGTTTTACTCTTGAACAGGCAGCCCTATTGGTGGAACATAATCCAGTTTGGACGATCGCACACGCTGCGGCCGCCGGCGCGTCTGATCGAGCGGTGCCGTAATTGGGATCCTCACCGTCGACCTGCTGCCGTAGCCAATAACCATGCCAGCCGTGCTACTAGCTAATAAATAACTGATATTTCGTTTAACTACTACCTTATAATAAATTAAGTACTTAGCATATTCTTATTCATAAAGTTCTTATTTGAAACTACTGAGAAGCTTCGAAATCATAAGCCTATTTATTCATTACATTATTAATTTTATACTATATCATGTTAAAAAATGTGTATCGTTTGTGTCTGATTAAAGCATGTTTTTCACGTTGTGCGGATCTTAAGACAAAGTAGGTACCTACAAAAACGTGTTGCGAAAAACGAATGGATATTTATTTGTTATTCAGATTACTGGGTTTAATTCTGATAAAAAACGCTTAATTTATTCTAAAAAAAGATTTTCTTCACGTTTTTCCTGTAAGCACACAAAAATTGGATAAAAAAATCTCCAAAGCAGTAGGTAGATCAGATGATATTATCAGCTTTTAATCATGGATTAGTATATCTTCAAAAAAATATATTAAGTAGAAGATCCTCCAGTGGGCGGTAGGTATTATAAATAAATATGTACATGTATTTTCCTGAATCGGTTCCGAGCTTCCGTGTTTAAATTCGTTTTCAGAATTGTTTTCATTTAGAACAAATAATACCAGGGAGATTATTGTTCTCGTTGGTACTAAAATAAATTGCTTAAAATAAGCTGCAGACAAATCGTCCGACAGTTTTCAATTTACGAAGTAGATAATTGTGAGAGCAGCGCCGCGGAACAAAATAAAAGTTAGTCGGCTAATAATCCGGTAGCCGCCTGGGTATTGCGTCTCGACTTTGAGGTTTTCGATAACGAGTATCGAGTTTACTATGTGTGCATCTCGTTCGCACTAAAATAGTACAAACAAGACGCACAGATAGTAAACTCGATACTCGTTATCGAAAACGTCAATGTCACAACTCATGGTAAGGATACTGATCCGGGAAGTAAGCATGGAGCTCGTAGCATCTTCCGTGGTCTCACGACTGTGTATTTGTTTATTTAAACTTCATTGCACATAAAGAAACAGAGTCAAAGTGGTACAAAGAGTAAAGTATTATATTCTAACTTTACTCTTTGTACCACTTTGACATGTCTCTTTTTAGCCCTGTGGTTGACTTCGCTTCGGTTAAGTCCGCCATGTTTATATTTTTCTTTTTCATATTTCTTTTTTTCTTTCAAGTTTAAATAAACAAATACACCGTCATGAGACCACGGATTATGCCACGAGCTCCGTGCTTAGTTTCCGGATCAGTATCCTTACCATGAGTTGTGACATTGACGTTTTCGATAACGAGTATCGAGTTTACTATCTGTGCATCTTGCTTAAAATAGTACTATTTTAGTGTAGTAAAGTAGTACTATTTAAAATAGTACTATTTACCACTAATTACAGAAATTACTAAAAGCATAATAATCAATTGGACTACATATTAACTACACAAATAAAATACAAGAAGTATATATTACTAAACATTTTACTGAATATTGAAACGATAGTATAATCCGCTTATTTATAAACGTCTCTCAAACCTACTTTACACACACATATACATATTATGTTTTGTCCTTATCTGTCACTTAGACAATTGTGTTTGTACTTGTACGGTAGCCAAAACATAATGTATTTATAGTACTCGTAGGCTTGAGAGACAATGATGAATAAGCGGGTTACAAGATAAACTTGTAGGCATTTGAATTTAGGTACTCATGATTTAAAATTATATTTCGCCCATACATTGCTTAACCATTTAACACTTGGATAATACAAAGAATTAAATTAATTCGACTGTCATTGCTTCCTGAATTTATTATTAAACCTCAAAGTTATGAATTGCTTTTCATTGAATCAATGCACACTAATTGGTGCATTAAGCAATTGTATCTTTACAAACGACTTTCTAGGGCACTATGTATAGAGTACATGCCTGATACAAAAAATTAGATAAGTAGTGGTTAATATGTCATTTTGTTCAAGACAGAGTATGGTATGCTTAATTATTTTGTAATTAATTATCTTCCTGTCGTTAGAAATAATAACAATAATTAATTACAAGAAGTTTAAATGAAGCTCTGTCGTTCAAGCAAGATAAATGCTATAATTAGAAAGGAGCCTCGCAGCATGAGTAGGCAGTTAGGCAGTTCGCGAACTTGTATTCATAGGTCTGTTCAGTGTACCCTGTGTCTGTCACTGTTAACGAACCGCGTTTACGTCAAATTATACAATTACATTTCTTTTGTCAATGATTGTTAGTAAAAAGAAATAAAATGAACTAAAAAATATTAATCTGAATAAGGTAAAGAAACCTATCTATTCTATGTCTATCCGTTTTGTTTTTGAATTGGTTTTAATGTATTGCCACATTTTTAATTTCGTAGATATACGTTAACTTGGCAAAATTAATCTGTATGTATACAGTGTATCATTGTAAAACACCGAGTACTACATGAGACTCGTTACAAAATTTTGTAACGAGTCTCATGTACCTATGTATATCATAGATGTATATCAGTAACTTATAAATATTTTATACATCTGTGTAATTATAATTTTCACTTGAGCTCGGCCACCAAGTTCCATTAGCCTGAAACGGTCGTGCAAACAGTCTGCAAAAGTTTAATTATTTTTGCTTTGTCCCTACAACCTTCTCTCGCCCGTTTTCGGTTACAGGTAGTATTGTAACTGTCATTCGCACGGCTTGGGATCAAAAGTCGGGGCCTTGCGCCACTTCTGAGCGAAACAAAGTCAAATTGAAACGTCACTCATCTATGCGGGTGTTTGGAGTGAACTATTATTTTATTTATAAGCGTTGTAGCGGTTATGCAACTGAATGTCTCGCTAAGAAGTCCTTATTCGTATATTACTAAAGAGATGGTTGACATTTCAGTTTTGTTGTAACGGTTGTGTTGAATGATATATTTATAATTTGTTATTGCTAGAAGCGCTATAAGTATACAAATATTTTGTTATTCTTTGAGTTGTCCTAGCCATAAGAGGGCTGTGCCAGTAACGAAGTAGTTTTTCATGACACCTGCTTCGAGATGCATTTAACTGGGATTGACAGTAATTTCCTGAAATCAGGAGCGACGCCCGTCCGGAACGTGCTCTTAATGGACTTGGCGAAAATCTAGTTAAGATTCTGACGCGAACGTACTGTACCACCGTAATTAAATGCAACTTAGATGGAGACGATTACTCAACACTAACAGTCTCCGTCAGTTTTTCATGAAATTGGAATTTCGTTCATAATCCTTCGTCTACGGCGAGCCACAGTCTCCTCAGCCGAAATATGAATAATGTCTATTCATTTGAAATTCAGAGCAGCCCATCGCTCTCTCATTCTTTATGAACTGTCTTAATATAAAGGATAAAACAAAATTTTAAACGTCTTTATTTTGTTGTGTGATTTTTGTAACGTTGTCAGTATTTTTGCCTTAGAGTGATGACATCAAGATGGTAGCAGATCATTGTTGTATGGGAACATCCAAAACGAGGAATCAAGATTCGTGGATTGTTCTTAGATAAAAATGAGTATCGAATCTAGCACTTCCGACTACCTATTTACTAGTTTCTGTTTGCAGTTGCATATTTACATATATACGAAAGTATTTATAATCTTGTTGATCCAAATAGAAAATGAAATGTTACTTTTGAATAGAATAGTTTAAGGAAATGAGCACTCATTCCATTTGACAAGCAAGTAGTATCTCGAATGTTGAAGGCCTATAAGAAAGTCTAGTTAATAGAATAATGGCCTCGAACACCTCTGTTCGTGTCCTACTTCAAGACATAAAGGGGTTCGATGAAAGGCTGCGAACGGCGCGTGCGACCTCTTACCTTTACGTCGATCGGGTACAGCCATGGCAAATGTTCTATCCTAACTGTAAATGGTGTGTAATTCGCCTATAACACTAACCATTAACATATACCTAACACTAAAAATAAAAATCTGTGAAAATGGTTTAGTTTTTAATTCATTTATTTTGTTATGATGTATTTTTTTGTTATGGCCGCTGCACTATTTTTGTATTGAAAGAGTAAACTATTTTACTTATAAAGTTAGTAATTTTAGGTAGGTAGTGTATCATAAGTATTATAGCATGCTATAATTCGAGTTGGCTTTACCTGAATAAATACCATCTGTCCATCCCAAACTATAAGTAAACGTGATCGTAAACGGTTTTGGAGCCAGTCCTATCATCTGATTACGATGTAAATACAATATTTTGTCGAGTAACCACATATTTAAACTATTTACTAAATAAAATACGCTAAATTTGCTTCTGTCGATACTTTATTTGATACGCTTTCAGAGCTATGTTCCTCAAAAAGGGCGACTGAAAAAAAAGATTATTATTACAAATAGTACTATACGGGACATATAACACGAATGAATCTAGTCTTGCAGCTTCACCTCAACGGCTTTTGTTACGAGACGACTACATATACCTTGAGCTAATATAATCAATATAATTATAGCCTATTGGAATGTTATACATTCTTTAACATTATAATAACTTTTCGTGTCCTCTTTTACCATTAATGTCAAAAAACATGGCGTAGCGTTCAGCATCTCTTTCGAACCACTTTTAAAAAATTGATGGTTGAACGTGTGAATGTTATTTACACCTCTGGTTAAGAACTCTTGCAACTATACTTACAAATTTATTGTATATTATTAAACATCTCATTTAATTTTATAATTTTTTTAATTATTATAATTTATTATGCACGAATTTAGACAGAACAGGAAATCACTTAGAGAATAATATTTTGTTACCCAATGTTACTTTGGCTACCAATCATAAAAATACGAACCTTATTGAATTGGGCTACGTGCCAGTTTCATATAGTTAGGTTCATCTTCCTTTTTCTTTGCGACCCCTATATCACAAACAAATTTTATTTCTCGGAGATCCATTTTAAATACTCAACATGTTTAGGATAACTAAATTAACAACTATTAACCTTAATCGTTCATTACGTGAAATTGTTAGAATGGCCCACGAAACTTTAAATACAAAAATTAACGAACCTTGTTTCATAAGTAATTTTTTAAAGTACTGGGATAAATTTTCTGCGGGGCCTTCGAGGCCACCTGAAAATGCAATCAAATTATAAATAAAACTCGAGGTTTTTGTGTACCTCAAAACGTTATTTTAGGTACTGAAAAGACACAATGTCTAAATATTTTTATGAAAACTCAATTGTAAATGATTCATAATACAGAATATGAGATCCATAATACAGAATATGAGCTTTCAAATAATTATTTTCACCCTAACACTAATTTCACGTAATTATCTTTATCACATTTTTGTCTTTGTTCGCATAATTTTACAATTACAACCCCCAATTCAACTGCTAAAATAAATACATAATATAGCACATAGGTCGTAGCTATAAGGTTGGTAAATTATAATACCCACAAATATGCATGGATCAAATAGAATTTGTGAAACAATATAACCATTACATTTATAGTGGTAAATGACATCAGTTATTATAATAAAACTTAACGTAGGTAAAAATAATAATTAAATTTCCAATATTGTTTCTTTATTAAAATTGCTTTAATTTAAGCTAGTTCCTCTTTCTTTTTAGTGCATTTAGTTATTGTATTTACATTGTATAGATTCGGTCCCATATTTTCGTTATTACTTGTAACGACTTTTTATTGTTGTGTCTAAAAATATGGTCATGATCATCGGTGTAAATAATAATTCTTCATTATGAAGATGACAAACAAGGAATTGCGTCAGATATTATCTAAATAAAACCATTAAACAATCATATTTTTATCGTTCATGTTTAAATCGTGAATTATTCCAATATCAAAATTAATTTTACTTATTTTTTATATTTTCGTATAGGTACTTTATTTTGCCCTCGTAATAACTGAGTAATAACTGTATTATTAAAACCAGAGAACAATCCAACAAAATTGTATGAATAGCAGAATCTAAAAGCAGCGAACAAGACTACTAATAAGGATAGCATACAAGAAGAAATTAAGATTTTCTCGGTTAAAATGTGGCAATGGCAACAGTTTTATTTTACTAATAAGTCGATTACGTACTCTTTTTAAAACTCATGGGACGCAACCGCAAGGCACGGGCTTCCACTGTAAATGGTTAATATGGTTAATTTATAAATGTACCTATGTATTAAATATAAAAGCTATTTTAAATTATAAATTCACAAATTTATCTATATGCTCATATAAACGATATCCTTCGTATCATTACCAATACAATCATTGTATCATTTGAATCTATTAGCAAAATATGTATTGTATTTTTAAAATTAAGTTTGGCAACTTAAGGGTGTTGGGTACATGAAAGCGCAATATTCCAAAGTTCAAAAAATTTTGCTGTGCGAGAATATGATTAAAAAGGAAAAACATGGTACGTACAGATCTTCTCCACCTCTTCATCCACAGACGAGATACCAACTGCAGAAAAAAGCGCATGTATGTTAAAAACAATAAATTTTCACAATAAATATCACAGTTAGAATATATTTTATATCGAACGCACTCATTCTCCGAACTCGCTGTAGTATTCTTTCTCTATTCTTGTCGGCGCCGGTTCTTCCCGCTTCCCCCTTGCCAGGACAAAATGTCTTCAGTCGGCAGGTGTCCAGGTCCCGCGGATTTAAACATTCAAATCTCCAACGACATCCCTTTAGGTGAGCTGAAATTGATGCACGTATTGTCGAGTTTTATCGTATTCCCATTGGAGTCACTTTTTTAGGCTAATATTAATAATGTAAAATTAAATACAGCATTAAATATAATTATAAAAAGCTATTGCAAATAAATAAATCATTGAATCGATACGATTAGAGATTACCTTTTTCCAATACTGGCTTAGAAGTGGCTATATAATTTCTTTCCATATTTATGTCTGTAAATTTATTAATAGTTCAGTTTAATTTCTATTTATTTATTTTCAGACTACAAGTAGTAATAAAGACTACAAGTATATAATAAAAGCAATATAAAAATTGAAATGCCTCAAGTTTTTAAATTTGTTTAATAATTAGTTAGTAGTTGTTATAAAATTGTGATCCATGTATATTATAAAAAATTAAATGCAAATACAGATAAAAACACAAAGTACAATTTGGACATATAAACGACTTGTCATGAAGTATTTTATACCTGTATCGATTGAAAAAAAAAGATATAATTCAAAATTGACATATTGAATTAAATAAAAAAAGCATTAACTAATATTCATTAAATTATAATCATTAAACAACTATCTAAACTTATACTAAACTGTGCTGGATCATCTGCCACGGAGTAGTTATAGTTCTATCAAAATATCTTTTGACGAAAACGCCCGAGGCAGACACACAGTTTGAGGCGTAAAATTTATAACATCTCGTTTTTTCATTGGCGTTTAAAGATATGATTTAATATTAAAGAGTGTTCTCAAATGTTTGCTGGTTAAAACATAATCGTATTTAACTGAAAAAGCACTTTAAATATAATGGCAAAATAAATGTTGAGTAGGTATTGTCTGATATACTAGTTTCAGCCCGAGTGAACTTTTTAATTTAACCCGCGGAAATTTTAGCTCCAGTTTACCTTTAATTTCTTCTTTAACCTCGGTTGCTGCTATCTTATTTAGCTGATTATTATGTTTGCGTTCAGAATTCACAACTATAACTCTATTTTTCTGAAGTTTCTTCATTAGGTTAACTGCAAATATAATAATTATTTATGTTTCATTATTAAAAATATTTCTGTAAGTTCGTAATATTTCTATTTGAATACTTTACTTCTGCTTTGAGGTACGGCAGTATCTCTTTTTCCTCTTTTATGCGGGATACTATTTTCATTCATTGACTCATTTTTAACTGGTTTGGTTAATACTGGAAAAAAATCGTAGTAATCATTTATCATACCCAAGTCTTTAAAAAAAATGTTGTTTTGTGAAAATGTGATACTGACAATTGTATATGCTCTTCCGTGGATCTGGACCATCTGGAAATATATTTCCATCTATAATATTTATCTTGAAATTCTATCGAAAATATGTCGAAATTGAAATTCGAAACAGGCAAATACAAGATATGATAATTTTAATTGTATTTGTTACAGTAATTTTACAATAATTTAAACATTTAAAGTGAATTTCACATTAAAATAATAAAAATAGTTTTAATACATTGTTACACACACCAAAATGATAAATAAATTATTTGACAACCATTTCTATTTTAATGTAGGATGTCGTATGTAGGGAACTCTAGATTTTATGTAAACAATTTATTTTTAATTAAATCGCAGGGCGCGTAATTGTGTTATGAGGAACTTTATTAACCTTATTGTACCAAACGTCAAATTATACTTACTGGGATAACACATATTGTTATTCACATCTGTAAATAGAGAAACAATCATACATATAAAAACGCTATGATATAAGTGACAAATTTATCTAAAGCACCTGGCCTGTTTAGTAGTATACGCATGTCGGCGTTCTACATTCAAGATTAGGCTATCAGAGTACTGGCTGTTGGTGTAGACCGAAAAATGCTCTCCGTATTTCTCTCAGCTTCTTAATTGTGAATAGTACATAATTAATATTTGTTGTAATAACATTTCCGCATTATATAACACTTGAAACTTTCGCGTTTTTTACACATATTCACTAAAAACTATAGGACTGCGGTCCATCGCGCCACGTCTATTCTTCTAGTTTTTAGTTAACAATGGCATTATAGTTCATGAATAATTTACTTACCACCATTCTTAGTGAATTCATCCACGTAACATCTACCGCCGTCGACGCTAACTAATTTCAAATTCTGGGAAACTCCTAAAAATATTTTATTTCTTTTAACTTTTGTGCGAAAACTAAATATATTCGTATCCAATGTCTCGCTTTTTAAGGCGGTTACTTTTCCTGAAGTATGATATCAACTAAAAGTTATAATTTATATTGTGATTTGGGTTAATGCTTGTGTTTCTACACAAATATGCAATAAAGAAATTGGATTTGCTCTTAGTATAAAAAAACAATGGGTTTTAATACTCCATATAACCATTAGGCATATCTCAATAATACACAGAATAATACAGGTTAAAGTTAAACACTTAATCGACATTGTAAGTTACATATCAATATCATACTTCAGTGTATATAATTGAAGGTAAGTAGGTATTTACCGATTCCATCAAGAGCTAACGCCTGAAGGGCGTCGAGACCAGCAATATCATATTCTGAAATAATATCGAAATGTTTATCGATCGTTGTATCCATATTTATTTGTTTGATGATCACATATATTTGTTCCTGAGTCATGGGCGTTTTCTATGTATCTAAGTATTTATATCTGTCTATCTATTATATAATCGTCGTCTAGTACCCATAACACAAGCCTTACTGAGCTTACCGTAGGACAAGGTTATCCCGAAGATTTGTGTAAGATTGTCCCGAAATATTTATATTTATTTATTTATAATAAACATAAATAAATATACTTGTTATTTTTGAAGCATGTGAAAGATGAACATACTTCTGCTGAAGTCTGTTAGCTGATACTCACTACTTAACCTTGTAATTCGTCGATCGGTCATAACTGCAAGGAACGTTTATGGCATCAACTTGGATTCACAATTCATAATAAAATGTTATATAAGAATTAAATAATCTGATAATTAAATATAATTATTAATGTAAATAATACGTACAAAAACTTTGGAATAACACGTCTGCCAAAGATTCCACACTTGGCGCCGAGCTTATGATCCCTTTTCCTTCTATAAATTAAAATAATATGCACTAGAGTACTCTTATAATAAATTATTATAAACCTTATCATCATTGGTCGTAAAATAGGTATGTTATAACATAAAATTGTCGACATTAATAAGGTTGTATTTAAAAACATACGTAAAACATTTTCTTTAGATTTAATTATTAAGTTGATTACCTCCTGGTTGACGAGTATCGACTGAAAAATAAAAAATATAATGTTTTAACATAAATACACAGTCCCTATTACTATTTTAGTTTTCTTAAGAAATATAAAATGTTATTATACTTTACCTTTAGCTCTTAACCTTTTGGCTAACGGTAGTAATTCTGGCGGAGTTAACACATCACCTATGAAATATAAAATGATTATTAAATATAAAAGGACTACTCATGGTAATAAAAGGAATTTTAATCGTGGTATACATTAAAAAAAAATCTCAAAGTTTAATTCAATTATATTTTCAATGATGAATAAATAAAAGAAGGAGAATAAACCAATAAAAGGTAATTCTTGCACAATACTATAAATCATAGTTACACAAATTTAGTTGAATGTATTTCGTGACATGACGACGAATCGGTATCATATTTAAAGGTGGAAAGAACTCAGGGCATATCGTTATGTTTGCATTAGGTTGTCAGTTATGGAAACGTTTATTTTTCAACCTGCCTTTCGCTCTCTTCGTCTGTATTTGGGTATTTTCAAAGCAAGAGTGAATAGGCTGTTACTGAACCAGCGTGCTACACCTTCGACTTCTTCGATACTTACCATCAGGTGCGACTGAGGTCAAACG
The DNA here is from genome assembly GCA_022674325.2 of Grapholita molesta. Lineage (NCBI taxonomy): Eukaryota > Metazoa > Arthropoda > Insecta > Lepidoptera > Tortricidae > Grapholita > Grapholita molesta. The sequence continues at coordinate 13,012,332 of CP053124.2, read as the reverse complement.
CTGGTCAGTCTTGTATTAAAAAAAAATGTCTTCTGTATGTGTATGTTAGGCGAAACCATTGATATTCTACGTTACGTGTTACGCAATACGCTTTCTTACCAGACTGCAGTACTCGCCAGTCTCTGGACACCACGCCGGCGTCGTCGACCGGGCCGCTGTCGTTTGACTCATCTTCACTTTCATCCCTTTTTGGAGGTTCTTTCACAATCGGATTGTTTTTTGGTGCTGTGTGGTTGCCGGTTTCTTCCCAATGTTAATTTTGTAACAAAATTTAATATAAATAAGTTAAATATGATTTATTATTTATGATAATATCATGTACATTACATAATAAATAAATAAATAATCCGAAAATAACTCGTAACTGAATAAACTAAAAATAGGTAATTACGTTGTTGGTAATAATTGATATCTCGTAATTTATATTTGAAAAATACTCACTTGAAAGTGAAGCAGCACAAATCTAAAAAAACACATTAATTCACGCGTGAGTGCAGGTAGAATAGTAGATATGCGTTAGTGTAACGAATTTTATTTATGTATGGAACAGTCGCACTATTTTTATTTAAATTTACGTTTCGACATTAAAGTACTTATATACTATTAAAAGTGTAGGTATGCAGCGCATATTGTTGATATAGCCACAAACTGTGGCGTAGATTTCAGTGCAATGAACTGCCATTAAAACAAATTAGGTACTTAATGATAATTTAGTATTTACTACCAGGGCGTAATTATTTTTATTGATAAGGATAACATATATAAGGAATAAAAATATTTTATAAGGAAAAAATGTTGAAGGTTTCATTAGACATATGAAAGTAATTTTATTGGATTCTATTTGTATTAAGTATCTTTAGCATGTGAGATTGTATCAAAAATACACACTGTATTTACTTACTGAAATATATAAATAAAAGCTAATCGAATAAACAGCTATCCTTCCCATGGTCAAGCACTTTCGAGTCAAGTGCACAATGGAAATTGATAAAAACGTTAGTTGGAAATGTAATTACCATGTCTAACTTTATTTCTTTCACAGTTATTTCATATTTTCTCATTTATTTTGATAACTCGTAACAAGCACATTTGTAGTTGACTTCAAAGTTGAAGTGTTCGTTTAGGTAACTAAACTTTTTCCTCAAGACATTTCCAGTAAAATATTTAGTTTTATAGTGAAAGTTTTAAGGGCCTTTTCTAACACGCGTTTTCATATTATTCACATATTTACCTATATAATTTTAAATAGTTTCTTTGTCATTGCGTTTTATTTCAATTAGTAAGAAGGGTCATATTATTTGGGTTAGTAATATATTCGCTTCGCGATTGCTTCTTCAGTTTATTAACATATTACACAACTATAAAACCCACAAAATTATTTTTATATAAATAAATAAATAAGAAATGATACCTACGGTGGCAAACAATCATACGGCTCACCTTATGGTTAGAAGTCACCAAGGTGGCATTAATAATACCAGGGAGCGAAAGTATGGTGCCGATGCTGTCATCGAAACAAGCTGAAGGAACATTTATACACTCTGTATGTAGCTTGACGTCATACATTTGCGTATGACGTCAAGCGTATAGAGTGTTGTTAAGTACCTAAAGTTTTTTAAATTGACAACTTACATTTCTTAATGTAGTTTTGATATTAATATGGACACGTCAAAAAACCGTCGGAAGCACTCGGGGTCTCCCGAGATTTGCGGAACTCCAAGGAACATGCAATATGCATCTACTTCGTCATCCGACGAAATATTTACTATGTAATTACGTTGTTCCATTTACTTGAGGAAAAATAAATGTTGAATAGCATTACAAAAAAAAAGTCGTAGGATCATTTTTTAATATTTCCATTATTTTCTTAATAAATGACATACATTTTTATAAACAGCAATATTTTTATTGCCATTATTACATTATTAAAAATTATTGAGGTGTAGCAATATTATTTTAACCTTCTGAACGCCAGGCACCACTAAAGTGGTCGCGTGATGTCGTGCCTGCCACGACCGACCACTAAAGTGGCTATGGCGGACGCTGTCAAAGCAATTGTCCTGCTGGCAGATAAGGTTTATATTTGTTCTTCACAAGTCGATACTATGGCGTTCACGTCACAATTTGATACAAGAGGAAAAGCGGTCAAAAGGTTAAAAAACATCCTATATACGACTTTAGGTCATAATGCCATCACCGGCACCATATTTTCACTCCTTGGTGAATACCTCGACGACGGCAAGCGGCGATGGTAGAAGGCGGCCGCAGACATGTCGAACTGCAGTTCTTCTGATCACGACCCATTGTACACAAGCGATATAACGCACATAAGAAGGTAAAGTCTGTTCTTATTCTTATACTCAAAGGTTCAATAACGCTCGTGAGCATGGGATCCTCTACCATTCGCACAGATCGCTACAAATCTTTATTTGTATAGCAGTATTAGGATATATTTGACCTTCTTGACTGACTTCACTTGATATAGTTAGTAGCTATATAATACAGGTTTTACATATGCTGCCTATGCAGGACTCGTATCAGACATTTAACTTAAGAGAAAAGGAAAGCTTATTTCAGTTTTGGCAGAATCCAGCCTTGGGTACGAAGGAAGGCTTGTATAATTCGTGGGCTCATTCCGTTCGACATGATATCTTAATGCCGAGTCGCTCTTCTAATCCTGCTTAATGCCGTGCCCAGAACGAGCTCAAGACCCGAACTTAAACAATATGAATTAGATTCGATATTGATTGTACAATTCTTGTATTTATGTGTATTGTGTATCCCACTCTTTAGTCACATCAAAGCTTCACGGCGATTGAAGTTTATGTTTTCAATTTTAAGCTTATGTTGTCGTTGATTGGATGAAAGTCTCTAGTTAACGAGACATAATATAATTAGTGCATGGACTGCGGTAAAAAAATATATTTAAGGTAGTTGAAGGTCGGATGCCGCTCCGGGTGCAATGTTTAATTTAACAATAATGTTAGAGATGGCGCGCATAGCACGACAGGCAAGGCAAACGTTTCTAGCAATGTCTAATAGAAACAATAGTTACCTCTTGTTTCATTTAACGAGTTATCAGTTACTCAAATGTTGTCTGGAAGAGATCTCTCTTCTGCGATAATACTGCGGGCATTGATGATAGCGGGTTGTCTGCCTCGATTTTTATTCTGCTCCTGTAAGTTAAGATGTGCAATAAAGAATACTTTTATTTTTCAAGCAGTTGTGCCAACAGGGTTCATAAAAAAGATAAAACCATTACCTGAAACTAGCTTATACTTTAAAAACTAAAGTTTTAATATCTGCAGAAAGGTATGGTTGTAATTAACATACCTTTTTTGTTGTTGATAAATTAGAAGAGATGCAGTACATTCGGACCCGGGTATGTCCTTAAACTACGTCTAACAATGAGAGGTAGGGCACAGCGATGACCATCACGCTTGAATCTGGGGCAGCCCAACTGGGGAAGTACCTCCTCCTTACAGAAGACCACAGCCATAATAGCACTGCTACCTTTCAGGTATGTAGTGTTGTGTTCCTGATGGTGAGTAAGGTTCCCAGAGCTCCAACCCCCCTTAAAGGCCCGCGACGCGCTTGTGACTCCCCTGGTGTTGCGGGTGCCCATGGGCGACGGTAATTGCTTACCATCAGGCAATCCGTCTGCTCGTTTGCCGCCTATGACATAAAAAAAAAAACATATTTTTCGTACACGCAACCGAATCAATAACATGAGTTATTACTAACAATGCTAAAATATCAAAGGATGTTAGTAATAACTCATGTTCTTTATGCCTAATAATACAAACAGTCTAAAAATAAGAAGTACCTTTCCCATTTGTACCTGTGAAAGGTACTAACGCAAATATTTCAACGAGAATAACTACCTCCTACCTAACTATTATGCTAGTGTCCGTAGGAGGGAAGCACGTTAGGAGAGATCTACATGTTTAATCAAATGAGGTAGCAACTCTCCGTACCAATCAAATTACACCCACATATATAGGTACAGAAGCTAACTGACTATCTGATACTATAGTACTTATGACATTTTAGTACGTTTTATTATGCATAACAACTTTAATCAAGAGCATACAGAGTAAGTAGGTTTCATATATTTTGTCATGTAAATTAAAGTGCCAGGAAAATGTACTCACTTAATTTCAAGTCAGTGTTTCATAATAATTTATAATTGTTTCTCAAGGATACTCTCCTTATATTGTTTGCTGAATACATAACAGAACAGATAGTATGGTTGCCATTTTATCGTCTATAGAGCTATCCGTCACTTTCGCACACACATGTTTGTTGAAGCGTGACAGATGTTGTGACAAATGATAAAAACCTTATCATATTAGGTTTTGCTGTTGTACAAATTGTACAAATGTACGCGCCCAGTCGGTGGCTCTTATTTTCATCTCAAACATAGTTAATAAGTATTTTCGGGTCAAGCCGTTTTTATTAGTATTTAAATTTAGTTAAATTCTAATCTAAAGTTGTATGTATTTGGCCGAATCATGCCCTGTGCTACCAAAGAAAGCAAGCATCTTCACTGTTTCTATCATAATGTTACAATTGAGAAAAAGTTTTCACGCAAGCGGAAGCGGACTGAGTTTTTAGTCGATTAAACGGTGTTTGTTAAGTAAATGTTAATTAATAACTTAATAAGTATCAAAAACAATTTATCCGACTACTCAAATGCAGTAATACGCATAGTTGTCATTTTTTTCCTCTAAGTGCCTATTGCATTACAAGCATGTAACTTCCACGGAGCATTAACTGCGGCCTTCTTGATAGTTATAAAGGCGAAGCATCTCCATATGCAGTCGTGTTTCCTTGTAATACGAACTTAGCCATTTTCTGTTTATCCGCCACTCGCTGATTCTGCTTACTCACTATAATGACTGCTGTTTATTCGCGGTCGGGCCGGCCACACAATTAAGGGCTAGACGAGGCATTAAACGAGAAGCTTTTGTTTCCGATCCCTTTTAAGGCGGCTGATTTACATGCACCTTTTAGATTAATTAAATTATGAAGCGGTTACGGTTTTAGCTAACATTACTTTTTACGTTAATTTATTATATACACCTTAAGGGGCGAAAATACCAAGCACTTGATTTATTTTATAACTGTAACAATGTAAATATCGGGACTATAGAATCTACACGCAAAATGTATATGAGAATTATAAGTGCGTCGTGATACCTTCGCTTCGCCCTATTCGTGAAATGGCTTTTGTCGGACTCAGAATGGAAACCAATTAACTCTTGGAAATTTGAAACAGTTATTCAATCAATAAAACTTGGTACTGGTACGGTAATTGATTTAATGACAGCTGGAAAGGTTATGACGTGACGGGTCACTCGCGCGCCGGTTGTAGTGTGGAGTGGTGAAAGGTTGAGGCACGATGACCCCGGTAACCGATCGGCGTCTTGTCTATCGTTTACTAAGCACGAGCAATACGCTGGCGAGGGAAAACCAGTATAAGCGAATGAGTATAATTTTATAATACTCACACACAGCCTACAGCTAACGTTACACTGTATTGCCTCAAAAGCCGACTCGTTTGCGCTCGCGCAATAGAGAGACGGCAGCGGCTGCGCTGCCCAGTAGTAACAGCCTCTCTATTGTCGGCTGCAGTTTCGCCACTTAGTACACTCTCACCGTAGATGCTAAATTAATCTAATTGCTATACTGTTTCGTAAAGTACGCATTGTCCGCTTGATCTAGATTCCTTTGTTGCTTTCTGCAAATTATTTCTTAGCAAGAGGTTATCTGAAGCGACCTCTATTGTAATGGGATGTAAAGAGAGAAAAAGTGATAAGTTATGGATGTAATGTAAAACATATAACTTATGACTTATGAACATATGTAGCTAAGCATTTCATAATTTTAATAGATGTTTTTATAATATTTATTTAATTCTGGTTTATTGAATCGGTATAGAAAATATAAATTTGCATGTATCTATAGATGCTGCTATTGTGATTTTGGTATTTGCTGCATAAATATCATCACAATAACAGCAAAATATGAAACATTCAAAGTCTTGCTATTCAAAAACAGAATTGAAAAAAAAAACAGAACTGTTTATATGTATTGTCTGACAGGTTGCTTTCTCTGAAGATGTAAAGATTCTGCGGTTCTTGGTTCAATAACAGTTCAAACAAGACGGAAAGGTTTCATTTAATTCTTTGCACAGTTTAGATAATCCATTATAAAGTACAAGCGGGTAAGATCGGGGTTTGGGCGGATATCCCAGTTCACATCGCCGCCCACGTCACATAATTTTACAGCAGCCGATAGGGATCCACCGCGCCGCCGCCGCGCCGTCTAGACGCGACACCCGCGCTAGACTAGTTCGGCAACCGCTCCAGCTCTCGGCGCGCCAAGAGCCCGACCGATCCGCGGAACCATCTATATACTCATACAACTATACTAATGCAACTAAGATGCGATTTTCGATTGAGAAATCCTTCGAGAGAAGCTGCCAGGTAAAGGCTTCGGAAGGTGATTGGACGGAATCGCATTTCAATTCCGTTTAAAGCGGTTTCTTCTTTACGAGGCACGGAAGCTTGTGAATAGTTAACATGTGGCTTAACTGACTGTTCAGCTGTCACTCTTTAGTAAATACATATATTAATTAGTGCCCCCTCCTTTACCGAAGGTGACCTTGACTCGGCCCGATTGACGCGCAAAAACTATTAACGCATGAGCACGGCCATCAGTTAAGTCAATAGATAGGTAATGTGTAAAATCGAGCATAACAACAACACGCTTCCATGGATTTCTAGTTGAATAAATCGGAAGAGATAGTTTAGACAGACTATAGTACCTTAATCGGACAACATGGTATTAGAAATTGAAGCATTGTTACAGAACAAAACAACTCAATCCATTACATCTACAACTGAATACTTCCTTTCACTTTATGAGTTCTAACACAGAGACGTCAATTTGAGGTAATCTCCGGCCATTTACCACAAAAACAATGATCCATTATTTACACACGCTCACTTAACATCTATCTGCGCGCACGACTCCCCTTTAAAACCATTCGAAGTCTTCTAAAATCGGAATGTTATCACTTATTAAGTTTACTCGTGAATCTTCGATTAACAAATCTCTTCGCATTAACTCTTATAACGGTGTGACATAGCTTTTTTCAGATTGGTTTCGCTAAATCTCGCTTGTGCAGAAGATCACCATGACTAATCATCAAAAACATAAATGTTGAACTTTAACTTTCTCCTTTTTTATTCGATTTTTGTTAGTGTCTGTACCCAGAGTTTTATACGTTTACGTAAATACGCAGTTTCTATTTGCTAATATGACATGACTTAATTTACATGTGGTGTCATAGATGTCAAACGGACGTTAAGAATGTAGTGAAATATGATCCGTTCGAGATCATAACCTCTTTGGCCAGGATCGCGCACACTGGGGATATTGCAAGTGTTCTCGTAAAACGTTTCTATATTCTCAGCACTCTTGACAAAGCGGCTGGAGCCCGCAAGCCTCTTGTCAGTGCGAAGGGGCTCACGGGGGCTTACCGCGATCAGCAGCCGCACCGCTGACTGAAGGCTTCACACGGAATTTATCTATATCCGGTTCGACACTATACGAGAAATAAATTAATAATATCAATATTATGAAGAGAAACGTGTGAACCATATTTAGTTTTAGTGTAGGCATTCACGGTGAAATATACTTTGAGAGGAGGTTCAATGCTATAATCGCCACACTTGGCAAGCGGATTGGCGATCGCAGTACAATCTCCCCATCTACGAGACGTTGCTGCCCGTATATTTTAAAAATAATGATGTTTATTTCTTGTACATTGTCTAAATTGAATATTCCTTCACTGACATAGACCTAGAGTTTACACCTAGAGGTTAGTCAAGTTTTTGATATCATTTGTTGTTGAGTCAATTGTAGTTCAAGATACGAGTATTTATCATGCTATCTTTGCTTAAATGATTGCTAGTGTGTGCTAAAAATCCTTCCCGCCAATAGAGTAAAAAGTAAGCCAAGTTCATAACCGTCACGGGACGGCAGTGGCAGAGGGCAGTGTTTTCCCAGGCATAGTGCTGTTATTGCCGTCGCCTACACGGGTGCTCGTGTTAAGATAACCAGAATAATATGACCCTTTATTATGGACAGTCGCTACGTATATTAATAATGCAGATTTTCCAGAATCGAACACTCGGTAAGCGAGCGAGACACGAGCCCAGCTGCGTCCGGGCGGTGACGTCACCGTTTATGTGCACTCCACTTGTGTACTGTCAACCGCCTAGTACCAAGTGTGCATTCCCACAGAGCATTCATTTGCAAACGTTTAGAACATACAATATTTTAATACCAGTCTGCAGGGTATATTATCATACCCAATAATATTAGTCCTGTCTTCAATACATTATAATGTAGAAATTAAAAAAAATGTAGGTAGCATAATACGGATTGTCGTGTTACACCACTATTTTAGTGTTGTGTTTATCATTATCTACATATAAACACAACATCCATAGTTAATGTGTTAATGGCTGTGTAAAGATATATGTGTAAAGTGACAAATAATTACTAAGTTGAAGCGCAAGTCTGTAGTGCCAAGTGCAGACTTGTTTGCAACTAACTTAACAATCTGTCATAAACTCAAGGAAGCATTTAACTTTGTAACACGGTGCCATCACGCTAGGGACGGTTTTATGAACTCGCCTTTTAATTTTTCATGTAATTTTAAAGAAAAAACTGTCGTGAGGTTCAACTATCGTTCTATTAAATGTATAGAAGTAACTCAAGTTTTATAAGTCGAATATTGCTCGACATGTTTTGCTCCGTAACGAGGAGCATAATCATTAGCCGTTCGCGTTGGCTGATTGACCAAGATCGGCCAACACGAACGGCGAATATTTTTCATGTTTGTTTTCATTAAGATTATTAACAAGGAAAAGTACCCAACTGTCCGGCTGCGATTTGATTTAATGTGATACGAGTATATATTAGAGAGTAGCCTAAAATAACCTACATGTGTTTTTTTAGAGCTGCCCAATCTCAACCTATTGGGAGAAATAGTAAACAAAAACTAAAAAAATAGTAAACCTTTTAAGTTCTATAGAAAGTGATGCTCAGTAAACTTGGTAACTAATGGCTGGTTTGAGTATTATATTTTGAGAACAGGAAAAAATAATGAGCACGTGTTTTATTATTTAGGGTAAAACTCATTGACATGTTACATTCCATGTGTGACATTTTCCAAAATAATTGACATTTAATGTTTTAGATTATCGCTGAAGATGTTCATAAAAGGAAATTTTGATACCAAGTTGATATAAAAAAACACATGCCCATTATTTTTTCGTGTTCTCAAACATACTATACTCAAACCAGCCATCAATTAGCAAGCAAATTACTTAATAGCACGTGGTAAAATTGTACATTGGTAAAAAATTGGTTAACGGAACTATGTGTGAACTAAGTGATAGTACAGTGGTAGTACTAAATAAACCTGCGTACACTATGTGACGATATAGGTGCTGGAGGTACCACGATAGTAATTTGCTCGCTCTCTTTTTATTGATATGCATCGGCGCAGTGGCAAATAAAAACTGACGTGTCCGGCCTATTCCCCGCCCGCACGGTTGTGAATAAATCATATTTTGCTCGCATTTGTCAATTACGCTTGCCTTCCAGTCGGTTACGTTTTTTATAATAATGTTAGTAAATATTGCAAGTAATTTCAATCCTAAGTACACAACTATAAATAAGCTCGCTTAGGCATGTATTAGCGGCGGCGCGGCGAGTCGCGCGTTATATTACAAAAGTACATTCTTTTAGCATGAATACGAGAATGTTCTTCAATTTCACACTTAATTATAAAAATACACAAACAAATATTTTAATTGTTCGTTTAATTTGATGTTGTGTTTTTTAACAAGCACAGTTTTAGAAATTAAATTGTGTACATATTTAAAAATTTAGCTTATCACAGTTTGTTTGCGTTCCGATTTTGTGAGAAAGTCCGTCCAGTATTTGAGCAAGTAAGGCAAATAAATCAATCAGTTGTTTGCCTGCAGCAGGGCCGTGCGTGACCGAGCGGGCCGAGCGGTTCTCAGGGAATATTCGAGTGGCCGAGGCTGCACCTTTACGTCCACTACAATTTCAATGGTCATCACCGTCTTTCTAAGCCACGGGAGTCGTATTCTATATATATGTGCTTATATTACTGGCACCTTTAGTAAGTCCTAGTAACACAGCTCTTTAGATAACTTCGATTTCGCCGGTAGGGAAAACCATATTGTCTGCTAAAATTTACTTTGACAGTACCTAATACAATGACTTTTTGAACAAATAGTTGATTCTGCCTTTAACCTGGCGATTTGAAAACTAGGAACAAATTAAATTATTTGATACACTACTAGATATATAAATACTAGTATTATATTTATAACTACATTACTATTTATATAATACAAGTCACCACTCCTGAATCGGGCATTATTAGTTAGGGGTGGTTACTGCTTCTAAGTATATATCAATTTCAAGCAATATTTTAATATATACACACGTCATTGCTTATTTTATTTTAGGTGTACACTAACAAATAAAACTATATACAGCCCGCCATACAGTACCCTTACCATGAGTTGTGACATTGACGTTTTCGATAACGAGTATCGAGTTTACTATCTGTGCATCTCGATTGTACTATTTTCGTGCGAACGAGATGCACAGATAGTAAACTCGATACTCGTTATCGAAAACGTCAATGTCACAACTCATGGTAAGGGTACTGGCTAAACTGAGGTAGTTCGATGAAACTTGACGGATAATTATCATAATTTTATATTAAAGGTTAAAAAACGTAACGAGAGATTTAAAAAAACGTAGAGAACATAATTATAAGATAAATATTACAGGACACCTTACCTTACCTTACCTTATACATTTTGACTGAGCTCCAGGGTAAGCTCAAAAAAGCTTGTGTTGTGGGTAGTCAGCCAACGAAATATGTGCTCATCACACAAATAAATACACTTACTGGCATTTGAACCCAGAGCCCTGAGTGTAAGTGTTTAACGTAACTTTACGTCACGAACGCGTTTGCGTTTCCCATATAAATAACATTATCACTTACGCGTTCGTAAACGTTTTTTTACGTCAAAAGAAACTTACACTAGAGCCTCTGGACTATGAAACCCACTAGGACCATATAGACCTGCTGTCAAAAGAAAAAAAAGTAATGTATAAAATGTATATCACTAAGCATATCGATCGGCTAATCCCAATTGACTCGTGCCGCTATTGTCCTGATAAGCAGGATGAAACCTCTTGGCCATCCCCGAGAGGGTCTCGTGCTGAAGGGCCGATTGCACCAACTTGCGGCTCTTCACGACATCTTGATATTTGCTGCGGGGTAAGGACTCGTATTCCTAAATATATTTTGGCTTCTGATATAACATGAATAAGCTGAAGTTTATGTGTGGGTAAGATGATATCAACAAACGAATAGGCTAAGTGATTTATCAAAAAACCGTCGCCAAAGATTAGGTATTTACAATGGGTCTTTAACAATGTGTCAGACATGAAATAGATAAACGCCGTATATAGAGTTGTAACTGATTTTATATTAAATTAGTATAAGTTTATGGTAATATAATTTCATATCACTTGATAAGTAAGCTTTGATTTGTGAGTAGGTATCTTTTGAAAAATTCACGACTTTGTATTAGCTCCGACAAGACATAAGGAAGTAACTGCGGCCTCGACTTGGAATTTACTCTGTTATTACAATCGCCTGTTTATTAGAGTCGGATTTCCTCCCCAATTTTCTTTTACAGCGACCTAATCACGTAAGCACGGGCACGCTTAGCTCTGTCCTATCGTTTCGACTTTCATTACGGTTCATTTGTGCTCCTTTATATTACTTGCGGATTGCTGTGTAAAGGTATAAGATTTTTTGCAATAGCTGTTTGATTTACTACTTAGCCCTCGTTAGCCGCATTGCTACTTAAAAATGTTTATAGAAATACGTGTTCTTTAATAAAGTCTATAACATTTTTTTGATAATTATAAACTGTAATCCCAAAAAATATGGCTAAAATATATTATTTGAACAGTTTAATAAATTAAATAAAGACTTGAAAGGAAAATTATTCTGAACTTGATCAGATGAACCCTTCTTGAGTTACGGATCGACTACTATGGAACCCTAGCTCTTGGCCGGTTTTCTACACTAAAATTTACTCGCATTGTTATTGTAAACGTGATGTTCTAATTTAATAGGAGCCTACATTCATTTTATAAAAGGTATGAATTTAAAGTTTACAAAACGTTACTCATTAAAATGTTTTTGTTGGTAACGTTTTATGTTACCTAACTTTAGAAAAACAACACTAATATAATGGATATTTTAATATTTGTTTTTGCAACAACAATTTGATTGATAATTTCTACAGAGTATCATATGAGAAGATAATGTGTGAATCAGTTTATGAGAATCGAAATACTATAAAACTTTGAAACAACTTAATATAACCAAATTTCCTTCTTTACAGTATCTACAACTGTAGATGCCCCTATAGCTTTCTTGTAGAACCTTTTATAAAACGATAAGTTATTCCTTAAGTCGACAGTCGACTGTATTAACCTAACAAATGTCGCGATTTTTTGGTCATAAAGTTACTTGTCGTGTAGAAGTAGGAGTTCCCGGAGGAGGTTGGCCCGGCGCCAGGCGGAAGCCAATACTGGCGGAGTCAGGACATTTTGATATCACTAGCTTTATGGCATTGTAAATAGTTGAATTCATTTCTAGTTCCTTATACGACTATGTGATTGTTGAATTATGTAGTAGTAAAACACTTTATTGTACAATATAAGAAAAATATAACAGGGCAAATAACAAATATGATTTGTACGACACATGATATATTTATATTATGATATTTTTTTAAATATTTGCCATATTGCTTAACATTATACCTACCCTTAACATTATAAGTTACCCTTACTCTTAGTTGACGATGTTTCCGCTCAATACTTTTTACAATGATTTCTCGAAATGGACGTATTTAATTTTTAAACTTAATATTTCTTTGGAATGTGTAAAATCATACTTTTATAATATCCAGCTCAACCATACACATATAGTCTATATATGTAAGTGACAAATATGTTCACCATCACACACCATTAACATTATTTTTATTTAGATACCGATACTAACACCACAACGCGTGTTTTTATTTTGCTTTATCCTTATGACCTAGCACAGTGATTTTACGATCAACGCCGAGGTGGTATAGTTACCGATGAAGTGTCAAATATCAAGAATATTTTATTGCAGTCTCGTTGTGTACGTAAATTGATGTAGAGTAATTATGTCGTAAATATCGCAGCCAGTAGCCCCGCCCCTGCGACGTGCTACGGCGCTGTGCGTTATTTAATCACGTTTCGTAGATATATAGGCAGATTAGGTTCCGGTATCCTATCTTAATCAATATACTCTGATATCGGCTCGTCCCCTAATTGCTAAATTTAGGCGACGTCGCCTCTCCACAGCCGAGTTACATCTTACTCGCCGTAAAGGCGTTTAATCACGATGTTCCCCGTTCATTAAGCCGGCGAAGCAGAGACATTTTGTCACATGTCTCTGAAATGCTAATTTTCCCGTACACCTAGCAATATAGGCGTCGATGGTGTACCTCGAACCCTTTGGCCGCCTTTTTACTGTTGCGCTTGAATTTCGGCAGTTAATTTCGAATGTTTGCGCTGTATACGTTACACATTGATGAGCGAAACGAGGCTGTATTAAATAACTTATCCAAAGTCTGGTTAACTTAAAAAAAAGGTTTTTTGTTAATAGGTCCATTGAGTTTCCTGAATAGGGATTTTTTTAAATATTTTCCATTCAATTCATAACTCGTGTTTGTTTCTTTTTCTAGTAACTTTAATCTAAGGTCAACTAGAGTTAATTTATCTAAGAAAGTATCTTTTTATAAATTATTATTTTCAGAAATATAAACATCAAATTATTCGCTGAACTGGTAAAAAGTGGTAAACATTTTTTTTTTATATAGCTACTCGCTTAAAAGGCGAGTATGATCGACATAACATATTTTTTCTTTTATTATGTGTCTCAAAAACATTATAAAGTATGTTATTAACTCTAAAAAGCCTGTACAAATATACATATATTCATTAATTATAAATTTTAAACGCCAACAATTTTAAAAGTAATATGTGTCATTATCTAGGAAAAGGGACCTTATTGTCGATGGCACTTACGTCGAATCGCGTTGCATTTGTATTGTATCGTCTTGAACAACGACATAAGCGCCATCGACAATAAGGTCCCTTTTCGTAGATAATGTTACATATATGGTAATAAAACTTTTGGGTTGATGGCTCAACCTGGCGTCAGTTAACTCGAACCATTATTTCAAACGAAGCGGAAAGGCGGAACCCTCTTCACATTATAAAGGACATATTAAGTCTAAACAATTGCCGGCGTTTGGTGTTTACAAGTATTACCTAGATAACAAGTAGATCACCTTTTGATATTTCTAGATAGTAGGTAGGTAAATAGATTTTTCCAATTAAGTTTTTATAAAATATATCATATTTGTTGTTTCAGATCATGGCCGCGTGTAATTGGAGATTATAAAAACAGCTGAATTCTGGTAACAATTTTTTTTTGTTCATTTTATTTATATGTTTAATATTATTAGCATAATACTATATATTATGATTTGAGTTAGCGTTAACTGAATGGCACATTATGGTAATACGCACTCAAAACAAACAAAAGCATAATCCGCAAGATCTCTTGGATAAGTAATTCGTTACAAATTTGCAGGACCGGGTAATAGGGACAATGTTTTTATTTACGGCTCGAGTTGAGGCACATTTATCTTTTCCTACATAAATTAAATATGTCAAGGATGTGAATTCATATAATAATTCATAATAGGTATATATATTTTGACGACAGGTTTGGCCTAGTGGAGAGTGACCCTGCCAACAAAGCCGACGGTCCTGGGTTCAAATCCCAGTAAGGGTATTTATTTGTGTGACGAGCACAGGTATTTGTTCCTAAGCTAAGTCATTGGGGTTTTGTAGTTATATATTTAAGTATTTGTTTATACATATATATTTGGTTGTGTACCCACAACACAAGTCTTCTTGTGCTTCCCGTGGGATTTAGCCAAATTGTGTAGGGATGTCCTGATGTAATATTTATTTATTATTAATATTTTACAAAATTCATAATGTTCACACGTTATTTGATGAACCGTGACTGTACTAACATAACTAAGTAACTAATAATGAACCTACCTAAATTGGCTTAAGCAATTGGCAAGTTAGTACTAGAATTTATTTAATATTTGCCGGTAGTCGTTGTACCTAAGATTTACCGAGAAATGGTTGTCCGAAATAAATGATTATTACATATGATATCGGCCATTTGCCAATATATTTAACGTAGGGACTTCAAGCTTTTATGGAATCTATATTAATATTAAGTCCTTTTTGTGTAAGCAAAGTGTTTTCTCAAAAGTACAAATGGCATTCTCATATATATGACTAAATTAATCTAAATATTTTATTCAAATATAGCATTTTGTCTTGTTAAGAAAGTTTTTCTTACCTACGCGAAAATTAAAAATATGACTGAGTCTTCAATAAAGAAATTTTTGTGTAATATTTATATATACATTCAAAGAGAATATTTACTTAAATTTCAACAACATTTCCTAGAATACTGAGATTCCTGGCTGAAAAGGTTTCTCTTTTCGTGTTAAACTACCGATGACCTACTTTCACAATTTAAACACGACATAGGAATCCTATAAAATATGGATTTAATTATAAAATGAAAAAAAAAATTTCAAGCATCTATATAATATGTAGGCTAACGGACGGGCGAAAGGAGATTCAATTATACCATTCACAAAGAACTTAAACCTACATGCGAGTAAACGAAAAGCACTAATTAAAGGATTTATCAAGAGGGGTTACAACTTTACACAGTTGTAACCTCTCTTGATAAATTTTTACACAAGTGTCAGCTAATCAACTCCATCGATATTACCTATACGTTGACAACGTAGATTTATTTTATGAATGCATTGATAAGCCTTGGCTTAGTAGTTATCACCGGGCCCGAGCTGTCTAGTGTTAACAGGTCTCGTGCCAGGTCACCTGTATTCTCCTGAATGTAGGTCTCGCCAGTCCCGGTTCATTGTCCAATCAATAGCACGTGTGCTACATGTTGAGCAAGTCCTTTGTTCGCGATTTATTAAATAAAAATAGGGAATTCTTTGTTCTATTATTTAACCTAGATAATTTAGAAACAACTGACTAAATAAAATGGTTTCATCGAGCGTAAGGTTTTAGTTAAAACGGTGATACACGTCTCCGTTTTAAAAAAGTTCAAGGCAGCCCTGTTAAGGGTATATTGCAGTATCAATCGCTGGCCTATCGGGAAAAATAAAACAAATGTAGTACAGTTTAAAGAACTAGCTTTTCTCTCTACGCGAAAGTAAAAGTAATGCATATATTTCTCTATAAAATAGTAGCATAGTTCAAAGTATGCAGGTAAGTTATTTGAACCAATTTACAAGTGAACAATGCGTGCATTGTTTCCTCGCCACGATTTATTTGCGGACCGCTTTCACTCGGAAAAGAACTTTCTTGTGCGTGGCTAAATCCAAAACAACCTTGATTCCTATCTGGAGCTTTTGTTGTGGGCGCATCCGTAAACACCGCCTAAGTTGTTACGAACCGCGCGTTACCGCGTCCCATTGAATTATAATAAATTCACATCAAAATGTTGGGTAAGACCAGCATAATGATTTACAGATTGTAAATTTTAAAAATGCATTTGTCACAATTTAGGTAGAAAGTATAGTACGCGGAGCGCAGGCGCGGTGTTTAATTGATATTTATATCATATTCAGGTCTAATGGGACCCTCGTCTTGTCAGCCCCACTTCCCCAAGTTAGGGCTCGTCGCGGAAATTCTTCGTTTATTATTCACAGTGAATTACTCGAGTTCTGCATTTTTTTGCCCCAACGGAGCTTTCACGCTCTTTCATTTATTCAGCACCGCCCCTTATTTAAAGCCATCCAATAATTCCTGTACATTCATACTTAATAGGTATGGGAATAGGATCGCTATCTTTCTGGTAATTAATTTCGTCAGTATGAACAAATTTGTTATGAAATCATAACATATAATCTCAAGGTCTCAAAAGTAAATACATCATAATAAGTATAATATAGCTAAATTAAATAATGTTACATTTTAATATTTATGTTGAATATGTATATATTATTACGCTTACATACTCACTTTCATAATCACTTTATAATGCGGAAGAAAAAATAATCCTGTATGACTTTTACAATGAACAAACTAATGTGCATAATATTATATTTAACAATGGGAAATATTACTTGTTTGTATATTGCCGGCTTGTACATATGCTTTATATCAAATCAATTTGTAACACGTCAAGCGCGTTTTCACTTACAATACTTAATGTTTTCTTACTAATGTTCAGTGTTCGCACATTCTGATGTCACATAGGCCAGGGGCTGATTACAAGATTCTTACTTCATCAGATAAGTAAATATATAATCATACGAGTTATATTAATAAAGACTTTATTTTAACTAGATAATATATGTGCAGCCTCCTACCGAGTATAGTATTCATTAGCTTGTTTGAAATTAAAACTGTTTTTTTATTATTTATATTTCATTAACTGTTCATTTGAATTAGCAGGCAAGACGCTAGCTTACATAATCTTGCTGGAAATAAATTGTGTTAAGTTTGAACGTGCATTTCACATGATCACATTTACTTTTGTCTGTTCCTTCACTACTCTACGTCTCATATACATATACTTCAGTCAGTTCATTCACAAATGACACCAGTTACTCGCAAGCGCCTCCCGGTCTACACACGTGGCTGCGTGCTTCCTCAGCTCTGCGTATTATTATTCTCCTGTTTTATTCGAATATATTGCGTAACGGTGGTGGAGCTTTAATTTCGTAATGGTGGGAATTACTGAAGCGCGCAAATTTCATGTTAATGTACATTATGCCTCGAGGTTTTCCTTTAGTAAATTGAACGTAACCCGTACTTGTTGACATCTAATAACTGAAGCCAAACAAACATTCATCAAGTCAATGCCCGGAAATCGATCAGGATTAGGCATTTAGAAATGGTTTCGCTTACTGGTACTTACGGTCATTTGATCTCAGTTATTCTTGAATGGTTTCATGGGGAATTGAAAATGTTACTATTTGTATAAAATTCTACATGCGTATTGAGCGTTGGTAATGATCTAATGATAGTACTTCAAACGGTACATATCTAATAAATGTGTATAAAACTAAGTAACAAAGTAGTGACTTGACGTTTATCGGACTAAAGGACCATCTGAAATCTCGTCGTGCCGATTGAATTTCTCGGCTTACTGAAATATTTAACTTTATAATCTGACTTACTGTAGAGGTTTCCATCTCCAGGATCAGGAGCCTCGTGTCTCATTAAGGTAATAAATTTGCAATATCTACAACGAATACAAACGAGTATATAACACACAAGTACTCTTAACAAACAAGATAATATATTTTTAAGATACCAAAATCTTGATTTATAAAATCACGAGAAACAAAAATATCAACCGCCGCGTATCACGTTTCCCGCGATGTCTTCTATTTAATCTTTTATTACTATTCCTAAGCAACATTTTTTTAGTCTTATGTCAATGCAGACCGTCAAATGAAGAATTTCAAAGAGTTACGGATCGGTATATATATTTTCCCCCAATAACAACATCTCAAAGGGATGTGCATCCTTAAAAGTCTCTTAGTCGTGTAGAACTACTTATAATTGTTAGCTAAACATAGCGATCGACCCACGTCCCTTTTCGGCCGACACTCACAAAGAAATGGACTCTCCTGTATAATTGGTACTAGCTATCTGAATACTTTGAAGTATTTATCCTCAATATTTTGGGGCGTACTGCCTTTTATGTCGCAGCTGGCAATATTTGTCTTTGACAGGCGCTTTTTGAAGGAACTTACACGTGGCTATACCCGTGTTTATTACCTGCGTCTACCAAAAGTCAATAGTATAAAGTAAGGATAAATGGGTGATAAAAATGTTATTCACGCGTATGTTGTGTTTATTACAAGTATCAAATCAACACGTTAGGATTTAAAATACCTATAAAATAAGCAAAGTTATTTATTTAACAATGAAGGTTATCTATCAATTGAAATAGTTTTCTGTCGAGTATCGGACAGTCTTTGTTAAGAGTAGTTAGTTACGTACTTGAGCAATAAAACTAAATACGTTTATTTATTTCCTTTAACGTATGTTATGACAAGAAAACAGAAGTATAAAGTAGTAAGTGTATGTTGAGAGAATATAATTTATATTAAGAAAAATTACAATGTTAAACGAAATGGCGCTGGCGTTATATTTTTCAATAAGCTTTCTACCGATTTCATTGTTTCAAAGTGGGAGCCACAATCCCCAAAAAGTGTAAGTACTCACTAAAAGTTATTATCTGTTTTTATCGAGTCGAAGAAAATTAATTTCCTTCCCCATTATCGGAGAGAAGCGTCAGTTTGCCGATGTCGAAATCGAAATAACTCGAGTTACAGAAGCGGCAGGCGAAGGCACCGAAGTAAATAAGTTTTTGAGTCAGCGCAGTCGTGGACATCTGATAAAAGTCGCGGACTTCGTTACATTCGAATTTAGGTACTTCTATTGCAAAAATTCCCAGTGGAACAATATATATTTTCATACTTCATAAATTATGACTTCCTCGACTATTAAACCTGTAATCATTACGTTCTTCAGGGCGCCATAATGAGGCAAGCGGCGTTTTATAACTAGCGTATAAATTATAACAATAAAGATTTTAGTACGACTTTAAAAATTCTGTATAATTTTTACTGCCGAGAAATACTCGTGTACTGTAGTTTAAATTTGAACTAAAAATAACTTATTATCGCAACATGTTTGTTTTATTCGTCCATGATGGTATCCTTGTTATTGTAATCAGTAGACTTAAAAAATTTAACAACTTTATTTGTCTTGCCTTATCCTGTATTTTATCGTCTTTCGAGCTTTCCGTCACTTTCGCACTCACAAAGTTGATGATGGAGCGTGACAGATGTCACAGCCGTTTGTATAACCTTTAATGCATATGAAATGGATAGATAGGTACTGCAATTCATTGTAAATTTAATGGAAGTGTAGGAACCTTATACTTTTTTGTAATGCAGTTTGTTTGGCCTATTGATGTAATATATTCAGTCGCGTTTCCCGCACACTGTAAGGACAGCATTGCGCAAAATGTCAGCAGTTATTTCTGCACTGTTGACGCCAGCCCCGCAAATCTGATTGTGGCGGCAGCGCGCCTGCTACTCGGAGGATGGTGTGATAAGGCCCTGCATGCACTCCTACTCTCTGTTCTCTAAATAGTCCAAATGCTCTTCATTACCAACCACACTGTGCATTCAATGCTTCTCTGGGTCATATCTAACTTCCACATACAAATATACTAGTAATTTATATGGATTAATATATATAATTGCAATATTTTATTTATGCAGGTTCAATTAGGTAGGCATTTTCTTCTTCATGTACCATCTCGGTGCAGGAAGTCGACGACCATTATACTCGTATTTGAATACCACTCTATTTTCAGTCATGAAAATTATTCTATCCATATATTGTTAGTCCTTGATAAGCATGCGTCTAGGTAGGCAATAAAGCTGTATATTTAACCTGTCGATTTTTGTAGATGAGTATATTTATCTATAAACTTAATTTAATAACGAATAAAAAATAAACGTCTGTTAAGATTTGTCCCAGGATAATCAGTAACTCGCGAAAACAAACTCCTAAGTCCTCTTTTATTCTTGGAAATGGAGCCTTCCTGGTCGGCTTACTTGATTCAGTTTTATTATTCAGCTGTTCAGTGGGCAGTTTCTCATTTTCACTGAGTAGGTACATATTGTTAGAACGATGAATTATGTTTATAGCTGGCAATAGGTAATTGACACCTGTTCAATTTTATAGCCGTAAAACAGGTATAAAACATCCAATATAATTTAAAAATGTATAAATCACATTACAATATTAAAAAAATGTTTCAAATAACTAATAAAAGAACTACACAAAAATAATAACTAAAATAAACAGTATGGCTATTATATATACACGCATTATGTCAAAGTCGAAATAAAAATGTTATTATTTTTCTATTCTAGAGGTGACTGGAAAGGAGTGCCGTCATAGATCCGTATCATTTTTAAGGACCATTTCTCTCAATGACTTTCATTTCTAACTTCTGATATGTATACAGCATGCCTCCGACTATGGAGCTTTAAATTCATGGCTCGTTTCTACACACTTAACTGATCCCATATTGTTTTGTGATTTATAAAATACAGACTATTTGAACAACTTATTACACATTTTTTATCGTGATATCAGGGCATCAAACATTGTGATATTATCGCAATAGTAATGGTCTCGTAGTATTAGGGCGACATTATCTTGTCTGAAGTTTCTTTAAATAACTTAAAAGTTAAAAGCTTTTTTATTCCATTCCGTTATTATTTTCATATATTTATCACCATACAATAAAATCCAAATATAAAAAAGTGTAGGCTTTCGTAGTTTTCGATCCGAAACTGAAAATCCGTTCAAGCGATCAAGTGCAAAATATTTTTTAGTCTTTATTAAGCTATTTTTAGGGTTCCGTACCTCAAAAGGAAAAAACGGAACCCTTATAGGATCACTTTGTTGTCCGTCTGTCCGTCCGTCCGTCCGTCTGTCAAGACCCTTTTTCTCAGGAACGCGTGGAGGTATGAAGCTGAAATTTATATCAATTACTCAGGTCTACTGTCCCTTGAAGCTGTGAAAAAATCAAACTTCTAAGCCAACGCAATCAAAAGATACAGCCGTTTATGCCGCAAATTTTCGACACTTGCAAGGGAATCAAAACCTACAGGGTGCTTTCCGTGAACTCAGAATCTTGAAATTTGGTACGAAGCAACGTCTTATAGCATAGATAAAGGAAAAATTACGAAAACCATAAATTTTTAGTTACATCACATAATATATATTTTTTTAATAATTTTAAACTTACTACCCATTTCCTCATAAACGCGTAGAGGTATTAAATTGAAATTCATACCAAATACTCAGGTCTATAATACCTTTAAGCTGTAGCAAAATCAAACTTCTATGTCAACGCAATCAAAAGAAACAGCAATTTAAGCTGCATATTTTGAAACTCGCAAGTACTCGCAAGGGAATCAAAACCTAAAGGGTACTTCCAGTCGACCTAGAATCTTGAAATTTGGCATGAAGCAACGTTTTATAGCACACATAAAGGAAAAATTCCGAAAACCTTAAATTTTTAGTTACATTACAAAATATATATTTTTTAATAAATATAAACTTTGTAAACCTTGCAGGTTTGTACGGAACCCTCGGTGCACGAGTCCGACTCGCACTTGGCCGGTTTTTTTTTTTTGGTTTAACCATGAAGGTGTCGTTAAATAGGTAAACTTGAAAAATATTTTTTTGACCAAGTAAATTATTTCTTATATTATTAATTTGAAAAATATGTTCGAGAAACTTTTCAACCGTCAAGTTCAAAAAATAATTCATGAAGCAGTTTGCCGGTTTATTTTTTATTTATTTTTAAGTTTAATTTCAGGAATTACACCCGTATCCAGTGACCTGCATGCTTTAATGACTCTAGAGAATTGAATCGTGTTTTAAATAAAAAGAGCATTCGTTTTCATGTTTAACCAACTGACTCACTACTACTGATTGGCACCCAGCACCCAACATAATATATATTGTATATAGCGTTGCAGCGTTTATTAACTCGGCTCTTTAAAAAGTTTTCGAAGTCACTGATGCAAAATAACTTAGCGCTATAGCTGTTTCATACTAAGCTTTTTTATGAGTATCTAACACATTCAATATAGGTATTGAAAAAATTTAAACGAAAATTGTGTTTTTATGACGAAAATAGCTCGAGATCTTTTACTCCGTAACAACGAGCAATATTACCTAGCTATTTCTATTGAATATTTTTCTATTCATTATAAACATTTCGGAAGAAAGGGAGATTATTCTTCCCTTTATTTTTAATTTTTTGCAGGCATATAGCTCACTCCCGTGTGCCAGTTTCCCCGTTACTGACTCCGTTCACGACGGCGTGCTCTATTTTATTCACTGGATGCTGTAACATTGTTTATCAAACAAAGGGAATTAAACTGGTTCACACACATCGATTGCAGGAATTACAATCAACGCAGGCAACTATCTTCATTGTTCCAATTTAACTGGAGCAACGAGCAGCGGGCAGGATATGGGAATGGGACGGCACGTCGAGGATTTATTGATCATAGGTAGCAGCAAACATGCCGAACCAAGGATAATATTGCCTATTAGTTTAGGTTGACGTAATTGATTTTAGTTAGTTCTCACGCATAATTTGGTTCTTTGTTGATAAAACGTTTGTGTAATTGGGTAATTGTGTTCAACAGTTTACCGATTTAGACCGTCGGTTCTAAAGTTCCTCTCCAAGCTTATGATCAGGGTTTAGGGATAAGAGCGTTTATGAGGTTCGAGTTCCTAAATTTTAATACAAATTACGGGACTGTACAATAAAGATAATACAGCTAGTGCTTCTATTCGGGCTATCTTTTGCGTTAAGGGTGTATCGTGTCGTGGTACACACTCTGTGTGTGTGAGGGAGCGATACACCCTCAACGCGAGCGGTGTGTCCTGACTCGGCTAGCGCCTTGAAAATGGGTACCAGAGCTTACCCAAAACATGTCGCCTAGTGCGATATAATTACACGTGAGTTTATCCGTTTAAAAATATTGCCAATTTTCTATGCAATCACAAGTCACCGCAACGACCAATACGTAATAAGTTTAAATTAATTAATAATATGTAATCAGATTAAAATACCGAGTTTTCAAATAAAAATCATGGGTGCTCAATACTTCTAGCTGGCTGTATGTCATAGCTACCATATACATACATATTATATTTCTTCCGTACACGGAACAATGGTGTTCCGGACATTTGGGAGGCGTACGCGGAGCCAGATCGAGCCAACGCGCAGAGGCCCTTTTGACAATTTAATGAAATGTAAGGGGTACACTAAGCGGATGTTGCCCCTGTCCGTATCATGGGACGCGCACAGAGACAGCACCTACCATGGTGTAAGGACTATTGAGTTATAATGGAATCTAGAATGTACCAGGCTATTGGGTGGAAAGGATGGACTAGCTACTGGGTTATTGGATAAAAAACCGGACGTCTGCCTAATAAAATGGTATTCAATTTTATTTCCGGCAGACGGTGACTCGCCCTATGCGAGATGGGCCCCCACAAAAAGCGACATCAAAGATGGCTCAAGGGCAACACCGATGCATAGGGCTAAGGGTAGAGAGGTGTCACTGGACTTTAAACATATAGCCAACTCGCCACTTAGGTTTCCACATCTACCCTCGAGAACGCAACTCTCGCGACCCCACTCTGGACGGCCGGTGAAGGCAAGCCAGAGGCAGGGGACCTGTCCCACCTGTCCGACAGGGCACCCCAGGGGCACTCAGGTACGTGGAGTCGCTACTCTCCAACAGCTCGCCACAAGCTGCCCTGCGTATATTATATTTATTATTGTACTCTCTACTCCTCATAGATATGTATAGGGAACTACTATAAAGTTAAATGAAAAGTATATTTGCATTAAAAAAATACATGTAGAGTTGGTACACCGTTCATTTATTAATGCAAACAAATCACTAGCGCTAATTTAAATATCGTGTGTTATCTTTATGATTATGACACTCGTACCTATACCTAATCTATACTTGTTTAAATAATACGCGAGCTAGCGTAAATGCTAGTTAAAAATAACATTCAACACAGATTGCAGAAACATGTGTTCCAATGTAAATAGATTTACGAGTCCGAAATGCTGAATCGTTTAAAACTTGGTGTCACCCATTTTGTAAGCTATAAAGCATTTTATTGCAGCCACAGGTGTGGCGTGGAAAGCCGCAAGTCTGAGTGATCGTAAACAAACGTTTATGTGGTATCCTCGGCGACTCGAGCACTTGCCGACCGACTGACACTTCAACACCGATCATCGAAATGTCGGTCCAGGCACTAGTTTAACGTCAAATGTCAACTTTATAATCGGTTAGTTAGCTACGAATAATGTTTTTTTTATTAATTTAATGACATAATGTAAGCGTAAGCGCCTATGACAAGGAAAACGGTTAAGACAAAGGCTTTCGAAATGCAAACAAAAGAGTCTTCAGTGATAAGTAGCTCTATTCTAATAACATTAAATTACTAATCCACATGCAGCTCACTCGCGCACCGTTACGTTGAAATTAAATCATCATCTTCCTCGCATTTTCCCGGCATTTTACCTCGGCACATGGATGCCTGGGGTCCGCTTGGCAACTATTCCCAGGATTTTTTGTAGGCATTCGTTTTACGAAAGCAACTGCCATCTGACCTTCCAACCCAGAGAGTAAACTAGGCCGTAATGGGATTAGTCCGTTTTCCTCGCGATACTTTCCTACACTGAAAAGCGATTGATATAAATATCAATTGATATTTCGAAATCAAAATGGTGATAGAAAGATATATTTTCTGAAGCTATTCATGATCACGATCAACTTTTACTATGGAGCCATAACTGAAAAATCAGTTTAATAAACTTACTTGCCAATACTAACAACTACAGCCAGCTAGTAGTTAGTATGGGAAGGTCTCTTTTTTTGCAACAGATTTTTCGGTTGCGACCCCATAGTTAAAGTTGATCGTAATCACGAATAGACCCAGAAAATATATGTTTGCATTACCGTTTTGATTTCACCTGGTATAAAACATTTAAAAAAATACATTATGCCAAATTATGACAATCGAGACTATTCGACCCGACAAGATGATGAAATAGATACATTAACGATAACAAATTTATTTACAATAGAGATTGAAAATATAGGTCAGATCATATGTATAGGTAATATTGCTGTGAATCGGGCATTAGGTCGGGCGACGGCGAGTTTCAGGACGAGTCGGGACATTAACCACGTTCATATGGGTCACCTGAATCCGCGTTAACGGCCGCGCATCAGCGCACTCGTTCCCAATACTGTTTCACTGTACCCTTACCATGAGTTGTGACTGAGGTTTTCATTAAGGAGTATCGAGTTTACTATCTGTGCATCACGCTTGTACTATTTTAGTGCGAACGAGATGCACAGATAACTAGTAAACTCGACTCAAAGTCACAACTCATGGTAAGGGTACTGGAATCGTTTCAGCGTTACTCTGACTTATACTTACATACTACGGTTTACTGCTGCACTATCAACTTTTATATTCTTGACCTATTTTAATGGGCCTTAAATAACAAGGAATGCACGCTCTTATATGTGATTTATAGTATGTATAACATTTTTATTACCCCATTTATGATTTTTAAACAAGAAAATATGTTAAATAAATCTATCAGCAGTTTAATCAGATCGTGATACGAGTTAAAAATGTTGGTATATATTCAATTAAACTTGTCTGCAGTGGACCGAACGCCAGCTATGTTTATTGACATGTTCTTATCGGAGCAATTTTGTTAAAACATTTTAAATATTATATTTTATCAGCGGAGGCTTTAAATATGAAACGGGTGCTGCATTCGGATGTGAAGCGAATGAAACATTAAAACTGAAGTTCCGAGTGATAAAATGCCTGCACGGGGCTCGAATGTTTAATTAATTCCCCGTCTGGCTTCTCATTGGTTTTATTACATATTATCACAATTATCCATTTCAGAGAAATCTGACACTACAATACCTATATTAAATTGGTTTATTCAATGCGATCGTGGTTTTGTGTTTTCCTGTTTCTGAGGGCTACGACAAAGCGAACGTTAGCTAGAGACCTGTAATCATAAATTCCGAATGATAATGAATAGCATGTTCTCGTTTTATCAAAAATAACTAATATAAACATGACCGTGGCTATTTTATAGAGCCTTGGAAGTTGATGTGTGTAATTGCAAATATTATTTTCAGTAATGAGATTTTCCCGTTTTTGCTCAAGTATATGTGAATGAAGAGAATGCAATACATACAATAATAGAGAATACATTAAATTGAATTCTGGTCTGAAATTGATAGACGTCAACTACATTTATTATCGGCGGGAGACCACTGGTGACCCTCACGCGGGCGTGATGGGCACCTTGCTTAGATAGCCTAATCAAATTTTTCTTCACTATTTTTAAGTTACTTGTATGTATAGATATATTAAATTTTATGTAGCATCTTACATTTTATTTAATCATTAATAAATGTTTCTTTAACATTTATTGGTCATTTGATTTTGTACTTAATGCCCGATATTATTGTTTCAGGTATCTGGAATGGTCCAAAACAGAACACTGCATTACCGTCCACCCGATCGAATGTCCAGGTTAGTTAATTTAGTTATGATAAAGGTAAAATATTAGAAAGCGTACTTTATAACACTTGTAATGAAACCCAGTTCAAATTGCCCGACTGGGTTTTAATACGAATAAAGAAATTCAAATTTATGAGATCCTTATCCTAGAGGGGTGCGCATGTTGCTTGGAAACCGGAAAAAGCCCTTAGGGAAAGCTCTTACCAAAAATCAAATAACAAGATTAGGGTTCTATAAAAATACCTGATTAAAAATAGATCTCGAAGATCCCTTCGGGCATTTAAAAATGTCGAAAAATATTGGCAAAAATGCAAACGGATAGTTTTTATGGAAGTTAACGCATGTTTTTCAGACGGGGCGTAATTATCGTTAGCGTATGGGATTTAAAGTGCTCTGTCGATACTACACACAACGGTGGACCATTTCGAAACAGTATGAGGCCTGTTATGAATGCTTACTAAAACCGAAAATTTGAAGTTAGTTTCTGCAACAATATCAAACACTTCTAAAAATTGAAATCATTATGTGACGTCGAAAAATGCACGTCAAATATATCGATACTGCTAAATCGGCAAATGATGTATATGTGTACTTTAATGTTAAGGCAATAAGGTCCATGTATACGTATTTTGACACTTTGAAAATATAGAAGTGATACGGGCCGCGCGGGTTAATGTTGGGATAGCGTGATGGAGCGAATTAACACTTTCCTACTTACTCCGCAACTACACATTTTATTATTAAACGTACAGAATATACGAACGAAAGCGGGTACTTATCATGCTTCAATGACGAGACATTAACTCGGGTAATGATTACGTTTCTAACTACCAGTGTGGTAACTATAAAACAAATGCCGAAAACCATGAATGTAACACTTTTATGGTCCTGTAGTTTTAACGAAATTAAGTCCCGTTTAATTTGTAATTTCACTTGTATACCCAATAAAACTTCATTTCCATCAG
Organism: Grapholita molesta; assembly: GCA_022674325.2. Classification (NCBI taxonomy): domain Eukaryota; kingdom Metazoa; phylum Arthropoda; class Insecta; order Lepidoptera; family Tortricidae; genus Grapholita; species Grapholita molesta. The sequence goes on along the minus strand of CP053124.2, from coordinate 12,983,824 downwards.
GTACTTCATCATTTTAATATATGTCACATTATCGTTATATGATACTTATTATAATTAATATGCGAAAGTTGACATTTTCAACTTAATAAGTAGTTATTTATAACAACTATTAGGTAGAGGTTACATTGCTTTATAAATATATACACGAGACTGGCGTAGCGGTAGAAGCGTGTGACTTGCAATCGGGAGGTCCCGCGGTTAAGACCCCGGTTTGTACCATTGAGTTTTTCGGAACTTATGTAAAACTAGTGCCTATGCGAAATCCTGGGATTAGTTGCCAAGCGGACTCGAGTCTCCATAAAAGGCTTTAACGACGGGCATGGCTGGCCGACGAAGTCGCGAGGAAAAATTTGTCGTTTATATAAAACGTAATCGAAACGAAAAAATGTATGGAAAATATCACGTGACTTTGCGTTTGAGTTGCAATCCCGTAACGTGAGTTTCCTTTCGTTGGATGCTTTCTTTTTCTTAATATCACATTTATAAAGAGTCGGTAAACAGCTTGTCAGATAAAATTACAATTTACTTATTTAAGTACTGGGAACTAATTAATGCCGTCGATTTCAAGCCCATTTGGCTTCTTACAACCCCTGCACGTCGGCACCGCCAAGAGGGATTGCTCTATTATGAAGCATTACCCACTCTATGACTAATATATGTCTAAGTGGTACTTAGTGCGGCACATTCAGAAATAATAGCTATGTTAGATTCTGGGTAGTAGTCGCGTTGTATATTTTTGACGTTTATTTTATGTCATTACTTTAAATATGACTATTTTCCTATTTAAACTTGTGTGGTAGATCTACCTATTTTTAATCTACCAGTTTCTACCACTTCTTGGATCGTGTTCTATGGTTTCTTTTAAATTGTATGTGACAACACTAAAGTTATTTTTAATATGTACGAAAAGCTTTGATAGCACGCATAGTTTTTACAGTTTAAGTAGTTGAAAATGCGATAAATAATAGTCAAATGGGAGCAAAAAGAAACACGTTCCACAAACGTTCTATATGTTTTAGAGCCAATTAGGATTATGTCCCCTTCAAACACGGCCCTACGGTAAAGTATCCTGTAAGCCACCCTTTAAGGCGGTTATATTGACTTGTAGCAGTGACTACAGCCACTGTGTTTATGAAAATATCGAGGTGCTTTTTTTAAACAAGTTTGGATATCGATACTTTTGAAACAGCGACAACTGTAATCATGGTTTCTAATAACGAAAAAGAAATAGTGCTTTCGGCGTAATAAACGTTAAAAATGTTATGACTTATTAAAAGTTAAAAACTAGATTTAATATTCGTTAATACTCGTATTTTGCTGACGTTTTATTAGATACCGAATTCCTAATAAAAAAGTGATTAATTTAACTGCTTTCCATTTATGCGAGTTATATTTGATGACATACAAATAAATGTTCTCATATTTATAGACGTACCATAGGTGTACGCGTACTGTAAACAGTGAATTAATGAAGTGTTATATGTAAACATTAATAAATAGGAATATGAACTTATATTATTATTGTAAATAACAAGTTGTTAATAAAATAAGACTTAATATCTATTTAACGATAAAAAAACAATAACTAGGAATAAAATCGATACATATTGACAAATAAAAACTGGTTCTAGTTCGGAGCCCACCGGAAGGGTGGCTACTTGTCCAGAGGGCTGGTGGATTTGGCATAATTGCTTTGTATTAAGTACTTGTTTTTAAATATATACATAGTTTCACATTAAGTTATTTTATTTTGCCATTCCGTAATTTCTTACCGTGGTGCTTGTATAGAAACAACACTTAGTCAAATAATAGGATTGTTATCCTGCTACGCTGCGCGTAGTATCTGATGGCAGCGATCCTGTAATTCATTATTTCGTTCTCGTTAGGCGAGCTCGTGTCTAGTGTGTGGTATTACTCGAATATTTACTTACACATTCTCTTAACTTCTTTCTACATCATAATGAAAAGTGAACTTTATTTTTACTAACATAAGGCGGATTTTCTTATTACAGACTTCAGTAACAATTTGAGATGAGAACGTACCTAAATGTGATAGAGGATGTAACTAATGAACGTATTGTGTTTGTTGAACAAAGTTTGGTCCTGCCATTTGTGTTTAATGTAGAAATGTTTGGGTTTATTATGACGTTCATTTTGTAATTTGTTAGAATTCCATGTCGGATTATTACGCTGTAATGATAAAAAAATACCGTGTACGTGAAGGAAAGGGGGAGAGAGACTTTTTCCAATCAGTAGGACACAAACTATAAGCTAATCAAAATAAAAGTAATAAAACTGTAATAAATAACTGGTAATACAATTTTTTTTTACCGATTTTGACGTCCGGGTTAAAAAATAAATCAGAAAACATCCAAATAAAGGTGATAACTCGGGGGGAGGCCTATGTCCAGCAGTGGTCGTCCATGGCTTATAGGAGAATGATAATAACTGTAATATGACGTACCTAAACACTAAACACACAAAACAAGAAAATTGATTAATAGTACATTGTGCAACGAGGATGGTAAGTAAGGTATAGTAAACGCGAGTCTATTAGAAGCCCGACGACGAAGTCGGAGGGCTTTTAATGACTCAAGTTTGTTATACACTTACCACCCGTGGTACATACAATGTTTTTCATCACATTTGCGAGGAAATAAAATAAATTCGTAGGTAAAATATTAGTTACTAGTGTAGTGTAGTTTTACCTATCAGACCGCATTCACTATAAAAGATTGTCAACAATGTCAACTTTTTTCAATGTCTTCCACAGATAATTATAACAACTGCGTTTTGTTTTCGAAGTTGATAGATCATCCTGTCAAATAGTATCAATTATCAAAATCAAATAGAAAACAACTATTTTTAATAAATACTAAACATTAAATTGCAGTCAAATTTAATATAAAGATATGTTTTATACATATTAAAAGTTGGTTGTAGCAAACTTATGAAGACATGAAATACACCTTGGCTGTTTAGAAACATCCTCAGTCCAAGTGAAGTATAGGTTCTGTATATTTTTAAAACTAAACTTAACAGCCCGTGTGAGCTAAATCGGCTATAACTACTCTGTACTCTCACAAGTAAAAACGCCATTGACGAGCAAGTGTGATGAAAATGTAATAACAACATCTGGAACATATATATTATAGTAGATATAGGTAAGCACTAAGTAAGTTTCCAAGATTTTAAAATAAACACGTTTCAACTTTGAAAGCAAGAAAGTGCTGCATTAATTAGCGGCTTACAAATCTATGCATACGTACATGGAGTCTCACAAGGAAGTGCGCCGCGCCACACTGTTAGTGACTGCTTGAACTCATTAGTCTTGTGACTGCAGAATACGGTGTACTTGAAAACACTTGTATATAGAGCTGATCTTTAAAAAATACATAAATTATTACTATTGTTTTGTTTTTTTTTGTATCGCATATATACTAAAAGGAAAGGCGATTGCCTTAAATTATCCCTTTTAATTTCGATGAGACAAATAATGACTAGAGACATATATGCGGGACGAGGCCGGGCGTCAGGAGTTTTTTTTTTTGATATTACATAAAGAATTACATTATAATAGTTATATTATAGTCGCATATTTGCAAAAAGTTTTAATTTTAATAAATGATTTGTCGCTTTCTAACAAACACGAATTGCAAACTGTTAAATATGGATAACTTATATATTCACAGCCATCTTATATTTTACAGAAGTTAATAAATAATAAATAAATAAGTTCATACTTAACGTCTAATCACAAGAATAGTCTATCCTTTACATAAATGCATACATGCCAAATGGCACGAGTCGCAATGTGTAAGTAATTTAGTAAAAATATTGTTTTGTGTTGATGTCTTCTTATGGTTATATTATGAATCATACAAAGACTACCTATATTATTTAAATGTCAATGAACGGACATACAATGATAGTTACTTTCTTATAATAACATTTTCAGCCTCTAGATATACGTGAACCTTTGTGATGTACCTAGACTGTTCGACCCTATTTTCATTCGTTGAGAGTAATTAACTCGTAGCAAATGATTAGGTACCGTACCGGTCCAAGTTCGCCTTAACTTGGCTAATCCTCTGAGCAATAAACAAAATACAACATTAACAGGGTAAGTAATTAAATGAACTTTTTCCTCCACTCAAGGGACGGCGTGCAAGTAAGCCGTGGTCCTGTAAGCCTTATATTTAGCGGATAAAGACTCGGATAAGCACGTGGATGAGCCTGCTTTCTCACGGACGTAGGGCGAAATGATGCAGATTTACTATATATTAAATTAGACCACCACATACTCGTAGCTGGTGTAGGCCAGTCAAAATCGACACAAAAAATAGCTAAATTCGCAAAGCATGATGTATCTCTGAATTTTTAGTATGTTATTAGGACCCATTAGGGCTATATACACACAAGTTTGCAATTCACAAAAAGTTGTGGAAAAAAAATATTCACAAAAAACCACGAAATTTTCAGGTTTTTTTTAGGTTTTTCTTCTAATCCATGCATTTTTTGTTCAAAGTTCCTATATACGTTATAAAGAACATTAAATTTGTGATAAATTAAAGCTAATTAGACATCAATAGCGCTATTGGTCACGGAGTGGCAACATTTTGAAAATAGGCCATTTTAAAAAATATATGTAAATTTTAGTTATAGCCTTTTTGTGGGCTATAATTGCATCGACACTACTGATCCAACGAGTACAACTTATTGGTGCGATTTATAGGCAATTTAATTAGCTTTAAAATAAATGTAGATCGGGCTCTGTAGGCTTCGTAGTTCTCTCATAATTTCAAAAAAACCCAAGCGAGGTAAAATTCGCATTTAACAAATATGTACCAATGGATCATTTTTTCATAAACGTTACTTGTTAAAAGTTGTTATACTATGCGTGTATATTAAAAAACAATAGCGTTCATTATTCCCTTGGGAATTATGAATAGTGTGTAACTGAGGAAGATAATAAGGATATCACGGACAGGACTATTGTAGCCAATAAGCCCGATATCGTGGTGATAGATCGATCGCAGCGCCGGGCAATGCTCGTCGATATCACCGTCCCATGTGACGAGAACCTCGTGAAGGCCGAGAAGGACAAGTCCAGCAAGTACTTAGACTTGGCTCACGAGGTAACCGCCATGTGGGAAGTTGATTCGGCGATCATTGTACCGATAGTTGTTTCCGCGAACGGTCTCATAGCGAAGAGTCTCGACCAACATCTTGAGAGACTCTCGCTACGTGGTTGTGGTTGGATCAAGGGTCAGATTCAGAAGGCGGTAATCCTGGACACGGCGCGCATAGTCCGACGGTTCCTCTCTCTGCAGCCCTAACCACCGGCAGCCTGGGCCCTGCTCCGTTGCCGGCGGCACTCTAGGTTAGGTTTTTTATAATGTTTTTATTGTTTTGATATGTTTTAGATATATTGTTATATTTTACTTTTATAAAAATATTGTATAAAACCTAATCTAAGAAAGAAGATAAATAAAGAGAACTATAGTACAAGTAAAGTAATACGTAATATCAGATTAAATTGGTTTCCTAATTAGCAAATGTTAAGTATCTTTAAAACTTAGATACCTATAGGCCCAATTTTAGGATACGTAAAACTTATTTAAAAAAAGAATAAAATTTAAAATAAAATAAAAATGATACATTTTTTTTGGTGTCTGGATAAAGACGTATGTGAAAACTAATGTAAAATAATATACATTATACCTACCTCAAAACTATCGTGAGATCTCACGTTTTATATTATAAACTTACAAGCAACATTCTATTAGTTTTTATTAACTATATAAAACGTGAGTTACCTGCTTCTATACATTGAATATAATATACCTACCTACCTCAGCTACCTAATAGTACTATACCTATATAATAATAAAGTACTAACACATTACAGAACAAGAATAAGAAAGGTCTTTTTCAACAATTAGCCTTAGTACATTTTAGATTCCATTCAATCTCGATAGTGATTTTCACCGTGTGCGAGTGTTGTATCTTTCTGTACGACACGGACAGCCTGCGCTTAGTGTACCCCGTATATTTTCGTGTCATTAGCATCGGCTTCGCAGACTTCTATCATGTGTTCGGAACACCATTGTTGCAATTATAGTCAGGTATATCATTTCCGGTCGTTCTCATCTTTCTTGCTAACAGCGAGTACTTTGAACAGATAAAGTCCCAGTCAGAATTATACACTAGCAGGTTGTCCTTAAGATTAGACCGCTCATCTGGACGGCCAGGTGGCATACTTCATGTACCACCCTCGCCTGCGCCAGTTCCAGTCTCTGCTCTGTTGTTATCGCGGACGGGACTAATATTTGAGCCAATAAGCATACACATATATCGGTGCTGATGATCAATCGCTACGCCGAGCAATGCTCATTAACATCACCACCCCGTGTGAGGAGACCCTCGTGTAGGCAAAAAAGTCCAGCAAGTAACTAAACTTGGCTGACGAGGGAACCGGCATATGGGAAGTTGATACTGCGATCATTGTTTTGATAGTTGTTTCAGCGAACGATCTCATACCGAAGTTTCTCGACCGACATCTTGAGACTCGCTTCAAGGTTGTGTAAAGGATCAAGGCTCAGATTCAGAAAGCGCTAACCCTTGGCACGGCGCGCTCGAAGTTTTAGATTTATATATATTTATATATAGATATATATATATATATATATATATATATATATTAGATATATATAAAATATATTTTGATTAAAAAAAACTATAGAAACAAAAATACTAAAAAAATAAGGACTCCTCTCTTGCAAATGCAAGAGCTTCTAGAGAAACTTACCGGAATGCTGCCATTTCCATCATTCGAGAGGACTTCATGATCATGACCAACTCCAACTCTGACGACCCGCCAATTGGAGATCTATCTATTGAATAGAGCAACGAAAATGATGACCCACGGCCCACGAGGTCTATTTTTTAAACTCACGTACTCGTCCACGATGGTTGATTTCCAGCACTCGTGTTTTTAAAATACCATATCTTCGTATCTGACAGAGTAGGTATTCGACTCTACATATGTGTCTAATTTGATTGACTGATTGATTGAGAAAGTAAGTACATATGATCACTTATGTCTATATAACAATACATTTAATTGTCTATTTAATGATTTCAAGCCTTCTGTTTCATTGTAGGGTAGACAACGCGCATGTGAATCCTCTGGAGCTGCAGGCGTCCATAGGCTACGGTAACTGCATACCATCAGGCGGGTCGTATGGTTGTTTGCCACCGTCTTTGTATAAAAAAAATACTAATGCAAAACACTAAAAATAGGAAAGTTCATGGAACATACCTAGACAAACGCGATTCCGTCTTGGGTTTTTCTGAAATATTGAGAGAACTACTAGGGTTACAGACCCCCTTCTACATTTAATTTAAAGTTCAATAAATTGCCTATAAATTCTAATATTATTTTTTTTCGTAGGTGTAAGAATTTCTACGAAATTTGGGTTCAAAAATGGTATAATACTTAAATTATCGACTTGGGCAAAAAATTACCCATTTTCAAAGGGTCATATTTCCGTAACCAATTGATGTATAGAGATCCAATTAGGCTTAACTTATCACAAATTTAATGTTCTTCAAAACCTTTATAGAAGCTTTTGACAAGAAATGCATGGATTAGGAGACACACAACATAATCTAAAAAAATCCCCAAATTTTTGCGGTTTTTTGTGTATAAAAAAAAATCCACAACTTTTTGCGAATTGCAAACTTGTGTATATATAGTCCTAATCGGTCCAAAGAGCATACTAAAAAATCAGAGATACATCATGCTTTGTTAATTTATTGTCGATTTTTACTGGCCTAGTGGTCTGTCATTTTTTCTTACGTAATTTGTGATGCAAAGCCTTCCGCACTGTATAATTGTCATCCGGTCATATAACGTGACAATACCACCTCATTCTACTACAAAATATTATAAAATCAATAAATGCTTTCATCAATATACTTCGTCATTTTATCACTTTAACTGCTAATGCTGCTACTACTGCTATAATACCATATATCCATATCATTATGCAGTACCTATCAGAGGAAAAGAAAATACGAATGGTACTTCGAAGCATTCGCGAAATAAACGCTATTAAATGGTTGTTTTTTTTACTCTGGCCATTTTTACCACATTATCAATGATTTGCATTTAAAAAGCGAGTCAACTAACATGTCTACTAGTCATGTACTTTAACTGCCAGAAATGTGTATAATTCTGTTTACCCTTTATTAATTGTCATCTACTTATCTATCTTATCTACTTGGATTGGACCTACTGTACCAATTTATTTGATTGCTAGCCTAGCTAATGGTTGTTTTTTGCACAGGGCGCGGGCGTGAAATGGCACGCGCGGGCATGCTGCACAGGGGAGGAAAAAATGGAGCCGAGTGAGTATCATAGTTTATAGTTAAAACTATACAACTCTATATTGATGTAGTGTTTTAGATAGTGTGAATACAAAACGGTTCTATTTTTTCATAGGTCCAGTCACGTACTTACTTATATTCTTAGCCGCGTAGTGCGAATCGGGCGTGACAAAACAACAGGAGACATCGAATATTCATATAGGGTTTGAACCGGTGTAGATTTTTTTTTTTTGACGTTCATAAGTGCATGTAATGTGCCTAAATTGAAAAATAAAGATCTTTTATCTTTTTTTTTTTTTATCTTTTATCATTACGGGGCTAATTTACGGACGTAAAACGTTATCAATTGAAAGCATTACTTGGGTTAAAGTGTGCTGCACTACTAAAGATGACACCTGACACCTAGTTCGACCATTTGCTGTCTTTTTCAATGTGAATAGTTACGCTATGTGACCAAAAATGCCGCAACTTGCGAACTGAGTGTTCCTTTATTTTTATAATATATTTAGTTATAAACTTAAAACAGCCCTTTTGCATTGTAAAACCTTCGCAAGGTTACTTTCCCTTTACAATTTTTTCCGTTGCGTTACGCTGCTAGTGTTAATGGGTAAACCTAGCGAGGAAAGGAATTACCTCTGAAACATTAGTGGTCATAGGCTCCAGGCCGTGGTGCTTATGTTCATAGCCTCTTAGGAAAAGCAATATTCTTGCAAAAGTATTAATGGAAATTTTAACAAATAATTTTATTTTCATTAAAACAATAGATTTGGTTCTAGTGTTGTACCTAGTAATTTGGAAAGAGAATTTAAATGAGATACTGACAGACAATACAACTACTCTTGACACATTGGACTTAGGTAATGATATTTTGCAATATAAGAAATTATTTTTGAACCTAAACTGATTTTTAATAACTCTTCATCTGAATCTGAATACTATACTATAGTATAGACTATAGTATATATCGTTGGTTATCAGACAAAATGTTGGCTTTCTTTACCTGCCCATTATAAAATATCGAAAATAATATAATAAGCCTGCGAGGAAAAAAGTTTATTGATACCACGCCAATGATATATAATAACCCTATACATTATTATAACGGTTTAACTCTGTGATCCTAGTGATTTTTCACTATGGTGAAGCAGTTTAATTAGTTACTAACGGTTAAATGGTTTCACTGGTCCTGGGTTGTCATCCAAAAAGGTTCAACAACTAAGTATGAAACATATACCTTTTTTACTAGGCCTACAGAATTACTGATTCAAAAACGGATTATGTATCTCCAGTAGGTACTACGGATCTTCAAGTCAAAGAGCCGACAACGCAATAATCAGCGTTCAGATTCAAATGTGGGGGCTAAATAGAAGTAGCATACAAAAAATGCTTCACAAATTGTCAGCGTGGACGAGCCACAGCCTACATGAGTTAGCACTTAACGTAATTGGCGGACAAATACAACTCTTCGTTAACGCCTTTTATGATTACATTTTTGTGGACTCCTGCGGCTTGTAACGTTAGAGAGACAGGAAGGAAAAAATATTAAAAGAGAATGGAATTGGGTCACACTCGTGCCTAGAGGACAGGATATTTTAAAATTCCTGTCATAACTTTTTTTAATTAATTTCCCGAGGAATCGAAATAAAATATTTCATTAAAGCGAATGTCCGTCAAACATAGACAATACAAAAATCGGATTATGTCGAAATATCTGGTGGACATTATAGCAAATTTTGTGAATGATTTAGTAGGTGTCCAAAACAAAAGTTTTAATGAAAGTTTGGTTACTGGTCCATTTTCACTTTCAAAGAATATAAAACAGCAGCACAATCAAGTATGCTGCTTGAACAACCTCATCAACGCCTAAAGAAGATCATAAACGTGAGAAAGGAATGAAAATTCTCGGAGCGATCACACAATTGCCATTATCACAAAGTGCGGCGCTCGAAGGGCTCGCACCGCCCCGAGCCTCAGGTGCAAGCTTGATGGAGCAATTACTTATTTTAATATTTTTAATGCCATCTTTCACAGAATCGTGTCTCGACGTGAAATAAATTCTATTATTTAAGTCCTAAAATAGATTAAAAATATAACAAGAATCCTTTAAGTATTAATTATGCATTGACTAAGATGACATACTACTTAAAAATAGTGACTATGCTCACCGGTGTACGAGGCAGAATTTGAACCCGGGTCTGCAGCATGCATGCTTCGAATCTATGAAAGAATTAGTACTAGGTAGATTTATCATTCTTGGGAAAGTTTCAAGTGGACAGTACCAAGACAAAATGGTGAAACAGTCCGAGTAAGGAACAATTCCATAAATGTTCCAACTCCAAGCACTAAAAGTGTTAAGTTTGGCGATATATTCATGATTTTTTACTACGTCTGCAAACTTTACCTATCTTAAAAGTAAAGACCAGGTTGACATTATATTGCCACCTGCAGTAAAGTAAAACCATTTGCAACTGCGTTCATATCTATACTGGTAATTTTTATATAATTAGACTATTATATCAAGACATTATTTATACCTTATGTCCATTCTTTTCTTTTTGACATTTTGTATAACTTTTATTAGTTGAATGTAGGTAATTGGTCCGATATTGGACTAACAAAAAAGGAATGATTCACATACGTATATGATTGGTATTATTTACAAATACTTATCAAGTAGCCAATATGAGAAATTCTCGAACTTTATTTTTCATGAGTTCAATGTTTTGTCAATTTTGTGCGAATGGGAGACAACTGATTGAAATGTAAACACGAGATCTTACCCAGCCCTTCTCGTATACAAGTATTATAAGTGCTATTGCTGTGTTTGAGATTCCTCCCACGATTTATTTCAAGATCATTTTGAAGCCATAATGAAGCGGTGAGAATTCGTATCTGGAATATCTGATTGTGGCATCTTATGATTGAAATTTATTGAGAATTATCTTTAAATTATTTAAATTTCTCATGAAAGAAATATTTGTAATTCAATTATTTTCACACCTTTGTAAGTTTTTTTTTTTACAACAGGATATTATGAGAAATAAAATAATCGAAACAAAGTCTCACAAGCGGCACAAGGAAGCGAGTTCGATTTCCTGTCTCATCCGCTCGTGAACGCATTTCCTTTTTTCTTTGTGTTTTGTTCTTAATTATAATGATTCAATCTGTAATTACGAGTAGGCCTTTATGTTACCTACTATTAATATCAGTTTATAAGAAGTATGACTGTCCAAAAATAAATAAAAAAGCATACCAAGTAAATAAAAAACGTAAACACAAGGATTCGGCACATTATCATCTTTATGTTGCTGCCTAGTGGTAAGCAATTACCGTCGCCCAATACCAGGGGAGTCACAAGCGCGTTGCCATCCTTTAAGGGGGGTTGGAGCTCTGGGAACCTTACTCACCATCAGGAACACAATACCACATACCAGAAAGGTAGCAGTGCTATTACGGCTGTAAGGAGGAGGTACTTCCCCAGTTGGGCTGCTCCAGATTCAAGCGTGATGGTCATCGCTGTGCCTACCTCTCATAAATGATGAGATGCCTGATGAGTGATGATATATATTTGTCGTTTTTGATATACATATGTGCTATGGAATGCATTACACGTCCCATGCATTATAGAACAAGGTTTATATCGAATTAAACCAAATTTATTTACAGTCAATTTATCATAGCTTGACATTAATATATACAATTAAGAATGTTTTCTAACTTGCTAAAAGTGATAAATTGCTGTATATTTTACTGTGTACTTTTAAATGAACTTAATTAACGTAAGAATTAAGCGGCATGAAATGCATAATGGAAACCTCGCCGCTAGACCACGGTCTGCTAAGTTAGTTTGAGAGAGTTTATGTATCCATGTTGTAAGTTCACCCCTCAGAATATGCCACAGATGACCCCGTGTCTCTCTTCCTAGATTTAGCATTTAACGCACGCTGAACTACGCTCTCGTCTTTAGGCCGTTCATAATCAGCTGTTAAAGTGTTCCAGACCCTACTTGGTATATTTAAACAACTTTTTTTACTCAACGGATATCATTTGAATCGATACAATGGTACATACTCGTAATTACAATTTCCACGTTTAATATTTGAAATTTTGTTTTGTCGTTATAATTGAACGTTGGTCCTTGATACGCCTCGCAGGTGATTTTAAAAAAAGGTCACAGAAGAAAATCTGAATTCGGCTTCTGAAGTTCACAATTGTACCCTATTTACAAGCGTAATTTGTAATAAAAAAATATTATTTTCATCGAACAGGTGCGTAACCTACTATAATTGATCAGTTCCATTTTGACGTTGGATCTATTGGGAGGTGATGTAAGGCATCGCCCAATACTGTCACTTCACTAGCCTAACCCCCGCCCGCCCCCGCCCAGCTCTCACCTGCGCCGGACAAACTTTAAATTGTAAGTCGTAGCTATGCTACCCACTACACTAAACTTTATTTGTTTCTTACTATTTCCAACTCTTGATGACAGTTTTCTGGAAACCCCACTTAAGAGCTCCTTTAATATTCTTGGCACCAACCAAAGGCCAGTTTGCTTTGTTTTGAACAGTTTTGTTGGGTGAACTGGCACCGTGAACGGAATAAATCTAAGTGACTATTTTTTTTTTTTAGCAGATATATTTTTTACATTTACAAAGTGTCTATTAACTCTACATTAACTTAATTTACTTGCTCTGTGAGTAGCCTATTTTTTTATATTAGACATCTTCCACTTTATTTTTTGTTTGCGAGAAATATCCACTACACTTCCTCGTGATGATAGCATTTCTACTGAGAGCTCTTGCTTACGAGTAAGAGACTCATGAAAGGCTAAATGAAGGATATACGCCGAGAATCATAGTGTCTATCGTCTGGGGAATAATGGAGAAATATTTTAATACAGAATGAAGGCGCCGCGCTTCGAGGCCGGCGCGCAATACACAGATGGCTCGAACAGGAAGTAGGCTTTCAGGCGGTAAAGAGATTAGGACGGTGGTCTATTTACAGATCAGGAAGTTATTCTCGAAAGCTGGCCTCGGCAACTCGCTCTTCCTTAATAATGTAATATTATACGTATACATTTACCTAAGTGTTATGTTTATATTTGCTGCCATTAAAGTGGTTGGCATTCAAAACAATTGAATTATATTACGTTAGCTTTATAGCAAGACACTGTACATTATCTGTGTACTACGATATTGTTGTGACGTCTTGAAAACAGGCAAGAGTGGGAGGGGACATGTAATGCTCCTCAGGGAGTGCGATGTTTGATTGTCTCCGCCCGTGATCAGTCACACGGCCTTCGAATAATCTTATTTCGGAACGTAGCATACTCGTGCCTCGTGCAAAGGAATATACAACCTATGGTTTTATTAATTGATATGTTATACATATGATCGGTTAATGTTTTCGATTCGGTTTACATTTTGGTTAATTCAATGAAATTGTGAGTTAAGCCGCCTGCAGCCCTATCTGTGTGTTTAATCGCTCTATATTGTCAACTTATTATTAGATCATTTAGTTTTTTCTATATTATACTCCGTAAAGATTTAAGATAATAGGTACTGTCCTTTAAAAAATATAAACACACAAGAAGTGTCACGAGATAGTCCAAATACTTCTACGTGACCACATTAATGATAAAATAATGGATAGTTGCCGCCGAAATGCAGTTCAAATGTTTCTCTTTGTATTGCACTTCATACATTTCATCGCTTTTGTTCAGTGTCCATGTTTGAAACCTCCATCGTTTTAACAATGCTTGGTAAACCTGGGTCGAATATCGTCCAACTTTTGCGATAACACTGTATATGGGTCAACTCAATATGTGGCTTTAAAATATGCAACCGTCATCGGAGAAAAGTCGATACATGCGGAACACAATGAGTAAACACCTTTTATGCCTGTACGGGCCATGTATTATATAGAAAGAGCCCCAAGTACCAATCGTGCGGCGGGCATTGTAAGGCCATTATTTACGAGCAGCCGCGGCCGTCATAAATCTGTATCTTGCTTTTACGCGGTAAGGAAATAGCTTATAACTTTGATTGGCCTCTTCGTACCTCGCCTCGCCATCACAGGCAGTCGAGTATTATGCATACGCAAACAAAGAACAGTTGAACGCAATGCTAAAACAATAACATAAATCGATAAAAGGATCTTTTATGTTAAAACAAAACGTCCTTTATGCTAATTCACTAATGAATTGCTAACCATTGTTGTAGGAAAGAATCATTTAGCTAAAATTAAGCTGCTTTCTTAAATGAGTACGTTTACGGAAACATGTGTTTGAGAATTTATTAATAAGGCAAGCGAAATCTGGAGGGTAAAAATATGTCCCCATAATGTATATAAATCGTGAAACTGATTAGTGTTTTAAGAATAGTGTGTTAATTAACAGTTTCTATAGATAATACAACTTGATACAACAATCAAATTAATGTTTGTTTGTTAATGAAGATAAAATGGAGACATTATATGTTATCTACATATATGTAGCAGCAGATCTAGTAGCAGAGTTAGAGTAACGCCGGATATATTAAGTATTTAATAATTTATTAAAGCGACGCACCACGTCACCAACTTGAGTAGGTACTGAGTTATTAATTAGTGTGTCTGTCATATTTATCTTTAAGAAAGCCCAGCTGAGGCAACTTTTGTGGGTTGTTTAGAAGTGGGTCAGTGTCCCGTAAAAGTTTCCGCGAGTGTGGTCCGCCAGTCCCATTACCGCGGGCGATCAAAGCGACGCTCTCCAGCAGAGGGCCCTACATGCGATGGCTCTCTGAAAATCATGCGTTTGTCCTTCTTTATTAATATTTTATGCTGTAAACATGTGTTGTGGGGCGTTAACTACTCTATATATTTTATGCAATATGGCACAAGATGGTGAACAAAAGTGTGAGTCGCCTAATGGTAGGCGAACATTGAGCTTTATCTCTAGATTAATATCTAGGGCGTTTCTTATACATAATGTAGCTACACTTTACTAATATATATATATATATATATATATATATAAATTAAGGTACTCGTTTAATGGATTAGTTTAGTAGATTTGTAACTTTTGTATGTTCATTAATATTGGTAGGTATATATCAGGATTTTTTTAAAAGCAGGTAACTAGACCGTACGACATTGTGAATATGCGTATATTCAGATGTTTATTAGATTATCATCACCATCAGATTATCATTTGCGTTCATGTCCATGGACCAAAGGTGTTACGGACATTTGGAAGACGTATGCGGAACAGAGCCAACGCGCAGAGACCTTATCGACAATTTAATGCAATGTAATGTAAGGGATACACTAAGCGGATGTCGCCGAAAATGTACCAGGATAAAAAAACGCCTATTGGATAAATGTATACAATTTTATTTCCGGCAGACGGTGACACGCCCTCCGCGAGATGGGCACCCACAAAGAACATCATTATTATAATTAAAGCTTCATTAGCTTATAAATATTTTATATCTAGGTACAAATATGTAAATGACGGTTAGTTCTCGTCGTCGTCCCTGTATACATGTGTTCCACTTTACATTACGCACTGTTATTATTAGTTCAGTTTTACGTCATCCGTCAGTTCTGCTCAGTTGCGAAAATGCTAGTGTAATGTTTCGACGCACTAAGTTGACGTATGCAGGCGACCGTACGGACATCGCCCTCGAGGCCTTTAAAAGTGTACTCTTGTGGGTGGCACTTCGAGTGGGCGCACTCCCATGAATGAAATGACTCCGCTGATAGACTGGAGGGCTGAGAGCGGCCCGGGCCCTAGACAGGTCTAAAATTATACTTGTAGTCTGGTATATGTCTGACTTTATAAAATTTTACACCTGAAACTCGCCCCTGCAAACGGGATTGCCTAATCAGTCAGACGTGAACTATTGAGCTAGGTGTGTGACAGATCAATTTGTTTGTTGTAGCATTTGGAAGTCAACGTAGGACCTAAGTTAGATATTTTTTACAGGTATAATATAAAAAAAAACTCTGACTGAGCCTGAGATCCGTCACAGACCTCTCACGAAAATAAATACGTAGGTACAACAATTCCTTATAGATATTCGAAATAACTTTCCTTCAGCCTTTTGTTTTTTGTTGTAAACAAAACTAACCGTTGATGTCCTCGCTTAGCACAATAAGCCACTTAGCACCAGCAAGAAAGATAAAGGTGGGGATAGTTTAAAACTGTGACTAGAGTAAGTATATCATGTTTTGATTGATTTTCGTTAACGTTAAATAAAGATTCCTTAGGTCTACTTGAGTTAATTTCTCTAAGAAACTATAGTACCTCACCTAGTTATTTCAACTCTTACAATAAATAAGTGTAATCGCTGAATCAGTGTGGAAGGCTGTTTATTAAGTTTTAATATTATTATGATCAACAATGGCATTAAAGTGTAAAGGACTATTGAGATGGTAATATTAATTTATTATCAAAAGTCAAATAATATTTATTGTATCACATAAATTACAAAAATGTTACATATAGTCAAATTAAAACTACTATTAAATTACATAAAAAAAATAAAATACGGAATACATTTTACTATGTATGAAATTCGTATTTAACTAAAGTGATATTTGATATACTAGTTTTTTCGATATCAAATTTAACGAAAATAAAAATAAAACATGAAAATAAATAAAATTGTGCACGAGAAAATGTAGATAACACGTTGATGTTGATATAGTACCTACTCAGCGCGAGCGACTAGTGATGCAAGGCCTGCAAGCCGCGCCTTTGCATAACATGCTTCCCATTAACATCAGCGGATTCAGTTGTTCCTTAAATCTTTCACCACTCTTCGTGGACCGCATGTCATGAAAACTAGAATAAGATTTTAATTGCAATTACTAATAAAACCGGTTGTTTATCATGTTTACATATCGTCACTACTTTGAAAAAAAATCGTATCTGACACAGATACTCTAAGTTGAAACGCAGTAACTCTGTACTCATCCCATACATAGTTACATCATTTTTCTTTTGAATGCCAGAATGAGTTACGAGGTTTCTTTTTAAGTTAGTGTTGACATATGTGTTGAAAAATCGTGCAACTGTCAAATACCGGGAAGTAAAAATATAAGTAAACATGGTAAATGCCCCTTTAATATTAATCCACTTAAGTACCCAGTGGCAGAATAAATGTGATTACCGAGTAGTAGTATTATGAATATCAAAATATATAAGTATCGTAAGTTATACTTGATATAAGCCCTGAAAGTAGCATTTTAAGTACGAGTATACATGCTTTGAAAGCGAGTATTTTGGTACATAAAGCGGGTGGGTATTTTGGTTCATGAAGTTTTTGCCCTAGGGCCAACACTGTAAATTTAACGTTTCTCTATCCCGAAATGAGGATTATTTTGCCTTAATTGTTCATTAAAATAACCTCACAATTACACCTTTTTATAAAATTCTGGATTCAAAATAACGCTCGAATGTGAATCCACTATTTTTACGAACTATGTTTTGTCTGATCTTTCTAAAATTATTGTATTTTTTTGTTGGTTGGTACCTTTTACCCTCAGATCCGAAAATATATCGAATATTTACGAGTACATGACATCCGCTCAATTCCGTACTAATTTCCTGAAAGGATTTTGCCATCTACATGTATTTTATAAATACGAAGCAATTTCCAGGTCTTACCTATATTAAATCTGCAATCCTATCTACATCTGTAAATCCCATCAGATATAATTTCCGCAAATCTTCCTGTAGTCGTACCTACCGGAACCACTACGCTGCATAATTCTGCTTTAATTACCGAGGCTACGGATTCCTTTAAGTTATGATTATAAATATATAATGTAGGTAGGTAGTTAAAATGGATGGTATGGATAAGTAGTTAAAATGGAACTCTTTGGAATATAATTTCAGTCTTAGTCTGTACTTTTCTATATTATAATTTATTTATAAAAATTGTGAATTGGTTCTCGTGTCTTGGTTCCGCCCAAAAGATATTAAATAAAGTTTAGTTTCTAACAAATGTATTTTTCTCGTTGTCAGCACCGAACCCACTTCAGTGTGTAAGTACGGCGCAGCTTTCACGCCATTCCCCATTGCAGCTCTTGAGTTCGATCTAAAAGCGTTATCGCTTTTCTTTTATACACGATGCCAGCACCAATGTGTGCAATATTTCCATTTCTGCGGCCCTTGTACTGGCGGGGGTTCGTCGAGGAAACACGGAGCCCCGTACCCACACTGATTGGCATTTATAGAGCTGGAAATAAAAAAACAAAACACAGGGATTGAACAGAAACCAATTGTCATCTCTGGTATGCCGATGTGTATTCACAGGCATATATGGATAGAGCTAGTCAAACACGAAAATTGGGCCATGCACCGTTATGCAATCGTGTTCAGAATGGCCTGACAACAATACAATACAGTATTCATTATACAAACACTAACCCAGTATTGGATTTGTTATCAATGCCTGGGGCTAATACGGAGAATGGAGGGTGAATTGATGTGGCGAATGCTGCGGTTTTATTTTGATATTCATAATTAATAAATGCTGACCCTATTTAGTTTTGAATAATTATTTGGAAGACAATTATCGTATGTACCATAATATACTGGATTTAGCAAACATCTTTACTTCGGTCTAATTAGGCTGTAATTATTTACATTATTTTATGGATATTAAGTGTAGTAGTATTTTTCATAAGTTTTTGTGTGAAACTTCCTGAAAGTCCCTGGAGAAGCGGGGACACATCACAAATTTTCGCTTCCCTAGAAATAAAAACACCCTAACAAAATGTACCGAAGCAATTCTGCAATAAAAGAAAATAATGCTCGCCTCGGGGCCGTTCCAACAATTTGCTTAGGATTCAATATTGTGGCTTGACCGTCACACTACTGGGTAAACCGCAATCGTAGAATGAAATGTCCAATCACTAAGTAGCTATTATTCGGTGATATATCGAAAACGGACTAAAATCGAGCAAATTCCCATATTCTTACTATGAACTCAATGTCATTAAATAATATTATTGTAATTCATGTACTCGTTATTTATTATTTATATGTATTTATAATTTATTTAAAATGATTATTATTTATTTATTAAAAAAAATATATACTTAGTTATAACCCCATGATTGAATTTTGATTAGACCCTTAACAAAAGGAGTAGATGAGAGGGTTTTTTTTATATTGTTGGTTGAAAACGGCTTAAATACCTTTATTCAAAACTCAGTTCAACCCTTGCCTTGGGGTATTATCCAGGTATTATCACGTGAACACCTAAAAATATATCTCGTCAAACATTCGTAATTGAAAGACATTTTTATTTGCACGGCACGGAAAAGGGCAATGAAAGAGTGAGTATTCTCGTCGTGATGGGGCCCGTCGATTTGCTTAGGATCCAAGATTGTTGCCTCTCTTCAACTGTCTGTTGTTACTTATTTCTTGAAGACTTTTCAATGGGTTCAATATTTGCATTACAGTACATAAGCAGATAAAGAATATAAGTTTGTATTTTGATTTGCAAACCAGACGGTGAGTTTATAAAACCAACTAGGCATTTTGTTTTATAGCTATTTATATACTTATCCTTCATCTTATTTGAAGGGAACGCATTTACCTATGCAAGTTATTTTTACTTTTGGTTTAAATTAATTTTACGCATGGTGAGGCAACACTAGTTACAAGTAATGGTTAAGGATTAAAATTTACAATATTTACTTTTAACAATAGTACATTACTACGAGAGTTGCCGGCCGAGTATCTGTGTAGCGAAATGTTACGAGGCCGGTAATCCGTTTCACGCCAAGGTATGTATAGTGCTTTTCTCAAACATACAACTCAAAAATTTACGTTTTTTTTCTGAAAATAAAGAAAGCTAGATTAAATTGGTACTAATCGGTGTATGGATACGCCCTTATCACTAGAGAAGTTGATAAACTTATAAGAAAATAATTTACTTTTGTGTAATAAAGTTAACGGTTTTTTTATTGGTAGAACGTATTTACTTACATAACAGGGTGTCCTCTGACAAGGACATTCGATATTTAAATTTTTAACTGGAGTACTTTTGTCAAGAACTAGTGTCAACTACTATACATATACGAGGGCGGTTTGATAACTCGGTGACTTTAAGTAAAACAAAAATCATTTTAACATATAAACTTTTTAATTACGATTCTGAACTCCTTGGTAGCTGGCAGTTTTTTTTTTTAAATAAGGTGGGAAAATAAAAAAGTTATTGGGGCATATGTCAAATACGGTCGGAAAATTGTTGGAAAATGGAGAAAAGCGAATTTCGTGTGTTGATTAAACATTACTCTTTACGTGGAAAAACTATTAAAGAGACTGAAAACTGTTTAAAAAAATATTATGGGGAATCTGCTCCTTCTCATGGAATGGTACATAAATGGTTTACAGAATTTCGTTCTGGGCGTACCACTACCAAAAACGCAGAACGCTCTGGTAGGCCAATTGAAGTCACCACTGATGATGTCGTGAATAAAGTTCACGATATTGTTTTGGATGACTGTCGAGTTAAGATTCGTGAGATAGGTGAGACTGTACACATTTCATCTGAACGAGTTTTTCATATCTTGCATAATATTTTGAATATGAAAATGCTTTCCGCAAGATGGGTGCCGCGTTTGCTGACAGCCGATCAAAAACGACTTCGTGAAACAACTTCCGAGCAATGCTTAGCCAAATTCAAGCGTAATCCCAATGAATTTTTACGTCGTTTTGTGACGGTAGATGAAACGTGGATCCACCATTATACGCCAGAGACGAAAAATCAGTCAAAACAGTGGACTTCTGCTAACGAACGGGCCTCAAAGAAAGCGAAAACCGTTAATTCGGCAGGAAAGGTAATGGCCACTGTTTTTTGGGACAGCCAAGGGGTTATTTATATAGATTATTTGGAGAAAGGTAAAACAATAAATGGCCCTTATTATGCTACATTGTTGGAAAAATTCAACGCAGAAGTAGTGAAAAAACGGCCACATCTGGCAAAGAAGAAAATCCTTTTACACCACGGCAATGCCCCTGCACACTCGTCGGCAGTCGCAACAGCCAAATTAGTAGAATTGCGTTATGAACTACTGCCCCACCCACCTTATTCTCCAGATTTGGCCCCATGTGATTTTTTTTTTATTCCCAAACATGAAGAAATGGCTCGGTGGGAGAAGATTTTCATCAAATGAGGAAGTCATAGCTGAAACTGAAACATATTTTTCAGGGTTTGATAAAAAATATTTTTTGGAGGGGTTGAAAAAGCTGGAACATCGTTGGATGAAGTGTATGGAGTTGAAAGGAGATTATGTAGAGAAATAAAATTATAAAAGGTCAAAAAGATTTCTGCAAAAAGTCACTGACTTATCAAACCACCCTCCTAACTGTCACACTAAATTGTCACAGACTTTAAAATCTAAAACATCTATATTAAGATTTAAATTAAAAAAAATACACTTTCTCTTGTTAAAGTTAATATACGCAGTTGAGTTGTGTAACAAAAACTCCGTCTGAAAACTAAACTAAATATCATGTTAAAAGTTGACGTTACAGCCCTTTAAGACATAAAATAGTCGTATATATCACCACGTCTCAATAAAATTGTACCCTAAAGTGTTCGGCTAATCCGTGTAATAACTTGAGACCACGCCCGGCATATTTTAGGGCGTGCTTTGATTTGCGGCCACTTCCTTAATCACAAAAAGTGTTGTAATGCATATAGATAAGGTGGATCCCGACCTAAAAGCTTTCCACGCTTAACTATCTGGAATAAACCATACTACATTAGAATAGTGGCTACAGTGAACACAGGGAACGAGCATGATATACGGCACCATATTTTATACGTTTATAGCTGCTTTAAAATGTAACAATTTACGGATAAATTAGCATTTAGCAGAGTATGATAGTCATCATTGTCATCAAAGCATTCATAATATTTAAGAATTTATTTTTATACTAGTTATAAATAAGATCAGTGTTGAAAGGATATAGCATTTGGGTCCGCGCTGCTATTAACACAATAGTTCTGCATTATAGGCCGTAATATAAAATGTTAGGTGTAATAAATTCGATTGTAAAATGCTACATGAATAAAAACCTAATAAAAATAATTGACAACTGTAAAAAACCTATGCATAAAATTTTGAAATTTATTAGTAACAAAATGCAGCCATTCTGGAAGCAATAATTAATTACATCGGTAAATGACATTTTCTAGTGAATCGAAATGGCTACACGTTTTTCATTATTCTCCCAATCAGTCGTAAAACCTCTTACTTCTCCTAATTAGTTTTACTGAACGACCTGCACCGCTGTAGCGATTGGCGCTTTACCGATTATCCCATTTTACGTTCTAAATAAGAGAACCTTTAGTAAATTTGTATGTTTTGTTGTTAAACTGTTTCATTTGGTACTTAATTGATATACAAAAATTCTATACCCGCGTCTCTAAAGGTTGTTTATCCCATATATCCCATTACTTAGCAAGTGGTTCATACATTCAGACAAATCTGGATAAAATATGTACTACTTACATAGCATTCATGGGTAATTTCATATCAAAGCGAAATAAAAGTTACGCGTTCAATTTCGAGAAACTAGAAATATTGTTATGTACAGGGTTCGGACAAGTCATCGCAGAAATAGATATGGGCATGGAACAAGAGTATAGAGTCGAGACTTTAGATTATTATTAGATATTTAAAATTATTTATCGTAATTAAACATTTGACCTTTTTAGTCGCATATCTGTCATGGATTTGTCAAAGTGACTGTGATGACAATTTAAATTACTTAACCGATTCGTTGCGTGTTCCATTTTCGAAAACTTTAGTCTGTGGCGGCGAACAATTTTTTCATGGCACGACAGGCGTGCCTTACGCCATGGAATATGATGGCACGCCTATCGTGTCATCCGCCATGTGTATAAAATTCGGAATTAATTTCGTTTTTTTCATTGATTTTGACTTGATTGAGTTCAGTTGACATCTAACCAAGGAAGTGAACTGATCAAAAGATTGTTTTAAACTGTTAGTAGCTTTTAAACTACGAGTTTTACTCGAAATGGATGGTAAGTGACTTTCAAAATTCAGATATCACAAACATTTTCTACTAAGTATAATGTTTATACTTTCCTAATTATCAGAGCCCGGAAAATCTATAGCAAAACAAAAGACTGTCGTAATCAAACTAGTGATAGAAACATTTTTTATCGATATCGAGTTAGTTTCGTCTAAAAATCATACCGATATGTTTTGGTACATTACTTATTTTATAATCATTCACGCCAAACGCAAAAGAAGTGGTAAAGTTAGGGTTTGTTTTATTGTTATTTCATCTAAAACGCAACGTAATCATCAACGTTATTTATATTTCATATTAAGTAATAACTCTTCCCTTTTGGCTTGGCCGTAGTCTGGTGACAAAGAGGTAATCAATCTCATTGAAAATAATAAACATCAGAGAATCAGTATTCCATAAGACATCAATAAACTCGATATCGATAAAAAAATGTTTCTAACACTAGTTTGATTACGACAGTGTTTTGTTTTGCTATGGATTTTCCGGGCTCTGCTAATTATGTATAGTGGGGTAACGGAATGGGTAATTATTTTTATAGTGCAACGTATTTAAACCTATGCATTTACTATCTTCGACATTTCTCCTTGAACTATTCATTTGAGTCTTATAGGTAACAAACTTAGAGGATTTAAGTAGTAACTGGAGACGCCTTGGCTGTCATTTTTCGTACAAAATAGACTGACGGTTTTTGCGGGCAAGGGAAGTGTCAAATGCATTGCTAAAACGTCAGTCTATACAACAATCTGCACAATTGTGCAAGTTTTTTGGCAGAAGGGTAAACTTATAAAGGCGTCTCCAGTCATTAAATGCTCTAAGGTAACAAATCATTTATCTGGAATTACAAAAAATAATATAGATGTTCATTCTATAATATGATGACACGCCTGTAGTGTTATCCGCACTGAAACGCTAAGTAGTAAAATTAGTGCTGCATGAAAAGGTTGTTAACAACTGAATTTGAAAAAAAATCTTAAAATTTTGAATATTTCAGAAACGAAGGCTACTAGCTTGTTCTACACGACAAACAATAATAGTTTTGTTCGGGGTGAACCTTTCTGAAACTTAATTTGGTGAAGTTTTAATCGATTTTAAAATGACACTCCTCTCGTGTCATACGCCACTCTTTAAAAACATTGATGACACGCCTGTCGTGTCATCCGCACTGAAACGGTTAATACAAATATTTGCTTAACTATGGTTATTTCTAAACATTTTAAATATTGTGCAAATAAATACAATGCAACCATCAAAATGTAATGGAAATACCTTCACACACGTATGGTGAATTTTGGTTTGCGGTAATAAATGTCATTGAAAAATATAATTAAATAGTACTGTACGTAATGCTATTCTATTAATCTTGTTCTATTGCCGTTTTGCGATTGTTTTGCGATGACTTGTCCGAACCCTGGTTATGTAGCAGATTATCTGCCAATTTAACACTACCAAGTGTCTTGCGATGCGATGTCAAGAGCCCTCGTGTAAAAACGGCATATTTATTGTGGGTAAGCGTCACTTAAGCGTTTATCGCTCTCGATAAAAATCCCGCGTACGTAGGCAGGTCCGTCATCTGTAGTCTGGTCTAGGCGGCCGTTCCCCAACCCTGTCAATTTCCATAATGGAGCGCCGTCGGCTTTTCGCTGACCAGCTGTTATTATACCATGGCTACCTGCAAAGCCTATTGTAAGCCGACGCGGGATAAAATGATTCGGTAAATGCTGCCAAACAGCTATTGTGATAAATTGAAAAGATATTTCCATATTGCAAATGAGTTTTCAAAC
Source organism: Grapholita molesta (assembly GCA_022674325.2). NCBI lineage: Eukaryota > Metazoa > Arthropoda > Insecta > Lepidoptera > Tortricidae > Grapholita > Grapholita molesta. The sequence continues at coordinate 12,958,582 of CP053124.2, read as the reverse complement.
GCGAAGTTAGATTTTAAATTACGTAATCGATTAGTCATTATTTATAATTGGTGGCATCATTATTTCGTCATTGGTCGTGGCATTTATTTCGGTAGCGTGTGAGCGGTACTGACTTTTTTCGAATCTAGTTAATTAGAAAATTAAATTATTGTTTTTTTTAGTCTATATTTTCAATCGTATAACCTATCCTATTTTATCTAAGACACCGAAATACAAGTCATATACGTATATTATATATCGTATATTAGTCATATACTTATATATCGTAGATGTCAAAATTTTGAAAACCGGTTTTTTCCGGATGTAAACGCATCTCGATTCATTGTACTCAGCATTACGAGTATATTTTCTTGATCCTTACAATGAAAGAAAATGTCGCAAAGTTTGCATACACATTTAAGTTTCCTGTAGTTCATGCTCATAGGAATAAAGAAACAGTTCATACAAGTAATATAACGAACATGTATGTATAGGTACTATTGGTAAAATACAAAATAAGATTCTGAGTAGAATTAATTACCTCAGTTAAGTCTGGAATAATCTGTAGATATTTTGGAATACTATTATTTAGCTACTATTATTCATACATGCAGGTTGGCCTAGTGGATAGTGACCCTGCCTATGAAGCCGACGGTCCTGGGTTAAAATCACAGTAAGGCCATTTATTTGTGTGATGAGCATATATTTGTTCCTGAGTCATTGGTGTTTTATATGCATATAATATGTATTTAAGTATCTGTATATTTTATATATCGCATATATGAGATTGTTGATATATATCGCATGCGGTATATGAGAGGTAGGGCACAGCGAAGTACCATCACGCTCGAGTCTGGAGAAGCCCAACTGGGGAAGTACCTCCTCCTTACAGAAGATCACAGCCATAATAGCACTGCTACCTTTCAGGTATGTAGTGTTGTGTTCCTGATGGTGAGTAAGGTTCCCAGAGCTCCAACCCCCCTAAAAGGTCGGCAACGCGCTTGTGACTCCCCTGGTGTTGCGGGTGCCCATGGGCGACGGTAATTGCTTACCATCAGGCAATCCGTCTGCTCGTTTGCCACCTTATGTCTTAAAAAAAAATATATATATCGTTGGCTGAGTAGGTACCCACAACGCAAGCCTTCTTGAGCTTACCGTGGGGCTCAGTTAATTTGTGTAATCAAGAATGTCTTGTAATATTTATTTATTTATGCAATATATATTTTTAATACATGTAAGCGCTCAATGGTCTATGATTATAGTATCGAGGTGTAAACAGACTGAGCAGTAGCGCGACGAGGCGGCGAGCACATAGCGCGGCGGCGCTCGAAAGTGAAGGTGCCACCCACGCCTCCCCCGACCGCAGACAGCAGGGAAAGTACTCCTGCCGCGATATTGATATTATTATCTTATGTGTAACAGGGTTTTTAACGCGTGTTTCGCTAACGAAAATGTTCAGCTTTTGTACAACAAATTGTCGTGGTATTATTTCCCGTGTTGTCATGAAGCGTGTGGGTATTTAATCAATTTGGTTATTTACATTTTCAAAGGAATCTCAATCTCTTTCACAAATAGGTTGTTTTTCCTATGTTTCACACATTGACGAGTAGGTATAAAATCTATATCTTAAGCCGAATTTATTGTAAGATGACGTTATGTTGTAATGAGGTTTTATTAATTAATGTAGTCAAACTATTAAAAATACTTAACGAGAAACACAGGCACTGCTACTAACGCGATATGTTGATATGATCGCCAAAACTTTTGAAGACAGTTAACGAGGCAAATATAATGTTTATCAGTGCCCGTCCGGGCACTTCGTCCGAATATAAGAAACAGTTTCCGAAAGACATAACTGTTTCCTTCTCGTGGTAGATATAAAACATCGAAATGTACGTGACTATACGTAAGTAAGTCGCCAGGGAAAAAAATAATTTCCCCCGGGTTTAATTTTCGAGTTGAGTAAACACCAAGTTCACTCATACTTAAATGAAATATTTTTAGTACGTGGCTTGTTTTAAGTAACTTACGCACGTAAGTACACCCACGGGCGGCGGCGTAATTTGAGCTCTCGCACTAACGAGCCGGCACTCGCGAGCCTCTCATGCTGGTGCAAACGAGCTGATTTCCTGAGTCCTGGCATTCCTAGAGCATTGTTTAGATGCATGCGACATTATGATTCATGCGAGCTGAAATTCTCGCGTTCCCCTACAACGCTTTGTTGTCTCGGAATCCTGCGATGCTGTTACTTTGATGTTTATCCACTATCTAGCAAAATTGAAATAAATCGCAACGGTAAATCTGAGTAACGCACTAAGAAAGTCATGAATATGTCTGCCGCGGTTTTAATAGATACCAGCGGGGAAGGATGTGTTGACCGTCTGATAGAGATATTTAAAGAGCGTTTACACGGGCAAGGTCCTGCGGGGGCAGTGATGTGAGTAAACAGCACCGTCTGGCGCTGCTAGCTAATTACTAGGGGGCGCGACGGAGCGACGTGCTCCTCAATGGGCGCTCGCACTCCGGCACACATGCCAAGTTGATGGAAAAGTCACTACCTGTGATCACATGCACATGTTTTTACTATCCACTCACTCTTCCGTCACGCGGAGAATAACCGGTTCCAAAATTATAAAAAATCAGCATTAATATCTAGCAAACATTAGAAAGATACAAATGAAAGGTGACAAACGGAGTCTGACTTATTAATTTTATTTTATGACAAGCTGTTAAATAGAAAGATCAGCGCACCAGTTTCCATTAGCACCTGGCCGTCAAAGCAAGTGTGATTAATCTAATTTATCCGTTTGAAGCTGGTAATTACATCGCGGAGACCGAGATGTGGGGGGGAGCCATTCTTTCTACTGTTTAATGTCCTGTAACCCCCGAAGGCTGTCGTCGTCACTCGCCTTAATAATTTACAACACATTAATTTCTACGTTTAGTGTTCTGTGCTTCCTAGGGAATCTCTTTTAATGTTTTTCTTAGATTTTAAATTCGCGTTTATGTTAATATTAAATGCAAGATTTTATATTTAGTATTAACAAATTCGAGCGCATGTAGAAATCTCGTTATTGATTCACTTTAATTTTCCGTTGGTTTTAATTATAACTAATTACAGAGGCTAAGCGGTCTGATAGTCCCGCTCGAGTTTGGGTCCGCGCTGACTAGGGGAGAATATTGGCACCCGCCGCCTTTCCCCTTCCTTGCCCTCCGCACGCAGATAATTAACTGCAGATAGGTACACATTGCGTTGCGTGGGGACACGGGCTCAAATTTTATCTACAGCAGTACCTTAAAGAGCGACGAGTTGTTGGGGCGTTTCGAGTGCACCGCTACAGCGATAGGGTTGGGACCATTTGTAGGGTGGCTAGGTAAGCGGCCGTGATTATATTGATTCCATGAACATCTCTGTCACCGACCCCTTTTTTTGATTTACGAGACTTTACGTTTCTAGTAGCGCGTAATATTTCGTTCTGATATAACAAACAGCTCCACTTCCTATGCAAATACAATTGCGCAGGCAGGATAGGTGAACGTCAATAAAGATATCCCGACACTAAGCGACTACGTTCGGGCCCACCTCGCATTCAAACGATCCCATCAGAATAATCTCTTTTGATATGTTACCCTATGGCGCTTGATTTACATATTTATGCTATTAGGATGTTATAATAAGTTGTATCGGATGAAAAAGGCCGGAGCTGTGTCTGGGGCGCATTGCATTGTTTGCGGAATTAACGCGAGACTAGCGCGACCCGCGGCAGCGCGCGCCCGCCGCCAGACGTATAAATCACGCGCTAATGCGGCCGCATCCGACGCGTCTCCGCTAGCCTCCAGCGCTCCGCCGCGGGGCGATCGCAGATCGATCACTGCACTGAATTCAAACATAAGCAATATTTCACATATTTTTCTCATGTGTGAATAAGCATGTAAATAAAAAGGTTACCAGTTTGTTTAGTTTTCGCTTAACAACCCATTTGATCAATTAATATCTCAAAGCTTAAAAATTTAATTTTGATTAAAATTCCTGTTCCAGTGTGGATAAATCTGGCTTAGAGAATGTATATAAAACCTCCTAACTTTGTTTTGCCGATCAAAGTCACTAATATCAATAAAGTAGGTATATAACTACTATTTCACAGCGAGACAAAAAGTTGGCAAAGCTCCGTTTTGCTTTCATTCCACATCCTGCGGGGTCGACAAGTCTCAACACTCAGAGGCGGAGGGCGAATATGTCATATCGCATGCATCCCGCATTTATCAGAGCATTTACCTAAATAGTTTTTAAATGGCGATAACGGCGAATCATACATGTGTTCTTGAAAACCATTTGGTACATACAAAATCTTCAACTGATTGATTATTTTATCTTGAAATGAAGAACGTCAGTATTACTTTTTGTCAAAAGTAGAAGATTTACCTACTAGTTATACTTATTGAATGAAGGCATATTTCAAAAAACAAATAATAACTTATAAAGGGTAAAATATTTAATTATATAAATATTTCTGATGAACCGTAATCCACTAACTACTCTTTTATTTTAAACAGCTTCAACGATTATTCAATTTATTCAGTAAGTCCATTGATACGGCCGCATCATATGGCACTTATGTACGTTATACATGGTAGGTTCGGAAACAGTCCCGTATTACCCGGTAATTATTAGCTGCTGCATGGGACGTTCTACGGCCGACAGAGTGGTCCGAACGGGACATTCTCGCTACGCTGAGCTACGTTGTCCAGATGTGCGCAATGTAGACCGTACTGGAGAGAAAATTGTTAATTTTAATATTTTTTCATGTGTTTCCTACACAGGATTGTGTCAAGAATACTATAACTTTAAATGGGTTATTGGACTAGATAATTCTTTAGGAGTTTATTCTTATTTTTAATGGAAGTAGATAAAGGGAGCCTTCTATAAAAAAATGTTGCGCGCCCTTTGTATATTGAGGTACGATTTTTTTAACTGAACATATTTATATATTATTTAGTCGTATATGTGCGATAAACTAATTGAAGTACCTAGTGCGCAGGTTTATGGCCGAATCCAGAGGACATTAGAACATTTTGTTTAATTGTAGACTTAGGCACGTTTTTGTAATATAAGAAAGTAAGTATGTTTTTTTATTTTTTTTATACTTCTGTTAAACAAAATATAGACGAAACGAGAAAATAATTGCAAAACTGAATAACTCATCCGCCGCGATCCCTTAATCGTCGTATCCGGAAATAGGGAAGTATAAAGTAATTTTAAAATAGGGGAGTATAGCCGCTGACAGCGGGGGCGCCAGAATCGCTTGTTAGCCTGGCTCCGCGGGGCCCCGCCGCAACAAGCAAACAAAACCTTTAGCAATAACTGGTTTTATAAATAAAACACTAAACTAGAATTACTATTAATATTTTTTGTATTATACGTATCTAGTATGATACAAAATATATTCACAGTAATTCTATACAAAGGTATAGGTACCTACAGGGTCATACGCATACCTATAACATTTATAATATAAATAAATAAAAAGTCTCTTTTAGTTAGCTAGTTTTGTGAAATACTTGAAATGTTCTGAACTTTATTTTTTTATCTGTTTGTTAATACTAAATTTTTCCAGCCTACGCTAACCTTTCTGTGCAGCCTTAATTAACAAAATTTACCTTTCACTGAGAAACAGGAATACGAAGTTGACCCGAAGGCTAATTAAAATCTCGCTACTGTGTTTACATTTATCACAAACTAACTGTGCCCTGCGGTGTTACCCCTATCTATTAGGAAAAAAATAAAGTCTCTGTGTTAATCCAGGATGTCAGCTAACTCGATCTCAAAATTTATTAATATCGCTTCAGCTGTTTATACGTGAAGAAGTAACAAACATACACCATAGTGTTTTCGCTTGCCACGATAATTACTTATGAATTGAAACAACTAAAACGGATTATATCGCGTATATTAATTTAAACTTCATCCCAACGTTTCGAACCCTTTAGAAGCGTTCGTGGTCATCGGGTGGACTGAGGAACAATATTAATTTACCTCCATCCCAAAAAAATACACGACAGAGGGGCTTATTATGTAGAAATCAAAGTCCAAAAAATATAAACTACAAAGTCCAATGTCCACACTCTCCAACACTATGGCCTTAGTCTTGCCTGCTGTTTTATTAAATGAACCACAGGATCTCAAGCTGGTGGTACAGACTCAAATATACACACTCACACTCTGACAAACTTTTGCCTTTATAGTTTCATATAATACAGTTTGCGTATACTGCGTATAGATGATACGTAAATTGTAAATAAGTGTTATTTTAATATTGAGGACAAACAGGATGCCATTCTTGCTTACTATTAAGGTGACGATGAATAAAAATAGAGTGTATAAAATTTAAGTAATATTGCCTGTATCGTTTTATTTCATAATTTTGAATTGAACTTCATCGAATTCGTTGGTATATGTTACATGTTGGTATGGATTACATTACATTTCCAATTTCCAACATTGTGTAAATAGGTCGTCAAAATAAAACAAGCAAACAACATAGTGTCGCACAGTCTTCGAATCCCTTGCCTGCATTGTCTATAAAAAATATACGCGTCGACTTGAGAACCTCCTCCGGCTTTTGTTTTCGCCGGATAAAAATACGGTTCAATTCTCACCCCGAGGCTGATGCGCACCCTTACGCAAAGTTACAGGTTCACAACTAAGAACAAGATGAAGCTGAAGTTGGACAAAAAGCATGGTTTTTCATCGGCGCGCCGTCTGCCCGCCGGCGGTCGATAGTGGCTCTGCGACTAACAGTAGCGAACTTTAAATGCAAAATTTTGTCCAAAGCGTGGACGGCGGCGGCCACTAATATTCAAATGGAATTGCCGGTACTTGTTATTTTCGATACCTTTGTAAAAAATATTTTTTTTTGTAAATACATATTCCACTGTGAATGGGCGATTTGGCTCGAAAGACAATATTCGTTTTTTATTGAATGTGATATCTAAACGCTACACGATGTAATGGATTGGATGATGAAAATGCAAATATCTACCTGTAGGTATAGGCCATAAATTGTAATGTGAGGTATTAGCTATCGAACATGTATTGTATTGTATCAATTGTATGCACAGTCGATGTGATGCGAGCGAGTGAAATGTTACGCGTTTTTCTCCCGCCACCACGCGCAACTCAGACGACAGTCCCGAAATGATTTAAAGCTCAAATTAAACCTTGCATGGCTTCCCATTCCCATTATCGCAAAACGCCACGTTTTAGGGTACCGTAATTAAACCACGAAAAACCCTTATAACTTCGTTAAAACCGGCCATCTACAACGTCCCAAGCACCTCTTGAGGGAGAAATTATTTCGCTGGGGTTTTTTTTTCGATTAATAGATAGGTTACAAATCAGACTCGTTCCTAGTATTCATTTGTATATAGCAATATTTAAACAGACCACATAATATAACAATGTTTCAACTTACTCAAAACTGTTTGTCGTTACTAAAGTTGAATTCAAAGAATAAACTTTTTGGTCCTGCTTAAGTAATTACCCGGCTAAAGCTCCTAAGTTGTAAATTACTGTGAAGTACGCATGGCACGGCTTAGCTTGGTCCTATTCCGATAGAACACATCGTCCCCAAGAGTTGAAAAGTTCAATATTGACTCTCAAAATTGCTTTAAGCCGCGCTGCAGTCGATAATAGTTAAAGCTCATTTGGAATGCCAACCTTAGGGCATGTTGTCGAAGAGTGAAATTAGCGCCTTCAGCCGCCGGACGAGGTGTTGTTACAGCCGGCTACCCTTATTGGCTTGTCCTCAAAGCTTCCTTCCGAGACCGAAAGAAGACGAATGATTTTTCCGATAAAAGTCGACCATCTATCTAATAATAACATTATAGATTTTGATTCGTGACAGAAATCTTATCGCGAGGCAGGCAACAATTATGTTAAGGTAAATTGTGAACGTATTGTTAAGGAAAGGAAAAATCTTTTATTAATGAAAAAAGTAGGTGGTTAATGGAACGGAAGAGAGGTAATTTTCTTCTTCCCCCGGATTGTATTTTCATTGCAATGTTGCTTTACTTGCTTGTATGCATATAAGCCAAAGCAGGCCACAGACATATCAAGGTCCCATCACTTCCACTCTGACGATTCGAATAGGCCCTCTGGCACTTGCACTGCACTGCAGTTCCCGGTTTACGTTGGAAATCGCACCAAATCAACTTGGTCTGCTTAATTTATTAGTGTGGAGATGTTATCCCTCACCCGCCAGGTGGAGAGTGGAAATGCGCTTAAGTTGTTGGTTATTAACAAACTTGCTCCCGTTTTCGTGTGTGCTCGTGGATGATTAATGGGGACCAAGTTTAGCGTAACCATTGGTTAAGGTGTTATTAAAAGAAAAAATTGCTAGTCATACAATTCTGAAGTAATCTACTGCCTGCATACTGCCGGGAAATAAAAGCAAATGTCTCCACAAGCTGCCATTACAGCAAATAAAAGTGTAAGAGTTTCGTTCGTTGCTATTTATTTTTATGTATGTATAAGGGTCACTTTTTTACTTAATATATATATTTAAAACAGAGATTAGGACAAATTTCTAATAATCAAACCACACAGGAGGTTAAAGTGACACGCTTTGTCATTACACTAGATTTGTTTAGTTTGCCTATTGGCTCATTTTGTGATTTCACTAAACGGAGTAGCAAATAACAGAAGTTTTCTAGAAAAAATATGAAATGGATTCGCTATTTTAACATCTTGCGTGATTTGATCATATCCCTCAGAGATTTGTTCCAATCTCTGTTTCATAATTTCCATTCGAACCTTCAATATATATATTGTAACGGGTACTTACATAATTACAAAAAAAAAAACTTAAATACCTATCATTTATTTGTGTTTCCATGATGGGCGTTTTCAAAAAATTGTGCATCCAATTAGTGAAAGTTGTTAAGAAAAGTTAAATCACTGTCAGTTTCGTGACGACAATTAAGCATTAAATATCGATAAAAGCTTGGTTTTGATATTTGATATTACAACATAATAACAGGTAAAAAGTCGATCTTTATAAAGATTTAATGCTTAATTGTCGTCACGAAACTGACAGTGATTTAACTTTTTTTTACATCTTTCGCTAATTGGGTGTACCAAATTTTGAAAACTCCCTGATAAACAAATAATTAAATATTGCTACTAATAAATAAATGATAACGTCAGTAGTAGTTCAATAGTACTTTCCCTAGATCGTTGGCTAAGCCGCTCCATTACATGGCCGTCACGTATCCGTGTCGGTACATGACCAGTGTCACAATGGCTATCGCTTAATCGTCTCATCTGGAGCAGCCGTAAGAATCCATTACGGAATTTCGTATCAGATGCGAGACGTAGTTTCTCGCGGCCATAACATGGTTCAAGGTCATACAAAATGAAAGTTTCACTGTTATATGAGAATTGTTGCATTTTTTTATCATTAATACGAAAGTTTACGTTGAAGTAAACCTCTAGGTTTTACTTTAGATTAATAGTAACACGGCTACCAGCAAGGCTACTGCGGGCTTGGACTAATTGGACAAGTTTTGTGCACTAACACCGATCGCTCGTTCCTTCACTCTTTTAAACTTAGTTTCATTGTTCTTTTATCCAATTAACACAAATGTATAAATAATAAAATATCGTTAACATCAGACAGGTAAGTACATCTTCAATTTGTTGAATTGCTAAATATTGGCAAACTCCCCTATTCTTCAGAGTCGAGTACCTACAGGAAGTGGTACCTATATATCCGACATCAATGACTTCATGAATGAATGTACCTACTCGTACTCGAACATTTGATAAGCCTTACCAAAACCAACGAGACATTGCTTTATTGAAGTAATGAGATATTAAATCTACAAAACTAATTGTCGAAATTGGTAATATTTAAAGAGTCCTGTTTGTGAAAAACTCATTTCAGTCACGACATGAAACGCGTTTGACCGAGTTTCGAAAAAAGCGTAAACTCGTAGCGTATTTTAATGAGTAGCTCATGTTATAAGCACGCTAGATGGAAGGACGTGCACGCAGTACAGGTAACAAAACAGTATTTTAACACGTTTATAAATTATGTGAGAATCTGATTTTATTTTCATTTTATAATTCGGTAGTTACTAATAAAAGTAACTGAATTATGAATTAATGAGTGCAGTTCAAAATTAAGTTTTTAAGGTAGACGAAATTCTCCATTCATATTACAGTGTTTAAAACAACGGGATGTAACGTTCAGTTAAGTATACACAACGTAGTGTGGGACAGCCTCCGACCAGGTGGGATGACGATCTGCGAAATATTGCAGGCAGAAACTGGATACGGAAAGCTGAAGACAGGGCGCTATTATGGCGCTCTTTAGGGGAGGGCTATTTCCAGTAGTGGACTACTTTATTGCCATGATGATGATACACAATGTACTCCGTATTTAGTTGTTTTATTTCATCAGAACATTGAGATAAATTGAATTGAATTGAACATTAATCGTCATAAACATTAATTGTAGGCATTAAACTGTGAGGAGGTTTCTTAGCTTCTCATCACCATTCTTGTAGCATTTTTTCAGGCGTTTTTTTCGCTCGACAAGCTAACCTCAATCTTAGATTGTGAGTGTTAAACTTTTTCATTTCACCTGAGCTACTAGCATTTTTTACTTGTCATCTAATATTCACACTACGAGTGGTTCAATTATGGGATCTGTTCCTGAGGGGACGTAGTAAAAATATCCATGTGCAAACAATTTATTTAGTTAATCTAAATATTCTTAGAGAGAATAGAAGCTTTCGAAATCTGGCTGTAGAGGCGTATGCTGAGAGTATCATGGGCCGTAAGAATAACTAATACGTAATCTTAAAAAGAATAAAAAAAAGAAGTACTAGCTCAGGTAAAAGGAAAAAGCCGGCATATCTTGGACATCTACATAGACAGGAAAGGTATAATTTCCTGAACGTTATAATAGAAAGTAAAATATACGGAAAACGGGGAAGGGGAAGGTGAAAAAGAGGGATGACTGGCTCGATAATATCAAAAACGCACAGATATCAAAGACGCGGCCAAACTAACAAGACTGGCTAAGAATAGAAAAGATTTTTGGAAGGTGTTTGCGTTAGTACCTATGTGGTGCAAGTCGAATTTGGAATCGGTTGATGCTACGGTAAAGTTAGGATACTGGCTGTGTTTTCGCTACGGTGTAAGGTTCGTAAGGTTGTGCGTGCGCGGGGTGAACGGCCGCGGGCGCGCTGCACTTCCGACTCGCTGCTCTCATTTCCGCATAAACAGAACCCGGAGATGTAGGCTTGTTACCAACAATCGCGCGAACACGGCGCAACCAAGCTATAGGTACTTTTGTTTAAAAATAATTAAATAAATTTTAAAAATTATGGCCGAATGAACCTGTAGAGAATTTATGTAATAATTAATCTAAACATTTCAAATAATAAAATACTACATAAAATCGAATAAAAAGAATATAATAAAATAAGGCACAAGAGATTATAGCTTTATTTTTATATTTAAATTTCTTAAGAAGAAACAATCTGTGACTCTTATAAGCTTATAAAATGATATGTAACCGCATTTTCAATTTACATAAGCACATTACAATTAGTTTTATTTGTTGGTTAAAATTATAGAACATTAATATAATTTAATTATTTAAATTAAAACTAAAGATAAGGTAAATAAACAAATAAGCACATACATAATTATTATTGGTTTCTGTATTTAAATTGTGACATAATAGTTACCTATATCTTAACAGATGTTTAACCCTTTCGTAGTCACAAATGTCTAAAACTACAAAATAACTCTGCCGGTAGTGCCATATCTAAAATCTTAGAAAGGATACTAAACTGAACTTGATCTTCTTTAAAATTTAAACAACCAAGCTAGCGGTGTGTGTAATCTGCTACAAACTCGTTTAAAAACTTCTCCGACAGTTAAACCAGCTGACTAAAGTTAACAAAACTAATCAATGAAACCCAACCATTTAAGAGTAGCAACGCAATTTGAAGTCTCCTTAAAAGTTTCAAAGCGGAGGAGTGTGGGTGGAATAAAACAAAAGCAGGCACGCGCCAGCCGCTACGGCACTCTTGCTGAGTGCTCTGCTTTGTGGCAGGCAGCCGGGACAAAACGTACGTAGCTACAACTACGCGTACGCGTGCGTCCGCGTACGCGCTCTTGTCTGTCACTCAATCAAGCAAAAACTCGCTCCGTCTCTAGCGCCTTTTACGTCTTTGTCACTCACTTTCTCATATTCTTAATAGTTACTATTACATTCCTTAAGTGGATTGGAGCTTATTAGCACATAAAGACATGTATTAGGTATGAATGGCGTAACGAATCAACCGTTTCTCTTATTGTATCATCCAAAGGGAAATTTACATGTCGAATTGTAAAGACGCGTCCATGCATGTTTGCAAAATGGCAATATTTCACGTGACTCCAGGCTATTGAAACAAAAGTTAACTGCATGTTATTCTGATTTAGATAAAATTGAAACATTTGATATTCCTAAGAGATATCTTGAGATATCCTATCTACACGGTACTTCAAAAGAAGTCTGATCTTATATCTAAGTAAAAAATAATGATTTGACTTTGTCCCTCGTGCATGAGAGGATCATTAGGAGGTGCGCTAATGAACGCGATCGAGCACCGAGATCGCCGCGGGAGACAAGCGAGTGCCCAGATACTCGAATTATTGGCTTTTTCTCACCGCAAAATCAAAGCCTTAAATCACAGTGTCTTAAAAAACTCGAAGTGAATGTTGAAAAAAGTGGAGGGACGTATCTTTAAAAATAAATGAATATGTTAATTTAGATGTCAAAAGTTAAGAAAATATTGACTTAATCTAAAAATATCGTAAATTATATTTTTAGTAGTTACATAATTCGTAAAACAGTGCATTATTTCATTATCGGCTATATACTTCAGGTAGTTTTACTGTCTAGATTTTTGAGAACATATCGAAATTCATTCAGATTTAAAGAAACTTAATACTTTCGATTGTGTATATACAGTAGGAGATGTGAACAGGATTTACCCCACGAATTGAGTTTATACTAAGCTACTGTTTTGGAGAAATAATTTCATTTTTCTTAATAAGTTTTAAAAAAATAAGGTTCACCTAATTATTTACGAACTGCATGGTCAACCTACAATTTTAGGTTACCTACTTTTTACAAATTATTTTTTATAATGACATTTATTATAATTGTTTGTTTGTTTTATTTTGTTCATAGAGCATCTTTCATTAATTAGTTTTTGTAGGGCAGCCAATTTTTGATTACGAAATTTTTTCTTAACAGAAAGTGAAATAGAAGACAAAAAGATGCAGCTTTTTTACTTAGTGCGATTCTAAACGATACAGTATCATTCCGGTTCAACTCTAAAGCGTGAGGTGTCGTTAGACAGGTACCTATTTAAAAAAGAACCGGGCCTTGCCTTTAACATTTTTTGCCAATTTCAATGTTTTCGGATGTAGTTATTTGCTCTGCGAGTTAAAGAAAACAATTCACAACGCAAGTCGACAACTACGAAACCCTACATTTGAACATGGTTCGACATACTGGCCAAGAGTATTCTTGGCCAGTTTTATTAAGTTTTGGGCCTGCTCCAGCTTGACGGTTGATCGGGTTCGGGCCGCCTGAATAAAAATATCGAGGAGTGATTTGTGCCGTCCACTACAACCAGAACCACATTGTAGCGGCGAGCTGTCTGTAATGAATTATTTTATAAACCACTATTTACTACAAACAGACATGTATTGAGTCACTATAGATCAATAAAATATTTATGGCTTGGGCGATTATTGAATCAGAATCCATTTATTTATTTCCAAGCAGGTGGGCAATTTTTGACCGTCGAATACATTTTAAACTCTGTCAGAAACGAAGAAATGGTATTTTTTTTAGACACATACTTAAATAATATAAATTAATAATCATGGGCATTGAATCTATACATTTTATGAAAAAATAATTGTGTGAAAATATTGTGTACAATTATTTTCATGTTCAAAATTTATAGTATTCGAGCGCACGACTCTCAAAAATGGGCCTATAGAGTCCATTTATGATGCCAATCGATTGTAGAAATGCAATAGAAAATAATGTATGGAAGATTTGACGTGACTTATCTTTTGATCAGAAATTTCAATACATTATTTTCTCGTTCCGTTTGCGTTTCTACAATCGAGTAGCATTTTGGCTTCGGCCACTGGGAAGAAATACTCCCTATTCGAGTAAGCGGTGTATAAAAAATTGGATTGAAGTATGAAGATTTCATAGCTTGGTAGTAGTGTTGAAAATTTCATTTCCTCACTGACTCGGACAATTCGGTTTTTTTTTTTTGAATAATAGGTAGCAAAAACTGAATTTTATTCACAAGGGAGCAAAGTAATTTCATACATATTTTGAAGTTCTATGGCCGTTAGCTGCGTTAGATGTAATTTTAAATGATAAATGATGGGTACTAATAATTTGAAGTATATTTGAAATGTTTTAGAGTTAGTTATTACACTCGCGGTAATGAGATGAAAAATTTAGTGTTTCACTCGGAGCAAATTTGTTCCCCTCTCCTCCATTGAAACCCTCCCAACGCTCAAGATTCCACTCTTTAAATTTTTCGCTAGCTCGGGTCTCAATATCAGAATCATAAATCAAAAGATCACAGCCATAATAACACTGCTACCTTTCAGGTATGTAGTGTTGTGATAGTGAGTAAGATTCCCAGAGCTCCAACCCCCCTTAAAGGCCAACAACGCGCTTGTGACTCCCCTGGTGTTGCGGGTGCCCATGGGCAACGGTAATTGCTTACCATTAGGTAATCCCTCCGCTCGTTGGTCACCTTTGTCATAAAAAAAATTTGCACAAGATGGTAAATACTAACATGGCTCCCTTGTATAACAATAAGTAACTATTACATTTTTTATCAGAAAAGTATAAAAGCAAAAACCAATCTCGTTATCATTGTAATTAATTCGTTACCTTTTTTACTTTACTGACAGTCATAATGGTCGAAATTGTTACATAGCAAAATTTTTCTTTTAGATCGCTATTTTTCCTTAATAAGTAAATGTTATCAGATATTCCATTTTAACGCTTCCCCGAGGCTTCCTTTCAAACCCACGCGTTAACCTTTGAAAATGCTCCCACTGTCGGCGAGGTTCCAGTTCGACGGTCGAAATGTCAGTATCCAGCACAAATTAATGGATTAATAAATATAATATAAAATTAAAGTACAAATTTTATGATAAATAAAAAAGATATGAAATAAAAATGAAAATTAATCGTAATCCCCTAAGGCCCCACTCGGGGTTAGCCAATTAACCCGAGGTTAATCGGTTAAGTCCATACATTTTTGACACTAACTCTGGGGTTACCGGTTAACTCTGAGTGGCGCAAGTGGGCCTAAGACATCCACCATGCATATTTTGTGGGATACCAAGGACATATATGTATTTTCAATTTCTATAATTTAGTTAGTAAACTAGCTTTTCTTATGCAAAATTGACACTCATATCACTATCAGCTACATATTATAAAAACAGAGGTCGGTTACTACTTTTCTATTCGTGGCTTTATGGAAGATAGAATCAAAACCGAATGGAAAAGCCACTTGACTGGAATGATGTGACTATATCGTTATCCTCTAATTCGGTTCTAATGGTGCAGTTAAGGAAGTGTTCTCGGGCTAGAGTGCCCTCGTGAAGGAAATGAGTTCAATTTACCATTATCTCGGAACATATCCCGATGTTGAGAGTCGTCTGCCTAACAGTTTTACGAACTGTTATTACATTGATATCGTGCTGGTTTGCGTGATTCGGAGTAGATTAATTGTTCCTGGACCATGGCCCAGCTGTACCAGCTTATTGAACACTATACGCACCGTGCGAACCAATAGTATAAGTATTGGAGTTATTTTTACTTACTTTATTCTTACACATAGTTTCGTAAAACGAATTCTATATATAGAGTAAAACAGTTTTTCTCACAAGCATTATTCGTCAGAGGTAAATAAATTGCACTTAAAAAAAATTATAGGTTTCATCTTTATCCGACAGATATCACAGAAAAAGTTAAGTAGGTTGTAAATTATTTTTGAAAGCTGGTGCTTCTGAAGTGATCCCATTTAGATTTGAGGAGTTTTCAAGTTATCCTCGCGCTGTTTTCAGACGTAGGTACTTAAACTACACCTACCCTACCCGTTGCTGTTACGGATAGGCCGTTACCCTATCGTTAGAGCTTTGCTGCAGTACCCACTTACAAAAGCTAACCTCCGTAAGTATAGCCACCGTAGGTACGTCCTAATTGTGTAATGCTTCCTACCACCGGACCTCAACGTGCGATCTAGTCGATGTCATGTAAAATGGTATTTTATTAATTTCCAGAGGGTGCGATGACGTGCAGCGGTCACTGGAGCTGCTGGACCAGGTGTTGAGCGAGTACGACGAGGGCGAGCCGCGCTCGTTGGAGGCGCGCGCCGCCTCGGCCGCGCCCGCCACGCCGGCCACCCCCGCCACTCCCGCCACTGACGACGACTCGCCGCTCGCCGGTCACACCTCTGAGGACGATGGATACATGAGCATGAACGGGAGAAGGTGATTATATTATTATCCTAACTAGTGCGTAAAAAGTGCACTTTTCACGTGCGTAAATTTCACTTTTTAAGGCACTTGCTATGAAAATCGAAATGTACTATTCTCTTTCATCGACTACCCGACTGAATTTTTCTCGAAGGGATGGTATAGCATTTTGCATTCATGTCCTTCTTATGAAGATGAATACTTATACAAGAACTCAAAAAAAAAAATATCGGTACCATAGAATATAATGTATTTCTTTAAAATTAGGATGAGGCTAAAGGTCTTACGCGGTTCTGACTAAGTTTGTTACTAGCAACTAGCAGTTTTATAGGGAGATTCAAAGACATAGGATGAAAAAACATGAACGGATAAAAATTCTAAAAAGGTAATCCTCCACCAGTAGTCTATATACAGTACCTCACGGTCCTCAGTAATACCTACTTGCAAGGCATATCGACCTACCAACCCATTAACATACGATGGCTTCATCATACTGTCTCGATGGTCCAGAGAGGTTCAGTGACTGAACCTCTCTTCAGTCACATATTTTTAAAATAGATTTTACTCATATATTTATATGTTGTTTTATTTTATGTATTACTAGGTTTTATTTAATGAAACACATGTTTTTCGTATACCTTCGACGTTTCGTTACAGACGTGCAAACTATACAAAGTGTAGTTCTACTACTAGGTGCAAGTTCAAAAGAAGCATAAAGGAGTTTCTAAGTTAACTAGAGTTTTTCTGATTAGAAGGCAACTCAGCCCTAGGCGACGCCCTTAGCTGTGCTATGAAGAGCCCTTAGCCCTGTTGCATTTTCCTTTCATAGCCAGTCCCAGTTCCTAAGCGCTTGCCCCTTTCACTGTATAGGCCAGTCGGTACCTACAGGGCCAACAGCAATTATCGTCACAAAAACTCAATGGCGAGGTAATTAGCCACCATTACGCGGTTCAAAGCCGGTAACTGTATGCGTGCGTGCCCTGCCTGCCCTTTTGGGAATTTAAAATTGAAGTGCGTTCCATTTAGCTCTGTGTAAAATGCCTAATGCTGCAACATGTTACCGGCTATAACGGTGAATCACGGGTATCTACATGGCTCGATAAGATACCGGTGACAATTTTGTGCATTTTGTTCTGTTCATAAAACGTACGTACCTACATATAAGCGTAATTAACTACATACAACGAATTTTACAATATTTACCGATTATCTTAACCTGTTAAGTATTAGGAAAATACTTGATAGTTATCCAAATAAATGCCGTGTGATGCCGGCTGACCAGAATAGCACCACCCCATCTCCTCACGCGGGTGTCGTAAGAGGCGACAAAGGGAAAAATCCTACAGACGAGCAGCAGCGTCCGCCGAAACCCACTGTGCAAAATAAACAATAACAATATATTTTAGATTTAATTTAACAAGAATAACCTGGCGTTATTTCTAATATCCACGAACTATTATGTAAAATTTTATCTATCATTAATATATCTTATCGATATGTGTTAACTATTTCAGAGCGAAATTTGCCCTCGGGTTCCGTCCGACAGAGGAGCGCGAGGAGCCGTCGCCGCCCGACCCGCCGTCGCCGCGCTCGCCGCCGCCGCCGGAGGAGGCCCAGCGAATCATCTCGACCCTCTTGCCCAAGTAAACCGACTTAGCCATTCTTAAATGAACCCATTATCTTAAATTACATCTCAAAACTTCAAAGCAGCTTCGTTAAGTCCAGTCAAAACTTTGTCAGAGTTGGGAAAGTTTGACAGGGTTATTCGCGGACGTCTTGGTGCTTGCAAGGCAAGCATACAATTGCTAATAGTTTAGCTGCAATATTCCAAATGGGTCTGCCTAAAACTAAGTATTAAGTGAACTGATGTAATAAATACTATCAATAGTCATGATGTTCCTAAGTAAGTTTCACTAGTATATTGTTATCGAAGCAATACGAGTAAATGGCTCCCAATACCGATGAGATATGATAAAACTAAATTAAGGCTGTACTTGGTACCGCAGCTTGAAGGAAATTTCATTGAGAATTGAGGTTTCTTGATCAGAATCGACAGTTCAATATTAGAATTGTAATTGGGCAACAAATCCGTTGTAAACCGAATTTTCATCATTCTAAAACGAAAATAAAAGAAATTCTCCATAGGGCGGTATGAAAGTCAATGTCATCCGCTTCAAAGATGAATACATAATAAATGCACCATCGAATGCACGCATTTGGTACGATTATCTTTTTTTTTGTCAGTTGTAGTTTTTTCTATCTTCTATGGCCTGTTTATTATCTTACTATACTGGCTTGAAAAACTAGCCTCGTGTATTCCGGGCATTAGCTATTAGCGTCCGTAGCGACCCAACCGACATCTAGCTACTGCGGTTGTGAACCCGCCAAGTGTGGCAACTATGATAACTACCCTTCCAGTCATATTTGGCGGACGCCTATGTCCAGCACCAGACTTACTTGCCTAAGGATAATGATAATGATTCGTCGAGAAAATTAGTGTTGGTAGCCTGGTTAGGTAACCTGCGGCAGAAGAGGGTTCGCTGCCGCACTGCTCCACCTCCTGACTCGCGCTTCACCTGTGACAAGTGTGGCAGGAGATGTCGTGCTGCCATCGGACTACTAAGTCATCAGAGACGTTGTCTCGGATCTATCAATTGACTGTGTTATCTGTAGATGCACACTGCAACAATCATCTGTCAAGATGTAGTGGCCAATGATAATGAAGGTAATTATATATTTGTATTTTGTTTCAGAGTATCACCGGCGAACTCTGCGAAGCGAACGCCGTCAATAGAACAACGCGTGGTGGGGGAGGGCTTTGACTCCATTATCAGTTTCAACGGCATCACGACCGCCACGCAAACAACGTTTGTAAGTCGCTTGTTGC
The DNA here is from genome assembly GCA_022674325.2 of Grapholita molesta. Lineage (NCBI taxonomy): Eukaryota > Metazoa > Arthropoda > Insecta > Lepidoptera > Tortricidae > Grapholita > Grapholita molesta. Next base: position 12,939,116 of record CP053124.2, on the reverse strand, counting down.
TATACCATCATTTATACTTTGATCTGCCGTTCATGCATATAATATGAACGCATAATTCTTAGAAATAAAGGAAATATCAACTGCTCCGAGCTAGACTCGAACTCGCGACTCTGGGAAAACGCTCGCATCACTCTTCCAACTGAGCGCTAAAGGTCATTTCACACACAGCCCGCGGCGCTGTGTGTGAATCGAGCATTAGGAAGTGCCTAGCGACATCTACCGTAAATGTGTTGACACTTTTTAGTGGCATCGGAGACTCAAATAATATTGAGAATTCACCGATATCGACGCACTACCCCATAACTATTATCAAGTTCCATTTATCCATATCATTATCAAGTTTCATTGTTCCAAGTATCACATACCTAGAACTTTATTACTCATATATCCGGACGACCGGTTTGACGACCGGTCTGGCCTAGTGGGTAGTGACCCTGCCTATGAAGCCTATGGTCCTGGATTCAAATCCCAGTCAGGGCATTATTTGTGTGATGAGCACAGATATTTGTTCCTGAGTCATGGGTGTTTTCTATGTATTTAAGTATTTATATGTATTTATCTATTATATATATCGTCGTCTAGTACAGTCGCCATCAGATACATCGGAGCTGTGGAGGTGGTCACAAATATCTGAACAAAGCTTCTATTTTCAAGGCATGTTCAGATATTAGAGGCGTTGTTCAGATATTTGTGACCACCTCCACAGCTCCGGTATATCTGATGGCGACTGTACCTACAACAGTAACGCCTTACTGAGCCTACCGTATGACTAGGTAGATTTGTGTAAGATTGTCCCGAAATATTTATTTATTATCATTTATTTATAACCGACATGAAGGAAATTGAAATGATAAAGTATTTTGTTTGTTTTCAGCCAAAAACAAGACATCAGCGACCGTACGGCTGGGAGAAAGACAACGAAAGCAACGGCTTCCACCTGCAGCAGCCGCCGGTGCCGCCGTACCGGTTCGCGTCGCTGCAGCACGGCGCGCGGCCGCCGGCCGACCAGGGCTGGCTGCCGCCCCACCACCCCCTGCCTTCTCCCAGCAACAAGTCCCCCGGGGTCGAGAGCCCCCCCGTCTTCCCTTTCATGGGCTTCTCCACCGAGTTCAGTGACAAACCCTACAACGAACACCCCGTCACTATCTATCCCGGTCCCAACATCCAGTTCAATCGACAATCCCACTCCCCAACCTGCAATGTTCAGAAAGTATCGCCTTCGAACACTAAAAATTTGGAAAGAAACAAACGTGACACCAGACCTGACGGGGAGATGTTGTCGCCGAAGAATAGAGTGCCTCCGCGGACTCTCGCCGGTTCTATGGAGAGACATAGAGAAGTGTGTAGAGGATCCTCGGAGGAGATTATGGAGATTTGTAAAATGAGAGGTTCGAACCGGAGCAACGATGAGGAGCACTTTTCGGATGACTCGCTGGAGGAGTCGTTCCCGCCTCCGCCGCCAGTCGCCACCACGCCTTCGAAGCGCAATTCCATAGCTTGGGAAGTGTCTCTCGATGGTGATGATCCTCTACTCACTCCAGGGAGTACAAAGGTAAATGGTTGTATAGAAAGTGTTATGAAATTTTGATAAGTATTTTTATTACTGAATTTTGATTTATGAATGAATAATGCGAATATGAATTCCTTCCTAATGCGAACTGCTAAGGAATGGAATTCGCTCCCTTCGTCTGTATTCCCGGAAAGATAAAATAATGTAGGTATTTTCAAGGCAAGAGTGAATAGGCTGTTACTGAACCAGCGGGCTACACTCGGCCTCGTAGACACTTTACCATCAAGTGTGACTGAGGTCAAATACTGATCAGTCATGCATAAAAAAAAATAACAATGAGAACTGTCAAAGAGTTAGTTTATTGATTACGTCGTTTTTCGTCGTTATTCGATAACGGTAAAGCTATCTTCTTTTACACTTTCTATTACTTTATGTCATTTTTGTTTAATGTATTCTAATGTTTAGTAAATTAATATTGCAGGTAATAGGAAGACGAAGAAGAAAATCTGGTGATCTGTCTCACTCCAGCACCAGTTCCATACCACAACGAGTGGAGGACGACTGGGGCGAGGAGTACTGGCCGCCGCCACCGCCGCCGTGCGAGCCGCGCGCCGAGCCCGTGTCGCCCGCCTCCGCCGGCTCCGACGTCGACGACGGTCGGCGCGCTCAGGACCTCGCCTGCGGCACGTATGTCATTCGAAAAGGCAAAAACCGAAAGCAGCTCCCGAGCTTTAACAAGAATACTAACGGCAAACCCGCGAACACAAACAGCTTACTTCAAAATCATAGCCTCAATAGAAGTCTCGATACCGACAAGTCTATAGACGGCTCGAGTATATCTATAAGTGGATCGGGATCGGTTGGATCATATAACTCTAGGCCGAGTTCAGATTTGAGCCTCCCACAATCTCGATACAGCGTGGACTTGAATTCAAGATTAAGTCGCGAACTAAATACACCAAATTCTAGATACAGCATAGACCTCTGCTACCCGAATACCAGGCTGAGCAAGGAGATGACTTCCCCGAAATCGAGACTCAGCTTAGATCTCAACAACGGCCAGGACAGATACAATAGCCAGGAATATTACGGTCATAGCCCCAAAAGTAGAAAAGTGCCGAGCGAGAGAAACACTCACTCGGCAAGAAGCAACGTTGTTCAAAACAAATTATCCCCGCAAAACAGGTTCACCGATTTCAAAAAGTATTCTTCGACATTCGATAACATTCAGTCACTAATAAAAGAAGGCAAAGTGGAAGAAACCCCGCAAACAGAATGTAACGAGACTGTAAATGAACTAACGACAGTACCTCCGAACATGGTACGGGTGGTTTCACTTCCGAGTCTGGGCGATGGTGAAGTTAGTGCGAGCCGCCAGGCTCTGATCACTACCGTGGAGGAAGAAGAAGAACGCGACCAGGAGAGTGGTGAACATGGCTCCAGCGGCGACACCTCGCCCCTTAGAAAGATCGAGAACAACATTAGCGCTATACTAAGTCAAGGACGGGACCAAAAACATTTTACACCCTATATACCTAAAGACTGGAATATCCATAAGGATGAATACTGTGATGAAGTATCTAAAGATATATTAGAATACAGTTTCCGTTATAGTTCTAGAGAGAGACAGAAGCGACACGATATACAGAAATCATCGAGTCATAACGAGATTCAGAATCAGCGCTCGATAGACCGCCGCGACCGATCATCAGGGAGGAGGTCGAACAGCATGCATAAGTCCACGAGTGCCAAGGACGTGCCGGTCGGGTTGATCCGGCAGCCGTCGTCGTCCGACTCGGCGGTGTCGAGCGGGGGAGACTTCCCGCTGAACGTGCAGATCGTGGAGCACTCGTACCGGCACTACCCGCCGCCGCCGTCGCCCAGCGTGGCGCACGAGCTGGGCCCGCTGCCGCAGACGCCGGAGTCGCCCAAGTTCCCGCCGCTGCCGCCGTCGCCGGTGCAGGAGGTGGACGACGAGTACACGGAGATCATGCAGCCGTCGGACAAGAGGCACGTGAAAAAAGCCGATACCCTGCCTACCCCTACTATGGAGTCAAGAAGAAGGTATGCATTCATTATTTTTATTTATGGATTGCCTAGATCCCTTAGGCCTTAAAGAAACAGTACTCAAATAATTGAGCATCCTATAGATGTAGTACGAGTATATATACTGTATAGTGTGGATACTGTGGATAGAGAAACATGAGAGTGCATAATATTACCGCTGTTTGTATAAATTAAGTACAATTTACATATCATTTCTGATACTGAATAATCAATAATAGACCTTACAGTAGCCCCATGATGGATTTTAGTTTATTTAGATAAGATAAGAAAAATTATTATATATATTAGTAGCACATAATATATTAATAGACGTACCTAGCAGTGAATGAACTGTTCTAAAGAATGAACAAAATAAAAATCTCCTTAAGGGTTCATAGCTATTACGATAATAACCGTCGTATCTATCAACGCTGACAGCTTAAAATGAACCTACGAACTTTCCAGTACAGTCTTTTTCTCTGGTATGAAAAAGACATTAATTAGTAAATTTTGTCGTTTCAGGCCGTCGGAACCGCCCGCTGTCCCGCCGCACCGCGACACCACCAACAGCCTAAAGACGCGTTCTATGGAGGCTGGCTACAACAAGAACCGCCGTAGTAGCAACTTCAAGAGTGGATCTACAGACCGGAGGACGCTGCCCACTGGTAAACTAAACAAATGCCTGACTTATTGCACCATTTCATATGTTCATAGTCCGTACAAACAAAAATCTGAGTGCAAAAATGTGACTCGTTGTCATATATAGGACCTAACGATCCTGTTGACAACTTTTTAACATGTGGTTTTATAGCTTTGAAATTCATTCATTAAATGTTGCTGTTATAGGTAATCTATTTATCTAGGAGAAATCGATTAATATTTCCTCAAGCAAATTCTGCTATTGCGTTATCTATAGACCACGGGACAGAATAACAATAAGAAAAAGTTGATCTCCCCACTAAGCAAGTCTAAGCGCCACTTGCGCCATCTAGGGCTAACCAACTAACGAGGTTAACCAGTTCAGTCCATAAGTACAGTCAGCGTCAGAGATATGTGACCCCCCCTGCATACAACCAATCTATGTAGGGGGGGTCACATATCTCTGACGCTGACTGTACACATTATTATAGCTTAAGTTTGGGATAGCTGCTAACCCTGGATGGCGCAAGGGGCGCTTAATCTAATGGGCATAATATGCATTTTACGTATTCTTATGAACCATCTCATCGATATTACCGACGAGAAAGACTGCTGTCATCGACTTAACAAAATGTGATTTATTTTGTACGCCGACATAACATAATGCAATACGTCATTACGATCGGGTTGGATTAGAGAATTATGGAGTTTTTTTTACGAGTATGAATATGATTTATAATTATGAAACGGACACTTTATTAATATCGAAAATACTTCGACACATCCCTGTTCGAAACGTTTGTTTTTGTTTTTATTGTTCATCCTTTTGAAAATACCAACAATGCGACTTTCAATAGGCCTACCCGGCCATAAACCGTAAAGCTCATGTGAAGAAACTTATTTAAAGTAAAAGAAATTGTTTTTCCATAGAGTACCTACACTTTCAACGCGTGCACGACGTCACGTATGCTAATCAATTGTAATGTTATCGGGCGGACATTGCACCTGTTCAGTTTATTAACCTTTCGTCTATTCGTATTGATGAAAATAATTCAAATACGCTACCATACCTACCTAACTACGTATAAACTCTAATTGTGACTTTTGAAAAAATATTGTTTCTCTTTGTTTTCTGCTATTTCCTCTTTTGATAGAGACGATACTGTTGTCATTCTCAAAGAGTCAAATTATTTTTCTTCCTTCCATCGTGTAGCTGACAACGCTGTCCCAATGCATATAATGGAATATATTCCATAGGTATGCGAAATTCTTACTGTTGTCATTCTGAAAAACTCTAACTCTTCTTCTTTCTCAGACTACAGATTGATCTCTTTTCTTTAAAATTTTCTGAATGCCTTTTCTAATGATATGGTGTCTTCCTTCTATCGCTATGCTGACGATCGCCAAATTTGGTCCCAATGCAAAATGCATAATTTACAAAATAGCATCTAATCCACGAATCGGGACCAGAACTTATATGTTTGAAATTGGATATCGTTATCATTATTGTTCATGAATCATAAGCCCGAAGAAGTTTACAGGCCGTGGTTTTGAGACCTACACGACTGATGTGGCATGCATAGTTGCTAGAGGTGCCTGGCCAAGACGAGACTAGATTTAAAAACTTCCAAATCTAATTCTGGCCAGCTAGTTATCGGCTGACATGATAAATATTGGTTCAGACATGGGAGCCAGCGGCGCCCGGCGGCGCACGCTGCAGCGCGCGAGCCGCGAGCGCGGGCCGCTGCAGACGTCGGCCAGCCTGCCCGAGACGCCGGTGTTCGCGCGCGGCTGCGACGTGCCGCGCGCGCCGCCCCGGAACTCCACCGGCCCGCCGAGGAACAACACTTTGACCTCCATACAGTCGATAGGTACCTATGTCTAGCTATATGTAACAAACTGCTCTTTTCGTCTTTCCACTCAACCCAACATGCAAAGCATCACAACTATAATGGTAGTAGCTAAAGCTCAACAGTAGCGGGTTGTCAATAGAGTGGATGCCCAAGTTTGACGTAATTATTAACATTAGCTTCTGCTTGCCCAACGGAAGTGAAGCGCTAATTATGTTACTAAAATGCGAGCTTACCAACGAAATTACCATAAGGTTATACCTAGGTATAGTCTCGAAAAATAGTACATATAGGTGAAAAACATAACTGAAGGACCATGTTTAGTTGTGCAGAGAATGAATATGGGACTTAGGTCAAAATTTGAATATAATAGCACGCCGACACTGTATATACACACACTTAAGGCACTGCACTCTGGTCCCACCGCGAGCAAGTAAGCTATGAGCTATCAGCTATTTCAAGGGACAAAAGATAATCGATCCCGTGTAAATAAAACTATACGAGGTTTATGCTATTCGTGATTCTGCACAATATGAATTCCACATAACTGAATTTTATCACATTCGTAATGCTTCACAGTCATTATTTCTACGCTACCTTGTTTTTGCCTTTTCGTAATTCTGCTCAATACGGATTCCACACACATCTTCATTATGATCCCGATTGTACCAGGTTTATGGTCAGCGGCCAGGTGCTTTAGCTAAGTTTTTCACCTTTAGGTACCTATTACATTAGGAAAAATGTAGCGAGCGTCAGTCACTGTAACTCATGAGACCGATTGCATCAAATCTACGATCGGTATCGGATCGGTACCGAATAGGATGATTTGTTATTTAATAATACTACAATTCTACATACTATCAACATCAGGCTCTTTAATGGTACTTAATTCATATAGGCATTACATAATTATAGATAAGAAATGTTAAAGTGGACATTACCATAAAGCAGGATAAAATAATGAACCTCAGCTAAAGTTTTGCACATTCCATATGTAATTTGTACTTCCCATTTGGTATGTGTGCTCCAGGAAACGAAAATCTAGAAAATTTTAACGCATACAATGTAGCTTATATAGTTTCATTTCCGCCAAATAACAATATGGACTAGATAATGTGACTCCTTTGGTGTTGGTGGTCTAGTGCCCACGGGCGACGGTAATTGCTTACCATCAGGCAATCCGTCTGCTCGTTTGCCACCTCTGTCATAAAAAAATATATATATATATATTTATAAAAAATGGTCAAGTTCCAGAAAAAATGGTCATGCGCACGAGTAACTTAGCCACATGTACGAGAAGTGGACAATGACAATAAAACTGGAAATTGAAAAAAGTCGTCTCAAACTTACAAGTATTTGAAGTCAGCTACATTGATAAAATTGAGCTACAATTTAAGCGGTCGACGACAATATTTTCCACGGCAACAGAGCGTTATATTTCTACATACATTGAATACATACCCCGACTACGCTCCAGTAGGTAAAATTATTATTTTATTGTTCAACAGGCAGCAGTGTAACTCTTGGAGGCTACGGTCGCGGCTCCATCGTGGGCCCGGCCGGCGTCAGCACGGGCGCCGACCTGCTGCGCCTCGGAGGGCCCCCGCGTGGCTGGTACCCGCGGCAGCGGCACCGGTCAGTATATTTATTCATACACAGCACCCACCGTATACAACTATAGCGTGGGCCTGGCCAGCAGCAGCACAGCACGCCTCGACGGGCCCACGCGGCTGAAACAGCGATAGCGACACCTGTCAGCACTGTTCAATCTGGGCCCAGTTAATGTCAGCAAAGCAGTTAATACATACTGTATAGTCACAAAACACGTCCAACATATTTTACGTAATATACATTGGGATGGCTAAAACCGGGTTATTCAATGATTTAAAAAACTACGGGGTTTTTTTCAATTGAAGAACGGACATCTTTCAAAACTGAATTTCTTGCCATTTCACACTCAGTCACATTATTTATTAGCGACAGATTGTGCGTATTGGATAATTAACCTAAAGGAAAATAACATATCTCACCACTGCACCTTCAAAATCCTGTTGTAATATACTAATATAGCCATAACCGTCCAATAACCCCATACTGCATCGGCAGGCCGGCTTCCATCGAGCACCTGGACAGACTAACCGCGTCGTCGAAGGCCGAGAACGCGCCCTGGGACGGCTCGGCCTCCCGCAAACCGCTCACGCTGCCTCCAAACCTGACGCCCAAGTTCTTCCACAAGTCCCCCAGAGAGGCACTGCGTAGGGTTACCAGCTTATTAATACGAAAAGGTAAGACGCTAATAATTTTAACACAATTTATTTTTCGTGTGTTGAACATGTATAATGGCACCTTAATCGACTAACTTTGTTGTAAATAAACTTCTATATTGGAATTTTACAACAATCAGAACTATAATGATATATTACACATATATATTTCTTGTTTTTGGCATTTCAGGGTAATGTTCAATTTGATACAATTACCTATTTAATAATCGTTATTTTAGCAATTTAATTCCGCAATGACTAGGTATAGCGCGCTTTTATATTCTTAAACCTAACTACGAGTATCTCCATAGGTACACGTAGGTACATAGGTATGATTTGGGTTTGTTTATATCTACGTTCAATTATTACGATTATTCTGCACACTGGCTCTACTGATAAACGGTACAGTTTGGTTACAAATTGTGTATGAAACTTGTACAGTCGACGTCAAAGATATGTTTACACTTTTTCATCTTAACCCTTTGTAATACGGTGCAAAAGTGTAAACATATCTTTGACGTCGACTGTACCATCACTAGGATCACAGTTATATTATTTCGATTTATAATTTTACTAGGTGTACATGCCTTAATTTGGCTGTCAAATCAAAACAGCAGCTATCCCAACTATGGTTATAAAAAGGTATGTTATGCGGTGTCATAACACTCAATGGTACAAAATGATTTAAATAATGATATAAGTACTTATTTTTCATGTCTTTAACAGAATTGCTAAGGATAAAAGATAAAAAAGATAACAGATGCAACTAAGTATAAATCAAATATTTTTTACTAAATATTTTGATTTGCTTGGATTTTAAGTAGTAACACTACTATATAAATATGTATTTAGGTGGCCCGATTGGTTATTAAGACGTTAGCCGAGATAGCTGGAGATGCGGGTTCAAACCCTGTCTCGGATGCCAGAGGTCCTCGTCACTTTTTTAAGTATATGTCATCTATTTCAATTTTTAAGATTGCATGTTTTATTTTTCACTTTAGGCACGTAACAATGCATTTATGAACGTCAAAGAAAAGTATTCATACTACGACTATGTAGATGCAAAAGCCATGTAGGTAGTTACTGATTCAAGGAAGATGTATCATAACTGAAAGAATAATTCCATTAAAAACATTAACATAAACATTTCAAGCAACGGACACGTCTGTGAATCTTATCTTACACTAAAGTGCCACCAACATCTTCCACGACCTGCGAGCATCAGGGGCGCTACCGCGAACAACGATATTCGTAAATTTCGGACGATTCTCTCTGTCACTCTCATGACACCTTAATTAGAGTAAAAGAGACAGATGCCCGAAATATACGAACTTCGATGTTCGCGGTACCGCTCCAGCATCGTCATCGCCTATCTATGAGATAAACTGGCATGCTGGGTATCGTTAAACGTCGAAATTCTCTGTGACGTTATATTACTAATTATCCAACTTATTATTATTATAACTATCCAAATGTGTTACGATGACTAATGACTTGACTTGTATGTTAGCCATCAGACCACATGCGTAGATGTAGATAATGTTCGAATTCGATTTATAAGTACCTATCAAATTCTTATCATTATTATCAAATACAATTACAGTAGTAGTGAAACAGTTTGGTGATAATTCAACTGGTTTATAGCCACAATACATATAGAGATATATGGAAAAATAGTTATTTGTTTAGAAGGGGGCAAAAGTAGTGTTTACCCTATGCTAATATACGATATTGAGACCCGACCTAGCGAAAGATTCCAAAAAATGAAATCTTGATCTTAGGGAGAATTTCAACGCACACTTAGCTGTCGAGTTATAAACACAATTTTTCACCTTACTACTTACTGTGAGGATAAAATTAGCTCGGTAACTTTAATTTTTTTATCATAACTATACATCGTTTATCATTTAAAAATGTTAAATACAAGAACATCCAAACAGCTAATGTGAATAAAAAGAACAGATGGATTAGCAATAAACAATTTCTCTGCAACTTTGCTATCTGTTTTAAAAGAATAAAATAGTTGTTTCCGAGCTAGGGAAGTGAAAAGATCCTTCTATTTTGGCACATTACAATCCACTTATAAATTTCTAAACCTCCCCTTTCTAAGTAACCGCTGACTTGAGAACCTAAGAAGAAGAAGATTAGAAGACCGCCAAGACACTCAGCGGGCCTTATTTTTTCAAAACCGTGATACATCAAATCAACTATTAATATATGCGTAGTCCCACAAGAAAACAGTTTAATATGCTTTCTTACCTGATCGGTGTCATATAAATAATCTGGCAGGATCGCAGGATATACAAAAGCTGAATTTATTGCTAAGCGGTTTAGTTATATATTATTTACAGAAATTACAATCGTATATGATAACTACAAGTACTTAACTAGTTACAGTATAAAATCTAAAAAAGGCCCTTGAGGCATTGTACCAAGGATGCTGGCGGCATTTCCTCGTTGTATCGCAATGCTGATACGTTGTGCGAGGAAGCCGCCAGCTCTTCGGTCACCAGTTACATCAACCAGACGCTTCGCGATTTCTGCAAAAAGTTTGTGCGCGCTGGGACCCCATGGACCTATATTATTTTAGTTATATATTTAGTTTAGTTAATAACAGATACCTAATAACAATACAGGTGTTCCAAGATCTTTCATTCCTTGCATTGAAGTATATTATAAATACGGGATGTGAAACTCCACGAGGATTCCTCTAACAATATTTACAATTACTTAGTTACAAACGGATAAACTAACGTGTAATTATATCGCACTAGGCGACATGTTTCGGGTAAGCTCTGGTATCCATCTTCAAGCCGAGTCAGGACACACCGACTCCGACTTGACGTTTGTAACTAAGTAGTTGTAACATGGCTCACAACAGTTTAAATTGTATTAATATTTACAATGTTTCAAGTGTCTTTATTTTATGATTAGCAAATACCTAATACACCAAAGTTTAATCTAGACCGCGTTTAAAAAATACCAAATTATGAGTCGGTAACACGTTTGCTAAAAAAGACTCATCAAGCTGAAAGCTTAGTCATAAAAACATTTTAATTAGTAAAGTAATTAACCGATAACGGGGCCGTGGTCTATGGCTCATAAATAAACATGTGACTCCAGCCGTGCTCCAGCTTACTAGACAGTGAACATATTTTTTAAGAAATGTAAAAAAAATGGGTATTGAATACGGAAAACTGTTGAAGGTCTCTAAGACCACTGTTTATGAAGTATCTTGACTCGACGAAGGTATAAGGACGGACCACACCTGTAAGGCGTTTTAGCAAACATTGCTATAGACATTTAAAGTAGACATGACAATTCAAAAGGCTTCAGATAATGGTTCATTTAGTCAATAAAATTAGTAGGTAATAGATTTATCAATTATCATTCGAAGGAATGGGTTGCCAGTTAGATGACTGTGAAATGAGAGTTGCACAATTACACAGTCACTTACCTAAACGCATTTTCCTCCCGAGCAATACCACAATAAATCACACTAATTAGACCCTGCAATAATTTTCATTCGGCATTTTTTGTATCTATAGACTTAAAAATTGTATAACCTTAATATTAATTGTACCTTACATGTTATACATATAACTTGCTATACCTATGTTATAAAATTATCACGGATGTCCTCATTAGTGGAAATTAGAGGTACAACATTATCCAAATGCCCTGTCAGGATAAGCTAAGTGATTCTGCCCCCCTCGAATTTGGGCTTGTAATTTTTATAGATTGTGTAGCTCTACATTAGTCGAAAACGAAACCACGTTTACAAAAACTATGACGTTTAGGGTGGAGCCACACTATAAAAATTACAAGCCCAAACTCGAGGGGGCAGAATCACTTAGCTTATCCTGGCACGGCCTTTAGGTTTTTTTTTAATTAATAGCATAATTATTGAAATAAATAGTTAGTGAAATGGTGCCATTAATAAAATATGTACGAATCAATCCAAGCAATATTATAAAATTGTCCGGTATATCATTATTTCAAAATTCGTTCCTAGGACGTGTACTAGATGGCACTACTAGTATCCAACGGTGTGACTGAACTCTGCTGTTTAGTCACAATCACAATGGTGATCAATGAAGTCATCTACGAAGTAGGTATCTATACTAACATTATCACGTATAAACACGTATCAATTTTAAATTTTTACCTATTGTTATTACTCATTGTATAAAATACAACTATGAAAACGTAGCAAAGATAAGTAATAAAATATGAACTTTATTCACGTAATATAAAACTTCTTACAGGTTACAGGACCAATTAGTACTTATCACCTCCACCTACCTAAATCAAAACGACCTCTTCTTAAAAAAACGTTTCGGGCCGCACCGGTTACTCTTCTGATATTATTCCAATTGAAATAGATCGACTCATTCAAATCGCGTACAACAATAAGGCGCTAACAATCGCGAGGACCTAAAAAGTACAGTACAATAGGAAATAGCATACAATAGCGATTTTGTTACCTGCGACATCAATTAGGTATGTGCATAATCGTATGGCATGGCGCGGTGCAGTGAATCACAGCCAACACAGCGGTTGCCGTGAAGACCCTACGTTCAACCAGGAACCGAGCGGTCGACTAAAGACATCCAGTGTAACTTTACCTTTGCTATTTATGACAACCATACGTAATTGAAGATCACAATTATACAGTCGAGCAGGATCGAACCTCGTTAAACCAACAGGAATAAGAGCCCAAGCGTGACTCACACGAGGGTGGATAGAGGCATGCTAAATCTTCACTAACTTCATGATTAATAAATAAGTATCATATAGCCATAACAACGCCTTATCTCTCCGTTCCAACGCGACCTTTGTGCGTCACTCGTCTAACCGTCGACCGGATTTGCGATAAGCCGGAGCTCGGATTGAACGCAAATATTGGAACGTTAGAAAGTATCTGAAGTTCCAGTAAATAATGAGCCGGTAGAACCGGTCGCTACCAAAGACGGCAACCGGTCAGGCCACGGGGCCAAGAGCGAGTCGCCGCGCCCTACATACGGCGTGACTACTTTGTATCATATATGAACAGGAGCCGTAACCAAGGTGACAGTGGTTTCGTTTTATCTAAATGAAGACTTTGATTGAAGAGTCTATTTAGTGTCGCTTTTCCAGGAGCGCTAGTACATAATACATAGGTTACATTGTAAAAGTGCTAATTGGCTTTAAACACCAAATAGTTACATATTAAACTATTAATGTATGTTTTTTCTTGAGTGGAACAGTCGTGTTGAATAAGACTGTACCGTGCCGATATATGTATATAATTTATTCATTAAAAACCTACAATTGTTTACGAAAAATTGTGATATCCATAACTATAACAGTAGAAATAAGAATAAGCTTGCTATCAGAAAGTGTATTTACATAACAAATTAGGTACCTGATAATGCCTGGCAATTACCCTCCCCAGCACTTAAAACTAAACCGCCTAACATTTAATTCATCTTTTGTATGTAGTGCCAAATTATTTAAATGACACAGTTCATGTAAGAAAGCATATCAAAGGCATGTCTATCTCGTATTTTTTTATTCTTTGGGACTACTCATAGGGGTACTTTAAGTTTATTCCCGGTAGGTAATAATCTTCTCAGGTCAGATGTAGGGTTAGAACCGGTGGTAGAATTTTTTTTTGACGTTAATAATTGCATTGTACCTACCTAATGTGTCTAAATTGAAAAATTAAAATAAAATATTTTTTTTTTAACTATATTTCACGACAAAGTTAAACACTTACATGACCATATTGCACTTGCTTACACGATGTTGATAGTTTGGTGCTACTATCTAGTGCTGCGAATCGTATTAAAATAAAAAGAAATTGAATAATATTTCGTCGCCTCAAAGTGGGCTCTCATATTTTCGGCTGCAACGGAAATTCTTCGGAACGTTGCCAGTTAATGAATTATTTTTAGAAAGTGTTTTTCCTAATGATTTCGAAAGTTGTGACTATTTGCAGGTTGTTTTAAATTGTAACTGGTTGTTTATGATATTCTATACCATCGGCTTTTAGTTTAGGTAAGGTTAACCAACTCTGTTATTTTAAAAGATTGCGCACGAATTACACCACGGCTATCGAAAAGTTGATGATAACGTAATCTGCTAACATCGTATCTGTATTGATAACGGGCTGTAATCAACAGACTATATCTTAATCATCGTTATCTTGGCTTGTTACATTTGTTGTCGAATAAAGGAGTGTAAGCACATTTTGGAGTTTATGGTACCTATTAGTCTTTGTCAAATTTATTTCTATAGGTTTTCTATTCATATTTTCAGGTGAAAATATATTAAACAGTTGCTTAAGTTGCTTTGAACCGTTCGAATGAGGACCATGAAAGAATTATACTTATATTGATCCATATGGTGAATTTACTAAGAAGATATATTTTGAAATTTAAACTGGTTTAAAATGTTTAATGAGAGGTGACTAGTATATTTATAAAGCTACAAACACATGCATACTGTACAAAAGATAGGACAAACAACAACCTAGGGTCGATAAATATTTGTGCATATTTAAACAACGGGTGACGTACAGAGGCGCTACCGCGAAGGACGATATTCGTTAATTTCGGACGATTGTCTCTAGCCACTCTCACAACGCTTTAATTGGAGTAAAAGAGAAAGATGCACGAAATATACGAATTTCGACGTTCACGGTACCAGGCCAGTGCAACGCGACGATGCATGCGACATAGCGAAATTTTAAGCAAGGTCTACCGCGAACGTCGTAATTTTACTATTTGCCTCTAGACTGCTCTTGCTTATGCGTTCAATAGAGAGGGAGATAAAGAAATTTAGATTATTGATGTTCACGGTAGGCCCTCTGACTCGACGAGATGTGGGCTGATATCTTTATTTTGCCTTGAGTGCCTCCACAACCGGTATAAGTGTGGTCTTCTCGTGAGTATAATTGATTGGAATTTAGAGGTCAATATAAGTTGGAAATGACACAGTCAAAGAATGTGTCAGAATAGGTAACTGCTTGGATATTGTCATTTTTATAATGTCCCCTTGTAGCATTGTCATTCGCCCCTGTTCATTGTCATGAAGCCCACGGCTTGCATGCAAATGGCGATACATCCGTCTTCGCCCGAATCTATGTACCAACCTACATCCGGTATGGGTGACATCAGACAATCGCACGATACTAACAAGTTTAGTATTTATTTAGTTGTTTTTTTTTTATTTATCACTGTTAATCTCCATTTTTCACCGATGAAAAAAAACGGAGGAGGTACTCGCGAGTCGACGCGTATTTTTTTTGTATGGCCATAAGCACGCATAACTTTTATAGTCCGATTTTTTTAATTAAAATTAAGTACACAGTCATAAATTTTTTTCACAATGAAACTATGTTTACGGTCATACTACTCATGCTGGCATACGCGTTATTGACGTCGTACCGTATTCCAAAAATTCCAAAGTTGTATTTGCAGAAACTGTATAGTAGTATACATATGCAAGTGGGTGATTTATAGGTACAATTTGGTTTAATCACTGAGTAGATTTGAAAGCATTCGCTTTGTACCTTTTCCTTCATTTGTTGTAATTTAGGACGTAAGACGACGATGTTAAGTTTCGTTTAGTATCGCATTACAAATCTTCAAGTCGAATGACCTTAAAAACATACCTAAGATTCCTTTTATAGTATGAATGCTTCGACTTAACCATCCGTGGTTCGTACCATATGGCAGCATTAAATACACTTGTGTAAAAAAGTTTTAAATATCTTCTAAAGAAATTACAATCGTATTATGATAACTATTATTAGAAGTATTTATACTTAACTAGTTACAGTATAAAATCTAAGAAAGGCCCTTGAGGCATTATACCAAGGATGCTGGCGGCATTTCCTCGTTGTATCGCAAGCTCTTCTAAATAATTTCATAAAATAATAAATATGTCCATACATCTAATATTTTTCCATGTTAATATGTTTATACCAAATTGTGTTAAATTTTCACGTCTAAAATACAGGACCGATTTCGATATAAATTAGCACGTAGAATGTTTAATGCCGATGATTCGTAAAACGGTATATTTCGGCAAGTGATAGAAACCAAAATCCACGCAGGGGGATCCGCAGCTACTTCTAGTTTATTGTATTTATTAGCGCTCTACATCCTAAACTTACTGACTTAAACGTAGAAGTCATCGTTTAGTTATCTTTGTTCCAATCATCTTGTATGCACAGTCGATTTTTTAATAAATAATTTATTCGTAGAGTATTAACTTCATGTAAATATAGACTTTGAGATATTAAAAGAGTAGGTAGATAGAAATTCTGTAAGTTGAAAATTACTACCTATACGGCAATGGTTTCTGATAACATGTGTATTTGCACGTGCATCTGAATAAGTGTAGTACAAATCTACCTATAACGTGACTTTGGTGGCGTGACTTTGAGCAGGCGTCTTGAACACCTGCTCCAATATCTTGATCTGTTCGTCCTTTGTGTGCATTTTGAGTTTTAATGTATCTTTCTGTTCCTCTTAAAGCCTGTCTCTGCGATTTTATTATTTGAACGCCACCGACGTTTGATAACATTTTACGGCTGAACCAATAATTCCTATATATACAGGTCCGTGACATGAGAATGAGAATGCTCGTGACAATTTTAAATCATGGAAACCATATTTGGGCCAATATTGGAGCTAAGGAAGTGGTCCAACTATTGCTATCGCAAAATTTCATTCTGCTACATGATATGAATTGTGTATTAGGATACCGACGTACGAAAAAGTTGAACGCGACAGTACTTGGCAGAGCCTAGCCGTGGTATCCATTTGGTACCACATGCGTGTGTACGGCGTAGTAATCCAATATGGATATGTGTGCTGCACTCCGGTCTGATTGGCTCTTTAGCTAACTCGTCAGTCGTCACCTAACTACTACTAGTATCAAGTTTTTATTCTTAGAAAACAAGCCCCAATGTCACTTCTCGTATGTACAATATAATATAAAATAATAAGCGTTTTACGAAATTATTTGTCCCCTAGGGAAATAACCGATTAGTTTTTAACTTTGGCAATGTTATAGGTACATTGCCAAAATTAAAAACGCGCTAATTAATTAGTTACATAATTAGAGTTTATAAATAAAACATATACTTGATATACCCACCCATTAGCAACGTAGGTACTTTTTTAATTAGTATTTATTGACTCAGCAACGGCCGGAAAACAGGAAAATATACCTAATTCTACATTTAAATATACCATGTAACTATAATATAAGTGTAGTAAATATAATATAGTGTACCTACCTACATTAAAATATTAGTAATATTCTTATAATATGATGTAGTGTGAGTGCATAAAATGTTTTTATACACTCACACTACATTACATGCTCGTTTTGCAACGCAAAAAATATATTAGAAAACTAAAGAAAATTAACACAGAACACTCCTTTTTGCACACCACAACCATACGTCCCTTACACAAGTAACACTTGCAGCATTGCGTCAGCTCTAATTATAGATATACAACATTTGTGTATTCAATACAATCATTTTATGACTACATTTATTATCGTTCTTTGAGTTAACAATAAATTGATGATGTAGGTACCTATTTGCATCCCGCCTGTCCGTGCAGCGTTCGATGAACTGGGAGCTGTAATTATTATGCCTACATAATTACTTAGATTGGTTATTTATATTGGTTTTCCTGCACGCTTTTAACGTTATAGTATTTAAACATGCCGCTAGTAGAACTACCTACATAACAAATTCGCATTTACCAACCATTTGCTATAAGTGGCGCGTCGTTTTATTAAACAGCATTACTTGCAACTTATAAAATCTAATAATCTGTTACCAAAATGTAACTGTATACTGTAAGTGTAAATATAATATGACCATACAAAATAATTTAACAGTCGCTGACCACGTTTTGAATAGAGGCTCGAATTGAAACACGAGGTGTGATAAAGTTCGCGAGCAGTGTGTCCGTATGTTGTGTAGCCATAGCATGGCGCGACGGTTGGTGCCGGGATTTGAGGCCGGCCGAGTCAACGCCACTGCCAAGGTCAGCGCGTCCGCCTCCACGTCAACCTCAAACAATTCGCAAGATTTTGGTTCGATGCAATCGACACAGTAAAGCTTAAAGATATCTAAACGGCCCAAGTGCCAAAACTTGTATACATGAACCTTGCTGTGACAATATTAAGCGGCATGTATACATATTTTGGAACTTCGACCGTATCTATATTTTTGATGTTGACTGTACGACAACTATTGTCGTTCGATAACGCCGGCAACATGGCTGCGAAGATAGGGACGTAATTGCTTTATGTGCAGATAACGACATGAAAATAAGATACCTAGCAATTTAGTAACTTTGAGAAATTGATAAGTATGTAGACTTTAGTCCTGCAGAATATTTTGATACGATCAACTTGCATAGGAATAACTAGAGCATTGGGTGGAAACTGCGAATGGACCGTTCTCGACTCGTCGCTCGGGCGGCTGCGACGCCGGGTGAACGCTCGCTGGAACCGGTCGGACCGCGGCAAAAAGGATCCTCCCGGGAACATGCCTATCTCCAGCGCTATTCCGGCGGCCAGATATTTCCGGCTCTACTTTATGTCATTTAAAGCCCAACTCGGTCAATACCGATGTATTAACACGACAGGAAGGCTATCACTGATAAAATTATTATTATATGTTGAGCCTGACGCGAATGTGTGAGGAAAAAACATCAGATAAAAAGTCCGGGTTTTGTTTTATAGGCGTGACAAATTAATTTCACTGAATCTTTAAAAAATATTTTTACTTATCAATTCTATGAAAAATATTACGTGTGTATAATTACGTAACCCTGTACTAAGTTTACTAGTACCTACTTGCAATGTTATATCTTGCCGAACATAATGTTTGCGTAGTTTGCGTTAACATATATACCTATAAGAATATATAGCCTATGAGTGAGACCACCCTATCCATATAAGTAGATTATTAGTACCTATTATCGTTAATAGATTGCTCAAGCAGGATCTATAAAAACAATTGCGTATAATTCTAATAAATTTTGGTTGCATAGGTTAGTTTACCGCCATACACCACCTAAGATGATATTTAATAGAAATGGTAAGTTCAAATGGTATACTTACTTCAAATGGTATACGTACAGTCAGCGTTGTATAGTTAGCAGCATTCAAAGTTGTCAAATAGTTCGGTACACCATACAAATTCTATAGCGTACCGAACTTTATGAGTACTTTGGATGCTACCAACTATATGACGCTGACTGTACAATGGTCATAGAAATGGTATACTTAGGTACCAATACTATGGTACTCCATTTCTATGAAAATTAACATTTCCATTACACAATACATAATAAAATAAAAGTAAAAATGAATAAATATAAAGGCATAAATTAAATAAAAAGGAATTTGGAAGTTGTCATATACCTACGTGTAAGTTCCTTTTCGCTAACTATTTTTTTATTATAATATAAGCAACTACAAAAAACATAATAATAATGAATTAATGACAAACTGGGACGACAGTGTTCTTTTTTATAACCGACATACAAAAGTTTTTAACATACTTTTCTTAATTAATGTAACACCTGTAGTTCCAACACTGTTGCAATTTCATACCAATCACGATAAAGCACGCTCAATATAAATGTTAGGTTTACATTTGAAAGAAAAAAAAATGTTTCTACCTATTTCACAATGAAAACAAATTAAAAAAAAACACATTATATGGCGTATATGGCGGCATGTTATTACATACAGTATTGGTTAAAGAGTTGTCAGTTTGGGTAGTAATGCAGAAAAGATTTGAGTGTTTCATAGGGTTTCGTAGATTACTCTTGTTACATAATACGATATTAATTGCCTTAGTTCTGTTTGTTCAGTGACTCGACCAACAGCAACGAAGTAATTAATAACGACTTGATGAGTTTACCGACTCTTTCATTGTGTTGACTGATTGATCCTATAGCCAAGTGTTTAATTTGGAACTTGGAAGCCAGTGACTTCTAAGCGCTATTTGTTATATAAAAGTATTTATAAAATAGAAAGGGAGTATTCATAAAAGGTTTTTTTTAAACGTTGACAACGCGTATCTAACACCGCTGGAGTTGGAGCTGGGCTATTATCAAGCTATTTTATTCCATTCCGTTACTATAATTATCATATATTTCATATAGTGGCAACAAAACGGAAGTAAGTAATAGAAAATGTGTGAAAATTTTAGGACACATTTTTTCTCCTATCAGACCCGAAAGAACTCATGATTCTGAGTAGAAACCACACATAAAATTCCAAAATAAAAAAAAGTTGAGTATACAACTTTAAATAAAATGGCCCTACTATTACATGGTGGGTGCGACAGTATCTTACGGCGAGATAGAATACCCGGAAATTAACATGGTCAGAGAAAGACGGGTGCTGGATGGCGTCTGACTGTTTGCAACCGATATGGTAGCTTAAATAAATAATTAAAATAAATTAGTCAAGTTTAAAAAAAAAAACTTATTTCCGCATTAACCTGTGCCGGTTCAGCCCGTGATAGTCGACTAATACTATTAGATACATTGGTAAGCTTTTTGGAATTATTTTACAGTCTATAAATACTATAATTTAGTGCACTTTGTTACAGGGAACAATGGAAAGGAGAAGGAAAACGCCCGAAGCAAGGAGGCCACGTCACCGGCAGCCCGCTCCGCTAATGGTGAGTTCTAAGGCAATTTTGACTTATTTGACGAATAACAACAATAATAAGCTATGTAACAATAATTAGCAAAACTATCTTTTTGACCACATTAGTTCTGATGTCACCAAAGTAGAGTTTTACTGCCGTTCTGGAGTAAAATTTATGTTTAAGTACGTAATTATTAATGAAGAATATTCTCAAACAAGCATTTTACGTAGGTACATCGAACGTTTTTGAGAATGACATAACTCTACGTTGCGAAGTAATAGAAATTAAAAAATACGGTGTACTTGACGGCACTTGCATGGAACTCTGGTTCTCATTCACCATCGAGCTGCGACGTTGCCATGACGACAATCGCGTGTTGGAGCTTGAATGAGTGCTTATTAATCGTACTTTCGAGGGCCTCAGACGGTGTGCGGGAGGCAGGGGTTCCGTGCTCCGCGTCCCTAGGGCTCCGGGCCCGCGCAGCCGCACCGCCACCCTCGCCCCGACTTGCTCCCTCCACCGCCGCGCCCCGACCCCTCTCTGCAGGGGCGACAACGGCTCGCACTCCCCATCCCTCGCACATTTTTGCGGAAATTGGATCCCTAAAGATCTTTCGCTCGTAATAATACTTATTCATCGTGCATAATGCTATCCTAGTATTGACGCATTAAGAGTCATAAAAACACTGATAAGATACATTTCCCAGTTACTTTCTGCTATCAGAATTAGATTACTTATATTACAAACGTTATAGCATCCTAATGGAAATAACTGTAGGTAATAATAAGATTTTTTCCCTCAAAAACTAGTTGACGATTAGGTATTGGTATAGCAATTTGCTTTTACTTACTTGTATATATTACTTATACCAACTTTAGGTATTATCATAACTCAGTATTATCATAATTATTTTGTGTGAATGTTGTTTCCCAATACATCTAGTTATTAATTGTAAACATGTGCGTAGCGAGTGTAGCGACAGTTTTGCAAATAACGAGGAATATTAAACGAACTATTAATACTTTGGCTTTAAGGGTACAACTAATATTACTACAATCTAAACAAATCTACAAACATGCGATCGCGATAGGGTAAAACATTGCATAATAAATATCAAAGTAATGCAAATTGAGAAAAACTGTTGCAGTAAATGTTCGCTAGGTCGTAATATAATAACATTTATCCACATTTGCTCCCCTCTCTGGGCCCGAAACCGGCGAATCCCAGCACAGGGGAGGCTATTGATTGACGCCATCTTCTCGGCAGGACCACAAAGCAGCCTCTCGAACTAAGCAGAAAGAACTTTCAGTTCTAGTTTTCCTCTGTACATAGTTTTTTAACAACAAATACTCTAATTAAACTAAAACATATTTATGATTTAGATAAAGATTTATTGCAAATGAATAGAAACTCTTAACTAGTCAAGCGAAATTTATCAAATTACGTAAATTGGCCCGTTATAAAGATTGTTTGACTTAGTGATACAGGTTTACCGGCAATTAATTACTTAGATTTTCCATAGAAAATGTAATATGTATTTAGTATCTGTGCAAAAGTCTCACTGTGTTAAAAAGACGACGATTATAAATCAGTCGCAGGCCGCCCGTTCGCAATCAATTTAATGACACCCTAAACCTAGGCCTTATATAAATGGATGAAGAGTGTAAAATTGTAGAGGGATAAGTATGAAAAATTACAGGAGGTAGACAATCAATATCCTAAATCAGAGAAGCCAATTTCTTTCATGCAAACTTTGATTTTTCACTTTGCTGTGCTGCGACTACCTATTAGATACCTACCGATTTAGTTCGTCCACCACTCCACCAACATTAGCGCAACGCTGGTTTCGGGACACCGTTTGTTTTGACAGTCCAAGACAGTGTTTAAATGCACTGGTTATCGTGATAATAGCGTTCATTACGATACGCTGTCTAACTCTAAACAATGAATTCGCATAGTTAGTTTACATAACTCCTCACATAACCGCGTCGTGCTCTACACATAACAATTATTATTATTATTATTTCAAGCCACAAAAGCATCCCAGCAACCTGATAATAGAAAGTACAATAATACCAACACGACATTTATGTGACATATCAATAGGACAGAAAGATAAAACGACATGTACTTCATATCTATTAGCGATACAACATACCCATGGACATGGTTATTTAGTTAAAGTCGATATACGAGTAGTTAGTCTATTCGTATAAATTTTTATTTACAATAATTACATTCATTAAAATACGAGTACTTAACTAGTTATTAAATCTAAAAAAGGCCCTTGATTTATTGTACCAATAGGATAATGGCGGCATTTCCTCGTTGTATAATTATAACAACATATATATTTACAAAGAACATTCTGTCATTATACAGTAGTATGTATTAACTTTGTGCTATTCAAATAATTATATTTCGACTTACACTATGATCCCTATCTTACAATTACTTACCGGGACCCGGGCGGGATCGAATCTTCAAGTGCCCATGTTTACGTATCTACTTACCCAAAATTAATTTTCTCTGCACTGTCGCTCAGCAGACTGACGTCACCCCAGACCACTCACCGCTTGGTTGAAACAAGTTGTTAATTGGTTTGAGTCTTGTCCAGTCCATTACTAACGCTTATCGGGAATGCGCCGAGGATGAGCCAAGTGTGATGGTATTCGTTAATTGATGTTCTGGCGAGCATTATATCAGTAACTGGTTACTCAGCAACTACTTTTTGTTTCCTGTTCATTACCATCATGCTAGCTACGATAAACATCTAACCATTTGTTTGAACTGCTTCTCTTACTTTATTCTTCAATCGTTTACGAAGCCAGAATTGGCTACCGAATAGAATTTCTAGCATTTAGGAGAAAGGTAACCATTTCTAATTCATTTGATATTTCGCGTTTATAAATGGAGACTAATTTCTAATTTAAACAAATTATCTAAGAGCTGAATGCATTCGATAGGCCGAAACAGAATTCCACGCTTTCCAAAGTGAGGTTAACGTAATCGGGAGTAGGTAGGTAACTACAGTCGATGTCAAATAACTATGAATATTTTAAAAGTAGTAACAATCTAAGCACGCAAATATATCGGGATGTATATGATGCTGACTATACCTATAGGCCGCTGCTACGCCGCAAGGTTTTTTGCTTGTTATTTAGCCGGTTGGCTATACAGCCGTGTCCCATCCCAACATCACATTAATAATCACATACCTTACTGGTTACGAATAATCAAATAATGTTTAATTTAGTTTTTACATTGGTGGGTTATACAGATTGATTAAAATAAAAATCGTATTTTCTGTGGTCAATAGTTAACGGTTTCTGTGATTATAAGTTATGTTTTTGTACTCGATAAAACCCTTAACTTTCACAATGTCCACAGGAAAGACGCAAACCTAATTGATCCGTATGACCCTGATGTTTAATAAAAAACACAACACAAAGTAATAATTACATAATTTATTAGGCAAAATTTTACCGTTAAATTTTTTAAGTTGTTATATTGAGCTCGTATTTGAAATTGATTAATTTTACTAAAACAGTGATACATGCGTGTCTAGCTTTGTTTCCGCTCTGATTACATATTTATTCGTAGATTTAGCTACGCAACGAGCGTGTTTACACAAACAGCCATCAATTGGAAACGTTCCAGTATAAAATCTCATGTCCAGAACCATGTGTTAAAGCTGAGACGAATTTAGCAATTAGGTACACGTGGTACCTACCTATATGTTTAACCGATATTTTAAACCGTAACAATTTGAACGAAACATAAATTATCCGTTGGGTACTCTGTCCTTGTTAGTTTTATGGAATTATTAATGAGGTAAATTATTTCCTCCGTTATTTATAGGGAAAAATAACAAAATGAATTAATGTCAATAAATCATT
The DNA here is from genome assembly GCA_022674325.2 of Grapholita molesta. Lineage (NCBI taxonomy): Eukaryota > Metazoa > Arthropoda > Insecta > Lepidoptera > Tortricidae > Grapholita > Grapholita molesta. Next base: position 12,914,217 of record CP053124.2, on the reverse strand, counting down.
TCCTACTAAATCAATATTTTTAAGACACCAATCGTTGCGAAGTTGTAATAAATTATAACACTGCGTAATGACATAATATGCTCTTTCTATGTGCCATAGACTGTCACAGGGAGTTATTTTATCTGATACACATTTAATTATTTTGTTCTGTGGCGCTGAACCGTTTGCAAGTGCACCGCACAAACTTAAAAATTACACAAATCGATTTATTCGATGTAATTCATTACCTTACCTAGGTATCTTCTTAGCTACCTTTGATTAGAGTGAAACGCTTCATTAATTATTTTAGTTTATGCCTTTAGTATTGTTAAAAACTTAATTTGCTAGTCTGCTGAATTAACACATTTAATATAAATTCCTCGTCGCACGCGCACTTCCATCTTAATTTACCGGTGCCTAATTATTTTCAGATCTAAGTGCATTCTAGATCACAGTTTTAATTGCCGCCAAAATTTGTCAGTGATAACCACTAATTTAGAAGTGTAGGAGTTCAGTGAACTACGTTTGTCTATGATTAATAATTCATTTAGCAATAGCGGCGGACCGTAGACAGATTCGGCGAGAGGTTTGCGCTTTTTCACGCTCCTTGGCGTGCATGATGCCGTACCTCGGTATTGTTATTAATATTATATTTCTTTTTTTTTTCATAATAAGTTATTACTATTTTCATTGAAATTATTTAAAACATACAGAGGATTTCAGTTAAATACAAGACAGCTATACGTTTTTAGTTATGCCGTAAAGCCGCCCATGGTGGCAAAGGAAGATATTAAACTGATACGAAATCAATATTTTGAATTCATTCATTTTAACTACTACCTACTATTAACATTATGATTAAAAAAGTGTATTATAAGATATAGAATCATTTTTATTTCAACTTTCGTTAGTAACTCGATCTAATTTCTTATGAGAACATACGATTTCACTCACTTTAATTTTGGTCATTTGCGTGACATGTTTCGGAGACCATATTTATCTCCATTTTCAAGCAATAAGAGTGTGAGTGAGTGTTTCTTAAGATATAGAATCAGATGACAAATATATCTATAACTTGTGTGCTCCACACCAACTGGGCGAATTAATACGTATTTGGCTGTTAGATAGTGATACAAAAAATAGAAGCACATGATAGATTAACTGTAATACATCTATCGAGTGCGCAGCCGCTCGCGAGTGACGCGGCCAACGCGTAGGCAGCCTAACGACTTGTAGGTTAATCTCATGCCCATATGCCATGCTCCTATATATGCTAGACCAGGTGCAGCCGAAGGTCGCACCGGTACGGCGGGTTCGGTTCCGCATCGGTACCCTTATTAACACTCATTAACAGAGGAAAGCGACTCGCGATCATTATTATCATCCAAACTTGTATTTGCACCACTTTAAGAGAGACCTCCCAATCTGCAACAAGTGAGCGGATTCAGAGATTATTTTATAACTGGCCTTGCTTGAGTAACGATTGCCTGCATCGATGCTTGATACGATAAGTGTAAATAATTTTCTGCCCAGCAACTAATCGTTAGTTGGATGTGGTTAACCAGTTGCTACTCGTACTGTAGAACTGCATCGAATTTGCGTTTTTTTTTTCTTGACTTACCTATGAACTTACAACTAAAAGCTGCAAATAAAATACAAGCGAAACAACGTATGCAAATGATTATGAAACTAAAATAGTATTTTCATAATATTATGCATGTAATGGCAGATTGTAAGGACATTTCAGATAAGCAAGTAGGTACGATAGGTGTATAAATGTATGAATATGTGTAAATGTAGTCAGATTTGCGTATGTATAATTCTTTGTTTTCTGTTAGATGCATATGTATATCATTTTATTAATTTACTTTTAATATGTTTTCTCATATGTAGTACGCATCCTTATGTTTTTTGAGACCGGCTATTGCATAACAACTTGTAGTGGAAGGTGCTTTCTTACTTTGTGTATTAGAAAGAGAGTTGGCTTTTATGCAATTGGCCCCAGTACCCTTACCATGAGTTGTGACATTGAGGTTTTCGATAACGAGTATCGAGTTTACTATCTGTGCATCTCGCTTGTACTATTTTAGTGCAAACGAGATGCACAGATAGTAAACTCGATACTCGTTATCGAAAACCTCAAAGTCACAACTCATGGTGAGTGTACCGGTCTATTAACTGCTTGAAAAAATAAGTCTCGCCGAGTTTCTTGTCGGTAATAGATACTTTATAATCTGCTCAGGCCACAGTTGTATATACGTACTGTTGGAACTTGAACACGGTGGTATTTTTTTATCGTTCATAAGTGCATTGTAATGTCAGTAATGTGTCATAATAATTGTGCCTTACCCGTTTTATCTTGCGCAAAAATAGGTAATACCCAATACGCATGTATATTAGGCATGAAGTGAAGCATTTAAGATATCGGATAAGTTAAGTCAGCAGTAGAAGCCTGTCACAGGATTATCTTGCATCTAGCTCATCGAATCAGCAGTATCGAACGAAGACCCACACACTTGACAAGCCGAGAGACACTTTACGATCGCAGAGATAAAGTATTACCTGAACAGTGAGCGTTATCTTGGCCCGAGACAATGTGCCGGAAATTTATACATACAGATATCTACTCGTGTAACTTCTCAACTCACCTACGTTATGAATTTATGATTAAGTATAGATGTGTGAGATTTCCGTTAATATTTACACACATGCGTTGTTTTTTTCTTGTTTTCATGCTTTTATTTTAAATAGTCATATGCAGATATATTTTGAAAGATGAATTTCCAAGTTTCAATACATAATTAAAAACAAAACCGCAAGGAAGTGTGTCACACTTGGCGGTCACACCATCCGGCCGACCCGTTACTTCAAGAAAGTAGTCTTGCATGTCCTACTGCCAGCGATCCCCGCGCTAGCCGTGTCAGCCGGTCGAAAGCCAGCGCCGTGTTTAAACTTATGACTACTGACTATACCTACATAGTTATCACAGGAACTGTGCCAGTCTGATCTCGCTTCCCTCACAAAATCATGCGACATATGTAGGTATCACTGCCCTCCGGAAGTATTATCTAGTTAGCTAGCTAGACCCCATCATATCATATACCTTTGCTCGTCACCAAGAACTAAATACTTTCTGAAATTTAAACGATCCGGTGGTTTAGTTTAGGTTAGTTTTCCTGGGCATTTCCAGTGGTAATATCACTTCTATGTATAGTGGCCCACCATTGCCTTAGATAACTTGGAAGGACAGCCCCTTGAATTCGGTCAAATTAATTCATCCGGATTGGTAGTATAGTATCGTATCAACTTAGTTGGCGAAGGTTATATACCCTTACTACAGTAAAACTAAGATTCACGAGGACATGGTCAACGGGCTTTCAGAAGACAATGGCTCCCTAGCTACTTACATACTTACCTACTACACATCTTGCAATGGCCCAACGTCAATATCATGGATGAGGTGAAGGCTAAAGATAAGTCAGCGCTTTAATAACACAAGTATATATATACAATACCCGGTCGTTAATAAGTAAACAAGACGATATTTGATAATAATTGCGATAGCTGGTCATTGCTCTGCTTGCTTATATCGCAAAGGTTTATTAAATTTTGCTAGAACAATAAAACGCAATCAATTCATATTCTAGTAGGCTGTGATTGTGTTAGTCCATTAGAACAAGTATTCTCAAGGGAACAAACTCGCGAAATTTAAAATATATGTGTCATAAGTAGGTACTTAGGTACCTACCTAACTTTACTTATTATTATTAACTTTAACATAAATCAACATACGTTGCAGCCGCGCCCATTGAGCCAAAATACTGTTCTCCCTTGCGCTAGAATTAATAATCGGAATATATTTATTGCACTTTCACCGACACCGTCTCATTTTCTTAAATAATATTTGACTATCTCATCATTGTTTCAATTTTATTTAGTTGTGTTTCATCGCGTCGAAATTTTAGGACAATTATGACCTGGTGTTACCGCGTGATTACACATAGATTAGTGTTAAGTGCCAGTTCATTACTTGTGTTTAGTAAAAAATGTATGAACTCGCAATAAACACTAATCAGGCCCTTAAATACTTAGTTTCCAGAGAATGGATTAAATTGTGAGACCTTCTTTTTAATTAATTTTGCTTGCTACGTAATCCATTTCATGTATAACTGGTTATACAATTTGAAAGGTTATCAGGTTATTATAATCCCTACTCGGCACACTTTAGTCCAGAGTGCAGGTTTCTATATACGTCTATGCATAAATGCACTTTCAAATGTTATTCTAAACACAATGTGTTCAACACATGGGTAATTAATTTATTTTTATAATTTAGGACATTTCACGAGCTGAAAATCTGTATTATTTTCAATGAGTCCCAAGTTTTTTTGAATTTCATTTCTGGTGCCATGCAAAAGATTTTTCTACACTTACACGAAGTCAAACAAAGTAAAGACTTGGGATACCACGACGTTGTAAAGACATTACAAGCATCGTTGAGCATGTGGACAACCTTGCTTGTTTTCTCTGCCTGGTTCCAGTTCAAAGGTTTATTTCACTCGCGCCACTTGTTGCCCGGAACGTGTGGATTCTAGCTTAGTGTCTGTATAATAATATACCAAAATATATTAGGCCTAACAAGGTATCTTAGAATATGCATACTCTACTAATTACCAGCAAAATCGGTCACTGTGGGTCGCTTTGGGGTCGGACTACCAGCCAGCGACGTACTTCCGCTGATATGATAATGATGATGACGATGACAAGTTGACAGTAGACACTTCTCACACGTGGCTACAATATATATTACAGTATTATTTTTCAACGTAGGTATGTTCCTCCTAACTTCTTTAACGTATGTCGACGCTTCTCCAGAGTCAATAATTTATTTTCATATATAAACTTTTTCGAGACCGTCAAAACGGCGTTGATGACTGCGGAGTTTTCGACAAAAACTCAATCGACCCTCAGCGTTTTTTGGCGACAGATGCAAACTAGAAATCTCACGCCGCCGAATACGAGTATCTATGAGTAGGTTTGATTGGGGCACAGATTTTCAAAACATTTTTACAAACATTTTAACCGATTGTATACATAGTAGTATTGTACCACTGTCAGTATAGTTACACTTGTTGCCGTAGAATATACAAATAAAACTGATTGATTGACCGTTAGCGTTTGGAAGTTTTGATATATCGAAATGGTACGAGTAACTATAACCTACCCTATAGACACCTTGGTGGTATCAACTTGAGCAGGTAGTTGTTGTAGACTTGTTCGGTGAATTGAAAAAAGGTGAATTCTTCGGATGCAATTTATTGACCAAAAATAGCTATTCAGTGTGGAAAGAATGTGCGGTTCAATTTAGTATAGATAATGATAATTTTAGATAAGTGTAATTTTTGTTTTGCAGAGTTGTCTATTGTGTCATGAGCTGATGAGAAATGTTAACGTCATATAGGTATTATTCCTCCTATTTCCTAACAAATTATTTGTAAACTGTGTACATATCTAAGTATAATATTTGTGAAATTCATGTTAAAACGAACCAACGGTGTCAATTCGAAGTGACGCAAACATTCGTAGGCCCCGTAGAGCGTAGAGTAGCCGCGGGCGCGGAGAGCGGAGGCTGCGATCCCCCGCGATCAATACGGCGCGCCGCCGCTGCCGCCGCCGCGCCGTCGAAAGCGAACGCACCGACCCCGCGGTGCCCTTCACCGCAGAGTCGACGACCTGCACCCGCTCCCCCTCGCCGCCCCGTTTCTACAACCCTATACCTTACTGCGGGTTTCCTCAAGGGACTTCTTGACCCGATTATTACTCATCTTTAGCGATATACAAATTCTCAACAAATGATATTAATTCTTTTGCGCGGAATATACAGAAAATCGTGAATTTTTTATGCGTATGTAAAAAAAGTAAAAAACATAGAGGCACGACACTTGTTGTATTTAGATTTTTAAACGCAAGAGTAGGTAAGTAAAATGTGGGCGTTTAAGTGGTACGTAGTTATCGCTTAGTCTCTATTATTTTACATTGTCATGTAGAATGGAAACAAAGACATTGGTGAGTGAATCAACCGATGAATCACGTTTACGGAAGCACTGGCTCGTGAGGAAGTAGTATTTTCTTTAGATATGATTCATTTTCGCGAAATCATTTCTAAATATTCATTAGAGCTGCGCCTGAAATCATGGGTTCCATGTATTGTAGGAATAAGCAGATGAGTCTATTACATTATTATAAGTCTATACTGAAAACCGGAACCGGATACCAGCGCTTGATAAACCATATCTATCAATACATATATTTATATTCCGACAACGCAAGGTACGTTGCATCTCTCCGGAAACGTCTATTAGGCAGTGTGTAGTTTCGTTATTATAATGCAGATAGAAATTTAACGTATTAAAAGCTTTTCCTTGCGGCGTTGATACACGGCAAGATCTCGAGTGGTGGTTTGGTAAGCGCCCGCTATAAGACTGTTAGGTGTCGGTGGCGTGGTGGTGGTGTCACGACAGCACACGAATGGAATTAAGAACTAATCACTGGATTGTGATATATCTGTCAGAAACGAAAATTTGGAGCTTTATAAATTTAAAATCGAGTGTATTGAAATTATAAATTTCGTACAAGTGATCAACTTTTGCTAGCGAACAATTTAAGAATCTTTCATCTGATGGTCTTGAGGTACTGGAGTCGTTTAGCATATTCTTATATAGATTAATCATAAATTAGTGACGACAATTCTAAAATTAACCATACTGTAGGTATTGCTTAGTACTTGCCCATCTTTGTGGGGAGTCTAGCTGTCAGCTGTTGAACTTGAATCTACCGACCTCCGCGGCGCGAACTAAAATAGAGGCACGCCATGGCAGCTGTTTGCTAAGATTAAGTCGTGGCCTCATGGTTTGATGAAGAGTGTATACCTACGTTATATGTGTACCACTAGTGATTTATAATATTAATTAGGTAAATATAAAAAATGGCAGTCATTTGTCGTATTTGCGCCATAATGCACCACGACCCCAGCATACGATCAAAATTAATATAGTCATTAAATTATAAAATGAATATATAAATAGGTACCATACAATAATTAGCAGCATGTAATATGTATGGTATTTCTGTAACGATTGCACTTACAAGGAAGGGTGCCCACAGGTCCGACTCCGGTTTGACTTATTTTGATATTATGTGTTATAGAGTAAAATAGCGGACACGTATTTTTTTAGCTTCCCTAACTCAACCTGTTCGGAAAATGCCCTTCAAAACTACTGAAAATTTACCAAAATTTGACAGTGATGCTCTCAAGTAGGTAACTTGCTAATTGATGAGCTAATTTACAGGCACTACACGACGAAAATACAACTTATGCAAGTAGGATAATATACAAAACAAATAACCAGCTTCGTTTATTACGCGACAACGATCTCATCAAACATAATTTGTCGCTTGATCAGTTGTGTAGCCAGCCCTACAGCACCGGAGTCAGATGTCGGGCGGCAAACCTCGACGACTATTTTTGGGAGCGCGTGTGGCATGTGGAACGATCGCTGGAAAATACCTACCTACTTTACGATCTATTCTTAGATGGCCTACTAACGACGCTCTCTTGTTTCATCGACGTACATTTTCGTAGGCCTCATTAATAAATCTGTTGACATCGAACTTTTCGTTAGCTATTTAACTATCTTATAACCTGTTTAGCTATGAATTATTATAAACATAATTCACGGTCCCATAACCTTCGTATTTATCCTCCAATTCAGTATCTAGAACGAGCAAGTAAAAAACCTCAGCTAATTAGGTTTAACCAAGCAGACCCGCAGACGTTCTAGCCATAAGTAAACGCGTTTTCGAGTAACGTTGCATGGCATGACTTAGCAATGTAGATAACTGTATCCCAGCCTAACACACATGAGCAAGTAACACGCTGATCAGTAATGGAATATTATTGAAGTATAGGGCAGATCCAAAGAAATGCAGATTAATGTGGCCTTAAATAGAGTCATGTCATGTGTTAAGTTAAAGTTTAATTTTAAAACTGGTGCTTACTGCGACGGCTTCTGACCGCCAGACTTGCGCCGCGGCGGTCGCTGCTCTGTACTATCGACCCGCACGATGCTCCATTGCTCCCCTCCTACACTTGACATTCGCATTTCCTTGCCCCGAACACAGTTCACGATCACTATTAGGTACGTTCAGAATGACAACGTAATGGTTCACTTAATTTCCTAGTAAACTTTTATGAAAACACATGACACATGAGAAATCGACTCGCCAACAGTTTACGAGGATGTGCTATCTCGCGCGTGGGTTGGATTTTATCGAAAACTGATATGAACATTACAAATTTTAACTATATATACTAAATTAAATTATGATAGCAACGAACCCTGCTGTTATAATTTGTTTTTTTTTTTCATATACCTATACTCTTCCTATCTCTCTTAATATCCTATATTTGTTACAGGTGACGACCATCCAGGCCAGAAACAACGCAAAGGATTTTTTAGAAGCTTCTGGAAGAAATCTCGTCACTACTCTTTAGAGCATCCGTAAAGTTAACACTAACATCGGCGAGAAGGCGCAGTGCAAACAAACGTATGCGATCTGCGATTGTACAGAAACGAAACGAGAAAATAAAATAGTTATTGATATAATAATTTTAATATTGAATAAACAATACTTACTAAACCCCTGCACAAGCTATAAACATGTTCAATCGATTTAATAAGATTTAGTGAAATATTTCCTAAGCTTAGTTTGTAATAGAAACAAATAGATGACTTGGTGAAATATACAAAGCCTGACTACTTATCTTGTGGAATTCTTGTAGACTTCCGAGAAAGCATGTTGAAATTGTATGCCTTCGAGAAGTGTTGAACGTGACGTTTAAACATAAGCTACATGTAAAGCGCTGGTTAATAATCAATTAAATAATGTTGTAAAATAACTCATAATTTATTTCTAAGTTAATAGAATATGTATTGTATCCTTATTTTTACAATCAACCATTGGTATATAGGGTTATAGAACTGTAGATATATCACATTATCGTTAACATACAACTATCCAGATGTTCATTACGATAGCAAACGTCATTACGGTTGATATAACACAACTCAATGCTATTTAAATTAAGTTAAAATTTAATTGAGGTGTCCACATTTATTAACTACCATAGAAATAGAAACCGAATTGTTGCTAATACTGGCTATTTTGTAGGTTTAGAAGTTATGAATGATTCTCGTGCGTGTAAAGAACCAAGATCAGTTAAAATAAGCTATTGATACAAGTTTACATTTTATACCAATCCTTGTATTCGAGTACTTAATTCATAATATTGTAGATTTTGTCAAAAGAAAAATAAATTATGTTCATTAGCATTTCTCTTTTCTTTATTTTACTGCCCTACAGGATTCGGAGTAGTCAAATAAACATGTGGTTATAATACAAATCATTTATTATTAGATAGACACAGTTCCCATCGCTTATCAGAAACAATGTACAAAGCTATAGTAGTAATATCAAATATTAAACAATATGCACCCTTCGTTTACTGCAAGCCTTGTTGGAGGATACAGGGTAATTGAGCGCTTCTAGTTTCTGCAGCTAAGAATAAGTGAAACAAATATTTGCAAAGTTTATTTTCTACAAAAGTTATAAATGCGGCAAAATTAAAAAAAAAGAAGCATAGCATAAATTTAGTAATCGCGGGCGCATCGGCCCTGGGGCCTGCAGCAGGCGCGCGCCTGGGCGCCCGGGGCCCGCTCTCCGCCTCACTAACCGAATACTCTCACGATGGTACCAGTGGGACTAGAGATTTTCAATTATAATCGTAATACTTTACTTGTGGGTTTACAGTGTCTTTCAATTTGTAACAAGCCCTTACACGAATGCATATTTGTAATTATATATATATTTTGTATATTGTTACAGTAATTTCATTACGTGGTATTTAAACTCGGAATTTCTCATCAAGCATCAATCTGCACTCTTATCTTCTTATTTCGAGCAGTGATAAGCCTTGGGTAATATTTTTGATTCGCATTGGTTCGACTACTAGTAAGATTGATAACTAGAACCGACCGAGATGCTTGAAAAGAATATCCTCTAAAAAAATCTCTATACATCATGCCTTGGAACCAGATAGCTAAAGCGACAACACGCTTCGCTACTGGTCATCAAAAGCAAACATTTTAAAATACAAAAATTTTAACCATTTTACAGCAACAATTACATTGGGAAAGCGGTGAGCGTGTAAAAAAGGATCCAGAATCCGCAAAGTAATTGTACCTGTACACAGTTACTACACGCATCCGACACGATGGCGCCGTATTTTTCAAATATCAAATCAAATGAACGGTCCTTATCACTTTATAGAATATACAAAATGCAGTTACTTATTTCCCTGTGGAAAAAATATTAATCTTATAGTATTCTTAGATCACGGGCGCGCTTCGATCTGTAAGAGGAAAAATATTTTTTTGATAATCTGGTTACAGTATAACATTACGCATAAAGTCTACGTAACTGAGTACAGTAGAAAAACTTTTTTTTTTTGAAATAAGAACAGCACGGCAGTCACGCCAATTAATTTAATATATAAACGTGCCATGAACTATTAGCATAAAGGTTCCCGAGGGTCTCAAATTGGCACTCTTGTAATAGTCATTTTAGTCACCTAGTTATAAACCCTGGAGACAAATAAGGCTAATCTCGTCGTTACATGGACACTATAATTACACGGTAACATGTTGTGGCTAGTTCGTTTGTGTCTGAAACATTGTTACCACAAATTACATTAAAAAGAAATTGCATTATTATATACTGAAAAGAGAGGATTATAGGAGGAGAATATCGTTGTCAAAGACGAGTTACCTCTGCGCAAAATGTTTATGTCGTAATAACTAAACTCACCTCTAATAACCACAGGTAATTAAATAGTCTCCTAACTTCTCCACTACAGATGCGGCTTGCTGGGGTTGAATAGGTTCTTCGTACAGAGAGATAACGACGGCTGCAACAAACATCTCATGTTAGAAAAAGTAAAATGTACTAAAGATTTATCTAGGTGAAGGATGTAGGTAGGCAACTGAACCTTTTTTACTTGATGTTTACACCGTGCAATATAGATTAACTTGTGTATCATTGGATAGATGACATCATGAGTCAGTCTGCATCAATAGTAGCGTATGAAACAAAATCAACGCACCAATAGTAGCTGGCATCCCTTATTTTTTTCTCAAATGGAGATATTTGTCTAGAGCTAGTTAAAAGGCAAGAGAAGAGACCCAGTTCCTATAGCATGGTATATAAAAAGAAAGTAGTTTAAGTTAGGGCGTGGGCACACACGGCAAAGCGTAGTTATCATGAAACGGTACGGAGAGGTTAACGAAAGAGGCTCATTGCCGCGGCGTTCAGATGCACTTGTCATCAAATATTTTTCGTAACTAATTATTTTTTAACCGTGACCAATAATCATAATAAATTGCATCAATATTTACCGCCATACAAAAACAAAAACAGTACATCCGAACATTGGAAACTGTGTCGTGGTAGTTTCACTTAAGCCCGTTTCACATCAAGCGCGGGCGCGTGTCAACGCAGGCCCGCGCCCGCCGCTGTGTGAAGGTGGTCATTGAGATCTTGCTGAACAATCGCGCCGCGGGCGGGCGTTGGCACGCGGCCGCGCTTGATGTGAAACGGGCTTTAACGACGCCGCGCCGTGGTCGTGGCCAGGCACTTACTCTATCAAGTCAACGGCGGCGATAAGGTTATTGAAGTAGGTACTATGGAGCATGGCACCAGCTCTGTACAATAATAGGAAATATTCATTCACCTTGCTGTGTCTTCATGCAGTGCACGCCGACCTTGCCGAGCTTTGCGCGTATGATGCGGTCTGAGCCACTGAGGTAGATGTACCGCGTGCCCGCTATCGTCACGCCGCCACTTGTGAGGAGCGATTCGTTTTCAAAACCGGCCACTATCTTTGCGACTTCATCTTTTGATATCTACGACAAGAAAATATATAAACATCACATCAGTTTCGAGTCTGTGGAGAAAATAAGACAAGATTTCATGAAGAAGTTGAATTTTCCCTTTGGAAAGTCTTTGTTAATACATATAACATGTACTTAATACGTGAAGTAACTACATCCTTGAAATTAATACAAGATGGTACACATGGCGAAAGCATTCTCTACCAGTATCGTATGAACATGATCCCAGTGAAAAGACTCAGTTGCGCAAGTAACTAAATTATTATGCCCAAAATTTTTAATTTCATTCAAATGTAACACGTGGCGGGCTTAATGCTCGATTCACACACAGCGCGGGCGCGGGTCAGGCGCGTGTCAACGCGGGCCCGCGGCGCGATTATTCAGCTAGTTTTAAATGAACACCTTCACACAGCCGGCGGGCGCAGCACGGGCGTGCGCGGGCGGGTTCATTTAAAACTAGCTGAACAATCGCGCCCCGGACCCGCGTTGATTCGAGCCCGATCCGCGCCCGCGCTGTATGTGAATCGACCTTAAATGCCATAAAGCATTCTCTACCAATATCGTATATGAGCCCAGTGAAAAGATGCATTTGCGCAAGTACCTAAATACTATACTATTATGCCAAAAAAAAAAATTCATTCAAATATAATGTAAATGTAAAAAAAAAACATTCATAATACTACAAATGTATACATTAGGTACACTAAGAAAATGGTACCATTTTTTTCCGATAGGTTACCTACGCTATATTAGTGATCATATTCCTTATGAAATGAAGAATATGAACTATAAATAAATTAAGCATATACGAAATAAATCATCTAGTGTAAATTAAGATGAATGAAGAAAGAACCATTACAAGTTTCAAGGGAGTATTTTCGATAGAAACATTCATTCGATTCGTTTTATTGTGACGATCTGTTGAAACATACTCCCAAAGAGTATAAACATACTCCACGCTTATAATCCATAGATGGCCGGTTGTAGTAACAGTCTTTATACTACGTGTCATTTTATTGTCACTCTTATATTGTCTTGGGTCTTTCAAAATTTTGTTTTCCCGACTTAATATTAAATTATTTCCAATATATAAATTGTTGCGGTGTATAATTTCCTGTAGGATCAAATGTCTATGGACCAATTGCGTTAAAGCTATACAAAATTCAGAAATGGGTCGTAATACTCATACCCAATAGCACTTTCAACTTGATACCTACTCGTATCCTCCTTACGAAATTCTATACTGTGACGTTACTTTTGTGTAATCGCCCTGTTGAGTATGAAACAAACTGATATTTGGCCGTGACATAGGTATATTGCGTTCTAATCCGTATAGACATAATTTCTCACAAAAATATAGCTAACCTATATGCACACAAGTAATTAACTATTAACGGAGACAAAAAAAAATTTTTTGACGCAGCTGACATGACATTCATACCCATTCTATTCTGAGAAAAAAATCTACATCCTACCTACCTAAACACATAAAATATTACACTATTTTTCGGTGATTTTCATTTATTTATAATTTTATAGGTTTTGCGTTTTGCGGTGCTAATTAACTAAAGATCAACATTCCATAATTATAAGCATTCAACTTGAACATACCCATCCCGAAACAGTCATTTATAAATAATTTTCAGAAATCTTAAGCACTAAAAAGGAACAGTTTAGATAAATATTAATATGGTTATTAATGTAATTATTTAAATCAACTAGGTACTACTTGTGCAATTTGTTATCAGTTTTACTTAATAATAAGTACGAGGGCAGTTTAATAAGTCAGTGATCTTCAGTAACAAAGAAATCTTTTTCACAAATCAACTTTTTTATTCTAGTTCTTAACTCTTAGGTTACTGCCTGTTATTACTTTTTTTTATATTTGAAAAATAAAAAATATTGAGAGCATGTCAGGTTAGGTCGGGAAATTCCTGAAAAATGAAGAAAAGTTCGTGTGCTAATTAAATATTACTTTAAGTAAAACTATCGAGACTGAAGGACCGGTTAAAAAATATTATGGGAAATATGCTCCATCTCATGTTACACAAGTGTTTTACGGGATTTCTTTCTGGGCGTAGGTATCAACGCTAATGACGCAGAACATTGGAAGGTCCATTGAAGTGACTACTGATGACTTCGTGAATAAAGTCCTGATATTGTTTTGGGTGACCATCGAGTGAGAATACGCGAGACATTGCGTTGGACGAGGATAGTGCGTCCAACAATTTCATGATTAGTTTCTCATTTACGGTTAATTCCATTGGCTCACTAAATAATGTATAACAAAGAGACTGCATGTTTTGATGGTTCAGGCAATAAGCTAGGTTCCTACAATTTGTCTTTGGATTTCTATAGTTAAAAGCACTAATGTTGAATATAATATCTAAAACATAGAACTCCCTCTCCCTTCAAGTACCTCCTGATCGTCTTTTTGTATAAATGGACATCATTTATTAATTACAGGGAGTAAGCTGTATAGGTACTGTGATATAAATGATGGCAGAAATTAAAAAATCAACTAAGGCTCCACTCTTGTTAAATAAACATACTTAATACGCAATAAACATAAATAAATATAAATAAACATATCTACTTCCATATGTAATGCACAATTGCTCTCAAACAGGTTTATAATAATTTAAGTTTTATGAACTACAGCAAATTTTAGCATGACTAGACTCTGGAAAGTGTTGGAAATATGAAAATACAAACTTGATTTAAAAAAATAAACCAGCAAAGTGAAGCTAAGTAAAAATAACATTTATTTATTGGACATATGAGTCAGCCACATGCATTTACCTTATTTTAACATCAGAATAAACAGTTGGATTTGTAGTTGCACTACAAATCCATTTAATTTTGTTCAAAAAATTGTCATTTTATCAGTCTTGGAATGTTATAATTATAACCATAAAATAACTTTGGCTACACCTTGTTTCATTTCTAGACAAAGACAATTAGTCCAAATATATTATATTAAATATATTTCTCTTGGATGTCAAAACTTGTTTGATATTTAATTTGTCAATTACAATTTGTATTAATTAATAGTGAAATTGGTGATAGGGTTCATTGAACCCACAATTGACAACATGATCAATTGCAAAAATATTGTACTTAATGAAGGACCTGTAATTAGTCTTATGTTAACAGTTAATTTGTGTTACAACAATTAACAATGTTCATTGTATCATATTTATTGTACCTACTTAAGTCATACTCATCTATGATTATCAGTGATCAGCACTATGTACTGTACAAAACATAACAAAACTCATTAAGCAGACATGAAAGAGTCATAAAACCATTATATCCTTAAAATCACTATTTAATTACAATGAACCTATATCACCCTATATCAAGATATGGGGACAAAAGGTGGACTTTAGAAGTGACAAATCTACTGGACCTGTAGCAGGAAGGCTCCAAAAGATGACATCTCTGTTGCAGGAAAAGGATGAGTGGAGAAATAGTGAGGTGGCTTTCATCCAGAGGATGGGATCTACAGCCACCCAAAAAAATGTTACCTAACCTGACTAGAACAAATGAAGATTCAATAAAAAAAATATTATAATGCATTGAACACTAATTTGCCAAAGTTATTTGTATTTTTCTTGGTTGTTAGTATTCCCCTATGTCAGCTCAAGTTTTCGTAAAGTTTTGCATACACTAACACTTCACTCATGTAAATTAATTAAAAACTACATAATTATTGTAACACAAATGAAATGATTAACTTGAAACTACTTTGTAGGTCTAACTCACCACAATTATGTATTTTTTTTTTTAATTCACACATATTTTACCTTTTTTTTATATCCAAAATCATTCAAGGGAAAATGCTTGTAGAGCACAAAAAAAAATATGATGTTGAAACTTGGAATAATAAGCAAAAACTATAGTAATTTTCCTGGTTATCGTTTGACAACCTGATGACTATTTGATTGTTTGAAAGTAGCAGTTGAAGTTTCAAGTTTTGACATGTCACCCCTGTAAACCTGTTTAAGCCTACTACAGTTTTTTTTTACATATGTAGATGTCATATTCTTGTAACTATTTATGTCTTTTTAAAATTTATAAAATAACTAGCTGCCTAGCGAGCTTATACCGCCTGAAAGTCTATAAATGGGGTCTTTTTGATTGATTGTTTTTTTTTTGTTTTTTAAGCATACTATCTAACTTTTGGCCAAGACAATCACAACAAACCCAAAATCATCCAAATCGATTCAGCCATTATTACTAGAGTTACATGTTACATGAATATAGACATGTGACAATTTAGCTGATACCTATTTGATTTTTTTTACATACATCCATTCTGATGTAAGTACTAATATAAATAGACATCCACAGTAATAGATTATAACAATAATATAAAAAAATGTGTTAATAATTTCGATTCACATAATTAAAAAATATTAAACATTATACAAATCCTACTCAATTATTGTTGCAGTTAATTATGATTACCATATGTTATATCCTTCTCACATGTGCTTGGTACCCAATATGTACCAAAAACTGACAATGTTTTTTTTTACATCCCTGCGTAGCTAGCACATGGTGAGAAGGGCGGGACGAAATGTTCGAGTTCATGGCCGGTCAACTGAAAGTTGGCGTGCAAATTAGACATTCAATTTACCTACAATGATATTAGTTACCGTTTTTTCAGTGTTAGGTATTTAGATGCCTTTCTTTTATCCCATGTTTGGATTATCAATCATTGGCTTTAATAGCTTACTTATTTTACCATGGACGTCGTTATATCGTCATGTTATGATATAGCTGGGGAGCCAAATATAAATTGTTGGCAGGAGGAGATAGTATAATATTTTTTACGAATACCTAAGCGGGACTTAACGGACTATCCTTGTTCATATTAAAAAATCACCTACTACGTTTCGAGGACGACATTGTCCTCGTGGCCTCTTGGGAAGACCTCAACGTCGAAAACGTTTATTTATATAATAGGTATTTACAAATTTAAAATGCCTACATATAACACTGGTCTCTTACCGGTATATTGTCAGTCGTATATATTAAATACAAATACGACCATATGAACAAAAATAATGATCAGGCGTAATTTCGGTCTAACTATTGTACACTTATAAGAATGATATAAGTAAAGCATGCGCCGATAAATATTTTTTTAACATCAAATACCTACACAATTGCTAAGCCTTCAAAAAATCAAAATTAGTAAGGACTTGTAACAACCAATTTGATTGACATGGACATACCTTTACTAGGTACGATCTTTAACAAAAATTCTTACTCTGAGTCACCTATCCGAATTCCGAATCCTTAGAGCCTCACCAGTGTTCGTAAGATTCTCCACGATGCTGAATTATTATTTGAAATTAAATAACAACAACGGGAGTTTCAGAGTTCTTCACCTCAAAAATGTACGTTACCAATCTACTAGCAACCTTTTTTAATCAAAAACTTTCACCTTGCCTTGTATCACGGTGCTATTCCAATCAATTTCTTATAAGATTACTTCAGAGGACTATCAAAAATGAATCACGCGATAATACAAAGACAATTTTTAATATTTACTGAAGGAAATAGATGGAATAAGCCAAACATTGTAGTTTATTTCTAAGAACAGGGTCATAACGAACGTAAGATATAAAATTTGTTTACCAATTGCGATTAAGTTCTTGTAAAAAAAGAAAAACTCAAAGTGCCTAAAATTGTTGAGTCGCCGGCCGGCAACTTGTAAGCTTTGAATAGTGTTTTAACAACGTAATTTAAAACCAGAGTATATTTGATATATTAGCACGCAATTATTAACATATAGATAGGTATGTTGTAGTATATTTTGCAAGAACTAAATTCACATTTAGATGTCCCATAGGCTACCGCCACATGTCGCCATCTTGTCAAACCAGCCGGACAAAATTCATCATCCATTTAAGTACTAGTTAATACACACTTTCATCACTTTCTATGCACTTCTAACCACATTATCACAGAACGAAAGATAAATCTTGCAAATCACTGACACGTAGTTACTTTGGCAGAAACTTACTTCGAAGCCATCCGACTTTGCCCAAAGATTTCCATCGTGACCGGCAATTGCTGCTTTTGTCACACATCTGGAAGCCATTAACTGTTTATCGACGTAATCTTGCCAGCTCATTTTGAATGTTCGTTTTAAATTAAACCTACAGCACTTGACTACTACACAATTAACTCTTCGCAACGAGCAAGCGCTTCACACGAACAAAAAGCACTAAGCACTACCGTTTCAAAATGGCAGCATAATCATAGACACAACAGGAAGTGATCACAGTGCTACCAACGTATCGAAAAAAATATTAATATGTGGCATAGACAAGTAAAATAGGTATTTTACGTACAGTCAATTTAATTTCTGCGGTAAGTAAGCGATTTGATGTTACTGAATAAATATAATTTTGTTCGAAAATACTTTCTCGAAAAAATGAGATTTTCCACATGTGTTAATGCAAACAAGTAAATAGATTGAATTTAGGTAAAACATTGTTATTTATAGCATTGATAAGTCGCATCTTAAATACCGCCAAAACATAGTTGATGCGATAGATCGATTTTCATAAAATTTATTGTGATACCATTAAAAATGTTATAAATTTATTTTAATAAATTTTGTTTTTATATTTTTGTAACAAATAATAAAGAATATCAAATTTCTAATAAATAATATGTTACCTTCCATAAGTTTAGGTTATCAAACCATAGACTTCTTACACAGATTTATGGTCATCTTACCATGCTATCTCTTTCTAACTAACTTGACTTTGTATACCACTTACTCGCTTTAAGTCAAATTGAAATATCTGTCCGTAGACGTACTTCCGTTGTTTTATTTCCCAATAATATAGTATTACTCATCTTCTCGTGATACAGCACGTTTTCAAAATTTAAAGCTCGCTATAAATCATTTAAAAATATTATAAAAATATATTTTACACTAGTGACCAATTAAACGCTGCTTATTTAATCATTTAAAAAAAGCTTCTGTTCATCAAACTCAACTTGACCTTGCTAGTTCTTTTCCGTTCAGCTACCGCGATTGGAACATGTCTTATTCACCTGAAAGAAGGTAAGAGTACTTTCTGAGTTAATTTGGGCTTTATTTGTTTAATTATCAAAGTAACAATATGTGGTTTTCAATGTATAATTATATCATGTATTGGCACATGCATAGTTTTTGCACAATTATTCAATACTTGCGCCCCTTCGTGGTCGCCGATTGCCAACATGGCGCTGGCAGGAGAACATGTATTATAAATTAAGCTTAGTGCACGTGTATAATGTAATTTGTTCAGTAAATTTAGTAATAACTGAGATGTATAAATTAATCGCAATTTTGTAACAATTTATATGTTTCATTGTCATCCTGGGCTCTGGCCAACGAGTAAATGCCATTTTGACAGAAACACAACTGATACGAAATTATAATGATTTTTGCTTAATTATAGCCGTGTTTCATTTATAAGGACTGAGATAGATTCCTATTAATGATTCTAGAACGGATAAAACATAAACTCGCATCTACTTCACAGATCAGAAGATTGGCCGGAGGATTCAAAGAATGGGCCATCCAAGGAACCAGTCAGTTACGACGGGCCTCCGGGCATGGAGCCCGAAGGAGCGTTGGACACAAATTGGCATCAAGTCGTGGAAAGCTTTGATGACATGAATTTGAAGGAAGAGTTATTACGAGGAATTTATGCTTATGGTTTCGAAAAGCCATCCGCAATCCAGCAACGCGCTATCATGCCTTGCATTCAAGGTCGCGACGTTATAGCTCAGGCCCAGTCTGGAACTGGGAAAACTGCTACATTCTCCATTTCAATTTTGCAACATATTGATACTAGTATTCGTGAATGCCAAGCTCTAATTCTGGCGCCGACTAGAGAGCTGGCCCAGCAAATCCAAAAGGTGAGAAAACCCGAATCATTTATTATTTAGTACAATTTTTGAGTGATACTGCCTGTTGTGGTTATTAATATTAGTATAAAATGTTTGTGTTTTTATATTATTAACAACATAATAATTTTAGGTGGTAATAGCTCTTGGTGATCACTTGAACGCTAAATGCCACGCTTGCATTGGAGGCACCAATGTGCGCGAAGATATTCGCCAGCTGGAGAGTGGTGTCCATGTGGTGGTGGGTACCCCTGGCCGTGTCTATGACATGATTACGCGCCGTGCTCTCCGCGCTAATACCATTAAGCTGTTTGTGCTTGATGAAGCTGATGAAATGTTGTCCCGAGGGTGAGTCCGATTTGAGTAATGATTTTAAGACTTGCTTTTGTACAGTCGGCTGTAGAGATAGTTGATCGCTTCTGCAAAAGTTTCTCTTCACTGGGTCAATTATCTCCATAGGTGATGTACATGTAAACTAGGCTCAATTGTTCTATGTAATCAACCGGAGTGAATCATTATTTATAATTATAATAGTGTGTTCAACGTCTTACAGGAGAACACAGTATTGAGTAATGTACTTGTTTAATTGTTTTCAAATTTCAGTTTTAAGGACCAAATCCATGATGTATTCAAGATGTTGTCGGCTGATGTCCAAGTGATCCTCTTGTCTGCTACCATGCCCGATGATGTTTTGGAAGTGTCTCGATGCTTTATGAGAGAGCCTATTCGCATTCTTGTGCAGAAAGAAGAGGTAAGTTGTTTAGTTCTTTTTCAAATGTGTGCCTATGAGTAGCTTGCACAACTAATGTAATTATAATAAAATAATAAAACAAGTTACGCAGGTTTGCTTGTAATAATTAAGATAATTAAAAATAAAGTCACTGAACTTAACTATAGTAGTAATGTTACATGTTTCACAATAGTAATATTTACCTAATGATCTTGTTTGAAGTACTCGCTTTGTATTTAGGTTAGTTTTTACTATTCTAATTTTGTTCATTTTTTTATGAATATTATTATGTAGGTATATAAAATTTGTGTACTACAAAGTTATTGTCATTATATCATGAATTTAAACCTAGGCCATAAATAACAGTTCTAAATAGCAGCGTTAATTTATTCCCTACAAAAACATTAGGTACTTATAATTTGGAGGTACTAGAAAATATAAATAATGTAAACAGATCTGGCTGACTGACAACTGAATTTCTAAGCAAATGTGCACAAATAATAGCTATTTTAATATATATCTAGGTGTTGCTCATTTTTACTGTTCTCAAAGATAATTAGTAAAAATTAAGTGCAAATATTTTGTTTATATATTAAATATTTTGATTTGTTTTGATTTAGAAATAGTAACACTAACATATTTAATTATACATTTGAAAAAGATGAAAAATAAATACAAAATGTCAAGTATATTTCATCTATTTTCAATTTTGAACAATAAAAAAAAAGAAAAGAAAAAACAAAAATATTTTGATATATAGGAGACAGGATTTGACATATATTATGTCAAAGAATTGTAGTTTTTATTTATAAAACAAAAATACATGATAAAACTGCGCAACTAAGTATAATTTCTCATTAAAGTTTAGTTTCTGTGGACCCTTACATTACAAGTGCACCCTCAGTATATAGTAAAAAGACTGTCACCTTTCTATAGGAATATTTTTTACGTTAACTGCACCATTTGTAAGACTTAGCAAATGTTGTTCAACCATACATACTCTTAATTCACAAATTTTTGATGAGACTGGATCTGGCGATGGTGCTGTTATAAAATTAACATTGACTTTCAACATAAATGCTGTTTACATGTCTTGTCAAAAGAGGCATTTTATTGACTTCTGGCATACTGTTCAGCTTTAAGTAAATGATGATGATTTATGTATTGAACTGTTGTATGAGCATTGAATATGTTTTAAATACAGTAGTGTGATTCTTCAATACTTCTACCAAATGTCTTATTATATTGCCTGATTGGTTTGTTTCTTACGAGTTCACCTACTATAATTTATTCAGTGTTATTTGTCTCATTCTGTATTCATCACTGATGCTTTTTTCGCCTTGTTTGTATATACGTATATACTGCCAGATCTAGAACTATCAAGAGTTCAATTCCGTAACTTGTCTTACATTTCTTTGAATTATTAATGGTTTTGGTAGAAGAATTATGGAATTTGTTTCTTAAAATAAGGAAGATTGAGTACTTCTGACATAACAATCTTCTAAGTCCTTTGTTGGTTTCACCTTAAATATACTAACCTTAACTTGAATATACCACCTAGTTAAGGTGGTATTTTTGCAAGAAGCTGTAGCACTCAAAGTTACAGCCTTCTAAATTATCTTTATTGTGAAAAACTTAGTAACTATGTGGAACAGGAAATGGCACTTACAAAAGCCTTAAGACTAGAACTAGTTAACCTTAAACTTGGGGGTCAGTACAAAGGTAATCTAACTAAACCTATTTATTTTCTTTACAGCTTACCCTAGAAGGTATCAAGCAGTTTTTCATTTCCATTGAAGTAGAAGAATGGAAGTTGGAGACCCTATGTGATCTGTATGATACCCTCTCCATCGCTCAGGCTGTTATTTTCTGCAATACCCGTCGCAAGGTACATTTACTGTTCATTTCACTCCCCTTTATCAGTAAAATATCGGAATTATTAATTTCTGCTCTTGGCTTTGGCTGTAGACGAAATTTTATTTGTTGGAAAAGAATATAATTAACAGAATATTTCATTATATATCATTGATGGTTATTGATTGATTATTAATTTGTCAAAACAGAATTAATTCATAAATTACAATAGTGAACACATGACTGTTGTATATACTTATTAATTGGAATATTCAACCAATGGAGTGATGGTATTGCAGGTAGACTGGCTGACCGAGTCCATGCACGAGCGTGACTTCACGGTGTCGGCCATGCACGGCGACATGGACCAGCGCGAGCGCGAGGTCATCATGCGGCAGTTCCGCACCGGATCCTCCCGCGTGCTCATCACCACCGACCTGCTCGCGCGCGGCATCGACGTCCAGCAGGTGTCCTGCGTCATCAACTATGATCTTCCCACCAACCGTGAAAACTACATCCATCGGTACGTACTGTCATTAACTAATTCATATTTGAGACGCGATGTCACACGTATTGTTTGAAAGAATATCGTGCTTGAACAAAAAGTTAAATTTTAGAAGTTTTTCGAATCACTTTTGTAGCACCTGATTGGGCAATTTCTATAGTCGTTTAAATCTCATTCATTATGGAACATAGTATTTGCATAATATTGGTATGTACTTTCAGATGCTGTATGAAAATCATTAATTTGAGTGATGGATTATTCATTACAGGATTGGACGAGGTGGACGTTTCGGCCGTAAAGGAATTGCCATCAACTTTGTTACTGAATCGGACAAGAGAGCGCTGAAGGACATCGAGGACTTCTACCACACAACTATTACGGAAATGCCCAGCGATGTGGCCAACCTCATCTGAGGTGCCACTAATCCCCGGTTCATACTTTGTGTCCTGCGTTCTATTGCGATATATATAAGGTGTGAGTATTAGGAGACGCCTCCTAACTACTGCTGTGCCGAATTTTTTTATTGGAACTCATTTTATTTGGACCGTTACTTGCGTTTTAGTTAATTTAATGAACGTATAATAGTATAATAGACGTATCAATATAAGTTTAATATATATAGAATAAGCCCGGCTCGGCCGGATGGCCCCCGTTCCGCGCAGGCCTCTCTGCCGCCTGCAGAGAGGTCTCATCGGGTACTGGAGAGGCTATTTCAATCACAAAAGTACTAGAAGAAAGAAACAATGTATTGTAACTTTTTTTTCCAGTTGTACATAATATGGTAACTGTTTTTGTAATACGATAATAAATATATGAAATATCGTAATTGTTGTTATTGATGTACTTGAAAATGTAGCGCTCCATTCCCGATCGGAACCTTAATTTCTATGTATTGTACTCAAACACGAATTAATTTTGTTTTCCAGAAGATCTGCCTACTGAGCCTGTTATGAAACGCACTTTGGACACATCTATGTGGAAATAATAAATCAAAATTTCCTCTATAAGTTCATTACTTTCTATTAACGGGTCCTCATTGTATCCTAAATTCCCTATTGCTATTGCATTTCTACTATGTTTTCTACATGGTTTTTACATTTATTTCGATTTTATTTATATTTTTGGAATAAATTTTGTTTCTGAATAATAGTCTTTTATCGCGATGGCGATTAAGGTTCCTTTTTGGTGTCCTAAGATGCTAAAATATTAAGTTTTCAGAAAATGTTAGTTCGCTAAAACCAGATTTAATTGACTTGGCTACTCGTAATGGCTATAATTAGGTTTTCATAGTAAGTCTGCCCTAAAATCAATTTCATTGCGATTTTTTTGTGAGGCTTTATTCATATATGCATCGATACTCAAAAAATGTGGCTGTGAATTATTGACCCTCAATTTTTGTCTAGCACTTAGCCTAAATATATTTTTCAAGAGGTACTTCATACCAAAAAATAGCAATATGTATGGTTATATTTCAGTCTTATTTTTTATATGACAATTGCTCTTCGTTTTTTGAGTACGGATGCATATAAGAACATTTAAAAATTTTAAGCAAATCGAATACATCACCGAAATACAATATATTAATGAAAAAACTTCAAAAAGTCAAAATCTATCACTTAGGATGCTGACACTTAAGCCCGTTTCACATCAAGCGCGGGCGCGTGTCAACGCAGGCCCGCGGCGGGCCCGCGCCGCGATTGTTCAGCTAGTTTTAAATGAACGCCTTCACACAGCGGCGGGCGCGGGCGTGCGCGGGTCCGCGCCACACGCACCCGCCCGCGCCCGCCGCTGTGTGAAGGCGTTCATTTAAAACTAGCTGAACAATCGCGGCGCGGGCCCGCGTTGACACGCGCCCGCGCTTGATGTGAAACGGGCTTTAAGCATAAATCCTTCGCCATAAGAGGTACTCACAAAAAAAAAGTCGAATTGATTTAAGAGCCGAGGGGCCGACTTTCTATGGAAACCCGACTATAGCCTTTAATATGACGTTAATGGCTTGAGCAATATGAAATTTTTGATAATCAAATTTGCTAACTACTTGCAACTTGAAAAAGATGCTATTATAAAAGTTTCTGGGGGGAGGGAAGGGAAGCTAGTTTTCGGTGACTGTAACCGAGACCTTTCCCTGGCTGATTCCATCTACGGAATATGGGATATCGCACAAGGGTAGCACAATATTTAAATGCTGGTTATTTGGTTTTGCACTAAAATAACTTTTTGATTGGGCAGATTTCATAGGTACCGGCTATAGGCGGGCACATTTAGATTTGCCTTGTGTAGTTATCACTTATTACATAGGCGCAAATCGAAGTCATTTTAGAAGATTTTGAGAATAAATTACAGTTCGAATCACTCTACCCATACTAGAGATACCCTAATAGGTATTAGATGTCCTGCGGCGCTACCGCGAAACGCGATATTCGTAAATTTCGGACGATTGTCTCTGTCACTGTCATGACGCCTATTGGAGTAAAAGAGAAAGATGCTCGAAATATACGAATTTCGATGTTCGCTGTACCGGGCCTGACCCCGGCAATTAGGGTTGCCAACCGTACTATATTTTATAGTATTTTACTATATTTCGACTCTGTACTATATACTGTTGAAGAAATATATAGTACGCAATAATACTATATTTTGGGGATCCTTCTAAAATAGTAATTTAGCATGATTTACTCCAAACTAAAGAGTTGTTTTTAAAGTATTATATTTTTTACGATGTACTATATTTTTACCATTTTTTTTTTTTGAGAAATACTATAACTCCCCCAGAAATAGTTGGCAACCCTACCGGCAATGGATAATTCGACTTCGACCGCCTAATTGGTGCTAGAATGGCCGATTAGTCTGCAAAACCTAAAATTAGTACAAGTACATTCACGCATTCGTTTAGTTATGGTCGTCAATGTAAAATACGTAGCTCGTACTATTATGTAAAATACGCTCGTGGCGAGTTAGTTACGCCATATTACCGGCTGTTCCTAAAGGCGTAGGTAAGAACTAAGAAGTACGGGCCGGCCGGACCCGTGCAGTCAGCATGATTTTTAGGCCGAAACCAAAACTTCGGTATGACACTAGTCTATTCAATAATACACAGGTATTGTATGTGGAAAATAACAATTAGGATCAATTTAAAGACAGTTTATTTAGTCACCCGCACGACATGTCCCGGAGAGCATAACTCCCATTACCATACTCTCCCATTTTCAAGCACCAAGAGCGCCGAGACTTGTTCGCGCCCACTTCTCACCGTGACAGTGGACGGGTTGTAATTGTAATCAGTTTATGCAATAGTACATTGTTGCCCAGGTAAAGAAAGTAAGCAATAGATGGACGAGTAAAGTCGGCCGAGCCGCAGATGAGGCCCGCGAAGATACGAGTCCATCTTCGCCCCACTCGGCAACGGCAACTCGACCTTCTAGGTCAGATTTGTTCGCTCAATCTAAGCTTTCGATTCGACGAAATTCGACCCCAGTGCGGTTAGTAAAGGAATACCTACATTTTTGTGAGTAATAATATTTTCAGTAAGATAGTTAAACATTCGTTTATTTATTAAACTACAAGTCCTTTCAGCATTTTTTGGATATTTAACCTCCAGGAGTAAAAGAGGTTGAAACTTAAGGATCACAAGGAGATCTGAAGGCATCAGATCAGATCAGTGGTACCATAATATTGCATTGTCACCGAATATACATAAGATTGCAATATTTCAGCTCAATCAGTTAAAGAAATCTGCTTCAAAATTGAGTTGCAAGATTTCACCCGAATATAAGTATAAGTTAAATAAATAGTCTGTATGTCAGGATTTTTTCCAAAACTATGATGATAAGACAATTCTGTCTGTACCCTGTCCACAATAGTGAGATCTTATACTCACCACTGGGCCTTAGGGGAATTTCATTGTTCTATTATACAACTTCTACGACATTTTTAAACTGGAGAATTACAACTACTCCGTTACGCGGGGCTATTTCTTCCACTTATTGGCTTTGTAGCTGTAATAGTAACGTAAGGTAAGGTGGACGAAGATTGAATGTTTATCTACAGGGGATAACATGAAAAGTCGCCTGTAATGTTTTGAAATACGAACGTTATTTTAACTTGAACCTCAAAAAAGTAGTGGCCGTTTTTACCTTATGCCCAATAATATACTTATAGAATAGACCAGTAAAATTACCAAAACCTGGACATGTGCTGGACATAATTTTCTTTTTCTATGAAATAAAGTATAAGTAGTTCTTCTCTATTTTAAAAAGAAGTAACAATACTTTATTTCATAGATAAAGAAAATTACAGTTTTCAGTGCTTTTCTAGATGAGGTAGTAAGTAGTGTATAATGCATTAATAAAAGTACTTTTTTGCAACAAGATTTAATAAACATGTATTATTTACAAAAACAATAAATATGTGATTAAAAGTAGGCCTATAACCTGCACCCTTAGTCACTCAATAAATCATTGACTTCATATTTTTAATTTAGCTGGTAAATTAGTAGTACACAGCAAGCTCATAAAAATATTTTAAATTATAACACTATAAAACAATGATTCAATCACTATGAGTGCAACAGTGTAAACTATCACATTACAAGAAATCTTATTCCTAGTTAAGATCTAATAAAGTAATATCACATTTTTGGAAATGTTCGTTTTCACTACAAGATAATACATTAAAACTAAAAATGTGTATCATAAAAATGCAAATAAAATTATCAACATTAGTACAGTCACAGGGAAAATAATGTAAACAGACATTCTTGGATGGCAAACTGATGTCAGAATAGATGAATCATCATCATTAGACAGGCCATCCTTGGTGGGTACTTCAACTATGACTAGTTCATCACTAAAAAACCCGATGTCAAAAATACATTCTGTTTTATTAATACATACTTTTGATTCAGACATGTTAGTGTATAGAAATGTAGGTTTATAAATATCAAAAATCACATGAATATTATTTTTGACTAAATCATTGTCACTGTAAAATATATAATAATAATATCCATCTACTAATATATCATGGGTAACTTTTAAAGTAGTAGCTTTACCAAAGTATTTTGTACTGTTACAAACATTTTGGTATGGCAATTCACGGTTGATAATAATGTTACTGTCATAACATTCATGTAAACTCATTTCAAAGCTAGAAACTGATGTATCTTGTGGCCCTTCTGTGGAATTGAATGCGTTTCCCCCATGATTGATTCCAGTGTCAAGGACTGTATTAGGCTTGTGAACAGGCTTTGTATTTCTCTTTGATCTTAAGCTATTAATCACTGTCATGTTATTGTGTTCCAGATCACCTTGAAGGCTCTTAGTCTTATCTTTATTTATTATTGCTTCATTAACATCCTCCAGTTTGCTATGATCCAAGTTACTGTTTATTTCTTTTTCCTTTTTTTTTATTTGAGTTTCCTTCTTTTCACCAGGATTTGCCACAGTCACTATAACATGTTCCTGATTGTCAATATGCGGTGCATCTTTCTTATACTTGTTTCCTTCTAAAATGCCACAGGTATTAAGTATATTATCACCTTTCACAACTAATATTTTAGATCCCTCATACCTGGAACATGCTTCAAATTCAACAGATGCACCTTTAAACAAGTAAAATCCCCAGTATTCTAGTGTATCGTCAGGGAGAGTCAAAGATTTCTTAAGTCTTATGTGTTTCTTTTTTTCTAATGACAGGGCAGGTTTTCCAGTCATTTGGAATGCATTAAATGTAGTATTCATTTTCAAGGAATGTGTCTTACAAAAAACTGATGATTGTCCTTTATGAATCTGGATGACATCAGAATCAGATATCTTGTACATAACATCAGCATATCTCATGTTTCTCAAGTATAGTGGAATTATTATAAGGATAGTAGGCAAAACTGTAGTCAATAGGCAAAATGTAACAACTCTGCATGATCCATGCATTTTACTCCCTCCTGTAAAAGAGAAAAATAAAATAGAATTAAGTGCAGATGTACAACATTTGCATTATTGAAAACACTGCTGAGATGAAGCAATCTCACCTGGAGAATATAATTATTATTTAATAATAGTGGTTTCACAACACAAAACAATTTTTATGCAAACTTAAAAAAGTGAAAACTACTTCGCATGCATCATGTCGGCAAAAAGAATATTTAAAACAGAGATTAACTTACAAAATGTACGCTTATCCAATATTCAAGGATATTTTTGTCTAAATAGTACCTCGATGATTATCTTATCTTATTATGTTGTAAGTTGAGATTGATCATCGTCTTCCGCTAGCTTTTGAGTGATTGCAGTTCATCTTAGTAAATGTCATTTATATGATGTAAATTAGGATATTTGTCAACCAACTAACTTTAGTAATTAACTCCAACTGGGGCGCAGTTTTATTATATTATGTTTTATGTTATGACATTTATTGCTTATTGACACTTGACAGGTAACATTTAAGCCGATTCCCACAGCTTACTTTAGCCTAGGTCCGATACACGCTGACACTGCTCACAGAGCTTACAGTGACTGGTCCGAATTAGTTAACGCGCTCAGGTAACGAAAATGGCGTTTTGATTCGGACTGGCATGAGCGTGAGTGCCATAGACATTACCATTAACTAGATGAGACGTGCTAATAATACCACGCTCGAAAGGGATGGTCTTATGAAACTACCTACTGTTGTCAATTGGCGGAACCACTAATACGAGTAGGTATATTAATTGAATACCGGTTTTGATTATACCACTAATCAGAGCTTTAGCGATATAAACAGCGAATGCTACTATTACCGGTTATTCCTCATTTTGTACCGATAGTCAGAAACCGGTAACGATCCCTGTTGAAGGCATTTTTTTATGACTAAGGTGGCAAACGAGCAGACGGATCGATCGGGGTCGATTTGGTTCGTAAATACCGCTGACGGCCAATCATTCCACAGTTTTGATGCACGAGGCAGGAAGTTTCTAGAGAAACGCACAGTAAAGGATTTCCAACTTTACTTACTTTTTGCCGCGTAGAACAATGGCAGAATGAGACGGCAGGGATTAATCGAAATAATTTCTCAGAACGGAGAGTCCGTTGTAAATACGATAGAAGATGCAGAGCTAGGTTATATCTCTACGCAGCACTAAAGGATCAAGCCAATTTTAGAGATCCTGGCAACGATTCGGACTACTCTCCGTTGTTTGCGGTCCAGAGGAAGAAGCTGGTACCGGGGAGGTAAGTTTCAACTTCAGACACAAGTGTTTTCCGGCTCTCAAATTATCTCATATTACTTATTAGCCTGTAGTCCAGGCAATGAATCGGACCGACCGTGACCGTGCTCAAAGTACTAACCGAATCGGATCACAGCTTTTATAATAATTCTGCCGTCTCATCTCCAATGTTAGACTAATGTTAAAGAGGGCGCAGCGGCGGAAAATATCGTCATTTTTTAGCGAATATAAGAGCCTAGGCAGAGAATACCACTTTGTACCGTTAGTCGTAAAAACGTTAGGTCCATGGGGTCCCACCGCGCTCAAAGTTTTCGGAGAAATCGTAAAGCGTCTGGTTGACGTGACTGGTGACCGAGGAGCTGGCGGCTTCCTCGCGTAAAGTATCAGCATTACCTACGATACAACGAGGAAGTGCCGCCAGCATCGTTGGTACAATGCCTCAAGGTCCTTTTTTAGATTTAATGTAGAAAGTAGATAGTTACTATAATATTGTAGTTAATTCTTGAATATTTATTTAAAATTATTTTATTTTTATTTTTCTGGCCTTACACGCCTAAGCCTACCAGGTTCATCGGCGACTAATCGCTTACCTATAAGTACATACTTATAAGTAGTCTAGCCAATTTCGTTCGCTCATCAAACTAAGTACCTCTACATCACTTAAAACTAGCAAGAGTTATTAGAGAGCTAGATAGGTAGTTCAGGTAGTCTATTTTTGAATTTCAATTATATCGTTTCAAACTAAATTGATGGACAGGTGCAAATAGCAAATAATAAGGAACCACGCAGAAAATATTAATAGGAAATAAAACACTACTCGTAGTATAGTAGGAAAATGCAAAAATAAGTAGGTACTACATTTTTAGATATTGTTATGTTATCTATAATAATCAAAAATAATAACTCATTATTAACTTGCATCGAGTTTCAAATTATTATTAGCATTTAATTAAATAAGGTAAAACTACTTCTCACGAACCCATGTGTAGTATTCATTTATACTATATATTAATTTATGTGCTCCTTGTTATTTTATAATATAACAAAATATAGGTACGACAAAAAGGACTTACCGTTTTCCCTATTTTGTAACGCATCATATTGATATTCATAGTTATGATACATTTTAGTCAATTTAACTACACAACCACAGAAATTTATACATAAATGTGTAAAAACAGATATTTATTATGAGTATTATAACTCAAATCGCTCAAATCCAACCAGACACGCCAGTTACAAATCGGTTTATCTTATCACTTGTTAAATAATAAATATACTTACATTAGTACATATCACTGAATACTATTTGTTGCGTCATTTGTGAGTCGTGGCTGTCGTGATATTATTTATTTAGCAGGTTCATTGTATTTCGGTTATTTATAGGTATAAAGAGAAACGTAAACACCGTTCAATGGATTGTTAGACCATGCCTAGATGATTGTGTATTTTCCTTTAAATAAAACTTGGTTAGAACCCTGGGGCGCTAACGCAAAAAACGACATTCTTAAATTTCGGATGATTGTCTCTGTCACTCTCATGACGACCTAATTGAAGTAAAAGAGAAAGATGCTCGAAATATACGAATTTCGATGTTTGCGGTACCGGGCTTGTTCCGATTGCAGCTTGCGAACAAGAAAAGAAAGGCAAACAGCGAAATCGTGAAGTAGTAGATTATAGTTTAATAAAACTGCGGCGCTACCGCTAAAAACGATATTCGTAACTTTCGGCCGAAAAAAACTGCGGAGGTACCGCGAAAAACGATATCGCAAATTTCGGCCGATTATCTCTGTCACTCTGGCCGGCAACGTACTTGTGACTCCTCTGGTGTTGCGAGTGTCCATGGGTGGCGGTAGTTGCTTACCATCAGGCAATCCGTCTGCTCGTTTGCCTCCTATATCATAAAAAAAAAACTCATGACGCATCATCATTGGAGTAAAAGAGAAAAATGCTCAAACTATACGAACTTTGATGTTCGCGGTACCGAGCCTGAATCCCGGAGAGAAAACAGCTTAGGAAAGATGGTTAAGTCGCTTAAAACTCCGATTTCTGAACGCAAACCATATGTCAACATTTTACTGACGTTACAACAAAGAGTATGGATATACATATAACTAGGAGGAATAATAAATAATAAATGGTATGTCTATGATATATAACTGAAAAAGAGTAGTTACTCTGTGGTAAAAAGTGCATGTATGGAACATGCTGCCACCAAGCATTGGACGGGCTAATTAAGACGTGAAATGTCTACATAGCTACGTACATACATACATAGTATAATTTCTTGTAGGCATAGAGTGGGAACCTGTGTACAAACTACAAATACAAAGGTGTCACAAATATCATGGAGTGCGGGTACGAACAAAATAGTGGATGATGTTAGTGACACTTTTGTAAAGAAACTCTCACGGCATAAGTTTCATTTTTTGTAAATATCTTAACAGTTTGCTTAATTTGGGAAGTACCAATGAAAAATATTAGCAAGAACAAGGGTCAATTTGGAGTAAGGTTTAACAAAAAAATCATGTCTTTATTATTAAGAGATACTTACTGTTTATTATTTAAAAAAAGTATTTTACATTATATAACAAATTACTGCAATAACTACATTTTTTGTTAATCAAAACTATCAACTACAACAGCGCGATAACAAAAAAAAACTTAACAAACGAAAAAACTTAAATAATAACCAGACATCGGATTCCGTGGGGCGAAACTTCTTGACAGAAATCAGAAATCAGAAATCAGAAATCATTTATTCGTCAAACATAGGTACAATAATTAGGTCTTAAAATAGGGTACATTTTGTGAAACACTATGTTTTGCCAGTTGGCGTACGAAATTATTGTTGTTATTACACTCTAAATTATTCTATCGTATCCACATGCAGTAATTTCATGCAAATCAAATATACAATTGTATTTAATAACACACTACAAACTGACAAATTTAAATAAAATTGGAAAGTCAAAAAGTTCAAGATAAGTACTAATAATGTCAATAAAGAAATAATAATCATAATTTAAGATGAATAAAGAGAAATATAATGTCAAGTATTATGGTACGTCATATGTCAATATCATTTAAAAATTGTTGCACACTATAATAACATTTTTCGATCAGTAACATTTTCAAAGTTTTCTTAAAACTTACTGTACTTAATATTTTGATGCTATCTGGAATCTTATTAAATATTTGCGGTGCCATTCCTACAATACTTTTCTGTAGCAGAGCTGTATTACACGCTTTATTGCACAGAGCATTTTCATATTGTCGTCTAATGGGAAGCCTTCGTACGTCGGCAAGTTTAGTAAACAGTTCAGGATTACATTTGACAAAAACAGCAACTTCAAAGATGTATAGACTGGGCAAGGTCAGTATTTTAAGAGATCTGAAATAAGGAATGCAGCAGTCCCTCATTTTTAAGCCACAGATCGCTCTCACACACCTCCTTTGTAATAAAAAAGCTGCGTTTTTTTCAGGTGAGTTTCCCCAAAATATGATACCATAACGTAATGTTGATGCGACGAGTCCATGGTAAGCGACGAGTAGGGTTTCCTTATTTACCTTTCGAGATAGCATATGTAGAGCAAATGCTGATTTACTCAGTTTTTTGCAAATCTCTCTGATGTGAAATTTCCACGTTAGTTGACTATCAATGTGTAGACCTAAGAATTTAGTCACTTCTACTGTTTCAACTGCCTTGCCTTCATAACAAACATAATGGTCTTGTGGAAGAATTCGTTGATAAAAGTGCATAATATTAGTTTTGGTCAGGTTTACTGCTAAATTATTATTGTTAAGCCACATTACAATGTCATTCACTACAGTATTCATATTATCTTCATAATTATCATTGTCATTACATTTTATAATTGACGTGCTATCATCAGCAAATAAAATCATAGGGAAGTCAATGTTTTTAGGCAGGTCATTTATGTATATTAAAAACAACAGAGGGCCTAGCACACTTCCCTGTGGTACACCATATGTTACACACCTTGCGTCTGACAAGAATACTAGGTCTGTTTTGCTCTTTATACAACTCATTTTTACTTCTGTGTATTGAAGCCTTTTTGTAAGGTATGATTTAATTAAGTTTAACACATTACCTCTAATGCCATAGCTGTTGAGTTTATTAACTAGTATGTCATGATCTACATGATCAAAGGCTTTTGTCATGTCAGTAAATAGAGCACATATTGGTATTTTCTTGTCAACGCTTTCCATAACATTATTAATAAAATCATATATTGCCATGTTTATGTTAACATTCTGTCTAAATCCTTTTTGTTCGTTACACAATAACTTTAATACATCTAGATAATTAAATAAAGCTAGGTAAATATATTTCTCAAAGACCTTGGAGAATACTGGTATCAGAGCTATTGGCCGATAATTCTGAGGGCTTTCTTTATCCCCTTTTTTATAAAGAGGTTTAATAATTGAGATCTTTAACTTGTCCGGATAAGTACCGGTATTTATACACAAATTTATTATGTGACTTAGATGCTTGGCTATCGTTTCACTCACATATTTAATTACCCTTGTACTAATGTTATCAAAACCCACGCTTTTTGTATTTTTTAATGAATTAATTATTACTATCATGTCATGCGCTGTAGATGGGGCCATAAACATTGACTTTGTATTTTTTATAATTTTGCATTTGTAAGTAGGATTCTTTGGCAAGTCTTGAACACAATCTATAAAGTAGTCATTTAAAATATTAGCTATGTCTTTGGGGTTTGTTACATAATTATTTCCGGATTTAATCTTAAGGATGTCGTCACTTTTATGAAATGCCTTAGTACCGTTTATTATCTGCCATGTGGCTCGAGACTTATTACTTGCTGAGGCAATTTTAAAGTTATTTTGTGCTTTTTGTGTTAGCTTAATTATCTTTTTAAATCTTTGTGTATAGTTTTTTAAGATGATTTTATTGTATATGGTGGGTGAACGTCGATATTGCCAAAGAAGTTGTCTCTGTCTCTTACTACATGTTTTTATGCCTTTTGATAGCTATTTGTCATTTTTTTTGGTTTTAATGGTCACGAGTTTTACAGAGAAACATAAATCATAGAGCAATATAAAACAGTCTAGAAAGTTATTATAGCCAATATTAGGGTCTTGAGTACTATAGATGTCAGAAAAGGATAGACATTCCACATATTTTTTGAAGTTTTCCAAGTTTTCTTGGGAGTATATTCTTCTTTTGACACGCCATGTGTCCACTTTTTTATATTTATTCCCCGGACAGTGAAAAACTTGCGCAGTGTGGTCTGAAAGACCGAAGTCATGCACTTGACTTCTTTGACCCTGCTTTATGTTATGCGCAAAGTTATCTATGCACGTATTGCTAATTAATCTAGTTGGCTGTCTTATTTCTAAGTTTAAGTTAAATCCTAAGAGAGTATTCAAATTGTTGAGATAAATAATTATTTTTTAGTATGTCAATGTTGAGGTCTCCATATAAAATAATTCGTTTACTATTATTATAACATATTTTCTTAAGAATAATGTCAAGTTTTTCATAAAATATAGTCAGGTTGCTAAAGTTAGGGGTTCTATATATACACACACAATAACAATTTTTTGAACAGTGAGTTCAATGGCACAACATTCAAATATTCCTGGGACGGAGTGTTTTGCGATATCTGGCAATTCTTTGAAGTGATGCTCGGGTTTTAACAGTATACAGGTGCCACCGCGTTTGTTTTTCCGTGAATAACACGCTGCTAGAAGATAATTTGGCATTACTAAAAGTTCTTCTTGACCGTTCATTATAAACAGACAGACTTGACAGCTAGGGACTTCCTACGTCGATACTCATTTATCGATACTAGTTCTAAATACTAGTGATCACACAAAGGTTTGCTCATAAAATATATTTTTATTAAAAGAGTATTATATAACAAAATAAGAACTCAATTATCTATTAATGGGTATCAACTATTTTATAATGCAATCGGTATTAGCCTTATCTATGTGTAACCTACCGATTATTTTAGACGCTATGTATGAATTTCATACTGGTCTTCAGAACCATAGTTACGAAAAACACACACAATTGGGGGCGGTCACTAGTATATAGAACTAGTATCGATAAATGAGTTTATCGATATAGGAAGTCCCTAGCTGTCAAGAAGTTTCGCCCCACGGAATCCGATGTCTGATAATAACAAACTAAACAAAAACAGCGGAGATAATCTCGAAAACCGCATCAACGACAGACACAGCTAGGAAGTTGACATATGGAGACAGTACATGACCGCTTTTTGATGACGGCTTTTTTTAGTTTTGATTATCCCGTAGTCTACCTGGTGTCGCTGTCATCGATGAATTGTGAAGACAGTTCTAAGTGACCACCATGCCCTCCGGATTCTGAAAAGGAGAGTTTACACAGGTCACAGACTTCCTAGGAATTTGAGTTTAATACTAGTAACAGACGTTCCGATTTGGCTGGAGCCGACCGTCCGACCACGACCAAGACGGAAAGTTCCAACATTGCTACAGACGTTCCGACGGTTGGCTATCCAGCGGCGCTACCGCGAACATCGATATTCGTAAATTTCGGACGATTGTCTCTGTCACTCTCATGACACCCCTAATTGGAGTAAAAGAGAAATATGCCCGTAATATACGAACTTCGACGTTCGCGGTACCGGGCCAGCCGTCAGTACCCTTACCATGAGTTGTGACTTTGACGTTTTCGATAACGAGTATCGAGTTTACTATCTGTGCATCTCGTTCGCACTAAAATGGTACAAGCGAGATGCACAGATAGTAAACTCGATACTCGTTATCGAAAACTTCAATGTCACAACTCATGGTCCCTCACCATCCGTCCCCACAACTGTACCCTAAAGTTGTCTTTGCTCTGAATAGTGAACGGCCGTCATGCCGGCCACCCTTTCAAAACAGGCGATAGTCGCTATAGTTGTGGCAGCTACATTAGTGCCTCTAAAAAATGGGACAAGTCCCACAAACAAGGAAACCTTTTGTATAATTCTAAAATGTTGATTATTATCTCGCGTTCTGTATGCGCATTCATTCCTTCTCCGTCATCCTCCATGTTGACGTCCTGCGTCGGCGGCGTTGCAAATGCGACTGAGCTGCTTTTGGTCGGAACAAAGCTTCCAGACGTTCCGTTTTGGTTGGACGGTCGGCTTGTCGGATGCGCCGGCGAGCCGACCACGTCCAACCAGTAATACTAATAATTATGTTGGACCGACCGCCCTACACATTTTCCGTTTTGGTCGTGGTCGGACGGTCGGCTCCAGCCAAATCGGAACGTCTGTTACTAGTATTAACATTGTATGAAACTTTTGGTGACCATCAAAACGCAACCCATCAATGCTCGACCCCGGAATGAACAGCCCATCAATTGGCGACCATGATGTACACGGATTGTTGGGTCGTTAATTCTCGGGTTGCGGATTCTCGGTCCGTAAAAACGCGTTACGGTACAGCAATCCGAAGCCACGTTTTTTACAGGGCAACAATGCTCGACCCATCAATTCGCGTCCAACAATCAGAGTCCCTTGGCTTTGAATTGTTGGGTTGTGCATTGTTAGTACGGGTTGATAAAGCACGACCCAGCAATTAACGACCCATCAATTGGAAGCCACAGAAATATCATATGTGACAGAGTCCAGATAGGTGCGACGACGAGCGAAGCGAGGAGGAGTGTGTTAGGTTAACCGCGAACAAACAGTCAATACCAACGTTTTAATATGAAACTATTCTAGAAAAGACTGGTCGCCGATTGATGGGTCGTCAATTGATGGGTTGAGCTTTCCGGGGTCGCTCAATGTTGGTACGGGCCGACAATGCGCGACCAATAATTCGTGTCACCTGAATGGACGCCGATTGCTGGGTCGTCAATTCTCGGGTTGTGCATTCTCGGTCCGTACAAACGCGTTACGGTGCAGCAATCCGAAGCCACGTTTTTTACGCGGCAACAATGCTCGACCCATCAATCCGAGTACAAAAAAGTGGTCGCCAATTGATGGGTCGTCATTTGTTGGGTTGCGTATTACCCGGACTCGAAACTTTTACAAATAAATTAAAATACTTAAAGTTTAGTCAAGCTCAAGTAAACGAGTGTTTATATAAAAAAATGTCGTATAACGTTTTAAAACCGGAACTTGTGTGGATAGATGGAAGGTGTTATAGAAACACTGATACATCAGTAGATGTGAATACCTTTCAAGAACATGATTTATATGAAAATGGTAATGATATAATTGACCAAATAACCTTAAACTTCATTAGAAATATTCTGATGTATCTTAACATATAGCGTAAAAAACGTATCATTAACAAAATACTTAGTTTTTGTTCATTCCTACCATCTTAAACCAAATTAGGCAAATTATTGAGCTAAAATTTTGAGGAAAACTACAATTTTTTTGTATTTTCTGGTTTATTGATTCAGTGGCTTTTTAGATATTTTTTTTAATTCCTACAGACTACCCTTTGGTATGTTACCGATTTACATGACTACTAGGACTTTTCTAGCACAATGTCCATTTAAAGCATGCTTATGCAGATTTATAAGTCGACCCCAATTTTTTTCCTTTACATGTTTTGATAAGTGTTTTTTTCTGTATTTCAGATGATATTTACAAGGATAATGATGAAAGTGATGAAATTGATAATTTTGAAGTAATGGAGCTGGGTGACTCCAGATACAGTACAAGCTTTCATGTTTCTAAGTAAGAATTAAACATGTTATAGATCAGGTTTGAATACATTTGGAATTAATCAAATAGAACTATGGTGTTTTTATCCCATTGACAAATATAATATATTAGATGTATTTGTATGTGATTTTGTAATGTACATGCAGATTTAATATAAATAAGTATAGTTGGTATTAACTCCATTGGTGCAGCACATGATCATGGTTAAAATCCTATTACATTAATTTGTAGATTGATACATGCATTTTCTTTTTTATTAGGTATCTTTAGAGAATAGAAACCAATGTTCTACACAAAACTAGTATTTTGTTCCTTTTCATTCATTCATTTATTTTATGTTTAAGACATTCAATGACAATAGTAAATTATTTAAAATATTTACAAACATCAGTTATGATCTCTGGCTTTAGCTTTTTAGTAGGTAATATTTTGATTTGTGTATTGATATTGTATTATATTCATATACCTATATATGAATATAATACAAAAATGAATATGAATTCCTTTACATAAACGAAACACTTTAATTATATATACTTAATTCAAATAAAATTAATTTTAGTTTCTTAATAACTAACATTTTACTTTTAACTTAATTTTTCATATTTATTTATTTCACAGACATTACCTCGGTTCAATAATTGGGAGGAAAGGTTATACAAAAAGCAGAATTGAACATGAGACTAAGACAGAAATTAAAATACCAAGACAGGGCAAAGATGGAGATATTACTATTCTTGGACCAAGTGCTACCGTAAGGTTTTACATCTAAATAATTGAAACCTAATACAACGAAAGGGAACCCAAACGTAACATTCATAGAGAAAACCTAGTTACTAATAAATATACTAATTATAATAAAGTCCATAAAACATTACATTAAAGTTATTTTTTAGGGTTTCAACTGAAACAAACCTGGAACTAATAGGCTCACTTTTTTGTCTGTCTGTTAAAATTAAGGATTCAAGACCCTGGAACAAAACCATATACCTACTTGGGTCTACATACCCTCAAAGATGTGCAAAAAAATTGTAAGTTGGTGTAAAAAAAAACCATAGGTATATATTATTAATGGTATCATTAAGAAAAGGGGGTCCAAATTTTGAAGTGAGTTAACAGTTTCATGTGCGGGGCCGATTTTTGAAGGTCACTCGAATTTAAAAAGTTTTTTGGAAGAATATAACCACACACAAAATTTTCTTATATTGCATGAAATTTTTAATTTCGATACCGACAATTGTTGATTTATATCATTAATGTTTGTCAAATACCTGTTCTTTGTTTTTAACAGAGTTTACAACGTCACGAGGCGAGTAGGTACTCAGCGCTCAAAAATTGTCCTCTCGGTATTGTTTTAAAAGGCTTAATTGGGTCAAGCTTAAACTAAACCAACAGATTTCTAAGTAATTACAGGTTTATTAAACAGAATATCGGGAAAAGCTTGGCAAAACTGCGAGACTCTATTTTCAAGACAGAATAATATTTACGCAACGGAACTCTCAGCGGACAAGCCCACCTCGCTCTTATCCGTTAATTACGTACAGTTAAAGCCATTTAAATATTTCTTCTTATCGTATTTCTCAGCTCTTATCGTAGTTCTTAGTTTAGGCAAAGTAGCAGTAAGGGAATTTCTGTAGGTAGTAGGCAGAGGTTGATATCTACCAAGGCAGGGTGGTCAAATGATTGTCATTAGTCATTATTTGATTATTATATTTAACATTTCTATGCCTGGTTGCATGGTGAAAACTAGGACTTTATGTAATATTTGAACAACAATAAGACTAACAAATAAAAAAATATTGATTCAGATATCTACATGAAATTTTGAAATGTGTCGTACGTAGTTAAATATTTTCTGTAGAATCCTATTATTTGTTGCAGAGTGTTAAATCTGCCAGACGGCGAATCAATATGATTGTGATGTCATCACGAATGAAACAGAAGCCTACTCATTTCATATCAATACCTATGAATAAACCTGATATTGTTAACAGCTTCATACAGTTTAAGGTAAATCTGCATTATAAATTATATGCAAATAGATTATATACTGAAAATGAAATGCCGTGTGATGCCGGCTGACTAGAATAGCACCACCCCATCTCCTTCCGCGGGTGTCGTAAGAGGCGACAAAGGGAAAAATCCTACGGACGGGCAGCAGCGTCCGTCGAAACCCAATCTACAGCTACTGCGGTCGCCAACCCGCCTGCCAAGCGTGGCGACTATGGCAACTACCCCCCAAGATGATACAACTGATACAAGTCATATTTGTGGGAGGCCTATGTCCAGCAGTGGACTGTATACGGCTGAAATGTATGTATGTATGTATGTATGTATGTATGTATATACTGAAAACAGTGGCCAGCCCACCAGTGTCATAATCAAAAACAAGATTTGAACCCGCGCCTTCAGCGTTACGCCTTGATCAACAATTATATCGCGTATACTGAATTTATAGGTAAGTAAGTTTCGTAGTTGACGGGCAGTCTGTTTTTAGTTATTTTGTTTCAAGAATAATTATTGCGGCAGCCGAAGTAATATTATATATGAAAACTTAGACGGTTTTTAAGCACCATTGGCCATAATATGTAAGTAACGTTCCTACATAAAAACCAAAGCTAATCTAAATATTTATATTTAATAAAATAATTTGATTCATTCCTAGTTGCAATTTGTATTAGTTAAGAAGCTTAGAAGAAGTTTATTTTTGTTAGAAAGGTACTAAATTCCTTTTCATATTCAATTAAATGGTTTTCCTTTCTCAATTTTATTCCATTTTTAAACACTTTAAATATTCGGGGTCAATAGAAAAGGAAAAATTGTAAACAAACCCATTTACCTTCATTGCCTCGCAATTACGAACTTTAAAAATAC
The DNA here is from genome assembly GCA_022674325.2 of Grapholita molesta. NCBI lineage: Eukaryota > Metazoa > Arthropoda > Insecta > Lepidoptera > Tortricidae > Grapholita > Grapholita molesta. The sequence continues at coordinate 12,872,432 of CP053124.2, read as the reverse complement.
AGCCATGGTTTCGTTGTACCTACCTATACAAATAATTTTGATGTTAATAACATTCTTGTTTAGTTAAATTATGCGATAAATACCTATATTCAGTGCAACAAAATTTCTATAGCAATATTTTCACGTGTCAAATGCTTGTTTTGCATAGAAATTTATTTGTCAGTCAGCCATATTTGTTAACCTTATTTTATTGTATACTTAAATTCTTTACGTCTTATTTAACGTTTATCAGTGCTGTATCAAACAACTTTACTGAAATGTTACAGGAAGCTGTTCTTCGCGAGTGCCACAGTCGCGGGATAGAGGAGTCCGTCTTTATGAAGCCTGACAAAGTGCACTTAACAATGGGAGTTATGTGCTTAATGGATAACGAGGAGAGGATGTTTGCTTCCAACCTTCTTACAGAGGCCAAGGAGAAAGTAATAATGTTAGTTGTAGACATTAATTTATTCATAAGACAAATTATGAAGAAGCAAAATAGGTGTCAACAACACATACCTACATGGTATCATAATTTTTATTTACCTATTAAAATGTTTCAGGCCTCTCCTTCAAGGACATTTACCTTTAAAAATTAGGATAAAAGGTTTGTCCTACATGAATGATGACCCTAAAGAGATTAATGTTCTCTATGCCAATGTTGAAGAATTGGAGCCAACGTCTGGTGTGCTTCAGCAGCTAGCTAATGAAGTTTTAGCTTACTTCAGTAGAGAAGGTAAATGTGTGCATATATAGTGTAGATAGTTATTACATACAGCAAACCGAGAAAAATGGTAAGTAGTGTGATAAAGCTGACTTATGTCAGTATAGTGAATCTTTTGAAAATTTGCTTGTACTTATTGGGCACAAAGGTGAGCGTTCAGGATATAGTCTCTTATAAACATCTATGCATACTAAACTTGATAATACTTTAGGTTTAGTAAGAAAATCGTAAATGTGAGCTTTGGCCACCTAGACAATGTTGAACTATTTTTTAACATAATAACTCACAATACCTATAAAAAAATGTCCCTAATTATGTTAATATATATCGTGAAATTACAAGTACACAGTAACGTCTGAGGATTAATTAAATACAGCATCTTTCATCCACAGTAAATCTTACTCCATAAAATAAAAATCCTTATGGTATTTCTTAGCTTAATTACTTATACTATTTTTCGTTGTTACTTTAAAGGCTTGGTCACATAGTGCGCGTTTTGTGGCGTGGCGCAGCGGGGCGCGACGCTGCCGTCCGAATGTGTGCCTTATTTCGTTACATTAGCCACACCGCTGTCACGCCCCGCTGCGTCACGCTCTCAAAACGCGCCTATCTGTCCAAGCCTTAAGGGATTAGATAGCGATCATAGGCCTTAATATGAATAATAATCTCTCATCTAGTATTAAAAGTGTAATGAAATTACATTAAAATATTTTTAGGTTTAATGAAGAAAGAAGAATGGGACCCCGTTAATGTCAAACTACACGTAACTTTGCTTAATTCAAAGTACAGAAATGGCTCTTCTCACGACTCCAGATGTTCAAGGAAAAGAGAATCTTTTGATGGGTCGGAGATTCTCAGTAAATTTGGAGATTACGAATTTGGAATAATGGAATTGACTGAAATTCATTTATCTCAACGACATGCTCTCGGACCAGATGGGTATTATCAGCCCTCATTTGTGATATCTATTCCATAGTTTTATAATCCTTATAAACATGCATACAAAAATAAATTGTCTTGTTATTGTTATTACCTATCCTACCAATATTGTAAACGTGAAAGTTTGTAAGGATGCATGTAAAATGTATTGTTAATTTGTTATGAAACTGTCCAGTTAACACGTTCGCCCAGGTATTTTTTTACAAAAATTTTACAATAGAATGCCATTAGAAATTAACCCGATCACTCAGAGCATGCCAATGGTATTATAGTTTTATTCTTATGCCGCTGTCATAAGTCATGTTCTTATTTTTGTGCCAGTGGATAGATATACGAACGATTTTAATGCAACTGTTGTGTTGCCTGCATTGGCCGGTAAATTTATTTGAACGCCCGGGCTATAGGAAATAGTTATTTGTTATGCAAGGCTGCAAAGTGGTTATTTGGCGCTAGTGTTGCCCGGACGCTCTATACACTAAGATTTTACGAGTGAGTGAGGTGAAATAGTACATTTAGATACTAGTGAAAAAAAATTTTCGACGAGGGTGATCGTTGGAGCCCGAGTGAAACGAGGGTGACAATCACCCGAGTCTTCAAGAAGTTTTTACACGAGTATCGAACCTAATTTTTCATAGCAAGTGCCTTAAAAGTTAAATTTACGCATGCGAAAAGTGCACTTTTTACGCACTAGTTAGGAAAAGGATATTTTAGACACTTTTTTTTAACATGTAACTTTCACTTTTGACATTGGTCTGAACGGAAATTCGACGATTAAGGTTAATATCTAAGACGCTGCCTTTACACTTCGACGGACCACACGACATAGCACAAATCATTTCAAATAAGTTAGCCTAACAAAGACAGTAAGAAAGACTGTAACAAAGATCTCGTTCCAGAAAGGTCTAATTCGGCCTTGCAATAGACATTATTTAATAGTTGCCGCGGTTAGATGTCCCAGCAGATAGTCCGTAAAGTATGTAGAGATTAAAGTTTAAGATTGTAGACAGTCATATAAATACTTAAAACATAAAACCTGTTTTAAATACAATTTCATAATGTAGGGAAATATAATTTTTTCAATCGGAGTATTTACCCCGGAAGTACCTACCTTAGGAAGTAACAAAAAGATATTTCTACATTGGCAACATAGCAATATAGCTGGTAGTTTTTTCCCGGAAAATAAAATTTTGATAATGATAAGTCAAGTCGGAGACACGTACCTAACCAAACACGTAAGTAGGTCAAATTTCCTTAGCTGTTGGTAGGCATACCCATGTATTGTTTTTTTACATAATTCGATTAATTTTATCAAAATGAAACCATGGCTTATTATTATTCATTTCTACCTAGGTATTAGATGACTGGTGAAAGATTGTTTGTAGGTTATCAATTATCTTGGTTTTCTGCGACTTAAAATAGACGTGTCGCAACCACTGCACATGCGTGGAATTTGTTTTTGTAAACAGTGTAACCGGAATAAGACCAGTTTTGTGCACATATCTATTATCCTTCCAAAGAAATAAAACTTGAGTAACTATAGTTGCAGGCTTAGAGCATTTAGGCTGCAGGTGAGTACCTATAATCAATAATTAAATACCTACTTATTTATATAGCTATAATAGTCGGTTATTTGTATCTACTGATGTAGAATCTGCAAGTTTCTACTTGTTTCGTGTTACGTTGCTAAAGTGTATATTTCATATTTAAGATCATGTCGAATTGTAGGGAACGGGCAGGAATTGTGGAGCCAATATCTAATTGTGTTCCTAGTGTCCACTTAATTTGGCAACTACATAAGGTGCAATATCGTATAGCAAATTGAAAATGACTAGATATCTACAGTTTTATTAACCAATTTAGCCTGATATATTGATAGGTGTGTTCTTACGTATTATATATGGATTTAGCCTTGATTTAGCCAAGTAGTTGACATTGACATGAAACACAGGTGACAGCACAGAAAGCTTTTTATGCCGTACGAAGTATTTCGCTTCGCCAGTCGTGTCGTCCCTTTCAATTGCACAAGATTGGACAAGCAAAATTATAGCTTTTTGTAAAGAGGTCTTATATCAAGAGTCGATTATAAAAAACATATAGACGTCTTTACTTCACGCTATAACTACTATTATTATGTTTCCGTCCTTTGTGTTCGTTGTACCTAGATTATAAAAAACCGGGTTACAAATTAAAGTTCGTGACTAATTCGTGAATGTACAATAGGTATTTTCGTATCGAGCTATCAAAAGATTCTATTCTACGTGAGATACTTAACTACCAGAGACCTGTCAATTATTTTCTTAGGCATGACGAAGCCGATATGGCTTTGCCTTTCTGTTTATTAGCCTAAGGAAAACTGTTGAACTGTGGGAATGTTAGTAAAACCGGTGTGAATTGGCTTGTGGGGACGTGTCTGCTATGTGCTAAGATAAGGTAGCTAAAGGGTAGATATTAGGTGCGGCGAGCACAGAGCCATCTAGCCAAGGTATGTCTGTGCTTGCCTTAAAAATTGTTTGTTAGAAATAGCACTCCTAGGGTACTCGTACATATATTAAATAGTAGACTGCTGTTTTCATACTACTACTACGAGTAACCATTTCTTGTAAAATTCCAGAAATGGATGGCGTCTACGAGAACAGTGATATCGATGGAAATATAGAAGTAGTAGAACATGATGATTCTCGATACAGTACAAGTTTTCATCTTCCCAAGTAAATAATTATTTTTTAATTATACCTACTTTACTAACCTATTACGAAAACAATCAGGTTTAGTTCCTAGGCTGGTATTTGTTAAACCTACTAGGTATACCTATTTGTAAAAGAACATGTTTTATTCTATGAAAATAACCTATCTCGTCCTGCAATCGCTTACTTCACAGCCTCTGCAGTAATGTATATAGGTACCTACTATAATTATTCCAATTTATATAGTACTAATGTTAAGTCTGTGGGGTGCATTTTTGCAAAATTAGGTAAATACATTGATTTCGTGTGCAAATTCAACTAGAACTTATAGATTAAAGGTACCTAATTCTAGCGTTAAATATATAATATAAATAGGTATATAAAGTTTTGTCGATATCTACTCACCCAGCTACTGCCCCTTTTTACGCCGATTTAACTAATTAATGTTAAACAAGCGTATTATTTTAGTACGTGTAATGTGAAAAATATTTGTATAAAGGTTGATTTCTGCATGGGTTTTGATACAGAACCAGTTTTTCTAACTCTTAAGATAGTATTTGATTAAAACAGCTTTAATTACTTTTTCTTCTTTTCAAGTAAATTTTATCTTAAACTAACACTAAATCATGGTCACCGTATGCCTTTTGACATGCGCAGTAAGACATGCGACAACACGTCACATAGAGTAGGGTGACCAAATTGTATGCAAAAATCATTTTTTCTACTCACCATCGGAAAAATAATTATATTTTTTGGTGATAAACAGGCATCGGACAAAAGGTGCAGATGACGTAAAAATGACGTAATCTTGCACACAGGATGTTGGTATTTAAACTTCCGTGTGACATGTAGTAACAAAGTAGTATTAATGAACTAACAAAATAATCGTAAATAAATCCATGGAATTCATAATACTGGTAGGGGGATGTTAGTGAATAAAATATGTATTCACTTGATGTATGAGACTTGGTAACATACGAGGGCTGTTTGATAAATACCCGTGTTTAGAAAAAAACAACATAAGTTTGTATATGTGTATATTTATTTTTCTACATAGTCACCTTCCAGCTCTATACACTTGTTCCAGCGGTATTCTAGCTTTAATAAGTCGTCTAAAAAATAAGATTTCGGAAATTCGTCAAAATAGGCCTCCGTGGTGGCAATGACCTCTTCATTGGACGAAAATTTCTTTCCACCGAGTCATTTTTTTAAATTTGGGAACAGGAAGAAGTCACAGGGAGCCAGATCTGGGGAATAGGGAGGATGCGGCAGCAATTCATAATGTAATTCTTTTAATTTGGACTCTGCGATTCTTGAGGAGTGAGCTGGTGCATTATCATGGTGAAAGAGAACTTTTTTCTTTTTTAGATGTGGTCTCTTTTTTCTCAACACGGTATCAAATTCTTGCAATAAATTAGCGTAATATTGCCCGGTTATCGTTCTTCCTTTTTGTAAATAATCAATATGGATGATTCCCTGCGAGTCCCAAAAAACAGTCGCCATGACCTTTCCAGCCGATGGAACGGTCTTTGCCTTCTTTGGAGCCGACTTCCCCGGCAAAATCCACTGTTTGGACTGTTTTTTCCATTCTGGGGTATAGTGGTGTATCCACGTTTCATCAACAGTCACAAAACGCCGGAGGAACTCACCCGGACTACTTTCGTACTTATCTAAACAGTGCCTTGAAATTTGCTTCCGGGTGAGCTTTTGTTCCTCGGTGAGCAAACGCGGCACCCACCTCGCCGAAACCTTCTTCATGCCCAATTTGTGTTCTAAAATGTTCTGCACGCGTTCAATCGAAACATTTGCAATGTCAACAATTTCTCTAAGTTTTATTCGGCGATCGCTCAATACAATATTTTCAATTTTTTTCACCATATCATCTGTGGTCACCTCAATAGGACGTCCCGGACGATCTTCATCAAAGACGGACGTTTTGCCTCGTTTAAATTCATTGTACCAATATCTAATGGTTGTCTTAGAAGGAGTATGATCCTTGTAAACAGCTTGCATGCGTACTTTTATTTCATCACAAGAATTTCCCTCCAAAAACAGGAAACGAATTACAGAACGATACTGCTCTTTCTCCATTGTTGCAATAACAACGCGAATACCGTCATACAAAAGCCGTTAAAAGAAAAAAAACAAAAGAACGCTGTACTTTTTTTTTTCATTATATGGCCCTAAAGGATGCCTAAAAAAGTTTATATACATATTTTCAGCCAGTAATAAGAATAAAGTTTAAAAAAAAACAAAATACCCGACTGCACACTAAAAAAAGAGTAAAACAAGCCACACAATAATATTGATCAATCAAATGCTAAAAACTAATTATGTAATACCGTTTAAACAATACCTATATTAAAATACACTACAATATGTGTTCGTAATCGATAGTTAAATAAACAGAAACTTATTTTGAATACAAATTTACTGAATATAATTTATAAATGTTGATGGAAAGCATCGCAGGCGGGGACCAACAGAGGCTTATTTATAGTCATTTCGGTTGTGCACCATTTAGCAGAATTTTCGTTGGTGGCGGTCAAGGTGGTCCCCGCCTGCGATGCTTTCCATCAACATTTATAAATTATATTCAGTAAATTTGTATTCAAAATAAGTTTCTGTTTATTTAACTATCGATTACGAACACATATTGTAGTGTATTTTAATATAGGTATTGTTTAAACGGTATTACATAATTAGTTTTAGCATTTGATTGATCAATATTATTGTGTGGCTTGTTTTACTCTTTTTAGTGTGCAGTCGGGTATTTTGTTTTTAATAATAATTCTTTTATTTATAACTTTTAGCTGTTTTTATTTAACGAAAATGTTGTAGATGTAGAAGACTATGTATCTGTAAGTACTATTTTAAATTATTTCGACGACATTTGGCTCTAGATTACGAGTGATGTTACTTAAGCTCCCTCTTAATAATTATTATTATATTATTAATTAATATGAATAATTTAAGAAAGAACCAAAAAAAGAACGGAAGAACGAGTTAATTAATTAGAAAGAACGAATAAATTTAAAGAGAGAAACACGAAAGAAAAAGAACGAGTTATTTATACTTTATAAGTTTCGCGTCAGACGACGAAGTATCGAAAAATCGCTATTTAGAGACGACCGTCAACGACGTGTGCCCTTATGCGTGTGCCCGCATTCGGGCTGTATACTCGAGCATATCCCCTCCGCACCGCGCCGCGCGCCGCATGCCAGGCCACGCCCTATCTTTTGCTTGCTAACGCATGAGTTGCTTTGCGTTGACGCAGAATTAACATGTTCCCGTGGAATTTTGAGAAAAACGTATCCTATATTAATTACTCCCGTGATTGAAATGAATCTAATGATACCGCATACATATTTTTGTTGTTTAAAGGGAAATTTAGAAAAATATTATTATGTCTTTATCCCGTGGGACTTTTATGATAAAATGTATCCTATGACACTCCCGTAATCAAGACAAATCTAACGATACCTCATACATCAAAATCCATCAAGCCGTTTAGGCTACAGGAGGTCACAAAGGAACAGACATACATACATACTTACATACACTCCCTCAACATTACCCTCCCTCTTTGGCAGTCGGGTAAAAAAGGGTATTTATCAAACAGCCCTCGTAAGATACGATTATTTGAAATTAATTAGGACTGAATAAATCTGTGGAAATGGCAACTGTTTTTGCATATTCACCATCAATGCATTTTTTTATGAAATTTCGAAAGTTTTCATTTTGTAGTTGCACCCAGGGTATGTTTGCTGCTATCATGAAATTTGTAAGGTTCATATTAAATTCACTTTGCCCTTTTTTTTCTACGTTTCCGACATGTTTGGTTGTCTCCAAATGTCTTTTAACATTGCTAACCTTCGTTGGTATATCTTGATTACAGCAAGAGCAGTATACGTGTTTGTCATGTACCTCCAAAAACGGAAAATTGCCACAATATTCGAGTAAAGATGACAGTTTACAGCAGTTTTTTATACATTAGTAAATATACATTTTAACTAAATACAATCGTGAAACATAAGAACAACGATGCTAATTTATTCTTCAACTGATTGACAATGTGTCAGTCAAAAACGTACTTACCTACTCATTTCAAGTGGCGATATCGTTTAATAACGAGGTTGATAAATAGATAAGTAGTAATTGTTTATGACAATCATAAATACTATTTAAAATCATCCTATAAGTGGTTTGACGTCATAGGCAGTGGTTTGACGGCTTTTTGTCCGATAACTGGTGATAAATAATGAATGATTAACATAATTAGCTTCACCTACGAAATGTGTCATGCCTTGCTTTCTTGCTCCACGACCCCGAAATCATCCTTTATGTCAAATGAATATTTTTTTTATATATAGATAGGTGTGTTCAGTTTGAATTACCTACACCAGAGCTTCTTGAAATAATAGTTTACTAGAATCTATAACTTCAATTTTAGGAAATATTTTGGATTAATAATAGGCACAAAACAACGGACGAAAAACAGTATTGAACATGATACCAAGGCAGAATTGAAGATACCGAGGAATGAAGAAGATATCACTATAATAGGACCTACTGCTGCAGTAAGAAAGGAAATGAACATTAGTACTATTAATACATATTAACGCAAACGACCTATGTAAATGTAATGAACCCAACTTATTCAGGGGTACTTATAAAGTTCCTGGCGTACGTAACGTGATTTTACTAAGGACGAAATGGGAAGGGATATTTTTAAAATATTGCGGCATACAAAATGTATCCGAAAGTTCACAAGTTCACAGACGCGGAGACGGGACTGGACCGTGATTGACTACCACCACCGCCGTCCCGTCTTCAACCAGTCCAAGTCCTAATCACGTTACGCAGGCATAAAACGACCTTAAATGAAATTCCGACCCACATACGACTATGATCGGTGCTGTTTGATACTTAAATACTTACTAATATTACCTTAATGTGTGAATTCTTTGAACTACCTCATGTTGCCTGCATCTGGAAATCCATAATACTCTCCGTAATGGAGCTCTCGTTTTTAAATAAACTAATACAGTTTTTTTGTAGAGCGTGAAGGCTGCAAAGCGGCTAATCGATGCGTTAGTTGTCTCGTCGCGCCTGAAATCGAAGCCTACGCATTTCATTTCAATACCCATGAATAAGCCAGATATCAAGGCCAATTTTACACGGTTTAAGGTAGGAGACGATAACACTAATTTAATTTTGAGTACCTTCTATCCTAAGAATATCCTAATCCTATTTAGAAACATTCGTTCGTAAGTAACCGAATCGCATTCGTGAAAATTCATATAAAATTACACATAAATCGTACATTTATTGCAAATACGAAAATGTGTCTTATGTGATTTGATACGAGTATCATACAATAATGCCATGCAACATAATTTCCCTGTTTATAATATATGTTTGTTTAATCAAATTATTTCTAGTGATATAATTTTATATCATAGGTACCTACTAGCTTTTCCTCGCGACTTCATTGGCCGGCCATGCCCGCCTGTATACGAGTAGTATGTCATTTCTCGTAGCTCAGACTCCCTGCATACCAAAATTCAACTCAATTGGTTCACCGGTTTAAGCGTGAAGATGTAACAGACAAGAGTTACTTTCGCATTAATAATATTAGAATGGATTTATTTTGTAGGTACCTACTTTGTTGTAGACGAGTATGTTCCGTACAAAGTGGCATAAAACGTTGGGACCGGTACATATATATATTTACAGGGTTGGGCAGATTAAGTGTCCTAGCCTTATATCGTATATTTTTTCTTAAGTAATCCTACTTTTTACCGTATATATATGTTTTTAAAAAGGCAATATATTCGGCTTTATGATCGCTAGACTTCAACTGGATTTTTATTTTCTATTGTTTTCAACAATGGACGCGAAACGTGAGCTCGTTGTCGATTTGTTCGTGAAACATTTTCGCCCTTGCGAGATATTAAGAAAGCTGAAACATTTAAATTTCAATGCAAGGTTCATATCGCGCACCATCAAGCGATTCAGGAAAACAGGGTCTTCCCGAATCAGGCCCTAACCTGGACGCAAACCATCTGTCAGTATCAAAAGTGGTCAAAATGTTCGTGAGCGTATTAGGCGAAATCCGGCTCAGAGTGCAGGTAAACTCGCGAAAGATATGTAAATATCCCGACGATCCATGAGTCGTATATTGCGACATGATCTTAGATTATAAGCCTACAAAAACAAAAATACGGATTAACGGACACCCAGAAAAAGCTAGAGTCACAAAATGCAAGGAGCTACTAGCATGGCACGAGGGTGATGACATTATTTTTCGGATGAAAAACGTTTCTATTGCAAGATAGCCACAATCAACAAAGTGATCGTGTGTATGGCGTATCATTGAGGGACATACCAGTGGACAAATTAGCTGTGCAGCGATTTCAAAGTGCGTCGGCTGTCATGGTTTGGGCTGCAATATCGCCTGGAGGCAAATTACCACTGCTGTTCATCGATCGAGGAGTCAAAATCAACCAAGATTACTATATTCAGAACGTATTGCAGGGTCATTTATTAGAAAATGCCCGAAAGTTATATGGGAGTGATTACTTTTGTTTTCAGCAAGACAGTGCCCCATCTCACAAAGCCAAACGCACTCAAGACTGGTGTCGAATGAATTTGACGGACTTTATACCTTGGCAAGAATGGCCTTCTTCGTCACCAGACTTGAATCCGTTGGATTTTTCAATATGGGGATTTATGCTAAGTAATATAGGGAGAACACACGACATGAATTTAAATTCATTCAAGCATCGGTTAGTGAAGATATGGAACGATATTCCAGATGAGGTAGTGCGTGCCGCGTGTAACTCCTTCTATGGGAGAATGCGAAAAGTAATTAAAGCCAATGGAGAGAAATTTGAATTAATGAATTATTTTAGTAATTTACAGTTACTGTTTTATATATTTACTAAAAAATATTTGAAATCTATGGAGTTGTTGTCATTTTATGAAAATTTTAAAGTAGGACACTTAATCTGCCCAACCCTGTACATATAAGCGTAGCGCGTACCGAAATGTGCCAAGGGAAGTGTTAACTAGTACATTTATTTCAGGATGTTATTCTCCGTGATTGTCAAAAATGTGGGTTAGATGGATCCATCTTCATTGAGCCCAGCAAACTCCATCTGACAGTGGGAGTCATGTGTTTAACGGATAATGAGGAAAAGCTGTTGGCTGCAAACCTGCTTACAGAGGCTAAGGAGAGAGTTATCATGTAAGGCTTTTTAGTATAAGTAGGTACAGCACTGGTACAGTCAAGTGCAAAAATACGTACCGAAAGAATCCTTTCATAAATACGTCCTACAACCTTATTAACTGTACAATAGAGTTGCTCGGCACATAATATATTTTTGAAACTTTGGCAGTGAACGAATTTTTACAATTGACTGTACAGCTGGACTGACTCTCGGATTAAAAGTGGCCCATCTTACCGTTAGGCCAAAAATGCTTCTTATTCTATTTTAATGGCTGCTTTTAAGAGTATTCTTATAATTTTTCAGGCCTTTCCTTAAAGATCATTTGCCTTTAAAAATTAGAATTAAGGGCTTGTCTTGTATGGGTAACAACACAAAAAAAGCGAATGTCCTTTATGGTAACGTTGAAGAACACGAGTCTACACCAGGAATTCTTCAGCTAGTATCTGATAAAATTGTAGATTTTTATAGCAGAAAAGGTGAGTAGATAGTTGTACAAATTTCTGTACATTTGGTAAGCCAAATGGATGATCCTGATGATAGCGACTGTACAATTACAGTCGCCATCAGATACATACGAGTGGCCAAGGCGGTCACACATATCTGAACAATACTTCTATTGTCAAGGCGATAAGGTGCATGTTCAGATATTTTTGAGTACCTTGGTCGCTCCGAAATGTATGATGGCGACCGTATAAATGATTCGTTTTAAGGCTTGATTTATTTAAATTGTACATTTACAACATATAGCAGATAATTATGGAATGACAGTCTTGATTTATAGATGATCCCAAGTGATGTTTTGCAGTTACATACAGCTTTGAGTTACTTGATAAAATATCTCTCTCTATTTTTTAAGGTTTGATGAATAAAAACGAATTCGGTCGAGACAGCGTCAAATTGCACGTAACGCTTCTGAATACAAGGTACAAGAGCAAATCATCGCAAGATGTCAGAGTAAAGAATAAAAGGATTCCATTCGATGCTTCGGACATCCTTGATAAGTTTGGTGACATAGACTTCGGTATCATAGAACTTACAGAAATTCATTTGTCTCAGATGGGTGCCATTGGGCCTGATGGGTATTACGAATGTACTTCAAACATATATATTTAAATGTTAATCAAATTATAATTACCTATAGTGCAATATTATACAACTTTATATTTATAAGGGAATGGGTACAAATAAATTATTAGTTATAACAATAATCGAAGTTTCAATGTAGGTACCTGACAAACAAAACTTGAATCGAACTTTGTATTTTTCGTAAACAATGCGAGTCCAATATAGGCTGTTGGCGCCAGTATTGCACGAGGAACCAATCATGCTGATTTCAAAGGTGTCAAGTGTTGTGCATTTGTTGGTAAATATTCAATTTATAACATTATGGTTTTTGAATTAAGACCTAAGTGTCTATCATTGGTGTCTGTCAGCTTAAAGTGTCCAACATTGGTGCCATCACTCTAACTTCAACGCTAGCGGGCCTCATCTTCACCCTTTCATTAATGAATTAGAGTCCTAGGGAGTTAACAGTTAGTGTTTAGGGGAGTTTTCAAAATTTGGTACACCCAATTAGCGAAAGTTAAAAAATAATAAAATCACTGTCAGTTTCGTGACGACAAGCATGAAATCTTTATGAAGATCGACTTTTTGCCTTTAATTAGGTTGTAATATCGATTGAAGTTTATAAAATGAACAGCAAAACCAAGTTTTTATCGAAATGTAATGCTTAATTGTCGTCACGAAACTGACGGTGATTTAATTTTTTTAACAACTTTCGCTAATTGGGTGTAACAAATTTTGAAAACTCCCTTAGTATCACAGCGCACTTTTCATACATTTTGTCATACATTTTGTTGCTAAAGTATTGGTATTGATAATTCAAACAAACAATGCACTTAAGTACTTATTTAAAATGTTTTGTCTGGTCTTGACATATTGAACAAGTTAAGGGAATTCACTTAGCTAAGAAATTCTTGTTATCGCGTTTCAGCTTTTTTATTTCTAATTCAATAAAGTCTCCAAGTGACAGAGAAGTTTTATATCGTACGTGTCTCTGCAACTTATGGGTTCCTTGCGCGATGGAATTTTTAGTAGCTCCGATATAAAACCTTTACGCACTCTGCCTGGAATAAAAAAAAATCTGCAAGTTACCGCTGACTTACAATCCGTATGCTCCTATAGCCCTTGGGCCTGCCTGTTTTGGCTGCAGTAATATTTACTGCAATGAAATTCGATTTTTCATTAATTGGTGAACGAATGGACTTAATTTGTTTCGTCTAATTTTGAAACAAATTAAATTGTACTTGAGTAAATTTATTTGTAAAATCATGTAACATTAAACAAAGTGTAATAAATATTCTACTTTATTTCTGATTCAATTGAAAACAAATTTAACTCGTATTTTTCTTGTACGGTCGGCCTTATGAAGTTTCTACTGGCCAGCTACCGTAAACTGGGTTTACTTTGATTCACAGGGTAACATTAGTCGTCAACTTTTGAAGTATAAAGGTACTTTTAACATTCTTTATTATATGTTTTTACATGTAGCATGAAACCCACATTACTAAACTCTTAAACTCGCGTTAATAAACCAGCCATATCTAGTAAAAAAATAGGTGAAAGAAACCCCAGTTTATGGTACTTTTAGCAGGTTTTTCCTTATTGGTAATGTAGTCATAGCGTGTTTAATTGGCGAGGATGTTTATTCTGAATTAATACACTTATTAGGAATAACTTAATCCTCATACCGCAATCCGCATACGAAGCGTTTTATGGCAATTATAATTTTCAACTCTAGATATTGGAAGTTAGTTAAAGTTGAGAATCAAATTAAAAAAACGACATGTAGTATAGTGCGTGAGATTTTAGAAGAACCTTCGTAATTTAGAAAAAGACTTCGGTTATCAGCGGTAACGTACGAAGTTGACACTGCCTTTCTGTTTTCTTAACAGCTGATAAAACTTTTTGAAGTTAACGTTAAAAGTTAAGTGGACAATTAGCATCAACATAAAATAAACCCTTATCTAAAGGCACTTAAATTAAATTTCGCTAGATAACTATATTGCGATTAGACTTATTGTCATAATTTGAATTAAATGGAATCAGAATTTGGATTTCGACCAGAGGTAAATTTTAAAACAGAATTTCATCTCACCATGTATTTTCTTCATTCATCTCATCACTTCTGGATGAAATTATATAGAGCTGAGAATACCTAAATTTAATAAATAGTGTTTTTGGTCTCTTTCTCTGTGGCGTTTCAAAAGGCATAGACGGAGATTTTTGGTTGGCTTCGTTTAAAATTCTTTTTAAAGTACTTTTTGAAATGCCTGTTGCTTCTATCACCCGGTCTTGAAGTTTATTAAAATATTTACAATTATCAAAATATTTATATACATTATATACAATTTCCCGCGATTGACTATTTACAAATATAACCTTTTTGAAACGTGTCTCCATTAAAATCATTTTTTTTTCAATATCTTAGGAAATAATAACGATATATTCGTTATGGTGGTATTAACTCCTCTATATAGTTCAAGACGAGAAAAACGGCTGCACTCTTTGGGTGTTGGATTGGCACTAATTCGTCAACCAAAGTAATTGAAATTGTAATTTTCTATTACACGACTACGTCCGATTATAGCCGAGAGCCGAAGGTTCTTCTAAGATCTCATGGACTGTAAAGGGTTATTAAAATGTATTTGCTGCAATATTTGACATTTTAATTTGTCACCGTTGAAATTGAAATTCTTACAAACCCCACCAAGAGTAGGGTGATTATTAAGCCGGTTTAAATGGCTTAAGCGCGACGCGGGCCCAAGCCGATCTCAATGACGGTAATCCCATGCCTTATGTTGCCATTGCTAACAGAGGACTGACGCAAGTTTCTCCAGTGTAACACCGCACAAGTATTAGAAGTTCTTACTGATATGAAAAAATAAATCCCGCTGAGTTGCTTGCCGTTAATACATAATATATATAATATTAAGATCGATCGATTGACGACCGGTCTGGCCTAGTGGGTAGTGACCCTGCCTACGAAGCCGGTGGTCCTGGGTTCGATTCCCAGTCGGGGCATTTATTTGTGTGATGAGCACAAATATTTATTCCTTAGTCATGGGTGTGCTCTATGTATTTAAGTATTTACAATGTATCTGTCTATTATATATATCGTCGTCTAGTACCTACAACACAAGCCTTACTGAGCTTACCGTAGGACTAGGTCGATTTGTGTAAAATTGTCCCGAGATATTTATTTATTTATTTATTAAGGAGGTGTAAGGAGGTGTCGGGTTAGAACCTTCCCATTCATAAACCACAACGCAATCAAAATAAAACCAATAAAAACCGGCTAAGAGCATGTTGGACCATGCTCAGTGCCCAGTGTACGGTTCCGAAGTTTTCGGTCAAGTTAAAAAAATACTCGAATTGGATTTTTTTTTCTCAAATATGAAAAATATATCTTCCTTTTTACAGCAGATAAGCTGTCAAAAATAAAACCTCCTCAGGTCCTCATAGCAATTGAATGAAGAAACACAGAAATAGATTTGGATATTTCACCATTCGCATTTGAAACTTCTCCAAATCTCTTGTCTGTCGTTAAAAAAATTAACCTGTTTGGTAAGGTTATCTTTATTGTATGAATGTCACATCCATAGCGAGTATTTATTCATTAGTCATATGATCATATTATCACTCTTCGTGTCTTGTCGCAAATTGTGTGCTTTCCAAGCTTCTGAAAAGAGCGCGTTGAATATGAGCCCGTCTGATTTTGCTGAGCAATCGGAATAATAGGCCTTATTCTAGTTTACAGAGGTATGGACTTTATCGGCCGCTTTAACCCGCAGATGGCGTTTGACTTAACAAAAGGGAAAATCGGCTGATTTATGGTCGGTTTGAAGCATACGCATATTGTTATGTTGGTTTCCGTTTACCTTTGAAGCCGTAAACGAAGCCTAGCCTAGCTAGAAGACTAGTCCTGGCCGTTTGCTAAAAAGCATCGGAATAATCATTAGCATAGAGGTGAGATGTACAACTTTTAATTAGTAGGTGAAGAAACTCATTGATAAAGGTTTAGTCTCCTGGAAATGAGGTCAGATGGAAGCAGCTTTTGTATAAAATACATACATTGGACCTTAGGTATATTTGGATTAGATTGCGATGCAGGCGAACAAAAGAGCATAGGCAAAAAACCCCGGGACAAATCCTAATAAGATGGTTGGTTACCCGTTTACTGTCACGGTAAATTGAGGTAAACGACGTTCTTTAGTTTCGTTTTTTTAGTAAATTCAACATACTTACACAGGGTAGCTTTTGGGGTAGCTACTTATGGCACGCTTATCTGCCTAACGTAGATGTACAGGACTAAGTTTTAGACAAGCCTTTGTTGTGAGAATTGTGAGCGATTTATATTGACGTCTGCTTCTTTGAACTCGATTGAAACTAAAAAATCGGTCTGTAGGTAGTTCGATTAGTTAAAATAAGTTACAAATATTTTTGTAGTGGTACTTACATACTTAGTAGGATTAGTAGCCAGGTTTAGAAGCACCATAATTTCAAAATATGGGTATTTATTTTTTGTTGTGCACTGATTTTCGGAAGTCATGTCAGAGAGATACATATCACAGAATAATAATTATGCAGTGAGCTAGAAGATTCCGTAGCTTTCCTAGCTCTGCGTCACGAAAACCCAATTCCAAACCTCTACCAAGCTCCTAAAGTTACCCGTGTAATTATGGTCTCAAACAAAGTGTTGCTATCATGGATCGTATAGTCACACATTATGCTGGTTAACTTAGCGATGTGTTGCTAAGTGATGGTAACGTCAGCCAGGAAGCGGGCGGGGTGGCTCGGAGGTTGGGAGGCTCGGCGCGGCAGTAGCGGCCCGTTGCCTACGCGACGCGCTTGTCAGGACACCTTGCGTACCTACACTACGCGATGCTAGCCTTCACGAACACAGTGCGCGGCTAGAGGATTTTACATATTTCAACCAAAGAGTTGTGAAGACGTGGTGAGTTATAAAATATTTTATTAAATAAAATATCTATTTTAAACTTATTATGTTATAAGTAGCTTCAAGTCAAGGCTTATAGGCTCTCTTGATTGCAGATTACAATCTTATAATAATGTATGGAACAAATTAATTAGGTACTAATATGACCACACCGCTAGTATTTAATATAGACTCAAATATTTATAATTTATAGCAACGGCCTATATTTTTAGTTAACGATGCATATTATTTGAAGTCACATTATACAAAGAAAGAATTGTTAGACAGAACCTGTGATTTAGTGTAAAGATCCTTTAAATAAATGTTATAACGGGGAACGAATGATGAGGAAAAGGGGAGCCGGTGTGGCGCGTGAAATAGTAAAATAAATCGTGGCTAACAGCGTATAAGGCGTAAAGCTTATTTCCCCTAGGTCAGCCTTTTCAGACGTTACATCGTAATATCGAGGGGTCATTAAACTAGTGAGCTTTGAACAAAAGTTAAATAAAACATTTTAAATCGTTTCAGGTATTTCTTGTCAGGTATTCATATTCTTTGTTTCAACTCTTTAATAACATAACGAGATTATAATACAACGACGCTGACAACCCGTTTTCCTGAGCGTGTAGTGTTACAAAATCATAAGTTGCGTAGTAGTAAGGTTTCACAAATATTTGTCTTGCTTTACTGTCGGTAATGTAAACTATATTTTACATTTAATCGATTGCGACTCTGCGTTAAAGAACTCTTGGTTAAAGTTTAACAAAAGTGTTTAATTAAAACATTAGTGGCATGGATTTAGGATAGAGAGTCGCGCAGTTGTGAAGAGTTCGTTATTACGTGATTCAGATTTATGGGTTCGTACTCGTAGCGCCGTAGCTCCTCGTAGAGGGCTCGTGGCAAGACGACAGTAATTACACACCGGAACTAAGCTCGCTCGGCTCGGAATATAAGAGGAGTCCTTTAAAAAATGAAACATATAATACAAACTAGTGCTTGATTTGCGATGAGTCTTTGGAAATGGAAAGTTATAATATTGTTTTCAAAGAGTATACAAGCCAATAGTTCCTATGTATTAAGTAAAGCAAAATAGCGAATTCAAATCAATTCGAAAACGATTTTTAAACCAGGATTAAAAAATACTAGATCAGAATTTTATAATATTTAGTGAGAAGTAGATATAAGTACCGACACTCAATTTCTGCAGGTTATACTTAATTATATAAATAGCAAAATACTTCATTGTAGTTCGTATTGAACGATTAAATGTTTTAATCAATCAACTATTACTGAATAACGGTTTTTTTAATCACCTACAAAACAAGTAGGAGGTACTCCATTTCTCTGTAAGTACTGTATATTTTAAAGTATTTCTGAATCGATTTTGATGATTCTGTTTTTATCTTTGAAAGCAGTCGGTTTTTGTGTGTAAATTTTTACATGTCTTATTAATTACCTATATAAAGTCGGTTATTCGGTAGTATTATTTTATGAGGTAAATACATTGTATTAAGAAAACAGAACCTAACGTTATTATCTGATTATTCTTAAATTGCTTCTACGTGCTAGGAGCCAGGATAATGACGACGCTAAAGCTGAAACCATATTTCTTGTTTATGTATCCTTGTCCGAATTTTGGGAAATTCGGGTACATTAGGGTCTCGCACTCGCACGATGCCAACTGTTATCCTGTTCGCATGACGGCACTGCGGAACTCATTTAGAGACTGTGTTTATCGGATTCATCTATGGTTTTATAATTTCACAACATTGTTTAACGAAATACTTTTGAATCCCTCATCCTTTTTTTGTCGCAAGTATTTTAATGTACTCAAAATTATTTGCCCTTAGAGCATGACGTTGTTCGGTAGTAGGCCTTGCGTTTTGTAAAGTGGTAGCTGGACTTTACAGAAAGCTAAGAGGCGGCCAATTAATTACAATTATTTTCGCCTTGTTTACATCGGTGACTTTTAATCGTCTGTTGCCAAAAAAATCATTGCCATTAAAATAAATTAGTTCCAAGGGCTAAAAAAGAACTTGTCAGGCTTTAAATGTACCTATAAGTATTAGTCGTCGAATTGAAAATTTAAAGCGCATTGTTGCGCATTAGCGTAAAATACAGATCAAGATTTGTAGAAGATTTGGACTGATTTGACTGTTATTATACGTCATGCTCCCTGGCGGGACCACCTCATCTTTAATAAACATAAACGCATCAGAAAATATTTACAGTATGTCTACATAATTCTAAGACCATATATTATATAAGAATTCTACATGCCTAGTATCCTTGTAAACCTTGTCGTAAAGTGGCCCCGCCGCAAAGCATCGTCCCAGCCGAGCCACCATGATATTTTTCTTACCACACGTACTATTTACACGTAACTGCCACCAAATAATTCTACATTAATTCTTCATGTATTAAGGTTACTATATAACTCATTTTATTTTGAAATCATGACGTTACGTTAGTTAGTTCTACAGGAAGCTCAACAAGGCGTGTGTTGTAAATACTACACGAGGTATGTATAATATACAGGTACAGTAGAGGGAGTACGAGTATAAGCAATTAAACATATTGTGACCGTCCATGGCTAAAGGTCCCTTATGGCAGGTATTGAGTTAAGCACAGATCCTAAATCTACATTAAATAAGCTATCTTATACAAAAAAAATCATGACTCTAAGTCCCATACTTTTTTTTATAAAAAAACATTAAACTTACACATGCTAAAACTGCACTTGTGAGAAATCGTCAAAAGAAGTTTGAAACTAGTTTTAAGTGTGTTCCCATTGGAAGTTACATAGATTATGATTGATTTCGTATCTCAAGGGTTTTTTCTTTGGAACCCAGTTATTGTTTATTTAATGTGACTTCTAGATCATGAAAAAATAGCCTTTGAAAATAGCAACACGCTCATATGGACGAAACTTACTTTTCCTTTAATATGTTGTAATCAGAACCATTTTATATAGTAGAACATATTTGAGCTTACATTTTAGGATAGAAACAAAAATCACATAGGCTACGAATTATTTTTTTAAAATTAAAATGTGATTATTATTATCAGTTACATCTTTCCTAGAACAATAACAAATTTGGTATAGTATGTTCTAAATTATATTTTAATCAGTCCACAGGAGTATCACAAAAGTCTTATTATTATTCTACAGGTCACACTTTTTTATTTATACACGATCAAAGTTACGTAAAAATCACAATTTCGCTCCCATACATTTGAGAAAAGGGCCCTTATGACCAACCATAGACAAAACATATTGATAATTACAATACGGCACAATATTAACATAATTTATTTGCTAATCTTGTATCAAAACAGCAATCCGAAGAAAAAATGTTTTTATAAATTTTCTAAAAATATTGATCTGTTATGAGTAATTTTCATTTAAAGTTAACATTAAATAATCCACATAGTACCCTAGTGATCCCGAAAGCCGAACGAGACCACAATATCTGTGCTGTTAACAGTCCGTTACCACTAAGGAACCATTCATAAATCACGTAAGGACATTTTAGGTGATTTTTGATCCCCCTCACCTTCCCGGGTAGGGGTGTGTATGTTGTCAAAAATCACGGTCAGACCCCTTATTTCTCATTGTTGGAATATGAAATTATTGCGATAAATGGAACTACTACCAATTTATTTGACTGATCTCCATTACATCAAAAGCCTGGAAAATGAGGATTTTCGGCCAAGTGGGTATATACGGCCGAGCGAGCGTGAATGAAATTTGCAAAATCACAACTAACTGTTTGCTATGACACCCGCCATCTTTGTCTCAGTATGGATAATCAACGAAAAAAAAGTTACTTTGCAGACCTAGGCCTTTATATGAAATTCCATTTCCGTCCCCTTCACTTGCCGCGCTAAAAAAACCATACTTCCGAGTCTATTATAAGGAATGTAAAGACGATATTTCATTGCATGTTTGAGAAAACATCATTTCGTATTCGGTTCCTGTGGCCGAGTTCACCACAGTAGCTACATGTAGGTAGGTTTTTTACGTTTTGTAGGTAATACATCTAGTGCAGAAGCCGTCTAGAGATGTTTTGAAGTCAGTCGAAAAATGTAGTACCTACACGTAAAGTAAAATTTAAAGTGATCGTAGGTACTTAGGTACCTAAAGCCCTTTTTGTTATTATACTTATGTATATAACTTAAACTTGTTTATAATATCAGATATGAGTCCCATGGATTTGCACGCATTTATAGGCTGCAGTGACTGTTTAGGTACCATTAGGACGGCCGTATCCTTGTTTGCCACTGACATAGTGTACAAAATAAGTAAAATTTGTAAACAAATACTTGTAAACAATTTTAATTATTTTATCTTTTTCATTTTTGTATGCAATTTCCCATAAGGGACCTTTTCTACTAAACTTTGAACTCAATTTTAATAAAGAAAGAATTAACGTACACATCTGACACCAAGGTACAAACATACCCCTATATGTATATATTACTATTTTACATAGAACTAAAAAATGATAATTTTGAAGGGTTTTACGAAAATGCCAATATCTCCGTAACTAGAAACTGCCATAAGGGACCTTTTCTTATGGACGGTCACATATAGATGACGTCCAAAACCAGGATCTAATTCGTGATACTTATATACAACAAATAAAAGCCTTTGTCAGGGTTCGAACTCTGCTGCTTCGTCGGCTACTACCGACTACTGACTCACGTACCGTCTTATGTTTTCACCTAATTGATCGGATTATACCAGCATGGGCGCAACTTGTTGGCTTATCGAATAGTAATACAAATATTATGTGTGTGGTGCCCTAATCCTAAAAGCCTAAATCCAAAAAAAATATAATTAAGATATAAATCACTGAAGAAAAAGTAAAAGAGACAAGGCTAAACCGTCAAAATAAGATGACGAATCAAAAAAAATCTTGATGAAATACATTGTCACTTTTGTTATGTTGACCGACAATGTTTACGACACGAGTGCTCGACTTCACGGCCACTCGGGACGGCTTGTGTGTATCAAAGCTGTCCACGTAATTCCTGGCCAAAAACTAGCCACCATCTCCTACGTCACTCAGTAGATGTAGAGCGAATTAAATAAGTAAATAATTAGACAAGTACACGCTACAAAAAACGTTTTCCTTTGTAATTACATCGAACGTCCAAAAGAGTGGAATTCATAAGAAGCATATGTAATCGTATTTTACGTACATAGGTATTTAAGTGCTTAAAACTTAAAATGGATATACTTATTCTAAAGGTAGTTTATCTCACTAACCTACGTATAATTAATATAATACAGCACCGCACCGAGTTTACTTAGAACTAACGAAATTTCCACCGCAATAGAGCTTTCATTCTGCGACGCACAATGTAATCCCCACTTATGTTCCGTTTATTTTAAGAGAACACCCCGCTCATTACTAATCTTTTTAATCCAGCTTTATTGTTGATATTTTTGTATCTGTGTACGCTTCCTATATATAGTCATATAAATTGAACACCCTTATCTACCCACCACAATGTGTTAGCGACAGTTATTTAAGTAAGAACAGAACACTTGAAAAGGATTAGATATGGATGATAGGGATCTACCAAGAAATACGAATATCGAAATTAACTTATCTCATACTAAACAATATTTAATAAATATTCAATGCGAAAAATCCAGCTCGCAAATGTAATGCGCGAGATGGCTCCATGGGAGCATGGAATTAGAAACTGTTTCTAATCTAAAACTCGCATGCTATCTCATTTCAGCAAGCTCTGCATAAAATGTTTACTATCTCAATTGTAAAATCATTGTAAAAGATCTGGCGAAGGATATATTGACACGTTTGTTGATTGTCAACAATCAAAATTCTGACAAATACATGTCTACAAGTAAAAGCAAGATGATCACCGCCAAACACCGGGCAAATCTGAACTGACGTTTTATAGTGCGAGGACAAATTAAATTAATTTGATTACTTGATATCGATAAAAATGACCTACAACCTTTGGGTAATTGTCAGTTTTCCATGAAAATGAACGATCTTTTCCGACTTAAAAAAACAAAAATTTTTACACACAGGCAGAACAACGTGACTTAAACAAGTTTCATACTTGTACCTATTCAGCGTAAATCTTAATACTTACCCAAGACATGCTATGCGAAGTAATTATAGTATGAATTAAATTTATTTAGGTAGAATTGTATCCCAATTTACTTGTTCAATGATCGCTCGTGCCTGCGCGCTGATAAGGCCGCATTTGTATTCACAATGGGTGCTCCTCGCAGTTGGACTTGCGGAACCGGGAGCTCGTTCCCATTCCCCCACTTAGCATTGCACGAGCCTTAGTATGACATTTATCATTTTTGCAGGCTGTTTAAACATTATGTAGTTTGATGAAACTTGGTTTATTCAAGGACTTGTAAGAATGGAATTTCCCCCGAATCAATCGGAGTCCGAAACAAGAAATAATGAAAACCACTTCCGGTTTCCCGTCATAGTACCTACCTCTGAGTTTCTAACTCTTAGGCGTCGTCCACTGGCCGTTATTTAATTGAATAATTATCATACTGGTACAATAATTCTGCTCTATATTTTAGAAAGTCGAATGGGAAAACCGCCTAGGCGTGGTTCGCCGTTAAGTCATACTTAAAAAACCTTGATGACCGGTCTCAGGTCTGGCCTGTAGTGGGTGTCACCCTGCCTCCGAAGCCGACGGTCTTGGGTTCAAATTCCAGTAAGGGCATTTATTTCATGAGTACAAGTTCAGATACGTGTTGATATTGTTTGTATGTATTTAAGTATTTTAATATTATATAATATATCCTTGATAGTCTGGTGCTGAGTACCCAAAACACAAGCATTCTTGAGCTTATAAGGCCGCAAAGAAATATGTACCTATATAATTTAGTGTTTTTTATTTAGTACTGAAAGAAAATTGCTGTAAAAGTAATAAAAGTTTTATTATGTTAAATATAAGATTTTTTGTTTGGTATTTTTATGTTTACAAATTAACAATTTTGTAGAATTGTGCACTTGTAAAGTTTTGTGGTATAGGGCACAGCATACAATACAACAATAACGCAATGCAATTACAAGCGTTCAAATGTCATGTTTGGTGAAGTGTCAACTTGTAGCTACAATTCTACAAATATGTACAATTATTGTCAAAGGAAAGCTTAAGGGAAGCTTTGGTTGAGCGAACGAACCTGACCTTGAAGGCCGTTGACGAGTGGGGCGAAGCCAACTTGGTCAGGTTTAATGCTTCCAAGACACAGGCGTGTTTATTCACAGCCAAAAGGAGCCCTTTTAACTTGGCTCCTGCTTTCCAGAATGTTTCATTAGCAATTTCGGACCACCTCGAACTACTTGGGCTGAAATTAACTACTAAGCTGAACTTCGGTGCCACTATTGAGGCCAAAGCGAAATCCGCTGCTAAAAACTTGGGGTCTTACACAGGGTGAAGCGGTACTTCACGCCGGAACAGCTTCTAACACTTTACCAAGCTCAGGTTCGATCGTGCATGGAGTACTGTTGCCATCTTTGGGACGGGTCTGCCAAGTATCAGTTGGCCGCTTTGGATTCAATAGAGCACCGTGCTCGCAAACTCATTGGCGATCCTGAATTACTCAGTGTAAGGTTACAAAGCCTTGAGCACCGTCGCAGGGTTGCTAGTTTGTCTGTGTTTTACAGGATACATTTTGGAGAGTGTGCACAGGAACTGCACGATTTAATTCCGCCATCTCCGTTCCTCCACCGGACGTCCAGACGAGGGGAGCGGTTTCATCCTTACGTTGTGAATATTCCATTCATTCGCACGAAGCGATTCGCTTCTACCTTCCTAATGCGGACTGCTAAGGAATGGAATTCGCTCCCTTCGTCTGTATTCCCGGTAAGATATAATTTGGGTCTTTTCAAGGCAAGAGTGAATAGGCTGTTACTGAACCAGCGTGCTACACCCTCGACCTCGTCGTCACTTTCCATCAGGTGCGACTGAGGTTAAACGCTGGTCAGTCTTTTATAAAAAAAAAAAAAAAAAAAGCTACAAATTTGTAAATTTTCCGGAAAATATGTGTGCGTGCGATATGTAAAGTTTTGTGATACAACAAATTGTAGATTTTTGATACTATTTACATATTTGTGGAATGTTTTCAGTACAAATATGTAAATTGTATCTTTTATGGTATGCTTACTTGTGTTATGACAAATTAGTAACGTCACAATTGCAGAATTGTAATTGTAGGTTTTGTGGGATAGTTGTAAGAGGGTGTGACAAACGTGAGGGTGTTACACATGTGTAGAAATGTTACTACAATTTAATGTAGCACAAAACAATTGTGAGCTATCAATTTGTACATTTTCGAGAAAAGATATGTAACGTATGTAAAGTTTTGTGATACGATAAATTCTCGATTTTTGCTACGATTTACATAATATATGTTAAACAAACACAGATAGGTACAAATACCTATTGGTATTTGTTTAACATAAAAAACAACTCCTATTAAACAAAGAAAATAATTCTAAAAACATAAGGTAAAATTATCAAACTTTAATGCCTTTTGGTTTCGAAATTATATAAAAGAACTGGGAGTCGTAGTCGTAACGCATGTCCAAGCGATTGTTAGAAAGTCGACCATCCTGCGCCGTGTCGTGGACATGTGGCCACGCTCTAACAAGTCTGACTACGAAAATGCGAATCTTTTAAAAACTACGTACATGTATTGTCTGAAGCCCTCTTCTCACTCCTTGGATGTCTCTGCATGTACGATCCAATAATGAGCACTATACTTTTCACCAACATACACTTATATCATGTTTTTACTAACATAATGATGTAAAGAAAAATATGAATACTTTGTGTCTGAAATAAATATATTTAATTCAAATTCAATTTAATTGCATTTCTCTTCGTAACACTTTCCAAACCGGGTTTTACGCGGCGCTACGACATTTTCGCTGCATACGGGGAAACCCATGTTATCGGCTATGCGCCTACAAACGGTGTACCCGACAGGCGGTTGCTAAAGTGATTACCCATGATATTTTGTATTTTAATTGCAATTTGTTGAACATTTTCTTCCAGTATCGTATCGATCAATTTGACTAAGTCTTCATCGGTGTATTCGACGCTCAAATTTGTCATTTCTAAACGATTTCCTTTGGCGAGCCAATTCTCTCTACGTAAACGTGATTTCAGCGAGTTTCCGATGTCTACCGCATGAGACACGCCGCGCCACTCTTTCACCAAAGTGGCAGTAGAATATTTGCTTAGTACCTTTTCCTTTGCATCTTCTAAGCTTTCGCGTTGTCTTCGGATGATGTACCACAAATTAGGTCGGATATTTATCAAAGCGAAGCAACGTTCCTTGTTACAATTGATTGGAGACGGTGCAGCGAGATGTGTCACTTCATTACTTATTCGCGCTGCCTCTGTTTGTGTCAGTCCCATTCTGTCGATGAATTCTCACTGCAACAATGTATCTTTTGACTAAAGCACCGGCGGCGTTTCTTTACGTGAGGCTCCAAAGTGTAGATGCCAATCTAGTTGACCTTTCTGGTGGAACACAGAACGGAAAATGAGCCTTATAATCGCATCATCAATTTATAGCAATTTTCTGGTGAAGTTTTTGCGTCGTACCTCTTATCTGAACGGACTTGTGTTTTGTTGGATGCAATGAAATTTGCGAAATTAATTTTACCAAATAGTGTAATTTACAATTAATTTATTATGTGTTCTCGGTGCCTCCTTGTTTGTCTTGCGGTCGGTTTCGTATGACCCGTCGGCCATATTGGTTTGTGTTGGACTTCTTCTCGCTCAGGGCGACACGTATTTGTTTGTGAGCTTGGTGGTGCCGGGGTAGTTTCTGTGATTTGTATTGGAAGAAAGATTTTTCTCGAGCGCCTGTACTTTTGTGTTTTTGTGTTGCTTGTCGTGGATTCGATCCGGGGGCCGCTGCGCCGCAGCTGCGGTCATAGCCGCAGAGCTACGGTCCGCTGAACGCTTGCGGCCGAATCTAGTGGACACTTCGGACGGCATTGACAGCGCACTTTATTTTGAATCTTATCGCAATCGACATATTAGAGTTGACTTGTAAAAATACTTTACGCTGCTTGCGATAATGTTATCGGGACTAACACATCTTTGAAATGCACGGGCTGTAGCTCATAATTATTATCACTTAGACGCGGCAAAGTGTGACACCGCGTCGTTTTACGTTTAAGGCGCCGTGTCGTGGACATGTAGTCACGTTCTAAGTGGGCCTGAGAGCACTAAAACCGGCAAAGAGAAATAATTTAGACGATGATTCCAGAGGTAGGCCCCTATGTGTATTAATTATATAAAAAAAAAACAATATTAGTTTTGTAGGACTTTGCACATAACATTTACTTGTGCTAAATTTATCTAGTCGTTTACCTACTCATACACGCACACTTATACCCCAGCAAGGATGTTTCTTCATCACGGCAATCAAATATCGATTAAGTATACATTTTGTCACATTCCGGACGTATACAGGCTGAAAGAACTTTGTTTTACTTTTAAATTCATTCCAGTTACTAATTGTTTGTACTTGTAATGATTGTAGCGTGTACTACTCGTAGTAATTAGTATTACTACGAGTAGATGAAGTAGCTATACTGTGTCGTGAACTTGAGCAGCGCGCGGACCTAAATTTCCAAATTGAAAGCTTAAAATGTAAAAAAAATATAATATCCGACTGAATTCATTTTCACCGAACTATTAAATAAATAAATAAATATTTCGGGATAGTTTTACACAAATCGACCTAGTCCTACGGTAAACTCAGTAAGGCTTGAGTTGTAGGTACAAGACGACGACGATAATTATATGTATAATAGATAGATACATATAAAATACATAGAAAACACCCATGACCCAGGAACTGTGCTCATCACACAAATGCATGCCCTGACTGGGATTCGAACCCAGGACCATCGGCTTCATAGGCAGGGTCACTACCCACTAGGCCAGACTGTAGTACTAGTAGATTAGTAGTAGTAGACTATGAAGTTCATACTTAAACAAACTTCTTAGAAGTGCTTGTTTAGTATATTCTGAATAACGCACCTTAAAGCGCCCGTTTCCCCTCGTGCCACTCCCAACACAATAATGTCATTTAGTCACGTAAAATCCCTGCTCATTTTAAAATATGCGATAACAGTCAACCGTCATTTCGGCCCGAAAAATCATTAAACAAACAGCTGAATGGTCGTTTACAAAACCCTATTATCACTTTGAGCGTCGTATAAACGCGATTGCCTAAAATTTTAAAACTTAACTTATTTCGGGGAAATTTGCAGGCTAACGCAAATTGGTCTATGAATGGTGATTCAGGGTCGAGCGATGAATGGGCTTGGCATCGATCGGCCGAAATCCCGACGTCAGCAAATTTGTACGGCGCGTACATGGCCCTTTGTTTTTGCAATCTGTAGATATTACAAATGTATGTGAAATGCAAAATATAATAATTAACAAATTATGTTTTTTTACCAATAATTCACCTGAATCTGGCAGTCTATTCAAAATTGTTTGGTCATATCATAAATTGATTAATTTCAAGTTCTGACCAAGACAATATACTCGTAGACCCATACGCATAGTTACGTCAAAGTTGCTTACTACTGAATACTGGGAAGAATAATATTATTATAACTGCATCGTATAAAGCGAACTCAAATTATAACCAAGTCACTCGGACAAACTAGTTAAAGTAAGAAAATACTAGTTTTACCCAAGAGCCTGTAATAATCAGTGCGGTCTGAAAACCGTAATTGGGTTAAAGATATTTTTAAAATTTTTCGGTGAATATTACAGTAAATTATAGACACAAGTACCTTGTCATTATAATGTCTCACAAGTGCTGAAAAACTGTTGCTCAGTTGTAAGAGTGATCATCACCTTCCTCGCGTTGTTCCGGCATTTTGTAACGGCTCATGGAAGCCTGAGGTCCGATTGGCAACTAATCCCAGGATTTGGCGTAGGTACTAGTTTTACGAAAGCGAATACTAATTTACTTTCTAATCCCTCTGGGCCTCTAACCCTCTGGTCAACTAGGTCTTATTGGGATTAGTCCAGTTTCCTTCTTGAAAAATTGTTTCAACTTGAATGGATATTTGCGGCACCTTGTAACAGGAGCACCTAATTTATAAATGTACCTCTATGTACATTTAAGAATTAGGTGCAAAACAATGGTTGGTTGTAAACAGCAGAATTCTGATTAGGAAGGTCTACTTATCACGTAATAATATGGGAGTGGTGGGCTCATGAAAAATTTTGTGTGTTCAAAGTTTATTCCACAGAGAGCAATCCACTCAGGGTTGCTCAGCACCCGCGCAAAGAGGCCATTCTTTGTTATGAAAACGCCTCTACTGTGATTGCTTTTAGTGAACGTGCCAACCCACTGTCTTTTTTTGTTCATTATTATGTGTGGATTCGGGGATTTTATGTTTCTGCGAACTCTATCTTTGGATTCCTCGCGAGAACCTAGACTAAGCTTTTAGAAATCAAATTAACGATAAGAAGCTTAAGAAAAATGTAGAAAATCTAGAAGCATTATGGTAACATAAATAACAAATTGTTATACAGGTAGATAGTCAAGTAAATCTTTTTACTATAATCACAGCTATTCATATTTGTACTAATGCGTGCTATGCGCAATTTATTTGACTAGGCGATTGGCTAGCTAGTATCATTACCTAGGTACTTACTTTGCTGTTTGGATAAATATGTTTTTTTGTTGTGTTTGTCACCTCTAGGTATATCTACGTCAAAGTTAAGATAAAGTTACATTGTTAAATACGAACAATACCTTGATAACAGCGACCTAATTAGAGAGCTCGCGGGACACTTCTCCCTGTCGAGTGGAAACCTAGAAACTTTGAATGAAATAAATTCACCGGAAAACTATGAGTGTCCTCTATTCTCTTGAAGTGTAGGAAGCTAGCGAATATATTTTTAAATTCATGTTGTCTGATTTTGCCCAAGTTTGTCAATGTACCACACCTGTACTATAAACGTGAAATCCATATTTAAGTTGGTGCTAAATCTGTGTTAAAAACATTATCTTATTAAAGATAATGATTTTTTTTTGTTGTAATATTTTACCTTATTTTACAAATCAGATGCAATTAGCATTAGTTATATACCACTAGCCGTTGTTAAGTTTTATACTTTAATGCTTCATGTTTCACAATATATAATAATAATAAAATATTTGTGGTTAAATTAAATAAGCGTCTATTACTAACGGACAAACTAGTCTGTCCACCTTGTTGGACGGTTAGTATTTTTTCTCAAACATGCAATGAAATGTCTTCGTTACGTGCGTCATAATAGGCTTCGAAGTATCACGTTTAGGGCGGATCAACTCCAGAGGGCAGGTAACGAATTTCATATAAAATTGAAGGCCTAGGCCGGGAAGTAAATTTTTTTTAATTTTTATGTATACCTGGCGTCTGTGTTCATGAAGTCTGTTCAAACAGCTGAATTATATTTTTTTATCATTTTTATTGAATAAATGATTAGTGGGCTAAAAAATGATCTCCCTTCGGTCGGCCGTCTATACAACTCAGCCTTCAACCCCCTGTTTCCCGGCGGCTGCAGTAATGTACTATTTTCGTAACCAACAACCTAGTTGGTGTTTGTTGTTTAATTTTCTTATCTAACTACCTGGATGGTTTGTTGATATAATTTGTTCCTGATTGACTAACTAGTCAGGTAGTTTTCGAAGGTGCGCTGTGCGGGGCTGCTAGCTCCGGGGTAGGTTTGTTAGGTAGCTTCAGATGCCCGAATGGCAAACCGCCTAGGAGTAGGAGCCCCGCTCGCCGGGGCACCATCGAAACTATATCTGTGATCGCAACTGGTTTCGTACGCTTTGCTCATTTGATTTTAAAAGAAAGGTATGACAGGTCAGTGTATTCCCTTTACCAACCGATTACCCAACCAACTAGGTTATTAGTTACGAAAAATAGTAATAGACGTTACCTACTAGGATGTGCTAATTTTAATCATTAAGTAATTTTGTAACTTAACAGTAGTTTAATGTACGATATATAAGGTGTTAATTTATTTATTGCAGATATTGTAACAGATGATACTTTACTTTAAAACAATTAACTTTAAAAATAAAAATTAAGAAATCTTTTCGTATAATTTTTTTTTTCATTTACCAAACAAAAATACAGTTAAAAAATATTGACTTCGGTTGCCGCGATAATTACTCATGAAATAAAACAACTAAAACGGATTAAATCGCGTATACTAATTTAAACTTCATCCCGACGTTTCGAACCCTTTAGCAGCGTTCGTGGTCATCGGGTGGACTCAATTATACAGTTAAAAATTCGCCAAAAAATAAACTCCATGTGCATTTAACTGATATAACGAGAAAACAACACAATCAGATAGAAAATAACATGACATAGACACACGTCGTAAATTCTATAATGTTTCTTACATAAATATACTCCATGGACCGAGTACTATCCACCTGTAAAAATATCTGCAACTAATACATTAATATTTCGGACCCGGGTATGTCCTTAAACTACGTCCAACAATGAGAGGTAGGGCCCAGCGATGACCATCACGCTTGAATCTGGGGCAGCCCAACTGGGGAAGTACCTCCTCCTTACAGAAGACCACAGCCATAATAGCACTGCTACCTTTCAGGTATGTAGTGTTGTGTTCCTGATGGTGAGTAAGGTTCCCAGAGCTCCAACCCCCCTTAAAGGCCGGCAACGCGCTTGTGACTCCCCTGGTGCCCATGGGCGACGGTAATTGCTTACCATCAGGCAATCCGTCTGCTCATTTGCCGCCTATGTCATAAAAAAAATAAAAAATAATACTTTATTACATATTTACGAATTACAAATATCGTGATATATTTTTATCGCCTAACTTGTGTTTGAGGTAGTATAATATTTATTACAAACTGAGAGCCGGAATTTTGGCTACGGAACAGGAATACATGTTCCTCTGTCACAATGGCTGCCATGAAAGAATTTAACATCCACATAGACAACTGGTTGTGATACACAGTTGCGATGACGCCGATTTTTGTTCTTTATCATTACTGGTTGCGTAAAAGGAATAAATATTCTTCCATCACAACTGGTTGCCATGAAGCACTTAAAGATTCTTGTAGGCAACTGGCTGCGAAACAAAGTTGCGATGGCGGCCGAAAGGGCCTTAAAATAATGTGCCCGTTAAAATGATCGTAACTTTGTGCCTGGAGCTATTTTACGCGAATATCTAAAGCTGAGGGAAGTTTATATTCTGTGGAGAAGGATAATATCTAATTCTTACTCGTGTTGTTCCAAATTGTAGGTAAAAAAGAAGCACCTACAATTAGAAGTTTACGCACCATTGCTGACGTTTGAAATCTCTATTTGGGCCCCAAGGGAAATATCCACCAAAAATCGCGAACGTAATTGCGGGGTGGAGTTTTAGTATAAGGTAAAAAGAGGACAGATTTTCCTGTTTCTTATGAAGAAAGCTAAATGCGCTTATGTAAATGTATTAAGGACAAGGAGAAACATTTTGTGATTGAATGTTACGTAAGGGATCAGTACCAATAACGTTAGAAGTTTCCCCGGGGAAGTTTCGTCAAGGTCGCGCGCTTCGTTACTGATGTCCATAATTCATATTTTTATACCATTAAAATCTGCTACGAGCATATGTAGTTATTTTATGAATTTAGTCTTAAGATAACTAACAGCAAATTAAAACATTATGCACACTTTGGTAATAAGTCAATACAGTAACTGCTTTTCTACTTAAATAGGTACCTATTTATAATGTTTTCCACTTTATGTGAGTATACGTAATAGGATATATTCAAGTCTCTTTTAAAGTTGATCTTGAGTTAGTAACGATGAACTCATTAAGAGCCATGATCCTGTTAGGTGAGGGTAGTAGGTATATTCTGGGTCAATAGAAAACAAAAATAAATTAAACAAACACATTTACTTAATAGCTTCGCAATTACGCAATTTAAAAAGACAACCATATTTCATTGTCATTAATTTATACATATGCTTTTTGTCATAAGCATGAAAGCAACATGACGTCACATTGAGTACGTTGATCAAATTGTATCCAAAAAAATAATAATCTTCTTACCATCTGAAAAATAATTGTGATTTTTGGTGATAAAAAATGTATGATTAAAATAATATTATTCAGTCAAATTTTCTATAACAATATTTTATCATGTGTCAAATGTTTTTTTGGTTAGAAATTCAGTTGTCAGTCAGCCATATTTGTTTACATTATTTTCGTTTACTCTTGACCCCGAATTTAGATACTTGTTCGTGGTCGCTTTCCTTGGCACTTCACAGTAGCTTATATCATAACATCAATGTAAACTAAGTATTTCTAAAGTATTTCTGGTAGAAATAACATAATATATATGAACGTTAAAAATCATTCAATGTAAAGTCGACTAGAAGGTTAAGAGAAGGTTAGATATACTTATTATTTATAATCGAAAGTATTAAAATCAGGGATCGTTACCGGTATTACGAAAAATCTAAATATTGTCATCAACTTGTAATTTTACTTTGATCTATTTAAATTATATTTAGGTAAGGAGAATACGGTATTTGATTAGTCGAATAAAATGCAAAAATGTCTTATAACAACTGAGATACTGAAATTAAATACCGGTGATTTTGTTCTGATTAAAATTTATATTATGTTCTTTTAACTCACATGGAAGTTTCACGTGGAAGTTGTAACAACTAAAACGTACGATTTTTGCTATTTTTTAATTGTAACCTAATTTGAACCCTAGCTTATAATTGGAAAGACAGAAACCTTCAACGAAGAAAGAAACATTCAAGACACTGTAGGGCTACCTTACGATGGACGGATCCTAAGCTCAGTTACAGTAGCTGAGAATGCAACCAGGATAAACGCTAATGATAAGAACGACAACTAACATTTGGGGACAGGTGGATTAGTTTGCTCTAATTGTCATTTACTTTGTTGAAAATGGGCATCTATTCCAATAACATGATTTATTTGAAAAATGTTTAAACATTATGTCATCAAAATGCTTCGCATTTCACTAGAGTAGGTTTCTGATGAAATACCAAGGGGCCGATTTTTGAGAGTCGTGCACTCGAATTCAAAAAACTTTGAGGACCAAAATAATCACACACAAAAGTTTTTCACTATTATTTATGCACAAAATGTATAGTTTTGATACCCACGATTATTAATTTATATCATTCATATTTCTAAAAGATAATTTCTTTAAGAAAATTTGTAATGTCACGATTCGAGTACTCGACGCTCCAAAATCAGCCCCCTGGTCGGTAGACATCCACATGAATGTACGGCGAGAAAAACATGCCCTTTATTGTGAGGATCACGGGTATGACGTAATACGTTGTGTTATTATAAAATTGAAAAGGAATCGTCATTAAACTAGTTTCATTTCGTCATCTTACATACACTTCTTAATAGCTACAGTATTTTTATATCCAAACACCAACTATACAGCCAGTATACTGCTATCGCTAGCTGCAAATGTCAGACACCTATGACTAAGTTTAACAATATTTCAAATGTTTATGGTATGCTACACTTAATTATTTTGGCAAAACATATCGTATCAAAAGTGCTAAGATGTGAATATTTACACCGTATTTAGCGCCTATAGGCCATAGTACTATAGAGCGTTTCCTTACTTTGTCGAGAAATGGTCTCCGCAGCGCTATCTACTGAAGGGTTGCCAAAGCACTTGCGCGTGAATTTGCCGCAGAAAATATTTGTTCAAGCACACAAAAGCGACATCTGTCTTTTCAGGCGTTTCGCAGAGGTTTCCTAAGTTTGTCTATAGAGAGCGCTGGCTGTGCATACTTGAACTCAATGAACGAAATTCGATGGACGCGCGTTGTAGGGCAGTAGTTAGGTACGTATTGTGTAGAATACAAAGCTATATTACCCCTAGGTACCAATATCCTATTGCGGATAGTACATGGAAGCCTTCAAGCGGCCAGGATTATCCAATATTATGATTCTCTGCGATGATTATAAATTAAAACGGTTTAGAATAGATTTTTATACATAATACTCGCGCCTATGCATACTACTGAAAAATAATAAATCGTTTATTTTATTACCGCCCCAGCATATCTAAGGCAGTGAGTTCAAACCGCGTTGACGCTATAATGATTCTCGTTGAGCAAAAAAATAAAGAAAAACATTATTTTAATAACCCAAGAAATAAATCAATTATTTTACTTTTTACAATACAAATTGAATCAAATACATCACGATACATTATTTGCCAGTTTGTATTGCCTTTTAATTTAATTTAGTTAACTAGTTAAATAGTCGTAAATCTTTGAAATATCGAATTTAAAGCACTGGTTTTATTTTCAATATGCATGTGTTTTCTAAACATAAGATAATGATTTCTAAGCTCTGCTGACACCAATATCTCATGTCACCAAGCTTAATCAGGTATAGCATAGCATGCACAGCATAGCCGATATAATACGTAGAATTCAGTAGGTAATAAGTGTATTATCATCATCAAATCGATGATGGAAAACTATCTAATAAATCAAATGTTATCAATTGTTTACTTACATTCTTATAATGTTTACTTACTTCTTTCTTAAGTAGATGATGCTTGTGCCAAGAAAAGGACAGTCGAAAATAACCTGTACTTTTTGACAAAATTAAGAAATTAATTGGTGCGTCGCGTCGACCCTATTTAAAATCATTAACTTTTCTACTTATTTTGAATCTTATCTTTCATGCTGAATTTGCCTTAATTCTTCTTATCAAATTGGAATTCCTAAAATTGTAAATAGCGGGGAGGTGTAAACTTCAGGCATATAGTTTTAAGGAACAAAGTAATTTTATGAAATAAATGTTATTAGATATCCTTCATTTAGCGTATCATTTTATCACATGATAATATAAACGTGAAATAAAAAACTACCTAAAAACAAAACCTGTATCTCTACAAAGTTGCCACTTTTGATAAATGTGTTACAAAATAAATGTCCTTTCTTTTCCACTCAGAATCACAAGCTCTATCCATTCCAATAGACAAACAAATTGTCCCAATAAATCCATTACTTCATCATTAATTAATTTACTCTTTTGTTATTGCCATACAAAATATATGGAAGATACTAATAAAATAAGCAAAAAAGTTGAGCCTTTATTTTGTCTTAATGTATTAGAATTTACGTAAAGTAACAAATGTTAGAAAAGTGGCAACATTTTAAAGAAATATTCAAATATGATTATTAAGTAACTTAGCTACTAGCTTAAAAGGCTAGTGAAATATAAAGTTCGTTAGTGACAAGGACTTAGTATGTAGGTCATGTAACTGTGCCATAATGGTACAGTTTCCGAAAGCTCTGCAATTTCGGTTGAATCAATGAACGTCGGCGCACCGGATGTTCACCTAGATACTGTGTCCAGTTGCGAGCTGCAAATTGTTTTTATTATGCATTTATGAATTACGGCCATCGAATATGCAATTATTGTTGAGATTGAATTATAAATTAACGGACATTGTAAAATGCTGTTTAGAGTCATGTCAATGTTTAAAATTATAGCATTTATGCCATTGAGTACCAGAACCCTTTTGAAAAGGTTCTTTGAGCCATTAGCGAGTAAATTTATTTATAGTATTTCAATAATGGTAAGAGATAAAATATTATTATCAAAGATAATTGTATACTGTTGTTTTAAAATTTTATTTGCTTAAAATTACGGGAAATATAAACAGGCGTATACTTAAGAATTTGGCTCTCCTTTTCTTAATGGTGTGGCGGAAGTAATCTTAAAAATAGTAAAAGGAAATCTGCGCTACTATGCACTACTGCTAATAATATTTATCATTACTTTTCTGGAATTTATTAATCAGTTATTCGACTTTCACTAATCCCATATTATATCATTATTTACTAAATGACCATCTATGATGGTTTAAAAAGCTAGACAAACAAACATAATGTCTTTGTTTATCCTGTGTTTGCTTCTGCTAACCTTGACCTGAGGATATTATTTAGTACAGTCATTTGGAGTAATATGTTGCAAATAGCCGGCCGGAAACATATGTGAAACGCTCTTATGTCTAGAAATAACACTGTAAGATATTTCTGTAATAGTAGTTTATGTATCTGTGCATAATTAAGGGCATTACAACAAGAGTGTGGGTTTATGAAACGAGCCGAAGGCGAGTTTCATAATAATATCACACGATTGTTGTAATGCCTAATTATGTATAGTTACATACACTACTTTATCTACAAACATATCATTAAGTGTTTTAAGATGGGTTCAGAAACCGTAGGGAAATGACTTATTACTAGGGTTACTTGTAAACATTAAAAAGTCAACGAACAAAACAAATGACAGCTTGGAACGGCGGCGTTGCGTATTTCGTATCTCAGTCAATTTTTTTTTAAACCATAGACAAGCGAATGAACTCCCTATTCTACTGTCACTCGAGTTCAAATGTCGTTCGATTTATATAAAAAAACATAACGAATTCGCGTTTCGTATCAATCGCTGTTTTAATATCTATTGATACTAAATTAGACACCCCACTTGAATTTGACAGCTGTTCCAAATTTAAACTCATAACCTACTGGTTTCAGTAGGTAATGTTAACATTACCTACTGAAATCTTTCTGATGGTTGGTAATGCTGGTCATTGCCTACGGTTTCTGGACGCATTTTAGAGCACTTATAATAAGAAATAATCGCAAACCACTGTACGCGTACTCATAGTTTACGTATTTAATGTAATACATTACATAACTATAAACCTGAACTTTAACTACTTCAACATCGATGTTTGTAGTGGTACAAAATGCAATGATAACGATTTGTATGTTTAGATGTACATATATAGTATATGTAAATGTAGAAAAAAATACTTATTTCTTCACGGGTCACATGGCACTTTTAAATTAAAAACACTGATGCCTCATTTTTGGTAGCGAATTTAGATAACAAACGTTACCCGACACACCTCTAGTCTCGAAACAGTGTACATATGTACGTATACAAACAAACTATATACATATGTACACCTAAACATACAAATCGTGATCATTGTTTTCATTCATGAAATAAAACATCATCATTTAGTGAGCAAATGTAACCTTTTATTGTATTTATTAAAACTTACTTTTCTCTTAAATCTATTAAAGACGCCATATAAAACTTAGTGCTACGACATGCAGCTACGCCGTAGCATGCTGCATCAAATCATTCTTAACCCTTGCGTTTTAGGGTACGCATTATCAACACGCAACAACATTACCATCATATCGTGGCTTATTCAATAGCCCTTCTTTAAACTACATATCAAGCTTAGATTGTACTCCAAAGAAGGGCTATTGAATAAGCAATGCATGTATAGAATATTACATTACTTATTTATACATTATCCAGACGCAACTGGAGTTGGAGTAACAGAGCTGTTACTGTAATAGCAAATATAGCAACAAAGGCATTAACTGTTTGCGTTATAGTAGCTCTGTTTTAAATAATGTAACGGAATGAAGATTCATCCTGTTGTTTTAATATTTACTGTAGATGTGGGTTGTGTCGAATGCCGGCCGAGCCTGTGCTGTGAGTTTCATTCGTTCATCGACCATAGGCGAGTTTTGTTTCAGATGAACCAATTCCGCGTGATTTTTGAAATGAATGTACGTTGTACTGAAGTTGGAGTCACATTTGTAATGGTTTGCCTTCGACCTCCGTTCAGTAAGCAAAGGAAATATACGGCCTGCACCGGGCGCGCGGGCGGGCGGCGGCGCCACGCGATCATTTCGCAGAGCACGGCGGGCGGGGGCGCACGCCTAGAGCCTCCACACTGCTCCGCCTGCGCTCTCCTGTTTCTTATACTATAACCTCGTTAGACCAAGTGACGTACATTCTTATACCTAGCTGTGTATAGTGAGCGCGTGAGAATCGGAAACGGCCGGCCGCTGCACCGAGCCAGGATTGTTGGAACATAAAAGATAACCTTGTTCGCTGCATTTATTATTCAGTGACTGCGCTAAGCTGTAGCCAGGATGGCGCCCTTTACAGGTATGATTCTTAAGCAAATTGCAGATGCTCTTCTAAGCTTTCATATGCCAAATAAATCCCATGACATTAGAGGTTGATAGCTACTTTAGACATAGTCACCACGTCATACCATATGCGTTGGTTCACATAATTTAGTTAACAACACTTATTTAAAAGCTTTATAGATTGATTGAATGATGAATAACATTATACAGGCTGATGAAAGCAGCCTTATTAAACGAACATTTCTTTACATTTACGCCGCTGAATAACAGCTTGCGTGACTTGTTACTTTCCCAACGTTCAATAAGAGCTAAATTAGGACTAAGAAAATAAAGCCTTTTAATATGTTTGCGCAATATCAGGCATTAACTCTAACACAACTTTGTGGTGTATTAATAAAATCTATACTCGAAAAGTCGAAGAGACACTAAACATTAGGTATCTATCATCTACATACTTATTATAGTAATCAGGCAATATGAAGAATAAGATTTAGATTAGGGATGTAATTTAATTTTAATAATTTAACTGTTTGATACCATATCATTTAACTTAATCAATATATGTGACATGTTATTGGGCCGAGGTAAGGATATCCGCAATAGCATGGCAAAACAAGCTATTGAGCAGTCTCGGTGTGTAAAGGGCCACCGGGTGCTCGTAAGCGCTATTTACGGCGCGAACGGTTCATTTGCCGTCGGTCACTTTATTGCTAACATGAACTTTACTTAATACTTATTCAAATACTGTGGGGGCATCATTAGCTACAGGGCAGCTACTTATATGGCACTAAATCATCGTGTATTAAAAAATACTAAAACGCAAAGTGTTTGGTTGGTGTAGGTATATGGTTAAAACTTAAAATTAGTCAACTGCAGAAATAAAATAAAAATTGATAAAGATCATCGTAATAAAACGGTAGACATACTATACTTGTGTTATAAATAAATGTGCTTCAATTATTAGTTGAAACTAATTCGCATTTACAGTTAAATAGAATATATATCGAACATATTTGAATTTATACTAGCCCAATGTCTTTTAATATATATTCATCCGTGAATTCATAGAAAACTAAACAAGAGATTATAATATATAATGGTACGATTCATATTTCACGGTTCCATAGTCGACTGCGTCATGTTTACCCATAAGTTTAACGTGGGCGGAGTGCGAGTGCCGTACCCATTCCGAGAGCAGTTAAACCGTCTGACATTTGAAACTATGCCGAATAGCAGATTATGTTAAATCTCGGAAATTTTTACAACCGACTTACCTACGTATTACTAATATTTGTAACTGGGTTATGAACATTACGGTACAATCATCTGTTTTATGTCACTCGTTGCCATGGTGACGGTCTCCTGGGTCACTCTTAAAAACACCACTTCAATGCATCTAACATACATATTTGTGATTACTATATGTTCCCGTCCATTTTGGGTCATCTACCAAATGTGTTAATAGAACACACTGCCGCATTTCTTCTAACAAATTATGCCTATAATTATGCCTTTGCAAGTAGCCAATTTTCTGACAGATCAATCAAATTGTACAATTATATAAATAATGAAATAAATATTTATCATTTACCGCTTTACAAATGCAAACTAGACTGGATAAGGTCAAAAACTTACTTTAATCTGGAAAACATACTTCAAAACGTTTTTGAAGTTTAATAATGACACACATCATGACCTACATGGGCAATTTCACTTTCAGGGACACCCAATTACCTTAATTGTCAAATAAAAGTTAAATCAGTGGTCAGTTTAGTGACGACAATTAAGCTTGAAATATTTATGTAAATCATCTTTATTCGCATTTTTCTATTACAATAACACGTATTATTTATGGATTAAACAGAAAACAGTAGATTATATTGAAATTTAAAGCTTAATTGTCGTCACTAAACTGACCACTGATTTAACTTTTATTTGACAATTAAGTTAATTAGGTGTCCCTGAAAGTGAAATTGCCCACATAGATACTACAAGATTAATATTTTCGGTTTTTAATTTTCCTATCCCGCAAAGTTTGCAGTTTTCAGTTAAAACTTGCAGAAACAA
Source organism: Grapholita molesta (assembly GCA_022674325.2). Lineage (NCBI taxonomy): Eukaryota > Metazoa > Arthropoda > Insecta > Lepidoptera > Tortricidae > Grapholita > Grapholita molesta. The sequence continues at coordinate 12,830,727 of CP053124.2, read as the reverse complement.
CACATACATACATTTGTATTTAAGTAACACAACCCATAAAAAACTAATGGGTGCATTCAAAATAATAATAATCATAGTAAACTTTTGTGTGCGATTATTTTGTTACATCAAAAAAATACTTACTGCACTATGACCATGACCATGCAGTCCATTTTGTAGATTCTGTCAAAGAATCTACACCGGTTCAAACCCTACACCTCTGACCCGAGAAAATACCGGCAAGAAACTACGACGGGGCCTTGTTTTTTCTAAATAGTGATACATCAAATCTTAAAGTACATAATTATGCGTAGTCCCATAAAAAACATATCAAACAGTTTATTACAAGATATAACTAAAAATGCTAAAATATAAAAGTAAAAATAATAATGTATAAACAAATTTGACTTCATAAAATAGACATACTTTGATATGCTTTCTTACCTGAACTGTGTCATTTACAATTATCTGGTTGTTCATACAATTGTAGATTTCTCAGTTCATATAACTGAGAAATTGCTTGCACTTTTTGTAAAGGCGCTAACGCTACACTCGCCTGCGTTGAATCATCATCGAACCCAGTAACCGATACGCACACTGAACTGACTGTATATACTTCACTATCAAAACCCGTACTATGCTTCAGACCCATGTTCAAACATGTCGCCTAGTTCGATATAATTACATGTGAGTTTATGCGTTTGTAACTAAGTAGTAGTAACTTGTTATATAAATGAATACATTGCCCAAAAAATGATTTATACACTTTACGCACGCGACACTTTCTGATAGCAAGCTTATTCTTATTTCTAGTGTTAAAATTATGGATGTCACAATTTTTGGTAAACAACTGAAGTTTTTAATAGCGTACATAATATTTACACATATATATATATATTGGCAAGCTAGAGTTAATATATTAATTTCTTCAAATAGCTTTCTAACACATGCACCTGCTTTTAAGTTATACATAAAATGAGTGGCTCTTTTGCAATACAAATATAGTTTGTATGTCAGCTGCTTAGCCCCAAACCAGAATACCATATGACATTAGACTATGGAAATAACTATGATAAACTAATCGAGCTGTCTCAATATTTGACAGTTGTCCAATTCTCCTAAAGGCGAAAGCGGCTGAACTTAATCTATGTATGTGCGAGTTTTGTTATATGAGGACTCCACTGTAGACTTTTGTCCAATGTTAAAAGTACAAGTAAGGTACCACAAATTGTTGAAGTTATAAACCTAAAAAATAATAAACGGTAGACCCACTAATATGTTACATTTATACATATATACATAGTATTTTGAGCTAAGTAATTCGTGTAAAATGAGCTTTAATAGTTTATTACGCTGCTGGCACACCCTACTAACTACATGGAATTGATTTCACACTATGAAATGGAAATGTTGTCAAATGGCTTATATTCCGCAACTGAATCAGTGAACCGTAATTCAATTTGCTATTTTCCAATATGCCGACGCTACTATTTCCACAATACTGCACTGATGTCGAAACAATTTAAATATTTAGATAGGAATTGAATCCGTATTGACTGGTTAGTACCACTGTTCATTTTTACGAACCAATTATGTTAAGTAATAATTCTTAAATACGTCTACATCTACAGTTTAAGTATCGGCGTTGATTAATCGTTAATACATTACACAGAGAACTTACTGGTCTGTGATACATTATTACAAATAAACGGGACTTAACTTTAAAAATAACCTCCGACGTTTCGAGAACTATTTATTATTATGTCCCGTTTATTTGTAATAATGCGTAAAAACCGTGAAAGTATAAATCAGTATAATTTAAATATTTCTCGTCTTAGAAGTACCTTAAGAAACGACCACAAAGATCCGACGGTAACACTAATGTAAATATCAGTGGCCATAATGAAAAACGGTGTATGTTTTATATGTTCGTCACTTGTTCCCCTCTTCACTAATTAATAATTACACTGTTAAATACAATAAACTATTCTTATATTTAAATTATACTGAGTATGCGCATTGTTGCTATACAGTTGGTACATTGGTACTCGCAATTGGTAACGTACTTTTGATATCAGTTTACGTTTATTTTTTTCTGATATCTGTCATATTTACGGAATGATCAGGTGATTCTTCCGTAAATATACACACTTCAACCTGTATATAGTCGCTTTCTCTAGTTATGTTTTAATCTTAATATGGCTGCTTCGTCCATCCAAAGTCCTCTACTTCGGAAACTGATATTTTTAAACATCAATTATCCATCATTGATGCCATTTCTCACTATTAGAATGACTGAATCTACATCTATATTCTAATCTATCACATTTTAATTACGAGTACACTACTATCATACACAGGAAAAAAATAATTATTTGTTAGAATTGAATAAACTTCGAAACCACTACACTGATTTGTAATTTATTTTCAACATTACAATTAAAAATATTGATACATCTATGTCTACCCGTGCGCCGGGTGAAAAAGCGTCCTGGGCCGCCGCTAGTATTTTATCAACGATTAAGCATGTTAACCAAATTATGATCATTTTTCTAAATGGTCAACCAAAATTAGAATTTATAGAAAATAGTAACGTCAAAACCTTTTTCAGTCAGTTTTCCCGCAATGAATTATTTCTCACTCGGGTTAATATGATCCTAAACTTTCGCATGGAAAATTTGGATATTATAACAATTTGGATATTAAAACATTTTATTTGAATGTAGCATACGTAACCGTAAAATGATTTGATGTGCAATAGTAAAAGCATTTCTGGAAAGTATCCTTATTTTTGCCGCAGTATAACATATTTTTTTAAGGTTTTCTATAAGTTAAAAAAAACCTCTGACAGGTATCGTAATTCGAATCCCAGTTGGTTTATGCTATAAGCCGCGGGGAAGCTTTTGTCTTTAACTAGTAACTATGTATACTCCTGGCATACATTGAATAGGTTTTTTTTTCTACGAGAATTATAAATCCAGAAATAGTCAGAAGGCTACAAAAAAAATATTTTCTCTGAAGTCTCTTTTACTAAGAAATATATGAATAGTATCCTATTACCTAAAACGATTTCAAAATCTGCTCATCCACGGAGAAAATATGTTTTCTATACATATAATTCTATAAAACTTTGTTATCTATAAGAAAATAGGGCGGAAATTACCTCTAGAGGTTTTCTTAGTTTTATTTTGATCGGTTTGTATTACGTACCTACGAATATAAGAATATAACCAAACAATTTACGTAGCAAAATGTTTACAGCGATTTGTAATCCACGTGTATTTTTAAAAGTTAATTATTATTTACAGAATTAGCTTACGCTGCAGCGTGTTTGCGAGTAGGTGTAGCCGATCCATCATTTTGGGCCATTAACGTACGAAGGTTCCGCGGGTCACGCACGTCGCGGGTCCCGTCCTTTTGCCGAATTATAGGCACGCATAACCCAAGTATAATATTGGCTATGCTGGCTAGCTCTATGCTTCCTTTGTTTTTAAAAGTAGCGGTTCTGTTTCTTTGCTAAATGTAGCGAAGTAGATATACACGTCCCTTTTTTCAAAATAACTAAGACCCCCTCATTATTTTTAATAAGAGTGTATTTTTAGTAACTTTTCTAACTTCCGCAGAGTTTGTTTCTGAAAATATTAAATTTTTGATAAATTTTACAGTAGGTAATTAAACATTTTTTCTATCCAATTTGAGGAGCCTTTGTCTTTGTATACGCAAACCCCTATAAGTGTTTTTAAAATACCTATATAAACCTTTTTAAAATGCCTACTTATATAACTACTTCTTACATTTTTGGGTTAAACGAAAAAAAAAATACTCCCTATTTGACATATAGAGAAAACCTGTTATTCAATTTTGATTTTACCATTATGTTCGCGTGATTATTTTTTATTATATCAAACCAAAATTCTACAAACAGCTTTCTACAGTGGACAGACAAATGTGGCAAAACTATTAGGATTTCTAGTTAAACTCTAAAAATCGCATAGTCCTTCTTGTTTTTAACAAAACTGGAGTTTATAAATAGCTTATCCATTAAAAAAAACACACACACACACACGTTGGTCAAACTGTTAGTAAAAATGTGTTATACAGTGTGTAAGTCTAATACGGGCGAATCTCTTAACGGAGGGTAGAATAGGACATAAGAAATATATTTAGATAACTTTTGTTTAGAAATGCAATAATTTTTTTATCCATATAAAAAAATTCGGCCCGCAATGTAATGCAACACACTCGAGTTAAACACTCGTTGACAGTTAGTTTCAAAAGCTTATATCGCGTAATGTTCGCAGTACATTACTGCTCAGAAATTTTACAAAAATTAATTACATGTGTATAATAGGTATAATTAAAGAAAAACCTTTTAGTTAATCATTATAATGGTAAATCCTATGTCTGGTTTAATTCTTCGCCCGTATTAGACTTACACACAGTATACAGTGTTAAGTAATGTTAAAGTAAATTGGTATGCCTAACATTTTCTTACGAATTCAAATCTTTCTGCCCTATAGCGTCTTCAAAACCGAGTTTAATCATTTTAAATCACAGTATTATTTGAAGATGGAATTGTTCTTTAGGGACATCACCCCTGATAAATCCAGCAAAAACGTAATAAATTATCAATCACTGTAACTCTTTCACTTGGATGGAAATGTTATCTGATCGTGAAAGTCGTGAAAAATGGAAGTGGAGGGTTAATGCTCCGGTCGGACGACGGTCGCAGGAGTCTTTAAATGGGTTTGTATTTTCACGAAATCTTAAAAGCTTTCTAAGTGTTAGTTTTGTCTTCATGACCACTGACCCTTTTTCTCTAGGTTACTGTTAGGGGGCAAGAATGTAATATGTAAAGAATACATATTAAAAGGTGTTATTAGTTCGACCGCCATTTCTGTGTGTGTCTATATGGCGCCGTATCGCTCTTAAACGGGTGGACCAATTTTGATGCATTTATTATTATTTTATAGCAAGTTCTCTAGCGATTGTTGAAATGTAGTATCAAAATTCGTTTGTCAGGATTCAAGATAATGACAGCTACGGTAGTCATTACTTTTTCATTGGGGATTTTTATAATCTACATAAGGTCCTAATTTATTAGTTGAAAATATTTATACACATGATACTTTACACTAAAATAATTAACTTTAAATAGAAACTAAGCAATCTTTTCATATAACTTTTTTGGTTTGGTTTTAGGTAAACCTAAAAAAAGTTAATTATAATTTCGTCTAAAAAAAACACCATGTGCATTATCAGTTATCACATGTCACAATAACACTATCAAGTTGAAAATTATTTGCTAAGAAAGTTTTCATTAAGTTCTACTTTCGTTTTTTTTTATATTTTTAAAAGTTATGCTTCATAGTTAAGTTAAGGGGGGGAAGAGCATTTTTTTTTCTTCTGGAGCGATTATATCCGAAAATATTTACGTTATCAAAAAAATATTTGAGTAAATCCGTATTCAGTTTTAAATACCTATCCAACAATATATCACACGTTAGGGTTGAAATAAAAATAAAATACGCCCCACTGTACGTTTTGGGGAGGTACCCTAATAAAACAGTCGGCGTGATTGATATACATATTAGTATCAAATTTCAGCTTTCTAGTGCTAACGGTGACTGTCTCGACGCCGAAAGGAACAAAACTTTATTCAGCCCCGAGACCACTGTAGGTACACCCACCTTTGCGTCTTCGACCGCCTCTACCGCCGACTGCCGTCCTCACAGATGTTCCGCGGAGATGTGACGGGGCTTGCGTGTCTTCGTAGACACTGTAACCCACGAAGGTTACATCCCACACTGACACTCGCAGCCTACTCCACAAAATTAAGGACATCCCTTCGGGTCTCTTGCCGTCACGTCTCGCAATGCCGGTCGGCTCCGACAGAAGCCTGCTCTTTAAGTTTGACGTTCATAAGTGCATGTAATGTGTCTAAATTGAAAAATAAAGATCTTTTATCTTTATCCAGATATACAGATCCTTTTTTGTTTTTTGAGTTCCAGATATTTCGACACAGTTGCATGTGTCATCATTACTTAGTAACGTGATTCCGGTACAAATATAAATGACAAATACCCTTTTTTTTTCTTTTTTTTTCTTTTAATAAATAAATATTTCGGGACAATCTTACACAAATCGACCTAGTCCTACGGTAAGCTCAGAAAGGCTTGTGTTGTAGGTACTAGACGACGATATATATAATAGATAGATACATATAAATACTTAAATACATAGAAAACACCCATGACTCAGGAACAAATAACTGTGCTCATCACACAAATAAATGCCCTGATTTTTATATAGTAGCTGGTCTGTTAAAGATTATTATAAATATAATTTAGAATGATATTTAAAAGTAATAATGCCCACTGATCAGTAATCACATACCACAAGCCTATGGTCGTATATCTAGAGATAACTTTTTCGAGTTGCTGTTACCGTTTCGTCTGTTTCACCTTCCCGCCTAAAAAGGTATACTCGTATATATATCTCGCTCAAAATACCCCGTCTACCCGTTTCGGATCAACTTACGTAGACATATAACACAGGGTATAGATAGACTAAAGGGCCGCGTCCGCTGGCGTAAGAATGTCTCTATATAAATATTTGATACGGGAACAGAAGGCAGACTGCGGGTGGAGATAGCCATGGGAATCAATAGCAGGTCCATCGCTACCACTACTTATTCTGTCCCACACATTCTAATATAACACGAGTAATATCCATCCTGAGGTATTTCTATTCCCTGGGGCCCCTTACGGGCTGAACGCTGCGTTTTATTTACCCACCGCTATTACCTATATATCACACCATGTACATACATATCCTTGCCGCAAAGGGAGTATAGTAAGACAGCCTGAAAGTTTTATCGATAAATACCCACTTTTCTGCACGTATTGTGTAGGCTTTTACGGTAAGTAGTATCCGCTTTATTAGTAGGTATCTATTAGTTAAGTAGGTACGAGTATATTAATGATATTGAATTGCTTTAGAATGTCACCATAAGCAGTGCACGCACTCGTATCAATTATTTCTACAAGAATTTGTAAATCTACTAGTTCTTTATGTATAATTTAGGTTTCTCAAAACATATCTTATACTGGAAGTAGGTACCTATTGCAACCTTCAAGATTTATTTTTGTCTATAAAAATAGAGGTTATGTTTATAGTAGATAGTACATGTATGAACTACTTTGTTTTTATGATATGTTCCTAAATATTTTAAGTACCTACCGTTCTAAATTTAATATATTGGAGTTTAATTAATTTAGTCTTTTAAAAATGAAATGTAACTACTGTGGATAAGATTTACATTTCTTTAACTCTAGTGTAGACTTGTACAGGCCCGGTACCGCGAACATCGAAGTTCTTATATTGCGAGGATCTGTCTCTTTTACTCCAATTAAGGCGTTATGAGAGTGACAGAGCCAATCGTTCGAAATTTACGAATATCATTTTCCACGGTTGCGCCGCAGTCGCCATCAGATATATCGGAGCTGTGGAGGTCGTCACATATTTCTGAACATGCACTTTATCGCCTTGACAAATGTATCGACTGAACATATCTGGTTTTATCTATCCTTGCTCAAAAAGGTGAAACGAAGAAAGCCATTTTATCATTCAAATTACAGCATACTGGATTGAATCCTATCTATATATAGGTATACCTACTTATGCTAGCAGTGTCTTATTTTTGGTATTTAAAGTTATGTGTTGTCTGCAAATTAAATTAAAAATACCAAAATTAGCCGATTTTAGTTTGTATGTTTATTTATTAGTATATTAGAGAAAATAAATAGAAGTGATCAAATATCCTGGTTAAAATCAACTTCCACACTAAATAAATGATAAAATAGAAAATGTGTCGTTAGTCATTACATTATTGATATAGTGAGATTAGTGAGGCAGTAAAAATCCCAATATTATAAATGCGAAAGCAACTCTCTGTGTTGTTCTGCCTGTCTGTTACTTCTTCACGTTTTAATTTATTAAAATTTGCTAAAGACAGAGTTTGAGCAACAATACTTTAAAGACGGACATGGCTAGCCGACGAAAACGCGAGATAAAGCTAGTTTATTATAAACAACGAGTAGGTAGATATAGCTAGGAGTTGAATATTTCCTTTAAAGAAAACTCAAAATAATCAGGCAGTCTTTGCGTATCGTATATAATAGCACACTTTATTTTTTTCCTGTTATTTATCGTTCAACTTGCCACACGATATCCTAGAGTTTTGTAGCATAATCTTGTTTAAAATATTATCATTTACTTTGCGGCCCTTTGCGTCTCGGAGTCTCCGCGCCTTAGCGATGATAAATAACCCGCATTACTCTCGAAGGACTTGGTCGTGTATCTTATTAATACGTTTTTACACCTGTTTTATTACAAGTAAAAGCTTAACATTAACGATCTTCGGGATGAAATTCAGTTACAGCAATAATGAAAATGCGTAGGTGTAATGTAATACTTATTCTTCTCTTTTACATAATTTGGCTATAAGGTGTTTAACTGTGAATTTTAGTGAAACTTAACTAGTATATAATTTATTCACAATTGATAACAAAATAATTAGTTATGAAGTGAAATAAAATGCGGCCTTAATGAGTTTAGAACTTTTTTGGCCTCACCGAGCGACGGGCAATAAAAATCATGTATAAAAACGCTTATATGTATAAAAGTATGTATAATAATAACTTCCATCCAATTAAAATACGTTACTTACTCATTCTTATGAGTAAGTAACGTATTTTCGCCTTCCTTAAACCATAAGTACTTATTATTATGAATAACGGTAGTCATAACATAATATTCATAATCTGATTTGTTAAACTGCTACGCTTTGCAGCTCGTGTCTCATACCGAGACCGTTAAAGCCATCAATGTTGCGTGTATAAGCAAGTTTAGTGGTTTAGTAAGTCATATGCGTTAATCCATTTTCTCTTAATTAATCTCAATAAAGTAAATATTTATGAATAAAAGTATATATTTGCTACGACAGAGTCAACCTGCTGAGCAGCAGGTAATATATGCTTCACCTATCTATACGTAATTAGAAAAAATATATGAGAAAAGCTATCAGCCAGCGTAACTTACATTTCAAAATAGAAAGTACACATACATTGTATACATTTGTCGACAGACAGTAGGTACGCATTTTGAAATATTGCCTGTTTCTTAAATAAATAAGTGTAACAGAATGTCAGTTATTAATGTATAAAACTAAATACATTAATAATAAGATATTTACAATGAGGAAAAGTCTTTGTGTGTGTTACTGTGCGTTATTTATACGAAAAACCATCAAATAATAAATAACCGGCCAAGAAATAATAAATAACTGGTCACGATCACCGTAGAGTTCAGTAGTTTTCAATCCATAACTAAAAATCGGTTCAACAGATCAAGTTCAAAATAATTTTCCTTGAAAATCTTTATTAAACTGTACTACCTATCATATATATTTTTATGCTTTGGACTTTCGGTTCAAAAGTAAAAGAGTTTTTTTTTAAATATTAACTTTATCGAACTTACTCTAACTTCACAATTACTGCAATATTAGAAAATTATACTATACTCGTAGGTATAGGATATATCTCTGTTGCTTTGTTATGTTGGCTTTATAATGATCGACACGGTCCTGTTTGCTCGCGTAAATTGACTAAACAAATATCATGTAGGCTTTGATATTAACAATTACTAACCTGAATTACTTTATTTAGAGATTTGGATGTTTCTACATCCAACATTTACTTAGTCCGTCCTTTCAGAGGATTTACCTTATTTGTTATTAATGCAGAAATTGCGATGTGGCTGGAAAACAAAACTACGCTTTCCTTCTAACAAGATTAGTTTCCGGGTGTTAGCAAAAAATCAATTTGTTGGCAAGCAGCCATGCCCTCCTAGTACTCGTACGCCACGCCAACAACGGATGTGCGCCGTGCTTCCTATTGTTATATTCTTGTTACCACTGCAACTTACTAATCCTTTCAAGTATACCTGTGGTTTTAATAGAACATTGTATTACTTATATATTTGAATTCACAAAATTATAGGTAAACGCGAATAAAGATTAGTGATGATTAGAAATACAAAATGGGACTTATAAATGAAACAAAGAATGGACATTTAAAGATAACTATCAGATTAAGACAATAAAAAACGTGGCAATAATATAAATATTATACTCGTACTAAAGTTAAACTTGTTGGTTCTTTTAAGAATAGTTAAATAAGCACATATATGTTTAAAAAATGGTATAATATAAAGCAAGATCGGTACTTTGAGAAATAAGTGGAAGGGTATCTACAATTTAATACGGATGACGACGGATGAAACCAGACATAGGATTTACTAGTATTATCGTTAATCAATAGTAGATTGTTCAACAAGGGACTAAAACAGGCCATTATGACACGAGACGTTTATGAAGGTGTATGAAGTTCGAGTGTCATTATGGCTGTTTATAGTCCCATGTTAAACACGACGGTTTTCACTTCGAAAACAACTATGTTCTACACAACTATGTTCTTTCGATTTAAATATCGAAGATATTCGCTAGCAGACGTTTCTGCATAATAAAAAATAATTTATGTTCTACACAGTCACAATATTTATTAATAGAAAGAATAAAAAGTAACATATATACATACCGTTAACGTTAGTGTGGTTATGGCATGGAATATATACTTCAAAGTGATGGCGGTTGATATTTCTTTGATATTTCATCAAAATATGTCAGAAACACGCCTTCCGATGTAATTTGTTTTCCAGTTTTCCAATCAATAAAAGTTTGATGCTTTTGAATAAATTCCACTGGATTTAGGCGGCAAAAGATTTTACACCACCTCTTTGCTTTCTTCTTCATTCTGGATTTAGGCGTTAATACCTCTTCATCGGATGATGATGACGACATCGTAAATTATTCAATTTCACAATTAAGAACTTAGCTGAATATTACTTATGATGGCAAAAATCCAAATAAGCAATCAAATTTGTTCCCCGTTTCAGTTTTTTCTGTATTCCTTTTACGAATTGTGACGCTTTAAATACTTGCATATTTAGCCAACAAATTTTAACTAAAATTATTTTGAAGCTAATTGGTATGCATAATAAATTTAATTCAATCTTCATCATATTAAATATACATGTATATCAAGAAAATAAATCGATTTTCTTAATATTTTTGTACCATTGTCATTTTGAGTTTTGATGTTATTTTCAATAGCAATAATCGTTCGTTCATAAACACCGGGAGTGGTTGTTTAGGGGTTTCCAAAGTCAATTAAAAAAAAGTTTGAGGTTGTTTCCACGACCTAAATATTATCTTTTAATAATTGTAAAGTAGGAACCATAAAATACCTTATGGCTTGAAAAATGAATTGCGTTCTCTGATTGGTGAATTTTAATTGGTTGATACCAAATACGAAGTTTCTCATATATACTCAAACAATACCACAGTATACGTACTAATAAAAAACTTATAGTTCCGATTAACCGCCGATGAGTGCTGTGATTGGCTGTTGTGAAGTGTTTTTGAAATCAAAAATATGTATACTTTTTTGCCCGAGGGACTAAAATACGATTTTTGCCCCGCTCTGCAGCTCTAATATGAAGCACTTTTAGAGCATGAAAAGTGAAAATGTATTTTTTTCTTATTTTCTCGCAATCGAAGTGAAAACTAGTATGTATAACTCGGGTCTAAACGCCAGATTACTCCTAGAACAATTTTCCCTCACTTCGTTCGGGAAAATAACCATCTCGAGCTACTATGGCCTACTTTAGCCCCTTGTCAAACAATCTACTATTAATACCAATACTGGCTAATAACTTTGGCATGCTTCCGATGTAATATTCTCAAATCTGACTAAACAATAATAATGAGATCATTTGTTAACCATAGAAAAAATAAAAATAAAGCGCCTATCGAACCGGCCATTTTATTTCGTTTAAGTATGTACTTTGTAAAAAAAATATTTGATTTGTTCTTACTTTCATAGATGGCAGCACCAACTCTCTAGTTATATCAGAATCACGAAAGGAATTCATATAGGAGGCGCAAATACGTAGTGTTTCGCCTTAGAGCTGGTAAAACGGTGCCCAAAACCGTTTAAAAATTAACAAGATTACTTATACTTGATTAATTTCGATGGGTTCCGCTGTGTACGGGTGGCCGAATTGGTTAAGGCGTCAGCCGCGATAGCTGGAGATGCGGGTTCGAATCCCGTCTCGAACGCCGGAGGTCCACGTCGCTTTTTCTTAAGTATATGTCATCTATTTCAACTTTTATGTACTTTGTAGTTATATAATTTATACATGCCTTTTCCTACGACTTCGTCTGCGTAAAGTTCGTTAAACTATAAAAAGCACTTTTGCCGGTTATTACTATAAGAACATCTTAAGGAGATCCAGAGAGACATTATTCTATTTCAGGGTATATTATATGAGTATATTAGTATAAATATAAAAACTTAGCCATAATGTTGTAGTACTCATATCTTTCTTACTGGCGTTGATTTTGTAAAGGAATGAATGTGAAATGCGATGGATTTCAGCAAGAGCGGATATAATACGTCTAGACTCGGAATCTTGTAAATATATCTTAATACCGAGCTAACGAAACGTGCTACAAGTTGAAGTTATCCGAGTTCCAATCTCGCAATGCTTCAGTTTACTTTGTGATAAAATTAAAGACAATTTCTTGGATTAGACAGCCTGTCTACAGCATACCTAATATAAGTACACCCAGTACAGAATGGAATACAATAGAAGTTGGTGAGAATCGTTATCCCGACGTACTGAAGTTAAATTAATTAAATCTGTTGTTTACTTGGAGTTTGTTATCTAGAGACATAAAATTGAAACTTTTCTGCTCAGAGTTGGGTGCTTTTTAATGAAGGTCGTCAAGAATTGATTGCGATCCAGATAGTACATAACCTACTTTACATTTTTGCTATGAATATAACTACCGTGAAACCTTTTTAGAGTTGCATGTGAAAGTGTGTGTGGGGGTTCTACCGGTTTTTCGCTAATGTGTGAGTCTAACGATAGATATAGATAGGTATTTTAAAAATGAATGGGTTTGCCTTAAATATAAAAATAAATTTAGGAAATAAACCTTAAATAGAATGGGTGGAAAAATTCTATTTAACCTTAACTTTTCAACCGCAAGTCCATTATATGTGAAATAAATAAAGACTTTCAAGGAAAATTATTTTGAGCTTGATCGGTTGAACCGATTTTAAATGACCCTGTTACACTGAGCATGGCTCAACATGCTCTTGGCCTGTTGTTTTTATTAGTATTGTTGAAGCGGGTTGCTCACCCTCCATTGAATCGGAAATTCCAATTGACTTATTGGGACGTGCAGAATGGACCCCAAACACTTCCTGTAATGTCGATAATGAGTTCAACCAACTTATTAAGTGTACGTGTAGGTACCTGTACGCAGGCAGCATTGACAATATTTTCAACGTGAAACAAATGTTCATTGTTGAGAATTGTTCACAATCAACGTATATATACGATCTGAAATAACTATCCTAACCTAACCGATTCACGTTTCTTAACACCTGTTGAATTTAGCGTAAACTTTTGAATTTAACACGAAGCGGACTCTATAATGTCTTTTAATTTCAGCCGGTGGAAAGTGAAACTTTTCCTTTTATAGAAGTAACTATTGTACGGTAATAATGGCATGGCTGGTAGCTTATCGGGCTGTAGGTTTATACGGATTGAGGTCGGCGCCGCGTGCCAGTCGCAAGTCGCGGGGACGAGGGCGCGCCGCTTACAATATCCGGCGCTGATCCGCAATATAGCCCTCTATGGATTTAGGACATAAAATCCAATGATAATAACATAACCCAAAACTTTAACAATGGCTTGTTTAGCTAGAGGTAGTTTGGCCCAGGGTAAACGTAACCTACCTAAACGTCTATCCGGTTTATCACAAGCGCAACATTTACCTATTATTTTGTTTACGTTAGCATATATTGCACTAGATTTTGTACTTAACAATTGTCATAGACATGCAGTTTCAGATACATAAGTATAAATAAAAAAACTAAAATTTAAAACAATGATTTGATAGGCGTCGCTACATATGTACTTTGATATGATAAAGAAGTATTAAACGGAACTAAGTTAACATTTTTTTCTTAACAATTATCATTTTTTTTGATGAAATCCATATCATGGTGCTTATTAACATATAAGCAACCTACAGAAAATAAATACAAAGATCTATTGGTACCTAAACATCGTCAATAAAATTATACACCTATTTATATTTTCTCAGCTGTATACCTATACTGTACACGTATGAATTTTGACGACAGGCCTAGCCTAGTGGGTATTGATCCTGCCTACGAAGCCAACACCAACAAACAGTCTTGAGTTCAAATCCCAGTAATATTTATGAATTTATTTATTTGTGTGATGGGGACTTATATTTGTCCCTGAGACACGGTGTGTTTTCTATATGTACCTATTTAAGTATTTGTATATCGTTTGATAAGTACCCACAACACAAACCTTCTTGAGCTTAGATACTGTGGGGCTCAGTCAATTTGTGTAAGGATGTCCTGTAATATTTATTAATTATTATTTATTTATAACTTCAAGCTACAAACATTTTAGTGTAGGATTGTAATATAATCAGTATACGTATTGTCACCTCTCCTCTCCGGTATGCCCCCGATATTGTTTCCGTAGGTAGGTATAGGTACTTAGGCTATAATATAATACGTTTTCGTTTTATTGGAGTACCTAAAAACTTCGTCGTTACAAGAAGAAAAAATATAATAAAAAGAAGAAATATATTGAGATGAGAAAGAAAAAAAAATGTATTATTGTAAGACCCGACTAAGACAGTTATTATTTTTGTGCGCTTTCTTAAAATCTGGTCTTCAACCGAAGGTAGGATAGGAATTTATCTTCTTCTTTAGGAAACTATGCTTAAAAAAGTGAATATCTAATTAAATGAGTCATTCTGACACACACTTATGTAGAAATTGTGAAATATGAAAATATTTGCCAGTCGATTTAACAGAGCTAATGAAATAACGAGAGAAAATGCGTTACGTGGCGCGCCGTTCTGCGACTCCCGGTGATTAGTTCGCAACATCGCGAAACTCGCAAACTTCGTTGCCTGAGATCTTTCCGTGTTCAGACAGCTAAACTTGACTTTCAAGGCTGTACCGACTGTGGATACAGCTTCCGCCACATTAACACACTTTCAAGATTCTAATCAACCTATATAGTCAGTAGAACATTTTCTGAAACAATATGTTTCCGCTGATGCTTACAAGAATAGTTTACCTCAAGTACTCGTATTATAAAAAATACGCGTTATCACGTGTGGTCTCACACTTATTGCCCTCGCAGTTTAAATATACCTACTCGTAATAACGTTTATTAATATATTTATCATAATTATAGCATTATTAGTTTACTAGTTATCTATATAAGGTAAATTTGGCTAACATGTCAATCAATATTACGGATAGGTAAAGTTCTCTGTAGTAGTAGTTAGTACAGAAGAAGAAAGAGGGGCAGAGATTTGAGGGAGAGAAATAAAGAGAGATATACATCTTTATTCGATAGTCACAGTCAGTAAAAGTTTACAGTCATATTAATTGATCACTATGTTGTTGCAGGTAATCATGAGAATCAAACATGTCGTCGATAACGGTAATGTGGTCGCAGAGAACCGCCACCAGATACTGTCACATATAAACTCGGACAACAGGAGCTGGCTGCCCAGCAATACCAGCTCTAATTATTTTTATAATAATATTAACAGGACGGAACATATCCAACTTAATTCTGCCTATAATAACTCGAGCATTACTGCCGATTATAGTAATAGTAGTGTGCACAATAAGATTGTAACAAATGACACCTCCAACTTGACTACTGAACCAGTGTGCAATACCCTATACAGGCTAAGCAATCAAAATAACACAAGATTTTTGAATTTGTGCAATAGTACAGAAACTAGCAACCTGGAGGGTGCCACAGAAAATTTCCTCGCTCCCCGAGAAAGCTTTCTAGGTACGTGTTACTTAAAAGAAACCGTAATTGCCAGGGCTTGATTTAATCTCTTGCCAATGTACGCCACGCGTCGTGCTTTTGTTTTCACGAAGTTAGTTACATAAGCTTTTATTGGGATTGCAATATACACAGTTGCTTTTCCGTTGATCGTGGTGCAAACACAGGTCTTCTTGCCTAACTATTTTCATTCATTTTACATTAAGCAGAAACGTCTGCTAGCATATCATCGATAGGGATAAAGTAGAAAAAATTGACAAGTCCAAGCGGTACTCGTATTGGTAGTGCAGTGGGCTAGTGATCCAGTGGTTGTGGGTTCAAGTCCCGTTAAGAGTCAAATTTTTCTATTTTTTGTTTCTATTTAAATATAAACTATTTTCAGTTAAGCAGTCGTTAATACCCATATACTATTTTTAACCGACTCGACTTATTCCTACAAGTTTATATGTAACTACGTACCTACCTAACGAAGCGCCTGATCGTTATGTTGCCAGTTATTTTCTTTGAGCGGTTTTAATTCAAGACACACACGTGAGTTTATCCGTTTGTAACTAAGTAGTAGTAACATGGCTCACAACAGTTTTAATTGTATTAATTCAAGAATCTAATAAAAAGCTTATTTCCATAACAAAGCGTTCGTCCGAAATGGTAAAGGTATTTGAAAGAGAATTTCAGTAAACAAGCGTAAGTAATCCACGTTACAGGTTAAGGTAACGCACCCTGTATTTATTTGGGGTGAGGGAGTTATTTTTTGTTCAGGCGTTTAATTATTTAGACAGTTAAAGCGTGGGTGAATGAACGTTATAAGTTGGCATCTAATACCTTTTGACGTGTGTGCGTAACCTGTGAAAATCAATATTTCAGGCAGTAATGTCTCTTCGAATACAACTCCCATTGACGACGAGCGGCCATTCGAACATTCAGACACGGATGACATGTCGGAGAACGGGAGTCAACCGGTGCCTAGAGGAATCGTGAATCCAAATTATCCAGGTTTTCAGCACTTGGCGCATACGCTGCAGGTGGGTCAAGTTTCACTGACAGATGCCCTTGTAGTGCGAGCGCTGACCCAAATACGGGAATAACAGGAAACCTCATTAGTATAGTAGTGCAGTCCACGTCACAATTATATTTACATTTATAATAATGTGCAAAGGTGTAAACATAATGTTATCGTTAAAGATTGTTCTTGTTTATAGTTATTTTGATGAATATTACATATATCGTTGGAATACCTATTCATAAGCAGTAGCAGAGTAGTAGCCAAACAGGGTAAATGTTATAGGTACCTGTACCTACACTTCAAGTTAAACCTAATTAGAAAAGAAAAGTAGAGTGGTATGGCGGGTGGGTGCCACCCAGGCTATTGGCCAAAACTTATCGCCAGGAGTTTGTCCCTTTTTTTCTATGATCTACTAAGTAGGTGCCATTTTCTTTTCCAGGATTATTCATTAAATATTGAAAACTTTTATCACTCAGAGAATGATATGACGGACGATGACATAGATTTAGAAATACCAGATTCAGGGTACGAACCAGAACTTACCTTAACCGAAACAACCGTATGTAAAAATATTAATAACAATAACCAGGAAGACTTCGAAAATTCTAAAATAACACCAAGTTCACCTAACAGCATTTCAAGAACTGCGACGACAGATATTCTTACACAAAAGGAAATCCCTGACTTATTAAAAACAGTCTCAGAAAATAATAACAATATTACCCGTAGTGAATTTGACATAACTTGTACTGATACAGATATTGAAAATAACTTTCACACTAAAGACATAATAGGGGACTTTAACAAAGAAATCGAAGACGAAATAAAACATTTATTAAATTATAACATCAATATTGAAGACGATCTAGAAGAATTAAGAAAAGATATTAAAGACACTTTTACAAAACCTATAGAAAATACTATTAATAATATAAGTGAAGTCGTGAATCATGTTATTAAGAAGCTCGTGGAAACGCAAGTTGATGAAAATCAACAAGATTCGGATAGGTTACCGATTGAGACAAGTAATAATGAAGTTCTGAAAAATGAAATGAGTGACATTAAACAAAATGAAACAAATGCAATAAAAGAAATGAATCTCAGTAGGCCTACATTTTTATTGTTAGAAAATAACTCGCATACGTTAGCCGATGCATTCTTATCAGACGGAAAAGATGAAATCACTATTTATGATAATGAACTCGATACAAAAAATATGAGCAATAACGTCGAAAACACAATAAAACAACTCAGCACCGAGTTAAGGAAGATCATTCCGAAGTTGGATGAAATGCGTGAACGTGATAGATTATGGATAAGAAATAAAAAGGAACCGCCTGTGACCCTTACGGATGGTAATTTGAATGAAGTTGCAAATTCGTCTCGAAGCTTCAAAAGTGGGAGCTCGCCCGATCCACTCACAAGAAATACGGCCAAGGTTCTCGTGTAAGTACTAATCCAAATATACTTAGGTAATACTTACACAATATTTTTGATAATAAGTAATATTTATTTATGTAATAATGCTAATTCAAATTATTAATATCTAGGTACTAATAGAATAACTTTGTCCTTTTGATTGAAATTAATTTGAATACTAGGTATTTTTTTTATATCTATATATTTAATTACATTTTTTCGATCTGGTATTCTACTAATTGCTACACAAACAAAATGATTCTCTTTCAGTCCCATAAAAATAAAAGACAAAATGTAACTATTGTCAGCCTCGTAATTAATGTTGGTTCCCGTACCTAAGTGCGCCTTAACTATGAACTCTATGATAGGGTATAGATGTATTTTGTGGGATTTACTATATTATTCATAGGTTTTCTGGAGTGACTTAAAGTATGACAATGTCATTCGTAATTATTCTACTAGATTTTTTTTTATTATGCAGAAACGTTTGCTAGCGAATATCTTCGATATTTAAATCGAAAGAACCCACAACCACTGGGCTAGTGATCCAGTGGTCGTGGGTTCAAGTCCCGCCGCGAGTAAAATTTCTTCTATTTTTCTTTCGATTTAAATATCGAAGATATTCTACTAGAGATTATTCGTAACTAATTGGGTGTTAGATGTACCATATCTAACATACGTAGGTAGATCATCTTTAGAGTTTCATTACGTTAATCATTGTTAATCATCACTATTATCAGGAGATTTTTTCGTAAATAAAAGTCTCTATAACTATATGTGCGTTTTGCACTAAATGGTGGTAAATAATAATATTTAATCTACGTAATTAATTTTAATCTGAATATTCTTCCAATGTAGATATTTATCAAATTCAGTCATTATTCATTACAATCGCAGGTATATTTTTTAAATTTTTTGTTATAAAATGACAGACATAAGAAAATAATTGTGTCATAGAAAAACATGCATCGATCGATCTGATTCACTTCGGTCGGTGTAAATAACTACAACACAGATTTTCTGATATGCACATAGCAAGCGAGGAAGCTTAAAATAGATTTGACAGAGCAGTTACTCTCTTAAATTCGAGAGAAAAGGTATTACTCGGTACGACGGTGCGCGGTTAATCAACTCAAATTGGGCAGAAACATTGGTGCGGCGCATTACACTCTACTCGTACATAATTCCCTCATAGTTGGGTGTGGTACTTGCATGACAATTTTTATACAAATTACGTTGTACTGAAGTGATAATCATGTCCCAATATAGTGAACCATCGGCGCCAGAGGAATCGCCAAAGGAATTAGCTCCGGCTAAGAAGTATACCAGACCAGCTCAAACTAACTCATCCGTCCGAAAAAGTGAAAATGTAGACAAATATGATTTGGGTAAGTATTATTAGTGATTAAGTATACGTTTAATAGGTACCTAATAGTATGGTAAAATTACTACATTATACTTATATTTTTACTATGGTGTTTAGAATACTATCGTCCCATCTCATTCTTCTGACGCAACTTTCTTTTGAGCAAGAAATTACCCATACCCAGAACAAAAGTATCTATTTACAAAATAAAACCTATTGAACTCTTAATAATAATGGTACTTAATGTCGCAAAGCATACTTTACAACCTATGTAGTTTTTATTGTTTATACACTATAAACTATTAAACCAGTCCCTCCGATGGTAGTTCAATCCAATATAGTGTACCGCAATTATCAAGAACTGACTCATATGAGTATGTAAGTAGTCTTTTATTTGTAGTTGGTACGACAGTTCGCAGTCCACAAGATGATATTGGAGAGCCAGGTACTCTGATATTATATCTGTGCTTGCCGTTGGCACATCGGGAAATTTTATCTAATAAATAATAAATGTTATGTACAGGACAGCCTCACGCAATTAAACTGTCTGCCTATTGTCCATATTATTCAGTGAAGGTACCAATGCAGTTAAGTACAAAGTAAAAAGTGTTCACTTGTCTGATTCGCATATAAAAAGCTTATGCACTATCCTCCGATAGAAGATAAAAGCTGGCTGATAAAAGTTAGCATTGCCATCGACACGAGATAGAATGATTGCGTCAGTGGTAGAGGATCGGATCGGATGCTAGTGTGTATTAAACATCATACGTATGGTAGGTACTGGAATATTTCAATATTATAATAATTTGTTAGTCAATCTCATACATTGAAAAATAACTTGACCGGCATATACCTACCAGTTCACATAAGGGTAACAAAATTATAGAGCTAACATTAAATATCTATCGCATTAGATATCCGTCCTAAATAGTAACACAAACCTACACAATTCGGCCATTCCCATCTCTAGCCATGTAGAGTTACCTACTTGTATAATCCTCTGAGGGTATTGACCCCTCTACCACTTTGACGATTTCTCTATTAGGTTTGATTTCTAATCACATTAGGGTTTGGTTTCGTAATAGGTGTATGGTCTTTATTAGGCATATTCAACCCCTACCTAAACAGGGACCCAGAGCCTTTTTATATATATGGCCAGGATGTAAACTAAGTATAACAGCCAACATGGCATACTTTTTTATACTAGTACGAGTATAGACGACGTTACATGTTTAGTAGAGCGCTGGCCTAGCGGAAAGAGCGCGCGGCTTGAGACTTACAATCCGGAGCTCGCAGGTTCGATTTCCGGCTTGTACCAATGAGTATTTCGGAACTTGTATACGAAATATTATTTGATATTTCCCTACCAGTCACTTTTCGGTGATGGAAAAACATCGTGATTAAACCGGACTAATCCCAATAACGCCTAGTTTATCCTCTGGGTTGGAAGGTCAGATGGCACCGCTTTCATAAAACTAGTGCCTACGCTAAATACTGGGATTAGGTGCCAAGCGGACTCCAGGCTTCCATCAGCATTAGGAAAGCAGGAAAATTATAAAAAAAAAAAACATTAAAACACATTACTAAGACCTACATACAATGAGGGTCCTAATTGTAAATTTTAGCCTATTTCGTGTTTTTGTAGAATACCGATTAAGACAGGGCTCTTAATCTATAAATATTCTATAAATAACCATACATAAATGAGCTATAATACGAGGCCTCATGTAATGACTAAGGGATAAGGGTAGGGTCAAAATAGGTAGGTCTAATAACCTTTCTAATCAAAGGTTAAACATGAAACATTCGTCCAGAAACTGAAAACATAGGTTGATACCTACCTAACGCAAACTAGTTTGTTACACGCTGCGAATAATTATGATGCTATATTATGCTTACCTACCTATGTATACAGTTGTTAATAAAACTTTTAATAATGATAATATATGGTCACGGTAAGATGCTGTCAGGTTAGCTAATTATGTAATTACTTAAGACAGAAGTTCCCTTAATTAGTTGTTAGGGACTGAATAATTTAACCGACTTGGTATTATATTACATGGATCTCACAACTTGTTACGGTAAAAGGACTGAGTGGCAAGATTTGTTTTTTTTTTTTAAGTTGTTTTTGTTGGTTATACAACATATTGATTGATTAAAGTATAAAGCTATAATATTTTTTTTTTTTTTTATTTATTGAATAACAAGAAAAATTATATACACATGTTTTGTACAAGACCCATCGTTGGCAAAACCGGTGCGGTTTGTGTGCCGATGGGGAGTTCAACATAAATTATTTCACATACTTTTTCTAAGAATGGTTTCACATGCATTTTCTGACATATAATCATAATTAAACATATCTACTAAGTATTTTAAAGAATGAAGCTTAAATCACTTGATTTCAACAAGTTACTTTTTAATACATTTTTTACATTTTTACCTTCTAGATATTTTTCTCTAATTTCTTCTGGCAGACTATTTATTATTTTAGGTATTACATATGAGTGCAGTCTGGCGCCATGTATATTATTATATTTAGGTACTATGTATTTGTTGTTGTGTAACATTCTCAGTCTTGAACATCTCACATTAATTGCAAGTTTTTTGACATTAGGGTATTCATCAGTTAAGATGGCTAGTTTTGCCTTGTTTTGTACGGGTAGTAAATTGCAATATTTAAACAGTTGAGTGTAATCTGTTTCATACTTATTTTTGATGTTTTTAGGTACAATTGTCTTCAACAATCTTATTTGTAGGTTGAATATTTTCTCTAAATAGGTTTTAAATGTTCGACCGTACGTACTTAACGCGTAACCGATCACAGAGTCAGCTAGGGCTAGGTATAGCATACGCAGGGTTCTGTATGGTAGTTTGTACTTTAGTATTGACAGTTTACTAAGTATGGCTCTCAGTTTATCGCACACGTAATTAATGTGTGGCCCCCAGTTAAATCTGTGATCAATTATTAGTCCTAGGTACATATGCTCCGTGACCGCTTCGACCCTTTCACACTTACACGTTTTACTATTGGACTGATGTAGACATGTATGTTGGTGTGCAACAACTGAAACATTATAATTAGTTTTATTGTGAGCCGTACGAATGTGCATTACTTTAGTTTTTTGCGCGTTAATCACTAATCCCACATCGTGGGCCCACTTGCATATGGTATTGAAGTTAGTCTGCATGGCGCGCTCGGCCGCGGCGATGTCGCGGTCTGCTGTAATAATGCACGTGTCGTCTGCGAACTGGTACACAGAGCCTTCGGATATTAAATTGCACATGTCATTGACATACAACAAGTACTCGGTGGGGCCGATTATTGACCCCTGGGCCGTGCCTTTTTCAGTTTTAATCTCGTTACTATACATGTTATTGATTTTTACTCGTGTGTGTCTATTTGCGTGGTAGTTTTTAAGCAGTGCTAGAAGGGGCCCTGTATACCGCTCTGCTCCAATTTGTGATACAATGTTTCGTAATTTAACATTTCAAATGCTTTATTAAAATCAATGAAAATAACAAGCACATGCTTTTTTCATTCATGTGCTTGTTAATTTCATTGTTAAATTCACATAGTAGTTGAGAGGTACTTCGGTTTTTGGAAACCGTATTGTTTTTATTGATTATTTTATTTTGCGACAAAAGTTGTTGATTTCATTGCCGAAGTATCTCTCAGCGACCTTATCGATACATGATAGGATAGTTATAGGTCTATAATTGTTATAGTCTGTGTGTGTACCTTTTTTGTAAATAGGGCGTATTACACCTATTTTAAGTTCGTCGGGGTACACAGAGGTGGCAATACAGGTATTAATTAAGTGTGTAATAACCGGTGTAATTTTAAGGCAATTTTTTTTTATATCTATGGCTCTAATTTTATCGTATCCGGGGCTTTTTCTGTCATTTAAAGATTTTATTATTTTTAAAATATTGCTACTTGACGCTTTTCGTACTCTCATTGCCACCTCTGTGCCTGCGGCGAACTTTGAGTGGTCTAGAATTTGTGTTTTACATTTTATTGATATTTTTTGCACATTGGTCTGGAATTCCTGAGCAAAATTATTACATAAGTCTTTTTCACTCATTTTAAAATGCTTTAAGATTACATCATCAATTGAATTGTTTGTTTTACCACATAGTTCATTAATTATTCGCCATATTTTTTTGGAATCTTTGAAGTTTTTACATATTTCCCTCATAATATATCTATTTTTAATATAGTTAATATACTTATTTGTTTTATTGCGATACTTATTGTACAATATCCGGTTTTCTATTTTGTGCGGTGCTTTTTTCCAAATTTTAAAATAAAATAAAACATGGCTTTCTGATAAACTTACTTATTATGTAATAAGGTATCGACCTTATTACATTTGCAATATAGGCACTTCCCGTGTTTGGGGTCTCAAATGGTTCCTAATTATTTGTTTACTTTAATTACGAGTATAATAACAGCAGTATCAACTAAAAAGGAATCAATTATTTATGTTAACTTCAAACCTACTTTAAAAAATTACCTGATTATTAGTTATTATATTACCTAAAGGTTTTTTCCCAAATTACACTTTTTAACCTATAACTACATGTTACATAGTTGCAATTCCAACACATCGAGCCAAAGCAATTTGCTATATTTTATCTCGACTTCTTTATTGAGTATGTGAGCCTCTAAAATCTTAAAATTATATTTTTCAGGAAGTTTTGATGTCTACAACATAGAAACTGCACTACCTAAGTTAGATTTAGATGCAATCGAATATCATTTGAAGGCAGCTAAAGAAGCAGAAAGACGGGTACGTGTTTTTTCAATGTACTAATGATAACAATCAGTGTGTGTATAATAACCTAATGGCGTATTTAAATTGGCGCGCCGTGTACTAAGGTAACGGTATACGTCTGAACCACGTCTGCCGCAACCATGTGTAACAATTTAATAATTATCAATAAGTAGTAAGTTTAGCTTTCTACCGGTGATTCAACTACGCTGGCATATAGGCAGCCAGTCTCTACCTAGCCATCATTACAAATCGGTGTGCGGCCAGTGTTTAAGTTAACTACGGCTAACTTTATTGTGCAAACAGCTCTACCTACTATAATTTGGAGTGATGGCATCGCTGCCATATTTTAATTCTGAACAAAGACATTATAAAAAGGATACAAGGTTTCTTTTAGATTTATACACAATAACATACGATAATCACGAATCTGTGGATAATGTTTGCTGCCTTGTAAGTTACCTTATGTTTTATTTCGTTTTGATAGATCGATATTAATAGGTCGGGATACAGGGAATCGATAAAAAATGGAACGTCAGTGTCCTTGCCCTATTTGTCAAACGACAAACGACAACGAAGTGACAGCTATGAGGACAATATTACTTTTTGCTATTTTTATTGTAGTGTAACGTAGTAGTTTGTTTTTACTAACAGGCTGTGCCATATTATTGCCAAAAATAGAAGACTGTTTTATAGTATAAGATGTTTGAGGGTTTATTCAATAACATTAAAAGACGCTTTAGCAAAACGTCCTTGGAAACACCTGGCAACGCGGATCATTTAGAAATATCAGGAATAAAGCGAAGCCTGCATCTGCTCAAGACGAAATTCGTAAAAAAAAATGTTCAACCCACCAATGAATATTATTGTGATAACATAGCTTTAAGTCCAAGAGCTAACGGTACCATCAATACCGCCGAATGTGCTGAAACAGAGTTTGAGTGGCCTAAGCTCACGGACAATGATATATTAGATAAATTTACAAGAATCGTTAATATAACCGAAGAGCCTACAAGCAATTTAAATGTAGCCTTTTTATATATTTGTTTTTGTAACATTACTGTTTGGGTTAACCTTTCACTTATTTATTTGTTAATTTTTAGAAACGCAATGATAGGGAAGAGATCAGAAAACGGCTGGCCATGGGAGTGGACAGTGAGGAATATTACAGCATGGGGCACACAGACAGACCAGGCAAGAAGCCAAGTCTACATTCAAGACTGCAGAATGGTGAGTCTGTACTTGATTATGCACAAAATATTACCTTATCATTTGGTTGACTGATTCATATGGGTTCATAAGTGGGTATTCAAATGTTGTTTATCAATCAAGAAAGTATATTTATTTTATAAAACATTTCATCTGTTTTATGTTTTTGTTCCATATTTTGTAGTTATAAGTCTTAAAATAATTAAATTTAACCGCTGAATCAAAACTAAACTTAAGTAATTGTTACATAGATAGTTTGCATTTATGTGGAAGTGGGTTAATAGAATAATAGAATAGTAATTTTATATAAATTTGAATTAGATGACACACTTACCATAAAATTATCAAAATGTGAAGATGTGTCTGAGGCAGGATTCTAATCTGCGTCATGGTTTGTTTGTTGCTTGGGTTGTTTCATTGTTGTAGTTGTGTTGACTGTTGCTAAAAGGATAGCTACATTTACAGTAAGCTCAATAGTTAGTTTCTCATTTTCTTGTTTTATTGCTCTAGTAGCAAAGCAAATAACACAGTGTATGTCAATTTTATAATTTTGATTCTTAAAGGAAACTAACAAATCGCCGATATACTTACTCAACCTCGTGTCTGTAACACTCATTTGATGACAAAAACATCCGTATTCCAAATGAAAGAAAAGCAACATTTCCATCAAATGATTGTTGCAGATATGTGGTTGAGTAAGTATAGCGATGAAGACAGACCATACTTAGTCTTTGCTACTAAGTACCCAATTTTATTTATTCATATCATGGGTGTAAGGTATTCCATAATTCCTGTTACCTAATCATTTTAATAATGGGCTATTTTGTGTGGTGTCATTAAAATGTTTTATTGTGGTGTGGCTACACAGGGAAAAATCTCCAAATATGTTTCATGAATGAAACAGCATCTGACAATGAATCCCAGACGTCAGATCTGGATAGAAATGTCAACTATAGCACCAAAAGCTTGTCTCGGTCAAGCATTTTCAGCAAGGCCAATTATAATCTCAATAACCATCCATACCAGACAAGGCCACTGTCTGTCAGCATTACAAAACATGATAAAATTGGCATTGTTCCTTCTGGTAAGTAGTGCTGTTAAGTGTTAAATTAAATATTTATACTACAAGGGATAGTTTATTGTTGTTTGTGTGTGATGGCTACTTTAGATTTTTCACAGCAGTTTCAGTGTTGGAAATGTGTACTTTTACTGTATTTGTTTTCACTCTTTTGCTTACAAAACTATCATTGTCTTTTGATGCCAATTTTTTTTACATATTAATTATTGCATGCAGTATGATAAAGCTTACCATTCCATTTTGACTAGTAAGAATGGTAAAATGAAATAAAATGAGTAATTATTGCGGCACTCAAAGACAAGATTTTGTTAAGATTGTTTTTTATGAACAATTCCCTCCTTTCAGGTGCTAAGCTACGTCCTACAACTCTTTCTCTCAAGACAAAATCTCGATCTTCACAGTCTCTTGGACATATAGAGTTAAAGGAGTCAGATTTCTATGCACTTCAAGCAACACTTCAAACTGAGGCAAGAATTGCACTTGCCCAAGCTAAAGAGCTGGCCCGAATTCAGATGGAGGTAAGCATACTCGTATAAATGTGAATGCATGACAGCATAGTGTGATAACTGATAACACAGTTAGATTAACAACAATGCAATCTAAATTACTTCTCTCGTAGTTACAAGTACTAAAATGTTACATTAACATACCTAATATATAAAATGTATATTCTTTTATCTAATATTTGTACTGTTGTAGCACTAATAAGGAAGTTTTAAGGTCCAGCATAATATATGATAATGATTAGTTGATGACTTATTCATTGATATTTACTTACAATTATATCATTATAAGTTATTGTTTAACTAAAGTTTACAGTTTATTATAATGACCCTTTTCTCTTATATCGTCTTCAGAGACAGAATCCTAGTACCTATTTTATAAATGGAAGATAGAAAAGCTGTCTTTAATTCATATTCTTGTAGTCTTTTTCTGTATTGGAAGCCAAAATTCCCTTCAGGTATTTATAGTCTCTCAAGGTCCATGATACAGTTAAATTTGTTTTCAATAAAGCAGGAAATTAAGTTGATTTCTTATGTTCTGTTCTTAAACGAAAATAAATGCTACTCCTAAAGTTCCATATTCCATTGATACCAAATATATAGGTAGGCCCCTGGTCTAAAGGAAATACGCGTATGCTATACGTATATGTAAGGCGTATACTAAGGTATACGGCCTGAGTGGACGTTCGTAACGGAGCGTTCAGCGGCAACATTTTCATTTGTCATTAATTTTTCGAAGGATAACAACAAGCAGCATCGGTCACATTGACAATTAAGCGTGTAACATTTCAGCGGCAGCGTCGCAGCCGCGGCGCGTCGCCGGTGACGGAGATGTTGCGCAATTCCATGCAGAAAGCCGGCGCGCCGCTGGCGCCCGAGCGCCGCCGCGTGGCGCGCCAGCTGCTCACCGACATGAACGTCGCGCAGCTGCAGGTACGCTCCGACCACTCGGATTCGGTTGAGACCGTCTCACCCAATCTCGCTGGAAGCGAAAACTCAGTAGGAGTATTCCAGTAGTACAAGTCAAGTCTGGTGCGGAAGGTTCCTGGATTTTTCCCAGGCTACCTTCCCCCCACACAGTCCGATCGCTCTACTGTACCGAAAGGTATATAGAGCCTAAATCAGGTTAAAAAAAAGCAGGTAGGCTCCCGCCGCGTCGCCAACGGTATCCGAACTGTTTTCGTTTCTCCGTTTAGTCTGGAGAATATTCCCCATATAACATCGACAGCATTCTGGAGAAACAAAAAACGTCACACATACAAAAGGGCCACTGCTAGTCTCCGATGATAACAGTACTTTATGCATTGAAGTTTTTTATTGATCTCGGGGAAGGCTTTTACTAGTATTTAACTAACTTTTATATATAACGACTGCCGACGAAGCATGGAGTCCTAAATTGAAATATCAGTAAAGGCATTTATCTGTGTATTTATCAGGTAGATTTCTATGTAGGTATCGTATTTATTTTATGTTTAATTTTATCCTCGTCCAGTACCTACAAACACAAGCCTTGTTTAGCTTACTGGGGTTAGGTCGATATGTGTACGATTGTCCGATAGTAAAAATTGTATAAAATTGTATTATGGTTTTATGAAATAATATATAATAAAACCATACAATTTTAGGGAAAATATTATATACCATAATTCTCCGTAGTCCAATTATCCGTTATTGAGATCACGTTTCATGTTTGACACTGGGATAATTTTATTTGCGCTAGCATTAACTGGCTAGGGGAGGACCGCAAGTTCTGTCGAGTGTGTAATGAGGTGCAGAAAGTGTGCAGGGTGCAGGCAGCGTCACGCTGGTAATTCTGTGATTGTCCGTCTTGGTCATATTATGATCATAAATTAATAATATTTACACATTGACACATCCATAATTTAACGTAACCTAAGATATGGAAAATCAAATTAAATTTAAATTTAATTATATACTTGTCGTAAAAAAGATTCAGCCCACAAAAATCTAACAACAAAATTTGTACTTTCTTTAAATGCCCAAAACTCAATATATTGAATTTTTGCTTAACTACATCCGATTATAAACTTTATTATCGTGTGTTAAGTTCTGAAATATGTTGGAAGACTTCTTATATTTGTAGTTAATTTTTGCCGGATATGACCTACATTGATAAATTTATTACTAAAGCTCTGATTTCTGGTTGCATGTTCCCGTTTAAATCAAGAACAATGGCAATATACTAAAAGATGAAGGCTAATAACTATGAATTAATATTTAATACAATTACTCGAAAAAGCTAAATTTACTATGGAAACTGGTCAACCAAATGTAATTATAGGAAAATTTCAGTTCAAATTTTTTTTAAATATTCTGCACTCACACATTAGTAACTTGAAAACAAAGATATGATATTATCACATATCAGAAATTCACTCATATACATAAAAGGACCGATCTAAAGGTTCCGGTTACATTGGGTACCAATCATTCCGGAAGTACCTACCTAGTTTATCTGCATATTAAAAAAAATATACGCGCTGCTACAGTTATGATTGTTCTGTCGTACGCCGTTAACCTTGATTTTGTTCTTGGCGTGCGGCGGCTTGTAAAATAAAACAATAGATGTTTTTGTTGCGTGTTTCCTAACTTTATAATGGTGTCACGTAGACTTCTGTTTTGTTAACTAACTATTTATCAGTAAACGTTGTTTATTGCCATAATGTTTGATGTGGGTTATTTCAGCAACAAAGTTGCCTGATCTACTCTTTGTTCTTTATATAAAGATCATTCGAGATTTTTTTAATTAATTACTTAACAAACAATAAACACTGACCTTCCTTATACTATTAACCCATTAGGACGTTTTAAATAATGTTAACGAATTTTTGAGTTCAGTAACACATAAATGACATTTTAATAAGTAGTTTACCAATAAATATTCAAGTTTTTACACAAAGGGTTGCTTTTCTTCAATATTAATTTTAGTCTTGAATGTAGCAAGTTATCAGGTAGGTATTCATTACTCGAGGCCATGCAGTAGTACAAACTTTCAAGCCCACTTCCTCCCCTGTGAGGAGTAATTATGAATGTAACTGGATCTCTAAATTTAAACTTTTTAGCTTTAGTACAGGTAGATTTACAAGAGTTGGCGCCGTTAAACTATATAAATCTTAACAGTTGAGTATAAAACTCACACCAATTCTTCGACCTGTACGACTCTGTATCTTAGTTTCGACTGAGCGTTCATAGTCAGTCAGTAACACGCATTCATATACATGTATAGACTATATTACGCGGAATTGGCCATGACATCGAAATATTCTGATAACAATGCAGAAACACACAGAAAACAATTTCCTGCAGCCCATTGTCATCGGGTAAAATTTACGTCGTTCAGTATAACCTTCGTTTAGTTTCGAGCTATGGTCGATAAGTCTTAGATTGTCCTCAAACTTTGTTTTTATTTAAAACCATACGGTGTCAGAATACCGATATTGGCTATACCTATGGGTGAATCAGCTATTCAGGGGAAAGCAGTGGCATTGTTAGAAGAAACGTGGCACCGCGTTCTATTAACACGTTTGGTAAGTGACTGGTTATGGAATACCACAAAAATGTATTTTTATCGTGTTAAGATGCATTAAGCGGTGATGTGGAGAGTGAGCTAGGGACTGTAACCATGGCAACGACAAGTGACATAAAATAAGTAATGCGATCTATATGCAATATCGTTTTCCTGCTAATTCCAGTCTATCCCTATGTTCTCAACATACGATTTCGTAGCGCCATATATTAAAGAGGAGTCGAATTATTTTGAAAATATATGTATATATACGATATTTAACTGTAGTATGTTTTTCTAACCATAATGCTCTCACTAAAATTCGATCTTTTAAAATAGTGTTTTGTCATTTATTTTACTTTGTATATGGTCGTTAAATCGCCTCTGCCATTAAAACGGCCAAAACGTATAAACATACGTCATACTACGAGGGCTGTTTGATAAATACCCGTTTTCAAACGTTATTCTTATTACTGGCTGAAAATATGTATATAAACTTTTTTAGGAATCCTTTAGGGCCAGAAAATGAAAAAAAAAGTACAGCGTTCTTTTGTTTTTTTTTCTTTTAACGGCTTTTGTATGACGGAATTCGTGTTGTTATTGCAACAATGGAGAAAGAGCAGTATCGTTCTGTAATTCGTTTCCTGTTTTTGGAGGGAAATTCTTGTGATGAAATAAAAGTACGCATGCAAGCTGTTTACAAGGATCATACTCCTTCTAAGACAACCATTAGATATTGGTACAATGAATTTAAACGAGGCAGAACGTCCGTCTTTGATGAAGATCGTCCGGGACGTCCTATTGAGGTGACCACAGATGATATGGTGAAAAAAATTGAAAATATTGTATTGAGCGATCGCCGAATAAAACTTAGAGAAATTGTTGACATTGCAAATGTTTCGATTGAACGCGTGCAGAACATTTTAGAACACAAATTGGGCATGAAGAAGGTTTCGGCGAGGTGGGTGCCGCGTTTGCTCACCGAGGAACAAAAGCTCACCGGAAGCAAATTTCAAGGCACTGTTTAGATAAGTACGAAAGTAGTCCGGGTGAGTTCCTCCGGCGTTTTGTGACTGTTGATGAAACGTGGATACACCACTATACCCCAGAATGTAAAGAACAGTCCAAACAATGGATTTTGCCGGGGGAATCGGCTCCAAAGAAGGCGAAGACCGTTCCATCGGCTGGAAAGGTCATGGCGACTGTTTTTTGGGACTCGCAGGGAATCATCCATATTGATTATTTACAAAAAGGAAGAACGATAACCGGGCAATATTACGCTAATTTATTGCAAGAATTTGATACCGTGTTGAGAAAAAAGAGACCACATCTAAAAAAGAAAAAAGTTCTCTTTCACCATGATAATGCACCAGCTCACTCCTCAAGAATCGCAGAGTCCAAATTAAAAGAATTACATTATGAATTGCTGCCTCATCCTCCCTATTCCCCAGATCTGGCTCCCTGTGACTTCTTCCTGTTCCCAAATTTAAAAAAATGGCTCGGTGGGAAGAAATTTTCGTCCAATGAAGAGGTCATTGCCGCCACAGAGGACTATTTTCACGAATTTCCGAAATCTTATTTTTTAGACGGCTTATTAAAGCTAGAATACCGCTGGAACAAGTGTATAGAGCTGGAAGGTGACTATGTAGAAAAATAAATATACACATATACAAACTTATGTTGTTTTTTTCTAAACACGGGTATTTATCAAACAGCCCTCGTATAAGGGGCAGTTTGAGGGCAAGGTAAAGTTTACAAAAAAATCTTAACTTACAAGTATTATAATGTATCTAGTATTTGTAACTTAGTTCATTAAATTAGTTACCCGTTATCATTTATTCATCTTTATTGTGTAAATACTCTTTGAAGTTGTGTTTTATTCCTTTCTCACAGCTGCAATTGTCTGAGTGACGGAAAAAGCCAAACGAACTTTTTCGCCATTTTGACTTATGTGTAGTCCAAGTACGTTTATAAATAACGTAGTTAGTTATAAATACTAGGTACCAAATACTCGAAAGTGAATTGATTAATTTGCGAACCTTACCTATCATTCTGACATGCCACGTAAATGCCCGCTGGAGTCCGACGTATGCTTATAAAGTGTGTTGTGTTCCAGGTGGTGGTGAACGAGCTGCACTCGCAGATCGAGTCGCTCAACGAGTCCCTGGTCCAGCTGCTCATGGGGCGCGACGAGCTTCACATGGGGCAGGACTCCATGCTTGTCGACATTGAGGACCTCACCCGATACTTGTGAGTGAAACTGGCATCTATTACATGTTTAATGTATATTGTAATATACTAGCTGACACCGCCAACTTCACTCAGCAAAACTTAAATATTTCTAAAAATCTCGTCTTAGTGGTTGCCTGGGTTACGAGACTAAGTAAGGTACGAGACTTTTAGCCTTCATAATGTTACGATTGTATACTATACTTTTTATACGACAGCCAAATACATACCTATTCGAGATCAATAAAATGTGTTACTCACCTACTTCATATAATGAATGGGAATATTTATATCAATAAATGTAGCTACACAAAACTAAGAGTAAACAAATTACCAGTCACTTTGAGCGCAATGCCTTGATTTCTTCGGGAGTACATTGTTAATCAGAATCACTCATAATAACTTAAGTTTTTGCACAATATCGTCGACCTATAATAAACTACAATACACTGAAATAGTTTCGCCAAAGTTTACATATTTGAATTTCTAACACAACACACGCCGAACATGCTATACCTACACAAGAGAAATTGAAAATAAGCCGGTTCTCAATTACGAAAAAGTGGTTGCGTTCAAGAATGTTTAAATGTCGAATGTAAAATTATATGATAGAATTATGGTTTTTACCTTTCTTTTGTTTGCAATATCTAATATGTAAAAAGCATTTTAGTTTATTTTTTCATCTTGATTTAAATTATGAAGCTAAAAACCGCTTTGGTTGGCCGGTTCGATACCGCTGACAATAATCTAATGGACAGATTTAAGTGCTGAAGTAGAAAAAGAATAATTCAATTTTTTCAAATAAGCGGACATTGCCAAGTGTAGTATTAATAATATTGACGAGAAATTAAAACATATCGAAAATAAATGGGGTAATAAAAACTTAATGTTGAAATATGGGAAAACGCATTTGTTGATCAGTGGACAGAAAAGTCCTATAGAGTGACCACCACGAGCAGGAAAGCGCAGTTTCGGACATCCGCAAACTAGGTGGATGGATAACCTTGGATCGCTGGGAGTCGATGGCTTCAGGTCTACGACGGAGACCTAGGTCCAGCAGTGGACATCCGTGGCTGATAGATAAATACATGTGACACAACGCGTGTCTCTCGACCGCCACTCATACATATAAACCGTGTTCTTTGTAGTTTTTATTTCTAATTATCATTTTCCATGTTCCAGGGGCGTGAAGGAACAAACCAAGAGGACCAAGGACTCGGGCAAATCCGGCGCTCGCCGCCTCGCCTCTCTCGTGCACAAGTAAATACTGACCTTACGACCACAACTGCACTCCTGTACATAACCGTGCAGTTCATTATACACTACACACACATGGGCAGTACGTTCAGTGTAATCTGGTGTTTCCAATTAAGACTTCAAAGAGAATATTGTTTTTTTATTACGTTGTTAAACAAGTGTAATCCGCCCCACATATAGCGTTTAAATCTTAAAACGGTAGCTAAAATAATATTAATTATGTCACATGAGTATTAACGGGTCTTCGTTATCTTAATTCATACATTATTATGAAGTAGGTTTACTACAAAAGGGCAAGACAGTTTTAAGATATCACCTTAGTTTGTTTATGAATTAAATTCCTAAAAGACATCCTTGTGTTTTTTAGATTTTTGTAAGGGCAGCCTAAGATATTTGTTTGCTAAAGTAGGTATCAATGTCGTAAAGGGCAAGACAGTTTTAAGATATCACCTTAGTTTGTTTATGAATTAAATTCCTAAAAGACATCCTTGTGTTTTTTAAATTTTTGTAAGGGCAGCCAAAGATATTTGTTTGTTAAACTAGGTATCAATGTCGTAAAGCCCTCAGTATTATAAAAAGTAATCAAAGCTACGCATTTGGAAAGATAAATATTCCGCCTTTTATATGCCAGTGGAAACACCCCAGAGGACACGAACACAATATCGACTATATTATTACATTAAATAATCAATATGGTGGCTTGAGATAGAATTAAGAGTTACATTTATAGAAATGGAAATATGCTGCAAGTGACCAGATAATCCTATAGTAAATAGGCCCGGAGCGCCTTCAGTAGCCAAATATATCACCGTTTTACTGATCGTTTTCGTTACCATGTTTTTCTTATTTATAATGAAAACAAGTATGAGTGAGACTGTCGTCTAGTTATAATTACGGTGACTTTAAATTCGTAACACCAAACAAATGGTTCTGTATAAGTAGCAGACAACTCTATTGTTAGTTGAAATAGCCTTTTTATTGTCTTAGTTCGTATCCGCAATGATGACGCTTTTAAACGGGCGTCAAAATATCGTTAAGGACCGTAGTATGAACGTATCAGGCGCCGAATGTTAC
Organism: Grapholita molesta; assembly: GCA_022674325.2. NCBI lineage: Eukaryota > Metazoa > Arthropoda > Insecta > Lepidoptera > Tortricidae > Grapholita > Grapholita molesta. The sequence goes on along the minus strand of CP053124.2, from coordinate 12,795,250 downwards.
AGGATACGAACTCGTGTTACATTCGTGTCCACTGTCCATATTTTCGTCGACAATTGTTCTCGCTCCGTGCATGACGCCACGGCATCACTCCGTAACGAAACATCCCAGTGGGTATAGTCTCATAGTTTTCTATAAATACAAATAATGATTTGTCTGACACGTTCCTACTACCGTCATAGTATGATACAGTATAGTAGGCAGAAAGGTTTGTAGAATAATTGCAAATATTAAGTTAATATTTTGTCAAGATCTTGGTGTTACGTCTTTAATCTCTCCTTTATAGATAATATTGTTAATTATAAATGTTTTTTTCTTATGATGTAAAACTATACATGTATACTTTAGTTCTTGAACATTCTCTTCATCTGTATGTCTATCGATAATTGTATGAAAAGTTTGTCATTGATATTTGTAACTCCGTCGCATTTTACTCTCTATTTATGTACCGTGTGGATTTATTTAATGCCACCTGGAGGGAAAGTACTCACACTGTAGTGTCATTCCTTTTATTTTAGACAAGAAACAACTGTATTCAAAAGATGTCCTCGCCCAGGAATCGTACCTCCTGGGCGAGGACATCTTTTGAACCGGTAAATTCAATTAAAGAAACCCAAAAATCTGAACTTAGTTTAATTGAATGGAAAAGAACGTGTGAACTAATTATTAATGGTTCAAATTTAGGAACTCATTTCAAGTCATTTTTGAAGGCGTGTTGTGGTTCAAAAATTTACTTGTAGTTTTGTTTATTTTCTATAAAATAAACGTGTTTCTATTGAGTGAAATTTGGTTTCCCCAGTGTTTAAAGTACTTTCCCTCCGTGGCTCTAAACAAATGCACCCGGTATAATGTGTAAACTAATATTGGAATTGTATATTAACATACATGTCCGCTTTATAATACATAGATATTTTTAGCCCACCTAGACATATTTAACAATATGTGATTATTGGCAAATTAGAAAGAGATATTTTTTCAATGTAGTGCTCATTGTTAGAATAGTATTACGTATTCACAATAATAGAGGCATATAGTGATGCACCGGCGGTGGTTTGAGTGATATTCAGAGGCTTATTCTATAAGAATGTAGGTAGAGCAGCCAAATACGCTGTAGGTAAATTAAACAATGTTTCATCTTACGCATAACCCGTGGGACCATCAACCAGGAACATACTAGATGCTTGGAATTTAGACAATGTATCGTACGAGTTGTTCTACTTTGAGCAACTTAAATTTTTGTGTATTATATTGTAGCTTGATTGTCACTCCGGGCGTCTAGTATTTTATTTTGGCTATGGTACCTTCGACTCGGGGTTAGCGTGACGCGCGGTACTGAGAACGCCAATCATATCTAATGAAAGTAAAGAGTAAACTACGTTCCATTTTTTTCATAAGTATTTCTTATCCTGTCTCATGAGAGTTGGTGCTAATAATTTAATTATATTGGCTTATAGATTCTTCAAATGTATATTTTTTCCTATGCGTATACATATTTTTCCTGACGACAGTGTCGACAAAAGAGAAGATTCTCACTATACAAAGATATTCATTACCTGAAATTCGGTAATGAATTTGATTATTGGTATACTTAACTTTATTTACTTGTGAAAATAATGGAAAGGAGTTTCTTTGTAACAGATTTTTGAGTGATATTTTTCGTTTGTTAAGCAATTTGTTACACTAAATATCTGTCGTTATGTCCGTTATTACTACAGTAGTCATGAATCTTATCTCTCGCAACTCATCCTAATCATCCCACCTGTAAGTAACATTACCAGTCATTGTATGCTAATCAGATCTCGAGTCATAGGCGTATGTTAAGGCTTTCGGATTTCTGATGTTTCCTTGTAGAGAAGTTTGCTTTATTTTGATTATGATTTGGGTTTACATCAATAATATTAAATGATCTAAAACGTTAAACAAAATTGATAAAGTAAAAAGGCGTTATAGGATTGTGAAAGGTATACAAAATTCCGTGATTGCGATTGCCTTCTTGCCCTTATTTGGTTTTCGTACCCATTTATACACAAAATTATTATGAAATTAGTGTTTATTTTGAAATTATGTTACACGCGGAAATCAACATAATTTATATGCAATATTAAAAAAAAATGCCCTTGCTTGTCCAACGGTTACATTTGACGCCCGTCTCTAGTATTTTTTATAATTATACACAGGTAGCTACGCCAGTAAATCAGTATCAACGTTTTAAAGAATGACTTTCTAGATAAGCTTTCCTTTGCTCACACGTGATTTGTTTGTTAAACCCAGAAATTACGCACTTCGAAGTCATAATATAATATTATATATGAACGAAGCTTGTTAGCTGTAATTAAACTAACGAACTTACTTCTATACCAAAACTTGAAGTTACGAAGCCAAATGTCCGATATTTAAGTAGGTACCTATTATATTTTGGAGTTAGATGTCACCTGATGTCCGAGTGGCTACTATGTAAGACAAAAGTGAGGGTCTGAAAGTAATCTAGAAGGTATTAATTGTATAGAACGGCTAACTCACGTTTTATAAGTCAAATATTGCTCGACATGTTTTACTCCTCCTCCATAACAAGGAGCATAATGAGCCGTTCGCATTGACTGACCGACGAAGACTTCGACTTATAAAACGTGAGTGACCCGCTTCTATACAATGAATACGGTTGAATCTCAAGAGTTTTGTGTTTAAAATCTAGAAAGTGTTTGTCAATTACCCGTACATTGCTACTCTTAGTAAACCCTCGTTTTTGCAAATCCTTTCATAATTGGATTCATACAAGTTACATTATACTACAGTGCCTAGTAATTACAACTCATTACGATGTTATTAACAGCTATTAGTAATTTAATGCTATTATGGGAATTACAGGTGCTGAATGTTATTGTGCACCTTTATAACACTTGTCTACCGCAGGACGGGTTACATGACGTAACGATTTCTAGGAGCAGGTATCACTACACTAAGTAATGAAGACTATTCTTTATCTGGTCTATTGGGATATTGCTGAGATTTACATACATTTTGTATTGACGATCACAAAACTATCTCGGAAATTTTGCATTGTAAAACTACAGAATTTTTCTCTAATCTGAACCCATAATTTGATTATTTTCCGATATAAATAATGGTACAATTCTAAGTTTTTCTCAAATCAAAATCTATAAATATAGGGGTAGATAGATATGGGCTGAAAAACCTACTTATATATAAAACCCCTGCTGAAAGGCCGAGAAACTTGTCCTCACGCAGAGAGCCCGAACTCGGGCACTCAGTTCAAACATGAGCTTAATGGCTTTAACCGGAGGCTACTATTAAAATCCGCCACGCATCGATTTAATGACATCAAAACGTTTTAGACCTTTTTCCGCGCCCGATACTCTGACAACGACAGGGTTGATCTCAATTTTTTATGCGTGGCTTTCCTATGCTCTATTTAATGATATTATCTTATGTTCCTTTTACTTTTTATTATTATTTTACAAGTTTATTTTTAAGTAGTTACCATTTAGGCTTAAGTTGTTTTTGCTCCCTCTTTGTTTTGGAAAGTGCAAAGTTCTTTTTTACCTATTAGTTATTTTAGTACCTATTAGTGTTATTCATAATTAACGTGTGCATGCGACCTTTATTCATTATGGTGTATATTTCCATGACTACGCAGGTATAAATATTTTTAAATTGTGTAGCGTTAGTTTTATATGAAGTTGTGGTGTCTGATTTACTAAAAGCTATTTTTGAAGTTTTAATGTAATTTTCTTAAGAGCGCCATGGAGCTTTTTTGGAGCAGGGAGCAAAATATGATTTAAATTCATAACATAATATTGATACATATAGTGGCCACGAAACGTGATAGCCCTTGTATTACATTCACGTGTATCCCCTTTAATGTTATCTTAGCCTCGCGTTCTAATATCACGCGAATAACAGTACAACTTGATTCTCTGAAGCTGGCGTGAACTGAAATCAATAATTATGACTTTGAGACAACACGAATCTACTTACTAAATACTAGGGTCGATACAGGCAGACTGCGTGCTAGCAGCAAATTGTATGGACACAGCACGCCGACATTGCGACCGCAGGGTCTATACAAATTACAGTTGGGTAACAGTCTTAATTATGTCAATACAATTAGAAGTCGAGTTTAATTTACACCAGCATTCGAGAACCGGTCTGTATTTGAATTATTCTATGTGGATTGACTTGTTCAGATAACAAAAGGATAGCAAAGAACTATCAACATTCACATTGCACTTTAAAATTCATGTCCATATCTCAAACTATCTATACTTATATCTTGTTAGCGACGCAGCTGCGTGCTCTCCGCCCCATTTCAAGTCTAAGGTGGCCAGCTAGACATAAATACAGAGCGCGCTTATGACATATCGGTGTCTATAGTGTCAGGACATGTAACTGGTTGCCTGACATTTGTCGGGAATACGCTGCTGCGTTGGCATTTGTCAAGTTTTTTGCATAACATGTGTGTATGTTAATATTTGCTAGGGTTCGCGCGGCTGCGGTATAACTGCTCGACACAGATTACCAAACCACTACTTAACAGACCATACACAAATTGCTCCCATGCTGGTTGCTCTTTTTTTTCATCTATTCTTACGACTGTGCGTGCTTTAATGTAATGCTGTAATAAAAAACGGTCCGGACCATTATCAAGATCAGTCGTAGTCGTCATGACTTCGAGTGTTACATGAAGTATGCGGAGTCTATGGTTTGTAATCCATGCCGCGTGGTCAATTCTTTTTCCTATGTGTTTGAGTCTAGCCTGTGGTCATTCGACTGCTATAATTGTTGTATACTGGCAGCCGCGCCGAACCGTTAAGAGTGTGAAGTCTTCTCCGTAAAGAGAATATTTAACGTGCTTACATATACAAGTTTGATCAGACATGTGATAATACTATTGAATTATACTAAATAAAGGGGAAAGTGTTAATCAGATGTTTTTTATTTATTTTTACCCTATAAATTTATTTACTATAAAATTGTAAATCCCTTTTATGAGAAAAAACAGTTGCGTAATTTTATTGGTTGCAAATTGTTACGCAATATTACCTATAGGCTACGGGTTATTAAGTTTAACGTAATATTCAATTTATATATGAAGGAAAGGTCAAACTTGTGGTGTTTTAATTTAACCCATTAGTCAATATAGTTATTGTTAAACAAGACGCGAGAGATGTTTCAGAGAGTCGAGCTTTTCCTAGCCACTTGCAAGGACACGAGTGCCGAACCTCGCTCGAGTCGAATAGTGTTCTATATTATAACAATGAAGCTAAAACTGATGATACGCATGGCATTAATTTACCCTCGTGCCCGATTGGTACCCTAGCTAGCGAAAGATTTCAAAATTGGACCACGAGCACAGCGAGTGGTTCGAAAAGAGGAATTTTGAGCATTGGGAGCGATTCAAGGTACGAGAGGGGAACAGATTAAATTGATTTATTTGAAACATTTTTTTTTTCACCTTGCTAGCGTGAGGAAAATACTAACTAACTGAAATATTGTTATCATTCAAAAACATAATTCACCCAATCAACCAACGCCACAAAACAAAATATGCATTAAATTACTTTTCACTCTTGCGAATCACCATCAGCCTAGAACAAGACGCTGCTGGACACAGGCCTCTTTCAAACATGACCCGTATGATCTTGGGGGGGAAGTTGTCACAGAGGCTATGCTTGCCATGCGGGACGGCGACCGCAGTAGCTATTGGGTTTCTACGGACGCTGCTGTCCATCAGTTTTATCCCTCTCTTGTAAATAAAATGCAGTTATTCTATTTTTTTTTCTTCCCCAGCTCGCTTATATAAAAAAAGTTAAATGAAAGAAAAATATCAGAAGAAATAAAATGTACATACAGTTCCCTCTGTCTCAAGCAATCTAAAATCTCACAATATAACATGTATAGCAGCTAAGAAAAAAAATCTATAGAAGCAGGTAAGCTTTGTATTTTTTACTAGGTACCTATACATAAATCATTACACACCAATCAGATTCGGTTGAGACCGTCTCAACCAATCTCGCTGGAAGCGTAAACTCAGTAGGAGTAGTCTAGTAGTACAAATCAAGTTTTTTAGTACAATTAAGGTTCAAAAAAACAGAACAACAACTATCACGAGCTGTAGTCGCTACGATTTGTGGGTATAATCAACGAATTTTACGATTGCGTCAAATGAGTACTCGTAACCCAAATACTTCGCATGACAGCAACCAATAAAACCGAAATCGAAACCAGTGTCCTAAAACAATAGACACTAATTCCCACAGGCGCATCCAACGCTGTTTTCACATAACTATCAAGCAGTGACAATTGTTTGAAAGCACCAGTTTATGCGTACCCCCGAATTAACATAGAGTAGCTTATCTCTAGGTCCTAGTTATGCTGGTTCCTTAGTAATGGGAATAGCGGTCCTTCGCTGCTCCGCTCACCTGCGGTCCCAGGTGCGTACATTAACAACCTTACTAATAGTTCCACCTCGATGTTTATTTGTTTTATAGCCCTTATCGCACTTCAGCTAAAAATTGGGGCCCATACACAATTTCCTTTCGCGACATACTTGATTAAAACGTTAAATTTATTACGCCATATTTATTCCTTCTAAACTGAAATTAAAGTGGAAAGGAAAGAGGGCAAAATTAACTGTGTGAATAGCACATTTGCAATCTTATCTTTGTTTTATAGTGCGCTCAGGGTTAATTGATTCCCTGTGGGAAATAAAGGACTACTCGATTAACAGTTAATTTATAGTTATTGCTTATATTTCTGGGTAATTAAAATTATAAGTTAATTTGACATGACTGCAAGAGTATTAATGTAGCTACTTATTCAAATATAATTGATTAAGTAACATATAGGACACGTTTATAAGAAGGAGATCAGCGGCGCTACCGCCAAAAACGATATTCGTAATTTTCCGACGATGGTCTCTGACACTCTCATGAGGCCTTAATTGGAGTATAAAAGAGAAAGATGCCCGAAATATACAAACTTCGTTGTTCGCGGTACCGGACCAGGTATTTCTGCAACAGTCTGTACGCTTAGTTAGTAATTAAAGGCGCAACGTTTTATTTGGACAGTCGGGTAAACTTTGATTTAAGTATACTTTGCAATATTTACATTTTACACAAATCTAATTAAAAATTAGAAAAATCAGATACTAAATATCCGTAAGCATATAAATAAAAATTCTTCTGCAACATAAATAAAAAAATAAAATAGTTTATTTAAAAGATAAACCTTTGAAACGATTTACATTTTCCTGTAGCCCCACACTAGGCTATGCCTGTCACCTGGAAGCCGGATTCGGTTTAATAAGAAAGAATTACACGATAATAGTACATTGTGCAACGAGGATGGTAAGTAAGGTATAGTAAACGCGAGTCTATTAGAAGCCCGACGACGAAGTCGGAGGGCTTTTAATGACTCAAGTTTGTTATACACTTATCACCCGTGGTACATACAATGTTTTTCATCACATTTGCGAGGAAATAAAATAAATTCGTTGGTAAAATATTAGTTACTAGTGTAGTGTAGTTTTACCTATCAGACCGCATCCACTATAAAAGATTGTCAACAATGTCAACTTTGTTCAATGTCATCCACAGATAATGTTAACAACTGCGTTTTGTTTTCGAAGTTGATAGATCATCCTGCCAAATAGTATCAATTATCAAAATCAAATAGAAAACAACTATTTTTGATAAATACTAAACATTAAATTGCAGTCAAATTTAATATAAAGATATGTTTTATGCATATTAAAAGTTGGTTATAGCAAACTTTTGAAATATGAAATACACCTTGGCTGTTTAGAAACATCCTCAGTCCAAGTGAAGTATAGGTTCTGTATATTTTTAAAACTAAACTTAACAGCCCGTGTGAGCTAAATCGGCTATAACTGCTCTGTACTCTCGCAAGTAACAACGCCATTGACGAGCAAGTGTGATGAAAACACTATTTCTCCAGTAATATACGAGCCCCAATGCAAATGAGTACGTCTGGTAGGAAAAAAATGTACTAAACTAACGTTAACCTAAAAATTCTGGGGGACGAAGGTGTTTGGAAGAATTAGCAATATAAAAACAGTATAAGTTATAAATCGTATTTTATTTATTCAATGAAAAAGAAAACGAACTTTCCTTGGTAATAAAAAAAAAACATTGTTTCACCAATTGTACTAAAATGCAAAAAAGTTCGTCTTTAGTGTTACCGACGCAGATTAGAACGTCTACCACTTGGTGGCGTCTCCTTTTGCATCTAAAACGGCTTTAATTCTGAGCGGCATTGTATCTACCAGCTGTCGACACTCTTCCGGGGTTGTTTCATTCCAAACACAGGTAAGTTTCTCTTTAAGATCAGCTTTTGATCTGGACGGGTCCTTTCGCAACTTCTTCTTCATTTTCCACCACAACGTTTCTATGGGAGACAAGTCCGGGCTGCTGGATGGCCACGACATGGTAGGTATTTTTTCTTTTTCAGCCACGCCATCGTTGCTTTAGCGGTATGGCATGAGGCACCATCTTGTTGAAAAGTATACGCATTTTATACTTTAACTTACGTATAGACGGCAGCAAACTCTCTTGTAAGATGCTTTTGTATTTTTCGGCATTGACGGTTCCATCTATAAATTGCAGACAGCCGACACCCTGTGCCGACATGCAGCCCCAAATCATTAAGGAAGCTGGAAACTTTACCTTACGCTTAAGACAATCTTTTGAAATGCCTCTCCTTTTCGCGAATGACTTTACTTCGTTCATCGCCTACTGTGACTTCAAATTTAGATTCGTCACTCCATATAATTTTACGCCACTGATCGACGGTCCAATTTCTGTACTTTTTGGCGAATTTCAACCTGTTAGTTTTCTGCCATTGTGTAAGTAACGGTTTCTCTTTAGCAGTGTAAAAACCGTAGCCCATCCTCTTCATCACTCTCTTGCAAGTATCCACTGAAATGTTTTTTAATTGCGTCACGCCATAGTACCGTAAGTTCTCCAGCTCTTGCACGACGATTTTTCTTGATGATCTTCCTCAGAATCCTGTTTTCTGCTTTAGTAGTAATTCGTGGGCGGCCGGATTTCTTTAAACAAGAAATCTTGTCGTGTTTTCGATGATGCTCGATGATAGTTTGGATTGTAGACCTTGGCATAGAAAGGTCCTTGGCAATTTGGTACGTAGATTTGCCTTTATTGTTACTGGAGATTATAATTTTCCGCACTTCTTCAGTCACTGGCTTACCTCGTGCCATCTCGATGGAAAAACGATTTGGAGTAATAAAAAATTAGGCTGAATTTGCCCTTTTATATAGTGGTTTGTCATTTTACATGACAGAGAATGTTCCGAATTCAATTTGAAAATAATATTTTATATTACGAACCCTGGTAAACAGGTTTTATTTTAAATAAACGACCTATTTTGCCTTAAATATGTAGCAGACGTAATTATTTGCGTGTGAGATGTAATATTTATAATTAAATTATTTTAAAATAAATAACGAGATGTACACTTTGTACAACTCAAAACTAAGCTAGCTTTAGTGATATTGCGTCTAGTGTATTCCATTAATCATCAAAGTCGATTCGGGTAGAAATACTAGTTTTTGAAAAAAAATACGCATGCAGAATTGCGACTAGACGAGCTATTTTTCATTGGGGCTCGTACAGCTGTACATAATTAACGACGTGTGCCACGTACTAAATGACATTGCATCAACCTACTTGTAAAATATTACTCGCCTTTTAATTTCCGTAGTTTAGTAGTATATGTATATGTAGGTATATCTTAAATTTCGTTGATTTATATTATTTCCGAATTACCGACTAATTATCTTGTTTACACATGCATCCAAACTGCATGACTTACGAATGCATCTAACGTTAAAAGGAAAATATTACGTTCCCGCTGAAACATTTGAAATTCAATACGCTCGGCATACCTGCCTCATTACAGGCCATATATTATTGTACCCCCAGCTTAGTTTTATTACAGGCAATCATGTGAAAGATAAGCTCTGACGTCCGTAATTGCCTGCGTCACCGGATCCCTATATTTTCGGAACGTCGTTACATTATCACGCCGGCTATCTGTTCAGTGTATGTATGTAACATACGTGTAATAGCGGAGAAGCATGCAAATCACCGCGGGCATGCGGTATGCGGGTGCGAGGGGATGCGCGGGTGATGGGAGCGCGGTAAGTTTTATTGCGGGGAAATAATAATGCCGTAAGAATTGTATTTACTGTAATGTCGTTATGCTGTAAATATTTAGGCTAAGAAACTAAGAACAAATCAAATTATTTTTTATGAAATACTTTTGATTTGCTTTGATTTTTGATTTTTGGAGATGCGGGTGCGAATCCCGTCTCGAACACCGGAGGTCCTCGTCGCTTTTTTCTTAAGTATATGTTATGTATTTCAACTTTTCGTCTAAATTGAGGATTCGCAATAGGTGTACCCTTGTTTTGCCGACACTCTTTTCATCGATTATTATTTCATCGACAACGATTCATCGAAACTTCAGAACAAGTTATATTGTTTCGCGTAATTTTCTTTCAACTACTATTTATTTCCGTTTTTCTTACTTCTTAGAAATACTATTCAACTAATTTTACTTAATAGATGATCCGTTTCAAATTATTTTACTTCACACAACTACAAAACATTGCAATTCATTTCTTCGACGTATTACTTTAATATAGAACTGCGACTCCCACGAAAACGAACTTTTGTCAGAAGTGGGTTAGGTTAGGTTAGAACTGCGACCCCCAAGAAACAGAAATATGAATTTAAAAATCCCGAAATGAAAAGCCATGACATGAAATTTATTGAAATAAGTCAACTTCCAATCAAAAGACCTCGATTCAAATTACCTAGTATCGAGTCCTCGACGTAATGACTTGTCGATGAAATGAAAGTACCTACTTGAAACGTTGTCTTTAAAATAATATTCGATGAAATGTCTGTCAATGGCAATTCAATGGTATACCTTCGCAATACAAACTACGAAAGTATTATGTACATTATTGGTGTTAAACGTTGGGTGGTATTAATTGTTTACGAAATACTGCCAATAATCCTTGACAGACCAATGAATTTATATGTTAAAAATGTAATTAGGTCATACACTTAAACAGCATACACAATTCTGTAAATACGACAGGAATCTTAAAAATCAACTCAACTTACTCGAGTGTACCTGCAATGCAACCATTTTAAATTTACCTAAAACAAATAATTTGTATCCGTAACAATTTTCAGAATAAAAACTACATAATGTAGGTACCTATAAAAATCTTATAACATGGGCATGGGCCTTTATTATGTTTCAGATTTTTTTATGTGGTCTTTATTACATTTTAGTAAATAACATTGAGGTAGAACAAACCTATAAACTAACTATGAACTAAAAGCTCTAGGTATAGAAACTAAAACAATAAAAATTAAAACTAAATAAAACTCAACTTACTCGAGTGTACCTGCAATGCAAACATTTTAAATTTACCTAAAACAAATAATTTGTATCCGTAACAATTTTCAGAATAAAAACTACATAATGTAGGTACCTATAAAAATCTTATAACATGGATATATTGCCTTTATTATGTTTCAGATTTTTTTTATGTGGTCTTTATTACATTTTAGTAAATAACATTAAGGTAGAACAAAGCTATAAACTAACTATGAACTAAAAGCTCTAGGTATAGAAACTAAAACAATAAAAATTAAACCTAAATAAAACTAAAATATATCAAAAAAATTGGGCCCCCAGAAAAAAAATTAACATTTGTTATTTCCCACTGTGCCTAAACTGGGGTCTTTCTCTCCCTAGCTTCCTCCGGCTTCAGCGCGCGCAGAGTTCAATGTCAATGGTATGGCCGCGGGCGACGATACGGGCGCTACTTCGCACTTCGACACCAGTTTATTACTCTACTGTTTGTTTGATTCGTTTTGTTTAAAGAGTAACTATGCGGTTAGTACGACGATGTGATGGTCTTTGTTTGGGATTCAGAAATAACTCGACAATCACCGGTCTCTAATAAGCAAAACACCAATTTATTTAGATAATAATAGGGTAAAAGTGGGATAGTTGCCCACCTTTTTGAAATCTGCAAATATCTTGCAGTTGTTAAACTTTAAATAGATAAAATCTATGTGTAATGTTACTGTACTTATTAACGAAGAAATTTATTGAGATAATTCCATTCTTAGGGTTTTCGTTATTTAAGTATAAGAGAAATAAAAAACCCTTATGTACGAGGATAGATGCCTACTGTATGGGTTAGATGCCCCAGACATATTTTGACCCGGGGGATAGTTGCCTTATGAAATTAATTAAATCATATTTCGATATTTTATGCTTTATTTAACGCAGGCTCCAGTGAATAAATTAGCAAATCAACAATGTATTTATTATTTTTAAATAAAACTAGTATTTTTCTTAAATAATTCTAATAATTAACAGCAAATGCCGCAAGCTCGAACGCTCGCATTAATATGCGTTACCTATCAGTTTGCCGGCTATTGCGCGACTGATTTGCTTTCCGAATGTACTTACGTGGTAGCTAGAAAAATTCGAAAATACCTTTTATCAAAATACTGTAATGCGGAATAGATGCCCTGAGGACCCTACACAATATGGGATAGATGCACTAAGGGCATCTATACTCACGAAAACTAGGGCACGTATCCTTTTGCAATGGGATAGACGCCCTATAATTTAATTAGTAAAACAAACAAAAACTTACTTTAATAACATTATAACATAAGTATTTAAGGTACATGTAGTCCATAGTAACAAAAATATGAGTACTTACCCTATGACATGAAAAGTCCCAAGGCCATAAAGATTTTACGCATACCAAATCCGCGAAATTTTCGGCGTGTTCAATGATTACTGCCTTATAGCATCCAATACATCCGTCCGCAGGGAGCGCGCGGCACGGACTGGAGACCGGGAGGGGGGACGCTTACCTTTCAACAAAAATTTGGAAACCTACCGCTCGTACAGGTCGCCACGTGTAAATTGAGGCATCTATCCTCCATAGGCATCTATCCCACTTTTACCCTAATACACAGAAAATAAGCACGAACGAGATATTTATATTTCTGCAATGCGACAGGTTGCCAATATACTAAATACAATTCCTAAACTAAGCAGTTATTACTAATTACATATTATACATATTGCGATGTTGTGTAGATACATATACTCCTATTAGATCTGAGCTGACTATGAAAAAACTGGTAAGTAAAACCTAAGAAAACATTTTATTTGTAAATAGGCCAGGAGCAGTACCAACCTACACATATTAACGTTAAGAACAATGTAACTTACATGATGCTGATGATGTACTTTTTTCTATAACACCAGTACCTTTAAAATTGGCTGTGAATATTATAATCCGCAAAGGGCGGCGCGATGAGCCCCATCAACCGAAAAATGATTAACAAGCGATTACAGTGACGGATGACGCCGCACCCTGGCTTCCCTCGCCATAGAGTTATGCAGGCATTTATAATCGCCGTGTGAGATAATTATTTTCTATTAAACATTTTAATGTAAAGCCGGACAAGACGCTATCTGGCCCTGAGATACTGCCACAGTTATACTTCGCAACGAATGTCATCGGTTTGTCAACCTCCAGGTGCTATAATGCTTTATAGCAATGCTATAATGCTTTATATGCGCCTTCTTACTGCTGTAAATGGACGCAATATAAGTTATCCAAGTTATCCCACTTAGATACTTCTTTCATGTCGGTTCATTTGACTTAGGGTACATTAGAGTACACACAAACTAAACAAACGCTATTCCGATTTGGCAGCGAGAAATGGCACTGTCGCAATAAAGTTCACATTTTTATATCAATGAAACGTTTATCCTCTTTCACAATTTTGTTGCTTGCTAATTGCGGGCAAAGTTAACTGGTCTCTTAGAACGAAGTGTTTTGTTATAGCTACCTATTATGCATAAAACAATATATACATACATAGATATACTCACCTGAAAACTAGTTTATAGCTTAGCAGTAGCTTGCTACTTTCAATCCATTGTTTGCGTGGTTAAACCTAGCTCTTTTCATTGATTATTATATTTGATATTCTTCAGTCATGTGATCCTAAATTTATTGAATAAAGCGGTATTAACACCAACAAGTCTAACCTACAGATTAAATTTTCGGGAGTAGGTTGCCGGAAGGAATCCAAGCTTAATTCAGCCGTGGGGAAAACACGGGAAGATAATGATGATTGAGACATATAAACTTGACATTACTTTTAGACATATTTGATAATAGGTATGATTGAATTTAATTTTTTTTACGCTGTATCTACCTATAGGTACTAAAAGTCAAGTTCCCGGAATTGCCATGTAGTAAGTAAAGTAATGAAATAAGAGTGCTAAACTTTTTGCTGCGGTATTTGTATACAAGGTCTAAACAAGAAACGTTGTAAAGTCTACAGCGGAGTTTCATCCCTGAGCGAGCAGCGATGCGCACGCGCACGTGCCGCGACATATGGCGGCGCCATACTGTTTGTTTGCCAATCATAACGGACATATTTCATCAGATAACGGCTCGCCGACATATTGCGATCTAAAACAATGTGTAACAATTAAAACTTCACTCTCGGGGTTGCGTCGTTACCGCTGATTTGATGCGGGCATCACGGGATCATAAACTGAGGGGCGCGCGCGTTTAGCAAATGGCCTAAAGCGTTGCTAACTATGTTTGTCATGCTGTTCGTAAGCTCATCTAGTCATAAGGTATGAGATTAATGAGCTCATCATTAACTAGCTTTGTTAAAATTTTGTATAATCGTATTTTTTGTAGGTAGATATAATGATCTATTTTGAAATGCATTTATTTTTGCATTGTTATTTTTTTAGTTTAGTTTTTATTTAAATATAACTATGAGAGTAAGAGGTTGCCGTGTGTTTGTGAGTGAATATTGTTTAGCTCGATAGGTAGCGCTTTTTTTTCAGGATTTTAAAATATACAATTAACTCATACTTGAGAGCTAACTAATTTCTCGGTCACAATTGATCTACGCATACGAGCGTGTCAAGATCTAGGTATCCGATATTGTTCGAGATATCAAAGTCATGATATACTCGTAATAGAAAAAAAATTCACATCGACTTGAGAACCTCCTCCATTTTTTTCGTCGGTTAATTACTATGAAATCGCTAGAAAAACGTTGAGTGACCGCCACTAACGTGCGTCTTTTTGATTAAAGTTCAATCAGCAATTTTTAGCTTGCTACAAGTATCCATGTCAAAATTTTGCTACTTTTATGCAGATTGCGTGTAACCTAATGTGGATTTAAATCGCATGTTATCTTCCTACCTGTCAGTGATTCGACTTACAAATCTAACTTATATATGGTAATGGGCCACCTAAGTCTGATTGTTGTTTTAATCGTGTCGCTCCCCAAACCGTTTTATTGAATGAAAGCGATAGAAATAACCTGCAATTTGGGCGCGGGGCATGTGCGCTGCCATATGGCGAGTCGCGGCCGGCGCTGCGGATCCTCCGCGCCGATGTAGAATGGCTGGAACGGACAGTATTTGGGACCAAGGACTTTTTGAAGCAGGCGTTACTTTGCGTAAGTCCATATTGCTGAGCTATCAGTGGCGGCGGGTTAATATTTTTCTAAGGCAAGACGGAGCTATCTGGCTTTGCTTTTTCTTCATAAGCCCAATGAAATCTTTTGAACTGCGGAAATGTTGGTAAAGCTGGCGGGAAGCGGACGCGCCGCTGCTGTTAGCTCGTTTTCAGGAGTACCTGATTAATTACTTACTAGTCGATCAGTGATTGTCTCAATCTACCTAAACGAATAAAAGTTAATTACTTATTATAATCAAATAACATAAAAATATAATGTTTTAGTCTACCTACTTAAATTCAAAAGCAATGAAAAAACGGCTTTGTACGGAATGTTTATAAAATGATATGTTTCTATTGCACTTGAGTGTAATTATAAAATTTATATAATAAATTTATTTGCACACTTTTAATTCTTAAACTTTACTGCTCTTTTAAGTATGTCGTAAAATTATTAAATGCGACAGTTTATTGGACCATGGATTTAGTTATTTCCAGTAGCTATATAAGTCCAGGTTTAAGCTAACGGCTTCTTAAGTTCACCCCACGACTTTTTACTTGAAAGAAAAACGGATTTTTTTGAATATCATAAGGTGTATCACAAAAAGTCGTGGTTTTATTTTACGTACAGTTTTCGTGTGGGGAGAAATTGGAAGCTCGCTCTGCGGACCGCGGCCGCCATGCCGTTGATGTCTTTTGTATGGCTCGCATTAATATCCTATGAATAATGATTTTATTACCGCGAATCGATCGGCGTTATTGCTCCCGGAGGGATTTCCAGTCCGCTACATAACTAGTTACTTTAAGTATGCTAGTGAAGATTAAATTTATAGTATAAAGTTATTTGCCGGCGAAATATTTATCCGTTCAATCTCAAAAAGCAGGGCGATTATGCGATCTGTGGATTAAACATTCATGATTGTTGTTATTGCCAATATTCTACATTAAGAGTTTTGTATCAAAATCGGTAAATCAGGACGTAACGATACATATAGGTACTTAAAAACGGAACAAGGATTGTTTTTTTAAATTACGGGCGCAAGGAAGAATACTCAGCTTGTTCTTGCATATTGGCACTCTATGGTTGGCAGATACTGTGGGAATTATCTCAATCATTTAATCATACACCTAAACTACTATTTGTCATGTACCAAAAATAGAAAGGCAAAATTTAGTAAATTTGCTAACAATCATAAAAAAATCCGTATATAAAATTAGGGTATTAATAAATATTACAGGACATTCTTACGCAAATTGACTGAGCCTCACTGTTTCCTCACTGCTCAAGAAGTTTTGTTTTGTAAGTTAAGCCACTTATAAATATACTTAAATATAGGTATAGAAAACACATGACTCAGAAACAAATACCTGTGCTCATCACACAAATAAATGCCCTTACTAGGATTTGAATGTCGGCTGCATAGGCAGGGTCACTATACCCACTAGGCCTGTTGGTACATACTTCGTGCAGACACACTTAAACTAGAAAAGAGAGGCTAGGTCCATGGGGTTCCAGCGCGCACAAACTTTTCGCAGAAATTCGCTGGTTGACGTAACTGGTGACCGAAGAGCTGGCGGCTTCCTCGCACAACGTATCAGCATTGTGATACAACGAGGAAATACCGCCAGCATCCTTGGTACAATGCCTCAAGATTGTAATTTCTGTAAATAAATGTATCTAACTAGAAAATTATAATTTCACTAACTAGAATTTCCTCGTCACACCGCACGTTATCGATAAAGACCGTTGGGACGGTTGGCCCGGATCCGGCGCCAGACGGGCTCGAACCCTGAACCGTCTTCAAGTGCATTATCATGTCCACAGTTAAACACGTGCGTTGTTACATATTAAATATTTTGATGTGTAGGGAAGCTAATCGTCTGTTATACGAGTATATTTATATCACAAATAGTGACGACATTTTATGTCGCTAAGTAGGTAATATGTACAGTCACAGGGTTAACATATTTGTACCTATGCAATTATTCGGGGTAATTTATTTTTTTAACTATGACGGTGGCAATCAAGAATATGGCTCGCCTGGTGGTAAGCAGTAATTTATACGCTTGTAACTCCTGAGAATTCACACGCGCGTTGTCTACCTTTAAAAATTCTGAGGTCTCTGGCTTCTTTTCGTTTATAATTTTAACATTGTTCATTTCAATTATGAAAAAAAATATTTATGTTGTAGGTTTTTCCCCTGCTGATATTTAGCGTTATTTTAATTGGTTACGAAGCAAGCATAGGTATGGCAGCTATAATTTTTAACTATATAAATTGGTAACTATAAGTAAACTCGCCTTTTTTAACAGTGTTCTTTGTCTGTAAATCAATAGTCACCCAATAGATTAATTTGAAAGGAACACATCCGTGTACATTTCGCAATATAGGAATACAGCCGGCCCTTTCAATATCAGAATTTATTCCAACAAGATAGTCGTAGTTACGTTTCAGGCAAAAATATGTTTACACGTTTCCAGTCCATCCTATTGTAATAAGGTGAAAAAATGTCTACATATTTTTGTAGTCAGTCCGAGCGCGCACACTTACTTACTCGTATAAATGTTAATTACTGTGCCTTGTCTTGTTTATGGGCTGGACAAGTGGCAAACAAATGTCAGTTTGACATAAGTCAGAGGGCTGCGAGCTGCGAGATGTTAGATTTGATATGTTCGGTGGTGCAGTTGTAAGTAACCGACGTGCGTCCCACGCGCCGCGACAGGCTAGGCTAGGGCTTCGATGAAGGCGGTTTGAATTATTTGCTGTTTTGTGACAATTTCTATATTGTACCTAAACATTGTGATTCAACATGAAATATATAAACAAACTTATTATAAAAACGTATAAAATAAAAGTAACCTAAACATTTAAATTAAATAGAAATAAAGAGTAACGATTTTACTTTCAAGCTTTTTCCCTGCCGGTAAACTGCACTTTTTTATATTGACTTATGCGGTACTGCTGGTTTAAGATGGCTATACTCGTATTAAGTCGAAAGTTATTGACATGCCATATTTAATTTAAATGAGTGCGTATTTTGCGATATTAAGCGTAATTTGGATTGTTTTAAAATGTTTAATGTGACATTAAATCCGAAACATATTGTTACATATTGTAAACAACTAAAATTTAGGTCATATTTATAAAGTAAAATTTAAGCTGATCGATATAAGTACCGCTAACCTATATCTATCCAAGGCATAATCAAAACGATTTAAAACAGGCTTTCGCGCCGCGACTCCCGCGCACACTCCTTCAATTATCCCACCCCCCTCCTCCCCACCCGCCTCAGCGCTCCCGCCGGCTAGATCCACCACTTACCGGCTAACCCATTTATACGGCGTCGCGATGAAAACAGGCCTAAATGAATTAATGCAAATTTATACTATAAAAATTGTCGCAGGTGCTCTTCGGACGAGTTCCAGCCATCGTCGGATTCGATTCAACGCGCTTGCGCCGCAAACGTTTTATTTATAGCCGCAAATGCATCACGGCGATTACACTGCATGAAGCTTGTAATTTTGTGAAAAATGTGCTTAGTTTCGTACGACTCGCATGAATTTATGAGTTAGACGGGAACAAATTGCTGTTTGCACTCACCTCACCTGTCGGATTGTGGGTGTTTGAACGTGACCTCAATTCCTAATGATTAATTTTTAAGTTTTGAAGCCTGCATTTAATGGACCCTGAAATGAAGTACCTAAATAAAACAAAAAAAAATCTATGTCAGTTATTGTTCAGTTGGAGGTTGGAGTCTAATAGCCACCAAAGTAGCAAAATAAAAGTAGGCTAAACTGGGCCCAGACATCACCGGAGGACGAGCAGCAGCGTCCAATTAGAGCGATGGAACATGCTGAAATCGGCAACTGGCCTGCCGTGCGTGGCGATTATGGCATTAAACTCCCCATGCTGCTTATCGTAATCTATAGGGGAGGCCCATGGCCAGGAGCAGACGTCCGTGGCTGAAGTTGCGTTTGGCCATGGCCTCATAGGATACTTTTTTCTATTCTGACTCCTACTATATAGTTAGTAGCATGTTCACCTTAAATAGATAGCTTTATCAGATTTGATTATCGAGAAATCTTTTTTCTT
The DNA here is from genome assembly GCA_022674325.2 of Grapholita molesta. Lineage (NCBI taxonomy): Eukaryota > Metazoa > Arthropoda > Insecta > Lepidoptera > Tortricidae > Grapholita > Grapholita molesta. The sequence continues at coordinate 12,775,550 of CP053124.2, read as the reverse complement.
AACGCCTTATAAGGAATTCACAAGTTTTTAGAAGACATTCTTTGCCTAGTTTCAGTGGCAATGAAGACAGAGACTCGATAAATTTAATAAAGATGTTTCCGATAAACGCCGGAGCCGGTTGATTACTGACGCTCGATTGCAGTTACGTGTCGCCTTGCTCGCCAGGGCTGCTCGCACGCCAATATGTCTAGCACATTTTCCACTCGCAAGGGTAAAGAAAAACCGTCAAATAACAAAATTCAAGTACCATTACCAATAAAATGGCAATAAAAGTGTTGCATTTATTAATACATTAAAAAGCCGCTTTAGGTAATGGGCATATGATTTTATGGAAAAATTTAGATTACATGTTTATTTAAGAGTCATAATGTGGATGCCTTTTTAAAATTTCCGAGAATGAAATTTTAAAAAGGTATCCAACCTTTTTAAAATTTCCAAGTAGGTACAATACGAATATATAACATATTGTTATCATCATTGCAATATAAATGTCGCCAGCATCCTTGGTACATGGCCTCAAGCGTCTTTTTTAGATTTAATGTAGTAGTTAAGTAATTATTGTAATTCTTGTATATTATTTGAAAATAAAGTGTATTCCTTCAGTTGAGATCAGATTACAAAATTTATACATCTCGAATCAATAAATAAGTACTAAGCCTACCTAAAGACTGCTATTAGGTATATGAATAGAGAGAACGAGTTGAAACAGTATAATTAATTACAAATCATACTTGATAGTCTAGGCAGCGGCGGCGGGCAGCCCTTAACGCGTCGGGACAGCAGAACCACAATTACGAGCCCGCTGACCGTGAATTTCATCTGGTTATGATTGTGACAATCCGCCCGAGCCGCTGCCGCTGCCGGCGCCGCATCTGCTCTAGGTGGCCAATAAACGCACTTTATGCGACTATTGCGTACAAGCCGCTGCCTCTCTTTGGGACTGCCGATAAGAACAAGTTGAAAAGACTGTAGGTGCTATAAAATCCATAAAGACTTTCCAGACCATTAATTGATTGGATTGATTTTTTAAACCGAATACTTATTAAGTCTTGCTTAGGCCCTCTTGAGCCGCCCACGTTAGCTAACTAAACCAGAGTTAAGGGATAATTATGTATGCAATTGCCCGGTTAACCCCGAATTACTACGCTAAGCCCGGATGGTGCAAATCATCTTCAATTAAATTTATAGAAAAATAAAACGGCACAATAAATATAAAATTCAGAAATAAGACTGAAACTATAAACCTGCATAGAGTATTTATAATAAGTCTAAGAATTCCGGTAATCGTATAAAAAAACCAGTTATGCAGAAATAAAATAATATGGCATTCTATGAAACATTACGAATACTTTGAGGCGATTTACTTAGTTACTTTGGTCCCATACCCGGGGCTGCTAAATGAATACCTTTTAAAAAGTAACTGCCTTTTGATGCATTTTAATTAAATACTGCATCGCGTGACTTGGAATCCTTTGGCCAACAACAAGTAATATGAATAAACACGAGCACAGATATTCTAGGTATACATATAACAACATTTATAACATAATTAGAAATAGGCCGTAAATTACTTACGGGCATTAAGGGGATTATATCTATTATAAAGATTTATGTTAAGGAAACATAAAACATGAGCAGTATGTTGCCAGGATAAAGACATTTTTATTGGATAAAGTGTATTATAGTCTTAAAAAGTTTTTGAAGGACACTCACAATTAGCCTATATATGACATTTTTAAATTTGTAGTTGATTATTATTTTATTTTTATTTTATATTATTTTCTTTGTAGGTATTTGATAATTTTATTTTTGTAATTTATGTTAATTGTACTTTATTTGTATTTGACATATGTCTTTATGACATTAAATAAATTGAATTGAATTGAATTGGTTTGTATTTACTTGGTTACAATAATTAATGTAGCAACATGTAATTAGGTATAACTAAAAACAGTATTAGCTCCGGTCTTTATGGCAGGGTTTTATTATTTATAAAACCATTAATAATAAAAAAAAACAACATTCTTCTTATTGTAATCTCAACTATGTAAATAATCGTTTAATAGTTTACAGTCAGGTAGGTGCTTATAGTTAACCTATAAAAACAAAGGAATATATATAAGTAAATTAATTAAACTCTTAAAAAAAAGCATTGTTCTATGGTACCTATGGTACGGATGTCATTACATGTCTGTTAGTAGTAATAAGAGAAGGCGATTACACATCGGCCAGTGGCAGGAGCCCTGTGTTACCTCAACCCGCAGTCAAAGTAATTGCTTCCACAGATTCTACAAATACTAGAACACACTGGATATGATAATTACAAAAGTCAACGGGTGTTTTTTGCAGCCAATTGCTAGCAATGCATGAAAATAGTTGATAACTAAATGAGTACTTAATATATATGTCTGTACCTACTATGTAAATAAACAAGCTTCGGTGAATACTGATGAAGTGATCTGATAGTGCAACTAACTACTTTTGTGCGAATGTGTTAAAAATAATCTTTACAATGTATGTAAAGATTAATTAAGTACACATACATTTTATTAACTTCCAGCGCGATTATTTCTGAAAATATTCTTCTTATTTTTTTAAATACCTTCGACCCGCAATTTAGTCCCCGTATCACATTTTTTTTCCTATTCGACCACTTTGTTCGTGTCATGACAAATTACAGGTCTCTAGGACTAACGAACGGTCACTGAACAGACAGACAGACTATAAGGGTTCCTAGTTGACTACGAAACCCTGAAAACGGATTATATGGCGTATATTGAAATAAAACGTATTTCTACTCGTTGATCACGAACGCTGAAAAGTGTTCGAAGAAACGGGCTGCTTAAATTGTATTTTTTAAATTAGACAAACGAGTTTTCATAACTTCTTCTAAATTATTATGTTCGAATAACGGTGCACACGCGCGGTGTGCATAATCAAATGTCATTGATGCGACGGCACAAGCGGCGCAGCGCAATGTGCGCGCGCGACCTTTGCCTGTAATTATCGGCGCGTGCGCACGTCGGCACACGCATCGCATAACCTATACTCTAGCTCATTTTGTGTAAACGCTATATTAAACATATTTTTAACTCCAGAATCATGGACTAAAAACCATTGCAATGTATATATTAATACTGCGAAGGTGGCAAACAAGCATACGGTCCGCCTGATGGTAAGCAGTCACCAAAGCCTATGAACGCGTGCCATTCTAGGTAGTCACACACGCTTTTCCTGCGTTCTTGAAGGCGGTGGGCTCTCTAGTGTCCTCACTCACCGGCAGGAATACAACACTGATACTCCGGGTCTAATGATATTTATGTAAGATTTATTGTTCATAAAAATTATAAGTAGGTAGTACAGGGTAGGTACAGGACAGCAATATCTGGGCAGGACTGAGCTAGAGTGAAGCCAAGACGGTGGAAGGATCTGGTGGAGGCCCCATGCACCTCCGAGATGCCCTGTAGGATCAACCACATCGGACATTATGAGGTAAGTTTATCCGACGCGTTTGTCTGTCCTTACGGCCCGGCCACGACATTGCGAATTGCGGGGCGGCAAGCGTTTTATCTGTTCATTGCGTCTGATCCCAACTAACCGCAGTGCATTGCGCGTCTTGACCGCGCAACGAACAGATAAAACGCTTGCGGCGCCGCAAGTCGCACAATGTCGTGGCCGGGCCGTTACGGTCGCGGTGATTTGAAAAGCGAATGAACGGATTTTTATGTTTCGTCTTTTTACAGTATGATCCCTAAGAAGTATAAGCATTGTAGTAAATATTTTCTTACTAGTTGCGTACCTGCCCACTAAAAATCCTTGCAACATGTGTGATTTTGCAAAGAAATAAGTGGAGTATATTATTATGTATTTGGTACGGAGTCGAGTATACATGTCTGCGTACGTATTTGTACTTGTAGCACACTCGCCCTTTGATTAAAGTTATTTCTCGATTTTAATCGGTCTCGCTAATGAACCGTATTTAAACTGTCGACCTACCGAGCCGGGTGTCATCTTGAAACAGAGTAATTTATGCGCCTTTGTTTTTAGGTTATAACATATCGATTGGTGGTAAACAAGCGTCATGCCTGATTGTAAGCCTGCCTTAGTCTATGGACTCCTGCAGTACTTCTTGGGTGTAATATTTACGTTGGAGACACTTCTTATAGTCCTTACGTTGTAATATGATAATTTTACTATTCGTTTTAATAAGTCTATATTGTTACTAGGTAATACTTCCATTAAGAATTATCATAAATAACATCCAGTTAATGATTAGGTATGAACCTACCATTAATATAAAACTCGTACATTATATTTATTTACCTACGATTGGCAATAAGTGCATATCGAAAATCCGATAAAAGATGGTTTTAATAATAAATAGTTTAATTGAAACCACTCAGAGGCTCAAGGTCCGAATATACACGTCCTGTGGTAATTTTTAGTTATTATAATAATGCTTACTGTAAAATCGACTATAAAAAAGGATGCTCATACGCGGAGGAAGCGGTTGATCGCAGACATAGACTTCCTCCCACAAACTCCTCATTACATACTTTTTCAAGGAAACTAGTACCCCCATTTATTACGAACGACACTAGGTAAACTAATAAAGTGAGACAGTAGCACTCAATTATCGATGCTCTTTTCATATAATATTCGTGTAATTCATAAAAATATTTTTTATTTTTATTTCAACTTTCGTGAGTCATTGTAATATTTTATAAATGAAAATGCGAGTGACAGGCCAGCGACGCGACGCGAGCGGCAAAGCGAACGGACACTCAGCACTCTTGGAGCTTGAAGATGGAGGCCTATGTTCTCCGAAATATGTCGTGTCGTGAAGCCGTTATTTTTAACGTAGTATTAATTATATTAAACATGATGACAAAGTGGAGAGACGATGGATATTTTGAATGATCGCTAGGTTACGTGCACTGTGGTTTTAAGGCAAAAAAATGGTATTATTTTTCACAAATATTCAATATTAATTTTAATACAGGATAATATTAAACTTCCTGTCCATCATTTAATTTTGCCTCAAAATTGCGGTGTTTGGGTATAACATAAATGACCTTAAATATGTTCCAAATGTTTGGAGTGTTAATGGGCGGTAACTGTACTTCCTTTTAGTGGCGGCAAGTGGTCTGTGGTCGCGGATTAATGGGCGCAATTAAATCGGAGCTTCGACGGCGGCGCCCGCCGCGGTCGGGAGCGTGTTTTTAGGGACCCGCGGGACAAGCGCATGCTCAAAACTGACCTTCGTCAAAGAGATCTTAGGAGAGATTTAAGGAGTTTAGTGGTATCCTGATGACGGTCGCCTATGTGTAACATGCACAACCAAGAGCATTCCATGTGTATGTATATACACTTTTTTCAAATATAGTATTACTTATACATATTTTTGCCCTTGACTGTATCAGTTCCATTTGTATTTATTTTTATTTTCGTGAACAAAATATTAGGAATAATTAAAATATTATTAAATATAACTGAACAAAATCAAAGCGTAAATTAAACAAAAATTGTACATAATTTACCATATTTAATTGAATTATATGTGTCTTTGTCCTTGGGTGATAGCACTTACGCACGTTACATTCCAACACAACACAAAAGCTGTTTGATAAAATTGATCTTAGGCGTTATAATTTAAATCATATTTTGTATAGCTGAATATAAAATATCCTCCGGAGCAATACGTACTAACGACATCAAAGTTATAAATACTGTATTCTAACGGTAATGTGCGGTGTACTAACACAAATATTTCATTCATACTCCAGTACCTACTCCAGTAGTAATATCTTCTATCGGTAAGCATGATACTCGTACTTGTAATCTACGGCGTAGCGCGCGTAGCTTACCTGCTACATATTCGTAGCAAATATACAGCTTTGTATGTACATAGTTATAATTAGATGACTCGTTTGGTGTGATAAATTGAATGTCATATCGCACAAATACAAACAGCTGATAAAAATATTTAAAGCTGCGGAATCCGGCAGACAAAATAACTTGCGCTTATCCTTAAGAGTTCTTTGTGCAAAAAAACACTTGGGCTCCCTGATTAAGAAGCTTTCGACAACAAGCGTAACGTACTGCGCGTTTATATGCACCACGCCAGCCTCCTTCATTATTAACTTAATGAATCCTTTAACTTAAATTATTGTTTTAATACCTTTAATTCGCGTAGGGTTTTAAACAATTCTGAGTTGCTTTAACTATACAAAACATGTTGCTCTATCAAATATCAGGGTTGCACCCATAATTGTAATTGTAATTATTTATTCGAACCTATTTGCTTGATTTGTCAATTAAGAAAATAAAACATGAGGAGTGCATGGGTTACCTACTAAGGCAAATCATTGAATTATTGATTTTATCTATTTCAATCAAAACAAGCAGCAAGTCGAACGTAAGCATGTATTTTATTCCAAAAAGAATGGGCTGATGATTTATTTTAGTAAAGCGCATCTAAATCTTCTTTTTATTTACTGAAGCCCTCTTGTACCTACCATCCAGGGTGAATAAATAAATAATAAATTAATATTACACACGTTGACTGAGCCCCACGGTAAGCTCAAGACGGCTTGTGTTGTGGGTACTCGGCCAACGATATATATAATCTACAAATATTTAAATACATATATTAAAAACACCCATGACTCAGGAACATATCTATATTCATCACACAAATAAATGCCCTTGCCGGGATTTGAACCCAGGACCATCGGCTTCATAGGCAGCGTCACTACCCACTAGGTCAATGAATCGCTGTCGCCAATGAATCTTGGATTAGTTGGCTAACCTCTGGATGGTGCAAGTGGAGTTGTCCTTATTGAACTTGAACTAAACTTATATCCTATTCAAAATAAAATAAGACGATCAATTCAGAGTGTAGTTTAAATTATTTGCTTTTTATAGTTTTTGTAAGCGGGATACGTTGCAATACGTTGTGATTAAAAATAATACTCCATAACATATCCGAAGCAACTATTACGCATTATCGTGCTTTAATATGAGACCTAACATCTATTTTATTTTTCGCTCTAGTAATGCATAGTTGCGAGTCGAGCAAAATATTACTTATCACCAATACGGTCAGCTGTTAATAATTATGGAGAGTGGACTGTGTCCAGGGAGAATTATCGGGGTCTTACCTTGATTGGAATCAATTAACTGGAGGCAAGGCGCCCGGGCGCTCCCGGCCGGCCTGCGCGGCACCTGCCCGCAGCTCCGTTGGCACCGTTCGTCCAACCGATTTATATAAATGTTATTAATGGCTAAATGAATGAATACGTCTTGTGGAGTACAAATTAGGGTTATCAGTTACTTGAAACGTAGCCTGAGGACGCACGGAGGCTCGGTGCTCGCGGACGTCTGAGGCAGTCACGTTTTGTGTATTATGTAAAATATTTGGCAAGCCTTCATTCAGAAATATTGTATCAACAACTCTTTTACATTGCAAAGAGTACAATGTTGTAGATTTTGTATATGTACTAATTTACAATGAGAATTTTTTCAATGCTCGCAATCGAAAATGCGACATCAATTTATTTACTCGAATTATTTATCCTAAATACAGATTGCATTTAATTATATCCAAGGAGTTAACAATAATCTCGCAACTGATGTACATGCCAGTTTGTTCTGGATAAAACTTAACATAAACATAATGCACAATTAATTTTCACTAGATCTTTCAAACACAAATTAATAAGGTTTAACTAGTTGTTTAGTCAACTGAATAAGGCTTGTATTGATGTGTTTTTAAGACGATGATGCACGGAGAAGGCAGGGTAACTACCGAATACGCCATTATAAAACAGTGACACAAAGTCAGGTAACTATAATAGTTTATGCATAAAAGGCTAAACATAAACAATGTAGAGTGCAAGTACCTATATAAGTGAATTAGGTACTCGTAAAATCGTTCCAGCATTTTGGTGGTAAAGACGTGGTAAGGCTTTTCAATATTTGATACATCAATAGAACTTAATTTTAACGTGTAAGATTTAGGTATCTAAGTTATTTATACATATATTTTTTGGACTTATAAAAACAATTAAATATCTGCAAAAACATATATATATATATATAAGTTACGTTCAATATAGGCAATTGGCTTTTCTCGAGCTGTTTAGATGGCTTACGTTGTATAATAATCCAGGTAAGAAGTGGATGTGTCAAATCGGGGAACGTAAACAGAATTATCAAATAAAGTCAAATAATTAAGTCGGTCTTCTCCTTTCAAGCGACAAAGATATGAATATTAATTTTATTACATATCCACTTATACCCAAAGCACGTATCCCGGTCTTGATTACGGTCGCTGCGCTGTTTACGATCTGCATTCTCCACTTTTATTTTCAGCTCAAAAGGCACTTAGGCAAGCTCCGGGCTCATGTTAAATCTATTCCATCGCTTGAAACCCCTCATTACGGGTAGCATGTAAGGCTAGAGACAGTGAGCATGAGGGACGTGGGGTATGATTTAGCTCCAGTAGTTAAAATACTCATTAAGCAGACATAAGCGGCACGGCGACCGCAGCACCGCCGCGGGGCGCGCGGCGACTTGCGCAGATATCTTCACTGCACCCGAGCAGAAGCTGCAGGCATTTCGGTTTTAAAATACGACACTTGAATACCAATCTCAGCAGGTCCCTCTCGCACTTGCGCGTCAGGAATGTTTGGTACGTATATCAGTGGCAGAACGCCCACAGAACATGGTTTCATCTAGCATGTTTTTAGACAGTTAAGGGCTTTTTCGGCTGCCCACGTTGATAAAGAAAATAATTTACTGGTACTTTTCATTATTCATATTCATAATGGTATCACATTCGGTAATCTGAATGAACCTTCTGTTGCCTTCCGCTGTCAAAGTTTCACAGTTACCACCATTCAGCATTCTTATTGTGTAAATTATTTGTATATCGTATATGTATAGAGTCTGGCTAACCAATTATTACTCGATTGTTACTCTTAAAGTTGAAAAAATAAACTATACTCATCCCTTTTTTTGGGGTCGTAGTGCAAGCGAAAGAAAGAGACGGTATGATTCAATCGTCTATGCTTTAAGTGAGTAAACCAATTTTTTTCACTGGCCAAACTCTAGTAAAGTATTCAAAATTTGATGTAGTTTTTTTATAAAACCGGCAATTACATATTTATAATCGATATTGGAAGATAGCACACATTAAAACGGCGAAAGGTCATTAAGTAGGTAACAATAAAAACTAGATATCAAGAACCTATACACCTTACCAATCAATTACCAATAAATAGCGTATAAGATAGGCTGGGGGCATGGTCGCGGCGACGAATTCCGCGCCTCGCACTGCCTGAAGCGTGCGCCTACTTTTTGCAATGGCAGGTGCGCGCGCATATGCTATTAAATTGTCAAAGACCCGTGTACGCTCCTGATAGCATGAAATAATCAAAAGTCAAGAAAGTATTTATACCCTCCCTCGAAGCTGTATTTTTGTGATTATTCGCACACACGCGCAACGCTCGGCTACCGCAACTCGTAAGTGCTGTTGATTTATTTTTAATGGCGAGTTAATATTGATTAATAAAAGTTATAAAATGTTATAATAGCGTAAAGGTTGTTGGAAGAGTGCGTAGTAATTACGTTTGCAGTAATCGAAAACCACAACCTAGCAGCAGTCTGCGGCCTCGGAGCCGGCAACATGTGCTCAGTCAATATGAGAGCGCACAAGAATGACCGCAATTAGTGCAAAAGAGTTGTACCTCGGGTCCCGTTCCAATCACTCGCCTTCATATGCAGACTGACCATATTAAGCGAGTTCTCGAATTGCTTAGTTAATGAGAATACTCAGGATATATTTACAGTGGTTTTTCCGTACAGGGCGCCTGCGCACGTGAAGCAGGGAGAAACCACGGCCTTGTGCAACGCGCGCCGCCTGCGCGCGACACAATGCGGCTTTGTGCCGCGTAGCGCGATTGCGTACCCCCGGCAATCTTTTACGGTTTCTGTACGCACGCCGCCCGCCATATGACTCCGGCTAACTGATGCCTTGGGACCTTCAATCCTGTATCACGAAATTTGTAATTATAGACACTTATGTAAGAATTTTTTGCCCAAATTTCACCTTCGGAAAGGAGTTCAAGAGAAACTGTATTTTTTATAAAAATCTTAACACTCTGAAGTCTCACATAAGAGATTTCTAGTAACTTTCTGTGATATGTTTATTCAGTGTGACATCGTAGGCATAAAGGTACCTCGTACACTACACAACATTGTACAACGCGGTACTGTAACGTGGTTTCTGTCAGTATTAAACAAATTTTGTAAAAACAACAGACATTAATGTCATTAAACATCAACTTAAATAAATTGTAACAAATTGACTAGTAGAAAACATATAGGAAATTAGTGACCCATTTAAAATCATAAAACTATTAAACTCTAAAATATTTAGGCTTAGTTTATAATTCACAATTAAAAAAGAAATTGTTAGCAAAGCATTCCTAAATAAAAAATATTTCTTATGCAATTTAATATAAACCGATGAGCTATAATTCAGCCTGTACTATAAAGGCAGCTTAAATAAGAATAAATTTTATAATAATGCAATAAAAGCCAATGCCGCTTCTGCGCAATTCATTCGTATAAATCATGAATGTTTACTGGTTTACCCGCGAGTCTTCAAACATGTGTAATTCTCGATGTCTGCGATGGATATAGGACTCTATTACACTTGTGTAAGGTTCAAAGATAAAACCTCCGTTAAACGGTTATTTGAGTGGAGTAAGGTGACTACTATTCAGACTGAGCATCACATTGGACATAATCTCGTACAGCCATGGTAAAAGATACGACCAAAACGCCAAAATATGGATACATGCAGGTAGGTAGGTATTACCCCCGTATTAAGGTACTTGAATAAATTGGCTATTTAGCCGTATCTTTTTATCCTTTTTCTTTCACGGCAATGACTGCGTAGTAAGGCTAATAACAACGTCTGATGTTAAAATAAGAACTGATAAAAAGTAAAGTTGGTGATCGTTGCCTCCTTTTTTCTCCATTTTTTACTACGAGATAACTAGTAAAACTACATACTAGAGGACGTAAAGAGTGACACAGATATATGACTATTTAATATGCATTTATATGATCCTTATAGAAAAATACATTGATGATGCAGTCAAAAAGATCTAGATTTTACTTTTGTATCTATATATCTATATGAACGCTCTAGCGGCGGCCACGCGACGTTTTACTGGCAATTCCATAGTAATATTAATCCGTCTCTCCGACGCTTAATTTTTTACTAGAACGCCGAGAAAACACGAGACAGAAACACTAGTGTGCCCACGCTCTTAGAAAACAAACAGCTAAATCATGTTATAGTGTTTACATCATCTAAAAATCCATACTAGTAGTAAACATGGATAACTTTTATTTTAGCTTTGTCCACTTAATACATTTAATATTGATTACCTACATGGTAATATGACGTTAGAAGAACCGTTGATGACCTAAGTATGTAAGACTCGCTATTTTCAATGCGAAGTCGTATCTTCGACCCAGTATCGTACGCAACCCCGGTGCCTAAGCCAAGATGAAAAATTGTTCATACAAATCGCAATATAAACCAAAAAGTGTATTGAATTGAAGACGTGACATTTCGTACGATCTGTAATTCTGGTATATTGATTTTCGTTTCGATTCTATTCGTTTTCTATAAACAATTGTCAATTAATGTCATCTTGGCTCCGGCCACTATAGATAAGTACTATTAGTCTAGGTACTATTACGACAGCTTCAACTGCCACGATCTGAAGCGATCTACCTGTGCATCTTTTATTGTAATTTTAAACTAAATAAAGTAATTACTCGATCTGGCATGGATCTGGCCAATCGAACTGAGATTTAAGTAATGAATGTAAGTTGTTACATATGTACAAGTCATCACCCGCGAGCCTAATTCAAGGGCGCGCCATGGACGTAGGCTCGGCAAAGCCATTTCTTGAAAGTAGCCCTAGTTCTATCAGCTGCGTGTTTAAATTAAGATGGAATTTATATTTTGTCTAGCCTAGTGGGAGTAGTGGGTAGTGACCTTGGCTATGAAGCCGATGGTCCTGAGTTCAAATTCCAGTCAGGACATTTATTTGTGTGATTAGCACAGATATTTGTTCCTGAGTCATGGGTGTTTTCTATGTATTTATATGTATCTATCTATTATATATATCGTCGTCTAGTACCTACAACACAAGCCTTACTGAGCTTACCGTAGGACTAGGTCGATTTGTGTAAGATTGTCCCGAAATAGTTATTTATTTATATTTAATTTCTAGTATTTATGACTTTTACTTAACAACTTTTTGATTAGAGTAGGTATCAAGCTGGAAACAAATCCGACAATATAAGTGATATTGTTTTTGGCAATAACTAAATCTTTTTAACATATTTTATTATTATTATACCAAACATTTGACTAGTACGAAATCATCACATGGATAAAAGTTTTACATGGTTGTTACTGAATACATTAAAGCTGGGTTATATAATTATGTCTATTGAATCAATAGATATAAATATAAAATAACCATTAATATTACCCATTACTGGTATTACAATCTATCTCTAAAAAAAAATTTTTAGACAAGTTGAAGAATCGGCCAGATCATTACGTAGATGATATTATTTGTTATCTCTGATCTTCAATGTACCTATTCCTTGAATCGCTGGATTAGTTCTGATTTCTTTCTTATTTGTTTATTTATGTCTATTGTATCATTACTGTTAGGCATACTCTAATCTAGAAACTAGTACCTATCCACCAGTCACCGTATATTCCAGGTAAGTCAGTTATTCAAATCAGGTAGGGTCGGTGTGAGGCATCTGTGCGGCACGCGACCCGCACGTTTACATAAATCCGTTAAGGGTGCACATGCCGCGAGTCGGGAATCTTGGCGTCCGCAGAGGGTGTCTCCGTCACCGTTACACCTGCGGCCATTGCAGTATTTTCACGACTGATGACCATGTGTCTTGTATGTCATCCATGAACTTGTATTTAAATTTCATGAGTAAATTATTTTTCATTATGCAGAAACCTCTGCTAGCGAATATCTTCGATATTTAAATAGAAAGAAAAATAGAAAAATTTGGCTCGCAGCGGGGCTCGAACCCATAACCACTGGATCACTAGCCCACTGCACTACCAATTGTGCTATATACGAGTACCGCTTAAGCCCCATTTAGACCATGCAAGAACTTGTATACGATTTTCATTACATTGCGGGGTTATATAAAGCGACCGAATTCGCCTTACGCCGATAGCCCGCAATGTAATGAAAATCTTATACAAGTTCTTGCCTGGTCTAAATGGGGCTTTAGACTTGTCAAATTTTTCTATTTATCCCTCGTCGCGTACGTTTTCATGACTAACTTTCACTTAACATTGTCTAATGTAGGCTTTACTCACGTTTGTTTAGACAAATAAGTATAAGTTATACCTATATTCAACTCTATAGACAAAGAATAAGTTATAGAGTTGAGTTGTAAATCTCAGTAGAGATTCGTGAGTATACAACGTGGAAGAGCAGCCCTGGCCGGCCGGCAGGACAGAGCTCCGCACTAGGCCGCCGTCACCTGCCGCCCGCGCCCCCACGCTATATTTTATTCCACTTAATCGTCCTTTCCGTTATATTACCTGTTTTTTATCCCGTACTTAAAGCAAATATTTCTTTTTCTATAAACTACTATGTCCGAGCGTCCTATTAACTATAATAGACACTTTTAATTGAGAATCTATAAAAGGTTTCGCAAACTGGTGGCCTTATAAGGTAGAAGTATTCATCATGGTAGCCGTGGCTCTCATCTGCCCAATTAATAAAAGTTGACTGCGAGGAATGGCGAGCGGCGACAGTGGCCTGCGCAAACCGGTACGCCCGCAGCTGAAACGTACCCTCCCAGCGTTTTATTTTGATTTACTTATCTAGTGACTTCACTTAAAAGCTGTAATGTGTTCTGCGATGCAATCTAAACTCTGTCAGATTAAAAGACTAAACAAATAAAAGCATGATTATTTCGTATACAACGTCAAAAACTTAGGTTAAAAAGGTACGTTATTACTTATACGAGATTCAGATTCTGTAATCTTATAAACACGAGTGTCCACATGTTTATCTCTAAATCAGAAAAGCAATCGCAACCGACCCAGAGCTTCATTAATGCCGAATCGAAAAAACCGATTTAATTCAAAAATTCGAACAAAGGGAGAAAACAAAAACAGAAAAAGGATGATAAAAAGTTGGGCGCGTGCCGGGGCGACATGTGCACGCGCCGAGGATCCGCGCTAACGGGCCGTGACGCCCCTCCCCCGCCGGCGCCCGCGCCGCGCCGCCTGCGCATCCACGCGACTCACTCGCCGTTATGACACAACGTAGTTCAGCGAACAGTGACTATGGTCATATTAAATATTTTTAGAATGGAACTAAGTATTTTAAACTACCTACAGATTCATTACATTACTAAAGTTGTAAATAAATAGTCATAAAAGCCATCGCACCATTTTTTAATCGACCGCCAAACCACAGGGAAATGAAAAGAAATCAATTAAACCTTTTTTTGTATCCAACTAGTTTATGTAAAATAACGTAGGTATTCTTGTTTTTTTATTGTAGACTGCAAGAAACAATTTGCTACAGTGACTCCAATTCATATATTATAGTATGTTAAATATATCTAATGGTAATTGTTTTCTCAGCTAAATGCTTACAGGAGGTATTAAAGCCTCTTCCCTAGAACAGTCTAGATCTGAAAGATCCCATTAAAACCTATAACTATCTACGGTTGTGTTCCCATATTATTGTCGAATAAATAGCATCACAAATAATAGTCCATAGCTGATTTTTTTACGATATTCATGAAAGTGTCGTTATGTCATTTCAAAAATTGCTTAGAGGCAATTAGAACACTAATATTAAACGTGGTGGTAACTATATTTTTTTTCATTTACGACTACCCGATATTTCGACACAGTTACGTGCACTGTCATCACGGAGTTACTGACTATGCGCCAAGTTTTAGTTGTGATCGACCGCCATACATAAAGTAGCGACCCCATACAGTAGAAGTCCTTCGATTACAATTAAACATAAAAATAATTAGTGTTTATGTTAGCTTTAAATCATATATAGCCTGACCAGGAATATATGATCATTCTCAAGAGGGAGCTATTATTTTCATTTAAATGACAACCGTTCGGTACAGCCAAATAGTATACCATAAAGAATAGTATACCAATTCTTTACAATTATTTAGAATAGTAATTCTTTATGATGCTACGTAGCGAAATTTTTTTTTTTTTTTGTTTGTTTCACTTTTAATTATGTAACTGTGTGAGCATTTTATGTCGCATAGTATTAATATTTAAACACTTTGTTATAATGACTTTCGCTCTGCTGTTTTTGGCATGGTGGATTTGGGAAAAATACCTTTATATTATATTATTCAAGTATACCGCCACAATGACACTGATACCAGTGACAACCTATCATTAAAATTATTGCCCGTGCAAAAAATACTTGATTTGAATGTTCGTAACATTGTGCTTGATCATTATATTTCTAGTTAGGCTTTGCATATTCATTAGACGAGTAACTAGCGTAATATTAAAGATGATTTGTCAGTTGGTCGACTTGCTGCACCCGCCGCACTGCGGTGCCTGCACGCGTGCTGAAGCCCCTCCCCTGAAGCCCCGCGCCGACAGCCTGTAAGGCAACACGATGCAACCAAAGCAGATTAACCGCCTAATTGAATTTCCCGAGATTGTCATTACAAAGAGTTAATACACTATATAATTACTTTAAGAGGCTTTAACGCCGAAATTGTATCCGTTTAATTATAAATGTTGGTCGGTTAATCATACCAAAATGGTTCGAATGTGCAATTTATACACATTCTGGATTGAAAGTATAGGGTTACTATATAATATAGGACTTGGTAGTACCTAAATTAGACGTCTTTCAATTATTATAAAAATTACATTAGGTACAATATTTTTTTTTTGTTTGGACCCAGGTTTATACAAATTGTACCGCAGGTGCCCAACCTACGCAGGGCACGAACTTAGCAAGCTACTTTGTTTAGTAACCCACTACGAGGTTCTTTGATACTGATTGCTAGTACTGTGAATTTCATATTCATTATAATTTTATAATGTCTATTTGCATTCTTTTCAAGTGTAAAGGATAGATTTTATTTTTAACATTATGTTCGAAGTGTATTCTTTAATGGCTTGTATTATTTTGGTTTCTTAGTGCAACCGCAACTTTACACAGTAGGCAACTTAACTTTACAACCTAATTAAACAGATTGTGTAATATCGGCGCACATCTAGCATCTTTTAGTATTTGGAGAAAAAAAATAGAGATTACAAGACTGTCAAAAACAGTACCTAAAAAGGAAAGTAACAGCAGTCTCCTTTGTGAACGCGGTAAAGAAAAAGATTATAATTGTTTAATTTACTCGGAAAACATAAAGGATCAAGCCCATTTCAAAAGCTACTTCCCACTTTATTGATCCAAATGCTTGTTTTATAAATTGAACAAAAACAGAAAGGTAAAATCATTAAAACATTCCTATCTGTTTCGCTAGTGTAGATAATGTATGTCACGTTTGTTTGCGCCGTCGCCTCAACGGCCGCGAATAAATAAGGCTCGGTCAGCTGCGCCCGCCGCGTCTGCTCGCCGGCTTTTTTTCATACTTTTCAGCATTGGAATCGATTATTGCAAAACTAGTCAAATCCAATAGAATATTTGAAACACAATGTTATGTGTACATTTATTAATATCTATTGCCTACATAACACATATGGCAATCAACACACATTTATATATAAATTTAAATAAATCACAGCAAATTTTCACATTATTTTCCTAAGTCAAATCTAAGCTTAGCCCCGCCCAGTGCTGGACGGCGGCCAATGCGGCGCGGTGGGCGGGGCGCGCGCCCGAACTAACGGAGCTTCCCGCGCGCCTAAAATCCTCTAATCTCAACATATACGATTACAGTACTCGGATATAAGGATGAGCCTCTGATTACATACGTATAGAACGATCTAAGTATACAAACATCATTATACGCTAGCGATTAACGTTGCTAAAATATTTGGACTTTTTGAAGGAATTGAGAAAATCAAGTGACACAAAGGTGCAAGCGCAACATGCCGTTCAGCTGAACTGCAATTTAAAACCAGCTTCTAGATAAAAGTAGCGCTCAAAATAGGGTAACTTTAATGTCACAGAAGCAGCAACCGCTTATTTGAGGGCATTAATGTATAAAAGCAATTTTTCAGGGCATCTTTGCCGCCGGGCACTACCTATGTGCCCGACAATTAACTGGTACGCGACGCGACGCACGCCACCTGTCAAGTGGCCGTTTCATCAAATCATTTCTTTAATGCGCAGCCTCCCCGACCTGCTCGTTTTTTGTTAGCAGAGTTTTGAAAAAAGAACGTTATAGTGGTAGTGTGGTCGGGTAGGTCGGGGCGCGAGAGCCTCCGCGCAGTCAGGTGCCGAGCGCCGCCCGCACCGCACCTCGCGCTCGCCGTGCCGCCTGTGTGCGATCGCACGCAATACCAAACAATCTAGTTATGATTCAATCCAGAATTTATTGGAGGATTTAAAAATAATTCTGAGTACATTCAAGTCGACGTTTTAGTGGACGCAGCAGTGAGTGCGATAGGAAAATTATTTGCAGACTCCCGCCTAAACCAAGTAAGTCCGCCCGCCCTTTCTCGCTAAATCTTTAATAATCTCAAATAATTTGATTTTTTATACAAAATCACTACATGTATTTAAAAAATATATATAGCTTTATTAATAAAACAAAATATTAACTAATTTAATAATTGTCAATCCTTGATTTTAATTGCAGTCTTATTTTATGTCTTAACTGACCGGGATATATTACTAACAGTAGACAGTGAACAACGTACATCTGATCCACTGTAGTATTGATTGGCACTGGAGCCTTGCGTTTAGGAGCTACGAGGACACATACAGACACATAGACCCTATACCGTACAACGGGGTGAGTAGGGACAAAACTGACAATCAAACCTCGATAAAATTTTCTTTTTAAATTCTTTGTAAACTTAATTTTATTAATAAGTCGTTTGTATTGTATTGTAGTTTTTAAATAAATTTTAGTAGTTCCATTTCATTATTTTTTAAATAAACACAGAATAGTAGGACCTCCCACCTCACCCCGTAATTAGGTGAGATTTCATACAAAAGTGATTCGGGGAAATTGTTTGATCGACACTGCGATAAGGAATAAAATACGTTACTATAGTTCCATTTGTAATGACAATATATTATTTAGGTAGAATTAGCCTATAAAAACTTTTTCACCCCTGTGTCATCCCTACTCGCCCATTCATAACCCGACTGTCCTCGTAATCTTTACTCACCCCATTTTACGGTAGCACATACCTCCTGCGTTTTCTGTATTATCGGCGGCGGTCACAAAATGAATCCTGAAAAAAAAATTGAAACTCTAATGATAAAGAAACGAAAATCAAATCGATTTGTAATGCGAATGATATCCTGGACCTGATTAGAATTCGAACAGTTTTCGTGCCATAATCGCCTCGCTTGGCAGGCAGGTTTGTAGCTTGATTCTGTTGATGCTGGCCGTAATCCGATGGATTTTGGTCATTATTTATCTGCTAGTATTCTATGTTTTATAAAAATGTTCTATATTTGTTTAGTTTTTTTTATTCCATCTATTGCATCTCAAATCAAACATGTTTTGTTATTGTTATAAATAAACTTGAAATGTTTTTTATAATGTTATAAATACATATTCAATATATGTTGTCGACATCTTTATTTAAACGAAGATCTAGGTACCTACTTAGGTACCACGTAATGTATACTTTATAGCTATTGTCTAGTTTTGAAGGAGATTTCTGTTTTATAAAAACAATATGGTCTTAAAATGATCGAAGGTACTAATAGTTTACAGCCACACTATCGTAATGTAGAAGAGTCACTTTATTTTAATAAGGGCCGAATATTGTAATAAAAAAGTAATTATCTTTGATTTTCTATCCGTAATAGATGCATAGTTAATTTATTTTCGATAGTTAAATTTTATAACACATTCTGGGGCCTTTCTTAGTTTAAACACGTCTTAATTAATTCATTACATTATGGGCCTTATCACACTTGCGATTCGCGAGCGAGTTGAAAGCGAAGCGAGCGCGCAGCGAGTTCGCTGCGAGTGCGTAACGAATTCGTCGCGAGCGTGTCACGATTTCGCCGCGAGTGGGCAACGAATTCGCTGCGTACTCGCGTGAAAATCATGGCGAGTGATTTGCGTCTTAGACAGTCAGTTACATAACGAATTCCGACGAACTCGCTGCGCACTCGCGGCGAATTCGCGACGCACTCGTGGCAGAGTCGCTACGCAATCGCGGCGAATTCGCTCCGCGCTCGCTTCGCTTTCAACTCGCTCGCAAATCGCAAGTGTGATAAGGCCCTAAGCAATGAACCTCAGTAATCCTAGTATTGTCCCTAAACCGCATTCAAAAAACAAATGAGAATGGGCAGCAGCCTCCCTTTAGAGTGGTAGAACATAATGTGATGGCCAACCCGCCTGTTAAACGTAACAATTATGGATTGTTCACCCTGTGGTCAAAGATCGCCCTCCGCGGTGGTTTATGACAGACGCCTACGTCCAGAAGTGGACACCCGTGGCTGATAAGTAAATAGATTAGACAATATATAGTTTTCCTTCAAAATATTATAGTGTTGTACGTATCCCATTTGATAAAATATACACTGAAACTACTATTAATAATAAAATCATAAGTTCATAACCTTTATAAAAGTAACCTTTTTTATGTTAATTAAAGAAATAAAATAAAATAATACTAATTAATTTAATCGAACAATTCAATTAAATCCAAACGCGAAATAATATCGTTGTCGTATGTATACACCCATATTATTCTAACTTTTATTCTATGATCGATATGAGTTAGAAAAGCTTTCATTTTCCAATGCACACCCTGTATCTAGTCTCTTGCTAATATGTTTTTCTTGGTTTTATTAACTATATTGGAATAATATCGTAAACGGTCTTTAACTAGAGCCGATTAGTTACTCAGAGTTTTTCTGCAAAAGTATCATGGAATGGAAACTAACTGTAGATGTATGTTTACATCTAGACCGAAATGTTGACTGAAAATCACACGTGACAGCAAAAGTAGTCCTCAACTTATTATTTATTCAACTCTACATTCCGCCGGTGACAAGTTATACGCTGAAAATTACACTGAAGTGGATAATTCCAGCTCTTTTCAACCAGCTTGTGGCATTTCACAGCACAGCAATCTTTAAAATGTATTAAAATCGATAACGGTGCAATTAGAACTACGTTACATTAGAATCAACAACTAAGTAAAATTAATACGGCCGTATCACTATGCGACCTACATATCCCCCTGTACTTTGTCTATATCGGTGCGCTTTTTAAAATATATATAATGGACAAGCACTGAACATGAAACCACCCTTTCAATAAAAGCCCATCATACATATTTGTAAAAGTCAAATTCGTTATAATTTATTGAGTTGTATTAAGTCTTTGTAGGTATATCGATTTTGATGTCTAAGTAACATGTTATATTACAAATGTTATGATGAGATTTTAATAATCGCCTCAATCTCTTTTAATTGAGTTCGTGAAAATAATTAGTTATATAGTCGTATTTTAATGAATGTAATTATTGCAAATAAAGAAATAATAAAAAAAACAGTTCAGTTCGCATTTTCGTGTTCTCTAATACGCTAATGCGCTGATTGATTTTCTCAACACTTGCGCGAGTTCCCACAGTAAAAAAATACGACAGCAGTCGCTGGAAAATAATTGCCACTCGGCATCTAATGAATCCTTCTTTATTGAAACAAGAAATTGCGACACACAAACCCCTCAATAAGTTCACTTGTTACTCAATTAGCTGTAATAGCTCGAATCAATTGCCCCATGTGTAGGACAAGAAATGAAATTACACAATTTGCCTCATAAATAAGATCTTTATCGTGACCCTAACTATAAGGTGCATACCTGCCGGAACGATTAATATAGGAACCACTAACTAGCCTGCCTTAGGTTAGATAATATTACTATCATTTTTACTGTCATCATTATTCTAATTAGACTGTTTCGGCAAATCATTGCTGAAACTCATTACTTTTGATTTGCTTTGACATGTTGATGGGAAAGTCAGATATCTATTTGTTAATTTGTAATGGGAATAGCCATAGTTCACGTAAATTGATGTTTACGTAAGGCACTTTCATCGGTCAAATGGGTGGCCGAGGTGCGTTAGTTTAATGAAGATTGTTTTTGCTGAAGTGTGCATTATTAATGCGCGTACGCAAGGGCGCCGAGTCGCTCCATTATTCTGATTCTACATTTACTTGATTGAGCTTTTAATGCGATTCGCTGTCAACACGAGCGAATGGATTAATCAGGGCGAGCGGTGTCGACAAATAGATGGCCGGCGTAATGACGCCGGTCACGTGAAAACTACGATGATATCGCCACTTTACTCGTAGAATCGGTCACTAATGCCTGTGAAATCTTGATAAATGTGCTTTGCCGCTATGCTTACGCACGTCATGCTGTCAACGAAAGAGAATACACCAGTTGTGTTCATCAATCTAAGCGTATTTTGTATGCTTTTTTTAAATCCAATTACATAATTATTAAGTTATAAATTACATTTAGCTATCTGTAGGTTTCTCGAGGAGCCTAAAATACTTATTAGTAACTCGCACAAACGTATGAGAGCTTAAGGAAATAAAACTTTCCTTAGGTTAAAAATAAGACTGAGGACTAGGTACTTTTAGCCTTTTTTAAACGAGGTACAATGTTTGAAGCGAGCGTTTTTTATATTTATTTAGATTACATACCTACCTAATTTAGGATATTAGGTAATTAAAGCATCCCTTTTATGTAACAGACAAATGCTAGTTTCGTGTAAGCATGATTATCTTTGTTGCAGGATGTCCAGGCACGTGCTTCTCTCGCGGCTGGCAGAGCAGTTCCAGCTCTCGTCCCCGCCGCCCGCGCACCGCTTCCCCTCCCCTGAGCGAAGTGTCTCTCCCCAGTCTCCGTCCTCCCCCCGGTCGCCGCCGCAGTCGCCGACTCTGCCCCATCACTTGCTTCAGCTCGGAGATATCGAGATAGCTGGCAGAGCTTTGAAGCAGTATGCTAGAGCCACGGGTAAGTGCCGATCCATCCGGTCATATAATATTGTTGATACATATAAAAAGTGTATTTACTAAAATTGAAATTGTCTTATGAGAGTAAGACATTGGAAAATGTCATTAAGCTTCAATGCAATGTCGTATTTAAGAATTTGGATTATTTTAGTACAATTTGCGTACACAAATAAAATGATTGTTTTGTTGCACGCAGAACTAGGAGCATTGATGTACTGCAGTGGCCTCGGAGCCCTGTATGGCGCGGGTGGAGGGGTCTGGCCGCTGCTGCTGCCCCGGCACTCGCCGCAGTACCCGAGACTCCCTATCGAGCACGCCCGGCACACGCCACCGAGAGAAGGTTTGTCTATTTGTCTGCTTTATATATCTATGGTACCTCTTGATCTAAGAACATTACAGTAATTTATTATTTATGAGACAAGCTATCCTGTGACGAGACCTGTCGTGTTTATATTAATATCAGAGCAACCAAAAAAAAAAATATCGAATCACAATCGTAGTAGGCTGAAAAATGGAAAATGTTTTTTTGCGAGCGTTCCAAGTCAAGAAATTCTAAACGGCTATGGTGAATAGAAAGTGGGTCCTGAAAAATCATAGACCCCTAAAAAAATATTTTTTTAACATCTTATACTAAAAGTACCTATTTTATTGTTCCACGAATCTGACATGTAACCTAAATCCTTTACAAGTCGTCAAAAACCTGTAGTGACTGATACGCGTATGCCGCGTCGGCCTCCTTACAAGGCTTCCTCTTTCGGTAAACGCCTCATTAGAATAGCTATCGGTGTAAGTGAGGTGCTGATTAATAACTCGTACGATACGACGTTGTTTAAATGTCGTTTACCTCCTCCACGAAAACCGAGTTTTCCACTCCAAGGTCTGATTACTTATTCAAATTGTTGCTTTTTAGTGCCTAACTATCGCCAGTGAAGATTTAGCGGTAAAGATAACAAAAACCTACTTCACCTACAACAACTGTACTCAAAGACACCTACTTACTTTAAAAAACATGCGTGGTAACAAGTCTTATGTCCTAATTGTGTTTGTCTTATGTACCTTATAATTAAGGACAATTAATGGATATAACAGATAGACAAATATATTTATGAAGTTATCATTTTACATCACCAAATTAAGATACTTAGTAGTAATTAGGTATTTTAAACTGTTTATTATATAATCTAGTGACTACTTGGTAACCATAATACTGTTGGCGTAAAACATATATTTTACCGAAATCCGCAAAAGGTTCTATTGTTTGGCATAGTACCTATGCCATATTCAGTCCTATTTTCAGTTTCAGGGGTAAAAAATACGGATATTTATGCATTTTATATACGTTGCAATTTATTGCATCACCGCTATGATGAGACTTGAAATCAGAAGTAGAGTAAGTAACCTTTAAAATATTTGATCAGGTGCATCATATTTTCTGTCAAAATAATATTTACGCAACTTTAATTTCACCTCTAGAAATAGCATTAACCTACTATAGTTCTTTCGACAATCATTTATTCATTTTTGCGTTTATTATACGTATTTATATTTCTTCGTACTCGCCTGGGAAGGTAGGCAGAATTCGGGTGCACTCGTATAGTGGCTATGTCTCGACTATCATACACGGAAGCTGGAAGCTTGTACACTTAAACTGTGTTTTTGTTCCCGACATATTTTTTTTGGATATCTTATTTGGATGTGTCAAAGTTTTATTTTAGTACTTACTCGTATAGTACTATCGTGATATATGTACCCACACATACATTATCGCGATATGTGAACAATCATTCTGGGATGACGTAACCATTTTATTATTTTGATGTTTTCCGATCGATTTGTCGATTTGTATTTATAGGGCGGAATATTTACTTAATTTTTTATTTTTTCTTCTTTAGATTTTCTTTTTTATAATAATTAGTCGTTTTTGTAGTATTTAGTTGTTTCTAAACAAATACACTTTTATTTCTTATTAGCTCATAACATTAAGTATATTAGAATGAATATAATAGGTCATTATGATATTACTAAATGACGACTGAAACGAAGCCGAATTAATCCCGAAGAGAAGCTAATTGAGTGCCAAGCCACCCCACCTGTAGGGCGTATTCTAGCAATTCCTACTCTGTGACAAAAGTCGGCAAAGCTGCTTGTTATTATCAAAACCTAGATTTATGGATAGAAGTGACAAGTACATTAATTTTGCTCTGTTTTCCTCTAGCAAGTATATGAAATCTGTTTCAGTGTATAAGCAATGATGTAATTAATTGATAAATTTTAAAACTCTACATTTTGATACTTTAATAATCTACATTCGTTAAATGTTATGGATTTCTCGAAAATTAATGCATTTGTCTAAAAGTAGACATTTTTTATGTTCCCTCCGGCAATTTAGTACTGATTGCCGATGTCTCACGAATACCTAATATCCATTTGTAATGCAAAAGTAAAAAAAAATAGATATTTATTAGCAAAGAACTGCATACTTACTATCAGTACATATTCCAAAATGTTCTCTCAAAATGAATAATTTTGTAATACATTTAATTTCCATTGACGTAGTACTCAGTAAACATTGAACACCTGGTAGAGATTTTAGAAGTCTTTCAGACGTTCTCTGTGACCTGCGTTTAAACCGGCGTGAAGAACGGTCGCGTGACTGGCACGTTTGTTTGCAGACGACGAGGAGCTGCCGCTCAACCTGTCGACGAAGAACCGCCGGATCTGGTCGCCGGGCAGCGCGTGCGAGCGCGAGCGCGCGCCCGACTCCCCGCGCTGGGAGCCGCGCGACGACGCGCCGCTGGAGCTGGTGACGCGCGGCCGCGCCAGCCCCGACGACCGCCAGCCCAGCCCCGACCCCTGCCAGTGCCCCTCCACACCACAACCGCAACCCTACGCTGCCCTCCAAAGCCCTGCGGCTGACATCAATTTTTCACTCGTCAAGAGCGAAAACAGAAGTGAAAAGTCATTTCAAGTAAGTTGACCATTTTTTGTTTCATTTTTACTGTAGACCAAAAGTATATATAGTAGTTGCGTAGTAATATTGTCTTTTTGGATAAAGAAATGCATTATTTAACATAAAAATATAACAAAAACTTACAATTTGAATTATAAAACGAAATAAAATCTTCGTTTACAATAATTACAATATTACGACTACTTAACTATATTAATATTAAAATAAACTAAATACATCTAAATAACAACTAATTGCAAGTAGATTTGTTTGGGACAATGTATGTATAAGTACATAACTAGTTATACCTACATTCACTAGTGGACGAAAAAAGAGTAGAACAAACTTTGAAATCAGCGAAGCGACATCCTGTGGGTCCAGAATAACCTGTAGAATAACTGTCCAGTTTCCGTTCGAAATGTTTTTAAATAGCAAACCAGTAGCCCGTTTGAGTCTCTTTAACAAATCAAATAGCAAAAACTGCCCTTGTCTTAATAAGTAGTCGCGCTTCGAAACGGGTCGCGCGGCGCAGCCTCTTGCTCGTCTTCTCACCATTTTTGTACCTTTCGTTTTTTCTACGATGCCATTATAAAAATCCGCATCGGTTTTAATCAAAATTCCAACTTTTAATATCACAGCGCGGTTGCTTATAATTGGAGAAATAATCACCTTGTGTCATACCTACAACGATAAAAAAGTTGCAGCGCAGCGCTTCGGTGTTTTCAACACTTTATCATTAAATTAAGCTGTAGCATTGAATATAAAGTACGGTGTTCACAAGCTATTTAACTACAAAACCATAGCGCAAAATATGATGAAAAATTTCAAGAAAATCGCCATAGGTTTCTTTTACTTAATTTTTTGTTATGAATTAACTATTAAAATATGAAAAAGTTCTTAAATAATAGTAGAATTGGGCCACTTATAGTTGGCGCTGAGCGCCCGCGGCCTGCGGCCGGCGCGGGCGGCGCGGCGTCCGGCGCGTGGCGCTCGCGTGCCTCTCATTACGATCTAGCTAAGTGCTTAATCAAACAAGAAACGTTTATTACGATCTGATACATTTATAAGTGCTATCTTTGTTTGTTATTTTCACAAATCGGGGATTAGATAATTTAGGTAACAGTTGATATTGTACGTGGATTAATTAGAATGCACTTTCGTTTTGAACTTACATATTATATACACATAGGTATTATAAACAACTCAAAGATATACTTGAAAGTAAATTAAATACTGAGTTATAAAAATATATAATTACTCCCTTATTCTACCTATTAAGCTTACGAAGAAATCCTATTGCGTTTATAACCATATGTGGACAGTCATCCCCTAGCACCTGTGTTGTTTATAAGAGAGTGCATCGACTGTATAAAAAGGCGGCCAAAAAAGTATCAGTTTTTGTGCGCGCGAGTGCAGGCAGCTGCTCGGCCAACTGTCACCGAGCCCCGCGGATTGCGCCCGCGCACTTAACGGCTAACCGCCCGATTAAAGCCGCTACTCGCTTCTTATTACCTACACCTTTAATCGTTCCTGCAATCAGGTTAAATACAATTAATTGCATTCATGTAAAAGTTTCGCGCTGTAATACATACAATACCGATTAAACACGAAAATTATAAAAATGTGAGAGCGCTGATTGTGATTATGACTACTAAACATTATTGATGGCACAGAAGAAATCTTATTTTAGTATAACAGAATATTCATAACAGACTTACAAAATATACTTACAATTACTATATATTATGTATACTTAGTAAGACAATACGTGGCCCGGATTTATAAAAAAGGAGTTTGAATAGGTACACAACAGTCAGATGACGAAATTACTCAATAGCATACCAGGCACAACTGTTTAAATAAATCTAAAGAAAAGCTATTGTCTAATCCAGAACCAACAATCCAGTAGCAACAGCGGCAAGAATTTGTTTGCTATGAATTCATATTCAGTTCCAGTCCAGCTCGAGTTTAGAGGTGGCGCAATACTGCGTAACATTTTTTACACATGAAATTAATTGTAATTTAATTTGTAATAAGGTACAGTACCTAAAAAGTACAAAAAACAAAGAAAAAGTCATTGTCCTGATATGTAAGTAGGTATTATTGGATTCAGGGTATTTATTGTGCACTAAAAAATATTGGTATCTATCACCTAATTACCTTGGTATAAGCTCTAGGGAAAATTGGATACTCGCTATACTGAATTAATAATTTCAAATGAACCTCAGTTAAAACCTGTAGCTGTATTTTAAATTCCATATAGAGTTTTACTGCGTGTAAAATACCTACGTGTAATAACCCGTTGATAGAAACTAATTACTGGGCAGGAAAAAAATGTTTTTTAGTCATCACGGGTAGAAGGAAATCAAAGAAAACGGGGTGAGGCCTATAATTATTTTATTGCGAGCTGTCACCGCTGAAGGTGATGGACGCCGTCGGCCACGAGGCTGCTCGTCTAATTAATAATTAACGCATGATTTGTATCTAAACACACATTTTCTTTGTTTTGCATATTTGTTAAACCTTTTATATACTTTACGCTCATATTCTTTATTAGCTATTCAGTAATCAAGATAATCACAATCTACTAATTGGAACGCATCTAACTTCAATTACTTATTACGACCATGGCATAATGTAGAATTGGCTTAAAACCATGATAGGCAACAGAATATACCTAACTAATATTTTTAGGCTGACCCGTGGACTACGAACACACACTAAAGTAGTTAGTCTAGATTACGCGATATAATCATTTTTTAGTTGTTTTATTTCATGAATTAAGTATGTCCAAAATAAAACACAAGTTTACAATGATATAGGCCGGGACCGGAGAACCAAGGAATTAAATTGGGATATTGTTTTATTTTAACCATCATAATGTGGTTCAGTCAGATTTATGAGAGTTTTCCAAAATTGTAAATGCTTTTCCTGTCGCCTACAACATATCGCTGTTTTCTAAATGATTGCACTTAATAGGTGGAGTATATTATTTGTAAAGTACTCAACTGCCTATTTTGGCAGTCGTGTAAAAAAGAAATACAAGTAGAGATAGAGTAGTCGTATACTTTATTTATAGATAAACATGGTAATAAATGAGTAACAAAGTTGTATGTTTGTCCCAGTGCAAGCAGTGTGGAAAATGCTTCAAGCGATCGAGCACGCTGTCGACGCACCTTCTCATCCACTCTGACACGCGGCCGTACCCCTGCCAGTACTGTGGGAAACGCTTCCACCAGAAGTCCGACATGAAGAAACACACCTACATACACACAGGTCAGTCTCTAGAATATTAAATAATAATGAAGGTCAATAGCGGTATAAGTTAATGAAATCACATTTCATCCTTTTCTAGTCTTGGGATAGTCGTATAAAAATGCCTTCCTGCTCTAAAAACAACTGGGTCATTGATTTCGTAAAGGTATCTAGGAGTCACTAGGTACTACTCGTTATTCTTAAGGATTGGGGAAATAAATAAAATATTCAGAAATTTTATTTCGTACACATGTCGTAGATATGTGGTTTTTCTTACGAACCCCACATGTAGTATGTTTATATGTTCTTTTAATAATGAAAAGAAATCAATAAAATTAATTAAAGTCATATTTTTCTATGAATAAATACGCAGTAGACGCATTCACTAAGGACTAAAACACAGAGCAATTTCATAGTTTGGAACAACTTTGGCAACTATCCAAATTACGACACTATCACTGTTCAACTTCCACTTTCAAAGTAAGTGTCGGCTATAACAATACTTATTACTGGCATAATATGGTATATCTGTTATGGACCAAGTGATTAATGTGGACATTATTTATAATACCCACGCATTGTATAATATTTTACTTCCATATTCATATTTTAAAAAAACTTGCCATTGATACAAAAATAATGAAAATTTGAAATAGTAGTGAAACACGTTTTATTATTAATCTGCCCAATAGGTTATTAGATATAATACCCGGGCCAATTGATTATTTGAATAGCTTGTAACAATATTTTTTTATTCCCCCTTAATATCTTTAAACCTCTGGTGATTTAAGGAACCACTGGCGCCATCTATTCGAGCCTGCGGGAGTCGATACCGACATCGACACGAGAGGGGTTGATATCAAATTCCCGCGGCTGTTGGGTGTCGCTAATATCGCCTTGTCGGATAATCATCGGAAATCGATAAATTTAATATATCGATTTTGTCCTTTAGTAAAATCCTTATATTTTATTTCAAATAATTAATTACATTTGGGTCTTTTTTCTATTAAATAAACTTCGAGTATATTCCGGTAAATGTGATGCAGCTTGTCGATTCCTTGGTTTTGTCTTCGCTGTGGTCAACCTGCGTTTCAGTTGTCAAATCTGACAGCGTCACCGCTATGGAAAGAGGAGTGAGCTTGTTTGCGAACGCGGAGGGAGAAGCCTCCCAAAATATTGTAATCTGGTCCCATCGGCCTTTTGAGTGAGTTTTTATATCTATCCTTGGTTGTATTTCCATCGAGGAATATAAATATTAATAGCTGTTGTGATTATTTATTTTCAGTCCCGGCATCTTGTGTCCGTCCTGTGACTCGGTAGCCTAGCCAAACGACGACCTAGTAGGCCCCGACGCATTGACATGATATCAGAATAAGTTAAGAGAGATTCTTTTCTGCGTCGGGTAAGTACAACAGATGTTCGTGGTTGGTTTTACTTCGCCGCCGGCGTGTCCAATTTATTGGTTATGTTTTGTTGACAGGGTCTACGCTACTCTAAAATTTAAATCCTACTGAAAACCCTATTTACCATGTCTTCTGGCCGCGCTATCGCGCCTTACTTCGGTGCTTCGCCTGCAGGAGATAGCCGCCAGCAGTTCCGCGGACAGGCCTTCCCAGGAAGCTGCTGAGCCGGACCCTTTTCGGCCCCAGGTCACCATAGCGAGGTCAGACGTATTACCCCTATCTTGATTTTCTCAGAAATGACTGAGATGGCGCCCTTCTGGTGAATTTTAGTTGTTTACGTGGCAGTGGTAGCAAGTACTAAGAGTCAAGTTAGTTAGCCCACAGAGTCTCTCCCTTATGGCTTCATTATAGCCTTTAATTTAAACCCATTTAAGCTCACGAGCTAGTCGGCACCATTAGTTTAATATTTCATAAATAAACCTTTAAAATATATCTCTTTGTTTTTTTTTACATATATTTACCCTCTAGGGCCCTCATCCCCATAGAGCAAACTCCTATGTATCAGCGGCGGCCCACGTGTGGCTATATTAACTAACTTTCTTGTGTCACAGTATTTTGTTAGCCCGAGGAAATCTTAGTGCTTGAACTACTTGCTACTTCTTGTGTTACCTTTATTTCGGAAGTGTGGTTTAATATTATATACACTTTCTATAAATTTAAATTTAATTACTGCTCACATAATTAGTGATAATGTGGAAACATTGTGAGCACATGTGCGTTGCCATGTGATTATTATTTTTTTGAACACAGTTGGATTGTGTAATAGTGTGAATTTAAAAGTTAAACTTAATTGTAGTTAGTACACTACCTATTTTTACAAAATTTAAAATTATTTAAGTTTTGTTAATATTTCTTTTTCAAAACTATAAGACAAGTGATTTAGCTACACTGAATCTTTATGTACTTGAGTGGATAACTATTGTTGATGCTTGTTTTAGTGGTTTACTAGTAATATAAAATATAAACTAAACTTATTGTTAAATAGTTAGCGGTCAAACAAGTATTAGTTTATGGATAGCTATCATGTACAAACACTATTTCTTTTGAAGAATTCCTATATTCAAGTTTAAGTTATTCTTGTATCTGATAATTCAATTTATCTTAATTTTTTTTTGGTGACTAGTCAGTCAAGTACAAAAGTGCTATTATGTTATGTCTTTAGCTAATTCTAAATTTAAATTTGAATTTGCAGTTGAGAGGTTTAACTGTTACTTAAAATAATGTATATACCTTTGTTGTTTACTGGATAGTCAGTTAAATAAGAAATATAATTATGCTTAGTAGTTTGGAGCAAGGGTGTTACTGCTTCTCATTAATATAATGTTTAAAATGTTTCCTTTTGAGAGTGATTGTGTACTTTTGCTTTGGTTTGGGCTTAGCACTACCTACATTTTATTTACCATTTGTATGGTGCATGTCATACAATTAAATTTAATTTACTACCTACATAAAGATGACTTGAAGATTTTGAAGTTGTAAAGAGTTTCGAAGGTGAACTTATTTAATTAATTACCTACTTATACCTATTAAAAATTAAAGTTGTGCTGATAAGGAGTTACGTACAGTTGTACACATTTTCTTTGTTACAATTTTTACATTAAAAAAAAATACTATTGAATGTTACGGAAGGTGAAGTCATTGAACTTATTATTCATTAAAGATGTATTGAGAAGTTGTGGAGTACAGTTGACCGCATTAAAGTCGACTTTTATTTTTGTACAATTAAAATATTATTATACTTTTTACCCTAATTAAGGGACATACATTCTTTAGATACTTATTGTAAAGGCTTAAGGGAGAGTTATTTATGATAATTTATTACGTTTTCAATGATCACTGCCCGTTAATACTTTTTTACAACTACCCTTTTTTTTTTCGAGTTTTGTTGTTGGAGTTTATAAGTTGTTTGATGGGAGTAACTAATTATTACCTAATGTTTACACATTCTTTTCTCGACTTATCATCGAGATTTCTTTTACTTTTGATGGAGTTTGGAGTATTTTACCGTTTATTTTAGATGCCGCAACTGCTGTTGATGAATGTTTTGCTACGTTGTGTTATGTTGGGTGTTATGTTTTATATGAGGTTTAAACCTTATTTTCGATCGTTTTCGGAGAAAACACGTAAACTCCGAAAGCGTGGTGTGTTGTACGTTTCGGTGTTTACTTTATGTTCGATCGTTCTCGGAGCAAACTAGTTAACTCCGAGTTCGTGGTTTGTTGTTGGGTGAAGTGGGCGATTTAAAGTTCTCTTCACGTGGTTTTGTGAGTAGGCGATATAAAGCTACTTCACGTTTCTTCACTTTTCTGTTTCGAGTCATGGTGGATTTAAACACATGCACTCTTAATAGTTAGTGTCGTATTACTAGTGCTTCTGCGGTAGTGGCCTTAAAGCCCTATGCGTGAACACTAGGTTTTTTTTGTGTTGTTGTGGTGGGTGTGTTGTGGTAGCCGCTTTAAAGGCTATGCGCAAGCATCGTTTTTTATTTGTGTCTGTTCCTGTAGTGTACCGTCTTGTGTCGCATTAGACGCAGACTGGATAGTCGTTCTGACTGCCTATAGGGACTTACCATTGTGCAGTTTTGTAGTGTGTTGCAGACGTGTTGTCGGTCGTTAAGTTTTTGTCAACAGCAGGATGCTATCTAAGCAATGACATTACAGTGTTAATGTTGAGTGATTCGTAAACTTTCACCTCTAGTGTACGAGTTGGAAGACTATAATAGTGGGAAGAACTTAGGATCCTGGCATGTCCAGAATCTTAAGAGCTTTCAAGCTAATTAATTAATTTAATTTGGCTATAAGCCGTCTGCCGCAGCGAGGGTTGACGGTGCAGGCAAAGGTTCTAGATCGCTGACTGCACTGCCAGCGTTCCTGTGAAGAGTGTTGATAGGAGTGTCACAGCTTCCAGCTTTATCTCTGGACACTAGTACCCTTTACCTTGGCTATTCTAGGCCGTATCAGACAACAGGAATTTTTATTAATTCTTATTTTTATTCATAGGTTCTTTCCGTGCCCTTGAAGACTGGACGTACACCCCGGTTCCTGCTACGGTTCCTCGCTGTGCCGCCAGTATTCCAGTGGTCGTGGTCGTGTCTCGTCGTACGAGTAGTAAAACCTCTACTAAGGGTATAGTTCCCTATATTATTATGTTTTTTTTTATGTTGAGATAGGTTGTATAAGCATAACCTTAATGGGTTATCTTTTATGGTGCGTGGGTTCGATCTTGGTGTTCGATGATTGTTGTTTAAACTTTAATTGATGGATTTGAAAAGCTGGGGACCAGCTTAAAATTTTGACCGTGTCAAAATTTTACCCGAGGAGGGATGTACTGTAACAATATTTTTTTATTCCCCCTTAATATCTTTAAACCTCTGGTGATTTAAGGAACCACTGGCGCCATCTATTCGAGCCTGCGGGAGTCGATACCGACATCGACACGAGAGGGGTTGATATCAAATTCCCGCGGCTGTTGGGTGTCGCTAATATCGCCTTGTCGGATAATCATCGGAAATCGATAAATTTAATATATCGATTTTGTCCTTTAGTAAAATCCTTATATTTTATTTCAAATAATTAATTACATTTGGGTCTTTTTTCTATTAAATAAACTTCGAGTATATTCCGGTAAATGTGATGCAGCTTGTCGATTCCTTGGTTTTGTCTTCGCTGTGGTCAACCTGCGTTTCAGTTGTCAAATCTGACAGCGTCACCGCTATGGAAAGAGGAGTGAGCTTGTTTGCGAACGCGGAGGGAGAAGCCTCCCAAAATATTGTAATCTGGTCCCATCGGCCTTTTGAGTGAGTTTTTTTATCTATCCTTGGTTGTATTTCCATCGAGGAATATAAATATTAATAGCTGTTGTGATTATTTATTTTCAGTCCCGGCATCTTGTGTCCGTCCTGTGACTCGGTAGCCTAGCCAAACGACGACCTAGTAGGCCCCGACGCATTGACATGATATCAGAATAAGTTAAGAGAGATTCTTTTCTGCGTCGGGTAAGTACAACAGATGTTCGTGGTTGGTTTTACTTCGCCGCCGGCGTGTCCAATTTATTGGTTATGTTTTGTTGACAGGGTCTACGCTACTCTAAAATTTAAATCCTACTGAAAACCCTATTTACCATGTCTTCTGGCCGCGCTATCGCGCCTTACTTCGGTGCTTCGCCTGCAGGAGATAGCCGCCAGCAGTTCCGCGGACAGGCCTTCCCAGGAAGCTGCTGAGCCGGACCCTTTTCGGCCCCAGGTCACCATAGCGAGGTCAGACGTATTACCCCTATCTTGATTTTCTCAGAAATGACTGAGATGGCGCCCTTCTGGTGAATTTTAGTTGTTTACGTGGCAGTGGTAGCAAGTACTAAGAGTCAAGTTAGTTAGCCCACAGAGTCTCTCCCTTATGGCTTCATTATAGCCTTTAATTTAAACCCATTTAAGCTCACGAGCTAGTCGGCACCATTAGTTTAATATTTCATAAATAAACCTTTAAAATATATCTCTTTGTTTTTTTTTACATATATTTACCCTCTAGGGCCCTCATCCCCATAGAGCAAACTCCTATGTATCAAGCTGTAATCAAATTGTCTTCTCATATTGAGATTTTTTCATAATTAGTTAGTTGATCACCTGACTTATAACATATTTATCCAATTAAACATAAATGGTAAACTATAGAAGATATGCAGAAAGTAAAAAACTTACTGCAGCAGTACCTACCTAACGTTATAAATCTCATTTGATCAATATCGATAAAATATCTATTTAAATTTTCATCTTGTCGGGGCACGTGGTGCTTACCTGGGTTATGTAACAAGTATTTATCAATAATACTTAGTATGTAAGGATGTCCCTACACCTATTTTATTTTATCAAATATTAATGTCGAGAGTGTGAAGTATTAAATATACTATATCAATACTAGTATAAAACACCATTATAACATATGATATCATGTGCAAAAGCCAATTACGATGTCTGGCTGTGACATTTGATAACAGGCATAAAGCCCTCTTTAACACGACTGTCACTACAACTTCGCCTCACCCTGTTATTTCCAATTCAAACTTTCCTAATACTTAAGTCTTCCGTTGAATTGAATAACCGATTGAAAAAATCTTTAACAAGATTTAAAAAAAAAAATACCGCGGTAAAGATTTCTTCATGGACATAAATTATTAAAATTAAATTATGCATAATTTATAAGTAAGGCGACAATTGCAAGATCATTATTCAACCATTTCATCGCTTTTAACGAGCCGCTCGGAAACCGCATATAATGACTGGAGTGCGTCTTCCGAGACCAGTTCATTAAAACGAAGGTGTTTCGCTTTGCGATCAGCCGTTAAGCCCTTCATTCATCACTACTACAGACTACGTCACTGGGCCCCAAACAAATGACATTTCACATTGCGTACTAATAATAACTTATTTATTTTACTTTTATTATACAGATAAATAATTATTTCACTCTATTTTCTAGTGACAGATCTTTACTTAATATTTCAAAAGCATATTATTTAAATATCATTTACTATTCAGTTAGGTACGCTACGCTATGCTCTTTTACTAAGAGGTAGATTTGATTGTTTGTTTACATTAAATAGACTTCGAAAATAACCAATTTTTTAAATTCATTAGAATCTTACATTATCTCTAATGAACACTGACGATTTTTTAAATGTTACATACCTATATTTACCCATGCGAAGCCGGGGCGGACCGCTAGTTAAGAAATAAATAGGATATAGAGCTCGGATCTATAAGTAGGTAAATAGATATGGTTCTTACAAAAAATATGCGTAGTAAGTATAGTACTGGTATAATGGTTAGGTTCGTCGTTAAGCGTTCATTTATGTCGTTCGTTTTTGAAAGTTCTTTATTCACAGACTCATTTTATGTTCCCAATATGGGCTCCTGTAAAAACACAATTCTACATTAATTAGCTAGGAATTGGTATATACTTGTTACAAAAACTACTTAGCTGAACCTATATAAATCTTATACTGGTTCTGGCGGTTTATTTATAGCCGGCACTTAGCGCTATCTACGTGCGCGACCGCAATCGAAGCTACAGCGATCAAAGAGGAACGTTTTTTATAACGGACTGACAACTTCCAGTAAACTCAACAAGACGAATTACCTAAAAAATGTGACGGACATATTTGTCTTGGCCGGAGACGTCTCGTCACGTCGCTGCTCTGTTCCCAATGATTTACAGCGGCCCTACATGGCGCTCGTCCTCCCGATAAATGCCTCATCATCAATATTCCAAAATGCGGCTCGGCCTGCAATTAGCCGCGCAGCCTTCACAGGCCTTCACGTGGCGCTCCGAACTTGCTGCCACCGGCAAAAACCTACCTTAAATCCTGTTCTATCTTTACAATACATTTTATTCATTTTGTTAACATGTTCCAAGTTGTGGCCACCACATACCTAACATATAGCGTTTATACTGCTGAATTTCAACTTACCAAGTTTGCTTAATATCTTAGCTACCTTCTGTGTACCGGTACACAATTGAAACTTTAGTATCAAATAATAAACAGAGACTTTGGTAGGAAATTGTTTTGTAGATGCATACATAGTGCATTTAATCTAATAATAATTGTCTGGTATTTTTCCAGCTGACTTTCCGAACGAATAGGTACTTACTAATAAATGTCAGTGTACCTTTAACGATTCTGCATATTAAATCAGTTTGAGAACTTCTCTATAAATAATAAAGGAGGCTATGATTATGACAAGTAGTGGTTTGCTTATAGAAGCCTAATTACGAGGTGATGGCACGCCATCGTCAGTAGGTTCCACGCATGTTATAATTAAATACAAGTCGAACCAATTTTGAAACGCATATTACGCACCTGTTCCAGATTTACTACCATCATGAAATTAGGGATTTAGATTTAATTATTGTTTTATTGAAATAGTGAAT
Organism: Grapholita molesta; assembly: GCA_022674325.2. Lineage (NCBI taxonomy): Eukaryota > Metazoa > Arthropoda > Insecta > Lepidoptera > Tortricidae > Grapholita > Grapholita molesta. Next base: position 12,738,685 of record CP053124.2, on the reverse strand, counting down.
TAACTTTAAAATATCTTTGTTAGGCATATTATAGTTTTTTTGTCGTAAATTATGATGGACGTAGGGCAAATAATTTCTTTCTGATCAAACTCTATGTTATTTACTTAAATGCTAATAATGCCCTGTATTTGTAAGGACTTTAAACATTAATTTATGATAAGTAAATACTATAAATTAGTTTAGTGGCTTCGATATTTAAATCGAAAGAAAAATAGAAGCATTTGACTCGCAGCGGGACTCGAACCCACAACCACTATTTTTCTTTCGATTTAAATATTCGCTAGCAGACGTTTCTGCATAATAAAAAAGTTTTTAGTGGCATTTTTAAGCGCATTAAAACATTGAAATAAAGATAAATACTTTGCATGCTAGTAATTGCTAACTTAGTACTTAACTTACCTATGTTGAGTAACGCAGTGCGATACATACTATTATATATTTATAGAGAACATTTGTTGCAGGCGAGAAGCCCCACAAGTGCGTGGTGTGCTCAAAGGCGTTCAGCCAGAGCTCTAATTTGATCACACACATGCGCAAGCACACCGGCTACAAACCCTTCTCGTGCGGGTTGTGCGACAAGGCGTTCCAGCGCAAGGTGGACCTGCGCCGGCACCGCGACTCGCAGCACGCCGACGCCGAAGCGCCGCCCGCGCCGCTCCGCTACCGCTACTACGGCGACGAGTCGCCAACCCCGCTCGCGCCTATCATCACTAATTAGCATTGAACAATTTACCACTGTGTCGAGAGCTTTTACGATCTCTAAGTCAACAGCCGTAATGGCTCAATAACATTGTTTTTGGCTCCTGCCCAACTGGTAACGAGCAAACAACTGTCAATTGTCAATTTTCTTGAGATTCTTCAGTGCATGTTGTTGCGTGCATGTGCGCATGGAGATCTCGAATATAAATATTAATTATTGCCGGAGATAACTATATTCAAAGAGAACTTTTATGCGCGCATATTGTTACCACAACTAACGTTAGCGTATTAGTCAACTAGATATTTGCATTGTTTTTAGTGACCAAAGATTAAATACATCATTAATCAAATTTTTTGATTAATTTTTCTAATTATCAACCGACACAGGACAAAACATCTAACGATAGTTGATTAACTTTGAGTCCCTAGTTTAAAATAATGGGATTCTGTGAATCCGAATCTACTTATTTTACCAATCGCTGTTACTACTATAGTAAGTAAGTAATCACGAAGTGCTTAGTTAAGGCTCAACCAGCTTGCCTACTTGGAACATTTTGCAACACATTACGCAAATCTCTGACCATTTTAATAATAGTGATAGACGTTGTACGAAATGTACGACAAATTGTCCGAAATCATTTAATCCGTCCTATATCAGCGTGATAAAGATATAATGTACATACATACAAGGTAGTTAATTTTAAGGATGTGTACCAGAAGCCTGTCAAAAACATGCAGGCAGACCATTAATATAAGAATAGTCTATTAAAAACCAAAGTAAAGTGTCTTAGTTTTAAGTAAGTGTGAAACGCTTTATTATTTATTTAGAATACGATTTTAAGAATCAAATCAATACCTTATACTATACACGTATGCTATTGATATTAGGTATATTTGTCGACATTCAGTTAAACATTAAGTACTTACTTTAAGGATTATAACTATCTTCAGTGAGTTGTAATAGTCAATAATGATACAATCATAACGTGCATTTAAGTGAATATCGATTTATTACTCATTATAGGAATGTTTATTTCCAAGGGTATGTTGTATTCCCAAGAGTTGTTGTAAGGTATGCAAACTACCTAATCGATGTAACTGTACTTTACAAACTAATATTGTTATGTATGTGTTTATATATATTTACTGACGAGATCTACGATATTATAAATAGTTTCGATAATTGCTACGGAAAATTAAAGTTAAAGTTTACAACCATCAATTTTTAACCAACATTAAAAAATGCTATAGATTGTTACCGTTTTCATTTTGTTTGGTTACCAACAGGCGCCTAATCGTAAAAGGAACCTATATATTATTTCTACACTGAATTATGAATAGACATTTTTACTGTACAACTTTGTAACTGTCTAAATAAGTGCATGCAGTTCCTAATTTGGCACTTTTTTACATCGGTACTTAAATAATTTTGTTTACCACGAATAGGCTAATAAGTACGCATAGTACCTATAATATAAATCTACCGAACCATTCGTGCATTTATGTATAATTCCTATAATGATTTTCATATTTAACACAAAAATAAAATCATTTTTAATTGAAAGTTTCTGAAAATCGGTATAACACATTATGTCGATACGTACCTAAGTGTATACACAAGAAACATTCGTTTGCCCAGACACGATTTACCTTCAATAACTGGGCCCTATATATTTATATGATGTATGACACGACACTACAAACAAATTCAAAATGGCATTGCAGTTGTTAATAATTTTCCATATTATTATATAATACATGTTTATAACTATGAGTGTGCCTTTTCTGTACAGTATATTAGTAAATAGTGCGAAATTTCATGGTAAAATCTGATAATACCATCATTATAATTAATAATATCAGAAATCATACTATACCTACGTTAATCTTATGCTAGCAATAACGAGCACCTGATGCAATGGTTTAAATATACGCTTCTTTGTTGTAGTTAATTAAAGGATAAGTTAATTGTAATATCTAATAAGTTTACTTTTATCATAAATGAGTGTTCTCATTGCAAGTGTAGCGTCACGTTGAATCTGCACATTGGTGAAGATAACGGCTAGAACACCAAAGAGTACCCGATACGAGACTCGTCTATACCAGTATCAACAATTATCTGTAGATACATTTATTTTATGGTACATTGCAGTTCTACACTAAAATTACAATTTAAACTTTAAAAATGTAAATTCTAAAGATTATTTCATATTTATTCTGGATGAAAAAACAATGTTTTGTTATGGATAATAGTACACTTTCACCTTTTGTTTGTACACTTGGTTATAATTTGCAAAAACACCTGTATCGAGATAAAGCCCAATATCCTTTTAGTACTCAGGGATTTGATGCATACCACTCTCGAGTGCTATGAAAATAATATTACCTATTCTAGTAGGTACTCGAAATGAATGCGTTCAGTTCTTCGTATGTAACTTACTTGAACCCAATTTGTATTTTCATGTAACTTGTCAAAGGATTTGTAATTTATTTAGGCCAGTTTAATATATAATATGATTATTTACCAGCTACTGTATTTGATTTAAAATCCTACGCCTATTTAACACAATGCATATTTTATTTAATATTACAAAAATAGAACTCTGCGTGTGGATTCATCCTTACTTCCTATTATATTGGACACAGGATACCAATATGCCAGACACAACATCCCTATATAGTTACCTACAGATCAAGAAGTAGATATTTCGTCTTGTCGGTTGCCGCGATAATAATTCAAGAAATAAAACAACTGCGTATACTAATTTATTGTGTGAACTTATTCATAGGGATGAAGTTTAAATTAGTATACGCCATATAATCGAGTTTCAATTGATTTTATTTCAGTTATTTGTCATTGACTCATTATGTGGAAGCAGCGGAACATATCTATAATATAATGTAACTTTTTCGACATTTGTTCCATGTCTCAATGGAACAAATGTCTTTATGAGAGGTAGGGCACAGCGAAGTACCATCACGCTTGAATCTGGAGAAGCCCAACTGGGGAAGTACCTCCTCCTTACAGAACACAGCTATAATAGCACTGCTACCTTTCAGGTATGTAGTGTTGTGTTCCTGATGGTGAAAACCTGTGCTCCTCTCGGTCATCTAACCCGATTTAACGCGGGGAGTTACCTAATATTATTTGTTTACAATATTTTGCTTATGACATTTGTGTAGGCGTTTGGTTTTTTTACATTTTATTGGCATAGCAGATCTTTTGTGTTACTATGGCATAATAATGTAGTTTGCCAAACTTACTGCTACCAGAAAATACCTAAACTAATTTACTATATATAATATATAATAAGACAGAAAACTTCAAGTTGTCAGCAAAGAAAGCTCGCACCGACCTTTTAAAAGCGTATCAGAGGCTCTAGTGTAAGTTTCTTTTGACGTAAAAAACGTCTCGAACGCGTAAGTGATAATGTAATTTATATGGGTAACCTAAGGCGATGGTGACGTTTTGTTACGTTAAAACTTACACTCCGGCTCCATCCAGAGCCCTGTCTGGATGGAGCCTACGCTCTCCGTCGCATAATTAGTAATTTGGAATACCTTGTGGTTATAGACATTATTTACAACTCCGTATGACATGTTCATCTGGAAATGCATTTTTTTTATTAGTATCTACCTACTCTATTTACTTCATCCTCCCTTTGTGCCATAAGAGGCGACAAAGGAAAAACCGAAGGATGGGCAGCAGCGTCCTAATGAACAGCTACTTGGATCGCAAACCCACCTGCCGGCGTCTGGAGTTGCCATCCACCCTAAGGTAATACAAGTCGTATTTGGCGGAAGAGTTGCGTCCAATGTAATGATGAATGTTGATGATGATTCCGATGATTCGACTCTATTTCTTAAGCACATACAAGTTACCTCGCCCAATAATTATATAGGATAGGCACCGGTAACATAGATTACCATGAAAAGATAAATGTTTAAAGGTATATCATTCGTAAATATAATTGAACTCTTACTAAACGAAATTTAAAATAAACACTGTTAACAAACAATATAATGGAGTCAGGTGACGTGCCAACAGCAAGTTCTCCTAGCTTCATTCCGACGGCCATTTCATATTAATGGTGTTTGTTTTACCGTTTTCATTTCATTTCGTCGAGTAATGTACTCGCTGTAACGAAATCAAAATAAGCAAGTCCCTCGCGTGATACACATCGATTTAATATGAGTATGGAGCACTAAAAGAATTGTTTATTAACTGATAACAAAACAAATTGGTAGATTGCTTACGTACTACGACTGCTACTACAAGATTAATATATAGGAAGCCTTCATTGCTCAGAAGTGAGATATATAAAACTCAGGGAGAGTGTAAGTATCGCTTACAAACCCTATTCTGAAGACCTATTATACATACCTTAGCCATACTAACAGACTTTCTGTGGTTTCATACTCGAACCTAAATATATATCCTTTACAACATAGCTATAAAAAATAAAACCAACACTTTCATAATAGCAATATACGGACCTATATGGTTTTGATAAATTAATAACATATTAATTATTATGAATTACCACGTTCATCGCAGCATCAGGTCGTTTCGACCCCATCCTATAATTAATTGTAATGTTAACTAATAAAAAAATCTGAAAGGGACCAGTAGCTGCGCGTCAATAAAACCCAGGATTGCCTAAATTCAAGCACTTTAATATAGCGTATAGAATGGGAAGCTTTTAATTATTTTCCTGATACAGTTCCAAAGACACAGCCTTCTTGTGACAGTCGGACGTAAAGTCGTACGGACGGGCAGACGTTTTCACGAACAGACAGCAGAGGTTAAATAGTTCTGTTACAAGTTTTGGGAACGAAACCCTAAAAAAAATCTAAATAAATTAATTTCAATGTTATTTTTAGTGGACTTCGACAAAAAATCCCTTACGACATTTAAAATATCCAGTGTCAATATTTGATTTTTTTGCTTTGTGGAATTGCCCCTATTGCATAGGCAATACGCATACGTACCTATATATGTTATGTAAATATATTAATTAGTAAAGACTTGCTCTACGACACATCGAAACAAATATATAGGAAGGAAATCTAATGTAAGAGTACATTAGATTTCCTTCCTATTATTTATTTATTCTAGTACTTAAATATCTTGCGAATATGAACACCCACTGTGTGTCCACACAGGAATAGTCTGGCTTCTGTGTACCCTTTACTACCTAGCCATCGCGATTTCATAATACAATTATGTAGATTGGAAGCAGGACATAAAACGGTGACTGAAACCTTATAAAGAGCTGCACGCGCATTGGAAAATCCATAATGAGATTTGCTATGTAGGTACTTAGTTACAAGGAGGATTGGGGGCGTATCTGCTGCATACGTAAGTACAGTCAGCGTCATATAGTTGGCAGCATTCAAAGTAGGCAAATACTTCGGTACACCATATACATTCTATGGTGTACTAAATTTTATATGTACTTTGGAGGCTACCAACTTATGATTATGACGCTGACTGTATATGTGTTTCTTCTGAAGACAATGTTATTAGTATTACCATACTTAAGGTTTATCGGGTAGTATTCTATAATGTACCTAGAAAAAAATCATGCACATTATCGCCTCGACAATAGAGTTCGTTCAATTATTTGTGACCACAGCTCCGATATATCTGATGGCGTCTGTACAACCAATAAGTAGGTATATTACATATATTACATTACTCAGATATCATAATAATATAGTAAGTTAGTCGAAGTAGTTACCTAAACATATCGTAACATTTAGACTCCTTCATCAAAACATAGTTACTTACTACTTATACTCGAACAAATAAAAATGTGTTAAAACTTATTTCAATCGGTTATAATTCCAATTCGTTGTTAGGTAAACCTGTTATGTTTAGCTTAGTTTGCGTAGTCCCTGTATGACCACAACACCTATTTATATTTAACAGATTTGTATCGCAGTAAATGTGCTGGGCCCATAACGACTATGGGACATTCCTATTACTTACTACATACATATGTACATTTATATAAGCTATATTTGAATCGCAGTATTGGCAGTGCGCCTAGGATATAGCCACATTTTTTAAACAATATTTTACAATATTGTCTTCGGTTGCCGCGATAATTACTCATGAAATAAAACAACTAAAACGGATTATATCGCAGCCTTTAGCACCCTTTAGCAGCGTTCGTGGTCATGGAACGCTGCTAAAGGGTTCGAAACGTCGGAATGAAGTTTAAATTAGTATACGCGATATAAATCCATTTTAGTTCTTTTATTTCATAGTAACAGGAGAAATGTTTTTTATCATCTCAAGCTCGGAAAGTCCGTTTTTATTCTTTAAAAACAGATTGGAAAACTACAATTTATTCACTATTCACTCGAAGTAATTTCACACACTTTTTACGTTTTTGTTTTTGACGCTTGCTAATTCGTTGTAATTCTAAATTATTCTTTTGAATTATATTGATAAGTAAATTTAGAGTAAATTTGTATTGTTTTAGAGTTCGTATTTTCGTCGCAGTAGTGAAGTGAATTTTATGGTGTTTCACGCGGCAGCAAAGTTTGTTCCCCTCTCATGCCTTGAAACCCTCCCAACGCTCAAGATTCCACTCATGATTTTACTCGCTATGCTCGTATTTCAATTTAACTAATAATTATTAATCGACTGATATTGATGAGAAGATTTAAACAAACAATTTCATTGAAGTCCTGGTTTTATTTATCAATCTTCATTTATCTTTACTCTGAGCCACCTAACAATTAGTAAGTCCCATTTTGATGGACCCTGATTGTCTCTCAAGGCTGTGTGCTATCGCCTACACTGTTTCTTCTGCATATAAAGCCAAGTTGGCTTCGAAGGAGACTGGTGTGCTTAACAGATCGAGACAGTATTTCACTCCGGCCCACCGCCTTCAGCTTTATAAGGCGCAGGTACGCCCGCACATGGAATACTGCTCTCATCTGTGGGCAGGGGCTCCCCAGTAACAGCTTTTTCCTCTGGACCGCATACAACGGAGAGTATGCGGCCTTGAGTGATTTTTGGATGGTCAAAATGTTGAATTAACAGCCCGTGCAACCCTGACTGGGCACCCAATGATTTTTATTTAGTTCCGAATGAAAATAATAATTACGTGGTCAACCCCTGACGATACCGTCGACTGGTTCATTTAACACGTTTTGGAGGTAGGTACCTAGGTATAGCTCAGACAGAGTGGCAGACATGCTTCAAAAGTTGGTCCACACGAATGCAAAAGTGCATTACCCACTAAGGAGAATACCTACTTTGAAACAATAATGCCATATTCAGCCATGTACGTTTGTTTATATTAAAATTTTCAGATATATAAATAGCAGCCCACTTACCTTCATTTTTAACGCGATCAAGTCGGCAATTTGCAATGAGCTATATTTAGGTTACGAGTACCTTAACAAACACTTAAAAACACTTAACAAAAAGTGTGTGTAAATGTAACACATACCAAAGCTAGTAAGAGGCATAATTTTCTTAACCTAGAAATCCGTCTAGATATTTGCAGGTAGGACATAAAATTCAATACTACCTACATGCTACCTATATTAATCTCTTTGCAAAAATTATCAAGTGAGATTATGCTTTTCATGCAAATTGTAATGTAAAAGAAATTTTAAGTATTATTCAGTCCAATGGTTGCTTTCATAATTTTCCATTGTCATCAATGAAACAATTAAAACACAACTGTGAAACTAAATTTACGATGTTGTACCATACAGTTACTGTCAACTTATGAACTAAAAAGCTTCTGCATAAAACTCCATACATTTGTCTTCTGCAAGTTCTACAATATTACTTAATATATAACTTATTTTAATAGGTTCCTGTCCCATGAGGCCCATGTGTTTCATAGTCAATGAACAATGTCTTATTATGAAGGATTACAGTCATTTAAATGACATTGGGACAATATTGTTCCATCTAGGCGGATATTCTGCTTGTATTTACATAACCGGTTCAAACTGCCTCAATCAATCTCGCTGGAAGCATAAACTCAGTTGGAGTATTCCAGTATTATTAATAGTCTGGTGCAGAAGGGTCCTGGATTTGCCCCAGGCTACCTCCCTCCCCACAGTCTGATCGCTCTCATATGATTAAGTTTATAGAGCGTAATTCCTTTCTTTAATTTGAAATAACATATTATATGATTTGTATAACATCAGATAGCATGTTGTATGTAGATTGGATATGATGCATTGAATTAAAAATTTAAGAAATAACAAGATAAATGTCTTTCCAACACCAAACACACATTTATCAGCATTCATATTATAGATAAGCAAGCATTGACCTTGTTATCTGTTAACAAGCAACATTTTATTTGAATAATCTGTGTGTTTAGTAGTACTAAAGGTAATTAAACTCTCAATATTTGGCATCCTAACTCTTACTTGGATACAATTACCTATAATAGTCTAATAAATTAATCCTTTTTTATCATAACACTGTTAAAATTGTAGTTCAAGGTATAAATGAAAAGATGTCATAAAAAAGGAATTTTTTAATATTTATAGTAGGTACTTGTTTAAAGTGTATGTGACACTATTATCACAGGATTTTCATGGTTGTAACACTAACAATCATATAACCATTTGATCCTTAATCATCCCAGTTGACTTGGTGGCAATCATGCCATACAAATGTACCCTTTTGGGTTGGCAGAGCTTCTAGTGCCAGATACAGTGGTGCTCGGGCCCCTCTCTCAGGGGTGAAATCACCCATTCCTTTTGTCATATCAGTCTTGACAAACCCGGGGTGCACACAATTTATGGCTACATCCTTGCCTTGCTCTATAAACTGCTTTTGCTGAACAAAGGTTAAAGCCGACATGGCAACTTTAGACACTTTGTAATCTCCATAATGACCCGCAAAGGCAATAAATGAACTTTTACCATTTTTTGCTGCTTGTAAGAAATCATTAACAAATTGTAAAATCTCCTCAACTGTAAGGTCGTCCTTAACCAAAGTGTCTAACCAAACCTGTTTCCGAATATTGGAAAGCAAGCCCCAATCGCTGCTGATATTTATAATTCGAGCATTGTTCTTCAAATGAGGGTATAATATTCTCGATATAGTTAATAAACTAAAGAAGTTCGTATCTATAAGTTTCTTTGCATCTTCATATGATGAAACAGATTTATCAAAATCGAGAATTCCAGCATTGTTTACAAGAACATCTATGCCCGTGTAATGGGTAGCGACGTGTGTGGCGAACTCCTGGACACTTGCTTCACTAGTAACATCCAGAACATGGAATAGAGCATTCAGGCCCAATTCTTCAAGTTTTTTAACGGCTTGTCTTCCTCTTTCTTCGTCTCTAGCTGTAAGGTACACAGCACCATCGAACTTTGCACATAGCCCCTTAACAATCTCGAATCCGATACCTCTATTCCCACCGGTGACTACCGCTACTTTGGTTTCCATTTTGTACATAAAATTTTGGAATCTTACAATACTACGTTATAAAATAATATTTATCACCAAAATGACATTCCGCCCTACTGCCCCGGTCATTCTTATTTATTTTGACATTGACGTATATGTTACAGCGACAGCGCCTACCCGGTAACGTTCAGAAATTAAAACTGTTTAAGGGTTGCTAATGCTAAGGTTCATGAATAATCTCGAATAAATTTCAATCGATTGAATAAATGATAATAAAACCTAGGAGGAATAATGGTATGTCTATGGGATAAACGCGCCAAGCTAACTTATAGTCCACGTTAGCTTTAAAATACAGAGGTGTGTAAACCTTCATCACGCTTACAAGATGGTAATAAGATAAGTAAACAAACCAAAACACTTTTTAGTCTAGGAATATCAATTATTAAAGAAATATACGGAATGGACATATTAACGAAAAATTAATGGCGTTTACATTGCATATGAAGCTAGGAGGAATAATTACTAGAGAACGCATCCGCGAGCGCCAGTAAGGGACAATTATATTTTGGCTTTTCCAGCCCAAAATGTAACAATTCACTATAGTTTTACTTTACAACTCAATATTAGCTTATTCTGTATTCATTATCGCAACTTTGACAATTCTGAAGGGTTGAGTTTGAAGGGCAACAAGAATATGTGAGTCTGACAAGGACGGACGAAAATTGCGCCGTTTCTGCCTTACCTATAGAAAGTTACATAAGACCATCTCTTTCGATCGTGGTATTATTACTAGCACGCTCCGTCTAATTAAATGGTATGTCTATGGTATGAAGTCATCTTTGCACTAAATATGGCCAACGTAGAGCTGCCCACACTTCATCAAAGAATATAATAGCATGAGCACATGACAACTTTGTAGAGAGAGAGAGAGCGCTGGTGGCCTACCAGAAGAGCGTGGAACTTGCAATCCGGAGGTCACAGGTTCTAACCCCGGCTTGTACTAATGAGTTTTTCGGAACTTTGTAGGAAATATCATTTGATATTTACCAGTCGCTTTTCGGTGAAGGAAAACATCGTGAGGAAACCGGACTAATCCCAATAAGGCCTAGTTTACCCTCTGGGTTGGAAGGTCAGATGGCAGTCGCTTTTGTAAAACTAGTGCCTACGCCAAATCCTGGGATTAATTGACAAGCGGACCCTAGGCTCCCAAGTCGTTTATTGCATACTTCTAAAAGGCTCTAAGTACAACATTTTTCACCCTCCACCGCGTATTGAAAGGCAACAGAGAAACCGCCTACATTAACCTTTTGAACGCTTTTCCTGTCGTTTCAAAATGTGACGTGTACGCCAACGTCTCGAGTATTGAAGAACGAATATAAGTGTTCGGCACATAGCCACTATAGAGGTTGTAGGCGCGACATCACGCGACCTTTTTAGCGGTTCTTGGCGTTCAAAGGGTTAAGTTGGCTAGCAACGGTATTCTATCAGCCATCTTGTATTGTCTTGAAATTTTGAAATTAGTCACGCTGGTGTTTCCTGTTCTCTCCTCCTTCAGCATACGCGTGTTTCATCTCTAGCCTACTGACTCTATGTTACTTCCTTTGAATATAATATGTTCAGTCCATCCATACAGGTACTTCTGGTAGGTTTACCTAGACATTGGGGATTAAAAAGAATCGGGAACTTGACATTGAATTTTTCTTATCTGTCGCGCGATGTTCGCGGTAGGCAGGCTACACTTTTACAAAGAGACTTGTTCTTCGACGGTTATAACATGTTGTAATGAGAGCGAGTCATCGCTATAAACTTGTCTATGCAATACCCTGTCTTACGGCTGGTAACGACTCCATGCGGCAGACATGAACTGATTGATGGCCATAGGTAAGAGTGAGATACGGCACTTCTCCCGTTCATTCTCACCTATGACCCTATATGTAAATAAATACTACAGAACTTAAGATACAGAATCAGAAATATATTTTATTACAAAAAGAATAATCTCTAAATGCACATAATATATGAACCTACATATTTACAGAACTAAACTCATCCGCAAAACTTGTTCTTTGTCAATCAGATCAACACAACAATTAATTTATTTATAAATTACAATACAAATAAAACTTGTACTCACATAAACATCATTAGTTCATTACCCAAACATATACATAATATTTAAATCTTATGTCTAGTCAATCTTTACCGCTGAGTAAATTTTCCTTATGAATGTATAAGCGGCGAAAAACCCAATAGTGCCAGTCAACAGCCAAAAAGTCAATACCATTAGACCTGTAATATGAAAAAAAAAGCGTGGTTAAATATTGGCTTTTAGATTGAATACTTGCATTGCCTATAGCCAATTTGTCGATTTTTTTGCGGAGTAATAAGCCACAAACAGCTGAATGAAGTCCATGTCAGGATCAAAAAGTTCTTAAGTCAACAACAGTGAAATCTTATCCTCACTAAACAAATATTATAGTAATCGAATTTGACCGACTGACCATTTAATCCAGATACAAAATTAGCCCTTATTGGGATTAGTCCAGTTTCTGGTTGGACTAAGCAAAGGGCAGGCCTTTAAAAAATCGATCGATGTTAGTCATTATCGTTTTATCGTAGAGAATACCCTAAATTAAGCATGTTTTGTAGAAAGACCGACTCGCTATCAAAAAAGAAATAGTCCCAGAGTCACCGTTGGGTACGACGTTGAGAGAGGCGAGTGTTAGGTATCTTGCGTTAACAACACATTCGACTTCCTTTCGAAATATTATGCAATAAACTTATCTGCGAATAGAATAAGAATATCTCGGTAATTATTGATTGTAGAAAAAAATAATCTCCTTTAAAACATGCTTATATTAGCGTATCCTCTACGATAAATTAATAATATAGGTGTTGATATGACATCAAAATCCATCGATATTTTTCTCTCTTCGAATTTTTCAAAGTCCTGCACCCCCTTTGCTTTAGGCTGACTAACAAATCTAGTCAGAGATTTAAACAAAACTAGTTAGCAAAATGACAAAGCGTGGCGCGCGTCACATTAATACAATAACCTGGGGCCCATTGCATAACAATTTACAACTAATAATATCTCCCTTTCTAATAAAAGGAATTGGAAAGAGACTTCCGCTAATATTATAAGTTAAAAGTTGTTATGCAATAGGCCCCTGGATAACTATTAGTAGGTACTACTTGTATATTGTAGGAATGTCAAACATTGACCACCCTTCCATAATTGGCCCCCAATAACACTAAAAATGTATTCTGGTTACATAAAAATAGAGTTTATTTTATAGGCATTAAATACTGTTAAAATAAACACTCTTCAATAACAGGCCTCATTATAATAAAATGAATAAACTAGCGAGTTATTAATAGGTAGTCAGTATTTGATGATTTACCCTATTATGTGTGTCATAGAATTATAATAGTATGTTTACCTGTGTAGCCAATATAAAGCAGTGTAGGTATAAACTCCGTAATCTCCAACTTAGTGAAGAAGTAAAATATTGAATAAATTAAGATGTACACTGCCGAGCCTCCAGATACAATAAAGCTCTTCCACCACCAGTGGTAATCCTGAAAAATGTAATAATTGAAATGTCTTTCTTTTTTTACAAAAATTAATACATTAAAGTTCTTGTAGGACATGTTATATGACAGAGTTCTGAGAACACACATTCATTACACACGCAAGGTTTAGTGCTTTACAATGGACACTTGATAAATGTAACAATAAACAATTGAGAAAATATAAAATTAAAATTGTATTCTTGTTTAATATTCTTAAAAAACATGCATGCAAACTATTTTTTCAATAAATACAATTTAAGTATCTTTAGTACAATTTAATAACCATATTTACCTCGCCACACAATTGGAAGTACACCATAACAACTGAGATTTGTGAAACAGACACAACTAAAATGCAGAACACTAGGAACAAAAACCCAAAAAGGTAATAAAACTGATTTTCCCATAATGCATTGAAGATGAAGAACAGTTCTATAAACACAGCCCCAAATGGAAGGATTCCAGCCATCAGTACACTGAAAATAAAAACATGGAAAATGATTAGTGTTGTCAATATCATCAAACAAAATTTTAGTAGGAATATCAAAAGCAATTAAAATAAAAAGAGGCCTCTTGTGAGTGGGTTTGCATGCTTGTTATTCAACCATTAATTGCTCTGATTACTACATTAATAATATAAGTATACATTATTTATATCTTTACTTAAATTTGTCTTTACTTTTATCATATATCTCTCTTACTCAATATAGAATGCAATTTAGCATAAGTCTGCCAATTTTTTTTTGTATTTTGTGCAATCAAGATAGAAATCAGATAATATGAACTTATTTGATGATTTTAACAGGTCATTATAAAAAAAATTATCAACTTACCACACCAAAACATTCATGTACCAGACTTGCTCTGGCACCTTCCTTGGAATGAAATTAGTCCTTACAGGATGTTGAAATGCTTGCTGTTGATGGCAGCCAAAATAATATCCCAAGTAAACCAGTGGCAGTGATATGCAGAACCAGAGACATAACAAAGCCATCATTGTTGAAAATGGTACAGCACCACTAGAGTGTTTACCCATGATGAAAAAGTTTAAAAAGAAACAGGTACCAAAAACAATGGCTGGGTATAGAGTGGCTGTTAGAAAAGCAGCTTGCTTCCATTGTTTGCCTTTCATTGTAATGTATAGACGGGCAGAGTAATATCCAGCAATGAGACCCATGAACACATACAGGAATATGGCAGCGGTCATCAGTGCTCCCCTGCTGGCTGGTGAGAGCATACCCAACATGGCCACAACTATAAAATAAAAAAAATATACTTAGTAATCAATCATATTCATTTCTGGATTAAAATGGATAGAAGATGTTATTCTGAATTATGAAGAGTGAACAGAGTAATTAGAAAAACAAATTTAAATTGATAAAATAGGGATTATGTATTTGGAACAGCTAGTCATTTACTGATATGTTACACATGAGGTTTTATTTGACTTATTCTATGTCTTCATACTTACAGATGGTAATAAGTGCCATTAAAAACACTTGAATGCCACTGCCAATAACTGCTGCAAACAGCATTCTCTTGGGCGGGGGTCGAAAGACATCACCATGAACCAACTTCCATCCTGTCTCCTCCATCATATCATCAATGCTCTCATCAGAATTGTACCGGGCAATATCCCTCCTTAATGTCCTTACCATAATCATGGTTAAAATCCCTGAAAGAATACAATCCTTCATAACCATTTGATCTTGAAATGGGTAAAACTAAAAAACCCCCATTAGAACTTTCATATAAATACTGTAAGCTAATATTTAAAAAAAACTAGTATATATAAACACCTGATAAGAAGAACAAGACTACAATGGAGTTGACAATTGAAAACCAATGTATTTGAACATCTTTCATCCCCAAATAAATGTCCCATCTCAATGCCCAGCTTATGTCTGATTCCTTCCACTCCACAGAGTATGTGAAGTATAACTTGGTGCCTGTGTCCTCATTCACCAGCTGTGGCTTTGGTTCTGAAGGAAACTGGCAGGAGTCATCCAAAAAAGTATATTCATCTTTGTCAACTGATACTGTTTCAACTTCAAAACCCACTACTCTATAAGAATCCCTGAAAATGTAAAATATTGTATGAATTCATTTATATAAAATGATCCATTATCAATGGTTGACAATTGTGATATTTATGCAACTTACTGACTGTGCTTGTGGTATTTCAAGAGCAATTTCAAGTGATTGTTAATATAAGCCTTTCCTTTAAACATGAATCCAAGTCTATAGCCTTGTTCAATATTCCTCTCTGATGTATCCCTGTTTAGTACTTTTGTAGCCACTGGTAAATTATCAACTAGCCTTGAAAAACATCACAAAATAATGATTATTACTTTCGTCTATCAGCAGTCATAATTAAAACTGAATAAATTAAATAAAAGAGTCTTACAGATGAACAAAATATTCATGTTCAATTCGATTTGCCACTTTCTCAGACTCCTCAACACTCCAATTTATTGGATTATTTTTCTGATGGCACAATAGCCGGCACTTGATAGTTTCTGCCATGTGAACTTCATATGGTGTATTTACTATACGATCACCTCTTAATACCTCGCCCAAGTTTTCAGATTTATACACGAAAGTACCATTTTTTGGTAAACACAACGGCAGTGAATAATATTCATATGGTAATTGGGTGTGCATGCTGGTCATTTTGACAGCTTTAACTTCAATCCTTTGGCCCTTCTTGAATTCTACGGGTGCAACTCCCGGAACATAAAATCCATTACTAAAGGGAATGAGGCTGATAACAACCACCATGAAATAAACCTAAAATAAAATCATACCCATAAGTACGTCGAACTTAAAGCAAGTACAAAGCACAAAAGATACTAGCACTTACTATAAAGGATTTATCCATTTTTCTAAATATTTATTGATAAAATATAATACATAAAATGACAATGACATTCCGCATACATACCGCAGTCAAACTAAACTACCACAGATAAAAAAACTACACAACACTACATAAGTGTCATTTAATCCTATTGATAAATATTAAATTTATTTTTATTCATTAACAGAATTAAATTTTACATCTCAGTTCTAAACGCTAAACCATGATCGAATAATCATGAATTTCACTTGTTCAAAATTAAAACATTCTACGCGAAACCACAGACAATAATAAAATCAGTGTGCAAGCAGGACAAGATGATCATAATCGTAGTTGTATTATGAGCTCAAAGACTTAACTGTAAGGCATAATTTTGACAGAACACGACACAAACATTTTGAAATCAAATGATTCAATAAAACATACGAAAAAAAACTAGAAAAGTATAAAACCATAAACAATTAACAAACACGAAGGTGCGCGTCGGTTTCACATTTTCTTTTGTTATTAATCAAAAGAACAACAATATTCTTTTATGTAATAAAACACATATCCTTAAAACGTAGTCCTCAATGATTGTAGCCAATCTGTGAAATACTTATTTTAATAAAATTCAGATTTCATTTGTAAAAAAGAGGTTATCCAAACCCGCAGCAACATGGTTCAGGTAAGACTACTCAATATTAACAACTACTACAAGAATTACTATGTATCGATTCGTAATGGCCACGATGTTTTGTTCTACGTTAAATTCTTTTAAATTAATCAGTAGACAAAGTTTTAAGATATATTTGTACGATACATGTCTTGTACGACAATAAGTAAATAGTATAATAAAAAATGAGTCAGTAATAGTTTAGTAATAGAACAATAAATAAACTTTACACTTTAAAGGTCACATAACTAATTTTAAAAAGTCAGTTAATGGCTTCAGCTTATGCTCAACTGACTTTCTTTTACTGTACTAAATACTTGTGCTTCAAAAATGGGTTAACACATTACCAATAAAGTTAACTGTATGTAACATATTAAAATTATTGAGTGTATATATCAACATGGATTTTTCCTGCAATCAAAGTGGAGAGCAGCAGTATACTGCTGATATTATAATCCATAGATTTCCATTCAGATTAAAGCCTGCCTTAAAACAAAGGCCAAACTATATTAATAAATAATTATCCAATATTTTTTCAGGCAGCTGAAGAAACAGAACAGCCTGATCTGCCGCAAGCTGTTAATTTGTTAAAAGAAATGAACATGAATGTGCAACAAGTCTCACAACTTGTGGACAACATGTTACTTCGTGTCAAAACTGGAGAACTCACAACAGACAAAGGGTTGAGTTTTTTAGAAATGAAGTACCAAATGCTTCTTAGCTACCTGATTAATTTGACATATATAGTATTAAGGAAATGCTCTGGGGAGAAAATTGATTCGGATCCATCTATTGATAGGCTCATAGAAATCAGAACTGTACTTGAAAAGATTCGTCCTGTAGATTCTAAATTAAAATACCAAATTGATAAACTTGTCAAAACTGCAGCAGTGGGTTCGACCACTGAAGAAGACCCACAGTCTTTCAAAGCTAATCCTGCTAATTTAGTTAGTAAGATTGATGATGATGTTGAAGATGATTCTAGTGACGCCTTAGATGATGATGAAATTAAAAAGGATTCTAGTAAGTCTAATATTTATGTACCACCTAAATTGGCAGCTGTACACTTTGAGGAGAGCTCATCTAGAGCTGATAATGACAAAAAGAATAAAGAAAGGTCAAAGAAACAGTTTCTTAATTCAAGAGTCATGAGTGAACTGCGGGAAGAGTATTCTGAAGCACCACTGGAAGTCACCACAGGGAATCATGTTAAACACACAATATCTAAACAAGAACAGGAACGGATTGAATATGAAGAAAGTTATCTTACCAGACTTCCAGTCTCTAAAGCTGAGAAAAACCGCAGAAAAAAGTTGACAACAGTTGGCATGCTGGCAGAAGAAATTACAGGGACTAGTAGTAATCGCACCTCAAGTAAACGTAAACTGAAGTCCAAGAAGGGAAAAAGCTTTAAGAGAAAGCGTACTCACTAAGAGATATTTTCTATGAACTTTTAAGTTTAACTTATTCCATTTATATATTTTTACATTTTTAGATATTATATAGTTTAAGGACTGATTCTTTAAAAACAGATAAATGTTTTATTTCACAAGTGCTAACTGACCTTTGTTTCTGTTGCTTAAGAAATTGAGATTGTTAACATTAAACAACAGATATTTTTGAAAATCAGGACCAACCTAACGTTTATGGTTTATTAAGACTATATACTTAATGCTTCTACATAACTGAACTACCAGTATCACAAATGTTATTACATTGACTTCAAATAATGTGACAGGGTAAAGTGATAATACCTATCAATGATTTACATGGAAATACTTGGAGTGGCCTTATATGTTACATTGAAACAATTATTTACTTTGAAATGAATATATTGCTTTCATATGTTCATTAATTTTTCACTATATAAAGCCTATCTATAATGATTTTAACAATAAATCATGGTTTCATGATTCAGGATGTAGCTAAAATAAAAAACGAATATCATATAAAATACATATGCATTTAAATATGTAAACTATTAAACATAACGAAAGTTTTGTTGGTTAAGCAATACTGTTAAAATGTATTACAAAGGAATACCTACTTTATGTTAAAACTTTGTTGGATTTAAGTTATTTTTTTGTTGTGTTTTACTAATTTCAATTATGCATGTTCTTTATTTTTTTCGTGACATAAAGTGGTTTGAATTAAATGTTGGTTTTGTCATTTTTGTCTAAGCTTGTTTTTAGAGTTGGGAAGTCCTGAAGGCAAGTGACAGGGTCAAAGGATTGGTATCGGAATAGTCTCAGCTGACGTATGTGGCCGATGGGGGTATGAGTGTCGAGGCACTGGTAGTTGCCGCGCGGCGGCGCCGTTCCATGGTTGTGCGTCAAGTCCGAACGAATGACACGATTCAGCAACCAAGGCGGGGTGGGCATAGTCAGCTGAAAACAAACCTTATATATTAACTTATTCATTGCGTCTTCCATTTTCAACAATTTTTGTCTGTTGCAATTATTTCATGACGCGGCAGGTTTGCCTTACACCATAGAATGTGATGGATGAGTCATCAGGATGACACTCCTCTCGTGTCATATGACACACGTTTAACACGTTCATAACTCGCCTGTCGTGCGATTCGCACTAATGCCCGGAATACACGAGGCTAGTTTTTCAAGCCAGTATAGTAAGCTAGCAAGCTAGTGCGCCTATCTTCGTGTATTCAAAACTAGCTTAACTTTCAGGCTAGTAAGCTAGTGCTGAAGCCAGGATAGTTTTAATAGCTTGCCGTTCTATTTTTTGACCTAGTAACGTCCCCCGCCACCGATTTCGCTAGCCTGGCTTCTGTACTATCTTAATGCGACCGGTGAAGCTAGTATCCGTCCGGCTAGTGCCATGTGTCCATACACGTTTTTCTAATATATCTTCAAGTAATTCATGTAGGTAGTACACATTTACATAGTTTTTTAAGTAATTGTTTCATTCATGTTATGTTATTTTTTACGAATTACGTTCATATTGACGAATTTTTTACGACACTTTGCAAAGGTACTGGCACTCGAACTGGCTTAAAATTACTGGCATCGTGTAGACAGCACTAGCCTGTGTTCAAGCCAGGGCAGTTTTACTAGCTTACTAGCTTAATAACTAGCTTCTATACTGGCTTGAAAAACTAGCCTCGTGTATTCCGGGCATAAATCGGTTTCGGTTTCGGTCGGCACAAACGTTTAGTTTGAAATATAACCATGTTAGGTCACCATCATGCAAATACTTCTATCGCAAACTATTGTTACGTAACCGCAAATTTTCGTTAGTAACCCTTCAGACAAAGGCTGATATGCAACCCTCATAAAATTTTACTAATCATAATCAGTATTTAAGAGATAAAAATGGATATATATTGGAGAGACTGAATTTGAATAAATTGTTTAATTTATATTCGTATCACTATATCCAAAAGGTTTTTGGGCGAAGGTAAATGTACAGTTGTGTGCAACATAAAAGCAGCGTTTGTACCTGGATAAATGTTTTCCAAAATAAGGTAGATGTTTAAATTACTGCCTCATTTTAAGAAACTATTCGCCCAATGATTGCTTATACCGGCCACCTAAACCGTTAATATTTTAAGTCTCGAATTTATGTAAGTACCTAGGTATACCAATTTCAAAATAGTACGGTCGGCTCTAAAAATATGTCAACGATTTTGATCTTTATGCCTCAGAAATACCATCTCAAATGTATACATATTATTAGACGTGACTGTACATTTCGATACTAGTGAAAAAAAAATTTTTTTCGACGAGGGCGAAAGTTGGAGCCCGAGTGAAACGAGGGTGACAATCACCCGAGTCTTAAAGAAGTTTTTACACGGTATCGAACCAAATTTTTCAGAACAAGTGCCTTAAAAAGTGAAATTTATGCATGCGAAGTGTGCGAAAAGTACACTTTTTACGCACTAGTTAGGAAATAGTAGATTGTTTGACAAGGGGCTAAAGTAGGCCATAGTACCACGAGATGGTTATTTTCCCGAACGAAGTGAGGGAAAATTGTTCGAGGGGTAATATGGCGTTTAGACCCGAGTTATGCATACTAGTTTTCACTTCGATTGCGAGAAAATAAGATAAAATAACATTTCAACGATTAACAAATACAATTTTATTCGCCCGCAATGAATTCTGAGTCAAAAATGTTTAATTTGGCAGTCTTTGTATTTTTTTCACTGCTTTGATACAGATAGGATATATCTACGCCGTGAATAAATGCCATAGACAACGTATAATTGGGGCTTCAAAGAGTTTGCCAACGATTTAAACTTTTTAATGCTTGTGAAGTAGGAACTAAAAAGCACCTAATGCTTTGACAATTTGATTGCGTTTCCTCATTGGTCGATTTTAATATTGTGGTATTGTCTGATTGGTTGATACTTTATACAAAGTTTTTTTAATGATTTCACATTTTTAAACAGTATTCGCACCAAAATAAGAATCTAGAGTTGCGATTAACTTCGATATGTGTCGTGATTGGTGGATTTAATTTGGTGAAGTGTTCCGGTTGGTCAATTTGAAACGTTTTGTATATCATAAATATGTATACATATTTTCCCGAGGGGCTAAATGTACTACTTTAGTCCGCCTTGGCAAGCATAATATGACAAACTTTTAGAGCATGAGAAGTGAAAAATACTTTCACAAAAACTGCTGTCATTAAAATGTCTTAATTGCATGATTTGCTTGGATTGTATACGTACAATATTATTTATTATGTTAAAAAAGAGTCTTTCCACCTCACTAGTTCGGAAAGAACTGTTTTATTCTTTAACAACTGATTACAAAGTTGTATTTTGTTCACAAGAATGCAAAGCAATATTTTTTTATTACTAATCGAGTGTTTTTTGATGTTAGCTGGTTGGCTGTTCTTTTATTTAATTTTTAAACATCATCTTAACACCGCCATTGTACGATATGAGGGTTCCGCGTACAGCGACATCTATCGGAAATTATTGCGCGCAAGCTTAAAGTACCTACGGAAGATACGGAAGATGATTTTATATTATAGGATCATTTTCCTAGAAAGTTTTTATTAAGTTCTACTTTGTAGATTTGTAAAAAACATTTTTTTCCATTTTTTATTTTACCACCGTCGGCGTGACTGATATACATATTAGTACCAAATATCAGCTTTCTAGTGCTAACGGTCACTGAGATTATCCGCGGATGGACGGACGGACGGACACACATGGCGAAACTATAAGTTCTTAGTTGATTACGGAACCCTAAAAAAAGGCTACATTTAAAAAGGATGACTCGAGAATTGCCTGTCTGTCGAAAAAGCAACCATTTCTATCTTTCAAAATAAATTCAAAACTAGTCATTAAATCTAAATGTGGAATAAATGAATAAATCAGATAGCTACGAATTTTGGGTATTTTATGTATAAACTAGCCCCAAACTTCAACTAAAACAGTACCTATACCGCGGTAAGTTAATAACAATTTATATCAAATTTGTACAAAATGGAGCTTCTAGCGCAATCTAGTCATATTATTGTAATCACATGTGTGTCTTAGTGCACCTGTCTGTCAATGCATATAGTTTCCATGTCTGTTTTTCTGTCTGACCATCCCCGGCTATGCTCAGAAAAATCATGTAAGTACCTACAATGCTAACTCCCTTTTATCATTCGTAGTAAAATTTTGGTATGTAGGTTAGGTAGGGTAGGTATGTTAGGTATGGTTTTAAAAGAGATAGATAAAAACATTAAGAATTGCTTACCGGTTTAAGTACTGACGGAAACGGGTTCCTGTAATCATCTTGTTGTGTCGACATGTAGTCCATCACCCCGAAATCGGGTGGCAGTTGTGCCAGGTTTGCTTTCTTCATCTGCCTATTCCTGCCTGGAGTACTGTAATCGGTATATTTTTTTTATTCATATTATCATTGATAGTTGGGAAGTTAACTTTCGACAATAAAATGTGAATACACTGCCCTAGAGTTTGAGAGCGCGCTAAAGTACCCACGTAACAAAATATTGGTTTGGTAAGTACCTTATACACCAGTATAACTAAAAAATCTTCCAGATACAGTCAACCAAAACTTACTCTGTGCAAGGGTAAGACGTGAAGTTCACCAGAGGTTTAAATGGATACACGGGTTCTTTTCTAGTAAACACTTGAGCCAGCATGTGTCTTGTCTCCGTCATTCCTGTGCCAATATCCTGAGTACCCCATCGGTTGTAAGTACTCAGATGGTTGCTCAGTTGATCCCGATACACATAGTTATCCTTCTTCTCAGCATTCAAGGCAAAGTCCCAGTGCGCAACTTTAACCCTGGTCGGCTGGTACGTATTTTTAGAGAACAGAATCTGTTCCGGCTTCTTTTCAGTAGCGTGCTTGCTCCACTTGGTCATTATTGCGATTTATTGGAATTAAATAGTTACAACTGAAGTTCACAGCTGATGAAACGTCAAAACAACTAAGCTAAACGTCAATGTTATAGACAAAATCTGAAAGGAGGTACCTATGCATAAAAAAATTACGGCCTTTGAGGTTCGACGAACATTATCGACACGGCAATACGCCTACGGCCTTCTTGGCATTCCTTGGGCAGCGTAGACGTCCTTAAAGACGCCGCGGCAGCCTGCGGGAAGCTTCAGCACGTCTGAGGACTCAACGGCAGTAATTTCCGTTAGTGTGCGCCTATGCGTCAGCATACTAAAGCGTCCCCTGCCGCGCCGGGCATTGCCTTAACTTTGTAGCCTACTTTGTAGTATACTAGTACTATGGAACTTATATCGTTACCACACTAGGACCACATATATATTGCAAAGAATAGACTAACTGAAGCTTCTCGAAGAAGAAAAAGAAGAAACAATGGAACTCGGTGTTAAAGTGCGATTGTCCACAATCTGTCAACAACGCTTTCTGAGTTACTTTGTCCTATAATGAGAAAGTGAGACGAAAGTTTGGAAAGGTTAATGGTTGTTAGCAATACTGATCTGAAAAGGTCACGGTGCCATCCGCCAGCAAAGATGCACTGACTATCAACTCAAAGGACCTCTCCTTCCTCAACCATCTCAGATGTTTTACGATGTGGCGAGGAAAGCGATGGCGAGTGAGTTAGTGCCCGAATAGAACCCACCAACCACGATCATCAGTCCTGATGGATGCGATCAAGAAGAAACATTGAATGTGAAGTAAAGTTTTAATAAAATACAGGGTCGGTCTTATACAGAATTCCGTACGGAATGCGGGCGGGCGAACGGAGGCGGACGGCCGCCCCGTGACCTTTTCAGTATCAGTATTGCTAACAACGATTAACTTTTCCAAACTTTCGTCTCATTTTCTCATTATAAGACAAAGTAACTCAGGAAGCGTTGTTGACAGACTGGACAATCGCACAATAATATTTGTTGGTCTGTGCCGTTCTGTGACCTATATCACATAAAGTTAGTCGGGAGAAATGCGCCCATGGGGCAAAGTGCGCCCGTTTGTCAATAACATATAAGGCGTATGCGTTTTAGTTCTTACACAGCATAATTATTAATTATAACCTCTTGCGATGTCTGGTATGTTGGAAAACGGTGTAATCCAGATTAGATAATAAAACACCTTGATTTTATCACAATTGTATTAATTCAGAAGCTATTAGGCCTCACACAATTACATCCTCACTAACGGCTTAAAGGTAGTTGGTACCACGGCACCCTTGAATCTTTTTCTTTGAGACGAATACTCTCTGTAGCACAAGAAATAAATGCTTCGAAGAACTCGTAAAACGTAATTTCGACATCCAAATTCAATATCTGATTGTTCCCAAAGACATTAGGAAATATGTTACCAAATATCTTTATAATGGTTTTACAGGACAGGTTACCGAAATTGAAAAGTTTTAGCTCTCCGTTTAAATCTTCAAAAGTACAATTTTCTATGTTTTCTTCTGGAAATAAGTATAAAGAATTAGAAATGTATATGGAAATTCGTTAGAAATTGCTGAACGAAATAGTACCAACCAAAATAACTAGTAAAGTAGAAGTGGATGTTGTCTATGTATATCGGTTGCCGTTACTTTCGGTTGAAATTAAAAACTAATATGCTGAATTTAAATTACATCCCTACGATATGATTATGACTTTAACTATTTATTATTTTCCTCGCGTTGTTCCGGCATTTTGCTAATGTTCCGGGAGCCCGGGGGTCCCTTTGCGAACTAATCCAGGAATTTGCGTAGGCACTACTTTTACGAAAGCGACTACCATCTGACCTTCTAACCCAGATGATAAACTAATCCGGTATGGGTCTTTTTTTTTAAATTGCCATTGCACATAAATTTGTGACAGCATCATGGCAATTCGCCATAAAAAAAAATTGGTCAAATTTGCCTATTAAAAACAATAATATCTACATTTTAGGATTTGCATTTTATTTAGCAAGTAAGTATATTTTTAGTTTTTATAAGTAAAATTATTTCTGGTATTGCATGTTTGAGAAAAGTACTATTAAATATACTATTATATACTTTCTATTTATGCTTTTCGCCCTTTTGACATTTACGCCCTTTCATTAACCAAGTGGCCAGAAATAAATTGTAGGAAATATAATAATAGGCTCGGGAATGTTAATTGGAACATATCGTAGTTTTGCAATCGGTGGAGACAAGTTCCGTGAATTTTCAAACCAATGGTAGTTATAGTACTATATATATATTAAAATTCCCAAATTATTAAATTTTTATTTCGACTTTAACTAAAATATATATGGCGATGCCATGAATTCTCGATCTACGGTTTGTTATCAAATGTCTCGAACCTATACTGTCAACAACTAACACATAAATTGGTTTAATCCGAAGTAATGATTGACAAACGCACCAACGGTGAACATCATGTCATCCTCAAACACGTATTCGTTGCGCCCGATCGGAAGACAATTGTCGGGCGCTTCGACCACAGGAGGCTGCGGGTGCGCTAAATCGTGGTGAGGGCGTAGCGCCGCGCACAGGAATGTGCGTACCGTGTGCGGCTCGCCCAGACTGCGGTACAGGGCGTACAGAGCTTTCAGGGGCACGTATACGCCGCAGCCGTTCACCAAGTGACCTGTAGGACAATATAATGTGCATTAACCCCTAAAACATAACTCTATCTGTCCGTGGCATCGTAACACGCAAAGTAATAGGCTAATAGGCCGAAGGAAGAGGGAGTGCATTTTGTATCGTTGCCTTGTCAATATAATATTCATCTTTATCGCATTAAAGGGCACGCGATGCGTCGCGTAGTATATATACAAGTACTACACCTAATCAAAATGTATAGAATCAAATTTATTTCACTCTACATAATGTAATGACAATGAGTCAATTAAAATTTTGCACGAAAGTGGCGGTCTGTCATGCCACCCCATTACCTACTTCTATTTTGTGGTGGCATGTAGGTAGTACGTTTACCTAATTAATTAGTTCTAGTTCTTATATGGGTGAAGATAAAACTGTAACCTATAGGTGTCTCGATTAAATTCAATGAAAAATCCTGGTATGTTTTATAAATCTGTTGCCTCAGGCGAGATCCGCTGTACCAACATAACCGATTTCATGCAAATTCCTACATTACTTAGGCATGATCAATGGAAGAATATATAAGATCCACGGCCGTGTAATAATCTTCCATTGATTATTATATATTCCATTTATATTATAATAATATATAAGGGTATTTTTTTTTCGATCACAATAGATCAGAAATGGTCGCAGTGATACACAGGCTATATGAGCCGTGCATAGCCCCTAACAACAACAAGGGTATTCTTTAAATTTATACCTCTATGGCGGCTGGGGCCTGGTAAAACATCATTGTCCATAAATTTTCTAAATGCACTTGCCAAAATAGTATCTGGTTTCGGTCCTGGAAATTTTGTTTTGGCGTACAGTTTACTAGCAACCGTAATGAGGCTGTGTTGAAATTGCCAAAAGTGTATTTTCTCGAATGGATCATGTGGTGCACGAGCGAGCCCTTGAGGATTTGTGCAGAATATATCATCTATTTGGACTAGGGTTAAACCTTTTTCGTGAATTCTGCAATCAAAGTACAGCTGCCAAAGATACAGACGGATAAGATTCGGGGTGAAACTAATCTTTTCCGTATTGCATATTGTTGCATACTGGAAGTAAATTTTTCTTAGTTCTGTTTCGTAGCATCGTAGAGCCTTGCGCAGAGATGTATTTTCGAATTCTATTAATTCTTCTATATTTAAATTTGCTTCAGGGGATTCTTCTTTGCGTTTAACGGTTCCATTGCCATCTAATTCTAAATATTTGTTATTCTCTATGAACTTTGTAATAATACCTGCTCTTACTTCAGCTTCTCGATCAATGTTCTTTAGAGCCTGATGTATATGATAAATCAAGCTCAAGTTGTCACATATTTCAAATTCAAGTTGCTTTTGGATTTGAGGAAGTTTTTCACAAGGACCTCGAAGCGTTTGGCATTGTACGTTCTCGTTTTCAGAGCCAGGAGCCCCGAGGTTGTCATCGACAAACAGTGTTTTATGAGAAAAGATCTGACCATTATTGGTAACCAATTTACCGGATCCATGCTTCAAATTGTCTTTGAACTCGCCTTTGTAATGCGAGCCGAGACCATAACCGAAATTCATGAGGCCAAAGCCATTGCGCTTGCCCTTTTGCCATTCACCACGATAGATGTTGATCGACGGCATAGACATGGAGTTGTTTCTGTACATATTCCAAATATAAATCCCGAAACCATGCATGACATTGTTTTTCCAATCTCCGCTATAGAACTGTAAATGAAGCTATGAATGCATAAATGAAACGTGATTATAGAACGATTTCCACCAATCGGTCCGCATCGGATTGCAACGGAATGAATTTCACGATCTTTAAACGATACTACTAATCATAATTTATTAGGTATTGTCGGGCGCGATCGGCTGTCCCGTTCGGTTCGGCTGCCCGTTGCGCTTAGTTGCGTCGACATCTGGCCGCACGCGATCGGCTGTCACGGAACTCGTTCGCATCCTTTCGGATTGAGTCCAATGCGGGATAATCTACTTAATACGCAATTCTATTAGGGAGAATAAGAAAACTAGTAAATGATAATATCTACAGAACTATCGTTTAACATCGTTTATGATACCTGGACGCAATGGATAGGTGAAGTACGTAGGTATTATGTTGGTAGCAACATAATTGCCTTGGCTTGTCAAGTTGTCTATTTATTTCCTGTTTATTTCAAAAATACTTACGATTCAGGATATGGATTTGTAAACTTACATCGTGGTTAGGCCATATCATCAGACCTTGTCCTTCTCTAGTGTAAGCGTCCCAACCTCCTTTGTAGCCGCTGTCATGACAGTATTCGCGGGATCCAAGTCCATGTCTTACATTCTGGGTGAAAATACTGTTGTTTTGATGTATTGCAAATGAATTAATTAGTAATTTACATCCAACACTAATACTAACTGTAACTAATATTAAGTAGTGAGTTAGATAGACGTAAGTACCATACCTATATTTTTTTTTCACTAAACCAATTTTATGGTGATAAAAAATAGTGCAAGCGACGAAGGCCATCGGTAGTTTAGGCATGTTGATGCTTTACTTACTTCATCATCATCATCATCATCATCTCAGCCATAAGACGTCCACTGCAGAACTTAGGCCTACCCCTTGGGCCTCCACACGTACAGGTTAGAAGCGACCTGCATACAGCGTCTTCCGGCGACCTTAATGAGGTCGTCTGTCCATCTTGTGGGTGGACGTCTTACGCTGCGCTTGCTAGTCCGTGGTCTCCACTCGAGCACTTTTCGACCCCATCTGCCATCTTCTCTGCGTGCATCTCATTCCCATTGCCACTTCAGCTTGCTAACCCGGTGGGCTATGTCGGTGGCTTTAGTTCGCCTACAGATCTCCCCATTTCTGAGTCGATCACGTAGAGAAACTTTTACTTACTTACTCATGGATCATGATCTCCGACCTTGGAGATAAAAGATTTAAAATGCAAAGCCTTAAAAGGACTAACATGATCCCACTGTCCGTCGTACGAGTTGTTCGAAAGCCCTGGATAGTGTATGGCACCGACGCCGTGCTTGGTACCGAGGTGCCAGCCGCCGACGTAGAAGCCCCGCGTGCGGGAGTCTACGTACAAGCCCCGTCCATGACGCACGTTACACGCGAATTCTCCTTCGTACCACGTATCGTTTTTCCATTGGATCATCCCTTTTCCGACTATTTCGTTTTTTATAAACTGTCCCTAAAATAAATACCGGAATACATAAACAACTTGCACAAGTCACCCAGCGACCGCCGGTCGGTTCACGCGTCTTATCGCAATTCAATAAATGTGCCGAGGCGCCGCGAGTAATTATTTATTTTCACGTTAGTGGAACGACTTTTACTTAATACTGGAGGGTGCTCCTGGCAACAGGAGCCCCTCCATCTAACATGGAAGACGCAATCCCCAGTCCTAATGTAAGTTACGCCAATGTTACTTCTAAATGTACCCACCCCAAAAAAGATCAAGCTATTATAATAGATTCTATAGAGGGAATCATGATACGAGACTACCTACTTTCGCTGTCAAAAGTTGTTAAATCAACGTCAGTCCGTTTTATATCACGTATATCCAATTCCAGAGTATGTGTTTATTTGGACTCTAAACAAACAGCTGACGAACTTGTAGACAAGGTTAAAAAAATCAAAGTAAAAGACCATCTTTTGGAGATTCGACCACTAATAACAAGAAATAAACGAATCGTTCTTTCCAATGTTTGCCCCGTGATTCCACACGAAGTATTAGAAGACAAATTTACTGAAATGAACGTCAAAATCATGTCCCCTATTACTTACATGAAAGTAGGAATACCCGACGCTGGATTTTCACACATTATGAGTTTTCGACGACAAATGTATGTATCCCCGGAGGATGAAAAAAGGTTACCAGAATCGATGCTCATCAATTATGATGATACAAATTACTGGGTTTATATCACAAATGAGTCTATGAAATGTTTCATATGTAATGTTATGGGACATTTGGCTAAACACTGTCCACAAAGTAATCAACAACAACCCTTATCAGGACAACCCATCAGTAGTCAGAACCATACACAAGTAAATAAAGAAACTTCCAGCTACCCTCATATAACTTTTAACAAACCTCAGATACAAACTGCCGATTCGAATCCACCGCCCAACAATCCAGATTACAACAAAGGCACAAAGCGCATCCATTCAACAACCACATCGGATCTTTCAAACCCAGATCAGAAACAAACTGATGTAGTTTTGGAAGATAAATTACCATTGAGTGATTATACAGACGACACTGACAGTAACTATTCCCTTGAAGAAGAATCGCAAAACAACAAATCTCTTAAAAAAGAAGAAAACATTGGATAACAGATCAGAAGACCAAGTTTGGAAAGATATTCACATGGAGTTGAATGAAACTGAAAACCTATCTCGCTTTCCCATATCATTGGACCAATTTATAAGTATTTTAGACCAATCACGCGGTAAACAAAATATTCAAGAAACAATTAAGGACTACTCTCAAAATATTCCTGAATTAATTGACATGTGCCTATTCCTTTACCCTAAAATGAATAAGAATTTAAAAAACAGATGCTCAAGATTCTCTAGGAAATTGCAAGATATTAACTTAAAGAAGACTTAATAACAATTATTTTTACTACTAGCTAGTTAGACTATTTATGAAAATTTTACAGTGGAACGTTAATGGTTTCCACGTAAGATTTGAAAATATAAAACTTATCCTAAATGAAGTTGATCCTTTATGCTTTTGTATTCAAGAAACAAATTTTAAAAATAATTATTGTGCAAAATTAAAAGATTACAAATGTTTTATAAAAACCGTACACACAGTAGTATAGCCTGCGGTGGAGTAGCTACATATATAAAGCCACACACATTCCCCGAACGCATTGATATTAAAAGTAATCTAGAAGTAATAGCTTTAAGAATTAAATTTCCGCTGGCTATAACTATCTGTAACGTATATTTGCCCAATAGCTGTTCCTTTAGTCAAAACGACTTAAACGATTTAGTTAAACAACTTCCGATTCCATTCGTTTTATTGGGAGACTTTAATAGTCACCATTTCCATTGGGGTTCAAATCATTGCGATCAGCGAGGTAAGATGATAGCTGATTGGTTGGACGTAAATGAGGATATAATTCTTCTCAATTCTCAGCAGCCTACATACTTCAATAGCAGGAATGGCCATACTAGTAATATAGATTTAACTCTTGCTTCACGAAATATTTCTACTTATTTCGATTGGAATGCATTTGAGGATCTTTACGACAGTGACCACTTTCCTATAATTATTTCATCTAGTGTAGATATGAACCCAACTGATCAAACAATCCCACAGCATTGGAAATATCAGAACGCAGATTGGCCGAATTTTAGTTCCGAAGTAGAATGTAAAATTAAACGATTAGATAAAATAAATCTCTCTTCTGATATTAGTATTAATGATGTAGTCAATGAATTTAATGAAACAATAATCAGTTCTGCTGAAAAATACATACCAAAAACCTCCGGAATATTAAAAAAGAAACAAGTCCCATGGTGGAACGAAGAATGCTCCAAATCGCTAAAGGAAACTAAAAAAGCTTATAGAAAATATATGAAAGAATCGAAGAAAGCCCAAAATAATCATAATAACGAACAATACAGCCCAGAAATACAATTAATGCAAGAATCACTAAAAATAGATTATCGTAAAAAAAGATCGCAAACTAGAAGAATGTTTAAAGAAAATAGAAAAATCATTGGGAAAAATTTATATCGTCAATTAATAATCATACTCCCTTAGGAATTATATGGCAAAAAATTAATTGTATTAATGGTCAGAAAAGAAAAAAGCAAACGATAATATTAAAAACTAATGAAGGGGATTTATGTTGTGACCCTAAAATAAACTCAGAACTATTAGCAGCCGCCTTTTCCCAAAATTCAAACTCAAGCAATTACAATAATGACTTTTTACAGTATAAAAATCAAACAGAAGGAGCCAATAACACATTTAACTTACAAGATAATAGTAACCCTATTAACGAGACGATTACACTACAGGAACTTTGTCTAATGGTATGTAAACTAGGAAATTCAAGCCCGGGCCCTGATCATATATCAAATACCGTAATTAAGAAACTTCCCATGGTAGCTCTTGAAAGACTCTTGGACATATATAACTACATATGGTCTAATCAGGTCTTCCCTGACCAGTGGAGAGAAGCTACAGTTATACCGATCCCAAAACCAGGTAAGCCTCCCACTACAACTTCAAGCTATAGACCTATTTCTCTTACTTGTAACCTATGTAAATTACTTGAGAAAATTGTAAGTAATAGATTGAGATGGTATTTAGAGCACAACCAACTCTTATCACCTTACCAGTTTGGATTCAGACAGTTTCGGTCAACTTTAGATCATTTAGCATTT
Organism: Grapholita molesta; assembly: GCA_022674325.2. Lineage (NCBI taxonomy): Eukaryota > Metazoa > Arthropoda > Insecta > Lepidoptera > Tortricidae > Grapholita > Grapholita molesta. Next base: position 12,706,061 of record CP053124.2, on the reverse strand, counting down.
TTAGAAAATGAAATTCTAACATCTTTTGCCAACAAAAATAGTGTCGTAGCTGTTGCTTTGGATTTAGAAAAAGCATATGAAATGGTGTGGAAACACAGAGTTATATCACTTTTAGAACAATTTGATATAAAAGGTAACATCCTCTCATTTATTGTAAATTTTTTAACTAACAGGATTATAAGGGTAAAAATAGATGACAAAATCTCAAATCCATTAGGTATTGAAAATGGACTTCCTCAAGGATCCGTTTTAAGCGTTATCCTGTTTTTAATTTCTATTAATGATGTGCTGGATGTAATTGAGAGACCAGTAAAGGGGTGTTTATTCGCAGATGATTTGACGATTATATGTAGCGGAAACAATCTTAAACCTACCGAAAAACTTCTACAAAATACCTTAGATAGGCTAAGTGATTGGTGTAAAATTACAGGATTTAAATTTTCAATTACAAAAACCGAACTCATGATATTCTCTAAACGAAAAATCAAAGACACAATTAAATTAACTATTAATGATCATAAAATAAACGAAGTTAATAATTTAAAAATTTTGGGCTTAACCTTTGATCCAAAAATGAATTGGGTAAATCACATAAAAAAGTTAAAGTCCGAGTGCTATTACAGAATGAATATTATTAAAATTTTATCATCTAATAAATGGGGTTCGGATAGTTCATGCATTAAAAATACTTACAAGGCATTAATTAGACAAAAAATCGATTATGGGTCAATTATATATGATTCGGCTTCGCCTAGTATTATAAAACTTTTAGAAAGCGTGCACAATACTTGTCTTAGGTTAAGTCTCGGAGCCTTTAGAACTAGCCCAGTAAACAGTATCCTTGTGGAGGCAGAAGAAATGCCTCTTATGTTTCGAAGAAGAGAATTGTGTCTCTCATATGCCATCAACAACAGCAACAATCCATTTATCTCCAAAATTTCATTTCCATCTGATATTGAATATAACCTGCAGCCTTCTCTTCCTGTTCCTTTAAGACTAAGAATTAAGAAATATCTAAACGAACTTAAATTGGAAATACCTACTACCTTTCCACGTAAACAATCTACGTACCCACCATGGATAAATACCGAACTCAAAGTTAACTTTGAACTAGCGAACAATAACCCTCGAGATTCTACTCCGGATTACATTTATAGGAACCTTTTTTATAAAATTAAAGATAAATACCTAGATTTTGTGCTACACTATACTGATGGTTCTGTTTCCGAGGGTAGAACCGGTTGCGCGATAGTAACAATGAACGGTATCCATAAATACAGATTACAAAACTATTCATCAATTTTCACATGCGAAGCCGTGGCTATTCTCAAATGCCTAGAAATTATTAACGAAAATACGAGTGTTAAAAAACACATCATATGTTCAGATTCAATGTCGTCACTTAAGGCACTGTCAAATATTAACAACAAAGATCCCTTAATAAATTTAATAAGAGAATACCTACACAGTTTAATTGATAAACAATTCGTTGTAGAATTAATCTGGATACCGAGCCATCAGGGTATACCTGGAAATGAAAAGGCTGACACCGCTGCGAAAGATGCTTTGAGATATGAACAATGTAACTACACCACTACTAATAAACAAGACCTAAAAAAATTCATTAAACAAAATATTAAAATATTATGGAACAGCTTTTGGGTAAATAATAACAATAGCTCCTTATTCGAGATAAGAAAATCAGTTTTTGAAAATATCAAATTGTATTTTAATAATAGAAGAGATCAGGTGATTATGAATAGATTACGAATAGGGCATTGTAATGCGACACATTTATATCTTATAACTAAGGAAACTAAGAAAAAATGCTTAAGATGTAATAGTGACCTTACTATCAAACACTTGTTTATTGATTGTCCAATGTATGATACTGAAAGAATAATTGTCAACCTTCCGAAATGTTTAAAAGATTGCTTAAGTGACTCGGAAAAAAGTGTAAAATTTCTTAAATTAGTTAATTATTATGATTTGATTTGATATTGTGAACCCATAGAGGTCGCTAATGACCTTAGATGTTTGAGCGACCATAAATAAATAAATTAAAAAAAAAAAAAAAAAAAAAATACCGGAATAGTTAATAGAATAGAAGTCGATTTGTAATCATAACTCACTTCGTTTAAAATTATATTAATAAGAAGTTGAAACATATTTGCGATTTATGAAAAAACCATTCGGTTTGACGTGGCCTGGATAGGCTTATTACGGAAGTTTCAAAAGAAAGTGCCCAGTTTCATGGTTCGCATATTGTCTATTAAAATAATTACTAGAATAAAAAAATTAAAAAATGGTTCATTATTAATTATATAATTATGCAACAAATATTTGTAATAATTTAATGTCTAATTTAAATATGTACAGTACCTACACTTAGGGGTATAGGAGTGCATTGGGCATTCGGGAGCCATGGGCACCACTTTGTAGATGTCTCGATATCTGCTACACGTTTAGATATCAGAGAATCTAGTAAATTGAGGGTGTTGTCGTAACTAATAACAATAACGCCCTTAATTTACTATTTCTATAATAAATAAACGTTAATAGCGAATATCGAGACATTTACAAAGTGGTGCCCAAACCTCCTGACTACCCAATGGGGTGCATACCTCCCCTACACTGCTTTATATATAAATAGATACCTACTTACACGATACAATACGAGTACTTAAGTTCAGGAAAAGTCCGTATAGGAAAAGTCAAACTGTATGTTAAATGGCGGCGAACGAAAACTTTTTCTTGCAGGAATCCTTGCAGAACTCGTAGTTCGTAGCGCAACGCCGTAGCAATCAACGCAGGTTCTAGATTAGCTTTGTAATAAAAAATCCTCAACGAATTATTACAATTATCTAAAAAACCGGCCAAGAGCGTGTCGGGCCACGCTCAGTGTAGGGTTCCGTAGATTTTCGTCCGTCACAGTAAGTGTTCCCACTTAAGAGTTAAAAATGGGCTATTTGATACATTGTTGTTGACATTAATATTAAGTACAGAACCCTAAAAACGGGCCTACAAAGGACGCTGACAATTAAAGAAAGAGTTATAGATCCCAACTATACATGGAAAATTTTAAAAAATGTTGTCAATTTCAGTCCCACCATGAGTAGTAAGAAGGGGTTGTAACATAGAGTGATAACAAGCCAGCGTCATTTGAACTCAGTCAGTCAGTTTTAACCTAATGTATGGGCATGTATGCTCCGATCCCATTATTCAGAAAGAATCTTAAAACCGCCATGTAGGGTATGAGCGTTCCACCTACAGTGACATCTATCGGCAAATTAAGTAAACTATGCGCGCGAGCTTAAAGTACAGAGGCTCCAGTGTAAGTTTCTTTTGACGTAAAAAATGTCTCGAATGCGTAAGTGTTACTGATATAATATGGGTAACTAACGCTAATGGTGACGTTTCGTTACGTTAAAACATACACTCGGGGCTCAGATGTAGTGAATAATCCTTTCCTATCATATTTTCTCGGAAATGTTCGTATTTGTCTTACTACTTCACTCACACTCAGTACCCATTTGAAGTATTAAGACAACGGAGGGGACGGTCGCATTGGGCGATGAATATTAGTGCAGACGGTTAAAACTAAACGCGAAATTATACATAAAACGGCGGCGCTTCCGCGAACCACGATATTCGTAAATTTCGGACGATTGTCTCTGTCACTCTTAACGCCTTAATTGAAGTAAAAGAGAAATGCTCGACATATACGAACTTCGATCTTCGCGGTACCGGGCCTGAAGTGATGAAGTGTGTCTTGTCATTCAATAGAGATTTTGACAGCCATATCTTAGGGAATAAGGGCTAATTTATTAACAATTTGTAAGAAACTATCGCCTTATCGACTTCAGTACTGGAATAATATAAAGTACCTATTTTGCTCGCAAAAAAGCCTAAGATATATGCAATCCTGCGGCGCTTTCGTCTTTCTCGAGTGAAAGCAGAGACAATTTTACGAAAAACGCGTAAGATGTATGAAATCCTGCGGCGCTTACAGTTTTTTCGAGTTGATATGTTTGTATGAGGGAACAATATTTTCGTTTTTTAGTATATTACTCGATCTTTTTTCATACTTTTTTGCCGTTTAAACCTTCCCTGAGCTACTATATACTTCAATACAATACTATATATTTCAAGACCAAAATTAGCCAAATCGGTAAAGTCGTTCGCAAGTTATAGAGTGACCAAGAGAAATAGGGGTTAATTTTTAGATATATAGATTTTTTTCAAAAACCATTGAACCTATCAAGTTCAAAATAATTTTCCTAGAAAGTTTATGTCAAGTTCTACTTTTGAGATTTTTTTCATATTTTTGAAACTTGTGGTTCAAAAGTTAGAGGGGGGGGACGCACTTTTTTTTACTTCTGGAGCGATTATTTCCGAAAATATTGACATTATCAAAAAATGATGTTAGTAAAGCCCTATTCATTTTTAAATACCTATCCAACAATATATCACACGTTAGGATTAGAATGAAGAAAAAATCACTCCCCACTTTATGTATAGGGGGGGTACCCTAAGAAAACATTTTTTTCCACTTTTTATTTTTGCACTTTGTCGGCGTGATTGATATACATATTACTACCAAATTCCAGCTTTGTAGTGCTAACGGTCACTGAGATTATCCGCGGACGGACGGACGGACGGACGGACAGACATGGCGAAACTATAAGGGTTACTAGTTGACTACGGAACCCTAAAAACGGTGATCTAAAATAAAGACGCCTGGATAACTAAACATTTATTCTGTAGTCATCATCATCATCATGTCAGCCGAAAGACGTCCACTGCTGGACATAGGCCTCCCCCAGAACGACCCAAGAAGTCCGATCCTACGCCTTCCACATCCAGCGGTATCCCGCGACTCTAACTAGGTCGTCGGTCCACCTTGTGAGAGGCCTATCTACGCTGCGTCTTCCAGTTCGTGTAGTCATGCTTTTCCAGATTTATTTTCTTAAATACTCTAGACCACTTACCAAGTAAACTGTTCCATCAGCCCATTGGAAACGCCCTTCCCCATGCATGCTCTTCATAGAAATATGCCCTTCGTAAATATTTCCATTGTTAAAGTGAATTATGGCTCGCTCGTCTGACCCCGACCACCACGGAACGTATACTGGTTCTATCTGAAGGGTGAATATTCATGAAAGTATACTATACTATCTAATACGAAGTTTCAATTTATGATTGATTACTAACCGGAATTGAATCCGACTTCACCCTGCTCATTTTAGTTTTTCCCGCTTTTGCTACATGGTACAGAAAGATGCGTAATTAATAGCTAATTAGTAATATATTAATTTTTTAAATAATAATAAAGAATTTTCTATCTATATGTAGACAAATAATTACCAACTCTATTGGAAGTGAATTACTAAGTTTCTATTCAAACAAACATTTTCAAGTCATACAGTAGAGGTTTAATATAGAGCAGTAATCATCAATATATGGTACACACTACCACCAAGCGATTGTTACCACTATGTATATGATCGAAAATTCTCTTTAGGAAACTTAATAATTGCATTGCAAAAGTGGGGGGTTAGATTGTAGACATACTAGAGGTAAATTTTTAGAACATAGAAAATCTAAAATAATATATACTTAGCTAATAAACAATATTTTTTCATAAATTGGTACCAATTTATAATATTAGTAAGACACTTAGACCAGTAAAATTACCGAAACCTGGACATAATTCGATAACTGTAATTTTATTTTTCTATGAACTAAAGTAATGTTAGTTCTTGTTAAAATATAAAAAATTAAACAAATTAGGGTTCCGCGTCAATATGAAAATCCCTAAAAACTAAATTTAGGACACTTTTTAATTTCATAAGTGCAGCATAATAAATAACTTCGTAAAACTGCCTCTATTATGATATGATGCTTGTATTTCGGTAAAAATAATCAAAATTAAACAAATTAACCGACCGGGACTATCATTAAAAAAGAAGATTCCATAAATTACACGTTTTCTGGCTTATCATCCCGGAAAATATTGATAACTGTAATTGAACAATTTATACTGAATAGTATATCATGTTTGATGGTAAATTGTTGAAAATTAAACAGTTTCTCTTTGCAGATCTCTAATAACACAAATGTGGGTAGTTTCTGCAAAACCAAAATACATAACTTCTTCAAAAGTGTTTAATTCATGTCGTCAGCATATTATTATTATAATAAAATACAAATTAAACAGAATATATCCACGGTTATTTATAATTTCTCATTTTTTCTTACTTTCGTATTAATATGAACGTTATTCCTTGCACCGTAAGGTTGTTATTTTCGTGCCTGACTCCCGCGAGCCGCGAGCAATTCTCGCGTAGAAGAAATTGTCTCATAGATACATAGGCTAAGTCAATGATTATTAAATTTAATAAACACGTGGGGTACATATACCTACATCACCACGGTTCGGCTAGAAGAGAGATTTATTGAAATAGTGTGTTTATTGGGTCGATAACAACTAAATTGTTCAGGATGAGAGTCAATGTGGACAAGACCGTCTATCAGGAAAGTCAGTTTACCAACCAATTTCCTACATTCTCTGATAGGTATATACACTGTGTAACATGAGGAAATCGAATAATTTTGACAGCGTATTCCTGAGGCCAAAAGAAGTAAAAAATATCATGTAACTTTTGATCAACTCCGGCAAAAAAAAAAATTTGTTTCGTTTTACATATTTTTTGATATAAAAAATACATTTTATTGAGAAAACTATGCTTGAAAACAAACAATGAGTACAAAAGTGGTAAAATCGCCTTTAAGAAAGCGAATGGTGCTGAATTATAATTAGACCCCGCTATAAGAGGTGCAAAATGGTAGCTGTCAAGTTCTTATGGATGGGTAATCAACTAATCATATTTGTGATGTCGATATCGATACTCGATTTTTAATATATTTTTTTATGTACAAGTACCATTTATTCATTTTTTTTTTCAGATTAATCTAGAATTTTAGAATATTATATATTTGATAAGAATATAGAAAAACATTTAAGAAATTTCTAGATATGACTGAGATAATAACGGGATCGATAAGGAGGTAGAAGGACATTGGGGTAGAGGGCGGGTTATGTATCTAAGTATTACAAAACAGTAATATTAGTACCATTTATTTGTATACAATTTATAATATTTTTTAGGAAAATAAACATAAGAAAAGTAATAGCAACCATAGATTTTTTGTTGTACTAATAACGATTTATATTTTTAATGTCAATGATTATCATAGACCCCAAAAAAAGTTAAATTGTATACAAATAAATGGTACTGTTAATACAAAAAATGTATTGAAAAATCGAGTATCGATATCGACATCACAAATATGATTAGTTGATTACCCATCCCTAAGAACTTCACAGCTACCATTTTGCACCTCCGATAGCGGGGTCTAGTTATAATCAATTTTTTTTTGTAATGGGTTATAACTCCAAAACGAGGTTAATTTCTAAAAGGTTTATTGGATATTTTAGTCTCGAAATATGGTCAGGGTAACTCTGGCAAATTTATTCGGTTTCCTCATGTTACGCGGTGTAGAGTTATATGATGGACGTCCCTTAAAAGTAAAGTATTAGTCAATATAACTCTAATCAATGTGAGTACGGCCGGCTTAGTGACTATAGTCAATGTGAAACTTGATAAATGATAAGCTTACAAAAATACAACTGAATGGACAGGACATACCGGTCTCAGATGAGGTTAAGAACCTAGGAATCACTTTCGACCAAAAGCTAACTTGGAACCCTCACCTGAAAAACATTTTACAAAAGGCAAAAATGGCCTTGTGGACGTGCTGTCGAATGGCAGGAGCAAGATGGGGGATAAGACCCAAAATTGCTCTGTGGCTTTTTACAGCGGTAGTAAGGCCCATAATTACTTATGGCTCCGCGGTCTGGTATAACAAGACCAACCAAAAGACAGCAGTCAACAATGTTAAACAGCCTGCAAAGCATGGCCTGTATAACAGCAACAGGGGCCTTTACCTCGACACCGTGGGCGGCCTTAGACGACACTCCCCATGCAGGTGCAAAAGGGAGGCCAAGCAGTGCGTCTACAGAGTATGAACGCTAAATCTGCCTAAATGGCGCTGTGAAGCCCTAATCAAACTGAACCCCTGGGCTTTTAGCATGCCAATAGACGACATGCACAGCAAATATCAATTCTCTAAACTCTACACAGTTGAAATACCTCCAAGAGACAAAAGGATTGAAGACCAAATGTACGTAGAAGAGGGAAGCCACCTATGGCACACAGATGGATCCAAAAAGGTTTATGGGGGAGACCTAGATTCAGAGCTAACGTCAGCATGGGGACGAGTGCCTCAATATTCCAGACCGAAGTCTTCGCCATTAACAAATGTGAGGAAATTAACCTGGATAGAAACCTAAGAAACCAACACATTTACATTAACTCGGACAGCCAAGCTGCTCTGCTGGCACTAGATTCTTTGGAAACAAACTAAAAACTAGTTCAGATATGTAAAACAAACCTAAACCCACTGGCTAACTCCAACAAAGTCATACTTAGATGGGTACCAGGACACTCCGACATTGACGGAAATGAGAAAGCAGTCGAACTGGCTAGGAAGGGCCCGGACACTCCCCTGGCCGGCCCGGAACCGTTTTGTGGTATTACAAAATGGGAAGTATACTCTCTGCTCAATAACCTAGAAAAATCGAGAGCAATTACTAGGTGGAAGCTGACTAGAGAGAGCTCTTGAACACTCGAAAGCCCTAATAAAAGGATTCAACACCAAAATTGCTAAAGAGCTACTAAGAGCTCAAGAGGCACAAAACTTGCGCAGTGACTCGAATCTTGACAGGCCACTGCAAGTTGAACAAACAAATGTTTCAGATGGGTAAGAACGCCACGTGCAGGTTCTGCCAAGAGTCAGAGGAAACGGCAATGTATTTTGCTTGGCTTTATTTATATTTAAATTCCATCCGACTACTTCATATTATACTTAATACTTAGTATTCCGACGGAGTTGCAATCGGAGGACTAAAGATCTCAAACCTCTCTTACGCGGATGATACCTCCTTATTTGCTCCTTAGTGATTGTAATATGGAGGATCTGCTGCGCAGGATGGAGAGGATTAGCTTGGAAGTTGGTATTAAGATCAACCTCAGTAAGACCAATTATTGTCGATCTTGTCAACAACAACACCCGAAGTCACACAAATAGCGAATTGTGGTGTCGTTAAATCGTATATTTATCTAGGAGCTCTAATTTCTATCAACAGAGGATGTGTAGATGAGATCAACCGAATTGTGGCTATCACTAGAAGCGCCATGGACAGGTGGCGAAAAATATGACGGGTTCATAACACCACAAAATTACAAAAATCAGGCTCCTTAAAGCGCTTGTATTGGCCATATTTGTCTACGCCACTGAGACGTAGACCCTGCGGAACAGAGAGTAAAAGACGGTGGATGCGCTGGAAATGTGGTGCTGGCGAATAATGCTTTTGGTATCGTGGACCAAAAATCGAGTCTCCATCCTCCAAGAGCTAGGCATCAAGCAGCCTCTCGTCTATCCTCCATCGTTCAAGCTCGCATCCTCGCCTTTTTAGACACGTTTCTCGGCATGAAAATGTATCCATCAGCGGCGGCGCGTCTATACAAGCTTAACTAACTTTCCCACAGTTCAACAATTTTCATTGGACACATAAAGAGAAGGCGAAGCCATGTCAGCTCCTCTTGCCTAAGAAAAAATAAATGGCCGCCGTTACTGGTATCCATAGAGCGACTAGTGGTGCAGGGAAGAGTAGAGGGTGCCCAAGCGCGAGGAAGGATGCCCATGAGAGAGACGGACCAAATAAAGGCAGCCAAGGACCGCCCTTGCACAAATGCGCTAAACTAGCAGCCGTCAGGGAAGAGTGGAGACGAGCCGTCAAACGCTTATAATATTTGCACGATTGCATGCAAGCTAGATACATGAATCATAATGTTACATAATTACCATTGTAACATCCCTGTACTGTGTCTATGCAAATAAATAATTTCTGATGTCTAATTTTATATTAGGACTTTTATGACAATTAAGTTATGGTCGTTTTAATGACACATAGACACATTAAATAACGTCAAACAAACTCATCTTAATAATCTCCGCAATATGAACCGAACCGAATAACATATGCTATGAAACGAAAACTACTGAAGAAATTTTAATTTAAAGAATTATTTTACACTGATGCAGCGATAAAATTAAGTTTAAAATAACACTAGTTACTTTAAAAAAAAATAACTTTAATTGACCTAATTTAAAGTTATCAAAAACACGGTGTATGCTACACCTTTGATTTTCAAGAAATTGTTAACTTGTAAAACCGATTTGTAAGCTTTCATTTCTCTACAGAATCATTTATGTCAATGTGGGTAAGACCGGATACTTTATTTTGAAGGGAAGTCCGTTATATGACACTAAATACCGATGAGATAATGTAAGAAATTGGTTGGCAGACGGTCTTACCCACATTAACCTAAATCAAAATATGATGGGCGATTCACAACAAGTAGATATTATACTAGCTGTGACCGCGGCTGCGCCCGCGTGTGGCGTGGAATTTGGTCTGTGCCGGTAACTGTTAAGTTTTGTGACCGGATTTCAGGGGTTGAAGTTGGTTTAAAATTAACCCGGACGGTGTTTTTCTCGACAGATTACTATCGAGAATGATTGAATCAAATTTCAAAAATAAACTAATTTACAAAAAAATACCCACTTAATTGACTACGGCAGTTTCATGATGTTTTTCATTTGATTAAAATGATTAATTTTACTTTGATCCTTTCTTTTAAAATACAATGTTACTTAAGCAGAGTTATTAATTTTTAGCTATTCTTTCGATTGGCATCATAAAAGTAGGATGATTTTTTTTTGACACATAATAAGTCGCTTCGATTTCCAGACGAAGCAAGTTATTTTTAGAAAATCTATGAATGCAGAATTAATAACTTTTAATAATAACATAATGTCTTCTTTCAACAAAATACACTATCTACGATATTTAAGGTACTTCCTCTTCATGTAAATATGTTTAATTTTGACGAAAACGTGATCATAGTACACAATAAGCTATTATTAAACAAAAATTTCTCAGTTATGATTTTTAACTACCGAGAAATGCATTATTATTGAAACGTTAAACACAAACGTTTAATTTTTGTGTTAATTGTCTAAATAGACGTTATAAAGCTTAAAAAGATATAAATATCATAGTTAACATTTTTACTTATCTAGATATTGAGATCAGATACAAACTACAAAAAAAAAACATACATGCAAAATTGATTTCAGTTTAATTTTGGTATTAAGTGATAGCATTTAAAGGCTATTCAAAATTATACTAACAAGGTATTTGGTTATCTTTTTTGCTTTTAGAAAAAAGTTAGGTAGTATACGATAACCCTCGATTTTTTTTTATATAGTTACGAGCGGGGATATTTTACTGAATATATCTAATTTATATTGAATACTGAATATGAATATCCAATAAAATAACAAAAACAACGAGTTATTGAATTATGTCCAGGGTAAGCTAATTTTCCTGGTCTAACTAGAAAACGCAGCATTTGATACTCCACTCTCGATTTCTAGCTAAAGCAGAGTCCACACTGTATCCAAATTGAGATGCACGATGCGAACGCATTTGTTGCTTTGTTAAATTATTACGTATGGACCATATGGTACTGGGGGTACTGAAGTGGATCAGCATTTCTGGGCCCACCTTCAACCCTTTAATGTACCACCGGAGTTCACCTGAAGCCTGTCCCATCCTAGGTAAAAAGCGAGCGCCATCGCCAAGACTAATAGGCGAGAGGGATATAGTATATGTACAGTATAGTTACACCCTATTTTGTGTTGGCAAAAGACTTATCTAGCTTTACCTTTCTTTTTAGTAGAGAACACAGTGACTTCACTAATTGTCTTTTCTATTTCTAAACAAGGTTTTTCTAGTTCAATGACCTCCCAAGAGTGCACAATGTGACTTAGCATTGACTCAAAGAGTAAGGTAACCAGCTCCTTTTGCACGGAGCCCTTGGGACGCACATGTGCAGTGAAATTGCCAGGATCGCTGCCAATATGAGCGCTGGAGTGATCACGAACTGTCAGCACCGATTCCGGGTCCGGGGAAGTTCTAGTGGTGGTTATGAGAGAGCTGTCCCGGCGTGTCGTTGTCCTTTGGGAATCAACGTAAAACATCTTATTACTTTAGTTTGCCTATAGACAATATTTTAAAGACTTTATAATCTTTAATTAAAGATAACTATAATACTGATATTTGTCAATGACAAGATGTCAATCTGACATGGCGTATAGAAAATATAACACTGCAGGATGTAACACTACGCAGGTCATATTACAAATACTTATATTTTGACGACCGGTCTGGCCTAGTGGGTAGTGACCCTGCCTATGAAGCCGGAGGTCCTGGGTTCGATTCCCAGGGCATTTATTTGTGTGATGAGCACAAATATTTATTCCTGAGTCATGGGTGTTTTCTATGTATTTAAGTATTTATATGTATCTATTTATTATATATATCGTCGTCTAGTACCTGCAACACAAGCCTTATTGAGCTTACCGTGGGACTAGGTCGATTTGTGTAAGAATGTCCGACATATTTATTTATTTATTTGTTTATTATACTACGAAAATATAACATTGTGAAGGATACCTGGCTATCGCCCGTAAAATGCGACCAGCGACAAACGTGTAGCATATATGGTTGTCATTTTATCGTTTAACTCGCTATCCGTCACTTTCGCACTCACATACTTGTTGGAGCGTGATATATATTGTGACACGAGATTTAACCCTTAGGTGCATGAAGATTCAATCAATTTGCTTCTAAAATGCCTTATGTACAATCACACAGATGTAGCATTTGACACTCTGTATAGACACGTCACAGTCTATAATTTACATTCGTTTGAATACGACTTGTGTCACTTCAGTTTTGATAAACGATATCATTTTTGATACTGTATACACTAAAGGGATAAATCCGACCATATTAGGCTAGCAGAAACCACCGGAGAACCAAGTAACAGCGCCCCTTTAAAGCAGTGGATCATATATCGATACCCAACCTGCCTGCCAAGCGTTATGTTTAAATGCTCAGATATCACTCCCTGTGGCGGTCTATATGGAGGAGGTCTATGTCCAGCAGTGGATGGTCGTGCTGTGATATTTAAGGAAGCATCAGGATGCAAGCTACACCGCAGGAGAACCGACCTATACATACTTAACAGTTTGTCTTCAGAAAAATGTGTAGGTACCCAATTAGCGTGACTTGTAGAAAAGTTAAAGTACTTATGTAAGTTTTGTGATAATAATTAAGCATATAATCTGTTAAGGAAATTAAATATTGGCTTTTTTGCATTGTAATATTGCTTATAGTTTATGAAACGATCACCAAATCTAAGTAGTTAGGTATTTATAGATATTAATGCTGAATGATAGTGATCGCTTCAATCAGAATAATAAATAAATAAATAATATATAATTACAGGACATTCTTACACAGATTGACTGAGCCTACGGTAAGCTCAAGAGGGCTTGTCTTGTGGGTACTCGGCCAACGATATATACATATAATATACAAACATATATATATATATAAAACACACATGACTCAGGAACAAATATCTGTGCTCATTACACAAATAAAAGCCCTTACTGAGATTCGAACCCAGGACCATCGACTTCATAGACAACTTACTACCCAGTTAGGACCGATGTGAAGTTAGCTTAGTTATATACTCGTATGTATTTTAAAACGGGATAGATAAGTACGTAGTAGGGTTTCAGGTTCTAAACGTTACTTAAAAACAAAACTTGTCATTAAGTTTGAAATTGATGTATTTTAACGAGGAACTTTATTTTATTTTTTATTTTAGATTTTTTCTGGTCTCGATGGTACAAGCCGTGTCTGCCATATCCATAACTGCTTTTTGCATTTTCATGATATTCTTCGTTCATCAGGTTGCGACCTAGCGAAAAACAAGAGGAATATTAGTAAAAAAACCTAATAGGGGAAAGAACATGTAGAAACTACAATTAACAACTACATTTTCGACTTAGCCTTATAGTTTATCAGTAACGGATGTCTTTTGTTTAGCTTAGCGCCGGCGAGAAGCGATAAGAGTATTTTGTATTAGTTATTAATACCGACATACGTAGGTACTACATGTAATTAAACTACACAATGTCTAACTATAGGCTTTACAAGCTTATACGTAGCGCATGTGTTATGTGTGCTAGACAATGTAATCCATCACCAGTCTTTTTCTTGACAGAGTGCTAAAAAAAAAACAAATGTCCATCGGTTTAAAAATCTTTACCCCAGTTCCATAATTTCCAAGGCCGCCAAAATTGCCAGATCGAGGAGTCTTCGTTTAAGTCAACTTCGGAGGAATTATCGGATGTTGCGATGACTGCTTCGAGATGTGCTCCCTTTTTTGGCGTAGGTTGTTCAATGTCTTCGTCCCCACATGAATATTTTAATAGGCATAGTGTGCAATATAACACCAGTACCTACAAGGTTGATAATTAAGGTAAGGTAAAGTTGGGAAAATTTACAGTTATTTAAGAGGGGTATAATTAAAAATCGCCTGCAATGCTTCGGTATACGGAAGATATTTGATCTTACCCTCATTCAATCTTATCCCACTTTACCTTATTTATTACATTATTTGATAAACCGTCGCAAACAGATATCTAGTAATAAATTAGGTTAAGAGTTATGTGCCTGGGACGTATGTCTAAATATATCCTTCAAAATCCTTATAAAAAATAACATTATTCAAACTGTAATAAATAAATGTTACAGGACATCCGGATTTTCTTATGTGTACTCAGCCAACGACATATATAATATACAAATAATTAAGTACATAGAACACCTCTACCACCTATGACACAGGAACAAATATCTGTGTGTCATCATCACACAAAATAAATGCCCTTACTGGGATTTGAAGTCAGGACCGTCGGCTTTATAGGCAGGGTGACTATCTTCTAGGCCAGGCCTATCGTCAAAATAGTGATGATCCGTATATTGGCATGATTGGTAACGTATACCGACAAGAAAACATTGTCCATAACCATGCTCGTTGAACTCGTATGTAAATAAGTAAGCCCGAATAGCTTCGTAGTTGCCTGCGGCGCTACCGCGACACACGATATTAGTAAATTTCGGACGATTGTCTATGTCATTCTTATGATGCCTTAAATTGGAGTAAAAGAGAAAGATGCTCGAAATATACGAACTTCGGCGTTCGCGGTACCGAGTCTGTCCTGCCTGTCCTCGGCTTGGATGGTGAGATTTTGTAGCACACTCGTTACCACGAAGAAAACAGCCTGAAGGGTGTGTTTTTGTGACTACATCACTTTCGTTTATTTATTTATTTAATATTTATTGCGCAATACAATACAGATGGCGGAATTAATGTTTATACGATCCGATTGCTTGAGAGATTATAGTAGTGCCTTTTATTTACATGAACAGTTTCTTCTGAATCTTTTAGGTGAAAGTGACAGAAGTAAAATACAGTACCTATATCAATACGAGAGGCAAAGCTTTTAACCCGTTACTGGCCATGATGAATTAAATACTAATTTGCACTTTATGTTAGTGTTTACCGATTATCTATTGATACACCATTTTATTAATAATTGACAAGTTGTACCCTTTCTAAGTCGGTTAACACTTCCCGTATCACCTGAGCAATGTTATATTATTGTCATAAGGTCATAACATATAACAAAAAAACCACAATTCCATAAAACTGTATAACACATTACTATTAAGCCATTTCATTAAGTGCTGAAATTATAACCAGCTGAATTATGTGGAAATTATACGGAAAACAGTGCCAATTAATACGTTATCAATATCTTAGATTTATTTTTCTTAATAAAGGTTGGGTAACCATTTTCATTGACTAATTTTCTACAATTGACGTTTCGTTTTGATCATAACCTCTTGTCAGAACACTCAAAACATATGATTGTAAATAATGAATGAATACAGGATGCTTCAGAATAAAAATACAAAAAAGTATTATCTGAAGAAAAAAAAATGAGCTTGTATTTCAATACTATGTCTACCAAAACCTTATTTCCTACATACACTTTTATGGGTTTAAAGCTTTGCCTCTTGTATGGATAGATACTGTACACCATTTTTTGTAAGTTTTTGTAGGAAGTGTCCGGGAATAAGTAGATGTAATAAGCCGTTATGCCTTTAAGCTGATCATCTCTATTATTGCAATAAATGAAAATAAGTCAACATAAATAATCGAAGAAAACTACACGAATCGATTCTACTATCAGCTCCAAGGGACCTCTTAGCTTTATTTTATCTTTACCTACTCTACCTCGTCTATTTTATATAAAACAACATATTTTATACACATAAGCAATTATTTAAATTAATATTAAGAGCAAGTACCTTGTCAATGAATTACCTAAGTTTCAAGCTATTTGGATGGCAGAGCATTAAGAAAAAACAACTAAATATCCCATGCAGGACAATTTTAAAAGGGGCCTCTATATCTTTGTCCATGGTGTAAATAGGAAGTCATATTTTCTATATACAGGAATACATCAATATTTTGCAAGCAGCATTAATAACATCTAGAATAAAAGCTTTCTGTGAAAATAGAACAAATATTTGCGAGTATTTCAATGACAAATCATTAACAAAAAATAAAAAGAAATATCCTACCTAGTAAGACGAAAGTGCGGATCAGAATTAAAATTTGTTCCATTTTCACAGTTTTTGCAATATTCATTCGCTTTGCTTTAGGCAATAGGTACCTTTAAACTCATCGTACTATCGAACAGCTAAGACAACTATAACTCGTCTATTATGACGCGTGAATGCGCGTTAAAATGTATTTTCTTCACTTTTATTACCTTGCATAATTTAGAACGGATGTTTCAATACCCAATATGCATCGGTATAATTATATACGATAAATTTCGCAGTGAGGCAATGCGAGTGTCATGATTACAGTGACCCATATATTACAGTAATTCTTGTAGTGCATTAATCGTTTAAAGAGTTAAACCTTAACACGCTACGTTGATTGATGTGGGTCCATATCGTTATTTTATATTTGTTTTGAAATAATGAAATTGATTCTTCAGTTACCAATTACTCGCATGATTGGAATTAGCATTCATTTTTTAACAATATCGTCCAATATACAGGTTGTTGTAAATGTTTTATTAGATAGTTTACATGACAGTAGGTACACACGGACATTACGATGGTTTACAATTTTTGATGGTCCATCAAATTTACCAAAGTTTGTAATTTACCATAGTAGTTCAATGAATAAGTAACTTACTTAAAATAAATAAGTTTCTGTCGAAATTGTCACTTTTGGTAGATACAAGCTTTTATTGCCGACTGTAGTTTTTTGCTAATCGTCAACTACTCCATGCTACATCGAAAGGATTCTAATGAGCTTCAATATCACGAGTTTATGTTGTGTATTTCAGGAATTTCTATGGTTACCCTTTGGCATAATTTTGCATTGTCACCAAACTTACATAAGTGGGCTAAATTACAGCTTAACAACCAACCGAGAAAGGTAAAGATATCTGCTTCCAAATTGAGTTGCAAGATTTCTTACATATACTCACATTGCGAGTTAAATAAAGGCTTGTAATAGCTAAACACTAACCACCAAGTGATATGAATATTAATTGACTCCCTATATTCATAATAATTAAAAGTACCTACGCCGGTACACCGTAACTGTAAGGTTGCGGCAATGAGCCAAGACCTTCTCGTTTCATTGACTGCTTGTTAACAGTCTTGTATGTGAGCGTGGGGCAATTGATATGGTTGACCTGCGCAATAAATAATCGCGTGCTGAATTTACTCGATTTTTTTTCTTATTGACCGACGCAAGGCTAATGTTAAATACATTGCAATAAAATTTTAATTGCGATAAAAAGTACCTAATTAAATTCATGTTACGTTAACATTTATTAACTACGTTATAAATATATGTGATATACCTATAACTTTGTGGTACTTACTATAAGTACATATTCCTGCACACATTTTTTTAAACAGTTTTGCAGGACTTTACCTTTTAAAAGTTGAAATAGAAGACATATACTTAAGAAGACACGAAGAGAAGCTCCGGCGGCGTCCGAGACGGGATTTGAACATGCATCTCCAGGTGTAGCGGCTGACTTAAAAAATTGGGCCACCGGCACCCATCGAAATTTATCAAGTAGGATGTTATTTATGTATATGGAAATTTGTTTATTTTTACGGTTTTTGGCAACGTTTTACCAACTCTAGGTGAAACACTACGTGTTTGCGCTACCTACTCGTATATGAATCCCTTTAGGTACCTATTCTAATATAGCTAGAGAGATGATGCTGCCATCTATGCAACTTAGAACAAACTATTTTTATAAAATATTTTGATTTGCTTTGATTTTAAGTAGTAACCCCGCCCGCCAAGTGTGGCGACTATGGCAACTACTTACCCCCCAACATTTTTGAAGTCATATTTGGGGGAGGCTTATTTAGATTAGGCGATAAATTAAGAAAAAAGGCATTTTCCTGATCAGTAATTATATTATAACATACTTATTTTTAAAATACACTCGTTTCAGGTATTACCCAAACTTAACAGACACAATAAAAAATGTCTCAGACATTAATGTGTATTCTTAATCTAAACTAATCCATGCATATATTAACTTCAATAAATACTAAACACATAGACACCGTATTTGTGTCGGTGTAACCTCTAATAATTTCACTTTTTATCACAGTTCCATAATCGTTAAACCTTATAATAATTTAAATCAAAACATATGCTCTACGTTGAAAGTACAGCTATATCTTAAAATACCAATTCCAAGATAAATATTTAGATTTTGACTAGTTCTAACTCTGGCACAGCGATCGTTATTAATAAATTTTGAGCTAAATTTAGGCCTGGGTTTACCCAACGAAAAACTATCTATACTTCTTTAAAATCTATAGTGTCGTACCTGACGTGTATTCAAGAGTATGATGGCTTACAAGAAATTAGATTGTGAAATTTAACCTCATAGGGGTTAAAATTGGGTGCCTTTCTTCTTGAGCCTAAGGGAAACTGTTGAACTTTGAGATTAGTAAAGCCGGCGGGAATCGGCTTCTTCGGACGCGCTGCCGCTAGTATACAGACCCTATAGTTGTGATCTGACTTCAATTCTAAATAATACATTATACAGTCAGCGTCATATAGTAACCTAGTTACAGTCAGTATGGCCAAATATATCGATACACATCCTTACTGCTATATAAATAAAGATCTGTATCGATTTATTTGGCTAAACTGACTGCAACTAACTATATAACACTGACTGTAAAATATGTATTCGAATGCAGACTGCTTTATAATGAGCAAATTTGGTCGCTATGGTATCTCTGATGCCGTATAAAAATATACGTTTGTACAGTCGCTATACAAAAGACTGTAAAAACGTATATTTTTATTAAAACAATTTTAATCAGGCCTTGAACTACACTATATAACTAACTTACTAACTATATACAATTTGGTGCAAACTAGGAAACACAATTAGCTAAATATAATTATATGTAATCGGCAAGATCGTTCAAAGAGTTCTGTACAATCCAGGCACACCGGTATTATTTTCAGACAAAATAACCGGTGTTCAATTTCGGTATCCCAGTTGTTATTACATATTTTTGCATATTGTTCTGCTAACCAGATAATGTATTCTTACGAAATACCATTTACAAAGATAAAAGGAAAATTACAAATTAACGGCAACGTTTAGAATTTTTGTAATACCGGTAACGATCCCTGGTACCAACTATAATATACAATGTATGCACAAACAGTTACTTGTTTTAAAAAAAATATGGTACAGTCAGCTGCAGAGAAAAAGTAGGTACTTCCTCTGTCGTACATGCTGGCACATGGGGGGGTACTTTTTTCTGCAGCCGATCCTACATCAATCGATAATTTCAATAAGTAAACACGAGTTTAGCCTTTATCATCAGACTAATGATGGTAATTGTCATCCAAGTTAACGTAAATTGTGCTTGCCAAGTTAAATCTACAAGCTAGAAACAATTCTACCTTCTTCTGGTACTACAGTAGACAGGCACAGATCAGAATTCTGGCAGGAATTACAATTTACATCTGCCTTTCCCAAATGGGCTGCTTGGGGCGGAAGCTACACAGTCTAATGTCGTGTTTATAACACCTAGGTACTACCTTATAAATAGGAGTGTCGATCAGTACATACGTATTTTAACATTAAGTAGGTATGACATCATAAGAAGAGTTGAACAATTCTTTAAGTACCTTGTATTTCATGGCCGCCAGTTAATATTTTGCTCCGTAGAACATGGTCCATGGTCCTACGTTGATCGTAAATGGTATATCGACACTTAGCCTAGTCTTCCTAGGTAATCTTCAACTGACATACTACATTAAACTAGCTCATCAATCATATGAACTAAGCATAACATTGCATTTCATTTTCACCTTGACAGTAAAAATAACGTATAACCGACAACACAACTAACACAGCCTCCTAAGGCCCCTAAGGCAAATATACATAGTAATAAAGGAAAATATCAATCTATTTTTAAAACGGTAAGAGGTACAATTTTGCCTGTTCCTAAAACCAAGGAAAAAGAACGAATGCTAATACTTTATTGGTTCTCAATGTTCTCATGACAGATTCTAATTACGTCAATAAACCTAATTATGCAGATGGCGCCACATTACCTATTTTACATAATATACATAGTATATTGAGGTAAGTTAATTGACAGTCATCGTTTAATGTTTGTTTCAGTTTGTGCGAATATCTGTACAATCTAAGTTATTAGCTTTACAGTAACTTACAGATTCTACAACAACCTGTATACAAGTTGCAACTATTTTGAGAACTTTACGAAATTTACGTAACCTAGAAAACACCCAGGACCTTTGTACTTGAGCGGTATACGTTATCTTTATGAACATTACCGCAGTTACCAATCGATTGCAAAAACGCAATCGAAACGAATCGGTTGTATTTTTACAATCGGCTAGGTTCCTCGGACCGCAAATGATTGCCAACCAACCAGCGCCATCTTCTTTGAGCACAAATACACTACACTCTCTACCACTACAAATTAACTTATTGTTGTTCTATAAACTTTGGAGCTGCCTTTGGGGAATTGAATCCAATTGCCGCTATTAGTTAACTTGTTCGTTGTATTCTGTTACTTCTGTTTCATACATTTCCCAAATATTAGTCGTGTCCTTCACTAGATGCTTGGACTTCTCTACCACAAAACGCCATCTATCACTCAAACTATATTATGAATTTTAATTAATTTGCGACTGCGCAAATAGTGATACAAGGTAGATGAAGGTAGAAAGTACAATGGACAGAGCATACCAATTGAGTAATTAAATTTGCTGTCTACTCAGGCTCCGGCTATAAATAATGTGCCTACTTCTGACAGTATTTATAATATTTTAATTTAAGGTAGAATATAATTCGTTAGCATGCGGTCTTTAACTATTTATATCCGGTTAAAAATAAGTTGCTGTCAGAAATGTTACTTTAGGTACAAGTTTTTATTGCGGACTGTACTATTTGCCTAATTATCAACTACTCATCATTTCATCTCAATCGGATGAGGATAACTGCTTTAAAATTGAGTTAATAGATTTGAACATATATATATTAAATAAAAGCTTGTAATAGAATTAAAACTGTTGTGAGTCATGCGACTACAACTCAGTTACAATTAATGAACTCACGTGTACCTGTATTGCACTAGGCGACATATTCTTGACTCGGCTTCAAAATGGCTACCAGAGCGTACCCGAAACATTGCTAGTGCGATGTACGAGTATTATAGTCATGAGGCCAGTACTCGCGGCAGTACTTGTCGACGTCGAGGCGCGCGGACAGCCGGCGGCGGCGGGCCGGGCGCGCGCACGGCGGCCGCCAGCGTCACGAGTCGTGCAGCAGCCGCTGGTAGTGCGGGAACACCTCGTACGGGGGCACGTGCAGCCCAAACTCCAACGCCACTAGCACCGCGAACTCGAATTTTAGCAAGTCCTTCTTGTTCACTCTGAACGTTGTTTCGATGCGCTGTTGGCGAGATGATTTATTTGGAGTTAAAAAGGTCGAATATAAACTAAGCAAATAAATGAATGTTGTGAAGCGTAAAATAATAGGCAGATACTAAATAATGTTAGTCATAAATCTGTGAGTTGCAGTAGATAGCGCTAGGCGGCGCCATACCTTTGATACTTGTAATAACTGTATTCTAATGTTAAACCCAACTATCTAAGGTGCTTTCAGTTGTAAAATAAGCACATATTAATGCTTTTAAACTTGCAAAACCATACGAGAAATAATAAATAACAATAAAATATAAAGGTTACCTCAATTAGAGCCTTTAACGTTTCTCCTTTGACGTCATTCAGTTTGGCAGAAAGTAGCAAGCAGGCGCCGGCACAAAGCTTCCTATTATCCTTCGTAATGAGATTAGCAAGAATCAGCTTCTCGAAGTACACGTACGCTTGAGCTACGGACAGCAAGTCGATACCGCCGCTGTCGTGTTTGGCTATCTTACGCATCTCCTTTTTAATGCTAAAATAAATAAAAAACACTTGACAAAGTGACTATACTCGTTTAGAAAGAACAGGAAAACATCAAGTTTTAAGCCAATTTGTAATGGCTCCATCTTATATAAAACAGAATTGAATTAGTTCAGATATAATCAGTGATCGGTTATTTGGATTCTCCCTCGCGGGATATCATGTAGAAAAGTTAATATAGATACGACAGTTTCCCGCGATACCGAACAAATCGTTCAAAAATAAAACAATTTAAATTGTCTGTAAGGGATTTTTACTTACTCGCCGAACTTTTATCCAAACGGTACAAAATGTGCCGCTTTGGTGGCAGCAAATGAGCTGTCAGTGTGAACACTTGTGCTCATTTGTTCGATTTGGACAAAAGAACGTCGAGTAAGTACATGTGCTATCAGCTACTTAGATGTTTTAAAGTGTAATAAAATAAACACATTGTATTTTTTGCCTTTTATAAATAACAACATAAAGCCCGGATTCCCGGGGCATATCCACACTTTCATAATGATTGAGGTATTCACCTCGTGTCTAATCCAAAGAACTGATCACTGGATATAATATAAAACAAAACACCACCCACCAGAAAATCGTTCCAGTCCGTTTTGGTCTGATGATGATTCATGCCTTGATTGAATAATTTAATGGTATCAAACTAAACCACAAGCACATTGCTGGTGCCCTGGTTTCCTATGTAAACATGTTCAGACAGTCTGATAATTTGACACACTTACAGCATACTACAGTTATGAAATAATATGACAAGGTACATTGTCAATATAGGTGTTCTATGGTCACTTTTATAATAAGGTATTAGGTTTATTTTATCAGCGCCCGGATTTTTCTATCTATCTCTATTTTTTAAGGGCTACGCTGTACCTACCTTCTCAACTTGCTAAGAGTAAGTTTGAGGTGAGGGAATTTCTCTCTGAACTTATCGTTGAGCTCCTTCTTCAGGTCTTGCGGACGGACGTAGTCGATGATGGACGTCATGTACGAGGTGAAAGTGAGCAGCGTGCGGTGCTTGCCCGCGATCAGTTCCGGGTCGTCGAGGACGTTTGGGCAGTACTGGACCTGGGATAATAATGTTTCATAAACTTTTTGAAGACGAAGATACACAGTCGCCATCAGATATATCGAAGCTGTGGTCACAAATATCGGAACATGCACTTTATCGCCTTGATAACAGAGGCGTTGTTCCGATATTTATGACCACCTCCACAGCTCCTATATATCTGATGCCGACTTTAGTGACGTCGGCGGAAATCTGTATCCTAGTCGCCATGACGTCATATGCCGCTTTAGGCACTGGTCCCACCGCTAGCTAGTAAGCTATAAGCTATCAGGTATTTCAAGGGACAAAAGATAATCGCGCCTGTGTAAATAAAAGAGAGATATGTATAGGTATTTATAGCTCATCGCCCGACGTTGAACTACGATCGCCCTATGACATATATGTCTCTTTTATTTACACGGGATCGATTAACTTTGCTCGCGGTGAGACCAGTGCCTTACGGTGTCATACTTATGAGCCGTGTGAGCTGGCCTGGTTTTCGAACTGGGTGATCAAAGGCGTAAGCGGATTATGTGTTGTTAGTTTGGGATAGCCTTTTTTTTACTGATTAAGTAACAGTACCTAACCAACTAGAAACGAATACTATACAAGTTGAAATAAGAACTGATGCAACTTAATAACACTGTTAGCTGAAGACACCCATTTGAATCCGGCCTAGAACACTGGAGGGCTCTGTGACTTTAATTAAAAGTATATAGGTCATTTATTTGTTTTATGTATATCTGTGATTGAGTCAATAAAAATATCAATTATTTCAATAAAAAATCACAAGGTATAAACTGAATAGATGTCGTATACTTAGTAGTATTGAGTCAATCACAGATATACATAAAACAAATAAATGACCTATATACTATAATTATGACACATTAAACAATATTAAAAACTATTTTAATACTCGCCCTGCATAGCTTCCGGCGCAAAGGTGCCCATTACGCTCGCCGCTTTACCACGTTCAACCGCAATGGACAGCCTCTGCACCAGGAACGACCCAGAGCGAGGATCGAGGCCCCTCTCTCTCAAGCGCCTCCCAAGCTGCCCTGGAAAACATTTGGCCTCGGAGCACCAACAACCAGTGGTCTCCAACGCACCCTTTGTAATTTGTAACATACATCAGTGATACACACTTTGTGAATTGTGACGACAGGTCTGGTCTAGTGGGTAGTGACCCTGCCTATCAAGCCATCGTTCGAATGGTTCATATCCCAGTAAAGGCACTTATTAGTGTGATGAGCAAAAGGTTCCTGGGTAATATAGGAAACAACGCTTTTACCCCTACCCGCTAGTATTCCTTCGTTTGGTAAATGGGTACTCACATATTTTGGTGTTAGTAATGACGCTTCATCCCAATCGAAGGTTTTACTGTCAACTGTAGTCAGAGGCGGCGAAGCGGCCATTTGTGGTCTCTGCGACGACTCGTATGAGAAGCACCTGAAATGATACACTCATTTATCAACAAGTCTTACACGGAGATATATGTATAAGGTAAGGCTCATAGAAAATCTAAATTGACAATGTTTATACGAAATTCAGACAAACAAACCTAACCTTCACTTGTTTCAGCTATTGTCGCTGCAAAATAATTCTCCTTCAACAGATGGCGCTGTGCCACTGTACCTATACAAAACATATGACTGGAGACAAGGTATGTCTTTATCTGGGACCACAATATCGTTCCCGAAACGTCGGAGGTAATTTTAATGTATATGTACGCGGTTAAGTCCCATTTACTTGTAATAATGACAAGGTACGTTGTCAATATAGATGTTCTATGGTTTCTTTTAAAATAAAATATTAGGTTTATTTTATCAGAGCCCGGATTTTTCTAGCTAGCGTACGACTGTCTTTTCATCAAAAATTCCGGGCTCTAGTTATTAATGTTGTTATTCGTCCATGCGGATCCCACTCGCATATATTATTTAACCAGGCGAAGCGGTAAACTGAGAACCTCCATTACCCATGCATTTTTAATAAAAAATTCAAAATTTCTACTTAAGTAGGTATGCGCTATCTAGCAGGCGCCAGGGTTTGTTTACCGAGCGGAAATAGACTAATATTGGTTTGATTGTTAGTGTCTCTGCGGTGCTAACATGCAAACCGAACATGAGTGTTCTTGAAAATAATAATTAAATATATTTGTATAATTCCGTTCGAGAAACATGTCCCAAGCTGTAAGATAAGAACTAGACTAGAAAAATAAGGTAAATAGGTATTATAATAATAAAATATTATATGTAGGTTTTTGATTATGATGTGCTATGACATACTAGATTAACACTAGTTAGGGATAAATGCATGTATTACTAAAATATGGAATAAGTGGAAAAACCAATCACTATGTCCATATGGCTGAATCAATACATTTTTACCATTGGATGGATCAGTTTACTTTATCAAGGACAATGGCGCCTCAAGTTTAGTCACAAGCTTAAATATTTCATTGTTTTAATGTAAAGCATAAGCGTTTCTAATTAAAATTACTTCACTACATGCATAATGTTGAACACATTTTTTTCAACAGTGTAAAATGGTTACAGTAATATCGTATTTCATATACTTAAGATGCAATTAATTATATAACTACAAAATGCTAATATAGTTGTATCTAAAAGGCACTATTCACGTAATAATAGCTTGAGCTAAATATAATTATGGGTGCTGCATAGCTTAACAGAAACATATTGTTTACCATTGTTTATTATCCTTGTGCCTCGTCAATAATTTAGTCCTGAAATTGAAATTGGTTAGTGATGACATGATGGATGCATGTGAGCGCTGAAATGTAACGCTGAACTAATTATACCAATCATACATTTTATTGGTATTTGTCATGATAATGTCTAATGACTAGCCACAATGAAAACTTGTGTGTATCTACGTGATTTTTGATTTATTTGTTTGTGTTATATGATATGTAATGCTCAGGTATGAAATAGCATGATAAATCTTGACAGACGTGGGAATATCTGCATTGCAAACATACTCAATAAAAAATGTGAAACTAACTCTAAAACCATGCTATTATAGCAAGTTTTTATGTCTGGAATATTCTAAAAAATGAGACTAGTTTAGAAATATAGTTTTACAATTGAACTTAAATTACCTGGCAATAACGTGAGGATGGCGGTTCATCATTTTCCAGTTTGCTTTATCACTAAAGTCCCCTTCGTACATCTTACGATATTGCTCTCTAGTACACACTCTGGATGGTATAAGCAGTTTCGAATAGGAGATATCTTGGCCGTTTTCCTCTTTTTCGAGTCCAAGGAGATCAAAAGGATCCACACCGTTATCTGTGATTGCTGATAATGGTCTTGCGGAGCCGGAAGTGTTGCGCCGGCGAACGCCATCTTTTCTGTAATCAGAACTAAAAAAAAAAAAAAAAATTTAGAATATGTTAGAGCGATTCACGCGACGCTAATGGAGAGCGCGGATTTCACGTTTAATTTGCGTAATAAATCTATACTTACCGAGGATTCCTTACAGTTTTTGAATATGGTATTGTACTGAATATAACACAAGGTACTCCTAAAGTGGGAACGAATGCTAGCCTCTCATCTCTAAATGAAACGCCCTTGGTTAATGGGCGAATTAATCGGACCTCCTTTGTCGGGACATGGTTTTCAGGGATACATGTACTGCTTGTGCGGAAGCGACCTGGTAAATAAATAATAGGATTAACCATTTTGTTATTTGTGCTAGTGTGATACACTTACGTTTTATTATGTTGATGAAATACATGTGATGAGTCAATGTATGAAAGCTGTCGGCAACAATTGGGTTTATGATTACCAAGACAACTGAAATACAGAAACTATACCTATATTTACAAAAATCTGTTTAGTATATTTGTACCATATATTTTCATATTAAATTACAATGTCATATATCATCATCATCATCATGTCAGCCGAATGATGTCCACTGCTGGACATAGGCCTCCCCCAGAACGACCCAAGATGACCGATCCTGCACCCTCCACATCCAGCGGCAGAACCGCAGCGGTCATGCCAGCGTCAGGGGCAGCACCTGACACAGGCTGAGTAGAGGCTATTAAAGTGACACTCCTTTTCTTGTATTATTTTAATATTAAATAAGTTTTATTTTGTTTAGATCTGAATAAATTTATTCTTATTCTTAAATTTATTCTAACTAGACTGCCTAGTCAATCTTACATACTTCTTATACTGGAGAGTAACAGCAAGCATATTTATAATAATTTGCCTTCCTCTTTACTGTTTCTTTATCATGACTTCTAGCGACCCATAGTCAAAAGCGGACCAGACAAATGCAATTTTGGTCAACATTATAATTCAAAATGTATAGAGTGAAAGATCTTTATATAGGCGTCTGGGCATCAGAACAATAAAAGGTGTAGATTAATATGAATAATATAGGTAATTTTAATATTATTGCTGTCTTAATAATTTTACTACTGTTTATTGCAATAAGCCCAGAGTGGAATGATTAATACAGCTATATATCCATTTGTGTGCAATGTCATATCAATGATATTTATCTGTTAATACTCTCTGTTATCTAACATGGCACTGTTATAGAAACATTGATTGTGCATATTTCAAATATTCTATCACATATTTACATCTTGATATGAATATTATTCAGATTAGATAATTACCCAGATTTAAACTTTCTGAACTGCTCTTATCATCTATATTTATTCCAGTAAGTGATGATAAGTGTACTTTTTTGCTCCGAGCTCCTGCAAGTTTCTCTTTGAATGATTCCTGATTCCCGGATGAACATCTTGAAAAAAAATAAACAAATTGTAACAATATCATTATTTTGACAGAATATGATATTGATGAAGATATTTTTAATTATATGTAGATATATTTAATTTTATTGTATAAAACTAATGTACTAAATACATTTAACACTAAAAAAGTTTTTCTACATATGGGTTAAACTTAATTACATTAACATGAATACTGTTACAAATAAAATAAAAACTATGTATTTTATTTCGATAAACAGGCAGTAAACTAAATAGTTACTGTTATAGTTACTATTTTTTTGTATCAACTAAATAGTTGACAACAATAAAACAGTAACTCTAATCTGGGGCCAATTGCATAACAAAGTACAAGCTAATATTATTAGCGGTTTTGGTTGTAACTTGTACTTTTATGTTGCATAATAAAGTACAAGATAAAATATACAAGTATCGAAATTACAAGCTAATAATATTAGTAACTCGACTTGTAATTTATAATTTTTTGTTGCATAATAAAGTAGCAGTAATGAAGTACAAGTTGCATTATATTAGTACTAATAACTCATATAATCAGTGAATTTTACTAGTTTCTGTTGCAAAATATAAGCAAAAACACAAATTATTAGAACAAACTTGTAATTATTTCTACGTACGTCAGGGGCACCATATTTTTAAAATATTAGTATTCCAATGATGAACAGTTAAACAGTTATATCAAAATTAACCATTTATTTAAAATCAAAACGCACATTTAAAATGTTCTCTGTTTTCCCGTAATTTTTTTATAATATTGAAAAACGTTTGTATGTACTGAAAAACTTCTGAAAGCGCTAGTGGTCTAGCGGTAACAACGTGCGACTTGCGACCAATGAGATTTTCGGAACGAAGTACGAAATATCATTTTGATATTCACCAGTCGCTTTTCGGTGAATAAAAAACATCGTGAGGAAACCGAATTAACCCCAATGAGGCCTAGTTTACCCTTAGGGTTAGAAGGTCAGATGGCAGTCGCTTTGGTAAAAACTAGTGCCTACGCCAAATCTTGGAATTAATTGACGAGCGGACCCCACGCTCCCATGAGCCGTGGCAAAACGCGAGGAAGATGATGTTTGTACTAAAAAACTTCAATTATATTTTGTTAAATAGCTGCCGCCGAAAATATGTCAATATTCAGTATTCAAATTGCCGCCAAATGTTACTTTTTTAGAAAAAAATCATGAACTAGGCAAATGTTTTGCTCATTCAGCCAACAAGTTTACTTATGATTTGTATAATTTGCTGATAATATTAGCACCAATGTTACAAGTTCCAAAAAATATATTATGCAACAGAATATATTAGTACTAGTAATTAGAAATCTTATAACTTGTAGTTTAGAAATATTATTAGCAATTTATGCAATAGGAATATTCTTGTATTATTAGTAAAATCAAAAATGGTTATGAAACACAAATAAGTACGACTTGTAAATCATTGACTTGTAACTAGTATTATTTCCTAGTATTATTAGTAAACTTTTGCAATAGGCCCCTGGTGTTCATTTAACAGAAGACTATAATAAAATTTGTCAGTAAAATAAAATAAAAAAAATAATGTAAGTACATCATACCTTTCTCTAAACACATGATTAGTAGCAACTTTGACTGGAGTGATGCTCGTGTTGGGGTCAGAATCCGAGCTTACAGAGTGGTTATCATTGACCCGGTGCGTAGGACTCTGCGGCGCCTTGCGACGGACACTCTCGTGCCTCTTATCCTTCTCCAGACCGTTTACGAGTTCGGAAGCCTTGGTGTCGGATTTCTCGCTCTTCCTAACGACGTGACATAATTCTGTATCCTTGAACGTACCGTCCAGAGATATGTTCGAAAGAAAAGTTACAGCGGCAAGACGTCTTCTAGCTTTTTCATATTTATTACGATGATTGGACATGTTGATCACTTATAATAATAAGAAAACCACTCTTTTGTTATCAGTTCCAATCTGGCGACAATTTTAAACGCAACAACCGATAAAAAACTCCATCAAACGTTAATGAACTTAATCATCTTACAAGACCGCAGTATTGTCGTTCCAGATACGCGTTCGCTACGACTGCCCAATAAAAACTACTTCAAACTATCAGAATAAAGCTCAAAGCTTAAATTTTATGGTGGATCGGTCATTGAAATAATTCATAATTATTTTTATCTGAAACCCAACGATTCCGCAATTTCCGCAAATAAATTTGACGTTTCGTTTCGTTTAGGTATTGGTATTTCCTTGACTTATTTTTTATAGTATGACAGTTCTGGGGCTGCCGCAGTTAAGAAACCAAAATCTGAGAAAAATGTGGGCATACCGGAAAAATCTGTTCTAAATTCTAAAATATCTGTCTCTTTTACTCCAATTACGGCGAAATTAGATTGACAGAGGCAATCATTCGAACTTTGCGATCTTCAATTTTAACGGTAGGTAGTCTGTTTAGACATGGGTAGCGTAGGGTAACAGTTGCTATTTTTTTTAACTACATTGCTGGTTCTAAAGATTACAGAGTACAGTTATTGAAATTGTGCTTATGCAATGCAAAATATATAATATATTAATTAGGAGACTATTTGCGCATAGCGTTACTGTAAAGATCTTAACGTCGCATGACTAGTAAAAAAAGAAATAGCAAGTTGGTAAGTATGCCATATTTCACAGTTCCTTTTAGTACTTATACATAAAAATTGATTCACCATAACGTATTTTTATGCCTATGATCTCGTTAGTGAGTGTTGTTTTCTTTACTAACCTGTCCGCGTGATTGCATTTAATTGTTCATTCTCTTTCATTATTTATAACCAGATTTATTTACAATTTATAAACAACGAATTTTCTGAAAAATGTAGCTATGGCAACACATCTGACACCGTACTATTGTAGACACATTTTAACACGACAATTCACATTAGAACAATAGATTTTGAACGAAAGTATTCTGACATATTAAAATTTCCAAACGGGATGTTGTTGTCAATCGATTTGACGTTTCAGACAGATATAATTCTATGAGAAAAGCGCTTCGTTTCAGTTTTCATCTCAACTTTTATTCTTAAATTTTAGCTGGAAAGTTAAATATCATAATGGAGCCTAGTGTTCCAGGTTCTTCAACATCTTCTAGAGCGACTAGATTTATGATGGAAGGCGTTGGAGCTCGTGTTATACGAGGTCCAGATTGGAAGTGGGGCAAACAGGTGCTGCATAGATGTTTATAGTTGACTATTATTTTGATATATGATATCAACTTAGGTATTTAACACTTGCGATGTGTCATATAAACAATTTAATTAAGTATCGCTCGGTTTAAGTGCAGGCATGCACGTGAAATACAAGTTAACAAAGATGAAAGTTGCTTTTTAAGACACTTTTTAATTTTGTTCATATCTATCCTGTATAATTATTATTGAAATTTCTGTTTATCCAACTTCAACATTTTACTGTTGTATTATTATTATGATACTTTTATTAATATGAACAAAAAAATCAAAGTTAAGTAAGTAACTAATTAGTTCTTGTAGTTATCATAATACAATTCTAATTTCAGTAAATAAATATATATATTTTTAAAACTTGTTTACAAATTCTTTGCAGGATGGCGGGGAGGGTCATGTAGGTACTGTAAGAAATTTTGAATCACCTGAAGAGGTTGTTGTTGTATGGGACAATGGAACTGCTGCAAATTACAGATGCTCTGGAGCATATGACCTCAGAATCCTGGATAGTGCTCCCACTGGTGTTAAACATGAAGGAACCATGTGTGATACATGCAGACAACAACCCATCTTTGGTAAATCATTATTAATTTTATACAATCATTAAAGAAATTGTGTATTTATAACTATAATTAAAATTGGAAATTTGGAAAGTAAGTAAGTAAATAAATATTCTTTATTGAGGTGCAATAAAGAAAAATAAAATGTTTATAATGTAAATAAAATATAACTATAAACAACCTTAGGGTAGCAGGATATGAAAAAAAAGGTTGCTGCTTTAAATGCAGTGTTTCTTAAGATAATAAATAAGAAAAATAAGATAATAATATTTTAGAACTTAGGTAGTAATAGTTTAGTAAAAAGATCTTACATTACAACAAAAAACTTGTTAATTTAATTGACAGATTATTGTGGGTAATTTTGCCATGATAGATAGATATATACAAGCTGCACAGTATAATAAATATATTAACTAAATGTGAAAATATTTTTTTGACTTGCCAGGTATCCGCTGGAAATGTGCTGAATGCAGCAACTATGACTTGTGCTCAGTTTGTTATCACGGGGATAAGCATCATCTCCGGCATAGATTCTACCGCATCAGCGCACCAGGGGCACAGCGTTGCCTGGTGGAGCCTCGTCGCAAGAGCAAGAAACAGGCTGTTCGAGGAATATTCCCTGGAGCTAGAGTTGTTAGAGGGGTAAGTTTGTAACTTATGAGCACAAATCTTTTAATGTAATAAATAATCAAATTAACAAAAAAAATTATACTACTTGATACACTATTAAAATAAGGTACTTGAATGAAATTTTATAATAATTGTACACAAAACTTACAACAGCTCACTATATTTGAGACTCATTTTCTTGGCTTTCGTTTTGCTCACATAAAACATTACTTAGAACAATAATCTTTAAAAAATTTCTGATAACTGTTTTATGTACCTATTTAATCATTCATCAGATGATGATTAATAAGTAGAAAATATGCATGAGATGTTTAATAAATAGAAAATAGTCAAGAAAGAACTACTTACAGTAATGTCAACAATAAAATTTACAAGTATCTTAGATAAAATGTTCTTAGTTTTTTAACATTCAAAGATAATCAGATGTCTTGATTTAAACCAAATACTATATTTTTGAGTTCCACATCACTTATCATTTATCCACAGAAACAAAGTGAAATACCCTTCCCTAACAGTTGTCTTCAATGGTACTATTACAATGAATATAGTATGTCTAATAATGTACATATAAATGTCCCACGGGTCCTATTTAGATAGGTCAGTATGGAGAAATCCGAATTGATAAGACATACAAAGATCTGTTCTTAGGAACAAGAAAAATTGTATACATAGGCTTAAAAAAAACAACTGAGCTTTTGGAATCAAATCCAGTTGTTAATAATAAAATTAAAGGATATGAAATACAATCGACCAATATCAATGACCTACACTATCCATATACAAATAGAAATAATTAATAGTTTTATTTTCCAAAACAACCTGGTTTGTTTCTCGAATAGAGTACAAGTTTTATTTTTTAATATATGCACTTTTTTCTTGTCCCTAAATTCGATGACAAAATTCCTAAGAACATATCTTTATATCACTATCACTATGTACATAGTATAAAACAAAGTTGCTTTCTCTGTCCCTATATCCCTATGTATGCTTAAATCTTTAAAACTACGCAACGGATTTTGATGCCGTTTTTTTAATAGATAGAGTGTTTGAAGACAAAGGTTTATATGTATAATAATATTAATAATATCCATTAAATAGTGGAGAAATACTATAATCAGCATTGCACCCGTGCAAAGCCAGGGCGGGTAGCTAGTGTCTTATAGTTTCAGATATTCACATACTGACTGATCAAAATTTATATGTATACATATGTAGTTAATTTGTGTTAACATTGCATGGTATATTTTTGTGTATTACATGATGTGTTACAAATATGCGGTATATTTTTAAGTGATTGCAAAGGGAGGACAATTTGGCAGGTCAGCACGACTATCTTTCTTCGGAACAAGCTGCACGTTGGCAAGCTTCCACGCTTTGGGAACTTTTCTCGTCCTTAGGGAAAGTCGATACAGGCGCCTCAAAATACGAGACAACTCAGGGACATACATTTTTAGAACGATTGCTGGAATACCGTCGGGACTACTAGTCTTATTCACATTCAAACAGCGTAGTGTCTTCAGTACTTTGATGAACACGCACCTCTGGCATTGAAACTTCGCAGCGGGGCAAAGAGAGAGGCACGGC
Source organism: Grapholita molesta (assembly GCA_022674325.2). Classification (NCBI taxonomy): domain Eukaryota; kingdom Metazoa; phylum Arthropoda; class Insecta; order Lepidoptera; family Tortricidae; genus Grapholita; species Grapholita molesta. The sequence continues at coordinate 12,671,547 of CP053124.2, read as the reverse complement.
ACTACCACCGTCTAAATGCGAATTCTCCGCAAAAAAAAGAGGCGAATAAGTGCCAGTGAACCGTCCGGCTTTAGCAGTGGAGGTGATGGGCGACAGAAATTCAAGTGAACCGATTTCGCGAGCGACCAAAACGCTTTGGTCCCACATGGTATGCGGAAAGTTTGGCCCCGACCGACACGTAGAACATGGTGGCATCGAGTTTTCTGTATTTACCTTCTTGCAGAACTTGGCAGCTTTGTTATAAGACTGTTTCTTAAAAGTTTCTTATTCTTTCCTTAAAAGGTTGATTGGCAATGGGAAGACCAAGACGGTGGCAATGGCAGAAGAGGCAAAGTGAATGAGATTCAAGACTGGTCAGCAGCCAGTCCTCGGTCAGCTGCTTACGTTGTTTGGGACAATGGAGCTAAGAACCTCTACAGAGTTGGTTTTGAGGGCATGGCTGATCTAAAGGTAATATGCCAATAAAATAAAGATTTTCCTAAAATGTCTTAAGCCTTTATAAGGCGTGAGGAATATATTTCACACCATTATTTTAACTTTATTTCAAAGGTATAGGAGTCAGTTTTTTGTAATTTTTGACAACCTTATGCCCGTTAATTTTTGACAGCCTTATTAACCATAACCCTTATTAAAGGGTTAAACCAATTGTAAATATGTTATAATTATGTTTCAATATGCTATATGCACGAGTATAACAGCACATAGCGCCTGACGGGTACCATTTCGGTTGTTCGTCTGATTGCTTCGTATTTGCTCGTACATGCAAGAGATCGGAAACTGATATAATTCTTTTCCTAATTAGTGCGTAAAAAGTGCACTTTTCGCACGCTTCGTAATGAAACTGTGCGTAAATTTCACTTTTTAAGGCACTTGCTAAGAAAAATTAGGTTTGATACTCGTGTAAAAACTTCTTTAAAACTCGGGTGATTGTCACCCTCGTTTCACTCGGGCTCCAACGTTCAACGTCGTCGAAAAAAATTTTTTTTTCACTAGAATCGAAATGTACTATTATACGTATAATAATACCGGTATTGTTTTCTCCGTTTTGTGTTTTTTTTTTTTTTGATATTGTTTAATGTATAATCGGACGTTCTAATAATACAAAGTAAATTACATGATTAAATTATTGAATCCTACATGTAGACATGAAATGAATGAAAACATAATGAAGAACAACATATAAAATAATTGTGTTACTAAATATTAGAATAACATTTAAAAAATGTTTCTTTACCTCTGCTGATACGTAGACAATTTTATGTTTTCAGGTTATGAATGACGTAAAAGGCCAAAATGTATACAAAGAACATCTCCCACTATTGGGAGAGCTGGGCCCCGGGCGTACGGGTCCTCACGGATTGCAAGTTGGTGACCAGGTGAGAAACTCAGATTTTTGTTTATGTCAGACCTCACGTTTATGACGGTGTTGACGCCTATATCTTTATTGAAAAATATTACAGAGACAATAAGCATACCTTCGACAAGGTATTTAAATAGGTACGAATACGTATTCTATATGAATCATAATGATTGATTAAAACAAAAATAATATAGTGTTACATGGAAGAGGGAGGGCGGATTATGTTGATATTTCACAGATTGAAATATTTGGCTTTAAAACCATTAACTTTTACAATATTCACAAGAAATAAAGAAATAAATTGATCTATAATACCCATATCACCCATATTTGTCATTATATCTACCATTAAAAGAAACCTAATCTTGTGTATCAAATCCGATTTCCTTCTTTTAGTCTTGGAAATCTGTGATAAAATATCCGCAATATTACTTAATCGCATTGTTTAGGTACCTTACTTTTTATGCATTTTGATTAAATCAAGATATTTGCAGCTGACGTTGAATAGGTAATACTATACATATATGAATGTAAAATTGACTTGCTAAGCGTGAAAGATGAAACCACTGATGTCCTTATTAGATTTAAGATTTTTACGTTGCTTCCTGCACAGACCTTATCAGTAAGACATTAGCATTACAATGGCATGGCATCATGTTTTTAATGCAATCGAGACTTTAAAGTAATATGTAAATCTACACCTATGTCAACTTTTCAATTTATCTATATTAGCGACAAAATTCGATAAGTATCTAGTTCAAATTTTTATCGCAGAGGTTAATTAAAAAACAACACAAAAAAATAAGGGACTTTAGACGCTAGTATAAACACGCTCTATTACTAATAGTTACGTAATTTTCCTAAAAACCTGACACCGGTATTAGGCCTTCAAATCCTGCCTCGGACACCAGTGCACTGTATATTATAAATCGCTGGCTAGCACTTTTTCTTTATAATAAGTAATCCTAACTTATTTCAATTTATAACTTATAAATCCGGGATAAAATTATTTGTAATCTTAACTCCAGGTGAATGTCGACCTGGACCTGGAGATTGTGCAGTCGCTCCAAATCGGTCATGGCGGCTGGACGGACGGCATGTTCGAGTGCCTCGGCACCACCGGCACCGTCGTCGGCATCGACGAGGACCACGACATCGTCGTCACGTACCCCAGTGGCAACCGGTGGACGTTCAACCCAGCTGTCTTAACTAAGGTATACATTGTAGGCTAGGTTAGGTTACGGAAGGATGCTATGTCAGAGTGCCGTAGGACGACCGTCACAGTTGTCGGCATCGACGAGAACCATGACATCATCGTCACGTAGGTACCCCAGCGGCAACCGGTGGACGTTCAACCCAGCTGTCTTAACTAAGGTATACATTGTAGGCTAGGTTAGGTTAAGGTAGGATGATATGTCAGAGTGCCGTAGGACGACCGTCACAGTTGTCGGCATCGACGAGGACCACGACATCGTCGTCACGTACCCCAGCGGCAACCGGTGGACGTTCAACCCAGCTGTCTTAACTAAGGTATACATTGTAGGCTAGGTTAGGTTAAGGTAGGATGATATGTCAGAGTGCCGTAGGACGACCGTCACAGTTGTCGGCATCGACGAGGACCACGACATCGTCGTCACGTACCCCAGCGGCAACCGGTGGACGTTCAACCCAGCTGTCTTAACTAAGGTATACATTGAAGGCCAGGTTAGGTTAAGAAATGATGGTATGTCAGAGTGCCGTAGGACGACCGTCACAGTTGTCGGCATCGACGGGAACCATGACATCATCGTCACGTATCCCAGCGGCAACCGGTGGACGTTCAACCCAGCTGTCTTAACTAAGGTATACATTGCAGGCCAGGTTAGGTTAATAATGGATGCTATGTCAGAGTGCCGTAGGACGACCGTCCCAGTTGTCGGCATCGACGGGAACCATGACATCATCGTCACGTATCCCAGCGGCAACCGGTGGACGTTCAACCCAGCTGTCTTAACTAAGGTATACATAGAAGGCCAGTTTAGGTTAAGGAAGGATGGTATGTCAGAGTGCCGTAAGACGACCGTCATAGTTGTCGGCATCGACGAGAACCATGACATCATCGTCACGGCAACCGGTGGACATTCAACCCCGTTTTCTTAACTAAGATATTGTGGGCTAGGAGTTAAGAAAGGCCGGTATGTTAGAGTGCCGTGGCACCGCCGGCACCGTTGACCACGATAGGACCACGACATATCCCAGAAGTTACCATTGGACATTACACTGCTGTATTAACTAAGGTATAGTTAGGTTAAAAAAGAATGGCATGTTCATGATAATGATAAACTATTCTTATTGTAAAAATAGTGCAAATAAATATTAACATAAAGTAACCTGATCAGTCCCTTAAAAACTTAGTAATACAGTTTACTTAAACGCCGGGCGGGCTGGAGCGCGCCCGCTGTTTCAGCCGCGGCTTCACGTAACTTAATGCTTCAATTAAGTCAACATTCTCCATATTATAAAACAACATTAATAAGCTGTAATTGTAATTATTTCATTTCATAGTGAAAAGTAGAATGTACAATTCGTCCATGAAACTCATTTTACACAACTAAACCCGTCCTGGATCGGTTGGATAAACGCTTCGCGTAAAATAGTGCGTTTTATGAACCCCTGACACAAAAAGAGGGGTGTTATAAGTTTGACCGCTATGTTTCTTTATCTGTCGCAACGTGTTCTTAAACGGGTGGACCGATTTTAACTTTTTCTCGTATTTAAAAGCGTAGACAATGTAGACATGACATTTTGCACTTTCTACCGAGGTATTACTATGTGCTTTTCATGCCTAATGTAAGGAAATTTTCCTTCCCGCCTTTTAAATTTTTACTTTTTTAATCATGCTTTTTTACACATACTAACATAAAAAACGCTTACAATCGCAAAAATACACATTTACTGAGCGAATTTGACGTTTTAATTTTTTTATTAAACGCTCAAATGTAATGTTGCTCTCATATTTTTTTTTCTTTTTGCGTAAAGGACTAGTTTCCAGGCCATAAATGTAAAAAAAAAGAAATATATTTTTTAAAGAGTTACTAATGTCAAAAATAATCAACCAATAGCAGAGTAGAAAGTAAAAAAAGGCTGCAAAACACTACACTGTACTTTGCAAATCTACATTATGTTTTTGAATAGTGCTACTAAGAGCAACTTTCTACTGTCATTTCAATCCATCTTTGACCATATTTCCGAGCAGTTGCGTGAAAAATGTTATATCTATTCGATTATGCGATTGTGATGACAATGTGTGACGCGCAGGTGTGCAGCGGCGCGATGAGCGCGTCGGCGTCGGGCGGCGGCGCGGCGGGCGGCTTCGCGGTGGGCGACCTGGTGCAGGTGTGCGCCGACCAGGAGCGGGTCAAGGCGCTGCAGCGCGGCCACGGCGAGTGGGCCGAGGCCATGGCGCCGGTGAGTGCCGCCACTCTTACTTCGCGGTGGGCGACCTGGTGCAGGTGTGCGCCGACCAGGAGCGGGTCAAGGCGCTGCAGCGCGGCCACGGCGAGTGGGCCGAGGCCATGGCGCCGGTGAGTGCCGCCACTCTTACTTCGCGGTGGGCGACCTGGTGCAGGTGTGCGCCGACCAGGAGCGGGTCAAGGCGCTGCAGCGCGGCCACGGCGAGTGGGCCGAGGCCATGGCGCCGGTGAGTGCCGCCACTCTTACTTCGCGGTGGGCGACCTGGTGCAGGTGTGCGCCGACCAGGAGCGGGTCAAGGCGCTGCAGCGCGGCCACGGCGAGTGGGCCGAGGCCATGGCGCCGGTGAGTGCCGCCACTCTTACTTCGCGGTGGGCGACCTGGTGCAGGTGTGCGCCGACCAGGAGCGGGTCAAGGCGCTGCAGCGCGGCCACGGCGAGTGGGCCGAGGCCATGGCGCCGGTGAGTGCCGCCACTCTTACTTCGCGGTGGGCGACCTGGTGCAGGTGTGCGCCGACCAGGAGCGGGTCAAGGCGCTGCAGCGCGGCCACGGCGAGTGGGCCGAGGCCATGGCGCCGGTGAGTGCCGCCACTCTTACTTCGCGGTGGGCGACCTGGTGCAGGTGTGCGCCGACCAGGAGCGGGTCAAGGCGCTGCAGCGCGGCCACGGCGAGTGGGCCGAGGCCATGGCGCCGGTGAGTGCCGCCACTCTTACTTCGCGGTGGGCGACCTGGTGCAGGTGTGCGCCGACCAGGAGCGGGTCAAGGCGCTGCAGCGCGGCCACGGCGAGTGGGCCGAGGCCATGGCGCCGGTGAGTGCCGCCACTCTTACTTCGCGGTGGGCGACCTGGTGCAGGTGTGCGCCGACCAGGAGCGGGTCAAGGCGCTGCAGCGCGGCCACGGCGAGTGGGCCGAGGCCATGGCGCCGGTGAGTGCCGCCACTTTTGGGGTTGTTTAACTGGAATATTGGTACTGCACTGGGCTAGTGATCCATTGGTTGTGGGTTAGAGTCCCGCTGCGAGTCAATTTTTTTCTTTCGATTTAAATGCCAGTGGGGAAAAATACCCGCGATCTGAGCCATTCTTTGTTTTACCGCCCTGGGTACGTAATATACTATTACGTCTTCATCTGGGTGTAAAGTGCGATTTTCGTTGGAAAAGCGTGTTGACGCCCTCGGGCGGTATATTTCTCTTACCGCCCAGTGTGACGTAAAAAACATTGTAAGCTTTTATGGTACATACTTAAAATATTATTTTTTTCCAATAAAGTAAGGAATTTTAGGTGTTCTAACATTAACGTATGCGGAGTGAAATTTGGACAAAGTGCAATGTTGTTTTAAATAAAAAAAACACCATGATTTTTTTAAATAGTTATGTTTTTATAATAAAGTACCTAATAATGATTAATGTAAAAAAAAGTTTACTACCATGCGAGATGCTTTACGGTAGTTCTGAGGAACTTTGTCCATCGCTGTCGAAAACATAGATGTGGGCATTTTATTCAACTCCAATTTTATTTTACGAATCAAGCTTTGCACATTTTTGGACCGAAAATTATCGCAATATACTCGCCTCTTCAGATTTGCCCAAAAATCTTCAATAGGGCGAAGTTGCGGAACATTAGGTGGATTTGATGTCTTCGGTACGTATGGGGTGTTTAGCTCCGCCATTTTGCTAAGTGTTTTTTTGGAATAATAGCTTGAGGCTAAGTCTGGCCAAAACACAACATTTTCTCCTCTATGACTCGTATTTATGAAATCTCGCACTAATGACAAACAACGCTCTATGTAGCGATCGGCGTTCACAGCTAAACCTGATTCAAAGAACACCGGTTTGGACATTCCGCGTTCCTGATGGCAAGCCATAGCAAAACTTTTTTAGGAAACTTGGTATGCTCAATATATTTCACGTTCTCATCAGTTGGACCATTGGTCTTCTCAAAATAGTAATTGCCTTGCCACTAGTTTCCATCTAACGTGAAATATGACTCGTCATCCATGACGCAAGTCACATTGTTTTTGGCGTAAAATATTTCTTTGACCAATTTACGCAGCCGTATTTTCTGAGTGGATTTTTGATTTTCGGAGACGGTGGATTTAAATTTTCTACACCGCTTATCGATGCCCATGTCTTTAAGATATTTTTTGACAGTTTTTCGTCACATTTAAATTTTCTTCCGAGCTCTCTGTAAGATTTAGCAACACGGCCGGCGGTAATTTTCTTTAGTCGAGCTCTCTCAGAAAACTTGCTCAAGCTGGGATAGTTTCCAGAACCAGGCTTTCTAGCAGTGGTTGTTTTTAAGGTAAAAGACGCTAAAATATTATAAATAATGCTTCGACTCTCACCCATTTGTACAAAATGTTCCACCACCTTCGATTTCGGCCATAGGGGATGTATACTGTAGAAATTACATACAGTTTTACGACGGCGTTCTTGGTTATTTACCATAATTACAAAATCAAATATCCAATCCTTATGAAACTTACCAGATTGATTGACAGATATATAGACTTGATATTAACATACACACATATTTTTTTTAGATTTTTGTTTTTTACATTTTATATATTCAAACTTTGTCCAAATTTCACTCCGCATACGTTAATGTATCTATTTATTAATAGATCCTTAACACTTGTTACAGACTCTCGGCAAAATTGGTCGAGTGCAGCAGATCTACCACGACAACGACCTGAAGGTGGAGGTGTGCAATACTTCGTGGACCTACAATCCTAACGCTGTCACTAAAGTCTCCTCAATTGGTACCATTCCGGAAAACTCTTCAGGTAATTTTTGTATTTAAACTTTCGTGAGACATATTATATAAATTAAAGATAAACACGGTTCTACTCACGTTTATTTAGTCACTCGCGCGACATGTTTCGGAGAACATAGGCCTCCATTTTCAAGCACTAAGAGAGGTGTCGGACCGCCCTCAACCGGTTTTGACATCAAGAGCGGCGCGAGCAGCGCGGCGCGCGTTAGTGCGCGACGGCACGGCAACGCGATCGGCGAACCGAACGGAAACTCAGCACTCTTAGTGCTTGAAAATGGAGGCCTATGTTCTCCGAAACATGTCGCGCGAGTGACTAAATAAACGTTGGTAGAACTGTGTTTATCTTTAATTTACTCTTCAGGTCATTTTAGTCACTAGACTGTCTTTACAGCCTTTAACACTTAACAGTAACACAGTCCTTAAAGTCCATAAAAAAATATGGATCCCATTGCATAATAATTTACAACTAATATTATTAGCGGAACTCTCTGTCTATTAAATGGAATTGGAAAGGGACTTCCGCTATAATTACAAGTTACAAGTTGTTATGCAATACGCCCCTGCATTGAGACTTCCACTAATATTACAAGTGAAAAGTAGTTACGCAACATGCACATAGTGTAGTGATGTGATAGTGAATGTTCTGCGCCATAGGCGAGCGCCTGTCGGCGCTCCTGAAGAAGCTGTTCGAGAGCCACGTGTCGGGCGACACGAGCGAGGAGCTGGTGAAGGCGGCCACTAACGGCGACGCCGCGCGCTGCGCCGACGTGCTGGCGCGCGCCGACGCGCCCGCCGACGTCAACGGCGTGTTCGGCGGACACACCGCGCTGCAGGTACCGCTGTACCCACTACCCGACACGAGCGAGGAGCGATGGTACTAAGTACCACGCGAGTGTAAAATGAGATTTTCCGTCACGCCGGGGGCTGTAAATCTCTCTTACCGCTCAGTGTGACGTAAAATGTTTTTTCACAGCAAAATAAATCTTTTTGGCGCCTTTTTTGTATACAATTAAAGTTTATTTTTCTCCCGAAATTACGCCAACCTATTCGAGACAGCTAAAAACACGCGAAGCCAACGTAATAAATAGTACATACTGAAGCATATTAATTGCATAGAAGGATGAGTATTGCTCGATTTGTTTCACTTCAACTTATAAAACGTGAAACTTATAATTAATTGGAGTGAAAGAGTAAGATGTACGTAATTTTCTAATTTCGAAGTTCGCGGTAGATCCTCTGTTATCTGTTTTGGCTATTAGGGCCTATGTATTCCTATATTATCGCCGATTCATTTTTTTGGTCTTCTCTGCAAATATCGTTATTTGTATGCAGCATTGTTTATGCGAAATTAAGACAATTTCTGAAACTAAATAAATTTTTATTTGTGTACGAAAATTGTAATATTCGAGGGCAGTTATTTGATTAAATCCAATTATGCAGTTTTTCTTGTCCCTAAAATCGATGAGTCCGGGTAATACGCAACCCAACAAATGACGACCCAGCAATTAGCGACCACTTTTTTGTACGCGGATTGATGGGTCCGCGTAAAAAACGTGGCTTCGATTTGCTGCCCCGTAACATGTTTGTACGGACCGAGAATGTGCATTGACTACCCAGCAATCAGCGTCCATTCAGGTGACACGAATTATTGGTCGCGCATTCTCGGCCCGTACCAACATTTAGCGACCCCGAAATACTCAACCCATCATTGACGACCCAACAATCGGCGACCAAGTGTTTTCTAGAATAGTTTCATATCAAAACGTTGGTTTTGGCTGTTTGTTGGCGGTTAACCTAACACACTCCTCCTCGCTTCGCTCGTCGTCGCACCTATCTGGACTCTGTCACATATGATATTTCTGTGGCTTCCAATTGATGGGTCGTTAATTGTTGGGTCGCGCTTTATCAACCCGTACCAACAATGCACAACCCAACAATTCAAAGCCAAGGGACTCTGATTGTTGGCCGCGGATTGATGGGTCGAGCATTGTTGCCCTGTACAAAATGTGGCTTCGGATTGCTGTACCTTAACGCGTTTGTACGGACCGAGAATGCGCAACCCGAGAATTGACAACCCAACAATCCGTGTACATCGTGGTCGCCAATTGATGGGCTGTTCATTCCAGGGTCGAGCATTGATGGGTTGCGTTTTGATGGTCACCAAATCGATGACATGGTTCCTAAGAACAAATCTTTGTATGTATTATAGTTCCAGATTTCCCCATACTGACCAATTTGAATGAGACATAGTATTTCGGCTTCACTTTCGGCCGATTATCTATATGGGCGTAGCTATCTGTGCTTTATATATTTTAAAGTAGGCATGAAAAATATACCTCGGAATATGGCTTTTGTTTATATTGTAAGAAGTAAACATGGTTTACAGGGGTAATCAGGATTTTATAGTATGTTACTCAACAAGTTCTTCGGTCGTGCCGTTGATATAAAACGTTGGTGACAATGTCCTAAACTCTGTCGAGCTACTATGTAGCGTTTACGAGATGCTAAGCTGTAAAGCGGTAATTTTGTGCAAGTTCTTTCTTTTTCCGCTGGTTACCCGTAACAAAAGTTTAAATGTAGCGGGTTTGTGTTACAAATATAGTCGTAAGCATTATCTGTGTCAATACAAAGTAACTATTTGTTTGAAAAGATTCCGGTTGTATAAGGCCAAAATTATCTATGTACCTATACTGCCTCGTGGATTACATCTGAGCCCTGAGTGTAAGTTTTTAACTTAACTTTATGCCACGAACGCGTTTGCGTTTCCCATATAAATAACATTATCACTTACGCGTTCGTAAACGTTTTTTTACGTCAAAAGAAATTTACACTAGAGCCTCTGGTTATAGTAGGGTTCAGATGTTAAGTGAAAATCGTAGCCGAACAGAGACCAGACATTACGGACAGTATCAAGATGACAATCGATTATAAAAAATGTCAGTCGGAATGAAAATAATGTTTGCAAAAGATCACGAGACTTTACGTTAGAACTGTCATTTCGCTATAAATATTTTTTTGGTCCATGAACTGATATGATTAATTATGATGGCTGTCATTTTTTCGCTTATCGTGCCACGCGTCAGTTTCGTTCATCTTTTGGAAATTGCCAGACGAATAATCTTCGGCTGGTTACAAATTTGTATAGCACAGTTCGTTTTCCGCAACAGGCTGCAGCTCAGAACGGGCACCTGGAAGTGATCCGCGCGCTGGTAGAAGCGGGCGCGGACGCGGACGCGGAGGACCGCGACGGCGACCGCGCGGCGCACCACGCCGCGTTCGGCGACGAGCCGTCCGCGCTGCGCGCCCTGGCGGCGGCCGGCGCGGATCTGAACGCGCGGAACAGGCGCCGGCAGACTCCGCTCCACATAGCGGTTAACAAGGGGCACCTAGGCGTCGTACGGACGCTGTTGCAACTCGCTGTGCATCCGAGTCTGCAGGTCAGTTTTACACTTATATTTCTCTTTTAATAGGTTTAAAATGACACACGACGGAGACATATGGTTCCGATGAGCCAAAAGACTTTGACTGCTGACAAAGCCCTACATTTCAGCCGTGTGCAGTGCACTGCTGGACATAGACCTCCCACAAGTATGACTTGTTTCATCTTGGGGGTTGCCATAGCCGCCACGCTTGGCAGGCGGGTTGGCGACCGCAGCAGCTGTATGGGGTGGTGCTATTCTAGTTAGCCGGCATTACACGGCAACAACAACGGAACAAAGCCTCGCTCCCAGTGATTTCCACACCGAGCGGCCCTTTGCCGCCCGACGATATTAAAGAAGAAACTGCCATGGCTGCTCCCTGAAAGTCGCCGATAAAATAGCTTCCTAGAACCGTGATACACACTAAATAAAACTGGTAATACTTTCTTTTAACCAAACATCGACATGACTAGATATTTTTTGATAGGTGTCTTTATTTGAAAATCAGCATGCATCATAGCCGGTACCCTAATTGGCACGCGTTCGCTCGGTACATACGTGCCCTAGTTGACAAGCGGGCTCGCGCGATAACATCCAGTCTTGTTATTGGTCCATATTTGTACATGGGTCATTCCATGAGAATTGGGTAACTTTGAGTTTCAGAAATTTTAATAGTGAAATATATAACTTATTCTATACTTTTTGTAATATTGGATAAATATAAAGACAGCTTATTCCGTTCACTCGATTTGTTAGTGACCGCTACGTTGTTTATTATAGAAAATGATCATCATACGGCTCAAGTGTCAGTCCCTAGCCATGTCTCATTTACACATTTGAGATTATTATTATTTTTAAGTTTGTTTTTATGCTGAAATTACTAGTTTTTTTGTGTTAATATCAATTTACATTACATAATGCAACACCTTGTAAAAGTTTGATAGAAAAAAAAAAAATTATCATCGCAATTTTTGTGCACTAGAATTGTCATCAATAATTTATGTCAGTCTCTAGCCACTATTAAAATTTAAAAATAAGCAGCGCTCAAGCCAAAACCGTTATGTTACACCACATAATTTAAAAGTAATAACGTGAAGTTAGCCGAGGACACGACACGATCCGCCTTGGCCATCTTCTTGCCAGGGCGGTCGGCGTCTTTAGAGCGTACACACGTGCAGTTCCAGTCGCTTCAGTCCCTAGGTAAGATATTCAAGCTAAAGTAAAAGAGTTATTTTTCCCGTTACCTATTGCATGTTACTGTGTCGTGTGCATTGCTTTGGTAGTGCTTCTTTGGTTTCGCTACATATTTCTAACCAAAAGTTACACGCGATTTTGCTTGCATTTGTCAGTCCCTAGACCGTCAGTCCCTGGTTTTGTAACTGGCTAGGGACTGACGTTATGACTAGGGACTGACGATTATACCACTTGATTAATAACAAACACGATATATCGTACTGTACTGAGGTTTAAGTGGAATTTTCATAAATCGGGTCATGGTAAAGGAGCTCCGAATGGAGTTCGAGAGTCAAGAAATTGAGCAGCTTAAAATGGAGACATAACAACTCTATCCGATTTTTTCTGTGTGCTTCGTGAAAAGTGCCCAGGTATAAAAGTTGCTATTATTGAAGATACCGACACAGAAAGGGTAAATAATGTTTTCCTTAATAAACGATCCACCAAAAAGCATTTAAAGGAACTTTTCAGGTTCATGAAGTTACGGGTACTTAATACTTAAATTCCAGATATAATTATTATGAAATCTCTGTTGTTTCTGCGACGATGATGGTTGTGCTCATTTTAAATTAAGGAGTTTAGAATACGCAAGCAACATCAATCGCCTTTCTGTTTCAGTAGTTTTTACAAATTCTGAAGGTGGCGAGCCAGATGCCTTCACTAGTGGGCACCATAATCGTAAAACAAACTACAGTAAAGGAGATTACGTTTTAGATAAGTTACATATGAGAAAAAAATAATAGTGATAAGCTGAGATATGTCCAAAATATGATGAAGAAGATGATTTCTGGCTGTTGAACTAAACGAAAATGATGTCGCAGATGTTTTTTGTGAAGATGAAGGAGAGGCCAGTTCCGAACATAATTCGGAAATGAAAAACAGGATTAAAAAAATATATTAATATTTATGAGAACTAAACATTACCTTAAGCTCTATTTTGATATTCAAAACAATAATTAATTTAATATTTATGAGAAAAAAAAAGAGATTTATAGGTATGTTTTTTAAGAGATATTTTTATATTAATTTTAGAAGATTCTGTATGTTGTGAAGAAATAGAATGTACTGTTAAGTTTTGTTCATTTTAAAATATTAGAAAAATATTAATTATACAATTAAGACGGTGCTAAAATGCGTCAGATATCTTTACCTCACTTTAAATTTATCTCAATAGATATAAGTAATTATTAATATATGTTTGTCAGATTTTTTGATAGCTATACTTACAGAATAGTAGAAACTATTTGTTTTTACAAAAATGAATATTGATTTAATATAGCATTACATGTATTTTTATGATAAACTTTGGTTGCGTCAGTCCCTAGCCTAGACCGTCAGTCCCTAGAACGCTGATTTCATTAAAACGCGAATTTCTCCTTAAATAATTATTAAATCGACTCGCCCTTTTGGCTATATATTATTTGGTGTTACATTAGTCCAATAGATGAAAAAGTTAGTCATTAGCGTACAAAAAACTGCTCTTGCAAAATGTGTCCAATAGTTACCCAACTTTCATGGAATGACCCACATACAGGAGAGCCGTTGATACATACATTCATTATTGACTGCTCGAAAATACTTTTTTCTAATTTTCTACATTATTTAACATAATCGAATTTAAATAAGTGGCAGTGCCGTAAAGTACTCATTGAATTACACTTGATAATGCCAGTCGCATTTTAATTGCTAATGGTAGTTGTCATAGTCGCCACGCTTGGCAGACGGGTTGGCGACAGCAGTAGGCAGCTATTGCGAAATGCTGATGAGAGTTCAAAACGACGGGATGAAGTTTAAATTAGAATACGCGATACAATCGGTTTTGGTTGTTTTATTTCATGAGTAATTATCGCGGTAACCAAAGACAATATTTACATATTATTACCTCTGAAGTGCGACAATGTCTTCGTGGACTCTGTGAAACTGGTGAAAGACAATAAGCGTAATCCATGTACGAGGGTAATTCCCGATTTAGTTGTAACATGTACCGAAATTTATGAAATCCGAATGCGACTCATCCATTCATGTTTGATTTTAGGACATATTTTTCGATTTGGTCGTTATTTGAAAATCAACATGCATTATAAGCTGCCTTCCCTAATTGGCGCGCGTTCGTTTGGTGCCTAAATACGTGCCCTAGTTGACAAGCGGGCCCGTGCGATGTCACCCAGTCTTATGTACATATGACAGAGCATATGTCTCTATTTGTAGCTAAGGGGCGCAATTACGCATCCTTTCGACAACTTTGAATTCAGAAGCTTTGAATGTACACAATATTTACAGGAGAACACTGATTTAAACATTAAAAGTTTTTAAACATTATTACTGTAAAAATCCTTTTTGCATATCGTCTGTTTATGGTAGAAAAGTTCTTAAAATCTTTGAAGCTGCAGTTAACGGTTTCAATTGTATTGTGTTGTACATATTATATATTGTACTTAATTCATGCTAGCAAATTTTACAGCATACACCAACACGCATTCATGCATGTAACTTAAATACATATTGCTTAATTATAATTATAGATACCGATAAGTGTGGCCAGCCATCTTAATTATATTCAGTTACTTTGTTTCGTGTCATACATACCCTTATATATTTACTATTTATTCAAACAAAACATAGGCAAGTACTTAACTTTTATTATTATGTATCCACTCTAAAGTCGTTAAATTACAAGTTTGTCATTTGTTATAAAACGGCTTATGCCTATAAAAGTTTTGCCGAGGGCGCACACCGAACTAAATTAAACCCGAGGACGGATTAATTACTGAACGTGGCTCGTTTTATATAAAGGGACCTATTAACAGTTACTAAATACGAAAATGTACTTTACATATTAGTGCTAACCGCCGCTACACCTACATGAAACGGAAACTTGAATTTAAATGTTATGTTGTACGAGTATTTAACACGCGAACTTAGTATTTCATTCAACTCAAATATTATGACTACAACGTTTAAGTTAAATCACTCTTAAATTGTTTCATAATTGTTATGTGTTTATTTAGAAACTAGGTATATCAGGGTTAGAGTTTAGTTACTTGAAACCCGTGTAATATCCGTCTTTAAAAAGCTTTTATGTTATTTTAAGCTCTAACGGGTTGGCCCGGGACTGAAAGTTTTAACGAGTACCTACATTTTAGCGCTCACATTTGTAGTTAAACAAAAATGTAAAACGTGATAATTCATATTGGTCTTTGTGTAAACTACTAAATTAATTCACGGCATATTTCAATATTCGTCTAATGCTATATGTAGCATTAGACGAATATTGTAAATTGTTGCGGTATTTCGATTCGTTCAACTTACCAAGCGAGAATAAGTATAAATGAGTGCGGCGTCATGATCTTATCTACTTTTATAACGTTGATTACTTCCGTCCATTCATACCTCTGTAATCCGGTGTAAGTATCTCAGAAATGTTAGTGCGTCCGGTTAGACATGTGCCAGAGACAAATAAATAGACAGAGACTGGTAATCGGTATTCAATGCTCACTATCTCTTCAGTGTTGATGTTGGTGTTTGCTATTTTGTTGTCATAATGTCGCTACTATTTTTAAAACCATTTATCTATTCAAGAAAAAACTAATAGATCATGTCGCTATTCACTTACATTAAACAGACGTGCCGATATGAAACTTTAACAATATATAGCAATGGCGGCCGGTCATATATTTTTTCAGGCAAGCCGGAGCCATATTGGATCTAACCTTTCATTTTGTCCATGAGTCGAAGGTAAACTGCCCAATTCTATGAAAATTAGTCAATACAGTCCCCAATAAATAACTGTGTATTTAAACAAGTCTTTACAATGTCACAGTCACCCACCACAACCAAAGTGCCCAAATATATCAGTACACATCTTTATTTGTACAGCAGTAAGGATGTTTTACGATATATTTAGCCACTTTGACTGTTATTAACTGATGATGCTGACATTGCTGACTGCACATTACATAAATCAGCATCATGAGTCATGAGTCATTTGATTTTTTACAATATACCGGTACAATCTAATCCAGCCGCCCACATCCTTCGGGGGCCTGGATTACAGTTGCGAATTAAAAAGAAATGGCACATTACAGGCAGTTTTAGGCTTGGAGTTATCGAAGTTGTATAAGATATGAGTTTTATACGCAATAATTAAAAATGTTAAAGATGGTGGTTAACAGTCTGTATTTATTAACTTCACCGGTCGGCATTAATCCTCGTCTCATCCACCGCGGTACCGCCATGCCGTTTCCCGGGACCCGTGTCTCTTGGACTTTTAATCTAGGCTCGAGTTTCTCTGTAATGAGTGTTGCGACGCTCTCAGACATGCGGTCGCTGTAATTGCCAAACTTTGCCCCATTCTTGGCGCCCTGCCCCTCTAACCTTCAGTTGTCACGCTCCATTGTTCTCTTGGTAACGCGTGCGTTAGATGCCTTTACGATACTAACGTAAATTATAACTTAAGCAGGTGATGTTGTTATTACGTAGGTTGCTTATAGTCTGCATTAAAATTCGGCACGTTATAAACCACATTTTGAAGGCCACAAAAATATATGTCTGTCTTAAGCTATTAAGTACTAGAGAGAATATAGTTATAAACGTTTGTAAATTTATGCCCCGTGGTATTCATAAAATTTATCGTTACCTACGGAAATCTGATTTTTAGGGCGTTCTTCTATCTAATACTACTGCACGTGACATTGGCGGGTATAGTAGAACCTTTACAAAGAGTAGTAAAATCGTTATAAAGTGTATCTCTGACATGTTTATACTGTTACATTACTCTACTGTATCACAGACTGTATATTGTTTTAATAACTGAATAATCATCGTACATGGTTAGGTTCTCGTCTAGGCACAACTCGTACTCGTACATCTATAACGCAATTTCTCGTAGTTGTATGAGAAGGAGTCGGTTTAATTCAGTTAGTTAAATTCAGTGTTTCAAACAAACGCTTCGCTTGGCATGTCTAGGAACGCTGATTAACTAAGAAGCGCTGTGGTTCTATTAAGCTCAAGCCTTCGTAGATATTCTAAGCGACTAGAAATTATCGGCGAAACCTTTCCGGCTCCTTTGTCACCGAAGCTAATGCACAATCGTCGAGTCTAATTATAAATATTAAACAGCATTGTTTCAATGAATTTTCTAGAA
Organism: Grapholita molesta; assembly: GCA_022674325.2. Taxonomy (NCBI): domain Eukaryota; kingdom Metazoa; phylum Arthropoda; class Insecta; order Lepidoptera; family Tortricidae; genus Grapholita; species Grapholita molesta. The sequence goes on along the minus strand of CP053124.2, from coordinate 12,654,170 downwards.
GATTAATTACCTCAAACAATTTCGAAATTAGGAATTTCTTAATTGACTCCGGTATTCCTGCTGTGAACTTTCTCTAAAATCTTTGTTTAATGAAATAACTATCACGGCGAGCTAGCGGCATATTGAAACGCAATTGGGCGTAAAGCTATTTAAATCTGAATAGGGCATTGTGAAGGCGCGTCACCTTGATTCAGGGATGGCGGCGTCTCGTACTTATTAAGTTAGAGTGCCGTCGCCTTCGCCTCCGACCACAGACTTTACAACTAGATGGACCATACAAGCATACACGCCGGTCACCACACAATGGCGCTCATCTCTCAATATGAAAACGTGAAAGCTAATCTATTTGCGACCACTTTTACCATTTCATACGGTTGTAAATAAAAATAAACATGCAAAGTAGTTCTAAAGGGAGAACATAAGCTGTTGTAGCTATAGTTGCAACTGCGAAGTTAAGTTTATAAGTAAAGCAGCAGCTATGTCCGTTGACCACGAGTCACTGTGGCGCTTCTCAATGCGATATCTGGTCGGTAGTCTGCCGCGCAGCCTCGCCCGACCGCGCCGGCCGCTGCCGCCGGGCACTCTTACAATCAACCTTAACGGGCTAAATACCCTCCTCGCGACTGTTTGTACCTCACTGCCTACACCACTCTTCTTCATAGACCTACCTACAGCTACAGCTCTGTTCAACGTTTTTATTCTTCATTCGTTAAAATGTTGGGTTATAATCTCGTCTTTTGACGCACTAAAGCGAAGATGTCTCAAGAATAATTTACAGATCTTTTTTCAAAATTAAGTTAGAAGTGTGCGGGTAGGAAGTTTGTCTTGTAAAACGTCTTGTAGTGTCTGGATTACAGATTAGATTAAAAACGGAGCAAGCAACATGCAGCCTTACTTAATTAGGTGAGCGTGGTATGCAAAAGTTTCATCGAATTGGAATATACTTGAATTGGCCGTTTGTTGCTGAATACAAAAGGAATTTTAATAGAATTACATTCCGTAGGTTCGGCTACGTAGTAGCAAGCTCTACAAACGCCAAGCGTAGCACAAAGCTCTTCGATCTGCGATACTTCTACGTGGCGTTGATACTTGCTATTTACTTTTGGTGAAGATTTCTGTATACCTCCCTATACGCTTCGGCTTAGCCGTGAAGTAAAAGACGGTGCCAGAAGTCAGCAAAGGCGCCTGTTACGTAAATATCTGTTGGGCGTGTAGCGGACTGGACGGAATACGCGATGAGGGGCGCCGTGTTCTTCTAACTATACGTTAGAAAGAATTGGCGTAACTTATGTTTAAAATTTATGTACGTGGTGTAAAACTTTATGGCACTGGCGTGAGAGCCGTTTTTTAAAAATAAAGTAGGTTTATTTTATAAAATGAGTACTTCATTTGTTCGAGATAGGTGATAAAAGTTAAGTGGGTGACATAAAAGTAGCTTAGGTCTTATGCTAAGCCAAATAAATGGAGGTTGCTTGCACTAGAGAATTTTATATACTGCGTTTATGATACTAACATTATAAAATGATGTCCCTTGAACAATTTATATTCGTATGCAAAGGGTTGTCTACAATATTGATATCTCATAGGTTCGAACCTTTCCTTACAGATCTTAGTTACTCGCATGGTGTACTAAATATGTAACTTACGAGTATGGAATGAGGATTTTGCACACTACCTATATGTACTAAATTCTGTTGTTATTAGGTGTATTAATTTTAACTAACGCGTGTCAATGTAAAAGCTTTTAAGTTAAGAACAAAGACACTAGACAAAGCCTGGTAAATTTTATATTTGTTGCAAATGTTAACTTTGTGGCAATATTGTTACATTGGTTACGAAAGAAATAAATCGTAACAAGCTTCCGTCCGCATCCTTTTTCCGCGTAGAAGCAGTTAAAACTTTAAATTTCGAATAATATTTTCTCAGTTATTCTTTGTCATATTCAAAAAAATTGTGTATTAAATATTTAAACGATACATGGATATGTTAATATGGACGAAAACGACGAGTTATGTCACGGACAAAACTCAGGATTACGCATTTTCTATAAAAATAACATAAGTTCAAACGTTAGCAAACAGTGGACAGATACCTACACAATTGGTCAAATACCGCTACTCATCAACGATTGCCAAGAAATCTTATATTGTTCTATGTAATGCACTGTACTAATTTCGTTACTGTTTACTGCACCGCAAAAAGCGGGCATATAACTCATTTTAGCATGTTTCGGAGTTTAACAATATTCTAAGCAAATGGTGCAGTGTAGATTGCGGTGTTGCGATTCCATGTCGCACTATTTCGACAACGGAGATCATTGTACTTGTTTTTAAAATTCCGTAATTATCTAAACAAATGGGCTCGGATAATATTAAATACTTTATGAAAGTGAGGCTTGTATAGATTGAGTCGTTTTTAAGTTATTGAAAACCTTGATCAATGCATATCTACTTAATTACAATTAGTATCCAATATAAACCCGCCTGTTGTGAGGAACAAGCTAAGCAGAAACCAACCAAAGCAACTTATTTATAGATATTAATTTTGTTCTGGATTATTGGAATGCGAAGGTCATACTCACGATATTACTTGTGGTGTTTCTTGTCCCAAGTCAGAGAATGTATTCTCACAATATATCTCCCCTAAACTTGTAGACCTATAACTCATTGAGGCCTTTTCTAGAGTTAAACAACATTATAAGCAAACAGTGCGAGGCCGCTTGCCACCAAACGGAAATTCACAGCCCTTCCATTTCTGGTTATGCGTCGATTTATATTCTGCGCCCACTCGCCGTCTGAGAAATCTCATGTTGGAGGTGCTCTTTCAATTTGAATCGGAACACTCGGATCGGGGAATAATGTATTTCGATATCGACCCTCCGCTCGGAACGGATCCTCCTGTTTATCGCCGCGCTCATTTATTCGGGCGTCGTCGCGCCTTTATTTTTTCAACACAAACTCGGTGTCGCGCTGTTTATCCTCTGCGCGATACTATTAGCAGGGTCTTTGTTTTGAGACGCAGCGAGATTGCGTCGCTCTGACTGAAGGATAATTGAATTGTCACATAATACTACGGCCTACCTACTTCTTGTTCAGGCTTGTTATAATTTTTGTGCGGTAAATAAGAAGCGCGTCTGCGTTTAATAATACGTACTATCAATCACTTTCTCTTCGGTACAGCTTAAATTTATACGTCAGGCTTTGTAGACGTGTTCTATAAATGCTATACTCTGATTTTATGTGCAGGTAAAAGGCCACTTAGGAAAGTCGATTGTTGCAAAGCCCGGGTCCAAGTTTTCCATGCTATCGTCTAAGCAGGAGGAAGAACTACATTTCCTCCTAGTCGCCTTTGTCGGGCAATTGAACGGCGGCGCATACATTGTCGTGCGGCGGCCACCTTGGCAAGTACCCAGGTGGGTGAATCGATGTTGCTGTTTTAGATAGGCTGTAATAAATTCTACACTCACTTTGTCGTTTCTATTTACATCTAAAATAATATGGATATTTCATGTTAAACCTTATAATTAAATGCTAATAGGATAGCAATAAAGCGGCTTGAATAAAATTAAAATTATGCAGCAATATTTTTTACATTCCGTAAACATATTACGCGTATTACTAAGTATTCAAATTGAAGATGATATAACTAGTAATAAGGGTAAAGCGCCGCTTGTGAGGCGAGTTTGTTTGTTTTCTCATCTAGCATTCGAGTCGCGACGCGGACATCCTCCGGGCCCTCAGCCCGCGCCCTGCTCCTTCTATTCCGAGGACTATTTACGCCGTTTTGTTTGATAATCTGCTATTGTTTCGTAGCGCTACGCGGCATCCCTGTGAGAATTATGATGCGAGCTATCTTTTGAGAACGTGTATTGCGTGCGAATATCTAATGGTCATGTTATATTTCTTGCCCATTGCAATCGATTGACGTAAATAGCTGGGTTTTCATATTTTAGTATAAATTCTGTATGTTTTTGTGATCTTTAATATTGTTTCGAATATATTTGTTACTAAGCTTTGTAACGTTACCTTTGCATGAAAAATGTCTCCGATCTTTTCGAGTTACATAGCCATTTCATTTCCGTTTATATGCCTATTTGTATTCTCTCTTCTTTCGTGGCTAGAGAAATCTCTATACTAAGACGTTCTTTCAATTTGAATCGGAACGGCCGAATTGGGGAATAATTTATTTGGAAAGCGACCTTTTTATTCAGTACATCTCTCTATGGTTAACGTCCGTTGGGTATTTTCCTTGTTTTTGTTAGCCATATTTCTTCACAATTTTTAACCTAAGTTTATGTGGGTCGTAATCCGAAGCCATTTTTCACCGGGTACTATAATATTAATGCAAATGCTATTCTAATTTTTCCTAAAACAACATCATAGGCGAGCTTACTTGCGTTTCTTTTTTCTTTTAATGTAGGTTAGCTAGCATTGTACGATGTTACTGCTATCATAATTATAAATGTTGTTACGAACTGACATCTACATAGAACGGCTGTTGTACTAGTGTAATTTAATTCTGGCAGGCTTGGATTAGATATTCGGTTGGTGTGTGTGTAGGGGCGTAGCTCGGAGGCTGTGGGCTGCTGACATTGCATTAAAAGGAGGAGCGTGACCGTCTGCGCATTGCCCGGCTCTGGCTTAGATTTGTTCGTCGCTTCGACTCAAGCGTCTTATTGAAATCTAATTTTCGCTAATCCCCGGAATGATTCAAGCTTGCAAGGAGGCATTAATATTAATATTGTTGTTGTCTAGTGAAATGTGCTTTCCTTTTAGTCTGTAGAAAAAATTTCAGCTTCGGCGAACACAATAAATTTTAACGAACTGTACTTTAAAGAAAATCACTAAGGAAAAGCTCTATGTTTACCGATTGTTACAATTTCTACTAAGGAAAAACAAATAGCCATTGTACTATTGCCGGTCTCAGGCGATTAATTAAACATTGATTGCGAGTCTATCGACAACGCTCTCGTTAAAGCGAAAGCTTTCAGGGATTAGTCAAATAGGGGTGTTGTGTTTTTGCAAACGTTATATTGTGGTGATTGGTTTAATCTGGTGACGGCGCGACGGCGTGGCGTGTTCGGAGCAGGACGTATGACAGGCGCTTAATTCACCCGCGGCGTTGCGTGCCGCTGCCGCCCAGAGCGGTCTTGCGGCGCGAGGCGCTACAGTCTGATTTATGTTATTTGCACGTAAAGCGGAATTAATGGCTTTATTACTCTTCTCTGTTTGCTGATCTCGGAGGCTGACGCCCGCCGCGCGGCGTTCGCCTTGGCTGCGACAAGTGCTTTTGAATGAGTGAACCGAGCAAACGCATAATTTATTACGGTCTCCGCTAATCCTGGAGAGTAGCTGGTTTGCAATTCTTCAAGATTAGGTTTACTATAAGATTTTGAGTAAAAAATAAACGGGCTTTAATGGAAAGGATTTATTTTGGACATAAACAACTTTCAGTTAGTAACTATGTTGGTTATTAAGATGGAATTAGAAAAACGCGCTCAATTTTAGCATGAAAGTTTTTATGAAGTACCATCGGCCGATAAACGTATCGGTAGACAAACTGGCGGAAGGACAGATAAAGATTTGTTATAACTGTTATAAGAGTAACGATCCGTTCGTAAACTTTCGGCATTTTATGGTTAATTTATACTTATTACTTATTGATTCAACTTCCTAAGATACACCTTTTTCTCTTAAAGGTACATGTAAATCACGCTTCCAAAACAAATTAATATAACTAGGTATGTTTATGTTTATGCAGGTAAAAGTTCGCCTGCCAACTGGTTACTTGATATTTAACAAGTCTCCTATTATTACATTCTCATATACACTGACAAGCCTCGGTACGCGTGGGTTCGCCAGGGTGTGCCGATTCTATTACGCCCTTTTATATGAGCCGAGCATCGCGCCATTGAACGATTTTCGAGAAAACACGAAAACTTCTAAGATCCATAATATAAAAAGGTTGATAACTTGGCTCGGGGCTAGGGTTTCATTACAGAACATCATAATTCTTGTGTGAGTAATATCGCGCGGCACACACTTGCCCTCCCGTATTATGTCTAACATTGAACACCTCATACAGACTGCGTATAATGACGCGTAATAACTTTCATTTTTACGCATATAGACGGGTTAGAGACTGTATCAAAGTTTTCAGTAGGCATATTCCGGTTCAGGGGAAAACCTAACACATATCAAAGAATAATAATTTAGTTGGCGCGGTTTTCAGGCGCCTGAAACATGTTTATAGGTCGTATCAAGCCACCAGCAATCATATGGTCCTACTTACTGAAAAGTGAATACCCGTTTTCAGACCATTTCAGGCCTAGTTACACCGAATCACTCCAGAGCATGTGTGCACAGGACAGCCTGTACGTGGAAGCGAGTGCGACCATTATATCCGAACAGACTCGAATGTGTCCCAGGAACATTCCAGAAGGGAGAAAAAGACAGCCTATACGCGCGGTGGCGACGACACTAACTGATCATTTTTTCTCTGGAACAATCGAGAAATGTATGATACAGATCGCTATACGCGCGTTAGACAGAGAGGGCCATATTCGAGTACGGCCGGGAATGATATCTATACTGATCTGTTTACTGACCTGTGTACCTACTGTTAAGGTACTAGTACATTTATCGCACCAATATAAAAGAAGTACGGTAGCGGACTCGGAGAGTTTCGATTGCGATACCAAGCGACAAACATCGGAGTGCGAAAAATGATCTAAGTGATTTAGTGTTGTAGTGTGATTATTGAGTGAATCCAAGTTGTGTTAATAGTGATTCAGTCAGTTATAAGACAATAGTGCGCCTAATTGATTCAATTATTTTAACGTTACCAACGGCTATTTTCTACCTAACGAAGCCTATGGCTAAATTAGTATGGGAGCGCCAATGCATCACTGTTGACCTTATATGCTCCATCTAAATAAGTGATCTGTGACGTCTGGGCTGCACCCGCAGGTGAAAAATTCCAGCCCCGCCTCGTTGCGAGCTTAGTGTTTTATCTCGGCTTAGCGTTACGAGGATTTGTGGCTCGCTAAGTAAGGTTTTATGTCCCTGAAACGCTTGCAAGTTTGCTCCCCTGATAAAAATGTATCTTCGATACTTCGCTTAAATTAGCAAGTCTCATGGAATAAAATCTTTATCTCGGCTTTGTCTACATTAAAATGTTCGCCTTCCGTAGCATTCATTTGTGGTACAGTTTATAGTCCTACTCGTATTCTTCGTCTCCTTGCTTAAAGCCAATTAAAGAATTATTGTATCGAAAACATTTGAGAATAAACATAGCAAACCCTATCGGAAGCCTAAATTTAGGGTTCAATGGTATGCACACAAAAAACGTAAACGTTGTGGGAGCGAGTAAAGTAAAAATGGTGGTTATAGCAGTCATCGTTTGTGCCGAATGCGAAAGTGCAGTGAGCTAATGTGCTTAATGTAACATTAAACGAATGATGAATGCATTCTGAGCAAAGTCGGGGTTAGACCTAGTGGTATTCAAGTTCCAAAATATCATATTGATTTGATATTTATTTAACACCACTCCCGGCCGCATACCTCGCTTGAATGAATATAAAATTGTGGGCAAAATGCACTGAAAGTGGAACTTGGTCTATTAAATCGTGTTATGACTATTAAAGTTTGAATGCAGCACCTTCAGTGTCCCCGCTACGCCGGATTCAAGACTCGTAAATAACACGCCACGCGTCTTCCTGTCTTCTGCTTCCAGGAGCAAAACTTACGATTGTTCGCCTCGATATATTTCATCAAGATTTTAGTCAACGTCGAACAATACTTTTCCTACGTTAATACATTTATATTATCACGTGTGTTTATCTGAGGGGTAGACAGATGTTACGAATTTCTCCTTCCTATTCGGCCCATGCCCAGTGATAAAATTATACGAAAACAAGTATTTTATTAGTTCCGGAACTGGCCTTTTTGTTACTATTTATTTTTATTTCGTCTTATATTTAGATCGTCTTCTAATTTTCCAATGCGAACAAACAAATTGTCTCTTGTACTTATTGTAAATTTTCTCCTTTACCATTATTTCGCCTTCCCGTTCCGTCTCTACGTATACCAATTTCATATTTGCAATGTTATTCACATTTCTTCATTACTTTTACTTTGTTAGTTACGACGGATACGTGTTCGTACGTATCCGAATCACCTTGATTCAGGGATGGCGGCGTCTCGTACTTATTAAGTTAGAGTGCCGTCGCCTTCGCCTCCGACCACAGACTGTACAACTAGATGGACCATACAAGCATACACGCCGGTCACCACTCAATGGCGCTCACCTCTCAATATGAAAACGTGAAAGCTAATCTATTTGCGACCACTTTTACTATTTCTTACGGTTGTAAATAAAAATAAACATGCAAAATAGTTCTAAAGGGAGAACATAAGCTGTTGTAGCTAAAGTTGCAACTGCGAAGTTAAGTTTATAAGTAAAGCAGCAGCTATGTCCGTTGACCATGAGTCACTGTGGCGCTTCTCAATGCGATATCTGGTCGGTAGTCTGCCGCGCAGCCTCGCCCGACCGCGCCGGCCGCTGCCGCCGGGCACTCTCACAATCAACCTTAACGGGCTAAATACCCTCCTCGCGACTGTTTGTACCTCACTGCCTACACCACTCTTCTTAATAGACCTACCTACAGCTACAGCTCTGTTCAACGTTTTTATTCTTCATTCGTTAAAATGTTGGGTTATAATCTCGTCTTTTGACGCACTAAAGCGACATCTTTGTCAAGAATAATTTACAGATCTTTTTTCAAAATTAAGTTAGAAGTGTGCGGGTAGGATAGTTTGTCTTGTAAAACGTCTTGTAGTGTCTGGATTACAGATTAGATTAAAAACGGAGCAAGCAACATGCAGCCTTACTTAATTAGGTGAGCGTGGTATGCAAAAGTTTCATCGAATTGGAATATACTTGAATTGGCCGTTTGTTGCTGAATACAAAAGGAATTTTAATAGAATTACATTCCGTAGGTTCGGCTACGTAGTAGCAAGCTCTACAAACGCCAAGCGTAGCACAAAGCTCTTCGATCTGCGATACTTCTACGTGGCGTTGATACTTGCTATTTACTTTTGGTGAAGATTTCTGTATACCTCCCTATACGCTTCGGCTTAGCCGTGAAGTAAAAGACGGTGCCAGAAGTCAGCAAAGGCGCCTGTTACGTAAATATCTGTTGGGCGTGTAGCGGACTGGACGGAATACGCGATGAGGGGCGCCGTGTTCTTCTAACTATACGTTAGAAAGAATTGGCGTAACTTATGTTTAAAATTTATGTACGTGGTGTAAAACTTTATGGCACTGGCGTGAGAGCCGTTTTTTAAAAATAAAGTAGGTTTATTTTATAAAATGAGTACTTCATTTGTTCGAGATAGGTGATAAAAGTTAAGTGGGTGACATAAAAGTAGCTTAGGTCTTATGCTAAGCCAAATAAATGGAGGTTGCTTGCACTAGTGAATTTTATATGCTGCGTTTAGAATACTTACATTATAAAATGATGTCCCTTGAACAATTTATATTCGTATGCAAAGGGTTGTCTACAGTATTGATATCTCATAGGTTCGAACCTTTCCTTACAGACCTAGTTGCTCGCATGGTGTAGGAAATATGTAATTTACTAGTATGGAATGCGGATTGACTAAGTTGTGTTGTTATTAGGTATATTAATTTTAACTAACGATAGCGTGTCAATGTAAAAGCTTTTAAGTTAAGAACAAAGACACACAAACCTGAACAAAGCCTGGTAAATTTTATATTTGTTGCAAATGTTAACTTTGTGGCAATATTGTTACATTGGTTACGAAAGAATAAATCGTAATAAGCTTCCGTCCGCATCCTTTTTCCGCGTAGAAGCAGTTAAAACTTTAAATTTCGAATAATATTTTCTCAGTTATTCTTTGTCATATTCAAAAAAAATATGTATTAAATATTTAAACGATACATGGATATGTTAATATGGACGAAAACGACGAGTTATGTCACGGACAAAACTCAGGATTACGCATTTTCTAAACAAATAACAAGTTCAAACGTTAGCAAACAGTGGACAGATACCTACACAATTGGTCAAATACCGCTACTCATCAACAATTGCCAAGAAATCTTATATTGTTCTATGTAATGCACTGTACCAATTTCGTTACTGTTTACTGCACCGCAAAAAGCGGGCATATAACTCATTTTAGCATGTTTCGGAGTTTAACAATATTCTAAGCAAATGGTGCAGAGTAGATTCCGGTGGAAATGTTGCGATTCCATGTCGCACTATTTCGACAACGGAGATCATTGTACTTGTTTTTAAAATTCCGTAATTATCTAAAAAAATGGACTCGGATAATATTAAATACTTTATGAAAGTGAGGCTTGTATAGATTGAGTCGTTTTTAAGTTATTAAAAACATTGATCAATGCATATCTACTTAATTACAATTAGTATCCAATATAAACCCGCCTGTTGTGCCAAGCTAAGCAGAAGCCAAGCAAAGCAGATATTATCATCTTATTTATAGATATTAATTTTGTTCTGGATTATTGGAATGCGAAGGTCATACTCACGATATTACTTGTGGTGTTTCTTGTCCCAAGTCAGAGAATGTATTCTCACAATATATCTCCCCTAAACTTGTAGACCTATAACTCATTGAGGCCTTTTCTAGAGTTAAACAACATTATAAGCAAACAGCGAGGCCGCTTGCCACCAAACGGAAATTCACAGCCCTTCCATTTCTGGTTATGCGTCGATTTATATTCTGCGCCCACTCGCCGTCTGAGAAATCTCATGTTGGAGGTGCTCTTTCAATTTGAATCGGAACACTCGGATCGGGGAATAATGTATTTCGATATCGACCCTCCGCTCGGAACGGATCCTCCTGTTTATCGCCGCGCTCATTTATTCGGGCGTCGTCGCGCCTTTATTTTTTCAACACAAACTCGGTGTCGCGCTGTTTATCCTCTGCGCGATACTATTAACAGGGTCTTTGTTTTGAGACGCAGCGAGATTGCGTCGCTCTGACTGAAGGATAATTGAATTGTCACATAATACTACGGCCTGCCTACTTCTTGTTCAGGCTTGTTATAATTTTTGTGCGGTAAATAAGAAGCGCGTCTGCGTTTAATAATACGTACTATCAATCACTTTCTCTTCGGTACAGCTTAAATTTATACGTCTTGCTTTGTAGACGTGTTCTATAAATGCTATACTCTGATTTTATGTGCAGGTAAAAGGCCACTTAGGAAAGTCGATTGTTGCAAAGCCCGGGTCCAAGTTTTCCATGCTATCGTCTAAGCAGGAGGAAGAACTACATTTCCTCCTAGTCGCCTTTGTCGGGCAATTGAACGGCGGCGCATACATTGTCGTGCGGCGGCCACCTTGGCAAGTACCCAGGTGGGTGAATCGATGTTGCTGTTTTAGATAGGCTGTAATAAATTCTACACTCACTTTGTCGTTTCTATTTACATCTAAAATAATATGGATATTTTATGTTAAGTCTTATAATGAAATGCTAATAGGATAGCAATAAAGCGGCTTGAATAAAATTAAAATTATGCAGAAATATTTTTTACATTTCGTAAATATATTACGCGTATTACTAAGTATTCAAATTGAAGATGATATAACTAGTAATAAGGGGAAAGCGCCGCTTGTGAGGCGAGTTTGTTTGTTTTCTCATCTAGCATTCGAGTCGCGACGCGGACATCCTCCGGGCCCTCAGCCCGCGCCCTGCTCCTTCTATTCCGAGGACTATTTACGCCGTTTTGTTTGATAATCTGCTATTGTTTCGTAGCGCTACGCGGCATCCCTGTGAGAATTATGATGCGAGCTATCTTTTGAGAACGTGTATTGCGTGCGAATATCTAATGGTCATGTTATATTTCTTGCCCATTGCAATCGATTGACGTAAATAGCTGGGTTTTCATATTTTACTATAAATTCTGTATGTTTTTGTGATCTTTAATATTGTTTCGAATATATTTGTTACTAAGCTTTGTAACGTTACCTTTGCATGAAAAATGTCTCCGATCTTTTCGAGTTACATAGCCATTTCATTTCCGTTTATATGCCTATTTGTATTCTCTCTTCTTTCGTGGCTAGAGAAATCTCTATACTAAGACGTTCTTTCAATTTGAATCGGAACGGCCGAATTGGGGAATAATTTATTTGGAAAGCGACCTTTTTATTCAGTACATCTCTCTATGGTTAACGTCCGTTGGGTATTTTCCTTGTTTTTGTTAGCCATATTTCTTCACAATTTTTAACCTAAGTTTATGTGGGTCGTAATCCGAAGCCATTTTTCACCGGGTACTATAATATGAATGCAAATGCTATTCTAATTTTTCCTAAAACAACATCATAGGCGAGCTTACTTGCGTTTCTTTTTTCTTTTAATGTAGGTTAGCTAGCATTGTACGATGTTACTGCTATCATAATTATAATTGTTGTTACGAACTGACAGCTACATAGAACGGCTGTTGTACTAGTGTAATTTAATTCTGGCAGGCTTGGATTAGATATTCGGTTGGTGTGTGTGTAGGGGCGTAGCTCGGAGGCTGTGGGCTGCTGACATTGCATTAAAAGGAGGAGCGTGACCGTCTGCGCATTGCCCGGCTCTGGCTTAGATTTGTTCGTCGCTTCGACTCAAGCGTCTTATTGAAATCTAATTTTCGCTAATCCCCGGAATGATTCAAGCTTGCAAGGAGGCATTAATATTGATATTGTTGTTGTCTAGTGAAATGTGCTTTCCTTTTAGTCTGTAGAAAAAATTTCAGCTTCGACGAACACAATAAATTTTAACGAACTGTACGTTAAAGAAAATCACTAAGGAAAAGCTCTATGTTTACCGATTGTTACAATTTCTATTAAGGAAAAACAAATAGCCATTGTACTATTGCCGGTCTCAGGCGATTAATTAAACATTGATTGCGAGTCTATCGACAACGCTCTCGTTAAAGCGAAAGCTTTCAGGGATTAGTCAAATAGGGGTGTTGTGTTTTTGCAAACGTTATATTGTGGTGATTGGTTTAATCTGGTGACGGCGCAGCGGCGTGGCGTGTTCGGAGCAGGACGTATGACAGGCGCTTAATTCACCCGCGGCGTTGCGTGCCGCTGCCGCCCAGAGCGGTCTTGCGGCGCGAGGCGCTACAGTCTGATTTATGTTATTTGCACGTAAAGCGGAATTAATGGCTTTATTACTCTTCTCTGTTTGCTGATCTCGGAGGCTGACGCCCGCCGCGCGGCGTTCGCCTTGGCTGCGACAAGTGCTTTTGAATGACTGAACCGAGCAAACGCATAATTTATTACGGTCTCCGCTAATCCTGGAGAGTAGCTGGTTTGCAATGCTTCAAGATTAGGTTTACTATAAGATTTAGAGTAAAAAATAAATCGGCTTTAACGGAAAGGGATTATTTTGTACATAAACAACTTTCAGTTAGTCTACTATTAAACAAACTATATTGGTTATTAAGATGGAATTAGAAACACGCGCTCAATTTCAGCATGAAACTATATATGATGTACCATCGGCAGATAAAGGTACCGGTAGACAAACTGGCGGAAGGACAGATAAAGATTTGTTAGGAGTAACGTTCCATTCGTAAACTTTCCGGTACGGAATCCTAAACCGTTATGGTTAATTTATACTTATTACTTATTGATTCAACTTCCTAAAATACACGTTTTTCTCTTAAAGGTACATTGTAAATCACGCTTCCACAACAAATTAATATAACTAGGTACGTTTATGTTTATGATAGTAAAAGTTCGCCTGCCAACTGGTTACTTGATATTTAACAAGTCTCCTATTATTACATTCTCATATACACTGACAAGGCTCGGTACGCGTGGGTTCGCCAGGGTGTGCCGATTCTATTACGCCCTTTTATATGAGCCGAGCATCGCGCCATTGAACGATTTTCGAGAAAACACGAAAACTTCTAAGATCCATAATATAAAAAGGTTGATAACTTGGCTCGGGGCTAGGGTTTCATTACAGAACATCATAATTCTTGTGTGAGTAATATCGCGCGGCACACACTTGCCCTCCCGTATTATGTCTAACATTGAACACCTCATACAGACTGCGTATAATGACGCGTAATAACTTTCATTTTTACGCATATAGACGGGTTAGAGACTGTCTCAAAGTTTTCAGCAGGCATTTTCTGGCCGGTTCAGGGGAAAACCTAACACATATATCAGAGAATAATAATTTAGTTGGCGCGGTTTTCTGGCGCCTGAAACATGTTTATAGGTCGTGTCAGGCCACTAGCAATCATGTGGTCCTACTTACTGAAAAGTGAAAACCCGTTTTCAGACCATTTCAGGCCTAGTTACACCGGATCACTCCACGTACGTGGAAGCGAGTGCGACCATTATATCCGAACAGACTCGAATGTGTCCCAGGAACATTCCAGAAGGGAGAGAAAGACTGCCTATACGCGTGGTGGCGACGACACTAACTGATCATTTTTTCTCTGGAACAATCGAGAAATGTGTGATATAGATCGCTATACGCGCGTTAGACAGAGAGGGCCATATTCGAGTACGGCCGGGAATGATATCTATACCGATCTGTTTACTGACCTGTGTACCTACTGTTAAGGTACTAGAACATTTATCGCACCAATATAAAAGAAGTACGGTAGCGGACTCAGAGAGTTTCGATTGCGATACCAAGCGACAAACATCGGAGTGCGAAAAATGATTTAAGTGATTTAGTGTTGTAGTGTGATCATTGAGTGAATCCAAGTTGTGTTAATAGTGATTCAGTCAGTTATAAGACAATAGTGCGCCTAATTGATTCAATTATTTTAACGTTACCAACGCCTATTTTCTATCTAACGAAGCCTATGGCTAAATTAGTATGGGAGCGCCAATGCATCACTGTTCACCTTCTATGCTCCATCTAAATAAGTGATCTGTGACGTCTGGGCTGCACCCGCAGGTGAAAAATTCCAGCCCCGCCTCGTTGCGAGCTTAGTGTTTTATCTCGGCTTAGCGTTACGAGGATTTGTGGCTCGCTAAGTAAGGTTTTATGTCCCTGAAACGCTTGCAAGTTTGCTCCCCTGATAAAAATGTATCTTCGATACTTCGCTTAAATTAGCAAGTCTCATGGAATAAAATCTTTATCTCGGCTTTGTCTACATTAAAATGTTCGCCTTCCGTAGCATTCATTCGTGGTACAGTTTATAGTCGTACTCGTATTCTTTGTCTCCTTGCTTAAAGCCAATTATTGTATCGAAAATATTTGACAATAAATATAGCAAACCCTATCGGAAGCCTAAATTTAGGGTTCTATTTCAGATCTACTTTAAATCCTTCCTAGAAAGTTTCAAGTGAACTCGGTAAAACATTAGTGTACACCAGTGGAGGTGTGTAATTTTGTTCTTTGGCAAGACGGAGCCATTATGTGTTTGCCTCTTCATCGTGAGCCCATGAGAAGCTGTTGATTGAAGCGGGCATCGAGTTGTATGAACGCGCCGCCAATGGTATGCACACAAAAAACGTAAACGTTGTGGGAGCGAGTACAGTAAAAATAGTGGTTATAGCAGTCATCGTTATATGCCGAATGCGAAAGTGCAGTGAGCTGATGTGCTTAATGTAACATTAAACGAATGATGAATGCATTCTGAGCGAAGTCGGGGTTAGACCTAGTGGTATTCAAGTTCCAAAATATCATATTGATTTGATATTTATTTAACACCACTCCCGGCTGCATACGTCGCTTGAATGAATATAAAATTGTGGGCAAAATGCACTGAAAGTGGAACTTGATCTATTAATTCATGTTATGACTATTAAAGTTTGAATGCAGCACCTTCAGTGTCCCCGCTACGCTGGATTCAAGACTCGTAAATAACACGCCACGCGTCTTCCTGTCTTCTGCTTCCAGGAGCAAAACTTACAATTGTTCGCCTCGATATATTTCATCAAGATTTTAGTCAACGTCGAACAATACTTTTCCTACGTTAATACATTTATATTATTATGTGTGTTTATCTGAGGGGTAGACAGATGTTACGAATTTCTCCTTCCTATTCGGCCCATGCCCAGTGATAAAATTATACGAAAACAAGTATTTTATTAGTTCCGGAACTGGCCTTTTTGTTAATATTTATTTTTATTTCGTCTTATGTTTAGATCGTCTTCTAATTTTCCAATGCGAACAAACAAATTGTCTCTTGTACTTATTGTAAATTTCCTCCTTTACCATTATTTTGCCTTCCCGTTCCGTCGAGCATCTCTACATATACCAATTTCATATTTGCAATGTTATTCACATTTCTTCATTACTTTTACTTTGTTAGATACGACGGATACGTGTTCGTACGTATCCGAAACACGAAAACAGAATATTCGTTCACGTTTAGGGCGGTGCAGCGAGGCATGATTTTTTATCTGCATATGCGTGAATTCTGTTGTGTGACGCGATGGGACACCGCTACAGAGGATATAGGTACGCAAATGTGCGGCATGAGGTGTTGTGTCGAGCCAGTAGAATGGAATGCAGGCGGCGCATCGCTCACTGTAGTGAACGTCGCGTCGGTCGGATCTCGCAGGCGGCCGACCGAGCCCACGGGCCGACTGTTTCCGTTGCTTACCTAGCGCGTGTGAGTTGTACTCTCATTAACCATTATATCAGCAAACTGGAGAATCACTACCAGTAGGTATTAACAGAGATCGCAGATAAATCGGTTAGTTGGATTGAATGGCGACTTGCATCTGGATTGTCGTCTTTGCAAGAGCACGCTTGGAATGCGAAATACGAGTACTCTGGTACACCTCGAATCGGCTGAATAATTTATATGTGCGTAACAGTAGCCGCTGAAAGTGTTAATGGACATGAGTTATTGTTTTGTTATCCAAAAATAAAGTCGAACCGTAAATTTGGAATTTAACCGTAATTCTAACTTCTGATATAACCACTCGATTTCTAGTATACTCATACTCATATATTTTATTGCCTTTCATGTCAATACAGTCAATACAGTCTTAAAATTATTTACAGTTTCAACAAGAACCCTGCAAGGGTATAGCAATATAAATTAGACTAATACTAAATTAAATCTAATAGGTACAGTCAAGGAATTTAATTTCCGATCCATTTGGTACCTTGTCATAGTGAATGTTTGAGGAAATCTCTATTGGCTTTTATATTGGTTGTAAATTCCTTGACCGTACCTAATAATTATTTAGTAATAGGAACTAACCTATACAGTTAACCAATTAAAACTCTTCAATAGTGTAGTATTATTTGCCAATGAAGTATTGTTTTAATAGCATTTTAAATCTATGTATGTCTGTTTCGTCCTATATATATTTTGGAATTTTGTTTAATATAACGACCGCCATAGCAAAGGGACCAGTGTGAATCATTTTCATATTCGAGTCAGGGTGGGCTTATTTGGTATCAGGTCGTAGGCATGACAGACGCGAATACCGAGGGAAGAGTGTAAAATTGTTTTTAACAAAATAATTATTTCTACAATGTACATTGATTACAGAGTTAACGCTAATTGCATTTCAAGGTTTCCATGACTTTCAAATAAGTAACTTTTACTTGCTCAGTTTTTCAGCTTATGTATTTAAAATTATTTAACAAATTGAGTTTCATTTCACACTCAGATAAATTTGGAGTTAAAATTGAGCGATTTTTCACAGCAGAATATTTACTGGCTTCTGCCCGCTACTTTTTCTGCGTGAGATCCCACGGGAACGCATTATCGGGATATCAAGTATTCTATGTCGCAATACAAATCTCTGTAAGCCAAATTAATGTAAAACAAAATATTTTTAATGCGCTAACATAATAGTGGAAATGCCTATCACGCAATTATTCTACTCACTTCGTTTAGCAGGCGAAGTAGTAGGCGGCTCACAAGGTCTTATTTGTTGTTGTTCCACTCCCACCCGCCGAGAGACCCATAAATCTGAGGCTCACTCATTTATTCCTTCTGACCGAACTACACGCGCTTATCCCTTCGATTTTCGTTACAGGGTCTTCATTCAACGTATTTGTTTTATTGACATATCAATAGAATTCCGAACACTACATACTTGCCTTTGACAAATTTATTAGCATCGATGAATTTAAAACGGCCTCCAATGCTTTATATGTTAACAGGAGCCTCGCTGCTTTTTATAAAATAATATTGAATATATTCGGCAAGAGAAATTGTTCGACGGAAAATATATCTTCTTTGTAAGAGTATGTGTTTGTGCCAGAGTTGCACAATGTAACCTTTTGTAAAGTGAAACTAAAGGTATTCATGAATTGGTATGCTCGTATCTAGGGAGACAGACGTTCGACTGCTTTTTCGAACAGCCTATGTACAAATGTAGACGGTTACAAAAGCCTCGACAAGCTGAACTCCGCGGGCCATCTTTGATCAGAAAATTGGAATTGTCATTCAACAACATGTCGAACATCTCGGAGCCATTGAGATCAAAACTCACCGATTTTCAAACTTTATTTTTCTGGTACGTATGGCCTCGTTTCGTATTTAAATGATTCGATCTTTATATCTACCTAGATTCTAAAAAGTTTTAATGCTGAGGTGTTATAATAGAACGTTGTTGGGTTATTAAAGTTTAGCTTTTATAGTTTAGCATTCATGCTAATATTATAAATGCGGACGTGTACTATCTGTTTGTTAGGTAATTAACTCAATTTAGTTATTCCGGAAATTATCCTAAACTAATTTTACTCTGATGAATTTGCGAGAATATGCTACTAATGTTAGTAATATATGCATAATTATATACGACAATCGTCAATATTACAACTAGCGGGAACTACAGAAAATAACAGGTTTTAATTAAAACATGGTTTTGTAATCCTTTTTTTTTATCCAATGTTTCTCCACATCACAGGAAGGAAATAGAAACATAATCATTTTAACTTCCTCATTATCCTGAATTCCAACTTTATGTGTACGGTAGATAGTAGATACCCAAAACATTATTTTTTAACATTTTATACGCTTGATTGATATTATTGTATATTGATGCCAAGCTTTCTAGTACTAACGATCTTGGCGAAACAATAGGGTCTCTAGTTGACTACTGAACTCCTAAAAAAGAAACACATTGGTCCCTGCTAGGAACGGAGAAAAAACCCTTTTCCGAATAGATGATGTGAAAATATTCTGGTAAACATGGCCTTGTACAAATAGCAATGTACGTGTCTTTGATCAGTTTGTTTGTGTTCGGTCCGGTACAAGATATAATAATCAGATTTGCCAAGACTTTGTCCCCGCGCTCTTGGCCGACGGACGCGGTTCGTCTGTGTCGATTGTTTACTTCGTTAGTCGATCCAACTCTACTCGTAACACGTTGTTGGGAACTTTGATCCCGTTATGATGGCACGGCTTTATAAAAATATAAATTAAATTACGTAATACTGTTTGATTGTGTAATAAGTTTTGATTTTACTTCCGAGACGTGGTGTCATCTCGCACGTCGCTCATCTTTATTTTTTTCTTCGTCGTATTACTGCAATGTTGGGTAATCATTTAAACACAGTTAAATGAGCCTGAGTTATCACTAAAATGTACAAGTGCTAAAGATGTTAAGTATACGTACGTTGGAACCGAATCAATGACTACTCTACTTGTAAGGCTATTATTATTAGGTTTTTACTTATGACAATAAGATAATAAAAATAAACGTCTACAAAAACCATACGCTAAAAGAAAAAAATAAATATGTATTTGATCTTAAATTCTGACTGTACTCGCTACTCTACTTTCAAAGCTTACTGATTGCCAAAATCCCCGAAAGAGCATATTCAAAAAGGGAGAGTCAAATGTTATTAACAATATAGAATTTAATGAGGGTACAACGTTTCTTAGTAGGAATAGGCGTGTAGTAGGTAGCTGCAGTGCCTGTGCCACCTGCGTCCGGTAAACCCTCGCACCGTGCAAATTTATGAACGCTTTCAATGCTTTCAACGTGTGCCACCTGACCCGCCGAGCGACATTTTGCCGGACAAATGCCTCCCTGTCCCTGTTTAGATTGGATACTTATTCTAACTCCTTTTGCCGGCTTTTGTAAACTGCGAGGATGGATAATAAAGATCAACGTTGCTCTTTGCGCAAAGCGGCCTTCTATATTGTTAGGGATTTTGTACTTTAGTTATTTAATTACTTAGGCAGTAAATTTCTGGGAGGTAGTCAGTACGAAGTAGCCAAACTTGTATTAAATGCAAGCTTATTTTGAGATTGACACTGATTTTTATGTGTACTTTTATGGAATATTGCAATTTACATGCAAGTCGGTTTCAGTTGCGAAGCATCTACTAGACGTAAGGTATTCAAATATTCGCTCAGATTCGTGCTCGAAGGTATTGAATGCGTAGCATTTCGTTGGCATCGATTCGCAAGAACCGCAAGTATTTTCTTGTGACTGTCGTATAAAGAAAATCTTTCCAGATTGCGAAGTACAGAAGAAAAAAAGACGTTTAATTGCAATGGAATTTTTTCCAGTCCCCTGGATTCTGTAGTCCTTATAGAAAAACTTTTTTAATATCAAGCGTTACGGTGCAGCGTGTCCTTTCGATTGGAAATACCTAAGTCAGTGAAAACAAAGGAGTTTTCATATGAAAGATTTAGTCGAGCAAGCGAGTTCGGGGGCGGCTGTGGATGAAATTTATAGCGAAATGTAATGTCGATGTTGTCCTGGGGGACGTGTCTCAGTAAGGCCACGCAGCCCCTCCGCGCGTCACCGTGTTCATAACCCACTCTTTCAAGTACACGAATTAACTTGATATGTTGACTTTACATCAAAATCATAAATAAAAATATGAAAATAATAAGATTATTTCGTTCAATAAATAAGCTGTAAACCGTCAATAAAATAAATATGCCTCAGCCCAAACTATTAATGGTTTATTCGGGACATTGTTATGGTTTTTGTTATTGCGATATTGGTCCTATTTTAAAAGTGGATCAAATCAATGTATTATTCATCAAGCCATCTACCTAGCAAGGATAGCCAAGTAAGGTATAACAAATTTACATGTTGAGACAAAACCGGCAATGTAGACAAGACTGGACTGTCGTTCTTAAATTCCGGCAAGATTAGCGTATTGTTTCAGCGCTACAGCAATAGCCGCTGCTAGAAACAAAACCAACAGGGCGTGGTCGCGGGGCCATAGCAAGGCCGCAGATCGACTTTAGAGATACCGGGACGCTTCTTATTACCGTAAGAACAAGCGAGTCCAACATGAAAGTGGAACTACTTAAATATTTCTGAGAGATCCGCAGCAATAATCGCTTATTAGTTGACTTGCGTTGTAGACGCTCGTTTGCAGGGTAAGTGATTGTAATTACATTCCAGGGATAACCTTTAATTTGTGCAGTAACCGCAGTTGCTTGCCTGTCCCGTATTTTATGATTTCTATGCTGGGCTACATATAAGTTTAATATATTGGGTCCTTACCTATGAAATTGGCGTTTTGTTAAACTGTTAGTTCGAAAGACCTCAATTTCATATTTAAGGACCTAATATTAAAACCTTATGTAACAATTAAAACTTATCATATTATCTTAATTCTATTTTAGATTCAGTTTTCTTTTACTATTTATTGTAGACTGAAATACTTATCGTCACAGTTTCACGACTGTGAACTTTGACTATGATTTTTTTTCATTGAACTAGGCCTGGCAACCAATCATGTTCTAAGATTTACTCAGTTGGAAATATGCATATTATTATTATGTATATTGTTGCTCAATTTACCGGTACAATTATTTTATCTGTCATTAAATAGCAATAAATACTTATTTAATAGATAAAAAATGTTATAAATCAATAGCGTTCAGCCCACATCCTCAGGATGCTGTTGCTGATGCTGCTGCAAGAGGTGACCCTCTTGCGTCTGATGGCATGATTATAATTGTATTAAAATACCTAATATAGAACATGTCTACCATAAAATCTTAACACCAAAAAAAAACGGCAACTACAACTTTTTAATTATTTTTTTATTATGCAGAAACGTCTGCTAGCGAATATCATCGATATTTAAATCGAAAGAAAAATAGAAAAATTTGACTCGAAGCGGGACTCGAACCCACAACCACTGGATCACTAGCCCAGTGCACTGCCAATTGTGCTATCCGAGTACCAAATTCGAGTTCAAGAGTACCGAGTTCGAGAATCAAATTTTTCTATTTTTCTTTCGATTTATATACAACTTTTTAAGTTCACATTACTAAAACAACAGTTATTTCATTATTGAAATTAATAAATCGTTTACTAATATTCCACAGTGAAAGCTTACACAATAATTTGTGATTTATATTTTATCTTTCATTTCGTAGCGTAGAGCCGAATGTTTATTTTTAGTTTAGTATTTTCATTATGTATATCATAGTTCTTCCTAAAATTGACAACCTTTTTATTTATGAATTGATAAATATTTATATATTTTTTTTAAACAAGACTGACCAGCTTTTGAACTCAGTCGCAATTGACAACTGTAGTTATAGTTTGTATTATACTATCCTTAAGCGTCTAAGTATATAGCTATGGTCAATATCGCTGAAATGCCCGTTCTAGTTTAAAAATGTTTATTCTCTGAAACACTACACCATAAAAAAATACCATAAAAAAATACCATAAAAAAGTATGGTACTATCTGAGTTAAGTTACACTGATCAAGCTGAATGTAAGTATGTCATTTAGCGGACCTGAATACTTGATGTTACTGTTGTCCTAGTATGTTACATCCGAATTTGTAGGAAGATTTGCTTGCTACGAGCTACGGCGTAGAACACGGCGTAGCGCCGGACCTGAGTGTGTAACCTATTGTGTTTCTGAGTGATCCAACTTGCTATGGACTGTTGAATACCGATACCCCGGGTATTATTGTTTCGTGCTACAATTGTGTAAGGCTTTGTAACGTCTACGCACTTACAAAATGAATAAGGATCTCGAACGAGTTATTTATTATTGTCCCGAAATATTTATTTATTGAAGTATTTACGATGTTATGTAGGTAGGGTTACTATTATAATCCTTTGAAAAAATGTAACAATGAAACCAAGAGGAGTTTTATTCGTTGAGTCCAGTGCGAGCGCCGACGATAAGCTTATATTTAGCTGACTACCATGTTAGATATGGGTATAAATTACCCATCTATGTTTTTATGTTTGGGTAGTGTGCGTCATCGGATCTTGTAATAATGATGACAACACATATTAACTAGACAGATCCCATTGCAGCATTCAGATATAAATTATAACACTTTAAGTTTTTAGTTTAGTTTTTAGTTAGTGTGTGTTTATTGGTTTATGGGGTCTTTCGGCTCTTTTTTAGGGATTCCGTAGTAAACTAAGCACTTACATATTATCTCTCTGTTTCCGGCTAAGCTCAGTGACGTTAGTTAGTTTCAAGGAAAATTATTTTGGACTTGATTGGTTGAACCGTTTTTGAGTTACGGGACCCTACATTAGCATGGCCCGAATACTACGGGCCGGTTTTTTTACTTCTTGTTTTAATTTGGTAAATGTAACGAAATGCATAATGAATAATACATTTGCGATTTGCTGCATCTATAATATTAAACCATGCTCAACGCTAATCTGTTTTGATGTAAATGAAACCATATCAAAACTATGGTATAATGAACACACAAGCTATTGAAGCGCAGCATGCAATTAAATATTTTACAATCGTAACATTATACGACGCTAAACGAGTGAAGCAGAGCCGAAACAACCATTTGAAAACACTCAGGCGATTTAACATTCGGGCCTTTTGCCAGAAACGTGTAATATTTAGAGTTTCAGCACGCATAACTTTATAAGTAAAGTGAGAGAGGCGTTGTTTTAAGTATTCCCTATCGAGTTGTTGTTAGCGGGAGCGGCGAGGCGGGGCAGGCTCCGACATCGGCTCGCAGACGTCGCCCGAGAGGCCACAAAAACTTCGCCCCCGCTTTGTTATTACTGCAATGCTAATTAAAATAGCTCCGAATAGATAATGGACAGCTTCTGGCGGCGGCCGCCTAATGCGCTGCCTTTACGGCGTCACGCTTTATGCCCTCTCATAGTGCCTTCCTTCCAACACACTTTATTTTTATGAACTTCGTAATTTTATTCTGTTCTCTTCTTTTTCTTCAATTAACGTTACAACGAACTCTGGGTATGTTAATTCAGAATTTATAATTCAATTCAGATCTAAAGCATCGCGACACGTTTTATAAGAGACGAGCACTAGGTCAATTCAATATAATTGGCCTTAATAAAATTTGATAAAACGATAGATTATGAAGCTATTGACTCAGAAACGTATGTACTTAATGTAATAAAACTCAGCTATGACTGGACTGAACAAACGCAATTACTTTTCCAATAATTGTATAGGTGGTCACAAAACGATAATAATAATATCATAATCCAGTTTCATAGGCGCGTGATAATGGCGCGAGCCGCTCGTTAGCTTCAGGGAATTACCTATTGTTAATGTTTTAATTTGTACCCGCCCTCGCCCCTACGAAATTGTAGCATTGTATATTTACCTATCTAAAATATTCCTAACCAGTATGATTGTTTGGTAATTACTCGTCCTTTTTCTTTTACCCCTATTTATTGAATGTGACAAAAGTTAGAAAATAATGTTATATTTCCAAAATTTTAAAGGAGTAGTTTAAATTGGATTCGTAGGATTATCTTGTTGATTGGTTATGCAATAGTAAAGTTATATAACCTATCCTAATTGTTAGTAACGCAAAGAATGATTTTAAGTGTAATATTTAAAATTGGTTAATATACAAAAGAAAAAGAAACATTGTTGGCAAATGTTTATGAGAAAATTCTTATTTTGAGTAAAAGGAATTGAAATAATAGTATAATGACGGGCATTACAACAAGAGAGTGGGTTTATGAAACGAGCCGGAGGCGAGTATAGTTGCATACACTACTTTATCTACACACATATCATAAGTGTTTTAAGATGGGTTCAGGAACCGTAGGAACATGACCTGCAGTATTACTAGTGTTACATGAAACATCAAAAAGTCAACGAACAAAACAAATGACAGCTTGGAATGGCGGCGTTGCGTATTTCGTATCTCAGTCAAATATTTTTTTAATACCATTGACAAGCGAATGAACTCCCTATTCTATTGTCACTCGAGTTCAAATGTCGTTCGATTTATAATAAAAAAACATAACGAATTGGCGTTTCGTATCAATGACTGTTTTAATATATATAGATACTAGAATAGAAACCCCACTTGAATTTGACAGCTGTTCCAAATTTAAACTCATAACCTACGGATTTCAGTAGGTAATGTTAACATTACATCTCCATTCATTTCTGATGGTTGGTAATGCTGGTCATTGCCTACGGTTTCTGGACACATTTTAGAGCACTTATGATATGTACGTAGATAAAATATGTTTGTTTCTTTCGGCCTCAGGAGCTTTTCCTGTGTGCAAATTTGTCGGTTTTTTTGTGGCAAAGGTAGCAAACGAGCAGACGGATTGCCTGATGGTAAGGAATTACTTTCACCCAGCAACACCAGGGGGTCACAGCGGTCACGCGCAGGCAAGCGCGTTGCTAGCTTTTAAGGGGGATGGGAGCTCTGGAAACCTTACTCACCATCAGGAACACAACACTACAGACCTGAAAGGTAGCAGTGCTATTATGGCTGTGGTCTTCTGTAAGGAAGCTACTTCCCCAGTTGGGCTGTTCCAGATTCAAGCGTGATGGTACTTCGCTGCGCCCTACCTCTCATTGTTGGACGTAGTTTAAGGACATACCCGGGTCCAAAAGTCAGTATGCCATTATGCGATTGATTAAAAAAAGGCGAACGCCTTTGACAAGGAAATGTAATAATAACTATCTTTTCGATGTGATAATATCTATTTAGTCAATTTAAGCACTCTTATAATTTGACTGTAAAGTAGCGTGTTGTATATATTGCACACATGTTGGCGAGGGTTTCGGGTTTACGTAACTTTGCCTTTTCGCAGGAGTTCTCACTGAAAGCCACGGCCGGTTGCTGCCCCCCTCCCCTCTCCGGCCGCAAACTCACACCCCGCACACCCTCTCGCGTTCATTGCAACCCTTTACTGCTAGTTTTTACACAGGTGTTGAGCTTTATTTCATTCTAATATCTTTACTTTGTTACCGGAATAATCTGTTTTCTACAAGTTTTTATAGTATGGTTCTTAAATCCATTCAAGGATACCTACCATATGTTTTGTAACAGTCGATACAGTCGTGGGTTAGACATATATTTTACAACGAATATCTCAAAGCATTTGATATACTTTTGACGATTCTTTGTAGATTACCGTCGAATAAACTAGACTACAAAGCAAAATTACTACATTCAAATCAATCAACGCTGTAATTACTTTAATTTAAAATTGTTTGTTGTAATCATTCGATTGGTTTAATGACTACCACAAAAATCTTTTCCTTCGCTGTGTTTCCAACTACATTTCGGTACTTCAATATTTTATTTTATTTATACATATGTAATTATACATTAACCACTGTGCAAAACGTATCTTGGACGAAACCTAAGACCCTACTTTAGACATGTAACATTTCATGTTTGTTGCGTGATTCTAGTAGTGATGAGGCTAATCGTTCCTCGGATGCCGGAAAACCTGGTCACTTTTTCTTACGTATATGTCCTGTATTTACGTGTAAAATACTCCAAAACAATCATAAGAAAAAAGGAAACAAGCGTAATTTTATAAATTAAAGTCAGATCTGTTATACAAATCCGAAAATAGTTTGTATCATTGGTTGTTTCGTTTTTAATACTTTCAATGAACTGTGCATGTTTTACGTTATATGGGTGATGTCATGTGTTAAAAGTAGGTTCCTAGCATAATCCGACTATACCGTAAAGACACTCGGTATCTCGACGAGAAAGCTATTAATATGCAACATGCTCCCCGCGTGGTGGAGTAGCATAGTACCTGCGGAACGTTTTGCAATAACATAGGCTCCAAGCGGGCACCCAAAGTCTCATCTGCTGCCCGCAGTGACGAAATAGAATATGAGCACCCATTTCCTAAAACTCTGGCCTTTGTGTTTAACTGTTTGTTTATTTCAGGCGTCTGTCTCGTAAACTCTCTCACTGAAATTTAGTTGGCCTTTTGTATTTTCGCTGCAAAATATTCTTTTGCATTATTATAAATATGCTTTTACTAAAATACGACAACATTATGAGTTGCATCTTGCATAGTAGTTATATTTTTGGAGTATAACATTGTGCACTTAAAGTATGAATGCAAAAAGATGTCATAATCTGTTATAAAATATTAACGTCTTACTAGCCAGATCTATTACGCAATACCCAATATACCCTTGATGCTTCAACCTGAAGGGATCAACTAGATCTCATTGAGATTATTTCCTTACGAGGTTTTTTTGTTCACTGAAAAGCGTCTGGGAAACTACAAATATCGAAAAATAGGGTACGTGTCGATGCCGTGATTGGATGCCCTACCACTAGGCCACTTACGAGGTTCAAAAGTAGCGTACCTACGTTTGAACTCGTAAGTAGTAGTTATTAACTTTTATTCTTTGAAAATATTCCACGTTTGATATGTCTCTGAAATCGGTATATTTTTTTAATGCCGGCAGGAACAGGGACGCTCTGCTTAAGATGCAGGTAGCGCTTTCCTATCCTCGTATCATTTATTTACAATTTAAATAAATGTAGTCGAGATGTGTCGGACAGTGAGTGATTCGCGCACGAGATAGCGGCCGCGGCTGAAACTCGGTGGCAGTACCTCCGTAATTTACTGCTACAGTAATGCCATGAGCACGCTCCATATCCAAGGCGTTATTGCCAACTTGAAAGCAAGAATGGCATACACATTTTCCTCACATCTTTTAAATTTAAGTCTACCCATTTCTTTCCCGATTCTTATTTCCTTTTCGTTACAATATCTGCTACGTCGAAAATACACAAACTGAGCATTTGTTAAAAGTTTGACACGCCTTAGGTACTCTTTTAAGTAGACACAAAGAGGATTGGAAAAGATTTCCTTTCATTTAAATTCTTTGAAATTGTAATACTTTTGAGATCGGCTTGAAGTAAATGAAAACTATTATCCTGTTGCTTCTATTCTATTTTAACGAATACATATTCATGAATCTTTATGGTATTATGATTTGAAAATTTAAAATTGTGTTATTTTTGTTTTCAGTATTTAAAATACTAACTGAAATATTAAAGAATTTGGTAAATATATACAATATGAGCTTGAGCAATAAGAGTATATCGTAATACTAGATGATTTCTAGATCGTGATCCAGAATCAGTTATTCTAACTCAGTAACTGGTCAGTATTATCGTATGGTAGTATTTGATCAAAACAACATTAATTATCGTTTGTTATTTAAAATAATCTTAAACGGTTAGTTCAAATAATTATCATGATTAGTAAATCATATGCCTTTTGACATACGCAGTATGCGACGCAGACGAGACGGATTTTGGGCGACATCGTAGGAGTGACGTTACAGTTATGTATCATTTTATAAGGAGCGTTTCGGGCGGCAACTGCGAGTTTCAGACTTTGATTCTTAATGTTTGTATAGGTTTTACGTAATTGATCCTTTAGCAATATTTGATCCTCACAACGAAATATAAATAAAATAATAAAATACCATAAAAAAATCCTCTAACCTATTTATTAAAGTGAAACTGTCATACATAAATAGTAATTTGGTGTTTTGTTATTAGATGTGGATGTGTAAGTAATATGATTCAAATCTAATAGTCACGTATTTTCATACGAGAATGACCTATAGGGAGGGTAAGCGGCGGGGTGCAAGGCAGGTAGGCGGCGCTGTGCACACGTGGCGTGTATGACACTTTTATTACGCGCAGCGAGCGAGCACTGCGAACGAACGTTTTGTCACCTCGCTTCGAGAGGCTTACGCCGCAATAAGAAGGGACGCTATTTTTCATGACTTTTCCACTCGGCTGCATTTCAACACTTCGGTTCAATGGGCTTCGCTACTAAAGGTACAAACCTTTGTGGGTTATAAAGATATCAAAGTGCTTTTAGTTTCCGAGCGTGCACTCTAAAAGCGATTTTGTAGAAAGAGTTAAAGAGTACTGAAGGTTAGAATCTTGGTCCGTTTTAACTATTGAAATACTTGAATGCGGTTTTAACTTGCTGCCTTAATTACATTTAAGAGCGAATACAACTTGGTAATATAAGCAATTAGAAACTTATTTGACGCTGCCGGTCCGCTTGCTCTGCCTCGGGCGCAAGAATCGTGGGATGAGCCATTACGTGCTTTCCAAGAACTTTTCCTTTTAAAAGTCGGCTCTTACTCTTTTAAAACTTATGATATTGGATAATTTGGGTGAAAATATGAATATGATGGCCGCAACTTTGGTAATTTTAGCAGGACCGTCGATTATTCCTTGAAAAATGATCTCCTACGGCGTTTAGGTCGGGCCGATTAGCGGTTTAAGGAAATCGCTTCTGTTATTAGCCGTGGGCCTGCATTTGGCTATAAACATACTTACTCTAATATCGAGAGACCATTGTACATTAGTTAATTATACCGGTTGGCTTTATAAATTTCTATATCTAGTTAATTTTTGTCGCATAGGAAAACCTTTTACCATGTAAAGAAAACGTAACTGTATATCATAGATTGCAGCATTGTCAGCATGGCGACAAGCAATGTATTTATTAAGTATTACATTAATCTAGACAGTTAGCAACAGAAGTAGCTAAGCGTATTTAAAGTTGTGCTAGAAGATGTTTTTGTACACCTTTAGCTTTTTGGCACTTCTGCTGATAAATCAAAAAATTATTTGTACGCTGTGATGTTATTTGTTTTATATGCCTACACTGCACACTGCACAATATTATCCGTTAATACAAAGAGGCTTACGTATAGTACCTACAGGCGAGAGGCGCCATAAAACATTGTCGGGGAGATGAACTCAGTGCCTTAAGCTAACTAGTAGCTTTATTCTGACTGGCGCTAGAAGTTTTATTTCCAGATCGGGTTTGTTTTCGTTAGCACGTCTAGTTTCATGATGAGGATCGAATCATGTGATCACGGTAAGGATCGGAAATCGTTATTTCTATCATTTTCAATTATTGAGCATCATTGTTGAAGTCGTAAAGAGCATAAGCTGATTAAATTTATTCGTCTAGATATTCTGCGGTTTTTTAACGAAAACCGGTTTTGCTTCTTGATCCGAAAGCAGTAATATATAAGAATAAGTCACTCTGCTCGATTTTGCGAGTTTACTGGTCAAATACGATCTCCAATCTGAACTGTGGACCAAGTGCCGCCAAAGGCGCAAATGGCGCAGGATTGGCCATGCACTGCGAAGAGGTGGCAACAACTCGGTTGTTGCTGCATTCTGCATGCATTGGCGTCCAGTCGGCAAGCGACGACTAGAAAGACCAGTGCACACATGACAAAGATCTCAATATGGTGGGCATCTCCTGGAGCGAATCAAAATCAGCAACACTGGAAAGAGGGGAGTGGACGAGGATTTGCAAGGCCCTAGGTATCCCCAGAGTACCCTAGGACTTAAGTAGTAGTAGTAGTAGTATTATAATCTATTTTAGTAATATTTCAATAATAATAATAATAGTTATTTAAAAATATGTGCATGTACCGAGTTACATGTATAGTAACTAGTATGATATTATTACAAGATTGATGTTAATGATGTTAAATTCATATTAGATAAAGAATACAATATTAGCCCATGAAATCCCTACACGTACAGATATCTTGCCTCTCATGTGGCATTATCACGTTGTTTCACACTGCTTTCGTTGGGAATCGTAATGGGCGCGAAATTAACTAGTCATAACCGGCGAGCTAACTTTCATCATAATGAAGCAATCAGTTTAAACGCTGGGTGACGACGCCACATTGAGCTAATTTTATATACGAGGTTCAATCTCAGTGGCAGTGCATAAAGATAATAATGTAAAATTAATAAATACGCAAGTAGCTGTGCCCTTTTCTGTTTTATAAATTTTACAGTACAATATTTTTACTGAATAACTTTCGTCGTATGGAGTTATTTCCAAGTTGACAGAATCTAATTTTTTTTTAATGTATTTGTGGTTCTGAATTAGAGGATTAGCTTTGTTTTTGTACAAAATAGAAGATTATTAAATAATTTTATTAAGATAGGATAAAATAAGATAAGACGAGATATTCTTTATTTCAGACCAGGTCCATATACGTTTTAATAACATTATTTAATAAATTATATTATATTACATTTGTTAGTAAGCAGCAAGAAATATATTATTAGCCTTACAATTAAGGTTAGTATACTCATACAGATACAATTTTCAATTTCAATTTTTTATTTTTTATTCAAGTAGGCGTAGCAACAAGCACTTTCGAATAGTCAAATACAAATATAATCTTAATCTAATAATAAATAAATAAATTAATACAGATCAATTCATTGGTAAAATTATTACAATATACTTAATATTTATATGTATATCAATAATAATGTCACGATTATATCAAAAATAAAGTAAAAAATATTTATACATTTAACATCTTGTATATGAATACTAGTCTAGAATAAAATCTAAATGTCAAAAGTTAACACATAAAGACAATTATTATACCTAATTCAATTTTAATCCCACGGTGTATTATTATTCATGTAGTCATGTGTGCTATAAACAGCATCCTATTCCTACATACAATATATTGGCTTGCCTGACAGTACATGTATCATATCATAAGGCAATGGTTTATGTACTGACAGCCAAACCTTGACGCAAATGCCCTCAGGATAATGTTAGAGCTGCCCCGTGCCCTATACGTGCCAAGGATGTGCACCGCTTTCGTATTATTGATAAAATGTGTTATAACTTCATTTAACCGATTTTTAACCGGCACTGTCCTAAAATAAAATAAAAACCGGGCAAGAGCGTGTCGGGCCACGCTCAGTGTAGGGTTCCGTAGTTTTTCGTCCGTCACAGTAAGTGTTCCCATTTAAGAGTTATAAATGGGCTATTTGATACATTGTTGTTGACATATTACTATTAAGTACAAAACCTTAAAAACGGGCCCACAAAGGACGCTGACAACTAAAGAAAGAGTTATAGATCCCAACTATACATGGAAAATTCGAAAAATAGTTGTCAATTTCAGTCCCACCACGAGTAGTAAGAAGGGGTTGTAATATGGAGTGATAACCAGCCAGCGTCATTTGAAGTCAGTCAGTCAGTTTCAACCTAATGTATGGGCATGTATGCTCCGACCCCATTATTCAGAAAGAATCTACGCGCGAGCTTAAAGTACAAAAGCTCTAGTGTAAGTTTTTTTTGACGTAAAAAATGTCTTGAATGCGTAAGTGATACTGATATAATATGGGTAACTAACGCTAATGGTGACGTTTCGTTACGTTAAAAACATACACTAGGGGCTCAGATGTAGTGAATAATCCTTTCCTATCGTATTTTCTCGGAAATGTTCGTATTTGTCTCACTACTTCACTCACACTCAGTACCCATCTGAAGTAGTAAGACCACGGAGGGGACGGTCGCATTGGGCGATGAATATTAGTGTAGATTCTTATTTACGCTTAAAACTAAACGCGAAATTATACATAAAACGTCGGCGCTACCGCGAACAACGATATTCGTAAACGGACGATTGTCTCTGGCACTCTTAACGCCTTAATTGGAGTAAAAGAGAAATGCTCGACATATACGATCTTCGCGGTACCGGGCCTGAAGTGAGGAAGTGTGTCTTGTCATTCAATAGAGATTTTGACAGCCATATGTTAGGGAATAAGGGCTAATTTATTAACAATTTGTAAGAAACTATCGCCTTAACGACTTTAGTGCTGGAATAATATAAAGTACCTATTTTGCTCGCAAAAAAGCCTAAGATATATGCAATCCTGCGGCGCTTCCGTCTTTCTCGAGTGAAAGTAGAGATCATTTTACCAAAAACGCGTAATATGTATGAAATCCTGCGGCGCTTACAGTTTTTTCGAGTTGATAAGCTTGTATGGGGGAACAATATTTTCGTTTTTTAGTATATTACTCGATCTTTTTTCATACTTTCTCCCCGTTTAAACCTTTCCTGAGCTACTACAAATATTTCAAGACCAAAATTAGCCAAATCGGTAAAGCCGTTCGTAAGTTATAGCGTGACCAAGAGAAATAGGGGTTCATTTTTATATATATAGATTTTTCAAAACCATTAATTCTATCAAGTTCAAAAAAAATTTCCTAGAAAGTTTATGTAAAGTTCTACTTTTGAGATTTTTTTCATATTTTTGAAACTTGTGGTTCAAAAGTTAGAGGGGGGGAGACGCACTTTTTTTTACTTCTGGAGCGATTATTTCCGAAAATATTGACATTATCAAAATATGATGTTAGTAAACCTCAATTCATTTTCAAATACCTATCCAACAATATATCACACGTTAGAATTAGAATGAAGAAAAATATCACTCCCCTCTTTACGTATAGGGGGGGTACCCTAAGAAAACATTTTTTTCCACTTTTTATTTTTGCACTTTGTCGCCGTGATTGATATACATATTACTACCAAATTTCAGCTTTGTAGTGCTAACGGTCACTGAGATTATCCGCGGACGGACGGACGGACGGACAGACATGGCGAAACTATAAGGGTTCCTAGTTGACTACGGAACCCTAATTACTACTACACTATAGCAGACATGAATATTGAATTTACGATGTCAGAAAAATGTATAGAATACAAATTTAAACTATATGAAATTAATGTTTCTTAATGCTACAGGAGAGTGTTGGCAGTATTGTACAACTAGTGAAAGTGAACACGTGACCATATAATAAAAGTTCGTAAAACAATACATATAAACTAATAAGATCGGAGCATCATCACTGTATGTGTTATCATCACATCAGCAGCATACAAAATATCTATAATCAATACAAACCAAACGACGAACGAGTATTCTCACACATTAAAATAAATGGTGTATTTATGCAACAAAAAATAAACCTAAGTATACCTATAGACTGGGAATTCATAAAAAAGATATAGTCAGTCGCGTAAAAAGTGACTACAAAAACAACACAAAGTTCGCCCGCAATTACACCCCATCGTAAATTAGGTAAAGAGAGTTCATCGGAACTATCACACAGCTACCAAATACAATTAAAGTTGGTAAGGCAGAGGGGTCTTATTCGGAATCCTGCTCGTTATCGAATCGCAAGTTAGGACCGATAAATTCAGGCCGCTTAAAGGTATTACCGCCCAGGCTTACGTCTTCCTGCAGTGCCTTTCGCAATGCACAGCAATTTGATTCGATTAGGTACTTGCAAGTTTTGAATATAACTTAGACGGACAGTGGGGAAGGTGGTTCTATGAATACTAAATTGTACATGCATATATGTATATTACGATACCAGAAGGAAATATATACTTTCTACACTATATTTTTAAAATTCAGCAATCTGCAATGCAACTATCCGTGCCTACTTATATAAGATAAGACTTAAAATTTGCGATTATGCTTTTCAAATGTGTTATTATTATTATTTTTTTATAAAAGACTGACCAGCGTTTGACCGACGAGGTCGAGGGTGTAGCACGCTGGTTCAGTAACAGCAGTTCATTCACTCTTGCCTTGAAAAGACCCAAATTATATCTTATCGGGAATACAGACGAAGGGAGCGAATTCAATTCCTTAGCAGTCCGCATTAGGAAGGTAGAAGCGAATCGCTTCGTGCGAATGAATGGAATATTCACAACGTAAGGATCAAACCGCTCCCCTCGTCTGGACGTCCGGTGGAGGAACGGAGATGGTGGAATTAAGTTCCTGTGCACACTCTCCAAAATGTATCCTGTAAAACACAGAGAAACTAGCATCCCTGCGACGGTGCTCAAGGCTTTGTAACCTTACACTCAGTAATTCAGGATCGCCAATGAGTCTGCGAGCACGGTGCTCTATTGAATCCAAAGCGGCCAGCTGATACTTGGCAGACCCGTCCCAAAGGTGGCAACAGTACTCAATGCATCGAACCTGAGCTTGGTAAAGTGTTAGAAGCTGTTCTAGCGTGAAGTACCGCTTCACCCTGTGTAAGACCCAAAGTTTTTTAGCAGCGGCTTTCGCTTTGGCCTCAATAGTGGCACCGAAGTTCAGCTTAGTAGTTAATTTAAGCCCAAGTAGTTCGAGATGGTCCGAAATTGCTAAAGATACATTCTGGAAAGCAGGAGCCAAGTTAAAAGGGCTCCTTTTGGCTGTGAATAAACACGCCTGTGTCTTGGAAGCGTTAAACCTGACCAAGTTGGCTTCGCCCCACTCGTCAACGGCCTTCAAGGTCAGGTTCGTTCGCTCAACCAAAGCTTCCCTAAAGGATTCGGTCTCTCCACTAGTAGTTTGGGCCTCAGGAATATATCTCTCAGTCACCGTGCTGTCGTCTGCATACCCAAAGATACCGGGCTTTAGCAAACCGTTTATATGCAGCAAAAACAATTGCAACGGCATTAATTGCAACGCGATCCGATGAGCAACCATCCACTAACCGACCCTAATAGATCGCTGCCTCAGGAAATCAGAAATCCAAGAGCACAAACCAGCAGAGATTCCGTACGCAGAGAGCTTGCCCAGAAGGCCGTAATGCCAAACCCAATCAAAGGCCTTGGAAATGTCGAGAGACACGGCGAGAGCTTCGCCGCGTTTCTCGACGGCCTCGCTCCAAATGTGAGTAGCGTACACTAGAAGGTCCCCAGTAGACCGCTTTCGGCGGAAGCCGTATTGCCGGTCGCTGAGGAGATCGTTACCTTCAAGATACGCAAGGAGCTTGTTGTTCAATACACGTTCCATACTCTTGCAGAGTATGGAAGTGATTGCAATGGGACGATAATTCGATGGGTCCGCACGGCTACCCTTCTTAGGCACAGGCTGTACGTGTATTTAATGTGTGTTAGATGTCACGAAGATTTAACTTTCTAACCGAAACATGTTTTTTGCCGACACCGAAGGTTCGACTTTGACTCTAGTTTTGGCCGAAATCGAAACGATAAACGTGTTAAAATCGGCGGAGAAATACTACTTATTCAAGACGGATGATCCATCATCTTCATCAATTCAACCGAAAACGTCCACTGCTGGACATAGGCTTCCCCCAATGATCGTCATATGCTCTTTAAAACCAACCGGCTCCCGCGACCTAGATCGGGTCGTCGGACCACCTCATGAAAACCACCCAATCCGCGTCTTCGTGTACAAGGTCGTTAGTCGAGTAGTTTTTGGTCCCGGTAGGCCATCCGTTTTTCTGGCAATGTGCCTTGCCCAATGATTTCTGATTCGATCGCGCAAGGAAACTCACAGCATTGCTCTCTCCATTACCCTCTCAGCAACAGAACTTTATGATAAATACCATTGTATGCGCCCACGTCTCGGTACCATAAATCATGACTGGATTAACAGTCTTGATTTGAGACACTGCAGTAAATTCGACGTAAGGATTTCGGATAGCTTCCTGAAGCTGCCTGGCCCAGTAGGATTCGACGGTTCAAACTGGACAGTTTGTCCCAGGTACACATACTGATCAACAACTTCTAAAGTAAACGTGTTAGTATTAATATAGCAGCTAAAATATATTGGTTAATAAAATAAATAATTACTAAAAGTATTATAAGCATTTAGTTTATATAAAGTAAATTAATTAGCTTATTAATAATAATAAAATAGATTTCTCTGAAAAATTGATTACTAAGACTGTTAGTTATGGAGGAGCGGGGCATCCCAATACAGGTCTACTTACCTAAAGGGAAGTCCGAACCACTGATGGCAATATTGTAAATTTTTTTCAAGGAAATAAAAATATTTTCATTTTCAAAAGTACTCTCGCTTAGTCTCCGATGGTAAAGAGAGCTGGCACTACTTATTAAGCATTGAACATGACTTTCGTGCTGACAATGTTTATTTTCATAATAACCCGACTGGAAGCTCTACTGAGGTGATGACTGAGGTTCTCGGCCGGTGGAGGACCTCACGTCAATGCTCGATAGTCTATTGTAGCGATTACGTCATCGGCAAACCGAAGGTGCGTGATCTTTTATATTCATGCAACATCCTTCCCAGTTCAGAATTTTAAAGATATATTCCAGTGCAGGAGTGACACATTTTTCGCGGAGATAACATCTCCTTGTCTGATTCCTTGCTGCAATGGAATTGGCTCTGAGTTCCGGTCCTGCACACGGATTGACATAGTGGATTTTCTGTACAAGCACTTCAACATTCCGATTTATCTATAGTCGACTTGGGACCGCTGGAGAGACTGTAATACAGCTCATGTCTCGATCGAAGGCTTTCTCGTACTTCACAAATGCTGAACGGATGACCCTCATTAAGTTATTATAATTTGTCACCTTGACAAAAGTTAAATTTCAGATACCGAATTTTGAAGATAGTCTTAGCGGGGTTAAAGCAGCGCATTATTTGACACTATAGAACCCTAAAAATGAGTATATAAATGAAAGATATCTTAATTCTCTGGAACTAGAACGATTTTAAAATTTCTAAATATAACCACATAATATTTGTAAAGCTGTACAAAAGCGTATTCATGTTGTAATTATTCATAACATTAAATCTACTCAACTTTGATAGATATTTTTTATAAGCACTTATGACAAAGCTCCCTCCTAATAATTAAATATTCTTACTTCTTTATTAGTAATTAAATGCACTAATGAGATTACTGCATGGGCAATGATTTATGTATTTATCGTGAATTTTGAGGATTGCCATTAAACTTCAGTAAAATAAATGCAAACAGTCAAATATATAAGCACAATTTAATTGTTTTTTAAATATTCCCCTTCAAAAAACTAAGAACAAATCATTTTTTTTTATTTTTATTTTATTTATTTTTTATTTTTTCCTGGAGATGCGGGTTCGAATCCCGTCTCGAATACCGAAGGTCCTCGTCGTTTTTTCTTAAGTATATGTTATCTATTCCAACTTATAATTGCCCTTCAAAGTTTACATATTATTACCATTGGGTTGAACCAATTTGCTAATAAATTCTTACCACTTTGATTTGACACATAGAATTTGAAAAAAAAAAGAAGGCGTTGGGTGCTAATGAGTATAATATCTATACTCTTAATAGAAATTTAGAATTTTCTAAATTGCATTGCAATTGATGTTTGTATCGAGTAGCGAGGACTTAATAACGTGGTGGTTAGTTTCTCTGACTTTATCGAATTGATCACGCCTAAAGGTTGACTGGTAGAGAATGCCTCATGGCATTAAGTCCGCCTTTTGTACGTTAAGGTTTTCTTATGTGCAATAAAGATTAAATAAATAAATAAATAAAAAACGCCTAAAAATACCTCAGCCTCTCGATTAGTCACGTGACAGTTTTATATTGTGTAATTTATCCACAACTTCCAAAAGTGAACTAAGGGACCACTGTTAAATTCTGCATTGACTTTTACGGTGCTTCAATGCCAAAAGTCAAAAAGTTCATCGACGCGTTGTTGTTGACTTAGACCTCGCCGAACATTGTAAAAACAATCGTATGAAAATGTTCATGTTGCATTTCCATTTTAGCCGATGCAAACATTATTTAAATGTCAAATGCAAACAAAATACAATGCCATAAAACTTTTATGATAAATTAAAAATCGGTTAAATTGAACTATACGCAAATACGTATTTGGAACATATTATTTTCTGTTGAAATTGACGTAAATTGTATATTATTAGTATTGTATACTATTGGTATGAGGATAGCCACTTTTTGCAATCTGTAAATAAGACAACAGGAACGGTTGATTCTCCTCTATCCGTGTAGCTACTGTATTACCAATTATGCAAAACGTCTTCCTCGGTGCGCGGGCGGTGCGAGCTCCGGGCGCAGGCTGTGATTCACGTAGCGTGCTAACCGCAGGCGAGTAATCGACCGAAGCGAACTAATATAAATGTGATCTCAGATTACGCGTTGTTGTTATGGAATTTAAGGTTCTATTTACTGGTTTGTCTTAACTCAATTTCTGGCCTAATCACGCTAAGCAAAGAGAAATGCATGCCCAGGCTAGGCGGTTGCTGTCGCGCTCTTTCCTCACTCGTAGCGAAATAACGACCTCAATTTGCATAACAATGCTCGTCACCCCTTATTCCCTACAGAGACTTTTGCAGGCTGCGCGGCCGTGTCCCACCGGACATGAAACTTTTTTGCTTGTGAATTGTGACCAGTGTTTCATTGACATTTAACAATTCAGGTTTATCGGTGACTGAATATATATAGACACAGCTCTCCATACAAAAATGCCTTCCAAAAATGACCCCAGGCGCGCTGACACTGACACTATCCCCTCTTCATAAATATGTCAGAGCGGCTTGGAGTTTATCCAATAGACAATTTCGCGCTATTGAAAAAAAGTTGTGATTGGTTAATAAAAGTTTTAAGCGTCAAACCTCATGCGCGGCGTTACAATATTATGGCGTTGTCAAACTTACAGGGATGATACTAACCGAGATGGAACCAATTTATATAAGTATAATTCTGACACGATTTTGCTATTAAGATTAAGTTTGTCCATACTATAATTATAAGAAGGTATAGTAATGACGTATTGGAGAACACTCCCACAATTTTGCATTACGACATTGCCTCAGTCTTTCTTTAGTTGGTATAATATACCACGGAGTAATGTCGCTCTGGAATATCGGAGGGGAATTTTCGTAAGTTTTTGCGCCACTGAGAGATAAGAGATAAGAGATCTTTATTTGCAGATCTATATCTTACTTGAGTCCCGTTTATCGTTATACTCAAAAGTTGAAACATAATATTAATGTGTAGTACATGTGTATTTTGGAATAATCGTAATAATGTGAGTACAGGAAGTTTGATTTCCAACCTACCTAAGGTTCAATATCGTGTAGCAAACTTGTCACCATAAGAATAAGTTGTTGTTGTTTTGTTTTGTTTACTAGGCAACAGATTAACAACATCGACGTGGAGTACTGAATTTTGGGACGTCAAGGTACTTTGCCAACAATAGACGACTATTGAGTCTATATTCATCTTTTTCGTTCTTGCAATATTCAATTGATAGTGACACTAATAACGAAATTTCGCTCATCGACTTTCGCAGTAGACAGAGCCGTAAAGAACTCACTAAGAAGCTGACATGCTTTCAGAATTAGAAAAGAAAATGATAACTTTTACAAAGAGGACATCTGTAATATGCAATGACAATTCCGTGAAGAATATATTTTTTTATAAATAATAAATTCTTTCCGCGGTCTCCGGGAAACTAGAATGGTTAAGACGAAAAGTTTACCAGCAGCACATTTATAGCGTAGGTATTTGCTTTTTTAAATAAAAGCAAATAATAGGAATTGCTTGTTACTTGAAAATAAAATTAATAGTTTACTTACTAGTAGAAATTTTGCATAACATTATCCGCATTATGTCACTCGATATCATAAAGGCGTAAGTCATTATAAAACTAGTATAGAGTTACGACATTTGGTTCAGCGTATTAGTCTATACATCAATATGTTACTTTAAATAATTGTTAATCATCTTCAGGATTAAACTTACACAATCCAATGGATCCCATCGATTTTCTTGTATTTTTGTGGAGTTGTTTAGGTACTATTTTACTGCAGAAGAAGGCATTTTATATGGTTTTTTAATTTAACAATTTTATATTAGCTGACATCTTATGTCATGGAAAGCTTCTGTACTACTAAAGCTGTCAAACTCCGCCGCGGCTCAGTCGATCGTTCGGGGCACACTAGCCGTGGGGTCATTTTTGAGCTCGAGTCAGATTTCTATAGTATTACTAGTTCGTTGAGGTTTATAAATAAACTGTAACCTAACACTATTTTACTAGCTATAACCATCAACACAACATTTGTTAGTGATTTATATTAAACGGGCATGGGACCTACTGTTGGTCGTCAGGGGAAAGTTTAAACTGGAGCGGGAGTCGCGAAACCATTAGCTTTAACTTTTGATTTAGTGATTGTAGTGCGGTAAAGGCATATGGCGTCGCGGTTTGGGGCGCGCCAGCGCAGCTCTATTATTTTCATCTCATGTTTAGAATTCGTCTCTGGGAACCATCTTAGAAGTATCCAGATGTCTCTAACAGCTGTGCATAATAGGAATTCATGAAGCTGGTTTGTAAGAGGCAAGTGCTGGTATCTCAATGGTAATACTTCGTCTCCTGCGCCGGCCGCGCCTTCGTCGCTCGCCACTCTTAACGTCACCGCATCGAACACTTTGGCCGCGCTCGTAACTTCTTCCTCCCAACTTTCTGTTTTAATTGAATCAAAGTTTTCGGCTTTTTGTGGCGAGCGTGCCAGCCACGCACGCTTCCCGAACTCCAATAAACTTTCTTTATTAAATTATTGGAAGTTGAGAAACGTTCGCCTTTGAACGTGAATTCAGAAACAAATTGAGTATAGTCCTGACTTTCAAATGAAATTAATACAATTCTAGTCATAATAATGTATTACTTACTACTACATTGATCTATGGTTGTTTGTTATGATTGTATTTTGTTGATTACAAGTTCTAGTTTTGTATCGTTTCATTCAAGTATCTGCGTTCGGTGTGTATGCATTAAGACCATAAACCTTTTGCAAATTCAAAGTACGACAAGAATCATCAAAATACCTCACGTATAAACTAGAGCTTGGGGAAGTTTCGGGACGATGTCGGGTCTGTTTGGGGGAATAGTTCATAAAGACATACGGCTCTCTTTGCGCAGGCATTCGTCCGTCGGCATTGTTTCGCGGCGTAGCTTTATCTGGCACGGAACGAGTTCGCTCCAGTAATTTATAGATCTTTCCCCGCCCCGGGCTGTAGCATCAGCACAACGAACATTGCTACAGTAAGCAAACTTTCTTGATGACGCGGAAACGCGCAGAAGAAATTGCCTGTCGGAATCACTGTATTTACATAAGTATAGATGGTGTTATTAACCTTTCGCTCCCTTACAAAGAGTTAACCGAAATCACGTTATCTAGCTCTTCTTTCTGTAAGTAAGTTGACTAGTCACAGGTAGAAATTGAATGCCGTGAAAACGTTTTAAAGAGATGTATGTAAATAAGATTTACTGTAGCTAGTTTATGTGTGCCGTAGTAGGTATTTTAGTGTAGTTGTCTGGTCCTCAGACTGCCTGTGTGGATGCTATTAACGGTCACGTAATAGACTGCTGACTCCGCACGTCCCGGTTCCAAATTTGAGTAAATATGTCGCCGCGGGCTCCCATTATATTGTGCTGTTGTGTTGACATTCACTTTGGGTTGTTCCGAATGTGTAGGCGAATATTGTCTCTCCGCTGTTTTAACGCTACGTGACAAAATAACATTTTTAAAAGTTCACGCCGGGTTGCGTTACTTAATTTGATTGCTATGAAAACAACGTTTTGTAACAGATGAGTGACTCTCTTTGTTTCATTTAAGTGAATTTATTTTCCGTTTCGATTTGTCAGGACTTTGAATAAGGATTTTTATTGACGAACTTTATTGTTTCCATTATGTTTCTTCTTTTTGTTTGCCTTATTAATCAGAAACAAGCTTAATTCTTAGAAATAAATTAAAAATGTAAAATCATATGGTTACATATACCCAGCTCTCTACCAACTGAGCCACAGAAGCTTGCCCAAAGGCTGCGAATTTCTCCATAATATCCTTCTATGCGCTTAGGACGCGCCTAGCGACATCTACCGTAAATGTGTTGACACTTTTTAGCGGCATCGGAGTTTCAAATCTTATTGAGAATATTCCAGAGTCGCGAGTTCGAGTCTCGCCCGGGGCAAATGATTTTTTCTATTTTTCCTTTATTTCTAGGAATGTGGCTTCATTAGCTGACGTTTATGCTTCAAAATAAAATTCAAAAACAAGCTGTAAGAGGGAGATTCGCTATAAAGACTGACAGTTAACTATGGAGCCATTCCCAAAAGCGCATAGTTCATATTCCAATCACGGAATGTATATAAGTATATAACGCTAAAAGCTAAGTACAAACGAATG
Organism: Grapholita molesta; assembly: GCA_022674325.2. Lineage (NCBI taxonomy): Eukaryota > Metazoa > Arthropoda > Insecta > Lepidoptera > Tortricidae > Grapholita > Grapholita molesta. Next base: position 12,611,139 of record CP053124.2, on the reverse strand, counting down.
ACACCATTTATCACCAAAACGGATTGGCCTATGTGGTTGCGGTTTTCAGCCTTCATTAAAGAAAAACTGCCACTGGTTTCAGCAACAGTCATATCGTTTAATTATATAACGTAACTTACCACGGGCATAACATGTGACAATTTATCTGAACTTAAATTACTGAATAAAGCAAACGATAACTAGACAAATGTATTACTGTTGAATGTTTGTATTTTATAGCTGAAACATGTTTCTTTTTTTAATTTATGTAATAAATCGTCTGCAAGTGATGATGATGGAATAATCGTTGATTCTTATAACATTTTGAAAATGTTTGTCTGGGTAATTAATGTAGGATTATGTTAGTGAGGCAGCTGCTATACTGCTTTTCGCGTAGCATCACGGGATCTAGTAGCTGACGTTATTTAATAACCATTATTTTCATCATTCATATACACGTTACATTAATAGTCAATGAAGAAAATATTACTGCACAACTAGCTTTTTGCCAATTTTAAGGTAGCAATAGCTTATTCTAAATTTTAAAGTTATGTATTAATTTAAAAAACGCAAATATATTTAGATTCGGATAGGGTTACATATATCAGCAATATTATCATATACTCGTTTTAGTTGTTAAAAATATTCCTCTGTCAGTACATATTGACCTAAAACAACATGACCTCGCCTTCAACGGTCCGGTAGTATTTTTTTTTAATGAAAAATCCTATATTACCCTCACATCAAAGAAGCATCAAACTCGTACTTATGACTTCATCGCGTGTGCGTAGCAGAGATAAAGATTCTGTTATAATGAAACAATCCCAAAGTTAGTCATTAATAACCTTTAGTTAGATTATAATTTTGATAATGCTGCTGGCAATTAGTTACCGTGCACAAATAAATGTCATTCAGCAGGATTAATGAGTCCGTTGCAAAGCAAATTCAACCCGAGCTTTTGTACCTACGAGTATGTGCGCCCGCTACACAATTTTGCCAAATAATTAGTATAAATAACTCTTATCGCGGCAGAATAAAGTGCACTTCACAACGTTCTATATGCAAAAGCAGAGAGTCAATGTATTTTACTTCTCTAATTTGTATCTGATGTGAAATAAAATTGGGTATTCGTACACCGGGTGTTATTTCAGTTAGTTGTCGCGCTGGTTTGGATAAAAATTGAAAGGTAATTTTGAAATTATGTCGTAAAACGTAAGGTCAGTAAAACTGCAATTTAAATGACAATACTTATTTAAATCTGTGTTTAGGGCTCACTTACTTAATATCTGTATGATTACAATAAGCTCCTTTAACTTCATATTAGTGTGGCAGTGAGCAGTTCGGTAACTGCTAGTAAACTGCTGCTGCGACCAAACTCAAGTAATAGTGTGATGTTGTATAAAAATAAAAATTGAGGGGAGTAAAAATATTTACATTTGCTAAAGATATATTACGTAGAAATTGTGAGATATCAACTAGTATAGGTACATAAACATAAGGATGTTTCTGGATCCGATCGGTTCGGATATAGGAGATTTACTTAAGTGTGAGGATATCCGAAGTAACCTTTTGTACTGACGTTGTTGAGACCCAGCCTTAAGTACATGATTCTCAATAGATGAAACTTATTTATAGAACAGATAGATAATGTCGACGAGGACAATGTGTATATATGATAATCCAGACAGTTCTATTTTCGTAACATATTGCTATATACTCATACTTATATTTATGTTTAATACTTATTATGAAGAAATTTGTGAAGGCTTTTTTAGTATTTTCCCTTTGGAATCGCATAATCTAACTGTGGCGTGTAATCATAATTATTGATAATTAAAAATAAATTGATATTTATTAAGATCATAATAATAAGGTAGACAGTCACCGCAGGGCAGCTTGTGGCGAGCTGCTGGAGAGTAGCGAGTCTACGTATCTGAGTGCCTCTGGAGGGCCCTGTCGGACAGTTGGGACAGGTCCCCTGCCATGGCTTGCCTTAACCGGCCATACAGAGTGCATGGGGTCGCTATAGCTGCGTTCCCGAGATAGATGTGGAAACCTAAGCGGCGAGTTGGCTATATGTTTAAAGTCCAGTGACACATGTCTACCCTTAGCCCGTTGCACCAGTGCAGTGTGTCCATCTTTGATGTCGCTTTTTCCCATCTCGCCGAGGGCGAGTCACCGTCAGTGGAAATAAAATTATATACCATTTTATTATGCAGGCGTCGGTTTCTTTTCCAATAGCCCAGTAGCTTGTCCATCCATTCCACCAAATAGCCTCCTGGTTTATTTAACACACCGTTAGGTGCAGGCGATCGAGACAAGGGGTGAAGCATTGGGCGTTAGTTTGGATATAGCGAAGGCCTTCGATCGGGTATGGCACAGGGATCTTCTATCAAAACTTCTCTCTTATGGGCTTCCCGAGAAGCTGTTTGAATGGGTCACTAGCTTTCTAGCAGACAGATGCATCAAGGTCGTAGTTGACGGGGAATGCTCTCAACCTTTTTCTGTGAATGCTGGTGTCCTTCAAGGCTGTGTGCTATCGCCTACACTGTTTCTTCTGTAAATAAACGACATGCTGCAGATCAGCGGTATTCACTCTTATGCGGATGATAGTACGGGTGATGCGTCCTACACTGGCCGTGCGAACATCTCTCGGGAAAACGTACCTAATGGAGAGCCGGAACAAACTTGTGCCTGAACGCGAAAATTTTCTTCAAGAAGTTTCCGGATGGGGTCGATTGAATTTAGTCCGTTTAAACCCTTTAAAGACACAGGTTTGCGCGTTAACGTCACCACGTTTTGAGAACACTCCCCTAACCGCTACAGCCAGTATCGTTATCCTTGGCGTCGACATATCGAACGAAGTACACTTTCGCGGTCATCTGCCCGCACATGGAATACTGCTCTCATCTGTGGGCAGGGGCTCCCCAGTACCAGCTACTTCCTCTAGACAGGATCCAACGGAGAGTTGTATTGTCGGTTGCAACGATCTTTCGGATCGGCTTGATTCTTTAGCGCTGCGTAGAGATGTAGCTTCGCTCTGCATATTCTATCGCATTTACAACGAAAAATGTACTGAGGAATTGTTCGGATTAATCCCTGCCACCTCCTTCCTACGCGGCAATATTTCCATCCCCACCACCTGGATAGTTGGAAATCCTCTACGATGCGTTTCTCTAGAAACTTTCGGTCTCGCACATCAAAACTGTGGAATGTTTTGCCGGCAGCGGTATTTCCGAACCGTTATGACCCTCATAACTTCGAGAAAAGAGCGAGCGTATATCTTAAAGGCCGGCAACGCGGTTGTGACTCCCCTGTTGTTGCGGAAGCTCATGAGCGACGGTAATTACTTACCTTCAGGCGATCCCTCTACTCGTATTCCACCTTTGTCATAAAAAAAGTACATTATTCATTAAACTTAATAGTCCTTACACCATGGCGGGTGTTATCTCTGTGGGCGTCACATGACACTGACAGGGACAACATCCGCTTAGTGTACCCCTTACATATCATTAAATTGTCGAAAAGGCATCTGCGCGTTGGCTCGATCCGGCCATCAAATTAAATCAAATCGGTGTCGGACATTTGAGTACCTTTCCATGTAAGTCAAGTTCACGATACGTCCGCGGACAAGTTAATTGATTATCTGTGAATATACAAAACAGTCATGTTTCCAAAAATTGCAATGTCAAAGAACCTACCTATTCACTACACATTAAAGGCCCCGCTTATAATCTAAATACCAATAACTTGAATTTTTATTTATTTTAAACACTAGGTTGGGCAACATCGCAGTCCAAATTTTGAAATAGTATCCAATCTGCTCTGGTTTCACAATGTTGTACATTAGTGTTAAAATCTGTTTTTGAGTGATAAATTAGCCTCGTAAAAATAAAAAGCTACAATAGAGTTAACGCCAGGGTAAGTGCAGGCGGCAGGTATGCTGGCGCGATGACAGTGCTATGGCCCCGCTGGGAGCTCCGCTGCGATCCCCGTAAATTGCGAATATTAGATTATAAGTACGGACCGCGGCGGCGGTGGCCGGGGCCGGCACTCAGGCAGCGCAGGGGCCATCAACGAATATCTAACTCGTTCGCTGCTTTACATAGAGCCGTGATCTGAATCTGCTTTTTACCAATTCCCTATTGTACCGTTTTTCCCACTCTTCCGTTACTCTGAACATTTGTATATGGAATATACATACCTAAGCCTTGTAAGGACATCGCTGGCGTTATTTGCATAACAAATCATCTTGCAGCTCGAATATATTTATATTAACTTTCTTTACAGTCGTTAATAAATAACACGATCCATTAAAATACGATACTTATTGACGTATTGCCCGTTGAGGATATTATATAAAATCACGAATAAATCATCATCTAGAAGGATCCAAGCCTTCCATCCAAGGAGCACGCTCCAACAAGTATGTGAGTAACATGCAGCAGTTAAAACGACAACTAAAATACCTTTTTATATAAAACATTTTACAATACCAGGCTTGAATCCTTCTAGATGATGATTTATTCGTGATTTTATATAATATCCTCAACGGGCAATACAGGAAACGTGCAAGAACTATAGGTGGCAGCACTAAACGACAACGGCGACACCACGCAGATCCTAAAGAACTGTTCAAGTACTATTTTCGATGTGATAAAACTGTTCTTACATATCTCATTATTCATAAATATGATAAAAGTTATTAAATATGGGTATTGGCCCTTTAAAAATGATCTAGTACGTGGCCAAAATAAAACAAACGGTCAAAAACCTTTTCATGCCGCAGTAGGTCGAAGAAATAATTCACCAGAAACAAGAGGCTATTGTAAAAGGTAAAATTATCGCTTGAATCAAACTATCTAATGTTTACGACGTAAAAATAACGCTTGCTAGTTGCCCGAATTACTTTTTCATCTACATCTAATTTAAAAGTAGTTAGTACTAGCTGGTACTCTCGACTTTTCACCTTGACTGGAACAGAAAACCTGGATTTTTGTTGTCTTATTTCAAACACTGCATATTGTTGTATATGTACGTGGAAACCAAGCATTCGGATATTTTCTGAACTGTTTTAAAGGTTATATTAGATCGACAACACTAACTACAAAACTTGGGTATTTTCATAAATTATCTTACAGATTGTTGCTAAATACTTAAAACCATCTTAACATTTATAATTACGCTTTCTTTGCTGCATTAATCCATTTTTGCGTTTGGTGTTATTTTTTTATGGACACACGTCCACGTAGTGTACCCAGAAATGCAACAATACATTATATTGCCATAATAGTATTCTCAACTGGTAAAATTGATTCTATTTTCTAGTTACAAATGTCAATGTTAGGTTATAATAGCGTAAAAAGCACGAAAGTAATACCAATTAACGTCACAAGGTGGCGTCAGTATCGACGTGCACACTTGTGGCAAATGATAAAACCAGACCATCGTAGACTAGCTAGAATTGCAGTTAATTCCAAGATGAAATGGTAAAATCTGGTAAAATATTTTTTATAGTAGTATATTAAGCTTTTAAATCTCGTATACGATCTAGTTTACACGTAGAAATCATTGATTTAAAAAAAGTAGATACTATAGAAAAAGTTTTAAATCAGTAATACGGTCTGCTTTAGACATTTTATAGCACAATTCTCGAATCAAATCACAAAAAGCTCTCAGAGGTAAACTTTAAATCTTCTGCAACCGCAAGCGGAAAGAACCTGACTAAGACAACCTTAACATAAAGTAGATCATTTTCTTGAGACAACGGGAAAAGCTATTGTAATAAACAGAAATGCTACGGTTATGTCCCAGACGTTGTATCGCATCGGTATTGATATGGTGAAAGTTTTTCGTTTCACTATGGCTATGTTTCCGAATTATGAAAGTGTATGTTACCTTTACTATGTTTTGATTACTATGTCTAGGTATTGGGTACTGAAGCGGTACAGCGAACATCGAAGTCCGTATATTTCGGGCATCTTTCTCTTTTACTCCAATTAAGGTGTCATGAGAGTGACAGAGACAATCGTCCGAAATTTACGAATATCGTTGTTCGCGGTAGCGCCGCTGATATTAATTGTATAAAAGCGGGTAATGACGCAGACCCGTTCGGTTAGACAACGCGAATGACTCATGATTATGCTCCTCGTTACGGAGTGAAACATGTCGAGCAATATTCGACTTATAAAACGTGAGTTACCCGCTTTTATACAATTAATATGTTTCAATCTCACGATAGTTTTGTGTTTAAAATTGGGTACTGATGTACAAATTAGTTTACTAAACTACTATGACGACGACGTACTAAACTATCGATTGTAAAATAGCATCAATGGTCATGTGACCATGCTGCATTGCTTATATTGTTAATCCTTAGCATCGGAGCCTAATCATAGGAATGTTAAATTATTATATGTAGTATGTTGTTCTATTACTTTTGTATGTCAATAAAACATTTACAGGGACACCAATTTAGAAATATGAAAATACATTGTTGATTTGTTGATATGATCACGCAAACCACACGCAGTTCCACAAGAGATCACTACTACGCACGTTTCTTTATTCATCTACTATCAACTTAAACAATTTCAATATGTCAGCGGAATGCGGTAATAGTACAAATGCAGTATTCATTGAACGTCTAAATTGTTACCTGATGAAAGTTTGCTGAAGAGCTCTTCCATTAAGTCCTTAGACGAACATCGACAATGCATTACTACGTCCACATCGCCTAGGCCCGCGCTTCACCTACATTCCCATTGCAACCGAGTTTTAGCAACTATGCACCTCTGAACCCGCATAAATTGTGACCTCTGTTACGCATAACTGACATAAATTTGCAGTTCACACTCATACTCATTTCTTTAAGACGACGGCTCGGTAAGCATTTAGACTTGCTTGCTCCGACCTCACCACCTCGCGCCCTTTGTGAGCAGCGCCGTGTAATTACTCTGGGACTATGGGAAATAGCTCACCCGGCGCTTAAGTACCTTTGTACTGTTGTTGTAAATTAATGCTGATAAAAATCGAAATAGAAGGCAGTAGATAAACTAAAAAATAAATATTTTAGGTCAATATTACAGAAATCGACAGTCCTTTAACTTACAAATAAGCCCGGATTCGAACTCAGGACTTCCTCATAAAAATAATGGTTTGTTGAGGTCAATTAAGTTTTTAGATAATTATTCTCAACCAAAACAAGGTAGTCATAATGATATTAATGATGTTATTAAAGTGTAAAGCCTATGACGACGACATATATAACCGCTTAACAAATATACATATACGACGGAAATGTTATCATTAAATATTAATTGTTGTCTGACAATACCTCTATTAAATACCATTACACGGGTATTCTCTCAAAATTGTCAACGTATCTGCAACAAAAGTTTTACAAAGACAAATGGAGGTGGTAAATAGGAAAGTTTTACGATATGCACAGTTATCAGAAGTGCTTGGAGGCGGCGGAGAACTTGTACCTACGCCGGGGATGTCTACTTACTCTATAAGTATAGCATTATTTGTCGCATATGCATGGAGTATTTGTCGACTCTGATTGTCCTGTTTCTCGACTTAAAATCGTTGATATTTAATGTCGATTCGATGTGTATCAATCAATTTTTATTGTGGAATTGCTACCAATTATGAACAATACAAATATTCTTAGTTTTAGTGTAATCATTTTAAAAACGCAAATAATTACGTTTTTTATACAGTTGCTCAAAAATTCAATTTCGCGCACTACTACTTTTTACTTTTCCAGGTTTTTACTTTTTACTGTTCTTGTTCCAATTCATGTCTACTTACCAAAGAGTTTTAATGTTAGTTTACACGCGCGGAAATGTTATGATTCACTCGTCCCGAGTATTAAGCCTTTGGTTCGTAGCAAGATATCTCGGTACTCGTGTAGTAATGACATATTTTCCGCGCTAGCATAGAAATATACGATTATTTTCTAGAAATCGCTGCTTTTGTACCTGTTTTCTTTCAGTTTTTCACAAGTACTTAAAAAAAAACTAAATATGTATTCATGTATTCGGAAAACTTTATTGGTATTGTTTCCGCATTAAGCCTTATTCTGACAAATTGGTTTGTACACTCGAGATGATCCTTCATGATCTTGGATATTGCTTTTTATTTTGTTGTTTGGATATTTTATATGGAAATCAATGCTTTGTTTCTTATAATAATGCATACAAGATTATTTATTAACGCTCGACACTCAACTTTTTTTAAACAACCCTCATTTCATGATGCGAGATAGAAATTTTGATAAAAGATTTGTCTTGTAGAGCGGTATATTTGGACTTTGATTTTATTAAAACAACATGTGTAACTAAGATTTACCCTGCGCATCCTGATACTGCTGAAACTTTTGTTTACTCTTTATTATTTACGGTTGACAGGTCAAAGAGTTATTTATTGAATACCAAGCTCTTAAAAATTCCTTTTACATACGCCAACCTGGGAAAAGTTCCACTTAGTTTCGTCCATCGCAGAAGACAGATTTTTATAGATACCTACGTACTTTTCTTGCAAGACTAAAGAACCGTTCGCGTAGTCCAGGGACGCTTTTAAGACGTTTCCATAATAAATGTCGGTTGCAAGCGGTTTTTTGCATCAGGAACAATTCTGATGCTTGAATTTTGCAATCATAGTAGAAAGTATACCTGATGTGAAGGATACATGAACTATATCAAATTATACCGTGTAAAAGAATCTTTAATTATATTGGTATTAATTATGGGAAAGTTTTTCTGGTTTTACCAAAACAAATACATACTTTTTAGTATAAAGGGCCATCCTATAGGGCTAAGTTACTTTTTATTCATATTCCCTGGATTAGGCAACTTGCCTGCTGTCTTCCAGAGTTGCGCATTAACTATTTATTGTGATGTTGTAATAGATGGAAGCACCCCTTAATTAAGCGCTTCGGTTTCAAGACATTTTTTAATTCTCAAAATACAAAAATGCTTTTACGTATCCCTATAACCTATGATATTTTTCTCTAAGTACTTAACCAGTTTAAATGTGTGTGTATAAGTGTTGATTATTAATTCGTCTGCGCAGTATTAGTCATTGATGATTTCTGATATAACGACCGTCCAATGTTTCCCTAAAACTCGATATATATTCATAACTGTAGAATTGTATCCTATTCGATTCAACTCATAAAGCAAGCGTAAAGGTAGGTAACAATTTTCTTTGGCATTTATAATATTAAGTAGTACATGAATAATTAGAATTCAGAAAAGGATAATAAATGCAATATTAGTAGGTCAAGTTGTTAGGGTTTTATTTAATGGCTTAAACTATAAGTAGTAGTAATTATAAATGTATATGCTGTAACAATTTATTGCAATATTTTCAGGCTGCCTACAATATTTTTGAAAACAATTACAGCTTATTCGATAAATCAACGGCAGGACAGTTTATATCAATTGTGTAAATTAACTTTGCTTACAATATGTTCGATGCCTGTTTCCAATTACCAGAACACAGCTTATTATCACTATAACACTTTGAAATGGTAATCGAATTTGCATATTAATCCTATTTGTTTAAATACTTGTTTTACCGTATATGATTGAAATTTTCCAAATGTAAACTTACTGATATAATATTAATGTAAATTGTGTGCGCTTTCTATTTGACAAAGAGAAAACTTATAAATAAATGCAAAAATAAATATTACAGGCTATCTTTAAACAAACACTTACATACTTACCTATGCTTGTATTGAGAATAATTTAGCAAATCGTTCCGGTCGTTTGAGTACTTGTATTATACTTAAATCCTTGGTATGTCTCACCCGCTTGTCTTTACAACACACTGAGCATTAGGTATAATTATTGGCGCAGAAGTACGAGCAAGAGCCACTGTCAGTAATTTTTAAATACGTTTCGTCTCGTAGTACGTTTTTTTTTATTATGCAGAAACGTCTGCTAACGAATATCTTCGAAATCGAAAGAAATAAAATAAATCTTCGAAATAGAAAAAATTGACTCGCAGCGGGAGTCGAACCCACAACCACTGGCTCACTAGCCCAGTGCACTGTCAATTGTGCTATACGAGTACCGCTTAGACTTGTAATTTTTTTCTCTTTATTCCTCGTCGTATACGTCATCATGGGTGACGTGTAAACACATCTACCGCCAGCGTATTAAACACTTAACGGCATCGCCGAAGTCTCAATTTTCATTGATAACAATGTGCTACACCTTTCTAAATTATTTTTTATTATGCAGAAGCGTCTGCTAACGAATATCTTCGTTATTTAAATCGAAAGAAAAACATCGAACACTTTAAACATCTATAACCGGAATTCGAACCCGCGACCCAAAGTTTTTTATATAATGTCACTACCGACTAAGCCATGCCATGAGGCAATTAAATATTTACTGGTCTGATGCTCATAATTCTCGAAAATCGAGACTATGCCAGCAGCAGCGGCACAGCATCAGCTCCTGAGCCGCGCCCTGCCGCGCCGTCCGCCCCCGCTCCCCGCAGGACCTCGGGTCCTCCCGCATTGCCCCGAGCAGGAAAGCCGACTCCGAGAGCGTAGAGATAAAACGTATGTTCGTTTTATTTTCACATTTGTCAGCGTTCGTTTTGTGCCCACTAACATAAATTGGACGTGGAGGGAAACCTCGCAGGTGAATGTAAAATAGCCCGGTTTTCCCAAGATAATACCGCTGAAATTTTACGACACCATTAAGGGATTTATTGGTCTTGTCACATTCAGAAAGAATACTATTTCCGAAAGCAATATTTAAAATATCTCTTTCGGCCGGGGACAATCAAGGTATCAGCTTTCATGGTGAAACAAAAGCTAAAGAAAACCTTTTCTGCAGTGTTTATTTAAATGAGGATTTTTACGCTCTCCGTTGAACTCTGTTAATGACAGTCCGATGTACAAAATTTATATTTTCTCCGTGTCTGTGTTGGTTGTTGGCATTGGTAGCCATAATGAAGGTAAATGATTCGTGTAATCGTAGCTACGGCCTCATAGGACGTAGCGCTTTTCGTCATGCTCTAGTGCGCGATCTGAGCTCGGGGCCGGCGTCTGCCCACTGCCACTAACTGTTGTCCTGTACCCTAATGGGTGAAACAGGCGTTCAATTAAACGTGCCAATTCGGGCCGAGATAGCTCTGTTAAATGCCACGCATGAGGAACTCGCCTGAAATTGTCTCATTTAGGCGCTATACAAGAGAAACAAGTATACTTAAAAGGTATTCTAAATGAGTAATTGTAACTATGAAATTCGACCTCAGTTGAAATAATTTTTAAAGAAATCGAGTAAAATGTGTATAGAAAAAGTGAAATTGTGATTGTACTTATTACTGAAAATGTTTTATTTAACCTCATCAAGTCAATCTTGTCCCACTTTCCCTAACTTTACATCTGTTACGTATAACTTTAGATCCATGAGCAGCCGAGTCCGCTTTTCAGCCGAGCCGTAGTTGTCTAAACAAATTTTGTATTAAAATCGAGTGATCATACAATCTCACCAAACATACAGACCAGAGTCACCGCCGACATTTTCTTGTAGACTAATAATTAGCTAATGAAAATCGGGCCCGTCTGCACTCTACTTCATAAATATTTTCTTTATTGCCTGTTACCACGACCTGTCGATAAATTTATGGAAGGGCCGGCGTCACCTGAAATTTTATGGTTTCTTTCTTCGCCACTCGCTTCTTATATTTATAACCTGCCTATTCAAGTTTCTACATTTATGAAATAATAGAATTGCGTCTTGCGCAGCCATTTATATTATTCAGTTGTTGTAGACGTATAGTAAATCCTCATACCGCGTTTATGTTATCCGTATCATGTAGATTCCCTATCATAAGGCCTTAATATTAAATGAACATGTGATTATCGTATTGCCATAATTCAAACCAAACTATGGACAAAGTCTTAAGTACTGTCACTTGTCTTGACAGCATTTGTTAACATTATAAGTGTAATATATCACTCGGCTATATGTACCGGTAATAAACAGACGGCTGTGGAGTCGTGTGTTCTGCGAGTTACGGAATGAAAGCGATGAAATGAATAAAGAGAAAATAATAATCAAATCTAATGTATCTTTAGACAAATGAAGTCAAAAGCACTTGCTGGTATTTGCAATGTATTGTAGCTATTGATGTTAAGCTGCGCAAGCAATTTCATTAGAGGAATTCAATTGTGAAATCTGACCGAACTACTAAACGGTTATTCCAGATATTGGTATAACATTCTAACAGATTCTTTACCTACGTAACATAAATAAACTTTGTAAATTGTATGTATATTTATTATCCATATTTATAATTATATATTGACTCTTGACCCCAAATCAGTTATTACAGTACATTACCGGCACCTGCGAGTTAGCCGCAGCGATAGAAAAAGTCCTTTTGTCATAATCTCGATCGGAAAACTCGCACCTTTGTAATATTCTTCTAAGAAATGCTTTTCCCCAAATGCCGACACATTTCCTGAATGTCCGTAAGCAATTCTTGTAACGGTTACCTTACCTTTATTATTTCTGTCACCTCTTTGCGACCACGCCCGAGTGTTAACGCAAGTCGAGCAATGTGGGTTTTAAATCTAGATCAGTGTTATAAAAGAAAGAATTTAAAATGTGAATAGAGGTGTGCGCCGGATGAACGCGAGCTACGACGCTGGCAGTTCTCGGTGCTAAATCTCGCAGAGTACATTAAACGTTTTCCGATATCGAAAGCACAAGCTCTCGCCGCGGCTGCGGTCCAGTTGAATAACAAAGAACTGCGTAGTATGGCTATTGAAACCCTAATGGACTGCGGGATTTATGAAGCTTTCTACAAGCTTTGTCGCACTTCTATGTACTTACATATTTATAAGTGTCGTCCGAATTTTGGGCGAATGAGGACTGCTAGTATGTGCCACCACGAGGCTTTATTTCGAATTTTCAATCATCAGATATATGATTACGTTCATAAAACTTATTGCAGAATAGTATATCCATTACATTTCAATATTTCAAATAATACGACGAGTAATTAAAATAACTGATTGCAGCGAGGTTCTAATTTAGTGCGTACATTTTGTTATTATAAATGCGTAAAATTCATATGATCATATGTAATTACACCGTCCCCGTGTAATTAAAAAAAAAATTGAGCTGATTTTCATCTTTGTTAGTTCACTATGTAATATGCATTAGTTAATTAGGCCAGATGAAGTGAAACTGTCGCTATTTAGCTTTTTGTCTTTTTAAATATGCACTAAAACTAAATATTTTTTGTTTAAAAAGACCCTGCACCTAAGTCCGCCATTTTACCTTGTTGTATTTTGCAATAAAGATTAAATAAATAAATTATGTAATGAATTCGTCCACTATGAGGTTCCACAGCAGTTCACATGATGATTTTTTTTTCAGATAGTTTTATTTTATGACAGTTTTCGTGACTTGATTTTCCAGGTGATTTTCTTCTTACTTTATTTTTTGCTTAATATTAAACGTCGCAGTTAAAAACTTAATAAATTGAATATAAGTAATTTTACATATTGTCATACGGGATCAGGTAAACTATAGCAACACTAATATCCAAATTTGGTGTTGCCCATCAGTACACCAGTCGGTATACTGAAACTTTGTTATTCAAATAGGGAAATATTTGGTGCGGTCATAAATAGGGGTAACGTTCAGCACATTCTTCTAGTTCGTTGCGCGTGATGTATTGTATTGTAGCCAGATTCAGATGTAAATCGGCAGATATATGCCCATACTTGCGTGGTTAGGCTGCGCCCCCTCATATAGAACATTCGCGATCAAATAATATCCTAATTTGTTAATTATTCGCATTTTTATATGCTTTCTTAGAAATCGCTGATTTTATTACATACTAATGTATTAACTATTATAGTTCTTATATACAAGTTATTACAAGCAAGCCCCAAATAAATTTTTTTATACCTACAAATGTAATAGTGTTCTTATTATGTGATATTAATGTTAGCTAACAGAACGTTTAGTTTGGATTAGAGTTGCGCAAAATATTTCACATTCTTCCAAATTAGCAACTTCCCCGCAATAAAATGATTATTTGTGCTTAGTAAAAACAATACAATTTTATAAATCGTCATCATGTCCGTTTGTTTCTAATCAAATCGAGACGGAAAACGAAGTTTGGTAGTTTACCGCGCGCATGAGCGCGGCGTGGAAAAGTTGCCTAATATAAGAATAAAAACATTAAGTCTCGTCTGCGTGTTAATTTCTAACTTGACCTAGTGATCCGTAACAAACATATGTGATCGAAGATTACAAACACACTGGTTTCGCAGAGGCGATGTGATCAGTAAGTGTAGTGAATAATAGGCCAGTGGGCTGCACCGCGCCCCGACACGAACGAGCTCTGATGCCGCGGTATATGGCCCGTGAATAATCCTACCGTAATACCCGACTTAATGGGTTGGAATTTAACAATTAGTTGTTTTCTTTCTGCCTCGTCAATGATGAAACTTCGCTTGGATGCCGCCGGGCTCCAGTCCTTGATTTACGATTTTAAATTTATAGTTTGTATATTACCTATTTTACGGCTAACGTATGTATTTTTATCGTTGTATTTATTAGAGGCTTCATTGTGTCTTAAAAATTGCGAAGATTATTATTAGATCTGGTATAGTACCTATACTATAATTGTACTATTCTGCTATATTTAATCTTTAACGAAATCTAGTAAATAAGCACCTATGCTTATTTACTAGATTTCGTTAAAGATTAAATATAGCAGAATAGTACAATTATCAGCTTACACGTCTAACAAAATTGGGGTATCCGAGCACAATTATTATAGACATATCTGGTAATTCAATGTTCATATTCGCCGGGAATACTGTTGTTCATTTTGCTCTCGTTTTTCATGGGCAGCACTTACTTTTAGTACTTACATTAATTCTGCAGATAAACCAGTCACCCTTTGTTAGTCAACAATAATGCGACGACTGCTTGGCATTTTAATCAAGGCTGACGAATTTTTAACGTCGCTCGGGCAGTAGGTACCGTAGAGCGCGAGGCGAGGCGATATCTGCCTCGCCATCAGCCCGTGGAGCCCTCACCCGCCGAGGCGGGCCTTGGTAGGGTCGCCCACTTTAGTTCCCAGCCTGCCGCGATATTCTTATCTTTGAGTAATTACCTTGTTGTTTTGTGTTTGTTATTTCCAGAAAAGCGAACCGCTCGCCCTTTTATATTTGTGTGTGGTAGCCGTATAAATTGGCTGCCACTTCCCCCATTTTAATTTTTTTTTTGTTTTATATACATATTTCTACAAATAACGTATCTTCGTGGGCTTATAAACGTTTTCCGGTCTTCATTACACATTCGTATTGGTATAAATACTCTTAGTTTTGTTTTTGATACTAATGGAGAAAGTTACCCAGCATTTAGTTGTCAGACTAAATGTCATAAAAAGTTTTGTTAGAGGAAATCAAGCAAAGAAATCCAACGCATTTTTTTTTAAACATGCTACGAATACGATTTTGTCTACGAACCTACTAACCCGCCTTACTTATTCGTTCTGTTGTGAATACGAGCGAGAGCAACATTATCATTTTACGGCCAACCTATATGTTAAAAGTGGACTACGATAGCCATATACTTTGAAACCTATTGATTTTAAATATAATTCCATCTTTCGCTGTATTATCTCCACATTATTAATAGTTACCGTGGCGGCGCGTCTATAGAAACTGATCCCCGACGGCGTGACTAATTTTCAAATACTCCAACGGTTTTTCATCCGCTTTTACAGAAAGGGAAAGCACATTAGCTTTGGTTTGCCTAAGAAATATTCTAACCCGCCGCTACTCGTTTACCTATCAATTAATTAAAGCATCACATCAATAGTTTTTCAATACGAAACAGAACTTACTCTTTTGACTGTATGCGCACTGGCGTCTAACTGGCGGCTATTGGATAAATTAATAACTTATCAATAGCAGATATACCTATATAAAATTTGATCCGGCGAATGTTGTTTGCCACAACTAAACTGATAATCCCATTACGCATTTCGCACATAGCCAATTAGCGTACGGAAATGATAATATATGATTAGCACTGTTATACTCTATGCTTAATGTATTAAACTAAAATTTCCTCAACGCGAGGTGTTATGATGAGACCGTAAAGTGCCATAATTTTCGTAGCGCTGTCACCAGAGCGGTGCAGTGGCTGCAGCTTATATGCACCTGCGGATATTGCCTTCGGTGTAAATCAAATTTCTTATTTTGCCGCGGCACTCGTTACTGCCTCGTCCCTGTTTATAAGCGAGGGCGCACAGCTGGGTCATATACGAACACAGTTTACAGTCTAATTTGGTATTTCTGTTATAAAAAGTTAAAAACTTTACTGAAAAAATACTTCGGATTTTTAGCCGATATAAATCACAGGAAAAAACAGGAACTATAGTGAATTATATTTTATGACAATGTCATACAAACGTAGCGTAATACGAGATTACGAGAGTGCTTTAATGAAAAACTAAACTGTATTTAATATACTTAGCATATATGACGCGCTATAGCCTTGCACTTTCTGAATACCTACCGTTAAGTTAACTATATTCTAATAGCAATAATATTGCGAGTTAATATTAGCTTAACCCATGGATATACTGTACCTACCTGCAACTATGTCACATGATCAGCTATTTGTATGCGATATGCAAACTTGTACCATGCCCATTCCTGATACAGTTTACTTTTATCAAGAAATATATCAAAATAATAGTAGGTAACTGTTCCTATTTTATTTTTGGCATATGAAGAAACACAATAAGAATATTTACTGATATACTGTGAGATCTCCGTAAATATGATAACTATTATGTCAAGTAATTCTCGTACACTATATTAACATGTTCGCATTTACCGAGATGACTACAATATTAGAGATTTGAGGCAATAACTTGTTACTGTTGTGTCTCAAATAGTTATATCAATATATCTGCATGTTATGAAGATTACGTGACGTGTTTCTGAATTACATATTGTAATGGCCACCTATGTGAGCTAATACGATTAATATTTAATGGTGCCATTCTGCACCGAATTACTCCGTGTCTGCGGTCGGGCTTGCACTGAATTACCTACGGCGTGACATGAATGGGTGTCATACGCTTTGTCATTTCACTGATGCATGGCTACATGACACATCTGTTGACAATTAAGTTGGGTTTGTTTACTTTATGCGAACCTAATGGATCTTTTTAATTTGCCACTTACAACATAATGTCTGTCTACCTTCTAACCGTGTATTTACGGTTGTAGTTTAAATTTTTTGCTTTATAACTCGGATTATTATGTCTGATTGAAAAATTACACGCGGTTCAATTTTCTCTATGTGTAAGTTACCTACATGTTGAGTCAAAACCAAACTTCATATGCTCAGATTAAAAGCAGTTGACGCTAGGTTTAACCTAGTGGGTAGTGATTTTGTCTATAGCCAATGTGTTCAAATCAGTAAGTGCATTTATTTGTGTGATGAGCACAAGTATTTTTGTTCCTGAGTCATGGGTTTTTTCTATGTATTTAACCATTTGTATATTATACATATCGTTGGCTGAGTAGTGAGTACCCACAACTCAAGCGTCTTGAGCTTACCGTGGGACTCAGTCGATTTGCGTAAAGGTGTCCTGTCATATTTTATTTATTTATTTATTATTTTCTTTTTTTATCCTGCACTTTCTAATGACATTATGAGGCAAAATAGATTTGCAATTGCAAATCAAAATACACCGAACCGAAATAAATGACCGTTTTTTTTACTATAAATGATTATCTTTGTGGAATATACAAGTTACTATACTTTATGAAACACGTAACAGTGTTTATAATCTCATATCTAAGTTGACTGATGGTAGTCAAAAATTGATTTTCACGTCCTAATCGATATAACAAAGTCAGAACATGTGTCCCATAATATGTGGGTAGTGACCCTGCCTATGAAGCCGAAGGTCCTGGGTTCGATTCCCAGTCAGGGCATTTATTTGTGTGATCAGCACAGATATTTGTTCCTGAGTCATGGGTGTTTTATGTATTAATTGTATTTAAGTATTCATATGTATCTATTTATTATATATATCGTCGTCTAGTACCTGCAACACAAGCCTTATTGAGCTTACCGTGGGACTAGGTCGATTTGTGTAAGAATGTCCCGAAATATTTATTTATTTATTTGAATTAATTTAATTGACCTCACCTTGGGACCCAAGTCAGGATTTTGTTGAAAGAAAACCAAAAATAAGTAATGGATACTAAAGTACAATTTAGTTATTTCGATTAATTGCATCGCTTATGAATTGTGAGAACAGACCTAACCAAGATAATACGTAAGTCCTTATTATGATGACGTGTCTAAATTCTCCCAACCAATCACAGCTTTATGTAGGTTATTATATCTGCGAATTTGAGTGAATACAAACATTAGTTAGAAATATGCAACTCCATTGTGAACGTGCCAAATTGCTTCCTCTCCAGTGTGGTTATAAGTACCCATTTATTTATATATGTATTTTATTATGTACATGCAAACGAAAATCACTCATCAGCCCCTAGCAAATGAATAGCGGAATGACAGAGCACAACGCTCGGTTCTCTTAATGCTCCCTCACAAAGCGAAACGGCTTGGGCGGCACCGTAGGCTACGCGAGCGGTACGCAGCAGCGGTGATTATGATAATGACGCGGTGGCCGCGCTTTTTGCGCTGCCGTCCTATATTACGGAACTCGACACCATTTCTGATTTCACCCGCTCGCT
Organism: Grapholita molesta; assembly: GCA_022674325.2. Taxonomy (NCBI): domain Eukaryota; kingdom Metazoa; phylum Arthropoda; class Insecta; order Lepidoptera; family Tortricidae; genus Grapholita; species Grapholita molesta. The sequence goes on along the minus strand of CP053124.2, from coordinate 12,592,364 downwards.
CGCAAGCAGCCGGCTGCAGCCGAGCGGCGTACACCTTGCTCTACTCGCCTTAACCACTCTCGGATACTTATAAAATATGCAAGTCGCTATAATCCACGCCCTAAACGTCTTCTCCGACGCCTTAATTATTCATTCGGGCGGTTTGATGTTTTAGAAAATTGTCGCGATGCTGGGAAACGGGCGTTGCTTCATAATTCAGAAGTCAAATTCTAGTGTAGCAGCTGCCACTAGATTAATAGTATATTGATGAGTTTGTTGTCCTCTAAACCACTTAGATTTATGTTAATAATGTATAAACAGTTAAATATGTATTTGAGAAAGATTCAAGTGTTGCACTAGTAGACGATACAATTAAATTGGAAATAAATAAAATGGGATTTTAAATAACAAGCAAATTGCGTGAGAGTTTTCAACGATTTGCCACCCGCTTACTAAATATTTTGTTATTGTTTCAGGACTCTGAAGGGGATACCCCTTTACATGATGCAATCTCCAAGAAACGGGACGATATGCTAACTCTGCTGCTTGAGCATGGAGCTGATATGACCCTCACAAACAACAACGGCTTCAACGCGCTTCATCATGCGGCTCTTAGGGGCAATCCAAGGTATGTGTGTACATTTTATGATATCACCTAAGTTGTTCAAAACCTAACCGTTGTAGCATCTTAATAAACTACTCAACATAAAAAACTGAAACAACAGTAATTTTAACTGATATTAAATTCTCGTTTAGCGACCTTAAACGGCAAAGTAATATATATTATATAGGGGCCGCACTTATCGACGGGTAGCTTTATAACGTGGACTTTATCTGGAATAAACATAACAACGCTTGTTGTCCAGCGCTGTCCCCGAGAGAACGGGCGGTTATGAGCGAGCCTGCCGCACAATAAAGTGCTTAACGGGTCTAATACCGAGCTCGGAGAGTGTGGTCTGCGCCTTATGTGATGTCTTTATTGCTATGCAGCATATGCGTAAAGTCGGCGAGGACTAAATTAGTCACATGAGCTGAAAACGGTATTTTACAACTGAAAAGGGTTGTCTGCTGGTGCTTTGTTTTAAGTGGCTTTCTTATTTATGAAATTTAGTTATAAAATATGACCAACATAAGTTGTTTGCTAGATAAAATATTTATGAATAAATAGTGTAAGTTTTTTCGTGATTTGCAAGCTTCTGCTTTAGTTTCCCCTACTGATAAGTACGAGTATGTGATAATTTTTGTAATAAGTTCATTTTATGTTCAGATCATGAAAATAAGCAAACCATGATAATAAAAAAACGGAAGATACGTTTGCTACTATAAGATCAGTAAATAAAAGATCTTACTTGTTCTTTACGTCAGAAGCGTTATGATTGTCTGATGAAACTAAATACATTTTAGACCCCTCCCAGCTCGGGGTGGAAATAGAATCGAAGCCCGTGCGGGCCAATTGCTTTTAGCTTCTAAAGTTTTAATTTTTCGAATAATGGAATCCTCTAAGCCAAGAGCAAATGGCATTTAAAGTAGGTAGTTTCGAAAGTGGAATATTGATGTTTCTTAAGATGATAAGAGGTTATTTTAAATTTACTAACTTATAACCAGTATATTTTCTCGAATAATGTTATATTAGTATTGTAAAATATATATATAAAAATATGATATGATGCAAATCAAACAATATAATCAAACAATAAACTATACTATTATTAAACTGACGATTACAGTATTAAATACAAGGATTTATGTAATGTAAGTTTGTCCTGTGACTATATTATTATAATTAAATATACTTCTAATCCACGAAGCGCACTAAATTAACACAGTTTGTAAAACGTCTTTTAATTTGGAATTCATGTTCCATCCATTTTATATGAATATTTTGTATTTTGCAACAACATGTTTATTTAAAGAGTTATTGAGTTTGAAAGATATATTAAGAGGTGTCTCAAAAACGCAAGAGTAATGAATCTCCGCTGGTGAATCGTGCGTGAAGCGGTTTATTTGTGGAGGTGTGGAGGCGAGGCGGAGGCGCCGCAGCCGCTGGAGGCGCGTCTCGGCCTCACCGGCCGCCCGCATTTATTCAAGTCACGCGACGCGTCCCAGGGAAATAATACGAAATGTGGCTACGTGACCGGTTCATTATGCGGCGGCAGAGCGGACCCTCGCGACGTAGATCCGCCGCCTACGAGATGGACCGACACGAGGAGCGGTCACCATATATTGACACTCTTAAATGTATTTAATTGTCATTTCAGTTTCGTCATCACTTCCTATCTATACTCAATGTAGATATTAAGTCAATATAATTATGGGTTGTTTAATATAAAGCAAAATCACTACGAGTTGTTGTAAGCGCTCCGTTATACGAAATCTATGGGAGGCTATCCATGCGTCACGGTCACCTCTGTCGCCGTCGGCTACTTTTTCATGTGTCCGCCCGAGCCGCATATTACAAACAGCCGAACGTGCGACGGCACGCGGACCTTACTGGATTCCTTTTTAAATCACTATTAGTTCATGCTCTTGGACCCCGCTCGGATTTATTCCAACACTTGGAAACTACTTAGAAAAATCTTCGCACCAAGTGGCGTAAGGGATGGGTTATGGATGGGCAAATGTTTTTTATAGGAATAGTGTATATTTAACTATAACTGCTCTTTCCTTTTAGTATAAGTTGATTTGATGCATTTAAAATTATTCCAAGATTATTGTTCCTGCAACTCTTGTGTAGGGATTTAACTTGTTTTTTTTTTTAAAACATGTTTATATATTTTTAGTATCTAATGGTTTAGATTGTCGCTAAGTAGCCCTAAATAATTTATTTCATATATACATGAAAACAAAATTAACGAAAAAGTCGTTTGAATTCTTAGATTGTTGTTTAACAGCAATCGAATTTAAGATTGCCGTAAAGCGTTCCAGATTTTATCGCGGAATGAGAAGTCGCTCGCGACTTTTCCCATTCGACAAAAACGTTCGTTTCCCCCTTGAGATGTAAAATCGTTTTATTTTATTACTTCCGCAGTATATCGTTATATCAGGAGCGCCCATCCTCTTCAGTTCAGAAAGTTCTTATAGTAAAAAAAGTCGAAGGAATTTAATCCGACGACTTTGGAATCTTCCTATAACAAGAAGTTCCTTATGACGGAGTTCAAGACGCCTGTTGGTTTTTACTGAATCAAATTTATTTTTAGTGAAGAAGGAATTGGAAAGGAAGTATTGCGGCGAACTAAGGCAGAGTAGGCAGTTCACACTGGGTGGGCGATTAATGGAATCAAATAAAGGATAAGGCGTTAGGCGACAGCATCCGAGGGTGCCAGAGCTCGCGGCGGCGCTGCCGCTGCGTCATTACGTCTGATTAGAAACAGTTATCTCGTGCGGTTATCGTTACAGCTCCCCTAACGAGCCCTTGTAAAACTTCTATACCAATTTCGCGATACATTACCGGAATACGATAAGCTTCCGGTTAAGTATCCTCGTAAATTAGCTTCGTATCTTACCATACGAATACGCTCCATTGATTACGTAAACTTTCACTGCTTGATTTGCTTGTGGCATTGGTGTGAGGGGAGGGGTTACTCATTTTGCTTAATCATTAGTTGAAATCCTTTGCGTCTTGCTCATTTAACAGGATGAGTGATAATTACACATAAAGGAAATAATACGATATACTTAAATGTTTATTAGTTTGTTATTTATAAAATTTTGACGACCGGTCTGGCCTAGTGGGTAGTGACCCTGCCTATGAAGCCGAAGGTCCTGGGTTCGATTCCCAGTCAGGGCATTTATTTGTGTGATGGGCACAGATATTTGTTCCTGAGTCATGGGTGTTTTCTATGTATTTAAGTATTTATATGTATCTATTTATTATATATATCGTCGTCTAGTACCTGCAACACAAGCCTTATTGAGCTTACCGTGGGACTAGGTCGATTTGTGTAAGAATGTCCGAAATATTTATTTATTTATTTATTTTATTTAAAATGTTTTCTTCGAGTCTCTGGGTAGTTACTCGTACACATAGCACGGCACAGTTAAGTTTTAGTAAAATATAACCGTCTACGGCGTAGCAATACCGAGTATTCCTCGCGTAGCATCTGCGTCAAACTCATTTTAAGCTGCTTGTATCGGGAGTCGGCGCGGCGGCTGCTATTCGTAATAGTACTGTTAAATATATTTATTTCTAACTTTGTTTCTTTTATCGTTGTCTAAAATTGGGAAAGAAAAAATAAATATGCTTGAATCAATATTATGTGACTTTATATTATTATATTATTTATTTAAGAATTTTACTTTATGATGCTGGTTTAGTTGCATTGTCGAATTTAGACTGAAGGGGAACCAGGTGACCAAACTTAACTAAATATGTCGGCGATTAACGACGGTCGGCTTGTTATTGTAAACATCCTCTTCGCCATGTATTTTTTAATTGTAGGTACTTAAGGATAAACGTAAGGCTTAATTCTGAGATACTTGTTTGCTTAGTGATGCTTTGTATTTAGCCGTGATTAATTTGTTGCGGTATCCTGCGATGATCGGCAGTCTGCGCAGCTGCGCCCGCTGCGGCGCGCGGCTGCTCTGGTAAGACGGGCATCCGCGATCCGCATTAATCGTGAGCTTAAATATTTTAACGCGTCGTAACATTGATTTATTCGGCGCGTAATCTCGACTCGCGGCTTGTTTGTTCTCCGGCTCGAGACGTATAGGTGAGATTAGGCAGCGGCGTCGCACCCCTCGACCCCGCCGCCTCTCCCGGACATTACTCTTTTCCTTACCGACATCATCAGTTACAGATATTAATTGTCTGCGTTCTGTTTCCTTTGAGCCGACATCGCAATCTCTTTTCGTCCGTCTGACAACATCATGCCCTGCGATACACAACGAAGTCGCTGAGGCAGCATAATCTGCTCGGTTTATTCAACGAATACCTATGTATGGAGAATGCGAGAACGAACGGAGCAATCAGAGAAGATTTATATGGTCATTGTGCAGCGTTAATTGCAGCGAATAGAGCGAAGTACGATGGTATCGCACCGTCCGGACGACAAATGTTATTTCCCGCAATAACTGTTACGTTTCTGTTGCTAAATACTAGTTGGTAAGCCTACTTACCACTATAGATTAATTCTTCTCGAAACGAACATAGTGCTTCACCACCGTAACAATCCATTATATCCTTTTTACTATCTAGGACGCTGCATCATAAAGAAACGTTCGTAATTAAATGTTCCGATAATCTCGGCGAACGTAGTACGGGCACGGTACTAAAATTGATAAATTTGCGTAACGTTGCTCTGGGCTGTGTTCCGCGAATAATTAATGGTCTGCAATAAAAAGGGTTTGTTTTATGTAACGCAAAGTAAATACCTCCCTCAAGAACGATAGTTTTTAAGTAGATTTTTAACAGAATTGATATTGTAAACCTATTGGCTTAGATATCGAGGACGTCAGGGTAGTGGCTGGAGCAAAGGACATTTATGTATGGCAGATTTATGTGAACGGACGGGCAGAGAGAAAGGGGGCAGTGGTCAGGAGGGGGAGGGGTTCGGGAGGGTCTGTTATTGTGCGACGTTTGATTTACGCACGTAACGCTATCACGCTTTTGTTAGGCCGGATACCGACTGCTGTGCCAGTTCCGCTGGCCCGAATGCACTGTCTCTTTACTGTTGTGTTGCCTGTGCGACTTCGTGCATGCGTTCGGCTTGTTCGTTTCGTTATTTTTGTTTTCTAGCAAACTCGTTTGTTATTACTGCACGTACGGTTTTGCCCGTGAACGGAAAATGTATACACAATATTCCGCATGAGCGACTTTATTTTATATTGACATAGACAATTAGGGCCACGATGTTGACCCCTTTTTAACCGACGAAAACACGGAGGAGGTTCTCCAGTCGACGCGTATATTTTTTGCAACATCTCTTTAAACTCAGTTTTTTTTTTTTTTTATGATATAGGAGGCAAACGAGCAGACGGATTGCCTGATGGTAAGCAACTACCGCCGCCCATGGACACTCGCAACACCAGAGGAGTCACAAGTACGTTGCCGGCCTTTAAGATCCCTATAAGTTCTTTTCTTGAAGGTTTGGATGTCATATCGGTCCGGAAATACTGCACACGACAATTTATTCCAGAGTTTTGCTGTGCGAGGCCTGCCTCTGGCAAGTTTCTAGAAAAACGCACAGTTCAGGACTGCCAACCATCTATGTGGTGAAGATGGAAATGTTGTCGTGTAGAGCGCTGGCGGAAGGAAGCAGCTGGGATTAACCCGAACAATTCCTCGGAGCACTCTCCGTAATAGATGCGGTAGAAAATGCAGAGTGAGGCCACATCTCTACGCAGTGCCAAGGAGTCAAGCCGGTCCGAGATATCCTGGCTGCCGACAATTCTAGTTGCTCTCCGCTGCATGCGGTCCAAAGGGAGAAGCTGGTATTGGGGTGCCCCTGACCAGAGATGAGAACAGTATTCCATATGTGGCCGTACTTGCGCCTTGTACAGTTGTAGGCGGTGGGCCGAACTGAAATACTGCCTCGATCTGTTGAGCACACCAAGCTTCTTCGAGGCCAACGTGGCCTTTCCTCTAAATGACCGCGGAACTGGACTGAGCTAGAGATGTCGACACCCAGAATTCCGATACTGGCTGTGGCTGTTAGGAGAGTGCCCTCAAAGCGAGGCGATACGACAAACGGGAGTTTCTTTGCCGTGAACGCGCAAACCTGTGACTTACTGGGGTTAAATTGAACCAAGTTCATTCGGCCCCATTCTGAGACTTCTTTAAGGGAAGTCTCAACTTCAGACACAAGCTTGTTCCGGCTCTCGATGACACTTTCCCGAGAAATGTTGGCGCGGCCGGTATAGCAAGCATCACCCGTACTGTCATCCGCATAGCAATGAATACCGCTGGTCTGCAGCATGTCATTGATATGCAGGAGAAATAACGTGGGCGATAGCACACAGCCTTGAGGGACACCAGCATTCACAGACATGGAATCCGAGCATTCACCGTCGACTACGACCTTAATGCTTCTGTCTGCTAAAAAGCTGCTGACCCATTCGCATAATTTCTCGGGAAACCCATAGGATGGTAGTTTCGAAAGAAGAGCCCCGTGCCACACACGATCGAAGGCCTTCGCTACATCCAGACTAACTGCCAATGCTTCACCCTTCGTCTCGATCGCCTGTGCCCAACGATACTTCATTGAAAATCTAGCGTAAAGTCTTTTTAATAGGAAAAAAACATTTGTATTTAAACTTACGTGAGACATATTTAATAATTAACGATTAACACGGTACTACCCACTTTTATTTAGTCACTCGCGCGACCTGTTTCCGAGAACATAGGCCTCCATTTTGTGCGCGACGGGCCGGTGACGCGAGCGGCGAACCGAGCGGACACTCAGCACTCTTAGTGCTTGAAAATGGAGGCCTATGTTCTCCGAAACATGTCGCGCGAGTGACTAAATAAACGTGAGTAGTACCGTATTAATCGTTAATTAGGAAAAAAAGCATTTAAAAATATTAAAAATCGCGTTAGCCCGTGACTCCGCCTGCGCATAATTAGTAGTTCGATAAGCCAATTTGCACAATTTCTTTATTAATATGTGTTATTCTGGTGTACAAGCTATATCTATATCTGGTGTACATGTAAAATTTCATTAAAATCCATTAAGTAGTTTTGTTTGAAAGAGTATCTAACATTCATACATACCCATAAACTTTCACGTTTATAATATTCGTAGGATGTATAGTGAGATTTTAAATTGCATGTATGCACTTAAATTAAATATTACTACTATGTTTGACGACCGGTCTGGCCTAGTGGGTAGTGACCCTGCCTATGAAGCCGAAGGTCCTGGGTTCGATTCCCAGTCAGGGCATTTATTTGTGTGATGAGCACAGATATTTGTTCCTGAGTCATGGGTGTTTTCTATGTATTTATGTATTTATATGTATCTATTTATTATATATATCGTCGTCTAGTACCTGCAACACAAGCCTTATTGAGCTTACCGTAGGACTAGGTTGATTTGTGTAAGAATGTCCGAAATATTTATTTATTTATTTATTTATGTTTGGTTGCAAAAAAATGCAGCACAAAAAGCACAATTGCCGGTTGCACAGTTATAAAAAACTAAGGAGATTTTTAGTGTTTTGACTTGTATATAAAAAATACAACAATGCGTAAATGAACTATCTGCACAGTTGCACACCGCATTAATATTTTTTTTGCGAAAGACGTGTACTTTTAGGTGTATATTTACTAATTTAATGATATAATATAATTACAGCAGAATTTGGTATAAGGTATAAGGTTTTCCACATGCAATACTAAGTGGTTATTAGGAGCCAAAAATACATTTGCTACCAGTAACCTTAATCGGTATTTTTTGTCGCGCCGTGAAGGAGAATGGCTCTGCAGTTAATAATTTAACCTGCTTACAAAGGTCAAACAATTTTACATAAATTGTATTCATAAAGAATTCTTTATAACTATATTGATATAAAACTGCCATTTACAATAACAGTGCCTCGGCAATAACCTTCAGGGGACAGCCCTCAGCTTCGTAGGGTAAAGGTACATTAAATGTCAGCAAGAGGTAATTACATTGTTTTCATACATATATTGGCGTAAATAATAGGCGTGATGAAATTCTTTTGAAGTAATGTGCCATTGCGTTTTAAATAAACATCACGTTTAATCATAATCACGGTTTAACGTGAAATATAAGTAATATATAAGTTAAATATGTCGATGCAGACACAGTGCTAAAATACGTACGTACATATGTATTTGTGTATACATAGTTTAGCAATTTGCACGTGCACCTTAATAATTAACAAAATAAGGTATAGTTATGTATATATATTTTGGCAGTTTGATCGTATTGATCAAGCTTGACTGTACCTAGGAACTCATCAAACAATTTAAGAATCTAGATTACTTTTACTTCCATTGCACCCTGATGCAATTTTTTTTCCTTGATCATTGTACACTATTTTGATTGGAAACCGCTTGTTGATTGCGTGTAGCACAAGCGAGCGCGAGCGAGGAGGCGGAGGCGGGCGCGGGTGGCGCGGATGCTCGTTACCCGCAATTAGCGGCTCTGCACTCGCGGATAATCCGCATCGCGCCGCGCATCCGCCCACACACCGCACACGATTGCACTACAGATTCAGCGAATAAATTCATTTGTACGCAAATTGTATCGGCGCTTGCAATTAAAACTTTGTTGGCGCTCGAGCTAAGATAAATAACACTAATACATTCTGCTTATTGCGGGGAAGTTGCCGGATACAGAGGATATATTAATGTTGTTCCTAATTTGTTTGGGCATAATTGTTGCCTTTTCAACATTAACATAATCCCTTTAGCCCATATCAAACATTTATTATTTGTTTCAACCCTGTCTGCGGTACAAAGTGTAAATATGTGAATTCCAATGGATTTTCTTTAATCTCTTTATTTCCACGCATAGTTAAAACGGTCATTTAACTTAGAATTTACTTTGTTCATTAAGTTGAGCTCTGCTCCTTAAACGTTATTTACTAGACTGTAGATATAAACCTTAACACCTCTTTAACTTGCCAAGTGTTTCTATTTATTATATTAATTTTAGAATTCGCAGTCAAGGATCGTGTAATTAAGGGTTTTAGGTAGACGCACATTAAGAGCATTATTGATCATATTTTAAAACTAACTCATACGAGAGTGAACAAGCACTTGCTAGGTAAGAATGCTGAATCATCGGCCTCATCGTCGCTTACCATCAGGTGAGATTGGGGCCAAATGCTAACCTATCATTTATAAAATAAAAAAAAAGAGAACATATGTACCTGAGTATGGTGATTAAACGCCTATGGGCATAGTATAAGTTTTTAAGGGTTAGAGTATTTCAGTAGTTGCGGATTGTAGTCTGCGGACGCGGGTGTAGGTGTGCATGGCACGTAAATACGGGCACGTAGTATCCTGTACAAATGGCGGCCCCGCGCTCCGCTGACGGCCAGATACGTTAGTCGGGATGTTCCGGTTCTTTGTGTGCCCAGCCATTGTTCCACTCGCTAATGTTGTTAGTGCACTTTTTCAGCGACTACGCTAATTTAAATACCTCTCCTTCCTTTTGTGAAGAGACTCGTCTTCCGTTTTCCGCGAGTGCCGCTCCCTTTGCGTTTGAGACGTCCGCGTCCGCGCCGGGAGACTGCATTTAAATGAGACACTTAATCACCAGAGTTGGCCTCCCGTTTTGTAAAAGCGTCCCTTTTATTTAACAATTAATTACGTGGTAACCTATTAATTCACTGAAATAATATCATTAAATTCCTTACACTGATGTTTACGTAATTTTTCTATATTGAAATTACGAGTATATTGTATTAATTGATTTGTTTTATGTTAATTGAAGTTTGCATCGATTTTTTTTACATAAATCGCAGGTTTGTGTTAGTTTTGTTGCCCGATTTTAAATTTATTACGTGGTAACCTATTAATTCACTTAAATATATAATTAAAATCTTTCCGTTTCTCCCGTTAGTTGACTGGTAGAGAATGCCTTATTATGACATTAAGTCCGCGAAATGTACCTTCTTGTATTGTGCAATAAAGATTAAATATTTAAATAATAGATTTATTACACAGATTTTTATTTGATTTCACTGTTTCGAGATTATAATTTATTAATTTATATATTAGTTTGCATCGATTTTTTATTAAATCGCATGTTTGCATTGGTGTTTTGTCGCCCGATCTAAATTTAATCTAAAGTATTTCCTGTCTGTGAAATATGTCTTAAAGGCTGGCGCGCCTAGACCACCGACACCCACTCCAATTGTGCAAATATGACTAGGGTAATAAACTCCCGAGGAACTCGGATTTGCCTGTTAAAGTTGTGTACGTGCCACCCCCTCCAGAACCCATCGCGCCTTCCTCTCATGTCTCGCGTACATACTAAGTTTTCGTCTTAGAATCAGCTACCCTCCTCATCCTCGTCTTATGTATGCATGTAAGTTGCTTCTCCGAATTCACCTCTTCTCGATTTTCTTATTTGGCAGCCCACACGTTTGTAAATGGGTGAAATACGTCGGCAAAATTGAATACGATTCTCAGTTTACTTACTATCATCACTTTTGACGTTTATTTGTTGGTGCCTTTGTACATAGATTGAAGATGTTGCAGACGAGGTGAATATTTTCAACACATTAAATTTTAATAGCGACCGGGCAATCCCGTGTGGCCGGGGTATTGTAATGAATTTAATGAATATGTATTTTTTTATCTCCTGCCTTTGTCGCGTGGAACACGCCATCACATTTTACGTATTAATATCTATACTAAGCCGAGTGGATCATGCCGTCGACATGGCTCTCTCTAACACAGCGAGTGATGCATGGCGAGGCTTTATAAAGCTCTTTTAATGAAATATTCGTGGCCGGGTGAAATATATTCCACATTCAATCACAGGTGAAGTTACGGCGGTGACCGAGCCGCTTTGATGGATGGTTCTCTAATCAAATAATTAATTCGGTTCATTAAACCTTGGAACAGCTAAATTATATTTTCTAAAAATATGCTTTTAAGTAAGTATTCATACTTTTTGCCAAGTATGTCCTCCCACGTGATAGAAATTATATTTATATTTTTCAAAAAAAAATATATTATGATATTTTTTTAAACATCTTAATATTTAATTCCTTGTCATAGGACCTGTTCTTGAAGTGGGACGTTTTTTCTTAATTGTCATTTTCGTTATATTTAAAGACACCTAAACATCAATTTCACACGATGAAAAAAGTGCTATAATTTCTACTTCGATTGATAAATACCTCATAGTCATGGAAGATAGGAAGGGGATCAAGGGATAAACGGTATGCTACTGACTAACGGGTCACGTAAATACCATAACTTTGTTGCTAACGTTATTACGTCAGACGTGAAAACAGTAACTGAGCAACGTGACCGCAATACCAACAATCAATCGGCCTGTGTTTTATTACTGCGAGCGCTATAGTTTTCTCCTGCGCATTGATTTTCTTAACGGGATTCTGCCGCGGCAATTGATAATGTAATAACGGGGCTTAACTTAATTTGGAATGATATACTGCAGTAACCGAGCTTAGTAACGCAACGCCTATTTGCGATGTTACACTCTACTGTTACGAGTAGCTTAATTAATTTATATGTAATTGAATATAAAATATAATTTATTTTCAAATATGTACCTTAATAGGTTCAGGCTAATATCGTTAACTCAGTTATATTATTAGTCACAATTACGAGTACGAGTAATTGCGCTGATTATAATGAAAAGTTGATGAAAATTACAAATCTAGGCCTGTCTATGTGTCTGCGACCTGAGCACCGACAGCGAACATCGAATTCGCAAAGTTCAAAAGATTGTCTTGTCACTCTAATTACACCTTAATTGGAGTAAAAGACAAATATGCCCGAAATTCTCTAACTTCAATTTTCGCGGTAGTCCCTCAGTTATCTGGAAACATGGTAACTTTTGTCATTTAACCTATAAGTAGATTGCATACATTATTTTCGCTAACTGCAGTGAACTTTAATTTTTTAACTTTATTGAAAGCGGAGTTAGTGCATATCAGAACATAGTTAGAAGTATATATAAAACGGAAAACATTTCTTATTTTTCGCCTCTCGTTTGTTTAATAATAGGCGCTGCCCCATATAAAGCCATTAGTGCCATTACCAAGTCATTAACAGATACGAGCATTATTTAATATACGTGGATAAATATACAAGTATAGTATTATGAATGGTATGAATAACATACGATTTTGGAACTGTACGAGTCGCGTTTAATAGATTCACATTTATATTTCTGGCATTTGAATGAATATAATGACAAACTAGCGTGGTATATAAAGTAAAATAGTACATTTCGGTACTAGTGAAAAAAAAAATTTTATTTTTGTTTTAAAGAAGTTTTTACACGAGTATCGAACCTAATTTTTCATAGCAAGTGCCTTAAAAAGTGAAATTTACGCACGCAAAGCGTGCGAAAAGTGCACTTTTTACGCACTAGTTAGGAAAAATATATATTAACATTTAACATCCAAATTAGGTATAAGTGACACATAAGGATAGAAACATCCTTAAATCTCTTTAAATGCAGGTGTGATTGCTTTGGCCATTTTAGATTAATGTTGATAATGGAAATTTAAATAGTAGGTAACTTGGAAATATGCTCGAAAATTATTTAGTGGCTTAACAACTCTTTTCGATAGTTCGTCGCACGTATTTTACCTCTTGTTCACAAAAATGGAGCTCTGTGACACATTGATAGGATACTACCGTCCTAACATAACATCTTTCTACCATTGGAACTGTTTTAAAACTATGAGCATATATTTTATCATATTGGTGGTTGAATTTTTGTTCGCTGGTAAATATTAAGGTCTTGTTTTATGATACAGGAGATAGTTTGTTGATACAGAACAGAATTATATTTCGTAACAAATTCGGTTTATAAATGCACTTCCGATTTCCCAAAGTTCCCAAAGTGGAACGTTCACGTTTCACTTAATTTTCAATGAAATGAATAGTTCATGAAACCACATGATTTTAAATAATAATTACATATATATACCACACTATTGTACGTATATTACGTGGGTTTTGTTTGGCAGATAACGCCATATGTCTAAAAAGCCTTGGATTTATGTTTCACTCTAACATATTGAAATTTTGTATTCTTGCTCATACTTCTTTAAAATGAAGTTAGCTGTCTAAAACATCTTTAACTAACAAACAATGCATTAAAATTATTTTATTGGATAACTATTCGGGGAATTATCTGGGAATTGAAAAATCTTAGGTTAATAAAATGCCTAAAACCAAACAATCGCCAGTCGAACGTATTAAGCATATAAACAGCCGTAAGTAACTTACGTTTTCTTAGACAAATAGTCGAATATTGCTGGAAATATTCCCATAACGTGCTCCTTTACCTCGAGGAAGAGATAAAACTCCTCGTTATGAAGCAAATCTAGTCAAGTAAGAGGATAGATGATAGATTTATATCGTAATAAAAATAATATAACACTGGTAATAGAAGCATATAATAACGAAAAAAGCGTGGAAAAGATACAGAGACAATTTTGGTGTGAAAGCCGAAGGAGAGTGTGTCAATACGTGGCCGTTTATAAGGCACAAGCTTTTAACAAGAAGTTTATGAAGCACATTTCTAACAATAGATACTAGGTATAATACTTAGAAATCGTGTGTTACAAGTCTTAACATATTCAATATGTAATACGAGTATGATGTATATTGTTCTTGAAACTTAATATGTCGCGCGACGCTGGGATTTGATACCCGCACCTTCAGACGCTTTTATGTAATCCGGGTAATAAGGGTCAGGCTATCAAAAAACTTACAATAGCTCTTGGCATGCAGAGCGGAGCATGACGCGGGCGTTATTTTACCATCACTCAAGATGACAGTTGTATTTTTCGCGACCAACGGCCGACGCTCAGGCGCCTCAATGTCGTTTATCATCGACTCTACCACCAGTGCCTAATATGTTATTCCTTTCCTTTACAAACAGCATGAAAACCATTTTAAGTATAATCTTCTGTTACAAAAAACTGCTAATCTCAAGATCGTACTTATACTGGTCTCGTCGAGTGTTGCGTGGTGCCATCACTCTACGGCCCTAGTTATTTATGAATACAGAATAGAATAAAGTCATAAATTTAAGTGCTTCCTCTTCTCTGGTTATAAATAAACTACAGCTCTATAGTTGATCTGTAGTGCTTTGCACATATATATTCCTGGAAATGTCCTGTATAAAAAAAGGAGCGCATTCGTTTTTGAGATATTTCTCTAGTTTTCTAAAGTTTTATATACCATACCTATTTATTATTTTATAAATCTATAAATTGCAATTTTATTTGGTCGGTTCACTTAATACATGTGGGTATTTGGCTACATTGTAGAAGATTGCTTTACAACAAGTATCCTCACAGTATTAGAGAAGGTTGCAGTCGGTCGGCGTCAGCAGTACGTGCGTCCGTACAGCGCAGTCGGCGCGCCGCGTTTATTATCGAGTGATTGCCTGCCTTCGTGATGCGACTTGACAACTATTTTCTCAATCGACAGGAACTGGGCTCGAGATTATCTTTGCAATTTTATATTATTGGGCCGATTCGGGCGTGCTCGAAAGAGAATGGAAACAAGACTTATGATAAGCAATAATCACAAGCATGCGGTTGCAACGTTAACACAAAGATGCAAACAAGAAGATACTTCGTTTTATAAACATATATTAATATAAAAAAAAATGTGAAATATATATTTATCCATAAATATTATTTTATTCAACATATAAATATACTAGAATATCGTTAATACGAATTAATTTTCTTTAGAGTAAGTTTAATTAGGTTTTCTGTATTTTTTGTACTTACGCACAATTCGGGAATTCCAATATTGCCTATGTATACAAAAATCCATGGTATTCTGTAAATATAAATATTTAAAATATTTAGAGCTATGCTTGTATATATTATCTTACTCGTCGTGCTTTGCTTGCTCGCGTGCTTGTATATCGCGTGCTTTGTAGCGTAAGTATGAGCTACAGTCGGACGGCGTATAGCACTCTGGGCGCGCCGCGTTTACTTGTCTGCATGGTATGTGATGCGACTTGACAACTATCATGTCAAGCATCAGAAACTAGGCTCGAGATTAACATCATAGTTTTTTTCATTGGGCCGCTCCGAGCGTTACATTATGCTAGCAGGCATGTCTAAGTACCTAAGTAGTTTTGAACATTTTATCTACACACATAGTCATATGTGAGTACGCAATAGGAGTTGCTAATTATCTTGCCAAGCGACCAAACTTCGCGATCAGCTTCGTTCTTTTATTTTAATGGTTTGAGACGTGCATTTTAGAGAGCAAAAAACGTAACAGGGTTTACCATTGTTATAGTTTAATAATTGGTTTTATTATGAGGTCGTTTAAAATATATATAATAAGTACCTATAAGAAAGTTCTATAAAAATATACATCAATGATGGTGTCAGCTATTACTGTAATAATACGTATTATAAGACGTATTATATTTAAATTATCATACGCTGGGACAGATTTACGACTTGAATTAACGATCAACAAAAGCAGTCTAATATTCTTATTTCAGCAACTTACTTAAGATTCGTCAGTGTCACGTTACTTTCGTTTAAATGATACCAATACCCTAAAGTCGATTCGAAAAGTTAACTTTTCCGAGTTTATTCGTGTAGCGCATGTATTTAGCTTAAATGTGAATGTCAAAGAAGGCCAAGCACTTTAAAGATTAATGGATTTTTTTCACACTGAGAGAGAGACTGATGAGGTGATGACCTGATGAGAAACAAAAGTTCATAAAATTTTTACGTAGTAATGTTTTTTATAATATAAATAAATAAAATAAATATTCAGGACAATCTTACACAAATCAACCTAGTCCTACGGTAAGCTCAGTAAGGCTTGTGTTGCAGGCACTAGACGACGATATATATATAATAGATAGATACATATAAATACTTAAATACATAGAAAACAACCATGACCCAGGAACAAATATCTGTGCTCATCACACAAATAAATGCCCTGACTGGGAATCGAACCCAGGACCATCGGCTTCATAGGCAGGGTCACTACCCACTAGGCCAGACCGGTCGTCGTTATTAGTGTGTAATAATAATATCGGGCAAATCACCGTCTGCCGGAAATAAAATTGTATACCATTTTAATAGGCAGGTGTCCGGTTTTTTATTCAATAGCTCAGTAGCTAGTCCAATCATTCTACCCAATAGCCAAATTTTAGATTTGATTAAAACTCAACAGTCCTTCAACCATGGCGTGTGCGTTCCATGACACGGACAAGGGCAACATCCGCTTAGTGTAAGTACCCCTTACATATCATTAAATTGTCGAAAGGGCTACTGCTCATTGGGTCGATCCGGCTCCGCATACGCTTCCCAAATGTCTGTAACACCATTGTACCTTGTACGGGAAAGATATATTAGTAACTATGTTACCTACTTTAAAGCAGAATAGTGACCAATAATAAAAATAAGGATGTGTGTCAAGTATGAGACATCTAAAAACTTAATTATTTCATTCCCAGTTTTGTATCTCCAATTAGCATAAAACTTGCGTGCAATTATTTGCTTGTGTAAATAGTTTAGAAGCACCCTAATTCGAAATCTGGAATTTCTGATATGAATTCCGGAGCTGTAATATTACTTATCGGTTTTAAAAACTTCTCCATCTAGCAGACCGTAGTGGAGCTGAACTAGCTGCAGCGAGAACTCGTTATACAGATGATGGCCATATTAAGTGAACCTGTGTCTTAACTATACCGCAACCAGAACGGATAGCATGGTTGTCATTTTATCGTCTATCGCGCTATTGGGCCCTTTCGCACTCATATACTTGTTGGAGCGAGCGTGGGAGCGTGACATATATTGTGACAAGTGATAAAGACCCGACCATATTGGGCTAGCAGTTATAGTTACGGTATACTGGTGGTAGTAACCCGCAATAAGATTTCATTGTTTTTTATTAATAACATTTTCATCACACTTGCTCGTCAATGGCGTTGTTACTTGCGAGAGTACAGAGCAGTTATAGCCGATTTAGCTCACACGGGCTGTTAAGTTTAGTTTTAAAAATATACAGAACCTATACTTCACTTGGACTGAGGATGTTTCTAAACAGCCAAGGTGTATTTCATATCTTCAAAAGTTTGCTACAACCAACTTTTAATATGTATAAAACATATCTGTATATTAAATTTGACTGCAATTTATGTTTAGTATTTATTAAAAATAGTTGTTTTCTATTTGATTTTGATAATTGATACTATTTGGCAGGATGATCTATCAACATGGAAAACAAAACGCAGTTGATAACATTATCTGTGGAAGACATTGAACAAAGTTGACATTGTTGACAATCTTTTATAGTGGATGCGGTCTGATAAGTAAAACTACACTACACTAGTAACTAATATTTTACCAACGAATTTATTTTATTTCCTCGCAAATGTGATGAAAAACATTGTATGTACCACGGGTGGTAAGAGTATTACAAACTTGAGTCATTAAAAGCCCTCCGCTTCTTCTAATAGACTCGCGTTTGCTATACCTTACTTACCATCCTCGTTGCACAATGTACTATTGTTTATTCATAATATCATATATAGGCTATATGCATTTGCTGCATTGGTTATTTTGGTTTAGCTATGACATCATTTTCAATGATATTTTTACACACAATATTTATCTAGATTTCAATATGTACGTACAATTTATACTGTTTCAAGTACTTGCCTACATATGAAAACATTAGTTTATTAATTTTATGGTTTCATTTATGTAATTGTGTTAGTTGGGAAGTTATATTGTTTTCTCCATAAAACGCAAAATACTGTGATATGTAGCTTTACTTCGCAGACACCAGCATTCATAGCTCTCATCGACACTTTGACAGTTAGTAGGGGCAAGTCTGAAATATCGGCGTGCGCGGCTTAATCGCTCAGCGTGCGATATTGGCGTTACATCATGTTGTCAGCGGAGAGAAAAATTGCCGCCCTTTCCCTCCCCCGCAGCCTTCAACCCGCGCACCCCCGCGCCTCGCTCGCCGATGTCGACAGCGCGTTTATATTACTTGGAGATTTATTGTAGTTTTACGAACGCACATTTATCTGTATTTCATAGGAAAGTATTAAGTATTGCGGTTCGTGACTTCGGATTTGACCTTCATATCTCATGACAAAGTCTTTCACGTTTAACAAATTAGAATAAAAAAGATCATATTGTATTTATATGGACACTCCAAGTTTAGAAAGTAAGGAATTGGAATAGCGGGCATAATGCGCGTAGTCGTCGGCGCCCGACCGGGCCCCTGTTTCCAGAGTCTGTAATGTAATTACACAGTTCGTTACTTTCCGAAAGAAAGAAAATGAGAGGAAAATACTAGCGCGATGGGTGGCCGCAGGGCGTGACCCACCAACTCTGTAAAATTCTTGTACAAAAAATAACAGGAATATAATATTTATTTATAATGAACATGGTTATGCCGTGTGATGCCGGCTGACTAGAATAGCACCACCCCATCTCTTCCAGCGGGTGTCGTAAGAGGCGACAAAGGGAAAATCCTACGGATGGGCAGCAGCGTCCGTAGAAACCCAATCTACAGCTACTGCGGTCGCCAACCCGCCTGCCAAGCGTGGCGACTACCCCCCAGGATGATACAAGTCAGATTTGTGGGAGGCCTAGGCCTAGTCCAGCAGTGGACTGCATACGGCTGAAATGTATGATGTATGTATGTATGGTTCTACCGTAAAAAAAGAAACAACCACACTACACGGTAAAATAAACGATTTAATCATTTTAATAATATCATAAACTTGAACCAGTAAAGTCCAAGAATGATAGAACTAAGGTACTTAAATAGAAATATAATTGCATGAAAATGTGCATAATTTTACTTTTAATTGTCGTTTTGTAGTTAACTATCAAGGAAATCTCTATTTTTTCTTGTCTTTCTCTCTCTAGTTTTTACTAGAAAATTATATGTAATTTAATTTGTTGGGTCTACATCCAGGTCACGACAATTTCGACGCCGACTTATTATTTATTGAACGTGATTTTATATAGATAGAACAATTCTGTCCTGGGATGCTCAAGCGTCCTCTTGTTACACGTAACCGAAGATGTAATTAAGAGATGCTCGTTCGTGATACCGCAACCATGTGACTTTACTCCTACCTACATACATTTATACAACCTCCCAGAAGTCAGTCGCAACTTCCTGTTAAACTTAGAATAACCAGTATGCTATTAACTAGTAGGAATGTTATGTTACTACAGAAATAGTAGGTGAGTACGTACGTATATTGTAACCGAGACTGGAAGTTTAAAAGTTCAATACGAAACGGTGACCGTCTCTAAATAATCCGCATTTCATCGCTAACAATACATACGGCACCAGGAATGTTGACTATACGTACCCGAACTTCAAACATAGCGTAAATTTCAGTCGATTCGAGCCGGAACGCGCATGTAGTAATTCTGACTTAGTACTAAAGCATAAATTTCAATTCGAATCGAATGAGAATTCCTGATATCGATTGCACCGATTGAATGGAGTTGAGTACAAGAGCCGTTCAATGTTTAGATGTAGGTATCTGTAGTGAAGTAGGTAATTGTACTAGTAGATTGTCGTGGTCGATTGTTCGGCATGGTCCACGTGGCACAAGATTGCGAAGGCGGTGTTTGCTCTTTGGCGAAGCCCGCAGCGGGCTTCCGGTTCAGCGAGCCGTGCAGCGGCCGCGCGGCCTCTCGGGTCGCGTCTCCGGCCAAATTGAAATATCCCCGAGTCCCTGCTGCCATGACCTCGGACGATACACAGCCGCGTCTTGGCATTGTGGCTAAAACCAATAATAATACGTGATTAACATTTCATTCTTATAAATTACAAATACCTTAAGTTTTAACGCGATTTAGTCCCGTTTCATTTGTAATTATGTGTGAAAATCGTGACAGTTTAAATCAGTATATTTCTCTTATTTCTTATCGCTAAATCAATTTAGCAGTTGTTACCCATAAAGCTGCAATGTTGAAGACGGAGAAATTATGCTAATCCTCGTTAAAACTTATGAGAAATCTATATCTTGAACATAAAGTTACCGTACTCTTTTAATCACTAAAAATATTGTATTATTCTCGATTTGTAATTTATTAAGGTGAATGTTGTGAGCGGTTATAATAAAAATTCTCTATTGGCATAGTTCTCGAACATTTCAATTTCCGAGCGTAGACAGAACTGAGATTTACGTGTTCACATTTACATACCAACGAAATTATTTGCAAACGTACCTTCTCAAACGATTTATTTCGTGATTTGCACTTAAAAGTTTCTATCGGAAATGACACTATAACCACTTATTTACTTTTTGAAAAGTGAAAAAAATTGTTAAGTTTTCAACACATTATCTGCTTAAATGCACTATCTATTTGAATTAACAATTTAATTTCGTCTTCTATGAGGAAATCTAATTAAATGTCTGTGCAGTGAGTTACTTTTGATGTGAAGTGTGCCAAAGACAAACCGCAATAAAAAAAGGTCTGATCTGACGGGTGCACACAATGTTGGAATCGATAACCTTTGTAGAGGTGGTTTCCTTACGGAGCCCCTTCGCAGGTAATCCTGCCCACTTGGAGTTATTGCCGCCGAGGGAAGGAAAGATTACCTCGCCGGGAGATAAGGAGGTCGACGGGGCTTCGAGTGCGATTGTCCCCGAGTCAGGCGTCGAATTGTGTCAAGTGAAGCGGCAAATTGAACGGCCGAGCCTTCTACGCTATGCTCACTAATCGTCACATAAACTGCCGCAACCCAAACGTTTAGCTACGCAACGCGGTTTCTTTTCCATCATTAAAACTAACATAGGTACCTCGTATACCAGACAAGATCCGGAATTTCTGTAAAGTTACTTTATTACAAGAGCAATTATGATACGTATGCAAATATGGGATATGTCAATTAATGAATTTGTTTATTTTTTAGTCCAGGGTCTACTGCAAAGCTTATAATTTATCTTATATTTATGATATCATATAACTTATTTAATAACTACGTAATTTTTCACAAGGTATCTTTTTACACATTTTTATGAAAGACTGCAGCTAAAATTTTGACCTAAAACCAAGGAGCGATTATGAGGTTAACGATCCAAATAGTGATTAAAGCTTATAAATCCCTGACACTTTTATAGTCCGCAGCAAATTTAATTTATGTCTCAGTGATTTATTATGATTAAACAAAATAACCATTTATGTAAATTATGTTACGAGCAGCGATAACGTCACCCGAATTGCAGTTATCTAGGATACTTGATGGTTGTAGGTATGTAGACTTTACCACTGCAGCTTTTATAAACTGATTAAGATTGATTACCTTAACAGATTACACAAAGAATCAAATCTAATATTCATACAGCATTGCATAAAGTATAAACCTTATTCCTTATCTGTTATAAGATTTTAGATGCTGATGAAGATGCCAGCGGTATATTGCAAAAAATACGTAATCACTCCCTCTCGAAGCAAAACTCGCCGCTATACCTATTGCTGCGAGTATGATTTGCAGAGTTAATGAACACAGAAATTCATATCGGCAATGTGAAGCCGTAAGCTACGAAATTGTGAGTGACGCTAATGATAGCACGCTCAGCAGTTGTACGGACTGCGCGTCTTTCCAATTACGCTCGCTGACCGAGCAGGCAGCGGCGGCCGGAGCGGAGTCACGCTGCGTTTCGCTCGTTACCGTCACGTGCCGCCAACATCTGGACCTACCCGCCTGTGACAACTTCTTGCTTCCAACTCCAACAATTATCTCATATTTCTTTCTTACCGTTTTCTGAAATCGTCTAGTGCACGCTAGTGTGACTAGTTATGAGTAAAATTCAAGCCTATGGTGGCGCCAGATACCGGCAAAATGTGATTTTATTATTAGGTTGCACTCTCATAAGACCTCATTGACATGTACGCATAACATACACAGGTATATGTTCTTTGCAAATAAATATAATAGTAAGTTATTTATGGTATGGTGGCTATGGCATAATTATGGATGTTGTCTTGAATCGGCCCGTCACGAACCTTTAATCGAATATTCCTTCAAAGTCAACTTTACAAACACTTTCATGCCGTCATCTCACCGAGAATTTAGTTTGTGAAACAATAAGGGACATTACGCAAAGCTTTTTGTCCAATGAAGACTATATTTCAGTTAGCGCAATAAATTAATAAGTGAATGATTCTATAAACTATACTCACCTAACCTAAACCTGCATACAAGGAAGTATTTAGTTTCTGTTTGAGATCGCATATTTAACCTAATCTGAACCTCGGTGCGAAAAGTTCGGTGCCGTAAAGGGTTGCAATTCTATCCTTTCGTTTCTTAAACCGCGACTAAAAAGGAAGGGTGTTATTGACGATCTTAAAGACCTGTCAGAAGAGGCAGCCTTACCTGGGAAGATCTAAATATTAAATTTTAATGGTTTTCATTTATTATATTGTGTTAGATAAGATCCAGTGACTTGTATTGAAGTCATACTACAAATACGCACGTGTGTCGAACATCATTTTTAAAGAAATTGCGAAAAAACTACAATGAAATAATAAACACATAATATAATAGTTTATAAGCGGGTCTCGTATAATATTACTCATTTATTTAAAAAGTATCAATCAGATAATTATTTAGCACTAGTACAAAAAATCTAACTTTACGTCTAATTTACAGCTACATAAACTTATTGAGCAATTGTATCAAAAAAATATTTTTCTGTGCTTTTTTTTGGTGAACCTATTTTGGAGCAGTTCCTTTCTGTGTCAAGGTCGTAGTTCGAATCTAAACTAACCTACTACATGGAGACAGTTTCTGTGTGACGAGTTCTAATCTAACCTGAATATAAATGTACAATAAACGGCGATTTACTAAATCATTATTACAGACAAACGGGATTTTACCGCGTAAGTATTATTAAGTTTAATATACTCGGTTACGTCTCGTTTATCCGTAATACTTAATGTTTAAATCGGTAATAATCAAATCGTCCGTATTTTTACACCATTAATAGTTGTTATACTTGATATATTGAATTACCTTTTATATATTTCATCGGCTTTAAACTTTGTTAGTCAGTGAATAAAATTAGGATTTTCAACAAAACACTCCACGTGGAATTTCGTGATAAGGTGAAAGTTTCCCCTGTTCGCAAATTACACCCCGAATTTCGGTGATAGACGAACTTTGTTCAAATGAGATCACTTCAACGGTCTTTATAGCATTTCCCTATTTCACTTTCTGTGTTTTCGGACAGAAGTTGTCGAGTGGCTATTTAATACTCCAACTTTCTACTCTTCCTGATAACAAACGATTGTCACAAAATATTTGAGTCTGATTGATTAACAATATTATATTACACCCCGAAATGTCTTTGTTATCGAAGTAGTTATATGGACTCATTTTACCCGTAATTAATTAAATAGAACATAATGAATAGGGTATCGTTGAGTAAATATAAAACGTTATAAATGCTTATTTCAATCCAAATAGAGTGTTACATTGTTTTGCTCCACAAGAGCTAGAGGTCTAGTTATAGTAATAGAGCTCTTCACCAATCGTTCAGCGTAATAGAAAGCTATCTGGCGGTTAGCACCAAGCCTCCGCTACGTGAATGTAATGCACCTACCCGCACTCACATCTGAAGCCAACTGGTTCCATTATGGGATTACCCTTTGAGCGAAGTTTGTTTTCATTCCTATATAAAAGTGTTTTTTTCCACAGCGCTTTACGAAGCGTGAAAAGTACGTAATGTAACACGTGCTTTTCAATGCTCTCCCTCTTTCGACCCTAATTTATTTTAATGTTTTGTTTCTGGTTTGGTGTAATGTAATTTCACTGACTGAAATCGAAATCATATTAGTGTATGTGCGTCTCGATATTAAACATGCATTATATAGCCAAACATGTTCTCAGGAAAGCATACTGTTTAGAATTCCCTATTCTCCGATAGATTACTTTCATAGATATATATCAGTCGTAATGTTTAATTAACGACAATACACGACTAAACCAGGTCAGGCATATTATTGTACTCTCTAAATCATTTTAAAATTGTCTAATATGTAACTAATCGGATAAAAGAAGAAGACTGTATTCGTCAGGCCTTCGTGGTATAACGTCATGTCACAGTTTAAGATTCAAGAAAGGTTGAATTCGCCAAAACTTGAGCATTTAAAATTAAATATTGATAAATAATAATCTGTAATAAATTTTATTTTTGTGTTGGCAAAGTGGCGGTGAACGCAAATTTAACACACATGTAAAATCAAATTACTAAAATATTTAAACATCTACAATTAAGAGATCGAAAGCCAGTGTTGCAAATGATAAGAGTTGTAGGTTTTGTGGCTTAGATCTTAAGACTTCATCTTGTGTTGTTGATAAAAAAATGTGAAAATGTCTCAGTACTATGCTGTGGAAACAGTGAAATAGAGGGCAGGGCTAAGTAATTATTTATAAAGTCCTGAATTAACGGAACTGGAATTATTTATAAAGACTGAAAACAGAACTTATACCCAAAAAACACGGTCGCTAAATACATATGTCTCAGTCCTATGTCTTAACGGAGAGCAGGGTTAAGATATGATAAAGCTAGATCGCATATGATCGTGACGTAAAATATTAACGTAAATTTTTCTTAAAAAATACATGACAATCTTCTTAGAAATTTTGAATTTGTAACGAATTGTTTTTACATAAATGAGAAAAGTAGCCGATTTAACTTTTTAAGAAAGTAGCTACTCGCAATTAATGATTAATACTCATACTGCTGGATCATTCTTCAAACTGATCAACCAATCATAGTTACAGACTATTCCAATGGCACATACCCTGCGAATGACAACTTTGGTATTTGACGTGGTATTCCATAACTACGATTTGCGATTCCGGTAAAGACATGTCGTGACATGTAATAGTAATTCATCGATACTGAGCGAATCGCTGCAAAGCGCGACACTTCCTATTGTTCTATAAAATCTGCAGGGAACATTGTGCTTTTGTGCCAGAAGCGTTCGGTTAAGTCGTCAATCAGGTACATAATTGATGGTGTGACACTCGGGCGGCGTCACAGCCATTCAGCGGCTCGCTGACGTGGTCGGCGCACTCGACGCGTACGTGCCGATCACCTCTACTACACCACGATCATATCGCCTTTACACCGATGACACGACTGCCTATAACTACGTACCTACTAGTGATCTACTGCTTAATTTTTACTTGAGTGATCCGTTTTGTCTTTTTAAATTCACCTTATACGTCAAGAAGGCAATTTTACAAATCTGCGAGTGTTCGAAACATATAAGACATCTAAAGGAATGGAAGAAAAGAAAAATCTCATATTTTGGACATAATTATGTACCGTAACGTAAATATAATATTGCAAGGAAAATAATAGAAGGCAAAATAGAATGTATAGTCTGGATGGATAATATTAAAAACTTGACTCATATTAATGATGCTGCAAACCAGAGTGGCATAGGATCATAATAAGTTCCGAGAGATTGTTGCCGACGTCCGATGAGGATATGGCACAAAAAGAAGAAGAAAAATATGAAAGCATGTGAGAATCATTCTTTCTTCCGTATCATTGCATTCCGAGTGCTCATATATATTCTTGGTTTCAGTTTTTCTTCGTCATGTTTTCAGTAAATAATTAAATTAACTAACAATTTTTACATTATATATAAGCTTATTAAAAACTTAAGTCAATACAGAAAAGATACGTAATTGGAAAACACTGTAGTAGAGAGTAGAGACAGAGTAGAGGTAATGGAAATACCAACTTTAGATTACCAACATTAGATTGAACTGAAAAAGCAAAAATTGTGTGGTAATAAAAAACTAGCAAAGATCAGACATTAATTTTATTCGGCGATATGTAAATATATAGGTATCTACTATAAGCGGTAGTCTGTAAACTGAAGCCGAAGTTTGTTAACGAATAGTTATTATTTACTATAACTTATTCCGGCTCCTGTGCCGCAGAGTCATGTTAGTCCAATTACCATGAATTATGAAAGTACCCAACAATAAAATTATTCAAATTGAGAAAGTTAGTACCAACAAAAACAACACGTCGACCCTTGTATCGCGCGATATTTTGGGGGCGGTCCTTTAGCGCGGCACAACAATTATTTCCTTATAACATAATCCTTGTGTTCAGAGGTAGAACTCTCGAGGGACACGTGATTTGGCTGGTCCGGCGCTCCGGACACCTCGCTGAGCGCCCGCCTCGTCACACTGTGCCCGGAAAACTCGTATTAATGTAAATTGGAGTAATCTGCCCTTGCCCTTCCCGTTGCCGTCCGCCCGCTCGCTGTCTGCACGTCTGCCGGGAACAAAGAGCTCGCTACCCTTCGCCTTTTATCACTAGCTGTTTTAAGATTATCTTAATAGAAAAACAAATACGTTTTAATCTGGTGCGGTTTATGTTTAATAATTTTTTATAACAACCCATTTTTTTATTTTACAGGTAAGTTTTAGTTGCAGCGCCGTGTGAGTTGATATAAATCAACTTTGGGTGAGTAGTTGACGCTTCCAAATACATTTATAAAAATGAATTTCGCAAAATTGTTTGTCAATACTCGTTAATCATAAAATCCGAGACTTCTAATTAAATTACAAGACAATTACTTATGCTTATCTGAGTGACATGGTTAGTTTAGTATAATTTCTTAATAAGTTTACTGTCGTGTTGAAACGTTTATCGTGGGTAGAAGAGGGGTCATATAAATTTCAAAGTTATAAATTCGCCATTAGTTCTTGTCGCAATTCCTCAAGATACGCCCTCGCCGTTCGCATGAAAGTCGTAAAGAGAACGGAGACATTTGATTTTAAGCCTCGTGGACTATAAGTGTTATTTCTCAGAGAGAAGTATTATTCTACGAGAGCAGCGCAGCTTCGCCATCTCGAATGCTCCATTTAGTTCCAAAGTTTTTCTCGTTTATCACCGTGGGCTCTCAGAGGCGGAGATTTTTCCCGTAGATTTGTTGTCACGCCAGACCTTTTTAATGTACCTACCTTCCTTATCGTGCCGTGATTAAGAAGAAACTTGTTTTGTTATTTACGTCCTTAAGTGATTTCCGTGTAAATTATTTACCCTTCAATAGATATTTTTTGTCTTGCCGTTTACACTTTGAATTAAAAGTTCTATTAAGGGAAATGGAAATTTATTCTTCATCTAGTTTACTTACAGGGCCGGGATACTGACAAGGCCCACTCTCGTGTATTTCTTTATATCGTTGCATTATTTTTGTGACTTCAACGCGTGCGAAGTCGCGGACAGAGATTATATTAAAATAAATGTAAAGAATGCTGTTTAAATAAAACACATAAACATAATAAGAGTCCCTCTGTTATGATGCCTGTTATGATGAAGTCATACTATACACCACTTTACTTAGCTCAGAAATATTTGTTTTAGTATAGTGTAAATTACTTACATTGCAGTCCAGGCCACCCATTTTGTCATTCGGACATTAAGCGCTGAATGATTCTGTCTATATCTCTTAATAATACATTTTATCCTATATGAACGTTTAACACACATTAGCGGTAAAAGAAAAGGGGCAAATTAGAGCAAACGGAGCATGGTCGAACAGGTGCGCAGAGTGCGCCCCGCGCCCTAAGCTACAGGCTCTAGGCACGCTCGCCTCACCGCGTGCTGAGTTAAGATAAAAGGATTAGTAAAAACCCTTCCCGTTCGCCTTTGTATCACACTACAATTACTCTCTTTCCAACTTGATTCCACGCATCTACAAATACGCTACATCATTAACAAGTCTTTAGAAGCATTAGTGTTTTTTATTTTATTTCCAATAATGGAGCTTGGAGTGTTTTGAGCAAGTTTTCAATAAAAACTCTTTTTTGTAACAGCTGGTTTTCCAATAGTCATAAAATGAAACAAGCATTTCGGAATGCGCGGAGTCATCAGAAACTTTTTTGTTATAACGAAAGCAAGCTACCCGACTTTCATTTCTGAATTCGCTTCCCGTAAAATTTATCACCCAGGATTCCTTTGCAGGTAAATTTCCAATTTATTGAGGACGATTGCCTACCGTGGATCGGATTTCGGCGCATCCTTGTTTGGCTTTAATTTATTGCGTCTTGAAATAGGCTCACTAATGGGATAACTTCGTTTCTTTCGGCCCTTTTCACCTTCATCTGACGTACATTGATATATTTAGTATTCTATGCAACAGTTATTACGAAAAGGTCTATAGGGCAAGTTGTGTAGACGAAACCTAATATTTTCCCTTTTACACTATTGCTATGCAATATTTCTACGACAAGTATCTTAGTATGTTAAGAATAAATTAATCTACTATAACTTGAAATTTCTGTGTATGCCTAGAATTAGCATTTGAATATATGCTTCCTTTGGTAAACCTTTGTTTGCGAACCCCTCCCACATACACTTTGATTCTAAACTCTGTATGTCAAAAAACACGTTAATGACGTAAACATTCCGTCATTAAAACAAATAGGGTGTCGTGACACATATGCTTACACGAGGGTTTAATTTAAAAGTGTTGTCGTTATTGTTTGACAGTGTTTTGTCCTGATATGCCGACGAGGTGAGATTGTTTCCCCCGACAACTCGACGCGCCGTAATGACAACCCACTTCGCTGGGGCTGACGGCCTTCGCCCAAAGATGAAAATGCTTCCACAACTTTTCTACTTAAACAGAAAAGTTAACGTGTAAACTCTCGATGGCTTTAAAGCTATTTTTATTGAATTGGTGCTCTAAGTAGAAAGATTGCCCGATTAATTAGTTGAAGTAAGTGGTAAAACTTTTGTGATTTGAGACCTCGTATATACTTGTGGTTACTCGTAGATCTGCATATTTCAATAAGTATAAATTTGACATTAACTTAGACACTGAACAATGTAAAAGAAAGTTTAGATACTTTTATTATTATTACTTAACCGAGAGTGGCGAGACCCTTTGTGGAATTAATTAAGTAAAAAAACATTTACGTTTCCGTTAGCGTTCTAGCTGGTGGTAAAATTTTCATAAAAATATAGTTAAGATGATTTGTGTTCTATGAAATGCCTGCTTTTCGGGCAAGTGGCGCTGTAAAAATGTCAGTAGCTCGGGATAGGGAGGCTCGCGTAAACAGCTCGGTAAATCACGAGGAGTGTGCGCCGCGACTCGACTTGGACAATATTTGTGCCAATAAAATCCTCCCTAACAAAGCTGTTGTTGTCAACGGGAAGCCGCTTGACCTGTTTTAGTCTGTCACGGATTTGCCGGCTTCGTGTTCTGATCTCGATAAACACGATTCCGAAGTATTTTTTTCTCTGTTGACAGCCAAATAATCTAACCCTCTTTGCATAATAAGTCAGTTAATCAACAATCCATTAGAGCAGCAAAAATATCTGACTTAATTTATTTTGTATAAAACTGGTTAAATTTGTAAGCTGCTGAACACTTTAGTTAAAACACGATGAATAAAAATCTACGCTTCAGCATATAAAGAATTAAAGTTTATGCCCACGTTTGCGTGGCACAGTTGCAGAAATACTAAAGCTCCCGTTACTAACTCGGCCTCGTGCTTAGCGGTAATTTATAAGTGCACAGTGCACATAGCACTAGGCAACTGAACGAATGTGCTAGTTAGGAGATATCATTGTTCTGCAAAGTTGGTGCGTCTTGTATCTTAGTCGGAGAGTGCTTTGGGAGTTGGGGCTTCAAGCCGCCCGCCGCTTCGCCGCCTCGCGAACCCTCGGGCGGGTCCCGCGCGTGCTATTGCACCGTAACGACGCATTTGCATCTATGTTAATAACTCGCCCGTTTATTATTCCCCTTGTCTTGCATCTTCACATTTCTGTATTACTCAGTTATTAAACTTAACTCAATTATCTCCCCGTTTTGGTTTCGTTTTTAAGCGAATATGAGACATTATAAGGTAAACGTCCGGGTTTTTGTCACTATCTCAGTAGAGGTCATTAAACTTGATGTATAAGTACGAGCATAACAGGGTGTCACACTATTAGGCCTAACATGCCGTGTTATTGGTAGCTTTTAAAATATATAGCTGTAGGTGCCAATAACAATTTTTGTTATATATTTATCCGGATCATGAAATAAGTAAACAAAATAAGACTTTTAGGGTGCTCTGTTAATAACTTGAAAACTATCATTGGCATTTCTTACGTTGCGGGTGGATAGCTAATAAAGTAAGTTGGAGAGGAAAAGTAAACTAATATCGGATGGTTCTGCGGGCCGGGTGCCGGTGGCCGCTGGTGAGCGTCCTCGGAAAGTCATCTTTTCCCCAGATTTATTACTTTTAATATGAGCACTCTACTCGCCTTTTACTTTCTATGAATTACGTTTAAAGTAGAAATGGTGACAGTTTATTCGCACCGTCCTTATTTCTACAAACATTTATTTTTATACTGCAAGAATGTTGTGAAAAACAACAGTAATCTAAAGAACAAATGAAACCTATAATAAATAACAAATCAAACAATTATCATTAACACTTTCCTGACTTCCCTCCTTCAAAAGACGTTTCGTATCTTAAAATTCGTGAAAAAGTTTCGGTACAAATTAAGAGCGAATTTCACTCCGTCCGTTTGGCCATTAGTAATTTCAAAGTTTTAATGAATTTTCTTCTCTGACATTGAAAAATGAATTTAACCTTTACTTCTGTTTCTACCGCTGGGACCCATTGCAAAAAATCCGAATTCATTTGTGGTTACCTCGATTTAGCGGATAAAGCTGATTGACGTATTTTACAATATTTCGCCTACCATAAGGTAATCTATGAAAGCACACTTAAATACATTAGAGATTAGACTTGCTGTACCGATTTAATTTACACGAATAGCATATAGACATAGCAAAGTGTAAAGACATCAATCATAACTGGTGAATATTCAGTCTCATAATTTTGAATGGCATACTAATATTTTTTAGCCTTACTATTAGGCCTAAAGCATAATTGTCCTAGTATTAATAACATCGAATTACCTAAAATGAAATATTACTAGAATTGATTGTCATATATGTGTAAGTAACGGAGGCGAAGCAGACGGCGAAAACGTCTTATTGTTGAATATGAAAGTCTTAACTTCGACGTATGGCAATGCATATTAAATATGGTATAAAGATTATACTTTTAATGGCCATCGTATGATTTAGTTATAAATATTAAAAGGGTAAAAACTTCACAAAAAAATGTTTTTATTTAATAATAACAAATTAGTAAACCTGACCAGTGCAGAAACGCCGCTGTTAGGTTAGGTTTAAAGATATTTATTTTCCGAACTATTTAAGAAAAACGAACTATGAATAAATAATTCATTAGTCATAATCAAGCAAAGACCAACAAAAGGAGGGACGGGGGGGCGATGGGCATCAGTAGGAGAATTGGCTTCCCCCGCATTATAAAACAAAATGTGTAGGACCGCTATTGTCTTGGTTAAGTTGGTTAGGGTACCTGTTATCCCTTAGATCAGAAAATAAAAAGCCCCGTAAATCGGCGCTACATCAACTGGTTTCTAGGTATCGTAGCTTTACAATAAATATACTTGAAACTCTGATAAGTTTTTTCAAAATATTTTTAGTACTTACCCACATTATATATATAGCTCGAATATAAAAAGTATTTAGGACAAACGACAACAGGAACAATGTTCTACGTAAAGTTTTTATGTGACAAAATATTAGAATTAAAAATGTTATGTCACCCAACATAGACAGATATTTCGGTGTGTGATATCGACGCGATGATATTAAATCTGAAATTCTAAATTATATTTCTTAGTTTCACCTGTCCCTTAGTACCTATTTATTGTTGTGAACAGATGTGAAACTAATGACTATTAAAATATCGTAGCATTTGACGAGATGTTGTATTTACGAGAGTCAATAATAACGTACCAGTTGATGGTGGTGATTTGAATACCTAATCACAAAATATGTCTGACTCTAGGCTGGGGGTACACACAGTGCCTCGTCTCCCTCCGCACCCCTCATTACCCGTAACGGTGCCCCATTAGGCGCACGGGCCGGAGTGCCCCGGACCGTAGTTAATCCACGTCCTCATTCACTGTTATTTCGAAGGTCTGATCTAATCTAAACGGGGCTTAGGATCCTACAATGCCAGTATTTCGCGCAACTCGTCCCTTTTATGTATTTGACTATCCTCATACCCGGCCCGTCGGTCGGTTGACGTTTGCCTTTGCTATAAAAGGAAATAACACTTCCGAAACTTCCGATGTGACGCCATGTCAATGCCTTTGTATGAAAATTAATTTGTGCCACTCGACAGTAGCATCATAATTGAGTACACGGGCGAGATTAAGTTAGGAAATCATTTTGAATGTGGCTGTGAGAAAACGTTCGAGAATAGCTACTATAGCTAGCATCTCGTAGATAACGTATGCGGAGTGAAATTTGGACAAAGTGCAATGTTGTTTTAAATAAAAAAAACACCATTATTTTTTTAAATAGTTATGTTTTTATAATAAAGTACCTAATAATGATTAATGTAAAAAAAAGTTTACTCCCATGCGAGATGCTTTACGGTAGTTCTGAGGAACTTTGTCCATCCCTGTCGAAAACATAGATGTGGGCATTTTATACAACTCCAATTTTATTTTACGAATCAAGCTTTGCACATTTTTGGACCGAAAATTATCGCAATATACTCGCCTCTTCAGATTTGCCCAAAAATCTTCAATAGGGCGAAGTTGCGGAACATTAGGTGGATTTGATGTCTTCGGTACGTGTGGGGTGTTTAGCTCCGCCATTTTGCTAAGTGTTTTTTTGGAATAATAGCTTGAGGCTAAGTCTGGCCAAAACACAGCATTTTCTCCTCTATGACTCGTATTTATGAAATCTCGCACTAATGGCAAACAACGCTCTATGTAGCGATCGGCGTTCACAGCTAAACCTGATTCAAAGAACACCGCCTTGGACATTCCGCGTTCCTGATGGCAAGCCATAGCAAAACTTTTTTAGGAAACTTGGTATGCTCAATATATTTCACGTTCTCATCAGTTGGACCATTGGTCTTCTCAAAACAGTAATTGCCTTGCCACTAGTTTCCATCTAACGTGAAATATGACTCGTCATCCATGACGCAACGCACATTGGTTTGGGCGTAAAAGAGTTCTTTGACCAATATGCGCAGCCGTATTTTCTGAGTGGATGTTTGATTTTGGGAGACGGTGGATTTAAATTTTCTACACCGCTTATCGATGCCCATGTCTTCAAGATATTTTTGACAGTTTTTCCGTCACATTTAAATTTTCTTCCGAGCTCTCTGTAAGATTTAGCAACACGGCCGGCGGTAATTTTCTTTAGTCGAGCTCTCTCAGAAAACTTGCTCAAGCTGGGATAATTTCCAGAACCAGGCTTTCTAGCAGTGGTTGTTTTTTAAGGTCAAAGACGCTAAAATATTATAAATGATGCTTCGACTCTCACCCATTTGTACAAAATGTTCCACCACCTTCGATTTCGGCCATAGGGGATGTATACTGTAGAAATTACATACAGTTTTACGACGGCGTTCTTGGTTATTTACCATAATTACAAAATCAAACATCCAATCCTTATGAAACTTACCAGATTGATTGACATATATATAGACTTGATATTGACATACACACATATTTTTTAGATTTTTATTTTTACATTTTATATATTCAAACTTTGTCCAAATTTCACTCCGCATACGTTATTACGATAATGCTGACGCTAGCAGCGGCGCCGTAGCGGTCGCAAGCTGAAGTGGAAGGGTCAATTTGGAAGCTATTATACAGGGACGGTTAGAGGCCTACTTCCGGCGGCTGCACTAAGCTGCCTTGTACCAAATCCACCCGCTCGATTTCGGCCTTTCTGCACTGCTGTTCAGCTTTTGCACATTTAGTTAGTGTAACCACATTTGGCGATCGCATTATTTCGCTTGAACTTTCCTTGCGAATAGGATTAACAGTTTCCAAGTTTCGAATCATCCCTACCCTTTCCGTCAATATCAAGATAAACCTCTTTATTACCCACGGGTTCCTTAGTTAAACAGTATGGAATAAGCAAAAATTGATTGAATCCGTTTGATGGACCGGTTTAGGAAATTGCTTTGGAGGTGAAAATGTTTAAAAACTCCCTCGGCCGTAAGCCGATTGCGGATTACCCTTCTGTATTTTACGACTGTGGAGAAAATGGAGGAATTTAGATTAAAAGATGTTTTATGCATTTTAAATCCGAGATGATTTCAAAACATTGCTGCAACTTCAATGTTAAGATGCAAATATACATTCTCCAGAGTATTAAAGGCATAGTTTCAAAGTCGGAGTCAAATAGTTTATTGACAATAAAACATTTTTAAATGCATACAAATTACTCATGTTAAAACAACAATAAATATGGAACAATCATTATTAAATTAACATCAAATTAAAATTGTTCAGTAAAACAATCAATGTTCAGGCAATCTTATACTGCTTCCTGGCTCAGTCGTCGAAATATTTTACTTTTCCGAAATATTTTATAAACAATGGAACAACTGATTAATTAATTGCGCCTCAATAAATTAGAAGTTAACTTGCGATAAATGAAAACGTATCTGAAGCAGACTAGCCAACATGTGACCATATTCTGTGCAAATGGCATAAATTTTTTAATTCATTAATAATGAGTGTAGACCTCGAATGCGTAACGCTTTGCAAAGTTTAAGTTTAGTGCAGAATAAAAATAGTTAAAATGCTGATAGCACGGCAGAAAGAAATCTTATTTGTTTCAAACAAATGGTCAACTCTACTTACATTAAACTATACACTATCGAATAAAATCCGCAACACGCATCGTCATAAAAAATCGAATAAAATGTATACTTTTATATTATATTATTATGAAATTTTTTTATTAACAAAACGGTGTACCAGTGATGATAGTAGATCAGAGTGGTTTAAATGTGCGGTTTTGTAAGAATACCATTATGAAATTAACTTATTTAAATAAGCTAAATAATAGTTTTGTGTGTTCATAATTATTTTTGTTTATTTAATTACTAATGACTTCCGATAGTTATTCGTCATTTAATCGCGTTGTTTGTCATTCCAAATAGGCGTATACATTGGAATCTATTCGTGAACTGAACATCAACTGCGAAAGTTTTAACTTCAGAGTTACTATAACTGTTGTTTCCTATGTTAGTGGGTAGTTTATGAAGCGTTATAGGTATATGTAATTGTTTCCTTTCTGTAAAAGTATTTTGTAGTTTGAATTCTGTCCATTAGCCCTTTACAAATTAAATCGTATAAATATGTATATAAATAATTTTAAACACATGCCTACATCTTTGTTTTTGATATTTTTATTTACAAGATATGCCCGTATCATGAATAATTAGTACGTTATAAAAACTTTGCCGATTATTACACAGTAAAAATGTCATAAAGCACTATTTGCTTTTTCCTCTTTACTAAACCCTATTTGAAGTATATCTTTCTAAAGAATGTGCTCGTAAACTATAAAAACTAAACGTTTGAACGGTCCAGAGCAGGAAGGGTGAATGCATCGTCCGTGTAGTGCTAGTGGAAAAGCGGTGTAGAACATTGTAGCGGCGGCGGGTAAACGAGGAGTTATGACGGCTGCGGCGGATTACGTGAGTGGATGTCGTAATAAAGCTTGCGATGAAGCCGTTACCCGAAGATAAACGTAAATATCTCCGACCGTAGCTGTCGGCTGTCCGCGCTGCGCCGCTACACGCTCGCCCCTGCCAAAACATCTCCGACTCGCGGCCATTGTCTCCTTTTCAATTTCCTTTTAACATAATTTTATTTAGCTTCACCTGTCCATTGTCTGTGTGTTATCAGAACTTATCACAACATTTTATCCGGGTTATAGATATTTGATTAATCTCATTGGTCTGTAGACAATGTATAAACGTCTTACTATAAGACTCATTATAAAAAGTGCTTAAGCTTAAAACTTATGCAAATTGCTTGTTTGAGTAAATAAATGTACGTATATCATAGTGGTTATTTCGTAGCATCGCACCGTAGCTAGAAGAAGATTGTTATTTTCCGCTCTGAACAGAATCACTTCGCAGCGATTCGGGTCTAGAAACGTGTTCGCTATACGCTATCAAGTCATTCCTGGTCACAAAAACTATGATACAGGGCGGTCCTTATTTAATCCTGGTAAATTCAAATAAAAAATCGTATAACTAAACGAAGCAACACTATTACATTTGCAAAAGTATGTCTGTCTTTTACCTGATGAAGCGATTAAGCTAGAAGTATCGACATCGAGATGTAGTTACAGTTAGTTACAACCGTTCAGTAGATTGTTACGTCAGTCATATATACTTGTAAAAGGCTTCTTTTAAACTAAGATCAAAATACTGATTTAAACTATCACGGTTTTTACATATTATCACACATAACGGGACTTAACCGCGTATATTAACTTTAAAAAAAATTCAGTCTTAATCTGAGACCATGACGACAATGTTTTCCTTGAAACGTCGGAGGAATTTTTTAAAGTATATGCGGTTAAGCCCCGTTTATGTATGTGTAATAATACATAAGATCAGTCTCAAGTCTTGGTGTAGGCATTGTAGAAATTTATAGGAACCATATACTACCCTTTGTGTTCC
Source organism: Grapholita molesta (assembly GCA_022674325.2). Classification (NCBI taxonomy): domain Eukaryota; kingdom Metazoa; phylum Arthropoda; class Insecta; order Lepidoptera; family Tortricidae; genus Grapholita; species Grapholita molesta. Next base: position 12,555,127 of record CP053124.2, on the reverse strand, counting down.
ATAATTTAACAATGTGTGTGTATTCTCGAGCCGGCTCTTATCAGTAATTCTCCTAAATTAATTACATAAATCTTGTTTGCATACGTCTTAAGCGTATGACACGACGCCATAACTCAACCAGATCGCGTAGGTTTACACTGCTAATGAAGGCCGCCTACAATGGCTGGTAGACGGAGAAGGGTGCATTATAAACTTCGTTATAATCTTTGTTTTTGAAAAAGTTGTTTTCATAAAATATGACTTCACGAAAATTTCCGATGATTTTTTTTTAATAAACTAATATGATTTGATTCTTAGTTGAAAGCATTAAAACATTCGCAAGAATACATAACAATAACGATAATGTGGTGTAGCTTAATGTAATTTTTGCAATAGCAATAAAATAAAATAAAAACTAACGAATACTTACTTGATTGTATAGAAGCGGTTAACTCACGTTTTATAAGTGGAATATTGCTCGACATGTGTCTGCGTCGGTTAGCCAACGAGAACGGCTGATGATTATGCTCATCGTTACAGAGTGAAACATTTATAAAACTATACTCAACTTAACTTCAACTTATAAAACGTGAATTACCCGTTTCTATACAATTCATTTGTTTGGATCTCACGATAGTTTCGTGTTTAAAATACTTAGTTTATCTGCACCTATAAGTAATTACAGTCCTTTTAATTGCGTAAGAAATCGTGGGATGGATAACCAATCAAAAATCAGAATCATGCCTGTAGTAATCATTATTTTTTTCTTTTTACCTATCTTTATAATATCATGATTGTGTCAATTAGAACATTTTGAACTTAGATATTGTTATTAGTTTACATTTATACTTAGATATTAGTTTAGTGCAGTTATTACTGAACATAAACATATGTATATCAAACATACATTTGCATCTACCAATATATGATATTACAAAGCAGTAACTAGAATAATATTTGTTATTTTAAGTCAAATACGATGAATGTCAACTACACTTTGCAAGTTCACTATCCCTAAAAGTTTGTAAAATACGTTGTTGGCAAGTTTTTAAATAGCGGCACTTTTGTGATTTGTATTGTATTTTTTATTTGAAAAGTTTTTCTTGAGTATATATGATTTATATAGACTTTCGCTCATTTACGAAAACACAAATAGTTGACTGCTGCCTAGGCTCTAGATCATGGGCCAAGTCATGATTGGTCATCACTGAAAATATCATAGACTTGTATCATAGACTTAAGTGACATATTTTTCTAATTATAGTCCCTAAAATTGCTACAAATTACTATTTCACGGTAAGTATGTCACGTAACGACTCTATCTATACAATCAAATATCTTCAACGATCAGCTATCAGCTACTAAAAACAAAAATCAGTTCATCAAAACAATCCAAAACTTGCGTTAATCCTCTTCGAAATTTATAGAACATGATAGAAGGAAAATTTCCCGTGGAGATTTCTATTTTCCGAACAGATTTGTTTACTCTGACAAGAATTTACAAGAAAACGTTTCGAAAATTCAAAAAGTTGGTACCTATGTTTGTTTGTAGTTTTTTTTTAATTACGTGCCGGATTTGTAAATGTTGAGATGAAAGTAGCCGACGGTTTAGAGAGGTTATTATGATTTACATTCATTTTACGTAATATATTACGTTATAAGTAAATTTAAACCTTACTATCCTCCTCCATATGAAATTGAGCATTTTTTGAACTGTTTGACAAATCCTCAATTTCATAGGTAAGAATCTAATGTACCTATAATTAATTTATTTTTCGTTATCATCTTACGATCTTATTCAATAAGTAATATTTTTGCATTGTTTTATGTTATGTATATACTGCTTAAAGTTTATGTAACGAGCAATTTTATTTTCGGGGAACTACGTAATGTATTTTTGTCCGACAAACCTGTGTCTTAAGACGAAAGTCTTCAATCAATGTGGTCTTTTACTGTCGGCCTCATCTCAAAACTGAAAGTCGCTCAACGAGCTATGGAGAGGGCTATGCTCGGGATTTCTCTACACGAATAGATCAGAAATGAAGAGATTCGAACGCGAACTAAAGTCACCGACGTAGCTTACCGAGTTAGCAAGCTGAAGTGGCAATGGGCCGCCCACATGGCACGCAGAGAAGACGGCCGGTGGGGTCGAAAAGTGCTCGAGTGTAGACCACGGACTAGCAAGCGCAGCGTAGGGCGTCCACACACAAGATGGACAGACGACCTCATTAAGATCGCCGGAAGACGCTGGATGCAAGTCGCTTCCAACCGGTACACGTGGAGGTTCTAGGAGGAGGCCTAAGTTCAGCAGTGGACGTCTTATGGCTGAGCTGAAGGTGATGATGAACTTTTCTAAAGGTCACGCTAATTGGGGGCATTAATAAAACTCCCTAATATACTCTATATATTAATAACTACAATCGTATCAAGGACTACTTACACTCACTATTATCCAGTTGCTTTACTGCCACGATTCTATTTAGGTTGAAGAAGCGCTAGTGATTTCCCAGGGCGTCCGGTGTCGAGACTTTATCAGCCGACTTCCCAGCGTCGTCGTCCGAAGACGCTGGGAAGGGGTGACTTCATGCATTTGACCACTTACTGCTACGTATTTTGTTGATTGTTTAAAAAAACCAGCCGTTATATTGACTTTCACCTTCACTAAGTGTGACTAAAAAAAATATACAGTAACACACAAAGGAACAGAATATTTCGTTTCTTTTTTTGATATTTAATCCAAGTTAAAGGATTATAAAAATACTTTAATACATATTTTTCTTCAATCGACTGGAATAGGCTGAAAAATTTCTACACACGTAATTAATGTAAGTCATTTAAAACATTATTTTGCTAGCGATAATGCCATAAATGGCAATCAGCATTTAATTCAATTTATCTTTATTTGATTGAGGCACAGTAATTAATAGCTAGTTAATTTTGCATATTCTTCATTATGTCTTCCAATTACTGGTTTACCCAGTTATGAATTGTCTACAGGACTATCCGGGAGTGGCATTCATATATTACGTAGATACAAAAAATCATCAAGGATTTAGTTTAAAAAAATGAGCACATTTTTGTGAAATGGTAATATTACAATTAGATCACATTAGTTATTACAAAAAATCATCAAGATTATAGAAAGGCGTGGAGCACTGCCCATTTTCTCAGTTTATATGTCAGTGAAAGTCTTGCTGATCTCGTCAAGTAATGTGTTGTACACCTTAGGGCCTACTATCTACATATTCCTGAATTGGGGATATCTAAGTTTATTTATCTATGTACGTTTATCGTCGCCACGCGTATGAATGCTACCCATAATACAAGCACAACGGTCCAGGTTGATCTGTAGAAAATTAATCCCTACTCAACTACTTACATAGTTCTACACATGTACGTCTTTGACTTTAGCGTTACGCTAGTTAGCTGTGTTTCCCGTCATTCTTTTTATTCAGGTACAGAAGCGACAGCGCCGGTGATTTCCCAGGGTAGATGTCGCGAGTTCATCTGCACGGCGCGGGCCCGTCGCCCCAGGACGCGCCTTGTTGCAATCCCAAGTATCTCGACAGAGACACCTCATACAGATGTGATCACTATACTTCTCTGAAGCACACGGGGATTTTAGTAAAAACGAGTACTTACATACGAATACTAACTGGATATTTGAACTGGACCTTACAATAATAAGTATTTAGAGTATAATATTGATATTAAAAATGATGACAACCTACTTTTATTTTTTGTGTAAATATTTAAACTTATCATCAAAATATATTTGGCTTTATAACAATTCGTCAAGAAAGAAAAGTCACATTAATAATGGAACTGAACACACTTCAACAATGTGATTGGAGTACCGCTAATATTAATAATAGCATTTATAATTATGTAACAATACCAATAATTACTGGACTAACCACACCTCCAGTTGAAATAAAATGTATAAAGCCTCGTATTATTACGGTGACATACAGACAGACCGACGAACATAGCGAAATTATTTGGGTTCCGTTTTTGCCACTCAAGCTACGAAACACTACAGCACCTTTGTTCTGTGCACGTAATATCTTAAACACAATTTTGTTATATGTAAGATAAAAGTTTTGCCAAAACTTCCTGCTTTCTTAAAAGCTCTGCGGAGTAGATAGTTTTCATGTTGCCTTCTTATTTAATAGGTTAGTTTTTTGGATCGTACCCAAAAATCTTTACCGTCGTCGGCACCAAACGATTATCATAGTTTAGTCCGCTTGTATAAAATAAATTAACTTAAATTGGAAGAGGCATCTGCCATTTGATACTAGTAAGGCTTAGAGAATTTCAATCAGAAGAATACGGTTTGAGTGTCTGTCGCGTCTTGCGGAGTTGGTTACATGAAGAGTGCCTTCGTAGTAGAAATACAGAAAGCGCTGTGAGCGCTGCAACGAGCCCGCTCGGGCTCCCGGCGCCGGAGCCCGCACCGCGTGGTAATCAGCTTTTGTGCGCGGTAATTGGGTGTCTGAGCTGCCAACCGAAGCATTTATTCCCGATAAATTGAAAACTGCTTTGTGCCTGGAATCACTCGAAGATGCCGGCAGCGTTTTTCTAACTTTATAGAAAGTCCACGTGATCAGACTGAACCACATGTATTACTTAAGGATTGCGTTTTCTTTGCACTACAGGTTTTCTTCGATTAGATGTTTGCAAGCGACCAACTATTGATATAAATTATTTAGATCAGAATAGGTAAGCAAGATGCATGTTTGTACCTAACTGTATAAGCGAATTAAACTAGAATTTAATCCAGGTGGGTATTTTACGCGTTGCATTTTTTATTTTTGCATAAACAGCTCGTAACTTCTTTTTATCATCGGTATGGTGGGTCTTTCGGGCATCACAAAAGGAATAATAATTATTAACCTTAAACTGCATAACATGTATACTATGTTATGTGCGCTTACGTATTGTCCCTAAACTACGACCATAAACCACCGGAGGACACGCCACCAGCGTCAGCTGCCAAGCTTGGCGGTTGAGGCATTGCTGCTTATGGTGCTGGTGGCGGTCAATGGGGAAGGCCCATGCAAACAGTAGACGTCTGTGGCTCAAGTAGTAGCAGTGCACTATGTTACATAACATAAATTTACCTGTGGTGTTCACTGCCTTACGGATGCTTAGTCTACAAATTTGTTACTCTTACACTCAGGCTAAAAAATGTATTTTAAGATTACCTTACTCGGAATTTAGCTGATGCCACCTAAATCATAATCCTTATTGAGCTTATTGAAGGACTGGGTCGATATGTGTAAGATATTCAAAAAGTTTAATTAACGGGTTCCTTATGTGAGATAAAACTTATGAATTTACTTACCTACAGGGTACTTAGGTCTAATACCGGTAGTCGATGCTTTGTATTGGTAAATTCTCTGGAATTTGGTGATAGCCGTAATAATATCCGTAATGAAAATATTGTGTCGTTAGAGAGATTTCCCTGGCAATTGTAGGGCGTTACCTGAGTGCGCAATGGAACGGCGTCATTTACATATTTTAATAAAATAATATCGCAACTGAATCGTAACGGAGAACCTGATTTAAGTTCTTACCGCGATGAATGTAAATTTGCCACCGCCGCCGCCGCAATTCCAGATTTCAATTCTGGAATTAATGGCTGCCGTCGTGGGCCGGAGCTCGTCTAATATTTGCGTTACTTCCGGAGACTTCTCATAGGAATGGAATAAATTAGTGCCAATCAGCGAGAGAATCGTGCGCTACAATGAGTCTCTCGAATCAAAAATCGGAGTACGTGCAGAGGGTGTAGCACGTTCACTTGGATATTGATTGTGAATGTTCACACGCATCGCACGGTATGGGATAAAATTGTTTTATTTTTGTAATATTGGTTAGGCGCTGCGCGGCGTCGCTTGGCCCTGCTAAGCGTGCATTAATATTGTCAATAGTAGGAGTTAGTGGAAGTGAAGTACGTGTTCCGCCTGCCGCTATCTACGGCGCAGCTCGCGCGGTGAATTCGAATGGCTTCTCACACCGCCGCCCCTCCCGCTCTCCGCACCCACCTTGCGCCCTCCACCCCGTAACGCCCCATAAACTCGCGTCTTAATTTTAACTTTATTTCTTACCGCTACCGTGTTCCAAGAAAATTAAGTGTGAAAGTACAACTGGAGGATTCACAGGGGTGTTATGGTGAGTTTTTCTACCTTAAAGTGGTAACAGGCGGCGGGCATCAACAGTCTCCTACAATTTCGCAATGATCTTATGATGCAGTTCCTAGCTTATTCATTTATTTGCATAAACGTATTTGACCTCAAACTACTAGTATTTACGGCTACTATTTAAATCAACCTTTGAATAGTTGAATAATGTGACTCGTAACACTTTTTTTATATATAAAACTAGCCAGCGCTTGACCCCAGTCGCACCTGATGGTAAGTGTGTTTTGGAGGCGTTAAACCTAACCAAGTTGCCTTCGCCCCACCCGGCAACGGCTTGCAAGGTCAGTTTCGTTCACTCAACCAAAGCTTCCCTAAAGGACTCGGTCTCTCCAGTGGAAGTTTGTGCCTCAGAAATATATCTCTCAGTCACTGTGCTGTCGTCTGCATACCCAAAGATCGGGCTTAGCAAAATCGTTTATATTCAGCAGAAAGAGGGTGACAGAGAGGACCGAACCCTGAGGCACTCCGGCATTAATTTCCATGCGATCCGATGACCATTAATACAAATAGTAACGAGAAATACGAATTTCAAATATTTTAGAAAAATTAAAAATCGTAGATAGAAAGTAGAAAAAAAGAGAGTGACTGTTATAAAGCAAATTTCGCTTTGTAAATAAGTATTTCAAAATAAAATTACAAAAACCGGCACATTAAAACAGAATATGTATATATTAATTTGCAAACAACTGAATTGAATCCTTTTTTTAAAGTTCTCAATTAAAAGGTCTAAAACCCAAAAGTCCAAAGCAAGTTTAAGATATCCTAACATGTCTTCCAATGATACAATCTGTATCAAAGATAATCCTTATTTCACCCTCCTCTTGTGCTTTTATTGTCAACATCCCAATCAATGACTAGTGAGAGCCACAATGAGTAATATTCTACTTCCATAGATGGGAGTTTTCAAAAAATAGTGCACAGGTATATGTTCCTCAGTCGTGGGTGTTTTCTATGTACCTATTTAAGTAATTATATGTAGTATACAAGGAAAAATAGTAGATTGTTTGACAAGGGGCTAAAGTAGGCCATAGTACCACGAGATGGTTATTTTCCCGAACGACGTGAGGGAAAATTGTTCGAGGGGTAATATGGCGTTTAGACCCGAGTTATGCATACTAGTTTTCACTTCGATTGCGAGAAAATAAAATAAAATAACATTTCAACAATTAACAAATACAATTTTATTCGCCCGCAATTTTAATTCTGAGTCAAAAATGTTTAATTTGGCAGTCTTTGTATTTTTTTCACTGCTTTGATACAGATAGGATATATCTACGCCGTGAATAAATGCCATAGACAACGTATAATTGGGGCTTCAAAGAATTTGCCAACGATTTAAACTTTTTTTTTAATACTTGTGAAGTAGGAACTAAAAAGCACCTAATGCTTTGAGAATTTGATTGCGTTTCCTCATTGGTCGATTTTAATATTGCGGTATTCTGATTGGTTGATACTTTGTATAAAGTTTTGTTTATTGATTTCACATTTTTAAACAGTATTCGCACCAAAAAAGAATCTAGAGTTGCGATTAACTTCGATATGTGTCGTGATTGGTGGATTTAATAAGGTGAAGTGTTCTGGTTGGTCGATTTAAAACGTTTTGTTTATCATAAATATGTATGCATATTTTCCCAAGAGGCTAAATGTAGTACTTTAGTCCGCCTTGGAAAGCATATTATGACACACTTTTAGAGCATGAGAAGTGAAAAAAAATTATAAACCTTTTAAAAAGTATTAAAAATTATTGGCATACATCATATATCATGCAAAAACTTAACTTTCTATAAATGAACATCCAACCAGCTAACATCAAGAAAACACTCTATTATTAATAAACGATTCGTATGAAGTTACTGTTGTGAATAAAATGCAACTGTGCTATCTGTTTTTAAAAAATATAACAGTTCTTAGGTGAACAATATTTTTCACCTCACTAGCTCGGATTTTTTTTTTTATTACTAAAATTCTAAATATTGCCATTACTCCCAACGTTTTATTAATGTTAAATGGAATTTAGATAGAGACATTATCTAATTAGCTGAATGAAATGCAAACGTATGCAATAACCATTGAGACACAGAAATTTATTGCAGTTAAAATACATACAGAGATAAGCATCAAATAAAACTTTAGTAACAACTGGCGGTCTTAACGCTAATGAGCAATCTCGTTCAAATAGTAAGGTGGTAGCGGAGACAAGACAAAACGGTGAGCACTAGATGGTACAGAAAATGTAAACATATGTAATTTGACTATTAGTAACAATAAAAGTTTTAAATAAAATAATCCAATTGCAGATATATTCATGCAAGTTTACATAATCATGCAAGTTATATTCGTGAGCCCCCAATTCGCATTATATTGACTATCTGTCACAATGCAACTATCATAACCAGTATACAGGACGTCTCACGGCTATGCTACTTAGAGGGAATGGACCTTGAATATTGTAGATGGAACAGTTAAATCAAATTATTTTAATTAATTAAAAAACTTTTAAATAATTACATGGTTAAACCGGAAATTGCACCCCCGCCACGCAAGAAAAAAAAGTACCCGGTATCTTTATCATACCGATGGAAAGGCTTCATCATAAGGACATTTTTTTTGCTAAATAACGTACTCGTAGTATCAGAAATAAAAGAAAGACGAAATAATCAAAAGAGTGCGACTTTGTATTCAACGAAACGAAACTCATTTTGAACATTTAATAAATTAAATAATTTTGAATTAAAAATGTCAAAATTCATGGTCTTCCTTTCTGTCCTGTCTCGGTTGCCCCTGACTATCACAAATCAGAATCCTGTGTATAGCGCTGCGTCACGGCTTTGAATTGCTCATCTCCGAACTCTTTCACTCTTATTAATATTTCTTTTCACCGCACCGCCCTTGTAAGCAAAGCAAAAGGCAAATTTTCTCTTAAACGTATGTTGCTTGAGCACTCTTTTAAGTTATTTTTTATTATGCAGAAACGTCTGCAAGCGAATATCTTCGATATTTAAATCGAAAGAAAAATAGAAAAAATTGACTCGAAGCGGGACTCGAACCCACAACCATGATGACGTAAACCATCATGGGTGACGTGTAGTCACATCTAACGTCAGCGTATTGAACACTTAACGGCATCGAAGTCTCAATGACGACGTATACCACGAAGGACAAGATAGAAAAAATTGACAGGTCTAAGCGGTACTCGGATAGCACAATTGGTAGTGCACTGGGCTAGTGATCCAGTGGTTGTGGGTTCGAGTCCCGCTTCGAGTCAAATCTTTCTATTTTTCTTTCGATTTAAACAATCTTTTAAGGTTTGTGAGGATCGATTATCTGCATTCCACTTACGTGTGTAATCTATTTATGCATTTAAGTATGTGTTCATAATTGTGTTTATCTACAGACATATCACAAACCCTCTTTGTTGCGTTCAACAACCGCATATTACGACTAGCATAATGTAAACTGCTTCATTAGAATAATTTTCTTATCTGTGAAAATGTTATTATAGCTCCATAATAAGCAAAAATTCGATGTTATTATGACTTTCTTTCGAACGTTTCTAAAACACAAAACAATTGGTTACTTACTACAAAAACTATATGAGAATTGGGCTTGACTCTAGAATGTCTCTGAATTAAAAAAAAAAAAACCATTTACGCACGCCATTACTAGTGCTCATTTGACTTTTAGTTTGCGGTTTTAGAAATTATTATTGAGAGCTTATTGTGTGTAGATCAAGCAGTGTATGTTATTTTTTCAGCTTTGATTCGTTTCATAAAACTAAACTTGTATTTTTATGCCTTACATTATATATATAAACTACTATTAATTACATCAATCAATCTTACTTACGTTTTTCTTTAGAAACAAGCAATATACTGTTTATGATACCTGTGTTACAGAACACCGTTCGGCAACAACAATATGGGAATAGATTGGCAATTCCGGTGGTTACGTATCTGGTTATTGCGAGTTTACATCGGAGCGTTCGGAATTTTCTCAAAGGTAGAAGTTTTCTCGGGCGCATGCAATTTGAAAGTTGCGCAAGGGGCCGCCCTGAGAGAGCGCGCGGCAGAAGCGAGTCGCGAGCTGGGGCGAAGCAAGGGCAACGACGTCTGTTCGCCGTGCTGCCGTCCCCGGGCTTCGCGTGCTCACTGCTCGCACCCCGACACAATAGCGGTTATTGGGGCAATCGGACCGCCCCGTGCGACCGCCGTGATGCAAATAACATTTCGAGGAGCCCGCGGACGGACAACGCTGCCCCTCGTTATTATTCGGCTCTCGCGGAATTGCTTTTATACCCTTAATGGAAAAGCGAGATATTTATTTCGGGTCATATAAAAATGTTCCTTTTAATATTTTCCTTGTTATATCTAGATTTATGTAAAATATTACAAAATTATACGATTTCAAAGTTTGATAGGGCATTAAGGCAATTTTTTGCTTAATATTGTTTATTTAACATGTACATTTGTACAACATAAAATATGTGCCATGTGGTGCCGACTGACTAGAATAGCACCACCCCATCTCATCCTGCGGGTGTCATAAGAGGCCACAAAGGGAAAAATCCGATGGATGGGCAGTGGCAGCTGTCGAAACCCAATCAAGCTACTGCGGTCGCCAACCCGCCTGCCAATCGTGGTGATTACGGCAACTATCCCCCAATATGATACATGTCATATTTGAGAGAGGCCTATGTCCAGCAGTGGACGGTTTACGGCTGAAATTAATATAAAATTACAGGTTATGCAAACTTTATATTACCTTATAAAGATTGTTGCAATTACCTATGTTAAAAAAAATACCTATCTGGATACTACAAACTATTAAAACATGTTGATATTGTAGATACAGTTGATGTTTATAATTAGTTTCGCAAACATCGTAGCAGGGCGCTCGGTCGTCGGTCTAAGAAGATTATGCTGGTTGTTGAGACGAGTGCAGCCTGCGCGTCTCGGCGTCGTTATTTCATTAGCCCATCGGCGACACCGCTCCACGGGCCATGTCGCTGGTCCCACGTGACGTGCCTCCCGCTGCCACCGAGAATCTCTAATAAGCTACCCACGTAACCCACGTTCCTACAAAATTTCTACAAGTTCGTTAACGAATCCACAAATGTTTATTTTAAATCAACCCTTTAACTTTGCAGAGAAAACAGTTTCAATCGAATAAATCTAATACTTGGTTTTGTTCTATTAACAGAAGAAATATTTCTAACAAACTAGTAATGTACAATGTTGCCGATAGCTTTTCTGGGGATAAAATAAATATTGACCGTTTGTATTTTCAAATAAAAATTTACTGGATTGGGAAATTGGGATAGTCATAAGCCGATTAATAAAATGAAGTTCACGTTGAACTATTCGAAAGATTTCCACTTTGATATCGGATTGTTCCACGTATAGTCTTTTTTTATCCAAAAAAATTGAATTCTAGTTTGTGATGTAATATATTCCCTATGTCTGCCATAGGTAGTTAAACAACTTTCAAGAGCTTATTATTATCACGCTTATAAACTAAGGGTATGTTTATTACTAGATATAAGAGAAAATAATATTATTAAATAAAACAACTAAAACGGATTATATCGCGTATGCTAATTTAAACTTCATCCCGACGTTCCCAACCCTCGGGTGGATACCCGATGACCACGAACGCTGCTAAAGGCTTGTTTTATTTCATGAGTAATTATCGCGGCAACCGAAGATAATATTAAGCAGATTGTATTGTATATAATTCGCCTTTATTTGCTTAATTATTTACGTTATTCTACATTTGGAAATATTGGCGCTGCTATACCAAGTACAACAGTTTTACTTCAAAAACGTAATGGCACGCTGCCGCCACACAGATGGCGGTAGTCGAAACTTTCATGACAAACGCTTGTGCCAAAACTATTAAGAGTTAAAATGAATGTAATTGATGCGGCGGTGATTACAAATAAGTTTTACCAGTTTTGCCAGTTGGTGCGAACTGCCCCTTTAATTATGAAAATGTATGCGAAGCACATGAAAGTTTGTGCAATTATGCCGTAGCCGCCGTGCCCGGCGACGTGCAGGGGCCAACCGCGTCCTTAACTACCGCACACTGCCGTCTACCATGCTATTCAATTACCTCCCGCCCCCGTAACCTCCAGGAAACTTTAAGATTTACCTTGCTACATTTTAGGTGAATATAACTGTTTTTTTTTATTATTATGAATGTAAATTGGGTAGATTACCGTTTTCTACTTGTCAGTCGTCGAAGATTACGTGTATTGGAATAACTCGTATTTAGTTCCCGTGTTTCTTAAAGCACCTCAAGCAACCTAATCCCACTAGTGTATGCACAAGATTTATCAAAGATTACCGCGCCATTTTATCTTCCTACGCCTAACACGTGGATTTCATTAACGTTATCACGATAAATAGAGAATACCCTCAGTACAGGGTTTGCGTGAACGAGCCGGGAATCCTGTCTTGACTAAACAACATCGGAACTGTGCCTATACCTTAGTGGGAATATGAAACAATTTTTATTTCGCGTACACCCGGGAGGTAAATTCGCACACTCAAAGTACTCGATTACATTACAGTGTCTACTAAAGGGCATCAAATTGCTTCAACTAAATATTAAAGCCCATTTGTGACTAATCCCACAAAGAGCCCCCCTAGTAACAATATCACAACTATAAATAGCGGCCTCCGCAAGTTATTTATCGCGGGGTCAATTACGCCGCAATAAAGTTTTTAGTGTTGCACAAATTGTCGATTTGGACTTGCTGACGGATAGCCGCGAGTCTGGCGCCGGCAAATGAGCACACGATAAAATTATCGTTAGCGGTAACGACATGAATAAATGCAAGAGGGTGGTCTACGGAGCACGAGGAGCGAGAGCAGCCCGCCTCGGCACTCGTTAGGGCTCTTGTGACGACTGCAGCTGCAGCTCGCTGCCGGAACCGTGCCGCGTTTCAAATCTCGTCGCTTCGTTAATTTTCTTTACATCGGACCGGTGCTCGGGCCCGGTCGAATTCCACGTGTGCTGCCTGCAAATAATATCAATCTACGTTTGTCATGCCCATGATTTCATTTAACTTTTCAACTTGTATTTTATTTACGTGGAAGTAGCAGTTATTAAGAATACGCAAGTCTCAATATTTGTATCTCTTTAATACTTATTTATTAATCTTAGTCACATCACAATCTTTGTTTTAAATTCGTTTGTTTTCATTGCCCTCGAGTGTTACCATACATGATATCTACTCTATGTAAGAGTATGTGTGACATATGAATAATTACATATTGTAATATGAGCTAGCCGAAATAGTAGTTAGGATTTTTTTTAATAAATAACAAAAATAATGACTAGTTTACACAGCATACATATTCGGTAAATATCGATAAATATCAAACAGTTATAAACATGCTGTTGTCAGATTTGCTCAAAGCCATGACCATTCCTACAACACCATATTGCGTACTGGCAATTTTAAAAAGTAGACTATCTACTGTATTTTTAATTGAATGATTTGCTTCTTAATAGAATAGGTACTCCTAAGAGCAATAAAAATAGGTTCTTTGGTACGAAAGTTTTTATATACTTAAGTTTTGTTAATTGTTAATTTCACTGCCGAGCTACGCTAATTATGTATACAGTAGCAGTATTTTTCAGTGGCGTAAATCTTCCGTGATACCTAAATGTTACGGCCACGAGACATTACACGACAGCCACTAATGTTTACTGAAGGAAATATTTCAGGTATATACATTTATATACTCGTATTATGTACTATACTGTATATTATAAAAGAATGGGGATCTACAAGTAATTTATATGTTTATAAACTTTTTGCTGTACATAAACAATAAACAAAACACAGATTTCCGTAACAGAGGAAGTACACAGACAAACTTATCCCTTTAATTGCTTTCTTCCAGTTAACTTTAGATGAAGATGAGAAGTGAAAATCGGAACATAGAGTAATACAGCACAGTTATTAGGTGTATTACAGCATAATAAGATTACAATATACAAAGTCGGATACTATTATTAGCAAAAACTGTATAAAATTATTTACCATGTTGCAGCCGTTTATAAATCCAGGACTCACCGTATCAGATAAACCAACAGCCAAAATATTGCACACATGAGAATTTTGCGTGGTAGAGGAGTATTTATTCTAAAAAAGGTTTTACGGTCATGCCATAGATGTGGATGTTTGTTATGTCGGTTAATTAATTGATCGAACTGTATTTGTTTTTAAACTGTTCGGATAGGATGTATGTACATATGTATATGTAAGTGGGGACAGGTCAACTTTGTTCTTAAGCAAGACGGAGCAAATATGGCTTAGCATATTCTTCACAAGTCCAAGGAAAACTGTTGAATTGTGAGAAAGTTAATTAAGCCCGACGGGAATCGGCTATATGAACGCGGCGCCGCTTGTATATATTGCATTCTCACAGGTTAAATAGGATTGCAATAAACATAACCAAAACTGACCAAAACTTACATTCCTGTTGATTTATGGCGGGCTGCCGATCCGTAGCCGGTTCGTAATTTAAAACGTCACGCATTTATGATATACACTTGCAATTTTCTCGCGGGAGCACGAGCTGATAACCGTATGTGTATGTTTAACTGCGTACGACTCACGCCAGCCCTTTTATATCTGCACATTATGGAATGACCATGCATTCATAAAATATTCGTATCGTGTTTTATTAACGTTGGTATCACACGCGGAACTCGTACCGTGTAATGGCTTATTGTGTAAGTGTGCAACTATCTACCCCTGCGATTACTCAAAGCCGTGATGTAAGCGCGTAACGTCAAGACGCGATTCCAAGTCGCACGTCACGTCACGTCTCGCGACCCCCGCTCGGGCCCGCCTCGGCCCTGCTCTTAATCGCGTCGTCATCGCGAGAAGGCTACGCCCGTGTCGCTCCGGTTCGCTACTGCCATAAATCAGTCGACACCATGTGATGGATGATGCATCTACCTCGAAAAAACAGTAGCTAGAAGCTGACTTTATCTCATATTATCCCTACAATCTACGTCGGGAATATTTGCAAAAATGGGTGATCTTTCATATTTTCACTCACCCTAATACAATAATAAAAGACTGATGATTGTCTTCATATTTTAACAATTTACACACAACTGTAGTTGAGAGGTTGCATACTATTTTCTAGTTATTTATATACTATTATGTATTGCAGTGAACATTCAACTGAAACCGCTAAACACACCCTCAACAGTGATAGCAGCAGCATTGCACAGCGAACATGGGGCTCGGCTCCAATTAAACATTCGTTTGTTCTAGTTGCCATTGGCAGGCTTTTGGTGCATTTTTAGACCGTTGATTTCAATATAAATCTAACTTCTACCTATACGAGTATGTATGCCATGCTCATGTTGATTAAGTTACCTGAGCGCATGTGGAATATGTAAGGTATAAGTTACCTATACCTCTAATGGGTATATTTTATAAACCTTTAGCAAATCGTTTAATGTAAACCATATTACAATTATATCAGCCTAAGGACGTCCACAGCTGGAAATAGGCCTCCCTAAAAGCGACTCACAATGACCGGTTTTGCACCACCCGCATACAATGGCTTCCCGCAGGTCGTTGGCCCACCTTTTGATGGGTCCACACACGCTGCGCCTTCCAGAACATGCATAGTCGCGACGTACTGGAAGGCCCAGCGGTATCGGTTCTGGACATCACAACGGCTATCGGTACGTGTAATGTGCCCCGCCTGCTGCCACTACTTTAGTTCTGCTGCGAATTTACATCATTTCTGATGTGATCGCGCTGAGACGCTCCTAGCATAGCCCTCCCCATTGCACTTTAGGTGGTATTGAGCCTTCTTGTGAGGCCCATAGTAAGCGGCCACGATGTGTTTTTATGAATGTTCACTTTGTTTTAATTAAGATTTAATTTGTGCTTACTCTTTGCTATCAACAGTTATTGATGCTTACGGTATTAGTTCCTAATTAATTGGGTCTTAATGAGACTTTCATTTTCATTTCATGTCAGATTTTTAAACGCTGCATGCACTTAGTTGAGTTCGCTTTGTGAACTAGTTAAATGATGGGGTAGTAGCCTGTGTATTGAAAATGCACACCCGCTCGTTAGGCGCGGCCGGCGGAGGCTGTGGTCCGGCGCGTGACGTCACGTCCGCCAGTACCACCCGCCCTCATTAGCATACATTATATTCGCCATTACGCCCAGCACCGCTTGTGGCTTTTTGCGATGTTTTTGATGATACGCCCGTGCTGGGACAGTGTTGCCGGTACATATTTTACCCGTACCGAACCCTTGGCGCTGTTGTGTTTTTAATTGGGTAGGGTAAAAAAGTATTTGCTGTACCATATGTGGTATATGAAGTGCGTGTCGGATAGAGGTAGAGTTGCCTACGCGCGTCGAGCGCAGCGCTCCCCCGCGGCGCGCTGATTTACGTGACGGTCTCCTCTCGCGACACCTGCCGCGTCGCTCTGACACATATATCATTACACAACACGTGTTATTGTACACCTTCATTGTGTGTCACGAGAGCTTATTCACAAATCATACGGTAATGATATATATTTAATCTTATAAATATATAAAACACTCGCTTGACTCAGTTCAGTCCCATCGTTGAAAGTAAATTGAAGATTTTTCTTTCAAGTAAAGCACCACTAAGAAAATATTGTTTATTTTAGGAATAGAGTGATTTTTTCATACAGTCTAATTATTATAAACTGGCGGTTTTCTACAAAGTCATAATTTACCATGTGATATAAAAGGGCCACGCAAAAATACTAAAATAATACATATTAGTTTAGGTGGATTATTTAAAACTACTATGTTGACTTTAGAGTTGTTTCATATATGCTAATAGGAATCATGCGAAATGTAGTAGGCCCATAACAAACAATATCTATAATCAATAAAATTAAATTTACTCACGTTCATCGTTTCCCAGGTTGAAGTTAATTTTTAATAAGCGATCGTAATTGCATAACGTAGCGTCGCAACACGCGTTAAATCACCGGCTGCCGGTCAGCGAGCGAACAAATATTTGCATATCGCGATTGATGCGAACCAATCAATACTGCAAATATCACATGAGATCTCCAAATAGAATTTCACGTACCGATTATTATAATTATACTGTTATAATTATACCTATAAATATCAATATAACGCGCTACTGAAATAAATACTGTTATCTGAATTACTTTTCTAATTTGTAAAGGCACACGAAACAAGACAGAAAACGGATTATTCAAGAAACTAAAAATTACGGGTTCGCCTATTCTAATTGAAGAACAAACACAATACCGAAGAACTGAATAATTGTTTAAGGTATATCCTCTGGTTCCGAATTAATTATAAGGTTTATAAATAGTTTTTCATGTAACGATGGAGCTAAAAAAAGCTTCGTATGAATTATAGAGTGTGAGTGTACTGAGATGATGAGAATGGATGCGCGTATGCAAAATATGGATGCCCCTTCGCGACCGCAAAGTAAGTTATAATTATGTAGAAAATATGTGAGAAAGAAAGATGACAAGATACTAAGAGCGACGGGGACAACAATTAATATTATGAAAGAGAGAACACGCGTTTCAGTTTTGAAAAGTAACAAATGCTATCGGTCTGTTAATTATAATTAAAACAAACTTACTACGAAATCTACTAACGTACTAAGAAATATTTTACTGCGATCATATTTAGGGAAGTACAAACGGTGTTCAAACCATACTAACCAACTTCTACTAATGCTATATTCAACTTATGCTTTAGAAATACTTTAAGACCTTTTTCATGATAAGTTTTACCTTGGTTTGATTGCACCATTTAATCCATTAATTAAACAAAACCAGTGTACAAACAATCAGGCATTTCATTTGCATGTTCGTAAAACTTAATATAGTCAAGTATCAAAGCATCAAGGCTATATGCTCCCAAGAGTGGCAGCTCACCCGTGCACGGTTTAATTTCCGGAGGAGGGATCACTCCCGATGAGACAACTCGGCCTATTATCTACGACCATATTAGGCTCATGTAAACTCTACTTTCAGAGAGACATTTTAGCTGCACTAAAAATCTCCTCGTATGTGACCCTGTTCTCGAGTTTCACAACAGTGGCTTAGCTAACTGTATGTAGGGTATGCGTATTTACGCAACATGATACGTTATTATACTCTCTCAGGAGACGTTGGTTCTCCGTCACGGAGGAAGTTATTAAGGCAGTGGGGAGGCAATATTCGGTTCTCATCGGAGTCATAAATATTTTTTATAAGCGCCGAGGAAGCGGCCGTACAAACAGCCACCGCACAAAAGCGTCGCAATCAAAATAACACATCGGCGGCGCGCCGTCCAAATTGCTGTGTCAGAGTGTTCTCGCCCTGATTGCTCCATTCTGCTCCAGCTCCCAAGCCGCGACTTCTCTTCATTCGCTTACACTTGCTTATTATTTACTGTCCACTTAAAACGGTCCCATGATATCCTATTCATTTGTTTAATTTTTTAAAAACTTACTCAATGGTGCCCTGGAGTCGTTATATAGCTAAGAGCGTACTCTTATCTTAAAGGCCGGCAACGCGCTTGTGGCTCCCCTGGTGTATGGGCACCCCCATGGGCGATGGTAATTGCTTACCATCAGGCGATCTGTCTGCTCGTTTGCCACCTTTGTCATAAAAAAATACCACTGCTACGCTCATACGTAATATTATTTTACGAATACTAGTAGCCAATAATATGCACTTCCAAAGAAGATTTTATTGCACTGCATGATCATTAATAAATTTATATTTTTCCTGTATCCGACCAAAAAATTTTTTTTGATAATTATGTTTTCATTAGAGTACTAGTAACAACCGTCGTCACCTTTGGTAAAGCGCCAAACTCGCTGTCGCTAACTCATTCCATACATTTTAAGGAACTAGGGTGTGTATGCTTTTTCTTTTTGTTATATGATGTACGTTTTTATTATATACCTAATACTCGTAGTGTAGTATTACAGTTCCAGCTTATACTTACTGATGCATTACAGCGTGTCATCATCATACGTCGTTATATGTTTGTGCACTAGGGTCACTAAGGTGTGGCACAGCCAACTTCGACAGTAATATTAAGTATATATATATATATACATCCCCTGTCCACTGAATACACGCGTGCCGATTGATCTCTTAGATTTATTTATTTTTCTATTCTTAGTATGTGCAGTTTACCTGCTACGCTACGCACGTAGCTGTAGCACGACACGATCGAAACGTTAGCCAAATTAATCGAGTCAACTCATCGCATATTTATCCCAAAATTATGATAAGCTGTTAAAATGACCGCAGTTCAGTTCCAATATTTTAAACGTAAATACCGTGGTGTGCCTAGCAGCTGCCGAGAAGCACATAAATACTATAGACGATGGAATAATTACAGGCAACTTGCGCGCCATAGTCCACATCCATTTTAATTTTAATTTTTTTATGATATAGGAGGCAAACGAGCAGACGGATTGCCTGATGGTAAGCAACTACCGCCGCCCATGGACACTCGCAACACCAGAGGAGTCACAATTACATGCTGGTTTTTGAATTATTGATATACTCGTATGTCCTCTATTCTATATAACATGTTTTAGACTACGGCATAACACCCTAGGAAGTGGTGAGATGAAACCGAATCTATCCATAAAATTGCAATTAAGTAGCAGGTAGAATATCTCAAGTGAGCTACAATATCGTAAGTGGAAATACGGTGGATCAGATCACGTGCCGCGGAGCGCATACAAGATGAGGGAGCAGCAACTAGCAGCGACAGCGCTGCACCCGCTATAGACGCTTCTAATTCAATTTCAGATACCCGCTTAACAATCCACCAACTAAAATGTCTAAGTAGACGGGTCAGGTCCCCGGATTTGGTTTATTACGAGCCGCATTAAGTGAGCAATTAATCCGCATCCGAGGCGAATAGAACTAGGGACGTAAGCTTCAGACTGCGGGCAACTTTGCGACCTAATCAATTTACTGAATTAGCACAGTTGACGAAACCGCCGAAGAGTATAACGAGATGTGAATCTGCGTCTCGGGAGAAACGGGAGGAAGGGGGCGGGATTTGTGATTCTAGTGCGTCAGTATTTCACTGATTAAGTATTATAAAATATTTCTATTACTTCCTAATTATGTAAAGGCTATAAACAGGTAAAGTCGCTCTCAAACTAAAAACCTAATATTTTATTATTACCATAATATTACGAATAACATTTAAGTTTATTTCTTTATATAAGTTAATTGTATTTTACCAGAAGTTAAATATTTGAAATATATTACAATTTTATTTTACTCGATGAGATTTCAGTGTACTGGTATGTAACAACGAGTTTAAGCCTGTTACAACGGACACACATTGTACCAGAATTGTAACGGTGGCTTCGGTCTGTCGCCGATCTCATCGGTTTGTTGCAGCTACAAAAACTGGAACCAAACCTTAACAGAATTAAACATGGTTTAATTTCCCTACCGAAGGCGGGTCGGAAAGGCTCCGTCTAGTCGAAACACAACTATGCCGGGAGGAAATAAAATAGAAAGGGAAGCGATGCGGGCGTCGGACGAAGCGATTATGCAGTCGAAAATAATGGGCGCCGGTCCACATGCACGTTTTTGTTTGTGGTCTGTGACGCGATTTATACGAGAATTTCTACCATCGCTAAAGTGAGCACTATTCACAATAATTGCTTTGAACAAAATTCCCTCCCTCGCTTCCTTTTGTTCACGCTCACAATGTCCATGGAGTACAGTTTTGCGAACGAGTATGGTACTGATTTCCTCTTCGATAACTACTTATCACTTTTAAATATCTTTATTCATTTGCGTTTACATAAAAATCCACTCCATTGAGAACACTAATGCAAAAGTGTAATAAACATTATAAGTTGCTTTAGCGGCAACATTATACGTTTTAGATGCCTGTGTTATTGCAATCCCGGCATCTTTTCCTCCGGGTTGTTTCTCCACGAACGGTTTCCTTTAGTATCGGTAGGGAGTATCTGTATAATCCAGCCGGTGGTCTGTGAGCGTAACTTTTAATAGCCTTATCAGTACTCGGGCAGACCGCGCCGCGCTCGATCTCCCTCTCCCGTGCTCCAGATGCCGCGCCGTACCTCCCTCAACCTTTATTAACGGCTACAAAGATAGGCAGGTCAACCATCTTAGCTTTATTTTTATACTATTTAAAGGCTTAATTAACTGTACCTACTTTAAACTGGTTACTTCGTCTTTTAGTAAGCATTTGCATATCGAACACATTGACTTGTTTTTACTTACATGGTAATCCGTAATTTAGTAGTATGTAATACGCGCGTTAAATCAAGCAGATTTGTCCTTACGTTGGTGCAAGGACCACTTTACGAGTACGGCATCGGTAAAAGAGTTCACTGCCGTTAAATCTGCCATAAACAATAAAATTTGCATTTATTGGTCGTCCACAGTGTCGTAAATTCACGGCGAGCGATCTGCCAACGACATTTTGAGTGAATGTCTCGTGTCATTAACTATCGTAGCGACAGTGCTTCCAATAGTGACGTTCGTGATCTCGCCATTGCACTTTAATTGAAATCGTTGGTCAATTAAGTCAGTGTCGAAGCGAAAGCCTCAGTGGAGCACTGCGGCGTACTCCGCGTCCCAGCGCACATTTACACGCCAATTAGATGTCATTTGTTCACACAACCACCTGTCACGTCACTTGGTTTGTGTAAAAACAGCAAAAAAAATTGAAATCCTTTGACAGCAACAATTAAATGAATAGTGAAATCAACTTTTAAATTATTTATTTCCGTAGTTCCAATAATTAACATACGTAATGAATTAAGCCGCCTGCACTGTTCCGTGCAAACAAGAAACTAAACTTAGCACTTACGTCGAGGAATAAGTGGGTGCGTAAGTCCAATAATTTAAGGGAACGGGTGGTCATAATGTTAGAAATTTCCAGCGGAGTACGCCTCGCCAAGTTGGGCTCTCATGGGTCCAGCAAACTAGCTAGCGACCCTTACTAAATTGTATTGCGGCCATTGCTACACAAATACGTGTATTTGCCTGCGTAGCCATAATAATCTTAATATTAGTTTGCTGATACATCCTATATTGACTTATCAATGATATATTTGTAATAATGTCATTAAGATAGAATATATTATTTGTACGTATAACTTTAGGTCAATGGGTCCGCAAAATATTACGAATGGCGGCTTCCTCGCACAACGTATCAGCATTTTGATACAATGAGTAAATGCCGCCGGAATCCTGGGTACAATGCCTCAAGAGTCTTTTTTTTTTTGTTTGAATTTATTAAAGAATTTATTGAAATGCATAGCTTAGCTGGTATTTTAATAATTAATATATATGATGGCGACATTTCATGACTATATTTTTTAGTAGCGTAGCGTAGTTTATTGCAGTCTTTCCCACGGTGATTGTGCAGGTTAACATTTAACGTGTATCTGAAATAATAATGAACAGGTCTAGAACTTAATTGTAGATGCATAATCGAATGTAATTAGATTCCTTTGAAAATCTTCTTGCACGCTTTTGTTGAATCGTATTTAAAGATATAAAATTGTTTTATAAACGTCTGAATGAATTTATTGGACGTATTCCACGTTAATGGCCCGTTATTCCTTTCTTTCAACATAACAGACTTACGATCAATAAGTTTGTCATACTAAACGTAAGTTTACAAAGTTTTTATTTACGTCGAGTTTTTTTTACTAAAAATATTTGCAATAAAAACCGAATTTAATGTCCTTTTGTTATTCTTGAAGACATTCTCCAGATTCAGGCCTGGCAGTTTCTTCTCTTTATCAAGTTTAACTGTGTGTAAAGTGTCGTAAATGTACTGGCAAACTTCTAACCATTCAAATTTATGATATGCCATTAGAGTGTTCTCGGTTACCCGTTTCCTCAGGTGTCCAATGTAGGTAGGAGTATTTCAATTTATTCATACCCGTTTATAATACCTATATTCCTTTGTTACAAGCATTACCTATATATGTTAGAATTCATACATTAAATAATTTTCAATTTCATAAACTTTTTATAATAAAATCATGCATATGCACTAAGTAATATAGGTAATAGAAATATGAATTTGGAATGAATGTGTGATTAATTTATTGGTTTTGAATACATGATTTATTGCTCTTTCAGTTTAAATTGGACAATGCCGCTCTGTTTGTAAAATATTATCTGTTCCATAAACTGCTTTTTGCGATTTTTAATTTAGTAGGCATATATTCAACACAAAAGCTCTTATCTTGTTCATATAAGTACATATTATCCTTTGTCACCTTCATCTTCCTCCATGCCACCGCCCATGGGAACCTGGGGTCCGCTTGGCAACTAATCCCAGGATTTGGCGTAGGCACTAGTTTTACGAAAGCGACTGCCATCTGACCTTCTGAGCGTAAACTATACGTTATTAGGATTAGTCCTGTTTCCTCACCATGTTTTCCTTCACCGAAAAGCGACTGGTAAACATCAAATGATATGTCGTATACAAGTTCCGCAAAACTCATTGGTACAAGCCGGGGTTTGATCTTGAGACCTCTGGATTGCAGGTCTCACACTCTTACCGCTAGGCCACCGGCGCTTCACAAATTATCCTTTGTGTGCACTTGTAAGTTTACGATAGTAGTACGGACCGACCGCGACCATAGCAACCAAATTCGGTGCAATTCTCATATTGTAAAGAAACATCTTTCTAACATGCTGTTGTTAATCGTCTGCCCACGACATTAATTATAAAATTTTTGTTTGTTACGAAGAGAAGAGATCAGAGCCAAGATTAAGATTTTTATTTAATAATAGAGAACATCCTACTTCATACTAATGAATTGAAAGTTTCTGACTACGTAAGTATCATGTATGGATAAATAGGCTTCCCGAAGTAATACTAATTTGGCACAAAGTCGCGAGCAGAAGCTGGTGTAAACATAATTAAGAATTAGAATTAATAGATTGTCCCGAAATATTTATTTATTTTTTATTTATTTAAAGACCTAAAATAAATTCTAATTCTAATACTTAAACTTATAGCTAATAGTACTTATAAGTACCTATTCATAATATAAATAAAGTCTGCGCCGAGGTGGTGAAGCGAGTTAGGCTGGAGGTATACGTACAATAGGAGGCATGGCGCGACGACGACGGAACCGGATAACACCTATTGCCGGCGCTCTCGGAGGCGATAAGAGCAGCGCGGGGCTCTGACCCGGAGCCGCGCGCGCTCGCTCGAGCCCGCCGAGAGCCCAGCCCAGCCCGCGCCACGGCCCAGCCCCGACCCCCTGATTTATGTACGACGTGTCTCCTTTTTAATGAGTCCGTAAGAAGATATCTTACACAATAAATTTACCAGCTGTGACTTGCCAAAATGCTTCTACGTCGATATCGGCAAGCAAACGCAATCCCTTTCCGTTAATCTGCCGAGCGAACGTATCGTCTATATACATAAGTCGTGGTTATCTCGGGTAATGGCCGTCTATCTAGTTGATCTGCCAGTTTTATTTATAGCCATGTTTTCCTTTACGCGCTCCTTCCAATTTGTGGAGAGTGAAAGGGATTGTTATGAGGCTGCCATGTTTCATAGCAATAAACATGTGTATCCAAAGTAAGGACATTAACTATTTTCTTTCAGCGTGTTTTTATTTCACGTGACTATTGTTTCCCTCTAGCATTGTTACTGCTGTTTTTGTCGCAACAAAGAGCAAAATACTCCGCCAGTATTGCCAAATGATATTACGTCGGAGTTGTAGGAATTTTAGGTTCGACTATAATGTGTATTTTATTCGGTAAATATTCTGTATGTGCCATATGTGGTGTGCTCTTACACCGTCTGTTAGTGTGGGTAATAGTTTGATATATTTATGTTAGTGTTAACAGTAGTGGTCGGTGGGCTAACGATATGCGGGCCGCAATGTTTGGGAGGGTTAACTAGAATGGCCGACGGCGCGGCGCGGGCAGGCGCGGGCTGCGAGTCGCGGCCGCGGCCCCTCGTTACGGCCACCGGCGTCCACGCTCGTTTTGTGTAAGTAGTGCGTTCATCCTGTTAAATTTATTGCCGCTTTTATATCAGCAGTTACAGAGAGGTCCCCTTTCGTCCGTATCGGACCGCGCGGAACCCGGCTTAGTGAAGTCGCAATTACGTTTTGCCGGCTTTGACTTTACCGAAGGCGACTTTTGCCGCCCATCGAGTCGTAATGGAATGAGTTATTCAAAGTTTTAATTTGTGCGTCACTAGTATTATTTACAACCGGTCTGGCCTAGTGGGTAGTGACCCTGCCTATGAAGCCGAAGGTCCTGGGTTCGATTCCCAGTCAGGGCATTTATTTGTGTGATGAGCACAGATATTTGTTCCTGAGTCATGGGTGTTTCTATGTATTTAAGTATTTATATGTATCTATCTATTATATATATCGTCGTCTAGTACCTACAACACAAGCCTTACTGAGCTTACCTTACTGACTAGGTCGATTTGTGTAAGATTGTCCCGAAATATTTATTTAAATATTTTACTATCGTTTTTGTTGCCAAATGTTAAGGAGTAAAAAAATAACCTATACTGCACTTATCGAATTTTAGAAATAAATATAAAAATATGGTTAGTAAAGTATATACCTAGTATATTTGGTAAACAATTGCTTAACATTGTATAAAATGCCTATCGCTGCGCGACGAGTAGTAAAGCGCTATGTCCGTAGCAATCAAGTGTGTTCAGAATCGCTACGATCGAACGTATGTCTGCACTATATATTACGTTCTATTCTGCATGCAGCTGCATTTCTGTGCAACCTATGCTAAAATAGGTGTAATAAGTAAATGTTTTTTGATTTGGAAATTTAGTTTTCCTCAATAATTACGTGATTGTGCTGTGTTTTTCGTTTGTAAGTATTCTAGCGTATTAGTCGTTTCGTTTTCTAAGTACACTAGTAGTAATTTTCTCAGCTATTAAAGTCGAATGTATACATTCCAACAGCTCAATTCTATATAATTGACGTATTCGTTGAAAATTGCCAAGTAAAAAATGTATACATCCCAACAGCCTAATTCTATACTAGTGACGTATTTCTAGAAAATTGCCAGGTACCTACCATATCACAGCGAAATTGCAGTAGGTGCAGTGCATTAAAAATAAGGCGACACCTGTGTAGCGACGCGCGGCTCATCCAACATGCATGCGCGGCCACTGCCCAGCCTGGCGAGCGCCGCGTGCAGCATCACATTATAGCGGCCTCCTCGACCTAGCCTAATCGCACTAACTCTATCATTCCCGACCTATTATAGCTCTTATTACGGAAATGTACATTTCTGAAATCTGTGTAATCTCCACAGGCTTAATTGCCCTTTGCAAATTAAAATCTGACCAGAAATACGCCTTTTTTTACAGACTGACTTCAAAACCACTCCACTTCCTAACGCTTTGCAGTGTAACGCTGAAAATCAGCATTAGTGCGCTTAAGGCAGTAAATTGTCTCTGATCCCGCGCCACCATATTAGTGAGAATACATATGCACTGATCATAATTAGAATATGTTTCATATACAAGAAAAGTATCAAAAATAAAACTACGAACGTGTATGTATGTAACGGGCACCACCCGCAACGTGCAACGAGAGCGCCGCCTTCTTCGCCTCGTCATGGTTGTGGTCCATATTTAAATATGTCTACTTGTATCTATTGCCCTTACAATATGCCTATTGACATGATAAAATAAACTACACACTTCTTTTCAGATATTTTATAGTTTTAAAACGTACCTTAACCATTCGCATCATTATTAGTATAAATATTAACCACCGCAAAATCTTTGGCAAACAGATTGTTTGCCAAAGATTTGAACCGATTAGAGAAAGAAGACTATGAATACAAAATGCAGTACAATCCCAGGTATGAGAACTTACTCTACTTCTAGGAGCCTTAATACGGCTCTTAGAAGTAAGTGTACTATAATGTGTTATCAATATAATACCAATTCAATATGAAGAGCAAATTGTATGTAGGTGTAGTCTAGAGCGAGCGGGAGCACGCTAACTGTTCGGTTTCAATATAATTTTTACGATAACTGAAAAACACGCGAATAAAGCCTCAGACTGCATTCGTTGACACTGGGCTATTTTCTTTTATGCCCGCCTTTACGATATTGCAGTTACTTGCATAAAAACTTATGCACTTCCCTCTGTACCCTTGGAAAACTACTTGCTGCTCCTAATTGCAGTCGCAATAGCTTCCAAAGTCTAGTATTTTATTTACTTGTGTACGAGTAAGTAAGTAATTAGAATTACATAGACAATCTTTCAAAAATAATGAATTTGATGGTCGTCAATGGTTTTATGGTGGCCTTTGCGAATGACAACTGGTTTACTATGAAACCTAAACTTACCTTGGTATATACGATTATTTTACACTGGGTAACTGCTCATAGATTAATAAGAATATTTATTTAGAAATGAGTTCATTTTAGGAGTAAACTTCGCAAGTGTAGCCAGTTGCTATGTTTCGTAACGTTATCCAGAGGACTGCGGCTGATCGTGTGTTGAATGGCTCGCCGCGTTGACGTCATCTCAATCAAAACTATAATTATTAGCACGACAAAATTACAGACTGGCACCGGGTGTGTTTAGAGTTAAAGTCAGATGACTCTTGCCCTTCTATGATTGTATTAGAAGGCCCTTAAAAAATCTGCGGAATAGGAAACAGTAAATTGTTGTGTATTCCATCAATCTACTAAACATATTTGTTAGTAGTTACACGAGGCGTCTAAATTCTAAATCTGCAAACAATTTTCCGGTATGTAACATCATGTCGTAAAATTTACGACCCCGCTGCCGGTGCATGAATATTCGACGAACGTTACCGAGAAAACATTTTTCATCCCTAGACGAACGCCAAACCTCTATGATATTACTCTTGTACCTGAACCGAACGCCCGACATATTGTTATCTCCTACAAAATTTATCTTGTATTGACGTGTGCATTGTTGTTAATAAGCATCCGAGAAGGCTGATTCGGGCTCAAAACTCGCATTGGATAAGGCAATTTTATGGCCTTATTGAAAGGTATTCTAGGCCTGCACACCCCTAAGTGATGAGATCCGGCCGAACCCCGCTCTTCATAACGTCTGTAATGCCGTTTTACGACCAGCTTAGGACGTAACTTATACAAATTTTGAATAACTTTACGCGCTGCTTTTGAAAAGAACCGGTCTCGCGGAGATAAGCTTACGACAGCATAAAAATGGTTATTGTCATATGTAGTTGTTCTTTAACAAAAATAATGAGATCATAACTGACCTAGTGTTATTTTTTCAATTTAGCCATTAAATTCATAATTCCCGTCTACAGTAAATGCACAGTGTGATCCATTTTTGTAAACATTTTTTAATGGGGTCAAAGCCTAAGTTATACCTGTCCAACTGATTGGATCTTAACGAAATAGCCGAGAGCGAGGGAAACCCCTAAACCTTTGATACGCATAAAAGTCGTTGTACCAATAAAACGATGTAACTCTAATACACGTTTCGCGTGTTCGCGTACAATGGGTATAATAAAAGGCAATATTTGTAACGATCCGATTTTAGCCTGTAGGCATTTGTATCTAGTGGATAGAAAATGTGCGGGTCAGCACACGTGATCCGCACATACAATCAGCCGTTAGGGCGCACCGTGACACCCCTAAAACGATTTGATTAAAGTCATAAAACTCGAGGTGGGTGCTACCGCCGCGTTGGCAGCGCGAGCGATAGAAAGTACAAGTTATATGGCTCCCTGCCCCGGCGGCCCTGTGCCCTGGCTCTGATCCGATCCGGCGTCGCTCACTGTACGCTGCGGGTTCGCGGCCCGCTGCGCCGTCGATAACAACTTTTAATAACACAGTCTGGTGCTTCTGACACTAGGCCTAAAACAACTTTCTTAATTGCTATCATATCACTAGTAGGCAATGGCAGCATTTATGTGCAAAGGAAAATATTTAATAGTACCTACATTATTACAGAAGCCGGGAACTAAGGGGTTACCGGCCAAGTATATATAGATTGTATGCGGGTTGTTATGAGGCCGGCAAGCCCTTTTCACGCCTAGGTTTGTATAGTGCTTTTCTCAAACATACAAAACAACAAATTTAAAAAATCCTCCAAGTGATAAAAAATATTTTTAAACTAAACAAATAAACTTGTGATATTATTAGGCCCCTTACACACTGCGACTTTTAGCAGCGATGCAGTCGCGATGCTGTCGCGATGCAGCATCGATGCAGTCGCAAATTGTCCACCTTTACACACTTGCGCTACTTTAAGCATCGATACAGTCGCGATACTGTCGCGATACAGTAGCGATGCTGTCGCGATGCAGAAGCTGGCCATTGAACTGTAGCGATGCAGTATCGATGCAATCGCGATGCAGCATCGATGCAATCGCGATGCAGCATCGCTACTGTATCGCGTTAGCATCGCGACTGTATCGATGCCAACGTGAGCCTCGACGCGAAACGTATTTTGATCAGTCATTCATTGACTGAAACAACGCGATGAGTTCGATTGAAACTGTTTTAATCACGCTCTCTGTATTATTACTTTTAAAAAAGAAACGTAGCTTGTGACTCCCCTGGTGTTACGAGTGCCTATGGGCGACGGTAATTGCTTACCATCAGGCAATCCGTCTGCTCGTTTGCCACCTTTGTCATAAAAAAAAAGTGAAAGATTAAGAAGTGGACATTATGTATCATATGTCAGTAGCTAGCTCTAAAATCAGATCGCTGCTTTTAGAACTGCTTTATTTATCAGTAGATTTAGCAAACTGCCCACTACCCCGCGTCTGCAATTCTGCATCGATGCTAACGCGCGTCTGTATCGATGCTGTCGCGCGTGTGTATTGATGCTAACGCGCTACTGTATCGATACTAACGCGCGACAGCATCGATGCAAAAATCTTGTCAATGATGATATCGCGATGCTATCGCGCGTGTGTATCGATGCTAACGCGCGTTAGTATCGATACAGACGCGCGACAGCATCGATGCAAAATTGCTGGTGTCGCGATGCAGTCGCGCGTTTCAGAAACGCGCGACTGCATCGCTGCTAAAAGTCGCAGTGTGTAAGGGGCCTTATATATAGCAAAATTTACCAAAAATTTAGTATTGTTTTTAATAGGAGTAGTGGCAGAATTTCATCGAACCAACTAGCAAATGTAACCAATATTTTTGAATAGCCAATCGCCATGCTGCAGTGTCACAAATTTATGTGAAATATCAACAAAAACAGGACCTTTCCGGCCCAATGTCAACCTTAACGACCACTCGTGCCTCTCGCCTAGCACAACCTGCAACCACATACTTCGAAGCCTATTATGAGGAACACAATGTCAACATTGTAGTGCATGTTTGAGAAAAGAACGTTTCTAAAGGAGCTTTTATAATCAACGTATATTTTAATAATTCTTGTTATTCGTCTCCCCTCCCGTGCTGCAAATGGTTGTTAATACCTCTTAACGACTTTTTCGTTCACTTTAACGGCTATATAGTTAATACAAAATTGCAACTGGAGCTTTTATATAGAATTTACTTTTCGTGAAAATTGGCCGTGACGCTATAGTGTTGTCATTAAGTCGTTTTCGTTTCCAAAATGTGTTCAATTTGCCCTGTTATTAATTATGCATGCTTGTCGCTTGCATCTTAATGCAACTTATAAGAATTTCGAAGCACGCGTCTTCGCTTCTCTATTGTATGTTGTTACCAAGTATCGAATCCTGGGCTTACGGTGCGAACGCGAGCACGTCAAACTTCGCTAACCGCCCTTAAGAAAGTTGGTAAAGTTGCCTCCGCTCAGAGATGTGTTGTGTCGGTGCCGCCCCGCGACGTTCCCGACCTCGTGTAAACTGTAATCCCCGCAGATGATGCTAGGATTTAGCAGATTTATATTACCTTCAGTGAAAGTTCTTAATAAATGTTGTATTTAACAGTACACTAAACAATTATAATATACTTGCCGGTAGTTAAAGGCCGGTTTAAGTTCACAGCATTAATAATTGTTACAACGGGGTGTAAGCGTCCTTATCATAATTAGCATAAGTTGCAGATGACATCCTACTATGAAACAAGGACACTTGGTATTGAACGATGGTGCATATTTGTTGCTGTGGTGGTTCTTGATACTTGTGGGTTTACTAGACTAAAGAAATAGCGGCAATACAAAGTTTTCGATAATTTTCAGTTTTGTAGCTACTATAAGAATCTTCAAGAATGTTAGTTCCAGGTGGGTACCCAAACTTATATTGTTCTTTCAGCGAAGCCAGCGAAGGGGGTAAACGCGTAAGATAATGTCTACCGCATCCTGGGATTGTCACGGAAAACTATTGATTGACATAAAAGAAAGTAACGCCGGGGTAAATACCAACCATACTATCTTTATTGAACAGTTACGAGAGGCGGTCAAGCAGAAGCGACGTGGAGAACTGTTCTTCTCCACGAGAATGCTGCCGTTTACACTGATTCAATTGCTGCTACTGCGTAATGTGGCTACAAGGAAATTAGTCACGCGTCGCAAAGGCGATTTACTCTCGAAACTTAGAAGCAGACTAAACGAGAAAAATATTTTCTTCGGTTGATTAAATGACTCCTACTACTTATACAATTCATTTTATTATTTTTTGTAATAAGGGGATAAATATGCCTAATTATCTAAATAGTTCATTGAAATAGACTACTTTAACGTATAATAAAAGATTTATGATTATAATTCCTTGTTCTTTGTTAAGCCTGCATATTATATACACAATAATTAATTGTTAGGTGTATACTATGACGTGATAAGCAGAAAATATTGTCAACGCTTTCATGGGTTATGCTAATCTCCGACTACTAAAACAATTAAAAATATTAACAGGTTTAGTATAAAATGTATAGTGCATTATGCGTAAGTACTGATATTACGAGACACAGTTGCATGATGAAGCCTAATTTCTCCTTGCTGCTATTAGTTGGTGAAAATCCTCAAGGCGCAGATCATGCCAACCAAGCGCCAGCACTCAACGTGCCTCCTCCAATTACTTTAATTAAAACAATACCACGGCACCAGTGCTACGTCGACTCACCGCGTCTGTTTCCCATTTCCCTATTTAAATACGAAAACGAGCTCTTGGGACTCATTCTCCGAAGTATGGTTGACGTAACTGAATATATTAACAATGTATTTGTTCTGAATACTAAAGCAAAGCCACATGAGTGCGACCGTAAACCCTGATATAAATGTTGAACTGGTATAATGTCCGTCATCCACTTTCTATTCGGCAAATTATGGTACATAATATATATTAGTATTCACTTAATTCTAACTAATGTCTGCCTACGTTCTGTAGCATATGCTATTCTAATTATTATCAAATTTCAGGATTAGCTTAAGGTAATATACCTTTCTTAAATATATATTTAAGGTTGGTTTTGTGTGCTCGCGTCTTGCAAAGTTTTGTGTTGTATCTAAATTCAAAATATTTATTTCGACCAACTAGATCATATCATAGCTAAAAGTAATTACAACTTCTTAGCCTAAGATGAACAACTAGATTTAACCTATATTACAGCCTAATTATCCAACAGACAGCATTTAGAAAGGTTTGACTGTCAGTACATGAATCATATGACAATGATTCAAGTACTGACAATCTTTATGACAATTTATGTTATGCCGTTTGTTAAGAAGTTCCTTTTTGCTGGTTTAAAGGCATAAAGCGAAGGTTGTAAAAAAAGTCGATGTTAACGTCTGGTTTGCTTTGCGGTGTACGTTGCATATACGAGTAAAATCGTAGAGTTGTTACTAAATAGGCGACATCATGAATTTGAATAAAAATAATCGTTTAATTAAGGTCGTTAATACTGATGTGTTGACCACGACCACTCTGACAAGAGTGTAACACCAGAGAAGAAGAAGAATCGTGTAATTTGCAAAACACCAAAATAGCTACTGCTTAACTTCCACGTAGTCTTTCATACTCATCTATGTTTCCCAACTTTTAGAGCGAGTGGTAGGAAAATCGATTAGGGTGTCGGGCTGATTCAGCGACTTCGAAGCAAGTAATTTACTCTCGAGTTGGCTGAAGGCGACACCTGTCGAGCGAAGTGACGGCTGATAATGCGACGCGAGCGCCATTGATGCGCAGTCAAGTGCGAGGACGCAAACTTCCCTACCAACCACGCGCGGTAACGGCCTAATCAAAATACTATGATAAATAATACACATTACACGCAAAACACTGCTTGCTATTAAAAATTACTTAGCGTATTGCATACTTAATAAAAGTAATCGTACTTCCAATGTACTTTCAGGATAAATTGAATCACGATATTATCAAACTGCTTCCGTAGTATAGTAATCTAAATCCGACACGACAGTGGATTATGAGTACGTGTTTATTCACTTCACTTATGGGCAACTGTAGACCTCATTGTCAACACAGTTCTGAGCTCTGCAAACTTACAGACCGCCATAAACTCATATTTACATGCCTTTATAGAACCTAGGTAAGTATTAGGTAGTAGTGTCACTAGGGCTGAGGTCTACTGTTGGGTACAACTTTACTCTAGTTTCTTGAGTGAATCAGGTTGAGAGAAACAGATGAATGCCCTTTTTCTGTTTTCTGTGATACGGTTTGAGCTATTGTGTGTGCCTTCGAGGACACGTGGTAATAAGTTAGGCTCGATTAGTATGTAGGTACATCTCAATTTTCTATCCTAGGACAGGAGCCGCTTTTGTAAAACTAACGACGATACTCCGTCAAATTGCGAAATGACATGCAGCGAAACGAACTTCGCGCGCTGATTCATTGAACGTCATGCGATCAATATGTATTTTTCTTACTTCTATGTCATGTCATAATTATTCAGTAAGTACCTGTTCATACTACTAAGAATTTAAGAAGTGGACCGATGGCCGATGGGGCGTAAAGGTTCTCGAGTGGCGACCACGTACCGGAAGCCGCAGCGTGGCTAGACCCCGCATAAGGTGGATCGACGACATCGTATCGCGGGAGTGGCTGCATAAACTACTATTACAGTACGTATTTACTAGTGCGGTAATTTGTTAACTAGTGATGTCACGAACTATAAAAAAATTGTAATATTGCGTTCCTGGATCGATACTAATGATTCGTTAATTAGCAGTTTGACTACGAGGAAGTGCAGGTAAAACGAATAAAAGATGAGTCTACAGCAATTTAAAGCTGCAATTAATTAAGGATTCATTCGCGTTTATTGCTGTTTGCTCGATCTTGGAGTTTTCGCTCGAAAATGCATTTAATTTATGTTAAAAGTAGGTATATTTCCGGCATTACTTTAGTTGAACACTACTAATTACCATAATAAAACGCTAGATAGCATCTTCTAGATTACGCTTACAAAACATATTATAATAGCAGTTTTGATTAAGAAGAAATAAAAGACAAAAATATTTACAGTAAGATTCAACTGTAATGATACTTAGGTAGGTAAGCAGTATAGTATAGTAGGTAGCAAGCTAGGCTTCACTGTTCTTCGAATGCGACAAATGCAACGGCGGAACATGAGAAAAGAAACGAACGAAACTGACACGAACAAAAAACAACCAAAGATAAACGGAAACGGACTCGCTCACAGAGAAAAATAAGGAACGCGTATGTGAAAGAAAACTTTGTGGCAATCGTTGGTCCAATACTCTTTACGGTACGCGGTACTGTGCTAAACTAAACGGTACTATACATACTTACTTACACAGGGATAATGTGTTTTAAAACAGAAACTTACAAACGAGGTACTCGCAAATTTTACTGACATTTGCACTTGTAAAGTGCGGGTGGTATACACTCCTTTGCAATAGATGTACCAGCGACCTTTTATGAAAGACGGCGGCGTCTCGTCTTTAATCAAGCAAATGCTGTCTCTATTTCGTTAGAAGAGATAGGATTAACCCTTTTAACGAGAACACGTTTGTCCAACTTTCCTTAAAGTAATTAAAGGTCTAAGTAATTTCGACTCTATAATCAAAATATATATTCTGTATTCCATGCAGTCGAATAACTCAAGGACGGTAACGTTTTGCTATAATAGGAAGTGTAAGGAAAAAATATTTAGGAAATTAATTCAGTATTACATTATTTTTATTCTATAAAAATGTGAAAAATCATATATCATCATCATCATCTCAGCCATTAGACGTCCACTTCTGAAAAATCATATAGCCCATTACTAATTATCTTCTCACCGTGAATTAAGATAATCTAATAAAATTTTTAATAAACCATATTTGTAGCCACAAAAAATAAGATTAACTAAACCGTACATAAAAAAGAACCCTTAAGTTGCGACTGTTTATAATAATTCATAGCTAAGCATAAGTTTTTAACAGCCTGTATTTTATCTATAAATTTCTATGTAATTAATAATTATACTAAAATCTAGCCTTTCAGTTTCAGTTCATATATACAGAAATACTCTGAAATAAATATTTTTTGCACTTAAATGGCCAATAGATGCCGCTGTAACCTCGGATTTTTCCTACTTCGCGCCGTCTTGGTTGATCGGTGCTGTAATCACTTCAGTTTCATATATCAAACGTTTTAGTTACATGAGTATACGTAGTTAAATTAGTTAGCACTGTATGTATAATTTTATCGCTATACTCGTTAGCCATATCTTATAAGAATAGAAATAGTACCGCCTTGCAACAATTGGATATGAATTCTTGCAAATAAAGTAATTTACAAGTTTTGTGAGTATGCCAAAACCCAAAATTAATTAAGGTCTAGGATTTTCATAAGGCTATCCGGTGCCAGTAAAAGTGTAGCTACGTAGACAATGTTAAAATTTCACTAATTCATACTTTACGAGTAAATAGTAAATTACCTTTAGGATAAAGTAGTCATTTATGATGTGTGACAAAATAATAAATAATATAAATTTTGTCAATTTTTTTTTATTCAAATATTTCTCCAGCGTATGCTAAATAAAATTTTGTCTAAAAGACGTAAAGCTGTGAAGTAACAAACACTACGGCGGCGGCGGTGCGGCGCGCAGCCGAAAATGGTGAATAATGCAAAGGTTTTACGAAACAGATCATATTTTTTCCGAGAAAATGTGGAATCGCGAAGTGGCAAAACAGAATTTAATATTCGTAAAAGGGTTGACGTCAGGATTGGCCCAGGCAGCGCGGCATTTGACGCGTGCCGGCTCTAGGAGTTTTTTTTGGCTAGTTCCCAAAATCAATATCTTCGGATACACTGGCCGTCGCGCATTGTGCACTAATCTGCCCGGAAAAGCAGCGTGCAGCTTTCATATCAAACTATGCCGATTTTCTATAGTTATGTTATTCCAGCCATGGCTAACTGCGTGTTTCATTTCGTTTTTGTTCAGTGTTAGCGGACGTCCGTATTTTCACAAATATTCACCCGGGTTGTTTACTTCTGCTTGATTCTGATTAGTAGTATTTTGGTATACATTTTGGCTCGAGTTTCTCGTGACCTAATAAACACAGTATCTGTTACCCAAACGAGATAAAATTGCTTCCCTTAAACAGTGTTGTATAATTAAATCCCAGCGCGCAAATAAATAACGTCTTTAATTTACCAAAATTATATCTTTATGGGCCAAATATGTATTTCGAGGGTACACAATTAAAGGATTGTTTAATATAAACATTGAATTCTCAAAGGTACTGCTTGCTATCTTTGCATAATTAACATTCACTTTAGAATGGTAAAGAGAAACGTAACAAAGTAAAAGTATTAATTTATATAGATGTCTTTGCATTCTGCTGGCTAAGTTTACTTCACAATATCAAAAAATAATCTTACCTCGCAACGCACAAATCAGAAGAGATTTTACGACTAATATCATTATCGCACTGCCAAAACAT
This sequence comes from Grapholita molesta, assembly GCA_022674325.2. Lineage (NCBI taxonomy): Eukaryota > Metazoa > Arthropoda > Insecta > Lepidoptera > Tortricidae > Grapholita > Grapholita molesta. The sequence goes on along the minus strand of CP053124.2, from coordinate 12,518,049 downwards.
AACGTTGAAATGAAAATGCTCCAAGACACGTGAATGAATAATACATGGAAAACAAATCTCTTTTTATGCGCTTCTTTTAACCAGTATATTTACAGCAAGCAGATATTACTTATTTATTTTTATTTAATGTAATAACTTAATATATTCAGGTTATGTATATATATTAAGTTATGAGTGTACCACAGTACTACATTTTGTGTAGGCACACGGAGCTTTACCGGGTGTTATAAAAAACGTGATACAAGATTCTCAAGCCGGCATCTAGTCATGATTTGGAACAATTTTTACTATGGGGTCAACTTTGTAAATTGTTAATAAACAACAACTCTGTCATACATTTTCGTCAACTTGACCTTTTCTATGGAAAAGCTCAATTTTTATTTACTTTTACAAACTTGACCCCATAGTAAAAGATGTTCAAAATCAAGAACAGATGCCGGTTTGATAAACTTGTATCACGTTTTTTATAACACCCAATATAAGTATAATATTCGCAATGTCGTGGAATCATTTTCTTAGCGTTTGTATCCGTCTCTGTTAGAACCTGGGACCGCTTGGCGATTTATGTATTACTTACCAAAGTATTACGTCAACTTTGACACCAATAGCGACTATAAATTATGCTACGATTCCTATGCCTATTGAAGAAAATTACAATAAGACAGTTGCAGTTTAAAACAGCTACTATGTAAATATTGTATGTAAAAATTGAAATTGTCGCCTGAAATTGCACGAGTTTGTTCTGCTTCTAAAATTACATCTACTTAATTATTATATTAGGATATAATTAACATATAATTTTGGAATATTATTACATGTATACGTACAGTGTTTTCCATAGCAGTTATTATTAAAAAATAAAGCAAGTTATTTCTTCTCTTCTGAAGTTAGAAAATTCGTATCAGACCACGGCGACTTTATCGGAGCGTTTAATTAATATTCAATTAAAAAGTTTTGCGTTGTCTAAGTGGAATAATCGCTTTGAATCAAATTAACAGAGTGTGGAAGTGGCATGACGACGCAACGCGGCGCGGCGCGGCGGAGAGGGCGCAGTCGGGTGCGAAGCGATGCGCCGTGCTCGAGAGCTCGCTTCATTTAAAGGCACTTGTCTGTAATTGCAGCGCCCGTCTACGTCTACCTCCAAGACCTGTCGCCTGAGCGGCGGCGGGCGTTACCGAACAAAAAGAAATATTAATGCCCTTTGTCGAGCCTCTACGGGCTTTCGTTTTACTAACTCAGTTGCCGCTCGCCGCTGATACCGACCTCGTCCTACTATTTTTTTCCCTTCATAAGTTGGTAGAGATGAGTGTGCTCGTGAACATATTATATTTCAGGCCGCCAATGATTTATGGTTTAGAGCTGATTGAAATCACGTTACATAACCTATTAGGAGCACGTATCTAATTTTTATTTTAATATTTGTTTGTTAGTAAACCAGTCGCCAGCCGAGACATGAAAGCCTTGATTTTGAAATAGTTCTTACTTTCATTGAATAAACTTAGTTTAATAAATGACGACTATTTGTTATTGATGGAGACTTAAGTTAAACTTGATGTAAAATATCTACTTTTTGCAAATTGTTTTTACTTTTAAGTCAGTTTCAAGCCTACTTCCTGAACTCAAACAAATTTTCAATTTAAATTTCTACATACATACATTACATTGAAGGCAATTACGCAGGCGTTGATTTGGTGTATCTTCACTATGTTTTGAAAATTTAAATGTATCTGTTAATGGAGACAGAAAAGATCTCAAATCTTTACTTTTATAAACTAATATTACAAAATTATTGCCAGTAATCCGCTAAGGTGGGTTCTCTATTCGTAGCGGCTACATACGGAGGATACACAGGCTCCAGCTACGAGCGTAGCGCGTAGCAAATGCTGGCACCCAATGTGTTAAGAAATGTTAGACTTTTAAGAAAAGATTAAGACTGAACTCCATTTATGACTGCTACTCGAGTACGTTCGTACTTCCACTTAAATCACAGGGTTTGCTATAATATAACAGGTATAGTAATCAAAAACAAACGCAAAATTCTTTGTTTAATCTTGTAATTATAGATAATATCCTCTGCGGTGAGTTTCAATTTTAAATACTTTTTCGTGACATAGGTATATCCAGTTACATGGATCCTTACGTTAAGCTGTTTTCTTTATTAAGAGTTTTAAAGAACCTTATTAAGAGTGATGAAACTTGAGTTCATAAAGAAAGACTTTGTACTTATGCGTAGTGCCGAAATCAGATTAATTCTACTGATAGTTACTATATTTTTGTAATGGGAGTGCTTGTTAATATTTTATGGATGAAATCACTGGTGACTGAAGTAATAGCAACAACAGGACACTATCGGGAAGGCGATCTTATTTATTTTTAAGGCATTGTAAATTCAGCAATATAATTTTGCAAAAAAAAATCTTGGATAACGGTTGCAGTTTGGTCGGAAACGCAATAAATAGCTCGGGCGGCGGCGCTTGACCCACTTCCTGTTACATGCCGAAACGCCCGCGATTTAATCGTGCCCTGCCCCACTCCCTTCTTCCGCCTAGACCCCACACGCTTCGCTACTTTGCCGCATAATTATTAAATCCATTCCGAGTTCGCCAAGAAAGGGGCACTCCCGCCCGTGGATACTTTTTACCTTTCCGTCGATGTCCACTTAGGTAAATACTGCTTTCTGGATGAGCCACTCTTTTTACACGTTATAGCAGGTATAAACGTCAGTGGTTTAAAATGCCCGACTTCTACATCGAATGGCGTGAACTAGAATTCATGACCATATGGACGATGCTACCCAGCAATATATTTTAAATATGTTTGTTCAATGTCTGATACCGAATAATGTGTAAGATGAGTGTAATAAGTTTTTCATATGTTTGACATTGGCTGATCACTTAAAGGGCTCATCCTTTATTTTTTTCTACTCGACTGATTAGAGTATGACCTCAGTCAAACGCTGGTTCAGTAACAATATTCACTCTTTCTTTGAAAAGAACCAAATTATGTATTTCCGGGTATACAGACGAAGGAAGCTAATTCCATTCCTTAGCAGTCCGCATTAGGAAGGTAGAAGGAAATAGCTTCGTGCGAATGCATGGAATATTCTCAACGTAAGGATGAAACCCCTCCCCTTTCTTGGACGTCCGGTGGTAGAACGAAGATGGTGGAATTAAATCGTGTAATTCCTGTGCACACTGAAAACACAGACAAACTAGCAACCCTGCAACGGTGCTCAAGGCTCTGTAACCTTACAGCCACCAACTCTGGATCGTCAATGAGTCTAAGAGTTCGGTGCTCTATTGAATCGCGACGAAAAGCGGCCAACTGATATTTGGCAGACCCGTCCCAAAGGTAGCAACAGTACTCCATACACGATCGAACCCCAGCTTGGTAAGGTGTTAGAAGCTGTTCCGGCGTCAAGGACCGCTACACCCTGTGTAAGACCCCAAGTTTTTAGGAGTGGATTTCGCTTTTGCCTCAATAGTGCCACCGATGTTCAGCTTAGTGGTTAATTTCAATTCTTATTCATAATTTCCATTATTCTAAATTGAGAGAAGAATTTATTAAGACAAGAGCTTGGACAAAACCAACGAGTATTTAAACAGCACAAGCCACTCCGAGCCGCAAGGCAGTTTGTGATGGCTCAAGCTAGTTATAACGTTGTTATATTCGTTATGTATGCGTTGCATTTTAGCACAGAATCATAAGAAACAAAAAGGTCTTTTTGAAATAGAAATATAAATAGTTTAAATAGTTTTGGCATATCTAGTATAAACATAATATATATTCGTTAAAGGCTAGTATCAATCACTAATGTGTAGGTACATACGATGGTTTAGCTTTCTTTTTTGCTGCATAAACGTCAATTGAACGTATTTTTAAAATTGTATTGAGCATATAGTCTTCAATTGTGTAAATTTTATTTCAATATAACAAATTTGAATCTTTGACAACCACAGAGGAAACCCGAAAAATATCAAATTGTTTTACAAAACATCTGTCTTTTTCATGCAGCGAACTGTAACAGTGCGTTCGGTCGAATTCACACGGCGCTCGCGGGAGGGCCTCGGCGCGGGCGTCGCCTCGCATCTGATAGCACGGCAGCGGAAATTGCGCGGCGTCGCGTGCGCCGAGCGCGTGTACGTGACGTGCACTCTATTCGTTTGCTATTTTATTTCGCTCCGCTTCCAGCTGCATCGCCAAATCTTTCACACCGCAATTTACTTCTTCCCTTTTGAATTTACTGCGCTACTTTTACAGAGGAAACATTTATTATTATTTTAGATTTAATTTCAACGCGCAACTTTTTAAAGGAACTTTTAGTATCAATGGGATATAAATAAGCATATTTTTATAATACAACTCGACTTGTTCCAGATTACATAATGGTATAAACCGACTGCACAAACAACATAAAAACGTAACATCGAGTAGAAAATACCATGACTGAAGAACAAACATATAGGACAATGATTTAGTAGTCCCGTGCACATTTTACTTTACGGTCTGGGATAACCGCGGTTAGCAAATACGCCTAAATTTCGCTTCGCCGCTATGTGTATGCATATACCGTACGACTCTACGTTGTAACATAACAAAGCAGACGTGTGTGCGCTCAGAAATATTTTTGTGAAAGTTTCATGAATATATTAGCCATAAATGTGACTAAAGGAATCTATTCCCCGTTACGAACCGTCTCTGCGCCTCCCGAGCCCGAGCATGAATAGCTTAGCTACACAACTGCGTCTATAATATTCAAAATGAAAACCAGCAAATGACAAAAACTTTGCATTAGTATGGTATCTTTTTAGAAGACCTTATTCTGCTATTGAGTGACATCAGCGTATTTTCTTTTGGATTTTACGAAGTGACGGAACAAAATAGCAATTAAGCCCGAAAACGTTATTGCTACGAAGACTAAGCGCACTGTCTTTTAGTCCCCGCAGGTTTTAATTCATCGAATCTCTGGGTTTCTAAGACCTAATGAGGTTATTGTCATCTCATTATAAATGTTTAAAGTTTCATTATATAAAAATTAGCTTTATCGCCTTTTTACGTTTACTTAGTTACAATTGATGATACTATAAGGATTTTAAAAATGTTGCTACGGGTAGACGCTAGCTTGGGTTTCGAATGAGTAATGCATTTTGGCTCAACGGTCATTTGGTCAATAGTCAATACTGCCAATAGCGTATTGCCTTCATCAATAAACCGAATCCTGTGTAGAACAAACAGGTTGAATCTCAATTATTTTATCCGTCACAAATTCCGTTTGATTAGATTTTATTCGTAGTCCATTCCGATCCCAAATTCCTGCTGCCGCCGGTACAAATGGAATTAAGAGCTAGGGGAACTGAGGGCAATATGAGCCTCTTTAAGGATATATCGTGATAACGCAAGAATAAACTTAGGTATCAGTTGGCATTTTTTTTATCTCGGTAACATAAACTTGTTTGAGTACTACATATTTCTTCGTGGTTGGCCGTAGCTAAATTCGTTTAGTCTATATGCGTTATACTGATGAAATTATTTACTCACTACAGGATTTTTTCATACAATGATAAAGAGAGACGCAACTGGGAATGATCATTACAACTCTAAAATGAGAATAACATGTTTCACTTAATTATGTCTTGTTGAAGCCGGGCACTATATGACCAAATGTCGGCACAATCTGAGTTTGATACATTTGTATATTTATTAAATTAAAATCTTTGCAATTAACATGTCTTTTAAAGTTCTTGAACTAGTCTTAGCAAACAAATATATTGAGATTATGTAAAAGACACCAATATTCGACAAATAGATTATACGAAATAATAACAAAAATACCTATTATAATAGTTGCGGGTTCTCATATTGCTCCGCTTTCCTCTATTGGAGCAGTATCCGTTTCACATTTCCAGCTTACGGTCGACATGCGACTGAAACGATTTTAATAGCAGGTCTCTGTGTAAAAAATAGATGAATATTCTCAGCGAAATGTTGCCCATAATATTCGCTTTTGTATTATTTTGAATTTGTTATGAAAGTAGGAAAGGGAAGAACTAGAGTAAATTTTTGTTTCTAAATATCTCCAGCGGCGCATCAAGACAAGCTGAATCTCAGCGGTATAACTAACACAGTCTTTTTCACAGTTTCACTGGTTTGTTTGGTCTTATGAAGAATACGCAAATGTTGGCTCCGTTTTGTCTTAGAACAAAGTTAACCCGCCCCGCCGCTTGATTAATATATTCAGTAAATGAAAATTATACTAGTGACACTTGCACGAAAGTAACACTAAGCATTTATAGATTTGAACAACTGCTTAACTTGAATGCCTACATTAATTCTAGGTTCTAAATGCTGATTTAATCATAAATATCTGTTACGAGATAACCGAAATATTTTTCCACTCCAATAAAGTAGCGGAAAATATAGAAAACTAATAAGTAATACCGAATCCCCTTGTTTTGATGGAAGCTAAATATATCGTTACACGGTCGAGTTTGCCTCACTTATCCCGTCCGCTCAGCTCTGAGCCGAGGCTCTAGCACTCGTAAAATACAAGTTATACCATTATATTTTTACGACACCAACAAATGTCAACTTTTCGAAGAGAGACACCCGCCAACCGCTCTCCGCCGGCGCCGCGTTATTTGTTATCTCGGGGTGTGCGGTTAGCGCTCTTCGTGATTTTTCATGAACAGTGCTAGTTATTTAGAAAGGAGGTAGCTACGTACAACTGGTGAAGGTTTTCACTAGTCTTGGGTATTTACAAATGTTTAATTATGTCAAACGGACTTGATGTATCAATAATTGCCCAATTATTAAATATTGGAACTTAAGCTAGTATACAAACCGTTGAATAACAATTTATTCATTTTCATTTAAATACTTGCATTGAAGCGGCTGTAATGCGAACGTTGATAAACATCAAATTTATAACCCCTCACACAGCGATTTACTTTCCTAAGCTTAACGCTCGCCGTCTAGATTTACTATAACGCCTGTATTGTGTTTCAACTACGAAACTCGTAGGTGGGTATTATAATTCACCTGCTCTTTATTTATCATTCTCTTTATTCATATATATTAGTACATTCTTGGTATAAAACGACGAAATCGAGAAGACATTCAGAACTTACATGTTTTACGCTTTAAAAGTTATGCCAAAGTTTGTAAACTTTTGCTCAAAACAATGTACCAACAACGGCTAGGCGATTGATAAGCTGATAACCGCAACAATATCATGTGAGTGAGTAAATAATAGTATTTAGGATCCTAACTACACTACCATTCCATGGATCTACGCTATAGTATTCATCAATTACATCATACACGTTTCTTAAAAATGCTTATGTGTCCCACTGCCAAAAGCACTTTTCTTTGGAAATGGCAAATGTGCAATTTCGCCATCGGCTGCATATTTAGCTACAAAGGAAAGGGGATCGATTAGTTTGCAGATGAAGGCACGGTCGCGTGTACAAGGGCCATAGCGGCGGCCGGGCGCAGCGCGGCGCTCGGCGCGGCTCTGCCTTCCGGCGAAACGCGAGGAATGTTGCCGATAGATTAACTTCTGATCTCTTTTCCGATATTATAGCAAAGCACTTATGTAAGGAATTCTAAACGCGCCAATCTGGTTTAAAGCCAACACAGCATTCCGCCAGCATGTGTTGGATAAAATATACCTGTTGTATGATGTATTTGCTTATGTCCATATCATAATTAGAGTAAATTAGTGTAACGTTAATGTGTGGATTTATCAGGCGGTAGCGTTAAACCTAATAATACTATTTGCGTTCAATTCATAAAATTTTTACAATATATATATATGTTGTAACATGATAATTTACTGGGGTTATTAGCAACTCGTATAAATATGGAGCTGCCCGTCTGAGTTGCATGTTGTTTACAAAGTATTTCATCTAAAAAGCAAATGGTAATACAATTTTTCTGTCTATGCAGCGACTAATCTAAGTACCTATATAACATCTCGAACAATAGCAGTTCGCCCGATTGTAATAAGATTTATTAAGAATCTTACATTACTTTCGTATATGGAAGCCGAAACCATATTTTTTATACAATATTTTTGTTGACTTGTACTTTTATTCTATTTTATTTTTATATTTTATTTTCTTTATTGGAGAAACAAACAGGAATACATGTAAATAAAATATACATTTTAAGAAAATGTACCTACCCAACATTTTAAAAGTTGAAATAGATAACATATACTTAAGAAAAAAACGACGAGGACCTCCGGTGTTCGAGACGGGATTTATTTTTATAAAAATGAACAATTAGTTCTAAAATTAGAAAACTCCACGAAATAACTATTTGTTTGTTTTATTTTCTTTAACTTACGAGGTGGATTAACGCGACTCCAATGCTTAGAACTGAGATTTATGTTAACTCCTAAGCATTATGTAATATGTTACAAATTATACTGGTACTGAAAATAAAATGTCGGTTGTCCACTCTTCGCTAGATACCAAGACTGAGAACAACTGAGAAACGTGACGCAACATACCGTGAAATACTCAGAGGTATCTTTAGGTATTTCAGGAGCTATTATAAAAAAAATCGGTGTAAAGAAGTTGATATGATCATTTGGTACCATTTGGTGGCATTTGTCGAGCGAAAAAAATATTCTATGATCGATTTGATTTTATATTTACATTTGGCCAGAGTGATTAAATCAAGACTATACTATACAGTGTTTCTTTCTTTTTTTATCTAAATATGTGTAGTCAATTCATATTTAGATTTAAAAAAAAACTATATATGGAAAAGACATACAATCACTATTCACTAAGCATTGGCGGTCGACGCGCGCCCGAAGAGACAATAGAATCATACAAATCGGATATATTGACCCGACCAAGACTAAAGCCAAATGTTTCCAAAAGTACCTGGTTCGTATAGAAACGTGTGAACGCATTGTACAATCGAGGCGATTTCGTCCAAAGACAGTAAAGGTTAAATAATTTCTAATGTTGCAGGTATAATAGTTATTTTAGACGGCACAACTTACAGGCAACCCTCGTAGTGTATACGTAATCGATTAAGCCAGAGTACAGAGATAACATTCCGTCCGGGAGTATCGTTACCTACTTACCTCTCACGGTACGCTCAGGTGGGACGGGGGCGTTCTGCGGCTTGTTTACATACAAGTGAATTCCATTAGATCCAGCCTGTGTACCGTCGCCACAGCCTCGAGCCCCATTCGCGCTTTATTCATATCCCATTAGGAGATCGATTCGCCTAAAATAGCTATATACTCGTGAATTACACCGTTTTACATATAGTTTCGGAATGTACAAATGCAGATTAAACACGTACTTCTCATATACACAAATTATTAATATGCTGCACTGTTCATAATTGAAGCAGTCGGTATATCACTGAATAAATGCCACATTGCCTGTTTGACACTAGAGCCTTTATAACTTCTGAAATATTTTGATCATGGGATAAAATTGATTTAACATATTTCCGGAGTTTATATCACTTCGACCTTCCATATTTTTATTATTGCATATACTATATACAGTATACCAACGGCTATCAATATTCAATGCACATAACTGTAACGTAGTGTTGTGTCATAGTATTTTATGAATGTGATGCTATTAGCGAAGCGGGCCGGACTGTGTTTAAGTTGATAATTATGGTAACTCGACATGAAAATTCATTTAATGTCACAGGAATGTACTTTGCCATTTAAAAGTGTGTTCAACTGTAGCTGTGGAACAATAATTAAATTTTCCCCCGGCTCCGAGTGCAGAGTATGTCGTTTCATCAACCTCGCACTAACTCGCGAGAACTGCGCACCACCTGAAATATTTAATTCAGACCTGCCATTGTGCCGCCTGTAATCTAACGGAAATTAAATCTCCTCACTATTTTATGGCAGCTTTTGCAATAAATGAAACGCCCATGAGAGTTAACAAAATATTGTGAATCAAACTTTGATATACGTGTAGCCTTAAATAGTTACTCACTAAAACAAAAATTTTACTCGCATAGCATATATGACTTTTGTCAAACCACGCGACTGATGCGAAATCTGCTACAGATGTATTTACAGGCTTGTAATTATAATGATATGATGTACGTACTACTGCCACAATGTTCCAATATTTTTCCTTATATGTGATCTAAATATTTATTTACCTTATCGGCTCCGACAAGAATAATTTACTAAAAAATATAAGCAAACTTATCTTTTCCTGTCAAAATGAAACAAATTTATTAGGTATATTTATTTTTAAATTGAATGAAAAATGTAAAATCTATCTGCGTCGAGTTAGATTCGAAATGTCTACCTTTGGAAATAACAGGTCGATCGATGGTACTAACTTAGAGATCGATGGTTAGAGTAATCTCAGTGAATCTATCGACCACTTCTTTCCTTTTTTATACGACTCAAGAGTGAAATGTACGATATCTATGTACCTTGACATGTTATATATTAACGGCAACGAAGTTCCATTGTGGATAGATACGTCGGCATGTCGGTGTATTATTTTTAGTTTTTTAATTTATTATTGCGGTGAATACACTCCATTGTTAGAATATTATAAGAAACCTTGAGCCCAAATAAGTGACGCAAAATAATGACTTATCTATAGGTATACGCTCCGCCGCTGATATATTCTCACTGCTCATGTAAAATGTTCAACATGGGGTAATATTTATTAACATCTCACTACGTTCTAGAAAATAAAATATAATTTCGTTGGATAAGGATTCTGTAAATGATTTGTATTTATATGTACTTATCTAACGTAAAATGTTCTTCTAAGACTAAGAATATGAGGCTCAACAGCCTAACAGTCAAAATATACCCTTAAGCTTCGTGGTCCAATCGGCTAGTTCGATTGGACCACGAGGCCTAAGGGTATATTTTGAAATTCCTATTGGTTCGATTGATCGGGCAATAAGTACCTACTTTAAGAAGTCTTGTAATCCTAATTTCGGAGTAACGGGATTTCAAAAGTTTGTCTAGATCGATTGATCGTCAAAAATCACCTGTTGAAAAATAATTAAAATGAAGTAGCCGGGATGTTTTTTTTTTGTTCTTTCTCTTTACTTATTTTGTTCTTTAATTTGAAGTAAGTAATATTATTTCCCAGAATTATTAAACTATTGAACATACATAATGACGTGGAGTGACGATGAAATTGCACTGTCGGCTAATACGTTAATCGAGCAGAACGCACAAATAGAAGTAGAAATAATATTGACGCCGTTGTAGTTAGCTGAGGAACGTAAATGTCGGGAGATTTTAGTCTGCTTAAAGAAGTCCCTTATCAACCAAAGTTGCCTTTTAATTTTTAAAAAGAGCTTTATTTGTATAGCAATAAGGATCTGTTACGATATATTTGAATACTTTGACTACAACTAACTATACTATAACTAATGCTGACTGTGAGTACATAAAGAATATCTTACACAAGTTTGAAAAAAAATCACCTTGTTAGAATTACATAGAGAAGCAGAATCTAAATACTAATAATAACACAGGTTAATGTAAAGGCAGTCATAATAGTCCCCAGCGCAGTGAAGTCTAGTGCAATTACGCTGTGCAATTTCCATAACTAAGGCTTACAGAATAGAAATTGTTTCCATTGGGACTCGATAGAAGTCATCTGATTATCTAGTTTTTTGTCTTTTGTAAGGTGGATAGCAAATGTAATTGCTATCCACCTACAACTACAAGCAACAAGATTTCACAAATTATCATTAAAAAATAAAGTATTTAATAATAATATAATAAGTAGGGATGTGACGACCCCATCGCCCACTGGTTTTCTCCAGTGCAATCAGTCAACGCAGGTTAGCTTGTGGCAGGCTGTTGGGGAGTAGCGACTCCACGTACCTGAGTGGCCCTGCGGTGCCTTGTCGGACAAGTCCCCTGCCTCTAGCTTGCCTTAACCGGTCGTCAAGAATGGGGTCGCTAGAGCTGCGATCTCGAGAGTAAATGTGGAAGCCTAAGTGGCAAGTTGGCTATATGTTTAAAGCCCACTGACACCTCTCTATCCTCAGCCCTTTGCATCGGTGCGGTGTTACTCTTGAGCCATCTTTGATGTCGCTTTTTGTGGGGCCCATCTCGCGGAGGGCGAGTAGCCATCTGCCGAAAATTGTATACCATTTTATTAGGCAGGCGTCCGGTTTTTTTTATCAAATAGCCCAATAACTACGAGTAGACTAGTCCATCCTTTCCACCCAATAGCCTAGTACATTTTAGATTTCATTAAAACTCAATAGTCCTTACACCATGGCGGGTGCTGTCTCTGGGCGCGTCCCATGACACATACAGGGGCAACATCCACTTAGTTTACCCCTTACATATCATTATATTGTCTAAAAGGCCTCTGCGCGTTGGCTCGATTAGGCTCCGCCACAGATAAGGCTCCGCATACGCCATTGTTCCGTATACGGAAGAGATATAATAATATATATGCTTTTCCGTTTCTGGTAAGTAAATATAATGTAGTTTTGTAATTTGTGTTTCTATTCGGCCTCACTTTTATCCGCCGTCTAATATCAGATGTTTCAACAATATAATAGACTATTAAAACCACGTCTTCTCATGTTTCAATTTTTTATTAAATAAATTCACACTTTAAGTACTAATTTATTAAATATTTGGTAACATTTCACTGACTACGTTTCAATTGAAATATTTCATCACACTGTTAGTTATATATAAATTTTACAGAAACCGTAATAAATATCGACAATATAATGCATAAGCGTGCATTATTCTACTAAGTCTTTCTTTTAATATCAGGGTCTTATTGTCTTGAAGACGGGCGGTAGCGCTGGGTCTGACAGAGACGTATGTTCTGAGCCTGGGAATGATATATTGAACCCGAATGCATTCCTCGAGCTTGTCTGCACAGTCAAAAGTTTTCATTCATTCTTAGTTTACACCTATTTGTTCGTTTGTATTAATATAAATGAAAAGTACTAATCACATAAACATGATCACGGGCAAGTTATGCCATACGAATTAAAGTGGATACAATTTTAAGCCACCAGGGCTAAATTGAATGTAAGAGCACAGTCGAAACAAGTTTTGTATATTTTTTTGCCACTTATACGGTGTGTTCTCGAGCCTTACCTATACTACGAATATATCTACTAATAATGATCTGCAAGTGCATGGTTGGTATCGAGTTGCGAACTGCAATGATTGGCGGGGTTTCTTCACCGGCTTATTTCCATCTTATTACTGCCGCGAGTGATATTAAATCCGGTGCTGCCGCCCGCGTCTCCGCCCTGTCTTCGCGTTTGTGAATTAGGTTAATGGCCTGCCAGGTGATTTCCTTCTAAGCCGTATTTCGAGTAACGCGCGACCACCACTGCACGCTAAAATCGCTCAAATACCTTCAATCCGAACAAGGAAATTACCGGCCGTTGAATTTGTAGGTGTAGTCATGCAGCCTAATTGCTAATAAAATCATGAAATACTAACTACTGCCCGTAACTACATGATGTGTATTTAGCTGCAATACATGAATACATCCTCCTTTTTTTCATGATTTTCGTGTAACATCCTTTTTAACATACTGCTGCTATGTTGTAGACCGCTCATCCATCGGGTTTTAATATTCTTAGAATGTAATAGTCTGAGTATATGTATTTACATACATAGTATACGTACATTAGTGTAAAAAAATATAACATGTAAACTTTAGAATTTTGTAGTATTTCAGTTTCGAACCATGTCATCTTATAACTTATAAGTTATTATTATGTATTGACTATGTTACCTCGGCTCATCCTCATTTTATCAAAATAAATCCTAATGTGTACACAGTAAAAAGCGGAGATTAGTTACCGAATTCATACTTTAGTATTCATTTGAATATTATCTTGTGTAAAAAATGTCGCCATGTTTTATACTTAGTTTATGTGATGGGAGGGTCCCGCGGGGGCTTTTGATTTATGGCACTAAGTCGCGCTGCGCCGCCGGCTGCAGCCACTGCCTTTAGCGTTTTTGCGACCTCGCGCACAGCGGTCACACGAGCAAACTAAACCCTAGGTGTGATATACATACACTCTATGCATATATATCCTATTACTTGCACCCTGTAAACTTGCTTTATCTTGATAAAACTATATACATATCTGAATTAAAGACCGAGAACAAATTCAGATCATTCAAAAGAATATTAAAGACTAATTAAAAACTTTATTTTAATTTTGGTCAGCATGTGTTAGATTCACAGCAGTATGCATTAAACTTTTATTTAAGAATGGCTACTAAACAGAACGTATTTAACACGAGTAGAAACATAATTTGTACAAATTTTTACTATTTTATAGAATATTACATTGTAATAGTAAATATAAGTATTAGATTTAGATTTCCTAGATTGCGACTACCTACTGAAACTGATTTGATTTATTTTGTTGACAGGTATGTAACTGGTGACATTGTTCCTACTACCACTTACCATAAGGTTCGCAGACTTGTGAGTACATTAAGTATGAGCATGATAGAAATATAATCAGGTAATAATATAAAATACTTTTATCTATATACATAGCATAATCCTTCTATGATGCGGTCAAAAACAGCAATTTGCGACCCACATAAAAGTACGCTATTTTGTTACAACTTATTTATTAGGTGTGTTAACATTAAAATTTATCAAAATGGATATAATAATGCCACTAAAATTTCGAACGTATCTGAACAGAGCAATAGATTATTTACTATAGAAACGATATTATAATTGGACTTGACTCTAGTTTGTCTCTGAATAAAAAAACTACTGTTGCTTGGAAAAAGTTTTCATTCGCCACCATTACAAATGTTCAATTAACTTTTCATTTGCTGTTCCAAAATTATTATTTAGAGCTTATATTGTGTGTAGATAAAATGTTATAATCAGAAAATAACGTAAGCGACATCGGAACAAAGACGTAAGCAGATACTTCGGGGACCGGTGCTTCTGCTCGATCCCGTAAGTACCTACTTATTTACAAACACTCGCGCAAAAATGAATAAACACAATACAACGCAAAGTTCATCGGAGTACTGTGGATTGTCCACATTTCATCCATACACACGTAATGCCGAGTTTAATGATTGATTAAGTCGATATTATAATCGACAAAAATAATGGAATTTAATTACTCGTTTCCTATTACCGAATAATCGAATATTTTATTTTAACTAAGAACAAATCATTCTTTGGGTGTGTGTGTGTGTGTGTGTGTGTTTTATTGCGGTTGTGGTCGGCCGTTCCGAAATTTATACTTACTTCTTGCGCACAGTTCCCGCTTAGCTTTACCTCGGCTGCATTGATTCCCTTGGTGTTGTGTTAAGGGAGTCAGTGGAGTCGTTACTGAATTTCTCCCTTAGTTCAGAACAGTGGGCTCTGGCATCGCTTCCCGTGCGGACTGGAGGTCTAGATGTGCGGCGCGCGTGGGATGTGAGCCTGCGGGCCATCCTGCCGTCGGTCTTGATTTCTAAATGGTGACGTGGTAACCATTCCTTACGCTGCTGATGCTAGGGCGACTTAGGCGGCTCTCAACCCGAGTGCTCCCATACCGGAAAGGCCAGACCTTCAGAGATTTTGGGATGATGTGGGGGTCAAGCGGAATTTCTAGTGCCTCTTCGAGGCTGTGGCAGGCGTTAATGCAGTGTCGCGGCCTGAGTCTGGGGCTTGGTTGCAGGCGCTTCCTTCCCCTGCACCTGGGTACCCTTCTCAATAACAACTCCTCCTATTCATATTTGTGGATTTATGGATAGTGTGCGGTTTTTTGAAATTTGATTTTATGCCATGTATTTTTATGAAAACTAAACGTTTTATGACAATTAAATTGTGTTCAAATATATTTGCCAAGACATTTCGTGATCGACGACAGAGAAGCAATAGAGCACCACAAAACATGCTCTTTTTACTTTGATCCCGGTTATAACCGGATTATTTTCAAAAATAGTTGATGAATAATTATGGTTTCGTTTTCAAGTAATGGTCAAAAAGCATCTTTCTGCGGCGGGTCAACTATTTATTTTTAGTTATTATGTCCCGCCGCGCTGTGAGACATCGGCAGTTAAGTTTGTTAAAAAATGTTGTAGCACGTTCTACTAATTTTCTTGATACGTGGCCTATACATACCACAAAAATTAATGTTTCATGAAGTCATCGACATTAAATTGTGGTTTAAAGTGTGGCTCAGGTGATCCTAATAATGGCAATGAGTGACAAAAAAAATGTTGTTTAAACTTCGTATTATTTAGGAGAATGTAAGTTCAAAAAATTAGTTGTTAGGCGACACGAGTTTCGCATTTTTTTGTAATTTCGTTATTATATTTCGAAACTATTACTATAATATATGTTGTCGAAAATTCACACTCGCTCGCGGGGAAGAAGAATTATATATATCAATAAAAATTACAAATGTAGTATGGGGAAGCTTACTCTTCAAAAAGCGCGTATAGATTTAGAAAAGCTATTTTATAAATACATCTACATAGTTTTTCAAGTGTTTTATTTTAGTTAAATACCGGTGTATCATAATTTAAAACTAACACGACGCCTTTTGACTTACATAGTAAGATAGATGGTTTATTAGGTAGGGAGTAATAGTCAAACAGGCAGCCCGTTAGCGGTTCCTCGAATAATCTCGTTATAATATCAAAGTGCGCCGCGCGTTACGATCCTTCCCTCGCGTGCGGGCTCCAGAAAGCTTCACTGCCTTCAATCAATATCACTATATCTGGCATAAGCGACTTTATGCACGTACCTCCGAAGGCTCGTTTTGCCAAAAGCTAGTTTAACTCTCGCTAAAAAATATCAGCTGAAGCCATCAACCCGGTGGCGCAAAAGTCGGCGCCGCAACGACCTGAGAGACACAATAGTTAAGGAAACAAACAGGATTTAAAAACTACATTTGTCTTAGTTATATTTTGGATGTTTACAGGATAAAGGATAGGCAAAGCCGCCAGATTGCACTTCCGTGGTGTTTCATTCCTATTTTTTGCCAAATGCTAACCATTTTTTCGAACTATGTGTCTGAGAACAACATTGCTTATTATTCTGCGTCAGTATTGCTTTTTTTCGCCTTTGAGTTAGAAAGACCCTGCACCTATTAAATCTTTTCGTTACTCCAGTTGGTTGACTGGTAGAGAATGCCTTATCATTAAGTCCGCCATTTGCACCTTCTTGTATTGTGCAATAAAGATTAAATAAATAAATAATAATAATATGGGTTATGTGGATAGGTAGGGCAAAACCTTGAGTTATCAGTGATGCTTAGTAGTTCGGTGATAAATAGAGATAAATAGCTGCCAACTGGATTGCAACCATCAAAATCTGCCAGCTGCATTTCCTTATAGCAAGATCTGCCGTGTAACGTAATAATGCAGTACCTATCATCGAATTACCATTTATCACCGATAGCTAAGGCCTTCTATAAGAATTATTTTCTCGGGTTCTTTTTATTACACGGGCCCAAATAACCTTCTTTAATGAGAGTCAACTTAATTCCAAATCACTTACTTACTTACTTAGCACCAATTAATTTGTGATTTCTAAGTTAGCCATTACTTACGTACTAGGTCGTAATAATCGGTCTTGTGTGGAATCGTGTGGCATGTCATGTAAAATGTTGTATCTATGTTTTAGATGCCAGTTCTTAGCGGATATTGTATAGTATCTAATAAAAGATATATTATACATTTATTCTTCAATTCGAGTTTATAATTTTAGACTTCGTCTACGTAAAATTAGACTTCTTTTATACTTTATTACAAGACGATTAAGTTTACCAAGTTTTGGCGCCATAATACTTTAAAGAAGATGGTAGAGTAAAATAGTTACTTGATTTTTCAAACACATTGTATATAACCTTACCACTCGAAATAAACAAAGACACAGATTGAACTATAATAAAATATAAGAAACAAATAATTAAATAGTAAAATTACAACTTCACACATAGCTGCAATAGTTCAAGTACGACAGGACTTTTTTTAAATAATGTATCGCACTTATTTAAATAATAACGAACATATCGAAGCCATTTAATACCACGAAAAGTTCGGTCATACTTCAGGTGGACCAGAATCCAACAGAGCTGAGAGTTAGGTCAGGTCATTAAAAAGGTCTGCTTATATACTTTATTTCGTTTTATGGGTACAAAGTTGTATTCCATTCCATAATCGAAATATACAAATTGAGTCAGTCTAAGTACGATCTCTGAGAAATTGAGTTTAACATGAACAGTACGCATTATACTTGCTATAATAATTCTGGAGGGTAGTAAAGACGGATTTACTCGAGTTCTGAGATGTACGTTCATATTAAATATTATCAATTCTTAATGTTATTAAGGATTTTTTCCAAATGTTCGTAAAATGTTTCTTGTTTTGATATACTCCAAAAACAACCGAGTACTATCAGCTGTAAAAATATCTGCAACTAATAAATTAGGACCTTACATATAAATGAACTGTACTGGTTTTTAGAATTCATTTCTGAGATGTACGTTCATATTAAATATGATCAATTCTTAATATTATTTAAGATTTTAAATATTGTGTTCTGCGGGTGTTTTACGTAGCAGATTTGGTTTTTCCAGTTTCTTTCCAAAAAACACCGTAAAATGTTTCTTTCTTTGATATACTCCAAAAACAACCGAGTACTCACAGCTGTAAAAATATCTGCAACTAATAAATTACGACCTTATATATAAATGAACTGTACTGGTTTTTAGAACTCATTTCTATATCTATAAAATGAACCTAAAATTTATTCACTTAAATTTTTAACGATGTGTCATAATTATTATTTAAAGAAAAAAATACTAATTAGGAGGGGGTAGCCTTAATAATAATAATATGAGCACTTATAACTTTTTTTATTAATGCATTGCGTATAAACTTACTCAAATGACCTCTCCAAACTGGCTGAACAGTTTGCTAGCGATTGCGCTCATATTTACAGATCAACTTACTTAACTAAACAAAAGTGTGACACTGACACAAAAACTAAAAAAATATTTACAGATTTAGGGTAGTTTACTCCCACAGATTTAGTAGTACTCGTAATTTAGAAAAAGTAATCTAGCTTGACAGTGTTGGTGCAGGATGTTTAAATTATATTTTTGACTCCTATCTTCCTCTAAATTCTAACTCTTTGATAAAAAATTATGGCGACAGATTAAGAAAAATCTGCTTTCTTATTAAGAGTACAAATAACCATAAATAACATATCACATGACACTTTGGATTAACTCTATTCGCATTAACTTTGGACCTGTACCATACGTAATTATCGTAGTAAGAAACATACTACCAGGTTAGATTAAGCCAGGGATCGTACCCGTATTACGAAAAATCAAAATTTTCTGTTAATTTGTAATTTTTCTTTGGTCATCTTAAATGGTATTTAGGCAAGGAGAATATATTATCTGATTAGTTGAATTTAATACATAAATATGCAATAACAACTGATTATTATAAAATACACGTCTCATATTTGGGTATAAGTATAGATGATACAAGTCATATTTGGGAAAGGCATTTCGGCGAACGACTTACTGCTGAAAAGCGGCATCATTAATGAACTGATTATGAATTTGTATTAAAAACTACCCGTATTCGATCCCGAGTATCCGACGATAAGTTTATTTGGCGTTGGCACTTACTTATTCGATAATAAATAAAAAAAATCTTTGACTATCAGTTCTGAAACTTTGTCGTTTATAAAAGTGTTGTTTAAAAACAAATACACTATAACTTTTCTTAGATATTTAAGTGATACAAATATATAATGTTTACGCCTGCAGGCAATATCATACTATGTATGTTATAAATTTTTTTAAAAAGGCGTTTACCTTCAATGGATTAAAACCCGTAGCTCATTTCGTGTTTGATTAGCCAATCATAATTTAAAAAAAACAGTATGGGTTTGTTAATATTGTTACACATTAAATTGTCTGACTTTTGACACATTAACTGATGGAATAATTGACGTTTTAAAATAGTTAAGATTATATTTAAGCGCTTCCTTAGTTCAAACTATTACAAAATGAATACAGTATAAAATATGTCATACCTGCAACTATAAAATTCATTACTTTATTTATCTGGCAAACTACATACAGTCATTCTGGGAATCAAAATAAATCACGGTACGGTAAAATAAACAAGCCCAAAGACAAACCGGACGACACTCGTAATAAACAACACGTCAGTCACATTGCACTCCGTAACACCAGTTACATCCCTTCCCGG
Organism: Grapholita molesta; assembly: GCA_022674325.2. NCBI lineage: Eukaryota > Metazoa > Arthropoda > Insecta > Lepidoptera > Tortricidae > Grapholita > Grapholita molesta. The sequence continues at coordinate 12,497,798 of CP053124.2, read as the reverse complement.
GGTAACGTGTCACAAGAGTTCAGAAGCATTGCAATCTTCTCGGTGGCCACAGGAAAGCGCAGCAGATGTCAACTACAGCTGGTTGAAGGGGACCAAATGATATAATAATTACAATTTGACCCGAAGTCAACCAGCTAAAGCGAACAACGCTAACACTTTCGTTCTCCTCTGAATCTCTTCATCTTCAAATGTAATAGCTTATCTGCTTCCATTCCGCAGTTCACTTAAATCTTCAGCTTCATCCATTTGGTCTAAATGCACAATGGTTTTTATAAACATTTGACTATAGATCCATAGTTTTAATAAAGATTTGGTATAGTAAAAATCGTTCTAGTTTGATTATAAATGTGTGTTTTGTTGGCATCATAGACACGCCGTGCTGGGTATAATTAGAAACGAGTAAAATTCAGCGTGTATACTGTGAAACAGATGAGCCCGAAAATAGCTCTTCGTTTGAGGTGCTAGGGCGGACGCGTGCGGCATGAGGCGACGCGGCTCGACGCTCGCGACGGCAGCGCCGGCCGCGACGGGCGGCGGGCGGAGCGCCGCTCCTCCACATATAGGGCCGCGCTCAGCTCGCTACAATCAGACGCAGTGTAAGCTTACCCCAGAGCCGCCGCTGACCAGCCGTGGCCCAGCGTGTCGAGCGCCGACATTGACGCGCCACAGCGCATGTAACCGTACACGCCGACTACCGCTATTTTAGTCTCGTCCGCTGCACTAATTCGGGCAGGGTTAACGCCGCGGCCTCGCTGTTCTCTGCCACTCGTTGCACACTTCCGTCTCCGTACTTTATGTAGACACTCGAAAAAATCCGGTATAAAATAGTGATCAATTGCTTTCTTTACTAGACACGATAAGATCGGACCGGATTAATGTCAAAATTGTTTTGGTGTACTTGACTCAAAAGTTATTTTTAAGACGTCATTAAACCGACGACCCCGACGTCATCGACCTGACGTTAGCACCTGATGAAGGGTTCGTTGACACCTAAGAAGCTTTGACCTTGCATCTAGTATCGCCTGACCCAATAACAATACTATCAGAACGGTGATATTCAACTATAAATCAAATACGAAACGAGATACTATTTTTCAAGTCAAGGATGAGACCCAGGTGAGAAACGCGACGGCACCTTAGGTCACTGCTTTACGTCCGCGAATGCATTCCGACCGACAACGACGCGACATCGCGAACCTACTAACCCCGCGTCGCGAGGGGCCCTGCGCCCCGCGACCCTCTGAATCCGTCAGCCCTCCCGCCCCCCCTTCCGGTCCATCTGAAAGCTTCGAAAATACTTAACGTCTATAGAGACGTGTGGCGCTACGGCGGCGAAGATAATCTTAAAAGAGTTTCGGACGATGATTAAAAAAAGTATTCATTTAACTATTAAGGAAGGCTCTAATCGAAGTCAGATGATACGAAGGCGTATACTATCGCGTGGTTTATGTCGCGGGATGAGCGGCGGGCGATCGGGCGGGCGACACTACGGGCGGCTAGGGCGGGCGGGACTCGCGTCTCGACTGAGAGGCGCGCAGCATCGCGGCGGCGCGCCGGCCGGCCCCCGCTCCGCAGGCGTCGCCGCCGCCGTCGCCGCGAGCCGCACTGTCTGCGCCGTCTGCAGGCTCGACCGACGCCCGCACTTTACGCTCCACGGTCTCTTTGCCATGCTCAAGTCCTATGCTCGGAGCTAATCTGCTTCACGGTTACCAGGCGGCATACGATACGCATTATACTCCTCTCTAATATACAATTCGTACATAAACATCTCATTTATTTAACATATTATGATAAGCTAGGGAAGGGTTGCTATTGTTTTCAAAACAGTACAGAGATTAATGGTAATAATAACTTAATTAATTAGTGCTCGAACGCAAAAGGGTTCAGTTCTGTACAGTGCACGTATTGCTTATTTAACGCTTCAGACGTGTGAGATTATTTTGACATATAAACCATAACTATGAATGTAACTTATAAATATCATATTTTAAAAAGTTTGTAAATTCAATTATATATTAGAGTTAATATTGTTAGTGTGTATTTATAGTGTTAGATTTGGCATATGTAGATAACAAAACAGGAGAAGGAAAATATATATGAAGTTATAGTATATATATATTAATTAAAACATGAGCGTAACTAAGTAGCATTGCACAAACCCCGTACGTTTGGTGTCGAAGATGATCAAAAAGGTGACGTATTTTCACGTAGGTACTTACAGAATATTAACACTACAAGTAATCAACTAAGAAAAAATCGAATAAGCTCTTTTTTATGAAATATTTTGATTTGCTTTGATATTTAGTCGTTACAATATGTATTGTAATTGGAGTACAACTTATCGGAATACAAGTAATCGTTTTTTAATTTCCTAAAACCTGTCAATGCATCAAAGACAGAAATGAATAAGGACTGCAGAACTACTAAAGACTTAATTTTTATGAATGTACTACACTCGCGAGCAAAAGTATCGAATCACTTTGCATTTTTTCGTCTGCATCCGATATCTTTGTAAATTCCCATTTGAACCTGAAAACTATGGTATCAAATGAAAGCTTACAATGTAACGCTTTAGAAAATGTAATTTTTAATAATATATATGTATTTTAGGTGAATGACAGTCAAAGTCATGCTTATTTTAAATATCGATAAAGATTAAGTAAAAAGGATAATATGTACATAATAAAGAAATAAGGTAAAGAAAGAAGTAAATTGGATCAGCCCTTATGCAGCGTGACGTCGATTTTGTGTCAATCGTGTGGCAATAATATTTGGCGTGAAAAGCCTACTTTAACACTTTAACTGTCCCTTCGCTTGCGCCACTGACATTAATCTATACAACGTCCTTGCATTACAGGTCATGCACTAAGGTACAGCGCCATCCATTTCTGACGTCACGTGGACTTGACAGAGCTAGTTTGACGGTGCATTATAGGGTTAAAAATTGCAAAGTGGGGTCATTCTGCAATTTTTAAGCTAATTTAAATGTTCTATCATCCTTGAGATAGAACAGGCAACTATAAACTAAAAAGGGGACCCCTTATTTCGTAGACAGCGTGTAAATTTCACAAATCGTCACGTCGAGCGCAGAACATGCCATGAATTATACGGAAATCCCACTAAAACTACCTTAAAGCGGCCATTCGTGATGTCTGTAGAGTTTGGCACTCCTAGTGCGGTTAGTACCTACCTCTAAGAACTTAAAGCGTCTCTCGAGCACTGGCCAGAGATTTAGCTCCAACAAACTGTCTGAATTGTTGAAATAACCGCCATTTGCACACACGATCTGAAGAGGGGTATCGGAGCCAACGTAAGGGCTTTTAGTCGGAAAAGTTTTCTTTTTAGTTATTTATTGTTCTCGTAAGGATACTGACAGTCACATACCGATACTGTTATACTCTTACCGATGGATCAAACAGACAAGCATTCATTAAATATGCTATCATACAGATTATGTGGCGATTGTTTAGAGGTTGTGCCGGTACTATTTATATAGTTTAGTGCGTAAAAGACTGGCCACACAATAAATTTGTGTATGATCTATTAGTAAAGCCTGACCAGGAATATATGATAATTGTCAAAAGGGCGCTAATATACCGGTGTAGTGATACCGTATGTGAAACCTTGATTTACTTACCTGTTAGCACTGATATTAATTTTTAAGTGAATAAAAATGTTTCGTAGCGAAATGGTTGAATTTCCCGAGCGTTCCATATCCTGCAGTCTATTATATGAATATTTAGAATCTTCCACTTTTACTATCAATAGTGTTGGGGATTTTATGCCACTTATATACTGCAAGAAGTTAGTTCCACTGGTATTCCACAACATGGCATGAACATACCTGGCCCTGGCTTGAACCGCATTCGAAAATGTATCGCTAAAAACTTCCAAACACCAAACGCGGTGTGTAATCTTTGTATACGTCTTAGGACTTTGGAATTAGGAAATATTTAATATAAAAAGATTCCTGAAATATACTTGTAATGTTTTTTATTATTATTATTACAAACTACACAAACTTTTCAATAGTAAGCAGCAAGCATCTCAAGTATCATCGCGTTAAATGGTTATTTGATGGCACGCGCGATAAGTCCAAACGGTTGAGGAGATTGTCTCGGCAGCAAATATTTATGCAAGGCCTGAGATTACTCTTTCGCATCAGATACTACTGAAGATGTGCTCTTGCCGTCGACTTGTGTCGAAAATGCAACACTAGAATCATACTGGCAAAAAACAATATTATTCACAACCCTTATTTTTAAGAAAAGCTCCTTATAGAATTACGCAAACTAGTCCAGAAAATATAACCGAAGCCAGTCCAGAAAAATTACCATATTGTCGCTAATTTTTCTGGATTTGTCTGGTCCGTTCTGAATATGAAGTTAAAAAGTGTTAAATTTCGTAGAACTGTTTGCGCCGGACGACGCTAACTTTACTACAACCGCAAATCATTTGATAACTTGCAACTCTACTTATGCCCGTGAGGGAATGCATGAAGACAAATATAGTCATACATTCAACTTACAAACTGGCTTCGTTATAGTCGCCAAACTAATTATACTCGTTTAGAAACTCTTCATAGGTCAATTAAGAGAGTTATAACTACATTCAACGGGTATTAGTTTAATTCTGAAACTCAAATTTTCGTATTGTACAGTTATACCTAACATTGCTTTGGGCTGAAATGCCTGTTATTCAAGTCTCAAAGATGCTTCTATGTAAACATTATTAGTGGAACGTTGTTTTAAAAGACTTGAAAGAATAAAGCTTTACTTTGAAATGTTTCCGTTTCCATAACCGTTGCGTCTTAATATTCAACATCAAACAATTGCGAGCAGCTCGCGTTTTCTGACATTATGTCATACATCTACATTAATCAATATATTATCGATATATGTAAGAAAAACAATTATGTCAGAAAGCAAAGCATTAGTCGCATCGAGTGGGATATTTAACGTGCGACATTAATACGGCCGAATGGGCACTATCCGTTGTCAGTGTCACAATTCTTGTGATTATTTCCACGCGAACGCAATTAGAGAGGAGTGCGAGCCTCCTCCTGTTTGTTTTAATTACGTCGAAATACCCGCAGCGGCCCGAGCCCCGAGCCCCGCCTCGCCTGCCCGGCGTTCGATCCACTTTCATTGCAAATTGCAAATCCTATTAATGATAAAAAACAAACCGATCCGCTGTCGAAACACAATCACATATAGAGGTAGCTAACGTTGAGAGAATCTCATTTAATAAAAATGTTCAAACAATGATATATATTGGTTTTCTTGCGTCATACCACTAACCGAGTAGAAATAAAAACGCTGGAAATAATTTAATAAAATATTTAAGCTGGCTCGAAATTATCTTATTTAAATATTCAAAACGTCTCTTCTCTATGCGACGTATGCGTCTCGTCTACGAAAGGCAATCATTAACAATAGGTCCCGTTTCAAAATACATGGCAAATTAACAAAATGTGCCTTTCTAAAATAATACTTATTTCTGTAAGGTAATAAACCAGTTGACACTAATGAAGCAGATATCTAAAAGTACTTGTATAAAAATTCATAACTGTTATGCAATTCACAACTACCACTAAATACTAGAGACCTTGAAAGAAACTTTTAGTATTCATCATCATCATCATCATTTCAGCCGAAAATCGTTCACTCGTCACTGCTGGACATAGGCCTCCCCCAATTATGGGGGATCATACCATCATCTTGGGGGGAAGTTGCCATAGTCGCCACGCTTAGCAGGCGGATTGGCGACCCCAGTAGCTGTAGATTGGGTTTCGATGGACGCTACTGCCTTCTTTCTTTTTTTTCTTTTGTCGCCTCTTACGACACCCTCGGGAGGAGCTGCGGTGTAGTACCAGTCTCCGGCACTACACGCCGTAGCTAGCCAGCACCACACGGTGTGGATGCATATTCGATCTATACTCGTACAGATAAGAAAAACTTGTAAACTCGTTCATGAAATATTACGGGTTGCCTCATTCAAAATAATGTCTTGCAATAACACATTTTGTGAAAAAGGTGATTTAGCTTCTAAAATATCGTCAAGAGAGACGTAGGAACGTTAAAAATTTATATTTCGCCATTAAAACATAAAAATTATACCCAAAAAAATATCTTGTAGTCATTAGCTTTATTATAGCAATTCATTTAGCGGTTCGCTAGCCGTTTCAGAAATACAAATTTTGTTAAATCCAAGAACAAGTTATCTTATCATTTACACAAAATTAACATTTTACCAGAACAATATAGCAAACTTAAGTCGTGCAACCTCAATTTACTAACAAGCCGTGTTTTTTCAATATTGTCGCCATACCTGCCGCAATGTCTCAATTACATTTTGTAAAGTTAAAATGTTTGCCAAGTTAAATCGCGACGCAACATGACTTTGATATAACAACTATAAATTAAATGTCACTTTTAATGTGGTATACCCCTGACGATATTACCTTTTGACTGTGTATGTCGTCGTAGCAATAGTAGAACCTTTAAACGGTTAAAATGCAGAAACTTAATATCTACATATAACATAAAAAAGGAAAGTAGATCTCACTAATTATTTAATATGAAAATAAGAATTCGTAATTTTTGAAATGGCGTTTACAGTGTCATGCCTGAGTACATTTGCATCGTGTCAATGTCGTATTAATTCTATTGTGAATGTAAATAATTTAAGATTTTAGTGAACTGAACTGCCTGTGAGTTGGAGTTCGACTTCTGCACTTCCAAGACTAATGTTTGCACCCGCGAAGCAAATAATAGAAGGTGGTGGCAGCAATATATCCACCCAGTGTAGTTTACTTTTTGATTTATAACCGGTTAAGTTTTCCTAAGATCAGGGAGCTATCCAAACGTTAAAAAAATAGTAGCTGGCTCTACGGCGTAGCGGGAGTTTCGTAGCAAGCGTAGAGGACTTTGTAGATATATACGTACGGATATTTTATCTAGAAAACTAAAGAATGTAACCATGTTGAAGTATCTTCGTCTGCGATTACAACCGAACTATGAAGATAGCGATCCAGATCGTTTTCATTAAGCTGATTGAATAAGACTTTCCAATAAGAAACTAGAAATATATTCTCAGTTTAAACTATTACATGAACACTAACTTACTGTTGTGAGCAGGATATTGATATGGGCTGTAATACAAAAAAAAAATATATATATAATAAAATGATAGAAATAAATTGTAAGGAGGCAATCCTTGGCACAATGCGCGCATAAGCCAACGGTTCATCTCTCTGCGGCTAGTCTAGGCTCAATAAAACCTGTGTTGTTGGTCTCATAATAGATTAAGATACGTACAAATACTTAAATACACCGTAAATAACGACAGTACCTATGGAAGAATTATTCAAGGTTAATACACAAATCAATGCACACACCAGGATTCGAAATTCGTAAGTAAGAAATTATCTGCTCAGGCATACGTGTTTTATGTAAACATGTTCGCCAAGAACTATTATTAGTCCCTTCGTTCAACTTCAGAATTTATTTTGAAGTTAGGCAACTTTTTAAGTGTAAAAATAATATATTGTAATAAGGTGATTGGGGTCGACTCCTAGAACTTTCAATTCAATTCAATTTCAAAGTTTTTATTCAAGCAGGCTTAATAACAACAAGCAGTTTTATTGCATATACATAATATAATTAAAAGTGACGTGAAGACATTGCAAGTTTGCACACTTAGTTTGCAGGGAAGGATCTAATATTAACGACTACGCTGCCGTACCCGCGCGGGGCAAGTTGTACACGAGGCACTTTTTGCTTGCACGGTATCGGCAGACGGAGCGAGCGAACTTCGTCCGCGAACACTCACGTTAAGCCCGCACGCTCTTGCTAAATCCTTGTTAAATATTGTTATTCTTACATTATTTGTACATCAATCTGGCTTTTACTATCAAAGCGATATATATTGTTGTTTAACAAAACATATACATGTTTAACTAAGTAGTATGTACATGTTTATTATATATTTATTAGTTTTAATTGCGAATTGACATAAGTGTTACAGACATTCGTAACTGAATCTTTTTATTTAATAAACAGGTTAATGAACAATGAGAGTTAATTAGGCGAACTGGGGGCCGATTTTTGAAGGTCGTGGATTGAATTCAATTTTTTTAAGGACGAAAATAACCGCACACAAAAGCAATAGTAATAGAAATATTTATTGAATGTAATGTATAATTTCTACACCCACAATTTTAATATATATCAATACTATGTTGAAACAATATTATAATTATTTATTATTTATTTATTCATCTATTCCTTGACTCTACATATATACAAATATTTAGTCGTCTCTGCTATTTGCATGCTTGCTCAGTATGCTTGCTAGGTAGCAAGCACGAAGGTTCGTGGTATAATAATAACTCACCGATGAATTGTAACACTTCATTTCGATATTGCATCAATCAAATGCAAATATTATATTAGTTACTTATTTTTCACAATTTAAGAAACGGCTTCCCCTCCTATAATATTATGCGACATAACACAACTTGCAAAACACACAAGACTCACAGTTTTAAAATAAGCCGTTAACTATAGGCTACAAAGCAGCGATTTTTATGTTAATAAATCTGTATGATTCAGGTATTAGTTTATTTTACGTAAATACCATAATATGCAAAGTTATAGAAAATGAATGTTGCTTGAATCCAATCATTGAAAATGTTTACTGCGTAAAGTTGAAATTGAGACTAGTTCTCGTACCACAAGATAAAAAAAAATAGGATACGGCTGTTGAGCACTTTCCGTGTGCAGTGTTGTACGCGTATGTATATTGTGGAATCTATTGTACGACTAATATTAATTAAGGAATTGCGTTTGAACTAAAAACATCTTTTTCCCGTAACACGTACACCTGTATTTTAGAAAACCAGGGCAGGATACGACTGCCGCATTCATCTAGAACTTTACGTTAAATTATCCGGGTATCCATAAAACTATCGAAGCAGAGGTTTTCCAAACAGAAAATGGCGTATAGACCTGGACATTGGATTCATATGTGCTCATCCACTTTTCAGGTAATTCTGACATTAGGAAAATCAGTTAACAGCAGGATATTCGGAGATAGGTATTTCTAAATTACGATATCGCACGTATATTAAACTAGCTTGAACCTCCGTGGCCTGTAGTCTTAAAAGTTTAAAGTTTAGTCTTAAAACTTATATTATTAAGTTCAAATGAAAACTTTGGGATACTTAACAGTGGCCTCGCGCCTCAAACATGAGAGTTCTATGGACTCTCCCCTACTGTTACTTATGTACTTTACGTAATCTTTCTTTAGCGCTTGTAACACGGTCTGTGTCTTATGTTTTATGAGATTTAATTTACTGTGTACAAACATCACTAGATTTATACATATAAGAGGAACATTAAATCCATATTCAAATCATTTATTCTACTTAAAATCTTTATTTACAATAATTAAAGTATTATGAAAACTACCAGTACTGAACTAGTTACTGCATTAAATCTATGAAAAAAAAATGCCCTTGAAGCATTGTAAGAAGGATGCTGGGGGCATTTCCTCGTTGTATCGTAATGCTGATACGTTGTGCAAGGAAGCCGCCAGCTCTTCGGTCATCAGTTACATCAACCAGACGTTTCACGATTTCTGAAGAAAGTTTGTGTGCGCTGGGACCCCATGAACCTAATCTTTACGCCAAATAGTACAAAATGGTACTCTTTGTCCAAGCTCTTATATTTGTTACATTTAAAAATTTCGGCGCTTTCCGCCGCTGCACCCGCTTTTACATAAGTTCGTTGGAGATGGAAGGGCGCTAGCATGTCTATGCAGGTAGTATCCGATACCAGCATCCGTCCCAAACTCCATGGAACCAAAGACACTCCATCAGGCCTCTTGCCATTATCTCTGACAATGCCGGGCCCCCAAATGAAGAGCAGGCACATTGATGGTGGGAAGAGACCGACGGATTATATCATTAAGCGTTGCGTGTCTAGAAAAACGGCGTTTTATTTTATTTCAACCAAAAATAATGTAAATTGTCGACCAGAATCACTACAATAAGTATCTGTACAGCTGTGTATACAGTATCGGTACATTTTCTTACGCCGTACACATTATTATATAAAATAAACATGAATTTGACTTCTGAAAGACTAGAAATTTGGGACAATATACAATTCAAGGGCCTATAGTTTTCACTGGAGTTTTATATTTTGTCAACGCATCATCGCTGTCACATTATTGCAGGCGCTATATATAATTTGCCCATTCTATGCCTCTATGTATAACTCTCCTCTCGATCACAAAGGTGTAAAAAGTAGTGTTTTATGTCGTACATTGAGGTTCTTCTAATCGTCCTATACTACTATTAACCGGGGCTTACTTGCACTATGAGCTTTCGTTTGAAATCCTGTGAACTTTTGAGTACGTGTAGCAAAACAAAGATCCAAGCGTTCGCCGCGACGGCGACGATGAGCTAGCCCACCGCTCGCCGCTACTCGCCGAGAAAACACATTTCCTGTCCCATTGTTACCAAATTTTTCTAAGTTCTTTCTACTCCGCTCATCCGCTTATCCTCTTTTGTTTCGTCTCTTACTTCCGGGGACGTTCCGGTTTAATTGTCAATTTTATTATCCTTCTATGAAGGAAGAGCCCTTCGTACCCTCCTATAGTATCTATGAGTATTAATTAATTGCGTAAATAAAAGCTGTTCTTTCATTTCTATTTTACAGCTGAACACATATTTTAAAACCGCATTTTCATACAAAACACTCTAAGTACTGCAACTGTACTGTAACCCTTATTTTCCAATGTATCCCAGTTTATATAGTGTATTTCTACTTATTACTAGTAACAATACCTTACATCCAATGGTAGATGTACGTGTTACAGAACTATCTAACGAACTTGTCGCTTGATTAAAACAAATAAGCTGATTGAGTAGAGACGTTTTCAAATTATTTGTATGTAAATGTACCAAAGCTTAGCAAGGTAGCTTTGAAAATTCATCATTTTAACAAAAAGTTACATACCTAGTTCACAAATGTAAACGTTACTCGTAAAGTTTACAAAATGTATATGACTTTGTGAGAAGTAATCAACTATATAGTGCGTCTAATAACACTTCAGACTAGGCCAAAGAAGGATCAAATACGTCATTGCACTTCGGAGTTATTTTATATTCTGTGAAATTTTTATAATATCAAAACATTGAGTTCAGAGAGTCGAAGTCAATATGTTTCATACTTATAAACTCATAGATGAATTAGAACACTTCACTTCGATATTGCGTCAATCAAATATTATATCAATGCAAATATTATATTAGTTACTTATTTATCATAATACATATAAGAATCGGCTTCCCCTCCTATAACACTTTGTGACATAAACACAACTTGCGAAACAAATAATACTCACAGTTTTAAAATAAGCCGTTAATAGGCTACAAATATTAATGTTAATAAATCTGAATGATGCAGGTATTAGTTATATTTTGCGCAATAGGTACCAAAAAATACGAAATTATAATAAAATTGTTCATAAAGACAAAAAAAATAAGTAATTCCAATCATAAATTAGAAAAGTTGGCATAAACTCAATTAAACCTGGCCCGCCGGTGTCTAAGGCCGGAATTGAACTGAACGACGCCCACAGACGCTTCAGGACCAATGAATGATGCAACAATCCCGTTGTTGCATTAGTTTAGTACTGGCGACTTACTTCGCGATCAATTTAGGTTAGGTAATGTTGTCGATGCGTCACCTTCACTTGACATTAAAAAGTATATTTTAGTTATTATTTTCATTTATTTAAAGACGTAAATAGTCTTGATTTTGCGAGTGATATAGAGAAGACTACTTATTTCAATACAAACTGAAGTGAAACTGTTACGATGTTACATTTTTTAAATAACAATTATGTGTAAATTGAAGCGAATCTAGAAGTATGGCGTGCTATTTTATATCCGAAGGTCGCCGGTTCGAACTTTACATCCGAAATACCATTCGATATTTACCAGTCGCTTTTCAATGAAGGAAAACATCCTAAGGAAACTGAACCTAATTCCTATTAAACCAAGTTTTCCTCCTAGTTTGAAAAGTCGTTCTTTTATAAATTAACATCAAAGCCAAACCTTGGGATAAGCATAAAGCCGTTTAAAATACCTGGACAAACGCTAGAAGGAAGAACATTCATGTGCAAAAACTATAAAAAAACTTCGTATTTTAATTCAAGTAATTCACATCCGATATCTGTTTACATCTATTGCTTAAAGTTATTATTTGTACTTCCCTTGTATTACAGATTTTTATGAATGTAAATATATGTATATTATTTATTAAACTTATTTCAGTTTAGTACCACCGATTAGTGTGTTTCAATGATTAAGTAACTAATGTGAGGGATCACTGTAAAGAGTATAGTATTATCTTCTTACCTTCTCTTATACGTCTTAATATCTTATACTCAGGAGCAATAGACGTGGGTCACTTCATATGGCAATGTCTATACAAAATTATTCGCTATACTTAATTGTGGAGACCGGTCTGTTTTGGCTATTTGGGGCTATGTTTTAGGTAGTTTTCTTCTTGTTTATTTACGTGATACACTTCATTCGGTGCTTGTTTATCTTTAAAAAACAAAAAGTGTTAGTATATTGAAATCATGACACCTGGAGACCTTATACATCTCTGAGGTTTATTTGTAATAAGCATGTATTTATATTTTTGTGTATATTTTGAAAACAAAATAACTATACATATAATATTTTTTGAAACTTTTGATTACTAATTTTGTAATTTCTAAATTAGAATAAAGGACACAATTCAGATAAGAAAGCATATCGAACGTTTTGTTAACTTCGTTCTTAGCAGTCAGATTTGGACTTTTAAGTAATTAATAATTATTTTTATTTTTCCTTTGGCAGAATTTTTTTGTAATTGTTGGATATGTTTTCTTAAAGAATAACGCATTTTTATGTAATTTGTATAAGATATCTTTTGTAATACTGTTTTGAAAAAATAAGTCCCGCCGAGTTTCTTGCCGGTCATAAAAGTCAAAATACTTCTCGGGTCAGAGGTGTAGGGTTAGAACCGGTGTAGTTTTTATTATTCTCTTTTACTTTTGTATACTCGACGTGTAAAAGTGCCCTTGTGGCCTACTTACTGAATAAACGTTTGAGTTTTGAGTTTGAGTTTGAGTTTAATTGCTTTCAGGACTAGAAAACATAGGCCTTAAGTATTTAAATCATACAAAATACGTCCGAATGCTTATTGGATAACTAGGTATGAAGTGTTACACTTAACTTTTGTTTTTTATGAAGCCAATAAAGTGTCCCACTGCTTGGTAAAGGCCTTCAACTTTCACTCGTCCCGGTCCCGAGCTATTGCTGGAGAGTCCCTAAGAAATGCTTCGAGGTCATCCCGCCAGCACCGTCCACCTTAATTTTTATACTTAAACGCATAAATAATTGCGCGTCGCGTCCTTACAAGCTGATTCCTACAGCTTTAGTACGTTTTCACAGTTAATCATTTTGAGTTGGGTTCACGAAAAAAACCTATTGGCTTCGTCTTGCCTAAGATAAAAAGTGACGCGCCGTTACTGATAAATAGTTAACGGGACCGTAAAAAGTAATTTTCCTCGATTTTGTCGCTAGTAACCTGTGCATTAAACATGCTGGCTATCATAGTCACTTGCTACGTATTGGCGATATGACCGCGCCCGCAACAGATTTATCGTCCACATCGTTTTGATTCCGAACTAGTCGATAGTCACTGAATCGAACATAATAGTTTCATCCCTCTTGCACAAGTGGATGCGCCCGCAACGAGTAACATTTCCTAATCGTGGGATTAAGCTGCGGTCGAGCGGGTACGGATTGGACTGTATGACACGCTCTCGACTCTTGGAACACGCTAAAATTGTGAAGGTACTTATCACCGGTAATCTAGACCACGTCTTGCCAGTCGTCCTTTTCCCTATTTACTTAAGCCTCGCGCCATATGTTTTATAGTTTTTTTTGGTAGCAACCTGATGAAGTGCTCACGATTTCGTCTTAAGTTTTTTATACATAAACGACAGTCACCTGAATTTCCAATTTCAGGGCAATGTCAGCCTTGTTGTTATTGAACTGATTCCTTTTACAATATGTTTCAAAGGATAATCTTTCCGTGCGCTACTTTCAAGTTGCACAACGGTGAAAACTCAAGTTCTAACTGAAGTACTCCTATTTATAAATCGTCATTTTCACGCAATGTTCTTCCTTTTTTCGTAATAGCGGTGTCGAAAAGTGCCGCAAAAACTCCCAAGTGCCAATATCTCTGACATGTTCAACCTGTCAACTCTATCGATGCCATGACACGTTGCCGGCATGGAATCTGTCCTGTGGGCAATAAAACTGTCTACAAGAAGTATTTTATTTAATACACAATGCGACAGCTTTTTACTATATCGGGATCTCGTAACGATACGCTGTTTCTTGGTGGCATAGTTTAGAAAAAAAATGGGACTTATTTATTTAGTATCGGATTAACAGAGCTGGATTGTTCATATCCTTGAATGAATGTAAGTAAGTACCTATACATGAATTGACCAATTACTAATCTATCAGGTAGGTAAATTCTACGAAACATCGGTGTTATGAGCAGTGAGACACAGCGATACAGCCGAATCGCTAAATAGATTGCCTGCGGTGTCTAGAAACTTTTTTCAAAGTTGTAATAAGAGTTACGTCGGTTTATTTGTAGATCGAGGTGGTTTAGAAGATCGTCGGTGAGTGAGGGGCGTTTAACGGGCTAATTATCAAACGGCTAATGAAGTTTGTATTCAGCGGGCGGGCACGGGCGGCGCGGGCGCCGGGCCGCGCGGGGCGCGCTACGTGCTGCGACTCGCAACTCCACCTGATCGTCCCCTCTCTTCACCCGCCCCGCCCCCCGACCTCCACGGAAAAATTGCAAAGAAAAAGTTTCATCGCAGGGGAACGTGAATGAAATGAAGAATTGTGTCGGCCGCTTTCGGGAATATTACCAACATAGAGTTTCTCGAGAACCTTTTCTGTCTTTTTCAATTCATCAAGATGTCTCTTTAAATACGAAACGATGTAGTGGCCCTTTTTGTTATGATAAAGCTGTGCGCAGGCTGTTGCTTGGATTTTTTTTTTTGCATTTTATTAATTGAACATTTTATTAAATATTTAGCATTTTAATATAGAGAAATATAAATAAATGAATTATTTTAAGATGCAGTTGTCCAATATACGTATCTACTAAGCATTATAAGAGAACATCTTTCCTAGTTTTCTCATTCCTAGTTTTCGTTCAATGACACTTGGATCGAAGTTTGTTTATTTATTTTTTAACACTTTATTGCAAAGTAAAAATTATACATTCCTGAAATACGAAGTTGATGCCATAACCGTAAGGCATTCTCAACTAGTCAACCTTTAGGCAAAACAGAATAGCATCGTTGATGCTGGGTACAGATAGATAACACAATATGCAAGATACGTGGGTATAAAGAAAGTAACATAGCAAATAGGCTAAGTTGCTAACGTAAATAAGAATATATATTTATGAAGTTCGCAGTTCAAAGATTGTCTCGTAGCTTCGCCAACTGAACGCAAAATGTTAAAGCAAATTAGAAGTAGTTAGGTGCATTGTGTAGCATCGCGAATGCCGGGCACCGAGCAACTATTCATGTAGTGGTATACTTTACGTACGTTGTCGGAGTTGCTGGTTTAATTAACTTGAACATATGCGCATATGTATGTGCCACTATCATTACGGAAACGGCTCAAAGGAGCTGATCCTAAAGTGGATGGGAAATAAAAAGTGGCACCCTGCCCACGATAAACAACGGATATATAAGGTAGCTTAAAATTGGACCTGCGATATTTATTTCTTAAAAAATATTACAAATACTAATATACAGATAACTTTGTAGTAAATAAAGCCTATATTTTAGTATGTCGAATCGATATCTAAATTCACGAAAAATTTATAATAAGTACTTACAACATCATCTAATCATAAATTTCAGGACACAACCATGAATATTATGTTGTTATTTTGTCCGTGTTGATAATATTTCACTAGTCAAAAGCGTTAAATAAGTAATAATGACCATACATAAGAATTGTGTATGAGTCATCTTTTTAAAAGTCTACTGATGGCGTATTAACGACGTTTCAATAGTTCACGTCGACGAGTGTCTTGTTTGTCGTGTCTTTTCAAATATTATAACAGTCGGTATTGTACGACTAAAGTACTGTATTTCGATAACAATACAGTTTTAAACGATTCCATCTGACTCGAATCGACTGTACTCAGGCCGACTCTATTATCGACGGAAAATGTTTTCTCCCCAATCTCTCTCAGGAGTATTATTATACTGTTTCCAATTCCAACTCATTTTTGAGCAATAGCTTTCATGAGTCTTTATATTAAGTTGCGAACAAGTTTATAAGTGGTATTAATTTCCAGTAAAGTGTAGTGTTCGTAAAGAGTTTTAGTAGAACGGCTAGTATAATGTGATGATGCCCGAGTGGCAATAAAAACACTGCTAACGTATCGCTCCAAAGGGTAGCAAGAGCAAGCAAACATTAAAAAAAGTACAATATTCAAAAATCCACTGAACTTATCATGGATATTGCTCAGCAATTTTTCAAATTTCAATGTGATGGTATTTTCTTCCTTGTGCACAGAAAACTAATCAATTATCATAGAACTTAAAATAGTGACTTAATTTGTTCGTTGGTATAAGTACGCCTGAATAAGCAACATTTTTCATTATACTTATTTCTCCCTTTTTAAACATATAATATGTATCTGTTCATATTCAGTTGGATGCTTACACGTTTATTCGTATTAAAAGGTGGTGTTGGCTTAGTTTTATAATGAATTATTCCATTAAAGAACCAAATTGCTCTGATAGCAAATAAAAAATTGCTGCAATTTTGTTTGCCATAAAATAAAAGCCTAATGAGTGTATAAAGGAAACATTTTGTTGGGCAATAAGTCTTGGCTAATTGTTTGAAAAGATAATTTTGGGTGTCGGTTTATTATCCGTCCGGCAGCCGGAGCAGGGCAGTTATTCTCGCCGCGAACCTATCGTTCACCTAACGTTAGCCGTTGCCACCGGTATAAGGAGGTCTAAGTCACGGTCATTTCTCACATTTACCAATTCCAAAAAATATGATATACATTGTTCAATCTAACAGAAAACAAGATAGATGTAGCTCGTGAAGTTTTTCAACTACTCGTAAAAAAAGTTAAACGTGGTCCACACGTTTATTATACTTCATTTAGCAAGCATGTAATATCATTATTAACGATTGAATAAATTCATTCCACTAAAATATGTAGGTACAGCATGATTATGTTATGAGTAAATGTAAAAATGACATCTGTAACATTTTTATTTCTTAGACCTTACCATGAAAACATCGGTGCCTTATACTCTCAAGTTGACCCTTACATTGGTTTGCCTGCAATTAAGGCTCGGTTAGCGTTAGCCGTAACTGTCCAGTCCGGGCCAGGCGGCGCATTACTGATGGCGCGGGGCTTCGGGCCTGACCACACATGCTACTAATTACTCATTTAAGACAACTCGCCAAAAGTGTTCTATTAATTTCTCGGACCTACGGCGCCTTAGCAAAACATTAGTTGCCAAAATTATACTCCTGAACTATCGTGATCACTTTTTTTTTCAATTTATTTACTAAAAATAACTTCTTTTTTTGCTTACATAATCTTAACTTAATTCTAAGATGCAATTAATTCAAATTTAAACTGGATGGAAGCAGGAAGCTCTGTCGGTTCAGATTTTAATACAGTATTGCTCTTAGGAATTTGCCTTAATATACTTGTTGTGTTAAATATTTTTCACTTCTCATGCTCTAAAAGTGTGTCATATTATGGTTGCCAAGGCGGACTAAAGTAGTACATTTAGCCTCTTGGGAAAATATGTATACATATTTATGATATACAAAACGTTTTCAATTGACCAACCAGAACACTTCACCTTATTAAATCCACCAATCACGACACATATCGAAGTTAATCGCAATTCTAGATTCTTTTTTGGTGCGAATACTGTTTAAAAATGTGAAATCATTAAACAAAACTTTGTATAAAGTATCAACCAATCAGAATACCGCAATATTAAAATCGACCAATGAGGAAACGCAATCAAATTCTCAAAGCATTAGGTGCTTTTTAGTAGCATTAAAAAAAAGTTTAAATCGTTGGCAAACTCTTTGAAGCCCCAATTATACGTTGTCTATTGCATTTATTCACGGCGTAGATATACTCGTAAGTATATCCTATCTGTATCAAAGCAGTGAAAAAAATACAAAGACTGCCAAATTAAACATTTTTGACTGACAACTTATTGCGGGCAAATAAAATTGTATTTGTTAATTGTTAAAATGTATTTTTTTTTTTATTTCCTCGCAATCGTAGTGAAAACTAGTATGTATAACTCGGGTCTAAACGCCATATTACCCCTCGAACAATTTTTAAACAATAACCATCTCGTAGTACTATGGCCTACTTTACTTTAGCCCCTTGTCAAACAATCTACTACCTATTTGTAACTAAATATATTTTGACGTTCTAGCATAATATTTTTATTTTTTATTTTTGTTTGTACCAGTATACTAGTTAGTATTTTTTTAATCTACTGGAATGATCTGGATATATCATATTCTTTATCACTGTTCTTTTTAACTTTTTTACTAACGAGAAACTTTAATAATCTAGTCTGTAATTTGTTAACATCTTATATGTATGTTTGTGTGTATTTATTTATTTAATAGTAACATGCGCATCGGATCGATCCGGTTTCGGTTCAGGAACACTATTGTTCCGTATACGGGAAAATTATTTAATTAAATATATCATTTCATACCCAACAGCTTACACAGAATAATAACAAAAACCTTATTTACAACCGCTTATATAACAGAATAATAACATTTTTTTTCTATGGCATTCAAATTGTTAATAGAACAAAACACGCGACATTACAAGCCTTAGAGTTGGCCTTTACGTTTTTCCTAATTGTTCTGATTTCAAAGGAAGTTACTTTATTTAACTAGGAACACCAAGTTTCTTGTTTCAACGCCCTACACGTTTTTGTAGGTACTGTACTGAACTCAGAAAGATAGATAAGTTTATAGTAAATAAGTCAATGTCTGCTCAATTTACCAAAGAAGTGACTTTCGATACTGAGTGTAACCCTTGCAGCGCTCCGAAGACTCAACACTCTAAGGGCGACTAGGGTGTCGAGGGAGAGAAGGCCTTCTATTCATAAATTTTATGGCAAAAATAAAGGTTACTGAAAAAATGGCACGTTGCCAAATGAAATATTTGCGAAGCATTAAGTTTGTCGAACGAGTTATGTTCAAAATTTAGCGTTTATTTAGGATGTTATTATTAAGTTTATCTATGGTTACTATAAGGTGTTTGACTGCCAATCAGCTTAATTTCTCGAGTTGTCAAGTTGATTAATCATAATTCTGAAGAGGTAGTGGAAGTTCCTAATAAACATGTTAGTGCGTACCGACAAAACTTTGCTAGAACATTTTCAAGGGAGCAGTGTTATTTAGATGTTCATAAATTAATGTTGTTTAATCGGATTATTTATTTGTTGTATGAGGCCGATGAAACAAACTTCATAGTACTTACGCAAAGAAATTCCGCAGAATTTGTGCCTGAGCGTTGAGACAGTCGAGCTTTGGTTGTCTGCCGCACCATAACTATTTAATTTTGCCACTACAGAAATGCTTTGAATATGAGGAAAATGAGGATTTTTAAATGAAGGTAGTTCCATGCATTATTATTTGTTATGACAACAATATTATGGGGGATTTCAGAAATGCCTCCAATTGACGTGACGTGACGTTAAATTATGTCAGATTTGTGACGATAATTAAGTATGAACTTGGTATGGTAATTCATTGTTCGCCTTTTTTGCATTGTATTACTGCTTAAAGTTTACGAAACGAACACCAAATCTAAGTATGTGTAGAAATTTAATGCTTAATTACCGTCAAAAAACGGACATAGTGATACAATTCACGCTACGTATTAATTAAAAAACTAGAAATAATATTTATTTTTATATAATGGTAGTCATTAAATAATATTCAATATTAAAATGAACATACATAATTACAAACTAAAAAATGGGCTCCAAATCAGTACCAGTAATTGGTAGGATGACCATTAGGCGGGCAGAATTGCCGCGCTGGATTTTTTATATTCGTTTAATATAAGAAGATAATAAGGCATGCCAATATTTTCCTATTGTGTATTTTATAGGTATATTTTTATTTTAATATTTATTATATTTTCTTAACTTATGTAAGATAATATAACTGCCTTTTATGAAATAACATTTTATCTGATATTTTTTACATATTTACTATCTATTAAAGATATGTACATTTATACATGTTATAAATATATAAGATTTTCATTATTGATCAATTTAGCATTTAGTATTGACTAACATTGCTAAATAAAATTAAAGTTGCCATACAACGCCATCTGTCGCCGCCAGTCAGGATAACGTGGTTAAATCTCGTAGCTTGTCGTAGCATTCACAACGTTGGGATGTTACATCGTTTTTGGAATAGTTCTAGCCCTGCATCACTGGGGGGCGTTAACAAGCAGCGCAGGCGCATGCTACTCGTATCTACATTACATTTACACGAATCACTTCCCTTCCTGACAAATCTGTAGGTATTTACTTCATACACTGAACAATATGATTCAATAATCATATTGTTCACTGTATGAAGTAACTTTATTTGAATATGCTTTGGACATTCAATCGAGTTTAAGATAAATTAAATTACAATTCTATAAGTGAGAACCTGTTATTATATATGTATTTCTATTTTGATATATATGTCATGATGTTGGTTTTCCAAATAAATAAATAACAATATTTTTTGTCGCATTTCCATTTAGGATACTCGTATTATAGATAGAAGATATAACAATCTGGGGCCAGTTACATAATAAATTAAAACTAAGTAATAATAAGGTTTGTTCACGAAAAAAGTAGCCACTGCCTTATAATTTCTGTTTTTCGTATGAAACCATCGTTATTTTTTAAGTTATCATAAAAACCAATTCATTTCTTTCGTTTTAGGTAATGCTGTGGATATTTTTATCAGGTTCTAAATCTATGGCCCATAAAAAAAAACTTTGCTTTTAGGGAGAGTTTTTTCTAATATGAACTTTTGGTTCATTAAGCTTGAACTATGCTCTGTACTCAAACAAATTTTTAATACTAGAATGTCCCGTGAATATTTTTTCTTAGATTTTACTATCGTAAACAAGCCAGATATATTTGTAATTTGACTCGGAAAATGACGTATTTTTGTAACGTTCGGTTTTGTTTTAGCACTACTTGGCGTTATTAACATTTTTAGACGGTTGAGGCTAGATTTTTTCGATTCGTAAAATAGACAAGCAAATTCGTAATTCTATGACTGTTTCCATTACATGGGCCCACCAATTAACGGTGGAGACTCATACAACGGTGGCTACTTTTTTTCGTGAATATGCTTTATTAGCGGAACTCTCTGTCTAATAAAAGCGATTCGAAAGGGACTTCCGCTAATATTACAAGTTACAAGTTCTTATGCAACAGGCCCCTGTACCCAAACGATCATCCATGCCTTTGGATGGTTGGATTAATATGTAGTATTTTAATCATGAAACAAACAGGAACAGCATTATTTATTACATTATTTATTAGAAATTTATTCAAACTAATAAATATATTTTGTTTTTGTTTAAAACTAACAGCTTAATCTAAATAGAAACTAAAATTTAGTAATTGCTGTTTCTAGTTGAAAAGTACCCATTATGCTCGCTGCATCACCGCGCTGGATGACTGTAGACAGCCTTTGCCCTAGAAACTAAATTAATATAGTTTTTAGAAAAACTATGTGCTTATCAATACTGTAAAATATAAATATTAGGTACAGCGCGTATAGCAGGTTATGACACGTTATACCTAGGTCGCGTCATATGTGAAAAATAAATTAACGATTAAAATCTACCATGTTTGAGAAATCTTTGTTAGCCTTATTTGTTTAAGCTTTGCACCATTCCCTGTTTTCATAAGTTATTTCAACTACATGTACCTAATTATTATTAACTATGAGTACCTAAAGTGCGGTTAGGCCAAACTCGGGGAAGACTTGAAGTTGTCTTTGGAACTCTGCCAAAGATTTGTCGGGAGGTTATTTTTGGGCATTATTCTCTGTTTTCAAACTATCAACGTTAAATAAGTTATAATAAGATACATATTATACGTTAATATGCCTATGGAATTCAGGCTTTATTTGACTATTTTCAATGGATCTGAACTCCTTCTGTGAGTTACGTTGTCGGCCACAAATGCATACAAGCTTGCATTATACAGTCGCACATGACAGTAGATGTAGACGAGATTTGATATAGTTAGAAAAAATATACGATTTCTTAAGTAATACATTACATAAGCCTTAGTCAAATGCTAATATAGTATCTCTCACTTATAGAATTGTAGCATAATTCTATAAGTGAGAAGCTGTTATTAGATATGTATTTATATTTTTCGATATACATTTAATTAGCCTTAGTCAAATGCTTATATAGTATGTATTGATACAAGCATAACTTTTAGATAATTTAACCTCATATAATCAAACTATATTTTAAACTCGTTGAAGTTTAAAGTTTTAGAGTTACTTAAAAGGTTTTTTTCCTTATTAGCCGACTTGGTCCGACTCCGTTCATAAAATCCTGACAATAAGATCTAGGTATTTAATATTATTTAAAAATACAGTACTTAATTTTACTACTAGTACTTAGTATTTCTACCACTTTAGTACGTAAGTGCAAGTTATTTAAAAATAAACTTTTTTAAACTAGAATGAAAAACATGTAGCACACAGCATATCTTGTTAGAATTATTATAAAAACAGTATTTAGCTACCCTTTGAACGACAGGAACGCCTAAGATGGCGTGTGCTGTCGTACATATCACGCCACCGACGCCTAAATTTATTATGGTAAAAGCTGTCAACGTACTTTTCCCGCTGACAGACACGGTCTATATTAGATCTTCACTATTAGTAGCATCCGAATACGTTACAATTTACAATTATCGCGAGAAGAAAGGTGTTCAAAAAGATTACTCGTATTCGTTATAAATATAATTGATATCATTTAAATATATTTTTAAAAATTAAGAAATAACTCTGGCTTACCGTTTTATTGAGATGCTTACTTAATATTTTTATCTTCTTATATGCCCGGCCGTATACCGTTTAAAGTCTCACATTGAGTGATGACAGTTTTTATTTGCTTAATTGAACGCAGTAAGCAACAGCGTTTCGTTTATGACTCACCGTGACGTTCCCGAGCTGTGCGCCTGCGATTAAACACATCCAACACTACTATGTGTGCTTTTAGAATATCTCACAAGCTATTTTAGATACACAAAGTCAGTAGACATGTGTAACGTACATAGTACATATACATATGTATGTAAGATAAGTATGTTCTTATCCAAATCGAGATAAAATTTATGAAATTTAAATGTAATTTTAACATTGAAGTACCTACATATATTTCTGTTCCATATAAGTACTGCAGAAAATATAAAAAAGTATTTTTTAGAAACTATTAGCTTGAAATCTCGCTACACTTTCATTATTTTGTGCTTTTGACGTACCTAGACTAATTACATGCTTTACATTCCGAACTTAGTTACAGAGCACGTTATATTTTTAGGGTATTAGGTTACGAGTTTTATAGGCGAGTTTAATAGTAGTTTATGTAACTGTGCATAATGAAGGGCATATCATAAATGTTTTAAAATGGGTTCAGGAACCGTAGGGAAATGACCTGCAGTATTACTAGTGTTACTTGAAACATTAAAAAGTCAACGAACAAAACAAATTACAGCTTGGAATGGCGGCGTTGCGTATTTCATATCTCAGTCAAATATTTTTTTAAACCATAGACAAGCGAATGAACTCCCTATTCTATTGTCACTCGAGTTATAATGTCGTTCGATTTATATTAAAAAAAAAAACCGAATTGGCGTTTCGTATCAATGACTGTTTTAATATCTATAGATACTAGATTAGACACCCCACTTGAATTTGACAGCTGTTCTAAATTTAAACTCATAACCTACGGATTTCAGTAGGTAATGTTAACATTACATCTTCATTCATTTCTGATGGTTGGTAATGCTGGTCATTGCCTAATTGCCTACGGTTTCTGGACGCATTTTAGAGCACTTGTGACATGTACGTAGATAAATGTGTTTTAACCGTGTTGTTATGAACCTTGGATCACAAAACCATGACATTGAAAAATATTCCATGTTTCATGATATAGTATAAGCTTTAACTCACTTAGTCCACCTGTTCATTGTTTTGACATTTTGGAGTTAAACTAAAATATAATTGAATTGTTCAGCATCTTCATTCAAGTTTCATCTGTCAAATATCAGCAATGTTTGAATGCTTGCTAATTAGTCACTGTGTAAACACACATCGGCCGCGTACGCTGGCCAAGTAATCCGATGCATTTGATGTGAGCCAGAAATCTGACACAGCCTGGGAATAAAGCTTATATGAAAAACTGAAACAATAAAAAAATTGACTTATAAATGAATGTAGGCAGGTAACCAGAGGAACGGCGAAGATCTCTTATATGCTCCAACAATTAGACCATCCGAGTGGTCAATCCAGATCCTAAACAAAAATGTACAATTGTTACCGCAATCTCCATTTGTGCATAGATCAATACAGTATTTAACTTTAACACACCTCGTAGTTACAATAATACAACATAGAATATTAAATTTGTATGGTTTGTAGAACCATATTTTTTTTTTAGTTTAATTACAACCCTATAGCAAAGTGTGAACCAGGTATTTAGAAGAAGCATTATTTTTACGTACATTAACAAGACGTCGTAGGTATATCCGTTTACAACACACACATTGATTTATTTTTATTTAAACCAAAGCTCAATCAAAAAGTACACGATATGGACAAGGCAGGAAAGAATAAGAACCATTCATGTATTGAACAAAATCGCACGTAAGCAACTTTATTAAAATGGTCTGTCTAGCATTCATTATACCCCTGTCTAGTTTCCAATTCTTTTGTTGGCAATGGTCGTTGCATGGATGCATGAATAAATTGTTTCTGATTCGAGAGTGGTAAAAAACTGGTAGATCGAGATCCCTTTCTCATAGAAAACCTTTTGTATTAAGTATAGTAAAAGGCGGACTATTAAAGGGCGCGAATCAGGTCTGTTGTATGTGATAGTGCACGGTAGCCGGTGCAGTGGGCGATGGATTATCCGAGTTGTCCTTCTCGAAATATTACTTCAAATATGCACCTTGATATCTGGGTAATACGATGCAAATCGTTATGATAGTTTAGTAAAATATGTTCGTCCAGAAGTATTTCAACTCTAGCGACTATGCGACCCCAGCACTGTCGTAAAATTCTCAATAAAAACCAGTCAAGGGCAACTTACTATTATTTACCCAGATTATACCTACCGCACATGTGGAAAGATGAGTACTGCTTAAGATATTCTAATTGCAACCTTCATTTGTTAACTTAATTGGATTAAATATTTCATGTGTACTAGTAAATCATTCCCTTTAATTTATTTAATTTTAGCAGAACCAGCCAGGGATGGGAACAGGAAATTGGACACCAAGTATTATTAAGAATTATGTGTAAATAGGTGTACCTATTTGCTATTATTTTGTGTAATTATTATACATATAGTTGACTAGTTTTTCTCTACCCAAAGTTTATCTGGATAAGATCGATCTCTGTAACCCTTCGTGTTGTCTGCCTCTATTTTAAATCTGCTGTTTTTATTGTATTGTCACACACATACATATGTAGGTTTAATCTTCTCCATATATTTGTTTAAGTGCACGTAGAAACAAATCAGTTCGTCGGCGGCACGGTCACGCCTCGCGTCTTTATTTGTTGTCGGTGAGTAATGGCAGTGCGTGCGCACTGTCATCGCCCGCCGCCACTGATCCCATCTCGTGTCAAGACCAGCATAACTGTGATATCTAATTGTTGCTCGTGTTGGTTAAAGACTCGGGTCAAGTTATATTTGAAACAAGCTGGCAGACGTGACAAAACGTATTCGGTAAATTCGGTAGCTGCTCCCGCGGCGTTACTTTGCTTTGTAAAATAATGGACTAGTACCTATTAACCATTAGTTTTTACGTTCCCTTAGATTTTCAAGCTACACTAATGGCTTTATTATTTACAAAAATTAAAATTAAATTATTATACAAATAAACAACAGGAAAAACAAAAGACTTCATTACAAGTTTTCGTATTTTCATTAAATTATTGAAATTTAAGTTAATTTTTTCAATCATAAATAAACTGCTACCTGTTACAATTTTTGGAGGTAGATAAGTAGGTATCTGGCCTAGGCACTAGGGACGCCTCTGGTCCACATATGGTGGAGACTATATTCCGAATTCAGTTCTCACTGTATTATAATAGGGTACCTAGGGAAGCCTATAATAGGGCACCTTCTGTCACAGATTCTAAATGTTATATACGTACGATAACTTAATTATAATTTAAATCAGACAGCCAAATTTTAATAAAGTTAAGCATAGATAAGATATAGTCAATTTGTGTAAGAATGTCCTGTTATATTTATTTAATTTACTTATTTATTATTATTACATGCTCAAATTAGTTTCATACTCGAGTATAAGAAAGTAAGTAATAATTCATGTATAAAAATATAATATATATGAAATTATGTGGTTCACGCTTAAACCACTGAACCTATGAAGATGAAATTTGATATGGAGATACAATACATACATAGTTCGAGGTGCGGAGAAAGATGTAGGACAATCTTTATCTCGATAATCTTCCATTAAGAGAATTGAACTCTAGATGGAAGTTTGCATACAGTAAGCACCAATAATTTACTACTTTCTATTACGAACTCCTATTCTAAGAAATAAGTGATTTATTTAGGACATTTCAAAAAGTATCTATTATATCATAATCTTGTGACATGCCCAATGTTCCCATTATACTCATATTACATTATATCGAAAAGGTAATTCGGTTAAAACTAAACAAAGGCCAAGAAAGGATCATGACAAATCTTAGACAATATACAAATTGTGTAAGTGCAACGAATCAGTGCACTCCCTAATTGTTCGGCATTGTCATGGGCACGCCGCGGCCCGGGCATGGGTCCATTCAGCCGCGACCGCCGCCATAATGACATGCAGTGCTCCCTCCAGATGTGGCGCAGACGCGGCCTAACACACCCGCTTTTTGTTTCAAATCCCCTTTTTTGCTATTCCTTTTTCTTTACAGACAGACGCTAAGAACTATTATTTATAGCATAAATTACTGCTCCCTCAATAAAGTACTTAAGGCCGATACCGTAGGATTACATATTGTGCCTCCGTGGGATAGCTCTCTCTTTAATTATTATTTACATCTCAAAAACATAATTGTCACTAATATATTTAGAACTAACGTATTTTTAGAGATATCCACGAGTAGACGATCCGTGCTGAATTTTCTGTAATTTAATATCTGCCATACCGCCCGTCCATCAGTCCGATTTAAAATAGCAATTAAAATAATCTCGGAAAACTACGAAGAAAACGGCTATCGACTGCGATACAGATTATAAAAGAAGCAATCGAGTTCACATTTAAAGACGTAAAATTGTACCCAAATAAGCTTAATATGGGGCGCTAGGTCACATTCCAATATCTACTATCGAAATAAATTTAATAAAAAGACAAGATTATTTTGATCATTGAAATAGATAACATATACTTAAGAAAAATCGACAAGGACCTCCGGCATTTAAGACGTGATTAAAGAAAGGAAGGGAAGATTATTTTAATACCTATAGGTAAACAATTAGTTTATGGTTTAGCTTTGAGGATTTTTTTTTAAATCCTTCTGCTAGTTTTTTGTCTGCACGTCTATCTAAATATAAATTGGAATGTAATGCGGAGCCCGACTGCGGTGGTTAGTCGCGTTTATTTGTGTTGCTTTACACAAGACTGTTACCTACACCACATGTGCGTTTAAGTCCACCGGACAAGTAGGTAATACATTTTTAACACAATTTTTATTCACCCACTGCGTTTTTGGAAAAATCAAGTGACTGGCAAACAAATAAATATGACACTAATGTAGTCTCTTAAATCATTAGGGCATAGGTACCTAATGGTCAAAAATGTTATAGTAGCTTGATGAACAAAATTTCTATTCTGTAAATCTTCACTTTTTAGCGAATTTCAGGTATTAAAACTAAAGACAAAATATATAATTATACACTTAGTAACACCAGGCAAGAATATAAGTCCTTTAGGTAGCTTCTATGACACACAGCCGCGATGATGCGATTTCCGGACCCGCGGGCACGCCCGCGCAGCTCCATACTTCTTTACATTCCATACGATAATAAGCACTATGGGAAGTAAGGAAGCACGGAACTCGCGCAAAGCTTTTGATCTTGATTCTTGAGACATCTTCGCTCTTCGCAACTAGCAGCTTCAGTCCTTGATGACAATATACCGGCACACCAATGTTTTACACGTGACGACATCCGCGGGCTAAAGTTATGCCAGTCGCTCGCAAGGACCCACCCAGACGCGGCGCAAGGGTAGGTCGCGACGCGGCGTGGTGGCAGCTCGCAGAGCACTGGCAGCGCGCGCGCTGCGCACGCGCAGACCAGCTCTAAAAATGGAGTCAACCGCCGGCTTTCGCTCCCGACTCGAGTACCATCCATTCCAAATTTGTATTTTCCCGAAATAGACCCGGCGGCGGGCGTTCGTCGGATCGGTTTCCCGAGTGTGCACCGGCTTGCAACATGCGGTAACTGGACGAGGTGCACGAGCCGAGGGTGGTTGCGAGCGCGCTCCTCGGAGGTTCTTATGTAAGGAACGCCGTGGCCCGCGTTACCGCGCCGCGTGACGACCGCTTCGAAAATAAACGTCTGCAGGCCGAGTGCGACGTCGACGGGCGCCACATGTGCGCGCCCGTCAGCGTTCCGATGCTCGCGCGCTGGAGGGGAGGCTATTATTAGTTATACACCATCCACCACTGTCACCTCCCGCGGGGTAGCCAGGCTATACATAGTTCCGATCATGAGATCTGGCAATCCTCAGCGTTCACTGAACTTCTGAAACAACACCAAACTCATAAATTAAGCTAAAACATTGTTAATGACCAGCTTATATTTAAACGAATTTAATTAAAATTAAGTTCGTAGAAAGTTCTATGCGGCTTAGTGTTTTATGTGTTTTTATATATTTAGCTTTCTTTTTACACCCTTAATTGTAGAATATGAAATGAGAATAATAGATGGTCAACGTAATATGACGTATGTAGTTACTCTTTATTTCTCGTCTAGTGTGCGACTCAGGTCGAGCCGCGTACTTGGACGGCGAGTGCCCGAATATTCCCACCGCAGCGTGTAAACCTCGGCACTCGCTCAGTCAATAAAAGAATTTTGGCAAACTTTCACAGACAAGCTTGTGGGACGCCGGCCAACTCATCTTTTGTCTGCTTGAAGGGAACAAAATAGTAAGCAGGAAATTCTTATCATATTACAGACCGTGTAGCTAACTTAGGAATAGGTATGTATATTTAGTTTCTCCAATAACATTTCAGTATTGTTTGTTCAGGACCAGGATATCTATTGATCTTCATAGATCGTAGGTATGTATGTATACGTACATATATGTACGTATATAAAATCCATACCTTGTTACTATCAACAGTAAAAAAAATAGTTTTGAGATTAATATCTATTAGTACTTTACAACTAGGTCGGTACTTAGGTTAAAATTTACATTGTAGTTAATACTTCATATTAAAAAACAACCAAGCTTGCATCCAAATTCTGTATTACTTTATAGTTATGCTTATGATGGATGCAGTTTTATAATGATATACCTAAGCAAGGTAAAGCTTGGGTACTCTCGATTTTACGTTATCGTTTAATATTCCCCCATGTTTATGCGTGCAACCAAATACTCACATTTATCTCTAGATAGGCTGTTTTTTTTGATGTTGTTATTGCAGTTTTCAGCGAAAGTTATGGATTACTCCTGCGACAGTTCTGATGTAAGTTGCGCGATTGCAACGGATGTGAACAGTGAAACTTAATGAGATTTGACTTATAATTGTAAATTCGTTCATATATAATTTAATATATCTTGCCGAGGCTTCTATATACAATGCTGCACTTCGTCAGCAATGCTGCACTTTGTAGAGTAAGAGTAATTTACAGAACTGTCCGAAACTCTTCCATTGATATAGAAATGTATTGTGTGTTCGACCAAATTACGCATGAACGAAAATATACCGCTCTCTTTTTATACTCAAATACAGACTGTGTTTATGTCGTTCACTGATAGATGGTAAAAATAGCAGTTTGAGCCTTTTTAAATTTCATAATAAAAACATAACAAGGAAAAATGGTATTTTATTTTCGCAATATCCGTCAAAATAAATTAGAACTAATGTAAATCAGTACTCTTTAACTAAATATAAAGAAAAATAACGTTCCTTGTCCTACGTAATAACACGGAAAACTATTTAAATTGGCTGCATGTGACAACATACCCGCAGCGAAGGCAGCTACTGTGTACATTTGGTCCAATAAAGTGCGTTTATCAGGTTTTCAGTGGATGATAGTGAGAAAAGTAAAGAATCGCAACGAAGCTGGCCGCAGAGCGAAGCAACTGAACGTCCAAAGAGCGTCTGTTGAATATTAATGCGACATTGTTATTGGCCACTAGTGCCCGCTGCTGCCCCAATCGCACATTTCCATAACTTACTATTCCCGATCCGTTGGGAATCAGCTCACTGTTGTAGGAATATGATCACTTGGACCACTTATATGTAACCAGTAAATTCAGTTTTATCTCGAGACTCGATCTACATATTGTACAAACTGTAGATATCATGTAAGCGCCTTATTGTCACTCGGACGACAATCCACGCTGTACAAAAACTTAGCTAAAGCCCATCTTGTATGTGAGGTGTGTACAGTTTACAGTTACGCATAGTAAAATAACTGACATTTATAAATTTAATCGCAGGATAGTTTAGTCAATAGCCGGTTGAAGAACGAAAAGGAAGATGTGAAACTGCATCCTGTGGAATTTCAAATTTTAAATGTGAAATGTTTGCTTTCATTGAACACTAGAACAGTACTTTTACCTATAACTGAAGCATTTATTTAGCATAGAAAGAAACTCTATAGAAAGCAGTTCGGGGTCTTTATCGGGCACATTTTGCAGTTAAGTGGTCAAGTAACCTAAATTTTCAATTTAAAAAAATATACAAGGGAACAATTTGCACTGTTGTATATTATATACAACCAAGAGCAAAATCAAGAATAGACGTAGTCAATTACATCAAAGTAACTGAAACGGATTATATCGCGTCAACTAATTTATTTCATGAATAATTATCGCGGCGACCGAAGACAATATTATATATTGAAGTACCAACTTATTATTGTCACATGTCAATCGGACCAATTACATAAAATAGGAGTCTCCGTTTGACTACGCTAAATGATAGAACAATCTGACTTCACAATATGATATTTACTAGTTTTAATGATCGAAAATCAGGAAAATTGCTACAATGACTGTAAAATTTTACATTTTGTACAATGTATATTGAAAAACATTGGTTATGTATGTTAATAAAAAATATTTGTAATACACTACTTATACTTTTATATAAAATGTAAAGATTTAAATAATAACAGTCTTTACACTTTGGAAGATGTTATAAGTAAAACTGTTTACATCCTGTTGATTCTCATGATTTAATGAATGAGAAAAATGTACCTTTTTATTTCTAAATTGTGGTTGATTTTCGATCCGTATAGAATTTATTGATATAAAATTAAACAATTGTCAAATAGTCAGTCGTTTCTTTTAAATATTTTTGGGTAAAATATATATATACATACTCGTATTACCCAAAAATAAATGTTTAAAATATATAATGTAATAATATATTATTAAAATGTTTACAAACGTTTTCTCGGTGATTAAAGTTGGTTTCATTTCAATGGATCTATTTTGCACATTAGTTGCACTTAGCTATTGAAATTAAAAAAAATGTAAATATATTTTTATAAATGTACCTACATTACCCATTATTTATTAGGAAATCCGGGATTTTTACTTTTAGTATTTATGTTTATGCAGAAACCGCTAACATACAGACACTGAATACAAACAATGATTCCTCTCAAAAAAATATATTCAGAGGTTGAAATTGTTATATTTCTGAAATAATAATAATTAATAAGTGAATACAATAGCTTGTATGGGTTTAATTCGTATTCAGGCATCGTAAAATTGCACAAATTTAACAATATTTCTGCATCTTTTTACAGTCATTAACTAGATTCGAAAGAGAAAAACTACTTTTCTTAGTTTTTTGTTAAGGTAACAGTCCAGGTGCTCGACATGTCAATGGAAAAGATTTAATTGAATCACGATATAATACTCATTTATGATGTATTTAACAGTTTCATATGTTTTAGGAGACGATGCATTTAGTATCGTTACTTAAATGGAATTATTTTTATATATTTAGTGACCATATAAATAATCCTGAAAATATGGCAATTCATTAGTCAATCCGATTATACGACTAAATGTCAGGTGGTTTTGCTGGCAGTCCCAGTAAATGTCATTTATATCATAGTGACAGGATGACATACATTAGGACTTGGAAATAAAACTTAATGTCCCAGTAGATGTCAGCCGGTTTAAATAAATACATATATTCATTAGTTAAAAATAAATTATTTATTTTGAAATAGTCAGAAATATTAGTGACCTTTAGAATACGAATAACTACGAATGACGAGAACTAGTACCGCGTCGAGGACTAGCAGTTCTATCTTGTGTCATGCGTCTAAAACATTTAGGCAGATTTTTTTTTTTCCTGCCTTATATCATATTTTAAATGCCTACGGTGCAATATTTAATAATACTAAATATAGATGTTATTTCCATTTACATTTTTCACTTCATTGGACGGTTGGCGTAACAAATTTCGATATCGCGATAGGATGTTCCAACGCGCGGAGCATTACTTGAGAACTATAAATAACAATTTCAGAAACACATAACCATAATAAGTTTCTGTCAAAAATTTAATTTTTGGTGCAAAGTTTTATCGCAGACTCTACTTTTTTTGCATAGTCATCAATTACTCATTCGACATACTTATAATGCAATTAATAGCTTGAATAACACATTCGAGTCTAAAATCATACTAAGAATATTGAAAAATAACGAATATTATACATGTGACCAAGTATCTTCGAAGGAGACGCAGTTAATAAGAGAGAAGACATGTGAAATTAAACATCATAAGCGGAGTTATCAGTAAATTTTAATAAATACGTAAATATATGCATATTACAATATATAATTTAAGAAGCTAGCCTACTGGTTGACAAACTAACTTCGATGTTTGAATTCTTTTAATACACGAACCCATTCTAAACAAGATTTCCTAAGACTATTTTCCATACTTTAATTTAGAGTGGTCGAGTTCTTGTGGGAAAAGTCAATTATAAGCATAAAATGTCACAAATCTTAGTCAAGTCCTTCAAAAGTATCATTAGGTTCGTGTTCTAACCAGCGCTACCAGCCTGCGGCTTCAAGCTGTAATCTTTCCCCACTACGTTTTGAATGTACTGCTTGTGCTAGAAGTGTTGCGAATAAAACGCCTAAAGGGCAAAAAGAGTTTGTAGAGAAAATTGCGGCCCCGGTTGGGAAACCGACGCAAATAGCCGGCGATTTTTGCGAAAATATTCACGGGGTAAAAGAATGTAAGTACCGTTTTTGTCCCAATGATTTTCAACATAGGCATTGTGAAAAAAAACACTGGGGTTTCGGTACTCCGGCTTCAGAATTATGTAAAGTTTTTTTTATTTTTCTCTCTCTCATTCTTGATTGGGTGAGGGTTAGTAAGGTCATTATGGAAATGGAAATGTAAGCATTAACGATTGAATACTTGAATTTTAATAGTTTTTTGAACAGATCTTATACAAAGTCCGAATAGATAATGACCTTGTATAGGTACAATCCGTTATAATATGAGACATAATGCCACGTAAGTGATCAAAGTGGATGTAATGTATATTGCGGAGGTGCATTTGTAGTGGAAACTGATAATGATAAATTAAAACTAAGGGACATTGTACTAAAGGACAGGTTCAACCTATCTAAGCAGACTTCTGGTTTTAAGGGTGCAATTGAATATTTGATGTGTTTATAAAATAAATTGGATATGATATGATATGATTGTTTAGGACAAGCCATAATACATTGTTGACCGGCGATTACATTTCTATAAAAAACAACATATTTAGGTTTAAATAATTATTGCTTTACATTTTCGCAGTATCCACTGGCCTTTATCGTCCAACTTGCACAACCAAGTCAAATAAATGCGCATCGATTTTTTCATATTTTATGTACAGTCAACACCATATAGTTAGTTGCAGGCAGTATGGGCAAATATATCGTAATTCGTCCTATTCGTTGTATATATAAAGACCTGTATCGAAATATTTGGCCACTTTGGTTGCCACTAACTGTATGACGCTGACTGTACTCAAATTAAAACAAATGCCTCTACTCCATTTCTTGTATATAACCATTTTGTGCAGTAAGAGCGGCTTAAGAGCCATAGACCAAGGACCAAATCTATAAGGACTGAATATGTATGTCGCAAGCTGGATATTCTTATAAACGATCAAATATTGTTCTTTAGCCCTTTCCTTGACAAATACAGCCATCCGTGCTTGGGCGATGTCTCCCACGTCGCTGGTAAAGCGCGCACTGTTTTGTATGGTTGGTAATAGTACGGTTATTAGCCTAAAGGTGTACGAGTTTACCCATAACAAATTATAGATTTGCTTTCAGTTTGAATACGACCTTTTTTTAAATCTAAGTTTATATCAAACTGTTTTTATTAGCCTGTGTTTAGGTGTCCCACTGCTGGGTAAACTATTAGTATTACTTATTTTAAGAGACAAATTACAACATTCATAATTCACATTCGCCTAAAGGCCCTTATAACCATATCACGATCTGCTATTGATTCATGTTGTATAAGGCCCTAGCAAAGTTAAATAAAAGCTTTTATTTATAAATAGATGCGTTCTGTATATGACAGATAGCAGAATTTCAGCGCGTTATCATGATAATGCAGGGGGTTTTATTATCCTTGCGAAAGACAATCCTGTAATGGCGCGCCTACCATTAGGTGAATATGTAGGTCTGCTTTACAATTATAATAACTCTTGTCTCCGGCGCGCAGCGGTCGCGCCCGCGCGCCGCTGCCGCCCGCCGCCGCCCGGCCCCACGCCCGCGCTGTGTCAATATCGTATAATTTGTGTTCGGCACTCGCCACTTCAATACCATTTTACTATTATACCGATACCGATTTATGCCTCTCACACGGCGTAAAATTCCCCGGAAACTACCGGCCGTCCTCAAACAAGATAAAATTCGTAACCGCAACATAAATCAAACACTCAAAACAAACAAAAGTATTCTCGTCCTTAATTGCAGCTTGCGGAAAAAGTTATTATTTTGTTTTCCCTGTTGTTTATTCTGAACAGTTGGCCACAAAATTATGTAGAGAAATAATACAATCAGATTATTTTTGTTGGGAACCGGGCGTGTATCGTTTTTGTTTTTTGTGACAACTAGCGCGTTCACGTGTTTGATATTTATTTGCATTGCATTACATAGGGTTGTGAATTCTAGTAGTCTTAAGGTGCGTTGCTTTAACTTTGAAACAAATCTGATCATCTTAGTATCTGTTTAAATGATTATCTGGAAACCATTCAACTCACCATTCATGACGGCGTAAATCATATCCAAAGTCGTCTACCAGTCACTTGTAGAAATCACTTTATTTTGTATCTTAAAAATTCCACCGAGCATAATACATTGAGTCGTCTAAATGTATATTTATGAAAACGCAGTCGGTATCACATTGTAATTCATATGAGATGCACGAGTATCTTTGGAAAACAAAAAGTAACGGTCGGAGATCAGATTGTATATTCGATGCCGGAGGGTGGTTAGCGATCCATCGGATGGTAGCGTGCAGCGCGCACGACGGCGCGTGGCCAGCACCCGGGGACGGCGGGGCGCGGCCGGGCGCGCCGGGCTGCCGCTGCACGCGCAGTGAGCAGAGGACCCGGCACCGCCGCCCGGCCTCGTTTGACCTTATTTAATTAGTTCGTTCGTTTTTACTCTTTGAACGTAACGTAGCATATTAAAATGTGTACCGCTTAATTTATTGTTACCATCCATTCAATTGTACGTTAGTTGTTTCAAATCCAACTTTTAGAGTTTGTCGACCTTACCGGTGTGACTCCACATATATCTAAAGTCGATTTTGACCTGAAAAAAATATAATATCAAATACCATTTATGGTTGTATAAAGTAACCTAATCCATATTTCTCCTAAAACCGTATTTAAAGAAAAACAACAGAAGACGGATACGATATTAAATTTTAAGGTCCAAATGAATGTAGCGTTAGGTTTGCCTGGAATCATTTGGAAAGCTCTTTACGAGTATTCACCTTTAGACCGTAGTCATGTTTGATTCCGAATCCGAAACTTGTAAATGATGCTACGAATTCATGAGTTATTTCTGGTTCGGTTCATCAACCTCGACATATTGGTTCTGGTTGGAGATTGTAAATCAGAGTGCATGTATTTGCGGCACATCGTATTTTTTTAAATTTTACAGTATTTCTAAGCTTCAGCTTTGGTCCTAGAGTATCTTATTCCGTTTACTAATATTTCGGTGATTAGCGCCCCAACTAAATATTTATCCTATTTTTCTATTTGGGCGAAATGTTAT
Organism: Grapholita molesta; assembly: GCA_022674325.2. NCBI lineage: Eukaryota > Metazoa > Arthropoda > Insecta > Lepidoptera > Tortricidae > Grapholita > Grapholita molesta. The sequence goes on along the minus strand of CP053124.2, from coordinate 12,460,793 downwards.
TTCCCAACTCAACATTTCGCACTGATTTCATTTCCCAAGTAATGATTTGATAAATTATTATTATGCACATTATTACTTGGGGCTTGATTAAGATGTCAATCATGTCAAATGTATTGTTTGATATACCGTCATTTAGCAACATTGTAAAATCTAACTAGGTTTGTGAGAACGTAAGGTCCAATTGCTGTCCGATTGTATTTCATTATTTGGGTACACTCCTGGGGGCAAACAGGTACCTAATCCTAATTTGGGAAGGCTCTATTTCATTCATTAGAAACGTTTCGTGGCAGACCTTCGTATTGTGATTCTAATCTACTGTCCAGTCCAGTCCAGGTTAAAACTGCGACCCCTCATAAACAATAGGTTTATTGTTCTGCCAGCTCTGTCTTCTGAGGGGTCACAGCTCCAACCGAACCTACAAATCTGCCAGCCTTTTAGATGGCGAACTTTGCAATATAAAAAATTCCGAATGTTATTTGTCAATTTGTTATTTGCCTAAGCAAATCATTTGCTACATAATTATTTACCACATAAAATCACGAAAAATGCAATTTAAAATTATGCCAACGATTGGTTATCCTAATGAAACTGCGGAGAAAAGTTTGTTGCGAAATGAAAGGTCGTAGAAGTATTATAACTTGTTGTTTTTACTATAGTTATTTACATTTAGCAGTACAATTGTGCCATGTTTGGTTAAAAAAATATGAAGACCAAGATTTTTTTCAGCCAAACTTAGCACAGTTACACTACCTACTAACTAGACGTATGTAACTGTAGAAACTTTTTCCGAGAAAAGGCAATACCAACACCTATTTATAAACACATATCAAAGTTTTTACATCAGTTTGATCCTATACCTAGTAATTGTCCAGAATAGTATTTGTTACATGCAAGGTATATAAATAGGTACATAAAGTAAATGATTCAAAATGCAACTTTTAAGTGCATAAAGAGAAGAAAGAAGTAAAAGGATTTATAGATATTTAAGTCGTACTTCTTGGCCTAAATCGTCGTTCCTACTGCTATTTATATCGGAACAGCTGCATTTCTAAAACTGGCTATATATTTATTCAAATTATTATGCGAGAAAATGTAATATAAGCTGCTTAATAACCTCGCTTTAGCATTCAGCGCAGTATACAATTATAGTCGTATAATCTACTGAAAACGCGTAAACTTCATTACACATTTGCATACTGAATTAATGCATTAATCAATGTACAACATGAGTAATATTCGAAAAATTCAATATTCAAAGGATATTGATAACGACAAGCAAAATCAATTATTTGAAGTGACAACTATAACAATACCATTTGTCCACGACGTGGACAGTATAGAAGTCATAAAATTACTAGCTCGTCTATACTCGTATTACACCATCCGCCGATATTCAACGAATATATACACATGATAATATCTTGTTTGTCTCTTCCGTACACGGAACAATGGTATTCCAGACATTTGAGAGGCGTATGCGGAACCAGATCGAGCCAACGCGCAGACAATTTAATTAAATGTAAGGGGTACACTAAGCGGATGCTGCCCCTGTCCGTATCATGGGCCGCGCACAGCGCCCGCCATGGTGTACGGACTATTGAGTTAATGAATTAATGTACTAGGCTATTGGGTGGAAAGGATGGACTGGCTATTGGATAAAAAACCGGACGTCTGCCTAATAAAATGGTATTCAATTTTATTTCCGGCAGACGGTGACTCGCCCTATGCGAGATGGGCCCCCACAAAAAGCGACATGAAAGATGGCTCAAGGGCAACACCGGTGCATAGGGCTAAGGGTAGAGAGGTGTCACTAGACTTTAAACATATAGCCAACTCGCCACTTAGGTTTCCACATCTACCCTCGAGAACGCAGCTCTAGCGACCCCACTCTGGACGGCCGGTGAAGGCAAGCCAGAGGCAGGGGACCTGTCCCACCTGTCCGACAGGGCACCCCAGGGGCACTCAGGTACGTGGAGTCGCTACTCTCCAACAGCTCGCCACAAGCTGCCCTGCGTTGACTGATTGCACTGGAGAAAACCAGTGGGCGATGGGGTCGTCACATCCCTTTTTTTTATTTTTGTTGTCGGAGTGGGGAATGCCTTTACGCATCGTCTCCCCTGACCGCGGGGAAGCCATATTGGGGGGTATGTGGGGCTCGCCGCTCTTGTCTCCTCCTCTGAGGAGAGGAGAGGGTCGTCACATCCCCACGCCTTATGATAATATCTTATTATTGTTGTTTGTTGCTTGCCTTGCCCGTAGTAAGCCCAAGATAGTCATCATTTCAATTAATTTTTTATACTATATAAATTTAAGTCGATATATACGAGTACACCCGCAAGAATTTGTTAAATGTATTTAAATTCGGGATGAACTGAAAACCAGCGCTGTGACAGCCAGTCTGTAACTCAGCAAAGTTAAGGCTGAGTCCATCCCTGTTGTCGCACTGTCTTAGATTTTATTGTTTTGGTATATACATATAAACAAATTACAGTTACTTTTTAATTTGTTGTTTTTTAATTTCTGTGTTGTCTATGTATACTTAGTGTGTGTGGCAATAAAGCATTATTCTATTCTATTCTATCTTACTTAACAGCGTATTGTTATTACTTCAGCGCCATGAGGATAATGCTGGGAAAACTGCCTCGTCCGTGGATAGTCGATGACGCGAAGGACGACGGCTACACCGCGCTCCACTTGGCCGCGCTCAACAACCACGCCGAGGTGGCAGAGCTGCTGGTCTGCGGCGGCGCGCGGCCCGATCTGCAGAACGCGAACCTTCAGACCGCGCTCCACCTGGCGGTCGAGCGACAGCACACGCAGATAGTTCGGCTGCTGGTCTCGCACGGGGCCGACCTCAACATTTGTGACAAGGTACTGGTTATTTGCATACCTGTAGCCTCAACCAAAGTTTATAGTCTAATACACTCGCCGATAAATAAGTGGTGTGACCTAGGAGTAATAATGACTGGAGAACCCATCCGCGTGCGCCAATAAAGACAAAGATATTCTGGCTTTTGTATATCTATAGCTCTATAGTTTTGCTTTACAGGTCATTCTTTATAACATAATATTAGCTTATTCTGTATTAATTACCGCAACTTTGGTTGTAAACCCAAGAAAACTCCAATTGTATTTGTTTGTTCCCCTCCAACATTAACAGTTCGCAAGGGTCCAGTTTGGAGGGGAACAAAAATATGTTACACTATGACAAGGACGGACGAAAATAGTGCCGTCTCTGTCATACCTATGGAAAGTTACATAAGACCATCCCTTTCGATCGTGGTATTATTATTAGCACGCTCCGTCTAGTTAAATGGTATGTCTATGGGTGTGACGTAGCGGCCATAATAAAATTTTGATTCTTAAAATAATTGGCCACTTTTATCCCTTTAACGCCCAAAAGTCACTGTGGTCGTGCGTTCAAGCCTCATCGCGGCTCGATTGTCCTAATGATTCTTGTTAAGAAAAAAATACAAAAAGACTATGTTGTTGGGTGGTCATTTTTGCATTGAAATTTTGAAGTTGCCCTATAAAGGGTTATAGGTAAGTACGGATAGGATGAATCTAGTATATAAAAATAAACTTACGTCCGGTGCACGCAAAAACTTGGTAGGTGTCGCCGCTCAGCTGCTGCCAGCTAAATTAGACCGGCTACGCGATGTTATCTGCTTTACAGAACACGAACCTCCCAACTACCTACCAACTACGATTAGAGGTAATCATAGTATCCCGTTGGAACTGCTGGAGTCGTCTTGGAAGCTAATGTTTCTTCTTTGCTATTTAATTCTACTTGCCTGTATTTTTTATGTAATTCCTCTCGATGCAATTGTTACTAATCTTACCAAACAAGAAAAGGTAGGACAACACCTACTCGAATGCGGGACTTTTTCTCCCCGCTACGAGGGACGAAGTGGCACTTCAGTTCTAGGACATTCGGCGTTGTGTTTTAAGAAAAAAATGTATTTCATTACCGTTACAAGTCAAAAGTAAAATTATGTCAGTTTAGTAAAGGTAATTAAGCATGAAATCTGTATTGAAATTAAATGTTTGCCTTTGTTACATTGTAATAATACATGTAGTTTCTGAAACGATCACCAAATTTATATTTGTAGAATTTTAATATTAAATAATCGTTACACAACTGACATAATTAAACTTTTTATTTGTCGCGCTAATTTAGACATTTTTTTCTGAAAACTTCCATTCAAATGATCGATGACATTGTTATTAGTTATAATAATGGATTAGGTACTTACATAAGATAGATTTTTCATATTGCTGTAGTAATATACGATTTTAAGTTAACATGGTCATTCACATTACAACTATTACTTTCAAACATTCATTCAAAGTAATATACATGGTAACTCTCCCGTTTTAAGTAATAGTTGGATGTATTCATTCCGTCCCTTTCCAATTGTGACATGAACTATATGTAAATAAGAGACGAATAGATTGCGTCTAGTCTGACAATTGCAATAGATAAATTGAATGAGGTAATTGATATAAGTCTTGAGGCTCGAATACCTACACGCAGCGAATTGCATACGCAAACAGTTTGTGAAAAAACTGGCACAAAGACTGTATGGCGTATGCCGTCTATACGACAGTAACTTGCATGCGGAAACGATTTGTTCAAAATTTGCGCAAAGCCTGCATGGCGTCCATAACCGTATGGCCAAAGTCATTTCTGCTGTTTGCCGTGTTTTGACATCTTAAGTTTTAGCCAAGTGACACTACATGCTGTACAAATTTAAATTTGCGCAAGTATGATAGAGCGTCCTTTAAAAATCTACCCGGCTGTTTCGCTCGCCCTTACGATATATGATACATATATAAAATGCAATAAAAACAGTTTTGAAGATTAAATGTCATCTGAAATGTTGGCCATAAAACACGGTGTCTGATTACAAAAGAGTTGATAAAGATTGTTTGCATAGCTAGGTTATGAAATTCATCCCGTCTGATCTATTAATGCTTACCTTTTAATTTTACCCGCACAGAAGTCAATTTTCATTTTATAAATGTGTACAATACAATCGAACGTGTTTCCAGGACGGCGACACGCCGCTGCACGAGGCGCTGCGCCACCACACGCTGCAGCAGCTGCGGCGGCTGCAGGACTCGCGCGACGCGGCGCTGCTGTCCGGCCTGGCGCACGCGCACGACAAGAAGTCCTCCGCGTCCATCGCGTGCTTCCTCGCCGCGCAGGGCGCCGACCTCACCGTCAAGAACAAGAAAGGTGGGTATGGCGGGACGCTGACGGCTAATTACGAAGGATTATTAAAAGCTTTGCAGGGCGTTTGAACAATCATACATTAACTTTAATCATTGTATTATGTTCCAAGTCCAGTCGGAACCATACTTATATATTTTACAAAAACACGTGTTAGGAAGAATAACATAAAGAAAGAAACTGGTCAAGGTTATTAAATTAAAGCAAAGTTATAAACTTATAAGGGCTAAGTATAAGGGTAGGTATAATTTTAAGTTTATGACAGTCGGTAACCCTTCGCCAACTAAATCTAAACAAAAAAATTCAATGGTTCTGCTCCATTTTATTGGTATAAGTTAATTAATGATACGTTTTGTATCAACCTACATATTACATACGCAATCGCCAACGCCATTTAGGATTTCCATCTAGATTCCTATTATGGTTATGATCTAATCACAGGTCAAACCCCTCTCGACCTGTGCCCGGACCCGAACCTGTGCAAGACGCTAACGACGTGCCGCAAGGAAGGCACGGGCGACAGCGACATGACGCCGGACGGCGAGGCGGGCGCGGCGGGCGCGGCGGGCGCGGCGGCGGCGGCGGCGCCCGGCCCCGAGGAGGCGCCGCACGCGGACCCCACGGCGGACGAGTGCCTCGTGTGCTCCGACACCAAGCGGGACACACTGTTCCGTCCGTGCGGACACATCTGCTGCTGCAATGTGTGCGCCGCCAGGGTACGTGTCAAGTTTATATTTTACCCGACAGCAGGGACATATTTTTTTATTGACAAGTTTGTAGCTGTCAATTGTCATCAAGAGCCTTACTATTCATGCCCATGCAAATATGACGTCACGCTACATAGAGTATTCCAAATACCGTTTCGTAATTAATGATTATTTGTCAAGCATTCAATGGTCATTCATGCCACTTAGAATGAAGTTGCGGAATTATCGATCAAAAATAACGCATTTTGACGTGGTGATCAATGATAATTAATTAATTAATAAACAAATACAATGATTATTTACGGACTACTTTATGCCTACCTACCTAGTCCTATAGCCTATAGTAAACTCAATAAGTATAGTGCAAGCAGTGTAGGGACGCCTGGCCAGAATCAGGCGGGCTGTCGATCGCCACATGCAGTCATTCAGCCCAAGTAAGGGTGACAACACTAATTCACTACCAACTTGGCTAGAAGGCCGTGAAATAAGGTAAAACAAATTGATATCGCAGGTGAAGAAGTGTCTAATCTGCCGCGCGGGCGTGACGTCCCGGCAGCGCGTGGGCGAGTGCGTGGTGTGCTCGGAGGCGCCCGCCACCGTGGTGTTCCGGCCCTGCGGCGACGTGTGCGCCTGCGCCGCCTGCGCGCCGCTCATGCGCAAGTGCGTCGAGTGCCGCACGCCGCTGCAGCACGGCTCTGTGGCGCCGCACAACATCGACCGTAAGACCATTGTCGCCGTCGACGTCGGTCCACAGCTACCGAGGCCAAACAGCCCTCCGCATCCGGCCACTGCCAGACAGCCTGCGCAAATTGTAGCTCCGTCTACCCGGGGACCTCCCACGTGCGATCACCTAGACGCGGTCTCCACTTCAGAAATCGTCTACCCAAACGGTTACTGGTTCTGCGATGAATTCGAGCAGCCCACTGTCACTAAAGCTTGCTAATATTTTGAGTTACATGGATCACTTCTCTGACGAATCTTCACATACCGTAATAACTTCTAAAAAACCAGTGTCATAAAATTTTCAGGAAGTGGTACATAGTAGAAAAGCTTCTACGAGCTCGAGAAACTCAATTGAACTTTGTTTTTACAGTAGAAAAGGAGGGCAGCAGCAACCTGGCACAGATTCAAGTGAACACGGGGCCGCCGGCCCCGGCGCAGGCCGCGCCGCACCACATGAACAACGGCTCGCGGCCCGCGCCTCCGCCCCGCGCCTGCGCCCGCCCCGCTCCCGCTGCCGCGCCCGCGCCCGCCGCGCTCGTGGCCTCCCCGCCGCCCGCCGACGTGCAGAAACTGCAGCAGCAGCTGCAGGATATAAAGGAGCAGGTGTGTTTCTCATGAAATCTGTAATATCTGCACCTACGCTTTGTCCGCTCCCACGTGAACTTTGCCCACTGTGCAAAAACAAAACACTATCTTCCTCAATTATAGTTCGCTATATTACATTAGGTACAGCTACAGTCGAATAGGGATTAGCGACCAGGTAGGTATAACAAATTGGGATACGAGGCCAACAATGAATAAAACAGTTCAACTACAATTTATATACAATATTTCATATCATTATAAAATATGGCAGTGTTCGCATGAATTAACATAAAAACAATAGTTTCACAGGACTCGGCCTGGCATATTGAATGAAATGGGATACCTTCGAATCAATTATAAAGAAAATGGAGATAGTTTTTCATCGCTATTCTAAATCTTATTTTTTCTCAAGAATGTTTCTTAGATTTACGTGCCAACTTGGCTGACGAAACTCCTATTTTTGACAATGTGTAGTGTATACTTAGCACACATAATATTTTACGTATAGTTTTAAAATGGCTCATCCGCCTAGCTATACAAACATTTTAAACTGAATTAATATATATTTTTATTGTTATCCACGTTTCTCTGTTGCGTTGCAGACGATGTGCCCGATCTGCCTGGACCGACTCAAGAACATGATCTTCCTGTGCGGACACGGCATGTGCCAGATGTGCGGCGACCGCATCACCGTCTGTCCCATCTGCCGCAAACAGGTCGAGAAACGCATTCTCCTGTACTAGGACCACATAACTTCGCTGGCAATGTGAACCTTATTGAAGCGTCTTAAGGTCGTCGTAAGTTGCAAGATGGTCAACTGGGTTAGTCTTACACGGACGAACTTAAAATGAGCTCATAGTCCAAAACTCAAAATGGCAGAAACACGAAACGACTACTATACTATTAGTCAACGGAGGTAGCCCCTATTTTTGGGTGCTTTGCCCCTACGGGCCGATACAAAACGAACATAACCTAAACCTAGCTATAGGACAGTGGGTTTAATTTTCCGCGTCTGGTGTTTTCGTATGTGACTAATTGTGTTATAGTTATTTTGTGTTTCGGTCATTTTGAGTTATGGACTATGAGCCGATGAAGTCATTTTGTGTTCTGGTCCGTGTGAGACCTAATTGTGCCGTGAGGAGACCAAGAGGCGCTTAAAAAGCTCTATGAACATTACAGCCCACGCAGCGAAGGTATGGTGAACGCGGCATTTCCGAACCGTTTTTTAAATGTTCGCTACAATCTCGCGTGTGATCAGCAATACCATGGCCCTCACTGTTAACCATTTGTAAACTCTATTGCAACGGTATAAGGACTACGGTTGGTCAATTAAGGGTGTTGTCGTTCGATGTGCGAGCGGTCAGCGAACGATTAATATGACTAATCGTCAGATTTGCAATTTACATAATCCGAGTACAAAGGAAACTTGTTGAGTTATAAAAGAGTTTGATATCGCTAATAGTGAATATTCAGGACTGCCAGGACCCTTAAAGAAACAACACCCAGACCTGTGCGACGACCATAAGTGAATGTAAAAGTTAGTTCCATTCTCTGGAGAAGCTATGTTATATGAAGTATAAAATTAATTAAACGAATTAAGTATACCTATATGTATTACAAGGATATATAAGTATATGCGCTGGACGTCCATGTAACTAGAAATAATGAAGATTATATTCGGTTGCCACGAACATTATTCGTGAAACAACACAACTATAATATAATTAAAACTGTCGTGAGCCATGTCACTACTACTTAGTTACAAACGTATAAACTCACGTGTAATTATATCGCACTAGACGACATGTTTCGGGTAAGCTCTGGTAAGCCGAGTTAGGACACATCGCTCGCGTTGAGGGTGTATGGATACACCCTAGCGCGGTATAATTACAAGTGAGATTATCCGTTTGTAACTAAGTAGTAACAGAACTACAATTGTATAGCTGAAATTAATGTTTTTGTCCCAATGTTTCCATCGACCTTTTGGCCGTAAACACTATGTTGAGATGTAATTCAAGTTTGATATACGTGATATAATACGATTTTAGTTACGTTATTTCATATAAAGAATCAAGTTAAATAAAACTACTATAGTTTTCAACTTTCTCCGGATCCAATACATTACATATTTAAGTTATTTATATTTAAATTGTTAAATCAACTCGAACGCACCTGTATTATCATACTAAACAACAACAAAATATGTTATATACATTTGAATAATTGTAACAAAAATTATTTGTTTCAGTTAAATAACAAGAAATCTGTATGGCTTTAGTTTTCTACAGATCCGTTGGACCTTATGAATTATGATAATGTCTGAAAACTAATAATTTTTTAATCAGATCTTCTCAATAAGTATGAAAATCCAGACGCGTTCTAAGCCTTGAGTTAGCTTTACTGTTTACAACGTAGATAGCTATCACTTTATTCTTATTGTTCGGAGCTTAATTAGTTCTAATAGGCTAAGAGTTAGACGTTGAAATACTCGTGGTATACAGTTTTGAAAGCAACTAAACTCGGTGGAAGTAAAGCGGTCCGGTCTGCCCATGAAATAAATGCAGCAGCTTTGAAACTACTAAGCCGGTGTTTGTACACGAGCTGTTAATCGATACGTTTCTAGGGCTATTACAGTCAGCGTCATATAGTTCGTTATAGTCAGTATGGGGTAATATATCGTGCAACGGAACGTTGCCTGAATAGCAGACCGTAGTACATGCAGGCTGGTAACGCCCGCGACATTCGGACATTTGAATAGATTCCCTTCTTTTTAGTTTTTCCTATCATTGAATTAAATCATTGTTGATTCTGATTCAGGTATTGTGGATACTGTTGTTTTGATGGTGATTGTTAATTAGAAATATAAAGTGTACAATTTGTTTGATTGCCTATCTCCCGCCAAACATTGAAGTGTTTAGCTACGGTCTGGTATTCATGGACTAAGGGCAAGTGCAGCTATTCAGGCAACGTTCCGTTACAATCGATACAGATTCTTACGGCTATATAAATAAACATCTGTATCCATATATTTGGCTATACTGACTATACTAATTATATGACGCTGACTGTACATGAGGGCTTATACATTATTATTATTGTTAGTTATTCCTAAAGGAAATTTATTTGAGACTCGGTTTGCTAACTTGCTTCTGATTGTAAGTAATAAGGTTAATAAAACACTAAAAGTTGTTGTTGCTCTCAAAATTGAATGTCATTTCTCGGGGCTAGCTCCTCTGGCTGTTAAGGATGGCTACGTACTCAAATATTTTTATTAGGCATAAGGATTATATATTATTTAAATTGTACCTAGATTTGTAAAAAGGCCATAATGTAAGCTCAACGCGTCGGAAGGACTGATGAAATTGAAATGCATATAGAGTAGATAAAATTAAAACAAATCTCATGTATACTTGCTGCAACACACGTTTTTATTAATGTCAAATTTCTATATGTCTGAGTATAGAAAATAAAGCGACACGCCTAAAACATGTCTCCACGACCCTCGGATTTTTTTTATAAACTAACACCAAAATGTATACTTTTATTTAATTGGACGAACCTGTTAACATTTATACTTTGTGTATTTTTTATTAAAGAATTCTTCATCGTGTCCTCTCCTTGTAGGTGCACATTTTATACACCGTGTATTGTAACTCTTATATTTATGTTATATGTGTGCAATAATGTCTCTGTAATTCTCTATCCAAGATTCTAATTTATTTGTTAAATTAACCTTTTCGACGTCATTGACTTGATATGAAATCAAAACATTTAGTGCTCCACACGCTACAACTTGATATCAAGTTGAGTTCTTGGATCTACGCACTGAGAGGCAAGGTTTATTTTCGCTTCCTTGCAGACACCTTTGACGTGTGACGCACGTCAGATTTTTTGACGTAGCGGCGAAAAGCTTAACAAATATGGCGGGTCGACTATTGTAACTTTCAAACCCCCCATTCCTCGTCTTACACATTGTATCAAATCGACAGTGAAACGCCACTTATTTTAAATGTACCAAGTGACGTGGATTTTCGCCTACCATATTTATATCCCAGATACTAAAAAGTTTGTATGGGACCAAAGTAGGCGTATTAGGCACTGGTCCCACCGCGAGCTAGTAAGCTATGAGCTATCAGAAAGATAATGGCTCCCGTGTAAATAAAAGAGAGAGATATATTTTTATAACTCATCGCCCGGCGATGAACTACGATCGCCCGGCCATGACATATATGTCTCTTTTATTTACACGGGATCGATTATCTTTTGTCCCTTAAAATAGCTGATAGCTCATAGCTTACTAGCTCGCGGTGGGACCAGTGACTTAATTAATTATTTAAGAATTTGCTCCGTAATATTTTAGAATTTACACAATAAGACTGCGCCATTATAATAGAAACGTGGTCACTGGGTGGGAAGTTCTTAAGAATGCTTGGAAAAGTATACAATAAATATATCACCATGGAGACAGATAAAAGGAGATTGAGGAGTATGTGCAACACAGCTATAGTAGATTGAGGAATTCTAGTTTAGAAAGTTTTAATAACCACCTTAGACCCAAGGGGTTTGTTTTTAGCCTTATGCTGCTACAACTGCCAAACTTTTTAAAGCTTTTTAAAACTATCCTAGCAACTCTATTGTGCCTTTCATATCTTATGTTACTTTCGTCGTTATAAAATGCATTTATTACTTTTTGATGTATTCCATAAAGTATTACAACATAATAATATAAATAATCTCATATAAATTTATAGACCATCCTATATGAGTATACAAAATATGATATAAGATTTCAATGTATTTCATTAACCATTGTTAAATAAAAGGAAATTTTAAAACTCGTATTAATTTATTTCTCAAAAGCGGTCTGAAAATTACACAATATAGAGAACTAAACTAAGAGACGTGAAATGTCAAACGAGAACAATAAGTAGCGCTGAATTAGCGGTACCCAGTGACTTTTGCAACAGCAAACATACCATAGTTATTAACCTGAATAGCTAGACACTAGGTCATCTTCTATGGCCTCTTTTAGGTTTCGTTTAGGTTGGTCGTGAGCCTCGAGCAGTGGACTCTCGAAGTGGCGCACGCGCGCTTCGATCATGCGCTGCGTCATGTCGAACAGCCGGAACGAGAGGTGAGAGTCTAGGGCCAGCTCGCTCTCCTCGCAGCGCTTGCAGTTCTTGAAGTACATGGCTGTCATGCCCTCCAGTTCAGGCGAGGTTGCGCAGTACAGCGGCGTGGAGGCGGCGTGAGACTGTCACAACATTTCTTATGAGCAATGTAATTCAAGATTTTATAGCTATGTCCTTACGCCCGGATGAAGTTGTTAAAATAACACATCTAAGGCTTCAAAGCCTGGCCACGACCTCACGCGACGGCGGCTATATGCGAGAACGAAACCCCGACGAGTATCTCGCTATTCGCTATCACCGCTGCGTGATGTTATGGTCAAGCCCTTTAGCACCGTTCTATGTACTTGTATGCCAATAACAACTAACTATAAAGATTATATAACTCCAGCATTGACAGCGTATATAATCGTATTCCCGTAATATATGCAAACGTAATAGCGCGTACGCACGTAGTATTTATCGCGTCATACACGCATTAGGCCTAACTGGCTCTTGGAGGGTAACTTCTTTATTAGTATGTAGTTTCCGCCGCGGTCGCTGCAGAAGGACTACCGCCAATATCGAAATTCGAATATTAACTATTTCCCTTCATTGCGGTAAAAATGCAAATACACTAACGAATGAACAAAGTGGTTCTCAGTAGACCCTTACGACACGTTCTGTGTGCTGAGTTCTGGGCCAATCTGCCGAATCTTACGCCAGATCAGACGCGGTTGGGTCACCTAAATCGTTTACATTACCGTCGTTGCAAATATTTGCTAGGTATTCATATTTGTTGTACCTTAGTCAATGCAATTAACATAACAACTAGAGGACTTTGGCCATTTAATAATTTAATAGAACTTACGATAGTCTTATTAAACGGTTGCATAGTCATGTAGAGCAACTCGTAGACCCACCAGTTGCTGCACAGTTTTGTCTTAATGAACGAGCCGGGAGTGGCACTGAACACACTTCTCTTGGTGTTCATCCATCGGTAGCCAAGATAGTGCATAATTAGGACGCTGCATAACTTCGACACGTTGAACGCCTTGATCGAGGTATATTCGTTTGCCGGAAGCGATAGCATCTCCTCGGTGGGGAGTAGCCTTTTCTCTAAAGACCAATTCACGTACCTTAACAAGAAAAAATCAAATCTTGTATACGTTAAATACGAGTACAATGTATCATTATTTAACGGCCTCCGTCGTGACCCTACCTACGAAGCAGGAGGTTCCCGATTGAATCCTGGCCAGGGCATGTATTTGTGTGTCTCGTCACGATTAGATCTTTGTTCCTGGATATATAAGTAGGTATCGTTGTTTAGTTGATACCTACAACACAAGCCTTACCTACCTTAGTGATATGTTAATGGTTGTCACAAAATATTGATTTATATAATTTAATACCTACTTAGATATAGTCATAATTTAAGTTAAGCTATAATCAAGCGTCTAGTTAGTGTTCTGGCCTTAAGAACTGTAAATAAGGTTTAGATTGGGGATCCGGTCACAGGTCATTTAATAGGTCTTCTTTAGGTAGGTCCCTGCATAATTATTATTTAACCAACCTGTGAGACTCCGAGGTAACTAACACTATACGAGCGTTAGATGATAATAGTTTTTCAATGTTTAGGAGCATGTACAATTGGCTTAAACAATTGACTTGAAATATTGTTTCTAATCCGTCTTCTGTGAGAGTTCGTGGGATACCAAAAACGCCAGCATTTAACAATACAATGTCGATTTTTCTGAAAGGTTAAGGGTTTTCATTAAGTAGGTACCTAATAATTCCATGCATTGTGTTGCGGTGAGGGATGTTGGTTTTATCATCGGTTTACTCACAAAACACTCGGAAAATAGTACATTTCGATACTAGTGAAAAAAATTTTTTTTTCGACGAGGGTGAACGTTGGAGCCCGAGTGAAACGAGAGTGACAATCACCCGAATCTTAAAGAAGTTTTTACACGAGTATCGAACCTAATTTTTCATAGCAAGTGCCTTAAAAAGTGAAATTTACGCACGCGAAGCGTGCAACAAGTGCACTTTTTACGCACTACTTAGGAAAATTATATTATAGTCGTCCATCTCCGTGTAATCCATAACAACTATTTAAGAATCAATTGGTTATTTAGATAGTAGTAAATCCTTTAAGTTCTCGTATTAGCACACACATTCCCATTAATTTAATTTAAGCTCAACAGTCGAACTATCAGTTTTTTTGATGTTGGATTGTAAGTGGAAATATAAACGAAAATGGATGAACACTGTCTGTGGGAAAATATAATTCAATCCTTACTTTCCTTCCGCTACTAGTCGGTCAGTAAATTTTTTTACAGATCGAAGCGATGCCAAGTTGACTTCCCCGATGCTCAGGCGATCTAAGTTCTTACAAACTTTCTTGCTCGCGACATCGGCCGCATAAGTGTTTCTACAAGCCATGAGAACGTGGCAGTCACGCGCGTTGAGACAGCGCGTCATTTCCAGCCCGAGCCCGCCGTTAGCACCCGTGATCAAACAGTACTTGCCTCCCAAGTCAACATCCCGCACAATCTACAATTTAATGATAATTTCATTGCTAGCTATATGCATAACATAAATATAAAAATATCATTTGCTTAAAGTATTTTCCAAAATTAAACAATATGAGTTTTACTATTTTTTCTATTAGATACTAATTTTAGATAATGCCGTAGGTAGTAGTGGCGGCGGGTCATTTTCTTCTTAGACAAGAATAAGCTTTTTCTACACGAGCCCAAATAAAACTGCGGGAAAATTATTTAAGCCGGCTAGAATCGGTTAGTATGGACGCGCCGCCGCTGGTAGCTAGGCACTGTCTCTACATTAACATTACCTCATCCGCTTTTGGCCCAAATATTTTATCATTGGCTTTGTTTATAAGGGTCTGAGCAGAATCCTGAATAAACGTATATGCTTGAGGCACTAACGTTTTTATTTGTCGAAAATCTATGTTCTTGGTGTGCCTAAAACAAATTCAAAGTACAGAAAGTTGATTATAAATTTATAACATTATGTAGCATATAACTGGCATAAAAATCTCATTGCTCTTCAGAGTCACTCAAACAAAATGTTTAATTGTAATTAGAATATCCCACTTCTAATCATCAGCACTAAGGACTCGCAGTAAAAGTGCGTGTGCGTAGTCTGTAGATAGTGGAGATTCAATTTTGTTATTAGCCGTTTCAAAAAGGTAATTTGCTGTTGGTCGTTGCCTCTACCTGTTATTGTGTATACGAATTTCACATTTTTATAAAACCCCAACCCCCTGTGTAGATACAGATCCGTTTTCCCACACCATACCATTTCATGATTTACCGATTGATTTCATGACTTCATGATGAAGCGCTTGGTGGCCTAGCGGTAAGAGCGTGCGACTTGCAATCCGGAGGTCGCGGGTTCGAACCACGGCTTGTACCAATTAGTTTTTCGAAACTTACCAGTCGCGTTTCGGTGAAGGAAATCATCGTGAGGAAACCGGACTAATCCCAATAAGGTCTAGTTTACCCTCGTTTAGTAGGCTGGAACTGTTGGAAGGTCAGGTGGCAGTCGCTTTCGTAAAACTGGTGTCTACGCCAATTCCTGGGATTAGTTGCCAAGCGGACCCCAAGCTCCCATGTGCCGTGGCAAAAAGCCGGGACAACGCGAGGAAGATGACCACTTCATGATTTCTATGTGCCCATAAGGGTACTTTTAAAGTTAATATACGCGGTTAAGTCCCGTTCATGTTTAATAATGCCCATAAGGGCTCCACGATCTCAACAACTTTCTTTGTAACAACGTTGCTATCACGTGTTGAACTGTCGTGCACAATTTAAAATGTTGCAATTAGTTTAGTGATTATTACGACAATTGCTTAGAATTAAATATCAACCCATAATTACTAACCGTATTGCACGAAGAGAATTCCATATCAGCATCGTTAACTAGTCTTTATTTCTAGATTTTATAAGTAAATTATTTACCTACTATTCATTTCAATAATGTGGCTAACTGTCAGGTACTTGATATTTTGTCAATGAATGCTGCCAACAGCTGCCAATGAAAAACAAATGAACTTAAAATAATTTATTATGTTTCATGTAATAACCTTATTTAATATTTGTGTTGCATCTATCTCTTTCTCTAATATCGCGAAATATGTATCACCATCATCATCTTCATATCAGCCGAAGGACCGACCCGATCCAGAGATTTCTTGAAGAGAAGTTTCGACTTCAGACACAATTTTCAGGCTCTCAATGACGATTTCCCGAGATATGTTCGCAATAGGCACGGCCCATGTAAGGCGCATCGCCCATACTGTCACCCGCGTAAGAGTGAATACCGCTGATCTGCTGCATGTAATTTCTCTATCCGAAGTATAAATGATGATCTTATAATATTACAACCAAAAATTAAAAACCGGGGTACCGTCATAATAGAAATTAAACCATTAAGTATCTCCCTCTCTATCGCTCTTGCGTGTACGAACGATAAAGAGACAAACAGACGAAATAATAAAAAACTAGTTCGCGGTAATGCGATATGTATGCGGTATGCCCTGAAATTGAAAAATATGATTAATATGCAGCGTCATGGTGGACAGTCTAGACCACCACGGACTCTCATGTGTCCGCAGTGCTGGAAGGATCCCCCGCCACGCCATCATTAATGATGTCATCCGAAGGGCCCTTGTCAGCGCCAAACTGCCGGTAGTTTTGGAACCCAGCGGT
This sequence comes from Grapholita molesta, assembly GCA_022674325.2. NCBI lineage: Eukaryota > Metazoa > Arthropoda > Insecta > Lepidoptera > Tortricidae > Grapholita > Grapholita molesta. The sequence continues at coordinate 12,443,698 of CP053124.2, read as the reverse complement.
TTGGCCAGAGACGACGGCAAGAAACCCGATGGAATGACGCTGGTGCCTTAGAGTATGGGCCGACCGCTAGTTTGGGACGCTACCTGCGTTGATACTCTGGCACCGACTCATATTCCAAGCACTAAAATTAATGCTGGTGCTGCGGCAACCTCGGCAGAAGACTTCAAACGCCGCAAGTATGTCGCTCTGGGAAGTAGCTACATATTTGCGGCGTTTGGCGCCGAAACTTTGGGGCCGTGGGGTCTAAACGCGCGCCGACTATATAAAGATCTGTCGGTGCGCCTGATAGAGGCCTCGGGTGACCAGGAACTGGCTACTATTTTGCACAGTGGATAGCCATCGCTATCCAGCGTGGGAATACAGTCAGCCTTCTGGGCACCTTGCCCGTTGATTGATACCGATTTGGGCCAAGTTTTTTATCTCTAATTTTGTTTAAGTAGGTAAGTTGTTAGGGTTTTTATTTTCTTTATTATGTTTTTATACTTAATTGTAATTTTAGATAAATAAATGAAATTGTTGAAAAGCAGATGATTGCGAGCGGTACCCTGACAATTGACAACTGTCATTCCCTGGCAACGCTGACAACGGGCTGTCATCTTAATTCATTCATTTATGCATGCAATTGGTGCGAATCGTGCGAAGATTTATTGTTTTGCTACTAAACAACAATGTAATTTAAAAAATAGGAAAGGTTTTAAATTATGTTAGTAAGAATTCAAGTGCTGTTATTATAAAAAAAATAGCTCCTGTGATTGATTTGTACCCTAACACGAATTAAGTGCAACTTGTTTATCGTTTCATGATTGATTTATTTATAATTGAAATCTAAAGCACAAATTAAGATACTTTTGGTTATATGGAAATCACACATTTTTAAAATGAGTACCAGCAAGCGCCGATATTCATCCTCTGAAAGCGACAGTGCCGAAGAAACTCGGAAGAAGGATATTAAGGAACGAGATGAATTCGCAACACGACTGAAAAAACGGGATGAGGAAAGAGTTAAAAAAGTTGCAGAAACTTCTAGTAAAAGATCCTATGAAGAAGCTGCGAAGCGTCTTAAGTTGGAAGCGGAAGACCGGGACAAGTTGCTGCCCAAGCTACGCGTGCAGTCCCGCCGCAAGTATTTAGAAAAAAGAAAGGATGATAAGGTAGTCGAGCTAGAGGCTGACATAGCAGACGATGAGTACCTCTTTGAAGAAAGCACGTACGTATATTTGTTTCTAATTTAATTACAACAGACTAGCAGTCAAATTTTAGTGAATGGTTATGGAGCACTGCAAAAATGAACTGTTTAGAGATGCATGACCTATTGCTTCTTTGATAGTGAAAATATTCCATGGCAACCTAAAAATGATTAAGGTGAGTGCATTAAAACTTTAAATTGTATTTGATTTCAGATTAACAGAAAGAGAAAAGAAGGATAGGGAACATAAAAAGACAATTCTACAGTTAGCTAAGGAACATGAGAAAGCAAGAGAACTGGAAAATGTTCAGAGATACCACATGCCCCGGGATCTGGGAAAGGGGGAGAAAGGTAAACAATGTGATTTTCTTATCTCTTGATTGTTTAGTTTTATTATCCAATTTTAACTTACAGGAATGTAATTGCTTATTCAGTTCTTTGTATGAACCTAATGTAAGTTAGTATGTGATGCAGCTCATGTTCTTATTATCTGCTGATTTCTTATTGTTTCTGCATTTAACACATTAATGTTTATTGAGATTCAGTACTAAATATTATCTAAAATAATGAACTTATTTTCTTATAATACATGAATAGTATGTATTATAAGAAAATATTGAACTATTATGGTGTAATTTTTAATACTATCAGATATCATGATTATATATTATTTGTTTGCAGGAGAGTATGTTGAAGTGGATGAAAATGAGAAGCTTCCTCACTCAGAACAACGCAAGTGGGAACAAGAACAAATCAAGTCAGCCTTCTTCAAGTTTGGTGCGAAAGATGCTAAGGCTCAAGATGAATATGAACTCTTACTTGATGAACAAATTGATTTCATACAAGCCCTGCAGCTGGAAGGCACTAAAGAGAAAAAAGAAGAGAAGGAAAAATCTGAATATCAAAAAATGCGCATGAGTATAGAGGAAACCAAGAAATCACTTCCAGTTTTCCCATTCAAAGAGTCATTGATAGAAGCCATCAAAAACTATCAGATCTTGATTGTGGAAGGTGAAACAGGCTCAGGAAAAACAACACAAATTCCACAATATCTTCATGATGCTGGATTTACAGATGACGGAAAAAAAATTGGATGTACCCAACCAAGAAGAGTTGCAGCTATGTCTGTAGCAGCGAGAGTTGCACAAGAAATGAATGTTAAACTGGGCAATGAAGTTGGATACAGCATCCGCTTTGAAGATTGTACATCAGACAGAACTGTAATAAAATATATGACAGATGGAACACTTCACAGAGAATTCCTGTCAGAACCAGATCTTGCTTCATACAGTGTGATGATTATTGATGAGGCTCATGAACGTACATTACATACTGATATATTATTCGGACTTGTCAAAGACATAACAAGATTTAGACCAGATTTAAAGTTACTTATATCAAGTGCAACCTTAGACGCAGAGAAGTTTTCTAATTTCTTTGATGAAGCACCTATTTTCCGCATACCAGGAAGGAGATTTCCTGTTGATATTTACTATACAAAAGCTCCTGAGGCAGATTATATTGATGCATGTGTAGTGTCAATTTTGCAAATTCATGCCACTCAACCTCTGGGTGATATTCTTGTATTCCTCACTGGACAAGAGGAAATTGAAACCTGTGTGGAAATGTTACAAGAAAGAACTAAAAGACTTGGAAAGAAAATCAGAGAACTGCTCATCCTGCCTGTGTATGCAAACCTTCCAAGTGATATGCAGGCAAAAATATTTGAACAGACACCTGAAGGTGCTCGCAAAGTGGTTCTTGCTACTAACATTGCTGAGACATCACTTACAATTGACAACATTATTTATGTAATAGATCCAGGTTTTGCTAAACAAAACAATTTTAACTCAAAGACTGGTATGGAAAGTTTGATAGTAGTGCCAATTTCAAAGGCATCTGCTAACCAGAGAGCTGGAAGAGCAGGAAGAGTTGCCCCTGGAAAGTGTTTCAGACTCTACACAGCTTGGGCTTACAAATATGAGCTGGAAGATAACACTGTTCCTGAAATCCAGAGAATAAATTTGGGCAATGCTGTCCTAACATTGAAGGCCCTGGGAATCAATGATCTAATCCACTTTGACTTCCTAGATCCTCCTCCGCATGAGACACTGGTGTTGGCATTGGAGCAACTTTATGCCCTTGGAGCTCTTAACCATCATGGGGAACTGACAAAGGCTGGCAGACGAATGGCAGAGTTTCCTACAGATCCAATGCTTGCAAAAATGTTGCTGGCAAGTGAAAAGTAATTGAATTTAATTTTCATTTGACAAAGTTCATGTAATTGAGTAGCAATTTACTAACTTGTATGTTATAATTTTTACAGATACAAATGTTCAGAAGAATTGGTAACAATAGCTGCTATGTTATCTGTGAACAGTTCTGTGTTCTATAGGCCTAAAGACAAGATTATTCATGCAGATACTGCAAGAAAGAACTTCTTTCATCCCTCTGGTGATCATTTGACATTGATGAATGTTTACAACCAGTGGGTTGAATCAGATTACTCAGTACAATGGTGTTATGAGAATTTCATCCAATACCGGTCTATGAAGAGAGCTCGTGATGTGAGGGAGCAGTTAGCAGGTCTAATGGAACGAGTTGAAATTGAGATGGTATCCAGCATCTCTGAAGATTCTAATATTCGAAAAGCAATAACTGCTGGCTATTTTTACCATATAGCAAAATTTTCTAAAGGTGGACATTATAAAACAGTAAAACACAATCAGGTAACTAAATAAGTACTTTTATTATATTACAAGAAATAATTTTGAAACTACTATTAACTAAACTACTTATTTTATACAATTATCATAATTTTGTAACAACTATTTAACTTTAATCAGTAATGAAAATTTGTTTTCTATTTTTCCAGACAGTAATGATTCATCCTAACAGTGCATTATTTGAAGAGCTACCCCGGTGGGTTATCTATCATGAGCTTGTGTTCACATCAAAAGAGTTCATGAGGCAAGTGACAGAAATAGAAAGCAAGTGGTTATTAGAGGTTGCTCCTCACTATTATAAATCAAGAGAATTAGAAGATTCTACTAATAAAAAAATGCCTAAAACTGTTGGTAAATCAGCTAATAGCCAATAAATTGTATATTTATTAAAAATCTGTCACTCTCCCTTTTCTTTCCCAGTCTCCATATCTGGTTGGCTCTGGGCCTTTTGGTCCTCCAACCTCCCCTGTATGTGGATTGGTATTGTCTGGCCAAGCTGGTAGTGGATCTTCTTTTACATTAGGTGCAAACTCAGGTTGATCTCCAAGGTCATTAATTGGAGTAGTTTCCCTCAACTTTTTCCTAAACTCAGCCAATCGTTTTGATTCCGTCTTGGGTTCTTCAGCTTGAGAACTAACTTTAGTGCTTGAAGTGTGTGAATGATTTACGAAGTTTAAAATACTGCAGCCTGTTAAGGAAAAAATAATAAACAAAATTCTAAAATAGGACGTACATAAACTAGATTAACCGTCTGACTGCCACAGCCGGTAACAACCGACAGTTTCAGATCGAATTTACCAGACAGACCTTCGCTTCTAGTAAGTTGTACTACTGCGTGTTTAATAAAATAATTCTAGCGGCCAAAAGGATAATAATCAGTGAGTTACCTCTATGAGACGTTTTAGTTATAATACTGGTAGTAGAACGCAACATATTGTCAGTGGGTATTGGGTATAGAAATGTTTTTGTTTTTAGTTTATTTTACCACAATATTTTTGAGATTACGAAAATACAGAATCAAAACCCAAACCATTTCATTAATCCGTATCTGTGGTCAAAACTGTCAGTCATTTTATTTTTAGTACCCACAAACATGTAGTTTATCTTTTATGTTTTGCACAAGTATTAAACTACTAATAATATATAAAATATTTCAAAATTCCGAACTATTAATAAAAGCATATTAATTTTACTACAGGATTTAATAAATAAAAGTTTATAATTTTTATTACAGTGTTCTAAACGTACGAGCGTCTATTGTCTATGTCCAAATCATATGATCAATGATCGACTGACTGTTTCATTCTTCTATCTCTGGGTAGGAGGATTTACGAACCGCAGGAAAAGCTAAACCCTCAATTAAATCCCATCAAAATGAAGGGAGCCATCTTCAACATCGATTCTGGATATCTGGAGGGTTTGTGCCGTGGGTTCAAGTGTGGAATCCTCAAACAAGCGGACTACTTGAACTTGGTGCAATGCGAAACATTGGAAGGTAACTTTGTTCTTACTTCTAATAAATTATATTTACTTTTTGAACGTCCATTAGAAAAGTATTTTAAATTAGTCGATGTAAAATCTCGATAATCAAGTACTGTAATGTACTTACTTTTACTGACACGCCTAGTCGTGCTTAATTGTTTGTAAACTTGTCAACCACCGAAGGGTATTTTAGGCGAGGAGCACAGCTCCGATTGAAGCAGAATACTTGTACATTTATTTCTTCTTTATTATTTTCGCTTATATGCTTTTGAGAATATTGCAATGTTCAAGGTTCTCTAATGTGGTCATGTGGTCTGACATGACAATTATTTGATATTAGTCAAAATTTATCTTGGCTATAAGCTAAAGTCAGAATATCATGCTGATAAAATGTAGTTCTTAAAGTAGTAAAAATAAAAATAATTTCTTAAATAATTTACTTAGGTAATTTTTTTTGTTAAGTACATATTTACTTATAAATCTTGACTAATTCCAATGCTTCACAATCATAATCATTTAATAAAATATTGACTTTTACTACTTTAAGAATTACATTTTATCAGCATGATGTTCTACTTTAGCTTGTAGACAAAGGTATATTTTGACTATTATCACAGGGTATGTAGTAACTCTGTTTAAAATTCTCCGATGCCCTATGATTATCAATTTGCTTCATGATTTCTAATGCAGTCTGCTGATTTCTCTTAGGAAAGGAATTTGTATGTAACTGTTGATAAATATGATTAAATACATTTATTTACAGAAATTACAATTGTATTATGATAACTACAAGTACTTAACTAGTCACAGTATAAATGATTTAGATCTAAAGTAAATATGAAATGGCTGATATGGAATTTGTGAGCTACATCTTAGACTCTGTTGTCAGTGTCCATCAGGTGTGACTATGCTAATTTTTTATTACCAATTTTAGATTTGAAGCTTCACCTGCAAGGAACAGATTATGGCACTTTCCTGTCCAATGAGCCCAGCCCCCTGGCTGTGTCCACTATTGATGACAAGCTGCGTGAAAAACTCGTTATCGAGTTCACACATCTCAGGAACCACTCTGTGGAGCCGCTGTCCACCTTCCTGGATTTCATTACATACAGCTACATGATTGATAACATCATCCTGTTGATCACTGGTACCCTGCACCAGCGCCCGATTTCTGAGTTGATCCCGAAATGTCACCCTCTAGGCTCCTTTGAGCAGATGGAAGCCATTCATGTAGCTGCTACTCCAGCTGAGCTGTACAATGCTGTCCTGGTGGACACTCCTCTGGCTCCCTTCTTTGTTGACTGCATCAGTGAACAAGATTTGGATGAGATGAACATTGAGATCATCCGTAACACTCTGTACAAGGCTTACTTGGAAGCCTTTTTCGACTTTTGCAAACAGATTGGTGGAACAACTGCTGATGTCATGTGTGAGATATTGGAGGTAAGATTATTTTAACATTAATCTACCAATCATGCAGGAATATTCATTTCTATATGTAAATTTTTCTTAATATTTAAAAGTTTGTATTTTAAACAGCAATGTAATTTTTTTCCCGTAACTACATGTCACATCAATTTACTGATCATTGAACATTACATTAATTATTAAGATTATTTACCTTAATTAAACCAAAAAGATTGTTCTATTTGTAATTACACTTAACTAGTAATTACTAACATTAAATCATTATGGATGACTCATAGTTCGAAGCTGACCGCCGCGCCATCATTATCACAATCAACTCATTTGGCACTGAGCTGTCAAAGGACGACCGCGCCAAGCTGTACCCGCGCTGCGGCAAGCTCAACCCCGACGGCCTGGCCGCGCTGGCGCGCGCTGACGACTACGAGCAAGTCAAGGCTGTGGCCGAATACTACGCCGAGTACCAGGCGTTATTCGAGGGCGCAGGCAACAATGTTGGCGACAAGACTCTTGAGGACAAGTTCTTTGAACATGAGGTAACTATACAATATACTAAACTCTTAACGTTTTATCTTTGACAGTCTCGCATTACGTTCTGCAAATATGGACCCACAAATTGGAATAATGATCAATGACAATAATTATTGCAGCTTAATAGTAGTATAGTAGATTTGTCATGAAACATTTTCTCAGTGTAAGTGGACAACTATTATCTTCGGCCTGCTCAGATTGTTAGCTCTGGATTTTGCTGGGGGGCAGGCATATGGTTATTACTTATTAGTCTACTTTTATTCTGTACATACTATAAAAATAATACTATGTAACATTTGCAGGTGAGCCTCAACGTTCATGCCTTCCTGCAACAGTTCCACTTCGGCGTGTTCTACTCGTACCTGAAGCTGAAGGAGCAGGAGTGCCGCAACATCGTCTGGATCAGCGAGTGCGTCGCTCAGAAACACAGAGCAAAGATCGATAACTACATTCCCATTTTCTAAAAATATTTTCCATGCATTCACGACACTTGTATACATAATGTAAATATAAATGTTGTTTTCAACTACAGCAAGGTCAGACATTTAGTCCGCAAATAATAGCATAAAGTTTACCATTGTTATTTTCAAGTAAGACAATTTTAAAAGTAGGCTATTGTTTAAATTATTACTTGTATTTTAAATAGATATTTATTTTGCATATTTTATAGTACTTATACTTGAATATGCAGTCTAAAATGTATATGAAAGACCTTTATAATGAATAGGCAACTAATTAATATGTAATTTAAAAATGGCCCAATAATAAAGAAGCATTTAGCAGATCCAAGCAGGAAGCTGGAATTATTATTCTGCTGCATTAGATGTACTCCAAAATGGTCTTTACTGCAGAGTAGTTGCCTAACATTAAAAGTTTGAATATGTAATGTTTTAAATCGATTATAAAACTGTATAACTGTTAAAAGTGCGTTTTTATTCAATCCTAATTTACGATTTACACACGTCGTTTACAGAATGTTAATTTTTGCGATTGATGTAATCGAGTACACGTTCGCTGCGCCAGTTAGTTAACATCGCAGTTAACTTGTTGTAGGGTCGATCGGCCCGATAACGCAGTGAACGTGTCAAATATTATTTAGCCTAACTAGGTATAATATCACTTCTAGGACTAAGACTAATCGTACTACACGTCAAACGATATAATAATACTAACGTGTTTTAATTATATGCATATACCTATAGGTATGTGTACCTATATAAAGACGTTAACTAAGTAGACACGCACATTTAAGCACTAAAAATTTGCGCAGCAATTAATAGGCAAGTTAGTATTTTGATTGATTGTAATAAGTACTTAATTTGTAAACAAGTTCAGCCCTAATGGTACAGATGACATGTCTGTGATCTATCTCATTACTTTCTTCAATTCCAGTGGCTGTGATGGAATGAGTTGTGTACTTAGATTTTTTTCTTAGTTAAGAGGGAGGCGGGACTGTAGCAAGCGCCATCTTCGCGGATAACTGAAGTACATGCGAAATTTAACGGTTAAAACGAGTTGACACAGTATCTTATGTCGGAACATAATAGTCAAACAACTCACTTTTATAAGTCGATTATTGCTCGACATGTTTCGCTCCGTAACAAGGAGCATAATCAAGTGCCGTCCGCGTTGGCTGACCGACGAAGTCTGCGGGCCGCAGCTTATGGACGGTCAAATGTAATCGGTAATCAGGAACCAATTTTTCTAAATTTATGTAGCACTTACATGGAATTACCTACCAAAATTTTTAGCATACCTAATTTAAAAGGTGAAATTTATTGTCGCCCTACTAGCGGTGTGTCTAGTATTTCACACTTTTTTCGCAATAAAGTCATAGCTATAAAAAATATGAACACACACGGATATATAACTTTCATGTGGACTTCCGGTTAAGCCTTAAAATGCCGTAGATGTGTTAAGAAATTATTTTTTGTTTTTTGTTCTTTAACATTGTTTAGTGTGTAATATCGATAGCTTATAAATCTTATAATGGAATGATCTAACGCAGTAATGTGCAGCTAAAGAAGAATTGATCTTAAAATGCGTTTCACCACTATTTGGCCAACACCGGCAGTCCTGAGGCCGCGGGCGTCTCGTGGCTTTTTGTAAAGTCCAGGCCCGATACCACGAATATCGAAGTTCGTAGGTACTCTTACTCCAATGAAGGCGTCATGAGAGTGACAGAGACAATCGTCCGAAATTTACGAATATCGTTTTTCGCGGTAGGGCCGAGTTACTACTTTACAAAACGCAAGGTCAACGACCGACCAACGTCAATCTCTAAGAGCAAACTTAATAATATGGTTACTTATATACAGGGCGTATTTATTGACATTATTTTATTTAGTACAAAATAATCCTTATGATAGTTTATGATGAAGCTTTTCGATCGGTAGAAAGCTAAAGAATGTTTTTTTTCTCTCATGTAGCGGGTTCGATTTCCGGCTAAACCGTGTACCTAATTATTGAAAAATCTATGAATGCAGTTAAATGTTCCACGTACAAAATTAAGGTACTTTCTTTCCATGTGAATTATTAGCCGTGGTCCATCCTGTATGTGTTACATAACATGACATTGGCAATATCATTGATTGATATTATATTGATGGAAGCCATTTTTTTTAAAGAACTTTTACGTAACTTTCACAAAAGTAAATATTGTCGGACACATACAGAATGCCTGCGCCATATCCATATTCTAATATTCAGTGTTACAATATGATACGTTTTTTCATTCTAACAAACAGCTCGCAAGGTACTCAACAATTATTCATCGAGATGTATACAAACGTGTCAATTCCGACGCACGATTTAACTGACCAGGGGCCAATTGCATAACAAAGTACAAGCTAATATTATTAGCGGTTTTGGTTGTAACTTGTACTTTTATGTTGCATAATAAAGTACAAGCTACAATATACAAGTATCGAAATTACAAGCTAATAATATTAGTAACTCGACTTGTAATTTATAATTTTTTGTTGCATAAAGTAGCAGTAATGAAGTACAAGTTGCAAAATATTAGTACTAATAACTCATATAATTAGTGAATTTTACTAGTTTCTGTTGCAAAATATAAGCGAAAACACAAATTATTAGAACAAACTTGTAATTATTTCTACGTACGTCAGGGGCACCATATTTTTAAAATATTAGTATTCTAATGATGAACAGTTAAACAGTTATATCAAAATTAACCATTTATTTAAAATCAAAACCCACATTTTAAATGTTCGCTGTTTTCTGTGTGTAATGTTCGTTGAAAAACGTTTGTATGTGCTGAAAAACTTCTTAAAAGCGCTGGTGGTCTAGCGGTAACAACGTGCGACTTGCGAATGAGATTTTCGGAACTTAAGTACGAAATATCGTTTTGATATTCACCAGTCGCTTTTCGATGAATAAAAACATCGTGAGGAAACCGAATTAATCCCAATGAGGCCTAGTTTACCCTCAGGGTTAGAAGGTCAGATGACAGTCGCTTTGGTAAAAACTAGTGCCTACGCCAAATCTTGGAATTAATTGACGAGCGGACCCCAGGCTCCCATGAGCCGTGGCAAAACGCGAGGAAGATGATGTTTGTACTGGAAAACTTCAATTATATTTTGTTAAATAGCTGCCGCCGAAAATATGTCAATATTCAGTATTCAAATTGCCGCCAAATGTTACTTTTTTAGAAAAAAAACATGAACTAGGCAAATGTTTTACTCATTCAGCCAACAAGTTTACTAATGATTTGTATAATTTGCTGATAGTATTAGCACCAATGTTACAAGTTCCAAAAAATATATTATGCAACAGAATATATTAGTACTAGTAATTTGAAATCTTATAACTTGTAGTTTAGAAATATTATGGCAATTTATGCAACAGGAATATTCTTGTATTATTAGTAAAACCAAAAATGGTTATGAAACATAAATAAGTACGACTTGTAAATCATTGACTTGTAACTAGTATTATTTCCTAGTATTATTAGTAAACTTTTGCAATAGGCCCCCATGCACCAAAACCTGCTTGAGTTCGGCCAGTTTTCAGTGCCAAGGCACGCTCAAGCACCGATCCACCCTCTACATCATCCTGATAATCTAACTCGATGCATCCCAGGGACTTTGCTCGCAACCACTCTGGAGTAGGTACCATTTCACTTTCGGCTTGTAGACATTTTAGCTTAAATGCATTAAATTTTCAAGTTCGGTTAGGTTAGAATTATTTTAAAATTTATCACATGATAACATGGATAACAAATTATAACATATAAATATATAATTTTTTGACATCTGACCAAATTCCCTGCCTACGCGATGGCGCTTGACATACCTACACTAATTAATTTTAATAAAATGAAATGGGGTGTCCATGTATCCAGTGGTTATTAATTTGAATGATATATTATTAGGTAGTGAATTAAATTCTTAGAATCTCATGTAGTGGATTCCATTCAGGACATTAATTTCAACTCCTGATTAAAATTCACCATGTATAGTTTTAAGGGAAGAGTTTCTTATGGTTTTAAAAAGATGTTATTTATTCTTTATTAAGTAGATTTATTTGCTCATTAATTATATCTGTTGTAAGTCCACTGTGCACTAAAATTTCTTTTGGCCTGTCTAACAATAAACTGGCATGTGCTTTCCAGAAGTTGTCCTTGAGCATATCATCATGGACATCAACAATCACAGATTTCTGTGTGCCCTCATGATGGTTTACCCTCACAACTTTTCTTAGCAATATAGTGCCCCTCTTCATTATTTCTGGTTCATTGTTATAGTTTATATTGAAGTCTTTGAAAAGAATTTCATTTTTGTCTGCAGACACTGTGCCACACAAGCGCTTTTCTGCCTGAAACAATTGAAGTTTTACAAATTAATTAAAGTAAACGTAAAGTACACATTACATTACAAATAATTGTTTCAACATCAATCTATCTGCTGCTGGAGCAATCTCAAAACTCCCAGTGATGTGCAAGGTAACCAGTTCTGTCCATCTAATTTGTGGACATGTGTTAGATTTACATAAAGTTTCCTTATCACTTTACTTGTTGAAGTGTTTGTCTACTATTTCTTTATGTTATTAGGGCTTGTTTTTTTATGGTTTTCTTAAATCATATAATATTTAGGATCATAATTACCTCACTTGGTGTAAGATTTCCTTTTAGAACTAGGTTCCAGAATGTTGTGTTGTAAAGATTGTTAATGTGCACATCTGCTTGTCTCCACTTCATGTAATCAATTAAATTTTGGTCTGAAGGATATAAGACCAAACGGCCATCAAAAGTTGGTGGATACTGTAGTTTTTCATCCCCAAAAAACTTGTTCCAGTAATAGACGTAAGAAGATGAAAACTTGCTGTTAACCACAGTTAAAAGTTTAGCTCCACGTCGCTTGTAAAGATTTGCTTGTTTTCTAAAAACAAACGAGTATTCATCACTTTGACCGAATCCCATTAATATCTCGTTAAAGTCTTTCATTACTCGGAACGCCACATAATTCATGAGCCTAAGTGCCCTTATATCATTAGGTTTTTGAAACTGATGATCATCTGAAAACTTGTGAAAACACTTGCCGTCTAGCCTTACGACAATCCAGGAATTTGGTAGCAATGTATCATCTAGTTCGAACTTTTTAACATATTCAAATGAACTTTTAGCCATTGTTTTATTAATTACAATACAATCGGATTTCAGTAAAGTTTTTGCGAGCCTTTCTAATTTAAAAAGCATCTCGCGGTGCATCAGCCACGTTCATCTGACAGTGACAGGATGACAGATAGCGGATGGAAAATGGAAATATACGTTCGTAATTCGTAAAGTGTAAACCTTGTAATTTTATCTTTATTTTTTTAATTTCGCAAATAAAAAATGCTGTTCTTTTTAAAATTTTGAAACGTGATATCTTTAAATCAAATAAGTATTTATATTCAAATTTATTTTTAATTTATTATATTCGTCATTGTGAACCAATTTTGTTACAAAATGTAATATACGTGTCTACATCCCTAAGAGCGTTTAGTAACAAATAATTCTTAGTTATGATATAATTGTAGTTATCTATATATATAAATCTCAAAGTCCTGACTGACTGACTGACTCACTTAAATCAACGCACAGCCCAAACCGCTGGGTCTAAAGTTTCCAAACTCGGCACACAGGTTCCTTATAAGGTCTAGGGGTGCACTAAGAAAGGATTTTTAAAAATTCACCCTCTAAGGGGGTGAAATGGGGGTCCAAAGTTTGTATGGGGATTTATGATTAGTTACACCAATTAATTTGAAACTTCACAATAGTATTCCTAACGACAAATGAGTAAACACGTGTTTCAGCATTTTTGAGAATTCAACCCCTAATAGGAGAAAATGTGGTTTAAAAAGTCTGAAAAACGACATGTGTATGTTTCCTATGGTTAATCGGGTCACTGTTGACAAAAACAACAACGGTTTTAAAATATGTGCACTAAAAAAGTATTTTTCAAAAAGAGGGTAAGTATATAAAAAAAGAATTACATTTCACACTCTTCACAGTAGTACTTAATAAGGAACAAGATGAGTAATTTCAGCGTCACTTGATATGAAATGAGATGAGCGTTTTTTAATCGCTTATGGGGTTGGAATGTAGGTACAGTCATACGCAAATGAAGGTGTCAAAAGTCCGTATTGCCTTTAAATAAAGATGTGCTACACTGCACAAATGTGCAGTCGTTTGTAGACGTTTCATATACTTAATAGGCATAAAAAATTGGCTAAGTTCGAGTCAGACTCGCGCGCGAAGAGTTCCGTATCATTGGTAAATAAAACAGTTTTTTATGGTAACACTTTTCATAAGATATAGCCGTCAGACAGACAGACAGACCGACGTTTTAAGTCTAAGCAATAAGGTTCCGTTCTTACAATTTGGGTACGGAATCCTAAGAAAGCGAAGTTTTACGGGAAAGTGGTTTATATATTATATAACTCAAAGGTGATTGACTGACTGACATAGTGATTTATCAATGCACAGCCCAAACCACTGGACGGATCGGGCTGAAATTTGGCATGCAGGTAGATGTTATGACGTAGGCATCCGCTAAGAAAGGATTTTAATCAATTCTACCCCCAAGGGGATAAAATAGGGGATGAAAGTTTGTATGAAACTTTGTCAATTTTAAACTGATCGGGCTGAGACTTTGCATGAATAAAGATACTATGACGTATACATACGTAGTCTTGAACGATAGTGTGCTCAAAATAACTTGAATACTTCTTAACGCGAGCGAAGCCGCGGGAAAAAGCTAGTAATTAATAAATTAGGAAACCTGTCATGGATTAATAGTACATTACATCAGAGACCGGAAAATGAGGCCTCACTATCACTATCCGTTTTCACGACGAGACATGTATAGTGCTTTTCGCAAACATACAATGAAATAAAAGAAATGCTTCAAAAATAGTACATTACATCAGAGGCCGGGAAAATGAGGATTTCCGACCAAGTGGGTATATACGGCCGAGCGAGCGTGCGAGCGAGGCCAGATAATGATACGAGGCCGGCAATCCGTTTTCACGACGAAATGCTTCAAAAAATGAAATTTGCAAAATCACAACTAACAATGAAATCGAAATGTATTAAAAATTAACTCAGCTGTTGCCATGACACCCGCCATCTTTGCCTCTGCATGGATAATCGTCGAAAAAAAGTTACTTTGGTAGGTTTTACACTAGTAAAAGTTACTTTTGGTAGCATAAGAAAAGGACATGATTTGGTATGGAAGATTATAAAAACGAATACTATACTGATTTTAATGATTATATATTTAAAATTACATACTTAGCATTTCAATCATGGCAATATTTAATTTGTGGACAGTACAGTCAGCGTCATATAGTTGGTAGCATCCAAAGTAGTCAAATAGTTCGGTACACCATACAAATTCTATGGTGTACCGAACTTTATGAGTACTTTGGATGCTACCAACTATATGACGTTGACTGTACCAGCGTAATGCAAAATTATATAGAAAGATTAGTATTACCAGAACAATGGGAAAAGTACCACATAAAGTCGGGGGTCTAGGTTAACATCAATGATTCTATGTATTTAATTATATAGCAAATATAAAACATAAAATATATTTCTATAACATATCATTATTTTTGAGAAACTATACACAAATCTTATAAAACTATGGAAAATAAATATTATAGTTGACATTCCAACTTCATGAGTAGTTATATATGATTTCTAACTACATAAGAAGTTTATTGACCTCTTCTGGTGTCCTTTTAACAATATCTTGTGGGTTCTCATAACCATTGACAGGGTTGTAAACAGCTTGATACAACTGCCCATAAATAGCTATGATAACTTCAAAGGATCTTTTTTTTACAAACAACTTATGATTGTGACTCAGAAGTAAATTCAATTGTGGTAGGGTGTAGATCTCTGGAGAAACTATAAACATATCAAATTTACTCAGGAACATTTTTAATGTGGCCGTGTCCATGCCTGGAATAGCTGAAATGGGACCACTTATTTTTTCCTGCAGAATAGTATAAATGGGGCCCAGATTTAAGTTTGCCACAAGGAAGCTTGCTTGTTCTGAAGTCAAGGTGTCTATTTGGGCTTCTGACTGAGCTTGCAGCCTTTCATTGTATTCATCCATAATAGTATGAAGTGACAAGGTACATTGTATGTGGTAAATGCAGTTCAAGGTGTACACCGACATGTCAGATGAGCTAAGATGACAGGCTGTTTCATTGATAGCATGCAGCAAGGGGTCCAGAATATGGGTTGTTATAATTTTTTTATCCAAATTATTTATGTTATGTGTGGAATTCATTATAGCTAATAAATCTCTCAAGAAACTCACTAGACTTGTGACAACTACAGAGGGATTTAGGTCTGAGGGTGGAGCTTTGACACCATGGCTCAGTTCTTTCTGTATCTTGCTATCCAAAGTGATCACAAATACCCCCTCACTTTTCTGCAGCAATTCTGTAAAGGTATTAATTAAGTGGCCCTTGGGCATGATAGCCTGAATGACCTCCTTATAGTAGTTTATTAAATTAGATATAGACCACAGAACCAATGGGTCCTTATCTGGTTTTAGTATGAGCTCTGCTCTTACTTTTAATAAGGGACATAATGCTTCTGTAATGGTTGTCAACGCCAGAGTTATTTGATCATTTTTATCTGGCAAGTCGCAATCTTTTAGCAATATTGCAAGATTTTCTTTTTCTATGGGTATGATTTGATAGACCCAAGTTAAAATATCTCCAATATACCTCTTTGCATCATTGGCATAAAACTCTATAGGTTTGGAGCCACTGTCTGCTCCCTTGGTAAGAGCATCTATAAACAATTGCACAATAGTTGCTTTCCTGGCAGTGCAGTATTCATCTAATATGTTTGAGAAGAGAACTTGTCTGTTTTGGAGTTTAGCCAATGCCTTGGGCACTAGTGCATTGTTAGGAGAGTCAATACTGCGACAAGCTCCTATTGTCCAGTGGTACAGTTTCTCAATGGCCACCTCCTGTTGGATGCCTGTTATTTCCATGATGTCAAAAGCTGAAGTCTGATACCAGCATTTGACCAGTGTTTTGCAATTATCGGTAAGCTTCTCAATCTGAGCTAAGGTTCCAAAAAAGTCTGATGTGAGTGGTGTCTTCACAGACACATTGTAGATGTAATCATTCTGTTCAGTAGATATGTTAAAATTCTTGACAAATGCATCTACCCATACTAGTTTCTTTTCAGTTTTCTTTCTTTCATCTTTCAATTTAGTAGTTTGTGCAATTAAGTGGTGTGTTTTGGTTTTTGAATCATGTAACTTGTTGGACATATCTCTAACTGATGAATCTAAAGCACTTAGAGAGTCTAGCAGTACCTGTAGTTTTTCGCTTACTTTATTGTACTCGATTGAAATAGTTTTCTTCACTAACATATCCCGTTTTTCTATTTCATTTACAAGCATCCGTCTGGTATTGGAGGAATTTGAAGTACAGAGTCCAGATATTGTATTAAGAGCCTCACTGTTATCAGTCAGTATATGACTATCAAAGATCTTATTGATTCGTTTTCTTACAGGATTATTATAGATGGGCTCCATCTTGCTAATGGCGGTATATATTTTTTAGGAAACAATAAACCCACTACTGTATTATTGACATTAATGTACATACACAATTACACATCAAAGGAAACGAAACGAATGTCAACAAAACTTGACAGAGGCGCTACCGCGAAAGACGATATTCGTAAATTTCGGACGATTGTCTCTGTTACTCTCGTGATGCCTTGATTGGAGTAAAAGAGACAGATGTCCGAAATATACGAACTTCTATGTTCGCGGTACCGCTCCAGTTCACAGTCTTGACACGACACGTACAACGTAGAAAGTATGTAGTATAGACTAGACATACCATTTAACTAGACGGCTGACGAAGCGTGCTAATAATAATACCACGATCGAAAGGGATGCTATAATGTAACTTTCTATAGGTATGGCAGAAACGGCGCTATTTAAGTCCGTCCTTGTCATAGTCTCACATATTTTTGTTCCCCTCCAAACTGGACCCTTCAGAACGTCTAGTTAAGTGGTTCTTCTTCTTTAAAAAAAATATGGCTTCCATCAATAAATCAATCGATGATTTCGCCAGTGTCAAGTAGTATAACAAATAAGTATAATAACATATAAGTTTGCCCTTAGAGCATGACGTTGTTCGGTAGTAGGCCTTGCATTTTGTAAAGTGGTAGCTGGACTTTACAGAAAGCTAAGAGGCGGCCGTGACCCCGGGATTGCCGGGTGATGACCAAAAATAGTGGTGAAACACGTTTTGAAATTTATTCTTCATTAGCTGCACAATTCTGCGTTAGATCACTGCATAATACGCTATCAATATTACACACTAAACTACGTTTGAACAAAAAACAAAAAAATATATTTTCAAGACGACTTCGCTATTTTGAGGTTCAACCGTCAATCCTAGTTAAGTGGTTAATGTCTATTATCATCAGTGATCGGCACTATGGGTGCAAAACTTTTACGAAACTCGTTAAGCGGACGTAAAACAGTGTATAGAGCCAGAAATAACAATTATATTCTTACTCACAAATATTGTCATATCGAGATTCCGATATACAATTAAATTGGACATTAATTTGCCAAAGTTATTCGTATTTTTCTTGATGGTAAGTATTGCCATACCTTAGTTTAACAAGTTTTGTTAAAGTTTTGCACCGTTAGTGCCGATCACTGATTATCATTTATTATATTCAACTTTTATCTTACCTTACCCCTTCATTGTAATCATTTTTCAAATTTCGGATTTAGCCTTGGCTGAATGTGTCAGTATCCAGTCAGTATCTAAGGAGAGCGGCACTTAATAAAAAAAAAATCACATCTACATTTATTTTGACATGTTTTTTTTTTGGCGGGAACGTTAAAAAGAATAGGCGCGCTTTTGAAATTAAATTTTGTAAATTAGTTTTAAATTCTAGATTTGTACATTTCTTTGTATATTTCTTATGTAAAATAGTCTATATAGTGTTAGTTTTGTACATATTACGTTAGTGCGTTTCCCCATAATGGGGAAGCGCACGGGGCGTAGCGGCCGTAAACGATCGCGAGTTACGGGTGAGTCTCTTACAGAAGGAATAGATCAGGACTTACCTTCTTCATCATCATCGACGACTTCATATTCTGATGCTGAAAATAATGATCGTCCACTAGCGAAGAAAAGAGAAAAGGATAAGTACACACCTTATAAAGCAGGAAATTATAACAGATTTTATGACGAAAACTCGCAGAAGAAAGATTTTATTGTCTTCCTCAATCGCGAAGAAGATAACACTAAAATTACAGATAAGGATAGGTTGGCCATATCTAATGGCATCAGAAAACATTGTGTTTCAGGTGTAATGCATCTGAGGTCAATTAATGCATTCAAAATTGGTATAACTTTCGACCTCCCTAACAACGCTAATGTTTTTCTTAAGAACGAAAAGCTCCTAAACGAATTGAGGATGGTTGGTTCAATACCGGCTGCCGAAACAGAAGCCACTGGGGTTCTCACATCTGTACCTTGCGATTATTCCAATAAAAATCTTTCAGCTTATTGCTTCTAGTAAAAAAGTTATTAGTGTGAGACGTTTCATGCGACGGGTAAAAGACGCTCAAGGTGTCGTTTCCTTTCTTCCAACACAGACAGTTGCTGTTACATTTGCTTCAACGCAGCTCCCCGAGTATGTTACTTTAGACCACTGGAGACATGAGGTAGGAGTTTATGTTCCTCCTGTTAAACAGTGCCTGAAGTGCATGAAATTCAACCACATTGCTAAATTTTGTAAAAACAATGAAACTTGCTCAATTTGCTCAGGCAACCATAATTTTAAACAATGTGACAAGTCCAAAACTCAATGTGCTAACTGTGGCGGTGACCATATTGCAATTTCTACCACATGTCCACTTAAAAAACAAAAACTAGAAGAGAACAAAATAAAAGCAAAAATGCAAGATATTCTGATCTTTTAGTGCAGCTCAATTTCCACAGCTAAATTCAAAATACATTGATACTCAAATATCCAATTTAATTAAATCTGACAAATTTATGAATTTATTAGTTGAAGCAATGCTTGAAATATGTTCAAAACCTGATGTGCCAAAAATTCTAAAAGCATTAGAGAAATTTTAGATAACACTTTTAAGAAAAAACACCTTAACCTTTTTATGGATACATTACATATAGTGCAATGGAATGCTCAAAGTTTAATTAGTAATAGGCTAGTTTTAACAAAATTTTTATATGATAACAACATACATATTGCCATAATCTCTGAAACATGGTTGAAACCACATCAATTTTTCTATCAAAGGGTACAATATTATTAGAAATGATTGTGGGAACAACCACAATGGTGTTGCAATTTTAATTCATAATATTATAACACATTCTCAAATTACAACTCATTTTGATAGTTCTTTACAAAATGTTTGTGTGAAAATCAAAATTAATAACAATGAATTAAGTGTCGTTAGTTTTTACAGTCCATCTAATACAAATCCACCATTTAATAAAAATAATCTAGACGTTTTGCTTAAGTTCATTCCTAAACCTATGATATTTGGAGGCGATTTTAATGCTCATCACATGTCTTGGGGATGTGTCGACACCCTGCCTCGAGGTAAGGATGTTTTAGATGTTATTGATGAAAATGATCTTGTTCTTTTGAATAATGGCAGTCCCACTACAATTGGTTCTTCATCTTGGCGAGCTAATGCTCTTGATTTAACTTTAGTTTCTCCATCTTTGGCACTTTCATGTGATTGGTCTGTTTATGATTATCCTCTGGGTAGCAGTTATCACTTGCCTGTAATTATAAATTTGGTTGTTGGAAATGAAAGTAATCTACAGAATAATATACAATGCAATAATGTACATTTACCATTTCAGCATAATTACAAATTAGTTAATTGGAAAATATATAGTCAATTAATGGATTCAAATTTAAAAATATTGACTTTAATGCTATGTCTCCACCAGAATCCTACAATTTGTTTTGTAACATAATACATTCTGTTGCTGAACAGTCAATTCCACAGTCTACCTCCACTAATAAATGTAATAATATTGCTAAACCTTGTTTACCAAAACATTCTAAGTGTCCTAGTTTACCCTGGTGGAACTCAAAGTGTTCAGAAGCTGTTCAAAACTCAAAGAATGCTTATATATATTTTAAAAACAACCCTTCTGAGGATAATTATATTGAATTTAAGAGATTGCGAGCTTTAAAAACTAATACTTAAAACAGAAAACCAACAGCTGGATGGAATTGTGCAACTCATTTAATAGATGTACCTCATTGTCATTGGTATGGAAGTACATGCGTAAATTTAATAAATCATTTACTCTTAATAATTCTCTTGATGATAGTTGGATTCCAGATTTTATATGTAAATACACTCCTGACTTTGTTTTGAATGAGCCGTTAAATTATAATAAAACTGATAATATTGGAAATAATTATTTGACTGATCCATTTTCGTATCAAGAACTCCATTCTGCGTTGTTTTCTAGAAGAGATACATCCCATGGTCTAGATGGGATTCCATATATACTTTTAAAAAATTAACCCCAAATTGTCTCATAATCTTTTAAACTTACTTAATCGTATGTGGAAGGAAAACTTTATACCTGAGGAATGGAAAACTGATTGTTTGGTTCCAGTTTTAAAACCTGGTAAAGATAAATTGTTGCCGGATTCGTATCGACCCATAGCTCTTACGTCTTGTATTGGAAAGATATTTGAACAGCTTTTAAAACAACGCCTAGAATTTTATGTAGAACAAAATGGTCTTTTACCTTACAACCAATTTGGTTTTCGCAGAGGTCGGTCTTCTCGTGAAAGCATTTGTCAGCTAGTATTAGATGCTCAACACAGTCTGTATAATAATCAATATCTTTTATGCGTTTTCTTTGATATTGCTGGTGCTTTTAACAGTGTTAATATTTCGGTTCTTTGTAACGAGTTGTCAGTGATAGGGATACCTGGGCAATTAATAAACTGGATACAAGCATTTTTGACCAATAGAAAAGTATTTGTTAAATTTAATAATCATTTATATGGTCCAAGATGCTCGTCGTTAGGAGTATGTCAAGGAGGAATTCTGTCTCCATTAATATTTATCTTATATATTAGACGATTGAATCTTATTTTGGGATCGAATGTAAAAACTTACAATATGCAGATGACTTAGTAGTTTATACATCTGGAATGGATTTAAGTCAATTAGCTTCTACTGTAAATAACGCACTTTCCAGTTTATATAAATACTTTTCATACCTTAATTTAGATGTTAATCCTACTAAATCAAAAGTCTTCATTTTCGGTCGTAAATGTGTAGCTACACCTAATATTTTGTATAACAGAATTCCATTGCCTATATATAGTGAAGTAAAATTTTTGGGTGTAACTTTTACTCCAAAACTCTCATGGACAAAATACATTAATAATATAACAACAAAAGCAAACAAGGCTTATAATGTATTAAAATCTGTTTGCGGGACTACTTGGGGAGCAGATCCCAAAATATTGTTAGTGTTATACAAATCTCTTGTTCGTAGTCACTTTGAATATGGTTTTCTTTGTTTTGCTGGAGATAGTAAATTAGTGAATAGTTTGGACAAAATACAAAATAAATGTATGCGCACAATACTAGGTGCCTTTAAAACTAGTCCTATTGCTGCCTTGCAAATCGAAACAAAACTGCCACCCATTAGTGTTCGATTCCGTTATTTGAAAGAAAGATTTATCTTGAAGCTTCATAGTTTGCCTAATAATGATCTTCTTACCAATTTAATTGCTTCTCAATCTGCTCCTTATAAGCAACATATGTTTATTTTGCAAGATTTTTCTTGCTTTTTCATTCTCTTGAAGAGTTTAATATACATTTGAACGATGATGTTCTTCCTTGTTATGCAGGCACATTCCAAAGTAAATATGCCGCAATGAATATTGTAATTGATTCAAGCTTGTCTTCTAAGGAGGAAGTTTATCTGTTATTGTCAGAATGGACTAATTATAAATTTATTTATACTGATGGGTCCAAAAATAATGATGCTGTATCTTTTGCAATTTACCAGACCGAAATCAATAAGGAGTGGGATACAAAATTAATAAATATGATAACATCTTAACTGCTGAAGCAACAGCCATCCTTTTGCTTTAAAACATATTATGGAAAGAAATCAGTTGAACAAAAATTGGGTAATAGTCAGTGATAGTATGAGTGTCTTAAAAAGTTTGTCAAGTAACAAAATGAATGCTAACATTAACTACCTGATTTTTACTATTAAAGAATTATGGTGGAAGTTATCCTTAACTGACACTGTAGTACAATTCGTTTGGGTACCTTCGCATATAGGAGTCTTAGGTAATGAAAATGCAGATTTTTAGCCAGAACCATTGTTAATATTTCTGATTCATGCTCAAGTTTAACCATCAAGGAGTTGGATGTCGCTTTGCCGTATACGGATATGATATCTAATCTTAAAAGCGCATGATTAGTAATTGGGGAAAACATTGGTATTTTTGTAGAGAAGTTGAAAATAAAGCTCATATATATTCTTTGTTAGACGTTCCTGTTAATAGTACGCCATGGTTCTGCAAGCTTAAACATTTTGTTCATAGAAATTTCTATACTATAATCAATCGAATGCGCATTGGTCATTATTGCCTAAATTTTCATCTTCATCGAAAAAATATAGTTTCTTCTCCTTATTGTGATCGTTGTCAAATGAATGAAGTTCAGTCTCTCGACCACATCATTTTCGTTTGCCCGTCCTTCGGCATTCAGCGCCTTGTGCTGATGGATGAGCTGCTTAATATTTATGAGGCATCTAATATAATCCCGCTGTCAGTACCAGATTTGCTAAGAGAGCCTACCACGTATATGTCTTTGTATAAATTTGTACATAACACCATAAATAAGTTGTAAATATTTTAATACAATTTTTTAATTTTAGGTTCTTAATGCAGATAACATATAAATGTAAATTGTATATATTTAAAATAAATCTAAATATCGCTACTAGAATATTTCAGGATTGTACTGTTTGGAAAGGACAATAATTAAACTGGATTATGAGATTGAACGTACGGTTTTGACTTAATTAATGGATGATACATACATACTGAAATTGTATAAGAAAATAAAAGTAACTGAAGACATTGAACTCGGATTTGACCTAATATGAATAGTACTTACTGAAGACGTTGACCGGATTGAACTTATGAAAAAGAAAACAAACTACTTATGACAAGGCAGTATGGCTTAGAGCTTTAGCCTGTCCAGATGGACGAAAAAAAAAAAAAAAAAAAAAAAATTATTTTGACATTTACGTATAACCTAGAAATCCTAGAGAAACCAATCTTAATGAATTTGGCTGGAAGCCGTTGATGATAACTCGATGAATTAAATAAATTCAGATTAAGATATTGACGTTAAAATGGGGTCTCGCCAAATAACGGAAAAATCTTTGTCTATGCTAAGATCACTACCCCGAATATCGCTTGGAAATATACGTGATAATCCAGGCTCAAAAGTTACTGTAAGTATTATACGTGAATTTATAAATAAATGGCAGTTTTAAGATGTTCCAACGAATACCGAATATATGTCTTTTTATTGTTTAGTGTGCTAGAATTATACTCACTTAGTAGTGGTGGTAGTGGAATTTACTTGAGTAATAGTATAGAAGTAACTTATTTCAACCTAGACTTTAATATACCCAATTAAGTTTGGTATCTCGTTTACAGCAAAAAAGAGGCCGTGGTCAGCATGGTGGTGATAAACATGGTGCTGGCAACAAAGGATCAGGACAGAGACAAAACTACATGCGGCTGGGCTATGAAACTGGAAACAACCCTTTCTACCTGAGAGTTCCGCAGGAACATTATTACAGAGGGCACCAGTAAGTGACTGTAAATTTGTTATTTATGTAATTCTATTACAGTTTAGGTTTTAGGCTGCCAGTTTTTTTAAGTTTATTAATGTTTTTAAATGTATGTTTTGGAAAAGCTGACTGATGACTAAACAATTTGTCCTAATTTGTGCCATTAATGTGGACTTACAATGTATTTTTATACTATGGTTCTTAATTATTACATTCACTGTGGTATGAGGTTAATTATACTCCATACTGGTATGCTTAACTAATTGTGGCAGAGGTTTATTTATTTTTTATTATTTCAGCTTCAAAAGACAGTATCCCCCACTATCTCTACACAAGTTACAGCACTTGATAGACATAAATCGTGTAGATATATCTAAGCCTATAGATATAGCAACTGTCATAAAGTCTGGATTGTATACTATCTACCCCGATCAAAAGCATTTTGGTATAAATTTGACAGACGAAGGAGCAGACTTATTTTCTGCAAAAATAAACATTGAAGTACAATGGGCTAGTGAACAAGTTATTGCAGCAATTGAGAAAAATGGTGGAGTCATTACAACAGCATATTATGACCCCCACAGTCTTTTGCTTCTTAAGAATCCTAAAAAGTTCTTTGAAACAGGTCAAGCCATCCCTCGACGTATGATCCCTCCACCTGATGCTATTGAATACTATACAAGTGCTGAGTCACGAGGTTACTTGGCTGATCCTGAAAAGATTTCGCAGGAAAGATTGAAACTGGCTCAAAAATATGGATATCAATTACCTGAATTAGAAAAAGATCCTAAATTTACCATGTTCAGTATAAGGAAGGACCCAAGACAAATTTTCTTTGGTCTGGAACCAGGATGGGTTATCAATTTAAAGGATAAGTGTATTGTAAAGCCAAAAGTTGAAGAGTTACTCCAGTTTTATGCTTCTTAACTTAAGAGTGGAAAAAGTTTTATTGGCGGTGGTCAGAAATCTTAGTCAAGCCAAACCCAATATTGTTATGATTTCCTTCATGAGACAAAGCAAAACCAGGCCTGGTACTGCGAACATTGAAGTTCCTATATTTCGAGCATCTTCCACTTTTACTCCAATTAAGGTGTCATGAGCTCAAGAGAGTGGCAGAGACAATCATCCGAAATATACGAATATCGTTTTTCGCGGTAGCACTGCAGGCTTAATAAGGTTCTATAGAGGCACCGCCACTGCTATGTATACATTAGAAGGGAGTTTCATTATGTGAAATAACTTTTTTATAGGCTTGTACACAAAAAATGTAAAACAAACATAAAAATAAAGTGTTGTTGGTACCTAAAGTATTTCTTATTTACCAAAGTCATCCCATACAACAATGAATTTATTTGAAACAGTCCAAAGTAAGTATATGTAGCAAAATAACCATTAAGTTTTAAAATGATGGAAATATTCGATAATATACCTACACTTGAACCAATGACAATAATAAGTATTTATTTTCTATCAATTACTTAACAATATACATAATTAAAGACATATACTATAAATATAACACATTATACAATATTAAAAACTATCTTAAAACTCGCCCTGCATAGCTCCCGGCGCAAAGGTGCCCATTACACTCGCCGCGTTGCGACGTTGAACCGCAATGGACAGCCTCTGCACCAGGAACGACCCAGAGCGAGGATCGAGGCCCCTCTCAAGAGCCTACCAAGCTGCCTTAGAAAACATTTGGCCTCGGAACACCAACAACCAGTGGTCTCCACCTCCAAGGGCACAAACAAGTAGTTCCCAAGGGACGCACACTTCTCGCGCTTCCGAACTGCCGCCACCTCAACCGCAGCTCCTGCACCACACTTGGTCCGGCCAATATGCGAAGCAGCAAAAGTACTGACGCAGGTGGCGTCCCACAACTGACTCTCTCCCAAGAGATAAGCGCTAGCCCGTCCGGCCTTTTCCCGTCAGAGCGACTAAGGCCTGAAGGTTCGAAACGCTGGAATATATTTCATTTTTGGTACAAGCTTTTGCAATTTCAGACTATTTATCGAGAGGATTCTAAAGAGCCTAAACACCACGGACCACGGGACTGTCTTGTGTATTTTAGGAGTCTCTATGCCTATCTTCTGGCTCCAGCATCAGATCAGATCAGTGGTACCATAATATAGCATTTTCGCTGAACTTACATAAGTGTGTTCCAACTCATTACTTCAAAATTGAGTTGCAAAATTTTACCCGTACATACATAGCAGGTTAAATAAAACCTTGTAAAGAATAAACACTATAATTATGGAAGTTTATGGTTTGGTTGGCTAAATCATTGTTGGAAGATGGTTGTTGGTGCTCAGAGACAATGTAATTTTTAGGGAAATTGGTTATCGGTCTGCTTTTTTGTACACCAAGGGGATAAAGCACTGTTTTATGTCAAGGGCGTGATGATGGCTTAACCCAGTGAGGGATTCAAGCGCGCCCAAGACAAAAACAGATTTATCTCCGAGGAGTATACTCTACTTTTCTCAACTCCTGCGAGGCAATAAAAAAAAAACACTTATATAAGTACAATATTTTTAAATGGAAATGGATTTTGACAAAATATTCTTAAACAATATTCAGCTTTCGGTAAGGTTTGCAGAATATATAATTTTGCAGAATATATAATACGACGAAACCATTTTGGTTACGTAACTTATAATCATAAGTATTAAATTGCATGGGAATTTCATACCGGTAAAGTCTGAAGATCACGTATAAAAACTTATAAAGTTTGTTTTATATAATGAAATAAATAATAAATTAGTTATTATTAAGGGTACGCAATGCGCATGTGATTCCTCTGGAGTTGCAGGCGTCCATAGGCTACGGTAACTGCTTACTATCAGGTGGGATGTATGCTTGTTTGCCACCGTCGTTGTAGAAAATAAAATATACATTATTTATCTTATCTTATTGACAATTAGCGAATCCATTGAACTAAATACTTTATGAACTCCTTGGGTTAAATTCACCCTGTTTGTTCCTAATAGGTATGCAATCTGACAAAAAAATAGACTGTTTTATTATTTATTTTTATTACTTGTAGCGTTCGTATGTTGTTTGTATATTAGTAAGGAAGAATGAAACTTTGTATGATGTTAAAAAACAAACGCATTTATTAGTATGTTACAAAAGAGTTGTCAACACTTTAACTTATACTCCTAATCATTGTATAACATTTGCTGGTCTCATCACTTTATTTTATTAAAACTTAGTATCTGTAATGATCTGGCTTGTATGGGCCTTCCACAGGTACACCAATATATTTGGCTTGTTTGGGAGTCAGCTTGGTAAGTTTGACTCCAAGGTGGTCCAGATGTAGAGCAGCTACTTCCTCATCAAGCTTCTTAGGCAGAGTGTGGACACCTACTGGATATTTCTGATGGGTTGTCCACAATTCAATTTGGGCCAATACTTGATTTGTAAATGAATTGGACATAACAAATGAAGAATGTCCAGTAGCACAGCCTAAGTTAACAAGCCGACCTGCCGCTAATACAATGATGTGATTACCATTTTCAAGTTCATAACGGTCAACCTGAGGCTTGATGTTCACTTTCTTTGCATTGTTTTCCAGCCAGGCGACATCAACCTCACAATCAAAGTGACCAATGTTGCAAACAATTGCATCATCTTTCATTCTTAAGAAGTGATCTTTGGTAATAATGTCCAGGTTACCAGTGGTGGTCACAAAGATTTGTCCGGTCTCTGAGGCCTCTTCCATTGTGGTTACTTGGAAGCCTTCCATTGCTGCTTGTAGGGCATTTATAGGATCAATCTCAGTAACAATAACTCTGCCTCCAAATCCTTTAAAGGCTTGAGCGCAACCCTTGCCAACATCTCCATATCCTGCTACCACACAAACTTTTCCAGCTACCATTATGTCTGTTGCTCTTTTGATTCCATCTAACAAAGACTCCCTGCAACCATACAAGTTGTCAAACTTGCTCTTTGTGACCGAGTCATTTACATTAATTGCTGGTACCTTCAGCGTTCCTTCTCTGAACATCTTGTACAGATTGTGAACTCCTGTGGTAGTTTCTTCTGAGATACCCTTGACTCCTTCTAAGTACTGAGGATATTTTTTGTGCACCAGGTTAGTTAAGTCACCACCATCATCCAAAATCATGTTAAGCGGCTGGAACAAAAGAACAAACCTATAAAAATGTATACAAATTATACAATGTAGAGACTCCATGAGATTAAACAATAGATCTGAAGACCACTTGGACACGAAAAACGAAGAAGGGATAAAGGAACCCCCATGAAATTAGCACTTGTGTTGGATGTTATTTGAGAATGATTAATGAGTATAGTAATATTTTGTAATAGTAATTTTACCTTTCCATCGGCAAAAACAAGGGTTTGTTCTATGCACCAAATGTATTCTTCTTCTGTTTCGCCCTTCCACGCGTAAATAGGAATTCCGCGGGCCACCAGTGCTGCGGCAGCCTCGTCCTGTGTGCTGTAAATATTGCTGCTGGACCACTGGACCTGTAAATCGAAATGTTGTGTGAGAATTAAACTAAATACAAAAATAAACTGGCTTTTTAAATGTAGAATTGCGAAGTCGGGTAAACCAGCGCTTTTAGTGGTTACTACGTACAGATTGGGTATTATTTCGGTTCGGTAAACCCAAATTGGTTTACACTTAACTGGCCAAAAGCATATGTCTAATGTAGCTGCAAGATTTCCCAGTGTCCGGTGTGCTACTCTGCGGCGGCGCCACCATAATGAAATTCAAGTAATTATATGCTAAAATGATGTACGTTTAACGTACAATATGTACGTACGATGTTTATGACTGTACCTATAGCGGGACACGAAATAATGGGCTTTGATTGTGGCGCCGCTGGGGAGCATGCTCTGCAGCGGCGCCACTCAGAACTCATAGATAGAAATTACATTATCTACTTTTTCCTCATAGAAATTATCGTACCAAAGCCGGTTATTACGTACGTATTGAAAAAATCGTTATTACTTAGTAAATTTATATACTTTCAGTAATTCCGCGTTTCGCCTGAAAGGTATGAGCTGTTATTAAGGAGGTGTAAGGGTAAGCGAGAGGGAGATAAATTACTTCCGTGCACGGCGCGATCCGCACTGGTTTTCAAAAATATTTTGTATTGGCGTTCGTTCTCTTACTATGTTTGTACTTTCGTATGAAAATTAATAATGATATAACTTTTAACTAATTGACATGGACGCGGATAATTAGTAACCGAAAAATGTAAATATTTTATACCATCAGATGATGCTATTGTGTTTTGGCCGGCATTCGGTTCGAAGACAGACTGTGCTAATTATCGGCAGTCTGGGTGGAAACTGTTGCCGAACCCTGATTGTCAAAACTTAAATCCTGTGTTTTGGGTAAAGCATTTGTGCAGTGTTTTTATTAAAAAATAGGCGAGATTTATCTAACAAAAATGATTTGTTTGTTACTCTAACAGGTGATGTTATATAGGTATCGGCACGAGAGTTGAGGTGAATGGTTACACACACTGCTACATAGAGTACTAATAACAAAAAAGGTAGCGAATGAACAAATGAGTGAATGACATTTAAGCGCACGATCGAATTATATACTTTCAAAAAATAGGTAAAACAGACAGCCAGAAAATAAAAATATGCTTTAATTGTCTTACTAGTCACTTGACATATCTTCTTCCGATTCATTTAGATTTATTTCAAGGGTATGGTGTTCGGACAAACTATCAATCCTAAGTTCCATTGACCTGTATTCTGATGTATAAGCTACATTATTGTTAAGTTTCATTAAAATCGTTCTAGCCGTTTAGACGTGAAGAGGTAACAAACATACACACTTATAAACTTTCGCCTTTATAATATTAGTAGGATTATGATCTGTCTTAATTCAATCGGATATTTTTGTCTGAAAAAAATAATTGTAACTAAATAAATTGGAAAAATCTTTACTCAATCTTGCAGTTTGCTATTTTGCTATCGGTACGAAAAAAGAACACTAATTTCAAAGCCTTGCTATCATTACATGCAATGTTGAATGTGTGCGTGGCCTCAACTCTCGTGGCGATACGTATAATATATGTTTGCGTTGACTGTACATCAATGTCCATAAGAAAAATAGCTAATATCAATTCTGCTATGTCAATACAAAAATATTATTGAAAACCGGAGGGTTGCGCTCCCAGCGCGGGGAGGCTTTATATATCCCTCGCTCACCCGCGCGCCTCTCTGACATAACAGCTCATACCGCTCAGGCGGAACGCGGAATTACTGAAAGTATATAAATTTACTAAGTAATAACTTTTTTTTTTCAATACGGCTTTGGTACATCAATGTCCATAAGAAAAAAATTGATAATGTAATTTCTATCTATGAGTTCTGAGTGGCGCCGCTGCAGAACATGCTCCCCAGCGGCGCCACAATAAAAGCCCCTTATTTCGTGTCCAGCTATATAGGTACAGTCATAAACATCGTACATCATTTTACTATATAATTATTTGAATTTCATTATGGCGGCGCCGCCGCAGAGTAGCACGCAGTGTCCGCCCTTTCAAGGAAGACTTAAGACTTAGGCAGTGTTTTGTTTAATATGATATGATGTGTAAGTAATTACAACACCACAGACAAGTACTACATGTACTATGGACACTTTATGCGTTAACTCGAAAACGTCTCGATATAATTTAGATAGAAAACCCAACGATGTTTAATTCATATTTTCATAACAAATTATGGAATATACTAAATTATATAATTAGGTATCATATGAAAATTTAACGTGTGACAAAGAGGGATGTAAAGGTCTAAAATCATAAAATGTATGTATTATATTAGGGTAATAGTATGAGTCACTCATTATATATAATGAGTGAAGACAATTAAAAAAATGGACTCTTATTACAATGGAATACAAGTTATGTTTGATTACTTTTCGGAATTAACCACTACTTTTGCACAATTACCCCAAAACACAACATAATTTTTGAACGAGCCATATGTATAACATATTTCATGATTCATGATGCAAGATGCTCTGAATGTGATCAGATGAATGTTAAGTATCATAATTATGATAAATTATCAAAAAAAATATCATCATAAAAATAACATGTTACTTCATATGACAATAGTATTACTAAGTTGTTATATGTATAGTGTTCATGTTGAGTATGTTTTCATAATATCTACACAGTTCAAAGGTGAAAGATAAACATGACAAAACATGATAAGCTCTTATTTAATTTATCAATAAGCTAATCAAATTACTCATAATATGACATACATATTATATAGGTATAGCATATTATATATTGATATGTGAAATATGTAAGTGTAGGATTAATTGGTTGGGGCACATATTGTGGCCATTTTCCTTATAAAAATCAATAAATACCTACCTATATTATAGGTATTATAATACCTATAATATAGGTATTATAAGTACCTACTTTATTTTATCTAAAGATTTCAGATGCTGATTCCTTACACCTAAGTATAACAGTATAGAATACCTTATGTTTAGATAAATATTTATAAAGCATATTAGCTGGCTGTTTAACCTTTTGAATGCCAAGCACCACTAAAGTGGTTGTGTGATCTCATGCTTGCCACACCGCAGACCCCTAAAGTGGCTTTGGAGGATGCTGTCAAAGCAATTGTCCTGCTGACAGATAAGGTTTATATTTGCTCTTCACTAGTTGATATGTTGGCTTACCTACATGTCATATTTTTATGTGAGAGGAAGTGTTTAAAAGGTGTAGAAAGGTTGAAGTGATACTATTTGTAGGACATCAGATAGTATTGACATATAGAGATGGAAATAAGATAAGGCATTGTCAGTCAAATCCAACTCATCAAGATAACACAATAATAGCTTTGATTAGATAGCATACTGTTCTATCATACCTTTACCTTGGTAACAGTCAACTACTATGAAGACTAAATTTTATTTCTACACACATATTTTAAGTATATATCTTTACTGGATATCTTGCCACAAATAAAAAATATCTTGCCACTGTACACATGCACAATATTATGTAGGTGGCCATCTGTGTCTTATTAACTTGTGTGTCTATTATTACAGACACTAAGAAATATAACATTGATAACAGCTCAGTTAAGACTTACCTCAGCACCCAGTTCAATGAGGGTTTCAATGAGCACCGCAGTCTGGACAGTCATGTGTAGACTTCCAGCAATCCTGGCTCCCTTCAGGATCTGTGCAGGAGCATACTTGTGACGGCAGGCCATCAATCCAGGCATCTCTTTCTCAGCCAGCATAATTTCATTGCGGCCCAACTCAGCGAGCTTCTCATCAGCTAAAATTTGAGGGAATCAAAATTTACAAATTTAACCTTTTAAAAGAAACCATTGATCAATTCAGAATAGGTACTATAAAAAATAATTACATTAACTAGATACATTATGCTTCTCTCATATGTAACAATTAGTGTTTTATGTCCATTTGTCCCAAACTTCATATATAATGAATACTAAATCTAATAATGGGAAACATGAAGATTCACTAACTAATCAAAACCTGTTATGGTTTATGCCGTTTGTGATTTATAAGATACGACTTTATAATAACATTTGTAGATTACATGTTATCATTTCATATTTATTATTAGATCAATTAGTAAATTGAGGATAAGCCTTATTTACTAGTAGATAAACTAGATAGCAAACCACCTTTAAACAAAGATTGTGATTTGATTTATGCAGTTAATGATACGGAAAATTTGATTATAATCAGATGATTAGGTACCCGCACAAAGCATGTTACTAAGATAACCTTGTTACTTTCTAGCATTACATGTATAATAAATTATCTATATTCAGATTTAATGAGATGAAATACAAATATCGTTTCACTTTAATATTTAAAACCCAGAATTCATACATACACGGATATATAGTTTTGAAAGGCGGGTTATTAGTACAAAATAAATTCTTACCAATCTTGTACGGAGGCTTCATTTTATTATTATACTTGATAATTTTTTAAAGAAAAATGTGGCTTGTTGAATCTTCTGAAATGCGTGCTACGCGTGTAAAATGCGATTATAAAAGAACTTGAATGTGGATTGTGAAATCACCGCAAGAACAAGCGTGGACGATTTGACAGATGTGCTCCCCCCTTCCCTCTCAGCATCCAATACAGATTATAAAGAAATAAAGCCGCTACTACACTTATACAATATACAAAATTTTAACAGATTTGTAAAGAATAACTTTTTCCAAACATGCACTTCAATGTGGACATGTTTCTTATAAACGCTTCAAAGTGTGACGTTGTAGGTTTGGCTAGACGAAAAGTGGACGAGAAGCACGAGAGGTCGTTAAAGCTGGGTCCACATTTTGTCATTTGCCTACCACGATCACGCGAATCCGTATCGTATCAAGACCGCGTATCCTAAGTATGGACGCTCACTTTAGGCATAGCGTATCATCACCATTTTCGCGGAAAAATGCGTCCACACTAACCGTAGCGTAGCAGCGTAACGTAATATAGCGCCGTACCATAAATGTAATCACTACCATCGTTGCGTGAAAAAAATCCATCCACACTAATCGTAGAGTAGGAGTGTGGATACGCCGTGTCGTTCGTTCTAAAAATGGCAGGGGTTCCATAATATTTAATTCCTCTTCTAGGCCTTAATCAATCGAATTACTGTCCGACCGACCGAAATCATAAAGTCCACACCGTCCACATATACTCAGCCATATAGGCAACCACTTACTTCCTAGCTCCAGTGATGTACTACCTATTGCGACTAATTTGTTCGAATGCGGCACAGCAGTTGCACAGTTTGTGCTAGGATTAACTCGTCCGTTATTCATGTCGTATAGCTTTTTGTCAGTCGAAACTGCTTGCAAATTCTAAATATCTACGTATGGAAAAACTGCTTGAATACCATAGCTAGTAAGTACTCCGCTTCATCTATTCGGTTTCTTTGTTGTTCTTCAATAAACGGTGCAGTCTGGAGTGTAAAATTTTATATTTAAATTAGGCTTTAGTATTTAGTAATAATCACCTACAATCTGAGACTATGACAAGGACGAACGCTAATAGCGCCTTCTCCGTCATCCATATGGTAAATCTAATAAGATCATTAATCCCGTTCGATTTCTGTATTATTATTCCCGTTCGGTTTCTGTACTATGACATGTTAAAGTATCATATTTTAGGCACATACTAGGTAAGAAAACTACTTACAAATAGTACATTACGTACCCAGGGCGGTAAAACAAAGGATGTCTCAGATCGGACCGAACCGGAGGTGAGGGCTATAAACAAGCGATCTGAGGCCTTATTTATTACCGCCCGTGGTGCGTACATAGTTTTACGTCTGCATCTGGGTGTAAAGTGAGATTTTCCGTCGCGCCCTAGGGCGGTATATCTCACTTACCGCCCAGTGTGACGTAAAATCTATTTCAAATGAATGCTACTAAAAAGGTACTATTCAATATTATCTCCTAGGGATGTCCAATCCAACAAATCGATAGCTGTTAAGGCATCAAAATGCAAAAAACTTAACTACATCTCTGTAACTTTCGGCTCGAAGTGTCTCTACGTGATATAATCGGAAGTTAGGATATCCATAAAGAAGAACAAGCGTAAACGAAATATATATTTTACAAATTAAGCGGAACATAATGCGGTAAAACTAAAGGTATTGTTTCGTAAAGGTGTGTCTTGCCGATGTTTCGGAAGTCTTTCATGGTCGCGGGCGGACTGAGGCGGCCATCAATGTCGTCTTGCTCACTTGCTGTGCAAGTTTTTCCAACGGGTATTACTTACCTGTACTGATCTTATTATCTTATTAAACACTTGAGAACTAGGGTTGTTTCCAGACCGACACATAAAACTCACGACATCCTTATTTTACTGGAGGTTATTTGGTAACGCCTAGATTTATTAATTACCGCGTAATTAATAAATTTGTTAATTACCCGTAATTACGCGTTCAGTTGATCCAGTGGTCTGGTCCACACTCCCAACAAGTACTCGGCTATAGCAGATTTACTCACCTGGCAATTTCTCGGCGATTTCAAGTTTTTTTTTAACAATGTTTTAGTCACTTGAATTTTGAGGGGTTCCTATCGACACTTTATTTTGTATATGACACCTATTTTCAGTTTAACTAAAATTTGAATGATCAATCTGATCAATCAGTCCGTCGCGCCAGGCCACGAGGCAGCATGGTCTGGATTGCGTTTTACAATTAGACTATTTGCATAAATAACCTTGATCGGAGCGAATAGGATAGCGATAAGATTGCATTGTGTTACAAAGGAGAATATAATATAATAAAAACAAATATTGTTAACATCTAAATGTTTTATTTACCATAGAACAGTTTACAGAATAGTATTCAGAGTCAAAGGAAAATAATTAAATAAAATGATGTAACAAAATATTTTTAATCGATTTTCGAGCAGGAAAAGTGGGTGGTATTCATCGACTCGATGCCTTCGATTCTAATTCAGAACCTTTCATGGCATGGCACTAGTCCTCACAAATTCTCCTATCATACTTAATTAAAACCAATTTTAAATACGGCGCACTTGATCAATACAAATAAAATGTGAAGATCAATAAGACACACTAAAAAAATCTTGCATAATTCGCGCAAACATCATCCCTGTCAGTGATGCTCACAGACTAGCAGACACTCCCAACTCAATCGGCATTCACTTCGAGACCTCGTCAGTCCACACTGGTTGCGGCCGTATCACACCCTACCACTCTCGCCATTGTAAAATAACGCATTTGTGTAACTACAGCAGAACTTGATAACGCTTCTCTAACATTACGCGTTTAAGCAGTAAATTAAACCACATTCTGCATGGTACACGTGTTATAGATATATGATTGTACGGTGCAGTAATTATAGATAAATGATAAGCAGTCAGTACTCATTGGCGATGGTATTAAATCTAACATCAAAAACCCGATAAGTGTACGTTTTGCTTGAGGAAGCGTCTCGTATTAGTACGAGTAAAAGGCACTTAATTCAATCGACGTTTATGGCAACAATATCTAACTGCATTACCTTCTTTGACAGTAATTTAAATATAACCAGATTTTTTGCCATAAAAACTGAATATCTGCGCACTCCAGCGACCTGCACAACTAAAAGTAAACATGAGCATTGCTTAATTAGTTCTACATTACTCATAAAACTAGGTAACCAAGAATCGACTATTTTAAGAAACAGGTAACACGAAAAGTTTCTATACTACCTAGTTCATGGACAAGCATCATGATAACGAACAACACACTTTTCTAAATGTAACTAGGCTGTAAGATAAGCCAGCACGTCGAATCTTCGAATGTAATAAGATTGCAATAGTGGCAAAAAACAAATCAAATGTAAAAACAATGCTGGTTATTCAAACGTATAATAAGTCACAGAAAGTTTTGTCCATTCATCATATCTTCATTTCACAAGTAGCACCACAATTTTTTTTTTTCGTTTTTGATAGGTAAATAGTTATTACTTTTTTAAGTTATCCGGGTCGGGTAAGTTGTCAAGCAGTCTTAATGTTCGGGTGAAGGTGATGAATAATCCATTTTTTTTGCTAGATCGACCGAATGATTTACATCTGCCCAGCAATGCTCTTAATGAAGTTGGACATTTAATTCTAATAAAAGTGATGGTTTAATAATAAACTATTGTAATCGAAATAGTGATTCCGGATCACCGTTTTTCGAATCGTTTGAAAATAGACATCCACCGACGATAAACTAGTTTTATATCCTATATTTAATTAAAATATGTGATTTTGTTACGTCGCTGATATAACAAAATAATTTTGCTTAGTACCAAGTTGAGCTAATTTCACAGACTTAAAATCCATGCTTTTAATTTAAACTCATTATATTTGATATTCCTATTCTTAAAGTTTCGGTTCAGTATTTTTCAGTCGCATGGCCAACAATAGATTGCCACTCAATGTCGCAAGGAAAATATATAATTACATATGTACAAATAATGTAAGCTTGAGATCTGAAGGCAGTGCTACTTACTCATCACAAATACTTGCTCCAACATTGGAATACAAAAACTTAGTACAGTAGGCGTCATATAGTTGGTAGATTTTAAAGTAATCATAGTTTGGTACACCATAGAATTTATAGGGTATTCCGACTTATATGACTACTTTGAATGCTGCCAACTGTATGACGCTGACTGTGCAGACAATTATAATGTTAAATATTGTGGTTTGGTAAACTTGGTATTAACTGACCGTCATCGGAAAGTCGTGCCATGGATGCTAACGACGGCTACGGATGTTGGCTTTGTTGATACAATTAGGGAACTATGGGTGATTCCGTAAAGAACAACTTCGCTCAAAACAATGCGATAGCGTGGCGCCACGGGCACGACTTATTTCCTTGTCGTCGGGCGTTCAAAAAGTTAAAGTTCTGTGATGAACAAGTAGCTATCACCAATATGGCGGCCTTCTGTCTCAATCAAAGGTGATGGAATCTTATACAATACTCCATCTCTCCATTAAGATCGACACATGCCTTAGTTTACAAAACATCTGTGATAATCATCCATTCGTCTCCATTACGTGCATTCTCAATCATTTATACTTCTTTTCGTACTGGTACAAAACACAATTAGTAATAAATTTATAAAATTCATAATCCCTTGCACACGTGCATGCCTAAAATAACATCCTTCATCTTTCATGCAGTCTCACTTTCAAATTAAATTCACTATCACTTTTTTCTCACATAAGTAAACATACCACAGCCACTGTCTGTATTTAAAATACCAAATAGGAAAAATGCTTTAACTTTAAAGATTAATATGGAAAGATTAGTTTGGTGTATTTAAATTACTCCGAACAGTAAACCGCGCTAAGTGCATCGTTGCGGGCATCCTGTCGGTCACTTACCGACTTCATATCCTTTACTAAGTAAAATTAACGATCCGGAAAACATTTTATTTCAACTGCATACTTGTTAGGGAAACCATAACTCGCTAGTCTACTTAAGTATAACTTACGAGTTGATAGAGAACACAGAAAACTAGAAATATATGGTCGTCTCTTATACATTACATTAGGTATTTTACATAATCAACAGCCCGTCATGCTGTCAGTCCTTCATTATTTTTACGAGTCACCCCTTTACATAGCTGACAAACTACTTCTAAAATAAGAAACAGAGACAGCGTTCATAAACAAAAAACTATCACATCAAGCACGATAATGATTTTCACAAAACTTGCATATAAAAAAACTAGACTACTTTTCTCAAGTTTCTTTGATTTTGATAATTATTGATATAATCTAGTTTACTAAGACAATCGAAGCCCAATAAGTACTACAATGTTACATATAAGAAATGGAGTTAAAAACTGGGATAAACCATGCACTCATTACGACATCAACACCACAGCGTCCCAACCATTTTTAACTCCATTTAAGCACACTAATTACTATTATAGACAAGAGCTGGCCAGGCAGATGGCATACAATAGTGAGAGCGAAGAAGACCTCCAAGTTAGTTTGCTTCATTATTTTTAGTATTAGATCTACGCACCTAGCAATAGTTCGGTGGTGGAAGTCACAGAAGTATGGCCCTTAGCGAAGCGAGTCATTCACGATCAAATCGATTGGCACCATATCCAAAACTTATATATTAGTAGTTTAGACTTTCGATCAGTGAAATACACCATAAAAACTTGTCCACGCATTTACACACAAACATTGACTACCTTTTAAATTGTTATCACAAACCACCTCTAATACCTTGTTTAGTTATCGCCACTGATGAGAATCTGGTGTCCAGATCTAGTAATAATAAGGTAAACTAACTAGAGAGATTCCGTTACCCTCGAGATCGTATTCCACTTGACATGGTTAGCTCTCTGTCTATGAGGCGTTTTGCGCCATAATCAGTTTGATTCCCAAATATAGTATGCAGTGTAGTAAAATCTACCGGAAGAACAAAAGCCCGAAATCGAATGCACCTAACGGCTTATGAATAATGACACCAAAGACGCTATACATAACCTGACATACATTTGAGTAGTTTACCAGCAGCAGGTGGTTTGAAACTGCATCACGTCACTGTTACTTAGCGCTTTTTCAAATCTGTAAGCAGAAAAGTCTGATTAATTAAAAAAATATTTCTGTTTTACATTTATAGGCGATTGCATTGGTTATCTTATGTAAACCTTTTACTAAAAGGGGGATGATGTAAATTTACACTACTTAGAGAAGTCAGAATCTAAATTGAGAATATACCACAAAAATAACAAACTAACATATATTGTATAACAATTTCAATAATATAACAATCAAATGTACGAGTCCACTTTATTATGAAACAAGAAACAACTAACCGACTATACACGCACTGGACTCGCGGAGACTTCACCGGCGACGTACGACGTCGACAAACTGGGAACGTGTTAAATTTATAGTACAGCGCAAATATAAACAGTACTTGTAATCGTATATTTCAATGAATTTATATTTATGTTGATGACATTTGCATATTTTTTAAATGCATAATTCAAATCATGTCGACGGAGAGGTGCAACCCAGACGCCAAAACATTATAAGCCGTACTTATGGCGTCGGGACAGAGTATTGGCTCGACAAGCGGGCGATAAATGGGTAAAAAACTTTGGCTATACAAGAGATGAGACGGTATTGTTTAGTAGGGAAAGGGAATCTTTAAAGATATATAGTATCTTTCGAGGCCGCTTCCTCACTCGGGGTGTCTTGCCGCTTCGGATCCTACGCCCAAGCGAGGAAGCGGAGTCACAGTGGCATAGAGCGCGGAGGCGGTACTGACCAGCTGGCGGGCGGCGCCTGCTGCTTGAGCTTGCGGATCTCCTTGGTGGCCCAGTTGGCGAGCGTCTTGGTGCGCGGCGTGCGCGAGCGGCGCGCGGCCGCCAGCAGGTCCAGCAGCGGGCGCTGCTCCAGCAGCGGCAGCACGCGCGCGCCGAACACGGAGCACAGGTCGCCCGCCAGCCCCGCGATCACCGACATGTGCCCGTCCGTGCGCTCCGGCTCCATGGCCACGGCCATCATGAAGTTCACGATCACGGGCACGTGCGGCTCCACCAGCGCCACGTCCGCGCGCACCTGCAGCACCACACGACATTGACATTGCTTTACATACGTTTACGATACGATTTTAACCTTTTCGACGCCATATCAAACGCGAAAACCACCGGTCACACTACGTCATCGAAATGTCATAACTAAAGTTGAACTTTTTCATGTGCACGTAGGTCTAGGGCTTCCGGTTGAACCTCAAAATGGCGAAGTCGTCTTGAGAATAATATTGCTTGTTTTTTGTTCATTAACGTAGTTTAGTGTGTAATATTGATAGCTATGTTCAGTGATGTTTTCTCTTTTACTTTTGTATACTCGACGTGTAAAAGTGCCCTTGTAGCCTACTTACCTACTGAATAAACGTTTGAGTTTTTGATCTAACGTAGAATTGTGCAGCTAATAAATAATTGATTTCAAAAAACGATTCACCACATTTTGGTCCAGGTAGAGCCCAGCTACCTTACAAAACGCAAGGCCTACTACTGAAAAACGTCATGTTCTAAGTGCAAACTTGATATGTTATTTTACTTATTTGTTACTTTACCTGACATTGGCGAAATCATCGATTGATATATTGATGTAAGACATATTTTAAAAGAAGAAGAAGCATGTAAGTAGGTCTGTTTTGCTCTGTGGTCTGTGACCTATACAATGCGTTATCGGCATCCGAGCTTTTATTAAAACTAATAATGTGTTCTATTAGTAATTGTTCGCATGTATTAGCAAATTATAATTTTGTTAACTGCAAAATTCAATCTCCCAATGTATTTGGTGCATTGCCTTAATTCTTATTGCTGATGCACTTGGTACGGGGCGAGGTCGTGGTAATACATGGTTAACAGATGAGACAACCAATTATTGATGTCTATAACTACGTTTAATGAATAAACTTTTTAATACATTTCTTAACGAGTTTTTATGTAAACTTTGTCATGATAATTTGAAAAGCGGTTGAGTTGACGTGAACTTTTCAATAAGTATAAACAAAACATTTTTGATTTTTGGGATTACAATATTATTTAGTTGATAATAAAGCGTTTATTAACATAACATCTGCATTCAATTCATAATAGTTATATTACTTATAGCAATACTGGTATCGCTAACTCACGATAGATATCTAAATGCCCTAGATGAAACCTTAATTAAATATCGTAAAAAAGTACTTACTTGTCAATCATAGCATTACATTGGTGGCAATCAAAATTTTGTAAGATAATTATTAATTTTGTATTTTTTATATATTCATTAAGATCATAGTTACGTTAAACGTCTAATTGACTTTAACCTCCTTTAATAAAAGCCAGGGTGCCGGTAACACACTATATTGGCGACGTTGGCGTTGAACCCGCGGTTGTAGTTGTTGTTGACGTTGACGGCAAAAAGGTTAAAACATAGAGGAATAGGAGGTCAAGTTCGAGAATACTTATTTCGCACCCCCATAACGTAATTTATAGTGATTGTACTAAATACTTTAGTTTTCCGTAATAACCAATGAATGGTTTAGTTTACAAAGCTTTTAGTTCGTAAATATAAACTCATTTGAAACATATAATAGTATGGTCGTAAATATTATAAAAATATACATACCTCTCCACCGGCGCCTTTGAGGCCCTGGATGATACCAGTGTACGCTTCCAATACACTCTCGCGAAGTTCGCCCAGGTACTCCACCATAGCGAAGTCGTTACGATCTACTTGGGCGTTGCTGGCCTGTGATTAGATTTATTTTTAATGCATTGATGACGAAACAGGGCAGTAGGCTAGATATTTTTATTCACTAGCAAGCCAACATTATCTTAGGCATCACGCCGTGGTTTGTACCTTCACTTCAATTCAAGGATCTATACATAACTACAAATAAAGTTAAAATAAACTGATATGATAGTTTATGCAATATATAATAGTTTCAAATCATTTTTAGAGTTAAGGGAAAGATACATAATACTTGTATCAGTCTTAGTTCATAAGTAAAACACATTAATTACCTGCAGCAACATTTGCATCACAACATCGAAGTACTTGGCGAAATCTGGTCCGACGCTCAAAGCAATGTCTCCAAAGACAGATAAGATCTGTGGCTTCACAGAGCGGTGGATGGTTGGGTCGCCCAGGTTTTCCAGTAGCAGCAGGATGATCTCATCACAGTAGGGGAGGGCCTGCACACCAGCACATAACACTAAAGTTATATGATAAGACAAATAGCTGTACCAAACCAAAACTTAACAAATTTCAAGTGGTTTCCTTACATCTGCGCATCATTTACTCACCTTATTTTTTAGTACCCTGCAAATATCTCCAGTTAAACCAACAGCAGCTATGCATACTTGGTATTCTTGATGGTTCTTGAGTCCAACATAAAGGTATCTTTTGAAGGCATCCATATACTTTAAGAAACCTTCTCCTAGCACCTCCACAAGGGTAGAGACAGCCATCAGCGCGTCTTCTTGGACACCTCCAGCTTTGCCGGCGTTGCTCGCGAACATAGTCAAGAGCGCTGTCATGATGGCGTCAGATATTTGCGGCGCATCTTCAGGGGTCACTTTGCGTAAAACAGATTGAAGAGTTGCACATAATAAGCTTTGCAGGTCATTGAATTGCGAGCGATCCGCTTGGCTCGAAATATGATTCTCCATCTGCAAGACCTGTTGCAGTCGCTCCAAAATAACCATTGTCGTCTTTTGTACAGTGACATAGCAATCTGAGGGAGAATTCTTTACCATCTCCATGAGCGCCTCGTAAGCGGCCGATCTCAGGTTGTGTTGCGCAGCGTCTTGACGGTCAGTGGTCTCCAGGAGACGCTGAATGATGAAGTCAAAGTAATTAGACATACAATAAGTTTTAGGCTGATTAGAGTCGCCACAGTCGGCGGCTTCGTATGCAGCTTCAGCTAATCCAGTAAAAGCCCAGCAAACGTTTGCGGCGACGCGAGGTTCTGCCTTTAGTCCGTTAACGAGACTCTCTAATAAGGGTTGGAGATAAGTCTCATTGATAGCTGCCTCTGGTACAATTTCACAAATTCTTCCGAACGTCCAGGCTGCTGTGTCTCGCACGGCGACACTGGAGTCGTACATGGCCTCTATGAGGGTTGGCATAGCTTTTTCAACAAGGGGTTTGAGGGTATTCGGTTCGAGTCCACCTAATATTGACCCAAACGCCATTAGGGCAGCTTCTCTGAATCGCCAGTTTTCATGTTTGATATTGAGATTTATGAATGGCAGGACATGTGGCACAATCTCATCTTCACAGCAGTTGGACAGGAGCATCAGGCAGACTGAGGCGGCCTTTGAAGGGTTCCACTCCAATTCATCATCAGTGTCATCCTGCTTCGTGAGCTTTTGCATTAGAACTGGTGCTAAGTATTGCAGAGCACCTCTTGCGTAAAACCTCGAAGTCCGCACTGGAGGGCGACCTAACAAATAATAAAAAAATTAATACAGATTACCTTAACTACTATTCTCTCAGACTATTAGTCTCTAATCAATATTCTGGTACCTGCATCTGCAGCCTCAGCCTCCTCAATGGCGAGATCAATTTCTTCATCACTGACATTGGACCAGAACTCAATGCCTTGCAGTGATATCTCATCAACATCAGATTTCATCGCCTCCAAGGTAATGGGGAATAATGCTTGACCCATGTAAGGTTCCATGTATTGGTAGTATAAAGATAGAATTTTTACCTAAAAAATTTTAAGAATTATTTATATTATTACTTTAAAATTTAAATGCAAAAATTTAAAATGATTAACTATCAAACAATCCCTTGTATACACAAGGATACTTAATAAAAAATAATGTATTTGACTTACTAAGCACTGAAGGGCTGCCACACTTATCCTCATGTCAGTAGACTGTGTAGCCTCACACACAACCTCCATAATAAAATTTCTCTCATTTTCCTTATCAAAGTTAGCCTTTGTAAACTCTAGTGAATTGAGCAGAGCCTGTGTGGCTGCCAACCGCACATGGTTGCTGGGCTCTGTAGACCTCATACCATGGATAATAGCAGTGAGAATGTGATTACTCTGTTCTGTCAGTACTTCAGCATCAATTTCTTGGCAAATGTAACCTGTAATTTGTAAAATACATAAAAATCTGGCCA
Source organism: Grapholita molesta (assembly GCA_022674325.2). Lineage (NCBI taxonomy): Eukaryota > Metazoa > Arthropoda > Insecta > Lepidoptera > Tortricidae > Grapholita > Grapholita molesta. The sequence goes on along the minus strand of CP053124.2, from coordinate 12,398,737 downwards.
TAATATCACAATTATGGCTATATATTTAACTTTTTTTGATGATCTACATGGGCCTGCTAATTATTTATTATTATGTGATATTGTCAAGGTGAATCATCCTTTAACAAAATATTGACTTAATTTGAGCGGTTGATTTAGCTTTGTTGTTGTGAAGTGGACACAACAAGCCTTTCTCCATTTGTACAAGTGCATTACCAGATGTGATTAAGTTTAAAATTAACAATATTTCAGTAATATCAAGTGAAGTAATACTTCGGTAAAAATTGCAAATATTTATTCCTTTTTTCAATGACATCCTATGCACAAGAAGCAATATTATTATCTTAATTTACTGTTTGTCTGTCCTGTGTACCTTAGTCTGTTAATATCAACATAATCTAATGAATGTGTCCTAGTAATTAACCAACTTCAAAAAAGGAGGAAATTATCAATTCAGTTGTATGTTTTTTTAGAATAGTTAATAAAATGAACCATACCAATTGCTTCTAGCGTTGCTTCCTTCTTTAGTTCAGTAGATTGAGCATTTACAACATTTTCCACCAAGTTTGGAATGAGGTCATTCCACTGGCCCACAGGGAGTTCTGCTACTGCCACATAAGCAACACACTGAGCTGCAGAACTGGGCCGGGTGTCTTCAGTGCCAGTGGCTGTTAAGATCTAAAAAATATGTTGAAAACTATAAAAATGATTGATCAAATAACAACAGTTTCCAAACTATAATATATTTTTTATGACTACTGAAATTTGAATATGCCATCAGTTCCTGCAAGTTTGGGTACATGCGGGCTTGCTGATGACAAAAAATATATTCTAAATAGCTGACCATGAGTAAATGACACTAACATTTTTCTTAATATATTGTCTTGTTTCTTCTGGAAGAGCAAGCCACCTCTGCTGATACTGTTGCTTGAGAGAGGCATCTTTGGACGTGAGGTGGTTCTTGAGCTGCAGACCGGCCGCCATACGCGCCACCTGGCTGTTGCCACCCTGTGCCAGCACATCTGACAGCATCTTGATAAATGTTGTGAAGTTTGTGGCCGCTGCATGATCAAGGTATTTTTCTGCTGCTTCCAACTCATTTCGATCTGGAATTCACAATCGACAGATAATCATTTTTAGATGATATTAAGAAAGGTTAATACTTAATATCTTAATACTACAAAATCAACCTTATCAAGTGAGGTTATCAACCAAGTCTAATAATATAATCTTTAATGTGTCTTTTTTTCAAATGAAGATTTTGATTAGAGTTTAAAATGGTAAGACGCACAATGCATTAACATTCTAAATGTTGGAAACTAACAGCATGTTTTCTTTGTAACCAGACCATTTTACGAACTAGAAGATTCTATCATAGACATAATGAAATTTACTTTCTAAAGAAATTCAACGTACGCCAGTCAATGAAAGTCACTGTTTTTAACAATATTAAATAAGATAAATAAAATGGTTGTGTTCATTGTCCCAGATAAAATTAGGCGATAACAGTCGGTTGACATTACAGTGAAACGCCATGCTCATGCATTGTAAGAAATATGATTACTTACCGGGAGATATTGTCTTTTCCAATATTTGTATAAGTTGCAGCATCGGTTCGGTATGCATTTTGTATTCGTCTTATAACTTAAATTCGAGGTAAAGATAAATATGGGAGACGAAATCTGAAGAAACCGGCACACGACGAACGAACACTCACTTTTTAATGTTGCTACACTTAAATAAAATTCAAAATTGCAACATGTAACTGAAGAAGTAATGCGTGCAAAGAGTTCTGTTCACTGTCAATTTTTAGCATAAAACCTTAGAAATAGCAATGTACACTAAATACAATCTCCTGTTTTTTTTTCCAGGAACCATCCAGGAATCCATGTTCTCGAACAGTCCAAATATAGTAGTATTGGTGGTAATAGCGTGCCTGGGCTGGCTGGTAACATTACCCAGCGACAAGGAATTTTTAGTATAACTGGTATAAGCCCTGTGAAAAATACCAATAAGTGAAACGTGCTTTATGTGCATTTAATTAAGGTTTACTTTCGCTCGCCGAATATGAAGAAAAAAAACGAGCCGAGTAGGACAGCTAGTACACAGACCTCTGTCCCTTTCTGAATGAGGCTATTCCAAGAATAATATTAGATCTATGGCAACCCAAAGTCAACTAGACCTAGTGTAACCATGCTTGTACATGGATGAGGACAATTACACAACAGGACAACATTAATGTTGGTGTTGAGATAAAGTACACTAAACATATTTATTAAAATTTGTAAAATGTGGTTTCATTGTCATTGTATATTATAGTAGAGGGAATATAGCAATTGGGGCAAAGTAATTCCCACAGAAGCGGGGTTATAGTGGTTTAATTTCCTGCGTGTATTTTTTGATATACCTAATAAACATATAGAATATATAAGTGTACAAAATGCGAATTTTCACCCAGTAAAGATTTAAAAAAATCAACATGTAAAACACAAATCGTGTGTGTCAATTACAGGAGACACATGGAGAACACTTTAACATACTGCGGCCACCGACTACCAGCGACCCGGTCATCGATCCGTCTGGTTTGTTAATGTCCGACATTACCGATTTACATATCTAAAAATTAATGAAGAAGGCTGTTGTAAATAACCTATAAAGCTGTCGGAAAGAAAAGAAGATTGGTGTTTACTCCACCGACACTCTTAAATTTGAACACCGCAAGAGCTTATTTTTATTTTTTCACCATCTGGTTATTTATTTTTAATTTTAGAAATCATCGTCATAACCTCTTTTACCATTTAATTTCTTGTAATTTGATACCACAGACGATTTTTAATAAATTTTATATGTATTCGAAATTAAAATTTAGTATATGTCAAATAGATACAGAGCTGCCGGCGTGGCCTCTACACCGATCTAGTACATAAGAACACTATTGTATTTAATGGAATTTTCCTAACTTCTAAAATTAACGTGGTCACCCTATAGAAAGAGACAAAGGTCTGTGTGGTAGCTATCTCACTAGGCTCGCTTTTTTCGGGCTAGTACTCGATCTAGTTATATTATTATATCTATGCCCAGCGATTCCAACTAATTTCCAGCCAGTCTAATGCGCAATAATATTGTTCATATGAAATAAGATTGTGTTAAACAAGTGTTAAATGAGCGCTTTAGAATAAAAATTTCATTGGTCTTTTGACATTTTGTTCTAGAGACATAGCGGCGCCTTTTTTAGTCACACCCAGTCTGTCTACATGTCAGGGTTTGGGCCAAAGATTATAATGTTCACTAGTTTGGGTGATTAATACTAAGCAGATTGGTCTATTTTTATCATTTCCCCTTGGATTTCCCAAGAAAACCATAGATGTTGAACTTAACTGGCAACATTTAATGACATTTTTGACAATTCATTTTTGACGTTTTTGACGTTCTTTTCATGTTGTTGTAGAGTGCTTGCGGACGTTTGGCCATATTAAATTCGCCAAAATGGTACATAATCCTTAAATTACTAATTCATCATGACAAGAAAACTGTTTCATTTGTTATGTACTTTTTGTTTATAAGTGTTATGATGTGTACGTATTCATATTTTTGTGATAATTCAAATATATCTTATTCTTGCAGTCGCTCGTAATTCCGGACAAGTTTCAACATATTCTTCGTATTATGAATACGAATATCGATGGCAAACGTAAAGTTATGTTTGCCATGACGGCTATCAAGGGAGTCGGCCGCAGATATTCCAACATTGTCTTGAAGAAGGCTGACATTGACCTGGACAAGCGTGCCGGAGAATGCACTGAGGAAGAGGTACAGAGTTTTGAATTTTGTCAATTATCTTCGTCATGCCCCATTTGGCAGCTTTATGTAGCAGTTATTTATGATGAGTTTTATAACTGACTTTATTTACTATAGATAATTAATTTTTTTATCCAGGTAGAAAAGATCATCACTATCATGTCGAACCCTCGACAGTACAAAATCCCCGACTGGTTCTTGAATAGACAGAAGGATATTGTCGACGGAAAGTACAGCCAGCTGACCTCCTCCAACTTGGACTCAAAACTCCGTGAAGACTTGGAAAGGCTGAAGAAGATCCGTGCCCACAGGGGCATGCGACACTACTGGGGCCTGCGTGTGCGTGGTCAGCACACTAAGACCACCGGCAGGAGAGGACGTACTGTTGGTGTGTCCAAGAAGAAGTAAACTAAATAAATATAACATTTCACCATAAGCATGATTTTTATTGAAAACCTATACCTGGCTGGCCAACTATGTCGGTGACTTGGTAATTAAAGATGCAATGGATGCACAAATTTTGTTACTCAACTTATGAAATTGTTATCTAAAAACTAACATGTTCTAACAAAAGTGGCATAATCCGCTAGCTAAACTGTTTATTTATTATTTATTTGTGGCTCATAACATAATCTCCTTAGCCAGTCTTATATTCTTTGCTCATGTTCACTTAAGCAATTTTTTTAAACAATATTAAAAGCCTTAAGGCATTGCAATTCTGGGGACAAAGGTAGACTGACATTTTGTGAAAGTGTAATGTTAACTATTAATAACATAAATTTAAAGAAATTCTTTATACCTTGTAATCACAATATTTTTATTGTAATTACTCTTTTACTATTGGAGCTATTCATAGCTATTGTCCTTTGTCTGATAATTCCTGCTATTGCACACATTTGCTTTGTCAGTAAATGCTGGAAAAGATTAGACATGTTTTGAACTTAGTACTTATGAATAAGCATTATGCACCAGAAAATATAACAGGTGTTCAACATATATTTTCAATGTAATTTAATTTTCGACACTATGGACTACCGGCTTCTTTAATTGGACAATTCTCCATTTACCAACTGTTAATGTAACAATGCTATAATAATTATATTTTATTGTCTGCATATGGACAGCTGAGCTGTAGCTAATTCATGGCTTATCAACCAATTAGATACACGTTCCTTTAGCACTTTGCTGTTCACACTAAAGTGAGCATCTGAATATTTGTGTTAGAATTCTGAATTTGTTTAATATTTCTACTTACATGGTCTTTCCATCCTCATGGGAAAAAAATACTAGTTGAATAAATAAGCACTGATGGCATAGCAGTAAAAGCATGCAAATTGCAATCTGGGTTCAGGTTCATACCCCCGCTCTTACTAATGAGTTAGAGAGAAACCGGACTAATCCCGATAAGGCCTACTTTACCCTCTGGCTTGGAATTGGAGACTTGGAGGCACTTCCTTAAAACTAGTTCCTAATTCCTGGGATTAGTTGCCAAGCTGACCCCAGGTGCTCATGAGGCATGGCAAATACCCATGACGATGTGAGGAAGATGATGATGATTGATGATGGATAAAATATTTTTTTTTGCATCTACTGTGACCATATCTGAATGTCCACTTCTTTGCTCATATAAGTTTGGCTTTAGCCGGTGATAATTATCTTAGCATGCAAGTGGAAACAATACCAACAATCACATACAACTTTATAAATTCTATTGCACCAATGACAGATTTTTCCACATCTGCATTATGCAAAGTTAAGGTGATGGCACCAGTAATGGACAAGGAACCAATCATGAACATTAGTGCTTATTTCAAAGGAGTTAAGTGTTGTGCATTTGTTGGGACATATTCAATTTATAGCTTTATGATTTTTGAAATAAGAACTAAGTGTCCATCAATGGTGCCTGTCAGCTAAAAGTGTCCAACATTAGTGCCATTACCTTACTCATGTAAAAGTGAGAAAATTAATTAATTGGCTTTTAATGTTATTCTTACTTAAAATGAATACATGGTTTGATGCACAGTAAGTGCAATAAATATAGAAATAAAATTCAAAATTTGTGATGTTTTGATAGTTTAATAAGTGTACAACATAAAATTGGAATATTTACACTGAACTTAGTTACATCTATTCATATTGTGCAATAAGTACCATCATGTACACACCAGCTAAGAGTGCAACAATTTCTTTGATAGACTGTGACAGTTTGTTAGCACCTTCCAACAACTCAGGAATGACTGAAACTGTGGCAATGTAGATAAAGCCACCCGCTGTAAAAGGAAGTACCAATTTAGATATAACACTGTCCTCATAGCCTTGTAAATAAATTGAGATAACAGTTCCAGAGATTGCTCCGAAGGCAGTCAACAGTTGCAACAGCATAGCCTTCCTCCTCGAACAGCCAGACTGCACCAAGATAGCAAAGTCTCCAATTTCGTGTGGAATTTCATGAAGGAGAATTGTAACAGTAGTTATGTATCCAATATTTTTTCCTGCAATAAATGATGCTCCAATAGCTAATCCATCAGTAAAGTTGTGGGTGAAGTCTGCAGCAAGGTTGAGGTATCCAGCAATTTTGATCTCAGGTTCTTTTTTGTCCTTTCCCTTCTTTTTCAATTTGTCATCATTTTTCTTCTTCTCAGCTCCATGGGAGTGTCCATGTCCACCACTAAACAGTCGCACAGTTTTCTCGACCACTAGGAAGGCGATGATACCACCTAGCACGCCCAGGCCCACGCTCGTGTCATGTGGCTCATGGTCGCCACCACCATGTGAATGGCTGTGGCTATGCCCACTGCCTTCACTTTCATTAGCTGCTAGAGCGTGTGGTATCAAGTGTAGAAAGGCATCTCCCAGAAGCCCCCCTGACGCGAATGATAATAAAACTTTCAACAATGGTTGTTTCTCAACAGTTCCATCTATGGGAATGAAGAAAAGAATAAAAAAAGGCACTATGCTTATAAATACCGTAGAACTTAAAGCGTACACGTACAGATCGTAGTCTGGTTCCATTATCTTTTTTTGTTCTGATTTTGTTTCTTGTTGTTCGTTTGCAGCTTTCGAATACTTGAACGACGGCGGCTCATCATGAGAATGAGAGTGTGAATGAGAATGACCCAAAACTACAACTGTGACAAATGCTAAGAGAGCACATGTTAATAGTGGTTTATTAACTTTAAACATTTTTAATACAGGCGCTACAACTACAGATCACGCTCAATATGAAGCGGTAGCGGAAAAATAGAACAACAAGATGATGTGTGACTCGCTGACTAGTGACTAGACTGACAGGAACAGTGTTGCCAGAGGACCCTGGCTGAATAGCACGAACGGATAGACAAAAAATAAATTTTGATAAAAAGCACGCTTTTTTAAGAAATTTTCATTTTCATTTTGTTCGTATCATAATGCACAAATCAACTTAAAACCGGCCAAGTGCATGTCGGGCCATGCTTAGTGTAGATTCCGTAGTTCACAATGGTTCTACCGACAAAATTGTCCTTGAAAGTTAAGCTTATTTTTCAAGGTTTTTTCATACATCATTCATTTTACATAAAATTTTTTGGGTTTGGCGTTCCCAAGAATTGAAGAAGAGGCAATTTATTTTTATTACTTGGCGATCATTTCTGAAAATATTGGCTATCAAAAAGTATTTAAGGTCAAACCTAGTTCTATTTCAAATGCCTATTTAAGGAGACCCTATAATAGAGACCTTATACAATTTAAGGTTACACCGAAAAAAATACCCCTAAGTCACATAATATGTATAGGAGATGTACTTATTTTAGTCGATCCAATTTACTGCTCTCTATGACTAGTTAACGGTCACTAATCACTAAGCATAGCCGGGGATAGATAGACAGATATGGCGAAACTATGGGTTTATTATCGTCACAAAACTGACATAATTTAACTTTTTACTTGTCACGCTAATTAAGCACGTTTTTTTCTGAAAACTCCCATATACATCCAAAAAGCACGGAAATAGCACGTTTTTTCGTAACGCACGTTAATAGCACGTACGAGTTCAAAAAAGTACATAAAACCGTGCTAAAAAGCACGATCTGGCAACGCTGGACAGGAATACGATATGATACGTCAAACCAAATAGACCTGTCAGATGTCTGTGTTCACGTTCCGTTCCAAAACAAGTAGATGTGTTTATGCTGCTGTTACCCACTAGCTGTTAGGCCGCGGGTTAAAATGTAAAAACTTGGTGAAGTTACTCCTTAATTAGAGAAAACCTTTGGTATAAACGGAGACGATCAAAATGTATATTTGAACATACATATATTGATATGGATTGCTTGGCTTATACATATATTACCTGTTAAAGCAAATCTTCCACAAGAAGGTCAAAAGTGAAATAGTTACATTATGTCTGAGTACCACATTCGTGTTATGCAGCGTACGCATCCAAATATCTTTGGAAACCTCAAAGGCAGTGCAACACTAAGAGTTGAAAAGGCGTATGCCTAAAAAGAATAGAATACACGCAATGCGGGTAAATTGAAACCACACATCCAAGTGGCTAATAGAATGCTATGTTATACGTGGCTATACCTTGAAATGTAGTTTCCGTTGCGTTGCTATACTTAAGTGGTTTCTTTGTTGCCCTACAAAAAACGATGGGATTATTTTTTTTTAATTGTAATTAGAGCCTTTTAGTAGTAAACAATAATCATAGATAAAGACAAATGTGAGACAAAGACGATCGATAATATCCACATATTACATCATATCAATAGGGGAGGAGACAGAGACTGGGGGGAGTGGACTTGGTACGTGTGTTATTAGTGTTAATATTATTAGACAACGAACGACCAAAGACAACTAAGACAATTCGAGCACGACAAATTTTTGACCTAATGTATGGGCACCTCCTCCGACCTCATTAAATCAGGAAAAATCTTAACACAGACATATATACGAGCGTTCCACGTACAGCGACATCTGTCGGCGAATTAAGCAAACTATTGCGCGCGAGCTTAAAGTGTGGAAGCTGACTTGATGGGATAATTATTTCTATTGCGTGAACCGATTTTCACCGTTTTTACAATATTTGAAAGCACGTAATTTCATTGTGATTTTGTGGAAATTACAGTAGTGACAACTATTTACCACTAAAACAATATTTTTTACCATATTTCAAAATTAAGCATATTTACTCACTGAGGAGGAAAAGGAAAAGCTGACACACCTGAACCAGCTTTCATTACGCTAGCCTGGAGGTACTTACCTTTTATGCTAAAATAATGCATATACATTTTAAAGTAAAATACTCGTTGACTTATACATAAATAAAATAAATAAATATTACAAGACAATCTCACACAAATTGACTGAGCTCCATGGTAAGCTCAAGAAGGCTTGTGTTGTCGGTACTCAGCCAACGACATATATAATATACAAATACCTAAATAAGTACATATACTATAAAACACTCATGACTCCGAAACAAATATCTGTGCTCATCACACAAATATACGTTCATACTGGAATTTGAACCCAGGACCAACGGCCTCATAGGCAGGGTCACTACCCACTAGGCCAAACCTGTCGTCAAGACCTGTCTGTTGTCTGTATTTTAGTGACTTCCTTGGAGATTAACAATTTTCAAAGCATGAATAATGAAAAACAAAATTTGCGCATTTGATTTTTTACTAAGTTGTTTTCTTTTAAAACCAATAGGTCATTCTCATGTTTCCGTCAATATCTCTTTGCGTTTCTAAAATGCTATTTTGTCTCGTTAGTTTGCGCATAGAACTGCGCCTTAGAGGTAATAGCTCGGGCACTTGGTCCTCTTCTTCCATTAACGGTGCCTGAGTCAATTCCATGTTGTCGAGGTTCTCATAAGATTCAGATGCAGCCACAGTCCTGTAACAGTAATCAGTACAAATAACAACACAAACTTGACAAATATATTTATAAGGGAGCTTAGTGAATATGTATACTTATGTAATATACAGTCCAAACAACTAAATAGTAAATCTATCATCGGGTGAAAAGCCGAATGTTGTTGATTTACAAGAATATTCAAGTCTCTATACATAGGTGTTAAAGACATACATGCATAATTTGGCTAGTTAGGTACAAGAAAAGCTAGAAAAGTAGCATACAATATTAATACTTAATGATTAGTTGTGAAACAGCCGTAGGTTTATTAGTTTACAGACAAACGTTTTAATAGTGTAGGTATTAACTCTTTATAGGGCAAGTTCAAAATTGCATTGCAAAAATGACTACCCAGAACATTGTCTTTATGTATTTTTTTCTTAACAAGAATTATTAGGACAATCGAGACACGAGGAGGCTTGAACGCATGACCACAGTGACTTTTGGCCGTTAAAGGGTTAAACCGTCAATTTGCCATAAAATACTGAAACGGTTACCTCTGTTCACCGCAGACCATACAGTCTTTGTAGCTCCAATCTTTTCCAAATTCTTCTCCTTCCTCGGCAGTTTGGGGTAGTGGGGCGTTGAGTGTCTCGGGTAGCCGCAGGGCCGTCAAACCACCCACTACCGACAGCGCACCCATCACCACTAATGGCAGGACAAGATTACTTGAACCCTAGAAACAAAAGAATACCACAATCTACACAAAGTGTATAAGTAACGAAAGGTACGGGCTTTATATTTTAACCAAAAATATATATACATATAGGTACCCTCGCACCTGAAACAATATTTGAATTATTACGAGTACTACTGTCATACGTGTATACAGTGTGGAAAGTTAACTCGGGCCCTGGAGGGAAACTACCTTAAATCCTTAATTTGGCTCATTTTACTTAAAGAAGACATTCCTTTATTTTCAAAAAGAAACAAAACTGCATTCAAAACTTTTCATTTTTTTTTTTTTTGCTAAGAAATTAAAAATCTGAGTACTAAATATTCGATTTTAATGATATTTTGTACGAAAAACGAGTGTAAGACATATGTTTCTTGGAGAAATGTTATAATAAACATTAACTGTATCGACTAGTATAATAAAATAGCACGTGTTAATTTTTAGAAATTTTTAGTTTTCCTCGATTCCCGGGCGAGACAAGTGAATTTAAAAAATCTTTGAATGCAGTTTTGTTTCTTTTTAAAAATAAAGGAATGTCTCCTTTAAGTAAAATGAGCTAGCTCAAGGATTCAAGGTAGTTTCCCTCCAGGACCCGAGTTAACTTTCCACACTGTATAACAATTAAAGTTCTTCAAAAATGGCCCTAAATTATTCGTGTAATAATGTAAACTACGGCCGGCGAGTCGCCTTCTTCCTGGCTTTTACTTCACACCGTTTAAACAAAGTGGATTTGCCAATGTCGAAGTTGTAAGACTTTCTTAAAATTATTAGTATTTTAAAAGATATAGTTAAGATTCTGAATTTCAGCAATAGTTAGGTATAAACTAGCGACGGTTCTTAGGTTGTAGAATGGTGTCTAGGTATATATTTTATAACTAGTTTTTTTTTGGTCCTAGCTAATGAAATAATGTTTGAACAGTGGGATAAGGATCCAAGAGTATAAGAGTGAACTAGCAATTAGGTATATCAGTTAACACTATGATGAACATGAAAGTAGGATAATAATGGATATTTACAACTTTGACTATTGAAATATTAGAAAAGTTGGAAAATGATATTCTCCTAGATCGGCCTAGGGCATAGGAATTAAATATATAAAGCTGTTTTAAACAGATGGGGTGAAAATGTTATACATGATTATATTTTCTTACCAAGTAGTTTATGAAAGGTATTACAATCAATCCCAAGCCACCTATGTAGGCCGAAGTGCCAATGCCGACGCCACGCAGTTCTGTTGGGTAGAGCTCGCCGGCGTATGGGTAAATTATCAAGAAGGAGGCGGATATAAAACATTTAGATATTAAGTACAGGATGAGGGTTGCCATTTGAGCATCTGGAAAGTATCCGTGGTTAAGGGTTACTATTTTATAAATTGGCGTTGTACCTAAATTAAAACTCTGTAATTGTACGCCACATGTGCTATTTGTACGAATGTACGCCAATATAAATAATGAATTAAGTACTTACCTACCTAAAATAATTTAATGAACTGACAAATAAACATTGGGTATTTTTTTATTAACTTAGTCATATAAACTTAATGCTCGTTGCGGTAATTACGATGTATGGGCTACGGCCGATTGCTTATTTTTTCGGTTTTTCTTGGGCAGGCGTAACGACAATCGGTTGCAAATTTCACAAAAAGGGTAAACAAAGTTGAGGACAATTCTAAAATTAAATTAGGGCACAGACGGAGCCTCTCGCCAGCAACATGTCTAGAGTATTGTAAAACTAGATCATCCGAATCATAACTAAGCTTGATATTAAAATATAAACAAACAAAAATATATTGCTATAAACGAAGATTTGCTACGCGCTACGGCGTAGCGCTACGAAATGAATAGCACCGGGAAAGCTTCTAGAGGTCAAATCCACCCCATATTGCATGAAATGTATTAAAGTATGACTAGATTATTTATTTCTATCAAACGACCTTGATATGACACACAGTGTATCTTTTGTGCGTCAGAATGTGCGAGAAACTACACGACGAGGCCTCGTCCTTAACAATTACAATCGTGTCAAAACCAGATCTTAATACATAATATGTTATGATTTTATAGTCTGTGTAGTTACCATTCAAAGATTATTTCATATATTGTCACGTTTTAAACTCCATTATTCATTGATGTAGAGAATAATGTAGTTGAATGGAAATTCAACTTACCATTAGGCAATAAAACTGTAGCAATGCAAAAGAATCCACTTATGACCATCGATAGGCAAAGAGGCCACCGCCGCCCAATACGATCCATGAGGACCCAGCAAACCAAATAGCTGGGTATTTCCACTGCCGAAGACAAAAAGAAGCTCATGTACTGGTTGCTGCCTATGGCTGGTCCATAGTAACTCAAGCCAACATATACCATTTCAGAAGCACACCAGTTTAAAGTAATCAACAAAGTTTTTAGTCGCATGTTAGGTGTTCGACATAAAGCAAACACGCTTGCTACTTTAACTTCTTTTTTTCCCATTTCTTTTTGCTCTAGCACTTGTTTCTGGAGCCTCTCAGTATATTCTACAGGCATTTCTTTTCCATTTACTCTTGCTATCGATTTTAGTATATCATTGGCCTCTTCAAAACGTTCTCTCATCAGTAACCACCTCGGTGATTCCGGTAAAACAAACCAGTACAAGTAGTAAAATAGGAATGGCACTGATGTAGCCAGAGCTAGTGAACGCCAGTCACGTAGAAAGTATGTTACTGCGGAGAGTAGAATTAACCCTAACGTATAAAATATGCAGGTCATGACAGTCACAAATGACCTATAGTTGGGACCGGCAAGTTCCAGAGCTGGAATGAAATGGAAGTTAGTACTAATTATCATATTGATTACTGATTAGGTATATAATTAAGATAAAAAAAATATTCTATACATGTAACGTAAGGTTGTGTTATTGTAATGTAATGAAAGACAACTTACAAATAATAAACGGTATCTGGTACACAGCGGGAATAGTGAATCCAACTATGACTCGACTTAACACCCAGACCCAGTATTCTTGAGCATAGGCGGTAATGATGCTTCCAACTAGCAGGGTGGTCAGACAGCTGAAAAATGATTTCTTCCGTCCGATCCGGTCGTTCAGTAACCCGAATCCGTATACGCCGATCGGTCCTCCTACGTTTAAGGCGACGAGGCCGAGTGTCGGATAAACGTCGTATTCGCACACAAGGTTGAACTAGAAAGGATAAGTGAAAAACTATTAGACATATGTTGTACAGCGTTAATTGCAACGGCGTAAAGAACAAAATTGAAGGTTTATGTTAAAATAAAATAAAAAATATCTAAACTGCACGCAACATAACAAAAACCGACGGATTTAATACCTTCCTTTTTTCGTTGAAAATAAAATTGTCTTTAAATTTTAAATACAAAACTATCGTGAGATTCAACGATATTAATTGTATAGAAGCGGGTAAATCACGTTTTATAAGTCGAATATTGATCGACATAATTCGCTTCGTAACGAGGAGCATAATCATGAGTTGTTCGCGGTGTCTGGCCGACGAAGACGAAGTTACCAGCTTCTATACAATTAAGACTTCTTTAGAAATGAATATTATTCACAACTATTTCGTTTAATAATTGATCTTTTACAATAATTGATCATAAACAAACACGATTGTGCTGTCATACTTACGTCAATGACAATAGAAGACACCACCTCGGATGTATCATACTCGTAACCATCTAAACATGGCTCTGTAGGCCAACTTACATTAGGCTCTATAGTACGCCCAGATTCAATTATTTCCGTCCAGTTAACGGAATACCGCCTACATGTTTCGAACGTTTGGTTATCCGCCTAAAATTATTAAACACATATTTGATAAATAAAAATAAATAAGAGATCTTATGAAGACATTTAGAGAGGTAATAAAAATAACTATGCTATAAATTGTGCTGGAATGTAACATTTATACGATATACAATCAATTACCAATACCTTCCTATTAGTAACTGTGTAATATTTGTTAACGATTGTATTGTCTCTTGTAAGTTACTAGCTGTGCCCCGCGGTGTTACCTGCGGTTTATTAGGGAAAAAACCTAGCCTATGTTAATCTAGGGTGTCAACTAACTCCATACTAAATTTTATTAAAATCGCTCCAGCCGTTTAGACGTGAAGAAGTAACAAACATACACACTCACACACTCACAAACTTTCGCCTTTATAATGTTAGTGTAGATAGTGCAGGTTAGATACCATATACCCTACTAACTTAACATATACCGTACTAGATTTCATATCTCAAGCACGGTGTAAGTTTATAATCGACTTCTACTTAAATTACAAAAAAATATTTTCGAATTCTATCTACACAGTGCAACAAAATATAGCTTGCCATCCAACGCGGCAATGCAGCTAGGATTTTCGGAACTAGGTTTGGATTGGGTGGTGAAGGCCGTTGTAGGGTGTAGATGTGTAGATTCAGTTTTTGTCGGCGTTTTCTCGTGGTCCTACTATTTTGTCCTATTAGTAGGACCACGACGAAGACCTATTTCTGTCTGTCCTACTTTATGTTTATGTGCAAGAACGCCTATCAATGATATTCTCCCCGAATTAAAGATCTAAGTCTACGGTAACTAGACCTACCTTTTTCGGTATTGACACTGATTTCCGGTATGTTGCTGAAATATTCTGTAGTTCGGGAACTTTACACCAGTGGTCCGGCACGTCGGACATGAACAGCTGGTTGAACGCGCAGAACCCGCAGGGCAGGCAGGCCGGCAAGCACACCAGCCACAACAGCAACTTCTGGTACAAACCGAACTCGCCGATTTTTGGTAATAAATCGTCTAAGTCGATTGCGTCGTCACTTGTTTCGGTGTTCTAATGTTAAATATTAAAATATTATATTTGTTAATATGAATTGCTTTATATAATATCAGTTGTGCGCCTGTAACAGGAGCAAATAATTAATAGAATGATTTGTCTGATTATGCGCATTTGTGGTACAATGTACAATGTCCCAGCAATACCTAATTTTGTTATTAGCTGATTATGAGACCGCGTCAAAAATTATACGTGTGTTTTAGCGTTTTACTTATATCAGTAAAAAGGGCTTTCAGTAAATGTTTTTAGCAATAACCTTTTTAGACACAGGACTTCAATTACGTTTTATACATTTCATGAAATATTATAAATTAAAAAATATATACAGTCCATTATTTGCGTCTGTTACTGGGTCACACTAGGCGTCGACATCAAATGTTTTAAATAGACAATGCATATAATTTAAATAACTCTAATTAACTACTTATAAAAACGTTACTGAAAAATAATTTGTGACTAATAAATAACAATTAATAACCGTTAGTATGATTACTTATTGTTACTAACACTAACTCTTCTATTATTACCAAAATAATTGAATAATTACGTTTATTAGTGTTACACACTCAATAAAAAAAAATTCTAACTATCAATTATGAAACATTTTCATTTCTTATTAACAACTTAATCTTTGAACATTAGATTTTATTCAAAGTTTATTTTATTTAACTTAGTGTTAAGATAATTAGTATACAATGTAATATTGTCTTCGTTGCCACGATAATTATTCAAAAATAAAAGAACTTGAACGGATTCTATCGTGTATACATTAGTATACGCGTATAAACTTCATCCCGAAGAATTCATACATACCCATTTGCTGACAATTTTGGCAAATTTGCCAATTTAGCCATATTGGCATTGTACTGTATGCAGTTTAGCACGTAGTTAAATGTATTAGTGGATTTGTTATGTTTTTTTTCTTGTATTTGTTTTGGTTATTTTTAATGTTTACCGTGCAAGCGATTTGGTTTTTAATACTATTAGCGAAATAAACGAAATTGAAATACAATTGCGTTTGAGTTGTTTTATTTCATAGATGTTAAGTAATCGTATTTTTTTTTTAATTTTAAGTTATCTTTAACTCCTCCAACACTGCTATGAAATCTCTTATTGACACTAATCATAATTCACTATATTTAATTTTGGAAGCAATATATGTTTACCGTAATTTTATCCTGACTATGGTTTTGAGATTTAGACTTAGTGTGTTTCGTCATCTTCGATATTATTTCACAATGAACATAAATGCACACACGGACAGTAGGTGTGGACGTCCTTTCGCGTCAAGTTATTAGGCGACTAGTGCCGAAGAAGCCTTATAGTATTAATCTAATTGATCATCGTATAGTTTGTATTTGCTTTACGAGCATATTTAAATTCGACTAAATGGGACATGCTGTAATTAAATCAGGTCATTACTTAGGGTTTTAAGTTTTTAATACAGCACGCGGCTTAAATGTTTCAATATTATCGCGTTCTTCGAGAAGCCTAGAAGAAAAAATAACGAAAATATTCAGTACCTACTTTTTTTTTACATATTCCGGATACTTTTCTATAAAATTTTAAAATAATAACGAGTGCCTGAATAAGATACCAGTACCAAAGTATTTACTTATAATATCAGATTACTTATCAAATACAAATGTAACAACAGAATATTTGGTATCCAAAATCCATGTATCATCAGCACGACACGGGATGATAACTTGATAAATGATAACTAAACCGTAGATTAATATGTATATAATAGAGAAACAAAACAAAAACAAATGAAATAAACCTAACCTTTGATATTTGTATATTTAACATAAAAAATATTTAGTACCTAGGTATACTGTAGTTCAGATCAAGGACAAAAGAGGCTTAGACTCGAGCGCTACAGTAGGGCAAGGCCTAGTGCAAGGCTACACGCACTACCCGGGAACAAGGTTATTATTTATTATGTATAATTCCGCAATAATGATAAAATGCTTAAATCATTTTACAATTTTAGCAGAAACAATTTAGACAGGAATTTAAGTCTATTATCCTAGAAAGTTCATTGTATTAGGGAGCTTATCCAACTGTATTAACAAATTAATATACCTAATCATATAAACTACCGTAATTTTGAAATCTAAATATGCTTCTAAGACTATCGTCCAGCGAGAGAATGCAACGCCGTAGGCGGTACTATAATTTGTATGTAATAATCTCATTAATATAGATTATGCTCTTTGGCGAAGTAGCGGATCTATCAATGACTAGGTATTATTAACTATGTAAAATAGTGGTACATAAGGTATATAGCAAATAATTCATACGTTTTGTTAAAATATTTTATTTGTGAAACGTAGATAAAATTGATACAAGTATTTTAAATTCTTAGAGATATAACTTATATTTTTACACAATAATGAAAACGTGAAATATGTCTTACGAAGTTGTTTATTCTTGAAACGAATTACAACGAATGTCCTACATACACGTTCGTTGTATTGTAAAAAACGCACCAGACCGCCTTTAGCTAGCGTTTGTCACGACCGCAAAGTATACGATGTAACGGCCCGGCCACGACAATGCGCGACTTGCGGCGCGGCAAGCGTTTTCATCTGTTCGTTGCTCGGTCGAGAGTCGAGACGCGCAATTCACTGCGGTTAGTTGGGATCACACGCAATGAACAGATAAAACGCTTACCGCGCCGCAATTCGCGCAATGTCGTGGCCGGGCCGTAAAGGCGTATGCTTGACGTGCATGTAAAAGTTAGCGCAGTGGTCGGCACCCTCACCAGTCTCTCGCGCACGCACCCATGCGTGCTCACGCGCACATTTGCTTCTTACGCAGAAACAAGGAAACAATATTTTATACAATATACGTACCTATCTATACAAATTTTTGATTACGAGAATTGACGTCATATACATAAAAAGTAAACGCTTACTTTTTGTATATAATTAACTAGTCAACATAAAAGTTAAAATCTCTACAAAAAGGATAGTTTTACAACAGAAAAGCTCATAATGCAACATTACTTTTAGAGTATCATAACAAGCAAAATAATATGTTTAAATCAGTTTTAATCTAATAAGTTTAATTTATTATTTACATTTTCCATGTAGGTAAGTAGGTACTTAGTATAATTTGTGCTTTAACAATCACTCAGGTTACATTTTTACATTAATTGTACGTGAACTAACAACCCTTTGGACTGCTTACTGGTCACCATGAGATATTTTCAGCTTACCTTTCAAGTATAATAAAATTGAATTTAGCATCATTATCAATATAGGGCACATAGTTTTATGAAAGCACCACAAATTTTTATAATTTCTCTAGTCATAAATTGTAAAGTCAAGTTTAAAATATGAGATTATATATTCAATTACTCAGATATTTTTGTATCATGTGTATAAAAATTCAGACGGTATACATTCGTACTAACGATCGGGTTTCATATATTCAGATTTTTTTGTAACTGTAGGATGTGTACAAAATGAATTTTTATTTTATAACCGTCACCATTCTTTGATGTACATTTAAAACTGGGTTAAAAATTGTCCTCTCTTTACAATAGTTTTAAGCATACAATTACTATAGAAGATTACTAAACCTACAATATGCAGGCTGAGAAAGATTAAGTACGTAGGTAATCTTACGCTCCTTAAAGTATACCAAGTCCAAGTTCCCAGACTATGGACATCACGTCGCCCACCTCCGTACCATGTCATTTACACAATGTCAAAGAAAATACACTAGCAAACCAAAGTCCTTATTGACTACAAATAAATACCTATTTTTTGATGTTTAAAAATCTCGTATCAAATTAAGGCTTGGGTAGGTAATAAAATGTATACACTTTTGAACATTGAACGTTTGGCTATTTTTCGGTAACTTTGAAAATGAGTTACACGTATATACAAAGCTCGCACATGCGCTGAGGAGAGGGCGCCGCGCGCCGCCACCGCCGCTACGTGAGCAGCTTGAAGAACATGATGCCGAGGGAGATGTTGATGAACAGCACCAGGATCACGAGCTGCTGTCGCGAGAACCAGTCCTGGAAACAACGAATGCGTCTATTATTACAAGAGGCTCTAGTGTAAGTTTCTTTTGACGTAAAAAAACGTTTACGAAGTGATAATGTTATTTATATGGGAAACGCAAACGTGTTCGACTGTTCGTGACGTAAAGTTACGTTAAAAACTTACACTCAGGGCTGTGAGCGAGTCAAAAGAAACTTACACTAGAGCCTCTACTTGCAAGCATCTCTCAGTTTATTTGTGTGGAGAACGTTAAAATAGTGTTACTAAGTTTTAATTTTTTTAACACAAGCTTTTTAACGACATTACCAGACGGTTTAGTGCCGAGTGCAACCACTCCCCTTACGTAGGTTTATGTTAATATTAATCATCTATAGTGTACGTTTTCTTAAGGCTACATACACACAAGATTTTTAGAGTATATTTTTTTATTATAGCAATTGATTCTGAGGCTCATAATCTTTGTCAAATTCATTTGTATTTTTCTATATTTATTTAAGCTTTGGTAGGTCTTCGGACCATGTAACTATACTCAACATTCCAACAGTTGCGCCCTACTAATATAATAAGAATGGTAGAACCAGTCACCTTGACTTGCGGACTGACTAAGTACAGCAGAGGGTTGGCTCTCAGTTTCTCCGACTCCTCGTACATGCGGCGCACCTCCTCGCGCCGCGCCGAGCCCAGCATGGACACCTCTTCGCGCGACATGCCGCTGTCCGGCGCGCGCGGCATGCCCGCCACGTCCGGGAGCGACTTCTTGCGCTGGAGTGTCTGAGGTGTGCTTAACATCTGAAATATCAAATGGAAAATTAAATGATCTTGATTCTGTAGTCTCATGTCTTTCGATCAGGGCCAACATTCCGTTCTGTTAGCTAATCTCAAATTATTAGTTTTGTCGGAGTGATTAATAAGTATCTTACGTTTCAACTTCAATGGATACTAACCGTAAAGTACCCAATTGCCTATACTTTTGTTATAAGGTATCTATTGATAAACAAAAATTCAACGTATGTACCTATATCTATAACGTTATGCGTTTAAACTTATTTTAAACGTGTAAGTAATATGTTTAAAGATGTAAAATAAAAGCTGCTGCGTGTATCATAAAATTAATGTAGTATAATGTCACTTTACGAGAGTGACGGGTTCATTAGTTTTACTAGGTGCGAATTGATCGCCGCTGACATTGAGCACACATTCTTTCGGATTTTACCTCCACAGGAGGCACGTTTATCCAGCTCTCCGACGCGCGCCGCGCCAAGATCGCCGGCGAGCACATGAGGTCCTCGTCCTCATCCTCGTCTCCTTGATACCACATTTTCTATACTTCAAATTATAGTCTCATTTATTCACTGACTGACAATTCACCATGAGTCAATAGTCACATTAACGTCACCGAGAGAATTTGATCCGGTCACATTTAATTGTAAGAGTTGTAGTTTAATCTATATTTTTAAGGGTATTAAAGTACATTTTATTTGTGTATAATTAGCAAGAGGTGATGCACGGAAAGCGGCAGTGAGCGACTGTCTCTCGATATAGAAATAGAACGGGCTGAGCTGAGTCGCGGGTCGAGGCGCCGACTCGCGCGCCGCCTACATGCCGCATACATCAGCGGCCACCGGGCCACGCGCACGCGTCCCGATGTTGCGTCCTACATACCTATTACCTACTACTCTTACTCTTTTACTTAACTATATCGGGTGGTTCATAAGAGCAATAACTTTAGGGATCGCGCTACACCACGAACGTAGCAACATTTGATCTACAACTTTAAAAAAATAAATAATTTGTTACTTGTTTTATTTTTCAAATAAATTATATAGTATTACTATTTATTAAATAGTATTATTTGTCGACCCTACCATTTTAAGCCCTTTGAGAGCTTAAAATGGTAGGATTGTATGTCGTATGGAGACCCTTAAATTTTTATTCGAAATTTATACTCGTCATTTAGCGCGCGCGTAAATTTATTAGACAAGCCGGAGCTATTATGGCTTTCTTTTTCTACACGGAAAACGGCTTAACTGTCTGAAAATTAGTCTAGCCGGCAGGGTGAGTTTTATAAGAGCGCGCCATTGCTACGCATACATAGGTACTTACTGCTTTTTCGCTACCTTGAGAGCCGTAAACTTAAGGAATTTATTTTTTTACCGTGGTATTGTGTAATACTTCAGTAAATTTCCAATGTGGGTATTATGTTCATGTTCATGGTAGATATACAGGAAAGTCACTGATGTATTGTTTCTAACATGATTGATAGCAAATAGCAAGTACCTAGACAAGCACACATACTGTATAGTGAAATCCATGCTACTTACGTACCTATACTACGAATAACAATAGGAATTTGGCAGCATTTTGATTCCAGAATATACATGATGATTTGAAGTAGAGGTATTATGAGCAACGCATGGTAAATTTGTAGATTCTCGCTATTTGTTTTGACTGGTGTTAGATAAACGAACCAGTGAATTATGATTCTATAATCTGACTGGATGGCTATTTTTGTAAAAACTATGTTAATTCTGGATTGCATGACGTACCTACGAATAGGAAGCATAATAGTTATTTGTATTACAAGGGAGCAAAGTTAGTATTTACCCTCTGGTGCTAATATTGAAAAATCCCAAGATCAAACTGCAAGCATAGCGATTGGTTCAAAGAATAGAATTTTGAGCGTTTCAAGGCACGAACGGGTGTTGTCTTTTAAGACTTTCCTGTATTATTTTTTTATTTTACTAAGTTTTAATATTATCCGCATATTACGCAACGCTTATGTGAAACTTTAATATGTACTTAAAGAAAACTACCGCTATAACAACACGTAATGTTTGCATATACACATATGATTATCATGTTTTACATAAACAAATATTATATAATATAACCTAATTATCACTACTCATTAGTACGATACTCTGTTCCTAACGTTCTGATTTCCTAATCATTCAACTTCATAATATCTGTTGCAATAAACATTTATCATACTACTATTTGTTCTCCTATATTTTCTCAACTTAATTTAGGGTAATTTGCATAAACTACTATTGTATGCACCATTGTTTTTCAGCAAAACAAAATTTCCATTTCTGTAACTTTATAAGTTTGTGTATGAACAGTAAAATTAATTTTCACTGAAATTCTTGAGAAAAGTTATTTAATTCGCAACTACTTATTCCCGATACTAAAATATTGTGGTTTCACAGACAAGACAGATTTCGAAGACTACAAATATTTTGTTAAAACTCGTTAACGAACATCGTTATTCATGAAATAAAACGACTGAAACGGATTACATCGCGTTTACTAATTTATACTTCATCCCGACATTTCGAACCGTTAGCAGCGTTCTGGTCATCGGGTGGACTGATGAAAAATATTAATTTACCTCCATCCAAAAAAAAAATACAAGCAAATCTACCCACATATAAATCATAAAACCAATTTTTGTGCTTGCACACGCCAGAGGGCCTTATAAGAAAATTCAAGTCCAGAAAATTATAAACTACGAAGTACAATGTCCACACCGTCACACCTATGCCCTCACAGTCTTGTCTGCTATTTTATTAAATGAACCACAGGATCCCAAGCCGGTGGTACAGAAAAACCATCCTCTTTGTTGAAGTTTGGATACATCTTAATCTTGTCGCTAACTTCAAACTCGCGTAAATCCATTCTACTTTAAGGTTGATTATCTAAAAAATGTATAACTAGTTAAGTACTTGTAGTTATCATAATACGATTGTAATTTCTGTAAATAAATGTATTGGTATTATAATTTGAAAGTTAATCAACCTTAGAGCAGAATACTAGGTCTCTCGCAACATTCTGGGAATATATCGTTTCTCCTTGGCGAGGAGTTCGGGCTTATTAAACTTATCCTTATCCTTAGGCTTATCCGCGACATGCTCCCAGACTGCAGACTTAGGTCGACAATGCTTGACATCAGCTATGTGTTCCTGTACTCTAGTTGAGATGCTTCTCTTTCTCTAGTCTATATATGAGAGAACACATTCACACTCCAGGGGCCTATTGCAAAAGTTTACTAATAATACTAGGAAATAATACTAGTTACAAGTCAATGATTTACAAGTCGTAATTATTTGTGTTGCATAACCATTTTTGATTTTACTAATAATACAAGAATATTCCTGTTGCAAAAATTGCTAATTATATTTCTAAACTACAAGTTATAAGATTTCAAATTACTAGTACTAATATATTCTGTTCCATAATATATTTTTTGCAACTTGTAACATTGGTGCTAATATTATCAGCAAATTATACAAAACATAAGTAAACTTGTTAGCTGAACTTGTAGCTTGTTAGCCTAGTTCATGTTTTTTTTTCTAACATGTAACATTTGGGTGGCAATTTGAATAGGTACTGAATATTGATATTTTCGGCGACAACTATTTAACAAAGTATAATTGAAGTTTTTCAGTACAAACATCATCTTCCTCGCGTTTTGCCACGGCTCATGGCATGGGAGCCTGGGGTCCGCTCGTCAATTAATCCCAAGATTTGGCGTAGGCAGTAGTTTTTACCAAAGCGACTGCCATCTGACCTTCCAACCCAGAGGGTAAACTAGGCCTCATTGGGTTTAATTTGGTTTCTTCACGATGTTTTTTTTCTTCACAGAAAAGCGACTGGTAAATATCAAATGATATTTTCACCTCAGCAGCTCGAACATGTTTACTTTCCTCACTCCAGGGAGTGAGGAAAGTGCTACTTTCCTCACTTTCAGAGAGTGAGGAAAGTTGCTACTTTCGTCACTCCAGTGAGTGAGACAAAGTAGCTTTTTAATTGGGACCGGTCCGGCCTAGTAGTTAATGACCCTGCCTAAGAAGCCGGTGGTCCCGGGTTCGAATCCCAGTCAGGTCATTTATTTGTGCGATGAGCACAGATAGTTGTTCCTAAGTCATGGGTGTTTTCTATGTATTTAAGTATTTATATGTATCTATTTATTACAATAGGACATAATGGACTCCCTTAACACCACTACCACGTTCGGACCCTCACAAATTAATCAAATATTATAATTTTGAAATGTACATATATTTTAAAATGAAAATTATTTTAACAAAATATTAAGTAATGAAGCCAGTGCAGTTGCAGATAAAACACTTAACTTAAATAAAATACTTAAATGTGGTTAACTTGATGTTAATTTTTTTACAAGATTTTATTTAACTTGATGTATGTATTTGTATATTTATCCGGGTGGAATCTTGCAACTCAATTTTGAAGCAGACATCTTTAACCGATTGAGCTGAAATTTAGCACACAAATTTATGTAATTTCGGTTACAATGCAATATTATGGTACCACTGATCTGATCTGATGCTGGAGTCAGAAGGTAGCAAAAGCAACACCTAAAATATACAAGATAAACCCGTGGTGTTTTAGGCTCATTAGAATCCTTTCGAAGAGTAGATGACGAGTGTGAAAAAAAGTACAGTCGGCAATAAAAGCTTGTACTAAAATGACATTTTTGGCAACTTATTTAACCTTTAATATGTTCTCACTACTGAGGTGAAAAGTTGTATGTGTCACACTAGAGTAAAGTTATTTTACATCTCGTGTTTTTGAGTGCCTCGCTACGCTCAAGATTCTAACACTAGAATCACTCGCTACGCTCGTGATTCAATTATAGAATCTTTCGCTTACTCGGGACTCAAAATAAACACTCGCAAGAAAAAACAACTTTCCTCTCTTGTTGAACAAATAACTATTCGTACTTAAGTTCCGAAAATCTCGTTGGTACAAACCGGCGTTCGAACCTGCGATCTCTGGATTGTAGTTCGCACGTTGTTACCTCTTTTGAGAAGTTTTTCAGTACCTACATACAAACGTTTTACAATATTATTAAAAAATACGGGAAAATTAACAACAGCAAAAATTTTAAATGTGCGTTTTGATTTTTAATAAATGGTTAATTTTGATATAACCGTTCATCAATGGAATACTAATATTTTAAAAATATGGTGCCCCTGACGTACGTAGAAATAATTACAAGTTTGTTCTAATAATTTGTGTTTTTGCTTTCATTTTGCAACAGAAAGTAGTAAAATTCACTAATTATATAAGTTATTAGTACTAATATTTTGCAACTTGTACTTCATTACTGCTACTTTATTATGCAACAAAAAATTATAAATTACAAGTCGACTTACTAATATTATTAGCTTGTAATTTAGATACTTGTATATTGTATCTTGTACTTTATTATGCAACATAAAAGTACAAGTTACAACCAAAACCGCTAATAATATTAGCTTGTACTTTGTTATGCAATGGGCCCCAGCTCAAGCACTTTTAAGAGGGGTGGTACATTTCACAGGTCTCAAAACCGAAACGTCGGAATGAAGTTTAAATTAGTACACGCGATATACTCCGTTTCAGCTGTTTTATTTCATGAGTAATTATCGTGCCAAGACAATATTATAACATCGGTTCCTTAATTTATTTTTAGTGAAATAGGTACGAGTTAATATCATATATTTTAACGAAAAAGTGATTTAACTACAAGGATTATGAGTGAACGTTTAGCTACTGATAGAACTAAGTTAGTTCTTGAAAAGGGTCTGATTTCGTAATAATGAAGGTAATAATTGTTTACTTTATTTAATTGCTATTGGTACTCACTGTAATCAGTCGGGGTGGATGATGGGCGCAACAGTATCTCGCGAAAAAAAATACTAGCTAACCCATCCCTCATGAATTAATACATATAGTTAGAAAGGAACTTATACCTCGCCGCGAGACACTGTCGTGTCGCACCCAACATGTGCTAGGCCTACAAATGGTATACGGATATGAAATATTTGGTTTGAATTTTTTTCTAATGAACTTACCTTTCGTCCGCCTCCGCCGCCACCGCCACCGCCGCCACCTCCTCGCATTATTGGCGGGGGCGGCGCAGGAGCCGGCGTCATGCACAAGCTTTCCGTTCGCTTCGGCTGGTACGGTGATGGTGCTATATCTTGCCCCAATGTCCTTTTCCTCATAATAGATTCCTCGAATGGCGTTTCCCGTGATATCGAGCCCCGGCCCGAAGCCAAGTGGCCGTTTCCGGCCGCTGGAGTTGCAGCTCTGGACGCGGGTCGTGACGCCGGCGCGGGTTGCTGTGGCGCCACCGATCCGCCTCGCGAGTCTCTGGCGGGCGCGGTTGCTTCCACTGAAGGCTGCCGCGATCGACGACCGTAGCGATCTACGCTCGAGTCTCTACTAGGTGGTCTTTTATAATGGTCGAAGTAATCGATAGATGTTCGCCCCGCTTGTCGCGGATCCCTAGGCCCGTTAGTTATGTCGTCCATTGGGGCTGTCGCTTGTCTGTATGTTGGTTGATCGGTGCTGGCTTGGCGGTACATTGAACCCTCTCTTTGTCTATGGTCGAGAGGCTGTTGATATCCTTGAGTTTCCGTAGGTTGATGATATTGCATAGGATCTCCCCCTAGACGCTCATGTGGACCTTCTGAATGTACAGTACCGGTTCTAAGCTCTGTACGACCGTAGTTGCCGGCACTTCCGTCACCATAAGTGTTTTCCTGAGGATTTTGCGTAGGCTGACCCAGAATGCTTTGCCGTCTAATTCCTTGTCCTTGTGAAGAATTCCAGTCTTGTGGCCCGGGCCTCTGGTTAAGATTTAGTGCCGGTCTCATTGCCGAAGAAAATCTTCGTGGTTGGTTGGTAAATTGCTGATTATTTTGATCCATACCCGGCTGCTGCTGGACAGCATCTTGTCTGTTTAGTACTCGATAAGGCGGCCCTGGCGGTGCACTCGGACCATAGCCACCGATTTGGTCTCCATACTGCGGTCCTTGTGTTTGTGTCCAATGATCCTGATCAGAATAATAATTAGTCCTGCCGTCCGTACTATAATTGGAATTATTTGCTAGTCTTGGATCCATAGACTGTACCGGCTTATTCGGGAACTGGGTAGATGGCCGTCTCGGGGGTACTCCATAAGGAGCTTTATTGGCTTGAGGAATCTGTGAATGCATCGGAGGGATATGATTTGGAATGCTCTTTCCTTCCAAGATCTTTTCAGATTCTTGTGATACAGGAGTCGTGACCTGCGACTCGTAAGGTTTTTGTCTATACTTATTTCTTAATCCTATTCTGTCCAAGCCAGGGTGCTTAAAATCTGGGGCGAACTGCTTTGCAGTCATTTGTGCTAAATCACAGTCTTCTTTTGCTTGGTCTGCCGACTCGTCGGCTTGCTCAGCTTTCCCTCGAGCTGTGGCGGTTCTGCAACAAAATTATAGCTTGTTGTTTGTTCTTAAATAAATAAATACTTAGCTGTTAAAATATTCCTGGCCTGTGCAAATAACTAGTTGATTAAATATACTTAACACATATGTATGTACAATTATACAGTATAAAGTTATAATGTGACACACGTTTTAGAGGATCGTCTATAAAAGGCAAAATAAAAACTCTGCAAAAAATTTAATACTAGACTGGCGAGTAAATTACGTAGACATTAGGACGACGTTCAGAAATAGACAAACACACCTAAAACTCTGAATGGCTGGCTGATGTAATTGGTTAGGTACCGAATAGCTGGCGGTTTCCTCGCACAACGCATCCTAGCTACAATGCTTCAAGGGCCTTTCTTAGATGAAACATAGAATAGTTAAGTCATTGCAATGCTTAGTTTACATTGTATATATATGTGCCGGCAGCCGATCGTTAATATCCACCATATCATGAAATGCCTAGGCATATCGTAAAACGTAGAACATATCTTTACATTACCAGATTCAACGGTAGTTAATGTTAAATTGGAAGTTCTTCTGTATATTATTGTAATATAATCAATACAAGTTTAAATAAAAACATTAAGTAGTGTCCAAAACCAGGCAGTTGGATTGGTTGGTTTGGTCAACTTAAGTGAAAAATTACGTACCTGGATATCGCAATATCGGCTTTCTGCAGTGCTATCTTGGAAGCGCGCTGAGCAGCGGTGACCGCCGACTCTACACGCTCGCGGAACTTCGCTGAACGCATGAGGAACATGTGTCGTCGCTTCTGGCTCGTTATTAGCACATTGTTCTTGTATTTGCCCTGTTCCTGGGTGCCGTCGCGGAACGTCGTGACGCCATAGCCGTTCTTTTTATTGCTTGACCACTCGCCCTCGTAGCGGAGGCCGTCGCTGCGCTCGCTCACACCGAATGCATTGCGTTTGTCGTTCTTCCATTCGCCCATATAAGTTTCTGTGACTCCAGCTTCCAAATGTTCATCCTGAAAAGAAAAAAAACTTTACTTAACATTTTTTTACGCTTCGAATATGTGTCATTGTTTATACATATCAGAAGCGGGTGGAATGTGATACATTACCGACGGAAAGTGTAGTGAAAATAGGGAAATAGATGAATAGTGGCTTGTAATCAATCACCAAGCGGTTTAAAGAGATTATGTATGTATTTTTTCCTATTCGTGATTTCCATATAATATGGATTCCACACTACTACATTCGAGATTACGCACAGTAAATATTTTATAACGCAATCGGGATTACTTCTATTTGTAATTCTACATAATGTGTTTAAGTTAAAGGCAACTGCACTTTACTAAATTCGTTACCACGCAGCTATTTTCTCACAATAATAGCATTTCATCCAAGTCAATAAATCGAGACACGTGGTAGGGTGTCAAACCAAGTTCTTGCTAACAGAACTGGCGAGTAGTACTGTGTGTAATACTACCGGATGCTTTTAACATTTCTATTAATTTACAATAATATTAATATTTCTTAATAAAATAAAATCATTTTCTTAAAATTCTAACGCTGACTTAAAAGCACCGATTTACGAGGCCGAGAAAGTCCACGATGGAGCAGAAACAGAGAGGAAGATCGTATGCGCACTCGCAGCAATTTTTTTGTTGTCAGATGTTGGTAGAGTTAAATCACCGATTTCAGATTCCTAATATGTTAACAGGTACGAGCATGATAGACAATTCAGGTTCTGTCTACGTCGACAGGAGACTATGAATGATTATTAAGTAAGTCGATAGTCGAAAGAAACTCCCAAGTTAATGTATCAAGAAACCTCCCGTCTTGCTTAGTGCCCGATATATATATTTTAAGACAGGAAACTAGTCGGTTTATAACACAGATCCTACAAAGATCAATGGCATACAAACTATAAAAATATGTACTGGGTTTGGCTTACGTTATCTGTAGAGCATGTTGCGCACCCTAGTAAAATAGTATGTAACAAAAATAAAAAAAATGTTACATTCAAAACAAAATAAGGTTTAATATCGCGTCGCTCAATTAACTTGCTCACGAGAGAATGAAAAAAAAAAAGCTGCTACGCGATAAGGTGTGCTACGCATGGTCTGTGGCTACGCACGGTCTGTCGCGTTAGCCATCGTAGCGAGAGAACGGTCTTTCGCTACGATGATAATAATATTGTCTTCGGTAAGGACCTATGATAATATTTGTTTATCGGCATTTTACTCTATTAGATGGCAGACCATTTACTTACTTACAATGCTGAAGGATGCGGTGTAGGGGGCAACATCTATTTTAAGCGTGAAGGACCTGTTTTTTTTTCTATTTAGCCTTGTAAGGCTCACGGGCATTACTTTATAGAAATTTGAATTTTAAAAAATTGGAGCAGGTTTGAATTTAATTTCTTATGGTTCGATTTTGACATTAAAGAAATTATACTTTATTTTCCACACTATAGAACTAATTCGAGTGGCATTTTACTTGTATGGTGGGCCTTAGGAGGTTAGACTAGAAGATGGCAGGGCGTTCAACACGTGCTAACTTTTTATCTCTAATCAGGCAACAAACAATCGAAATGCCTTTCAATGCCGATTTTAGGACACAGTAGACTTGCACTTGACTTGCTTCTAGTTTCTATACCGAGGATGGACGATAAAGCATACCTATCTATTTAGCTTTGTTGATGTGACAATATAACGTGTAGCGCAACAACATCACACAGGAATACCGAAATAAATGAATGAGAAGTAAAATAAACCTTTATATAAGATACATTGTTCATCATGCGGCAAGCGTGTAATTATAGCGTGTATTATTTAAGCTTAGCGATTATTATACAATACGATAAAAAAATAAACGTACCTCAACGAGGAAACTAGCATTAGAGTCCGTATGCAGCGAGCCGTGGGTCATGGCGGAGTGGGTACTGTCCACGGAGGACACCCACGAGGACGCGGAGCCCCCGGAGCCCCCCGACCGGACCGAGCTCGTGCCTCTCTTGTCCAGTTCCCCCGCGCTTCGCTGCTTTCGCAGTTTCTGTAAGAAATACATCACATTGAACATTGTGTTATGGTAACATTCGCACAGCTTCAAATATGTGTACCTATTTAAAGTTTCGTGAGTCAAACATAGCTTCAGTGACTTTATTAAATCTGAGGCAGCGCAATACAACAAAGCCGTTTTTACCGCCCTCAATCGGTTGTGGCGTGGAGAGCGACAAAAACGAGCAACGCGCGAGTCGCGCGACAGTCCGCGAGGTGCCGTCGATGCAAAGGGAACGAGGCACTCTTAGTGCTCAAAAATGGAAACTCTGAATGAACTCTCGAAAACATGATGCGCGAGTGATTAAATTAGTCGAGTTTCTAATAAAAGAGTATCAAATAATTAAAATAAACAGAAGTAGTACATAATTAAACATTTTACTATTATTTCAATAAACTATAAGCTTTGCCAATAAACACTCTCGTGAAAAGTAAAATTAACTTTTGCTATATAATGTTAGTTTTCCGTTTACCGTATTCTAGCGTAGCATAATAAATTAATTATACAACATCTTGCTTGTCAGATAAATACATATGACTGACACAGTAATACTATTTATGTATGACTACCTACTAAGAAGTTACGAACCATTAAATAGCAGTACCGCCCAGACTCTCGTTTTGAATTAATGAAGTAGAGAATACTTTATAAAATTAGGTACGCCTTTTATAACCTAAGATTTTATTTTCTGTTTTGATGTTTCATTTGTTTATGTGCAAAAAGTGATATATACATACATGCATACACACTTTTATGTAGCCGTGTGAGTACTTAAATATATAAAATCAAAGGTTGCATAAATGATACATATTAATTTATTTGTATTATGAGTAAAGTAAACGGAATGAATGAGACAGCGCAGCGGATGGACTGAATCAGCACGGAATGCATGAGAGTAAACATGATTTCAATGGAATTCTTTATTTTTAGTAAGAGAATCTCAGTCAACTCTGAATGAGGTCAACGCTATTGTAATGAAGTGGAACGCAGTAATAGTAGCAGATTTTTCATTAAAAAGTTAGTGTAGTTTTAAGGGTTCCGTAGTCAAGTAAGCTATGCTCAGCTACCGTTAGCTCTAGGGAGTTGTAATTTGGCATAAATATGTAAATTAATCACGCGGACAAAAAGGTTAAATGAAAATGTATATAATATATATAATATGGAAGATTTAGAAATTTTGATTCCGATTAAATGTTATTAATGCTCTTTTCGTTTTTGTGAATCATGCATTCAGTAAAAAATATATATATATACTACAACGACTCCACTGCTCTTTGTTCACCCCAATGCCACTAAACATCCTAGGTAACTCTAATTATAACGGATAACACCAAACGAAGCATAAACTTGAAGTACTGTCTATGTCTTAAAGTAACTTTAGTTGACCAATCAACATATTACATTGATTTTGATCAAATTTTCACGTGATTTTTAAACCAAACAATGTTTATCGTTGCAATATCTTTAATGTATTACATTTATGAACGATATTTAGATTAACTGCACAGTCAAGGGCATCATTATTTGTACATTTATGAAACCTATTACAATGGGCTATGGTTAAGATCTGTACTTTGGCATATTTATGCTCCTGAATGTATACTCGTACGTATTCATTTGGTTTAAACTCGTGTCGATGATGATGTAAAGGCTTGGGCACATAGGCGCGTTTTGTGAGCGTGGCTCAGCGGGGCGCTACGCTGCCGTCCGAATGTGGGCCTTATTTCGTTACATTAGCCACACCGGTCGGTGTCGCGCTGCGCTACCGCCACGCTCACAAAACGCGCCTATGTGCCAAAGCCTTAAAGCTGATTAGATTGGACAAGTGTAATTAACTTTTCACCTCAGCAGCTCGAACATGACTACTTTCCTCACTCCAGGGAGTGAGGAAAGTGCGACTTTCCTCACTTTTAAAGGAGTGAGGAAAGTTGCTACTTTCGTCACTCCAGGGAGTGAGACAAAGTAGCTTTTTAATTGACGACCGGTCTGGCCTAGTAGGTAATGACCCTGGCTATGTAGCCGGTGGTCCTGGGTTTGAATCCCAGTCAGGCCATTTATTAGTGTTCCTGAGTCATGGGTGTTTTCTATGTATTTAAGTATTTATATGTATCTATCTATTATAATAGGACATAATGGACCCCCTAAACACCACTAACACGTTCGGAAACTCACAAATTAATAAAATATTATGATTTTCAAATGTAGGTACATAATATATTTTAAAGTGAAAAACATTTAAACAAAACATTAAGTAATGAAGCCAGTGCAGTTCACTGAAATGAATGTGGTTAACTTGATGTTATTTTTTTTATAAGATTTCATTTAACTTGATGTATTTGTATATTTATCCGGGTGGAAACTTGCAACGTAACTCTAATTTGAAGCAGACATCTTAAACCGATTGAGCTGAAATTTAGCACTCCTATGTAAGTTCGGTTACAATGCAATATTATGGTAACACTGATCTGATCTGATGATGGAGCCAGAAGGTTACAAAAGCAACTCCTAAAATACACAAGATAAACCCGTGGTGTTTTAGGCTCATTAGAATCCTTTCGAAGAGTAGATGACGATTGTGAAAAAAGTACAGTCGGCAATAAAAGCTTGTACTAAAAATGACATTTTTGGCAACTTATTTAACCTTTAATATGTTCTCACTACTGAGGTGAAAAGTTGTATGTGTCACACTAGAGTAAAGTTATTTTACATCTCGTGTTTTTGAGTGCCTCGCTACGCTCAAGATTCTAACACTAGAATCACTCGCTACGCTCGTGATTCAATTATAGAATCTTTCGCTTACTCGGGACTCAAAATTAACACTCGCAAGAAAAAACAACTTTCCTCTCTTGTTGAACAAATAACTATTCTTCTTCTCCAGGAAGGCTTAATTAACAGTTGCAATATGGACTCTACCTTATTCTTATACAATAACACAATACACAATTAGGTGGTTCAATTTATCTTCGTCTTCTAAATCAGTTTTCCGTGAACATACTTTGGGAAAAATACTAAAATCTGAATAGGAAACACAATTGTAACACAATAAGGTATTTCGTCCTACATATAAAAAGTGAATGCACCTACATTAGATAGGTTTAAGGTGCATGGTGCATTGCTTTTCGCAGAATGTCTGATTAAGGAGGCCTGTTCCGGAATATGAAAATTTACGGTAGTACTAAAAAGTTAACGTTAAAAAGAAAACGGAACGACTTTAACGATCAAATATCTATGGAATAAATGTGTGCTTGCAGAACTGCACGTATCTGACATTCTTTGCGAAACATTTCCAATGCGAGCAGAGCATGTTGTAATAAGATCGTAATCAGCTATGGATATAGGTTTTTATAAGCTGAATATTAAACCGATCTTACTTTGACTTGCTCTAAGTAATGATTATGTACTTACTTTCACTATATCTATTTCTTCTAAGATAACGGTTTGTGCTACCGGCTTGCAAATAAAATAAAAAGAATTTTAGTAAATATGTAGTTACAGAAAATAAAGTTATTATTAATACATGCACACACTGAAATTAATTTACTTAAGTATAGCGTCATGTTAGTTAGCAATTAGATTTAATCACGCACTTCACAAAAAAGCACATCCCTACCAACATATGTATACTCGTTTCTACATAATACGTACCACTTGTATTATGGCTACGAGAAAAACAAGGACATAAAATAAACGTCCCCGATAATTTGAGCAAGGTACTACTGGTGTCCAAAAATAATATGATATTTTGAAGAACTTGATTGAGCGTTGGTGTGAATTTGCTGTTCGTCATAAATGTCAATATTTAGTGAGTCACGCTTTTAATAAGCCAAGGCATGCCTAGGCTGAAAAGCAGACTTACAGAGAGTAGTCCTTTCTTTGATTTCTCGATGAGCGATCCGCGGCGGCCCGTGGGCTCGTCCGAGTTGCTCTTGAGGACGAAGCCGCCGCGCGCCTCGTCCATGCGGTGCGAGCGGTGCTCCAGGGGGTCCGGCGTGCCCGCCTCCGCCAGCGAGGACATGGAGCCCCGGTGGTCTCGGGCGCCGCCGCGGTAGTGCGACGCCAGCCCGAAGGGCGCAGAGGTGCGCACGCCGTACCCGTGACGCGTGCCGCGCATCCATTGTCCTTGGTATGTTCCTGGAACAGACAGGGGAACACATCAAGCACCCTGATTTAGGTACCTACAAGTATACTGTGTGTAAGTCTAATACGGGCGAAGAATTAAACCAGACATAGGATTTACCAGTATAATCATTAACCAAAAGGTTTTTCTTTAATTATACCTATTATACATATGTAATTAATTTTTATAAAATTTCTGAGCAGTAATGTATTGCGAACATTATGCGATATGAGCTTTTGAAACTAACTGTCAACGAGTGTTCAACTCCAGTGCGTTGCATTACATTGCGGGCAGATTTTTTTTAAGTATATGGATAAAATTTTAATTGTACTTCTAAGCAAAAGTTATCAAAATATATTTCTTGTCCTATTATTCCGTTAAATTTACACACTGTATTTACTCGTTACCAGGGTAATTCTAGTGTAAAGATGCAGTTAGCTGTCATCTGTCATCTTCGTAACGTACCTAACTTGATAATCAGTTAAAAGTACCAACGTCTTGATTATCAATCATTTGAATCGGTTGGCAATGAAAATGCGTCTTTTTGGAAATGGAATAAACTTATTAGTTATCTTCAGTATCCAAAACGACTGTATCCAACGGCTGTCTAAAGCATTGTCTAAAACTAAGCCCCCGCTAAAAGAATAATAATTTGTAGATATAGGTATTACGTTATATTTAATGGAAATGATTTACATAAGAGTCGTACAAACAAATTAAAACAAAAATCGTGTTTCATGTCATGTGTGAGTGCTAGTTATGTTTTTATGGCAACACAGGATAGATGCGAACCTAAATCTCTGTACCTATACTATAGACCATAAATATGTAACTGTTTGTTAATATGTATCATAGATCATAGTATAGTGTATAAATACGTATAAATATAGACTATAAATATGTAACTGTATATTAATATGTATCATAGTATAGTGTATTTGTGTTCTTAGCCATTGGACGTTTAACTAAACTAATACCATATTAGTATGACACACACATCAGCATCAGCATCAGGTCCATTGACAATTGTTCGGTAATGATGACATTTGTCAAAAGGCAGAATTATTTTCAGAAATAAGAAAGTTAGTCGAAAGGTCGAAATAGGTTTTATACTACTCTGAGTATGTATTACCTTAGGAGCAACTACATGCAGGCTGCTCCAAATAAAAAAAAAATCTTTGTAATTTGTTAATTTCTCCGTAACCGTTGTATCAGCTGTTACCTACTATATTTTGTATATGTGCATTTCGGCTATATCCAATGGCTGGGGATGAGTTTATACCTATAATATTAAAGTTTATACAGCGACTGAATATGTAATACCCCGTTCCTCGGATTTAGATATTATTCAATACGCAAAATCCTGCAAATAAAAAAAAAACTTGTGTTTTGTCTATCAAAGTTATGATTGAAGGACACTTTTTTCAGAAAGCCTTCTGATGAAACATTTTTGTGGGGTCATTATAAATTATACATAATAATAAAGCTATTTGTCATGAAAGTCATGCAGACATCATTTTGTCATCTGTGTATATTATCAATCGCTTGAGTTGATATTAACTCATATACATCATAATTGACATCGTTCTTTTTTTCTAAAGGCGAAAGCTTTGTAAATGTTTTACTGAATGTATGACTATACATTCTAGGCCACATCGAACCTTGTCACAGTAACTTTAATAAGAGATCTTTTGCGTCTTTCATATAGATTTTCACTGTGACAAGGAACGAAGTGGTCTATAAATCAAATTGGTTGACTGTACTTAAAAAAGATTTTATTATGACATCGACTATAAATATTTAAAAACGAATCCCTATTTTCTTTGGTCACGGCATCACGGGTGAACGGCTTGATCGATTGTGCAAATTCTTTTTTGTTGTTTGTTTTTGTCAGGAACAGGTTCTTAAGTGAGAAAAAAATTATGAAAACTGCTCAGAAAATTAGAAAATTTAAGAATATTAAGTATTCTTCCATATTAAATCATTTCATGTGCCCTTAGAGCTTTTGACAAATTAAACTCTTTTTTTTATGAAAATTAATTCGTAATTAATTTGTACAGTTAAGACAGGACAACGTCTGTCAGGTCAGCGAGTATTATATAAATACATAAAATAATATTAATAGTTGCCACTGTTGACAATAATCATTGAGCAATGCAATGTTTAACAGAAAAGGGTTATGAACAAATTAAATTTGTCATGTCATGTTATTAAAAAGAACAGTTTATGATTTGCACTGTTGCATAAAAAAAATGCTTTATTCTTTAAAAACAGATAGCAAAGTTGCATTTTATTCACAAGAGTGCAAAGTACTTTCAAACTAATTGTGTACTTA
Source organism: Grapholita molesta (assembly GCA_022674325.2). Classification (NCBI taxonomy): domain Eukaryota; kingdom Metazoa; phylum Arthropoda; class Insecta; order Lepidoptera; family Tortricidae; genus Grapholita; species Grapholita molesta. The sequence continues at coordinate 12,361,784 of CP053124.2, read as the reverse complement.
TTACTAATTGAGTGTTTTTATGATGTTAGCTGGTTGGATGTTATTTTATTTAATGTTTTTGAATGATAAATAATGAATACGGATATCAATCATTTTGATAATATTTTTAATGTTTTTGAGTTAATTTATACTCGCGGTAGTGAGATGAAAATTGTGTGTTTCACTCGGCGGAAAAGTGTGTCTCTCGTGCCTTGAAACCCTCCAAACGCTCAACATTCCATTCGTTATCAATTTTGTTCAATGTTGGAATTTTCGCTAGCTCTGGTCTCAATATTAGCACGAGAAGATAAACACTAACTTTGCCTCCTTGTATAATAAATACCTATTACATTTGTGCAGGTGCACTTATCATTGTCAATTAGCTTTTAATTTATCAGGCACAGATAACGTCGCTCGTTAACTGCCTCGCGGGACGACGTCGAGGATATTACTAATAATAGTAGCTTTTAGTGATAATAGGTTAATAGCTGCCCTTGACCACTAGTAAACAACTTTAGATGTTAATTTGGCTTGCTAATTAATTAGGTATAGAATAAATCGCCTGGTTTTGCTTGTACCTCGTGATAATATAGCAAATTTTTATGAAAGCTGGCTATATCACCAACGTATCTACTAAAAAGTCATTTATGAAAACATAAGTCTTAAAAACAGTTATTATACGAGTAAAAACAAGTTTGTCAATGTCACAGACAGATACATATTTAGGCAATTAGGTGAACTTCTGTAACTAGTTATACTGTGTGTTCTACGTCCTGCCATTTGGCGTGTTTAGCGATTAGGTAATACCAATTATGATTGTGATATATGAAGGTCTTTATAGTGATTCTTATTGTACGCGCTGGTTTAAACTAGTGGTCGACAGTGCGGCGCGGGCGTCGGCAAGCGTGCCTGGCTATATATAACACGAGGGCCGCGCACCGGGGCGGCGGCAGCAGCCCGACGCCGCACTGACTCTTTTCCTACCTACCACTTATTCAACCAAAAAGCTTTTAGTTGTTATAGTCGTGCCCTATTTTACTATCGCGGATATAGTACGCCTCCACTGGAACAGATACGAGCAGTTGTTACACATCGGTCGTTCGTTATGTACTTTAAACAAAATTAAACACTAACTGTCAATTTGTTAAGGTCTTTAGTTACCCTCAATTCATAATGAAACCTCATTTGAATTCGGAATCACACTTAAATAGTTACAGTATTAATACAGGCCCATATATAAAGAAGTCTTGTGCATAAACATAACATAGGATAAAGAAGCGATAATAGTGATGAAAAATCCGCACATCTGTTAGGGAATTCTATAATGGGGACTAAGGAGATGACGTCAGCTCAGCAGCCGCGGTCATCGTCTAATTTTCGATTGCCAAAAACCGCAAAACCATAACAACGATGCAGTAGAGTTACATTATTTCTGAATGTTTTATTTTTTACAGCTTACAACAACTAACTAAAACATGGATTTTAAGGCTTCATGAATTGTTTAATTCAAGTACACCAAGTATAGTCTCAATCGAATCGTTGGTTACTATACAAACACACAATTTATTGAACACCATTTTTTTAATGAACCGTTTAAAAAAATGATTATGTTATTGTTAAAGGAGGAAGAACAATGTACATTATTATTATTATATTTACTTTCATAAACATTAGCACCAATCATGAGTTTATAACTCTTCGCTTTTCGTATATAGACTCGCTTCATCGCATTGAAAGCTTGCTCCCATCTGCGCTCATTTATAGAGGTTATTGGCTTAATGGAACACAGAAGTAGGTATGTACGTAACAGTAACCTCGTGAATGGCCCCCTACGTGCGGTGCGGCGCGACATGAATGGAGCATTTCGTTCTAGGGTATAACATTCTCGTCGGATGAGCTATGTGTCAGAAAATATACTTAATGACTAATGTGCGGCAACGTCATAAATACGTAGTCACTCTTGTGAATGACAATTACTGTACCTACCCTAATCGTGAGTCATCAGTAAAATTCGCGTGACGTTTGATGGTGGACGAGCTCTCATGAAATATCTTTTAGTTGTTTCAAGGCTGAATTAATCCTAATTAGTTTCCAGACACAGTGAGTTGGCACGAATGGCACGATCTGAGAAAATAATAGAATGGCGATATTTCTCAATACGAGGATTCTACGGTTTGTGTCGGCCGAACCGGAGTGTCGCGAGCGCACGTGTTGGCGGATGAAATGAGATCTAAGAAAATTAGTTTATCAAATCATCAGTATACCTAGTTTTATTTACGTTGGTTGAATTAATGCGTTTGATTCCATCCTATATATTTTGTGTGTCTGACTAACAAATAATAACCGTAGTACAGGGTCACACCTACCTCACTGGCCCTAAATACAAGACGAAGTAATAGTAAATAAAATTCAGAATTTCATTTTTTATAATATAAACGTTTAATTTTCTTCAAAGCAATAATCTAGCATAGGTATACTCGTAATATGATGTTTCCCTGTGTTTCCTCGATTCCTCCTTTCTTATTTCGCAGGTGTATGTGTTTTGCTTCGAATAAGTTAGGGAAATGTAGCGCAAGGTTTTTAATACCTATTTTACTTAATGTCTCGGCCCTCGGGTAGTAAAAACGATACAAAAAAGTACTTTTGTATCTTATTTTTGAATTTGAAAGTCAGGATCGAGCCAGGTGCGGTGTCAACAAAAACTTCTATGAAGGATTATCATCGCAGTATCCAAAAATGCCACGAAACTAGGCTAGTATCTACGTATTCCCTAATATGCTCTATCCATTTCACTTGTCTTTGCCTTGGCGCTTATCATTATCACACTACTAGTATTTCGCCGAAAGGCGACCTTTACGTTAGCCAAGTTACGGGCTCCGTTTGTACACTTTGTACCCCAATGGTTGCTTGTTTTCGTACAAAATAGTTACTCGGCTGACGCCCTGTCCACTAGCGGTCAGCTGTCAGAGCTAAAACGCCAAATCACTTATTCATGCGTGTTACTTACGAAGACTTTGCGGGAGTACAGTCAAGTTAAGAAATATGTACACGTTTGCACCTCCTACCATAGCTATAAGTTTAAAATAGGTTGATAAGAATTACCTCAAAACATTCATAAACTTTATTAACTACTTTAACAATAGAGGCGTTAGTCTGATATTTGTGATCACCTCCACAGCTCCGATATATCTGATGGCGACTGTACTAGAATGTGTGTGTAAATCAAGAAGTTAAAGCGAAAGCTACGGAACTCTACACTGAGCATGGCCCGACATGATTATGGCCAATGTTTTAATTACGGTTTTATACGAATTGGCTCTCTGCCTTCCATGCTTGTAGAAGGAAGTAGGTACCTATCAATCAAGTAAAGGACAAATTTACAAGTCCATAATTTGTTAATATTTTTTGGCGCAATGATTTCCTCTCCTAACAATACGAGTCCGAACGGAAAATAACGAAAATTTAAAATAAACTTATTGTGAATAAAAAAAAAGTTAGAAAGGAAAAAACAATTAAACTTTTAATATCACATTTTGAACTAATTTAATATAGCTAGCTTTGCTTTAAGTCCCTCGCATACATACTTACAAATTTCAGTTAAGGGGTGATTAACGTTAGAGCGGCCCGTCGCTGAGCTGAGGCCACCGTCGCTATATTTTGTATGGAATTAATCACGTGATCACCGAGCCCTCTGAGCCACTCGGCCCGGGCTCGACGCGACGGCCGTTACAGCTATGTAAAAAGGCTCTGCTCGGCCCGGTGATGGGAAGGCGATATAATGTCGACGCGATGTCCACAAGCGAGTGACGATTGTCTACTCGCAACAAATGCCTGGATAGAACGACCCTCGTGTTAATGTCGATGTTCTAGTGTCGGGTCGCTCGAGCCAGAACCGCCCCGGTGAGTGCCCGGTGGGTAACGGAATGCTCGGGCTCGGGAGGGCGACGGTGTAACGTGAGTCATCCTTAAGGCTGTTCAAAGAGTAGGCGCTCTGACTAACTTCGAAACGCGATGCTTAGCCTTGACCTGTCTTCTCACTTTTCAACTTGGGACTTCGTTAGCAAATTCCTTGTAGGATCAAATGAAAATATCCAAAATTTAACGCTGTAATATTTGCCGGTATAGTAGTCGATAAAGACCCTTGTAGCTTCGTTAAGCCTGTCTAACTGTCCGTCCTTCAGTCCCTTTGATCAGTGAATTAGCGCTAGAAACAACCGAATTTTAGGGTTTTAGTATCTATATTAAATATTACTTTTTACAATCTTGGTATTAATGGGGTAATCTTGATATTAGTCGAATAAGGTACGAAATTGAAAAACTTGATTATGTTACTACATATTTTAGAATACTTTATCTAAGAGTGTTTAACCACAGTATTACGAGTATAAAGAGTTCTAACGTACTGGCTACTCCCTACCCCCCGTTGAAAGTGCCGCCCACCCGCTCTCGGTTACCTCACAGTTACCGGCTGGCAAGGACGCGACGACGTTGTGCGCAGATTATTCAAAACAAAATATTTATAAATCCTTTTGTAACAAGGTCATCTTACATTGCGTTCCCGATTCGCGAACGCACTACGCAAAATAGCGGCAACCCTAGCGTGTCTATCCCATTCACACATGCATGGTACGCGCTCACCTACACGAGCTTAGACTGTGTGCGTAGCAACGCGTTTGTTTCATACATTCGATCACCACTGTCCGGGGTGTGGTTTAACATAGGTTGTTCGACTCGACTTATTTGACCTTACAAATTGGCCTTCATAGGTAAGTTAAGGCTCTGCATATTATGGTTACGCACATTCGATTTTACATATAGGGTTCTAAATATTCGATTCTACTTATTACTCTACTTTATGGCTCAACATTATGTTGTACATTTGAGCTTAATTGTAATATATTAATATTAATATAATATATTTTAATATAATTCAAGGGCCTTTTTTTAGATTTTATACTTGTAGTTATCATAATACGATTGTAATTTCTGTAAATAAATGTATTCTTTCTTCTTTCTTTCTTTCTTTCTATTGAACATACTTAACTTACTTACATTGCAAGTGAAATAAAAGCTTGTTATAACTTCTTTTGTTCTTTTCTTGCAATAGTAGTTTATGTATCTGTGCATAATAAAGGGCATCACAAGAAGGAGTGTGGGTTTATGAAACGAGCCGAAGGCGAGTTTCATAATAATATCACACGATTGTTGTAATGCCTAATTATGTATAGTTACATACACTACTTTATCTACACACATATCATTAAGTGATTTAAGATGGGTTCAGAAACCGTAGGGAAATGACTTATTACTAGGGTTACTTGTAAACATTAAAAAGTCAACGAACAAAACAAATGACAGCTTGGAACGGCGGCGTTGCGTTTACGTACAAGCGAATGAACTCCCTATTCTACTGTCACTCGAGTTCAAATATCGTTCGATTTATATTAAAAAAACATAACGAATTGGCGTTTCGTATCAATGGCTGTTTTAATATCTATAGATACTAGATTAGACACCCCACTGGAATTTGACAGCTGTTCCAAATTTAAATTCATAACCCACTGATTTCAGTAGGTAATGTTAACATTACCTTTATATTAATCTTTCTAATGGTTGGTAATGCTGGTCACTGCCTACGGTCTCTGGACGCATTTTAAAATTGTTTTCGCGAAGGTATAAGCTTTAATTCTTAGAAAAAAGGGACCAATTCAAAATATTATTTCTAAGATTTATGGTTTCGTTACCAGACGTTTTTGCTTAATGCAAAATTAATTTATGTTATAATTATAATATATAATATATTTTTATTTTAGCGCGCACAAACTTTTTGCAGAAATCGCAAAGCAAAGCGTCTGGTTGATGTAACTGGTGACCGAAGAGCTGGAGCATTGCGATACAACGAGGAAATGCCGCCAGCATCCTTAGTACAATACCTTAAAGGCCTTTTTTAGATTTTATATTATAGCTAGTTAAGTACTTGTAGTTATCATAATACGATTGTAATTTCCGTAAATAAATATATGTATATTTTCTACACATATTTATTTAGTGTCAAACATAAATCTAGAAACTTGTTTGTAAATCAGTGAAGTCAATCGGTAATCATACCGTATCGTATTTAAATATCCTATTTCTTGTAGAAACGGAACATTATCTCAGGTTAGAAACAAACGAGCTGCATTACTTTTATAGCTATTACCTACATCATCGTATGCTAATTGTTAATATATATATAATAGGTATAACTTAACTAAGTTATTGTTGATGGAAATGAGTATAAATTTGGTTGTTCTATTCGGTTGACATCAACAGATGTCAACCGAATAGAACAACCAAATTTATAAATTTCATGGAATGGAATGTTTTTTTTTAAATGGGCTTCATTAATACGATTTCTCTCCAAGGATCTTTCTTATTACCACTTTACAACGAGGTTTGTTGTGAAATTTACAAGGGCTTCCTTGGGATTTTTATGTAGAAGTTTGCTTTTCGTGAAACCAATAAAATTGTAATTGATACTACGAACGTTTTCCAACAGCGAATTTATGAATTTACAGCGATTATTACAATTATTATTATTAAAAATGAAATTACATATTAATACCTAACACTTAAAATATCTACTGCCTAGGGTGTGAGCTCCTGAAATTGAATTTACGAGCACTTTACAATAATTGATACTACGGATGTTTTCCAACAGAGAATTTATGAATTTATAGCGATTATTACCTACAACTGAAATTACATATTAATACCTAACTTAAAATAACTACTTGTGCCGAGGGTGCGACTTGCTGAAATTGAATTTGTTACGAGCACTTTACAAAAATGTGGCACACAAAAATCTGGTCAAGAGCATGTCGAGTTTGTCGGACCATGCTGATGGTAGTTTTCGTAGGCTGTAACTAAAAAAGGATTCAATCGATCAAGCTTAAACTGAATCCTTAGAAATAAAGGAATTGAAAAATCAACTGCCCCGGGCGAGACTCGAACTCCCGGCTCTGGGATATAATTATAGTATCGTTAGCAGACGTTAAAGCTTAATATATGTATATATAATTTAGTTATGGGGTAGCGCATAGATATCGGCGAATTCTCAATATGATTTGAGACTCCGATGCCGCTAGAAAGAAGTGTCAACACATTTACGGCAGATGTCGCTAAGCGCCTCCTAAGCACATTGAAGGATATGGTGAAAAAAATCGCAGCCTTTGAGCAAGCCTCTGTTGCTCATTTGGTAGAGCGATGGGCATGTATCCCAGAGTCGAGAGTTCGAGTTTCGCCCGGGCAGTTGATTTTTCTATTTTGCCTTTATTTCTTTATTAGGCAAAACTATAAAGTTGACTACGGAAAAATATGCTATACAGTATAGTCAAAACTGCATTTAATTATGACCTTCTTGCGCAACGAAAGAAATTGTTAAAATTTCTTACAGCTTTTTATGTATGTTTAAGATTTATTTTGTATTACTGTTTTGAAAAAATAAAACCCGCCGATTTTCTTGCGGTAATAAAAATCAAAATGCATCTCGGGTCAGAGTTGTAGGATGTTGTTTTTATTTTTCTATTTTACTTTTGTACACTCGACGTATAAAAGTGCCTTAGGGGCCTACTTAATGAATAAAAAAAATACATTTTATAACCAACAGTACCATGTATCAACGATTGTCTATGAAAATAATATAAATGTAAGTAGATATGTATCAGCGGCGGCGCGTCTTAATAACCGATTCCCGCCAAATTTATAATAAAAAATAATTTAGGTAGGACATCCTTTCACAAATTGACTGGAGCCTCATGGTAAGCTCAAGAAGGCTTATGTTGTGGGTACTTAGCCAACGATATAAGCAAGGCACTAAAAATCATAATTATTGTTTTGACGCTTAGTAAACAGCATATTTGCTTACAATTTGGTCACCCTACTCATGTGACGTCTTGTCGCTTCCCATAAATCCGTATGTCAAAAGACATAGGGTGACCATGATTTACTTAGTTTAAGATCATTTTAAAATAACAAAAGTTAAGTAACGTTGTTTTAATCAAATGGGTAGTATTTAATATAAGATAACTGAATTAGAAAAACTTTACCCTGGCTTATTTGATTGGGCCTGATTTGAACCCAGGACCATGGGCTTCATAGGTAGGGTCACTACACAACCTATGGTCAAAACTTAACTGTCTTCCCCGCATATCGCAGTTCAACAGTTTTCATTAATTAAATAGGGTCATCGAGAAATAGGGCTCCATTTTAAGATTGAGAATAGACATTAGCGCCTTATAAAACCGGGTAGTTTATCAACTCTATAAGCTTGATACTGTTTTATTATAACTCCATTAATTTAACAAAACAGTACTTTTTAGTTTAGTTAAAGTCCAATAACCTTTGTAAATGACGGATGCAGTCGTCTCTGCGTGAGTTCCATGACACGGCTAGAGTTAGGATTAGCTTAGCTTGCTTAATGTATTCATTACATTAAATTGTCGAAATGTCCTCTGCGCGTTGGCTTTAGCCCCGCGTACGAACGACCACACCCAGCGGCGATACCGCGAACAACGATATTATTAAATTTCGGACGATTGTCCTTGTCATCCTCATGGCACCTTAATTGGAGTAAAAAAGAAAGATGCCCGAAATATACGAACTTCGAAATTCGCGTTACCGCTCCAGATAACCAAAGATGATACTAACCGCCGTCGGCGTAAGTCTCTGAGCCGTATCCGTCTTGTAGGCCGTTGGCCCAGGTGCCCTCGTACTTGGCGTTGCTGGTGGTACTCTGGCGCACGCCGTAGCGGCCCTTGTAGCCCTGTGTCCACTCGCCCCGGTACAGCCACCGTCCGCGCGTCTCCACGCCCAGCCCGTGACGTTTGCCATTCTGCCATTGACCCTCAAATGAGCTTCCACTGTAAAAGAAAATTAAATTTAATGAAGGATTATGATATGAGATGGATGGAAAATCGTCAACGTTTCAAGCGCCTCAAATATAAAGGGAGCTAAGCGATTCCTTCGCAATCTGTGCAAGATTTTAGGTTTATATTTTCCTCGGCCAGCGTATCGGAATTGCCATACAGCGGGACAATTCCGCCAGCCTTCTGGGCACCCTACCATCCTGCTCGGAGCTCGACCCTATTTTTTACTTGTACATATGTATATATGTACATATATTATAATATATCTTTAAATTAGTTTTTAATTTTGTGTAATTATATATAATGTTAAGTACTTGTATATATAAAGTTAAAATGTAATTAAATTACTTAAACATTGTCGCATCTTACTAACATAATAATCAAAAACATTAGATAATAATATATAATTAATACTAAGCCATGATTTGCCGGCTATTATTTTCAGACTGTATATACGTCTGAACATCGCACGAAGCTCATTAAATGCTTCTACACAGTTTCTACATATCAAACTTAATTCAGTTTAAAATATTTACCGAAATACTAAAACATTCCTTTGCTTTTAAATAGCCTTCACATTTAACAGTAGGTAAGTGAACTTGGCAGAAACAAAGCGTATTTATTCCCACCTACTCCTAATTGGTAGGCATTATTTTTTAGGTTGCATGTCTAATTATTGCAACGTCGTCGGAGTTCATATGACCACATAGTTATTTATTATACACGATATGACGTGAGTATGGAAAGTATGTGTATTATATAATCAAACATTTAGTGTGGTTTTATACATGTATTCTAACTACGTAGTCGGCGTACCACGAATATACGTAGTAGTAGGTACCTACTTAATTCATATAACCCATACTGAAAATCGTATAGCAAACATTGAATTATACATATATGAAACAATATTTGCTCCCTCTTAGTGCTTTTATCAATAACAATAAATCTATTTATCGATATATATGAGTATATAAAAATGGAATCCCTATTCCCTATATCCTTTGATTACGGCACCAAGCCTGAACCGATTTCGCTCATTCTAAAATAAGATTATTCCACGAAAAGTTAGAAAAGGCCATGCCAGGATAAGCTAAGAGAATCTGCCCCCAGCGAGTTTTGGTTTGTAATTTTTTTTGATGATGTAGCTTTGTATTAGTAGCAAGTATGCAAAATATCAGCCCCCGAAATGTTACAGATTTTGGTAAAAAAAAACAAAATATGATCTTTCTTCAATATCTTTTTCTACCGAGCCGATTTTGACGTGCTTCTAATATATTGAGCATACAGTAAAGGTGATTATGCGACATTAATTATAGGACACATTGCCTTACAAAAAAAATTACAAAAACAAAAATACTTTTTTCTTTTTTTGTACTTTTACGTCAGCGACACCTCCAAGTTTTTCACTAAAGCTAGCCTCTTTAATAAGCTACGAAATGAATGTATTAACATAATTTTACCAGGGGTATAACGGGGTGTTTTTAATTGAATTCATCACCGTACATTTTCTTTACCCGCTCATTATTAAAATTAATCGATTAAAAACTCTTTAGAGAAACTTGTATGTTTATAATGAGCACTGGCCACTTGAAAAAAAAAATTAAAAGTATTGATTCCTTTGAACATACAAGTTTCTCTAATAGTACATTACTGCAGCCGCCGGGAAAAAGGGGGTTGAAGGCTGAGTTGTATATACGGCCGACTGTAAGGAGGCCGGATAGTATACGAAGCCTTCAAGACCCTTTCACGGCTAGGCATGTATAGTGCTTTTCTCAAACTAATGCAATGAAATAAATAAAAAAATACCACTGAACAAAACAGCTTCACGACAAAAGTTTTTTAATTTTCCCTCTAATCCCGCTTCGTAGTATTTTTGCCTTCGATGTAATAATGACTATCATAAATAGTCTGGCTATAATTAATAAATACAACATTTAAAAAAGAATCCACTTACCTTTTAAATGTTGGCGCTACGGCATCTGCCTTTGGCGGTACACAATAACAAAATATAGATAAATAAAACCGGGCCCGGTTAGATTATTCAATTTTTATACACCCGTAACACTATATCTAAGTCACAAAAGCATTGAATCACACCATTTACCACTATTTAGTCTTAATAAACAGAGTTTTACACGCCGAGAAACTTTTCCATTCCGCCATTATTAAAACAAGTAAAAGTGTCCTGTGATTGGTTGAGTCAAAAATGCGTTCAAAACGCGCATGCGTGGAGTAGTGTTTGGTGTTGCCAATACAATTTTAAAATTGAGAGCATGAATAATAAATATAATAATGTAATAACCTGATGATATGAATATTCAATTACATGATAAATAAAATAAATCTCTTCATACCATTTCGTCTGAAATAAGCGAGATTATTTTTTAGCCCGCTAATCATTTAGTCACTAAAAATGATAAAAAAATATAACTCAGCTGTTTGAACAGGCTTCATGAACACAGACGCCAGGTATACATAAAAATTAAAAATTACTTCCCGGCCTAGGCCTTCAATTTCATATGGAATTCGTTACATGTTCTCTGGAGTCGATCCGCCCTAAACGTGATACTTCGAAGCCTATTATGACGCACGTAACGAAGACATTTCATTGCATGTTTGAGAAAAGAGTTTTTAATCGATTAATTTTAATAATGAGCGGGTAAAGAAAATGTACGGTGATGAATTCAATTAAAAAAAACACCCCGTTATACCCCTGGTAAAATTATGTTAATACATTCATTTCGTAGCTTATTAAAGAGGCTAGCTTTAGTGAAAAACTTGGAGGTGTCGCTGACGTAAAAGTACAAAAAAGAAAAAAAAAGTATTTTTGTTTTTGTAATTTTTTTTTTTTTGTAAGGCAATGTGTCCTATAATTAATGTCGCATAATCACCTTTACTGTATGCTCAATATATTAGAAGCACGTCAAAATCGGCTCGGTAGAAAAAGATATTGAAGAAAGATCATATTTTGTTTTTACCAAAATCTGTAACATTTCGGGGGCTGATATTTTGCATACTTGCTACTAATACAAAGCTACATCATCAAAAAAAATTACAAACCAAAACTCGCTGGGGGCAGATTCTCTTAGCTTATCCTGGCATGGCCTTTAATAATATTAAATTCTATCTAATGTTACCTAATGCTTCATCGCATAACGTATCAGCATTGCGATACAACTAGGAAATGCCGCCATCATCCTTGGTACAATGCCTCAAGGGCGTTTTTTAGAATTTATACTGTAACTAATTAAGTACCTGTAGTTATCATAATACGATTGTAATTTCTGTTATTAAATATATCTAGTAGATATTACCTAATCGTTTTGACAAATTAAACTCTTTAACCTTATGGCCTTTGACATTACTAAATCATTAATATCGTAGGTTGGATCCTATAGGTTGGATTTCATTATATTCATAAAATACATATAATATTCATAATTATTAAATTATTTCTTACAAAGGGGATAAATAATAGGGTAAATATATATACATATATAAATAGCCCAAGAGAATATAATCACGGTTAAAACATAGTTGAGACAGGTCAACGTCAGTATAATATAAAAGTTATAAAAGTAGCATATGTCTTTGTCCGGAAATTATAATTAAGAAATTTTTGCGTGAAGAGGTGACAAACTAACTTTTGACTTTAAGTTTTTAATTACCCTACAGTGTAAGCTTGATTTTTAAAAGACCGATGAAAACATAATTTTATTTGATGATGAAGATTGATTAGTGATTATGGCCAAGGAGATCTTGCGACAATCACAGCAAGAATCATATACGGATATGAAAGATATTGATTTAAAATGACCTTCGAAAAGAAGTAATTTATAGGTCAGTCAGCCAAAAGAGAGAGTCAGTCAGCGATAAAAGCCACAACAAAGAAATTTTAATAACAGAACTTATTAAAGTTAACTGTTACATTCCCTCATAATAAAATGGTAATCACTCGTTACTGCGCGATATGTCGTTAAATAAAATTTACATTAGAACTTCTTCATTCAGTTTTTTATTAGTTGCGGCAAAATAATAGGTTGGACTGTTCCCCGCTAGAACGTCGGAACAAGCGAGCTTAACCTCTATTTATATCGCGCCTGTTACACATTCAGCCGTAGCGTAACTGAATATTTCAAGTTATATCAACAGTTCAGTTGTAACAGTTATCCTTGAGCTCACTGACTGGACAAGTCGCAAAGCTTATTAATGTAACAGTTACCACATAGGAAAAAAATAATAATTATTCACTTTACAAGCGCGTCATAATTGAATGTCTGTAAGTGTACTCAGATCTATCGACCGTTTATTCCAGTTCTAGAATGGAGGTCACATCATGGCACCAATTTTGGATAAGGATAAGACTGAATAAGGTCGAAGACATAGCTTACTTATGTCTATTTTATATATAAATATATATAGCATCGCAAAACTATCTGACACAAGCGTATGTGCTGGCGCATAGGAGCGTGTCACATTTTTTGCGGCCTTTGTTATACAATATATGATTAGCTGGTGACTGTATCTACATTCACATCAGTTATATCAGAATTTTATTGTAGTAATGAACAAACAGACATATAATTAATATTTCATGAATCATCTGGCATCACATACGTTACTAAAAAGAGTCAAGAGGCAGGTTGCCCAAGCGATGAATATAAATTCAATCGCAATCGTTGGCTGTCGGCTCAAGCTAATGCCGACCGTTTGAAATAAAAAGTAGAATGTAGCTTTAAAAAGCTTGAAAAAGGAGAAAAACTACCTACGAAACTAACATATCAAGGCATACAGCTAACGCAACCATAACATATATAGTGATTAAAGTAAATTTGTGTTATAATAAATTTTACAGTACTGTGTACGAGACATGGCTTCACTCTCGTGAATTCGTGGACACGAACAGGGCTCGGCATTTTTAATGCTTGAAAAATCATTAGACTCTTTGAAACAGGTTGCTTGAGTGTGGGAATAAACGTGAGTAATATAAGGCCCTGTTTTAATACATGTGTGCGCTTTTTGGCGACAGAAAAGTTTACCTGTGCCGACGTAAGCAATAACTAAAAGAGTTAACTGTTGGCAGATAGTTAGCCGCCGTAAGCGCGTTAGTAATAGCTCCGTTTAGAAATCGTAACCGCTGGCCTCCGTGCGGACTGATGAAATGTTTGACAAGTTCACGTGTCGAGTGAACGCAGGGCAAGGCTGTAGTTCCATTCTATACACGTTACAGGCAACAAAATCATAATTAGGTATTACGTACTGGAACAGGCAAACGCATTTTGAGGCTTCTTTCATTCAATTTGTCGGCCTCCTTGCTAGATCCTGGAGGCGAAGCAGGACGAAGGCCCAGGGTTCAAATCCTGGCAAGGGATTTAGATTGTATGTTTATCATGAACATGTGTCCTTGGGTTATGGATATTATTTATTAGAAGCATTATTAGCGTTAGAAGTATGTCGCGAGCCAGCTGATTAAGCCGCGAGTGTGGAAATAAGAATTTTATTAAAAAAAATATAAAGTAAATATTTCATATTAGATAATTATAATTAATGCTTATTTGCAATTATTATAGGGTGGTAATATTGTTGAAGTAGGTATATTAGTTAGTAGCTGCCCCCGTGGACTTCGTACCGCCTCACAGTGGAACGACATCATAGTTCTTACTAAAGTCTACTACGCCTCTGCGTGTTATTACGAGCATTTTTAAATACAAAACTATTGTGAGATCCAATCATATTAATGTATACAAGCGGGTAAGTTACCTTATGTCGGTCAGTGTTTAATAAATAAATAAATAATAAATTGGTTAAAATGTTTCACTCTGTAACGAGGAGCATAATCATGAGCCGTTCACGTTGGCTTCGACTTCTAAATTCGACTTATAAAACGTGAGTTACCCGCTTCTATACATAAATAATACGAGCATTACTTTTACTTTATCCACAAATAAGGGTCTAATATCCACAAAAGCGGTACGAAGTTCACGGGGTCAGCTAGTTAACTAGGTATACATATAAAAATGTAATTGACAAACTATACTTCGTTACTAAGCTGTTTAGATGGCCATATTACACTACCTACATAAATTTAATAATAAATTAAATAAATTATTTGGAACATATCTCGTCATTCTTGTCACATAATATACTGTTATAATGTATGTAAGTAGGTAAAATATCATTTATTTATCAAATGTTGTGTTTCTTGAGTGACATGTCAAGACATGCAATATGGGAATGGAATCCAGGATCGGCTCAAATTTAGATGTGCATGAAAAAAAAAGTTTCAAACCCTGTCCCGTCGTTTAACAGCCGTATTGAATACCACACAGTCATGAACGAACGCTCAGACGTATATAGGCTGAAATTTTATATATTGATCTTTAATTTTAGCCTGTTTCTTGTTCTTTAGCGTGAACGAAAAATTTAATTGCAAAGAAACTTTAACACTTTAAGCACATAAGATTTATTCCATATTTAAATTAAAGCAGTAAAAGTTCGAGCATGCGCGAACACATCGCGTGACTCGGTGCTGTCAAATAAAATAATAGTTAATAATCGAGTCTAAAGAAGAGTCAAATTCCTTGGGGGTTAAATGGAATTGAATTCAATACAATATGTTTAGAGAAAATACACAGTACATTAAAAAAAAGCACAGAACAAATCAAAGTCATTTTGTTTCAAATATTGCTTTTGCAACTGCATTTTTTTTAAACTGCGTGACTTCATGCCAACGGTGCGCATGTCGATGAGGTGTGATCATATACAGGGTGAAACATAAGTCGTAAACAGAATTGTGTATTTCTTATTGTTTAACTTTAGTTTAAACATGTGGACGTAACAACAGGCAGAAATATGTAAGCATTGTTTTTTTATTCGTTAAGTTAGAATAATGTTTTAAATGTACTGAGTCTCGTGGTCACCCTAATCTGCTACGCTAACTGTCATAGACCCATAGCATATTACTAAAATAATTCATTCAACCTCTTTGTAATTGGCTGGTAAGAACTTGAAAAAAGATTAAATTGACAATGACAAATTCAAAAGTCATAACATTACGCTACAAATTGAAATTGTAAAAAAATATTAAATCGCTTTTAAAATGCCGGCTCCGTATCCTTACACTTTTATTGAGCGTTTTGATATGGTAAGATATAACAATCGAACGAACAGTACTGAGCAAACACGGGAATTGTTCCGAGAACGTTACCCCGAGTCACCACTTTAATCACAGCAACTAGCAAGTCTTGTCGAATAGGGTGACCATAAGGTTGGTGTTTTTGCTTTTATTAATTATCATTAATAAAGTTTAATTGTTTGCTTCCCGAGTTAATGCAATGAATTCGCCTTAAAATACTGTGATTGAAACAAAAAACTCTGTGTACGACTTATGTTTCACCCTGTAGTTGTTACGTTGTCACCCATCTCAAGGTCACATCTATATTGGTTCAGCGGAGTCGAACAGTCGCTCACTTTCGGTAAGTAATAGCAACTTAATCCAAGCTTATTGACTGGGTGGTGGAAAGCGAAAGCAGGGTAGTTCATTATAATTAAGTGCTTTATATAATCTACATAATCGTATTTGCAAAACTACCAGAGTTGGAAAGTTGAAATTTGGAGATCGGGCTTCATTATAATGTATGATAGTAATAAGCATTAACAATTATACAAATATTTTACCACTATGTGCCACTTGAGCCACCTTATGTTAGCGCTAACCCAGAGTTAGGCGTCAATAATATACCTATGTATAATTTGTATATGGACTACTTAACCGCTTAATCTCGGGCTAGTCATCTATAACCCTCAATGATTCTTCGACTTCCGGTTCGCATAAGCATGTCACTTGAGCTTGAATCTTTGACCTATTATTTAGACATTCATAATGTATTATAGTCCTAAAACGAGTGTGTGAAAAAGAGACAAAACTAGTAAAATCTTGCAATTAAAAATCGTTTGTGATAACAACGAGTATAAATTAAAAATGTACTGATGTGGTAGCTATCCTAGAAACGGCACATCAGAAAACACAGGCCTGCACAATCGCACGTATTAATAAAATACGCTCGTAAAATCCTCCTTTACTGATCACGATCAGTGTAAGCAGCACACAATGGATTTTTATGCTTTAACAGAAAAAGTTTAATCGTACCTAATTCTAAACTCTTCTTGTAGCAATAAGTAATAATATAATGCTATACCTATTTATATTACCCTTTTCACTAGGGCACAGATATATGCATATTATATACACAATTCTTCACAATGTCGCCAAGTAGAGGCCGTAACCCATATTTTTTAACCCATTTATATAAGACTAGCTACGTAGCTAGTGCCTACGACTTCTTTCGCATATAGTTTTATGTAGGTGTGTCATGTTCTTTCGTTGTTCCTTTTAATTACACATTTCTTGTACACATTATACTCCCTCCTCAAGTAACAATATCTTGTCCTATACCAGACCATATAAGGTATCTGAAATGCTATTTAATAGCACTATAGAAGGCCAAATAAAGTCGAGTAACGTGGATTTGGCGCATTTATTTTGCCATTTATTGATGTAGTCGAACAATAGCAGTGACACTCGTGACATTTTCGATCTATATAATCGATATGATGGCGACTGAAGTTGCTATTTGCTGACATATGGGACACTATTCTAGTAGTACCGCTATATTGCGACTTTAGACTACCTATAGTAGCGATAATGATTCTATTATATAGTCCTTATACACTAAAGTAGAATTCGTGAGTCCTGTACGACGCAGTGTATTATAAATTCGCCAGCGGTGTTGTGAATGCTTTTGCCGTGTGCAAAATAACAAAACGGAACAAGCTTAATGAATAATTCGTTTCATAACCCAAAATGTTATGCGATCGAAGATTCATTGTTATATTAGTAGGTAGTAGGTTTATGTCGTCTTTTATTTTTGTGTTTAATAAATAAAGTTAAATTAAAATTCTTTCATAAAACCAAACTTGTTTTTTATGCCTTACATTATGTTTATGTAGCAATAACATAAAGTGCTATAAATTGATATAGGTACCTACACTCATTAAATAGCCACGAACGTGTTTTAGACGAGGTAGTTTGGTATTTGAACTTATTGGATAAATTTATTTACTTAGGCCGCATATATGTATGTATAATTGATTATACAAACCATTAAACAATTAATTCCACGTGATCTCTTTACTTTTAATTAATATTAAAAATAATGAAAAATAATGGGTGTCTTCAATCATGGTTAGACAGCGACTTTGCGGCTAATAAGGTAATAAGAATGAAGGAGACGCGAGTGTTTCAGGAAACTTGTTGCTTCTTTGTAACGTAAGTTCAATGCAGTGAACATATCTTGCCCTGACCTGAAAACTGCCCTGAAACTTGACCTGTAAAAGATAACAACCGGCCCTAAAGCGGTCATGCGCAACACCTGTATAAAGAGGCATTAAATAAGGGCGCACCTAATGGTGGATTGATATAAAGCTGTGAAAGACAAAACACTGTGTCACAGTGACACGAATACCTACATGAATACAAAATTTGAAGATTAACCTAATGCTTAATGATACGTCAATGATGGCTCATGCAATTTCTTGACAGGAGTCTTGTTATCCAAGTTTCGGAGGTAGAGTCACATTCCCATATTGAAAAACTTACTTGTGACATTGTGAGATCTCTTTGCGGACAGCGAACGTGTAAAAGCCGCGTATTTGCCAAATGGCATTTTTAGCGTTCGTAAGGATTAAAATTGAACCCTATTACTAAGACTGTCCGTCTGTCTGCCTGGTGATAATCTGATGATGGTGGCTGTTTATGGTGATAGCTAGAAAGTAAAAAAAAATACAGATGATGTATTTCTGTTGCCATTATAATTAAAATATACTGAAAACCGAATAAAATAAGTATTTAAGTGGCTACAATAAATAAATAAATAAATATGTATTTCTGGACAATCTGACACTAATCGACCTAGTCCTACGACGGTAAGCTCCGTAAGGCTTGTATTGTAGGTACTAGACGACTATTTATGTAATAGACAGAACACAGGAAACAATCATGACTCAGGAACAAATGTCTGTCATCACACAAATAATTGCCCTGACTGGGATTCGAACCCAGGACCATCGGCTTCATAGACAGGGTCACTATCCACTAGGCCAGACCGTCTTTTAATGTCTTTTAGTGTCTAATGTAAGCTAGTAATGTAATATACCTAACTAAGTTGAGTAATGTAGCGATAATTGCAAATACGTTGATATTCAGATAATCTGAATCAGATTACATTTGAATAAGTTGTAGCTAAATGTAGGTCAAGGTCAACTTATTGCCCGACGATTTTATTATGATGTAAAATCTTATGGCCACGTAGCGAGTCTCTAGGATCATCGGTTTAATTAGTGTACATATACCTAGACACTTGTATTTCATTAGGACCCGTTTCATTAGAACAATATGTAAGAAGAAAGCCTATTTAAAAGTACACCTTACAAGTTACCATTTTTGTATTTCAGAACGGCACAGTATCTTAAAAAAACAGCATCCGCACTTTGATGTGAGTTATTAAAAAAAATGTCAAAAGACAAAGTTTCACGTTTCAGTTACGGATCGAAAGCTAAGGAACTCTACGCTGGGCATGACCCAACATGCACTTGGTCGGCTTTATAGTTACAGCTACGTTTTGTAGGATTACGTTATAGAAATAAACATTGTTCAAATTTTAGACCATCCTATATACTGTCGTCAATTAAAATGAGAAAAATCTGAATATAAATATAGCTATAATAGCGGTTTTAAACTATCGCGTTGCTATAAATTATGCTAAAAGTAACATCAGCAAATTGAACTGAATAAAACAAAAATCGTAAAAAGATTAAAAAAAGAGGAGTCGTTTATACTAATATTAAATATAGGCTACATAAAAGGATTTTGATAAAATTTAAGGATTATAACAAAAACCTCCACAACGTCCACAAAACCTGACCCGAATACATAGGTACGCTATAAATAAAGTTCAGCTTGCATCTGCAATAAGAGTTTACAATAAGAGTATATACAAATGGGATTAAGAAAGTGCTTATTTGATGCAGTACAGGGAAATGCCTTATTACATTACTTAAGCGGTTCAATTTAATTATTTAATGCCTTGAAGGTAAGCTTGAAAGGTTTCCAAAACTTATTGAATACCCTAATCCTAATGAAGTCAAATGTATAAACATTGATTAGGTGAACGCGTTTTAACTGTTTATTCATTTGTCAAATACTTAGAACTGTGGACTAGGTAACTATCTCAGTTTTTTATGTATGTACATACCTACTGTCTAGTCTAATGCTTCATTATCTTAATGAGTTTGCTATTCTAGGTCGTAATGCGACAATTTCAGAGTGGTTAGCCAATTTAGCCATAGATAGGCAAATTTACAGAATGACCGCCACTTGACCGACAAAATATTTGGGGATGCTGGTGAAACAGATAAGAAAATCGTGCCTTATTAAACTGTGACTACTAGGATCCGGGCTCTAATGATGAAAAAAGGCACTAGTACGCTGATAAAAAATAACACAAATAGAAATGTTCCAAATAGAGTAGGTAATATTTACTTACAAACAATCACAGCAAATTTTGCTTATAATGTACGACAATGGAATCAGCCCCAGGCGCCATGTATTAGACTGTTCCATCTCGAAATAATAGTAGATGTAATACAGACCATAGTTGACTGGTAAGTAAATCAATCTGCAGGTAAACAATATCCTTCTAGTTGCAGTGCGAGATTATCTCAGGCTCTCATATTACCGATTAATACGTATGTTATAAGCCGTCTAAGTAGATACCTACTGGTTGGCATTGATCGTAAATAATTATATTATATATTACTGTACCTTCAACCGACAATGAATTTAGGAATTCATGAAAATTATACAAAACCATGCATTTCGTGTATCGGGGATATGGCCTTATGGGAAATGAATATCTATGTTACTGCTCACTCCGCTGATAACCAGGCGTGATTATATTATGATGCATGAGATATGTAAATGTATTATAGTATGATTATAAGTGATGTCGGGAAATCCCATGTTTCAGTGGATCAATGACCCGATGAAAGTGGGTTGCATTGGAGCAGCCGCTAGCTGGATGAAATAACCGGAAGGCCTGGCACTGAGATGCATTCTGACAGAGCCATACCGTATACTGTATTGGTACATCGAGTCTGAACACATGCGGTCACATTCAAAATAAATTTCATAATACCTTCTCAAAAGTTATTTAAGTATGTTAGTATTTTTATTTTGTTTCCTAAACTTTTTTACTTACAACTGCTACGTTGTGTTAATTGTCTAAGAAAGCTTTACGTATTGGTTCGTTAAGGTAGACAATCAGACACAAAAATAAGTTTTGTTTGGCACGAATATAAGAGGCAATTAATTGTTCAAGCTAACTTCTTGTCAAGATTTTCACTTTTCTTGTTGTAGGTAACCAAATTACTATTTCAGCGAATGAAAGAAAATCACGACCCAAACAAATTCCAAGATATCAGTAGAAACTCGAGTGCTAATTTGTGCTCAATTAGATGTAATAAAGCAATGATATGTGCCATGACTTCTATTGAACCTGTAATGGGCATGTCTGCGACCATGACGGCCGATTAATTGGTAATGTAGAACAAGCACAAGTCAATAGATAGGTAGGTACCCTTTGTTATCACGTGTCGCTATCAGTCGTTACCTATATGTAGATCGATATGAATATTTTGGCCGCTATTAGGCCATGAGGCACTTTCACCGCCGCTACACGCGTTTTCTAGTGAAACACCGAACTCAATTATTAATAGCAGCCTATTTTTGGAGCGGCTTCGGACGCCGATTCGCGCTCGGGCATGTGCGAGGCCCGGGCGAAGTCACTCTCTCACCTGGGCCAGGTGTAGACGCCGGAAACTTCGAATCCAAAGTGCCAGGATCCGGCGTAGGCGCCCTGACCCTTGGGGCCGGTGCACACGCCATGGCCGTGAGCCTTGCCATCCTCCCAGTCTCCACAATAAGTACCGCCGTCGTCAAAATCGAAGCGGCCGCCGTTGAGGCCACGCTGCGGGGGGTTTCCGCTAGCGGCGGGCGCGGCGTCGGCTAGCTCGCTCGGCTGCATCACGCGAAACCGTGGTGCCGCGGAGGGGAGGGCCTCCCGCGCGCGCCCTCCACCGAGCTCGTGGTATAAATAAACATCAGCTGGGCATGTCGCGCCGCGGCGCGCCGCCGAGTGAACACCGCTCCCGTCCTGCGCGAGGCGGACTGCGCCTCCGAGCGCGCGCGCCCGCCCTCCGCCCTCCCGACCCGCCGCCGCCCGCCTTGCGCACTGCGCTGCTTGCTACTCCTCGTATGCTCTGCTGGTTCACCACAATACACCACCCTGCTAGCTTTCACACCTGTGTTACTTTCTCTTGGCGACACGTTAACGACTACTCAGAACCATTGTCTAACTAAAAGCTCTTTATGTTACGAGTCCTGATCGGACTGTTCGACTCTTGTATGTATATCGATGTATAAATCTGAGCTTAAAAGAAATAATAACCATTTTACTAAAAGACAAGGAAATTAAATGGACGTTAATACATTACGGTAACAACGGTAGAGTTAATCGATCTACACATGTGTATTTCATTGATCACTACAAAAACATTGTTTAAATGATTGAGGCGAAAGTTTCGTCATTGATGGAGTCGAGAGTAGGAGAAGTAATACAATGAAGGACATACGACAAAATACATTTGATTTTCATGGGGGTTCTATAATATTTAAAGGCTTTATTCATTATTCAGGATTTTGTCGCAGGAAATGGTTGTTTCCGGGTGGCAAAGACGGGTTATGGAAATCATGTTAGTCTTTTTTCAAATGTAATACAATTACACATTATGACATTATTTTCTTTATAAAAGGCTTCAAAGTAGGTCTAGCACAAGATTTCGAGAAATATTTTGAGCCGTCACAGACTATCCGTAATACTTTAAATAATGAAGGACGGGCGGGTAGTCTATGTTGCAGCGAGATAATCTCGCACCTTATGACATTTTGCCATTATACGCCTATTAAAAACAATAATCAATTTAATGTAATTTTTAGTTTTATTTGGCAAGTTTACTTTTAGTTTTTCTAAAAATAAATGTATATACATTTACATATAAGTTTAATTATCGTATCGTGAAAAACACTATACGAACCTCGGCGTGAAAAGGGGTTGTCGGCCTCGTAACAATCCGCCTCACTGCGTTCGGTCGTCTACATATAGGTACTCGACTGCCAAGCCCTTCCTTCCCGGCCTCTGTAGTAATGTACTATTGTATTTTATTTAGATTAATATTACAAAAAAAAGTTTTGGATTTTTTTTCATATGTAGTTTCACTAGTCAAGTCAAATAACTTCTCGTTGGTCAAATTACCTCGCTATGAGGGCAATTAAGTTAAGCATACCTGAGTCTTTGTTACTTTTGAATATTTTGCCGTTATAACAAGATCCCATGACCTTACATGATAATAAGTTGTGTACTGATCAAATATCCGTATTTCAACCACTGAGTTTGTAAGTACTCCCCTCCCTAATTTACGCATAAATATTCAATTTGTAGGTAGATATAATACAACACGGCTAGTTTCGTGTTACTAGAGTTTAGTTAGTATTTTACCTACCAGCTATTATTCCGCATAACACCGCCCAAGGGCGCGGGCGGCTCCCCTGGGAGCTCTACTTCCTAGTCAAAAGTCACGATATTTGGCGACAAAGTACCTACTTAAGTTACGCAGTATACCTACAAACTCCTGTACCCGTACCATGAGTTCCGACATTACGGTTTTCGATAACGAGTATCGAGTTTACTATCTGTACATCTCGTTCGCATTAAAATAGTACAAGCGAGATGCACAGATAGTAAACTAGATACTCATTATCGAAAACCGTAATGTCACAATTCATGGTACGGGCACTGTTTGTATTAGCCACGGCCGTCCACTGCTGGACATAGGCCTCTCCCATTGATCGCCACTGGCAGCGATCTCATAGCATGGTGGTGTTGCCATAACCGCCACATTAGGGAAACTCGTTACTTTACAAGGGTGAAATGTTAATTTTTAGTAGCTAGTGTGAGATTGAAGAAATAGAAATCTGAACGAAGCGAATGTTTTTACACACTAGATGTAAAAGTAAGTAAAAGTAAATAACTATCCGAGCATTTGTTTCTAGCAAACTTGTTGAATAACGTCTAAAGAAACGCGTGTGCTTGGTCATTAAATACTTGGCTATCGCTATTTGCTCACGTGCACTATTTCCACGCGTATTATCAACCTGTACTTATATCGCATTAGGAAACTGTTGAGGTGAGCTCTGGTACACATTTTCCAGCCGAGACAGGACACCGCTGGGGTGTGGGTGTCACTCACTGTTGTCCGCTGCCTTGCACGGCGTTCCGTTCGCCACGCTCGCTGAGAAATGGGGTTTTCCCAAAAGGCTACAGTAGGTATTATGTTCTTTAAATAGGCGTGTAAGTATAGAGATTCTTAAAGGGTATGAAACGTGCGTGTGAATCCTCTGGAATTGCAGGCGTGCATAAGCTAGGGTAACTGTTTACCATCAGGCGTACAGTACGCTTGTTTTCCAGCGGCGTAGTATTAAAAAAAATGGATATCTTGGCCATCGAGCAGACAACGTTAGTTTATATAACGCGAGAAATAGGAAATAAACCTCTTTCCGTTGAAGTATAAAAGTACCTATTCAAAGTCAGTATGGATACATTGTCAAATTATTCTCACACCACTTTGTAGTAGAACTACTGCTGCTGAGACGAGAAGGTGAAAGGAGAAATATTTCACAGCTGATGATATCGCTTTATATAGTTTACTATACGCCAAATGAAGCGTGGCAAATCGCCGGTGTGGAATGGACTATGTATAGAACATATTATGCACGCAGATTATGATCTTTGTATAGGCACTGCTCGTAATATTATACAACGTTTGTATCAACTTAGATATAAATTACATCACGGCCTCCTAGCCTAGTGGTAGCGACCCTGTCTACTCGAGGTGCCAGGTTAGCCTAGGTAGATTAAATGGACGTCTAGTATTTACAACCCAAACTTTATTGAGCTTCTTTAGGACTACGACTAGAATAGTAGGTATTTGTGTAAGACTGCCTGTCGCGATATACTTATTTGTATTTTTTATATGATATTTATATGATAAAGACCGTGGTGGTTTCTATGGCCAAAAATAAAATTAGTGATACTGATAAAGCATAAGGGGAAAGATTCTAGAACGCTTAAGCGATTAAATAATTAATAAGTACCTATTTATTGCACTTTTCAGGGTTACAATAAAATGCTCAGCCCAGTTTGGAGTCCGCAAGACATTCCTGGATTGTATGTAATTAATTCTCCCAAATAAATGATTTTATTTTTACTACTGTATCCTGCAACCAGATCATCTTGCGGGGTCAATTTCAAGACATGATGATCTTTTGACGAAGTCGAGTTGATATCTTATTCCAACAAGAAGGACAATATGTATAAGTAAAGGTTGCTAAATTAAACAATATTTAGATCCTTGCCGACCAACCTTGAAGAACACTGTTGTGCGGTAAAATACCGGTCCTTCATTTCATACTTCTTCCAAAATGATAATATTACTCTGCTTGTAACGTAATTTTTTTTTTTTTTTTTTTTTTTTTTTTTCGTCCATCTGGACAGGCTAAAGCTCTAAGCCATACTGCCTTGTCATAAGTAGTTTGTTTTCTTTTTCATAAGTTCAATCCGGTCAACGTCTTCAGTAAGTACTATTCATATTAGGTCAAATCCGAGTTCAATGTCTTCAGTTACTTTTATTTTCTTATACAATTTCAGTATGTATGTATCATCCATTAATTAAGTCAAAACCGTACGTTCAATCTCATAATCCAGTTTAATTATTGTCCTTTCCAAACAGTACAATCCTGAAATATTCTAGTAGCGATATTTAGATTTATTTTAAATATATACAATTTACATTTATATGTTATCTGCATTAAGAACCTAAAATTAAAAAATTGTATTAAAATATTTACAACTTATTTATGGTGTTATGTACAAATTTATACAAAGACATATACGTGGTAGGCTCTCTTAGCAAATCTGGTACTGACAGCGGGATTATATTAGATGCCTCATAAATATTAAGCAGCTCATCCATCAGCACAAGGCGCTGAATGCCGAAGGACGGGCAAACGAAAATGATGTGGTCGAGAGACTGAACTTCATTCATTTGACAACGATCACAATAAGGAGAAGAAACTATATTTTTCGATGAAGATGAAAATTTAGGCAATAATGACCAATGCGCATTCGATTGATTATAGTATAGAAATTTCTATGAACAAAATGTTTAAGCTTGCAGAACCATGGCGTACTATTAACAGGAACGTCTAACAAAGAATATATATGAGCTTTATTTTCAACTTCTCTACAAAAATACCAATGTTTTCCCCAATTACTAATCATGCGCTTTTTAAGATTAGATATCATATCCGTATACGGCAAAGCGACATCCAACTCCTTGATGGTTAAACTTGAGCATGAATCAGAAATATTAACAATGGTTGTAGCTAAAAAAGCGGCATTTTCATTACCTAAGACTCCTATATGCGAAGGTACCCAAACGAATTGTACTACAGTGTCAGTTAAGGATAACTTCCACCATAATTCTTTAATAGTAAAAATCAGGTAGTTAATGTTAGCATTCATTTTGTTACTTGACAAACTTTTTAAGACACTCATACTATCACTGACTATTACCCAATTTTTGTTCAACTGATTTCTTTCCATAATATGTTTTAAAGCAAAAGGATGGCTGTTGCTTCAGCAGTGAAGATGCTAGCATATTTATTAATTTTGTATCCCACTCCCTTATTGATTTCGGTCTGGTAAATTGCAAAAGATACAGCATCATTATTTTTGGACCCATCAGTATAAATAAATTTATAATTAGTCCATTCTGACAATAACAGATAAACTTCCTCCTTAGAAGACAAGCTTGAATCGATTACAATATTCATTGCGGCATATTTACTTTGGAATGTGCCTGCATAACAAGGAAGAACATCATCGTTCAAATGTATATTAAACTCTTCAAGAGAATGAAAAAGCAAGAAAAATCTTGCAAAATAAACATATGTTGCTTATAAGGAGCAGATTGAGAAGCAATTAAATTGGTAAGAAGATCATTATTAGGCAAACTATGAAGCTTCAAGATAAATCTTTCTTTCAAATAACGGAATCGAACACTAATGGGTGGCAGTTTTGTTTCGATTTGCAAAGCAGCAATAGGACTAGTTTTAAAGGCACCTAGTATTGTGCGCATACATTTATTTTGTATTTTGTCCAAACTATTCACTAATTTACTATCTCCAGCAAAACAAAGAAAACCATATTCAAAGTGACTACGAACGAGAGATTTGTATAACACTAACAATATTTTGGGATCTGCTCCCCAAGTAGTCCCGCAAACAGATTTTAATACATTATAAGCCTTGTTTGCTTTTGTTGTTATATTATTAATGTATTTTGTCCATGAGAGTTTTGGAGTAAAAGTTACACCCAAAAATTTTACTTCACTATATATAGGCAATGGAATTCTGTTATACAAAATATTAGGTGTAGCTACACATTTACGACCGAAAATGAAGACTTTTGATTTAGTAGGATTAACATCTAAATTAAGGTATGAAAAGTATTTATATAAACTGGAAAGTGCGTTATTTACAGTAGAAGCTAATTGACTTAAATCCATTCCAGATGTATAAACTACTAAGTCATCTGCATGTTGTAGGTGGTTTACATTCGATTCTGAAATCAGATTCTATCGTCAAATATAGAAGATAAATATTAATGGAGACAGAATTCCTCCTTGACATACTCCTAACGACGAGCATCTTGGACCATATAAATGATCATTATATATAACACATACTTTGCTATTGGTCAACAGTGCTGGTATCCAGTTTATTCACTGCCCAGGTATCCCTATCACTGACAACTCGTTACAAAGAACCGAAATATTAACACTGTTAAAAGCACCAGCAATATCAAAGAAAACGCATAAAAGATATTGATTATTATACAGACTGTGTTGAGCATCTAATACTAGCTGACAAATGCTTTCACGAGAAGACCGACCTCTGCGAAAACCAAATTGGTTGTAAGGTAAAAGACCATTTTGTTCTACATAAAATTCTAGGCGTTGTTTTAAAAGCTGTTCAAATATCTTTCCAATACAAGACGTAAGAGCTATGGGTCGATACGAATCCGGCAACAATTTATCTTTACCAGGTTTTAAAACTGGAACCAAACAATCAGTTTTCCATTCCTCAGGTATAAAGTTTTCCTTCCACATACGATTAAATAAGTTTAAAAGATTATGAGACAATTTGGGGTTAATTTTTTTAAAAGTATATATGGAATCCCATCTAGACCATGGGATGTATCTCTTCTAGAAAACAACGCAGAATGGAGTTCTTGATACGAAAATGGATCAGTCAAATAATTATTTCCAATATTATCAGTTTTATTATAATTTAACGGCTCATTCAAAACAAAGTCAGGAGTGTATTTACATATAAAATCTGGAATCCAACTATCATCAAGAGAATTATTAAGAGTAAATGATTTATTAAATTTACGCATGTACTTCCATACCAATGACAATGAGGTACATCTATTAAATGAGTTGCACAATTCCATCCAGCTGTTGGTTTTCTGTTTTAAGTATTAGTTTTTAAAGCTCGCAATCTCTTAAATTCAATATAATTTTCCTCAGAAGGGTTGTTTTTAAAATATATATAAGCATTCTTTGAGTTTTGAACAGCTTCTGAACACTTTGAGTTCCACCAGGGTAAACTAGGACACTTAGAATGTTTTGGTAAACAAGGTTTAGCAATATTATTACATTTATTAGTGGAGGTAGACTGTGGAATTGACTGTTCAGCAACAGAATGTATTATGTTACAAAACAAATTGTAGGATTCTGGTGGAGACATAGCATTAAAGTCAATATTTTTAAATTTGAATCCATTAATTGACTATATATTTTCCAATTAACTAATTTGTAATTATGCTGAAATGGTAAATGTACATTATTGCATTGTATATTATTCTGTAGATTACTTTCATTTCCAACAACCAAATTTATAATTACAGGCAAGTGATAACTGCTACCCAGAGGATAATCATAAACAGACCAATCACATGAAAGTGCCAAAGATGGAGAAACTAAAGTTAAATCAAGAGCATTAGCTCGCCAAGATGAAGAACCAATTGTAGTGGGACTGCCATTATTCAAAAGAACAAGATCATTTTCATCAATAACATCTAAAACATCCTTACCTCGAGGCAGGGTGTCGACACATCCCCAAGACATGTGATGAGCATTAAAATCGCCTCCAAATATCATAGGTTTAGGAATGGACTTAAGCAAAACGTCTAGATTATTTTTATTAAATGGTGGATTTGTATTAGATGGACTGTAAAAACTAACGACACTTAATTCATTGTTATTAATTTTGATTTTCACACAAACATTTTGTAAAGAACTATCAAAATGAGTTGTAATTTGAGAATGTGTTATAATATTATGAATTAAAATTGCAACACCATTGTGGTTGTTCCCACAATCATTTCTAATAATATTGTACCCTTTGATAGAAAAATTGATGTGGTTTCAACCATGTTTCAGAGATTATGGCAATATGTATGTTGTTATCATATAAAAATTTTGTTAAAACTAGCCTATTACTAATTAAACTTTGAGCATTCCATTGCACTATATGTAATGTATCCATAAAAAGGTTAAGGTGTTTTTTCTTAAAAGTGTTATCTAAAATTTCTCTAATGCTTTTAGAATTTTTGGCACATCAGGTTTTGAACATATTTCAAGCATTGCTTCAACTAATAAATTCATAAATTTGTCAGATTTAATTAAATTGGATATTTGAGTATCAATGTATTTTGAATTTAGCTGTGGAAATTGAGCTGCACTAAAAGATCAGAATATCTTGCATTTTTGCTTTTATTTTGTTTTCTTCTAGTTTTTGTTTTTTAAGTGGACATGTGGTAGAAATTGCAATATGGTCACCGCCACAGTTAGCACATTGAGTTTTGGACTTGTCACATTGTTTAAAATTATGGTTGCCTGAGCAAATTGAGCAAGTTTCATTGTTTTTACAAAATTTAGCAATGTGGTTGAATTTCATGCACTTCAGGCACTGTTTAACAGGAGGAACATAAACTCCTACCTCATGTCTCCAGTGGTCTAAAGTAACATACTCGGGGAGCTGCGTTGAAGCAAATGTAACAGCAACTGTCTGTGTTGGAAGAAAGGAAACGACACCTTGAGCGTCTTTTACCCGTCGCATGAAACGTCTCACACTAATAACTTTTTTACTAGAAGCAATAAGCTGAAAGATTTTTATTGGAATAATCGCAAGGTACAGATGTGAGAACCCCAGTGGCTTCTGTTTCGGCAGCCGGTATTGAACCAACCATCCTCAATTCGTTTAGGAGCTTTTCGTTCTTAAGAAAAACATTAGCGTTGTTAGGGAGGTCGAAAGTTATACCAATTTTGAATGCATTAATTGACCTCAGATGCATTACACCTGAAACACAATGTTTTCTGATGCCATTAGATATGGCCAACCTATCCTTATCTGTAATTTTAGTGTTATCTTCTTCGCGATTGAGGAAGACAATAAAATCTTTCTTCTGCGAGTTTTCGTCATAAAATCTGTTATAATTTCCTGCTTTATAAGGTGTGTACTTATCCTTTTCTCTTTTCTTCGCTAGTGGACGATCATTATTTTCAGCATCAGAATATGAAGTCGTCGATGATGATGAAGAAGGTAAGTCCTGATCTATTCCTTCTGTAAGAGACTCACCCGTAACTCGCGATCGTTTACGGCCGCTACGCCCCGTGCGCTTCCCCATTATGGGGAAACGCACTAACGTAATATGTACAAAACTAACACTATATAGACTATTTTACATAAGAAATATACAAAGAAATGTACAAATCTAGAATTTAAAACTAATTTACAAAATTTAATTTCAAAAGCGCGCCTATTCTTTTTAACGTTCCCGCCAAAAAAAAAACGCTTGTAACGTAATAAACCCTAACGTGCGGGTATTTGACTGATAACTGACAATTGATAATGCAGTAGAAATAATTGAATAGCAAACATTTATAGAACATTTGTTTAATAACAATAGAGACAATAGTTAATAATAATAATATGAATGACTATAAAAACATAGAAAAAGATTTTCCACTTTAAATAAACCTGAATTATAATTTAATATAGAAAAAATCAGTTTGTCTGGGATAATGAGGGAAATATCCGAACGCTATCGTTTGCGTCAAGCAAGCGTCAACGTCACGTCAAGCTAATGTCATTCCTTGCCATGGGTGTATTTTGTGCTATTTACATTTCTACTTTATTGTGTCTGATACCAGCATACGAATGTGGTTTGTTTATTTATTGATTGATCCATTTATCGGTTACTTCCTTTTATCGTAAATGTAATGTAATCTGTCTAACATCCCTCTTCTCATTAGTGCTTTTGTATCGTAAATAAAAGAGACCCCCTACAATATAAATATTTTACGTGGTGTAGTCGATAATGTGACTGTAATGTTTTATCAATGCGCGGTGTATTATTACATTTAGTTATTTATTTGTGACTCAGTGCTTTGTCTCGTTGATATTATAAAATTGCGGAAACTGGGTTGCCTATCTGGTAAGTAATGTTATTTTAAATTCGTAAATATTACCGTTTATCTTTTGATTAGAGCTTATAATTTTTGTATTAGAAACATGGAGAATCCGGGAGCAAGTGTTAGTAACAGGACTGACCTGCCCACTTCATCATGGTGTCATCCAGCCAACAGGGTGCATCGCTTCTTTGCACTGATGTTAATGTGCTTTCTGTGTTTTGGTAAGTTCGATTTCTCTGCAATATTCTAATTTGGCATAATCATTTATTCTTGCAGTAGCAAAACAAAGAGTAGCCATTATCAATCAATTTCAACACTTTGTACTGGCACTTGTTTAGGCAAATGTATGTTTCATAGAGAATGTACCAAACAGTTACTTTTAATTCTACCTTAAAATTTAAATTTATAGAATATTGAAGTTAGACAGTAAATTTTTACTATTTAGGTAATGTAGGCACCAATGGCCAACAAAAACCAAAAGCCGACACTTTTTTTTTGATTAAGTAAAATAGAAGTAGGAAACCAATTTCTTAATATAGAAACACTGTGTGGAGCCGTAGAGGATAAATTGCATGCTCCAATGTTGGTGACCACCTCCATAGCTCAAAGTTAGGTTACTCTTTACACTCTAAGCAAAAGTTAGGTATATGATATTTTTTACTTATTTTGGCCTCAGGAATACACTCTTAAAATTATTTGGTTTCCTAATGTTACACAGTGTATTTATACCCATTTCATTAGTCTAGCATTTAAGAGTGAAATGGTAGTAGCATTTAGCAATAATAACTTCCTAAAATCTCATCTGCCTCAACTGTTTTAATATGCTTATAATAATTTAAATGGCAAATTTGCAGGTTCCTACTTCTGCTATGACACTCCGGGGGCTCTGGCAGACAATTTTAAACAAGACCTGCATTT
Source organism: Grapholita molesta (assembly GCA_022674325.2). Taxonomy (NCBI): domain Eukaryota; kingdom Metazoa; phylum Arthropoda; class Insecta; order Lepidoptera; family Tortricidae; genus Grapholita; species Grapholita molesta. The sequence goes on along the minus strand of CP053124.2, from coordinate 12,329,202 downwards.
GAACACATCCCAGTTTGCCCTGGTGTATTCCATTTATTCCTGGCCAAATGTGATATTATGTTTTATAGGTGGATACCTTGTAGATAGGTTTGTACTTTGATTTTAATGATGACTCAAGTATTATATGTGATAAACATAGCCATGTTTGCATTATGTTGACCTTTGCACATCTTTTACTTCATTTGGAATGTTGGTGCTCTCTCTGTTTTTGTAGCTACCTATTTTATTTGTGTGCATTTTTGGATACAAAAGTGGTCCAAGTTATTTCATACATCATACTATTTATACTGACAATCTAATACTTTTGCAGTTGTATAGTCTTTTGTTTCCCTTGTCCTATGAGGCTTGTTGTTTAATGAAGCTTGCATGTATGTTACAGATACTTTGGTGTGAGACTGGGGACAATTATTTACATGGTTATCGTCCTCATTGGAGCAGTTGTTTTTGCAGCAGGAGCATACATAAACACTTTCTGGCTGATGATTCTTGGAAGATTTATTTTTGGGTAAGACATAAACTACAATAGCATACGAAACAGAAATACTGAACCTGAAATTCAAACTGTCAATCAATTATTCACTAAGTGTTTTTTAGAATAGTCACATTCAGAAATATTTAGACAGAAAATGAGTTAACTAATAACTGAAAACTACTATCTGATTACAAACTATTTAAATATGTTTAATTAACATATGTTCTTAAAGTTAATTCTGTAGGTAATTTAATACTGTTTATTACTGGCACACGTTATGTGTAAACTGTAAGCATTATATAAACTAACATTTCTTATCAGTCTAACACATAGTATAGTTTTATTAGGATTACTAGTTGACCCCGTGAGCTCCTCTAACAGATAATAGTTTCTGCACACACTACTTAGTGGCAAATCATTTCATAGTCATTGAAGAACATAAGGGATTACGCATAATAAATAAATAAATATTTCGGGACAATCTGACGCAAATCGACCTAGTCCTACGGTAAGCTCAGTAAGGCTTGTGTTGCAGGTACTATACGACGATATAAATAATAGATAGATACATATAAATACTTAAATACAAAGATGCATGATAGGGGTTTTGGTCAAATGACCTGGCAGAATTTTATCCTTAGCTAAATCTCGCTTACACTTTTATTAGAAATATTTAAGGATTTTCGCATTATTTTTAATTATGTGGAGGGTTATGACTTTTTTGTCATGTAAGAAGGTAAGTATGTATGTTTCTTTTTTAGCATTTATCAGAACTTGCTATGTGTTGTCATATCGCCTTAACAAGTGAAGGAAAAAATATAAATGTTTAAAATGTAAAAGTTTGAAAAGATATTGGGATGTTTGTTACACAATCAGGCAATAACATCTGACGGATTTACATAAAACTTGGCATAATTAATATACCTGTAATGCGTCCCTGCGAGATCTAACGCAGTCGAAGTGGTGGGCATAAATTAGTTTATTACAGGTACCTATTATTGGGACCGGGCAATGAGTATGGGTTGGGAACAATAGGATTATTAAATACTTTCTGCCAGGCTTAACGCATGAAGTTACCTTAGAAATTAACGTAATTCATACGTTAGGTGGTTATATTATTTTTATAAAATTTTGTATGATAGGTACCTATCGAAAGGGCGTTAAAATATTGACCAATACTATACTCTGTCTGTTTAGGTAGTTAAAAAAAGGAAAAACGATCTTGACGTGTCTTTATTATTGAAAAACGCTTTTTAAAAATCGGTGACTATTACTTACGAAAGCTAAATAATGTAAATAACCATATGTGAAACATAATTGTCACACACTTGTCATGATTTATTTTTCAGAACTGGTTTTCAATAAAAAGACATGTCAAGATTGTTTACCTTTTTTACCTACCTAAACAGATAGAGTATAATACCAATTGGTATTCATGATTTATTATTACATTTTTTGCTCGAAACGTAATACCATACCTGATAGTAGTAAAAACGTTTATGATGATAACACTAGGTGCGCTGTTCACTGGTAATTGATGTGACTTCTATAGCGAATAGCGACAGTTCGTGTAGCATGTACTTTTTCAACCTTCGAACCCCGCCCCCTCTGGACTTCCCATACTTCTCTTCATACATTTATCCCTAAATAATTAATAAAAGAAAGTTCGGGTATTTTTTTATATACTTAGCTGCATAATAAGTTGTAAGTCCAGTGACACCTCTCTCACCCTCAGCCTTTGCACCGGTGTAGCAATTAAGCCATCATTGATGTCGCTTTTTATGGAGGTCCGTCGTGCGGCGGGCGATTCACCGTCAGCCGCGCCGCAGATTAAATTGTACACCATTTTATGAGGCAGGTTCCGGTCTTTTATCCCAGTATTAATTAGTCCATCATTTTCATCCAATAGCCTAGTTCATTTTAGGCTCCATTCAATCTCAATTGTCCTTACACCATGGCGGGTGTAGTGTCTACGCGTGTTTCGCACGGAAGGGGTAACATCCTCTTGGTGTACTTATATTTCATTATAAGAGTTGTAAGGTATTGTAAGGGTTTCAACGCGTGATTTCCGGCTCCGCGTACGTCTCGCCTGAAACACCATTGTTCCCTTTACGGGAACGATATAGCTCTCTTCCTCCGAAGGTCCCAAGTCATACAAGTACAAAAGGCACCGGCAAGGTAAGGCAAGATAGAAAGGATACAAAATCTCAACTTTCTAAGTAAACTGAAAGTATCCTAGATAGTCAAACGTTCAGATATTCGTGTGTCAGTCAAAAAAATGTGATGTCGATATCTTGTTGTAAGGTTGTTTATGCCTGCCTAGACTGAAAAACACTGTTTTTGTATATTTAGACATTTTCCGACTTGCTGTATTTTATGATTGTCTCTCAAACATGACCGACATTTCTTTTATAGAATCGGCGGAGAGTCCCTGCAGGTTGTGGTGAACAACTATGTTGTCCTCTGGTTCAAAGGCAAGGAGCTGAACATGGTGTTCGGCCTTCAGCTGTCCTTCTCCAGGTTCGGCAGCACTGTCAACTTTTGGATCATGGGGCCCATCTACAAATGGGTATCCACATACTTTGTGGGATATGAGCGATTAGGAGCAGCATTGTTTATTGGTATGTCTGTTTTGATTTATACATGAGTATATAATTGCTCATAAAGTAATATAGACATTTGTTTATATCCTAAAAATCCTTTACTAATTTCAGCTGCCCTCACCTGTCTCATCTCTCTTGTTTGCGGCCTGATTCTCGGCTGGATGGATCACAGAGCTGAAAAAATCCTAGGCAGGCTGGAAGAGTCCGAAAACAGTGAGCCATTCCACCTAAGTGACATACTCCACTTCAAAACGGTATTTTGGCTCGTATCCGTGATATGTGTGGCATACTATTTGGCCATTTTCCCATTTATAGCTCTAGGAAAGTAAGTGTTTGTTCTTAAGGAATACTTTATTTCTGTCATTACTAGCTTATTGGCATCTAACAATTTGTATATGAATACAATCTGTATATGAATTTTGACGACATTCTGGCCTAGTGGGTAATGACCCTGCCGGTGAAGTCAACGTCCTGGGTTCAAATCTCAGAAAGGGCATTTATTTTTGTGATGAGCACAGATATTTGTTCCTGGGCCATGGGTGTTTTTTATGTATTCAAGTATATATCGTAGGCTGAGTCTTGAGCATACTGTGGGGCTAAGACAAGTTGTGTCCAGTAATATTTAGTTGTTTTTAATTTCATTAAAATACAAATAGTGGTTTCAGGAGCCAGCATACTTATCTATTTTCTATATTTGTTTTTCAGGCTGTTCTTTGAACGAAAATTTGACTTTTTGCCTCAAGACGCAAACACTGCCAACTCCATGGTGTACTTACTCTCTGCAGCGTTGAGTCCGTTTTTCGGCGTGCTGATCGACAAAACAGGTCGCAATGTGATGTGGGTCATCATTAGTAACATTACTACGATAGGAGCCCACTGCTTGCTGGCATTCACGTTCTTCAACCCTTATGTCGGAGTGGTACGTACTAAAGTGTTTTTCTTTGTGTTATTTTCTTCCACTTACAGTAAGAGGTAACTACGCGATAAATAATTGCAATACATACTCATAATTGTCAAATACAAAAAAAAAACTTTTACGTCACACTGAGCGGCAAGAGATTTACCGCCCGAGGGCGCGACGGAAAATCTCACTTTACACCCAGATGAAGACGTAAAACTATGTACGCACCACGGGCGGTAATAAAGAAGGCCTCAGATCGCTTGTTTATACAAATACACGCGATCTGAGCCATTCTTTGTTTTACCGCCCTGGGTACGTAATATACTATTTTTATCGATCGCATTTCAGGTGTTGCTGGGAGTTTCTTATTCACTGCTTGCAGCTGGCCTGTGGCCTTTAGTGGCACTTATTGTACCTGAGAATCAATTGGGAACGGCATACGGAATGTATGTATCTTATCCTGTAAAAAACCTAACCTACCTAACCTAACATAGAGCATATAAGAGTATAAGAATAATTTACTGAAAGTGAACTTTTGATTTATTAGGTCTCCTCCCAGACAGATGCGGGACGTAGAAAAGAAACTAAAAACATTTTTGTTTTCAGTTGCCAAGCTGTGCAAAACTTGGGTTTGGCTACTGTAATACTGCTTGCTGGAGTTATTGTTGACAAATATGGATATCTGATGTTGGAAATGTTCTTCTTGGCTTGTCTCTTTGGTAAGATATTTCATTTAACACACAGACTTGACACCCACAGCTATTTCATAATATCCCACGGTTCATTTTAAGTTGGAAGCGTTCAAGAATCTCAAAGGTTAAATAAACTTAATATGTGGTAACACTCGCTGGTCTATGTGAACGTGCATTGTATTTGCGTTCATATTATTAGCGAGCCACAGCATACATTCAGACATTTTTTTAAGTACCTTATTTATCATTATCACACGTTTTAACCGATCCAGTGGCGCTACCGCGAAAAACGATATTCGTAAATTTGAACGATCATCTCTGTCACTCTCGACGCCATAATCGGAGTAAAAGAGGAAGATGAAACATACGAACTTCAACTTTCGCGGACTGGGCCAGACCAGTCAGCGTGTGAATTCCAATCAAAAGTTAACGCAGTACCAGTGCCTTGCATGAGAGTAATTTAAACAAAAACGATATTTCACGCATGTTTGTTATTGTTGTTTAATTCTCATTCATTTCATGGCACTCTTTTATATAATACGTTTTCTAACATACTGCGTTGGTTTATGTTTTTGAACTTATGCTTTGGTGATATGAGTAAATCCTTTAAAACTTTTGTAATACTTTAACCGAGCGAGGTTATGTGGATCAACTGGACGACATCGACTCGTTTGGCTCGCGGTAAGCTCCTAGTCTATGTAGAAAATATCAAAATCTCTCGTACTGATACTATATATGACAACCACATGTAAGAAAATTATAGGTACCTAAAGTAATAAATAGGTATATAGCTGTTTATTTACTAAATTAATAGTGAAAGGATGAGGCCTAATAGATTATTCATTAATATAATTTCTTATTAAATCTACTCGTACGGGCAGATTCAGTGAGCGATCTAAGCTGTCGGGATAAAAAAAAACTCGCTTCATATAGTCATTATTATCGACTTTGTAGCGCTCATGAGGTTGTGTAAGTGCAGACTGCCAACTGAATTGCCGATTGCGTAGAGTCCAACAAGATCATCATATGGATAACATGATTCCTGATACCAAACATTAGTTTATTATCAGAGAAGTGGGTACAGGGTACTAGTACTTCTTTATTTGCTTCTACAGTATGTTCAAATGACACGTTTTCTAGTGGATACATCAAAATCTAAGCATTTATTCTTTACATGTCATTGTCAATAAAATAAATTACATCATAATTAATATGCTCTTTTGTTTCAGTTTCCTTGATAGCTGCTGTACTCGTCTATATAGTAGATTCAGCCAACAATGGCATACTGAACCTATCGCCACGTGAAAGGGAATCCATTAAACCGTAAGTATCCCATTGGATCTTTCTTATTGTTAGTTATAAAATAGTAGATGTTGGGAAAGCCTCATGAGTGCAGTTTCCGGGGCAGTCTGTCAAAAGAGCTGGGTGGTTAAATATATCAGAGGGAGATGGGTAATTTCATTTTCCCCTCACTAGCTCGTAAAGCGCTTGTTTATCCTTTAATACGAGAGGGTAAAAACGCATTTTATCCACTAGTGATTAAAGTAAGTTGACATCTCATAGCTCTTATTGGTATGGTTTTAAAGTCTAAATTCGCGAAGTACAGCTCACTTGCCCCCGCGGCGGCGGCGGGCGCGGAAGAGCCTCGCACACGCACCGAGTTGGAAATCGAATTAGAACATTCGAAAATCGTACTGGCCACCATAAGCTAACCAAGCTAAAGGCACCTTTTGTAAAAATGTTGAATGTTTCTAAACGCAAAGAAAAAGTCAATGCGATTTCAAAACGTTTTTTGCATGTTTCACTTTCCTCGCTGTAACGAGGGGAAAAGTTTTGTGTTACACTCGGGTGCTATTGTAATATACTTCTCGTGTATTGAAACACTCGCTACGCTCAGGATTCTATTTTAAAACCACTCGCTTTGCTCGTGGTTAAACTATAGAATCCATTCGCTTGCTCGAGTTTCAATCCCACACTCGCAGTTTAAATACAATTTTGCACCCTTGTAAAACAAATAACTATTTCAACAAGTGGTTTAATACAATTACAATACTCCTTTTGTTTCTTTTAGAACCAGACCAATTGATGAAACTGCAAACTTATTGGACAGTGAGGAATACACTGACCAAGAGGAAACAGACTCCAGGCCTCAAGAATGGGGTGACGACCGGGCTCCTGCTACTCAAGATATTACACAAGTTCAGTCAGACAGGATTCGCAGCAGATACCTCGCACAAATATTACCCAACTCTAACATTCCCGATAGACAATAACATGACAAACATTTTATTTTTTGTAAATAGATTTATTTTTTAGATAAAATTATGTAATCTCACAAACACGTGTGTCAATCAACAAATTATAATTTAACATAAGACTACAGTTTAGGTATTACTATAATAATAAATTGAAAATTTTAGCTTAAAAAGGTATTTTTATATTTCATCTTCTTCACTGACAAATAATTTGTACTTTTTAAAATAAAGGATATTAACATTTATTTGTACTTGTCTTCATCATGCCATTGTATACCATCACCTGGCAATGGGCTATGGATAAAAGGCAAAATCCATGTTAAGTACCATCTAACACCAAATACTTCAATTAGATTCCTTCTCCATCCTCTGTTGTACACAGATTCATGGTTTTTCCTCTCTGGTGTAGTTTGACCTTTTAAAACATTACAGATGTGATAGTAAACTAAAAACCCTGTAAACAAGACTACTATAAAATTGATAACAACTATAAAAATATACAAACTTTCAAAGCTGACGTCTATAAAAAAATTTGCTAGAGGGAATATAATTTGTATAACAGCCAGTCCATCATTCCAAGATATAAAAGTAGCCAAAAATTTAATGTTATAGTAAAATGCATACACCATAGCAACAAATACATCAAGAGTTAAAAGTATAAAATATCTATAGTTGAAATATCCAACACATGAAGTCAAGTAGGTGCAGTGATGGTCTCTTTTTAAAATACATATGTTACAAATGTTGCAGTGCCATGCGCGTGGAGGTCGTAAACACTCGCACACAGCACACAAGGTCCAGTCTGTACTTTGTTTACTATCTAACATTTTTCCTTTAATACTGCTATCGGTTAACATTCCATAAATCATATTGCCTACAATATTGAGTAACAGAAAAAACGCCATGCACATATGTATTACATGCTTTGACCAATCTTTTTCGACTACTGGTAATACAATGCACAGCTCAAAATACACATATACTGGGATAAGAATAAAAATTAATAATAAGTATATAATGTGCTCTAAGACACGTTTTAATGACTTATTTGTAATAGATTCAAATTTGATTAACATCTTGCTAAAGTTACAATCAAATATTACTACTTGTTATAAACTACTTTAAAGCGTCCCAATTGTTGAAATCCGTATTAGTAATTTGGTCAGTACATTTCCTTAATTTGGTACAAAGTGTACAAGAATCCACATAATAACAAAATTAACTACATATGAAAACTAATTTTTAGAAGGCACTACTAGCAACAAAAAAAGAACTATACTAGTTTTATATCACACTTAAGATGAGTAGCTTAGCTTTTAGCAGCCTTACGTTGAACAACTGAAATTGTCCTGAAAGTGAGGAATAGAATAGATAAGTTAAGAACGTAGGTAAAGCCAAATAATACAGAAAATAACTTAGAATTTTAAATTAAGTATTATATTGTGTATTTATAAAAAAATATTTATTGACCTTACCTTGGAATTAAGGCCCCGTTCTTTTGTAGCAGTGGTCAGTTTCAAAATATATGCACCTAGATTAGCTTTCAAAAAAGGACAAAATTTTATTATTTCGCTTCTCGGCGTATATTTTAATACGGCGTCCTTACATTCAAACTTGCAAAGATTATAAATATTATAATATTATAAAATATTAATTCCGGTTTATATGCTATTCAATTGACGTTTCCTGAATGACAGGTGACATGACAGTGACATTTGAGAACACTTTTTACAGCCTCTCTATTATTGAAATAGACTCTATACTCTATGGACTTTGCCTTCGCGGGAATGGGTAGGTAGGTAGTGCGCAGCGCAGTTTTGTACAGGGTAGAGACCGGCTAACTCGGCTAAGTCCTGGAGGTTCCAGCATGCAGGGCACATTTGCTAACAAGAGTGCCCTCCTCACTCCTCACTACATGTGTATACAATTTAGGGTATGGTAGCGTGTCTAGTTAAAATAAATTTATAGTTTTAGCCCCAGTATAATACATGTCGAGGTTTATAAGCAAAGAAGGAATGTCTATAGGAATTAATGTTTTTGGATAGTAAGTTTTCATGAATTGAATACCGTTCGATCGTACAACAGGCACAAAAACATAATATGATTAATTTAGTATATGCCTGTCGCACAGTCACGTTTAAAATGAGAATGTGCACTAAGGCGAACATACCTACTTGTTGGCACCGTTGTGTTTATTCGCCTGTTTTTCATAGCTAATTCGAATTTCACACTACATCTTGTACCTTGGCAAAGGGGTAAGTTCTTCTTTGGGATGGCCACTAATGTCAGCACTTTCGCCGCCTCGCACATTGATAGCAGATTGTGTGCAATTTGAAAATTAAATTAAATTAATTTTATCTTTAAATTGTATTTACTTCCTATAAGTACCTAGTGCACCTGATTTCACAATTTGTTTTGCAAACTCCACACTGCGTCTTAGCGGCGAATTTTTTTTTTTAACCAAAACGGAGCCAATATGGGATTACCGTTTCTCTATTAGCCTAAGGAAAACTGTTGAACTGGGAAAGTTGGTTAAGTCGGCGGGAATAAGCTAGTATGGACGCGCCGCTGCTGGTATCCACAAAATACCAAGAAGATTTAGAAGAAGCATTTACCTTCATAGCTTCGCAATTACGCACTTTTATGAAACAACCATGATTTCGTTATCATTATAGGTACATTTACACATACATTTGTTGTTTAGTTCTTCTCTTCTGCGATAATTACCTATATTCAGTGAATATCTTGAAAACCACTGATTTTAGACCCCTGGTTGATCAGCCAAAAAACATTGTAAATGAGCTGTAGAATAACCCTAAATAGGTCGATTTACCAGCCACCCTGTATAATTAACACACATACTTACACATTTCAGGAACTGTTCCAAGACATTCCGAGATTACGATATGAGATCTCACTACTTTTTACGCTCTTCTAGATATTTGGGCGTTATCATGAAACGTCGAATTGAGTGTCGCATTTCGAGAAAAACCAGATTATTTCTAATCAAAATTATAAGCATCCTTTTTTAAGTCACAGAGTGTCCTAATGTATAATGGTATCAATGCGATTATTTGTTTTAACTAGGGAAGATATAGGTAAAGTTGGAGTTCCCTGACCCCACCTGATTCATGCTCACAAAATAATATCAAAACGGATATAAAATAATATAATTTATTTGGTTACAACAATCATGCAATATAGATTCTCGGATTCTGTTACTGAAAAATACTGAAATGACATAATCTTATCTTAAAAACCGAATTCGACCATTGAGCGGGACAATAAATAATGCTATTATAATAATCAAAATACAATATTCCAAATGTGTGTTTCACTTATACAAGGTTAATCTTACCTATTATCTCAACTATCAAATAATATTCTCGACCATTCGTCACTGTGTGTCATGTCATGAACACAAAATCTCTGGCGACATCTACTCATTTAAAATGTTTAGATTGGCAGTTACTTGTGGAATTTCTTGCTCGGGTCTTTGGCCATGTCTACAAGGGTTTGGGCGGGCTTGAAGGGGGCTCCATAGTGTCCTTGGAATTCCTCCATCTTCTTTACCAATTTGTCAGCTCCAAATTGATCTACCCATCTGGAAATATAATCAGTTTGTCTATGTAAGGAATATTCTATATACAGCAGTTTAGTCTCACACCACAACATAAAACTGTGAGGGCAACATTCGCCGATAAACGTTATGTTTGGCGAAACTTGTAAGCGGTTATAATAGTATAGACTCTATACTATAGAGGTGTGAACGGCCATGTCAGGTTGAACAGAGGCCGCGGAGTCGATGTAGGCCGGGGGTAAAGACGAGAAAGATATTGCTTGTCTTGAACTTGAATAAACCTGTTCTAGCCGACAGTGGTAGTGAATTTAGATTTATAACAAAGTTTTTGCATACTTAGTTAAAACCGGTTGCATAAAGAGATTACTGAGGTGAAATAACTGGTAAGTACCTGAAAGGTCCTCCGGTGAATGGCGGGAATCCAAGTCCAAAAACGGCACCAACATCTCCTTCCAGAGGGCTGTGCAAGATCTTCTCTTCCAATGATAGTACTGCCTCGTTTACAAACCTGTTAATGATAATACAATTTCAATATATTATTAATTTAAATTTAATTTACCACACTAAAAGATCAGAGACAAGAAAAAACAAAACAATGTAAGCTCGCACATATTATTTAATAATAACTATAAGAGAGAGACGAGACGAGAGACTCGTTTTGGAACTTTCCGACTTTATGTCTATGGTGTATGGAATACTGATTTTAACTTTCACTTTTCTGTTACTTCGATACTTTGTCCTTAGGTCTTTACCTAAATAATTTTAACTTAGGTCCTAATTATTAGGACCTTAGTTTAATATATATAAATATTATTTTGTCCTGGCCAAAATTAGAAAATAAAAACCAAAAATATATGAACTTGTGTGACAAAACTTGCCTACGGGTTCTAAAACGACGGCATAAGAAAAAGGTGAACATACCTTGATACCATTCTTAGCTGTTGGTCCTCAACAGTGTTGGCACCCAGAGGCGCCAGGGAGTATTTCTTCACCAGAGCAATAGCATCCTGGTTTATTTCCTTATTCTTTGACCCCTTCTCATAAACGTAGAAACCCTTGCTAGACTTTCTTCCCATGAATCCAGCCTTTACTAAGTCTTGCATAATATTGATGTTCCCACCACTAATGCGGTCGCCGAATGCCTGATAAGCAAAATTATACTATAAATACATCTTGCATAGAGAAAATGATAACTTCTCTTCAGTAGTTATCTAAGCGGGCTAGTTTCTGAAAGATGTTTACATGTTCAATTAACAATTAATAATACCTTGCCCGCTTAGCTTCTGTTACCTGACCAACGCCAAAGACACATTAGATAATTTATTATATGATGACTATTAAGAGCTAACCGACAGTTGCTAACCTAGAATATATCGCAAAGTAATCTCGTTTTAACAAATACAATAATATAATATATGAACGAGAGAATAGTCCCTTCAAAACATAACAAAAACATAAATTAACTAATGTATGTTTGATGTATGTTTATGAATAAGGGGGTTGTCTCTAACGTAGACGCACCTTAGCCAGGTCTGCGGCAATGTGCGAGCCGACGTCGATGCCGACTTCATCGGCGAGCGTGGCCGCGCCGACGGGGAAGCCGAACTGCTTGGTCATGTTATCGAGCGCCTTGGGGTCGACTCCTTCTTGGAGCAACCTGGAATGAACAATAGGACAATGTCACTTACGGAACTAGCAGCTGATACAAAGGTAATTACATTTTTAGTGAGGACACCGAGTACCTCACACTCAAAATAATACATCATGATGTAGTCTATACTTCTAGAGCATTTAAAATCTACATATGCTGCGGAGTTTTTTACTTAAGGCAAAGACAGAGAATCGTACTTTTCTAATCGCCATTATAAAAAAAACCAATTAGCATGGGTTTAAGTATTCTCTTACTGCTAGTTACTGTCATTTTTTTGCCAGACATGCGGCCATCCTGCAATCTACCTATCAGCCACGGACGTCCACTGCTGGACATAGGCCTCCTCCATAGATTGTCACAGGCAGCGATCTCGGAGCGTGGGGGATTCAATAATCACCACGCTTGGTAGGCGGGTTGCCGATCGCAGTACGTTCCACCGCTCTAACGGCCCGGCCACGACAATGCGCGACTCGCGGCGCAGCAAGCGTTTTATCTGTTCGTTGCGCGGTCAAAACGCGCAATGCACTGCGGTTAGTTGGGAACTTGGGATCACACACAATGAACAGATAAAACGCTTCCCGCGCCGCAATTCGCGCAATGTAGTGGCCGGGCCGTAAAGGGAAGCTGCCCGTCCGGCGGTGGTTTCTGGCCAGAGTTCAATAACCTTTGCTCACCGAATGGCCTCGCTGAGCATAGTAGAAAGGATGCGAGTGGTGTAGAAGCCGGGCCCGTCGCCCACGGTGATGACGACCTTGCCCTGCTTGAGGCCCACGGCCACGGCGGCCGCCGACGTGTCGCTGCTGGTGCCCGGGTGCGTGATGATCTCTAGCAGCTGCATCTTGTCCACCGGGGAGAAGTAATGCATGCCTGTAAGATAAATAACAGTAAGGTACTTTGTCTGCGTGATGGATTTATTTATACCAATTACAGCTGTCTAGGAGTAACGGTCACTGAGCATAGCCGGGGACAGACAGACATGGCAAAACTATAACGGGTGCTAGTTGACTACTTAATCCTAAAAATTAGTTATAAGAGTCACTTGTGCACGGAAAAATTACATACATATAGTATATACTATAGTTTGTGCTGCTAATTAATGTTTTGACTATATATTTATTGAATATACAGATTCATAAAACACGCATTAAAAAGTGAACTGCAATATTCACATGAAATGTGGTCAACGAGTAAACATACCAATAACTTTCTCAGGCCTGCTGCTTCCAGCCGCGATCTTCGTGATGGGGATGGCGCTAGTGTTGGTGGCAATGATGCAATGCTGCGGCACCACCGCCTCCAAGTCTTTAATGACCTTGTGCTTGATGTTGATGTCTTCGAACACGGCCTCGATCACGCAGTCTACGTTCTTGAACTTTGCGTAGTCTAATGTTGGAGTCAGGTTTCCTAGGATTCTGTCTTTCTGGATGCTGAAAGTTTATTGTATTTTTATAATTAATTAGTAATTATTTAATGCTCTTAAGCCCCAGCTTATATTGGCGGTTTTGAATTTAGAAACTTTTATATGGATAGTTATAAAACTCAAATAGAATATTTCTACTTGTACGCGGGGACTTATGATGAGGTTATAATAGTAATGCCACCTCTGTACAGATCTCGCCTAATGTCCAACTGGAAAGCAATTGTGATTGATTTTGATGCGACGTTTAGGTAGATTGCTTTTATTATATAGATTTGCTTTTTACATAGCTACAACCAGTCTAATAATGGAGAATAAAATATAGAACTCAAATAAGTAATTACGATACATACTGCCTACTTTATATTTCTAAATCTAAGTATTCTGATTGGTTTAATTTCAAAGAAATAGCAACTTACGCGGACAGTCTCTTCCTCTTGACAGCGTTGCCTAGACCAGTCTGGATCTGCCCCACGCCACGGTACAGGCCAGCATTGGTAGCGTCTTTCATCACCACTTTGTAGCCTTTGTCAATTGACACATGAACTATGCCGGCACCCATTAAACCTGCGCCTAACACGCCAATCTACAAAAACTTAGTTTTTAATGTATGCCACCATATGTATCAACTACGAATTAATTACGTAAGTCTTGCGTAAGTCAATAGTGTAGTATGGGTAATGGTTAAAAAAATTGAATATTAATATCCTTGAAATGAATTAATTAACTTATACGAGAAATCTTGAGACTAGCCGGTGGCAAATACATGCTCCGTGCTGAATTTCCCGACTGTATTTCACCGCATGCGATAGCGGATTTATGCCCCTAACGAAAACATATGAATCCGAACATGCAACTTACAGTCTTAACATCCACTTGCGACTTGCCGAATCGGTTCTTCTTGCATTCAGTTTGCCCTCTAAACAGGCCAATGAGACCTTTGCTCTGTGGTGTCATGGCGAGCTCCCCAAAACCTTGGGCCTCAGCTTCGTAGCCCGCTGCGCGGCCTTTGTCCACTCCCGTTCGTACGACCTCTAAGATCTGGAAAAAAGAAAATAATAAGACTCCACACAAATCGGTCTTGTCTCACAATGACCTTTGCCTTGTATTGCAAGTATTAGACGTTAGATAAGACAAGAGCCAATATGTTTTTGCCTTTTTTTTCATGATTCCGGGGAAAATTATTCAACTGTGAGAAATAAGTATCTTCCCTACAGATGGTGAATTGGATTGTATAGACACACCGCCACTATATATCAATTTAATATATTAGATAGATATATGCCTAAATAAGTTCACCCCTGATATATTTAAAAATAAATAACTTTAGGTAAGTACCAGGATTATCAACTCAATTTGTCACTACTGACTAGATATATTTTTTGAATTATCACTTCCTTAATTAAACTGAAGCACTTAAAAAAAAACTAGAATTAAAATAAAACTAAGAACTAAAGAAAACTAAAACAAGGTATATACAGATATTTACAAATAAAAAATAGGAGCTAACTCAGCGCCGCATGGAAGGGTACCCAGAAGGCTTAGCAGCATTCCCGCGCTGAATAGCGAAGCTAATTCTTTGCGCAAGGAATGAGCCAGCCCTCTGGTCACCCGTGGTATCCACAAGGTGCCTAGCTAGCTCCTTAAACTGAAGCATAATTAATATAAACCTTAAAAATATTTTTAAGGTAGGTAGACAAATACATGGTATACAGCGTGTCCCATTTAGATCGGGAAATCTGAAACTAAGACATACAAAGATCTGTTCTTAGGAACCATGTCATCCATTTTAAAATTAAAGGATATGAAATAAGTACAATGCATTTTATTCATTTTATATATCACGTTTTTTGGTAACAGTTACTGCCTATGACCTACACAATCCATATGCAATTAAAAATAATTAAGTTTCATTATCCAAAACAACCTGGTTTGATTCTCGAACAGAGTACTTGTGATTAGAGTACTAGAGTGTTGCGAGTGTGAGAGTTAGAGTATTGTACAGTCAGCAGCAGAAGTGACTAAGCGTTTGAGGTGTTCAAAATGAGGTCAACACATCTCTATTGTCAAGAGAATAAGAGCGCGTGTAGGTCATTTTGAACACTTCAAACGCTTAGCAACTTTTGCTGCTGACTGTACTAGAGTACTAGAGTGCTGTGAGTCTTCTGGAGTGGCTTGTTGAGTTGGAGGAGACCTTTGTCTTAAAGACACGAAGATAAACGGAATAAATAAATAAAAAGTTTATCAGCAATAAAGGTTATTAAAATTAAGATTGTCAGGGATAGTGCAATACCACGTAACTACAAATAGCGACAGAGTTCCAAATTCAAATAATATAAAGAAATAGTATATACTATACATGAGGTGTTTGAAGTTTTAATAATATAATTCACCATACCTTAAGTGGGGCCGGGTAAAGTCCTCGAGACGCCTTCATTACTTGCTCTTTGGCCTTATTGAAAATCATGTTCTTAACCACATCCAAATCCATAACAGTGGCAGTAATTTTGTTGATAAGACCAGTTTTAGTTCTGTCAACCTTGATCTTGCCTGTTGCAATGTCCTTTGCAATTTGAATAGCTACCGTTTCTAAATACTTTATTGTGTTGTCAGCAGGCAGACCCAAACCTTAAAAAGAACAATTTTTAACACCAATAATAAAAATGTGGTAATTTGTTGGAATTATAAACATTAAAATTATAAATAATTTAAACAAGTTCTTATTTAACTAGTAGTTAACAGGTTAATATTGAATGAAAATTAGCATAAGAATAACCCACCAGGTCCAAGGGGGGACACTAATAAATCAACAATTCCAAGTTTTTTTGCTTTATCTGCCTTTACTGTTTTTCCTGTAAGTGCTAGGTCCAAAGTCGTGGGGATAGAAGTAAGAGCTGGCAATCTGAGAAAATAAATAAAATGTTTTAGCTATCCTTGAATTCATATTTAGACTCCGCTATTGGAGCTGCAAAATGGTAGCTGTCAAGTTCTTAGGGATGGGTACTTGTACATAAAAAAATGAATTGAAAAATCGAGTATCAATATAAACGTCAGAAACATAATCATCAAGAACATGACAGCTACCATTTTGCACCTTCTATAGCGGGGTCTAGTCATATTGTCCAATTAAATGTTGGCCTAGTACTACTAATTATTTAAACATGTAAATATTACTGTAAAAGAGGACAGTAGTTACTAAAGTACCTTTGAGTACCACCACCACCAGGCAGCAGTCCCAACATAACTTCAGGAAGCCCAAATCCAGTTTTCTGGTCCTTGACAGCAATGCGGTATTTGCATGCCAGAGCAGTTTCTAGCCCACCGCCGAGACAGCTGCCTTGAATAGCAGCAATAAAGGGCTTGCGGGATGCTTCAATTCTTCTAAAGATTTCATGACCTTAAAACATTTATACCAATTTTAGGAATGAGAGAGTTAATTTTCTAAACTGTTAGAAACTAAAAATTTTTGCTTTTTGGAAATGTCCCACATTGTTTAATAATTCATCAAATATTGATATGAGTCAGAGTTCTAACAGATCTGTAGTAACCGCAAACTTTAACTCAAAATTAAATCTGGTAAAATATAGAGAGGAAGATTAGGTAAACTAATTTATTCATGTTTTATTCATACTAACTGTGTTCTTAAGTCAAAAAACATATTTGAATTGACATTGCATAACTTTGGCCACAAGCCATAACCGACATGGAATTGAATGCACTTGGATCATTCACTTCCTCCATTTGTTGTACTTACATCATAGTTACATAAATGAATATACTGATAAAACTCAACCTAATTTTGTCTTTAATAATCATGATAATTAAGATTGTAGAAACTTGGCTTTATAAAATGTTATGCCAATAAATAAGAACTTTTTTTATTCTCAATATTAAACTTACCTCGTTTTGATAGATTAACTACTTCATCTTTTGTTTTGCAAGCTTCTATCATAGAAATATCGGCACCAGCAATGAAGCATCCTGGCTTTCCAGATATCAACACAGCAGCTTCAATGGATGGATTTGATTCAACTTCATTTAAAATGTTTGTGACCTCATTCATCACCTCCGTGTTAAGGGAGTTTACCTATAAAGATAATGAAAAAACAAAAATTGTATACATCACAAATGTTATCATAACATTTACAACAAAACAAAAGAACTACTTTACTTAATACATTTTTAAACAATCATTAAGCTTAACAACTGAGTATCAGAAAATGTATATGATAATTCATCTGGTAATTGGAATGTCTTGTCAGTGTATCACTAACATTGGTAATAAGTTAGAAACTAGACTTTACTAATTCACTGAAAGTTTTCTGTTCTACCTACCTTAACATTTGGGGAGTCCAATGTCACCACATACACGCCGTTGACTATTTTGCACTTTGTATGCACATGATTAGCTGCAGCCGCTGCGTAATTTCGACTTTGGAAGCCTAAATAAAACAATAATTACAAAATATGATATTTTTTCCATACAAACTGTGTTTTCAATCTTTAAATATACTTGCACTCGAAAAGTTTCAAAGTCTAATCTTACCAGCCAGAAACTTAACATCGTTTCTATTTTTCAGGATCCTTAGGGCACTAAGTAATTTATGATTAGCCATGCTGTTACTACCTAACTTAAACAATAAATTAACAAAACTAAATGACTATTAAATAATTTTAGGCCAGACTTTGAACCTAAACTTTCGTCGTGGAATTGGGTGTCGGAAGGGTATTGGAGCGGGGCGGGGGGGATAGCGATGACCGGTGACATTGACCGAGTCGAGTGAACAAAAGAACTTCAAGAACGGTGAATCGAACGAATGAATGATAAAAAACGTCAAAATGACTACTATTTGAGATAATGAAGTTACTATATTGTATCAAAAAATGAAAATTCTGTGATTGTCTTTAGCTAAAATATAAGGTATATGAATTTATAATATTGTAAATATTTATTGTAAAATGATACTTTCATCCTGCCTTTAGTAAACCTTTTGTACCTAATATAACTTGCAATTTTAGTATTATAGTCTCAAACATCCTTTTGATATTAGGTATGGCGTCAATTTTAAAATAATTCTTTTCTACTCGAAACTTTTTTCTCTTCTAATGTTAAAATAACATTGGTGTCTGTCTGTTTAAGTGCAGCGCAAAATGCTGTGTTATGTCTCGCTGAATGTGGAATGGAATTCACAGAAGTTATATAACTTTTGTCACAACCGTAGAAAAAGTTATTATAACTTAAATACAATGCGTGAGATCTTAAAAGAACCGTCGTAATTTAGGAAAAGACTTCAGTTATCGGCGGTAACGTACGAAGTTGATACTGCTGTTCTGCTTTCTTAATAGCTGATAAAACTTTTTGAAGTTATCGTAAAAAGTTAAGTGGACAATTAGCATCAACATAAAATAAACCCTAATCTAAAGGCACTTAAATTAAATTTCGCTAGATAACCATATTGCGTAAGACTTATTGTCATAATTTTAATAAAATGAAATCAGAATTTGAATTTCGACCGGAGGTAAATTAGAAAACAGAATGCCATGTATCAGTTCTGGAAGAAATTATATAGAGCTGAGAATACTAAAATTTAATAAATAATCTTTTTTTGGCCTCTTTCTCTGTGGTGTTTCAAACGGCATAGACGGAGATTTTTGGTTGGCGTCGTTTAAAATTCTTTTTAAAGTACTTTTTGAAATGCCTGTAGCTTCTATCACCCAAATAATTGAAACGTGTCTCCATTAAAATTATGTTTTTTAAATATCTAATGAAATAATAACGATATATTCGTTATGGTGGTATTAACTGCTCTATATAGTTCAAGACGAGAAAAACGACTGCACTCTTTGGGTGTTGGACTGCCACTAATTCGTCAACCAAAGTAATTGAAACTGTCATTTTCTATTACACGATTACGTCCCATTATAACCGAGACCCGAAGGTTCTTCTAAGATCTCACGGATTGTATAAATATTGGACATACTTCGACAGAATTGGACTTACACTAAACTTCATACCTACTACCGACAAACGGCCCGGCGTCCTAGAATAGTCGGATAGCGTCTTGTCAGCCTACGAAGTAGAAGGTCCAGGATTCGAATTCTGGTCAGAGTATTCTGAACAGGGGTCAGGTTTATAAACGTTATCTATACTACTCACTTAGTAGTAGTAGTAACTACTTACCCCGTTGGCTCAGCGACCCAAAATGAGTCTTGGCCTCTGACACAAGAGTGCGCCACTTTTCTCGGTTCTGCGGTAACTCTTGCCAATTGGTAGCTCGGAGCTGCTCGGAGCTCACGTAGGTCCACGTCGATCATGTCACTCCAGCGATATCTAGGACGCCCGATAGGGAATCGACCTCCCGGGTGACCGAGGTACGCCTGCTTGACCTTCCGATCTTCCCCCATCCTCTGTAGGTGACCGAGCCAACAGAGTCTGTGAGCTTTTGTCTCTCCTATGATATTAAGTTCAGCCACCAGATCTTCCATTTCTAGGTTCTTCAGGTCTACGTTATCTATACATTCAAATATTTATACGAATCTATTAATAGGCGAGATGAATGATTTTTAATTATGGTATCAATCGATTCGTTTCGTTGTGGGGATCAAATATCTGTATGGGACCTATGGCGTAAAAGCTACCCAAAAGTCAGAAATGAGAGTCAAAGTGTTACATTTGCACTACCGGCTCGAAACGCTCCCTACAAAATGATACTCAACGGTGACGTCACGGCTACGTTGTCGCCCTCTTTAAAGTATGGAAAAGTAATGATTTTGCTATTTTGACCGTGAAATATTGCGTATAGGTATATAGATACATTGCACATTTTCTATCCATTTAATTACAAATCGTAGCAAATTTCTACATGTGTCATCATCCCAATTATATAGGTATATTGACATTCAGTACCTACATTATAATATTTATGTTATAATTTTATAACATATATTAACACAAGCTTTATTGAGCTAAGGATGTGTGCACACTATAGAGTAACACCTAGCTATGGCACCGCGTCTATGGGAGCTGATTCCCGCCAGCTTGACTAATTTTCATACTGTTAAGCAGTTTAAAAAATATATATCACAGGACATTCTTACACAAAGTGATTGAGCCCCACGGTAAGCTCAAGAAAGCTTGTATTGTGGGTACGTACTCAGCCAACGATATATAGAAATATAAATACTTAAATACATAGAAAACACCCATGAATAAGGAACAAATATAAATGACACAAGTGTTTTAGAAAATAAACATGATAGGCAACAAAAACTTTATCTTGTACAATAATATACAAAACGACTCAACGCCACGGGAGCGGCAACTATCAACAGACCACCGAGCCCTAAACTAAAATTAACTAAAAAAATGCAATGTCAATCCAGATTCCATGTCTCTTTGGCCAACCCTTTGTATATGGAGTGCGTGTGCAATAGTGCATATATCCAGGGGCTTTCCTTTTCTCAGTAGGAGCAAAATTGATTAACATATGAAAATTGGCTAAAAATATTTCTGCCATCCTATCACTGATAACTAAACAAACAATTATTATAAGAACTAAAAGCGAGTAAATGATTATAAAATAATTATTTTGCGTTTAAAAACTATTGTAAAATTATTATACTGTACCTGTCTACTACGCGATACGTAATACCTACGCCATAATCGAATAAAAACGCCAACGTATGTACTTTGCAAAACTCTGAAAAAAAAAATTGTGCTATAAAATCAACAATAGGCACAAGATATAATCGGTTTATTCAGAGGGAGTATTCAATCACTGCAATTGACATTTATCATGATTTCCCACTTGTTGCAATCCCTGAGGCGGTGTGGGGTCTCCCTCACCCGGTCGCCATGGCAACCGTCCGTCCATTTATCCCCCTTGCCCACACTCTCCAAGCTACGTAAGTCCCAAATCAAGTTGAACCGACTTTGCACTTCGTATTCAGTATAATCTGAACCTTATTCGAATACCATTAATTCAATTTGTTAAAAATAGAAATTTTAATTTTAAATAAATGATTAGAGTTTTTCACTTTATTACGGGCATTTTTTTGGTGCAGTTTAGATGTGTATAACTATATGTAGTATAGACATACACATCTAAACTGCACCAGAAATCTAAGACTAGGTATACCGTCACATTAGGAATAAAAAGTTACTAACAATATGTAGAGTGAGACATATGTAAAATGAAGGCCCACAAAATTTTATATTTAGTTCCGCCCTTTCAACTTTACAGGAAGGTAAAGTCCGTCGCTCGTGAAAAAATGAGATTGTAATCGGTAATCGCTTATGATCTGTTATTTCCAGCAAAATTTTGCTATCGTCTGCTTTTTTGCACTTTTTGTGCACAATGCCCACATGCGCGCACCTCTGGGTTAACCAACTAACCCATTTACTGGTTAAGTCCGTACATTTGAAAACGCTTACGCTTTATTCTGAGTTAGCAGCTAACCCTGGATGGCGCAAGTGGGCTTGAAGGAAAAGGTTTTCTAAATGTCAAAAATAAGACAAGGACTAACGATTTTTAACGGCGTATTAGATTCGACACCTCTTTCGACAGGCCTTTACGAAATAGACGAATTCTAGATTACCGTTTTTTTATCAGTTCAGAAGATACTGGTTAACTAAAGGCGATGCTCTTCGATAGGAAGTGTTGCGAATAAAGAGACCATGATTTCTCGACAGCTTCTCTTTTGAAGTCAAAAGCAGAGAGTGGTCTCGTATTACGCCTCGGCGAAACGTTAATTTGGCATAACACCATAATATATGGGATGATTTCTGGGTCGTGATCCAGAACCAGTTTTTCTAACTCAGTTACTGGTCAATATTATCTTATATTTGTATTTGATCAAAACAACTTTATTATCTTTTATTATTTTTCAATTAAAATGATCTTAAACTAATCAAATCATGGTCAGTATGCCTTCTAACTTACGAGTACGCAGTATGGGAAGCGACAAGACGTCATATTGAATAAAACCAAATTGTAAGCATTTTTTTTCTAATTAACATCTAAGAAATAATTATTTCCGGTGATAAATAATTAATGATTCAAATAACGAGCTTCGTCGCCTATGAATTCTGTGTCATGCCTTGTTCTCTTGCTCCACGACCCCGTAATCACCCTGTATAGATTCAACTTCGGGTGCTTGAACTAAAATGAGGTAAGCTCGTAGCTAACTAGTTTTCACGACAGTAGATGCTATCTGACTTTATTACCTAGGTTGTTAACTTGTTAGTGATCCAGATAGCTATATATCATTATTATTATTACTTATTATGTTGTATGCATATTCTTTCAATTGAAAATATATTGCAAAAAAAGTATCTCTCACATTATACAATATAATGCGTGAAATGAAACACAATTGCTTTTCAAACTATCTAGCGCAGTGTTCTTAATAATACACCGTTAATTAGGTACTGTATTATGTCATCTTGTGATGTAAATAAATAATACAGGACATCCTTACAAAAATTGACCGAGCCCCACGGTAAGCTTAAGAAGGTACTTTACTTGTGTTGTGGGTACTCAGCCAATGATGACATCAAAGTAAATGCTCTTACTGGGATTTGAACCCAGGACCGTCGGCTTCATAGGCAGGGTTATTACCCACTAGGCCAGACTTGTCTGATATACACTATCTATAGAGTGATCCGTTGCCTTATACGACCACTTGAAAGTATTAAAGCGACCAATAAATGCTATGGCCATTATGGTATCACTATACCTTTTATTGAGTACCTTTCCTGACGGATTTTCTCGAGTTGTCGAGACTTGAAGTGAATTGATTCAATTCCCCTCGGGCCGAGGCCGAGAGCTAACAGGGTGGGGTGGCTGCAGCCCCCTCACTTTAACCTCTTCAAAGACACACTCTAGTCTAATCTATAAAAAAGAACCAGCTAAGTGCACATCATGCTCAGTTCCATATTTAGTCCACAACAAGATAAACATCAAGTTTTGGAATTTGATCGAATTATATTGGGGACATGGACAACACTCGTTTCCACCGCTATTTGTGTTAGTTATTATATAGACTTATTTCTTTTACTTTTTAGGGTTCCGTACCCAAAGGGCTTGTCTGTCTGTCTGTCACTAAGCTGTATCTCATGAACCATAATGTGTTCAGATGATAACTTCTATATTGCCGCTATAACAACAAAACTAAAAACAGAATATAATCGATATTTTTAGGGGCTAATATTCCTACACAACCATCGTAATTTTTTTGCCGTTCTTTGCTCGATATTAATATCTGCAACAGGTAGACGCTTGAAATATTTAAAGGATATTCAGTTGTGTAATCACTTCAAAAATAAAAGAGTAATTAAATTAAAATAAAATACATTTAATTAAGGGAGGCTCACATTCTAAAAACATGATAATAATATTTTACCTTTTTTTTTCTTGTTGTACATATAGGTAATGCCCGAACCCTTCTTGCACAAATTCGACTCACACTTCACCGTTTTTTTTACAACACCAATTTTAGGGCTCTTATTTATTAAAGCTTACCACATGTTAGAAAATATTTGTTTTTACATAAAAAATTACCAGGTGCGAATTAGATTCACATGTCGAGGATTCCGTACATATTAGGTATCTATAGGTACTAAAATTGGACCGGACCATAAGTTAGGTATTAGCGCGTAGTTTAAAATGATAGCGCCATCTATTAAAAATTTAGTTCACTAATTTAACTTACTATGGATGTTAATTAATTTATCAATATTTTTGTATTTATCGACTTTTTTTTCATATTTGACATAATATTACAATTACTTCGAGCATTCGACATAGAAGAAAAACATATAAAAATGTTGAATACAGTTAGCACGGAGCTAAAAAAGACTGAATAATAAGTATCCTTCCTTCATTCATTGTTAAACTATTATAACTTATATTACCTATAATGTGCATATTACTTAAATACCTACTTGCCTGTAGGGAATTGTCTCTAAACCTAGCCTATTTAATACCTAAGGCCCTTTATGCCCAGGCTGACTTAAATAGCGTTTTCGATTCTATTGATCTAACTTTCAATACATATACCTACTTAGTTAATTTAATGGATTTATCGGAGTCAATAAATAAATCGGAATAAGCTAATAAGTACCTTCATATAATGGTTTTATTTAACACGGCTGTATCAATTATTAGGCTTCTCTTAAGTTTTCTGAAACTACTATTTATAGATAACCAAAACACCATGCCCGGGAAAGAGGCGTAAAGGGATTATTTATGTAATAAGATGCACATGCATAATTTTTTGATCACGTACATAGTCGTTATCACTCTTGTGATACAAACTACCTCCTAGAAACCTTAGGTATGGGTTGTCTAACTACTAGGTGTATGTATTAAATAATGTCAATAAACGTACGTAACTATTATTTTATTTACAGTGTTGGTTTAGCAACTCTTTAGTCAGGTATCTCAACTATTAAATAGAAATATTAAATTGTGGTCTTAAAAAAATACAGTTTAGTTTTTTCATACACTAATAAATGTCCTTGCCAAGATTCGAACCCGGGACCTTCTTTATAGGCAGGGTCATTACCGGTTATGCTAGGAGGTCGTTGAAAGTAAAGCTTATTGTATTGATATAGTTTTGAGCACTTTTTCAGCTAGGTTACTATTTGGGTTTGGTATTATACAACATACCTACATTAAATAGCTTGTTATATTGGACGACTAAATGTTATATTTATATTGTATAATGTTTGCCGGATGTTCGGTCATCGCTGCAGCTCTACAGTATCAGCTTTGTGACCATTATAAGATGTATGGCGCTATAATATTAGTATTCGGGCTGAGGGCTCATGCGCGCAGCTAATCTTCCTGATGGAGTCGAACTATAGCTGTTGGTGCTATACTGGTTGTTACGAGGGTATATAAGGCCTGCGAGGCTCGCGGCGCACCGTAGTGTGAAGGTGGCAGCGCTCGTTACTCACGGTCCGCCGAGTGAATCATAAACGATCGCACGAAAGCAATCAAATCAATTACCTACAATAATTTTTGTTGTAAATTACCGAGGTGAAGGCTGTGTTTTTGTCTGAAGTCTTGTTTTTGTGAGGAATTAAACTAGGTAAGTGCAGCTATTGAGATGATTGTCAAATTATAAGTAAGATAAGTTCAGTCTAATTCAAAGTTTAACGACTATCGGTTTTATTTATGCGACTGATTATGTCAATAAATTAAGTATAATACTCGTTTCTAATAAACGAAATAATATTTAAGTCGAAAGAAAAATAGAAAAATTTGACTCGCAGCGGGACTCGAACCCACAACCACTGGATCACTAGCCCAGTGCACTACCAGTTGGGTTCGAGTCCCGCTGCGAGTCAAATTTTTCTATTTTTCTTTCGACTTAAATATCTTTGATATGCTAGCAGACGTTTCTGCTTAATATAAAAATAAACGAAATAATTTTAGTTTTATAGCTATATACTTAAATATATACCTAAACTAAAAAAAACCTGACTTTAATGCATAGTCAAATATTTTTTATAGTCTTAATATCATTTATTTTAAATGATATATAGCTGAGAAGTTCTATGTATTTTTCTATGTGCAACTCAACATAACTGTAGACTGACAGTTTTTAAAGTTAAAAACAATATACATATATGTAGTTGCGAACTGTAGGTATTGACTGAGATATTGGCTAGGTATAGAACTAGAAAAATAAACTGGCACGTCGGGCAGGGTAGGGTTCGTAGTTTTCGATCTGTAACTCAAAAACGGTTCCACCGACCAAGTTACAAATATTTTTCCTTAAGTCTTTATTAAGCTGTAGATTTTTTCCTATTTTTTGGACTTGCGGTCTAAAAGTTGGAGGGGAGACACATTTTTTGTTAATTTTCAGAGCGTTCATATCCGAAAATATTTATCATATATCAAATATTGTTTAAAGGTAAAACCTATTTTTTTATATACCTATATATAACGACATCTCAGTCTCACACTTTAGGATTGAACAGAAAAAATACTCCCGCCGCTCCCTTCACATGTAGGGAGGTACTCTAAAAAATCGTGTTTTTTTTTCGATTTTTTTTTATTTGTCCGTGTTGTATTTACATTGATTACTAATTACGTAGGCAAGTACTTCATTCATACTAAATTACAGCTTTCTAGGACTAACGATCACTGAGCATAGCCGGGGAAAGACAGACAGACGACATGGTGAAACGTTAACAAAGGAAGTAGTCCAGTTAGTTTCCTTTGTCTAAGGAAACAACATGTTTTTTCGGATGTGCCGTAAAAAATAGTATTAGGTAATTGCATTTTGTATATTGATTACATCTAACGATATCGTGATATTGATGTACTCCAAAAACAATCGTAGATATGCGCGCGAATTCGACTAGGTATGCAAGCTAAGCAACCACACCTATGTTAACTTACCTTTACTACATAACATAAAACGTACGAATAACGAATACGACGATTATTACAACTCGTAACACAGAAAGTTTCAAAGAAATTCCCTGAAACGAGAAAAAGGCACGTTCCTGAACACGACTTGCAATAGCGAGGAAACTGTTATCAGCTCCATTAGAGCATTTCGCTGTCTCTATTTATTCCCATATACCTAAACCAACAATTAAAAGAAAAAAAAACTCGAAACAGTACCTATACTTGTCCTGTCTACCAACTGTTTACACTAAATAAGAAAAATATCTTTATACAATATTTACAGAAGATTACGTATTTAAACATTTCAGAATCGGTGATGAGATTTTGCTACTGATAACACTGATACCTTAACTACTTGAACATATTCAAATTTCACCGTTAATTTATATTGTTATTTTATTGAATAGGATAATAATGTATAGTTAAAGGTCATTAGTCAACTTTCAAATGTTATTTTTAAGCTAATATTAAACTGGTCTTTGTCACGGTTACCTACTGCTTGCCCTTGTCCGAGAAAGTTAGCATGTCTAAATAATTAATTAGTCACGTACAGTTGTTACATGCCCTAATATTTACTATTTCGTATTGCTGGCGGACAGTTAGCAACAAATGTTGCCAAGCGGGCTGGTGTTCAAAATGAGCTTGACGCGACTTTATTGTTAAGAGGATATGAGCGTGTGAAGATCATTCTTAACATCTGGGCCGCTTAGCAACTTCTGCTGCTGACTGTACATGACCTATATTATATTACAAGATTATTTATAAATGAATCTTAATAAAGAACAAATTTCGAGATATTCCATGTTTTCCAAATAATTAATAAATCACAAAACTAAAAATAAACTTTAGAAACTTACCCCTTGTTTCTGTGTATGAATATTTTCTCTGAGACTGATCATGATCGTAAAATATTAATAAATTTTGTTTGGTTTGATTTTTAATTACCCGCGACTATGAGCTTCTTTCAAGAAAGTAATTTCATGTTTATGGAATTATCTATTTGTTTGGATTTGTATATGAATAGTATATATAGATGAAACTTAATCTCATATCATAAGCTCAACGGTCAACACGTGAACAATCAGTAACCAGAAAATAAGTAAAATAATCGATGAATGTGTATTTTTGTGGGTGGCTGTACCTACTAAAAACGATTAGTAAATTGTGTCCTCGAGATCTGAACCCAACACCGAGCACAATACTCGTACTTTCTTGACCAGTTCTAACAACGCAAGTTACATGTGTGTAAACTAATACAAGGAAAATAATTGATATAGATGACTTAAAAATCAGAGCGGGTTGACAATTTGTGCAGGGTTTTCCCTACCGGCGTTTCACTTTAGACTTTACTCATTAGTGGATAAAACCGAACAGCGAGTCGATGACGCACGGCACACGGTAGTGTACCTTACGGCAGGTCGGCCATACGCCATACCAGTTTTAAAGTTGCAAGGGATCCCCCGTGTGGGAATACGGTTTTTACCGCAATCGCTAATATACATACATATTTTGTAATTCCTTCTATTACATATATAATTGTGGAACGCCCGTAGAACTCGAATCTTGCCGACTTGCGGGTGAATATTTTAGATACGCTGCCAGCATGCCCACTATCACAGTTATATGTAGATGCTGCCTATGAACGTAGGTCGAAGTATTTAAGGTATGTATTCCAATGTATATTTACATTTGTACATATATTTAATTATATTCTTATTATAAAAAAACTATGAAATGATAAAAGAGAGATCTAAAATATTCAAATCTATAGGAGTGTATATGCATTGTGGTTTTACGACGCTACAAATCGTTGAACGTCAGGTTTCATTTTTTTTTAATTATGATGAAATATTTATAAAATTATTGACACCAAAGTTGAGATCAATCTAAAATTATAATTTAGGAGTCAAGGATTTCTTGCATTGCATTGTATGAAATGAAATTACTGTTCATCAGTTTGTAGGCGAAAGGTAGAGAACTGATGAATAATTCCTATTCGGTGATACTTTACCATTTTTTAGATATGTTTTTTTTTTTCAAATAAAATATGATTAACTTTAGTTATATTATATTGAAATGTTTACATTTCCGTTTACTAATTTTAAAATTTAGTTCTTGGCTTAGTTATTAATTTAACGTACAGCATACATTAAATAAACAAACACTGACAAAAACTATATAACATTATACTTAAAATAATAATTATATGTATAGGTACACTATCCTACTCGTAAGTCTCCCCAGTCTGTCCCTAGCGGAAGGGTGCCCCCATAGGGCTGCCTACATTCCCTTGCGAACGGCTATGCCTATTCTTGGCCCAGGAATGAGCCAGCCTCGGCTACATTGAGAAAACATTTGGACAGACGGACAGTATGATGGTTTCATCAGCTAATTCAATATATAATAAACTAAACCATAATAATTTTAAAATGGTTCCGGTTTAACGACTATTGAATTAACTAGAGTTTTAATTTGGTGTTTAGAAAGATTTTCTGCTATGTTATAAAATCACGGAGGCGTCTTGTGAAAAAAAAACAATATTCTGTTATGCTATATCCCTTTAACGCCCAAAATTCACTGTGGTCGTGCGTTCAAGCCTCATCGCGGCTCGATTGGCCTAATGATTCTTGTTAAGAAAAAAATACAAAAAGACTATGTTGTTGGGTGGTCATTTTTGCATTGAAATTTTGAAGTTGCCCTATAAAGGAATATATACAAAAAAAGATACAAGAATATATATATGGAAAGGAAACATAGAACGCTCTATTAGTTACGCCTCTAAGAAGATAATATTACTCGTAACTAAGAAATAGTCTGTACGGGGGGTAAATTTAACCTATTATTGGCGTTACTTAGTTGTATGCAGTGCATGCGATTTATCAGAACTTCACCTGACTAAAACAAATTATGTGATAATCACAGAAAATGTTTGTAAGTCTAATTCGCGTCAGATCGCGTGCAAATCGTGTAATCCATCTGACTGCCTTGGTTCGTCGCCGTTCCTAATGGTAAACTTATAATAACTTCTAAGAAGGATATTTTGTTACGGTTAATGATGTCGCTCAAGACTTAATTAATGCTATTGACACAATAATCCAAATACATTTTTTAACAGACCAATTAGGTCTTATCTGTCAATAAACCACAATACCTCAAAACACTTTGAATACAATTACGTCTAGTAACAGATATATCTAGTATCTACAGATGTGAAGTAGGGCGATCGATAGTAAGAAATCTTTTTCAATTTGTCATAAAATTTATCAATTATATGTATACATAAGCAGTTTAATAACTCATTTCAAGTTAGTTAGTACAATTGATAACGGCGCAGTGTAAATGTTTTGTTTCCATGTGTGGTAAACTAATGAAAGACTATTATTTCTTTTCTTTTAACATGGGAAAGTAATTACATGTGTATAGTATATTATCCCTAAATTAAAATTATTTTCCAGATTCATTTATTACAAATGAGCAATCAGTTGTTTACACATAATAAAAAATAAAAATAAAGGTACCTATACCTATCCCTAAATCCTAATGATTTGTGTTGAGGTATAAATCATAGAGTTGCAAAATGACCGGACGTTTCCGACACTTGTGTTGTGGAGACATTGGATAAACATTTTTCAATTGTTTTACTCAGTTAAGTTTTAAAACAATTTATTACTGTTATTGTGACGAAATCAAAATCACGGCATGTCAGAATCTTCTGACAGATCTGCCGACTACTTTTTTGATTCTTTAGAATTTAACAATACCATTGTGATGCCAGATAAATCAGAAGACAGAATTTTAGGTTTTAATGTTTTATGTAAGTTCATGTATGAGTTTTAGGTTTTTTTGTCCATTCCAAAGTATTTTATTTATCAACTATGCCTTGTTGTAGCTATAGTTCATAAATACTTATCGTTAGTGTCTTTAAATTACCTTTTATGTCAGGTAAATGACGATAATGATAATGACCAACAACTTGACAAATGTCGTACAAATATTTTGACGGTCACTTTGCAACTCTCAAAATCACTGTAGGTAGGACCACTTAGACCAAAATTATATTAAAGCGGATATAATGTTGCACAAAGGACCGGATACAATCAGTTGGGGCACGGACGGATACAGCTATGCGGACAGACGGAGGAAACTTAGTTACGTCTCGCTTCTTGACACCAATTATACGTATAGAAATATAATGCTCAGTTCTAAATTAATAAAATCTCAATTTCCCAACCATATTACAAATATATACCTACTGAGGTAAAAGCTATGGAAGAACGAAATCAAACAAACAAAAGTTTTCCCAAACGACAATGCCATAATCTAAGTTTTGACACTACTAACCCATGGTATGCTACAAATATTGCTTCACGATTGAGTACTTCCGACAATGTAAGAGCGTTAGCCGATTTTGCTAGTATTTACATTCAGTCATATGTGATTGTTCCAAGTTAACTTAAAATCAATTTCTATTCCTAACAACATTGTAACGGCGGCATTTTCAATAAAAACACCTTCATAGTTAACATTTATTGCTTGAACACTGCTCGGCAGTGTTGTGAGATTTAAACATGTCCTTTTATTGGTTTAAAAATACTCAATGTCAATGACTCGGCGACTACCTCCTTATATCCGCGACTATCGTGACAAAAACTACAAGTTACCAAGATCCGAATAATTTCTTGGTTAAAAGAAGATGTTTGAAAATATATAAACAGTAAATGAAACGGTCATTAATAGATTAAGTGTGAAATCCTTTAGTGCTGTGGAATATTGTTTGAAACCGCGTTTATCCGCACCGCGAGGTCTGCGCATAACCTCGCACCACTTGTTCGCCGCCCGGCGTTGCGCAAGCTCCGTTCTCTCGACATTGAACAAGGACCACCAATTTAACTGAACTTTGTGACCTAGGTAATTGCCCACCTAATGATATTATGGGTAGGAGTATATAGTAACTGGCTGCAAATTCAAATTATTGGTATAAAACTTTTTAATAAAAACAAATAAGAACGTCCTACGGTAAATCAATCCAAAACTCTAACTCTTGATAAGTCTAATATGGTTAGCTTGATAACTCTATCTTGAATGTTATTTTGTAGATCAAAATCGAATGTCCTCTAATCTGATGCATTGTCACAAGACCATGTACTATACAGTGTGGAAAGTTAACTCGGGCCCTGGAGGGAAACTACATTAAATCATTGAGCTAGCTCATTTTACTTAAAGGAGACATTCCTTTATTTTTAAAAAGAAACAAACCTGCATTCAAAGATTTTTTAAATTCCCTTGTCTCGCCCGGGAATCGAGGAAAACTAAAAATTTCTAAAAATTAACACGTGCTATTTTATTATACTAGTCGATACAGTTTATGTTTATAATAACATTTCTCGAAGAAACATACGTCTTATACTCGTTTTTCGTACAAAATATGCTAAAAATCGAATATTTAGTACTCAGATTTTTTTTCTTAGCAAAATTAAAAAAAAATTAAAAGTCTTTAAATGCAGTTTTGTTTCTTTTTGAAAATAAAGGAATGTCTCCTTTAAGTAAAATGAGCCAAATTAAGGAATTAAGGTAGAGTCCCTCCAAGGTCCGAGTTAACTTTCCACACTGTATATGTCAATTATGTGTGTACATGTGTCACTTATTAATGTTGATAATAAATCAAGTCTGACTTGCGCGCCTATTAGGGTCCTTAGATGGACCAGTCCCTCCTAGGAAATTTCCTAGGAGGGGAATTTACATCTTATAATTTAATAAATAGTGATTTTTGTTTACGTCATTTCTATAATTTGATTTTTTTTTATCAATATGTTTATAACTTTATGTCTCTTGTATGTTTCTTTTTATTATATTTTGTACATTTAATAATAATTACTGAAATAAATGTTATATTCATAAAGGCGTTGAGTTGAATACATTGCTGTTATAAATTATTTGCAAACCTTTTTTCCATACAAGTGAAAATAAATAGACTATACTTTTTCTACTGAGTTTATCCACTTAAGATTGAATTGAAAAAAAGACCATTGAATGTTTAACCACACATTAAGATAACAATGCTCTTTGTATGACTCGCCCAACACTCAACAAAAAAGTACCTAGTACTGCTCTTTTAATTTCAAAACCATTCTACTATAAATAAGGTTCAAAATTAAATACACGTGCAATGTTCTTCTAACCTTTTTTGCAAGTAACTGGTTGGTGGTAACTAGAAAAAATAAGATATATAAAATTGTAATAATATGACGCCAAAAGACGAGTTCAGTTTAAAAAAAAATCATTTCTCATACATCTTACGCTCTTACTCGTACAACTAATTATACTCTCTATATACTTATTTATTTTTTTCATTCTTCTTTTCACACTTATTTCGTATAACACGGAGAGATCGATTATTAAGGACAGTTGAAGATTAACAAACGTTTATGGATACGTTGCGAACCATATTAGATAGTAGTAGATAATACTAGAGAGTTCATACTAGGGCTAGGGACACTAATTATGCGTTAACTGTTGTGTTAGATGTAAGTGTGCCACTAGTCACTGTTATAAGTTATAATGCATAACAACACAGTATAACACATTCATTTCTAGGTGGAAACATGACTCACCAGGACACATCACTCAAATTCGGTTGGTCTTAGTATTCTTCATAAATCATTTTTTTGCGTAGTTTTCCTGTGATGTATACATATACCTATGAATAACATTATATAGGTTTTGTTGTGTTTCAGTTCATTATTGTTTATACTATACCTAAATGTTAATATGGTTTGCGCCGTATGCGAGCATATAACATCGATGTTTTAAGTTTATGCCCGTGTCTTCAATGCTTCTTTTCGTTTTTATATTAGGTAATTATACCTAGTATTAGTGTGGAAATAAGCTAAGCAACTTTATAAAATAGTTTAACTTTTCAAAGCAAAGTAAAATAATGCTTGGACGGCAATTATTTCGATATTAAATGAATATATTTTATACTTAAAAAAATAAATTGGTTTTATACTTAAGTACCTATAACAATAAAGTAAGTTTTGTTAACTAATTTGCTTTTACAAAATAACACATTTACTTCAAAACATGCAGTCATATAAATGAAATAAACTAGTTCAAATTAGTTGGATATAATTTTTAAGACAAATCACTCTACACCAACGGTTTTCATTACCCATAGAGTGTAATTAGAGCTCTTTCCAAAAGTACATCCCTACATCAAAGGATTTAAATTAAAGTAATAGTTACGATTTTTTTGTTTGGCATTGTTTATTTATCTAGATAAATTAATAACGAGCGTGTGATAAGGAACCAACATAAATATTTACATACCTATAGATTTGTTGGATTTTATTTTCATCTGTTAATATTTTTTTATGTTTTCAATTTCTGCACAATGATTAAAATTATTATAAAGCCGTTGGATACTAATTTCCGCATCAGGTAGAAGTTATTTCCAAATTAGATTCTGCTGGCTAGGTTTTTTCATTGGCTATCTATCTAATAATTCTAATTATGGCATTACCTTGACGGTGACGTAATTTCGATCTCGCTTATTAAATACTACTAACAATTATTTTTGGTATTTATGTATTTGGTAGGTATTTCGTATTTTACGCCACACTCGAAATAAACCCTTATTTTAGCTGGTTATAATTTGTACTATAGCCGTACAGTACCTGCATATACCGTTGCCGTAGATTATTTGACCATAATTTAGGAAAAAACATCCAATTAACTAAATTTATAAATAGATTTTAAAACTATCTTAAACTAAACCACATAGTTAAATGATTTTTGCATGGATTCTATTAATTAAATTATTTAGGTTCGAGCAGTGTGTAAATTAATAGATAAGGGCGAATCTCTTAACGGCGGTTAGCACACAGTATATTTCATTTTTTGAGAATTGCAATTCCAATTTTATTTATTTTTACAAAATATTCAGCCGCAATGTACAGAATTCAGTTTAACACCCTTGAGTTAAATGCTCATTGACAGATACTTTCAAGAGCTCATATCGCGTAGGTAATGTTTGTAGTACATTACTGCTCGGGAATTCTGTTAAATGCATTCCTCTAGGATTAATTTATTGCTTGTATTAGATTCATTTACTATATACCCATGATATAGCCGCATGCTATGTACGAGTTATTTTGCGTTTCATATTTATGCTACTTGTCAATTTGAAATATTCATACTTTCAAAAATCTTTGTTACGTATCGTATGTTATAATCCAGTAAAAAAGTGCTAAGATCAAGTTATAATAATAATAATTATAGTGTAGATTTGAGGCTTGTTACTAGTAGCTGCAGTATACGTATGCTTGTTTTAATTTTTAAGATTCGTATGTGTACCTATGTCGTTCTGCTTAGTAGATTTGTAATAGGTAACTTACTTATCATAAATCATTATAAATTTTACAGAAACCATGGAGGCGGGTGACTTCAAAGATTTCGCGAAGGCGATGACAGACTACATTGCCGAATACTTGGAAAACATAAGGGACAGGTAAGCCCTAATGGAAGATGTATTTACTCACCTACCTATACGTCTTAATATAAACAAAAGTCTGACTAGAACAATTTCTACTTCTATTATAAACTATCGTTGTATTGGAACTATCGTCGAACTGGGGATCGAATGTAAGTACATATACTAAAGATCTACATGTTGTTATGCGTTGTAATTTTTAATCAAATAGTACTGTGGAATTATATAAGACAAAGCCTTCAATGTAAAACTTTTTATTTGTGCAATAACTATATTTTAGTACCTACTTATCAACATTTTCTGTATCTTTTGGTGACCATAATCTCCAAATGCAACTATGTCACTACAACAACACATATCTTGTTTCTTGTATTACTTGAACATCAAAATATTAATGAAGTCTTTGTTAATAATTTTAGACGAGTGGTGCCATTGGTGAAGCCCGGGTACCTGCGCCCGCTGGTCCCGGAGCAGGCTCCCGAGCAGCCCGAGCCGTGGACCGCCGTGATGGCGGACATCGAGCGCGTCGTGATGACCGGGGTCACCCACTGGCACTCGCCGCGCTTCCACGCCTACTTCCCCACTGCCAACTCCTACCCGGCTATCGTGGCTGACATGCTAAGTGGGGCTATCGCCTGCATTGGATTTACTTGGGTACGATTTTTTTTATTGTTACCACGCTTACTTACCAGCTAGCCCAATATAGTCGGGTTTTTGTTGCTCTTCTTACTACCACAATAAAAACCGGCGTACTTAATGAACCACGAGCTCCTTAAAGACGTCGGTGAAGAATTTAACC
Organism: Grapholita molesta; assembly: GCA_022674325.2. Classification (NCBI taxonomy): domain Eukaryota; kingdom Metazoa; phylum Arthropoda; class Insecta; order Lepidoptera; family Tortricidae; genus Grapholita; species Grapholita molesta. The sequence continues at coordinate 12,292,917 of CP053124.2, read as the reverse complement.
GCCGTGTGGCGGGCCCATCCACGGGCGTCGCGAAACCAAGCCCAGTGCGTCCCTTGACATAACGAAACCCCCACCGCGCCGTAGGTATATCGGCAAAACAGCATACCTAAAACTGAGTTCCTGGTCTTCGTTCACTTATCCTGGGCTTGTCGCAAAACAAAACTAGGGTTTATTGCTAAACGGTGCTCGCGAGCAAGTTCCAGCCATGCGTCTTGGAAGTACTCGTAATTTTAGCCCTTGACAGCCATTTTGGGGTACACGGTACACATTGACTTCCTTGAACCTTATTCGAAATCTCATACGACCCAAATTAATTGCCGGATCCGGATAGTAATATCGCCCGTCTTGTATCTATCGCGTAGAACGATAGAGACGATAGTATGGTACGACCTATCCATGTTCCCTGTCACATCTAAAGAAAAATCCGATTTACAGAAATGAAGTCTTGTAAACAGAAAAAGATGGGGCCGCCATTAAGGTCGCCGGAAGACGCTCACTTCTAACCGGTACATGTGGAGGTCCAAGGGGAAGGCCTATGTTCAGCAGTGGTCGTCTTGTGGCCGAGATGATGATGACCAGGAATCATCTCAATAAATATCATTCGTACCACTACTTTGAATTGTAAGATCTCTATTTTTATTGGGAAACGAAGAAGTATTTGTATGTATACTTCATTTACAATACCATGGCCCAGTGCACTTGAGACGGTCATTACGCTTTAACAATAGTATTAGTGATAACAAAAGATACCTGGCTAGACCCTTTTGCGGCGTGGTATTGTATTAGGCTTTAGTTGCTTGCAGACTGCACCGACGCGTGCCATTTTGAAGTGCTCCTAATTAGATAACAAAAGGCAAACATTATGAGCCTATTGTTAAGTTTTCGAGTGCACTGGGCCATGGTATTGTAAATGAAGTATAGGTAGGTAGGTATTTACTTACATTCATCTTATCTTTAGACTGTAAATTTTACTATTTTTGTCAGGAGTAGATAGATAACCGAAACTGGTTATAGCACACTATAGGTATTTTACTGGTATAACGGAATTTATAACCGATTATTGTACTCCTGAACAAGCGGTGGTTGCGGTACGATAGCAAATGCTATTAGGAGAATACACCACAAAACTTTGCAGAGCTTTGCTACACGAAATAAAACAATAGTTCATTTTTCGTAGCGTAACTTAATTTGCAAGAGATTGGAAAAGATAAGTTGGATGGAGAAGAAGACAAATGAGGAGGTTTTGCATATAGTTAATGAAAAAAGAAGTTTATTGAATGTTATTGAAAATAGAAGAGGTAAAATGATAGGACATCTACTTCGTCACGATGACTTGATTAAAATAATAATAGAGGGAAAGATAGAAGGGAGAAGAAAAAGAGGAAGACCGCGAAGAACTTACATGGAGTAGTTAAAAGAAAAAGTTGAAGTTGTAACTTATAGAGAATTGAAGGAAAAGGCAGAGAATAGACCCGAATGGAAATTACTCCACCGACAAGAGCCAAGCTCTTAAATAAATGATGATGAACTTAATTTGCAGTTTATTTTCTTAATTTTAAATATTCAGCATATTGAATGTAGTACCTTCTAAAAACCTTAGCATTACCATCTCCGCCTTCAGTGGACCGTCGCAGCATTTAAGCATTCAACTGCGCAACGCTCTGTCGGAAGGTCCACAGCAGCAGCGAGGGCCAAAACTTTTTCGAATGTCTGGTGGTTCCCCGACCCTCGCTCAGGTCCAATAAGGCGGAGGTAGCAGATGCGTATAACGTCTGCGTCGGCCTCCAGCCCTGCGTTTACGGAGCGGATGCGGAACACATTCCCGCTCGGGCAGACGGGGGACTCCTCCCGTTCAATCCTGTGGGTACCTACATTCCGAAGCCTCCATACCCAGAAAGCACCTGCAAAGGTCAAAGCCCCTTGCTGTCGCTTCGCCTATCGATCTAGATGGGGGCGAATAGCCAGTACTGTAGTTATAGAAGTGGGTACCTACCTAGAAAAATTTGGCAATAATTATTTCATATTGTCTTTTTCGGTCACCTTCTCGTACTCGTACATATAACTATTTATTTAATATGTGTTACACAAATCTTGTAAATTGGTACGGCGTAGTCTGAACCAGCAAGCAATATGACCTTAGGACTGCAATGCAATCACAACACAGTAAGCGACACTTAGTAACATTTTTATCTTTATCAAAAAGGCGTTCTATTTACCTATTCGAACGGATAATCAATCCAATGCCAGTGTCAAGTTCACGACACGAAACGCGAACAAGGAAAACCGGTCCCATTCTTCCACGGTGTAAGAAATATTATAACACAGTATACTAAATGTTGGTCACATGTTTTGGTATCTGTTGCATAATCCAAGGTAATGGACACCCTCAGGCTGTTTGCATGAAAGTAGACGACGAATGGACTTTAGAGATTTTATATATTAGGTATACCTTTATATGCATTTAACACCCACTGGTTACTTATAGTGTTATAGACTATTTTTTCATAAAACAACAAAGCAAAAACCAAAGTCAACGGAAAGTTCTGCAGCTGTACAGTAGACACACTTAATTAACAAAAAGAAAGTGACATAACACGTGGGGTACCACAAGGCGTTTTAGGCCCTTTGTTATCATCATGCGTATGTAACATCCACTTTACGATATGGTGCCATGTTTTGGGGTAACTCAACAGAAAGGAAAAGAGCTTTTATAGCACAAAAATATGTATACATATTTGGAACACATATGTTTTACAAGCTAATAAATTATGATTATGATTACGATTATGAATAAAAGAAAATTACGTTTTGGAGCTATTGTATCTGTCAATTCTTGAACACATAATTTTATCCTCGTAAGGCCCAAGGGCCTACCTGTAGTACTAATTACTTTAAAGAAATTTGAATTTTATAAAATTGGAAAAAAGTTGAATTTCATTTGTTTCCTTCGATTTTGACACAAAAGAGATTATATTTTATTTCCTACACTATAGTGTAGGACGAATTCGAGTAGCATTTAACTTGGTATGGTAGGCCTAAGGAGGTTAAGACTGTCGATGTATACCAAATAGCAAAACTGATTCAGCTCATACGACACGGACACACATGCTTATGTACTTTTCACAATAGCCACTTTATGCGATAATAGTTGGCATACCAAGTGTGCAGTTAAATGTAACCGTTAGTTACATTAAACGCGTAGTATAGCGGTTTGCATTCAAAACATTCGATTAGTAAGTAAGTTAGGTAATTTGTTTGGCATAGTGCTCCCTTGATTAAAAAAATGTCACAAAAAATTATGTAACATGAAGGATTCAGCTTCTGCTACGACGTATTTTTTGCCCAAAAGTACGCATAACTCCATTTTAATATTGTGTAGGTACTTACTACTAAACTTTCCAGGGAAGTTCCATATTATAATGTAATAAGGATGTGTTCTTATTTACCTTTTTTCGTATTTTGTTGAAATACATGACATTTTAATTCTAACGTTTTGTCTCTATGAGGCTTAACTATAAATAAATAAATAAATATTTCTGGACAATCTTACACAAATCGACCTAGTCCTACGGTAAGCACAGTAAGGCTTGTGTTGTAGGTACTAGACAATGATATATATAATAGATAGATACATATAAATACTTAAATACATAGAAAACACCCATGACTCAGGAACAAATATCTGTGCTCATCACAAATAAATGCCCTGACTGGGAATCGAACCCAGGACCATCGGCTTCATAGGCAGGGTCACTAACCCACTAGGCCAGACCGGTCGTCAAACTATATTTTACGTACCTTCCAGATCGCTAGTCCCGCGTGCACCGAGCTTGAAGTAGTGATGCTAGACTGGCTGGGCCAGATGCTGGGCTTGCCGGAGGTGTTCTTGGCACGCTCGGGCGGCGAAGGCGGCGGCGTGATCCAGGGAACCGCGAGTGAGGCGACCCTCGTGGCCCTCCTAGGTGCCAAGTCCCGTGTTATGCAGAGAGTGCGCGAGGAACATCCAGACTGGACCGACTCGCAGATACTTTCCAAGCTTGTAGGATACTGCAACAGTAAGTACCTACCTTAAAACAGTCCTGTCCAACATCGTATGGACTGTATGCTATGAATTAAGAAGCTACACAGGGACCATGCATTACGCATTGGTCAGTGAACAAACCGACGATCCGTACCCTTAACATGTGTTGTGACATTGAAGTTTTCGATAACGAGTATGGAGTTTACTATCTGTGCATCTCGCTTGTACTATTTTAGTGCGAACGACATGAGCAGATAGTAAACTCGATACTCGTTATCGAAAACCTCAAAGCCACAACTCATGCTGAGGGTACTGGTGGTCGGTGTGTATAGGTACCCACTTTAGGTGCATGATAATCCGTTGATCTCTATTTTTTTTTTGCCTGTGACATAGAGTCTTATAATCAGTCGTGAGTGAGGTGATTTGTGAACGGAACAGACGGGAATATATTCCATACAAATATTTTGGTTTAGTACTGTGCAATTCATATAATTGCAAAATAAACTAAGTACCCTTCTCTTAACTGTTACGCTTAGTCGTTTAGAACACTTTATGTTAATAAATTTTTGATTCTTAATTTTCATTGTAAAATTTTATTAGATATATTTCGGAAGTACACTTACTTTGGACCTTTTGCTATTTTATATTATAAGTTATACCATCCCATACCTATATTATTGTTACCCATGACAATGTACGATGTTCGATCGATGTTAAGTGTATATTAGATACCTCATAAAATAAAATAATTTAAAAGACATAATTACTAAGTAAGTGATAGATATATTAAGTTAGTCACTTTATGAGTTGTTAATTTTGAAAAATCCCTACAGCAATGTTGTATGATGTTACCCCCCAATATACAGGCTTAGCCTAGTGTAGAGCGCACCGAATATCTTCTGTATATTTATCACGCGTTGTATTTTAATTAATTAATTTACTTTAATGCAAATTCATCTGCAAATATGTAGTATGTTTCTTCGCCTTTATACGTTAAATTAAGATCTAAAATTATATATATATTTTTTTTTCTCTCTTGTAACATTCCCATCACATTGTGCAAAATTTCCTTAAAAAAAATTTCCACAACAAACTACTCAACCTTCCTCAACAAACAACAACATTTTTTCCTCAACAAACTCTTATATTTCTTTCAGAGCAAGCGCATTCGTCGGTGGAGCGAGCCGGACTGCTGGGCGGAGTGAAGCTGCGGTCCCTGCAGCCCGACGCTAAGCGCCGCCTCCGCGCCGACACGCTCCGAGAGGCCATCCAGGAAGACAAAGCCAAAGGACTTATACCTTTCTACGTAAGTTACTTATTTCACAGTCAAAGTATAAGTTTCGGGACTTTACATTCACTCTTTTTCTTCTGTATTGCTGAAGACGGTGTTAATTATTTGGGTTTTCTTTCATATCCTTATTCTCTTATAACATCCCCTGAGCAACAGTCTAGCCCTTCCATCTACTAGGTACCGAGCACGTTTGCTTTTGCGTCTGATTCACCAAATCAATATACCTAGGTATATTATTGTGTCACCAATATCAGTCTTACATTTCATGTTGCAAAATTATTGACATTTCATTTTTAGCTTTCAGACGTTTATCCAAATTGGTGTACGTGAGCTTATGTTCTCTATTGTATTACAGGTTGTTGCAACGCTAGGCACAACTTCATCGTGCACTTTTGATGCGCTAGATGAGATCGGCGACGTCTGCGCGGAGGAAGACAATCTGTGGCTGCACGTGGACGCTGCCTACGCCGGCTCAGCATTTATCTGCCCCGAATACCGGTACCTGATGAAGGGAATCGAGAAGGCCGACTCCTTCAATTTCAATCCTCACAAGTGGATGCTGGTTAACTTCGATTGCTCGGCCATGTGGCTGAAACAGCCTCGCTGGATCGTCGATGCGTTCAACGTCGATCCTCTCTACCTAAAACACGACCAGCAGGGCTCCGCTCCCGACTACCGCCATTGGCAAATTCCCTTAGGCCGTCGATTCAGAGCACTCAAGCTCTGGTTCGTTTTGCGTCTATACGGAGTCGAGAACCTCCAAAAGCACATTAGGAAGCATATCGCGTTAGCTCATCTATTCGAGAAACTATGCTTGGAGGACGAGCGATTTGAAATATTTGAAGAGGTGACGATGGGTTTGGTCTGCTTCAAGTTGAAGGAAAGTAATGAGGTTAACGAGGAGCTGTTGAGAACGATTAACGGTCGGGGCAAGATCCACCTTGTGCCCTCGAAGATCGATGATGTGTACTTCCTAAGGCTTGCTGTCTGCTCTCGCTTTACCGAAGAGAAGGATATCCAGGAGTCATGGGAGGAGGTGAAGGCTTCAGCCGATGAAGTCATTAATAACCTAAAAAAGTAAATCGTGATCACTTAATCGAATCGATATCATACAAATGTATTAAACAGATGCTGACTAGTTACCTGATGTAGACGTAAAAATAGCCCTGATAGTAAACGAAGGTAGATCTGGAGAAGGTACCTACTATACAAGAGTTCCCGTCTAGTATTAGTATATTAATCCGACCCTTAGTGGTTAGGATGATATGTAGTAGGAATTTGTGTTATTTGCTCTCTAAATGTACCTAGACAATAGTAAAATCATAAATATGTAATTAAATGTTGTGACCTTGTAGTAAACTCAAAACACAATATTTGCCAACTAAAAGTCTATATTTAACTAACCATTGATGTTATCTCTTTGCAAGAAGATTTATAATCGGCAAAATAATAATGAGATTAATGAGAGTAAATAAATTATGTGCAAACAATAGGTATTTGTGTTGACATCAATAATAATCAGTTCGATGTACGTAGAGGTTCGTGATATTTAAAATTAGGTAGGTCTTATAATACCCAAAGTAGCAAAACTCTTAAGTATATAGGCTAAAAGCATGTATAGACATTAGACAATCGTATTAAGGTTTCCACTGTGACAGCTTGTCTTATAAAAGCATTTGGCAATACCTTTTTGCTCTATAGCTCCTTTTTGCTCCTTACTAAAAATAGTTACATAATACTTCATTATATACCCAGTGGGACCACCAACAAGGGATGAGTATTACAAATACTGTTAGATAAATATAGAACGTTATTTCCCGAGCCTTATTGACGGTTTGCAATAACTTATCATTAGTTAATTAGTTCTTATACAATAATTTTACCATATTGTTATATAACTATACTTGGTAAAAAGTGTGATAATCATATGTTGGATGATGAAGTTGATGAATGTGTTAAGTCGTGTGTATGGCCATTCTCAGGAAAAGATCCTACCTTCAGGTACCAATGACCTTTTCTAAAGAAACATTTTGGGTTAGGTATTATGAAAATGTTGGTAACTAAAGGTGCAGTTAAACGGCGCGCAAACACACGAGCCGTTTAAATGCACCTTATTGTACCTACATAACTTAAATAAGCGTTTATTTCATTTTCGCTGTTTAGTACACTTTTTATGCAATACAGGGGTAATTTTTACATCCCTATATACTCGTGATTACATTACAAATATACCAAAATTTGATTTTTGAAAAAATGAGTACATTTTGGTCTGAAAGCCCACGTTAAAAATTCATATTGTGTAAGCCATATTTAGGTACCTACTTAATATTCGGCTCATATGTAGTTATTAGGTACCTAAATGAAGAATATTTATGTTTTGAACTGACATTTACTTACTTGTGTTTTTCCTTATGTTGGCAGCAATTATTTTAGTTCTGTTACTGCTTCTAATCATTTAAATTCAGTTGTTTGTTAGGTTGGCATTTTCGTTGTAAATTTAATGTTTCTTTGTAATTTTTATCTGTTGGATTCACCGCTGTCCTGCCGCGAATAACGATATTCGTAAATTTTGGACGATTGTTTCTGTCACTCTCCCGATGACGCCTTAATTGGAGTAAAAGAGATAGACACTCGAAACATACGAACTTCGATTTTCGCGGTACCGGGCTTAGATACCTCTGTTAGCAGTTGCATTTTATCACATAATCACTCTAGGGTCTTTTTGAAGTATAGACTAGATAGACTTTCGAGAAATCGTATAAGACATGCTTTTATATTCGTTTGCGCGACCATATAATTAACACATAAAAGTACCGGAGTAGAAAAATAAAATAATAATCTTATGGGGACAATAATGCAGAGGATAATAATAAATTAGGCGAAAACATTAACTTATCGTAACTTGCCCTTTAGGTACCTACCTGTAGTTATGTAAGGTGATTCTAACTTCCATAACTGTACAACGAGTCAACAAAAACACACTTTATATTACATATACTTGAAGAAACTCTCAATGAACGATGTAAACATTAGGTAAATGGTATTTAAATAATACTTTCTACAGTTAGGTACTAAAGCAACGTTTTCTCTATTAATAACGTAAGGTTAATAATGTATTTGGACAACAGGATGATAAAACAAAAACTGGTAATCTATGTGATTTCTTGCCACGATTTATACACGCCTACAAAAGTATTTATAAGCTTTTAATATTGTGATTTGGCTGAATCTACTATAAGCCTAAATTTAAGTATTTACTATGATTTGTGTATGTGATTCTCTTCTTTTTTATTTATTTGACGTACTTAAATATTTATTAATATTTCTATTTACCTAACCTATATTAAAACTATTTAAATGAATGTTGACTAAAACTTCAAAAATATATTATCGGAGTTAAAGATATTCGTAATTTTTTTTGTTCATCGAGTAGATGGCGTTTCCCATCCTTTCCGATTTTCCCATCTTTTCCTATTCCGTGTTATTTTTAACGTGACTTACGCTCTTTAGGTCCTACTCCGGATTCAGAATATTAGAAGAGACTGACTGAAGAAAAATCCAAGGCCCTTCCACACAGACTGAACTGTCTACTCATTCCTTCCTCAAGAAGAAAGTCTTGACGAAAATGCACCAACTTGTCCAACTGAACGCTTTAATTCCAACTTTAGGTAATTTAATAGTTTAACAAAGAATTCAAGTTCCTTGATTTTTGAATGGGCAAATACAAGTTTAGGTACACATACTAAAACAATTCCGGGATTCAAACTCGTGTTTCAATTATGGTATATTCCGCTTGCTCAGACTTCAATGTGGACATGAGGGTAACAACCACTGCTCTCCTGCATGATAAATTGATAATAATAGAAGGTAAAAGGGCAGAGAAAAAAAAGATGGATGGACTACCTCAAAAGTTGGGCAGGAATAGACCCGCCAAACTAGACAGAAAGACTGCGACATTCGTAGAGGATATAGTACCCGAAGAAGAAGAAAAACTAACTCGTGCTATACTGCGAATAAAGTATATCATTGGTCAGGCCCAATTAATATACATAGGTAATTTTAAGAGGTAGGGGATCTCCTTGACATAAAGCGGATACTACGTTTTCTTATTACCACATTTTCCGATTGACTTATTACTTACTTTGGCAAAAAAAACGATTTATAAAGTAATACTGTTAAACAATAGTACAAACACAATTAAACAGCTTGAAATTATAAGTTTCATAAATCTGCTCTCTTATTAGGGTTCAACTCTTATAGTTTCGCCACCTCTCTCTGGCCCCGGCTATGTTCAGTGATCGTTAGTCCTTGAAAGCTGTAATCTATATACATATAATCGTTTGTCCTGATTGACTGACCGATCATCAACGCCGAGCCGAAACGCCTGAAGTTGAAACTTTCAGGGTAGGTTATTTTGATAAGGTAGAGAAGTAATATTTTTTTCAAATTCCAACCCTAAGGGAAACAAAAGGGGTTTGAAAGTATGTATGGGGATTGTGTAAAATTTAAAGCTAGATACCTACCTAAAAAATTATTGTAAAAACTCCTAGAATTTAAAAGAAATTCGAAAAGTGTTTTTTGAAATTCATCCCTAAGCGCTGCGCCGATACGACAAGTGGCGTATGTACTTCACTTCAATAATTAATGTAGGGTGACCACGGATAAGCAGAGGTTAAATATTGGTTCATACAATATCATTGCCTATAACAGTTTAGGCTGACTGTTACTATTCTTTAAATCCTGAACTCTGGTAATAAAATATTTCCTTGGTTTTTGACCATAGAGGTGTTATTTTATATTTTAATACCGTAAGGTTGAAGTACCTCTACTTACTTTGATCCCACGAGGTTACTTTGCCAACCCATGAAAAACTATTTTATTAAATTAATCAATTCTAAAATAATTAACGCTTAAACTTAAACAGATTAATCACATACTTAGTGTCGATTTCAAAAATGTATCCATTTTTTAATGACAAAGGTGGCAAAGTACGGATTGCCTGATGGTAAGCAATTACCGTCACCCATGGGCACCCGCAACACCAAGGAAGTCAGAAGCGCGTTGCCGACGTGTAAGGAGGTTGGAGCTCTGGGAACCTTACTCATCATCAGGAACACAATACAGTTTTTAACATCCCTAATGTCTGTGTCTTTGACCATGTGTCTGTTGCCCAAGTGTTGCCAGTGATCACTTATGGGCCCGAGACGTGGGTGCTTACAATGGGTCTCATAAAAAAGGTTAGTCACAAAAAGAGCAATGGACAAAGCAATGCTCGGAGTTTCCTTGCGTGATCAAATCAGTAAGAAAAAGTATGAGAAGATTTTTTTTTTTTATGACATAGGCGGCAAACGAGCAGACGGATTGCCTGGTCGTAAGCAATTACCGTCGCCCATGGGCACCCGTAACACCAGAGGAGTCACAAGCGCGTTGCCGGCCTTTAAGGGGGGTTCGAGCTCTGGGAACCTTACTCACCATCAGGAACACAACACTGCATACCTGAAAGGTAGCAGTGCTATTATGGCTGTGGTCTTCTGTAAGGAGGAGGTACTTCCCCAGTTGGGCTGCCCCAGATTCAAGCGTGATGGTCATCGCTGTGCCCTACCTCTCATACTATAAGATACTCAAGGGCGATTCTCCGAGCCGAGCCGTTTTGCGTGACTTCGGTGGAAATTTTTTTTTTTTCACTTTTTTAATGTGAAACATTAAATCCTAGATTCAGGCTTAAATTTAAAAAATATTGCCGGGAAAGGCCCCCTTGTAGACTTAACGGTTTTTAAGATATTTTAGTTTTTTAAATCACCGAAATCAAGTCCACCCACCGAAATCAATATTCATAAAAAAGTTCAAAATTGTTGTTAAAATCACTTTAAAAGTGTTTATGTCTTTAAGTTTTTATCAAAAAATACTTGTCCATATAAAGTTTTTTTATTAAATTCAGAAAAATCTTGCATTGGAAACTCATTAACTATAAAGTATATACTTAGTTTCATATTTTCAGCCCAACGAGCTGATTTTAGCAAGCAAACTAGTCTATTCGGAAGAATCGCAGACTAACTCTGTTGCATTTTGTCGGCGACGTCACCCAAGCTTCCTCGCACGTACTCGTTGCGGATTTTATTGAGCCTGGTAACGCCGCACATCCAGGTGGAAATGAGGATGCTGAGTTCTGCGTCACCGCCCACGTCTCGCTGTCATAGGTTAAAAATGGTCTAATCATGGTCTTATAGATCAGCCCCTTTAATGTGACCGGCATTATTTTGTCGCAGGTCACACCAATCACTTCTCGCCATTTTTGCCATGTAGCGGCTATTCGGTGATGAATGTTGCATTGCATTCGATGTCTCCGGACATGTGCATTATACCACCCAGGTATTTGGACTAATTGCCCATCGATGGGTATCGGACTGTCGTCACGTGGATCTGGTTCGTTCAGGGACATGAATTGTGTTTTGGCAACACTCAACACCAGGCCCCCGGATTGCAACTGGTGCTTCCATGAAGCGAGCGCTTTCTGCAGCTCGGTACGGCTTTCAGTGCATATGGCTACATCGTCAGCGTATATAAATGTCCGCTTTGCCAAATCTTGTGGTTCTTTAGTAAGCGAGTCCAAAAACTAAGCAAAACAGGAAGGGCTCAGTACTGAGCCCTGATGAACACCTTCTTTGATCGCTATTGCTTTGGTCTCACCCACCGATGTCCGGACCACTGATCGTGCATCCCTATACATGTCAGCAATGGTCTTGACATATTGCTCTGGGACATTTTTCTTTCCAAGGCTCCACCAAATAGTATCCCTTGGAGCACGGTTAATGCCTTTTCCATGTCCAGGAACGCAACGAACAGCGGTTTTTTCTTCGAGCGATATTCTTCGGCAATTGTGGACAGAGCAAACATATTAGGATCGGTAGTTGATAAACCAGGTACGAAGCCATAATAATGTCTAGATAGTGAGCACTCTGACCTTATTCGGTTGTCGATTACTCTTTCGTAAAGCTTCATAGTATGGCTTAAGAGCTTGATGCCTCGGTAGTTGTTGCACTCGTACTTGCTTCCCTTTCCCTTGTTAATCGGAACGATAGTGCGCAATCTCCATGCCTCTGGCATTTTGGAAGAGAGCAACACCTGACTGAAGAGATTAGAAAGTAGCAACACACCAGATTCTGGTAGGCATTTCCAAGCTTCCACTTGGATACCTACGGGGCCTATTTTTGCAGCGCTTTCTTAACCTCATGTGGCTGTATCGGAGGTATGAGACCTACATTTGCTGCGATTTCCGGAAGCTGTGTAGCAGCAGCGCAGGGTTTAGAAGTTGTTTATAGTAGTGATGCCAGACATCTTTATCCTTAAAGAAACAGCTTATTTGTACTTAATATATAGCTGGCCGAGCACAAGCCTTCTGGAGCTTTTATATGCAAGATGGGTGCCGAGAATGCGCACACCGACGCATCGAGGAGCTTTTTATAGCGGTGTGGTGAACACAGCACATCAATTTTGAAGAAGATGAAACCCGGGCTTATAATTTTGAACCAGAGCCTAAACATCATTGAATACAAAATGGCTGGAAAGTTGATGGCCAAATTTTTCTGGGATTGTCGAGGTATTTTGAAGATTAACTAAAAAGAAAGAGGGTTTCATTATCATGTGTCTTTAAACTAGTGTGCTTTTAGCTAGTGTGAACTTTAAACTTCATAATTTAAACAGTAATTTAGGACCCAAAATTTCATCAGACGGAACTATAAAGACTTGAAAGAATAGAGAGTCGGATCCAAGATTCTTGATGACCTTAAGCGTCTATTATAGGCCCAGAAGGAGAATCTTTATCAGAAGGCACTAAACTTGATAGATATAGGTCAACGGTAATCATAACTGATTAAATAGGAAAAATATCCGCAGATACCATAACCAAAAAATTTTTTAAGTTGTGATTCGAGTATACTAACAACGTTGGTGTTAACATTAACAACATATTCAACTGTTTAGAACACAATTATAACATACAAATTATCTAAAAACAAACAATTAACCTGTTTTTATAGTTGAGATTGATCACGGTGGCACCTTTTTTGATTTCGGTGGCCTAAAACCCCACCGAATCCACGGAAATCACACCCACTGAATTCAAATTTTATTGTTATTGAACAATTACACAAAAAGTAACCATTGTATTGAAAAGACTCACTGGTAACCAAATCACATACTTCTTGGCATGGCTTAGGCACTGTTGCACTAAGAAAAGCACAAACACTGAACGAAAAATTTTGTTCACCGAATTCAAGAAAACACGAAACCAAACGCACCGAATGATGAAGATACCTTTGCGAATTCTGCTATTACACTGTGAGCCTACGTCCGCTCTCGTCGGTGAACGCGGTGCAACTGAAGCTACCTGTGCACGCGGCATTGAGTTCCTGGTATATTGCTTTGTGCGATACCGCCAAGTTTTGTAAACTCCAGCGAAATCAAGCGTTGGCGCGGGACATGGCGAAAATATGTTTTTATTTAATAATGGTAATTCATATATTATGTTCAGTGAAATTATAGTAGAACTAAACTAATTAAGAATATGTGAACCAATATTAAAAGTTAATACAACATTCCCAACTTGAATTATATTTTTTTGTTTCAACAAATTTGGGTGCGGGACACGCCCACTGTACGTCAATTTCTGCACGTTTTATTTTTTTTATAATATTGAATATGGTGTTATGGAATATTTTATTAATTGTCGAGATATAACAGACGCTGAAATATGTGTATGAATTTTTTCACAAATATTGGGCCAAAAATTCACGCAAATATAGCCTCGGACACGTAAAAACGCCACCTCTGAGAACTGCCCTCGAAAGAGAGCCAAATTCACCGACATTGTTCTCTCAGAATTATTAGGCGTAAGTAGCGGTGGGAAGAGCACATTGCCAGAAAAACATTGATTCTTATTAGAAACGTACATTAAATTCGTATTAAGTACTAAGACCTAATATCCTATCGTAATAGATTATATGTAGGTAGCGACGAATAGTCAACCCTAACCAGAATCGTTTTTTAATTACTAAATCACCAGTGACAATTAGTACTACATCATATCATCTACGTATCACCTTCATTTATTATTCTATACACTTTAAATACTTCATGAAAGGTGAATAATATATTTACCACAGTTTTAGATGAAGTGAAGTTGTATCATGCGCCGTTAAACTATTAAAGACTAATAAAATAAGTATTAATTAAGTCGCCAAAAGCTCAAAATGAGGCTGAGGGGTCTGTGCTGTGGACTACGTTGTTTTAAGGAGGTGGTCTATACATTAAGAGGTAATTCCATCGCTCGCAAGGGCAATGAAAGTCGTCATGCTTGTCGAGGTGAACAGATATAGGTGAAAAACTTAAGAAAGTCACCATGTCGATGTAGTTTTGCGGAGAATTAATATGGAACTTAAATCAAAATTTGAATATAGAACGCCGAAATGCGTGTACACACACGTTACTAACTACATAGACCATTGCTTTACCTAAGTTTTTCATCTATACCACCTAGAGATTTGTACTTACGGGTTATCTAATGCTGTCACGTGTTGTGGCTGGCTAGGTTTCAATACTTTTTATACTTTAGATGTGCTTACCTACCATAGGTAATGATCTTCTACAAGTTTTTCAATATTCTTGACAGTTACCTATGGAAACAACTGTCTTTTAGGCTGTCAAGTCAAAATTGTAATGAAGTTTGAATAAAATTCAAATAATGTATCAGTAATGTAAATAATTCCAAATAATTTGTTTAAAGTGTAACTTCACGATGAAATTATCTCGTATGAAACCGTCCTTTACTAAAGTCCGTATCACATTAAAAAAGTTTCTGACAAGAGATGAAAATGATGAAGCGAAAGAGTTGTCAACATTCATGCAGCGGAGGCTGGCAAGCAGTGCTGTTGCTGTAGTGGGACAGGAAAAATGCATGATGGACGCGTGCAGTATCGGCCCCTGCTGCCAGGAACCTCGGGTGGTCATCGTCGGGGCTGGCATGGCTGGCCTGTCCGCGGCGTACCGCCTCAACCAATGCGGTATTCGGAATTTTGTAGTTCTCGAAGCCAAGGAAAGGTATAGAAATTGGACAGAAGATGTTTATTTCTTTACTCTATTTGCTGGTACGTTATTAACGAGTACTTATTTTTACAGACCAGGTGGAAGAATCCATTCTTGTTGGCTCGGAGATTCCGTCATAGAAATGGGAGCTGAATGGATCTACGGTGCTTGCCTTCCAAATTCAGTATACACTCTCGCTTCTCAAGATAGATTACTACAAATGCCCTTACCTCGCTTAGACCCGTCACGTGGTCTGTTCTGCACTAGCGAAGGACGAGCTGTTGACTTGCCCGTAACTATAACAGCTTACCACACGTTTAGACAAATAGAACAACAGGCGGCAAATCTTTTCAGACTAGGCGGTGACTGTTGTCATGGAACTTTACTTAATTTTATCGGTTTACGTATACAACAAGAATTGCACAACTTTCCAGAAGATCAGAGGTATGATGCTGCGCGAGTGATGTTCGGTTTGAGCAATATCTTACGAAACAGGTGTGGTGATGATTTGTCCTTAGTCAGTGCTGATCAATACGGTAGTTACATCGAACTACCAGGAGGGAGTGTTCGAGTACCGTTAGGATACGTAGGCGTCATGGCTCCACTACTCCGAGGTCTACCAGACAATTGCATACGCTACAATAAACCTGTAAATGTGATTCGATGGGGCGAAGGTACTACTGGCGCAGGCAGAACATTTGTCAAATGCTGTGACGGCGAAGAAATATATGCAGATTATGTGATCGTCACAGTATCCCTGGGTTGCCTTAAATGCCAAGCTGACAAATTATTTGCGCCACCTCTTCCTGCATGTAAATTGGATGCGATCTGCAATTTAGGGTATGGACTTTCTGACAAAGTGTTTCTTGAATATGCGGAGCCGTTCTGGGTGTGTCACGAAGGTAACATAAAAATGGCATGGTCTGCTGAGGAACTGCAATGCCGATGTGATTGGACTCGTGGTGTGTGTGCTGTAGACGAACTGCCTGGTAGTAAGCATGTTTTGTGCGCTTGGATCTCGGGACAAGAGGCTGCCATGATGGAATCTGTGGTAGACAACGACGTAGCAGAAGGACTAACCTTATTACTGCGTCGCTTTACGGGAAATCCATGTTTACCGTATCCCCAAATGATGCTACGGTCGCGATGGGCGTCTGATCCTCATTTCTGTGGATCTTATTCTTACATGAGCTGTTGTTCCACCGTGAGCCACCAATGTGAACTGGGCACTCCTGTGCCCGGGCCGTGTGATCCTGTGGCCCCAAAACTGCTATTTGCTGGTGAAGCAACAGTCCCTGGATTTTTCGCGACTGTACACGGAGCAAGATTGAGTGGTATCCGGGAAGCCGAACGCATCGTACTTCTTACTAAAAAGTTCGAAGGACCGCCTCGATGATTTGTAAAACTGGTCTGGTGTCCGTGTCATAGTGAGATGGTGTAAAATTTGTGTGTCGACATTCAAATGTAATATGTGTAGGTAGGTCTCTCAACTTCCTTAGCTGAACCAGTAGATAGATTGTGCTACGCAAACGCCATGTCACGGGTTGCATTTTTTACGTCTTGTTTTTAGGAATAAAATATGTGGTAATAAAAATTACTAATTTAAAACGCAAATGTAGTTCTCAATTTATATTATTAAATCTCATAAAACCAATACCTATTATCTATCGATACTTTTGTAGGTAAGTCATTGGTATGAACAATCAGAAAATGGCTAGAGTTGTTCGTAACCAGTTTATTTTATACTAAGAAAAAATAAACATTTTTATTGTACTCAAAAATCTACAGTTTTTAGGGTTCCGTAGTCAACTATAAGGGTTCCCTTATAGTTTCGCCATGTCTGTCCGTCCGCCCGTCCGCGGATAATCTCAGTGAGATAATCAAAGCTGAAGTTTGGTACTTACTAAGATGTATAACAATCACGCCAACAAAGTGGTAAAATAAAAAGTGGGAAAAAATGTTTTATTATTTCCCCACATTAAAGTGGGGAGTGATCTTTTGTTCATTTCAAACCTAACGTGTGATATATTGTTGGATAGGTATTTAAAAATTAATAGGGGTTTATACTAACATATTTTTTTATAATGTAAATATTCCCGGAAATAATCGATCCAGAAGAAAAAAAATGCATTCCCCTCGCTCTAACTTTTGAACCATAAGTTTTAAAAATATAGGTAAAAAATAACTTAAAAGTAGAAGTTTTTATAAAAACTTTCTCAGAAAATTATTATTAACTTGATAGGTTGAATAGTTAAAAAAAAAATACGAAGTAATTTTCGAACTAAGATTGTAATTTTACCGTATAAGCAAGTATTTATTGTACCTGTAATTTGTACAAAATAACAATGAAATGACGTGCTTTCAAACAAAGTAAAAATGGTGATAATCGGTTCACGTAATAAATAATTATCCCATAAAAATCATCTTCCATACTTTAAGCTCGTGCACAATAGTTTACTTATTTTGCGGATGGATGTCACTGTATGTGGAACGCTCATTTAGTCTGATTTAATGGGGTCGGAGTAGGTGCGCGTCATACATTAGGTTGAAACTGACTGACTGACTTGAAATGACGTTGGTTATAACTCCATGTTACAACTCCCACCACTACACATTGTGGGACTGAAATAGACAATTTTTTTTTCGAATTTTCCATGTATAGTTGTAATCTAAGATAACTTTTTCTTTAGTTGTCACCGTCCTTTGTGGGCCCGTTTTTATGTACCTACTTAATATTTCAACTCAATGTAACAAATGGCCCATTTTTTTACTCTTAAGTGGAGACACTTACTGGGACGGACGGAAACTACGGAACCCTACACTGAGCGTGGCCCGACACGCTCTTGTTCGGTTTTTATTTATTTAGCATTTAAATTTGTATTTGATTTTCTCATTAATTATTTTTTTATGGAACAAGTTAAAGAACTAGGATGGAATCAACCCTTTGAAATTGGCTTCCGCGCTATGAATATATTTACCATGTGTCCCCGACCATGGCAAATGTGATTCATCAGCATCAAGTAATTTAACTGATGGGAATAAACTTAAAGGAATGGAAGGTACGGTAAATATCTTATTGTTGTCTATTTTCCTAGTTATATATGCCTTATTGAGTAGGGTAGACCGGGGACAATAGTACCGCGGGGCAATAGTACCATCGGTCATTATTTCACAACTACAACGAAATATATATGTGTGGGTATTCACGGCGAAGCGCAATACTTGTCCGGACCTGCTCACCAGTCGGCCGCTCGCTGCGACGAGGAGCGGATGCGCTAGGAGACCATTTTTGTTTTCGGGCGATCAAAATATTTTTTTACGAGAAATGATTTGGCTCTCTATCAAGAACATAATAATCTTAGAAGTAGGCTAGTATTGAATTATGATTGGCTAGTTATCAAAGTATTTATTGTGGCACAGTATGGGGGTGAGTTTGGTACAGGAATTTAAATATCAATACTTTATGTAATTTTGGGTATTTGGGGTCATTAGTAGCACGCGAGCCGGGGACAATAGTACTGTTACAATTGACACCGCGGTACAAACGACCCGGTTATTGTTTTTTTTTATTAAAATAAGAAGGTTAAACGAATACTAATTTGATATTAAGGGAGAAATGAGCTTTCAAGTAAAGTACTAAAAGCAGTTATACCTACTTGTTATAACTGTTTAAAGGTCATTCGGCCATCATAGGTAAAATTTTGGTGTATTTAAGAATTACAATGTAATTTTTATTTTTATTTTGAGGCAGGGTTGATTGTAACAGGGGGCAATTGTAACTATATACAAAGAAAGTTTGTTGAATATCTGAATATTGTATTTGTTTTTAGTATAAACTAATAATAAATAATCATAAGTAATAGTAATCTATGGCTTAGGTTTTGATAGTAAAGCTTTATTGTTGTTATTGAATAAAACATTACTTGTACTGTTTCTACAAACTAACCACTGATCTCAATTAGTTTTGTTACGTATTTTCTTTTCTAACACTGATGTAATTAAAAAGATAGATTAAGTTAAGGTCTAAAACAATAAATCTTTACATAAAAAATCTACGGTTTAGGTTGTATTTACATTTGAGTTTTTGGTACTATTGACCCTTAGTAAGGGTCAATTGTAACAAGAGGAATCATTGACGAAAAACAAGATTTTCTGACATATTCTTAGCTTTTTTGAACAATCATTAATTAAAATACGTGGCTTAATAACCTACTATTTCATATGTATGAACGGTTTTGGTCCAGCATCTATATTTTCTGAGCTATGACCCATTATATAAAAAGTGGTTCAATTGTCCCCGGTCTACCCTACGAATTGAGTTATTTAATCCATGAAAACCAGGTATGAGGAGCCATGGTAAAAATCTGGTTACCACGACTCCCATGTGCCTGGGGCACTTAGTCCACTGGGATCCTACCTTCCAATCAAGGGTTAACAAGTCTCCCTAACACATGGGACATATGGTAAAAGTCTACTACAAGGAGTTTCGTTAAATAGTTGCAAAATCTACTTTTCATTTTTTTATATACAACAACGGTGGCAAACAAGCATACGGCCTACCTGATGGTAAGCGGTTACCGTAGCCTATGGACGCCTGCAACTCCGGAGGATTCATATGCGCTTGTCTACCATTTAAGAACCTATACACTCCTTTTTTGAAGAACTTCATACTGTACCTAGTCGCTAGGGAAACCACGGCAGAGAGTTCATTCCACAGCCGGAGCGTTCGCGGGAGGAAATTCTTCTTAAACCGCTTAGTTGGAGTTTTTAACCATAAATGGATAGATAAATTCTAAATCGTTTGAACTCAAAACTTTTCCAATGCAGCAAAATATAATTAAAATACAATCCAAAATCAAAGTGATCGACCCTCCCCAGGTTCCCCTATACCTATCATTTGGTATGGGGGCATTTTTTTCCTGAAAACCCCATCTATATCTGCCTACATAGAATTGCATTTTTCGAGGCACCGTCTAACTCTAAAGGGAGCTTGCTGCCTGAACATCCTAAGCAATCAGATATATATAAAATAAAATAGGTAGGTATCAGCGACCAATAAAAGCAATATAAAACATACCGAAGCTTCTCCCTTGATCTAAAATCGCATTACAGAAGGCTTGTATTATTCCGTCTCAGAATTCTTGTCCGAATAATCATTGAAATATGAATTACATGAATACTAATTTTGTTATTAATTGTGTATACCTTCACCTAGCAATGTAGGTAGGGGAGAGGGGGGCAGCTATCACTGGAGGCAGCTTAGAACAAATGCGATTAAAGACGTATTTTTAGTGCGATTAGGGTCCAAACCCATTTTTGGGGCACGCAACACTGACCCACACAACTGTCACTTGACAGATTTGTCGTTTGACAGAACATGAACGAACCGGTAACGTATTTTGATTTCGATGTCATCTGTTAGCGGTTTTGCTCCCCGTGTCTAAGGATTCTCAGGCCGTATTTGAAGGAAGCGGTAAGTGAAAGTTAATTTATTCGATAGTATCTTCTATTAGCTTTAGTGACAAAGAATAAACAATCAGAATTAGCTATGGTTTTGGAAGATATCGATGTTTATTTTTTTAAATAGGTGTTGGGGTAGTTTTGAAAAAAAAATAGGAGGCAGTTTTGATTAGCAGTCTGTTCAAAACTACCCCGGCCATAAGAAATGTTCATATCTGCCCCAATAAAAACTGACATGTAGGTACCTACGTAAACTAAAATAATATCGTAGTTATTTTAGTAAACGCTCATAATTATACCTAGATATTTTTCTAGCAGGAACGACATTTGCTTTGTGCTTGCCACAATCAAAATATCGACAATCCTGTTATCGATAAGTAAGTACATAGTAATTCAACAACAATACGTACACACATTCTGCATACCTAGACGCCGCGTGACATCGATCTTGAACAAATTGAACGTAATCCGTACACTTGATCCAACTTATTTTTTTATTTGCAATTAATAGTTCAAAATTGTTTTCTGAAGTATGTAAAATATAAATAAATAGATAGTTTTGTTATTTTTATTTACTTTTAACCCTATTACCTAATATTAGTCTTGTTGACCTGTATGACGTTGAAGTGGTACTTATCGATAACAGGACTGTCGATGTTTTTATTTTGTCAATCACTTACAAGAAACCGTTCGTGCTAGAAAAATATCTAGGTATACTCATAATGCATTTACCTGAATCAATAATAATTATATTAATTGTTTTGTACTTATTAAGTTTAGTTGTTAAGTATAATATTTATTTATTTATTAGAATTCTTTATCTACAAAATAACTTTACTGTCTATAAATTAAATTTGTGTAGGTACCATGAATAATTAAATCTTTTCAATTAGTTGATTTATTTGTTTGCAGGTAAAAATGGTAAGAAATTACAAAAAAAAAGAGAATCCGAATTAAATTATTGAATTGAATTATTTTATTGTTTGTTTTCTCTCGTTTTATATGAAAAATTAAAAATTCTAATCAGAACATTTCATGTATTTTTATTTAACAACGTCAAAACATAACAAATACTGAATTATTATCCCGTTACTTTGTGGGGGTAGTTTTGAACTTTATTGTGTGCAAAACTGCCTCAAGGGGGCAGCTTTAGTAGGATTTCAATACTTTTCAAAAGTACCCCTTCTGAGGTACCTTTGAACACTACAAAAATCATTTCTGTACAAAACTACCCCCTCTTAGTCATAACTGTAAATTATAGGAGTTAAATGGTAATACGACCATTTCTAGGGACTAACTGTACTCACTACAGTTAAAAACAACACGTATATCTCGACATTGTCGCCTTATAACCCATATTTCAAATCTGCCCCAAGTAAATTCAAAGCTACCCACGCTTGGGGTAGTATTGAACATTTTTCCTCGAGTTACAAATTTCTGAACTGTACCTTGGTCTTTAGCTTTGGACATGTGCAAATGCATTAATTACATAGGTTAATAACATACGTTGTTGTGTAGAGACTTAAAACTGGTTTATATGGGTAATTATTTGAAATACGTCAATGAGTGTAAAAAATGTACCAGGCTGCCCCCCTCTCCCCTACCTATGAGATGACTAATACTGAGTAAATGAATATGGTTGGGAGTTCTAAAGAAAAATCAAAGTACTTTAAATTTTCAAATTGCTTTTTTATTATTTATTATGGCATCTGTATAGTTGCACGTTGCGCTATACGTTTCCGCGCCAAAGTTAACATGTGTGTACTACATTCAGACAGGTAGGTAATTAAATTTACGATCGTTAGTACGGTTATTTGACAATTTGTGAACCTTATTACAAAGACATAGAGTCTACCAAATGTCAAAGGAGTTGCCAAACCTGTGGCTGTTGTGGAAAACGGTATAAGTCATATACAACTTGTTCGGAACTTATACCTTTTCAGTAGAGCTCTAGAGCTAGAGAAGTAGAACCTGATAACTACGCAGCGTAGCGTGGCCTCTAAACGTGCTCAACACTGCGACGGTGGAAATTTCAAATGTCGTAAGGGCATATGCTAGTTATGTCCCTTACGACATTTATAATGTCTACAGTTGACAGGCATGTAAACATACATAACGATGATCTCAGAACTCAGAATTGTTACATTGACATATTTCCCGACTTTAAACTCGCTTAAAGAAAAAAATATTGAGTAGTTCTTCCTACTTGTCACAGAATTACATTCAATCAAGATTCAATCTTAAGTTATGTAACTTATGTAGGTATTTTAGAGATTAGTGGGTAAGCTGGGATATGCTTCAGCGTATTTATTTGGCCAAGAAACATTAAGGCATATATATTTTTTCTATTTAGGATCACAAGCTCTTTCCACCGTCACTGGAATTATGTTCCCAATTATTTTCGAACGAACTACATAAATTTAACTTATACTAGTGTGCGGGGAAACTGGGTGCAAAATAGTCTAATAATAATAGAGGTAATGTCGTAATCGCAGTCCAACAAATAAGTGTACTTCGAATTTGACAGCTTATGGCGCTGCTAATAAACTTTTGCAAACCATTGTTACCACATAATGTATGAGACTGCACAGGTCTTAAACAATCAATACATGTTCAGGCTCCAGTAAAACCGAATAATAGCTATAGGTGCAGTTTATTAACTATAGAAAATTACATTCAGTAGGTAACAATATTTCACAGTTCTGATTTTAAGACTGCCGTATTTTCATTTCGGTACACATATAAACAACCATCTAGAAGAATAAACACATAGGTAATGCAACTTACATCATGGTTTGTAGATGCTTGAAATATTCAGAATAGAGATGCAAACATCATAACATTCATAACTAGATAAATACAATATCATAACATAAACCAGATCCAAGTATTCAATAGAGATTACTGTAATTATCACTAATTTACCTATGCAACGAAACTTGGTTATTGTAAAATTAATACTGAGATTTACAATCACAATACGAGCTTCTATGTGAATATATTAAATACATTACAAACAATACTTTAACCCTCCAAGGAAACTACCACTGACTCTCGCACTTGAAGACATATCGTCAAATTCAAAACGAACTTTATGATCACTAAAAACTCGATCACGGTATTCAACAACATAAGTTATTGTATCAAAGGTTTGCAACCACTTAAAAGTAATTTTATACCATTTGTCTTTTTTAATAAAATATGGTTCAGACAATTCAATTTCTACAGAGGAATCATAGTCCACTGTGTTCATAAAGTTTGTTAATTTAGTGATACTTTTGTCTAACTCACATTCTACAGTAACAGAAAACTGTTCTGAATATGAATTGCAAATATTATTCCGAAAATTTAGAACTGGAGCCATCCTTGTAGGTATACACAAAGAGTTAATAAAAACAGACTTGTTTACCTTAATCCTACTGTTTATGACACAATTATTAGAATCTATGACAATTGGAGCTGCGGACCGAAGTGGCCGCCGGTGGCAGAGGTCCCACTGTAGCTTTATTGGGCTCCGAAGCGCTGAACTCAAACTGTTGATTTGTATCTTACTTTCTTTATTACTTCTACTATTCTTTAAATTATATTCTATGTCTTTGGATTCTTCAGGTAGGAGAATATTGTCTTTACTATCAACTATTTCTAGAAATTCACTATATGTAAGAGCAGTAAATCTGAGTAACTTTAAAAGGCCATTTTCAATCAATATGTTATGTCTAGTTTCCAGATCCTCAGGTAAATTGTTCTGTTTGCAATAATTTAAAGTCCATTGAAAAACATGTATGATTAGTGACTTCTCTGATATATTCATCTGATTGCTTTCTAAAATAGTTCTCATACAAGAAGATGAGATTTGGTTTTTATGCTCTTGGAATAGATAATTGGCATGCTCACAAAACAGCTTTAGAGAAAATGACACCAGCTGTTGGTCCTGCATGTAATCAGGATAATTCAGGACCCTGATAACATTGTCAGTACTAATGTTAGCTAGTATGTAGGCAATGCACAGGTCTGACAAGTGTTCCAGTAAATATTTCCTGGAGGCATACAGCAGTTCAAAAGCTTGTCCAATAGAAGGTATTTCTACTTTATCTGTATAGACATAATTCAGGAGAAGTTGGAAGATATCTGGTTCAATATCAGTAATAGCAATTTCTTCATTAGTGCAGAGAGGGCCATAAAACATTGCTTCAAACACAGGACTACTGATTCCTAAAATCAATTTATGTGCTTTAAAGTGTTGTCCGGCCACGGTGAACTTGCAATCACTCCATTCATAGGAGAGAAGCAACTTCTCCACACGATCATACAAGTTACTGTGTCTGAGTGCATTTGCTTGATAAACCATCTGAAACGAACCAAATACTTTTGTGAGCTTGTAAAGTAACTAAATAATATAAGTATTTTAACCAAAACTAAAAAGGCATATAGGAACAACCAATTTATTTAATGTAAAATGTTGGGCTGTAATAATAAGTTTTAAATCATTTTAAATTTTATAGCCAATAATGTAGGTACTAAGGAAAATATGGTAATTATTCAACCATTAGCCTTGCAAGGCAGCATTCAATCGTCTAGTAGGAGTTGCAACCATTCCTCTAAGTTGCACAAAAATATTACTTAAGTGTGAACAAAATACCCTAAGAATTTATAATATATAATAAACACACACTTATTTGAAATTGTACTCACTATTAATAAAGAATGATTGATTTTAAATATTACTTTTGAAGACGAAGATTTTATCAAATAGCTATCAAGTATAAAGTAGAGCGCAGGTACAATAATAATGAACTACAAATAATCAATAACAAAAAACAGGTTATACAGACCCTCTGTGCTGTTGATGAACTCGTGTAGTTAACCTTGAACTTGGTATACAATGACAGATCTCAATACTTCTAGGATGATAAACCAATGACTGATATCACTGATTCTAGAGTTACGTGCTTTATTACTTAACACAGTATTCACAAGAAAATGATATGTATTGAAAACTCGGAAGACCTTGGTGTTCCAATTAGCGGCAAATTCGATATCACGATAAGCATGTAGCAGTGTAATGCCCGGAATACACGAGGCTAGTTTTTCAAGCCAGTATAGTAAGCTAGTTAATAAGCTAGTAAGCTAGTAAAACTGTCCTGGCTTGAACCCAGGCTAGTGCTGTCTACATGATGCCAGTAATTTTAAGTCAGTTCGAGTGCCAGTACGTTTGCAAAGTGTCGTAAAAAAAACGTCAATATGAACGTAATTCGTAAAAAATAACATAGCATGAATGAAACAATTACTTAAAAAACTATGTAAATGTGTACTAGATGAATTACTTGAAGATATATTTAAAAAAACGTGTATGGACAAATGGCACTAGCCGGACGGATACTAGCTTCACCGGCCGCACGAAGATAGTACACAAGCCAGGCTAGCGAAATCGGTGGTGGGGGGCGCTACTATCTCAAAAAATAGAACGGCAAGCTATTAAAACTATCCTGGCTTCAGCACTAGCTTACTAGCCTGAAAGTTAAGCTAGTTCTGTATACACGAAGATAGACGCACTAGCTTGCTAGCTTACTAGCACTAGCTTACTATACTGGCTTGAAAAACTAGCCTCGTGTATTCCGGGCATAAGTTATAAAAAACGAGTCCCACACGATTGTTATGTTTGCAACAAGCCTTCGTCCTCCTCCCTCAAGCAACACTCAGCAGCGCCAGCGCGCGGGTGCGACATGAAATCAAATGTGATGCGATATCAATGACATTGACATTGACTTTTGCTACTTTGATAGGAGCGGTATCGTTGTTCGAAAAAACGATATTCGTAAATGGACGATTCTCTCTGTCAGGCTCATGATTCCGTAATTGAAGTAAAAGAGACAAATCCACGAAATATACGAATATCGCTTTTTGCGGTAGCGCCCCTGTCTTAGTCCATAGAATAAGTATAATAATGGACAAATACAAACCTCAGACTGCCTCAGACAAAGAACACAGAGTAGCCATTTCGCTTTTGTTTACGATGAATAAAAAAGACAACGATACTTCTGACAAGACGTTTCTAACGTATGCGTATCCATAATTTTCTAATGTGTGAAATTCTATTACATTAAGATGACTGCGTCAGTTATATTGTAATTAGCTATCTAATTGATCCAAAAATATGAATTCAAGTTTCCGCGCTTACTGAGGCGCTATCGCTAAAAACGATAATCGTAAATTTCGGGGATCTTTCTTTTTTACTCCAATTAAGACGTCATCAGAGTGACAGAGACAAACGTGCAAAATTTACAAATATCGTTTTTATATTAGAATCTCTGTTTTTGACATATGTCACACTTGAAAACTACCAATGAGTAAAGAATCCTAAGGAGGTGAAATACCTACAAGAAAAACGTGCCGGCCTGGAACAATAAATGGCGTCTTGACAGTTATTCTAGTGCTGCCCTAATGTTACAAATTTAATCGATGAATCAAAAACTTGCTGCGACGTTTAAAGACTTGTATTTATGTATGTGCATTTAGTTTAAAGATTTTGTTTATATTCGACTTATAAAACGTGAGTTACCCCCTTCTATACAAATATATTTATCTCACGATAGTTTTGGTGTTTAACTTAAAGTCCTATCTTTTAGAGGACAACCAGGAGTTAAGATAATATGTAAAAAATAGTTTAAATTAGTTAGTATTAAGTTATATTTATGTTTTATATAAAAACTGTAACCCGAGGTTACTATGATCAATTTTAGAGTTTGACATCTCTTTTTGGCGATCCTAATAAACTCAAAAATATGAAAAAAAAATTATAATAGGTAATCGGTTTTTTTCTCGTCTTTTATCTTACCAAGAAAAAAAAATAGCACTCAGTTTTTTCAGAAAAAAATTAAAACGTTACATTAGATCAAAGTTACATTGAAAATGGGGTTACTTTGAAACCACTGCTTTTTACTCTCAATATGTAAAGTAAACCAAAAAATAGAAACACAAAAATCGGTTCAGTACTTTTTAAGTTATTTATATTTTTATTACGTGGGGTTACTTTGATCACATATAGAATGAAACAAATTAGTGATTACTTAAATAGCTTTATTAGATTTTTTACTAAAAAAGTAAAGTACGTAGGTATCTTCCTATACTTGATGTTTGATCTTATCTGGTGCGTGATGGTTGTGATGATGGCACTGCGTCATCTCGCAATCGAATAACACCAAGGGTTTTATTGAATGAATCTTCATGGAAATGCAAGGAGCAGATAAAAATATCTGTCAAATTAGGCCGAATATTTTCTGTACCAATTGCTTATATTCCAACCACTTCTTCGTTTTAAAGTCGCTTCTTGGTACGCTGAAAAGATAAAAAAAATGTTAAGATGCAGTTTTAAATCAATTTACAAAACCTTTCCTTACTTGTAACTTGTTTATTATATCTTAAAATGATCAACATTCATCTTTCAGTACATCCGTTTGTGGCGAGAGCTTGGAAATTATTGCTTCTTTTAGACCAATACAAGAAGGAATAGGTTAAAAACTATAATATACATATGAACAGAAATTTAAAAAGTTAAGGAATTGCCGACCTAAATATGAGATATCGATATTTATAGAACAACACTAGCCATCTACTGATCGACATATTAGATGTAAAAATATCCATAAATTAGCTAAAGATTACATTAATACGTAACACATCTTAATCTTTACAATAATAATATTGCAATTTGTACTTTAAACACTCAATAATGTTGATAGTAACCAATATTTCAATAAATAAATGTTACATACCGGTGTAATGATAAAGATCCTTGGTTTTTGGTTTTTGTTATACCACAGCCCACTACACTACACTTTGGCATTATTATAAAATGTTTCTTCACTTCATTTTAAAGTTTTTTCACAGCAAAATTCCGTAAAACGCGAGATATCATTTATTTTTTAAAACAACCACGGTATTTGGACAGTTCAATTACTATTAACTGAGTGGAACAATAAATGGCTCCCGGCCGCATTAGGCATTTAGACGTCCGACAATGACAAGTGTTGCCAAATTTGAAACCCACCGGCGTATTGTTGTCTCTTTTAAATAACTGAAAATAAAGCTTTAGAAAAAAGAGACAACTATATTTTTCAGAATTCTATGTCGAAATGCATGATATCTGCATAACTGATTGAATATATAGAACAATATGCCAAGTCCATAGATTCCTTGGTCATAGAAAACTACCCAAGTGTGAACAAAATACCCTAAGAATTTATAATTTATAATAACAATCTGACAACCTGACTTCTGAGAGCTGTTTACATATACGAAAATATATTTGATAAATATTTAATATCCATGTTATAAGTCTTATAAGACTAAATCTAAATCCATGTTTTGTACAATGGTTAAGGTCATTCACCCGAAAGGGCACTACCAATTCCGATCATTGAGAATAATAGAAATTCCTCAACACTTAGCATCAATAATAATGAATTTGTTGTTTGTTTTACGAGTGTCCACCTGAAGAACTACATTAAGAATGTTCTTACAAACTAACATTGCACTAAAGTTTATGCATTTAAAAATATGTACTAAATACTTTCATGTAAAGTAATTTTAAACCTAAAAGACACGAAAGTTTCATAAACTACTTTAAATGCTAGCGCCCAAAAAGTTCTACTCCGTACACTAATAAAATATGACAAAGTTCTGAAAGGATCAGTTTGAAGGGAAAAAAAAAATTAAGACTATGATAAAGACGGACGAAAATAGCGCCGTCTCTGCTATTCCTATAGAAAGTTACGTCAGACTATTTCTTTCGATCATGGTATTATTATTAGCACGCCTCGTCTAGTTAAATGGTATATGTATGTCTATGCTTTATTTACGTTCTAACCTGTGGTTTGATCAATAACTAAAAATAAGACCGTATAATCATTTTGTCTGTGGTCAATGTCCGAATTTCGATGTTTGCCGGGTGTCGTGTGCTAATAACGTGAAAAACTGAAATGATGGCTTGTAAATAGTTGATAAGTGGTTTAAAACAAATCATGACTTCTACAATGGATGAGTGTGTTTTGGATTTTGATATAGAACTTCTCCATCAATCTACAAAATACGAACTAGTAAGTTAGGTTATAATCAAAACATTGTTCAACTCGAAAGATTTCGTTTATAAAAATGCATTTACAATTATTGTCTTAATATTGGCATGTATCGAATTAGCTGCTGTATCAAACTACTATTAATTTCGTCCTTGAGGTTTCGTTTGAATAGCTAAATGCTTAGGTTCTTCTTGGCGGCAAACATTGTTCCATTTAGTAATAACCATTATGAATTGGTTGCTTTAATTATGAAGCCTACGTAAAAAACTAAACTACCTACACAAAACAAGAATATATGCTTTCGTCTGTGTCCCAGCAATTGAAACATCAAAACGTTAGGATGTTGAGGTGTATCACATTATGTCCATGCGCTCATTACTCCCTAGATTGGTTTATTTGATATAACATAATTGTTGTTGTTAATTATATTCCACGATATCTGATATACATATGTAAATGCTTTATAGAAATTGAATCATAACACAATTTTTTAGTTACTAAGTTACTAAGGAATAAATTATGGCATAAAAAAAAATGTTGATTTATATTTTTCAGGAAAAGGCATTGCATACTGTACGCGTCCTTAAAACCAAGGTTACACGAACAAGGTCAGTATTTTCTGGTTTAATTACTTTTATATTATAATTTATAAGAGTGAGTGGTATGTTGATTTTTCCAATTTTAATAGATTTAGTGAGTATAATTTTAGTATAATTTCCTTTAAAGAAATTGTTTTTTAACTGTGCCTATGTTTTGTAACTATTTATAACAGTTTTATGCTTGCTTTGTCTAGTAAACTAGCCCATTACCTACATGTTGCACTAAATGTATCTATTAGGGTTCTAACTAGTGAAATACAATGTTTCACAAATATGTTTTATAGTTCCCACATCTTATTATCCTTATGATTTTCCAGTGATGTCCTAAAAAAGTACTATGCAAAAGTGGCAGAATGCAAACAACTGGAAGACCTTGCACTTTCTACAAAGGAAGACTATCAACAGGCTTGTATGGAAAATCTGACATTTAGAGAGCAGACTGCAGGGCTGGAAGAGGTAACTATAAAATTATTGCACCCAGAACATTTCAAGGTTAAGGATTAGAGCTGAAGGTTGCAATAATGAGTCTTTTCTTATCTACCTGTAATACTTTTATAAAACACAACTTTAAATACTACATCAAATATAGCCACTATTTATGATTCTAGAAGCTCAGTTATAATTTTTGCCTTATAATGTGCCTTTTTCCAGTAAAATTTTGTTGATGGTTATTTTAATTTTTTTTTCATATTCAAATTATTTTATTTGTGATTAAACTACAAACATGTAAAATAAAAAACAATTACTATATAAAAAAAAAGAATGAAAATTCAGCCTCAGCATAAATGCTGACCCGAGCGTCAGCGCTGATTTTCCAATGATATTTCCGATGATTGATGATTTATACATAAGTGTTGAATATCTCCTCTATCAACCTTTACACTGTAAAATTAACATTTCATTTATATTATGCTTTGGGCATGTAGTGTAGGAACCCGGCCGGACTCAGGCGGGCTGTCGATCGCCTGTTGCAGTCATTCAGCCCAGCACGCTTTGGGCATACTTATAATATTATTATTATAAGTATGTCCATACTTATAAACAAAACATTATCATATTTAAAGCAAATTAAGTTAGATTATGCATTTTTTCAAACATGCACTACAGTTAACCATGTTGACATTATGTTCCTCAATAGGTCGCAAAGTATGTCATTGCAGGTTCGGCTAGACAAGTCACGAGAGTCATGTAAGAGTGTGTTAAGGTTAACATTGCAGTCCTAGGCCAGCAAGGTTCTCAAGGTTTTTACTTGGCTATAAAAAATATATAAGTCATGTTTGCTGGTTGGTTCTATGAAATGCTGTCACTACACTTATTAAAAACAATAATTATTTTTTGCTAAATTTTGCAGTTATTTAGAAATTGACATGAACAATAATAAAGACATGGTTAAGAAATTCCAATATTTATTTATTGACTAACTTAACTACACAAAATTTTCCTGTAAAGTAGGTATAAGTTTACCAACCTATCTAGAGATAAGGGATATATTTCGAAAAAAAAAGACATTATAATTTTGACTGTCGCATTTGAAAAGAAAACCAAGTTATTAGTAGTTAATCCTTGTTTCTCTCAGAAAGTTTGTAGTTACATGTATATTTTTTGTAGTAGTAGGTAGTGTTTTTTATTCAAGTTGTAAATATAATGGAATACATATATCTATAGCAATAAATATGTATTTTTTGTCTAGTTTCCGTTGTTTTCCTGAAAATAATATAATAGAATATTATAAAACTCTCAATACTTGCAGTTTTTTTTTAATTTATTGTATAGTATGTTTGAGCACTGTACATACCTCAGCGTAAAAAGGGGTTGTCAGCCTCCAGTCCGCATATGCTCAGCCGGCAACCTCTTACTTCCCGGCCCCTGTACTTGTATTATTCTTTTTCAGGAAATTAAGAGAATGAATGAAGCACAAAAAATATTAAGAGAAAGTTACAATACAGTGCTTAACCAATATGAAGGAATTCAATCACATTCAAAACAATTGGAAGTAAGTTTATAAATTATCTTTGTTCAATAGCTATTATATTTTAACTATTTTTAACACATTCACGGACGTAGACAAGCATAGTCATTTGTTTCCTTTAGCGTATGCCACATGACGTCACACTGTGCCCGTGATCGTGTTCATACTGCCCAATCTAATTGGTAGATTGGTAAAGCCTTAAGTTCCTTTTTAGCCCTCGCCATTTTGCGGATTTTCAATCGAACTAATTTATTTTAATGGCAATGATTTTTTTTATGGCAACAGACGTTGAAAGTCATTATAAGTCTCCGATGTAAACAAATCGAAAATAATTATAATTATTTCAGGATAATAATAGATTTTGCAATTAAAATGCCAAAAAAAAAACCCAGATGCAAAACAAATAATTTTGAGTACATTAAAATACTTGCGACAAAAAAAGGATGAGGAATTCAGTAGTATTCCATTAAACAATGTTGTGAAATTAGTTGCTGACATGACGAGTACTGCGGTTGTAATAAACTGGTTAGTTTGGTACTAAATATGTGTATTAAAAAATTACTAAATTATTATTGAAATAAAAAATTAATTGCGAGCATTGGTAATCATTACTATTCAATTATCAACTAAACATGTTCTTTCGGTTACCTGAAAGCATACTTCGACCATTTACATGGACACAATTGTGTACTATCTACAAGGATACCAGTACACACTGTCCCAACTGTTCATATTGTTGTTATATATTAGCTGTTTGTAGCGACTATATCAGGGCTAAAAAAGAAACTTGTCAGGCTTTACAAATGGTTCTTTAGGAAAATCTTACTATTTTCTTGGTATCCTCTATCTACACTTTAAAATTGATGACAAAATATTTAATGTATGTAAAAATATTAATAAGTATTTATTTGCTTTTAGCAACTTGTCAAAGAAAATGAAACTACAATTGAATCATTGAAGATTGAAAGCCAACTGGATAAGTCAACTATTAAGGATTCAGATAAGAAATCGACAGCCCTCCAAAAAGAAATAGATTTTCTCAAAGGAAACATTTCTAGGGTCAGGGATGTTATTTTTGGCAAGAGTAAGTTAAGGCATAGTTAGTTGTTTGATTATGCTGATTGTCTTCTTGAACAGTCAATAATACAATAAATGCATATAGTATAATTATTGTATCTACCAGTTGTTCTCTTTTAAATAAAACTTATTTTGTTACAGAAAAAGTGACCAAGGACATAAAATTATTTTTGAATAAATATGGAACCAAGGATAATGATAGTGAAACTCAAGAGGAGAACAGCTCCGATGAAGATACTTTTGAAGACTGTCCATCACCTTTGGGCGCCGAGGTTGATAATGTTTTTTTTTTTTTTTTGTAATTCACCATCCACTCTTTTGTGGGTTTCAATGGGATCCTATTCTATCCGCATTATCATCATAACCAGCATCAGATTTGTAGGTTTGGTTACATTAACTTACACACACTCAACAGTTACTTAATCTGAATGTTTCAGGTTCTGGGATCACCAGCTGTAAATCAAGATAAAACTGCAATCAAAGTACAGAGCACAAATATCAATGAAGGTAACATTGTAACTATTTTATTGTGTGACATAGTTTTTATATTTACGCTGTTTGACGCTTTTAGATATTTAGGAATGATTACCCATTTTTATGAATTAAGCAGGGAAGGTTATCTAAATTAATTATCCTGTAGCATCTCTATGAAAGTTATAATACTACCCTCACCTGGTTCATATTAAATCATGTGTATAATAGTAAAAAAATATATTTGATGAGTTTTTTAAATTTCATTAGATTTGTTTTGTAAATATGGAAATTTGTTAGATAAATTATTTCATAAATTTGCTTCTGTTATAAATAAACATAGCATATTTATTATTTCAGAGAACACAAATACTGAAGATGATTCTGAAAGTAGTACCGGAGTAGTAAGTTCTGATACCGGCAGAGGCTCGTCTTTAGCATGTAGTTTGGCCGGCTCAATATTGAGCCCTGAGTATTTTATTCACCACAGCCCAGCAGGTGGTGAAATGGTTGCGAGCAAAAATAAAATGGTTATAAGTATGGCTACAAGCCCCATTATGACTCGAGAGTTTACCAGTGTTGCTACTAGTCCAGTCATATTTAAAGATGACCTTCCTCACAGAACGGAGATTCAAGAATCTGAATTATCAAATACAGAAGGTTTAGAGGACAAAACAAAATCCTCTAGCCGCCTTCCAATTATGATTGATAAAGTAGTTAGTCCCATATTAGTAACTCAGTATGTCAATATGTCAACAAGCACAGATAGATATATAACTGGCGAGAGTAGTATCAGCATACACAAGGGAAGTCGTCGAATAAGCGAACGTCATTCTATCAGTGATCATAATCATAACTCACCAGAGAAAATACAATTGGACATAAGCAACATCAATGACTTTGATGACGAAAGTAGTGATGGGGAAATTCAAATGATTTTCGATAAAATGCGCTTCAATCAGAACTTAATAACGCCTATCCCCACTACACCTGCAAAATCACGCACAGAACCGGCTACAAATATTGCTACTCAAACTCTACTACATACAGCTGGAATATGTCCAGATGCAGTGAAACTTAAAGAAGATAATGCTGCCCTGAAAAACACTGTAGAAAAACTAGCACAGCAAGTTACGAACATGAATGATACCTTTGTCAAATGCTTCCTGTCAATTGTCAATGCAAACACTACAAATGCCGAAGCACAAAAAATGTTACGTGATAAGTGTTTGTTGGAAGAAAATGGTAACTTACTGTTCGAAAATCTCGAAAATGAAGCATCTTTGGTTGAAAACAAAAAAAAGGTGATAGAGAAATCCGATGTAATTAAAAGAAGACCAAGGATCAAGGCTACACTATCGAAAATGAAAGAACTGTTTGATGATTCATCGCCTCCTAGTCCGCGTTGTAATAGCGATCCGGAACCTCCGATCACGTTGTTATCTCGCTCGTCGTCTCTGTCGATAGACCCCATGTCTCCTCTCACCCCTCCCGCTCCGCCTTCGACTCCGCCTCCCCGGTTGCCATCTTTATCACCGCCACCAGTAAATGCTGATGAAAATACCTCAAATGACAGTAATATACAAAATGTTAGCTTCAAATCTAAAGAGAAGTTGAACTTCGAAGATCCACTATCAAATGAGGGATTGGTTGAAGCGTTTTCGGATCAGGAGGAATACGAACATGAAATTGTTGTTGAGTTGGCACCTGACTCTAACGAGAGTGATAGAAGTAGTCTTCTTGCGATTCTGATGGAGCAACAGTTAGGGCAGCAGCCAACATCCGAAGAAAATCATATTAAAAAAACACCTAAAAAGAAGTTGACCAAATTAGGAAGACTCCGAAAGAACATGGTGCCTAAAAGTAAGATAACAAAGGAAAACTTGCCGGAAAGAAAAACTAGACAAAAGTTACGTATACAACCGAAACGATTGACGGCGAATAAAGAAAGGATTCTAGATGATTCTATGTGTAACAATAATGATAAGGCAGCTTACGAAAAAGCCTGCAAAGTTATGGCCGAATTGAAGTCGAAAGAGAAACTAACAAAGAAAAAGTCTATTTGTGTAGATACTACTAATAAAAATACTCGGACATCTTTACAGGCTGAAAATGTATTGCCCTCGGTTATTGAAAATGCTGCGGATGTACATAGGCATGATCAAAGTGTTATCTCTGCAAATCTTTCACCAGTATCGCCAAATAAATTATCTGATAATGATAGCCCCGTTAAAACTTGTATAAGCCTAAATAGTATTAAACAATGTACTCAAAATAGAGGCACTCTAGTAATTCCCTTAAAATCAATACAAACTTTAAAATGCGTTCCTGCAGGAACGGATTCAGCTTCACCTGGACTTCGAACTCGCAGTAATAGTAAAAGCGAGAGTGAAGAAGAAAATATTTCTCACTTGAATAATTTGAACACAAATCATTTAAAATCTCCAGCTCTTAAAAGATATAGCCGAAATGCAATTTGTAGTAAAATTGAAACCAATAACAATACACAAATTCAAAGCCTTGTACCAGATGATAATCCGGTTAGTGTGGAGGATGAGGATGTAAACGCTGAGGGGCAATCCGACCGACGGAAACGGCTAAAGCGCACGGCGTGTGATGAACCCGAAACTATTCCTAAAAGGATCTTACGTAGTACATCTATACACCACCAAGACACCGCGGATCAAGGACTCGATCCAGAACGTTTACCTAACCAGGAAACACAAATTGAAATTGCTAAAGAGATTATTAGTTACGATGATCTGGACCTATTCAGTAACAGTAACGTTGATAAACCGGTTCAACTTGATCAAGTCAAACCAAATAACAAGAGTGATTTGGCAAAACAGCCGTGTAATAAAAAACCTGGGATTTTATGCACTTTCATAGATAAATACGCTTGCAAAAGGATGAAACAAAATCCAAAAATATCCGGTAAGTTTGAAATACAAGAAAATGTTTATAGAATATACATGTTTAACTGTCAAATATTTGTATGAGACAACTTAAATTTGTTATTTATTTTTTCAGATAATATCATAAGTGCAATTTGTAAACAATTAGAAGATGGTGTTGCGCACATTCAGAAGCTATCTCCAACAGACGCAAAACCGGCAATGGACAAATTAGTCAAGGACTTAAAAACGAAATCTGCAAACCATTTTATATGTGGGCTAATAAACTTTTTGAAGGAACCGGCAAGAAAAATTGAGTCCTATAATAAAATCAATATTCCGCCCGCACCACCTATGACGAAAGTCGAGCAAATACTCATATATGTCGTGGCACAACTAAAAGGTCACTGGCCTAATTTGAATGTAGTGGAAAGCATATTGAGTTATATTGAATACACACTATTTATGCTGAATCGGACACCGGAGTTTGACGTTATAGAAACATTGTCGCATTTTTATGCTGTTTTGTGTAGATATAATAAGGATAGGAACCGCCTGAGGTTATTTATAATAGATGCCATGTATTGTCTTCAGTACAAGGCCGTTCCGCTTATCAAACAATGCATGGATGTGTGGATGCACATCCTGCCGTTGGCGCATTTGGGACTAGGTAAGATACTTTAACTTTATAAAGTTTGATAGTAATATAAGGATAAACAAATCTTCATCATCTTCAGTCGTCATTACGAGTTTATTGGAGTTAAACGCCCGAGTGCTCGACACTGCGTTAGATGATAGCTGATTGTTAAAGGTTTAAAGATATTAACTTTTACTTTTCTTTAAATTTTGATATATTTTTTATTTACAAGAATTACAATATTATGGTAACTACTTACGACATTAACTTTTTCGGCGCCATGTCAAACGCAAAAGCTAACGCTCACACGCCACGTCATCGAAATGTCAAAACTAAAGTTGAACTTTATGCGTTTGCACGTAGGTCTAAATTGCTCTGTGGTCGAAGGACATATATATATCCTTCGACCAGACGCTTCGCAATTTGCGCAAAAAGTGTGCGCGCTGGGACCCCTAATACTATTTATGTGTCTACACATTATGATGTTTACTGTTTGTTCATCGGATGTAAGTTATTTTCTTATTTTACAGCTAAAAACCCATTGGTCCAATGCCTGGTCTACCTTCTACATTTCTACAAGTGTGAAGATAAATTTAATAGGGTGCAAGAAATTAGAAATATTCTCCATAGGAAATATTTCTTTGAGGTTTCAGAGTGGAACGAACCTGGCATTCTTGAAATTCTCCGAAACTGTATTTTGGAATTGAGAGGTAAATAATATCTTTCACAAATGATAATAGTCAATTTATACAGTAAATATGACTTATGTTTAGATCCCGCATTTTTGTCGCGATGAAGTCATAATAGGGTAATTTGGGGAGTAAATGGAACGGTGGAAAAAATAATACATTGACGAAAAATAAGATGAGCTAAGAATATTTTCATTGCACCAGACAAAAAAATTACGGTTAATAATCGGTTAATAATTAATCACAAGATTGGTCAGTTAACGAAAGAACGACGTAGATAATTTAAACTACTGACCATTGATTTATAGGAAGTTTCGCAGTAGGTTATTTACCAAAAAATAATAAGTAACATTTTCGTATTAATTAACACAGGATTTTATATATCTTAACTTAAAAAATCATTAATTACTACTGGTCCATTTACTCCCCAAGTTACGCTATTGTCACGTTATCGCGACAAGAATACGGGTCTACTTATGTTATAAAATACTTACAATTTTTGTTTTAGATATTTCCAGTGAAAAGAAAATGATAAGAATGTCATTCATCATCCTTTCAAAGAGGAATGGCGCGCAATGGTGTCAAAAGAACATAATCAAAAACATGTTGTTGCCCATCATAGAGCAGGCCACCACACCCGAGAGGATCAAGCAGTTCTGCGTGGCCCTGCTTGGGCCATTGCTGAAGCCATTCCCCATGGAAATGAAAGTTAACTGTGAGATTGTTATGAACCAGTTATTTGACATTCTTGAACGAAGTCGTAAGTATTCTTTTTATTAACAGTGTTTAAAACGTCACTAATTTCAGATATGATCACGCTTTGTATTTAAGAAGTGTGAAAGATAATACACATTACCTTATCTTTGAATTACCACTCAGTTTCAGAATGAAATGAACTGCATAATATTTCGATAATGTTCATAAAAATTGTATGTTTATGTACTGGTGTTCCGTTATTCATTAATTTTATCATGTATTTTTATTAATTTCCAGCTAACCCGCAAATGCAAGAAGCGATATTTACAAGCTTAATATATATGAGCCGACACAATCAATACCGAGTGATAAGGGCATTGCTTTGCTGGATTCCAGAGAGTGTCTCACCAGAATTTGAGGAATTATTGAAGAGTTTTGTTAGGGAAAGGCCAGTGAAATCGTGGAGGCAAGTTGTGTCGAAAATCTTTATTTATAACTGAACATGTGAACTTGTGCAGGGACACTGTGAATGTGATTTTAAATTAAGTTATTCTTGAAAGGACAATATTTCAGTTTCTTGTCTTTGACTGTTGTGCAAGTTAATTTAAGCTAAG
The DNA here is from genome assembly GCA_022674325.2 of Grapholita molesta. Classification (NCBI taxonomy): domain Eukaryota; kingdom Metazoa; phylum Arthropoda; class Insecta; order Lepidoptera; family Tortricidae; genus Grapholita; species Grapholita molesta. The sequence goes on along the minus strand of CP053124.2, from coordinate 12,253,345 downwards.
CAAATTTTAATTATTAAAGGTTTAATTAAAGTACCTAAGTATATTAAGAAAGGAACTAAACTTAGCTTAAGGCACTTGAGTCATGTAAATAGTACCTATTATAACACTACATCTGTGATCGAGTAAGATTAATTTCGTCTACTTCATTTTCGAAGTTATGTACCTACATGAAGTAAAAAAATGTAATAAAATAATATAAAACAGTAATTATACACAAATCTTTTATTTATTTCCTTACATAATATTTACATAATTATATACTTTCTGTTGAAGGATGATAATGGTAACTGTCAACATTAATCATTTTCATTTTCATAATTTTCTTGTGTTGTTTGAATTCTTATATGGACCACAACAACACCAATACTACGAATAGGGTTTCGAATAGATAAACGATTACACAGGTGTCTGCATAGAAAAAAATTGTGGACACTAACTTTGTTTTTGAATTGGTATTCGCCCAGCAAAGAATAGCCTTTTTCATTAAAGTCAATAATATTGAATTTTTTCCTATTATGACAATAAAGTATTCAATTGTTATAATTAAGTAGGGTATCAACAAAAAAAAAAGCTACAAAGTATGCCTCGGCTTTCAGCGACAAATTTGCCTCGTGTCGCCGTGAGTGTCAGGTTGAGGGATCGTCTCTACTTGGTCGGCCTTGGGGCGACGCAGCCACTTTACATTATTATACACAAGTAACTTAGGATTACGGAAATTGCGCTAACTTAAAAAGATTAAGCAAATTGCACTAACTTAAAAATTTGTTTTATACTTTTTGATTTCTACCATAATCACGTGAATATTGACCAGTTGCGTTCGGGCATTAGGTGTCAGTAGTTTAACAAATTTGTTATAGTACTGAACGAAATTAGTCAAAGCCATTTGCAGTAAACCCGATCCTGTCACTAAATTAGGGAATGACACAAGCACCTCTCTGTGTATTTCTTCGAGACTTTGCTTCCAGCTGGCGCTGAACGATGCAACAAGAGACAAACTTTTCTTCTCCATGGCCAGTAGTTCAGACTTTTTTTCGTTTTCGAGGAGAACCTCCCCTTCTTTCACGAACTGCATCATTCCTCCAAAGTGTGGGCTTAATATTTCTTCCACATACTCCGCGCTCCTGGCCTGCAATTGATCCCTGAAGTTCTCCGCTTCTTTGGTGTTATCTCTTGTTTTTTCCATTAAGATACTCAATATCATGTCATAGTTATTAATCAAGAATATTAATTGCTGTATACGTTGAGAGAATTCAGCTGCCATTTTAAGCAGGAAACAATTGACTTCATCTTGTAGATTCAGTAGTAAGTTACTGAGATCTTCTGAGGGGAATTGTTCGCTCAAACTTAACATAGCGGCAGAGAACTCCGCATACCTGCGAGTGATCTGAAACCCATGAAAAGGACAATAATATAGTAGGCTGCAATTCTTATAGTAGAGGAGATATAGCGTTTGGGGTCAAAATAATTGCCACAGAACCGGAGTTTGGTGTTTTTAGTTCTTTGTGTGTATCTTTTTGACATACTAAAAATATAGAAAAATATATGTGTGCAAAATGCGATTTTCCACACGGCAAAGATTTGAAAAATTGAAAATTCCCCATATAAAACCCAAATTTTGTATGGTCTCAAAGTACAGGAAATTACACACAAAAGAAGGTTATGAGGTTAATTTAATAAAATAAACGTAAATTAAAAAGTGGTGACTAAAAAAAAAAAGATTTTTCAAGCAAAATTTTTTTTTTGTTAAAGTTGATAATGAAACTTGTATAGACTATATACACATCAATATACGTTACAAAAAGAAAAGCATGTTTAATACATGAATATTTCCTATTATACCTAAATAATACAAAAAATAGACTTTTAATTAACAAGACAAAATATAGAGCTCCTCCATAGACTGCCACATGGAGCAATCTTCAACATATTTACTGCGGCCACTGACTACCAGCGTTAGTTTAGCGTTTGTGGATGTCCGATATTGCGCTTTCCTAGATGTAGTCGCCACTATACTAGGACTTTTCTGTCCTAACGGCCATCGACCACCACTGCCACTTCAACAGTGCAATTCTACGAGCCATGGCGGTTTTTCTGTCTTTTTTTTACGGAACATCATTGAACTGCATCTACGTGGCGATAGTCCGAGCGGTCACGGGTCTTCCTTAATGCTCCACAGCCGAGTTTGATATTGCCTTTTCGAAGTTTAATTTGCCTAACTGGACTACATGTCCCAGATACAAATATTCGTCAACAACTTCGACAGCAACGTTCCCAACCGATATCGTATACATGGCGACAAGGACATCTTTGATGCTTCTATTATATTAACTTTCAGCCCTACCTGTTCTGAAACTCTACTAAGGTCCTGAAGTGCTCAGACATGACAATGACATAGTCTAGGAACCGAAGGTGAGTGAGGTGTTAGCTCTTAACATTGATCCAGTACCTTAAAGGCATCTTCCAGTGCAGCAAACATGTTCGGAAAATGACATCCTGTCTTACACCTCGGTGCGGCTGGATTGGCTCAGAGCTCTGGTCCTGAATATCGGTGATCGGTGAAGAAATAGAAGTACAGCCCATGTCTCGATCGAACCACGATGTAATCAGCCACTATGCTTGGCGTTTGTGGACTATGAGAAAGCCTTTGAAGGGGGGTTGGAAAAAACAACTACTCAATATGTCAATTGAGCCCTACACTAGAATTTTTAATTAATAGTAAATATGGTCGATACTCCCGTAAACCGTATACAAATGAGTAATGTTGTAGTGGCAGATAATAATGTGTCGACATATGGCATAGAGTGATTTAAATGTTCTCTATTGCTCTGTGATTTAAGGTTATTAGATTTACAAATAACATTAATCAATTGGAAAAGATACATGGAAGAACTTTATAAGTCCTGTCGAGTTCGATGAAGATGATATTATTATCGAAGATGAACAGCTAATAGACTAGAGATGATAGAATAGGTAGTAAGATAGGTATACATAGTTAGTAAAATAGGTAATATATTGGAAAATAATACTTGAAGAAGAGTTTTTCGAAGCCATGTCGAATATTCCAAATCGTAAAGCTGCAGAAGATGGCGGAATTCCTATTCTAAAACAGCATATAAGTTTAAATATGAAGAACACGTTAATTGTGAAATTTAAATTAATTGACAAGATTAGCAGACGACATTGCGCCATTTGCAGAGAATAGTAACAAGTTACAGCAGACACTTTAAAAATGATGAAATCTTTGATAGATTCAGCCTTAAAACGAACAGTAATACAATAATTTTGTTATTACCAAAAACCTCATAACAAATGCTGGACAGAAATCATGACTAATGGAGAGGAGACGTCTTGCAAAATTTGTTTATTACAGATAAAAGGTGAGACATAGATAGGGCATCTGATGAGGTATAAGACCTTTTATTTTAAAATTTTGGATACCAAGATCGAGAGGATGACAGACCGAGGAAGGCCAAGATATGCATATCTCAGACACGTAAAGAAGAAGGCTGTTGTTATAAGGCTAGCAGAGGGAAAAGTAGACTCCACCAACATTCTTAAATATTGATGATGATATAACATATTGAACACTGCACAAGCTTATTTTTAATCTTCTACCATCTGGTTATTTAATTTTAATTTTAGAAATTAACGTCATAACCTTTTTTACCATTAATTTTCCTGTAATTCGATGCCACACACGATTTTTAATAAATTTTATGAATTTTCGATGATACAATTTTTGTGGGGCAAAAGAACGCATTTTTCACAAATATATTGCTGATGTGGCAATGGGAAGGCCACGTAACTCGGAGAGTCGATGGCCGTTAAGACAGAAAAATCCTCGTGGCGACTACGTTTAGGAAAGCGCAATATTGGACATCCACAGGCACAAACGCTAAACTAACGCTGGTAGCAGTGACTACATTATGTTGAAGATTGCTCCATGTGGCAGTCTATGGGTGAGGTCTATATTTTCTCGTGCTAATTAAAACACAGCCTATATGTTTTGTATTATATATCATGTTTTAAATTTGTTATTTTTATAACGTATATTGATGTGTATCTGTGATGTGTATAGTCTATAAAGGTAAAGTTTAATTTTCAATTTAAAGAAAAAAAAAAATTCTTGAAAAATGTTTTTTTTTTATTCACCACGTTGTTATTTACGTTTATATTATAAAATTAACCTCATTATAGTTTTTAGTGTGTAATTTCCTGTAATTTGAGACCACACAAAATATGAGTTTTATATGGAGAATTCTCAGTTTTTCAAATCTTTGCCGTGTGAAAAATCACATTTTGCACACGTGTATTTTTCTATATTTTTAGTATGTCAAATAGATGCATACAAAGAACTAAAAAAAACAAACTCCGCTTCTGTGGGAATTATTTTGATCATCACCTACAAATTTTCGTACATCTCCTGTACTAAAATAAATAACACAAAACTATCGTGAGATTTAAACATTTTAATTGTATAAAAGCGGGTAACTCACGTTTTATAAGTCGAATATTGCTGCTTTTATACTATTAATTAATAAATAAGGTTGGCGAACTTTAACTAAGGTTACTAATTAGGTTACTTACTGCCAAGTAAAGTGTTTCTTTATAATAACTAGCGACAAACAATGGTCTCATTTTCTAAGCTGTATTGTTTTCCGACTGCGTAGAACAGTTAGCAGTGTCCATGATGTCAATCTTATGCAGATTTATGAGTGTTGGTTTAAATGTGATGATACCAAATGTGGATAAATAAAATAATGATGTATAATTATTAAAAAAAGGAGAAAATACCCTCAAGCCATTGAGCCCTAAATCAATATTTACCTACAATAACATAAAGTAAAAAATAGATACATACATAATGCGGGCCCAGCTCTTTGTTAGACAGTTTTGCTGGATCACATTCTCTAACACTCTGGATGTTTAGTTTCAGAACAAAGTCCAACCTTGGCCACAGTATGCTGTGAAGTGAATCCCAATAACTGAAAATGACAAATGGCAAAAGTGAGAAATGCTGACTATATAAATTAGGAAGTATGCAATTGTCGATGCAATTGCTAGTATGCTTTGTTGTTGGAATACTATCTGGGCCGTTTGTCCATAACAGGTATGTTTATTATATGATTATTACAATAATTAAACGTAATTTTAAATTGTATTTAAATGCGCACGAATATTGATTTTATAGTTAAGTTATCCAGCTAAATTATTTTATTGTCTAATTTTAAAATCACGAATTCTCTAATTTTGACGACTTCGATAGTGAAAACAAAAGTAGCATTGTAATGACGATTTTTATTACAAACTTAACTTACCGAAAAGTGAAAACAAACATTTTTATACATCAAAAAATACTAGGTTTTTGGCTATTAACATGTTGAAGAATGTCATACCTGTCTAAAGCTGCCACTGCTCTCTTGTGGCACATCCACCGGTATCTATTGATGAGCTGAATGCACAGAAACAGCGCCAGGCAGTCGTAACATTCTAGGACGTAGTTTTCAACGTTTTTCTGTAATGTGTGTTCAAAACTAACTTAGTAGTTTACTTTTTAAGTTAAGAGAATACGAATTCATAAACAGTTTTAACCAAATTTAACGGTGTCTTCGACTTTTGACAGTCTGATCAGGCGGGCTAGCACATAATTGGCGCGACAGTATTTCGGATGGAGATAGGCTACTCGGCCCTCTTTAATTGATATAGTTAGAAAAGGAGGAGTTTAATTTAGAACAATTATTGCGTGCGTTTATTTTTAATATGGTTTACATTATATATTTGGTTGTAGCATTTAAAACGTAAAAAAAATGTATAATTTTTTTTCCATTGTTTAAGAACAAGCAATGAGTAATTAATCAATTATTTTATAATAATTTAAACATTTCTTACCACAAGTAAAGATAAAGTTTTCCCTAGTATTCTATCAAAAAGTTCTTGGGCGTGACTCCCTTTTACATGAAAGAACTCTGTTGTGAACAGGTACTCTCTGCAGCTGTTGTCAACCAAGGCGTATTGCAGGCTTCTAAACAATGCTTCATAGGAGTACTGAAACCAATATTGATATTTGATATCGTTGTGGGTATTTGAAAGGAAAATAAATAAGGTTCAGAATTAAATTTCCGCTCGATTGTGATGATTTGAATATATCACTAATAATCATAAAGTCCATACCTACTGCAAGCACCTTAAAAGCATTTATGATAAGTATGAAGTAGAATGGACAGTTGTGTATACACAAATCATACATTATTTTGTAGTTTCATTCTCTATCACAAACAAATAAAACCTGAATTATTGCATTTCTGTTCAGACTATTGCAATAGGAATGGCCTCTTTACCCTTTAACAAACACAAGGGTGCCAAAATAATGCAAAACTGAACCCTATATTACTTTGAAGTAAAGTTCAAATCAAGGGGTCCGTGGTTAAACCCGATAAATCAATATAATATTTCATTGAGATAACAATCTGACGTAATTCACTTATAGTTCTAAATTCAAAATCCCATTTACTCGACTTATCGGGTTTGACCACGAAACCCTCGAAATTATGGTGGGAAATATGTGACATTATCTAGCAAAAGGGATCTGATTGTCGATGGCGCTTACGTCGAACCGCGTTGCGTTTGTATTGCGGCGTCTTGAACAACGGCGTAAGCGCCATCGACAATAAGGTCCCTTATCATAGATAATGTCACATATATTCCCTGTAACTTATAAAGGTTTAACATGTCTCATTAGCATGTTTTGTTGTCTGATTAAATTAAATAAACTTCCTTCAGTAGAAGGTGCTGCGAAGTTGGAAACTCTGAGGACTAGGTGCCAAACGAAATCAATTTGAGACCTGAGGTTTGCGTTACTGATGCTATAGGTGATAAGGTGACATTACATATTGCAATAATTTTACCTTTGTTTTCTGTTGTACATGAGGTACTATAATAGGAGCTTCTAATTGCTGAGCCAGGACATCCCCACGGTTACCGATGGTAAATATAGTACTTTTGTTTTTTAAGTTTGACTTCTGAAAAAAGCTACCTTTCACTCCATCTTCTATACCCATTAGATCATCCTTAGTGGGTGCTTCCTCATATTTTAGCTTGTCTAGTCTAGATGCATATGATTTAAAGTATGAGTAGTATACTTTACTCAATGTGTCAATGTACTCATTGCATATTTCTTGTGCAACATTCCTTTCATTGGCTAATATAAACTCAAAGAAAAACTTATACTTCAACATTGCATTTTGGGGTATCTGATAATTAGCCATTGGCTTCCGGAATTTATATATCTGCTCTAATATGTAAGTACGAATTTTAGCTACAGCCTTTATTTTAAGTTTTTCCAGCACATCTTTTACATCATGACAAGCTTTAGTTTCCTTAAAGTCCTCTTCTTTGACAAAATTAAGTTTTTGGCTTAAAATTGCCAATTGGATCATAAATTCTTTGTCCAAGACTGGTACATTGTTGATGCCACTGGACAGAAAGAAATTAGATTATAATAACACTTGTATTTTGTTAATTGCCATGCTACATACTTGCTAGATCACATTTTGTTAATTGCCATTGAGTATTCTGGCATTTCATTATAGCATATTACAATGACTACAAAATAAGTATTTTGTAGTAACACATACTCACTTGTATTTTTATACATGTATCTATTATGTACTTATTATCATACAGTCCCATAATATAAACTTTATTTAGCTTACTGTGCGACTAGAGAGATAGATTGAGCTGCTATATTTAGTGTTTATAAAGATATTTAAACTGTGTTTTAGACATAACAAATGTAAGCTAAATATTTAATGAAGTCCCGAAAGTCACAGAATTTTTTTTGAGACATCCTAAGACTGGAAAACTTATAAAGTATACTTATCATCATACAGTCCCATAATATGAACTTTATTTAGCTAGCTGTGCGACTAGAGAGATAGATTGAGCTGTTATATTTAGTGTTTATAAAGATATTTTAACTGTGTTTTAGACATAACAAATGTAAGCTAAATATTTAATGAAGTCCCGAAAGTCCCAGAATTTTTTTTGAGACATCCTGAGACTGGAAAACTTATAAAGTATACTTATCATCATACAGTCCCATAATATGAACTTTATTTAGCTTACTGTGCGACTAGAGAGATAGATTGAGCTGTTATATTTAGTGTTTATAAAGATATTTTAACTGTGTTTTAGACATAACAAATGTAAGCTAAATATTTAATGAAGTCCCGAAAGTCCCAGAATTTTTTTTGAGACATCCTGAGACTGGAAAACTTATAAAGTATACTTATCATCATACAGTCCCATAATATGAACTTTATTTAGCTTACTGTGCGACTAAGAGATAGATTGAGCTGTTATATTTAGTGTTTATAAAGATATTTTAACTGTGTTTTAGACATAACAAATGTAAGCTAAATATTTAATGAAGTCCCGAAAGTCCCAGAATTTTTTTTGAGACATCCTGAGACTGGAAAACTTATAAAGTATACTTATCATCATACAGTCCCATAATATGAACTTTATTTAGCTTACTGTGCGACTAGAGAGATAGATTGAGCTGTTATATTTAGTGTTTATAAAGATATTTTAACTGTGTTTTAGACATAACAAATGTAAGCTAAATATTTAATGAAGTCCCGAAAGTCCCAGAATTTTTTTTGAGACATCCTGAGACTGGAAAACTTATAAAGTATACTTATCATCATACAGTCCCATAATATGAACTTTATTTAGCTTACTGTGCGACTAGAGAGATAGATTGAGCTGTTATATTTAGTGTTTATAAAGATATTTTAACTGTGTTTTAGACATAACAAATGTAAGCTAAATATTTAATGAAGTCCCGAAAGTCACAGAATTTTTTTTGAGACATCCTGAGACTGGAGGATACTCCAATATCCGGGAAGGATTTCCCGGTAGCATACCCTATTCAAATATGAAAGCAATTACTATCCTAGGTTAATGATATGTATCTGCTTTTTTATTTACAATAATTAAATACATTACACAAATTACTTACAAGATAAGTGTTTCGGAAACTGCCATATCTTCAATAAATGAGGACAATGGCCCTTTTAAGACCTGCCTGTTAGACAGTTGGACTGACATGCTGACAGAGCGCTTTTGCAAACTGATGATTTCATTACTAATGCTTCCCAAGTCATTCTGTAACCAACATAGAATGAAAGAAATGATATTTGTCAAAATGCCATATGGTTACGGTGGATTTCCTCATGTTACATGACATTACAGAGATATAATACCTCCACAAAGTAGATACCGATCATGTGTGGCTGGATTACTTTGACTTCACTTAATCATTAAGAAGCTAGAGGTTAATGGAGGAGATATGACAAATTATAAAAATATTCACTTAACATAAATCAAATTGGTACATATACTGGTCACTTTGTAACAGATATCTTCAAACTGTATTTATTTAATTAAAAAGTCAAGATAGATACAGAAATACGCACGCAGTAATTTGTGATTTGTATGATCATGCAATATTTCAAGCATTTACAGTACTTACTTGGAACACCATGAGCATGCTCTCCATGCGAGACAGTATGCCATCACATTCCTCGATCTGGTTGTGTAATGAGCTAATGTTACCACTTTCTTTCAAGTAATCTGCAACGGAGTTTTTCTCTGCTTCCTTTATACCTTTGTCAACTTCCAATGCATATTCTCTGAGATCTGTGCCATTGTTAAGAACTGCTTGAATCTCAAAATCTTCTAAGTTTTTATCCAGGTAATCTTTCATATGGTTTGTTTCAGACATAGTTGAACCAAAGAAGGGAATATTAAGTAAACTATAATAAACCCTCAATAATAAAGTACAAACTTAGGCTCAAAAGCACATAGTCAAATGCAGTTGAAGATATCTCGATGTGACTTAATTGTATTGTAATCTATACATACTCAATTATTATTGTAAACGTAATAAATAACGCAACCCGTAAAAATGAAACAAAGCTTACGAATCACGGGCGCTGATTGAACAAGCAATACAATTTATAATTTTATACAATTGTCTATCAGTAAAAGCAAAGCAACGTTTACGTTTGTGTTTTTTTTTATTTCTTGTCAAATAAAGTGTTGCCAGGACTTTTACTTACAAGTTAAGTTTCGTTTTCCGAAAATTCACGTTTCTGGAACAAAAGTCACATTTTGTTATTGAATAAAATTTAATTTAGAAAAGTATCAGCCGAAGCCGGAATGCTGTGCATATCATATCTATCTATTATTAATAAAAGAAAGTTGTGTTAGTTCCGACTTTTATAACTAGAGAACGGCTGAACCGATTTGGACGATTTTGGGTTCGTTGTGATCGTCTTGGCCAAAAGTTTAATAGTATTTTTTTTTATGACATAGGCGGCAAACGAGCAGACGGATTGCCTGGTGGTAAGCAATTACTGTCGCCCATGGGCACCCGCAACACCCGGGGTGTCACAAGCGCGTTGCCGGCCTTTAAGGGGGGTTGGAGCTCTGGGAACCTTACTCACCATCAGGAACAGAACACCACCTACCTGAAAGGTAGCAGTGCTATTATGGCAGTGGTCTTCTGTAAGGAGGAGGTACTTCCCCAGTTGGGCTGCCCCAGATTCAAGCGTGATGGTCATCGCTGTGCCCTACCTCTCATTGTTGGACGTAGTTTAAGGACATACCAGGGTCCAAAAAAAAAAAAAACCCCATTTATAGACTTTCAGGCGGTACAAAGTTCGACGGGACAGCAAAATAATGTAAACTACATAATGTAATGTAAAATACGATGTCATCATCATCATCATTTTTCAATATCAATTTTTCCAGTAGGAAACTGGCCCGGTATCGCGAACATCGAAGTTTTAAAATTTCGGGGATTTTTTCTCTTTTACTCCAATTAAGGCGATGAGAGTGACAGAGACAATCGTCCGAAATTTACGAATTTCGTTTTTCGCGGTAGCGCCGTGTATAAAACTACGTATTTCAAAATCATCAAGTTTCTCAGAGGAACAGTAAACAGTATTCGTAGGTATCGAAATTATACATTTCGTCCGCACAAAAATAATGGTGTAAAACTTTTGTGTGCAATTATTTTCATTCTCCAAAATCGGCCTCTGAACGAGGAAAACATTAGTCCACGCATAATTTTAAAATAATAGTATTTTCCAAAATTCCAACTAATGATGGTATTTGACATTTTGTAGGTTTCTAAAGTCTGTATGTTTAGTAGGTAAAGAAATTCCATCGACACGTTGGCTGCTCATATATAGGCATGTCTCGCCAAGATATTTATGCCTGTGCCCGGCCACCGCCTCGCCAAGGTTCGTTCATCTTTCGCTGGAAACTGTACACGCTTTTATAATAAAGTTCCTGCTGATGTAGTTAATTTGCCACGAAATAAATTCAAGTCATACGTCAAACACTATTTGTTAAGTAAGGAATACTATACTCTAAAAGATTTCATTGAAGATAAGGATGCCTTTAAGCCTGTAGCTTGATACTGTAGTACAAATTATTCCATTACTATATGGTCTTTATCTACTAGTGTCCAGTTTGTTTGACACGAGACATGTTGTTCTCTTCTTTTTTTATTTTATTTGTTATAATGTTTTATTTTAATCTTTAGACACTTAGGGACATTATACATCCCTAATTATTGTATTTTCATTATTATTCATGAATATTTATTTGCGTAAATAAATATTTATAGCTTCTGACACATAGAGACATTTCTCTATATGCCTTTCATAACAAAAGTGTTATTTAAGTATGTAATGGACAAGCACAGAATGTGGCTTCTCACCAGGATGTACATGTGACTAAATTTGTTAATTGATAGAGCCTGCCAGCCTGAACATGTCATGCTCACTTAAAAGTCTTTGCTTATGGTGGCGTCGTTGATCGGGTCGCCACTTTCCCGAAGAAAGGTTGAGGGAGGCGATGGCTGAGATACGCGTCATACTCGTGAACGGGTGCTGTTTGTGGAGACCGGTCTGTTTTGGCTATTTGGGGCTATGTTTTGGGTAGTTTTCTCCTTATTGCATTTCTTCTTGTTTATTTACGTGATACACTTCATTCGGTGCTTGTTTATCTTTAAAAAACAAAAAGTGTTAGTATATTGAAATCATGACACCTGGAGACCTTATACATCTCTGAGGTTTATTTGTAATAAGCATGTATTTTTATTTTTGTGTATATTTTGAAAACAAAATAACTATACATATAATATTTTTTGAAACTTTTGATTACTAATTTTGTAATTTCTAAATTAGAATAAAGGACACAATTCAGATAAGAAAGCATATCGAACGTTTTGTTAACTTCGTTCTTAGCAGTCAGCTTTGGACTTTTAAGTAATTAATAATTATTTTTTATATTTCCTTTGGCAGAAATTTTTTGTATTTTGTTAGATATGTTTTCTTAAAGAATAACGCATTTTTATGTAATATGTATAAGATATCTTTTGTAATACTGTTTTGAAAAAAATAAGTCCCGCCGAGTTTCTTGCCGGTCATAAAAGTCGAAATGCTTCTCGGGTCAGAGGTGTAGGGTTAGAACCGGTGTAGTTTTTATGTTTTCTTCTTTTGTATACTCGACGTGTAAAAGTGCCCTTGTGGCCTACTTACTGAATAAACGTTTGAGTTTGAGTATATATAGTTTATATCAAATTAGCACTGATCAAGTGATCAGTCACTGGGCTGACTTCTTTTAAATACTGGTTTTCCATTAGTAACTCGTTACGTTCCAACATTTTAATTTTATTAATATTTTACAGAGCTTCGGGTTTATCCTTTTTTTTATTTTTTTTTCCTGTTTATGAGACTCAGGTCTTATTAAATTCACTTACCTAGTCAAAGTTATTGGTCAATTGTTTACGATTTGTAAACACTGCAGTTTTTCGTAATATGCTGCGTCCCGTCGACATCGTGTTGTAGTTACTTACTTGGTATCATAATTATTATATTAATTGAAATATACCCTTCAGCTTTGGTTTTCTAGGATAGCGGTACCCTCAATACAGCCATGTAGCGGCTGTTTCCATACTTAAAACTACTTTATGTACCTAATTACAAAGTATGGAGTCGGCCGCTATATGACGGCACCGCTATCCCAGAGGAAACTAGGCCTTTAATGAGCCGCCACCAATTTAAATAAGTGACATTTTAGACTTTTATAGCTTTTAAATAATATCATATCGACGACCGGTATCGCCTAGTGGGTAGCGACTCTGCCTCATCGGCTTCATCGATGGTCCTGGGTGCGAACCCCAGTCAGGGCATTTATTTGTGTGATAAGCAAATTTATTTGTTCCTGAGTCATGGGTGTTTTCTATGTATTTAAGTATTTATATGTATCTATTATATATATCGTCGTCTAGTACCTACAACACAAGCCTTACTGAGCTTACCGCATAGGACTAGGTCGATTTGTGTAAGATTGTCCCGAAATATTTATTTATTTATTTATGATGGTGGGTTTTCCGGTTGAACCTCAAAATGGCGAAGTCATCTTGGGATTTTTTTTTTTTTGTTTAACTAGTTTAGTGTGTAATGTTTATGAATAGCTTAATATGCAGTGATCTTATGCAGAATTGTACAGCCAATGAAGAATTGCGTTTTACCACTATTTTGCTCATCACCCGGTAGGTCTGGTGTAACAGCCGCCTCTGGGCTTTCTGTAAAGTCCAGCTACAACTTTACAAAACGCAAGGCCTACTACATCAAACTTGATATGTTATTTAACTTATTTGTTACTTTACTTGACATTGATATATTGACGAAAGCCATATTTTAAAGGAAGAAGAAGTAGACAATTTGGGGACATCACAAGAAAATATGTCAACAATATTCTGGTCAGACATAAGAAATTTCATTGTTTTAGTATTTCGAAACCTAATGTCATTTGATATTTAAGTCATGTTTTTATGAAGAACATTGCTACCTATATTGGTTTTATGATAACCCAAACAAAAAAGATTGTGTTCCTAATTTTTCTAAGGTTTTATTTCATCGCCAAATTTTACCGGTCTCTTGTACAAATCCTGAATCAGCATTATCAAAGTTTAACATTTCAATAAATTGTTAACTCTTTTACTGGATTTGAGATTAGTTTCTAGTTTCTTACTAATCAAAAAAATATACTTTATACGGCCTAGAGACTACTCATTATATAGAACTAGCTTTTGCCCGCGGCTTCGCTCGCGTTAGAAAGTAGCCTTTGTCACTCTCCATCCTTTCAAGTACCTCCACTTAAAAAACTAATTTAGGGATAAGTGGGTAAAATGGTTTTGTTTTAATGAATATATTATTATTTAATTGTATGTAATAAACCAAAAAAAAAACCACGATGCTAAACTAATTCCAAAACCAAAGTAATTGTTGTATTCCTTAAAAAAGTGGAGGAATATTATAAATTTTAAGTAAATGATTTAATTCAATCCGAAAACGAGTTTTTTTTTCGAAATGGGAAAACCAAACCAAGACAACAATACCAAATCGCAAAGCTAAATACGAATAGTCAAAAATCGAAAGCAGTTGAATCAAGAATATCAAGAATATACTATAAGTGTATACTACTGTTAATCAATCGTCAAATTCAAGTAACAGAGTGTAGGTACCGTATGCACTGTATAGCGAAGCGCGAGCCGATGCCCGCACTTAAGTACAAATCGAGAGCACACAACGTTAGCATGTTTCATAACCCTATCAGCGCCATCTATTGGGATCCATGAGAAACACTTATTTATATTTCCAATGTTTTTTTTTTCCAATGTTTGAATTTCCAAAGTGGAAATAAGAGTCCCCCCTCCCCTTTGCGGAAAGCTCCATACAAACGTCCACCCCCCATTTTAGGAAATAGGCCAGTAAAAATCGACAATAAATTAACAAAGCATGATGTATCTCTGATTTTTTTGTATGTTGTTTGGACCCATTAGGACTATATATACACAAGTTTGCAATTCGCAAAAAGTTGTGGAATTTTTTTTATACATAAAAAACCGCAAAAATTAGGGTATTTTTTTTGATTCTGGTGTGTGTCTCCTAATCCATGCATTTCTTGTCAAAAGCTCCTATAAGGGTTTTGAAGAACATTAAATTTGTGATAAGGTAAGCCTAATTGGACTTATATACGTCAATTGGTTACGGTAATATGACCCTTTGAAAATGGGTAACTTTTAGCCCAAGTCGATAATTTAATTGTTATACCATATTTGAACCCAAATTTTGTAAAAATTCTTACACCTATGAAAAAAAATATTATTAGAATGTATAGGCAATTTATTGAACTTTAAATTAAATGTAGAAGGGGGTCTGTAACCCTCGTAGTTCTCTCAATATTTCAGAAAAACCCAAGACGGAATCGCGTTTGTCTAGGTATGTTCCATGAACTTTCCTATTTTTAGTGTTTTGCATTAGTATTTTTTTATACAACGACGGTGGCAAACAACCAAACGACCCGCCTGATGGTATGCAGTTACCGTAGCCTATGGACGCCTGCAGCTCCAGAGGATTCACATGCGCGTTGCCTACCCTACAATGAAACAGAAGGCTTGAAATCATTAAATAGACAATTAAATGTATTGTTATATAGACATAAGTGATCATATGTACTTACTTTCTCAATCAATCAGTCAATCAAATTAGACACATATGTAGAGTCGAATACCTACTCTGTCAGATACGAAGATATGGTATTTTAAAAACACTAGTGCTGGAAATCAACCATCGTGGACGAGTACGTGAGTTTAAAAAATAAACCTCGTGGGTCGTGGGTCATAATTTTCGTTGCTCTAACTATTCAATAGATAGGTCTCCAATTGGCGGGTCATCAGAGTTGGAGTTGGTCATGATCATGAAGTCCTCTCGAATGATGGAAATGGCAGCATTCCGGTAAGTTTCTCTAGAAGCTCTTGCATTTGCAAGAGAGGAGTCCTTATTTTTTTTGTATTTTTGTTTCTGTAGTTTTTTTTAATCAAAATATATATTAACATAAATCTAAAACTTCGAGCGCGCCGTGCCAAGGGTTAGCGCTTTCTGAATCTGAGCCTTGATCCTTTACACAACCTTGAAGCGTCGAGAAACTTCGGTATGAGATCGTTCGCTGAAACAACTATCAAAACAATGATCGCAGTATCAACTTCCCATATGGTTCCCTCGTCAGCCAAGTTTAGTTACTTGCTGGACTTTTCTGCCTACACGAGGGTCTCCTCACACGGATGGTGATGTCAATGAGCATTGCTCGGCGTAGCGATCGATCATCAGCACCGATATGTATGCTTATTGGCTCAAATATTAGACCTGTCCGCGATAACAACAGAGCAGAGACTGGAACTGGTGGCGCAGGCGAGGGTGGTATATGAAGTATGCCACCTCGCCGTCCAGATGAGCAGTATAATCTTAAGGACAACCTGCTAGTGTATAATCCTGACTGGGGCTTTATCCGTTTAAAGTACTCGCTGTTAGCAAGAACGATGAGAACGACCGGAAATAATATAACTGACTCTTATTGGAACAATGGTGTTCCGAACACATGGTAGAAGTCTGCGAAGCCGATGCTAATGACACGAAAATATACGGGGTACACTAAGCGCATGCTGTCCGTGTCGTACAGAAAGATACAACACTCGCACACTGTGAAAATCACTATTGAGATTTAATGGAATCTAAAATGTACTAAGGCTAATTGTTGAAAAAGACCTTTCTTATTCTTGTTCTGTAATGTTTTAGTACTTTATTATTATATAGGTATAGTACTATTAGGTATCTGAGGCAGGTAGGTATATTATATTCAATGTATAGAAGCAAGTAACTCACGTTTTATATAGTTAATAAAAACTAATAGAATGTTGCTTGTAAACTTATAATATAAAACGTGAGATCTCACGATAGTTTTGAGGTAGGTATATTATTTTACATTAGTTTTCACATACGTCTTTATCCAGATACCTAAAGAAATGTGTCGTTTTTATTTTATTTTACATTTTATTCTTTTGTTAAATAAGTTTTATGTATCCTAAAATTGGGCCTATAGGTATCTAAGTTTTAAACATACTTAACATTTGCTAACTAGGAAACCCCTTTAGTCTGATATTACGTATTACTTTGTACTATAGTTATTATATCTTCCTCAGTTACACAATATTCATAACTCCCGAGGGAATAACGAAGGCTATTTTTCTTTAATATACTGTCAAATTGCTATCTTTGTTTAAATCTTTTAATTTATTCAATTTATTTTTTGAACCTACCCGGGTAGGAGCCACCAGTGCGACATGTCTGGATAATATTTTTTGCAATTGCGAATGTTTAGATAAGCAAATTTTTAATTGTTTTAATTCGGATCATAGTGGTCAAAGGGCATCATTTATAAGCCTTGGACAGAGAACTCCACAATCAATAACATTTAGACCCATTACTAGTTATCGTTTGGAATTATTTAAAAACGAAATTCAAAAAAGTCTGTCTTCATTGCCCTATTCTCATTTTTACGAATCAAATAGTATGTATAAAGACCTGTTTGGTGTAATTCTTCATAGTTTTAATAAAAATTTCAAATTGAGGACTATTAGTGGGTCGAAAGTAACAACTAAAGCAAAGTTTAGTGAATGGGCTACTGTGGGCATTCACAGAAGTAGAAAGAGGCTTTACGAACTTTATGGGGAGAGGGAGCTCAACAGGAATGCTGGTTTTCTGGACTATGTTAGGAACTACTCCAAGATCTTCAAGAAAGTGTGTTTAACTGCTAAGGCAAACTTTATTAATTCTAAACTCAAAGTGTCGGACAATAAAGTAAAAACAGTTTGGAATATTATTAACAGAGAAGCTGGTAAATGTAAATCACGCATTACTCAAGTGAACATTGTCTCAGATACTCAACAGGTAGTGTCAAATGCCGATGTTGCCTCGGCATTTGAAGATTACTTTTCCAACGTGGCTCTAAATACAACACAGTGCCTACAATCATCATCGCCTCAAGCACATTCCTTACTTTGCGCTAATATTAAGAAATGTAAAATATGTTTGAATTTGAATTTGTAGACTCAGAAAAATTGTAAAGACATTCAAGTCACTCAACTTAAAGAAGACAGAAGACTTGTGGGGAACGTCAGTCGCGGTCATTAGTCATATTATAGAAGTTATAGCGCCTTATTTAGCTTTAATTTACAATAATTCCGTTTCAGAAGGCGTCTTTCCAGATCTTATGAAATGTAGTAAAGTCATTCCTCTTTTTAAGTCGGGTGAATCGAGTGATCTAACTAATTACCGTCCGATTTCAATACTCCCTGTACTAAGTAAAGTTTATGAAAAGTTAATGTTAAATAGTCTGCTGAGTCACTTTAACAGACAAAGATTACTTACAAGTAATCAGTTCGGTTTTACAAAGGGACGTTCCACAACCGATGCTGCTTCGGTGCTTATTCAACACATTTACAGTATTTGGGAAAATTCTTGTGATGCCATTGGAATATTTTGTGATCTTTCTAAAGCTTTTGATTGTGTAGATCATGGAACTCTCATTCTGAAACTAGAACATTATGGCCTATCAGAAAATGCCTTAAACCTCATGTCCTCATATCTTAGCAATAGAAACCAAACAGTCGTTGTAAATAACACCCAGTCTAGAGGAGCTTTAGTAAAATTAGGAGTACCACAGGGTTCTATATTAGGCCCGTTCCTGTTTTTGGTTTATATAAATGATTTACCTTGTATAGTAGAAAACCGTTGTGATATAGTTTTATTTGCCGATGATACATCATTAATTTTCAAGGTTGACCGGCAATCTACAGATTTTAATGTAATTAATAACACACTAGCTGATGTTCTCAACTGGTTTACTACTAACAATCTGTTGCTTAATGCTAAGAAAACAAAATGTGTTAGATTTGCTTTGCCGAATGTTACACCGGTGGATACTAGAATACTTTTAAATAATGAATGCTTAGAGATAGTAGATAAAACATTGTTCCTTGGTTTAACATTGGACAAAAGTCTACAGTGGAGTCCTCATATAACAAAACTTGCACATAGATTAAGTTCGGCCGCTTTCGCCGTTAGGAGAATTAGGCAACTGTCGAATATTGAGACAGCTCGATTAGTTTATCATAGTTATTTCCATAGTGTAATGTCGTATGGTATTCTGGTTTGGGGCAAAGCAGCTGACATACAGACTATATTTGTATTGCAAAAAAGAGCCATTCGTTTTATGTATAACTTAAGAGCAGGTGCATCTGTTAGAAAACTTTTAAAGAAATTAATATATTAACTGTAGCCTGTCAATATATATATGAAAATATTATGTACGTTATTAAAAACCTTCAGTTGTTTACCAAAAATTGTGACATCCATACCTATAACACTAGAAATAAGAATAAGCTTGCTATTAGAAAGTGTCGTGTGCGTAAAGTGTATAAATCATTTTTTGGGCAATGTATTCATTTATATAACAAGTTACCTGATGATGCCTTAAAATTACCCTTCCCAGTACTTAAGAATTACTTAAAAAAGTCTTTGATGTCTAAGGGCTATTACAGAGTAGAGGATTATTTGACAGACAAACATGCATGGCCCAAACCAGAAACTAACAAAACCGCCTAGCAATTAATTCAACAATTGTATGTACTGCCAGATAATGTAAATGACACAGTTCAGATAAGAAAGCATATTAAAGTATGTCTATTTTGTCAAGTCGATTTTTTTTTATACATTATTATTTTTACTTTTATATTTTAATATTTTCTTATCTTGTAATAAACTTTTTGATATGTTTTCTTATCGGACTACGCATAATTATGTAAGTACCTACTTTAAGATTTGATGTATCACTGTTTTGAAAAAATAAGTCCCGCCGTAGTTTCTTGCCGGTATCTTCACGGGTCAGAGGTGTAGGGTTTGAACCGGTGTAGATTTTTTTTTTTTTGACGTTCATAAGTGCATGTTATGTGCCTAAATTGAAAAATAAAGATCTTTTATCTTTTTTATCTTTTATACATGCATAGTATAACAACTTTAACAAGTAATATTTATGAAGAAATGTTCCATAGGTACATATTTGTTAAATGCGGATTTTACCTAGCTTGGGTTTTTTTGAAATTATGACAGAACTACGAAGCCTACAGAGCCCGGTCTACATTTATTATAAAGCTTATCAAATTGCCTATAAAGCGTATGCCATAAGTTGTACTAGTTGGATCAGTAGTGTCGATGCAATTTTAGCCCACAAAAAGGCTATAACTAAAATTTAGATATTTTGTAAAAAGTGGCCTATTTTCAAAATGTTGCCATTCCGTGACCAATAGCCCTATTGATCTCTAATTAGCTTTAATTTATCACAAATTTAATGTTCTTTAAAACTTGTAAAGGAACTTTGAACAAAAAATGCATGGATTCGGAGACATAGAGATTAATCTAAAAAAATCCTGAAAATTTCGTGGTTTTTTGTGAATATTTTTATTTCCACAACTTTTTGTGAATTGCAAACTCGTGTGTACATAGCCCTAATGGGTCCTTATAACATACTAAAAATTCAGAGATACATCATGCTTTGCGAATTTAGCTATTTTTTGTGTCGATTTTGACTGGCCTAAAAGTGGGCTGTTACAAAGGGACAAAAAGTTGCCTATGTCACTCTCCATCCCTTCATCTACCTCCAGTTTAAAAATCACGTCAATTCGTCGCCCCGTTAGACCGTGAAAGACGGACAAACAAACAGACAGACAGACACACTTTCACATTTATAATATTAGTATGGATTAGTATGGATTTTCATTACATCGAGAAGACGCCCACGTATCTATAGAACCAGAGTTTGAGGCTGGGGACCATTCCCACCCTCATATTTCAAATATAGGTACCTGCTATGAATGGTGTATGCCATATTGAGGGAAGAAATGATAAGACTTGAATTTCAATAGACGCAACCGCATCAGTATAATTAAGTATTCCGAAATATATTTACAAGGAAATAAAAATGTGTAACGTACAAACATAGGTACAAATAACAAAAGCATATCTCTATCTATCTATTTCAAGTAAAAAAAGAAATGCAATCACGACATGGCGTATCGGTATTAAGTATTCCAAATTATGTTAGTCAAATAAAATAAAATAAATGTCTACCTACATAGTCTTCGAAAATGCCTGCGTTCGCCACATAATATATTAGTTTATTATCTCTAGACTACTAGATACATTAACATGACGGAGTGTTTTTATTGTATTTTAGACTATGTGCTCTAGAAAAATATGTAGACAATTAAGTGCAGTTTTACATTTATTTTAATCACTCATGTAGCAACGACAGGCGATTAGATGACTCCTCTGTAAGCGGTAGTTTATACAAGAATGGTATAGAAATGAATGACAGAGGTAAAGCTAACAACAATATTCGTGAAGCACAACCAAGAAATTAGCAATAGTTACATAATGGCGGCTGCGGTAAACAATGGGACATGTATACGACCACTTGGGGGTACTTAAAGTCTATCGAGTTAACTAATGGATATGAATAAAAGAGTCCTGCCTGTGGAGTAAAAAGTCCAGCATTAGAATATTCTACAATTACATATACCAACATTGTAAAAAATTATCATCTTACGCGCTTTCTTAGACTCTTACTTCCTATTAACTAATGTCCAAGCATAGTAATAGAAATATCCAACTACCTATAGGTAGAAAGTTTACGGATGTACCATCACATACGTCATCTTTAGTTGTCCTAGATTTAGAGTTTACGAAAAACTATCAAGGCAACTTTCATTCTGAACACAAGTACGGTAATTACATTAGGTACTTGTGGTTAATAAAAAAATATTTAAATACTTACGCTTCGTGTATATATATGCCATTCCATTAATTGATTTGAATTGGTCCAGTGACTTTTTACACTAGTTCTTCCAAATCTCATTTGGTTGAATACCAATATAATTTTGATTTATATCTACTTAGGAGTACAACTGGTTAGATCGTATCTCACAAATAATTAACTACTAGGTACGTATAAAAAGTTAAATCGAATGTAACTGAGAACAATCATTGAGATATTCTATAATTCCTTTACGGTTGACAAGTCATCAACCAGTAACATTTCATGCAAAGTTATGCAACATTGTCAAAATGATGAATAGTTCCAATATAAGTGATATGTTTTAGGGTAAAGATAATAGTATAGCATACATATATAATATGTATGCATAATCTTAAAGCTTACTCAAGGTACGGTTGTACACATGTAAACAAATTAAGTACTCTACCTTAAAGGTACTCTTTAAGACACGACGGAGTAAGGAGTCATTTTATATTAGTGATGCTGAACTTTCTCTCTGGCCTTATTTATTGTAACAAAATTACCTTAGCTGCCTAGCGTCTAAGTATTATTAAATAGTTAAACCTAAAAGGTAACTTCCAACAACTAGCCCTCCCGACGGCGCTGGCGTCGACACGCAGCTCTCCAACAACACTTAACAACAGGACACAAACAATACACATTTCAAATGCCTTTAGGTATCATTCGTAAAGTAACTTTTATTAAATTTACTATAAAAGCTCGAAGTTCACGAGCCAAATATTGTAACATTTCTAAGTCTTTTGACTAGATTATTCGTATCTATATAATACGCAAGTAAATAACATAGGAATATTTTGTACGACAAGATGCCATCGATCACGAGCGGTAACTCAAATGCAGACTACTATTTATAGGTAAATACATTTAACGACAAAGTTTAAACAAAATCACACCCAAATACGACTACCTTCTACATTTACAATAAATTAAGCTTATCTACTTAAACGGTACGATTGTCTTGTTGGATCAAATTAATTATCATATAAAAGGTTTTAAGGATTGAAATCGATACCGGGAGATCGAGTTCTATAATGTTCAACTACATTCTAGAAAAATATATTATATTCTAATCTAAACACTTATAAAAATAATAGAGATGATGAATTTTTAGTAGTAGAAGATGAAGAATTTGAAGGCTGGAGTGGTCCTCGGGGAATTTGTGCGGGCGGCAGGGGAGGCCCATTTAGAAAGGCAGGCTGGCGCGGAACATGTTCTCGATGAGAGGCGGCGCGGGCACCAGGTCCTCGAGCTTCAGGTAGAAGATGCGCTGCAGGCCCTGCACGGACAGCGATCGCAGCTCGGGCAGCGCGCCCAGCACGCGCGAGAAGTGCGGCGCGCCGCCGCCCGCGCCGCCGCCGTTGGGCATGTGCGCGCGGAGGCAGCCGATGATCCTCATCTGTAATTCTTCTACTCGCCGCGTTTCTTTCAAGCCGTGTCTCTCTG
The DNA here is from genome assembly GCA_022674325.2 of Grapholita molesta. Taxonomy (NCBI): domain Eukaryota; kingdom Metazoa; phylum Arthropoda; class Insecta; order Lepidoptera; family Tortricidae; genus Grapholita; species Grapholita molesta. The sequence continues at coordinate 12,230,068 of CP053124.2, read as the reverse complement.
TAACAAGTTATAAGATTGTTAAGTAATTCATAATCATGAACCTCCTTGTGATGCCATTTACATGACAAATGCGATGACATACGTGCTTTTATTTTAATTCAGGTATTATCGTAACCTAACTAGAAATATAATTAGAACATTAACATTGACTCTTTGTAATGAGTATACATATAACAGAATATCCGTCGATTTTCAGATATCCAAGGGTGTGTGGTGTGTTAGTTCATGAATAAATAGAACGCATAAGCATAATTAGGTAAGTATTTATTATTTGTGTCTGAGGCCTTTTCGATAGATTTCTCGGTAGTTAGTGAGTAATACATATTTGAAGTAATGTAGTTTTAATTTTTGTGTAAAAATAAATAGAACACCTATGTATGTGTATTTACCTGTTATCAGAGTAAGTGCGCACAAGCACGCAAAGGTTGAAATGTCGATATCCATTGAATGCAGTGTGTTGCTGAAATCGAGCACTGCATGCAACCAATCTCCAAATGATCGTTGGCACTGTCGCTTGTCGAGAACTAGCCCATTACAAAAGGTTAACTTTGTATCTTCAGGTCTCGTGCGGTATGCAAGTCTCAATACGAATAATTCGAGTCGGGCTGAAGCGAAAAGTTGATCACGGTCTTCAACGCAGAGCTCTGCGTATCCTGGGACCTTCTCAGCGAAAATCTTTATCATGTCAACCGATGTCGTTAGGATTGAATAGAACTGCTGAATGACTTCTGAATCGGACATCGGTGGTTCCATAGGGTTAGGTTCTCTGTATTGAGAATAATCGAGGTTAGAAAAATCTGGCGAAGTATCTACGTGCGCTCTTACAAGCGCGGTTATTAGTGAAATGGGCGGACTCGGTGGTGATTCTTGTGGGCATTTCGGCTTTGAAGGCAATCTCCCTCGTCTTCCTTTTAAAGAATCTGTTCGTACAACTTCCTTAACCATACCGACTGTAAGACATTTTTGGAATCGACAAAATTGACATCTGTTTCGTCTTCTTTTGTCTACGGGGCAAGACTTTTCTGCTAGGCATACATATTTTGATCCTTTTTGAACCGTTCTTTTGAAGAAACCCTTGCATCCTTCACAAGTCCTAACGCCGTAATGCTGGCAGGCGGCGGTGCCCCCGCACACAGCGCAGAGCTGGCTGGGCGAGGGCGGCGCGGCGCGCAGGCCGCTGTCGGGCGGCACACCTCCGGGCGAGCTGGCTGCCGAACTCGGTGCCGATGCCTGCATACAGTGCACTTTTGGTCCGTGAAGCTTCGGGCTGTCATTCGAACTATTTGATTCTGATCGTTGTACCGGCAGTGAAGCTCTCCTTTGCCGATTTTGGTCGGTAGTCACGTGTAAATCGACAGAACTCGAAAATGGGGGCAGTGAATAAGAATCTTGATTGTGTGGTACGCCGCCAGTATCGAACGTTGGACTGCACTGTTGCGGTGGGGCGTAATATGGCGAAGGAACATAAGGAATTGAAGGTTGATATTGGTATAATACGTGCGAAGCGTGTCCCTGGTGGGAATAAGCACTGACGTTGTAGCAATCTTCCTCCATTTTTAAGCCAAATTCGGCCATCTCTGGTTTTGGATAGCGAACTGAATAAGTCTCTTCAAAACTAGGCAGGGCTGGGCCGAGGGTCGGCGAGGGGGTCTCGCTCACTGGAGTAGTACGATGCGATTTGATCTCAGGTGGAATCGGAGCGTGAAATTCGACGTCCGGGAATGGATCTAAGTTTTCTTCTAAGATCTCCGAAGAATCTTCTTGATATTGGGGTGACAGTAAATCAGTGAAGGACGAACCGTAGTTGCTCTGTAACAAAAAATGTGATCGATAATGAAGGCGTTGCTAAACCAGTAGGCGGTAGAGTACCGCCTAGCCAATGGTGGGCGTTGTTTCGGTATCATTGCATATGTAAGCCTACGTGTATTATATATTTAGAGGATGTATTACATTGTATATTTAGAAATATTAGATCTAAAGCTTATTGGCATTTGGTTACTATAATAAAAACGGCATAACAACTAGTTGATATAATTAAGTAACGCGATTGATCGCGGGGTAGGTAGTTGTAACCCAGATTAATGTAATTAATTAACATATCTGATGATATTACTGTTAGAAATACTCACGTGTGTCTGCAGCAGTAGCATGCTGGTAGAGTTGGACGTGAAAGCGTTTGGCGAGCGCGGCTCTATGGCGCTCGGCCCTGTAACAATCAAACATTTCGTTTGAGCCAAAATTTAATTTCAAAATATGTATATACCCCAACTGCTCCCAGACTAGTAATCTTTTTTAATCTAAATATTATTAGTTAGGTAGTATTATTTCACTTATGAAGTCATAACAAGCTAGTCAAAGTGAACGTGTGCCGGACAGAAAGAGCGCTGGGGCTGTGAGCAGGAGCGGGCTGGACGCGGACGGCGAGCTTTGAACTATCACGCTATACAGTCCATGCATCATTTATATTTACCCTCGGCGAACATACTTTGATTCTTCCTTCAACACAAGCACTCGTAATTGCCTAATCGATATATACTCTCGCGGACTCCACCGGTATCGCTCGCTACCCTTCTACGACCAACAGTGACGGCGAAAAAGAAAGGTCTCCTAATTTATACTGCAGTTTTAGCCGCCGAATATTAGCGTTTTGAATACATCGTGTCACGGTGCTTGATTCGCCACGCCCCGAAAATTGAATCCTATGTATACACCTTGCCCGTGATTATAATAGAAACGACGCTTACGACTATCCTGCGTAAATGATTTTAGCTTTTAAACACAGGCCAATAGAGTTTTCATTTGAAATGCTTGTATAAATTCATAATTTTTAGGGCGAAAAGGCGATGGATCCCTGGGGAGGTTATGAAATCAGTGGCATTTGCAGTTTCTATTATGTTAGGAACCATTAATTCTAGTCTTATTAAGTTATAAACAAAACACCCAAGCTTTTGTAACAAAAATTCAGGCTTTTGGCATAATGTTTAGGTAATGTTGGCCCTATAGTATATATTATACTAGCAAAAACATATACATCAATGTGGCCCTGATGTACATGTTTATGTAAGTATATTAACTGGCTCCAAAAAAAGCTTGGTGTAAGCCCGATGAGTCAAAAGGTGATGGATTATTTGTTTCCCGTCTCATCCGTTAATTAACTCATTTAATTTATCCGTTTGTGTATAAAACGTTTTTTTTCTAACTAGTGCGAAAAAGTGCACTTTGCGCAAAATTAGGTTCGATACTCGTGTAAAAACTTCTTTAAGACTCGGGTGATTGTCACCCTCGTTTCACTCGGGCTCCAACGTTTACCCTCGTCGAAAAAAAAAATGTTTTCTCTAGTATCAACATGTACTATTTTGTATTTACTTATACATTTGCCGTTATAGACCATGCTTGCGACTATGAAGGTTTTTGCGCCTCATGATTGTTATTTATGAACGTACAATAATTGTAATTGCTTCGTTGATAGAGTGTGCTCTTTGTATTAATTAGCTAAACTTTAAGTAATTTGAATCGCATGCTGACGTAACAAATAAAGTAACTATCTATGTATGTAGCCATTTCTTAAAGTAGTAAAGGAAAGTCGATGTGTTTTTGTGAACGATGAAGGAAAAGCACGCCGTAGCGTGGATGTTGCACACACAGCGAACATAGGCTTATTTGCTTTATTATTTATTAAAAACAAAAAAAAATATCCCTAGTTATTCCATTTGCCAACTATGATATTTTTTTCTAATAAAAACTGGAATACGAGTATATGTGTATTTTACACAGGGAAAAATATTCTTCTTTGCTAACCCAACCATGATCTTTTGACTTTTAGAGACATCAAGACTATATTCCACTATGATTAAATTTAAAATATGTATGTATCTATTTTATTGTACTGAATTTTTAGTGCAAAAGCAGGTACTATTAGTTTTACTTTGAAATGTTTTTGTATTTAGGTTAAAATATGTAAATATTTTACCTTATTTATCATTCAATGGTCGTTAGTTATCGATTAATTTATACTTATTGATTATTTAACCGAGGGCTGAAAGTCAGCCATTCCCGACGAGGTAGTGTAGTGCGAGTCGGAAATCGGTGACTGTTACCCGAGCTAACTCTAGTTTTCATTTCGAATACGAGGAAAGTAAAATAAGAGCAAGAATTAAGTTAAAAAGTGTCTATTATATTATGTCGATAAGAAACTAACTGACCAAAAACTAATCTTACCGCATTCGCTTGTTTACATTGGAGCATTGGAACTGAAGGTTTTAATCATAAGGTCATAATTCAAGTGTCATAATTCATTGAAATATATAAGAATCAGCTTATTTTCTGACAACGATTTTACTTTTTTCGGACCGCCACGCCATTTGATAAAAGTTGTAGATTTTAAGGTACATTTCTAATGAAACTTGCGGTATGAGGCTTTCCATGATAACTTGAGCTTTTTTCTAATTTCGTCAGGCATTAAGACCATTTTAGAATCGCTTAAGTAACCCATAATTATTAATTTCAAAATATAACTTGTTTACTTTCCAAGTGTTTTCAATAGTTGCGCGGAATCCAGCCTTTAACTTTTTTCTTGCAGCATAATTGTAATGATTGTCAAGCGATTGTCATATATTGCACAAAAAATTTCTTTCGCGCTTTCGGCTAATTAATGGGTGTCTTAAACAGCATTTAAGTTGTATCAAAAAATGCTAACTTTCATTTTCAACATTAAACGCTTGTTTTTGTAGGTATAAAGTAATTAAATTAGTTATATTTACATTGAATAGGAATGTCCTATAATAATGACTAGTACTCGAACCTAATATTTTATTAAAGCAAGTATTCAGTCAAGTTTGACTGTATAAGTTTCGGTCGTAGGTTGTACCTACGGAGACGTACCTAAGTAAAAAAAACTTCGTAGATTTATTTCTCCTTGTTACTGTAATACAGAACCAAGACGCTTAAAATTTTGAACTGAATTATCTAAAAATATAATTGAATTGACATATTCAATATACAGGGCGTCCCAAAACTTATGGGACAAAATGTTAGTAATTCTGCATTCATAGATACATTACACTATCTACTATATTTAAGATACTTCTCCTTCATGTCCCATAAGTTTGGGACGCCCTGTAAAATAATCGATTACTACGATACAAAAAATTCCAATCATTTAAGAGAAATAATTTTCGGCACTTGGTTCTACTTGGTGCTTACAAGGGGAGAACTTATAAGAACATACCTACCATTTTGCGGCCCTACGGTGGAAATGTATCAGTTTCCATCCGCTTAGTAAATAGATATATTGTTTATCTACTTTCCATGCAAGAGAAAAGAAAAATAAATGTCCTCGAAGATTTTTGTTGCCAGTCATCTGGCCCGAAAAGGTGAAGCGTATCACTGAGCCTGAATCTTGCTGCTGCAGCGCACACGGCAAATATTTTTATTCCTTCTTAAATTATCTTTGTTTGTGATGCTACTCTTGTCTGTTTATTTGTGTGTATTGTAGAAAGCGAATTATGTATTCGCTTAGCAAGTTACCTATCTTTCACAAACAGCGTCACATGAAAGAGTTTTATTAGTACGTATATTTTTATGTCAATTTCGCTATTTTCTGATTACAAAATAGATAAAATATTAGTTTGTTTATATAAAAGACGTTGTTTTATTTGAATTGTATTTTTTATTATTACCTTGTTATGTCTGAAATAAAATATTTTTGTTATATTATAATCAAAAATACGGACTAGCGTATGTAGCGCCTGACCTGACGTGTGCAACGAAACTAACATCTTCGACAAGATTTTTTTTTGATATCAATATTTTTTTAAATTAAAAACAATTAAACATCAACACATTCATAATGAAATCTAACAATAAAATTCTAATTGAAATAGATGACATATGCTTCTAAAAGTGACCAGGTCCTTCGACAAAAGAAAATAATCAACTGTTGGACATGGGCTTCGCCCAACCCCATCGTCCCACAGTGACGGGTTTTGCACGTAAAACCGTTGGCTGTTGGGGCGAATCGCGACCACGCACCGGAAGACGCATTGTGGGCAGAACCCCCCACAGGATGGACCGATGTCACGGGAATCCATTAGATGCGGGTGTTGCAAAAAAAATACGAAAAAATAATATTTATGCGTGGTTGGACTAAAAGTAAATATGACGATGTATAAAAATGACCACTTGCATAATTTCGTGCGTACATAATTTTGACAAAGTATAAAAATGACCACATGTATATTAGACCAAATATAAAGATGTTGCGACAATAGACTAAAAGTAAATATGACGATGTATAAAAATGTCCACTTGCATAATTTCGTGCGTATATAATTTTGGATGGATACGTATTCCATAAATGTATTTTTTATAATCCTGGACCTATGTAAAAAAAGTAGTCATTTTTATATTCCGAATTGATAAGACTTAGACATTTGTATTCTTTGATAGTAGTCATTTTTATATTCTGACTTGATAAGAAGTAGACATTTGTAATACTTTGATAGTAGTCATTTTTATATTCCGATTTGATAAGACATAGACATTTGTAATACTTTGATAGTAGTTATTTTTATATTCCGACTAGATAAGACTTAGACATTTTAATGTATTGGATTTCTAATACTCGGACCAATCTATATTTTAAAGGTAGCCATTTTTATACATCGTCATATACTTTTAGTCCAACGACGCATAAATCAAAATAATTTGATTTGTTCTTAGTTGAATAATATTTAACTATAACATAAATCTAAAATTAGGCCTTTGCGGCATGGAAGACGCTGGCAGCACATCCTCGCTGAATCATGGGGCTGATACCCTGAGCGAGGTAGCTGCCAGGTCTTCGGTCTGGCATTTCTGATATTGGTCAAAGATTTCAACTCGCATAAGTATTTCAACTACTGTCTACAGCTTTTGACGACCGATCTGGCCTAGTGCACCTAGTGCCTAGTGACCCTGCCTATCCCGATGGTCCCGGGTTCAAATCCCAGTCAGAGCATTTATTTGTGTGATGAGCACAGTTATTTGATCCCGAGTCATGGGTGTTTTCTATGTATTTAAATATTTAATATACCTATCTATCTACTATCCTACAATACAAGCCTTACTGAGCTTACCGTAGGACTAGGTGATTTGTGTCCGATTGTCCCGAAATATTTATTTATTTAGCTAGGAAACGTATGTTTATAATTAACCATGTTTTTTACGTAAATAATACCTGGTACCTAGTGTGGAAAGGAATTTACCTTTGTTACTCTGCAGTTTGTTGATTGTTCATATTCGGGAAACTAATGCTAATGCTAATAGTGCGACATCTTTTAGCCATCGAAAACATCACAAGACACAGCGGGCAATGTTAGAATAGAAAGGTAGTTAGCTTTCGCATAGCGATGACGGTACCTTGCTTCATGGCTTATGCCTGCGAGGAAATATAGATGGCGTTGCAATTGCTTCAAAAGCTGTATTGATTGGATACGTGCACGTACGTCATAGAGTTTCTATACTTAATAAAGGATAGTATCCTAACTTACGTCTGCTTATATACATGTAGTGTGTTTGCGGAAACGTTGCGCAGGTGACGTCTGCAGCCAGTAGTGACGAATACATGCGTCACGTATCGACTACCTCGCTGTAGCAAAATCCGCATTTCAAAGCAATAACTAACAGTTGTGAGTGTAACCAGAGTACTTTGGAGAATGCTCTAATTCCTTTAACGACTAATTTTAAGTTCCTTTGTTTATGAATAGTTTTAAGCGCCATTTTCCGTAAAACCGTCACTTTAGGATAACTATTTGTAGCAAATACATTGTATTCAATCTTAAGTGTTTAAAATGGCTTAATTGGAAGGATTAAGTTATGTCTTAATTACAAAGCTTTTTTATATAAACTAATAAGTGTGCACAGAACACGTGAATGTGATATTTTATTGTGCATTTTAAGTGAATGATGCTCCCTGTCACATCGGTTTTGTGCATCGGTCCTGCACTGTACTATTTTCATAATGAACAAAGTTAAATGATCGGTATAGGTATTAAAAATACAATCAGGACTAAAAATATTGCTGCTATAAATGAAGTGAAGCCTCAAGTCTAAGGTACCAGCCACTTTTGATGTACCTTGCAACACGTCTACGTAAACCGATTAAAACGTATAAGACGACCTTCGATATAAAGGATTAGCTTAAATACATAATTGGTTCGAGTAGCGGAGCGCCGTCAAGTCATTATGGCTGCCGATTATTTACCTTTAGGTTTGTTATGTTTTGTGAATGGCTATTGTTAAATGTTAAGACATTTTATTTTGTGTAATTTAATTCTAAAGGGTTTATCAGCTGTGTGGCGACACGTGGGCGGGCGGAGCGGGGGTCGCGCGCCGTGACGTCAGCGTCGAACGTCACACCCCCTTTATCGCTGCCGTGCCGTATTTAAGTAGACTTTCCCTCATTTTCACGCGCGCTAAGGAAGCCTTTTACAAAAATATATAGCAGCGGCAGTCGATGGACTGCGGTTTGTCTGCCGTCAGATTTATTCGACTTTAAAAGTTGTCTTCTCTATTATTGGCAGACTTTCTCAAATCCTATTGACTATTCTGAACATATTAGGTGCTACGGGGTTGTACTAACATTCATACAATAACAGGCTTGATCTAATTAATTTGTTATTCTAATACAATACCTAACTTTTAATCTAATAATTACCGATCAAAAACTACTGGTCAGGTTGATTTAATTTAAATGATATAGGTATGTTGTAAATAAAATTTTGTTACTGACTTAAGAAATTGTCTGCTTGAGGATCTTTTATCGAAGTCAATAAAAATGTTACGAATAATATTTTTTTTGTGATTTTCTTTACGTAGGTTCGTTTTTTCGTTTTTGTTCGTTTAATGTGTGTAAATATAAATTGTTTACAGATGCGATTAATAAAAAAATGTTGTAAAATTTTAGATCATCCTAAACCTTGACCAACCTTGAACCTTGGTACTTAATGTTGCCAATCGAAACAACAATTATAATTTCACCTGCATCAATTTGAGATAGATAACAACAATTTAAAGTTAGTGTCTATCGTGCTATCGAGTGTTGAACTCAAGAACTTGAATACGGGAGTGGTTGTAGTGACGTCAGAGGCGCGTAACGATCGCCGCAGTTACTGTAATACGGTCGTTTTAGAAGGCTCTTGCTTGCCTAGCTCTAGTAAAATTGGCATTGCTTGGACGCTATGGGTTGATGGCCGAAGACTATAAATCACAAAAACATATGGCTCAATAAAAAAGGTCAATAAAAAAGGAATAAAATGTAAGAAATCTCATTTACCTTCATATTTTCGCCATTACGCAATTTTGAAAATAGTTGTCATTGTATACACAATTTGTTACTTACATTCTTGTTAATTTCAGATATAAAATAATTAACTATACTACCATGACGGAATGTAAATAACATTTGTCATGCGTTCTGACATTTTTTTTACTTAGAAATTAAGTTGTCAATCAGCTATATTTGTTTACCTTTTTTTTCTACTGAACCTGAATATAGAGTATACAATAAATAACATTCACATCCACAATAGTCCAAACGCGTTTTAAATAACCGTCCGTCGAATTCATTGAAAAAAAATGAAAATATTATTAAAAGCAGTTTCTCCAAGAAAGGCAATAAAAAAATAAAACTCTATTTGATGGCAGAGCTGTGTCAGATTTTAAAGATTCTTGTAACTTGATAGAATTAGTTTTATTTTGTAATTTACTATCATGAAAGAAAATTAACATTTCACTACACCTTCACGGAAAAGCGTTCTTTATATTAAATTAAACTTCCGGTTTGTTCTTTAACGTTACCTATTTATCAAGCAGAATCGACTTTCACGCGATCTAAGCGATGATTTTGAATTCTGTTTTAAAATCAGTAAGTTCAATGGTTGTTTAATATTTAGCAACTGTTAGGTAGGTTATGACTGAAAATAAATAATTATGCTTGCTCAGAGAAAGCCCAAGAGGTGGACTAAAACGTACACCTCATGTAATAAGTAAATTCAACATAATTATGGTATTGTATAAAATTTATCGGCTTCCTAGTCTATTTGATAACGGCTCTACCTATGAAGCAGGGTTCAAATTCTGGCAAATGCATTTATTGGTGTGTTTATCATGAATATATCTTGAGTTATGGATGAGGTCTATACATATATGTATTTAAGTATTTACATGCATCTCTGTGTTATATGTAAGTACCGTCATATACAACATGTCTTGTTAAGCTTATACTGTAGGACTTATGGTCCATTTGTGTACATACGTTTGTACTAATAACAAACAAGGGTCTTCGGTAAGAATCCAAATATTACGAATTAGAATACAGTTACATACATTTCAGCCGTATGCAGTCCGCTGCTGGACATAGGCCTCCCACACATATGACTTATATCATCATGGGGGTAGTTGCCATAGTCGCCACGCTTGGCAGGCGGGTTGGCGACCGCAGTAGCTCTAGATTGGGTTTCGACGGACGCTGCTGCCCGTCCGTAGGATTTTTTCCTTTGTCGCCTCTTACGACAACCGCGGGAGGAGATGGGGTGGTGCTATTCTAATCAGCCGGCATCACACGGCACAGACACGGTAAAATACAGTTAATATAACAGTATTTACGTGGAGTCTAGGCTGTTTTACCAATGTGTACGATGTGTAGGTAGCGGGTCGGTAAAGCAAGGGCGTCCTTGAAACAGAGCGCGGCGGGCGGATCGATGCGTGACGTCACAGCGCGTGACGTCACAGGCGCTCGATGCCGGGCCGGGGCCGCCGGTGCGCCCTCGCCACCCCTCGAGCTCACGAAACGATACTGAATGGACACGATGCTCCACTACACTTCAAACTTCACCTTTGTTTTGTAGGCGTTGTCGACGGAATCGTTTTTTATTAAGTAAATATTTTGGGATAAGGCTTATGATGTAGGTGCTAGACAAAACCCGGAAAAGGGAGAAAAAAAACCCGGAACGTAGGCAGGGCAGTACCATCGGAGGTACTTAAAATATCATAACAATAATCCGCTCCTACTCGCGAGAATTTCGCATCAAAAGTATGATATTAAAGAGAATCAAAACATTTGTATACATTTCGCCAACTCACTAAAACACTAAAAACACTTACTTCTTCCATGGCTCAAGCCTTTGAAAATATATAATTAATTTAGTGTTTACTCGTAATTTCGCATAAAACATTTCTTTTAGCGTTACAACAATCAATAAGAAATACAAAAAGTTCCAAGAAAGAATTTTGATTCTGATTTAAAGGAACACAGGTGCAGAGCTAAGTAGCAGATTTGGTAGAATAAAATACGTTGTCTTACTACGGTTGCCGTGACAACGATTTACTCATAAAACAAAACGGATTATATCGACAATAATATATATTACCTCTGTCCAAAAAAGCACAACGTGTAAAACTACCCAAATATAAACTATTTAAAAGTTCTGGTACTTGCAAACGAATACCTAAAATAAATACATGACAAATGTTGATGTGCCTTTACCGGCATTCGAACATGAATCTGCTAGCTGGTTGTATTTGTAGTCATCCAATTAATTTGCGTTCCTGATATAATAATTCCTTGCAATTGTAATAGTTATTTGTTATACAAGCGAGCAAAGTTAGTTTACCTGCTCTTGCTGATATTGAGACCTAAGCTAGCGAAAAAAAATATTTTAAAAACTTAACTAATTAATGAATAATTTTATTTATATTGTGATTAGTTACATTAGATATCTAATTTCGTGTAAGACACCTGATTTCTGTTCGATGCCATACGCTAATTTAGTGTATCCGTAAATTGTGTACTCGTATTTATTAGGTATATGTGCTTTTTCACGTAAATAAAACAAGATTGTTCCATTTTCGAATTTTCCTACTAAAGACACGCTTCTTGGTTATTTAGGCTTAAACACATTCTTTACTAAGTAAGTCTCGGGGCGTCGCTGTAGATTGCCTTCCTAGCCACCCCCGCGACTACCTTAGTATTTTTAGACTGTGACGCAATCGGACCTCTATTACGGCAGACGGCTGGAAATGGAGTCCTAAATAAAGATTGAAATCGACTAGAGGAACGGTAATACTGCATGTAATCTATCAGTCTAAAAACGTATTCGTTCAGGTGATGCCATCATTGCCATCAATCATAATTGGAATCAAGTAATTAAAAAGCCTTGTCGCCTGCCATCTGAGCTTTTGATTTTCAGGAATATTTATAATCAGCAAAGATTATTGACTTTTGTCTAATGAAGCTACAAATTATAATATTAAACCTACTACTAACCCTGTTAAAAGTTGATTAGACGCAATTAAATAATCCGAGTGACGCGATAACTTTACAAGAGTTGTAACTGAATATACTGTGACGTCCGTTACGTCAGATTAGAAGTATAATGACCGGGATACAAGGATCCGTGGCGGATGACGCGTCCCCGTGAGGTGGCTGCGAGATGGGAACCGTCGTCGTGACGCGAGCAGCCTGCGGGCGGGGACCCGCGCGGGACGGGGTTGTGACGCGCCCGGGGTTGCGGCGCGTGACGTCAGTCCAGCTGGTGATAGCGTGCTTTATCGGTGTCTACTAATAATAAATACTTAAAACAAACTTATTTCAGCTTATCCTATCGCTGACTTATTTATTTTGATATTCTTAATCTGTCCGATTTGCAATGCATTTTTAACCAGTGCGAAACTAGACTTGACCAATTTAACTTCAAGGCTGTGCTATAAACGTACAATTCAACGTTAATCTATTGACTGCAGATAACTTAATCGAGCAACATAACTGCATAATTAAGAATTAAATTTAGCCGTCGTACCAGCTACGGAAAAATTGCAATGAATAAAAAATAAGCTAGTTATTACTCGTGTGTTTTAGCAGAAGATTGAGATCACGCATAATATTGACGGCAATTTGCAGTCGCATCTCGGCAGGTGCAGCCGGTTGCGACAACGATTGGGCAAGGCTGAGAGGCCGACAGGGTCCTTCTATAATGTACAGGCATTATTGCCTATACAGCCGGCGGTCTTCCACCGCACTCCGCGCGTCAACCATCAGAATGCGGGCCTGTCTAAAACGCTATAAACCTAGATAGCGACTTGCAACCACACACGCCGCCGAAGCTTAGTAATTACTTGAACACTACGTGTTAAACAATAAGCTGCTTCGTAACTAAGTGGAATGCATATTGAGTATGTGATGTTATGATTGTTGCGACACGCGGTCAGCGGGCACTATAGCATAATGTATGCCAGAGGCGGTGGATCTCCGACCGGTCTCGCTGGGTGCTGTCGAAATGTTCATAGATTTCATCACGGCTTGTTCGCTTACAATATTTATGTTATAAGCAAATATTACAAAAAAAGTGTAGCATTATTATTAGCCTTATGTGAACTACCTAAATATGAGCGCGCAAAGATACTACTTACCTATATAAATACAAATAAGGATATAGTTTCTCTAAAAATATTTCTCATTTTAATTGCAAATCCAAATGTTCATTCTTTGTTTAGTTAATGACGATAGTAACTCTAAATTAATATAATCACAATCATCCATTATGAGATTTATGAGTAAACAAAATCAAAATGTTTTATATTATGAACAATGTTAATAGTACAAATAATAATATAACTATATTAACGGTATTGTTAGAAATTATCATAACAAAAATGGTATCAATATATAGAATAGACTAAATTTCAAATACGGATATAAATATATTGTTTAATGGTTAGAAATGAAAAAATGGAAACGTTTTTAATGTGTAAAAAACTACAATATAACACGACCCTATGTGTCCTGAGCTTTGAAACCCGGTGTTACAGGACCCACTAAATGTAGACACTTTGCCTATACCGCGTCGTTTAAATTTTACTCTAAAACTGTAATTATAGTCTATTGAACTGGTTATAATTAAATATATGCAAAAATGCTAAATAGTTTGTACATTTTCTGATCGCAGTCTACGCACAGACTAAACAAGTTTGGATCAGGTATACTAATCATACCTACTTACTTATAAAAAAGCTATGGTTATATATGTACTTTATTACATATAGACTTAAATAGCGATAATATTATTATTGACTTGAAGGACTTGTGATATCAAAAATACCTACATAAACCTTCTAAGGTGACGACTATATTAGGACCCAATCTTTGTTTATTGTTTGTTATGCTCATTTAGTACTTATTCTTATTTTAATATAATGTATTAAACAAACGGTTGTTAAATGTTACAAGCAAAGTACTATAATTACCAAGAATAACGTTTTGTAAATAATCAGTAGGTCACAAACATTAAGAACCCCTTACGATTAAACTTATGGTGACAATTATATGTACCTATATATAAATATTTACCCGATATTGACGAAAGTTTACACGAAAGTTCACGCACACAGTGTTTCTAAAAGAAGGAGGTTATCTGAGTTTTTTTAAATATACATAATATGCATGTATATTTAAAAAAACCTGACCCGTTGTTTATGTCAATATTTAAGTTTTTCTTACGCGTTTTGGGTATCCATGGGCAACGTAAGATAAAGCAACAAAAACAAAATAAATCGGTCAAAACCGTAAACTCATACTGCCTACTTAAGTTTAAAAACAAGTTTGTGAACATTCATTATTTTTAAATATCGCGACCACTTTAATGATCTATGATTACTACGAATTAGTAAGTATTTTTTCATAAATAATAAGGATTTATGCAAGCAAGTACTTTATTTACTGATCCATCATGAATATACGTTAATACTTTAATGTAACTAATTCTTCATGAAACACAGCGCCTAAGCTTTGATAAAAGCTTCAAAGATGAAAATTAAAATTAATGAAATTATATAACAATGACTTTTGTTTCGGTTTATGTTACTTAATGAATACATATAAATATGCTTATTACGAAACTCAGGTAGGAGTCTGTTAATTTATGTACCTTCCTGTAACTGTAATAATTATAATATAAGATACGAGACTAAATATTATTTACAAAGATTTACTTGACCAAAACATATAAAATATTAGCTGTGGGATCGCAGATGTGCTTAAAATTCTAAATTTGTTGAAAATGGAAAAGGATACATGCATAAAATTAAATAACTTACCAAAGTAAAAAACTTAAATTAAATTAAAATAAAAAAACTTAAAAGGGGGTACGTACGTGTGTTTTGGAATTGTCTAAGGGCACAGTGTTTGCTGGAGGGCGTCAGCAGCGCACTTCGCATTCTAGCCGATGGCCATCATCACGACAGTTCCGCACAGAGTCTACAACACCCAGAGGTTCTACACAACGAAAGCGAAAATAAACACAGAAGTGGAGGGACGCGGTGGTGGGCGCTGACCTGGCGCTGGCTTGTCGCCGTGGCGGTCGCGGTCGGGGTCCAGAGCGGCGCGCGGCTCCAGGGTCAGGCCGAAGCACGCGCCTGACAGTCCCAGCTCACTCAGCAGGATCCTCATGCGGCCGGGCACATCCCACTCACTGCACGCGCACTCACTCACTCAGTCTGTCGGAAGTATGCGAATCGCAAGAGGGCGCGCGGAGATACGCGCTGGCGAACGGGCGGTGCGTTACTGAGGCCGCCGCCGCCGAGGCTGGCGGCTATATCGCGCCGCCTGACGTCACGGCGGGGACGTCACGCCGGCGACGTCACTAACGGTACCTCCCACGGGCCGCCCGCCGCCGCGCCGCCCGCCCGAGCCTGCGCTAACGGCACCGCGTGTGCACGAAGCTTTCAGAGGCCCGCCGCCCGCTCCTGCACCCGCACACGTTTCCCACGGCCAGGCGCACGCCCCTCGCCTTTTTTCACGTGGATAACATTAATCGATTTTTATTTTCCAACTAATTTCGTCATTGTATGCCAATTTGGTGTGGCACATTGGGAAACGTTTGGTGTTTGGCTCAGTTTATCACGTTTTGTTGTAAAATAAACCATATATTACGTTTTTTTCAGTTTAAGGTTTCTTTGCTCACGCTAGTACACAATGTTTCATTATATAACATCATTAGACATAAGGACATAACACACTACGTTGTAATGTAACGTTGTAGACGTACACGTGCGAGAGCAAAGATTTTAATTCAACTAAAAAGTGATTAACTTATTAAAGTCAGAAGTTTTCTTCTATTTCATTTAAGCCACCTATATAAATTACAAACTAACCCATGAACTTATATTATAAGTAATATAATATAGAGTAGAAGCTTTATATTATATTAGTATAATAGAGCTTTAATAAAATTTAAAATAAATGTAATTAATGTATGCAGTCAAAAATTTGCTTCTAAGATTTTCTTTATTATAAATTGAAAATATACGACATATACTTAAGAAAAAGTGACGAGAATCTCCGGCGTTTTTGCTCGCGACATTCGCTTTTTAGGGAGTTGACAAGCAATGTAAGGAGAACACTTCGTTTTCAGTACAACAATTATCACTGAATTTATCACCTTTACCTCGTTTCCAATTTAACACACGAAATAATCACAAGTAGCTAAATTGATTAATGCTTTATAAACATGTAGTATTTTTTTTTGTTATATAATAGTAGTTAATTGGTACTTGACATGTGAAATTATTATGTTTAAATATGCATCATCAATAAAATATCTGAATATGAATAAAAATATCCTCGCCAACAGAGACGCCCGTAAAATCGTTTTCTTAATATGGATAAAATAACTGAGTAAACAATAATAATTATGTGATAGTTATAGAACAGTTAAAAATACTTTAGTAATACCTGCCTACTATGTATGTGTAGTTAGATTACAAATATGGACTTTACGCATTTTTTTTCTATGTAATAATACTAGCGGAAGATAGAGACAGTGTGATTCTCTTAATTAATCGCTATATGTATCATTCATTTTTACTTGTGAAGAATTTCTTATGATTTTATTAACATGAGGATAGCATGAGAGAATGTAAGCAAAATTAATCGCGGGGTTCCTTTAATTACAACTATTATAAGCTTTTGTTTTGTACTTGTACATAATATCAAAGTAATATATAATAATATAACATTACTAGGCAAGAATAGCTTATAATAAATTTCAATTTCTAACTATTTCATTTATTTCAAGTACCATAGCCTCTTATTAGACTTCTTAGTTAGTATTTAACACTTAAATATTTAATTAAAACATGGTTAGTACATCAATTACATTTAATTTACAAAAAAAAATAAGCACATACCTTACTTCTTAGTAATTAAGTAAAAAAAGAAAAAAAAAAAACAATTGCATCGCTCGAGACTCAAACTCGCAACTCGGGAAACATGCCCGCTATCAACTGAGCTACAGAGGCACCCCTGATTGCTGCGAATTTCTCCGTCATATCCTTATTCCACCTAGGAGGCGCCTAATGACATGTACCATAAATGTGTTAATGATTTTCACCGGAGTTTTAGTTCATCTTGAGAATTCACGGATACCGAGTCGCGAGTTCGAGTCTCGCCTGAGGCAGTTGATTTTTCAATTTTCCCATTATTTATGAGAATTACAAGTTATATAATTTTATTTTGTTTATTACTAATAGAAACAAATACAATTGTTTTGTCAAGGGTTTTTATGTGATACACCGTGTCAAATTGACTGTTTACAGAATCTGGTTCCCAGAACCCAATCCCACAATTTACTACCAGTATCTTCATGACCAAATTTCTGTCACAACAGTTAATATACAATAAACAATTGTAAGACAATTAAGTCGATTGCTCAGTAAGAAATTGTGTTCTACTGTTTATTATTATCTGCCCAATGTGAAATCTCTGACGTAGGTAAATTTTACCTAGTCAAAACGGGAAATAAACAGAATATGGAAAACGGAGTACTTCATTTTGTTCAGTACGCTAACAACCGATCCATTTTAATGACATATGGTCACCGTATAATTACTATAAAGGATTTTTTGGTAATACTTATCATTAGTATAATTATTTATTTGTGTATCGCCTCTACCAGGAGCTTAGCAATTTTATTATGCAACTGCAATAGACTACAGTGCCTCTTACGAGTGCGCCCTATTAATACATCTCTATTTCCATCTGTCTGTTTATGGTTTTGGTGCTCATGAACGAACAATTGGGTTAAGCTTTGTTTTTGCTAAACGAACATATTTTAAATAAAGAATTTCCGTATGCGATTGTAGTAATTTTTATAAAATACTTTCAGAGTGTGTTAAAAATAAAAAATAAATAGATAAAATTAGGAGGAGAAAAAACACTAACAGAAATGAAATGAAATGTGAAATGTACAAAAAAGTGAAAGTGAAATGTACAAAAAATAAAGAACTATTTGGACTTAGGTCTATTTTCAATATCTAGTTTCGCTAAAGATGCATTTTTATCAATGATTTAATTAATAATAGTCGTATAGTAGATATTAACCTTGAGGTCATTATATTATTTGCACTGTGACTCAATTTGGAATGTAATAAAATACCTACACACGAGTACCTTGCAATCTCATCTCGCGAATTATTAATTTATTCGTCTAGTAAGTGGGTTTCTATATGTGGGTTTGTATAAGTTATCCATTACTCGGAAATTAAAACTTAAATACAGTGTACGTATAACATATTAAATATGAATAAATTTATAACTAAAATAGAATAAACTAATAAGGAATGTACATAAAACTTAGTACCCATTAACTAAATTTCCGAACCTACATTGTATTAAATAGGAAAGTTTCGTTTTTTAAACCATTTTATTTATAATAACTATTTTTTGTTTATATCGTTTTAAATGTTGTTCAATGATTACACATTGAATAAAAAATACTACAAACTTTACGCGAGGAATTAATATTTTACAAAATATATACGAGGCATTCCTTTTCATATTAGTTAGATTAATTCATGAAGCGTGTGTTAAGAAACGAACTTTAATGTTTATATACTTATTTGTACGATTTTATTGGAATTATTTAAAAAGATTATTTATATTTTACATTTTGTGGGATTTTCTGTCTGCACCTTTATTAAATTATTACAATTAAATCCGTAGAGTTAAATAATTATGCTATTATAAATTATTTCTAAATTTGTAATTTTTCTATAAAACAAAATAAAATTACTGGAGTAGATATTATTGCATATGAAGTAGCAAAAGACGTTTTTGTCAAATTTAACTTATGTTAAATTATGTTAAATATTGTATTTACTTATGTTAATTTTAATTATTTAACATACATAAAAAGCAACTGCCAAACCTTCTGTTGTACAGCCTTTTCTAGTTTGCTTAATTTTTCACTTACCTAGAAAAAGTGGATTGTTGTAATTTTCTCAAAGATTCTATTTACCTCTTTAAAAAGTCTTTCGTACGTCTATAAGAGCTTCGGTTTAATATTGTACAATTGCAGGTTTCGGCCATTTTACTGATTAAAATTGTATCGATATGAATTTGATGTGGTTTTACGAACCGTCGCAAAGACGAATGCACCGATGACGCATGCAGGCGACGCGGACAGCGGCGCGCCCGCGACGCATCCCGGCCCCATTCGGCCAGACCAGCTTCCGCATTGACTGCGCCCGTCGCGGGACACACATAGGGCGGATAAAACCAGCCAAGTAGTGATCTCATATATAAGTTAACCGGCAAATAAAGCTAGCTAACAGGGCTATAAGTGAGATTTGAAAAATAATATTGAAACAGTATTTGTTAAATAGCAACAACAAACTACGGTGAAACAGGATGTCTGCAACCCGCAAATTGTACATGTAAGTAAAGTGCATATGCATATTAGTAAAATTGAGGAATAACTATTTGCATGACTGGTTTTGGTCAATCTGCTTGTTGACAACGTTTTGTAGTAAGGTTTTCAATTGAAATTCAGGCTTAAATCTACTAAAAATGAGTCAAATTCGTTAACTTGTTTAGTTTATGTTTGTTTACTGAGCTTACCGTAGGACTAGGTCAATTTGTGTAAGATTGTCCCGAAATATTTATTTATTTTATTTTATTTTATTTTATATATTGTCAGTTATAAAAACGCAAATTAGACTTTGGATAAAAAGAAATAAAAATTGTGTGGTATTGTTCGTAAACAGGTTATTTAATTTAACTATCTGATTTATAAATAACCCACTATGTTTTTAATATCTACGTGTGGTTTAATAAATTGTTTAGATAAGAAATACAGGAGAACTTTATTGTAATGTGAACTTAATCAATCGTTTTTCGTACAAACTGCTTATAGAAAATTATTATTAACTTGAAGTACAATTTTAATTATTTTGATCATAGAGGTGTCATTCAACGTTATTAATGTTGAAGTGTACAAAATCAATGTGTCCGATTTAAGCACGATTCAATTGATTGAGATGTAATACTACCCTAATGGTTCAATAATAAATAAACTACAGTAAATATATACAGATATTGAGCGATAATAAAAAAATACATTTAGATATGTTTGTATGAAGCTATATGATAAAAACATTTCCAGCCCATATGAATAAAGCGTACTAAGATAAAGTTAATGAATAGCAGTAGTTGATGCCCGGTAGCACAACATTCATAGGATTTATTGCCGCAATAAGTCTTATGTTGTCATTTGTATCTTAGGCAATCAGAAAGTGACGGAAACTTTTCGACGGAGCATTATTGCTAACCAATGCGTCTGCCACGAAATATTTGTAATTCGCCCTTTTTTAACTATGACACAGCAAATTAAGACAAAGCGAAATTTCAAGTTTACTACGCAGCCAATATCAACCTATATTAGTTTACTTTTCATTTGAGGTAAAAGGCGACATATCATATATATTAGCTGGACTTTCGTTGTACGAGATTAAATATAAAAATTGTATACACACAAGTAAACAATTTAAAAAAATGGGACAGATTTACACAAATCGACCCAGTCCTAGTAAGCTCAATAAGGCTTGTATTGTAGGTACTGATGACCATAAACACACAAATAAATGGAAAGGGCAAGGGTTTGAATCCACTACCTCCAGCTTTGTGAAAAGCTTCACTATGGACTAGGACTGGAAGATATTAAAATTATAGCCGTATACAATAGTCGTTCATACACAAAATTTATCATAAATACTTTTCAAGCAAACAAGTATTCCATCTATTTTAAGAAAATTAAAAAACATGTCATCGAAAAAAGTAATACAATTCTTAGTAATACCGTTAGTTAGTAAGCCTATTAAAAACAGTCATTCTGAGACATACAGCTAATAAAAAAAAATACGATCAGAATTACGAGGCAGGTGCAGCAGGGGGTAGTTGTCACCGCGCAGTGTCTGCGGCGCGCAGGCGCATATATTTGCGGCTGTTACGATTGGTCGCATGCCCCAGTACTATTTGTTGCTCCCGCAGCGGGCAAGCGTCCAGTTATTCTAATTTTACTTATAATCGATGCCATCGCTTCGTCGTCTCACCGACAAAAGACGTGTCAAAGTTGAATATTGATGTGTAAGTGAAATTGGAAGAACGCTATAAGATTCCCTTCTTTTCTTAAGGCCTGCATTCTAGAAGCAGATCTTGTTTAAATAATAATAATAACTTAGAAGTTACTCCAAAGACTTAAAATGTGGGTACATATTCAAATTGTATCCCCCATGGAATTGTGGGGGCTTAGCGGTAAGGCGAACAGCTTGCAAAATGGGCAGCATGCCCAGAACCCAGAAGCCTGGCTATGTTGCCAGTGTATTTTTTTTTGAACCTTATGTATTAAAAACATATCGCGAGGTAACCAATTTAAACTCAGTTGCATACTTCACATAATAATATGGACGTACAGGAAATAATATTGGACAACTTTTAATTCAAATATTATTCATTACGTGGGTTTCGTAAATCGTGGAAGTTCTCGATGGTTCTAGTAGCTTATATGCCCCTAGAATGTGCTAGCAGATAACTTGGCTATTGTATGGCAGGGTCAATAATATTACATTCCTTTCTTTTTGTATCTCCTATGGTCTATTATTTTTTCTTTGTTATCTGGTACACAGGACTATACAGTTCTAAGTTATTTCGATTAAAAACGTTTTTGCATCAGCTGGTCATTTCAGAGATTAATTCTTTTGCAAATCTCTTAAGTGTACCTATTGAGTGAAGAGCCATACCTATTGCACAAGATACGTTAGCGTTTTTCATTTCTCTGTATAATAATCATATATTGAAATAGATGACATATACTTAAGAGATGATCAACATTAGTTTCAAGCACAAGATTAACAATTGAATTCTAAAATAAATATAGTAAATAATAGTGAACAATGAGATGGCCATGTTCTAAGGCCAAAATAATCGATAAGAATCGATTAACAATAATATTATATAAACATATTTGATATGATTGATATATAAATTAAATAAATAATCTTAGTTCGAGTTGACATTTCATAACCCTATTTTACACATATTGTGATTATTATATAATAATATTATTTTATACATTATACACAAATAAGTTTACGCTTATGTAATATTGGCATAGTTTGAGTAGTCTTGAAGTTTCACCAAGCTCATGCCTACTTAATATTACGTGAAATAGTCAACATTAATAGCCAACTCAGATAAGAATGAAGGAAGGATGTAGCTGCGAATTATCATAATGGAATTGTACGAACATTTTATCGTTATCTAATTTATCATTGATTAATGTTACACATAATGTGAAATTTCGTTTTTACAGAATAAAATATCGTCACTAGTTTGAAAAATACTCTGTAAATCAAAAGCAAAATGTCGTAACTGCGTGTGGAATGCATACAGAGTTACTGCTTTTAAGCTTGGAGTAGCAGTGTGAGATGCGAGACTTTTTCAAAGTACTGACGATTATGTTACAGAAGTATATATACCTAAATATACCTAGGTAATAGTAATACATAAAATACGAGTGATCGGTTTAAGGACTAAATTGGTATATAGATTTATATGGCATGTAGATTTTTGGAACGACCGCTTCTTGTTCTTGTGGACAAAACTTATGAAGAAAATTAGTTTTTGACACCACCAGCTTTTCACAGCACCAAGAATTACTTTTCTTCCCCGCTAGGAGGGAACAAAATGGCACTTTTCTGTTCTTGGACATTTGTTTTTTTTTCAGCCAGTGTGTCGAATCGATTCTTTTCACAATCGTCGCTATTCTGCCTCTTTCTATCAGTGAAATTAATTGCGTGGTAGAAAGAGACGAATAGCTTGATCAATCTCAAAAGATAATTTACCTAAACAATGTAAATAATTGACATAAATTACAAACATAAATAAAACCTAAAAATAAATCGTTTCGGTAAAGCTGTGTCACTCGCACTTAAAACAAATTCAATGTGAAATAAAAATCAATGTAAGTGTTGGCCCTAAAATAAGTGTCCACATTGAATTATTTTCTTCAAAAATGTGGTTATATGTCACACGGTAGCAAATTTTATTCTACCTCCGGCTTTACCACTTGAATCCCTCACGACGCTCAGGCATCTATTTTAAAATCTCCCTCTGCGCTCGGAATCCTATTGTAGATGATTTCCCTTCGTTTAGTTCCCTTGTGACACAATCTAATATTCTTATTTTCCTAAAGTAATACCACTTGTTAGACAATTTAGACAGAGATAATTGTAATTTTGATCAGTAGGTACGGTCAGGGACTTTAATTGTTGAGCCTTTTAGGGTTCACTTTACGTTGGGCATTCATAGAGTTAGTATTAAACAAAAGAAAATAGCTTGAACCGTAAGTGGCTCAACAATTAAAGTCGGTGACTGTACTTGATGTTTGTAAATAAGTTTATTATTTAAGTTTTTAATTAATGAGAGGATACTTATGAGTTTGAAGTGTAGTGTCTAAATATAATTGTCAATTTGGTTGTGTTAACAGTCGATTACCTACAAAGTGAAGTTGCCTGAATAGTTATTACTATACAGAAACTATGCAGTTAATGAAGTAGGTAAATTGACTTATGATAGTTTGTAAGAACGTTAGCGGCATCCAATACTCGATAGGTTGATATGAACTGGATAGAGGATAATCCCGAAGAATACTTAGGGCTTAAATCTTACTAGTTATAAGTTTTAATAAAAAAGAAAAAAAGAGATAAAAGATATTTATTTTTCAATTTAGGCACATTACATGTACTTATCAACGTCAAAGAACAATCTACAGTAGTCGTAACCCTGAACCTCTGACCCGAGAAGAGACCGGCAAAAAACTACGGAGGGACTTATTTTTTTCAAAACAGTGATACATCAAATCTTAAAGTAGGTAAGTATGAATTATGCGTAGTCCCAAAAGAAAACATATCAAACAGTTTATTACAGGATATAACTATAAAATACTAAAATATAAAAGTAAAAATAATAATGTATAAACAAATTTAATTTCACAATAATATTCACTTATAACTTATTAAGTCTTAAGATTTTAGCTATGCATCAAGTTGACAAATTATGCAAATAGGCATTTAGGTATGTCTGTCTATGCTAATATTAAAACCTGATTGTTTTTGTTACACAACTGCGATTTTTTTATTGACAAGTTTTCTAATTCCTGATCGGACTGTCTTCTAATTACACTGTACTTAACGGTTTACTATTTGAAATAATTAAATAATTTGCCGTGTGATGCCGGCTGACTGGAATAGCACCACCCCATTTACTCCCGCGGGTGTCGTAAGAGGCGACAAAGGGAAAAATCCTACGGACGGGCAGCAGCGTCCGTCGAAACCCATTCTACAGCTACTGCGGTCGCCAACCCGCCTGCCAAGCGTGGCGACTATGGCAACTACCCCCAAGATGATACAAGTCATATTGGTGGGAGGCCTATGTCCAGCAGTGGACTGCGTACGGCTGAAATGTATGTATGTATGTAGGTATTTCACAGTTTAAATACTAATGTTTCGGCGAAAAAAAATTTAGCAAATGATTAGCTCCCAAACTAACCCTTATTTTTATATAGGAGAAATGTTGTTTTCCAACTAAACGTTTTGCACTGATTTAATTCACAACTGATGATTTGATAAATTATGATTATGCATATTAGTTACTAATATGTATTTTTATACCGATTGATTTGTTTGTTATGTCAATTATGTTTTCATTAAATGTATTGATTAGCATACTGTTATTTAGCAACATATTGAAAGCCAGTCTTATGCCACTATAAGATCCAACTAGGTTTGTGAGAACGCAGGGCTCAAATTGCTGTTCGATTGTATTTCAGTATGTGGGTACAGTCTAGGGGCAAACACCGTAAGGTTATCCTATTTTGAAAAGGTTGAAATCCATTTCATTAACTAGGAACAATTGGTGGCTGGCCTTGGTATTTATTGTAATCTATTGTTCTGCCAGCTGTTTATCTTCTGCGGGGTCGCAGTTCTAGCTTAACCTAACCTACTCTTCTACCAGCTGTTTATCTTCGGAGGGGTCGCAGTTCTAACCTAACCTACTGTTCTGCTATGCCAGCTATCTTCAGAGGGGTCGCAGTTGTAACCTAACCTACTGTTCTGCCAGCTGCTTATTTTCTGAGGGGTCGCAGTTCTAACTTAACCTACTGTTCTGCCAGCTGCTTATTTTCTGAAGGGTCGCAGTTGTAACCTAACCTACTGTTCTGCCAGCTGCTTATTTTCTGAGGGGTCGCAGTTCTAACTTAACCTAACTTACTGTTCGCCAGCTGTTTATCTTCTGAGGGTCGTAGGTCGTAGTTCTAACCTAGATTAGGTGCCTGTCACCTGGTGTATTGTTTTTACAAATGAGATATTTTCTAAAGTTCCGGTTTCAAAAATCTTGACTGTCTTTTGTGAAGCTATTAAAAAAGGGAAAATACCTGTGGTGCGCTGTTTCATACGCTACACTATGAAATATATATAGAATAAAATATTCTGTAAAATATAATAATTACACCACAAATTTTAACTAGGTATCTTAATTTTACGGAAAATAAGAACTACTGCTATTACCTGCGCCGTACTGTCACATGTAGTGTAGGTATTACGATTTTTATCAGCGACCTAAAAACAAAATGTTTGGCGATTACTAAACCGAAGATAACAAGGACATTTTACCCAGTTAGCCCACACATGAATGTGCGCAGCGCAGCATAGCGCACAGTCAGCCGGTATTTCATCTATATTTAATCGTTATACGCATACGGGTGTAGGGCGCGTGCGTGTGTGTGTGTGCGATCGCATGTAGCGGCGCGAACGCAGCGCAACAGCGGCTCAGCTCAACGAATGGAGAGAATTCGATAACGTGAACGCAACTCGTTTGTTTCGATGCCGTCAGCTCGTCAGAACATTCTGTGTGCGTTTGTAAATTGTACTAATTAGGCACGGGCTTGCTGGCAAAACAGTGGCTTCATCTATTACTGCCCTAACGCCCATGTTACACAACGCTCCCGCGAGCCGATCCGCTCCGTGTTATCAGTTAGCATCGAAAGCGACACAGTTTAACGCTTCGAGAGATTTTAACTATACATCTTTATGTCGTGGTCATTATGTACCTACTAATTGTCAGTGTGTGCGTGATGTGGACTTAAATAGTGCAAAAGAGATCCACCGAGATGATTGTTGTTGTAAGTATTAATGTTGTCAATAGATTAGTTTTACATTAATGCGATTTTGAGGTTATGTTTAAAAATGAGTCGAGCCCAAAGACGAATATACATATTAGGTTTAATTCAATATGCATTCCTTTCGGACAGATAGTCATAGGATTTGATTGTTTGGCAAATAACCAAGAATTTTCTAGTATTATAAGTACTTTGTAGGTCTGTGTTACTCAAATAGATTACCTAGGTTTGTTGTTAAAGAAAAAAAAATGTTTCATTAACAGACAATTTAAAAATGTATGTAGTCAGAATTTCGTAAAATTTATAAATAATTATTCAAAAATCCAAAATTCATGACTTAGTCAAAACATCATACAAGTGAGTATAATACCTAGTAAATGTAATTTAGGTAACTGCGGCAGTAGGGAATACATACAAAATTATTAAATTATCATTTGAACTTCGTTCCGTGTAGTGTTATCTAATATATAAATCCATGAAGTGCACGATGCACATTGATCACAACATGAGATCACTAGTTGTATAAGGGGCGGCTAAAGCAGCTGCAACAACAGCGGCTCGCCACTGTCTTGTACTATAGTTAACTATAAACATAAACAACGTACCTATTATTCTTTTTTATCATTATTGTTAATGTTGTTATTATAAGTTGTTTTCATTAAATACATTTTCAGATATGTATTTTTTTTTATTGAAAATGCAGCGATGTTTTTTGTAACATATTATACCTATTTATGTATATGTCACATTATCTATGATAATGGACCTTATTGTCAATGGCGTTTAAGCCGTTGTTCAAGACCGGCATCTCGCAAACACAACGCGGTTCGACGTAAGCGCCATCGACAATAAGGTCCCTTTTGCTAGATAATGTCACATATAGGTATGTTTATTATTACTAAACAATGTATAAATATAATAGAATTTTCTGACGCATTATAACCAGGTTGATTTTGAACGTATTTCCAGAGAATGCATGCAGTAAACAATAGGTACGAGTTTTTAATGGCTTACGGCTATGACGCGTGGTAGAATACATTTCTATAGATAGGTACCTGTCCTCGATTTGTGAAGAATTTTATATTCAGGTATATAAGTTACGCCCTTTAGGCCTATATGAAGATAAAACATTTTGTAGTAGCGTATTTATTATACACTACTACAGTATAAAATTATATAACTCAGCATTATTTATTGTATTTATCTGTGACTGATATGTGATATCAGAGTCTTATCTTATTTGATTTAAAACTAAAAATATATATAATATCTAGATAAGTTGATAGTACATTGCGTATATTTTAAACATACTTGACACAAGTAGATAATGTCAAAATTAATACTCCACGAAGAGGACCGGATTAAGTTAATGACATACTTGAAAATCGTCTTATGATACAACGAGTACCTACTATCATCTACTCATATATAAAAAAGTCTAGATAGGACAAATTACAAGTACTTCTACCAGACACTATATCAAATTTAGTTTAATATATTACCAGATGTAACAATCATGTAAAGGTAAATATGAGTAGTGGTTACATTGTACGAAATTAAAATAGGTAGGGTTGCCTTTGAAATGCTTTCGTAGTAGGTACTCAAAGGCAACCGTGGGTCAATTTTATTAATTTGGCAATACACATCTATAAGATGAATTCAGTGCTAAACAGTTTAGTGATAATATATCTGATTTGGGTCATTATACTTGTTTGTTTACCTAGTAAAATCCATGTTTATAATAGTAGATTGTTTGACAAGGGGCTAAAGTAGGCCATAGTACCACGAGATGGTTATTTTCCCGAACGAAGTGAGGGAAAATTGTTCGAGGGGTAATATGGCGTTTAGACCCGAGACTAGTTTTCACTTCGATTGCGAGAAAATAAGATAAAATAACATTTCAACAATTAACAAATACAATTTTATACACCCGCAATGAATTCTGAGTCAAAAATGTTTAATTTGGCAGTCTTTGTATTTTTTTTCACTGCTTTGATACAGATAGGATATATACGCCGTGAATAAATGCCATAGACAACGTATAATTGGGGCTACAAAGAGTTTGCCAACGATTTAAACTTTTTTTTAATGCTTGTGAAGTAGGAACTAAAAAGCACCTAATGCTTTGACAATTTGATTGCGTTTCCTCATTGGTCGATTTTAATATTGTGGTATTGTCTGATTGGTTGATACTTTATACAAAGTTTTTTTAATGATTTCACATTTTTAAACAGTATTCGCACCAAAAAAGAATCTAAAGTTGCGATTAACTTCAATATCTGTCGTGATTGGTGGATTTAATACGATGAAGTGTTCTGGTTGGTCAATTTAAAACGTTTTGTATATCATAAATATGTATACATATTTTCCCAAGAGGCTAAATGTATTACTTTAGTCCGCCTTGGCAAGCATAATATGACACACTTTTAGAGCATGAGAAGTGAAAAATCCATTAAATCTAAGTCAACAAAAAATATTTCAAGTAATTCCTAACAGCTGGAAAAGATGATTTACAATATTAAAGTTTGTATACAAATTAATACCACGTGCAAAAATGTTTTATAATTATAGTTTTAGCATACGATACTTTTGAAAATAGTTTACTACGAATTCTAGTAATTAATTATTGACATTATAATTTTTAGTGTAGGTTTTGAATTACAATAAATATTTAAAAATACTGAAATAAAAGTTCGAACGCTACGCTAATATGAATTCCTCTAAATTTATTTCTTTCGGATGCACCTGCTTTTAAGCTATATAAATATGAAACGAAAGGATCTTTAAGACAAGTATAGTCTTTTGTGAGTTGCTTTTCCGCTAACCAGCAGCGGCGCCACCGAAAAATACGATATTCGTAACTTTCGGACGATTGTCTCTGTCACTCTCATGACGCCTTAGTTGGAGGAATAGAGAAAGATGCTCGAAATATACGAACTTCGATATTGCACCGAGCCAGTATACCATATAACATTATACCAACCATGAGATAACCGAGATGAATTAATGAACTAAGCGAGCCGTCACAATATTAGTCAGTTCTCTAATTCTCCTAATGGCGAAAGCGGTCGCACTTAATCTTTTCGCCGCTACGTCAAAAAATAATCAGACGTGCGTCACACGCCAAAGGTTTTTGCAAGCAAGCGAAAATAAACCTTATCTCTCAGTACGTAGGTCCAAGGCTTCGACTTGGTATCAAGTCGTGGCGTATGAGGCGAGATATGTTTGGACTTCATATCAAGTTGATGGCGGCGAAAGAGTTAATAATTGTGCGGGTTTTGTTTGAACTGCACTGTAGATTTTTGTCCAATGTTAGTCCAAAGAATTCTGTTTTATCTTCTCTAAACATTCCTTATTCAAAAGTATTTGCTTTGCCGAATAGCCAGTGGATACTAATAATAATAAGAACATTTTGGTGTTCTTAGATACACACTTAAAATACCTTTTTTTTACTTTTCGAATTCATTTTATTCTTATAGATAACTTTTCTAAGGAGTTAAATGATTGTCTATGTTAGTCATCTAGTATAATTTGCTTCTCAGTTCAGTAGCAACTATAGGTAAACAGAGATCACACTTTGTTCGGATGTTTTGAACTTACAAGGATTGTCTGAGAATACATTAATCAGTCATAAATATGCAACCGTATCATATCCAGCACACATATTGATTAAGTATTATATCAAAGGTAAATATCTAAGATGATATTGTCCTTTCCGGCAGTTATCGCAACCAGTTGTGACTTAAGAGTTTTCATTTTTTTTGTACAGAACCTTCAAATTTCACAACATTCGGATCCTATTTGTGCTCGGTTAGCCTTTCGGTCATTTATAGTTACTTCAGGAACCTAACGTACCTATTTTTTTATGCTTGCATGGGTTTCCTCCGAAAGATCAAAGTCTTCTTTTGCAAAAAACAATGAAAACTCTTAAGTTACAACTGAGGCTCTAGTGTAAGTTTCTTATGACGTAAAAAAACGTTTCGAACGCGCAAGTGATAATGTTATTTATATAGGAAACACTAACGCGATGGTATAGTAATATTATTTACGTTAAAAACTTACACTCAGGGCTCTGGTTGCAAATCGCAGTTGCAAAAACGGCCGGAAGGATATTGTCTCAGGTCATTAAATAAAACAACTAAAAACGGATTATACCGAGTATTCTGAATTTGTATTTCATTACGACTTTTCGAACGCCACTGTATTTAAGATTATTGTGAAATAAATAGTATTTACTCGAGATTAAACCGCACATGCTGGTTTAATGGAGCTATCATTTTAAAAGTCGAAATGGCAAGTGACGTGAACTATTTAAGTTAATTGACCCGTATGCCAGTATGCATGCAGTGTTGGAGATAATGGAGATGCGAGTCGCCGACCCGTGGCTTGTTGAAAGGCTGCCGGTGCAATCCATAGTGGAATTAATCGAGCTTGGATGAACTCGAGCAGTATTATTAGGTTCAGAGACTCGCTATCGATCACTTGCTATTCCCCTCTCCCTTCCAACGGTGACGTCACGGTTTCCCTCGTCGTAGCGTGGTTAGAAACGGTGACGTCACGGAAGAAAGTGACGACATCGTTAGCGCATGCGTGTTCGACTGTCGGCTCCAGGGAGTTAAGTCTAAATAAAGACTACAGGCGTAATTTGTATTCCCAAAATAGTACATCAATACAACAGGTAAACGATCCTTATGACGTACCTACATACGTCTCTCTGGAGGCATTTCACCTGTCGAAATTATAAGCCGATTTATGTTGATAGGGAAGTGTTTTTAGTAGTAATAAGGTTCTTTAATGCAATATAATTTATTTCACTACTTTTTTTTAAATAAATTAAATAATGAATTATGCAGATATAAGTGGAAGTGGTTGATATTTCGTCAACACGCTCGTTATTGGAGTTCAATTCAAACTCTTTATACATATAGGTTTTAACAATGATTGGTCTTTGAGACTTGATTTGTTTTTTGATAAAACTACCCCAGAGTTGCGACGTATTTGAAATACTTGGATATAAATACAAAATTCAAGATATGTATTTTGTATTTAAATAAAAAAAAAACTATTATTACCTACATGAAATATTTAGCTGCAATTTAAATTTGATACAATAATATACAGGGTGGAAATAGACTCTTAGTCAGTGAAGGCAGCTACGACATGCGAAAATGGTCTTAGGAGACTTTCCTTCGATTTCAAATTAATGAAGATTGGCGTTTACAGATTTTGGACTTTTTCAAAATCTATCTCCACCCTGTATACATATATGTATATATTTACGGGCAATTCTAGGCAGGATGTGTAACAGGGTGAACTTTTAAACGTGAAGAACGGTTATATCGGGATTACCGGGAAAACTACAGTTCCTATTGCAAAAGTTTTGTTCGCAAAAGTACATAAGATAGTAAAATTTTTGGATAAGTATTGTTAAAATGTTTAATAAATAAAGATCATTAAATTCATATAAACGTATTTTATTTGGATAAAATGTATTGAGTTTTATTTAGTATTTAAAATCCAAAAGTTTAAGTATTTGCATTTTATTTATTTAGAAATATCGTTTAGTTTGAGATTTAATGTGTTATTGGTTATTGTTTTCATAAAATAAGACCGGCTACGTTTTTTCTTGACTTTCATGCTTAAATTGATAAATGAAGATCTTTAAACCGATATTGACATGTAAAGTAGACCTGAATATTTTTGTAATTATGTACTTGATGGGACGGAAAGATACTAAATACGTGCGTAATATCGCGAGCAAAACTACTAAGGTCCTTTATCAAATTCTCTAAAACCTTTCTTATATTTTTTATTCATTTCATTATTGCTTTACCGTCTTTCAACGCATGCATGGTCTGATTAGTATGAGAAACAAAATTTAATAAGTTTTGAGCATCGTACCGCTACAATCTTCTTTTTTTGACATAAATCCACATTAAAGACCAATTACGGCATAATGTGTGGAATTAGAAGTTAAAAAATATGAAAACATAAATCTAGATGGGTAGATAGATAGCTTGTTAAATTTCGTTTCGCTAGGTTAAAATCTGCAAACAAGGTAATATGTCGTTACATAACTTTTTCTCCGAAAACGTATTACGTTAAATAGGGAATAGTCAATGACATCTTTCGATTTGATTGCTAAACACCAAGTGCGGCGCCTTACATTTGGGACGGGTGTTCCTTGTAAAGAGTCACTCGCACCCGCCAACAGATGGCGTTATAAACCCTTCAAACTTTTAGCAATATGGCGATGCGCGAGTAATGCGCCCGGCACGGACCGTTTGACGGTGTGCCGCGTTATATTGAACAATAAAATATGAAGTGGTTGGTTAATAAGTATTTGAGGCCTATAACTACTGCTACATAGATCAAAGATGAAGAACCACCGTAAGGTATGATAGTTATTTGCTTGTTCGACTGTGATTTATTATTAAATTATCACTTACCACAACCCTCAAAAGTATTGATTACATGTGAAGTTAACATATCTTTGACGCTTTCTCCTTACTCGTACATGCATAGTGCCAAAAACGAATATCTGAATATTAAGCCTTTTGTTCCTCATTTGTTCATTTCATTACGTAACTTCCACTGCAGCTAATTTTACCACCTATGCATGAAGTATATCCATTTTGGCGCATTCCGTCGCTGTCGGCGTCACTGCGTTGCTTAGCGACAATCTATACCTAACCATGTTTCAGTGTTGCAGTTTACAAGGTTATATTCAATTTATTCCGTAAGATAGTGCACTATGTAGATAGTACAAAACAAAGCCGTGTAATAGATTTTCCCGATACAACTATAATCCAATAGTAAACTGTACATTTCTTCTATTACTTTATGTTACTTTTCGGATAGACCAAAATTAATTATTGTTTGACGTTTACTGACAAGAGCTATTGTATACTTTTGGTCGTCACGTGGCTGTCAAAAAATGATCCTCTGTGCAGTTTATCACAGCAGTTCTGAACGGAGTTGTTTTTGTTGTCTAAATATAATCTACATAATATATGCGATAAAAGTGCAAAATTATATATGACTTAAATTTTAATATATATATGTATATATACAGGATGTAATTTTTTACAAGGTACAAAATATAGTTTTCGAACTCCACAACCAACTAGCAAGTGAACGCTGCAACTCTGATTTCTTAATCATCTTTTAGTTATCTTTAACAGCATTTTTATTTTATTTTTACACATTTTTTTTATTGCTTGTAAAGGATATTATGATATTAAAATAGTTTTATAAGATATTAAAAATGTTAGTTAAAGAAATCACAAAAAAATATTAATTATAATTTTTTTTTGTTGATTTCAGCAAAAGTAGGAGCATTTCATTGCCAGTTGTTTATGGAGTTAAAAAAACATATTTTGTATCGTGTAAAAAATTATACTCTGTATTCCAAAATTAAAACTTTTTATGTGATATCTTACTAGAATAACGAGTTGCGTCGATGGTAATGAGAGAAAATAAATCCCAATAATTTCATTCATATTATGTCTATAGTAACGTAATAATATATACTCCTCTACTAAAAAAACATTAATCGGGATCATTATTTTGTATGTGGATCGAACGAGCTCAGTGTTAGTAGTTATTGTAGATAATAATTTAAAAAAATGGCCGATACCTTCGCCGCAGCCACGTCCAGAACTTAAACTAGAAATGACTGATCTAGTTAAAATAATCAGAGGACACAATACGTTCATATATCAAAAAAATCGAATGTACTTATATTATATTTCGTAGAACACGTATCAACTACTTTGTTAGTTTGAAAGTGCATTTTATTTGTATACAGATTTAATGTATTGCTTATCAATTGAGACCACATATCAATTGGTGATTCTTTTCTCGTTTACTAATGTTATTTTTATCTGTTTACAGGTACAGCCATCCCGTTGGATTATGGTCCATTATGAAGGTATAAATAAATAAATACAATATTGCAGAAATGGATCCAATATTAGAAAATGAATCAGCTACGGCTGACGTTTCACCCAAATTCGGAAAATCAAAACATAAGAAAAAAAAGAACCACGTGGAAGCTAATCAGACCGTAGTGGGGGAGAAGAAGAAATTTGTAGTTACTAAGTTAACTACGACAGATGATAAAGATATACCCTCTACTTCCGTAGACCAAAATGTTCATACTGTTCATTTTGGTACGCGTGGTGTAGAATCGCAGAGACCCCATGTTAGATCAATTTTTAAAGAAAAATCTGTTGATAGGTCTAGAGCATCTAGCGCTGAGCGAGAACCTGGTGCTGATGTTAAAGGATATGAAACATTTCATGGGACATCATCGAGTCCACGGAGCTCTATATTTGATATATTCCGACTTAGAAGAAAGAGCGATTCTAAAAAACATCAGTCGTTGATGCACAATGTAAAAGCTGCTTTAGGAAATACCCCTAAGGCGACTGAAGCGCCTGAAGCTTCAAAAGAACCAAATGCTGAAGATGCAAAAGATTCTCATAAGAAATATTATCATACGGTAACAGGAGCTTCCTCAAGAAAATCTAGTCCGATTACAAGGGTGATGGATATTTTATGGAGAAAACCTCACACTGAGACAAACCAGGCGACCATTGATCCTGCTAAGAAGAAAACTACAAAACAACCACGCCGTTCCTCCATCGGGACGACCTCACCCACTTATCATAAAAATTCATATGCTTCTTTGGATCCTTTACAAGCGAAACAATTGTTTAGAGAAGTGCGTGGGCTTCCTAAATACGATCCCTATCTGTCCATAGTTCAAATATCATTGGGAGGTAGAGATAAGACGAGGCTGTTGTTGAATTTTTTTAAGTATCATAAATGTTACGAAATATTACCAAAATCAGCGAAAGTTATTATATTTGATACACAATTTTTGGTAAGGAAAACCTTTCCTACTCTTATCTCACATGGTATACGTTCTGCTCCGCTTTGGGATGCTAATAAAAAAGAACTGGTTGGCATGATAACAGTAACTGACTTTATAAGGATTTTGCTACATCTGGAAAAAGAAAAACTACCAGTAGATGAACTTGAGAAGCATACACTTCAGAACTGGAAAAAGATATTGCGCCCAACAAGGAAACCGTTGTGCAGTGTTGGCCCTGATCAATCTTTACACGAGGCTATAAATATGCTAAACAAGAATCGCGTGCACAGACTTTTATTAATTGACCCATTTAACGGCGATGTATTGTATATTTTATCTCACAAAAGAATTTTAAGATTCCTATTTGTCTACCTTAACGAATTTCCAGAATTAACGTTTTTCCATAAAACAATGACTGAACTGAAAATTGGTACATTTGATGAAATAGTATCAGTGACGGATAATACTAGTATTAAAGCAGCATTTCAGCTCCTATTAGACAAAGATATATCAGCGTTGCCCGTCTTAGATGAAGAGGGCAAGTTAATCGATGTTTATGCTAAATGCGAAGTATTGAATCTAGTTAGTGAAAAACTTTATTCTGATTTGTCGTTGACAATAGGAGAAGTAAGGAATAAAAAGAAAGACTGGGAAGAGAAATTACAGAAATGTCGATCGAGTATTTCTTTATACGAGGCCTTAGAAGTCATAGTTAGGACAGAGAGTCATCGATTATTGCTAGTAAATAAGGATAATAGACTAATAGGAATTGTTTCGTTGTCAGATATTTTAGTATATTTAAATAGAATAATTCCAGTTGAGAAGAAAGTTTCCTCACTGCAAGAGATATTTAGGCCCCTGGAAGAAAATAAAGTTGATGAATCAGCAAAAGAGACCGAAAATGAAGTAATATCAATTCCGGTACCTAATTTGGGGCAACATCCGCTATCTGAGGGTGACGAGAGTGTCTCTGAGGTAAATGATATCGCAAGCGCCCCCGGAGAAAACGAAGTCACTGGTGTAGAAACAACGACTAAAAGTGACATAGAAGTGGGAGAAACTTAGTACAAATTTAAAATGTTTAAAAAAATATGCACAGCCTCGTCGACATACTAATCTTATTTAACGTTGATAAAGAAGCCCCTTTAAAATGGAAGTATATAAGAACAAATATTATTCCAAAGAAAAAATGTGATAGGTGAAACCGCCGAATCAGTGTATTAATCTCATAGATCGCTTTATGCTTGTATTAAATTATAATAATGTAATTTAACTTCGTAATCGTTAATAGCTGCATTAAAATACCACGTGATTGCCTTATTCATTATTTAAATTCATGATTAACATTGCTGAATTCAATAAAATATTTTAGCAAAGCCGAGTTTAATTTGTTCTGTCGTACTTGTGACTTCATCTTTAACCTCGAATTTTAGTTGTTTTACTTTTTTATACACAGTTAAAAAGTGTTTACTACTTATATTAGTAATGTTGGTAGGATATAACCCTTATCCGACGATTAAGCAGTAAACGACAGGTCTAAATTTAGATGAAGCATCCAAATTAATCAATAAACATAACTTGTCTAGTGATATTGCGACAAGGATATTAAAATGACCGCTTAGATTTTCTGCTAAAGGATCGAACTCGGCGTATAACCGTGCATATCTGAATAAATTTTCTTTAGGTAGGTTAGGTCCGAGTCCGTGCGCAAATAAATAAAATGGTCTGATATAGCAGTTGGGCGCAGTCTTCATTTGGACCAGAAACCTGTTAAATAAGCATGCAAGGACAGTGTGTTGTCTCGAACGAATAAATGTATTTATTATATTTTTTATTTCGTTATAATTTACCTACACTCAGTGCAGCAAAGTTCTGAGGAGAAGTGAGGAGCGAGAATAAAAATACGAGTACTAGGTAGCTAACGTAATTGAAACAGAATAATCTCATTGAATTGTGTTCAATAAATTAAATACATTTTATTAATAATAAATAAGTAGTAATAAGTATTACTACGAGTATGTATCGTAAGTATCGTCGTCTAAAGATGATTTTCTCAATGTTATCATTTATCAATAATGTATTAATTATTATCTGATATCAAATAATTGAGTTGGATGAAAAAAATTATAACATATGGTCGCTTATAACAAATGAATTACGCTTTAAGAGTAGGTACACTTTGGATACAAGATACGGGTGCGTATGTTAATACAATGCAACAGTTAACAGATGAGTGGAGGTTCAGCGCCAGCAAGACCGGTCGAGCGGCGGTGGAGGAACGAACCCGGAACGAACCACTTTACCTCAAGGTTGTATTGTTTTATCTCCTATGCAACCGAGCTGAATTCATCTGTACATGCACTTCTTTATGTGGAGGTTCGATACTTTATTGCGATCGACAAAATAAATTACTAGATACTGACGAGCTTGTTATTTTTGCCAATTAATTAGATACGACAGTTATGTGCGGCCTTCAAGGATGGAAAGTTGTTGTTTTTCCTTTCGTTTTAAACTATTCGTCAAATTAATAACGAAGAATCAAAAGAGGCCCGGTCCTCTGCCCACGCGTCGTCGACCGGTAAGCCACCTGGTGAATATGGAAGCTTGTCCGCGGGCGAGACAAATCTGCCTACACGCCGACATCGGAACACTCCTCCGTATCATTATGGATCTAGGGCCTCGCATAAACTGTTTTATATTGAGGCAAGGTGCTTTTACCCATTTAGTGTGTGTAAAGTAATATTTATGAGATTGCCATGCTATTTTTTCTGTCATTGACGGGTAGGTATGTCAGGTAGACGGCTGGGTGCGTGTCATTATCTTGTCAGGCGACTGTACTTAGTGTTATTATATTTGCATATACTTATATTATGTAAATATTTATAACTTTATGTATTTAAAACTCTAATTTAGAAACTCGAAATACGTTTTACTAGTAGGTTGTGAATAATAGTATCACCCAATTAGCAATTCAGTCGCCGAAGAGAATGGAGGAATCGATCAGAGGTCGCACAGTGGACATCTGCGTTTACGATTCCGGATTAGGCGGTGCCACTTATTTATATTGCAAAATGTTCAAGGCTATCCGTCTTCTGCTGTTGCTGGCCAATGTTTATAATATATTGCCTGGTATATTTATATTACCTGGTTTGTCTCGTTTGTATTGCAAAAACCTATTAAATAAATACGTCAAAACTGAAACCATCATGACCAAAAATCTAACTGTTTGA
The DNA here is from genome assembly GCA_022674325.2 of Grapholita molesta. Lineage (NCBI taxonomy): Eukaryota > Metazoa > Arthropoda > Insecta > Lepidoptera > Tortricidae > Grapholita > Grapholita molesta. The sequence goes on along the minus strand of CP053124.2, from coordinate 12,191,414 downwards.
GTCACTAATTTCATCCTACGATTTTTTCTAGGTTATGTAAGAACATACTTATGTTTACATAGTAAAGTAAAGTGTTTAGAACGTAGTTTTCATGTTTTAATTTTTGCTTTTATTTAAATTAGAAAGCAATATTTGTGAAAGTTAGTTTACGTATACTTCTCATTCCCGCAGCTGAGCACAGAGGTCCAGTGGTCCTGTGATCTCTTAACTTAGGGATTTGGCTATTTTTGCGACCCCTGATTATTTAAAGTTGGTTGGGGACTTCACCTATAACCTTGAATATTCTTGCTGATCTTTTATTTTTCTTCTTTTATATACTCGACGCGACATGTAAACTGCCCTTGTGGCTTACTTACTAAATAAACGTTTGAGTTTGAGTTTGATTCATGTCGGTAGATTTCCTAATGATGTTAATTTAATTATTTTACCAAAAATTTATTTAAAGTTAACTGTTTGTCTAGCTTTAACATTGGTTGTGATTAGAAGTTTTTAGTAAAGTAGAATAGGAAAATGAAGTAAAAATCCTTAGTAATCACTGTAGTATATGTTAATGGAAAATACATTTCGTTGCGTTGTGATTTATTGGGAACATGCATCCTTTACTATCCGAAAGTGGGCTCATTGAGCAGTGGGTTAGGTTAGTGTTCATAATGATAATTAACATAATTAAAACTATTATGAGCCATAATACTACTACTTAGTTCCGAACGGATAAACTCACGAGTAATTATACACTAGGCGTACATATGTAATTATGGAATTAATAAGTTATTTTCAGTTGTAAATTAAACAAACATTTAAAGGACTCTGATATGGCCACTTCAAATTATGGATGAGAATACTGCAATATTATCGAGCAACTTTGTTAATGCCAAAATTTATAGTTTTGCAAAATAACAGATATCTAACAGGTGACCCATGCCGCGGAGGTACTTGACCTCATGTTATGCAACTATTTAAAGTAAGGTTTAGCCGAACAGCCTACTTTCGTGAATCTTGTTGTGATATACGTCTACGACAGATAATTGGTAATCGACAAACAACTGATAGGAATATAGACTTAACTTACTATTAGTAAGTATACAAAAGTCTATGAGTACTTACAGTAAGCATCAATATCCGGAGGCGTATGAAACAGCGCACCAAAAGTATCTACCGATTTTAATTGCTTCACAAAAAGAGACAGATGCCTGCTGGTTTATCAATTGAAATGCGATAGAAACTTTGAGACGCGAATGTAGAAAATATCTGATTACTAAATACACAATATGGCAGATACTTTTGGTATGTTTCATACGTTACTATTGATAGTGACTGTACCAATTACTTACATAATTTTATCGGTTTGAAAAAACTTTGTATTTGATAAATAAATTAACCATATACATGATAAATTAATTTGATTTTTTATAAGTAACTAACAATTGCCGCGGGAATCGGCGTGTAGGACGTTCACGCCAATTCCCGCCGGCTTCACTAACTTTCCCATAGTACAACAGTTTCCTTGGACTCATAAAGAAAAGGAAAAGCCACATTGGCTCCGTCTTATTTAAGAAAATGTTTGACCCACCGCCACTGGTATTTACATTATGTGTAGTCTAAAGTAAGTAAGTAGCATAGCGAGTAACTGTCCAATTAACATCTCTGATTGTTGAACCTACACATTAATGCACCTGTTTTATTTCCTAGTAAGCTAATCTGGACGTAGATTATTGACTAAACCGCCAAACTGCAGCCTGAATGCTTGCGCAAAGTAAAGAACGTTACATTACACCATATTTTGTTGAGTGAGAGCTACAAAATTTTACGAGTCATTGAAGTCACAATTTGTAATGTTGCCAAAGAGAAAATGGATTGATCACTTTTTAAATTCTATGATTATCTTGGCGGTAACAAACATGCCTTAGGCTAGATTTGAGTAGACGTCTCCAGCGTTTATAAATGATTCTCGTTATTTTTAAATATCACAGTACATTATTTTCTTAACAAAAGTAAAAGTATTAGCGTGTACGTGATGGGCACAAATGGATTTTGTGCTTTATGATCCTATGTGTTCGTTCTTAGACGTAGACCAATTAAATTCGCTTGCACTAAAACTACGCCAAAACGGCACGCCGAATATTATCAAATGCGATACGATAATTACGATATACGATAATACGATAATTTAAAAAATTAACAGGAGGATATACTTCAAGAAATAATAATAATGAATTAAACAGAACATAATGTAAATAGTTAAAACTAAACGCCCCGAAGCTCTGAAATCTGAAAGAAAATCTACCGTAGCGAGCTCTTGATGGAGTCAGAACCTTATATTTTTTGGGGGCGATGAGGACAAAGTTATTGTCAAAACGTTTTCAAATGTATTTAAAAGTTTAATAAATTGGCGTTCAGTGTAAGCCATGAAAATCATATGTTTAGTATGTAACTAGGTTACCAGTAAGCACCAAAAAAGCAGAATTTCTTAGTACAGGGAATCCCACGTACCACGTTAGCTGATAATTTCCATCAAGAACAATTCACCAGTAACGCTTTGACACTAGCTGATATAATATTTAAAAAACGAAAATAAAGCTAAACCTTAATATAGCGACAATTCAATTGTAAAAATATGTTATTGATTGAAATCTACAAGCTCATACATTAATCAATAACAAATCACTACATGTTTTAAAAATTCTGAATGCATATAGTCAAATCGGGCATTAACATTAATGAAGTTTTAAAAGCCGTGAAGTTTATGTTACCCAAGAAGCGCTTGTAGGTTTATTCTTTGAGGAGTTTATTGAAATTACCGCAAAACCTAACTCAGTTATTGTATTACGTAAACCTGTATAAGCATTTTGTAATCCTAAGTAGTAAGGCTTATGTCATGCGGATTGGGACGCAGTCGGTGACCCCATGACACAGCCGTTACACCGCCTGTAGGTGCTCGCAGCGGACACTGACCGATACGTAGTCCCAGAAATCATTTGTGATTACGAGTAGTTGTATATTTTACTTAGGAATATTGTGCTGCATTGTTTATCTAAGACTAAGACGAGAGAAAGGTTTTTAAAAAATAAGTTATCAATGTTTTGTAACTTTTGTAGATATTTGGCTCTTATGGAGGCACTTGACGGTTAAACACTGGCCATAACAGTACATATTCCAGTAACTGATTTGTTGATCACCTACGACGAAGACCTTTTACCACAAATGTCAATATCCCAATATTATTAAAAAAGACATTTGTAAAAATTTCATACGCACGAATAACATCCGCGATCCTTGAGGAAACTGTGTGTAGAATATTAACACCTACGTTTCAAGTGAGCATAGAAAGGAAGTCCGTATTTTTAGACATGCAGACAGCGAGTACGTAATGTCATTTTGTTTGATAACAGAGTGAAACTTTGCGAATGATGATATAATAACTTAGCACGATGCATGCATTCCGATCCTAGGTACGATGTGCTGAAAGAAATAGAAATGGGTACAATATAATTTACAATTGAAATTACCACCTAGTGTAGTATGAATAACATAATATTTGTGGTTGGGTAGTGTGCTAAGCCTAAGATAATCCTAACTGTACAGTTGGGAGCTGACGTCGTATAGAGGGAGCATTCAAATTAGTCAAATAGTTTAGTACACCATATAAATTCTATGGTGTACCAAATTTTATGAGTACTTTGGTTGCTACCAACTACATATATGACGCTGACTATACCAACGAGTTTCCTCGGACATAATGAAAGGAAATATGATTTGATATCTACTGGGGACTTTTCAGTGAAGGGAAAAATCTTGTCTTTTTATCTTTGGAATGGAAGCCAATAAAAATCTTGGTCTACAATTAAATGATTAAAATAGTGCAAAAAATTGGCAGCTTGTCTTTACGCGTAATGACATAATGTATGTATACTACAAACGAATGGTTTTTGTACTCGCATGTTTATCAGCTGACACATAATATACCATTTAATCTGAACTACGTAACGGAAATACGTTATCGATATTAATACATGATGCATGAGGCAGTAGTTTTATGTTGATGTAATACCTACCTCAGAATAAAAATATGGTCTTTAAGACTAGACCTAAATATGTCTTATGCGTGATAACATTTTATAAAAATGTTATATTTGCTTGTATTCCGAAAGCCATAAAAAAATGGGGCATAAATAAAGGTACTGGTATAAGGTATGTGTTTGGCGCTTTGATATCAAAAATATATAAACTTTAGTTCGTTGTCAAACAGAGTAGATGGAACTCTGTGGCTGGAATGATACATCTATTACCTAAACTATGAAGGAACGCCATTTTGAATTACCTATAATAAGTCCTCAGTCTATTTTGTTCTATGGTATGTTAATGATTATGGTGCATTGCTAATTGAATATGCATAACAACAGAATTAGCAAGTTGTCCCTAAGAGAAATGTATAAAATTAACAACACATTCTCTAAACATGACGACTTACTACGACGACCACATTTACAAATAAAACACCGGCTTTATCGTCGCTAGGACGATAAGTGCTTATTTGACTCGCAATTATGGCAGAACGTGACGTGACTACTGTGTGGTTATTTTTTTGCCCTAGTACGCAAAATATTATCTATAAAAAAATAGTGTAAAATCAGTTTGATATCACAATCCAGAATACCATAAACAATTGACGGCGTCTTCTTATGGCTCTTGCAGCTATTTTGTAGGCTGGGGCAGTTTGGCTGTTGCATCAGGCAGCCAGTTTAACAACATACATGTATATTCGTATAGTAATCTTGTTGTTTTCATTCAATGTCAATTAATGTACTGCTCTTTATTTACAATAATTACAATATTATAATAACTACGAGTACTTAACTGGTTATTTACTACATTTAATCTAAAAAAGACCCTTGACGCACTGTTCTAAGGATGCGAGCGGCATTTCCTCGTTGTATCGCAATGCTAATTAATTAATTGTCGTTGTTTATTATTATTAGATTTGACACTTATCTATAGGAAAATTGTTCCGACACATTGAATATTTATTAGCTTATTATTTAATTGTACTTTGTGCAACCTGCTCTAAGTGGCGACGTCTAAATGGAGGTATCAAATGCAAAACGTCAGAAAAAGAGCGACGTGACGATAGTGACGATTTATAATCTACGTCTCTCTTTAGCTCTAGATAATCTATATGTCAGAGATGTCACCATGACTATTTTCTGAACAGAAAGATTGGTGATGCGCATATTTTAAATTATATATCTACCTACTCGTACCTACGTACGAGGTTTTGTAAGGGTGAGCGCTTACCTGCGAGCGCTCGCCAATGTATGTTGTACAAAAACAAGTGCGAGGATGCAATCCTATTAGTATATCCTGTTAAATTGCCATTTTTAAATGGTAGGGTTAAGGTGTCCAGTAGGTACCTACAATTGGAAGTGAACGTTCTCCGAATTGCTTTTTTCCTTGGCACCGACGCATTTCTCACTCAACTGACACTGCTTACCCTTACTATACCTATTAGCAATTGTACAAGAAGGTGTGTGTGGTTATCACTTATGTAATATTTACGGTAAAGTTTTCCTGTTATCTACCATATTTATGCGATAGGTATGGACGGTCAGGGTCTTTGATCGCAATAGACATGAGTTAGACATAGGTCAGCGTACGGGTGAGACCCATTTACTTCTACGGGTGTTGACTGGTAGCACACAATTGTTACAGATAAAATATAAATAATAGTTCTTATCTCATTCATTGTAAATAGTAGGTACTTATTGTATTAAAGATATTTTGTGTGGGAAGGTACGAACTTGTTTGATTTTTAACAACAAATATACAGATGCCTACTTAAGCAATACAGTAGGTATTCGTTACATTGAAATATTGTATCTGCACTTACTAGCCTTTCTATTTTATTTTGAAACCTAAACAATGCCCGTTGTATAATATATGTGAAAATCAAATAGCCGGTGTGCCCACGCGACGAGTAAGTGTAAATTAATCATTTGATTTATGTATGCTTTTATTATATAAGTTTTAGGCCATTCATTTGCATGCCTTACTCTGTCGCCATTAGAATTTATACTATTCTGACTCGTAAACAGCTGGTATTAAGATGCTGAATAGTGTGTAAGCCGGAATAAACTTAAGTCATTAAAATTGTAAAACAGATACATATTTATGGAATGAAGTGAATCAGGTATATAGATACTGTTTCAAACTATTGTGAAGCACAAAGGTGAAATGGTCGACATAAGTTTATTATTCTAATTGGTAGACAACCATATTACATTATAATAATAAATGTAGAATAAAAGTAAACATAATATAACTAAATAAATAAGTTGGTATTCATGTATTCATAGGTATTATATTCCGAGAGATAGAATTGCAGCTTGCTAGGAGTTTATGCTTTTCTTGGTGATACTCATGACTAAGCGTGCTTGACTCGTGTTACACCTGCCATTGCTATGCCAGTTATGCGAATAAAAAGGCATTACATGATATATATAATGCGTTAAAGATTCAATGATTTAATTATATTAAGAAGTTAATTAAATATTACATTTTATATAAAGTATCGAAGTAAAATCGCATCAGATCATTTTGAGCCTGAGTGAACTTATATTAAGAACTTATAACCACATATAGGTTTTTGTATGTGGTTTAATTCTTACGAGTAAGTAGCAGTTGAATTACGCACATTACCTGGGGGCCGATTTTTTGACATCGAGTACTCGAATCGTGATATTCTAAACTCTGCCAGAAACGAAGAAATGGAATAAAAAAATGAATGATATAAATTAATTATCGCGGGTATCGAAACTATACATTTTGTGCAAAAATTATAGTGAGAAACTATTGTACTCGTATGCGTTTATTTTCGTCCTAAAAGTTTTTTTAAATTCGATTGGACGACTCTCAAAAATCGGCCCCCTGTTATGCAATAAACTGACACTGATTTGGGCAGCTCTGGACGCATTAGAGTATATTTCATTTTAGATTCTAGAATAATGAGATATAGTTTTTTGTACTTAATAGTTTTAATAATTTCAAAAGTGGTCGCGGAGATCGGTACGAATTAAAAGACTAGCTTTACATAAAAATACAATCTCCGGTTACGATCACGTAAAGTAACATAAAAATTCACCGTGCAATTTCAGATTTCGCAGCGAATTCGATACGGCACTAACCTACCGTTCGGTGATATAGTTCTACATAGTATATGTTATATTATTAAAGATTGCGGTCTGGGCGCGTCGGATTCAGCGCTCAAGGATGACCGGCCCATTCCGGTCCCGGAACCGAACACACTGCTGCTAAATTGCTTCGTAGGTATCTACCACAGAACTGCTCTTAATAATTAATGATCTTTATTGCACTGCATGTATAATATATATGAATATGATACGTCGCTTGAAGTATTTAGTCTTTTGAGGCAGGTATATATTAAGTCTTATTTAACCTACCTCGAAATTATGATTAAGTACATTTTCAAAGACTCTGTTTTGGTGAAAAAAACCTATGCATTTACTTTATTTTTAATTAAGAATGCACTTGTTGGTAGATATCCAAAACTATATTTAATAATTACATATATTATTTATGTTAGGTCTTGTAATTATTTTGTTTTCCGTTAAATAATAACATTCAGTCAGATTTCGCCTTACATTTCCTTATATATATTAATGGCAAAGGAGGCAAACGAGCAGACGGATTGCCTGATGATAAGCAATTACCGGCGCCCACGAGCACCCGCAACTACAGGGGAGTCACAAGCGCATTGCCGGCCTTCAAGAGTGGTTGGAGCCCTTGGAACCTTACCATCAGAAACATAACAGTTCATACCAGAAAGGTAGTAGTACTAAGACGAGGAGGAGGTACTTCTCCAGTTGGGCTGCTCCAGAGTCAAGCGTGATGGTACTTCGCTGTGCCCTACCTCTCATTGTTGGACGTAGTTTAAGGACATACCCAGGTCCAAAAATATAAAGAATCTATCAAGATCTGATGTATCAATATAATCATATCATTCCTCTCCTTGTTTTAAAATTTAGGATTTGTTTACTGCTTTCTTAATACATTCACGGGCAGTAGGTATGTCGACAACTGTGGAGTAGTAATTTTTTTCCTTTGGCCTATGACACATCTCTTCGCATGCCCCCCCTCCCTACTTAGCTGTGCAACTCTGTGCAATGTTACCTACATGATAATTTGGTAATGAATAATATCAAACAATAGTTTCTCTATTTCATCGGCCAGTTAATCATAACTCGAATTGTGACGGCATTGTAAAAATGGATAACATTATAAATCTTGCGATATTACTTACAAACTTCCCTGTCATTATGGCAGGTATAATAGGTATCGTTCGCTTTCACTATGGCCCATCAAGTGACGATGTGACAGCATAATTAAGCGCGTCGAACATAATCACGCGTCGCATGCACTCGCCACTAGACTGCTATACAAAGAAAAAAGCCATAACCTATCTATTAGATCATAAGCAGTTACTTCTTTTCTGTCTTGTGTGCCGGTGTGTACCTAACTATGGGTGCTGGACAAAAAAGCGCGGTCGTGACCTCACCCGATCTGCCGGATGTATCGAAAGTAACCATCACTCTCTCACCTTAGTAAAAAAATGGTATAAACACCTGTAATATTAATAAATATAAGCTCTTTTGGGTCCATGATAATGCTGGCGTTGGCCGTCACTGCCGCCATAATGAAAATATTGTTTGTGAATTGTGGTCATCACTGTACGTATACCTTTTCGATCTTTATCTTTCGACTCTAAAATAAAATTTCATGATTAATGCACGAGGATTTTAAACGCTAAATTAGCTCGCTGTGACAAGAATGTTTGAGTTCTTCATAGGTTTGTATCATGTCTAATTGGGAATGCGACGTGATGGGTAAGATCAGTAAAGATGATGGATCTTAGAGAAAGCGTGGTTTATTCCTCACTAGCCTCAATACGCAGTTAAAAGCTGTTACTTAATTAAGATCATTTCCGATACTATATGCGTCACGCGAAATTTATTAAAATTGCTGCATTATTAATTAACAAAGACTTGGTTTTGAATAAACTCAGAATAATGGGAGTAAACATCAACAAGTCACAAGGCACCACATCAGCACAATGTGAAAGTAGTAATTGTCGGATTTAGTAGATGAATACGCAAGACAAAGAAAAAACTTGGGAAGTATACATTTGGTTATTTTATCATGCTTCCAACTTCAAGGTAAAAAACCATAACTGAACTCTATTCTTATTAAATACTTGTCTCAGCATCAAGTTGCATATAAAAATATTTAGAACTGGAAGAGATAGTTTGTTAGTGATAAGACCGCCTATAGTTACCTTATTTGTTTAGGTACGTATTAATTGCCCTCTGAACGAAATCTGTTACTGTTTATTTTGTTTATTGGTGCAACGGAGAATATCCACTACACTTGCTTATTTACGAGTATTTACCTACATATAATCATCAATGTATGAAAGATTTATTGTTTTTAATTAACCAGCAAAATAAATGAAATGAGGTCAGTCGAAACTAAACCGTTACTGGTTGAAGACTGAGTGGTTGACTACATAAACGGACATAAGGTAAAACTACTGTAATTTAGATTAAAATAGTTTTTTAAAAGGTAATGACAAGTACTTTTAATTCTTAAATTAAGGCGAGAAACCATGATCATGTGATCAGATTACATTTGTAAAAAAAAACATTCTGAAAAAACTACTTCAGATTCTTATTGGCATAATATTACTCTCCACTACATATGGCTTTCGCATTACAGATGGCTCTGCACATTTGATTTACTTTATCCCTACGGGTAAATAGTGACTTTGTGGGTCCATGTAAAACAGCACTGCATTGTTGCTGTTACTGCTAAGTACATTGTAGAATACATTTCTAAAGGCACGTGCTATAGTTTTCTGTACAAACGGATATTGAAATTAATTTAGTCGAACTGCCGAAGCATAATCTGCAAAATAAATTTGTGGTGCAGATTATCGGGAACATATCCATAATAGTTAGATAGTGATTTTCTGTATCTTACACGGCAGAACAGTACGGTACAGATCGGCGCCGGCGCAGTGGGCGAGGTTAAGCGATTGCTTAGATCCGCGTTCACCTCTCATTGTGCAACCGCGCGGGGAGGGGCACCGTGGGAACCTCCGAAAGCTCGCGCGCCGCAGCTTCCGCCGCTACGCTCGCATTACCCTAACGACGCATCTCGCACGCCATCGCACCTCAAAACTGCACTCGACACAAATTGATTCTCGCATTATCTTTGGCAACAGGAAATTATCACGTTAATCTCACAAAACATTCACACTCGGTTATTATTTTGAAGCTTGATTGCTGAAATAAGTGCCACTTTCGCTTCGCTACCTGATTACCGTGCACCTTAACCATGCAGTCCATGTCGCATAATGTATTCATTTCGTACGTTGCGTTGTGTCGTAGCGCGCTACTGAAAGGCTTACATGTACCTCGTAAACCAAGGCCTACTACCTGAAAGCTAACAAAGACCACGTGGAAATTTATTATTACATATTGTATTGTTTTGTAATTTCTTAACGGTGTATAGCATTGGAATAATTCATAGGTGTAGTTGTTGGGCGACGCGGCGTTGTTCACGTGGCGACAGCTGAATAGGGCAATGGTGGCGGGCCGTTAGCGCGCGGGGTAGAGAGGGGTGTCGCGGGGTGTGTAGCGGCGGGGGGTACACCGAGGGCGGAGCACCTGAGCGCGCCCTGACCTACGACCCGCGGTGAAAGGCGCCCGCGCACGGGCCGCGACGACATGGCATCGTAGCAAGCTCTATCCACGAGCACAACAGCACCGGCTTTACTAACGTTTAACGTTTCTGTAACGACTTTTGTATCGCAATAATGGCCATCAGATTTTAACAATTTATTTTTATTGTACTTTTTCTTGCAGTATGGACTAGGAAATCGTTAACGGGTTACGAGTAACAGTTTTAACATTTTTGTTTCTGATGAATTTAAATTACCTATTGCATCAGTAATTTGGCACATATACAGTACTACTTAATTTACATACAAATATGTATGTAACAACCAATTAAATTAGGTAGATACTTAAGTATCATTATTTGAATTTTAACTTTTGTGAGTCATTTTAATATTTTATTAATAAAAAAAACGTGAGTGAGTAGTTTTATAATAACATGATTATTTGAATTATTTGAAACAAACATAAAACATGAACAACGCATATTTATTTACATTATTTCTATAGATTTTGTTTTAATGTCATAGTTAGGTACCAAAATAGACGAAGAATTATTTTTTTAAGATTTTACGTTGGTTTGTTAAAGTGGGTTTTCAACACAAATATTTAGGGTACAATAAGATTTAGTTCAAGTATTTAAAGTGCAAACCAATTTGCTTGTTTATCGGGCGCGGAGGAACGGTATGCAACTTTCACGTGTACTTTATTATGTAAAATTAATCGCAAGGCGCCGGTTACACGCGTAATGAAGATTGATAGCCACCTCTAAAGTAAAGTAATATGGCGATTAGCGACTGTATTGTAGCCTTCCTTTCTTATGGATTACAGTTCTCGTTTTAAAAAGAGTTCAGATTAACGAATTAATAAAATGTGGTTTCGATGTCCTTAGTTTTACCTACTCAAATATTTGGGTTTGGTAATTCGAATGAAGTGCTGGTAATATAACTAATAAAAACACTTAAGTTTACAATTAATTATATATCTTGGGAAACAGAGTCAACATAGAAAGACATTAAAATGATACACATGTACTAGAATATGTATACTAAGCCGAAAAGGACAAACACCGACAACAAAGAAAAGGTATATTTTAATTACCCATGAACTATGTCTAAAACGAATCAGGGACTACACATAGAACTATGTTGCATGCTAGTGGAACTCAAAAAAAAGGATCTGCTTTCACGGACATTTCTCTTTGTCTATTTATAGCTTTAAAAAACAAGATTAACTTAGATAAATTACACTCATAATATTCTTAAGTAGCAGACGAACACTAAGTGTTCCGTGGCCTGAACACTAGCCTAATGTCTTGTTAACTAAGTAGAATAAGATGAGACATACAGTAATGCGCGTCTAGAAGCGATCATCGCCGCAAAGCCGAGCTTTAATTGGCCATTCAAGTTGCGCCCGAGTACGGATTAATTATCTTGTCGCGGCGCGACTTACATGCGAACGTTGCGTGTCTCCGCGACCTATGACACGGCTTCCCTGGAAAGTAGTAGCTTCAGGCGCTCTTTCCAAACACTAATTTACTTGTTTCCTTTCCCAATATTAGGCCGAATGCATATTTCAAAATGTATCTTTATTGTAAACCCAATTAAGTTTATATTTCTAAACGAATTGAACTAATTAATACCAAGCTACGCTTTCAAAATGCTGCTCGTTATTTTGAAAGACTATCTTAGTAAATCTCGGGTCGACGCCATCGCCAGCACCGTTCTTAGTAGCGCGGCTAAGTACCTAATATTATTAGATCTAAACTAATGCGTGCTGCACCTAGTAGGGATTTAATTGTGTGGTATGTCATATTATTTTGACTAGATACTTGTTCATAGAAAGTTTTACTCTAATAAGTTTGTATACTAATTTTATAAAATAGATTATTACCTAAAATCGCATAGTTTGTAAGAATTTTAAGAAGATACCCTATATAAAGTAGGTAAAAGGTTTTGTATACAATCTGTTACCGCATATGTCTTAACCACGGCAGTGTACGTCTGGCTGTAAGCTTTACTGCATACAGATCATTAGTTAATTAATGATTTCGCTTCAATTAACTTCAGACGGGAAATAGAGGAGAGTCAGTTAAATTAGTATCGAATTTACGATATATGATATATATAGCTGATGATATTTTGTTTGAAAATAAATCATTTAATGTGACTGTATATGCAGCAGGAACTACATGACAAAAAGCTTTTGTTTTACCACCAAGTAAAGCTATTTAATTCTGTAGTTAAATAAAATATCTATACAAGTTGTGACGTTAATGAACCACACCATGATATATGAAAAACTATTATGTTCTCGCTTACATTACCGTTCAACTTTACGCTAATTTTCGTAACGATTGTTCATGACAATACTAAGGGGCCATTGTTTATTACGTGATACGAGTAGTTAAATAAAATAGGCTTTTAAATGTGAAACGCAGACGTGGTAGATAAGATGTAACCGGCGGTACATTATAGCCGACTCTCCCCTAGATCCCATAGATCACATAATACACCTCACTATTTTTCTACTTACAATGCTCTGGCTTTAAAGTAAGAAAACCAATGTGAACATCGCGTTTAACTGATTTTATGTGTAATGAGATTAAATTAGTTAACGTGATGATACAATAACGATAATGCAAGCTTTTAATGACTTGGCAGTGTTTTCACCGCGAGCCGGTGGCCGCGGCTCGGGCTGCGTGTAGCCACCTACTTTATGTCATGTCATGTTATTTCCAACACTGCTTGTAATCATTACATGTAAAATTCTCCAATGCATTTCGATTTCATTAAAGTTTCTTAATATATATTGTAGGTACCTATATGTAGCAGTTTTCGCTTGCTGTTTTGTTGCGAGCGAAACATTGCGACTTAAGATTGCAAGTCGGTTCCTACCAGGACCTCTAGTTTATAAACGCTTGAGTACGTTTTTGTAGGAAGATAAATGTGAATTAACGGAATATGACTTAAACAGACTGATATTATGCTACGGTACCTATGCTAGAATTCACGTCTCGTATCGTATAATATTAACAATGATGCGTTTTAGCAATGTGCTTGCATAGTAAGTTACGTGCAATCAATATTTATAATCAATATCTACAGTCAATACTGTAGGCCAAGTTCTTTAGACACTTTTTATGGGCTAGGAATCCGAGTAAATTAATATAAACCCTGAATTACCATAATGACTGCCATAGATGAGGTACGTATAACATTTGTTTCGTTATTCTTTATTTTCGGACACTAATGGCAAACCATTTATCAATAATTCCTACGTACTTTCGAATTTTCTACACTTGCGGTATACTAACGAACGTATGTACATACGTGATGATGGACGATTGTTTGCGCAAATTAGCTTTTGGTGCTATTTTTTACGAACGAGTGAGCCATTCCGCCCGGGGCCTTTCCCACCAGAGACTGACACCCATGGCCGCCGCGCGCAACTGACGCTTCACATTAACTTGAACTAACGCAGAAAGAAAACTTAAGTGAGGAAGAGATATCTTCATACTTATGAATTTACTGCAATCATAAAAACAGACTATATATCTATCCACGGAAAGGGTTATTAATGATTTTAGCAACCTATAAGTACAAATCGTCAAAAAGCATGTAAATACATAGGAAACAGCTTTTGCAGATTTTGAGCTATCATATCGTGTGTTACGTAACCCGTTAAGATACAGTCAGCATGCTGAGCGGCTGAAGTGTTCAAAATGACCTACACGCGCTCTTTTTCTATTGACAATAGAGATGTCTTGACCTGATTTTAAACACCTCAAACGCTTAGCCACTTCTGCTGCTGATTGTACCAAACCTAATAAAGTTTCATTGGAAGGAACACATGCAAGATTAAATTCAGTAGGCAATCATAGGTACGATACTTACATATTATCTTTTAATCACAATCGCAAAAATCATTGTATATTTTACCTGTGTTTTAACCACGGATGCATAATAACATTGAGTAACTAGCAACTATTAGATGCGTACACTTAGACTATAGCAAAATATTGAACAGGTAATTGCAATACTCATTTTCGATCGGAATAATTTGAATACCATTACAAAAGTGTTTCGAAATATTCATCTGCGATGTAGCAATCTCATTCCAGAAATCATTCGACGTCATTGGAATTAAGCTGTGTTTAAATCGGCTTACAATAGAGTTCGACCCACGTCGTACTCGATTCAATAAGGAAAAGTATACAACAGTGATGCGTAGCGTTTTGGAATTTCATATTTTGAAAGTAATATAAATAAATACTAGAATGTAAAGCATTTAATTAATCCTATAACATTATCAATTATGTTTTTTTATGACCATTACACGCAATGAGGATTAGTGTAGAGAGTCAACGTCTTCACTGATTGGTCTATAATATTGTAGCTTACCGCAGGTACCCGGCCATCAATTGTCCAAAACGTTTCCGACATGAAACAATGGGCGATAAGTCCGCGAGAGAGAGTGATTTTCCGTAATTGCAATGTAAATAATTGTGGTCCGCTATGGAAGGCCGCCGGCTGGTCACGAGGATGCGTTTTTCTTTTCGTTTTTTTTTTCTAGTGTGTTTGTTTTTGTTGTTGTGTGTGTTTGTGTTTACGTGTACTTTTAGGTACAGTATTGTGCAGTTCGTATGCGTGTTCAGCATCAAATTTGTGTTCCATGGGACAGAAAACAACACCTGCATTTCTTAGGTTATAATACTTATAGGTTCCATAAGTATCGACTCACAAAAGCAGAGCCTTATATGTATGTATACTTACTTAGGTATGTGCTTTGTTGTATCATAATGAATGAACGTGACTCTAATCCTATAGGTATCTATAAGTTATTAGCTACGTTGGTTAACTTAGTAATACGCAATAGTAAGACAAAGTGACTAAAATGTACGGTTAGAAGTTCAATTATTTTATTCATGCAACAAAGTATGCGGATAAGCAGTTCAGTAGAAAAATTAAGCAACTCTCGTTTGCGTACAATGCGTTGTTTACGAATACCTACCGCCCGACAAAGAAGTGTCTCGTGATTTCCAGGAAATAATCTTATTACACGACGCTTTAAAGCGTCTTAAAAGCAAAAGGCTCGCATTTTAAAATTGTGATGCAATTATTTTAAACGCTGACATTGAAAAAGACAAGTTAAAATAATCCAAGAATTCCAAGTGCCCTTCACTTCGGCGCTGATGCATTGTGATGGCCGGTGTATTTAGACCGCATGAATCTGACTCGTCTACTTAAGTCTGCTCAAATAGGACGAGGTGCTTACGGTAGTCGCGGTCAGTGCGCCTCGGCGCGCGCGCAAGCGCTTATAAAATCCATCTATTAACATTTCTCGATGATTAATTACTTCCAAAGTTGACAGCGAGGAAAATTAGTAAGCTGAGCTAATCAGGGCTCAAGGTCCAGTAGGTACCTAAGTTAGTTTCAGCGTGACCACGGGTTATTAGTGGTTTTCAGAGTGAATAAGGGGTTGGGATATGTGACGAAGTATGTTTAACATTTAGAATTAGAATACAGGTTTAGTGAATAAACGAAAACATCATAATTGAAACTATTACTTTTAATATAACCTTGATGTTTATTTCGCAGGATACTTCACAACTTTACCGGCAATTACTTAGTATAAATGATGCTATTAAACTGTATACTTACATCCACCAAACAACAAATGTAAGTAATTAAAGTAGCACCGTGCGAGTACAAGGTTACACTGCCCGACTGAAGATCATTTTGATTAAGCTGGGGAGTTGTCTTAATCGATTTAATAATGACCGATAACGCTGCATAGTAATATATTGCATGTGTTAATCAATTTATCTTAATAAGCTGCTTATAATATACGAGCGGCTCTGTTGCGTCTGCGGTTGTAGCGATAACATGCCACTGGCAGTAACAAAAGAAAACAGATAGCCACTTACTGGGTAAGACAGTTAAAACTACAAATAACAAACAGGTGAAGAGCTATTCCATAAGAGTGTAAATATTTACATATTGTGGAAGAGACAGAACTTCATACCGCTAAGATTGGTTTTATTTAATGGCATACATTTTTCAAATCTTATCACATCGCATTATAACAGAATTTGGATGTTTTAGTGTTGTCAGACACGCTTAATCGCAGACTTACATTAGATAGCCACGGTACATTAAGGCTTTAAAAGTATACATATATTAATCATTATTGAATATCGTCCGGTACGTGTGCGCCCATCGAGTAACTGTTGTTGGCCCCATCGGCCATTCATTCTTCTGGCAATGTGCCCTGCCCACTGCCACTTAAGTCTAACAATTCTGAGATCAACGTACCCGACGACTTGGACAAGGTCGCGGGATCCCGCTGAAGACAAACAGCCCAGGATCGGTTGGGGGATGTCTGTGTCCAGCAGTGGTCTTTCGGTTGAAAAGATTATGATGATGATCTTTATAAAATCCTACCTCACTTAAACAGTATTAAATACGAGTCGCTTTGTATCTGTAAAAACTATTGCCCACTTTTGAGTTTCTACCATCTAATCTGTCATTTTAGCCTAGGCACGTACTCGTAGGTAATAAATATCATGCACTACTTATTTTAATCCGTTACAAATAATTAAAAAAATCGGATAAACATAAGTAGCTTATTAATGGCAGAACTTAAAGTTTATCTGTATTTTGACAGTTTAATGCACCAGTCTTCCAAAATACGCCTTGTTATTTGCCGCAATAACTCTAAACTATATTTAAATAGTTACGCAAAACGTGGACACAGACCAGACACGTTGACATTACGTTATCGAAATGGTTCACGTCAGGTACATTATAGACAATTAGTCAGCGAAAGCGGACTAAGATGATTCTAGATTCTAGATTACTGTTGAGCAACGCCTAGCATAGACAGGCAAAAAGCGATTTTGAATTAGGATTAGAAATATAAAACGGCTTAGCCAATCTAGATGTTACTGCTTGAGTGATCGGCCTCGATACTACTGTAAATTAAATGCCAGATTCCCAGTGACTAAGTTCCGAAACGTATTTTAGACCTTGTCGTTATTTCATTCTGCTGGCTTAATTCAGTCCCACGAAATTTAGATTAGGTTCACATGAGGGCGGCGAAGCGTATTGTGAAAGGATTCAGACTGTTTGACACTTTGTTATTACACATTCTTGAACTGGTAAGTATTAATCAATATTAGGAGTCGCTCGAGAACTAGCTAATGCAAAAAAATCAGACATATGTTATCATATTTTTTCTGATATTACTGTCGCGTTGCAGATACAATAATATAACAACTAAATAAACCCAACTGACGAACGACTGAGACCGAAGGCAAGCTCTCTTGTGTTGTGGGTACTCAGCCAACGGTATATGTAATATACAGAAATTTAAATAAATAGCTATATAAAACCCTCATGACAGTCATGACTCAGGAAAAAATATCTGTGCTTATCACACAAATAAACGCCCTTACTGGGATTTGAACCCAGGACCATCGGCTTCTCACTACCTACTAGGCCAAAGATGTCGTCAGAACAACTAGTTTTAAAAAAGAAAAAATACCTAATAGATATTCAATTTTTACATGTTGTTATGTTATCCCAATACGTATGGTGTTAACACAGCAATAGCACGCATATTAACTCCTAGATGTACATACAGTTAGTATTACTTAGGTACCAACTTTTACCTCTTAAGTACAAATTGAGTGATGTAAATGTGAAACCCGGAACAGTCAGGGGCCAATTGTTTATGGCCGCTGACTTCATAAGCCGATGCGTTTGATAGACAGTTGCGTATCTATGTAAGTAGGTTTACTAGATACTTAGCGAAAATTGTGATGTGTTATAATGGTGAGTTAAGTTAAACCTGGGATAGCGCTGACAACGTTGTAATCACAGTTTTACAATAATATTTAGCTAGACACACATAGACAGCATTCGATACTTAGAAAGTAACCAAACAGAAAGATATTTCGCAAGTTAAACATTTAAGTAATTTATAATTATTTTTATTTTTCCTTTGGCAGATTTTTTTTGTAATTGTTGGATATGTTTTCTTAAAGAATAACGCATTTTTATGTAATTTGTGTAAGATATCTTTTGTAATACTGTTTTGAAAAAATAAGTCCCGCCGAGTTTCTTGCCGGTCATAAAAGTCGAAATGCTTCTCGGGTCAGAGGTATAGGGTTAGAACCGGTGTAGTTTTTATGTTTTCTTCTTTTGTATACTCGACGTGTAAAAGTGCCCTTGTGGCCTACTTACTGAATAAACGTTTGAGTTTGAGTTTGAGTTAACATAAGAATGATGATACGTTGCGTTATATTTGGCTACTTTGGCAGTACCTTACTACTTAATAAGGCACTGGTGCCACCGCGAGCTAGTAAGCTATCTATAGTATCTATGAGCTATCAGCTATCAAGGGACAAAAGATAATCGCTCCCGTGTAAATAAATGAGACATATATGTCATATTCGGGCGATCGTAGTTTATCAACGGGCGATGAGCTATACATATATATAACTCTCTTTTATTTACACGGGAGCGATTATCTTTTGTTCCTTGAAATAGCTGATAGCTCACAGCTTACTAGCTCGCGGTGGGACCAGTGCCTAACTAATTGGAATTACCTAAAAAGTCGGACACGTAGAATAATGTAAATTATCTAATAGAGTTTCTTATATTTATTTTTGGTTGTGTTGTAAACTATAATTACTTAGTTATTTTTTTAGAATAAAAGTGATTACTGTCAAGGAAAATAATAAATTCATTACTAATTCGATTAAAATATTAATACCTATTTATTTATCTAACAACTAATTCGTGATAATACGTAGTAACATAATAAAAATCATCATCATCATTTCATTCGTAAGACATTCACTGGTATCCCCCAAATATGACTTTTATCATCTTGGCGGGGAATTGTTATAATCACCACGCTTGCTGAGCGGGTTGGCGACCGCATTAGCCGTTGATTCAGATTCGCCAAACGCTGCTGCCCATCCGTCGAATTTTCAGTGAAACTATAATATGACCATCAGATTAAAATGATACGAATAACTACATTATATAATAAATATGTTGGGACGATCTAACGAACATAGATATACATAGATATACATTATAGTCTTATAGTACGCTCAAATATGTAGATATTATACATATATATGCAACAGATAGGTATGGTAAATACTTAAATATATGTAATAAGTCGTCCACACCACGAATAAATTCGCTTTCAGCTTTTTAGGTAGGGTCACTACCGACTATTAAGCAAGGCCGAAAAATTTGGTTCATCACTAGTTTAAATTTCGTCAAAACATACATCCGACTTGACATCCAAGACGCAGGCCCTCGGCGTGGCTGTCACTCGTAACTCCTCAAAAGGAAGGATAAGGTTGAGTAGGTCATCCGATCGACATTTGGTTTAGTGGGTAAGGTTCGAGTAATAGATGAGTTGTGCGATTGCAGTCGATAAAGTATCGAGGCGGGGTGAGGTGGTGTCTGGAGGTGAGAAACGTGGTAACAGGGCGTGAGATAGAGCGGCTGATACCGTCCGCAGTCGGCCCGGGCTGCGCGCGCGCCACGGCTGGCAATACAGCCCAACGCCAACACCTACCTACTTAGCTTATAATTTCCTCACAACAAAAATAAAGTTTCCAACTAATTTATAGCTCTTGAGGTTTATTTATTGCTCACTTGAGGTGTTAATGTTGCATTGTCTTAATCATCATATTTGTAAAGCATTGTTAAAAACTTGCTCGAATATTGAATCACCGACCATAACATAAACAGCGAGTGGAACTTCAGTAAAAAATACAGTTAATGAAATTGGATGGCTTCACATTTCGTATTTAAATGCAGTCGTTAAAAACAAGACACGTACACTTCCTCGTTTTCAGAATTTGACCTATCCTTCACCTTTCTTACTTTTTATATGGAGTTATTTCAGCTTTATAACTTGCAAATGTCTCGTGATTATTATTTGAATGACAATGATATATTACGTTATAAATATTTCAAGAATTACAGATAGATAGATTCAGCATATCCTGGTAATATAATTAATAAATACATATTAAATGGAATAATGGGAAGTCTAGACGCAATTAATCTTTCGTAGTTATTCGTATCGTATAGTGCAAATTATTTGTTCGCAATTAAATAAATATTTTTAAAAAGAAAAACATAGTATGTGTGTGTAACTTATCGAATTGGTTTCTTTAATAACTATGATTTGTAAAACATTTAAAGTTGTTGTCGAATACCAATTTTCGAATCGACACCTTCTGGTAATTAAAGTCCGTCACGCAATCGTAAGAGCAGAAATAAGTAGCGGTGGTAATCCATTTACAATACTGGTTTCTTGTCCAACAAGCGAGCCGTCATTTCTCTGCCCTCCGTGACAACATCGGGTTCGGAGTTGACGTCGCATTCCGCTCGGGCGGTTCCCTTGTGGCGGTGTTTTATCGCATTAACTTCGGGTTCATCGTATTGCCTTAATTTTTCGACGACGTGGAATAATTACTGACGTCTTGAAGCTGTTCGCGCGGCAAGGCTGCGACGACAGCTGCCGCCTATCGCGATCTCGTCGAGATGGAGAACAGAACACGCGGATGTTTAACAATTATTAACTACATTTAACCAGATGCAGCTCTTTGTTCTATATAGGTACTGAATAGTATACACCATTTTTGTTATACCCCTTTTATAATACTAATGATTTACATCCAAGATTCTTAACAATTAAGGGGAGTGAAAGCTGCAGTGAAAACTTACTCGTAAGCGTTCCTATAATCAATCGAGTTCCTAAATATTTTCATGAACACTCATAATTTGTTTGCGTACAGGAGGTAGTTTGTGAAAGCTTCTTTTCATCACACGAGTGGGTAATTGGCGCCTTCAGTGCACGTAATGATACGCTTAGCGGGCGGCGCAAAACGTGTGAAGACTTTGATAACTTCGAAAAAAATTAAATTCACAAAATGATTTCCAAGTGTGATGTGGTGGTAGGCAAAAATCACGCTCTGCTGATTACAAGGGGCGGTGCCTGTCATTACGCTGTCGGCTCTTGGTGGCCAGCTAACGAGCCCTGCCATTGCCTGATCGAGTTCGAAAGCAAAACTTTTATGCCGGAATTAATAATACATTTTAAATTTACATTTTCTGCAACATCGACTGAATTTAAACATGTAGGGTGTATTATAATGACAATTAAGGTTGTTATAGTTTATCGTTGTATTCGCACTTTAAGCTTCATCAACTTTCGTAAGTTTGATCGTTATTTTGTGTCCGGATTTATATCCTTAGTGTAGTGTGTTGACCTAGTGACATCCCTAGTGAACGTAAGGTTCAATTTGATACATTATTGATCGTGGGTAGTTCAAAAACCTTGTTAGGATAGATGATGAAGATGTCAAATTTTAGCAAAACTTTCTTCGCCATACGACAAAACTGATAAAACAAACGAATATTTAAAAATGGCACTTACGCATGGTTGTATTGGTTGTATAAATCTTGACCACTATGTCAAATACGTATGTTTTGGTACTTTTAAACTACTTACTGGTACTTTCCAAACACATAAAAAAATTGTATGATAGTATATATATTTCTATATTTCATGTTGGAATATCTAAAGTCAGAACTTTATTTCATAAATTTACAATCGTTTGTGCGGACAGAAGTTTTGTTATTGTTTACTATTATTTAAAACAACATATTTTACGTTGCGACACAGTAGTACTTCATATGCGGAAGAGCCAATCCTGAAGTTGATTTAGGGATCTACATTTCAATACCAGATTTAAAATATAATTGTTTGTAAATTAGAAATTAAGGATCATAATTTCTATTTCTCTCGACGTTTGGTGCATAGAATATAACAGAAATGAATCGTTTATATTTTCAGTATAAGGTTTCAGATTTAGATTAGTAATTGGTCCACCATAATCAACAATCTCAAGATAAAACTAAGAACAAATCAAATTATTTTTTTAAGTAATATTTTTGATTTGCTTTGATTTTTAAGTAGTAGTACTACTATATAAATTAAAAGTTGTAATAGATAACATATGCTTAAGAAAAAACCCGTCTCGAACACCAGAGGTCCTTGTCGCATATTACAACTTTTTATCTCAAAATAGCATGCAAATTTCAAAATACCTTAAAATAGTCAACTCTGCTAAAATTTTACAAAAAATGTACGAACACAGTGATTAAAAATAAGTCTGTGGGTACAATACTAATCAACACAATACTAAGTCAAGACAAGTCAAAATATACAAACTATTAAGAAAACAAAAGTTATAATATACAATAATTCAATATTCATGATGTCATTAGTATCATCATGATTTTATAATTAAAATAATCTTTAATGCTGTAAAAGCAATGAATAAGTAGCAAAATTTTAAGGGTTTGACTAAATAAGTAAATTTATAAATGTATCTAATCTATAAACTGTAAGTACATAACAGTTTTGTTATGAACCTCTCTTGTACCTACAGAATGGTGTGAGCGTATTGATGCGTTAGTGGTTAGTGACAGTAAGTTCGGATCAAGACAAAATATACCTTGGAAATTTCACATAGGTACAATTATAATTGAGAATCTACTTAAAATTCATATCATAGGTATTTGTAATTTAATTATTCGACTCTTTTTTTAGAATTCATAATTGAATGACGAGGTCTGACCTATTCCTGCTGGTTGTCTCATCAGGCAGCAGCAGCAGCAGGCAATTATAAAGTATATACTGTGATGCTACAAAAAATCCCACAAACCTGCCTACCTGCCAAGCATGGTAACTATGAAAACCACCCACAAGACGATGCAAGTCATATTCACAGTTCCATAAGTGGACGACTTACGGCTGAAGTGATGATGACTACACAAAGACTACAATACAGCAGAATGGCCAACAGAAATGTACAACATCCGTAAAATATTCCCCTTATCAGCGCGGCGCTACTCTATTTTCCCAATGAGGCTAGGTCTTTTATTGGTACAGTCAATGGCTATAATATCTTATGATGTCAAAGCCGCAAAAAAATCTGACAGCACCTTATGGCCTTGACATCAAATATTTTTGCGGGCTTGATATAGTAAGATTCTATTGCCGGTGACTGTACTGTGGTGGGGCCTACGTTAGTAGAATAACTGACAAACAGAAGAAATTGAAAATTACAATAATAATCGAGACGATGAATCGAGTCATTACTAAGCCATGGGGCTTATTATTGTTACAGATTCATCAGAGTTCAGATCACTCTCATTGATCCATTATAACATTTCTGCTCCACTACGTGTGACGAAATAACTGTTGACCTGTCGTTGTTGCTGGCACTTGCACTTTAAACTACATTATTTTAAATCAATGACATGGATTATTTTCCTTAAATGTATTTAAAGGTAAGCTTAAATATATGATATGGTCCGAAAAACAGGTTGCTAAAAATTGCAATATCAAAGGTCGCAATTACGTTTGTAACCTTTAGTGATGGATGGATTTCCACGGACTACCAACTTAAACACTAATGTGTCTTAAATTGTTGTATATGTTGTCAACTTCTTCAAATCTAGCTATAAATGACACCTTACTCTAAAGCGTGTTTAGTTTATCTGGATGAGCTAATAACTTTACATTGTACTGAATATTCCTAAACTCTTCTCTAAACTTCGCCAAGTCGATGCAGAGTAGTTATAAAGCGAGATGTCTTAACCTCGCATACATAGCAATTACTTCGAGCGGAGGGTGTGATTGACATTAATACAAACCGAAGTATACAGATTTTATTTTTAATTAACCCACCAGTGTTACCTGTGTAAATGTCAAATTTTGTTCTTTTCTCGAAATTACATGTCATTGTGCAAGTAATTACGAGCAGCACCTTGGATGGAGCAAGAGGTCAAAAAGAAATTCACTTAAAACTGTAACACGCCCTTCACGAGACCTGTGCCCGCGCCGAATTTATAAAGTCGGGTCATTTTCGAAAACCAGTGTCGGAAAGTGAAACTACCCGCGCATTTATTACCGAGTAAAATATGTAGATTGCCGGCGAGATAATAATGATATGTGCTCGTGGTAATGAAATTTCCCGCCGTCAAACGGTGCCAAAGTAATTTGCGTTGCTTGTCTCTGAAACGAGCGCCCCAAGGGCCGCTTTCGAGCTTGCGCAAGGCGTTAATGAGACTCGTGTCAACTTTTTATTGGGTGTAAGGCACACTAGGATGACTGCCGCTCATTGTTACGTGCTCGACACCTCGGCATTCAATCACTGCCCATAGAAAGTTCACTTAGTTCATGAACTCTACCGAGTGCTCATGCGCTCCTCACTTGTTGTTCTTATTTTTTGTACTCACGTAATATTTTGAGACGCAACTTCTCTTACTAATTTTTAAACCTGAAACTCACGCACTTTAGTGTGATATGGACGAAATTATAATCTCTCAGATATTATATTAAATACGAATATATTCAAAGATTTATTTGTACATTATGTGGAAATGAGGTTTATAGTTGGTATAAAAAAGAATAAAATACCATTAAATCATCAGTTTATGATAATATTTATATTATTTATGTATATGCTTATATCAAGTATACAGATATTTGTTTATAAATTTGAAACTCACCCAAATATTAAGTTTTTGTTGAGTGCAGCCAGAGGTTAACATTATTGATTAAGGCTGCAGATTACCAGAGTTTGAAGCAAATAATCGGGCCCATCGGCGTTTATGAGATGAGACTAGATAAGTGCCACCATCACCCCCACCACCTGACATGCATCATCAAGTGAGATGTCTGAAATTGTTTACTTTCCAGAGCAAAACTTCATGACAACATCGGGCGGCTTATGATCAATTATGATCAATATGAAGTACGAGAAATATGAATAGGTATCGTATGAAATAATTCTTATTATAATATAAATAAGAAATTAAAACGGTGCAATAGGGCATGTCTACATGTGTTCTCTGCATGTAGCAAACATTATCTTATGCTGATTATTTATGGACGTTCCACTTCTTTTACGCTTCAAGGAGCACTGAAATCATGCGAGCGGAATGATAAGCCAGAAACTGATTTATGTATGAGAAGCCAAGAACAAATTGGCAACGTTCACCCGGTCCGCTGGCTTCAGTTGTTTATAAATACAGCCTTTTCTTTAATACAAAGCGATGGGTGTCATTAACCCTGATCGTGTTTACAAACTACGCATTATCGAGCGTTTCATACGAATAGCATCGTAAAATCTGTACAAATAAAGAGATTCTTGTATTTAATTAAGTGATTCCAACGGCTCAATCAGGGTGGTAATTAAAGAAATTGGTTCAGCTTTCATGGACAAGCTAAATTATTGTTAAGGGCCATTACATTACAATTTCACGGAAGAGCCAAGAGGCCACCCCGCGCGCTCCACGCAGGCGAGCCACTCATATTTGTTAAATCATCGGAACCCTGTAATTTTGATCGATATCTTTATTGACGGCACAAATTTATTGATCATTTCTTTGCAAACGTACGTTGCAGCGACTACAATATGGCTGCGCGCTGTCGCAACGCAAGTCGCCGCGAGAGCTTTTTGCGTGATTTGATTATTGCTACGGTTTCGTTTTTCAATAGCCCCTTTATATCAGATTGACCTACTTTACTTGTTTGGGGAATTGAATTTCATACCAAGAATATACCTCACCATACTTTAGCCGTCGCTTAATATTAATTGATTGAAATCGGCAAACAACCTTACATCATGTATAATTTAATATTGTTAGAAATTTAACCGCAATGCAAGACGTTAATTGTATGTACAGTGTGGATATTCTAATACTTAGTTATATAATTTACTGACATACAGATAACACAAACCATGTACTTAATGTTTTGTCACAAATAAAACAATAAGAAATAACAATTCACTTACATTAGCTTTATTTCGCATATCGTCGGGGATTGTGCAATACCATGTCACCAACAAATGTAATAATATGCAGTTCGTTTCGAAATTCAAACATTGTACAAAGAAACTGTTTTATTTAATACATATCTATCATAATTATCTGTAAAGAAGCTTGTTTTTTTATTTAAAATAATATAACGAAATCTTCGGCAAGAATCGAAGTTAAAATCTTCTCGAGCTTCGAATCTAACAAGTAAATATTTACCGACTTTGTGCCATTAGTACACATCGTTGCAAAATACCATTTCTCCATCTGCGATGTGCATAAAACCTTTTTTTGCAAATGAACTGTTAACTAAGAACACTAATATAATTTACGCACAATACACGGCGATCGGCGTGGAAGGGCGTACGCGCAGCAGGCGATGGAGCTGCGTCCGCGTCGTCGACATACAAGCCTTGTCACTTGTCTGCGCTTGTCGTGCATGTCGCTGTCTCCGCCCGTCCAAACAACACATTACTTTAACAACGCTTATCGCCAACTTGTCCCCGAGTGATGATTTATTCTCATATACAATACTTTCTCCGAAGTACGCATTGTCGTGCCTCTTTGCCATGGTCATAATCATATAATTAAATTACCTGTACACGCCATTATTTTGGCTATAAACATTCTGTATAATATTTTACTACTGGTTGTCGACGATATCCAGTTACATCGCAATCCATAATTCAGTAAACAAAGAAAATTAAGGAAAACCAACAAAACATATTGTAGAGAGTACGGTAGATAATGGGCGCAAGATAGGCGAAGTTGTCAACTGTCACTTGTTAACACTGCGCGATTAAAAGTGACAGACACAGTCATATCACGTCAACAATACTATTCGTTCGAATACCAGTAATTGGCTTAAATACCTGTTTAGCAGTGCGGGATGAAATGGCGTCCTATTTACAGCCCTGTCAACTTGGCTTCGGGACCAAACTAGGCTGCGAATCTGCCATTCACGCGACCAGAGCTTTTGCACTCGACCCGAGTAACGCAGACTGTGTGGTAATCAAACTAGATATTAAGAATGCATTTAATTCTTTAGAGCGCGATGTTTTACTAACACAAGTCTTAGAAAAAGTGCCAACACTATATCCTTTTTTGTTCCAAGCTTATTCGACCCCTTCTAAACTGTTTTTTAACGAATCCCTTATAGTTTCTCAGGTAGGCGCGCAACAGGGAGACCCGCTTGGCCCGCTTATTTTTAGCCTCGCCATTCAGAAAGCCATTACAGTCCCTGATTCCCCGCTGAACGTGTGGTATTTAGATGACGGTACCCTGGGTGGCAAGCCAGAACAAGTTCAACAGGACCTAGTCACGCTCTTGCCTCTTTTCCGGGAACTCGGTCTCGAAGTCAACTCCAGTAAATGTGAGTTTTTTCCTTGCTGCGCAAATTCTCTTTCGTCATTTCCCTCATTCAGCGCCGTACTCCCAGGACTAAAACACCTTTCGCCTCAAAACTTTAATCTTCTAGGCTCCCCTATTTTTCCCGAAGCTATTCCCGAAGCCTTTAAGGTAAGAGAAGAGCTTCTTCTTTTTGCTAAGGAAAGGTTAAAAAACCTTTCTGCACACGTCGCACTCACTCTGCTACGATTCTGTTTTGCCATTCCTAGGGTTACCTATTTCCTCCGTACTGTACCAGTCTCGCTATTCCCTGAGCACATTGACTCCTTCGATCGTGCACTGAAGGAGGTAACGGAGTGCCTACTAAATGTGTCCCTCAACTCAGACCAATGGGACTTGGCTTCTCTACCCATCCGGAACGGTGGTCTGGGTCTACGACGTGCTCGGGACATTAGTCTCCCAGCCTTCTTGTCGTCTTCGGCGGGGGTGATAGAACTTGTCTCTAAAATATTATCCTTCGATGGAGACAAGGCTTCTATCCCCTTCGCCGCGGACGCCCAGTCGGCCTGGGTGACACTCAATCCGACTTCGCCGGTCCCCGAAAAACCAAATAATCAGCGGTCTTGGGACGACGCAGGTGTGAAGCGAGTTTTTAACCACTTGCTGGCAAACGCTGTTGGGGTAGACAGAGCCAGGTTAAATGCGGCTGCGAGTCCTGACAGTGGTGCTTGGCTTCACGCCCTTCCATGTCCCAACATTGGCACACTACTCGACAACGACTCACTGCGGGTGGCCGTTGCTCTCCGTCTGGGCTGCGATGTGTGCGAACCTCATTTATGCATCTGCGGTTCCACGGTGGAGAGCAATGGTCACCACGCGCTGAGTTGTTGCCGATGTGTTGGGAGGTTCCCACGACACCACGCACTAAATGACATCATCCGCAGGGCGCTAGTCTCGGCTAACGTCCCCTGCATGCTAGAACCACCGGGCCTCAGCCGATCTGATGGCAAAAGGCCCGACGGCTTGACACTGGTGCCGTGGGAAAGGGGGAAGTGCCTACTGTGGGACGCCACGTGCGTAAGCACGTTTGCCGCTTCGCACCTGAGTCACACAATACGAGCCGCGGGCGCAGCCGCAGAGCTAGCGGCCCTACACAAGAGGGCCAAATATTCGGCACTCGGCGGATATTTGTTCGTTCCGCTGGCCGTCGAAACTTCTGGTGTGTGGTGTGGGGAAGCCAAGGTTTTCCTTAAGGAGATGGGACGTCGCCTACGAGATAAGGGCCTCGACCCCCGCTCCGGGTCTTTCCTCTTACAAAGGTTGTCCATTGCTGTTCAACGTGGCAACGCAGCGAGTGTAATGGGCACCTTTGTACCTGGAACGACGCGGGGTGGGCTATTTTAATAGTTTAGTTTATTATTATTTTTACTTTATTTTTTCTTGAATAATTCGTGTAATTTTAGTAAATTTGTTTTTAATGTTTAGCAAAAAAACAATATCAATATTTTTCACATATTGGAAGATAATGAAGACTGGAAGATATTTATTTGATTGTATGCCTTTATGTAAAAATAAAACATCGTACAGTCAGCAGTAAAAGTAGCTAAGCATTTGAGGTGTTCAAAATGAGGTCAACACGTCTCTATTGTCAAGAGAATAAGAGCGCGTGTAGGTCATTTTGAACACTTCAAACGCTTAGCAACTTTTGCTGCTGACTGTACAACGAAATTATGCTATGGAGTACTATGTCTAGAGTCAGTCTGAAATTTAGAGGTAAATAAAAGTCAAAATACAAAAAAAACTATTTTTAACCAAATTTTCATCACTGAAATGGTGAAATTTAAATGTCATAACAAACATCCGTGCCTGGTAACAAATCACTTCTCACTAACTAAACAAATCAATAAGTAACTCAGGGAATAACAGATCAAACAAGATTTTCCTTGTCATGAATAATGAAAATAATTCTTCGGACCTTCTTGATATAAAATGCAGAATCGTGGTTCAGATAGAGTCCGATGCTTACGCTTAAGTGAAAACACAATAGCTCCTTTATGTAAACATTCATTTAAATCACTCAAGGCATTCTGTTTCAAAATAAATGGGGTAATAAATAACACTAATAAATATGTATAAGCCAATTCGACATTGATATCATTACAAAAATGTAAATGCGGTTGCCAAAAATAAGAATTCCACACCAGCTAGACCAGTAAAGCTCATGCAAGCTCAATGCATAATAAACACATTTGCAATATAGGGGTAATGGATACTGTAAAATAAGAAACTCTTCATCTGTAGGCCAAGCCTGAATTTTTCGATCCCCTTATAGTCAATCACGGAGTAACCAAATTATTTTTGTTATACGCGGCGCTTGGATTATACAATATACATGTTTTTACTTAGGTACAGTCAGCGTCATATAGTTGGTAGCATCCAAAGTACTCAAAAAGTTCGGTACATTATAGAATTTGTATGGTGTACCGAACTTCAAAGTACTCAAATAGTTCGGTACACCATACAAATTCTATAATGTACCGAATATTTTGAGTAATTTGGATGCTACTAACTATATGACTCTGACTGTACCTATGTACGGGTACAAGTGTAAATATGAATTTGACGGACCAAGTGAGTTAGAATTTGTTAGGTCGTCGGAGTTTACTAATAATATATGTAAACGTACTTACCATTATAAGTTATGTACAAATAAGTAATTAATCTGTGTGTAATTATTAATGTTGATTATCGCATATTACGACATAGTATTTTTTTTTTATGATATAGGAGGCAAACGAGCAGACGGATTGCCTGATGGTAAGCAACTACCGCCGCCCATGGACACTCGCAACACCAGAGGAGTCACAAGTACGTTGCCGGCCTTTAAGATACCTATACGCTCTTTTCTTGAAGGTTTGGATGTCATATCGGTCCGGAAATACTGCACACGACAATTTATTCCAGAGTTTTTATGTTAGTATGTTTTTCTGCTATAATAGAGGGAGTCTATACGTTCCAAATAAACAATATATGTATTTATATGCTTTGGAAATTTTTGTCATTGATGAGTCCTTTATTTCTGAAAATGAATTGAAAACATAGATTTATGTGTGTCTTGTTTATATGTCTTAGCTGGGCGGGAAGTTATTATTGAACTTTTAATATTGCAAATCAATATCTCTTTCAGTCATCGGTAGGCTCCAAAATATATTTCTGCAAAGCAATTGAGTGGAACAAAAATGTCAGTTGAATTATGAAAGCGATCGATAATGAAAATGCTGGTACGCATGCAGGCCAGCGGGCAGCGCCCGCGCCGTGAAAGTGTCTCGCGACCTGCGCGCGCGCTTTCGGTAAATTGGCATCGCGGCCCTCGGCCCGGGTCACCGCTCGGGACACATAAATATGTCAGCGGCCCGCCTCTCGCACCACTTTGTTTGTTAATATACTGCCAATTATAATCAAAGTTACCTCGCCACTGCGGTGCGTCAATTTCTTAATCATTTACATGTCGACCAGATTTCGTTTCCGTATCTCAAGAAACCCGTACAACAACAAACAAACCTTGTGTTGCACCGTATCCGCTTAATCGTTTCGCACCATTTCTGAGATTCTTTATAACTTTATTCGCAATACTCGTCTTCGTTACACGCCCGTTCTCGCCTTGTCGAGTGTTTACAATTTCTGTCATCATTACGTTTATCGCGATTAAATGGAATCGAACACAATAGTACTTATTACGAATCATAATAACAGTTAGAGGCTGATATCACTAAATATAGAAGCGATTGCAAAACATCGTGATCTCGGAGCCGAAATATAATTCCCACGGTGCGCTCGCGCGGCCCTGGCGCCCGCTGTCGTCCATCAACATTATTATCTATTAAAAATATCACGTCAGATTGTTCGCTATTTTGTATAAAGTTACTTTCTGCGCTGCCTCTGTTATCGCAGCATTATCTTAAAATACCATAAATCACCACAATAATACTATAATTACGAAACGCTCGGCTCTCACTTGCTCCTCAACTTTGCGAAATACGTAACTAACCAACTGGATTTTAGATGAAAGAGGCAATCATTTAAGCATAAAATTCGAAATCGAAGTCTATCACGTTTGCTCATTTATTTAGATTTCGATTCATAGTTTTATATTTTTTTTATTTAGGTTTTTACTACGATGTTCGTTTTAAGTTATATAATATTGTTATATACTTTAAGAATAATTAGTTAAAAAAACTAATTAGTTAGGTTGGATATAGTGGTCATGTTATATGCAATACCAACAAAATACATAGTTGACCTTATGTGAGTACCTTGTTTTTTATTGCCACTTAAAATTTTATCTCGTACGCTGTGCTTTAAATAGTCCAGGTATTTATTTATTTGTTGGACATTTTAAACACATTTTACTTCAAACCGTGTTTAAAATTGAGATTGTGTCTTTGATTTTATATTTATCCCCACCTTGTGTGGGTACCCTAGCGCCCTCCCATCTTCTTCCCTGAAGGCTGCTGGCGCGGCCCGCGTGGCTGCAGCAGCTTAGACTCTCAAGGGCTGCAAATATGCGGATTAAACAAAAAAAAAACGTAGTCACTTCCTTCTTTCCTTCCTTGCCTTCGCAGTTTCTAAAACTTGTTGGTACAATTAAACCATCGAACATAAGGCTCTTCCATTACTACTTTAGTAGGCTCTTAATAATAATTCATATATGCGGTTGTTTGTCCAAAATATACATTTTAGTTACCAGAGGGATTAGAGTTACCAGAAAATCTCATCTAACTATACTACTTAACTAAGCTACTAAACTGGATTATTTCTTAGACTTTACGCCATTTATTATTTTAGCACGCGTGGCGCATTTGAGGTTAAACTAGAGTCAGATCTTAATCAGGATTTCTCTATTAAATTATACTCGGACTCAAATATAAAAATATAAACAAAGGAGACATTTTAAAATCCGCTGCCTCGGGCGTGAGCCGAACTGGAGACTTTGGGATACTCGCCCCTCAGAAAACTGAGTTACCGAGCTTTTTCTTAACATATTAAGAATTCGAGTATACTGGCAAAATTAAAGATAATTATGGACAGTTCTGAATTATTTTCGAGTGATTTCGCTGAAGTCGTACCTCTAGGGGCGCTCCCGCCGGCGCGCCCGTTCGTCCTAGAAAGCTCACCGCACTGCTTCGTTACGGCCCTTAACACTGATTTATGTCCGCTATAAATATTGAAAGTCTGAGTGCGATAATAACTCCATTAATTTTGATTAATGACCATTTCTTAAAAGTGAATTTTAACTTACTAGCGCGGTGCACGTACGACCTGTCTTGCCGTGGATGGTAGTGAACCTTCCACATTTTAATTAACTTTGTGTTTTTGACCGATTGTTCTTGTTTCGATTGCAATTTAACATTTCCTTTTGACATTTTTAATGAACACACAATAACTCAACATCCATTAAAGATCAGGACACGTGAGCAATGAGGGTGCGTATATAAAAAAAGAGTTGCATAAGTCGTAGAGTAATATCGGGCCGGTCAGAAACTGAGAAACTTAAAGTTTCATCTCATGAGTTTTCGATGCATTTTATGTAGTAACGTGGTAGCGAGGAGCATTCCGAGCGGCTTATCGGGCTCCCTCTGGTGGCGACACATTCAGCGCATTTGCAATGCGAGATATCCCGCATTACCATAAGCAGTACAAGCTGGAGGGCACGCCGTCTATCGCGGGCCGACATATAAATTATTCAAAATAAAGTATCGCTTAACCTGTGACCTGCGCGCTGCGCGGGCGCCGGGAGCGCTCCCGCGCGCGACTCCCGCGTCCTCTGCGAGGAGCTCACTCGCTCGCGTCTAGATACTCGTACGTCTCTTTTGTCGCACAATAAATACGTTAGCTAGCTCACTTATCCGGAAACTCTGACGCATCTGACAAACTTTGATTTTTATCCGACTTCTAAAATCACAAAAAGTAGGGCTATGTTTCAGTATATGTGTTTTTATGCTTATTTTTAGTTAAGACAACTGAAGATCAAACAGGTGTAAAACATGATAGAAGAAAAAAAAGGATACTTCTTACATAGTACTTTAAGTTTAGTAAAGTAAAGTTTGTTTCTATTACATTAGTCAATGTAAATTATTTTTTATTAAGAAGAATTTCCTTTAGAAAGCAAACACATAATGATAAATGTCTATAAATAGTTAGATACATGTACAATATGCAATAACATAAGCAAGCGTGTAATCCGACACCACTATGATTGACAAATAGGTAAATATTAAATATGTAAAATAGACATTTAGCCTCTGCTTGTTGCAACTTCATGATAAATTGCATTAAGTTCTAGTTATTTTTTGTGCAACTTTAATAAGATCGCATGGATATCGCCACTTGGCCGGTTAAATGAACCGCTCCTCAAGAATTCCTGTTATGAGGGGAACCGGCGGGCGGCGGCCCGGTGCGCTTCGCCGCAGGACGCTACTTATTTACTCAACAGCTTTCGCAAAACGGCCCATTAGGGATAACTGTACTAAATAATTACTGCAATGTGGCTTTCTATTTCTATGCGCGGCGAGCCCGTCGCGTGCGCGGCACCTGCCGCTGATCCCTGTAATTATTTACTAGGCGCGAGCCTAGGACAAAGACTCCGCCCGGTCGCGCGACGTAGGCGACGGCGGTTACTTCAAAATATGCTCATTAATTCGCACTCGTCGACTCCCGCGCAGTCACCGAGTCCTGACTCTCTATTTTTATTATCAACGGATAAGCGCGCACTTGTCGTTTTACTATACATATAATAGTTGTTTTATGTTGAAGATAAGCAACTTAATTTAATATGCGAGTCGCCGCGCGGTACAAAAGACATCAACGCTCCGTAGAGCTTCGGCGACGCGTAACAAAATAAATTCAATGTTTGTGTTACATAAGTAATTGGAGTTTCTATTAGACTTATTGTTAAAGTCGGTTAAGGACTTTTTAAAAGTACTATAGAACGCAATTTATGGTGGCCCCTAAATTCTTGTTATTATGAGTCAAGTATTTGTATTCAGTTGCTGCATAATTTAGCTTTAAATTTAGGTACATCTCGGCCTCGCTTTTGCTAACCTTGTCAAACAAAGACATGTTCCTCTCAATTGCTACAGACCTTGAGTATTGATGGGTCTCAGGAAATATTGATTCAGTCATCAAAGTTATTACAAATAGGAAAATCACGTTTACTTAACTATTTTCTTTTGAGAGAATTAATTTCTAATAAAATTTGTCTTACTTAGACTGTAATGAGGACTGAAATTGAGAATACGGGCCTGACCCCGCCTATGAAGCCGAAGGTCCTGGGTTCGATTCCCAATCAGGACATTTATTTGTGTGATGAGCACAGATTCCTGAGTCATGGGTGTTTTCTATGTATTTAAGTATTTATATGTATCTATCTATTATATTATATATATCGTCGTCTATTACCTACAACACAAGCCTTACTGAGCTTACCGTAGAACTAGGTTTTGTGTAATATACGATTAATATAAGATTTGTGTAATATTATCCCGAAATATTTATTTTATTTATTTTTATTTTCAGTTTTCGCAGCCCTTGCCTGAAGACTGATGGTTTATCAAATCCGGTCTCGGATATTCCGGTGTCTCAGTGTCAGGTCAGGGATTGGTAACTATTACAAATGTAAATATATGACATCTTAGTAGAACCTTATTTATTGGACATAAAATATATTATCATTTCACTCAGGCGACCGCCAATGGAGAATTACGGACCTATAGAACTCTACAATGTATTGTAAGTGATTGAATTTTCTAGTATTATCAGTAATGTGGCGAAATATTAAAGCAAGAAAATGCTATGATTCATGAGATTGCCGAGATAACTATAAAAATAACGGGAATTGTTCTTTTTTTTTTCTTATAGTCGTTTTTTATAGACTGGTGAGACGACGCACAAAGCCGTGATGTATGACAGAAAAGAGGGGAGGCCCAGCAGTAGAATACAAACAAGGCTAAAAAAAATTTTCTTTGGCGGCTGTACAATAATCGGATCTGTTCAAACAAACTCATTTAAACTGCGAGGTCACTACTTTACTTATGATATATTTTTCTTATGAAATAATTATACTTATAGTGCTAATATTTAAAGTAGGTACCTACTTACAAGAAGTATAACAGTATCCCAATTCAAAAGATTTTTTTAACTCATTCGACTCACACTGCTCGCACCACGTGGCCGAATATCGCTTAATGATGATCTAAGTAATTGGCGTAAGAATTACCTTCGTCTTTGAACGTCACAATGTGACGAAATAATATGCAAGAGAATCATTGCTTATAAAAAATCCAATTTGTAGAGTCATTGATTTGTATGAAAGGCAATTGAAATTATCGTTACAATGCGACGGCGTCGCAGAGCTCGGAATCGCAGTGGAGATGATACTCGGAATTTGTGTCGATACTTGCATGTATAACCGATCATTTTATTCGACCTCAAATTTCAGAAGGGCTTATCCTAAAATAAAATAATTTATATTAAAAATTCATTTGTTTTATTTACCGTTGGTCACACTAATTTCATAAGCCTCTTCTTTCCTCCTTACAGAAGACCACAGCCATAATAGCACTCCTACCTTTCAGGTATGTAGTGCTGTGTTCCTGATGGTGAGTAAGGTTCCCACAGCTCCAACCCCCCTTAAAGGCCGGCAACGCGCTTGTGACTCATCTGGTGTTGCGGGTGCCTATGGGCGACGGTAATTGCTTACCACCAGGCAATCCGTCTGCTCATTTGCCGCCTATGTCATAAAAAAAAAAGCTTTTACGCACTCATTATTTTACGCGTTCGTAGCATAAGTAAAACTTAAACTTATTCTTATACAAAATGTGAATCCTCTTCAGTTGCAGGTATCCATAGGCTACGGTAACTGCTTATCATCAGGCGGGCCGTATGCTTGTTTGCCACCGTCGTTGTATATAAAAAAATATACCAAAGAGCAGTCAAGTTATGGTAATTTTTATTCTACCAATCCCACCCTAAATGCTTCGTATAAATATGTGCAAAAATATAACTAACCTTTCTCCTTGCAATATTTAGTCATTTCGGATGTTTAAGAGTAGCGAATGATAATAATGATATGTCATAAATCACTTTTTATTAATAATAAAAACCCTTTTTCTAAACTATCCGCCACATGTTCCTTACCCGGGACCGTACCTATAAATTCAGTTCAGAATGCTTACACAACCAAAGCTACAATACCGTTGAAAAGCGTAAAACTGCCGATATATATTAGTCTAGCAGTGTTATTGAAACAGCAGAGTCGTGTCAGATAGCGCGGGCGGGCTTCCTAGCTCGGTGGCGAACGGCGCGGGCGTGGCGCTGACAATTGAATTGATAAGCGACTTTCTAG
The DNA here is from genome assembly GCA_022674325.2 of Grapholita molesta. Taxonomy (NCBI): domain Eukaryota; kingdom Metazoa; phylum Arthropoda; class Insecta; order Lepidoptera; family Tortricidae; genus Grapholita; species Grapholita molesta. The sequence goes on along the minus strand of CP053124.2, from coordinate 12,153,981 downwards.
CGGGCGGCAGGAGGACGCTGTGAGAACGACCGCCATTGTATCGGCTTCTACTATGAAAATCTTAATCCGACAATGCATGTTTTGCCGCCTTAACTCGTTTATTTTGAAAATGTTTTGAAACAAAGAGAAAATTAAAATTACATTATGTAAGTTTACAAAAGCATCTGCTTATTAATAACATCGCTTGTTAGTTTTCGAATACCAAATGTAAAAGAACACTTCATGCTACTAACAAATTAAACTAGAACGATTCCTTGTGTTCGTAGAATCCATATAAAAAACATTATTTTTTTTTATTCCTTTAAGTTCGAGACATAGTTTGGAACTTATTTATTACTATAACAAATGCACTATACAAAACAGAAGCTGTCTTGTATAGTGCATTTGTTAATTCGAATAAAAACATATATGTACATACAATAAACCTTATGAACTAAACTTATATGAATATAAAAATACAAGAAATTTAAATAGACTAAAAGTAAAATATATATAATAAATAAATAAAACATAGAATTCAAATTGTAAAATGCTTATTAGTGTTCTTTTTAAATTTGGTTTAATATTTTAAATGACAGTGTATAGTTACGTATTCAATTAAACTATGTAAAGTAATGAACTAAGAAAATAATACAACTATTTATACATATAATAAAAAAAAAATACACAATAAGAGTTATTAGAGATTATATGAGGCAAATCAATACAGTCTCTTTATCGTATACATCTAAACATTTACATATATTGTATAAACGAACCAACAAAGTGTACATATAAAAAATGTGTAAGATAGCCGTTATTCATTATTCCTTTCTTTGTGTTAGCCGACTGTCATGTTAAAATGTTCAAATAAACTCGTCATGCACAAGGCGAACATGTCCGCTAGAACACTGGCAGGTAATCACAAGCGGCGCGGTCGCGGGCGCGGGCGCCGCCGGGAGACGGGCTCTTGTTAAAAAACACCTTTAACACTCCATAACTGATGAATGATGTTATTAACCACGGCTTCCTCATGCATATTCAATAAGTGAGTTATTGAAAAAAGTAAAAGTGAATCCTCTAAGGTCAAATAGACGAGTTGTTGATTAATTGACATGCTACTGGTAACATCATTTGATTTTAAGCAGCAGTTGCACTCTATTATAAACGTTTCCTGCCTTTAAACGAAATTGAATCTTTTGAGCGACGTGAATCAGGCACTTTTTGTTTTTTCTTTTAGTAAAACTGTTTCACAATCAGTAAGACACTCGGCTACAAGGTTGTCGGGTATAAAAACCCGCCGACGTGTTTTGCTCTATTTTTATTCGCGAAGAAAAAGAATATCAGCATACCTATTTGGAAGTGCCGCAGCGCAAGTCCGCGCGACCGGTCGAAACAGGAAGTTCACTCAATTGGACAACAATAAAGATTTATTGAGTTTTTAAAATCCGCAGCCTGATTACAATATTTTTTGTCGCATGTCGCGAAAATTATACGAAGATCATATAACCAATTAGGTACTGGTATCTATGGTTTTTAAACGTTATACGAATTTACATTCTGAGTGATAGAACGGGTTTAAATGTATAAATCATTCTTACTGTGCATGGAGTGGCGAAAATTTATTGAGATATTATTCTATACTGCGCACACAGTCAATTTATACTATGTTTCTAATGTTTAAATAGAGCGAAGGACTTGCGAGCGGCGCATCACGGCAATCTTCGGTTCTAGTGACGGCTCACGGTGTCCGACCGACGCGCTGCACTCAATTTATTGTAGGCCATAGGGCATTGTGCCACAACTTACAAGCGTCACTTATGCAAAATACGAAGCGCGATCCATTTTGCGATAGATATCTATTATAAATCGAGACCGATCGTGCAATCGCGCCGTGAGCGGCCTGACGAGGGACTTCAGTTACTTTATAAAATATTAAAAACTTTCAATTAGGTACAACAGGACCGTTATCTTTAAACAGTCATTGCCAAACAGTCAAGTATTTGGTTTTTAAATAGTGCTGTTTTATTGCTATTTTGTAGACTTTCTTTAGTTCGACGTCCGACTGAGATTAATTGCGCTCTGCATCAAATCCAGATTGCCACTTTCAAAAAAGACCATTTATGAAGTCATAAATATAATGAACAATATTTGATGATAACAAATGGGACGCAAAACGCATTAAAACGTTAACGGGTTGCGTTCTATAATGGCACCGTATCTTTATGTGGCATCTCTCGTCGCTTCGTTAGTATCCTAATCCACTCAACTTATGAACATGGATATCGGCCCATTATTTAATATAATAAGATCTAAACACAGATAACCGGTAGGTACCGAGTTGTGCTATAATAGGGTATCTGTATGGCGCGTTCTGTTGTTAATGTTATTTATTGCTTTACGCATAAAGCAATAAATAACACAAAAAGGGAGAACAAAAATTAAACAATAAGCATCATTTATTAACTATGGTTTACATTTTTAAGCATCAAATATTACTTAGGAAGGGATTCCTAAGTAATATTTTCCGAAGTGTATTTAACGCAGGCAATGAAATAAATACTTTTATGAGAACATTAATCAAACTTGGCATGGAATTTAACATCACCATCAGCTCCTAGTCGTCAGGTACATGTCAAGCATGCCTGACAGTTTAATCAATTTAAATAATAATTATGACATCGTATCAGCATTGCGATTCAACGAGGAAATGCCGCCAGCATCCTTGGTACAATGCCTCACGGGCCTTTTTTTAGATTTAATGCAATAACTAGTTAAGTACTCGTAGTTTTGATAATATTGTAATTATTGTAAATAAAGATTTAGTTGTAATTATGACATATCCGCACCATATCGCGTAAGGTGTATTGCATTGTACAATAAAGTAATGATTTTCTCGAAAATGATTAAATTGAAAATAAATTCAATGGGATACACATCACTGGTCTGTGGATACACATATTACAGCATCTGCTGATATGTTTTCAGAAAACGACGAAATCGTATTTAAAGCGCGACTCATGGATTGAACTAAATCCAGTGAAAGTTAACAGTTTTATACTGAGTTGTTCTTGATTTTATTGTCTCGGAATAACAGCTAATATTTTTGTATTTATGGGAGGTGGATAATCTTTTATACGAATTTTATGGCACATTGTAAGGCACATGCATTGCAAAATATTGACATCCCGTGAGAAAGAAGAAGAAAAGTGATTCTTTCGCGCTTTATCTTGAAATTAAGTGTTCATCAAGTACTTTCCGAAACAACAAATTTAGCCCTTCTTATAACTACAAAAAGAAATATTAAACATTACTACTCATAAGATTGTACTTTGCGCCTCTGGTGTGCCATTGGACAACAACAACAACTCGTAAAATTTTGCTATAATATACTGGTTTAGTAATCTCGTCTCAACAAACACTTTTCTGGTGATAAAATGTACAGTTTACTCTTTATTAAGCCGTATGTCGATTTTATACGATGTAGTAAAAGCATTGAATACATTTCAAATCATGATTGCAATTCACTGGGGGAATATGAATGGATTTTAAAATTCACGATGTATCAAACTCGGAGACAATATTGTTCGCAAGTCGCAGCGGGGGTTCAAGATGACATCTCGCAGCGTGCAGCCTTACGTCTATGCGCGTGCGCCCTCGCCACGAACTTTCAACTCTGCCGGCCACCAACAGAGTTCAAAGTGCACTAGCGACGAACATTTGCTATTCCATAGCGCCCTTATCGTGCAAGTTTTAGAGCCTATTTCAAAACCGACTGTTTAGTTTACCAAAAAGAAAAGCGTAGATAAAAAAGAGCGATAGGTTGAGTTAGTTACGAAATTAAGCAACCAAATAGATTTCGATATTGAAGTTCATTGTTTGATCCGCGACGTGGTTCCTGCAGCGGCGCGGGGCGGGCGGCGAGCGAGCGGCGCGAGCGCAGGGTTATCGCGGTTCGGGCGCCCGTCACAGTTCCCACGGAGAGTGGTATTTTAAATACCTATTTATCTACGTACGGCGACAGGACAGAGATGCATTCTGTTAGAATAGCCTCTTCTGGATGGGTCAAGGATTCAGAGGTGAGTTTGGATCCGTGCTCGTCGCGACACCGAGCGACCTGGCCTTGTAGTTTTACATCGTGCCATGTTCCATTATTCAATTGTAACTAATGAGCCGGAGCAATTGACTCAGTTTGCATTAGATATATGAGTATTATTCGTTCAGATTAATTGACTCGATATACCCTCACACGTATTGAGTAAGGAATTCTGTCTCGTTAATATAGTGATTAACATTCTTGTACCATTCAATGAGATTTCTTCACAATCACAACGCATTGCTTTCAAGAGAACTTCACAGATTTTTTAGTTTCTGTCGTTAACGGGTTATACTTTAGTTTGTACTCCAGACGATGCGACGATCATCGTTACCTCTGATTAATATAGAATAGGTTTTTTTAATAAAGATGTTCATTTGGCGGTTAAGAATCACAAGTTTACAACGTTTTCGCGGAAAAAAATATAAATAAATAAATAAAATATCTGTCCATAAATTTTTCATCAAACTTTGTTGGGAAGTTGGTAATTTATTTTAATGTTTTGTCTGTATAAATGTATATGTGCAGAATACGATACCAATTATGCCAACGAATGCCCATATCCACTGGCGTATAGTAGGTATAAATAGGTATCAGAATTACCAGCATTTATGTAACAGCCTGCATCTAAGTTTGTCTATTCGTATGTATATTTAGTGATTGTAATTGTCATTTCTAAGACGTGGGAACCATCATTTACTGATTCCGGATTACGCCGATGATTATCGCTATGAATAATGAATTTATTAATAACACCAATAGTAGATATAATCTTGGTAAGCTCTGAAGGAAGATCGATTCAATAACTGTAATCTAAATTGATGTTCTGCCGGCAGAAGAATTTGCAAGCCATGCTTATTCTTCTCATTCTATAATATCAATTGTTCCTTTATGTTAAAAATTATTATTAGAAACATCCGTTATTTAATAAGTGCTACTACGAGTAGTACGTCACTGAAATTAGAATTTGAATGATCTAAGACTTTGACTAATAATTTAAAAATAGTATGTTCAGGATTATCATGCATAGGCCCGATTGTTTTAATAGGGGGTGCGTGACGAGTTTCATCAAGTACAATATATACTGTGTGCTAAAAAATGAGCATACACTATTATAATTATCATACATGATACAGGTTAACATTGCAGTTACGAGGAGAGTAACTGAAAGGTTGAGTCAATGATGAAAACTAAAACATAAACACCATAGTGATGTAGGAAAATAAAAATATGTAAAACACAAACGGATTGCGAACTATCAAAGATTATGCGAAATTTCGAATTCGGTCGTAAAGCCGAATGTAATTTAATATGACAACATAATTATATATTTATATATGTACATGCATTGCTATGTATTTAATTATAATTTGATGGGGTCTTTACAGATTTCATTGTAAGTTACACAATAGCAGTATAATTTTGTCTTTCTTCTTCAGTGCTATCTTAATCTTCAGAATACGGCGGTCAAATGTTCTATGATAGGCACCAGTTAGGCCCACTTGCACCGTGGGTTAGCGAACTAATCCAGAGTTACGGGTTAAATGTGTATGGTCATGACCGGTTAACCTTGGGTTAGTTGGCTAACCCTGGATGTTGCGAGCCTTACTGTGTCAACGTCAATACCGTCAACCTAAACGTGTGTCAGCAAATGCCATGTTCCGCCATTGTTAAGGTTAATTGAGCTGTGTTAGTTAGAGGAAATAATGTAGCATTCTCATTAAATAGAACTGCGATGAATAAGCGCGCCGTGCGTCGACATTTATTTTAATGCAACCGTTTTTTTGCAATGCAGTTTTAAATAGCTACGTAACATAAAATATGTAGGAAGTAACGCGATAAATAATATTCTCATAAAAAAACGGTTTTTATTGCTTACTATAGCAAATTGAACTTTCATGAATAAGGTCGTATCGGCTATAACGTAGCTAATGATAATCTGAATCAGGTGATCAAAATTGATATTGCGAGAGAGGCGGCCATAAACACGAAGCTTTATTAATCTTCCAGCGTTCGTACACAAAAATCACTTGTTATGACGATTATGGCTGGTGCGCGGGGCGCGCTGTCCCACACTAAACTTGTCGTATTTACGGTCACTTGTCTAATAAAACAATCGAATAATTCGGTTACGAGACCTTCGCATATTGTACTTCAACTTCATACCTTTTCATGTACCTATACACATTCGCTTTTCAAGCGCCATTTATAAGTTTTACTGTAACGTGTATACTCAATAATGACACTAACATCTAATTAAAGCTGTAATGACAATAACTCTTATGAACAAGCCACACAAGTTGCAGTTAAAGTCAATTTGTAAGCCTTTACACTCTTTAGGAAGACAAAACAACACGAAGATTAAGCGTCTGTTTGCGGAAAAGACACGGAAAGGCTTTTAATTTACCTTAATTCATTGTGTTGGAGTTTAAATATTGTGGAGCCGACAGCTCCGAGGCGAGGACTATCACATGCGATAATTCTGGCGCGAGATACGCCGTCCGCGACCTCGCGCCGCAATGAATGCCGTAATTAAGTGAAATTATTATAATTTTGCCTCAGAATTAAACGGATGTCACAATATCACGCCCTTAAGTGCGTTTATGTTTACTTCGAGCCTAGGTATCTTGATTGTCAACAGCAATGGCGTTGCGTTGTTTATTGTCCGAGATATCTGGCAACATAAATCTTTTGTGTGTAAGCTTTTCTGGGTCTCGTAATTTATTTAGACAGAAATATATTATAAATGCAAATGACGTTGAGTTATGGTAGCTACCAATTCAGCAATTACTTCGATTTACTCATGAAACAAAAGGAAGCCTTCCTTTTAATTTCATATAATTTTTGGAGCAATTCATTCACGAATCAGTTTTTCGATCAGTTACGTATATTTTAGACATAAACTCGCTATTGGTGTAGACTGTGTTTGCAGTTACTGTCTTTTACACCTAAGTGCTTTAGGATATCAGACATCAAGCATATTACATCACTTTTGTAGGTACATTTTCTCGGGCCGTTGTTGAGACGACAATCGTATATAGCGAACGCGTTGGAAACGACAATAATGTATGGAAACGTTCATATACTTTAAGATCGTTTTGTCATTCCAATACATTTTTTCGTTTAGGTTTGGTAGCCTAATGATTAAACATGATGTTAATTTTGCATTGCAAGATGCACTATCTAATGTAAGACGAAAGAGTTTGCTGAGGTGACTCACACAACAAATTCCACCACTACGAACTTCCTGAGACCCTCAGAACTGAACTGTACAGTATGGATACCTTTAACACATTCGCTGCCACCCCCTCCAAAAATGTATAGAAATGAACGCACATGTGCGTTGGTGGCAGTGAATGCGTCAGAATCATAAAATGTCACTACACTGTCAGTGGAAATGGTTTTGGAGAAAATCAAAGATTATATGAATTACTTATTAGCAATTGCCAATGAATTGTAGGTATTCATCAATAACGTTATTTATTCGTTACTACTATCTCTCAGGTTGTAGTTACCTAGACACTAATCTAGGTTAAGCCTACTGAATTTTGTTGTTTAAATGGCTTGACAGAATAATTGGTATGAAAAACTATCTGGATGGATAAATACTTAATATTCTTTAATACCTACTTTTACAAAGCTAAAGTGACTAATTAATTTTAATCTTTTTATTTCTTCCGCACAAGATCATCATTCATTAGACCCATCGAAATAGCACGACTCGACAAGAGTTTAACTCAAAAAGTCGCAATTGTATCCGTTATCAGTCCATTATGGCTGCAAACAAATGACACAGCTTAAAGCCTTTTAGCCGAGTCGTGCGCCCGCGCCGCAGTAATTAGCCGGCTGATTGCGGCCGAGGGTCCTGCGCAGACTGACACTTATGTAAATACTCATTATGAACCATTCTACTACCATCCCGGGGCAAATAGTCGTATACACGTTGGACTTGTAACGACGCCTGGCTAGTTTAGATTAGTGTAATTAGGATTAGACCCGTGGAAATTATGGACTTCGTTTGGGTATTGTATCTAAAGGTTTCAGTAAATAAGGCCGGATGCGGCAGTAGGTTAAGGTTTTTACAGATTAAGCCTTTAGAAACATTATTTATGACATGCTACATAAAAAATATTTCTTTGAATTTGAAACTAACTCGCTTCCAATAGAGTTGAAAATTGTAGTTGCCACATGCAGCAAATCATGCGATGGTTATCGTTTTTGCAGGTTTCATAACTTTTGTTATTTAACCGGTCTGTTTTAAATATAATCTTTGTCCTATAATCCAAGTGGCCGAAAATGTTGTCAGTTAGTGACAAATTGTCGGATAAGCGCAGGCAAGTCTGATCGGGTCGCGCCGCCGCGCCGAACGCGATAATCGTGCACGGTTGCAGTGTTTTTCCTCTCTTTTTTAATAACAGTTCTTATTTAGATTTAATTTTGGAGCAATTTTTATCTGGAAACTCAGAATAGTTATTTGTTATAGGTACAAGGGAGTAAAGTTAGGTGTTTATCTTCTCGTGCTAATATTGAGACCCGAGCATTGGGTGGGTTTCAAAGCACGAGAGGGGAACACACTATGCTACCGAGTAGAACACAATTTTTCACATCACTACCTCGAGGAAAAAAAAAGGTCTAAATCTTTTAAAATATACTCCAAATTATTGGCGACCACCATTTGTTATTCAAAAACATTAAATAAAAGAACATCCGACCAGCTCACGTCAAAAAGCAGTCGATTAGGTAGTAATAAACAATTTGTATGATATAACTTTGCACTCTTGTGAACAAAAAACAACTTTGCTATCTGTTTTAAAGAACAGAACAGTTCCTTCCAAACTATTGAGGTGAAAAAAAAATTGTTAGGATAAGCTAAACTAAATAATAATAAGTACTAAAGTATAAATATGCTTAACTATTAAAGATGTTAAGCATGTAGCGAAATTTGCTTAGACATCTTTGTTAGTAAATACTAAAAATGCCAACAATATTTTAAGGTATTTGTAAATGTCGGAAAAAGATCAAGTAACTCAGTTGCATATTAATTCATTTTATACAGTCTGTCATCGTCGACCTTCCCTTTGGAAATTATAATAAGTACTCTAGAAAAACCATAGTGCAGCCGTACAGAGCGATAACATAGCAGCCGAAGCTGCGAGGCAGTTCCTTAAGATATTCTATAGCCAGTTTTTATCATCTACCTAATTACTTCATGCAATTAGGAGTCCTACCCTTATTCGTGGTGCAATTCAGTTTCAAAATAATCGTACCTAATTAAACCCGACTCGACATTTTGTTTTATTTAACGACGGCAAATTAAAGTTAATAACATAATTGTTTGTGCGTTAAATTTACATTGTTGAGTCTCAATTCTAGTTACGTCATAGGTAATACGTGTACCTGTCTTGAGTGGACATTTTATAGCTCAACATTCGACTTAGTTTTAAAAATCTTATGATTTATTCATTTATTCACGCCAGCTATAAAACACACGTGACGAAATATTTCTTATGGTAATATAAAACTGGATAATGCGTTGTTGATGTGTGAATATCGGCAGCTTTGCAACATATTGAGCAATTACAGGCCTACAAAGCGAAGCAGACGGTCATTTAAAATTTAGACGGTATTTTAACATGCATAAAAGTAGCATGTAAAAAGACTAAGCGATCCTAAGTAGTGGTTGTAATTGGTCGTAACTTGTAAATTAACTATTCATTAACAATTTGAGTGAAAAGAGAATATAGGTGCTATTAAGTATATATTCCAAATAAATTTAAATCACAAAAACAATTAAGATTCACATCAGACGTTATAGTATAGTCGTTATTTGAGTAATATTCGTAATTTCTACGACTATGTTATGTTATTTTTTTATAGGTATACTGTCAGGAGAGGGATCTGAAGAGTGACCGGAGCTTAGCACTTCCACTGCGGCAGTTAGTTAACATCACAATTAATCATACTTATTGGGGGGTCGATCGGCCTCATGACGCAACGAACGTGTTAAAATACTGGCCAAGACGTTGATATCAAGCTAATAACATTCGTGCGAATCATTTCATAAAGTTCTGCAACTTTGTTACTAACTATACCGAGTTGTAGCATTATTAGCAAGAATGACTTTTGGAATTGCGAAAAGTGCACAATTTCTATTACACCACTTACTTTTGCATTAGACAGATGTTTAATAAAATAGCTTTTCCATTAGGCTTAACAAACTACAACTAGCTTTGTGCGTGCATAAACACATCAGTGCTAGGGAGGGCTGCATTCATGTCGGCCTACCGATGACTGTAATCAACATTACAGCTTGATGCAAACACTGAATGAACATTAGCTACGGTTTTCTAAGAGTCTTAATACAATCTACGCGCTAACGTTTCCTTTCCCACTCACTTTTACGAGGACGTAAAATGCATTTCAATACTTTTGCATCTATACCTATACCTCAATTTAATTAAACCATTTGAGCATCGATGTGTTTGTTATGCAGCCAATCTAAATTTACGACATCGTTTGTCATTTTTAATTGAAGCGTGCTAATAAATGTTGTTCTCGCGGATGACTAATATTTAATATGCATTTAAATATAATAGCTATATAGCCGCGTTGATTGAGCTAAAGCATCGAAACGTTTCGTTAAATAGATACTGCTATTAATCGGATCGGCTTTAATGTTTTCGGAGAGTAGTCATTAGATTCCCGTTTGCGCGGGCGCTACGGGCACGAAGCGACGTGGCGCGATGAACGTGTGCGATACCATTCATTAGGCGCGCAGGGCAGCGGCGCTGCGCGGGCGCTCACGCGTCAAATTAGCCAAGCCCGCGCTTAATTAGACAACGTCTATAGCTATCAGGGTTGCCATTAGATACTATTTCACCTCAGAAGATAGGAGAAGTTCCTTAAGGTGGGCGCATGTATAATGAACAGTATAGAGCGGATGAAACAGTGACCCGCTCAAAAACATTGGTATCGTATCCCTTTAGGAACGGTCTTATAACTGAGCATTGGCTATAAGCCGGGCTAGCACATGATTTGCGCTCACTTCTTATCTATCGCTTCCCGACTTCCTATCTCTCTTTAATTGATATAGTTCGAAAAGAACAGGTAGTTCGTGTCGCCTCGAGATAATGTCGAGCCTATCATATTATATCGCCTACAGTTACATTTTTTATCTTCATATTATTTTTATTAGTGTCATATAAGTGTAAGTTCTTATTCAGGTAAATAGAAGTATGTAAGACATTAATTATTTTGTATAATTAAACAAGATAAATAAGTACTAAAATTTTAAAAGCTTCCGTTAGCGCTTAATTGTGTATATAGTAATAATCTTACATAGGAGCCATAATTGTGCTCATTTACAGCTTATTAATATTATACAGGTTGACTTTTAAATGGTGATATGTATATAATATATAGTGTTTTTCAACTCTGAATTGAATGATCCAAGAGTCACTAAAATTGGACATTTTTTTTTAAATTTTTGTGATATTTTACTTCTAAATATAGTTTCAAGATGTTGAATTGACTTCTAAATATGTTTAGGCCAATAAATATTGGCTTTTGTCGGATATATTGCATAATTTTTATTATGTCCAGATCGAGTACAGTCGCCATCAGATATATCGGAGCTGTGGAGGTGGCCATATATACCTGGACATGCACTTTATCGTCTTGACAAAGGCGTTGTTCAGATATTTGTGACCACCTCCACAGCTCCGATATATCTGATGGTGTCTGTACAAAAAGGTCGTACAAATCGCAAAAAATTTCAAAATTATATGTTTTGATATTGTTTATCTTATCAAAAACACCGATTTCAATGACTCTCGGATCTTTAAATTAGTAGTTGTTTACAAAGCCTAAAAAAAATAATGTATCACCTTATAAAAGTCACCCTGTATACTTGGATGTATTGCAACGTAGCCCTACTGTAGGATCATCAGCGGCGCTCCCTTCTTCGCTAAGATTCAAACGCGAATACTATTAACGTGAAAATTGTGCAACTCAAACACAATTAGAAAATAACACGCTGTGTTAGTTCCCAGACTGCTCTAACAGATACAAGGCAGATGTAAAATGAACTTCAGACGAGTCGAGCACGTAAATAGGTATCTAATTTCAACTACAGACCAACATTGAAAATACGTCCTTGTTAATTGTTAAGACAAGTGTAATTCACAACAATTAAATTTTCAACGGTGGTTGCTCGTTAGACTTATCGTCTAATTATTATCCGGTTTTGTAAATAACTAGAATAGCTCGTGTTCGCGTTATTGAGTTTAATTAAAGGACAATAGCCAGGATCAGCTGCTGAGACCGTTACGCGGCGGCACGCGATGCGCCCGCGTCTAGAATAGGACGTCCGAGCCTTAGTGGGCAAGGGAAGAAAAGAACCGGACATACCTTAATGAAATATTTACCTGTTGTTTACGTTTAAAAACCATTTATATTAAACGGTATTAGTAACAAAAATACGCTTAATATTTTTTCTTTCATATTTTCATATCAATTAATAAAATATTAATTGCGCAAACGGCAATTTATTCTAGAAAAGGCGAACTTAATGCAATAAGGCATTCTCTACCAGTTAACCCCTTAGGGTAAAACAGAAAAGACTGTAGACAGTGCTTATAACAACTAAAACGAAAGCAAATTGAAAGATATATGTATATATGTATATCAACATCGAGTTAACAATATATAACATCCAAGATCCATGTATAATTATATAAATTACGTTTTATTATATTGTAATTTATATTTGTAAAATAAATGAAATAGTTCCATTATATAAATATTACTTTCACGCAGAGCCAATCTTACCAGAGTAAGAAAATTAGGACCTGAAAATCGCCCCACTAGCTCGTAAAGCGCTTGTTTATCCTTTAATACGAGAGGGTAAATCGCATTTTATACACTAGTGATTAAAGTAAGTTGACGTCTCATAGCTCTTATTGCTATGGTTTTAAATTCTAAATTCGCGAAGTACAGCTAGCTCATTTGCCCCCGAGACGGCGGCGGCGGGCGCGGGCGAGCCTCGCTAACGCACCAAGTTGAAAATCGAATTAGAACATTCGAAAATCGTACTGCCCACCACAAGCTAACCAAGCTAAAGGCACCTTTTGTAAAAATGTTGAATGTATCTAAACGCAAAGAAATTTTGCAAGTTTCACTTTCCTCGCTGTAGTGAGGGGAAAAGTTTTGTGTTACACACGGGTGCAATTGTAATTTAATTCTCGTGTATTGAAAAACTCGCTACGCTCAGGATTCTATTTTAAAACCACTCGCTTTGCTCGTGGTTACACTATAGAATCCATTCGCTTGCTCGAGTTTCAATCCCACACTCGCAGTTAAAATACAATTTTGCACCCTTGTATAACAAATAACTATTTTTGGACGAAGGTGACAATCACCCGAGTCTAAAATAAGTTTTTTCACGTGTATCGACCCCAATTTTTCATAACAATGTTTTCATGTAGGTTTAATTGTATTTCAATATATTTAAGTCAAACTTTGAATTTATGTAACCGTTTGTTTCTTAATAAACAATAAACAATAACAAGTGCCTTAATAAGTGAAATTTACACACGGGAAGCGTGCGCAGAGTGCACTTTTTACGCACTAGTTAGGAAATAGTACATTTCGATACTAGTAAAAAAAAAAAAAGCTTTTACATGTGTATCGAACCCAATTTTTCATAACAAGTGCCTTAAAAAGTGAAATTTACCCAACTTACTATTACAAATTTACATCGTGCACTTTTTACGCACTAGTTATGAAAAATATGTTATACATTTTATAGGTACGTCTAATACCTATTATAATTTTTCAAGGTGCATTCCACAGCATACTGAGGGCCGATGCATTGTGCGGCTAGACCAACGGCTTCCGATGCCAATTACGAAGTTGACGCGGTAACTGTAACGCCTCGTGCCATCAATTAGTCGCGCGCATCTTGTACAACCTGTTCATCCCGCTACCGATGCAATTAACTGATAAATAACATATGTGATATTAATTACTGTCCAAAGATAAACTTATTCGTTTGTCAACAATAGACGGACCAATTATTTCAAAATATTTATGAATTCAGTATATTTGAATTAAGTTACATATTATGCATGTATTTAGGTATCATAAATAAATATACCATCAATAAGTAGGTACTTAATATCGTGAAGGTATTCGCGGATAGTATGCTTACATTTTAATTACCAAGGAGCCATTTGCTTCATAAAATGGGAATTGAGCCTGAATAGCACCGAATGCTAATTATTCTAGAAATGTTTATACGTAAGTGGAACAATTATTAGCGTAATTACGTAAACGTTTTTCATGAGCAGGTGGAAGCCTCCGACGACCACTCATAATTCCTAGTAACAGCACAGGCTTAAGGCGATACTAGGCAAATGTGGTAGTAGGCTGCAAAATTACTAGTTCACTATAATCGATCCCTATGTAATTCCATAACACCTTTACCTAACGTTCGACTTGGCGATCTAGATAATTAGACATTTATATTGACGGTATAACGGTGCACTGACAGGAGTTGTCAGGTGCGTGGTCTAACATAATTATTCCGAACGTTTTGCAATAAATAGAGCAGTAACAAAGGGTTTTGTTTGATAAGACCTAGCCGATGTTCGGTGCCTTCGTGATTGGTTCGGCGCACACTGGGCGCAAGCGAAATCTCGCAGCACATAAATTTGCCAGGTTCCGTTGTGAAAGCCAATATTCTTTGTGGTGCTGAGCGGGGTACATTTCTAACATTAAATAAATTACACCGATATTACAAGAACGAATCGGTAGAACCTGTAGCCGGACGTGTCTAGACGTTGCATCGCAAACATCAATTTTGAATTAGATCGTTTTAAACTTATAAACATGAATTCGTTACGTGAATTTTATGGGATTCGTTATACAATGTAATATTTATGTGGAGCATCTAAGTATCCATTATTTATTATAAGTTGACTTTTAATGTCTATAAATGAAGTCGATCATTTATAATATAATATTATCTAACTTATCTATTTACAACATTATTGAGGTGGTCGTTAAAATTATACTACTTACCTACTGTGTAATGTTAATGTATGATATTGATGTTAAAGTATTAAGTAAGCTGTATTAAGCTATTTTTCTAAATCATTGAAAAATCTAAATTTACGACAGATCAGATCACCATATTCGTCCTTCACTGCATACCTATAGTTTAACGACTAATTGCTGGTGTTTAAACTCAAAATATTGCTTAGTTATTACTTACTTAAAAAAATGTATATGGTATACTCGTATCCCATTATTTCTTATTGATGGTGCGTTAGAGGTTCTGTTCTGATTAACTGTACAATTAGGCGTAGATAGTCGGAACAACGAAAGCATATTTCAGCCGGCGCGAGCCGTCGGAGAACAATGGGTACAAGCATCGCGTCACGAGTCTCGACGTATTGCTATTACACGTAATGCGAATAAATCCGATCAAGCCAATAAGTGCCTGCGCGGGTCAAATTGCCAATATACATGACCCTTTTACGATGCGAATAAGCGCAAAATCACTCAATACATCTTATTAATGTAGTGAACAGGGAAATGTCTAGTTAACTACTGTCTTTTGTTGTGCTGTATTTATCATCATCATCTCAGCTATAAGACGTCCACTGCTGAACATAGGCCTCCTTGAACCTCCACATGTACTGGTTGGAAGCGATGTTTTGTTTTAGTTCAAATTTAAGGTTATACTTATTTATTTAGTTAGAGACCTGCTACCTACATAATCTCGACACCTACCTACACTTAAGTAGACCTTGATAATCTAGAAGCTAGCTTGTACTTCGGTCAAACAAAAAAGTTCACATCCGTTGTGGGTTTTGCCTATAAAATGTTTAAGCGCAGTAAACACAGTAATAACACTAATAAATACTAATGACTAATGATGATGATGACTAACTGACTAATGATTTTATACTACTGTATAAATAGACCAAGTAATTAAAGATACAGTAACAAACAAATAATTACGTGTTTATCATAATCATAATCCTTTCGCTGAGCCCCTCGGCAAGATAAAGAAGTCTTGTATGTCCTCAGTCTATATATATATCTATATATATAGAAATCAGAAATTAGTTCGGAATTTATTTACATAAACACGTTTAAATTGTTACAAAGTAGTAACTGATAATGATTAATATATTTAAAAAAACTAAATAAAGTAATACAATAACTTATGAATAAATACTAACTACTAACAATTTAAAAAAAAAAACAAAACACTTGAACACATAATAGTAGTAGAAATAAACCCCAGTCTAAACTCTGGCCCGGTTCACCGTGCAAGTACCCGGCGCAAACGTGGGGGTATTTAACAAGGGGGTATTTGGGACTCTCTCCTCGCTGCTCCTCTTGCTAGCCAAGAGGAGGGGAGGATAATACCCACTAAAAACCCAGCGGCGACGTCCGCATTGCCGTTAGGGGGAGTGCCACTGGATCACGATCGCACTCGACGGTGACACTCCCCGGACCCTGCCTCCCTACCCTGACTATTGGTCTATCCTAGGGGGTACTAGCATAGACCGATCGCACTAAAAAGGTTAGCAAGCATGTTATGAGTCTCATAATTTATATTTTTTGCACCATTCGAACCATTTCGTGTGACTATGAACTACTAGACTCTGACTATTAACTAACAAACAGATTTGCTTTCGCATTTATTGTATATTTAGGTTTCGATTCCGCAGTCAACCCACGTTCTGCGCGGACTGTGCGAACCACCGCTACGTTCCAATATCAAATTTATGACTCAATTCAAAAAGAGGAATTATCTGTTTATATCGAGCATTAGTACAAACAGTGCGCTTCCAATTATTTACAGCGCGGAGCGTTTGCGCCGCCAGCTAACGATTTCACAATGCAATGTTCACGCCTTTAGACTATCGACTAAGTTCAAATATAATTTATATCAGCGAATGCTGGTGTTAGACAGTTAGTTCACGTTTAAATACTGCAGTCAAACATTATGGAACTGACAATCGTAAATAAAGTTCTGTGTGTGAATCCTGAAACATTATGCACTAAGTCAAATAATAAAGTCATAATAAAACCAAATGTGATTTGCTCTTTGTCTACTAGTGAAAAATGTTTTTGAGGCGTAAAAGTTCAACTTGACCGACTTCTTTATTTTGATAATTTAGATTAATAATGGATTATTTAAGAGAAACGGATTGGTTTTTCGTAGCCTAGTATATTCAAATATTCTACTGTGGGTCTAAGGGCTTTTACACTCATCACAGCTTTCTGCGAGCTCTTGTTTGTTAGTTTTAATCAATAATTGTTTTTCAATAGTTGTTTTTCAATGAAGTTTAATAATAACCTAAATTTAAATAAAACAGTCTTGAATAGACTAGATACTCCAAAACATTTCTCTGTTCTCACTGTTATGCTGTGTTTACATTAGTAAAGCAAAATAATCTACTTTTTATACTTGTACCGTAAAACGGGGTGAGTTGGGTGGAAATCGAAGTTCAAACCTGGATAAAAGTTTATTTTTGTATAGTTCCATTTTATAACTTTAACGATAAACACGAAAACCCACCTCACCCCGTAGTGCCTCGTATTTGGGATGAGAGGGGTTTTCATACAAAGGTGATTTTTGGAAGATTGTTGGATCGATTTTTTTTATGCGTATTACTATAGCTCCATTTTAAATTGGAATACATTATTTTTGTAGCAGTAGCCTTAAAATCCCTTCTCAGCCCCCTCTCAAACCTTCTCTCCCCATTCGTAACCGACCTCTCCCCGCGAAACCTACTCACCCCGTTTTACGGTAAATAAATAGATAAGAAAACATTTTCGCCTGAAAGGAGTTGTAGAGAATTCGATAGCTAAGAGAGTATTAAAAATGGGCTGAATACTAAAGGCGACCGTATGGCAGAAAAATATAATGACAACTAAAAGAATATGTACAAAAATAGGATTCAAAAATAAAGACATAGACAACAGTAAAAACAGTATAAAACCTATAACCTAAACCTCGACAGGAGTGTAACCACTTCTTGACCTACTTTGCCTCAAAACTTATCAGGCGCCATTGATGCACGGCTGCACTAGATTTTTGCACCAAAACATAATTAGTGCGAGTGTCAATAACTAATGAGTATGCCAATCTAGAGCCTAGTAAAGCCATCATAACACTGTACCCGCTAAGCGCGGACATAAATCTCATAAAGGTTATTATTTATATCTATAAAACAAACGTTAGAAATATACACGACTCTAGTTATTATAAACTTTTATAGTTATGGAAACTATTAATTATTTCATCAAAGTCCACCTACTTGACTTACTTGTTGATTTTAATACCGAGTGCAAAGTGATTTAATTAATTAGGTTATACAACTTTATGAAGGCATAGGTCTGAAGTTCATAATTAAGTGCGTGCAGTTTTTTAATCCTAGCCCTTGAGCCATTTTATATTATTAAATAGATCACTACCGATGAGTAGTCAAAGTCATCGTCTTGTCTCTCTGTGGAGGAAAAATCATCCTCTGTATATTTAACTTAAAGTACCTACGCTATTAGTTAATATTATTATTTTATTACATACATTAAATATAGTATATTATTTTATAGTGATTTAAACTTTCACGGTTTTTACACATTAGGACGAATAAACAGTACTTAACCGCGTATCATCATACGAGACCACAGGACAATATCGTTCTCGAAACGTCGGAGGTAACATTTAAATTTCAGTTTCGTTCATTTGTAATAAATGTAATAATAGTAAATTTTATATTTTACTAGCTTTTCCCCGTCTTCGTTGACCAGCCATACCCGACTTTAAAGTATGGTTGCGGAATAAAAATTATCCAATGTCCTTTCTCGTAGCTCAAACTCTCTGCATACTGCACATTTCATCCTAATAGGTTCAGCGGTTTAAGTGTGAAGAGGTAACGGATAGACAGAGACTACTTTCGCATTTATAATAATAGGATGGAATAACTCTTTACGTGGCAGGTGTTTTCTGTGCATGTGTTTCAGGACAAATGCGAGGGTAGCATCCGCGTAGTGTAACTGTTACATTTCTTCCTCGTCCACCTTCCATGTTCACATGATCGTTTTTCGTATGCGGGAAAAATGTAATAACAAATAAGCTGCAATTAACTTTTGATACATTTTAACGTTCCCATAACTATGGGAACCCGCCGAGTTTTCCTGCTTTCTGCCCACCTGCTACTTCCTCCCGCAGGGCTATATTTACAACCTAGCAACTAATACCAATCTACTATCATTTCAATACGCGTACGTCACGTTTGCTTTTGTATTGTAAAACAGGGGGAGCTTACGCAACTTATGCATTTCTGTAATTTTGATACGCCAAACCCATATTTGAGAATTAGGCTTCATACAACCGCAGAATCAATGGCGATAATTGTACTGAACCATTGTCCGGCAAACCGAGCAGTACGCTTCACTTCAGCGCACGTGTTTAATCATTATAATAATTGCGGGCGGTTTTATACAGACTTAATTACTATAATAAGACGAAAATATGGGGTTATTGTGGCTACGGCTCGCGCTTCACTGCTCATGGCTAATTCGTGATGTCCGGTACTGCTTAAATTCAAATGGTCCAACAATGTCCACGTTTCCTTAGGGTAATTATGCAGTTTTTAAAACGTATTTATAAAACAGACTTTCGTAACCAAATATTATGTCGATACATTGTGTCTAGAGCGCATTGTACCTATACAGCTTTTTATACCAAAGTGAAACATTCATTTTGACAACATCAAATTTTACTCAAGTTGTATACCTACCTAAGTATAATACCTACTTACTTAATTGTTCCAGGAGTGTACCTTCGGAGATCATCATGTTAAACCTAATTACTTACTTGATTAAAGCTATTTTAATTAATAATACAAAAAAAATATATACATATTTTTTTTTATATGATAGTCTTTCCCGTACTCGGAACAATGGTGTTTCGGATATTTGGGAGGCGTATGCGGAGATGGATCAAGGCAACACAGAGAGGTCCGTTCGACAATTTAATGTATAATGATACGTAATGTCTTATTATTAAAAATCCATAATTGTAATTGTAGCTAACTTGGGAGTCATAAAGTTATAGTACAGTTAATAAGAAAGGTAAAACTCCATCCCAACCATTAGCAATAACGATTTGCTACTCGTTTTCGTGTGTCGTTGCACTTGACCAAGATTTTGATATATTACAAAATGCTATATTAAGCGGTGTTTACGTTTCCATCTTTTATCAATTAAGGACCGCTAAAAACTACGAAATATGCATAACGAGAGACTTAATATGATAGTTTCACATCGCAATCGCCGTTTAATCATGCCTCTCGTAATTTATCAGGCCTGCTGCTACGTTTTATCCCATGCCGCGGATGAATTTAATTTGGCTTTAACAGCATAGTATTCAAATTTATGTAATCAATCACTGGATTGTTATGAAAGTGTGCGATACGAGATTTCTCGGCCGAATTTGCATCATCATTGCAGTTGCGTGAAGGGGCAAGGAAGACGTCTCGTCTAGCGTCTATCTATTCACGTTCGTCATAAGTGTGCTTCAATTGAATTAGAGGTGGAGGAGGTCAATTCAGCTTACACCGAACCAAATGTTTGGCCGAAACCGGCTGAAGATGACTAGTGACAATGAAAATAAAATGGGTTGGTATTGTTATTGTCATATTCATTATATATTTAGCGATCCAATTCAGATACTACTTAGTCAAACTAAATTCGGCCGAATACACATATTGAAAAATGTGCCAAATATGCCCAATTTGAATAATCGGCTAAATAACTGACCCATCTCTAGATTTAATAAATACTTTGTAGTTAGCTTCTTCTTCTTCATGAATTACTGTCGCTTATGAAAAATATCTACTACCTACATGTTACTCGTACATGATAATTTTATATAGAAAAACAAACCATTTTTCACTGCAGTTATATTATATCAACTATTGTAGATATTTTGCAATTCAATAGTTTAACTAAATAAAGTAACTTTGAATATACAAATATTAGCTCTCTTTAACAATCCGACCATGCTCCCATATTTCTTTTTTATGCTGTTTAAATGAAATATATATTAATAATTCAATATAAAGCAACTCTATAAAATCAAATTCAAGGTGACGCACGTTTATCAATTTCAAAGTACTTATTCTGTTTTTTAGGATAATTTTTAGAATGACTAATTTATTTTACAAAATCATATATATTTATAGCATGCTAAAAAGGTTACATAACATTTTTTTTAACTTTGTTATGTCAAATTAAAGCAAAGTCACGTGTTTAATGTAAATCATGTATTTTTTTTTATAATTTTAGTTTTAGTATTTTAATTTATTTAAGTTTTATATTACGTATAATATTGTAATTTTATGTATTATTTTAATAAAAATGTATTTTTATTAGTATAACAAAAAGGTGATTTATCTTGTAACAAACTTATGTTCTTATGTAAAAATATACACATATGCTAATTTATTCTATACTTCCTACGTAATGACATAAATAGACAAGTTAAAGTATTGGCTGAGTGTAATTTCTAAAAGAATGTCTGATGTACGTACCTATAGTACTTCCCACTGCGTTCTTAATGATGTTTCAGCATACGTGGCTAGTGTAGACAACTAGACACAGTGGTACGTATGTGAGTGTTATTTGGTCTCTGACTACGGCTATTAACATTTGAACCTCATTATTGAGTTTGTGAGAGGAACAGATGCGCGTCTAGGTCACTCGAATGGACTGTGCCAATAAGTCACCAACCTGGACAAGCGCGCATTTATCGTGTGCCACAAAATGTAAAAAATATGCAATTGCCAATAAAAAAGGTACATCACTTTACTTTATTTAATTACGCACTATTATAATAACTTCTGAATCGGAATTGGAATCAACAAGCCACGGATAAATTTAATTTAATATATCTTTTCATTTTTACTTAATTTGAGTATAAAAAATCTTTATGTATAAAAGTGCTCAGGTAGAAAAAAAACCGCTGTTTAATACTTTTACGTAGACGCAAAAATGCAAATACGAGTATTATATGATTTTCCTCCTTCCTTAACGGAACAGTTGATTCTCTGAAAGTATTTCATAATTATAAGTAATCTTCCAAAGCCAAATGAAGTCGAAGGAGACACTTATCTCAATAAATGAGCTATTATTCGAGACAACTAGCTTAATATTTTTGTCCGTGGCTGATCTATTACATATTGTCCTATGCATCAGTCACTGGCAATCTTATCTGCGCATCGTGGGAGCAGGGCACTCACTAACTAATGCTGGTGCAGCCAATATGTGTGCGTGTATTTCAAGGCTTGAAACGATATTATTACCGGAAGCCTAATATAGTCGGATCTTTATTCTCTGTCACGCGCCAACGAGTATATGAGTGCGAAAGTGACGGATAGTCTATGGACGATAAAATGCCGGTCATGCTATTAGTTCAAATTTATAATTCTTCATGCATACCTAAGGCTTATTTTTCAAGAAAATATTCAGATACGTATTATTACGCTTAATGTCGCCATTCACTAACTTGACTTTATAATTATTGAACATAATAAAAGATAAAATTATTATTTAATAGTTTATTTAGATGTATTTGTGTTATTTAGATTTTATTTATATATGTAGTTCTAAGACAATTAAAATTCGTGAAAAACAAGTCAAAAGAAACTAATTAAGTAGTATAATATATGTACTATTTTAATTCATAAAGCCTGATTGGTTAGATATGCTTATTCGTAGACCAGTTTAGCATACTTGAATTGATCGATGTTAGATAACCTTTTTTTTTTAATATAAAGGAGTCCTCCATCTATAGGAATATTTTAAAAATATTTACAAATTTAAGTAGTTACATGAATTTAGCTTTGTTTATAAATATGTATGATACGCCTACGTATTAAACTATATTAAGTGCAAAAAAAAAATTGTGTTATTATTTTTAAAAGTCGCATTATTATCGACATCTATACTCTAACTCGCAAACGGGTGTATACTAATGTTCTATTTATAGAACTTACGATAATTTTCTTTTAAGTAACATTAGTCATTCATCTGTAGAAAAGAGTGGATGAGATCCTTTTATTCCTTTGAACGTGTACTCTAGTTAGTCGTGTATAGAACACGTGTGTTCTAGTTATAGTGCGCGTAAGCGTAGTGGATCATTGGAGTCGGTATCAGCGCGCAGTGGCATCGGAAACGCCTGCGCCCGCGCCGCCGTCCGTGAGAACTATGTAATTGATCTCGCTAATCTCATCTAACGACCAGCCTCATCTCAGATATTATCCTAATGTATGCGTGCAATACATTCGCCACTCGATAATTACATGTTTAGATCAGTTAAAATCATAATTTAATAGTTTTAACCTCGGAGTATGAACCTAATTTATGACTAATATTAAGTCCTCTGAAATTGTTTAGTCTAAACGTTTAGTCGAACAGCCATATTTACTTTCATAAATATATTAGATCTAATAAATTGGCTTTATATTATTTTACTTACAAAGTCCTGAAATTTCACAGCATTGTATAATTATGTATGGAAATATCTAAGTACTATTGCCTTTCATAAAGAGAGTCTAACCTATCATCATTAGATACATGTACACATTAGATAAATCTCATGACTTATATGACTTTTGTTCATTTTACTAATAGGATATATCTACATTGAATTAAATGAATAGAGAAGGTAGTTAGGTTTCTATGTCAGCGATAGTAGGAAACGAATGGTTACATTAGCCTTACATGTTATTGCTAAGCCTTTCATACCAGTAATGGATAGCGAGATTCAAAACATTACTAACCACATCTAATATTTCGTTATTAACCAGCCATAAACCATCATCATCGATGCAATGTTGATTCAAAGCATTGGCTACAGCGCTAAGCCCGTCAGATCGGATCAGTACGCTCGCCTGACTAAATAGAGTTTCATAACTGTACAGTTAGTCACCTCATTCAAAGATTACGGCGGCTGTTGGTGGTTGATTGGCTTTTTCTCACACGCCTGCCAGATAAATGCGTCAGATAAGGCTCACCGCCATTGACTGATCTGATCTAGACTGATGTGATTTTAAAGATGTTCCCGGCTACCGCAGATTATGAGTTGATTGTATTACGCTCGCTAGTAACTAGAAAACCACAAATTAAAATTATTTTGTTTCGTGTTTGTTGTTATGTTGTAAAATACAGGCCCATTAGGATCGGCCGGGGACGGCCCATTAGATAGGGAAGATCTGAAACTAATATCTAGAAAGATCTGTTCTTAGGAACCAGATCATCGATTTTAGGGACAAGGAAAACTGCATAAAAAGATTTTAAAAAAATTGGATTCAGGTCGGGAATGTATTGTATAGAGAGGTATAATACCCTGCCAAAATTGACATTTAAAAAAAAACTAGATGAAAGTTTCTTAATAATTCTGTTAAAAACGCATAGCGGAATTAATTGAAAAAGCCTTTCCTAAAAATAAGCGGGCTTGTCATTTTTGGCAGGACACGGTGAGCTGACCTTGTTTTTAATGCACCCTAATTTCACCAACATGAATGCGTATACGCGCCGAAAAACTGACACGTCAGCCTGTTTGCACGACTTACCCGTGAATTAATGGCGTCCGAGCGGCGCGGACGCCGACACGCATAGCCGTCGCTCACAGCGATCCTGCGCATGTTCGCACAGCATAACACATGTAAGACAAGCAATTTTTCATATCTCTATTTTAAATGTCAAGATTTATATCTGTCTATGAAGTAGATGCCGAAGAAAATGTAGCGTTATAGAACTATTATGCCCTATATTTATCTAACACTTCATAGTACATTACTACAGAGGTCGGGAAGCGAGGGGTTGCCGGCCGATTATATGTGGACCCCTTTTCACGCCGAGGTATGCATAGTGATTTCCTCAAACGTGCAATCCTTAAAAAAAAAATCAAGAATAAATGTAATTTTTTTTAGGAAAACTAAAAGTAAACATGACAAATAAGACAGCAAAATGTAACATAAATTGATTAATGTTTGTATAATATATCATAAAAACCAATTTTTCCAATATTTTTTTTACGGCCAATCTTGAAGATGCTGTGTCACAACTATACCTACGTGGAATGGCAATTAAAAACCTAATACACAATATCGGCCATTTGTTCAGCAAATGTTCAGTGTAGTGATGGTCCATGTAAACGGATTGAGGGTTGATTAGCAATAGCGATCGAATCTGAGGGCGAAGGGCAGATCCGCGATAACGCGACGTTGGCAGCGCATGCGTAATTAGAGATAAACAGAAAATAATTGGCCGCAATCACGAAGTACGGGTATAAGTAAACGTGCTGGGGCGGTGCCGACCGCTGGCGGAAGCGCAGAGCTGCTGCCAGAATAGGTAACATTCTTAATGAGACTAACGCACTAACGGCTCGTGACACAATTAAAGCTATAATTCCTTAATTGGTCAGACCTAACGGAGTTGAGACTATATATTTTCCGTGGAATTGTTATTTATTGGGAATAGATCTTTGTCGTTGATTCATTATCGTTGAGTATTTCGTTACTAATTATTGAATAAAAAAACATGTAGGAAAAATGTTGTCAACAAGCGGACAACTTTTGATTTGTAAATTAAGGAAATGGGATCTAATCTTCAGTTCAATGCGAGGATCTTGAATTTGTTATGTGCAGGATTGTTGATGCATATACTTGGTTCGATCTGGTGTGTTAATATAGCGTTTACATAGCCTGAATGGGAAACGCGATACATTTATATTTCCATCATGTGGCGATAGGCTTTTTCCAGCGACAGATCTTGTAAAATAACATTGCGGTTAACTTTTTATTTTCATTACATAAATGTTTAATAAAAAAAGATATAATTGCTTATCTTTGGTATTCATTATCAGTGCCGTAAAATACGTAAAAAAATTGTAGCTCGGCAATCCATACTTCCATACTATTATACTATACTATATATTATTATACTGTTACTATACTATTATACTATTACTATACTGTTACTATACCTATTGGGCTGAATGACTGCAACAAGCTATCGACAGCCCGCCTGAGTCCGGCCGAGCGTCCCTACACAAACTACTTACTACATCTACTATACCTATTCTATCCATACTTAATATTTTAATATTATAAATTCGAAAGTAACTGTCTGTCTGTTACCTCTTCACACTTAAACCGCGGAACTAGTTGGGATGAAATTTGGTATGTAGAGAGTTTGAGCTACGAGGAAGGACATAGGATATTTTTTATCGCGTAACCATTCTTTAAAAACGGGCGTGGCTGACGGCGAAGTCGCGAGAAAAAGCTAGTTTAGTTATATAATTTGTACTTATTTACATGCAAATAAGTTTTCATAACTTACCTATATTACCATCAACGAAAACGAACTTAGAGTGGCCTTTGACCCTTTTTGTAAGGTTGCCTATCTTAAAGGGTACGAAATGAGCGTATTTAAAATAAACAAACGATAATTAGTTGTGCCCGATATACAAGCTGTCGCTTCTCTCCAAATTTAGCTCATCTGTCATAAACACATTGCGAGATAATATACGGAGTCGTAAATCTGCAAACAGGTTTAGAGAATAATTATAACTGACGTAGGTACTTACTCGAAACTGTCATTAAACATGTATACCCTTTTAGCGTCTTGCTTTAAACTCGATCACGTTTGTTGCAAAATGTTATCTAAGATTCGACTGTGCTCGTTCAGGTCATGGGTCACAATTGTAAATCTGACAATAACACGTTGTGTAAGCGCATCGCATCGATCAAATAAATAACTTGAACAAATTCGTGTGCTTACAGAAACGGCTACTTCTCACGGAAATGATAAGTCCTCAATAGGTACGAGTGCCGGGTGGTGCCGGCTGACTAGAAAAGCACCACCCTATCTTCTTCCGCGAGTGTCGTAAGAGAAAGTAGTTTCTTGACGGTATCTGGACTTTTGGACCGGGGTATGTCCTTAAACTACGTCCGACAATGAGAGGTAGGGCACAGCGAAGTACCATCACGCTCGAGTCTGGAGAAGCCCAACTGGGGAAGTACCTCCTCCTTACAGAAGACCACAGCCATAATAGCACTGCTACCTTTCAGGTATGTAGTGTTGTGTTCCTGATGGTGAGTAAGGTTCCCAGAGCTCCAACCCCCCTTAAAGGTCGGCAACGCGCTTGTGACTCCCCTGGTGGGCACCCCCATGGGCGACGGTAATTGCTTACCATCAGGCAATCCGTCTGCTCGTTTGCCACCATATGTCATAAAAAAAAAACTTCTCGGATCAGGGTGTAGGGTTGGAACGGTGGTAGATTTCTCTTTGACGTTCATAAGTACATGTAATGTGTCTAAATTGAAAAATAAAGATCTTTTTTTTTAATGACAAAAATCTAATCTACAACTATTGCTGGTGCCAACCCGCCTGCCGAGTATCCAACAGTGGACGATTTATGGCTGAAATGATGACACCCTACTTTTCACCCTGGTAACTTGTACATTGTTGACGACCGGTCTGGCCTAGTGGGTAGTGACTCTGCCTATGAAGCCGAAGGTCCTGGGTTCGATTCCCAGTCAGGGCATTTATTTGTGTGATGAGCACAGATATTTGTTTCTGAGTCATGGGTGTTTTCTATGTATTTAAGTATTTATATGTATCTATCTATTATATATACGTCGTCTAGTACCTAAAACAACAAGCCTTACTGAGCTTACCGTAGGACTAGGTCGATTTGTGTCAGATTGTCCTATAATATTTATTTATGTATTATTTATTTATTGTCTTCTCAGATTAGTATGGTTAATTCGTACAAATGTAAGAATCACTAATTCAAAATGGTGTAATATTTTATTAACTCTTCTAAATCATGATTATGATTAAGTCGTTCGCAATCCAGATTGAAATAAATTATTAATTTTAATTAATAAACTGACAATCGTGACTATTAATTTAAGCAGTAAATTAAGCCCTGAAGCGTCCAATTAACACTAATGACACTGATCGTAAAGTATAGTATCAATAACAAGAGTGGGGACCGCAGTCATATTTGGCCATAGGCGTGTATTATGTACGTACTTTAAATTCAATTAACCATAGTATGAAAATTAGAACCACGATGCGTAGCGCAGTAACATCAATACAATGCTCTTGTGAACTTTATGTTTACTGAGGCTCTGAGGCTCTAGTGTAAGTTTCATTTGACGTAAAAAACGTTTACGAACGCGTAAGTGATAATGTTATTTATATGGGAAACGCAAACGCGTTCGTGTCGTAAAGTTACGTTAAAAATTACACTCAGGGCTCTGAAACAATTGTGTTTACACATGTTCATCAAGTATTATCAAGAGTAAAGTTGTTATTTAAATTCACTAATATCATAAAGCATACAAAATCAAGATAAAATAAAAGTGATATTATATAAAATTACATGACAAAATACATTATAGTAGTCTTCATTTATGTAAAATTTATTAAATTTTAGAATTTCGTGCATACCCTGGTCTAATGTTTGATTAAATGCTAAGTAAGTTACAAAAAATAATAAACAGAATGTTTATTAGATTTTGCACTATGTTTGTATATCCAATATTCGTGTAATAACGTGTAATAACTATAATAGTATTTTGTGCGTCAGTTACATAATAAGGGGTCTTAAGATTCGGGAGTCGAAGTTACAAAACGAGGCGTAGCTGAGTTTTGTAATAACAACCCGAGAACTTTGAGACCTAATTATGTAACGTTGCTTACTACTTTTTCTATGACTGCAGCTAACAGAAACATAATACACCTATAAAACATATAAGGAAAGCGTTAGTTCATATAAATATGTTTTACTTATGTAAAAATGCAAAAGTAATTAATACCAAAAGTATTAATAGTTCGTTATTTACAGCACTTCTTTTCAGGCACGTCCAAATAAAATATATATAAAATTAACTAGTAATTTGTATTATTACCAAAACTAAAATCTTTTCAGAAGCACTACCTGGGTCGACGCATTAAAAAAGAACAGCGGCGCTACCGCGAACAACGATATTCGTAAATTTCGTACGATTGTCTCTGTTTGTCTCATGATACTTTGATTGGAGTAAAAGAGAAAGATGCCCAAAATATACGAACTTCGATGTTCGCGGTACCGCTCCAGTTGTATAATAATATGATTAATACGTCTTGTGTGACTACGGTAGCAGTTGTGAAAAGTAGCCTCTGAAGCCCGAAATGTAAATACATTACATTTCGAGTACATTTCCGAAAACAGCAATATAATTGGTATATTGAAGTGCTGGTACAGAAAAATACTTATTTAACATTTTCAGCAGTTGGCATTTAGTTAGTGTGAAATATTTATTTCACAACAACGCATTTCTGTATTCAATAGGTAAACTTATATACAAATCATTAAACTATCAAAACGTATTATCAAAGTAACATAAATAACTGAAGTGTTCTTCGGTAACTGTGCTTCTACACCTAAATAGACACTGATTGCATGTACTGTGATATACAGTCATGTATAATTGTTAGTTATTGCAATAATGATTAGGGTTCTCGATAATTTTAGACAGTATCCTTGTGATTAGGTGCAGGTCGAAATGTTTTATGCGATACGTGAGGTTAGCCCGCGGAGCTCTCACCTCCGGAGCTGAGGCTCAGATTAACGACGCGAAATCGATGTTTGAACACGTCCGACCTCTTCCAATAATAGGAGCTGATCGATCTACGAGGCGGTAAATTGCCAACTACAGACGCACTTGGGAAATAACGAACCATGCCACAATGTACACCGTAATGAGCCCAAGAATAACAAATGCATTTCAAATGCACTGTAATTGTCTTTATCCCTACAAATAAGACAGCTTGGAACTTATTGTTTTTCGTCCAATTAAATATTTATCGATATGGAAATCCAAGTCTTACCCGCTTATTCATAAACGTACATCAAAGCTACTTTAGTTCATTTATGTTTTGTCCTTATCTGTCACTTCGACAATTGTTTTGGTATGATAAAGACAAAACATAAATTAACTAATGTAGATTTGATAAACGTTTATAAATAAGGCGGTTATACTTACAAAAAATACGTTTAAGCATTGCGTTGCGTCTTGCACCAGAAAAGAGCGGTAGTAAATACTTATTCATGGATCTACTATTTGATCCGTAATTGCTCCTAAATAAGGAAATCTCTTCATTTTAAATGTAAACTTTAGGAAAAATCATGACTAACTCTTATACTCTATTTTAAACGCCGCGTTTCAATTGGGAATACAGAGGAATAGTATAAATCGTCAGAGCCGACTCAGCGAATAGAGTAATGAATCAATCCGGGTGACGAAGGTTTTCCACAAACATGTCCAAGCACTCAATCCGCGCCCAGCGGCGGTGAGCCTTAATTGACATGTGTCAGAATGTGTGCAGCTGACCCGCGGGTCATGCGTGGAGTCTGTTATAGCATTCCGTAACTTTCGCCAAGCACCGCTCTCCTAGAAGACGATTTCGGTTTTAGGGCAGCAACTAAAGCTGCATTGTACGGTTGACCCAGTGACCGGGCACCTGAGCCGCTTATTATATTGTCAAACGCAGAATGACACACGTATATTTCACTGATCATTTTATCGGTCGCTATTATTTGTATAATATATAGGTATGAACGTTTAATAAGCTCAATTTTACCTATACGTAGCAATATAATTAAGTATAGCTACCACATTTCTTGCTCATAATATTGAATTGAAGTAAAAGCTGTGCAAGGAATGACATATTATAAGAATAATATAAAGCGATTTCTGTTGCTAATTTTATCGACCCTTTATCATATTTATTATAGATTCCAAACATAATTATATTGATAAAATAAATTGAATACTTTTTTTTATTCAATGAAACCATATGACTGATTCTAGCGTGACTCAAACTCGCAAATCTAGGGTACCGGCCTGCCACGATTTCTTTCCAACTTCAAACTTAACGAATTGTTGATGTGTATAATTATATATAATGGATTGCCTAGTGACATTAAATTATCAGAAGGAAATAGTTTTAAGAAAAAATTGACAGCCTGGCTTTTTGACGAATGCTTCTATAGTGTGAAAGAATATTTAGTTCATGTACAAAATTGTCACCTGAATTTTTATTATTGACAAAATTGATATCAATATAGAAAGTCTTGACATAAATTATTATTATTATTTTTTATTCTTTGTGTATGTAGTATTGCCTGTTTTTAAATATTTGCACGCTTGCATGCAGGCTGAATGCAATGAACTATATATATTGTAATTATAATAACATCTATATTTTACTGTGTTCTATGCAAATAAATTCTTTGAATCTTTGAATGAATTGTTTAGTTCAGCGGTGGGCAAAGTACGGCCAGCGGGCGAACTCCGCCCCGGGAAAGTATTCCCCGCTGACATCGATCCTTCCAAATAATTAGTGTAAGGTACCCATCAGGCTAGAACAGCAAAACCCCTTTCATACCATGGTAGTCGTAAGGCGTCAACTAAGGGAAAGGGTTTTCGTGTATTGTGGGCGATGGACTAGGTACCTTTCACTCCAATTCTGTTGAAATTAAATTGGTCCTCCACTGAAAATTCTGTAAAAATATGTAGCTGAACGAACGTTGCCGTGTGATGCCGGCTGACTAGAATAGCACCACCCCAGCTCCTCCCGCGGGTGTCGTAAGAGGCGACAAAGGGAAAAATCCTACGGACGGGCAGCAGCGTCCGTCGAAACCCAATCTACAGCTACTGCGGTCGCCAACCCGCCTGCCAAGCGTGGCGTCTATGGCAACAACCCCCAAGACGATTCATGTCATATTTGTGGGAGGCCTATGTCCAGCAGTAGACTGCATACGGCTGGAATGAATGTAGCTGAACTACTCTTTTAAAATTCTAATTTACGGAAAATATCGGTTCTAAAATTTGCTAAAAAAAAAGAAAATTTAATTTACGCAATGATAGCTAATCCATAGAACAATTTACCGGCTACACACCACAATAGGGCATCTAGCAATTTCGCTATCGGCAGAGTTTGAGCAGATGACGAAATTCAATAAGTAGGTACATTGTAATCGGTATTTGTACCGTAGCACTTCGCTCCCGCCCGCGCCCCTGCATTCCTCTCGGGTCCCGGGCCTGAACCGCGCTGAACTTTGCTCTTATTGTCAATTCGTGCCCACCGGTGCGTCGCGCTTACTACTTTGCAACCATTTAAGAAGCCTTGGGGTATTTTCCCATGTTCATCAATTCCAAGAATCAATGTAACAGAGCGTCACCGCGCCTTGTGGTATTTTTGCTACACATTGCTACTTACTGTTTCATACTTGAACAGATTAATAACGGCAGTGTAGATGTCCGGATTATAGCAGGACATCAAAATGCCAAGGACGCAAAATAACTGTTGGCCATTTACTTACGGAAATGTCGTGTACTTGATTGGGTACCCTAATGGATTAGTCTAGATTATCATAAACAAAATTTGAGAAAAAACGCTGTCTAGATCCTGATTGCTTTAAACATGAATCTGTGATTTACAATCCCCAGACTGACAGGGCACAAGTGTAAGCTTTTATGTATAATGCAAATATCTAATGATCGATAATTTCATAAAACTAATTTATGATCTATGCAAATGAAGACTTAAATTAGATATTATTTTCTTCTGTCTTCATAGCTGAGGTCATACCAATTCTGTTAGATTACGCAACATATAATTTAAGTTGACGTGATTAATATTTAGCTATTTTTAAAACCGGTACATTCGTTTATTTGTAAATAATAACAATTTATAGCAAAACGCTAATATAATTATCGTCAATGTAATAAAATTTATACAACTGCAGTAACTTTTAAAGTTTGAGTTTAGTCTATGCAATTATATTCATGGAGTCATTTAAGCTATTCTCGCCGTAAGTTAAGAACATAAAGTACAGATCTTCGTATTAAATGTCAGTTGAGCTTGTGAACGTAACAAATTTATCTACAACCTCGAAGATACTAAGCTGGCGTTTCACAGTTGTTTGTACATCAGCTAAATCAGCATTTCACGCAATTAGAATTATGTACGTAATAATAATATCTGTAGTTAGTTTATAAATTGTTAGGTATATCAGTCACGCAATTGCTGTAACAATAGTACGGTACAAATTCAATTCATTGTATCTCGCGATGCAGACGCTTTGTTGACGCAACGCAAAACAATGGGGTTTTGGTTCACCGACCTTTCGGGATCTGTGACATCGCCGCGAAAATATGGGCACAGCTCAGCATAGCTCGAGCATTGCGTACGAGTGTTGGCAGCGAGATGACGCGATGAACAGCGTCGTGCTCGAGTACGCCCCTTACGATTAATAGACAATGCTGATGAATTCTAAATTAGATTACGTACTTGCTCGAGTAATTGTTATGACGTGTTTTATTAGTGGGCAACTCACCCGCTAGGAAGTTAATAGACCTGTCATTGAAAATTGAAATAAACTTAGTTCTACCTATTATAACCGAGACATTGCATGATTGCTGCAGATTAAGATATTAAGATTCCGATAAAGGAATGACAAATTGTTCAAACGTTCAAGGCGGCACGAGTCCTTTGGAGAATAAATCACGACCACTTCTCTAGAATTCCCTGTCAAAATACTAGTTCTATGAGGACATCAATCACGTATAAATAATAAAATTGTGGGCTTGGATAGTTTATGCAAGCGTGTCGTGATAACCAGACACCTAAATTTGCTAGTGCTGCAATTGAGAGAAGCATGTGGTTGAGCGGTTAGACCGACATTAGACGGCGCTCCCTCCGCGGCGCGCGCATCGCCTCCGGCGGCCAGGTAATGCAGGCCTGGGGTCTCAATGAGAGTAATGCGGCCTCTTTACCTCTCCGTGCAACGACGTCTTATTTAGAACACAAACGCGCCACAATCGCGCCTCAAATTGAAGCCTTTCAGCGCAATTACCTCGCGAGCAGTTTAGCAGCCGACTATCAAATCAGCGAGCGCGCGCAACAACCCCGCTAGTTGCCTATCAAATTAGCATATTACTAGTTTTGATGGCGCTCGCGTAAATACATATCAGACTTGTAATGTTCACGATTTGTTCGGTTGCAACTGGTGAATGGGGAAAACCTATTACAGGCAATGAATTATATTAATTTTGAGCAGGCAGTTGAACTGGCTAGGAAGTTACACTCCATTGTTCCGAAAGAACGCCATGCCATTCCTTTTGGTGTCCTTATTTTGTTGTCCTTAAGTAGTAACGGTAGCATGTAACCTAAGAGCGTCGTATTCTAGTTGGAGCTTCTTCGAACAAAAAGCCTATAAATTGTAACGCATTGACAATAGGGAGATAAACAGTGAGCTTTAAAAGCTTGCGAAGTCACGGCTCTATAAGTATTTAATCTTGATCTCTACTACCGAACTGTAATTCTGAAATGTGTCTAGTATCTGTACACAAATGTAGCTTTAGGTAGTTATTTCTGCAACTAATAGTTATGCTGCGTCAAATCTTACAATCTTACTATCCAGGACTCCTCAGACGGTATAATATACAAAATTTGGAAAAGAATCTAAATAAAAGTTCACACTAAGTGATACTCATAAATTTACAAATTGTTATTCAATAAAATAGTGATTTATTCATTTGAAACTGCATCCTAGTCATAAACGAAGACAAGACAACATTATTGTTCTACTTTGTATAACTAGTTTGGAACCTAACCTTGGAGACTGCTTTTATGAAAACTGTCTAGACACTAAGATTCATTAGGACATAAATCTAGTGTGGAATGTGCAGCAACATAATATCAGCAAAAACATTTTAATTATACAGTATTTTTTATAAGCTTTTAGGAAGTGCATTTATCGCGTAGGTAGGTTTATAAGAACCCACAAGTTTTTTTTTGCATTGACTGTAAGTTGACATACATTTATTACCTGCAAGTGCCTACCTAAGATACTATAATATAACCACTTTAATTTATTAATAATTCTTCCTGACTTAACTTTTTGGTTAGTGCTATTTTCACACAGGTCTAATAGCTGGAGAGAGAATAGCACAATCGTTCCGTACATGTGTTACGTTTGACATAACGGTGATAAAAAGAGCAACCTAGTACCTACTTACCTACTTGTACGGCTCAGAGGTAAAGTAAGTAACAAAACATAACAGCTCACACTCCCTAGTACCCACTGGGACTCCTATTCATTTCTGGTTTTACTTATAGAAGTGTAGTGTATATCCTATTGTACACGAAATAGGTCACAATTGTTGGCAAACAATGGAACACCAAGATCGAAACCCAGAGAAGTAGGGCACGTGAGGAACGTCCGCGGTGGTGAAATGCTAGTAGGCGGCGCCGCGCACGCCGCTACGCCCAGCCCTTTCACCCGCCCGCGGCGCCCCGCCCCTTCTCCCCACCCTCTTACCCCCTCGACAACCACCAACACTTAGGGTTACCATTAGCCTTAATTAGCTATTTGCCTTTTAACAGGTGGAACTGCAGCCACGTCTAAAATTTTCCCTCTAGTTGATGACGTTGACATGTATAAGTATAATTAAACGCAATTAAAATTCCACAACCCTTAACTGTTTCTGGACTTACCCTATCCATTATAGTACATGAATTCGTTTGACAAGTAGATAAACAAAACAGTACAAAAAAACTTTTTATTCAATATCGTTTTATCTAAAGTCGATAGATGTTTAACTATATTGAAATATCTGAACCCTAGAGTTCTCACCGAGTGATTTACTGATGACAGCCCTGTTAACTTACATAACCTCTGTTCCCTGAATAGAAACAAGCGCCTGGGGCCTTGCCCCATTGAGCATGTAATAGAAAACGACGCTGTTACAAAACTTAAGGCAACGCGCAGCCTTTCAACCCTCCACCGTGTAAGTACAAGCCGTAACTAATATCGTGCATTAGCAAATAAGTGGGCATTGTTGCACTATTGCCATACAACCAATGAACTACGGCCCAATTTGGAATCTACGATCAGTTAATTAAATTAGATAACCTATTAAAACACACAATCATTCTTATGGTACTTTATTTAAAGACAAAAAAAAATATATTATAACAGCAAAAAAAAAAACTATTTACAGTAAAACATTGCAAATTAAATGCGATCCTGGTAATAAAATGCATGTCTTATACTTTCAGAAGCGTGCGTTGTATACAGATAACATCTCATCTTGAGTTAATAATCCTCTTATCGGTTGACGTCGGAGCGACTGCGACACGCTAAGCATGCACTAATGATGCGCACGAGCAGTTGTTTATTCGGGAACAATAACTACATTATGCTTATTGTTCCTCAATGCTCAACCCATAAAACGGATGAAAGGTTAAAAAGCTCAAATAAGCGTGCATTAGGAAAGAGGTGGCCCGTGGGGTCGCGGTTAGAATGCAAACTGCCGCCCATACATTAAATCTGCTGCATTGGAATTGCAAAGTCGTGATTTGTCAAAGCATAATCTCAGGAACCGCAATATTCGCACATCGTAATTATTATCGTTGGTAAAATGGCACCCAAATCTTTAGCGGCATCTCACGGTTTATAACCAATACTGACACCGATGTCAGCTAAGGATACCGGGTTAGCTTAGGCGATACAGCCCTTCGTATTACCTTCTGTCAGGTTAAATCAGGTAGTAAGTGTAACGTATATTGGAATACGTTTCATCTACACTGTTATGTATACCCCACTACACTGCACTATTGTAAAAATATTGTAACCAGTATTTTTTCCAGGTCTTTCTACGCTTAAAATATCTATAGCTGGGTTGTGATTAAGGTTGAATTAATAGGTAATCAATCCACTATAGTGTACTATTGATCATAACTAAGTAGGTAAATTATATTATTGATAATATAATGAAAACTTTAACCAGCGCTAAAATGGAAGACATGATATTTGCTTATGTCACAAATATTATAACAGAAGTAATTATTTTCTAAGCAATAAACCAATGATATAAGATTTTATTGTATCTATGTTAATATTATAGACAGTCATACTGGTCAGCTGACGTAACAATATGATAGCTAACTACCGGAAGTATATCCTGAAGGACGGTACGGTCGACATTTGTCGGGCATGCCGCCGTCCCGGAGAGTCACTCAGGCATATCATTTCCGGTTGTTCTCATCTTGCTAACGGCGAGTACTTGCACAGACATAACCTTGTAGCCAGGATTATACACCAGCGGCTTGCTCTTATGTATGGTCTTGCGGACCACGAAGTGCCGTACTACAAGTACACACCTGCGCCAGTTCTCGAAAATGGTCGTGCCACGCTCTATTGGGATCGATCTGTTATCACGGACAGGACTATTGTAGCCAATAAGCCTGATATCGTGGTGATAGATCGATCGCAGCGCCGGGCAACGCTCATCGATATCACCGTCCCATGTGACGAGAACCTCGTGAAGGCCGAGAAGGACAAATCCAGCAAGTACTTAGACTTGGCTCACGAGGTAACCGCCATGTGGGAAGTTGATTCGGCGATCATTGTACCGATAGTTGTTTCCGCGAACGGTCTCATAGCGAAGAGTCTCGACCAACATCTTGAGAGACTCTCGCTACGTGCTTGTGGTTGGATCAAGGGTCAGATTCAGAAGGCAGTAATCCTGGACACGGCGCGCATAGTCCGACGGTTCCTCTCTCTGCAGCCCTAACCACCGGCAGCCTGGGCCCTGCCCCGTTGCCGGCGGCACTCTAGGTTAGGTTTTATATAATGTTTTTATTGTTTTGATAGGTTTTAGATGTATTTTTATATTTTACTTTTATAAAAATGTTATAAAACCTAGCCTAAGATATGAAATGAATAAAGGAAATGATAGCTAAAAAAATAAGTTTGTTAACTTTATCTACGTAAGTTTAATTATTTATACATTATATCTTGAACTTCTAATAGTGTCGTAGTCCTTTTCAAACAACAATACTCCGCTATTACATTATATCGGATAAAATGTATATTTTACCCAATATAAATTCCTGGATTCACCATTTACTTAGCATACGGCGCGTCATAACTAAACAATAGGCTTTTAAGTATAATCGTATTTACATAAATATGCACAGAGTAGTTAAATATAAAGTATTTAAGATTGTATCTTTTCATATTTATTATCTATATAATGATGTTAAGCATAGAGCTCTAGCATTATCAGTTAGCTAACAGTGTACGGTGTTCATGCATATTAATATAAACGGCTTTGTTCCTGACACCCTGCCGATAATGTTGAATTATTCGCGATACAGGACCCGTTACGTCCCGACGACGATCTCCGATAAACTTTGATTTATTACTCTGAATAACAAATGACAACAGACAATTGAAATTTATTTAGAGGAGTTTAACGCAGTATGTTACACATACATTTACAGTTAGGATCACGTTTTCCATACTACTGATTGTTTACAATGAAGCTAGTCCCCCGAGCTCTTTTGTATTCCACGAGAGAGACTTTATTGGTGAGCAGCGCGGTGTGGGCCGCTGCTAACCTAAGCAAACGTTCCGGTGTTATATCCTTATAAGGGAAACGTATAATTTATTGAAGAGCAAATTCATACAATTGAAACAACTCGTATAGTATCGACAGATGTATTCAACGTCAATTTGCATTCGCCGCTTTTGCTTATTACCGTTTAATGAACTGAAAATTAATATGGTTTAAGCCCTTTCATACGCCAGAAGCAGAAGATGCTAAGCGGGCCAGGTGTTCACACGCTCTTGTTCAAGAGAACAGAAAACATTGTTAAGAAACAATGAAGACGTCAAGATCATTTTGAATACCTCTACCGCTTAGTTACTTCTGCTGCTGACTGTACCACTGTTTCGCGGAATCTATGTGCGAAATATCATTTAGTATCAAGGATGATAAAAGACTTGGATAGGCAATGCTCATACAATATATCGTTCCAAAGGGCCAAATCCTGGACCCAAGCTCCCATAAGCCGCAGAAAATGCCGGGACTCCGCGTGGAAGAAGAAGACTGCTGGCCAGGGTACTTCGTGCCATCGAGTGTTTCACAGATGCAACAAATCTCAGTTGCATAGAATTTGTTCGCTGGCATACCCCCGCAAAGTAAGTACACACGATACAGATGGTGCTTTAGTACCAACAATATAAGTTTAGACACCACTTTGTAGTTTATAATTTTTTGGACTTTAATTTCTTATAAGCCCCTCTGGCGTGTGCAACTATCATGTGCAAGCAAAATTGTTTAATAATTTATATGTGGGTAGGTTTGCATTTTGTAATGTTTTTGGGGATGGAGGTAAATTAATATTTTTCCTCAGTCCACCGATGACCACGAAAGCAGCTAAAGGGTTGAAGTTTAAATTAGTATACGCGATATAATCCGTTTTAGTTGTTTTATTTCATGTAATTATCGCGGCAACCGAAGACAATATTTAGACACAGTTCGGAGAAACTCTGTTTTGTATAGGCATTTGTCGTTCCTTCCTTATATCATCCCTGTTTAGTATGTACTAGTCGCTTTACTATGAAGGAAAGCAACGTAAATAAATACGAGTACATCCCAAAAGCAATAAGGCCTACAGTTGAAACTTAGATGGAAGTAGATTTTTGGTGTCTGCGCAAATAAGTAGAAGTGTGACTACTTAAAAATAGTGGAAATCAATAAAATAAATAATTTACTCATAGTTCGCTTGGTCGCCCTATGCTATTAGTATACTCCGCAAATTACTTCTTTTAAGTTGCGATATTTTATGTTTTTTTTTTTTAATTTTTACTTAAACACTTTAAACCTAACCTAACTACAAATTTAGGACAACTTAATATTTTGCCTTTAAGAGTGAAGAAAATTGTGTTAGCAACTAATGCAACATCATTAGTATTTTGTTGCATACGGGTCTCTAATCTAATTTATCATCTTTCTCGCATTGTCCCGGCATTTTGCCACGGCTCATTGGAGCCTGGGGTCCGCTTGACAATTAATCCCAGGATTTGGCGTAGACACTAATTTTACGAAATAGACTACATCTGACCTTCCAACCCACAGGGTAAATTAGACCTTATTGGGATTAGTTCTTTAATATTAACTAGGTATGCAACTGATAACTTTATAGAACCTAAATACTTTATGAATTGGCTTTTCTAAATGAATAGTTACATAATTATCTACGGTTGATACGTACGATACCTATACTGTATACGCAGTAAGTAAATTTGTTTAAAGTGTTGCTTAATATCAAAGTTTAAATTAATATCAGAAATTAATTCCCAGTTGATGTCCAATTTGTAGTGAAATAAACTAATAAATGCAATAACAGCAGGTCGCATAAGCGATTACACTAGTCACAGGAAGCGTGAGAGCCGACTAGTCCGACTACCCTCGCGGTAAACCATTCTAGCAGAATTACAACAAGCACGAACCACGATCGCCGCAATATCGCACAGTGCGACTAGTGACGCGCCGTGGGAATGTTCCCAACGGGTATTACCGGAAAAAAATACCGCGAATCTGACGGCGACTTGTAAATTAGTCGCATTTATAATTTACCGATAACGTCGACATTATCGTCACGATATTGCTGGAGGAAAAATCCGTTATCGTTGACGCCAACACATTGATGTAACATAGAGTAATTTCAAGGGGCACCGAAAATTGATTGCTTTTACAGCTAGCGACAATGAGCGCGCTAAAGCGGGTTGGCACATAGACAGCGTCTCATTCAAACAGCGTCAGATTGAGAAGTCACTCACACAACAACATCTCATGTAATGATAGGGACATTACTCATTCATTCCATTCGTTCACTCTTTTGCAATCAGTACTTTATATAGTTGTGTGTGTAATCCATTCGCCTCATCTCTCGTGGAACTACCTATACTAAAAATTATTGATTTTGAATTAATCCCCATTTAATTATGTGCCTTTGTAAAACAACAAATTGCACGAAGATCCAACATAATTGATTGTTCATTGTAGAAATAAAGATCGAATTATAACTGGGCATTCTGGGAACATTCCCACTTGGGGAACCCCGAAGACAGCCCATGACTAAGCGCGACTGTGCCTACAATTTATTGATCAGACGGGCCAACGCTCCTTCAATTATTAAGCATTTAATTATAGTCAGGAGTGCAGATAAATCGCTTGCAATTATTTCCGAGTCCTAACGACGCGGGTTGCCCAATGGCCGATATTTCTCGCGACTTCCCGAGTAATAGGTAATTGAATTTCTTCGAGAACAATTGCTTCGATTACAGTGCAGCTAGACACGGATCGACGCCTAATGAATCTCCCCGCTGTCTTGTTATTTACGGAGATAAACTCTGTGTTTACTGGGAACATGCGCATGATTGCACGAGCTACCAATAAATTAGATTTATCAGCTAGAAGAAAATCACATGTTAATAGCCTAATATTTTTAATAAGGTTGAACATAGGAAATGTCTAATTATTCGCTCATTTATTTAGTATTGGCCATTGGATAAA
Source organism: Grapholita molesta (assembly GCA_022674325.2). NCBI lineage: Eukaryota > Metazoa > Arthropoda > Insecta > Lepidoptera > Tortricidae > Grapholita > Grapholita molesta. The sequence goes on along the minus strand of CP053124.2, from coordinate 12,112,380 downwards.
CATATCAATTTATTAATAACAATATATACCTACTTGAAAACAGTTGTATACACTTATCTAATAGTTATGTACTAAATAATTTTACTCGCTAGAAATATCTAGGAGTAAAGTGATGGGTAGAATATGTGTCTTTATAAAACATTTGAGGGTACTTTCAAAATAAAAAATAATAATTTAGTTAGCACCCAAAAGTAGTACCTAAATGATTGACACATACTCGTATAATTAGTGCACTATACATTGACCATTTAGCAAAAATGACTTACTTAAGTAATGAATAAAACAGCGAATTAGAAATTGACGAGATAAAGATTTTGATGGCATTGACGAATTAGGAAAACTGACGAATTAACGAAAATAGCGAACCAAGCAATATGACCGATTTGATGACTGATTTGACGACAGGCCAGGCCTAATGGGTAGTGACCCTGCCTATGAAGCTGATGGCCATGGGTTCCAATCCCAGTAAGGGCATTTATTACTGTAACGAGCACATATCATTATATATATCGTTGTCTGAGTACCCACAACACAAGCTTTTTGAACTTACCGTGGGACAGTTTGTGTAAGATGTCCTGTAATATTTATTTATTTATTCATTATGACCAGTAGTGCACTAATTCGACACATTATAGTTATTATTGTGAATGTAATTTTCCTTGGCTCTGTATTTCCATGAATCGACGTTCAAGCATTCGTGGAAGTGTGCAGTTCAGCCTTGCGCGGCCATTAAGTAAAATAATCGAATATCGTGTCGTAACACGAAACAAATCAATATCGGGGTGTATTACAGCGAACGCACGCGCAGGCCGCTGGCGCACCGCTTCAATCAATAGGATGCAAGCCCCATTTCACGATTTCAATATATTTTAATGAAATGTCAGCACTTAGGGAAACCTACATTGAGCAAGGCGAAACCTCTCTTCATTACTGGTCAGTTGTTTATGAAATCAGAAAAACAATAGCTTACGATGCAAATCATAATATTGTTGTAATAATTCGTTCGTACACACAAGTGATAAAGTCGCACTTACAGAAATTTGACTAAGGATGCAGCGACTTTATCATTCGGCCTTCTAACATAAACCTGTAATTATTTAAAGCACAATATAAATACCTAATATTAAAGACAATAGGCAATATAAAGTTAGTGTGTATTAAGCAGAAATGTTTTAGCTACCAGCGACACACAGTGAGCGTGGTCGAGATGTTCACTATCTAAGTATTAGCGGCTATATCTTATGGAGAGATGCCCCTGCCCTGCCCCAGATCCGGAGCCGGTCGGACCAGTTCCCGGCTATCCTTGCGTAACATCCACGCCACGACACAAGCGCAAAAATGTACTGCAAATCTCCCAAATAACACGCTACTTTAAAAGCCTTTTAAGATTCGCCAATAAAAGATTACCCATGACGGCCCTAACGTGCACGACTGACTTAAAATCTCGCGACTCCTGCACCGATTTTTGACAGGGTAAACGTAATGGACGTAATTACTGAGATTCATAATATAAATCACCAAATTACATATGTCCCCACCACGCCCCGCAACGTCATGCAATTTTCATACAGAAATTATACAGCAGTCTTAATTTATTACGCTTCTTTTAATATTTCAACATTACGTAGGATCCACTGTAATGACCATTTTGGAAAGTAGAGTGATCAGGTTCGGACATGCCACCCAGTATGCCATTTTATTACCTAGAACTACCAACAGGGATTGAAATTAACATCAATTACATATTATTATGAAAACTGCATGAAACTGAAGCTTGTAATAACATTTTTTTTTTTTAATTGTTTAATTTGAATAGTATTTTTTCAGTTCGCGTGAGAGTTATTTTTAGTAATTATAACGCAAGTTGCAAAATGAAGTAATTCAACACTACATAAATTGTACTGGTATCATTCTGACAACTATAGCCTTTTGTTAAGTTACAGCAAATCCAGTCTCAGTTAACCTAACCTATCTATACTTATTTCACTTCGCAAGTACTTTTATCTCTATTTACTAGTAATAGATTAACCTATCTAACCGCTAGCCCGTAAAGGTGCTCACCTTAGATCGTACTCGGACACGAAAACACGACGGAACCTCGTACATAAACACACATATACACGTACTACAGCATCGTGTGCTAAGTAAAGTTCCCATACGTTGTCTAGATCCTGGCACAAGACTACAATATCAGAACATGATCTTCGTGATAATTTATGGCATAGCCGAGGAAAGCTTGCTGTTGTCTATTAAGCGATGCACACATAGAACCGCCACCGCAAGTCTGCTCTCATTCAGAAAACAAGTGCTGGCAAAGGAACTGCATTAACTGTAATTGTACACAGAGTACAAACTCCTACTACGTGAAGCGCGCAATATCAGGTAAATAAACTGTCTATTTCATATGAATCACATCTTACTTATGAATATGACATTAGTAGGTACCTACTTAGGATAGTAAACTTCACAACTTGATTCAGAGTGCCATGATCATTTCAGTACCTATTACGTAGACATTTATTTAGGATTAGATAGATAAAGGTAATTCTTTAGTTTGGTGATGCAACAACGACGACTGGATTGCTGTCAGGTTTAGTTTGAAGTGTGCAGCTATTTACGAGCGGACTGTAGCTGTACAATTTACGTGTCTGCTGATTACTGATTGTGTAGCCGCGCAACGCCGACAGAGCCGGCTTCAATAAAATGCTAATAAAATTGCAGCTATTTACGAGAGAAACAACGTTTAAGACGGATAGTTAAAGACTTTTGTTTTATACATACGATTACACCTCGAGTTAAGTTTAATTTATACATTACATTATAAGATGATATGAAGACATTAGGTTAACGACACCTGTTTGCAAATGTACCAGTTAGGGCTGGCACGAATGAGTGTTGAAAACAGTTAGGTGATAAACTTGGTTTGGGTTGTTGGGCTTGTGAAGGGAGACAGGGTTAGGTTTGTGGGGTCAGCAGAGCGACTCGTGACCGAGGCCCGCGCCGCGCCATCGCCGCGGCGTCACGACCGCCCTCGCCCTCGTCGCCTCCAAATAACATGATATTACTCACTAACTGGCCATTTCACGCCACGTTCGGTGTGAAGTCCACTGCAATCTGCGGTCCGTAACAAAATATTGTTCATGTGATAAGCCGCCATTATGTTTCCCAACCACGATTTGACACTGGCTTTTGATGACCCCTGCCAATTTATCAATACAAAGTAAGTAGAGACAGCTGGTCCTGATGTAAAATATAATAAGTTTTGGTTGTTTACTTGACCCTTGACATTTAACAATTTTTGTGCCAAATTATACGTACTAGACCGCAATTTCAAAGGAATTTAATTGTTTTTCTTAATTAAGAAATAATAATACTATAACTATTAAACGTTAACTAAAGCACCTTTTTATCCTCCTGAAACAATAAGCACTCACCCTCAAAGGTTATGTTCTACATACGTTATTGCACAAGTAACTGCAATATCAACAAAACAAATATGTAATACAACAACAAAGTTACATACAAGTTAATGTTGCATACATTTAGACATTAAGTGGCAGCTTGCTATTAAACAGAATTTGTTATTTATAGATAATAACCATTTCAATGATCCTGATATAATCCGAAATATGTGTACTTCTGGATATATATTTCCCCTTATCAAATCTTACTGTCCCATGTGATAAGAGTTCGTCATCCGTCTACCATGTTTGGAGGATTTACACGTCAGGGCTGGTCCAGAAATCACGTGTTGAGAGGCTCAGAAAAGTTGATCACGATAGAGGAGTTTGGGGCGAGACTACATCATGATTTCAGCCGTGAGGCGTCCACTGCAGGACATAGGCCTCCCCCAAGTATGACATGTATCATCTTGGGGGAATTTCCATAGTCGCCACGCTTAACAGTAGCTATTAATTCAATTTTGTCGGTCGCTGCTGCCCAACCGTTGGTTTATTCCCTTTGTCTCCTCTTGCGATACCCGCAGGAGCGATATGGTGGTGCTATTCTCAGCCGGCACCACACGGCACAAAACCAACGAAGATTTACAAAATTCCATTTTACCGTATCAAAACGCTTTATCTTGCAATTAACACTAAGATCACTGAACATCACAAAGGTGTCAAAAGAAATCAACGATCACATGAGTTTGGTCGCACCCTCAGGACGTGTTACTCTATATCCAAGAATCTGATGTGCTCTGAGCCAGTGCTCCGCCCGGTACCTACCCCCCTTCTTGCTAATAATGTACGTTATCAACTACCTAGGTTTGGGTTGTCGGAGTTCTAATTTATGATAAAATCTTCAAACATATTATGTTCCTTTGAAACATATCATGAATATATTAGAATGTAAGGAGAACTTAACAAAGTGAAATATTTTACACATTACACGGAAACACATCGGTAATCCTGAAGAAAGAGCAGAATATAACCGCCAATCTTAATGCGCTTTTGCATTCACAACCACGTAGCAAAATACACTCAATAACCTTTAATGGACTTTTATATTCAAAGTATTACGTTATTCACAGATAGTGGGAAATTTACGAGCACTCAGGCGCTACGTAAATCTGACAGAAAATATACTTTCGCGTGAGCCGCAGTTCATGCGCGCGCTCACATCGATCATCCTTTGATCGAACACGCCGGCCAGACCATCTATTTAATCCTTTGCGAGCCGGTAATGAGATGTGTAAGCTTTTGTATCTCCACTCCATGCAAATATGAATGTCAGAATCAACATTAGTAGCAAGTGTTTTGTGTGCTGCCTGGCTTTTACCTGCAGTGTTTTACTTTTTAAAATTAAAAATCCAAATAACTGTAAATAAACAACAATGATTTAATAACGTATCTATTTTAGAACAGTAAATATAATTTAGTTCAATAATTATTGGAATAACTCTTATCTGAATAGTGTTTTAAAGCAAGCGTTGGCAGGTAATCAATGCCAATTTGCTGGTAAAATTAAAGTTTAAAGGCAATTCAGACGGTCAACGTTGAAAGAACTCATTACATTATATAACCTTCGACAGAAACTTTCCATACATCTTTGTTGTGCTAAACGACACATTGAATCACCGCACGCATATTCGACTTTTATCTTTCATTTAATTTCGAATTATAGGTGCAGTGGATTTAATCGATGCGAAATTCTCACCGTGCATTTTTTCATACGTCCTGGGACATTTATCGATGGATTGACCTGAATGCACATAAATAAAGTTAATGAGGTGAAAATCATGGCGCAACTGCTCCGGGCAACACATCCACATTTTTGTTATTTACAGCAGCACATTTCTGCTTAATTAAATGGATATTATTATCAAGGCATAGTTAGTTTCTTACGTTTTTTTTCGTCGATAAATGCCATGAGGTCAGAACAGTTTCACGTTATTTACTTACGTACTAATTGAACAAAATCGGTAAAAGTTCGGCCGAAGACCATTGACATACCTTTTCATAAGCACAACAATGCTTTTTAATGATTGACTTTCACGTTTTATCTTATCATAACCTTGGCTTGAACGATTTGTTTACAGATACATTCACGGTCGAACAGCCAAAACCGGACGGAGTTTGCGGATCCAATTAGAATCCATTTTGTGGCGATTAAAGATATCTCGGGACCATTGTTTTGTGACAATGCTGCGTCAGTGTAGGAAGCGACGGTGGCCATCGCTCAAAACCTGTCAGTAGTTAGCAGTGGACTGGCATAAAACAAAAAAGCAACAGTATAAGCACATCAGTCTCAGTTGCTAGTATCAAACTTTGTAAAGTGTAAACTAGTTAGTAAATAATATGTTTATAACATATTTCAATATGTTTAGGTATATTTACCTATCTATAATTAAACTTCAGATAAATCCTGATAAACGTACAATTACCGTAACCGTTTATGGGGCGCTAGCCCCATAAAAATTCTAGTAATAACGACTATACACTTTGCTCATCCCATCATAATCAGAAGTACACCTAAAACCTAGGTTTCTTAATAAATTAAACTTGTAATTTCTGGTTTTAGAGCTAAACCTTTCACACGCTCATGTGTGATACTTATTAATAGGTAACAAACCGCAACGAACCGCTCGCGCTTACTTACTGTTATTGTATCTATTATGACGGGACCCTTGGCACGATTAGTGTAGCCACTCCATCATCTGACCACCATTTTAACGTTTTAAATTAAACGTTTGGTGATAACGTGACAACCGGAGTGCGTTGTCGGACCCACCGTTGCGACACTTTGTTAGTTGTCGTAAAACAAGCGCTTCTGTCGACGCTTCGCAACCAATATGGATTGCCTCCCACTCAACCAAATATGTCTCCTGGGCAAACATGTTCTAAGATTGAGTAATACATTTCATTGTGCGTCCAACTTTAACATAGTATTTGTATATTTGATGTTTATTGCACTATACAATTTAAATACGTAATGTTTATTGCTAATGGCATTAGGAAGTAAATTGGCAAGGATTATGTTGAGGTTCCATCAAGTCTGTTACTGTTATTTTGATCATAATAATGATATATACCATTTTATTAGGCAGACGTTCTGTTTTTATCCAATAGCAATAGCCCAGTAGCTAGTCCATACTTTCCACGTAATAGCCAGGTACATTCTAAATTCCATTCAAACTCAATAGTCCTTACACCATGATGGGTGGTGTCTCTGTGCGCGCCCCATGATTTGAACAGGGGCAACATCCGCTTAATATACCCCTTATATTTCATTAAATTTTCGTAAAACGCGAGTTGACGGGATGGTTGTTTAGACTCATTGGATGGGACGTTATTCACACCTCTAAACACCCTGAGGTGCTTACATTGATGATACTCCTGGCTGTCTTTGCGTCAGGAGTTTTAGAGGAGAGTCACCACCTGCCTGGATAACGCATCTTAATATTGGTTACGACAGGCATCCAGACTTTTAAGTCTGTGTCAAAAGATTAGACTATTATGTTTAAATCACTTTAATTTGATTGTCCCGAAATATTTATTTACATTTTATTTACAATAGCCACGCCTACTGAGTCCTGTTAAAATGGGTACCTATTGAATTATTGATGTGCCCGTGAATGGGTTCTAGCAGACGTGTGTACACAGAATTTTTTCCCAATGAGTATTTACGTGTTAGATAGTGCAAATGGCCGTGATTAAAAAGATAAATATATGATGTTTTTCATAAAAATGTTATTATGGCGAATGTAGGAATCCCTCACCTATTCATGCTTATAGCACTGACAATCAATAAAATTTGGCATGTTGGTACATAATTTGAAACCCGGGAAAAACTTTTGCCTAGTTTTTATCCCACAAATCACCAGTTACTTAAATTACTACTACTACTATGTATACAAGAACGAGATTAGAAAATATATGAAAAATGTATTATGACAATGTTGATCTTTTTTCTAATAATGTACAAAATAATTAAAATTACAATAATTACTACTACTCTAGAGTGAACCTCAATTATACCGCATTATACTAAGGATGCTGGCGGCATTTCCACGTTGTGTCACAATGCTAATACGGTGTGCGAGGAAGCCGCCAGCTCTTCGGTCACCAGTTACATCAACAAAACGCGTAGTAAAGTCTGTGCGCGTTGGGACCATATGGACCTAACATTACTATGTTGGTATTTTCATACGTCTAAATAAATATCATGAATCTAAAATGAAATAGACTCCGCAATAACTAATAAAAGACTTGTAAGTATGTTAATTGGAAACTAAATGAAAACTCAAACAGGTATGTAACATTGTAAGTTATAAGCTAAACTACTTTCGGTAAACCGCAGTTGCAGGCCTTGGATCGCTGCAAACACGAACGATGTGCTATCACATTTGAATTTCGTATGGGACCTGGCCAGTAACCATTCGTTTTGTAACTTATCGATGTAATATTATTTGCCTCTTCCAACCTAGGGATATCAATAACATTCTAACATTGATTTGCATTTTACTTTGTTATATCTTGTTATTCGATGTATTGGGCCCTTAAATATAAATTGACGTTTTAATGAACTGGCAGTTTGACGAAACGCCAATATATAAAATCGAGTTAGTTAATACACCATTTGGTTAGAATCGTTGGACCGATTTGCATGATTTTTGCATTAGTATGAGTAGTGAAAAAACCATTATGTAATTAACAGGTAGTAGAAAAATGGTAGGATGCCTGTTATGCATAAATAAGTAAGAATTGTATTTTCAATGAAAATATTTCCTCATTGAGAAGCGCTGGTGGCCTAGCGGTAAGAGCGTGCTACTTGCAATCCGGAGGTCGCAGGTTCAAACCCAAGCTCGTACCAATGAGTATTTCGGAACTTATGTATGATATTTACCAGTCGCTTTTTTGAAAGAGAACATCTTGAGGAAACCGGACTTAATCCCTAGTTTACCCTCTGGGTTGGAAAATTAGATGACAGTCGATTTCGTAAATCTAGTGCCTACGCCTGGGATTAGTTGCAAAGCGGACCCCAGGCTCCCATGAGCCGTGGCATAACGCCGGGAAAATGCGAGGAAGTTGAAGATTTCCTCAATGACTAAAGTATTAATAAGTTCGTTATAAGGAAGCCGCGCGAAGGTACAGCACAAGATTGGCAATCACTTTCAGTAAACTCGTAAATTTAACGCTAAATTGTTTTTCGAAGGTAAAAAAGGCATTAAGTGAAAAATAATTGTAGAGAAACAACGACATTTGCATGACTAAGTGGAACTGTTCTGATTAATGATTTCTCCTGACCCGGCGGGAAATACGGTGAACTGTGATTATGGTTTTTATAAATATTCATAATCAATTTTATATAGTGCCCGTGCCCGTAATATCCGTCTGAACTGGTCCGTTTTCTCTTTCGACGAAATCGTGCAAGTGCACCACAATAAATCAGAAGTGTAAAGTTGGCTCAATTTACGCTCATTATTTCATTCTTACTTGCAATTTGCCGAGGGTTAATTGCATTAATGAGTGCGCATTATGTTCGGAGGTGTCCTCGGAATCGTCGCCTCTATGTCCGTTTTTAATAAGTCACATTTAATATTATTGTAAATTATTTTATACTAAATTGTATAAAACTTCTAGAAATTTATAAAAAGGTCAATATTATGTCATTAATGTTTATAATTCAATATATAACACATTTTAAACACAAATTTGTAAACACACAAGGATAAATTAATTATACAATTCAAAAATAAATTGTCTTATAAAAACTAAGTGACTAAAGCTAAAGCTAACTTATACATAAAATATTATAATTTATTTGCAAATAAAAAAACAAGCATTTATTTTAAATTGTAAGAATGGATTCTTATCGCAATATTTTTTATATACTTATACGAGTATGTATATAGGTATACTACCTACGAAATCTTGAAGGTTAATTGTTAATCTTCGGATACCTAATTACTACACCCCGTTATCTAATGCTCATTTTGGTGGCAATCTAAAATAGTGATGTTGCTCTTACCATAATTAGTCGATTCACATTTATCTATAAAAATTATTTGTCAAGCTAAAATTCTTCTTTAGTGAAAGCTAATAGAGACACATTCATTCCTCTTTTTAGTCAAATTGGAGGGCGACAATTATAAATATCGAATATCGTCAATTTGGGCTCCGATTTTTGAAATAGTTACCGAGTAATCTCCATAGAGATTCTCATTCATTCTCTATGGAAATCACTTGGTGACTATTTCAAAAGTCAGACTCAAGATTTTTTTTATATGTTATTGAGTGAGTAAGTCAACTTAATTTTTTATCGACTTAGATTATCGTAACTGCCCAATCACTTGCTCCTAAACTGAGCATAAGATAATGGGGTGTACGTAATTTCTTACTTGCAAGTGAAATTTAGTTTATGAAAAAAAAGGTTGTAGATAAGTTTATCTTGAGTAATTTTAAATAATTATCTAAATAATTGAAAAGCCGGTTGTAAACTGAGCGGCACGTGTGGCTACAATAATACAGCGTGAAGCGAGACTGAGATTGAATGTAATTAGCGATTTTGTACAGCGCTGTCGGCGCGGCGAGAGTACAGCCATATCCTAGTCTATAGTCTTAGTAGAATATGATCCGACTGCAAATTTGTTTACCTATTTGTGATTAACCTGCCATATAAATAATTCATTTGTAATACCAAAAGAAAAAATATTTCGCTAACATGGCATCTTACCTTATAGAATATCAGTTATCATTATCACCATTTACTTTAACACTGTATTACCTACTAATTAATTATTATCTAAATTAGCTTGGTGCCAACTTTATACAATCTTACTTTAGAGGTAACAGTATGCTAATCTAAAATCTTGGGTTTTGTAAGGAGTTTAGATTACCTTTATTTGCATGAATGCTAGTAAGTATTTTGTATCATGTATCATTATGCAATGATTTATGAATAACATGGCTCTATAACTAAATAAATAAATATTACAGCACATTCTTACACAATCGCCGGAGCCCCACAGTAAGCTCAAGAAAGCTTGTATTGCGGGTACTTAGCCAACGATATATATAACATAAAAATAGAAAATACCCATGACTCAGGAACAAATATCTCTCGTCACACAAATAAAAGCCCTTATAGGGATTCGAACCCAGGACCGTCGGCTACAGTCGGTCAATACCCACTAGGCCAGACCTGTCGTCAATTAATTCTTAGAGTAACTCACAAAATATATAATCGAAAGAAAAATAGAAAAATTTGACTCGGAGCAGCGGCGCTACCGCGAACAACGATATTCGTAAATTTCGGACGATTGTCTCAGTCACTCTGATGACACCTTAATTGGAGTAAAAGAGAAAGATGCCCGAAATATACGAACTTCGATGTTCGCGGTACCGCTCCTGGAGTCGAACCAACAAGTTAGCACATTTGGTATACATATGGTAGTGCACTGGGCTAGTGATTCAGTGGTTGTGGGTTCGATCGTAGAATTATTGTATATGAACTTTTGTGAGTCGTTTTTTATATTAAGCAGAAACGTCTGCTAGCATATCATCGATATTTAAATCGATGATATGATGAAGAAAAATATTACTCGCAGCGGGACTCGAGCCCAGTAGCCCAGTGCACTACCAATTGTGCTAAATTGGTAGTGCACTGGACTAGTGATCCAGTGGTTGTGAGTTCCAGTCCCACAGACGTTTCTGCTTAATATAAAAAACGAGTCACAAAAGTTCAAATACAATTGTACGACGGTGGCTTGGACTATGGTCTGCGATGCCCGGTGACCCCACGCAGGTCGCGCTGGGAACCGGCCGGTCCTCTGTTGCACCATAAAATCTTATTGGAGTAAAGCCTTACTCGCACAGCACCGTGTTTGCTCGTATGTTATGCCTTATGTTTATGCTGATGAAATAATCCTTTGAACTCGCGATAATTTGTTGCTTATCTGAAATTAAACATAGACTACTCGTTTGCCAATCGTGTAAATAAAGGAAAGGCAATGGATGTTGCTAAGATTTATGTACTTATCTAATCTACCTGCTTATAAATATTATTATCATTATTTAATATAATTACACTAGGCCGAATACTATTTAATATTTATCACAATGTTAAACAGGGGATGTCTATTGCATAATTCACACACTTTTTAAGCATTCACTCATTCATTTTGTTTAATAAGATTTTTAGGATAGGCAATGCGCACCTAAATCCTCTGGAGTTACAGGCGTCCATAGGTTACGGTGACTGTTTACCACTTGGCGGTTGTTGACTTTGCCGTTATTTCACAATCGTGCATGCTTTAACACGTATGTTACTTATTATGTGTAGCGTTTGGTTTCACTGTAAGGATTTTAATAAATTAAATTACTATTTTCATACAGGTTACAAACATAATATTTTGTATTCGCTGCCACCCCCTCCAAAAGTGTATGGAAATTAACGCACATGTGCGTCGGTGGCAGTGTATGCGTTAAGTAAAAATCCACTGCCCAGCGCAAGACCCGAAGTCGCGACTCCGTGTTGCATGTCCACATTATGATTACGTTATTTTGCATTTAGTTATTTTGCAGTGATAAAATGTATTTTGTTATTTTGCGGTAAACAAGGGGACAACTACACAAAAGATCCCAATGGGTCAAAATGGGCCCCCATAACATAAGATAGATACTTTGCAATGCCATGTACATTATTTTATTAAGTACTTAGAAGCAACAGTTATACTTAACCTATGACTCGGTGGTCTATCTTATTAATAGCTCAACCTCTAAGATAAACATTCTACGCCGATGTGTTTCTACATTCGAATGATTTCAATATATATGAATACTCGCCCAGTAGAATGTCTGTATCAATTTTATTAGAAAACGTAAACGATGGTAAAATCTTACACGAAATAGATAGTTCGTACATAATATAGTCCCAAATGACTAATTACTCTTTTTGTCTATCGCTTGTCTGTAGTGTATAGGTTTATCTTTAGTTCCGCTTAGTTGCCACTCAATCAATGAATAAGAATATCTTTCACGTCTAAACCAGAAATATTGACATATTTATTAGGGTTTATTCCGTTTAGTATACTGGAATTAATCGCCAAAGTGTTTAAATAATTGAATTCATCAGGATCTCGTTTCGTTGAAGTCTTTTGTTTTACAATTGCTTTAAACGAACCAATGTACCTATAGTCAACCAGTTTGATTTCTATGCCACTAAGAACCTTGTCACAGTGACGTTACTAAGAGATCTTTTGCGTCTTTCATATAGATTTTCACTGTCAAATTGGTTGACTGTACATGGAAAAAGTAGTAAGAATTAGAGTTATTATTTTTGTAATATATTTAATTTCACAGGTAAACACGTGTTTCAATATTGCTCGACATGTGTCACTCCGTAACGAGAAGTTAAGCCGTTCGCGTTGGCCCATTATAATTAATAAGGTGCTACTTGAATATGAATTTATTGAATATATAGAACATCATGCCCGCTGCGGGTTGGAGGTGTTCAATATATATATAGATGGATAGATATATTGTTCAAGATGATATATTCAACATACATAATAATATATTTTGTTGGTTATAAATGAATATAACGCTTTAGTGGTTAAGACTAGTTTAATAGTACATTACATCAGAGGTCGGGAAAATGAGGATTTCGGGCTAAGTGGCTTATATACGGCCGAGCGAGCGTGCGAGCGAGTCCGGATAGTGATACGAGGATCCGGGAATCCGTTTTCAAGACGAGGCATGTATAGTACTTTACTCAAACATAAATTGAAATAAAAAAAATGCTTCTAAAAATGAAATTTGCAAAATCACAACTAACAATGAAATCGAAATTTATTAAAAATTAACTTCAGCTGTTTGCTATGACACCTGCCATCTTTGCCTCTGTATAGTTCGATAATCGTCGAAAAAAAAGTTACTTTGCAGGCTGCCTGCAAAGTTATATGAAATTCCATTTCCGTCCCCTTCAGTTGCCGCGCCCAAAAAACCATGCATCCGAGTCTATTATAAGGAATGTAAAGACAATATTTCATGGCATGTTTGAGAAAAATTACTGTGCAATATCTGTTCATAGTAAGAAAACTTACGTTTGGTTACGGTTTGAGGTATTCAAATTAAAATTTAAAAAAAAAATAATTCATTTATTTCAAGCACAGTTGCTCATAAAACATACATTAAATACACTCTCTGTATAGTCAGATTTTTAGCGTATGAAACCGTAAGTGTCTGTTTTCTAGATATTTTTTTTACTGTTTACAGTCTTGTTCAATTTTTTTTGCGCATTCCAATAATTTAACATGCATTTCTGCACACACATCTGTCTCTTTAACATGACACTTTTGGAGAGGTTCTCTAAGATTCTATTGATTCAGACACTGCAGACTAAAGGTTTAGGTGTTACAAGTGGCAGTTGTTTCGCATCCACCAGTTCCGGACAAGTGCGGCGACGATTACAGAAGCCATTGTGTCGAGTGAGGTATTGTTGCAAGTATCTGGGCCGGGGCCGCGGCGCACGCCTATCCTGCGAGGCGGGGCGGTGGGCGGCCATTGGTTGCCGGCAAACCGTGACAAGTTCCATTGGACAATTCGACAAGAAGTGAAAGTGACGAAACGTTCCTTCTTCGTGCCTAACACCTTGCGTAAATTATGCAATCGACCCATTATTGTAGACAAACACATTGGGCCATAGAGTGGCCCTAGGATACTAGTATAATCGCAACGGTAGGGCTCGGTGAGTGCGACTTTTCACAAATTTAAGCGAAGACGCGATTTGGTAGTATCTTCAAGGTATAAACACCCACATTACAGTTCTGTTAAAGTTTTATTTGTATGCCGAAAATAGCATAAACGAATTGTAAATGAGACTCACTACATTAATAATTACTCTATCATCGTCATATCAGCCGAAGGATGTCCACAGTAGGACATAGGCCTCCCCATAGGCGATCGCAGAGTTCCACCGCTCTCCAGGAATTCTGCTGCCCATCCACTGGTGGTCTTGGCCATATCATAGATCTAGGTACTGCTATGTCATAACATTGTGTAATCTGTTAGGTATTAATAAACTTTAATCTACATCTAAAACTCACATAAAACTACCTCCGATGTTTCGAGGATGACTTTGTCCTCGTCGTCTCGGATTAAGACTGACAGTCTTAGGGAGGACTATAGGTACACGGTTAAGTCCCGTTTATTTGTAATAATGTGTAAAAACCGTGAAAGTTTAAATCATTATTATATGAAACATTTAGTACCTATATATGTTGAGTATGTAATGATATGTACCAACTATTCATATATTTTTACTGTATAATAATTAATAAAAGGCTCATCGACTCAACTGGTGACCGAAGATCTGGCAGCTTCCTCGCTCAACGCATTAGTATCGCGAGAGGGAATGCTGCCAGCATCCTCGGCACCATGCCGAAATTTTTTTGATATATTTTAGTATTAATTTTATAGCTTTTAATTTAGTTTCCAAATAAAGGAATTATTGTTTTCATGAATAAATAAGTACATTAAAATATAGAAATAATTAATAACATAACAACATTTGACATAATTTTAAATTAAGTAGGTATTTACATTCAACAATAAATACAATATATGAGTATTCATTAAAAATATATATGGAGGTAAAAATATATAAAAAATATATTTATGGTGGAGCGCAGTTTGTAGAGCGGTGGGCAAGTCCGGGTACATTGCTTAAATACGAGTTCATGCCTCGTCCGAGGCAGTTGATTTGTTAATTTTTAAGAATTAAGTAACAAACATACCCTAATCATAACTAGAGTTTTTTTTAATCAGAAGTCGAAAAAGTTGAAGAAAAGATAGATAGGTTCATCTTCACGGGGGCACGGGGCGGAATTATGAAGATTTTGTTTAGTAACGGTCACACTAAATAATCTCGCTTTCATAATATAGATTATGCAAAATAATGGGATTATTGTCCCTGATCCGTAATCGCCAAACTAAGATCGACTCCATTCAACTTCACTTTTATCAATATGAACATAATAATTAATAAGGCCACCCACCAATCTGTACAAAGACAACTCAAATCTTTCTTAAATATAGCAATGGCCAGTCTTCTTAATCTTCATAGCGGAATTCAAGTAGCCCACGAGGTAGAATCCCAAAGGTAGGTTAAGTTCTTAACAGCATTATCGAATCGTTCATAAAATATCCTCATCACTTCCTAATTAAATTCCCAACAAATTAATTAACTTCTGAACTACCTGCAACATTAAACTGCCGTATAAAATATCTTACATATTATTAACAAACGGCTCATAAACAAATATTAATACGATTTTGTAAGTGTCATAAAAGGTATTAAGATGCAAATTCGCTACAAGCATAACGAGAACATTAGCATTATGAGCGACAATAATAATTTGAAGGGTGACTCAGCGTGTCAGTCCATCAGCTCCGGTTTATTGTGACGCAACAGCAACTCGACAAGAGCCCGCCCAGGCCCTCCATCAATAGCCGTGAAATTCAATTATAACTATGTAGGTCGCATTGCCTAAATAAAATGATCGCATTTATTTATGCTGAGTGCCTATCGATAAGATATTCAATGTCGAAATAGGTTCTTATTTTAATCTGAGCGCCAGGCAATGTAAAGTACTTACCTAGGTTTCACTTGTTATCTGAGTTGCGCACAAGACGGTTAAAAACTTAATCATTACGGAACTTATAAAAAGGTTAACGAACTCCAACTTTCATAACATTTTCGTAATTTCATTTCTATAAAATGGAAAATTACCGCCAACGTCTATATAAAACGACATTTTCCTTGTAATCCCGGAGATTTCGTAACCTTTCTTATTCTGAATAATTCTGAACGAATTACTTACTTACTGCTGAGTTTCGTATAGATTACTTACAAGGCTAACGTAGAATGCCCTTATAAATTATAATTTAATGTCTATCACGAGTTAACAGATTAACAATTAGCGTTAAATTCTGGCCCGGTGCCGCGAACATCGAAGTTCGTATATTTCGGGCATTTTTCTCTTTTACTCCAATTAAGGTGTCATGAGAGTGACAGGGACAATCGTCCGAAATTTACGAATATCGTTTTTCGCGGTAGCACCGCTGTTAAATGTTAAATTTCGGTATACCTACTTAACGTATGCATTCCGACTAACGCAGGAATTTAGTAAAGATTTTTTAAATAGATTAAAGATGAACCAAATTAACAATTTGATTCACGGTGCTCTATTAGTTCAACTAAAAATCAAAAACTCAGGTTTTTCCAAGAGTCTCATAACGAAAAGTTCAATGATGTTAATGTACCGTAAACAAAAAACGAGCACGTATACAACTTTTTAGTACGATTAATACTAATGTGTAATTTATTTTGATAATGTTACCTTAGCAAACGGTTACATTGTTGCAACCTTAGACCAGAAATAAATTATGCGGCCTAGTAGGTATGTAGAGTGAAGTGGTTCTGCTAAACCTATGCTCGGTTAGCAAAGGGAATATAAACTCTGAATGATAATGTAGATGTAGATACAATACATCACAATTTAATAAGAGCCTGTGCAATACCATTAACAGTTCTTCGTACTATTAACGATTAACAGTTTGAAGCAGTGTTTTCACTGTTGGTGTTGTATTTTAGTTGAGTGAAAGGATAACAAAGGCATTTAATTTAATATCAATTATAAAATTATCTATTCGCTTTATGGGACAATTTACACAAATTAATTCCCTCAATAGATAAGCTCAGTAAGGCTATAACTATTAAGGAGGCATGCTTACATAGATTTTGTGACAGATCTCACATTTCAACTAAAATAGGTGCAAGAGATGACGAGATTATTATAAATATTGTCATTACTACCTACTTGTCTGGCAAAACCAAAATGATCAGGCCTTGTACCGCGAACATCGAAGATCGTAAAATTCGAGCATATTTCTCTTTTACTCCAATTAAGGCATCATGAGTGTGACAGAGACAATCATTCCAATTTATGAAATCGATTTTCGCGGTAAAAGTCTTTGACTTATCATTTTTTATCTCGGTATGCTCTAGGTGTCCCTTCCCATAATTATCTTTAGAGGTAGTTATCGAGTAGTAACATTATACTTAATTATACTGATTTTAACCTTTTCAACGCCACATCAAACGCAAAAGCTAGCTCTCAGAAGCCACGTGACTGAAATGTTCAAACTGAAGTTGAAAATGCAAGTGCATGTAGGTGTAGGTATATTTTACTCTGTCGTCTGTGTCTGTGTGTGGTCTGTCTTTGGCTTTGGACCTGCGTTGCCCATATATGAGCATTTGGCGTGGAAAAGGTTAACTCTCATGATTTTCACATATAGTTACAAATTAAACGTAACTTAATCGTGTTAAAAATATAGTACATTACATCAGAGGCCGGGAAAATGAACGAGGCCGGATAGTGATACGAGGTCGGGAATCCGTTTTCACGACGAGTCATGGTATAGTGCTTTTCTCACTATACCATGACTCGTCTTTCTGAAATAAAAGAAATGCTTCTAAAAATGAATTTTGCAAAATCACAACTAACAATGTAGTCGAAATGTATTAAAAATTAAAATTAGCTGTTTGCTATAACACCCGCGATCTTTGCCTTTTTGTATGGATAATCGTCGAAAAAAAAGTTAAGTTTAAAGTTTTCACTACCTTGAGCATGCTAACAGGCGAAGTTCGTATATTTCGAGCATCTTTCTCTTTTACTCCAATTAAGGCGCCATGAGAGTGACAGAGACATTCATCCGACGAATATCGTTTTCGGTAGCGCCGCTGATCGGGCCAGCTGTCAGTATGTTAAAAGTGCTCAAAATGCGAATCGGACCACGGCACTTGTATGTGGATGGTAGCATTGGTAATCTGGTAATGTCAGTGTCAGCTTGACAGTTAGCGAAACTAAATAAATTGTTCGACGATTCGACATATAAATAAAGAAAAAAATAAGGAACAGTGTATCTTTAAAAATTGCGTTAGTATAGTTTTAAGAATGATTTCTAATTTCGATAAACTTTGTGTGGAATTGGAGAAACAAGAATTAGAGGTACGGTTTGTAAACTCAGCAAATAGATTCTAATGAGTGTTAACACTGATAACCTAGCTAGATTATGTGTTATTTTAAGTATACATATTAGTTTATTAATATGATTTATTATAATTTCAGGCTCCCACTGGAGTGGCATCTCCTGCTACGTATGCACAGCTGTTAGTCATTTACTTGTATCAAAATGATTTGTAAGTTAATATTTTTTTAGTAAGTTACAGTCATAATTTAAACCTTACGCAAATTCTCTGAACAGCATAGTATTTGTGGCGGTTTTAGTAAGGTATCATGGTGTTATTGTTAAACTGATTCCTAATGATACTACAATCTTACTCCAAAATGTATGTTATAGACTAATATCTACTGATACAATTTATCAGATGAAATGTATAATTTCATCTAGTTTCATTACTTAGGTGATCCTTATTTTAAAATTAATCTTGTTCATATGACATAAGAATTAGAAGTAATTATTTATTATTATAATTGTATTTTGCTTAAATCACCCCTATGTCTGATTAATCAAAAGTCTATACTGTCAGAATTGCTTGTACTAAAACTCCAGGCGTTTTTGCAAATTTGCATATGTGTACATTGACTTCTCAAAAATTAACCCTACTATAAACCTAAATAACTATTACTTCAAAATTTTGAATCCTATTTATCAATATATCACCGTCTCGTATTTACTATATGTACACACAAAGTTCACATAAAAATATATAATATGATTACATGACCCATTATAATACAGGAAATGCTAATAAAAATATCAGTTCAGTTAGGGTTAGCTGGACTATTCTTAATAGACAACCCTGCATCACTACGTGCAAACATGCCTTTACACTTGCCATGTTAGACTACATTGGACAGCTTCTGCACCAAGAAATGGTCTACCACAACAGCCTAGTGGGTGGTGACCCTGCCTATGAAGCTGGCGGTCTTGGGTTCAAATCCCAGTAGGGGCATTTATTTGTGTGATGAGCACTGGTATTTGTGTTTTCAATGTGATTAAAGGTCATTATTCGGGCGTTTGAACCATTCTTATTACTCTGTCCAGATTTCTGTAGCAGTGCCTGCATTATATTAAGTAGGTTTTGGTTGTCCTTTAGCCAGCCCAGCTGTCTACCAGTAAACCAAAAATAACACCAAATTGTGTGATCATTTCTACAGAAATCTGGACAGAGTCATACAAATGGTTCAAATGCCTGAATAATCACCCTTAAGTATTTTATATATATCATTGGCTGAGCACCCACAACACAAGCCTTCTTGAGTTTACCATGAAGCTCAGTCAATTTGTGTAAGGATGTCCTGTAATATTTATTTATTTATGAAAACTAATGAATGATTTCACATGCATAAGTCTCCATTTTCAACCACTAAGAGTGTGAAGCCCTAGTATTGATTGAGCACCCAATTGGTTGATTTCAGTTGTTTCAGTAATCATGCTAATTAAAGTTAAATGACACTTAATTTTCTTATTAATCAAAATAGTTATTAGATAACTACTAAAAATATGTATGTTTATACTTTTCCAGGTGCAATGCTAAGTTTTTGTGGAAAAGAATTCCACAAAGTATTACTAGTAGTAATCCAGAAATAACTGCTATCTGGGCAGTAGGACAAAAACTTTGGAAAAAGGATCTTGCCGGAACATATCAAGCTCTCGCTAGCTTCAATTGGACCGAGCCCGTTGCCAACATTATAAGGGCACTTGAAGGTAACATCGGCATCTTGTTACACAATGTTTTAAAATGTGAGAATAGTAATAAAATAGTAGCATGAGATGGGCATCTCACTATACCAAAGAAACTGGTGAAACTTTATGGTTCATAGTTTAGTTTTTTATTCTTATCTACCCTAATATTAAATTAAAGTTTGTGAGTGTGAATGTTTGTTACTTTTTCACGTCTAAACGGCTGGAGCGATTTTAATAAAATTTGGCATGGAGTTAGCGGACACCCTGGATATAGGAGTTTTCAAAATTTGGTACACCCAATTAGCGAAAGTTGTTAAGTTAAATCACTGTCAGTTTCGTGACGACAATTATGCATTAAATATATTTGAAAATCGACTTTTTGCCTTTAATTATTCTGTAATATCGATTGAAGTTTATAAAATGAACATCAAAACCAAGTTTTTATCGAAATGTAATGGTAAAATTGACATCACGAAACTGACAGTAATTTTACATTTTATAACAACTTTCACTAATTGGGTGCAATATTTTTTGAAAACTCCCATATAGGCTACGTTTTATCCCTAAAAAACCGCCGGTAACACCACAGGGCACAGCTGGTATTTAATATATCAGGGTCTCATTACAGTATTTAGTGTGAGACAATATGGATAAATTACCATCTAAATAAAATATTTTTTATTATGGTGAAAACATCTTATGTTTCAATATAAGGCATGATTTTTACTAGTTCATTGTAGATGTAAAACAATAGATGATAATGTGTACTAGCCATAAATTAAGTAATAAAGTATTCACAAAGGAAATTTCATTGAGCCATGAGACTTATTCCTAGACTGGGTTGCTGCATAAATGTTGAGCATCAGTTTTAATTCTTTACCTTTGAAACCCCCCTTGAATCAACTACTGATGATGTTGCTAATGCTTACTTACTTACTTTTCAGAGCGAGTACGCGAGCGAGCATTTTACTTAATCGGGCGCTCATACAACTCCATATCCCTGGACACCGTGGTGTCTATGACTGGGCTGAGCCGCGACGCGGTGCTGCGCGCATGCGCCGACCGGAAATGGACCCTCCGCGAGGACGGCGTCACCGTCGACCCCGTCCCCCCCGCCACACCCGCTCCGCTCCACACTTCCAGTGAGGATCAGCTCTTTAAGCTCACCGATTTTGTGTCGTTCTTAGAAAATTAAGTAAGTGTTTTTAATTACTAAGTCTTAACAGTGAGATGATTACTTAATATTTAAATACTTTTCGTAATAAATGGTATTGGAAACATGAGTCTTCTTACCATTACACCTCCACCAATTGCCAAATCTATTTTCTGTTAACTTTGCCTTGAGTTTCAAAAACTGTTGCTGACAAGTTTAATTGGCTTAAAATATGCAGTGCTCGTGAATTATCGCATTTTGTTAAGCGAAATTGAACTTTACGGAATCCGCTTAAGGTCCCTATTGCATTAACAAAGCTGCTGTCCGAAGTCGTCGTTGCTGTTTCATGCAGTTTTCAGATTAGGAAGGAATAAAATGGTTAGACAGGAAATCATTACAGCAGAGACGTTGCGGTCTCTACCCTCGGGTAAGAGTTTTGTCAAGGTAGATAAAAAATACCTATGGCTCAGACAATAAGAAGAAGCATTGTATAAAAAAAAATTAAAACGTGTCATATAACAAATTGCAATTCATTTATTTTACAATCATTTATAAATGTCCCAAAAAGTACATACAAAAAGTATAAAGTTTAGTGGCAGTGTATAATTATTTAAAACTAACCTAAGACTTTATCCTACACGCTAACATGTTTACATAAATATACTATTTAGCGACTTTCCTGTTCCATAACAAAATCTTTCAAATATCACAAGCAGTGTATGCTTACAATGAGTTTTAATTTTAACTTAATGTTTACAACTATGCTAATAATGAGTATCTACATTTGTTTAACCTAACCAGTGTCTACTTTTGGCAACTCTTAGGATTTGTGAGGTGTCCCCACTAGCCGGATCACTGATATCTACCCTGGAAGGAGACCTGGTTCTGCCGGGGCTGCAGTCTCATGGAGTTGCTCTCGTCCTCGTCGCCGAGTGTCGTTTCGTAGCCTCTGTTGACTTGCCCGCCGTTTGGTTCGGCGAACACGTCTTTTACCGAAATGTTAGCAGTCGATGTGCGATGGCGCGGTACCACTAGATTGTTGTTTATCTGTAATGAACGGTTATATAATTACTAGTTATACGCGGGTTGTTTTCCACAACTCGACGTCTCTACTTGCTTATATTCTGCGAGCTGTTTGGTCTTATTCATTGCCAACCCAGTTCCTCCATGAAGTCTAGCAGAGATCCTTTGTGTTGTCGAGGACTTTCGGGAGTGCTCTTATATGATAACTATTTTAACGGACGTTATCATTGCTAGCTCACTAGTCGGTACGCGGAAAGCAAATACTAGATTATTATTTGTGTAGTTAGGATTTTTAAAATTAGCGAAGATTAGTTATGACAGTTTTTACTCTTACATTTAAATATCGTTACGTTTATGATATCTTTGAACACTTAAATTTCAGTCTTGTTTCTACTTCATTGAAAACGAATATTTTATTTTTATTTTGTAGTTATATACGAAAGTTGTTATCATATTTTAGACATTTTTAATGCCCATGAGGCATACTTGCAGAATAAATGTTTTGATTTTGACTTAAAAGTACCTATATTCTGAATATTAGTTTACCATTCCAGTTACTCCGTATTCGTTATTTGCACCAAGTGTTTGCATTTGCGACTTTCTTCGCTCGGCCATCACAGAGTTTCTCCTCGTTTCTAGAGCCTTCAGCGTCTCTCTTCTTAAGGTCATCTTACGATTCAGTACCGGTGTTCCTGTACATAATGGTATATTATAAAACGATAGCATAAAAACATTTAATCTACGCATATAATTATTCGAGACTGTAATGAGCATTTATGATCCAGTCACAAATCTTCCCATGTGCGATAATAAACGCACAAAAAAAAACCCTTTTTAATTTACCTCGTTTCTCTTTGCAACGGAAATAGAATTTTAGGCCTCTTGACTTATACAGCTTAGTCTGACAATTACAGTACATCCGCTGCAAACCTTGTTCCCAAAAACCTGGAGGATATTGGTTAACTAAGGCATTAGGTTATACGTTACCTGGTCCATCATTGGCGTTCATATTAAAGAAGCGCTTTTTGAACGCCACATCAAGTGTTCCAATGTTTCTCTTCTTCTGTCTCGCCTTCTCTAAGTTATGTATGGTCTTCCTTCTACCAACATTGTGTGGGCCTGATCCCGAGTCGTTATCATAGTCGTCATCCAATCCATTCAATTTCTGTAAGTCTTTTACTATTGCTATTGCATTTTTATCCAGTAATGCATCTTGAGATAAGTCTTCCGCCTAGAATAATAAAATAGGTCATTCGTACCAACAATCTGTGTATCATCGTCGATCACTTTGAATCGACTGTGAGACTCGAAATTACATGGTGGTTAACATATTTATATTATGAACAAAATTTTCCGAAACTGCGCTTTAAAGACAAATTAACAATATATGGTACATAAAGTATTTGCTCATTAGGCGAGAATATCGTACCTTTTTCGTGCAGAACCAGTTCAGTTCTGTGGATGCCAAGATATGCGAAAGGGTTCCAAATCTATGGAACAACATGGCAGTGAATTGGATGAACAAAATCAACGCGAAGAAGAACACGAACACCAGACCGATCGGCTCCAATTGCAAATATTCCTTTGAGATTAACACCTGGAAACATTTAAATAAATGTAGTATAAGAAAGTATTTGTTTATAAAAATATTAAGCGAAACAAATAATTATTAATAAGTGTTTCAAAGGATGTTGTGGTTTTTGTTACTGACATGTGCACATTATTACTATTAGAGAACTAGAACCACCGAACATAAACAACATCAAAAACAATTACTATTACACTCCTTACAGAAAAAAGCAATGTACATATTCATACAATTTCATGGAGCAGTAGATTCATTTATTTTTGAGGTCATTCATGTAATTATTGTGTAAAATTTAACGTACAAGAGTATTACTGCATAAGGATGAATCTATATTTAGGACTACTAAAGTAATACAGAACAAGACGCTGTTTCCTTAGTAGAATTCATAAAATTTTGAGGAACCCGAATGCGGGTTCATTTATCTGTAGGTTTTACATAGTGAGACGGCTAAATGTTGCCCTAAAAATAGACCATGTCCTTACGAGTTATGCAGCAAAGTTCGTTAAGAACACTTAGGATTCAACTAAATTAAATTAATTTGCATTTCCATTGGAACTATTAAGATAGAAAACATTATCATGTTATACAAATCACCACGTCGTCCGAGGTGTAAAGTTTAATTATAATATGTATGTACAAGGAAGAGTAGTGACCCGGTCACCGTGTTTAATAAGAAAAAACTTCCGCCACCTTAATAACCAAAGACAACACGGAGTCCATGTTGGACAACGTGAAAGTTGCAGGGATAATTGTGGAGAGTGATTAAACCAGGAATGTCTAACGGATTTATCAATTAACAATTCTAGGGGCCACCAGTAACGTAACTAACTTCATTGAGCAACGCTACCGTGAGATCAGGATGAGAAAAGGTTTCCTATAATCCTTTTTATTTGGATTTTCACTAATCAGGAAATTCACTGGGATCCGGATATTAATTAGAATGCCTGTGAACCAATTATAGTGACGCCAAAGAAGTTTAGTACTCCTTGTGTTGGGGTTCCATGCTGGTGTGCCAAACCAGGACAGTCCGGTTAGAAGAAGATCGTTAGATTCGTGACGAGACACACAATTTTCGATAACTTTGTCTATACCTCGCCTGTCTCCTCGATGTACGTAATATTTGTCTTAATTCCTAAAGGCCAATCCACGTGGAGTTGATCTTTGTTGAGTTGTAACAAAAACACTATTAATATGAATAACGCGTTAAACATAACGAATGCAAAAACTGATTTATTACGAAGCTCTATCAAATCGGCAGCAATGCGAGCCTGTAAAAGTACACAAAAAAAATATTTAGTAAATCAGTGCGTCAACCTTCAAGGGTGATTGGGAATGCTCTCCTAGAGCGCTAAGGTAATAATCTGAATACTACAGATCGTTCAAAGTAATCAATGGATGCCCACAGCTGTGTACATATGCTAAAATGTTGGTCTGATATCTTGTCTTGTCGCAGTCCCGAGTCATCGTTGAAGGCTGATCGCTGGATAGGGAAGTTACTTTACCTCTTGCGTAACCTCATCATACGTAATGTTAGTTTTTACTCCGAGCGGCCATTTGAAATGAAGGTTGTCCTTATTCAGTTGCAATAAGAACACAATGAGGACAAAGAGGGCATTGACCATAAAGAACGAAAACACAGACGAATCTCTCAATTCTTTAAGGTCTCTGGATATACGGTCCTAGAATTTGGGGAAGATTAACATTAAGATATCAGACATTTGTAGCATTTTGATCTGTAAGGAAACTGGTTAGTTTTACTTTGAATTTATGGATAAATAAGTAGCAACATAATTATTGTCAAAGTAATGTCAGACTGTATATGTATAGGTAAATGCATTATTAAGGTTAACTCAGAAACTGCCAAATCAGATCGCACGAGAACCATACAAATAAGTTAAGGTAGAATACAACTCTGAGGTAACATTCGTAAAAAAATAAGTAGTATCTTTATTCTCGAATTCGGCCGAAAATAAGATTTATGTTTTATTGCGTTAAACTTATTATATAACGCACAACCTACGTACTTAGATCACTTAGTTTATCACTTAGAGATCTCACAGGTTTGCAAGTTTTTACAACAAGTTTTGAATATTTATATAAATAGTTGTTTAGGATCAGTTATATAGTCGATATCGAAAAATATTGAATCTACAAATAAGACGAATTGATCATTTCAATGTCAGCAAATAAATATTTTTTTTTATAAGCTTGTGTACATTCGTACTGCCATTATCTCTTATTTTACCTGTTCTTCCTTGTTGGCATCAATAGGGTAAAGGTATTTGTCAATAAGGTCTTTCCAAAACTGTAGTTCTCCTTGTCCCAAAAAGTCTACTTCGCCCTTCTTTAAATCTTGATCTTCTATCCAGTAGGGGTTAATCAAGTCATCTCTTCGTTCCTAGGAACAAACAATAATAATTTATTGATAAATGGAAACGTGTTACCACAGTAGCACTTTACCTGCTGATAAATGTAGGTATATAAAAGTGGTGCTGCAAAATAACTTGTCTAAATGAGAAAAGACGTAATACAGTAGTGTATTTACCCTTGGTACAGTAGACAAGGTGTCGGTATCGGAATCTGAGTTGTGTTCGTCCTCCGGGTCCTCTGCTAATGCATCCAACCCGTGATCGCCATTTGTGCTGCCACGGTGCCCGATCGACAACTTACGTCCTCTGCTTAATCCATGCGGATCAACTGCCCTAAAATTTTAAATAAACTTTTCAGTGTCATAATTTTGACTACTAGCGAGAGGCAGGCAGGTATTAAAAAAAACTTCGTCGTACCTTTCTACAGTTTCCAATTTTTTCTCCAATTTCTCGAGCGTAGATGCAATATGCAACAATTGAACTTTCTCTTCGTTGCCCTTGGGATGTGTACAAAGCAAGCACTTGAACAGCCCGGCAAAAGAGAATTCAATAGATCCCTCTTCCTCGTTGCTATTTACGCCCTGTAAAAATCCTAAGAGGGACTTCTGCTTAGCTGTCTTCTTGGCTTCCTCGGCTTCTTTTTTCTCCTGCTCGATTTCCTGAAGGTAAATTTTTATCATTGTATTAGCCTATAGTACCTACATTAGTCATCTTGGATGCTTTACTAAGTTTACCAACATAAACTTACTTTCTTTGTTTTTTTAGTCTGTACTTCTCGAGTACCCCAGGATACCACGTTCAGGTTAATAATCGAATACAAAATCAAAAGCAAGTACATAGATGGGATGGATAGCAGATAGATGATTCCAGGTACAATGCACCAAAACTCTTGTGGATGTAAGCACGCCGCTATGAAAAACGAACTCGACAGGGCGATTAAGAAGATGGCCGAAGGTGATCCTATGCCGTCCTCGCCTAACTGGAGCGCGGTACCCACTATTACAGCCATCATTATCATAGCGTACGCTGTCGATAGAATTTGAGCAACCAGTAACTGAAAGAAACGAAAAACATATGTACCTAAATATAATAAACATCATCATCTTTTTCTTTTTATTACCTGAAGTCAAGTGTTTTTTTTTTTTAATTATTATTATCGCTTTTGGGTTAATCACCTGACCGACATTCTGTGATAAATTAATAATTAACAAATTGTTTTAATTTATTACTTTAACAGCTTGGTATGATTAGCTAAGCAATCTTACTTATTTATGTGCAAATAAATTCCTAAATAGTTCTTATCGGTGTGGTTTGCTGATTTTATATATTACCTGAATTTCGGATTTCATCGTGAAGCAGACAAACATGAATAGCAATATCGGGTACAAGTTGTATTCGAAGGAGGTCCAATTGTCGATTCGGAAAGCAGCCACGAAGGCACCCACCAACATAAGGAATATAGTGCCGGGGCCTAAGATGGTACCGCCCATCAACATCATCTGAAATGATATGCATGTTTTCTTTTATAGTGTTTCCATTTCAGTACTTTACTGGATATCCTAAGGTATTTGTATAATCGAAAGAAGGCACAGATCCCTCGCAGAATTTAGTGGTCTCTGAGCAGCGAAACTTGCTGTAAAATATGCTACGCTGGAGTACGCATTTCTCGTGTACTCCAAGCTATTATTAACATAGATAAGAAGCTACGTATTTTCTTTTTATAATTGAAAGATAATAGAAAAATCACCGCACCGAACACTTCATTATTATTTTAGCAGACGTTTTGCTCTGCTTAGTACGATAATATATGTCTACCTGGTAAGCAATATAAGGAGTCGAAATGTTGTCGTTGATCTTAATGGTGTGCTTATAGTCGACGAGTAGATCCATGATGTTGGCGATAGTGGAGGGCACCCAGCGACGACGCTGGTTGTAGAACTCGCTGAAACCTTCTGGGCAATGTGTGTACGCGTCCGATGCGGCCGAGTATTCTACACGGTATCCGCGCTGAAGCAGCAGGGTGCACAACCAACGATCCTCTCCTGTAATTTAACAGAAAAGTTTAGTGAGTTACTCTTTAAAATTGGCTGTGACATATGGAGTATGTTCGATAGCACTTTTTGATATGGCGGTCCACATTAAGGTTAAGCGGTAGTTCATGGTTGGTTGAGTTGAGTTGAAACTACTGAGTCAAGCAAGTAGATTAACTCTTTGATTTCCAATTGCTATTTATGCTTATTATTGGATTACCTTGATCGTATTGTACATAATGCCGGGCCTCATCTGATCGTAGCGTGTACTTCTTCATAACGTTGTCGTCCATAAGAGCTTTTCCTCTGAAGAGCGAAAAGCAACCGGGGCTACAAAGTACGCAGCCAATCATGTGTTCCGTTGCCTTTTGCAGCCAATGGCCGATTGCGTACTCGAACATCTGGTACCACACCATGGGGCCTAAAAATATTTAATTTTCATAAATTAAAATTATTATCATTAAATAAGGCAGCATTGCCTTTAAGTAACACTTCAACACATTGTTTTGTGCACATACACTACACAAGTAATAGATCCCCGCATGAAATATTTATTGCGGAAATTGACGAGAACTGTGCTCTCGCCGCGAGTGCTTGTCAACGCTGAAGGGAGTGAGGGATAAGCGGAGAATTAAATAACAAAATAAACAAAAAAAAAAAATTTTTTTACCTGATCCAACTGGATGAATACGTCCGCAAGCTGCTCCAAGATTCTTGTTCTTCTTCATCAAATCGATAAGCAGTCGGACAGCATGAGGCTGGAAGTCGATGTCTCCATCCAAAGTCAGCAGATAAGTGTTTTCAGCCATAACATCCTTTCGGTCCACGGATATCGGCAACTCCATTAGACGGTGACCCAGAAGGTAGTACATGTACATCACCTGAGAACAATATATCAGTATAATTTGTTTAATGTACTTATTACATTCGTAATTGTGCCTATCATACTAAATGTTTTAAAATGGGGTACCTTGCGTTGTCTCAGTCTAATATAGCTCGACATTCTACGTTAC
The DNA here is from genome assembly GCA_022674325.2 of Grapholita molesta. Classification (NCBI taxonomy): domain Eukaryota; kingdom Metazoa; phylum Arthropoda; class Insecta; order Lepidoptera; family Tortricidae; genus Grapholita; species Grapholita molesta. Next base: position 12,082,988 of record CP053124.2, on the reverse strand, counting down.
AGGGCGATCACACTACTTAAAAAAACGCGAGTTACCTGATTGCATATATATATAATTCACGTAACTCGAACTATAAGCAAGCAAGCAAGACAACAAACAATCACGTGATAGACCCGTCACTAAGTTGGCAATATTTTGTGGGTGGTGTACCTGAGACCAACGTTTCCTGTGTCGGATCTTCGCCTTGTCCTTAAGGTGGCATATCATTTTCGTTTTTCCTGGCAGCACCCAAGTTAACCGTCCACCATACGGGGCCGGGTACTTCTTCGGTGGCCTGATTCGGATGTTGGTTTGATGTACTTCGGAAGCAGCTTCGTCAATTGTATCGACGAGAAGTTTCACGAACCGATTCACTTGCGAATCGTCATCGCTGTGGTCGGAAATTTCGAAGGCGTCGTCTAAGAAAATGTGAGCTGTAAATAAAGAATATACTTGTTAAAGTTTATGAAGTGGACTTTAAGGCTAGGTCACACAGGGCGCGTTTTGTGGCGTGGCGCAGCGGGGCGCGACGCTGCCGTCCGAATGTGTGCCTTATTTCGTTAAATTAACCACACCGCTGTAACGCCCCGCTGCGCCACACTCTCAAAACGCGCCTATCTGCCCAAGCCTTTATTCGTCTGCCTACATTTAGATCATAAACTTAATCTTCAGCTAATGTTATTCGTTAACTTTATGATAACATCCGTTACTTTTTACACCGTTGTAAGGTAGTTCATAACTAAAAAAAAAACAGGGGCAACATTAAAATTTGCTTACTTTCAAATTCATAGTAATCGGGATCCACTACGCGAAGATATTTCTGAGCAACACGCCGAGCGCACTGATCTTCATCCAACCTGAGAATTGACTTTAAAAATTCCATCATCTCATCTTTCGTTTCATGCCACATAGTTGCGCATGCATATATCCGGGTGATTTGGTCTGAAGATTTGATCGTCCTAGGTGAAGCACCAGTGTTATCTGACTGGACTGAGATGGTTTCGTAGTATTCGTCACCCTTTTCTTTCTCTATTTCCGCAAGGTCCTGGAATTTGTAAATAAATAAAGGTGAGAGGACAAAAATAGCATAGGTAATGAACAATTGAACATAACTAGAGAATACGAGGTTGTATGTTTTCTTTACCTCGGTTTTTACATCCTTTTGATCATCCCTCTTTCGGTTAAGCGCCATGCTTTGATCAATAAGCAATCCATTGTACATTGGTAGAACAAACAATTTCTCCGTAGATGCCAAACGCTCTGCTTTCGGGGTCCAAATGTGTATTGTTATCCACGTTTGTGATAGAAGCCATAGCAACCACACCCAGGCCATTTGTCGAGAAATGAAGTCGCTTAGTGTGTAAACTGTAAACATAATAGTTTTTATTATTGTTCAAATTGTATAATTATTGGTATGATTATGTACAGAGTTATATTAACATAGAAATTGCATTTCAAAGTTTACCTGGTGGGCTTTCGAAGAACAGATAATCAGGTATGGTTCCGTGGAAGAAACAATTGTCCCCATTCCTTATTCCACAAGCAGCGATCAAAAAGTTCACTACCAGCGGGATGACTAGATTGATAGGAAACGCATAACTGAAGCCTTGGATGAGAATTTTACACGCGAACTTTCCGAAAATGTAACAAAAGTAGGCCGCAAACATTTGTATAAGCAGGACGTAAAAGGCAGACTTGTAAACTGCTGCAACCTCTACCGAATCTCCGGTTAATGTGGCATTCACTAGATCTGGAATCATCGTACCTCCTGTTTGGATTTGAATCTGAAATGGAAATAAAATAAGTAACTATATTTGGGTACGTATTATGAGTATATTAAATTGTACGCTCTAAATAGATGCTTTGCCAACTTCTGTTACCTTCGGGACGCAATAAATTGACACAGATAATTTATTTACAGTTTAATATGTTAGTGAAGTTTGGTTCAGCAGCTAAACAGAGCCTGACTTTAAACTGTTTTACATTACCTCTTCTACGACGATATTATGTGGTCCAAAACCAGCATTGAATAGTTGGAAAAACATTGCTGGATCGTCACCTTCCATCCATATACTAAACAGAATGCACATTAAAAACAGCATAATTTTCCATATAGACATGAATCGGTACGTGTAATATCTTGAGTGATTTAATTCCTCTTTTAGTCTGCCTAAACTTTTGATTATACCTGAAGAAGAAAAAATATAATCAGTTTCTCGTTAACGTAGTCCAGCATTTTATGCGTTAAATAATTTTGAGGATCTTACCAATGGGGCTCTGTCTTGTTACGTAGTTCTCCCACCATCCCAGCGAAATACATAGAGACGCAATCGGTATAAGCCATAACACGGGTTTATTTTCTAGCAAGGGCCACACTATAAACCCGGTGACTTGTGCTACAATAGCAGCCATGTCGACGATAACTTTCATAAACCGTTTTGAGTCTCTGGAGTTTCTTGACAGCAGACCTAGAATCGCGGGAATGATGCAGAGACAATTGGTTATCATGGCGCCTTTGACGACGTCCAGCTCTGGAAGTATCTTAAAGAATAACAACCCAAGACCAATTGTGTGGAGTGACTCCGCAACGAACACCTGTAAAAAAAAAGCAAATAGGTACATGCATAAATCAAAATGATGCCAGACAATACAACAGGTGCATTTTACAGGGATGATTCTGCTCTGAAGAAGGGTAGTTAAACTTACCACAATGAACTGTGCACTTGACGGCCTTTTTGAAGATTTGAAGAAACATATCCTCACGGCGCGTATAACTGTCCCGATTTCAGGAATAGCGAATGCCATGAGGAGCGCCCACATCCATGCTACTCGTTCTTCGTCCGGGAGGCTTACTATAAATTGCTTGTCCCTACCTGAAAAGTAACATAACTATGTATAAGGCACTGCTTAGTTGTGTAATCGAGCATGTGCTTAGCAATCGAACTCTGAAAATTCTAACTAGGTCTGATCTTTTGCGCCGAATGTGCCATACCCGTACACCATAACCGTGTTTAACTTACCTAAATTTCTATTACAATACGCGAGTCTTCTGTCTTTCTTCAGTTGAGATGTCATGAATAGTACTGTTCCCTTAGCGATAACTCCGGAACCAAGAACCACGATGAACGTGACGGCGTAAGCTAATACTTTGAGGAGTCGAACTGTAAACTCCAGGCACTTCTGGGTCTCCATAGAGCCACTGTCCTGTTTTGGCGGGAATTCTCTGAAGGAGTCCCATCCTTTCGTTTCGTGCACCGTTCTTTGACTGGAATTTGAAAAAGGCATATATTAAATGTTTGAGAAATCATATCAAACAAATATACCTAAATATATAACTGTAACACCCGAAGAAGGCATTTGAAGAAGGTTAAGTGGCGATAAACTTTAAGCAGCCAATCTATTTTTGAAGTTTATATATTACCGAGTATCTGATTAAATTAAAACCCGTCAGTCGGCAAATGCCATCGACGCAGACGCAAGAAAAACAACTTTCACACGCGCCACGGTGATGAGAGAGAAACCTGTGTATCTGCTCGAATCGGTACAGCGACTTCCTTCCGATTTTGTTCTGACTTCCACTTTGTCGCAGTGTTCAATTGTTTTTTTGTTAATGTACACCTCTCATTCACGCAATTTGGCTCGTTCTTAACTTGACATGCGACATTCTTTTTTGTAAATCCGTTTCTAATCACGATTGTGAGAAAAAGTTGATTGACAATGTTAAACTATTCATGTTATTCGGTTAATACATATTTAATCATTAAGCAGAAGTGACACAATTTTTCAGTATTTAATTACTGTGTTATTTATTCAGACTTTATTTAAAACCTTATACTAATGGACTTAATTTTACAACACGCAAGCGACAGATAAAAAATCTTCATATATGTTCCATTGTTTCATGTTTCAACAGAATTAAATGGAAGTAAGCATTATGCAGTTATGTATCTCAATTTCCGTAAATGGGCGAGGCGTGTTTCTCAGTGCCTTTATTCTTGCTTAGAAAACGGGCACAATGTTGCAGTTTCGACACTGGGCGGTTGTACCTTAGTTGTGACAGTGCAGGGGGGGTTTACGTAAGGTAATAGCTAGTTGGTCGGCGGTAACCCAATTAAGCATTACAACGGTCGCAGTGCATGCCTCTTGATCTACCATTAACGAATAACGGACATTAGAATAAATATTAAATAATATATGCTATTCATTTAGGGCGAATCCACTTTTAGACCGACGTTTTATTCACGCTCTGGCGTTACCAAAAATATCTGGTGTCACCAACAAATCACGTTACCCATTTAATATTTTTCAAAATTTTAGGTCTATCAAAAACCAACGCGCATTTTTTTATTAAATACGTAGCATAAAATAAAACAATAAAAAAACAAGTGAAATTTTCGGTTTAAGTTTGAAGGTTGCTGACAAGTGCCGGTGTTAATGTTGATTAAATAAAAATATAAACTATGTAGATAAGCGGGTTTAACTGGCCGAAGTATCAAAGTAGAACACACATACTAAAATATATAAGTACTTAAATGGAGAAATGTTACTTTACTACAATCCAGTCTGTTCGTACAATTGAAATAATTCATTATATATACTTATTTTTTAAAGAATGATGGTTTTGAAATAGAATTAAACAGGGGTATGTTACTTTCATGGTGCCGCCGGACATTAAACAGTCTTGCACCAAGCGAATGAAATTAGAAAGTTGTGCTTTGATTGATTACATTTAAGTGATACGTAACGCTTTCCATCAAACATGATATTCATACAGGTGTTGTTTTGTAATACTTACCAACCGTCGGTATAATAACTGTTAATGTGTAGACAAATTAAAGTACGTAATAATCATAACCCGGTATTACCTGTAAATGCTACAGTAATGCAAAGTCCCATTGCTATATAACGAATTGTTATTATTTGGCGCGTAAATTTCTTCCTGGTCTTCTCTCTCATAGTAACTTTTCCGATCATGGTCACTCATTATAAAGAATACACAGCGGTCACTAAAGACACATCACTTTAGGTTGAAATAAAAGGTGCGATAAAATTAGTAAGGACCTCTCGGGAGCGACGGCGGTACGTGTCCTGTCAGTACGAATATTGTTCAATAACTCATTGTTATGTATGATTGAGGACAGCAAACGGTGCGATCGCAATACCGACTGCTTGGCCAGCGTACGACCACCACACCAAATGGTGATTCGCCATCGGCCATGTGTGGACAAAATATTAATACTACGATAGGACATAAACAATTGTTTTTACTTCCGATTAGTGCAGGACAATAGAGTATTACCTAGTAGGTACTTATGTGTGGGTTTAGGGTGTCTAATATTATTTTTTTTTGGGTGGATATTAAGTACTCTAATTAATAGTGTGACTAAAATCCAGATAGGTAAAATACAAATCTTGAAAATCCAACTATTTAAGTTTTGCTTTAATCCTAAAAAAGTAAGTATTTCAGTGTCATATAGGCAGATTAAGGAATGTCTGTTTTGGAATAGTCATAAACCAATTATTTGACTATTGGCTAAATATAATTAACTACTATGCCAAACATGAAACGGTCCTTTGACACTGACTTAGTTTTTCATTCTAGCTTAGATCTAGGACCATATGCATCAAAAGTTTTCAATTAAGCAAAAATAGTAATTTAAAAACCATATAAGGTGCAAGTTCTGGTATTCGACATGTCAATAGAAAATATTTATTTGAATCATTATATGCTGCGTCATGTATTAAGCAGTTTGTTTAGGAGATGGTGTATTTACTTTAAAAAGTAATCTTTATTTGCACAAAATATGGTACAATAAGGTGGTACTGGTGAGGTATTTCTGAACAAAGACATAGTTTACCGGTTAATCATGCAAATGTTACAATATTATATCTACCTATGCACATAATCATTATAGCTTTCTTAAATGAAATCCTTTTTCAAATTCATATAAAAGATTCTAAAAATATGGGAATTTGTTAGTCAATCCGATTGCACGAGTAAATGTCAGATGGTTTTGCTGACAGTCCCAATAAATGTCATTTCAATACAAATGACATGCGCTACAGTATGATATACATTAGGACTTGGAAATTAAACTTAATGTCCCAATAGATGTCAGCCGCCTTTTACAAATATATATGAATAACTTATAAATAAATTTAATTGTGATGAGAAATATTAAAGTCACTAACATTTGCATCGTTAAATTAATGTTGTGGTAATCTCATCTTATTAATAGCTATTAAAACTATGAATGTCGAGTACTAGTTCCGGGCGAGTACTATTATTAGTCCTTCCACCTAATCGCGATAGAGCTTACGGAAACCATATTCGTTCATTATCATTTTATCATTGAGTAATCTTATGGAAACCTTATGTCATTATCATGAGAACGTTAAATATTCCAAAGAGTTTAAACACGGCGAGGTTATATTATTATTGATCTCAGTAGCTCCTATGCCTTTACCCCGTCATTACAAGCAATGCAAGTTAAATATTAATGACTCATAAGCATTTGCTTGTAAAAATAAAATTTTATAATTATTTTGTCTACACATTATTGCAAAGAAGCACTGTGCAGTGAGTTCTTCGTTCTGCAGCAGTGGCTACGGTACGTGAAATTATAGGCAGTGCTAGCCAGTTAATTGCCAGTGTGATCGCGTACGCCACTCGGAACAAGTACTCATGAATTAAATGATAGTCACTCATAAACATTCATTTATTTATTTATATGAAATTTATTTTAAAAGTTCATATTTTATGGATTAATCCATTAGATAGTTTAATGATCGGTAAAACAAGACAAATGATCAAAATTTCACCTCGTCCACTTATATACCTATAATTAAATAGAATTGGTATGCGATTTCTCTTAAAAACTAAATATTACTCGAAAGTATGTCATAGCTATTCTAACAGTTTGAATGTCCTTTTATTTCGATATTATTTAAATTACAAAGACAATGATTGAACCCCTTCATTGAAGTCTAATAGCATGACCTTAATCTGAGAGCCGCGAATATCTGAGATATTTTTTATTGTTTTTTTATTTTATTTCACAATATCGAGGTCAGCGTCTAATTCTAAATCGTGCATTAATAAAATGGCATGACCTTCCTTCATCTCGATCCAGACTGTCGTAAGTATGAGCGACGTGTGAGCCCGCGACGCCTGCGCCGCGCGTTTCCGAACAATAGATCGCTCAATGTCGCGCGAGCTCACGAAAACTTACGAAAGACAACTTCACGTCAATCTATAGCTGCAGACTCGACTATGATGCTAGTTTAAACAATAGTAGACTTTATATCAACCCACTGAGACCTAAGCCGAAATATTGATAAGTTGGTGAACCTGTTGATGGATTTCGCTTACAGTGTTGTAATGTCTGCAGCAACTTGGATACAGATTGCGCCTGAAGCGGATCGATAGTTATCATCATTACTGGAGCTTATGTCATTTGTCGCCATTTGGTCAGTGCCTGTGAGTAGGTTGTAACGATACAATTGTATATCTTTACATGCAATAAATTCTCGTGTAATGGTTGTCCATTTGTTTTTTTTAATTTACGGTTTAGTCGGGCTTAATGGCCTATCCCCGCGGCAGCCTGAAGATTATGGATTTACACGATGCTTTAATTAGTTACTGTAAATATGATAATAAAAAGATCGTAGGTGATCGTAAATTGTACCTATAGTATTGAGCATCGAGCTGTCGTACGGTAAAAAACCATAAACATGAACACGGCGCAATGTTTGTTTATTAGTATGCAAGCCGTAACATCTTCAGATTCTTGCCCAATGCCCAACCTTAGAGGTCAACGACCATAATTTCGTTTGGTTAAAAGCTCCATAAAGAGTAATGCACGTCTGATTCCTATATTTGTGAGTTTTGTAACAATCGTGCACTCTTGGTTTACCATTTAGGTATTTAGTTGGTAAATTGAAGCTCTTCGGTAATATCTTTTGGTTCAAGATCTAGGAATAGTAGAACAATTTTAAAAATATATTGTACCAAAATGCTAATATCTACGCGTTATCTTCATCCTACCTCAATACATCTATATCATCTATATTATTTGAAGCTGAATACCGCGTTAAATTCTGATTTATTTTTGGTCAACCTGCCTCTGCAACCTAATTTACATATTAGACTCGTTTAATTTTAATAAATATATGTTTGTAAAAGCCATTTGGTTTAGATCTGTGTTGATGCTACTAGATTTTTGTGTCTAACAGTTACCTACTTACATATATTTTCTGCGTAACGTAGAAGTACCGATTCGTTATCCTATTCTATTCACGTGTGCCCCTTGTCGGTTAAGGTTCTATTGCACGTATAGTTAAGTAGATGTGGCGGGCTACAAAGCTATTGAAGTTTTTTTTTCTATATCATGATAACAAAACTTAGGTAGGTAGTAGCACTAAGATTACCGAGCAGGCAGGCGTACGTAATAGTTTAGTCAATTTGTTTAAGAATGTCCTGTAATATTTATTAATTTATTATTTATAGTTGCTAAACTACATTTAATATAAATGTTAGTAGGACACTAGTAGGGTAGTTATTTATAGTTGTTAAATTGCATTTAATATAAATGTTTCCTACGTATGATTAGTTGAGTGTTCGCATAATAAAGAACCGATTGGGCGCAAAAATGTAGCGCAGCCAATAGATCGAAAGTTGTGTCGCCGGAGTTGTCAACCTTGGCATTTGAGCGGGTTCCGGGCCGGGTGACCGATCGGTGAACGTGAACCGAGAACAAAAAGACACAGCCAACTTCACCTTTAATACTATTTGTAAATTTATTCTAATACCTACCTAATTTTAATATTACTTAAGCATCAAGCTGTATAAAAAAACCGGCAGTGAGAGAGTAGTGAGACTTAATTCGTTTTATATAGGCTGATGAAGATTGATGATGAAATAAATAATATATAGCATTTAAAGAGAATAATTTAACTAGATACAAAAATAATCATAACATTAGGTAGGCAAGTGTAGAACTGGTTAGCTGCTTTATAATTTGAGAATACAGGTGCGTGGGGTCTGGGAAGGTATCGTTGTGTTGTAAAGAATAAATCGTGAAAGTCAACTTGATAGCCTTTTTAAAAGCGGAACTAGACTGTCGGTTTCTGTTTCCTGTTGCTTTGTGTTACTTATCAGGAAATAACCAGTGTATGCAAACTGGAATGTGTTATGAAATAATGAGGTAAATACATATCATACTTTGTTAGGTCAATCTTATTTTTTTCATATTTTAATAGTATTAGAGAAATATTGTTTTAATCGAAGCTCTTATCACATATGGTGACTATGCTGGGAACTATTCTACGAGAACATTACGAACAAAACTCATCACATTGCAATGCAATAATTAAACTATTAACGGTCCATATGCAGCATACCTATTGCTTTAATTGTTCGTGTAATGGTTGACAATCGGACGTCAGTTACGCATGAAATGTCTATTACTTAAGAAGAAAAATATCATCATACTTCTACCGTTAGACAAACGGGATACGTACACAAATACATTATTAATATGTGGAATAATGCTAAAAATGGTATTGTCATACGTGAAATGTCTTTGTCATTCTGTTACGAAATATTCACACTTTCACTCTAATCATGTAGAACAAATTCACATCGTTTTCACTTCATGAAGCGCACTGTATGAGCCGTTATTATATCATAAAGTTATATGAATCTTATGATGTTGAGAGCTTTGTTAAATTCAGAGACAGACTTTAAATAAACCAGGTATTGCTTTTGTATGTATTCACGCATTTTATGATTTCTATTTTGTTTTGTGTGACTCATCAACCTTGTTAGTTCTACCAAATGCGATAGAAAATACATTGTCTGTTTTCATATACGACCGGTCTGGCCTAGTGGGTACTGACCCTGCCTATGAAGCCGATGGTCCTGGGTTCGAATCCCAGTCGGGGCATTTATTTGTGTGAAGATCACAGATATTTGTTCCTGGGTCATGGGTGTTTTCTATGTATTTAAGTATTTATATGTATCTATCTATTATATATATCGTCGTCTAGTACCTACAACTAAAGCCTTACTGAGCTTACCGTAGGACTAGGTCAATTTGTGTAAGATTATCCAATATTCATTATATTACATACAATAATGTTACATATAATTGAATTTCATCATCATCGATACCCGAATTATAAAAGTGTATATTTTTTATAGTTTTAATAATCAAGGAAGTATTTAAACTCTTGAACGGCCCAAGGCAAAAAACACGGTGGAATCTCGATACGATGACCCTATGCGGCTGACGCCGGCCGAAAACCGGGTGATGTCATACGCAACATAACGCCGGTTCACGTAATCCGTGAACATTACTGTTCTTTGCCACCCACTGCAGATATAGTTATAGGGATGTGTAATAATATTACATGTCTATATTTAGTACAGTCAGCAGCAAAAGTGGCTGAGCGGGTGATGTGTTCAAAATTATTTACACGCGCTCATATTCTCTTGACAATAGAGATGTGTTGACCCCATTTGAAACACCTCAACCGCTTAGCCACTACTGCTGACTGTACATAGCAGTGGCCCGGCGTCCATACAAGCCGATTCCCGCCGGCTTTGCGAACTCTCCTGCAAGTCAACAACTTTCCTCGTGTTCACAAAGATAAGGCAAAGCTATATGGCCTCCGTCTTGCCTAAGAAAATAATTGACACGCTGGTACATAGGTATGTGAACTTACCTATGTACCAGTGAACAATTGTAGGTCCGCCCAGAATGTCTCTGATAAGTGCGTGGAAGGTCCCCTCCTATCACAGAAGAATATTAGGGCTTGTTTATTTGAGTTTACTAACCTTAAGTAGGTATAAATTTTCATTCCAAGCGCCGGAAATCTTAACTCATTTTATACCTACTGATTAGCCATTTATTACTTCGAAACTGTCACTTTAATCTTATCGTCATTAATAACGATTAATACAATTTGCCCATGTGTATTGTTTATTTACTTACATCTAATAAAATAAACAATAGAATATTCCTGAGTAGGAACTCTACTCGGGTATCGATTTATTTCCTGTGAGTAAAGAAACGTTGTACCGGGTGTTATAAAAAATGGAATACAAGATTATCAAGTTATAAATCTGGTCATGATTTGGAACAATTTTTACTATGGGGGTCAAGTTAGTAAATTATAAAAAAAAACTCTCTCATACATTTTCGTCAACTTATACTTGACCTTTTCTATGGAACAGCTCAATTTTTATTTAATTTTACAAACTTGACCCCATAGTAAAAGATCTTCCAAATCATGACTAGATGCCGGTTTGATAATCTGATATCACGTTTTTTATAACAGCCAGTATAGTGATTTTATTTAGGTGTGTAAGCTAAATCCAACTAACAGAACAGAGAGTTATTTATGTATGAACTGTACCCGTACCATGAGTTGTGACATTACGGTTTTTGATAACGAGTATCGAGTTTACTATTTGTGCATCTCGCTTGTATGCACAGATATTAAAACTCGATACTCGTTACCGTAATGTCACAACTCATGGTACGGGTACTGTAGATGATATATACAGACCTTCCGCCATAAATCTCGTTGGCGAGCGGCGTGAGCTCGTCGTCCGAGTTGTCGCTGCCCTCCTCGCGGCGCTTGCCGCCTGAAGTTGCCATGGTTCACGACTCTGGAAACATTACATGACCATTGAATATAGGTACAGTCAACAACACTCCTAGGTATACATTGGTAGACCTTATTATATAAGGCATAAAGTCCACCGACGTACAGTTAAGAGTTGCTGTGTGTACTAGGAGAAATAACATAGAATATAAAAAATAAGTAATAGTAAATGCCACCATTGATTGATTTATCGTGATTTAAAGTTTGTTTTTAATAATTTTAATTTTAATGTAACTTTTTTTAAATTAAATTAATTAAAGACTAAACTTAGGATAACATAGAATATAAAAAATAAGTAATAGTAAATGCCACCATTGATTGATTTATCGTGATTTAAAGTTTGTTTTTAATAATTTTAATGTAAGTTTTTTTATTAATTCTAAGACTAGACTTAGGTCGGACAACGCGCATGTGAACCACCTGGAGTTGCAGGCGTCCATAGGCTGAGGTAACTGCTTACCGCCAGGCGGGCCGTGTGCTTGTTTGCCACCGTCGTTGTATTTATAAAAACTATATAGTAATTTAATGTGCTTCGGTGTTGTAACTATGATACTAGTTGATAAATATAAATGATTATATACTATACGCAAAAAAAAATAGAACATAAAAAAGTAATAGTGACAAAATGAAGTCATTATATGGTCTAGCTCTCGCTTTAACTAGTCAGATCATATTAATTCAGACATTTCGTATTGTATAGTAAGCATCAATAGTAGCGAAAAAATCAATGCAGCAAAAGCCAAATACTTATTTTTACAAACAGAAATATTTCTAATGTTTCATGCTCAACAGGAGCAGTACCGCGAACATCAAAGTTTGTATATTTCGGGCATCTTTCTCTTTTACTCCAATTAAGGTGTCATGAGAGAAACAGAGACAATCGTCCGAAATTTACGAATATCGTTGTTCGCGGTATCGCCGCAGTTTTTAACGCATTTGACTTGAAAGACTTCAACGCGCATAAGCTTCGTTTAGTATTACGATTCATTCAATTAACCAACCCGGTTTACTCAGAAGTCGGTTTGGATGATGGACTATGTCAATTTCGTTATAAAGGATGAAAATTAAAATAAGTGACTAAAATAATAAGTCTTTCTTTATTAACTTTGATCGCCATGACATTGCTAATATCGTATTAAGTAATATGGAAAAAGCGATGGATGGGCATCAGCGTCGAAACCGGATCAACAAGCTACTGCAGTCTCCAACCCACCTGCCAAGCGTGACGACTATGGTATTTTTATACAGTCGCCATCAGATATATCGGAGATGTTGAGATAGTGACAAATATCTGAACAACGCCTCTATTGTTAAGGCGATAAAGTGCATATTCCGATATTTGTGACCACTTAACAGCTCCGATATATCTGATGACGACTGTAAATATTGTAATAGTTAACATTTTCATCAATAAAGACTATAACTCAAGTTCATCAGCAGCAGAGTGGCATCAGCATCACAGCTTCCCTTCGACGTGAATGGCGTTCTTTTGTCATTTAAAAAGTAAATAAAGTCGTGAAATGAAGCAAAACTTGGAATTTACAGAATCACGACTTTCTATTTTGAAGAGGATCACCGTCACGTCCCGACTGTACCGCTACACGCGAATATTTAAGAGCTGACTAAGCTGACTAAAAATATTTATTGTTGAATCACATAACGTCCTGCATTAAATAGTGATTCCGGGTTTTTCCAGAGTCTGTTTAGTGTTCTCTAATTGTTACGGACTTGGTTAAAACCCACTGTCACTAGGTCTTACTGTAGGTAAGAATTTATGAGCTTTAAATAAAGGGTTAGTTTACACAGTACATTCTTTTATACAGGCGACATGACTATAGTAGCCCTCAAACGAAGAGACGACTGAGGTCATAAAAGTCCGGGCGTAGCCATAAACCTCGAGCATAAAGCATAAAGAACGGGTCTAGCAAAACAATGGATAACTGATAACGCGAGCTCAAGGGTTTTATGGGCCCGGTCGTCACTTTGGTTAAGGGCTAGTATAACAGCTTTTGATTTAAAAGTTACCATCATTTTGTGCACGGTTTCAGTTTCAACCTGTATTAAAGGAAATCTAGTTATCACGCGTAAAGTAAGCACTTACATAAGGTAGACTTAATTTTTTACTGAATGACAGTTGCTTCTAGATACACAACTTTTTATATACTTAACTAAAAATTGACAGTATTCTATACCTACTCACTATAGCTCGATTACATTCTCCGTAACATTTTTTCGCAGTAAATAATGAATTTAATAGTGGTTACGGAACTCTATACCTACTGAGCATGAATCTCACAAAACTTGCACTTGGCTAGTTTTAGTGCATTACTCGTAATTTGGCTCTGATAGCAATGTGTGATAATACGATGAGTGATAACGTTATCCTCTTTCCACAAACATAATGTCGTCTTAAATTAATTAATTACAACCTTTGTGAACATAAAACTCACTCCCGTTTATTAAGTCGACTATTGCTCGACATGTTTCGCTACCTAACGAGGAGCTTATTCATGAGCCGATCGCGTTGGCTGACCGAAGAGGACGGTCGCCGCGTACAGTATATGCTCATATCATAAGTTTGGAAATATATTAAAAGAATAACCGAAGCATAGCACTTGATGTAACTACCCCAAGCTAGAGTTGTGCTACAAGGTCAGTTGGTGCAAGAAGTTTTTGGGCGAAAAAAAAATTACAGCAGTCAATATTTAGTAATAACCAAATGCAGTCAACCAATATTCTTAAGCTATGTGCCCATTGGCGGCGTGAATCACGTCCAGAGATGTTGCATTCCGCGCGCCGCGATCCCTGGCCTTCCCGGTCATGTACCCTGCTCAAGTGCTCACCATTGCCGAGAAAATTTACTCAATTCTTTAACTTACTAAGTAGGCTAGTTCTTGCGCGGCACAAATCTGCGTCTTTCTTTTCGAAAAAGCAACCTAAGTACCTACCGAGTAGACATATACATCCAGTACAATAATCTTCTATTTATAAAGCGGTCTAATGTCTATTATACTCATACTACCACTTACACTTAAATGCCTTCAAACCGAAAATTTTACGTATTTATGATATCAATTAACTATTTATAATTGCTTATATTCTCGGTCTGGCACCCGCCTCGCCCAAACTCGACGTGGTTCGCTTTTTTTCATAGCAAAGTGTGGATATACTGGATATTTTCCAACTGCATCTCAGATAACATGAATAGCATTATTACAACAGCATTATTTTAGCATCTAAATTACCATGAACAAAAGCTGCGAATATTTGTATTAAATAAAACAAAAGTTTTACTGAGTAGGTATGCTCAGTTCACCGTTACCAATCCGTTTGTATGCTTTGTTGACTTTCTGGAATTAACCCATTCACCTTCTACCATATGTAGGTATAGCTATCCACCTACCTACTCCAATAAAAGTATGCTAAAAGTAGTCATTAACCATACCTATCTTTCTTGGGTAGTCCGAGAGCAAGGCCCGCAAGGTCAGCGACTTCCAGTCGTGCCAGCCGGACAATGGGCTCGCCCTCGCAAATACATAGGCAGATAAGCACCTAGCTAATGTAAGTTCTTACAGCGTCTTATTGACCATATGTGCACCTTATGTCCAGACGCAAAAGGTTTGCAAATAATCAGTTAGTTTCTGTTACTGTAAGTACTGATCAGACTGTGTCTTACCTTATAAGAGCTATTTTGTTGTATTGTTTCTAGTAAAAGTAGACTCTTACAACAGAGTAGTGTTTTAGTTTTGTATGTTTGCAAAAGTCTTATACATGGTAGTCAATTATACCCATGGTAGATATTATATTTAAGGCCACCACTAGCACGCACCAGAGTCACTATTTAAAAGTCTGGCAATCAATAGTGCTCCTAATTGAAGTACTCGCTAAAGTCAATGTGTTATCATAAACAAGCTAAATAAATGAACGACCTCCACAGATTTGTGGCAATAAATCGTTCACTTATCAAGTAAGTGTAACAAACTCGCTAAGTCTCTTAGCTTAGCGGCGAGTTCGGCCTGGCGAGGTCCCGTGTTCACTTTCACTGCTGATGGCCGCCAGCTGGCCTTATGTTGCCAATGCTTACCAAACGCAAGCCAAGTACCCTTACGATAACCATCGTAACTGTGAACACGATATGCGCCACAACTATGGATTATGTGAAAGCCTGTATACTGGTCCATCTTAGCGAATAAGTTGCGCGCCCGTTAAGGGTTTGAAATGAGTCGCGGGCGCCCCCCCTGCCGCGGCTACTCCGCCCCTCTCCTATCGATACAGCCTTCGACTACGCAACACTGCCTTACATTCGTTAAGCTGCATGTACGGCTTAAGCGGAGAATGCTTTGTTAAATGGCTTGTCGGAAATGTGTTTGATGCAATAGTTACGTTTACGTGGTAGGCAAGAGTCTAAATACTGAGACTGGAATGTTGTATACACGTTCCATTGTAAGTGTCTGACGGGTATGGTATACATCCAACAGATATCTAATTTAGTGAGTATTTTGTATGTTAATATTTCTGCAAAATATCTGCATAAAATCAAATACGCTTTCACACATAGCTTTATGTACATGTGTAGCATATGTACATATACGCATTGCGAACCCCTTAAAATCCTATTCAATCCTTTGTTGAAGAACCTCATATTAGGGAAACTAAGACAGGGGAGTTCATTCCACATAACATCAACTTAGCGGACCGAAAGCAACAATGACATGTTACCAGCGAAAGTTATAACTTTAATAAGAAATGTATAATCTGTATGTCGACGTATGGGTAGTAAACATAAGTTCGTGCTAGAAACTCGCCGGAGCGTGGACGGCGGGCGCGGCCTCGCCGCGTCCGCTCGCGGTTGACTTGGACAGTATCATTATGTATGCCATTATCCTTCCTATTTATTAGACAATACATATTGTTCTAAATGCTACCTAACGTAGGAATTGTAATGAAGAAGATTCAAGATGATACGGTTAATTTTCTTAGCGCACTTAACCTTTTCCACGCCAGAGACGTACTGGAATGTTGTATATATTGGCACCGCAAGTTCAACACCAAAGACGTTTATGTATGTCCTCGGCCACAGAGCAAATTAGACCTACGTGCACACGTTTAAAGTTTAACTTCAGTTTTGACATTTCGATGGCGCTGGCGTGGCATGTGAGCGTTAGCTTTTGCGTTTGACATGGCGGCAAAAAGGTTAACGCACGTATGTACGAGTAGATTTCTAATTGTCTCGTAATGTCTGTAATTGAGGGCACTTCAGACCCTGGCTTTTTTAAATTATGAAGAATTCTCGTCTTAATCGATTTTTTTTGTTAGCCCACGTTCACTCAATCTCATTAATATTTAAAATATTAAGTAACTATCAATTAAAACAGGTTTAAGTAGTTTCATAATTGCGTTATCAAATTAAGTTGTCTAAGTCTAAGTGGCTAAATATATCGTAATATCGTATCTAGATTTGAGTCTGCGACTTAACTTCTGTACGAAAAGTTTGAGTTGAGTCTTGACTTACGAAAGTAATAGAATGAGTGCCCTGTCTAAATACAAGGGGTACTACTCTCAGAAATGTGCTAAACGATTCGCGCCGACAGATTCAACATAAAATCATACAATAGAAAATCAATGAATTAGCGATTGACGCATTTAGCACTAATGACCACCAAATTTACTATAACCGTTATTTTCCTGGTCGACATAAAGTAAATGGACCATTGAAAAAAGTAAAAATAAGCTCCCTCGGTAAATTAATCTGCTACAGAAAGCCTATGTAGATGCTGCTTTATTTTACCAAGAGTACGATAATGTGCACCTATCTTAACTCTGGATGGAGGTGATTGGCAGTGGATTGCACCACAGTCTGGGGATTATCACGATAATGTTAATTACCACGTTGCGTTACGGTCAGCACGGTTACATTCTGGAGGTAATTGACAGCAGCGAGCTACGCAAACTCCACAGAGAAAGCTGACCGTTATCTAACGTGTATTGTTCGATTCGGAGGGTTGCGTATATTAAGATTAAGAAACAAATTGTTATGTTGGTAAAACAGATCTGTGAAGTAATTCTGGAACAGACTTTATGGTAGTCCCGGGGTAGTTGGCTATTTTTGAAGTTGCTGGATTTACTCTATTTTTTAATAAGACAGTACAGTCTAAGAAAAAAGTGTCTTGCTTGGGACATTATGCGAAAAATCTGGTTATGAAAAGACAATTTAATTACAACAAAGTTAGTCGTACTACAGTCAGCGTCATATAGTCAGTTTGGCCAAATATATCGATACAGATCTTTGTTTATATAGCAGTAAGGATGTGTATCGATATATTTGGCCACACTGACTGTAACTAACTATATGACACTGTACATCTACGGACTACGTCTAAATAAAAAATAAAATAAAATAAATGACCTATCAACCTGAAGCACCATTGTTTCGGAGTACTACCGAATTCCCTTGATTAATATACAGTATTCACCTAAGTGACGCCAGGTTTTTGTAACGCCTAAAATAAATAATAAGTTCAATGTCATCAAATTTGGATTACGAAATCGGACTTGTACCGTAAAATTAGCATTATCTAGTACCAACGCAAAAGTAGTTTAAGTAACTGCAAATATTTTTTCTATAGCCGAGTTATTATATTAACTGTACTATACAAAATATTTAAGCACAATTTGGTACATTATGCGTGATATAATGATATAATCTATGATGTATTGTATCGAAATTGGATTGTAAAAATAAGCCGTCCAATTCAATTTTGTTACAACATTAGTGCATTCAAATAGAGATTTTCTACAGAACCTTGAAAAATAAATGTGCATTAAAAGTTTGTAAATATGACTTATCTACATGATAGGTGTAAGTCGTAAATAACCAGGAATAATGTATTAAGAACGAGATTTAAAGTCAGTCGTGTGTACACTGTATGCGTAGGCGCACGGCGCGTTGATGTCTTTTACATAGCGCCCATTTTGTATTATTTTTCCTATAGAAACTACAAATCCAATGTTAATTTAAATCAACTACATTACAAACTGCTATATCATTGCTAGTAATAAACACACAACTCGGCAATTAAAACTCGCTGACTTTCAGTTTTCACACGACACTTTCGATTTCATGATTACACTTTTATGGTTTTCTTTTATTGTAATTTGTGATGTTTCCACTGATGCACACTATAATATTCATATTGCGCCTCTTTTTTATTCAAAAGATTTTTATTTTCATAAGAAAGAGATATAAGTAAATATTTAAGTATATTTGGCCAAATAAGCGGTTTTTTATTCCTTACAGGTACTTATTAAGTTGCCGGAATGCCAACGCTCTCACTGGCACGTCAATGCTAATTTCATTCCGCTTTCCTCTGGCCTCAGTCAAGGCCAAAATTAATGAAGAGTATAAAGTAGGCAATATTAATGACGTTTGTATAGAAGACCAAATCTACAGCTGTATCGTCAAATAAGCTCATGCCATGAATTTAATGAGCGCTTAAAACCTGCCTTCTAAAACAACTGTAAATACTATAAAAAAAATACGTTTAGTTAAAAGCTACTCATTTATTTACACATTTTATATACCTGTACATTTGCTTCATTTAACAAATGAAGATCGCATAAATGATGAAACAAAAACTAGTATGATTCAATTTTATTTTGATAAATGAGATTTTAACACTCACTATACTGGTTTATTGCGAAACGATTAAAAACTAATCAATACATTCTTAATTAAACGGAGATAACATTAAACAAAGCGAATACAACATTAGCAAAAGTATGCAAGTCCTATATCACTGCATCTTGCAATAAAGGCTACATTTGGCTAAATAGAATTTGTTGACGTTGTGTTTAATTTGTTCTCCAAGCCAGTTTCATTAGGAATATTTGGATTTTTTATTAATTCACGCCGTATCTTTGCATAACATTTAAATCTATTAATATTAAGTAAGCTAAAAACCTGTATAATACTTGCCATAAGCGATATTGCATATATCAGTGTTTACTAGTCCGATTAACTATGAAAAGAAGTTATTTCATAAACTTAAACTATCTTTTAAAGTCGATTTTTGGTGTTTGTAAGCCTAAGAGCCTGGGCGCACTGACATTTCTGTCCTGCGTTTACTATGAAATCGCCAGAAAAACGTCGAGTGGCCGCAGCTGGTGTGGCTAGGGCCATGAGCCTTATTTAATCTTTATTGCACATAAGAAAACTTAACGCAATAAAGGCGGACTCAATTCCGAAAAGCATTCTTTACCAGATCGTAAAAGACATTTGATCAGAGATTAAATTTTACGTTAGTAGACACATTTAAAGTATGATTAACGCGGCATTGCTTACGGTTTCACTAACAGAAAGGGAAACACCTCATTGCCATTGTGACTAATCAGTAAACTATACTCGATGGCTAACAAGGTCGAAACGAGGGAAAGTGCATTTATTTTTACTTGCCAATGTACTTTGTGGATTTATTGAGGTTATAGTAGAAGATCACACTATTTGTTGTACGGTTTGGTATTGGATTACACACACAATTACGCATTAAGCTATGCATATCAACAATCTTCGTCCATCCCGAGCTACAAAAATGTATACAAACCGAACACATAAAACTTTTAACTTTATTTTGTTTTCTTTTTTTAGTTTCAGTGTCGTCTTTGTTCTCATTTCAAGCCTGTGCAGGCAAGCTAGTAGAATATAGAGTGAATACTAAGATATAACCGCAGCGATGTTATTTTTGTTTCGTTTGGTACTCACGATTCACTTATCTTTGAACTTTTGCGTAACAACTACTAAGAAGATTAATAATAGTTTATCTTGCTACATGTGTAAGTATTAAAATTTTCTGACGTATTGACTTTGATGACTAAAACTTTTGAGGTGACCGATACTATTATTGCGACATTTAAGTAATATGCTAAAGGCGCAACGACCAGTTTTGAAATTTTCGTATCATCAGATGCAAAAGGTCACCTGTCGTGTCGGAGAGTACTGTATAATATTGTGTAGTAGAAGGATTACGCATTAGCTAATGACGGTTACTACCGGAGTATTGTGCAGTCAAATCTATAATGTCTATCTAATTACAGTCATGGGAATTTGCGTCGTAGAGCGTGAGCACACATTAGCGTTTCTGTCCCGCGTTTTCTTGGCGTTCCCATATAAATTCACACGCTGTGGAGACGCCGTGTTCACGCGGCGTGCCGTTTTATATGTCGCCAGGAACAGGGCCTGTACCGCAAACATCGAAGTTCGTATATTTCGAGCATTATTCTCTTTTACCCCAATTAAGACGTCATGACAGGGGACAGTGACAGTTGCAGGAATTTTACGAATATCGTTATTCGCGGTATCGCCGCAGGAATGGCCGCCGCTAGTATGCCCGAGCCCTTAGCGTCTCGGACCCGGCCAGGGACTAACTAGTAATGAGCCAAACTAAGAGTTGCGCAAAGCTGCCCTGCTAATGTCCGAACTAACGATACCACAATGATATACAAATGTATTATAAATGACACTAATTTCACGTAAACCGACAACTCGCCGAGTGCGTACCTAAGGTCGGTGGCTACTTTGTTAATTGCATTTAATTATGGTCGCGGAAATCACAAAATTGTTCTTGCTCAAAGTGAGAACGACCCTCTGCCGGAACCGGATGCGAGCGAGGCCTTTTGCAGGGCTGCGTTGCTTTCAATATGCACATAATTTGACACGAGCCACAAATCATATGAAATGTGCATACATTAAGACATTTTTAAGATATGCATATGGGTAAGTGTTACGTTTTTAACTGCCTTGCCTTGATTTTTGGAATATAAATGAAAGTTACTAGCATCCAATTTGACGAGAAGGTAAGTAAATTATACTTCATTTGAATTAGCGCTCTAAGAGCTACTAATCAGCGGCGCTACTGCGTACAACGATTTTGGTAAATTTCGGACGATTGTCTCTATCACTCTCGTAACACCTTAATTGGAGGAAAAGAGAAAAATGACCGAAATATACGAACTTCGATGTTCGCGATACCGCTCCAGTATCTGTTTACTCCTCTTTTCAAAAGCGTTTATAGGACTATTATGGTATGAACTGACAGGTTTATAGACCCAGGTCGAATATTATTTTGTGGAGGTACAAACGTAACAAAAAATATTAAATTTAGATTATTTAATAACTTGTTTATGCTCTATAAAAGTTATGTTTGAATAAAAAATATTTAACATCATTATTATTTTACAATTGCTTATCATACCGTCGTGTTACTTACAAGTCAAGGTTTCTAAAACCGTATAGAAATTTTAATAACGACTGTCCTTGTTTCCCATTCATACTCTAACGCCTACATTCACTTTTGTTTACGTATGACTGCGAATATGTACGCGATCCCACTAATTATCTAATTACACAGTCTAATCGTAGAAAACTGAAGGGACAAATGTTAACATCCATTCATGTTTAACAGATACTTGTAAAGAGAAACTGTTTCGCAACTTTCTCGAGTGAAACTGAACCAGAACAAGCGAATAACCTTATAGCAAGCAAGAGTAGAACTTAAAAAATAATTGAATAAGCTTGATTCATGTAGTAAGTTACATATTCAGTATTATGCAAGCTGCATGTTAACATTTTGTTATAAGATAACTTTGCATACTTTCGCAGCTGATTTGAGAGAGGTAAAGCTGAAAACGTCAGACGAATGGTTTGAAGATATAAAAAGTGTGCAACTTACCTTATTGGGTGTGGGGAGTAAAAAAAAATCCAAAATATCCGAAATGTCACTTCACAATATTCAAATAAGGCGTAGAGTGCACTCGCGAACGTTCGTAACGCATGGTCGCGGCGTGCGCTCGGAGTGAAGGCGCCGCGCTCACTAAGGCGCCCGCGGAGCTTGGGCCGGACCTCCAATACTTTGACTTGTGACTCAGGCCTTAAGCGCTGTCTCTCATGTCCCAATCTCAATATTTCCAGACCACAACTAGATCGCGATCTTTGTCTATATCGCATAAGGTCAGGGGTACCATGTGCCATAAAGCGTTAGTATGAGAATGATTGGTATTTTTCTTTCGAAATGATTTAATGTGTGAAGGCAGTGAGGTCACAGAAATCACGCTGATCCATAGACCTTAACACAAAGGCGATAAATTAGACAATACACTCGACCTCCGGCTACTGATTTCACGGTCAAGTAAAATTTCTAACTGTACCTAAGCAATATTCTATTTATTTTCGTTTTAGTGCCAACAATCCGGATTGAGCTTGTATTTTCTTCGTAGGTATTTGGGACTAAGTTTCATTCAAATGTACTAGGTATTTTTGGTGCATTTAATAATAAATGCCTACCTGTGATTATGATCAGGCAAAACCAAAAAACTGCTTTTGAAGTCACATAAAAAGATAGATACATACTTTAGTAAATAAACATAATATATACTTTCAGTGACAAATAATTGGGTATAGTCGGGTTTCCATAGTAAGTCGCTCCGTTAAATCAATTTGACTCAGGTTTTTATGCGAGTAGGTTGTATGGTGTAGAATATTTTGAGTATCAACATCCTACTAGTGACAGTTTTTGTTCTTTATTTAGATATGCATCGAGACCCAAAAAAGGAATACTAGTTGTCGTTTTTTTTTATATGGCTGTCCCGAATCAAATTGATTTATGGGCAGACTTACTATGGAAACCCGACGTCTTTGTTCCAAACTATAATTTAAACAAACTCTAGAGTCATAAAAGTAGCTAATTTAAGCAGACTATATTATCTACATAGTTTTTACCCCCAAGGAGTTGAATTTCTTAAAATCCCATCTTAATGGTTGTCTACTTTATATTAGCAGTCAGTGAATAAAATTCATACCAACGAGTTACATCCTTGAAAACCGAACTGACACTGGTTACATTAGATTTTATGATGATAGGTAATAAAAACAATTAGTGCTTGTGTAAATACGTTATTCAGTCATAATAAAAGTACAAAAGTAGGTTATATATTAGGGTCCCGGAACCTGACGGTGCTGCGGCGCGGCAGGCGCGGCGACTCGTCGTCGCTGTCGAAGGCCGGCTCGTAGCTGCGGTTCACGTAGGCCCCCGACGTCGACGGCCGGCTCAGGTCTTGGCGGAGCTGCTGACAACAACAGGACTCATACAGTCGCCATCAGATATATCGGAGCTGTTTAGGTGGTCACAAATATCGCAGCAACGCCTCTATTGTCAAGGCGGTAAAGTGCATGTTTCGATATTTATTACCATCTCCACAGCTCCGAAATATATGATGGCGACTGTACTCCAGATCAATAGAAAAATATTATTATTTAAATTCGTTTTCACTGAATGTAGGTAATTACAGCATATTTCAATAACTGGCCACCTTATAGTGAAAATTACTTCTGTTCATCTATAAATAGAACACATTTTCTAATTGGGTTTCAGTTACTGTCCACATTTTAATATCATCGTCTATAAACAGAGTTCATTTTTAGTATAATGTGGCCAGTTATTGGAGGGTGGCCAGTTATTGGGGGCTGGCCAGTTACTGGCGAATGATAATGACCATTCACATATAAGAAAAGTTAAATCACTGTACGTCTCGTGACGACAATTAACCATAAATTTTCGATAAAAACTTGGTTAATGATGTTCATTTTATAAACTTCAATCGATATTACAGAATAATTAAAGGCAAAAAGTCGATCTTCATAAAGATTTCATGCTTAATTGTCGTCACGAAACTGACAGTGATTTAACTTTTCTTAACAACTTTCGCTAATTGAGTGTACCAAATTTTGAAAACTCCCATGTAACAAATATATGTGTATGCAATAAGGATGCAACCATGGGTGTTTTTTAAAAGTGCGTAATTGCGAAGCTATGAAGATAACTGGATTTGTTCACAGTGTTTTCGTTTTCTATAGACCCCGAATATAATACTTAGATAATTCTTAGAAATAAAGGATAATCAATTGTCTCGGCGCATTGAAGAATTTGGCGGAGAAACTCGTAGATATCGGGTGTGTCTCTGGCAGAGCGGACGGGTATCTATCCCGGAGTGGCGAGATCAAGTCTCGCCCGAAGCAGTCGATATTTTAATTTTTTTCTGTATACCTAAATATTATGGTCTCGTCTATTTGGGGTCAGATCGGTCGTCTAAGCGGTTCTAGTCTAAGATTACGACTAGCGTTGCTTTGCATCTCGAATTTGGATCACGATAAACTGTCACATTACCGAACATTGGCGTGAAAAGTCTCAACTAGAACATTAAAGGCGATGAGTAGAAAAATGTGATAATGTACCATTGTCCCGGTGGCCAGTTTTTCTTAGGCAACACGGAGTCAAGACGGAGTTGGGTTTTCTTCCCAAGAAAAACTGTGGGAAAATTAGTCAATCCGGCGGGAATCGGCTTGTATTTACGCGCCGATACTGTATAGCACTGGTGCCACCGCGAGCTAGTAAGCTATGAGCTGTCAGCTATTTCAAGGGACAAAGGATAATCTATCCCGTGTAAGTAAAATATATCCCGTGTAAATAAAAAACAGTATCGGCGCGTAAATACAAGCCGATTCCCGCCAGCTTAACTAATTTTTCCACAGTTTCTCTTGGGCCTATGAAGAAAACCCAAAGCTCAGGAACCCAAAGCTCTTAGGAACTCAGGAATCAATATTGATTCCTAACCGGGATGTACTAACCGGGATGGGCGCGGTGGCGAGCTGGGCCTGCGACTTGCGGCGCTCGTGCAGCACGGACTCGCGCCGCGCCTGCAGCGCGCGCAGCGTCAGCCGCCGCGCCGCCTCGCTGCCGCCCAGCGACGGCAGCCGCGCCAGGTACTCCGACTCTGTTAGTGGAGGTCAATTTTAATTTTTAATATCATTATATTACAACACAATTTACCACAAACAAAATACTTAGACTAAACTAGTCTAAAAATCCACCCCGAGTTGTCCCCGGTGCAAAAGTCCCCATCACGCGAGCCGCGCTACATAAGTCAGGTCCAAAAAAAAAATGAGTGAGAAAACTTACTTAATACTTAAGGTCAATGCGGGTAAGACCGTCTATCTGGAAAGACCGTCTACCAACCAATTTCCTACATTATCTCATAGGTATTTAGTGTCATATGACGGACTTCCCTTAAAAATATAGTGTGCCGGTCTTACCACACACATTGACCTTATATGTACGCAAAATTACTAAAGCAAGGTATTTTGGCCCGTTTCTAGAGAATGCAGAGCAATGTATCGTTCGTTACCCCAAACCGTATCTCACGAAGTATAAAATCGTAATTTGAAAAATAATCATACTTGGATTCTGTATAACAGTAGACAGTCTCTTCTCGAAATTAGCCTCAAGATTAACTTCATTCGGCTTCACAGTCTTCCGTCGCTCCAGATTCTGTATAGTCTTTCTTCTTGTCACATGAGTCGCGTCTATACCGTCGCCGCCTACTCCGTCCTCGTCAATCTTTTTGTTATTGAGCAAGTCTTTGATGATGGCGAATGCTTGGGTTTCCAGCACGGCGTGCTGCGTTGTGTCGTTTGGCTGCAAACATACCGTATGAGTAGCTATAGTACTACTACAATTTCCGCTTTATATCAATGGCAAATACTGGGTGTTATAAAAAGGTGATGTAAGATTATCAAACCGGCATCTATTCATGATGTTGAACATCTTTTACTATGGGGTCAAGTTTGTAAAATTAAATAAAAATTGAGCTGTTCCATAGAAAAGGTCACGCAAATATATGAGAGAGTTTTCTTTTTACAATTTACAAAGTTGACCCCATAGTAAAAATTGTTCCAAATCATGACCAGATGCCGGCTTGATAATCTTGTAGGTATCACGTTTTTTATAACACCCGGTATGTATATTATACTCCTATGTACAGCTCGACTGTAATTAGACTAATTAGGTTGTTAATTTTACATATCTACACAATGAGGATTCCTGCGATCGTGTTTTTCACAAGATTGCAGCACCACGGCGAGAGGTCCAGCTGTCATAATCCACGAATAAAAAAACTGATTCAGTACGACATTATAGAATCCATCTGAAGTGTAGATAATTTATTTTTAATTGCAATAATCATATAATACCTGGATTGTAATCTCTATAGATTAAGGCGTTCCTCCAAAAGGTAGGTTTTTTTTTTCAGGCATTATTTCGGTAGCGCACATTTTGGAACGGGAGCGAGCGAGCGGGAAAATTATTTTTCAAGCGTCATATCGCCAAACAATTACTGCGATTTACTGCGCTTTTGGCGGAATTATCAATCCCGGTATTCTCATATTCTTACATAGTATTGACAAAACCTAATATTACCTAAGTATACTAAATACTAGTACAATAACTTACCGACTTCGCGCAATACCAGTTCAATGTGGTCGTAGACAACAGATGGGTTAACGTGCCCATTCGGTGTAAGAGCATGGCCGTGAACTGGATCAACATCACCGAGCCAAAGAACACGAGGAACAACGAGCCGATCGGCTCCAACATCAAATACTCCCGTTCGATTTGTACCTTGAAAATTACATATGATCTATAAATAGTAAAATACGTATTTTTAAAATATAGAAGAATTCAAGAACTTTTTGTGTTTCGTATGGAGAATGCTAGCGCTCGAGAATATTCCCTATAATAATCGGAAAACTCATACGTAGGTACAGTCACGTACCGTACGGGGATTGTTGTGCCCCTATGATCATAAGTCATAACTTAGCCGTGCAATGCTAAGTGGGCGTCACAAAACATAGTCGGTTATCCATTACGCGGAAAAATGACAAACAGTGGCTATGTCGCGTAAGTAATGTATGTAAACTTACTGTATTGGATTCATCGTCATATGAAATTTCCACTTTTTGCCCGAAAGGCCATTGGAAATGCAGCTGATCCTGATTGAGCTGCAGCAAGAAGATGACCAAAACGAACAAGGCGTTCAACATAACGAACGCAAACACCATTTTGTCTCGGAGGTCCTTTAAATCCTTTGCGATACGAACCTGAAATATTGTTTCATTTAGTAAATTAGAAGGACATCATGGGCAAAAATAGTATTTGTTGTATTGCATATATAAATAAATAAATAAATATTTCGGGACAATCTTACACAAATCGACCTAGTCCTACGGTAAGCCCAATAAGGCTTGTGTTGTAGGTACTAGACGACGATATATATAATAGAAAACGCCCATGACTCAGGAACAAATATCTGTGCTAATCACACGAATAAATGCTCTGACTGGGAATCGAACCCAGGACCATCGGCTTCATAGGCAGGGTCACTACCCACTAAGCCAGACCCGTCGTCAAACTATATATGTATGCATATTTTTTCATTATAATACTAAATTGGACACACATTTAGAGTTGCAATTGCCAATCCCACAAAACATATAAACCAAGACTTCGTGGCAACTAGCAAGTCTAAATTTAATTAATAAGAATAACGTAAATTAGATCTACATATGTCTAATTAATAATATCTGTACTAACTTGTTCCTCCTTATTTTCATCAATAGGTCTCAAATAGGTGTCGATTAGATCCTTCCAGAACTGGTTTTCAGCGGTGCTCAAGAAGTCTACCTCTCCCTTCTTCACATCAGGGTCCTCTACCCAGTAGGGGTTGATCAAATCGTCTCTCTCTTCCTGTAAATCGTAAAAAAACGCGATAATAAGCTGTTTCAATTAAACGTTTAACAGCAAAGAGTATCCTCCCAACTTCGGTATGCCGTGTGCAAATAAATTGAACGATTTTAAAATTACGCAAAATAGTACTTTTGTAATACGAGCACTGAGACTAGTAAGTAACTGACAGATGTATACATTTAATTTTCAACCTTAACGCAAACAGTTTAAAGTTCATAGTTGAAACACTCCGAGTCATATAAAAAACCAACTAACCCTGGGCGTGTCAGCAGACAATTCACTTTGCTCTTCGTATTCCTCTAACAGGGTGTGGGTGTCACGCAGATGCAGGGTGGATCGCCGACGAGGCACATCGGGGGCTTCAGTGACGGCACCGCTACAACATTATTACATACCAATATTAGAATTATCACACCAATTATAAGCATGCGAAATGCGAAAGTAAAACGAATTCACGAAACAAAAGGCAGCGACCGATGGTGAAAACCAACTGTTAGCGAGCGATAGGTAGCAAAAACTCTAATAAGTAAGGTAGATCCAAATGCATCCATAGTAGGTAAGACTGGGGACTCTTAGTAAAAAGCTAGGATGATAGAACATCCGGATTGACATACAATGTCTATACAAAATTGCATTCCACTAAAATGTATAGTTTTGTTTTTGTTTTTATCCCAGCATATGAAACAACAAATGATTTATACACACTGTGGTTTGACTTAGACCAAATTAAATAGTCTAAACTTATAGTGACTAACTCGAACCTAAATCTATGTTTGTACCACCCAGGTGCCTGTTGTATAACAATAAAAGTAAAATATAACATTAGCGGAACTCTGTTTCCAATACACGGAATAAGAAAAGGAATTATGCAAGTATTACAAGTCGTAAAACGTACGCAATATGCCACAGAACATTAATTTGGGACAGAAAAATATTTTACTTACAGAGTATCTAATCTCTTCTCCATCTTCTCCAGCGAATGAGCAATTTGCAGCAGATGCAAGTCCTCTTTATGGTCCTTCGGGTTGGTGCAGCACATGCACTTGAACAAGCCCGCAACGCTCATCTCCATGGAACCGCTCTCATCATCGGATTTGCCGAAAATTCTTTTTACGGTTTGCGTGTCCATTGTCTTTTGAGCTTCTTCAGCATCCTTTTTTTCTTGTTCGATTTCCTGTCGATAAATAATAGTTTTTAATTTTCTAATCTAGTCACCTTGTTTGTACCAATGTGTAATAACCGTGAAAATTTAAATCAGTATCTTATTTGTAAAACAATGATGTGTCTTAAACTTCAGATTAGTTAGAAACCAGATTAAAAAGACTGTAAGTACTATAATATTTTTTATTTAATTTACGCCCAGTAGGCCTTGCACATGAAGGGCGCGACAGTATCTCGCACTGAGATAGACTATCCGTCCTTTTCTTACTGTATTAGGCAAAGAGGGACGGGTACACTACCTCGGTTCAAGAGACTGTCGCGCCTTTCATGTGCTAGGCCTACAGGACAGTGAAAAACAGTCAATGTCACAATATAAACGGCCTTACCTTTAAAGTTTTCTTCTGTGCCACTTCCCGGGTACCCCACGAGACGTTGTTCAAATTACACAAAGAGTATATAATCAGCAACATATACATGCTAGGGATCGTGATGTAGTACACCACTAGGTACAGCAGACATATCATCTCTTGCGGGTGCAGTGCGGCCGTAATGAAGAAAATGCCAAATGTTACTATGGTGAATATGCTAGAGGGCGCCAGCCAGCCGTCCTCGACTATTTGGAGAGCGATGCCGACTATGACCATCATCATTAACATAGCGTACAAGCAGGTTATGGCGGTTGCGAGGATCAGCTGTAATCAGAAATTTAATACAATTTTGAGTGTGAAGGCAGAGAAACAGTTGGGCCTTATACTAACCAGAAAAACGCGAACTTTCTAAAAATCTTTTATCGTATTAAATTGAGCCTTCAATAAATGTGTGTAAAACCATGATATATAGCAAATATTCATTTTTAATAACATTACCTGTGTTTCAGACTTGCAAGTCATGCAGACGGTGATGAATATGACGACAGGGATCAAGTTCAAAATGAGCGCGTTCATGTTGCTGATGCCGGTGATGGCGTTCATCGCACCAATCATCATGAGGAAGATGGTCCCGGGGCCCAGGATTGTACCCACCATCAGCAACATCTGAAAAATAAACATTTAAAGCGTGAATTCCTGCTAAATATTTTAGTAGTAGCCGTAACTTCGACTGTTAAAGTAGACACTGTTTACACTGGTTACAGAGTTTTCAAATGTCAAAGGGACTAAATACTTTACGAGTGTTTAGTATTTCCTATGACTAAGAATCAAAATAGATTAGGATCTAAATTCTAAATATAACAAGGTAGGTTAACAACCTTACCTGATAACAAATGTAGAGTGTTGAAATATTGTCGTTTGATTTGACAGTTTGCTTGGCATCTCCCAGCAGATCCAAGATATTAGCCATCGTAGAAGGCACCCAACGCCGGCGCTGGTTGTAGAACTCGCCGAAAGCTTCTGGGCAGTGCGTGTACGCGTCCGACGCTGCGGAGTATTCGACGCGGTAGCCACGTTGTAACAGTAGTGTACAAAGCCATCGGTCTTCGCCTGAAAATTTGTACAAAAATAATGTTACGTGTATATGATTTTCCGTGGTGGATGAATGTGCATGCTCCGTAATTTTTCTGTGTGCATGCGTAAGAGTATAAGGAAACCTACATGGATCTTGAAATGGCATAGATAAAGTGGTAAATGGTAACACATAACTCAAAGAAAAAAATGCCGTCAGAACATTAAAGTGCTGCGCAGAAACACTGGACTCAGACTGGAGTCTACTCGGTAGTCCAAAACAGATATCAACCTTCATACAACGACATCAAAGGAGATGAGGACGGCGCAAGGCCGCACTCTTTTACTATGGATAGAGGAGACCTACATTCAATAATGAATGTATTGGATAAGAGGTAAATTTAAGGTTCCCTTCGCTTTCGTCTATTGTGCTCTTATGCATATGCTGCTGCTGCATATATGCTAATAGTCAAAAAATTCAGATTTGCCGAAACATTTACTTACGCTTCAGTTTATTTATAACAAAAAACCGACTTCGTTTTATGATAAATACTTAATACATATTTAATACGGTACAGTCAATTGCAAAAATACGTACCGAAAGAATCCTTTCATAAATACGTCCTACAACCTTATTTACTGTACAATAGAGTTGCTCGGTACATAGTTTTGAAACTTTGGCAGTGAACGAATTTTTACACTTGACTGTACAATGGGTACAATAGTTTAGGTCTACAGAACGAATAAATAAAGAAAGAAGTGCGAACCTTGATCATACTGCACATAATGCCTTGCTTCGTGCGACGTCAACGTGTATTTCTTCATAACGTTGTCATCCATAAGAGCCTTGCCTCTAAAGAGCGAGAAGCACCCCGGGCTACAGAGGACGCATCCAATCATGTGTTCGGTCGCCTTCTGGAGCCAATGACCGACGGCGTATTCAAACATCTGATACCACGCCATGAAGCCTACGAAATTTACATCATAATATACTCAAATCCGTTCAACATGTGTAAAATTGTGAAAACTCCGACGTTCGATTCGCAGAGTCCAAGAAGTAAAATTAACTAAAGGGATGCTTGTGAAAATAAGGCTTTTAAAAATTAGGATAACATTGAAACTAAAGTTTTTTTACGTAGATACTTAGTGTGATGCTAAAATTAACGTATTGATAGCACAACATTTGGTTAAAGAGCGATATCAAAGATTCTTTGAACTCTGGGTCCATTTGACCAAGTGGTGCCTGGCTTTGCATTGATTACTCCTTTTTGGAATTACTCACGTTAACATTTCGTTACAACATATATTGAATATATACCTGAACCAACTGGATGAATACGTCCACAAGCAGCTCCCAAGTTCTTATCTTTCTTCATCAAATCTATTAGCAAAGTTACAGCAGAAGGTTGGAAGTCGATATCACCATCGAGAGCCAAAAGATATGTGTTTTCTGCAATTTTTTCTTTACGCTCAACTGAAATTTGCAAGTCCATCAAGCGATGGCCCAGGAAGTAGTACATATACATAACTTGAGACCATCGTTTTCTGTGTCTTATTTTGGCCTTGTCCTTCAAATGGCAAATCAGTTTGTTTTTTCCGGGTAGCGTCCATACAAATCTACCTCCGTAAGGGGTAGGGAACTTTTTGGGTGCTCTTAGTCTGATATTTGCTGAATGGACTTCTGATGCTGCCTCATCCATGGTATCTACTAAGCATTTTACAAATCGATTCACTTGCGATTCTTCGCTGCTATGATCTGACACTTCGAAAGCATCGTCCATGAATATGTGCGCTGTAATAAAAAAAATATATATATACCTACAGCTTTACCTTTAGGTACTTTAGGCCAAGCATAGAAAAAAAGAGCGTCAAATGTTTACAGAAGATATAATATGAACGACAAATTCTATAGAATAGCCTCACACAAAAAATATTATAATTATAAACAATGTTGACATATTCACGTCTTAATAACTTAAGGCTAGTCAAACGAGAGTAATTTTAACAGTTACCTAACTGTCTAATCCCTACAAAATATACTCTGATTACGGGAAGAGAATCATCGACAACTATCAACCATTTTAATGGTAACTTCATACTTCAGTTTTCTAATATAACAAATAACACTTACCCTCAAGCTCATAATAATCTGGTGACATAATATTGAAATATTTCCTTTCTATACGTTTTCCACACTGGTGCGTATCCAAACGGAAGATAGACTTTAAGAACTCTATCATTTCGTCTTTAGTTTCGTGCCACATAGTTGCGCAAATGTATATTCTAGAAAAGTCGTGAAAAAAAAACAATAAAAATACCAGGAAATAGTCAAAAAAAGTCACGGAAGAACCTATTCCAATAAATTATGTGGTTACTAAGGTGGGCTCGGCCACGGTTTAGGTGTCTAATCAACAGTGTGACTCCGTCTGACCCTTTTCATAAATTAAGATTTTCAGAGAAACATTGAGAGCAAAAATTAGGTTTTACAAAAACATTTTGATAAGTTTTACCTGGTTATATTATCGGAAGGATGGGCATCATAAGCAATTCGATCGGAACTTGCAACAGTTTCATCTTCGTCTTTCGTTTCCTGGAACACAACAACGTAATAACCATCGATGTGTTTAATTTTTTGGCTGTTGTTCCAGCAGCAGAAGTAGCGATCATATCATGCTAGTTATTGTTTTGCTTTAATATTGCGTTAAAAACACAAGCAATTATTAATAGGCGATGGCTGGCTCTTCAAACCGCCAGTGAAAGGTTGAGGATTGGAAATCAGAAATTAAATGGATATGTTACCGCGTTGAATGTGTGTTTTTAAAATTTAAGTATTTGACTGAAGCATCGAATAACGAGAAAATCAAGTAAATAGTTAATAATGTAATTTTTTTTTTTGGGGTTTTCTCAAGGGTTTACCTACTCCTAACTCATTTCCGTTACAGGCTGCTGATGGCGCCAGTTCGGTATATACGTATTCACGTCGCAAATACTTTTATACATACATCATAGTCAATATCAACATCTTGATCTTTCGTCCTATTTAGCAGCAAGCATTGGTCGATGAGCGGTCCGCTGTACCAAGGTTTGGCAAACAGCCTGTCGGTGGCAGCGAGTCTCTCGCAACGCGGCAGCCATGCGTGCTGAGTGATCCAGGCTTGTGACATCAGCCATAGTAGCCACACCCAGGCCATTTCGCGGCCTACGTAGTCTTTTAGGAAATATACTGTAAAGATAACGTATTCAATACAGGTACTGTAAAATACTAAATTTTTAAAAGTGAAGTACCTACTTTTAATTTGACTAACCTATCGTAATTGTCTAACACCCATCTCTATGACCGATTGGTGGATGGTGGATGTAATCTGAAGGTGACGGGTTCGAGCCCCGGCTCGTAACACTAATTCCTTCGATACTTATGTACCAAGTGCTGCTTCATTTGAAGGGGATTAAGGGGTTGAAAGTTACAAGGTCAGATGTCGGATACTTTTTTTACGGCAGATCTTGGAATCCGGTTGCCGACAGATCACAGCTACCGATGATCCGTGCATAAAAGCCGGGAAATGCTAAGCAGATGATGACGTACCTCTATGGCTTATGTTATGAGATCAAAAATTAAAAAAAAAATGTTACAAAGAAACTATTAAACTAAGATAGGATTCATTTATATTTATTTGAACTACCTACAATATAACGAGTTCGGTACCACAAACTAGCTTTAATCTGTTTAAAAGCAAATAACTCTACGATATAACAGATAATACTGCATGTGCGCAACGCACTATAATGATTCATGCGGCTAATAATCGGTATTTTAATCTATCTACTGATATAAAAATATTCAAGAGTGCTAATTACTCACCTGGAGGTATCTCAAAAAACAGATAATCCGGTATCGTGCCGTGGAACGCACAAGCATTAGCATTCCTTAGTCCACAGAATGCAATCAACAGATTTATAGTAAGGGGGCCCACCAGGCTCAATGCGAATGTAAAACTAAAACTTTGTATGAGAATCTTGCAAGCGAACTTTGCACTGCCGAAACAAACGTATGCGCATGACACTTGAATGAAAGCGACCCATAGTGGAGAAGCCCAAGATACTGGCAAGTTGAAACTGCCGCCAGTTACTTCGTAGTCTAATATGCCTTGCAGGGAGTCTTTAATTACAACTTGCACCTAAAATAAAACAATGAAATGAATAAATATGTTGCATCGCGTCACATTAGTATTATTAAGCAGGCTATTCTGGTTAACATTAAGGGCCTACGCTAGCTGACGCGGGCGCCCGCCGCGTGTCCTTACAAATGTTAATCCGCGCGGCGGGCGGCGGCCGACTTATTATATGGCACGCGGCGGGCGTCCGCGTCAGCTAGCGTAGGCCCTAACTGTACCTAGGCGTTATTACTATTATCAAAGTAATCAAACAGTATAACGGCAATTGGAAACGTCTGTAGACTTATATCACTTACTTCGTACGCTGTATAGTTACGTTCCCCGAATGCTTCGGCCACGGACGAGAAGAATGCCACAGGATCATCATCATTAACATGCAAGTAGATCATGATACAGAACATGAACACGACGATCTTCCATAAGGACAGGATCCTTTGCGTATAATAACGTGATTTCTTGAGGCCCTCACGCAAACGATTTAGATAAAGAACCGTCGGCGCTACAAATATAATCCCTCTGATTAATAAGAATAGGATTTTATTAAAAATTAGAATAAAGACATTAAGCTTTCAAAACCTATAATATTTTGGACCAGGGTGTGTCCTTAAACTATGTCCAACAATGGGAGGTAGGGCACAGCGAAGTCCCATCACGCTTGAATCTGGAGCAGCCCAACTGAGGAAGACCCTTACAGAAGACCACAGCCATAACAGCACTGCTACCTTTCATGTATGTAGTGTTGTGTTCCTGATGGTGAGTAAGGTTCCCAGAGCGCCAACCCCCCTTAAATGCCGGTAACGCGCTTGTGACTCCCCTGGTGTTGCGGGTGCCCATGGGCGACGGTATTGCTTACCATCAGGCAATCCGTCTGTTCGTTTGCCACCATTGGTATTAAAAAAAATAACTTACATGAAAGTTTCAAGTCGACATTAATGTAGTTCTCCCACCATCCAATTGATATAAAAACACCGGCAACTACAATTAATTTCAAAACAGTTGTTCCATATAAAAGTGGCCACACAAAGAAGGATGTCACCTGTGCTGACACAGCCAACACGTCGAGACATAACTTGATATAGTATCGTTTTTCTGTACGATCTCTGGTTATGGCGTTCAAAAGTCCGGGGACGAAACATAATGCGTTCATAAGCATGGCGCCCTTAACGACGTCTAATTCTGGTAGAATTAGCAATAGGAAGAGCGCTAGTCCCAACGTATACAGTGTTTCTACAAAAAAGGCCTGAAAACAAAGAATTCATTTTGTATCTTGGACGTTTATTTGATTTGTTTCGCCAAGGCCCTCTACTACTAGGGCGTAAAAAAGAGAACATTAGGTACCTACAAACCGACCAGCAATAATTGTCTCTAGCAAGTTTAAATTAAATACGCACGTTATGTTATATAAATGCGACTTTTACTAAATGTTTACTTTCATTGTAGCCTTTACAAGTAGCTGGTCATCAGACTCATACATAAGTTACCATTTGGTCACAGCAGTGCAGAAAATGTTACTGACAGCAGCAAAAGTTCCTAAGCGTGGTTTGAATTTCAAAAATAGTTTTAGCAAAAAAGGTGACGCTTTAAGTGCTCGTATATTTAGCCAACAAATTTAAACTGTAAAACTATATTGGAGCTACTTGGGTAATGCGTAATAAAATTAATGAAACCTTAATAATATTAAATATAATATTCGTAATCATGAGTTGTGAACCGCGAAATTAAAATGAAATTTTCACACAGTTATCATTTTGAAATTATATCCGTGGTCCAAAAATTCTAAAATTTTCTACACACAATCACTGAAAATAGCGATAATCCTCCATTCAAAAAGGCCGTGGTAGCTGGTTAGGGGTTTCCAAAATAAGTAGGTAGGTAAATAAAATATTTATTTACTATTTTCGCCTTCTTCTAGAGAGACTGATAATGTTCTAAACCTAAATATGTATATAACTATTAAGCAGTATACTTAATTATTAGAAAGAAACTTGGCTTACCACGATAAACTGGATATTCGTCGGTTTGATGGCAGTTTTAAAAAGGCAAATTCTGACTGATCTTAGGAAAGTTCCAATTTCTGGAGCGCCAAATACGATGAGTAAAGCCCAAAGCCATGATATTCGTTCTTCTACTGTCAGAACAGTTAAAAACTGTTGGTCCAAAGCTGGAAAATGAAAAAAAAGAAGAAATGAAAACATAATTGTCGCGATCCCGAAGATCAGAAACTGCATATTTTGTCAGGTTATCAGAAGGTACAAACAGCAACACTCTTAGCTGTACATTGGTAGACTTTATTATATAAGGCATAAGGTGCACCAATGTACAGCTAAGAGTGTTGCTGTGTGTACCTACCTAAATAGATACTATAACATTTAAGTAAGTTGATTCGTTCCACATTCATTTTGTTGATGTTTTCATAAAATATGGTAATATTTATTTCAATAAGCTTCATAAAGATCGCAGTAAAATCCGTTGCGTAGATTCACAGATCAAAATATACAGGCAGCGGGATGCGACATTGTTTTGTGCAGTTCACGTCAAAGATATGTACACACATTTGCAACGTATTGTACCTAATAGGGTAAGGTCAAAATAGTTTATATTACTACAGAGGCCGGGAAGTAAGGGGTTGCCGGCCGAATAGATATACTTATGTAGGATTATTATGAGGCCGACAACCCCTTTTCAAACATATTGCAATACAATAATTAAAGAGAAACTCCAAGACAAAAGTTTTATTTTTAGAAAAAACCAAAAATCTGATTATTAAATTGTCATCCAACCAACCAGCAAATGTGACGAATATTTTTTTAATGGCCAATCGCCACGATTGTGTCACCAATGTTAACCTTATTGGACATTTGCTCTACCGCCTTGATTGCCCATAGTTACAGCATTGAAATGTTTTGAGATACTCACCAAGTGCTTTGTTACAGTGCGTTATCACACGATCTTTTTTCAACTGCGACGTAATGAAAAGCAGAGTTCCTTTTGCAATAACTGCCGCCCCGAGGACTATTGAGAACACGAGGATGTATGCCAGAACTTTGAGCAGTTTCACGCTGAACTCGATCCACTCCGTGGTGACCATGGAGCCGCTCTCCTTCTTCACGGGGATTTCGAGGAAGAGGTCCCATCCTTTCGTTTCTTGGGCGGTTCTCTGGCTGTGTTAGTACCAAAATTTTAGTACATTTTGGTAAATTTACGGAATGTTATTAGAGTTGGATACAGTAACCATTTTAAAGAGTTTTTGTTGCAACGCATCTGAATCTTATTATTTATAGCTAGGAATGGCTCAACGTATATACAGCTTTATTATTTATTTTTATTTGAAAGCTATTTAATGATTTTTTTAAGTTACTGATTTAAACCCAAAACCCAAGTAGGTAGTACTAATCGTGGTCATAGTAAAATTTGAATTAATGGATAGTTTAATATATAGCTACCTACATAATTTGTGTCAGAACTCTATGACTTTTGTCACATGCGTTTATCCTTACTGTATGTTCAATACCAGATATTTCGTAAAGTCGCCATCAGATATATCGGCGCTGTGGAGATGGTCACAAATATCTGAACAACGCCTCTATTGCCAAGGCGATAAAGTGCACGTTCAGATATTTGTGACCACCTCCACAGATCCGATATATCTGATGGCGACTGTACTCGGGTGAATCAACTTTTCATACAACATAGTAATTAGACATCTGTTTTCAGACCTCGTTTTTTATAGTTGAATTGCATAAAAATTCAATAGGCTATCTACTAGGCATATCAGCAGAATGTGATAAAACAATTCTTGAAACAAAATTTTATGACCCACGCACGGCAATACACAATAACATGCTAAAAGTTGATCGGCCGTCTTAACAAATAGGTAAGTGCCTATTACTAATCATTAATCATTATTTACATAAATATTTACCTGTTATATATACTAAATAAACAATATTATTAATTCTTATCATTATCACTTTAGGTCAATATTTCGGTAGAATTAATCATAAAGGATTGCGGTAATCCGGACAGTACGGATTAAAGATTTATAATCAAGTCATATATAAACACCTATACATTACCTACTTCATTGTAAATATTTAAGCCGTACTACCTATATACGAATTTAAGTTAGCATGGTCGTTCACATTACAAATATTACTTCAAATTAACATACATAGTAACAATCATGTTTTAAGTAATAGTTGTGATTTAATCCGTACTGTCCGGATTAGGTATCTCAATCCTGAATGTGTAGATTCTTAGATACTTAGATAAATGTGCATTATCACGGTGAAACGAAAACTCAGTATAAATGGAAATCTACTCATTAGGTACCTTGTTTGGTTTTTAACTAAGAAATTCGGTTTTGATATCTAAAAGGTGCTAAACTATAGTTTATTGATTTCGTTGTCGTTGAATTACTAGTATTACTACTTAAAATAGCTATAAAACTCTCATGATAACAATGCACGGACTGCTATTTATTAAAGGGTGATTGCAAAAAAATGTAGGTACCTACGTCAGTAAAATATGAAAATAGGTAAGTCAATCATTTCATTTTTGAGACCAATCGCTATTTTAGTTACATTCATGAAACTGTATGCTTTAAACATATATGGACATGAATTTAAGTACAATAAATACAATTACAACTTTAATCGCCGTTACACAAATGAATTTATTAACTTAAGACTACTTGCAGGTCCTTATTTAGGTAAAATGACTTTGCAATTCATCCTAAACTCCGAACGTTCGAAGAATTTAAATTCCATGAAATGAAAATATTTGGTGGATTGTGTTTTTACATCAACCCTAACCAAACATTCGTCGGGTAGTCACATAAATTCTGATCCACTTGCGTTAAATGTTAGAATGACCGATTTTGACCCGCGTCGAAACGTTGGTACCTACTCAATTAAATTTAATCGCGATAGACCCGTTTTATAGTTTTTAATAAATACTTATGTGTAGAAAAAGTGAAAATTTAGTGTCATAATATTTGGTAGGTTAGCTTTCAAATGATACTCATTGATTAAATGTGTGTCGGTGATTTAAGGGTACTATGTTAACTACCAACGTTGGTAATACAGTTATAGAGCATTTTTCGGTACGCAATGATAATTTGTCTCAATTTTATTACGAATAGTGTCATTTCAATCTGTGCCCTAATGCATTTATCCACCAGAAATAGAATATACTTTACGTCACACTGGGCGTTAAGAGAGATTTACCGCCCTAGGGCGCGAAGGAAAATCTCACTTTACACCCAGATGAAGACGTAAAACTATGTACGCCCCACGGGCGGTAATAAACAAGCCCTCAGATCGCTTGTTTCTGGCCCTCACCTCTGGTTCGGGCCACAAATACCCGCGATCTGAGCCATTCTTTGTTTACCGTCCTGGGTACGTAATATACTATTACGTTATCTAATCTTTAAAATCCATAGAAAATAATTTAATTAATAAGTTCTAATCTTCTAGTAATGTAACGATAGACTACTGTATAAAAATCCTTATCTACTTACGTTACACATAGCTAAGTAATTTCTAGATTCGTTTCTGACCGTATCGTCATCAATATGGCAAATTAAAATAACACGCCTAACTTTGAAGAAATTATCTTAACACTTTGTTGTCTACACTACTATTATAAGAGGTAAGGATTTGATTGTTCGTTTGCTCTGAATAGGCTCCGAAACTGAACCGATATGAAAAGTCTCTCACCATTAAAATCCTATATTCGATATTCCTGATGAAAAAAGGCGTATGATCTATTATTTTTATGTTAAATATAGGTAGGTACTTCTTTTCTGTACGATGTACAACAAATGTACGTATTTATTATACCAGCAAATAAGTACATAATATTTTGCGTTGGTGTTATAAAAACAAGTCACAAAAAAATTGTTCATACTCAAATTCCTCGGAGTCGTCGAATAATGGCGTGTATACTTCAGAATCCTCGTCACTATCTCTTCGCCCTTTGAGGCCAGAGGACATGGCCATCGCCTGAAACAGTCGTCAATACAAAGGATCAACCGTTAGTAGGTACATTACTTTGAAACGCAATCTACAGCTACTGTGTCCCCAACCCGCCTGCCATGCGTAGTGACTATATACAAGTCATATTTGGGGGAGGGCTATGTCCAGCAGTGGGCGACTTGCGGCTGCGGCATAAAATGGGTAAGCGGTGTACCTAGTATAGGTACCAAACCTGTCTACACTTGATATGTTAAAAATGTCATTGACTTCAAAATCCAATTTTAAAAATTATGGTCTTTAGCAGCTATTTAAGTCATTCGTCAAAGGCAAGCAAACTGATAACGTCACCGCGAATACGCACTGTTGGTGACTTTTTTCTTTAGGCACTGAGGGATATTAGATGAGTATATATGCTATGCTTCCTGAACGCACGGTGACGGTCTATGGGGCATACGTAGGTCCCGTGTTCAGCATTGGAAGTCCGTTTCTGATAGGTACCTACATAAATTAGTCGAGACTACTTAACCTAAACTTATCAATCCGTTTGGTAGTTAGATCAAATCAGCCAGGGTTTTTTAAATCTCATATAAACAAGGAGCAGGCTTCTACTTACCTAGTTAAAGTTTAGTTCCTGAATCCAGAATCCTGTATGGGTAAGTGCCACAAAACATGTGTCTATAATTCGAATTTCACATCACAGTAAAATCACTCCACTTTGCGAATCGAAAAATGGTTGTTGGATTAATCGAGTAATAATCAGTCTATGCACAATATTGACCAGACAATAAAACTAGGTAGAGGCTTGTGGGCCGTTTGAGGTATAAAACAGGTATCAGAATTATCTTTCATTGTATTATCGTTTTGATTAGGTACTTAGCGGCTATCTGAGATCATTAAAGCGACCGTGATTTCAATACCTATGAATACAGGAAATAACAAAGCATTATCATATTCACTATCTGTGTGTACATCGGCACCTTCAATAATCTTTACTGCAAATAGTTATTAAAAAACTGTCTGAAATTGTCTATTCGTTTAAAAAGTCGTTCTGATTAAAACATTTCATATTAAATATGCAGTATTATCGAGGGACTTCCCCCTTAATCTCTGCAATTCGTCGAACACATACTTAAAGCGTAGGTAATATCAAATAATAATAAATTAGTGACGTTACTTTTTCACGTCAGTCGTTGCCATGATTAGATACAGTATTTTGGACCGTGTTCAAATCCTATCACTATAAAGAAAATTTAGACACCGAGACTAAATAACAAGAAAAAGTTATTCCATCCAAATAGGATAATGAAATAATAGGCCACTTGAGTTTAGTCTTAATTTATTTAAGTGTAAAATAAATACTGCGCACATTCGTTATATGTAATTCGTCACAACACTAAATTAGCTAACAATATTCCAATAGATGGGATAGTTCACACTTGAACACCAAGTTCACTCTAATCCATATATGCAAACACTTTAGTACAGCGAATATCAAAACATTTATCATTTTATTACATTATCTCTCTTAAATTCTACACACACATTCACAAAATTCTTCGTTGAGGGAATAAATGTATGTTATAGTCGACGATACGAAAAATATTCGTCACTATCTCAACTCGAGATCGATCTCGTATATCGAACCACGCCTTACATAGCCTATGTAAAGCGTGGTTCAATGCCTATTCGATACACGCTTTCTTGATGCCAGTCAAATAACACAATAATATACTTATTCCTTAATATAATATTTATGAGAGCTATAAGGAACCATCAGACGAGATACTTAACTTCCATTTTCGCCAGTCGTGCTTTGGGTCGTGCTATAATCCTGCTCTTTGCCGTAATCTATAGGCTCATCGTGACCCGAGTAATTTCCCATTGCAACTTGAGAAATTGTGTCCACGATACTTCCCGTACTTGAGTAGGGGTGGCTAGGTGTCGGTGCTGATAGCTCTTCCGATTTCGACAATTTTAACGGCTGACTGTAATCTAAATAGTCCGGCATTGTAGTCTTCTTCGTCAGTTCAAGCATTTGATTCAAAAATGACTCTCCGCCTACCCTGGAAGGCAAGCTGAAATCAGCCGCTTGCGAATCAATATTGTCTGCTTTTGATGATTCAGCTTTAGAAGATGTTGCAGTCTCGGTCAAGTTCATCGGATCCAGTGTGCTATCTGATTTTCCCTTCCCAATGTTACCGAAATCTGGTGGCAAGTAGTCTTTGCTTCCTTTAAGAAGATCATGAGGAGACTTCAACAGCGGATTCTGGTCTAAACCTACTCTAGTACTGATAGGACTGCTGCTTGACAGAGGCTTCATCAGGGACTCCTGCATTTTCATCAAAGATGGTGACAGGAACATGTTATTGGCGGCTAATGTAGACTTGGACATAGGATCGGGTATACCTAGTATTCCGGCACTGGAATATTTACTAGCCGAGAACAAGGCATTCGCTATGTCCGCGGAACTCATCATAAGATTTGAAGCAATACTGGCTGGTATAGGAGTCGCAGAAGTGGTACTAGTCGAAGTGCTGGAAGATGTTTTATCGTAGCTACCAATGCTGCTGGTTAAATTATGCAAAGATGCTGCGTAAGAAGGTGGGTCAGGCAGTTTCCCGCCGGACAGACTCGCCGCTAAACTAGACGACATTCCCGGTGTGAGCCCTGACAGCATACTGTTTGCAGCAGCAAGACTTTCCAAACTACTCGCCCCAATAGGCATTGGAATGTTAGACGTCCCTAATCCTAGTGCCATGCTTGTTAACATATCCAGTCCGCTTGGATAACTTGACGGCAGTGAAGGCGTAGTTGACTTAGATGATTTCGATGAAGTTGGCATCAGGGGAATGTTCAAAGGTGGCGTTTCAAATTTATGTGGAGATCCTGATCCAAGGCCCGAAGAAACATTAATAGGCGGGACTCCGGCTGGTCTACTAAC
The DNA here is from genome assembly GCA_022674325.2 of Grapholita molesta. NCBI lineage: Eukaryota > Metazoa > Arthropoda > Insecta > Lepidoptera > Tortricidae > Grapholita > Grapholita molesta. The sequence continues at coordinate 12,039,017 of CP053124.2, read as the reverse complement.
CATTTGCTGTAATGTGCTAACTGAGGGAAAGCTAGGTATAGATGTGGATTGACTTGGTTTTGAAACGGGAATTGGCTGAGGCACTGCCAATAGAGCATCTAAGTCAATTTTATCATCGTGCTCGGATGAGCACCCAAGTTCATCACGTATAAAGTGCCACAATAGCCCATCACTTTGCTCTCTTGGAAATTTAGGCATCAGGGTGCACTTTAATTTATCTAGATACGTTATATCTGGCTTGAAATTATCCTTGAAGTTAATGAATGTCTCATCGGGATATGTGAAATAATACTTAATGCTTTTTTTAATTTGTTCCATTGCATGTGGAGACAAGTGAGTGTCATGGATCATGCTGTACTGTAGCAGTAGGGGCCGCGGATACTCCGTTGGCCGCTGTTCAGGCGGCGGCATCACCCAGAAACAGGTGAGCGATGATTCTAAGACAGGGCTTTCTGGGTTATAAGGGGCTGAAACAAAGCATCAAGTTGATTCAGAAACTGAAAATTCAGTGGCACTAATCAGTAATCATAAAAAAGTAAACCAACAAAAATCCGGCAGGTTTATGACAGGGTTTCAGAACAACACAAAGAAACAATAAATTTACTTACTTTACTTTTTTATGTTCATTATATCTGATAGAAGTTTACTATATTTAAATTTTGCGTAATGCATGGATGTCTTCATAAAATAAATTCTATCAAACAGTTTAACCGCGAGAGACAGTTGGTTGGGTGCAACTGACCCATAGTTATGATCGTAACGATAAATGAGAACTAACATCAATTCATCTCTTTACTTTTGAACATTAATAAAAAACAATAATAATTACTCTGGGTAAAACTTGGTTTAAGAGAACTGTGTTCGTTGTTCTAGTTGCTCTCTAGACTCTTAAGTCTATGATATACAGTATACTTCAATACTTACAACAGATGACTCCAATACATGGTATATATGAAATCTCCGACGGCCCTCTCATCTTAATTTGATATTCCAACTGGTTATCACAGTCACGCAGACTTGGCATGGCTGGATTCGTAGGGTGAGAGTGGTACCATCCAAGGAGAGTCAGGCCAAGTTTCTCAATTTCCATCTGAATCTCTAGTTCTACTAATACCCGCGGTCTGGTATCACTTTTGCTAATAAGACATGGGAATGTATGAGTAATCATTACGTCTGCAACAAAAACAACAGTATTTAGTTCTGTTTTGTAAGTAATTTAAAGAAAGATGCTCCATCCTGATAAACATATATTTTTCAACTTACTGTGACTGTTAAGATCCCAAGTTCCAGCGAGGTATCCATAGACTTCTTGTTTCTTCAAATGACAGTGTATATCAAGTATAAGACAAGCATTCGAACTCACTGACACCAAAAATGGTTGTACTTTCCCTACAGAAGAGAATGAGACTGCTTCTATAAGCATATTGGCATCACTGGAAAGATACAAAAATGTTAAATTTATTTGGATGTTATGCATTATAAGTTGTTAAGTAGTTAGTACCATGTGATTTATTTGATTGTTAGAAGAACTGATTTATACACAAAGACAAAATAAATAATTTACAAACTTGTAGTATTATTGTGATAACTCTTTACTACGTAAAGGAGAAATGAGCCAAGTTATACTTTGTGTAGGTATTTAAATGCAAATATTAGGCGGTACAGTATTTTTTTTATTGTTTATTAATGAACACTAACACAACTTTTAAAGTTCGCACAATTTATTAACATAATTTCATCACATTTAATGGCAGCCATTTATTGGATTTTATTTAAGTATATGCTGTGCCATCATTAGATATTACATACATACATATTCAAGAGCTATGGTATCATATCTTTTAGGGCATGGAAGTATACACAAGGGTGCTTGCAAAAAAAATTACCTTGTTAAGGGAGTTAAGGCATGCATTTATTCTTAAGATAGTAAATTCGTGTTTCAATAATTATCCAGTTGCTATTTAAGTTACAGGTTTATTCACAAGAGTTGACATGAGTTTTGTACTCAACTGTCAAGACTTATATAACCATACGGCGCCAACTCTCGTGAATCGAATCAACCTTGAACATACATGAACTAATTAATAAATAAATAAATGTGTCAAAGATATAAATGTGTATAAGTGGTCAAAAATATCTGAATGTGGCCCCTATTGTCAAGGCAATAAGGTGCATGTTCAGATAATTGTGAGCATGATAACTTTACATGAAATACTATAACTTCCGTAACACAAATGAATTCTCAATCCTTATGTAGGTATTTTTTTTTTGCAATTAACCCACAAGTAGATCATAATAAAACATCTAATTATCTGTGGTAAAACTATAACAATATTTGTATTATTTATAAACTTACTGCTGCATCATCCTGTTGGGTACAGTATTATGTTTCATTACAACCCTTTGTGGTGGTGGTTCTGGTGGGTTTTCTACTTCCATTTCAGTCTCCTCTGTAAAAGTTAAACGCACTGTAAGCACTTCTTAAAAAATATATAATTACATGATTTTTTCAATTTATTTGATGAGATCCTATATGTGAGGACTTCTAATCTAAACATATTGCATAATAAATATCTGCTACATAAAGGTTGTCTGGAAAATCTGTTTTTTGGTGATATGAAATCTCCTTTTCTGTGTTGTTTTCTTTTTGAGGTGTTAAATAAAGACTATTTAATACAGGCAGACCTACACTAATAGTTAAATATAGCAACATACCATCAGTATGCATGTTTTCTCTTTGAATTTGTTTTTTTCTCAAATATGTGGCTTTGATTGTGTCCAATTTCTTGCCCTTATATTTGACAGATGCCCAGCCACACCCAGACCTTTTGTCTGGGTTTATAATTCTTTTGCAATGTATTGCCCATGCAGAAGGAGAGCAAAATATAGTTTCAGTCTCATGAGATTTTATTTTTCCATCAGGTTGGAGATCACCAACAAATTTTTGTCCCTGTAACAAAAAGACAGAAAATAATATTACAGAGACACCAGAAAAACTTTGAATGCACAATGGATTCTAAATAGTAAATAGTTTTATATATTTAGCCCATTCATACTACTATCTAAGCATACATCACATCAATTTTCTCCCTTATAAACACACAGAAATTTCAAAAAGAGAGAAAAGGACAGTTAGTTATAAATGGCATGTTAGGTTTGACAAGCATTTATGAATAACTCTGTTTGCCTTTTAAAGTTTTGCACAATCTTTTAAATAATAAATAACACAGGTCATAATAGGGTTACCTGTCTATATTTGAACTTTCATGAGACATAATATAATTATTAACGATTAATCATGTCATCGGCGAACCAAACAGACACTCAACACTCTTAGTGCTTGAAAATGGAGGCCTATAGTCTCCGAAACATGTCGCGCAAGTGACTAAATAAACTTGAGTAGAACCATGTTAATTGTTAATAATTAAGGTTACCTGTCCTTTGCAATATCACACTTGGAGGGCTGCTCTTTTATACAGTAAAGGCATTTACATTCAACATATTAAGAAAAGCTTATACACACCAAATACTCTATTGTCATGGCAGCAATGCCTGGTTCCAACATCTTGTCTTCCAATAACATTTGCAGAGTTACACCTCTGCCAGGTGTGGACTTGCTACCTGGCTGTGTTTCGGATTCCTAGAATAGTCCAAAATTATTAAGGAAATATTCAATAAAAAGGGAAAAGGCGAAATATTGAATAATCCATGGTTTTACAGCACCACAACAGTGATGAGTACACTCACTTTTATTATTAGTTTTACTAACAACTCACCTCATCTGTAAACTCTTCTCCACTTCCAATTTCTTCTTTCTCTTCCTCTAAGCTGTCTTTTTCAGTAGGTTTATCAACTTTGATATCATCAGGAACGCTTTTAGCTGCATTGTCTGACAGCGTATTACTTGTATAAGTGTTCGTACCAGACATTAGGGCAGCTGCTAAATGTGAAGTTTGTAAATCCATGGTGTTCTAAAAACTTATCGTTATTCACTTTATTTGTCATATGAGTAAAAACTTGGCAGCGCCTCGTAAGACAACACCGGTGTAGAACGGAGCAGTGCAGCTTATTATAATCTTTGTATATCTTCGTAATTATGCTTTACTTGTCTTGAATGTATCAACAAACAAATAGACGGATATACAGCAACGCGTCACCTTTTAGCTAAAGCATTAACAGCACTCTTCTGCCATTGTATTTTTTACTTTTGTATTGTATTGTAACCACTAACCAAACCAATCAATCAAATGTCAAACTATGAACGAGAATATCAAATAGTTTTGAAAATCTTGTTGCAAAAACAAAACGCTTCAGTATAGTTTACCAACATTAACGTTTTCATTTTTGTAGACGTGTCTTTGTTTATTTTCTTATAAATACTAAAATTTATTAATGTCCATTTTTAGTAAAAAAAATCCATTCTTGCATATGGCATACAATTGTTCCTTAATCTACATTGAATTTTAAAAACAAGTTTGACAGCTGAAGTTGTAAATTGTCAATGTTGTCGTTGTCACCCACTAAATTCATTGATAAAAGGAAATATTCATTTCTGTTTATTTATTTATTTGTACATTAGAATTACTTGAAAGCGAAATCGAAAACCGTTTGTTTAAATGCTCAAATTGTTGTTTTTCTGTAGTTCTATCGCCGAAATAGGTGACCAATAAAATAACTGCAATGTCGACGAAATTCATGTATCATTGAAGATGATCCGGTCTAATCGTCTTAATTAATTATACAATTTTGTTTTGTTTAACCGTGCTTACGCAAGTTCAATCATGGCTGTAGTTAAAACCCCAGTTCTAAAAGTAATATTATGTGGCGAATACGGTGTTGGGAAAAGTTCTATATTCCGTCGATTTATCAATGATACCTTTGTTCCAAATGCGGACAGAAGAGCTACTTTGGGGCTGGATCATTTCGAAAAGTTGTATCAGGTTGGAGACAAAGAGATCAAGGTAAGTTAATTACTTTATTAATAAATATTCATAAAAATATTGATATCACTTGCCACACCTACATAATAATAATTTGTTAACAGTTACAGTTGTGGGACACTGGAGGCATGGAGAGAATAGCATCAGTTACCTCAAGCTACTACAAGTTTGCAGAAGCTGCTATCTTAGTATTTTCCTTGGATAATTCATCATCATTCCATGTCTTGAGTCAACACTTACTGGATATTGTGACTTATGCTGAAAATGCCAAAATATTTTTGTGTGGAAACAAATCTGATCTTGAAGGAACATCTCCTCAAGTCACTGATGCTGACATAGAAACATTCTGGTAAGTTGTATATTTTACAATAAGACCACATAACAATACTCAAAGCTGCCTATATAATTCTAATAGAATATGCAAGTAAATACCTAATCTAAATTACCACTGAAATATATAGAATGTGGCTATTTGCCAAAATATGATTATCAATATAAACAGGATAATTTCTATATGCATACATTTACAAATATCCCTTTTTTTCAGTGAACAATGTCACAATCTGATAAACACCACATATAAGACATCATGCAAGAATGGAAAAGGCATTGAAGAAATGTTTTCTGACATCGCTTCACAACTGGTGGAATCAAACAGATCCAGGATTGAGTTGCAAACATTAGATCATGACAGCTTTAAGATATCAAACCCTGACCCACCTGAAGAACCCAGCTGTAGTTGCTAAGCATAGAGTTCTGATTGCAACATGCTATGGTCATAGCCAATCCCAGCATTATCCCCATATGGAGGAGAGCCTCTACAACCAGAGAAACCACCTAGTGGGCTCCTGGCACTTAATGTGTTAAGCAAAGTTACTAATTTGAAAAATAATTTATCTAAATTACTTCTATCTTATGATTGATACATTATAATGCTTGATTTTCTAGATCAACTAACATATTCATTACAAAGTTCTTGTACCATTGCAGCTTGGCTTACTTCTGGCAAGTATATTTGATATATTTTTTTAATCATTATTAATTGATTACAGGTGTTATCATTATGATGATTGAACATTGATTTTGAACAAGCCATAATTCATCTATACATAATCTGATAAATGATAACAAACAAGTCAGATAAAGATATTTGTAATTAATTAGTAATTGTTAATTAAATAAAATTGTATCCTTGTCTCAAATCATCTTAACATTTTAATTGAATGTGATCCATAGTGAATGTACTGCGATCTTGTCATCACTTTAGTTTATATAGCCTAGTTTATTTATATAGCCCAAACTGTCATGAAATAAGCCTAAAACTTAATAACCTGTAGTAAAATAAGCTTTGCCACTAATTAACTAATAAGAATACTTGTAGTGTTTTGCTTTAAGTGTGGATTATACCACTGTCTATAAATGTTATGTATCCTAAGACAACTTTCTCTGATAGTATTGTCAACTCATGAATATTTTTAGTACTAAATATTTTCTATATTTTTGGCAGCTTGTACATTGCAAATTGCAATTTACTTTGTAATTTATGTTCTCATAGTATATAAAGAAAAGCTTTAATTTTATGTTCATGATCAAGTCTTTAAGTTTAGTTGATACAGTAAGTTTTGTTGACTACTCCCATGATGATGCATGGTCAACGGTTTCTATTGGAAGAGTACAAGTATTAATATGTAGGGTGTAACATTATTACCCCTTACACCATTCTTGGGAATGCATAGTTTTTTTTGTTTAGGCGGAGAATGCTTTTCTTTCGACTTCTCAACTTATAATTGACGCCATCTAGTAGAGCTGTCAATATCTGAGTTTGATTACTTCTCAGATTATAAGCCTCTATTAAATAGTACAGTATGAACAAACCAACCAATTTTCGGAATCAGTTGTGAGAGGGCTTATCAGTCCTAGTTGATATTTTGTTATGGTGCTACGTAATAGCTACATTTTAATTTCTGTAATTGTTGTGAGCTGTTTCTATGATATACCTACCCTCAGTGTATTGTAATGTTTAATGATGTATGTTAAGTATAAGGGGTAATATTCTAATATATTCTTTTTTGTATGAAGCAATGTAGCAGGATGATGTATTTTATCCGTATCAGGGCAATTTCACTTTCAGGGACACCCAATTTGCTTAATTGTCAAATAAAAGTTAAATCAGTGGTCAGTTAAATGACGACAATTAAGCTTGAAATCTTTATGTAAATCATCTTTATTCACATTTTTCTACTTTTTCTTTTACTAAACTGACCACTGATTTAACTTTTATTTGACAATTAAGTTAATTGGGTGTCCCTGAAAGTGAAATTGCCCATCAACGCAACAGTGTTATTGGCCAACATTGTAAAAATTAATAAAATGGAAATTCTTAGTGTTCTTTGAACTTTGTCCTAACTGATTTACCATGTTTATTCCACTACGTTAGTAGACTAGCATTAAACAAGTAATCATACGACAGTGATTTGGCTGAGCGTAAGCGAAGTGCGCGAGACCCCCTCGGGCTTACTACCCATTAAGCCGTACTGTTACGATAGTCATGATTTTTTATATTTTTTGTACTTGTGGTTCGAAAGTTAGGGGCCAAAAAATTAATATCTACTTAAACTTAAAAGCTCCTGCTTTTATGGTTTTCCGATTTTTTATTTACGCAGCCCGACAATGCTCGACCCCGGAATGTGCAGCTCAACAATGGCAACCATGATGACTGATGCTGGGTCTTTAATTCTCGGGCGGGCTGGGCTAATAGAGTTGAATCAAAGTTGAATTGAAAAAATACACCCCCAATTCAAAAATTTAAAAAATAAATCCACAGTCGTTCGAAATTTTGAATATCGAGTTTCATGGTAGCGCCGCTGTGTGAGTGTGATTCGGACCACGGCTGTGTCATGTCTGTCATTGTCAAATTGACAGTATCCATCAAAATAGCTTGTTGGTTGGTGGTTGGGTGTCAAGAGTGTCAAGTTGATTTGGTGTACATGTAAACTATATTTTTCTTAAGACTTAAACCAGTTAAATCGCTGTAGTTAGTAATTTTTCAACAATCCATTAGTTAAGTAAGCAATTTTACACTTTTCCTAATTTTAAAACAATAAATACATCATGGTATATTTACATTTCCCCTCTAATCTTACTGAAGAGGAACTCATGTTACAAGCGAAATATCAGAAATTAAAGAAAAAGAAAAAAGCACTGCAAGCTCTTAAGGCGCCTAAACAGGAGCCAGAGAAACCAGTTCTTCCGAAGCGGCCCACTGAAGCCCGGGACGCTAGAGAAATAGCACGAAAGTTGATAAAGAGTGGTGCTATACAGGCTATCAAGAGTCCGCCACCACAGCCACAGAATGCCAGCTTCAAGAGGCCGCGAGCAGGTATGGAATACCTCATTTTCCAGCACTGCAACTAGGCATGCTTTTAAAGTGTCTTTACAGTTTTACCATTAAACAACTACTTTTACAATGTAAGAATGTACTAAACATTTAACATGGTTTAGCATTCTGCTTACCTTTATATAAATTAGGAATTCAAGCTAACATGATCATACTAACTATTTTACTAACTACTGTTAGAAAATGGGTATTTCCTTTAGGAAAATATTTATACTGTCTTAGGAAGTTATAGTACAGTCCCGGACTTTATTTGTTGAAGCTATTTCCTTTTGTTTAATATTTACTCTGCGAAATGCGCAATGTAAAGTGAACCCTAAATGGCTGAATAATTAAAGTCCCTGACCATACCTACTTAAAATGCAAATATTTGATTTATATTCTGGTTCAAAATTATTTTTTTACTGCTTAAGCAATTAAGCATAATAATTTGGTCTCAAATAGTATTTTGCTGCTACAGTTTATTTTCTAAAATACTGGTATTCTGTTGTAGATGTAGTAAATCATAGTAGGTTGTATTCTCTTACTTTTGTTATAATGTAAGAAAAATCAAATTTAGTGTGATAAGCTGCTCTGATCTGTTAGGAAAGCGTTATGAATGTTATGATATTATTAATTTAAAACATGTGGTCCTGTTCTCAGGTAGAGAACGCAAGTTGAGTGGTTCTACAGGAGCTGCTGGTGGGGTAGCTTCATATCAGCCTTTTAGTGCATCCCAAGAACCCCCACCCCCAGAAGAGAAGCCTACTCCTAAAGTCAAATATTTATATGACTCATTTGTCACAGCAAGGGATAAGTATGTTCTTGTTACAAATTTATATTATTTGTAAAATATTCTTAGGGAATAACTTTTTATTTAATGAGTGGTATTAGAATAAATCAGCAAATTGCTTTAATCTACGTTAGAAAATATAGATACCTGCTCTTGACTCAATAAATATAAAGTCATTCCTAAAGTCTATGTAGAAACTGTATTATTTTACTAAGTTACAAAGTGTGCAGCATGGAGAACAAAGCTATGACCTCTGTTTTTTGTAACCCTTGGCCATGAGGAGACAAAAAAGAGTAAAAAGAAAAATATAGGACAGTATAGGAAAGAGAAATGTAGGACCCCATTATATTTTAAAGTTGTTGGTTAAAAGTTGAGTCAAACACATGACAGATTCTTTTTACTTTGACATAATTGAAAACATTGAAATTTCTGTTTTTGTTTACCAACTTCCTAGTGCAGTTGGTAAAACAGGAGAAAGGTGGAATATTTGTTCCTCAGATTACTCAGAAAACATCCATAGGAATTGTTTTCTTTATTACATATTTAAGTATTTATTTATTATCTATTTCATATAAAGTCATTTATGAGATTATGAGTAGAATCTACTACATAAACCTTCTTGAGCTTACTGTAGAAACACGTAGATTTGCATAAATTAGTCAAAAAACAATTCTATTATATTATATTAATGTGAAACAAGATTTTTTTAAATTTCATTTACAGAATTTTTAAGCATTATACATTTAAATGTAATCATATTTTGTATAGTTAAATTACAAGTTGTTACACTTTAACTGGTTTATCAGCTTGTAATATTTGGTTCCAGGGAAGAAAAAGGCCCACGCAATGCACCTGGAAGTGAAACCCCAGGAAGTGCTGCTGCAGCTCCTGCTGCAAGGAGTAGCACACTTCAAGTGACTGGAATTCGGATTACTGAGGAGGTTATACGACGGCGCCTTGTTAGCTATGAGCCCTTTACTTATACTCAAGAAGCTGATGAAGACAAGTATGTTTTTTCTCTTTACATTGTAATATTTGTAATAACAATTTAAGTTTTACAATTATTCAGCAAGGGCTAATACCCATCTGTTACTACTTGCTGATTCCCAGTGGGAATAATGTTGTATCTGTTGCCATAATCAAAAAATAGGGAGAAAATTATAAAATTATCCCATTTATTTAAGGTGACGGCACCAATAATGGACAAGGAACCAATCATGAACATTAGTGCTTATTTCAAAGGAGTTAAGTGTTGTGCATTTGTTGGGATATATTCAATTTATAACTATGATTTTTGAAATAAGAACTAAGTGTCCACCATTGGTGCCTGTCAGCTAAAAGTGTCGAACATTGGTGCCATTACCTTACCCTGGTTACAAATAGGAATAATCCCTCATAATAATAATCATTGTGTCTTTATTTTTTTTTATAGCCTTTTTTCAGAAACTTTAAATACAATAATTGTAATAGTTGAATAATGTTCTTGTTTTTTTTGTATGTTTCTGTGTGCCATTTGGCAAAGGCCTCCCCCAGCCTCTTCCACTCTTCTCGGTCAGTGGCGGTGTGTCTTTATAATAAACATTAAGTGTGTAGTGTAATTATTTGCAAGTTCTTTAATATTATAGCTGATTTATATATTATTTCCAGGGTGTTTCTGACATTCGACACAGCAGATATAGCTCAGCTTGCCCAAACAGCTCTTGATGGCAATGAGGAAGGCTGGCGAGTGACCATTACTCGACGGCCCCCGCCAACTTCGGGTTCCTGGGCGCCAGCCGCGTCGCCGCGCAATCCACCGCCGCCTAAAGATGCTAAACGAAATCTACTTGTTTACGATGATATATTTGATTGATAAAATGATAAACTGCTAAGAAGAAATATATGACTTTAAATCTGGGACCGGACAACCCTTTCCGCGGCAAAAGCCATTAAAAGGGCAACCCTTAAACACGGCTAACACTTTGAAAGACTTACCAGTTTACACTGCTAGCCCATATATTTGACTATCCCTTAGCGTACGACTAAGTCAAACATAAAACTAGCCCTTTACAATCACTAACTGCTATCCTTTATGCTTTGCTATCCCTTAAAAAAGGTTACCCTTATTACTTAGCGCTTTTTATAAAGCTTTCCCTTTAGTAATGTCGTATTTAATGCTTGCGTGAAAGAGACAGGTTTAGTATATGATTACTCTAGTGTTCGAATACCTAAGCGCGCGTACATCAAATCAAAGACGTCAAAGAAAACGCCAGATCAGAGCAATGTGCGCTTTATGAACAAGGCAGACGATTTCAATTAGCACGCTTGTATGTAAAAGGGAAACCCTCTTATAAGGCTAACCCTTATAAGCAATATGTAAGGTTTTGGTGAGCGAATGATTAGGGTTTTGTTAGGGTATTGGGATAGCGCTTAGTTATAAGGGTTAGCGCTTTTATAAGGGCTTTAAAAGTAAATGGAAGGGTATTGTCGAATAAGGGTATGGTGAGTAAAGCCTTATGTAAAACCCATACAAAACCCATTATAAGGGATAGCGGGCCGGTCCCTGCTTTAAATACTGAACTAAGTACCTTTTTTATTATACCTAAACAATAATATTAACAATTATACTACACAATTATACCTAAGCGGTCTGCATATACCTTATATATTATCATTATTATCAATCTAGAAGAAAGGACCAAAGGACCGTACAAGTCGCAATGACATAGTATTTTTTAATTTTAGACTATACTTCTGCAATCATTCTGCATTAGTAGATCCTTATTCATGAATTAATATCTTTTGTGGCCTTGTATAATTGAAATTGGTGAAATTAAATAAATTAAAACATTGACCTACTTCCTATATAAAATCATAACTATTCTGATATAGAATGATAAGATAATCTCTACAGGGACCGGCCCGCTATCCCTTAGGTATAAAGAGTTTTGTATGGGTATTACATAAGGCTTTACTCACCATACCCTTATTCGACAATACCCTTTCATTTTACTTTTAAAGCCCTAAACTTTAAGGCTGGGGCAGATAGCCGCGTTTTGAGAGCGTGGCGCAGCGGGGCGTGACAGCGGTGTGGCTAATGTAACGAAATAAGTCACACATTCGAACAGCAGCATCGCGCCACGCCACAAAACGCACTCTTTTTTTTTTTTTTTTTATGACATAGGCGGCAAACGAGCAGACGGATTGCCTGGTGGTAAGCAATTACCGTCGCCCATGGGCACCCGCAACACTAGATGAGTCACAAGCGCGTTGCCGGCCTTTAAGGAGGGTCGGAGCTCTGGGAACCTTACTCACCATCAGGAACACAACACTACATACCTGAAAGGTAGCAGTGCTATTATGGCTGTGGTCTTCTGTAAGGAGGAGGTACTTCCCCAGTTGGGCTGCCCCAGATTCAAGCGTGATGGTCATCGCTGTGCCCTACCTCTCATTGTTGGACGTAGTTTAAGGACATACCCGGGTCCAATGTGACTAAGCCTTTATAATTAAGCGCTATCCCAATTCCCTAACAAAACCCTAATCATCCGCTCACCAAAACCTTACATATCGCTTATAAGGGTTAGCCTTATAAGAGAGGGCTTCCCTTTTACATACAAGCGTGCTAATTGAAATCGTCTGCCTTGTTCATAAAGCACACATTGCTCTGATCCAATAGTGAGGCGGCGCGGCGACGCGGCGTTTTCTTTGACTTCTTTGATTTGATGGACGCGCGCTTTTCGAATACTAGCGTAAACATATACTAAACCTGTCTCTGTCACGCAAAGCTTAACTACGACATTACTAAAGGGAAAGCTTTATAAAAAGCGCTAAGTAATAAGGGTAACCCTTTTTAAGGGATAGTAAGGCATAAAGGATAGCAGTTAGTGATTGTAAAGGGCTAGTTTTATTTTTGGCTTAATCGTACGGTAAGGGATAGTCAAACATATGGGCCAGCAGTTCAAACTAGTAAGTCTTTCAATGTGTTAGCCGTATTTAAGGGACGCCCTTTTAATGGGTTTTGTCGCGGAAAGGGTTGTCCGATCTCTGGATCTCTATCATCTCTATGAACAAGGGATAGTATTAAAGGGGAATAATATCGTACCTACGATCCGTTCCGCCGTTCCGCGCTTGAACTTATATATAATTGACAACGTAAATTTTTTTTCGTGCTCATTTTAATAATGTCTGAATAAAAAATAACCCACAATTTTAAGAGGGCCGGCAACGCGCTTGTGACTTCCCTGGTGTTGCGGGTGACCATAGGCGACGGTAATTGTTTACCATCAGGAAATCCGTCTGCTCGTTTGCAACCTCAGTTATAAAAAAAAAAACAACGCTGTCATCATGTACCAAACGAACGTTTTCTATTTAGCGCAATGGTTGACTGGTAGAGAATACCTTAAAGCGTTAAGTAACGTGTTTGTATTTTTCTCATATAATTGTGCATTAAACCTTAAATATATAATTTTATTTCGTGTTTTAGTGTTGCATAAAGAAGAACCATAGACAGCATGTATGATTTATGAGTGTCATTATCAACTTTTAATGGTCGTGTCATGTCCTGTCAACAATGTCAATATGACGTTGACATTACGCACAGCGCATTTAACTATTTGTTGCGGTGCACTGGAAAACACAAAAAAATAGAAAAATGTTTCGCTTATCAAAAAACGTAATAACACTGCTCTCAAAAACTGCAAAAATCTCTTCGTCGCAAGATACTGGAATTTTACTGTATACACAAGGAACAATAAAGTTTCTCAGTACAGGTACAATACATTTTTTTCTTATGTTTCTGTGATGCAATACGTCGTGAAATTAATGAAAGTTTTTTTCAGATATTAATGAGAGATATTCTTTAAAACATGAAGAGGTTGGCCGGCCCCTTTACTTTGACGCTCAAGCGACGACACCTGTGGTAAGTGCTAATAACCAACAAAGTTGTTTAAAAACATCAAACCTTGCTTCTTTAACTGTCCCATTTAAAAATCTAGTCGTTTAAACATTTTACATCAACATTATTTGAATGCACGAGGAGGGCGGCCATCAGAGAGGAGTTGCGGCGTGTTGTTAAGCTTGCCACCAACACCGCGATGACCACAACCACTCTGTCAAGAGTGAAACCGACAAAGAAGTATGTGTAATGTGGATTAAATACTTAGTGTGTTCCATTTCAGGATCCACGAGTACTTGATGTGATGATGCCATACTTTGTTGGACAGCATGGCAACCCTCATTCCAGGACACATGCCTATGGTTGGGAGAGTGAAGCTGCTGTGGAAAAGGCTAGAGAACAAGTAGCAAATCTTATTGCAGCTGATCCCAAGGAGATCATATTTACATCGGGAGCAACTGAGTCAAATAATATATCCGTTAAAGGAGTTGCAAGATTTTATGCCCCTAGAAAAAAGCATATTGTTACTACTCAAATTGTAAGTATCCTTTATTTTATGTTTTCTGAAAAGGATTTATAATTTTAGCAATTTATTGGTACAACTAAGTTAACACCATACATGGTTAATAATTAATACACTGACATCATAAACTGTGAAAAAAAAAGAAAATAATATGTGACCTCCAATGGCATAAATAACTCAGCCTATTTATACACTGCTGCACTCAGGTGCACTCTTAAAGCAGGAAAAAAGAAAAGTAGTGGTATGCATATACAGCCTGAATATATAACTGTTCATTCCTTATTTTCAGGAACATAAATGCGTATTGGACTCATGCAGAGCATTGGAAGGGGAGGGCTTTAAGATCACATACCTTCCAGTTGGTCCCAATGGGATTATTAGCCTGAAAGAACTTGAAGCTGCACTTACACCAGAAACTAGTCTTGTCTCAATAATGACTGTTAACAACGAAATAGGTATGTACATTTTTTATACTATCTGTCAACAAATGAATAGGCCCTTAAATTGGACAAAAAACATCCGATGCTGGATGATAAAGATAAAGATAGCCTTTATTACTAGAGATACATTTTGAATTAAAATATAAGTATATAAGTTTTCTTGAGTTTATTTTTATTCTCTAGCTTGTCCATCGACATAGGCCTCCTCTAAGTTTTTCCATTTAGATCTGTCTTGTGCTATTCTAGTCCAAAGTGCTCCAGCCAACTTTTTGATATCATTTTCCCATGTTCGTATCTGTCTGCCCTTCGTATATGCTGGATGAAGCCTCCTCCAAATATTAGGTCTATTATTTTCCCCAAAATAATAGAAGTTAATATATGGAGGCTTTGTCCAGCAGTGGATGTCTTATGGCTGTAATGATGATGATCATGATTAAACAAATATATAACAGGTGTTTAAACACTTTGGCAGACAGTATACCTACAGGTGTTCCATATTACCTATTTATTTTACAAAATTAATACATTACCAATTTATTTTCAATACAACAATGTTGAAATTGTATTGCTATATTATAGCTGTCAAATATTTTAAACAACATATTATTAGAGAGGTTAATATTCACTGGCAGTAATTTTGCTGGATAACCATGGCTTATTTTTACTGATCCACTTCATATTTGATAGACGCATAGTAATATAACTTATTTTTTGTCTGAAAATGTAAATACTATCTATTTGGCAATATTGTAGACACTCTAGCCTTAATGACTAATTATTATTTATATAATTTCAGGTGTAAAACAGCCTATAGCTGAAATTGGGGCTCTGTGTAAAAGCAAGAAGATATTTTTCCACACTGATGCAGCACAGGCATTAGGCAAAATCCCTCTTGATGTTAACAAGATGAATATTGATTTAATGTCAATTTCTGGCCACAAAATTTACGGACCCAAAGGTGTTGGGGCTTTGTATATTCGACGCAGGCCGCGAGTACGAGTAGAGCCCATACAAAGTGGAGGAGGTCAAGAAAGGGGAATGAGAAGTGGTACAGTACCTACGCCTCTTGTTGTTGGACTAGGTAAATGAAACTTATAACATAGTCTTTTAATTCTGTCTTCTACTCTTTTGTATATATCTATATTTTCTGATGCTTTAGGTATAGCAAACTTAAGCCTAGGGGTGCAAGAGTACTAACGGAGCTTAGTTACTGTAAAAATTAATGCCTTATTTCCATCACAGAGAACCCCTTGACAGTTCATTCAAAATTAAATCATTTTCTGCGTGTAAACCTAACCTCAACCAATTATTTTACTTCTAGTTTCCACGAACCTGCATTCATGAATAAAAAATCACTTAATCTATTTCATTAACCTTAGTTTGTTTAATATGTAAAACATTTGTGACTTGGGCGTTTTATATATTTTTTTTTAATTCTATCCTCTCAGAACCTGCTTAGCCAAATACGATTTTGATTTGTCTTAATTGAAATTATAAAAAAAATTGGATCAGTCCAGAACGCGTAACATGGTTGTCATTTTATCGTTTATCGCGCTATCCGTCACTTTCGCACTCACGAACTCGTTGGAGCGTGACAAGTGATCAAAGCCCGACCATATTGGGCAGCAGGACGAAACTAAAAATGAATAAATATTATTATGTATAAATTAATATTTTTTGTATTATTTTAGGTGCAGCCTGTGAACTAGCCGGGCGTGAGATGGCGTATGACCATGCCTGGATGGAGACACTATCACAGAGGTTTCTGGACAAAATTTACTCGAAACTGTCACACGTCATCAGAAATGGGGATCCAGAACAGTCTTATCATGGATGTATCAATTTGTCATTTGCTTATGTTGAAGGTATGTTTAAGTGCCACCAAGTCTTTTAGGATAGGTTATTATTAGTAACAGCATTAAAATGTCTCACTGACCTCTTCAAAAGGAAATTTGCTACAAAATATGTAAGGTTTGATGTAGAGCCCACCTATGAATACTTAATGCAGTTTACTTGTTCGGGCCAACAATTTCTTATAAAATTGTCATAGAATACATAGCCTGACACTTGTCTTAATGGACTTGTCGCTTTGATATATATATGACTCGCTTCTGCCCGGAACTTCGTCTACGTAAGATCCCATGTGACGTATTATCAGTGATAATAAGTCAATTCAGATCTTTGTCAATAAGTGAATTAAGATTTCATGTAAATCCGATCAGCTGTTATTGCCTGATTTGTTATTTTATATTTCTTTTTGTGTATGGAAGTATAAGATGTTTCGTATTTGTTTCCAGGTGAATCTTTGTTAATGGCTCTAAAAGACGTGGCGTTATCTAGCGGCTCGGCGTGCACCTCAGCCTCGTTGGAACCTTCCTATGTGCTGAGAGCTATAGGAACTGATGAGGATTTAGCACACAGTTCAATAAGGTAATCACTGCTTACAAATTATAGTTTAGTTCTGTGTGTTCATAAAATATCAGTCATTTTGCTTAGAAAATTTTAACTGGGTAGAGACTTGGTAGTGCTGTAGCGAACTTAATCAGCACGATCGATACAGATAATGCCACGACCAGGCACAAACTGTATATGTTTTGTGCACTGCTGCCGAGTTTTGTAGTTGAATAGTATAAATAATCAATAAATTTAAGCGTGGCTTATTCAATGTAATGTTAAATGTATCGTAAAAAAAATATTAAGTGTTAAAAATGTCCCACATGTTACACGTTGTCAATTTTTGAGGGTCAACTTACATGTTCTAAAAGTTTGTATTATCCAATATTTAGAGTTCACGATACAAATATTATGTCTTATGCAAATCTAACTATTTTGACGAGTAACCCTTCCTTCGAACGTAATTATCTAAAATAAAGACGTGACGATAAATATGTAATTTATATACAATCAGGATATATAAACAAAAGTATGGTTTGTTTACAAATCAAGTATTCCCTTCATCGGTACAGGTCGATTCACGAGAGTTGGCACGAATGGATTGAACGAAACTTTCATTGTATGAGTGACACTTGTATCGGTATACAATCGAGCCACTATTTTATTGGTTAATGTGACACACACATAGACATTTTCATTCAGTCATTCATTCCATTCGTGCCAACTCTCGTGAATCGACCTATACGTCAAGGTCAAAGATATAGGTGCGTTCAAAGTGTCACATTTTGTATACATGCACCTTACTTTCTTACTATTCTTGTACATGTACACTTCTTTTGGAACTTTGTTTAAGTCGATATATTTGACCCAGTCTCGACAAACATTTTCTGACAAACAAATGTTTTTCATACACGAATAAATAACATTTATCAGAATGTTTATCTCTTATGTCATAAACCAAACCTCCTGCACATTTGATAAGATAAAGTTAATCAAAAATGTTTTTACAACATATATTGATAAGAAGTTAGCTGTTCCCATTCCCACTTAGTGCCGTAGTGACGTGTGATTGTTTAGTGATCACATCACGCTCGGTAGGTTAGAATCACGTCACGTGGCCGAAAAGCACAATAGTCGGAGAGCTCAGGCACTCCCGTGAAAATCAATGCTCGAAAATTTCGGCCATCTGTATCTTTTACTTCATTTATGGCGTAAATAGAGTGACAGAGGCAATCGTTGCCTTCTGGCCACGTCAAATGGTATACGAGAAGCAACGTAACCTATCGTATTAAACGTGATACTATACCAACTGACTTGGCCATCTCCCCGTCGTGAAGTGTGATAAAACCATTTTGTGTTTTTGTTTTTTTTATATGTTACTTATTCAATTATTAAATTCACAGATTTGGATTAGGAAGATTTACAACAATCGACGAAGTTGATTACACGGCAGAGAAAACGATCAGACACGTCGAGCGCCTTCGAGAAATGAGTCCACTCTGGGAGATGGTACAGGAAGGTGTGGACATCAAAACTATACAGTGGTCTCAACACTAGTTGTACACGTCTCATGTCCATGTTCTGTTAGTTATGCAGTCAAATATTACTAACGATTGATCTATGTGTAGCGATATTCATTTGAGTTGTATAAAGCGCATTTCAAGGGCCTTTGCGTCATATAGTTGGTAACATCCAAAGAACTCGTAAAGTTATATATATTATATAAACTATTTAAATGCTGCCAACTATATGACACTGACGATACAAACGCATCTTTTCGTATATTTGACTATAACTCTTTAACGGACACAAAGGTGTTAGAAATTACGCGATATAAACTTATCACTTTGAAATAAAGTTCACACAATTGCGAGACGTATTACCCTTTGCTTTTCAAGTTATGATTGAAATCTTCGAAAAAAATCTTCTAATCAAAAATCTTAGGAATTTTGTGGAATGATCCTTAAATAAATTGAACATTTAGACTGAAAAGTTTCGTTAGTTTATGACTATGTTTACTCGAGCTCTCTTGAATTTATCTGCACAGAGATTTGACATGCAAGATCTGGATACAGGCTGCTATGAACAAAGATAGTTAACAGAGTGTCCACGTTATTAACTTTGGTTTTGTGAAAATTTATTTGTGACTTAGAGTATATAATGTGAGAAAATGTAGAAAATTCTGGACGCGCTATGTTTATATTTTTGCTAGGTTTTTTTTAGATAGCTGTGATTTTCGATATCTCTCATACTTTGAGGGTCACTAAATAGCTAATGTAATTAATTAACACTATAAAGTTATCACTCATAGAAGTAGTTTAAATAGTAAAGGCACGCTGTATTACACAAAAGAATTGTTTTTATTCCTAAATTTTACTAGTACTTGTATTAACTATACAGACTTAATATGTTATTGCTTATTGCGTTTTCAAGATTTTAATTAGTCAAACAACGCATCCGTTTTTATCAGTTGTGTGTATTGTTATATTAAGTACCTAATATACGACCTATCTATGTCTGTTGTATTCCTCGGAACTTATTCTATTAACTGCATAAAATGCATTGGTAGCACTATGCAAGTCTACTTCGAATACAATTTTACCAAATAAAGAACTCTAAATAATAAAATGATTGTTGTATCTATCATTGATTTAAGTCTATAATGTATATGTTAATAAAATGAAGCTTCATGAGAACTCGTTACTCAGATTTTGATTATTTCAGCCCTGCGTTATTACCTAGTAACAGTAATAACTAAATACATTTAAAATCCTTTTTTCCTTAGATCTTTTTTGTCATTTCAGCCGTAAGATGTACCTACACACACTGCTGGACATAGGTCTCCCCCGAATACAACATGTAATATCTCATTTTGAGTTGTTATAGTCGCTGCGTTTGGCAGGCGAGTTGGCGACCGTTGTTGCCGTTCTGATTCGGACGCTGCCCATGCATCAGTTTTTTCCATTAGTCGCCTCTTACGAATGTATACCTACGTATAATTACTCCCTCCTGAATAAAATGCAGTTTTGCTATCTGCCATTAAAGAATAAAAACGGACTTTCCGAGATACTCAGCATAAAAAATGTAATATGACTGTGAACTTTTTCACTCGTTGCGTGACTGATAAATAAATTATGAAGCCTATGAAAATATTCAATAAACTGCTTTAGTCATGTTCTGATGAAAATCACGGCTAAAGTTCACTCCATGACAATGCTACCGGCAAGAGAATACAATGAGTCATTTGTATTGTGTTCGGTTTACCACGAATTTAAAGTCACATATTGACAGAACAATAATAGCGGTCAAAAGTTGAACTATCATAAAACGTGAGAGTTAAGATTTAAACACATAGACAGTAGTGACACTGTTTGCTGCAAATTTAAGTTTGCAACATGATTACGCACCTACCTACCATAATACGCTAATTGTTCATATATAACGGGACGTTCTGTTGACGAACATTCATTCAATCCCTCCTCTACACGGTGTTTCGTAACGTTTCACTGCCCGTTGCTATTACTATATTCGCGTCTCGTGAGTTGACCGCTGTACAAGCTTCAAAATGGAATACAAATTAACTCCTACGATTGTTGTATTGGTGCTATCAATTTGTTTAGTGCATATTACGATAGCGTTTCCAAGAACGGCGGATAGAAGGGATGAAGTGATACCTTTGGATCAGTCAGTCATAGCAAATTTACCGGAAAAGACTACAGTTACACCTTTTGTACCAGGTAAGCCGAGAAATACACTTATTTGTCGCCTGCGTTGTGTTTATTTACGAGTTATCATTTTTTAAATCAGTTTTACTTAAGGTATTTTCCTTTAACTGTTTCCTTTAATTGTATTAGGATAACTCAAAATTAAACTCAGGCACGTTGAGACAAAGTTAAATATAAAGATGGGAATATTGTTCACCTATGCCTTATAGAGGCGATTTTTTTATTGTTTTACCCAACTTTGGGGAAGTGTTTTGTTTCTCCATTTTTCTGCCGTGCAAAGTGCTGCTGTAAAAATAATATAATAATATTTTTATAATAGAGGTAGGCAAAAAAAATGAAACCGACATTAACAACGAGTACCTATAGACATTATTACACCTGTTATAATATATATTTTATTTCAGTAACCAATAATGGTACTGGGCGCGTAGCCTGCCAATATGAGGACCCCACGGAAGAATCCATCTGCCAGGAGCACTGTATACCGAAAGGATATTCATACGGCCTTTGTGTCAATTTTACTTGCAGTTGCATCTAAATGTAAAAAAACAAACCATGTCTGTGATGTTGCATAATGTGATGAAATACACAGAACAGGAATCTTAGATTTTTAATTAACATTGTTACACGGAAACAACAGAATAGGTTAGTTTTAACTACCTACTTGTGATTCATTGCATTCAGTGAGTTGATATAATAAATTTACATAAGACTGTTTTGTTGCCTTATTTTATGCGTCCTTTTAAGTTGAGGTCAGGAAATGAATAAGCAATTTGTAATGCAGGTTTACTTTATTACTTATTTTTACTATTCGTGAAATGAATAAATCTACTACAAAAAGGTACTCTTATTCGATAGGAAATTTAAATAAGACTTAAACCTACACAATACTTACGTACTACTATTTGAAACCACGTCGAAATTACTTATAAGCAAATAGTTCATATAAAATATAATGTAGGTATATAAGTAATAGGTACCGATATTAAAATTAAATTATTACGTAAATATTACAATGTTTTCTTGTTATTTAGATTTTTCACATAAACTCTTGATGTCGATATGATCTAATGCTGGAATATGAGATTTTGTGTGTAACTTTGGCGTGACGATCATGTCAACTTCCTCTTTAATAAACTTCCAACTTATGTTAATGTCTTCTCGTGTTGTTAGATGAGAACAGACTACGAAACGGATAATATACCTGCCACGGTAAGTTGCCGCTACCATATAAATTTGTTTCTTTTCTGTTAAGTTTTCTAACAATTTACGTGTTGCGCTGTCGCCTTCTTTAAGCCTGAAACAAACCAAGCCCATTGATGGCTCAGGTTCCACCAAAAATCGATCGTCCGCTTGAACTAACTTTGCGAAGTGTTGAGCGAGACTGATCTGGTTTCTGAGGTGCGATCTGATGCCTTCTGCCCCATATATTCTCAAGACAGTCCACAATTTCAATGCCCTGAATCGTCTACCCAGAGGTATCTGCCAGTGACGATAGTCTGGTATTTTAATGTTAGTCTTGACATCGTCTAAATAAATTCGTTGTATGTCGAAAGTGTTTATTAGGTCGTATCCGTTTTTGACCCACATCGCGGAACAATCAAAGTTCACAAGCATCCATTTGTGTGGGTTGAAGTCAAAGGAATCTGCGTATTCAACACCTTCCATCAATACTCTGTATTCGGGGCAAATGAAAGCTGACCCTGCGTAGGCAGCGTCGACGTGTAACCACACATTTGCTTCCTTGCACACCGGTCCCAGTTCATACAAGGGGTCGAAGGCACAGGTTCCGGTCGTGCCGAGATTGGCAATCACGTAACACGGTATTAACCCTTGCGCCCTGTCCTCTTCAAATGCGTTTTTAAGTGTTACCCCGCGCAGCCTTCCATCCGCATCGGATTTTAATAAACGCATTTTCATGGAGCCGAGTAATCCGGATTTTTCAACCGATGAGTTACATTGGTCTGACGTGTAGGCTACCAGCTTAGCGTTGAGTTCACCTTCTTCAAGGCTGGGATCATTTGCCATGAGTCTGTGCACAGTTTTATTTTTGGCAACGAGCAATCCCACTAAAGTTGCTTCACTCGCTGAACCCTGTAAAATGTTATAGATTAAGTATCCAGAAATATTTTTTTTTTAAACTACCTAAACTGTTCGCGAATAGACATAATTGATTACAGCGTATACAAGTGTAAGAACAGTTGAAGTCTATTATAGGAATTTAAGTGAGACCAGCAGTAACGAAAAATTAAAAATCATTTTGAGGCCCTTGATACAAGAAGATATGATAAATAACGATTCTAGTATTTTTAATAACTTTTGAAATGACACACCCGATTCAACTTCATAATGCAATGGGATGCAAGATAAATTTTCAAAATCAAACAAATGCTTCTAACGTAGACTTTAATTTGACTTTAAATACTCAATAAGTATTACCTAATTATAACACGAGAGACAATAGGTTCAGCAGCAGGACGGCATTTGTTTAGAAAAAATATTAACGATATGAAAAAAAAAATTAACCTGTATTTTGCCACATGTACCTGAATCACACCACCGCCAGGGCCGTCAGAGCAATTTAGGAATTCCTCGGGAAGACCTAGTAGCTTGCCCAGCCAATTCATCGTCACCACCTCGAGCTCGGTGCACGCAGGACTTGACATCTGAAAATACGATAATAGTTTAAAATAATATTCCTTGAAAGTTTATTTTATTAAGCTTTTTATTTCTCAAAATAGGTATATACTTTATCAAAACATGTTTAAGGCAGACCCTTATACTTTTTTAAAGACGTATCTAACAACACCTTACACATTCGGGTTAAACGGAATAGAATACCTCCCACTTCACAAGTTCACATGTTAGGAAAGGTGTGGTACCATAAAAAAACGTTTTTTATTTGACGACTTTACTGATTGCGTGATTGAGTAACATTAAACTAAGTTAAAGCTCTCTAGAACTGTTAGAACTAACGTTCACTGAGCACAGTCGGGGACAGAAAGACAAACGTAGCGAAACTAAAAGGGTTCCTAGTTGACTACGGGACCTTAGAAAAGCGGTACTCTACGACAGTAGTAGACTTGTCGAGCGTAGTCTATATTCGTAGTTTGGGTTTGAATTTGCACGTCAGAGAGAAGGAAAGTAATAGGCACTATCGAACAAAGTGATTCATGACCCACCTAGATCGAAAATGAAAAAAAAAAAAAAGATAAAAGATCTTTATTTTTCAATTTAGGCACATTACATGCACTTATGAACGTCAAAAAAAAAAAAATCTACACCGGTTCAAACCCTACACCTCTGACCCGTGAAGATACCGGCAAGAAACGACGGCGGGACTTATTTTTTCAATACAGTGATACATCAAATCTTAAAGTACTTACATAATTATGCGTAGTCCGATAAGAAAACATATCAAACAGTTTATTACAAGATATGAAAATACAAAAATATAAAAGTAAAAATAATAATGTATAAACAAATTCGACTTCACAAAATAGACATATTTTAATATGCTTTCTTATCTGAACTGTGTCATTTACATGAGCTGGCAGTACATACAATTGTTGAATTAATTGCTAGGTGGTTTTGGTAGTTTCTGGTTTGGGCCATGCATGTTTGTCTGTCAAATAATCCTCTACTCTGTAATAGCCCTTAGACATCAAAGACTTTTTTAAGTAATTCTTAAGTACTGGGAAGGGTAATTTTAAGGCATCATCAGGTAACTTGTTATATAAATGAATACATTGCCCATAAAATGATTTATACACTTTACGCACACGACACTTTCTAATAGCAAGCTTATTCTTATTTCTAGTGTTATAGGTATGGATGTCACAATTTTTGGTAAACAACTGAAGGTTTTTAATAACGTACATAATGGTTGAAAATGTCAAATCAATTTAATGACACTTTCAAAAAGTTTGTCGGCTAGGTGGGTCATGAATCACTTTGTTCGATAGTACCTACTAATAATACTTATTATACTCGGGTCGGATCTTGTCCTAGGTCGAATATACTTAGGCTAGGCTATTGTCCCAGATAATGTAGGTAAATTAGATGGCCTGATAATGCGCTTCTTTTAAGTCACATTTTTGGATTTCAAAATTGTCTTACGGGAGTTTTGCTATATTATTATATGAACCATTTTTATATGAATTTACTATATGAATAAACCAACCCAGCTGAATCCAATGACTGCAAGGCTGTCACTTAGCAGCCCTCCAACGATGCCTGGATATGAGACCGCTGTCGGGTAGAATGCATGGAACTGAGGTGAGTGCCAGTGGGTTATCTACAAAATAAGATAAAAAACTTTCTTATACATACACGGCGATATTGTGAAGACTGTAATTACATAAGTAGTAATATAATCTCTAATCGTAGTTATGACATTTTGTCTATGTTAACCAAAAGCAAAAAGTGAAATAGTTAAATAAGGTTCTATTCATAAAACTAAAGGAATAAGGGCGCAAATTTGAACCGGTAGGATAGGTTAGTAGTATTATGTGATAGTAGTAGTATGGTGATTCAATCACTGAATCGTCTTCCTTCAAAAGTTGCTGATTTACCTAATTATTTCAGTGTCTTGATATGTTTGTCTTAGCGGAGGATAAAAGAGCTTGTTACGTAACTTCCGTGGAATTATAACGAAACATTGATCACATTGTACCCAACGGCTAATCCACACATATTGTTTATCGGCTAGGTACCTATATCTACACTAATATTAAAAAGTTTGTGAGTGTGTGAGTGTGTATGTTTGTTATTTCTTCACGTCTGAACGGCTGGAGAGATTTTAATAAAATTTGGTATGGAGTTTGTTGACACCCTGGATTAACACAGGTAACACCGCGGGGCACAGCTAGTCATTTATAAGTCTTGTAACGGATTAAGATCGTAAGTTTTAAAGCAGTATTTATTAAAAATACAGACGCCGGGCATGATTGCTTCATTGAAATCTTTTAGGACGTCTTTCCAACTTTCTGGGTCTTCGGGCGCGTTTTCCGGCAGCATTTTCAATAAATATCCTGGTTCCACCGAAGGCAGCACATCTCTGTAAAAATAATTAAGATTAGTAAATAATGAAATAATTAAGATTACCTTCCACATAATTCTCAGAAATAAAGGAAAAATCAAGTGCCCCAGGCGAGACTCGAACTCGCGACCCTAGGATACATGCCGACGTGAATGTCGTTTCAGAACGTTTCTACTTAAAAAAATTAAAAGTATTTACCTTTCACATATGTTAAGTTTACCATACCGAAAAAAGGATGACTGAAAAGTAAGCTGATTATGACGTTGTTCAGATAATGGTGTAGGCACGAGTTTTGTTTAAAATTAAATTGCTGATTATAAAATCATTAAAAATCGAATATTTCGAGTTTTCGAAAATCGTTTCGTTTAAACTAACGTTAGATAACATTGATTATTTTATTTATTATCTTACAATAACGGTACAGTTTACGCCAATTACACTCGTAGGTTCATACATAACATCAAATAAATATAGTTTTTGAAACATTTAGACAGTCTCACAGTAGGCTAGGCATTTGGATGTTAGTTTGGACCAGCAGTCTGTCGATTACCTAGGACACCTATGTAATCAGTGAATGGTATATACCATTTAAGTCTATGTTTTATTATTTCCAAAGGTGTGCAAAGGTGGTGTAAAAGGCAGTATAACATATGCTAGCGAAATTATTTATATATTGGGCTTTAACACTTGAACCCCTCATTACGCTCTGTTTACTTTGAATTGTATTCATACCTGTGATAGGTACTGTAAGAAAAACATATTTAAATATAATTGTTTCCACTGGAATTCTTTCTCACTCAACAGCAAAAAAAAATGACACACAATAGAAGGAAAATTGTGTAGGTATCCATCGATGTAGGTATTAGCCTACCACTGCGTACTAATTAACCTGTTTAATGTCAGGTTTGTAGACAATTAGAGGCATAATAAGATAAAATTGTCTGAATCTTTCGTGTCTCGGATGATTAGCACCGAGCGCGAGTGTTGAAATTTATTCAATGAGGTAACGGGTGCCTGGTTTAATATATCCGATATGCAAATTCAACAAAAAATAGCGAAGAAGCCTAAATATTTATTGGTAAATCAACGCAGCTTTTTTGACCATGGACTTGTTAAAAACTACCTCCACCCACCATAAAAACGTAATTTTATATACACACAGTTCTACAATCATTTAAATTTCTAATACTTACCAAAGTCAGAGTAAATAGTAACCCAACAGATCGCTTCAGTAAATGAGAATTTTCAGAAAAAAGTTAACTCAATTAGCCTGAGAAAAAAAATGTCAATTTTGTAACGATAATTAAGCATGAAAATTCTATAAATAGGTATATGATGTACATAGATTTGGTGATCGTTCCACAAACTACAAGTAATATTACAATGCAAAAAAAGGTAAAAAAATAATTCCCATACAGATCTCATGCTTAATCATCGTCACATCGTCACGCTAAAATTGAGTACACTTTTTTCTGATAACTTAAAAATATTGAAATCAAAAAATAATCATATGTAAATGAGATTTGTTGAACCATTAGTAGAATTATCTAAACGTTTAGAAGCAAACATTCTTATAATATCTACTGGTTATATCTACTGTTGACAAATATTTGCTAATCTTAATCAATATGTAATAACGGAAACCTATTAAAGAATTTTAAAGAAGTCCAAATACTCTCACTAGTTAAAAATAGAAAATGTTTTCAAACCAAATCAAAATCTTTTTCAAAATCACACTAAGTGGGATACCCTCAGAATTTTTCAGGTTTTCAGCGCAATCGCAAAGGATCATCTTACCCCATGAGTACTTCTACTCGTAATACTCTTTCCAATTGTTTTTTGTTAATTTAGTTTTCATTTAATTTATATATAGGTACATATTTTTCTTACTTCAGATACTTTACGTTAGATGCACACAAGTTTTCTTTAATACCTCAAAAATACACATGTTAAACTTTTAAAAACAGTTTGCTAAGTTTAAGGTAGGTAAGGTAGTAGGTACTTTTAATACGAATTTAGATGATTTGCGATATGCTTTATTTTTCTATTTGTTTATTTAAATTATATTGCACATACAAAAAAAGTACAAAAGCATTCTTTATAACTACCTATCAGTCAACCATAGGCCCAAACATAAATGCGTTAAAGTGGCTGCAGTGAGAAAATGTGAGTGAACTATTAAATTATTTACTTTTATACTGATTTAAACATCATAGTTAGCACATATATAATTATACATACCTACCCATAGATACCCATATATACCCATAGACAATACAACGTACGTTAATCCAGTAGGGTAGGGGGTAAAGGGGGATATCGAACTAATTGTTACCATAGTTTCAGATTAAGTTTCGAACTAGTACGATTTCTTCTAAGATAAGGTTCCATAGAAAATCAAAACTATAATTTGGTAGTTTTCGGTCTTACCTAAATATATATTATTTTATTATATATTAATAACAATTTACATACGACTGTACGATTCTGTTTTTGTTATAGATATGTAATGTATGTTTTCTGTGTTATGTCAATAAATAGGTAGATCTAGAATATTGTTGTTGAAAAATATGAATCTGTATAAATATTAGAAATATATTGCATTTTGGCAAACTAACGGACGCTGTTGTACTACAGTAAACTAAAGTAGGTATCCATAGCCGTATGCCTAACGAAAAGAAACTATAAAAAAAAAACAACTTTATTAATTATTTAGAAACTGGTAACTTCAAGTTTTATCTACACTAATATTATAAAGGCGAAAGATACGTATAGGTGAAAAACTTTGCTATAGCACCTGGCCCATGTAGTGGTAACGTCTGATCACGCATGTCGGCATTCTATATAAAAAAATTGACTTAAGTTGCATATCAATTATACAACTACATAGACATGGTCCTTCAGCTTAGTTTTTTACCTATATTTTCATACTGCTCCTTGTTGTTCACCTACCTGGTTCGAATAGAGTCGTAATAATCCGCCATGAGATCGATGGCTGCCTTGCCGAACTCCCGAAACTCAGTAGAATTCATTTTTAATCACAAGCACTATCGCCACAATTTCAAATAAAATAATATATTATAATAGCAATATTTAATCAAAATTTTCAATATTTAACCTGCCTTCTAATGCAAGTAAATTTAAAAATTAAAGGTAATCTGTTAAAGTAAGTCGTTATGCCGATCCGATGGGCAAGATTTAATCAACCAAGTTTATTAAGACTTGCCAAGTTGGCGATCTGCGTGACAATGGTGTCTCGATACCCCGAGAGCTGGATTTATATGTGCAGGCGCAAGTAAGCTTTCTACAATGAGATTCGCGAGTTAGTTGGTGTGTACGGCTTGTCTTAAACGTCTTATACCCGTGCACAAATGTCATGATAAAATCTAGATGATGGTGATGAGATGATTACTATGTTCGGTACCGGTAAAAAACTTCGTCCCGGGATTATGAACCAAAAAAAATAACGTTACTTAAAAAAAAAAATTATGACATAGGCGGCAAACGAGCAGACGGATTGCCTGGTGTTAAGCAGTTACCGTCGCCCATGGGCACCCGTAACACCAGGAGAGTCACAAGCGCCAAATAAATAATTATAGAAAATATTATTTGAGTTTGGTGTATTTTTTTATATATTTTTGGAGAAGTACCTTAAGTAGGTATGACTTCTCCTGAACTCACTCCTGATGCAAGAGACGAGAATTAAAACTTACATTACCCACAAGCTATGTAGGTATTTTCATTTTAACTATGTTAGTATTATAAGGAGCGATTATTTGATTGTTTGTTTGCATTTAATAGGATCCGAAACCACTGAACTGATTCGAAAGTCTTTAATCATTAGTATCCTACATTATCCGTTAAAAACAGGTGATATTATTAAAAAAATGCCTATACAGGTGGCCCATTTAGTCCATTTAGATCGCTCATTATGGGAAAATCTGAAACTATAAGACCTACTAAGAGCTGTTCTTAAGAACAATGTCATCGATTTTAGTGACAAGAAAAACTACCTAAAAAAAAAAAATTGTATTGAGTTCGGGAATCGACCCCAGGTAAAAATAAAATTAAAAGATGTTGAATTACAATGCATTTCATTCAAGTTTTATGGTAATTTTTACTGCCTGTGACCTATATGATCCATATCCAAATGGAAATAATTACAACTTTTGTTTTCCAAAACAAAGTGGTTCTTTTTTTTAACTAACTATATATGCAGTTTTTATTGTCCCTAAAATCAATGACATGGTTCCTAGGATCAGCTCATTTGCTGTATGTCATATAGTTCCACATTCCCTTATACAAATATTATAATATCTGTTTGCCTGTCTGTTAGCTCTTCATGCTTAATCCGCTGAACTAACTGGGATGAATATTGGTATGGAGAGAGTTTGAGCTACGAGGAAGGACAGGATATTTTTTATCCCGCAACCATACTTTAAAGACGGGGATGGCTAGATGGCTGGCCGACGAAGTAGTGAGGGGAAAAGCCAGTCGATAATAAAACGTGACAATTTGAAAGTATACACGAAATTCCAAAAATGATAATAATATATAGGAGAGATGATTGATTTTTTCTTGTTTATTTCTTTTTACCTACAAGTTCAAGGGGCAAATAGATACGTCTATATTGATGTTATAACCTCTACCTAATATGTTTAATAAGATGTTATACAAATTATTAAATTTAGTAGTTTCCATCTCCCTGTCCGTATTTACTTTTTGAAGTCGCACGATGGTTAAGTTCCAAATAGGTTTGGAAATTATGTTATTTTGTTAAACTTATATCTAATGGATATATTAGTATTGTGGTCTCGTTTGTGATTTGTTTATCAGTTCATGACGACTACGATGAGTCTGAGTTGAGATAACTAGCAGATTAGTGTTTGAAATAAATATAGATGCTTGATATATTTAGTAAGTCACAATCAAATGATGTTGACATAATATAAAATTACTATCAACTTCTTTGAATTACAAAGTAAACTTTAGTTTGGAGCAAAACCAGAACCGGCGACGCGAGCGGCGAGGTGGACGGACACTCAGCACTCTTAGTGCTTGAAAATGGAGGCCCACGTTCTCCGTAACATGTCGCATGAGCTGTCATTTTCATTTATAAAATAAAACCAGAAAAATCCATTGATTTAAGTAATTGATTTATAACTCTTCTCCTTCTCTTTATCGGCGTATGAATCGGATTTATTGACGCGAGAGGGCAACTTCTGTCCTTTTTAATACCGCGGAATTGAAAGACAAAGAGTCATCATCACACTGTCACTTCCATAAATCCGACACTATGATGCCTTAAAGTTAACGTAAAAATAGTGAAAAGTTCATTGACCAAATCAAATCAAAGTGGGCAATTCTGAAATACATTCGACAACTAACGGTCGTTTGCGCCGGCGCCGCCTCGCGATGCAACTGTCGAAGCGTGGCCGGCGGTCAAGGGCGAACCCGTGCCGGCACCGGTGTCTCGCTACCGATGCGCTCCGGCACTTCTTCATGGAAGCTGTAGCTTCCTTCCTGAGTCCAATATCTTGTAGTATGGTGAACCGAAATGGCCATTTTAATTTTAATTCATAACATCGATCTGTCTATTTATCGAATTTCTAAATAGAAATCGTTCTTTTTCAGGTAAGCACATGTTTATTTCGGTAGCCATGATATAATTAACACGTTGATGGACAGTAAATGACGTCATCTGTCATACACCATAGGAAACAAAAACATACGCGACGCCTATAGGCGTACTGTCCGCCAAAGTGTTAAGTACATATCAACTTCTCTGTTATCGCATAAGTTAAGTCCACCCTTTGAATGTTTATGAAGCCCAGGACAAACGCAGGTTTATTATTTTTTGAGAACATTTAAAACCTCTTCTTTATTTACTGCGAGCATGTAAAAATCAATAATATTTATGTATTATGATTAGCAATGGCCAGCGACAATGCGCGGCACCATTCCCATTTCCACATTTAGCCTTTTAACATTTCCTTTAACAGCTAACAAAATAAACATAAGTTATAGAAATATATTTTCTGTAATTGATTTAAGAAAACATGAATAAATTCAATACGAATCACAAATATTACAATCATGTTAAACAAGCGCCTGTAAAATCTTAAATGTCGTCGAGACTATTAGAAATGAAAATTATTCTGTAAGTACGTATGTCCATTCCACAATCTGATGTTAGGATAACATTATGCTTTTCATTCTTTTTAGATTCGTCTGGTATGGAGACGGGTAAAGCAAACATCGCTGATGTATGGTGAGCTAGTCGGACATGATCTTTTCGTGGATTTAATGTGCGCGAAGAGATGCTGTAACCAATATCATCCTGAAGTATACGACGTACATCGCACATGTTCGTACCATCATCGGCTAATAACATTTCCAAGATCATTCTTCCCGTCGATGAATCTGAAATCGAACATGTAAGTGATTTAAAATAAAAATATAAATGCACTGCACTTATATTGAAATTTTACAATATACTTCTTTCCTCAAACATGCCCTACAATATTGACATTACGAGTATGTTATTCATGTTCCTTACAATAGGCCGCGAAGTATTTCGTTGCTGGTTTGGCTAGACGAGCGTCACAAGAGTTCGTTGAGGTTAACATTGCCGGCCTAGGCCTCCTCCTCTTTTTAAATTGCCATTGAATATTTGTGACCATAGGATATTATAAAAAAATGAGTGGTTTTAATTTTGATTGCCTTAACTCATAATTGACAAGTATGACAAGTTATTTCTCGTTTCGTTCAGAAATTACGTCGTACATACAGCAACACTTTTAGCTGTACATTGGTGGACCTTATTGTATAAGGCATAAGGTCCACCAATGTACAGCTATGAGTGTTGCTGTATGTACATGTTAATATATATTTTTTGTAGTAGGTAGTGTTTTTATACGAGTTCTAAATAGCACGGAATATAAAGTACGTGTTGTTGTATTTTTTGTAGTTTTTTTGTGTTTCTGAAAATAATAGTTTTGAATTCGTGGAGCTTTTTTTAAATTTTATTTTATGGCTTGTTCGAGCAAAGCACTATACATAACTCGATTTGAAAAGGAGTTGTCGGCGTTGTAGCAAACCATGTACTCGGCCGGCAACCCGCCACTTTCCGGCCTCTGTAGTAATGTACTATTGTGAATAAGGTGAATATGTTTTAGATTTGGTTAAGTATCACCATGAGGTAACATACCAATTAGATTGTCGAAAATGTTCATCATGATGGCCGATGCATGCTCAACTAAAGCATATCGTAACGCCTTAACCATCAGCTCATTCCGATGAGGAATCATGAGTGTCGTGTTTCGGTAACAGTCGCACGACTCTCCACAACATCCGGAGCGACAGGAGTCCGTGGGCCAGTTGTGGCTGGCTTGTATCGTATCTAATGGCGAGTCCCAACGAGGTTGTGATGTCACTTTAATGAAAAAATCTCCTTGATCACCTCTAAACCAAATCCAACTATTACCAACTTGAGTGCTCAAACAAATTATTTGCATGAATAATTTGTATTCTAAAACTTCTTGGCCACTTTCTTTTGGCAGCCCAGGCAAATATATTTCCTTATCTATAAGATAAAGACGTTGCACATAAAACCTTGGAATAGTATTGTCTTCAAATATTACAGGAATTGTAGGTTCCGTATCAGTAATGTACATTTTGTATGTACCAGCAGATAAAAATGGCGAGGAGACTAAAACGTCGACTTTGTTAGGCCGGTACAGAGGTCCTGTAACTCTACATTTTCGATGAGGATTGAATGCACCTACTAGCCCATGGAGCACAAATATGATATAGGTATCGAAAATTCTCGTCTTGTTATAACCGTGTACAAGAAGAATAGCATTCTCTTCTTCGACGAAATTAGCTGTATATTTTATAGACACAAACAACTTCTTGTTATTGTCTCCAGAAGCAGCTTTTTCAACGACAAAGTTGTTCCTGTTATTGTTTAGTATGCTACAATTCAGAATCAAAGTTTCTTGTGTTGTAGTACTTATTGCCACATGTCTATTTGAAGTTTTTAATAATGGAGGATTAAATTGGACGTAAGCCTTTGGTTGAAACATGGGCAAAACGACAAATAAGTGAACAGAGAAAAATAGCATTTGCAAGAAATTAGGTTTTATAAAATCTGTACTGGTAATGGGAAAATTAAATTTGAGTAAATTTAATGTCTCTATAATTAAACATGCATTATTTATGATGCTACTTTCTTGTTCTTCTTCATTAACTTCAGAGAAATTTTCAAAAAAGTCCTTTGTAAATGAACAGTAATTCATAATTGCCGATACAGCAGCGATGCCGTCTGATAGATCCGAGGTGATATTAGTCATTATTTTTACTGGTTTATCTCTACCACGTAAGTTGTTATGTTGATTTCGGATTTGCTCATTATACCAACCTGTTAAAATGTCAACAATCTTCCGAGGTTGGGATGTTACGCATACACATTCAAAAAAACAACTGTCCATAATGAAAACTTTATAACACTGTAAAATCAAGTCGACCCAGCTCTGTTTGTTTAATCTTTGAAAAATACTTGCATCAGCTAATAACTCTCGTGTCAACATAATATCCGCATTGCATGTTGGAACAACATATTCTGAATATAAGATAAATTGTTCGTAACTTAACAAAAACTTTGCCTGTAAACCCCATAGTTCAACGCCCCGAGATTTCAACAAATGAATTATTTCTTTGTATGTGTCATGTATCTCTTTAACGTTTTTAAAAGTATCATCGACGCCAGATACTCTGAAAGAAAGAAAAATAAATTTATTTTAACATTGTGTCATTCTGTATTCCTTGTTAATCTAATTTGTTTCGTACACCTTCAGAATATTGTCCGTACTATTCAACATGTTGTTCAGTAATTCAAGTCGTCACAATCACGTTCTTCCTTATTCTAATTTATCGTTTTTAATCCTACTTATTCATTTATTTAAACCTAATAGTACACTTTTAAACGAAAATAAAATATTAATGGCGGGCTCAAACCTAAACATAAGATGTTCGTGTGGTGTATGTTTCCTTATTCGCAGAAATATATTTTACACTTTTAATGCTTTTTGAATTTGTAAATGTTTCCGGTGCTTTTGGCGACTCATTTACCAATAAGCTTAGGTTGCTATTTGTTATCATAAATAAATATTTAAGAAGTGTAACATATTTAAGTACTTACGAAACTCTGTGTATATGTTTCATCAATGGACCAGCAGCTCTTCGGATAAAGTTTAAGAATGAAACATTAATTCCTTTTGTTTTTGTGCCACATATAAGCGATGATGATATAGCATGAAATGTATCAGGTATCACAGGAAACAAATCTCTACGAAATCCTTGTTGGAACATCCACTTCTCGAGAAAGTCCACGCATACGTTCATGTACTCGTAAAGATCCTTTTGGGTTTCCAAAGGAAAATATGGATATGGGTGATCTTCCGGTAGAACCAAAAAGTTAGAGTGTAATGTTAGAGGACAATATGTAAAGCAAAAACTAAGTTCAATATCACAACCGGATCCACAATGATGGCTAACACCCAATATAAAAGTCTTCGATAATTTAGTTTCGCTAAAAATAATAACCTCGACTGTGACAATTGTGTGGATTTTTTGAAGATCTTTTATTTCTTCACAAGCAATAAAATTGGTTGTTACACTGCTCTCTTCTTTAGAAAAGCAATAAAATTCATCTATAGCTGAATCTGCTTCTAACGTGACAGTAAAAGTTCGTCGAATACTAGTGCCTACTTTGCAAGGTGGAAATATTATCCTGTAAGTACTTGGTGTCATAACCGGAGTTTGCTTTCTTCCGGTGAAAGTGAGATTATAATAAGGCAACGTCATTAGTTTATCTAAGTATATTATCGCTGTTGCCACATATTTGCCACGGCCTTTTGGGTGAAATTTTACAGATAATTCGGCATCACGTTCTCTGTCCAATTCAAACTTTATGTGTGTTTCGCTTATCACAGAATTGTCACCCCTTTGTAGGGTCAAACTAAAACTTGGCGCCAGTTTAGCTGTTAATATTGCTACGTACAAATAATATTTCGAAATGTTTGTAATAGTAAACTCAATAACATTTCTTCCATTTGGCTCATAATTCATTTCGAATCTATCAACAGATATTTGTATCCAGGGTACAGTTATTACCCCAACTATTCGACAAAAACTGATATCTTTGTTCAAGCTCTTCAGTTTTACTTTGGGATTATTTTTATATTGCCTGAAAGTATATGGTTATGTTTAAATATACTGTGTTTCATATTTAAAGCATTTTGACCAAAAAAATCAAGTTATTATACTAACTCCTCATGTTCGCCAATGTAATAGCGAAGTTCCGTGCTCGCAGACCTTTGATCCGGCGGACCAAGTAATCCATTAATTTTAAAGGGAATATAAATCTCATATTCGCGACGAAAAATATCATACACTCGTATAAATACAGTCTTAGATTGACCACCATCTATGAAAAATTTAAAGATTCTTTGTTTTTCATATCCTACTGCTACATATACGTTGAAGATATTGTCATCACCTGTGTCTAATACGTCGATAGTTGTTCGTAACGTACTGAGGTTTTGAAAAGTGACTGGTACATATGTTACCATGTTACATGGTATTCGAGCCATGTAGATATTCTTCGGAGAGATTATTATTTTTGGCTCTAAGACATTCCCACTTACAGGCAAAATCAAATTTTCTTTGTTGTTAATTTTGACAAAAATATCAAATGCAAAATCTAAAATACATGCTATTTGAACTGTGATTTCAAATGTAATTATCATCTTAGGTCGTATAGCACCGCTCATTGGTTTTATCTTTAGTCCAGGAATCAAAGGCTCAATCACATAAAAAACTGCAACTTCTCTTGAAGAATTTTCAAGTTTTACTCTTTCGACTGTTTCTAAATTTAAAGCAACATCTTTAAACTGCACAAATGGTTGTAGAAATTTAATTGAAAGTTTTCGTGTCATTACACTTAATTCAACCGGGATTACTTTTTTATCATTTGTAAATAATTCTACTTCATGCACCTTTGATTTTGTAAGTTTACAAGCATATATGACATCGGACATTTTTGAACTGTGACTTGGGATTATACATCTATTAGGAATTATTTCAAAAGGAGTGTCAGAACATATACCTTCCCAGTGAATTTGTACCGGAACATTAAAATAATTAGATATTCTTAATGGTACGGATATGATGAAACTCTCATTGGTGACCATACCAAACTTTAGAATTTTTTCTTGCACCAATACTGTTGGAGTTCCTACTTGAAGTTGGTACGGATGTTTACGATAATATTTATTATCTATCGTGTATTCAAATGTTCTTCGAAGTAAGCCTTCTACAGAGCCTTGTCGAAGGACATCTACTTTTACTTCTGTAAAAGGTAGAAGTTTCAGTTTTAAGTCATGAACTTTGTTTTTTGTATATAGAATGTAGTCATCATCACACAACCTAATGGTAATATCATAATTTGTATTGTTCTTTATGGTCATTTCATGCTCGCCATAAGTATCGAGTCCAACTCTTCCAAAGTCTATGAAAAAAGGCAATATAAAAACATTAAAAACATCATATGTGTTTACACG
Source organism: Grapholita molesta (assembly GCA_022674325.2). NCBI lineage: Eukaryota > Metazoa > Arthropoda > Insecta > Lepidoptera > Tortricidae > Grapholita > Grapholita molesta. The sequence goes on along the minus strand of CP053124.2, from coordinate 12,001,291 downwards.
CATCGGCGACCTTTTACAAAAGTTATATTTCTTGCTATTTGGAACTTTTACTTGTAATAATTCTTCTGAATAACATCTTATAATTCCAGGACACAACTTTTCTTTTGTGCGAACTATTCTTTTTGACGCCTTGCATAATTTCAAAAACTCCTCAGCTTTAGATTTTCGTTTTTGATGACGTTCTATCTCTTCATTCACGTAAGTATATTTAGCTTCAGGTTCGATTATTTTATGCAATGATTCCACAATTACGATCTTTTGCTTTTTAAAAGGAATCACATTTAACTTTAAATTAAGATTATACGTCAAAGTATTTTCGTCTATCGACGACTCAATAAACTCATCATCAGGGTTTTTTATCTTGAAAATACAGGAGTGTTTAAATTGAAAGCACACAGGCTTTATGGAAATTGTTATACGTTTACAAGAGTTTGGATGTATTGTAAAAGTAGCTGGAGTCACTGTAAATCCTGTAGCCTTTATAAAATAAAATTTAGCCGCTATCACGTTTGAATTGTTTCTAATCTGTACATGCCTGGTCACTGCAGTATTCATTGTAACATCTCCAAAATCCACCACATTGGGACAGTTGGATATATCACAGTATTCATATTGGCCGCAAATGTAGTAACGACCTATTTCTGAGTGAAATTCTATATTACAGCATCGAGTGCCATCTATTTGAATCAAGCGGAGGTCAAATATGAGTTTGTTTCCTTTTTTATCCTGTTTTGCCTTTGTAATGCACTCATTGTGTGGATTGAAAGTTATTTTGATGACGGTGTTACTAATTTGCTTGATTTTGTACGCTCTGTGTGATGGAGATAAGTTGCGAGCATCTTCAAACTTCTACAATATAAGCATCACAAAGATAAATAAACTAATAACGTAGGTAACGTAGCAGTAAATGTATGTTTTTTGTGACTATGTTAATAATTAAGCGGTAACTCTTACGTATATGTAACTAATTTATCAATTCTAAAAGAGTTAGAGTTATACGGAACCAAAAAATTGAATCTAATTTATCTATATTAGCATATCGTGTTTGATATGTTTATTTAGGTAGGTACATGACAATAAAAAAGGCTGAAAAATTATAGGTCATAGACCTTACAAAACTTTGTTTAGGGTAATCTATCTATAAGATAGGAAAAATTTAACATGAAATGCTACTTTATTTTCTAATGTAAAGGACTTAAAATACAATCAAGAGGTAAGATTAGGCCCACTGATTAGACTTCAATCAGGTGCTTAGTGGTCTCACTTTACTTATTCAGTGGATTTATATGTATATTGCCCGTGAAATAGTATAACATTGATCCAGAATACAAATTAACTCCTTACCACCATTGAACCGTTGCAGGTCGTTTTAATGTAGGCAGCCGTAGTGAGATCGACGTTCACGTCCAGATCAACAAACGTCGATAACCCCACAAACGAAGTGGGCACCTCGATCACTTGAAACCTTTTGAAAATATTGTCCGGGTGAAACTTGTTACAAGGCGGCCACATATCAGTTTTATGACATTCCGACATTGAAAAAAATTACTTCCTCAACTAATTTAGTACAAAACAGAGTAAATTATATAAAAACAAACAGTAAGTCAGAACTGTTGTTTTTAATTAACCGTCAAACGTAAAAACGTTTGATTATATTACAAAATATGTTTATGTGATATAAATAATCAAAGATTATTATGACATTCAACTTCAATATCGATAGCACCATAGATTGAAACCAAACCACTTATTATTTATTAAATATATACGACTTTATTCCATAGATATTATTCTAGGCCCGTGTACCATAATGACATTTGTAAGACGTAAAAATAGCTAAAATTAATATTGTTATGTCAACGTGTTATGTTGGTTATCCTCGTTGTTTGACATTCATAATATTATGCTTGCATCTCAAATACCAGGAAACATTTAAAAAACTTCAGTATTCAATACTGATCGCTATAATTTCCCAGTTTCCTTTCTTTGCAAGGATGCCAGATGAGTAGAAACGAAGTGCCCTCGCGAACGGGATAACGTGCTGCAGTAATATTGTAGATGGATGTAAGCACCGGGGGTGTGTCGTACGACTCCGCCAAATTAGTTCGGGGCGGGGGAGCTGCCCGCTACCCCGCTAGCCTGGGGGTTTATCAGATTCAGGGGGTAAAAAATGACTTCTCAATGGGAGGTAGTAGGGCGGTGACGAGTAGTTTGCGTCGGCGCCAAGCGAGCGTGGGCGGCACTGCCACGTGGGGCTCTTAAGCGCGCCGGGACGCCCGTCACCGACGCTCCGTTTCGATGCAGTAGTTACCTAGGTTCCAAAACTTCCAAAACAATTGTTTCTGAAACGGAATGCCTTATAGAGTGGAGTTGTGTTTACGAACGTAGTGTATTCATGGAAGGATACGGTGACGTTGAGTGCGTGTCTCGTGAAGGGCAGATGGACGCTTTAGAAGCCATGCACCCGTTGGACCCGCCGCCGCCTGATGTCCTGTTGGCACTCCTTGCAAGAAACAAGGCCCTAGAAGGTGAGACCGGCTAGTGAAATTGAAGGTGCACGCTGCTCTCGTTGAATCTCCTATCGTGATTGGTTGTCATTGTCAAGATATATATGAAAACTCGATGTATTTTCATATTTGACAGATCGACGCTTCGGCGGTTCTTTTAAAGTTCTAACAACAAACACCTGGAACTACAAATCCTATACCTACGTGTTAATATTTCAGGGGTCTTACGTACAGTCACCATCAGATATATCAGAGCTGTGGAGGTGAACAAGAACTTTAGCGCCTTGACGATAGAGGCTTTGTTTCGATATTTGTGACCACCTCCACAGCTCCGATATGTCTGATGGCGACTGTACATAGAACAAATACAATAGTCTTTGGAAAAAACAGGTAACTTTGATGTAACTGGTGACCGAAGCAGTTTTACAGCATTCAAGTGTTATGTATTATTTGGCATACAAGAAAATGATTAAGCCTTTGGTTTATGATTATGAATTAAGAACTATTATGTGTCCATCGTTGGTACCTGTCAGCTTAAAGTGCCCAACATTAGTGGCATCACCCAATTGGTTCTATCAAAGGCATCATACTTTACTTAAGAGACTAGTATGTTTCGAATAAATATCAAACACAATAACGCTGTTTTAATAACACTGGTATATCATAGTCGTTTCTGTTGTGATATAGGTACATATGTACTTAAAGACTTTATTATCCAGTTTAAACCAGTAAGTTGCATCTTAAACCAACGAAAATAAAAGATAGATAACTAAAAGCTGTCCACTAACTGCGCCAGGGTCATTACCAACATAGTTCTTCCTGTTCCTTGTACAACTAGTCCAATCAACGACGCTTCAACTAAGTAATATATTTTACTTAGCTGCTACTTTCACTTCCTTTTACTGTGAACTCAACTAGGGTCAACAATATCATAAAATGTCTTAGGTCTCTTTTCAACCATATTGTTCAGCTCTTTGAACTCTGGACAAAATATTCAATCCTCCAATTACATTACATAGTATTCGTACATACGTATTTATGTTAATATATCTTATGTTCTGGTTAAAGTCAGGAGTCTTAATGTCGAGTAAGGAAAAACAGATATAATTTCATATAATTTTTACTCAGTCAAATAGGGTAAATCGCCAGTAACTGACCACTTTTCAATAACTGGCCAACTTATACTGAAAATGTATTATGTGTACCTATAAATAGAACATACTTACTAATTAAGTTTCAACTACTGGTGGCACTAAAATAAATTCTAAAATTAACTCTAAATAGAGTTAATTTGGAGAGTGGCGAGTTACTAACGAATTACCCAATCGAGTATCTTTTTCAAGCAATATAAGTATTCGTATTAAATATTACATCAATTATTTAGGCCACTAAAATTATCGTAGTCAGTAAAGTATAAACGAATGGCGTGTTAATGTTGGGGTTAACGTCTTTACTGACTGGTCTATTAGACAATGTTTTAAGTAGGCGTTATATTTTTTTAAAACGACTAAATGAATATGGCACAGCCTAAGTGAGCAGTTTGCGTGAATTATAGATATTTTATTTTTGAATCAAAGTTAAGGTCACTAACTGGTTGTATCAATTATTGATAACTTTTTATGGTAAGTATTATTTAAGTCTAACCTACAGGCATATTGCTACAAGTTAAGTGTACCTATATTTTAAAGATACGTCAGTCCACGTTCAGCGAGCAGGTAAACGTACCAGTGTTCACACCCTTCTGTCACGTCTATTGACAATGAATTATTATTGAAAGTGGCATCCATTGACGTTTACATTATAAGTATTATAACCGAGAGATACTAAAATTGTATGTTTAGATAATATACGAGTATCCCATCCCTAATTCTCTGGAATCAACATCTGTGCCAATTGGCTTTCCGGGCAGCCTGAATCTCGTCCTGACAGATAATATTAAATCGCGAATAAAAGACAATTGAACATCGCTGAACTGCTTAGAATATCGATTTCTAGCCTTTTGACCAAAAATTATCTCGCAAAGTTTTACTTTATAGCATCGGCTCACAAAATTATTGATTAATTTTGTGTTAAACAGAATCACCTAATAACAATAATACTAGAAATACTTAAAAAAAGAATCGACGTGCATGTATTCCGGAGTTGTGAGTTCGAGTCTCGGCCGAGGCAAATAATGTTTCCATTTTTCCTTTATTTCTGAGAATTATGGTTCAGATAACGTACGTAGAAAGCCATAATAATGACGCCATAATTAAGTTGGACCCAAGTAACGATCAAAATTAATTTAGAAATAAAGGAAAATTATTTCTCCTCGGGCGAGTTTAATACGAAATTAATTTCTTAATTATCGGTGAATTTTCAACATGTCTTGAGAATACGATGACGTTTAAGTGTTAACATATACATGATAGATGTCGCTAGGTGCTTCCTGAAGGCGCATTGAAAGATATGGTGGAGAAAATCGCAGCCATCGGGTGTGTCTGTTGTAGCTCAGTTCACGAGCATCAGCGATAAGCTGATAGACATATTTTCATTTTTTAAAAGATCATTAAGTTTATACATCAATGAAGTTACATGTAAAAACCAAATTTAGCCCAATTTTGAACTCGACATAACAATATTTGTGTATTAAAAAAATAAAATCGTACTACCTAGTACTAGTACGACAATCAATGTTTTTTTTTTGCTAATACCACGCTTGGCTGGTTTGTAGTACCTGTGATTTTATTTGTTTTAAGTTTTTTTTTTTTGCATTTTTAATACAATTGTAACGGCTATAAAACACAATTCCCTAAGAATACAAAGTTCAGTTGCTTCCAAACAAATATAATAATTCTATCTTGTGACCATCCGATTGAGAAACCCTAAAAATATTCAATGATTATTTTTGAATATTATCAATAATACAAAACTACTTTTAGCATCCCTTTTTAAAAACGATGTTCATATTGTAAGCTACAATTACTGGCCGACACGTGTCGGGGTTTTGAGGCACACGCGGCGGGTTGGTGTGTCCGTGCCTTTATATGGGCACAGTATGGGCTTTCACTGACACATCGGGCTTCGAGTAATCAAGTTAAGTGCTCTTCACAGTTGTAGGAGTGTCGATGAGCGCTTTTTGATTTTAACGCCAGACAAGGTAATGACCGGCTCCTATTATTCCGATAACGTTGCACTTAGTAAATTGTGCGAAACAGTGCCGCGTGAGCTAAGACTATATATGTTTTAATCGAAAAATAAAATTGTCACATACTATAACGTTTCTGATTTGCCCAAAGGTTGGTGGATTTGGTTGGTAGATAATGCGTTGATATAAACCCGCGTTTTGTACTTCTTTTGTGACTTAAAACTTAAATAAATAAATGTAATATTCATTGTTTTAACCCTTAATATTACATAAAAAAAACTTGCGTTTTAGCCTCGGCAAATCTGAATAGTCCTGAAAAAAAAAATTAAAAAAAATACAAAAAGATTGTCAATTGTGTATCACACTGCCAATTGCCTGTTAAACATGGTTCACAAGTATCATTTGCTTAATGCAATTAATAGGTAGAAATCCCAAACGTATAACGATTGATGAGTTTTTTTTTCTTTATATTCATATCAAGTTATACTAAAGGCTTGGGCAGATAGGCGCGTTTTGAAAGCGTGGCGCAGCGGGGCGTGACAGCGGTGTGGCTAATGTAACGAAATAAGGCACACATTCGGACGGCAGCGTCGCGCCCCGCTGCGCCACGCCACAAAACGCGCCCTATGTGACCAAGCCTTAACACCTAGGTACACTCCTATCGTTAAACGGTAATAAACAAAGCCACTAAATCCGTCCTGTAACTTTCCCATATTATAATACCCACTTTATAATATTATTGGTATTTCCGTAACTTCCGTTACGGATACTACATAGTATGTTTCAAACTAGGTATTTATTTATCCATACATATGTATGTAATTCTAAGTATTCATAACACCAGCTCCACGATTACCTAAATGGTTTTTATTAAATTAAATTAAATTTTTATTAAATTGAAGGGTAAAAATTACACAACTTCCTTTGGGTTAGTACCAAACTGCGAACTAGAGTTCGCATGAGATTTGTAGGTTTAATTTCATTAGAACACAGGGATTAACTACCACGTAACGTGGATTACAACGGTTTATCAATACTTTCCCTTAGAAAGAGCCCCTACTAATACAAAATCGTTTCAAAGCCTATGATTACTCGGTTAGGGCGCGCTTAGCCGGCGGCCTGAGGTTATTATTTCACTAAACTACATTGTATGGAAAAGTAATAATTGTTATTGTACTATAATTTGAAATGCGCGTATCAGCCAACAATTGCGTTGGATTATTACGCCGTGGGAATAGTGCTTTTCCAAATTACAATCGATTTCTTCCATATGCATCTACATGTACCAGAAGTTTATTGGGTACCGACCTATTTGTAGCGCGTTAGATAGTCAATTCTAACCTTTTTGTTAATTTAACTACTGTCGACCTGATCAGTATAAAAGCTTGTACAAATACAATAAAACATGTTTTAAAAACCTTATTTTATGAATTGGTTTCTCTAATACAAGTTACAATATTATTGTCATATTCACACAATTTTATTATAAAAGGCGTGAGAAAATGTTGACTCAATAGTAAAACAAGTAATTGGTGAAGAGTCCGGAGACGTCTCCTATTATATTATCACATTAGGACCGGAAGCGGCGCGTGGCGGCGCGTGCGACGCCAATCGCTTCCTTCCGGTTCCTGGCGATGGCACTCACACGTGTTTGTTACCTGAACCGATTTAAACGTGTTATAGGTGTTATCAGTGCACTTATAACACATGTTTTTATTACGCTAGCGGTGTAAATATACGAATACCGACGAATATTTTTGAATGGCAATTTTGCTTTCGCCAGTTCTAAGATCGTAGGAATTCTTTAAAAACTTGTTATTTTTTTTGTCTTATTGGCATATTGGCGTATAAAAGTAATTTATAAGTTGTATTCATAGGCATGAGGGTAAACTTTTGTGTTTGGTTTATCTGCTTGCTGCTTGCAAAGTTAATATTAGCTAATTTTTAATAAGAAGATGTGTCACTTAGTCCACAGAATGCTACACTTATGGGTAATAATTACCCTCGCTCGTATCTGGTCACGCGCATATATCTCAAACATCAACAATTTTTATAGCCAGAGGGTTCGGAGTCATCATCCGCTCGGCAGGGGGCGACATCTGTCGGCTTTCGCCCCTCGGCGCACCTCTGCACACCTGATGGGCTACCGATTACGTCTTGTATTATACCGGTATTGGGAATTACATGAGTTTATAATCTTAGATTACTTAAAAAATTCCATTAACTATAGCAGTCTAATAGTGTTTACATACAATATTACTTGCCTACCGTATAGACTAACTAACACACTCAAATAAGTGTCAATTTGAGTTAAAAAGTTTAGTTTACTTTTGTAGTTATGGGAGATTTTCGCAACTCGACTTCCAAACTTTTATTTAATAGGTATAAAGTTAAGAGCCACTATGGGATAAGTGCGGAACTTATAGATCGATCAATAAAAAAACTGGTGCGTGGTTTGTACATGACGTCAATATTTTCATAAACATCCGTGTCCTATTTTAAATTTACTTGAAACGGCCAGGTATTTCCAGTAGGTATATGTTATGTACAAATGTAAGTCATTAGCAGGTAAGGTGATTGCTGCACTGAGAAAAATGTGGCACTATAAACTTATGTGATTGCACATCTTTTTGACCAATCGTGCTAGCACGTAATGTTACGCTGCCGGCTGTGCACAAAAAAATATGATTCCAACTTGACGTCATCAATTTAGTGACGTCACAAGCTCATTTGCAGCTCGCAATATAAAATATAGTTCAAGGAATCAAAACGTATTGCCTTAAGCAAGAAAACTTATAGTGCACTGCTTATAGTGCATCGCCCTCTTCTAATGTTGGAATTGCAGCACTTGCACGCGTTGCAGCCCGCTTCGGGGAATTGGCAGAAAAATATTTGTCTTCAGCCTGTGGCTGTGCAGCACCGCGGTTGTCGTTATCGTAGTTAACTCCATTTTTTATGTTACCTGAAAAAATCACGATGCAATGTCGAATTTCACCAACAACACCACAACACTAAATAATAATTAACAATACTAACGCTGCTGAAGCTTTTGTTTTATGAGGGCCTTTACTGTCTCTATTTCCTGTGTGTCCATGATATTTTATGATCGTAGTCTGGTCAGTCTGGTACGATTGAAAATACGATTTGAAATAACGCGCACACATTTTGTCCATCGCTAGTAACAACTGGCACGGTGGGCACTATCAAACTTGCTACATAGTTTGAAATATATACTTGCATGGCACAGAACGCCATGGTGCAACTCTTCGAACCATAATTTTCTACGCAAAGAACAATATTTTATGGTGTTTTTGTGACGTCACTAATGTATAGTGCATTGATCACTGTATATTATGATGTTTATTTCACAATTTTATTATGCATAGTGACGTTATGTCTTTTTGGTGCTGTGCACATAATATTGTATACTATGTGCACGGTAAAATATAAGACATTTGTACTTTAAGTTATGGTGAGGTTTCCTGCACAATGAAGTTCAATGTACAGCAGAATAGATTTAGATTCGTGTCACTATTTAAAGTGTTGCGCACTGTTTTATTACTGAAAGACAGTGTATTTAAAATCGTTTGCATAATATTTTATTTCGTCTTCTTCAATCCATTTTTCTCAGTGTGGGTGTCCACTATTGGGCATTAGCATGTCGAACACTAGTACGTTTACCTTACCCAGCTATTACATATTTCAATCATTGTTTTGCAATTTTAGCAACCTGTAAATAATTTAAAAAACATGTAATAGTTAGAAGCTCTATAAGTAGTAGCAAGTTATTCTATCTCCATTTGATTTACAAAGCCATAAACGAAGTCACGTTTCAATTCGTTTAATTTTTCCAGACAAAGAACATTTGTCGAAAAGCCATAATTTTCGGTGGAGCTGTTGTAGGGAGTTCTTTGATTACTTGAATATAAAGGGCTTCTCTGTAAAGCCCGCAGTGATCAGCTTTAGCCCTTTGTTAACGTTTTAATCAATCAGAGCAGCGCGCAGGCTGCGCATGGACTTGGGGATGGTTAGTAGGTATTCGGGTGGGAAATTAATTCGTGAGTTTTGCTCAAATTTCTACTGAAGTTGCTATAATTTTCGATTGCTGTTACGTTTGGATGAAATTGAATTGTATTGGCGAAGTTTTTTTTTTGATGGTATAGTTAATCAAATTTAACTATAGATACAAAATAAAGTCGTTTTATTTACACTATTGACTCAAATGGCTAGGATGATTTTGATGATCCTTGAACTGTTGAATTCGTCTCCTTACGGAAAAGCAGATTAAATATTAGGATAGAAAAAAAAAATTAAGCAAACTATCATTAATACTCTAAAAAAAGACCTATAACATATTTTTTTAACGTTTTATTAAAGAAGGGGTCGAATAACATATGAATGAAAACCAATGGCATATACGATTAAAAATATACATCTAAAACGATGAGCTAAAGCAAAAACAAAGCTGTATAGTACAAATAAGCTTATATATTTAGTTACACTTACAATATGTCACACTCACAATCGAGTTCGAAATAGAAATAGAAAATGAATACAATAGAAAAAAAAACTCATGAAAAGGAAAAATAAGTTATTTCAAATGCCTGTAATTTATTTAAGAACACTTTTAGTGTTTCTGTGTACTATATTATATTTATCACTGTTAAAAATATATAGTTTATAATATGTATACCTACATCTAAGTAAATATGTATAAATAATTAACAATTAAACTACGTAACGTTAAAATATGTAGTCTGGTTAATGATTATTGACCATGCATGTTTTCTCCCTAATAAATTGATATGAAAACAACAGCAGCGCCCGTACGGATACGGGTCTGACGACGGGGTAGCGCGGTAAATTATTATGGTAGCCGGTTTTTATTTCCATTGTTGTTTAAATTCACCGTGGGTGGAAGTCATATAGTTAAAATAGAAATCGGTATTTAGTATTTAGGGACGGTGGTGAGAAATATTATTTTATTTATATTAATGAATTGGCCACTTGCTTTGAAATTTTAAACATTTCGTCAGGTTTGTGACGGAGCGTATAAGTTGATAATATTGAATTTTAATAGTTTTCAAAACATTCAAGGAGAATTTTAACCGATTTGCATATGATTCTTCCTCCTACAGCAATGTGTGTATAATTATGTTCACATGTCGGCGTTCTATATTAAAACTTTGACGTAACTTCCATGTTAATTCTGTGTAGATACAACTACATAGACATCGTCCTTCAGTTAAGTTTTTCACCTATAGAGAGAATTGTTTATAAATCTACATATAAGAATAAGTCTTGCATGGTTTTATCTAGCCCGGTACCGCGAACATCGAAGTTCGTATATTTCGAGCATCTTTCTCTTTTACTCCAATTAAGGCGTCATGAGACAATCGTCCGAAAACGTATATCGTTTTTCGCGATAGCGCCGTTGTAGGTACAGGTTGAGTAGATCTTAAGACATAATACAAGTTATTTTACAACTAAAAGTTTAAAATTATTGTAATATTTGCAGGTCGACCAGTGTTTACCGAAAAATTAAAGAATATAGCTGAATATCATACCGTGGTTGAGCTTGTAAAATCCACCCTGTTATTTCTAAACTAAGCCGGTAAATTCAGGATTATTTGCCCAAATGTCGGCTCACACAATCGCATATATGTCTAAAAGGTTTAGGTAAATATGATGATGATGAAATCCTCTCTTCAAACAACGAACAGCAGAATTTAGAAGCGCAACTAAGACACTATTTCTTCTCTGTCACTATTTTAAACAAGAATTAAAATTCATATCATGATTAATTAATCAATACGTTAAGAGATAATATTAAATTCAACCATCACTCGGCTAATGTCGTAAACCGTTTAATAAAGACGAACAATTCACCTGAACGGCACGTTAAGAGGACATTAAGGAGTCTGCCGACCTCGGCTGCTCATTACGGAGTAGTATTAAAAGCGGGGTCTTCTGCTAGAATATGTATTTTTACGGGCGTTCGGGGCCCTCGTGAATGTTTGATGAGGACAATCTCTGCCGCCCGCCGGCACCTGCGCGCCGCCGTCCAAGATCTTTGCTTGGGGCTGGTACTTGCCGCACTTACCAAGCGTTCGACTCCGGGTATCCAACGTAACGAGATTGGTTGAGGTCAGAAAAAGCGTCGACCAAACATTAACAGACTTGGTATTAACAGGGCAGCTGACATACATATGTAAACCGACAGGACATGAATAGAGCAGGACAACTATGGGCATAAATATATATGTACATATTTTCACCTTATAAAATTGGCATAGGGTAAAAACGTGTATACATTTATAGTGATATCAGTAATATGTAGGTAGTGTTAAAGATCTCTAAATCTATATTTCATTATTTTGTCTCGAAAGCTCGGTAAACGGGAATGTCGACGAGGTTTTTATACTTTTCATATTGTCTCTGGTTTTGTAGTCTATATTTTTGTGATTCTATTGTTTTACAGTTGTCATTATATTTATCAACCACGGTCGCCTTTTAGTTTTTTCAGCCCATTGTTTAAGCTATCGAATTCTCTACAGGGAAGATTCTTCAGAAAAAGAAACGGAAGGTTAAGATTCTGACCTTAAATTACAAATTCTCGTACCAAATCTATATGTATAAAAGGTACCTATGAAGTTTTCAAGTGAACAGTTTAAGAATGGGGAGGGCTCTCTAGGGCTCTACCCCCGGAACTTGTCACTGTCGCATTCCGGAATATTTTATTCGCAACAAAACTTAAGTTTTGACTTGTGGAAGGTTAATCACATCATTTCAATATTCAATACATTTATTGCATTATTACATATATATAACTAGTAACGTATATAAGAGTATATCTACAACGTAGGAAAAATTCTAAATTGTTTGGCACAGCGTCAAACGTACGCGTTTATCGCAAAAAAGAAAACTGTGTTTACGGGACGTAGACGCGACAATAGCATTTCGTTGACCGCAAACGTTAACGCAGCATCTATCGCAAAAAACAACCGAATGCTAGGATTTCTTACCTATGCCCTTACCATGAGTTGTGACATTGACGTTTTCGATAACGAGTATCGAGTTTACTATCTGTGCATCTCGTTCGCACTAAAATAGTACAAGCGAGCTGCACAGATAGTAAACTATATACTCGTTATCGAAAACGTCAATGTCACAACTCATGGTAAGGGTACTATTCTGCAAGGACATGCTCTTGTCACTTTGCTGTCTGTCTCACGTTTTCTATCGAGAAACCCGTTGAGGTATTGTACAGCAATGAATATCAAATGTTCAGGGTTTCTAATGCCAATAAGATCGTATAAATATGCTTCACTTACGGCGCACATTAACACTTACAAGCAAATCAAAACCAATTGTTACAACTTTACATCACATTAGCAAATTGATGTAACTGTAATGAAAGTGATCATTAACTCTAATGGTTGCTTTCATATACCAGAATTTGCTGCAAATGTTGGTGTTGATAAGTATAATAATTGATTGCATCAAAAAGAAGTAAAAGTCAATTTAATGGTATCCTTAATTTTACACTGACATGAAATTTACTTTTTTACAGTTAGTAAATTAACCGCGACAAATTTATACGGGGATTACAATTTTTTTACGGTAAAATAAATTATGACCTATGTTTACAACTATTACATAAAATGGCATGGTAACTTTCATGAAGGTAATTTGAATAAGTTTCCGATATTTCGGCACTGTTGCAAACGGTTATTCCGTGAGGATAGCGCATTCTCGTTTTAAGTAATATAGTTGTAATGTGAACGACCATCTTAGCTTAAAATCTTATATTGACCTACGTTTAACTATGTACTTTAATAACAAGGACCCAACTAATTTAAGATTAGTTGGGCGTTGGTTGGGTTATGAAACGTAAAAAATGATCTTGGATAACTTTAATTTGCTATTAGTTGTTTCACCGTCAAGATCAATGTGCCTCTTTTTATAAGCTCTTTAGTGTTTTAAGGACCTTATATATCTTTAATACCGTGGTAGCATTGGATACAACTCTAATGAATTTATACATATGCGAGTAAGTAAACAAATCCGAAGTTTAAACCAAGAACATATATTATCCGGAACAAAACAAAAGCTTTTTACTTAGCTATTGGCACATATTTATATTGTTATAAATGCAGCGATATTACGTGTAAGTCTACGTGTATTGTGGAGGGCTGGGCTACACGGGAGGGGGAGGTAGACAGGGGGTATTCTGTAATCAAGAAGAGTACCACGCGTCCCTAGGCACCTCCCTCCCCCGCCCGAAACCACCTCGAGGGCAATGCCTCAAACCTCTATTGACTTGCCGCTTGAATAAAGGAATATTTTTTATTTCTTTTGTGGCTTGGAAATTTTGTGGCGAGACCTGGTCTGAACGTGGAAAGAAATTTTATTTTGTAACTCCACATTTACCTGGACTATTTGTTTAACGCATGCGATAAATGTATGTATAATGTTAGATTTTTAGTGCATTGTTTTTAAGTTTTAACGCATTCGTAGGATATTAAGTAACTTTTAAATTAATTATTCTCCTGCTTCGTCAAAAACTTAATTTTTATTCAATATGATTGAAATTAGGCATGTATATGATTACCTCTGACGTTTCGAGAACGACGTGGTTCTCGTGGTTTCGGAGAAAATTAAAAAAAGGCGTCTTGGGAGTCAGAGGTAATTTCTGATATTTAGTTACACTGTTTAGTCCCGACTTAATTATGCATATATTATAATCAATGTAATTGCAATCTATTTAGTTTTTTTTTCATAAATAGGTATCTAAAAAGGCGTACTTGCCAATTATATATTCAAAACATAAAAGGTGCATAAGAAAATTTGGTATCTTATTAAATTATGAATAATGAAGATAAATTAGATCTAAATAGGATTCAACGTTTTAATTTTCCAAAATAAAAACTCAATGACTTGTTTATTTAACAAATCAATCCCCGGTAAAATGCGTTGTAATTCACATTTGTGCTAACAATCGGACTTGTAATGCACCGCCATTGTAGAATAACAAAAGTTAACCTGTCGGCTCGTCGGACTGTGGAATAGAACGATTTTAGGGTTGCGAGGGAAGCAATGACAAGCGCGAGTCCCCACAATACCGACCCGTCGCTTTATATTCGCCGTTGAACTCCCTCTGTCAATCGAAAAACCACCTTAAACCATTGTAATAAAAGCTCCGGAAAATTTGCATGAAATTTTAACACAAGGTTATCTAAACAAAACCCGCCATGTGCGCGTAGAGCTACCGTATGGCGCATAGCGCTGACAGCTTTGCGATTATTGTGAAGAAAATGACTTACTGATTTTATTATATCTTAGTTTGTATTGTATATGTTGACAATAATTGAGATTTAATTGATACGGTCTGTATTATTAAAATGGTCATAGCCCTAACTTTTGTAAGATGAAAAAAAAAATTGGAAATACAGTCTGTGAGAAAAAAGTGAGCTGAGTAAGAACTGAAAAAAAATGGTAGGTAATTTGTTATCATATATTAATATATTATGTATAAAGCTAGTATGGATTCGATGTAACCGATACTTATTTGCAACTATGAGTTATTATTATTCAACTTCCAATGCTTTGTACGTTTTATAAAATGCATAAAAGACTACCTGAGTTACAGGTATGATGCAATCCATAGTGTGTAACTATGCATTATTTGTCCTTTTTATTATGCACCAGAACAAAACAATCTCATAATTTAATCTGTGCCATAAAGTTGCAAATCGTGTGATTAAACGCTAATAGCTAATACCATTAACTGATACATGCAACGAGCCGCGTTTGAATAATTCCACAGTATGGATACAATGTACGGCTTTAGCTAAACGGCTCCATATTTTCAAAATCCCCATAGAGCAATAATATTCAATGAGGCGGGTGAGATGGATGTATTGTGCGTGGTTGCCGGGGAGCAGGACGGAGAACGGAGGGACATTGGATGGCAAATCCTGCAGATTAGCGCGACGAGAGCGACATGTGGCCTCCCGGCACTTAGCGCGCCACCCCGGCGCAATCCTTCACCCTCGGAGAGTATAAACCAACCTGCTGTGAATCCACTTGCCAATGACTTTGCCTTATTAAAAAAAAAGCTAAGTGCAAGATGGAATAAAGTTTTTGTTCTTAATATATGTTATATTAACAAAGGGAAAAAGCCGACGGATGGGCAGCAGCGTCCGTCGAAACCCAATCTACAGCTACTGCGGTCGCCAAACCGCCTGCCAAGCGTGGCGACTATGGCAACTACCCCCAAGATGATACAAGTCATATTTGTGGGAGGCCTATGTCCAGCAGTGGACGATTTACGGCTGAAGTGAGTGAGTGAGTGAGTGAATATATATTTGTCACAACAGTTGAGAAGCATCCTGTCTGTCTTAGCATTCAGTTAAACGCTTTGCTTTCTCATACTTACTAAATTTTTGTTTCGGTCATACCTTGTACAATCATTTTCATATCAGCTTTTTCGATGATATACTTACTTGAGATACTTATTAAGTATCCAAATAATTTGCTTTATTACAGCTATAACTAATAAGCATTTTTTTACCAAACCTAACACCTATGTGTGTTGTATATAAATAAACTTATGTTACCCAAAGATAAATATATAAATGGTATTCAGATAAAACCTAACTTACTGGCATATCAAAATCAAAACTTATATAAAAAGATGCGGGTCATTTCAATGTAATTGAAAAAAGAGTGCAACAATAGCGATAAGTATCAATGAAACTTTAAATGTAACATTTGTCAATGTTCATACGAGTGGGTTGCACAAAAAGTAAAGTTTCAAGTGGTGAGGAGATACTTGTGTAGCGGGATCGCTATTCGATATCGGGACCATCTTATTTGGCACTGACGATGACGTACTCGTAACTATTTTAGAAGTTATGTCCAGTTCGTTTATTTTTTAATATTGTTACATAAGGCGTATAGTATCTTTGATTTATCTTTATACTGGCTTACCGTTTACGAATATTAGTTTACATCATATAAACTCATACAATTTCTATCTTTTGTAGGTGTTGATGCGATAGTAAATTATATCCTGCTTCGAACACGGAGACTGTAAAGGGACTTTACAAGCTTCGGAGGCCGTTAAAGTAGGTACATATTTACGTTTGGCTTCCACATGTGTAATTTTAAATTCAAAACTGTCGTGAAATTTATCAATTGTATTGAAACTTACGTTTTATAGGCCGAGTATACCGTAGCGAAAGGTATTGAGCAATATTCGACATATAAAACGTGCGTTACATAGTTAATATGATTGCATTCTAAAATCTTAATAAAAATAATTACTTGAAACTCTTTGTATCAATATCGTGCTACTAAACACGACATCTCAGATCACAATAAAGTAATATACGGGACAACCTATGTGCCATCACGTGTAAGGTCGGTGCGGGTCACTTCGGCCATTCTTCGCCGCCGAGGCGGAACGGGCTGCGAGCACAGAGCGCGGGCGCAGAGCGCGCCATATGTCGCGAGCATTACCCCGCACCCCGCACCCCGCACAGATTGATGACGATTGACTTGATCGCACATTCAAACGTATTAAGCCATGAAAATGTTATGTGCACTTAAGCAAATGGGTGAAAAATTTCATTTATGAATGGTGTTTATTCATTATTCAAAAGTGGGTCGCTATCAAATTAATAATATTTATGGGGTAGGTAAGTTGTCTATGTTTCCAAACTTCAGTGAGTTTTGTTGCCATATAACAACTTTCGAAGGTAATATAATCGTTATAACTATGGCATAACCGTTAACTTTAACTCCACATACATACTATACCTATGTGATTTTCTTCAAATTCTTTAGAATGTAATCAATAGGGATGTTGACACATATTACATTTTGCAACAAAATTAAGTGAAATTGGTTCACAATGACGAATATAATATCTTATTTGATTTAAAGATATCACGTTTACAAAATTCAAAAAGAACAGCATTTTTAATTTGCGAAATTTCAAAAAACCGTGGTACCCATCAAATTCTCGCGGTTTACTGCAAAATAAATTGTAAGGCAACTATATACATAAACGCAATATTTCGCGGTCTAAATAGCACTTTAATTATTTTGCCATACTTTAGAGAGCGCGGCTAGGAATGAGTGACGTCATACATTCTCATCATTTTGTAAGGAGTGTTTTCGCGGGAAATACGAATGTCAGACTTTGACGCTAATTTCTGTCTTTTGTGTAGTTTTAAGGCCATTACTCCCATACAGACATTTCATCCCTAGATCGAAAGGACTCGATTGATATAATAATAAAAAACAGTCAACTAGCCTATTGAGATAAAACGGTAAATCTGGATTCATAGTATATTTAATATTTATGACTTTTATAAGTGAATGTATATAGGTACCCGTAAGGATAATTTTACTAAAAGAAATAGAAGTAGATTGATTAAAAGAAAGTAGCCCATCCAAGAATGTCTACGAAAAAATATAATTTCATAGTTATAATTTCAAAGCCGTGAATCCGAATAATCTAATTTATTCTTTTAAACGCTATGGTACACATAAACTGAAATAGTGGAGTTGGAACCTACTAAATAAAACCGCCATTTATTAACTCTCACCATTCTAATATACCTTTCAAGACATCTTACGTATTTCGTTACTTTAGTTACTCTGCTTATAAAACTTATAATATCGCAGGTACTTGATTTTTCTAGATTACAATGCACAATGCACCATTTTTATCGATGAGAACGCGCGGAGTGAAATTTTGAAACGGAAAGTAATTGCAGCAGGTCGAGTCACCCGTGTGGCGGGTTTCCACAAAAGCCCATTAAATTATTCTCTCCGGTTAATCGCGAAGGAGATCGTTGGCAGGTCATTGAACCCCCATTTGGTCTTCAATTCACTTCATTAGCTAACTCTCCCTGGGTAAATGTACTCGAGTGTTTGCGATCCGGATCCCGGTGGTAATCGTGGCTTTGTGTAGATGACTGGGAGGTGTTTCAAGTCTGTTTTACTATTATGTTTGGGTTTTTGTTTAACTGAGCAGATTAAGTACTGATGTAGGTATTATTAAAAAAATGTCCTCCATTTGCTTGGATTCGTGTAATATAACTTTGAATAGGTACATTTACTCGCATCGTCAAAGAGAATGTTCTCAAACGTCTTTTTGGGATCGGGTTTACCTTTGGTTATTTCGTAGCTGACTCCTTATTAAATTAACTTGATCTGCATTTGCAACTATGTTGATCTATTTTTTTTAAATATTTGTTTTTGTCTGGGTCATTAAGTGAATACTGTAATATTTGTGCTCACGAATAACAAGTGAGAAGGCATCATACGTGAACACATTGTTTCGTACTTACCAAAAACTAATGTTATTCTTTCTCACAGCAGTAAAAAACGGGAGCCACCGAGAGCTGTCATTCGTTTTGTAGGGTCGTTTTCACCCTTGTTTTACCATCAAAACACTTGGCACAAAAAGTGTAATGGAGTTTGGTAATGACCCCCTCCCGGCGGAGAGCAAATACGAACTGAGTCGACCCGCTGAGAGATGGCACTTTTGTTTTCGTGTTTATTGCTATTTTCATATTAACTCACATTACATGAGACAGATATAATCTTATGATCTATGTCAAATATAGAAATATAGGTTCAATAAGGCATACGTTCGCTAGAGATAATAATAATAAAGCTATACACAGTAACTACAGTAACGTAAAGTATAGAAGTATAGTAATTTTATTACTTACGTTATAGTTAATTTTATGGTAAGATAAGAAACGTATCAAAAGCTACAGCTAAATATTTTAGCGTATTAAGGGAAATACAAACCAACACTCTGCATTTATAAGCTCTTTTCAGCGATTAAAGATAGTACTCCCCTACATTCGAGACAATAGTGGGTTTTAGAGGTCACATACGAATCAAATGTATCACTAATGGCCGGCGGGTATAATTTAGTAATGAAGAAAGGACGTAAGTGTAGTTCGACCCTATTATACGAGGGCTTATTTGAAGTAGCACCTCAGGGTAGCAGAGGACCCTCGCGATTCAATTATCACGGCGGGTTTACACTGATCTGCCGTCATGTTGGTGAAAACGATACTTGTGAGAGATTGGTTTATTGTTTTTTCTCGCGGCTAAAAAGGCACGCGACCTCGTTTTGATACGGGTGGTTGAAAAAAAATATTGCTTATGTTATATATTAGTAAGTAATAGAATAACAGTAAGTAGCTCGTTTGTATTGTATTGAAACATTTGAAAGAACCCTTTGACCAAACTATAAATATGTATAATGTGAAGAGATTTAGATTTATACGCACTTTTTTTAATTTATAGTGTTAACTTATTAAGTCCAAAATACTGAATTACAGTACCACAAATAACCCGAGACGAATGAGTACGTTAATAAATAAATCGGCGAACAGGTGCGTACGAGCGTGCGTGTTGCGAATGCTCCCGAGGTTCGCGAGAAACGTATTGTTTACCAAATTCAATTACAGTCCACCGCAGACCGAATCCTCGGCGTGATTCCACAATAAACCGCGCTAAATCAACCTCAGCTTGTGTGAAAGTTCATTGTTTTTGCGTAAGCCACATAACATTTTTCCTCTGCGCGCAACTCGTGCTAACTTTCATCAGGATGAAAGGTTAAGTGACAATAAGTGACTTATAAGAGGTAAACTTCTGTGTATAATTTATGCAAACAGGTATTTTTAAGTGTAATATAAGTTGAGTTAATACTTAATTTATCTTATTATTCTCTTTTATAGGTCTTATGAAAAATGGCAAAGGTATGTTTGAACGTATGTAGGTATGATAGATCTATGCCTTTGCTTTGTCTATTAGTTGTTTCATAAATATTATAATTATAAATGTGGGTTAAAAGGTCCTTGTAGGGAATCTATGGCTTTTGTCAATTAAGTAATGGATGTCGCTGGTCGCGCCCGATCAATAAGCTGTGGGCTGAAACTACGATATGTATACTATCCATCACTTAACGATAAATATAACTTTAATATAGCAATTGTTTACGCTTAAAAACATTGCTTTTAAATTATGTAGATATAACAATGTATGTAAGTATACAATTTTTTGAATATGGTTATTAAAACAGATATGTCATCATGTACATTCTACGTCAAACTTTTTCAACTTCAAATGTGACAATAACCATTAGCAAATTCGGTGGCTAAAATATGTAGGCAGGAGTAATATACCTACATAAAACATAACATTACAATAAAACTGCATATCTTATATTCGGTATGGTTTTCAGGTATAGCGGTTGGGTTTAGGGACGCGCAGAGAAACTTTATTTGCGTTGATTAGGCTTAACGTCAATCAAATCTGATTTGTTATCGTTTGTTAAAAAAATGTTAGAAGTTGGGAAACCTTTGTTGAGCCCCATGTGCTTATTTTAAGTGTAAATTATAATACTTTGTAGTGTAGGTATAAAGGACCATAACCCTGTACCCATACCCATTTCTACTGTACAGTATATTATACTATACAGTAGAAATGGGGAAAGTGTAGAAGTGGGTGATATTAGACCTAAATTTGAAATACGTTGCATAATAGATAAGTCTCTTCCGTACACGGAACAATGGTGTTCCGGACATTTGGGAGGCATACGCGGAGCCGGATGGAGCCAACGCGCAAAGGCCCTTTCGATTTCGACGATTAAATGAAATTTAAAGGGTACACTAAGTGGATGTTGCTCCTGTCCGTATCATGAGACGCGCACAGAGACAGCACCCGCCATGGTGTAAGGACTATTGAGTTTTAATGGAATGTAGAATGTACTAGGCTATTTGGAGGGGAAAATGGACTAGCTATTGGATAAAAATATAGGCGCTTGTCTAATAAAATGGTACACAACTTATTAGGCATAATAGATAAGTTAATATTAACCTACAAATATAATGTAATCCTAATTGCTAAAAACTATAGTGGCTTAACAAGTAAGAAATTCGAATATCATTATATATATATTAAATATATAGAAGTATATAGGTAAATTATTTGTATTTAAATATCCATGAAATTAATTGTTTAAGGATATTATGTATGTTTCAATTTTGTATTCAAATGTATTATACCCTGTGTTAATTATTTTGCATATTTTAAATGGTAACACGTCAGAGTCCCTATAGTACGAATCGTGATTAACTTAATTCATTTTTTTATCGGGCAACAACATCAACATTAGTATCTCATTAACATAGTCTTATCTTACTTAGCAATAGAATCGTGCGTTATGTTCAGGATGTATGGAAGCCTACTTAATTATGAAAAATCTAGATGTGGCAAAAAGGAACAAGTCCTGTATAACTAGTAAGAAACTTATACCGTTTTTACTAGGACTACATTTATATATTAATCAAGCATTACAAGCGTAGTTAATTATCCACTGATCTGAGTAACAAATGGATGTCGTGTTGTGTAACATTAACCTGTTAATGACGGGCCAGCATATGGCGTAAAGTCACTTATAGTAATTACTACTTTAATAGAAAACAATAGACTTGTTTACTAATACATAGATAATTAGTTTCAGTTATTATGTGATGAGCTACGTAACTATTTATTGCGTATGACTACGGAAATCGCATCATTATTTTAATGTTTTGCTTATTATATTACCGGTGGTTTTATTTCACATTATAATTATATTTGTATGTCTCTTCCGTACACGGAACAATGGTGTACCGGACATTTGGGAGGCGTACGCGGAGCCAGATCGAGCCAACGCGCACAGGCCCTTTCGACAATTTAATGAAATGTAAGGGGTACACTAATTATAATATACACATTATAATTATTATTATTAAATAGACTAGGGTTACTATTCTCTATATTATTTGTAGGAGAGTTTTGTTCAAGGAGGTAATTAAAGTTAAATCGTTTTTTGCACATTAATCGAAGACTCTCGAGTTTGTTCATTCAAGACCCTAACCTGTTATTGTTGTGCAGGAGCACAAAATAATAAAAGTACGTGATACAATAACCGTATGGTTAAAATGGTAGTTATAGGTATTTTATTACCCTTAAGGGATAGCATCATGCTATTGATGAAAAAAATATAGTAACTTAGGAACAATATTACCTACACCAAGTTTGCGGGTAATACGGCCTCTGAAATATATTTGTATAGTAAGAGCAATTTTACTTCTTAATCAATAATTTGACTCCCTATAAATTAAGTCGAATACTTAAAAGGTAAGAGAGAAAATTTTCACGAGTAAAATATTTTTGCTCTTTTCAACTTAAACAAAAATAATCAGTTATTTTCTTTTTTTAAACTCACATGGAAATAAAACTTGAAAAAGAAAGGCACTGCTATCCAAATGAGTGGGGAAAGTGGGACCATAGGAGTTTAAAATGTACCCTTAAAATTAACAAATAAAAAACGCTAAGTACCTATACATGTTTTTATATATTTACACTATCCAGGGTGATTTCGGGGTCGTAGATTAAGAAAGCAAGGCATGACACATAATTAGTAGGTGAAGCTAATTATCTCACTCATTTATTTCTTATCACCAAAAATTATAATTTTTTTTTAACTAGAAAAAAAATGGTTACCTACCTACAATTTAGTCACCCTACTCAATGTGTCGTCTTGTCGCTTCCCATACTGCGTCTTAGGATGACCATGATTTGGTTAGTTTAAAATCATGTATTTTAAAAGATAATTAACGTTGATTTGATCTAATACTGTTGACCATTTACCGAGTCAGAAAAACTTGTTGTGGGTCACGACCCAGAAATCAAACTTTATATTATAAGATTAGCATAGCTTTGCACAATGCAGATAATTATCATTCAATTGTAAAGATTAAGTTATATTCTAGGAAAAAATGTCCAATAGGGAAATTACAGTAACTTTGTAGTAAAAACGAATGCTGAATTACCTAAATTAAAAATTGTTTACCGATTTAAAAGTACATACCAATATGAATACTTAAGTACATACCATGCAGTATAATGATATTAAGCACAGTCATTTTTAATACCTAGCCTAAAAAGATAGGTATATTGTTTAACGTTTGTTGAATTGGTTCAAACTAAAATAGTACCTACAGAGGCCGGGAAGTAATAAGTTGCCGGCCGAATAGAAATAACAAAAAATAATAGTGCTTTTCTTAAACATGCAACGAGATTAATAGTTTTTTTAAAGGTTATTGGCGGAATGTCATATCATAACGAACCAATAAACAAATATTGCTTCATCATATCAGTCGAAGAAAGTCCACTGCTGGACATAGGCCTCCATCAAAGTGATCCACAGCGACCGGTTATGCGCTACCCGCATCCGGTGGATTCCCGCGATGTTTACCATGTCGTCGGACTACCTTGTGGGGGGCCTGGTCACGCTGCGTCTTCAACAACAACTTCTGCGTGGTCACCACTCTTAAATCTTTACGCCCCAACGGCCATCGGCTTAGTGGTAACATATTTACTTATATAAAGTTAATTGGCTTATCAAGTACCTTATGCATGACAAAATGTCACGAATCATGTACCACCTTATACTAATAAATAACATATTCAGAGTATGACTATGAGTCGAGTATTCATAGATACATATATATATATATATATATATATATATATATATATATATATATATAAAGGGCTGCCACAATAGATCATACCTGGTCGATGCGGCGCTAATAATAGCCAAAAGCAAAATAATAATAATAATATATATATATATATATATATATATATATATATATATATATACATATATATATATTATTATTATTATTTTGCTTTTGGGCTATTAATATATATATATATATATATATATATATATATATATACATATATATATATTATTATTATTATTTTGCTTTTGGGCTATTATTAGCGCCGCATCGACCAGGTATGATCTATTGTGGCAGCCCTTTTTATAGTTCATTACTGATTCCCGTTGAGTCCAGAAAGCTCCAGATTCTTTGGGCTGTAATGTTGTGTACCTCTTAAGGTTTCAGTACCTGCCTGCCTAGGTGGATACTTCTTTTATGCATTAGTGGCCCGCAGGAGCAGAGGATGTGCATTGCAGTTTCCTCTGATTCCTGGCAGAACCTGCATGTTGCATCTTGTTTCTTACCCATTAGAAACATATGTTTGTTCAACTTGCAGTGCCCGGTTAGAATTCTCGTAACTGCACAGGCTTTGTGTCTTTTGAGCCCAAGCAGCTCTTTAGTGACATTGTTGTTGAACCCTTGAATTAGAGCTTTCGAGTGAGCGTTGCCTTTGACGGACTTCCACTCTGCGATTGCTCTAGTTCTTTCTAGATTGTTCAGCAGCGAGTAGACCTCCCGTTTGGTGATCCCGCAAAACGGTTCTGGGCCGACCATGGGTGTGTCCGCGCCCTTCCTGGCGAGTTCATCTGCTGCTTCGTTTCCAGTAATGTTGGAGTGTCCTGGTACCCATCTAAGTGTAACTTTGTTGGAGTTAGCCAGAGCGTTTAGGTTATACTTGCAGTTCTGGACAAGTCTAGAGTTGACCTCGAGGGACTCTAGTGCTAACAGTGCAGCTTGACTGTCCGAATTGATGTAGATATGTTGGTTTCTTAGTTTTCTGTCCAGATTGATTTCCGCGCATATGTTGATAGCGAGGACTTCTGCCTGGAAGATTGAGGCCATTTTGCCCATGCTGACGCAAGCTCTGAGCTTAGGTCTCTCTCCATAGATACCACAACCTACTTTTTTACCTTGCTTGGATCCATCCGTATACCAAGTGTGGCTCCCTTTTCGACAGCCATTCGGTTGTTAGCCCATTTGTGTCTCGGCGGCATTTCCCCAGTATACAGTCTGGTGAAGTGACATTCGGTGTGCCTGTCATCAGCCGCCATGCTCAGGGTTTTGTTCTATACCCAGGCTATCATTTTGGTTAACGCTTGAGAGCGCCATTTAGGCCTATTTAGCGTGCATATTCTGTAGACGCACTGCTTTGCCTCCTTATGGACTTGCAGGTGGAGTGGTATGATATTAAGCAGTGCGTCTAGGGCTGCCCAGGTGTCGAGGAGAAGGCCCCTGTTGCTGTTATACAAGCCATTCGTTGCAGGCTGTTCAGGGTATCGATTGTTGTCTTTTGGTTGGCTTTGCTACACCAGACCGCGGGGGCGTAAGTGATGATGGGGCGCACCACCGCTGTGTAGAGCCACATAGCTATTTTGGGTCTTAATCCCCATCTAGCTCCTACCATTCGGCAACATGACCATAAGGCCATTTTGCTTTTGTATAATGTTTTTCAAGTGAGGGTTCCAAGTTAGCTTTTGGTCGAATATAACCCCTAGATACTTGACCTCGCTCGAAAAGGTAAAACATGTCCATTGAGTTGCAGATTTCCGAGTCTTTCGAGATTTCTTTTTTTGGTGAACGGCACTAATACCGTTTTGCTCGGGTTAATAGACAAGTCATTTTCTTTGCACCATTTCAGTATAGTGTTTAGAGCTCCTTGCATCAAGTTTGAGATTGTGTGTAGGCAGGGGCCTTTGATTATAACTACAAGGTCGTCGGCTTAACCCTGTGTGTCGTAATCTTTGTCCCACATGATTGCGAGAAGTTGATCCACTGCGAGGGTCCATAACAGTGGGGATAGGACGCCCCCCTGTGGGCACCCTTTCGTGGTGTAGAATTCATGCTCAATTGCATTGAGGTTCAGGGTTGCTCTTCTGTTTGAGAGCATGCTCTGGACCCATCTAGTCGTGGTTTCATCGACACCCTTTGATTTCATTCCATTAAGGATGGTTTCTGTGGGTGTATTATCGAAAGCACCTTCGACGTCAAGGAATGCACACAGAGCTGTTTGCTTATCCTCTAGGGTTTTTTGCACCTTGTCGACCAGGTCAAGTAGGGCAGTTTCTGTAGATTTTCCCTTTTGGTAAGCATGTTGATTTTGACTAAGCGGTCTTGCCACCAGATAGTGAGCTCTTATGTGTTGATCAATGATTCTTTCCATGGTTTTAAGGAGGAAGGATGTTAGACTGATAGGTCTGAAGGATTTAGGCTGTGAATAGTCCTTTTTCCCTGCTTTTGGTATGAAGCGTACCTTGACACGAGTCCATTTCTCCGGTATGAATCCCAAGACGAAGCTTGCTCGGAATATTTTACCAGGTGCGGGAGGAGGAGGTCCTGACCTTGTTGTAATAATGCAGGAAACACTCCATCATCTCCGGCCGATTTAAATGGTTTGAACTTACTCAAAGCCCATTTAACGTTGTTTGGCCTAAAAATGCTGGTTGCCAAATTCCAGTCGGTGTTGCGTGCCCTGTGGATTTGATGGCTCCTTTGGCCGCACATTTGAATGTCACTGGTGGTGTACGAACCTGGGAAGTGTGTTACTCTGAGCAAGTCAAGAGTTTCCGCTTCTGTGTTTGTAAATGTTCCGTCTGGTCTCCTTAGGAGACCGAGGTAGTTGGTAGGCGTCTTTGATAGTATTCTGTGAATTCTCGCTCCTTTGTGAGTTTGGGCAATTTCATCACAGAACCTACGCCAGGACCGCCTTTTGGCTTTCCTGATCTCTTTGTTATATTCAGTCAGTGCTCTGCCATACCTTTCCCACTCGTTCGGCGTGGCAGAGTGATTGAATATGCGGCGTGTGGTTTTGCGGAGTTTCTCCAGCCTTTTGTTCCACCACGTCGTTGTGTTAGTATAGTTAATTACCTTCAACGGGCAGCTTTGTTTGTAGGCCTCGACCATACCCTCTGTGAGTAGGTCAACTGCCAAGTTGAGAGAGTTTGGTGTTTTTACCTGTTTGTGAATTTCCTTTAGACGAATTTCTAGGTTGGCCCTGTAGGCTTCCCATGAAGTATCTTTAGGGTTTCTCCGCGTGAGTAAGTTCTTGTCTAAACAGTCTGTAACACCAAATATTATATGTTTGTGGTCCGACATTGAGTTTTCGCAGCTGACTTGCCAATTTGTCAGGCATTTAGATACCTTTTCTGTTGCGAATGTTATATCAAGTACTTCTTGCCTTGCTTTAGTAACGAAGGTAGGCGTATTGCCCCTGTTTAGCAGTTGAAGACAATTAGTAAAGATAAAATTAGCGAGTGACTCACCTCTTTTGTTAATTCCAGTGCTCCCCCAGATGGTATGGTGTGCATTGGCGTCGCAACCCACGATGAGTTCTGTCTTTTGTGCCTGAGCGTACTCTACAACCTTAGACAGTTCTTCTGTTGGGTCTTGTTTATCTCCAGGCAAGTAAGCGGAGCAGACTAGTACCTTCTGTGCTCCTCTGCCTCTGAGATCGACGTAGGCAGCTACAACGTCGCTGCAGAGTTCTGTAACAGGTAAGAAGTTAATGCGTCTGTTGAACACCATGCAGGCTCTTGGTTTGGAACCTTTTTCGTGTATCAATACCTTTCCTGCCCTGTTAAGTCCTGCTGCCATGGATTTGTTGTTGATCCATGGTTCTTGTATGAGGGCGATGTCCAGGCCGTTTTCGCCAAAGAGTTTCTCCACGACCGCAGTGGCCGCGATGGCGTGGTGGAGGTTGGCCTGGAGGAATGTCGCCCCCTACACGGTGGTGCGTCTTTACTTGCCGCGGCGTTGGGCACCACCGTGCCCTGGCTGGCGGCCTCTGCTCCCCTACCCCTGGGGCGGAAACTGCCCTATTGCCTCCCCGGTTGGGGAGAAACCGCTGCTGCCCAGCCGATAATCCCGATGGTCCTGGTGTGGGGTTCGGTGCGGATGGCACAGCCCTTTTGGGCCCGGAGGCACCTTACGGGCTGGCGTTTGGGATTGTCTATCCGATGAGGCAGAGGTTTGTGGCTGCGGTGGTGGGATTTGGGGTGCGGCTGTTTCGGACTCTTGGGCCTTTGCAGATCCCTTTAGCCGGAACAGCACCTCGCGGAACCCGAGGTTCACTTTGAGTCCCATCTTCCTGAGGTTCTCCACTGACAGGTCGTCCATGGATAGGGTCACTAGAACCCCCCCTTTCTCGACCTTTGAGTGAAGGATCCTCCAGAACTCTGTGTGAAGCCCCTGGTTCTGCGCATAGATCAGAGATAGAGACTGCTGCACCATGGAGTCATCTATCTCTGGGATGAACACCATCCCTATATTTGGCTTGGGAAGCTCATTTTCCGGTATAACCGAGAGATTGGCTTCCGGCCAAGGCTTGAGGGTTGGTGTTACGTCTTCAAGCCAGGCTTTAGAGCGTTGGTCGCTGCAGGTGATCATCAGCCAGCCTGTCTTGAAGGAGTAGCCCTTAAATTTGGGTCCCTCGTCCATTTTCAGAGTCGCGATCCTCTGCAGGATGGTCTTGCAGACGGACTCCAGTTGCGCGACTGACATCGGGCTGGAGTTCCTGATCCCGACGCGAGTTTGGGCGACGACCGCACTGTAGGGCTGTGTAGCCACTGTAGCTACAGCTTGTTGGGGTTGGTTCGGAGGAGTCTCACTCACCCTTGCGTTACTTTTGGGTGTGTGACCCTTTGGTGAAACCTCCTCCGAGCGGAGCCGCTTGACAGTCGGCCTTTGCTCGGGCTGGGATGGAGTGTGAGAGGCCCCGAACTTGTACCCCATTTTTTTGAGCTCTGCAAAGCTCTTTGCGGCTAGTTGCAGCGCCTCTTCAGGCGCCACTCCCAGGCCTTTAAGAGCTTTGTAGCGCCCTCTTGCAGAGCCCGTCAATTTCTTGGCAGGCATCTGAGTGTTAGGTCGAGAGACCCCGGTTGGGCTGGTTAGGCGGCTAGCGCACTTTTCAGCCGTGTCGGTGTCTTCTACAACCTCCATGGCTTGCTCCGATGTGTGGGCAGAGTTATCCGCGCCTTCCATCAGGGGCAACATTTCCTGGTAAAGGTCTTCCAGGGTACCTTCATTTTTTTCTGTAATAAGGTCCATACAAGTCCCACGAGAAGCTAGGGAAAAAGTGGTCCATTCCAGCAGTGCCCCGCTTGCCGGAATAAGGCAGAGTTACACCTCGAGGTTGCCCGGTATCGAGGGTTATCGCTTACGACTGAGCACCCCCTCAGCCACGCATCTATCGGCACGATTAACACCTTAGATTAGGTTATTAAGAGGACAGCTATATGAACATATGGTAAATACTTAGATATATAAACTTACTTGAATTTAATAACATCCGGCGGTTGGGGGTGCCACATCACTGGTAGGAGCGTAGCCCGCGCCAGATGCCGCCCTCATACTTAGCTACTAGTGGTCAGGGGTAGAGTGCAAAAAGTGCAACGCCCATTATCAACCACTAGCAATGCCCAGGGAGTACGGTCAACCACTGGTTGGCTCCGTCCTGGTCCGCGGCGGCAGATCAGGGAGGACGGAGACGTGTATGATGGACTTGAGGTGCAGGCCAATATATCAGCTTCGCATACCTGAGAGTACCTACCCCTCTAACCCCCTATATATATATATACATATATATATTTATATACATATATATATTTATATACATATATATATATATATTTATATATATGCGAATATTTGTTCAAGGCTTTGCCAATCTAATTTACTTACCCACATAAATTATGTTGCAAATATTTGTTACTGTATAAGATTTTTCTAAACATCCGTCAAAGAGAACTTTAAAGTATCTACATCTACACATCTGCTGACAGGAGTGCGATTTTTGAATCTCACCAAGTGACTAATTCTCACCGATGTGAGTGATTTCCGAAAGTTCGTATTTTTGAAACTCATCGGTGACTTACATTTGTCATACCTATGATATCGATTTACGAGTGCCCCTACCCACTCGTAATTGAAATCACCATGCGATTGTTTTTGACAGTTGATGTATGTGACATCTGCCAAAAGTGCCAAAGTAAAAAAAATCACAACTTTAATTTTCGTTTACATGACACTGACAGATACGCTACGTTTTACGTTTGACCAATTTGATGAATCTATTTCAAGTTATAGTATGAGAAAATAAAAACCGGTATCAAGGACAACACTATAACATCTGCGTAAAAAGGAACGTAATGGGAAGATTGTCTCTGACTGACATTGTAACATTTCTGCATGTTGGTAAACACTGTGTGACTTTCAAAAATACGGCTTTTGGAAAATGGTGACATAAAAGTCATCGGTGATAATTTTAGTCACCGGTGACTTTGATATCACCAGTGAGATTCAAAAATCGTACTCCTGAACATTGTCTCATCTTGCATAAAAGTTATCATTTATACTAAATTTAAATGAAGAAAATAATGCCTGTGTCGGTTACGATTTTTATCTACACACATATCATAAGCATATTTCACATATTTAATACATAAATAAATATTCTAATCTATTTCTATAGGGTTATTATAGCTTCATCATAACATCGAATTTCATTATGCTGTTCCTGAATGTATTATGGAGAGTTTATAATAAGTATGTATATAAAGCAGTAAATGTAAATATATAATTAGGCCTCAAAATACTCGTTTGATGTAACGCAAAAAACCTATTTTAATACCAGACGACCGGTCTCACCTAGTGGATAGTGATTACTATCGATAGTCGGCACTCGCGTCGATCTTTTCAAAGCCTTGCGTTTATCGTCAAAACAAGTCAAATTCCCTTACCAACTAAGTCCATAGACCGATAATATTATCGGGCTATGGACTCATAAATGTTCGGAAGTTCTGATTGGTCAAGGTTCGCGTGCGTGCGATACGCGATATTATCTTGTACGCGTAAGGGCGCGGCGCCATCTGCCGGGCAGATGCCGCTGACGTCATCCGAAGCCCCTGCCGTGGGGCTTCGCGCACGCGCTGCATCTCCCCAGCTGACCCATCCTGATTTACTCATATCCTTGGGTTTATTACTTCCTGGTACTTGAGTAACCGGGATTCAAGCCTCATAAGACTTTATTTGTCATTCTTAGGTAACTTACCTATCGCAGAAGTTTTTTTGCAGAAGAAAGTAGTCATTTCGAAATATTTAGAAATCATAAAACACTTCATAGTGTACAAAAGTCTCTAGTGTATCTGGTGTATTGTCCAGCCGTTTTGCGCGTTCTAAAATGTTGTTACATATCAGTACGACACCAAAATATTAAAAGCACAAAAGACAATTGTTATCAGAAACTTAAGATAAAGTTTACAGAGTTCGTACAAAATTCAATTGGTTCAGTTGTTTAGTTAGGCCGGTTTGCCTCTAGGATATACCTAAATACCTACAGAATTATAAAGATAAAATGATAATATGAACAAGCTGGGTTTCTGCTTACACCTTTAACACGCAATTCAAACTACGTAGTAATTTACCACACAACACAACACATGCCATCACGTTGGATGTTATCATTACTACTTTAACTAGGGTTACTGGTCTTACTGGAGTCGTAGATTACAAAAATATATCAGACACGCCGCGATCATGAGATCTAAATGATTGAAAAGATGTAAGAGGCAGAATCACGTCGCCCTATAAGTAAAATGTCCCCCCATTCCTGTCAATATTTGAGTACCAGACTAAATTCGTATTTTTTTGTAATGTTTCTCATTTATAAATATTCGAAATATGCAGTTAATGTCTATTCTAAATAATACTTAACTTACATTATAATATATTATAAACGTGCATTATGAATTTATGATTGATGATTGTTGTGTGTAACTTTTGATAAAACAATATTAGCTGATTTTTTGTTCCCATATTCTTATTTTTTTTACTAACAGTGTTATAGTATTTAATCTATGAAAGAACAGATAACGTATCTGCAACAATAACCTTAGTGGATTCACAATAATAGGCAACTGGTGTCAGCACGCGACGCCGCCCGTGCCGCGCAAGGGGTACAAGGGCACGATGATGACTTCAATCGCCACGGTACTTACAGCATGTCGAGGACGCGGTACGTCTAGGTCAGGAGCGGGTATAACAAGCAATTTTATTACATACATACATACATTTACATACATTTCAGCCGTATGAAGTCCACTGCTGGACATAGGCCTCCCACAAATATGACTTGTATGATCTTGGGGGGTAGTTGCCATAGTCGCCACGCTTGGCAGGCGGTTTGGCGACCGCAGTAGCTGTAGATTGGTTTTGACGGACGCTGCTGCCCATCCGTAGGATTTTTCCCTTTGTCGCCTCTTACGACACCCGCGGGAGATGGGTTGGTGCTATTCTAGTCAGCCGGCATCACACGGCCAATTTTATTACACTTCTGCGTAATCTGTGGCAATAATATATTAGTCAGAACTAAGTTATAGGATGAGTAAGATATACGTACCAATTAATTAAATATTTTTAAAACTTTAATTAAATTTAATAAATTATGATGTGAATCCAGACCAGTTGACGCGCTTACCAATTATAGCGAGTGGAACCCGACGAAACTTAATTATGTACATATAGATGTTATAAATATAAGTTATTGATTTTAAACATTTTTCAACTTAAAAATGTTTCATTATTTTCGGTCATTTCTACAAAAAAGTGTTACAAAAAATATCTCTATACATCAATTGTTTTTTGTAATCAGCAATTGTGCTTTCTACTTTTTTTTTTGAGTACATTTAGGTACTTACGGACGCTTTTACTCTGTCTGTTTAGGTAGTTAAAAAAGGTAAACAATCTTGACATGTCTTTTATATCTACCCACACAGACAGAGTATAGCATAGATAGTTTATCTAGGATAACTGTAACATGTAACAAACAAATGAAACTAAATGCTTAATTTAATAAAAAATGTGTGTTGCCATTATCGAATGAACAGGCTTTTAAGGCAGCATAGCTAAACGCAAAATGGCTCGGACGGCATGCGTATGCGATTCGATTTCAGCTACTGGATACTGTATCCCGTCGCTGTGACTTGCATAAGGGCCGTTTCTTACTGTGGATTTAACTTAACTAGCCTAAGTAATTTCAAACTTCATCATCATTTTAGACGCAAGGAGTCCGCTGCTTAAGATAGGCCTCCCGAAATATGACTTGTATCATCTTGGGGGATAATAGCCATAGTCGCCACGCTTGGCAGGTGGGTTGGTTTCGCAGTAGCGACGGACGCTGCTGCTCATTCGTCGGCTTTTTCCCTATGTCGGCTCTTTCGGGGGGGAATAGCGGCGTAAACTAAAAACTAATTCAAAAATAAATATTAAGATAAATTGCTTTTATTATTTATATGTTAGTATGTTTTGGTAAAATCTTTATAATGCAGATATATTTAAATTTAACCAATTCATGTTAGTTCGGTGACAATGCAATATTATGGTATCGCTGATCTGGTCTGATGCTGGAGGCAGGAGGTAGCAATTTCTAAAATGCACATAATTAACCCGTGGTGTTTGGGCTCGTTAGAATCCTCTCAATGACTAGTTGATGATTGTGCAAAAAAAGTATAGTATATAATAAAAGCTTGTACCAAAAATGACATATTTGAGAAAACCTTATTACGTTCTAAAAAAATATATTTTGTGTACATGAACCTAAATAGTTAAGTGATTATGATATATGACCTAGAAGAAGTATTTGGTTGAGAGTTCTTCTTTTAATGATAAAACCTTTAATGGAATCCCTTCAGAAAACCAATTTTGCTTGGTATTTTACAAGGCTTACGGCAATAAATTAGGCAAACAAATCTCTTAGTAACAATGAAGATATATAAAAATTGTTTAAATTGAATTTTCGAAAGAAGCATAATATGAACCAACCTTTATGTCGCGTAACTCAAGCACGACGCTTTCTTCTTAATGTACCTCATTAACCGACAAAAATGCGTTCGTTAAAAATAACAATGTTTATTTGCTATTGTTAACTCGATTCTCAGAGGCAGAGCACATACAAGCCTTCCCTTTGTCACATAATCGGTGCAAACGAATGAAAGTGTTAAAAAGTCGGGGAATTAAAAATGTTCCCTACATTTCTAACCACATAATCAATACCGTTTAAATCCTCAAAATTATTTTCTAAAAATGTGATAATGATAATGCATTGCTATGCATGGCACTGCTAAACTAATCACAAACCACATAGAAACAAAATATTTTTTGAAAACAATCAAACATGTCTCAGCAAATATGTCTTGAGTCTGACTAACAAGGAAGGGTACCTAACTGTCCTATTCAGATTTGATTTATTTTGATATGTGTATGAGTAAAATAGCGGACGCGTAATGTATTTATTTATCTGCCCAAATTTAAACTGTTAGGAGAAATTGACCTTCGAATTACTGAAAGTTGACAATACTCACTAATTTCCGTAAAGAGATTTGTTCAAGAAATTTTATAATGAATTACTATGTGTTGTATGGATGTTGTAAAAACAAATCCCGGTTGTAGACCCGTTAGTTTTTAGTTGAATGTGTAAAATACGCGAAAGTTGAAAAAGTGAAATCCGTTTTTGTTATTAAATTATCTCTTGACCTAAAATTTATACGTAGTGCGCGAAATTTTAATTTATTTTATTAGGTGTTTTCTAGTTTCCTTAGGTATAATAGAAAATCGAAAAATATAATCAAAAGTAAGAACTATTTTTTTTTTATATATGACTTACTGTGCTCTAATGTTATTGTTTATGTATGTACTTAAGTATAAAACATATTTAATGCAGACATAATTATATATTTTTGAAACTACCCGTAGGGAAACACCGCAAATCATAAGTTAAAAATTACCCGCAAAAATCGCCTGGAGAGTGGAGTTATAATAAATTGAAAAACAAATATATTTGTGCACGTTTATTGTTTGTATTTGCCCGGCAAACAAATTGCCCTAGCCATGGTTACCCCACTCGAGGGTTTGCTGATGGGCAAACATAACTAGATCAAAGAGTAGAAGCGCTTCAAGTAACGAAAATTTTGTAGTAAAAATAAGTCATATTTTTATTGATTCCATTAAGAGGTTTCCATATATGGAACAATGGTGTTCAGGACATTTGGAAGGTGTACGTGGAGCCGAACCCACGCGCAGAGGCACTTTATACATGAAATGTAAAGGGTACAGATATATAGTTATTATTATTTATACAAACATTAACATACATACATTAACTGTACATACATTAACGCAGTCAAATTGTTCATTTTATTTATAACTGGACAAAAATTTTCACAGTCACGAGAACAATTCCCTGGATAATTTTATATGAAGATTCTATTCTTACAAAATAGCTTGTTTTCAATGCCTTTGCGTACCTACGAGCACATAATTGATAGGCAAAAATAACGGATCTATCCCAATGTACTTAATTGCTAACCTTATTGTATTTTCTCATATTTTGTAAGTAAAAATAACTTTATTAAACATTTTTAATTTATTTGCTGACAGTTAACGGAAAAACTAAGTATGTATATACTTTTTGCCTAAGCCATTCTTTAAGAAAAGTGTGTATATATTTACGCCCGTAACTGTACACCACAAACGAAATCGTCTGGTTACGAAGTGGGCACGGTCTGGTTTTCGTTGTTTGCCAAATATATTATATCGTTATTGACACAGCGCGATCATTAATACAGACGAGGGCCCACTTATTAATTTTAATAAGTGGGGTGACTAGCAGTTTGAAGGGGTGACGACAGTACGTTAAGTTTGTTTTATTAGTTTTGATTTTATGGTTTCGTTCTTTATTAAGTTATAAAGCGATATTCTCAAATTATATAATATAGTGTATGTACATACAGATGTTACGAAACGTGTTGTTTTTGCATTTCAAAATGTTTGAAATCCAAAAATCGACTTTCTTTTGATTTCTAAGTTCTGGGTTGATTGTATAATTGTATAATGTTGATTTATAAATACAAAACTAATGAAAGGTGCTCAGATATAGGCAGGGAACGATAATGATAAAGCTCCTCTTCCAGCGAAACATGTCGAGCAATATTCGACTTGGAAAAACGTGAGACTCCCGTGTTAATATAATAAAATAGTAACTATATTTAATACAATTTTCAGATACAAACAACAAACAATAAAACTTAAGAAAAAATAATAATAAAAACTTTAAGAAATGTCTTTTAAATTGGGCCCCGTTGGAATAGTGTCGAGGATGCTGGCATCATTCCCCCGCTGTATTGCGATACTGACCGCGGAAGCTGCAAGCTCTGCGATCACCAATGGATTCGAAGATTTAAACATATTATAATAAATATATCAAAATATGTTAATTTAGAACGTGATATAGGTTCATTTATACGATGTAATATAATTCTATATTTTTGTTAGCTAATTTAATTATTTAACCTTATATAATTATATCAACTTAACTTTGATAAGTTTGTTGTCATTTAAAAATGATCTTAGCTACTATATTTGATATATATTAGGCAGATATTTAAAATAAAGTTGTTACCTACAAGTTAACAAACAGAATACGATTTTTATCCTAGCCTTGAACTTAATGGGACAGAAAGTTTTTATAATTCGACATTGTCATTTGATACAAAGGGTACCCCTACCGAAGCACGAGCGCCACAATGTTGCCATGGCGCGTGCCGCCTGTGGCACATTTCTAAATTGCAATTTAATCTAATTACCGAATAATATAATTTTTCGGTTCAGCCTAATCAGATAACGTAAGCATTATCAAGTTATAGCGCCGTTTTCCAGCGGGCGGGATCGCGAACGGCACTTTGGCGTCAATTATTTATGCGAACGTTACTCTGCCGTTATATTTTATGATGCCCTGTTTAAATGTTAGGATTTGTTGGATGAAAGGTATTGATTTTTTGGATACAATGTCCGTTTTCTGGATAAATGGTCTGCTCCATAATAAAAAAGACCTAAGTACCTAGATCCAGCGTACTTATACCTTATTTATTATGAATTTGAACAAAGTTTTATTCAGATTTACAATAGCCCAATTAATACCACATCTTAGTTTTTCACACACTGATCCATACCTACTAACGGATGTCAGACATAATTAAAATAAGTGTAATATTTTTTACCACGTATTCGATAATGAAAATCTCGTAGTACCGAAAATTGGTATTCACCGGTTGGAAAAATGTGACAACGACATGGACCGTACACTGCTTTATTATATAAGTATTGTGATTAATTATATTTATTATAATTTTTATATGATTATTAAATTAACATTTCTCTTAAAACTTGCCACTTTGTTTATATAGTTTGGTTTTATGTATGAAAATTTTATGTTTTCTCTACTCAAAATATTTCTAATACCTACAATAAGAAAAAATAATGTCTTACTATTTTTTTTTTCCTTTTTACCATCTTCCATATATATTGGCATGTTACGATAACAAAAGAAGGAATTCCAAAAAAATATGGAAAATTTCGAATATTTTTTTTTGTCTATTGTATGTAATTAAAAAAGCTCGTGATTGTGAGTGGGAATAATTTCAAAAGGCATTTGTTATACATTTCTTGTGGAGAAACACACAAATTGTTTTAATTTTGAAAACAAGTGAAATGATATTTATAGAAGGATGTTTTTTTATACAGGTGAAGTCTGTTTTAGTACCTATCCGACTGCTGGCCGCACACTCTGTGTCTACATTATTTTTCTCCACTAGACTCTGTGTTATCTTTCTGAATAGCTACATCAAGTAGGCGTGTCTTTGTTTATGGTTTTAAAAAGTAGTGTTCAGTTTTATGTACTAGCTAATTATTGTAGACAATGGTGTAATTGTTTTGATGTAATAATAACTCTAGCGCCTGCCGAGACACCATGCGCAAAACATACAAATGCTCGCTCTTGTTCTGACTCAGTATATGTCCATAAGTAAATTATCATATTTAGGACACTGGTGCACTTTGCGCAAGTTTGAAAAGGCTTAAGCAGGTATATTAGCCATTTATCATTTACTTATTAAAGGTGAAATATAGATAATAGTAGAGACAATAAAAAAGTATCTATGTCGACGTTGATTTGCAGAATTAAAAAGCTTACTCTTTTCGGTCTAATTGTTTTTAATATTTAAAAAGTCATATAAAATGAAAAAGTTCATGTTAGGGTGACGGCACCAGTAATGGACAAGGAACAAATCAATAACATTAGTGCTTATTTCAAAGGAAGTCAAGTGTAGTGCATTTCTTGGTATGTACATATTCAATTTATAACGTTATGGTTTTTTAATTAAGAACTAATCGTCCAATGTCCATCATTGGTGTCTGCCAGCTTAAAGTGTCCAACATTGGTGCCAAAAACCACTACAGCAACTTTGTCCATAGCTTACTTTTAAATAAGTGAGTTTTGATATTGCAAATGATATTGCCGAATACGAACAAGGGCGAGTTTCAAAAAGTAGCGATTGCAGCGATAAGAGTAATTTCCCAGTAACTGGATACATGGGGCACGCGTCACAGTGTATTTGTCAACAATTCTGGTTTGTCGTCTATTCACATGTATTGATGTTAAACAAATTTATCTTCCCTGCTCCGATGCAGATCTTTACCTAGGGTGATATAAGAATATATTTCGGGATATACGTCTATACATTTTTAGGGTCTAACTTACACAATTCGACCGGGTTCTACAGTTAGCTGAATAACGCCTGTGTTACACATGTTACAGTAAATAGATACGTATTACTTAGATTAAAAAAAAGTGAGATCTTTCATAAGCCTTTCATGAGTCTGCAACCCACAGTCACCATCTCCTTGCATTTCATGGGTCAATGTAGGGTAGATAAATAGTGTTTTTTAATACAGGTGCTCAAAAATGGGTACTTTTCGTAGCTGTTTAACGTGCGGAAAGTTGGATTTCGCGCACTAGTGCTTTTTACTTTTCCAGTTTTTTTTATTTTATTACACTTGTTCCAATTCATGGATTACTAATGGGTGTTAATACTATAAGTCTCCTTTAAACATCTTAATAAACAAATAACCTACTGTTCATGTAAGAATAAGAAATAACATACACATGTCATATTTTATTACTTACCTCTTCATCAATCATCATTGTAACAAGTTTATTTTTAATATTGAAAAACCATTCTTAAAAAGTTGTTAGAATGAAACGGAACAGCTGCCGAAACGCCTGTCAAACAAGAGGCGTTTTTCCTACTGGTTACTGGTTATGTTTCCAAAGGTAGCATTCGATATTGTTTTTATAAATATACACAAATAATAGTAAAAAACGTAGTGTTTAAGTAAAATATTGTATATTTACAAGTATGTATGTATTTTATACATACATTTAAAAACTTTCATGGAAATGGATTAATAGTAATACTTAAAAAATTACACTCTAGTCGAATTTAAGCTAAAAAAGACACCTCTTAATAATGTCAAAAATTGTCACTGCGATAATCGAACTTGTTGTTGAACGAGTAGTTGTTTTTTTATTTTATTTCTTATTTGTTTTTTCGCAACTGTATTAAAAAACGTCGTTCGATACACGCGCGGAAATGTCATTCTTCACTCGGCCCGAGTATCGCCACTCGCCTTCGGCTCGTGGCAAAATATCTCGGGCCTCGTGAAGTAATGACATACTTTCCGCACTAGCATCGAAATGTACTATTACGGATGTGCATAAGTTGTCTTTTCAACAAACCATTTTTTCTACCATTATTCACACAACCACACCAGTTTAAATTTTTCATGACGCAGCACCGACCCCGACGATGATAACGTAATATTGTGATGACGTCAATCCACGGCGTCAATCACATCTGGTGTTGGAGACCGAAGGAAAAGCAGGAGAGATAAGGACTTTGGGACAAAATTATGCAACTTCCTCGATTTTGTCGTTGTAAGAATCGTCTGTATGAATAATAGGTAAATATTAAAAATAAAAGTGTAAAATAGCTTGTTAGATTTATTGACGGAAGACTTTTTTACAATATTGGGTTAGGCATAATTTCAGTAAACAATTTTCGGCTCGGAAGGTTTTAATTCTTATTTGCCCCTTAATTATCTATATTTGATCCTGTTTTGTTTGACTTTACGAACTTATAAGTATCAAGTTTTACACAAAATTAATTAAAAAATAATAGATAAGATATAGCTAGGAGTTTGCTTGCGCAATCCGTGCCAATTGGCGGGACGTAATAAACAACTAATGCCATCAAAAACAAAATTTGTAAAAAAAATCAAGTCTCGCAACTCAGTCCTTCTATCTTAAAAAGTTGTAAGATCCATGTAATACCAAAGTCAGTTGATTTATTCAGTCCCTACTGAAGGATCCTTCTGTCTTAAATTATTATGTAATTAGATAATCTAACAAGATTATAGTGACTACATTAATATTTATTGTATGTTTCAATAAAATAGATTGACTTGGCCATCGCATGAAAACACAATGTTTTGTTTTTGATGACATCTCATTTCTTTTTGTAAATACACCTCCTTTTTTTACAGTACCCTCTATTTATTAAATACAAACAAAGAATTTAGAAAGCCCACTCCGTGTCTTATGAGCTTTTATAGGGCTTATGAGCTATTATATATATATTTTTTGTAGGGCTCTTTTTCTTTTCCTGTTTCTAATGTCTCTATGGGTTTTTTTCGGAGACTTTGATGTTAAAATTTTTGACAAGTCTGGGCGGTAAATACTTCTTAGAGAGTTCACAAGTTGAGAATTCCTACTCCTTAATACTTCCAAAGTCGATATTGATTAGATGTAATGTAACCCGGCCACACTTGTAACTCTCGAATGTGCCACGTAAGCTTGACCTTGTAAATACTAAAGAACCTATAGCCATCAGCGCATTATGGAGACTTAGACCCTGACTTGTGTATAGTTATAGCATATCATATAGGTACATATCGTCACTACTTTGAAAAAATTTCGTATCTGACACAGATGCCTACTCTAAGTTGAAACGTAGTAACTCTGTACTGATCTCTTACATAGTTACGTCATTTTTCTTTTGATTATCAGAATAAGTTACGAGGTTATTTCAAAGTAGTGACGATGTGGGAAAGTGTTCGCGAAAAAATAAGCTCTATATTAATCATTTAAAATTTAGTTTTGACCGACCAAGCTCGTAAACAAGTTCTTTATTAATTGTAATGTATTTTCATCATTATCATTTTCCTAATTATTTTTGTATTTTCCGTATCAACCTTTTAATACAAAGTTTTCTAGATACAAAAACTTCATAAATAACTTTGTAATCCCATAATATGATATGATCTATTACAAAGTTATATATGCAGTTGGTGTATCTAGAAAACTGGTCTGAGAGTGCAAAATAATTTTGTTTTTCCTTGATTAATACACTAAACACTAATTGTATTCAATATTTGAAGCTTCTAATTAAGGCACTTCTAGTAGACATTAGATTTGCCTAGAAGTGCCTTAGATTTTTGATGATCCGCCAGTCCGTGAGTGTCAAAATTAACTTGAATAGTTACATGTAATTTTTGAATACTGGTTCAAATTGAATGTGTTTATACCTGCTTGCTTGGTTATTGGAAATACGGGCTTCTAGTATAACCTAGAACGAAGTTATAGAGGGTCGAAAATGGCAGTGCACCGCTTCGACTAAAGGATGGTACGGCCGTGCCCTTTTTTTTTTGCTCGACTTGGCGGGGGCACTGCCATGCCCCCACATGACATCATCGGTCAAAATAAATATTAGACGCCACTGTACACTGATAAGAAGTACGCGTACATAGTCGTCGTCGGATTGCCATTATCACTATCGGAATGGAAATGAGAATAAGATAAACCATTGTTATCAAAAATTGTTTTCGTCATGACCTTATATGGGACAAGGCCAGTGTTGCCAACTCTGGATTCCATTAAGTGCTAATTACTAGAAAAATTTAGAAAATCGTGCTATAACTAAAAACTATGCTAACAAAATGTTCCAAACAAAATATATCATCCATCAGATTCAAAGAATTATCATTTTTCAATCAATTAAGATTCTACTTAAAATAAATTGTAAATCTCAATTCACACAATACGACCCAAAATCTTTCCTAGTACTATACTATAAGCTATAGAGTGTAGTCAGCAACAGGTATAATGTAAGAAAAATCACAAAACCAGCATATTTAAACTATGCATAGGTAACCAATAATAGCTATGATCGAGTTTCTGACAGTTACATGTAATATTTAACTTGCAGAGGTCACCACAAGAAATCAGACCTCTAATTTGATTAATAAATTACCTATGTTAGACAAGTATATTTAATGTGCCCAGAGAGTTACCTACTTAATTTAAAGTAGAGACTGAGAAGATTGTATTTGTATTAAGTAAGAGAAAATTATACTGTAAAAATCATGGCTAAATCAAACTGCCAAACTGGCCAAACTGTGTAAAATATGCACCAAAAGTGCCAAATTCGCAAGACTACTGTGTGTGCGTCAAGCCCACAGTAGATGAGTAATTGTTTATTCATACGAGACATATTGACAAGGATATTCGCAATGAGTAATATCCTAAAATATCTGATGAAGCGATGAATTGCAAGATAATTCATTAATTATCGAGATAGTGGGTTTTTACTTTAGATAATTAAGGTTTTCACATATTTAGATTAATACCGGATCATGCATTCTAAGCCGATGTTATTGGTTCGTGTTTATAATCCAGTGATAGGTATACTTACGCAGTATCAGCTAGGTAGACCAACAGTCATTACTGGTTTTGGCCAGTGCAGTTTCAAACAACTTAATCTGTATTTCCCCCCGGATTTTTTATGTAATGTACTCGTTACATGAGTATAATTGTTATCAGTATGAGAACTTCTATTAAGTAGTTATTAAATATATTAACAGAGAATAATTATACAGTTTTGCTAAATTTGAATAAAATTATTCAGACGCTTATCTGAAT
The DNA here is from genome assembly GCA_022674325.2 of Grapholita molesta. Taxonomy (NCBI): domain Eukaryota; kingdom Metazoa; phylum Arthropoda; class Insecta; order Lepidoptera; family Tortricidae; genus Grapholita; species Grapholita molesta. Next base: position 11,957,974 of record CP053124.2, on the reverse strand, counting down.
AGTTTTATCCTTTTCTGACATATAGAAAATAAATTAGATGGAAAGGGACTAATAGTAATCTGTCTGTTTTCTTATGGGACTTCGCATAATTATGTACTTTGAGATTTGATGTATCACTGTTTTGAAAGAATAAGTCCCGCCGTAGTTTCTTGCCGGTATCTTCTCGGGTCAGAGGTGTAGGGTTCGAACCGGTGTAGATTTTTCTTTGACCTTCATAATTGCATGTAATATGCCTAAATTTAAAAATAAAGATTTTTAACTTTTTTTCATCAATGTAAAGTTTAGGTTTGACAAAGACTTAGAAATAAATATTTTTGTTAAGTTTATAAAACATAAAAAATATGCACATTATTTGCAACAAAATAATTTAAATTGATGCTCTAGTTATTGAGCTCCTATATGTATAACAGTGCTTAATTTACTAAGTGCGACCGAGTTGGCGCTTGGGTCGAAAACTTTGGTAGTGTATAATTTAAAATTTGAAAAAAATGGGTATCGTTGTGGTTCATCGACAAAGAGCATCATAATATAGGTACACAGGTTCAACATAGATGAAGAAACATATTGTATACACAGTATTGTATACAGGAATACCAAGTTGCGATCGATGCATCAATAATATTCGTAGGGAGACTCGAACTCCGGGAACAATTTTTTTTTTATGACAAAGGTGGCAAACGAGCAGACGGATTGCCTGATGGTAAGCAATTACCGTCGCCCATGGGCACCCGTAACACCAGGGGAGTCACAAGCGCGTTGCCGACCTTTAAGGGGGGTTGGAGCTCTGGGAACCTTACTCACCATCAGGAAGACAACACTACATACCTGAAAGGTAGCAGTGCTATTATGGCTGTGGTCTTCTGTAAGGAGGAGCTACTTCCCCAGTTGGGCTGCCCCAGATTCGTGCGTGATGGTCATCGCTGTGCCCTACCTCTCATTGTTGGACGTAGTTTAAGAACATACCCGGGTCCAATACCCGGGTCAAATTTGGTTATAGTTTAAAACGTTGAGTACGAATTGAATACTGACTGAGAATTTGGAAAACCGACGAGTATCAAATTTTATAGATATAACATGTCTTCTACACAAATTTGTAGTTTTGTACGAATATGAATAAATTGTGGTGGGCAATCTGGGAGATTAAGTCCATCCGTATCAACTCGGCTTAACTGGTAGTGCTTCCCAATTGTTTCCGACTAAAAGCACCGCTGTCGCATCCGATCGCTACATTTGCACGAAGCTCCGTCGGTACAGCACCGCCCTGCTATTCTGCCAAATCAAGCAGGCCGTGGAATTGTGAACCTAAAGAAAATTCTCATAGAGTACTTATAGCGTGTCTCGTGGATAGTACGACAAACCCTCAATTAGCGCGCACGCGCCGATGCCCTAGGGAGCGTACACGCGACCACTCCCTGCAATTTATGAAAATATTGTGTGACTACGTTGCGATTCTCATGTTTGAATAAGAATATTTTAAAAATTTATATTTGGGACATGTGACTGCATAAGTTTCTATTTGCCATTAAATGGAAGTGCAAAGAGCCATAAAAGGCTTAAAACACACAATAACACTTTTAATGGCTAAAAATAAATTGTTTATTTTATTATTTTATCTTATCTTATTTTCACATTTTTAATATACTGTAATATTCAGGTTTAGTATTGAAACTTCGTAAAATAGTTACTTATAACGTTGATATATTGACATTTAGGTAATTGTTACATCTTTTTACTAGTACTCTATTTGAGGGTCAATAGGTACGTATTGCCATGTTAGTTTCAAGAAACAAATCTGAACAAAAGGTTGTCAACATAGAACTAGATAATAAAGATAACATAACGATAGCAAACGAAATAAACGAGCATGCAATGTTTCGCGTTGTACACAAGTAATCAGAAGTTCGTAGCGCTACGTTGTCGGATAAGTTCAGGCGTGGGGCGGAAGAAGTAACGCTAGCGTGATTTATGGGCACATAAAGTCGCAAACGCACGGATGCCCTTGCGCTCACTTGTATAATTTATTGTTCTTGCAACACTAAGCCTCGGTCACGGTTGACCCGCGCCTAGACCAGCCTAACAGATTTATAGTGCTTGTGTTTTTATGGACCTCAACGCTGGAGCCGGTACTTGTTAGTTTTTTTTTTTTTTTATGTGTAACGTAATTTATTGCTTGTGCTAATCATGTTTGTGAAACCTATTTTTGATACGATTAACAATACTTTATTGTTAATTCATAATTAATAATTCATAATAATTTATTTGCTAGAACATGGTTTACAGAAAAGCGGAGCGTACTCATTTTACAAAAACATTTCTAATTATTATAAATGGTAGGTAATTATCATTATACTCGTCATGGTAGTGGTGTGGTGACGATTTAAATAAAAAAAAATGTTGTAGAGGTTAAAATGTAAACCACAATATACCTTACAGAACTACAAAATAACTATGCATACACTTTTGTTTAATGCATAAATGCAAATAAAATCTTGATAGATAGGGGGGTTGATGTCATATTTTTTCCTATGTTTATTGCATTTACTATATTGTATATTTTTGTAATTTGTATTTATTTCTAGTTAAAAGGACACGACTACTAGTAATTTCGTTTAAACTTTGAGATCTTATCTTTATCCCCATCTTTGTTATCCCCACTGTTTAAAGAACTTATAGATAGAGTTTTTATAAGATCTAATATGATAATCAAAAATAATGTACTCAAATTAAAATATTACTAATTGATAATTATTTGCTTTGATAATGTATTTTAATTAGAATTTGCTGTGTTATGTTATGAAATAGTAAAAAAATTGTGTAGACTCACGCCTTTAACACAGTGTCGTATATATTGAATTTCTGAATTATACGAGTAGATGCCTATATGAAATGAAAAATAGTATTAATAATTTGAAATCTTATTAATTAAGGAAGGGGGGTAATTTTAGAGACTCGTGCACTTGACATTGTTAATTTAAATTCTGTCACGTATTTTATATAAGCGTGGATTTTAAAAGCAAAAGCATTCAAATCATTAACGTCTTGCAAAAACATGAATGAAAAACTTATGTAAGATATTATTTTCGACCTTAACCCCCAGGTTCAAAATTCAATTACAAAAAAATTGAGGGGACTCTGGATGATAAGAAAAGCACTCTTAGTTACTAAACAAAATGTTATAGATTTTATTAGTTGGAGTCCAACACACTATCCATTAAATAAATAAACATTGGATAACAATTTATTTATGTTACTAAATAATTAACGGTATTTTTCTTGTGGTTTCAGGTGTTTTACTGATTTCAATCGCGTGTTACTACTAAGCTGTAGCATGAATGGGACTAGACTAATTACATTCTTTGGAGAATTTTCACATTTTGATCTCCTTTCTTTTGTTTCAAATTTATTTTAATTTGATAGTAAATCAATTGATTAAAAAGTCATACGATTAATTAAAAAAATCATCGTCTGTGGTCAATAGTTAATGACTTATGTGATGACTGTATGTGACAACTAAAGTTTTTGTGGTATAGCGTTACGTAAGAGGCGGAGTGGTTTATATTGAAATAAAAAAAAAATAAAAAAATAACACTTAACTTTCGCAATGTCCACAGGAAAAACGACCTAAGTGATCTGTATGATCCAAATACTTTTTATACCATGAGCCGCAGGTTCAATAATCGCAAGGCACTAAATAAGTTATGTTTTAGTAGATGCCGACTAACATTATTTCTACTAACTCTTACAATATTTTTAAATTAACCATATTTAAATATTTGGTGAACTGATAAAAATGCTTCTATTAATGGACGAATTAATATTATTTCATACTTTTGTTTCATAGCTGAAAATTATAATTTAATTTAGTTTATACGTAATTATAAAAAAATACCTTTTCCTAATTTAAACACGTTACTGAATGTGACCTTAAACGGATCCCCACTATTGTTTTTACATCCTGTATAAGCTTTGTGTAATAGGTACCTATAAATATAATTTATTCGTCTATTTGCAACTTCTTAATTTTTTTATTGTTTTATGATACTACTTATTTATGACAAATTAACTTTGAGCAAAGATATTTCCTATAACTAACTGGTCGTGGTCTATTATTTATGAAATAGCTTTATAGATGCGTTATTTAATAAATTAATTTTCTTTTACAACTGGAGGTACTTAACCTCATCACTAGGTCAAATTTATTAAATAAAAAATATAGAACTATTGGGCACCATCGAATTACCTTAGAGCGCCTTATGCCTACCTTTAGTCATTTAAAATCGTTTGTAGTGCCATTTAGAACTAGGTAGGTATCAAGTACCGCAACTCTTGCTGTTGGGACTCTATATAATAGATACTGAGGTTATTGCACCTGATGATTAAGTTTACAACAACGCGGAAAATGGGTTAGAACACTTTCCTGAAATTACCGTAGAAAGATAACCTCCTATATAACGATATGGGTATGCCGAAAAACGAGTATTAAATTTCGTTAATATACTCGCTGATGATAATTATATTGTATGAAAAAACTAGGTGCTTTAAAATAAAGTTGAATGTAAATGTATAAAATTTCTCATAGAAAATTTCTGATAGTATTTGTTTTACTACCTTTAAAAATACAAGAGTATTGCCACGGACACCTGTCTGCGAAGCACTAGAGCAATGGCTTGTATGGAAATGTGCTAAAATTTTTGCAATCGATCGATGGGTGTGCCTGCAACTGGATTGGTCGATGGGCGTGGTGGCTGTTATCGCCGAAAAGGCGGCGGCCAATAGCGTAGAGGTAGCGATAAGAGGGTTGGGGTTGTGAACCCTCAGTGTACCGGTCGCATCGTGACGGGACGGGTGTGCCATGCTGGGTACCATGATGTACCCCGCGGAGGAGGCCGAGATAGAAGACATGCGCGTGCCGCCGATCCAGCTGGAGCATCTGCCTGAAGTGTTCCTGTGTACGTAGTGGCACGTGTTTTGTTTACATTCAGTTCATAGTGTGGTGTCTCCGAATTTATATATTCAATGTAAAGTAAGGTTAGAGTGATGGGTGTGGATCATTAACTGTTTGGAAATGGAAGTAACATGCGGATACTTATGTGAAGCTAGTAGTATGAATAAGTAGGTCAATTAGGGCATTAACATTACATACAGTCGAACATAGAACCATTCTTAAAACCGTTTAAAATGACAAGGATATTATTTTTGGTCTTCATTTCAAAAACTTGCCCCAATTATAGTTAGAAATTCCGTTACTTATAAAACTTATACTAGTGGCAAATAAATCAGTAGTTGTGGTATCTAAAGGAAACTAATAATCTGAGTTTTTTTGAGGTTCTTAGAGCCAAGAATGGCTGGAGATGTTTATTGGAGTGTTTATGACAGAAGACACTACAAGACTTCTAAGAAATAACATGTAGGTACAATAATTTTGAAAAGAGATTCTCATAGTCTAATCACAGGTGGCGTTGGGTTTCGTAACTTTGCCTAGATACTTTCAACAAATTCTGAAAATATTAACAAAACCATATTAGGCATATTTATAAATAAATAAATATTTCGGGACAATCTTACACAAATCGACCTAGTCCTACGCTAAACTAAGTAAGGCTTGTGTTGTATGTACTCGACGTCGATATATATAAATACTTAAATACATAGAAAACACCTATATCTCAGAAACAAATATCTGTGCTCACCACACAAATACATGCCCTGACTGGGATTTGAATCCATAGGCAGGGTCACTACCCACTAGGCCAGACCAGTCGTCATATTTGGTTAAATCGAATGGAACAACAGACAAATGCCTTTGAAAGCTTAACTTTTCTCACACCGACTATGAAGCTTTAAATTCAATGCTCGATTTATGTCACTTTAAAAAATACTGACAATTGAGACAACTTATTAGACGTCATCGTTTTATGCCGAAGTCAGTGTAACAAAAATGCGGTATTATCGTTACCTCGTGTTATGAGTGCGAGTGCTTGGTTTGGCATTTACCGTTTCTTAACACGTTGGTGGACAGTAAATTACGTCATCTGTCACATACCATAGGAAACAAAAACATACGCGACGCCTACAGGCGTACTGTCCGCCAAAGTGTTAAAAATAAAAATAAATAATCGCATAGGGTCCATTTTGTGTTGGACTATTTATAAGTACACTGAAAATATCATTTAACTTGTATGATAAATGATAATAATAAAATTAAGAATGAAAAGTTACATAACAACATACGGTCAAAGACATCCCATTATATGTAGGATGTAAAATCTCTGACTGTAATATTTTCCAAAAAAAATCCAATAATAATAAACCGAAAAGAAACCTTTAACCTACCTGAACTGAAGCACATCATCGGCCGTAAAATATTTACTTTTGAAGTTCTCTGAAGACAAGCGTAGTCTGACATAGCGATAAGTACTTTTAATAATGTTAACTACGCAACCCTAAAATATAATATTTAATCTAAAAGTTAACTTTACATATATATGTATACTACATACACAGTCCCATAAAGTTAATCTAATCCAGTAAAAATCTGGTAAGAATTCCTTAAGTAGGTATATGTATAAGAAAACGGTTCGAATAAGAAAAAGTGTTAGAGACTAGCTGTTTTCCTAAAAATGTAAGCTAGTTTTGATGCTTCATCTTCGTAAGCCTCTACGTACCTACATATATATAGAAGTACCTAAAAGGGTACTAAATACGTTAAGTCGACCGAGATACGCAAAATTTCTAAAACCGTGATTTGGCTGGAAATTGAAAATTCTGTCCAAAACCACTGCTTATATTCGCATAATAAATATTTTAGTCTCGTGGATTGTAGTGATTTGAGGCCAATCTAAAGGGCTGAAGTTATGTGAGGTGTGTACCAGTCCATGCGACGTTTTGCCTTTAACTTTCTGACAAGATAATTGTGGTTGGCGTAGAGACGCTAGTTCCATGGGGTCCCAGCGCGCACAAACTTTTTGCACAAATCGCGAAGCGTCTGGTTGATGTAACTGGCGACCAAAGAGCCGGCGGCTTCCTCGCACAACGTATCAGCATTGCGATACAACGAGGAAATGCCGCCAGCATCCTTGGTACAATGCCTCAAGGGCCTTTTTCAGATTTTATACTGTAACTAGTTAAGTACTTGTAGTTATCATAATACGATTGTAATCTCTGTAAAAAAAAAAACAAGTGAATATATACTTTATAGATGTGTTAGTTATTGAGGAGAAAATAAATAGCCGCATTTTCAAAAATAATTAATATAAAAAAACAAGGGTCAATTATTGTTTTAGCTCTGCTCTCCAGAATAGTTGACTTTTTTCACATTTAACTTAAACGAGATTAGAACTGACGAATTTCAACAAAAAAACTATATGGGATCGATCAAGTTTTATTTTAGTGCTAAGCATCGATTAACATAATTAACATTAACACTTTGACATAACTTTTATGCATTTGTTTTTAATTGTAATGAAAACCTGCATAGTACAATAAATACATATAAGAATGATACTAGACTTTCAAAAACAATTTGCAGAGACTACAACATAGTTACGAATCGAAGAGAGCGATTAAATAGATCCACAAAATATTTAATTTTATATTATGTTTTGTGATGTCTAATGCAGTTAAGAGAGCGTAACTTTTTTTTTGTATACAATGGTATGGTGCAGAAAATATTATTGCACAAATTTCTACATACGCGGATAGACATATTAATAAGTCCATGGTAAACGTCCGTCGCTCATAAATAAATAAACAAAACAAATTGCAGACTTTTTTCTTTATCGTTTGAGTTGCTGGCTTAATGTAATTTAGGAAACTTGGACCCGGGTATGTCCTTAAACTACGTTCAACAATGAGAGGTAGGGCACAGCGATGACCATCACGCTTGAATCTGGGGAAGTACCTCCTCCTTACAGAAGAGCTATAATAGCACATAATATGTAGTGTTGTGTTCCTGATGGTGAGTAAGGTTCCCAGAGCTCCAACCCCCCTTAAAGGCCGGCAACGCGCTTGTGACTCCCCTGGTGTTGCGGGTGCCCATGGGCGATGGTAATTGCTTACAACCAGGTAATCCGTCTGCTCGATTGCCGCCTATGTCATAAAAAAAAACTACCCAAACAAACTAACACTAAGAAACTTAAATGAATTACCCCCCCCCCCACCAATCCGATTAGTTTTCCCAGAAATCCCAAATATATTCTAAATAGTTAGGTATAGGTAGGCTAGTTATTTTAAATAGAGTTAATTTTTGGGATAGTCCAACCTTATTTGAAACTAGAAAATAAATTGACACGCATGTGGTCGATAAATCGTACTGTGCCTGTTTTTTTTTTACGAGTAGATAGGATTTTTGGAACAAACCTTTAATTGAAGATAGATTGATTTTCATAAATACTCCTATGTAACAAAACATTATGACCCGATGGTAAGAACCTACTTACACGTCTGGGTACCTCATTAATAATTTGATAGTATTTTATACCTAATAGTTACATTTTATGACTTCAAAATGCAAAAGATATGATAACATAATTAAAGTTGACTGGTAGAGAATGCCTTACGGCATTAAGCCCGCCTTTAGTACCGTGTATTTTGTATACTGTGCATTAAAGTTTAAATAAATAAGACATCAACAGCTATATAATTAAATTATAATTTTAAAATATCAAATGTGACCAAGTTGCTGAATGACATAGAGGGTGACTTTCGAGTTAAAAATCATAGCAAGATTTAGAGTCAGAATTCTGCTGAAAAAAAGTTACCCACATTATTAGAATTATATAATTAAATTAATATAAAAATCGATACCACTAAACTAATAACAACTAGAATATAAAAATGAATTGTCCATGGAATAAGTTTACTTTTTTCGTTAGATATCTTTCATTATAACTGAACATTAATAAAATTAAACAAAAAAAACAGTCAACTATGTAAACATTTTCCAACAAATATTCGACGTTATTACAATGTGCTTATTACAGTAGAACAGTTAGTCTTCAGTGCCATGCCGCTGGGCCCATTTTTAGAATTATTATTACTTATAATTCAATCAATTGTTTTTTGTAGGTATTTAGTTATTCTTAGAAATATTGGAGTTATATAAGGAATTATAGGATTACGTTTTTGATACATGATATCAGCGAGTAAAAACTAAATTGAATTTTAGATTACAACCTATGCCACACCCCGAGGAAATTGTTACCGGCAATGAACTTCGCAGTTACTTTTATTTAAAAGAAAACCCGTTTTAAATACATGATAGTGTAGTTCTTTCAGAACCCATAGATATCAAAACAATCAATTACATCAAAGCAAGCCTTGAACTAGTTTATTAGTTATGGGTGCACCGCGCCCAATTTATATTATCATTTCTGAGAAAATGAAAAGTGACGTCTGTACGTATCTGCGAATATATGAATTATCAATGAGTGCGTACTTTAAGATATACAGTAAACTTCTATTATTTATAATGTAATTTATTTATAAAAATTTGAACATGGTGCTACGAGTAAATACATTTCCACACAAAATTACGCGAATAATGATTCTCATTTAAGGCAAGGAAAATTTAATATAGTTATTGCCTATGGTACCTATTGTGTTCTAAATGTAAATCTAAATAAATGTCTACCGCGGATAGCGTCTCTCAAATACATTCTTAAATTCAATTTAATATTGATTTGATTGATCATGTAGGTACTTAATTCATGTATGACTTTGAACTGAGAATATTATTGTTGTCAAAGCTTAATCCTATCTTATGCTAAAGTGATATCCTTTTTGCTGCAGCCAGTATACCAAAGTGCGGCGGGTGCCACGAGATGATAGTCGACCGATACGTACTGAAGGTGTCCGACCGTACGTGGCACGCCGGCTGCTTGCGTTGCGTCGAGTGTCGGGCCATGCTGTCCGGAAAATGCTTCGCGAGGAATAATCAGCTTTACTGTACAGATGACTTTTTCAAGTAAGTTTAAAAATATTTAAGTCGCATTGGTGTCTTTTCCGTACACGGAACAATGGTGTTCCGGATATTTGGGAGGCGGAGCCGGATCGTGCTAGCGCTCAGAGGCCCTTTCAGCAATTTAATGAAATGTAAGGGATACACTCTACTGTTGCCCCTGTCCGTATCATGGGACGCACACAGAGAGAGACAGCACCTGCTATGGTGTAAGGACTATCGAGTTTTAATGGAATCTAGAATGTACTAGACTGTTGGGTGGAAAAGATGGACTAGCTATTGAAATAAAATCGGACGCTTGGCTTAATAAAACGGTAAACAATGTATGGTGTTATCGTTAAGTCTTATATACTATATTGTATGATATACATATTGAATTCCGTTATACATCAATACGCACAAGCTCATACTATTTACCTAGACATAGTTGAGCGTAAGCATTCTTTAATTTGATTTATATAAATGGCTTAATCGGTTCAGTAAAATCGCACTAATTAAAATATAAATAAAAAGGACTTACCGCGTTACTATAATTATAAAGTATGTAATATTTAGGAAAGGATATGGCCCCTGTGTCAGACTTGTTTGACTGAGCACTAACTAAAGGCCAGACTAAACCACTTGATTGAGCTTTAGACAAAAATCCTTTCAACGTAGGTACATATGAAGCCGTTAAAATCTAGAAAATATATAAGTTACTGAGAGGATAGTGTCGGCGTGAAACCGATAGATACGATATCTAATACTCTGTTAAATTATTTATGAATACCATTATATTTAGTAGTTAGAAAAACTCAAGACCTTATTGTTGCCCACCTCGTCAGTCCAGGGTATTCCGCGGGTACCAGTACTCTCGAAACGTTAGCAATAGCCTAGGACAATTCTTGTTCTTTTAAGACGATTAATTCCCGTTTAATGTGTAAAAATCGTAAATGTTTAAATCAGTATAAGTTAATCGTTGCAGTTCTTTAACATACATATTAACTAGATTATTTTTCTTTTTAATCCATGTGTCCTAGTTTGTCTCTATCCATTAAAATGACATTCTTTTAAAAACAGATCTGGTGCCAATTGAAAAAAAACGTTGAATACAGACGGAAATGAAAATTTATTGGGAATGTCATTAGATACATTAAATGACCCTCTTTTGGTTCACGCAGATTCCATAGGTTTTAATATTTCTGTGCGTTATTTTTTTCTCGTTGATAATGTTATTGTTTTTCCGGCTGTTGTCCCAGGCGGTTCGGCACAAAATGCGCTGGCTGCGGTCAGGGCATCCCCCCCACGCAGGTGGTCAGAAGGGCGCAGTCGCACGTGTATCACATGCGCTGCTTCGCGTGCGCGGCCTGCGCGAGGACACTAAACACGGGGGACGAGTTTTATCTGATGGAGGATGGGAAGCTAGTGTGTAAGCCGGATTATGAAGCGGCTAGAGCCAAAGGTTAGTAAGTACCTGCATTTTTCGTACATTTAGAAGTGATACCAAAATACTCTGTATTGTAGTTACAATACGTAAGTAGTTACTTAACTAAATATTGCAGTATTTGTATTTAAACTTACGTGAGACATGTCTGATAAATTAAACATTAACACGGCTCTACTCACGTTTATTTAGTCACTCGCGCGACATGTTTCGGAGAACATAGGCCTCCATTATCAAGCACTAAGAGTGCTGAGTGTCCGTTCGATTCGGCGATCGCGTCGCCGGCCCGTCGCGCACTAACGCGCGCCGCGCTGCTCGCGCCGCTCTTGATGTCAAAACCGGTTGAGGGCGGTCCGACACCGGAGCCGCTGTAATGGTAGACCGCGGGTTCGATTCGTCCACCAACAATGACTCTAAACACACCGAACTCACTGTGTCCACTAAACTGTTACAACACTCCCTAAGGTTTTGATGTTTGCCATAGATGGCAGGCTTCCATGCTGGCGGTACAGCCCAACCACCATCACGATTAAAATTTGGACGACGGTACCTGCAGGCTGGCTCACACCATCATCCCGCACACTTGTCTTCTGTCCCACGCGCTCTGATAACCAGAGCCCTGCGGCTCTGTGACCCTGTACAAGAGTATGTACAAGACGAGCTGCGACATGTGAGACAGGTGTTAGAAAATAATGGGTACAATTGGAGGCAGAGCCAGCGAGCAGCGTTTGCGACTTCTACACGTAATCGACATACCGCGGAGAGGGCTCCAGCATACTTGCCGTATATAAAGGGCGTGACGGACGGAATTGGACGCCTATTACGCCGGAGATATTGCATTAGGACAATTTTCCGTCCCCATACAAAAATAAGGCAAGTCTTGCGCTCTCCGAAAGATAAGGATCCGCTGGGCAACCCAGGCGTGTACGAGATACCGTGTAGTTGCGGTAAGTCATACATAGGCGAAACCGGACGAAACGTGTCCACGAGACTGTTGGAGCATATACGGAGTGTGAAGAAGATGGACTGCAGTAACTCCGCGGTGGCAGAGCACGCTCATGAGGCGGGCCCGTCCCATTTCCTTCGCTTCCACGCAAAATACGCGAAGCGATTGAGATCGGGCGTCATCCAAATTTTAATCGTGATGGTGATTGGGCTGTACCGCCAGCATGGAAGCCTGCCATCTATGGCAAACATCAAAACCTTAGGGAGTGTTGTAACAGTTTAGTGGACAGTGTGTTTAGAGTCATTGTTGGTGGACGAATCGAACCCGCGGTCTACCATTACAGCGGCTCCGGTGTCGGACCGCCCTCAACCGGTTTTGACATCAAGAGCGGCGCGAGCAGCGCGGCGCGCGTTAGTGCGCGACGGGCCGGCGACGCGATCGCCGAATCGAACGGACACTCAGCACTCTTAGTGCTTGATAATGGAGGCCTATGTTCTCCGAAACATGTCGCGCGAGTGACTAAATAAACGTGAGTAGAGCCGTGTTAATGTTTAATTTATTAAATATTGCAGATTAATTCGTCAGAGCTTGGTTTGCATTATATAATTATATATATGTAACATCATAAAGAAATACTTAGGTGCTATCTGCTTCTTCATAGCTTTTGATTATTAGAGCGATAGAAGCTAACAAAGGAACGAAAGAAGTTCATCGCTATACTAGGCCTGGGGTTAGGTATGGATAAGGCAATTCGTCACTACTTTGAAATAATCTCGTATCTGCCACAAATACTCTAAGTCGAAACGCAGTAATTCTGTACTCATCCCATACATATTAGTTACGTCATTTTTCTTTTGAATGCCAGAAAGAGTTACGAGGTTTTTTCAAAGTAATGACGAATTCTATGCTCACATTAAATGCTATGTTTATTTTTTCGTATCAGATCTTTTATGATTGAGGGAAAGATTTTGAGCCTGCAAAGTTTGGTCGTATTGATTACCAATTTTGCTTTTACAGGTGGAGAAGGATCGTTGGACGGCGACGCGGCAAGTAAGCGGCCACGGACGACGATCACAGCGAAGCAGCTGGAGACTCTAAAGAGCGCGTACAGCAGCAGTCCGAAACCAGCGCGTCATGTCAGAGAGCAGCTGGCACAGGACACGGGGCTCGACATGCGTGTCGTGCAAGTTTGGTTTCAGAACAGGTAGGATATATATATATATTATACATATTTTACTAGCTTTTGCCCGCGGCTCCGCTCGCGTTAAGAAGTATTTAAGATATTTTCAAGTTATTTTTAGCACACTATCGTTCAAAACGTAGTATTGTATGGAGGCATGATTTTGTTTGGAAAATGCCGTATTATCCACATATAATGCTTACGTCATAGTAGTTTTACGCATGCAAAGTCTCAGCCCGGGCGGTTTAAAATTGACAAAGTTTCATACAAACTTTCATCCCCTCTTTTATCCCCTTGGGAATAGAATTGATCAAAATCCTTTCTTAGCGGATGCCTACCTACGTCATAACTTCATAAGTCATAACATCTACCTGCATGCCAAATTTCAGCCCGATCCGTCCAGTAGTTTGGGCTGTGCGTTGATAGATCACTGTGTCAGTCAGTCAGGCACCTTTGAGTTATATATTGTTTAAAATTTAGGATTAATAAGCGTTTAGAGCGGCGCGATATGACAAGTATCTATGTAACGTAGAGACGTTATAGTTAGACACTTGAGATTACCTACGTAAATAAAACAAATGGCGGTGCCTGCTGCTGTGAATTCAGTTATATTTTGTCTGCTGCTCTCTCATTGCGTCGTTAATTATATTATTTTAGGTCCAGTACTATAAATTCGTTAGCGCTAAGGTATTCTCGTAACCTTTTCATATCCCTAATACCCGAAGGCTACGGACAGAACGGCGGACGCCATGCAGGTATTTGTTTTAAACAAGAAGTAAAGTGATCTAACTGCCAAGACCAGGTAACAGACTCCAGCGAGCATTCTAGACGTTGACACCAGCGACCGCGAAGATCGAAGTTCATATATTTTGCCCATCTTTCTCTTTTACTCCAATAAAAGGCGTCATAAGAGTGACAGAGACAATAGTCCAAAATTTACGAATATCGTCTTTCGTGATAGCACCTCAACCGCCGCGTATGGATTTAAGTCGCCACATTAATTGAACCGTATCAATTTGCGGCATTTGCGAATTCTCTTTCCTTATTTTCTTAGCCTAGCCGTGGTGAAAATTTGGCACTTAGTACAATCAAGTCTAACGGTGATACACGCGGTTAATCATTTTTCGGTACTTTATAATATGGGCTGCTCTTGTTTTAGTTAAGGCTTGACGAAAAATTTGATATGCGACGCGGAGCGATAAAAATTGCAACTCAACCGTAATAAATTAATATACCGTAGCGTTTGCATGTCCGTGAGTTCTGTAATCAATTTTCCATATCTGCACAGTTAAACCAGGCAAGCGAGTTAACACAAATGATTTTGAAATGGTCAGTGACTTAACAAGACGTAAAAGTTTTATCGCCACAAACAGAAATGTACCTACCAGTTTTACAGTCGTAGAATAGATTCGTATATATGTTCTAGTTCAAATTATTGTTTTCATCTCGTTATAGATCAGGGACATTACAAAACTTGTGGTGAGAGCTGGCGATCCGTCAGAGTCGGATAGCGAAGGGTTCTTTACCATTATTATTAAATCATGATTGTCGCCTGGGAGCATCACTTATGTTTTCTTATTTTAATGTAATTATTTACATAACTACATAACCCAATAATCTATATTTCAAGCGTCTATGTAAGATGTATTGTTGCCGTTATCAATATCGAGCAAAAAAATCACGTTTTTTGTATGGGAGCACAACTGAAATGTTTTTACTTTACTTAAATTCTTGTAAGTTTAGCGGCAACAGACATACATAATCTGTGAAGATACCAACTTTCAAGTTAAATAGCATGGTTCATGTGTTACTACCTACTGACATACGGACAGACAGAGACACAAATAGACGGATAGCAGTGTTAGTAATACCTGGGTCCCAGTTTTGCTCGTTGGGTACAGAACCTTAAAACTATGGATTTCGAGAATAGGTCCACGATTTGTGGACATGGAACCCTCTTCTTTTGAAATCTGTTAACTCTTCTCGTCTTCATAATGACCATAAATGTTTCGGTAACTGAAATAGGCAATAAGAATAACAAGCCACTTTAAATATTTATTAAATTAACTAGATATAAAAATGACAGGTCTATTGATTGGAATTTATCAGATAGGTATTAGCTGGATAACAAGGTAGCCCAATCTAAGAAACAAAAATAGTTAGGTATATTAAAACTTGATTTTTGAAAAATAGTTATGTAGGTATTGAAAGCTTTACATTGAAAGTGACAAACGATTTTTATATTCGTCAAGTTGAATGCATATATGTATATTTCTGGCCTTGCTCAACAATTGATGACCTACCGCTATTCTGTGGGATTGTGGGCGCAACTTTGTTTGGTTCATATGGTTTGTAAAGCAAGCAGTCGGTGGGGCGTGAAGCCGGCGCTGCGCGGCGGTCGCGCCCTGCATTGAGTCTCGTTATCAAACCGTCGGCCATTTCAAACACATTTACGTAGATTTTATTACAATTATATGATAAACCACACGTTTTTAAGGCACTAACTTTAATATTGATCAATCCCGAACATCATGAAAAGTAGTCATCATGAAAAGCAGTCATCAGTCTTAAAGTAGCTGTAATATGCTTAACGTACCTAAGGTTAATGCCAATTATGTGCATGCTGTGCATACTTCAAAAATCGAAATTCGCAAATTCGAACGATTGATCACTACTTTCACCCTGATTTTAAGTAATATGAAAGAAATATGAAAAAAATTACAAACTTCCCCATGTCCTCTACACAGTTTCCCTTAGAATTAGAAATAGGTACTTATTGTGATAATCATTTTCGCCTGTTTAAAACTCAGCTAAGCTTAGACCTCTATAAGGCGTGAAATACACACAAGCGACGTAAGGCATAAGGCGTAAGGCATAAGGCACGATGCCGCTTCAAAACGTTTTCATACAAAATGTTCGCAGACGACGTAACTGTGAAATACACTCAAGTGGCGCGACGCAGGCGCGGCACCGTGACTTATGCCTTACGCCGTTTGTGTGTATTTCACGCCTAAAGTAAATCTATCACATCTGTATTTATTTAAACGTAACTGAAACAAAGGTTTCAGAAGATTCTTCTAACCTAATCTAAAGATTCTTCTAAGTAATCTTCTAACTACAGTCCAATCGAATGGACCATGATTTCAGTATTTACCTATATATTTCTTAATGTGCTAATGTTAACTTTTCACCTTTTGAACGCTTTTCCTCTTGCAAAAAGTAACAGTAGGAAAATTGCTTTGAAAGCGTCCGTCTTAGCCAGTTCAGTGGTCGGTGGTGTGGTGGGCTACATCACATGACCACTTTAGGGGTTCTTGGCGTTCAAAGGGTTAACAAGTGTAGGATATGAAAGAAGCCTTAGTGTAAGTAATCTGTGAATTACGATACGAATGTGATGTGTGTATTACGTTACGTTTTTTTTTCATCTAATTTCTAACAGTGTTCTAAATTTTTGGGAACACTGGACAATGTTGAATATGTTTTAATTTTCTGTCTATCTTATTCACTTATCGTTTTCGTGGACCTCGAGTATGCCTAACCTATTAAAGTTTGAATACAAAAAAAATGTAAATAACTCCCTTTACAGTGGCTTTAACTAAACCCGCGTGCCCCACACTGGAAGGCTAGCCAGTAGCTAACATCCATTTTGTACAGTGGGGGTGCCGTTGGGGAACTGCGAGGCACTTTAATTAATCAGGCTCTTTGTTGAATGCCTGAAACTCCCCGTCGCGTCGCGCCCAAAACACGCAAAATAGCTGCACAAAAGACAGTTGTTGCTGGTACAATTTTTTACTTAATTCGGTAATATTCAAATTAAAATATATGTTTACAGATGAGTCATTATTATTATGCATCAAATATCAAGTTATAATTTTTAAAAGCCTGGGGCTGTCTTAAATTGTTTTGGATAAAAGGTATCGTAATTTTTATTAATATCAGATTAATATTAATGTCTGCTGTCTCTTCTGTTTTAATTAATATATATTATTATCTCGACTATTAAAGTTCGTACCGGCATTTTGAATTGCTTATTGAAGCATGACAAAGAAATCCGGTTATTACGCGGATGTAGGTGACACATAACGTCTTGTTTCCTCTTGATACTTTCTTCAGCAAAAATTCAAATGATATTCTGTTCATAACTTTCGAAAAACTAAGTGTACCAGCAGAAGTTGCTAAGCCGATCGGGTATTTAGAATGGTCTTAATATGCACGTATTCTCTTAACAAAAAAATCGTGTTAATTTGAACACCTCATCATCATCATTGCTGCTGACTGTACTATACTAGCCGAGGATCGAAGCAGCTACCTGCGGTTCATTTGCAGTTATTCCGAACCTCTAGGCCACCAATATTTCATAGAATACTATTACAACGCTAATATAAATGATTGTATTTATTTGTTTAATTTTATCGTACAGTAGGCACAGAAGTACCTACTTATGTAACTAAAAATTCATTCATCTTTCGCGAAAACTAGATTACTGCTTATACTCGTAGTTTACTGCACTAAACAAACCAATGTGACGATACACTAAACAAACATATGTGTGATACTGTGACGCGCTGCAACCATTATAGCCACGTTCACATTTATCGTCGGGCAGTGTTGTACAGCAGCGATCGTAAGATCGTAACCCACAAAAATGGTCCCGCCGGAAGATCAGCGCTGACTCTCGGGTCAGCATTTATGCTGAGGCTGTACCATTTCGTGGTAAACTTCTTAATTTACACTTTTTTTTTAATATTATACTGGGTGAAATCAAAATGGTGATACAAAGTCATATTTTCTCAATCTATTCATGATTACGATCAACTTTTACTATGGAGCCATAACTGAAAAATCAATACAAAAAATTACCTGCCCGTAATAATAACAGCTAGCTAGGAGCTAGTATAGGAAAGTCTCTTTCTTAACTGATTTTTCGGTTGTGACCCTATAGTAAAAGTTGATCGTAATCACGAATAGATTCAGAAAATATATTTTTGTATTACCATTTTTATTTCAGCCTGTATTACATTTTTGTAAATGATGTAGTTTATCACGAATAAAAATCTGAATTTGAATTTGACATATATGTTAAACCGGAACGAATAACACCTATTTAAACAAACAGTTCAGTTAAGAAAGCATATCTAACGTTTTGTTAACTTCGTTCTTAGCACCCAGATTTGGACTTGTAAGTAATTATTTTTATTTTTTCTTTGGCAGTAGGTAATTTGTGTACATGTTGGATATGTTTTCTTATGAATAACGCATTTTTATGTAATATGTTTTAGATATCTTGAAAAAATAAGTCCCGCCGAGTTTCTTGCCGGTCATGAAAGTCAAAATGCTTCTCGGGTCAGAGGTGTAGGGTTAGAACCGGTGTAGTTTTTATTTTTCTTCTTTTGTATACTCGACGTGTAAAAGTGCCCTTGTGGCCTACTTACTGAATAAACGTTTGAGTTTGAGTTTGAACATCCGATGGACAATATCTCAAATACTGCTATACGTTGCATGGGAACGGAATAACTGACCTGACTTGGCGTAATTATGCACGGCATTAACATTTTATCAAGATTAACATAATTGGTGTTTTTATTGCAGACGAGCGAAAGAAAAGCGGCTAAAGAAGGACGCGGGGCGCACGCGCTGGTCTCAGTACTTTAGGTCGATGAAAGGAGGTGGGAGCGGGTCGCCGCGGCACGAGCGCCTGCTAGACAAGGACGAACTGAAAATAGACCTGGATTCCTTTAGTCACCATGGTAAATTATTCACTGTAATAAGCAGGCCTCGGAGTATTTTTAGCACTGTAAGACTAAGGAGAGCTATAGACAAAATACCTATACATATGTAAACATTGAAATAGTAGGTACGTACTATGGTACCATCATAGGGACTTCGTGAAATACATACAAATAAATGCCCTCGCCAGAATTTGCTAGGATAGTTTAGGAAGCCGTTTAATCGCCAGGGCTGGCTACTATAGACATGAATTACCAAATCTTCTATAATTATGACTCTTATTAATAAGAGATTTATCATATAGTTAGTTGCAGTCCGTATGGCCAAATATGTCGTAAAACATCCTTACTGCTATATAAATAAAAAAAATATATCGTAGCCACTAACTATATGACGCTGACTGTACCCACAACACAGACCTATATGAGCTTACGATTGTACTAGGTGCGATTTGTGTAAGATATTATGTAGTCCAAAATCTCGTCTCGGTCACTGTATACGGCAATTTCTATACAAAATGACCCGTTATTATTGCTCTTGAGTTTATCACATGGGACGTGATAGTAACATTAGTTTAGGTGATGAAGGAAGGCAGTAGGAGACCCAACAACACGAATGGCTGTTGGAAAAGGGCAACATTAAAATATAGGTACCCCCCTCCGATTTCGTAGTAGGTACATACACATACTGACGGATTTATTCACTAGCCGCCTAGATTCCTAAAACAAGGTATTCATATTTAGTGTTTTGCAACGTTGTACTGTCAATCAGAATTGCATATATCAGAATAATGATGTAAAATATTTATTTATACAACGAACAAATTAAAACAGAAGGAAACTTAAATATAATAAAATACTAAAAATATAAATAACTAAAAACTAAACCTAAAATACCTATCTAAAATAAAAGATCCCCCCGTGGCATGGTGCCGTAAACGCTGGCAGCATTTCCTCGCTGTATCGCAATGCTTATGCGTTGAGCGAGGAAGCTGCCAGCTCTCCGGTCACCAGTAACGTCGGTAAGACGTTTGGCCAAATCTTTGAAAAATAATAGATTAAGGATAAATATAAAACATATATATTCAGAATAATTGATTTTAACAAATCTGTCGATCTCAACAATATCAGAAATTTGTGTCTTTATCTGTATTGTTTGCGTAATTTTATTCTTAGTATTTGTTTGTCTTAGAGGTGGTTATTATTTGTTTATTGCAGATCTCAGTAATGATAGCTACAGTACAGTGGCGTTAGGAGGCGACGAAGGCTCGCCGGCGGGCGGCGGCGGCGCGGGCGCAACCGGCGGCGCACGATACGCCGCCACGCCGCCATACTTGCGCGCGCACTCACCCCCACACCCCCATTACCACTACCCACCAGATCATCTAGTTTATACAAATATTGGTGAGTAATTATAAGTGCAGTAGTACACACAGCAACAGTCTGAGCTGTACATTGGTGGACCTTATTATATAAGGCATAAGGGGCGGCGCAGTTACAATATGGAACAATATGGTTACAATAGGAAATTTAACATTCTTTTTCTAGAAGATTTATAGACATATTGTTAAGATGTCATAAAATTATGGCAGGTCTCGGTTTTACTAGTATTTAGGAACCGAGCCTAACCTTTGATGTAATTACTCTATACGATCAAGATAAGTCTAACACCGTTATAAAATAAGGAATAGTCCATATCGCAGACAATAGTACACTACATACTAAGACGTATATTAAGTACCTACCTATGTAAATAGGGCTTACTTTTCTAATATTAAGCACAGCATACGATATGTTGAAATATCTCTGAAACATACATATGGAAGATCTTATGTGAAACCATACGAAATATTTGAAAATATGCCTGATTAGAAACAAGTTTGACATAACATACTAGAAAAAACAAGCTATATTTTTCGCCAAGGACAATATATGAACTGTAATAATATCATTAATTTAGTTTTTAAAACCGATTGTATGAGTAATCTGTAAGTAATATTTTATTACAAACAAATGGAATTAAAACATTAACTTCTATAGTATTCCAAGAGTAGAGTGGCCTGGTGGTGTATATGTAGCATTTTATATGTTACTTAAGGCATAGACAATAATACGTAATTAAAAAATAATGTTCGTAGCCTCGTAGGTAACTGCCAGCCCTGTAACTGTAATTTTTCCCCGTAATTAACAAACTGGTAAATTATGGTCACCTATGATTTTATACATGCGCTGTTTGGGAAGTGACAAAATCTTAGGTTATAGTTCGGTTAGATTAGACTCACCTATATTTTGATCATGCCTCTGGCTCCATGACCCTAAAATAATTCACTAGATACATATGTCTCATTATCTACGACCGGTCTGGCCTAGTGGGTAGTGACCCTGCCTGTGAAGCCGATGGTCCTGGGTTCGATTCCCAGTCAGGGCATTTATTTGTATGATGAGCACAGATATTTGTTCCTATCTATTCTATGTATTTAAGTAATTATATGTATCTATTATATATCGTCGTCTAGTACCTACAACACAAGCCTTACTGAGCTTACCGTAGGACTAGGTCGATTTGTGTAAGATTGTCCCGAAATATTTTTTTTTTATCTAGAAACAGGGACCTTATTGTCGATGGCACTTACGTCGAATCGCGTTGCATTTGTATTGTATCGTCTTGAACAACGACATAAGCGCCATCGACAATAAGGTCTCTTTTCGTAGATGCTGTCACATATGGACATGAAATTTCTAAATTACAGGTCAAGCCATGAGCGGAGCGGGAATAGGCGCGGGCGGCGCCTCGGATCTCAGCAGCTCATCGTCGCCAGCTGCAGGAGCTTACCCCGACTTCCCACCCTCTCCCGACTCTTGGCTCGGAGAGCCCCACCACTATTCACCGAGGTAACCACCCTTTTTTGGTTGTGGTGTAAACTATAGCAATACATTGTCACGCGGTTATAAAGAGCGAAATGCATAGACTGAGCCGATGCGTGATAATGTTTCGCTCTTACTGCGTATACAAGAATAAAGGATTCTTTGACCGGCTTTTGCTTAATCCGTAGACTGATTTAAGGAGATGTTAAATGAATTTTCCGCTTTACTTACACTTTAACTATAAAATTACTACTTATATATTTTTGATCAGCTATTTATTGAACAGTATGCTCTCACGTACACGCGCGGGTGGGGAGTTCAGACGGACCGTACTTTTTAAACGGTTGCATTGTTTTATACCGTCGTGATATAAAAGTTGTCTAAGCTCTATTGTGTTGTGACAGTACAGGCTTTGCGTTGGTTACCTCTTAGGCACTGGTCCCACGGCGAGCTAGTAAGCTATGAGTTATCAGCTATTTCAAGGGACAAAAGATAATAGATCCCGTGTAAATAAGAGACATATACTTATATGTCATAGCTGGGCAATCGTAGTTCATCGCCGGGTGATGAGCTATAAATATATATCTCTCTTTTATTTACACTTTTATTTTAGTTTACTAGCTCGCGGTGCGATCAGTTCCTTAGGTACACAGCTACATTAATCTTTGTTAGTGTTTTGCAATCTAGTTAACAGTGGAGGCGGGTTAAGATGTTTTTTATGCAAGCCTTGGCCAATTTGGCTTTTATTTTCTGTAGGAGTCTACAGAAAACCGCTCGAGGTTATTATTTTTTTTTTTTTATAAAAGACTGACCAGCGTTTGACCTCAGTCGCACCTGATGGAAAGTGACGACGAGGTCGAGGGTGTAGCACGCTGGTTCAGTAACAGCCTATTCACTCTTGCCTTAGAAAGACCCAAATTATATCTTACCGGGAATACAGACGAAGGGAGCGAATTCCATTCCTTAGCAGTCCGCATTAGGAAGGTAGAAGCGAATCGCTTCGTGCGAATGAATGGAATATTCACAACGTAAGGATGAAACCGCTCCCCTCGTCTAGACGTCCGGTGGAGGAACGGAGATGACGGAATTAAATCGTGCAGTTCCTGTGCACACTTGCACTTCCTGTGTATGCAAATTAGTCACGCCATCGGCTATCGGATCCTATAAACGAACCACCACTGGTTGCTAGACTACAATCATTCATCTTTTCTACATGAATTGGCAATTTGTCGAAGGATATACGAGTATCATCAGCAAAAATAAATAAAAATATCAATTGATAACAATATTCCAAGTAGCCACAGCTACTGGAGCACGGTACGCATATCCGACGACGCAATACTTGCTTTGAGGCCGATAATGTTGATAAGGATTACGATATTCGCCGAATTCAGAATTCTAACATTTGGCAGATTAAAAAAAAATCCCCAGGTAACTCATATCAGATCATATTATGTATAAAGATGTAGGGGTCATAAATTTCATGGTTACATTGGAAATATAACATATTGTTTTTTATTGGCAATGCTGCTGATTTGTGCTTATTTCAAAGGAGTGGTGCATTTCTTGGTACATATTCAATTTATAACGATATGGTATCTGAATTAAGAACTAAGTTTCCATCATACCAATGATGGCTGACAGGCGCCAGCCTTTTTTAATGAACTTTAGTACTTTACTTTTTTTTTATTGAACATTAGTGCCATCACCCTAGTAGTAGTAAACCCTCAAATAAATATGTCGGAAAAGATTGTGATCTAATGTTATTGTTAGATCACTTTTTCACTAGCAAATTCGATAATATATAAAATAAAAACATGTAGAGTAAGACATATTGACGTGTAATTTATTTTAGGAATTATATTTAATATTAGTGTATGTGACGTATATCGTATTCTTAATAAAAAAAAGAAACTGTTTCCGTATCCGTGTCAGCAAATAAATATGTACAAACTATATAGCTGAGGTACCACCGATTTTCATACAGCATTTCTTTTAATTTTATATATTTTAAATAGCTACTCTTAAGTGCCATCTACTAAAACATCAAACTCGGATAGGTATGCCAATCAATTTAAAAACTACTACCTATTTCAGAGTGGAGCGCTGTTATATCAAACTTTAATAATGATTGATAATAAATAATCACACCTGCCACAGGTTAGATAGATTACTGGATGTGAATATGATACATTTTTATTTTCAGGGGATTCCCCTAGCGACGGCCACCGCCGGCGCACGCGCAGCCCGCGCCCCCGCCGCTCCCCGCGCCCTACCCCCCGCTCGCGCTAGCGCAGCCACTTGAGCTCGTTGTCAAACGGGAGCTGTGATCACTAACCGATTATGACGACGAGGTGCCACTATGTTCATGAGGAATTGAATGGATATTATGCTACATAACAAAATGAACGTGTGCAAAGGATTAAAATTATACCCAAACAGGACCCTGTAAATAAAAACAAAATAATAGTCATAGCAACGACCTAGGACTATGGTTTTGGAGTACGTACAATTCAGATACAGATAACCATTTAGTGACACACGATTTATTGCTGTTGTGGTGTTTTAAGGGTGTGATGGAATGTATACTCAAATTTGAGCACAAAATAAGCATTTTGGATCGCCTTAATAGTAGCAAGGTATTCTGTAAATAGATTAATAGGAATCAACTATATATTTAAGATGTTATGATATGTATAATATGAATTTGTAATAAAAGACGTCGATATATTTAAGTTTTTATTTATTAGGAATATTTTATCAATTACTTACGGCGTAATTCAATGTTCGACAAACTATACATAAAACATATTGTACATATGAGTGAATAAATGTTAATTTAGCCGACAATTGTCGATAAGTCTATAGTGATATAATACTTTTGTGCAAAGTAAATTCTAGTCGACAAATTAATGGTATAAATAACTATGATACATCAATTATACCTCCATACTATAATTCTGGAAGTTTTATTTACAAGCTTTACTTAACTCATAGTTCAGTGGTGGCTACGCCCCAGTATTGCTGCATGCGGCCTTCAAGGTCCAATGAGTCTTGGGATTGCGCAGTTTTTTCCTGTATTACAGCGAAATCATACTCCATGTTGTATGGCATTAGTCTCTGCAAGGATCCAAAGTAAGCTGCGTTAGGACCCCCATTTGGTAACCTTCCGGAACCAAACCGGAGATCGGGCTTTAACGCAGTACCGAATGAGCGTGCGCTGCCAAAATGTTTCGACAGAAATGGAACTCCTTTTGTTTGTTTCCCCGTTAAATGTAACTGTGGGCTGCTACCGGATAATCCTTTTAAGTTTCTTAAGCTACTTACATTAGATCTTATTCCTTTAGAAAGATTATCTAATTCTTTATCGAATAGCATTTGCGTGTTTTGTTCTAACATATACTCCCAACACTTAAAATTTTCTTCAGGATTAGTCGATTCGTCGATTCTGTGGTCGTCTTCTTTGTCTTCCTCAACCCGGACGCGTATAGCTCGAGCCACTCCGCCGCGGCAACTCCGTCTTTCCGAAGCTCTCGTCTGCGACGAGCGCACACTTGCATAATGTTGGTGACTCACTGCTTCACTTGGAGGGCGATCGCTTTGCCCACTTGGAGATGAACGGTCGCTGCACGGTTTAGGCGGCGTTGCCGAATGGCAACACGGGTCTAGGCGCGAGCAACAACAGTCCGGTCTACAAACTGTTTTATTTGTATTTATTGTTTGTCTTAGTTCTCTCATTAACATGTCTACATCTGATTTTCCAGTATCAAATCGTATTATTAGTACAGATATACATTCTTCTACGCCGTAACTTTGGGCCAAGTCCTGTAATCTCTTCGCTGCAAGAACTGGATTACGCTCAGCTCTTACTTCAGATACGGCAGTTTCAACAGTGATAGCACTCCAAAAATTACCATTACCTAATATTAAAAACTCGTCATCTTCCTTTATGATTGTTTGAATTATGTCAGGATCTGGAATTGTGTTAGGATACCGACTTGAATAACCCAAACGTTTATTGTTTTCAATCCCAAGGGTAAGAGGTCCATTCCTTCTACTCAAAACAGCTTTAGTGTCCCCGACATTAGCTAATCTCATGCTGTATTTTCTAGGAGTGTGAGCAAATGCATTATCTGGGGAGTTTACCGGTGACAAGTGGCACATTATCAAGCAAGCTCCTTTTCTTTGTCCTTTTTCCTTTAGTTCCCTATGTGCAGAAAGAACCACGTACTTCATATATTCATTGATGGTTTCTTTTATTGACCTTTCTTCTAACAGAAGTCCTGGCAAGCATGCTTGTAATATTTTCGGAACTTCCATATCTGTTTCCCCGTCAATTACTGCAAACAAACCCTCCTTATTGCAAAATGATGGCAACCTTATTTGGGCACAGCAAAGTTGTAGAGATTTGTTGGGACATTCCGAAAATCCAGTAGTCCAGGGAGCTGATCCGTTTAATTCTTCATGGTAATTATTTTTTTGACTCCAAGAACCCGACTTTTGGCCGGTTACGTCGACTAAACTTAAAGGTCTTTGACATCTGTATGCATTAAACTGTGAAGGGTCGACTTGTAATTTTTTATTGCAAGAGATATCAAGGAACTTGAGTTGTTTCGGTGCTAGAAGTCTTAAGTCTATGCTGTCTAATTCATTATGCGCAAAATCGAGAATTTTCACAGATGCGCTACACGCAAACATTGGAACTGAGCGTAGTCTGTTAGAGTGGGCTCTGACACATTTTATACTATTCAGTTGCGGTAAGTTCTCTGGCAGTCTTGTAAACCCATTTCCTGACAGAACAAGTTCTTCTATTTCTGGCCAAAAGTTTATGCAACTCTCAGGAAGAACTGTCAAGCAATTGTATGCAATATGCAATATTCTCAGTCCACGAAAAGCAATAATAACTTCTGCCACATCATCCGTTAAACAGTTTGCAGTTAGATAGAGTCTTTCAAGACAGTGAGACGATGGACCTCTGGCAGGTGGCAAGCGATTAAGTCTATTGTTGGAAAGATTTAGAATATACAACCTATCACAAACGGAGAAGAAATTTTCCGGTAGAGATTGTATGCAATTGTCATGCAGAAGCAGGTCTTTCAATGGTGCCCGTAGCCTGGGCATTGACGGGATGTGTGAGATTTTATTGTGAGCCAAGTGTAGACTCCGTAAGCTCGACAGTTCACTACAAAACAAGTGTTCCGGCAAAGTCATTAACATATTATTGTTTGCATGGAGTGTGGTTAAGTCGGAGCAGCTGCTGAGCCATTGAGGTAGCGATTTTAACCTGTTGTTTGTTACGTCTAATTCAATCAGGTGTATCGGTGGCACGGTGGTCGTTAAAGTATCCAGTTCTGAAAATAATATGATATAATATTAAGACTCATTTAAATTAGCAGGTACTAGGACTAAAATGGTTGGCTTACAGAGAGAAATGACGCATAAATAATTGAATGTTTTTCATATACAATACGACCATGTATGTATGAATGTATTCTATGAAGAGAACAGAAAGGTATCTCGAAGTGAATAAATAGCCATAGATTTCGCCAAAGCCAAGTAGGTATATAAATATTCGGTATACAAACGATATGTGTGTACATATAAAACGAGAAAGTTTGAAATAGTTAGTAGTCTTTCCCAATCATATGCACACTAATCAATTCTAATGATGAAAGGCCTTGGATCTATGATTATGTATTGAATTACATGCATTAACAATAAAGTTTTTACACAAACTTCCCTCAGGTATTTCAGAACCAAACGATGCGTGTAAGTATACATTAGTATTACAAAATCACTTACGATTGTGCGGCGCCCGTAACGTACGTAAAGAACCGCCATGCAAAGCCAGGTGTTGCAGCGTGTTGTTAGAAGCATACAGCTCTCGGAGGCCGCGGAGTGCTGATACCACCAAAACTTCGATGGAGTTATTTGACACGTCCAGACAGACCAGATGCTGAAACAGTATAATTAAAACTGTTGTGAGCCATGTTACTACTACTTAGTTACAAACGGATAAACTCACGAGTAATTATATCGCACTTGGGACATGTTTCGGCTAAGCTCTGGTACCCATTTTCAAGCCGTCAGGACATACCGCTCGCGTTGAGGCTGTACCAGAGCTTACCCGAAACATGTCCGTAGTGTGATATAATTACACGTACCTAAGTTTATACGTTTGTAACTAAGCAGATGCTGAAACGTTGAATAAAATAATGTACGTATATTTATGCTTTGCACATAACAACGAAACTAAGTTATTATTCTGTGCTAAAGAAAGTATTTACAACCACTAAAGGAGGGGCCCCACTGGTGCGTTGCAATGCGTTCGCGTTTTTAGCTGTGTTTATTTAATTCTGCCGGACGACGCGACTCAATGCAACGCAACGAGTAGGAACTGTAAACAGTACAGAAAATTTTAAATAAATTATTTTAACCCCTTAGATTTACAATAACTAAAAACGTAGCTATAATGAATTTAGTTCAACTTATTTATCACTTAAACGTTACATATATTGAAAATGTCTTGAAAACAACATCAGTCAGATTGTATCTATACGATATTCTTACTTCATAGTTGCCTAGTATGATGCTTCCCTTGAGTCTGTTGTTTCTGAGGTCAACGCTTGTGAGCGGCGCTTGGTTGTCCTTATCATCATCAGGACCCATATGTGCGATGTCTTTATTCTGTAAAATGTTACTAGAATTTAAAAAAAATGGATGAACTTGGTCGTGAATACAGGTTTTTCCGTCTTCAAAATTAAGGCTTAATTCGAAACGGATGCTAAAGCACATCCCGGGTTTTTTGAGGTTGCAATAGGTTTAATAATCGATATTTTTTATATATGCTTACCCCGAAATGAGTAATGAGATTTCGTGCCGCAACGAGATTGCGTAGCCGAGGCAGGCGTAGAGTGCAGTCAACAGATTGCAGCTCGTTGTCGCTTACTTGAAGATCTTCTAATCTGGAATAAGATACGATATAATTATATATTAACTATATCATAAAATAACTTTTATATTTTATTTATACAACTTCGGTGGCAAACAAGCATACGGCCCGCCTGATGGTAAGCAGTTACCCTAGCCTATGGATGCCTGCAACTCCAGAGGATTCACCTGCGCGTTGCCTATCCTAAAAGTTGTTTGAGCTCCGGGAACCTTACTCACCACCAGGAAAACAACACTACATTCCTGAAAGGTAGCAGTGATATTATGGCTGTGGTCTTCTGTAAGGAGGAGGTACTTCCCCAGTTGGGGTTCTCTAGACTCAAGCGTGATGGTACTTTGCTATGCCCTACCTCTCATTGTTGGACATAGTTTAAGGACATACCAGGGTCCAAATATAAATATCCCTGGTTATGACCCGATCGAGAATTGAATAAAAAAGATACTGGTGACAGTTTCGTGAAACATACTAGTAGAATTTTGTGTTTGTGTTCATTACAGCTATAATCTGGGTAACTATGGATGGGATGGGTATTGTGAACAATTGAAAACAATAATTGAAAGTCTGACGTATAAAACAATAAAATGCTCGGCCCTATTGCTTGATCCACGACAACGTACACTGCAAATGCACGTCTCTAAAACTGTCCCAACTTAACTGCTTTATTATATACTTCCTCTTTATTAATTCGGACAACTTCTTGCAAGGATTATAAGAAAAACGACGAAGCCCTCAGAACGGCCTTCAAATGATGTAAATATGTTACTAAATATTTGTTCTCACAATTTCAGCAAAGGAATCATGGAACTAACACGATGGCAAAAGTGTTTCTAGTATTTCATAGTTTTAATTTTTGTCATACTCAAGACATCATTCCTTAAACGAAATTATACGTCGCGCGATGGTTTCCGCGAATTTGCCCTCTGTTTTGGAGCCCCAGGGTCTTAGCCGAACGGATGGCAAGAGACCGGACCGGTTGACACTGGTTTCATGGGCGAGGGGCAGAAGCTTAATTTGGGACGCAACATGCGTTAGCACTTTCGCGCCCACACACCTCACCCATACAGTGCGAAAAGCTGGGGCTGCTGCTGAAAACGCAGCCAAGCTGAAGCACTCAAAGTACTCGAACCTGGAACCAGTGTACGATTTTGTTCCGGTCGCTGTGGAAACGAGCGGACCCTGGTGCTCCGAGGCAAAAAAAATATTGCCAATCTAGGTCGACGCCGAAGGGAGAGAGGTGGTGATCCCCGGGTCGGCTCGTACCTCGTGCTACAAATATCGCTGGCAATACAGCGTGGCAATGCCGCTAGTATTTTTGGCACATTTGCACCAGGTACCAGTCGTCTCGGGGAATGAGAAGTTTATATGTTATGTTAGTCTTAGTTGAATTTTTATTGTTAATTTAAATTATTTATTGTGTATGTATTTAGTTGTTTCATAAATATAATACTACATTTATTTGTTAATGACAGAAAACTGTAAGACTGCCAACTATATCTTGAAAAACTTAATGATATAGGTACACTTGTTTCTAGAAATATCCATATTGCATTGGATATATCATGCTTATTTGGAGGATAAGTGCAACTTTAGTATGGTGTACAGTTAGCGTCATATATAGTTCGTTGCAGTCAGTATGGCAAAATATATCGATAGCGATACACATCCTTACTGCTATATAAATAAAGATCTGTAGGTATCAATATATTTGGTCATACTCACTGTAACTAATTATATTACGCTGACTGTACTTAAAATGAATGGAAGACATACTTTGGGCGAGAGACAAAATAGTATATTACGTACCCAGGGCGGTAAAACAAAGAATGGCTCTGATCGCGGGTATTTGTGATAAACATGCGATCTGAGGCTTTCTTTATTACCGCCTGCGTACATAGTTTTACGTCTTCTTCTGGGTTTAATGTGAGATTTTCCGTCACGCCCTAGGGCGGTAAATCTCTCTTACCGCCCAGTGTGACGTAAAACTAGTTTCACGTCCCTCGTGACAAACAAAATACTGATTTAAACTGTTATGATTTTACACATTATTGCAACTCAACGGAACTAAACCGCGTAGGTGCGTACAAAACTTTCAAAATGACCCCTCGACGTTTTGAGAGCGACATTGTCTTCGTGGTAACTCCCGTTTAGTTGTCATATTTGAGAAACTATTGAGGATTCTAAATGGTAAAAAAATCAATAGTTAATTATATAAATATGGTTGATTATTGATTAACAATTTATCCCGGATTAAGTTGAAAAATATTTTAAGTCCTAAATTGAGATTGTATAAAATAAAACCAGTAAAAGTAAGTAACGTATAACAATTAATACGTTTCCAAGTACAAAACAGTCTAATATAATGGCAGAATATGGCCGAAGACAAACCTAACTAAAATGAAGATGGTGGTGAATGGATGGTGAATTCTATGCCGCAGGGGCCTTTTTTAGATTTATGTTAGTTTTAGTTAAATTTATTGTAAGTTTTAATTAGTTTTAAATATTTTTTTTTTTTACGTTTTTAGTTGTTTTTGGTAATAAAAAAATTCTAAGTATAATTAAGTATGTCAAGAAAAATTAATAATAGATAAATGAAGATGCGCATATAGCATTGTTGTCCCTTATAGTAAAAATTACAACTCAACTTGATTACATGAATGGAAAGACAAATACCGCAATAATTGCTACAATTACGCCGCAAGTTTGTCTAGATTTGCATGTCGGAGAATGGGTTCATCGAACTGTAATAGAAAAATACTATGTACTGCGCACACACGCTCTTGAAAGCCGGCAGTGCAGTGTGGCAAAATCCGATCGCTACGAGTATCTACATAGATTAGAATCACTTGATCAATATCAAAGGAAAACCTTCCTGCTTAGATTTACAGTAGGTACACACAGCAACACTCTTAACTATACATTGATGGACTTTATGCCTTATATCATAAGGTCTATCAATGTATAGCTAGGAGTGTTGTTGACTGTACTCTGTATACCTGAAATGTATTTTCCTAACCTACAATACAAATATATATATTTAAAACATTTGGAGTATTGCATTGACTATTTCCTCTCAGTCATACAATTTATATACTATTTTCATTTTCAAATTCTACTATTATATATTTAAGCTCCGTAATTTTCGTGTTCACGCTATGATCTTTTCTGTCTGTGTTAAATAAAGAATTTGTTATCACCTTAGATTATCAGTTATCAGTGTCACTCTGAAATATAAACCTGAGACAGAATAACAGTGTTAAAATCTGCAATATCTGCAATTTACTTATGGTGAGTCATTGCCTTTTATTTATCACACGACACAGAAACCCAGTTTTAAAACCATTGCCCTTGGTTATAATGGCAGAATTAGTATGTAATTTAAGCATAATTTCATAAAAAATAATTTGATTTGTTCTTAGTTATATAATTGAAGTTATTTTTTTAATGCCCTTTTTTCTGATATATTCAAATAGACTACTTACATTCTATTTTGTTTTATTGAAATTTAGTTTATGACTTTCCTGTGGACATAATCAAGGTTCCATAACCTTCCATTTCATTCAACATCATTTCCCATTTTATTTTAATGGGTGACAAAAACATAACGTATATGCACATAAACTGCTAACTATTGAACACAGGAAAGACAAAAACAAAGGAATACAAAGCAAACTGCTACAACAATCAAGTTCATCATCATCATTAACTGGCTATAGGCTACATGGTAAAAAAGTCATATCTTGTACAGTCAGCAGCAGAAGTTGCTAAGCGAACCAGAACGTCTACCATGGTTGACATTTTATCGTCTATCGCGCTATCCGTCACTTTCGCACTCACTTACTTGTTAGAGCGTGATAGATATTGTGACAAATGATAAAAGCCCGACCATATTAGGCTAGCAGGTGTTTAGAACGATCTTGACACGCTCTTATTCTCTTAATAATAAAGTCGAGTCAAGCAGATTTTGAACACCTCGTCCGCTAGGGACTTTTGCTGCTGACTGTACCTTGTTAGTTTTCAGACACATAGGCGCTGTGGGTACTGTACTAGCTATTTATATAACGTAGCGGCTGCAGTTTTATCAGCAAGTTTAGTCTGCTTTTGTTTGTGTTGCATAAGTTTAACACAATAGGTTTTGTTTAGAAGTTTCACGATTCGTGGCGACGGTAACATATCACACTCGTATGTTAATCGCGGCCCACTAGTGCAACGGCCGTGACAGACGAAATTAAAAGTTTGCCTTTATTTTTGAAAGCAATTTTAATTAGGTGCGTGTTATTTTTTATAGTAGAAACTACAGACATAAAAATATAATTACTATAAGAAGCTTACGTTACTATCTAATATATACATTTCAAATAAATTTAGTCCCTGTCACTACATTATCTCATAAATAGCTAGGGATATCACAAGGAAAAAATGCACTTCTATGTAATATATATATATATTTTTAAGCTCAATTGGCGATTGTCTGTAAAAAAACTCTGAGTAATAAAAAAATTGTTTTATATATAGAGAAATACGTTTTGTAACTCTATATCAGCTACAGTTATATAAGTGTATATTTTGAAGTCAAAGGTATCAAAAAATGGATGGTATTTAAATTCCTAAACTCACCAAATCTTCTTTTAATGGTAACACTGACAATTTTAAATTACGAACTTAAACAACCCTCTCTTACACCACGTATTAACCATCACTTATGCTATCAACACGTGTCCTCTTTCATCACCGGTAAATTGAAGAAGTGTAACGTTGATTGGATAATTATTGGTAAACATTCCATATTTATAATATTTTAAAATTAAAGTTTTAGTGCTGGCTTTAGCAGAGTTGCGCCTAGACTGACCGCGGAGGCTCTCGAGCCGCCCCACTGACCACGCGTTTAGCAACAAGACGCAATGCCTCCACCATTACATAGGTACCCACATATTGTTGTTCAGGTTATCTCTTAATAAATCTATGTAATACCACTTAGCTATGGATCTTTGGTTCGTTACGTGGTTTAGCATTTCCCTTTCGAAATAGCCATTGTACCCTCCTGTCTTCTAGCTGATTGATAGTATTCTTACGTAACATTAAACGTATCAATTCAGGGGATATAAATATTTAAAAACTTAATTAAATTATTTATAGAATAACCAGTTTACAATAGTACATTAAGATTATAGTAAAAAAAAATTTTTTTCGACGAAGGTGAACGTTGGAACACGAGTGAAACGAGGGTGACAATCACCCGAGTCTTAAAGAAGTTTTTACAGGAGTATCGAACCTAATTTTTCATAGTAAGTGCCTTAAAAAGTGAAATTTACGGTCTTCAGGGGATATAAATATTTAAAAACCTAATTAAATTATTTATAGAATAACCAGTTTACAATAGTACATTAAGATTATAGTAAAAAAAAATTTTTTTCGACGATGGTGAACGTTGGAACACGAGTGAAACGAGGGTGACAATCACCCGAGTCTTAAAGAAGTTTTTACAGGAGTATCGAACCTAATTTTTCATAGTAAGTGCCTTAAAAAGTGAAATTTACGGTCTGGCCTAGTGAGTAGTGACCCTGCCTATGAAGCCGATGGTCCTGGGTTCGAATCCCAGTGAGGGAATTTTTTCTATGTGATGACCACAGATATTTGTTGCTGAGTCATGGGTGTTTTCTATGTATTTAAGTATGTATATGTATTTATCTATAATATATGTATATCGTCGTCTAGTACCTACAACACAAGCCTCGCTGAGCTTACCGTACGGCTAGGTCGATTTGTGTAAGATTGTCCTGAAATATTTATTATTTGTGAAGTTCATATTTTATGCGTTTACTAATTCCCACAATGCACGGAAGCAGTAAGAGGATGAAGGTGGTTTATCCTTCTCTTGTAAATAATAATCATTAATTAAAGCCTTGATACTATCAAATAATTGCGCTCGTCTTCCATTCAAATTTCAAGGATTAAAGATCAACCTTCAACTTAAATACCTACGAATACGTATTTGTTAAACACATTAAGATTTTGTACAACAATATGTCCATTGGTGCTTTTAAAGAGCTAGATTCAATATAACTGTATATTGACGTTTTTTTTTCCTTAACAGAAATTTGGTGGGTATTATCGACATTATTAAGAATAAAATATCCTGGCTTTATTTAGACTCTAAATTTAAGAGCAAGGTGTGGAGCAAGGAAATGGTTGAAAATAAAGACGCATAGCAGTACCTACATGTGATGTTTGAACTTGTGTCAAGGGTGTTACTTGTGTAATGTATATTTTTTAGGTATTTTTGTATTGGGACCAAGGAATTTTATATAGTCATTAATTAGTTTAATATACATCCCATTAAACACATTGCTACAGACGGGTCATGTTAGCTAACACAGGGCTGGATTGTGCTGGCAAAGTGAACGTAGCACGCTTCGACAAGCAGATGGAGATAGCCCCCCGGTGCCGTACGCAAGCACTCACTTAAAAAATTAGCACACAACGGAAACGTCTTACAGCTGAATGTACTCGTATGTACCTATGACGTATTACTTATTTGAGATACTTCTTTGTAAATACGATGGTCGTGTTAGTAGTGTGTAGTCAAAGTGAACTCTGTATGAAGTCTTTATACTTACTATATTTTAAGGTCATTGACAAGGAAATAAGTATTATGCTATTGACAGTATTAAAAAAAAAAAATACGACGATCAGGAGATTCAGGAGTTATTAAGGGTTAATTCTAAGGTTTTATAAACGCTTTCATTAATATCATATTCATAAGCGGCGATGAAGACGGCAGGCACAACGAATAATATTTTGATTGATTGCTTTCGTATTAAGTTAATTAAATTTTTACTACTGAAAACTACACAACGCCACGATCAACAAAATCACGTGTAAAACCGTAGCTCAATAGGGTTGCGTAATTAAAAAAGTAACATTGTACATTGCGAAAAATACTCTCTCAAATACGATTTCATAGCACTCGTACCTATGCGAAGGTAAGATATATAGTTAAAGATTTGTATAATTTAAGAATGTTATTGTATTAACATTATCTATTACACAGGAAAAATCTAACTAAACTATTATCAGAAGTACATTTTATAATAATCTAAGATAGATGCAGCAGTTGCCGAAGGCTGAGTCTCTAAAGAATCTGCGGCGCTACCGAGAAAAACGATATTCGTAAATTTCGGACGATTGTTTCTGTCACTCTCATGACGCCTTAATTGGAATAAAAGAGGAAGATGCTCGATATATACGAACTTCGACGTTCGCGGTACCGCCTCTGGCCACGCACCACCGACCGAGCGTTACAGAACGTAGCCCATAATGTACGACCAAGTCTAATCATATGTTTTGAATTTGGAAATGTAAGTCTAGGGAACAAAATTGGAAATTGTATACAATCTTTAGGCAAGCTCGTATTAAAATACGTGTGTGTGCGCAATCTGTTACGCTTCTAAATCAATCTGCTATTTATTTATACCTTGACTAACGTTGTGTCTGCTATATCTGTTATGGTCATATTGGTCATGTATTATAAGATGCACTTATTCAAGCGATCCAGCATCTGCATGGGAAAAGGAACATGGCTTATTGTCGGATATACGTTTATTCGCTATATATTTTAGTAACTGATAGAAACCGAAACACGGGTCGTTAAAAATAAATAAATTCTACTTAAGTTGGGTTATTTTATGCATTGCGTTCCATAGCTTACGTTAACTATACAAAATAAAACAACGAATATTAATAAAAAATGGTGTTCTGTTTTTTCTTTTAAACTAACATAAGCGAAATGCATAAATACATTACAGATTGCCAAATTGTTAATAAAACCCACTACTATCTCGTTCATTCGTGCATGAGAGCCATAAATTTATTCCTAGCTGGTGGACGTGGTCAACGCAAATCGATACTTTAATATACTGTTTTCGCAAACATGCACTCCAATATTGACATTATATTCTTTATACTAGACTGCAAAGTACATCGTTGCAGGTTTGGCTAGACGAGAGCCACAAGAGGGCGTTAAGAATAAAGTTAGGCCGGCAAGTGCCTCTTTTTTAATTGCCACTCCGCATAAATTTGAGACACAGCATCGTGGCGATTGGCCATTAAGAAAATATTGGTCGATAAGTCGATGACATACTGCCATTAACAATAATCTTTTGGTAAAATTTGGACTTTAATATGGCAACTTTAACGTATAGATAGATTCACTAAAGCTGGCACGAATGGATTGAATGAGTGAATGATAATATTTATGTGTGCGTCACTAAATGATTACATACAGGTTGATACAAAAATTGATTATTGAAAACGTATTTGTAGATAAATTATACCGTATGACAGCCCAAATTCATCAGTAATACTACAAATACTACAAAAACTGAGTACCTACTGTCAAGGAAATTGATTTGTATACCATTTCGTACCTTGTCACACACAGAGACAATCAATATGAAACCCGGTAGATATTATACGGTAAGACTTTAGGCAAGCTATGGAGTCGACATTTGCCATAAATCTCAAACCTTATTCATATTCATACTCATTTGTTGATTTTATGTTAAAATGCCTTTATAGCGATAGAGTATGATAAAATAATAAATTTATTTGGACTTAGTTGAAATGAGAACAAAAGCATTATTTCGGCAAAAGATTAATTCGGTTGAAATTTCCATGTGTATGCTGTGTTATGTACACCATCCTTTTCATAATTACAATTAAACAGAAAGTTAACAAAGACATTAAGTTACACATTTATAATCTAACATAAAAACAATCTTTATATCATTTTACTATGCTTTTTATCACGACCGCAGATATTATTTAGTAAATCAGTATGTATGAATAAGATTTTAGATTTATGGAAAATGGCGACTCTATGGCTTGCCATTAGTTTTATCGTGCGTCATCTCATACAAAATATCATCAAAATGACGTAAGTCACTATGAATGTCGCAAATTTTTCCGATCGGAAAAATTTATTAGGTCAGGTACATAGTATATCGTTTACATGAATGACATGACAAAGGAACATATTAGGCAACTGTCTCACATGTACAAACTCATACGAGACAATTGGATCGAATAGTGTCATCTCACATCCTAATTCTGGTCATACACAGATTGCATGAATATTAATTATTTCGGACATAATATTTTACCTGTTTAGTCTAAATAGGTATTATACCTAATAGCATAATTTTTATTTTTCTTGAATAACAAATCCCATTTTGTTGTTGTTTACAAAATATTACGAGCCACCTGTATAAGAACGGCACTCACACTAACACTCGAAGTGACAGGTGACATAACTTTCATTCAATCCATTCGTGCCAGCTGTAGTGAATCTATCTATAGTAATGTACTACCTATAAGTAGTCACGATGAAGTCACAATAGAGTAACTTGGGGAGTAAATGGAACAGTAGTAATTAAATACGGATTAATTAAGATAAGATTAAAAAAAACATATGTTTATTAATATGAAAAAAAATTACTTATTATTTTTCAATCTTTCAAATCAATTGTCAGTTGTTTAAATTATCGACGTTGATGTTTCGTTAACTGACTAATTTTTATTGTGATAGATTAAAATTAATTTTGTTAATAGTTAATAACCGTATTTTTATTCTGGTGCAATGAATATATTTTTTGTTTATGTCTTATTTTATTCCACTGTTCCATTTACTCCCCAAGTTAACCTACAGCGACAAGAATCCGGGGTCTAATTATAAGCACGTTTAAAAAATCTCATAATTACTAATTTAACTCTTTCTACACGCTGCCGCTAATGAGAACGTACTCGCATAAGTAATTCTAATTGAAAGTTATTTTCCAAATATATGCTTATTGTCGGTCACCTCATTAGCATTGCACGTGATTAATGCCGTGCATTTTTCTAAGATCGATAAGCTGTATAGTGTATACACTATGCGCATTATTAGAATAAAATATAATAAGTAATAATATAAAGTTAAAGTATAAAATACATATGTTTTCGAGAAAATTGCTTTAAATCTATGCTTTGTAAATTTGACCAATAAAATTACTATATCAAAAGAGACTAGGTTTATAAGGACGTATGGTCGAGTTAATGTTCCAAAGACATCCCAAAATCTAAAAAAATACGACAGCCGGACAAACATAGGGTATGTTCCAAAAATGGACAAAAAGGAAGTTTTCACTTTGACGACCTGCTAAGGACAAATACAATAAATATGTTTGTACAACAATATATATCACTCACTGTGTAAGCTGGCATATCTCCTCCGGCAGTTCTTTTATTCTGTTATCACTGATGTCTAGGTGCGTGAGCGCACGCAACATCCACGCCTGAGGCGGCAGCGTGGCGAGCGCGTTGCCGCGCAGGCGCAGCACGCGCACCGTGAACGCGCCCGCCGCGTGGTGCGCGAGCGCCTCGCCGAGCGACGCACGCCCACCGCCGCTCAAGTCTAACACGTTCGGCGGCTGCGTGCTTAGGGACCCCTTGAACAATAATAGTTATTGCTACATTAAGTCAATAGTTTGGGATGTGTAACCTACACATTCTCTTTATAAATACCTACGCTTTATAAACAGACTTACAAAAAGACAATTTTATATGATATCTTAATATGCAACGGGTCAAGAGTACGCAACGTGTCGTATTGTATTGACATTGCCATATAAAGTGACCTGTTTCTATTGCTCTTGTGTGTAGGTCACGTTTTTGAGGCCTTCCTGTCTCAGGAGCAGAGAAATCCTTTCACTTTGAAATTCTCCAATCACTTAATTTATAATTATATTAGAAATAAAATACAAATACCACGTAACAGGTATTTTAATATGACGCAGTACCTATACAAGTAAACTACGAAAACTCCAAACTCTCCAAAGAGATTGTACGAAATGAAGGATTGTACTCGCTTGAGTCGAAATTGCAAAATAACGTTACAAAAATAATGTCGTTTTTAAATAAAATAACAACATTATATTTATATATTAACTGACGCATAGAAAACCTCTACCTACCTCACAAAAGTTTAACTTAAAAATAATTTAAGTAACGGTAAGTAATATATAATCGTAATAAGCCTCTATCAGTTATAGCAATTGCTTTATCTTTTTAGGGTTCCATCGAGAAAAAAATAATCGAAAGTTTTGTAAAGATATAAATAAGGTAAGTTAGAGTTAGTGTAGATTATCTAAAAGTAGGTTCATAAAATGCAAAAATAGAATTATATCGATTCAATCTAAATATATATAACTCAAAGGTGACTGACTGACTGACATAGTGATCTATCAACGCACAGCCCAAACCACTGGACGGATCGGGCTGAAATTTGGCATGCAGGTAGATGTTATGACGTAGGCATTCGCTAAGAAAGGATTTTGATCAATCCTACCCCCAAGGGGATAAAATAGGGGATGAAAGTTTGTATGAACTTTGTTAATTTTAAACCGATCGGGCTGAGACTTTGCATGCATAAAGCTACTATGACTTAGGCATTATGCATGCATACAAAACTACATTTTGAACGATAGTGTGCTAAAAATAACTTAAATACTTCTTAACGCGAGCGAAGCCGCGGGCAAAAGCTAGTCCCTTTATAAATGAAGAGAGCATGGAAGAGCGGTGTTCTCTTAACACAAGTGTTTTCTCACTTAAGAGGCACCAGAACAGATACTATAATTAGTCTTTCAGAAACTGAATAAATATTTTTAATTTTAATTAAGTACTTAAATGAATTTAAATAACAAATATGTCCTACGGCTTTATTTACGAGCAAGAGCTATGGGACATGCGTATGCATACCTGTAGACTGTATAATAAAGATGTTAATAAAATGGTGCCGGAAGGTATGTCGCTTGCCATCGAAAGAACTATTTACTTTTATAGTTTTTTTAGCTATCCGTAATAATCTAACTCTAATAACCAAATACACGTTGTAAGAATTAATTATCGTTTCCATGTTACAATCAACAGAAATCGGCGCATGTTGTAATTTTATTTACGTAAAAGGATATCCCTGCAATTTCCGCCCATTGATGCGGATTTTTTTGAGATTTGAATCTATCTAGATAATTTAACAAAAAACTGACTATTTGTCGGACAATACTTTTAAGGATAATTCAAACCTAGTGGCCAAGTCTTGATCATACGAAAACGTTCAAAATAACCATCAAAGTATAAACAATAACCTAGGCAAAACATTCAGAGGTCATAAAAAACCTACTTTCGAAATGTGTGCTTCCTACTTTTTCAAAGGGGTTAAAGATAAAAAGCCTCCTAGATTTAATAATGTTTTTTTTAAGCTCCGCAAAAATAAAGAGTGAACCTATTTCATTGAAATTTTTCTATCTCTATTCTTGAATTTTGCTTACCGTAATTGTGCCTAAAGCTATTGAATCAGGCTTAATTTAGTTTGCTTCCACAAGTCCATCAAGTAAAAATACTTCTGTTGTTTTCTCTATTTTTCATTTAGCAATACAAGCCACCGACATAAAATAGGTATGCAGTAATTACAATTGATCTTAATATTACTTTTGGTGACTAGAACTATGGTTCCTCTCGTGCACAACAACTTGTTAAATAAATTAGTAAGAATATTTAATGTATTTGTATAAAAACTGGCTCAACCCACCACATCGTATTTTTCCTTTAGAGTGGAAGGTTCGAGGCTATCCAGAAAGTCGAGGCTATCGTCCTCGGCGTTAGTTTGGCTGAAAACATCTAAGCTGTCAGGCTCTTCATCATCAGACTTCATCGTGTTTTGTTCCACCATCACAAACTTTCAAATATTACACTCATCTGTCTGGATTTGTGAAATGAATGTCATTCAGATGACAGTTCAAAAGGCGACAGTTGTAGTCTCGGTACGTAATCTCGAGGCGAACGAACTCGAAAGCATTGTTATTCCCAAAGACATCGAATTCCTGTCTGCCACATCGCTATTCCGATCACGAATATGTCACTAACATAAATGGCGTTTAGTCTTTGGCGAATTGATAAACACAAATGTGAACAAGTCTGTTCTGACATGGTTGTATTTGCAACATTGATTTAAAATCCAGTAAAATAGTCGTTGAACTAATTGACTGACACAGAAACAAAATCGAACCACTGTTGTTATCACTGTATAAATAATCAGCAAACTTAAAAAAACAGTGAGTGTAAGACTCTGCAAGAGATACGCGAAATGCGACTGTTTCGAATGACTTTTTACTTGTGCGCAAGCGTCGCCTTGTGCCGCCCCGCGCTTGCGGTCCGGACACCTCAACCGTAACATCTCAGGGCGACACGCGCACAATTTCTAATTAACATACTTTATATATGTATAAAAAAATAAAATATGAAAATTTTGTTATATATGTTAATAATTAGCTTAAATATAGGTATAAATAATAATAATTTCATATCGTTACCAATGTTTAAAAATAAAATTTCATCGAAGCACGAATTGTGAACAATGTTT
Organism: Grapholita molesta; assembly: GCA_022674325.2. Lineage (NCBI taxonomy): Eukaryota > Metazoa > Arthropoda > Insecta > Lepidoptera > Tortricidae > Grapholita > Grapholita molesta. The sequence goes on along the minus strand of CP053124.2, from coordinate 11,915,474 downwards.
TTCCTCCTTATCCCATTTATCAATGCTTCTAAAGACGCACTTTGTTAACGTTATTTTTTTATGAATCGCTTGCAACATTTTTTAACTGAAGCGAAAACTCTTATGTCGTAACGGTTTAGTAATATATATATAGTATGTTTTATCTGTGAGCTAGAATTATAGCCAGCCCAGCTCAGCCCAGTAACTACTCGTTACTGGGCTGAGCTGTGCCTATCAATTTCCTACAAAAGCCCATACCCATGACCTTCCGATTACTGTCGCATCATTCTAAAGTCTCTAATTTAATTTAACCTTGGCTTTTATTTTAATGCAATCACGTGGGTCATAATTATATGTTACAGTACAATGTGACCTACTAAACCTATAAAAAAATAGATAGTTTATTTGCTGCTCAATTAACGATAGAGATTAAGCAAAAACTGTTTGATTGACGCATTGTTAGAGATATAATTAATAGTCGTACAGATGATCCACAGTTCACGAATCACTCCAAGGTTGTGCGAACTCGCGTAGATATGTACTAATATAATGATAATGTTTACTTCCTTCCGTACCGCGTACTTTTGTCCTAATTGTACAAAATATCGTGATAGGTCATCTTTAAATATCACCCGAAATGAAATAATACTCAAGTCAATACCATATTTAAAATTACAATATTTAGTACCGCTCGTGTGTTGGTTTATCATACCTTGGTTTGCGCTTCAACCTATATAGTATAATACTTACTCGAAATTCAGGCACAACCCTGATGCACGCAACCAACTTGATAAGTCAAAAGACTCCACTTTGTATTTTATAACCTACTCGAGATTCAGGCACAACCCTGATGTACGCCAACAAATTGATAAGTCAAAAGATTCACGATAATCGGGAGATTTCTAGCAATTTGACGCTGTCATGATAACGGTTCGTTAGTTTGGGAAGTGTACCGGAATTGAATGCCAATCACCTGTTGAGTCTGCAGTGCACACTGGAGCCAATGGAACTAAACACTTAAACTGCAAGATTTGCTCTACTTACACTTCATATAAATGCATGGAATAGTTTTGATTTAGTTACGGATACGTAAGCATTACACAAATAATAATAATCACAAATGTAAACACAAATAATAACAAAGTGCATGCTGCTATTTTTATGTTCTTATGTATTTAATTGTTTAAGTATAGGATAGATGAACAAATAGTTATTTGTATTATTAATAAGATATTTTTTAAGGGTGAAACAATAGTTTCTACCTAGGTCTGGACTGGAAAAATGCGCTGAAGTGCCGCTCTGACGCCGACACTGCAGCATTATGCTGACGCCCAAACCATTTGCCACAACATTGTACCCCTGAGTAAAATAAGTAAATGTATCTATTAGGGTCCTAACTAGTTTCTGCAATGTTTTATTTTGTTTTTTTAATATCTAATATACGTCTTTTTTGTATATTACCATTAAAAATATATTTTAGGCCTGGACTTGCTAGCGTAAACACCCTAGATGATTGCAACCCTTCACTAAAATATGATTTACATAAACATATCGTAAAGTTCCTATTTTTGAACTTCGGACCTATCCAAACCTCAAGAATAGGAAGTAAGATTTACCTAAGTCACCTAGTAGGTATATTATCTGTGATTCATAAGTCAGTGGATAGAAATTTCAGTTTAGGCAACCTCGAATAAATTGTACACAGCCTAATCGTCAAAATTACAAGTTACTAAAAGATAGACAAAAAATAAATAATTTCTGCATTTATGTGCATATATTTATACCTATGTATAAACATTTACAAATCTATTCTTAGTCTAAATAACATACCTCTTTCAACCAGCTGAACCAAAGATTCCTCTCCCAAACAGTGCTAAACCCGAGGAACAGATGATTCATGGCGTCGCCGGTAACGCTGTTGCCTTGACAACTAGGCTTCAGGCATAACACCAGTCGCTGGGCCTTGGGCTGGCACAATTCAATACTTCCGCCGCTTAGCTCTATAACCTCCCATGATGTCCCTGAAATAGCAAATTAACACAAATTACCATAAACGTTAAAATTGTATGAGACGGTACTATTATGTTAAGTATTCGTATTTTTAACCAACTGCTCAGATGCCTATAAAGTCTAGCATTCCATTCTATTTTGAAATTTAAGTCTGACTAATTAGGAATTATATTTTTGACATGGCAGGATTAATAAAGAATAAAATGAAGTCTCACCATGCATGTGAAGCCGAGAGCCGATAATATGTGCTGGTCTTGGTTTCCATTGTGGAAAAACATGACCTTTCAATACGTGGATGGTACCAGATCGCCGTACTCCTCCAGAGCGCGCTGCTGGGCCTGCGCACCATCGCAAGGAATGCCGTAGCTCCGGATCAACTGCCAGCCGCTGTCTCCTTGCTTCAGATTTCCATCCACAAGTGGCCAAGAACTGTTCTTGAATCCTTAGAGGGTACTCGTCTATCTCCAACCTTCTTGAAGTTTCCCCTCCAATCTGAGTCCATAAAGTCAGCTCTTCCCCAAAACCAAGCTCTCTTATAATGTCCTCGACTGTGGTGTTGAGGGTTACTCTCGCAAGTTTGCTGGGTGCGTCAACGGCGAAAGGCTCGAGACCTTCGAAAACTCTTATCCATCCGTATTCGTTGGCGGTGCGAGGCTTGAAGCCGCGTGTGGAGGCGAGCCGGCGGAGAGACTTGCGTCGTGCGGGAGGCGATGAGCCGTGCGGGCCGTGGTCGCAGACCATGGCGCGTCCATGCGCCCGACACAGGTGCGGAGGCCGGCAGCTCAATGCCCGAGTGCCCGCGCCGGACGAAGCGCCCGCCGTTGCATTACAATTGGGTCGGAGAGGTGGGGGTGGGAAACATGTCGCTCGGTCAGTCGGGAACACGGTATATTTATGCGAATCGCTTTGTATCCTAAAGCTATCGTTTGAACGATTGGTCACGTACTACAGTGCTCACGCGTATATGCTGCATTTGTTTCTATTTACATAATTCAAGTTTGAAACATGTAAACATTAAAGTGAGAACTTAGCAGTCAGTACGAGTAACGAAAGGTTTATGGTAATTTTACCGGTTATATTATAAGGAGTATTTTGTAGCAATGAAATTAATTCCGTGAAAGATACATTTAAATGCACATAGACACAACAGTTGCCTTATGTTATACCACTGCTCTAGTTACGATGGGTAAACTAATAGTTTGTTGCTATATTTAATTGCTACGTTAACTTAATTGTTTACGCCACACTTTCGTATCTCTTTACACGATGACAATCAGAAGTTAAGCATCGTTAACGCATTTATATACATTACAACATACCTACATATACCATTAGACTCATTTGTTACTTCACAAAATAAATATTAATCGATAAAGAAATATGAGTACCTAATACCTAAGTAATAACAATAACGACGAAATCTGCGCTGTCGATATGATCGCATGCAATTACCTATTATTATTTTATGAATAAATAAAGTTCTCTATTTGTTAAAAAAATGCCGTCATAGTTAATCATTACTTATTAGATAGGCCGTTTCCAAAAAAAGTTAATTAGGTTATACTATAGCGATAAAGTTTTGTGCGATATTGTATGGTATAAGGATGTCACAATATGAAATTGTTTTGATATTTCCTTTGGAGAAAATCACTTTGAACTATTTCTGGGAAAGAAAACAGATTCGAAGAAAGATGTTATTTTAAAATCCACCTTAGAACCCTTTGCTAATTTAGCTTTGCGCCTAAATGTAGCTTTAGTGTTTTGAGTTATCGTCAAGTGTGCACCGACCTTAATAACGTAAGGAACATGCGCGTACGCCGTTGCGAGACGCGTTCCGCCCCAGCGCGCACCCCACCTGCTGACTCACCTGCCAACCAGCGTGTGATGAACCTTGCCCCTAACCAATCACGCACTGTTAGTACTAGTTCGTATTCCCTAATACTTTCTTCTTCATCACACTCACTAGGGATAATCGGTTTTGTCCTATAATTTCTCGCCATTAATGACTTAAAAAAAGGTAATATAAAAATGATTCAAGTAAGAAACTTTTGAAAACACTGAGATTTACAATAGAGAAAATTTTGGAATATTGTCGGGAAAACTATGCAATATGTGATGTACTTGGAATATGTGAGGCGATTATTAAATTCTTTGGCCAGGACCTTATGTTTCGTGTTGTAAAATTGTCGTTAAGAGACGAGTTGCAATTTATTTTTGTAACGTCTCGTAATGGCATAAGGTATAAGGGTGCCAAAAATTACTCAAATATAAGCCCTTTTACCTAGAAATAAAGTTTCATTAATGGTAGGAAATATTTTCCATACGCTTTATAAGGGCCTAAAGGGGATTGCATGGTTCTTCTGTCCCTGTTCTGTCCCTGCTGTGCTGTAGTAGTGTGCTAATGTGTTCGTGTATTAACAGATTTTATACTTAGTCACGTTCATTGACTTACATAATTATTATGTTTTTATACATAACTATATAAAAGTGATCTAGCCTATCGGTGTTTAAAGCAGGATTTTAACTCGTACCGGATTGGAGTCTGAAGCCCTGACCAACTAACTAAGACCACCCGGCCTCTATACATATACAATTTCTTTTCAGTTTAGACACCATCATACTTGAAGCCTCGGCCAATTTGTATATTATAATGATAGTAATTAAAAACCAACGCAAATCAATATATTTAATAAGATAATTTGATTTTTTCATAGTCACATTCATTCTTATAATTGTAGTGTACATTTTACGTACCTGAATGGCGCCAAAAGAGACTCCGTTGATAAGACTAAAATTATGTAAGTTATTACTGTCTACTTTAACGATCAGACGAGTGGATGATAAATAAATGAAGTATAAATAGTAACATAAATACAGGTCCTACATAAGACCTAGTAATACGAGTAATAATGCATAGTCAACATTTTATTTACTGGTGCAAACTCTTTAAGCGTATTCTAAAATGTAATAATATTATATATTTAGGTACTAATCCTACTCCTAAGCGTAAGCTAAGTAATGTACATTTAGGTATACTTATATAATAAATCAAAACAAAAGCTAGAATTTATGGTGTTTGTTCCTCAAGTATTTATTATTTAATGTTTACCTTTGAGTAAATAACGGAGATCAGTCACACTCGTAAAATGTATGGCTACATTCGCTACGCAATAGAATCAATGAAATATCAGCGAACCACATATAAACGTCAATCACGGTAAATTTTATTCCTGTAAAACATTAGTCCTTACTTGATTACTTACAACTTTGAAATATTTTACGTAAGACTTTAAAGCATTCCGATACAACCAGGGTCCAATACTATCCAATTTTTCGTTAAAATATATTAGGTAAAGCCATATATTTAAACAAATGGAAAGTTTTTATGTATTTTTCGTTGACACGTGCAAGTTGCATTGCACACACCCTGCTTGCACAGGTCTGGGACGTGCATGTTCGCCAGTTCATTGCAGTTGGAGTAGTGGTCTTTCTCCGTGCAATAGTTGGTGCACAAACCAGAGACGCAGTCGTTGAAGCAGTCACCGCAGGGAGGACCTATGTGGTACGGGTATTGTATTATACCATCGATGTTGCCACTGAAATAAATGAAATATATAATGAGACAAGACGGCCAAATATAAATACTTAGTTTGACCACGGAGTTTCTTAAAGTAAACATATTATACCACAAGAGGGAGCGAGAGATAAGAATTCCTATAGTTTTTGCTTGTTGACACATTTACAGACAAAAATTTACGAGTTTTTAAAACAACGTGTTCACTTAATTATGAACGACGTAGGCAGCATTTCAAAAACAGATCATCATACATACAAAGTTAGTAATTAAAATTATAACCTTTTCAGAAGTCGGTTGAACTGTTATGAGCAAACCCGCATCCGTTCTCAGAGTAGGTAGTGAACAAATCAGTCTGTATATAGTTGTTCTCGGTTCGCTTCTAGTATCCCAGAAGCTTACCGAATAAATGCAGTTAACCTCACAAGCAAACTTGTGAGTGGTGTAAACATTTTGTTCCTATCTTGCGCTTCAGAAACGAAGACGTTTTTTCTCTCATGGTATGTACGTGTTGTTTTGATGCTCCAAGATTCTAAAAAAGTAACGTATGCATATTTACCCAGGACAATAATGGCACACGTAATTATAGAACTGCCCCCATGGCCCTCCACTGCAGCGCGCGACTCCGCAGCCGACCTTGTGAGTGGTGGCCCACACCATCTGCGTGTAGTGCCCGACGGCCCTTAGGTCTCTGATCGGCGCGCCGTACGTGAAGTTCTGGTATTCCAGAAACCAGTCTTTGATAGCAAAAAACCTAAAAGGAAAGGGTACAATTATATAATGATTAAAATCTATTGAATGAAATTACAATGCTATTTCTAAGTCCATTTTAGTTAGGTATTAGAATGAATAAGCAAAACAAATAATTACAATAATATACACGGAAAAAAATGTTTTCCTAACTAGTGCGTGAAAAGTGCACTTTGCGCACGCTTCGCGCGTGTAAATTTAGTAACTTTTTAAGGCACTTGTTATGAAAAATTAGATTCGATACACGTGTAAAATAGTACATTTCGATACTAGTGAAAAAAATTTTTTTTTCGACGAGGGTGAAAGTTGGAGCCCGAGTGAAACGAGGGTGACAATCACCCGAGTCTTAAAGAAGTTTTTACACGAGTATCGAACCTAATTTTTCATAGCAAGTGCCTTAAAAAGTGAAATTTACACACGAAAAGTGCACTTTTTACGCACTACTTAGGAAAACTTATTTAAGACTCAGATGACTGTCACCCTCGGCCTCGTCAAAAAAAAAAAATTACTAGTATCGACATGTACTATCTTACTTGTCCTGTTCAGAAAGTTGTTTGATAACCAAATAGCCAAATTGTAAGTTGCTCATCCTAATTTGGGTTGGAATAGTTATTTATTATGCAAGAGAGGAAAGCCGATGATTACCACTCGTAGGTAAGTCAATACGAGACGTAACAACATCGGGAGACATCAGTTATACTCGTATTTACGCGGCTGAATTACGAACATTGGCAAGTGGCTCAATAATTCCTGTACGTGACTGTACTGAAAATAAATCTGAACCGGATGAATGCTTTTATGCTTTTTAAAGATTTATTATATAAAAATTATGATTTAATGTCATTATCTACTAACGTGAAGAAATATGTTTGAATTTGCAACAAATTAGCTACTTTTCAAACTAGTGGATAAACAGCCCAACAGCCTTCAAAGAACAATGAGCGTCCATCTCTTATGTAGTGATATGTACAGTGTCATAATTTCATACGACATTGCCTTCTTTATTTCGGTAGGTATTCAAATCTATTTCAAAGGTAAATTCCTCTCATGTACGCTTCCACAGATAGCGAGTAAGCCAACAGATAGGAAATAAGCATGATGGGTAATTAATTACCTATGGTTGGTGTAGTAATTTCAAGTTATCATTATATTTCAGATGTAGTAACCATTATCTTATAATGATTTTCCGCCAACAATCCTTAAATGACGTAAAAAAAACGAACAAACTTTTAAGTACAGTAGCCATCAGATATATCGGAGCTGTGGAGATGGTCACAAATATCGGAACAACGCGTCTATCGTCAATGCAATAAAGTGCATGTTCTGACATATCTGATGACGACTGTACCAGAATCTAACTTGAACTTACTCGTAAAATGAAAATATTGTCCCGGACGGGAACGTAGAAGATTCTGAACGTGGAAGTTAACTCTTCAAAAATCATGGTACAATAAATAAATAAATAAGAACAGAAAAATAGATAAATAAAGACATTTGAACGAGTGACAATAGAATAGGGAGTTCATTCGCTTGTCTATGGTTTAAAAAAATATTTGACTGAGATACGAAATACGCAACGCTGCCATTCCAAGCTCTCATTTGTTTTGTTCGTTGACTTTTTAATGTTTACAAGTAAAACTAGTAATAAGTCATTTCCCTACGTTCCTGAACCCATCTTAAAATACTTATGATATGTGTGTAGATAAAGTAGTGTATGTAACTATACATAATTAGGCATTACAACAATCGTGTGATATTATTATGAAACTCGCCTTCGGCTCGTTTCATAAACCCACACTCTTGTTGTAATGCCCTTCATTATGCACAGATAGGTACATAAACTACTATTACGAAGTAACTAGGTAAAGTCAGCAGCAGAAGTGGCTGAGCGTTTGAATTGTTCAGAATGACCTACACGCGTTCTTATTCTCTTGCCATGGAGATGTGTTGACCTCATTTTGAACACCTCAACCGCTTATCCACTTCTGATGCTGACTGTACCTACCTCTGGCCCAACATGATTGATTGTAAAACAAAAAGTGCTAAATCTACGGAAGCATAATTGATAATTATAGATCATTACGATCATTGATAAAACAATCATAATTATACGTTGTAAAAAAATCACCTTTACAATATCGGAAGGTGATGTTGGTTTTATTTATAAGTAATTTAAATAAACAAGTTATGTTCATAGTTTTTGCATCCGAATTTGCATTTACATTACATTTTTGACACCTTCAATTTAATGCCCACGATTAATAGTAATTGGTTCCGTATATCTGAGATATTTAATTTGAAGCAGTGCGTCGATAGTATCTAATTAACTACCTCTATACTATACTTAATAAATATTATTACCTATTGGTTTATTATTATTTTTAACCTTGAAACTTTCTAAATATATTAGGTACAATATTCTGCACTTAACTGTATTGTTTACCTTTAAATAACTATTACGTAGAAAATAATACTCACGTGGGCGAAGTTAATTTATTTTTCGTAAACAACATAAATACATAAATATTTCATAACATAGCACAACACGACTAAACTAAATTTTAAAATCTTCTATGGCGATGTATGGTGTAAGATAAGAGTGGTATTATTTTTACATTTAAGGTCGTCGATGGTCATCTAAACTTATGAATTACCTAAATCTTTATTTATTCGAATAGAGACATAGAAAACTATGTTATTTTAGTTTATGTACCTACATTTGCCCAAGAATTAAAAAAGATTAACAAATGCTTATTTTACAAAGTTACTACTTTCTTTACACTAAGTTTCTAAGAAATCTTAATTAAACACCAGAAGTGAAAAAGAATGTCAGTGAGAAAAAGCGAATTTTGTAATCAAATAATAAAACATAGATCCTGTACAGGAACATAACCGTGTCTTTGTTGGAGCAATAATATTCCTTTATATTTAATATGTACCTAACATCGAACTATCTTGCCGAACCCTAAGACATTGAAAAAGACAGATGAGGATTTAAATGGCGTTTGTAATGGAACTGTGAAATCTATAATTAAGTACACACGAAATTACTATTATCCACGTAGTAAATGCTCACATAATCGTGACACTGCCTTGACGAGGAAACGAAGTTAAACATGAAAAAAACATACACAAACATGTACTTGATCAAAGGAATATTTGAAGCACGATTAGTTGAATAAAAGCCTTGAAGTGCGTAGCTCATTACACTAATTGTCAACACTGACTATTTAGTCTCGTCATGTGGATGTAATCATCAACCAACACAAAATACTTAGCTACGGAAACTTAAATTTTTGAGTTCAAGGTTTATTTTGAATCCCCAATCTTTTGTATACAACTTTTAAACAGCATGCCTATTCTTAATTTTGTTAGCATCATGCAAGTTAAATGTTCAATGTACACAATCCAACACGAAATTGACTGAAACCTACTTTTTGTTTTCCACTCAAATTAACGCCAAATATCCCTGTACCAAGAAAATGTCATAAGATCTATCATTATCTATCGAATTTTTGATACACTGACTTCAAGATTAAACTTTTGAGGACTAAATTTATTAGTCGTCAAAAGTTTAATCTAAGAAGTTTAAGAGGTTTTTAAGTAAAGCTTTTTATTTAATTAACATTTTGATTATGAATTTAATAAGTTCTGAGCGGTTACATACTCGTAGATATTGCATACATGACATGGTATGACCTTTGAACGTAACTTTCAACCGTTGTATGGGTATAATTAATTTTTATCTATATTTAGTTTTAGTTTTATCTATACTAAATTCAATTTAACCTATATAAAATAAGTCGGTCTTATGTTATGCTAACCACCGTTAAGAGATTAGCTCGAGACAGTAAGTATTTAAAAAAAAATACCAAGGTGTCTTCTGTGCCGCAGCAAAGAGGTTCTGCCCACAAGCCCCCAAATGTGTCACCATCCTCTCATCAACAGAGTTGTGTTTCAAAAAAATACAGCGTTCCGCGTACTCTTGCGCCTGCTGCGCCGCTTCTGCGTGCCATGACTGAAACACGGAGCAAATCAGATTAAGTGCTAAGGCAGAAACGAAACGTGCACGTGGGCCATTGTAACAAGGCGATAAGTAACATGAAGAAAAGGAAATAGTATCATGAGCCCTTTCTATGTCATTAGTTATAAAAGTAATTATTAAAATAGCTTGGATTCGAATGCTATCTGATATGTCAATAGTACGTTACGGTGACGGCATGAATACGTCTTGGTTCTTCCGGAACGAAGTAGTTAGTAGGCAACATCAGTTAACCAACAAAACGTAAAAAATATGTACATAATTAGTCTAGTTGTCTTTGAATTCGGCTTCAGATCGGTGAGCTATCAATACTTCTTGAAAGATGTGATAGTAAATCACGATCACTTACCATTAATAACATGTTAGCAGCTTTAGGGCGTACTTTAGTGCGAAAAAAATTATGATACAGTACTATTTTTCGCCTCACTATCGTTCGTCGTGGATTTAATGCATTTTCAGGTATTCTGTGAGATGGGAAACGAGCTGAAAAAAGTATTCAATAATAATTTGACCTTAAATTTAGTTAAGACTAAAATTTTATTGATTTTATAATATTTTTCTGATACTCTTGAAGCCCGTAATCCGACGCTGTAGAATATGACATGGTACAATTTAAACATCGATGTTATTTGTAATTTGGTTAAAAAACTATTTCAGGTTACCATTTGCTGTAAACTTTTTCTTATTTTGTTTATAAGTGAAAATGGAAATAATTTGCTTTCAAACAACATACTTTTTAATTTAAATTTACCATATACTCCTAATTTCGTATCTTAACCTTAGATTGTATTTAAAGTATCTACATTCAATAGTGTAATTTTTGAAATCTGATCATTCACGTTTAAAATTAAAATACAGTTGTTAGTATACTTTGCGCACTTAATCAATCAAAAGTAAAAATACTTACGCCTGTATCCCCATGATTGTATACTATGTAACAAAACCAATGCGTTGAGGAGGACCAGAGTAAAGAACCAGATTGTAGCTGGCAGAGTCATTCTGAAAAAAAAAGTACAAATAACTGCATACAACCTTAGAAAACTCTTATAAAATTTAATATACAAATTAAGAAAAACACATGTAAACTAACAATAAGTATTGATAAATTAGAAACGCCTAAAATACCTAAAGAATAGTATATTTATAGTACATTTCAAATGTTTTTAACTATTTTGTAACGCGTTTTAATATTGGCGCGTCGAGAAAAATATATTACACTAAAGTATTATAAAATGAAAATACCTCTAGGGTACAAGTTTAATGGCAAACTCTACTTGTTTAGTGACAACTTGTAATATGATAAAACCATACTATCCGTACTAATATTTAAAATGCGAAAGTAATTCTGTTTGTCTGCTGTTACCTCTTAACGATTAAACCGCTGAACCAATTGGGATGAAGTTTGAGCTACGAGAAAGGACATATGATAATTTCTATCCCACAACCATGCATTAAAATAGGGCATTGCTGGCCGACGAAGTCGCGAGGAAAAGCTAGTTCTATTATATTGTATAAAGTAAAACAAGATAGATTCACCAAACGTACGGTATAATAATTTAATAATACATAGATAAGAATTTATGAAAATCGTGTTCTCTATAAATTGTTAGAATCGCTCACGAAACGTTAAATAAAATTACGAGTACAAATCATGTTGTTGATAACACTTTGCATTTGCATACATTGTTGAATTGAACCAGATTAGAATACGATAAAGACTACTCGAATAAATTATTAACATTATTAAAACACCTGCAGTCGAAATTCATGGTTTCAAAATTAATCACAGCTCGGCATTCTATAATTAACGATTAACACGGTACTACTCACGTTTATTTAGTCACTCGCGCGACATGTTTCGGAGAACATAGGCCTCCATTTTCAAGCACTAAGAGTGCTGAGTGTCCGATCGGTTCGCGACGGGCCGGTGACGCGAGCGGCGAACCGATCACTCTTAGTGCTTGAAAATGGAGGCCTATGTTCTCCGAAACATGTCGCGCGAGTTACTAAATAAACGTGAGTAGTACAGTGTTAATCGTTAATTATTAAACATGTCTCATGTAAGTTTAAATACAAAGCTCGGCATTCTGTTATAAATAAGTACGTAATATTTTATACTCTTGTACAGTCAGCAGCAAAAGTGGCTGAGCGGTTGAAGTGTTCAAAATGACCTGCACGCGCTCTTATTCTCTTTACAATAGAGATGTGTTGACCTCATTTTGAAGACCTCAAACGCTTAGCCACTTCTGCTGCTGACTGTACTAAGAGAATATCTTGTTAATTACGAGTAGATAGTGGTTACAGAGGGGTAATGCAGTCAGCGTTCTTTAAGATGAGAAATGTTCGTAGATAAGTTTATTTTTAAGTTTTCTATGTGAAATGCAGTTTTATTGTATAGAAAAGAACTAAAACATTGAATAATGAAATTTAATACTAAAACGAACTTAAAGCTAGGTCCATGGGGTCCCAACGCGCACAAACTTTTTGCAGAAATCACGTAGCGTTTGGTTAACGTAGCTGGTGACCGAAAAGCTGGCGGCTTCCTCGCACATTAAATCAGCATTGCGAAACAACGAATAAATGCCGCCAGCACAGCATCCTTGGTACAATGCCTCAGCAGTCTTTTGTAGGTTTAATATAGAGTAGTTAAGTAGTTATTGTAAACCTTAGCTGTATCTCATTTGAAAACAAAGCATATTCATATTTTTTTTTACATAAATCTGAAAATGCCCCTTCCGGCACGGTACCGAAAACGCTGGCAGATTTTTTTCGAATTGTGAGGGTGATAGGCTAAACGAGGAAACTGCCCGTTCTAGGGTCTTCTTGTAATCTCCGAGTCTCTCTCTATAATTTATATTAGTTACTTTTTTAAATGATATTTTTTTACGTCAACTTAATTTTTTATTATGTTTCCTAATTATCAATACATTAATTCGATTTACAGACACATACAGCAGGGCTCCATTCTGAATACCTTTTTATAACGCAATGGACCCTTTGTAAATAACTAATGAAAGTATTGTTATCTTCAAAATTTGCAAATTATTTTTAATTTTCGACTGCTTTTTGGCGTTCAATTATTGGCGTATTTCAGCAAATATTGAATACTTTTTGGACTGATTTAATGGAGCGGATCTGAATGGAAACCGAACTTTCTGAAGTAAAAGAGCCTTGTGATATTTACATTTTTTACTGATGCAGAAAAGTAAAGCGATGAACGCTTCCCAAAACTAACACTAATTATTTCAAGTCCAAATCTTATCTAAAAACTTATTACTCATCAAAGTTATATTTTTATTGATAGTTCTGTTAAAGTTGAAATGTAGGAGTAGTACATTACTGCAAAGGCCGCTATCGCATTTTTACGCCGAGATATGTAGAGTGTTTTTCTCAAACTTGCAATAGGTACAATAAATGAATAAAAAACTCCAAAAAATAAAAGTTTAATTTTTAGAAGAGCTGGAAATAAACTTGACGAATAAAAGTACAAATTTTACCAAAAATATATAATTATTTTTAATGGGCGTAGCGGCGGTACAATCTCATCCGACCAACCAGCAAGCAAGCAGACTTATATTATTTTTGATGGCTAATTGCCATGATGCCATATCGCATTTGCTCTCTCACAATTTTTTGTGGAATAACCTTAACGATCTATCTTCTAGCCAAACCTGCAACAAGATACTTCGAAGCCTTATATGGGATAAGTCAACATTGTGGTGTATGTTTGAGAAAAAAATATTGCTGGCTAGCTATACTTTTACATAGCTATAGTTACGCCAGTGATATTACTGAATTAGTCACCTTATTTATTATTTCTGTTCAAGTTGATTTGTATGCCATGACGACACGCGTATATTGAACAATCAATTTGGCATCGAATAATAAAAAATCTGCTTTATGTGTTTTAGATTAGACCAATATGTATTCTGAATGATGTCTTAACTGGCGTCACATATTACATATTATAAATAAGGTAAGATTTTATAAAACTAAAGTCTACTCACTCTACTCGCGCAATGAGGGTTAAGTAGGCTTATGTAAAAGTAATAATTAAGTAAGTAAATCAGTATCCTAACCATGAGTTGTGACATTGAGGTTTTCTATACGAGTATCGAGTTTACTATCTGTGCATATCGCTTGTATTATTTTATTGCGAACGCGATGCACAAATACTAAACTCGATACTCGTTATCGAAAACGTCAATGTCACAACTCATGGTAAGGGTACAGAAAGTACCATACATTTCTCTACCGAAAGTTAAATGATATTGGGGCCAAGATGCCAATAGTTAAGTTATACATGTGATAGTCAGTGTTTACCTTCTCATGCTAATATTCCAAGATTAGACTATTTGAACCTGTCGTTAAGGACTCTGCGGTACTACGGCGAAAATCGATGTTCGTTTTCGAACGATTGTCTGTCATTTTCATGGTGCCTTAATTGGAGTAAAAGAGAAAGACGCTCGAAATTTACCAACTTCTATATTTGCAGTACCAGGCCTGATGTAACTGAAGTCTATTGCCTGACTCGACATATTTTTGCGGATACTTATAGTTACATATCGGCATCACAAGACATCGACAGTTCAATAAACTGTGAGTCAGATGAGAGACTCTGTTTATATATCGTCGGATAGAATGGATAGGTGATTAAGTTATTGTCTTATAGAAACAAATTGTGCGCGCCGTCAAATCAATAGGACAACAGAATTGTATTTAAAAAATGATCAACAAAGCTTAGTCAGTAACTTATGAGTTATGATAAAAATCTTTCCCAGCTATGAGAATCGTTGCGCCTTCCAAGCAGTAGGTACACTTTCTTGCGTCAGACTTAGTCAAATGAATGACAGGTATCTATTTTTATTTGATACATCCATTTCTATATTTGCCGCTTTAACAAAAATTGGTTTAATCATTTTATGCCTAGCAGTTTTAATAACCTATTTGTTATATTGTTTTTTTTTTTTATCAATAAGTAATTTAAACATAGGATAATGGAACTAATGTTAGACACTTTAAGCTGACAAGTATCAATGATGGACACTTAGTTCTTAATTCAAAAACCAATATGTTATATTGATTTTTTACCAAAAAATGCACAACACTTGACTCCTTAAAATAAACACTAACGTTCATGTTTGGTTCCTTATCCATTACTGAGCCCTGAGTGTAAGTTTTTAACGTAACTTTACGTTACGAACGCGTTAGCGTTTCCCATATGTGACCTTATCTGTGCCATCGACAATAAGGTCCCTTTTCCTAGATAATGACATATATAAGTAACATTATCACTTACGCGTTCGTAAACGTTATTTTACGTCAAAAGAAACTTACACTAGAGCCTCTGGCGTCGTCACTCTACGTAAACCCTGATATTTTTTGCAAGTAGGGACTCGTAGTTAGTAAATGAAAACTACAGTCAAAGTTTTGCAGTTATTATTTGTGCATGTTCGGCTGATTACGGCCCGGCCACGACAATGCGCGATTTGCGGCGCGGGAAGCGTGTTATCTGTTCGTTGCGCGGTCAAGACGCGTAATGCACTGCGGTTAGTTGGGATCTGCGTAATGAACAGATAAAACGCTTGCCGCGCCGCAATTCGCGCAATGTCGTGGCCGGGCCGTTGGGAACGATAGCCGCAGCGACTCTATCCAACGATAACTCGGCGATGCACTTAGCTAGCGGGCTGCCAAACACTCTTTTTAGGGTTCCGTAGTCAAGGAGAAACCTTTATAGTTTCGTCATGTTTGTCTGTCTGTCCCAGGCAATTTTTTTTTAATTATCATTTATTCATCACAAAATAACCTTATAATCTAATACATTTTCCTGCAAAACTGTTTGCATAGTTTGACTGCAGACGCGAGTCTCTGTTATAAGTACTTACATACATAATATATACACTACACTTTAGTGACATGAATATGCTCAATGACCTTTAGTCCTAGAGAGTTGAAATACGTAAATCAATCACGCGGCCAAAGTAGTCATATGAAAAATTAAAAAAATATATATGGATACCCACGGATCATAAACTACGGAACCCCTGAGCATGGCCCGACTTGCTCTTGGCCGGTTTTTTATTGTTATTTTTCAGTGTAGTAAATATAAACTGAATTAAAACGAACAAATAGTCTGGTTTAGTTTTAATTGTGTAGCAAGTTATTGTTAAATATGGAGTTGAATAATTTTTCAATAATTAGTATTGCCCGGGACTTATTTTTCTATTATAGTAGGTATTTAACCAAGATTATTAGATAAAATATAGCAAAAAATATTTAATGCGCAAATTTACCAAAACCTTACCTACATAGCTGTGCGCTTATCAAATGAATTGGATTGCGACTAATTGCATGATTTACTTAATAAATAAAATAAACTATAAAACATTAATCTCATATACATTAGAAAAACTCATAATAAAACTAAAATATGATCGTGTACTTACTTGTCTGATTAAACAAAGAAATGCACTTTTTAACTTGACATGAAACGTTTTCATACAGCCATTCATAAATAAACACGTCTGATTTGCACGGCCTGTTATTTAAATCAATTGTCCGTCTCCCGCGACCGACCGAGTCGGAGTAAATCAGACTAGGTATGTTGCGAATGATTGGTCATGGCGAATTATAATACTTATGCTATACAATCACTACATCAGCACCATGCATACATAGTTCTATAAGAATTCTGGTCTAGAGTAGGCAGTAGGTGCGTGCACTTCATATATTTTTACGTCACACTGGGCGGTAAGAGAGATTTACCGGCCTAGGGCGCGACGGAAAATCTCACTTTACATTCAGGTGAAGACGTAAAACTATGTACGCACCACGGGTGGTAATAAAGAAGGCCTCAGATCGCTTGTTTATGGGTTCGGGCCACAAATACCCGCGATCTGAGCCATTCTTTGTTTTACCGCCCTAGGTACGTAATATACTATTTAATACGAGACCCTAATAAACAGCTTGGCAGCTAGAATAATTTCCCACCAGTAAGGCTTGCGACCAAGAACGTAACATATCCCTTTCAAAGGGACAGGTATGATAAATAGTAAAAGTAGCTAAACAATTCGATACTTATAAAATAGTATCGTAATAGTTTATTAGTATTAGTATTGACAATACACGGATTTTATTAACGGTTCATACATACTAAACTAATACCTTTTTTAATAAGGCACATATTTTTAATTGCCTATTCATATAAATACCACTTGGCATGAATAAATGTTACATTGCCTTTTAATTAAAATTGGAGCCATTGCTGTAGAATATATTTATAATAATACTATTATATGTTTTGCAAGTAAGATTTTTAGCTATAAATTGAAATTAATGATACCGTTCTGGGGGAGGCCTATGTCCAGCAGTGGACGTCTTTCGGCTGACATGATGATGATGATGATGAATGATACCTTCTTAAGAAAAAGTAACCAAGACCGGACCGGTGGCCGAGGCAGGCTTTGAACTCGTGTTTCCAGCATTCGTGAATGACGCCCAAATCACCTAACCGCCCACCACTAGGCAAAATATGTTCCTAGATGCTATCTAGTTAAGACTTTACCTACTTTGGTATACATATGAGACATTAAGTAGGTATAGGTACCTACTTGTAAAACCAATACGTACTACAGACGATCCTACGCTCAATAATTAATCTTTTCTCATAGGAATCAAATACGTCGCAGCTTTTTTCATGTACTAGCAAATGCCAACTGATATATGTGTCATTATCTATGAAAAGGGACCTTATTGTCGATGGCGCTTATGTCGTTGTTCAATATGGTACAATACAAACGCAACGCGATTCGACGTAAGTGCCATCGACAATAAGGTCCCTTTTCATAGATAATGACACATATTTGCTCTAATACCTATTTTTGTGAATGATAGGTAAACAAATTAACACAATGGCCAAATAAGTACCAGAATATGAGTATGTAAATAAAAGTACGAAAATTGTACCACCTGTTCTTTCTCACCCCACCTAATGATAAATTGATTATTAGATCGAGCATATCGTTTGAATTGAAGCTACTGCGTACCCATCGCCTGCATCGGTGGACCTTATGCCTTATGTATACACCCCGTTATCTAATGCTCAGTTCAGGGGCAAGTGATTGGGCAGTGACGATAATCTAAGTCGATAAAAAATAAGTTGACTTACTCACTCAATAACTTGTCAAAAAATCTTGGGTCCGATTTTTGAAACAGTCACCAAGTGATTTCCATAGAGAATGAATGAGAATCTCTATGAAGATTACTCGCTGACTATTTCAAAAATCGGACCCCAAATTGACGATATTCAATAATTGACGAGACTAGATATTTATAATTGTCGCCCTCCGATCTGATTAAAGAGAGGAATGAATGAGTTATCTCTTGGGCTTTCACTCACAGAAGAATTTTATTTTGCCAAATAACTTTTATAGACAAATATGAATCGACTAATAATGTGAAGCAACATCACTATTTTAGCATGCCCCCAAATTGAGCGTTAGATAACGGGGTGTACGTTATGTATTAAGGTTCGCCAATGTACAGCTGAGAGTGTTGCTGCGTGTACGTGTGGAAGGAAGTTTATTATTGAGATATAGTGATTTAGTTTTTCAAATAACGAATGGAATGTAATGATGGATACCGTGGGGCAAAGGAAACTGAGTTAGACACACAAACTCAAGTTTGACTGTTCGCAGAAAAATAGGTACCTACCTAACGTTTAACCTTTTGAACGCTTTTCGTCTCGCGTCAAAATATGACGTGTACGCCATGGTATGACTTGTGAAGAACAAATATAAACCTTATCTGTCAGCAGGACTATTGCTTTGACAGCGTCCGCCGTAGCCACTTTAGTGGTCGGTGGCGTGGCAGGCACGACATCACGCGACCATTTTAGTGGTGCTTGGCGTTCAAAAGGTTAACATTTACCTGTAATATTTGCTAATGATACCATAATGGTACTTATTGTTAGAAATAAATAAAACTGAAAAAATGAGTGGCTCGGGCGTGACCCAAATCCTACTCATAATCAGTATGAGTTATATTAATTCCGGGCTATTTTATTTAAGGTAAATGTTACCTACTTAAAATACAATTATCTTTAGACTAACACATGCATATTGAAATAATAATCTAGGTAGGTAAGTATTATATAGTTGTTATGCCTTACAAGATTATTAATTTAGTAATAACTTACTTAATATTCATTTTGTGAGGTGGGTTTATAACAATAATCTTAAATAAATATATATTTTAATTGAATATATATTTACTAATTTGTGCTGTTATATGTTATATATAACTATTAACTGTACATACAATACAATTTGATCATTTTTTACATTAGTTTTTTTTTAAGTCGTAGGTATTTTTGTAATTATAATAGACCTACAGTTATCCGTACAAAGAAATTAAATTAAAATTAAGGGTGAATTGCGAAATTGAACATTAAATTGTGTACTTACTTACTTAGTTATGGTTACCTGTGGGAGCCTAGTAGGAGGAGGAGAAACTTAGGTATTATTATTGACTTGTAGTTCCCGACTAGTCAATATACTATACAAACACCAATATCAACATCAAATAGGTATTTATGTGTATATTTTCTCACGCCATTCGTTCAATTAAGCCCGGCGCTAGATTCTAATCATGCCTCATCAGAAAATTTACGCCTTGACACCTAACAAAGCAGTGATTATTTTCAATAACCAACTCATTCTAATTGTGTGTAAGGACGAATTGAATAGGTTCTTGAGACCAAAACGCGCAATAACATTAATATAATTGTTTTATTATATCATGGCTTTGTTTGACTTATGTCAAGTTTGTTTGCCATGTTAAGAAAAAATACATATTAATTACAGACGCTGACTCTAATTTGTTGATCACGCTTAACACGTTGGCTGACTATACTGCTACAATATTGCTTCCACGCCCCATCATACTGATCCCACCGGTGATGCTTTTGTGCCAATGTGTATATGTATGCAGCGCTGAAAAACTGTCTGGATGGGTTCCGAACTAAGACAAATAATATTGTCTTCGGATATCGCGAAGGGTTAAGGAAGGGTGGAGGAAGATAATTTCTTTAGTCTACCCGATGACCACGAACGCTGCTAAAGGCTAAGAAATGTCGGGATGAAGTTTAAATTTGTATACGCAATTTAATGCGTTTCAGATGTTATATTAAAAAGACAAATAAAATGAATCCCAGTTTCACGACTGGAAAGGATTACCTAAATAATTACTACTGATGTGTAATATACTGTGTATGCAATTTGTAAGTTTCTTAAAAGTTGGAACACTTGGTAATTAAAAGTTTTGGAAAAAATACAGTATAATATGAGCTATAACTAAGTGATTTATCGACTCAAAACGTAGTATTTATTTTCCATGGTCCGATTATAATTGACTAGCGGCCCGCCCCGGCGACGCACGCGTAAATATTTGAAAAAAATCACACCTCGGGTTGCTGTATCGAAGTTTTCATACGGGGCCTAGCATTGCCTATGTTTCATCATTAGGGATAAAGAAGGTTTTTAACAATGAATGTTTTTTTTTTATCTATCCAGTAGTTTCGGACTTTTCAGAGCCAATTCAATGCGTTTGCATGCATAACCAAACAATAAAACCTGTCCTCTTTATAATAGCAGTGTACATAAAAATGCATTGTATATTGTAAAAGTGTATTTAAAATAAATTACTTAAAAATTAACATAATCAAATTCCCTTTGTAACATCAAAGTCAAAACCAATGTTTCCTCCGTGGAATCCCAGGTTGCTTTTGACCTATCGGGGTCGATGTCGTGTGGCAACGGCAGCTTCAGGCTAAACTGCGAGGAGTTGACATTTACGCTGTTCGTGTCCACTGCCAAGTCTATATTCTCCTTCTTGTCACCAGGCATTTTAATCCTGACCACGAGGTTTTCGCAACTAGCCGAGCCTGGCGTTTTTGGACCGATCTGAAAGAAAATTGGTATAACTAATATTTGCCACGCGCTGCAGCCTACACGGGCGAATTTGTTTCAATTTATCAGATTTTATGGTATATGTTGTACATACATTATTTATTGCTGTACATATGAGACCGTATTGAATTCAGACGATTTATCGGCGAAGGATGAATTGCAATTTTTTTTACATCATAACAATACAGTTCAGATTGTAATTAAATTTTCGTAATAGATGCAATGATTAACTCAAGACTAATTGCGGGCCCTTAACTAGGTTGCTATTGGCCCGAATATGAAGTTTTATGATAGCAATTGCATTGTTGATGTAGGTACCTATGTACTACCTATTTAGCTAAAAATAAATAAACAATTAAAAATTATGATAATGCTTTTCCTTACATTCATTGCTGTGTGAGTCTCACGTACACACAGTAACACTTTTAGCTGTACATCGGTGGACCTTATGCCTTATATAATAAGGTGCACTAATGTACAGCTAAGTGTTGCTGTGTGTACCTACAAGATCTATGAAAACTTGTTTTCGAAGAGTTATCCGTGCAAAATAAATTTTACAATTCCATAAAAGTCTATCTGCCTGCCTTAGTATTGTCATCATCATCATCATTATGTCAGCCGAAAGACGTCCACTGCTGGACATAGGCCTCCAGCAAAACGATCCAAAAAAACGGGCCCTGCGCCTTCCACATCCAGCGGCATCCCGCGACATTTACCAGGTCGTCGGTCCACTTTGTGGGAGGCCTACCTACGCTGCGTCTTCCAGTTCGTGGTCGCCACTATGCTCCTCGCGGCGAATCATGATCCCTATGACAGTTCATGTTAGTGATGAGGTCGTGTCGATGTAACTTAACTTTTTTATAGGCAAAGGCATGACTTGCATTCAGCCAAGTCGGTAAACATGATTTTAAAAATATAATCTGCATTTCTTATGTTTGTTATGTTGTTGTTATAGTAATATGATTTAAGTGTTTTGGCCGGGAAATGTAACTTTTTAACATTTAGCATCTAGTATTTTACGTCACGCTTGACGAATGTAAAAATAAAAATCCGTCTTAAATATAGTGCTACCTAAAAAAATAGCATAATATCAAAATAACTTACTATATGTATAAATGAAAACGATTATAGGTACATCGGACACTGAAAGCTACTTATTTTGTACACTCGTTTCCATTATCGACATTTGTTTTTGATACTTTTTGCACTAGTCGATATCTTCCAAACGAAGTAAGTTTTGCAGGGCGTAAACGTAATATCTGATGAGAAAAATTTTTGTAAATGTTAATTTAAGAATTGTTACAATTCCAACGGAAAATCATTGTAATGGCATATATCTACCTACAATGAAAAAACGGCATTTTTAGACGCCTCCAATTCGATTCTAAAGTAACGGTGACGCCACTACAAGTTTGTATCGTTGGAATAACTGACAGTGTCATAGGGATCATGATACGCCGCGACGAGTATAACACTAATATTATATTTATTTAAGTTTATTGTTACTTTTTTTAACAATCTGTCTACATCGAAATTCGTTGTCAATGCCGGTTAATGATCTTTGCCACTTGATAATAAATTCTCAGCATAATGATTGGTGTCACTCATCATCACTCTTATTAAACGTACGTAGGTACCTTCATTTATTGTCTTATATTATATCTGAGTAGATGCTATTAGGTTAAATTGTACCTACCGTTTCTTAAAAATAGACACTTTTAACAAATGTGTTTTAAGTAAAATCTTTTTTCCACTCAGAATCACAAGATCTTTATATTCCAATAAACAAAATTTATCAAAAAAAAACATAAATTTTCGAAATTTCCTCTTTTTACCGCAGTACAACATATATATGGAAGATGATAACAAAATAGGAAAAAAGCTTAGAGACAATATTTTTTTCTTATTGTTTTAGAAAGAGCTTGTAAAATAATAGTAGATTGTTAATCAAGGGTAGAAAGTCTCACTTCGTTCGAGCGCCAAACTACCTCGTCGTCAATGAGTGATTTTTACCCGAGTTAAGCATACTATTTTTCATTTCGAATGCGAGGAAAGTAAAATAAGAGCAAGATGAAAGTAAAAAAATGTCTCTTAGATAATAAAATGACTGACTAAACTACTAATCTTACCGCATCAGCTTGTTTAAGTTGACGCATGGAGCTGAAGGTTTAAGTTGTATCGATAAATCATTGAAATATATAAAGGATCAGCACACATTCTGACAAAGATTTTACTATTTTCTCGGACCGCCATTTCATACAAGTTAACTGATACGATAACAATACTGATACGATTTTCTATTGAAACTTGCGGTAGGAGGCTTTCCATGATAACTTGACCTTTATTTCTAATTTCGTCAGGTGTTAGGTCGATTTTAGAATCGCTTGAATAACCCGTAATTATTAATTTCAAAATATGACTATACTTTGTTTACTTTCCAAGTGTTTTCAATAGTTGCGCGGAATCCAGTCTCTAACTTTTTTCTTGCAGCATATTTATCCACAGATAATTGTCATAACGGACAGAATCTTTTTTTTCGCGCGCGTTTTTGGCGAATTAATGGGTGTCTTAAACAGCATTTTAGTTATATCGAAAAACGGCACCCTATATTTTTAAAATGTAAAGCTTGTTTTATGTATAAAGTAATAGAATTTGTAATAAAATGGTCCTATTTAATGTAATAATGACTACTAAGAAGGTAATATTTCCAATAAGTAATTAATGTAATTATACATTCATGTTTGGCTGTATAAGTTACTGCCGTTGCTTAGCTGCGCATATTAAAGTTTAAAAAAAACTTCGTAGGTTTATTCCTTTTTGTTACTGTAATATAGAACCAAGACACATAAAAAATTGAACCGAATAATATAAATATTTGAATTAAATGACATATTTTATGCATGATAATAGCTACAAAAAAATCCTATAATTTAAGAGAAAGAACTATTCTAATGTATTTGTTTCTGGCGTCGGTAAATAAGGTTATTTTCGCCACTTTGTTGGAGGGGAGAACTAATAGGAACATGCCAAATTGCGTCCCTAGGGCGGAAACGTAACACTTTCCACCCGTATAGTAGATAAACAATGACCCACTTTCCGAGCATGAGAAATGAAAAATAACAAAACTTTGAAAATGTTAGCATTGTTAAATCGCATTACGCGCCGCGGCGGCAGTTACGGGCAAAATTACGTACGATAACGTGTTGCTAATTTTAATCAATTCCATAACAAAAAGTAATATAACCAACGATATGTTAGACCAATCGAAATGTGCCATCTTCCTCGCGTTGTCCCGACATTTTACCTCATGGTCGTACTATGCATATACCTAAAGTATGGTAAGTTGAGAAGTTGGTAGGTAATATAATATGCGTATTACAAGTTGGTAAGTATCGTAGTTGGTGTTTTGTTTTGTCATAGTCTCGTATATTTTTGTTCCCCTCCAAACTGGTGCCTTCAGAACTGTCAAAGTTGGAGGGGAACAAACAAATACAATCGGAGTTTTCTTGGGTTCTGATCCAAAGTTGCGGTAATTAATACAGAATAAGCTAATATTTTTATTATAAAGAATGTCCTGTAAAGCAAAACTATAGTGTTTTGTTAAATTTTGGGCTACAAAAGCCAGAATATCTTTGTCCCTTACTGGCGCTCGCGGATGCGTTCTCCAGTCATTATTCCTCCTAAAGGTGTTTAAGTACCTGTAGAAACACGTCCTCAGCAGTGACAGCTTGCCGATAGTTCATAGTGTACTCCGGTGCCTTGCGGCCGTCCAGCCCCGCGCCCACGTGGCTTAATTCTTCTGCCTCCTTGGCCTCTTGTTCCTCAAACTCCTCTATGGTCTTCGGTGCAGTTTTTACGTTTTCATTGTTAGGTAGTTTTCCTCTCGTCGAAGTAATCTCGCAACCTATTAACAAAACAAAGTTTAAAAAATAAGTAATTATACAATTAATAGTTATTGATTTTTATTATTGGAGAAATGTAAGCATTTCACCACAGTTTCGGTTGGAACCTAAATGACGTCTAATTAGTCTCGATTTAAAAATATGCAAGTTAAAATGGACTGGAAAATGATTTGCAGGAGTAAGGTCCACTTACCGCAAGTCATCCTGTAGAATACCAATAGGTAAGCATGATAATTTTCTTGGGTTGAGTTCATTTGTTCAAGGCTCTGAAGAATAGCCTCTACGCAGTATTAAGGATAAGTAACTCATAAACTACTTGTAACATCGTGATCAAATTAAATAAGAACACATAATGAGAAACCAACTTTCAAATAAACTACTTACATATAAAATTTAACTATAATAAATAATGTAGGTAGGTAGGATCCTAAACCTACTATTTTAATCAATATTGCAATTTGAAGATGATTTTACGACGCTGTTTATTTTACCAACATCCCATTATACTTTTATATTTAGGTAAATACTGGGTATTGGTTGGTGGGCATTGATGAGTGCATGTGCATGCGGTTTGAATACTTATTACTCCGCATGCAAATACTTAGTTCAAACCAACGATCGACCTCAAAAGAATGTAGGCAGTAAGGTACAATGGAAAAGATGAAATAGCTTCGATATTTAAATCGAAAGAAAAATAGAAAAATTCGACTCGCAGCGGGACTCGAACCCACAACCACTGGATCACTAGCCCAGTGCACTTCCAATTGTGCTATACGAGTACCGCTGAGACTTGTCGAATTTTTCTATCTATCCCTCGTTGTATACGTCATCATGGGTGACGTGTACAACGAGGGATAGATAGAAAAATTCGACAAGTCTCAGCGGTACTCGTATAGCACACTGGAAGTGCACTGGGCCAGTGATCCAGTGGTTGTGGGTTCGAGTCGTATACGTCATCATGGGTGACGTGTACAACGAGGGATAGATAGAAAAATTCGACAAGTCTCAGCGGTACTCGTATAGCACAATTGGAAGTGCACTGGGCTAGTGATCCAGTGGTTGTGGGTTCGAGTCGTATACGTCATCATGGGTGACGTGTACAACGAGGGATAGATAGAAAAATTCGACAAGTCTCAGCGGTACTCGTATAGCACAATTGGGAGTGCACTGGGCTAGTGATCCAGTGGTTGTGGGTTCGAGTCCCGCTGCGAGTCGAATTTTTCTATTTCTCTTTCGATTTAAATATCGAAGATATTCGCTAGCAGACGTTTCTGCATAATAAAAAATAAGATGAAATAGCTGTTTATTAATAGGGTGGTGAATTGAAATCATTGTTAAATAAAACTGAAATTTTGAAACTATATTAAAGCGTTTTTTTATTTTATCGATAACACCTCGGTACATACACTATGTAACATGTACCTAGTGTACCTACCTATTAACGCCACTGCTAGGAAAAAATAAATGTCATTTAACACGTTCGATGCGGCAGTTGGTTAACAATACTGTTTACCATACCTACGTGTCACAGGATCGATCAACCCAATAATACACAGAATTGATAGTTACCCCATTTGGGTACATATGTAGTAAAAGTGCCTTTTACAGTTGGCATAAGGTGGTCATTGTTATATATTTAATTTGTAGAACGAGGTTTGAGGACTGAATGATGGGGCACAAGTGAATAGCAACAGGAAAATATTTTGGAGGCATTACCTACTTTTTTTTATACAAGACTGTGCAGCGTTTGACCTCAGTCGCACCTGATGGTAAGTAACGACGAGGTCGAAGGTGTAGCACGCTGGTTCAGTAACAGCCTATTCACTCTTGCCTTAGATTAGATTTGGCAATACAGGCCACTTTTTTTTCATAGTCTAGTTTCTATTTTCGCTCCAGGCCTTTAATTTGAGCAAACATTTAGGTACGGTCAGGGACTTTAATTGTTGACCCATTTAGGGTTCACTTTACATTGGGCATTACATAGAGTAAGTATTAAACAAAAGAAAGTAGCATGAACCATAAGTGGCTCAACGATTAAAGTCGGTGACTGTACCAGGCACACTATTTCGGTTAGGTACATATTAGCAGCCAGCCACCGCATAGCGCTTAGCACAGTATAAGCGCAATAAAAATCGGCTTATGGTATAAAAATGTGACTCCTTAACCATACGGTATCCTTCATTTTCCTACATATCTAGGTCCTGTCAAGAGGTCATTTTTTTTCTTAAGCAAGACGGAGCCAACTATGTGTCTTTTCATGAGCCCAAGGAAAACTGTTGAACTGCGATAAGTTAGTCAAGCCGGAGGGAATGCGGGTGTATGGACGCGCCGGCACCCGTAGGTACTCAGGTACATTAAGTGACTTACCAGAAGACATTAAGTCCTCGCCCTGTATAACGTCAGGTTCTGGAACCCTTAACAATTCCACTAACTTTTCCATGTTACCAGGTAAGAATTCCATTTTGGCTGGGACTTTGATTTTCTGTCTTGGAACAATATTTGATAGTAAACAACAGTAATTATTGACTAAATCAGGTTGCTTAGAAACGGTAACCATAGATATTTACTGCAGTCTATAGTTATTACAAAACAAATTATGGTCGTTGCAAGCGTAACGTGATTTTATTCGCATGAATTTACGGGATGGACGGGATTAGGAATTAAAAAAAAATTTTTTTCATACAAAATGTATCCAACATACATCACGAATACACATCGTCGGGAAGGTGACATCACAACCACCACCGTGTCACCGTCCTAATCACGGTGTACCTAAGTATGCAACGACCTTTAGAATTGCATTGTGTTTCTCTTTGGTAATTTATCATATCACCTTCCTTGATCATAATTTCTACATTTTACTAACTGCTGAGCATTTCACTTTTTAATGCAAAGATAAATTACTAATAAATATTTCATGACAATATTTTTCAGTAAGCTCAATAAGGATTGTTTTACTGGTACAATCAGCTTCAAATAGCAAATAAAATCAAATAAAAATAGCAACCCGGGACACCTTTTGGACCTTTTGGACCCGGGTATGTCCTTAAACTACGTCCAACAATGAGAGGTAGGGCGCAGCAAAGTACCATCCGCTCGAGTCTGGAGAAGCCCAACTAGGGAAAGTACCTCCTCCTTACAGAAGACCACAGCCATAATAGCACTACATACCTGAAAAGGTATGTAGTGTTGTTTTCCTGATGGTGAGTAAGGTTCCCAGAGCTCCAACCCCCCTTAAAGGTCGGCAACGCGCTTGTGACTCCCCTGGTGTTGCGGGTGCCCATGGGCGACGGTAATTGCTTACCATCCGGCAATCCGTCTGCTCGTTTGCCACCTTTTTGTCATAAAAAAAAAAAGCAACCCAGACAAGTACAATCTTTAATTTTAAAGCAGTAACCAAATATACCATAACACATCCTATATGGCCATTTTGACTGCTATTAACTATATGATGCTGACTACTATATGACAATTTATGTAATAGATAATAGGAAAACATATATAACATCTTGGATCTGTGTAACTTGTAAAATGTTTAAGTTAACACTTTAATTTTGATGTCATGTTTTAGAGGATGTTCTGTACAAGTAAATGTCATCTACCCCATTTTTTTTGACATTACTGAAATTATTATATATAATATACGAAAAATAAAACAAGTCATAGTAATTAAGACATTTATTCAATTAGTCTGTTACATAATCAGAAACTGCTATATTAATATTGTATGGGTTTATCATATTATATTCAAGGGAAGCCATCATCATCTTCTTCAGCCATCTCCTTAGCCAGCTCCAAGTCTTGTTGCTCCCGTTCACGCCTCTCTTCGGCACTCTCCAGCTCCTTGCCATAGGACTTGGGTGGATACCTCATGGCCTTGACACTTTGGTTATGCAAGTCAAGACAGAATGATATACGCTGGTGGAAGGCTAACTGAGGCTCCCTAGTGCAATAGATATCCGAGCTCTCCTTATTGCTCATGTATCCCTTTTCAGGGTCTAGGGTAGCCTCAATAACTCCATCTCTGATAGCTTTTGCCACAATAAACTCTGCATCTTCAGCTGAATCCAAACCTAACTTTCTTGCAATATCCTTAGGAGAAATTCTTGAATAGGACAATCCAATTGAACGAATGGCAGTCTTGATGACATTTTGCCTCAGACGAAGGATCAGAGTAAATGTATGATCATTACGAAACTGGGGCCCAAAGTTTTCCAGGACTTCTCCAAATCTTTGCAAGTTTCCAAGCCTTACAGCCTGTGTAAGCTGGAAGTATGGGGCCAGGGAGCGTCTAAGAGCTGCCTGTCGGAAGATTGCCCTCTCAGGAATATCACCCAGCAGCAGTTCAACCACAATAGCCAGCTTCTGAACTGTTTGACGGAAACCCACAGCTGCAGTTTGCGGAGCCTTTCTTAGTGCCTGAACGAGGTGCTTATGAGCATCACTGTATTCAAGGCGGGCTGCTTTTATTCTACCCAGATAAAACAAAAATCGAGCCCACTCATTGTTGCTAGCATTTTCTGGGTA
The DNA here is from genome assembly GCA_022674325.2 of Grapholita molesta. NCBI lineage: Eukaryota > Metazoa > Arthropoda > Insecta > Lepidoptera > Tortricidae > Grapholita > Grapholita molesta. Next base: position 11,885,723 of record CP053124.2, on the reverse strand, counting down.
CACAGATTTACTAACCAATTTGTCAGCCTGGTCATACAGAGAATAATGCAAATAATTACGTAACAAGCAATTAATCAAAACAGCTTGGCCTTCATAGTCACTACGAAGAGTCGATGTACGCAGGCGCGCATGAAGTAGTCCTCTGATCAAATCTAACTTATTGGTGAGTTCAAACACTCTGGAGTGGTAAAAATAGCATTTAGCAGCTATTAAATCCAGAGTCCTCCTATTTTGGGCAGTAATTTTTGTCATCAGCTGCTGCGAACACTCTGTAGCTTCTTCAAGTTTGTTGGTGTCTAACAAACGCAGCAAAACTAACAAATGAATGTACACATCTACCTCAGGCACTGGAGTTTTCGGAGCGCTTCTTGACCGTGGAGTTTCAATTTCAACAGCACCAGGCTGGGGGGCTTCCACGAAAACAAACAGAGCATCTTTGTCTGAATTTGAGGGATAAAGTTGGTTAATAATAGCACGCAACACGTTACCGTTCAACTTCCTCCGTGTGTTTGGAAGGGATCTAAGGACGCGCATAGCAAACCTTGGCTCCTTAGAGGTAACCGCTTTATCAATTTGCCTGACATGTTCCCTTAAGTCTTGGACAGTGAGAACATCGGCGTCCTTTTTCAACTCTCCAGTTTCTGCGTCGCTTGCCGTTGCGGGACTCTCCACATTCTTCATTTCAACATCTTCGGCTGGAGCCATTTTGATCTTCTAGCACTTTATAAAGACTGATAATATGATTTGTGTTAAAACTGACGAGACAAATTTTATTTTATATTGAAGGAAAGTGACATGAATGAATCTATTCCACAAACGTCAAAATTTTGCCGAGTAACCAACACCAACGCTAGTAACACTCACAACATAATCGACATTTACAATTTTACACTCTGATTATGCTGCCAGCCGAAAAACCAAAGTAAATAAATCTCGATCATACACTTAATAAAATCCGAATATCTGCTTATATTACAATTTATTTCATTATGAAATCTGTTTCCCATATTCAATAAATAGGTACACAACATACGCATTATTTCTTCGAAGCTTAAAAGTGTAGCTCAAACATTCAAATCGAGTACAATTTGAGAATATCAATTCTTATTCACTCTTGCATGTTTGTATTAGTCATGTACGTGTGAAATAGATATCTTTTGGACATAATGAAAATAACTAGTGCGGTCCTTTGGTATCGAACACGCAGAATGTACACATTCCAAATAAAACACAAATACATTATTATAATATGCTTGTTGTAATACTCTTACTAGACTTGTATGAGAGTCACAGAAACTTATTATCTGCTAGTATAAGAAATCATTTTTTGAAATAGAAACATTAAATTACAACACTTTTATCTTTCATAGAGTGTAGAATAGACAAGACAAAACTACTCTACCTACTCTACTAGCATTGCCCGTGGTTGCTTAACCAATATTATCTCGGGGAATTCTGATAAAAGCTTATTACTCCTAATGTTACAATTGAATTGGTGGATTACAACCATCACAAAATCACAAAAACCGTGAGTGACATTTATCCTAAACAACGGAAGCGCTTCGGCAGCAGGGGACCGGTTGATTCTTCACACAAATTTTCAATGTGTTCTGGAAATGGTTTGCAAAGAGGACGTGGTATCATGGTTTAAAGAATTAGAAAGTTATAAACGCATAGATGCAATGTGTACATTGTTAAATATGTGCTTGCCATTCGAACTGCGTTTCATTGGCACGTATCTCGAGGAGCTCGGAAAGCGCGACTTCCAAGAGTTGCGTGGTGCCGAACTTCGAGCAAACAATCCTTCAGACTTGGCTGCCGACATCGGTGGCGCGAACACAGATCCTCGGACTCGACGGAAAATGGCTTTATACGTGTCACTGTTACGGTCGTGCAATTTCGCATGTGCCACTACACTGTACAATGCCATGGTTAGTTTGGAGAAGAGTGGTTTACTGAAAGGTTTATATGGTGATCTCTTGGAAGAAATTTTATTACTTTATACAATGGCACTTCATCACCCTGCTTTCACATTTGATCAAAAGTCACATTTTGGGGAAATACTAGATAAATTGAAAGTAGAAGATCAGCGGTGTCAGTTCCAAGAACAGTCAGAGCATATGAATATGGCGCCAGTGAGTAGCTGTCACACACAGCCTACTGTCGCACCCAACATGTCAGTGCCCCCACCAGCCCTTGCCGGCCTAGCTCCACCACCGGGTGTCATGTATGTCAAGTCACCTGGGGTACAGGTCAGTATTCTGTTAAAAACACAAAATATTTGATACTTCTATCATCATGGCACAATTCCCTAGGAAGTAGCAACACATAGCAAAGTACTAAGTTCAAAAGTTTAAGTATAGTCTAGCTTTGGCAGTGCCATTTATAAGAAACATGTTTTTGTATAAATTTGATGTTTGTGCCTATTCTCCATCTCTAAAATCCATGCACAATTACCATGGCCAGTCTCTACTATGATTAGTTAGTGATCCAGAATTTATACAGATGATTGATTTAAAGGAATTATTTGATGATATAAAAAAATGCAGCTAGTGACATAAGTGCTATATATTCAATGGGAAATATGACATTTTTATTGTATTGTATTGGAATTAGCAATGGTTTATGACTTCTTATCAGCCACATATATTCTCTTTTATTAGTTTCTTTACAATTACTATTGGAATTTTACAAGGTTTCTTTGTTACATAGCTTCAAAATATTTCTGGTTATTGAAATGTTTGTTATTGATAGTGACTTATTGTGCGAATATCATTTAAATTTCAGCCTCAAGGTTCAGAAGGTGTACCACCGGAGCTCAGTTCACCTCCAGTCCTATCTGGGGCTGGGGTGGTCCCAATACTCGGGGAGGTCACACATCCGCCGCCAGGCTTGCCATTACCACAGTACAACATGGCAGAGTACATGGGACAGCATCCATGGCCTGCCAACATTATTGTTTCACCATTAACGCAACCCATTGAGGTTAGTATTAAAATAGGCATTTGTTCGCATTATTGTCTTGTATTGTTTTTTAGGTCCAATTTGATACTAACAGATTAATATTATCATCTATCTGTTTCTCTCTAATTTGAAATAGATGTTGGCAGCTTGCTCACTAGTGGGCCTGGTTACTTAGTCTAACCCTTTGTATATGAGATATGCTACCTGTCATAGTTATAACTCAGCTCTGCATTAAAAGTCACCAGATGTCAATTTGTAGATAAATATTAAGGGTCAAGTAGGTATATGACATATATTTTAATTTTAATTTTGTATATCATAGTATTAATACTAAAGAACCAATCCAATTAAACATATTGTCAAATATTTTGATTTGTTTCTAGTTTTATCTATTTGTTTTCTTCTCTGTCTGGTATTAAATTTTGTTAATGGAGTTATAACTCAAGTATTGTATTTCTAGAGATGTTTCAATTGAAAAACATGGTTCACTAGAATTTTTATAAAATATTGATATACCCTCATTTAAACTATAACAGTTTACACATTACAAATTTATTAATGTGTTAGCAGGGCTCTTAACCAGTTAAAAAACTGAAATAGCTTGGGCTGTTTACAATTACTTCAGTCATAAATACCTGAACAAGCACATAACCTTGACAATAGATCTGGTGTTCAGATAATTGTGACCACCCGTATAAGCCATGTCAAAAATGCAATTTCCAATTAAACATAAATAGGAAATTGCCTAAGAACAAAATGGAGTGAAATTATATGGGTATTTTTGTATGGAGAAAATTTAAATGTAATAATATATTGATAGTATTCATATAATGTCATTTTAACGACGAAACCTGCGCTGTGGATGTGATGCCATGCCATTATTATTATTTTATGAATAAATGACATTTATTATGTTATTTATTATGTTGTTTTGGTTTTGAATTTTCTTAATGCATTTGACAAATTAATTAAATAAATACAGAAAGTTCACGTTTCTGGCTCAAGTAAACTGTCCCAATTAATTTTTATTTCATTTGAAGTGACTTAAATGATTCATATCCTAACACAAAAAAAAAATGTGTTCCATAAGTGATAGTTAGCAGTTTAACTTTTATTTTATGGCTTGTATTTTACATGTTTTATCAATATCGAAAAATACACAGGGTTCAGGAAGGGAAATAGTGCCTGAAGCTCAAAAAAAAAAGAGAAATTGGTATATTGTAAAATAAAGTAATTTGCCTCGGTCTGTACACTTACACCTTTTTAACTATGCAACGGATTTTAATGCGGTTTTCATCAATCGAGATTTATTAAAGAGAAAGTTATTGTCACTTGTTACAAGAGAGAGTTAAATTAGAGGTCAAATAAAATAAATCCCTCTGTTAATTGCAAACTATAAATAATTCATTATCAGATTCAGGAGTCGGACATGACCTTTAGACTTTTATTTTTCGACAATCGGCTGCAGGATCTTACCAATACGTGCATAGTAGGTATTGTATAATTCTATCACTACTCTAACTTGGTCCCTGTACAGGTGATAAACTACCCGGTGAACGCGGGCCCGGGCGCGCAGCCGGCGTCGCCGCTGGTGTCGTCGGGCGGCGACTCCCGCGCCGGCTCCCCGCGCCGCCGCCGCGCCAGCCGCGAGCGCTCGCCGCCGCCCGCCGCCATGCCGCCGCCGCCGCCGCCCGACCAGCAGATCTCGCATCTGGCCGGCAACTTTGACAATCTCGCCGTCAACGAGGTGATTGATTCAAAGTTTATTATCAATTAAGTATTCCATGCTATGTTAGGTCGGTCCGACTTGAAGGTCGTCGAAAGCGACTCGGCTGGGCAGCGTTCGAGACGCCATCTTTTCTTCCGATATTCTGCAGGGTCTCAAGACGAAAGACTTTGACCGGTGTATGCTGCCTGTGATGACGTGGAACCGACACATACTATGGGCCACATAAGAGGGCGCTGGCCCTTGGGGCGTAAAGGTTCTCGAGTGGCAACCATGTACCGGAAGCCGTTGCGTTAGCAGACCTCCCACAAGGTGGAGCGACGACCTGGTAAAAATAGCGGGAATCCACTAGATACAGGTGCCGAAAAACCCGTCATTATGGGTTGCTCTGGGGAATGTCCAGCAGTGGCCATCCTTTGGCTGATAAGATGATGACTCGCTAGTTCACCTGTCTGTCACATTAGAGGCGAAAGGAACAAACAACTAGGTACAATTTCGGTATCAATATTTACCCTGTCGTACTAAAATTTTTGTTATTTTCAATTAGGTACTGAAAGTTTTTAGTGTAGAGGAATGTATTGGCCTCAAAGTTTCAGAGTTTTATGATGAGTTAGTTCCATAACATGCGGAAGATCATTATAAACTCACATACACAAATAACTGTGTAACTTGGGCACTACATTTACTAATTGTTTTTAAAATTAAAATGGGTAGTACTTCGATGGAGCAACTTGACAGAGATGCAGATGGAGAGCTTCATTGTATTATTAGGATTATAACGAATTCTATGTGTCAAACCATGACACTCATTAAATTTTTTTGATCCTCACTTCAAGCGGGATTAGCGTTCATCACTTAAGTATATTTCCTCGCTTCCAGATGCGACATACAATGGACGACAGGTTACGCGAAATCAGCGCAATGCAACAGTACCGGTCGCTGGAGAAGTTGAACGGCGTGCGGAGACGGGCGGGCGCCTACCTGCCGGCGCGCTCGTCGTCGGACTCGGGCTCCAGCGCCGCGTCGTCGCCGCCCGGCACGCCGGCGCCGCGCCGCGCGCCGCCCGGGCCCTACCTGCCCTACCCGCGCTCCTACGGCTACCCGCCGCCGCCGCCCGCCTACCGCCCGCCGCCGCCGCCCTTCGCCAACGGCGAGCCGCCGCCCTACCCCGCGCCGGCCGCCTACGGCGCCTTCGTGCCGGTGCTGTACGCGCCGCCCAAGCTGTCGTGCTGGAACTGCGGCGCGGCCGGCCACGCGGGCCACGAGTGCAAGGAGCCCAGCATGGAGGAGATCACGCGCGCCGGCGGCTACCAGCTGGACTTCGGCGCGCCGCCCGAGCCCGCCGACAAGTAGCCCGGCGCGGGCTCGGCGGCCGACAGGGACTGACCAAAGTGTCCGGGTGGCGGGCTCAGGGCCGGCGCCCGGTTGTCGCGAGGCCCGCGCCGAAGAACGTCCGGGCTCTACGCTCCCGGATTCGAAAATGGGCAGATTTCATTTGAATAATGTTTAAGAGTAATTGCACTTTTGATTTTTCTGTTTAGGGCTGACTGAATCGGTTTGGAAAATTTTACTTAGTTTATCAGATAAACTTACAGACTGCATAATATTTCTGTATTTATAGGCATTTTGATCTGTAACTGGCATGTTATTTCGGTGTAAGTATGTGATGATGCCCATTGGTGAAGATAACTATTGAAAATTGAGATTGTGCTAAATTCTGAATTGGCATTTGTATAAAAAATTTGAGTCTTTGTTGTTTCATCTTCAACCATGGGACCGTTTTCGATTTATCCGTTGCATGTAAATATTTTCTTTGCTCAGTGAATTAATGGTTTAGGTTAGTGACAAAAATGTAAGTGTAATGTTTTCTTTAGACAGCTAGAAGACACATAGGTAGAATTTGCTATGATTTTCCACAACCAGTTTTATATTGAACACAGTCAAAATTGAAAGTGCAATTATGTATAGACGTAATTTTGGAATGCCGTACATTAAAAATTTTGGATACAAAAATGACAGCAGCATCTATCTAGTTGTACAGTCAATTTTAATGCTATGTTTTACCAAAATAAAACAAAAGTACTATAATAAATCTTTAAAAACTCGAAAAAAAAAATCCAATCAAATTGGATATAAAAGAAAAAAAAATACAGCTTACGTAAAATTATAAAATTTGTTTGCCTTGTATTGCGTGTGCCATATTGAAGAATTCCGTTAAAGTTGTGTTCTACACACACAAATACCCCGTGAAAATAATCTCATAACAAGCGTTAATGTTGGTTGCTAGCATATAATGTACATTGAAGTCATGATTACTCGTCAGACCCTGACGATCTCAATATCAGTATGTAGTTTCATTTGAACTGAGATCAGGATCGTAGTCTGATTAGATAATTATAGTGAATCTGAAACCGAAGACTGGAATATAAAATTGTTTCATATTTTGAAGTAAATAAGTGTTCCATTAAAATCACTACCTAACACAACCATCATGACATTTTAGTACATCACTATTAGTACAAGTCTACAGTTTAAGCAATTTTAGGAAGTCCATTGTTTTTGTCATGTTATTAGTGTCTATTGGTAAACAGCACATTTGTAAAAAAGAAGTAGGTATTAAGGATGTTTTTTTTTTATTCTCCAAATCCATTTTTAATTGTTTTATATGAGACAGTTTGAGTGTATAGTACTGACATATATTACAAAGATTACTTTGATTGCATTAGCAATCAACAAGTTTCTATACTGATAAATTAATATTAAACAAAATTAATAGTCAGATCCAAGAAAAAAATGAAAACTAATGTTCTACACCAAATTGGATTTTTTTTATATAACATATTTAACAAACCAATATTTTGAAATATGTTTTCATGAACTATATAGGTTTTAAATAAGATGTTATTGTTACTTTTAAAATATGTTGTGTTAATATCTAAATATTTGCTGCTGCCTTTAAAAATACAATTAATCAAATTGTATAAGTACAGGAAAAAATCATATATGGAATAATTATTTAGTTTCCAATACAGTGAATAATAAAACTTTCTTTTCCAATTACTTAAAAAGTCACCTTCGTTTTTAATTTTCTGCTTGTCTTAGTGAAATCCGGCCCATTAAATTAAACGGTTGTATTTTTAGAACTAGATATATCTACCTTCATTGGTATGTACCAGAGTACCTTCCTACGACTTGTTCCGATTATATGTATAGGACCAGATTTGCAGTGAATTAAAAACGTGTGTACAAAGTGTACATATGTCATGTACATGATTTTGCATAGAGATAAATAGTAAATGTTGGAAAAACAAAAAAAAAAGCAAAAACTAGAAATCATGAACATTTTGTAAGTGATATGATGGTATACAACGCGCGGGCAGATGACATTTTGATAGTGGTTTATTTTGTGAGTATTCTATCAAACTGCTTTCTGTCTGACTCCTTTGATACAAAATGTTAAATTAGAAACATAAAACGGACCTAAATGGTATATTCAATGGTAAATTTTGAGAATGAAGCATGGTTTTCTTTGACCCAAGACTGATTTTTAATAATAGCGATTGATTCGGCTTGCTACATTACATATTTGTCTATTTGATATAAGAATAGGCGCATACAAGCGTTAGATTCAAAACTGTTGTTTTTAACTAAGATATGTTGTATTGTGATGTATTAACTGAAAGTGTAGCCCTTATTGTTGATATATTCAGAGGGTAATAGTTAATGCGGTGACCTAGTCCACCATTGCGATCTTCTGCATTATTGAGCCGGCCACTCACGATCAGTACTAACTCGAGTGGAGATATGATTATTGAAAACTGACCGTTTAAATTGTCATAGCTTACACGGGTATCTTTTATTAGTACCATAGAGCGCGCACACACTAGGTTCACCTGTCGCTTAAACATTTTGTACCTTTCTATAGAGCGGTACTTCCCGTACCATATTTCTATAAAACTTTGATTAAACCATTTTGAGTCTATTGAACAAGGGATTATTTTGATCAAGCTTATCATTGCAATGCTCTTTTAAAATTAATGTGTATACCTAATAGTCATTGTAAATAGTTACAAATATGTAAGAGAATGCACGCTAACTTCGACGTGAACGTATTTTGTAAATAATTCAGTTTATATAATTAGTTAATATTTAGAGATCGAGTATATTTGTAAATTACCTTGTAATATGAGTGTCCCTATAGGAGTAATATTTGAGTGTTTCTGTACGATCACGGTCACAAATCACAATTTTGCATTTTAAAATTCCCGTTTTTATCAATAGTTCGAATTAGAAGGGTGTACTTGACAATGTAAATTATGGTAACCAGATTTTTGGGATGATTCCGATGCGTGTCACAGTTGGGGGAGGACGGGTGCTCGCTGTGGCCGGGCTGTTAGTGACTTGCCCAAATTATATCCATCTACGAATATCGTTTAATATCCTCGACAGTTTCCTACGTTGTGCTCACGGCGAGAAATGAGTTTTCTTACAACAATATTTACTGCTTTAACTCTTTTGAAAGAATTTGATAAAAAATATTAGTCTGTTCAATAAAATAGGTATATTTTGTAAGTTTACATATCATCTATAAATGTATCCTTGTGTAGTGAAAATTAATTAATATTGTTCTTAATGAATTATTAAAAACCGGTGTCAGGATTCGCGTATTTATAGTTGATGATAATGATGATTAATAAAATATGAAATAACGAGTATTTACAGAATATTCATTTGTTGCCATGAGCTTATCCATCGATGCCATAGGAGTACGTACTTGTAAATAAGTAAAGCATGGGACAATTACTGTAAAACTAGGTACATATTATTTTGATAGCATCCCTTATAAAGGTTGTATGTCCACATAACGTATCTATTGTTTTATTTATATTAATTTTATCATGATATTTAAAAAAGTTGGAATTTAGAGTAAACATAAGAAGAATAACTTAATAACGTAGGTATTCTATTTTTTACTACGCCTAATACTAGCGCGGTTCTGTGAGACTACCTACAAACTGCATATCATCTCAATACGAATAAACTGGCTGGGAATATGCTTTTTTTTATAACATAATTGCCATAAAATTCATTGCTGAACTGACAGAGTCTGCTCTTAGAAATCCATTTACCCCTTTTGGTTCCCTGTAGCATCATTCTTAACTTTATAAAGATATATTATTCGGTCATCACTCGCTGTGTACTTCGCGTGGCTACGAGCGTCATGCCCTCCGACAGATCGAAATAATATCAAGTTTAATAATAATATTCAATGTCACCGCTTGTGCTTTGAAGTCTACCTAAAATTTTTGATATACAGCTAAATCATCGTTATATCGCTATAAGCGATACAACCTTAAGTGAATACATATTACAAAACGGGGTAAATAGTGATTTCAAGGGCATATATGTAACATTCAATTTGTGATATGTCAAGTAAAAAGAACTTGGATATCCCTCCGGTTTACTAGCTTCCTTCAATCACTTCCAATCCTTCAACTTCTCCACTGTATTCATTTATTTCTCTGTCGGCAATAACATCTGTCAAGTTAAAGATCCATGTAAGCGCTTCACTACTGCAATTTAAAGTTTGTTGCTATGCTATGCAGTTTTATTTTGTACTAGTAGAAGTGGAAATATTTTTTTACTTTGTACAGAAGATTATAAATGTGATAAAATAATTTTTGACATAATTAGAAAATGTGATTTAGTAAGGTGTGTAGATTATTATAACGGATGTAAAAGAACTCGCTTTACTAAATTAATTGTACCGACTACCTTCAGCTAAACGATGTTTTCCCACATTTTGTATTTGGGTACTTATTATTCTAAGCTGTTGTAATACTAATAAAAATAAAGATATTTTCAGGAAAAACAATGTTTCGGCCCAGTATTGTATGTCCTAACACCCCACCAATGCTGTGAACCATTCGCTTCCTGAGAAATAAACAACCAAAATACGTTTTTTGTTTTTACTTTCTAAGGTTCTATATACTTAGGTGGCCTTTTAAATGTTACGTAGGTAGTCGGTGTAGCTCATGCAATATTCTGCTCATGACAGCTTCTAAGAATATTGTTATAAGGGCCATCAGGCCGTTACCTAAACGCGGCGACAATAACTTAAAACAGCACCTAAGTGCAGCATCGTGCCGCGTATAAAATATAGTATTATCTTGACGACCGGTCTGGCCTAGTGGGTAGTGACCCTGCCTATGAAGCAGATGGTCCTGGGTTCGATTCCCAGTCGGGGCATTTATTTGTGTGATGAGCACAGATTCATGTTCCTGAGTCATGGGTGTTTTTTATGTATTTAAGTATTTATATGTATCTATCTATTATATATATCGTCGCCTATTACCTACAACACAAGCCTTACTGAGCTTACCGTAGGGGTAGGTCGATTTGTGTAAGATTGTCCCAAAATATTTATTTATTATTTATATTTATTTATCTTTATAGTCATTGTGTGTTTCAGGGGACAACGATTTAACAAACGGACACCTACATTTAATATAAAATCTGAAACTGCTGCTTGGTGCAAAAGGGTTTTGCGGACCACACCATATTATATAAAATGTATTATAACATTCAGCTTCTTGTATTTACAGGTATAATATTTTACACTATTTTACACGTCTTAGTATATCCCAATAGCCAATGTTATTCCTTTGTAGTGCAATTATGCTTACATAACCCCATCTAGTGGTATTATTCAGCACTAACACAATTCTTTTTCAGTCCTTAACAGAGTAGGTATTAGGTAGGTAGGTATTTGCTAACTCTACGAAATAATTGTGAGATGGCGTTGTTTGTTATACACACGCACGCTAACACCAATTTACAAATTCAGGGTGATTAATATTCATGATAAAGATGACATAATAACAAATAGCTATAGCTCATTAATTGTCATTAGAATTTAGAAGTTTAACTTAATAAAGTGTTTACCTTCCTACGCCGCATTATCTCTTAGTTCAGTCGTAGAAATATCTTTAGACTCACCATCATGTTATACCCACACTACACCCCGTACTGGTGCTTTTTCTATTCTAAGGCGCCAATCTACCGCGTCGCCGAGGATGATCTTACGATCAGCAGCCGTTATTCGTCCGCAACTTCCAGTGTCCGCAATTGCCGGAATCTTTTATAGATATCTCGATAGGTTAAGTCTCTATTAGTTGACGTACCTCTATTTGGAATACAGTTTTGCCATCAACACTGTATAAATTAATTACACGAATGCCAAAAGTGTGTTCGTCAGTGTTGAAAGTAAAAGGCGGTTATTTCGAAGAGTCAAAAGTTAGCTAAACCTGATTTTATCTATTTGTTATCCTAAATTAGAGGATTAGAATTGTTATTGACATAATAGAAGATAATTAAATAAAGGGTCTAGCAGGCTAAGCTAATATTAAGAGTGGCCCCGAAAGGGATTTGGTTGTAATTTCAGGTGCAGCAGTGGCAGGACCGAAGAACACTGTATGGGTAATATTAGCCAAAGAAAAACAATGTACAGTCGACGTCAAAGATATGTATACACTTTTTCACCTTAATCGTTTGTAATGAGGTGCAAAAGTGTATACATATCTTTGACGTGGACTGTACAGTCACCATACAAATTCTATGGTGTACCGAACTTTTTGAGTACTTTGGATGCTACCAACTATATGACGCTGACTGTACCTAGTCCTCGGCGTCCCTATGAACATTTTTGAGGGACCACCAGTGTTTAACAGTGTGGTTTCTTGTGATTTTATGATTGAAAAAATATGTTTGTCTCTGTGTTACCTAACTACTGCGTGTCGTTAAAACCGCTGAAATTTGGTATTGGGTAGTTTGATTACAATAACATTTATAAGGTACGCAGAATTGTATAGGTATTTAGCTATGTCGACGAAGGCAAAAGCTAGTTAACTACAAAGTCGAAAAGGAATTCGCATTACGTTACATTCTTTTTATCATAAAACCTACGGTAGTCAAAATGTTTAACTCATAGGACCCCACAAGTAGTAGTTAGGTAGGTATTTATTTTTAAAGTTAGCTATGCCAAATATTCTCCTAGCAGCGAACTCTCTTTAGTTTCGGACAGATAGAAACTTTACGTTTAAATCAAACTTGCTCTCAAGTTGCAGGGCACGTTCTTCGTGAAAGATGTCCCAAAGAATAATATTTGTTCACAGTTTTTCAGAAGGACTTTCAGATTTCGAACTATTTGCTGGTGATAAGTTCAAATTTAGTTATAGGAGATTTTAGGTAAGTTGGTATACCTAACAAAAATATGTGGGCAGAGTAGGTTAAGTAAGTTAAGTTCTTTTAAGCCGCGTAAACAAGCCTTACGTTACCGAAGCCGAAAGTAAGTGTCAATTTAACGTCTGATGTTATAATTATTAATTTAGTGTTGCTATTTTCCTCGAGGTAGTGCGGTGAAAACTTTTCTGTTTCGCTCGGCAGCAAAGTTTGTTCCTCTCTCGTGCCTCGAACCCTCCCAAACGCTCAAGATTCCACTTTTTGAACCACTCGTTATGCTCGTGGGTCAATTTTGGTATTTTTTGGCTAGCTCGGGTCACATATTACCAAAAGAAGGTAAGGATTGTCACATGGCTCCCTTCACTCCCTTGTGAAACAAATTATTTTAATTTTCGTTGTTTGTATATAGGAAAATAAGCTCTAGGATAGAATAAAAAATAGGACAATAGCAACGTAATTAATATTTATTATTGTATATTAGAGTTAGTAATTATCATTGTCAATTTCAAATAAAACAACTAAAAAAAGTCAACTTTATGATAATATGCCTCTATCTTCGTGGACTTAGCGCAAGTTTTTTTATAAGAATGGGTTTTAGGTAGTAGTTATAAACTTTTCTTCTTATATAGGTACGTGATAGGTACTTAATAATGCAATAAAAACAACGTGGGCTCACATACTCGTATTAAGCCGTTAACATTTAACGTACGACAACCACAGTCGACCTATAGTCGGTTATAAGTTTTTTTTTTAAGTTAGTCATCAAGTGTGTTTGGATTTATTAACTACTAGATGATGCCCGCGTGTTGGCCTGCATGGTTAGAGGAAAATGTAACATATTGAGTCTTCCCGTGGGAATTAGATGTTTTCCCGCTGGAAAAAGTAGCCTACATATGTCACTTTCCATCCCTTCTACTACCTCCACTTAAAATTCACGTAAATTCGTCGCTCCGTTTTACCGTGAAAGACGAACAAACAAATAGACACACTTTCGCATTTATAACATTTGTACGGATTTAACGACTATTTTACAAACTGTCTACATTACCAGCTTAAACCTCATGTTAGAAAAGAAACATAACGTAGGACGCTTCATACTTAAGCACCGAGCGACATGACCGGGCACCGTTTGGCACGCTACAACAATATCTCGAAATAATCAAAATTCAAAACTATGAACATGCCTTACCATTCCCCCCATTCCCTGAGTCCTAATGCGTGAACGGGAAAGAGCGAAGGAATTTACGATTTTCAAATTACAAAGTATACCTAGCGAGGTCGGACCGCACGCGGCCTTCTTAACAGTAAATTTTAAAATTTAATTAAACTCTCGCGTGGTCGCAAGTGCTTGATAAACGCTTTCTACCCGCCTTTATTCATTATCCGAGAAAATTGTTGGTCTAGATTTAAAAGGGTGGACGTACCCTTTTGGCGTAAATATAAAATAAAAGTTTTACCAATTAAAAGTTTTCGGAAGCAATTTTGTTGTCAAATTACTTGCTTAGGTACAATCTTGTGCTTAGACCTTATAATTGGGAGCCTTGCCTATTTTGTCACCTATTTTCACACACATTAGCTACGCACGAATACGCACTGATACAAATGTTAAAAGTTAAGACAAGTGTGTGTGTATGTAGGTAACGTTTATCTATTATAGAACGATTTAGCTATATGTTTTTTTCGAAATTCAGATGACCTGTAAGAGAAACCTCAAGATAATGTTTAAAAATGAACATTTACTTTTGTAAAACTTTATTTAGAACAGGACGTATCAGACCGAAATTAGTTACCTCACTTGGAAACCTTTATTGAATTTCATAAGATCTGGAAAGACGCCATCTAAATCAGAATGATTATAAATGATGGGATATAAAGCGCTATATTAACGTTTATGACATTACTGATGACCATGAATGATGTTCTCCATAATTTTCCCATTGTCTTTAAATTGAGTGACTTAATAACTTTCATTTTTTAATCTACTGGATCAAAAAAGAAATTATGTTTTTTTTTATAATTTCATAATTGATAATGAAATTTTACTTGCAAATCTTTAGCGAGACTAAAGTTGAACTATGTCCTAGTAATGTACCTACCTAATGGTAAAGGCATTGACATGAACATTGTCAAATTGTATTGGCAATATTGTACCTACATACTTAGTTTCCAATTTTATATTTAATTTAAATTCCGGACACTGCTGTTACCAGATCCATACTAACGGGCTTATTATTCGCTTACTGAGCGCATCGCCTCAGGCTAGCAGATGTGATCTCGATATGTGGAGTCTGATTCGACGGGATATCATGTAGTTGAGCTTTATTTTACACAAAATATATTATAAACTATACGTAAATAAATATTTCCATTAAAATTTATTCTTTGGAGAATCTCATTTTATTTATGAATAACCAATTTCGCATATTTTTTTTATCTACGTACATATCATAAGTGCTCTAAAATGCGCCCGGAAACCGTAGGCAATGACCAGCATTACCAATGAATGGAGATGTAATGTTAACATCACCTACTGAAATCAGTAGGTTATAAGTTTAAATTTGGAACAGCTGTCAAATTCAAGTGGGGTTTTTTATTCTAGTATCTATAGATATTAAAACAGTCATTGATACGAAACGCCAATTCGTTATGTTTTTTTAATATAAATAGAATTGGGAGTTCATATTTGACTGAGATACGAAATACGCAACGCCGCCATTCCAAGCTGTCATTTGTTTTGTTAGTTAACTTTTTAATGTTTCAAGTAACACTAGTAATAATGCAGGTCATGTCCCTACGGTTCCTGAACCCATCTTAAAACACTTAAATTATATGTGTGTAGATAAAGTAGTGTATGCAACTATACATAATTAGGCATTACAACAATCGTGTGATATTATTATGAAACTCGCCTTCGGCTCTTTTCATAAACCCACACTCTTGTTGTGATGCCCTTCATTATGCACAGATACATAAACTACTAAAATGCGATGATGATTACGGTCTCAAGAAATATTTTTCGTATAACGACAAAATATACTTTATAAAATTTTACGCTACAGAATATAATAAAACCATACCTTTAGAGTCCGGGTAATACGCAACCCAACAAATGACGACCCATCAATTGGCGACCACTTTTTTGTACGCGGATTGATGGGTCGAGCATTGTTGCCGCGTAAAAAACGTGGCTTCGGATTGCTGCACCGTAACGCGTTTGTACGGCCAGAGAATGCGCAACCCGAGAATTGACGACCCAGCAATCGGCGTCCATTCCGGTGACACGAATTATTGGTCGCACATTCTCGGCCCGTACCAACATTTAGCGACCCCGGAATGCTCAACCCATCAATTGACGACCCAACAATCGGCGACCAAGTCTTTTCTAGAATAGTTTCATATCAAAACGTTGGTTTTGGCTGTTTGTTCGCGGTTAACCTAACACACTCCTCCTGGCTTCGCTCGTCGTCGCACCTATCTGGACTCTGTCACATATGATATTTCTGTGGCTTCCAATTGATGGGTCGTTAATTGTTGGGACGCGCTTTGTCGACCCGTACCAACAATGCACAACCCAACAATTCAAAGCCAAGGGACTCTGATTGTTGGTCGCGGATTGATGGGTCGAGCATTGTTGCCCTGTACAAAACGTGGCTTCGGATTGCTGTACCGTAACGCGTTTGTACGGACCGAGAATGCGCAACCCGAGAATTGACGACCCAACAATCCGTGTACATCATGGTCGCCAATTGATGGGCTGTTCATTCCGGGGTCGAGCATTGATGGGTTGCGTTTCGATGGTCACCTACCTTTAGACATACCATTTATATAGACGAGGCGTGCTAATCATAATACCACGATCGAAAGGGATGGTCTTATGTAAATTTCCATAGGTACGATAGAGACGGCGCTATTTTCTTCCGTCCTTGTCATAGTCTCATATATTTTCGTCCCCCTTCAAACTAAACCTTTCAGGACTCTTAAAGTTGGAGGGATATAAACAAATACAATTGGAGTTTTCTTATGTTTTAAACCGAAGTTGCAGTAGCTAATTAATACAGAATAAGCTTACTTTTTTGTTATAAAGAGTGTCCTATAAAGCAAAACTATAGTGAACTGTTACATTTTGGGCTGCAAAAGCAAGAGTATCTTTGTCCCTTACTGGCATTCGCGGATGCATGCTCCAGTCATTATTCCGCCTACAATAATATAATTACAAGTTGTATTATGTAGATATGCCTTTGACGTACCAAAATATAAATTAAATACAGAATATTATAAAATCATAACTAACTTAGTTTTTTAAATTTTGTAGTTTTGCCTCCATTTTTTTGCGTGGTTCTATAAGACGCTTCTGGGTTGCTCCGTTGTCCTGTACTATGGAATATATCTGAGAATTATTAGTAGGTACTTATATGTTTTCTTTTATATGGTATGCGGTAGGTATGTTTATAGGACGCGATTTTAAACTGATTTATTAACAACTAGCCTACCCAATGAGACGCGAGCGATATCAAAATATATGAAGCAGAATAGTCAACGTTTGAAAAATATTGAAAAACACAGAATTTAAAAACGAAAAACACAGGCGTTTGTACGGCACATAACATAACATATAACGTCCTTCTAGGAATAAATTAATGGAAATTAGCATTCTGCTTCTAGGGTCTTATAACCAGAGATCGGACAAATTTGCGACATGGCTCGCAATGGACATGACTTTAAAATGAATCATATAAGTAATCATTTAATTAAT
This sequence comes from Grapholita molesta, assembly GCA_022674325.2. Taxonomy (NCBI): domain Eukaryota; kingdom Metazoa; phylum Arthropoda; class Insecta; order Lepidoptera; family Tortricidae; genus Grapholita; species Grapholita molesta. The sequence goes on along the minus strand of CP053124.2, from coordinate 11,868,039 downwards.
ATATCTTACTTGACATATAATATGATTCCTGGTCAATAAATATAAAAGTTTTTTAAAGTATAGATTTTTTAATAGTATTTAGTCCAAATTCCACTCTTTACACATCAAAAACATACTTAAGTTCTGAAAACCTCCGCTCGCAGTCAACTGATGGTAATGGGGCAAACTTATGTAGTTTAATAGGAATATCCACGGAGGCTCTACCTATAAAACTAAAAAACGTCTTCGTCTGAAATAAAAATCATAACAGGATATTTATACCTAACATTTTAATAATAAATATAAGAAACTAAAATTTTATAAAAAAAAATAATTAAATAACATTGAATAACATTTTCATGAATTTGTAGTCATGTCCACATTACTGCGAGCAATGACGCAAATTTATCCGATCTCTGCTTATAACATAACCCATTAACCATTAAGAAACCACAATCATTCTGATTATAATTTTAGTGCGTGTACATCAGCTACTGCATGATAGATGACTTTATAATGTCATATAACATTTTCTCACTAGCTGCAACTAGAAAAATAACAATTAAAACCATAACTTTAGTGCGTGTACAGCTGATAGATATTTTTATAATGTCATATTAAATCTGCACTCTAGCTGTCACTAGAAAAAGGACAACTAAAACCAATTGTTAACTATTCACTGATATAATAATGTTGACATTTAACAAAAATAGTAGTTTTATTGGCCCAAGACTAAGACGGAATATTTACCAAGTATCATAAATCCTTTTAGTACCTATTCTTAAATGTATGCGCCTCATACCGAGTACTGTCTTGTGTAGACTTGAATCTTTTACAATAGTTTTACGGACCATAACGACTATATTTCGTGGCAAGTTTAAGAATAATATTTAAAGTTTTTTAGAACAAAGTAGGGTACACTGTAATTCATAAAGGGCGAAGAACCCTATCTCCATCATTCGTGAACAAATCACATCAGACTATAAAATTTTATACGAGAGGGTTTAACGTAAGAAAAATGAGGGAAAAGATGCAAGCTGGTCTTTTGCAAGGAAATAGATTCCGAGCTTTCGAAAACCACGTTGTGTTTTACGTGATAGGAAGAGAGGCGATATTAAATCTATTTTTAATATATTTAATTCGGCGATATTTGTAATTCTTTCTTGACGTAGGTACCTATATGGAATAATACATAATTTAATTAATTTTGACGACCGATCTGGCCTAGTGGGTAGTGATCCTGCCTATGAAGCTGATGGTCCTGGGTTCGATTCCCAGTCGGGGCATTTATTTGTGTGATGAGCACAGATATTTGTTCCTGAGTCATGGGTGTTTTCTATGTATTTAAGTATTTAAATGTATCTATCTATGATATATATCGTCGTCTAGTACCTACAACACAAGCCTTACTGAGCTTACCAAGCTTACTAGGTCGATTTGTGAAAGATTGTCCTGAAAATATTTATAATATTGCTAATTAGTATTCCGAGGATATAGTGGTGAAATGGAGCTGATATTAAAAAAAAATATTTTCTAAATTTATAGTCATTAGTTTCTGTAAAGCATTATCTGGGTTTCTTTCGCGGCTGTGTTATACGAGTATACTGCCGTGTTTGATCATGTAGTTACTTTCTTTATTTAAAATAAGGGTGAACGCTTGTTAACATTTCAACTAAAATCGGGTGCATTAATTAGCTACAATGCCAAAGCGGAATTATTAATAGAATTCATTATTGTTAGAACACAATTCCTATTCATACCAATGGAAACCTTGTTTGTTTGTACAATCTATAACATAATTGAGCGATATTGTTTAGAAGCTTTTATCACAGTAGCTATGTGATGATGTAGAATGCGGAAATAATTGCGGATGCCTTGTGACTTAGGTCAAAATTGGGACTATAGTATGCCGATTTCCCACAGACTTAGCTACCGGTAGATTACATATGACTAGTTGGTATGAGTCAGCTCAGTGCTCTGTTTTGGATGTTTGCGTATCGCGGGTAAACACATAAAAAATCGGCCTATCATCGAATTCCGTTTCCTATGAGTGCTCTACCAACTTTAATGTATTAAATGTTTCGTTAACTTCCATTCCAGCTACGCCTGAGTCTTTAGGTGGGTTCACAAAAATGTTAAATGTGGGAATTGGCTAAAATATGCATGATATTATCTTTTGTACATGCTACATCTATTCCTTCAAAATCCCAGAGTTTCTTTGGGTTTGTAAGGCAACACACAGACAGATTTACTTTATATATAGGTAGTAATGAACCATGAAGTTCAAAGCTCGACATTTAATAATTGAATGATAAATAGACTACTTATGTAACTCCATGCCAGCTGGATTTCCTCAAGACCTTTAACTTTACTTTATGTTTAACCTTTAACATAAAGTTGAATTTAAACGAACATTGTTGTAAAAGCTATTCATATTAATTAAGCAATTGTTAAGTAAAAGTATCAACAAACTTGTCTGGACTAGGAAAATTTCCATTTATGTAGGCGTTTTCAAGGATATGGTAAAAAAAAAACAAAGTAGGCAGCAGTGCTCGACACGTGAATGGCCAATGGGTGACACCTCTCCATCATCAAACATTGAAAGTGTCCATTGGGACGCTATCGGGACGTTTACCTTTATACTCTGTCAAAACGAATGACTATTTTTCATTTAATTACCTTACATGGGAAGTTAACCCAATTTAGTTAATTTTGAACCTCCAAGGTGAAAGAAATCTCGTAGGTTACTGAGCTTACCTTAGGACTAGGTCGATTTGTGTAGGATTGTCTCTAAGTATTTATTTATTTAGCCAATCTAAATGTGCCATCCGGTATATTTAAATACATTTCTGACTAGATCGATTTATGTAAGATTTTCGAGTAATAATAGTTTATTTACAAAATGGTGTCTTTATTTAATTTCACTCTCCAAACAGAGCATATTTTTTGTTTTACACCTTTTAATAAACAAGTTCATTCTTAATCTTATTATTATCTTACAAGTTGAATATTATTATCATTAAATCATTATAGCTGAAACAACACGAGATTGATAGTAAATAGACATACGTATGCTATTGTTTGTTTTAAATTTTAAGAAATGTCAAGCAAGGTATTGTCGCCCTCGTACCACGAGACCACATTGCCCTTGCGATAATATCGCAATTTTTGATAGGTGACTTTAGAATAAAATTAAACTTTGAGGTTTAACAAGTTGTCTAAATAGTCAGTATTTTTAAAGTCACAAAACGAAATTAGATCAGTAATAAGTAGTATAGAATCGAGCCTTGAATTTAAAGCTCCACAGTCGGATGCATGCTATATGTGTACGTATTATTAGATTTTGCGGGAAGTGTTATGAATTAATATTACGCATTGTGTTTGAAATTATTAAATTTCCTTATTTAATTTAAATGTAAGAATAAATATCGACGGTGGCTGATAGATTACGTATGTTGTACCTACAAAAAATCAAAGTAATAGTTTCAGTGCGAAAACATTTCATGGCTAAGAAACTCCCGGATTTTTTCGTAAATTGAAAACGGAATCTATGTCAGATCTCAGCCGACGTGCGGCGCATGTAAGGCGGAGATCTGCTTACGCGCTCACAGAGTGCTGCTCCAGTAGTTCAGGTGTGCTTTATTTCACCGGTTCTAATCTACTCCAACGACGTACGAGCTCATATTTTACAATGGGGCTAGATTGTTTCCTAAATCTAGAATTACAATTTAAATTGCACACTTCGCATTCAAAGGGGTCTAGTGCGCCGGTTCTTGCATCTAGGTAATTTGTCCGATGGAGATACGATGAAAATATCGACAACAGTTATACCTACACATATAAAACTTGCATAGGTACGTCGTGACGGCGCCAGAAACAAGGAACCAATCATGAACTGTGCTTATTTCAAAGGAGTCATGTGTTGTGCATTTTGTTGGAAAATGTTCAATTTATAACGTTATGGTTTTTAAATTAGGAATAAGTCTCCATCATTAGTGCCTGTCAGCTTAAAATGTCCAACATTGGTGCCATCACCCTACGTGTTCATGTAATATTGTCACGGCAGGCGGCAAAAATTAGTTATTTATTTGCAGAGCGTCCGTGTCACAATCGTATTTACCGTTCGTACGGTCAGGGATTATAAATGTTGAGCCATTTAGGGTCAGTCTATTGGACATTTCATAGAGTTAGTATTAACAAAAGAAAATTGCTTGAGTTAGGTGGCTCAACAATTCAGTCCGTGGCTGTACGTAAAGTAGATATTAATGCGAGCGAGTCGCTAAAGTTGTAATGGCGCTTTTGAATTGGCTCGTCAAGCGCACAATCACATATATTTAGGCGACCCATAGATATTTGTAAAGTAGAATTAGTTCTATTCTAACATTGCCTCAATAATTAAAGAAATCTTTCAACTGTCGCTCTGGTATAGTGGTCCGAAAACAAATGGACCCAAATAACTCGAGACTTTCATTATAATCAAACCCGGCCCTGAAGCGTCCAGTCACGTTCCTCGGGATGCCTTGTTAGGGAGACATCCGCCAACGGAACAAGAATATAACAAATAACTCTGCTCTAATTTTTTATGCTATCCTCAGGAATGTCATTGTAACAATTTACTTCATTGTTATACCCATTTTATTCCATTTTAGGTATTTTAAATTGAAACACAACGGAACTAGCAGAACGGGCAACATATTAATTTAATTGTTAAGGTTTTATCAGTTTTACTTCTGCACTTCAATGTTAATCGAAACATATCAGAAGGGTGATGTTACGTTATGCCATTAACATCTCTTCTGCCGTAGTATATAAGCTATAAATTTAATAATAAATGCAGAATGTTCTCGAGGGTAGATGTGGAAACCTAAGTGGCGAGTTGGCTATATGTTTAAAGTCCAGTGAAACTTCTACCCTTAGCCCTTTGCACCGGAGTTGCCCTTGAGCCATCTTTGATGTCGCTTTTGTGGGGGCCCATCTCGTGAAGGGTGAGTCACCGTCTGCCAGAAATAAAACTGTATACCTACCATTTTACTAAGCAGGCGTCCATTTTTTATCCAATAGCCCAGTAGCTAGTCTATCCTTTCCACCCTATAGTCTAGTACATTTTAGATTCCATTAAAACTCAATAGTCCTTACACCATGGCGGGTGCTCTCTCTGTGCGCGTCCCATGACACGGACAGGAGCAACATTCGCTTAGTGTACCCCTTACATATCATTAAATTGTCGAAAGGGCCTCTGCCCGTTGGCTCGATCTGGTTCCGCGTACGCCTCCCAAATGTCCGGAATACCATGATTGTTCCGTGTACGGGAAAAAAATACAGTGTGTAAATCTTGTATAAATCAGTGTGCGAATCCCTTAACGGTAACGGTTTGGACGTAAGAAATATATTTAGATACTTCTTGCTTGCAATTAAAATTTTATCCATACAAAATAATTCGGCCCGCGATGTCATGGCAGCACACCCGACTTAAAACACTTTGAGAGTTAGTTTTAAACGCTCATATCGCGTAATGTTCGCGGTAGGAACATTACTGCTCCCAAATTTTACAAAAAAATATTACATAGCTATAATTTATAAATATAATTAAAAGAAGATTCTTACTTCAATGATTATGCTAGTAAAGTTTTGTTTAATTATTCGGTCGTATTGGATTTATGGGCCATTTTATATAAAGTTGTATAGGTACTAAACATTTTTTTAATTTGGGTTTTGTGTGTGGTTTCAACTGAGAATCATGAGGTCTTTCGAGCCTAATGTTAGGAGGAAAAATGTGTTCCAAATTTTTTAATTCCATTCCGATACTATTTTTCATACATTTCATATGGTGGTAACGGAACGGAAGTAATAAAATATGTATGAAAATAATGCGACACATTTTTTATCCTATCAGGCTCGAAAGAATTCATTAGTCTACTCAGAAAAAAATAACCACATAAAAAAATCCAAATAAAAAAAAGTTGAGTATACAACTTTAAATAAAATGGCCCTTATACATTGAATATGTCACTTGGTTGTCTAAAAACGTAAAATACTAATACTTTAATTGTAATCTTTTTCTCTATATGTACAGTCAGCAGCAGAAGTTGCTAACCGGGCCAGGTATTCAGGATGATCTTGACACGTTCTTATTTTCTTAACAATAAAATCGTGTCAAGTACATTTTGAACACCTCGCCCACTTAGCAACTTTTTGTGCTGACTGTACATATCGCCAGTTATACACCCGTAGTTGTAGTGGCAACTCACTTCGAACAATGAAGTTCAGACACTTCCAAAGAAACTCTTAACACTGTCTGGGGACACTGGGATCTGCTACGAATTTAATCAAAAGCTTTGCCGACGCAACTGTATGAGAATATTATAATTACATAATATTTTGCGCTGAATATTTTGAGGTGCATGATTAAATTCCTATCGTTTAGTATTCCTACGGGGTTTGTCCTAATGGAGAGGATTGAATTATTTTAAGGAGCCCCTTAGCTAAAGGATTACGCACACATTTTGACGTTAATCAATTTGTATTTTGCGATGATAAAAAAACCATAGTTCGAGACGTGTCTTACAGCCACAGTTCGTAATGCGTCTTTATAAAATCTTAAGACAATTGAATCCTCAAATGCTACATTGCTTTGGCCTAGAACTCGCCGTGATATTTAGTAAACTTTTTCATCGGTCGACCGCATGAATTTTTATTGTAAAATAAGTTGTTGTTGTTGCCGAAGACGAAAGACGGAAGGACGGAAGCAAATACAGTTTTTTTTAATTATATCAATCCATTTACGCCTAACTTTTCATGCAAAACTTTTTAAATGTTTGTTTTTGACATGCTCATGGAAAAATGGTTTCTATATCTCAATCACATGATGTTCTTAGACGTTACACCTAGTCGTACGTACCTACAGTCTTTATATTTTCCTAAAAAACAGCCATCGTATTAACAACTATTTTTTACGACTAATGTTCGTCAAAGCTTGAATTAGCTTTGCAGGTGCAAACAAAACTACCTACGCTTAGCGTTTAGACGCTGACTACGTAAGTAGAACTACAATTAGGGAGCCTCAATTTATGGATGTGTTACGAAATATTTGGCCACTTTGACTGCTGACTATATTATTTATTAAATAATTAATTCGTCCAATTTATTTATTTATCGTATGGCATATTTAGATGTCACTGTCCAATAATCCAGTATGAAGTCCAACAAATCAATACAATAATCTAATCTAAAATTTCATAATCTAAATAGTCTGTATAAATTTTGAAACTATAGACAAGCAACCATTACGATTAGATTTTTTTAGTAAAATGTATGATTTTACAATACCTTCACCACGACATCGGCTCGATTCGACCCGATGCAAGTATGGTTAATTGGGACGTTAACTAATTGCCGTCGCGAAGGTTAATGTTGTCATAAATAATTTTTGTTGCTATATAGTCTTTGGTGTTAAAGTGAGAAATGGCAAGTGATAAGTGAGAAATAAACAAAATTCCATCTTTACTCACTGAAAATAAAATACACAAGATATTCGTCGACATATCTACGAAAAATTGCACTATTTCGAACGCTACCTGCTTCGCATCGCATTTCCTTTAATATAAAGTTGTCGATAGAACGTGTTTATATCTAAACGAGGAATTTTTTTAATACTTTTTTTAGTAGTGTTTTAAATGTATTTGCCAGAGTTGGAGTTATAAAATAATTGCTTTATTAAATAATAAAGATAAAAAACTTGAAAGGTTTATCCTCATTTTATAAACCTAATATAATATCCTGTAAGTCACGGGGCTGGATACGAGTACAGGCCGCCCTTAAAAGAGGGGTTGAATGGCATATTCGCCACGCTTGGCAGGCGGATTGGTAATCTCAATACCTATGTTCCACCGCTCTTATGGGTTTGCTGTTGCCGTTCCTCAGTTGATTTGTGGTCGCATAAAGCCTGGTTTTATAAAGCAGTCATACAACTCGCATAACCTAGATAGTAAGTAGACTGTATACGCACACACAGTCTACTTTATTCTTTAGGGAATGAAATAAAGTTTTTTTTTTATTATTGTAACTTAATTATTCGCTGCAACTGTGACCACTGTTACGACATCGACGCGGAAAAAAATAATTTTAATATCCAGTATTCTAACTGACAATAATATTGCTAGCTATAAGATGATGAAATACCCCACACTGTTTAGGCAGAAGGTAATTCTCGTAGACTGCAATTAAATCAATTCCTTGGGACTTGGTTTAATTGCGAAACTAGCTAAAGCTTGCGGGATATAAACTTCTAAGGGTTAATAATGTAAACATACCCTAATAAAACAGATTTAAATGTATGTCTTATTTCCGAAGAAGCAATGAACAAGAACCACATTAAATGCCAAATGTAAGCTGTAGCTCGTATAAATTATGGTTCAATTTATAAAATCACTACTTATGAAATGGTAGATAGATTGATACTACTCAAAATCGATGTACATGTTTTTTTTTTAATAATTTATACATGTTTGGATTGACATACTATTTTAAGTTTAACCACGCACGTAATGAACTAATGAATTATATCGATGAGTCACATATTAATATATTTTTTCTTAATTTTATATTACACGCTGATTTCATTTTGCAACTTCAAAAAATGAATGAATGATCAAATTTTATTGTGGGAGGTGATTTGTAGATAAAATATCATCGTGTTCTGCGTTGATACGATGATTCCTGCAATACACCCCTGTAATAGAAGCAACGGTCGGGGCACGGCACCATGAAAAAGGCAGGCGCAGCGGCTAGGAGGTTAATTTTAACTTTGTTGGTTTTGGCGTGGAGACCCCTATGTCCGTGGATTCCAGTAGCATAGGAGGCCGCCAGTTGCCTAAACGGCTGGTTGGTGACAAAAGAACTGGCTCATTTACCACTTGACATTGTATGATTAATACAAATAAATCTCTCTCTCTCGACTCTACTAAACTTTTACGTCACTCTGATTGTTCCTCGACTGAAACGTTATGGATTATCTGATGAATGTTAACTGATTCACATATTCGATACAGTTATGTAACAGCTGTCACTTATTGAAATGACTGCATATTAAATGAAATACCTTCGTTATATTTTTCCAATAATCGGCATCAAATTGATTGGATAGCAATTTATTCATCAAACAGATGCAGAGCCAGTGTACGATCCGCACATTAAAATATGTCAAACATTAAAATAAACTACTCAGTTAAAGTAGCAACCCAATTTTTTTTCCCCAACCGAATTTTCAATTGAGTAAAAATTTTAGAATAACTAAAAATATATATTTAAGTCCTCATTTAAAGAAAAGTATTGTATATTTACTATTTATTTGTTTTAGTTAGTTTTAGATCAATAATATAATAAAACTAAACACTTTCACTTCTATATTTATAATATAAGAGCCTCGATAGCGTTTTAGAACCGTTTGGTGTAGAAAATCTAAGTCTATCTCAGCGCAGCGCGCACAATCTTTTTGCAGAAATCACAAAGATTTACAGGAAGTACTCGTATTGTTCCCCAAAAACGAAATGTTAGGTAAAATCGCAGATTATAAACACTTACTATTATTGTTTCTTTTTACATAGGTAATTATTACGAATCTAATCAGGATAAGACAAAATACAGATTTTGTTAAAGTTTTTTATTTCGCAAATGTCACTTAGTCCATAAATCAAAAATAACAAAATATCAAAAGTAACAGCGATACAAGAAAAAACGTCTTTACAAAAACAATTTAGCGAATATTTCGTGTCAGCAGGAAATACCTAAAAAGCTTATCCCACAGTCTGAGGGATTATACGTATCTACGCATTTCAGTCTAGTCATTTGGGCCAAAGTCGCTGAAGTGTCATAAAACGGATATTCCTTTTACAACGTAGGTACTCATTGAATTCTAGAATTCCTGTAAATTGCCTTATTTTATTAGTTATAGCTGCGTGGATTTCACATTAAATTTGACGGCGAAAATTATATATGTGAGATAAGAACTAGGTCACCCAATCAAGTTATTTACTTGTAAGTAAATTTAGTTAAACTTATCTAGTTTTCACCCCACTAACTCGGAAAGCCCGTTTTTATTCATTAAAAACATATAGCAAAACTGCATTTACAAGAGAGCAAAAGTAATTTCATACAAAAAATGTTTTATGCCGTTAGCTGGTTGGATGTAATTTTAAATGGTGATTTTGAATGATAAATTAATTATTGATACCAATAATTTGCAGTAAATAATGTTTTGGAGTTAGTATTTTCTACACCGTAGTGAAGTGAATAATTATGTGTCACTCGGCAGCAAAGTTAGTTAGTTCCCTTCTCGTGCCTTGATTCCACGTTTTGAACGTTGCTAGCTCGGGTCTCAATATTAGCACTAGAAGGTAAACAATTACTTTGCTCCCTTGTAGGTATAACAAATAACCATTCTTGTAACAAAATTTGATGTTTTGGCACTGTATTGTAATCGGTACCTAATAGCAACAACTATTACGCTACGTTTCAAGTGCGAGAGACATTGACAATTAGACGACATACCTATTAATTGTATAAAAGCGGGTAACTCACGTTTTATAAGTCGAATATTGCTCGACATGTTTCACTCCGTAACGAGGAGCATAATCATGAGCCATTCGCGTTGGCTAACAGTCGCAGATTGTTGGTCGGTTAGCCAACGCGAATGGCTCATGATTATGCTCCTCGTTACGGAGTGAAACATGTCGAGCAATATTCGACTTATAAAACGTGAGTTACCCGCTTTTATACAATTAATATGTTTCAATCTCACGATAGTTTTGTGTTTAAAATAGACGACATACCTTTTGGAAACTGAAATAAATTAAACTATTAATATAAACACATATTTAAATCCGTTCAATCATAACTAACTGACGTTTACATCAATGCCAAAACAAAGAGTCAGTATACCACAATCCTCCCCACTAAAATAACGATAAAGATAACAAAATTAAACAACAAATTAGTTTACACACTCAGAATAAAAAATAATAAAAACTAAAATGTACTACTTGTATACAGGGTTCTGGTTTCTAGTACTGCGCGGCATTGGCCGGTTCAACACAGGAGATTCATGAAAACTCTGATCGTCTACATGTGTTCTCATACCTCTCGAAGGAGAGCATTAACGGAAACCGGCTCAGGTGGTAAATCAGTTACAGCATTACGAGGAAAATCAAATGAAGCATCTAGTGAAGGCGACGGTCGGGTAACGCTTACCGCATGTTCTGATCTCGACGATGGGCACGATAACAAACTCAGTCTCCTCGGTCTTAACTGGTCGACGTGCTTGTGGACTACCCCACCAGTATCAGTGGTAACCGCGTAATCCGTAGTTCCTAATCGGTCAGTAACTACTCCGGGTATCCACTTGTCCCTAGCATTATACTGCCTCAACCATACCGACTCGCCCACTTTAAACGACCTCTCAGAGCCGCCAGATTGTTCAACCATTTTCCTCTGCGAGCTCCAAGCCCGGGTCTGCCTATCTGGCTTAAGAACATCCAAACCGGTACGCAACTTTTTGTTCATGAGACACTGAGCGGGTGAGAGCACCCGTAGTACAGTGGGGTGTATTTCTATAGTGTAGAAGGAAGGTATGTACTGCAGCCATAACACCCATATTTTGACTGATAGCCTTTCTTACTACCTTTTTAATCGTTTTTACCGCATTTTCAGCCGCACCGTTTGAAGACGGGTGGTAAGGAGCTGAAAACACGTGTTGAATATGGTTCCCTTTAGTGTATTCAGAAAACTCTTTACTCGTAAAAGGTGGACCGTTGTCTGATACAAGTTGTTTAGGAAAACCAAAACGAGAAAATATCTCAGTTAACCTTTCTATTGTGTTACTGGCTGAAGTACTTGGAACTTGAAATACCTCCAACCATTTTGAAGTAGAATCAATGATTACTAAATAAATTTTCCCTTGTATTGGACCCATAAAATCTACATGCACACGTGTCCATGCACTGCTAGAATAAGGCCAAGGACAAACCACATGGCCCCTAGGTGCATCCTGCTCTTTTGCACAAGCCTCACATGCTTTACACTTCGCCTCGATCTCTTCATCCATACCGGGCCACCACACATAACTCCGAGCCATAGACTTAGTCTTAACAATGCCCATGTGAGGCTCATGTAGCATCTCCAATACCGCACGTCTACAAGATTGTGGAACAACCACTCTGTGGCCCCACATGACGCATCCCAGTTCAGAGTACAGCTCTTGTCTTCTATTAAAGAACGGCTGCAGGCTTTTCATATCATTCGAATCCGGCCATCCATCATCAATATAACCCCAGATTCGACCTAATAAGGGGGCCCTCGCCGTCTCACGTTTGATGACGTCGTTATCGATGGCCAATGAGTCTTGAACGTAGTGCAAGTAGGTATGCTCAGGAATGGAAGGTTCAACTGCTACATCGCTCTCTATAGGTAATGCTAGGGACAAGTGGATACCCGGAGTAGTTACTGACCGATTAGGAACTACGGATTACGCGGTTACCACTGATACTGGTGGGGTAGTCCACAAGCACGTCGACCAGTTAAGACCGAGGAGACTGAGTTTGTTATCGTGCCCATCGTCGAGATCTGCAATTCAGTTAACCAATGTCTACCAAGAAGTGAAGTGTCAACTCCATTCATTACAAACAATTCTAAATATTTAGAAATATTCCCACATTTTAGGTAAGGTTTAACAATTAAATCTTAGGCTACAAGGTTTCAACCGTATGTCGGAAAACATCCAGTAATATGTTTCTTTACTGATGCATGATATTGCAGAGCCCGTGTCTATGTCCATGCTAATGACCTTATTATTAACAAGTAAAGATAAATTTACCGGTTTATAATTGCTCAGCGACAAATGATGGATACACTCATCGTCACAGCTCGAATAGTCCGTGTCATCAGCGAATAACTCGTTACTGTCAACAAAGTTGACACCTCTTATCTTCTGGCGGCTATAATTAGGTGTAGAGTCTCTCCTGTCAACCGCGCCATCAGTCCTCGGGCACATTCTACGTAGATGGCCTACACTCTTGCATTTACTACAAATGTGTTTCCGGTACTTGCACCTTGCTGCAGCGTGGTCGCGCCACCCGCAGACCGTGCACGGTACACCGTTCTGCGCTCCCATTTCACTTCGTGGTGCATGTTCGCCGGAAGCGCTGGGCTGGGTGGTTTGCCGCCTAACATCCTTGCGACTCCCTCCCCGCACGCTCAATTTATTAAGCTCGGCTACAGAACTGCTAGGCTGTACATGGTCCGCCTCAGTTCGCTCGACTGACGCCGCATCCCGCTCTGCAGATTCCAGAGACATTGCAAGTCTAGTCGCCGTTTCATAGGTCAGTATTTCTTCCGCAAACAACCTCTGTCGTATAATATTACTATTAACACCGCATACGAACTGATCTCTGAGATTATCCTCCAAAGATTTCCCAAAGTCGCAATGTTTCGATAGTCGTTTAAGTTCCGCAATATAGCAAGCGACAGTCTCACCTGTCATTTGTCGGCGCTGTCTGAATTTGTATCTTTCAGCCATAATAGATGGTTTTGGTTGCAAATGCTGAGACAGAATGGTGACCGCACGATCAAACGACAAATCCTTCGGCTGCGCGGGGCTAGCCAACGAGGCGAGCAGCTCATACGCATCTTCACCCATAACCGAAATAAGCGTAGCAAGCTTCTTGTCATTTTTTACATTGTTTGCCGTAAAATACATTTCCAATCTCTCCGTATAAATTTTCCAGTTCCCATCCTTGAGATTGAACTCTTTTATACTGCCGATTGACATTTTGGCTTTATATTTTACTCGTCGCCAATGAAATAAATTAAACTATTAATATAAACACATATTTAATTCCGTTCAATCATAACTAACTGACGTTTACATCAATGCCAAAACAAAGAGTCAGTATACCACAGAAACAGTTGTCAAATTTGATAAGCAGCATATAAGAAGCAGCAGCAGCTATCAATTTAATGGAGAGGTATTATAGAGGGGTCGTCCATCATCAAGCGAGGCTCTGGAGAACGGGGAGAAAATGTAGTGATATCACGTATATATTTTCGATGTTCTTCTTACACGCATCTTTGCACTACGATCGCAATATCGAGAGATATTATTTTACATATTTCCTTCTTTCCCATACACGGAACAATGATGTTCCGTACTTTGGGAGGCGTACGCGGAGCCGGATCGAGCCAGCGCGCAAGTTGATGAAATGTAAGGGGTTACACTAAGCGGATGTTGCCCCTGTCCGTATCATGGGACGCGCACAGAAACGGCACCCGAAATCGTGTAAGGACTATTAGTTGTAATGGAATCTAGAATGTACTATGCTCTTGGGTGGAAAGGATGGATTAGCTACAGGGCTATTGGATAAAAAACCGGACGTCTGTCTAATAAAATGGTATACAATTTTATGTACGGCAGACGGTGACTCTCCTTATGTTATGCGAGGTGGGGCCCCACAAAAAGCGACATCAAAGATGGATAAGGGCAACACAGGCGCATAGAGCTAAGCTGTCACTGGACTTTAAATATATTGCCAACTCGCCACTTAGGTTTCCACGTCTATCCTCTATTTCCATTATTATTACAAGCAAGCAGCAATGTTAATGTCTGTTTGGACGATTGGACATTTCATCAATAATTGAAATTTTCAGCATTCAATTAGATTTCATGCCTGTGTTTAAAGCTGAATATTTGACTGAGACTTTTTACTCGACTTTTTACTTTCAAACTCATTGAAGCTTGATTTAAACGAATATTTGACTTATGAAACCTTGTCCCTTATCAAGATACACTATTGACCCTTCAAAACAGTTCGTTGTCAAGTCAACATGTCAAAGTGCTCTGTAAAAGAGGGCAAAATAATATTTTAACTACTTACGTTAAAAAATATGGCATAAATATCATATTTTTGATAAGGACTTACTAGTTGTATAATGTATTACATTTGAGGCGAAATATTGCTTCGAATTTGTTCCAGCCGTAAGTCATCCACTATAAGAAGACAAGACATAAGTCTCCTCCATATGACTTGTATTGTATTGACCTTGGCGGGTAGTCACCATAGTCGCCACTCTTGGCAGGCGGGTTGAACACCGCAAGCTAGTAGGCATATACGAATAGTAACGAAAAATACTTACACGAAAAAAGCTTAACAGAGAGGTTGCTTTTCACCATCCACCGTCGTAGAATTTGGTAATTAGTAATCCGATAAGATTAGATGTCGTCAGTGTTGTGTGTTAGTCTGGTAACGACTCTGGTGCAAGTTCCTTATCAGATACTTTAGTGGAAGTAGTTGGATAAACTCGCACAGCAAGATGATGTTCTTGCCGTTCTGTTCAGTCACATCACTCTTCGTACTAGACACCTACAAATTATATAATCTGTGTATTTTATGTACAGTCAGCAACATAGGTTGCTAAGCTATCCAAGTGTTCAGAAAGTGCTTATTACCTTAATAATAATGTCGCGTCAATCTCATTTTGAATAACTCGCCCGCTTAGCAACCTTTACTGCTGACATGTCATGATATACAATCATGACATGTATATTTTTTGGTCTACAAGTATGTCGACGTCCTCAGTTCATAATACGATTTAATGGCATAATTAATAGAATCTTACTACTTATTACTCCCGTGGAAATTTAATTATCGTATTATCTTATGAGCAATTAACAACGGTGAAAATAAATACCTGTTTACCGGTCTATTATAATAATTATATAGCTCACGAGTCTTCTTGTTTATAAAAAATCTTGTGCTTTTACTGGTTTTCAATTTTACCACAAATTCAACATAAAAGAGTCAAATTACGATCAGACAGGTGCCTTTACCCACAGCCCTGCGCACAATATTCAGGTATTCAGGTATGGGCCCAATACGAGTATATGAGCGACCAATACAGCCTCAGTGCAATATTCATGATCAAGCTTGTTCGATTTCCGTCTTTCGTATGTAGGTACTCGTTCCGTTGCATATACAATACCTACAATAGGGACGACGACAGAATGTTTCAAATTCTAACAAAAGTTAAATTTATTTCACTTGTGCATGGTTTTATTACATGTTTTAAAGTGGGACCACCTAGACACGACGTCATAGTTAGATATCATTTTATATGGAGCGTTGTGAGCGGAAAGTGCGAGATAGGTACAGACCTTAACTCACATTTCTGAATTTTGTTTAATAGCTTTCAAGCAATTGATCCTATAGCGATATTTGATCCTTACAACGGAACAATCGATTGATGCCATAAATAAATAATCGTCTGGCCTATTCATCCTTATCCTCAGTAGAACTTAATCACAGCATTAACAGCAGAAACGTAAAAACATTTATTAAAAACATCTAAATTCCTACGAAAATAAGTAACAATAATAATGAAATCTAACAATAAACTTCAACTAAATATATCATAAACCTATACTTAACCGACCAAGGGCGAATTGAATACGGTAAAAAAATGACGTTTTTTTTGCATGGGAGCCCGGCCCTTCATTTATTATACTTTAATAACTCATTTTTTAAAGTGAATGTACATAGACAAGCGTCTTTACCCGTTGCCGTAATTAATATCGAGCAACAAACGGCCAAAAATTACGTTTGCTGTATAGGAGCCCCTGTCAATATTTATCTTATTTAGTATTTTTTGTTATAGCGGCAACAGAAATACATAATTTGTGAAGAGATTGTTTAGCTATCATGGTTCGTGAGCGTTCGACTGCGGAATCTTAGTAACAGGGTTCCGTAGTCAACTAGAAACCCTTATAGTTTTGCCATGTCTATCTTTTTGTCTGGATGTCAGTCCCCGGCTATGCTTATAGTACCGGTTAGTCCTAGAAAGCAGTCTGCCTACCGGCTGAAGGGTCTCCACACCGAATGTGATAAAATGGTATTCTGCGCCGAGCGAGACCACTTACTTACTTACGTACTTACTTATTTCCCCAACGTGGCTTTTTCGGCCATCTCTCTCTTTAAATATAAAAGACACGTAGGTACACGAGTACTTTAATTTTAGACGTAGGTATTGTTTGGGTTGTCTCAGGCTTACAGTCCGATTTAGAGAATCAAGCATTTACCTCTATCGACTATGTCACTTGCATCAACAACATCTTACGGCAACTCTTTTCTAGGAGTCCATGCTTCCACTGTGGAATAACATCCTCATACTAAATGCATCACAGTTGTACGTGTAATTTTGTCAGACAGTGGACCAAACAGTGAGAACTGATCGTTTATAACCTGTTGGTTCTTATATGTCGAACGCTCTAAAGTTAAGAGCGGCCCCCTGTATGGTACTGGTAAGCAGGTCGTTACCGGTATTACTAAAAACCTAAATAATGTCGTTAAAATAAATAAATAAAAAACATTTTATTGAATACTTTATCTGATTAGCAAAATAAAATGCAAAAATATGCAATAACTACCGAGATACCGAAATGGAATGCCGGTTAATTTGTATGAAAATAATACCTGTATTCGATCCCTACTGGTAAGTAGTTTTTAAAAGGTAGTTACTTTGGTTTTAGAATCAAAACTCACGGAATTTTCAATGTTTTATTTTGTAATGTAAGCAGGTGCAATACGTTTCCTTCAAGTCTCTTATAAAATTTTCATAGTCGTAGTGCTGGCGTATACATTTTCAGTGTTTTTATTTGTCTGATCATTTATTATGCTTAAAATTAAAAAAAAATACACAAAATCCTGCTTTAGATGATGCTAAACATGGAACATTTGTAAAAGTCTGACAAAAGTATGTATATATAAGGATTTGAATGCTTATATATCATTTTTATGCGGTTATGGGGTGGAAAGAGGTGCCATATCATTTCCATGTTTTATGTATATTGCTATAATATTCCGTCGCCGATTTTAGGTTTAAGGTCGTAATGATTTCACTCTTTATTTGCGGCCTTGAACCTTGCTAAACCTTGATATAAAGCAAAATCAAGCAATATATATATATGTAAACGTATGTGTATTATATAATACGTATTGTTTCCATTGTTTTATACAAATACTAGCTGACCCGGCGAACTTCGTACCGCCTAAAAAGCAACAAAAGTAGTAATTTTTGTGAATTTTTAGTACTTAATGTCTCAATCAGGGCTGTGACGATTCCAACCAATCCAAAATCATTTTAATCGGTTCACCCGTTCTCGAGTTATAAGCGGTTGAACAAACCCCACTTTCTTTTATATACATATATATATATATATATATATATATATATATATATATATATATATAAATATATATATATATATATATATATATATATAAATATAAATATATATATATATATATATATAATCTTCTTATAGAAGAAGAAGATTAACATTTAGCAACTAATCATCAGAAGGATTCGCAATAACATATTTTTATATGTTTTCATTAAACAACTTTTTCGTAGATCTAAGAGTTGTATAGAATATCTTAATAATGTATTGTAAATACATACCTTATACCTTACGGGACAGGGTTTATTGTTTGATCGGACAGTCAAGTAGTTTTAAGAAAGTTGTGTATAGTAAGATACCTATATAGTCTAAATTATCATATATACTCAAGTTACATTTATGATATCAATTAAGTAGGTATTTTGAATAACTAATTGATTTATCCAAAGAACCAAGTTACGATTAAGACCAATGTGATTGCTAGAATCCATAAAACTAATGAATAAATGGATATCTGGATCCTGAGAGAATTTGGTAAATTCTCTAAGGGTAAAGTAACTTTGTGTACCAAAATAAGATAACTAGACATCGTTACTGGGTATATGTAGGTACAAATGACGATTCCCAGGTGGCACATGCCAATTCCAACGTGGTCAATTCAAATTGAATCGGTAAAAACATTATGAAAAGGTTGGGTAGGAAGTTGATACTGCAAAACATCTTTCGTAGGTTCTTGTACTACCTACTTTGAATATAAATGGAAAATTTCGGCCTATTTATTAAAGTTTTACGACACAAATCTTTTGAACAAGGTATCTGGTTTTGATATAACTTAAATTTTCTTTACAGATTAGAATAAAAATGAATGACAGATTTCTTAAACATGTTTTTATAATTAAAATAATTTATTTTTATTAAGACTATAATTGAGGCGGCTTTAAGTAATACTGTTATTTAATACGACAATATTTCATTAGAAATATGAAATAGATGTTATTTTGTTTATGATTTATCATTGTTGTTTGCTATGGCTGAGATGTTATAGTTGGACTGAGTCATATCGACCACATATAAATATGAAGCTTGTTTTAAAAAAACAAATTTTAATTGTGTCTACACAATACGTTTACTTATTGACTAAGATTACGCCTCTCAAATGTCCGGAACACCATTGTTCCGTGTACGGAAGAGACATGAAATAATATAAGTTTTTATTGATACCATTGATTTCTAAAAAAAAATTTATTTTAAATATTATAGTGAATAGCAAAGTTATTATCAACACATCTCTAAATTGGAGTATAAGCTTGTATAAATCCATGTTGTAAGTATTGCTACGACTTAATTTTATCTTATTTTAAGTTACCTACATATGGCTTATGTAATGTTTTATTTAGTGAGCAGTAATAATTAGGGCCCGGAATTTTGCGTGCGGTTTTGGAAAAGTCTAAGGGAGAGAACACTCACTAACTTTTATTGATACATATCGATAAATCGGTCGTGTACTCAAAGCTCAGAAAGTCATTGTAATTTATTTTTAATTAAATAATACTTGCATTCTTGCAATCAAAAATGTACTCGGGTTATGAACTCTTTGTAGATAACATACCTATGTAATATGTATTGACACTGTTTGATGTCCAATTTATATTTTATACGTCATATTATAAAATGAATGAATTAATAGAATGTATTATCGGAAAGTTGGAGTTATTATTTTAAAAAAAACGCTAATAAAAAAACTCGGCTTATCGATACATCGATAAACGCTAGTGTTCTCTCCCTTAGATTTTTCCAAAACCGCACGCAAAATTCCGGGCCCTAGTAATAATCAAACATAAAACTAATCATGGCACGTATAAAATTTAGCTAGGGACTTCCACACGATATTACGCGTATTTTATCGATAAGTTGTACTTGTAGGTAATACTTTCTTATGACAGTACTTATGTTATGACCATGAGATAACGTATTGGTATAATGAATATGCAAATTACATTACCTATTTCTTAGTCTCAGCATACTTTGCATGGAAAACGATGAAAATGAAAAAAATATCTATTCTTTGTAAAGGTTGATCTTTATTTGAATTTTAAAACTCCTATAAAAGTATACTAGTAACATTGATGGGTGGTAATCATCATACTTTAGTTAATTTTCAACTATCCAGTGAACTTTATAGCTAATATGAAATGTCACTTCGTAATAAATGTCGATAAATTTTATATCGGAAGGAAGTTCCTAGTTAATTGACGTTATTGCCAACAAATCTTCTGTCTGGTAATAATGTACTAAATCCAATTCAAATTGTAATTGCTGTGATTAAGTCAGTTAGTCCTGCTTGCAAGTCAAGAATTAATCCAAATTATACGAAGTCGTATGTTTAATACTACGGTTTAATACTACCCTATCAAATTCAGGATCTCTATTTACAAGTAGCGTAACTATGCCAAGTAGAGATATTACTGACATGTACAATCGACGGTATAAATATGTAGACAATTTTAGATCTTATGACAACGGGTTAAGGTTGAGACATTATATTTAATTCTTACCTAACCTCATTTCTTTGACTAGATTAATATTTTAATCGATATTCGAATATAAATTATTAATTTAAGTAGATAACTAAACTAAAAAAACTATTTGCAAAGCACAAATTACACATGTGTTTAATTAGTGCTTTAATTAGGTACAGCATTTCACTTGTATCAGCATTGATAAGTAGGCCAAAATGTGTGAAAAATATTTTTTATATAAACCGAAACCGAATAACTAAAACCACTGTTTTATGCATTCCAATAAATACAACAAACGTATTCTCAAAGAACAATTGAAAAGAGGACGTATGTGTACGTATATTATATACTTACGCAGTTGCTGTCTTATTTGCCCATCGGCTAGCAGGAAAAGAACCATTTTTTGTCCCTCGTCACAATACAAGATTCACAGGAAACATTCATTTAAATTGCCAGATTACAGGAGAGTCAGGAGATAGCAAGCAATTTATCTCATGCGTGTCTCAGGTGTAGGGAGCGCCCAACGGTTTTACATCGATATTCATAGTATGTACGTCTGGTGCGCACGTGAGTCCACAAAGGTAGGGCTGGCTG
This sequence comes from Grapholita molesta, assembly GCA_022674325.2. Taxonomy (NCBI): domain Eukaryota; kingdom Metazoa; phylum Arthropoda; class Insecta; order Lepidoptera; family Tortricidae; genus Grapholita; species Grapholita molesta. The sequence continues at coordinate 11,846,727 of CP053124.2, read as the reverse complement.
GCTATCCGGGTGTATGTAGATTAGGGAATTGCTCGTACATACATGAGGACTCCTTATCTCGGTAGACATTCTCTTTAGGATGTGTAAATACTAAGTATAAAAGGAACATGTTTTGTTTTTGTGAATAAACATGTATAGGTTTTGAGTGTTTACATTGATAAGGGAAAGCTTATATACGCTTCTTAAGTACCTAGTTAACGAACATGTTCATTGAGCTGTCAGTACTTTTTTACAACAGTGTAAAAATCAATACTAATAATAACCAAAAATAACAGAACATCAATGCTTTTCTCATTCTGGGTACTTTTTTACTGTAGGTACTAATAATAAATGGGTAAATACAAGGTTAAATATACGTGTCAGGTGATAAGAAATAAAAATAGCCTGAAACTTTTTTACATTTTTATTCATTCTTTTATGTAATCATCAGAGTTGTACAACTAAATAATCACAGTTGAAACAAACATAACTAGGTATCAATTATGTCTAAAACAATATGTGCACCGGCCCACGTGAGCGCGGTATCGCACCTTGTACTGAAGTGCTCTGCTGTCGATGTACGCGTGCATTTACAAGACCTTTGCCGGTCGGCTTCGCAACGTCGCAATTGTAATACCCAGCTGATGTTAAAATTCGCTACAGCATCTGTTATTGCTTCGTTGCGTTAGCGGCCGACAGAGACCGCTACACGAGTTAGGGAAGTACGAAGCGCGCGGAGGCCGCGGCGAGCGCAGATGTTACGAACGTTAATCACGACGCATAAATTGTGAATACCAGTTGCAGTCACATGCAAGTGCGCGAGTCGTAACTAAGCTATCGCCCACAGCGGGCCGCCGCAACCCCCGCGCCGGCACTTCGGGAAACTGTGAAAGTACTACTAAGGACAGCAATGAGCTAAGGGCCGAGTGAGCGTAGGTTGAAGATGACGTAGGAAAATTAAAAAAAGTCTCGTCCTGTTAATAAACAGTTCCAAAAGCTTATAATTATAATATATTGTAAAAGGCTTAAATACAAAAACGGACTGAAAACACTATTTAGTAATTCGTTAATATGTATGAGTACTGGCAGTGTAATGATAATATAACTTAATAAAAAAATGATGCAGCTCGGTTTATTAAACTATAATGTAAGTATTCTTATATGAGTAATAATTAACGAGAATTGCTTTAGTATTATGTAAGTAGTCGAATGATATCTAGAAGTGTTCGTATCGAGTGCAAACTATAGGGTGGACTTACAGTAAGTTATTCGAAGTCTATAATTAAATAACCGAATCTACAAAAATCTTAGGCTTTCAAACGCATAATAAAATCAGTCATTTTAACACAATTCAGTATATTCTAAAATGTACACTGATCTTTATTCGATGTCGAGGTGAGACAGTCTATGGAAACAATATTAGGTATATTTAATGTACTATAAATTCTTAAAAATTAATCTTTAAATTAGTGACTTCTAATGGTTCCCAATAACTATCTCACATCAAAATCGTTGGAATAGAATTCTAGCACAACACTCTTAATAAGTTATTGATATTTTCCTAGGTGCGACTAAATTTATTTATTTAAATATATGAATAAATAAAGTGCAAACACTTAAGTCTACCGTCATTAGCTGTATCCATAGGTTGCTAATAAATTGGCACAGTCTCATTCATTCCCGCGCGGGCGCTCGCCTCGGGCGCCGGACCGCTGCCGTATCCGGCGCCGGCGCGGCCTCGCGCGCACACTCGCCTGCCAGCCACGCATGCACGCAACGCAACCCTCTCCAAACCCATGACTATGTATTCGTTACCCACTATTTCCAGATAACCTATTATTCTCTAATACTACACGGAGACGTTAGGAAAGGAACACCATAGTTACTGTACACTTTATTTTTCCTTATAACTATAGTTGAATTACAATAATTTCCATATTTCGCTAGGATACTCAAGGGTAGTCGTGCCTAGTGTAACATTACATTATGTACATCCCTCGAGTTGAATGAGCGTTATAAACTCGATCGTCCGAATGGACACATTAATTAATTCAATCACTATTATAAAATATAACATATTCTTTCATTATTATAGTGATGTTATGCGGAAGGGCCATATTATTAAGTGGTATCACGTAAAGCTGTGGACTTACAAAATACTCGTATAAATTATTCACATGTATATAGCACACTATCTACAAACACCCGCGACACAGGTTCACACTGGCCCTTCGGCACAAATCCGCTTAACTCAATAACTTCCGATACCTAAAATACTGACTCATAGTATGGCTAACTCGAATAAAAACTTATGTATCAAATATTTGGTGAAGATACGTTTACATTTTATAAAAAATGTCGCAATTAAATATCTAAAACGAGTACTTAAAGTTACGTCAACTACAAATAAAGTTGTATAAAATTGATAAGAATAATTAAGTCTGAGTGAGAGCTGAGATATTAATTAGTCCCGCACGTTTATATACAAATGCGACTCAGCGGATACGGGGAGGATATTAGCTCAGAACTCTACGTCTAGTACAACTAGATGCGACGAGTACACTCCTTCCAATTTCGAATGAATACAAAATTTAAAAGCGCTTGTGTATATATTTTCATAACATAAATCATTAATAGGTAACATAAAGTTTTAGGTACACATTTTGCATTTAACATTCTAATTAACATGCTTATTTTTCGGTTTAAATAATTTGTCATGATGGAAAATATGTCTTATCAGCCGAAATTTGGCAACGGGTTATGTTTTTAATTTATACAAAATTTATGAAGCAAAAAAAGCGTGTAATTTTTTTATATTATCCATTCGAAACATATCTAATATCTTAAACTTTGTATCCATTCGTAGCATCTGGTACCATATAGAGTCGATGCAGTTGTGCTAGCCGGCTCGAGCCGTGAGTTATTGTGGGATGGGAGACAATTGACTAACGTTGGGCGCCCGGCGCCGCCTACAGCTGCTCGTCCATGTCGGGCCCGTACATGTCGGCCAGCTTGTCGAAGCGCGGGCCCCACGCCCCCAGGTAATCATACTCGTGCGTGTCGTCATCAGTACCTGCTGGCAATATTATTATAAGTATTTATTTTTATACAACATAATTATATCGTAAGGCGAACGGTATAAGATATATGATTTTAAGCTAACAATGTCATTGACGATACAACTACTAACATTAAAGGTATAATATAACTCCGCGCGTCACTAATATAAATTTTCGTGTTTAAACACACATAAACATGGTAAGCATTAAATTTTACCTAGATTAAGATAAAAAAGTATTAATTTAATTTGAGTATCCTTCAATGAACCTAAAAATCTATTACCGATTACAATTTTATCCCATGCGCTGTCGAGACCCTCAGTCCGTGGGTTTCTGGCGCTCTGAGTCTCTTTAAGGACCTTTCAAAGAGACTCGGAGACACTACAGGAAACCGAAGAGCTGGCAGCTATCTCGCTCAGCGTATCAGAGAAGACGCTGGCAGCGAGGAAATGCTGCCAGCGTCTTCGGTACCGTGCCGCAGGGGCCTTTTTTAGATTTATGTTAGTTTTAGTTAAATTTGACTGTTAGTTTTAATTATTAATTGTTTTTCTACGTATTTAGTTGTTTTTGGTAATAAAGACATTCAGTATGTAAAAAATAAACAATAAGCCTTTGACACCAAACATGTTTTAAAATAATTCTTAAACGCCGGGAATGGTAATTTTAAAGCAAGATCGCAAAGATCTCTACTACTCTATCGCAAGATCTCTAGTAAGTAATAAGATTTCTCGTTCCCTCATTATTCTTAAGTAATACATGTAGAAGCTAATGCATAAATAACGAGCTAGCACCGGCAACAGATTAAATGGCAGTGGCGATAAAGGTCGCCTGTATAGAGACACGAGGCGGCAAGCGATAATTTTAACAATTTGATACATCGATTGTCTCACTGTCTGTGATATTACATTAAATCTAATTGAATGAAAATGGTTGTATTGGACTTATTGGAAATCACTCTGCAAAACATTTAAATAATTTCACTGTTAACGTATAGAACCGAACTTGGTCTGATCTAATTATTAATTAGGCTGCTGAGCTGCTTTGTTAAAATGCTGAGATCTCTAGCGGATTTCACCAGATACGAGGTGGTTTAAAAGTCAAACTACAGTCGACATCGCCTTATTAATTAGTGCACGGAGAGTCGCCTTAAAAAGTGTAAACATATATTTGGCGTTGATTGTAGGTACGTGCTTTTGTAGGTTAGTACGGCTCGTCTGTAGGTACCATGCGAATTTTGCATTTAGACGTTAGAATTATCCTTTTTGTTTTTGTAGTTTATTGTGCACGTAAAGAATCACATTTTATGAAACTCGCCAAACTATATCGTTTGATGGCGAGATAACCTCATTATTATGCTTATAACTTAACCTATTTACTAAAATCTAACAATTCAACACTTGTATTTACATAAAAAGGTAACGATTAAGCATGCTAGCATAGTAGTTTTGTTTTATAAACATATTCCGGCACACAGGAGTACTCTACGGGTGTCTATGTTCGTGTAGTGTGAGACTAAGCTCGAAGTAGAAAAACATAAACGAAACATTTTAACATCCACATACAACTAGAAGCGTTCTCATTTAAACTTTCACGGTTTTTACACGGAGATAATTTTCAAGTTAATATACGCGTTTAATCCTTGTTTAATTGCAAAATTATACCATAAATATCTACAGACAACTTAAGTTTTTGTTTAAAAAACAAACGTCAGTTACATAAGATGTATAACAAGCATTTATATTAGTCGTTTATCTTTAAATATAAATACTTGACAATAATCTACAAACAAGGTTTTTAATATTGACGGGATAAAAAAGCTTGTTAAATCTCACTGTTGTATAATACTCAAGGTACAATATTTTAAGTAAAGTTACAACAGAGCTTAGTTCTTAGCTGGTATACAATATACATATCAATTGAAGGAACGATTATTTTTAATAAATGTGTAACCGTTTTAACGAACAACAAACCATAATAACTAAGCTCAACTTGTTTCTTCGTTAATTTACGTTCTGTGCTTGTGTTGACTTGATGTGCATATATTTATGACATTGAGTGTCAATAACGTAACATAATAATTATCAATTAAATATTAAGTAACTTAAACTTTCCTGAAACACACCATACAAGTAGGGAACCTTCACTCTTTATGTTGGGTCCTTGCCTATGAAATTTGCGTTTTATCAAACAGTTAGTTCGAGAAAACCTCAATTTCATGTGTAAGGACTTAATATATTTCTCATACTACAAGGTGCTAGCAAATTAGTTACGGATGTTTTAAGAGTTTATACAATTATGTATAAACTCTTAAAGTTAATGGTTTTCATATTAATTAAAACCATTAACTTTTAACTGCAATTAAAGAAACTTTGTATATCATTGTTTGTTTTGATTTACAGAACAAAAAAATATAATTTATTAAAATACTTAATCAGCCCCTATAATGTATATATCAAGATGTTTAACACTGTCTGTCATGTCACGTCAAAAGTTAAATGTTTTTCTTAGATATCCATATTGTATTTCATTTATTGACTTTAAGCGGCCAGTTGAATGATAATTTAAAGAAATTTTAGAATGTCTATAGCGGTCTCAAATATTATCTTGTTGGGTGTTTTCACGTCGTAAATTTGTTTCCTAGTTTTTTCCAAAAAAAACCAAACATAACCTATGGAGTTTCATGCTTAAGTGTACTCCGAGAACAGAGTACTGTCAGCGGTAAAAATATCCGTGACTAATTTGTTAGCACCTTATATATTAATACATAAACGACTGGTGATCAGGCTCAGACAGGCGTAAATGAATTGTTGTTCAGAGAATGCCTAAATTACAGCAATAATTAAATGCTAAGTAATCGCAAGGACGTGGTAGGTACCTACAGCGCACAGGCGCTGTAAATGTTTACTAGGCTACTAATTAAAGTGCTCGTAATTGTCATGATGGTTATTAGCTTCATTGTTAATTAAAACATCGGTTCTAAGCAATAATTTGATAGACATGTCAGGCATCAATATTTAACTTTACAGTACCAAATTTGAATGCGTATTTTGGACTGCTTTGAAATTTTATGAAAAAACACTAACCCTCGTTCCAGGAATTTACGTTTACGTATTTTGGAGGCAGACAACTTTAAGTATGAAGATAGTAATGAATATTTAATCCACGTGTCATATGTTTTCCTCTATTTATCTATTAGTCTCGGATAGGAGATAGGCCTCACGTAACCACTACAGGGAGCGATCTCTAGTACAAAACATGTCTGGTTTCCTATGATTAATAATAAATCCTAACACAAAACATTAAACAGAACCGAAGTGAAGCCAAGTAAAAGCGTGTAAAGATTCAATTAGTTCTATTGAAAGTAACAATAGAAGGAAACAATAGGTGTAAAAAGTATTACCAGAGGCGAGGCTGGAGAGCGAGCCCGCGGTGCTACCGCCTCCCTCGTACGCGTAGTTGCGCAGGTCGTCGAATGGCGGCGCGTTGGGGTCGCTGTCTGCGCGCCGCTTGTGCTCCTCGATGAACATGCCCACGTTGGTCTCGCCGGGCAGCGGCACGGGCCCCACGCCCACGCCGACGCCCATGGGACCCACGCCGAGACCGACCCCCATTAACGGATCTATTTATGACAAACATAACATAGCATAAGTTTCAATTTAGTTTTTACTTTCATCATTTAAAGGGTATCGAGTTTAAAGCTATTGCATTGTACAGGTACGATAGTTGTGAAATCAGTTTGCGAGTCAAAACTTTCAGGTACTAATGGATATCGTTAGTTTCTATATCCTATAGATAAGTATAGGTAATATTTGCAAAGTAATATTTAATATAAATAAACTAAAACAATTTGAAGTATAAGTCATTCAGTAATATTTTAAATTTTAATTCATAAATTATTGTTATTTTTCCCGTGGTAGATGTGACGTGTTAGATGAAATGTTAACAGTAGGTATAAAAACTATTTATTAACATTAGCTATTAAAAAAAAACTACTCGTATCAGCGCTCACAGAAGACTAAACAGTTAAATATTCTGAAAAAACGCGTTATTAATAATTATTAAAATTTGAACACGTTAAATAGAGCTTCTCGTGAATATATAATACGAAAATCTCGTAATCGATATGATGAAATACCAAAGCAATTATTAAATCGGTTTACAAGTAATAATAATATTATATATTTTTGGGTTTAAATTGAATATTGTAAATAGTATAGATATAAAAATACTGGAAGGAATGGAATTCGCTCCCTTCGTCTGTATTCCCGGTAAGATATAATTTGGGTCTTTTCAAGGCAAGAGTGAATAGGCTGTTACTGAACCAGCGTGCTACACCCTCGACCTCGTCGTCACTTTCCATCAGGTGCGACTGAGGTCAAACGCTGTTCAGTCTTTTATATAAAAAATATAAAAAAAACCACGCATAAGCATAACTACTACAATCTAATAAGTATGTTACTGTTTTAATAAACATGATGTAGCAAATCAAGTGTCGTTTTGATGGCAAAGCAATATTATAATGCGACACAACCACGAGTAAATCTATTTTCCTCAGAGAATGATATTAAACATTAACATAATCTCATACTTATACCAGTAGGTATGCAATGTTATGGTAGATTTTGGGTTCATGTTAATAGAATTGCTTGCTACAATAGGGAGATACTAACTGTGAGAATTTCTGATATAAACAAGAAATATAAGGTTTATTTATACCTACCTATTCAATTCAGAAAATAAACTCGAAATTTCGTCTTAAAAAAGTTTATAAAGCATAATGTGTGTTAAGAAAATGCAAAATATTTTAAGAAAATAAGGAGGTAAGAAAGTAGAAATTTCACTTTTCAGACCAGAATAAGTAAAAAGGGTTCTGGCTGACGGAGTAGGCAGCTATGTATACTTTCTAGTAATAGGCAATAACCGTACAAACGGACCCCTAGATGACGTCCGTGGAAAAATGTTTCGCAGACCCTCTCAAAGTTTACTTAAGGCTTTTATGTAAAGCTTGTTTATTCGAACTTGATAGGCGTCTTATCTCTTATTCAGGCGCGGTCGCGACAATTCACGACAATACGCAATTCATTCTAATAGGGAAGTAGGACTAGTAGCATGATAAAAAAAAAAAAAAAAAGATCTTTATTTTTCAATTTAGGCACATTACATGCACTTATGAACGTCAAAAAAAAAAATCTACACCGGTTCAAACCCTACACCTCTGACCCGTGAAGATACCGGCAAGAAACTACGGCGGGACTTATTTTTTCAAAACAGTGATACATCAAATCTTAAAGTAGGTACTTACATAATTATGCGTAGCCCGATAAGAAAACATATCAAACAGTTTATTACAAGATAAGAAAATATTAAAATATAAAAGTAAAAATAATAATGTATAAACAAATTCGACTTCACAAAATAGACATACTTTAATATGCTTTCTTATCTGAACTGTGTCATTTACATTATCTGGCAGTACATACAATTGTTGAATTAATTGCTAGCATGATCGGTTGGAACTACATAATATTTATTTAAGAAGAGAATAGAAGTATACATAAGAAAAAATAGGATCAGAAACATAGAAGAAGTGAGCGCGGTAGCCAGCGAAGATCTTCCGATAAAACCATACGATGAAACAATTGACAGATGATAACAAAGGAAAATAAATATTTAAACTAAAAAGACAAAAGGCAAGACACAAAAGAAACAACAGGAGACTAATTAATTCTATTCGACCGAATCTGCACATTAAGGCATATAGCGCTTACATCAACCACAAAAACATTCAGCTAACGGTAGCTGTGCACTATTAATAACAGGCAAGTACCCCAAAATGATACAAGTTATATTTGGGGGAGGCGTATGTCTAGCAGTGGAAGACGTGTGGCTGAGATGATCATGATGAAGACAAGTAGGTAGGTCGAAAAGAAAATCAATTGTTTTAAATTATGATTATTATAATTTCTTTGTTTGTGATTAGAGTGACAAGTTTTTCCTTTAACTCCAGGCACTATGGTATCGTTAGAAGACGTGTCTGCTTACGTACCTATACAAAATTTTGATAAACAGATACCCGTCTGTTTTTCTGATGGAACTTGATGTCAATCGCTGCTTAGTTTTTCGGTCAGAACAAGGGAAATCTTAATAGCAACTTCGGTCAATTTAATGAACTGTCAATCGATATCTGCAGGGGCGTGACGTCAAAAGTTAACAAGTCGTCAGGTCAGAATGAGAGAAATAGTCTCAGTAGCAACTTCCAGGATAGCTTGGTCGGTGCGTGATTTGGTGACGGGCCGCCGATTTGTGTCTGCAGGGGCATGATGTCGGAAGTCGACAAGTCTTCCAGTCAGAATGAGGGAAATCGTCCCAGTAGCAACTTACAGGGTAGCTTGGTCGGTGCGTGATCCGGCAAGGGGCCGCCGATCGGTATCTGCAGAGGCGTGATGTCGAACGCCGTCATGTCGTCCTCTCCGCCGCCCTCGTCGTCGTAGTTGATGATGTTCTCGCGAACGTCATCATCAGGCCCTGGGTATTTGATGTGCGCCTCTCGTCGCCGGTTGTATACCACGAACACTAGCACCAAGACTGTCGAACGAGATAAAGGTTAAAAAACCATAAGTTTATACGGCTGTATAATACATATGCCAATTAAAACAACCCACTGCAGCGCACGCAACTAACAAATTTCTGACAAAAATACTGCTTGCTTCAGTAGTCAGCTTCAATCAAATTAAAAATATGTATAGCAAAGTCGTGCGTCACATTAAGCCGTAGGTTATAGGCCGTATATCTTTACAATGCAAAAATAATTTCGTTAAGTAGGTACTTGTAATATCTTAGCTCGTTATAGTAACTTACTAATCGGTACGCATTACTGTAGAATTCGATTCAAACTATAAAAGAATAGGAGGCACTGAGGAGGAATACTAAGTAGCTCAGACTTAATTTAGATCTCGAACAAGGTGAAATTAAAGAAAAAGTGGCCATTGCTTCAGTAACTCCCCGAAGCGATCTAATTAACTAGACAGATAGTTAATAATTAAAAAAAGTGAATAGTACAAAGTTACAAGTTTAGTATATAGATATTTATTGCAAATGGACATCTGAACCGTCAGTAAATGCGAGCGTATTGTTAAACGAACACTTGTCTACGTCATGTGGAAAAATAAAATAATCCAATAAAATGTACACGGATATTTATGGCACAGGTTATTTTAGTATGTAAGCTATATAAGCTCCACTGAGAAAACATTTTATAGAATTTTTTGAGTAAAAACAGGGTTGTTTTATTTAGATTAAGACTTTTTATAATTGAGCTTTACGACACTTTCGTTGTATTAATGGATTAAAATTTGCAACTAACTACAACCGAAATTCCCAGTTACCACAACGTAAATAGTCTCTATAGCAAGATTAATCTGTTTACGACATCCAAGAAGTTTCGATAAATAGTGGGATAGTTTTAGTGCGAAGATCCGGCGTCATTCCCAATCTACTAACTTTAAGTTCTTTGCAGTTTCAAGTTTCTGAGTACGTTATTGTCGAAATGTAATATTACAAATTTCAATTGGAGCTCAACTCAAATAATAGAATGGCAAATCTAACCATTAAACAATTTGATCTATTTAGAGTGTTTCTATAAAGACAACGTTAATAATAAATAACAATCATTATGATACTGGAGAAGTGTTTAGTTGTGCCAATTTCCCTAAGATATTTAATATTATCGGTTCCATAAAATCCATTATCCAATAATGTATTTAGGTCGGTATCTAAATTAATCCCCGTCTTCTTTTAAATTTACGGTTCATTTAATAATTATTTTAGCTAAAGGCTACAGTTACACAACCATAAAATTATTTAAAAGTCGACCTTCTTAATCATCCAAAAGATTTTCTTAAAAAATGTTAGTCACAAAAAATTTGGGCAAAGTAAAATAATTTAAATATTTACCTTCAGTACTAATACTATATTTAAAGATATCTAAGAAAACACATCAGGAGCTATATTTAATGTTTTCTTTGTAACATAAAACTACTAGGTGACTAGCGAATATGATGAAGATGGTATTAAAATAAAATATTCTAATATTAAATTAGCCCAGTAAACAAAAAAATATGAGTTTCTGGTAAGTTCGCGGCAGATTAGCATAACAACAATTAGTCTACTTTCATAGACATGAAGGTGCTTTAGTTCAAACTTTCAACTGCTTTGCATGCGCTATATTTTTATAATCTAGAATTTAAATCAAACTATGTCTTTAAAATCAATTTTAACATACTCTTTGTTCCTAGATTGAATAATGAAAACATATTTAAAAAATATTCGTAATTTCTGTGTTCTAGTACTTTTATTGACTTACTACTGTATATTAACCTCAAATAAAATAGTATCTATATATTCCATAGGTATGTACTTTGTGTTATCAGAGCTTTCTGTAAATACTTTTACAGTTGAGATTACGCTTCGGCGATTTTTAGAGACCAACGAAAAACCAAAATATTTGGATGCTATTAGTATTAATCTCGAAACTTGGCAAAATTTTTGTTTACAGGAATTTTAAAGAACGGTGTACTCATTTTTTCAAGATTGCACGCACAAGTATCAGATGTAAGATCGAACTAAAGACCTCTTTAATAATTATTAAAAACGCACACCAAACGAACTTAGCAAGAACTTCGAAAAATGGTATTAAAAATGTTACAATGTAAAAGCATGCATACTAATGAATAAGTCTTACCCAAAAGCACAAACAAACAGACAATGATAGCTATAATGAAATCTCTGGAGGGCGTGATGAAACCGGAGGCGAGGAGTTCTAGTTCGCAGTCGTGGCCGGTGTAGCCGAGCGCGCAGCGGCAGTCGTAGCGGCGCGCGGGCTCGCGGTCCACACACGTGCCTCCGTTCAGGCACGGGTTCGACAGCAGGCACTCGTCCACGTTCACGCAGCCGCCGCCCCCGCGCGTCGACCCGGCGGGACACCTACACACCTCGCGCGTTACCGAACCGCCTCCGCCGCGGGGCGCGCACTGAGCCTCCGACCGACATGCACTACTCTAATCGCTAATACGACAACTATATGTACACAAAATACGTGATATATGAAATTATGTATGGAAATGATGGTGCGTATATGGATGTGCGATGGGAGTCTGCTAGTGGGACACGACACTTGGTGCTCACTCATTATAATGAGAAGGCAGACGAGGATGGCCGCCAGCGCGCCCATGCTGAGCTTGAGCGTGCGGCCCTCCTGGATGAGCTCGCAGTTCTCGCCCCAGAACCCATCGGGGCAGAGGCAGCGGTAGAAGGGCTCGCGGTTCACGCAAGACCCTCCGTTGCGGCACGGAAAGTAGAGACACTCGTTCTTGTCTACGCAACCCTTCCCGTCGCTCGACAATACCAAACCTTCACCGCAACTATACACCACAGTATACGATATAGTCAATACAATATATTTGAACCAATATATATATTATATTATGTCGTAACAGGAGTGTAAAATATTGGAAGTTAAATGATAAAAAAGTAATTGATATTATTACAAACGAAATAAAATAAACAACAAACCTTCATACAGGAGAAAATTTAAAATAAATATTTAAAATCCAAACTCAGTAGATAAGATTGGTAAACATGTTTATGGCGAAACTCAGTGCGCGCGAAAGGTAAAATAAATACAGTTACAGAAAAAAATAAAATTTTCATTTCAAAGGCCAGTACACAAACGGGCTACTTCCAGTATGTTCTAGTGATCCGTAAAGGTAAAGCTCATGTAAAAATATTAAAAAAATACACTGGGATGTACCTCGCTGGCGCACTGACATTTTAAAATAACCTTGTACTAATAACATTTTTATACTAATTCCGTTGTCATATTAAAATAAAATTAGTTCAGCTAATATATACATATCATACTTACAACTTTCACTATACATTATGTATCTAAAAGTTTAAAGAATAAAGCTTTTGTTATTATGTTAATTATCAGCTTAATGAATCTGCTCAGCTTTTTTAAAGCTTAAATACTATTATAGGAATATTGCAAGTTTCGAGCAGGTAACAAGTAACGATAGTAATATAAAAATGTATACTTACGTGCATTCATATTCGTTCCACAAATCGACGCACACGAACGGCTCGGTACAGTGTACGTTTATGCAGGGGCTGTTGGATGGGCAGTTTCGGTCCAGATTCCTAGCCATAGTGGCCTGACCCCATTGTGTCCCGTTCATTGCTGGCGGCAATGGCAAATGTTTTCCCTCTAATCTAATGTCGTCCAAACAGCCTTTTTGGAAATCGGCATACACCTCAAATGTTCTAACTCCGGTGTATTCTGCTTTTCCTCCTGCATATACACCCTCTTGTTTATCTACGAGTAACCATTGGTGCCCTTCAAACGTAAATGTTTCGTTATACCTTCTCCCTTCACCGCCATCTATTTCAAGAGTTGCCGCACTTCCGTATCGGCTTACTCGGGCAATGTGCCATTGTCCATCGTCAACAGCTACAGAGTTCAGCCAAACATCTCTTTCTTCAGTTCGTAGCGAGTTGAGATTATATCGGAAATGCAAGCGAGCTTCTTTAACTTCGAGTATGCCGTATTCGCGATTATGCTGATCGCTGACCCTAAATAATTCACCATGAGGCTCACGGGTTCTAAAGCGCAATTGAATTTGTGTACTAAATCGGTCTGGTTCAAAACTAAGAGCAAATTTTACGTAGCTCTGTGGTCGGAAGCTTGTAGGGGTAGTAGGTAAATTACATGACGGGCCTGTCCACCCGGGTTGGCACTGACATCTGGCTTCCGAGAAACTGCCAACACAAGTCCCGTGTTCCCAGCACCTTGAGGTAGTATCGGCTTGATTACAGATTTCTTCGGTCTGTGGGCAGCCTGCGACCGAGTTCCTACTAAGGCCTGGATGAGACAAGTCGTATAATTTACTATTGTGTATTAGGTTTCGAATACATCCATCAAATCCTTTACCAATAGGCATGTATTGCCAATGGTAGTGTGTTGGGTCAAAATGTTCCATGTATAAACCACCAATCTGGAGCGGTCCGTTTACATTTAAGTACTCATTAAATGGTGGTATAGTGCCCATAGCTTGGCATGATGAATCATCAAATTCTGGAGGTGTACCATCTTCCATCTCTTGAATATCGGCCGATTTGCAGTAATCAACTATCATTCGTACGTTTTCAGTATCCCAGAAAATGTCGATTCGATGCCATTCGCCGTCGTCCAATGTTTTCTTTGTTTTAACTCTAAGTTCTAGAGTACCAGAACCGAAATCAATCAAGAGTCTGGGATTTCCTCTTTCTAATTCCACGGATATGAAATCGGACACCATGATTTCTTCGGCTTCAGGGGGGACAATAGGTCCATTATACAATAATACGCCTTCTGATTTTCGTGTGATAAACTCGAAACTAAGATGGGAACTGTCACACATTTCTAAAGCAGGATACCAGGCCCAACCAGTACCTCGGAAACTTCTAGAAGTTTGCTGACAACGTGGTCCTGTATATCCTGGTGGGCATGAACAAGTGAGGCCATATTTTCCTTCAATACACCTTCCGCCATTATAACAAGGTGAGTTTCGGCATGTTTCGGCCTGAGTGAAGTTTCTAGCACCACATGTGCATTCTGCGATGACATCCACTCGAACGCCGACTAAAGCAGTCTTATTAGCGTTAACCATGTATGGCAAATTACTAATATCTAGAACGTTTGTACATGATCCTTCGCACATTTGATTTTCATAGAGACACTCATCTATGCCCACCATTGTTATATTTATACCTACGGCTCTTTCGATTTCCTCCCTATGCATCAAGACAATGCCATTTAGCCTGATTGGCTTATAGTAATGTGCTCCATGTGCTGCAAACCGGATATCAGTTACAGGAGGATGTTTCTTTCTAAGTTGAACACTAAAGACGTCGATATTTTCACGTTCGGTGTTCAGTAAATCGGCTAATTTATCTTTAAATATATCGAGCTTACTCCGTGAAACGCTTAAGGTTTTATAATTCCAGACTCTAATAAAATCTTCGTCAGAGATTCCGGATATCCTTATTGATCCCGAATTGATTATGGCGTCATGTGATATTTCTTTGACATATACTGTTACATTAGCCGGTACGTCTGTTTGTGTATGTTTCCTATCATACACTTTGAACTGTAAATTATAACGGCCTTCTCTTGTTTTATGCTTCATTTGAATCATGCCCGTTTCCTCATTCAACGTGAAATTTGGATGTTCTGTACTCTCCCAAAAGAATTTCTTGTCCGGCAAATCCCAATCATCTAGATCATAAACATATACTCGGCCGATTTCGGTATCAGGTGCTTGGCCTTGGTAATTATAAACAAGAATATCTTTAGAACCAGGCTGCATTTTATTGTCATTGACATCACCGATAACAACTGTAAGTGTGCTTGTGCCAGTCATAGCTGGATTTCCGTGATCTTTAATAATAATAGGAATCAAATACTCTTTTTGCTGTTCTCTATCAAAGGAGCGTAAAGAAGAAACTATTGCCATACCGTCGCCGTTAGCACCTTTTTGATCTTGTTCAACTTTGAATGATGCTCTAATTATGTCATCTGCACCAGGATCGAGTCGGAATTGGAAGGGCGGGCCATTGCTTTTTGATCTATCGTCATCATCGGTAGCCAATATTTCTGCAACTTTCTTAGGTGTTATATGCTCTGTCAGTACTGGTCTGTAATCTTTCAAGAAAGTAGGTGCGTTATCATTGATGTCTTGCACGATTACTGTTAATGTGGCAGTTGCCGTTCTAGGTGGAGCACCGTCATCTATGGCTAGAATTTTAACTTGGTGGCGTGGAGTATCTTCTCTATCCAATGATCTTTGTATACTAACTGTTCCTTCTTGGTTAATAGAGAACTGTCGTTTCCTGTCTGACGATCTGTCAATAGCATATGAAACCTTGCTTTTCCCACCTTGGTCAGGGTCGGTAGCTTTAAAGGTTTCTAAACTTTTACCAACTTCAGCATTTTCATATACAGATACTTCTATATTAGCTCTTTCAAACTGCGGTTTATTGTCATTAATGTCTCTTAGTTTAACTACAACCCAAGAATATGCTACATGGTATTTGTCGTTGTCATTGTCTTCACCTTTATCATTTACTTGAATTCTAAACCTAAAGCCATTGCTTTGCAATTGGTCTTCATAATCTAAAGGTTGTACTATTTTCAATGATCCAGTGCCATCATTGTTTCTAACCATAGTGAATTTGTCAGCACCATAACCACTGTTTTCAATAACTTTATATTGAAATTTATTCGTTTCGTCTTCATCATGGACAGTTACAGTTAAAATGGGCATTTCAGGAAGATTTGTTCCATCAGTTTCATCTACTTCTGTAAACCATTCGTCTTTGGTAAACTGGGGTGGCATATCATTGATATCTTTAACTCTTATAGAGGCCGTACCCGTGCCCTTTAATCCCCCTCCGTCCGACGCTACTATTTGTATAGAATAATCTGGAGTCCTTTCTCGATCCAAACAGCATACCGCAGTTTTGATTACACCTGTTTCAGGCTCAATTTCAAAAATAGGGGACCCTGTTTCTTCTTCGATTACATTTTTTTCAATGGAATACCATAATTTAGCATTGTTACTTTCTGCGGGGTCATCGTAATCTATAGCCGTCATTGTCATAACAACCATACCAGCTGTGCCATTTTCCGTAACGTTGCCAAAGTATACCCCTTGAGGGAAAATAGGGGCATTATCATTAATGTCTTTAAGATTGACTTGAACATCAGCGTAACCTACAAGTCCTTCACCTCCCTCATCTTGGGCAAAAACTGTAAATCTCCACTGCGGCCTTCCATTTGGTTGATCTCGGTCTAAAGGCTGTAATGAAAAATAAAGACAATAAATACGAACAATCTAGAAGTAAAATTTTAAAACTTGCTTTTACGTTACTAGTTTAAAAAGTTAATAGTTACTGAAATGAAACCAGACCTCTCGATTTATAATATAGGTGGATGTTAAGACCCACACAGAATGCTAAAATATAACATAATAATGTTATATTATGATTGTAATATGTATACAATGTACGCGCCGATCTTGCTGTTCGGTTATCATGACAGCTGCTAGGCGAAAATTGTTAGTATAACTTTAATAGCTACGCGTTTTATGTAAAAAGAGTTTTTTTGTTAATGTAACTATGAATTTTATGTAGAAGGAAGAAATATGATAAAACTTACTTTTAGAACAAAAATTTCTCCAGTAGTCCTATTGATGTCAAACTTGCTGTTTGCTGGGTTGTCGGGATCGATACCTTGGCCAGTGAGGAAATAGACGATGTTTTGCTGTCGGTCTTTATCTCCGTCCGTGGCCGTTACCTATTGTAAAAATAATAAGGAAGTTAAAAATCACCAATACTAAATAGAAATCGATGTTATATTTAAATTGATGTTTAGTTACTCGAACTAATGTATCAAATAAAAGACAATTAAGTTAATTCAACGACTTACCGTTGTACATGCAACATAAACTTTAAACAACCTTTTGAAGTCAAATACATCCTACCCAATAACAACGAGTACATATTTATTGTTCTATAGAAACTTGGACTTTGCTTTTGTTTGATTATCGAATCATACAGTACCAAAAAGTAATAAAGTTCTGCTTTCAGAGAAGGGAAAATGTCCCCCGGCGCCTGGAAGGACGTACTCATTTTATTGATTTACTTCTTCGGTAACACAAACACATTTCGCTCACAACCAAAACAAACTAAAGAGAAAAACAACTATAAACGTCTTGAGGGCATTTGACATATACATCTGATTAAATTTCAGAAAATTTATCACTTTAAATAGCTTTTTTATTAATTCCAGCCCCCGAGCATCTAATTTGTAAAAAAAATGGTCCAAAGTGTTAATGGTATGGTATTAATGTTGTAATTTTTCTATACTACACAATAACTATAAGTTTTAAGTTTTTTTTTATAAATCAGTGACAGTTAAATTTTATATCCAAACCGGCTGTTTATAGTATTGCCACAAAACTGACGGAAGACAGTTGGAAAATAAATTACCACTACGGAGGCTACGGAAATTCTAGAAAGTTATGACCAGTCAACACTCCAGATTGTTTGCACCGGCGGCGGCCCGCAACGACGGAAGGACCAGAAACTTTCATCTTTTAAAGATACACCAATGCGTTGTATAAGTTTTTGGTGGTGTAATACATACAACGTACAAAGGGGCTAACGACAGAGCAATTTAAAACTATTTTATTACCACTTACGGCTTTGAGTACGTTGGATTACGGCATCACTTATAGCTGAAATCACCAAATGATGGTTACCATTACGGGTTCACACATGCCCGAAGCTGTGGAAATTAGAACTACCTAATGACGGTTCCATGATCAAACCCATTTTGTGTACGGATTACACCCTAATTGTATTGAAGCTAGTCCTTCGCGAGAAACGGATTAATGTACAATTATTAGGAACAGAGTTTACCCAATACTTACAGAATAAGCAGGGTATTCATTATATGTAGATTTCTAAATGATGATAAGATTGGTAGACGCTTGGGTGCGTACGTAATGGAGTCAAAGCTCAGATGAAAATTGCCATAGGGCCCGGCTGAAGAGAAATGAAGAGGGTCGACGTTTGCGTAATTATGCGGATCATTTGCGAATCTCCCTTCAATTATAAAAAAAAAGCTTGTCACTACAAGCGCCGACATCGAGGGCTTTAGTCTCTTTGAATAGGGACATCCTCGTGATTGAGTGTAAAAGTCAAGTAACGATAATTTTGAATGAATCCTCGCCAATAAAATATAATTGACAAAGGAGATGTTTTATAAATTTAATTGAAACAAGATAAAAATCTATGGAAAAAGAAACTATGGAATGTACCTACAATGATTTAAAGCATATTTGTATTTTCCGGAATAGTACGACGGTTATCAATTGGAATGAATAGACTTTTGTCCATTGTATTATTTTCTATTCAATAAATTGCAACCTCCTTTGAAACATACAATAAACTTACTTATATTATTCCAATCTCATACGGTAGCTTTAAAGAAACCACAGTGAGTAGGTGTTGTATTTGAATCTTGTAGGTAATTATAATATTGTAATTTTTTACACTTTCTCCAATAAAGCGTTATTATCAATATGTGTGCCCATTATTCAACAACTCAATACTTTCGAGCAGAAACATGGTTAGTATATCTATAAATTTATAATTTGATTGATGCAAACGAAGTAACTGAAAAAGCGGTTTAAATTCGCTTACAAATAATAAAATACAATGAGTGTCCGAAGGCGGTACACCTGTTATCCTTTCCCTTGTAAATTACCAACCGCCTAAAGACTTGTATTGTTTTGCTCTCATTTAAATTCCTGGGGCTATACAGCAGATACCTTACCGTAACAAAGGCCAAGTTTCTGTGTCTGACTCTACATAAATGATACTTCATTTGTTCCGAGTTTCTACGAATCAATACGTTATGTAAGATAAAGTAATTTCAATGACTACAAAGTGTTGAAAAAACATTAAATGCTATTAAATACAATAATAACTAAAAACAACAATACAAACGCTAAATTTAACTAGGTGCAAAATATTGCATGCAAATAAGACTTAGTCTATATAATACACACACAACTGTTTTTCAGCACAATTTACTTAAAAGGGATAGCACACATGTATATAGGCTTATTTGTAGTATTTTCAATTTGATTATGTATTAAGCGAAGTTTGTGTAAT
Organism: Grapholita molesta; assembly: GCA_022674325.2. NCBI lineage: Eukaryota > Metazoa > Arthropoda > Insecta > Lepidoptera > Tortricidae > Grapholita > Grapholita molesta. Next base: position 11,826,910 of record CP053124.2, on the reverse strand, counting down.
ACCTTAAGTAGACATTCTGTCACGTCACTTGTTTGAAGGTTCAAACTAATAGCGACATTGTGTGATTACGAAATACAATAATCTTCGCTTTATGCAAAAAAGAAATGAAAATACTACAAACTTTCGCGTAGATGTCGATATAATGTATAAGGATGTCCATAATTTACTGTACCTGCTACATACAATACTTTATAATCCTTTTAATACCTTATTTAGAGTGTACATATTTACTATAAAATAGTGAAGTAAAATTCTCGTTATAATATATATTTATTTCAAAATTTGTGAACTTCTAAAATAGGAACTAGCAAAATACTTATTTGCCATACTAAGAAAAACTCTTTTTATATATAACTTCTCTTTTCATGATTATATATTAGTTTACTTGAAATCGTTACGCATTTAATTTTACTCGTTAACATTATAATTTAAATGAATGATTTCTAAAAAAAGACACAATTGGTGACCGATTGGTGGGACTGATATTAATCACAAGTTGCCTTAAAAAGAAAGTTTGTAAATGTTGTGGGTGACAAACAGATTATATAACATAAATAAACTACATAACTTATAAAACCATACAAGGACTAAGAACCAAATTTGAGTGATATTTAAATTAAATTACTATTTTCTTTAAGAATTTCTAATTATCAAGTACCTATTCTAAAATTAAGGGCAATGCAAACATTGAAAATTCTATTATTTTATTATTACTAGAATGCTGAATTTTATCGCCTTCATTAAATTAATTGCAACGAATTTAATTACCCTTTTTTATAGACACACTTTATTTAACGAACTATTTAACATATAATATACATAATAAACATTTGCGCGAAATGTACTTTGCAGTGGCAGCGCGTCTATAGATACAAGCCGAGTCCCGCCGGCTTAACTAATTCCCCACAGTTCACACACAGTTGTCCAGGGTCCATGAAAATAAACCCAACACCACATTAGCTCCGTCTTGCCTAAGAAAAAAGTTGACCCGCCACCAACGATACTTAGTTTACCCTAATCCTTAATTATCACTGACACTGTTATTATTTTGTATTGCCAAACTAAAATAATAGATAAAATAAAAATATAAAACCTGACCTGCATTCGCGCAGTGTTTTTATACACGCAAAAGTTAAATTATCACCGTCACCATTATTATTTTGTATTGAATAAATAAAAAATAAAAAAAAAACAAAAAACCTGTATAAGGGGATGAGGATAAGGGCCAGTTTCTTCTAAGGCCTGCGTGAGGTAGACGCTGCGCGAGAACTTGGGCGGGAGGTCGTTGATGTCGACGATGCGTACGACCACCAGCGTCGAGTTCTCGTTGCGCCCGTCCGACGCCACCAGCGTCAGCTCGTACTGCGCACACGCACACTTTACATACCATGCTCATGCCACAACAAAAACACTAAAAATAACATTTAATCTATATATCAAAACTTAAAAGTAAAACTAAAAGTATTTTTTTTATAAGTTTTATATTTATTAAAGTCCTGACTTTTTTAAAGCACATCTTTTTTACAACTGGCTGTTTACATAAAGTAGGCAACCAAAAATAAGATTTTTTTTTTGAAATTTAACTCTTAAGGGAGTAATTTCATGATTGAAATTCTGTATACTGGTATGAAGTTCGCGGGATTGTATGAATTATTTAAAATGTCAAGGAATATCTTTCTGTAGTATCTATATATAATATATAGTACCTATATATTATTTAATACATATAAAATAAATAGTTTTATTATAATAATATTAAATTTAAATCAGATTAGCTAGCTTCATTTACGTAATAATAGGTAATATCAAGAATACAATAATTTACTCGTACAGTCGCCATATATGGGCGTTTTCAAAAAATTGTGCACCCAATTAGTGAAAATTGTTAAGAAAAGTTAAATCACTGTCAGTTTCGTGACGACAATTAAGCATTAAATATCTATAAAAGCTTGGTTTTGATGTTCGATTTATAAACTTCAATCGATATTACAACATAATAGAAGGCAAAAAGTCGATCTTCATAAAGATTTAATGCTTAATTGTCGTCACGAAACTGACAGTGATTTAACTTTTTTTTACATCTTTCGCTAATTGGGTGTACCAAATTTTGAAAACTCCCATATCGGAGTTGTGGCGGTCACTAATATTTAAACAACACCTCTATTATCAAGGCGGTAAAGTGCATATTCAAATACTTATGAGCACCATCACAGCTCTGATATGTCGGCGACTGTACGTATTCGAATTCACTGTATGTAAAAAGTTATGTAAACACAACTTTAAGAACGGTTTTCGTGAAGTTTGCTCGAGTATGTGATTACATTTTTTGCTGTTGTTTTGTTTTTGCCAGTCAGGCAACTACGAGGCCCCAGAACCTTAAACGTAATCCCCCATTTTAGCTAACAAGCTTCGCAGGTGGCCTTTAATAGTGAATGCGTGTAACAAAAATAAATACTTGCTTATTTAATTTGAATAGCAGTTTACCGGTTTCAGTGAATACATTTATATTGTTTATAAAGTCATGAAGATGTTGGTAATTACATTTGATTATTATTTAGTGATGTCAGTTACATCAATCAAATGGGTTTTCATAATGTCATATAATAGGTAGTTATGAGTAATAATTACTGTAATGTATTATTTAGAAATTACATTTGTACAAAGTTAATTGAATGTCGGAATTGCATGAGTTAATATAAAATCAATAAATTCCTACATGTTTAAAACATTGTAGTTAGATCAATGAAGCATTTTGGAATATTCGATCACTTTTTAGTGTAAAACGTTTAAAAAGCGTTTGCAATTATCACTTCAGATTGAAAATTCGTGTTTTTTATTGATAACGAGGCGACTCGGCCACAATTTCACACCCGCAGATTAAACGGATGCTGCGTACCAATACATCATACTGATATAAAATGATTTATGCCAATGTGCGGTTACGTTGTTTTATTTAATTCTCCAATTTATATACGTAAATATATGAAAAACAATTATTAAACTTGTTTTATACTTTTGATAGCAAAGGGACAATGAAAATACCTAGCAAATGTTTATTTATTGATATTATTTCACAAATGTAATTCATAAAAACAAAAACTGGCAGCCCCCTGAGTAATATAGGTAAATAAACGAAGTTTCCGCCACCGCATAAACTTATAAATTATAATTAAAATTTTGATAATTATTTATAAGGAAACCAAAGTGAAAATAATCACGATGATTGTTTAAAGAACATTATCATAAAGGGCGCGTGTTCACGACCGATCGAACTTCATCAATCGTTCCACTTGAAACTCTTCAAATAACGGATTTCAGCGTAGGTACCTACAATAAAAAATGTGTATAATATAGCGGGAACCGAAAATTCATATTCCTGTTCCAGAACAAATTAAAACTGAAGTCCCCAATCAATTATGTTGTTAACCTAAGGGGAATACCTACACATATTAATAAATTGAAGACCTAATACACCTTTTTGATATGGGTTACAAAAAATATTCGACGTTAAAAAAACAATAAAAACCAACATCAAAACGATAGACACTAGCTATAAGAACGACTACGGCAAAAAATAACGTCTACAGTGCCACAATAGAAAAGTCCATGCCATGCAAAGCCTAACAAATACAAAAACACATCAATAAACGGGAGAAAATGCCCGGAGACGGCCGACGTTCGCCGCTCGATTCTTTTTGTAGCCTGCACCACGGAAAGATCAGAGTTATTCTCAGAGTATTTCAATAAAAACTGGGTGTACCTACATCTTATCGACGTAAGTACTACAAACATTCATATTAGAAATAATATAATATTATATATAGAATATTACGATTGAAACTCTGACAATAACTTTTTAGGCTTGTAAAAGATCGAAGAGCGGTGTTTCGTCTCTGGTCGGACCTGCAGGACACGTTTGGGTAGATTGCGGTCGTCCTCTTCAGTGATCTGTGTTCGGTAGGTAGGTCTCTCGAACACGGGCGGGTTGTCATTCACGTCTTTCACGTGGATCACCACCGTTGTGTAGTTTTCTTTCAAGTTATCCGAAGCGGCAAGCTTCAACTCGTACTGTCAGCGATAACCACAATAGATTTTACTATAGTGTCGTACTTATATTCAATATTCACGTGTTTGTGGATGTTGGATTAATTCAAGACCTACTCACGAGTAAAAGCGGTAATTCTATATGAGCTAAAGTTAAGCCTGGTTAACCGGCTGTGCTAAGAACGAACATTATGTTTCATTACATTACTTAGCCTCGTACTGAATGTAACTCAGTCACATTCAGTACAAAGCTAAGTCAGTCGTTAGGGATTGTTGGCAAAATGGCGTCTGTTGTAATTTTAAAAGTAATCTAAAGTTTTTTTCTTTAAATTGACCTTACGTTAATTAACTTTATCAAATAAAAGCTTACAAAAATATTGCTTATCAAAAAGACACAAATTAGTTTTCAACTCCACAATTAGTAAAAGTAATTTGATTTCGTCATTTCAACATAAAGAGTTTTTACAACCGTTCTATTTATCGTAGACCTATTAATATGACCTTTACCGCCCGTCCTTACTGTAGCAGTTTATACAGTTGTGTGGAATGGCGATCCTAAATAAAAGTAAAAAAACAATACTTTAGTTCGCACGCAACAAAGAGAAATGAATGCGAACAGTATCAATTTCTAAACTCCAATATGTAAAAACACGTTTGTCCCCGATGAGCGTTATTGGTGGCATATGTCAGACTCGCTCAGTTATTTCCGCAGTTAGAAGAGAAATGTTTACTTTGAAAAGGCATTCAAGCGGTCGTCGATAATTTGGCTCCCCAAAAATTACGCACTGAACCAGAGTAAATCGCGTACATTACTAACTAGCAAGTTCGGAGAGTTGGTTAGAAGGCTTTAGGAGATTATCGCAGTGAGGACTTGACTAGAGGAAAGCCATTTTGAGCTATATTGTGGATCCAAAGGCCCAGGTGAGCTTGTGTTGCGTTGGCAAAATCGTTTAATGGCCACAGAGTAAAGTGTCGGTTTACTCAACGTCGTCAATTTCCTAACTGGAGGATGCAGATAATGTTCACTCTATATATGTAGGTATGTATGTTTATCTAACAACTAATATGTAGCAAAATATGAATAGTTAATCTGAAGTGTCGTGATACTTTGCAGATAATGAATAAACTTTATCTGCAACATTATAAAAGGATCAGTTATATCCTCCGCCGACTTGTTTGAAACAAGTGAAATCGGAATTAAAATGAGCTAAGATTTTAGAGCACGGGCAGCATTTAATTGTATTCTTAGTTCTTACTTAACATACAGTTCGGTGTAACCAATACAAATAACCTCGACTATGCCCTTTAGTTTAAATCACAATCACACAAACTTATAGCAAACCTTGATGCAATTTTCACGGCTTTTATTTAGCTATTTGTATACTGCTGAATTATACACGCGTTGCCGTTGTCTAATAAAGTACCTACTGGTTTATATTAACTAAATCAAACAATGTATCACCGAATGGCGTCATATTCAAAACGTTTGTTAAAACGCTTCAGTGCTCTGCTCAAAAGCAGAGCTGTTTTGGTTTTAATAAATGTTGTTCATGTACAGCATTTACTCCTCTCTGAAATGAGGATAGTCGACGGCTACACGGTAAACCGGTTTACTCCCATTAAAGCCTCGTGAGAATCTGTAGTTTAATAGCGATACAACGTTCGGGAGCAACTACAACTCGCTTAAATGGGTATTAAAGTTTAAATTATTTATCTCACTAAAAGTTCGATAAAACTTTCTGTAACAAAGAGCGCTCGCCTGATACTAGCATCAACGCTTTGTAAGTAAAACTAACCAGGATAAAGAAAGTACAAAGAACATTACGTCAGACCGGCCGTAGCCGGTTAGATACTTAATTAATAAATATGAAACTAGCGACCTGCACCAGCTTTGCATCCGTGACATGTATTATTATTATAGACACATGTACAACACATGTATTCCCATTAAAACCTATTGAAACGCATTGAAAGCTATTAATAGTTTAATAGATCTAAGCGTACAGACAAACGTTTGGTATGTAGGTAATCCCTATAGATAAAAAATACTTCTAAATGATATTGTGAAATCCTATCATATGTATATATACCTGATATGTTTACGTTAGGACATTTATTTTGGTATTTCTCCCATCATTTGAGATACAAGGCCATATCTTATTACGTCTGCCTTACAGTACCTAATCTGTTTCTCCCGTAGCAAAACGTCAAGAATATTATTGATACACAGTAGGCAGTATCGTACAGGTAATTATCAAGTAATTCAATTCGCCGAGTTATCAGATGGTAACTTCCTTCATCTTCCAGCTGTTTGTACACAGCTTTGGTTGAAGTTAAATTACATTCGGCCCCTGCCACCGGCACTTATTACTATCCCGCGTCCTGATGGGCCAATTACAGAAGGTCAGAAATCTCGTTGTTGCTCAAGTTCCACTAGCTGCTTTTTATTCGTAAGAGAGGAATCACGAACTATGACAAATTTAATCTCCAAGATAGATTATATCAACATTTTAGTCCCGAATCCTTTATTCAACACAAGATCTTAAGGGTACTTATTCTACTTTCTACCTTTTCCTTTGCGGCTCTAAATGTGATCAATGAGAATTAACACATTGGGAATAATAGTTAATTATGAAATGGTTAAGTTAATTTTTTAAAGTTAAACGAAATACAGCAGTGTTCAGCTCTATACAAATTATTTCTCACGGTACCGCTCGTCGCTTAATGACTATGTTGTCGCTTAGTGAGCGCCGCCTAGGACTCACCTCCCATTAGCTGTGCTGTCTCCACATCACACTTATGTTAGACTAAAATGTTACAAAACTTGTCCAATTCATACTCGAAAGCCACTGGTTTGGAATTCGGAAACATATTTATTTACCAGCGCATTTGTTGGCCAACTCTATCGTACTCATAGTCCCTTTGGGGCTCGTTTGTCATTGTTAAAATGTTGACTACTTTTTCAAGTTTAATATTTGGAAGGTGAAACTTCGCGAGTTCCACGCGTGAACAATTTATATAGGTACAACAAGGGTAACGAATAGATTTTCTGATGTGAAGTGTATATATAATGTTAACTTGTAATTCGAAAATACCAACTTTTTGTTACTGATTTAAGAAGTATATTTTAAATGTAAAAGTATGTATTACCGTTAATGCTTTTAAATAAGTTAAATAAATTATCATAATGTAGTTAGTGTCATTATAACTCACGATTGCATCACCTCAATCAAAATAAAGCGAAAATTGGATCACCGCAACAATTTTGTATGCTTATTTTACTCGATTACGGTAATGCCAAAAGAGAGGAATATGATTCTAGCAGTCGAAATAATGTTGGGTACCGAAGTTTCCAGATAAAAAGTGTACCCAATTAGCGTGACTTGTAAAAATAAATTATTTCAGTTTTGTGACGATAATTAAGCATTAAATTTCTATAAATACTAAGAAAAGACTTAAATTTAATTTCCATGCAATTTTTCTTAATTGTCGTCACAAACATGACTTCATTTAACTTTTCGAGTCAGGCTAATTAGGTACACTTTTTACTGAAAACTTCCGTATGTTTAAATATTATATTACATATATAACTTATCCGGTTAAATACATATGTATTGTATCTACCGCTGTCGCATGAAAACTACTCAAGAAACATTACCTGTATCTGAATAAACTGTTCTCTCTCTTAAACTCTTTAATTCTTTACTTCAATGGAAAAAAAGATGCCGACGATGTACAATCGCCATTATACCGGAGCTGTGGAGGTGGTCACAAATATCTGAACAACGCCTCTATTGTCAAGGTTATAAAGTGCATGTTCAGATATTTGTGACCATCTTCACAGCTCCGATAAATCTGATTGAATTACATAAAAGATTTACAGTTATCTTTTATGTAATTCAATGCCTTACCCCACTTTTTCCCCACGTTAATGTTGATGTAAAACAATGCGCTACCGCTTCACGGGAAGTTAACAGGAGCCGAAGCCAAGAACATTTGTTTATAGAAAAGGCAAACGAAACAAAAAATATACTCGATACGACTGCGTTTTTTTATTAACGATTATCATCTTAGCTACGGCCCCCGGTATATTGTGGGTTTCGATCGAGTACTCGAGTAAATACTCAACTTACACAGAGTTTCACTGATTAACTCGAAATGATTCGTGAGATTTAGTTATATTTTTTGTTAGAGCTAGTCTAGCTAGGTCGTCTATAACAAATTTACAGTCTGCTAAGTTCGCAATAACAAAGTATTTAGTAATAGGGTTTCCTCGGCAGGCTTCATGTACTCAGTATAAATATCAGTTAGTTTTAAATTTTAGTTGTACCGGTGTAAGTAGCTAAAGTATTATATCACGATCTTTATATAGGATTAAGTATAACTATTGTGGATTTTAAGTTTATATTTTTACTGGTTCAGATCAGAGGATGCGTTGCGGTTAGCGTACAGACTTGTAAACCTGTTGTCGACATGTGAAGCCCTAATACAGGGTAAGCAAACCTTTATGCATCAACGTGTCATTTAAAAAAAATAAAATGCGGTCATTGACGTACCATCAAATATTTTTGACTTTCTGATTATTTGGAAAATAATAATAAAAAATACTATCAACTTAGACTTGGCTCACGAGGTAACCGCCATGTGCGAAGTTGATTCGGCGATCATTGTACCGATAGTTGTGTCATAGCGAAGAGTCTCGACCAACATCTTGAGAAACTCTCGTTACGTGGTTGTGTGTTTTTTACACATGTTTTATGATCGGCGACGTGCCCAAAATATTGTGTCGCGTGCCAGGTTCGCCTACCCTGCCCTAATATAATAATATGCATTGAAAATAGCGGAGATGACATACCCGTTTCCGCGTCTCGTAGTCGAGCGCGCCCGCCACGTAGATGGCGCCGGTCATGTTCTTGACGGCGAACGCTCCTCCTATGTTCCCGCTAGTGATCTCATATCGAATACGCGACGCTGCAACAAAATAAATACTCAGCATCGCACGTCAAAGGCACTGCAAATATCAAATGCTAAATGTATTTTTAAAGTTTGCTTAACCCCTCGTATACGGATGTCAAAATTCTCCAATGAAAAAACAGCCTTGAAGTTGATTCCGTTGAGTTCAAATGCTTGGCACGGATCCGTGCCTAAGCATACGAAGGGTTAAGAGAGTTGGTAACTAGCATTCAGTTGAATATCACATCATTAGTGTTATATATAACAATATTGCTATATATGAGGTGTTGCCTTATGAAGTGTTGGAAGTTCTTAATTGTATTAACACGTTAACTGCGTTATTAGGTCGATCGACTCCTAAACAAGTAAGACTAACTGCCATATTAACTAACTGGCGCAGCGAAGGTGTTAAAACTGGTAACACACGTTTTGTTATTTGAATGTTGCTCTACATGTTTATTTTAATACAAATTACATGTGCAAGTCTCAGGATAGTTTTGTGTTTAATATTACTGACTTATTTTTAAATACTGATCAGTAACTAATTTAATTATTTAAGTCCGTGTATTTTAAAATATGTTATAGAGAGAGCGTTGAATGAAGTTATGTACATACACTCCAATAATTTATTCCAATACTTATAATCGCATGCTTCTGTTGTATCTCCAAAAAAGAAAAAAACCACTGGTTTCCTAACTGTAAGAAATGCGTGTTTGAATCGACTTTCAATTATTTCGACTAAGTTACTCAATACTTATGAATAAAATATAATTTCATATAAACATTTTTAGGAACTCGGACCTAACACCAAAAGCGAATTAGGTACGCGCTAATCGCATGCCTCATGACATGATAAAGCAAAGGTAGGTAAACTGGAAAATTTTGTGTAATGTTAACAGTCAAAACATGGCTTGCTGAAAAATAAAGCCAATAATATTGATATTTTCCAAAACCACTGTCTCAATTAATCTACTATTAAATCTGGTAGCAACATTATGTATGAGGTCGGTAATACAGAAAGCCCGTTTAAACAGAACATCCTCTATAACTACACATATAATCACAACACGTAAACCCTCAGGCACGGATAATATGGATATGGTTAACTGCCTTCGTATTTGGATATTGAGAATTAGAAATTATAGGATTTGAACTCTCGGATGATAGAAAATGAAATTCTGTTATCACTTATCAAATACTCTGTTTTAACGACATCATTGAACTAAATTTAATCAACATTTTTAAAATACATTAAAATTCGCCACGGAATAAAAATTGTTTACACTTTTCTTAAAATAAAATATAAAACAAATATTCGGCCTAGTCTTAAAATTTATGGGAAGCCATAAATGATTAGAAAGTATAATCATAAACCGCGTGAATGTGAATTATTAATTTGCCTATTATTCGCTCGCGCAGAGGTTTCTTGAGCGTTATTTTCAGCCTCTTCATGACTTATTTAAGGTTCTCTTTTAAACGGTAAAGGTTGTGTGTTTTCTGTAAGTTATATGTTTAGATTTAGGTGCGAAAAGTATTTACGATTTTGTTCTCTTCGTTTTATTTTTGGTGTCAGATAGCAAAAAAAGGTTACTTGTATTTAAAATTAACATAACTAAAACTAATAGTCTTCTTGAGAACTTACTAAATGATCAGTAATTGGAAAGCTTTCTTAAAACTGATACCTACTTAACTAAGAATGCGGGGAAAAGTATTAAAATAAATTAATAATATTATAAATTAATTCTAGCGAGAATTGGGGTAGCCGGCAAAAAAATTATACTATTGGAATTTGCCATCGCTGCTTGACCACATAATAATGCGGGCATCAACCAACATCGGTAAATAATTCCAAATTTCAGTGTTAGCCAATTCATTTCCAATTACGTACTTCCGAAGTACGTTTAAACTTGCGAGTGTGACTTGGAGAGGCCGGCGCAGCGCGCAGCACGGGCGCGGGCAAACTGTACGTTTTCCGTTTATCTTGGTTAAATAGTAATTGGATTTCTATTACTGGCTATGTTCAGGGTCCGAAGATAAGAGCTGTGCAAGTTCGAAGGGCTTGCGGTCACGATAGTAGGAAAATTGCTTTCATTTCGGGCTGGGCTGTAATCTCAGGAAGTATTTTGGACGGGCTAGTTAGTAGAGCACGCAGGACGCCAATGGCTCATTTTATGGGCACGGTCGCACGACCCGTCGGTAGCAAACTTAATTGCATCTTACCCGTAACTGACTGCGATGACGTAAGCTTATACATATTATATTATCATTAATAAGTAAAAATATTTTTGACACAAGGAAAGCCAATTTTAACTTACTTTCTGACAGCGGCAAACGAAAATTTGCCGAAACGCAAACGTTCTTAAACGCTACACGCAAAAAAAATAGGTACGACGTGTCTGATGAAAATTATATTTTTGTAAATTATTTCAAAGTAATAAAAATATCATCTGTTTCGGTATAACCGTGCTTAGCTATATTATGACCTTATGACAGTTATGACCTATGATGTCGTGTCCCATTAACCTTTGTTCAAAACTAAGGTTAAAAATCAAACTCAAGTGATAGAAAAATAATGAAACTTTTAATACTAAAATATACATTTACAATTAAAAATGTCAGTTACAAATTACTAAACTAACATTTAATTAAAACACAAAAAAACGATAGAAATCAGTAAGCATCAAAAAACTCATAGCAAAAAATCCAATCTGTAGTTATATTTTTTCTTTTTACTAACTGCACAAAAAAGTTCTTTGATCTTTGTGTACCCGACACGTTGTTTTGACGCAGCCTCCCTGAACGGGCTAGACTGAGGTTATATCATCACTCATACAAGATTCACTTTTAAATACCTTGCATTATCTCATCGAAACAATAAAATTTCCATCCTAATGTCTCTGCAGAATCTTGCATCGTAAGCTCTAGAAAGATTATATTTTAGTTTTACGCTATCATGCTCTATTTAAACAATAAACCTGACTATAGGTCATATTTTCTTTTAACAGGTCCTCTATACCCTTGTATTTATAGTTATTTTATTACGTAGCTACTATAAAACTTTATGACTGTGATTTGCAACTCATAACAAGCGCAACAAAGGCGCTATTGTGCGTAATAAAGTTGTTAATAAATAATTAACCATAAGCACATATTACGTAACGTCCCGTTACGATGTGCGTTGCCGCGCGCCCATTACCACTACCAAGAGTATGCAAAACCGTACTTGCTATCGTGTGCGTGAAATATTTGTATGGAGAAGTTGCACAGAGCCAAACAAATCGAGGTAAACAACACGACGCATGTTAACTGTAATTCGTGGTAGGGACCTAGGGACATCTGTGTAGGACGTATATTGTTTTTTGTATACCATGGGGGATAATAATCGCATAACGTATTCTTTGACTAATTAACCTATAAAGTTATTTATATATTCGATTGCAAATGTTTTCACATAATCCGCAGATGCTGCGAGTCTTTCTTTTCATCGTACCTTTTTATTTTATAAATAAACAAACCTTATTTTAAGAAAAAAAGATGAAATAGATAACACATACTTAAGAAAAAAAGTTTTTTTCTTTAATATGTGTTATCTATTTCATCTTTTAATTTATATAGTAGTATTACTACTTAAAAAAAATCAAAGCAAATCAAAATATTTCATAAAAAATAATTTGATTTGTTCTTAGTTTCTTATTTTAAGAAATTACACGAAATAAACGCTCTAAACATTCACCTTCGTCAGAGAGATCACAAGAAATGAACGTGTCATTAAATAAATGACACATAACGAATGCCATTAATGTAACGATAAATAAGCACAAAAATTATATTAATACATTCTTTTTGCATTGTAATATACAAAAAACATTACACTGCAAAAATGGCAAAAAAAAAACCACACAGATTTCATGCTTAGTTATTGTCACAAAACTGACATAATCTAACTTTTTACTTGTCATGCTAATTGAGTACACGTTTTCTGAAAACTCCCATAAACAATATAATGAGTGTCCTTCGTAGGGTTCAATAGAAGTCTGATGGTCTACAAATTTATGGTGACCTATTTCCAAGGCATTGTTGTAGGCAGCCCGTGACTATAAGGTACCTACGGCAATAAGATCGAAGTAAATCTTACATGGAGAACGCCACGTGACTCCAAGCAGCTTAATGACCGTTCTAATGGCCATCTATGAAAAGCCTTTTTGCCAGAACCCCTGTCAGCTCTTAGTCGCCTATTAAATCCTGTGTATATTACTCTCGACCGCAATTAATATTCTTAGGTTAGAAAATACAGGCATTTCGTTTGTTGGACAGGTACAGATCCGCTGATTTGTCATAAGGGTCCAGGAGTAAATTGGTACTTTACTCTGCAATTTAATTTTACACCAACTAAATTTGTTCCAAGTCAATAAATAAATATGACTGTGCGTCTAACTTGATTATGAAATCTTTTAGGTATAGGAGCTAAAGGATTTGATAGCACCGCAAAGGTCTAAACTGCCAGAAAACGACGACTTTTAATTATTGTCGTTGGTCCAACAGAATGAATGGAAGCCGTAAATTTCGCCGCAGGAATTTCAAAATATACGATTTTTCTTTCATGGAATCGAATACCTATTCAATAAAGCAGGGCCCGCCGTGGCTACGCTGTAAATCACGGACTAGTACCATTTACGTAGAGTGCTTCTTATACCAATTTTATACTTTCCTGGTTGTTATAAATAAAACTTACCAGCAAAACAATTAAACTGACAAACAACATGGTTAAATTTAATTTCGTTTGGGTGGGGTTAGTTAAGTTACTCTCAATCTGTTTCAACCTTCGAGTTTCTTAAGAAGTTTCAAGGCCCTGGCTTAAAATTTTGCTTCTCTCCATACACAATTTCACCCTTTTGGGGGTTGAATTTTAATCCAAATTAAAATTTTCTAAGTTAGGTAGTTTGAACTGTGCTGTCACTCTAACATTTTATTTTCTTCGTATTATGGCAAAAAACATACACCGATCCAACTTTCTTAAAAAAAGTTTGTGTAAGTTTAGTTGAAGCTCAATGATACAACAATACCTAAAGCCTCAGTGTATTTCAGCACGGCAGATTTAGGTAACGCGGGTTATAAGGGATAACGAATCCTTTCAGAACGCCAGAGTTATTGCATTCTGATGCTAAGCGCGCTTACAGACAGAATATTGCTATTGCGATTCAATTTAACACCCCAGGCGTAACGCAGACTAAAATAACAAAAAAGTTTATGAAAACAACACCCCTGTATATTACTATAACTTTTTGTAGCAGGTAAATGGGCTATTTAAATTCTAGTTAACGACGAGAATTAGGTTCCTATTTTTCTACATAAATAAATAAGATAGCTCTTTATCTCACTAGATTTATTAGTAGTAGAGGCTAAACGCAATGCGGTTGACTTTATTATGAAGCCAGATAAGTAGCGGCATAAAAAAGTAAAATGTTGGGATTTCCTGTGCCGTTTTCACGGACTAGCTCGACATCAAGGGAGTCATTTGGAGGGCGGAAATTACAGGGAGATGGTCGGCGTGAGGTAAGCTTTACTAGAAGTGAGCCTTCGGTCAAATGTCATCGGCAATGAGTAACGTTACCTCACCTCCCCAGGCTTACTCATTTGTCTAAGGAGAGTAGAAGAACTGCGGCTCATGATCACATCAAGCCTCAACGCCCACTTGTCTCCAGCGCCACACACGCACGTCCGACAGCAATCGTTCACTCCGACAGGGACAAATAGAATTCTCGTCACTCCACTCGTAATAATTCACACGCTTTATGCTCAAGAAAATATTAAACACATACTGAGCCCACAAAGTTTCAAATGTTTGAGTAATTTACGACATTTGAAGAAACCCTTTGTACAAAATACAATGTAAACTTTCTTGATATTGATCAACGATGGAAACTGAAAGGCTGAAATGTGATTTTATTTTTCCATTCCATAAATGTCTGCGTGTTCTGTCGTAACGAACTGTCGCGGGTTGCGGTGGAGAGAACAATCGAGCATTTTATGATTATCTCACAGTTCTAAAGTACAATAGCCGCCATATTAGACAATTTTAGATAAGTAACATCAGAAAAATCAAGAACTGTATGTGTGTAGATCTTGTACAGGATCATAACCATAAAAGTTTTATAGTGTCAGAATCCCAATGCATGAAGAAAACTAAAAGTTGTCTCAAATACATAAATTTACACGTGCTGTAATGGCGTCTATTAAACGTCACGGTTGCATACTTACGCTTAGGCATAGAAGCGACGACCCGTGTCTGGTCGCGCGCACCCGTGATGAAAAGCACAACACAATGTTCTCTATTTTTCATAAGCGCGACATTTCCTCAAAACGAGTCCGTCGGCTGAGTCTAGCATAAAAAGTTGCAGCATACGAGTTGCTCGCATTTCATTAGGCCAGAAATGAATGCGGAAAAATAAGCGGCCAGACTTTTTATGCAGTATAAAAAGGGACTCGTAGACGTAAAGCGTCTAATATACGACGGATGAACGCACAGTGTATACACTCTCGTTATAAATTAGGAGACGGATAGAGCTGGCTCCAAATCTGGAAGGCGCAGAGGGTCATCTATCACCATTTATCCCAGTCCAAACAGACAATAAAAGATTGTCTCGAGCTCATTACGGAAGTATCGGAGCGACGAAGACGCGGCTGCGCGGCGGGCAACGGCCGCACCACGGTTAGTTAACTTGCGATTATTCGGGGCCGCCGCGCAAGCCCCGGCGCCCCGGCGACCTCCACCGCTTCAGATCTAAGATTTGATCACAATTTATTGTTTTCGGTCACAAGCAAAACAGCTGTCAACTTCTGAAAACTCATCACGCGGTTAACTTAGAGATACAAATTTATAATTAATAATCAAGAATGGTAGTCTTTGATCAAATTTCGCTACTTAGTCATATTTCCTAAATAATTATATCCTATATAGGTTTTTCATACAATATGTAACTCGTAGAAGGCAATGACAGTGATTGCCATCAGATGTAGATGTATCACACTTAGCGCACATTTTTTCTTGAAAATCCAGCCGGTGAAAAATGTGCGGCGGTTGTTTCAAGTGTGTTACATAACTCGACTCTTCTGAATCGCTTAGATTCATCGCTTGGACAAACTGAATTCAAACAGTAAACTTTTAAATTAACTTCTGAAATACTTTCAGGCTTATAAAAGTTTATCAACAATGCACACCTTTACAAAGGAAAGTTGAAAGGCGAAATGTGAATACAGGAATAAGTTATGTAACCTAAGAAATTATCACGGTCGAGCTCATTTACTGACTACACAGGAAAGATACAGGCAATTTATCTTGGTAATCTCGGGAGGCTCTATACGGAGCCAACAAATTTAGCCGGGGATCGGAACATCACTCAAATCTTGTTAAAATTCGGAAGACAGGATTAGCGGGTCCCGTGTAAACAAGGTCCGTGTTATCGGGCGATCAGATGGCGCGCTAGCGGCGTCTCTCCATACATTATGCATGAGTAGGTACCGGCAGCGTCTTGCTCCAAAAGGCACTAAGTAAAGGTAAATTTCTTTCAAGCTAACCTAATAATGCTGAAGTTCCCAGGAATAAAAATTGTTTTACCCTTTCGCAACAGCCCGATGTTAAAAATAATTGAGATACTACGAAGACGTTCGATGTTGTTTTGCAGCTCTCGGAGTCGAGGTCGAGGCGGCGGCCAGCGGGCGAGGAGTAGAAAACTAAAAGAAAACCCTCGGCGATGTTCCTAATAAAAAACCTACAAACTTAAAAGTTCACTCCGAGTATTTTCCAGTAGTGGAACCTAAATAGGCACCCGGTAAGGTATTGTAGGACAGAGATTTTTATCGCAGTTGTAGTTTTAATGGAAAATAAATAAATTATATACCTATAGAAAGTGCTTTTTTACCAATCATTCGATCTGTGATGAATATTTGAAGGCATTGGTTTTTTGTGAATCGTCCTTAAGACCCTGATAAGGTACATACGGCACCAGTTTGATTACTGACATTACGCGATCAAATTGTCATTAATGTCATTATATTTGTTTGTGAACTACTCGCACTCATAAGCAACCGAAAAGTGCTCCTACTTAATACAGCGCTTTTAAGCCTTGGATTTTACTATAAATCTGTACAGGCCTCTCAGCGGACTAATAGTCCTCTAAATGCCTCGGAGTCGGTGCGGGCTCGTGCAGTCTTGTAATTTGTTCTCGGGCGAGCAGCGTATGCTCACCTCGTGGGGTTACGTGCTCGATTTACATTTAAAAAGTGTACTCGAGTGATTAGTGCTTGCTCGAGCTGCTCTTAAGTACCATCTCCCTAGCCAATAGTGATTCTTTAATATACATCTTTTATTTCAGATTTCGTTCTAATGCATGGAATGCTAAACTCAGTCATTATTAATTGTTTTTTAACACTTTTTGCAATATGAAAGTAACCATGCATTTTTTTATAAAAGAAAATTGCACGAAAAAGGTAGTATATTTCTATTCTAAATAAATCAAGTGCCATAAAAGTTAAAACCACTGGTGCCTGGTAAGTAGGTCCTAAATCACGAGAGATCGTGCATAGAGGCCTATTTAAATTCGAGCGAGATGTGTGAAGGAAGGCTCGGGTGATTTATGCAGCCGTCGGGGTCTGGTCCTTTGTAAAAGTTTAAATATGAGAGTACCGGCCAGAGCGCGTTTGCAGATCTCGTATTCGTATCGGTCGGCAATAATATCAACTCGAACAAATTCATAACAAATATATATATTACCATCATTAACGTAAATTGGAGAACAAGAATACCTATATCTATTTGTCCAGCATTATTACACAGACGGAATTCTCCCAATGTAACAATAAATCAATGAATAATAACGAAGGTAACTAATAATACTGCGAGGGATACGCTGACTTGGAAACAATTGGCGTCGGGTTGGGCTTGATAGCCGCGTAAACAACCGTGGATAGGGTGCAAGTGTAGCCAGCGCACGGCACCGCCACCGCCGCCGCACAAGCGAGGCCCGGGCAGCGCGCGAGCTTCGTCGCTTTAATGAATAATTCAAAACCGTGGAAGTGTTGAGGCGTGTGCGCAAACACAGTATAATTCGTTTAATATTTATATTACTGCCGCACTCAAATAAGCTATTCCGATAAAAACAAACATTTCCATGCAAATCGCTTCTTACGTGTTGCCTTACTAGATAATGCACTTTAATCATGAAAATGTACAGAAATTTCCATAAGTGTATTCAAATAAACAGTCGTGTAAACTGTTTCTGCTGAGATAAATCTCATTATTTTGTTAAACAAAGGGTGTCGGCGGTAAATGTTTGTAAAGCCTTGTTTATTCCGACACATTTTGGTACTTTCTCACTCGAGCCGTTTCTATGGTGTAAAATTTGCCCACTGATTTAATATTGTATGTATTATATCCGACGCAAACACAAATCTTTGCGGTGGTCGATATATGAATTGTAATGTAAATTTCAGGTAGGTATTTCTGTTTCGAAGTTAATTCATGACATTTGAACATAAGCTTCCGGGCTCCAGCGAATTTTGTTAGCTATCACATTTTACCACAATACTCAGAATTTATTCATAAATTCTGTAACAAGAACAAGAAGACAGGTCTAAATTCAATTGTATATATTATACTTTCATTAAACAATTTCTAGAACGCTAAATTGCCCATGTAGGCACAAAGTATCGTAATACTTAACATAAACTATTTGTGTTGTCTCTTAACGTGTACATTTAAAAGATCGCTAAAAAGGAATAAATTCCATATTTTGTAAGAATTGTGCGTTAATAATAAAAACGTAGGATAAGAGTCGAGGTTAGATTAGAGTACCGTTCAATCTTACGAGTAGCACGGCTAAGTGCACTAATAAATCAGTCCGTGATGGCAGACCAATAGAACTCGACTTTGGGAAAAATAATGAAAAAGCAGGCTCTTGGTGACATTTATAAAAAAAAACATAGTCTACAACAGTCTAGTAACAATTGCTGTTATTATTTTACCTCAAACGGACAGACAATAGAAAATATACTGCATGTAAGTATATTAAACAGGAATTTTACTTACCTCGCACAGTGACGAGTAACTTTTCCTTACGGAGTATACCAATAAATACGATAAAGATTAAGATCTTTACAGCTTCCTTGTTGACTTATGCTCATAGGCTGGCCTGATGACAATTTGCAATCTGAATATGTTCCGTCTCTGTTAGACGATGAAGGTTTGTTTTTGATACTTTCATGGGGATGCAAAGATAACTATCAGTAGATACGTATAGCTTAAAATAAAATAGAGTAGACTTCCGGTAAAGCCTTAAAATGGCGAAGTTGTTATGGGAATATTTTTAATTATTTTTGTTCTTTAACTTTGTTTTGTGTGTAATATCAATGTAGCATGGTATATAAATAACAAAATATCGAAATATAATCTATATATATATATAAATGAAATGCGTTTGTTAGTTACCCATAAACTCGACAATCGCTGAACCAATTTAGGTAATTTTGGTATTGAAATGTTTGTATTAGACCGCAGAAAGT
This sequence comes from Grapholita molesta, assembly GCA_022674325.2. NCBI lineage: Eukaryota > Metazoa > Arthropoda > Insecta > Lepidoptera > Tortricidae > Grapholita > Grapholita molesta. The sequence goes on along the minus strand of CP053124.2, from coordinate 11,807,356 downwards.
TTAGGCAGTGTAAAAACACAACCATATTGTGATGATAATAGAAAACAGTGATTATTTATTCCCATGCAAATTGTTCCTACCTGTCAATCATTGATATTCCAATTTATAACCATAGACATAATAAGATAAAAAGAGAAGTTACGGGTGTTACGAAGTTCAACGGGTCAACTAGTATAAAATAAAATAAGTTGCATCATTAAAACTGAGAGAGGTATGTATCAGTGTCAGCTTCGATATTGTCACACCTTATTATGGTATTTATGGTGCTTACTTGGCTAAATATAAATACATACAATAAATGTCTGATAGTGCTCAAAAATATTGCAATACACATTAATATGTGTATGTATTAGTTGGATATCAATAAAAATCACTTAACAAAAATATAATATTAATAAATATGTAATTATGCAGAAATTGTTGTGTTTTATAAAATAACACAGTTGCTTATAAAAAACGCTATTACTAGCCCTACATTTTATTATAATACACAACCTTTTGGAATTAATGTACCTAGTCTTAGTCAGAAAATTGAGCAAGTCTATAAACGGTGCGTTGTTGCAAATTTAAACCATCTAAAGTGGGTTTTACAGCTTTTTCATGAATACATTTTATCAAGGTAAGTAGATTAGGTTATGCAGAAAATGATTTAACTTCTTTAGTACAATTAAAGTGAGAATAGTGTGTGTAAGACTATTTATATAAGTAAGTATACCTCGGAACCATCTGAGGCCGTCTGATTATTGCATAAACAGATATTTGAAGTGAAGAACCTAGCGTCATTTCACGTTCTGGTTAGCAGAAGCCTCTAACTTCGCCGAGGCTCAAGGAGAGGCAGCCGTTCTGACCAGTGTTTCCAATTAATATTAGTTTAGTAACTTCTGAGGTCACTTCAAATTACAGATCACGTCAACTTTCTCCTGTTTTATATGATGTACCTATCTCATCTTATAATTATTAATCATTATTGAAATGATGCATAAATAGTGTTTTCAAAACCAAACTGTGTCGGAGAAATAATTGGAATTTCGTTATTGTCTTTGGTAAGGTTCTAAGCTCGTGATTACTTTAGATTTTTATTTTGCTTAATCCATAAAAGCGTGTTTTTGTATTCTTTGACTTATATTTGTATTGTATTTTTCTTCTAAAAACTTTTAATATTATCTCTACTTTCAGGTGTCTTATCTAGATAAGTTATTCAGGACTTGAACATTTTACATTGTGCTTAACCACCTTTTTAAGCAATGTTTTATTTTAGACCTAAATGATAATATGTGCACGACTAATATAATACCAGTTAAGTATCGTTTGCAAACCTAAATATTTTAGATAACATAAATTCTACAATGTTGTGTTCCCTCGTCGCTCGTTTAATTTGAGAAACATTAATACACATGTTTTTCGTATTACATAAATTGCGATGCGTATTTTACATCATAAATTATAACTTCGCACAAAACGTATGAGAATATGAAAGGGTAATTGCAGATGTTACGATACACACATGTTTAGGACATGGAATAAATGGATAGTACTAATCCGGTGCACAGTAACATTAACCATGCCTTCAAATGTACATTTTCAGGATCCATTCCGAGCACGAAAGCATGTTTACATAAGGCTGCATTATATTAAAATTTGCTTCCGGACGATAATGTAATGCTGCAGCGACTGGGAATATCTAGTATTGTTTCATCAATTCTGACATTTAAAGAGTTGTAATTATCATTAGAATAAGTAGACATTTAATTAAGATTAGAAGTTTCAATGTAATATTGCCTGTTATAAATGAACAGTAGAATCAGCAATAATTTTACAACTAATAATGTTAATTTATAAGATGTACATGAAGTGTTTAAGTATGTCTATCATGAAATAGGAATGTGAATTCTCGTACGCAACCAGTTTTTATCCCCGTGGCCCATATTATACGCTTGAAACTTGCGAAATATCTTTTTGGTAGTGCTTGTTAAATTTATTTCGTTGTAAATTTGTTCTCATGTAATCATGTAGAAAAACGACGCGCGCGGCGATACTGCGGCCGCACACCCTGGTGACGGAGATACGAGACCGCGCGTGAAACGGCCGGTTATCAGTCGACGGTCGGATGTGCAAATAATCGTTTCGGGACCGCCCGCGATTATCTCGATGATCGATGCGAACAACCAATCCGATATATTGCACATTTTTGACACGGATGATTTCGTTAATCTCTGGACTGGCATACAGCGGTGCGATATAACTACTCGTGCATCAATTTTGATGTGAGTTATTAACAAAACGAAGCCTGATGACCTAGTAAATAGATGAAAAACTAATTGAATCTGGCAGTAAAGCAATTTAGAACAACACTCCAATGTGACGCACAATCAGCCTTGCCAGTCAGGGATTAAACTGTGAAATTGGTGGGATTAATTTATCATATATTTTCTATTTATACTTAAAAGAAATAGCTAACGGTAAACATTAAATTACAGAGTAAGTTCATATTTAAGTGTTAAGGCATAATTAAGTTCATGTAAAGGAAGGATTCGCTTAATTAAATCTATTCTTGCTAATTTAAGAACATTGTATAGGGCATTTCAAATCTATAAAAGAAAGCAAAACCCAAGCCTCAGATCAAAGATATAAGAAAATCAAAAGAAACGACAAGTAAAGGAACTTTAGCAACAAAGCTAATATAACGATAAAGAAACAGCGGTGAATTTGTTAAGACCCCGCGCAAAGGTTTTTTTGAAACAATGTGACTCGCTAACCAAGCCTCTTGCAGCGGAGAGCTTGATTGCGTCGCTCTAACAAACCGGCAACTTCCCTACTTACTACGTAATACCTACTTATCATTACCACATCTTAGAACGACGCGACGTTCCCCAGTTTTATTAATTACTCTGGGGTTAAAAAACGAGAAGCTGGTTAAGAGCTCCTAACTCGACTTGTATATATAAGTACCAGGAGCCTAATTAATTGTGTCTGCTACGCAAAGTTTATAGCTTTAATTAACACTAATATTAATAGTGATAATAGATGCAACGAGATAATAAAGGCTAGCTTAAGATAAAACAAACAATTTACATTATCGTAGCGAGGAATACCTGCAGGTGTTTGCTTTAGATTGTGAATTAAGCAACAAAATAAACACTTAATAAAATTAATGTTAACATCAGCTAACGTTTGGAGCATACCGCCGCTAAGTGCATCCAGCTTCCACGACCGCTTATACTGTTGCGATGCCCGCCACCAACTCTGAAGACCTCTTAATTACGTACTTATTAATATCACCATTAGTAGAGACTGTATATTATACGAGTACACCCTCTCACTAATAACTCTCAAGTGAATTTGTTAAAGTACTATAAATTACTTAACCTGAATGGTTGAACTATAAAACGAGTGTTTGCACTTACAGTTATATTCTTATTTAGTATTGGCTGTAACTTAAAGATCGATTATTGTCATCAAACTATCTTGAAGAAAAGTAATGTTCTTTTAGTATTAACGACGCAATCTGCTAATAATTAGTTTTAAAAAGGCTTCAACATTTTTATCAACTTTGTATTTTACATAATTATTGAGCCGAATAAAACGAAAGTCGTAGAGGGGTTTTACGATTTATTCTGCCGCATCAAATTCGTGGCCAAACTGAGTGAAACAGGCGTGAAATATCCAAACTCAGCGAACTATTTTATCGGAACGCACAAAGCGAGACTGTGCTCATTGGTTTCTAATATTTCTATAATCGAACCAACAGACGATCAAAGAAAAGTAGGTAAAGGAAAATATATTCTATAGGAATCATTTATATTATATAATCACGCATTACGAATAATCCAAATACGTAGTCTGTCTATAGGTTGCTTCTATAGCGAAAATGTAATTATAGCGCATAATATTAAACCGCAAATAAGTGTATTTAACGCTAACGTAAAAGCTAATTTCGAACACGTTATGATCATTGAATATAATTTAATTTACAATACTCACACCGTAGCTGGCAAGAGCCCCGGGACTTATTGAAGGGAGTCGCTCGATTGTACGATGTTCGCATTTAATTAGTTTCTGTGGAAGTCCGTGCCCTGTATCTACTAGTACAGTCTTTCAAAGAAACTACCAAGCACCGGAACCGGATTGTGACAGTATTGGGCTTCGCAACGAAATGCCTTTCAACAATGAAAATAGTAAGCGCTTTCGTGTCGGTTTGTTTTGATTATTTATAGACTATTGGTTCTGTATTTTTTTTTTATATAAAATATTACAAGCTTTCAATGTGAACGAGTGACCTAATGATATAGAACAAACTACGAGTTCGTATAATCAGTTCAGAAAAAGTTTAGTAACAAAGCCATAGAAACATATCGCTTCTGAATCAGTACCAGTGGATGTGACCGACGTAGTTACAAAACAGGCATACAACGAGCGGGTGTAAACCCTAAGGAACGTTGACGTTGTTTAATAAAGAGGCCAAGAAAGCAGAAGGCCCTAAGACGGCTGCATGTAAACGTATCTACATACTACTATAATAGAAACTATGGAAATAATAATTATTACAACGGTAATAAGGGCCTGAAAGGCCCGTCATTTTAGTGATACTCGTAAGTTGTAAGTGTTATGTGGCTTGATTCTCGTACATTGAATAAATGTCGTCGGTAAACTTCTATAATTTAACTTTGCGTACAATAAAAGTAAGACATGAAATTCAGTCATGATATACGGGATTGATCGGTGCCAGGGTATTTACAATGGGCTCCCTCGTGAGCATACGTTATCGCAAATTTTGTCGGGTTCGATAACTTATCCCGGCGAAATTGTGAAGCGAAATGATTATAGGTCCAGTCGGATATGAACACTCACTGTTATAAAATGTAAGGTGAAATATTCCTTAAAAGGGACATGTTCAAGTCAAATAAATATCATATAGCTTAAAGTTACTAATTTAATTATACCGCGTGTCTCGGAAATTGGGGCTTGAAATGTAAGGATCGATTTTGCTCATATCACTGAGCTACTTTTAGTTTACAACTTTTGAAAATTACTGGATTTGTAAAAAAAATAAGCAAGCAATGTATTGCAAAATCATCAGTTTTTGAAGTGTGACAGACTATGTCATTTAGTTCATTGGAGGTCCTAAATTGAAAATAATTTATATTATTGGAATACTGTATCAATAACAAGTGACTACATTTATTAATAACAATAATTCAATAACTAAATAAACATATACTAGGCTATAAACAATTGAAAAAAAAAACTACCTATATTAAAAATAATTAAACTAAAAGTCTAAATTTAGTGTTTAATTGAAGGAAAGTCAGCAATATCTATTGCAAGTAAAGTGTAGTGTGTGTAGTGTTTCATATTATTGTAGTATCTGTATTTGCGTAGCGTGCTACGATGCTACGTAGAGGGCTGGATTTCCGTACCGTAACAGAAATCACTCGTGACTCTGAAACGCGTAATTGAGGTATTTGTACATTTCACGGGTGTATTTATTGGTTCACTTAACTGTACCGACAGTCAATATCAAACAAAAACCCTCGATCGTAGCCTTGGAGCCGGATATTTGCAGCACTCGGGAACATCTGCCGTTTTCTTTAGAAAAATATGTAAACCCTTTAAAAATAATGTTTATTTTTTTGGGACAAGGAATTAAGCGTTTCACTTTCGTGGTTTCACAGAAATTAGCTTTTGTGGAACTAAGGACGCTGTTTGAGCAGGCGAAGCGGCAATCCTGAACTATGTAAGTAAAGTCTTGAATAATACCAACGCACTACATGATAGACGACAAGTGTTTTGGGCAATGATTAATAAAAAATAAAGGATTTTGTTAGTGTTCTCTCCAACGCCTCTCTCCCCACGACTCTGGAGCCATAGTTCGCTCTCTGCGGTTGGTGTCAAAAAAGGCGATGGGATGAGACACTACCGATAAGTTACTATAGGGAATGTTCTCAAATGGTAACATTCCGCATACTAACATTGGTAACTTACCGGTAGCGTCCCATCTCTACTGCACTGTCATACGCAGGAGCCGGGGCTGTACATTGGCATGGGTCGCTAGCGCTACCTGCCTAGACACTTGGGCCCCGTCACATGTCGAGAGCTCGGCGCGGAAACCTGGGGCTGGTACTGACCAAGGCCAATGGGCAAAGCGCCAGAAATACTCATTTAATGAAAATTTGTAGGAGTTCGCGGTTCTAGCGGTAGAAACAATAGGACCATGGTCATCCGACACCAGTTTGTTGAAAAGGTGTCGAAACTCGAAACGCGTCATAGGTGTCTCGGGCGACAGGGCGGGATCCTACTTCGCTCAGAAATTGAGACTGGCGGTGCAGAGGAGTAATGCCGCCAGTATTCTAGGCTCTATGCCTGACGTACCCCGCTTTGGAGGAGGTGTTTTATATTTAGGGTTATGTTTATTTATAATATTAAGGTTTAGTTTCATAATATAATATGTTTCTGTTTAAAACTGTAATGATGTAATGTAAATAAGTTAATATTATAAATTGATTGTCCGTGTTAAGTTGGTTAAGACGTTTTAAATAAGGGCCAACTGCATCCACGATTGGTATGTTGTATGAAAAATTTGACTTAGAATTAAAGCTACTGTATCATATTTACTAAACTTTAAATCTACATTAAATCTATATTTAATCTACATTAAATCTACATATACTACATTAAATCTACATTAATTTGGACCCGGGTATGTCCTTAAACTACGTCCGACAATGAGAGGTAGGGCACAGCGAAGTACCATCACGCTCGAGTCTGGAGAAGCCCAACTGGGGAAGTACCTCCTCCTTACAGAAGACCACAGCCATAATAGCACTGCTACCTTTCAGGTATGTAGTGTTGTGTTCCTGATGGTGAGTAAGGTTCCCAGAGCTCCAACCCCCCTTAACGGTCGGCAACGCGCTTGTGACTCCCCTGGTGTTGCGGGTGCCCATGGGCGACGGTAATTGCTTACCATCAGGCAATCCGTCTGCTCGTTTGCCACCTTATGTCATAAAAAATAAAATAAAATATATATATATAATAATGTAAACCTAATACTGCTTTAAATTTGCTAGCAGAAAAATATAGTAGTAAATACATTTTTCATTTCGCCGTTAAAGCATCACTTACGTAAATTCGAAGAAATGTTTCGTTTTCCATTAAAATACCGAATATAGGTACACGATACATGAATTAGCGAAAATAAAGTCTCGGCACATAAGTTTACCTCGCATGGGTAATTGAAAAACATTCCGCGATTTAACTACCTACATCACAGAATTCATTTAATACTGCAACATTCCATGTTTACTCGATATCGGTATGATTACTTTTTCGGTTTCGTTCTTCGGAAAGACTAAAGTGTTAAACACGATTTTCTTTCACGTAGCCAAAAATTAACGGCCGACTTGTCGCATGACGTCATGACTCGATACAATATTTACATACATGTGACGTGACGACCGCAGAGGCGACTCTTAAACTGTAAATTCTCTCTCATTTTGTATTCCTCTAACAAAAAAAAATGTCTGTCTAACAATATATTTTTAATAATATAACGGGCACTACATGCGTTTCTTAATCCCACAATCGCTATTTACTCGTAGGTACTTACTAAAAAAGGTTAACATTGGCGTAAAAAAAGGAAAGTCAAAATGATCTCCATCATCATCCAATATATTTGACGTATCGCCGCTGTAGGGTACTGATCTGTGACGAAATGTAACAGGATTGGGTGTGCGCGTACCCCGAACTTCACATAAAGCACCGCACACACTGATTTATGGAGCACTCAGACCACCTCTATGTGGGTGCTTGAGTGTTTTAAAATTGGACATGATTTAAAGCTTAGCAATCCGTTTACCCAGTATCAATACATATCCTTATAAATAACAAGATTGCATTAACATTATTATTAGGATTGATTAGAATTATATTATTCTAGCTCGAATCATAACAAAAAAAAATTGAATCTTAACTAGTCAAACCAACATACTATTGACTTTTATAGAATTATTTTATAACTTTGATTAAATATCAAAGAAGCTTTACATCTACTTACGCATATTTATCTTCTTCTTAATGTAACGAACATAAACAGTCAAGCTAAGTAGAACCTAAACACCTAAAATTAAATCATGTATGTTTAAAATGTATTGTTGTTCCTGTATGAATAGATTTTTGAATATAGAGAGAAAACGAGTAGATAGTTTAAAATTTATCTCTATGGACGAATATATATGAATTATTTCATATACTCGTATAACTAATGTAAAGTTATGTAAAGCAATATATGGTAATTTGCGTTTGTAAATTAGTTTAAAAAGTCACTAATATGAATAATAATTATAAATAATAAATTCGACATTATTATTCAATTGCCCGGTTTTCACGTTGATGTAAGTTATCCGCGTATCGCGTTGGTAGATCAAATATGTATATAAAACAAATTAATGACCCTCATTCCTCATAAAGAAACAAACTTTTTGAAACATGAAGGAAGGAAAACGATCAAACATATATTATTTATGTAGCTCTGCGGAACATTGCAACGGTTAGGATACACTGGGTTATATCATGGTTTGTTTATGTCTAAAAACTGCTATTAAAGCATGCGATAAAAGTGAATCAAGTAACGTGGGTTATATTTCACATCAGGATTATAAATACTATGTGTGTGGGATTTTGGTCCGATTTTACGTCAAATTGGAATGCTGAGACCCGGGAAGAGACACGTGGCAAAGAAACGAAAGTGGACAATGTAGCGAGGGCAGCGTTGGATCGGGATGCAAATTAATACGCGCCTCCGGATCGAGGACATGAATATGCATGGGTGACCGCCCGGGCCGGAATAATATCCGAGTGGCCTCGCAGCGGAGCGGCCGCGGCACCGCCACGCGCCAGCTGAAAGGGAGCGCCAGCGATTTCGGCTCAGGCAGCTTTAGACACAAGATATGATGATACTCGTACTGCTGATATCTCAATATATATAACACAAAGGTGACTGACTGACATAGTAATCTATCAACGCACAGCCCAAACCACTGGACGGAAATTTGGCATGCAGGTAATGTTGTGACGTAGGCATCCGCTAAGAAAGGATTTTGATCAATTCTACCCCCAAGGTGATAAAATATGGTATGAAACTTTATATGAAATTTTGGTAATTTTAAGCCGATCGGGCTGAGACTTTGCATGCATAAGCTACTATGCCGTAGGCATTTTCCGAACAAAAAGCATGCATGCATACTACGTTTTGAACGATAGTGTGCTAAAAATAACTTAAATACTTCTTAACGCGAGCGAACCCGCGGGCAAAAGCTAGTTACTATATAGTTTGACCTGGGAGGGAGGAGAGAATACTGTCTTTTGGTCATATAGTTGCTACTTGGCTTGGTACCTAAAAAATGCGTATTGAGGCTTTGCATGTCCAACCAAATACAATAAAAAAATCTTTGACTTCGAAAAGCAGCGTAATCGGATAAATAAGCGGAGCAAAGAAAAACGAGACAAACGCATTCCAAAGTTTGCCTATTAACTTGTAATTGGTTATTATTTGTTCGTTTTCATTGAAGAACAATGATCACGTACTTTATCGACAAATTTTATTCTGTAGCATACTCATACTTGTTTCTTGGAACTCTTGTGTTTCAGTTGAAGGTAATAACCATTAAAGTAACGGCCAAAAAGCAGAGCCATGTAATTGCACTTTATAAATCATTTATGATCCTCGTAAAAATATCCTAGTTATACAACGTGTAGTGCTCGGGCATGCCACACGATAATTGGGGTCACATCATAGGACATTTGGTTTAGTGCTGAGGCGGCACTGCCTATAATGGCAAGATGAAGGAGTGCGAGTGGTGTCGGCGGGCCCCGTCAGCAAATATGTCATTCCGCTTGTCGCGGCATAATTGCTGATACTAACAGCCTAGCAGTAGCTACATGATAGTTACACCAATTTCTGTTAGTTAGACCTACAGCGCCATGTTGGCGCTCGCTCGCACGCTTGGATTTTCTCATTGGTGTTAAATTACGCTTTAAAAATTCTGGTTTAAGTTAAGAGATACAATAGTGAAAAGGTGGGAAATGAAACGATATTCTTCAAAATACCAGAGCGTAAATAGTTAAACCTATTATATGAACTTATCCACTGCTGAAAATATATACAGTGTAGATTACTGTGCACATTTGAACCATTTTTCAAATAAATTCATTTACGCGTTACAAGTTACCTTTTTAAAAGGTGTAATAGACGAGTGTTCTATTGAAAATTATGTTTAACTGTTTGACAACAAATTTTAAATTTACTAAGACGAATGTTCCTTGACTATTAAGAGGTGAACTAAAATCTTTTTATTAGTATGATCTTGCCATTAAGTTGTGTCAAGTTTGATAAATCGGCTTCGCTTATATTGCGATCCTCTTTTTCCCTTTCTGAAATAACTGAAAAATTAATGAGATAAATAGTTTTTAAATGTTAACTCGCCTTTCTAAAATGTCTTTACTTCTTTAAGTCAATTTCTCATTGTGAAAGCAAGTATCTGTGGGTCATGTAGTGAAGTGACATGACGGAATGGGCCATACTTACTCGGTCGATGAAGCAGATACTGATAATTTATACTGAGTAAGCAAAAACAGATCTCTAACTTGGTCAACCTTTTCATTCCGCGACTACATTACTAGTGTAGTACTGTGGTAGTTACTTTAGTACATGAAGTTAAGCTAAATAGCTTTAGGCTAATTGTTAACCGATGCGAGTTGATAATCCGATGAACTTAATTACGTGTCATGGACACGGTACGACGTAAATACGTTTGATTGAGCTCATTATAGACGGAATACGTAATGAATTACCTAGCCTTTACATACATGCGAGTATATCAAAAATTAGTTAAGCAACAGAGCATTTGTGACTTATGATTATGAAAAAGTTCATTTTACGCTTGTGTTATCACCACAAAACCGGATCAAAAACCCTTCCTATACTTATGTTAATAAAAAGAAATTGACTTACTTGATAATTAATTGTCATCTGATTTGTATTAGTGAATCCCTTCATACTTGAGCGCTGGTATTTGATTGAAGCTACAGTACAAAACAAATAAACCCATTGGTGACCTGTTTACTGGCAGCTAAGCGATGAGATTTCAATTAAAATCTTGTTCGAGCGCAGTGCTTTAATTAAAGCTGTTTTTTTACGCGAACATCGCCATCGGAGGTGGGCTCTCTGCCCTCTACTATTCATTACTCTTCGAAGCTCACACACCAATGTTCCATTTAATTAGTTTTTGTTGGAAGACTGGGATCCGCTCCCAGTAAAAGGGATTGCCAATCCTTGCGCACATTTTAGAGCAAACGAAAATATGGACGCCTTACTTAAATCCTTCTGCCAGCTAAAGAATCTGAAGCATTTTAATAATACATAATATAAGAGCACGGTTTAAAGAGAACACGATTATTTTACCCATACTTTCGAATAATTCAGTGTAAAAACGATTTTATACGCTATTTTGCATATCTACTTCTCGTTCGAGTGCATGAAGATAATCCGGCATGTGGGCTCTTTTTGCACATCGATGTAAAATCGTAGTACCCCGCTACTCACGCGTAATAAAATATGATAAAAGATTGTGACACGAAAATAAACCGAATATCTAATAGTATACATTCCGATACATAAAAAACATCTTTTTCTTTTTTTTGGCCAGCAGTAGTCGTTGTCTAAAAATGCATGAAGTTGGTATTTTAGGTGAGACACCATATCAAACCATCGGTTAGTACTCCTATCTTAAATGCCGGAAACGCGCTTGTGACTCCCCTGGAGTTGCGGGTGCCCCTGGGCGACGGTAATTGCTTACCATCAGACAATCCATCTGTTCGTATGCCACCTTTGTCATAAAAAATAGTGTCTTGAGAGGAAACCATAGAAAAAGAAAATAAGGAATGTCAAATGATCGGAAATATATAATATCTTTCTATGCAGATCAAGCAAATAAGAGCAAGCAAATTAGAATAGTGCTACTGCACCATAATAGAGAATTAAGTTTTTTTTACGTTGCCTTAACAGATATTGTTAATAATGAAGTATGGTCAGTAAAACAATAAGTTATAACTGAATAGAACAAATCAGCGAACGCTCATTTTGGCTTTTGCTGGCGGCACTAGCAATTTGTCACAGCCCAAAGCGTTGGAGATGTTTATTCAAACGAGGAGATTTTATTGCAACGACATAAATCTTCGTGCAAAAACGTGATGGAAGTGACGTGACGCTATAAGCGTACGACAATGGCTATTTTCTTGCGTCTTTTCCTTTTTCTCAAACGTGTATTCATTTAAGCAAAACGTTTGCGTTACGTGTCTCCTGTTTCTTCATATTATTGCGCGAAAAAAATTTTCTGTTAGAATATAATAATGTCTGTTCGGGGCTATGTCTACTTGGAAGTCGTTTAATGTTTGTTTTTTACTACGTAGAAGGATAAAAGCATGAGTAATTTAGGAAAATAAATTTATGACAATTTATTAAATATCTGATTTTGGTACTCGTGTCGAAATAGATTTCATGCCTAAGTTATGAAACTTCCTGATAATCGTGTCCTTGTCCGTCTCTTCCAAACTGTTTAATTGGAATGGTTTACGATAGTAAGATTTTCTCAATTTTTCCTAACATAAGAGTTATTACATACGTATAAAGATTTAAAAAAAAATCTGCTCCTCAAAATCATTAATGTATTTTTTATAGAGTATACCTTAGCTAATCGAAGAAATAAAGTTATTTGGTGATTGGTAGTTTGGAATCCTAATAATAATAGTAAACCCGTTGAATTTTCCACCATATAATAAAAATGATTCGTAAAACAGAAGAGCCCTGTATAAGCTTGGGATGACGTATTAAAATTCTCCACTACTCAAACACACGAAAGCGTATCCAGTCGAACAATGGGCCACAAAGTCAAACTTGTAACCCAGAACACGTATAAACCCTTACAGAATTAAAACAGGAATTGAAATCCGTATTGCGGGACCCGGAGCGGCAATGAGCGAGTTATTAATTCAGCTGGCCGTCAGTAATCCGGCAGGGTACGCGAACCGCGCGACATGTCGTTATCATTTCGGACATTAATAAAACTCTATCCGTCGTTTCTAACGAGCACACCAGAAACTTTGCCCGCGGGGAAATATTCAAATGGCGATGGAGAGCGTGCGCGGCGCATATTGACGCGGCTAATTATCGCGCCACGGCTGTTTGTCGCGCGGCAAGCGGCACGCTTCGCCTCGCCGCCTCCGCGGATCAGACCATCGCTCGTTATTATAGCTTTGCTATCTGCTTCTTACTACTACTACTACTTTAATATTTACCAAAATTCGCGAGTTCGTATTTTTTATATTATCGTCACGTTACATGTTCATATAGAAGTAAAAAACTAACCAAGAGCATTTCGGGACATGCTCAGTGTAGGTTTCAGTAGTTTTTGATACATAACTCAAAAACGATTCAACCATTTATTTTGGAAGTCTTTATGGATTGACTTACATATTCATACCAAACTACTGCTTTCTAGGATTAATGGATACTAAGCATAGCCGGGGATAGATAGACATTATATATGTATAGCAAAAGCAGGCATGTATTCCGGTATCGCGAATTCGATTCTGGCTAGAGGCAGAGAAAAGACTAAGTGCAAGTTGGACCTTGTGCGCCCCAGAGGTTCCCCAAATCCCCCTAATATTTGCCTATTTGCATAAGTATATTTTTCTAAATTGTTTTTAGAATGCGCTGAAAAAAAATGTGACTCGCAACATTTTTTTTTTCGATTTAAATTTGTTTTGTTGTAAAGGCAATCAAAATAGGATCTATACAAACTCCTACTGTCCACGAAATACAACCCTCGATATCAAGCCCCCTCATTGGCAACAAATAGGCTGACTGAAAGCGAAATGACTGCAATAGTGATTCACTGATTGTTACACTGCATATAACTGTAGCTGTACGGATCCATGAAAAAAACCAGTGCAAAAGTTAATTTCGCTAGAACATTTTTTCTCCTCAACCACAAAATATTCAAGCTAATGAAAAATGAAAAAGACTGTTTGTTCTAGTTTTATTTGCGACATTTTATGTCTTTTTTTGCAAGCGTATGCAATTTCAAAGTATAAAATGGGAACATAAATTTAACAGGTTTCAGTTTTAAAGCTATCAGCATATGAAACACGATTGTTCAATGAAATAGAATCACTTTTTTGTATTTGAAGCCGTTGTGTTTAATTCAATGAACGGTTTAAAATAAATAAATAAATAATAATTTTTTCGGACATTCTTACACAAATCGACCTAGTCCCACGGTAAGCTCAATAAGGCTTGTGTTGCAGGTACTAGACGACGATATATATAATAAATAGATACATATAAATACTTAAATACATAGAAAACACCCATGACTCAGGAACAAATATCTGTGCTCAACACACAAATAAATGCCCTGACTGGGAATCGAACCCAGGACCTTCAGCTTCATAGGCAGGGTCACTACCTACTAGGCCAGACCGGTCGTCGCCGGTTTAGTTTACTCTTTATTTATGTAAACATCCATAAACCCGTTTTAATTAAACTGTAATAGTACAATAAAACTAAAATACATTATATAACTTTAGCAAGATTAAAATTAGTAAAAATACAATATGTCCAACAATATCAAGGTTTCTTATTTAAATGTAAATGACAACAGGACACCAAAATTATTAAGTAGCTCCTGCTAGTTATAAAGCTATCCGAGCGTTATATTTTAAAGTTTCATTTTCTCCGCTGTCTACAATCAAAAGTCTGACAGCCAATTAATCGCAAATATTTTCTCATGAATTGTAAAAAAAGTGTAATTTTCATTAATTTAAATAGGTCTAATCTTTGGTTTACTGTATTTAATGGATTATACTAGGTTTAGACTGATAAAAAGTAAACAACGTGATTGTAAAGTTTTATATAATCGAAAGTCCGAACGATAATCCTATTAATATCTGAGGCATGATTGTTACCCGTTTGTTTACATTGTACAAATGTCAACAATAATAAAAAGATTTGTTCAATAGAATTTCCAAGACATGCTTCATTGCGCTTGTGTACACACGGAGGGGATTAAATTCAATCTACCCACTCCAGTCTGAGGGACGCATACCTAAGACGCTTCTAATAACGCAGGCACTTGTCACGTGCATGATTGTATAGCGGATAATCCAGATTACAGATAATGGGACTGCTTGCGGAGTTAAAAAGCAGAGAACAGTGTGCCAGCTATAGACAGTGATGTATATTAAACAATTCATTAGGTAGACTTATCATAAAAAAATAGGTTAATCTATTGTATACTTAAAACAAAATCGGGTTATTTATATCATTTATAATAGATGTGCTGTACCTATTTCATGATCTTTGATTTGTCTCCTCCCAAAACAGAAGATAATATTAAATTAATAGAATAATAATTAGAAAATGTAATAATTTTTTAACGCTGCGTCAGTTAGGTGTATTTCTGTCACACAATTAGTAGATACCACTACCAGCTTATGAACTATAAATATAATATTGAAACTATCATAGTTTTGTATATTTATTTGTTTATTGTCGTATTACTGTGTTACTTAACTTGTGTCAAATGGCAATGATACGCATCACGGTTTATGCAAAAACCTTAAAAACCAAGCGTAATTGACATGGGTTTAAATTAAGCCCACTCATTGAAAGTCTATTGATATCTTAAAAACGAATTCAATTAAACTGTTCTAATGAATTAAAACATTTTAACAATTAGAATAACTAGTAAAACTACCCACGCCCATTAAAGATATAAAATAACATTAATTTATTCTACAAACCAATTCATTCAAATTAGAAGTATTTTATTTTCGGAAGACTTGTACTCGAATAACTATAGATAGTAGGCATACGTAATGAAATCTTGTTGGCTTCCGTCTGCGATCTTTTCATTTGTTGGCTCAATAGCAAGATTTCTCGATGGTATATAAGAGTCGATATAAAGAAGTTTGCAGTTACCAAATCCGACTTGTTAAAAGTTTGTAGCCATTCGCTGAGCTTAGTCTCTTGTAATAATCATCTTGTGCGAATCTTGGTAAAATACTGCCATTATTAAATATAAGTATTTAATATTAGATCAAATACCTTATTAGTACTTTGTCTTTGTCATTGGATTTAATTATTGTGTCATTAAAACTTTAGTAAATGTATCAAAATTAAAATTGCTTTTTAGGAATCTATCTCCCTAAGCGTTAGATAGATAATAAGCATTTTTAATCAATTATTAATAAATAATTAAAGTATAATAACAAATTTATAAAATCTATTGAGTGCGGTGGATCAATGTACCGAAAACCATTTTCAAACTATGATATATCTAAGTACCTAGATAAAAATTTACAGTAAAAAATACTGGTTGAAACGTTTATATAACTATCTTTTTTTAACAGATAGCCTCATCCTTATACTAAGCTAAGTAAAACACACGGGGGTAAATCCAGCCCAATATATGTGTAATAATGACAACATTTGAGCAGCGGTATCGTTCATACGAGCATTTCCTTGCATTGTTTGTGACGCAAGTCTTACGCAATATCTCTCTCGCGTCATTTGCGGCGAACTGAAGGCGTCGGCTTACTCCACTCACAAAGTGTTTGCTAACGCCACTGAAATACAATACCCCGATATCTGATACACAAATCTACTATTTACTCTGGAAAATGCTACAGAGTGCTTCTCTGTGGCTAAAAGTTACGTTTGTACCTACATAACAAGGTAACACGACCATAAACTTATGCTTAAACCAAAAAGCCAGCGTTCAACTTGGCAACGTAATTCAGTGAGAAAGAAAATAGAGGTAGAAAGTTTAATAATGTAAGACTATCATGTCATTTATATTATACTCTGGAAAATAAAGCTTGAAAAGGACCCTGACAAGATAGACGATTGGCCATTTGAGTATCCTTTCCTCAACAGGAGATGTTCTTCAAATATTTTTTTCGTATAATATGCTCTTAACACACTTTTTATGCCCGTGAATTATAGCAATAATAAAAACAAAATAAACAATCATCTTCCTTGTTCATTTCCAACTCGAAGAGGATTTAAAATGAGCTGCAAGTGTAAATAAATTAAATAATAAATAGGACGAGCACAATCTTTCTTAACTTTATTTTCTACTATGTGTACAATACAATAGTGATATTAACTAGAAACTGTCAGGCAACGCAGACTTAATCGTTAAAGGCAGAACTTTAAATTCTATACAATATTTTGGAAGAGAGGATTTTTGGAACTTCGACAAATTTGTTAAAAAGTTATTAACGACTTACTGCAATCACTTCCTGATAGAAATATAGATATACTTAGACATTATCAGATATTATAATTATCTTCCTAATTCACAAATAATAACTTAACTTACCATTATGAGAAATATCAACTGAAGAGTTCTCATTAATAATTATAGATACGTAAGTCACGTTATCTACCCAATTAGGAAAAGATGAGCGCAAGGTAATCTAATCAGGCGACATTAAAATTATATCATATTGAATGGCACATAGCTGTCACATCGTCCCGGCAGTTCACCGGGTTCGCCGTTAGCACGTGTATTAATTTTCCTACAAGCGCTTTCAGGTAATTTGATTGCCACCGTGTTCTACTATGGAGATTAGCTTAAGACCGTTGTACGGAGTCAATAAACAAGGCCGGTTCGGCGTCTACACGTTCAATCGCCCTAGCCTAGTTTATAAACTTAACGGTAACCCTTAAACAACGGGAGCGTTATTCTACTATAAATTCGTTGAGAATATTTGGTATAATCGGTATATACTTATCAATATAATGACATCTAATCCAATATCACTAAAACGATTGACGTATCGTATTGAGGTTAGAAATCCCGTTTTCTGTCGGCCTATTAAAATAAGAAATGAATGATCAGAATGACCCTAACATATATCATATCCTATTCAATATGAAATTAAATTCAATCCAATAATAAATTATATTAATCGAATAAGCTTCCTTTCCACTTAGAGTAGCTATGGTTATTCGCTATGCGGCACATGTCGATAAGCGTCTTCATTTGCGTAAAAGACTTTACTCTAAAAAGTTACTCAAATGTTACTAATGAAGACTTATCGCATTTCTCATGAGACTTTGAATAACGGCGAATGTTTCAGGAATTTTCAACGTTAAAAATGTTTTCGGCAATTGTTGCGTTCACAAAGAGAAATCGCAGCGAATAAATGTGTAAACAGATTATACAGCTTGTCGAATAGACGCGTAGCAATCCGTAGCGGGCGAGCCTGCGCTCTAGCTAGCTCGGCGAGAGGTCATACTCCCTCACCTATCTAGACTTTTTTTTATTAGGACTGACAAGCGCTGAAAAAGATATAACAATTTCTATTCACCTTTAATTAAAAAAATAATAATTCAGTAGGTATGTTACTAAGAAAGAAGAAAAGCTGTTTTAAATTATTCTAATAAATAATATAGTTTAAGTGTTGATATTTAACCTTTATATTCATGATGAAGTTTTAATTTAAAATTAACAATAACATTCTGAGTATCGCTATAGAAGGTGAAGAAATGAAATAGATTATTTCAGTTTCATTTATACACCGAGCGTATAGGTATATAAAGAGAGACGACAAAGTTTGTCACTTAGCATAACACGCGCATTAGTTCAAAATTAAGTTAGAAAGTGGTTCGGCAGGCCCGGCAACAAAATCATAATGTAATTTGTCAAGTGTCGTGGGCTTTGGTTGCCCTAACGCTTTCCCGCGGCGCTACGCCACGGATTGTCGTACAAACGCTACTGACATGATAAGTTTACAAATTGAACACGTAAAATTTGTAACATTTAGAAGGAAAGGGTCCTCAATTAAATGTAACTTGTGATAATCTTACTGATAATACTTCTTTTTCGGGAACAATTTTGTACGTTCCTGAGCCGTACAGCCTAAACGATTTTGAAATGATGAAATATTATAAATAATTTGTACTTTTACGAATTTTAACAAACTATACAAACTCGAATATAGAAATAACGATTCGATAATTTATAACAGGAATTTATGGTAACAGGGAGAATTTATGGCGTAGCCGATAACATCGCTAAGGTATTTAGCCAAAATGATTCCTAGAGACGTGACGAAAACGTATGGTCATTAGTGCTTATGAATATTATCCAGAATTTTTATTTCTAATATCTATATAATTAGACTAAATTTGCGCTTACTTGCTGGCGAAATGCTGCCAGGCGCCTATAGATCTTATCGTAACATATCTCAGAAAATATAGTTGACATCTCTTCGTAAAATATGTATTTTTTTAATTAAGAGCTGATTCTTACTCGAATAATTTCGCTTGTGCTGGCATAACATCCGCTCGTACAAAGCCTTTGAGCTAAGTTTTACGTTTGACTATTTCAGCAAGTTTTATTTTATAAATAAATTCAGTGAATGAATGCTGCTCAAATAATTTTTACTTGAGCATATACTGAGGGTCATATTATTTTTTCTGACAGTGGTATGTTTAATGATTTAAAAATGAAAAAGATAAAACAGTAATTTGCTAACCGCAAATGTTTTCCATTAAATAATTACCGAATAGGTTTGACTTAATATTACCAATGAGAAGTACGTTGCAAGCTATTAACATAGAGACAAGTCTAGTCAAGACAGATTTAAGCCGTAATATTTTACGCAGCGCAATTCGGAAACATTTTCTTATTCCATTTTGTCTTTGTGCTGAATGAATGATTAATGTTCCCTTATGACAGTTTGCGAGAAGTGCAGACCTTCAGCTACCTACCTAGTTAGCAAAGTTATTATCGTCTAGAGGGAAATTCGCGGAATTTAAAATCTTAGAAATAATGTCGTATTGTCGTGCATCCCGAAAATCCGTCACGTACGATTGGGGTCTTCTAAATATAACTTTTGTTAGAGTAACCCTTACTATATCAAGTCTGTGGAAACATGTGGCCGGGTAGGGCAATAAAATTGTATACATTTTGCAAAACAGTGGTCCACTGCGGGCACATTGATTGCGAGATCGGGACAACGGTGTGTGACGTCCGGGAGCATTAGCAATACAATCGCTCAGCGTGACGCCAGGAAGGGCTTGAGCGGGACGCAGACGTAATTAATGGAGAATTGCCGAGAGGTCTCCAGATCGTTCCGGATCTACTTAACCCTACCTATCTAAATGGCGGAATCAATTATGCTGAACCTAACAAACCTAAATACAGCAACACAAGTACTGCACATGTATTACACGGTTTAAGTGACGTGCATCCGTTGCACATTCAGCATCGCTTTTCTATTAAACGCTGTAAGAATCGCGTTGCTCGGCTACTGTCGTTGAAATCCTTTCACGTTAAGAATGATTTATACCGAGATATATATCACGCTACATCAAATAAGAGTGCGATCACGGTGGTCGTTTTAAAACGCAGAAAAATATTACGTTGATGTTACCTATAGCTTCTAACGTTATAAACTAAATGTTAAATATTATACAAATCTATTTAGTTTGAATGATATTGGGAAAATATGTACAAATCGATGACAATAACATATTCATTGGCGGTACTTGTGGTTCTGCAATGAATAATACTCAAACGAATGGTAGTGACATTTTCTGCGTAAACATAATTATTCAGCATGAAGAGCACTGCTTATGACGCATAACTAACAAAAATTATTCATGAAATTAATTAATTGCTATTTTTGAGCTAATGTTGTAATGTAAATCATAAATATGTATACAACTATCCACCCTATACAATTGTTGTCAGCTACAGTATTGGATGACTTACGAGTATGATAAAGAATCAAGAAAATTGATAACGATAAGTACGTACAGTAAAAAGAAAATTTAATTATACCGAAGTCGCGTGACGTTACCACAGCATCATCAACATACCGGAATGATTGACTGAACTCCTGCTATCAAGTGACGTAGACCGGCATATGTGTGCGATATGTAGATGGATAATACAGTGACGGGAGGAAAGCAATTTATCAAGCATTTTAGGGAGTTTTCCATTGTGAGGTGGAGCGAGGTTTTACCAGCCATTAGCGGCAGCGGACGGCGAATGGGAGCTGGTTGGGTTGGCGGGATTAAGGCGGACGTGCTCTCCTACTTTATGTAGTGTTCAGGAACAATTGACGACACGACTCTGCAATTCGACATCGATTTACTGTAGTCTGGTTATCCTGTATTTTTACACACGTCTGTTGTAGTGAGGACTGTACTTTATGTTTATTTTGTGATGGTAAGTTTAATTAGTTTGGAAACGTGAAAAACAATAAATTAGTAATGAAACAAATTATTTATTCCCGTTATTTACGTTGCCACTAAACTATACATAGCTGCATTATTTGCCTAGTCGACGCATTCACATACGCATATTCCGAAATAATTCCTACTGAATTTGATGATATTTCTTATTAAGTCACTAAAAAGGAGTTATGAATATTATGCTGCAATCTTTCACGTATGGGCATTGTCCCACAGTACCTAAGCTCAATAAGGAATGTGTTGTGCAATCAGCATGAATTGTTCCGCATGAAACAGCGTACTACAACTGAACAAATTGCTTTACTTCGTTTAAGATTAAACCTGTCACTGCACGTTAAACAATTGGAAAGTAACAAAACCTCTTGTACACGAACAGTAGAAAAAAATCTTAATTTGTATTAATATTTGGGATGATACCTAGATATAGATATTATAGTGGCGTATTTGCTACGAAATACTGATGAATGTTCTAGACATACACAATAATATACCTTAGTAACTTACTTTCTGCATCGTGTTGCATGAAGCAAAGAACGACGCTGCGTGAAATACGTAGCACCAACGCTGCGGATTATTCGCGTCTTTATACTGCATTCGTCGCCCTTACTTTGTCTAACCGTTATCATTATAATTTGATCAGCATTTGGGATCTTACTTATTTTAAGTCGCTAAGCTCGGTACGCGATGTTAGTAACCGCCCTTGTTGGCCGACTCGAGCCTGTGACTGCACTTAATCGCACTCGACGATGAAGCCAGTAAAATACGTCTTCTATTAAAACTCGTTATTAATGTCTCTAAGACTTAATTAACATCGCGCATCTATTTAATAGTAAACTAGTATTCATGTATATAATAACATACATCAGTCTAGAAAGATACGAGATATAAAGTTGGGAGTTAATTGCTTTTAAGTGTTTCGCGTGCAAGATTCTTCAAACTTTTCTGCAGGGAAGACATTCATTCTGATTATTTTTAACATTGTATATGAAAAGTGATATAATTATGCTAATAACAAAATAGTTAATCTCAGCGGATCCCTTTTTGAAACAACACATGTTAAGTGTCAAATGTTTAGTTAGGTCTCTGTTATGTTCTTTTCTAAATTTATTTTATTATAAAATATATTATTTTATACATGAATGATCAGCGTTTGACCTCAGTCACACCTGGTGTTAAGTGTCGACGAGGTCCAGGGTGTAGCACGCTGATTCAGTAACAAACTATACATTCTCGCCTTGAAAAGACCCAAATTTATATCTTAGTTCATAGTGTAAGTCTTGTATTTAGCCTTATAGTTCTAATTTCCAGTTTCCAAAACAATCTCCTTGTCCTATATTTATAAGAATTGAAACTGCAATTATGAACTTAACTTTACATAAATATAGATAGGTATTATGTGTTAAAGTACCAACATTTTTCTAATTGATCAAGCGGTGCGAGAATTAAGCTTAAGCCATATTAAAGGCATTCAGGAATCAAAATACTAAGCTATTAGAAAATTTGGCCTATAATTGAATTACTTCAAAGGTCGTTCAGTTTGACCCCATTTGTTAGCGTAGATATTGACCGTGGCTTAACGAGCGGGCAGGATCTGTTTCGATACAGACACCGGCAGTAACTGCCAGACCTCCTGTTAAATGGCGCGACGCAATGTCATTACACTGAAGGACAGATAACTAGGCAATCAACGCGGCAACGGGCTGCTTTGAAGGTGGAGTAGGATTATGTGGACCATTAAAAACAACACTACTCGGAAGATTAAGACGTAGGTACCTACATCCCTTACTTGTCTTTTCAGTATTGGGTAGGCTACCTACTGCTATCGGTAGACTGCCTGTGTCATAGTCATACGTTCTTCAATGGTGATAACTAAAATCCCGCACAATATACTGTCATGAGTGTCAGGCATCACGAAAAACAATATTTTTACTTATTGACTTATGCAAAATAATAATTACTTTTAATATTTCATAAATCTCATAATGAATACTTAATCTTTCAACAGATATAAGTTTGTCTTTGTAGTTGATGTAGAAAGCAACACAAGTTATTTATGTGTTTAAGCAAGTTCTTTCGTGATAAAATGGCAATAAAGCAGGTGTCCATACAAGGTACTAGCTGTACAATATTCACGCCCAAGATGAAGATATTCAAGTTAGTAACTTTGAAATCACTGCATTGAACCGGAGGCACCAACGCGACGTCTCATGCACACTGCAGTTTGACTGAGGTAGCAAGTCTACACTGTTATAGTTCAGGCCGCAGGGAAACCAGTTGTTGACTTACACGATTAGTTTTAATGTCAGAATATCAATGAGTCAGCACAGTCAAACGGAGTTCCGTTCCATTCTATGAGTAGCTTAGACTGCATAAATTCTATAATTTATTGGCTGGCAATACCAGTAACTTGCTACAGTGATAATACAATTCCTATTATCTACTGAACACTCGTATCTCTTTAAGTGTTCAATTGAAATATAGATTTTCCTATATTATTTCTTATAGTAGTATAGCTACTTTATCGAAGGTTTAGCTTGCTTTTCGTTAAAAGTGTCAATATTTTTTATAAATAATAACCCAGTACATACATGAACCGCTAATATGTAATATTGGATATAATTAATTATACATGTATACTTTAATGCAATAATTCATGATATCTCTTGTATTATGAATGAAATAGAATTCAACAAAACATCGATCGGTACAAATATATGTACCTTTATAAATAATTATCTAAGAACTAAATAAATTATAATTTGAATCAAATGACCAATACAGGAAGAGGCTTTTTCAATTTATAAATAGTCGCAGATAGGAGTCCAACGACACTATGGTGTGGCTCAATAGATGTACGGAGCGTACTATAAACTTTTTTTTATCGTACCCTACCCCGCGAGATACCCCACAAGGGAACGCTGAAGTGGCATACCTAACACCGTTTTACTGTAAGACAAAACACAGCCACGTTCACACGCTTGCCGCTACTTTGTCGACATGTACAAGTTAATAGTTTAACAAGTTCACACAGATAACAGTGCCACAAATTGTTAGCGTGATTAATCGCTTCAGCTATTCAGAGTTCCGAGAGTTAAGCTTAGCAGCTAACCTCAAAAATTCGCTTAAATACAGTTAGTATTTAAGTATAAGAGGATGTAAATTTAATACCGGGGTATAAGAATTATTGATAAAATATAACGGTACGATAAATTGAATTTTAATTTGCGACGACTTTTAGTGTAAATCCTTTATAGCGAGCGACGGCTTTGCGGCAAAGATTTAGGTATAGGTATGTTTCACCGCTAACGCTTAATTTCCTCGAGGCAGAAGGCAGTTTTAAAGCGGGATTGAATCGGAGCGCGCCGCCGACATCTGCTGGTGACGTTTGGAAATTTTAATACCTAAGGATCAGACAATCCCATGCAGCTGATGCAGCGCCTGCCGGGAGCGCCTGCAGCACTGAGCGGCTTGCTTCCACTACGCTGGGGTTTTTATTTTGAATGGCATTTTAAAGTACTGACAAGTTTATTTTAATTTCGTAGTTACAACAATTACGATACGAATCTCAAAGAGAATAAATACACTTTATCTATAATATAATAAAGTTTTAGAATATTTATGATGACCTGTTGAGTAAGTACAAAACTAATAAGCTTTTTTTTACGAAAAAAATATATGTACATAACTGAGAGATATTTTAAACACAGATTAAATAACTGAATAGCAATTCAATACCTAGTTATTCTTTTACCAGGTATAATTGAGAATAAAAAACAGAAAGTATTAATTTTATAGATGTATAAATCAGAGATAATCAGAATACAGTTCTATAGGTATTGTAAAGCAAAATAAATTTCATTATCGAATAGCGTTGTGTGAAAACAAACGACCGGACACACGACGGGCCCTAAAGATTTACGATGTAGTACGAGAAAATTTTATTATACTTTCAATTTCGCCGGTGCCCTCGAAAACAGTCCGTTGGGCGATATAAAATGGTCTTTGCTATCCCCAGAGAGTTGACTCAAGTTACCTGAGAATTCCAACGTCATGCCAGATTGCCGACGCGCAAAAGGGTAATTTAAAGTATTACCTAAGTTAATTATATTAGCGAGTCGGAGAGAATTCGAACTGTAATATCATTATGGAAGTGAGGGTTGGAAAGGTTTAATAAGGTTCAGGGTTGACAAGTTGAGTGGGAAGGGGTCGAGGCGGGCGCAAAATTCCGCGTTATAATGTATTGGAGGCAGGAAGTGTGCGAACTCATCGATCACACGCCGAGTACGATAGCACATACGTGTAGGAACACTTTCCGCAAAAGTTTCCAACAAGCGGGTACATGTGCCAAACTCGGGCCCGCGTCAGTGGCGTCTCGCCGCGCCGCGCTCATTCGCAACACGCTTACTGCAATCGAGACCTGGTTTATATTAAGTTATTTCTTCACATATATATAAGATGAGACCACGACACATATTTAGGAAACAATACATATTAAATCTGGCAGTTTTTTTTAACATATAGGAGGCAAACGAACAGACGGATTGCCTGATGGTGAGCAACTACCGCCGTCCATGGACATTCGCAACACCAGAGGAGTCACAAGTACGTTGCCGCCCTATTAAATAATACGTAAGGTGCCTTAACAATTCTTAATAATAGTTAATGTATTGATACGTACAACAGACAGGGGCTACATCCGCTTAGTGTACTCCTTACATATCATCTAACACTACCTATATTGTGCTGAGTACGGGAAAGACATGAATGTATTTTAATAATGTATTAATATAAAAATTCAACAAGGAAAAAGCAAATGGAAAGAAACAATATTATGTTCTAGCTAGAGTAACAATCAACGTGGAGTATCCTTCACTTCCTACTTATGAAGCGATCTCCTATTCTAAACATATTTCATACATAAGCCGCTTAGTGACCTGAATTCATAATGTTTTTCCTTTGTAAATATATATTTTTAATCTGATGGAGGTACATGTATCCCTCAGTTATACAGCAGTATTTAATTATTTTACATACGAGTAGGTATATGCATTTAAATTCAAATAAATTGAGGTAGGGTAAATCGCCAGTAATTGGAATTCATTTTCAGTATAACGTAGCCTGTTATTGAAAGGTGACCAGCTGCTGGCCATTTACCCTATAAATATGTTATTATTTAAAACAGTAATCTATGTTTTTTTAAAACTTGTATTGTGAAATAAACATGCCACCATTTAGATTTGCAAATGCGTTTTGCATTTTTTGCAAATGATTTAGCAGTTGGATCGTAGCCTTCCCAGAACATAACTATTGAGTCTATCTTGTAAATATCAAAACACCTGTGAATATCAAAACAGATTTTAGGTCTGACGATGCCCCAAATGGTTAAGCAAATATCAAGGTCAGGTACTGAAGGTACTCAAGATCAAACCACACATTAAACTACTAATTAAACTACTAATACCACACAATTCTAATTAGTAATGCACTATTTTTATTACGTACATTAAGTTTGAAATAAAAATCGTTCAATTTTAACTGTAATGAAATTTATGATAAATACTACTACCAAAGTATGGTTCAATAATATGAACCAAAACTATCAAGGATCACTTTTACGATACAATAGCATTTTATATTTCCCGTAAAAGTAAATAGCTTTTGTAGAACTTCAGGACATTTGTAGCTCTCAACTGGGGTTTTACTTGTATGGACATTTGGCAACGATTCTTAATAAAAATTGTACTTACCCTCTTCAACTTAATATTACAAGTTCTTGAAGATATTTGAATGGTTGTTACTCGATTCCGCAATAACAGCTGAACAGATTGACTTGAAACTTGGCGTACAGATAGGCAAAGATCTAAATTAAGACATAGAGGCTACTTGATATCCTGCACTTGCGTTCCCGTTGGATCTTACGCAGACGAGGTCGCGGCCAGAAGCTAGTACTTTATACATATACACCGCGTAACATGAGGAAACCGAATAATATTGCCAGAGTTATCCTGGCCATATTTAGAGACTAAGATGTCCAATAAACCTTTTAGAAATTCACCTCGTTTCGGTGTTACAACCCATTACAAAAAAAAACATAATTTGATTATAACTCAGCACCGTGCACCGCACCGTTCGGTTTCTTTAGGGCAATTTGACCACTATTGAACTCATTGTTTGTTTTTAGGTATAGTTTTTTCAATAAAATGTATTTTTTATGTCAAAAAACGGAACAACAAGTTTTTTTTTTTTATTGCCGGGGTTCACTAAAAGTTATATGATATTTTTCACTTCTTTTGGTTCCAGGAATACGCTGTAAAATTATTCGGTTTCCTCATGTTACACAGTGTATAGAACATGTTTGAACTGTACTATGATTTTGAGGCTAGATGAGAGAATCGGTAAACTACTATTTGATTATTAATTTATTACCCATATCCGTCGCGCTCGTCCTAATACACTTACTTATATTTACTTGTCATCTGACATAATTTATAGATGTTTTGAACGAGACTTAAAGCACAACCTAATTCTGTGTTTGATACCTTTGAACACTTTCGTTGCAAAACTTTCTTGAACTTACAGTTTATTTCTGTTTCTGTTCAGTTCAGTTTAATTCTCTCAGAACTTTTGGAGAACAGTTTCGGGCGTTACGCCCGGTACTTTCCGCTGTTATTCGTATTGCAGTGATGGCGCAATCATGGCATAAAGTTGTGCACAAAGTAATGGCGAACATCGCATCTTCCATGTTTTCTTTTGTTATTATAGCATCTACATCGTTGTTATTTGTTGCAATATAAGTATAAAATATAACTCATAGAGCTTCAAAGAAAAGAGTTTTGTAAAATGTTGTTGGCATTTAAACGACTTTTTTCGCGGACGTAGGAATATAAATTAAATTGGTATTGCAAATTGAAAAGTTATTTGCAGTCACTCTTGAAGATTATGAAAGGCAGGTATTAACAATTGATTACATTGAGTAATGCTTAACGATATGAAAGGCCTATTATTTTCTAACAACAAAAGGAAAAAATAACAACAATGTCAATAATCCATTTCTTAATTATAAAAAGGGAATTGAACTGTCTGCCTCGCCTTCGCACAAAAGACGACGAACATTGTTGAAAAAGCAACACCAAACGCTTTGTTGATTTATATTTTAACAAATTAATGTGGTACACAGAAATAGGTTACATGAATATTTGCCCTTATATAAATATGAAATATTATAAGAATTGCTGTAATGAAATACTAGAAAGGTATTGAGATAGATAGCTATTGTCGTTCTAATTAGGTAAATAAAATTTTGTTAAGTGCTTTAGAAACGTATTTTCCGTGTCGCAAAGAAGAATTGTGGAACGTGTGCGAAATACACATCAAAAGAACAGGACGCATGTTTACGAATATTCTATCCAGAGAGAAGCAAATAGGGTAAAGGTATTGTATGTAGTTGGCGGCGTGAATGTGACATTGTTCTTCCATTTTGGAGTTGCCAGGCGCACACAAAATCCGATTCCACCCCGTTTACCCAACTATCTAGTGACTCAATGTTACTTTATAAGCGTATATATATAGACGTCTTTATACCGGTAAATATTAACATCCTCCTCTAGTGTTCGTAGTAAATATATATTTTTTGCTTAGTTTAGCCTAGGTCGCAGTATATTAGATTGCCTCCCAAACCTTATATCGTTCAGCAAATTAGTTTAGACTTAACTGAAGTTTATTTGAAAGGATCCATCATTTTTATTTTATCATCAATTAACAGTGAATACTGTTAATTGCACCAGAGTGAAAAACATTTTTTTTTACACCATATGGTGCTGGAGGATGCTGTAGTCACTATATTTCTGACAAGTTATATCTTACATGATTCTGCTAGCCTAATATGGTTATTATCATTTATCACAATATCCATCACGCTTCAATGTGCGAAAGTGAAAAATAGCGCGATAGACGAGACGATGAAATGGCAACCCTGCTATTATGGTGTCATCTTTCCGTACTTTTTTATTTCGCTCTATACTGAAAGTCGTTTTCTGATTAATACGTTACATCCGATATCTTATAGTAATTCTCATTTCATATATGAATAATAAGGATTTTTCTTTACCATTTAATTGTAGCTTTATCTGAATTGCTCCAATGCTCCAATTAATTAGGCATTTGCAGGCAAAAAAATAAAAATCACGCGGGCGATCTCCTGAGGACAAAATGAAAGGTACTCACATTCGTCGTGATCTTTGGCGGTGACAGTGAGTACGGTGTGCTGGATGTCTTCATTTTCGTCCACCTCCGCCTCGTATAGCTCCTTGTCGAAGTACGGCGGGTTGTCATTCTTATCAGCGATGCCGATCCGGATGAACTTAGTCACTGGAAACAAAAGACAATGTTAATTAAACGAAAAAATGTACAACATGTTGTACAATTTAACTAGTCTGATATAAAACATTTTAGTTGTTTTGTTTATTTCTCTCCGCAGGTCAATAGATAACGCTTGTGTGCATATAAGTTGTTCTTTTGACTCATTATTAAACAAATTTTTGAACTAAAACTTTCTTATTATTAAACTAAAAATATTATGATGGTCGTAAGCATTGAAAACGCTTAACGTTTTGATGTTTGTTTAAAGATAATTAAAAGTTATAATTGCGCATTCAGACTAAGTATTTATTCCTAACTGATTAAGTATTAAGTATGACAATGAAAATATAAAAACGTATATCATAATTCTATATATGTTAAGAACATTGGTAGATTCCATTTTATCTGTTACAGATGACGCTAGTAATTTTATAAAGGTATATTTTTCCATCTGGAAAGTGGTTTTGCCCGAAATAATTTTATATGTGAATTTGACGTAAAAGCATTTCTTCCAACAACCATCTTTAGAATATAACGCTCAAATAAAGCCAGCCTAGCGGAAACCTTCATTCATATTAGGAAATTTGCAATCATAACAATGTAAACTGCTTGTAACGACTTTTTCACGTTTCATCGATCTCCATTTTTTTGTTAAGTGCTTTTCTAAGAGCAACCCTTAATTGGACGATATAAAATGAGTTCTAATCAGTTCTACAGAAGAAAAAGAAATCTAGAAGGAAATTGCTTTCATTTGAGGCACATTCTAACAATGATAAATTAGAGCCCCGCTGAGCGAAATGTCCGGCGGCTTTATTAGCAAACATTACTGACGCTTCCAAGGGTATTTCATCTTGAATACGATAATATGGACCATAAGGCTTTGGTAATAGGTTTGTTGGATGTTAATAGATTTACTGAGGCGCGATTTTAGGCCCGCCCCGGCTTCCTCCACGATATCAAACTACAGACTTTTCTTAAAGCGGTTTACTCAAACGGCAAACTACTACCCCCAAGATGATATAAGTCATATTTGGGGGAGGCCTATGTCCAAACTTATTCTTACAGCTGAAATGATGATGATAATTTGAAGGTTACCAAATTACGGTAAGGTATTCAAAGTAACCAATTCTATACGAAAGTTTGGCTTGGAATAAGTTAATCGTTACATTCAAGCTTGACAAATGTAATTGTCGGCAGTACGCGTACGTAGACATATTGTTAAAGGTTAAAAACCATAACCATATCGATAAACTGAAGACATGTTACTTCAAGCGGTTATTTTTTTTTTGTCCGAAATTATGATTGGTTCTATTCTAAATGAATGTAAATTTCAAATTCCTTGCGTTAATAATTCAATAGCCCATTAGAATATCAAATCCTTGTTTTATGGCACATTCATAAACGTTTCGGGTGAGTGAGTGAAATAAAAACGAAGTACCATTTTCAATACTCGTTGCATTAGGTATAAGATGATTTAAGTGTTGGGAGCATGATTAAATCAGTTTTAAGAGTTTCCGTATCTTTAAAAGAAGTTTCCGTCATAAAATTTGAAAGTTCAGCTGAATTGGACGACCATAAAAACTAATCAGCGACGTAAAGAGCGGTCTAACGACGCCGCGGGCGACTTTTTGCAAGTAAACACGCGAGGGGAGGCTCGCTCTGGACTTCGCTGAATTATTTTGTTACGAAACTGCGTCAACTCCCGTAAAAAATGATGCTAACGTTTCACAAGCCAACAAGTCGCCGCAGCGATCGATGCGGACACAAGTGCGCTAAAATTTTTAAATTCTTACACAAGCCACGCGATACATAAAACGGTTGCTTCATATATACAGGTGACTTTAGTCACGTATTACAGCTGATAACTGATTATAATGAGGGTTCTACAATGACCGATTAGTTGTTTTATTGAAATACTAGCTCAACCCATGTGTTAATCCAGGGTATCAAGTAACTCCATGCCAAATTTTATTAAAATCTCTCCAGCCGTTTAGACGTGAAGAAGTAACAAACATACATACTCACACACACACAAACTTTCGCCTTTATAATATTAGTATAGATATTGTAGAGAACCTGTATTTATATCATAGCTAGCAACACCCCTGTTACACGCGGGTCACATGTAAGTATTATTTATAAGACATACCTATATCTATTTAAGAAATTTTAAAGATATATTCCTGCACAAACGGTGGGAAGTGACTTTGTTCCATATTATGTACAGAGTTATGTAAGTAGGTAAATAAATATATGTATGTATGTATTAATCAATATGCTGATTGTTTGATCTGCTTCAAACATGACGATAGTGCGGTCACGAGCCCTTTCGCGGTTTCTCTAAATAAGATTGGCTAAGTAAGCCACATGAGAGTATTTGAGAGTCACCAACAGCGACAGACTAAACCATCGCTAAACGTTAATCATTGCAAGAAAACTGTACAAGCTTAGTTTACTAACGTAATTAAGTATAGGATCTATTTTTTTTTATTGTTGTCATTCATATCGTATCATTGTTACTTAAAACCGTTGTTATGTTTGATTATTGGGCGTTTTCAAAAAATTGTGCACCCAATTAGTGAAAATTGTTAAGAAAATTTTAATCACTGTCAGTTTCGTGACGACAATTAAGCATTAAATATCGATAAAAGCTTGGTTTTGATGTTCGTTTAATAAACTTCAATAGATATTACAATATAATAGAAGACAAAAAGTCGATCTTCATAAAGATTTCATGCTTAATTGTCGTCACGAAACTGACAGTGATTTAACTTTTTTTTACATCTTTCGCTAATTGGGTGTACCAAATTTTGAAAACTCCATATTACATAATAGATAGATAAACACATAACGCTTTATCAACAAAAAATTAAAGAAAGTTACAATTCTAATTTATTAATTCAATTACAATTAATTAACAATACATAGAAAAATAATTGGAATATATAAGCGCGGCATATTTCGGAAAATCAAAATAACATTGGCGATTAATCAAAACTATATGTATATCTGTGAAATATTAGTACGTCTGAGAAACGAGTAGGTATGAAAAAAAAATCAGTAATGATTTATATTTTATTTATTGAGTTTTTCGTTGTAGTTAATGTGATATTAATCCAATGAAATATGGACACATACGAGTAAGACTATAGATTGCAGAGTCTTCACGGCGTTCGTCCTAATAGTACTCCCCAATGAGCAGGAAACCCTAAAAATAATTTAGATTTACAAGAAAACGTAACAGGCCTTACTAGCGTGTTAATCAAACATTCCACATGCTATCGACAAAAGCATACCAAGACACTTCATACTAGAAAAGAATTTGCTCTACATCGGAAACCTATACAGACATTCCCTTTATTTAACGTCAGCATTAACAATTCCCTGTGAGTAAAATACCAACCTCTAATATTCCCTGAGTGCGAATAAAACAAAGCATTTTGTCTGTGAGCAAATGTGCTAGAATCGAATCTTCGGGACACATTCACATAGCCGGAGTGGTGGCCGATAATGAAATTCTTTATCAAGAGGTGCACCGACTAGAGTGTCGCGACGTGCCTTCGCGTCGCCTACGGCGGGAGCGGATGCCGCCAGATCTAAGGCTTTCACGTAAGCTGGATCAAGCCAATGCAACACCTTCCTTATTTCTGGAGCCACGGCCAAAAGAAGACTCAGGATGCTGACGATCTGATATATGTAACTATTCAAATCTTTAGCTCTTAATCCTTATTTTAGTTTTATTGTTCTTACTTTAATGTTATATTAAATGATATTGTTATTTTATAAATATATATTATTTATGTATTCAGAAGATCTAGCCAAAGAAATCGATAGTATTCTGAGGCACAATTAAATGTTATGACGTAAATTTCTGAGCTGAATCTTGACTTTTATTATCATGAAATCATTTTTCAGTTTCACAGATGTATTAATTATGCTAATTCCTCGGTATTCTTGATATGATATGGTCTTTCCTGTCTATAGGAATATATCTATCGTATATTTCAGCATATATAGTCTTGAAACGGGTATTGTTGTCAATCCTTCGTGTGGATAGAGTGCACGGGAACCATTCATTTACACATCGATTCCAGTTTCAATTACACTAGGTACGAAGTGTGCGTTTTTGCCAGGTTTCCGAACATTTCAACGTTTTGCTTTTTGCGTTAAACGGTCTGTATCGTAATGGTCTCGGAAACAATAAAATACGAGAATTGTAGTGTTTCGAGCTCGCTTAAATTTGAAATAAAAACTTAAAATTCACTCCCTTAAACGTCACATTGATCAATTTGCTAAAATGACTAAATATACATTTGTTGAGCAATATGATTAATACAGATTAATTCATGTATTTCTTGTAGACATTGCGAAAGTTAAGGGTTTTAAAGCCAAATATTTAATTTAATGAATATCAACATAAACCGCTCTCCCTTTTACGTAACATTATACCACAAAAACATAAACTGTAAACATAAGCCGTTAACTATTCACCGCAGAAAAGACGCTTTCTGTTTTCATCAATTTGTATGACTCATATATCTAAATAGGAGCTATTTGTAATGAATATAAATAGTATACAAGGAGAAATATGTGGGCAGAGGGCACCGAACAGGACGGGACACGTCCCGTGTGGTGGCTGCTCTCGGCGCAACTTCCGCCGGTCACGAAGTTTTAATGGCCGAGTGTAAAATTTCCTAATTGGATTGATTGACGAGGTGTGTATTGCCAGTTTGTGACTGGATAAACTCTGCCAACAAAGTTTGTGCGTAACTTATCAAATAGTGTTAAATAGCGACAATAATATAAAACTGGTTACTCGTATTCTAATACAAGGTAGGAACGAGTAACTCGACAGATTTCATAGTAGTGCATAGCTTTTCTGGGACTCGCTTATTTTTAGTAATACTTATATATTGTGACTAACACCGAATTGCATTGTTGAGCAAGGTTTTACATAAATTAAATTTAAGAAAAAATGCACTAATTAATTGACAGTTTATCATCCACTTTTAGGTGCAAAAACATTTAAAATATTGAAAGATTTTTTTTAATTATATTTCCTTTTTAGCCTCAGAATCTGCAGTTAAAATCTTCGTTAAAATCAATTGTTAATCAAGATGACGTCCTTTATAAACGTTAAAAGCCCCTAAAGTATACTCGTATACGTACCTTTGCACGACAGTGTATTTAAAAAAAAATGTATGACGAGACTATAAGGTGAAGAGATGATGAGATTTGCAGCAGAACAAAAAAAACGGTGTTTTATATATCCTTTTTTTTAAACCTAGAGACTTGGAATGCTAAATAAAACACTCAATTACTTAAATACGCGGCGCTTACATTTGCCAAGAAAACTCTTGCGAGTAGGTTTTTTGTGAGACATGTACGATTTACATAATGCTCAGTGGTTTGGATATATAAAATATGAACTGCATGCGTTTTACACATACCATATTTCATTTTAAATTTGCCTCGTTAAACGGTATTCGCACAGATGAAGAATAGGTATAATATCACTTTATTACAGTGTTTATTAAATTCATACACTCGTATCTCATTTCATTACTACAAAATGTAACATAAATATGGTCTGTGGTAACAACAAAGTTGTAGTTGAACGTTAGAAATCGTATGTTGATTTCCCCACGGAGTCATGCGGTCTGAGTATGATTCCGGTTATCACCGACGTGTCGCAGGAGCGTTTCTCCCGAGTCCCTCCTCAAGCGTGCCGGCGGAGGCAAAGTTGTCCGACCTAAAGGTAAATGGGGAAATACGGCGTGTTTGGGATAAAAGCAAGAATAGTTTTTCCACCTCTCAATTTAGCTCGGAAAGTCCGTTTTTATTTTTAAAACCAGATAGCAAAATTGCGTTTCATTCACAAGTGATTAATGTTTTTTTACTGTTAGCCGGGTTGGATGTAATTTTAAATAATGATTTTGAATGATAAACTATTGATGCTAATAATTTGGAGTATTTTTTTATGTTTTTGAGTTAGTATTTTTCTCGCGGTAGTGAGGTATAACATTTTGTGTTTCACAATTTGGCATCTTTTGCTAGCACTCAATCATCTCAATGAGAGTGTAAACACTAACTTTGGTCCCATCTATAAACACATAACTATTGAATTGAATGAGCCCGCTCTGTGGTCATAATACAATATGGTAACTATCGGTCTGTTCCTATTCTGTAATAGCTAAAATATTTCAGTGATTTTGCAGAATTTTAGGCGAGTTAAACTTAGACGAATTGTTTCAGAAGGATCAAAATCAATACATAAAGTTTCATCCTAATGCCTTGAGTTGTTTCAACGTGATTGAGTCCAAAACAAACAGGATAAGGAAACTTTTACAAATCAGAGAGATAGCAAACGTGAACTAAGTCCCCGTAACGATTGCCAAAAGTTTGACAATTCAACTTGTTTTAAATGCCTACTACAGCTTTGAAAGAAAAATAAAAGTATCTGCGTTTTCAATATTTTTATGAAGAAAAATTCAATCAGCAAAAATATTTCACAAGAAGAAAGCAATCGAATAATATTGTGACGTGCGCAAAGGATGACGAATGTTAAAGAATATTGGCGAACGAAGGAATCAGTCGAGAAGAGGCCCAAAACGGCGGTATCAAATACACGAGCGGGGTACTCATAGGTAATAAACAAATATCAGAAGTATTCCGAAAGAATTTGGAGACACAATTTTATTTCGATTCAATTTTGAAATAAGCACGGGAACATGGTACTGTATTAATTTATTCATTTAGGTGTATAACGTTAGTTAGCCCTTCTGTATTCTGTTGTTATTTTATCTTTGTAGCAGAGGAGAATTATTTTCCTAGTAAGTCAATAATGATAACGAAAATTGATTAAGGATGAAGTATTTGATATAAGATGTGATTCAGTTGGCATGTTCAAGACGTAGCATATAATTGCATATCAAATTATGTTGTATGGTAACTTCGCACTCCTCTTAAGCGCTTCTTAATGTGGTGTACGTGTAGTATATCTAAGGTCACTCCAAAGTGTATGTAGTTTTATTGCTTGTGACCACAAACACCATCAGTTGGAAAGTAGAATAAACAACGGCAAGGTAGTGCGAGAAGAGCACTGCACACTAGACGGGCCGGACAAAAACGCGGCACGCGGTCTCGTGCCGGCGACGGGCCCTTGACACGCTTTCGTAATGATAGCTTGCTAAATACCATTTATTAGAGCCCTCGCATGCTATTACCGCCAATGACCCTTCATTATATACGTACTTTATCATAATTACATGGCTTAAAGTAATTTCCAGCGTAAAAACACAAAGGGGTTCATGTTTTTCACCTACTACACCTATAACATACTATTTGAACGTTAAGACTTAGTCATATGTACAGTACAGTACAAATGTATACGTTTCTACTTTGAAATAAGGTGTAAACTAGTAGACATACGTATGTACACAAAGTTAATCTTATACAGCAAAAGTAAATTAAAAAGTCTGCAGCGGTTTGATCAAATTTTAATTATAATAATATAAATATTTCGGGACAATCTTACACAAATCGACTTAGTCCTACGGTAAGCTCAGTAAGGCTTGTGTTGTAGGTACTAGATGACGATATATATAATAAATAGATACATATACATACTTAAATACATAGAAAAGGCCTAACCGGTCATCATGCCATTAAATAAAGATGCCATATAAACTCATATCCAAACATTATACATAATTTTATGAATAACTTTATTTCAAATGTTTAAACGATAGTATTAATAGCAATCCGTAATAAACGGGAGATAATAGCAATACAAACATGGAAAGAAAAAAAAAATCATACCTGAATGCACTAACTTTTCTATCATACTGGTGAAGAAAGGGAAATATATCTAGCGAAATAAATGTTAAATACGATGAATTTAAACTACAAAAATTGGCTGGTTAAGTATCGTAAGTACAAATCCCAAGCATTCAGCCAACATAAAAAACTGAAAACATAAAATGACTGTTATTTTTTTTTATTTGATTGAGTTACATATTTATACGAAATTACAGCTCTCAAATATTACTACTAGCAAATATTATTAGTGTTCACTGTCAGTCACAGTGCATAACCGAAGACAAACATAAAGACAAGGCGAAACTGTAAGGGTTCCTATTTGAATATGGAATTATAAAAAGTGTGAATGGCATGACCCGATTTTTAAGTTAAACGCTTGTAGGTACGACGCTTGATTCTGAACAAATATTTTACTTTTTAACTATGTAGAACAACTTTTGCTGGTTACTGAACCAGCAAAAGTTGCTAAACGGGCGAGTCGTGCAAAATGGGCTTGACACGATTTTATTGTCAAGAGAATAAGAGCGAGTAATGATCATTCTGAAGTCTGAACCTAGCCCGCTTAGCAACTCCTGCTGTTGACTGTACCTTTAACCTAAATTTGTGAATAGGTAATAAGAACCTAATATTACCTTTCATAAAACTTCTATGACTTGAAAAATAATAATATGCTAGTTGTAATCCATAAATATCGTGATAAAATAAGCACTCAAGAGGCATACGGGGATTGCGTAGCTGACATATGTTACAGCATATTCGTACGGCCAGATTACTGTTATCTTTGAGCCCGTCGTAATCAAGTCGAGCTTTGTCTTCGCACGAATTAATATATCCTGATTAAACAAAGGCGCTAGTAAAGAAAATATAATACGTACAGCTTCTGTGTCGGAGAAGAATTAATCTCTAGTTTATCCGGAAATGTTCGGAACATGTAATTTGTATTTCTTTGTATCATAGAAATCTGCAATCCTTATTACAAATATAGTTGTTATAAAACATAGGAGTAACCCTCATTTGGCATAAAAATGAATGTCAGAATTCGCTTGGCATAATTCATTATTTCGCAGAATGTGTTGTTTTCTGTCAATTTTAAGGCATCATTTTGTTAAATATATTAGGTTACGTTCGGTTTTATTTACACTAATATTATAAAGACGAAAGTTTGTGAGTGTTTGCTACTTCTTCACGTCTAAACGGCTGGCGAATTTAATAAAATGCTAGACAACAGTGAACCATAAAATTGCCAATTTGCAGTTAAAAGCGAATAGAAATATAAAGGTTATTCAATCTCCGATTTCGTATAGTAAGTATGTACTTTCAATATAAAGCCGTATGACATCGCGTTGGTCGGTTTATCTGTGATAGACTTACCGCAGTAGCCTAAAATTAAAAGAAGAGAGAAACGGGTTTCATGCTCCACCGAAATTTCCTGTAATATAATGCCGCAGAAATGGACAAACACACTTTACTTAAACACCGCTGAACGAAAAAACACCGCAACATTTCCTCAAAAATCATTTATATTACTAAAACGTCGGAGGCTCATCGGGATTAAACCTTTAAAAAGAATACAAAATATTTACTAACCGAAAAGGGAAATGGTAAGCTGTAACAAACCGGAAAATAATATACTTCCGAAATCTTCGGTTGATTGTGAAACAGATACGTTGGCTAAACCAACTCTCACGCACTTTGCAAACAACACCTACTCGTTAGTGGCAATTGTAGTGCGGTTGCTTCAATAGGACGCATTAGTTTAAGTGGGTTCGGTGGGTCGTGGATTGGCTGATTGTGTCGGGGCAGGAGGTTGTGTCGATTACAATGGCGAACATTTGTTGGTTGCCTGTGATTGAGTTACCATCTTATTCCGGCCCGCCGTTGTCTTGTAGACGCAGGTGCACTGGCTGCGCGACTGCAGCCAGTGCAACTTTGTATTAAAACCCACCAGCTTATAAAGTTTTCATGTGTACAATTCTGTTTATTCCGTAATTGCACGTGCAGGCATTTGATTTAACTATAAATAACGGTTTGCTTAAATAAAAAGGTAATGAAATTTAAATAAAATTTAAATCAATGAGGCAGATGTTCCGAACAAACCTTTTACCCTTGTCTCTTTTCATAACAGTAACTACCTAACTAACCACAGAACTTTTGGGTCAACGTAGCAAAGGAAATAAAATTAAATTTCTCTGTCTGGATCTATCGGGAAATATGTATAAGCAATCATTTATTCATTTTACATAGGTACTACATTTTCTTTCGAATACCTAAAATTTTAGAGACTATAAAAGAGTTAACAAAATACCGCGTGTCTCCGACATTGGGGCTTTAAATGTAAGGATCGATTTTGCTCACAAAACTGAGCAACTTGAAATCTACAACTTTTGAAAATAACTGGATTTCTAAAATAGCGCTTTGCGCTGTATAAAACAACAAGTTTTGTACAGCTCAAAGTATTGAAAAATACAGGCAATATATTGCATAATTATCGGATTTTTAAGTGTGAAAGACTAGGATGGAAGACGATGTCATTTGGTTCATTGGATGTCGTACATTGAAAATAGTATTTTGTTTGTTTTAAAATTATAGCATTAAACAACCTTTGTTCGACTTGTTTAGACTAACAGTAGCTCAATTTTATGAGCAAAATCGATTCTTACATTTAAGGCCCCAATGTCGGAGACACGCGGTATAATGAAACAATTTACATTTTTAATCTTACGATACCTCAGAACCTACCAGCTTTGGTCAGTGCTTACACGTATGTAACTATCTAACAGCCAATTTCGAATACGTGAAATCGTAGTCGGTATATTACTTAATATATACATACTCGTCTGATTACCTCTATTCTTCATATTTCCCAATTTTTGTCTTGTCTTTACCTTATTTTTATTGAACAGTATTATAAATAAAACCAGCACCAAGACGGTTGAGATACCGATAAGTATTTAAGGTAAATACATACATTAATAAAAGTTTTGGCACTTCCACCTCATGTGTAAATAATGTTTGACGATATGTTGAAAACTTTAGTTCAAAGTAATGTCATTTGGAAACTCAGCTGAATGAAATTCGTAATGATTTTAACTTCTACACGTAGCTAACCACCGAGATAATTTGCCAAGTTTCCGCTCAACGTCATAAACAAAGGAAACTCTGAATACTTTTTATTACATTTCAGAAGTTATTTACGTAAAAATTAAGTAAACTGGAGACAATAACGCTTCTCATTTAAAGAGTTAATTTCCTGTCTGTAATATGCCCCAAATGTCTTCGTTCGAAGAAGAGTTGCTTGTTTATTAGAGATTTTAAGCCCCTTCCGTGCAAGGCTACATTATGGCTATATTTTTGTAATATTTAGAGTGTATTTCAAAATAAGCTATGTGAGTTTCCGAGGAGTGAAGCGGAGATACCGATAATATCCGCAATAAATCTAGAGTGTTTTTTTCCTTATTAGGCAGTGCCTTAAATCGAAGTACTGCTTGAACTAGGCGTTAATAAATCTCCTAGTAATGAGGTCCCGAGTATGGTGGCGAGGTATAATGCGGACAATGGACTTGATAACAGAATCGTTAAACAATAACATTGTTACCTAGGCCTTTGCAAAATATTAGATACGTATACATTTATATAATATGCTTGAAATATAATATTAATGGATCTATTGATAAGTTACGGACTAGAATACAACAGCCATATTGTTCAGCATTGTCGGGGAATGTTCGATTGTATGGAAACTACAATGAACATAGGTAGCAGATTTCGAAATAAAGAAGCCTTTGCTATTCCTTATGGAGTTTACTTGTACTTATAATATACGTATATACTGACATAACTCACATAATAGATACTTTCAGTACCTACAGTATAAGTACCTATATGTTCTCAGCTACAAATGTGCACTCCGATATATATTGGGAGTTGGTGTCGGAAACTTTGTTCCTTACTGGCAGTTTGGATAGTAAGCAGAGGGTGTCGTAGCTGTTGTTTGAGAGACCTTTATTTCCAGATTCTAATTAATTATTTAGGTAATAAATAAAAGGTTTATTTTTTGTAACTTACCTAAATAAGTACTATTCGTTAAAACCCAAAAGATCTTTAAGGGGTCCACCATATCCGCGTGCTAGCGGCACCGGAGGTTTTTTACCACATGGCACACGCTATGGACGCTAATTAGAATTTAGCCACATTGACCACACAAATCACTACACTCGTGTGTGAAATTTATATAACTATATTGACTTCTCACATGACGGTTTATTTTTGTTTTCGGTGGATGATACTACAGCTAAAGGTATAAGGGGGACGAGAGACGCGCGCGATACGGCCAGTTCTGGGGCGGGCAGAAGCGAACTGGCGGCAGTAGGTACAGCCCACCCCTACGTCCCCGCCTAGCCGCCAATGTTTCGAGCTTGGGAAACCCTTTCTGGAGCAAAATATCTCCTACAATGATGAATATACAGCACAATCATAAACCGCAATGGCAAGATAAACATAGACAAAGTGAATATTATATAATACGATTTGGAAAAATGGTAAGTGTTATCAAAATCATAATTTAAGCAAACATGTAGATAACTTCTATTGATGCATTATGATGATTAGACACATGCATTGATAGGAATTCAGTTCATGTGTCTCAACTTACTAAATGAAAAACACTTTAAAGTATGGATAGTTGTTAAAAACTACCCTCATCAAACGAGTGAAAAGATAAAAGCCATTAGGTAATTAATTAAAACCTGCAATGCCAATTTAACCCAATTACACACTTTTATTTATATATAAAACTCATCATTTAATGATGTCGTGGTGTATTTGAATAAACCTGTTTTTCGTTTGAACACTTCATAAAAATTATAACCAGCCCTAAATCAAAAAAAACTTATACCATACACTGTAACATTTTGCCAAAATAAGATGTAAGTAGGTACCAATGTTAATTTGTTTGCATAATAGTCGTATAAGATAAATAAAAACTTAGATATTATTAAGAATGTTATATTAAAAAAATAAACCAGCCATTAAACACTTTAGCGTCT
This sequence comes from Grapholita molesta, assembly GCA_022674325.2. Classification (NCBI taxonomy): domain Eukaryota; kingdom Metazoa; phylum Arthropoda; class Insecta; order Lepidoptera; family Tortricidae; genus Grapholita; species Grapholita molesta. The sequence continues at coordinate 11,764,804 of CP053124.2, read as the reverse complement.
AGATATCAATTACAAATATTTATTTTTGTTATAAGGTCTAAGTATCACCAGAAACTTAAAAGGGTAAATACAAAATATCTTATTAAATATTGTTTGCAAACGTAGAATTGAAATATTATGATATAATCTTATAAACCACAAACGAAACGTTAAAACATTTTATACAAATTTAGGCAATTGATGAGAAATATTAACAAGATGCGGTCATAAAATGTAAAGGCTTTTCTATGCCGAAGAGCAAGGTTGTCAAGTAATTTCATTTCAGTCTAATTTATTCAAGGGTTTTTTAACAAACGACAAAACTTAAGCTCTACCACTTAAATAGCAGCATAATGAAATACTCTCAAACCACCTACTTTATAATTAATGACTGTGTAGAAAGGACAACCGATTGCGTATTATAATATATATTTTACGAATAATTTCCACAAATAAACAAGTTAAAATAAATTCAAGCACGCTTGAGTTAAGTTGTAAGTACTTGTTGTTGCCTTACAAGAATACCATGTATAAGAACAAAAGTATAAGGCGATTAAATTTTGTAACTTACGTACTAAGTTAATATTACAGGTTGCTATGTGGCATTTCCAGAAAATTTTAAGCGTTACTGTGCGGGAATTATGTTTCTAATAAATACTTAGTCGCTAATATAAATATATAGGCTCTTGGAGACCATTTTAGTAAACATTATGGCAAAAGCGACATTAGCTTCGTTCGTATATAAATATAACCGTTCATACATAATTTATACACAAGACGTATAGGTGGAAAACTTAGCTAAAGCACCTGGCCTATGTCAGTGATCTAAATTCAAATTTTGACGTAAGTTTCATATTGATTTTCTGCACAACTATATAGACTAGGTTCGTTCTTCATTCATTTTAGATTTTCATCTAAGTATAGAAGTTTATTGTTTAGTGTCAAATGCCAAAGAGAAAAATGAAATTTGACATTATAAAATAAAGAGCCATATTAATAAAGATAAAAATGTCACTAATTTAATACAATAATTCGGCGGTCGATTGCCGTCGTGTTTCGATATAGATCCAAGTTTGTCCGATAGAAACTCATTTGTACTACATTTGTATGCACTCTTTTTATGTAATTTTAGCTGTCCATTTTCATAACATTTCGAATGACTTTCACAACAGCTCTAAGAGGTGATTAATTTGATTATAATTTATATATATTTTTTTAACATTCTGTCAAGTCACATTAACGAATGAGGAATCGGAGCAAATATTTAAGAACACTTAAATGCTCTATTGATTTGTTTATTCTGATTGTAACGATATTTATGATCAAGTAACGATGCAAAAGACTGAACACTGGTTCCCGGCTGGCCCTACTCTCTACCATCAGGAAATCCGTCTGCTCGTTTGCCACCTTTTGTCATAAAAAAAATAATCAAATGTTGTTCAACACTGATTGTAACTTTTTACTGTTTTTACATATTATTATAGGTAAAATGAGACATAACCTCGTATTCGGAGGGTACAAACATTTTTTTTCAGGCGGCACTTCCGAAATTGTTTCAATTGACCCAAGTATAAAACACTGTTATATGGTCTTCTAACAAAATTATGAATCGTATACAGGTCACACGTTTGAACTAGGTATCTCAGTACCATTTATTCAACAATATTTTTAATAATGGCTCTAAGTAGAGTATAAATTCTAGTTGATGTATTATATAAAAGCAACATTATATAAATTTGCATTTATTAGGTACTCTTAAACACGACTCATTTTGCATTAATGCGATGTCAATTACCTACTTTAATGAATAACAATTAATCATTAAAATATTGACGCTACAAAATATGGACTGAAAGGAATAAAATGAATTTGAATAGGGCAACGGCGGGGGTGATTTAAAGCTATCAGTATAATTAATTTGCACCTTTCCGAGGAGAGGCTCGTCGATTAAGTCCGCGCCGATCGAACCGCTTACTGGCAATGTATAGACGCGGGAATCTGATAAGATTGCTATTACTCAATGAATGAGTTCCGTCTATTGCGACGTTCCATTACCGCCAACCGACGCTTCCTTTAAACAAAGATATACTAAAACTGGCAACAAGATGGCTGCGCTTTATTGTGCGGTATATGCAACTAAAATTACCTGCTTAAATTGGGTTAGGTTCGTGAAAAAAATGAAATATATCTTACAGTTTAGATTAATTTACATGGTTGAAAATAAAAGGCTGCGCCAACACTATCCCTACGCCTGTCTGCATACAAAACGATTAATTAACAAAGTCAACAAAATTTTCGTAAACGCAGAGAATACAAACAGCAAGCTGCGAGATGATTATGAACAGAAGAAAATCGCTTGGCCCGAAATGAAATATTTGTTTTTCTTATTCTGCTTTAGATACATCCACCTACCGGTACACATTTTTCAATGGGAAATGGTGTTTTAAGCTACTTTAGCAGTTTATCTTATTTATTATGTCCGGGAATAGATTTTAATAAGAAAATTCTGGTTAAAACTTGTAATAAAACATTAATTAAAATAACAAAAAACAATATTGTTATGGCACGCGATGGTCGCGATGTGTCCGTGTTGGCTAGTATTGTTGAATTTGACAGTTATTCTCTATCAAAACGATGTAGTGTTATACGTTCCGTTTCGCGTGAACATACTTATTATATTTATAAGTAATAATTATCGAAAATTTAGGTCTCCCCTTCAAAATGTAAAACTGCTACATTTTAATTAGAATGAACCGTTTTATACCAAGGAATAAAATTTAAAACGACGAAGTTTAAGGATAGTTACATTTTACACCAAACACTAAAAATAACTCACAAAGTAAAAATACCAATTATAATTTCCTATCCTCGCACAACGTATCAGCATTGATATAACGAGGAAATACTGCCAGCATCTTTGGTACAATGGGTCTTTTTTAGATTCAATCTACATTACTGAAGTAGTTATTGTTATGTTATTGCAATTTTAATTAAATGTTATTTGAGTTTCGGTATTGCAAACTACACGTATAAGCTGCTGACTGTGTGTTTAAACTCAACTATAATATAAATGTATATGTATGTGTAAGTATGTATATGTATCAATATTACCTAAATATATATAAAGTATTTGTATAATAATTATCGTACTATTTTTGGTACAACTTTGGGAAACATTGCGTTATATTTTTATAAGTTTTAATTTTAATTGTGAGAAGCACCGCCTACGACCTTTTCTGTTTTTCCCTAAGGTTAAATAGTGGAGAATGCCTTATGGTATTAAGTTCTCCTTTTGTACAAAAAGTTTTCTGTTGTGCAATAAAGATTTTATAAATACAATAAACATAAATAAAAATTATTTCAACATTTATGTAAATATACAAACATTTCTAAATATCAATACAGGGATATGTTTGTTATTTATATTATATTACATAGCCAGTTATAGATACATATATATGCGCAAGTAACTATAGTCTAGTATAGTAAGGAAATAAGGTATGACCATTATCCAATAAACGTTCTACATAAACAGTATACTTTTTTTTTTAACTTATTAACACCCTTTCTTACTAACAAATACTATTGGTATAAAGTTGCTCACAGAAGGTAGTTATTAGTAATTGGAAACCGAGTTGAGATATTTAGTTCTTGAAACTAAGAACTGGATAAAAATCAAATCAGAAAAGCGTAGTAAGTGTGTACGTGTTTATAATTATTTCAGTTACTTCGCAAACACGGTGCCTACATACAACAGTGCCGATGTCTGGAATAGCTGAATAAAACATAGACAGTACATACATGTATCAGCTTGAAATCGTATACATTTTTCAACGACCTCAAAGAACGTTCTCGAATCCATATGTATGGTATGTTTGAGTTTAATTGTAAATTGTATTTCAACGGGTAGGATTCGTATTACTTCGTTAAATACAAATGTAAGAATTTTAGTGACACCTATAGGAAATTTTATGTATATATATGTATACGGGCTTCATGAAGTTAGTCTTTAGAGTTCTTTCCAAAGTCTTTATAGTTGTTTCAGCTTGTTCTTGCGAGTTTAAAATTTCAAGACAGCGAATGAAACCAAGTTTTTTTTCTTCCGCCTCCGCGTTCCGGCGCGCATTAACGGCTGTAAACTATCCTGCAGACGGAAAACAGCAAACATGCTTAAGCAACGAACTTACACTACAATTATGAATAAAGAATGCAAGAATATCAACAATTCTCTTTTGGTACTAACAGTACGCCAAACTTATTAAGTAACTGAAAAATAACTACGCTCGATTCTGTTAATTTCTTCAAATAATTATTTAATTTCTTCTATTAAGACAAACTTAATTACCAACAAGACATTATTAATTTATAAGCATAGTGTGATGTTTATTATCCTACACTAGCTTTTGCCCGCGACTTCGCACGCGCAGAAGAATACCTGTAACCGGGAAAAATTATTATTGTTGGTTTCTTGTACTTAAATAAGGAGTTTAAACACAACCTTTAAAGTGTCTTAGTTGACATTTGACTACATCTCCGTACAAACCTTTAACCCCCTTGTCTAAAAAGTTAAAAAAAAACGCTGAAATTACTTTTCTTGTAGGTATTTGAATACACAAAATTTAAAGTCTCTCGCTTTAAATTTTACCCAATCCCCATAGTAACTTTCAACTCCGGTTTTACCCCCAAATTATATATATAGATGTGTATAGATTAAAAGCCCCGTGACATTTGTTCTACATTGTTGCTTAGTTTCCGCTCTCTAAGCAGCAACACGGCACTGTACAACTATTTAAATACTCATTCATGAAGTACGTAGAATGTTCAAAATATTAATTGTGCAATAAATTATTCCATAATCCGTAATATCCCTGCGTTATTACGTAAAAGAGATTTAAATAAACGTATTAAAATAACACGAAAACCTCAGATAGAAGGTAGGAATAAAAGTCCACCGGAAAATTCTTACTTTGTTTTTTACGTAAATATGATAATAAATCTTGTGAACTCGAGTACGATAATACGAGCTATGATAATATAAAAACAAGTCGCATTATAATATTAAGTAACCCGAGTTTGGTATGGTTTCTATATCGGTTTTATTGTTGGCGCGATATACTTTGTTCTTTTATTTATTAAATATACACAAAGTCAAAGGATAATCTGATGACACGTGGAAATTTGTGAGTGATTTAGGTTGTGTGTAGTGCGTAACAAATATATATATGTATATACTCATAAATCATAACCCTACTCGGGAATTCATATATTGTTAGTTTGAGGTTTTTTATTATGGTCACTTGGCAGAAACATTTAAAATTAATTCAATTCAAACCTTTAAACAATTTTCAGTCATTATTACTGATTGGTACAAACAAAATACTATTAAATGTGATAATTTATTAATGTAAAGTAAATACATTTACAAAGATTTTATTTACTTATCGTTACAATCGTGTATTTACAGTAAACAAACCTACAGAAGCCACTCATTATGAAAAGATGGATCAGTTTTGGAATATATTACTTATTCATATAATTATATTATGAATATACTTATTGGCGGGGCTTAAAATTAATTATTACCATTGTTTCATTGAAAACATAATAACTGATCATGATAACAATCGTTTCGTGATTATACGTATTGAAAAAATAATATAAATAATAAAATATTCTAAGTAGGTACTGGAAAACCTTTTATGTTTATTTCTATTGTTTACATCATTTCGTAATAAAATAAAGCATAGTTTGTTACAAAGTTAATGAAATCGCGTTGTTAGTCGACAGGTATTTCAATTTGCCCCAAATAAGCATCACGCAACTCATAATGAACAGAGGATAATTTTGGCAAATACATTGAATAAGTCTGTTGATCTACCAACATACATCCTCCTACAATATAATAATACTATAATATACAAGTCGCACGCTCTTACCGCTAGGTATTTGTATGTTACATATATCGTTGCCTGAGTACCCACAACACGAGCCTTCTTGAGCTTACCGTGGGGCTCGGTCAATTTGTGTAAGGATGTCCTGTAATATTTATTTATTTATAACAAGTGTGTGTGCAAGTAGAGAGGCCCTCTAAGTCATATATGTTGTACAAATAACGTCGTCTAATGTTGACCTACTCGGAAAGGACTCTTGTGCAGCGTCGAGGCGAGTAACTCTCTCCCATATTAGAAGTTCTGATTCCCTCATTTATAAAGACTACTAAGAACTTTTGACACTCCAGAAACTAATTAATTCCATAATGTCCCGACGTTGCGCCACGGCTTAAGAAGCCTAGGGTCTGCTCGACAATGTGATCGTAAGATTTGCCGGTCAAACTAAATCTTTTAAATTATTAATTCGAATACTGCCATCTAACCTTTCAAAGTAGGAGTGGGCTATAATGGTCCAGTGTCCACACGATATTTCCCATTACTAAAAATTTCGGGCTTAATTTTTTAAAATGGATTCGTGTCCGCATTAGACACCATATTCTGTTCTATAGAATGGATAACAAAATCATAACTTATATGCACAAGTTAATAACTACAAACAGTATTAATTGACACTACAGGTGACCAGAAGGCAACCCTAGTTATATTTTGCCTAGCGATTTAGCATTGCCATCCAACGAGGCAACGTGGCCAGCCTTCTGGGCAGTTTGAGATTTGGGAGATATTTTTTATTTGTTATTATTTCTTTGCAGCCAAATTTTTTTATGTGTATATTTCCTATCTACTCATTAATTTGTATGACTATAAATAAATAAAATAATCCTTATTTTTCTTGGTCACTAAATCACGCGTTAACACCTTCGCTGCGGTATGAAGTCGATTCGACCTCATACAAGTATGCTTATTTAGTTTACAATGTTTACTAATTGCCGCAACGCAGATGTTAACAACTGGACCGCTTACTAAATTAGAATATTTAAGAATACTTAACCGTTACATTAAGATATTTCTAATGTAACCTTCGCCGTTTTGAAAAATAAAACTTTTTTAATTCGAAATCAATATTCACAGTTAAGATAGGAGAACGTTTATCGGGTCCGCTAGTATTAAACAAAATAAAATCGAATATGAAGTCATCACCACCCTATTTCCGGGCTTCTCACCGTTCGTTCTTATCTATTTGGCGTAGGATTTTTTTATTTATGTTATTTTTTACGAACATGGATTAGAAAAGCTGTCGACTATATAATACTTCGAACAGAAACTCCGTAGTAACATATTACGTTGGAAACCCCATGTCCCATACGGAACTGACAGTATGAAAAAGTTGATTTAAGTTAATGTTGCGTTTGATAGACATGCGTAATAGTAGTGCCTCTTACAGAGTTATACAAAATATGAAGTTAATATTCTCTTGGCACATAGATATCGTAACATTCCAATACGCTTTGTAATAATTAAAAAACAGCAGTAATTAAGTGTAATATATGTAGGAGGTCCTTGCTGACTTTGTGATCCCTTCAACTTTTGTTTACAATTTTACCTTTTGAACGTTTTTCCTCCAAAAGAGAGTACCTAATATTATCTAAAACTGCAATGTTCTGCTGCCAAGTGCACTAGCACATCTAGCAATATGTTTAAGCTCTTATCGTAGTGTTATATTCTATTTAGTTTAAGCCTGTAACAAGACAAATACTGTAACATTTATTGAAATTAACACTGACCATTTAACCGAGTTAACAGCTCAACTTAAACATAGTCTCCGAACCTATGGCCCTCGCGCACACAACATAGACAATCAACAAATCTTATAGGGCAGACATACTCGTAATTCAAATAACTCTTTTAAACTCATAATACGCCACAATAGGAATTTAGCCGATATATGTCGTCGTTTTAAAACTACTATTTTTTTATGCTCTTTAATTTGAGTACAATTTCTTTCGGATCTAGCGTGCCCCTAAACGGACTTATTAATATGGGTGAGACATTATGCGTCATAACGCCGCTTTACTAGTGGAGCCACATACGAAGAGCTTAACGTAATATTTATTCCTAATTCAATGTGGCGTACAGGCCAACATCTCAGCTAATGAAGAATTTATTTGTCTGCAGCGAGCCATATCTGTGAGCAGCAATGTTGCTTTGACAGCGTCCCCCATGACCGTTTTAAGTGTCGTTGACGTGTACCTAGACTCAAGAAGACCCATGTGGGAAGTGGATTCGGCAATCATTGTACCGGTAGTTGTTTCTGCAAACGGTTTCATAGCGAAGAGTTTTGACGAACATTCTCAAGACTCTCGCTACGTAGTGGTTGAATCAAGGGTCATATTCAGAAGGCGGTAATTCTGGACACGGTGCGCATAGTCCGGCTCTTCTCTCTGGAGCCTTAACCACCGGCTGCCTGAGCCCTGCCCCGTTGCCGGGGGCACCCTAGGTTAGATTTTATAATGTTTTTATTGTTTTGATATGTTTTAAATGTTTTTTTATAATATACTTTTATAATTTTTTTATATAAAAGACCTAATTTATGACTCTTAATGAATAAAGGAAAAACCATATATATAAAAAAAACTTATGAATAATAATTTAATAACGCGGCAATGATGCGGAAGCTCGAACTGGCAGCTGCGAGCAGCGACGCCCAGCAAAGCAAACAGACGCTAATACGATCCTCTCACATTAAATTTAATTTTAAATTAACCTTTAAAATGAATACATAAAATCACAAAATTTATGACTTTATTTACAAGGATTTGGACGTTAATAAACCACATGGTAACACGTATACTTTTACTACCTACCCATTGTGTCTTGTGTAAAGAATTGCTATAGTAATTCAGTCGACTCAGACACCACCATGCGTACCGTGCCAAAATTACAGTTTTTAAAAACGGATTCCAATATTTTAGCTTTTTGCATTGCACTACTACATTTTATAAGTAAAATTATAGGTAATTTCTTTTGAGTTTTATTTTTTCTAATTCATTCTCTATTTTTTTTATTAAATTGAAAATATTATTAGTTGTAATCAATACATTCTATAAAACAAAATTGTCACCTTTCGGCAGTCTGTGGTCATCTTACTCACGTGGTCCCGGCATCCGTTATCCGCGGCTTGCCACGGCCCATGGGAGCCTTGGTCCGCTAGGCAGTTAATCCAAGGATTTGGCGTAGGCACTAGTTTTACGAAAGCGACTGCCATCTGATTTTTCAAGTCAGAGGTAACTAGACCTTATTGGAATTAGTCCGGTTTCCGAACGATGTCCACGCTTATATATTTTAAACTACGACAGGGAGATTAAAGACGAAGTCAATTTAAATGTATATACCTACATAATAATTATATCACACGTGCAAGTAAAATAAGCAATACCAATTATAGATAAAGGTATAATATATAAAATGTGTTTTTTTCTTTTTATATCACTCGCTATTACACGTCCCTGTCCATTGCGAAAAGAGACTTAAGAAGCAATACTCTTTAATTAAATTCCCCTTAAAAAAAATGTTCATTTCTTGCTTTCCTTTTAACTGACCTTAATTTTGAGTGATCCTGGTTGATCTCTAAGAGACTTTCCTAATAGATAGAAACCGATGAACGAATTTTTTTATTTTTTTATTTCTCGTAGCTGCGAAATCCTGTGTAGCTACTAAATCTAGTCTTATACATTTTGGTAGTAGCACATGAAAAATTTACGCTTCCGTTTCCCTGCATTTATCAAGAAATTTGATGAAAAACACTTTGATTTTCCAAGTTTAAGTATCATGTCGCCATAAAGGCCTTCTCATCTTCCAAACGAAATAAAAGATACTTTATGTAGTACACTCGTAAAAGATTACACAAATTACGTTAAACTAACAGCCAAAATTCTCATCAATTAACCGATTCAGTGCGGATGGCACGACAGGCTAATCATCAATATTTTTAACGTGTGGCGTATGACACGGGGAGTGTCATCACATTCTATGGAGTAAGGCACGGGGCAGGCAAGCAATAATTGCTCGCCGCCACATACAAAACTCTTTTAAAATGGAAGTCACAACGAATCGGTTAACACCCTTCAAGGTCAACATTTTTAGTCAAACGAATTATTCACAAATTCTACCTGACTACACATAAACACTAATTCAGACGCTAAGAAAGAGTAAAGTCAAGTTATGGACACTTTTATTAACTCTAGAAGTAAGAGTAAATAAACATGATATAGTTACTACAAAATTTGGTACAAACTAGACCTCTACAACTAAATTGCTTCAATGGAGTACAAGTGAATATGTCCGGGGCTAACGTGATTGTAAGTTCAGACAGAAAGGAACAATGGCTTGTCCTCCGGCGCTATTATCTACGGCTTATACAAATACCGATCAGCAAATACAAAGGTGTATATAAAACGATGTACGACCATAGTTGCAATTGAAGAAAAACTATTTAACTGTACATTCATGTGATCATAAATATCTATACCCATCTTAACCTTATTATAAGTACATTTTTATACGTAATATTGTTAAGCTTTCCTTATATCCTTATAGCGTTATTCACAGTCGCTTGTCAAACATGACATGGCGCGTGTATATCGTTTGTGCCTTCAGTTATTTTGATTAGGACCTTATAGCTAGTAGAAGAGATTTCCTCGGTACATATTAAGAAATAATTTTACTTATGGAGATCAATTAAATTTGCGTCTTAGTGGATGTAAAGGGTTCAAATTTTTGATTCTATGAAATATCAACATAAACCGCTCCCCCTCTTACGTAACGCTATACCACAAAAACATAACTTATAATCACATATCTATTAGCTATTTGAGCACAGAAAAGGCGGTTTTTGCTTTAATCAATCTATATGACCCTTATACCATAGTATTTTTTTCTGAGATATGTAATATAACTTACTATACATCTAAAGGCAAAACTTATTTTTCAATATAATTCCTTCAAAACACTATCTTTAAAAAAGAACTTGAATGATATATGACGACTGAGCTAAATATGCATGGGCTGTTTGAGCACGCATATCACACCACCCCAGACATATCGAAGAGCAAGATAATGCCAATGTATGATTAATGGTAACAGTCAAGTTTTAGCAGCGGATCCGAAAAGAAGGATAAGTTCCCGAGTGAAAATGTAGGCCTACTACATACAAAGTACCGGCACGAGAGATGCGGGCGGGCGCGGCCTGTTTATCTGTGCGTATTTGCTATCTACATACATATCGATCTCTTCTTTGTTAAAGCGAAACTTATAACTTACTCGTATTTTCACTACATGAAAAAATATTTCGAAACGGACAAAACAGTAATTCGAAAAACATTTGTACGGTCAAAATTTTTGGACCCGGGTATGTCCTTAAACTACGTCCTACAATGAGAGGTAGGGCACAGCGATGACCATCACGCTTGAATCTGGGGCAGCCCAACTGGGGAAGTACCTCCTCCTTACAGAAGACCACAGCCATAATAGCACTGCTACCTTTCAGGTATGTATTCCTGATGGTGAGTAAGGTTCCCAGAGCTCCAACCCCCCTTAAAGGCCGGCTACGCGCTTGTGACTCATCTGGTGTTACGGGTGTCCATGGGCGACGGTAATTGCTTACCACCAGGCAATCAGTCTGCTCGTTTGCCGCCTATGTCATAAAAAAAAAAAAATAGTGATTAACACGTTGACTGCGGTACGAGGCTAATTCGTCTTGTACAAGTACGGTTAATTGCGATGTTAAGTAATTGCCGCAGCCAGTGTTAACTTAGTGCAATGCGAAAATGATTAGTAATTTGTGTGAGTGAACGAGATCGATATATTTCTTGGAGAGAGAGAATATAATCTTTGTCAAAATTATATAATACGAGTATCTGCCTAGTTAAAGCTGATTTTAGAATCATCGAACCTCTGCCGTAAACCTCGACCAAATTGGACAAGCCACTTTTAAAATATCTGTACAGACTTACACAGTAAACCTAAAGGCGTATCGATATTAGCTTTCTCCTTTCCATTGGGGAAAAATGCTTTGATGAACTTGTTAACGATGTAAATAGAATGAAATGCATTCCAATTTAGTCCGATCACTGCAACGTCCGTGTTCAATGGAAGTTTCAGTTCAATGTATGAATAATGACGGATAAACTTTTAATCAGGTTCGCTTTCCTTATTCAAAGGTAACACAAGATCGATCGGTAAGTGGGTAGGAAATTGCTCGAAGTTAGATACAGGGTACACACGGCTCATTTAACTTTCACCATCCACATTTGCTTACGTCTCTATTTAGAAGGTCCTCACGGATCGCAATGACACTTGTTTGTTTTATCGTCGACCTTTTAGATCGCACTCAACCTACTTCCGTCCGAGAAAGCTTACGAGAAAGGACTCGGAAGGAGCTTAAGAAAAAAACACGTTATCAAAGCTCTGCATTATTTAAGGTAAACTATGAGAAGTACACAATATATGAGGGTCATATTGATCATTTAGGTTCGCATCATTACTGTGTATATTGTCAAAATTAAGGCTTTTAAAGCCAAACAATTTGATTCTATAAAATATCAACATAAACCGCTCCCCGTCATAAGTAAGTTAAGTAACACTGTACAGTCGACTACAAAGATGTATACACTTTTGCACCTTATTACAAAGGACTAAGGTTAAAAAATGTATACATATCTTTGTATTCGACTTTACCTACCACAAAAAACAAAACATTAACTTGAAATCACATAGCCGTTAACTATTATACATAGAAAAGACGATTTTCGTTAGAATCTGTGTGACACGTGAACATAAGTTGAAAAATCACATAACATGATCATTAAATTATCTTATTGAAATAAGGAACTTGCTTTATTCAGCGACAGACTGTTCATATTTTATTTACTGTTAATATTCCTTTCCTCTAAGCATCGTCCAATTTGCAAGAATCAAAATGAAATAAGCAATTCTTATGCACCTGTAACTTTTCATGATTTGATTTGATTTATGACAGAAACGACTAGCAGTTATTACATTTTAGGGTTAATTTAGTGTTACTGTATTTTTTTTTGGTTACTTATATTCTTTTTTATGTAAATAAATATATACTATTTATGATTAATTTCTAGATTTATGACAATATTGCGCGAATTGATTGCTGCCCATTTTTCTTAAAGGGAAATAAAATTTTATTGTACACCCGAGAACCTTACAGTGTTGGTCCCGCATACGAAACAGGCAATAAACGTTGATCAGGATAACAAAAAAAATCGGCTCAAACCCCTTTTCGGTAGAATCAAACTATTAACAATAACCTCGCGCCTCTTTCCGTCAGGCGAATCTCATTCATTAGTATGGTCTGGGCCTCTTAATTCAAAGGACAAAAAGTACACGTGTATAAATTAGAAGTAATTTACCAAAGAAGATGTTCATCAACATCGTCATCATTATAACAGTCGAAGGACGTCCACTGCTGGACATAGGCCTCCCCCATAGCGACCCACAGTGACCGGTTTTGCGCCACCCGCATCCAGTGGATTCCCGCTATTTTTACCATGTTGCCGGAACCTTGTAGGGGGTCTGCCCACGCTGGGCCAAGGAGACGTTACTTTGCTCTAATAAAATACTATTATATAATTCTATAAATGTTTTGTATTTGTTGTGTATATATGTTTTATTCTTCTACAGGACAGTGATCCTACACAATACATTTTACGCCGGTTCTAGTCCTCTGTGTATTTATCAAAATCCTATTGAAAATAATACAATGAAGACTGCAGTTTTGTGTTATATTCTTGCGGCCTTCGGGGGCCAGGGCACTTGAATTAAAGATTCGTATATTATTCCCGACTCAGTCGCACACAATAGGGCACACAACGCACCGCTGTAATTCAGTGAGCAGCTTTGCGACCGCATTGTATTATAATACCTACTCGTATTCTACGTAAACCACAAGACGATCTAATTTAAAGGTGAGCTGCGGGACTTTTGTCCGAATCACGTTGGCCGAGTCAACGTCAGGCAGCGCTCGTAATTAAAACTCGCCCTAATACCTTTTACATTCAGAGGTGGAGGGAGCCGTGAAGGACAGTAGCTAACTCAGCAACTTAATAAAATTCCAAAATAATGAAAAACCTAAAGCAAACTTGAATTATAATCAGGGCTCGAACAATTCGTGCGGATGACGTCAAAGTTATAGGGTGATTTAAAATAACATTTTCATAAACGATTACCACTTATCATTTATCAACCTCCTTAATTAAACGATATCGTTTAATTAAGGAGGTTTATAATAACGAGTACATAGTCTTTGACTGACATTGTCATTCAGATAATAAATAATTGAACTTCGTAATTTTGCTGTTGTATCTTTTTCACTATTTCATGTTTACTCACGATTATGCATGCGATAGGATCTCATACGAAAGTTCAAAATACAAACCTCACACTGTGTGAAAACTTACGTTCGAGCCCTGATTATATATAATATTTAAACTTTTGTAGAATTATTAATAGCCTAAAATTATCTTCGGTTGCCGCGATAATTATTCTTGAAATAAAACAACTGAAACTGGTGCACTCCACCCGATGACTACGAACTCTGCTAAAGGGTTCGAAACGTCGAGTTAAAGCTTAAATTAGTAGAGTGGGGATACAACCCGTGTCAGTTGTTTTATTTCATATTAATACCCTGTTGAATATAAATAGACAGATACATATCTATGCGCCTCGATAACGCTACGGAAAAACTTCTAGTAATGACGTTTCAATACTTTCGGAGGGGAAAACTATTTCCCCATTCAAACGCCTAAGAACCTCGTCAGAGTCTGTAACAAATAAAAACTGAATACATACGCCAACGGCATACACAAAAATAAGGCCCGGTCGGGACCCGGAGTCGGAGTGTAGGCAAATTGTGATCGTCACGAAACGACTGAGGTCACGCGTCGGTGGCCTGACATTATTTGTCGGAGTGGATCGGAAAGCAATTTCGCTTAACACGAGACTATTTGTCACACATAAAACTTGATCTATTGATGTTCCCGGGACTCTTCTGCGGATACTGCGGAAGAGCCACATTAATATTCGTAACAATTGCGTCTTCGTAAAACCAATTATGTACTTTTTAATAAAAAAAAATACAAACATACTGATATAGTTAAAAATAGTCGTGAAATGATCCCAAAAGCGCCGCTTTTGTAAATGTATATCAAAATCAGTCATGCAGCTCGTGTTAACGTTAAAATAAATCTGCATTTCATGAAAAGTAGTAATGCAGTTGTTTCTGGCTGGAATTACGTACGGACGGCGAGTGCAACAAGTCTATAGCCATGTATGTATGTGGTGTTGGCGGATGATGTCAGCCGGGATACAATGCACGTCGGGCGTGTTCCGAGTGTCAGTCACTGGCGCGAATAAATGGTTCTACAGTGCCAGCGGGATTTTCGGTTCCAAATAGAAAATGTGATTGGCTCGTGTCTGTGCCTGCAAAGCAGCCGCAGAAGATTGGTTTCCGTTTCTACCCTCCCCGGCAACCGCGGAAACCGCGGCAACCAAGCGAGCTGGCGACCAGTTTCTGACTCCACCGCGGTCCGTGGAAAGTCTGCAATGCTAAGTAGTTAATTATGTCAGTGGTCTGGCCCTTCAACGACGCGAAACATCAATTAAATACTCATGTCAGTATAATCAGCAGAAGACCGTAAAGTTATGGTATTTTACGCGAATACTTCAAAAAGTAGAACGGTTTTTACTACGTCTACACACTTTCTTTCAAGTATTAAAGAAGTATAAAAAGCGGAAAAGCAAAATCTAAGAACTATCAGTAACTTCTTTTGTCATCTAGATATTTCGTCAACATCATCGACAACAATTAAATTATCTTTTTTACCATGATAACAGACACAAACACTCTAAGTACTTATTTCATAAAAAAATAGTAGTTAGACTTAGAGGAAATACTCATAAACTTGGCCTGAAAACTGAATAAAGGTCACCTAAACCATCGAAATTAACAAAAACGTCCATGTGTGTCTCTTACTCTAATTTTAAATGTAAGAAAGTAATATATGTATTTGTGCAACAAGCGTAATAACTACAAAGTATCTGGTAAACTCAAAATATTTTTATTTCAACGGTATTTAAGAACAGGGGCGGCAAATTTGATTATTCTTTAGGCAAGACGGAGCCCATATGGCTTTGCCTTTTTCATGAACGGGAAAGTTAGCAGAGCCGGTGGGAATCGGCTTGTATGGACGCGGTGCGCTGATTGGTTTATCGATTTGTACGAGTATGGTAAGCAAACTTAAAAGTACCTAGTACCTAGTATTCATCAATGCCCACGTAATTAATCGTTCCCGCATTCCTGGCTAAGGTACTAGTGCCATCTAGTGTTTCACAGCCGCAATAGATCTCAGTTGCATAGAATTGTTCGCTGGCAAACGGTCGTAAAGACTCACGATACTGGACAGATGGCGCTTTTTTTTATGATATAGGAGGCAAACGAGCAGACGGATTGCCTGATGTTAAGCAATTACCGCCGCCCATGGACACTCGCAACACCAGAGGAGTCACAAGTACGTTGCCGGCCTTTAAGATATACGCTCTTTTCTTGAAGGTTTGGATGTCATATGTGCAATTAGTACCAAAAATGTACGTTTAGGCTGCTGCCTATGAACCGAACGGCTTTTACACGGGAGCGATTATCTTTGGTCCCTTGAAATAATTGATAGCTCATAGCTTACTAGCTCGCGGTGGGACCAGTGTCTTAGGAACGCAGTTTTGTATAGCCATTATCAATCCCTCCTTACATCACCTTGGTAGTAATTTATTTTGATGGAAATGTGTATAAGTGATGTATAAAAGTACAGGAGTAGACAAAAAAACTAAAAATCATTGATTTCTCGAAACCGGCTCGATTGTGTAAACACCGGCTATATAAATGTTAGTGAATGTTATTTCTTCTTTACAGGGGTTCTTTATGTGATAATGATTATGTTTTTAACTTTGCCAGGAATGATATAAACTACAGAAATTATAGAATCATATTTGATTTGTATAATACCTTCCATTACAGTTGTATGTTTAAGAGAGCGCAATGAACATTCAAACTTAGTTTAAACGTGGAAGTTTTATGGCATATTATTTATCCAAATATATGAATATGAAACATGAACAGGTTAATAAATTTAACTTCCAGTGTATTGGCAAAATAAAAATATTATATATTTACACGAAAATATATAATATTTTGCCAATCCACGCATGAGAATGTTGAAGTTAACAGCGAAATTCGAAGATACGTCAAACATAACATAATATTAATTTAGCAAGACTGAATAGCGTGTTAGACGGAATAATTTGCCTTGAAATTGTCTGGTAATTAAATGGAAATTAACTATATTGTGCAAGGTTGGATCACATTTAGTTATATTGTATATAGGTATTTACTTTAAATGTACTGCCATTATGCTTACTTATCACAAGTTGAAAACCGTAACTCTTAGGACATTACTCATAACATAACTGTGTTGTGTTACGGTAAACTTACTTGTGCCTATCTACGTTATGATAGTACAAAATCTAGTAAATAAGGGCATCATTATAAGCTACGACAACGCGCTATAATTTCGTGGATTCAAAAGCTAAAGATATCTACAAAGCGGTACGGTCGAAGTCCCGTTTAATTTGACTACAGGTCTGGCCTATTGGGTAGTGACCCTAATGAAGCCGACTGACCTGGGTTCACAGTAAGGGCATTTATTTGTGTGACGAGCACATGTATTTGTTCTTGAGTCATAGGTGTTTTCTATGTACATAAGTATTTGTATATTACATATATCGTTGGCTGAGTATTCACAACACCAGCTTTCTTGAGCTTACCGTGGGGCTCAGTAAATTGGTGTAAGGATGTCTTGTAATATTTATTGAATTGTAATAATACCCATTATTGAAAAACCGTGAAAGTTTAAATATAATATTTTTCACAGAAATATCCCTAACAAGTTCCAGTAAATATGACTTCTTCCTTGGGTTTAAGTGATACATACAGTCGACTCCGCGTTCATTAGACAAGATCAAACGTTAATGTAGCGGCTCTCCGTCATTAATTCCTTTTAGTGGAGGCGTTAATAAATTATGTTAACCGGGGCGTTTAGTCCGTGCGAGCAACTTCTAAATGCGTTATCTATTATATTCATTTTATTGCCACATACGAGTATTAACGTGTTATGAAATAAAGGATTGTTTACTTACTGTGTTCCTAGTAATATTATGCTGTATTGTTTATTTTCCAACCTGTAGAAATTTCCTGGTCGGTTTAAATTAACACAAAAGTGAAAAATTGATATCATTTGGTATTATTGTTACAAAATATGTCCGCCTTCTGTTTCGAAGACCATATGTATATTGGGAAACAATAGTAGGTACACACAAAAAATATTCTCGTGTCAAGTGACAAAAGAAATTGTATTAAACTTACAGAAAACCTCAAAATTTTCTTTGAAAATACTTGTTTTACAAAGATCAGGGAAAACATGTTCATAACAAAAGATTAAAAGAGCTTGAAAGCGAACTTTGGCAAATTAACCTACATAGGCTACGCACCTAAATACTAAATTGAACGAGGAGCAAACGATAGTTATTACGTAGTCATTACACTTATCAGACTTTGGATAATATTATAACTGCCGTTGGATAATATTATAAGAGCTGGCGGCTTCCTCGCACAACGTATCAGCATTGCGATACAACGAGGAAATGCCGCCAGCATCCTTAGTACAATGCCCTAAGGGCCTTTTTTAGATTTTATACTGTAACTAGTTAAGTACTTGTAGTGATCATAATACGATTGTAATTTCTGTAAATAAATCTTATTTTAACTGCCGTTTATAATATCCCAATTTGAGCACAACATCCTAATGTAATATTGAAATTGGCGAAGAAGAGTCGTGTGGGAATAAATCAGGGACGTAACATTTGGCGATAATTTAATATGTGGGAATAAAGGCCATGTGAAGTATGCGAGGATATTGCGCCCCGCCCGCTTGCCGCCTCGCCGATCACCCTAACGAGACACTTATGAAAAACTCACTTTCCATCTGGAGGCTGTCCCATTAATGTATCATTTAATAACCGAATTATTCCGGTTGCCGGCCCGAGGATTGTTTGTTTAAATTAAAACTTAAAAACCCCGGCTGGACTGTTAAGTTTCTAGAAACGTATGTACGTAAAAACATTTAATATTTAATCCCAAGTACTTTAAACTAAATTGGATGGTCAGATGGCAGTCGCATTGATAAATATTAGTGTCTACAAAGCTTGGGATCAGGTGGCCAACCAACTCCATTGAGAGCTACGTGCCGATACTATCAAGACGATACGATTTTATTCGGGTTCGTCTTAATACTTGCGTAAGAAAGACACTAATTCATTTGTTTACTAAGTACCTACAAGAGCAGAGTGATTTATCAACCAAACTACCGAATGTAATAATTTTCTCACAAAAGACAAGTTAGCGAAGTGAATGTGACCCGGTTGCATTTTGTTTCCATATCGCTATCTAGACTCAGGACTACAGCGAACTCGAGGAAACTGTGTCAAGAAGATGGATAAAGCGGTTAACTAGGGATACTTGTTCACTGAAGTGAAGAGTAATGAATGGAATGCTTCAAATTACGCCGCGAACATAATTGACGTTAATGCTAAACTGTATGACATGAATAAGACTGCAAAATATGTACGTACAGAGGTAGAGACTTTAAGAAGTTATAAACGGTACGTTTATTAAATTTATCATGTACACTTTTAGTATGCTTGTAGTCTAAGTTTACCTAATTATGAAGTAGAAATTGATTAAGGCAGCTTTGAGGCAGTCTGTAGTCAACACCTGGCGACGATGTGGCAGTCTCTTCACAGAAAGCAATATTAACAAAGTTTTATTATAACCCGCCAGCCACGTGTTTGCAGTTCCGATGCTCCTTCTTCCGAAGTTAGAACCTTCCTCGCTTATGTTTAGAGCTAGCAGCCGATTCTCGGCAGGAATCGGCAGGACCCTCTGAGTGGGCGATTCCTCAGCTTCCGGCAGCCCTGCTGCAGCGACAAACGCTCTATATATACTTTAAGAAGTATTTACTTTAAGATTAAATTCGTTCTTAACAGGATCTATGAACGAATTATATGAACGAATACTATCTTTAAATATTGTTAAATTGTAGCAAGATGTCTTAATATTCAGGTAGTTTAATAATAAGAGACTTTCGTGGTCATATTTCAGTATAATCGAAAAATAATTAGCTTTCTCGTTGTTTATAATTTACCTTTAGCAGTTGATGCTGAGCATTATTACAGTTATTAGTTCATTTTTAGTCCTCTCTTTTTCACATTAGAGTAAAAATAAACAATTCTGACTGCTTCTAATGAAATGTTTTACCTCGGTAATAAATATTGTTCTCTAATTAACGGTTATTAACTTCACGAAATGAATGGTTACTAACCGTTTATTAGATGTTTTACTGAAATATTAGAACGTCATTTATATTGAGGACCTGGTTTAATTAAGGTTTTTTTTTTCCTAACGGGTTAGGTACTTGAAAATAGTTGACAAGTATTTTTTAAGCCTTCAATCCTTCCTCTCATTATGTTTGAATGTAAAATGAACTGGTTAAATTTAAAGAACACTCAGCTACGGTTAATATTATGAGAAATGAAAGAACAAGATTAATTTTCATGAGTAAAAAGCGCTCACCAAATCTTGTTCATTGTTTTGAGGCAACAGCTTAATTCTAAATGAATTAATGTTTTATAACGTTAGTTCGTTTTAAAATCTTGTAACTTTAGATTAGCTATATATTTTTTCAACTTACATCAAGGACTTAAATTGGGTATTTGGTTTGGAATGCGGAACAATAATTACCTACATAGCATAGCGCAAACTTCAACGATTAGATACAATCACGGCGCCAACAAATAGTTAGTAAACAATGTAACGATATCATTAGCGAATAATTGTTGAGTAAACGGTGCTGTATACTGTAACTACAGAAACTGATGGATGTATTGATTGAGATTGTTCGTTTTCCCGATACCCATGGCGATTTTATCAGTTGTTTGGAAAGAAAACCTTATGTATAAGGGGTTAAAGTGTTTTTTAGAATAAGACAATTAAGAGTGATAAGAGGTTTTAGCAGATATCTGTCGGTTTGTAGCGAATTAAACGGAGGGAGCCGCAAGGCAAATGTGCGCAGCCTGTGCCTCATTAACGCTAATAGAGCCACATTAATCTGTGTTGATGAAAGTAATAATGAGCTTCGTGTCTCTGTAATCGATCTCCTGTCACGACCTTAAACCGGGTAATCGTGACGCAAATGTTGAAAAATCAAATTACAGTGCGTCCGCCTTAAAAGGCTTTCTTTGTTTACGTAAGTATTCGAGGTCACAAAATACGCAAAACAAGGAACTACGTCTAGTCGGTGTTATTTATCATATAATAATCAGCCATGGTATATTAACACTTCCAGACAGAGTGAAGCCATGAAGGTATCTTAAAATTCTAATCATCAGATATTCTTCAAACACCGTGAAACTTTACCATGAAAGGTTGTTTTTGAAATTCAACTTCCAAGAGGCTGAAAACTGGGTTAAATTTTTTAACGATTTTTAGCGGGCGAAGTCCGTGGCGGATACTAGTTAATAATGACAGTAGTCTCACCAGGGACTTTCGACTTAAATAAAGATACCGTATCTCTCTAAAAGAGATAAGATACTTTTAAAAGGCTACTTTGAAATTAGTTTTGACAGGTAATAACCATGGCAGGTCTAATGAGCCGAAAAGTCCCGCAGTTATTTTGCTCACATCAAATCTGTGTAAAGCAGTTTATTGAAATCAGTGAGAATGTGGAGTGGAAACCTCGTTAGTCGAGTAAACCTGTTTATTTGAAACAATTGCACTTCCATTAGTCTGTTTTTTGGACGCATTAGTCCTCCGGCTGTGTTCTACATCGGGTCGTCCTCCGTGTTTTTGCGGGAAAATAAATCATTTTATACCGAAAGACAAACTTTTACCAAGTAATGGAATAATGGGTATTTTTTCTTCATTTATGGTCCTTTTTTTATTCATTCATCACATTATCATCATCACTGTTGAACTTAGGCCTCCCCCCTGGACCTCCATATAGGCATCGGTTGGAAAGGACCTGCATCCAGCGTCTTCCAGCTACCTTTATGAGGTCGTCTGTCCATCTTGTGGGTAGTAATTATTAGCACAGTATATGTATATTGATGAAAAAAAACACATAATTAAGGGCTGCCTTAAAATTGTATAGGGACGCAAAATTTATTTAACATATTTCTAAAACTATTCAAGTATTTGCATGAAGTTATTTATCGTGTCATATTGCTGAGTTGATTATGTCACATATGAATCTAAACTATTAGAAGTTAGACTCTCCTATATTATTGGCTTTTTGTTACCGGTCCGGTTAAGTTCCTTTGAGCTATTTATTGATTCAGGTGCCCCGATAAAAGGTACTATTCTGATTATTGTAGATCAACAGTTAATGTTTAAGCTTTTTATTCGGAGTTTTTCAGTTTTTTCTGCATAAAACAGCAAGAAAGTGCAAATGCACCGAGTACAAATCCCATGATAATGCACAGGATTTGGGACAGCATTGAAATTCCTGTATTTCCTGGAAAATAGCACAACTGACAGTACGACTCCAAATAGCGTATTCAGAAATGTAAAATCTAGCTTCAATGTTACACATTTACATGAGTGCAAAATCTGACTTGTAGGTAGGTACTAACCGTCTTAAGTTATTTAAAGTACCTGTTAAGAAAAACTTTACCGTTATTTATTTTACGATTATGTAATGAAGTAACTGGGATTGTGGCACAGCTATTATAATTGTGCTAGCTTCAAGGTGAGTATCAAAATTAAAAATCAATTATATATATTTGTGGGAGTCTTACATAGTTATAGGTACTATGGGGGCGACGATATACTAACTTTAACTCACTCGGTAAGATATACGTTATAATATGAACAATTTAAGTATTTTAATGAAACAGTTTCCAGATAAGATACCTAGACTATGGAACCGTTGGCAGCAGTAATGGCACAAAGTGTTCCGTTAGTACGGTCTCCTTTAAGTGAACAACACGATAAAAAATACTAAAAACGTGTAGACGCAGACGGCTACTGGTTTCTGCTCTACAGACTGATCCAATAAAATCCTTTCCAATCCCTCTCACCGTTTCTTTACGACATCTAATGTATAAATGGATATATATGACGCCTTTGATCTCGGTTTGGCTCGATCTAATATTTTTATGCTCGGATTGGTGGTAAGTTAAGAATATCAAATAAATATTCATTCAATTACGTCGGCAAACGTATAAGTTTTCATTGTAAAGGTTAGTTCGAGTGGGAGAAATAATAATAAAAATAAGTAAGGTTAAGATTTGCTCGGTTTACCGACATTCCAGTCTTAACAGCGCCATCACGGGACGAACGAAACCACTGCGTGGAACTAAGTGCTGACTTACGCCCAGCTGCGGCTCAAGCCCTCCGAGGGTTACCATCCAGACAGACTCGTTTGGCCTTCCCTGATAAATTCCATACATACTCGTATTTCTAAAATAGTTTTCACGGCAGGTACAGATTGAATATTTACCTCAACACATTCGTATAACGATCTTTCTAGGAGTCGGTTAGTGGCTAGCGCCAGCTTCGTTACTTTTTTAGTAACTCCGTCATTCATGATAATCATGATTTTGTAGCATCATGTAAATATGTTTACTTAAAAATATGCATTATTATTTATTATGCACATATTAAATTTCAATACCAATAATCTATTTATTTGTCAAAAATTTAACAGTTCACTCACTTTTTGTTAAACAGATCATATGATTCTTACATATCTTATTTATAAAATCTTCCGTATGTTCACCGGGCTATACATAAACTACTGAAATCATAATACCCCTTTCTCGTAATCGGGCAGGTCCTAAAATATGTACAGCCAAGGCTTGTGGACTAGAATACGGCATTTGAGAGGATTACGGTAAATCTTGCTCGCGAAAAGGTGGCTTATTGAAAGTCGATTGGCCTCACCTCGCTTTGATATCCTTCTGCACTTAGCTGAAATCTGATAGATGCTAGATACGAGCTAAAATGTAGCTCCCATGTTTTATCTTTCCTTCATCATCATCACCATATCAGCCGAAGGACGTCCATTGATGGACATATGCCTCCCCTGAAGTGACTCACAATGACCAGTTTTGAGCCACCCGCATCCAGTGGATTCCCGGGTATCGGCCCACCTTGTGGGGGGCTGCCCACGCCACGCCTTCTAGTGCGTGGTATGTTACCTTAGAAGAAGTTGAAGCAGGTAACAATTTTAAAGCAATCAAATAATATTTCTGCGTTAAGTCGATGCTTACAAAAACATAGTTGATTCGTCTGATAAATACATCGTCAGAGTCGACGGCAGCTTTAATATCATTAATGAAACGAGACAACGTGAAAGAGAAATGTTTAAAGAGGAAAATTGCAATGTTTCAAGACGGTGAAAATTGCGGCACGGCAGTGGCACGCTCACTGCGCAGCAGAAGTTAAACTTGCAGTACTGTAACTTCCTAGGAGCGCTCGTTGTGTGCTCACGTAAGACAACTATTGACTATTTACATATTATGTGCGGTGAGATTGCTTGTCATTTCGTATATCGTTCAGTGAACTACAGCCCGATTTTTTATGGTATTATAGTGTAAGGATATTGATGTGGATACTAACCGAACTTCCATCGTTATTTTATTCATAAACGTGTTTGATACACGTTTTCTAAAATATTGTAATAATGTCCTGTACTCTTACCATGATTTGTGACTTCGAGGTTTTCGATACCGAGTAACGAGTAGCCTCGAGTCAAATTTTTTTATTTTTCTTTCGATTTAATATCGAAGATATTCGCTAGCAGACGTTTCTGCATAATAAAAAATAACGAGTATCGAGTTTACTATCTGTGCATCTCGTTCGCACTAGAATAGTACAAGCGAGATGCACAGATAGTAAACTCGATTATCGTTATCGAAAACTTTAATGTCACAACTCATGGTAAGGGTACTGATCTGCCTGATTTGGACAGTGATGTGATATGTAAAATCAATATAATTGTATATATAATATGTGATATATAAAAAAAAATCTTAAGCACAAAGTCAAAATGCTGATTAAGAAAAATCTATTGCGACAACGCAAACAACTCCAAGTGAACAACATTGCAATCGCGAGGGATAAGATTATGTAATTCTCAGTTTTGTCTACAGCACTAATTTTTGGACTTTTGGAATGCTCGCTTTTTATTTATTAAGTAACTTCCTGAGGTTTTGTATATTTCTTACTGTAACAATGCACATGTAAATAAAACGAATAATAAGTGCTATTTAAAAAAATATAGTTTATTAATTTTGTTATTCGACTTATTAATTTTATTATAATTAGACATTTCTAATTTTTAATATTTCAACGATGTTATTTTTATGATTGGTATCACTACAACTTATAAATACTTTTTTTGTAATAATTATTGCACTAATATTTTAATGACAATGTATCTGATTATTCGAAACTTCTTAGTAGCCTAGTTGAATATAGCCCACTTATACCATCCAGGGTTAGACAATTAA
The DNA here is from genome assembly GCA_022674325.2 of Grapholita molesta. Lineage (NCBI taxonomy): Eukaryota > Metazoa > Arthropoda > Insecta > Lepidoptera > Tortricidae > Grapholita > Grapholita molesta. The sequence continues at coordinate 11,739,233 of CP053124.2, read as the reverse complement.
CACCGAGTTAAGGATTAAAAATGTTTGGACTTAACCGGTTACATTCAAATTGGAAAGGCCAGTCTTTTAAATATTCGAAACAGTCGTGTTACTTTACGAGAGGCTATAAAACAACGTATAGCTTAATTCGATGAAAGTATAAATAGTAGTATCAAGGTACCTACTAACTTAAAATATTGTGAAGCTCCACTAAAAGTATTATTTTGATTATAAAGAATTAATGTCAATGATGTAAATAGACGGAGCCGCGGGCATTGCGTGGGATATATCAAATAATAGCTTAGAGAACGCGCTAGCACAATTCTAGTAAAGTCAACCATAAACAAGCAAACATCTAATTCATCTAACTCCGTGCGCTAATCCTAAAGGAAATTATTTGTTTCAGTCAAATGAAATTGCTTCTCGACAAATTTAAGCACTCTGTTAAAATTTGTATACCAAGTTCTCCAGAATTGTCCATTGTTGTGCATTAAATTATGCGTGAAGAGTATATGAAATCATTGGATTATATCAACGAAACGAAACAGAAAAATAGGAACGAGTGAGAGTACAAGTATTTTGAAAGATTAAATCGTTGTTTCCCCTAAATCCCCAATAATTACTTATTAGTAAGTTAAGGATATTTTTTATTTTACCAACAGTGCTATACTCGTATTCCTTTGATTTCTTCGATAGAGTGAATAGAAATGCTATTACTATTTTATTTGCCGATTGATCTAACGTCGTTAATGGCCCAAGAAACTGGCGTTTCAGATTTGACATTGACGGGTTTACGCCTCAGCACACGACCCTACATCAATGTCAGCAATTTGTTCACTCAAAACGTTTATATTTATACAATATAAATGTACCACTATACGATATTAGTAAACAAACATTTTTTTTTATAATCATACAAATGTCACACGAGTAGTAGTTTTTTTTTTTCATTACCTACAAATTTTAATACGTACAAAGATTTTCCAACCTAGACAGTCTTTCACCGGCAGGCATGACATGGATAAAATGTTATAACATTAATATACTGCATAATCAGCGGAAATCTTCACACCAAACACTTATTTTATATTGACTTATATTAATAATTTAAAAATACGCTTTTGCCATGGCGGTAAGCAGAATGCTTAGAACTTAGAATAGTATAATCTACAACATTTAAATCAAAACATAAAAGTTTATGTCCTAAACTGACCCGGCCGGTCGTCAATCCCTAGATATCCTGCGCTGTCAGCAGACTATTTACTGCTAAGTCAATGGGAGGGTCTGCAAAGAAACAGACGTGCCATAACGTTTCTTTCTAGCGTTCCGTAGCCATGTCATTAAAAATCTTACCTTTTTATTTATACATTCAACAAATAATTGCGTAATAAACACACACAGGATTGGGAGATAATTATGGGGTTTTACAATTGACTTAATAACTATATTATTGTGTCATTAAATCCGTCTGTCTGCGTCTGATAATTTATTAGGAGCTAGGTGTACTGAGCCCTGAGTGTAAGTTTTTAACGTAACTTTACGTCACGAACGCGTTTGCGTTTCTCATATAAATAACATTATCACTTATCACTTACGCGTTCGTAAACGTTTTTTTACGTCAAAAGTAACTTACACTAGAGCCTGTGATAATTAATACGAGTACAGCTATATTTTTACAACATCTACCCTAGATTCCTAGTTTGATAAATGAATATTAAAATGTTTCTCTATAAAATCACTAGGTCAAATTTATTTATTCTAATCCAATGTTATATCTTGAGGCGCGCATGTTATTACAAATTATGATGATATGATGCTTAAGCTAAGTTTCGAAACCATGGTCGACTGAATGTTGTAGTGACATAAAAATTTACCAAAAATGTGACCCCTAAGAATACTTTTTATTAAAATTTACCAAAAATCTGAATCCAAAGAAAATGCCATAATGATTCCCTATAAAAATGATTAATATAAAATGTGGAATTAAACTGATTTTATTTATTTTTTTCAATTATATTAGTGTAAGTAGAAAAGGACCACACAATTGGAGTGTTGTCGTTAAAAGCACCCTCGGGTGCCGATCGTGTCCTTAAATATTCACGACGTAAAAATGCCTTCGCTTGTTTAGATAATTTCGTAGTAGTATTAGAATTGCATTGCGGTGAAATTCGTGTACTTACGAGTACACCAAAATTATAGGAAAATCGATTACTAGTACACATGCATAATAGGGTTGAAGAAAAGTCTATCTACTCTGTGACGCATAGGAACACTAGTAATTTAAAATTACATAAACATATCACTATTTGTTAATTAGAGACTTAGTAGCCTTTAAGTATAGGAGCGCTATTAGGGCAAAAAGCATGTTTAGCATATTATAGGGTGTAAGTGTATATGCGGAAAAAGTATAGTTTCGGCTTCTAATTCAATAATTAACAGAATTATTAATTACAACCTATTACTCACACCTACAGCTTACTTGCACATGAATACGTTTTCAATAGAAACTAATGTATTTGTAAGAGCTACTAAGCAATAATGAAATGAAACAATAATATTGCGAAACCGAATATATCTCGGAACATTATTGAAATCGGCGTCAAGATCAAATCCCTTCGGCTTACGCGCGACGCACCCATCCCTAGCATAAAGGTGCTAACAACACCGAAATGGATATCTATATATACACAATTTAAACGGGAATGACAACAACTGCGAAGATATCAGCAAATGGCGATGACCGACGTAGGTTGTCAATAAAAACACTTTTAATTGTATTTTTGCAACAGTTACTGAAAATGATGTGAAACTTTTTATTGATTGAGGACTCAGTGTTACCATCCCTGATACCCAGTTAGTAGTTAGTATACCATCAGTTATTACTTATTACAGTGGATAAAATAAAAAGCAGAAGTGTTAATACACTCACACATTTCACAGATCCTCTAAACTCTACCTCTAAGCCATTTTAGCTAAATTACCTGTCGCATTACATAAAGTAACCTTCTTCGCATGTTTGTACAGTTATAAATTCTATATATTTTTCATAAAAAACATCCAAATTCAAGACAGATATCGCATCGCTCTGTATTTTCAATTCAAACCTTCACTGTTACAAGACACTTTCCTTTGTTCTTTTAAACGTACCGTGATCAATAAACCGTTGCGTTCGTCGCAATCAAACTCGAAAATCGCATCAGGGTTTATGATGCTATGTAATAATACCATTCCGGCAGCTGATACCAAATTATGGCGGGGGCGTTCTGGCGATCCAGTTTACGAACCACAGCGTTGCTTCTATCGAAACGTGAAGTATTTACTAATTGAACCTGAATATAAAGTTATTTTCAGTGTTATTTACGATTCAACATCAAACAAATAGAGTTCATTTGTATTTTCCCTATTGGCGTACACCACAAATACTTGATTGATATTGGCTGTTTTGATGCCTGTACTTTTTTATTGACTGGTGAATTAAATTTTAATAATTATTTTGTAACAAGCTTAAACTGTTAAACAAAGCAGCAGGATTTACAGGCATTCAAATTTAGCCCATGGATGTAAACCATGTAGGAGTAGTTGACCGACTTTAAATGTTAAATAGGCTCACCCAATTTTGGAGTGCAATAGCGAGCAAAAAAGCTATATTTTGGTACTTTTATAGTTCACTGCTCTTCCGCAAATTACTACAGTAAACGGCGCACGTACTGCGGCGGGCCCACACAATGCATTCCTGTAATTATGCCAAAAGGCCGCGAGCCTCGAAACACTGGTGAGTGCTCCGCGCGGCCTGCTACGACGGCCTGGCGCGGTATGCGCTGCTAAAATCAAACACGACCAAATTCCCCAAAAGCTCATATGCAAGCCTTTAGCTGTAGATAAATTGGAGCACGGACGAGCAGCACTCGCAAAAAATAATTGTGCGGACTGTGGCACAACGTCACAGTATTCTTTAACGACGGCTCCTTTCGCAAAATTTATTGCTAGCACATGGCATTAGCGTTTTGTTATTCAAGCTCTTTATACAAAAATGTGTATCATGTTATACATATTCAAAGCAAACATCGCGTTGCTCGTATTCCGTCACGTGCGATCTCTCGTGGGTTATAAAAAATGCTCGGCGCCGGCTTGTTTGCAGTTGTGAGCTTTTTTAGGAAGTCGGTAAAGTGAATGCGGTAATTACGGGTAGGATGGTCGATAGCGAGTGGCTGGGGACGTTCGCCAGGTGAAAGGGGGTATTGAACACGGAAATGGTAGCTGCATCCGGCCGCAACAATCGGAGCGCGCCGGCGTCGTCAGCCCGCTATGTATTCGGTATTCGGCTGTCGATGAACTACGTAAAATACCGACAACCTTAAATGCGTAACAAGGCATGTTAACTCGGTTTCAATATCAATATTGGCTTCAACAGCTTAAAACAATACAATAAAAATCCAGTTAATGAAATTTATGCAAAAACCAAAATTCATTTTTTATACGTTTTTTGACGACACCACAATACACATCTTTGAAATTCACGGTTTTTCTTTACTAGTGTAATTTTCTAGTTATTGGCTACGCTCCAATAATTGGCTACAATATACTAAATTGGAACTCTGATTTTAAGTCATCACAATTCATTTTAGTATGAGGTGGCCAGTATCCGGCTCATTCGATTAAAACTAAACTCTTTCTATAGCGACCAGAATTATTTTTTATAAGTTTTTAATTAACAGTAACTGTTAATTTATTGAGTTATTTACTTACTGGCATCATTCAATTGTTTACTTTTTCCTAATAGATAAATAGTTCTAGTTACCGTAGATATGCATCGCACAGCAGAGTAAGTTTCAGTGTCGGAATAAGTTGAACGTTTGTGCAAAATAGTTGTTTACGTGAGCTAGATAAGCGACAATGGCGACAGGTTGGCGAGAAAGCAGCAGACTAGTCAAACTTAATACGTATATATATTAAAAACATAACCAAAAAATTTTTACATTTCATTTATTTTTAGCGTAATTCTAGGAATCAGCAAGTATGAATACATAATATAATGAAAACATTTCTGTTGCCGTAGAAAAGAAAGTTCCACACCCCACTTATGTAATAAAAGGCCTATAGAACAACTAGTTTTCCATAACTTGAACTGATAATTGATAAGGATCATTAAAATGAGCGATAAGTATGTAAACGTGTACTTTGTCTTTTACTATGGAGCTATAAATGCAAGGTTTAATATTAACCCCTAAGCTTCTTTTGTCTTACAACTTTTAAAAAACAACTATTTAAATTTTATTGTTATCATACAAGTCAAATGTTATTTTCAATGTGCACCGGTCAAGACAAAGTTGACAGTAGGTACACTACTTTTTGGTTTCATCTGTAACGTCAAATGTTCCTGTACCAAGAGAAAAGGCCCATGTACCAAAGAAATGTCGCATTTAAACAACGAGATAACGATAATATCGCATTTTTGTTACACTGACTTCACGAGTAAACTTTGAGTTCTTATAAGTTGTTTAAATTGGCAGTATTTTTTAAGCCTGAAAACAAAATTAGATCAGTAAAATTTAATCGAGCTTTACATTTAAAGCTCCACAGTCGTAAGCAGGCTGTGTTATGTGTTTGACAAATATATACCCTACCTGAAATTGTTTAACCATAATATGCAGAAATATAAAGAATTTGAGTAATAATGGTATATTTTATGAAGTAATTGCATTATTTGTGACTATTTATAAATGTTAAATTTATGCCACAGAATGGAATTAATCTGTTTTAATTAATTAATTCTACTAATTAAATTAATTCATTACACGATATATGCAAATACTACTTATTAATTGTTATGTGCCATGGCGCTGCAGAATAAAAACATACTACATGATGCTGGTTGACTAAGTATTAAAGTCCCTAAGCCTACTCAACTTTCTTTCAAGTTTCAAGATACAAACGCGACCTGGGAGACTACGCGAATTAACGAGTTTATCAATTTGATAATCATGTTACGAACTAAATATGTTAATTGTTTACTTGTTAATTATGCTGAAGAGGCCGATAAAATCGACGATTTAAATATTCTCCTGTATTGTGTAAATTTAATCTTCTCTTAGTCACCAACTTAATGGAGGCATTGGCAACAAATTAACTGGGAAGTTACAATGGGTATTTGCATAACAATCACGGGTGACAGTTTACTGATTGTCGCTTGTAATCATTAACAATACAAATTAACTGCCGCGTTTTCAGCGTGTTCTATTGGATGCCGTTAAATGTAACCTCATCGATTAAATAGATACGTATAAAAACGTAATAAAGTATTCTGTGTAAATTTCACAATAGTGTATCATGTCGAGAAAAAAAATTTCACTGTCAGTTGTGTGACGAGAATGAAATTTAAATAAAAATCTGTTCTTGTGCTAACTTTATAAACTATAAGCGATATTCCAAAGTAAATGGAGCAGAGTTTATTGTAATAAAGATCTTATGCTTGATTGTCCGCGCAAACTGACAGTTTTAAACTTTCTTAGCAACTCGCACTAATGGGTACACGATTTTTTAAACACAATAACAGTGAAGGTATATGAGTTTGTTAAATAATAAGATTAAGCAAGCCAAGTTCCGGATATTCTAGAGTAAACGTAGAGAGCTTTTACACTGCACTTTAACTAAGTTGATCTAATTGAATCACTACGTGTGCGAGCTCAGCTACAGCCGTATTGTATTTTGTGGTAAAGAGCCCGTTTCTTTTTTATATAAAATAGTAATATTTATGACGATCTATATTTATTTATTTAATTTATGACATGACCATTCTCGCGTAGTGGGTTTTTCCTGCCTATAAAACAGTTGGTCCTAGGTTCGTAGGGAATTTATTTGTGTGATGAGCACAGTGTATATAAGCATTTGTATGATATCAGTATATATATATTATATATACGCTCTAACAAGTATGGGAGTGCGAAAATGACATATAGCGCGATAAATGGCAACATGCTATCCGTTCTGGTCACATTTATACTTTCCTGAGATAAATATATAAACTCCCGTGTTTCTAACGCGTGCCGCAATTAACTATGAATGCGAGGTCCAAGGCCCTTCATAAATACATCTGAATAAGTATTTATTCGTCGCAAGGGACTCGCTTACCTCATATCGTAATTTGCAGATTTAGTAACCTTCATCATTGTGTCCATTCCGGACTCTTACCTGAAAGAAGAAAAAATAATTAACTAATCGTCCAAAATTACTACTCGAATTAACATCAATAAAACAACATATTAAATAAATTAGAGTAATAAAATACCTCTCTTAAGTTAAAATATAAATAAATAGTTACACATACAAAACGAATATGAATGTTAGTAGTTAATATTAATTTTATCGGCTTAACTGCTTAATAGCATTGTCATTGTCTATGTTATCCAGTTTATTTGCAGAAGATGAAGGTAATATATTTACTTTGTGGCTACAATGTAATGATATATTCGCATGAGACAATTTATTTTAAATAGGCAGTCATAACAGCTAACCAACAGAAAATATTTCTGTAGGACCCAAGTGCTAAAGCTGTTGGCGGTTATGGAAAGACCAGATTAACAGCAAAATGAAATTAATGAATGATTTCGTTACGCAAAATTATTCAATCCTTAATTCCATTTAGTACAGATCTGTCAAATATCTCAGGGGATTTTGGTTTGCTGTTCAATCGCGAATCATAGATAATGGATGGAGTACGCTGTCCGTTTCCCGACTGAGAACCGTAATTTAATAAAATAAAATTTACAAGTCACTCCATCGTAAAAACAATAGCATAATGTATATTTCAACAACAAGGCGCACAAAAAACATCGATATTATAGCCTTGTGTCGCCAAATTTCTAGTGTCCAAACAGCAGTATATCCCATGTTACCATAAGAAAGCTTAAAGAGAAAGAAAATCAACGCAAAAGTCAGAATTAAACGAAATTAAAGTTAAAAAAAAACCTAGAGCACAGAGACTAAATAAAAAAATAAACCTTAAAAATTTAAGTAGCTTAAAGAATTTCTGTGAAAATCGCTTACAAAAAAGCGGTATTTGAACTTTAGTCTTTGAATTTTTACTGATTTGTTGTCAATAACATTTTTTGAAAATAGCAGACAGAATTTCACACAATTTCACATTTAGTATTCATGTGATTTTAACAAAATCATAATTGTATTTATGTGAATTTGATTGATTTAAGCATTTTTCTTTTGATAATTAATTAACACGAACTTGATAACAAAAAGTAATATCGAAATAAAAGTTCAGATATTTCTAAGCAGCTCAAAATGAAATCATAATGACAACTACATCTTACGTTGCTAAAATAGGATTTATTATTTTGTCACTATTATGTTTATTTGGAAAAAAACTATCGAAGAAATAATATGCTTCGGTAATTGAGCTAAACGGTCTCCAAACATAAATAATCAAATAATTATAAATCCGTAGCTAAAAAATACCTTTGTTTTAGTTATCGCTTTTCAGGTTCAAAGAAAAATCTAATTAATTGGGTTGATATCACAAATTACACAATACAGTGATTTATTTAATCATTTCAAAGCAAAATTAATTCGTAAACAAATTATATTCTGTAAATTCGCTACAAGTAAACTGAGCAATAAATAATTTATCTTACTTCCTTTTGAAATGTCAAAACCACATTAGATAATAATGCGTACGCTCATGTTACAACTGAAGGCACCACGAGCAGACAGAGTGAGCGATTAATTAGCTACAGTGGATATAATCAATGCTTATAACCCGGCGTGTAAACGGAGACAGACGGCGTAGCTCGTGTAACTCAATCAAGGTTACCACCACGTTACAGTTGAACCGACAATGCTGTCTCGAACGACTATTCCTATTATAAATCAGGACCAGCGACTGATAATATAGAATCTATATTATCAGTCGCTGGTCCTGATTCTCTCTATATTATAGAGAGATAGATGGCTGAATCAACTATTTTATGTCCCTCGTTGCCATGGTTACGTTCTCTTGGGCCACTCTTCATATCAGTTTTATGGCATTTAAATACACGAAACATGCATATTTGTGGTAGCCTTATGTGCCTTTCATAACGGGTCACCTGCCGTGAGTGTTAGTAGAATGCTGTGACACATTTCTTCTAACAAACTATGCTTCAGTTGTCCCCTGGGCGACCGGACAGAATAACAACAACAAATAGTTGATTCACTCATAAAAACATTATTCAACCACAACTTACATGAACAGTGAGAGTAAGTATAAAGTAAACAATCAAATCAGAGTAAGTAACAGAATATTACTACATTAAATGTAGGATACAGCAGTTTTCATTTTCATAAGCCTTTGTAAACTTGGATATACATACAGCGTTGGACAGAAGTATTGAACTGATATTAATATATGAAAACTCGATATTTTATAGTAGTAGTTATATATTTTCTGATGCCATATTATCAATTAGTTTAAACTGATTAGGTATTGGTCGTTGCGGTGACTGGTGATTGCATAGAATATTTGCCATAAATCAATTCGTTGTAGATCCGAATTTTTTGGTTCTTGTTGTATTTATTTAATAGATATTTTTAAGTATTATTAACTGATGTTCTTCTGTTGTGTACATATATTATAGGTTTGAAAAATCAGAAAATTAGGTAATTGCGTTTAGAAAGAGATATTTTTTAGCTAGAAGAAAATAGTTTGTGCTCAATATAAAAAATAAATAAATAAAGAGGTTGACGTATGACGTATATTATTTAAGCCAATCAAAACTTATAGCGGAAATTTGCTTATTAGATAATATCCAGGCAAGGAAATAACTGTCAGTAGAGTATTAAAATCAATTTTGGGAGCTATTTTGTAGGTACTGGCAATGAAGTCTAGGTATTTATTCAGTCGCTGGTCGGGACATATGAATTGTAGATATGCTTTCTCATAAGTGAAGTATCAATAACTTAATTTATTAACTTAATTAAATTTTGAAAATAACCACTCCAAAATGAAATAACGAAGAAAGGTATTTTTTTAGTCTAATATTGCAATTAATAATATAATATGTATATTCGAATCTCGCTGTAGTTGTGCGTTTAAAAATGAAGTTAAACATAGTTCAAAGTTAAAACTTGTGGAGGAAATAACTTAATTCAGTATTTAGAAAAAGATACTAGTTTTTTTTGTCATTTTTATAAGACCAAATACCAAATGTAAATAATGACTTCGATTTGTTTATACTCAGTAAATATGTGCACATAATTGAGGGCCCATAACAATCAATTTTTCGCTCGTTTCAGCATAAGTAAAGATAGACCCATCATAAGCAGCAGTGGCAGCACACGCACACGCTTAGCGTGCGTCCTTGTTCCGCACGCGACCTGCCATAATCAGAAAATTCAGAAACCAGATGTATTAACCACAACCTATATTTAGAAGTCATTATTTTCATAAATGATAAAAGGTAAACTTAAGTCTACCCGTTCCGAAAGGCTCATGTAAACGGATATAATTTCCAATCCCTTTTAACAAGGTCTCGCATTTAACGAGGGAGACATTGTAAAGTACTTTTATAATATTCATATTATTATACCTCTAGGTATAAACTTCGCTTTGATGATAATAAATTATCAATAGGCAGAAATTTTTAGTACGGCAAATCGAATTAAAGTAGGAACAGAGTTTGCAGCGACATCTGTTTTTTTACATAGAAATTAATACTTTGTAATTTGGCTTCACATCTACTCTGCAGCAGCGCCATCTAAAGGAGGGTTGCAAAACTAGAACGAAACGTACTTCAGAGCAACCGAAATAAACTTTAGTACACCCTAATAGATGGCGCGGCAGAGTTTATGCAGTGTTATAGCCTTAAATGCCTAGAGGGCGCCAGTCTCAGTAAAGAAGAACTGGGAATTTTACTGGGACAGTGTCAATCTGATTGGTTTAATTCAAATGTTAAATTGCAAAGTTTACTTCAAAACAAAATGTCTACGTATAAATTCATATATGTTAAAAGTCATAACTAAATAATTATTTCCTAACTAGTGCGTAAAAAGTGCACTTTTCGCACGCTTCGCGTGCGTAAATTTCACTTTTTAAGGCACTTGCTATGAAAAATTAGGTTCGATACTCGTCTAAAAACTTCTTTACGACTCGGGTGATTGTCACCCTCGTGTCACTCGGGACTAGTATCGAAATGTAGGTACTATTTTAACACTGCTGTAGGTACTGCAACTTTCACAAGATCGACATAAATATTATTTCAATAATGTTTTGTGCCTAACAATAAATTTATTAAATACTAGATTCTAGAACAAAACAAAAACTTAATGGCTTTTGACCGAGGTAAGACTTAGCTTGTTACCACAAGTTAAATAAGCATGGGTAGTTAATTAATCAATAAATAAATACTGTCGATATTATCGTTTAAATTATTGTAAACGCTTGTCATCATAATATCATTGATGTTATATCATAGGTATAGTAAAAATGCCTACATAAAGAAGCCTAATTTCTAGTGACAACACATTACAACAAAAACAGTGTCAGACCTCTTAATTACAAATGTATATGTTATTGAGTTACAATTCGTTGCTTGAACATGTATTTCTTACACATGAGATATATTTCTTTGTTTAATTTTATGTATTTCAGGGATATCATTGATTCCACACGAATGCCTCTTTTCTATCGCAGTTTATATTGAACAGACATTTTCCAACGTTTCACAAAGTGTGAATATTTATCAAGTTGCAGCTTTTACTTCGGGGGTGAAGTTGACAGTTCCGTAAATCTAACTAACATTTATGAATAAATGTGTTCTTAATAAGATGAATTTGTATATTCAAGTGTATATAATTTTCTTTAGCATGATGTTTAATTTTCTGACCATTTCGACCAATACTGACATACTACTATAGGTTTACTGGAAACTCCGACACAAGTTAGTTACTTCAAGTCAATATATGATCGAGATTACGCAATATGAAAACAGTCGCCTTCTGATTTCCGTAATAATTAACTTGTGTGGGAAATTATGTGTCGACTGTACCTACCAAATCTATTTCCGTTTCCTAACTGGACGCGCGCCTTGGGAACCGTTACCACAGGATACTGAGGAAACGGGTAATGAAAGCAGTGTAATATTATCATGGACATTTGATTAGTACGAGTATCATACGTTGTTCCATCATCATCATTTCTGCCGTAAGACGTCCTTTGCTGTACATAGGCCTCCCCAAATATGATTTGAATCATCTTGGTTGTCTTGCCAATGTTTGCCACGTTTGGCATGCGGTTTGGCGAACGCAGTAGCCGTCGTTCCGGTTTCGATGGACGCAGCTGCCCATCGATGCCACGAGATGGTATAGGAACATTCCATGAAAACATCAACTTTTTGTTGCTTACGTAACGCTATGGTAGCTACCAGAATAAAACGTATTAGCCTTTAAGAAACACCATCAATCTTAAAGACGAGTTATTATATTGCATTGTTGATGATTAGCTTCCTAAATTTACTTCTCGGTGGTATTAAAATTGTGGTGTCGCTTACGTAACGTTTTCATGGAATGTACCTATAGTGCATTCCACCACGGCCACGGCATTTACTCGTATATCTAGACTCGGATTAATTAAATACACACGTAAAGATTTTTGACTGACAGACTGACTGACACTTCCAGAACTACCTGCTTATTATAAGATTTCTAAGGTAGGCAACATTAAGTAGGAATTTTTTGAAATTCAACTCCTAAAGCGATGAATTCGCGGTTATAATTTTGTATGATTATATAAATTTGACTGGATCAGCTAGTTCATTCATACATGTAAATCGTTACTAACATGAGGTTTATGTGCATCTAAGTTTATTAGTAGAGCTTGATGAAAGGTAAAACTTGGATTGCAAAATTTGTGTGAAATAGCATGCTTAGTATTCAGATTTCGCAGCCTTTGTAAAACATTTGCTTTGTAGCCGTGGCTCCTATTAGCCATTAATCAAAATAAAAGCATGAGAGTTCTTCTTGTATTCCCAAATTAAGTGTTGAATTTTTAGCTTTTGTTTATGTGTGTAGAATGTTGTGCTTCCAAAATAGTGTATGCCAAACCAAATCACATATATAAAACGGTCCTGTGCCCCAGTGGTCTAAAATCTAATTGTTATTGTCAACTTGATTTATGAATTCCCATTTGATCGGTTTTGGAGATTGCTTTTTACACGATCTATAACGATGATGTATAAATGTAACACGCGTAAAATAGAATTGTCTTCATCAGTAAATGCAATATTATCTACTTTTGGTAGATAATTATACTGCACTCATTTTTATAGCCAGGGAAATGGAATGGACTTAATTAAAGCTGTCTTTAAGGAATAAAATGGGAAAATTCTGTTGGCATCAACTCGCTGAAACTGTTAATGCAAATTTCGTCCAAATTCTTTCTTTACAGCGTGCTTTCCGACAAAATAAAATTGTGCTCGTTTGTAAGCTTTGCATTGGCAATTAATGTTCGAACGTTCACAAATATTTCAATCGGCGAATTAAATATGACGGTTGCGACCTTAAGCGATAAAAAGTAATTCTGAATTGGTTCTGTAAAAATGTGTTAAAATGTATCATATGAGCCGAAGGATGGAATCTATCATATGTCCACTACGGGACTTAGGCGTTTCCCAAATCAACCCACAGTGATCGGTTTTGCGCCACCAGCATCCAGTGGATTCCCGCGATCTTTACCATGTCGTCAGTGTGGCCCCCCACAAGGTGGACCGACGACATGGTAAAGATCGAGGATACCGGATGGCGCAGCATGGGCAAAATGTATACCCATTATATTTAATGCAGTGAATTATAACTATACCTATTTGTGTATTCTTGATATCAATATTGTATTGATCAATACGACTGTACGCTTACCACGAATAAACGAAGATACATAAAATGTAAAGAAGAATAGAAATTAAGGATGATTGAACTCATAATCAGTCAAATATGTGTGAATCTTAATTACAATATTACGATATGCCGTAATATAAATAATAATTCATATCCACAGTAGAGTGTAAGACAAACAGGCATCAACGTGCACGTATTTTGTGGTTTTGGTACAGAAGGAGCGTAACTGGATTACTGCGCCACATAAAAGCTACTCGCGAGAGGCAAACAAAGGCCTTTACAAAGGACTCTGCGGTTGGCACATTGAACATTTTTTTATTACGAAATCTCGTTACATTCGTCAAAATTACAGACAAAAGAACAATGCCATTATTTAATGTAACGTTCTAGGTCTTTTAGGAGAAATGTAACATTTGCGGTTCATATAAAATTATTGGATATCGAAAAGCCGAGCAAGATTCATTCTTGTTTGGCGATTGTGTAGATGGCGGTCAAGATTATGGCGATAAACAAAGTAATAAAGTAAGCATAATTATGGTGAGCGCTAAATATCACAATTTACATACAGTGTCTTTAAAATTACCCATTTTCACATAGTAAAAAACACGATAAGAAATGAATAATAATTATGTATACTACAAAGGTCTAGCCGGCTAAGCTTATAAGAGTGGCCCATAAGCTAAAACGGATTTAGATATACTTTATAAAAAAGGAACCTGTTTTCTTTAGCAGTTATTTCACTGATTTCTATTTACAAGTTGGGCTTAGTGAAATCTTGTATTTTATTATTGTATATCTAAGCAGTTAGCACGATGTGACACGATACAATGTATACATATCTAAAATATTTGATTTACTTTTGATTCATAAATGTGATATTGATAATGTTTTTACTGAATTAGGATTGTTTTTTATATTACTTAGGACTTCGTTTATAATCCATTCGGTACGAGAGGCAGGCAGCAAGAAGAGAAAGCCATAGGTGTTATTGGTTCTAGGTAAAATGAAGTTTTTATTTTATGTTTGAGAAGCTACTCAGATTACCTGTTCTCTCATTCGAGTAGAAGAGTGTTATTTTTGTTGTACTGACCCCGGGTATGTCCTTAAACTACGTCCAACAATGAGAGGTAGGGCACAGCGAAGTACCATCACGCTTGAATCTGGAGCAGCCCAACTGGGGCAGTACCTCCTCCTTACAGAAGCCATAATAGCACTGCTACCTTTCAGGTATGTAGTGTTGTCTTCCTGATGGTGTGTAAGGTTCCCAGAGATCCAATCCCCTTAAAGGTCGGCAACGCGCTTGTGGCTCCCCCGGTGTTACTGGTGCCCATGGGCGACGGTAATTGCTTACCACCAGACAATCCCTCTGCCCGTTTGCCACTTTTGTCATTAAAAAAAATCTATCTTGTTTAACCTCCCTACCTTTTTTTTGTAATAACTTTGTCTAATATTAGACTTCAATCTTCTCTAGTTTCCAATTTATTTGTTAAGCTTAACTAAGCAAGCGCCTCTGATTAATCATGCCTATTTGCTCCTTAAATTTAGATATACAACTTGTTTTTCATTACGATGAAGTTTTTTGGCACTTTTTGCCAAGACACATCCATAAAAAAGATTTTTGTCAAGCGACGAGCCACCAAGTACATTGGTGCGTCCTGTCAAACTAACGAATATGTAAAACGTATACGCGAGATTTCAGAAAAAAAATGTACCCAATTAGCATGACTTGTAGAAATGTTAACTATGCCAGTTTTGTGACGACAATTAAGCATTAAATTTATATAAACATTGAACAGTAAAATGCAAAAAATATTTCTACACAGAGTTCATGCTTAATTATCGTCTCAAAACTGACATCATTTAACTTTTTCACATCACGTTAATTTCGGCCACTTTTTCGGAATACTTTACCTATACTACTACAAGTATACCGTGTGTGGCCTGTAATAGGAGCTTTAACTTTAGGCATCGTTTCTACACCAAAAACGTAGCAACATTTGTTCTACCTCTTTTGAAAATAACTTATAGTTTAATAAATATTAATAAAAAAAGATTTTCCAAGCAAGCAATGTATTGCAAAAACTATGAAGTTTGTAGGCTGACAGTAAACGTCAACTAGACTATTGGATGCTGTTCATTGAAAATACTATTTACTTTATTCGAAAAAATCACAAGTAATATATTACCCAATTATTTAAAGTTGTAGAACAAATGTTGTTACGTTCGAGGTGTAGAAGCGATCCCTAAAATTTTTGCTCCTATTACAGGCCGCACCCGGTATACTAGTGTATCACATTAATACAAAGTAAATTACTAAATATAGGGTCCATAGAATTAAATAATGCTTCTATCCCAAACAAGTAGGATAATAATAGTGTAACCATACAAAAAGAAGATGATTATTGATATGTGTCACGGTTGTGTACCACTCTTGTTTGCTTAAACCGCTTAGCCCTTTTATTAAACATATCACACTATAGTGTGCAATATACACAAGCTTCTATATGAGAGGTAGGGCACAACGAAGTACCATCACGCTTGAGCCTGAAGAAGCCCAACTGGGGAAGTACCTCCTCCTTACAGAAGACCACAGCCATAATAGCACTGCTACCTTTCAGGTATGTAGTGTTGTGTTCTTGATGGAATGTAAGGTTCCTAGAGCTCCTACAACTTTAAGGGTAGGTAACGCGCATATGAATAATGTGGAGTTGCAGGCATCCATAGGTTACGGTAACTGCTTACCATCAGGCGGGCGGGCATGCTTGTTTGCCACTGTAGTTGTATAGAATAAAAAACCTCCGGGACGTTTCTCCCTTTTTCAGCAGTTTAAAAATGCAGTTAAAATGCCCCCTTGTGTCATCAGCAGAAAAAATGTAAATAGGATTACAGTGGCAGATGAAAGCAGGGCTCGGACAGGTGGGCCGGCCGACCGCAGCGCTGCGCCCGACGCGGTGCGGTCGCGCGGCGCACTCGGATTTGCTAATTAATTCCAAACGCGCACTGCACACTTTAGGAGCACATATGGACATGAAATCTGCTTCCGTTACACTACCGCACAATGAAATCTCCATGATTTTATTGTACACGTGAATATTGTGTGTAATAGCAAACCCTAATAAGAATATGCATTGTAATGTGCATTAATAGATTTTGCCTGTTTCATGATTTCAACGTCTAATTAAAACAATAAAATTGCATAAATATGAAATACTTGACTTATATATATATATCGAAAAAAAGACAAAGATGTAAACAAGAAACTAATACAAAAAAAAACACGTGTGATACGAAGTAGTTTAAATAAATAGATACTTTGAGGTCGTAAAAAATCAGGAAAGCCGTCATTGTTTTTTTTTATGACAAAGGTGGCAAACGAGCAGACGGATTGCCTGATGGTAAGCAATTACCGTCGCCCATAGGCACTCGTAACACCAGGGGAGTCACAAGCGCATTGCCGACCTTTAAGGGGGGTTGGAGCTCTGGGAACCTTACTCACCATCAGGAAGACAACACTACATACCTGAAAGGTAGCAGTGCTGTTATGGCTGTGGTCTTCTGTAAGGAGGAGGTACTTCCCCAGTTGGGCTGCCCCAGATTCAAGCGTGATGGTCATCGCTGTGCCCTACCTCTCATAAAATATAATTGTAAATATTACGTGCTAACACTAAAAATAATAATATTTCCTGTTTTCCAATAAAAGGCTTACCGCACTTTGCACTTCCTAATCATATTATATTAAGCTCCATTTATAGAGAAATAAAGGATATTATTTATGTTCATTAAATAATTGTGTTACAAAGGATGTTATCGGAAGACTGCAGTTATTTGAACAATTCTAAGCCTCTGGCAAAGTGGGCTCAGATGAGTTCTAGAAGGTAAGGCTGGAAATCAACTTGGAAATTTCCAGTTAAAATTGTAAGTACACAAACAATACGAAAAATTAAATGTTAGCTTTATAATAAATAAAGGTAATAATAGTAAATCACAATGCATATGACTACAATATATTTTACTATTTCAGTCTTATACTTCATTTTATATCGAAAAAGTTGCTTTATTTTTTTATTTACATATATAATACACTGTTGCGTTGGTCCTTCGGAGCTCCATACACGAAAAAATATTTTCATTTTTCTTTCAAATTTTCGCGTCCAGTTAGTATTATTATAAAGTTAATAGGAGCAGTCGAAACTGGATAAACAGATCGAAACACATCCTTACTTAGGCTGTAAAAGTAAATACCTACTTATTTATAGCAATAATATTACTTTGCTTTCCCTCTGTTCCAGTAAATAAATGGAATAAAGATCTGTAACCATACAATCAGTTACATTACATACTATATGTACAGTAACGTACATGCATTGTTGAGCCACATGCCCATGTTTCCGATACGTAACCAATGTCTCGCAACGTTGTGTCACGCCTGATTTGATTACAGGGCTAAGACTGTGACTGTACTAATGTACAGTCACAGTCTTATTGTACGTACTGTACATTAGTACAGTCCGCGACAGGTATGTCCCATGTACCAATCAGTTAAAGCTAACATTAGTCCTAATCCGGCCTTCTACATTGCCTGACCTACATGTTCCGTTATGTTAGTAATATAGCTATTATAATGAATCATCACTCGTCTTCCATGAATATTTATAAATAGGTGAACTGATAAAAAAGTTAAACATAACAACATAAATAATTGAAGAATATCACATGGAGAAAAAATACTAAAGATTTTTTTTTAGTTGACTTAGGATTTATATTGCTTATTCAGAAAAAACAAAAGCGATAAAATAAAAGAGTGGATGGAACCATTCCAAAGGCATAAAATATTTCAAATTGTATAAACGGAGACTTATCTCCCTCTGAGCAATATTATAAATCTGTGAGGAGGGATAAGTTATGCGGACGATTTTATAGGAGAGTCATCTCCCCGAATGAACTTTCAGAGGATAATACAAAAAGAGCGCATCAAGATTCCGCATGCGAACGGCCAGCAAGGACGCGGCGCGCGGAGCGGCTCGGCCTTCTGTTATTAAATCTTTCGTCAGACAGACATCGGCCCATATTTCCTTTCCCGCTAGGTGACGATTGCGTCCCACATGCCAGTCCTAAAGCTCTCACAAAGGGCCAAATTACACCCACTTCGTGAGGCTTCGTCCGCTTTGTGTGCTATGGAATTGTGCTGAGCCAAGTCTGTTGATTCAGTCCGTGTTTGTTCCGTAACAGTGTTTAAATAGGAAGGCACCAATTGAATCATCTGGACAATTAATACAAAGGTAATTTATATCTAAACGATTATATTTATGTTCAAATAATATCAGTATGATTACTAGACATCCCTTAGTCATAAATATCGAGGAAGGTAGAAAGTTAATTCTGATAATTAAGAAAATTAAATATAATTCGAACATTTCTTAATGAAAGCCACTGTAGGGTCACGAAAACTTTTAAAAGCCCGGCTGAGGTGCACAGGTCGAGTGCACGTCACAGCCCTCTTGACACGCCACCGCACACCCGGGCGACGCCCGCGCCGCAACCTGCACGCCACCTATTGTACTAATTACTCTTCCAACTAAACACCATTCAGGCCTGACTAACAGGCAGGCAAGATTGAAATAAAGAGTTCATTTCTGCACCTAGATCACGGCACAGATATTAAATGTGTCACCAGTGAAGTTAATAATTAACTTCAAAGTTTCCCGTGTGCTGAGTTTGACACTTCATCCTGAGCTGGGAAGCTGAATTTTCACTAGAAATTGTCTAGGCCAGGCGCATACTTGAGGACTCAATTATGATATTAAATTGCTTCCAATTCAAGTTGTAAGTAAATTAATGGTTGCTTTATTACGAAAAATCTATTAATAACATTTATTACGTAGACTAAAAGGCAATCATTAAGTGTATAATTTATATATATGGACACATTCTAATTATCAGCACCCAGATAAACATTACAGACTCATTAGATTTAAAGGTGTAAACATTTTCCAAGCGCCCGTGATAAAATCAAATATGTATATAAGTATTTGGAAGAGACAAAAGTAAACATGTAGTTATAAATTATTTACAAAATATACCTTAAGCGTGATGAGTTATGACTTGCCTATTTATATTTTATTCCTTGCTAAACTTCCACTATACAGGCTTGTTATTGGAGATACAAAGTAATGTGAGCAGAAGATGCCGACATTGCACTATCATGTAACATCCTAGAGTACCCGTAATGTTGTTTTTGTCGCTTTCTTGAATGGAACTGTTTTACGAGCATAATAATAGTGTGTACATCTTTGTAGTGGTTTAGTCGACGACGTCAAAAGATATTGTTACACATTTGCAGCTTAGGTATTATACAATGCAAAACTGTGCCTACTTAAATTTATCTCTGATTTCAACAGCACACAAGAAAGACCGAGGGGATTAGGAAAATATATCAATAATTAACTAAGCTCGGCTGCCCTACGCAGAAATCAAGTATCTCAAAATTTCCCAAAAAATGTTTTTTTATATGATTCGATTCACTTTTTCAAAAGACATCTTATAATCAATTTTTTTCTTCTTTAAAATGTATAATTTTCAAAATACAGCACTTTAAAAAATTCAAGTATCTTTTTTTAACGGGATATTCTACGCTAAAGTCAAGTATGTACCATATTTCTATCTTGAAATCGAGTATCTTGCTAAAGATACTTGCAATTCATATAAATTGCAAAGTTACTTGACTTCACCGCAGAAATATTGATATAGATTGCGAAGTTACTTGACTTCAGCGTAAAATTAACATTTTATTACGATGTCAAAACCTTGTAGTTATATTTCTTTTGGGTTTCGGGTAGAAAATGTCTGTGACATTTATTAACTAGTTACCAGTTTAATTCAAGTAATGAAAAGCTGTTTGTCTGTTTTCTCATATGTTCATCAGTCATAGATCGTATACAAACGTGAATAAAAAAGTTAAGTGCTAACTATCTCATAACAGAAGTGTTTCCCTGAATGAATATTATTTTTACCCAATTTGGTTATTTAATTCATTTATCATAAAGAGAATTAAAGAACATTGCAATAATTCAAATGCTCGCCATAGGGCAAAACAGATCGTTTCTATGTGTTTAGAAAATAATAAAAAAGGGTAAGTAGCTCCTAACTATAGGTAGGTACCTATCTTTTAATTTTATTTGGCATAGCTGCTATGTTCATTGCTGCAATTAACGGTACCTAATTTTATATCAAAATGAGCTTAATATGGTTATTTCTTTTAAAATTCGCTTGAATTTAGAACTTTTCTTAGTTATATAACGTAAATATTAATATTTCCTGAACTTTTTTGGTCTACTTAATTTGTATAGCTATTTATAAATAGTAGTTATATGTTACATGTTTTTGTAACTTTTTATTAGAAACTTCACTTGAAATTTAGATTAGACTCCCATATGTACTGTCTAACAGTTGGTTAAAACTTTCGCCATAACGTAAGTAAAGTATTTTAAAGAGTAATGTATTATACAATACAGATATTTGAATAAGGTTTATATGTATTTTTTTTTTATTAATAAGATAAAAGATAAGATAAAGATAAAAATATGTTTATTGCACCCAAAAATACAGAAGAGGACAACATAAGATAACATTATAACAGTGTTGTGCATATCTAACTACATCACCGAGATTCCAGGGGTCCCCGCACTAGGCTAGGCCTGTATCGCGGGAGACCGGATTTACAATTTATACGTCATGCGTGACACAATAGGAGAGGAAACTAGAGTAAACCAACAAAATTTAAATTACTTAAATCACAAATAGCAATTAGGTATACATAGTAGTGAAGAAAAGCTAACAGTTACAAACAAAATAATAGTTACAAAAATAGAGTTATAGCACCGTTTTATTTAGGGTTAACATAGTCCTATTCTTTGGAGTAATTTCTCAGTCTCATGATAATCAAGCGACAGCAGCCAGTTGAAAAGTAATCTTTTAGCCTCTGAACCTGTGGCACACACTAATTCACTTCGGTGCTTCACGGCAATATTATATATCGAGAAAGCGAGTACATAACCAAAGCGCCTACCGAAAGCAGTGTTGACCCTTGGTACAGGTAATTTAAACACTCGTTTAGACAGAAGTTCAGAGTAATTTTCAATGCTAACAGCATATTTATGAATCGTTAGGCAAGTCTTATGTATGAAAAGCTTATGTCAAAAGTCTTTTCATATTTTCAATCAAAATTCTTTGAATAGGAAATAAATTTCTAGATGTTCTGTACTGGGTTCATAATATATTGTATGTTGATTAGTAGATTAAATTAAATAAAATATAAATATAAATTTCATTTTTTAATTCTGTGTCTTCGAGTATTTAGGTATTTATTAATATTGTGCATTCCACGGCATACCGCGTTCAGAGTTTTTTTTTATTATTTAAGTAGTTTCCTAAAATTTAAGTAATTGATGTAAGTTTGATAAGATTTTTTGATCTCTTTTCACAGGAAAAAACTCTTAAAGATATTAATTTTAAATCAACTTGCATTCAAACAGAACAGGTGCTTCTCTCCCTCTCCATACTTCAATATAGCATTTATATTGAAAAATAATTTACACAAGTATAACATACACTACATTATTAGGCATCTGAATATCAGTCAAATACAATGTAGTATAAATCAGGCTTGTGTATATAAAGTCATCAAGAACAAGCCCAAAGCTAAATGCAAACATCTAAAGATACTTGTTTTTATGTAGAAAACCTTTAAAATTATCGTGTTGCATTTTAGGCAGAAACTTGTTTTTGCATTTTAAAATGATTGTGAACATAATTTTGGAAAAATAATTACAGAATACTGTTGACAATATCCCGCATAATAAAACACGACTATTTTGAATGCTATCATTTAATTAGTAAGCCTGTAATAGGTAAAAGTCTAATAAAATGATTTTTTCGCTCTACTGTAAAATTTGTCAAAACACAGATACTTGATTTCTGCTTAGGACAGCCGAGCTGCCATATTGTTTTCCACTTGAATCGGTACTTACTTTGCAATACTTGGTATCTAAGGACCTGAGCCCCGAGTGTAAGTTTATAACGTAACTTTACGTCACGAACGCGTTTGCGTTTCCCATACAAATAACATTTTCACTTACGCGTTCGTAAACGTTTTTTTACGCCATTTGAAACTTACACTACAGCCTCTGGTAAGTTAACGAATAGAACACATACTTTAGATGTTGTTTTAAGAATAAATAACAACAAATTTGAAAATAAAACATATATTAGTTCGTATTAAACATGGGAGTAATGTAATTGTACCTGCCAACAATCTTTATGTTAGCATACTCGGAACTTTCTGAGTTATAATAACTGACTCAGTTTTGGTAGTTTAGGCAACCCTCCTGCAGCAATAACAGTAACCCTATAAAACTAACCGGTGTGCACAGGTTGTCATAATAGCCGGCTGTAGTGTAAACAGCGAAACGCTCTTACCGACAAATTAAACGAAACATAGTGCCGGTTAGCTAAAGCGTATGCGACCATTCGTAAAGAATCGCGCAAGGCGACGCATTAGGAAGATTAAAACTTGTGAAAGCAAAGAAGCGAAGCAAGTGCCTCTGCAACGTCACTACAACCGTACACGTACACGTATCTACATAAACACGCGCGTGCGCCCCCACAGGCTGCACACACACGAATTTGAATCGGCGAGGAGATTAAAAATAATACTGAGCCTTCGCCATTCTTTGTTTTAGTACCTATGATTTTCGCATGCTCGGCTAGGTTGCGCTCGCACAATGGAGCCAAAATACTATGTGTAAATACTGTATATAGTAAATGTATTTTATACAAAATAATTACACTAGTCCATAAATAAACAAAGAGCACGGAATTACACATTAAGTATTAACGTGAACATCCAAAATGCAATTGCAATTTTTTTACACTGGCCACGTACAAAACAACTTACACCAGGCAGAAAAAATAAAGTAGAATCAGATATGTCTCAAATAATATATCTTGATGCATTGTGATAAAAATTGTATTGCTGGGTTCAAGACATACATACGTATTCGATCAAAGTTGACCTGCTTCTTTATGTATGAATTATTTGACTTCAAATTTATAAGTACGAGATATTTCTTCTTAAACGAAAGCATTTTCGCGTTTCTTATACAAAAAAATCTTGAATGAAGAAACTTTTTTCCGTGTATAATAACTTACCTATAATGAGCCGGAGCAGGCTGGCGGCGACCAGACCCAAGTCCGGAGAGTTAGCCATGGGTCACACGCTCGCGAACATTGTCACAACCACCACGTTCCATCACATCCACATCAAATAACTGCACTGTCAATACTCGACAATTACTAATGGAACTACTGTAGAACCCGTTACAGTCACATCAGGAAGTTTAGTCACTAGTCTGAAATTGTTATATTCATAAATAAATATATTCGGACAATCTTACACGAATCGAACTAGTTCTGCAGCTGGTAAACTCAATAAGGCATGGTATAGGTGAGCAATTTTATTTAAATTTGAGTTTACATTCAACTTTTTTTTGCATTTGTTTTTTTTTTGTGTGCTTTCTACTCGTTGAGTAGACAACATTAAATGAAATGAATCAGGTTTTTGACATGACATATAGAAAAATACATGTATGTACACATAAATTTTAAATAACGTCCATAACCCGAAAACACACAAATAAATGCCCTTGCAATGGAACCCGGAACATACTTCCCTATTCATTATTATTTGATTCGTACATTAAACGACATGTAAACGAGGGTTCATAAAAACAAAAAAAAAACATGGGAGTGCTTCGTCAGTGTTCAGTATTCCCTCGAAACCGCCCCTGAGCACTGCACAATAACTCACTCAAAATCCGTATAACTTTTTTAATTCACGCCTCAAAGTTAATGCAGGCTTTTTGCTGATTTATTTCATACAACGTTCATTATAACTAAGTTAAACCTGTACGTGCGTCTATGTAACAAACTTATTTCTAGAAATCTTTATTTATATTATAATAGCCTACTAATATCCCGGGTAAGTGACGTTAAGTTATGGGATGCTGTTAGTTATTTAAAATAATTCGGGCTTTGTTTCCGGAACAACAGTTGGGTTTGGAACGTAATTTATATTAGCTAAAATAGGAGAACGAACTCAGAAAATACAACGCTCTGACACAGAGCATTCTGCTAAGTATTTTAATAGTAGAGGTAATTCCTAAATTTATTATACCATTTCGAATAATAGCTACCAGTGGCGGCATGATAATATTTTTCTTAGGTAAGCTTGAGCAAATTTCGGAAAACCTGTACAGAAATTTTGAACTGTTATTACCTAAGTTAGAATTGCGTATCGGATACAATTTTATTTTTCAGTTTTACACAACTAATTCTACTTTAAAAATGTGTTTTTAAAAATAGCGCTCAGAGCAAATTCCTAATATTTATACATACAACCTAGGGTAAAACGATTGTTATTTGGAAGTAGTTAAAAGAGAGGAAATGAGAGTATCCTGTGGGCTCAGTGGTGGAGCCTCCACGGTCGAATAAGTCTAGTTATCGGCTGGTTAAAATGCAAATTGTTGTCTTTTGTTTGCACAGGTCGATTGACAGCGAGATTCGTCGCCGCGCAGCAAAAATGCTAAATATTCATTAATAGGCAACGCGGATATATCCCTTTCATGGTTACGGCCAGCTTTGAGGTTCGCCAGGGGACTGCAGTTTATTTTATGCCATCATTTCTGAGGCTCTAGTGAAAAACGATGTAGAATTTATACATGTTTGCAGGCATACTCGTGTAGACAAAAATAGATACTGTTGGTGCCGTAAACACAAACATTGCAAATTTTTTACAAGCAGGATCAAAAACCACCACCACCGGAAGTCGTACCAGAAAGCGAAGCGTGGGGAGACCGCCCACAATGTGAACCAACGACCTGGTAAAGGTCGCGGGAATCCACTGGATGCGGGTGGCGCAAAACCGGTCAGTCTAAGCCGCTTCGGCGAAGATAAAAAAAATATTGCGCGATTTCACAATGTTCAGTCCAATGGGATAAACCTCAAGTCAGCCTTATTATGGGTATTAAAAAATAAATGTAAACAAAACTGCGTACACCAACATCTCTATTGCGCCGCAGCTCCCGACGATCTACAAGTTTATCGCCACTTTTACGTTAATGAGGCTGCGACGGAGTTCCTCGCGGGATCTGGTTGAAATTTATGAATAGGCAAATGCTTTCGGTGTTCCAGTTAACTCGATGCCAACCCGATTACTAACATCAAACTTCAGAATAACGCGCCAGGGAATTAAAAATATTGAGCCTCTGCCGCGAGAAACATTTCGCCTATATATTTCCTACAAAGATGTAACCAACAAAGTAAAAGCGAACCAGCGTTCAACGAAACAGTAGGTACAATGAATACAAAAATTGGCAATACAGGTTTTTTTATACTACAGCGGTAGCTAACAAGCATACAATTAATCTGATAGTAAGCAGTAACCGTAGTTTATAACGTTACAGAGGATTCACACGCAAGATTTAAGGCTCTGATAAGTTCTCTGGCGACCTCAGTCACTGACAGGAACACAAGACTTATGAGTAAGGTCTAGTACTATTTGGCTGTAGTAAAGTATGTAAATAATATCTGACTAGGATTAAAGGCTCAACTCTAATAACATCCAATTTTAGCAATATGAGGTTTTACAAATCCCTGGAAACACATTGTGTGCAAATTAACATAACCACGAATTTACTGTGAAACCGTTTACTTTAATCATTTCTAGCAAGAAAGCGTTCATTTTTTTTTCTTATTTTGTCTATGCGTCAATTTTAAATATATTAAAATCTTTTATTGGCAGGTACATATTACGGATTTAAACTTAATCTGACTTGTAAGTAATTAGCATGTCTGCAGTAATTAAAAAAGAGAAGTAAATATAAATATAGGGATTACTATTTAATCCTATACGTACTAACAATATCACGATTAATTTATGCGTAGCTGCGTTCCACTATAATATATCTAATTAATTCTAGAATCTAACCCAGATACGTATATTATTAGTATATAGAAAGCTTGCAAAATATATTGGACAACTATTATTATTTAATGAAAGTATTAGAAGAAAAGCTTCAAAAGCGTAGCGTGCACTCTTAAGACGAACGTTAGAAAATTTCAACCACTCAAGCTATTAAAGCCACTTTCAATGGGCACTCTTAAATCAGTGTCTTCCACATCTGTATGTAGGCAACACTACAAAATAATATATTCGGAAAGTTCGTGAACAAAATACGGACACAGTGGAGCGGGGAATGGCGGCTTGAAAGACCCTCGAACAAAGCGGCGGTCACTTGATGGCGAATCGGGACCGCGCGAGTACTTATCATTTTGTTTACGCTAAACAACTAACGGGTCACTTTTCAAACAACCGTCACTATTGTTCGTAAACCATTAATTAATTTACGTTTACGGTTAGGCAACAAATGACACGACTCGTAACTCGTAATTGAAATTTCGCTCACAAAAACATTGCCGGAGATGGACAAAAACGTAATTAATCGCAAGTGATTTTAGGTAAAACAATTCGCGCCTCCCGTTTGTATTTCTGTTTATTGTTTTGACAATTAATTTGTGTTAGAGCTAGAACACTTATTATTTATACAAACATAAAAACCGATTTATACGCATTATGATACAAACGTCGACAACATGCTTGTAGCTGGAGGTAGAAACAATGCGAATCCCATAAAGTTATAGTTTAAAAATACAAGCGCATAACTTTTGTATCTACAAACTCGTCATAAAGTATAAACCTCGGGAGCTCCATATTCCTCGTTTATAGCTGTAAGATAATTTGCGTAAGATATACATCGCTTAGCGTAGCACAACGGAAGATCATTTTAAACTATAGAATATAAATTTTGTTATTAAGATATAACCTCGACATGACTTGATCGACGGTCCCCCAGTTATACCCCTGACTTTGCCGATGCCGATACGCCTTTACATTTTTTCTAACGGGAACCTTATATTATCAGCTACAACGTAACATAGTATTGGACCGTATGATTTAAAACTAAATTCAGATTTGCTATAAATATCATCTTCTTGTTTCTTCTTCTTCCTCGCGTTGTCCCAGCATTTCGCCACGGCTCATGGGAGAGAAGCGAGTGCCATCTGACCTTCTTACCCAGAGGGTAAACTAGGCCTTATTGGGATTAGTCAGGTTTCCTCACAATGTTTTCCTTCACCGAAAAGCAACAATAATATAACTATCAAATAATATTTCGTACATAAGTTCCGAAAAACTCAATGGTACAAGCCAGGGTTTTAACCTGCGATCTCCGGATTTCAAGTCGCAAGCTCTTACCGTTAGGCCACTCTCGTGCGAATAAATATGACCTTCATGTAATTCTGACAACATCGTATTAACGAAAAGAAACATTTACATGTATATTTCATCGAAAGATGATCCCTATGCGTCGATATTTACTTATTACTATGAATTCTAATATTGTTCAATATCGAATTAAATTCAAATAAATATTTAACTATATTCTCCGAATAAGTCTCAGCCAATGTCTCAGCAATGAGTTTATGGTACCTTCTGGACACGCCTTTATGAAGTACGAAGGGAATTGAAACGTGTGTTACGCCGCAGCGCTACGACCGAATGGAGGTAACAGACGAATTTTACGACAAGCTTATAAAACCTATGCAATAATTTCGGAAACGACCGTAGCATCATGCGGGACACGAAAAACAATGAGAAAACTATTTGTGTAGATTTCAATATACATATATTGAAATGATTGTCCCCGACGAGGTACAGGCGTAACATGTAGACGTGAAAATCCCGAATGAATAGGCTACTTACTTTTAATCGGTTGAAGTGGAAGTGAAGATATATTTATGATCGCCACTTTTTACATTATTATTTTAATGTTGATGTAAGATCATTAAAGTTTAATCCACGGCATTACACTAGAAGATGTCTGAAGTCTTAAGGGCTTACTTTGGCCGCGGCTAACAAACTTTCAGAATAATTCACAGCGGGATTAGAAGTAAGTATGGATAATGCCATCGCTTTCCAAGATAAATAAATCAAGTCTTAAAAAAAAGTGTTTTAAAAAGGGGTGCGTCTTGGCCCGGTGATTTGTGTCGTGACTGGCACAGAAATCTACATTGTTACCGGGCGAGATAAAAATAAATTGAATTCAATTATTTCAAATTTTACGTACCTACTAATTTATTTGTTTGTACAGTCAGCAGTAGAAGTGGCTAAGCAGTTGAGGTATTCAATATGAGGTCAACA
Organism: Grapholita molesta; assembly: GCA_022674325.2. NCBI lineage: Eukaryota > Metazoa > Arthropoda > Insecta > Lepidoptera > Tortricidae > Grapholita > Grapholita molesta. The sequence goes on along the minus strand of CP053124.2, from coordinate 11,710,066 downwards.
CATCTCTATTGTCAAGAGAATAAGAGCGCGTGTAGGTCGGTCATTTTGAAAAACCGCTCAGCCACTTTTGCTGCTGACTGTACCAGGTTTTATTACTATATCAAACACTATAAGAATGTTGACACCATTAAAATCTGTCATAAAAAGCAATATAGTGTGGTCGGTTTATGTTGACATTAGGGTGTTGTCGATGTCAAACAATGGTCAGTCCGCAGCGGTCTGAACGCTACCTGTGCGATTGTTAAAGGAGTAGAAAAATGCAGACAGCGTTTAATGGAACCTCATAAATCTGGTGCTACATCTAGATTTAACTTTAAACTAAATGAAAATATACGTTTAATAACCAATCCAATACCATTTAGTGTGAAACCAAACTTATTAATATACAGTAAGTATTCTAATTAGGGCTACGGATTATACTAACTACAATGTAGATTCCACAAAAAAAAATCTTCTTTAGTTTAGATACTGATAAAGGCACCCACGAAAGAGATCATTGAGCACTAAAGGTCCAACATTGTACATTTGATAATTTTGTGCAATCATATCAGCCGAAAGACGTCCACTAATGGCCACATGCCTCCCCCAAAGCGACCCACAGCGACGATTTTGCACCACACGTAATCAGTGGATTCCGGCGCTCTTTCTTTTTGCGCAATAAAGTATATATACGAGTAGTGTCGAGGTAAAAAGTTTGTAAAAGGTAAAATTGGTTTAAGGTATTCCAATGCCGGTCGACATTAGGTTATTGTGCCTTGTACCTGTCTATATATTGATTCAATGACCCTTGTATCAAAACTGATTTATGAGCTACCTACGAGTATATAGATGTGTTAAAAATATTTCATTGACTGCAAGACTGATTAAAGAAACTCGTATTAAATATAAAGACATTCGGATATAAAACTTACAATTCCATATAATTTAAATTCGTAACTTAAAGTCGAAATAAATCAATCAACAGAAAAAACACACAAAAAGGAATATTTACATCAGAGCAAATCGAATTACTCAGCAAATATTTATTCATTTCCGGGCATCCTTCTCACAAAAAGTGAATTTACTTTTGAGCAGTGTTACAAAGAATCAGCTTGCAGTACTTTTTACTGTACCTACAGAATTTTGCGTAGGTACTTAACGTTACAATAAATCAGATGTCGAATAAAACATCGCACTGGGCGGGATAAATCTGTCGAACCACTGACAAATGCTGTGGCGGAAGCGTATTGAGCTGAGACCGCAAACACCCGACGAACTGTGTCATGATACATATGAAATAAATGACTATACGCAAACACGTGAAAACTAATAACAACAGAAACATAGTCTACAACTAAAGACGCAACACGAATACTAAATACCGTTCTGAATAAAAAGTGCCTTAAAGTAGCGATACATAGAAACCGCTTTGAAGTTGGTTTACGAACGAAGGAAGAAGAACAAACGCAAAATAGAATAGATTCCTTATAGCCAGTGAAAAAGGTTGCCGGAGATATTTATGTGAATACCAACTAGGCAGCTAGGTTTCAACCACATATTTATCACGTCTTCTGTAATAACAATTTGTTTTTTCGAGGGTACGAAATTGGAGCAATAGTAATGTTCCGCCTCGACATTTAGGACCGCTTTTATTTATTTTTTTAATAACAATACCTGTTCTCTTTTGAAACAACCAACGCGAACAATAAGTACAGGAGGGCGTGTGGAATATTTATTCTGTTTTAGACACATTGAAATGTTATTATCTTGAATGCAAGATGAAAATTATACAACACAAATAATAAGCCCTATACATACTATTTAACAAATAAAGATGATTATTATACAACATCCGACATACAGATCAATGGGGTTTGCGTCTTTCTTGTAAATATTATGAATGTTAAGGGTTTTAAAGCCAAATATCAAATATCAACATAAACCGCTCCCCCTCTTACGTAACACTATATCACAAAAACATAATGTGTACTTACATAAGCCGATATCTATCGATCACAGAAATTTACGCCGAGACTAAAAGTGACACAGAGTAATTTTCTTTACAAAGTCTAGTGAGTGACGTCGATTGAAGTGTCTAATAAGCTCACACAAGAACGGAATATGGAGAAGTCGGGTATTTGTACCTGAATTAAGATAATAATATTCAAGCATATATAGTTCAGATCCGATGCTGTCGACAAGTTTCTAATCGCCATAACTTGAACACAAATTAGGCGCAACTTGAAACCGACTATCTCTTTGATTATTAAACTATTAGATACGCTAAAGTTTTGGCGGTTCGTGTACCTACTCGTAACACCGAGTTAATGGTAGCTCCACCTCGTATCCGCTACTAGAACGCTGTCACAACCCCTGTATTAAAGACCATTCAACGCGAGATCTCCAGTACTCATTACTCCAGTAAGTAACCGCTAGCGTCAGAAAACCTCGATTGCACGAGGAACCAGATTAATTACAACCCAGGGAGTTGCCGCGTTGCGTTCTGCCCTAAACGACTGAAGCACAAGAAATGACCTACTTTCACGATTTCTCTTACTATTTGAAACAATTGTTTCGAATCTTCATGAGATGACTACAACAACAATAATTTAGACACTTCTACGAATTGTTATTAGTTAAAAAACGATTTTATATAAATATTCAAATATAATATTCTAATCAATTGCACAACAATTTCAAAAAAAAAAAATGATTACAAACCTAAGTATGAAGCAAAATTAGCTCGACCAACATGTTATTGTGTAGATACCTAATACCTACCTCTTAAATTTTAAAGTTAAACAAGTCGTGGGTATTCATGCCATATTTCCACAGCAAATTAATTAGCTGCCCGCTCTTGTAACGACGAGCGGTTTCCTTTCTCTAATTGAGAGGATAAAGACATGCGTATTATCAACGCTTTAATTTAAGTAATTAGATTAGGGTAAAGCCACCCACATTAGCCGTGTGTGTAACGTACCTTTCCCAGACCATTTTAACATTAAAGGTGTATCTTACTTATGCACGCCGCTTAGAGCGTATTGCAACTTAATATTCGAAGAGTAGGTTTTCAAATGCATGTAATTTATGGCTTATGTAAGGCACCGTTGGAAGTTTAATATACGTATAACGTACGAAACTGACCTAGCCCAGCTTTTGTTTTCAGCTGCTTTTCTATTTTCCGCATTCTGTAGCAACAACATCCGGAGCTGGAACAATGTTCGTTGCGAAACGGGTTTGTATATGTCACAGGTAAAATAAAAACGTCGTAAGTGTGTTGTCAGAGCCAGGCCGTGGAGAACGGACCAGGAAATAAAAATACACTCATATTTTCGTGATCCTAAGAATAAGTAAAAGGAGGAAAAGTGGATTTCTGTTGTGCTACACACAAATGAATCAGGTTTGATCCTCAATAAGGTAAATATTTGTCGGGTGAGCAATGGTTACCGCTGCTGATTATATGCCACGTATTTATTGCATTTAATGTTATGATATGTTTTCCCTAAAGGTTGTGTAGACTAAATAGTAAGTCCATCTCTGTTTTGGCTAGTTACTATTCGAGCAATAATTTGAGGTTCCGTTGAAAAAGGAATGTACGACTTTCCGCTGTTTGGATTAAGTATTTATACTTTCTTATTACTCTTAATATATTATGTAGTTTAACTGTACCTCTATTATAAATATGAGTGAGTCATATGTACACATTTATTAGAATAGAAGTCGTATTTTCTGTTACAAGTTATGTTTTTGTGGTGTGGCTAGGTGTTGATAACAACAATATTTTAGTTAGTCCGTTACATTATTAAAACACCAATATATAACACCTATTTTTATCAAACCGATGTGTGAACTGACTTCTGTCGAACAACTAGTATGAAACTTATACCATTCCTCACTAGGGCCACTGATTAAGAATGCGTGGAGTATACTTATGATCATTCTTACACTGTTAATGTTAAATGCAGTCAGTCTGTAGTTAAACTTCAGGTAATTTAGGAAGCGATTAATACAGCATTTTTTTTAAACTTTATCATTAAATAACAAATTTTATTAAATAATGGATCTGAACTTGTTGTTAATATAAGTAAAACACTACAACAAGAAAATGTCTGTAAACAATATGGTTCGTGTCGCTGAAAGTTTTCTAATTTAGTTGTTTTTGACTTTCCTTTAATATTTTTTTCATTCCAATCAGTTGTTCTGATAAAATAAAATACCTGCTTAGTTTGAATATAAATTCAGATAAAGTATAAATCAATCAACGTGGGACAACAAACGGTATCGAAACAGCGGGGACAGCCGTGGCAGCGCCATAACTGAAAGTGACAAATAGCTCTCATTATGTGCCTACGGGCTGTCGACAAGTGTAACCAGTGCCACGAGACTCATTGAATTACTAATGTCGCCTCAAGCCTTAGGCGTCATATAAAACCATCTGTCAAATAAGAATAAATGAGTTTTCTGTTTTATAAAAAATTATACACGCAAATTTCTGAACTTTATCTAGGTTATAACACTTGAGCATTCCCGCCTTAGGTTCAAACACTATTAATCGCTACATGGTCTAGTAAACCCAGACCCATTATAAACCATAACTATTTTAAGACTTCAAATATATGGGCTTACAATGGCTTATGTTACTCCTGCATAATGAAGGCATTACAATACTATTTGATTTTATGAAATAAAGCGAAGATGGGCTTCATGTAGCAGCTTAACTATATTGTATCTAACTCAATACTGTGAACCTTAAGTGATTTAAAAAAAATAGGTTTAACATTTTTAAAACAAAATGTATAGTAAATACACTTTACGAATTGCATGAGAAGCATGAGGTGCTTCCTATTAATTTTTTGTATGTAGGAATGCATTTTATATGATGTGTGATGTATTTTCTGTATGAGTATCCTTCAGATGCATGAAACACGATAAGCTCTTCCCATGAGGCGGTTCGTTTGCTTCCTATTATCATAAAAGGAACACAGATGCCTACAGCGATTTTCCCTGGAGAGTACAATTTAAATAGAAAACAAGAACCACCTAATTGATTGAGTTGGTAAAGGTGCGCACCTTTAATATGTGTTCGTGGTGGCCCTCTGTCATTAATAAATATTAATACATGCTTTACGTGTAATGAAATAATATTATGGACACTACTTACTAAGTCGGACCCGGGTATGTCCTTAAACTACGTCCAAAAATGAGAGGTAGGGCACAGCGATGACCATCACGCTTGAATCTGGGGCAGCCCAACTGGGGAAGTACCTCCTCCTTACAGAAGACCACAGCCATAATAGCACTGCTACCTTTCAGGTATGTAGTGCTGTGTTCTTGATGGTGAGTAAGGTTCCCAGAGCTCCAACCCACTTCTAGGTCGGCAACGCGCTTGTGACTCCCTTGGTGTTGCGAGTGCCCATGGGCGACGGTAATTGCTTACCATCAGGTAATCCGTCTGCTCGTTTGCCACCTTTGTCATAAAAAAAAAAGTAAGTACGAGTATACGTACAAAGGAGACTTTGAAATATGTTCAAGTTATTTGTTGTTCGTAATGAATAACCGATGTTAACCGATATGTCATTTAAAACTTGTCCTGACTGTTGAGTTACATAAACCTTCCTTGTACATTCAAAATACCACCCTCATATTTGTCAAGAAATGCGAAGGGGCGAATTGACTACTTGACCGTGAAAAACCTGCATAGTACCCAAAATTGATATCCTTAATGGAAATCTTCGTTACGTCAAGTGAAAGGTCATCGATTCCGATGGAAAATGATAGATGAGAACCGGTGCTCACAAAAGTAACGAGACGAAAGGCGACGGGCGGAGCCGGCGAGGTCAGCCGACTGACGGCGGTCGAGCCCGCCCGTGGATTACGGTCACCGCTTACGTACATCTTCATTCAATCGGACCTAAAGCTTCTCTAAACGACAATAGTGAAAACTTCTTTCAATGTTAGTCAGCGAGTCAGCACTTTGCTTTCATCGCTATTGCAAACAGTTCATGTGCTCAAAAGTATGGATTTATTCAGTCTCAAATTGATGCCGCTGTTGGCTTTACTTTTGGCGTGAGCCCTGAGGCTCTAGTGTAAGTTTCTTTAGACATAAAAAACGTTTACGAAAGCGTAAGTGATAATGTTATTTATATGAAGAACGCAAACGCTTTCGTGACGTAATATTACTTTACCGTTGCGTTAGTGTTTCCCATATAAATAACATTATCACTTACGCGATTTCGAGACGTTTTCAAAAGAAAATAGAGCCTCTGGTTGCCAAACGTAACGTTTGAAATTAGGTCATTACATAAAATAACGCCCTTTATAAAACGTCATCTATTAAAACTGTCAAACTTGGAGTACGACTTTTTGCTTTCTATACTTTCCATCACCATTTTCTTTGTTCAATAGCAAGATTATTGAAAGTAAACTGTTGCATTTGAAAAATTACTAATACTAACAGTGATGGTTCAGTTAATAGAGTAACGTGGCATACTAATTAACAGTACTTAAATACACCTATATAAAATCAAATTCTGCAGGAATGATAAGAAAAAATGGACAAACTCGCAATAAAAAAAAACTCTTGCAACTTCTACGATATGATCTGACATTTTGTATGCCTAAAACTAAATATATAGGTACTATTGTTTCATTAACTTGAACACCATAGATTAATATTTCAATTAAAAGTTTCGCCAAATATTTGGTGTCAAACTAAGCCCTGAAGCAAGTAAATGTATGTGATAAGTTGTTCCCGCAAGTTTGTAAGCATCCGCGTATATCATAAACGCATCACAATGAACTGCCTCGCCTCGGGCTGTTATTTATTTCCACCACATAATCACAAGAGGAGTCTTAAGAAAACTAATAAAGTGGTGTCATATTTAAGCCTAGTTTTGGCAGTATTAAATATATTTCTATGAACAGCACAATAGTTAAGAGATGTAAAAAAATAGCGTACTATAGTAATGTAATCAATTAATATTGTGATATATTTGCTTGCTAAAAATCATACAGTACCCAGTCACAGTTATACTGGTTTACTTGGATGATCCAAGTTGGATCGCCGTCGCAGCAATTGTAATACAGGGACTGGATAGTTGTTTGTTATCAAGCAGGATGAGTTACAATCGTACTTGTTCAAATTAAATTAAAAAGCCATTTCACAAATAAATGAGTTGAAGCGTAATAGGCAAAGGTTGTGATCAGTTGCCAGTTTCAGATAAGCAGTTGACTTTTGTGTTTGCATCTTTCGTATATTATTCATACGAGTGTAAACCTCGTATAGAACCTAAGTTACTAAGTTAATTATAAATTGGTACCTTAATTCAAAAATTTAACTTCAAAGCCATTAATAAATTAAACTAAAAATGAGTGACGGTTATTCACAGTATAAGAATAAAAGAAAGAGAAGATGGTGTCAAAGCACTGACTATAATTTAAAAGCTGTCTTCAAAATAAGCACTTATAATTCAAGTGAGTAAGTGAGCAAGAATGAAAATTAGAAAATTAGCATAACCACCTGAGTGGGCAGAGAACACTTAGCTTCACGGGAAATAATCGGCCATATTTGAATTCGGCAGAGGAGGCAATAAATTTCCCATTGACGAAGAGACGAAGAATTGAACAAAACCGGCTCTTGAATACGACGCCCAACAATGGATAATTTATCGTGGCCGGCTCAGGCAGCCCGATGTGCGTAAAATAAGAAGAGTACCTATCTGCCCTAGTAAATAAGGAAATTGCTCTACAAAAATGTGTTCATAAGCAATAGCCTTATCACAACTTACCTTTTGTTCAAACGACTTCATTAATTTTAACTGCAATCCCTTAGAGTAAATACAGTTTGGTTCTAATCCCGACATTTTCTAGTAATATACGTAATACTGTTTGACATGGCTTTTGACTAAGACTTACTTCATTGAATATAACGGAACATTGTGTGATATTGCAGAACGGAAGCAATACTGCGTTTGACGATACTAACGTGGACATGCAACACGGAGACGTTATCAATTTCACGTCTATAACCCACGGAAGTACTGTCTCCTGTAGGACACTGAGACATTCAAAGTTGTACAGTCGCCATCAGATATATTGGACCTACGGCGGTGGTCACAAATATCTGAACAACGCCTCTATTGTCAAGGTAATAAAGTGCATGTTCAGATATTTGTGACTATCTCCACAGCTCCGATATATCTGATGGCGACTGTACTTTGAAAATTCAATTCTAGAATACTGTGAGCCGTCCCCGCAGTATATTTGCCTGATTAAGAATATACGCTAAATGCAAACACCTTTATAACGTAGCTGGTATACTTAAGTATAGCTATACAACCTGTGCATACAACGGAGCACCGTACCTACAGGACTGACAGTGCGTTATTTGGAAAGTAGCGAAAGGGTCTACCTACAAATTTCAAGTCACTCAGGGGTCCGTTGAAAAGGCCAAATCTGCTAGTATTGTTATTTCTCTTTTAGTGCCTAAAATATTATAACTTCAAAACAAAAGTGTATGCGGTTGTAGTTTTTTTTTTAGAGTCTTAACTATAGTACAGATATACATATTAGAAAACATAGCTTATACGGTGTTGCAGGTTGTAGCCACTATACCCAGTAATCAGGCACTAGAGAGTTTCTTCCCATTGTAAAATCATTTCAAAGTAAGATTTCTGCTATTACAAAGTTTTCTTAGAAAATATAGATCTCTGAACAATAGTAAAAAAACTGAACTAGTTAACTAACCTAACATACCTAAGAAGCTTAAGTATGATACGCAAGTAGGCTCTAACCAATAATATAAAAAGAGAAAGAATAAAACACGAAACTGGAATAGAAGTGGCAAAATCTAAACAGACAACAACCCATCTAAACCGGTTATGGGAGAAGGAGCTTTACTAAGAACGGATATTTTAAAATTTAAGTGAGGCCGAAAACGGGTTGAAAGTTTTCAACTACTTACTAAGTTGACGAAGTCGAGAGAAACGGTTAGTATATTTGAGAGTGGAGTAGTAGTTGAGTTAGTTATACTTAAAACAATACAACAATCAAATGGTGACAGTGATGCAATCAAGATGCACGCGACAGTGCGCTTTGTGCGGCTGCCCAATATCTGCACTTCATTAAACCGGGCCAGGCGCACATGCCGGATATTCATGGGCCGTTCTGGCACAACGTGCTATGACGTTACACAGGCCAAACGTTGTTATAGCTGGAAACAAGACAATACGTAAATTGGAACACAACTCAAGTATTAAGCCAACGACGGTTTTATAAATTACTGAGCATTCACCTATAATTTGTTTATATTACTAAAATGCCAATCCAATCTCTGTTTCTACTGTGTGTAAGTCTAATACGGGCGAAGAATTAAACCAGACATAGGATTTACCAGTATAATCATTAACCAAAAGGTTGTTGTGTAGTTTTACCTATTACTCATATGTAATTAATTAATGTAAAATTTCTGAGCAGTAATGTACTGCGAACATTACGCGATATGAACTTTTGAAACTAGCTGTCAACGAGTGTTTAACTGCAATCAGTTATCTGCAATATATAATCAGTTAAGAGATTCGCCCGTATAAGATTTACACACCGTATAAAGGTTAAGAATGTCTAAGTTAAACTATTTTTTAATTTCCTTCTTAGGTAATGTTATAGACGTACTTAATGTACTACAAAATACTACAATGTAAGTTACATAAGTTTTCACGACATATAACCACAGCGCGGTTTCTAGCCATAAATGTTCGTGAAGGCAATAAAACATTCAATATTCCGGTTTGCGTTAACTCGTTTTTACAGCCATTTAATTTATGATGTACTTAATAAGACGTAATAGATTTGTGTAAAGAAGTTTTATAGTACCTTAAAATGGTAAGTTATTGATTGATATACATTATGTGATAAACTTAAAACATAATCGATGTATTTTAATCTTACCGATATCAAGGTAAGCATATTCTTAGTTTATTTAAATAATCTATAGATGGCGTACAAGTTGAAAGTTATGTTAGCACCGGGCTTCATTAGCTGCAAGCCTAGAAGTTAACTAATAATTTGAATATAATCATTAAGGGTATGTACGGTTATGTAACGAGTAAAGAAATAAGTTAAGGATTTTTTTAATGTGGTCAATAGCATGCCGGGTCCTTGGTTAAAGGGTTTCGGAGTATTTATTTGGGAAACAAGGACACATTTTTTTTTACAAACTTTCGGAATGAATATTTACAATAAATATGGACATATTTTAACAAAACAAATCAAAACACGGTTTCACTCACATTAATTTAGTCACTCGCCCAACATGTTTAGGAGAAGGCTTCCATTTTGAAGCAGTAAGAATGCCGAGTGTAAAAAACACAGAATTTTTTTACACTTTATGAGATACATTTATTTTCTGTTAGTCTTAAATAACATATATATTTGTCTTGTTTCTACGTAATTCTTTATGTAATTTGTTTTTTTCTGCAGACCGTTTTATATTATAATACATGTCCCTATGACATGCGAATAAAATCACCCCCGCTTTCAATGATATCTTTTCAATGTATTAAAAACAACTAAAGACCTACAAAAACAAGTAAAAATTAAAATTACATTCTGAATCAAAAAATCTTTTCATTCCAATAGGCGGAAAAACTATGCCAAAAATTTCATTAATTTTTGCAGCTTTCCTTTTATTTACCACCGTAAAATGGTATACTTTTAGATATTTTTAACGTGGCTATTTTCAAAACAACTCGTGTTCTGAAAGTGAAATAACATTATATTCTCAGAAGATATTAAAAAAATATATTTTAAGAAACATTGAACTAGAAATTACATCGTTATTTAACTCGATAGATTTTATGAGATCTTGTAGGTAAAATTTGTTTAAAATATGAATATATAATGTATATATAAGTAGGTTGTATAGTTACAACATACTGTCGTAGGATTCGGATATAATCTTACTTTAAAACCCAAATATTATAAATTTTAATAGATGACATATACTTAAGAAGGTCGCTTTTTCTTAAGTACATAATTTATTTAGTACTGTTTCTACTTCAAATAATTTGATAATTAATAACTTATTTAAAAATAACTTGATTTGTTCTTAGTTGCCTGAAATTATACTTATTTAAACTCGCTGTGTTTGAATACTAACCTAACCCAACATTAGGTATTTTTAACAGATTGTCGTAATAAGAATTGTTATAGTTATACAATAATTTTGTTTTTGTATCAAATAAATAACGTTATTTAAACGAAAATCTAGCCACAAGGGAACACATATAATACCAGTGTGCCAACAGTAGTACACATAGACGCGGTTTAAGTAATTTTACCCATACAAGAGTCAATAATTACTGGCTTTGCGGTTAAATGGCATACTGATTCGCCTTTATCACACCCAATTGTTGTGCGAAGCGGCTGCCCTATTCAGCTCTTCGCGACTGGAATCTGAGATAACCTCTACCCTGAGGAAAATTTAGTTTTTCTAAGGCCACCGGGCAAGTCAAGTGAATTTAAGTCACGTCCTGACGACATCCATCGATTAATACTAAGGAGGGAGGCTTCTATCGATTATGAGAATTGAGTTACATAAAAAGAACAAAATTCATATAATTAAAACTGTTGTGAGCTATGCTACTACTATTTAGTTACAAACACAGACACGATACACCCTCGACGCGAGCGGTGTATCCTGACTCGGCTTGTAAATGGGTACCAGAGCTTACCCGAAACATGTCACCTAGTGCGATATAATTACACGTGAGTTTATCTGTTCGTGACTTAGTAGTAGAACAAAATTCACGATTTGTAAGGTCTGGATAATTTATTTACATTAAAATACACACAAATACTGTTGCAGTGTTATTATAGGTACTTACTCAATTAATAAAGGAACGCGCGGTTTATCCTCCATTAAAATAATTAGGTCGTAACAAACGGACAATATAAGTTCATTATCATATTTATTGCAAAAAAGCGATTGTTTAAAACAATGGCATTTTGACAAAAGCAAATACATTATCCACGGCAATGTCAGTGTAGCGGCCCAAGTGCCGTGGAGAGATATTTCCGGCTCGCATTTTCACCGAGAGTCGGTTTTTCAATTTATTTCCCCGTTTTAGCCGAGTGACGTCGTAATTACGATGCCGCGTAGCACACCGCGTAATCTACGGCCAATCTTTTTTTTAGAATATTCACCCACTCATTACATATACCGACAATAGAAACGTATTTACTTTAATCACGATAAATTCAATTGAACGCGACATGCCTCCGACAGACATGTTTTTTTTATTGCAAGAAAAACGTTACGTGCCAAATCAGCAGGGAGCTTTATAAATTATATGGATTCATATTATAAACGAAATTAGAATGACACACTCAAAATGATTATGAGCCGATAAAATGTGTTTTACACGTTGCAATTAATTATAAATTACCATAGTAGCAAATTGATTTAAGTACAACATTATATTGAATAATTTTGGAAACTGGGATGCATTGTGCATAGGTACGATTGCATATGTATAATTAAGTAAATTTTACCTACATATATATATATATATATATAATAGAACATATATAGTAGAACATATGTACGTACATATATATATATATATTATATATATATATATGTAGGTAAAATTTACTTAATTATACTAATCTAATCGTACCCATCTACAATGCATCCCATTTTCCAAAATTATTCAATGTAATGTATATATATATATATAGTAGAACATATGTACGTACATATATATATATATATATATATATAGGTAAAATTTACTATGAATATCGCGTCACCTGTGAAATGTGACATGTGTGTAACAGATATATGATAAACTTAATTGCTGTCATAATAACGTGTTTAATATCCTACATAACAGCGTAAATTATAACATGTTACTATGACTTCGAAAAAAATCTCCATGGATCCTAGAAATATAGCGATCCGAGTAATAATTACATACATAGCACAAACAATTGAAGTGGCGTTATAAAACATTATAAAACCCTGAAAAACAAATTAAATAACAAATTTATTGGACTAAAATATAACTTTGAATTGATGACATTTTATGAATAGTTTTTTTGGCTATGTTGATTTTTACATGATATATTTTATTTATTATAATCCTCCTCCCATTAAAGCCTGAAAGCAATAAATATGTCGGGCCCAAACGAAACATTCTTTACACGGACAAAAACTAAGCGCAAGTTTAACCAGTTTAACATAATTTTACGGGAGAGTGAGTGCTCGCACCAGAAACTGTTGATGGGATTCGAGGCGGCGTTCAATTCGCTTCGCTGTAATGCCGCGATAAAAGAGATTGAACTTACTCCGGCCGTAATAAATAGGTGCGCAGCGCACATAACTATACATTGGACGTGGAACTTGGCGTTGGATACTGGACACTTTTGCTCCACTTGTAATAACATTTTCGACTACAGTAACTATGGGCATCAGTGCATGTAATAACAAACAAGATACTTTCTTCAAAATAAAATCCACTTCTATTCATAAACTTTAAGTTTTACGTCGTTTGAAAATACATTGAACTGACAACAACAACAACAAAATAATTATACTTTCACTTCGGCAACGAGTGATTATATAGCAAACTGCTGCAAAGTGCAATAAAAATAATAAGTATCAATTGAACCACACTGTAAGAGTAATATAGAACACAATGCAGCATAGGTATGTAGGCCACCAATATTTTTTTGTATTTTTTTTCTAATGCGAGGTTATAATTATGAATCGTTTAAAATATACATATTAAAATGTGATTGCGATAAAATCTTTATTTGCGATTGCGATTAAGCAAGCAGGGTTGCTAATGTCGAAATAGCGGAGTTAATTTTTCCAGTTTATATGCTCAGTTTTCCAGTCCCGTTTTAATTGTAACTAGCGACCCGCTTTTCACGAATGACACTTAATATTATTATGTATAAATTCCCGTGAAAAACTCCATCTAATGCTGCTGTATATTAAATTCGTGGCGTAGTATAAAATACCTAAGCGTACTGGTACAAAAAGCTGTATACTACTTCGTTTTAAAATTCAAAACCAATATACCTAATATATGTATTATTTACACTGGCAAGGTGTAAACACTTATACTACATACCCGTATTGTCAAGTTTTGCGCCGAACCGAATAAAGAAAATGTTAGATCCCCAATGTGTAACATTTTCTGGCGTTCATTCGTGGCACAGGCGGAATCTCGGACCTTGCACTTAATAGTGGATACATCCTAGGATATTGGTTTCGAACCTGTAAGAAACTCAATCTCGTTGCTTCCGCTCACATAACGTAATCCCGGCAACGGTAAATGCCTTAGTATTGACAGGTCGGGGCTAATAAGAAGCAATTTTATCGAATCTATAAAAAGTTTACACAGCTTAAAACAAGTAGTTATTTAAGGATTATTTGCAGATTTTTGTAACCAAGTTAAGGCGTTCGTTAAGCTTTATTAACACGTTCACTGCGGCGCAGGGTCGATTCGACCCCGTACAACTATGCTTAATTGCGATGTTAACTAATTGTCGCAGCGAAGTTTTAAACTGTTTCGTTATGGAAATAACTATTAAATGTATGACGAAACTGATAACATTTAAAAACCTTTAATAAGACCTTTTTTCGATAAAAAATCTGCAAGACCCTTAACATAATTCGTCATAGATCTATAAAACGTAGATTTATTAAATAATAAAATAAGCAATGAATTGTAGTTTATTTACGCATCACCATTCTATTTCAATTATTTTCAATGCTTAATAAATAAATAAGTAGCTAAAAAAGATAAAGACTGAGACCCTTAGAAAGTCTGACAAAACATTTGAACAAAATAGTTGAAACCTAATTAAGCACAAAATGTGAAGACATTATAATTTAGGTTTGCCAGAGTAGACACAAAAAAATAAATAAAAACCGGCCAAGTGCAAGTTCGACTCAGGCATGAAGGATTCCGTACCATTACAGTATTCGTTTATTCTTTTTTTTTCGTATTAGTTATTATAGCGGCAACAGAAATACGAAATGTGAAATGTCTAATTATCACACGGTTCATGAAATACACCCTGGTGACAGACAGACGGAAGGACTGACAGCGGATACCCGTTTTACATTTTGGGTAAGGAACCTTAAAAGAGATCCGTTTTGTTTTTATTTTGAGGTTAGGGTATAGTTATATCCTACGGATACGGTATATTTTTTTTAAAGTGGTGAAAACGGGACAGAAATTTATAACGTCTTCTATAACGAAGAGTACAGCCACTGCGCTATGGAAGCGGTTTGGCGGTATTCAAATTCTACAGTAAGATACATGGCATGTGTAAGATCTGGTTTCGACTGTCCGACTCCGATTTGATTTATTTTGATATATGTTATAGAGTAGTTATAAATTTGCTTGAACAAATCTCACCACAGAAGTTATCGAGGGTATTGTTAATTTTCAGTACTTTGAACGACAATTTCTCCTAACAGGTTGAATTTGGGTAGCTAAACTACGTGTCTGCTATTTTAGACTACTGTATAACATATTAAAAATAAATTAAATCGGAGTTTGGCAATTGGGTACCCTTCCTTGTTAGTCGCACTTATAATTGCATTATTAGTTAATGCAACTTATCTATAGGCGGAAAAACAGACAAGTTCAGGTCATCTCATAACAAGAACAGAAAATGTCACATTTTTTAAATATTTTCCAAAAATCGTTGGTACGATTAAATTGTTAAGTTAATATTCGGTATAATTTATCTTTAATTCATCACAAACATATACGAAATATAGTGTATTGTATCTTAAAATGAAGTAATATCACAAACAAACGAGATGGACCTAAATGCATAAGAAATTGTCTTTAATTCGGCTTTCATCCCACAGCTGTGTATGACAGGATGGCAGGGTTAATATTCGCAGTGACGGCCCCGTCCTGTTTTTAGGGCAAAAACAATTGTTGCCCGAAAGATAGTGCCGGAGTCCATTAAGGATAATGTGTAGATGACAAGAGTGGTGATCAATAGAATAAGCGAGCGCGGGTCGAGAGCGGCCCTATCAGGGCGATGATACAAGCATATAGGGCGCGTTATTAATAGTTGGCTTGCGTCCGGACTGATATACTGAAGCAAATGGCCGCATAGAATACTGCATAAATTCAATAAAAGCGACGTCAATAGAACAGCTCCTTGTCACCAAATTTGTTCATATTATACTTGTTGATATTTACCGGCAGGTTACCTTAAGAGAGGTATATTAAGTATTTCGAATGTAAAGAAATCCGTTCCTTTTATTTCCAATCTTTTATATGTGTACATATATGAATTACGAATATACAGTCAGCGTAGTTCGGTACACCATACAAATTCTATGGTGTACCAAACTATTTGACTACTTTGAATGCTACCAACTATATGACGCTGACTGAACCCATAAATAATTCATGAACACCAAAACCTAACAGAAAAGAAAACCTAAACACTTCAATTCTTAAGTGTCATTAATTTCTATCGCCATTAAATGAACAAATTTTGGACCCGGGTATGTCCTTAAACTACGTCCAACAATGAGAGGTAGGGCACAGCGATGACCATCACGCTTGAATCTGGAGCAGCCCAACTGGGGAAGTACCTCCTCCTTACAGAAGACCGCCAGCCATAATAGCACTGCTACCTTTCAGGTATGTAGTGTTGTGTTCCTGATGGTGAGTAAGGTTCCCAGAGCTCCAACCCCCCTTAAGGGCCGGCAACGCGCTTGTGACTCCTCTAGTGTTGCGGGTGCCCATGGGCGACGGTAATTGCTTACCATCAGGCAATCCGTCTGCTCGTTTGCCGCCTGTCAAAAAAAAAAAAAAAAAAAAAAAAAGAAAACAATGAACAACCATTTTCTATGACCGAAGGCTGTAAAACTAAAGGATATAAATAAAATATATGTACGAGTTCTTCACTCGCCTCGTAGCCACTTAGGTACTTCGTAGGTTAGGTACGTTCTAGGTAGATACATTGTTTAATAAATAGGAAGAATTAAAATTTTCCTAATATTTATATTTAAAGTAGGTAATTCGCCTACGGAATATTTAAATACTCATCATACGAGAATAGGGCCGCGTCATGTGATTGTTCCAATATCTGATTGACTGCAAGCTATCTGATGGCCTCTTGAACAACGTAACGAGCAATTCGTTAAAAAATAATGAATCCTATCAGAACTAACCACTAGAAAAAGACAAGAACTTGCATATGTAGCTACATAAAAATAACGTCCAAACTTGAAAGTGTCGAGTAACAAACCGTTTATTCCATTCTGATATTCACAGTTCAATACTTGTAACATGCAATAAAATAAACTTCAAATTCAATAGAATTCTTCGGCACTTTGATTCGTATTCCCACTTTGGAACATTGCATCTAGCGAAACCGTGCAACTGTCCTAAATCTAATTTAAAGCTATTTGAAAATCTGTTACATTTCCATAGATTTAAATCCGTTCGATCCTGGGCCATTAGGTGCAGCGGAAAATAAAGTATGATGGTAGAATTTAATTTGCAAAGTGGAATAGCCAAGTTCACCTGTAGCCGCGGGGTGGCGGGAGCGGGAGTCGTTATCAAAGGTACTTGTCATTGCGGGGAAGTTTTACGCGTATGCGACCACGCCACCACTTGGCTGCTCAACTATCCTAACTTTGTCACTAACGCGCCCGATTGACGCCAGCTCGCGGTCTCTTATCGGATGAACTTTACGTAAATCCGTACGATGATTATTATTCTAATAACTTGCTAGTTTGTGCTTTGTAATTTCACGCGTATAACAAACTATGAATCTGTACTATTTAAAATTATTATTTTTTAATAAATATAAACCGGCCGATGCAACGGTAGACTCCAGTTCCGCCTGATGAAAGGTGACGACAGCAGTTATAGTTATAGCTCACCGATTCAGTGATACCATATTGTCCCTTGAGTTACCAGCAAACGTGCATCACAATAGATAAGTCAGGGTTTTTTCTAAGGATTTGATGTCAATACAATGCCAACATTATGAATCCTCTAGCAAGCAGTTCCATAATAAGTGAGATAGATCATTGCTCGACGACAATGATAGATGGCAATAATTATTACCGTAGAATATATGGAAAATATGTTATAAAAACTATATCTGGTTCAAAAAAGATATTTATTTTTATTTCATGACATGTTGATCTACATAACATAATTAACTAAGTTGTTAAAAATTTACAACACACGATAAACACTCGACGTAGTTTTAGTCTTACAAAGAAAAGAAGTATCGGAAGCAAGTAAAATGGATGCAGTACCGCAATTCCCGCATCTGTCCATTAAAACGGGTCCAAATGGGATGCTAGGATTTCTGGAAAAAAGTGTAAAACGTGTACTGCACCGACTGAAAAATATCGTTTTCACGGACCACAACTGTTTACATCAAACAGATTACTAACTTACTCTAACAAGTAACATAAAACTTCTCAAATTCATTCATCAACTGTTTGTCTTCATATATTTAATCTCCTTTATAGCTCATTTGGTTTGACTTATTCCTAGAGCTAAGTTACGATTTCTATCGGAAAAGCATGTTAAAGTAGAGGTTTATAAAATCTGTAATATATATGTAGGCACGATTTTTTTTATTAACAATAAAGGTCGCAAGAATGCGAATAAAGAAACTTACTCAATTCATTAGAAGAAAATGAGCAAAGAATTTTGTACCGAGGAGACTTTCGGAATGGAACAAAAATTGTCGTAACGGAATAAAGTAGTCATAAAAGTCAATAGCATAGGTCATATAGAAAAGTCGACGCGGGCCAGAATTCATGCGCTCTTTTATTATAACGCCACTTGAACTCGGCGCTGAAATGTGAACTCCAGAGGAACTTCTCAAAAGTGAAAAGTGGAGCGTTATCGCCGTATTACGTAAGGCTCACACATGCAAAGCTTTAGGTTGGGTCTAAGCGGTATCTCGGTATAGAGGCCTACAGCGATTCGGGAGCACTTAGCAATGCAAATTAACTTGCTTAGGCTGTTTGGAGAAAGAAATGATATGATGATGAGAATTGTTAGTACGACATTTATTTTTTTACGTATGTAATTCATTGGTAACTAGAATGTTTCATTTGTATTAAGATGATACTTCGGTGGCGAATATAATAGAATAATATAGAGAAAAAATATTTTCGTTTTAGAAAGAATAATTATTAGTGATTCTCTATAGAAAACAATATAACCACGATTAAACTTGAAATCACAATTCGATCAAACAAATATTATTAGGTATATGTATTATTTCGGACCTGATTATATCTATCCAACTATTCTAACTATATAAACTGAATACACTAAATTAAAGAACATCTAAATGCCTATCTCATGCACATTAGTATATAAACAGCAATATATTGTATTATATTATTCATTTCTAGTTTGTCAGTTACATTTGAAATTAGATTAGGTAATTTTTTAAATTAAACATTAACACGGCTCTACTCACGTTTATTTAGTCACTCGCGCGACATGTTTCGGAGAACATAGGCCTCCATTATCAAGCACTAAGAGTGCTGAGTGTCCGTTCGATTCGGCGATCGCGTCGCCGGCCCGTCGCGCACTAACGCGCGCCGCGCTGCTCGCGCCGCTCTTGATGTCAAAACCGGTTGAGGGCGGTCCGACACCGGAGCCGCTGTAATGGTAGACCGCGGGTTCGATTCGTCCACCAACAATGACTCTAAACACACCGAACTCACTGTGTCCACTAAACTGTTACAACACTCCCTAAGGTTTTGATGTTTGCCATAGATGGCAGGCTTCCATGCTGGCGGTACAGCCCAACCACCATCACGATTAAAATTTGGACGACGCCCGATCTCAATCGCTTCGCGTATTTTGCGTGGTACGAAACATTTTCACGCACCAGCAATCGCGCCTTATCAAAGCGAAGGAAATGGGACGGGCCCGCCTCATGAGCGTGCTCTGCCACCGCGGAGTTACTGCAGTCCATCTTCTTCACACTCCGTATATGCTCCAACAGTCTCGTGGACACGTTTCGTCCGGTTTCGCCTATGTATGACTTACCGCAACTACACGGTATCTCGTACACGCCTGGGTTGCCCAGCGGATCCTTATCTTTCGGAGAGCGCAAGACTTGCCTTATTTTTGTATGGGGACGGAAAATTGTCCTAATGCAATATCTCCGGCGTAATAGGCGTCCAATTCCGTCCGTCACGCCCTTTATATACGGCAAGTATGCTGGAGCCCTCTCCGCGGTATGTCGATTACGTGTAGAAGTCGCAAACGCTGCTCGCTGGCTCTGCCTCCAATTGTACCCATTATTTTCTAACACCTGTCTCACATGTCGCAGCTCGTCTTGTACATACTGCGGGTCACAGAGCCGCAGGGCTCTGGTTATCAGAGCGCGTGGGACAGAAGACAAGTGTGCGGGATGATGGTGTGAGCCAGCCTGCAGGTACCTGTCCGTGTGAGTGCCCTTCCTGTACACTTTATGACTCAGACGGCCCGTCTGGTCTCGCTGCACCAATACATCCAGAAAAGGCAGTGCCCCATTACACTCTTTCTCGATGGTAAACTTTATCCTTGGATGCATGTCATTGTGAGCCAGATAGATTCCCCCACGTATAAGGCATCTCGGTTCTTAGCGGAGACACTTCAACCCTTGACGGGGAAAACTAGTAGTTTTGTACGCGACTCGACACATTTCGTACAGCTACTTGAAAATGTTCGCTTGCGGAGAGACGAGATAATGGTTAGTTTCGACGTAGCTTCATTGTTTACAAACGTACCAGTATTGGAGACAATTGCAATTATTAGAGGGATCGTGACTCATAACGACTTACCTACTGAGTACATGGAGCTTATTGAGTTTTGTTTGACTAGCGGTTATTTTGTGTGGCGAGGCGAATATTTCTTACAAGTTGAAGGCGTAGCAATGGGCTCTCCTATAGCACCGGTGGTGGCCAACATTTTTATGGAAGATTTTGAGCGGAGGGCGCTAGAGGGTTGTCCTTATAAACCGAAACACTGGTGGCGTTATGTTGATGACGTGTTTGCGGTGGTGTCGGATAAAGACGTAGGCCCGCTGCTTAGCTATCTCAATGACATGCATCCAAGGATAAAGTTTACCATAGAGAAAGAGTGTAATGGAGCACTGCCTTTTCTGGATGTATTGGTGCAGCGAGACCAGACGGGTCGTCTGAGTCATAAAGTGTACAGGAAGGGCACTCACACGGACAGGTACTTGCAGGCTGGCTCACACCATCATCCCGCACACTTGTCTTCTGTCCCACGCGCTCTGATAACCAGAGCCCTGCGGCTCTGTGACCCGCAGTATGTACAAGACGAGCTGCGACATGTGAGACAGGTGTTAGAAAATAATGGGTACAATTGGAGGCAGAGCCAGCGAGCAGCGTTTGCGACTTCTACACGTAATCGACATACCGCGGAGAGGGCTCCAGCATACTTGCCGTATATAAAGGGCGTGACGGACGGAATTGGACGCCTATTACGCCGGAGATATTGCATTAGGACAATTTTCCGTCCCCATACAAAAATAAGGCAAGTCTTGCGCTCTCCGAAAGATAAGGATCCGCTGGGCAACCCAGGCGTGTACGAGATACCGTGTAGTTGCGGTAAGTCATACATAGGCGAAACCGGACGAAACGTGTCCACGAGACTGTTGGAGCATATACGGAGTGTGAAGAAGATGGACTGCAGTAACTCCGCGGTGGCAGAGCACGCTCATGAGGCGGGCCCGTCCCATTTCCTTCGCTTTGATAAGGCGCGATTGCTGGTGCGTGAAAAATGTTTCGTACCACGCAAAATACGCGAAGCGATTGAGATCGGGCGTCGTCCAAATTTTAATCGTGATGGTGGTTGGGCTGTACCGCCAGCATGGAAGCCTGCCATCTATGGCAAACATCAAAACCTTAGGGAGTGTTGTAACAGTTTAGTGGACACAGTGAGTTCGGTGTGTTTAGAGTCATTGTTGGTGGACGAATCGAACCCGCGGTCTACCATTACAGCGGCTCCGGTGTCGGACCGCCCTCAACCGGTTTTGACATCAAGAGCGGCGCGAGCAGCGCGGCGCGAGCAGCGCGGCGCGCGTTAGTGCGCGACGGGCCGGCGACGCGATCGCCGAATCGAACGGACACTCAGCACTCTTAGTGCTTGATAATGGAGGCCTATGTTCTCCGAAACATGTCGCGCGAGTGACTAAATAAACGTGAGTAGAGCCGTGTTAATGTTTAATTTATCAGACATGTCTCACGTAAGTTTAAATACAAAAGGTAATTTTTTATTGACTACTTACACTATTGACATAAATATGTTTTAATATATTAGTACTGGCATATATCACTTTAGCTCTAAAGATTTGTAAAAGTCAGTTTGCTACGAATAAATAAAGTCGGTACGCACTTTGTACGTGATTGCCCGTGAAGATGTGTCTACAATTTGGCATTAATCACAGAAAGGGCTAAGGAAAACGGCGAGTGTGTCAAGAGCAGCCAGCTTGATAAACTGTCGGAAGCATAGGCCTGGGGGAAACATCCCCTCCCCACCGGGGACCCGCGGCCACTGGCCCCGTCGTACACGCAAATAAGCTTAACGGAATGAAAAAACAAATTCGATGTGTAGCAAGAACTGGAAACCGCAATTTTAATTAATACGAAAATAGTAACAAACATATTCCAATATTATTTTCCATGGAGTTCCTCCAGCGCAAAGGCAAAGGGCAAAAATATTTCCTGAATGGCTTTCTGAGAGGGAAGAACATCCATAATTATTAATGCGATTAAATATGAATGAATATTCATACCGAATACAGCTGGGAACAAAGATAACAAAAAATATTGCCACGCTAAAGTTTGACTGATAAATAAATATGAGTACACTTCAGCGAAAAACAAAAAAATATTCGCCTCTAACAATCGAAACGAAATAACATTCTAAGTCGATATGTAGATACAATAAACCTGTGTATTACTCTTCGTAAAAAGTTCGCCTGAACTCGAAACAGCGATAAACGTACCTTCAGATAAAGGTGCGTAGGCTCTAGACATAGTTGTTTTCCATTGGAGTTGAATAAATACGTATCATTTGTTCTCGGAACGAGAGGAAAGTTCGGGAGAAGTAACAGCTTAATACTGCGTCAGAAGGAGGGTCTCGTAGTCCCGGGGCGAGTAGAGCGCCCATAAACGACCCACTCGATAATTAGCAGGCGCCCATAAATATTAATTATACGCGATGAGGTAATTCGCATTTACAATGCCCATTTCAATTTTTCATTTTAGTAACGGGTGTAATACCCATATGTTTACCGAGCCCATTATAACACAAAGTATAACAATACTTGAGGTCTAAACCTTTTTTATATTATTTAAATTTAGGTCTTTATTTTAAATTGAAAAAATATGTTTTCTAGATAAGGTTGAAGAACTAGTTTAAAAGTAGCGTGCCATACAAATATGATATTAATTTGATATAAATAAATTACTATAAAATTTCAACGCAAAAAGGGGTTCAACGTATTTGTTTATAAATTAGGTTTTAGACCTCCTTACACAATGAAAACTTAGAAACCGACAACGAGAAAGCGACGACAAAATGATAGTTTTAGTTACTAAATAGTATGATAAAACAAGTAGGTATGTAATTCGTCACAAAACCCAATACACACCTAATTAATATAGAAAACAATGATGTTTATCATTTTTAATAATTAATATAAATCAGAAATAGAGGTACAATAGGCGCAAAAACCTTCCTTGCGTGATATATTTTACTTTTATCGCATTGTATCGTTCGTTCTATACTTATGAAGATATCTTACAAGAAGTTAGAAGTGTACCTATTTATTAACTGTGTACTTAAATTGACGAAATTTATTAATCCGCCAATTATGACATAGTTCAGTGTCATAATTCATTGACGGATTAAAAAACTCGTGTCAATAAATCTAAACGTTCTATAAATACGTAAAATCGACCTATAACCGCTACATTCGACTTGGAGTTTGCTTCGGCAGACAAAACTTCGGTAATCTTGTCAGTGATGTTGGTCCCGCTCGCGAGCCGCAAGTTTCTATCGCTGCTATCTCCACAGTTCCTGCCTAATTAGATTGGTAGGAACAAGCTGCGGGACCGAGGTGCATATGCACAAAGCTTGTGCATACATGGTAGCAAGCTAAACCCAGTTTATTTCCTTCTGATATTATACCTCTTCGTGTAACATGATTTAATTTGTTTTGAGAACACCTTTAGCTTTATTAGAATGCCGCTTATGTGCTGGGAGGAATCTAGTTCTAGTACGCAGATAAATGTCATTAAAAATGCTTTATACAAACATTCGTTGCATGAAAATACGGTATATCTCTTTATCTTAGGCTCCTAAAATGATACATGTAAGTAAAATATAGTTAATTTGTAGCAAAATCGTACCTTACACAAAACGCAATTCTCACTAATTTGTTCAGTGAGTTGTGCCACAGCCAACTGCTGGTTACGACGCGTAGTTTTACGAATTCTAGCTGTTTGAAAATACCTCTAGGCACGAGAAACGAAAATACTGTTTCGTGTACCTATAGGAAGATATACTCGTACCTTTCGGTTTTATCTGAAGTTAAAAATGCCTTTCATGTAATTATTAGATTAAATATACATGTAATTATTAGTTTATAGTATAAATTATTATTATTCCCCGTTATGTATGAGAGATTAAAAAAAAGTTTGAATGCCATTATTATTAAATCAGAAATGGAAGCCATGGTTCCTAAGAACAGATTTCGCTATCTCTCATAGTTTCTGACTTCGCCCCACTGACATCATTCATTTGAATTGATCATTCTGTATATTGGTAGAAAAAAATAACATAATATCATAGGTAACGTACATAACAAAGGGCGTTCAATTTTATATGACCAAAGAACCGTATCGGTGCGCACAAACAGAAAGTATTTTTGCTACTTTCTATTCTATTCGCATAATAGAAAAGGTGACCATGAAATAAATAATTAGGCCTCCTTCTTACAGCCAGAAAAGTTATTATGAGAGAACTATTGTTTGATACACTGACAATACTGCTTTGTCAGCGACTAGACGCCTCGACGACCCTTCTCAAGATCGCTTCTATAACATACTCGGAGGATACACTTTTCCTCCATTCATTTGGTACAGTGTTGGCGATTTTTCGCCATTCCTACATTCACTCCGTTATCCTCTGCTCTCTTCAATTTCCCATTTCGGGTCGATTACAGTAGGTATCTTTACTTTCCATGCAGCTGTTACACTTTACGACCAAACTTATATTATGTTCCAAGCATCATTGTAAAGTTAGTCAACAATCCCCATTCGAGAATTTTGTTGAATCACGACTTGCAAATGGTATGGTATTTTTAATTTGCCCCAATTTCGTTTTAAGACGATATAGAAAAAAATAAGTAAAACTAACCTTTCACAAGTGAGTAGTTTATATGCGTTACAATCTACTACTAATCTTTATTTGGTTTTCTAACATGTTTAAACTGGAATCCTTAGTTTGACTTGATCCCATTTCACAAGACTCCCAGTTCTACTTGCATACCCTACGCTAAGTTACTTTATTTGTTCTTACAGTACTCATGATTCTGAAAACTGTCTTTATGGGAGTAGTTGAATATTCTGTTCTATTAAATAGAAATGGAACTTGTATGGATATATAATGTGTAGAACCTTTATCTTTAGTATTAATTTAAGGACTTTAGTCACACGCCTAAAAGACAAAATAAGATCGAGTCACGGTTTAAAATAGTTATTTAATATAAGCGCTGATTAAAACTGACTAAAATTCTTCTTATGTACGTATATTCACCGTGAGACACACTGTGCTTAATTAGAAGCAAAGAAAGTATCAATATATATTGCAACTATGTAAGTGGAGAGGGAAATCGAGTTACATTACAACTCGTTTTTACCGGCGACAAACTATGTCTACGAGTATTTACAAATTTCGATGTCATTCAAATTAAGTATAAATTCTGATTTAGGAAAGGAATAAAGCACGTTCTTAATTCTTACATCTGTCGCCATTGTGTACTGTAATACCATTTGGAATTTTACTGTCAATTAAATGTGTCAGTTTTGGAGTAAAACTTTTTCGAAACAAAGCTATAACGATTTCTGTTTGTTCCCCTTTGTTCATATTTAACAATTTTCAAACTGCTCTACTGTTCCCTTGACTCAATATTTGTCAGGTACTTTTCAATTCAAATCAGATTAGTACTTATTAACAAATATTATTTATGCAAATTTAACAATTTAATTCAAATTCTGATTACGTATTATACAAAAATCCACAGTTCACTGTTGCTGAAATTCAGATCACAATTCAAGAAATTATAATTCTGCATCCTTTCTGTAATACATATGTAGTAAACGGAATAATTGATTAAATTGTGCCCATCCATTTTAAAAGCTTTTAAATCCTCAACCCGATTTGTAGATCGTGTCTTTATCTTCAACACTATAGTGAATAATATAGACAGTACTGAAAAACCTCGTCTGATATTTATTAAAATATTCATAATTACATATGAATTTGTTCTATTAAAATCCCTAATTACATAAGTTTTCGATTGTAAATGATTCTGTTCTTTTTAACCGACTTCAAAAAAAGGAGGAGGTTATCAATTCGGTTGGCATGTTGTTTTTCCTATATAAATATACACTGTTGTTACAAAGATAGTTTTCGTTACAGTAAAAGCCGCTAGTAACTTATAAAGGTAGAATAATACGGGTCTAATATATACGGGTAAATTAAATCTATTGTTATTTTTCATAAACCTTGTATTGTTTCGGTGTCGTCATAGTAACCCAAGCCTTCCGGCCGTTTTCGTAACTGCGATTCGCAACCAGTTGCGACTTGAGTCTTTGAAAAACAGTCAGCATCACCCTTTGAGTATTTAAGGTTACCTAACGAACCCTTTTGTTTTGTTTTATACTCGACTGACCATCGTTTGAACTCGGTCACACCTGATGGTAAGTGTCGACGAGTACGAGGGTGTAACATGCTGGTTCAGTAACAGCCTTTTCACTCTTGCCTTTAAAATACCCAAACAGATACATGGGTGAACCGGCTTTATATGGTTCTTGTTGTAATTTCTGAACCGTCTCACCCGAGTTCTTGTCGATCATGTCGCTGTTAATTTTGTGTTCTCTATGTCTGGTCCTGCCAATCTTTAAATTTAGTGTCGGTTATTCCAAAATATGCCAGCTTCTGGTCAGTACAGAGGTCGGAAGCCCCGACAATGGGTTTCCGCCAAAGAATATAAAGTTCTTCATTCGCAACTGGTTGTGAAAAAAGAGTGAAGACTCTTAAGTCACAATTATTGCAAATCGCTGTTGCGAAAACAGTCGGAAGGAAACCAAGCTATCGATCTGGGTTGGGTTGGTTAGGTTCAATATATTTAACGTAATACCAGTATCGGTAACCTTTATACAGCTATTATGCAGACTCTGTTTTCTTAAGTAACAGTTGTTGAAAGGACAATAATTTATGTGAAAATTATTCTTCGAGACAGTCATGGGCAATGTCGAAAAAACAACATTTCCTTTTAGAGTAAACATAAAGCTCAAACAAAAGCAAATATAATATGCTTATGACTGTGAAATTCAGAATTAGTTAAATGTGTAAAATGTTGCTCTTTTAAAAATAAAAGTAATTATAGCCAACTGTGCCATACACCGATAAAGAATGGACTCTCCACAGCGAATAATTTTAGCCTTTTACCGAGGAATCAGCCAAATGCTACCCTACAGTTCCACTATCTTTGGCTGCATATTCTTTGGCTGCATGAATTATATTAGTTATTTGTATTCCATTTCTATGTAGCACAATTTTCTACAAATGTCACCATCAGCTAATAATTAGCTTACAAGATGCCCGTGATGTGATAAATATGTTTTATAAACTGCTGCCATTTTAGTTTTCCGGAAAGCAGCAATTTATAAAATTATCACATAATCTCGTCTTTGCAAGTCGACTTTGCATTCATGCGGCCGACGTCATATGATTTGGCGAAAGCCAGCGTAATGCTGGTCTTATTTCAGTTCAAATTTAAAAGGTGTTATAAGTTACGTACATCCAGTAAGTACATACTCATACCTATGTAATTCTTACCTAAAAATGCTTAAGGTGTTTGTTTTGTACATTGTTTTATCTTGAGATGTTTTCAAACTTGCTGAGTTAAAGAACGTAAATTAATAAAAAGAGTAACAGTCTTGAAGTTGTTGTTCACAACATCGAGGGGTCTTAATCGAGATGATGAATAACTTCAATGTATCCAGTGAGAAAATTTTGCAACTGCTTCGTTCTTTTTATCATTATCATTTACGAACTAAGACTATTTATTCGTTAGAATTAGGTGAATTAAATAAGAGTTAGAAAGCGGAAAATAAATACTCCTCATTTCGATGTTCTTCGTTTCCTAAAATATTTTGTGTGTTTTGTTAATTGATTATAATAACCAAGTTTCGAAGTTTTGTAAACGCTTTGAACATAATACATATGTATAGTACGTAGATACACCCATATGTTGTGTGTTTCTAGATATCCAAACAGGATAGTCGGGGAAATAAAGTGGCACCTAAGGGCCGATCTTTTAAGCCAACCTTATAATGCAGTAGCAAGTGTGTAAAATATTCAATATGAAAATATGAGTTGAAAAAATAACGTGGAAACATGATACCCAAGGCAGAATCGAGAGAATCGCAAAAACATCCCGCAACGCGTACAACTTTTTTAAAACTAAATATTAAAAGTCATATAATGTACATTTTCAAAATTTAATGTTAATTAATAAAAAAAAAAAACATTTATGATGATTGATTATGAATGTTTTAAAAACACCAATAACAACGTCACAATAATTATCAATTGTCCTTGATTATTTATTGGAAATCTGTGAACCCGGATTTTAAAATGGAGAAGTACTATTTATACTTCTAGTACTTTCTTATGAAAACTAAACTAAAGGATAAAGTTAATTTAAATTTAAGAGTCGTTAAGCAATTTTGCCGTTTACACAACGTAGATTACGCCAAGAAAGGTCGTAATTAGAAGATAAATTTAGCCGTTGTGTATGAATTAGGCAGCTTAGCAGAATAAATAAAAGCTTTGGTACCTCGTAAATTGTAGTTCCTTAGAAACAAGGATTGCTTAAATGAAGAGTTGACAAGTATATAACTTTAAGTAGAAATAACATTTTAATTTATTATTCAAGACTATATTAAAATGCCAAAGAACATTTTCTTTTCGGTTATCAATGCACCTTCACGGAATTTATTATTTGCGTTAACTATATACTTTGCCTTAACTTCTTTAGTTCAAAATGCCGGGACACCGCGAGGAAGATGATGATCTTACAAGTCACTTCTGTCATAGTATTGAACATCTATTTTATTTTATTTTGATGATATGCATTTTTCTGTTAATAAATACATATAATATATATCTCATATAAGATTAGTTTGAACGTAAAATTAATGAACGCAGATAATATTGTAACGCAAATATTTCATTAAACGTTACAAAGCCAGTTCTGAATCAATTAATCAATCAATTTCCAATGTCAATACTACTTAATAATGTAGGGTCGAAGTTCTATAATTTTTATAATGCACCTTATTGTATTACTATTAAGGTACATGTATACTTCGGTTGAATATAAATCTTTGACAATGGTTCTACGTAACCATCGGATGTTGCAGAGCCTACTTGAATAAAAAAAAATGAGCAAATGGTCTTAGTATAATTATGAACTGCATGTTTGACAAAGAGGGTCTATAGACAAAACGTACAACACATGTATATACTCGATATAAGTGTACAGTCATCATCAAACATTAAATAGTAGCAATCTAAGTGGCCAAATATATCGTAACACATCCTTCAACATCATCATCACTTCAGCCGTAAGTAAGACTACCACTTCTGGGCATATAAACCTCCCCCAAATATGACTTGTATAATTTTGGTGGGTAACCGACATAGTAGCCACGGGTTGGCGACAGCGGTAGCTGTTGATTCAGTTTCTATGGACGCTGATACCCATCCGACGTTTTTTTCCTTACGACACCCGCGGGAGGAGACGGAGTGGTGGTATTCTCAAAACATTCTTACTGCTATATAAATAAGGGTCTGTACTCTGTGTAAATATAATACGTGCGAATCTCTTAACAGTGGATAGCATAGGATATAAGACAAATATTTAGGTAGATAACTTTTGCTTAGGTACAATTAAAATTTTAGCCATCCAAATAATTCTACCCGCAATGTAACGCAACAAACTCAAGTTAAACATTCGTTGACAGTAAGTTTCAAAAGATTAAACCGCGTAATCTTCACAGCATATTGCTATTCAGAAATTATACATAAATGTATAATAAGTAAATACAATCAAAAAACCTTTAGTTAAAGATTATATTTGTAAATCTGATTTAATTTTACGCCCATATTAGATTTCCACACAGTATTTGACTTTGGTTGTTACGAACTGTTGAGCTGACTGTACAGCGATATAGTAGGGCATGAAATTGACGTTAAGTGGAATTTCGTAATTAATCATGTAAACTGGAAGGGTGACAAATAGAGTAATGACTGTCCGCCGCCCGCCGGTTCAATCTCGTTCAGGCGTCAAATCAAGGCCCGCGCCATGTTAGTTCATAAGCAAACATGGTAGCCTTGATGCGGCAGTTTAGTTCATTCAATGTTGAGTTAAGAAATATTATAAGATTAGGTTTTAAGTTAAAAATTTGCATGCCTACAATGCAGTAAACATTATTGGGTAGTCCCAATAATGTTTACTGCACTGCTGGTACACTTTTATTGTACCAGCAACCATTTGTACCTAATGTTTTGCAAATAAATTATTCTTATTCTTATTCAAAGGAATTAACTTCGACAATATAAAGTGATATACAAGTTTCAAGATTGATCACCTTTAACTGCATTCCTGAAATACGATATCGCTAAAGTAGTAACACTAAATGTATCGTGTAAACATAGAAATTCGAATCATATAATCCGATTACACTTATATATATTACCTCCCCATACTAACATTTATACACCGTGTTTTTATTTTATTTCGAATAACTTCAACAGAAAATATCTTAGGTTGTTAAACGCTAATTTCTCTACGAAACAAGTACATATTTTAGCTTTTGTTTGAGATATTTCATTATTATAAAATATTTCAAATAAAGCCAAAAACAAATCCAAACAGCTATGAAGCCTAATTAATACAAGTACTAACACACTTATAATAAATAATAACACATAAAAGACATACAGATTTCTACCGAGTGTCATAAGAACCAGATGGCCAGTAATAAGAACAATAACTTCAGGCATCGTTTCTACACCACAAACATAGTAACATTTGTTCTACGACTTTTTAAAATGACTTATAGTTTACTTAATATTAATAAGAAAACATTTTCCAAGCAAGCATTATATTATGGAAACTATGACGTTTGTAACCTAGGTTTGTAGACACTAAATGTCAAGTAGACTATTGAATGCTGTACATTGAAAATACTATTTAGTTTCTTGCGAAAAATCTCAAGTAATAAATTACACAGTTTTTTAAGTTTTACAACAAATGTTGCTACGTTCGTAGTGTAGAAGCGATCCCTAAAGTTATTGCTTCTATTACAGGCCACACCCGGTATAAAAGAACAAAGGAATATAAAATATTCACGCAAGTTATATATCCGGAAACAGTGTACGAGTTAAATAATATCCACATGACCAGTCACAAGGCGCGCACAGCACAATAAAAATCTTTAGCCATATCTGCAGAAATTCTTGGTTCTACATGAAACGCAGCCCGCGTTCAGAATCCTAGTTTATTGTTGTAAAACGAGACAAGTTTCTCTACAGACATATCTCTTTATTAAATTAGGTCCTTGTATGAAGTATTACGTGGGCGGGGCACATGGCACGTAGAACCGATGGCCTTTGGGGCGTAATGGTTATCGATTGGCGACCACGTACCAGAAGACGCAGCGTGGGCAGATCCCCCACAAGGTGGACCGATGACCTGGGAAAGATCGTGGGGATCCACGCATCCAGTGGCGTAAAACCGGTCATTGTAGGTCGCTTTATGGGAGGCCTATGTCCAGAAGTAGACGCCCTAAGGCTGATATAATGATGATGATAATGTGTTATTATGTTATTAATTATTAATACTAAAACCATTAGGCTTTTTTTTGGAATACAATGGTAAACATTCATTACGAGCACAATCCTTTATCTAATGCAATATGACAAAAATTAGTACATAACTGGAAAGTTTCACAAAAATAAATTTAGTAGTTTTTGAAATTTAGTGGAACGTACGTCACGTCAAAATATCATGTTTATAATATAGAGTTGAAAGTGATAGGTCATTTAAACATGTATCATCTTTACTTAATGATTGATTAGATTAAACCGGCTTCAGATGGTAAATATTTATTAGCTACCTCGATAAAAACCAATAATACCAGGCAATAACATCGAAGCGCCGGCCGATGCAACCGCAGGTAAATTAACGGCCTTACCGTTATTTCCTCTTTCTCCGGTCAAGTTTCTTACTTTTTTTTCTATAAAAGTTATTTTAGAATGAAATATATAAGGGTATTTATGTCCTTAAACAGCGATCAGCAGAAACTTAACTTGCACACGTGGCGAGTACAGCATTCTAACCTCCATGCTCAGAGATCGCTCCCTGTGGCAGTCCGTAGGGGAGGCCTTGGTCCAGCAGTGGAGGTTCGTGTCTAAACGAATGTATTAGACAGTATATAACATACAAGTATACACAGTAATAATAAAGAATATGCAATATTCACACATCCGCAACACAAATGTATATTTAACATTTATTGTAAACTGAATTTGTTTTTAACTGCCTAAATACTTTTACTTTACCCATCAAAACCGAATCGTCGTAGTCGTTATGTCCAGGGCCAGGGCCATTGATGTCATTGACTGTTAATCTTTGGAAAAATAGTTCGAATTTATGTAAAATGTTACTACACCAAAAGATGTATGAAGATGCGTAACAAGAGATGTGTTTGATCATAACCATAGATACTTATAGTATTTACTATTGTAATCAACTGGACTTATAGTTGTACGGTCAGCAGCAGAAGTTGCTCAGCGAGCCACGTGTTCAAAATGATATTGACACGCTCTTATTCTCTTAATAATAAAGTCGTGTCAAGCTCATTTTTAACACCTCGCGCGCTTAGCAACTTTAGCTACTGACTGTACAAGTTTAAGAAATTAAGGATGTAGCGTTATCACTAATCAGTGGCGCTATAAGGTGATATTTAGCTAACAACGTTAAGGTTAACGAGGATCATCGGCTTGTAATGGCATCAGTTTATTTTATTATAACTGGAACGAGATCTCAACACAGAAATCTCCTCTAAAACATTGACGTTATTCATTTAAAATGGCTTTGTTGCCAAGTACTGGGCTCAATATTTTCGAGGTGGCCCGTTTTTAATCCAATCAAAAGTTTATTTTAACAAAGTTTAGTTATCTCCCGCCATTCGCCTCAGTAACTACATGCGCCACGGTCGAAATCAAATCAATGGGGTGCCTTAAAACCGCCAAAACTTTGCAGCATTCTAAGAGTATTTTGCGCTAGCTTTTATGAAGTTTACAAGATGTCGTTAGTTGTTATCTGTCGAATCACAAGATACTTATAACGGAATAAAGTCCTGACTAAATATTAAACTCAGTATAGATTTTGTAAAACCAACATGTGCGTAATATGAGGTAAAACATGTTTATGAATTAATTATATATATAGTAAGTCTCATTTAATACTTAAGGCAAGATTCATCTACTCTTGATACGGATACAGCCTGCGTACATACGAGTAACTAGTTAAATTCTGCATCGCAGCGAACGGTATAAAACACCTAGTGGTCACCACAGAAGCCTATGTTTTGTGAGCCTTCTCCAAATATAGCACGGGATTGTGACCGCACATTTCATTTGCATTTACTACTTGTGCTTGTGGTTTTCGTTTTAACAGCAAAGTTAGCCTACAATAATTATATGTATGGTGCCGAGTGACTATAGCACCAACCCATCTTTTGCGAGTGTCGTAAGAGGCGACGTTTTTTCAGCAGCGTCCGTCGATACCCGATCTGCATCTACTTTATATCCGCCTTACAATCGTGGCGACTATGGCAATTACCTCTCAAGATGACACTAGTCATATTTGGAGGAGGCGTATGTCCAACAGCGGACTTACGATGAAATGATGCCGATAATGAAGAAACAAGCTTCGTGTTCGCTATTTAGCATCTTCACAAATGCTACGACACTGAGTGTACAAGTATGTGATAACATTAGCACTTTCCGTACCGTAGAACGCTACGCGCTTTGTTCGTAGCCGACCACAGCGCTAGGAGGGTCCTGCTTTGTCCCGCCAAGATCAGAATAAGGTGAAATTCTCAAATGAATGCATTCCGTACCTATGCGACTGTATTTAGTTGCGACATAGGGCGGAATTATTCAAGAATATGGAGAAGAAGAACTAGGTTTAAGTGAAATTTTAATACATAAGTCTGAGCAAACGCAGACTTGATCCCTCAGACTTATTACAATTTCAGTACTACGCTGTAGTAGCAAGGGGTTATGTATAATTGTCTACAAAGGCTTTGTAATAGTTTTCCAGTACTTATATCAAAATGTATACTTAATTCCTCCAAAAAACGTATTCAGTTGGCGATATAAATATAAACAATATAAGAAACCTGTATTGGGTTTATTACATTAAAAATATATTTGTAAGTTTAAATAAAGGTAATGTGATTTGTTTCTGTCTGACATTACTCGTAATGCGCTTAACCCAAACTAATATATATACGATCCAGATATTATAATGTGATTAACTTGAAATACAACTTTACATACATCGTTCGAGAAAATCGGGTATAGGGGCTACAACCTTCAGGTCAAATGAGCTGGAAAACAATCACGTTTACACACATAATGCCAAGTAACCTCGTTATATTTGAAAAAGTTTTCCTTCTAGGTAACATTTTCATTGTAGGTATTGTCATAACATCTCGTAAAGGTATGACAACCATTCTAAGGATCAGAGCGGGCAATCGTTTGGTTTCATGATATTTAGTGTCCACGCCTCAATATATTCAAATCTGTTCTAATTTTCCTGAAGTCCGAGTATTAACCCTCACATTAGATATTAATGTTTAACCGGATAATATTGGGTTTTCTCCACTTGTCCATTGTATACGCTATTCTAGTCTAGATAAAGCTCCCAAATGTTATTAATATGATTTCCTATATGAGTTCCAGGCAGTGTTCCGAGAATAAGAATAGTTAAATGCACTTCAGTTACATTTCTATCCTAAATTTGCTTAAGAAAAGTTTACCACTCCTACCAGTTATTATCTCGTTAATATAAAACTTAAAATATACAAATAAAAAGTGTATAATAATTCTCCGTATAATTTTAAACGCATGAGTCATAAAAAGCAATTAAACTTTTTAAGTTGGTTAAATATTACTAGTAGTCTTGGTAAGTGCCTTCGAATGTATCTAGAAAAAAAAGAGTTAAACGTTTTTAAAGGCAATAGTAACTATAAATCTATCACTGCCACCGCGGGATATTCAAAAACTTTTGACTTCCTGTTTTCAAACCTTACTGTGCCAAATTTTTCGGTAATACCGTAAAACTTTC
This sequence comes from Grapholita molesta, assembly GCA_022674325.2. Taxonomy (NCBI): domain Eukaryota; kingdom Metazoa; phylum Arthropoda; class Insecta; order Lepidoptera; family Tortricidae; genus Grapholita; species Grapholita molesta. Next base: position 11,674,315 of record CP053124.2, on the reverse strand, counting down.
CACTCATAAAGAAATAGTCGAAAAAGTGTCACTTTCACTGACGGTTCGTGGAGGCTCGCGGGGTAGCCACAGGCTCCGTAAGACGGGTGGTCGGGACGCGAGGCGCTCGCTCCCGGCGCGGGTCCGCGTGCCACTGGCTACTCCGCCCCTCGCGCCCGCACCGCCATACACAAGAACGCCCCTTTAACAATATACTTAACTTCTTCATCCCTCTTCTGCCAAAAAAATGTGGCCTAATGAAGATGTAATTACCGTTATTCAAGATCTCCTGTCGCAATAAATATGAATCTTGAACTCACGTCAGAAGCTTTTTGGGAATTATTTTTTGGCACTTAAAAATTAGGTAATACAAAAATTAAGTGCACTACTTTTCTATATTTTACTGTTTTTCCGGTTGCTTGTTAAAGAGTCCCGGAATTATGTTAAACGTTTTGACAATACGGGTAACGAGTTATTTTACTTATATTTAATTGTAATTACTGGTAGAGGGAAGAGCACATTTTCACAGTACTAGATCCTGGCAACAATAATAAAAATCGTGTACTCAATCCATATTAACATAAAATTAAGAGTAAGACTGTGTGTTTGTGTGGAAGTTTTCAAACGCCTAAAACACATAAACACACGCGTGTAAATATATCTTGTGAGTCTGAAAGTTTAAATAAATTACTTTTAGTATCAACATGCAGACTTGTATTAGTATTAATTATTATTTACTTAAGAAGATTTTCAATTTCAATATAAATTTTTGTTTTAATCCAGTCCAGAATTTTCTTTTTATGATCACTGTAGGTTTTGGGATACATGTTAATATATATTCTTGTGAATAAGATATCCTTTTTGGTCAGTAATATGAAGAGATAAATATTCTCATTTTGCATTGCTATTCAACTATGGCCCTTACACTTATCTAACGTCACAAACCGTCAAACCGAACTTTCCCTTAGATGGCGCTATCCTGCACAATATGAAAACAATACACTTCACGTTTACAAACGCCGGACACAGACTTTCCTATGATTTCTAACTAGAAGAATGCCACGATACATTGAACACTGCATCTATGCGAGCCATTTGTTTATCAAACAATGCATAATGAACTTAGATAAAATTAAAAGAAATAATGTTAACTAGAAAGTAAAAATTTGATATTCGATAAATTTGTATCCTCGCACAGCAGAAATGTTTAAAGCAAAGAACAGAATAATGAACAGATATTCAATTAGATTATTACCTCCGCTATTTCTATTTAATATATTCTTATCTCTCGTGTTCGGAAAGTCCAATTTACATGATTTGTAAATTGTGACCGAATTGTAAATCGCTATTCCATCCCTACGGTGGTAGACATATTATTTGTGTAAAAAATGCTTTACAGAACTTATAATTACGTAAAAAGTCAAACAGTTTATTTTATTTCGTTTATCCTAATAAATGAAATTATAGTATATCACTAATTGGCGGGCATTCCCAAAAAACGTAATCAATCGGAGTGATATAATCGGAGATCGGAGTGATTATAAACATGATCTTTCCTCGATTCTAAAACGAGATAAAAACTCAGGCTAAATGTTTAAAAGAAAGATACCTGAAAGCATACGACCAATTTATGAATTAGAGATCTACCAAGAAAGTCAAGTCGCTGTCAGAAAAACAGTTATTGTCTTATTGAAATAAATTGACGAAGACATTACGTGTTAAAACTTAGATTACGTGTTTTCTGACTCTGGGGCAATTATTCCATGCCATTTCTTTCTTTACATAGTTTTTGTACTTAATAGTTGCTAATGGATGTAATTTAATAAAATGCACTATTTTTGACATTTCGCTTACTTTACCTCAAACTTCTGAGATATTATAACTTAATTTTTACACAACTTCACAACTAAACTGTACGTAATTGCATTGCTTTGTGCTTACTGTCGTGTATACGAAACCAGATTGAATTGAACTTAATAAACCAAAGATAAATCCATAAAAAGTGATTGGATCTTCCGGCGTCTTACGCAGGATTTAAACCCGCATCTCCAGATTTCATATATAATTTATGTAGTAGTGAACAAAATAAAATACCTATTTATAAAAAAATATTAGGATATGTAAGCAATGATTGTAACTTAACGTAGTTACCTACATGGTAAAATCCGGGACGTAAAAATATAACATCTATTTCACAATAAACGCTAAAAGCACCGCATGAGAAAAGTACTTACCTGAATCAGTATATGAACATCTGATGAGGTATATGCACGAAATGCTGTTACTTTTCTTACCTGTAACAAAAAAAAATGTAATGAGGGCCTTGTTAAAAAGTTTTACTTTCTAATTAAATAAGTACGAAATATAAAGGGCATTCGCCAGTGATAGAAAAAGTCAATTAGACAAAAATTTCACCCACTTCAGAAATTTAATTCGAAGTCGGAATTAAACGCGGAAAAAAATAAACAGTTACAATTATACGCTAAGAGCAAACAATAGACGGAAACTCAAATTAAGTACTGAAACTGATCATATTTGCAATAGCTATTTCTCATGTTTCGTAATACTATTAATTGTCTAATGCCAATTAAGATATCGATCGTGCGAATGTGTAACAAAATCCATGCTCTTACGACCTACTTTTTGTAAGGATTTTAATACAAAATTAGGCCTCTATCAGAAGTAGCAGAACATAGAACGGAATTGTGTTTCTTTGCCAGAAAAAATGTATTTAGATACATTCGTACTTTGCTTACACGATAAAGCAATATCTTCATAGATGGCGAAAGAAAAAACTACATAAGAAATAAAGCTAAATATGCGAAATAACAAACTGATTACTCAAGAACAATCATAAGAAAACATGTTCACGGAAGCAGAGCCAACGATATCGACAGTGAGGAAACAGCAGGGCCACGACGCCTGAAACCGGCGGAAAATGAAGCCCAAACAAAAGATTGCAATGGTGGAGACGTCGAAATCATTATTTATTGTTTTGTTAACGAGCCAGCGAGCGGTTGGCCACAGTGGTCCCGCGCTGAGACTTAAGCGACTATAATTTTTTAGATTGTGTTTGTTAAGGTGGCGGTCTTAAGCCTCCATTTTTTATTCCGACCTTTATATAACAGACGCTGTTGTTGGTAAACAAATATAACCAATATTCAATGTATGTATGCGAGTCTAAAACTTATTTTTATTTAAAACAGTCGGATTATTTATACCAGGGAATTTAACCATTTAGGGTGAAATTTGGTAAAAAAATTACTATCCACATTTCCGAAAATGTTATGGGCGTATTCTAAATATTTACATGATTTACAGTTAATAGAAATGTACATTGCAATGCATACACGGTCCCTACGAGATCATTGCTAGAAAGATGTAGATATATTTAAATAGGCTTTAGATCAAACAAATACCTTTTCGTCTAATGATGTTTAAGCAATTGGGACTCGGACTGATCTTTGTTCGTCTCAAGACGACATCAAATTAAATTGAATATACTAAAAGGGCTTAGTTGTCGCTAAAGATGCCTACTAGTTTCCATTTAGAACTAATCTGATTTCTATTAGCAAAACCAAGAAATAAATTTACTTTTGACTGTTTTTTTCGTGATAAAACGTGAGTCGAGACTACACTGTCACCAACCATAACGTCTTATAAATTATTTAAAACAGAGGCTGCTTACTTACAAGTCATATTAAACGCAGACCCGAAACCATTAAAGACGTTCCGCCTGACATTTGTAGCATATGGATCAAACATAATGGTTAAAACCAAATTCTCCTTTCCTTAGTACAACACTTATGTAAGTGCTAGTTATATTTTTTTTTATCGTGGTGTTATATACGAAGGAAAGGGAGGAAGGGCTGTTATGATGGTATAAAATTAAACTAAACATTAGGCGTTAAAATCCACTTTGACAATGTCCCACAAGAAAGATTATAACCTAAATTTATGTATGATACATACAAATATATATATTTATTAAACCTACGTTGTTCTCCACTTCAGTTCTTTGGATGTGGTTTACACCAATCTAATGCTACAAAATCAAAATTTGCAACCTTTTTTGTATGTGTTATTTAGTAACTAACTATGCTTTCCTGTTTTTTGTAAGTGAACCAACACACTGTAAGTATCTACTACTAAACATTGAAATTCGCGATAGTCATCAACATTTAGAAAAACGGTATATCAGGTCTCATGAAGACAAAAACGACGCTAGGTGCACCAGCACATTGCAAGGAGGCGGCAGACGATGTTATTACATAAGTCTCTGATTGAATTGCAAGACGCTAACCTCGTTAGACGACGTCCGTTCCCGCTGCCTTTGCCTGCGTGGCGTTTAATGAAGTAAGGGCCCTTCGGGTACCAGCTTGACATAGGTCTGGCGATATCGAAAATCAATCGCAACAAGTTAGCCAAGCTTTAAACAGCATACACAATTCAAAGTCACTTTGCTGCTCTTGGATAGATTACAATTAAATGATGCGTGTCAGTTTACTGTTGTAAATATTTATAATCCTACCATACGTGGCTAACGAATTGTATGCTCTTAATATCAATCCGGATCATACAGGCTGTGTATGTGATATAAATAATATAGAAATAACAAATAATTATGTAATTTTCACACTAACCTAAAGTAAGTTAAATTTAATTCAATTTTTGTTATCTGGTTTTCAAGCTGGTGTAAGCTCAATATTCATTATAATTATAGGTAGATTAACTACGGATCAGTATGGCACGTACAAGTTATGAGAAATTAAAGAAACTAAGTGATTTTCCATTTAACCATTTAGCGTTATCATGCAAGGCACATTTATCTTCTTGCATTCGGCGTTGTTTTGCGCTAAGGCGCGAGCGAGAATTGTTTTCAGCTTGGAACTGGGGCGAAACGTTTTTCTCTACCTGACGCGACAAAACTTGGTATCCCGTAAACTTGTTCAATTAGCAATTAGTTGATTGAAAACTTTCGGTACCTGCTAGCATAGGTCGGCGATGACGCGCACATTACACAATTTACGAGATCGCGGAGACATTTTACACGCATCGGCGATTGAGTGCTGAGTTTGTAATTTGCGAAGCCACTCACCGAGACAGGAATGAGGTAAGTTTTGGGGGAAACTGCGGGCGAATGAGAAAACATTGGAGAAGTTGCTGCCAAGTTGATAGACAAAAATGGCGAAAATATATGTCGGGATTTAATGGATTAAGAAGCAGCCGACATAATGGAACGTAACGGATTTACCATCCAACCTAAATATTTTCCTGAGCGTCTTATTACTCGAGCTATGAAAGTATGAAATTTGGAAAAATTTCGGGTTAGGTTATTTATTACCTATCTTCCCCACATTTTATGAAATAATACTTATATAACGTTATTTTCGTGTATGAGCATAATAATTTGGAGTATAAATATTGTTTCTATAGTGCCTTTGTGGAGTCTTCGTTTATATTTAACATTGTTTATTAGGGTACATCATAGACAATTATGTTTTCTCGTGTTAGTCTGTCAGGCTCTATGTCCGCGGTTTAGTAAGTTTATTATTATATTAGTATTATATATTTAGTTAGTTAGTGATCGTTAGCACTAGAAAGGCAAAAGTTTAGTGAGTATATTTACTTAATCATACCGATGTCATGACATAATAGGTAATGATGAAATTTCAGGATTGCCCTGGTACGTTTAAATAAATGACATAATATAAGAATATTAAAAATAGTAGGATTTCTACGCAACGGGTATAGTCCGACGTGTTCTTGGACTCATACACAACCAGTAAAAAGCGTTCCTCTTGCTTGCATCCTTTGTTCGACTTGTTATTATTAAACATTAGTATGTGACTAAAGGAGCATAAGTAATAGGATCTTTATTATTCTTTGAGCTACAAACGTCCCGTTCCACTTACTGTTTTGCTTGAACTTTTTCTCCTTCCATTACTGGTCTTTATTTACATTATAAACAGTGCATGATATCATTATACATAATAGGTATGCGGTATGTATCGTATAGCAGTTATAAAAACATTCCACATTATATTTAAAAAAGCGGGTACAACCCTCGGTTCGTACAACTGAGTACTTTGAAATAGTGCCACAAATCTTGAGAATAGATTACCGATTAGGTCTATAATATCTTACAATAATAATATTGACGTGCTAAGTACACTTACATGGTAAGATAAGTAATATAATGCCAGCCTGAAGACATTACTCGAGTGAAAATCTCAAAGGAAACAATAAAATAAAATCTGCCAAACAAATTGCCCACTAATACATCAAGTGGAATGTTTCGTAAGCAGGTTAGATGGATAATTTTGGACAAATAGCTCAATAAGCGTCACGAAAGGGAGCTAATGTAGAAGCAAGGTTAGCATTATGAAACATGTCCCGCGCCCGCAGTCGTAATAAGCTCCGCTCAACTCGACCATAAATAAAAGGAAAACGGTATAAAAGGCGCTCGAAGCACGTCATCGGCAGCTGTCGCGAGGGCTGACGCAAAATGCGCATATGAGCCGTAATGTCATCACGTCAACGAGACCGTCCCGCACACGGGCCACACGGCATACTGCAAACTAGAAAAAATACAGGAATTGTCTGAAAATAAATAGTTCTTACACTGCCTATCAACCCTTGTTTGCAATTATTACGTCAAACTGGACGTTGTTTTCCTTCCCGATAACAGATTATGTCATTTTAGAGTTACCTCTTTCTTAGGTTCTTGCAATTTATCAAAGAGATAGGAACGTCGATAGGAAGAACCGACGAGGATGACGCCGCACTCACCCTCCATGCCCCAAGCACGATAAATCATACCGATCAAAATGAATTTATCCAATCGTCTCTTAACCAAGTGCTGTACTCGTTTCTTGGAACGTTCTACAAGGTAATATTATGTTTAATCCTGTTCTAATCCCGAAAACATTTAATACTTCGAGGATTTTCGTCACTCCCACAGTCAGCGTAAGCTTTTATTTATTGTGAGGGGCTTAAATAAGCCTGCATTAATCTCAAAGCGTTATCTACTTTTCATTTCCGCAGAGATTTTTTAATGAAATAAACGACCTTTTGCAACGCTAAGCTCAGCGGAAAAATGTTTATCGTTATTTCCGAATGGACCTTTTAGGTTAAGTTTAGTTTATAAGCAATTAAAAATCTCATTTATTTAAAAACATTCAACCACTATCAAATAATGTTTGCATTTAATATGGGATTAAATATTAATGTACTTTATTGTACTTTATCTTTGCAAGCTTTTAAAGCCGGTTATGTGCATGTCGGATCACGCTCTGTGTAGTCATTATAAAATAAACGCGTAAATTGATATTAGTGTATGAGTGGCAATTGTAAATATAATTTGATGATTTCTCAGTGACCCTATAACAAATCTTAAATAGAGAGCCCAGATTTGTAAAATATAAATATGCAAGATTTTATCTCAAATTAAGTAATAAAATTAAAGTTTGTATTAATTACAGTTTAGTGCATTTTCGTTTTAGTCATATTTTTTTTATAAATAAGGTATATGCGGGTAAGCGGCATATTCTTAAGAAAATTATTGGATACCACCAGCTGTATTCCATAATAATAAGAGTCAATTTTCCGAATGATCCGCTATTTTTACAATCACATACTTTCCCAACACACACCTTCCTTCCGAAATATAGATTGATTATCTTAAAATAGTCGTCTATTAAATTTGAACTAAAAAAAGGGATAAAAATAGAAATATGTTAACATTTATTTATCGGAAGATTCGTTTTTAACCTGTTTCTTATTATTGTTTAAACGGTTTTGTTTCATTATAATCTCATAAAATTGATCACCGCTTGGACCAAAACTAGTAATTTAAAAATTAAAATAATATTTCGTTAATAAAAGTCCTTTAACAATGAGTTATGATATGAATTACGAGTAATAAAATTCCGATTAGTTAGTCCATAAATACACTGCAATTTTTATATTAATATTAAATGTTCAAACGCTCGAATCAGCAGTTAATAAAAACAAGTACCCCTACCCATAATAGACTTATGTATAGTATTCAAAGGCAATGGACGTCAAGGCCGCTTATAAATATGTAAAAGAACCATGAGGGATTTAACTTTCAAAATCCTGCTAAAAGTACGCACCGAAAATTGTGTACGTAGTTAAAATAAATTTGTTGTCCGCGTAATATTAAGCTACTGCATAACAAAATTCGTAACAACTTTCGTATCAAGAATCTTAGTATAGGCAAATATACGTGAATACTTCATATTGAATTCAAAATTACACGAATTTAAATTTGTACCGTATATGTAATTATACGGCTGAATCAACAATTTCTTTGATGTACCAGCACTGTATTTTTTTCCTTATTTATACTTATAATAAACAAATATTAAACTTATATACACTCATAGCTACAAATTGAAGAATAATATCAGAATGTAATAAATTAACATATAGCTATCTTAAAAGTAAATAACTGTTATTACATATTGAAGCTGTATGATTAAAAATTCATGAAAGGAAGAGTAGGAATATTTCAATTATTTTTAATAACATAATTATCCTTCACGTACTTGATATTACTTTTTCAGTGATGAAAATTACTTTCGCAATAATAACGAGTTGATTAAGGAATTCATATTATTATAATGACACATTAGATTAAGCAAATGCTCTCAGTATACCTATGAATTCAACGAAAACCAATATCCAAGACAAGAAGATGGGTAACTTATTACTTTTAGCGTAATTCGACTTGATTTATTTCAGTCAAATAACAAGATTTTTTTTTTGTTGTAAAAACTAAATATCCAAACTAAGTCTATAACTGATTTCAACTTTCATTATTACAAATAGATGTAAACGTGGCTTAAGCGCGAATATTAACATTATAAATCCGATGTTTCGATAGCAAAATTGTCCGCGTGATAGTCGGAGGTAATTTTTAAAGTTGATATACCTACGTTAAGTCCCGTTTATTTGTAATAATAATGCGGTCCCTTGAAGGTTGGTTACATTCCATTGCTGGATGGCTATGACTATTCTTTGACTGAAGAACCAGATTTATTTAACAATAAAACTAAAAAACGAAAACAGATACTTATATTTGTATTATAACACACCTGAGTATGAAACACACATCATTGAAACCGCGTTATCGCATATTACGCCTGGTAAAATATTAATTCCAACATTAAGATGGTACCAGCTTAACAGTATCCGAACGCGATTAGATTGTACGAGGAATAACAAAATTTTCAAGAGGCAATGTACCCTTTTTAAACTTTTCTTAAATGTAACACCGTTTAAACATGGTGGTCCACAACTTTGCCACCATGTGGCAAAGTACTTTTAAATGCTGAGGCCCTAGTGTAAGTTTCTTTTGACGTAAAAAACGTTTACGAACGCGTAAGTGATAATGTTATTTATATGGGAAACGCAAACGCGTTCGTGACGTAAAGTTACGTTAAACACTTACACTCAGAGCCCTGAGCCGCGTTTGCGTTCCCCATATAAATAACATTATCACTTACGCGTTCGTAAACGTTTTTACGTCAAAAGAAACTTACACTAGAGCCTCAGGGCTCTGTACACAGAAAAAAGTCTTCATTTTTATTTTATAAGCCAATCGGACTGCACTCAAATAATTTTGGACAATCCCCTATTTGAATGTGAGTGTGACATACAAAACCCTGTAATTTCACAAGATATAAAATTTGGTATGGTGAGAGTTTTGAGTTACGAAAAAGGATATAGGATAGTTTTTATGCCGGCACGGCTGGCCGACGGTCGCGGGCAAAAGCTAAACTTAAGCTGTTATTTGAGATACCTACTATAGTATTTACAAGGCCTAACATACTTATTTTAATGCATTTCCATTGGTACGAAATGGTTGGTAAAATTGATCTTATATTTAGCGTAATGGTTTCAATTCTTGCGGCTCGTTTGAGGAACGTTCGAAATAACGAAGTCTTCTTTCCGTAATTTCCTATCTACATTAACAGTATTTCAGGTCCTACTTTTATATATGGAAAAGTCGTAGTTATAGACTATTCTCGGAGCCCATACTTTTTTAGCACTCTTGAATTATTTTAGTGTGTGCTTATTTATTTATCCAGTACAAATCAACATGTATATGGAATTCGATACAATAAAATATCGAACACAAATTTTAATTTCAGACAAGATCAATAGTCATAAAATCTAGTTTACGATATATAGGATGTAAGTAACTAGATGGAATACAACTGATTATTTCATATAATCTGAAGATCCCAGAGTAATAGTATTCATGCTTACTTTGTGGAGAACATAGCATTTAGGTACTGTACAGAGTACTATACAGAGACTGAATAGTAGATAAAATTTACAATAAAAGATTCATATCAAAGGCGTCAACAAATACAAGAAAAACTCACTAAAGTCCCAGTATCTGATTTTTAAAATGTTTGACAATCCTAGATTCCTGTGTCAATCTACAACACAAAGCTATCATTGAAGAAGATACGCTAGTAATGTTTATGAAGGGTCCGACATAGTGAGCCGCGGAGGGATTTTGGAGCATTTGACCCCAGCGGCCTGCGCACAACTTATCGCAGTTTCCAGAAAGACCAATTACAGGGGTTAATTAAGCTCTGAGCGTAGACCCTTGTTAGTTACAAAATCTTAAACGATAATAGAGCCTATACATAAGTATAATACTTTGGAAATTCACTGTTGCTCTACGACTAAAAATAAAAAGTTCTTAAAAATAAATAGGGTATAAAATATCTAAAGACACCGAATCTAATTTAATTACAATTTTCTATCAAACTCAAGACTTATAATAACCAACCTAAACGTCTTTGTCGAGGGTACGGGTAGGTACCTACATATAAAAATAATTTCAATTTACAAATGTGCTTGTATCTTAGAATGATAAAGATCAATAGCAATTAATGATAATTAAAAATTAGTATCGGGACTACACAGAATTCAATTTTAGCAGAATAAGATCACGACCAATAACAGGCGAATTCTGTTTAAGCACGTCATAGTCATTAAAAGGGGTCTGTACCGAAAACTTGTAAAGGTAATCTTAATTAATACACAAGTAAACAATAGGTCGAGAAACATGGCGGAGCGTAGTTTAGGTAAGTGCCTATTTAGGCAGTAGCACGTTTCATATTTTGCAGTTTAAGTTGGAGCATCGGAAGTGGAGTCGGTGGGATGGCGGGCTCGGTCGGGCAGATGGCGGAGCGCCGTCCGTCGACCGCGCGGGACGGTCACGCGCCCCACTACTATCGCCAACACGTCGCAAGACCTTAATTGATATTGCTCTAACAACACACCCATAATAACAATCTGGAATACGCATTTGATACAGAAAACGTGATCAAATAACGTCAATAAAGGATATTTGTATTAAATATTTTTTATTATTGAGGACATAAGTCCTCGGTTTTTTGATGGTTCGCTAAAACAGTTAGTGAAACAATTGCAAGTATAAATATAATTGTCAAACTAGGAAAATGTAACATTTAGAAACTGGTCCAATGGTAAAGGTAAAAAGATAAGTAACTTGGGTTAAATTGGTTTTAATCATTTTACCAAAGAGACATTCCAGGCCTGTGATCAAAGCAGATTTAATTAAAAACCTCGCTATAGAGGGTTGTCTAAATTCCCAGCAAGATCAGGATTTTTCTTTCTTTTGTAAAAGCAGATTTAATGAAATCTCATTCGGTGTTAGGTACCCTGCGGTTCTGTTTTTAATCTTTTCCTCGTCTGCAAAAAAATCCTCCTTCTGAATGCTAACACAGAATTTGCGGTCGCAATTCATAATTAGCAAGGTCAATAAAATGTTTGTATACGTTATACGTATAAGTACGATTCAAATAAGTATAAAAAAGCTCACATTCCTCTAACAATAAGTAAATACAATAATTTATTCAATGAGGACTTTAATAACGCGGAAATATATTCTGAATCTCCCTCTACGAGGATGCATATTAAATTAGAGTTAAAGGAGTAAAATAAAAATGTAGCGGATCTTAGGGGAGCGAGGACGAAAAAAGTACATAAAGGTGAGTCGAGTAACAAATTCTCGCCGAGCGAAACGATGCAGGCTGTTGAGGATCGGACGCCTCCAGAAAATGAGATTTAGTGCCGAGAGCTCCGCCACTCGCGAATCTTCTTCGCCCCTGTCCGCAATTTCAACTTCACATTTTATTCAAGACTTGTCAAGAATGTCCTATCCATTACATTTTAAATTTCAATACCTTTCAATAAACATGGATAAGCGGATACCAATCAACATAAAAAGTCAACTAGACATACAACATAAAGAATATGTCACTCACGTATTTTAATTAATTTTCTTTGGGTTATAATACATATAAAAAATATAATTTTATAAATGGAAATATTGATTTGAAATGTTAATTCGCGATTAATTGACAGTCTTCTTAGTTTATAAGTATGTAGTGACAGTCCGTTCTGTAAACTGGTCCCATTTATCCATTAGTATTCTCGGCACGGATGCCATTCAGTCATTATTTTTTATTGAAGTGTCGTATTTACATTTTCGTTCGATGGAACTGTCCATAACATCGGTTACCATTTCCACGCATTGCTTACCCGCTACATAAGTATAGATAGTAGTCTACCTTATCTTATCTATAAATACTCGTACTATAAATAATGTCGCTGCCCACTTTCTGGATTCGTTATAATTTTTTTGACTACACAAAAGATTTTAATGCAATTTTATCAATATATATAATTACTCGGGTGATTCAAGGAAAAGATTTATATGTATAATACTTAATACTACACGTCCAGAAGAGGATTAGACTTTTTTAATTATTCGAATTGGTCGTAATCATTTTTATTTCTTAATTGTTCGATTAAGCTGATTACGATCGAAACCACTACCTATACCTATCTACCTTTTCTGATGAAATAAATATTTTCCAACCGTGGAACGTTTCATCGTCTAGCTCTAAGTCACCCTACATTCCTTCTACACTAAAGCCTTAATGACCCTCATGGGGTTTGAGCGTATATTCAGGTCTTGCCACCAGGGTAAGCGGCACACACTGACAACTGGATTCTTAAATTAATCATCACATCGACTTAGAAGTGTTGACTAATTTGTAAGCTAATCACATTGTAAATATTAGAATCACAAGAACAATCACAACATTAGCTGCTAACAGTGTTATCAGTAGACAGATCATAAACCCCACCTTTAGTGTTGTCACGTGGTTTTCCCGGAGAATTTATGATATCGCTCGTTGCATACAAACTATTATAATAAGTGGAGTGCAAGCTTTGCGCGAGCACAATGTTTAAGGTAGGGTATGTTGGTGCGAGGGCGTGCGGCTTATTTACGAGGTCGCCTCTTGCCAGCCGTCAGCCGCTTTACGAGTCGGCGACGCTGTGGGCGTGGGCGCTGCTGACGCAGATTTATTGCATGCACCATACCAAGAACTTGAGACGAGAGTATGTCCGAGCAATAAAACGCCACTTCAATGCAAGACAACAGCACGGGCAACCCTGCCAACCGCAGTCAGCCTAGCGCAACTTGGATACACAAGTTTTATTAGAGCAACAATAATCAGATACTTTTAATGCCGATCTCGTGATAATAGATACTGAAATGCACATCAATACTAAACAGTTTTCAGTATAACCGTAACTAATTTATATCTAGCAAAAAATAAATCTAACAAACGTCTAAAACAAGAGTTACTCTCGGAAACACTAACGGAGATATAAGACCTAAACGGCGTTTTAAAAAGAATACATATCAAGTTACCCATTTTACTGCTTTTAAGATTTTTATATATTGGCTTATTATATTCGTTTCTATATATTAGTTTTATTGCCTGCGGTAAAAATATGTTATATTTATAAACGCGGAAAGGGATGCGTTATATATTTATTATACTAAGTGACAAATTTAAATTTATGGATTTAGGGTTACTCATAAAAAAATATTTAAATGAGATCTGGGTACATAACAACTGCAATTTATTTTCTACTTTTGTATCGAGACAAACCAAAATGCCTAAATATATTAAACAATCGTCTGATAAGTCAGATTCCACTGCAGTTATGTAGCATTTTACGGGTTATCTGCAATCTAACAGCAAACGAATAATTACATCAAAACATTTTTGGAGTAATTAATGCGTTTCTAGAAGTTTTTAAATAATAACTTTCCAGTGGCGCCAGATGTTGACGAATATAATAGCCGAGTTATGAATTTTAATGTCTGCTCCAGAAAATCGGAATGAATATTGAACACTAAAAAATGGAAATAATTAAGCCGGGGAGGGATGTTTCCGCAGCGGAATGGTTTAGCAGCGAACTTTACGAGTAACGGTCAAAAATAATTAAGATAGAATTTCATTAGAAGCGTCGTCGGAGGAATGGAAGGCCGATGTTGTAAGTTGGACGGCGCTACTAATAGTTAGGAAATGATCACGATGAACGCGATTTAATTTTACAGACGACAATTACTATTTGCTTTTCAAGATGGCAATTAAAATAGTCGAAAAAAACAAGAAAAATCAACTAAACCGCAGCCGTAACATAAAATACCTAGAGCGCATAAATGCAAAAGCAAATGGTCCGTTTTAATGGAATCAACAAAGCTAGTAGGTAGGTTTATTTTTTATGTTTGGAACGCTTCCAAGTAAAGATTTCGATAAACAGTCGCAGACAGGAACAATTTACTCAAATGAGTTGAACGATTAATTATTCAGCAGAATCCAAGGGCCATGAAATTAGCGTACAAGTTGACTTGTCCGAGATATCAGAGTCATGTAGGTGTCGTCCCGGTCGCTGTATAATCTGTAAACATGTCTCATGGGAGTGCTTAGCCAGGCATCGATTCCGCAGAACTGACTACGGCCCAGGGGCATGCTTATACGACATTTGCGACTTGGCTCATAGCAATAATCACTAGCTATAAACCAACTAAGCTAATAACATCATCAACGATACGAGCATGATATAAGGAATATAACCATACAGTTCCACGAGATGTGTATCGCTCTGAAATAGCGCTCTGCTCACTTTACAAACCTAATTCGATGGTACGTAGAATGCTTCTGTTAGTTTTGTATTAGAATGTGGATACACATTACACATACGGTGTGTACTTTGTACGTGTGCAGCAGATGTGTTTATGTGACGGTCTGACGGTAGCTCAGGGCAATACGGTAAATCGAGAGAATGGATAGTAACCCTTATGCTTTGAACTCGCAGAATCACATATCCTTCCTAACTAGCATCTAAATACATTCTTTAATTTACTGAGGTATATAGATACAGGTAGCTAACCTCATAAAAAGTTAATAAATTCCACTAGTCCAAACTAAAAGTCCAGTGCGAATTAACAGCGACATAGGAAACGCATACTTTTTGGATGTTTCCAAATGATTGGATTGATAGGTTTGGCTACTGTTGTAGCCAAACCTATCAATCCTCTCTTAAATAGGTATCAACATTTTAAACTATCTTTACCATTACATTGATGTAAACAACATTAATGACGAGAACAACAGATAGACAAGAAAGTCTTAGGGGCACGCATTAATTTACCAGTGTGTTAGTTCTGTGACGAAATCTGTCAGACTTAAGAATTCACGCTTCAGTAAGCTGATAATATGTAGCAAAGACGTCACTACAGAAGGCCTCTAGTACTACGAATAATATTATTTTATGTATTTGATATTAGTCGGATAATTGGATTGGACTTCATAAAGATGAATTGTTATTACTTATTACTTGCGTTTTCATGACCGATGAAACGACAGGTCTGGCCGTTGGTAGTAAATCTGCCTATGAAGCCGACAGTCCTGGGTTCAAATCCCAGTATTTTACTTTGTGTGATGAGTACAGGTATTTGTTCTTGAATCATGGGTGTTTTCTATGTATTTAAGTATTTGTGAATAATATTATATATATCGTTGGCTGAGTATCCAAAACTCAAGCCTTCTAGAGCTCACCGTGGGGCTCAGTAAATCTGTAATACGAGTACATTTATAAAAAGACTATGGCAATTAGATGCCAAAACCTAATTGCTTTAGATTTGTTGCATTGCCCACATTGTTTGTTAGAATCGCAATTGTTTTGATATCACAATTCAACGTCATAGTAACAACAATATATCCGTAAAAAAAATAAGAATACAGCCCCAAAGCTGTAGCCCACTTGCTTTCATGACGATAGGGCCTCAGGTGTCGGCAAAATGGCTGAAAGTGAGCTCATGTCATCTATCACAGTGATATTACTTTCTCGTTATTATTTTTGAGTGTAAATTAATCACGCAACTATACCTACTGGTAAAAATCTTTGTTAATTAATGATAATGCTACAGACTGTTTATGAACTGAACTTTTACATTCGGCAATGAACGGAAAAACCTAATGTTATTGTTTGTGCTCAGCGTACTACGAGATTGTAAGTAACCTTGGATAAACTTAGTTACTTTTGTTTCTTTCCTGTAGATACTAAATATAGACATCGACAAGAGATAAGTATACATAACTATTAACTGCCCTTGTATTTCATTTCATATGTCTGCTGTTTTAGATACATCAATCTTTTGTATCGAAAATATAACGCTTGACGGAAGAGCCGACGGATTCCTCGCACAATGTATGTTCAATGATGAAATGCCGCCGTCATCCTTGGTACAATGCTTCAAGGGTATTTTTTACATTGAATGTAGTAAATAGTTAAAGTACTCGTAATATTGCAATTAGTTATCGTAAATAAATAATTTTTCGTTGCGCTTTCATATACTTAAAAAGGTATAATATAAATATTAAACATGTATACTAAACGCCTGTGGAGTATCTACAGGACATTTGTAATTCATGCTAAGAAAAGTAATTATATTATAATTTATAATATTCCGTAAACTCTTTTAACTTTTGTTTTCTCACGAGCAAGGTGTCATATCAGTACTTAGTTTTACATACTTGTCCAACGAATGATCTACTCCTAAACACGCGCATCGACTATAAACGATTATTAAGATCAAGCAATATAAGATTCAGATATTAATAAGAAATATTTCTGTAGCATGAGAATCATAATACATAAATAGTAGATTATTGGCGTTAGTGCTATAAAAATAGTTTACCGTTTTCTAATCTATCGACAGGTCAGGTCCCTAGCGCCTTGCGCTGAAATCCCGGAATCATTTGGCTTGCAGCATTACCGATGTACGAGTATCATACCGCCTTTGTACCGGCGATCGGCGCTGCGGTTCGACTCATTCGAATGCCGCTCGTATCGTCTGCACAACCCGCGCAATAGGCCATGGCGCCAATAACACTCCATATTAAAGCCTCCAAATTGCAGTTTAATTTATTCCGTACGTGTCTAGGCAACGGAGCCGTAATAACAAGCCAAACACACGACTTTCGCTATACACGATAGCTCATGTGCTTTTGAAATGAAATATTTCGTCGAATTATTCATCTACAATATTAAACAATCCACGCGCAACTCTTTCAAATGTAGAAATTTCGATGAGTAAAAATTTCAATGGTAGTATGGTATAGCCATACAAATACGAATATAAGCTTTCGAGGGAATATAAATCCGTGGGAACCGGGAGTGGCAATAGATTGGATATGCTAAAGTCAATCTCGTAAATGAGGCGGGTATCGTAAGCCGCTCAGTTTGTCGGAAATGAATACGAGATATCAGCTTAAATCGAAATGAACGAGAAGGAGCAACAAGAATTTCTTATTTTAGAAAAGCGTGAAGTAGAACTGAAGGTCATTTATTAAGTTTCTGTCAATCCGAAGCGTTAATTACGCCTGAGACGCTGTTCCCTGATTGACTAAGCATTACTTAATAAGTAAAACACAAGTCTTCTTGATTTACGTTTGCTGTTTAAATGCATTTCAAGCGCTCAGTTACATAACCAACTCAAGCGAGAGTCCGAACACAAGTCCAGCTACTTTCAGCGGGCAACCGATTGTTCCCTGTAATTACATTATTTTCATAAACTCCACTGTACTTGATTGAACAATGCGCCTCCTTTACTTGAGAACAAACAAACAACATTTCTAGCTAGGCCGTTGTCAGTGTCATTCCCATTCAATTCCGAATCCAAATACGGTTCTGACTTTAACAGATCGGCATAAAAACAATGTATTTGTAACGAAATGTTTCATTTATTTCAATACAAAAGTGTTGACCTTACGAAAAATGTAGTCAAGAAAGTTGAAGAAAGCTACAGAACATTGAAAAGCAATAAATATATATTTTATGAAGAAACTCGCTCGAACAATATTCCCGCAGTTCTGACCACTATTAAAGCCTTTTCATATTTACATCATAACAAAAATAATATGGTTGATATGATAACAACAATTTCCAGCTTCATAAATATTCCGGATGGACGTCACTGGCTCGAGTGGGGAGAGGGATAAGGGGCTTTTTCTGACATCAAGCTTTAGTTTTCTTTGTCCTTGGTACATTACTATGTGCTCTTGATATATTATCCCGAGTGGACAATGAGTAAGGTTATGTAACGAGCATTTGGCTTCTCAAATCTGGGACATTTATTGGAATGCAGAATATGCATACGTTATTTTAATGTTAAAATTGTAAACCAGCGCTAGTAAAATGTTTGCGGTAAGGTAAAGTTAAGTTTTAGTATAGTATTACTACAAATAATTTTTAATTTAGAACTCCCGGCGCTTATAGCAGTCATTCAAATGCACTTTTCAAGTAATATAATTGAAAGTTCGTGACCTGATATCAGATAGCACAGTGCGCCAGACTTATAGAAATAATAAATAAAAGAAAACATACCATTGTACGAGTATTCATGTATCTTTTACTATATCGCAAATTAAGGGTTAAATTTCATTGTCATTTAAGAATTGAATCATTGTAATAACTTTTCGTGAGTATACCTTTAGCATCTCGTATATGTAGCCATATTCCGTTAAGACACCCTGCTTATAATATGTTGACTTTAGAGATAGTTATAATGATAGCTTATTTAGTAAAGTTATATACATAAAAAATGTTTAGAAATAGCCCGCGAAAAACAATGACATGTTGAATAAAAGCTATCAGCGAGAGACAGGGCGATTGACGGTAAACTCGACTACCTCGCAGTTCATGCTTTGTGAGCGAACAGTAGGCTCCGGAACCGGCGAGAGAAACGTCTCGCATAAACACAAGCTTGTTTCACAATTGTTTAAATACTTACACTTACGTACTGCAGCCAGACTTTGCAGCGTAATTAATTTCATGGATCTCTAGTAACGTAACATAAAATGTACAAAAATGATAAATCTACCGCATAGCATGACAAAGAAGTAACGAAAGGTTTTCACTTAACATTTTAAAAGGATTACGAGTCTTCTGCGGTTCACGATTTATCTTCTTAACGACTTCCTCCACGTGACGTGCTCACCGAGCCGCTTGCGATTGTCGCGGGCGACGGCGACTAGCTGTCGTCGGCTAAACTATAACGATTCTAATGAAAAAGTTGCAGCCAGGATCAATGCCTTTTCAATTTAGGTAAACGCTCATCAGGTATTTATTATGGTAGTACTTTATGATTTAATAATGCATTAAATGGATATGGACTCCTGCGTATTTCACATATGAAGAATAGTACGGATAATCGCGGGACTGATGGACCAACGGCGGTCGCGATGCATCAGCCGGGCGGCGCCGGCTGTACCTACGTATCTCGCCTTCAACCACTCGCACGTTTGTCGTCATTTTTCATCTCGACATGCATATTCAACGCAACAATAAATCATCCAGAGCCATCCCCACGTCAAACGAAATAACCTACTGTCCTGACGCCAACTCGAAAAATATCGCACAAAAGCGCGAATAACAAACAAACCACCAAAATATAACGTTAATAATTACCTACCCTTTCGAGTGGCTGATAAATAGCGTCATTATTATCACCAGCACGGTGAAAAATGGTTCTTTCTCTCAATATTTATTCAAATAGGTAGCCTACAAATATTCCTTTTATGAAACTCATATTTTTTATTTGGATATTATCTTTTTCGTTGTTTTATAAAGTCATGGTCATGAACACTGGTCTATTATAATAGTCAGACGTCAATACAGATGGCAAGCGTGCAACTTAACGTTTTGTACCTATGTAACATTTAAACGATGTACTATTTACAGAAATTTGAACCGAGCATTTCAAATGAATGGTGGCGTTCGTGGTTTGAAGGCTCAAAAGCGTTTAGGATACATAATTTCATCAAAGCATAATCGAGGACCGAGGGACATGCATTAAAGGCACTCTCGGCCATTTAGTAGCACGTTGGTAATGCTGGTCAAAGCGCGCGCACGAAAAGTTAATAACTTTAAATTGACCCGGAGTGATGAAACAACGCGTCACGCGTTGCACCAGCCTGAACGTGCCGATGGCGTGGTTAAATCCGCGCATTACGGCAACATATTCCATCGACACGAGCCGCGCCGAATATCCTATTTACATAATTATTGTCACACGCGCGGTGCGAGCGACGCCATGCCACGAGTAATGCACAGCGGGCTCGACACGCTAATTTCACTAATCATTGTTTTAGTCGCAGCTCCGCTAATGTTGCGCCATTTGGACGACCTGAGCTACCACTAATGTCACGTTTCATTTTAGGGTAGAACACAGCTTATGCTTGTTACCAAAAAGGCGAGATTATTTTACACGTAACATCCGAATAAATAAGTTACAAGTTAGAATCATTTATTTCTTATTTCATTTAATTTTTTTACCTTTACAATCGCTATAATATTATACAAAGTTGTTTTAATATTCGTACTTCGTTTGAATTGAATTCAATGAAAGCTTCCATTTTTTTATCATTTATAACTCCAACCGCGGGACACCACTGGGAATGCGGACGGCGAAGAACTTTAAATTATTCGAAAACAAAAAGTGCAGGATAACAGAGATCGCGTGTTTTATAAAAAAGTTGTATATACGGCTGCAGTGAATAATTATAGTTTAGGTTCGTATAAACGCTGCAAGTTTTTCAATACAAACTAGACAAAGAAGTTTCGCAGGCCACTATAACTTGGTATTTCAAAGTGTCTAAACATAAAAAGATTTTTTCGTCAATATAAAGCACTCAGCACTTACATAAAGGGCATTTACAAATGGCGAGATCAGTGGAGCGATTATACGTTACGTCTTGTTTATTCATGGTGCGAGTGATTTGGCGAATGTAAGCTGGGAGTAATGAGCCGTGACACTACCTGTGCGTGGTGCGGGCAAGCGATTTGTTAACTCCAACGAGGCTAACCCTTGGAGCACCCCCTTCAAACAGCCCCCAGCCACCCCCGCTCCTATCTTACGAACCCAAACGTCGAATATAGCTGATTAGCGTACATGCTTACGAATGAATGCATAATCAAACAACAAATTTAATAGACAAATATGCAGACTAATGTATAAGTACTTAATTTTCGGAATCTGTTAGTACGAGTAATAGAAAATGTAAGTAAAGTCGCCATCAGATATCCTCTGGTGTTGCGAGTGTCCATGGGCGGCGGTAGTTGCTTACCATCAGGCAATCCGTCTGCTCGTTTGCCTCCTATATCATAAAAAAAAAAAAATTTTGCTGAGGAGGTACCATGATAACTAATATCTGAACAACGCCACTATTATCAATGCATGACCCGATATTTGTAACCACCTCCACAGCTCCGATATATCTGACGGTAACTGTACAAAACTAATCTTGTAGGTACTTTATCTTAGATGCAACGTTATTTTATTACTTATTATTCTTAATGTCAATATTACAGCTGCAGCTCATATAGATTATACTGAGAGGCAATATACAACTTAAATTGCTAATAATATGAAATATATAGTCTTAAAAAGTTTTTAGGATCTTTGAAAAAACGAAAGCAGGTAGCTGATGAAGATGATGTGTGTTAGTGATAATGAAAATGTTTATTCGAGTAACAAGAAGTAACAATTAAGTACACATTAGGTAGGAATCTCCTAGTAGGAAAGTATACACCTGTGTCAGAAATCCCACGCTTTTATTTTTTGTTGCGATAGATGTTTCTAAAATAAACTATTCACATACTCGTACTCGTATTTTAGTTAATGTGAACACTAAAAAAATACAAAGAGAAACTGTGTGTGATGAATATGTGGGTGTGTATTATAAGTTTGTTAACCATATGAAGTATTTGGTTTTGGTATTTAAACTGCATTTTTGCAAATAGACTTTTCAACAAGCAAAGGTGAGGCTATAGTTTGTCTTCTAAGGTTTTGGGTGATATGAATATATTTAGTATTTACATTTCATTGACTTATGTAGTTTCAGAACGATATGCTGAATACAAAGTTTTCTTATAGTAAATAAGTCGCAAATATCATATAAAGCTCTTTTTATGAATACATGAAATGATTGATGTAGATCACCTTTAATAAACACTTTTCTTTCAACACCCAAAGTTTCATTATAGAAATGTTACTAACCTAAACCTAACGTCGTAACCTAAACCTAAAATCACAGAAAATTAAAAAAATGTATATAATAATTTGATTTGTTCCCAATTAAGAACAAACCTCCTAAAGTAATTTTAGAGTTTTACTATAAAACCTATGCTTCAAGCTAGTTACCAAGTAGTAGTGGGGATAATATATCTGATAACTGATAGGCTTGAAGGTGAAAAACACCCGATTAACCCTAAGACTGTTTTATTATTTTTTTCCTAATCTGTGAAAGTAACGAATTCCAAATTTTGTACAGATATTAAATAATGAGGCTAAAGACTATATGTAAAAAAAGATTTAAACTCTTGTAAAAAAAATAATTAATCAACTTGTATAACAAGGTACAATACGTAAGGTGATTACTAATTAATTACTATTTTTCGTACGTACCGCAGTTTGTGCTACTATAAAGCTGTCTAGTCTAAAATGTTAGCAGCGCCAGTTTTCGCTGAAGCCACTCAAATTGTCATAGTTAACCTATAATAAACGTTACATTCAGTCTGTAAGAATTATATAGCCTACATTATAACCATGACATATAGTAAGGTAAAAGGCATAGTTTTAGCTTAAATGTGCCTACGAAGCATGGGGTCCTGGATTTCAATGCTGTTTATTAGCGTCTTATCCATACTGTTCAAATGAATTTTGCATTATGAATAGTCATAAAAAGTTTAAAAAAAATATGTAAGTTATTCAAAAGTGGTTCAACCTTATAAATCCAACTTTAATTGGCGAGATCTAAACAGAATTTCTCCGTGTTCAGAAGCGCGCCGATCAACTGTCAACTTTTCCTGACCTGAGCGCCAACTTGCAATCGTTCCAAATCTCTTACTACCACAAGTGCTTTTAATAGTATTGAAGTATCGACATTCGCATTATGTAGCAGTTGAGATACCGACTTTAAGATTATACAGAGTTAAGTTTATAGGAAGTTCACTTCACTGCACACAGTCAATTTAGTTTAAGACGACTGTCGGCTCATCTCGTCTAACTCTGAAAGTGAGTCAATATTTATTTGTTTGTTACTTTGTTGACTACTTAGGTACATGTTTTTCAATTTCAAATCGACAACATGTGAAATTATGTTAAAAATTAATAGATTCCTATACGTGGAATACAACTTTGTTTTCAAGTAATTGGGAGATAGTATTTATATGAAATGTTAACTTAGCTAATTAGCAGAGATCGGACAAATTTCCGTCATTGGTCGCAATAATGTTGGCATGACTAAATAATGACATAATTTATTAATCAATTAATTCATTGTTATATAAAATTTTGTTTTGGTTGGTTGTCAATAAAATTACACAAACGTATCTTAAAATGTAGATGTATTAAAGAAAATAAGCTATATTTCTTTCATAAATTTCAGTACTTTGCTATTTTTTATCTATTTTTATCAAACTACATACTTCTAGGTAATTTGGCGGATGACTATGTCAAAACATTTTAGGAAATAGTAAACCAACAATACCCACATATGGCTTTTAGTTTTATTTTCCTTATATATCGTATATATTTTTCTTAATAACAAAAAATATTTTTTTTTCCGTTTCATGCAGGTGTAAATTGTTATATTCGGAGAAACAAGCCTTTTTTTCAAGAAATTATTTGATTAATTAACATAGTAATTAATTTATATTACTTCGAGCAATGCAATGACGCAATTTTAACCGATCTCTTTTAATAAGAGCCATATGGGCGGTTGTTTTGATAAGACATCTCTTAGAGACAAAGTAAAGGCTCTTAGGAGCCATAAGACAGATAGGAAATAAAATAAAAACATACTGATATATAAATCATACTGAGCTACTGTACCTATGTGGTTGTGTGTCCTTCAGTTAACAAGTACAGTAGAATATAAATTAATACCACGTTTGGATAGCAGCACTTGAATGGCATCCGACCAGTAGTTTTAATTAAGGAGTGACATTTAAATTAGACCCCAATACAGAAGTTCATGCTCATTTAGAGGAAAATCTGGTACACTGTAGGTAACTTTAGCAAGTCGACGATGGGCTGACACAAACATTTAAACAAACTTGAACAGTTTTAATTGAAGCGCCCCTCGTCACGGTGCTCCGCTGCCTCGTGTTTGGATTCTCTACGTATATAAAGTACTAAACTCCAGCTATACGAGTAGTTTACAATTTTTAGTCTCTCTGACATGCTACTTGGCAAAATAACAATAGTAATAATATAACCAAATTTAATACACATACATAATATTTTAAACCTAACAACTGAACTCACGTCACAATAACTTTTTCTGTGATATTAGAAGGCATATTATTGAAATCAATATCTTCTAGTATAACTAAAACTCTTGCAAATTACATTAATATTAAAATATGCTCAAAAAAATAGTATAGGTAAATTGATAGTGAATTGAATGCTCTTCCTACTCAGCGAACATTCGTTTTATTAATAAAATTACTGACATCGCGTCGTCCAGGCAAAGGCTTATGCCAGAGAATTGATAGGAACCAAGTTATTGCCTACACTCGAAGTCGCTGTGCCCTTACTGTGGCAGCGGCCATATTACTTTTTCGGTCCCTCGTGATTCACTTCCATTCTCAATTGATCAAGAACGTAAGACTTTAATCAAATATTGTATTTAGAGTGAGAACATTTTATTCACAATTGAAGTGGAACATAGCAACATAGCTTATGTGATATCGAATTAGTGTTTTTTTTTATTAAAACTGTACCTACTTTGTACAGTATGTAAAAGCAGCTCAGTTATATATAAAGCAGTCTAGATTAATAATGTTATGAGACGATTTAATATTATATTTTAACTTGATACTGCTATTATGCGCCATAATGTCGACCACATCAACAAAATATAATTAGTAATTACCTTAAGGCACTTTGAGACTTATCCTGATCCGGTTCACGCTCGGGGCCGGCAGTTATTTCAGCTAAAGTACCTATTAGAAACTAAATCCTAGACAATAAACTTAAAATCTTGTGGCGAAACAAGAACAGCTATCCTGTTGTTCAACGGCGCTGCACAACGTGTTTGACGAAATTCGAATTCAAGGTGGTCGTTATCCCGAAATCGAGAGTATGTAAAACGTTTGGAGCCACGTAGGAAAATCCTGGTAAAGCGTAATTTACTAAAAGTGAGCTAAAACTTGCCGAGTTGGTGCTGCTAATTAATGGAGACGCGTCAACGCACCGCCTGTAGCCGTGGACGCAGATTAATTATGTAAATTAAGTTTGGGTTGCGGCTGCCGATAGCCCACGGATCGCTGACAAAACGCCCGTGCGACGCAACGCCGCTTTCCTTCAGTCTTGTAACTCACTGGTTCAATAGGCTGTTAATCAATCTGTCCGTCGTAGAGTGGCAACTCGAGCTTTTTAGCGCTAACAGCTAGAATATTTCAAATTCTTAAAAGCGCCTTGTACTTTACAAAATAACTTTTTTGGCTGTTTTTACAGTTTTTTTCCTATTTTAATTACACTCTGCGTATTTGCAGAAACGAATAGTTAAAACGAACATCCCTCCAATCCCTTTTAATAACTTTATACCACAAACTAAAGTGGCCTATTATATGCGTTTTCATTAACCGAATTATACAGAGCTGGGTTTAGATAATCCTCTGTGTAATCCACACAAATTATCGACGATACAATTAAGACAAATGGTTATGATAATACACATAAATAATATGAGCATATACAAATATATTTACATTACATTGCGATATATTGTGTCATTAGACGCTACATAAACTGATCTAGATTATAGACGTGGGCAAGGAATGAGAACCATCTCGGCGTTCCTGAGGTTGGCGCAGGAATGCTGAGGCATCTAAATTGAGGTGACCAATCAAGGACAATCTGCTGGCGCATCGAGAAATGGACAACGTGTAAAGACTATATAAGTACTAACTGGATGTTTCGAATAACAAGGCGATAGGTATGCTTCAGGGAGAAGCATACCTATCGCTTTATTTACATACCTCTTAGTAAGTGTAGGTATTTGATATAGCTATGCGTTTAACATATTGGTATCGGTAAAAGTAGACTGTGTTATGCATTACAATTAATTAAATAAGTTTGTGACGAATTAACGGTAAAACAAATGAACTCCCTTTGAGTACAGTAAAAAGGTGTGGAAGATAAATTATCTACTTAAATACAAAATGCACCGTAACAAAGTTTTGACAACACTTAGTATAAGTACTATAGTAAAACCAATATACCATAATAATTAATAGTCATATGAGCTGTATTAAAAATGTTATTCATGGCAACCATTGTCCCGAATAGAACGTTGAATATTGCTGGCGCAGACGCCATCGCAAAGTTGATGTAGCGCCAAGGCAGGTCACAACTATTTTCATAAAGGGTGAGTTTAATACAAAGCGTCGTTGAGCGTCGCGTAATAGTGCTTCGGTATAAGTGGGAGGCGGTGGGCTACAGCAGTGCAGCGAGCGGTAATAGCAAAGTGAATTAAAGAGTTAACTTCAACCGTGTATGTAAAACGTCGGCTCGGTGTCACAGTGCCGCATACCACCATATTCAGGACGAGGCAGACTATGTTAGCCATAAAAACTTAAAGCGAAACCAACTGTGCTTTCTCTACTTTTGTGGTTTTCTGAAATGTGCTTATCGGACGCTCTCTTTAGCAGTCCGTGTGGTAATTCCGACCGGTTTAATCCCGCATTCTTGGGTGACTTGTGCCGAGCATACATGAACTTGGTGCTCACAGAAACTGACCGCTCATGCTGTACGTTCTCGTGGCATCGCATACATGCTAACGCTTGGATAAGGTTTGTAATTCGTGTAGTGAATGTTGAGCCTCAGTAGCAAGGCTCGAGGACGACTATCAATCATCAGCGCGAGCAGGGCGCGGCAAACGCACGGCACACTGCTCCAAGCCGCTGCCACGACCCGCTCATTCATCACCGTTCGAACTCTCCTAAGTGCTTTATCGCACTGCGCTCTCATGCGCCAGACCCAACTCTGTTATACCGTTTTGATGAATAAGCCAAATGCGAAATCGATGCAAGGTGGGAGATTCTTTAAATATAAATACGAATATTATTATCTACATGTAACGTAGTACAATTTCAACTGCTGCTGCGATTGTTTAATATCAAACTTTATCGCGAATTGCATTTTTACTCAAATAAGTATTACGTTACTCCTTCTATTGGGAACACAGAACTGCTACGCCGTAGCGCGTAGAATGCGCGCATCTTATTAGTAGCAATATTCTAACTACAGGAGCTCTTTTTCCAATGAAAGACAAGCAGACTATGAGATCTACTATAGAGATTTCAGGAAGTCATAAAATTATAAACCGTTCAACTGTTTATAAGTAGTGACAATACTATGAATACATTATAACCTAAAACATACTATTATTTACAATAACTAATTATAGTATGAAAACTTAACTAACTAGTTATTGCATTAAATCTAAAAAAGTTCCTTAAGGCATTATACCAAGGCATTATGCTTTTGACGACCGGTCTGGCCTAGTGGGTAGTGACCCTGCCTCTGAAGCCGAAGGTCCTGCGTTCGATTCCCAGTCAGGGCATTTATTTGTGTGATGAGCACAGATATTTGTTCCTGAGTCATGGGTGTTTTCTATGTATTTAAGTATTTATAATATTTATATGTATCTATTTATTATATATATCGTCGTCTAGTACCTGCAACACAAGCCTTATTGAGCTTACCGTGGGACTAGGTCGATTTGTGTAAGAATGTTCGAAATATTTATTATTTTATTTATTTATTTATGCTGGCGGCATTTCCTCCTCGTATGGCAATGCTGATACGTTGTGCGAGGAAGCCGCCAGTTCTTCGGTTACCAGTTACATCCACTAGACGCTTCGCGATTTATGCAAAAAGCTTGTGCGCGTTGGGATATTAACATATTATTTACTTACAGAAAAAAGTGTCCTGCCCTGGGGGCACTGGGGTGCCAGAGTAATTATGCACAATTTCCCTTACTCACAAATGTAAACAATGTCCCCTGAATGTTCCAGTTGTTGATTTTCATTCACGTGGTTTTATTTCCCCTAAAGCTAGCAAAAGCTACGAACTGAAAACCAGATAACGTTTCTCTACAGTTCAACAAACGAAACTTATCACATATTTCAAGCTACTGAACATACCAAGTTATGTTTATAACCGCTTTGCAAATACTCTAAGAAGGTAGGAACACAATGTCAGCTAAGAATCTTATTCTTATTGTGCTATAAATATGCGTTTTGTCAAAAAATATGGATATTTTATGGATGATAAGTCACAAATGAAATAAAAAAAATATTTAGGATTGAGACCGTCCGATTTTACAAACAATTGCAGAATGTAATTTTGAAAGGAGGCAACATATAATAAAAATATATGATTTTATAAATGATAAACACGACTCTACTCACGATTATTTATTCACTCGCACGACACGCGCGACTTCGCTCTACATATTTATATAAGTTATATGAGAGTTGCAGCATTTTTTTTTGATACCCTGAATATTTTAAAATATGATAATATTATGTCCATCAATACTCTTCTTGTCAGCGACTGGCACTAAAAAAGCAAGGGTCTTGTCCCGATAAAAACACTGTACCTACACAGGAATGACTGACGGAAGTAGGGAAGTACAAAACGACAAGTGACGTGAGTCCTCCCCAGATTAAATTAGTAAATTGTTATACGACTTTCATATTAATTTCATTTAACCGTGGCCAAACCTGCCACCCTCTTTAATAATTGTCCTTCTAAAAGAACAATAAACTTTTTTGGTTTACGATGGTTTAGCTGCGGTTTTCAACCTAATTCTTTTGTTCGTAACTTTTAGGTTAATGATCATTGCAATATAGGTTTTATTCCGTGCATGGTCGAGTGCAGTTTCCAATGCTTTCAACCGCTTTTTATTCACATGTTGGCAGCAAAGTTCACCCATTAGGTATTCGTAACACTATTAAATATTAAAGTAAGCAAAGGCTTACCATAATAATTTATTAATTTACCATACTTTAAGTAAGTACGGTAAGAGCAAAAATAATCAAATGTTAGGCTCAGTGTAGTCAGTCTATCGCAAACGCGCATCGTGAGCTCATGTCGATCGCAGCCTCGGTTTCCGAAGCCGTAGTTTGAATAACAAATTAACGTCTTCTCGAATATCGCTTGATACATAAAAGTCGCAGGGATTGAGCAGGATTTAAGAAATCTTTCGAAGAAAATCTTCGGTCAGAGTATTCCCTAATACTCTGTAAAGACGATTGGTTATGTAATTTCCTTTCTAACACTCGTTAGACGTTTCTTTGTAAGAAATAATAATATTAATTGTATAAAATATGACTTTAGGTCGTTTGAATACGGACCCAAATTTAAGACTTTCTCTAATATTTACAGTCTTACAACAACACTTATTGTTATTACAGCGCCAGTAGTGTAAGTACTATACTAGCAAAATGTAGCTATTTGAATTAGGTAATAACCGACATGGAGAGAAGAGGATATTTGTAGGTAGCTACTTCTTGAGCAGTTTTCGTTTATGCTCATTATGGAGTATTGCGTATTGTCCAATTAAATTTAACTAAAGAAACAAAGGAACGAAAAGAAGAGAAAAAATACCGGTAGTTTTATATGAATAGAATACTGGTTCCGACTTTTTCACGTAGGACTATAATTGCAACTAAGTGGTATAAGTCTGCCAAAGTATTAAATAACCTTAAAGTATCTAGGGTATCGTTATGATAATAGAAATATATTCCTACTCACTTTTCCACAATCTAACAGTTTTCCTTGGGTTCATACAGAAAAGGCAAAACTACTACTTAGTTACAAACTAATAAACTCATGCCTAGTGCGATATAAGTACATGTAAGTAGTAGTAACATGACTCATGACCGTTTTAATTATAATAGAAACGGTAAAGCAACAAAACACTACCGCAACTGCTTCCTACATTACCTAAATTAGAAATCATAAATAAGGAGTCGCGTGAACATGAAGCTAAAGACGTACTTAAATTCCTTCACTCACATCATGTACTTTATGGCGTAAAAACTATTCCGCGAACACGGGACTAAACTAAGCGCGTGCGGGATTATTAAAATTAATGGCTTTATTAAAGCGGGAGCGCATCAAAATATGTAAACTACGCCTCACTATCCATATGAATGGGAGAGCTGCGGTAGGAAATATGACGGGAACCCTTATTCGGAGCAGACAGCGGCCGACGCGCGACGAGGGCGCAGCATATTAGGACCTCACATTCACCCGACCCGACCCGGATACACGTCTTTATCAAATCTGTTATTAAACTTGGCAGCTGTAGCATACGTAAAGAGTCAGATAAATCGAATCGACTAAATCATCTGCAACGCTTTGATGTGTCGCGTCGTAACTGTAATAAATAGCTGATGATGTAACCTAAGCTAAAAATCGCAATATTATATTGGATATGCGCATAAAACTGAAACATAAACGAAGTTAATAGATACTTATTTTACAAAGTATGTCTGTAATATATAAAGAGATGAATCAATCGATTGTTTATAGAGTATTTATGTTTAGCTAACACGAGCCTGTAATATAAACAAGATCAGAGCCCTGATTGTAAGTTTTTAACGTAACTTTACGTCACGAACGCGTTTGGGTTTACCATATAAATAGCATTATCACTTTCGCGCGTTCGGAAACGTTTTTTTTTACGTCAAAAGAAACTTACACTAGAGCCTCTGTACGTTTGGCTCCTGAGAATATAAAGCTTGTCAGGTTTTAACATATGGCTAACATCAAAAATGAATTGAAAACAAGTTTATTTTAAGTAAAAAAGAGCATCTTCAAGTTAAAAAATCCACTCGCTTCGCACTTCGCCACATAAGTGTTGGACTGCTTTGTCTGCGCCTCACTCAACGTTGAACTTGGCAGGCAACTAGGGTCGGAACCAACGGGTCTCATTAAAGCAACATATTATATCAATTTACGAATATGATGTTTTACTAGATCGCCAGTTTAACTAAAACGAGTTGATTGGAGACGCTTTAAACAAAATTCACACAGCAGTCGGAAGCGCAAGTCCATTTAATTGCAATTTAGACTAAGCCCAGCGATCGGCACATAAGCCGGGAAACAGTCGAGGGCCTGCGGGCGAGGCCAGATATAGCCAGCACACCGGCTACCGCAGCTTAGAGATCTACTTTCATTGCTACAAAACTAGAACTGCCAGAATAGATAGCGACACGAACAAACAGAAAAAAAGATACACTATATTGATAAAAAAAATAAGTTATAGGGCTTTCCAATCTAAGATAAATTGAAAAGGTAAATAAAATAAATCAAATAAGATCAGGTATTTGACGTGCATTGTCCTTAACGCGACTTTCAACAACAACGAACAGTGATTGAAATACAGCTTTTGTAACCACCTAAGTAAATTGGCACAAAATATTTCTGTAGTGTTAGAAAATAGTTCCGGCATGAATACAGTCAGGTACCAGTATCTATATCTTTTGGTGCAAGCGACAGGAACCACAACGGCTGAACGAGAGGCCACAATTACGGTCGTCACATTCCCGCCACAAAATTGATAGCACTTGTCCTAGAATTTCTGTTAAAAGGCAACTATGTCGATACCCTCAGAGTAGTGGTCAACTTAACTTTTTCAATTTAAATACATTCTGTTCAGTGTTCGTGTTTAAAGCTTTGAACATTTAACTTTTGCAGCTGTTCTATCGTTACTTTAGCTAATTCAAGTGTGTTTAGTTAAATGAGACTTCTATAACACGGCCATTAAGTAGCCGAGAAGAATATAAGAGACGTGGAAACCGGCACACTGCTCAAAGAAGTTCGTTATGTGCTAAATGCTTCGTAACTTCACATACCGCTGGAATAATCAGTATTATTAATTAAAAATAAGCATTATTAATGTTCTATTATTTTAATTTATACACATATACACATTAGCTTTTTCTCGCGGATTCGTCGGCCAGCCATGCCACTTTAGAAGTATGATTGCTGGATAAAATATATCCTACGTCCTTTCTCGTAGCTAAAACTCTCTGCATACTAAATTTCATCCGAATTGGTTCAGTGGTTGAAGCGTGAAGAGGTAACAGACAGACAGGTAGGGTTACTTTCGCATTTATAATATTAGTATGGAAGTATGGACATAACGGGTGTTTCTTGTAATAAGAGAGTAACTTTAGACATTGTTTCTACACGAAAAACGACTATTGAAAATAACTTATAATTTAGTAAATATGTACAAAAAAAAAGTCCAAGCGAGCAATGTAAATGTGAAAACTATGAAGTTTGTAGGCTGACAGTACACGTCAACTAGTTAGGCCATTGTAAATAAATACTATTTAGTTTGTTCGAAAAAATTACCTATCTAAAGTCATTAAAGCAAAGTGGAATGCTTGGAGTTGGTTTAACTCGTGGTGTAGAAGCGATCCCTAAAATTATTGCTCTTATACAGGAAACATCCGGTATAATGCAATTAGATATAAAAGCATCCGTTATTTTCCTTAGACGAAAATGTAGTAGTCGTTCAGAGGAGCAATATCGTTCGTAGCTGAAAGAACAAGTGGATCGTAGAGGTGTCACGTAATGGGGAAACGCATTAAGCTATCCGGAGTTTCACCGCAACACGGCTCGGTATAAAATGCACTAATGATGGTCGGTCCCGTAACGACCCTAGGCGATTAATGCTAGTTGATTCCGCGGCCCACTCAAACACCACGCTCTTTCAGCATCAGGCGAACTTCATATTCTAATAGCAGACAATGCATATATTACTAATATTTTAGAGTTATATAGCTACCTATTTAACTCCCCGATATTTCTATTCATAAATAATACATTGCAATGTAATGTTAATATTTCATACAAAATTTGTATTATTAAACTATAATTCTGTTGCGTATTATGACTATTTTACTAATGCCTAAGTAATTAAATTCTGTATACTATTATTATGGCTTTATGGCATATGGCTATGGTAATGGCTTTTCAGACATTTTAAGCTTTAATATAACACAGTGACTAAACAGAGTGACTAATCAAACGTAAAAAGCCGGAATTTATAATAAAATAATATACGGACTCACGAAAGCTGAAAAACGAAAAAAAAAGGATTGACTGATCTAAATTTAAATTTTAAATTAATCATTTTGTGTTTACAAGGATACAGTTTGCGTTAATGATATCTATACGACCTAAATGCCAATTGTATACAGTATGGAGTGTGCAATAACGGGATGTGCCATATTTATGCATATACGTACAGCTAAGCAGGCGAGGTGTTCAAAATGAGCTTAACGCGACTTTATTTTTAAGAAGATAAGAGTGTATCAAGATGAACTGATTCTGAATACCTGGCCCGCTTAGCTGCTTCTGCTGCTGACTATGCTGCACCCCATTGTTTCAATATTAAGATGCATTTATACATATATTGGCACTTTGACTGTATCGATATCTTACCTTGATTACTTAAGATATTTCTGTAAATGACTAATGCTATAAATTATTTACAGTAATAAAATGTATCGGGATAGTTGATGCAAGAGGTAAGGTACAGAACAAAACTAGTCTATGCAATATAAAATAAAGGCCTACTCGCAAAACCCATTTAAATTGATATAACGAACGGAAACGAATTACCTACGTTTAGCGAAACAAACCCATTTTTATACCGAATTGATTGAGCTGCATGGCAATTTAAACTTAAATTTGTTTTTGTAAAAGTGCCCTTTTGTTCCGATAATTATGATTTATTTACGATTTTCTTACAAAATTAAAGTACTTATGTTTACATGCAAATATAATATACCGGAAATTAAATCTGCTAAATTACGAATGATGGTATCAAAATAAAATAGAATTATTTTTTATGCGTCGTCTACCTTACTTTCATATTGGATATTTGTACAACAGCCACGGGAGAACCCAGCCGAGTGCAAGCCGTATCAGATATGTTTCGGGCTGCGGCCGCTATTATTACAGTACTGAGCCTAGTCAGTTTCAATCAAAGCGATAACGTCAACTATGTGAGTATAACTACATATAATGTTTCATTTCATTGTTAATTTAACCAAATGTTATCTCTACAAATGGGTAATTACAGTAAAAGCAGAAACTGCAGTGAGTAGTGTGATAAATAAACAAGTAGGTTATAGCTATTCGAATATAATAAATGAACCATAAAATACTCATTACACGAAGTTTATTCATAAGTCACAAATGATTATTATTTAAATTCCGCGACAACTCAGAATCATTGATATATAATTAATATGTAGTTACATTTAACGGACTTTAGAGTAATGGCTAGTAATTTAATTACCTAAAGGTCATAGGGACAAACGTTTGTCTATCAAATTGTTCTCTAATGAAGTTAACCGAATGTTGCCGGGGAGTTAAGAAGATGACAGCCCTTCTAACTAACTACTCTGATATTCAGGGCCCCTATCGGACCATATGGAAGACATACGAGACGTGTAAAGGTCCTAAACAAAGCGATTGCGGCAATGTGGAAGTTCGGAACACTCAGAACATGTCTGACATAATTTTTTATTTGGACTTTCCTAAAGACTGTCCAGTTACAAAGGTAAAAGTTGATGCTTAATAATGTGCAGTTTTTTTATTTATTTTTAACAAAGATTGTGTTTAAGAGTAAATTTATTTTCAGGCACGAGTAACTGCGGGATCAGTGCAAAAAAATAACTACACAAAGAAACTATGGAACTATGCGTTGGAAAAACCTTGTCAGCACTTCGTTTTAGGTCCCATACTAGTAGATGCGTTCAATTTAAGTAGTAGTTGCAAGATTAAAAAGGTAAGTAAAACAAATATTCTACTAGTACAAAATCTACGTATGTGGAAACTTTTTTTATCGTCAGGGTCGAAAGACTTCATGATTCTGAGTAGAAACCAAACAAAAATCCTAGTTTAAAAAAAAAGTTGAGTATACAACTTTAAATAAAATGTCCCATATCTAATATATCATATTTTACAGGGACAATACGTAGTTCATGTTAATATGCAAGAAAAATGTAGAATGTTCCTGGGATCAAGCTTCTTCTACGGCGTTTACACGTTCAAAATAGTGGCTTTTAATAACGTTAACAACTTTTTCTGTGTGAAAACGGAATTAGTAGCTGAAAAGCTATAAAGTGGAAATTGCGTCACTTGAAGAGTAAAATATTGTCTTATGGAATTTTATTGTCATTGCCTTTTCCCGAAAAAATGTAGGGTCGCTTTTTATGATATCATAGTTCGTTTAATGAAAGTGAAAGGTGGGGGGTACCGCATCGCCGCGTGGGAACAGGGTGGGAACGGACTGCCAAATTTGATAGAAGCATCGCGATTGAATATCGAACAGTAATTTGTTCGTGTTGGAGCCAAGGCCTAGTAAAATTTGACTATTCCATACAATAACAAACATAATAATGGGATTAAGCTACATAATATATGCAATATATTGATATCACTAGCTTTCATTAGAGTAGGATTATGTTGATCCGTTTGAGATTATAAATAAAATAATTTATTGTAAACAAAATAATCATTATTAAATCGTGCCGTTTGAGTTACCGTAATAAAAGTCTCGATTTTCATTATGTTTAAAGTATTAAATTATATATTACTGCTGATTTCCGCGCTATGAGAAATACCTTACGAAAGTGCTATGAGGAAAAAAGTGTAAACCATGAATATGAAATCATTAATTGAAAAGAGAGATTATAATAATAATCATCTAGGACTAATTTCCGTGGCACGATTAAAATTTGTTATAAATGGTCGCGGTGGCGGGTTCCGAGCCTGTCACCATTACCGCAAAAAGAGGAAAACGGGCCCGCATTAAAACGTGCTGAAAATTTGTGGAACGTGAACGTATCTTGCATTATACCTGTTATATTTAGACGGTTAGGGGCGGTTTATTAAAGAACTGCTCAACCCTATTCAGACAGCGTTTCGTTTAATTTTAATTAATGTGATTTTATACATTGCTATTATGATTCCACGGAATACCGTTGTTTTCCATATTTCACATTCGAATGGGTTGATGATATTAATATACTGGGTGAACAAAGTTATGTTTTCTGAATTAATTCATGATTACGATCAACTTTTACAATGGAGCCGTAACTAAAAAATCAGTTTATAAAATTACATGCCTATACTAACAACTACAGCTGCTAGCTAGCAGCTAGTATGGGAATGGCTCTTATTCGTAACTGAATTTTCGGTTGTGACCCCATGATAGAAGTTGATCGTAATCACGAATAGATCCAGAAAATATATTTTTGTATTACCATTTTCATTTCACCTGGTTTTGATAAGAACTGTAGTTCTATACATACATTAAAGCCATTAAAGCCAAAGAGCGTGGTGTTTGTTATATCGCGATTTAAAATTCACTCCGCTATAATAATGGTTTAAGATTTGTGAATTCAAAATAATTCACTGTCAAAATAAAGGTTTTTGTTATAACTACCAAAATTCATCCTAGCCTCGTCTCATAATTTACTTAGTTCAGACTATTTACTTTTGGTTTAAATTGAGATCGCATTTGTCAGAGAATAAAGACAACGAGCACCTACGTAAATCCGTAGCAGTAATGGCGTAGAAAATTAAATCAAGGCAAAATAGTTAATACATTTTTAATGGTCGGTAATAAGTAACCAGCAGATTACACGTCTTAGTGGAAGGCCGAGTAAATCCGGCGGGTAATGGCGCGACGCCACCTGATCGTATTTTCTAAAACTTAGAGCACACTGTCTCCGAGGAGCCAGTGTAACATAGACCGCTTAGTATTATTATTAA
Source organism: Grapholita molesta (assembly GCA_022674325.2). Lineage (NCBI taxonomy): Eukaryota > Metazoa > Arthropoda > Insecta > Lepidoptera > Tortricidae > Grapholita > Grapholita molesta. The sequence continues at coordinate 11,637,009 of CP053124.2, read as the reverse complement.
AAACTAGTCAGATACGGTAAAATTGTATTATATTAATACGAGGGACTTTAAAATTGTGAGCACAATGTTAATTTTATGCGAAAATAATGGTGACAAAGACCAGTTACCGGTATCCGAGTGCGGTAAGTGATGTGAAACTTTGGTCACGGCAACGACGGTGCCATGACACAAAAGCAAGACTCAGCCCAATTTTTCTGCAATTGCTGCTTAATTATCTACGCTAAGCGCAGCACCTGTCAGATTTACGCCTCGTATGCCGGCGTCAATAGTGTCTTTACTGATCATCGAGCTTTTTGTTCAAGGTGCGGCAGAGCATCTTATTGCCTATTTTTCAGATGACCACTATTCCTATACATCCACGAAAATTATATCCGAGTTAGGTACAGTTTGATCACATGGCACATCGCGCTAAAAGCGGTAGATAAAACTGCTAAGAACAATATGTAATAACACTCTTCGTATACACCTAGAAGATAAAATTACCCTTGCTCGAAAGTCGTATTTCATATGGCTAAGTTTAAGTAAGGTTTATCTAATCAGATGATTGGTGGGTGTACTATTAGTAATAGAATACTTAGTTTTGTTCAATCTGGCCTCGATTGTCCAATGTCTATCTGCTGCGAACGTCCAATGCGGTATTGGGGTACTAATTAAGAAAAAAAATAACTATCTAAGATAAGACGACATTCCACATTTAAATTTCGAAAAATTACTATATACTACTACTATATGTAACTGTTTTGTAGAACCCCTGGGTACGAAATTTTTAACGGGGTAAACTTCAACGCTCCGTGACCTGAGTTGAATTACTGATGGCCAGTACGTTTATTTGAAGGTGAAGTTTGTAGATCGTTAAAACAACATATCATGACGAGCCAAGCTTAGCAAGCCTACTGTTTATCTGCGTAATTTTAATTTGCTGCGGTGGTGTTGTGCGGCCGCGCTAATTTCGCTTAACACGATATAAATTACTGCCGCAAACAATGACGTCCCCTGCCCGGTACCGACGACATAGAATTATATTTATTTTTGTATGCAAATTTTATTTTGAATTACATTTCTGTAACAAATAAACGTGCTTTTCACACACCTGCCCATAAACAGGTTTTTTCACCTTCACGTGGATTTTGTTCCATATTACCGTTAGTGCAGGAGCCAGTACCATTTCGGGCACGTATAAAATTTGCAGTAAAGGATATTTATCACATAGCGCATGGTGGCTTTACTTTAACTTATATCATTTGGTAGTTAGGAAATTTTATTAATGGTTGGTAATTCCGAAAATCGACAGTAACTATATAAATCACGTTTGTACATGGCACAAAAAAATAACCCGCTGTTCGAACTAAAATAGTAATAGTTATTTGTGCAGCAAGAGACCAAAGTTCGTGTTTGTTTCGAGTGCTGTACGTGTAATCAGAATGTTACGAATATGAATCTGTTGCAGTGGACGTTTAAATATAGATCTGTCTCTTTCCATTCACTATTGACGTGAACTAGACAGCGCGTATGGACTTAACATTTAGATATAATATTAGACCCCGTAGGTATAATTAACGTCCTAATTTCAAAGTTACTTCGAGGTCATCTTGTCTCACGCTCGCGGCATAATCGGCTTTGCTCACTTTTTTCAGGAAACAAATAACCATTGTCCGACCTGTCAAAGTGAAAAAGTCATTACCGATAGATATGGACTATGTATAGAAAATTACTGGTTTACATTTTTACCATAAATTGTTAAACACATACCAAAAACATATGTTAATTATGTTTCAACTTCATTACAGTTAGTTCTTGTAACCATGTTCCAATTCACCCTTATTTATCTGTTACTCCTATAGTTAAATACAAGAGGTCACATTTAAAACAACAGTAAGCCCCTCGACTAGATGCCATAACTTTTACTGCAACACGAAACAAACTGTGTAAAACTATCAAAGTCGAACGAGACTCTGAAACAAAATATATTAAAGGTAAAAAATGCTGCACGGCATAAAAGACAGAAGGTCATTATTACGATTGTTGCATGTACTTTGAACAATGCGCCTCCTCGGGTTTAAAGTTTCTTTTGAAGATAGAAATCTTACAAAATAAGGAGATAAAATATAAATTTCATCCCTGCTTAGCGCGAAGTCGGAAGGTATGCCGCAGTAAAATGAGAAAATAATACAAACAAACACAAGATAACACAGGAGTACAACTGAAAGTTATAAAATTTAAAGAGGAATTCTTCAATTACCAACCTACGTATAATCAATCGAGGCAACTGTAGAGGCAATGCGAGCAAGGTTTCGTTTTACGTGAATATGTACAGCGTAATAAGATTGTGCCAATCGTGATACATTATTCAGGGCCTTGTTAAATTCAGATAAGACGGCTCGTACGCCCACCTTGGCGCAAACTTAGCCTGTTAACTAAAACTCCCAGCTCTAAGTTACAAAGAAACCATGAAATTTTAAAACAGTGCTGAAATATCTAAGGCAACTCCGAAGGTTCAGAGTCAAACACTTTGAATACTTCCATTTTTGTCGAGTCAGATGGTTAATTATTTTCAACGGACAATGAGTTGCCGAAGTCGCCTCATTATCTTACAATGAATTTACATTTTTCAAGTAAATTTTTGAGAACCCGGTATGAACATTGTTATTGTGTCAAACGTGCCATTGTTACTCGATGATTGTGAACAAAAAACCTTATATTTCTATTTGCATGTAAAATTAAAAGGTATTTTACTACATAATATAGCAAGTTCTTAAGTTACAACTAAAGTCACTTGGTTTGTGCTGTAATACCCTAATAAAATCTCGTTCAACTGCTTGGCAAAACGCCTAGACTCTTCGGTACGTCTCCCTACTCGACATTAATAAACGTTTCCTTACATAATACTATTAAACTTAGATGACATCATACTATTAATAGAATATACCTTAGCAAAAGATTATGTAAAATCGACGCGGATATAGCTTAATAATAAGAACTTGTAATTCAGCCCGTATATACTAAGAGATAGAACTTGGCTCAAGATATGGGAAGTTAATTCAGTGATCATTGTACCGATAGTAGTTTCGGCGAACGGTCTCATGGCGAAGGGTTTCGACGAACATCTTGATACTGTCTTCGTAGCTGTGGTTGGATCAAGGGTCAGATGCAGCAGGCGGTAACCCTAGACAGCGGTTGCTCTCTCTGCGACCCTATAGCCCCGGCAGTCAGAGCCCGTTGCAGGGCGCGCCTTAAATCAGGTCAGGATAGTCTCAGAAAGTTAGTTTACTATGATTATATAAATATGAAAACCGGGGAATATTTTTTTCAGTTGAACTATAAAGAGTGCGGTAGGTCAGATAGGTATTTCAAAAAGAAAAATAGGGGTTGGCCTTAAACATTTTTCGATATTGTAAATAGTTTCGGATATATCGCTCCGGAATAATAAAAAAGAAAATAATTAAAGTACAGCTTAAGAAAGTTTTTCATGTAAAATTATTTTAAACTTGATCGGTTGACCGGTTTTTAAGTGACGCATCTAAAACCATGGTATCCTACCCAACTATGTTATATACTATCTTACTTTTAAACTTATATTATAAAAAAAACCTATCCTAAGAATGAAAATAAATATATGCGAAGTAGTACTTGCAAATAGTGAGGCGTACGAGTGTAAAATATATTATATGTACGCGTACATCACAGTAATGGTGTTATGCATGTTCGGAATAAATCAAACCTGAGTACATGTTGAGAATAAAATGGGTCGGTCACACTCACGCACGTCAACTATAGTGGTTCTGAAAACATTATTTGTATACAAGCCCTATTTTATCAATATATTTACACATCTGCTTTTATTTATGGAAAATCTTTTACTAATAAAGTTATAACTTTCGTCCGGCAACCTAGTAATCCCATCATTTAGCGTAGACAATATTTGATCTCCGAATCTATGGGGAAAGCTCGTTTTATTCAAGGCGGCTTAAAATAATGTTTCTAAAGCTACAGTTTTAAAAGCTTAAGTTAAAATACTAAACATAAACTCTCTGATCAATACTCACTATTTCCTCATAATTCACGTCTTAACTAAGCTTCTACTTAAGCTATCGCGAGCTAAAGCAATATTCAATTTCAGACGAGTAATAAAATTATATCTATGCATACCTTATCGCCCAACAATGCAAAACCTCAGCTCACAAACGTGAAAATGCAAATGCCTTCACTTATCTTATGGCTCCCAAAGTCGCTGCTAGTAACGAGGGAGCTAGCTGATAAATAGGAAACCGTCGATTCGAATTGTGGATGAAATGAAGGATATGAATTTCATGTGAATATGTGAGCCGTTTTGATCGGAAGCAGGCTATTTAAATGCGTGACCCGTCATTAGGCTCGCAGGCGGCCGGGCCTCTCGAGTACGCACTCGATGGGCTCGCATAATCGAACCGTTAACGTTTCATCGTGCACTACCTACTGCTGTCGACGGCCGACCCTATTACCACCGCTTATCTTCACCCTGCTAAGCCAAAACCAGTACTTTCAATTGGGTGATTAATCGCACTAGTGTACTAGCCTGCGTATCATGTATGAACGTGCGCTCACTAAAAGTACACATTGATTGATGTGTAGAAAAACTTCTGAATCGCTTACCCATTGTTGTGACGTTGCTTCGGAAAGGAGGCGGCAACTGATTGTCTTACCTGTAAATAAAGAAATAAATAAGTAAAGCGAAATGGTGGTAAATAAAGTTTTGAAAATAAAATATGTATAAACATAATTATCTTCTGTAAATAAAGATAGGGCCCACTGTTGCCTTACTTTTGACGTATCTTAATCTTTAACCATAGGACGCTTTGGAAGTGTCAGTGTCATAGTAGTTGTCTACGGCGCGGTGGGCACTATTATATAGCAAACGATACCTTTTGTTGCTCTAGGCGTTCAAAGGGTTAAACCTGTCATGAACTACACAGTAGCTTGGTAATGTGCAAAATAGGCAGAATACGTACATGCACATTGCAGATAACTTCCTTTTACTTTTAATATTACTTTAATCACTAAACCTAACCTAAAATGCATCAGGTCTTTATTCACAGGATCCACAGCACTTAATTTATATGTTAAAATCTAAAAGATCAAGTTATAAGAAGTGCATTTGAGTCTTCATTTTGTGCGCGATTTCTGAGCAGCTTTTTCAAAAACGCCCCTTCAATACACCTCAACATAAACAAATGATAAATTAGCGGAAACTTGTAAACGAGATATCATTAATTAGTGCCCGGTTGAATCCTTTCATTTTTAAAGTACTCGGGAAATGTAGTAAAAAGAGCACGAAAAAGTGGTTCCGGACTCAATGTCACTGATAAATAGCAGGCAGACGAGAAGCCTTTTAAAACGATACAGCCTACCTGCTCTCAACCTTGTCCCGAGGGTCTTCTTGTGGTTCGCTTTTCAACCAATGCAATGTTTTTATAGACGAACTGAATGCACAGCTTAATCATAAATCATACTAAATACCTACTATACCCACATCTAGCACTGCTATACTGTAGTATATAAATAGCTTTAGTTTACGAACACATTATATACATATGTGCGTATTGCTCATGGACGTATCAAGGTAGTACCAATTCAATTAACTATTTATTTTATATGTTTTTTAACCAGAAATCCGTAATGAAATAAAATGTTATCACAAAAATATATAGTAAATAAGCCTGTGGAAATATTTGAACCACTAAATAATATCATTGGATTTAATTAATAATTGCTTTTGTAGGTTTTAAGTTTTTTTTAATAAAGATAAGATTAGATATATCACTTTTGTGAGATACGTTCGTCTAGCAAGTTTTCCCAAAATTGGAGTATGTATAAAGTGCATTATTCAATGATCTTATGTCACTTTTAAAGACACTTGCTTGCTCTTAACACCTATAAGTGCGGCCAGATTTCGTATATTCTCAAAAAAGGTAAATTACATTTCATGTTGACTTGCTCGCATCCAATATTAGGTGAAAGCTGTCAATAGCAAGTTTTATTAAATCTGTCGTAAACGTGCCCGTCAACAGCGGCAAGAAACACGAAAAAAAACTAGTTAGAAAAAGTTTGAAAGAGGAGAAAAACACTATTACTTAAGTTGTTGATATTTGTGCCTTGTAGAGGTATTGCTAAGAAAAATACAATAACACCCATAACAGCCCTGGGCGTGAGGCGCATAAAATCTTTATCGTATAATTTTTATTTACAAGCGGTATGCTCACCATATATTCACACCTGAAAAAACGCACGCCTCTATTTCTTAGTGTGCTTCGTTTAACAACATATCACGTTTTCATGACGATTGAAATACATATTTGTTATAACAACACTACTCGAATACATCATCATATTCCTCGAATATAATGCGTAGTATTACGGAAACCAGGTCAGTAAGGTAATTATTTCTCAATTAAGTTAGGGAAACTTTGTATTTTCAGGGAGAGCGTAAGCGTATACCTAAAAGTACAAAGTTGACTCGGTAATATTCTTCACATTAAAAATTCATCAACCCCTTTACTTAGCTTTCAAGTTCATTGCGGCTTAAGTATAAGGTACTGAGGTAAACGTAAGTATGGGGGTTGACGAGTACATTAGAAGAACGATATACAGGGGCCAATTACCATTTTCATTCACCTACATAACAAGTCTGCGCGACCGTGATAAGGGACTGTTGAGATAAACACGACATCCCGTGTGAAGGTTTATCAGGGTGAGCCCAAATCAATGACAATACTCGTACATATCTTAGTGAAGTATCTACAATAATATACAAATTCGCGATTAAACATATAATATTTCACGGCGATAACCTCGTTTTGGTAAGTTAGATCATCTTGGCTACAATCCCACAGTTAGACTTTGTTTTCGTCCACAGAACTTTGCGCTTTTTACAGAAAAATAGAAATAACAAGGTTGTGTACAATTTACAGCGTCTAAAAGAAAAGCCAAAAAATATATAACATTCTAAGCACATTTTGATGTTTTCTTAAGTATGACTTACAAAGGAATCCGTTAAAAATGTTGGCAACCTGCATTAACGTGTTGCATATAACCATAAAATATTAGAATCGGATCCCTCCGGCTCTATGAGCAGTAAAGTATGAATTACATTGCTGTCATATAAACAAAATAACGTTACAAGCATTAATTTCGCTGTAGCATCGTTATTTTCGTAACCGAAAAGCCACATTCGCCTTTTATTTATCAATTTACGAATAAATAAGGCGTTACATCCAAATTTGTACAAGTTCAAAGAAAAACAAAAACCATGTTTATTCAAACCGTGCATAAATCCAGGTAATTTTGCCTCGGGTCTCTTGAGTATTCTATAAGGTAAGACGCCGCGCCGGCGGCTATGCGGAACACAACATACGCCACGAAGATCCGTTCCGAAATACTCACTTGATTAGGCGCAAACTGTCTAATGTATGATAACATAATCTACATTGCGTAATTCCGGCTGACCAAAGCAATAATTTTATTTATTTAGAAATGTTATTTTGGTAGGAGGGGAGATTTTTAAAACATTCGGGACATTCGATGCTTTAAAATACCACATTTTTTGTGTCATTATAACATTAATTATTACTTTCTGGTAATATTTCTATTTTTTATTGAGATTTATTCGTAGTTTACTTAATAATTCAACTATAACTTTACTCTTCTTTAAATACATCATTCACTCATAATAGGAATCTCAAAAGTTGCACTGCACCAGAGATCCTTCCCTGTGGCGGTATATGGGAGAGGCCTTAGTCTAAATAGCTTGGTACCTGATAAGACAGGGATCTCAAAATATATATATTAAAGGAGTTAAGAACATCCTAAACGGTAACATGCAATGTCGTCTCGCTGATTTCATATGTATATAAAACGCCATGTAACTATGTAACGAGGACCTAAATACCTATCATCAACACAGGGATACTTATTCCCACACAGGCGATGCTAGTACTAGCCAACCATCACAGAGTAATTGTAACTTGCGCCAAATTTAATTAAAAGAGATTAATATTTGCTGTCAAAATAGAGGCTCTGGTTTAGATATTAGTTGGATATAAATATTATAATAAAAAATATGATTAGGTTAGGTATATATATTCAAAGCGAGGAATACAACAATTTCAGTTTTCAATTTAATATATTTGGCCAATTATTCACATGAGGAGATCCCATTATGTAGACGAATGCCTGGATATAGAAGTACTGAAGTCAATAAAATAACACATTCAGTGTAAGCGATCGCTACGATCTATGCAGCCGTTCCTAGCGTTTTTGCGCTTTGTAGTGGGAAGGACCTACGAACAGGGCCGATTCCTGGCACTCGTGTATTCAGTTTCCTTATTCGTTAAGGTCTGTTAAAGAAATGAATAAAAAGGGCTTAAATTATTATTCGGGTACACATTTCAGTGGCAACTAAAGAAGCAATTCAGAAAGTTCAATATAGATAAAATCACAATTTCGGGTCGAGTTAGCAGCCAAGAATCGGTCGACATAATGTAATCTTGCAGCTATCTCCGCAGACGGTGCCTAATGATTCGCCACAAAAAGATAATTCGAACATTATTGTTCAGCACCAGAGGGATGCAATCGAGAGCCAGTTACACAAACCACCGTGGACTAGGTACAGTCGTCATCATATATATGAATATCGGAGAGGTGGATGTGTTCGCAAATATCTGAACAACGCTCTCTATTGTGAAGGCGAATAGTGCATGTTCAGATATTTGTGAACAACTCTACAGCTAATCCTGTGTTACCATAGGTAACAGATAACATATTTACACCCTCCATGGAACGCTACAATATAATATCCCTTTCAACTTCATCATCATCATATCAGCCGAAGGACGTCCAATGTTGGAGGACATAGGCCTCGCCCAAAACGCCTTTTAATTCAATATATGTTAAAAATACAATTTTAAGCACATAAGTATCGTGGGACACAACCAAATTATTTGTATAACATTGATTTATATTTATTATAAAATAAATTAGACTGAGCAAAGGCGGAAAGCGATAGGCAGGTTCTGAGTGCGTAGGTATTTTCCCCTATATACGTACGAAAGTATTAAAGCTAATTTCCGCTAAAACTATTTTTATGGTGGGCCGTTAAGAGGATACGCCCAGTTGATAAGTTAAACCAATGACAAATGCATTAGTTGATACTAAATAGTCTTTACACAACTCAGTCGTGAAAAAGTACCGAGAATATCTATTGCAAATAACGTTTCCATGAATTTACGAATATAACTAATAACTGCACATATTGCACATGCTTAATTAAATGTTGGTCACGTTTAGTCATTTTTTTTATGAATTCACAACGGAGACATAGACCCGATGTTTCATACCTTTTAGCAGCGTTCGTTAACTTCTTAAGTCTTATAACAAGTCTACATAAGACCTGACTAACTCCACAAAAGATTTAACTTTACGCAGCAATAGCAAGGTAACTAATGGAAAACATTAAAATAATTATGTCGTTAAAGAAGTCTAAAGCAATATTTTATACATGTTTGGCTCCTATTAAAATTGTATCTATGGCTATACGTTCGTATGTGGTACCTATTCGTAATTTAATTGGAACGATTTGTTCAGTGAGCAAACCTCTAGTAATGGCACGCTCCGTCGCCGCCTGTGTGCAATGGCAGCAAAACCGGTGAATGAAATACGCCAGCCTAAACAATAACGCGAATCTGAACTGAAAACCAGCGGACGCTCAACGTGAAAGCGTTTCAACGAACAGGGAAACAAAGAAACTCATGTACCTATAGGCATTAAATATATCGTAAGTACTAGGTGGTCAAAACATTTCTGATGCGCTTTCATGGTTCTGATATCACGCCAATATCTTAGCGTTTCACAATATTTCTGTAGTTGAAACCACACATCCGAATATAAGTCCGACAATACCCTAAGTAAAGCTCTGTGTGTTGTAAAGAAACGTTTCCTACACACTCGATTTTTACCGTGCACATAGTAAAAGACAACAGGGAAACAAAGGCAAAACACGTACAAAACAAACCGCGTTGTGTAGACACGAGACCAAAAATAACTGAAGACGCGATACATAATTACCTACACCACATTCTCCTAATTTGTACCGAAAAATTAATTCCAAGCGAGCATATGAGTAGAAATGGATATACTTATACATATATTTGTTGCTGTTTTATATGAATAGATCTAATTAACCGGCTAAACACAGTAGTTTCCTCCAAACGTATCATGAATCTATCACAACCGTGCTCTCCGTTACAGGCAGAGTTTCTGGGCGGCTACCATACTAAGGTTATACCTACTATTTTCCGCAAGTCATTGTTGGGGAGTCACGCGCATTGCGAAGGGCACCGGACTCCACACCTGACGGTTTTTGCCAGCATTCCAGCGGCACAAAAGGCAAGAGACGAGCGATATCGACTGAAATGTCTCATCCTATGATTTTTTATGTGTATATAAAAAAATCACAAGACTGGAAGAATGCGCATGTGTGCTCGCATGTGCTTATGTCGCATAAGCGGCTCGTTTGTACATGGGCAATGATAACCGCTTTCCATCATATGAGTATGTCCACTATAATAAAACAGGGACTTAGTTTTCACGGCAATGTTATGTACCTAACCAGATATTATCAACATTTTTAAGAACAGGTTTTCATATATTTATGAATGAAAATTTCGGCTTTACTCAGGTTTATTTAGTCACTCGCGCGACATGTTTAGGAGAGCAGAAGTCTCCATTTTCAAGCACCAAGAGTGCTGAGTGTCTGTTCACCTCGCCGCTCGCGCCACCGGGACGTCACGCACTCATTCGCAGGTTTTCGTGTCGTATTTTTTATCTTAGTGTCAAGAAGTGCTTACAGTTATAGCAAACGGGTACAGAAAAACATGTCACGTCGTCTATACCAGAAAGGATAGAATGGTTGCTTTTTTATCGCCTGTCACATCTTTCGCCACTTCCATACTTGTTGGAATATGACAGCCAGGAAAGCAGATGATAAAAACCCGATCATCTCTGACTCTGACCAAAAGATTGGTGAGATTGTTAACCAGGTAAGCAGCAGTAAATTAGCCACGGATAATAAATGTCCCTCGAGGATTATAGTTAACAAGACAAAGAGCATACGCGCCAGTTCCCAAACAAACTTTACTATACAGGATGTTCTAATTTGAATTAAAACTTTAGTACTTTCGGTTGCATTATCGCGGCACCCGCCACTCTGCGCTCGCACGGGCCGCATGCCCGCAAGGGACCTTGTTCTGAACTATTTCCTTTGTATTTCCACCACGCAATACAACTTTATATCATTTTTCTCCTCGTCTCGTCGATTGAATGAAATGAATAGGCTATGTACAACATCAGCTGTTTATTAAAGACATGTTTGATATAACCCAACAATTATAACATAACATATATTTATAAATACGGGAAGTTCAAAGAGACCGTGAACATCACACACAATCAGTAAATTGACGCGAAATATCTACCCTTCATCCTGGGGTCGCGGAGATTTCTTACAGAATAGAGAATATTCATATATAAATATAATAAATAAACAGAACAGCCTTACACAAATTGACTGAGCCCCACAGTAAGCTCAAGGAGGCTTGTGTTGTGGGTGCTCAGGCAACGATATATATAATATATTAATATACAAATTACAGAACTCCCATGACTCAAGAAGTAATATCAGTGCTAATCACACAATTAAATGCCCTTACTGGGATTTGGTCCCTCTGGTCCAGCCCTATCGGCGAATATTATCGATGTTTGTAATTATTATCGTTAATACGATTGATTAATCTATAATTAAATTTACTTGCGTTGTACAGGAAAAGTACTTAGGTACGTACGATATGATTGCTATAGTAACCCTTAGCTACGTTGCAAGGTGATTATGAAAATGTAGGTCATCAAAAGTTGCTCTAGCATTGCTTTAGGGGTTGCATAGATGCAACCCTTGAACTGTAAAAAAAAAATTGCATTTTATATTTGAAATTTCCGCAGGTATTCAAAGAAATATATAATATAGAATAAGGTTTATTCACATTGTTGATATTTACTCATATTATCACTAAATTTTCAAACAGTACTAAAACGAACATTGTCACGTAACACCTACTAGGATATATTTGTACCTCTGTCGGTCGGCTTACACAGGCTTAGACCCGCAACCGGGAATCAGTGAGTCGACACACATCGCGACTTTGGCTTATACGAAACGCTACTTGACTCCACTAAACATTTAACTACATGTACTAGTGTCAACAAACAAACACTGCACCTGTTCTATGCTTGGCCATAATCAATTTTTCACGCACTTATTTTACGATGTATGCGTGCGTGTAATGAATCGAAATGCCTAACAAGTAGTCGCACACGTTCTCCTGACTTTAACAATTGCTGATGCAAAAAATATGATTAAGTACCTACAACTATGGATTCGCGTTGGAAAAATATCGTACATGGTGTCCTGGCTTTAAAATTGTCAGCACGGTATTTGATAAACGCGAAAAAGTTGAACGTAAACGACGAAAATTTACGCCTCTTCTTTTGACGTGATGTATTTAACATGCTGTTTATTTTTATTTTGCTGTTTGGTTCACAAAGAGGGTACAATTTAGTAGAACGGTAAAAATGTTACGCAAAACAAGCCGCTTTTTATCAAAGGCACATAAACATGGATCACATACAGTAAAAAGGTGTTAAGTGTTAACTTGCCGTCACTTAGAGCTATAAAGGCTAAGCGAGACATAAATAAAAAGCAGCCTCGGATCCAGGGTCATAAAAACGTTACTGTACATAATTGAAAATCCACACGAGGCAAGCCGCAGGTAAAAGGCAGTAAGTATCCATAAACACGGTATTTCAAATAAGCGAAGTGCCTTGTCGTTACGACTAGGCAAGGACGTGAGTTGAAAGAAGCCCCGGGAAGACAGCGTTTATTGGCACACCTGCCGTAGCCGCGCAAACTGTTTCTTAATAAAATAAACCGATTCAATGAAAAATTGTGCAAAGCGATGGTAAACGGAATCTGTGCTTGTTTAAACAGCTTATAGCGCTTTTATAGTATAATAAAATACAGCACTCTTTACAACCGCGTAGTTCAGCGCTTTACCTCGTTCGCTGCGTTATCGGGCCGATCGACCCACCAACAAGTATGGTTAACTGCGATGCTAACTAACTGCCGCAGCGAAGATGTTAAGTGCCTAAGCGTACCAACTAGAATATTATAATGAAATTAAAACACTAATGAGTTATTACAACATCTTTCCATATATTTTTCTACATGTAAAAATACTTAATGTCATTAATGTTTAAGTATCATAATAAGGGTACTTCTTCAAAAGGGTAAAATAATCAATTAACTTATAGTAGTTTTCGATGTTAAAACAAGAGGTGCCTAGGTGCATTTAGTTTATGCACAGTAGTTACTTAACTCTTCCACTAAATGTACGTAAAACTGCTAAAGTTGGTTGTGATATTGGTTACATAGTACATAACAATTGCACGTGAGCTGAAAATTCCAGCTAAAAGTTGGGTAAATTGAAGACATTCGAATCGTGTCGTATATTTTAACACCGGTACCGCATCGGGGAATGCGAGTTTCAACGGAATTACCCAACTCGAATCTTCCATGCCTACCCCTTTACTATAAATTTACAATACGGCTGAGTTAATAGCATACCCGACGTAATCTAAACAAATGTTCGTAACCCTATATAGATATTATTATATATCTTTGATATTGCAATAAATTCGCTTTATAGTTAAGATTTGTGACGTGTTTTAAAGATTTACATTAAGACATGATAATTATTTTCTCATTGTAATTTATCTTATTGGCACCCACAATGCAATAAATGTTGTAATAGGAGCAAGTTACAAAAACACACGCGTTAGAAAATTTGAATATAAATAATTACTTAAGCCAGTATGCCTACCTCGATAATTAGTATTCGTGCCAGAAGCTGACGGCTGGATGCGACTTCATTAATTGCCGGAATTTCAACCAGTTCCATTCAACTTCCAGGCTCAACAATTAAAACAATCCTTCTAATTATACTTTTAACAATCTTCCAATTTACTCTTCTTATCGAACAAGTTGGTTAATTCGAGAGACGAGATGGATTAGACAGTCAATAAGTATGCATTTTTTTCCGAGGAATCAATAAGACGTCAAGGATAGGTCACATTTTTACACAAGTTTTATATCACAAGTTGAAGCAAAGAGATAACAAAGGAGCAGGAAATGATCCTACTTATGACAGTTTGTCTAATACTGTAATGGAAAAACAAATTTTATACCAGTTAGGTACAACAAACACAACGACTACAAATATAATGTGTATGATAATTGATGACACAGATATTAAAATATTTTTTTATTATTTTATTCGCTGCTACACCGCACAATATGTCCATTCATGTAATCATGTAATTTTTCAGTTTAAGTCATGTAATTTTTGCGTTATGGTATTTTAAGCTGACTATAGAAACCCGATAGACTATAGAAACATTGTATTTTATAGCACACATTTTTTTTTTTACTCAAGTGACTAAACACTGCACAAATCACGTACGTATGCAATATGCATTCACCGACAATTCATTTGAAATATCGCTTCGATGCCATTAAATAATTTGTTTTAGTTGCTACTTTATCTCAAAAATTCATAATCATACAATGAGATCGTTCCGCAAATCACGTGCATCGTGTATAAAAAACGTTATTCTAGATAAATTGCAAGAAATACAATGCTATTATAAAATTATTACTCATACGCCATACCAGCGGTTCGTTACTGGGCTCTAGGTGCCAAACGAATTCGTACGTTTATTTTTTGTTTTTTACAACCAGAACAATTTTAAGTCTGGCAGCTTACTCGTAAATTAAACGAAATTACCCGAAATGCACTCTTCTACTTGCGATGGACACATGCGGGCTTCATTGCGCTTTCTGCTAAAGAACTAGGTGCCATACATTAGTGCTAATTGCAACGTATACGTATACATACGTGACTCAGCTCAAGGCACTGAATTATGCGAACCTGCGGCTAGCTGGTAATAAATATCTTTTTGTTCTAAAGCAAACACGTAGACCATTTAATTTAAAAAGCACTTAGGCGTTTCGGTAAATGGACTAAAATGAACACACTTATGAAGAGCGAAAACCAAACAAGTGAAAAACCTACAGGCTTAATTATAATTTAATCATCTAACCTTGAACGTAAATTCATTAAAGTACCAAGCTGAAAACCGCATTTCGTGATACCAACTGTAGTTATATAACATGTAAAGGCACGTACAAGGTAGAAATTAGCTAATTAAATTTCCACGCAGTTTTGCTTAATTATACTAGGCTATTTTGCATTTATCATTCGTATTATTATGTTATATATGAATAAAAAAAAAAGACATTGAAATAATACGTTTAATTATAAAAATACAAGCACGGACGTAACTTTTTTATCTCACCTGATATTTTTACGGCAAGCCTATTTTTTAAATTTATTTGACTAGGTGGATAATATTTCCGCTTGAATTTTAAAATCGTGCATATTTCTGTAAAGGCCGGTACTGCAAGTAAAAACACTAAAAATCGAAATGAGCATCTGACTGTAAACCACACAAACATGGCGACTGTCGGGTAATCACCAATCTGTGTGCCCACGCTTTGATCAATGATTTGATAATGATGATACATTATCCCTTCACTGTAATTATTCTAATGAATTGACTATCATGCACGACACAACATCATTAATTTCTGATAAGTTGTAATTTATATTAATTAATATTTTGAAGATGAAAATTCTTTATGGTATCATTACATTATGTTTTTGGTTGTATTAACGTATGTAAATAATAAAACAAATTTTACTTATGATATCATATTAGTGTTCCATACCATAACATTTGATGGAATAGCATTGATCAGAATGGTTGGTATCATTTCAGCGCACGCCCCTTAGGTACGTGCTGTTTTTTTTTTTATGTAATTGTTACATACGTAAACGTCAGGACACGAGTCAGCTTGCAAGTATTAATTATACTTCGGTTGAGCTACTTCAACTGTTTATTCGTTTTGAGCATATGGCAACAGAATCTGTTATAGCCAAGAGCCGTTATCAATCATATCGCAAGACAAGTGGACCCTCCTCTAACGCCAGCTAAAAGTTCCATTACTCACCGGGCCCCGCCCCGAGCTGATACGCTCACCGCTTCAGCCTGCTGATTGCCATTATTCGTATAACCAATTTGGCTAAAGTATAACTTCATTATCACATAAGAGCAACCTTCAATTAATTATTACTAAGGGGACGCAATAAACAATCCGAAAGATCAGGTAAGTGGAAGAGATGCCATTAACCATGTTTGCCAGAACCCGCATTTCCATCGGACAGGGTTTGACGATCCGTCCAAGTGGAGATAAGCGTATCCATTACGTTAAAAGCATTCACAATCATTAATGTAAGAGAGACGTCCCGAGGTTATTTTTATGCATCAATTTCTTCGGTTAGCTTATTAGGTCACGGATTTGTCAATAAAAATAAGCTCACTTTACGATACGACTGTATAAAAAACCTAGGCTAGCAAAACCCTTCAGTTATACAGACAATATAGTAAAATGAAAGTGCACTTAAAGCAACAAGTGGGACAATTTTATAGCTAGAAGAAAGTAATTCTTTCCGAAGCTGTATTGAATACAAAAGAGTCTCTTCTTGAGAATGCCAGCACCGGCCGAAATTGTGCGCCTGGCGCAATGTTAGTAAAATTGAATAAGTTCTAGGTACAAGTCGTTTTAGTAAATTACAAAAAAAAGTAAAAAGGTATAAATTTAGGCTGATTGTCATGTCAGTTTATTAAATATATTAAAGAGCGACTTTAATCACATTTCACTTTGCATATTAAAATATGTATCTCCTTGATATTTCAAGAAAACTTACGTTTTGTTTCGTAAACTTCAGACTACTCATAGTAGGCCTAGCACATGATGGGCCCGACAGTATCGCGCAGCAAGATATACTACTTGGAAGAGATTCATTAAAGGGATAAGTTCGCCTTTGTATGTACAATAATTTTATTTTTTCTTTCCTTTTTTTCACAAAAGGAAGTATTACATGTAATGAATAGAACACATTATTGTTAAAGTATTTACTATTACTACTACTACCCTTCCTTTTCTAATTAAATTTATTAAAAAGGGACGGATAGTCTATCTCGGCTCGAGATAATGTCACGCCAATCATGTGCTAACCCGGTAGGGATCTTGACGTGTGTTACTAAAATTCTATCTTCTTCTTTATTGTTATTCTTAAATCGATTTAGGTATGGGAAAATACATTATCTGATTTTCTGAATAAAAAAGTATATAAATAAAATATGCTAGTCGAGATACCAAGATTGAATAGTGAGCGATATATTTGTATGATAATAATACCGGTATTCAACTCTGCTTCAGACATAAGATAGAGAACCTATATTTTTTGGTACGGAACGCCAAACACAGTCGCATCAAGATCTGACAAACATATCTGTCCAAATAAATGATAAGTGACAAACGATTTTTCACTTACTTCAATTATGTCAACTTTAATTTTAATTTTGTTTCAGATTTGACAGACGTTTATGAATGTTACCATAATAGACGGGAACTAGTGCTTAATACCTTTCAAATAAAATAATGAATTTCCCGGATTGGTACAGATGTATTTGACTAATCGCCGACACACCTTCAAAAAACCCGACAATTTGAAAACTGCTTTTTAATCGGTTAAATTTCGCAACCATTATTGATATAACCAACCATAACAAATGGTATGTTTAATAAACGAACTACTTCTAACCGACTTCTTTCTACTCCAATTCAGACCATAACTTGACTATGACTGAATACTTAATATTTAATGTCGTATGTTAATGTAATGTCGTATGTAATTTTTATATAAAAACCAAGCTAAGCTACTAATAGTATATATTTCTGGACGACTAAATATAGCAATGAATAGTTTAAAGGCAAAATGAATATAATTGTCCAACGCCTGACGAGTTTATTGCCAGTACTTAAACGTGTTGTCATAACAGCAGCGAAGTAAGCAATTTGAAGGCAATAGTGTACAAATTAATTATACGTGTTTTAATTAAGGGGCATTTATTGAACGGTCCACGCAGGGCCGCGCGCCGTGCCCGTACCGGCGGCCGGACGAGCGAGCGCTAACAGTGCTGTTTTAATTAAACTCGCCTGCCTACTTGTTCGACAAACGCCTCTCTGTGTATCTTCGCTAATAACGAACAAGTCAAATATTGCGTACGCCATGCCGATATTTATACAACCATGCGAATGAAAATGAAACAATCCAGTAGGTATTCATTCCAATTCTTGGATGAGCAGCGACCGTATAAGTGCAAACGAGCAGAGCACATTGGGTTTCGAAGGCGGTCGGGCGATTTTTACGAGCCCGAGCCGCGTTCCTGTTACTTATGGCGCCTATAAACGCTCCTCGTGTTGAGTTGACGATTTAGTAAAATTTCAAGCTCCGCGCAAGGTACCACTGAATCCGCGCACGCCCGTCTTCCTAGAAGGCTTTCAAATTACCGGGATTCGTCTCATGAATAGCCGACGTAATGACGGGGAAAATTTTGTTACAAGCTGTGTTATACTATAAATAAAATAATTTAACGACGAGGCGATAAATGTGCCCGTCCTTAGCAGGATTCGCATTTGACGAATTTTAACAAACGACCTTTAAAACAACCTTATCTAAAGCATCAAAGACGTTTCTAGATAATTATTAGGTTACAAAAGATAATTAATTATATCGTTCTAAGGACAGTAATTTTAGTGGAGCGTGTCTATTGATAAAGCCGTCTCGTACTTAAAGAGAAGCGTTAGCAGTGCAATGCTTTGATTTCGGAATTTCAATTCAGCAAGGTACCTAGGTGTGAAACACAATTGAATATCATAAACGAAGATCGTTTGGTAAACAGCAATATTTAGTAGCTGCCGACAGTAATCCGGCAGGCGGTGCACTCAGGTCTGCTCATCACGGATTCTCGAGGGCGCAACGTTAAATGTAGGCCACCAAGTTCCCGACGACGCTCCAGACGGAATATTGCTTTGTCACTTGCGACATTGTACAGCTCCGCTAAGCCCAAGTAATTGGAAATAGTTGAAATAGGTGACTTGCGGGACCTCACTTCTACACTACCAGAAAGCAATCTTAAAATGAATATATTTTAAAGTTATTTCGTTCTATCTCGGTAAAAACACGATTAATCACACGTACCGGTCTCTAAAGAGTACTTAAGTGTGGACAAATACGTTGAAAGTACAGAACTCGTTTAAAAAGGCAAATAAAGGAATCATGAAAGTCTGATGTTGATTTTCTCTGCACCATTCGTCGGTTGACCGACGAAAAACGAATGGAAAAACAACAAACCGCGGGCTCTAATCTTGGCAAACCTCAAGCGAAACCAGCAATCGATACTAGCTACCTCTTATGCCAGCATTTAGACATAATATTAATAGTAGACGTTAGTTAGTAAAGATATGTTAATTATCCTTCTACAAGTTGTAAATAGACAAGATCTTTAAATTTATAAAGTGATAAAAAATCTAAGAGCAGACACTATTGACCACGAACGCTAAGAAAATAAATGTTAAGAAAATTTTAACGATTTGAGTAGTATTATTAACTAAATTGAATCTCAGTTATCTGAATAAAGAACATTGAAATTTAATTTGAAACAGTAGTTTACGTACCTACTCGTTTCTTCATTCGTTTTGTCTCTTTACTCTAACAACTTAACCAATTACCAATATGTATATATCTAGTATATATCGGCGACCTAATTTAGATTATCAATGTGTCCAGCAGAACAGGTAAACACATTTCTAAAACTATTAGAAATATTATAAGTGACACTTCCTGTTTTTATACTTTATACTATAATGGCCAATTTGTGAACAAGCGCTGCGAAACTTCGTTTGCGTTTCATTACTTTTACTGTCACAGGAACAATAATATCCCAGGGCAATAACGGGTAAAAATAAATAAATAATGCAGACCTATCAGGGGCAGCCGAATTAAAAAAGTCATAATGAACGATAACAATTGCCAGGGGACGCATGGGTCGAAAGAAAGTACCGCAAAACGTGCGAGGGCGCGGGCACTATAAAAATAGAACCCAGAATTGGCGGCGCCGGGCAGCGTGGAAGGCGGAAACGGGCACGTCTCTGAACCCTGTGCGTCGGTAAACTGACATATTAATCTATTTAAAATACCTAATATCAACGTATTTTAAAGGAAGTTTATGTTTAATGTGTTACTTCAAAATATATGTTGTAGTCTTCGAAATTACAGTTACAAGTTAGGTTGTTATTCAATGTTTATCGTTACACAAATTCATGTCTGAGGTACATCTATGGTATATTTTTTATAAGTTTTTATGTAAAGAAATAACATTTAAAAGGCGCGTCGTGAGGAGCCCCCCTCCCCCACAAGGTGGACCGGCGACTTAGTAAAGATCGCGGGACCAGACTAAATGGGGGTGGCGCAAAACCATAGTGGGTCACTTAGGTGGAAGCCTATGTCCAGCAGAGGGAGTCCTTCGACTGATGATGAAAATTTTTATACACAACGATATTCAATAGCGTATCTTAAGTGTTAAATATCGAACAAGCGAGTCAAGCAACCTCGGCGTAGATGTCTGTAAAGGTTAGATAATTATTTATTTTCTAGAAATAGTTTTCTACGCACCCGCCAACGGTACCGCGCCTGCGACCGGGACCTGTCGCGCTAGCATGTGATTAGCGCGACAGTGTCTCGCGTCGAGATACTCTACTCTCTTTAATTGATATTTATAAAAATATGGGTAGTCTATGTCTCCGTGATATACTGCCGCGCCAATTACGTGCTAGACCTACAGGGCGAGGGGCGCCGGCGGTGACTCGTAACGCTTGCTCTCATTATGATTGGATTCATTGTTTTTCGCTTCACGCCATCTTCCGTGTTTTACAATTTTGTGAATAATTCATGAGAGCATTCATCTCTACTAATAATACGTTTGCTACAAGTTTGCCATGACTGATGTTTACAACCGATTTAAATTGTTTGGGGTTTTGGATCTAATATTCAATTTTAAACTACAAAGCTAACTAAGGTTGTTATAAAAGAATAACAGTATTTATTGTATAGACAAGGAATGTAAATAAATATAAGATACACAATGATGATGTACAATGTACATATTTCATGCTGACAGTGATTGTTATATTCATTAAAAACTAAGTTATATACCCACATACATATTTATTTTGTATGTAAGTCGTATCGTGTAGGTAAGTACATATATGTTGTCGAGGTTTAGGTTATAGGTGTTATACTGTTTTTACTGTTGTCTATGTCTTTATTTTTGAATCCTGTTTTTGTACATATTCTTTTAGTTGTCAATATATTTTTCTGCCATACGGTCGCCTTTAATATTCAGCCCATTTATAAACACTTCTAGCTATCGAATTCTCTACATATGTCGTATTATTAAAATCATTTTTTCACATTATTGTAATACAGTCCGGACCAAACAACTGGATTGAGCTTTAAAGTCCTAAAACCCTTCCAATAGTTGGTCGGTGCTATGAAAAAAAAAACAGCAATTTCAATCCAGACCATGGTTTCTGGGTCTCAAAACATAGATGCAATGCAGTAGTATTATGCTTGAAGAATATTATAGGGTCTAAAACCGGACATCATACATACTTATTTTGTACGATTTTCCTCTTGCGTCAAACTGTGACGCACACACCAACGTCTCCACTAATGAATTCTCTGTCAGCAGGAAATTGTTTTGACAGCGTCCGCAATAAAACTTTTAGGCGTCCGCGCGTGGTATAAGACACGTGACAAAGGTGTTCTTGGGGTACAGAGTTAAAAGTGTTGTGACTGTAGTTTGACGACCGAACGACAATATACTAGCCATCTTTAGCTTTTCTAAGGGATCACGAAGGCATTAGACTCGCTAGAAATGTAGAAGGTGATACAAAATCTTGTAACAGATACTGTATTTATTTATCATGAGACGACGGCGGTATCGTATAGCATGCTAGTACAATACATTTCATTTTATTCATAAAGAAGAATAACGATTAAGATATTTCATTTAAGTAGATATTGTTTTAAACCTATACATTATCCCTGCACTTCAATTATAATTTAAATAAAAAAGGGACTTACCCCGGACATTTACTTTTATTACCCCGTCTGACGTCTTAGTACGCTCATGGTCGCAGTAGAAAAAGAAATAGAATTGTAAAAGAATTGTATTAACATCTTCCAGTTGCGTGGTCTTTCAAACTATCCGCACTTAGATCTTTATTGTGTACTTTCACGCTAGGATTGTCGCTTGTTCACAACAACGAGATATCGTACGTTGGTTCACGCTAACACTTGCTAATCACACGATTCCACGAAGACAAATTTCCTTGCCCTTCATTTTTGGTGAAATTTCTGTACTTCAAGATTTAAATTGCCTCACGTATTTACCTACTTTTAATAATAACACAAAATTCGTTACCATTTAAACAGTCGTTTTCGAGGGTACGGAAATCAACTAGGATACTAATTGATCTTTACTTATAAAAGATGAAAAAAAAATTACATATTAGGGTACGTTCCCTACATGTAAAGTGGGGGGCTAGTTTAAGGCTAACCATATTCTTTATAAAATATCTACTTAACACACACCTCACACATGTGTTAGCCTAAACATTTTCGACGAAGAGAATATTTCCGTAAATAATATCCAATCCAAAAAATAATAATGAAAGTACGCCTTAATCATAAAAGACTTTACTTATTGATATTAAATAAAAGACTTTCAATGGAAATTATTTTAAACTTAAGATCTTTATTTTTCAATTTAGGCACATAACAATGCACTTATAAACGTCAAAAATATCTACCACCCCTTCTAACCCTACTCCTTTAACCAGAGAAGATTATTAACGGCATGGAACTCAACTGTTAAAGTACATAATTATGCGTAGTAGCGTATAATTATGACCACAAGAAAACATATCAAACAATTTAATATGTAAAATAGAAAATCAGTATAATTGTTTTTGGATTACGGATCCCTAGACTGAGCTTGCCTCGACATGCTCTTGGCCGGTTTTTATTTACTTACTCGTATTAGCAAGACACGCTTGCAGGTATGTGTGAAGTAGTCTGACAATTTATGTTTCATTTATACTCGTAGCTCTTTAAGTTATTGTTTCAAGAGCTATTAAATTAAAGCAGCATTAGCAACACAATAATGATCAAGCCACAAACAGCGTTGTTATGATTGTATTTGATGATAGGCGTGTCAATGCTATCAAGATCAATAACAAGAGCCGCCCAGTGTGGATTAATAAGCGACGATGGTCCATCGCTACGTCCTCTTGTATTGATTAATTAAATCCAAGCCACAGATCACATAACTAACTAGGTGTACCGTATACATTAACATTCAGTGACTCACCTTTCACACCAGGAAAGTCACTGAACGACCGTATATGATATCTACAGAGTTTAAACACCGAGAGTTGCTCATGTTACAACTAATACAACTCTCAAACCTGGGCCCAGTACCCTTACCATGAGTTGTGACATTGAAGTTTTCGATAACGAGTATAGAGTTTACTATCTGTGGATCTCGCTTGTTCTATTTTAGTGCGAACGAGATGCACAGATAGTAAACAAAGATAAAATAAAGGGTACTGTATTTCTGCAAATTAAAAATGATTGAATGCCTTTTTATTTTTTTAAATATGCATTTGATTTGTCTGTTTGTGAACATGAATACGTATACTCCTAATAACCAAGTTGACTACGTAACCCTAGATCTAAGTGCTATCCAATCTATGATCCACGTACTTGCCTATCGATGCTTCACGCTCATGTCAACCTCGTCAAATCGCAAGATTTAATCGCGTGGCCAATTTCAAGTTATATGCAAGTAAGCCTGATTCGTTAGCCAGGAGTTATTGCATGCACAGAGTCATACACGAAGTTTTAGTTAACTGTTCACGCGACTTAAGTGTATTAGAATAACAACGGGTAAACTTGGTCATTGACAGTGAAAGAAGAAAATTAGCTTCTGTTAGCGGAGAAAAAAAATCCCGTAAAATTTGGGACAGATAATGTGCTCTTGTATCGGAATCAAGAAACTCTTAAGATCGCCGAGATGTAAAATAAAATAATGTAATGCATACTATACGAGTATAGTGCATGTTATGCACAATCGTATAATAAAGGTTGGCACCAAACCATAAGTTCGTGAGGAGGTGAAGGTTATCAAATCGTGTCGTTCATTGATATAAATGAATTTAAAAATATTCACGTTTCGTTACTTCCTGCGAAATACTACTACGGAGAAACAATGGCAACATCACAACTCGACCACTGAGTTATGTACGAGTAAGAATGTTGAGCCTAATTAGCACCAAAACTTTGCTGTTAACGTCAACACTTTTAAGACGCTTCTGCGGCTCCAAGTCTATCAGTATGCGGAACTCGCGCGCACTTCGCCCCCGCCCCGGCCCGCAACTGCACGCCCAATATGCTGAAATTGCTACGTGATAACCTCACAATATTTATACGCCTTATTTGCAATACTGCGTACGATTAATGTTTGTTTTATATAACAAATATGTATACATATTTATGATTTGAAAAACGTTTTATGTTAGCCAATCAGAAGACGTCACCATATTATATAAAATTAACCACACACGACAAATATCGAAGTTAATCGGAAGGTTGCATTCTTTTTTGGTGCGTTTACTTTTAAGTAAGTAATTGAAAAACTTTAAAAGTCATTATCATTAAAAATATTATTTAGTAGGTTGACCAACCGGAATACAGCAAAGTTAAAATCAACCAATGAGGATACGTAATTAATTGCTCAAAAGATGAGGTGTTTTAGTTCCTACATCACAATCATCATCGCGGTGACGATATGGTGTACAGTAAGCAGCAGAAGTTGTTAAGTGCAGAGTTGTTCAAAATGAGCTTGACACGACTTTATTGTCAAGGGAATAAGAGCGAGTCATGATCATGCTGAACACTTAGCTCGCTTAGCAACTTCTGTGGTCACTTACATGTCAATCATAGGGGTTATTACTTCGATACACATCGATTTGCTTGCCGAAAGCTAATTTCCCGTATTTTCATGTTGGGAATAACGAATACACAAAGAAATCAAAAGCGACGATGCATAATAACAGCAGCTGGCGCAATTTAACCGTTACTCGTTTCCAACAATCCTTTTTTAAAAATTAGGATATAAAAATACAGTTTTAAATAACAATGATTTACAAACCTACATTTATAACGGCAGTAGTAGTAGAGACTGTCTACAAACCTGAAGGTACCGGGTTCTATATTTGTATTTAGTTAAACTATTTGCATTTTTCATATCCTGTTATTTCTGGACTGCTTCTATACACTAGGTTTTATTAGTGAAAGTATCTCTCCAAATGTTAACATGTGACTCAGTTTCAACTTTCTGCGTTGAAACTGTGTTGATTACAGAGGTCATTGAAACTTAAAGGTGACTTCCTTTCATCGTCCTGGGACTTTATTTACATTTATATAATATGTGCTTGCTTTCTCTAAAACGCATATGCGTATAAGCGAGTACGACTCTGTAAGTTATTGATTTTGTTTATTAATACTCGCCCTTGGGATTATATATTCCGACAGAGGTTCAATCGAATAAAATATGATCAGGTGGATTCACATGGAGACGGGGGTAATGATCCGGCTACACAGGATTTGGAAGGTTCGGGCTATTCAAATGCAATCTAAGGCCACTATGATTTCCCGGACATTTCCTTTTTTCTATCACTATTGAATCAATAATAGTATCAGTCAATGTTTTTTAAGTAACAATGATAATCTGCTTACGATATCAGAGAGATCTCTTGTCCTTTGGAACAACCGGTGTTTTACTGTCTTAGAAAATATAGACAAAAATTTTCAAAACCTGATTTATATAATATATAATAGACTATTTACTATGCAGCACAGGACTAGATATGGAACCTGAATTCTATGCACGTAAACAAAGATAACCATATACATTTTTGATCGAAAAGTAGTTTTCTATTTTATAAAATTGCACGAAAAGCATTAGTATTCGGGATACATCAAGGAAATTGTGTATTAGAGAGGTAAGCACTGAGCGGGATTATATTCGCTATTGTGCACGTGAGACAGATATAGGGATGAAGAGCTTAAACGGATTAGAGCCCAGAGCGGCGGCTGATTATGCCGCTGCTTGATTTATGATGACGTGATACGACCTACAGGCCTAACAGACCTACTCGCCGAAACGGACAATTTATAGTGTTACACATACCGATACAATCAGTGCCTACCCGCTGTCCCGGACCCGAGCGAGAAAACACTGAAATATGAGATACCTACGCACATGTCAATTTACACGCGAAAAAGGGTCGATCGGCCGCTATAACACGGTTCCTGCAAATATATACGTCTGAAACGGCTTATTTCCAGGAAAGAGGTCGACGGGCTTCGAAACTTTCAAAGTTACGCAATATTTAAGAGCGAAAAAAGTCATTTAAATGCGGGCGGTGGCAGTGATTAGGCCGAGGACCGGGCACCGGCAGCCAACCTTGCGATTGTGCGCGAAAATCTGACCTTTAATAAAAGCTTTCCTACTCTACTGCACTCACAAGGTAATACTCGTACGATCCTCATACACTTGAAACTTGTGTAACTCCGTCCTACCTGAACTTACATTTTCTTTGTTAGCATCTAGAACAAAGTTTAAAGATTTGTTCTCATGATATTGAGAGGACACTTGCAAAATGAGCAGAAACTTTGCCTCCTTATAGGTAATATACGGGCGAGGCACGAACACGATACAGCAACCAACGAAGTCAAATACAGTAAATTTTTGATTCCCAAAAAAATTATTTTGTTTTCCATCCACCGAAACATCGAGCCTTTGAGTTTAACTACGCACATTACCCACTGCCGACGTGTGTGTAGCATATACCAAAAATCTCAATGATACTTAAGTATAAAGGATCCGGGAAGATTAAAGTCTTGTCGAGTATCTCACGTGAAAGAGAACTCAATTGTGCTTATCTGTAAACAAGTATGTGTATACGTATATGTGAGTAAACATAAGGGTTGTATACTTACAAAGGTTTGCGGAATCAACGTAAGTGGAGGGACAGTATCTCCTAGATACATAAACCGCACTAACCCAACCTAACAAATCTGGCAACACAAATACAGTTGCGAAGTTCTATCAACTTTAAATTAAGAGAACTTACTCAACAAGAGTTATTTGTGTCGAATGATATTGCTTCGTTCACTCAACAAAATTACGTGAATGATCGCATTCAGCGTAACTGGCGTTATTTTGTAAGTAACAATCTAATAAGCTTGTACAAATATCTTGTAACACTAGACGTGTTATACTCGATTCGGTAAATATGTTTATAGCTGTCCATAATACCATATATTATAATATCAATCTACTATGATAATGCATGCTCACACCGCAATCGTCGTAATAATATGTCTCTTATAAAATGGCACTTTTCGTATATTTGTGGGTGCTTCAAAGCCTATTAAAATTCTGCATTTTTCATCATAAATTAAAATAAATAATCGTGTGCTAACTCTAAACAAATCGTAATTTTATAGGAATTGAATGTCGAAATATATTGGTTGGTTGTCATTTATCCAAATATATAGTTAGTTGCCAAGCGGTCCCCAGACTCCTATTACAAAAGTAGATGTTTCTGGATAAAAATTAGGTCTAGGCGATAGACAAATAAACCTTTAAAAGTGAGAGGCACCCAGATTTTGCGGCATCAAAATCGTATACAATATCCATAATCCATATAACGTGAATGCTAAGTCCTAAATCATGTTACCGTGTGTTTTAGCAGTCTCAAATAGGTTGGCGTATTATCGGCAGAGGAACACACTTCAATGAATATGAAAAAATAAACAGCGGCATGTTTTTACTTGTTCTGCTAAAATGTATTTTCTCCGAATGTCGTTTTAATATCAAACTCTTCCACGATGTGCTTCTTCTCAGAAAATAATGTACTAACAGCAACACTGTTAGCTGAACATTGGTGTACTGTGAAGGTTGTGACCTTCACAGACTCCTTGATGATTGAGTTTACGGGCTGGCCTAGTGTCAGTTCTTAATATAAATTCTATTTCGAACATGTAACCAGGGAGTTCCTAGATGAGTCAGTGGGAGACAGTCAAAGCGAATAGTTGTCTTATATTAAATAATACGAATAAAAAGAATATCACAGAAGTCATCTTTATTATCAGCTCTCCATCTAGGCGCGAACCCCCCTTACAGTACCTTATCATGTAAGGCATAACGTCCACCGATGTACAGCTAAGAGTGTTGCTGTGTGGAATATTACATTTGAACTAACCTGAGTTTGGTTGGTTGTCGGAATTGGGCCGCGCAGAGGGCGCGCCGTCGCGGGCTTCCACCTCGAGCGCGTAGGCGCCCTGCTTCTCTCTGTCGAACACCACTTTGGTGAAGATCTCGCCCGTTTGCATGCTGATCTCAAAGAAGTCCTTCCCCTCGTTGCGCGGCGAGTCCACGATGTAATAATACACCTAGGTGAGAAATGTATAAACTAAATTAACATGAACAATAAAATGGATTTCACATGCGAAAACTTACAGTATCCTATACAATCTATAGCTACTTTTTAAACCACTTCAGGGCATAAGACACAAATGGTGATCGCCTTAGTTTCTGCAAAGTCAATCCCGGGTTTCAATCCCTGGTATATATTTATAAAGCATTTATGAAACAATGTTGATGACAGAATACAAATCATACAATACAATATCATATTAATTTCGATATTATATGATATTACATTGTAACGAACGAGTGAGCGTTCATGTCTGCATTAATAACGGTAAAGTTCAATAGAGGCGCTCGTCGGTTCGTGGCGCTACTTTGTAGCTTCGTGGCGGTAAGTTTCTAGCTATCTTTAGTTAAACTGGCAACTGCGACGCAGGCTATGAATTGAATTTTGGTTCGATATTGGAGTGAAACTACATGAAAGCTCGTCAAAAATATGTGCGTGGTATCTACTACTCTCATTGGTTAGTCAGCATATGATATTATTTTGTTTCCCCCATGTCGCCGTAATGAGGTGACTAACAATGTTGCACTACGAAGTATCATAATCCACTGAACTTTGCACACCGTGGCAATAAATCAATGCTAAAAATTATTTACTATACTTGCTAAGAATTGGTTACTATATACTTGCTAATAATAATGCACTGCTGAATAGCTTACAATCATAATACATATATTATTCTATAGCATTTAACAAGAGAGCCGTAGTCATAATTGGTTATTATGGTTACGGCTATAAGAGCACATTTCCAACTCGGGTTGTCTTTTGGGCGCAAGCCTTAAAAAGACGCTAATCGTCGTAGTAAATCGCTTTATACCCCGAACAACATTTTCTCCAAGAAAATTTCTACCCGAAACGTGACAGGTCGGCGTCACCTTTCTTCGAGGCAATTTTGCGCAAGCAAGAATAGGCTCCTTGAGTTACAAGCGTCCTCCAGATGTTTAACGTCCCTGGTTATGTACGTAATATTTGTAAAGGATTTTGTATGTTTTTTTACGTTTGTATATTTTAGCCAAATACAAAGTCATTAATGCCTATCAACATTTTTAGCCTAAGTATTCTTCTAGCCCTAAGTCTGAACTCTAGAAAATCTTAAAAAATTACGTGTCAAAGTAATACAAGATGTTGTGTTACTTGTGTTCTTATATTTTTTACTGCATCTAATTTAGCAAAATGTATAACGGAGATTCTAAAATATTTAAATTGATTTTCATTTCTGTCAATTGTTGTCACAATTTTTCAAATTGGATTCAATCACAACTCTTTCATCAACTCTTAACAACAAAACTTTTAGTTAATCTCGTTTTTAATGATTTCAAATCATAGAACGCAACGTCGAAAATCAGATTTCTCCGAGTGAAAAAATAAAATTCCAAAAACTCTGTTTCAAAGTTACGTATTTAGACCTCATTATTTGTCTAAGGTTAAACTTTAATTAAAATAGGAGAATAGCATATCATTTATTTCGGTATAAGAAGTACACAGTTATACACATGAGACAGAATGATAAACAATTAAGACTTGTAAAGATAATTTATTCTATGTAATTAAACTGAAAAAGATGGCAACTAAACATAATGGCAGGTGCTACTGGAGTAGGTACCTGATGCTAGACTTCCTAAAACACCTGCAGGCGGCGTAGTTGGGAGGATCAAACAGGTACAGTAAAGTTACTTTTTAATTACAGGCGTGTAACAATAAATTATTGAGCGGCAATGAAGCAGTTGACGTGAAAAAGAAGATGTTGATAACATATAAAAAATTATACTAAGCTTTGTGTGATTCAGTCCCTACCCAAAATTCGAAAGAGAATCACTTCAGGTTACGATGTTTATATTTTAATTTTTGTTTATATTTCCTTACTTGTAAATCAACACCGGAAATATTATCAAAGTGCTATTGTATTCCAACAATTCAACACTGATTGAAGACTCTACACGTAAATAGCTTACAATCTTGTCATTTGCCTCAATTTGATCTTCATTAATGTATTAATACCAGTAAGTCTTTGCGAAGCGTTCTGTAGCTCCCAGAATATAACATAGGTGGTTAAATAGTATCAAAATCACACAGAATAACAAAGATGAATGCTTCAATTGCGAGATGAGCAACATCCGTATGAATAATAAAACGGCTCAGCCATCCGAGCTTCGTCTTGCAGAATTACACTGATTGTGCCGTCTCAACGAATCTAGACTACACATGCAATTATACAGGTATATTCTCACTGATAGTTACGCTAAATTAAGAAACAAAACTCTTTGTCGGGAATGAATACCATTATTCGCTAAAGTCAGATGTCGCGATTTACTTGAACCAAGTAATTTACAGAATAACATTTTATATACATCATTAGTATTCCTTTTCTTCGAAGTAATCTTGTACTTAGCTACATAAACCTCCCCGACTTATGTCTAGTAAATGATTATGAGAAATATTTGTTTGATAATCGCTTAAACCTTCAATCATTTTCAAGGTTGTGCAAATAGCAACAGACTAATTGTAATTATATATTGTAAACAACATGCCTACACAAGTGCGGAAACATAGACTATAAGGTTATAAAGTTATAGTGGTATACTCGTATCTAGGTTTAACTAAAACGACATATAAGTAATTACAAGCTATATTTTGCTTTAAATAATAGTAGTTTACGTATCTGTGCATAATGAAGGGCATTACAACAAGAGTGTGGGTTTATGAAACGAGCCGAAGGCGAGTTTCATAATAATATCACACGATTGTTGTAATGCCTAATTATGTATAGTTACATACACTACTTTATCTACACACATATCATTAAGTGTTTCAAGATGGGTTCAGAAACCGTAGGGAAATAAATGACTTTATTACTAGGGTTACTTGTAAACATTAAAAAGTCAACGAACAAAACAAATGACAGCTTGGAACGGCGGCGTTGCGTATTTCGTATCTCAGTCAATTTTTTTTTAAACCATAGACAAGCAAATGAACTCCCTATTCTACTGTCAATCGAGTTCAAATGTCGTTCGATTTATATTAAAAAACATAACGAATTGGCGTTTCGTATCAATGGCTGTTTTAATATCTATAGATATTAGATTAGACACCCCACTTGAATTTGACAGCTGTTCCAAATTTAAATTCATAACCTACTGATTTCAGTAGGTAATGTTAACATTACCTACTGAAACCTTTCTGATGGATGGTAATGCTGGTCATTGCCTACGGTTTCTGGACGCATTTTAGAGCACTTATGATATGTACGTAGATAAAAAGTTTTAATATCCTTAAATTCAAAATCTTCCCTTTTTTTAGCGAAGTTTCGATTATTAAAGGTTTATATTTGTCTTTCTACATTTTTCCAGAAAAACAAAAATTAACAGTACGGTCACCCGACACACATTTTAAGATTTGTAAACATAAAATTTATTTATTTTTCTCTAAAGGCGTCGTTAAAAACAAATAACAGGAGAACACGCTCATAATTGTGTACACTCAAGAGCAATAAAAACGGGTTACTTTATATGGTGATTAGAAACTGACTTTAATTCTCTTGAGTACAGTAAAATACTTTTGTACATGGAGTCTATTCATTAGCGGCAAGTACCTACTTGTTTATCGTAATACCAATATGTATATCAGATAAATACAACGTTTAATCACAATCCTACAAGTGTCCGATGATACCACAACCTTTCTCTTCACATAACTCTGTACGGAGATTCCTCTGACCCTATCAAGTACAAAGTCGTACGCTTTCACAACTTCAAATGCCTGTAATATTTACGATGAAGTTCGCGGACGGTATTCGACTCTAGATTCAGCGTCAACTATTTGGTAGCATCAAATTAGCCAATTATATCGCTATATTACCACAACAAAAACATTCGGTCTTGTGAGATCAGGGCTACTCCTCTGGACCGTTGCGTCGTATCCAACCCTCCGGAAAATGGGATCCTGTGTCATAATTATTGAGTGCACTAAGCAATGAGTGAGAAAACAAGTTTGAATGGAGTCTCTCCGTGTCATATGAGGAGTTAAATCACCAGTATCAACATTAAAACTTTAAAGCGATCCACCAGTGTCAATTAAGCCTAGTATATTGTAATGTGAGCTTGTGTTGTAGAAAACAACAAAATGGTAAATTTTTAGGATGTTCCGCTTAAACTAACTTGGTGAACCCAAATCGTGCCGCAAAAAAGGCATTTTTTTTGCTGGCATCTGGTTGGTGGATAAAATACCTTGTGCATCCGTGGTCAAGAGTCAATACGCCTCCGAGTACCTATCTTGAAGCCGTCGACAAAATTGTTTCATAAATTTTGTACGTGGGAAATAGGAATCAATTAGAATAAGAAACATGTTTGGATTGGGCACTCCGGGTACCGTTTGTGAAACATTACTTGCGTACACGCCGTGCCTTTTACTATGAGTTAACTGTCCATACAATTAATGTCATATTCCAAAGTTCAAGATTAAAACTAAGCATACTCGTTGGTTTTTCAGTCTCTAGGTTACCCGACTGTTGTCATCCTGTCGTTACTTTGATTTGAAAAGGTTTTTCGGTAAATTGCACAATATGACAGACACCACTCCTTTTACAACAATAAAAACTCATGGCCATGGCGCACGCAGCCTTCTCACATATTTCGCTTAAATTCGCTAACATAACGACTCTCATCAGTCATCAGTTTACATTCATACGTCTTGTTCCGAAAATTCGAACATTATAACAACAAAACAAAATTATTTTATCATTTACAGGTCAGGATTAAATCAATATGTAATGACGTACTTATTGAATTTGTGTTGTCGGCTTGTATGTTTTAATTGCGTTAATGTTACGGATTGCTCAACGGTGGCATTAATTAAATATCCAAGCAAAACCGCCGATGCCGATCGTTATCATTAAGGTGGCGAACAGTTCAGAATACAAATACGTATGAAGTGTGTACAACCTTGTGAATAAATGTTGTAAAACACAAACACAATGTAACTTTTTACGAAACGCAAAACGAATAGCGAAACACGGTACATAAAAAAATGTTTGCTTTGTCTAACCAGGCTTGTAAGATATACCGGGTGTGGCCTGTAATAGGAGCATTAACTTTAGGCATCGTTTCTACGCCACAAACGTAGCAACATTTGTTCTACGACTTTTAAAAATAACCTATAGTGTAATGATTATTAATAAAAAATGAATTTCCAAGCAAGCAATGTATTGCGAAAACTATGAAGTTTGTAGGCTGACATTAAACGTCACCTAGACTATTGGATGCTTTTCATTGAAAATACTATTTAGTTTGTTCGAAAAAATCACAAGTAATATATTACCCAATTATTTTAAGTTGTAGAACAAATATTGTTACGTTCGTGGTGTAGAAGCGATCCCTAAAATTTTGCTCCTATTACAGGCCGCACCCGGTATACATATTATAAAACTCAAATTATTTATTTATTTTTACTTCATTACGAGGATATAGAAACATATAAATACCAAATCCTGTTATGTAGATATAAAACGACTATGTGAAATAGCCAACTTTGACTTCAATCAATAAAAGCAATCACTTACAAAACACTATCAGCTTTACTTTAGTGATTTAATTATCACCGGCTACTTGCCAATTTTTAGGAGATAAGTTTTTTTGACTAACTTCATAAGATGTAGTAGTGTGTAGTTTCATCCACTTAGTTCGTTTCGAGTGCCAAATATTACGAACTCCTGTTACCTATTCGGTCAGCTTGCAGTCATTGCATTGATACCGGTTTTAGATAAGTATACCCAATGTCAGATCAATGGACAGTAAAGAAAAGGTAAAACTTCAGCTTTCATTGTTTGACCCTCGCAAATATTAATGAGGAAATAACCAGCTATTTTTTAAACAAGGAGGACGATAAAATATTATAATTGCGAACATAGCTAACTACAATTAAATGATTGCACTATTGATCGCATTTAGAGATATTTCTGTTTATTAAATACATTCTGATACAGTTTAACCCAACTTAACATAAAATTAATGATAGCGGCTCATTTTACCCTGTTTTAGTATTAGGTTCACTTAGGGTTTCCTAGTACCTAATAGAATACTTGAGATAATCTAAAAGTTTTTTTTTCTTTAAAGTAAGCTTAGAACACGTTCAAGGTAATTGTTCAATATTTCACAACATAATTAATTATTAATAAGCTTCCCTTTATTCACATTGAAAGCACCCCTGTTTTCAACTTCAATGTTACCTGTCAATAAGCCGAAAACCAAATAAAATCGTATTTTATATTCCTCACGCAATATTTTTTGTATAGGATCGGTTTCAAGCTGATAATCGGAATAAAGGAATAATGAGTTACCGGGTGAGAGTGGGTGCTAATCTGTAAAAATAAACATGAAAGCTCATAGCTTTTAACAAAAGAATAACTGGCTTAATTTAGGTGAATAATACGCATTATTAACGATAACTCAAAAACTAAGGGGATTTTTATCGGATTTGAATAACATTAAACGAGAACTAGCAGTTTTTTAAATAAAAATATAGTCCTAAATTAATCAAGGTGGGTTGTGACGAAAATAATACGCTTTAAGAAGCCCAAGTTAATAATGTAAATACAAAACGTGTTACTCCTTTTGAATTCCCCATTTTTTTTTTTAATATAAGCGTGACATAAGTGTACCATCAGTTAATATTTTCCGATGAATCCGATTGCTTACTACGAGTGCGTTATACTCGTAGAGGCGAGTTCGTTATAGAGGCGAGTTCGTTATAGAGCCGAGTTCGTTATAGAGGCGAGTTCGTTATAGAGGCGAGTTCGTTGGACGTTATATACTTTTTATTTTATAACGTGTTACTTTAATGTCACAATGGTAAACGTAACTTTTTAATCGACTTCGAAAAAGTGAGAAGCTACTCGTCAAGGCGTCTGCATTTTTTCTAATGTGAGATTCCTTGCAACTTTTTACTACGCGAACGGTTTTTAGTATTTTTTTTTATTAATAGATAGCCTGACGTACTCCGAAGCTCCCATTAATTAATAATTTGATCAAAATATGACCAAGTAACATTAATATTTGAGTCATCCTTAATAATGCCTAGCTATTTACCTATGTATATGAATTCGGTTATTTGTTTTGCTAAAGGTTATGTGTTAAGAGTTTCTAAACCTTATTGACTTAATATGTAATCTTGATTTATAATTATATCATGTAAACATTTTAGAAATTACGCATTCAGATTGTGCCGACGCAACGATTTCTGCACTTTTTTATTTAATTTATAGAAGAATTATATCAACAGGAAAGAAAGTATAATGAATTAGGAGGTATTGTGAGAGTAAATAAACGAAGAGGGATTATCGATGTAAGCCGAGGAAACTGGTAAGAGGGTTATGATCTTATGATTGATACAACACGATCAAGTCTTTCAAACTGACCATTTCGGAATTGATCATGGGTCAATTGTTAGAAAGAAATAAGAAAAAGACTGAGAGCTGATGCAGAATAGTAATAAAAGAAATATTTAATTGACAAAAAAAAATATGAAAATGATAATGCACTTCATTATACAGGATGAAAATGATAATGCACTTCATTATACAGAATGAGGTTTCAGCTATATGATACAACACGCACAGGCAAGGAGTTCTCGCCTGACATAGCGATGGTATTTAATGTCACCGGCATATCGTTTCAAACCACAACACCAATATTAATGATTGCCAAGGGCGCCATTATATGAGATAATTTAACAATACCGAATACACTAAATTCAACACGGGATAATTTACCTACCGCTTTATTAAATTGTATTTACAGAGCTTCTGGGTATCAAATTGTATACGATACTTAGATATCTAATTAGTTAAATTCTATAGTTATTCTCAAATAATGATTGTTAGTTCTGCTCATTCATCCGTTTGTCAGTTACTGAGAGCACCTGTTGGGTAAATAAGGTGATTTACTCAAGCTCCGAACTACTGTAGCCACGCTTACAGTCCGGGATCTTAGTTTGAGCGGGAGCAGACTTAGGGAGCGAGTAATATTGTTCCTAGTCAGCTGCCATTAATGCTACGTCCCGATACGTTTATGATGGAAATTGTATGCAAAACAGTCTCGAACCCATCACCGTTTACGCGAACTACAATACAGCAAATGTAACTGCGACCTCTGCAACTTGCTCTTCTAATTATATTGTTTACATTATTGTGACGGCACCACTAATGGACACGGAACCAATCATGAACATTAGTGCTTATTTCAAAGGAGTTAAGTGCTGTCCATTTGTTGGGACATATTAAATTTATAACTTTATGATTTTTGAAATAAGAACTAAGTGTCCATCATTGGTGCCTGTCAGCTAAAAGTGTCCAACATTGGTGCCATTACCTTATCTATGTGCCATTTGAAAAGTAGTATTTTTACTGTAGTAATTAATTTACCGGCCATGATTCTAATATGTTGGTAATATTTAATTTGACATAGACTATATATTAGTGGCGATGCGGTTATGGTATATTAAGTTCTCAATGACAAACATTATCTCATTGAAATATATCCCTGTCACTATTATTTGTTTATTTATTCGCGCATTTCTGACGTGACGCACACGGTGGTTGTTTTTTGCGTAACTATCATACAGATCAGAATACTATAAAACTGTCCGTCTCCAACATCAGATCAACTTCATGGTATCTTATTCATGCATCGTCATCAATGTTACATAGGTTAACATCAACATTAATTAATATCAGTTGAATTGAACGCCGGGAAGTAAATAGGTCAAATTATTAGGTTTGGTAAATTCAACGTATCTACATACAATCCAAATGAAAATAAACAAGTGATAGAATTGTCTTGAAATAGAAATATACTTAATAATATGACATATACATAAGAAAAATTGACGAGGCACTCCTGCGTCCGAGGTAGGATTTGAACCCGCAGGCTAACGAGGCTGACACTGGAGGACCTTTTCACTTTATTCTTATGTACATGTCATCTATTTACGAGTACAACTTGTTATATGTACTTCACTATACAACAATTTCAGAGAAAGCGTGTAATTTTTGCCATGTTTGTATAAATTGGAACACGCTACCACTGTGCACATATCACGTTACAAATTTGCAGTCATATTTTACGACCATTGTGTATTGTGGATTGCCTGTAACAAACCTTTACCATACATTTAAATCAGCTATCATAAAAGTAAATCACTCAATGAATTTCAAAATATTACCCGTGTTTACAATAAAACAAAGTGCCCGGCAAGCTAAACGAAAGGTAATACATTTAATAATTCACGATCGTACACCAATTCGAAGTGCAATCGCAATGCTGAAAATTGCATTTTTATTCCCTCGCGGCCGCGAAATTATAGACTGAGTAAATTGCAACCGTTGCATACTTTAAAAAAATATACATTGTAGGTAAGTGTTAGCAGGAACCGCAGTGCGCATTTAGTCAACAATTAAAGTCTTTGAATATAATAATAGAATAACCCTCCATTGTAGTTATTAATGACTGTACACAATATTTTACTCATTCATATGAATGATAGTACCTATTCATTTCATCGGAGGTCGGGAAAATAGGCATTTACGGCCAAGTAGGTATAGAATTCTGATAGGATTACGAGGCCGGATACCCATTTTCACGCAGAGGTATGTTCTTATAAGGTGTTTTCCTCAAATATCCAAATAAAAGAATGATAATATTTTCTATTTGCCTATTTTTGTGGTTTCTGTTTAAATCCTTGAATAAGTATGATAATGAGGCACCGAAATTATATTTTAATTACCCGCTGTAATAGTCATTTAATTAACTTTATAACAGATATCAGAAAACTTTAAATCGAATTGAAAAAAAAGTTATAAGGGTGATTTTATTTGTATTTAAACTTTCGTGAGACATATCTAATAAATTAAAATTAATGGTTGGGCTGTACCGCCAGCATGGAAGCCTGCCATCTATGGCAAACATCAAAACCTTAGGGAGTGTTGTAACAGTTTAGTGGACACAGTGAGTTCGGTGTGTTTAGAGTCATTGTTGGTGGACGAATCGAACCCGCGGTCTACCATTACAGCGGCTCCGGTGTCGGACCGCCCTCAACCGGTCTTGACATCAAGAGCGGCGCGAGCAGCGCGGCGCGCGTTAGTGCGCGACGGGCCGGCGACGCGATCGCCGAATCGAACGGACACTCAGCACTCTGAGTGTCCGTCTCACTCACAGTGCTTGATAATGGAGGCCTATGTTCTCCGAAACATGTCGCGCGAGTGACTAAATAAACGTGAGTAGAGCCGTGTTAATGTTTAATTTATTAGGGTGATTTTACTCATTGGATAACCTACTTGTGATATCATCAGTTAAAAATTTTCTAATATCTGTCATATGTTACGGAAAGCGAGTAACAGTTTCAGATAGTACCTATAGTATTTTATATAACTGATGTATTGAAAGCCTTGCTGGCAGTTAGTTTCATAAGCCGACATTCTCATTTTAATCCCAAACCATGTGTACCTACATGCACTTTTTTTTGTAGCCACATCTGATTCTAAACTCACTATGATTTGTTCTCGAACCGCTATGTTATGACTGACATGCGGTTTGATCGGTGCTAATATACATTTTTAATAAAAAACAAATTAGAAAATGATATACACTACAAATATGGCTTTTAGCGAATAGCATGTTTTCTGTTTTCAGACAGGGGCGACGCATAATTCGCCATTTTCCATTCCGTAAAATATCTGTAGTTATTTTTCATATTGCTTCCTTTACTTTGCTGGTAATAAGTCATTTATAAAGTTAGTTATACGTACGGAAAGGGTAAGTTAATAGTAGTGCGATAGATTATAGACAAATTAGACGTCAAATGGTGGCATATTAAAGAACTCGTATGCCTAGCCGTAGTTTAATTTAAATTCAGGGACTAACTATTGCCGATCCCAATTTTCGCACCATTCGATAATAAAATAACGTGCGAGACTTGTCAAAATTGTTAGCAATTGAAATATCATTTCCAATAAAAAGTAATCTCGATTTTATTGGAATAGATATAAAATCAAATTGCTTTGTTTTTGAGAAATGTTTTGAAGATATTAAGGTAATAAAATCCATTTTATGTTATTGTAAAGCATAATATTCACACAGATTAGATAGCTAATTTGTTTTACAAAAACTATGTTCGTTAAGCTACTCATTATATGCGGTTTTTGAACACGTCATAGGAGGGTTTATGAAATGTATAATCAAAGCAAATCAAAAAAAAATATTTCATAAAAAATAATTTGATTTGTTATTAGTTTCATAGATGGCAGCACCACCTCTCTAGCTATATCAGAATCCCGAAAGGTATTCATATAGGAGGTGCAAACACGTAGTGTTTCACCTTAGAGCTGGTAAAACGGTGCCTAAAACCGTTTAAAATAAAACAAGATCACATATACTTGATTAATTTCGACGTGGTCCGCTGTGTACGGGTGGCCAAATTGGTTAAGGCGTCAGCCGCGATAGCTGGAGATGCGGGTTCGAATCCCGTCTCGAACACCGGAGGTCCTCGTCGTTTTTTCTTAAGTATATGTTATCTATTTCTACTTTTAATTTATATAGTAGTATTACTACTTAAAAATCAAAGCAAATCAAAAAAATATTTCATAATAAATAATTTGATTTGTTATTAGTTTCATAGATGGCAGCACCACCTCTCTATCTATATCAGAATCCCGAAAGGTATTCATATAGGAGGTGCAAACACGTAGTGTTTCACCTTAGAGCTGGTAAAACGGTGCCTAAAACCGTTTAAAATAAAACAAGATCACATATACTTGATTAATTTCGACGTGGTCCGCTGTGTACGGGTGGCCAAATTGGTTAAGGCGTCAGCCGCGATAGCTGGAGATGCGGGTTCGAATCCCGTCTCGAACACCGGAGGTCCTCGTCGTTTTTTCTTAAGTATATGTTATCTATTTCTACTTTTAATTTATATAGTAGTATTACTACTTAAAAATCAAAGCAAATCAAAAAAATATTTCATAAAAAATAATTTGATTTGTTATTAGTTTCATAGATGGCAGCACCACCTCTCTAGCTATATCAGAATCCCGAAAGGTATTCATATAGGAGGTGCAAACACGTAGTGTTTCACCTTAGAGCTGGTAAAACGGTGCCTAAAACCGTTTAAAATAAAACAAGATCACATATACTTGATTAATTTCGACGTGGTCCGCTGTGTACGGGTGGCCAAATTGGTTAAGGCGTCAGCCGCGATAGCTGGAGATGCGGGTTCGAATCCCGTCTCGAACACCGGAGGTCCTCGTCGTTTTTTTTTTTTTTTTTTTTTTCTTAAGT
Source organism: Grapholita molesta (assembly GCA_022674325.2). NCBI lineage: Eukaryota > Metazoa > Arthropoda > Insecta > Lepidoptera > Tortricidae > Grapholita > Grapholita molesta. Next base: position 11,595,951 of record CP053124.2, on the reverse strand, counting down.
ATATGTTATCTATTTCTACTTTTAAAATTAAGACATCATTGCAAATTGCGACAGCTTTAAAACCCCTAAATCTTTGTGTCCGCGACTGATTGGTATGGGTGTCAATGACACCTTCCCATCATTTAATGCCCTAGCGATAAAGATATCTATAAGTCAGAAATACCTCAGTCGCCACCATTACTCAGTATAACACACCCGCCCACCCTCGAACAACAAATAGTCAAGGACACATTAAATATCAAGAGACAAACTATTTAGAAGAGCCATTGACATAATAGCTTCCCGTTTACGTAAATACGACTGAATAGGGATGCGAACCTTTGTGTACATAAAGAACTAAGAGCTAAAAAGAGGTCAATTTGGGTATATAAATCCACAGACGAATAAAGGGATCGTGCTTTTGTTTGCAAAAGGTTAGCTAGAGATTGCCAAAGATTTCAGAGATTTATATGTACTTAAACAGTAAAATTAGAAAGAAAAGCGATAATTGGCTTCGCAGGTATACGTCTATAAATGTACCTCTCTCTCCAACGGCTACCATGAAAAGGGACACCAAATGAGAGCAAAACTGATTACCTACTGAGCATCGGTCGAAACATACCAAATCCCGGGCAAATTAAGTTACCCTCTCATGTGCGGGTACTATGTCAATAAATATCCCATTTACTAAGCCAATACCTGGCAAGTCGTTAACTTGCCTAAATAAATGAAATACTTACTCTCTGGAGGTTTTACTTATTTTTTGGAGTAGGTACCTAACCTATATCTCCTTAATCATTGCCTTTCTTAGTAGCATTCTTGGATGGTTCACTTTTATGCCTCCATCAAACTAAAGCCAATTTATCAAAATTGTAATCCTAAGTAAACATTATAGATATAAGATATGAAAGTGTTTACAGCTCTTTGGATGTTTGTTACCCAATCATTCAATAACGGCTGAACAGATTTACATAAAACTTGGCGTACAGACAGGGGGGTGTCACTAAGTAGTTCAGGTACAATTGGCCCGCGCGCCTCCCGGGTAGGCGTAGAGCAGACTGTCTCTCGGCTCTATAGGGTGGTTGCCACATTTTAAATTGTTAACAAAATTAAATAAAATGGGTTAAAAATTATGAAAATAATCAAGCGAAGCAAAAAAATGGTTATATTGATGTCATTCAAAGATATCACAATTTCAATCAAAGGTAGCAAAAAACTGTTTTTTTTTTTTTTTATTTGCGAAATTTCAAAAAACCTTCGTTCGATTTCTCTCGTTTTACTAGAAAATAAATTGAAACTATAAAAAATAATTTGATTTGTTATTAGTTTCATAGATGGCAGCACCACCTCTCTAGCTATATCAGAATCCCGAAAGGTATTCATATAGGAGGTGCAAACACGTAGTGTTTCACCTTAGAGCTGGTAAAACGGTGCCTAAAACCGTTTAAAATAAAACAAGATCACATATACTTGATTAATTTCGACGTGGTCCGCTGTGTACGGGTGGCCAAATTGGTTAAGGCGTCAGCCGCGATAGCTGGAGATGCGGGTTCGAATCCCGTCTCGAACACCGGAGGTCCTCGTCGTTTTTTTTTTTTTTTTTTTTTTTTTTCTTAAGTATATGTTATCTATTTCTACTTTTAAAATTAAGACATCATTGCAAATTGCGACAGCTTTAAAACCCCTAAATCTTTGTGTCCGCGACTGATTCGTATGGGTGTCAATGACACCTTCCCATCATTTAATGGCCTAGCGATAAAGATATCTATAAGTCAGAAATACCTCAGTCGCCACCATTACTCAGTATAACACACCCCCCCACCCTCGAACAACAAATAGTCAAGGACACATTAAATATCAAGAGACAAACTATTTAGAAGAGCCATTGACATAATAGCTTCCCGTTTACGTAAATACGACTGAATAGGGATGCGAACCTTTGTGTACATAAAGAACTAAGAGCTAAAAAGAGGTCAAATTGGGTATATAAATCCACAGACGAATAAAGGGATCGTGCTTTTGTTTGCAAAAAGTTAGCTAGAGATTGCCAAAGATTTCAGAGATTTATATGTACTTAAACAGTAAAATTAGAAAGAAAAGCGATAATTGGCTTCGCAGGTATACGTCTATAAATGTACCTCTCTCTCCAACGGCTACCATGAAAAGGGACACCAAATGAGAGCAAAACTGATTACCTACTGAGCATCGGTCGAAACATACCAAATCCCGGGCAAATTAAGTTACCCTCTCATGTGCGGGTACTATGTCAATAAATATCCCATTTACTAAGCCAATACCTGGCAAGTCGTTAACTTGCCTAAATAAATGAAATACTTACTCTCTGGAGGTTTTACTTATTTTTTGGAGTAGGTACCTAACCTATATCTCCTTAATCATTGCCTTTCTTAGTAGCATTCTTGGATGGTTCACTTTTATGCCTCCATCAAACTAAAGCCAATTTATCAAAATTGTAATCCTAAGTAAACATTATAGATATAAGATATGAAAGTGTTTACAGCTCTTTGGATGTTTGTTACCCAATCATTCAATAACGGCTGAACAGATTTACATAAAACTTGGCGTACAGACAGGGGGGTGTCACTAAGTAGTTCAGGTACAATTGGCCCGCGCGCCTCCCGGGTAGGCATAGAGCAGACTGTCTCTCGGCTCTATAGGGTGGTTGCCACATTTTAAATTGTTAACAAAATTAAATAAAATGGGTTAAAAATTATGAAAATAATCAAGCGAAGCAAAAAAATGGTTATATTGATGTCATTCAAAGATATCACAATTTCAATCAAAGGTAGCAAAAAACTGTTTTTTTTTTTTAATTTGCGAAATTTCAAAAAACCTTCGTTCGATTTCTCTCGTTTTACTAGAAAATAAATTGAAACTATAAACGATATAACTAACTAGTGCGTATAAAGTGCACTTTTCGCACACGAAGCGTGCGTAAATTTCACTTTTTAAGGCACTTGCTATGAAAAATTAGGTTCGATACTCGTGTAAAAACTTCTTTAAGACTTTCTTTCTTTAAATTTTTTTTCACTAGTATCGAAATGTACTATTTCAATATTTTTTTTTAAGGAGCGTTACGAGAGTGAAATGCTAATTTTAATTTCTGACTCTTGTTGATTTTGACGACCGGTCTGACCTAGTTGGTAGTGACCCTGCCTATGAAACCGATGGTCCTGGGTTCGAATCTCAGTCAGGGCATTTATTTGTGTGATGAGCACAGATATTTGTTCCTGAGGGTGTTTTCTATATGTTTTAGTATTTATATGTATCTATCTATTATATCGTCGTCTAGTACAACAAAGCCTTTCTGAGTGTAGTTTAACGCAGGACTAGGTCGATTTGTGTAAGATTGTCCCGAAATATTTATTTATTTTGTGTTGCGTTAAGGCAGTTAGTGCCATTGTATTAGTTCCTTAATTACAACGAAACGAATCGACTGATATCATAATATATTATTGTTTACACATTTCAGAATAAAAGGAACAACAAGGAAGCAGAATTAACATTTCCTTACTTAGTAATAGTTAAAATCAAAATTCTTAATTTATTGTTTGCCCAGAAACACATTAGGAACTGACAATACGAAGAATCAGACATACCTACTTTCTCCGAATACAATATTTATGTGTACAGAATCAAAGTTTGTTATTTCTACTTATTTATCTTAAAGTAATATATAAACCAAAAACTTCTCAAGTGACAACTCTGTTTCGATACTCAGTTCTGTCATAAAACTACGGCGAGCAAAGAAGATTCACGGTTCGTGCGCGGTTAGAAGTTTCGAGTTTGCTGGCAGCCGGGTAGTGTAGTTATAATTCTATACCTAAATGTGACTTTTGTTAAGGAGCTATTTTTATTCCCCAGGGATAGCCCCCAGAAATTATGTTTCCACGACTAGGAACACCTCAGAGGTAAATCTAATGAGAATAAGAGATTTTGAATGACAGTGAGGTGGGGACATGTTTGGAGAAACAAGACATTATTTTTATTTTTTTAATTAAGTTAAGTTAGTCCTAACTGTGTTAGCTTGAAATGAGATTACCTACGTTGAGAAATAAATTTAGTTTTTAGTTGATATTAAAGTAATTATCAAATGAATATGTATAATCGAGTATGTAGCCAAAAGTGTTATACCATTATATAGATATACATAAGTATCTGTGTATGTTATTTCCGAATAATTCTACACGTTGTATCAATACTTTAACAAAAAAATTACGCTCTTGTCTGACCTTTAGACCCAAAGTTTAGTATTGTTTATTTTAATACATAGAATAATAGCAATCATTCAGGGTGGAAAACAATGCCCAATCGTTTCATAAAATAATAACTCGAGGTTAGATTACGAGATATAAAACACGTCTTTGTGAAATCGTGGTAAATGATACCTTAATGACATCAAAACCTACCTACATCTAATCCTCTTTGGGAAGAGACAGGACAAAAATAGTGGACATTAATATAACTCGTAAAGCCCATTCCCATAAAATATTAACGTTCCATCTTTATGGGTGTTTATACACATACCTATACCTTTTACATAATTCAGTTTCATTTTTTTAGATTGCCTAACATGAAATCTGAATTAGATGTGGCACCACAGATTATGAAAATAATTAAAGGACGGATATATAATTATAAAGGAAGAATATAGTCCTGTAATCCACTTTCACTGGTATTGTAAGATAAATGGTCACGATTGTCAGTATTGTCACTATGGGTAATAAAATAAAATATTACGATCGCGGCGTCTGAAGAACTCGATTGCATCGTTTTGCCTAATTTTAAACCAGCAGTACTTTTACTGCGACAGCGACTTGAAAACCGGACTGAATTTTCCCCCACAGTTTCCCCACACATATTTTTGACGCGCCGACACTGCTACTTATAATTATCTGAACATGCCTTGTCTTACCTGGTTGTTGGGAAAAGTGCCGTCCTTGTCTATCGCGTTCACTTGTGTGACCTTCGTCCCAATGGGCTCTCCTTCTAACACCGTCTCTTGCTCTCGTTCGGTGAAAAGTGGTATTTCGTCGTTCACGTCTTCTAACATGATGTACACCGTCGCTTCCGAAGCCAGTTGTTGAGCACCATTATTCTTTTAAAAAAGGCAAAAAGTAAAGAAATTAATTTCAGCGTCATCTATTTATCCAGTAAATTAGCTTCACAAGGGGTATTAAAATCAAGGGTGACAATTGTATGTAACGCCCTCTATTGAGACGCTGAAGCGTTCGCTAGGAACCTGGACAGGCAGATAGTACTGTACCGTTGTAGTAAACCATATATACGTTAGATGGCGCTGTTGTACAACTCAATAAAATGTATAACCTAATTTTGGTTTTGATTAAGGTCAATTATCATTTTATAAGGGATAATAACATAAAACGATAAATTAACAGGCCTCACCTCGACTCGTATTGTCAAATTATACTCCTTAATGCTCTCATAGTCCAATGGATGATTAACTTTTATATCCGCCCAAGTAAATCCATTATCAGCTCTTTGTTGTAAATAGAATGTATGAAATTTGTTCGTTTGGGCTGTTGATCCGGGCATCAACCGATAGAACACGGTTGGATTGTTTTCTATGCCCGAGCTGAAAACAACAATAGGTTACAGGAGGCTCTTTGGCGATAAACAGTCACGTTCACTGAAAATCTACCGACACATGACATCACGACATCAAATGTTTTCAATGTTGTACGGCAAATCAATGAACCCAAAATTGCGTTCAACTGAATCATTAATGCGTGTCTAGACACGTGATTTTATACAGAATACGGAAGGCTATTTTATTTAAAATTGTATACTCAACTTTTTTTTAATTGAATTTTCTTTTGTGTGCTTTCTACTCAGAATTATGAGTTCTTTCGAATGAAAAACTTGGGGCACATACCCAAAATTTTCATCCATTTTTTATTACTTCCGTTCCGTTACCGTCATATGAAATGTATAAAAAACAGTAACGGAATGGAATAAAAAAGCTTGGAACACATTTTTCTCCTGTCAGGCTCGAAAAAACTTATGATTCTGAGTAGAAACCAAAAAAATCCAAATAAAAAAAAAATTGAGTATAATATTATAATATTATCCTCGTAACGCCCACCATACTAAAATATTTAATAAGTAGTTAAAACCAACCTTACTATGCAGTGAATTGGGTTGAATTTTCTTTTGTACGAAAACTAATGAAACAATAGTTATTTGTGCAACAAGAGAGGAAAGTTGTTTTTTCTTGCGAGTGTTTATTTTGAGTCCCGAGTAAGCGAAAGATTCTATAATTGAATCACGAGCGTAGCGAGTGATTCTAGTGTTAGGAATCTTGAGCGTAGCGAGGCACTCAAAAACACGAGATGTAAAATAACTTTACTCTAGTGTGACACATACAACTTTTCACCTCAGTAGTGAGAACATATTAAAGGTTAAATAAGTTGCCAAAAATTTCATTTTTAGTACAAGCTTTTATTGCCGACTGTACTTTTTTCACAATCGTCATCTACTCTTCGAAAGGATTCTAATGAGCCTGAAACACCACGGGTTTATCTTGTGTATTTTAGGAGTTGCTGTTGCTACCTTCTGACTCCAGCATCAGATCAGATCAGTGGTACCATAATATTGCATTGTAACCGAAATTACATAAGTGTGCTAAATTTCAGCTCAATCGGTTAAATATGTCTGATTCAAAATTAAGTTGCAAGATTCCATCAGGATAAATATTCAAATACACACATCCAGTTAAATAAAATCTTGTAAAAAAATTAACATCAAGTTAACCACATTCATTGTGTTTTATCTGCAACTGCACTGGCTTCATTACTTAATATTTTGTTTAAATATTTTTAATTTTAAAATATGTACATTTCAAAATTATATTATTTGATTAATTTGTGAGGGTCCGAACGTGTTAGTGGTGTTTAAGGAGTCCATTATGTCCTATTATAATAAATAGATACATATAAATACTCAAATACATAGACAACACCCATGACTTAGGACAAATATCTGTGCTCATCACACAAATAAATGGCCTGACTGGGATTCGAACCCGGGACCACCGGCTTCTTAGGCAGGGTCATTACCTACTAGGCCAGACCGGTCGTCAATTATAAAGTTACTTTGTCTCACTCCCTGGAGTGAGGAAAGTAGACATGTTCGAGCTGCTGAGGTGAAAAAGAAATTGTACCATATTTCCCTTTATAAAAGATTTCAATTCCATTCAACTGCACGTTGGTACATTGTAATGCACACTGGGCCTTACGAGGTTAAATAAAATGGCCCAGTAATTTCTTCGCCAACAGCATTCCTTAGTTACTCGTACATTGATGCCGCTATGTATGTTCCACTGCACCTTGGCCTCAGGCTTAACTAAGGGCGTGGCCACATGTCCACGACACGGCGCCGTAAACGTAAAACGACGCGCTATCGCGTCGGAGCGCGGCACGTTATCCACCGTGCGAATACACGTTGCCGCGTCGTGAAAACACACGTTGCGCGTCGTGAAAACACATGTTGCGCGTCGTGCAGATCCACGTTGCCTTGTGTTTTCAAGACGCCGCAACGTATATTCTCCCGGTGAAAAGGTGCGTCGTTTTACGTTTACTGCGTCGTGACGTGGACATGAGGCCACGCTCTAATTCATTACCTTTCTATAAAATTTCACTGATATCACTTGTCAAAAAACTTTAACAGAAATACCTAAATAGTTGGGTAGTCGTAGTATCCTAATACATCATACATTTGCGGCATCAATGTAGTGTGAACGATTTTTCGTTTACTTTTTCTTACGATATAAAATCATGTGTCTAGTCCACATGAATTCACATATAATAATATTTCATAAATGTTTAATGTTCCACATTGAGAAGTTCATTTTTAAATTGTCATTCCGTTGTAACAAATTAATAAATTTGTAATAAATAACACTAAGAAGACTACGGTAATGTTCAATATCATACTTCGTTCGAGAAATTCCTATATTAGGTACAGTCGAAATTATATTTATCGGAGCTGTGCCTCTATTGTCAAGGCGATAATGTGCACGTTCAGATATTTGTGACCATCTCCACTGCTCCGATATATCTAGTGGCGACTGTCCTACCATAATTGAAATACTCGGTAGGGTGATCCTTGTAGACTGGCTTGGACTTGTAGACTCCTTCTAGTATAAAGGCTTGGGCACATAGGCGCGTTTTGTGAACGTGGCGCAGCGGGGCACGACGCTGCCGACCGAATGTGTGCCTTATTTCGTTACATTAGCCACACGGGTGTCGCGCCCCGCTGCGCCACGCTCACAAAACGCGCCTATTTGCCCAGGTCTTAAATATAACAGGTATTTTATGCAGCATAAGTAAAATGTTATGATTATGTTATGAATATTACGATCCAAATCACACGTTCTCTGAACAGTGCATTGCCCGCATTAAAATATACTAAATAGACACTGTTAATTAAGAATTGGTATGAACAAAAATCTTTGGAATATTTAAGTACTAACGGAAGACAAGTTAAAAATGATATTCCCAATAAGATGCTAGATTAAGACTTAATATTATTAGTAAAGTGAGTTAGTAATCGCTTTGATGTAGTCTCAGTTGTAACAGTGTGAGTGTAAAGTGTGTGTTTTAGGACGAACAGATAGACATCAGATGTGAAACTTGCCATCGGCCAACACAGTGATTGATGCACTAGTTAACTAATAATGCGATTGCTGCGATGCGACAGTTATCTAATGGTAGCCCGTGGAACACTTAGTGATGCACATTCACTTTACCATCTCAGAATGACTGGATAAATTTTGAAAATGTTTAGCCAATTGGTATGGTTGCCGCCATTATCTTAAATCACATAATTGATGCACTTTTCTAATTAGAAACGGTTACAGTAAGGCAGTTTTTAAAAACAGTTTTATGTTTTCATACAAATTATAACGATTCAAGATATTGGCCGTGGTTTAGATACTTACGGTTCTACGGGATTCTTCTAAAACGTAATTCGGGTCCCTAGAGTAGTTTCCAAATAGCTATAAAATAAATATGCCTATACTTGGGACTCCTATGTAAAAATCTAGATCAAAAAGCGACTAAGAATTAAACTGTCTAAACGTTTCTATGACACTCACGTTAATTAAATAAAACCAAATGGATTTCGATATTGCAAAGGTTACGACAATAAAGTCTCAAGACTGACTACTGGTTGAAATAATCGAACTAATAAAATGAAAATGAAGATTATAGTTGGATAAGTACTTCTAATTAAACATGAACGTTTGCAAGCAGTAAAGATAATTTAAAATAACTTCTCGATTCCTACTTCAACACTACGAAAATACTACCCAGAACATTTAATCGTTGACATGCTAATAAATTAATCCTTACATTGAAATCTCGTAAAATTAGACAATTTAAAAAGATATGACTTATAATTCCATAATGCAATGGTACGCCAGCCTACATGCAAGATACAATGGACACGGACGTTCGCAATACGTAGGTACCATTATCACCTCTCACCATTTGTTCAAAAATATTTTTGCTCTACTATAAACACCAATATTCAAGGAATCTAACTTGTACCCAAAAATATATTTGAACAAATTTTTATTTCTGTGATCCCGTTCCATGTAAGCAGTGAGCCCTTTAAGTTGCACGCAGGTGAACACGACAAGACCGAGTGAACTCGTGGAGATGCTCAATACATAATTAATCACGGACAATACAGGTAACATCGTCGTCAGATCACCAAGTGAGAGGCAAATAAAACGATAGTTGAAGACGCGCGCAGCGCACAAACATTGAATGCAATTTCAGTTTGGCTCAGAGCGCGACGCCAACCGCGGGTGGCGGGAGCGCAAGCGATGTTTGGGCCGCGGCGCCGCACACTGCGTGCAGGTGACGGGGCTGCGTGCGGTGCCCGTGCCGGAGATGAGGACACGCACCTTGCTTTCACGGACACCACTTTGGCGCCCACGGGCAAGTTCTCTCGAATGTAGATCGGGCCGTACACCGTGTGGTCCCACACGGGGGGATTGTTCGCGCGATCCACTACGTCTATCTGGACCTCCACGGTTCTGGACAAGGGCGGGAAGCCCTTGTCTTGAGCCATAGCCTCCAACTTGTACGTTTCTCGCTATCGGGGAAAGAGTCGATGGAAACAGACAAAACCACGTCGTTAGTAGTGTTAGGGAGTGGAGGAGCGGCGGGCCCGGGAGCCCGCTGCGCCTTATACCAACCTGGCTTTCACACTGGTCACTACGGTACCCACTGTGACATTCTCTTTGATGTGAACGGGGCCATACGTGGTCATGTCCCAGATGGGGGGCTTATTGTTCCTGTCTACCACGTCTAATTCAACGTCCACGTCTGCGGAGGAGGGCGGCTCGCCTCGGTCGGAGGCGCGCACGCGCAGACGGTACCTGTCCCGCTACACAGACACGGGCAGAGGTCAGCGGGGACAAATAAACAGAACACAACTCAAATTTAAACACATAAGTACGAGTCGCTAATAAATTAAAACAATCAAAAATAAATTAAACTATCGTTCTCTTCAGTTAAAAAATTATTGGCTATGAAAGAATCACGTTAGATGATTACCTACTAACAAAAACATACCTACACACATTCATCACACATACATTCGATAAGCCAAATAAAATCAAGATGAAGAAAGTTATAAAAATTTACCACAAGGTTCCTCTCAATCGTCTACTTGCAGATACACATTCGAACTTAATTACAGATCATTCCCGGTAGCCAATATTTAGATGGTGCACGAAAATAATGAGAAACATAATATTTATGATATTTTACAAGATCCTTCTGTACACTAGGGAAAAAGACAAACTGTACAATATAAATAATTACTTTATACAATTAACTAAACTAATATTGAAATGAAAAGAAATAAACAAAAAGCAGGCAAATGCATGCAGCTCTGCATACAAGACATGGCGGAAAGGTCAGTCTGTCATAGCACGGTTTGCGACCTCGTAGTAACGACTACAACGAAACGACACTCATTGAAATGAATATATTATACAAACGATGGACGTTACGGTTGTACTGTACAAATTTTGGTTTCGGAAACGTTGCCCCTTTCACAGAAGGAATAATGTCACAACTGGCCGATGGCCAAACTGCCGATTAGGCAATCTGACCAACATAGTAATCGATTATATATTAACACTGTACAATAAATATGAGTAAGAGTCAGGCGCCCTGTAAAAAATTTGTAATTATCATGATATAAGGGAGGTTATATAGGTGGGATGATATATGATAAATATGAGGCATGAGTGGTCGTCTACTATCCAGTATGACAGTCGAGGCGGCGTCGAACGCCTCCGCGGGTTCACTCCGCTGCAGTAGATATTAGTAACAAAACATGTACGTATAATACAGAAAGGTCGTTAAAAGCGTAAGCTTCCCAAATCAATTAATCGATTACTTACAATAAAATAAACTTCAAATCTAGTCTGTGCGAAATATACAGAAGTGCTCTTACAGAAACTGTACATGTTTTAGAACTAAACATAGGTCAACGTGAAAACATATTTACAGGAGTCTTATCTCTGTTTCAGGTATTGTACACGGGTCAATTCATCGGCAAGAGAGTCGAATGCAAGATAGTGCTGCGGAAATAAACGTTAACGAAGACTTAGTGCGGAGCCGGCGCTGGCGGCAACTGAAACTAATTGTGCTGCAAGAAGAACAAGCCCCGACGGCGCGCAGGCGCCCGGCCCGCGCCGCCCGGCGCTCAATGGACAACTACTCCTCACAGCCAGGATTGACCGCTCTCCACAGCAATTTACAGCAGCAGTAATTTAGAACTATTTACAGTTAATCAACTTAAACTTGTGCCAATTGAATCCTACGGCCTGTAGGTGTAGCACTCATCCACCAAACTTTGTAGTAAAGTTGATCTCATTCATTCGTCTCCATTATCACAAGCTTTTCTTATATCCTAATGTACAATATCGCTAAATACTTACGTCGAGGGGCTTCTTTAGAACAATCCAGCCCGATTCGGGCTGGATTTCAAAATATTCTATATCTCCAGGATTGTACGGTGCGCTCAGAGTGTAAACTATGGCGCCGTTATTGTCGGCATCCTCGTCGGATGCAGAGACCCTCAATATGTTTGTACCTATACTGGCGTCTTGTTTAACATTCTCCACATATTTCTGCAAGATACATAATAAAATAACGATTTTAATCCCTTGAAGTATTTGAGTATAGGGATCCATGCAACATACTGTGTCATCGTGCAATTATTGTGCGTAAGTAAATATTTATCCTACTTACTTGTCTGTCAAATAGGGGTGGGTTATCATTCACATCAGTAATTTCAACGGTGAATGAGCAAACGCCTTCTAGCGAGGGTTCACCTTGATCCGTAGCTTTCACTGTAACTGACACAAATTTACCATCATCGCCTTCTCTGTCGAACACTTTGTTAGTGGATACTTCTCCGGTCTCTTCGTCAACAGTAAACTTAGTGCCCTTTTGGTTAGGTTGCTGCACGATAGAATATTTAACCTGTCCGTTAACTCCTTTGTCTTCATCAGTAGCATGCACTTTTAGTACAGGACTGCCGTTGGGAGCTCCTTCTTCTACCTTGGGGTAATAGGTTGGGCATTCTTTAAATATAGGTTTATTGTCATTGACATCGGTTATGAATACGACTACGACTGCAGTCGAAGTGTGAATCGTAGCATCTCCGTTTACGCAACATGCTCCATCGTCCATCGCCGTCACATTGAGTTCGTATTTATCTCTGTCCAATGAAATAGCTTTGTTATGTAGTCGAATAACTCCAGTAATTTCTTCAATGACGAATTGTCCAGAGCTGGTGCCACCGCCGACGAAGCCGAATCTAACATTATCGCCGTCTTTGTCTGAAGCGACAACCGTGGTAACCAAAGTGTTAGGGCCTGCATTTTCATCTACATTAGGCGTGTAAACTTGTTGAGAGAATTTGGGTTCCTCGTCGTTCTTGTTCTTGGTGTAAACTCGAACCGTGGCTGTGCCGGTTTTGGCCGGTTCGCCTTTATCTTTGGCTGTGACGACAAACTCGTAGTATGCGTTGTTATTATCCGCGTCAAGTTGTTTGTTGTTCGTTATGATGCCATTGGAGTCGACACTGAAGTGATCATCTGAAACGTATATAAAACTCTATTAAAGTGGATTCAGTATTGAAAGAAAAGGAAAGCGCCATCTATTGCAAACAGCGTACATCTGATAAATTATAACACACGAATGGTACTAGATGGCGCACGTAGGTGTTGTTTTCTCGTCTCCACCGCCAAGTGGCGGTGAGGGTTCAATTAAAGATACGAGATCTGAATTTAGTAACGATGGTGACATAAGTTATAGGCATTTTTTTTTTTGTTTAATTGGTCGTACATTTCCCATTCTTTATAAACAACTTACTCATAAACAAGAATGATATAAGAATTAAATAGGCACTTCCTATACAATATATCGTTCCCGCATTGCTGGTTATAGTACCTTAACCAGCCATCTAGTGTTTCACAGTCGAAATAGATCTCAGTTGCATAGAAATTGTTCGCAAACGCCCGCAAAGTAACCACACATGATACTCGACAGATGGCGCTTGTGCACATTAGTACCAAAAATATACATTTAGCGAGCAGTTTGGAGGAACGCGATTTTGTATAGGCATTGTCAATCCGGTAATCCCTCCTTATATCATCCTTGCTCATAAATTCATCATCATCTTCCTCGCGTTGTCCCGGCATTTGCTGCGGCTCATGGGAGCCTAGGGTCCGCTTGGCAACTAATATATTACGAAAGCGACTGACTTTCCAACCCAGAGGGTAAACTAGGCCTTTTTGAGATTAGTCCGGTTTCCTCAGGATGTTTTTCCTTCACCGAAAAACTGGTGAATATCAAATGATATTTCGTACATAAGTTCCGAAAAACTAGTGGTATTCTGCCGTGTGATGCCGGCTGACTAGAATAGCACCACCCCATCTCCTCCCACGAGTGTCGTAAAAGGCGACAAAGGGAAAATCCTAAGGACGGGCAGCAGCGTCCGTGGAAACCCAATTTATAATTATACAGCTACTCAAGCTACTGCAGTCGCCAACCCGCCTGCCAAGTATGGCCTATGTCCAGTGGACTGCATACGGCAGAAATATAATGTATGTATGTAAAAATTGGTACGAGCTGGGGGTTTGAACTTGCGACCTCCATATTGCAAGCCGCACGCTCATACCACCAGGCCACCAGCGCTTGCTCATAAATCAACATGTGTAACTAACCGGATACTAAATATTCGATCTCCGCATTCTTCCCCGAGTCGGCATCCATGGCTTTGACCTTGAGTATGCTGGTGCCCAGCGGTATGTCCTCGTCGACGTTGTGCGCCTGGTAGTCGGGCAGCTCGAACTTCGGCGCGTTGTCGTTCACGTCCGTCACGCGAATTGTCAACTGAAATATTATTATTTATTTATTAAATACACGTGTTTTTTCTTAGTTACTAAAACATTGCCCCACAAAACTCATAAGTGAGTTTGACTGTGGGATCAGCAGTCTCTCTTTAACTATTTTAAGTAGATACATTAATTATAACATTTATAAACCTATATGAGCTTGTTAGATACATAGATAAGTTATGGTAGTGATTATTTAACAACTTTTTGAATAGTGCTTTTTACTTTCATTTCTAATTGTTTTTCGTTTTAAAAAGAAAGCATATTTTAAATAGGGGTTAACACAGTCGCTGTCACCACCTCCAAATATGTATGGAAATATTGGAAATGAACGCATATGTGCGTTGGTGGCAGTGAAACTACACGTAGTACGTAGGTATCTAACGAATAATTTCTAGACCTCTTCTTATTGTAAGTTTGACTTTTATATTATACTGGGTAAAATCAAAATGTTATATTTTCTGAATCTATTCATGATTGATAATGACCAATCTATTCATGATGAGGAATAGATAGTTATTTGTTATACAAGGGGGGCGAAGTTAGTGTTTACCTTCTAGTGATAATAAGACCCTAGCTAGCGAGATTCCAAAATTGAAGCACGTGCATAGCGAGTGATTCAAAGAGTGGAATCTTGAGCATTAGGAGGGTTTCAAAGCACGAGAGGGGAAACACACTTTGATACCGAGTGAAACACATAATTTTTCACCTCACTACCGCGAGGAAAAAAATAACTCTAAAACTTGTAAAATGAAATCACAATTATTGGCATCTATCATTTATCATTCAAAAACATTAAATAAACTAAACATCCAACCAGACATGAAATTACTTTGCACTCTTGTGAATAAAATGCAACTTTACTATCTGTTTTTAAAGAATAAAACAGTTCTTTCCGAGCTAGGGAGGTGAAAATATATTTTTGTTTCACCATTTTGATTTCACCCGTAAGTTAAGCAAAACTTAATATTCACGAAAGTTGTATTCTTAGATTAGATAAGGTATCTAGCTTACCTCAACGGACGTAGAAAACCCCCCAGAATCCTCAGTAGCCGTAACGACTAGTGAGTACACATGCGGCTGCCTCAGGTCCTCAAAGTCCAGCTCCTTAGCCAACTTGACAATGCCGGACGTCGGCCCGATGTTGAAGGTGCCGGCGCCCTGACCTTGTGCCTTCAGCGTGTATCGGATCTCGCGGTCGGCAAACGACTTCGCTTTCACGGAGATAATGCTGAAAATGAATGATTCACGTGGTTAAAATTGTGATTACAAGCTGGGATAGGAAAATTCTGATGGTCTGCGGAAAAAAACTAGAAAGGCCGTACTCTGGGCCGTGAAAGGCAGCTGGACCAAGTCGCGATAGCCGCACGGACGGACGCACCAACGAAGACTACATTATTGTTGAGAAAACGAAAGAGCACATTACAAATTAGATACTGGCGGATGATGCTCAAGATTGTCCGTTTAACCATAAAGGGCTATTTATACAAACTACACGCTAATAAGGGGAGAATATGCAAATATCGGGATCCGATTTGATTCATTTTCATGTTACAAAGTTCACTTAAAAAACTTATACAGTTTTTTGCTAAACATATTGGACAAATTGCCCTTCAAAAATCAAACTAAGTACTAAAAAGTTACTCTTGTACTGAAAACGAAACGTGTTATTGTATTAAATACAATAACCGGAGGAGGAGAATGACTACAATATTAGAAAATACATTGTGAAATTAATTCCTAAATGATTCACTGTCGTGCAATTAATTAAAAACGTAATTAATCAACAAACATGTTAAATAACCTGATATATAAAAGACGCGTTAAAATGATAGTTAGATTTCCGCAATCATATGCGACGATGCAGACTAATTATCACGCTACTGTCTAGTCAGTCGCGTCGCCGCTTGCTCATTGCTAACGACCTTTATTGGGAGCACAAGTCACTTGCTTCAATTAAAACGACGTGATTTCTATATCGTCCACCTCACATGAACCAGATTATGTTGCATATGTTTTTGGTGTTATAATATCCATATATAATAATTTCGTAAATGTACAAATAAGTATAACACACAGCAAAGAAAAAAACGTAGGTATGTCTAATAGTCGCCCATCGTTAAATCGCTAGGCGTCTAAATTAAGTTTTGTTATAAGTAAACTAATACAGTTTTATAAAAATTAGAAACTATATGATCCTTCGAAAAGCTTAGTTTGTATGAACAAGTAACTATTATATATTTCGGTTTTTAGTTAATCAATATCGTTAAAATTAAACATTAATTCAGACTTAATCGAAATAGTCGAATTGGCAAAAGCAAAAAGGTTTGAAAAGAAGGAATTCGCTAATTGTAAATGAAGGTGCATTTCCGAACCAAATTATATTCCTGTATAATGAATAATAAAGCTTAAAAAGCTAATGAACTTTGCTAGGTTTTCTTAAGCAAGAAGCCTTCTGATATTCCATATACATATTTTACATACGTAGCAAAAGATCATGCATATTTTTCTCTTTTTATGTACAATCTCTTTTCAATTTAAAACAATGCTACAAATCTTCATTCGTAAAATTTTACATACTAGTATGATTTATGAAATATCGGATCAAAGTGCAAAAGGAAACATTCGTTACATACACAAAGTCACATTATACAAAGTTACAATATTGTATTTTACCAGCGAGTGTTCGACCGCGCGACCACAGGAGACGTAAAACAGGGCGAAAACTAGTATTACTGTGTTAGTTCATTTAGACGTCACCGTAATCGTCAATAGATCGATCACCTACTCGGAACGCTTTATTCTGGCGCAACATAACCTACTCATGTTTTTTTTTATGACAAAGGTGGCAAACGAGCAGACGGATTGCCTGTTGGTAAGCAATTACCGTCGCCCATGGGCACTCGCAACACCAAGGGAGTCACAAGCGCGTTGCCGACCTATAAGTGGGTTGGAGCTCTGGGAACCTTATTCACCATCAGGAACACAACACTACATACCTGAATGGTAGCAGTGCTATGGCTGTGGTTTTCTGTAAGGAGGAGGTACTTCCCCAGTTGGGCTTCTCCAGATTCAAGCGTGATGGTACTTCGCTGTACCCTACCTCTCATTGTTGGACGTAGTTTAAGGACATACCCGGGTCCAAAAAGCGTAAGAGCGTAACACTTTCACAACCAAGAACCCGCCTGTCGGGCACACCGCTCGTGCCTACGTAGCTGATAACGTGAGAAAACCCGTATGTAGCGAAAATGTCGTAGCGCGGTTTCTAAAGTGGCAATATCAGGTTATGGTTCCAGTTTTTAACAATTATGCAAAGCCTTTTTTCATTCTATTTACATTATGGTAATATATGTTTCATTTTATTACGGGATAGAGTCAGAAAAAGGCGTTCGTCCGTTTAAATAACGTATTACGAATAAGATATTTTTAATGAAGTAACAAGCACCAACAATTTGGACTATAGTTGAAAGATCTGAGTTTACGGTACTAGTTTTTTCAAAAAGAACTTACTCGGAATCCTTCTTTTGGTTTTCGGCGATCTCGGCCTCGTAGCTGGGCAGGTAAAACTGCGGGGCGCGCTTGCCGCCCACGATACTCAGGCGCTCCTCCGGCGTGGACTGGAAGCGGCGCTCGTCTACACGGCCACTCTGAAATTCATACAACATTTTTTTACTACCCTACAAAAAAAATTACAATGCGATCCCGGACAACTTAAAAGTACTACCTTTAAATCAATTTAAAAGTAAACTTCATCTATGGCTAAAAGAAAAAATGTATTACTCAGTAGATGCCCTCTTCAAAGCACTAACACATAACTCACTTTACATGCTACTATGTGGCAAAATATGTGATTGTACTGGAATTATTACCTATATTGTTATCAATTGTTACCATATCTTATGTAAATAAAGAATTTGACTTTGAGTGTCCCACTGCTAGGCAAAGGCCTCCCCCTCTTTCGCGCCATTTGTTCCTATCCAATGCACTCTCTCGCCACTCTTTAAAAAATGTAAGGTTCTGTGTGACCCATTCAGTTGCTAGTTTCGTCCAGCGCTCTGGATTCATTCATAAAACATACATCATTGAAAGAAACATTAGCTATGTTGAAATAATTTTCTATACAACGATGACTACCTGCAACTTTATTGGCGATCGGTATGGTTGTAGTCAAAAAAGTAAGCGCGTCAATTGGAATAAAACAAACTAATGAATATGAACTAAGTAGGTTAATTATTCATACAAGTGTTACTGATTATAACAGACAGACTTATACCGATTTATTCATGGAGTTCTTATACCGCCGCATAAAATTACCGACTTTAAACACCTAATATGGCATTATCTTCAATCATGAACAAATTAAATAAAATGTGCAGAATTCAACCGCTGTAAATTATATGCCATGATATAAGCTACAAGGACATAAAGTTTAATTAAACAATATCTCGTAAAAGGAAAACATGTGTAGACGTAAGTATCTAACATAGAATTTTAAACTCGTGCCACGAGTCAGAGAAAAACATGGACACATCATAAAAGTTGTACGTGTTACTGTTCATTTTCAACTCTGTTTCCGGCAACAACGCACATTATTAAAAGTAAAATCCCGGTTTAACGTCAGAAGCTAAATTAGATAAGGGAACAACAGGAAAACCAGGTAAATGGGAGAATTTGAATGGGACAGATTGCAATAAACAGCAAAATCATGATGGGGTATAACAAGTCATTTTTAATTACAATAATAGTTTCGACGGGTGCCCCCTGCCGGTAAGTCGCCTGAGGGACGTTTGCAACTGCAGGGGTGAAAAATAAGTATCTCCTTTACACAACCCCTCACATATGACATATCGTATTAGGACGAAATATTTTTGCTGCATCGTATTTATCGCTATTATTGGAAATATAAAATGTAACTTTTATTCGCAGGTTGCAATCGAAAATTATAAAAAGAAAGCTCTCCGTGAAACTATGCAGAGTCCAATACATTTGATATTTATTCAACGGAATGTTTTTGGCTGGTTGGAATGTTTGTAAATGCTACGGCGGCGTAGAGCGCGTAGCGAGAGCGCGTACTTCGCCAGGCAAGGCTACCAACATAATCAACCGTACACACGGCAAAAGTACATACTTGAACTGTGCATGAAATATTGGAAAAAATATTTTAAAAAGTTACCTATTTTATTTTTAACGCTATAATAATTTGATACAGATGTATTTTCAATATGATTCTCTTTTCTCGCGTTTAATATAGGTACTGTAGTAGCAAAAATTGCTAAGCGGAGAGGTGTTCAAAATGAACTTTACATGACTTTATAGTTAAGAGTATAAGGGCGTGTCAACATCATTTTGAACACCTGGTTCGCTTAGCAACTTCTGTTGCTGACTGTACATATTATATAAAAGATCGTATTTTTAATTTTAGTCACGTCGATTTTCTATTGTGTTCAAAGTGACTTCTAAAAAAATTGTGATATAATATCGACCAATGTGACATTGACGACTTTGATGTTCGAAATCAAACATTAGCTTCTTGATTATTAATATAATGAACATGAAATATATAAAAAAATATAATCTGAACAAGGCAAACGTCCTTCGTGACAGGTCTACACAAAATTAACAGCACTTCGTACTTAAGTTCAAATACCCATGTAAAAGCCGAAACAAATTTATTTAACAATATTCTTATTCCGACTGAAAAGATTTCGTGGTTTTCGGATCGTATTACGTAAGTACCTACTTCGCTCAGTCGAATTGTAATGGCATTCCCCTTCCAATCAATCAGAACTTTTCGAACCCCGCCTTTACCTTCCCTGTACAAGCGTCTAATGGGGTTAACACAACTGAAAGAATAGGGTTGCCAATATTGTTTCTTGTCGGTACATTACCTGATCTTCGGCCTTCACGTATAACACGTATTCCATGTCCAACTGGAACGGATCAGTGCCTCTAGTTCGTACGACGCCCGAGCGCTCGTCCACTTCGAATCTGCCGCCGGTCCGGTCTCGCACTATGAAGTAATGGATGTTGTGGTCGGTGTCGGGATCTCTGGCCTGCAGCGTGAAGACAGGAGTGTTGGGCGCCGCGTTGAGCTGCACCACCGTCTGCATCGGCAACGGCCGGTTGATGAAGTAAGGAGGCTCGTCGTTCACATCCTTCACGTGGATGATTACACGCTGATTGTCCGTATCTGAAAACATTACACAACCCTTAAAGTATACAGCGAAGTATAAGATTAAACTCACAGGAGTATATTTACATTAAAGTTAAACATCCCTTATTTTACAGGTTTCATTAAGTTTATGTTGTCTTTGTTCAATTAAACTCAACATAGATTTGAGCAGTGCATTAGACTTCGAGTATGGAGCACGGGAAGTTTATATTAACAGAAAATTACGACTTCGCTTGTGGAAGCTCAGAGCAAACGAACAAAAGGCTTAACGAAACCTAAAAGCGTTTGAAGCGTTAGAGAAACTCTATACAAAAATTTTAGTAAGCGCAGAATAAATAGCCGGGAGTCATGTTAAAGAGCGCATTCCGGGCGAAAAGGACACTATGTAAATGTTCTCTTTGTCTGTCGTATTGTCGGCACAACGCTTAGAGGTATCATTCCAAATGTTTACTCAACATGTGCAAAAAGAAGGCGTATGAAAACCAATATAAAAACGCTCACTGATTACGTATAGTGGTCACGAAGCGTTAAGATAAAATAACTGGTCCGCCCGGGAAATCCGAGCACGCGAAGTTAATAGGAATAACTACACGGCCTGTATACATAGCCTTGATACTTTTGCTTATCGCGGCCAAATGCCCGGACTGAATGCTTAGGCGTCGTTACGTTTGGAATTAATGTGATTTTTTTATACGAAGCGGAAAGGGCGCAGAATGTCTGTGGTCACAATTTGTCTCCGGGCATGTGTGCGTGAAACCTATTTATTTTTTATGCAAAACACAAAGAAAAGTTACAAATATAATTAAAAAGGACAACAAAATTATTTCTTATTTACAATACTAATTATTTTAATTATTGTAAGTACTTACATTTTAACGACACTGCAGGATTGCGTGAAAGAAAATACACCATACTTTAGTTAATAATGTTAGTAATAAAATATATACCACACCATATAAAACACACAAAACTTAAAATTATGACAATGTTTGTTGCATTCGTTATTTAAGCCGTTATTGCAGGTGACTGTACAGTTAGCGGCAACTAGTAGGCAGCATTGAAAGCAGTCAAATAGTTCGATACACCATATAAATTCTATGGTGTACCAAACTTTATGAATACTTTGAATACTACCAACTCTATGTATGAAGCTGACATGACATTAGAGGAATCGCCACATAGAAGTCCTAGTCTATCGTAAACATGTTACTAGCATATTTGAAAAAAAATCTCATGGCGTAAAACTTTGAATGTCTTACGGACATTCTTAGCAGCTCAAAGGCTTTCATTAATATAAATCAAATCTGCCCGAGCTTATATTTCCAATACAAATGTTCTTGTTTACACTCGCACGATTGAAAATCCCCAAAAGCACTTACGTATGAAACTTACATCACAGGTTTTGTGGCCACAGGATACAAATAACGCTATTATCAAACATTGCGTCTAATATCCTGATCCTGAATTAGAGATGCTTTTCAAGCTTAGGCGAACATTTGCGTCAAAGTTCCAGTAAACATCAGAACCGTGGTTAAGCATAGTTGATATACATTTCGAGACTATATTATACTAGCTAGCTATCTCCTACTCGGCCGGTAAGCGTGGAGAATAAAAATTCTGGTGTCCTTTTTGTCCGTTGGGATTTCGGTAAATCCGCAATATAAATC
This sequence comes from Grapholita molesta, assembly GCA_022674325.2. Lineage (NCBI taxonomy): Eukaryota > Metazoa > Arthropoda > Insecta > Lepidoptera > Tortricidae > Grapholita > Grapholita molesta. The sequence goes on along the minus strand of CP053124.2, from coordinate 11,573,663 downwards.
CGGCGTTTGGTGTAATCCTATTCGGCTCCCGTTTCGTGCCTAGTTTAGTTTCACACTACTCAAGTACATTGAACCCTAGAGTTAACCTCACTGACTTGTATGTAATCAAGGGGTAGATTAACCAAATGATGTTTCTTTTTATTGGATAACAGGCGATACTGGATATCACAAGTAGAATGCTTGAATCATACTCTTATCAAGAAATGGAAAGAGGCGAAGAGATAAGTGTATATTTAAAACCTAACGTGGATAATGTAATCACTGGAAACGAATAAGAAAACACTACGGCAATTATTATAGCTCCAATACCGTGATACAATTAACTCCATCGACCGTCGATATTCGAACGGGGCAATTTTCAGCGGCGCAGATCAATTTGTGAATCAGCAGTTTTTAACAGAAAATTATTTTCATGTTTACAAGTTTATATTGTACTGATCAGACAAATCTATATTGTATAACGCTGACTAGGATTTCTTAGATAAGTAATGATAAAAAATGCAATAATCTTTATTCCAAATATTAATCTCTACTGAAACATAACTATCTCACTAAAATAAATTGATATAAAAGTAAATGAAAAAACAAAAGCTAACCAAACCATAACTCTACTAGGCATGTTTAATTCATTTGTTAAGAGATTTATTACAATACAAAAACTAGCTACATAATTCACATGGCTTCTTTGACAACAGAGGCGAATGGCCGTCTGGGGGTGCAACGTACATTACGGAGTTATAGAAAACTGGACGGTAGCCAAAAGTACAACGTATGTATATGTACAAGTTGTATATGGTAGTTGCTCTACGGTTTTGTTCGTCCAAGCGGACTTAAATCTGAACTGCATTTATTTATTACACATCCAATAACGCCTCCTTGTCGATTGTTTAATACTGTGTTGCTTACGATGCTTCAATATGAGTTGCAGTTTGATCAAAGAAAGTTGGTTATACACTACTTTATTAAAATGCGTGCCTCCAAGCAAGCGTTAATACATACATATGTATGTTATCTGTAACATTTATCTAAATGAAATGTAACGAAAGGAAATACGAATGTACCTACGTGTTTACTGATTATTGACGCTGCTCGATTTGTGCCTTTATATGCGTTGGCTATTAATGACTTACTTTATCTCTACTTCTTACCAAAGCTCATAAAACATGTAAGTCTATGTATATGTATGTTTTAGTACCATAAAAATAAAATTATGATTATTCTTTTTCCTACTTCTGATACGTATTTAATCCAATAAAACAATTCACAATTCTCGATTTCTTAAAGAAATCCCGAAGGACTAACAGTTCAACCAGCAGCTCCCCAACCCCACGTTTTCCTCGATTGGCAGAACGCCAGTACCCATTGATAATATCTGCTCCGGCAAAGAGAAAAACCTTCTCCGCATCGAAATTATCAATCTTATTTATTTCCAATTACTTATATCTCATATGTATGGATATGGGATTACGTTTCATATTTCAAGCTACGTTTCGACAAACTGAGGTACGAGGAGAGGCCAAGGTTAAAAGGACCGACCTAATGTTATCTCTTTGACATATGTTATTTGTGTTATTATAAGAGAAAAATGTGTTTTAAACCAATTTTTACCATCAAGCCTCAATAATCAAAGAACTACCCGACAAACCCTTCAACAGCCCTAAATGATAGGTTAAAAGATTCTTCGTCGGAACAAGAGCATTTATCATAAGATAATCGCAAAGGCAATAAGTATTAAAAAAGAAATTCAGCGTAGGTAACCTGTATTGTAATGCCATTATAAAAGTTTGTTCTAACATAAATAAACCAATAAATGTGAGACGCGCTTAAATACTCACTGCTTTTTAATGTGTTTTCTATTAATACATTTCTTAATAGTGTTGATAAGTTTCAAGACTCAAGTACATTTTATCCATTAGTCATTACTATTTAGTATTAAATAATTTTGCATACACAAATTGAATTAAAACTTTTAAACAAATGTTTCGAATCGAATTTAAATCATAATAGAATATGACGAGAATGTCATTTGCATAAATTTCAATTTCTCACGTGACAATACGCTTAATTATCAAGAGCAGTGACAGTCGGATCCCGTGAAATACGGCAGGTTTTAATATGGTAGCGTGCAGAGCAAAGTTCAGTTCATTCCACCTGTGGGGGTGATATTCCGACGTTACGAGTAGGCGAATCGAACGATAGTGAGGCAGAACAGTGTAAATGCGAACTCTGGTAGCGTATAGATAATACGGACCTCGAGGTCATAGTCACGCCGGCACGCTAGAGCGTACTCGCCGGCAATTGTTTCGAGATAGGAACATAGCCTGGCTAGGGAGATTCCTCATCCCACATATGGACCGCGGGGGGTATTCTCCAATCGGAGGGAAGCAGATCGTAGGCGCACGACGCATGCGTACTCTCCTTCCTCGTGCTTCCCTCGTGGTCGCTCTTTGCGTGGCGACTAAAGCAATCAGTTTATACGCCGACGGCTTTTATGCATAATATATGAAAGGTGTTTCATATATAAGCGGGAGAGAAAATGTGACGGTTGAGTGTGTTAAGTTGGCAGGATAAACCAATTTTTATTAAGTTATACGTCAACTGTTTGGAAAATATGTTATTTGCTCTTTCTCTAACTAAACAACAATTCGCTATATTTTGATCGCCGTCCTAATTTAGAAATAAAACACAGCTGTCTGTACTACTACATATACTTTTTTAATATTTTTGTTTAGGAGCCTTTGTCTAATATAAGTATATCGGTATCATAAACTAAGTCCAGTAGTAAAGTGTTTTACCTGTACTTGTGTGTTGGTAAATGTTTGATATGTTAGTTAATTGATGAATAAATAAGTGAAGATTTTTTCGTTTTGAATCATTTAAATAGTTTTAGAAACAACATTTGCATTCGTTTCCTACAATATATTTATATGTTAAGTTTAAATTTTCTAATTCAACAATGCTAACAATAGCCACAATCCTTCTCAAATAAAACACAATTGAATGAAATGAACGACAAATTGTCTCTGTCAGAATTGTGGGATGGATTGGTCTGCATGCTCTTCGTAATCGTAAGCACAGATGTGAACACAAAATGACAATGAGGGAAGAAATAAATAAAAACCAGCCAAAAGCATGTCGGGTTATCCTCAGTGTATCTAGTTTAGGTTCCGTAGTTGCACTTTCATAATTGATTTTCATAGTTTTTGCACTTGTGGTTCAAAAGTTAGAGAGGGAGGGACATATTTTATATAACTTCCAGAGTGATGATTTCTGAAAATATTCAATTGATCAAAAAATATCTAAGGCAAACCCCAATTCTTTATAAATACCTATCTAACGACACTGCACACTAGGGTGATTCATTTTTCCAAAAGTTTGATTTTCATGTGACTTTGATTTTCCCCTGGGTCTCACTGGTACAAAAGATAAATAAACCAAATTTCAGGAAGATTGAAGAATATTTAGAGGTTGCACATGTCGACCACTTTCATCTCACACTGGTGAAAACACGAATCTGTCTTAATATTTTTGTTTTTTTTTTTAAGTGCGATTTCTGATTGTTCACATATGAATAAAACAATTGTAATTTAAAATGAGAACTAGAGGTATTTGGTTATCAGAAAAATTGCCTATTTGGGGTTTTTTTACGAACTCGCCTTCCTTCAAAAGAACAAGTGCTCTTAGTGTTTATTCTTCATCACAAGGACAACAACGAAAAACTTTCAGAAGCAGATACATCCACCAGTGCCACAAACAGAAGCCAAATGGTTAAGAAAATGAAGATTCAATTAACAAAATGTATGATTTTTAGTATTACACTGAGATAGTAAGCTGCTGCCTTCCGTTGCTCAAGGAAATGACTTTGGAAGATAGAGTTGCAATCATAGTAACCGGAAAAGATTTCGAAAACTTACTTGGGTTACTTGTTGTCCTTAAATTTACAGGTGAACGTATGTCTGATGCAGTTGTCAAAGAAATAGACCAAGATAAAATCATCGAATATCATTTAATACAACATAGTCAAACACAGGTTTAATTCAGGGAACTTGCATAAAATGCATAAGAATCGAAATATTATTAAATCGAACACGTTGTGGTTGGCATGTCGCCATCACACGAACTAATATTGAAAGGAGTGTTTGAAGAGTGTTGTAAATGTGGTCACCGACTAGTGGTCCTAATATTCAGATAGACCGGAAGTTCCAAAGTCTGTGGAATATACTGGACAAGAAGTCGTATACGACAATGCTAGATGAAGAGACTCCCGATTCCTTCAGCTTTTGACCATTTACCTCGACGCCAACCTGCACTAGTGCTCTCGCAGTTGGCAAAAGGCACCTTTGGTATTTGTCAGAAACAAACGATTAGAGAGTTAAAACCTAACTTTTGAAAGAAAAGACCTGAGAGTGAGATCATTACTATCAAAACAAAGACTTCTCTTCTTTGAGTCTTTTGAATTGTTTGGGGTTCACGATGTGACTGAATACTGTGGTGACTCTCTGAAAGCTATGTAGATGCTGTTCAGGTAGTCAATAATGCAGCAGAAAGAGGTATCGCGTTGATTAAAAAGTTTAAGGAATCAGTTTGAGGTGAAACACAAAAACAATTTTTGTTGAAAGTCTTCGAACATCACAGAAAAAATGGGCCTTAGCGAACAAAATAATGCACTGCGTCGTACAAAGTGAATTAATATAAGAACTTAACATTTAATTACAATGTTATTTAATTATTATTTATATTTCAGTTGTATTTTAAACACGTAATTTGTAATTTATGGAGTTAATAAAGTTAAAAGTACAAATATCGTCATTTTTCTTTACTTTTTCGTAAGTGACCAATGTGTGCAACCACTAAATGTAATCCAATCTTCTTGAAATTTGGCATAAATATTGCTTATATCACTGAGACACGAGAGCCGAGCAAAGTCTGTAAAAATATATAACTTTTTTTTTTGCCTAACAAAATGAAACACCCTACTGCACACTGTAGGGTTGAACCGAGTAATGTTTTTTTTTACCACTTTGTTCGCGTTATTAATTTACATATTCGATTCATACCAAACAGCTTTCTAGGAGTAACGGTTTCTGAGCAAAGCCGAGCACAGACAGATACGGCGAAACTATAGTTAACTACGGAACCCTAAAAAGAAGCTGGCTAGAAACCAATAGGCACAAATGGCATAATTCTTTAAATTACTTTTCATTTAGATATTGATGCCAATAGGCCCGGGCCCGAACTAATGAAACTTGAAACATGCGCAAACTTTGTCAAGGACTGATTGATCAATCAAAATTAGAATTTGTGTAGGTACATTGACATGATTAATGGGGAAATAATGCCTGTTGCAAATAATTCACAAAGTAATAAGAAATGATTAGGAAATTTAAATTTAACCTATAGATTCAAAGTAAAATTCTAGCCTTAAGATTTAATGCGTTAAGGTCGAACATACTACTTCGTTCTAATTTATAAACGAAGAACATTATAGCGAAAATCATAATTTAGATCACGTGAGTCGCTTAGTATCAAACCTACGAGTATAAGCTGGTAATTATGTCTAGATTAGAAACTACAATTCCAATAAATAAGTTAGTAACCTAGCACGCTCATATAAAATAATTGACTCTTGATAATCAAATATTAAATGAAAGCTAAACAAGATCTAAATCTGACTTTATCGATCGCGGCCTGTCTGGCTGGGCGGCACCAAATTGAACAGGGGCAATTTATTGCTAGCGTTAACGATATCACAGTATGAGTAGTAGCCCGGACTTTAACGAACATAAATTATCAAGACAAAACTTAGTTAAAACGGCTTGCGCGACGGTTTTGATTAAGCCTAGCTATACCGCTTCCATTAATATTTTAAGCTGATGTCATATTTATCTACCACACACGTCCACCACTGAACATAATCCTCCCCAGTCGCAGCAGCCTCCGACTACCGCGACAACCCGTACGCGGGCATTCGTCGATCTAGTCTAGTTATTCTAGTTTATGGATGTCAGACACGCCACTTCCTTGTCCCAACGACCATAGACTCCGGCTATGTGTCCAGTCTAGCCAATTGCCACTTTAATTGTGCAATCATGCGAGCTATATCGGCTACTTTATATCTTCTACGAATGTTCTCTAATTCTCTAATCAAACAGATTTTTTACGAAGCTTTTAAGAACTATTTCGTGTTATGCCACATTGTGTTAAGTAATATGTATATCTAAAAATTCTTATACTGTGACACATACATTTGTATATCACAAAACGCTAAGTAAAGACGTAATTTTCTCATCTCACTTGGCGTTTCGTGTCCCAATCAAACTTAGGTCGGGCTTTGCATTAGTTCAAATCAGTAACATATTGCTCAAGCTATCGGAATCAGTCCTCAATAAACTGAACTAAATGGAGCACCTATCCAATAAAATGAAACTAGTTTGAATTCGTTGATCAATGTTCCGCTCCTCGCCGCGCCGTCTTATTCTGCATTACGTAGCCTGCACTCGCTCTACCAATTTCAAGACCCATAAATTTAGCAGAATTCGAATTAGACGCCTGCAGCATAATGTAATATAGAAGTTTGAATTATTTTACTGCTACTTAGTTCCATGTATGTTTTAGTATATTTATTATGCATATTGCATTTTTTTTGCGTCAGTATCAAAGCCCTAATGGCTTAAGCCTTTGATGGGAGATGACAGGGCACCAACATCAATGATAACTATTTACTAAAAGCTCATGACGATTCCTCTAAAGCAATTTGTTCTTAATACCACTTCTTATTTATACAAACTTATCGGTGTCATTGGTGAGAAGCAGAACACTTTTAATTACCTGAAAATAAAAAGGAATTTTGTTATTTATTGTAACGAGTAAGTAAATTGTACAGGTATAACACTATTAGTAAGTATAGTATTACTATTACTAGTAAAACTATTAGTAGTAAAATAAACGTAATGTTTTTTTGCCAGAACAAAAAATACAAAATACACAATATAATAACAAGATTAAGAACTATATTGCAAGAATTGTGCAGTGAAATGGTTCGCCAATCAACGACAATGCTGCTGGTGGTGGTAGTTTCAACCACGAACTTATTAATTCTTCTAACTCTTATTAGAATAAGCTAAACTTCCTAGTGTTCGACTTCCGAATGACCAATAATAGTGGAGCTGTCATTTTCATTGCTAATAATGATGAATTGGAAGATGATATATAGTAGGATAGCGTCGAGACCCGGACGTTTACGTAAGTTGTTTCCATGTATGTTTAGTATAAAATCGTCACAGTAATTTCATGTAAGTTATTATTACGAAATAGGTCACACGCGCACAGTGTAGCATAACTACTATTCTCGGGAGATTCTCTGTCCCAACTCAGTTTGCAAATTAATAAATTATGTGGTCCATGTAATCCGGCAAACGGGGATACACTACATTTAATAAGGAATCCTACGCTTTGGCTCAGGGACATGTGACAAAGTTGTAAACAATATCAACTAACAATTACTTTACACTACACGAGCCACAGCGAAATGGGTTGTACAGACGTATTTACAATTTAAAACTTTTTGGCGACTACACGTGTTCCCGTTTTCTGTTTCGACAGCTATTAATAATTATCTAGTTTTAAATGTGTTTATTGAAGTATTGTTCAATCCTGTTGCTGAAAGTTAATAACTTTTCACTTTATTATTTTCAATATAATTATTAAACTTTTGACACCCACGGCTTTACTGGAATGTCTGAAGGTTAATTTCAAGCTGAAAGCGTTGGTCGCTAGTCTTAAGAGCATAAAACTAAATATCTACATGCTTGGTATTGAACTTTGAATCAGTTCTTAAAATAGAGTATTTCAAACCCGATAAATTGATATAATATTGAATTGAAGTAACAATCTTCCGTAATTCACATATAGTTCTAAATTCAAAATCCCATTTACTCGACTTATCGGGTTTGACCACCCAACCCTCGATTTGTTAAGGAGAATCAGAAGAAATGATTAATTATTTCGACAGTTCGAATGGGGACAGTTTAGCGTTCCTGTTAGTTTTACGTGATTATTATGACGATTATTAGTACATTACGGGGTTCAGCACAAAATTGCGCATTGCACGGTCAGTGAACGAGAACATTGTGGTGCGAGTTATTTGTTACCCGATTATTATGGAGCGCGCATACCGGAGCAGAAACATGGCGACTAAAATTAGAGTCCGCGCTAGTGACATTAATTAATACTAAACCGCTCTACTACCCGCGAAATAAGGAAGCCGAAATATTTACCGATGTGTTAATGTTGTGGAAACGCGAATTATTATGTAGCGTTAATAGCGCGCTTACTAATCTGGTTTGAATCCTGATCAAGGCAAGTTATATGTAATATTTGTTTTCTCAAACATGCACTGCAATATTGACATTATATTCCTAGTTCCAAATAATAGGCTGCGAAGTATATCGTTGCAGGTTTGGCTAGACGCGAGTCACGAGAGGTCGTTAAGGTTATCATTGCCGGCCTAGGCCATGTTCCACATAAATTTGTGACACAGCATCATGAAGATTAGTAATAAAAAAAATGTTGGTCACATTTTCTGGTTGGTTCTATTCGTATCAAAAACAATAATCAATTTTAGTAAGTTATGGACTTTTATTAGGCACACGTTTTTCTTAAAAATAACACTGATTTCTTGGAGTTTTTTTATAAAGATTGTATTGCAAGTTTGAGAAAAGCACTATACACACCTCGGCGTGCAAAGGTGTTGCCGACCTCCTAATAATGACATACTCGGCCGGCAACCCCTTGTTCCCGACCACTGTAGTAATGTACAATTTATTTGCATGTACGAGTATACGAACGTCTATAAGCACCCAAACTACAAGCTTTGGTTGGGTTTGACTACGTCGATGTATGTGTAAAACCACAAAAAACACCATTTTACTTGTATCTACTAGGAAGGTTGGCTATAGATAGGCTGATGCTACGAGCGTCCACTGCTGGACACTGGCCTCTTCCGTATATTACCAAGGTAGCTATCTCTGAGCACGGTGGGTCTAATTCTTTAATCTCTAAACTTTGATTGATATAATGGGACGCACTGTCCTTTTTCTATGGTTTCTAGACGTAGTTTAGGGAATACCCGGGGTCCATTATTTTATTTGTAATGGTATACTGTCAGTAGGTATCACATACTCAACGTATACTAATAAATATATAGGTACAGTCAGCAGCAAAAGTGTCTGAGCGGGTGAAGCGTTGAAAATTACCTATTACGCGCCTTATTCTCTTGACAATAGAGATGTGTTGACCTCATTTTGAGCACCTCAACCACTTAGCCACTGCTGCTGCTGACTGTGCAGCACAAAATCTAACCATCATCGCGATCTCTATCTACCCTTATGTTAGAATATTTAATGACCTGGTAATTATCTATTGTCATAAAAATGACGTATTGCAATCGATTAACGAAAACAAACTATTGCGTGTCTTAGTCAATTTGCCGGGTCATTTGGAGCGGTAGTGTAGCCCTCGATACCATAGATTAACTAACTAGGAATCCTTACTCACTTATGCCCTTTCGTACGTCCTGGTCGATTACGGGCCCTCCATAATAAGGCAATTAAATAGTCAGTGCGGGGCTTCATTAGGCCGATACGGGCTTCCAGCACCTTCGAAACTATCAATTTAGCTACTAAAGCTAATACATTGACCAAATTACCTCTTTGACAGATGGCGAATATACTTTACGGGACTTCAACTTCAATCAGAACAGGGCTCTGTACCCTTAGGTATATAGGTTTGAAATGAGTCTCTGCATCAAGTCGAACTATTGATTAAATAAACGCACGTGAACCGTGTGTGTGATGACCCCATAAATTTTACTAGTTTTTCGTTTTAGGTTGGCGATATCAGTTCCAATTTACGTAGTAATTTATAATTTTTAACCTCTGTCTTCACAAATTAGTTATATGATGCTCATTGGCAACAATTACAACATAATAATATTTTAATTATTTTGATGTCATAATAATAAACGAAAACATTTTTATAGATACTCGAGTGGAATTCTGGAATTCAGGAACCCACATCACAGATGCAATAAAGCACTGTGTACTTTCCTTCCTTATAATCTGTATATTGCAAATATATAGCAAGCCTTGGGTTTCGCAGGCAATAGCAGTCTAAAATTACAAGCTCCTGCGGTTTAATTTACGTGTAAAACAAACCTCAACCTCAAACCGTTATATAACGTTTTACAGAGTTTTCGGACGTTCGGTCACAAATTGGATATATGGAACACTTTTTAAACGTAAAATTGCTGTGAAAAGCTGTGGAAGCAAGTTTAGTGGTAAAAGCTGCCTAATTTCCCGGAGCAAGCGCCCGAGGCACGCTGAAGGGCGGAGCGGCACACAATGAAATCTCGTCTAACTGAAAAGACGTGCAGTTGACAGTTTTGCCGATGCCGACTCCATCCTACTACACAGAACGGGCGAAACTGGTGGAATCATTAATCATAATCTATGATCAACGTCGGAAATTTTCAATCAAATTGCATAACTAAGCAGTTTCCCAGTTATACAGTGAACGTTTCAGAAGGGAATCCTCATAATTTCATTTTGTGGACGAGCTTCGGTTTCGAAATCAGTTTGCAGCCAGACCGAAGTAAATTTGACTATATAATCTGGCTTTTAATTCAGTGGAGTGGTTACTGATAGCGATTCATTCCATGATCCTTATTTCTAGTCTTTTATTCGCAAGATTTTGTTTATATATTTTACATACACGGATTTATATCGGTTCTAACGCTATGCACACAATGTTCCATGTACTTTTATGGTATTCTGATATGTTTAGCTCAGCAGAAGACTTTACTACATTATTATCAGAAGTTTTTACAATCGAAGTGCAAACAGTTTTCAGTTTCTTCTTGTAATTGTCTTAACTAGAGGTACAGGCAAGGGCATTGATATGCATACACCCATACATATTGGTTATAAAAGCCGCGCGAAATTTTGATTGAGAAATGTAAAAATATTTTCTAAATGTAACTTTGTAATAATCGCAGTTACTTAGATAAGCACTTATAAGACCAAAAATAACTTCAAATAGGTGACTATTTACCTATACCCCACGCAAACATAAGGGCTCCCATCAAGTCTCGAACAATAAGTCAAGCCTACGCACGTCACTTCAAACAAAACCCCCAACTGGTACAAATTATTTACACAAGTGATCTCCTCACAATACATGATTATCATGTTATGACACTTATGACACTTAGCTCTGCATCGATTTTAGGGGTTTGATTTGTAGGTAAATCAAATTGTTTATACTTTTCAACTAAACTGCCCACCATATGTTCTAGGATTTAAATAAAAAAGGCTGGTAAAATCCATTAAAAATGTATATCAATTTATAAATTTAAATCAAGGGCAAGTAAAATACACTGTACCCTAAATAGCATTTTCATTTTTAGAAAAAGCACCGTTTGTTTATTGTATGTATTTGTGGTTTATATTTGTTATGACAATTAAAACTACCATTCGAGCTAAACACAAATCGGATTTTTTTCTTCATATCAATAAACCGATGAATCACCTTATTTCATCGATCACAATTTCAGAAACCTACTATAAATCTCGCTATCAGTAACAGCTCGTTAATAGTATTTCGCCCAATTAATAATCTTTCTATCATACGTAGGCCCCACATAGATCAGTTACAGATAGGTGCTCAGGGACAAGGTTGTTACCTAGCATTCACCTTTACTCAATAGTCAGGCAGATACGTCTATGACAAAAACCGCATTAACTATGTACTGAGCAAGTAAAATTCCCGTCAAGTGTGATTAAACGAACTCAGAAAGGGTATCACTTTAACCGCTTACTTAAAGTGTTACACAACACACTCTAGTTACAAAATGCGATGGAGTTTCAGTCCTAAATAAATATTCCTAGTTAAGTGTGTTACAAGCTCGTCTGAATTATGAAGCCATTTTATTCGCTGTCCGCGATCATATTCTATAACATGCATCATTTGTCAACAAACGTTTGCTTTCCAGAAGTTGACTTTTTAATTTAAAATCGCAACTACACATTCTTTTTAGTGTGCAACGTGTGCTTTGCAACGAACAAACTGTAACTAGGTACTACCTATGAGCGGAACGCCCTCCTATTAAAGATCACGTGACTACATATAGTATCGGTATAAAGTGTCCACAATGAACACCTGTCGTTAGATCGTTACGGCGCGTGCCTCCTGCACGGTCTGATGATATAGAACTTATCTTGTCTAGGACCAAAACGTCTCAAGTCACTAACGGGAGTCAGCACACAGACATATCGCCTCGATATCATTAGAAAAATGTCATCTTACGTCTACATTGAATAGCATATTAGTATGCAGAGCGTTAGTATAAATGAGCGAGGTTTTCTGATGGTTAGAAGCGTTGATGGGTAAGAAGTACGGCTTTCAATTCGTAGGTCGAATGTTGTAACCTTGCCTTATACTACTGACGATACCACTTTCTAAACATATACTATACTTAGAAAACAATTCAATCATTGTACCGGTATTTACCGGGCACAATTCGTCGGAAGAAAAATCTGAAGAATCCACTTCATAATTTCAATTAGGCTTAATTTTTCCGGCAAGTTAAAAGAGGATCCCAGGCGTTGTTATTGAGCCCTAATAAAAGGCTGTGGCTTTTTTTTTTTCTTGGATGGGATCCAGAATTGCTGTTGGAAATGTTCAAATTTTCTTCCCTTATTATATATGTGTCGATTTGTGTGATCCAAACCCGAAAAACTACCCGATTTTTTTCTTAACTATTTTTATAAGGCTTCGTATCGACACAGCTACCTATGAGGTACCCAGAGCAGATATGACTTTAAGCTCCCCTGTACTGCACACGGCTAATGATACAGCGCCCGCGGCGTAGCCGTTCATTACGCCAAGTGCATCTAATTACCACTTGCTATGCAACTTAAGAACAGTTTTATGTCGCTATCAATTTTCTTTACAGTTTTTGCTATAATATAGTTAAGGAGTTCAACTAAACTTTAAATATAATCAAACATCATATAAAACTTTAGCAAACGTTTATATATATCAATACAAACCAGGCGCGGATAGCTGGCTGTCTCGACGTTTGTCGAATCGATTTTGATACTGCCATAGACAGAGGCGCGTGAAAAAAAGAGAGGGAGGGCTTGTCTTAGCATTGGAACATTACGGGCTATTAAATAAATAAATATTATTCGAACACTGGACCTTGTATATGACAAAAAACTGGGACAAAAATATCATAATAGGTACTTCGTACGTCACTTTGCATCTCGAGTCGCAACATCGGTAACATTGCGGAATACTCAAAATATCACTGAACTATCTGATATACATAATATAAAGCAGTCGCGCCCGCTGTCTACACGTTCAGATCTTCAAATTTAAGCTCACCACAGACGCGACGAAAAATCGTAACGATCTGCCTGCACCGCTCGATCGGTTCCGTCTTATCGTAGCGTGTGTCCGAGAAAAACCGTATAGTTTTTTGGGATTATTAAAACTGCACCGTCCAAAGGAGCAGTTACAAAATTTTAATTAGACAAATCGAAACTGATAGGAGGACTGTGCCGTTTAATCGTATCGCGTGTGCCCGAAGTTCGTCAGGACTCGCTAAAATTAAACCCTCAACCGCAAATGCGTCGTCTGTCGCCATAGGATCTAAAATGAAAATGGCCACGATAAACTGTAGCGTGTATGTGGAGTAAGCAATGTACGATAAACGGGATCAATTAATTGATGCTAACGTGTTTCCATCTTTTCTAGCGTCTGTCCTTTTTTAACTATTTATCAAATTTCAATACGACTTTCATCAATAGTAAATGGAAAACCACAGAGTTATCATGTGAAGTTAGTATGACGACATTGTTTTTTATTTACGTATGTTAAAGTTGTAATATTAGAATACTGATTTGTTATTTCACTACGGTTTTACTTCTACTGTTTACATTATATAGAAAGATAAGTTCCAATCTCTGAGTAACCGCACGATTTTCCGACAGTCGCATCGGAAAATTGGTTCAGTCGCGAAAACCGTCACAGAGTGCTAGGACACTTCCATTACGGCGACGTCCCGCGCGCCGGTTCAATGTCCGGTCCGCTCTATTTTTACCCCGCTAGTCGTTCTCGCATCAACACATGTTGCGATCTGAACAATGCGCCCATTTCCGATGCTCTCTGACCTTTCACAAGATTGTATCTAGCTTTTGGTTTAAAAAACATGACCTAATAACATGTTTCATTACAATTGTTTTCATGTGTAATTATTGTGTCGCTGACTTATTTATTCCGTAAGAAATATACTTAATTTACTATGATTATATAGGTAACAAGTGTAGTTGTATTTAACCTTCCGTGACACATTCTATTCTAAGTGGTTGAAAATGCCTACTTATCCTTTCCCAAAAATGTCGCGTGAGTGACAAAATGTTTTATGCTCTTGATTAGAAATGTCATTTCAAATGTTGATTTATATATGTATACCTACTTACTATTAGTTATCTTGTTCTACAACGCCTATATTGTTACACCTTATCAGGCTACATGTACAGAACTTATTAGGGTTGCAAATAAAGATCTCTAAATAAACGCAACTATAGCCGTGTTTGTTGTATAATTAAGACTCCTTTATGTGGATAAAGTTTACAAAAAAAAATAGGCTATATCTTTTAACCTCTAACCGCCCGGAGACCTATAAAAACGGCTCCCATTTAATACCATTTTGAATTTTAATTATGAAAAACCATAGTTGCATTTGGCCTGGCAAGCTTTTATCTCTGAGAGACTAGAGGTTAATACTTCCTTAGCAGAGATGTTATTGATGAAACTAATAAAAATTCAATATTCTCTCGATGGAAAAAGTCGTTGAGAATTTTGCTGCTCTGAAAGAACTAAATACCAAGATAATAAGGTTATAGCAGGAACATGCATAGATTTACATAAGAGTGTCCACTTTTCGACTTTAAATTAATTGATTACAATTTCCAGTCACGTATTGGCGCGGGTCCTTTCTCTTAATGAAGCTGTTCGAGTCATTAGCTAAAATGTGCTGTATTTACGGAACTGTACGATGCCAATGGCCTATTTTAAGTTACCAAAAACAACTTCAATGCGAATTCGGGGTTTCTACATTTATTTATTTATTTATTTAATCTTAATGCACAACAAAAAGTACAAAGGCGAACTTAATGCCAAATGGCATTCTCTACCAGTTAACCGTCAGGCCAAATAGAAAAACACAAGGTAATAAGTGCGAGAAATTATACGAATATCGAGATAATAACAAAAAATAAAAAACACTAACATATAATATGATTCAAAATATATAGGTTACATACATACACAATAAATAAATATATATACATATATATATATATAATACAATACATTAAATTTATACATACAAGAATATATACATAGCTATATATAAATAATTAAATATATACATATAGTATTATACCTGCAATTCTAGTTTGAAGATTCGAGAAGGTGTTTGCGTAACTTGTTCTTAAATGAGTACTTGGTCTGAGCTTGACGTATCTCAAGAGGGAGGTCATTCCATAGACGACTCGCATTAACTGAAAAGGAGTTAGTCATAGAGCCCGAGCGATGAAACGGTATGGACAATGTAATTGTACGAGAGGAACGGAGCTCGCGACCTGGCTGTGCGCTGACAAAATGAAATTTGGACCGCAGGTATTCCGGTGCAGCAGGATCATGCAGTATGCTATATAGCATACACAGGACCCTCAGGCATCTACGTTCTCGAATACGGAGCCAGTTCAGCTTGCGTCGAAATGCGGAGACATGGTCATACTTGCGGAGGCCGTAAATAAATCTTATTCAATTGTTTAAAAGTCTATCCAGCCGATCTAAGAGTTCTTGTGAGACATTAGTAAGGCACACATCACTGTAATCAATTACTGGCAAGATCAAAGCCTGAACGAGAAGGGTTATTGTGCATATCGGTAGAAAATGCTTAAACCTATATAGAGATCTTAACGTATTGGTGATTCTGCGACACACATCAGAAATATGGGGTTTCCAGCTTAGGCTCCTGTCAACAATCAGCCCCAGATTCTTCACCTGTCCTGCGAGAGGTATAACAGCACCATCAAATTTAACTGGTCTGAGCGAAGCACAATCAAAAAGTGATTCTGAGCGAGGGCTTCCAAGTATGATAGCCTGACACTTTGTGGGGTTGACAGCAATTCCAAAATCGTTCGACCAATTCGAAATACTCGTTAGATCCTTATTTATCCTTATTTATTGTATTGTATTTTAAATTAATTGGCACACATATAATTGAGTTTACAAAACAAACAAATAACGTTTGTCCCTAGCTAACACATGGTTGGATTATGTGGAGACTTGATCAAATTAAGCTATGATTTTAATGGGCTGCTCCTCTGCCTATTAACCAGTAAATACGTCCACTGTTGGACATGGGTCTCCCCCATAGACCGTCACATCATTGCATTAAATAATAATAGTTAAAATAGGACCTAACGTGATGAATGATGTTGATGAATTATTCGAACCCTAATCTAAACCTTTAACAGTCAAAATGATGTCACAATATAAGCAAAACGTAACCTTGTCAATCTCGTAATAAAGTTCAAATTAAGGTGGTTAAGTCATTGTATATTGCCTAATATCTGACTGTTGCATATTGACTATAAATGTGGCACTCATATGGATAAGTCATGAATAATCTTTGAACAGCAAGTTAAAACTACAAAAGTCAGGTGATTAGTCTGGCAAGAGGAGCGAATGCAAAACTTTGCCCCCGCCGCTACGCAATCGATAACACCGTCTCGACCGCAACCCCGATTTTAACGTTTTTACTTCTCTTATTTAATAATAATAGAACAATATATTAACGTATATACTTAGGTACGTCCCACAGCTGGGCACTTAGCTGAGAGACGGGCTTTAGTCCTAATGCTAGCCCAAAGCGACTTGGGGACTTTACTACAATTTTGGATTTTTTCGCGTATACAAGCAGGTTTCCTCATCATCATATTAGTTTTCCTTCATCGAAAAGGAACTACTAAATATCAAATTATATCGCAAACGTTCCTAATATGGCACCACCAGATATTGATCTTCTTACTGCCCTATAGGCATTCTAATGCCATATAAATAATGAAACACGCGTTAACAGGGTAATTATTTTCGAGTGTTTTATAATAATAAATTAAGTTAAACATTTTGAGAGCATACAGATAGGGCAATCAGAATTATGACAAGGTTATAGTGGGCAAAATCAAAAAGGATTACATCTATGTTTCATGTTAATTTGTTTAAGCTGCGGCCGATCTGCGGTGAGGCGTATTAAGCCTGCCACCGCAAGGGCTAACGTGCAATGTTATTCTGGTAACCACT
The DNA here is from genome assembly GCA_022674325.2 of Grapholita molesta. Classification (NCBI taxonomy): domain Eukaryota; kingdom Metazoa; phylum Arthropoda; class Insecta; order Lepidoptera; family Tortricidae; genus Grapholita; species Grapholita molesta. The sequence continues at coordinate 11,556,224 of CP053124.2, read as the reverse complement.
CCCGGGATTAGGGAGAGAGTGCAGAACCTAAAAGTAGAATTCAGTGGCGGTGGGTTAGGATCCTTTTTAGACAAGCCGTAGACAATGTGACTTTCCTGTTCTGTATATGAAAATTAGACAAGCCGTCGGAAAACGGGTTCTATAGACGCGCCGTCATTTTTATGTGTACAGATAGATTTTCAATTATTAATATACTTAATAGTATATTAATAATTGAAAATCTATGACCTAAATCCCTATACAGCTAATTGGTACTAGTGGACTTTATACTTACTAAAATCCTCATTTACCTAGTACTCCATATTTACAAATAACCCCAACCTTATCTAAGATTTTACCAGCCACTCGGGACGTGACTTACCCACATTAAAATACAGATTCGGAAAAGTTTTCAGTTGAAGTTATGTTACCGAAAATATATGACGTGAATAAAGTTTGTCAGGCCAGCACACGTACCATTTAGCGTTCGAGACACGCCCGCTCCAGAACCGAGATAGAAGGGCAACTTCCTAAACTCATCAGCTAGCCCCAGAGAGTATCACACACTTAGGGTTGCCAAGCGATAGCCGTTCGAAAGAGGGTAACACAGTATCGATTTTGTATACTATTACCATTTCTATCTAAACGGACAGCAAAGATATCCAATAACCTAACGACATATTGCGGCCGGATTGAATCCGATGCCACATACGTCATGTAAAGTGATTCAACGAAAGCAGCGTGCATTTTTCAGAAAGGATTCCTACCGTGAACGAATGCCAAGCGATATGTTACAGTGAACAAACTCTGGCAACCCTGGTTGGCATGAGTAAGGCACGCTTGCCAGTTTTACTTGGAGCAAACTTTCTTTTACGGTTTACTTGCAACTTCGGCGTCTATCGTGCTAAACCGACACTTAAGGCCAGTGCGGAACTGTTGCCGTTAGCAAAGGTTGATTAAGTATAGGTATAATATGTAATAATTTATTGTTATGATTACAAACATTTGTCAAATATTCATATCAATTTTACAGCATTGATGCTGTTTATTGCTGATTACAGCGATGATGTTTTATAAGTATGGAAACATTAGGTATTACTTTGTAAAACGTCAAACCATTCTGTATAAAACAGATCGGAACATATCCGATAGGAAAAATAAATGTTTCTGCGTACGAGACAATTTCACAATTGTAGGTATCATTTGACACGAGCACTTTATAAAACTCACGTCCCTCGCAGACGTCTCAAAAGGGTATTTTGCGAGGAGAACGCGCGCAATGACGCAGTGGGATACAATTCGAGCAATCTTTCCCTCCGCTTCAAAATCACTCCCCATTTTTTTATAACCCTTCCGGGAAAACAAACCGAGAGATTTACAATAGCGCTATGAAAATGTAAAGGCACATCTTCTTAACGATGCTTTAAATAGCAGTTTCGTGTTATACGAAAATTTGTGAAGGTAATTTTGAATATTCTTTTGAGGACATAATAACGAGCGCTTTTATCGCTTTACAGGAGAATTGGGAAATTTAGTGTGAAAAGGTTTTATGCGAGCGGAAAACACAGCTGACGACGAGGCGGACGTAATAAACCCTGGCGTAGCGGAACGAGCACATAAACATTGGTACAGATCAGAGAAATGCGCTCGCCCTTTCATGCTACGCCATACACCCTGCATGGCTACTCCCCGTATGAAAGAGATCCTAAAATGACGAATAATTTGTACAGAGTTATATATTAATCATATGTTTTATATTTACAGATAACACCGAACACAATTTGGATTTTCCGTGCGGCTAGAATAGCACCACCCCATATCATCCCGCGGGTGTCGTAAGAGGCGACAAAGGGAAAAATCCTACGGACGGGCAGCGGCGTCCGTCGAAACCCAATCTACAGCTACTGCGGTCACTACCCGCCAGCCAAGCGTGGCGACTATGGCAAGATGATACAAGTCATATTTGTGGGAGGCCTATGTCCAGCAGTGGACTGGATACGGCTGAAATGTACATACATGTATGTACAATTTGGATTGGACAGACACAATTTTTGGCTTTTAGTTCCTAACACTGCACTGCCACGTCAATTTTGAAATTACGATTATTGTGAAGGCTCTAATACTTTTTAATTAAATATTTCCATTGTATTTCTCTTAAAAAGAATGTAGGTCTTCGACAATTATAATTTTATATTTAAAAAATATACACTTTTTTGTTAGTCCCAGAATGTTTCTTATGAAGACCGGCAGAGATAGTGCAACATAAAAGCTTCATAAATTATGAGATTCGCGAACTTTCTTTAACGACCTCATGAAAGAGAAGGCATTCATTTGCCGCCTGAAGTTGAATCTAACTAGACTAGCCTTGTTTATTACTGTGAAATAGACAAACATAAATAAAAAAAGACGCATCTATCGCGTCGGTCGGTAAACAAATAAAACACATTTACCCAAATTACCACAATTTTATGTTAATCGACCGTAATGATGAGGCATAACAATAAGTTTAAAATGAGTTGTTTAATTCGACCCCAAAGGGGCCAAATATTTATAGCTAGTTAACATATATGAAACAAGGTTTATTTCATGCCGCCTTAATATACGTAACAAATGACTAAAAACGCGGACTGGAAATCCATAGTTCATTTATTTGTAGTTCCCGAGACTTTCATAGCGCCTCGCGCGCAAATATTTTAACATTCTGTGGCTTTAGTTGAATAAATAAAATACGTACTGAATACTAATGCGTTACGTAAAGTTGTTTGCTTGCATACGATTCAAATTGCAGCAAGACAACTGGGAATAATGGCGAGGAACACTTTACGGTTACTGTTCGCGAAATAGTGGAACGTAAAGTTAATGTTAGCGACCGACCTCGCTGTAAAACTGGGTACCGAAGCGTGATTGTACACTGCAACTTGCGTGTTTCGTTATAATTTAAACTGCAATTTACCCATTAATTTCAGCCGTTAAGCTTTTCATGCTGGAAAACACTCCATCCCTGTTTATTGTGGCTTTCTCGCTTTAGTTAAAATAGTATGCTAAATTTTGCACATTTCGGTTTAATTCACTTACAACTCCTATAATCAGTCACATACAGAAAATGTGGCATCGTTAACACATAAGGTTCAGTCGTATCTATTAACAATATTTGTTCAAGGATCGTGCATTATTTTCCCATGAATTATTAGACGTGTGTGGATAAAAATTATACAATTTAGGTAACAACGGGTTTAAACTACAACCAATGTAAGCTACTACACAAATCGTAATATTAGGTCAGCGAGACAACAATGGCTGGCAATTAAAACTCGACCACGCAAACACGCTATTAGCACTACCGCTCTCTTGGGAGTTCATTATTCACTTACGTCTGACTCGACGGAACAGATGTAGCAAATATGTTGCTAACTCTTCAGAAAATTCAGTTTGATACCAAGTGTAATGACCAGGATTAACCTGAAGGTTTCGAATTCGAATCCTTGTAAACGTAAGGGCTTTTATGTAAGATATGTTCATAAAATATTAATCAACGTTTTTATGTTAATATATTGTTAATTCCCGGACGTTCAAGTACTATTTCCCTAGCACTATTTATCGACATAATGGACACAATTAGCTACTCCACTTTCCGCTTTCAATTGGTTCCTGTATTGAAATAAAAATAGTATGTTTTTACTTTACACAGTTTCATTTATATTTAAGTAAGGCTACATAAACTTAGCGGTTGGAATTCTCTATCTATTGTCTCTGTCTCACTTTAAAATCAAAGTAAAACACATTAAGAACGAAGATGAGCTTTTATGTACTCTCGTGCTGCAAAACCGCAAGCATCGGAACGAGATCTACTGAAACTGGTTTAAAAATACTTAGTTTAAATCCCTTAATACATTATTTATAAAAACATTCGTTTTAAAACCTTACAGTAACACTATGTAGTAAAAGCAGGGTTTTATACGAAAAAATCTCTATCACTATTTGCTGTTTTTTTTCTTGTGTACATTTTCTGCCGGTTCCGTTTCTAGAGAAGTTAATTTCGAATGTGAAACAGTGAAATGTTGCCTTCTATTTATTTGCAATGCCACCAAGTACCATACATATATACACATATTATTCCATTTCACTCATTGAGTAGTGTCCGCCCAGACATGTCATTGCATAGCCGTTTTGAAATGTGGAGCTAACTGGCATGCCTTGTGAACCGTATTCCAGACTTCAAAAGTGCGGACATTTATCTCCTCAGAAAACCAATGTCGTTATGTTTGTTTTCCGATCACCTATATGAGTAGCGACTGCATCTTAAGCTCACATTACAATGGTCAGCACAAGAACTCGTTTAGATAAGTTCTAGTTCAGGCTATAAGTTCTAGTTCAGGCTATAAGTTTAGGACTGCTATATTTATACAGCATTTGCTTTAGACGAACTACTGTAATTGCGATCACCATTATGATAAGTTGTTATAGGTCTCAAATATATGCAAGTTCGTATTGAGTGTGTGCTTGGTAAGTGATAGAAATATCGAACCTGTACCTACATATTAGGCGAAGGGAGCACGGTCTTCACAGCCCGAGCGTGATGGCGTAACTAACATTTATATGCGCCGAAATATTAAATTATGTGGTCGGTAGTAGATAAATCAGAAGCAAGAAATTGGAAATGGTGTTCCATTTTGCATATGTATTGGATGCATGACATAAGCTCTAGCATTGCGCGACTGTACGGAAATGCTCCGCCCGTTCAAGTTTTCGTAGTTATTTTTCCACTACTAAATCAGGTCATTAATACCGTACCCAGGGAATTAAAGCTCTGGCGTATGCCAGTAGTAATTAAAAAGAAACATGTTAGTTTTTTTCACGAAATAGCGACAACATATTTCTTGCCCGAGCAATACCGTTCATCCCTGGCACTTTATACTCACAGGATACAAAGGCGTTGGATCTAGGCAGATATGTCTTAGTGTCTTCACGCGTTTCTGCGCTAGCCTCTGTGCAGACAAGCGCGTTACTTCATGTCCGATTGTTAAGCTTCTAACATTTTATTAATGCTGAATATTTATACGATAAGCATAATATCTAATAAATATTTTATGTATAAGTTCAGCAGCTAATGCACGCCATTCGTTTTTCTTTTATCACCCAAAAAAATTAATTATCAACATTATAAGCCATTTTAACAGAAGGTCCGTTATATACATAAATTCCACACTAGCATGTTCGAAAAATATAATAATTTGTTATCTTGTTCTATCACGTCATCTTTTTTAGAGTCGGAGCTCTTTAATGAGAGCCTCTGGGTTGGAAGCTTAAAGCTACCACTGAAAGTATCTATTTCCAGATTAAACAAGGAATGTCGAGAAAACCCTAGAAACACATACGGCTTAAACGTCACAGTTCAAGGGCACTCGGACCGAGCAAACTCTGATTTATTTATAAACTACAGCATTAGGGACACGGAGTTCTACTTCGAATTCGTCGCGCTAAATCTGAGAGAAGCAGTTATATTTCATGGCATTAGCAACCGCAACTATTTATAAAAAAGTTATACACACTATGTCCAAGCCAAACTTTATTTGGAAATTTCAATGTTATTTTAAAGAGCTCCAATGCATGAAACATGAATGAACTGACCGCACAGGAAACTTTTCGTGAGTAAACAACGGTAAGGAACTCGCGTAGGAATGATAACAAGAAAATGTTAACTGACATGTCCAACTCCAAATATCGCCTCGCAGATATTACGGAGCGTCTCCAAAACAAAACTCGTTATTCTCGAAGTTATTTCTTCGAAGGCGAGGGCGCGACCCCCGGCTCCAATAATAAAATCGTTACTATTGATTTTGGTGTCGAGAACAATCAATTTGAAAGCCATGTCGCTGTTACAGCTAAATCGCCAACATCCGCCCGTCTCCCTTTATTATGATCCAATCAATAGCCCCGAGCGTTACGGAAACAATATTCCTAATTTTGTGTACCTAACAGTAGTAGCAGTAGCAAGTGCAGTCTCATTAGTCTTTAGTAACCACAATCCTATTATCCATGCAATGTTTGAACGACCAGTTTCATCAGCTTTTTTTAAAATGTAAGGGTAAGAAAGAAACACGACTAGTTACGCAATAACCTCATTGCTTGATAGGAAAGTTTGGCAAGAAGAAACTCTTTTTATTCACTTAGAACATAGAGATAAGCTATTAAGCATACCTAATGCCTTTCTTACGTTAATACCTACTATCACACAAACTTAATTGGTTTGTCGTTCTACTGGGTGTTATAAAAAACATGATACATGATTATGAAACCGGCAACTGTTCATGATTTTGAACATCTTTTACTATGGGGTCAAGTTTGTAAAATTAAATAAAAATTTAGCTGTTCCATAGAAAACGTCAAGTATAAGTTGACGAAAATGTATGAGAGAGTTATTTTTTATGTACAATTTACAAAGTTGACCCCATAGTAAAAATGCTTCCAAATCATAATAACCAGATGCCGACTTGATAACCTTGTATTACGTTTTTTATAACACCCGGTATCCGTACGGTTAGGGACTTTAGTTTTTGAGACATTCAGGGTTCACATTTCTTTGGGCATTCCATTTTTTTTTTTTTTTTTTTTTATGACATAAGGTGGCAAACGAGCAGACGGATTGCCTGATGGTAAGCAATTACCGTCGCCCATGGGCACCCGCAACACCAGGGGAGTCACAAGCGCGTTGCCGACCTTTAAGGGGGGTTGGAGCTCTGGGAACCTTACTCACCATCAGGAACACAACACTACATACCTGAAAGGTAGCAGTGCTATTATGGCTGTGGTCTTCTGTAAGGAGGAGGTACTTCCCCAGTTGGGCTTCTCCAGACTCGAGCGTGATGGTACTTCGCTGTGCCCTACCTCTCATTGTCGGACGTAGTTTAAGGACATACCCGGGTCCAAAACAAAAGAAAATAGAGTATATAAAACAAAAGAAAATAGCTCGAACTGTACGTCCTTTTACTTTATGATCATCCTTCTCTTAAATCAATTAGAAAACCCATTAGTTACACAGTTTTGTAGTCATGATTTAAAACATTTATGCGATTTATTAGACGAAAATATGTAGGTATGCGTGTGACCCTTCTCTGTGTGCCCTTAATCTTATTACAATAAAGTTGTGTACACATGTTCGTGTAGAATACAGAGCAGTGATATTTAGTTCTTAACAACAAATATTCTGGCATTAAATAAGTTCAAACATTTGTGTTTTATGTAAAATAAATAAAAAATACCTAAAGAAGTAAAAAATAAACATTCATATTAATGTTTAAATACCGTGCTCAGGTTTATACTGCACAGGAACGAAGAAACTCCTTTAATCTAATCTTTATAATTAATTATTCAAGCTGCGATACCTCAGACATGTAAATAAGGCAACAAGTGCTAGTTAAAACACCCTCAAGCAAAGTAAAGCTTTCTGAAATTGTAGTAATGTAAATAACTTTTATATATACTCGTATTAAAATACTAGTCCGCCAAGTATACTAGTCTCGCTCATACCGCAGCATCACCGCGGTCGTATAACCAGTAGTAAAACGGAATCCATTCCAAGCCTTCTCTTCGGCAACCATATGGTTACCACGACGGTGCAAACTTTGTTTAACCAGTGTTTCATGAACTCTAGACCCGTAACGAACATGTTTATAATCGGAAACCGAAATACTGGTTCGTCTGGGTTTGTCTCTCGTACTCTCTAAGCTATTTTAATGTAGCCTATACGCGAGTTGTGGCAAGCCCCCGATAGTAAGCGTACGGCCGCCTCTCCACTCAACAATACAAACATTACAAGTATATCAACTTTGCATAATAGCTTTCGGATAGTTCAAACAGTTTGTTAATAGTGCCGTAATACAAGCCAAGCTTTCATATAGTTTTGATTTAAACTCCTGTATATCTATTCGCTTCGTAATGATTTTTGTCTAGTTGTAAGGCTGATAACTACTAAAAGTACTTAAGTGAATGATTATTTAAACTAGCTCATGTCGTTGGATGATTTGTAATGGCTTAATAAATCGTGACAAAAACAAAATGATCAAGTTAGTAATTTACTAGAATATATTATGTATGTGAATATTCTGTCTGAGAAAACAAGAAACCTAAATAGTATTTTATAGTATGTATAGTATTCCGCTAAAATATAGCTCTTATTATATAGTCCGCGTCAAAGAGTTAGAGCAATCAAATCCGCTAAATATATCCAGTAAAGCTCTTTATTTTTATGGCAGTAAGAACGTATAAGCCAATGTGGGTAAGACCGTCTATCTGGAAAGACCGTCTACCATCCGATTTCCTACATTAAAAATTTAGTATGCCGGTCTTACCCACATTGACAAACGATTTTTTGATACTTTGCGACTATATAGTGCTGACTGTGGCTGTACTTACACGAAACGTAACTAACACGAAAGTAAATGAAGTCGAGTGCACGGTATATCAATATACTGTTCGTGTTATACTGTGAGAGCACGCCTGCTACCCCATGCATCCACTGCATTGCGGAACGTGAAATACACATATATCATTTTTAGAACGCGAAACGGTCGCATTATTTAATATTTCGTATTGTGCTCAAATACTATTTTATGGGTTTTGTGACGGGCTCAACGAACCATTCATGCGCGCGGGGAATAGAGAGAAAGATTAAGCATTATCGCTGGACAACATTTGAAAGCTGGATTAAAATTGATATTAATTGGTCGAAGTTTGAAAAAAACGCGATAAATAAAATAAAAAAAATCAGTAATTACTTAATTACTCAGCCGATATTTGTTTTACTGGCCTAGTCATTGAAATTATAATTACTATGATTAGAACGGAGAAATAGATTTTTTTAAGTAATCCCATGCTCTTAAAACTTACCCATCCGCCATCTAGAGTAACTTCAGCTACCCGCGGCTCTCGGTGGCGTCACTAATAGTGCTGTCACACACATTGTCGGCATAGTGATTATTAAATCGATAAAAACAGGCTAACACAATTTAAACGGGGTAGTTTACTTGTTTTGCATGCGTAATGCGCACGCAATTTTTTCGATATACCGGAAAATAACAATTGCAATCAAATATTTTTTAATGGAAATATAAGTAAATTAGCAAATTACATTCTTTTTTTAATTAGTTACAGTTTTTAATAAATTGTATATAATTGATTGTGTTATAAACGCGGAAGAATTGCTTTTGTCCATAAGGAAGATTTCCAATTGCATTTCTGCTCAAATCTGACATGCCGTTGTGATTTTGTGTCTTCCCGTCTTCCTGAAATATCAGTTTGTTAGAAAGGGACAATATTGATCTGACGTTTGCTAAGTTCTATGAATAAGATGAATGGTTGGAAATATGTTACTTTTTGTCCGGATAAACTCCGCATCCCGAGGGAAATATATTCGCCAAAACAATATATAATCAAAAACAAATGGTAACCATTTCTCGTTTCTCTAAACATAATTTTCCTAAATACACAAAGTAACAAATTTGATCAAGATTACGAACCTAATACACGGCTACAAATAAGTTGCTAATAACATACATACTTAGGTACTGAAATAAATTACTAATTAGTGAAATAAGTTACGGGCGCGCTTTGTTAAAATTGATTACATACTAAATATTCAGTACGTATTATAAGTTTGAAACGATATTAAATATTATTTGTAATAATATTTATTAAACTTCCCGTCAAACTTATTATTTTATAGTGTCTTGCAGGCGTAGGCAATTCACTCCATTTCTGAAATAAATTGGCAATATATTTATGTAAATACTAGGTACCTACTTCCGTTTAAATGCAATCAAGGTAAAAAAAGTCAATATGACTAACGTGCCAAAATATGTATACTTAATATCGACACAAGAAGGTGCATGTACAGTCAGCAGCAAAAGTGGCTAAGCGTTTAAAGTGTTCAAAATGACCTACACGCGCTCTTATTCTCTTGACAATAGAGATGTGTTGACCGCATTTTGAACACCTCAAACGCTTAGCCACTTCTGCTGCTGACTGTATCAGCGGTGGAGCGTCCGTACGAGCCGATTCCCTCCGCTTCCCTTAACTAACTTTCCCGCACTTTTTCCATGAAGAAAAGGCTCTATCAATGCTTCAGAAGCATAATTAACCCCCCCATCACTAGCAAGTATACATATTTTGGCACTGTGGTCGTATCGATATCTTTGACCTTGGCAGAACATCGAAACATCGTTAATGTTGCCATGATGAAATGGGATATAGATCAACGTCCCTTTTTCGACAAAGGGAGGGGCCACTTCTTCCGTGTATGGGACGGACGATACTTTAATACACTGCTACACTGCATAGGGTTACCAGTCGTCAGAGGTTTTCTTCAATTTAGTCTTAGGAACTTTGGTAAGTACCAGTTAAAAACATTTTTAAAAACTACCACTATCGTTTCGATAACGACATCGTCGTCGTGATATCGGAAGAAGATTGGCTAAAGTTAACATCAACATCTTTTAGTCAAGCGAGTTTTTCGAACTACCCACCACTACCACTACCCACCATTGTGTCGACCGACTGACATCCTAGATCACTTGATCTACACACACACATGATACACTAACTTACACTTGTAGTAGTTGACACCTGCATTTACTAATGACTGGATTCCATAAGGGTTCCAGACAACCATCGTCCCGATTTAAACAAAATTTTGTTTACAAATTTGATATTACAGAAATTAGTCAACTTCCATTCAACAGATGGCGCTGATACCTTAAGATTGAATATTCGAGGAAAGCGATTTTTATACAAATATTGTCTATCCCCGATAATCTATTGACTCTGTTACAATGTAACATCCACCTCCATCCACACTCGACACGTAAAACATTGTCTAAAATTAAGCATTTTCCGAAACTAAACAAATTAGGATCTGGCTACCCTAAGTATATCGCGTGCGCTCTACAATATATCTTAGCGAATGTGCCGATATATCACCCGCCCCCAGATATCTTGCTTTGCGTTTCCGCTTACTAGCAGGGCGATTACGATTAAGTAAGATCTCTAAGCAAAACAATTTTGATGACTTTGCGGTACTCTAGTATCTTTTTTTTTTTGTATGAAATTAAGAAGAAGAAACGTTTATTCGAGGTATACGTACACAATTAAATTACATACGTAGAACTAGCAGACTAAACAGGGGTGCCACGAAAGGGTCCCGACCCAGCATGGTGTTAACCTGGAGGCTGGTCTTCCGTCAGGGCCCATGTGAGTGAATTAGGAGGCAAACGAGCAAACTAATAGCCTGAAGGTAATTACCGATACCGCCGCCTATGGACACCTGCAACACCAGAGGTCACAAGGGCGCTGCGGACTTTTGAGCTGGATTGGGAGGGTTTCAAGCACTGGGAACCTTACTCAACACCAGGGACACAACACTGCATACCAAGTAAGCAGTGTTATTATGGTCTTTTGTAAGGAGGAGGTATTACTGGCATTATCCCAGGCGCGCTACTGCAGATTCAAGCGTAGTGATGATTCGCTGTGCCCTACCTGACACTGCTGTAGGCAGTGATTTAAGTATATTTTAACAATTATCAATTAATTCTAACATTTCAATAAAATAAATAAATGCAACTTGACAACATACCATATTTTCAGATAAATCCAGAATCATTTAAATATCTGCATTGACACTTAAAATCATATGCATATTATAGCATACTTATGTTTTTTGAAATAAAACAACTGAAAATGGATTATATCGCGTATACTATATGAGTGATATGACGTACCTATACACCAAGTTAGTCGACCCGTTGTCGACCCGTCGAACCCGTTAAAGTGTTCGAAACATAGGAATGTAAAGTTGCGTATATACGGCATTATACGTATTCAGGTGGTTAATTTTATGAACAATTGTTGCGGCAACCGACAGTTTATTGTTTTTTTTTTTTTGTCTAATCCTTCAATACTATAACAAACGTAAGCTTGTTTCCGAATATTTAACCTGCAGATACGCTAAGCTCAGAATTAAATTAAAGCTGGCTACGCCCACCTAAAAATATAAAAAGAACTGGAGACTGCGAAGTAATATAAGTTAGACACGAGACCGTCCATAGATCAATAGCCGCGGGAGCTCTCTCTCATTCGCATCACGGCGCCGAGATTTGCGAACAGAACTTGTTATTACCCTTTATGGTTAGAATAAGGACGTGGTGTTTTATGTATTCAGAATGTTAGTTGAGTGAGATGTACTTACAATATTTTGCTACAAAGATTATAAATAAATTGATATTGCTGTCCCTATTACAGCGATATTAACTCAGTCACAAGATAACTTCATGATTTAAGTCCATCTTGCTTAATTCAAACGATCTTTTAATGTTTTAGGGTGAGATGGGACGACCTCAATTGTCATGTATGCACACAGCAACATAGTTCGACCATAATACCTAATTTGGTAATTTTATTGTTACTTCTGCCTGAGAACAACCACTTATCTAATCGTTTATTTATGACCGCAAAATAAATAAACAAATGAACTTTGACTTGTTAAAGCAGAAGTTAATAAATACAAACGATAAAACACCTGGTAACAGCCTTCTTAAGAAACAAAATCTAAATTTTATAATTATAGATCCTGCTGGTAGATTCAAAGATTGTATCAAACCTTTCTTTTAATTAACATAAAATATACAATGCCTTTCAAATCTTAATCACCAGTTTTATTTTAAATATTAGTAATTTTTCAAAATGTACAAAAGCAGTCAATTAACGTAATAAAGTCATCAAGGGTTCATTTAGAAGGGAGCGTGATAAAAGTTATTACCATTGATGTGTCTTGGCGGGCTTAATTCTTTGGTCGTTATTACTATCGCTTTCGCCTTTAGGCGAGTAATCTGCTCCGATGAACCAGTATGAAACAGCCGCAAGAAAGAAGCGTCGTCAAAGTTCATACTTTATGCTAGTCGCACGCTTGCCCGCTCTCGCCAAGTGATAGAGAATACAACGCCTTATCGGAGAAGGAAATATTGTAGCCAAGCCACCCTTGAAATCGCTTCCCTGCCGCGCCGGGGTTAGCTCTTTATAGGGTTGACGGTAATCGTTTTATTTTCTTTTCTATAAAATATTGACTTAAACGTGCCAGGTTTATTATGTTTTTATGGGTTTAGTGTATTTATAATATGGACTTCAGTTTCATGACCTTATCATGTAAATAACTTTAATAGCCAAATTTGTTTTTAGTATCAGTAGAGGGATATTTGCTATCGCTTACTTATTTGATATCAATATTGTTAAATAATAAATACATGATCATGATTGTGGTTAAGTGAAAACAAGGAACTTTTGATTTTTTTTGTACTATCACTGCAAAAATAGTCTGTAATTGTAGATACATTTGTGCCTATTTTTTCATATTTTGTTAGAAGATTTAGGATTTGAAACTATATTAATGCAAAAAGAGCCATACATAATAAATATTTACTCGGTTTATACAATGTTAGCTCGCGAAATAAGCATGATGGATGGATAATATTAACTATATAAATCGTTGTCTAAATTAAAAAATAATATTGGAAAAAAATCGGTAGCCCTATTAGGTAGGAGGGAAGGGAGGGTTCACAACGCTGAGGCCGTTGACACGGCGAAGTTGTTTACACCCGGCTCCGCGAAGAACTTCGAGTATGGGCCATTAGTTGCTTTTACAACGTTGGCCAAAATTTTATATCACCTTGTTTTTTTCGGTATCACGTAGCTAGAAGAGGACCTTCTAGTAACGTCAACCGTCAAACCGCCAAACCGTCAAACTCCGTGAATAATATATTATGATGTTTACATTCCGCAAAAAGATGTTGACAGCACCTTATGTCCTTGACATGAGATGCGATCAGATATTTTTGCGGTCTTGATATCGTTAGATACTATAGCCGGTGACTGTACATTAAAATACGAGAACACCGAGAATTTGGTTTAACGTAAACAAAGTATTACAGGCAGATAACGAACAGCTAATACTAAGGAGTATTTTTTAAATCAGGATCATTGATAGAAAACTTTAGAGCTATAGATGCCTCGGCCAATGACACTGTTTGTTTATACTTGATTAGAAGCACCAGCCTGTGCGCGTATGGACCACTCTTTGCTTACATCAGAACACACAAACAAACTTAACTTTTAATAAATTACAATGTAGGTATCGAAGAGCGAGCGCATACCTATTATAATATGTAAGCCCGAAATAACTTATTTGAATTTGATTGAATAATAATACACAGCACGTAATGAAGAAACTTTTACTTAAATATATACTGGTTCAGCGATTAAATTTCGACTCTAATAGGTCTACCGACATACCTATATATGTATATAAAAAAGTTACTACTTTTTCTTATCTAACTTTTTCTGTTTTTTTATTTATTATTATTAGTAAATGTACGAATATTCAATATTCAGTCTCTGAGATTAAATTTCAAAGCTTTCCATACAAACGTCCTTATAAAAATAGCTTCTTATTTCATCTACAAATTAAAAATTCAATCTAAAGTTCAAATTTCAACCTCCAAGCTTCAGTAATTTTCGAACTCCGATCATGAATCAGACAGGACAAAGACATTTATATATACGTATAGATAACTCTGGTTGATCTAAAGAATTGTTTCCTTAAAGTCAACGACGAAAATCAATAAAAGCAGAGATTGTATAAGTCACGATAGGATCCTCGTGAACACCCGTATACAAATTACGTTAATTAATTTTGCTGATCGTTATCAGTGAACGAAATACAAACCTTTGTTACAATTTATCAATCAATGTTTATTTATTATAAAAAAGGTAGCTAAAATAAAATGTATTTTAAATGTATAAAACAGTATAACCGAGTTTCACCATGGGACATATGAGTTCAATTTATTTCGTTTATAGAAGTGTGTGAAGAGAGCCCTGCAATGAGAGCATAAGAAGAGCAAACCTCTCATATGTTGATTTCCTCATCAGGTTAACCTATTAACTGCAATTAAAATTGCACCTTACTTATATAGAATAAGGTACACAACTTGAAGTCGAGTGTACAAGTGTACATTGCTCAGAAATCTACATCCAGGTGACTTCACAGTAAATAGCTTACATTTAATCTTCACACACACTAATCACACCTAGCTGTCACGTTCTAACAAGTACGTAAGAACGAAAGTGACAAGACGCGATAGACGATAAAACGACAACGTCCTGTCAATTCTGCTCTGCTAGCCTAATATGTCGGGCTTTTATAATTTGTCTCAATATCTGTCAAACTCCAACAAGTATGCGAGTACGAAGTGACGGATAACGCGATAGCCGATAAAATGGCAAACTTGTTATCACTTTGTTTACGCTTTGTAATAGCGGTATGGTACTTTAATTTAGTATTTTAGGCTAGGTATTATATCTACGCGTATAACCTTTTTATAATTAAATAGTAGTCCGTACATAAGAGCTGTTGGCTATAATCCTATAATTATCACTATAAAACATGGCGCTCGCGTGCCAACTCGCGATTTGTTATTAATTTTTATTAAATATTGAAAAGATTACTCTTATATAAGTGACATTTGGATTTTATGCTGGTTAACCGTCAAAGTCATGTCCAATAATCAACAGAAGATATACGTCAGCCCCTTTAGTTCTGTCACAATTATAATTTTATATAAATCACATTTTATTTAAATAACATTTCCGTAACAAATAAATTTAATAAAATGTAAAAAAGTATAAAATGGTTGTGTACATTGTAATTGTTTATTAAACATGTGTACCTTTAAGTAGTTATCACGGACAAATACCTTATCGATTTTTTTAATAGGGTCAGACATTGAATACACTATCGACTAAGATATTATTCCTCAATTCAGTCAACATGTTTATAATGATTCAATGAAGGCTGTTTTTTACAAGTTTCCTGTTACCCCGACAAGTAAATGTATGTACACATATAAGTACGTAAGTATGCAAATACATTCTAATGAAACGAGGTTGTGTTTATACAACAAATTCTTAAATAATTTAACGGCCATAAATATACAGATGAATTATTTCGTTTGCAATAAATGACACTTTCATTAACATTGTCGCAAATGCCATCAATGACTCAAAGTTTCACTTAATCCTAATGAAAATATGATTCACTCGAAATACATACTCGAATACTCGACTGCTGTTCTTAGTCACATCTCACGATGAACGATTACTAAAACAACAAATCAACATCAACACATTGAAATTCGCACCCGTAAACTCGGACCGTCGCCTTCATCCAATGTGTGCAATTAAAAGAGTAGCTATCCAAAGTAATCGGATTTCCTTTATCCTGATTTGTTCCATTTTGTCTCTCACTCCATTTCCTCGCCGGTTTTAAGTTAAAGAGAGGTAGCGTTGAGTTCGGATACAAAAAGCATTTTTAGATTTGGCGCCTTCACATCGTGCACATTCAATAAATAATATATCAAGTGCAAACACCTTCAAAAAATAACTTTTCCCACACTGTTTTCTCAAATAACCTAATTTGATTAATGTGATATGCCGAATCTAGGAATTTTGTAACCATAAGCCTTCCATATTGACCAGAACATATGTATATCGTAAGCTGTGTACCCACAACACAAGCCTTCTTGAGCTTTGCACGGGGCTTATTCAATTTGTGTACGGATGTCCTGTAATACTTTATACATTTATGTATTATATCATTCTGTCGGGACAAATGGAATCATACCGATCAAGTAAATCAAATTAGCCAGTAGCAATACAACAACATACTTTTGTAAACCTTTAACACGATCTTGACCCATATATTTTTTTCTAATATTTCGTTTGTAGCTGATTGTAGTAACACGAATTTTATTCTACCCTACCCTAAAAAAATAGGAAGGTGCAAAAATATAAAAAAAATCAGGTTCACAAAGGTGAACAACATACTCATCCCTTTTTTGTTGTTGTAGTGCCAAAAAATTCGATCGACTGTCTGCCATATTGTTTAAGAGAGTTCCACACGTAGACAACAGACAGAAACCGTCATAGTGTCTCTTGGAAAGAAATACTAATCATATTTTAGTTTTTTCTCTATTAGCAAATTTGGTTTGCCAGACGATACTATAAACAAATATGATAGTTTAAACAAGTATAAGATAATCACACGTCAGTGAACTTAATGGAACTTGACATAATTACATGTGCAATAGTCTCGCGGGGAATGTTTTTCACGAACGAGCGTACAATTAACTCCCCAGAGCCCAAATTGAAACTGTTTATTTTTACACTGCCTACATTACGATCCAGGGAGCACATTAAACAATAAATTTATCATAAGAAATAGAAATAGTTACAAAATAAATAATTGTAGATACCTGGATATAAAATAAATATATATTAACTGCATAATCCTGTAAAATGTCGTTATGTCGTTTTAATTTAAAGCGGAGCGAGGACATCCAGGCTCCAGCACAATCGAATTTGAGTCGGCCCTTTATTATGCAAAGTAAACAATAATTACACATACAAACGTTTCAACAAGAGCGGAGGTGATGATACAGTATCGTGCCAATGTAAATATCCGATGTGTAAATAAATAAATTGAAGGACCCAATAATCAGAAACAACGGACTGAATATGTCTAGTTACAATAGCATCCACAACGTCATCATTACGTTCAACTAAATTGACAAACAATTTTAAGTTTGAAGACGTCCTAAAGTTGAATATCTTACTTTTTAATCTTGTAGTCAGATGGAAAAAAAAAAAAGTATATTAGATATTGTTTCACCTTTATTAACAGTTCACTAGCCATTCTGAAGTAAGAAAAATTAATCTTCAACAGATTAGCGGTCGAGGAACGGAGAGGATTTTTAAATTTTTGTATTTTTTGTTTCGTCATCTTGTTTACATATTTGTTCGTATCGAGAATGAACAATGTATGACTTGATAACATGTAACGTGAAAGTCTTTAACCCGTCTTAACACATTGGCTTAACTCACGTTTATTCAGGAATTCGGTGTTTCAGACAGCATAGGTCTTCATTTTCAAGCACTATGGCCCCTTACACACTGCGACTTTTAGCAGCGATGCAGTCGCGCGTTTCTGAAACGCGCGACTGCATCGCGACACCAGCAATTTTGCATCGATGCTGTCGCGCGTTAGTATCGATACAGTTGCGCGTTAGCATCGATACACACGCGCGACAGTATCGCGACATCATTAATGAAATTTTTTTTGAATCGATGCTGTCGCGCGTTAGTATCGATACAGTAGCGCGTTAGCATCGATACACACGCGCGACAGCATCGATACAGACGCGCGTTAGCATCGATGCAGAATTGCAGACGCGGGGTAGTGGGCAGTTTGCTAAATCTACTGATAAAGCATTTCTAAAAGCAGCTATCTGATTTTAGAGCTAGCTACTGACATATGATACATAATAACAACTTCTTAATCTTTCACTTCTTTTTTTTTATGACAAAGGTGGCAAACGAGCAGACGGATTGCCTGATGGTAAGCAATTACAGTCGCCCATAGGCACCCGTAACACCAGGGGAGTCACAAGCGTGTTGCCGACCTTTAAGGGGGGTTGGAGCTCTGGGAACCTTACTCACCATCAGGAAGACAACAACTGCTACCTGAAAGGTAGCAGTTCTATTATGGCTGTGGTCTTCTGTAAGGAGGTGATGGTCATCGCTGTGCCCTACCTCTCATTGTTGGACGTAGTTTAAGGACATACCCGGGTCCAAAATGGGTGGACTAAATACTTCCTCTGTTTGCGTTTACGTTTCTTTTTTAAAAGTAATAATACAGAGAGCGTGATTAAAACAGTTTCAATTGAACTCATCGCGCTGTGGCAGTCAATGAATGACTTTCAAAATACGTTTCGCGTCGAGGCTCACGTTAGCATCGATACAGTCGCGATGCTAACGCGATACAGTAGCGATGCTGCATCGCGATTGCATCGATGCTGATTCGCGATTGCATCGATACTGCATCGCTACAGTTCAATGGCCAGCTTCTGCATCGCGACAGCATCGCGACAGTATCGCGACAGTATCGCGACTGTATCGATGCTTAAAGTAGCGCAAGTGTGTAAAGGTGGACCATTTGCGACTGCATCGATGCTGCATCGCGACAGCATCGCGACTGCATCGCTGCTAAAAGTCGCAGTGTGTAAGGGGCCTATTACTTAAGACTGCCGAGTCCCTGTTAGCATCGATGCCGTGTTATTCATAAAATTTTTGAATGACTCACGAAAGTTTAAATGTATACAAAAAGACTCTGTATTAATGTTATAAATAGGTACCTATAACATACGTAGATACCTATCTATTCATATATATTTTTTTAATTGACATAAATACTACTTTTTTTTATAAAATGTAGCTTAAAATGTATGTAGTTTGTTATAATAATTTTAAAATAACTGTTTTAGTGGCCGTTTGAAAGGTTCGTTAGTCGACGCGGCGGGCGTCCGACAATTAGCGTCAATTAAACAATTTAATCCGGGGCAACGCTGACAAGGGGAGTTTACACTTGTTGTGGGTCTAATGTGACCTTAGAAAAACCAACTGTTAATCAGACACCGTGATCTTTTTATAGTTGATTGACAACACAATTGTAATAATTGCTCAAAATAATTCGGAAGGTTCGACATTACCGCAAGAGTTTTTTTTTTTTACTTCGTATTTTTAAGAGTGTTGTAATTGTATTTTACCTACTGTGATTACCTATTTTAGAGTGGATCGATCGTGGAATTTGTAAT
Source organism: Grapholita molesta (assembly GCA_022674325.2). NCBI lineage: Eukaryota > Metazoa > Arthropoda > Insecta > Lepidoptera > Tortricidae > Grapholita > Grapholita molesta. The sequence continues at coordinate 11,536,494 of CP053124.2, read as the reverse complement.
TCCGTCTAAATTGAAGGCATTTTTTTTTTTAATTAAAACGTTTTTTAAAGTAAGACGTATACTAAATACTTATATTAGTTTTGAATATAAAAGTTTAGATTGATAAGTACGCTACCGAGAAAATTCTTGAATCGTTCCGAGTCTCTCTCGGAGCACTTAAACCAATAACATTGTTCCCGCAATTACATCAGAATGCACTATTACCTTGACAAGTTAGGAAAGTTTAATTTTGTCAAAAAGGTTTTGATTTTAGCATTTAATTCGACCATATTGTAAGCACATAGAAAACAACAATATTTTTCTAAAACAACGAGCCCATATAAATGCAGAACTCGGCCATAACTTTTAAATATCGAGGTCGAACTCTAGAAGTCTTATATGTTCGGCTAAATAGAATCAAAATAATGTAAAAGCCCTCAGTTGTTTTCCAAAGCCAGCGACAAGAGTTAGGTCACGTAAACAGAATATTGATGTTTCGTTAGACGTGTACCTTATGTGTTTAGGTAAAGCGCGGCTATTATTCACCCCAAGGACGTTTACTACGCAGAAACCCCTGTATAGTCATGTACCTATACCTTTTATCTTTAAATACTAAAACCCAACAGCTAAGAGGGCTGCAGATGTAAAAGAGGTATAGGTACTAAACAAACAGTTTGCTATCGTTTATCATGCCGGGTTACAAAGAGATAATGCGATGTACGATATCGAGAGTTGTATCTATGTAGGTACGATAGGTATATAGCTAACTACATAAATGAGTATATTAAATAAAAGCACGTTGTTAATACACTGAATTAATTTGGTTTTGAACTAATTGCACCAAGGCGTCTAGTCCGTAATTTAGAATTGATAATTTTGCCTTTAAACGATTTGCGGGTGAAAAGTTGGGTAAGTGATTAGAAGCTAGGTATATTTACTAAACGGTAAGTACCTATGCTTACCTAAAAATCTACTAGATGGCTATCAATTTTATGTTTACAAACTACCAACTAATGATAACTTTTTTACATGTCTAGTGGTATGGTCGCCAGAAAGAAATCTATTCCTGTTTAAAATATTTCAACGTTAAATACATCTTCAAAAATATCTCGGCCTTAACGAGGGTAAGTATTTCTTACGAACACGCGGCAGCGTAATAGTCAGCACTATTAGTGCTTGAAAACGAAGAACTTATGCTCGGGCGAGTGACTAAATAAACTTAAGTGAAGCCATGGTTTTATAAAGTATTTCATTAAGTATATAGCTAAATACAACAAAAATAATTACTTACATGTTTTCATTTTTAATTTATCCTCGTTTTTATTGTGAAAGCCCATTGCGCTGCCTGCCAATTAAATATTATGAACCTGCCGCCAGCCATGATGGTACTTTTCAATAAAACGTTTTCAATTTTAGAAACGGTTTATATATTATACTTATTAAGGAACGAGGACTCGAGTATTCTTGGTTCGTGTAATAATCACTCTGAAAATTACTTCTTCAAGCGCAACATTGCGGGATTTTCCGGTTTCCACGTGAGAAAGTTTTAAGACAAATTGAATTTCTCGGTTCTTACCTTATATCAAAAATCAAGCTCATGAAATCAGACACATTTTGCACGTTAAAGAGATTTTAAAGTCAATCGTGTACTTACGTCCTGAAACTATTCAGTGTAAAGTTTAGATTATGCAATATCTGAGGTAGTTCTCAGCGTTAATCTTGATTTTGTGTGTACAATAGATCTTATTGTTAAGTTACTCCACGTGACGTAGTATAGTATGGAGACTAGCGTTAGTAGATACAAACAGTCAAATAGGATCGTTCGACCTGTACGATACATCGTTTGTATAATCCTCTATGGGTTCACACCTCCGAGCATTGATGCTATCGGTGCTTACTATTCAAAACTAACCTGCTTAACTATGCAACGAGGTTGGTTGTGATCAGTTAAGCCGATATAACAGGGTACTATATAGACACAATGTGTGTAACAACATATTCCTACCTTTTGTATAACGAATACCGACTTCGTCCGCTTCCTACTTTAAAATAAGATGCTAAGAAATAAAAATACTTTTTTTTAAACCTTACATATAGTGTGTTTCAAACTAAAAAGGTAGGTTAAGTTATTCCGGTAAGTACATTTTTTATTTATTGATGTTTTCTAAAGTAATATCTTGCATAGCGAACGCTGCTACCGCATAAATAGGCTTGCGAGAGGCTTTCATGGCTTTATTATGAATAAGATTCTAAGAGATATTTCTCTTTACTTATACATGTATGTTTCTATTTTTCGTTTAAAAAGTACGTTTGTAAACACTTCTTTGATGATTAATTATGCATATTTTGTAATTTAAACCATAAAGTATTGTTGATTTGTCTCCAAAACGTACGTCACAATGTATAGATTTCGGTTTGACCTTCGGGCTGAAAGAGAGAGAATATTCGTATTTATAAAGTTTAATGAAAGTATATTTCTGGTATCTTTGTTGTTGAGATATTATTGCAGGTGCCGTCCCGTACGTACTAGAACAAGACCTAAGATACAGTTAGATAATCTCGGTCACAATCCACAATTAAGTCCCCTCACGACGTAACTCTCAGGCCGAGTGGAAGTGCAGAGCTATCGTCGCTCCTGATCGTCGGGACGGTCACGATCTCTCTATTGTGGGAACTACTTACGACTTACGATATATCTACGGATTTCGTTTCTTTTTCACGAAACGCTTAATACCCCACTTTACTTCCAACTGGACTTGTTCTACTTCCATCTGCTGGTACACGTTAGAGCAGTCACGACTGTGACAAACCTAGCGTAATATTAAATCGTCTTTAAATTGATTTATTTATTATCGACGCCTAGTTTCGACTTTTTCATTTGACACAAAAACACCGAAATATTGCGGATTCCAATCGGCGCCAGATAAGCGTAAAATTTTGACGAGAAAAACAAGTAGTATCAACGTTGATAAGCATATTAATCAATTAATTGATCATCTATTTCTGATTTAACACGTTAAGCGAGCTTAGTTTCCCTACAGTTGTAACAATATTTACAGATATGACAGCACCAATGATAGACGTAATTCGTAAACAATTGACATGTTCTAAGAGTTCTGTATATTAAACTGGCAGATAGTGCTTTTTTACAACTAGTTGTAATGATTGATTACCAATATCTACTAGAAGTTATAGATTACATATAGTTTACAAATGACTTACAAGTTGATTTACGTATAACCCTGTTTTACCTGTAGACGTATAAATGGGGCTGGGGACAGCACCAAAAATCACAATACACTCAATTTTGCCACGTGTCAAAAGCCGACAAAGTCAACCCTTCCGCTGCTTAAACACGTATGAATCGGACTTCAGCAGATACCATAACAATTGCATCGCATTATAACCCGACGTGACCACACCGATGCACGCTATACTACACCCAGCACTGACCAGAACACCAGTATAGAAGTGAGCTCTGTTTCCGTATAGCTGCAACAAATCTTTAGACCAAGTTATGAAAGTAGTTACGGGTTCATAGTTGTTCAATGCATTCAGTAGGTGCAGGGCACGCAACCTGCGGTAATTGAGCCACTTCCTTCCGCAGTCTAGAACGTGTTTTGCCATGCGGTATTACAACGGATTTAATACTAATGTGGACGTTTGTGGTGTTATATTGTCACGTGATGTGAGTACGAAGCATGCAACCACTAAAATTATCACAGTCATTAAAAAAATAGTATACATACCTACATACATATATGTATTAAACAAAAATGAACTACTGACAAACTACCACTCGTTGTGTGCCATTACGTAGAATTTTCTAAACGGAGTCAACAAAAAAGCAACAACATTCTGAACTCTGAAACTACCTATATACAGGAGAAATATTTGACTAAATAAAAGTCACAGCATAACTTATTAGCAGCACCTATAAAGCACACAGCTATTTAACTCCAGCAAACTAAAAAGGGCAAAGAATATTCGGATTAATTAAAAGTTGCATAAAGGACATTCCTGGATTCGTTAATGGGTTTAGAAATGGGTCACGAATGCGCGTTTTATTTGTATCGCGTGGCGCGCGGCAGGTACGCGGCACGCCACGGCTAGTATCGGGTTTGCAATTGTATTTAACCGACATGTGCTTGTGTCGTTCCACTCTCGACCGATTAGCTACCAATATACCTACAGCTCCAATATATCGACACATTTGTAGCAGACTTAGGAAACAAGTTTCAAATCGTTTTATAGTTTAACCTTTTGGTATCAATATGAGCTTGCCGTAGTTACGTTTTAAATAGCAATAAATCAATACTAAACTTTATAATTTAATAAACTAATTGAATGTAAACGCTTATTTAGTCAGTCATGCGACATCGACATTTCCGGAGACGTTGCTTTTCAAGCACTATCGAGACTCCGTCTACGCGGATTGACTAAATACCAGAGAGTGAAGTCGTGTTATGCATAAAATATTAGTAAAAAACTCACATCTGAAATGTAAGATTAGCCATAATTGTGTAAAGTTAAGTGCGCCCATTACAGTTAATAATTTCTTAGGACAACAAGTAAATTGGAATAGAATGAGACAAAAAATATTAAGTGCCAGTTTAATGGGTAACCTCTTGATCAACGTAATTAACCTGCCATACCTACTTCATTTTACTATAGTATTTTCATTCATAATCAATTAATCACTTTTGTGGAAACTTCCGATTAGCACGACCGCTTGTTAACTGACGTAAACCAAAAAGAAAAAGATCTGGTATCTGACAATTCATAACCGGAGTTGATTTACTGGTTAACATCATGTCTAGGAGATTTGAATAATATGGTTTTGTTAAAGCCAAATAAAATTTTGGGTCGAAAAATCTGGCCAAATGTGGAACCTGCCCCGCCCCGGGCCGATCGATGCCTGACCCCGTGCAATGTCGCCTCGGCTTTTAGCACCGCCTCTTTTGTACCTTGACGCGACGCTGTACCTCTTCATTATATGTATAACCCGTCCCGACATAATTTAATAACTCCTCTTTGCGTCTGCTATCTTGGTTATCTCCTGTCGTGTTTATTCAACGTTGCCCGCAATACAGAGAGTGGCAAATACGAATTTACATATCTTCCTCGCGACTCGAACACAAGCAAAGGTCAAATTATGAGTAGGTAATAATAGTGTGTGTGCATTATTTATGAACGTATGAACTTTGATGTGATTGTTTACTAGTCAGAGCACACAGCCATCCAGTCATTCGTATACCTTAGACAAGAATACGAAACTGTAAACAATATTAGGCGGAGAGCTGGTTACAGCAGATGGTAGGTATGTGACAATGAGATTAACGTAGCCCACTAAGGCGGTTAACACCAGGCGGTTATGATTTATAAAGACAAAGATTGCGTAAAGGAAATATCCGTAATTCCTATGAAACTTCGGAATAAATTTATTTGATGGTGCTCTGGCTCTACTTGGCCCAGTTAAAATGTCGGGCAATATTATATTATCATTGTATAAATTTCACACCAAGCCATACTCTCAAATTGTTTATTTTTTGTGATGTTTTGTCACATTGCAGGCCTTTCACTTTAGTCTTCACCAAGGAGAAGCTGCCACCTAATTCATTAGAGTTTCGTTCCTCTTATCGTATCGTCTGCCACAGCCAGCTCTTTGTCAATATACACGCCAGAGATTTCAAAAATTCCCATTTGAAAATCAATAATAAACATGTGCACAATGCATGTTTCTATCAGGAGGCAATCACAGTCACACAATTCAATTTATTCATGTCCAATTCTGCCTGACGCCCACAACACGACCGCCGGCCGTCTACATCGAAAAATAAACGAGAAAGATCAGGTCTATGAATACGTAATAGGCTAATACTTACTCTATACTACTACTATTTAGGTGGTATTGTTGGGTTTGAAATTGAAGGTCACATAAACATGATGATTTGAGAAAGACGACAAGTGTCCTGGAGCTAAAACCTCTGGAGCTACTCAAAATTTTCAAAAACAGTGTATGGCTTTCTTTATTGGTAAGACATTTTGCGCCACCGTCACCATCGCCATCTAGACATCCAATGTATTAGGTTCCTTATTTTTAGGGTTCCGTACCTCAAAAGGAAAAAACGGAACCCTTATAGGATCACTTTGTTGTCCGTCTGTCCGTCCGTCCGTCCGTCTGTCAAGACCCTTTTTCTCAGGAACGCGTGGAGGTATGAAGCTGAAATTTATATCAATTACTCAGGTCTACTGTCCCTTGAAGCTGTGAAAACATCAACCTTCTAAGCCAACGCAATCAAAAGATACAGCCGTTTATGCCGCAAATTTTCGACACTTGCAAGGGAATCAAAACCTACAGGGTGCTTCCCGTGAACTCAGAATCTTGAAATTTGGTACGAAGCAACGTCTTATAGCATAGATAAAGGAAAAATTACGAAAACCATAAATTTTTAGTTACATCACATAATATATATTTTTTTAATAATTTTAAACTTACTACCCATTTCCTCATAAACGCGTAGAGGTATTAAATTGAAATTCATACCAAATACTCAGGTCTATAATACCTTTAAGCTGTAGCAAAATCAAACTGCTAGGTCAAGGCAATCTAATGAAACAGCAATTTAAGCTGCATATTTTGAAACTCGCAAGTACTGCAAGGAATCAAAACCTAAAGGGTACTTCCAGTCGACCTAGAATCTTGAAATTTGGCATGAAGCAACGTTTTATAGCACACATAAAGGAAAAATTCCGAAAACCTTAAATTTTTAGTTACATTACAAAATATATATTTTTTAATAAATATAAACTTTGTAAACCTTGCAGGTTTGTACGGAACCCTCGGTGCGCGAGTCCGACTCGCACTTGGCCGGTTTTTTTAGTATTAATATTAATTTTTTTCTAAACAACTTGCGATTTTTAATTGTGTAAATCCATTAACAATAGCAAGTACACAGCTTTTCCCTTGCGGTGTATTAAAAAATCGTAGTTTGTTTACTCTGACCCGGTCCCGGAGCAGGCGCACGTGTTCCGTGTCGCGCACATGCGTACGCGCATTGTTTGGAATTTCTCGTCCAATGTGGGGCGTAAATGTTTCGACAAAGCTCTAAAAGGGAGAGCTCGGAAAAGAACAACAGATATCCGTTATGCTCTCGTTTTAACAAAGGGGAGTTCCGACTATGTTAGTACGGACACCAATTTTTAGTGGTTTTTTTAGGCGATCAAATACTCGGTACTAGTTTGTTTATGGTTTCTAGAAACTGCAAAGATGGTTCCACATATAATAAAACCTAACCACAGTCGGTTATGAGTAAATCTCCATAATGCTTATAAGAATGTTCCACAAAAGGAATTAGTGCCCCTATAGAGAAAGAGATGCGTATCGCGCAGAATGGTCGTTCAAAACAAAATCTTGGTAGTTATCTTCTCATCTTAAAAACAAAGGCGTTTCAATAGTCTTTTTTTTTTCGACTAAATGTGCGGGCGCGAACAAAATAGCGAGACATGCGCATAACACGCGTTTTAAAAAGGCATACAGAAGCAAACGGGTGCAATAAAAACAGCATAGAGCGCGGGTTGTCGCACACGTGCATCCGTCTTTCCCCACTGTGCGAAGTTATTTTTGATGAACCACACTGTACTGCGACGATCATTGACTTCTTTGACGTAGAAATCTTAATCTGGCGGCCTTGTTATTGGTTTACGAGATACAAATAGATCACTGTCTAGACAGAATTGTCCAGTAATTCCAAGCTTACGCGGCGATCTATAACTTTCTTTAATATCGGATAAGCGTCGCGAAAAATCTCAACGATTTTCTGAACGAAGTAGTCTAGCTAAAACGTTTTAAACCTTTGCAAAACTTAGAAGTCTTGCGCAAAGCTCATTTCTTATCCGCTGGGAGAGCACACGTACCTATCTTACTTTATTTGTCGTGTAATTTACTCCAACAAATAAATCAATTAAATAGCTTTGGTGCCACGAGTAATAGCTACGTGTCTTATTGGACTCGGTATCAGAGTAATATATAAAGACCTCTTAATTACATCACCTAGGCGGCTCCTTTTCAACAACATTACCCATCTAGTATCTAAGTACCACATTCGATAAGCCGTATCGTATCTACTTATAGATAAAACGTATAAATTGAGCCGTTAGTAAGCCGCGTAAGTAATTGATACCGTAAGCTCTATTCAAGATTTACTTTACGACGTGTCGAGGCTAATTCCTTAGAGACGTCGGACGTTGATTTAATAACCATTCAGGTGGAGTTATTAAAATTTTAAATTAAGCCTACTTATAAAATAAACATTTTGTATTCATCGCCGCCGCCCGCCGGTCATTCCGGGCTTAATTACGATATCAAAAGCTGCATCGTAAGCTCCTACCATTATGTGCACGTGTGATATCTCCGTCCCGTTCGAATACTGCGGCTGCATAGCCATCACCGCCGATTAAACACGTTTCTATGCGCGGCCTCGTATTTTTGTGCCAGTCCCATACAGCCTCCGTTCCTTATAGAAACAACACTCATAAATGACCCCACTTACGTTTCGTTTCGTGAGAGAAAGATGACTCGGCAAAAGTGGCTCGTTGTGGGGAACAATTTCGAAATATAGATGAGTATAATTATAAGGCGTAAAACTAAATAATATCTCATGATGGCGCATGTGTCGACGCTTTATTAGGAGGTTCGATAACGATCTATCTAGTATCTATCAGTGCGGGAATGCCGGGAGACGCTGCCGCGGACCGGCCGAGCGGAGAGCACGAGAGGGCGTGAGAACATTGCAGTGGCGCGGAAGCGGTGCAAGCAAATGAAGTGCAATTTCGCCCGAGGCTGGGATTGTGGCGAAGGTAATCCGCGGACGGTTAGTTATGCTCAAACAATCGTGCATCTGCGATCCCGCAAACAATGATCTAGCTAGTTCTTCGGCTCATCGGTTCCTAATCTTTACCTAATTGAATTGCATTTAGGAGTACACATAGTACCAAAAATGTTTATAAGTTAGTTGATTGATTACAAATAACACAACACAATTATTGACTTCACACAACAAATACTCAAAGATCAAACGACGACAAAAAACGATTAAATAATTGACGACAGGTTTGGTCTAGTGCGTAGGGACCCTGCCTATGAAGCCGATGGTCCTGGGTTCAAATCCCAGTAAGGGCATTTATTTGTGCGATGAGCATAGATATTTGTTCCTGAGTCATGGATGTTTTATATATGTATTTAAGTTTTTGTATATTATATACTCGTACCTATATCGTTGGCTGAGTAACACAAGCCTTCTTGAGCTTACAGCGGGGCTTGGTCAATCTGTGTAAGAATGTTATGTAATATATTTTTATAATTTAAATAATAATAACATATTATTCACGTACCTAAATAATGTTCAAATGCGTTAGTAACGCTTGTAGTTCTTTTTTTATGTAAGTAAATATTTTATTTAAAATGAGCAATGAAAAATAAAACAAGAAAATAAAGGTGCATTTATACGGTCACGTTACAAAACGAGTGACAAAAGCATGCACCCAACTCCACGCAGAGGTGGCTTACTGTTATGTATGACATTTCAAAGTAACTCGTAGGAATTGTGTGAGATACTGTAGTATTAAAACTAAACTGTTTATTGTTGTATTCTTAGCCGTTCTGTACCATACTTTACTTACAAAATAATTACATGAAATGAGACTGTTAGAGACCAAGCCTGAGTCTTTTACCTAAGCATCTGATAGCCAAATAGACAATAGCCTTAGTATGTCAAAACTGCTCATTTAACCAATAAAATGTAAAATTCGATTCGGATAACTTTAACTATATAATATAAAACGATTTTTTTAAGTCCTTATAAACGGTTTATTTGACTAACACAACTTTTATTTCTAATTAAACGCGAACGCTGACATTAACTGGCCGGACTTCCGTTCGCGTCCGTTCTAAGTGGGGCAGCTGTGGAACACCGCCTTAATTCCAAAACGACTTATGTATGTAACTAACTTAGCACATTTACGTCTCTATGCAACTTTTAGAACAGCCACTATTCCGAAGTACGACCACGGATCTCGCTGTTCCAGGACTTGCAGGTAATTTCATTAGTCTGCTTTCCCGTTTCAATCTACACTCAAGACCAGTGGAAAAGGCTCGTTATGTATAGAAACTTCCCTGCAAAGCAACCCGTTTTTATTAGTGTTGAGTATATGTATTGTTCGGTTCAGGGGACTTCAGTCGTTGGAAACAATTGACGACGACGCCGTAAATTGAATGCGATTTACAGCCAGCTCGAGTGTCTGCAGAGATGCTATACTGAATCTGAGATTACAAGAGAAGTGAGAATAGGAAGTATTAAATTCGTGATCCTGCTCACCCGGCTGCGACATGAGTAAATATTAATTTGCAAAAATCATTTACGCTATTTAGATGAGTAAGATTGATTCGCCTGTTCCAACCTAGTATTGAAAGTATTATACTAGCAAACCGATTTTGACAATGGTTTTATTTTATTGGTTTCTGTAAAATTCCTGAAGATTTAAAAACAAAGAATACGAAGGAGAAAAACCAAAATGTCTGGTTGTGCGACCAATATCCTGCCATAACCCATAACCCACATCTACTAATGGCATTTTAATAATGTTTATTTAAGATAGTAAAATAAACTGAACGTAGAACACTGTCTGATCGTAACGTAAATACTTTAAAGTCCACATCAAATGCCAGTGGGTGTCACGACCCCTGGGGTACGCTAGTGACTCAAGTAATTTGTTTAGTGAAAAGACTATTCATAATCCAATCGAGATACCTATTAAAAATGCTTGACCGTCAATAAATCAAAATACATTATCATATTAATTTATATTCAGTTTGTCTAAAGCGCTGTATTAATAACTATTTTTATGTGCAACCGCAAGACAAAACATCGACTTCATAGCTTTTACCATTAAAAGCGTTGACCAAAATTGTTAAAACGACGCTTTCGCAATCCTATAAACAATAACAAGCTCGTATTCCATAGAAGTACCCAACTAAAATTAAACCATGCGTAGTGTCATTAGATCTTGAATTGCTTTGTAGCGTTGAAGCGTGAAAAGAGAATGTGGATATTATAACACGTGTGAGTGTATAAAAATATTATTAATGGCCGGGCACGAATCGGACAAATAGTCGATGCACGACATCACCATCAGTTAGGTCCGTTAGTAAGTATTAAACGTCAGAACTCAGAACGTCACGCAACATGTGAACCGGAGCTTATCCTCTTTGCTCCAGGAATGCATATTATTGGGTGTTATTGTATATGATTTGCATTTCAATTTAATTACATTAAGAACCGACGTTTCGACGCGGGTTACACCGGTCATTCTCGAGGATGCGGACGAATAGTTTTTAGTAAATATGTGTAAGAAACGCAAAAGTTTAAAGATTGCATTCCATTCAATAAATTAATCAGACAATGTACCTATTATAATTGTAATAGTAATCGCCTAAATATTAGAAACATACGGTCCGGTTTGAGGGATTTATACTAGAAGGGCGATAATAATTTATAATCCTAAGAGCAGTATTACGCATGTTCCCACAATCGTCCACTTGACTGTATAAAACCATAACGGTTTATGATCAAAGCCCTTTTGGCTTTAGAATTACAGTCTACAATTGTTGGCACTGCAACGCCATAACTAAACGTTAATGCAAGAATAATTGCCCATATTAAACGGCCACAAATCCCAAATACCTAAATAACAGCTTTTGCGGACTCTTTTTACTAAACGATTAATCAAAGCACGCAATGCCCGGCAAAAATTAAACAACCGTAGTTTATAGCAGGTTCTGTACATCTAGGTTATAAAAAGTCTTTCCTCCGTTTACATTCCACTCACTTATACGCTCTTTGTAACAGATCGTTTATAGCCTAAAACCGATTTGAATTTAAAAGAATATATAAGATCTTGTTGTATAGTAGCGCATCAAGAACATGCGTCATTTTGATTATGGAGCGTCAGTATAAAGTCCGAGTTGATGGATGAATGGGTAGAAAGAGTAAGTAATTATTATACTCATGATTCATGACAGGAAATGGCGAGAATTTTTGATAGCAACATCATATAAATGATCACTTTGCAGGCAAAATTTGTAAACAGTCAATTACCGCTTCTTCGTGAATTCTTGCATGATGCATATTGAAATAAGCTTAAAGAAGAATAAATTAATTATTGATCTAATTGAATGCGAAGTTGATCCTTCCTATGAAGTTCTATTTATTTTACTCAATAGCCGTTAGGGCCAGAATCATGCTAAACCTCTTTGTTTTATCTTTGAACATTCGTAATTATAAATGGTAGCAAGCATAGCGAAAAATAACATAGATAATCGTCGGACGTAGTTTGCACAAATTCCTCGTCGTTTAAAACTATTATCCTTTTTCTAGTAAGAAATTTAATGAGTTATATCAAAGTGCAAGTTCTGTGAGAACAGGATAGCAGTCATTATTTAATGTCTCTCGTAATCCGAAAAATGTAACGTTTTTTCTAATGAGACGCACCCTCGTGGAAAAAGATCTTACAGACAGTAGCTGTAAGTATGCTTGATGCATACTTGCTTGAGCTGTAAATATGATAAGTGATTGACAAGCACGCTTGAAGTGAGATTGATGCAATTTCAAGCCAATCGTCATTCTTTTGACTTCAGTTATTGAGGTTACCAATTTACCATGCATCGAACCCAAAACAAGCATCATTAGGAATTCTATCAAGCACATTTTTAGTCACAAAACTGCACTTCTAACAGTTCATCAATCTGGGTGTCAAATTTATTAGTCAAGCACCTTTTTGCAACCCAATTACGAAAACTATTGTGAAATTTTTACCAGTGACAGTTTTGTTTTCAACTGTTTTAAGAAGATTAAATCTCTTAATAAGGCGGTCTAAATCTTTCAGTGTAGTTAGCCAAATTCAATGATTAGCTCTGTAGGGGCAGTAGAACATTAATTACTCGGACACTGGCCGCGTGGCGAGGGCCACAACCACGTTATGGCCCTCGGTATATTTCCCAAGGGCCGTAAGTAGGAGCCCGACGCGGCCACATTGCTTAGCGAGCACATATCGAGCCTTGTACCCATTCCTCAAATCCAGCGTAACTAAGGGCTCTAACTGTATAAGACATATGAAGAAATTGAGATCTAGCATTCTGGTTGTCTTCCGGTACGCGAGGGAATAACAACCCCGCTGATAATGCACCTTCGGCCCAGAGGTGCAGTAAATCTTAATAAAGTATGCGCCATAGTATTCCCTTTGTATTCTACTACAAAATTAATCAAACAAAACTACTATATAAGAAAATTACCATCGGCGTCCTAAGTGTACTGTATTTCATGAATATTACATTGAAAAAGCGAAAATTGGTAAAACCTACTGTTTTTGCTACTAAACCAGCCGCCATTGCGCCTAACATTGTTGTAGAGTAATTTGTTAAATTACATTGTTTATAAAACAACAACTGAACAACTCCGATAGGAAACCGCTATTGATTTTAAATTCAAACAACAAAAAGCTGAAATTAACGCTATCTGGAAATTACGTAGATATCATCAGCAAATCGCGGGCAACGATGAAAATCAATAAAACTAGACCCATAGAGTACAGAAAGCGATAGAAATGTATTATTCAAATGTGAGCCGTTGAAATATGGCAGCTGCGAGCAATGCATCACGTACCACCTCCGACTATAATTAGAAACTTGTACGGACTATATTTAGTTGTAATTCAGTTCGGAACACGAACTTGTGGCCTTTGTGACCCGGCTCTTACTGTTCTTGTATCGCAATAGTTGATAGTGAACTGAAAACTGTGTAGGATCCGCTACTTGTATGTGAAGCCGTTACTCTACTTACTCTTAACTTTGGCGGAGTAGAAGTAACGTACTTTTCTGAACGGCACGGCTAATGTTAGACGGGAAGATTATAATTTAGGTACAATAATATTCTAAATGAAAAACAAATACGTTTTATTGCGAGCGATAAGCTTGTTGTTTAGAATAGATATATATAGGTTCAGTCAGCAGCAGAAGTGGCTAATCGTTTGAGGTGTTCAAAATGAGGTCAACACATCTCTATTGTCAAGAGAATAAGAGCGCGTGTAGGTCATTTTGAACACTTCAAACGCTTAGCCACTTTTGCTGCTGACTGTACCTACCTAAGTATGAAAACCAAATGATGCTCAGCTTTCTATCATAAACATCATAGTGTTATATGTTAATAAATACTATATACCTAATATCTGCTACGATCTTGATGGACCTTCCCAAATTCCTTCCCTTTAGGTACCGCAGTAAGTAATAAATATTATCAATATTCAGAGTGCCCACCGCGAAAATCTAATATCAAAAAAAATTAGGTTACAGACTCTTCTTCCAACTAAGGCATGACAGGGACACTCGTTCGTAATCTGCGAATTTCGACTTTTGCGGTAGGCCCCCTGCCCACTACAAAATTGTTACTTTATTTTCTTTTAGTAAACGATATAAATGAAATAGGTATACGGCAGAGTCTCTAGTAAAGTTAAGTACTACTATTTATCTATGCCGTCCCAGAAATACCAAAGAAGCGCCGGTTGAAACTATCGCGCATCTTGCCACTCTCGTATGCACAAAGTTGAAAGTTAACCATTATTACAAACAACGCCCTATCAAATATGTAACAGACTTTAGCCCTCGTCGCCAGTAAAGTTTGAACGTGCTTCTATTATAGTAAAGTAATGCAGCGACGTTACGAAGTTCTATGTAAAACAGTTCAAAATATTAACATGAACTGTACACATTGTTCTAGTTACAATATAAGCTGTTAAATTAACTACGATATAGTTACCAGAGTACGAAACTGTTATACGCGACATTTTTCTATTACGAAATAAGATTTTTTTTTCATACAAAAGTTATTTCCGATAGTCAACAACAAAAATAATCATTGTTTAAATATTTGCCAGTATTTCTGACAATTTCATATTAGTGTAACTCACACACATCACCATACAGTCAACGTTCCGTAATGATGACATTAGAAGTCTTATGAGTGCCATAAATAAAAAAGTTATTCGTAAGGTCGCGGAAGGTTTCTTATATTATGTGAGGATATATGACCTCAGAAGCTACTAACATGTATATAGGCTGCTCAAAACTAAACAATCGTTATTTGTTGATTTCTCTGTAACAGTAACATTGGTTGTTAGTTGTTATGATACTTTGTATATTAAATACACTAATTCGTTCATTTCGGCTATATCAACTAGCTAGAAAGCTAGGATCACACTGAAGATATCATGAAATGGTCGGTTATAATTATAACTCACAGTTATTCAGTTTGGCACTTAAACGCTGTTAAATCAATATAAATGTTTTGAAACAAGATATAAACAATGAACACGTGAACTTGTCGTTTATTGTCAGTAAGAATGGAATAAACATTATCGTACCTATATGTTATAAATGTTATAATATAACATTCTACTTCAACTCGAGCAGTTCCACCGATAAAACAATCCCGTTTAAGTTCCGAAGAACTCTTGCTAACTTTAGGTATTTTGCTTTACAATCTACAAGGTAGGGTGAACTTTCTGAGCCGTCTGGCACCGGCTGTGAATGTCAATCGTGGTTGAGGAGGGCTCTCGAGCACGGCTATTGCGATACCGAACAATGCGGAATGAAGTGCATGCATAAATTGCACACGGTGGCGCGGTAGGCTCGCCGTGCGTTGTGAATTTGCTGACGGCTTCGTAGGTATTTGCTTATGAATGGTCCCCGTACAATTCAGCTCATAGCAAAAAATTTCACGGGAAATCGTAGCCACGTGGAATAAAACTTAAGTACTTCATGTTAACGCGTAAGTGGTTCTGGTTCATTGGTTATACAAAGGACCGGGTTTTCATATCGATGTAAAGGGGTCAGTGCATTACCGGACCGAATTAATTTCTAAATTCAACAAAGGGCTCAATTGACCGTTGTAACTGAAATGCCATATGTTCGTGGTATTGATTTTATCCACTCAAAATATAAACTGCATTAAGTTTCGTAATCAAGAGAAACAAACAATTGAACGATTCTAACACACGTTTCCTGTCAAATAGCTTATTACAGAGTACATGAACTTGATATTTCGAAGAGGTCGTGCGAGCGGTCGGAGGTATAATAGGCCAGTGTGTTGTACCTGTGGAGTGAAGCCTCTTACCAATACGGACATGACACGGTATTTGGCGGCGGACTAACACCGCGCCGCGACGCGAATGACGGAGATGTATTGCTTCATTAATTGATCGTTGTTTGGTTTCGCTGTTGAAAAACGATGATGGCTCATAATGTTATTAGAAATAACATACAGGCACTCGATCTTACTTAACGACTACTCAAATGTTGATAGTCTGTTAGAAAAGTACCTCAAAATATTTAGGAGAGAGAATACCACTGCACTTACACTGAGGATAAGACTAAACTAACCTAAATGTACCTTCATCAAAGAGAAATGTGGCTATAAAGTTAGAATTACACAATAAGTATGATGCAAAGTGACCTGACCAAACGAAACCTCAAAACCATTTGAAAGTGTCAGAAGTTCAAATAGAGGCAAAGGTAATTTATTAGAAGGTACGCTGTCTCTCACGTCGGTCGAGCGTGTAAGGCATGGCGGCCGCGCCGTTTAGGAGGACGAGCAAATGACCGCAATCAAATCACAATCATAGTGAAAGCCTTATAAATGGGCAGACAGAGATCGCGGCACTCTAGTGCTGTTTACAGTGTGTTAGAACTAATTATAGAGCCGAGGTGTGAGCGACTCACGACTCACGAGCGAGATCAATGCAGCCGATCTATCGCATATGCACGAGCAATAGCCTGAGAGCTGACCTGGTTACTTTAGAGATGACTGTGAAATCGATTCCCATTCAAGCCAATTTAGGGATCAAAAAACCGGGTATGTGTTTATGATAATAATAACAAATAAATGTAAGAAACCAAATAGATAAAAAGAAAAATAAAGTACCCCTTACATTATAATTAAATTGTCGAAAGGGCCTCTGCGCGTTGGCTCGATCCAGCTCGCATACGCATCCTAAATGTCCGGAACACCATCGTTCCGTGTACGGGAAAGACATACAAAATAAATATTAGGTAAATGACATTCTTACACAAATTGTAACCCCACGGTAAGCTCAATAAGGCTTGGGGTGGGAACCCAACGATATTTATAATATACAAATTCTTAATGAATACATAGAAAACACCCAGGACTCAAGAATAAATATCTGTGCTCATCACACAATTAAATTCCCTCACTGGGATTTGAACCCAAGACCGTTTCACAGGCAGAGTCACTACCCACTAGGCCAAACCTGTCGCCATTAAGCTCCTTTAATAAAGAATATAAGTATCAATTAATACTCAGTTGCCAATAAGCTTTCAAATAAAATCACTAATCATACTTACCATCAAAGTAGGTACATTTGAGGAATGTCATTTTATAACATTTTTTTTGTAAATCGAAAAGTTGATTTGCTTTACCTTTGATAAATCATCTGTAATGGAAATTAATTTCCTATTTATAAAACAGATTTTAGTAATTTGTTAAAAAAAGACCCGGCATGTTCCAGTACTCTATTCCAAGATATCTGTGAATTGATACTTTGAGGTGACTAACGAACTCGTTACCCTTTTCCAATGCGATAGATTTTGATTTTCTAATTCAGATAATGTTGCAAATCGTACATTTCCAACGCCGCGCCGAACACTCAGAAGCACCAAAACATTGCTTAATTCCAAATTGCAAACCATCAAATCAGGAAGTAAGCAGACGAACACTACGGATAGCAGGAGTCCGAGTAAGTAATTTATATATATTTAGGGAGGGTGCAAATTTCATTAAACTGGACTGCAAACCCTGACTAAGCCATGTTGGAACGATCTTGCTGGCGTAATACATCAAGTTAATTTAATATGTGGCTGAGTAAACCTAATTTTAACTCCAATTTTATTGTCCAAGAGTATTCCTTGGGGGAATATGAGTTTTATTTGCACATAAATTTCCTTATTCACGTCTCCGTCTTTTACAATATTTGGAGGACACGACAAATATTAAGGCAGAAGTAATAAAAATACTTGCAAGTGAATGTTCTTCCAGTCTTCACTCACACAGGTCTTTAAGTTAACTATTTTTTTATCTTTTTTCGTTACACGCATCCTCATAATGTCATTCGAATAAAACGAATGCGCGCAGATGTGCTGATCATACTGAATAACTGGGGTCATTCGTAGGAAGTGCGTATGGGCTATTGCTTCTAAAAAGTCTTAAGCGTCAACAACTAACTTCCTATAAAACAAAAGATCAAATGCTGAGACATTTAGAAGAATATAATTACTAAGTTCATATAAACACGTAAAAAAAATGTCGTTCATGACATTTTATGTTGGCCAGTTGGTGTAATTGCGGCGAGTGGACACAATGAGGGGAATGTGCGCCGATTGTTGTGCGACCGTCGCGCCCGCACCCATTGCCATTGATTGAGTGAATTCAACAAACAAGCAGGCGAACCGTAACTGGTCTGCGACTCGAATCAACCACGCAACGGCAGGTGGCTCCTAAACGCTCCGCATTAGGTCAATAAGCTTTGTTGGGCGCTGCTTTCATTAAATATTGAATCAGCGCAGGCCCTAGAAAGAAACACGACATTAGTGTGTTTTATAAAAGCACTCTTCAAAGAGCAAAGATAAACATTGGTTTGATGATCGACGCTCGTACGAGTAGTGGTTAGTATGAGTACATGTCTAACACTTCGTTATCGAAGTGTTCCTAGTCAGGATGTGCCAATTGCGATTCCACCGGCCAATGCTCAACACTAGACGACCGCCACACGACCAATCGCATCCAATTATCGATTTAGTAGAGCATAAGTTCTGCGCTTCATATATATCTATTTCTCTGTGAGTAACTGGATTTGAATTGCGAATTACGACATAGGAAAGCGGACGAGTAGTTGTCGCATAAAATTTAGGTATAGGAAGGCATAGACAAAAATCGTCTAGAGTTGTTTGTAGTTTAAGACGTCATGTGGTTCAAAAGCGCAATGCAAAACCGGAAGAAGTTTTATAATTTTATTTCCAAATATTTGACATGAAATCGATTGTTTAGATAACTCTGGAGTTACTAACCCACAAAAAATTATCTTCAATCTAACACAGTTTTCAATCGAATAATTGATTCATTAAAATAAATCGAAATAGAATAGCTAAGTAATAAGTAATAACCGAAGTGTGAAGTGACTGACCGACACCATTGAACCCATTCTCGATATACCACGGGTGTCCGACAGGAGCAAAAAGACTCGCGCGCGCCAACCAAAAATAAGTCTAATATTCAGTAGAAATGCTAACTGCCGTCATTTTACAGTTATGGAAATGACAAGCGAAATTTATCACGTGCATGACTTTAGCGTTCACAAAAACGTAATTTAGTTTACCAGATCTCTGTTACATAGGAATTGACTTAGCACTCCGTTATAATTAAGATAAACGAATCAAAACCGATTGTGCAAACCGAAGCGCGCTTCCCGTAATTGATAGCTCTTGGGATTGGTTATTCGTTCGTGCATTGTGCCGTCGATCTCACTGGATTAAAGTGCCGTCCACTTCGAGGCGCACCTGTTCCGCTTTATTGCCCCACTCTACCGCAAGATAAACATTTCTATTATTTATAAAGCATTATAATCAACTTATCGTTGTCGACCTGTATACCCTGGGATGAGAAATAATCCATGCTGATCCTAGTCAGTTTTCGCAACTGAGGTGATTTAAAGCGATATATAATTTTCTAGCTTTGCTAGCCAGCTCGTAGAGACCCTTCTGCGTTTAAACCTCGTTGGTGATAAGGAAATTATGAGGTTAACTCCTTAACACCGAAGCGGAAAATCATTCCAAGGACTCGTTGGTAAACATGAATAGTGTTCTAAAAACAACTTCCAAGCAAATGCTTGGAAGTTGTTTTTAGTCAAATGATTGGAGGCACAAAGAGGAACGGTGGCACAGGCGACTACGGAATTAATTTGCCAATAGACGCATTCCGCCAGACAAAGGTGCTTTGACGAGGCGCCTTGAGTACCTCCGACGACATGCTACTTGTCGGCTTTTGCTCCAAATTGTTTCGTCACTGTTTAACTAGACAAGGATGCTTCAAATAATCCAACAACTAGGTAACTAAACTAGGTATATTGTTTTATAAAATAGTACATTTTTTTAATCTGACCGCTTTACCCGACGCAGGCAATAATGGCGTATTGATTCAAATACACGTGTAATGAACATGTTTAGATTTAAGAAGCCAGATTGAAGACGCTGCACGCTGGCCTAGAGATATATAATGCTCGATTACGATATTTGTAATAAAAAGAAATAAACTTGTAAGGATAATGATTAGATTCCCCAGTACAGCCGGCGCGGCAGTGCGCGCCTCGGGCGGCCACCCACCACGGTCTACCCAGAAATGTTTTAATTAAACAACTCCTCTCGATTTGTTTTGATAAGACACGATAATACCCAACTGGACCACGACTTTTTACTTTCCTGATGTTCCAGTAAGATTTAGTGTGCCCACAATTATTCCACGATTTACAGAAACGGCGCCGTCAACAGATGGAATGGAAAGATCACGCCTTGTAATTGTTCAGTTCTATTTCGTTTGACCGGTTTCTGCTACCACCAAACTTTTTATAAACTCAAGTCACTACCGCAATAGATAAGCTTGTTACTAGATGACGGTTATTTCCACGATAGCGTCTTTTTATAATAGAAACGATAAGTTCATATGAACCATACGCGTCTTGGTCACCCATTTCTAATACGATATTTTATTTAATTAAATATTTGAGAGTATGCTACTTTTTACGGAACGGGTTAGAGGAAATAGGTTCGTATTTTTTAAAGCGGTTTTTATAAATAAATAACTTAAAAATTGACTATTACAGGTAGCTTCTTGGAGAAGGTAATCCGTAGAGGAGGTCAAGTGTTTTAATTTGGGCTTTACCTACTGACGCACCCTGACCTGACCTACACAAAGTTTCAATACGTTTCGCGGTATCCGCTACGGGTACTTTAGATTATATTATAAATCAAACTAAATCATCATATATAATGTACCCGTAAAAATGTACATATAATACATAGTTATTTATATGGATGAAACTTTGTCGCTGGTATAAATTTGACAATTTAATTGGTACAAATAATCTTTATATAGTTAAGTACTATATCAATTTCAATCAACACCGACGATCTAAGTACAGTATCTAACGTAGACGTAACAAAATAATAATAATATAAACATAAACAATATCGTACAATTATCTTGACTAAGAACGCTCACTATCAATCAAAGCTAGCATTCCACATCACGCCGTGGTCACGGTGCATGGAATCGGAAGCGAGATGAGGCCGTGCGACAGGTCCCCGATTATCCACGCATTCTGCACGGTGGTCTCAACCTGTCGCCAGTCCGCTATGACAGACACGACACGATTGTGCCTAATGGTGATTCCACGCGGACCGCTGGGCAAATAATATGCGCGCGAGTAGACTCGATTTCTTATGGTCGTCAAACTGGGCGCGTGCAGTGCTCACACTTCCATCATTACTGTCATTACTCAATCTAACGCAGAGGACAGCCGTAGGTGAGCTAGGTCATTCACTGTAATAGTAAATTGTATTGCTACGATGAAAGACTGATGAAAATCGAGCTAATTTTAGAAACAAAATTATCAAAATAGATGATCGGCTAGGCTAGATGTCAGTGATAATACAAGAAGACAGAGACACAATCTCCATATAAATCACTGTTAAAACTGTATAAATTCTAAATGCGCACTTTTGAAACTCGTATAATTTCTGTTACTTAATCGAGTTTCTCGAATAAGAAGGGAAGAGGAAAAGCAAAGTCGCTCAATAAATACCTGTGTACTTACCTAAGTAGTTATAAATGAAAATCAAAGGAATTGTAAAGTTTACTTTGCTGTTTTCCTCAATTGTTGCAGTAAGTAGTTAGTTTTCAAGCAAGGATAAACGATGTAAACACATTTAGGTCGTGATGGGAACGCCAATAGGAGTAATCTGGTGCAGGACACGAAACGTCATGCTCTAGTGCTCCTTTAGATGCGCTTACAGGTGCATTTTATGTCGCCAAGCGATTTTAAAGCATAAACAAAATGCATTTAGATAGTGTTTCCAAGTACCACCCGTTAATAGTGCGTCATGTGGCAAATAATAAACAACGTGAAGTCTACCGCTGCACCCAATCCAATACTAGGTTGGTATGGCATATCCGCGTGGGTACTTACAGGGCGATGAAGACATTATTCAAAATTAGATAGCGATAAAAAAGCGAACCTTTTCACGGCGATAAAAACAAAAGTAGATGGATGCAATCAACTCGCTTGTACCATCGAAGACAACTAACAATCGTAAACCTTATGAATAAAATAATAAGGTTTACTATTGGTGACTAGGTAAGACTTTGTTTGTATCCGCCTGCCTGCGGTGGGGCTCAAATTTGAAAGGGTTGCACGCCCGTGGCATCATCAACGCTCATAATTTTGATGAAGCTATTATTTTGACTGCATAGAGCATTGGATAGAGTCGTTTTTAAGTTTTTATTAATAGATCTCTAACCTAATCCTATAAAAATATTTTAACAATTTCACACCCATAGGCTTAAGTGCCTTATTTTCTAAAGTTTATTCATTTATAAAGTTGTATATTTTTAGTTAAACTCTTTGCGAATATTTGCGTAATATCCATATTTGCAATAGCAAAGTGTAACCATAATTTGCAGCTGAAGCCTTAATCTCATAACAATACCGACAAATAACAATGGGTATACTCCCTCGCTTCTTTAGTCCCCTGTCATTATCCCGCACCCCTGATGGAGCCGTCATATCGGACAACGGCGGAAAAAACGAAACACCGCGTGTCATCGCAACAAAAAATAAAACAAAAGCGGCGCGAGCGATTTGTTGATCTTGTGGAGATATCATTTCTGAATACTAGTTCCGTCAATTGTTGATTGTTCAGCGTTCGCGATCACAGTCAGTTAATTTGCGGATCTATTAATGTTACTTGTCAAAAAATTCAAAGTAGTGTTGTTTTTAAGCTGCCGGTAATACCTACACACCTATTTCGTTTCCCTAAGTAATCAGTTGGTAGTACCTACTCGTTCTTTAGGAATTAGAGAAGCTTTCTTGTAGAATTAATAATATGATTTGACTGGAAATTCTTAACGCTTTTATACGTCATAGAGTTGGGAGCAGGATTTTAAGTTGACGTGTTAATAATAATGTACCTACACAAATTACGAAAAGGTTAATTAACTGAAGGATGAAGAAATAAAGTTCAAAAATATTCTTCCCATTGTGTAAGATTTGCACTTAGTTAATTGTTATGTTATGTTATGTTTGTCATATTTTGGGCAGATTCTTATTTAAAAAATACGAGCTTATTAAACTAACTAATCCATAAAAGGAAAACATGGCTGAAATATAATAAATTAACTAACCTCCATTTCCAGCATTGGTGATAGTAACCCAAAAGTCAATGGTCTTTTCAGGGCCGAGCTCCTCATAGTCCCACTTCTTTTTAACTTTCACTACACCACTTGGCTCAACCGTGACCCACGGATTTTCGTCCCTAATTTTAAAGGTTTCTCGATCAGTTTCCTTTTCGAGCGTAAACACAGAACGTCCTTCCACTTCACCGTCAGCCTCCGAGAATTCAGTACGCTTTGTAGGTCTCACAGCACGTGTCACTCTTCGCTTCTCACGGTGCAGTGTCGGAAGTTCGGTACGTTCAGGTACCACGAAGTCCACGAAAACCCGGGCTGGCCGGCTCTTGCGCGGTGGCGAGCCTGTGTCGTGCGCCAGGACTCGCAGCTCTGCTTCGAGACCGTCAGGTTCCCCAGCCAAGATAAGCTCCCCAGTCTGCGGCACAATCACAGCTAAGTTACTGGGAACCATTAACGAGTAGTAAACGCGATCTCCATCAGCATCGTAAGCGTGAACTTGGCCAATATTCGAAAATCTCTGCCAATGTCCGGTCCCATTAGCTCCGTTTTCATCAAGAGTGCCGTTTACAGCAAAATAATAAACGTCTTGTTCAAACGCTGGCGCGTGGTCGTTCTCATCGGCAACGTCTATTCTAATTGGAAGACTAGCCTTATTAGTGCCTTGCAAATCTGTCGCTTGAACCACTATTTCGTACGAACTCTTCTCTTCGGCATCTAAAGGACGTGTTGCAATAATCTCCACATCACCATCCGTAATAACTGATCTAACTTCCGGCACGATATCTCCCTTGATCTTGTCACGTAGCGCAAAAATGGGATCTTCATTTCCTTTTACAATTTTGTAAGCGATAGGTCCTCCATCGTGCATTGATGTGGCCTTTATGGGTGGCAAATCGACGACAGATCCCGAGGGAGCGTTTTCTGGTATTTCTCCTCGCAATCCGTTAGTGGTCGGAAAATGGAGCATGCGCCTTCTGTCGACCACGAGTAGTGGAACAGAGTGAGCGGCGCTGCTGTAGGGTGTTTGCTCTAAAACAGCGAGGTTTAGGGGACGGTCGAGAAGCGGTGCGAGATCGGCTATGGTCATTAGTAGGCCGTCGTCGAGTAGAGTAAAGTAGGGCTCTAGCTCGGGGTCGAGCATGGTGTAATGGGAATGGTTCCCGATGAAGTGACGGACGGCGTGTCCGGGGCGCACGTCGTGCGGCAGCAGCGTGACAGCGGCCAAGGGCGCCACGAGCGCGCACATAAGCGCCACGCCCGCTAGCATGCTGCGAGCCATTCGGGCCATTGCTACCACAAATGCTCAGTTACTCCGTGTCATACCTAGAACACAAAAAGTATGCATTTAGAACAGAATACAGGAAACTGTGTGAAAGATATCCAAACTGACTATAGTGCCTAAGTGTTTAGGCTTTAAGGAAAACTACTAATAGTAATTGCAGAAGTCGCTAAGAGGGCAAGCGGCTCATAATGAAAACGTGTGAATACGGTCTTTCTCCCTTTTCTCCCGTAGGTAGGTACTTATAGTACAGATGCCTAATTATAAAAATTGAATGGATTCAAATTCACCAGTATTTGTTACTAATATTTAAGTTTATACATCAGTTGACGACAAAGACATGCTTACACTAATAGCACCTTATTACAAAGGTTTAAGGTGTAAAGTTCTTTGATCGCCTACTATAAACGACGCGCGACGTTGCACTCTCAATCGAGTTCTACGAAGCTTTGTTTTGAATCAATAAAATAAACAATGCTTGTAAGAATGTTTTCTACGAATCTAGATGCAAATAGAAGTGGATCTCAAGAAACTCCTTTGAAACCAATTAACCAACCAACTAGGTATCTACTTTTAAAGTTTAGTTACCAACATATCAAAGCAGAGCTAGTTAGTATAGGTATAGTCTGGTAGAGCAAATTTGTCAGTACCAGTAGAATATAAATACCTATATTACTTAAATGATGTGATTTATTTACTTACCTATGACTAGTTATGATGTATAAATATAGTACCTTTCAATATGGGTCTATGGGTCATACAGACTGATTAATACAAATTCGACTACCTACCTGTGGACAATAGGTAGTTACCGGCTTATGTGTTTAAGTAATATTTTTCTTGCAAAGAGTGATAAATACATGAACTTGATAAAGGGTGCCTCCTACTAAGAAAATCATAAAGAATTCAGTCGAGAATTGGGCTTTAAAACCGATACGTTCGAAATTTCACAGGAAACTCTCTGTATGACCCCTATGCACTAAGTAAGAACTTTCTGGCTAAACTGGGCCTAGGTATCCATATGATATTGAGTACCTACGACCACGCTGAGTTATTCGACAAGGTACTGCTTCTACAGGTAGGTAGGTACGTTGTAACATTTGTAACTGCCAAGAGCCAAGTTAGTCTACTGCAAAGTATCTACACTACGCGTAGAAGGGGGAATGTTCTAACTTCTTATAGATTTTTTTGGAAAAGGTAGTCTAAGAATGACTATGAAGGTAATCGTAGGTAAACTGGAGATAGGTAATTTGACTTTTCTATTCTTCTGCATTGAAAGAAAATTTATGAGTAAGCTGTTGTGAATCGAGTTTCATCGACGCCGACGCGCCGTCACACTGTTACACTGGGTAGGTACCTAAAATGCGGATAAAATAAAACTAAAAACCGGACCTAATTTTATCTATCTGCTTAGGTAGGGTACCTAGGTAGTAGTCCTAGTAGGTAGTAAGTATCTACTGCCTACCGATCAAAATTTGGAGGATCCAGGTAGATATTCTGAGTATCTAAGCACCTACCAGGTGTACATCGATGAACGAATTGAACAATACTAAAATTACAATGGGAACATTTATACCTATACCTAACAGATTAGGAACTTATGTATAAGAATTGTAGGTACCTAGTTCCATATAGGTAGTTTATAACTAAGTCATGTCATCGGCATGCATGAAGCAGCTGACTATGTCCGTAAGTAAATCTTTGATAGAAAGATTATAAAAAAGTTAGTACCTATATAAATTTATATCCAGATCACCGAGATCAAAGTGCCAAGTTCATTTTATTTCGTAATAAATAAGTATATACGTTACAGCTAAAAGTTAAAACATCGACCGTGTGACAGCGACACGAGACACGAAAGCATCAGAAATTAGATCATAAGCGTCGCCGTCGCCAATCAAGGAATGTTGTCAATGGCATTTGCAATGGGGTAGTAATGTGGTGATAGTGGCATGTGAGTACGAGCTACGAGGGCGCGCTCGGCGTCGGCGAGGGCGCACATGCGGAGCTTTTATTTTAGGAGGCGACGCCAACCGCGTCTAGCGCCCGCTCGCGCCCGCGCGATCAATACTGCCGTCGCGCCGTCGCCGACTCGCCGCGCCGCGCGCCCTCTGCTACCAATCTTGTCATCAAATATTCACATATTCATTTTCTGAACACAACCTCGTTACATTCCATTCACAAAACACACTCATCCACATATTCCACTGTAGCCTCACTAACCGACGACCAGAATACAAACACCGACTCCGTTTTGCCAATTGGAATCCAGACAGAAACAACAGGCGAGACCGCAAACTTTTCACATAAACTTCACCATATTTCAGAAAAGGCTTGCCCATATATCACTTAAACCTTTAACTGTATCCACTGGACTGAATACTGATTGTAATTTAAGTCATCTTTCTAATTAATTTGGGGTAAACATGTCAATGTAAACAAGATACCTAAACTGTTAACACAAAACCGGGTGTTGTTGGATATTACCGTATAATAACGATAATTTAAATGTTACAAACTTGATTGTTTTTGCAATACTAAATGAATACGTACTTATGAAAACGACAAGAGTATAACATCGATATCGCAGCGTTTGACAGATGGACGCCGGCGAGCGGCACACAACTCAAACGCAACGGCGGCGAAACGCGACTGACGGACAAATGTGGCCGCGGCGCGCGCGCGTATCGAGCGCCTGGAACGCCCTCTGCCTCCCCCGCCCTCGGCCACCCTCGCCCGGCTACGAGCTTCAACCCCCTTTGCTTAGCTGCACTAGCTCCCATTTCTTTTCGTATTCTGCGATAATACAAACAAACCCCACAATCGCGAAGCTATTGAGTTGTTACTTTGACTACCCGTTATTCACATAGTGACCGGATGTCAGACTTTGGCTTTTCATAACTAGGTACTATAACTGCACAACAACAGTACGTATTATATCTACTCACATAACAGTCGTCCCACAATCGCTAAGATATTATAATATACATTTAAATTGCTAAACGTTACCGTATTTTCGAAGGTAGGTAGGGATCTGTTAAGAAAAAGTAGGAATAGTTAACTTACTTAACAAGCAAGCAAGTTCACTCAACTTCACAAGCAACAACTGTAAGTCCATGGCCTCATTTAAGAAAAATCTTAAGAAGAATTTAACCTTGCAGCAATCATCTAATAGGTAACTTAAGTGAACGTGTTTGTACTCACTTACTCAGTATTATTTCCCAGTCTTTTATATTGTTTTTTCATTATTCCTGTTTGTAGCTACCTAATACTGTTACATTCGCTATGCTACGTAACTATATTTATTTTAAATAAGTATGTTCACTTGTTCACATTTATTTGAGTGTCGTTTTATAGTCTAAGATTTATAGTTTAAAAAATTGTTCTATATATTATTTTATATTCTTATTTTTTTGGGGTGCCCTGAAAATCAGCGTCGCTGCTGCATGCCCAGTCATGTGACGACTGTGGCATCCCTAGCTATTTGGTCATCATCTTTCTCGCGTGGTCCCGTTATTGTCCACGGCTCATAGGAGCCTGGGATCCGCTTGGCAACAAATTCCAGGATTTGGCATAGGAACTGAGTTACGCATAGGAAACGACTGCCGTCTGACCTTCCAACCCAGAGTAAACTAGGCGCTTTTGGGATTAGTCCGGTTTCGTCACGTTTTCCTTAACCGAAAAGCGACTGGTAAAACTTACGAATATCGTGTTTCGGGATAGAGCCGCAGGACTGGTGCGGAAGGTTCCTAGATTTTCCCCAGATTACCATCCCGCCACACAATCTGCTCGCTGAGCTCGCTCTAAACTTCCGAACGGTTTATAGAGCCTAAGTGAGGTCAAAAAAGAAAACATCCTAGGCCCAATACCTTTTTATCTAAAGTAGTTAAGTACCTACTTATTGTAATTATGATGAAGTAATTAACTGTCTTTAATGGACATGACTGATTTAGTTTACATTGCTAAATTCAATAAGTCAGTAAATACATCAATAAAAAACGGATATAAGTAAGAATTTTTACAGTGCTCATTTTTGGACGGTAAATTGGAAAACCTCATGTACGATATATAGTTTGACCAGGCGGTTTTATAATAATCAGATCATATCCTACCTATATACCTATTACCTACAAGAAAATTGATAGATAAGTACCTACACGTGTAGGTATTATTACCTACACGAACTCACCACGAACTGAATGTGACAAATGAAGCAACGGGCGCGCGTGGGTCACATAGAATTTTAAAAGGAAAATACAAGCCCTTTTTAATAAGTTACATTGCAGAGCGTGGATATCGTAGAGTTTAATGAGATAAAAAGTTAAGAGCTCTACCTACCTACTTCTTCGTCCACGGTTGCGTTAGCGATTAAGCCCCAATCAAGTTTGCCAGGATCTTCTCTAAGCTTAACAACATCCAAACGATTAACCTTGTGCTAACAATTTTAGGTTTTGCCTTAGACGAACAAATTTTGGTAAGAACGGAATAAATATTCATGATTTGTAAAAACTTTGGCAGTGTTTAATGTAATATGAGTAATATGAATAAGTCCTTATTTTATTACGTCTGTAGGTATTTGGCAACAAGAACGTTAGAAGAAACTATAGTAGTGAGGCATGAAGTAAAGAGGCATCTACACTTGTAAGTACAGTTCAGTAAAGTGGTTTGTAAGTTTCATTAGAAGGTAAATAAAAGAAGCGGCCAGATGCATAATATCATGCCATGCTCAGTGCATGGTTCCGTAGTTTACGATCCGTAACTCGGAAAACGTTTCAGTCAAGCTCAAAATAATTATCTTTGATAATCTTTATTAAGCTGTACTTTCGTGATTTTTACTTACTTATTAAACTGCGGTTCAAAATTTCGAATTTACACATTTTTGTTAACTTTCTCAGAGCAATTATATCCAAAAATATTCATTGCATTTGATGTTTAAAGCAAATCCCAGTTATTTTTCAAATACTTATCTAACGACCCCTCACACTTCGGGGCTGAACTGAAAAATAAGCACACTTAAAATTTTGGATTGTAGATGGGGAACTCCCATGTGTGTAAATATTTTTTTTGGGTAAATATGTACCTACTTACCCGAAAATAGAACATTACTACAGAGGCCAAGAAGTAAGGGGATGCCGGTCGAGAATATGTTGGCCGAACGCAGTGAGGCCGCATTGTTACGAGGCCGACAACCCCTTTTCACGCCAAGGTATGTATAGTGCTTTTTTGCTAGAAATCTAAACTTTATTACATTAAGAATATTTTCGTTACTTTCGTTTGATATTGTTTACTATGTACGACACCAGCCCAGCGGTGGTGCGGTTGTTACATACAGTCCGAGTGGCGGCTTGTATGCACTGAAGTATTTGGCTTTGTGTGTGCTTGCGAAAGATGAATGGTCTGAACTATTTGATCGACATGGCTGAGATAATGTTGTTGACTATTTCGCATGTTACAAAGTATTTATTAACCTTGGCTGTTGCATACTCTATGACGATGACTGTACTTACACTAACCAGGTTATACAATTATCATGGAAAGTTTACTACATGGTCTACGAGGCATGGCGGCATCTAGCGTGCGAAGTGCACACTTCACAAAAAAAGCAGTGCGATTCGGGGCTTCACTCAGTAGTAGTGGCGTTAAACAGTCTTTAACACCATCTAGTGCGCGATGTACTCATATAGTTTGTATGATTAAAAAAAACGAACGAACCAAAAAACACATTTTCTGATGATATGCAAGTTGTAATTGGGTGCATAGAGTTATCAGTTACGGTGAATGTTTAGGTTCATGATTAGATGTATGAAATAATTTTAATTCGGTAACCAAAATGTGTAAACATATCCTATAAGTCATAACTAGTACCAATAATACTTACTAGAAAATACGGAGAAGGCATAAAGTAAGAATCTTCTGTCGAACAGCTCTTGTAGCAGTGTAGCTTGTAATTATTATTGGCTATAGGGGTGTAACGTTATGTGTTTTCCACATTACCCCAGAATTATTGACCTTTTGATAAAGGTCCATTGTAACTATAGAAAATTTTATACAATATATAAAAGTCTTAATGACAATTTACATTACACTACACTGACATATGGTATTGCTGTCAACTTGTCAAGTCATATTTTCAAAATCCATAAGGTATTAAAATAAGAAGGTATTCTTGAATAAAATAATTGGCGGAATCATCGACACCATCGATGGAGCCATAACACTCACAAAGATTGATTGAATAAAATAATAAAGCGAAAAATAATAGAAACAAGTTTATTATAAAACAGTTTTATAGACTAGTACAAAAGTAGCAAAGGCTAAAGCACTGAGCAAAATTTTGTGACAATAAATATATATTTTTCAATATAATTGATAAATTCTTAATAATAACTAACTCTGAATGTCAACAATACTCTTTCCTTACAGGCATAATATACATTAACACATTATATTAAAAATATTTAAAGATAAGGGCAGTACATGTAAGGTCCGACAGAACAGTTTCTTATTTCAGCTAAGACTCAGGCCAAGGAAAAGAAAGTCTTAAAAACATTTATAATTGCATATTATTCAACAACTTACACATTTAATTCTTGGGAGCCAGTCCTCTATGAATTCCAATATCAGTCCACATGGTTGTAATTGTAATAATTCTTATATGATTAATTCATTTACTCAAGAACAACTCTAAATACTTCTAGTAAAGGCAGCTTAGTGATTACAAGTTGTAACATAGTCCCAATTGTGGCTAAGTATTTTAGATTTTAGCAAAGTCTGAGATTGAGATCTTGGTTGGACCTTATTAACCATTAAAAATAACATTTTACAAAGACCTATACATGATGTGTATACTGTTTCGGAGCAACGGTTTCTGTAGCATTCTTATATCTGATTTCTTTGATAGTCAACTGCTTCCCTTGGTGTATCCGCTGGAGATGGCTCCTCATATCATACGAGCGGGAGAATGACCGATGACAAACTGGACACTGTGTTTTCCCAGCATGTGAGTCCTTGTGTAGAGTCAGTGATGTTGGATGCTTAAATCCTTTAGGGCATAATTGACATCGGAACTTAGCCAATTCAGATTCTGTAAAAAAGACAAAAACCTAATTTATAACTACAACATATACACACAGTTAATATATTTGGTATTATCAATAAGGTACAAATGTAATATTTTTGAATAAAAATGGCCAATTAAAAACCTTGGATGTGAGTGTATAATAATAAAAAACTCAATTTACTTATATTTGTTATATAAATAATTTTAGTTTGTTTTTCTCCTCACAAAGAACATTTAAAGTTACAACAGACAGAGTAAGAACAAAAAATTTTAATCAAAGATTGAAAAAGCAGTTACTGTCATAAACACAACCTAATTTACCTAACAAATAACCACTAGGTATTATGGCAGTGGAATGTTTTATTTAAACAATAATAGTTTTGCTGACTTTTCATGCAACAATCACCAAACTATTTGTGTCATTTGACACAAATGTCAATGAGAGTATTCAAAATGATGCTAAAAAGTGTTATAATGTGAAATTGTTAGTTATCATTATCAACTTACCTGAACTGTTTTTATCTGATAAATCTTCAGCTGATGTCGATTGATTGTCCACTTGCATGTCCTCACTGGAAGTCTGACCTATCTTCTGTTGTACAATCACCGGGTCATCGGGTTTAATTTTTTGTGGATCACTCTCAACTTCTGGCTCAGGCATAATTCTCATTGGAGGTACTTGTGGAATGTACACTTCTTTTACAGTTTGCATTGTGGCTAAGTTAATTGGCTCTTCATTCTGAACAGACAGCTCTTCGATAAATCTAGATTTGGAACTTAAGTCTAGTGAAGTGTTATCAGCTACCCTAAACAAAGCTTTGGGTTGTTCATCTTCTACATTATCTGTCAAACCTTTTACTTCCAAAAGCTCTGCTGTCATAAGAAATGATTCCAACTGTTCCTGCAAGATATTAACCTCCCCGTGATACATAAAATTCACTATCGCATTAAGATCTTCGAATTTCACATTCCTAAAGATGATTACAGGGTGTTGACACGGGGTCTCTTTAAAAACTTGTCTGAAGTAGTTGCTGCATGCCGAAAGCAACATCTTATGGGCTTTAATTTTTCCTCCATCACAACACAAGGTAACATCCACCAAGTCGTTCTCAAATCGCAACACGTTGAACGCTTCAGTGACGTGGGAAACATAGTTATTCCAGCGTAAAGACAACTGCGGAGCATTATTCATGTTACGTTTTGTTAAATCAAACAGATGTGATAAGTTCTTACACAAAACACTAATTAATATTGCTGATGAACTGAAAATGAAGATAACAACAAAATCTATCAGAGAATCCTATGAATAATCAACGAAAACGGTAATCAGAAAAAGTTGTCAAGTCTGACAATTCATGCGTGAACTTTTCCAATTATCAAACTTAACTGATGATCCGAATTGTACTATCTGAAGTTTATATTTAAAAATAAACGTTTTCAAAATGTGTAAACAATAATACCACGTATCAGCATTGCGATGCTACTAAGAAATGCCACCAGCATCCTTGGTACAATACCTCAAGGGCCTTTTTTGTAAATAAAAATTATTCAAAGTAATTGTAAGGAATAAATAAAATATGAAAAATTGTTATATTATTATATAACCCTTTATTATAAAAATGTGAGAAATGAAATCAGTATCTATTTTATTTATAAGAACGTATTTTTACATATTATTATTCTATTCGTAATATGCCAAGAAATACAACTGTATATTGTCAATTGATTTGACATTCGCTTGACAGTGACATAGAGGATTCGGGATTTCGGGTTTGATCCTTAAGACCCTTACGTTTACTTTTATAGGATAATTATATTCATGTAAATAAAAATATATAAATTGCTGTATATATCTGTAATACCTGCATCTTGTAAGATTATTGTGAATATTAAGAGGTCATTCTTGCAGTAAACTTCAATTAAAATGGTAAGTTGAATGAAAAGTAATTTAATTCATCTGATGCAATTTGTGAACAATAGATCTGAATTAACATCTTATGGGTTGTATCCATTTGTATCCATTGGGTTTTGGACTACATGTTTCAGCATTATGTGAAATCCGTTAAACACACTGAGAAGTTACAAATATTTAATGTTATGCCATAGCAAAGCGTTGTAGTGTACTCTAATGTTAAATTCTCAAATTTAAAGTGTATAACGTATATTACATGCCCTAGATCATATTATGTAATCTAAAATCTACAATAAAAATAATAAATATGTAAATATTTTTTGTATTGTTCTATGAGTTCAAGGGTGTAAGGTTCTATATTCAGGCAGTTCCAAATAAGCATTCAAACCAAATATCACCTGTACTTCATTAATTTATTATAATATAATAGCACTGCTACCTTCAGGTATGTAGTGTTGTGTTCCTGATGGTGAATAAGGTTCCCAGAGCTCCAACCCACTTATAGGTCGGCAACGCGCTTGTGACTCCCTTGGTGTTGCGAGTGCCCATGGGCGACGGTAATTGCTTACCATCAGGCAATCCGTCTGCTCGTTTGCCACCTTTTTCATAAAAAAAAATTAATAATAATAATGAAAGTCCATTTTAGGAATTAATCATGCCATCTTTATTATTAAATCTCAATCTTCTAAATGAATCAAATACACCTACAGTTTATAGACAACCACATCCTGAAATTATGCTTTTGAAGTTAAAAAATATTATACATATGTAGATTTAATATAAAAGTTCTCATACACTTTTTAATATTTTAGCATGGCAGAGTGAAAGTCCGTACTTCTGAGGAGGAAAAGGCAAGGAAAGAAAAGGAGCGCCAAGAGAAATTAAAAGTTTTTAAACATGCTATGCAAACAATTCAATTGAAGGTAAGTGAATAATTTATATTATACTAACTTTTCCACGCGACTTTGTGAATAATTATCATACCTGGGATAACTTGAGGCATCTATAAGTGTATGACCAAATATTTTATTGATAAAAAAATATATTGATGTTAACTAAACACTAAGACAACTAAATTTGATAACACATATATAAATATCATTTATTTTCTACTCATTATTAAATAAAAAATACCCGTTTTGTATTTACATGTTTATTTTAAAATAGTTTTCATGATATACAATCAATATTTTATTGATATCAAATCCCTATAACTTGCCCCGAGTTGTCCCAGGTCTGATAATTATCTTATGTCCTATATTGTAGCTCACTCTCTCCATTCCAAAATTCTAACCCAATTAGATAGAACAGTTTACACCTGAAGAGGTAACAGACAGACAGAGTTACTTTTGCATTTTAAATATTAAAATAGAATACTAGTATAGATTAGATATTGAACCAATATGACAGTGTAGCTGCACAAATTCTTATTTTATTTGATTATATATGTTCTGTTCATTTGTATATTAAGATTTATGACCCCTCGGGTATTACAAGAATAAAAAAAAATAAGTGTATTAATTTTGATTTTTACAAAACTTTATTGTTATTCACAGAGAAAACAAAATGAGCTAGACAAGGAACTACTTGACCTTACTGGAAAGGTACTAACATCAAACCCAGATGTTTACACACTATGGAATATAAGACGGGAGATTATTGAACTATTTAGGTAAGGATAATTAATAATTATACTTTATGCTGAAGACAAAATGAATATCTATTGACATATTACAAGTTCAATTAATAATGTGTATCAAGCAGGCAAGCACTTTTCATTAGCAGGTTTTTCTTATTGAAAAAAAATGAATTCTAAATAACTCAAGTAAACACTCTTTATTAATAAAATAACTTATCTATTTTTGCTTGATCTTACAGTGATTTGTAAATTGTATTTACCATTATTATATAAAAAACGGGACTTAACCGCGTATATTAATTATAAAATTTACATCCGACGTTTTAAAGTTAATATACGCGGTTAAGTCCCGTTTATGTATAATAATCTGTATTTACCATGTTTATTAGATTTTTTGAGTTCCCAATATTTCGTAACAGTTACATATATTGTCTCGGATTAAATCACATTTATGTACCTATTTAAAATGTATAAAGTTTACCCAAAAACTACACTAGTTAAGTGGTTTTAGCTATACATAAAAAAATAGACAGCATCATTTCCTAATGTCAGGAAACCTCTTATCTTGACTTTTAATGTTACAGGAAAAATACAGACTGTGAAAACCTATCAAAACTGTGTGATGATGAGCTGCAACTGACAGAATATTGCTTGAAAATAAACCCCAAGTCATACTGCGCATGGCACCAAAGAGAATGGGTGCTCACTACAAGAACGGCCCCAGATTGGCAAAGGGAGTTAGATATTTGTAATAAATATCTGAAGTTTGATGAACGAAATTGTAAGTTGTTTTAAGAAGTTAGAATACTTGGTAGTTATTCTAGCTTAATCATAACTACCCTTTTAAAACATTATTTGTCCCATTAAACTCCATACTTTGGATTTATATGTCTCATATAAGAATTTAATGATACAGTTATTATGGTGCATGCCTAATTAGTAATTTATACATGAGTTAAGTAAATAAATTTATCGCACGTTTATCAAGATAATCTGCACAGTACACATACACAATGTTGAATAAAAACGACTAGATTAGATGGCTCCCTATAGTTACCGCATCATGTACGAGGGTACAGTCAAGTGCAAAAATACGTACCGAAAGAACCCTTTCATAAATTTGTCCTACAACCTTATTTACTGTACAAAAGAGTTGCTCGGTACATAATTTTGAAACTTTTGCAGTGAACAAATTTTTACACTTGACTGTACATACATGATGCGGTAACTCTGGTTTCATAAGTAAAGTCTCAATTAATGGAACTGTAAATCTTGGGGCAATATTATGTCTTATGCTCTTGTTAATAAACACTTGTCAAAACATTTGCCCCTTATCTTATCATCCATTTGAAATTTCTATTTGTTAGAAAGAGACAAAACTTATCTGACTTTACCTTATTTTTACAATTAAAGACTTTACGCCTCTTTCGTTCAGTTATTTATAATGCGTGCTTAAAATTTTCAGTTCACACTTGGGATTATAGAAGATTTGTTGTGTCTCAGTGTAATCCGTCGCTAAAAGAAGAATTTGATTTTACAACTGAGAAAATACATGATAACTTCTCAAACTATTCCGCTTGGCATTACAGGAGTAAAATGTTGGTTGAATTGTATCCTGATTTGGAAGGTTGGTTTTATATTGTCGTTTGAACCCATGTTACCAGATATAAATAATTTACGATTAATACGGTACTACTCACGTTTATTTAGTCACTCGCGCGACATGTTTCGGAGAACATAGGCCTCCATTTTCAAGCACTAAGAGTGCTGAGTGTCCGATCGGTTCGCCACTCGCGTCACCGGCCCGTCGCGATATAAATATTTTTTATAAGGAAATATCAATCTAGATTCAATGGAATCAAAAATTCCGTTGAATATCCTATTTTCTAAATATAATCAGTAATTTAAAAGTTTCTGATAAAAACAATTACTTTTGTACAAATTAATTACAGGTGGGAGACCCATTGAGGACGGCCATCACAAGCATGAGTTGAAACTGGTGCAAAGTGCTGCATTTACTGATCCTGATGATACAAGTGCTTGGTTTTACCAGAGGTGGTTGTTAGGTAAATAAAACTATAGCCATACTCATTTTTAAGATCCGACCGGGAACTCATTTTTTGTCTCGACCGAGACCGAGAATTAATGGGTTCTCGGCCGAGAAATACGAGATGTAAAAAATACAAGCATTTTTCTATAATATATATATGTTAGGTAAATAAAACTATAGCCATACAAATCTTTAAGATCCGACCGAGAACTCATTTTATTGTCTTGACCGAGACCGAGAATTAATGGGTTCTCGGCCGCGAAATACGAGATGTAAAAAATACAAGCATTTTTCTATAATATGTTTTATGTAGTATAAGTAA
This sequence comes from Grapholita molesta, assembly GCA_022674325.2. Taxonomy (NCBI): domain Eukaryota; kingdom Metazoa; phylum Arthropoda; class Insecta; order Lepidoptera; family Tortricidae; genus Grapholita; species Grapholita molesta. Next base: position 11,498,668 of record CP053124.2, on the reverse strand, counting down.
AATTTGTTTGTTTCCGATGTATTAGGTAATATTCCTTTAGGAGGGTTTGGGCCCTTTCTGAGGCTACCTCCAGTTTTCGTCATTTTGTTTCTATATGCTTCTGATACGAGATCAAATTTTCTTTTATACGTTAAATGCAATATATTTTTGCTAATTCAAACATTGATAAGGCGGTATTCATAATTTATAATCCATGATAATACTACGAGTACATAATTATATCGCGGACAGAAGTAGTATGAAGTGAACTAGTTAAAAATAACTTCACGACGATGGCCACGGCCAAATGCGTCAAGTAACTTGAATATTTACTAATAATATTTATTCATTTAATTTCTTGTCAAATTTAAGGAGCAGTAAAAACTACAATAAGCCCTGTGGTCTGCGTTGTGACGTCATCGAAAACTACTGTAGCCTTTAGCAGTGACGTTTCTTTAGACACAGTTAAATCTGGAATAAACATATACATCAACAACTTGGTTTTGGAAGGCGAATGGGTGTCGGCCACCGGCAATCAACACGATCACCTATGGATCCTCAGACATAATAGACAAATTAGTGATGATTTGGATATCAGGGTCAGTATACTAAATAATTCATAAGAACTAGAGAAATCTGGTGTACATCGTCATATTATTTCTAAGCCACGGCATACGTGGAAGTGCTCAGCGACGCAGTGGTATGTGTAGCTCCATCTAGCGTTATAGTAGTTAACTACCAATCACTGCCTTAATATAATATCTAGACTGTCTCTTTCTTTCATAACTCTGAAAAGAAAACAAATAGTTTTTTATTTGCGCCAGTTGCTGCTGTACGGTCTACGAATTAGTACTTACTGATATTCCTATTTACGTTTATTTTTATTTTATGTACAGTCCCCATCAGATATATTGGAGCTGTGGAGGTGGTCAGAAATATCTGAACAACGCCTCAATGGTCAAGGCGATAAAGTGCATGTTTCTGCAGAGCTCCTATATATCTGATGGCGAATGTACCTACCATTTGTTATTTATCTTTCAGGTAGAATATCAAATAGATACTAACGACAAACAAATAATAAAATGTGTAAAAACGGACTTTTGTGAGTATATCGGGAGAAGTGAAATCAGCTTTCAGAAGCAGTATTCTAAACCTGTGATAGAAGAGCTGAACAACCAACTTGTAGCTTGTCGACAACTGTTGGAGATGGAACCAGACAATAAATGTTAGTATTTTTTCCTATACCTAAGCATATTCACTACCTGCTCTTAGCGAAAAGAAAAAAACATGGATAATCTGGCTATATGTACCTACAGTCGCCATCAATATATCGGAGCGGCCAAGGTAGACATAAATATCGGAACAGCGCTTTTATTGTCAAGGCGATAAAGTGTATGTTCCGATATTTTTGAATACCTTGGCCCTCACGAATTTGGAGTGTAGTTGGAGTCATTGGCGACGTACTCTTTCGCCGCCAATGACTCCAACTACACGAGTAGATTTATGGCGTTATTTATAAACTGCACGATGTATGGCGTTTGTAACATAATCCTTTGTCGCATATGGTATGTACGGTGCGTAAATATATATACAAATCTTGACCTTACCCCATTATAATAAGGTGCAAAAGTGTAACGTAATTATGCCTCTGACTGTACTATAACTAACATAAGCTACAAACTCTTCATATTGTCACAAATCCTGTTCTCTATTAACTTCCTATTACAATACAAAACAATCATTCATTGAATCCCCATGAAACATAAAAAATTCTAACCGGTCGTAACAGCTCAGAACCCAAAGAAGATGCTGTGTGGTTGAATAAAGAATGGCTGAATAATTCACGCCGTGTCCACAAATCCTTCTGTATCATATCTATATTATTTTTTATTTAATTATGAGATTTATGAGTTAACGTATTTATTTCAGGGACACTTCTGACGACCACAGTCTTTCTATATTGCATCAACGCTGAACTGTACCATGAAGAAGCAATCAAAAATCTCCAGGAACTAAAAAAAATAGACAAACTGCGATCAGGTTACTATGATGACTTGATAACAAAATGGATTATCGAAGCTAAATTATTGTTTGATTATAAAACTAATGACAATATGGCCGAAGTGAAATTTCATAATAAGATAACAAGCTTGCCGTATCTTCAGTATTACAGTTACTGCAAAGTTGTAGATTTATCTAATCAAAGTCTGACTTCTAATATTTTGCCTTCGTTAGTGGTACTTCAACATTGTAAGGTGAGTTTCATAAAGGAGCGTACAGTCAGCGTCATATAGTTCGTAGCATTCAAAATACTGTACCGAACTTTTTGAGTACTTTGGATGCTACCAAGTATATGATGCTGACTGTACATTTTACTTGTATTGACTTTTTGTAATAAGTTAACAAGAAATTGACTACCACTATAGGCGACGACTTGACCATTCCTGACCGATGTTTCTAGGCTCGAGTACTAATGTTGCGCAATTAATAACGTATGCGGAGTGAAATTTGGACAAAATGCAATGTTGTTATAATAAAAAAAACACCATGTTTTTTTTAAATAGTTATGTTTTTATAATAAAGTACCTAATAATGATTAATGTAAAAAAAGTTTACTCCCATGCGAGATGCTTTACGGCAGTTCTGAGGAACTTTGTCCATCGCTGTCGAAAACATAGATGTGGGCATTTTATTCAACTCCAATTTTTTTTTTTTGAATCAAGCTTTGCATATTTTTGGACCGAAAATTATTGTAATATCCTCGCCTCTTCAGATTTGCCCAAAAATCTTCAATAGGGCGAAGTTGCGGAACATTAGGTGGATTTGATGTCTTCGGTACGTATGGGATGTTTAGGTCCGCCATTTTGCTAAGTGTTTTTTTGGAATAATGGCTTGAGGCTAAGTCTGGCCAAAACACAACATTTTCTCCTCTATGACTCGTATTTATGAAATCTCGCACTAATGGCAAACAACGCTCCATGTAGCGATCGGCGTTCACAGCTAAACCTAATTCAAATAACACCGGCTTGGACATTCCGCGTCGACTGATGGCAAACCATAGCAAAACTTTTTTAAGAAACTTGGTATGCTCAACATATTTCACGTTCTCATCAGTTGGACCATTGGAGTTCTCAAAATAGTAATTGCCTTGCCACTCGTTTCCATCTAACGTGAAATATGACTCGTCATCCATGACGCAAGTCACATTGTTTTTGGCGTAATATATTTCTTTGACCAATTTACGCAGCCGTATTTTCTGAGTGGATTTTTGATTTTCGGAGACGGTGGATTTAACTTTTCTACACCGTTTATCGATGCCCATGTCTTCAAGATATTTTTGACGGTTTTTCCGTCACATTAAATTTTCCGAGCTCTCTGTAAGATTTAGCAACACGGCCGGCGGTATTTTTCTTTAGTCGAGCTCTCTCAGAAAACTTGCTCAAGCTGGGATAATTTCCAGAACCAAGCTTTCTAGCAGTGGTTGTTTTTAAGGTAAAAGACGCTAAAATATTATAAATGGTGCTTCGACTCTCACCCATTTGTACAAAATATTCCACCACCTTCGATTTCGGCCATAGGGGATGTATGCTGTAGAAATTACATACAATTTTACGACGGCGTTCTTGGTTATTTACCATAATTACAAAATCAAACATCCAATCCTTATGAAACTTAGCAGATTGATTGACAGATATATAAACTTGATATTGACATACACACATATTTTTTTTAGATTTTTGTTTTTTACATTTTATATATTCAAACTTTGTCCAAATTTCACTCCGCATACGTTACTATTTCTCATTTAGTATTTCCGACTAACTTTTCATTCGAATAAAACTACGCGTGAAGCGCAAATTTAAATACTTAGATAAGTATATATACTATATCAACTAAATTGAGTGCACATAAGTGTAGTATGCTGCAACGTAACTAAATTTTACATTAGTTACATTTTTCCATTTCAGAGTTTGTAAAACTCTTAGTTATATTAATATGTTTTATATTCTTTTCAGATACTAAATCTAGCCAACAACAAATTGACAACACTAAAAGGTTTTCCGACGCTGGATTTGAAGGAGCTGCATTTAGAGGGCAATGCAGGTTTAGATAAGAATGAAGAAGTTCTTACCTTAATTAAGAAAAACTGTAACTGCCAGATATTTCTTTAAAATATTAGCGAAATATAATGTAATTTACCTGTAAGTACACACACCAACACAAATATGCCTAATATGTATAATAAGGGACACCAATGACACAGCTAAAAGTGTTGCTGTTAGTACCTTAAGCTTATTTTTTTCTTATGTTCAAAAATAATAAAAACAAAAGCTAGACATTACAATTATTAATATAGCTGTATCAAATTTTGTAAAATAATTTGCGCTTGTTAAAATATATTTATTTTATTAAGTAAGAATATTTATAAAACTATGGATTCGCCACGGGACTGGCTTGAAGGGTGACACGCCACACGAAATTACGCAAAATCCCTGGCGTTGCTAGGCATACAAGCGAGCGAGGCCGAGGTCGTCCAATATGTAAAGTGATGTCTGAGGCTTGTCGCGACGCAATGGGACGCTCGTAAATCTCTACTTGGCGTCGTATGTATTTGCTGAAACCAGCCGCTGAATGCTGAAATCTACTTTTAAGTAATGGGCTACTACTATGTTAATAAATTTGGATTCAATTTTGTGTAAGGATGTCCCGTAATATTGTTATTATTTATTTTTATTATATTTTATAAGATCACGAGTATTTAGTAAATAGATGAGATGTGTAATTGATAAATGTAAACATAAAATACATTTAAATCATAGATTTATTTCCAGTATAATGTTTAACAATCTAGAAGTACATTCACTTCGCATTAGTCTAGGTGAACACTGTTGTCCTTAATAGGTATATAATGCTTAAACAATTCATATTTCATTATAAAAATAAAAACAACATAGTCTGTGGAATAAGTCAGGGTTGCGTAAATTAAGTTGATTAGGTACGCAAAATTTAGGAACTTATAAATTTTTATATTAAATATAACTTCATTATTATTTTAACTAACAGCATTCAATTATTTCGTTTTTTTATGTATAATTGCCATGCCTTGAATGTCCTGAGCCTAAACCTTGCGGACATTAACGAAGTGAACTCTGTCAGTTAGGACAAACATGAGCTAAATATCGCTATACAGGTGATATATGAACAATTTTACAATTACTCAAATACACCTAGTCAAATAAACAACAAATATTTACTAAGGAACCTGTGCTGTAGTAAGTTACCTGTGCTTAGTGTTCCACCAAAGAATATAGTCTCATGTACCATTATTTATTATGCACAAACTAAACAGTTATTATTTTAAAAGTTTGAAATTCTAAAGAAATAAATTCTTGGGTGTAATAGCTATTCTTTGCTGTGAACGTAAATTACAATATGGTACATTTATATTATAACTGATCTTTAAATTTAAACAGATTAGCATTAATATGTAATTGCTAATGGCATATAGAGCTGTAGCTGTCTAAGGTTTGAAAGTGGTGTATTACATGTATAAGTTTTTTTTTAATAAACAAAACATAAATGTACTTTAGAAAACCAGTTAGAACTAGACCAATTTCGAAGTCTATACTTCGAAATTATTTTATTGACATGACAACTCCATGGATTCTAAAATAACAATTAATAGGCATCCAAGTCACAAGTTTAAAATGGGTTAAAAATAAAAATATATGTATACATATTTTCAATGCTTTCTTAAAATTGAAAAAAAAATCTAGTGAATGTCTAAAAGGATTCCATAGTTAAATGTCGGGACCAAACAAGTATGAGATTCACTGTATACATTGCTTATTCATTCAAACTAATTAATGTTCTAACACTTATGTATCTATCTAAAATATATTATACTTACATAATAGGCGATAACATAATGCTGTAATTTTACAATAAACAGTTACTTTAAACAGTATTGCTTTTTATATTAATTTGTACCTCGGTAGTTCTAAACATGTCTCAGACGCTGAGTTTCGTCATACTTAACACTAAATCAACAACAGGTTTTAAACATTCATCTTCATCCCAAAATAACTTGCCACAGAGCTCACACAATACTGCAGGTTTTTCAGATGAACAAAGTTTGTCTACATTACTAATTTCAATCTGGACCCCCTTGCTTGTGAGACATGTGGGTGTGGCCTTAAACTCCCGCTTTTGCATAGGCTGTAATAAGTCATCGTCACAATCAGAGTCACTGTTAAACCTATCATAAAACTCTTCTTCCTCATCGTAACCATTGTTATAGGCTTTATTGTTAATTGGAACTGTTTGTGAAGCTTGATATTCATGGCAAATTTTAGATACCTCATTAGAAGTCAAGTTCTTCAAATTTTTGCCGTTACAAAATAAACAACGATTAAAAATATCATTCTGCTTAATGCCAACTTTACAACTAGTAAGAATCATTTGCAGTTGGTCTTTAACATTACCTTTACCAGCATCTAATATAGAGCTTTGAGGGAATTCTTCAATAGGGGTGCACTTATACTTAGCTGTAACAACTAAACGATCTTCACTTATAGCTAAATTTATAACATCATGCCATAATAAAGTAGGCGGAACCAGCATTGAATCTATTCCACAATACCTTAAGTATGCTAGTAAATTTGACAAGTCTGGCTCAATTAATAGTTTAACATCATTAACAGACTTTGTTGGAACAAATTGGCTTTTATCTAGAACTTTGAGTTTCTTTGAACACTTTTTCTTTTTTTCCAGTGTTACTTCATTGCATATTTCGTCAAAATCAATTTTCTGTTCCAAACATTTTTGCTGAAGGAAATAATATATTTGGATTAGAACATAGGCATCCAGAGCAGCATATTGGATCTGTGTGTCCCTCAATGGTCGCAATTCCCAATTAGAGCATTGTTCTGATTTCTCAAGAGGAAGGCCAAAGCATGATTGGACCAGAGAACTGAGGCTGTTCCCTGCACTGTCACTGTTGCTTGGGAGAACTAATCCACAACTGATAAGGTTCTTCCATAATATGCAAATATCCAGAAGTCCTTCTCCCTTTAGCTTCATGTTACTCAAACCAGTAATTGATGCCTTCATTTCCCTTAGATCTTGCTCCAGACCAAAACCAATTTTAATTATTTCAGCATTATCCAGGATAGATTTGTAAAAAGTGTGCCAAAAGCTGGAATATTGTTTTTGATTGAGTATGATACTGTCTATGAGATACACATGACTCAGTGTTGCTATCTGGATCAGCCCTACCTGAGATTGTTTAGCTCCAAATGATGGTTTCCATTCACAGTCAATGCTTACTATACTACATCCTGCTAAGTCAGTCATTATCAGATCGTAAAACTTTTCTGCTGAATCTATCATAATTATTTGCTCTAGAGGCAAGGTAATCTTATAATAGTCCAGAGTACTATCAGTCTTAACATCCGTGTCCCAGCTTTCAGCTTCTGTTTCATCACTTTGAATAGCCATTGCCTTCAATGCAGTTGGCAACTGATTCTCTGGTAGATTTAAATATGACGCCCATTTAAGAGCTTCATTCTTGTCATAAGCTACAAGCATTTCAATGAACTCATGTGCTGAATCAGCATTCTGTCGGAGTGAATCTTTGATTAAATCATCCCAAACAGCTGTGCTCACATTATTTTCTTCATATTTTTGGTGAATTAAGTACCTCAGACCACCAGTAGTACGATTTTTACTAAGATTTTTGCATGTTTCAATTGGCACCTTGAATTTATTACACAACCTCGCCACCAACTTACCTAATGGCTTATAGTGAATCTTATCATATTTGATGTTACAAATATTATGTTCTTCAATATATTTTTGCACATATTCACGAATGCTAAAATTTTTGTCAAGTAACATATCCAAAAACTGCAGAAGTGGTGCAACTTGCGCAGGGCACTCAGATAGGTATTCATCAATGATATTGGACTTGTCTTGCAGAATCAAAGGGAATAGTAATTCTTGTACTGATATATCATCAAACAACTCAAGTGCTATTACAATTTGACATGCCTGCTTGCAATTGTCATTTGTAATCATTGATCTTACTATTGGCAAAATAGTGTCTTTGATAGTTGATAGCTGATATGTTTTTGCTATAAGACTTAGGAAGCTTTGGTTCCTTTGCCTACTTGCTATGTGAAATGCTGGTAGTTTGAGACAGTCTTCAGGTACTATATTGTTTGTTCTTGACCATTTATGTAAAATCTCAATGATAAAATATGGTAATGTTTTAGTCTTGCAATCCTTTGAATCTTCGCATTTTATGACAAAAACTAGGGCCACGCGAAATGAATCGGGCCTAGTGTTAAAGAATAATTCGATGTGGTGCTCAATGGTGGGGCTCCTTTTCCATGTTTTCCAAGTTTCTTTTAATTGATGCAGCCATAATATTGTATTATCGTCCAAATTAACATCGAGCCCTTTGTTTTTCAATGTTTCTTCTATCGATGGAACTATCTTAATAGACTGATTTTTGCCAACAAGCTGATTTATATCCATGTTAATGCTAATTTATTTGTACGTATCTGGTGTTTCAAAGTCAAGCCACCGGCATACTGTGTATTTTTATGGTCGTGCAACAGGCACGTTTAATTTTGAACGGTTTAGAAATAACGTAATACTTAATAAAATATTACGTTTGATATTAAGGCTTTAATCAGGAAGGTAAGTCACACAATTTCAATTTCAATCAATGAAATGTCATCAAATCAAATGTCATGTCATGTCATTTGATTTTGATCATTTTGACATAGAGCTTGACAGTTGACAAAAGAATAGTACGTTTGGATACTATACAAGATTATACTTATGAAACAAAAATGATTGATTTCAAAACGCATTTCACCACTATTTGCCTTGGAGACGCATCCACACACGACCGTCGCTTTCACTGGCTGCTTTCGGTACCTCGCAACCAAGTGGTGGAATAACATTCCCCCACCATTAAGACGTCTTACAACCAAGCTTACAACAAAAACCTCGTTTAAACTCAATTAAAAAAAAACACTTATTATCAAATCAAGTAGGCCAGCAGGCAGTAAGCGTACGAAAGCTGGACATCTGGTGGGCTGGAATAAATACGTAGCCGATGGCCACAGATAGGCGAGAGTTAATTTTCTGATTTGGGTGACAGCCAACAGGCCTCGTCAGGATCCAGTTTTTGACAAAATGTGCGAAACCAGGAGGCTTTTTAAGTCTAAGTTAAAGTGGTGTCAAGACAGGCAAGAACAAATAAAGCGCGATATACTTGCCTCTAAACAGGCCGCCAAAGACTTTACTTAGCCTTCTGAAAGAACATAAAGAAACACAATGTTCGAGCGTGTGTCCCGGTGTCTGTGGGGGGTGTTAGCGATGCAAAGAGCATTGCCAATAACTTCAAAAGTTTTTTCGCTGTAACTTCTGAATACTACAGCGACACCCGGGGTGAGGGATACTGAGACTGTCATGGGCGAGGGCGAGGGCCGTAAACTCTACAGTAGTAGAGTTTACGGCTAAAGATGTTCATAATGTAATCAGAAACATGCAGAGGGGAAAATTGCCGGGACATGACGGTCTCAGTATCGAACATCTTAAATATGCTGGAACTCACCTACCGCGATCGCTGGCAATGCTTTTCACGCTGTGTCTGAGGCACGGATACTTGCCCGAGCAGCTGACTAGGACAGTGGTCATACCGCTAGTCAAAAATAAGACGGGAGACCTGTCAGACGTCTCAAATTACAGACCTATTTCCCTGGCAACTGTTATTGCAAAGGTGCTGGACGGTTTGATTAATGCGCAACTTTGTAGGTACATAAAGTTAAACGATGCTCAGTTTGGCTTTAGGCCAGGGTTATCAACAGACTGTGCAATTTTGTGCGTTAAACAAGCTGTCCAGTACTATAAGGACAGAAACACACCCATCTACGGGTGTTTCCTTGACCTGTCGAAAGCGTTTGACCTGGTTGTGTACGATATACTGTGGGACAAACTAGCACGCACGGGGCCTACCAGCGGAATGTGTTGCGTTGCTAAGGTATTGGTACAGCTCCCAGGTCAATCGCGTGAGATGGGCGGGGGAAGAATCGGACGAGTATCGACTACAATGTGGTGTTAGGCAAGGGGGGCTTTCATCACCTATTTTGTTTAACCTATATGTAAATGAGTTGATCGATGGTCTCAACAGGGCGCGCGTCGGTTGTCACATGGGCGATAAGTGTTTTAATAATATCAGCTACGCGGACGATATGGTGCTGTTGGGGCCATCGGTCGACTCCGTAAGGCAGTTGCTAAAATTATGTGAGGGTTACGCTGAGCAGCATGGTCTCAGGTATAACGCTACCAAAAGCGAGCTGGTGGTGTTCAAGGCCCGTAAATACAACCTGGAGGCTGTCCCTGAGATCAAGCTGTGCGGTGTACCTCTTAAAGTAGTTAATAGGGTTAAATATCTTGGCCATATGCTCACCAGTGACCTAGGCGATGACTCGGATATGGAGAGGGAGAGGAGAGCGATGGCTGTACGGGGCAATATGATCGCCCGCAGATTTGCACGCTGTAGTAACGAGGTCAAACTCACACTTTTCAAGGCCTACTGTCAGACGTTCTACACGTGCAGTCTGTGGGTGAGATTTACACAGAGAGCCTACAACGCAATTCGCGTGCAATACAATAACGTCCTCAGAATGTTGTTGCAGCTGCCGAGACATTACAGTGCATCCAGAATGTTTGCAGAGGCCCGTACAGACGACTTTTTTGCCATCAGGAGAAAAAGAGTTGGATCACTGCTGAAACGTATGCGGGGTAGCGGCAACGGCCTTCTGAGGGTGTTGGCTGAGCGCCTCGACTCTCCTCTCAGCTATTGGTAGGGCCAAGTAGAGCAGGTAGTCTTCCTTGCTTGCCCCTGCCAATATATATCCTATCTACCTAGGTAACATAGTTTAGTTTTTAATTCCTTATATATATACTTTTTATTTTATTGTTTGTTTTGTTGTTGTATTGTGCCACTAACATAGCTGTTAAGAAAATATGTAAATAACAAACTATGGATCAACCGGTCTGAAATAAAAACAAATTTAATTTAATTAAGTAAGCAAAACGCAGGAATTCTGTACGGGTACTTGGTTGCGGATTGCCGAATCTAGTGGTCTAGAGATCTTGTCTTTGTTCTATAAGTATAATACTCGTCTCACATGAATAAGATTGTTTTCGTAGTCACGTTTCTATTAACTATGACCGTCATACTTATTACATTACACGTACCTACATTTTCTACTCCCATACATAAGACACCCACCAACTGTGCATCTGTTTACGTGATCCGGGTTCTGGCAGAATACCAGTGCTTTGCCCGAAAGGGTGAAGCATATCGCTGAGCCAGAGCCCTTTTGCGTTGCTGCAACCCACACAGAAAACCTTTTGGTTTTTTCTTTTTATTCATTTTTATATTATATTTTGTTTGTACTAATACCACTCTTGTCTGTTTGTTAATTTCTGTTGTGTGTGTGTGTATTGTAGAAAGTAAATAAAAGATCATCTATTTGGCCACCACCGGAAATCCCGGGGCCACGGCCGCCTCGTGTCTTTCTGCAAAGTCCAGCTGCCACTTTTCAGATCGCAAGGCCTACTACCGTACTCTAAGAGCAAACTTGTTATTTATTCGATTGACTTGATCCAATCACTTTGACACTGGCGAAATCATCAGAATTGATGGAAGCCATTTTTGTTTAAACTATCTATCTATCTACTTATGAAATATTTTCTGGCCTGGAGCGGTGCCGCGAACATCGAAGTTCATATATTTCGGGCATCTTTCTGGTGCCAAATTTTTTGAATTTCAGAATCTGCATATTCCCCTTTGTAAAGTGCTTCAAAACCTCGCGTCACATTCGGATATGCCTTCCATGCCTCAAATGCGGTTTTTTCCCCTTCCGTTAAAAGACAATCAGGAAGGATGAAAACACATAGCCGCATAATCCCCGAATGTTTTTGACGGTCCTGGACTCAACAATGCACTACAGTCGAACCATCTAATATCTTAGCTGGTACTGTGGGAGCTGTTGGCAAACTTATATCCTCATCAAGACTGGTGGCTGCTCCAGCATGCCTAGAATTGATAAGATGTCGTTGCGTGAAATCTTGCAGTTCCAGGTGCAATTGTTTGAAACGCCAGCTTAAATGTACTCAGTTATGTAATTATGGAGGTAGTTGTAAATCAAATTAATTCACACACGTTCTATTATTATTTGTTTTTATTTTTAAGTGTTACCTGACTACGTTTATAAATTGAAGTTGTTTAAAAATCACACTAATATTATACAAAGGCGAAAGTTTTTGAGTGTTAGCTTAACCGGGCCCTACCAGTACACTACTAGTTAATTTAGATGGGATGGGATAAGTAAACATTTGTATGAAATGCTCAGTGCGCGAGTCAGACTTGCACTAGGCTGTTCTTTTTTTGTTAGTAATGCTTCGTTTTTGGGTCTTTTGGTCGTCTCCTACACTGCGCTGATGAACGTCGCAGTATTTCCATTATTTTATTTTACACTGAAAATAGACAAATTTATACCTACTTATTGTTAATATTTTTATAATTTCCATCAAATAGGCTTTCAGATAGTATTTTTATAAACCAAGTTGAATACAAACATATAAAAATATGAAGACTTGTTTTCATTTCATTACTACTAAAAGTTTATTATTTTAAGTATTGCGTCAAGGAAAAAAAACTAGTATGGGGAATGAATTAGGCATCATTTAGTTACCTTATAAATAAATTATTCTGAGCGTTTTTTTTAGTCTGTCTCTGTGTTTCACTCCGCGTTTAGACATGCTGGCTCGTCACTCGCCTCGCTATTCGTCGAAACGTTCGACGAGACTTTTCCTATACAAAAACGCGATGCGAGGGACGAGAGGAATAGCGAGACGTCCGCGTACACATGCGTGCTCGCGTTTCGCCTCGCTACTGGCGCGAATGTGTGGCGGCAGCATCAGGTAGAGATGTATCTCCGCGTTTAGACATGCTGGCTCGTCACTCGCCTCGCTATTCGTCGAAACGTTCGACGAGACTTTGCCTATACAAAAACGCGATGCGAGGGACGAGAGCAATGGCGAGACGTCCACGTACACATGCGTGCTCGCGTTTCGCCTCGCCATTCGCCTCGCGACTCGTGCGAATGTGTGGCGGCAGCATTAAACTTTCGCACCAAATGGCACTGCTTTACTCAAAATTGTATACCTCTCCATACAAGCATACCCAATAGAAAACGGACTATGAGGTCACAATCGAAAAATCAGTTAAAAAAACAGACCTTCCCATATAAGATGCTAGCTAGCTGTAGCTGTTAGAATGGACAGGTCCTTTTTTCTGTTTTTCAGTTATGTAGTAAAAGTTAATCGTAATCATAAATAGATTCAGAATATAATAACTCTGTATCACCATTTAAATTTCACCCAGTATATATGCCGTAATAAAATTAATATCGAACAAATACGGAAATTGTTTCATTTTGTTTTTAGTTTTTGTTGTTGTTCTATTATATATTTACATAAAGATATTAATATTACTTTCTATACGTTTCTCTGAATGTTCTTATCTTTCTGAAATAAGTATTTTTGAAGTGTGAACTCGCTAGTCGCTAGTCTAACCGTAAATCCATCTGAAATTTCGGATGTGGTAACAGCGGCGCTTACGCCAAAAACCATAATCGTAAATTTCGAACGATTGTCTCTGTCACTCTGATGACGTCTTAATTCGGGTAAAAGAGAATGTTGCCTGAAATTTACGTTTATCGTTTTTGGCGGCAGTGCCTCGAGTATTCACAACTAGCAACCCTTCAATGACCAAGTAGTTTTTGACAAATAGAGGTATTTTATTGAGCAAACAAGTAGTTTCATTAACCTGCTTTGATATTAAATAGATATATGATACTAGCGCAAATAAATTCTGAACAGTCATAACTTTTATATAATGTTATTAACAATTACATTCTATTTATTATTTTAAAATCATTCGAAGTCAAAAATTTAAAGATAACATTTGTCAAATTGAGATTCACAGAGGTATGCATCATAAATAACCTGTTGTGACAATTTAACATAACCTGCCAATCGAATGACAGTTCGTTTTTTTTTGGCGGGAACGTTAAAAAGAATAGGCGCGCTTTTGAAATTAAATTTTGTAAATTAGTTTTAAATTCTAGATTTGTACATTTCTTTGTATATTTCTTATGTAAAATAGTCTATATAGTGTTAGTTTTGTACATATTACGTTAGTGCGTTTCCCCATAATGGGGAAGCGCACGGGGCGTAGCGGCCGTAAACGATCGCGAGTTACGGGTGAGTCTCTTACAGAAGGAATAGATCAGGACTTACCTTCTTCATCATCATCGACGACTTCATATTCTGATGCTGAAAATAATGATCGTCCACTAGCGAAGAAAAGAGAAAAGGATAAGTACACACCTTATAAAGCAGGAAATTATAACAGATTTTATGACGAAAACTCGCAGAAGAAAGATTTTATTGTCTTCCTCAATCGCGAAGAAGATAACACTAAAATTACAGATAAGGATAGGTTGGCCATATCTAATGGCATCAGAAAACATTGTGTTTCAGGTGTAATGCATCTGAGGTCAATTAATGCATTCAAAATTGGTATAACTTTCGACCTCCCTAATAACGCTAATGTTTTTCTTAAGAACGAAAAGCTCCTAAACGAATTGAGGATGGTTGGTTCAATACCGGCTGCCGAAACAGAAGCCACTGGGGTTCTCACATCTGTACCTTGCGATTATTCCAATAAAAATCTTTCAGCTTATTGCTTCTAGTAAAAGTTATTAGTGTGAGACGTTTCATGCGACGGGTAAAAGACGCTCAAGGTGTCGTTTCCTTTCTTCCAACACAGACAGTTGCTGTTACATTTGCTTCAACGCAGCTCCCCGAGTATGTTACTTTAGACCACTGGAGACATGAGGTAGGAGTTTATGTTCCTCCTGTTAAACAGTGCCTGAAGTGCATGAAATTCAACCACATTGCTAAATTTTGTAAAACAATGAAACTTGCTCAATTTGCTCAGGCAACCATAATTTTAAACAATGTGACAAGTCCAAAACTCAATGTGCTAACTGTGGCGGTGACCATATTGCAATTTCTACCACATGTCCACTTAAAAACAAAAACTAGAAGAAAACAAAATAAAAGCAAAAATGCAAGATATTCTGATCTTTTAGTGCAGCTCAATTTCCACAGCTAAATTCAAAATACATTGATACTCAAATATCCAATTTAATTAAATCTGACAAATTTATGAATTTATTAGTTGAAGCAATGCTTGAAATATGTTCAAAACCTGATGTGCCAAAAATTCTAAAAGCATTAGAGAAATTTTAGATAACACTTTTAAGAAAAACACCTTAACCTTTTTATGGATACATTACATATAGTGCAATGGAATGCTCAAAGTTTAATTAGTAATAGGCTAGTTTTAACAAAATTTTTATATGATAACAACATACATATTGCCATAATCTCTGAAACATGGTTGAAACCACATCAATTTTTTCTATCAAAGGGTACAATATTATTAGAAATGATTGTGGGAACAACCACAATGGTGTTGCAATTTTAATTCATAATATTATAACACATTCTCAAATTACAACTCATTTTGATAGTTCTTTACAAAATGTTTGTGTGAAAATCAAAATTAATAACAATGAATTAAGTGTCGTTAGTTTTACAGTCCATCTAATACAAATCCACCATTTAATAAAAATAATCTAGACGTTTTGCTTAAGTCCATTCCTAAACCTATGATATTTGGAGGCGATTTTAATGCTCATCACATGTCTTGGGGATGTGTCGACACCCTGCCTCGAGGTAAGGATGTTTTAGATGTTATTGATGAAAATGATCTTGTTCTTTTGAATAATGGCAGTCCCACTACAATTGGTTCTTCATCTTGGCGAGCTAATGCTCTTGATTTAACTTTAGTTTCTCCATCTTTGGCACTTTCATGTGATTGGTCTGTTTATGATTATCCTCTGGGTAGCAGTTATCACTTGCC
This sequence comes from Grapholita molesta, assembly GCA_022674325.2. NCBI lineage: Eukaryota > Metazoa > Arthropoda > Insecta > Lepidoptera > Tortricidae > Grapholita > Grapholita molesta. The sequence goes on along the minus strand of CP053124.2, from coordinate 11,482,605 downwards.
TGTAATTATAAATTTGGTTGTTGGAAATGAAAGTAATCTACAGAATAATATACAATGCAATAATGTACATTTACCATTTCAGCATAATTACAAATTAGTTAATTGGAAAATATATAGTCAATTAATGGATTCAAATTTAAAAATATTGACTTTAATGCTATGTCTCCACCAGAATCCTACAATTTGTTTTGTAACATAATACATTCTGTTGCTGAACAGTCAATTCCACAGTCTACCTCCACTAATAAATGTAATAATATTGCTAAACCTTGTTTACCAAAACATTCTAAGTGTCCTAGTTTACCCTGGTGGAACTCAAAGTGTTCAGAAGCTGTTCAAAACTCAAAGAATGCTTATATATATTTTAAAACAACCCTTCTGAGGATAATTATATTGAATTTAAGAGATTGCGAGCTTTAAAACTAATACTTAAAACAGAAAACCAACAGCTGGATGGAATTGTGCAACTCATTTAATAGATGTACCTCATTGTCATTGGTATGGAAGTACATGCGTAAATTTAATAAATCATTTACTCTTAATAATTCTCTTGATGATAGTTGGATTCCAGATTTTATATGTAAATACACTCCTGACTTTGTTTTGAATGAGCCGTTAAATTATAATAAAACTGATAATATTGGAAATAATTATTTGACTGATCCATTTTCGTATCAAGAACTCCATTCTGCGTTGTTTTCTAGAAGAGATACATCCCATGGTCTAGATGGGATTCCATATATACTTTTAAAAATTAACCCCAAATTGTCTCATAATCTTTTAAACTTACTTAATCGTATGTGGAAGGAAAACTTTATACCTGAGGAATGGAAAACTGATTGTTTGGTTCCAGTTTTAAAACCTGGTAAAGATAAATTGTTGCCGGATTCGTATCGACCCATAGCTCTTACGTCTTGTATTGGAAAGATATTTGAACAGCTTTTAAAACAACGCCTAGAATTTTATGTAGAACAAAATGGTCTTTTACCTTACAACCAATTTGGTTTTCGCAGAGGTCGGTCTTCTCGTGAAAGCATTTGTCAGCTAGTATTAGATGCTCAACACAGTCTGTATAATAATCAATATCTTTTATGCGTTTTCTTTGATATTGCTGGTGCTTTTAACAGTGTTAATATTTCGGTTCTTTGTAACGAGTTGTCAGTGATAGGGATACCTGGGCAATTAATAAACTGGATACAAGCATTTTTGACCAATAGAAAAGTATTTGTTAAATTTAATAATCATTTATATGGTCCAAGATGCTCGTCGTTAGGAGTATGTCAAGGAGGAATTCTGTCTCCATTAATATTTATCTTATATATTAGACGATTGAATCTTATTTTGGGATCGAATGTAAAAACTTACAATATGCAGATGACTTAGTAGTTTATACATCTGGAATGGATTTAAGTCAATTAGCTTCTACTGTAAATAACGCACTTTCCAGTTTATATAAATACTTTTCATACCTTAATTTAGATGTTAATCCTACTAAATCAAAAGTCTTCATTTTCGGTCGTAAATGTGTAGCTACACCTAATATTTTGTATAACAGAATTCCATTGCCTATATATAGTGAAGTAAAATTTTTGGGTGTAACTTTTACTCCAAAACTCTCATGGACAAAATACATTAATAATATAACAACAAAAGCAAACAAGGCTTATAATGTATTAAAATCTGTTTGCGGGACTACTTGGGGAGCAGATCCCAAAATATTGTTAGTGTTATACAAATCTCTCGTTCGTAGTCACTTTGAATATGGTTTTCTTTGTTTTGCTGGAGATAGTAAATTAGTGAATAGTTTGGACAAAATACAAAATAAATGTATGCGCACAATACTAGGTGCCTTTAAAACTAGTCCTATTGCTGCTTTGCAAATCGAAACAAAACTGCCACCCATTAGTGTTCGATTCCGTTATTTGAAAGAAAGATTTATCTTGAAGCTTCATAGTTTGCCTAATAATGATCTTCTTACCAATTTAATTGCTTCTCAATCTGCTCCTTATAAGCAACATATGTTTATTTTGCAAGATTTTTCTTGCTTTTTTCATTCTCTTGAAGAGTTTAATATACATTTGAACGATGATGTTCTTCCTTGTTATGCAGGCACATTCCAAAGTAAATATGCCGCAATGAATATTGTAATTGATTCAAGCTTGTCTTCTAAGGAGGAAGTTTATCTGTTATTGTCAGAATGGACTAATTATAAATTTATTTATACTGATGGGTCCAAAAATAATGATGCTGTATCATTTGCAATTTACCAGACCGAAATCAATAAGGGAGTGGGATACAAAATTAATAAATATGCTAGCATCTTCACTGCTGAAGCAACAGCCATCCTTTTGCTTTAAAACATATTATGGAAAGAAATCAGTTGAACAAAAATTGGGTAATAGTCAGTGATAGTATGAGTGTCTTAAAAGTTTGTCAAGTAACAAAATGAATGCTAACATTAACTACCTGATTTTTACTATTAAAGAATTATGGTGGAAGTTATCCTTAACTGACACTGTAGTACAATTCGTTTGGGTACCTTCGCATATAGGAGTCTTAGGTAATGAAAATGCAGATTTTTAGCCAGAACCATTGTTAATATTTCTGATTCATGCTCAAGTTTAACCATCAAGGAGTTGGATGTCGCTTTGCCGTATACGGATATGATATCTAATCTTAAAAAGCGCATGATTAGTAATTGGGGAAAACATTGGTATTTTTGTAGAGAAGTTGAAAATAAAGCTCATATATATTCTTTGTTAGACGTTCCTGTTAATAGTACGCCATGGTTCTGCAAGCTTAAACATTTTGTTCATAGAAATTTCTATACTATAATCAATCGAATGCGCATTGGTCATTATTGCCTAAATTTTCATCTTCATCGAAAAATATAGTTTCTTCTCCTTATTGTGATCGTTGTCAAATGAATGAAGTTCAGTCTCTCGACCACATCATTTTCGTTTGCCCGTCCTTCGGCATTCAGCGCCTTGTGCTGATGGATGAGCTGCTTAATATTTATGAGGCATCTAATATAATCCCGCTGTCAGTACCAGATTTGCTAAGAGAGCCTACCACGTATATGTCTTTGTATAAATTTGTACATAACACCATAAATAAGTTGTAAATATTTTAATACAATTTTTAATTTTAGGTTCTTAATGCAGATAACATATAAATGTAAATTGTATATATTTAAAATAAATCTAAATATCGCTACTAGAATATTTCAGGATTGTACTGTTTGGAAAGGACAATAATTAAACTGGATTATGAGATTGAACGTACGGTTTTGACTTAATTAATGGATGATACATACATACTGAAATTGTATAAGAAAATAAAAGTAACTGAAGACATTGAACTCGGATTTGACCTAATATGAATAGTACTTACTGAAGACGTTGACCGGATTGAACTTATGAAAAGAAAACAAACTACTTATGACAAGGCAGTATGGCTTAGAGCTTTAGCCTGTCCAGATGGACGAAAAAAAAAAAAAAAAAAAAAAAAAAAAAAAAGAATGACAGTTCTGACTAGCTAATTTGGATTTTAGAAAAAGATACGCTTTGTGAATTATTTGTACTTTTTTGTGTTTCCCTTTCGTGTACTAACTATATTGTAAATCGCAAAAATGGAGCTATCTGCTGAGGGTAAAACCCCAGAATACATGGCACTGGCTGGCATTAAGTTCAAGCTAACTTTGCCCCATTTAAAAAATGATGCAGAGCTACGGGAACAATTGTTCCAAGGGATAAAGTCTGGAAATATGGCTCCTTATTATAAGGAGGTTTGTGCTGAATTAGGCTGGCCGTTTGACCAGAAGTTATACGATGCTATGTCTAAAGAGAATCAAGATCGACTTTCGAAGTTCGAGGAAGATGATTCTGAGACGCCAGTATGGCAGGACAGGTAAGAATAGCAAATTTTTTGTATATGTTTATCGCTGTTACTACTATAACTGTAATAAGCTATATTGTGTTCATTTTTATTTGTAAAATTAATGAAATGGCATAAAAAGGACTGTTTTAATATATGAGTACTTATAACACTTGCAGATTGGACTACATGTGCTCTATTGGTGACAAAGAGGCTGCAACAGCATTAGCAACATCAAAATATGAAGATTCGACATTAACCACCAACAGAAGACTTGACGCCATATTTGCATTGTTCAGAATTGCCTACTTCCATGGCTGCAATGTGAAGGAAATGGGAAAAGCTATTAATAAGGTAACAATTGTCTATGAAATGTCTAAATTGTAGTCTTAGTTGTATTGAACTAAACTAAACACAGATTTCTGCTGAGTCATGTACACATGCATATTTAAGTATGGTAGGATGATATTTTACAAGCTTTTATTTAACTCACACTGTAAGTGTGTAAATATGCAGTTAAAAAATGAAGCTGAGAAGTTTTAAGACCCAATCAGGAGGGATTTTTTACCTAACTGAGTATTTCTATATTTAAATGACCTTGTGTCCTCAAACAATGTCCATAAGCAAGGTCCATACTGCACTGAGAATGTTATCTTGCTACACTTGGCAAGTTAGGGCATTTGCAGCAACAATGTATGTCTAATGACATCTCTGCCAAATATGGAGTGGAGCCTGACCGGGGAAGTACCTCTACCTTACAGAAAACCACAGCCAAGTAGCGCAAGACCCTACTCATAGTGTTGTGTTTCTGTAGATAACAGGCAGGCTGTATGCTCGTTCGTCATTGTCATAGTATTAAAAAGACAAGTCTTGTTTATTTACCAAATATAATTTCAGGCTCATGAGCTGGTAGATAAAGGTGGAGATTGGCGTTCAAGGAACAAGTTGAAGGCCTACGAAGCTATCTACTGCCTGGCCGTCAGAGACTACAGCAAAGCTGCAGACCTCTTCATTGACTGTGTCTCTACTTTTGAATCTTATGAATTGGTTGATTTTGGTATGTACCTTTTACAATACATTACAATACAATAAAAATACCTTTTATTAGTTTTATACTGCTTAGTTTTTGTTAAATAAAAGAATTGTTAAGGGGATTTACTTTAGCATGACATCCATCCTGCAGACAAAATGTTTAAATAGTTTTGCAGGACTCTGAATTGGGTTAAACTTTTGTAGTATGTTTAATAATAAATAAAAATAAATAATGACACCTAGTATGTTACAGTGGTCAATAGTCTCAACCCGCTCCTACATATATTTAAAAAATAAATAGATTTATCTCAATATAGTGTTTTAGAACAGTATACTCATATTGATGCCTTCTGCTGTCTCTGTCTCCTTAGGCTTCAGTCTAATCCCTTTAGTTTCTTCACTAAACTAAGGTAGTTAAACTGTTAATGGGCCTACAAATTCCTATTCTGCTCCTTCCTTGGATATGTGACGATGTATATTCATCTACTTCTCTCAAGTTTCAAACTGGAACTCCTAATCACATATTGACACCACAATATGTTTCAGGAACAATAATTCAATACTGCGTGTTGGCGTGCGCTCTGGCGCTCGAGCGGCACGCGCTGCAAGCGGCGCTGCGGCGGCAGGGCGCCGCGGTGCAGGCGCTGCGCTCGCGCTTCCCCGAGCTGCGCGAGCTTGTCGAGTCGCTGCACGAGTGCCGGTATGCGGACTTCATGAAGAGCCTGGCCTGGGTGAGTAATATACGCAGTTCATTGACCTTTTGACAGCCACGACGTTTACGCAACGGTAATTGCTTAACATTGTAATATAATTTTTTCAGTTGATTAATTTATCACTTAAAGAAATTTTGTCGTATTGTAACTTAGTCTAACTAGATTAATATTTCTACTGCAGTCATAATCATAAAACTAGTGGCAGTCGAATTGGCTAAATACATCGTAACATATCTTAATCGCTCTGTTCATTTTTATATACTAGCCATCACCATATAGTTTTCTTTTATGTATCGTGCGTCGAAACAGAAGAGCTACTGTGGTCGCCAACCTGCCTGCCAAGCATGGTGTCTATGGCAACTACCCCCCAAGATGATACAAGTCATATTATGTCTGCCAGTCGACGACTTACGGCTTTATGACAATAATGATGACTGTGTGCATGTTACAACTATTACTTAAAACAGGATAGTTACCATGTATATTAGTTATGAGTTTCCGATATTTCGGGACTGTTGCAAGTTATCCCATGAGGATATCGCTTGTCAATGTGAATGACCATGTTAGCTTAAAATCGTATTCTGTGTGTACTATTTAACGTTTCATCCATTACCATTTGCAGGTGGAGACCCAGATCTGCGTGGACCCGGTGTTCCGGCCGCACTACCAGCACTACGTGCGCGAGGCGCGCATCAAGGCCTACGTGCAGCTGCTGCGCGCGTACCGCTCGCTCAGCCTCGACAACATCGCCGCCACCTTCGGCGTCACCCGCGAGTTCGTGGAGGAGGAGATCTCCAAGTGAGTGGCGTAGCATTGTTTATTTATCAACTAGCTGAGGCGCTACCGCAAAATACGATGTTCGTAATTTTTGGACGATTGTTTCTGTCACTCTCGTTACGCCTTGATTGGAGTAAAAGAGACAGATGCCCGAAATATACGAACTTCGATGTTCGCGGTACCGCTCCTGTGCCGGTTAATTTCCCGCCTGAAAACCTAGCCTATGTGTTAATCCAAGGTGTCAGCTAACTCCATATCATTATTTACATCGCTCCAGCCGTTTAGACGTAAAGAAGTAACACTCGCACACTCACAAATTTTTGCCTATAATATTAGTGTAGATAGGCTTGTTGACTTGACATATTACAATTCATATAAATGTAACATACAAGTAAAACGACCAATCGTATACATAGATAACAGATACCATTCAATTTCTCACATTTTAGTGAGGAATAAATTGTGTGTTAATAGGCTAGTTAACTGATTTTTATTGGTCTTTAATGTCATTATGTACCCTTTTTACTACATAAACGCAATATTGGCCTGTCAAAATTGCAATATCATTGTATTTCAGTATTTTTATAAACACTATTTTACACCCTAACCTTATAATGGGTTAAGACAACGATATGTATGCATATTTGGGCCCTCCACTGTTTTTGCATTATTTCATTCCCATCAGAAATAATTATTGCCACTATTGAGCGTCTCGGAACCTAGAACCCACGGCGCTCCCTTTTGTAAAATCGAGGTTTATGCAATACCGTTACAACTTGCACCTTGCACGCCGCAGCTTCACGGTGGCGGGGCGGCTGCAGTGCCGCATCGACGCGGTGGCGGGCTGCGTGGTGACGGGCGTCGGCGCCGACCGCTCGCAGCTGTACCAGGCCACCATCCGCGAGGGCGACCTGCTGCTCAACCGCGTCAAGAAGCTCGCCAGCGTCATCAACTTCTAGATTTGTACTGTCTTTTCCGTCCCTCCCTGTTGGCTCTCATGTAATCCTGTTCTTATACTGTATTAATATACGGGGCTCTATCACAGCACATAGAAATTGTCATTTTGTGACGCCTACCCGGAACTTAAACGAACTTACTAGCGCCACCTATTACAAAACAGCATACTAAACATGGGTGTTAGTTCTTTACATTTTAGGCTGTACAAATAATTCGACCTAAATTCGTCAGATGGCGCTGCCCCACCTGATACCGAAAAGTTCCTCCGTTTTGCATCCGCTAGGATTTTGCTGGAACTCTGCTTTTTATGGACCTTAATCCAGGTGTTATAATAATATATACTCCTCGTATTGTAATATTTGAAACATTCATACGCGCTCCTTAGTTAAATAACCACTTTCGATGAACGTTACTACGGTTTTCAAAATTTGTACTCAATTACTTTCGGTCGTACAGCCGATGGAGCTGTTGCATTAAACTATTAAATACGAGTTTGATTACGCACATGCTAGCAAAAATGTAATACTACTGTACCTACTCTTAATTTGAATTGTATTAGGATTTGTTTTAATAACTTCCAGAATAAAATTATGATAAGTCAGAAATTCTTTTAATCAATATCAAACCTACATTTTCCTATTTGATAATAAATAAAATAAAAAGGTTTGATGACAGTTATTTTATTGTAATGGATTTCTATCATGTTTACTAAACTTTCTTTGTGCCATTACTGTATATGTATACATTTTTAATTCAATTCCAATATGGTCAACCGGTAATTAGATAACGATAATTATCGATTGACTTTTCTTTTGATAGTGAGGTTTTAGGTAAGCTCCGGGTGTTATAAATTTTAAACTTAAAAATGGTAGGATGTTTAAAGGGTAAAGGAGAACAAAAAAGAAAATAATTATTGATATAATTGTTTTTTAAATAATTTGAATACTTTTTGGACATTTACATAAACATTTAATAATTTACAATGATTATTTATACTGACATGACCATGACACATCATACTCATGACTAATACTACTCTCTAGGATCTATTTGCAACTTCAAAATTAATGAATCGTAGGTGCTATGAGAATTTACTCTATACAACTAAACTGAAGTGAGGCCTACCGCCCCACAAGCCATCGTTCAATACTAAGAGTGCATGCATGATTTATACTTCATATAAATAATTTAGTAGGACATTTATACACAGATAACTAGTAATCATAAAACATACATAGTTCGTTAAGAACCCAACGCGGAGACTTGACTATCGGTGACTATCATAAGCCTTTGAGCGGATTGCACTATCAATATTATCATCCGATACTATACAAATATCGAGTTTCAAAAATATTGATACGCGGTAAAGGAAAAAATCAATAAATAACGATCTTATTGAGAGTATCACAAAACATAATATTGATAGTGAAATGTTTGCCATTGAGAAAATGCACATTGGAAATAAATGTTACAGTACCGGGAACATCTCACAAGGTCAGTCTGGGTACTGGCGGTACCCTAGCGGTAGTAACCTATTAATTTCAACAAGCCACCAACGACCGCTTGTATTTTACAAAGATATGTCAAAGTATTCTAAAGCAATATAATAGCTATGACTCTAAATACTTACAACTATGTAGACCTCAAATGCAAATACTTTTTAATTTACATGATATGAATACGTCATTAACCTCTGTTACAATAATTTAAACTTAGGTCAACAATTGGTAGGTAGTTAGAATGTGTGCCTTATAAATACAATATGTTGTCACGTACGGCATTAGGACAAATATTTTATTGTACAACAAAGTAGGCAGCAGTGTGCCGCGCGCGGGAGAGTACTGCGTACTAATGTAGCGTTAGGCACTTCATAAGAGGTACGTATACTATTTCGTGCCCGTGGATACGTCGAAATAATACATCAGTTGGAATGTGGCATAAGATAAAAATCATGCATGTTGCACTCCACTCGAGTGTTGTACAATAAAACGTACTACAATTGTCTGTACTATTAAAATCTTCGCTATATTTTAATTTATAATTATATCATACATTTTATTTACATTTATAGATATAAGACTTAAAACTTTATTTAATTTTTGGGATAATTTATTTATTTATATTTACTTTGATGTTAGCACATTTGACTGTATTCGTTACTTTCTATTACCGAAGTACTTAGTCCTGTGTAAACGGGATACAGTACCAAATGTGCTCTATCACAGAGTAATGACATACACGCGGGGCTGCCGCCCCCATTGCCCCCGGCCCGTACTCATGCATAACTTACTTACAGTTAAATACTAGGCGTATAACACTTGGAATAACATTCGTTAAATAGCACTACGCTTTGCACATTTACAGTCGCCCGTCTCGTCGTTTAGTCCGTGCTACGATAACTTTGTACATTATAAACGTGACGCGTCTCAGGTTCACCCGACGTCGACGACGTTTCCGATGGCCGTCGCGCTAAAAACATCAGAAGCTCACATCGCGTATCAATACTTGGAATGTGTTCGGGCGGTAGATCCCGGCAGACCCGCTTCCGATTACATAAATGCGGTTGAAAGTGCGAAGGGCCGACTAGACCGTGAGACCTTCGGTGCGGGCGGGCGGCGGCAGCGAGGCGAGCGGGTGCGGCAGGTGCGCGGGCGGGGAGGGCGGCGAGGGCTGCGCGGGCGGCGGCAGCGCGTGCGCGGGCGGCCGGTACTGCTCGTCGTCGCGCAGGCGCCCGCGCTCGGCCAGCTCGCGGCCGCGCTCCGCCAGCTCGCGCATGGCGGCCTGGCGCTCGTCGCCGTCCAGCGACGGCGGCCGCTCCAGCGGCGACGCCGCGCCGGGCCGCGCGCCGAACGCGCCGAACCCGAGAAGGCCGGGGAATTTGCCAGCGACGCCGTTTTGACCCGCGCTTTGTTGGATCACTGATATCTCGTTCAGCTGTTAAAATAAATAACTTTCAGTCATGTCGTTTGACCGTCACGATTTACCATTACTAAATTGGCTTTAAATAGAACCGTATTAAGTAGTATATTATGGAAAATACTGGCATTCTTTTTTCTTTTACATTATATTGTAGGTAAATTATTATCCATGCATTTTAATAAAAACCGTAGCCATATCTCTCCTACTCAATAAATGATATCAACGTATACAAAGTATGGACCTATAATCGTAGGTACCTTAGGACAAGTAAATGGGTCGACTAGACTGACCTTTTGCTGCATGCCGTTAAGGAAGGGCGCGGGCAGGTACGGGTAGAAGAGGTCGGGCCGCCGCAGCAGGTCGTGCGGCTCGTGCAGCGGCCGCGGCGGCAGCTCCAGCGACATGCGCCGCCCGCGCCGCGACGCCCCGCCGCTCCACATGTGCGTGCCCATGTGCACCTGGGGTACAACTTACTACTTAATAAAAGGAAATCGACAAGAAGAAAATGCTGGAAGGTTCAAATTAAAGTTGTCTCATGAAAACCTGTACGAGATTAAAATAAATATTTTTGGCGATATTGAAATCGAAAGAAAAATAGAAAAATGGGCGAAGCGGGGCTCGAACCCACAACCACTGAATCGATGATATGCGCTACCAGACGTTTCTGCTTAATATAAAACAAATATTTTTGTACTTCAGAACTTCAATATGCCAATCATTAGCTCATAGCGGTATCTAAACTCAGTACAAAAATAATTTTGAAATAATTAATGATCATGCATACGGGCTTTAAACATGTAACAATATTCTAAGCGTTTATTTATTATCCTCGAATAACTTTATCGGACTTCAAATGTCATTTTAAAAATGGCGGCTTTATCATTTTTTCTGTGATCATTTGGAATTACAGGTAAACCATTTGTGTGGTAATGCATTCCAATTATAAAATTCTTTATGAATATTATATTTGTTGCGAAATACAATGACAGACAAGGGAAGCATCTAACTTATAATGCGGGTTTGTTATTCTTAGATACATATCATTGGTACTTAGGGAACAACAGAGATGTATTTGTACACGAAAAACGATGTTGACAGTGTGAAAGTGTGAACTCAGACCGCGGATTTTATCAGGACAATAGACGCGATCATGGTGTGATCAGTGACCAAAAGATGACAACGTTTAAGTGAACTGACCTTAAGATTCCCTTTGGTGGTAAACGCCTTCTGGCAGACGGCGCACCGGAAGGGCTTGTCGCCGGTGTGCGTGCGCATGTGGATCTGCAGCGCCGACGACGACGAGAAGTTCTTGCGGCACACGCCGCAGAGGTGCTTGGACGACACTGGCGGCGGAGGATGTGTTGGCCCGCTCGCCACTGGTGACAAGGTAAGGTAGCAATGTAACGGCCAGAATTTTAATTGGCAGCAATTAAATAATTGGTAGTAACTGCAACAGTGCCTGCAGTCTAGCAATCTCTCCCTGTGGCGGTCTATGGGGAGGCCTATTACGTCCAGCAGTGGACGTTCATAGCAAGTCTGATATATAGGTAGATAGAAAAAGTAACTGACAGGTAAGCTGTTATTATTAAAGTCGTCAGAAAATGCTGTTGATATCAGTGATATACCGGTATTATTTTCATACAAATTAACCGGTATTCATTTTCGCTATCTCAGTTGTTGGGGTACATTTTTACATTTTAACCAACTCATCAGATAATGTGTTTGTTCTCTTTACCTAAATACCATGTAAGAAGCTCGAAAGAAAAATTCGGAATTAACGGCTAAATTTAGATTTTTCGTAATACCGGTAACGGTTGATATGATGTCTTAATGAATTTTAAAAGTTACGACATCGTGATGGAAGTTCGTACCCCACCCATTAGCGCCGAATGACGTAATGGTACCCATGGAAATATATTATGTGGCTTTCACTCCGGCTATTAATATGCAATTTTCGTTGAATTTCCTCAGCTGATAGCATACATGATGTTGGTAATAAAATAGTCATAACTTCTTATCTAAAGAACAACCGGTTTGAATTTGTGAGTTCAGATTTTAATGGATACAAATATCAGTTAACTCAAGTTGTTGAGGGAACCCATTCAAAATTACCACCTAATGTAGATATTGCAAGAATTTTGGTACCTAAGTAAGTAACTGCTGTAATGAATTAGCGCTCGTCTTTTGTTAAATAACTTATTCAGCTTTTTAGTCGATAAGTACCTAGTTACTTACTTCGGGGATTAAAATTAATAATATACGGAGAACATGTCAAAGTAACCCATAGGTACATAAACCGTGTAACTGTGGAATATTAACTCTAGTACCTACATACGTATGTATCTATATTATACTTTTTCTGTAACAACGAACCGTAAATGGAAGAATGCATTGCGATTTTTTAATTGGGAGATATCGTAGGTCTAGGTATGTAGGTAGGCTTAACTTCCATCACGGCAACACTAAAACAAAGCTGAGACACTAACCGCTAGGCCGCTTTGGCATCGGCGGCATGTCGATGGGCGGCGCGTGCGACATCGGCGGCGGGTGCGCCGGCGGCGACCTCTTCAGCTCCAGCTTGTCCGGCGACGAGCGGCGGTCCGGGCTCGCGTCGCGCTCCTCGCTCGGCGGCCCCGGCGGACCGGACATGCTCTTCTCGAACGACGGCGGCATGTCCCGGATCTTATGCGTTAGCATATGCTGCTTCATGTTCCCCTGGACAACAACATATCAAGTTAGTAAAAAGAACGAATAGCCTGACCGAGAAGCACCTTTAATATTCATCGCAAGTTATTTTTGCGTAAAATAAGGTCAGAGCAGTTGCATTATTAATTACATTTTATTAACAGTTCGTATAAAGGACAAATGAAGCACAGCTTAAAGGTCACAGCCATTCTATTACCAAGCAAGCGTTTGAGTTAATTAATAACAGAACGCCGTGTCGTAGCTTCTCTCGAAACTGTTCTAAGTGTACAAATTTACATATTTTGAACAAATATTTAAAAAGTTTAGCTATGACACGAGATCTGGACGACACGCTCAGGCGTCTATCACCCATACCGGATAAACGAAGGCGTTCCAGAGATCCAAAGCAGTGGCGTGCGGCGGGCGAGGGGCGCGCGGGCGCCTACCACACCGACAACCGCCGCCACTGCTCTGGAACCACAAAGACACGCACATATTACACACACACTCGCACACCGTTAAATGGGGATAAACAATTTAAGTGGGCACTAGGTACATGCTCAGGAAAATCGGGAGTATAAGAAAACTGGGGGCAGAATAAAGAATCGATGTGTTTGCTTAACGAACGCTTAGTATGAAATTTCAAGTTACCAATTTCCTATCTTGCAACCGTAGGTATTTGTTAGAAATTGTTTTTATAAGAATATAGTAAAATTGTTATTGTGGGTTTATCAAAACACCGCCTACTTGGTGTATAAAAATATGTTTGAAGCTAATCAGTTGAAATGGAACGTTTGATTTTGTACGATTCTCCATATCGGAGTAGGTTAGGTATGCTCAATGACATTGCCCATTCATGTGCAACGGACCAATGCATAGTTTTAATAACTCAGACCTACGGTAAGAACTGGTTATTTACCAAACTTCTTTAAGTATCGGACTTACCTAAGTCTGATAAACAATTGTACGATGTATTAATATTAGGTATACCTATTAGTTACAGATGTTTACCTATATAATACGTAAACATCTAATTTACTAACGCCTCAGTTTTAGGAATTTATCAAATATCTAAGAAATTTACGGAATAAATATTTGTTTACATACTAATCTGTATAATAGGCCGTTACTATGTCTGGATTATTATATAAATACGAAAATAATTGACGCTACACAGTCTGAAAACCTGCTATTCTACGTTAGATGGCGCTACAAGGGGACAAAACGACCGAAGGATTTTACGTTATGATTATGATTTAGGAGACTCATGAGTTTAGCTAAATTGCATAAGCTCCAGATAAGTTTATAGAGCATTCGTTCCAATCGTGTGTAAGTTATACCTTTTATTTGGTATTTAATTTTATACAAAGTAAACTTGTCAGTTAAGTTGTACTCATTTAAATATGAAAATCTAAATAACAGAAGTTTTTATAGCTCCATTTATTTAAAATGTCATATTTTAAATAGGTGATTTCTATGATGATGAATGTGATTATATCTATTTACGTAATTGACATTGAGGTTAAAATGTGCTTTTGTGTATTTTTATTATACCTGCCTATTCTAATTGTATATATTATTTATTTAAAACTTATTTGTTCTATTCGTCTATCGAGTTTATGTCAAATGACAGCTATAGGTGTAGATGTGTCTTTTAACATTGCTTTTTCGTTTTTTTTGTAGGTGTTTCGTACTTCATTAAAATTCTATTTGCTCTTCTGCATACTTATAATAAAAAGTTAATTATTTTTTGTCATTTACACAATTAAACTATTTAAACAAGTCCATTAATATAAATACTTAACTTAATATCAATTACTATCCATTTCGCAGGAATGACTACACAAAAACTTGAAAAAATACACTAGGTATCTATAAAACCTATTTACGAAAAACTCGTTTTGGTTACGCAAGTACTTAGATAAGAGTAATATGTTGGTAGGTAGTTATGATTAAGATTAATGTTGGATAAATCTGATAGCTCTGCATCACTAAGAGAATACGAGTATAGGTACGAATAATGACAATATGTATGAATTCTGACAATATGTAATATTGTCTTCGGTTGCCGCGATAATTACTCATGAAATAAAACAACTAAAACGGATTAAATCGCGTATACTAATTTAAACTTCATCCCGACGTTTCGAACCCTTTAGCAGCGTTCGTGGTCATCGGGTGGACTGAGGAAAAATATTAATTTACCTCCATCCTCAAAAAATTACAAAATGCAAACCTACCCACATATAAATTATTAAACAATTTTGGGGGCTTACACATGATAATTACACACGCCAGAGAGGCTTATTACATTTTAAAGTCCAAATTTTTTTTTTTTATAAACTACATTTTACAATGCCACACTGTCCAACACTATGGCCTCACAGTCTTGCCTGCTGTTTTATTAAACGTCGGGATGAAGTTTAAATTAGTATACGCGATTGAATCCGTTTTAGTTGTTTCATTTCTGACAATATGTTTAAAGATTCAACCGTCAATTCACGCCTTGTAAACGTATAGCCCAATGCTGTACACGAACAAACGCGCAACGCTACCGTGTAACAAGATTTCAATATTCGATAAAATGTTTGACTCGTGAACTTTCGTTAGGTGCCGGTGGGTGTCGACTTATTGTAATTTCAAATGTGCATGTAAACGGCACGGATAGTCCCCTGTATTCCAACGTTTCCATTCGCTAGCATTCTTAGCTTTACATTGCGCATGTTTTATTGGTAATAATGCGAGTACATTATGGTCGGTGTTGTACGGTATACAACCTGGAGATATGTTAAACTGAAGGTATTGCAAATCTTCAATTTCTCTGCATTTTGATACTTAAATGTTTATATCTATATAGGTACGAAAGCATCTATTTAAAATACTTCGTGTCAAGAGGTACCTTGACAGGTCTTAGCATGAGTAGTGCCTACCTACATATATAAAATATAGATTTTTTATTCACACTTAAATTATAGGTAGGTGGTAGAAGAGCACGCAGCATAAAAAAATATTAGGAAGTATACATATACTTCTTTTAAAATTAATGAATTGTTGTTACGCGCGTTTCAAATACTTAAATTTCATAACGTTCATTTTAGTAGCAGAATTTAAGTATAGAATTCGCCTGGCGCGTGTAGGTATATCTATATTGTTTATATCAATTTAAGCGGCCAAATATATCGTCACTGCATTTCACTGCCTTAGTTACTGCTTTTCAAATAAAGATCTAAACGATAGGCATATTTAGTAACTTTACTTCTTACTAAATATTTGACGGTGAACCTAATCGTAATAACATTCAGAGTGTGATTCAATTGCATTTGATATAACCTATTTCTAATGAATAGGTACCTAAATAGGTACACTTGTAATTATTTAATACATCAGCTTCGCTTCTATTATTACATGTATTAGGTATCAGATAAGTCGGTAGGTGGATAGATGCCGATGTGTTGAACTAAAGGTAACTCTGGACTTTCTCTTTAGCAATTCAAGAATGTTCACGATCACGATTAAAATTACAAGCAGGGACAAAGAATTTATTCTCTTGTAGTGAACGTAATGCATGTTTATTACAGCTTGTCGGAAGTTATCTGAAACTGCAGATCACTGACGACGCGTTAATTATTCCCCATTTATATCTTAAAAGTTATACCTTTTGTAGGCAGTTTTAAACATACCTTATTAAAAAATAAATGTCACGCAACCTATAAATAGTATCGACCTACCTAAAACACAATTTATAAAATGTCATGTGATTGCATTAGTGAGGTCTTTAAACTTATAACTTGCGGCGCCGTCATAAATATAAATGAAACTATATTTTATTGATAAGACCAAAAACTTTTGGTAATATACGAAAAATGTTACTTTGTCGAGCATAAATAATCTTTTTATGACGAGAAGCGTAGGTAAAGGCTCAAGGATTTATAAGTAATAAATATTTTACGACGTGAATTAATATTCTGATCGTTTTCCGTGACGTTGTTTTTATGAGTTATCATTTTTGTGTTGCGCCTTGCGAAGCGACTCGGGCGGCGCGGGCGCAGCGCGCGGTGTCCCTGCCTCTTGAAATATTGGCCGAACCGAGTATAAACCAGAATCGCCATAAACGTGATCCTTACAGCCATTATTTATTATTAATATAACTATTTAATTAATTCGTTTAACGTAAGATGATATTACCGTACAGTTTATGAAATAATTCTTGTATCCTCGCAACGGCGAATACACGAAAAGTTTAAAACGCTTTAATTGAGTTTATGTGAATAAAAGTAAGTATTAAATTATGTGCTTAACGCAATGAATGCAAGTGTCTATTTTTGTGTTGCATTATCTGGAAATGTTAAATATGCATTCATACATATTTAACGTTTTTTAAGAAACTTCACTGAGTTAGCGTCTTACATGAAAGCATTAGTGCAGTTTTGATTAAATCGGATCAAACGGGCCTACAAGTTTGTCGAGTTGCTCGTCAATTACTCGCAAGTCGGCAAGTCGCGTCGGGTCGGATGTGCGGAGACAACGGCCGAAACTAACGCGAACTAGAGGCGACGACTTGTAATTACAGCTTGCAAAATTAATGCACTGAAACTTCCCTGAAATGAAACCGGCGCAAGAACTTGCTCGGCGTTCGGGCAACTTGTCTCCTCGACAGCTAACTTGGAGTTCGATGCTCCGATCACTTGACACGACTATCTATTGGACACGAACTATTTACATCTATTTACGTTACAACAATCACGATTGTTACTAGCTTGACTTTACGCTCAAAATAGCCACAGCTTATTTACACGCCGTAAAACAATTTATTATGTTAGTCAAAGATTTTATTGTCAATGAGACTTATGCAGATGTGGATCTTCGAAAAATTTGTGGAAACGTAAACGCGCATATGTCGCTATTTGCGTTACAATAAGATATGGGCTGGCCTCTGGCCAAGAACACTCAATCGGTAGGTATCGTATGTCTGCTTATCTTATTATTAAATAAAACAATTGTAATACATTTAAATGGTACGCCTTAAATAGTTATGTTTAAATTGATTAAAATTCTCTGGTTCACACAATAGGTATCTCATACACAAAAATAATGGTAATTTGTAAGTAGGTATTACGGGACAGAAATCAGAATAAATGCATACAACAAAAAGAATGATAATACACTAACCTTTGTTGAAAAGCCGCGATCGCAAACAGTGCATTTAAAGGGGCGCTCTTTGGTGTGGCTTCGATAATGTATCTCCAGGGCAGAGTTGCAGGCGAAAGTCTTGTAGCAGATGTTACACGTTGTGTTGCCGCGCACTGTACACAGACAATTCCTCTTAACAATACGAGTACTAACACAATGCCACACTGTATTTAAATCGGAACGCACGATTACACTGTAGAAGTAGTGATTCAACATCTTCTAGAGTTAGACAGTTTAATAACAATCAGCGTGTATTCGAGCGCCCGGCAAGCGGTCTTTCGTTAGTTGGCAGGCGGAGGATGAATGATTCGAGGGGAATGGACGTGCGGGCGACCGGGGCGGACGAAAACATAGGTTCCCGCTTAGCGCATACCTGCGGGAGGGAAAGCGAGTCCGAGCGGGCTGAAGGGTGATCCTCCGAAAGCACCAAGCGCTGCGAGGGGCGCCGGCGGCGATGGCAGCGGCGAGTGCAGTGGCAGCCGCGGCGGCGTTGACAGGCTGGACAGCGTCGGTGACGGCGGTGATGCCCGCGCGCTCCGCCCGCTCTCCGAACCTGTCGCCGATGGGAGGGAAGCCGTTGTGGTGATGGTTTTTACTTCGCATTCGGACGCCGAGGCGCAGACGGAGAGCGGCGAAGTTCGACGATCCTTCGTATCTGAGTCGTCGTCGAACTCCCTATTAGCGGGCTCGCGCTCGTCCCGGCCGCTCTCATCGTCGGTCCCGCGGGAGTCCGCCCGTCGGTCGCCGGGAGTGGAAGGAGTAGGAAACAAGGGCTGCGGGACACGGTACGAAGGAAAGTCCATGGTGTCTGATCCATTACTCATTGGTGTGTACCCATTACTTGAAGTAAGATTGCGTATCTGATCGTATTGATTGATTGTACGCTCACCAGTATGGAGGCGTATATGTTGGTGTAAAATAGAGGGATCTGAAAACTTCTTGTGACAAACCGGACATTGATGTAACATTTGTGTGGGAGGTCTAATACGATGGACACCCATATGCGTCTTTAAGTTGCCTTTAGTGGTAAAGGCGCGACCACACAACTTGCACCGGAACGGCCGTTCGCCTGTATGTGTTCGGTAATGCATTTGTAAAGCGCTTTTGCAAGACAAAACACGGTGGCAAACTATGCATTCATTAGGATCGGATACTTTGTTATCTATGTTATCTACCAACTGCTGTAATTTTGTTGTTTCTGACGTTTTTGTTATCTCTATCAAATTCTCCCACGAGTTGTCGTTGCTACCCGGACGTGGTAAAAGCGAATTATAATACAAAGGATCGCGGGCTAGATCCCCGTCAACGACGCCATGGACGGAGGAGTGGAACGGAGTCAAACTACCTGAAGAAATACTGCTAGGCGGGGAGTTGGGAAATAAGGGAAAAGTGGGAAATGTACGTAGTCCCGTTGCTATTGAAATTGGCCCAGATATCGATGAATTCTTACTTGATAAGTTTTCCGGTTGGTCTGGATCGGGCTTCACATGTGGACTTTCTCTGCCGATTTGATCTTCATTGCTGTATTTTGAGTCCATGCTGCAATCATCGTAAGGCGACGTGGAGGGGTATCGGTCATGTTCAGCCTCCTGCGCGGCATCGTTGTCTTCCGGTTCTCGTTTGGGTGATACCCGTTCTGATTCTTCAAAACTCGAATCCCGTTGGCTTTCCTCATCTTGGGGCTCGGATTTGAACATTTCCGGCGCAGATCGGGAAGGGCTCGGCGCAGATGGTTTACTGAGATCAGCCGGAGCGTCTTGTTCTTCACGCATTGCGAATAGTGGATGAGGCGGTAGAGGTTTGTCTCCCAGTGGACGTGGAGGGAGTAGATCGTGGTGCGGTGGTCGGTACAGCGGCAAGCCTGATGGGAAAGGTGCCGGTGCGCCTGGAGGGAACTGAAGTGGATGGGGCGGCATACCCGGGATGGGTCCCGGCGACAGTTGCGCTAATAACGGAGGGTGATATTTGTCCAAATGCTCTGGAATCGGATTAGGGTTCATCTTGACATGCGGAAATTTCGCAGTATGCCTTTGGAAATGAACTTTCAGATTTCCTTTGGTCGTGAATCGAGATCCACATACATTACATTTAAAAGGTCGTTCACCTGTATGTGACCTGATGTGGATTTGCAGCGCAGAATCGCTTCCAAAAACTTTCCCGCAGTATCGGCAGCGATGTTTGAAGAATGGTTCGTTTCGCCCTCCGCTTTTTCCATCGTAGGGCGACATTTTTCCAGATTTACGAAACGCTAATTCGTCTGCAAGGTTATTTGCTAGTAGACCTTGTGATGCATTATCGAGTACTTCTTGGGCGCGTTTCTGTAGCATTTCAAGAGTATTTGGTTCGTTGAGGGAGGGTGGCGGATCATTATTAGTTATGATCGAAGATGCTAAAGATGACGATATGGAACTGTAGGGTGGGTGGGACATCATAGGTGGTTGTGACGTTTGAATTTTTGGAATGGAGATTTGTTCTGACTTAGGAATAAGATGCGCGTGCGTAGACGGTAAACTTTGGCTAGTAGGAGGCATGGGTACAGGAGGTGATGGCTCCCGTGGCGGACGAGGCGGCGACGGTGACCGAGCGGCAGGCGCAGGCACGATCGGTTCAGATTCTATCGGCGGCGGGCTTCCATCATCGTCTCCCCGTCGTGTTAACGACAGTTGATTTTGTAATTGTCTTATTAACTGCAGTTGAAAAACTTGTTGATGCTGTAGCGTGAAAAGCGTACTTTGTAGGACGGCAAGTTCATGTAGCGCCGCTTCATTATCGGCATTGTTAGCCATCGCAGTGGCTGCGAATTGCGCTACAGCGACTTTCGTGTTTTGAAGCGCTTCGAGCGTCACGTGGCCAGCGGCCGGGAAGGCCAGCCCCACCGGCGGCACATCGGCCTCAGGCACTTCTGCTTCTCCTTCTTCGAGGCTGTTATTGTTTTCTGCATCTTGTCGATGCCTTCGCACTTGTTCTAATCTTTTGTTAGGTTCATCCATTTCCTCATCCCCTGATACGACCATCTCCTCGGGGTCCGAGTGCATTCGTTCCTCGCCCATCTGTAACGCCTTCTCATCGCACACTCGTTTGTGGTGCAGGAACTCATGCAGATTGTCAAACTGCTCCTGGCAGCGCGGGCACATGTGCGCCTCTGTTCGATCTCTCGCTTCTTCAGGTATGACATTGTTAATCTCTTCTTCCGAACACGAACCGGAACTTTCACCTAGAACAAAGAAAACTCTATTATGATAGGTTTTTTAAACTTTTAAATGTCCATGTGTAGGTATGAGTATGTGTTGTGTCACTGTACTATTAATCTTAACGGTGATGATTTACCTATACTCGTATATACGATTACTTTCCTGCCAAAATAATGTTTGTATCCTACAACTGCACTCTAGAGCAATAATAACGTGTCACTTCATATAGTCATTACCATATAAAGTGACTCGTTTCTATTGCTCTTGAATGTATTGTTCGTAACCGTCGTTGGTCGATAAAGACTGTATTTTTACTTACATTACAATGTATTAAACTGTGAAACTCATTTTATTTACAAGTAGCTAGAGCTAGAATGTAGTTACATGTTTATATATTAATTTATGATAAATAATTAAAAAAAAAAATACTAGTAATAAGTCATAAACGGACATTAAAAACATTTTTTTTCCAAGGCGCCAGTGTTTCTGATTTATATCTGTATCAATTGCGATATAAATTTGTATAGTAAATTTTAACTTGGTTTTAACTTATCAATATTAATTCTAAAAACATGAAAATTCAAAACCGCGTAGGTTAAGGTATATTGCAGCTGTCGGTCGTTGGGCTATAATTAGGTGTCTAGGTAGGTATTCATCTGCATCCAACCCACCCGAGTGTCCGTCAATGTCGATGCATACCATATCGAGTACTTCTTACTACATTCAGTAAGGTTTATAAATCCTCTTATTAACTCTGTTTATCTTGTTAGATAGTTGACTTTTATAAAAGTGATGCATGTAATAGTTTAGTGGTTACGTAGGTACGTATGTATATTTTATTCTTATGCCGAGTCACGCTCATTAGGTAAGGTCTGATACCTATAAGTAGATGAAAACATTTAAAATGTCTTCTAATTGATTTTATAAATATTCGGAAGAAGTTATCGTAGTATTCGTTTAAAACAACAATATAAAACATATCTATATGTTTACCTTATGATACGATTTTGTATTTAATATAGGTATACCTTTATTTGATAATGTTAATATAGTGATACGAAAAATACAAAGCCCGTCATCTTGGTATCCGAATCAACATCTATCAAATTTACATTCCCAAAAAAACATGTATCGATATAGACGTAAATAATTAATATATTCCTGGAATAAATTTATTATTATTCTATTCAATACAGTCAAGTAAATAACCTACACCACATGTCTCCGACATTGGGGCTTTAGATGTAAGGATCGATTTTGCTCATAAAACTGAGCTACTTTTAGTCTACAACACTAGATCTGTAAGAAAAATACAGTTTTAAACTTAATGAGCAAGCAATCTATTGCAAAATCATCAGATATTGATGTGTCACAGACAATGTCACTTGGTTCACTGGATTTCGTACATTGAAAATAGTATTGATTATGTATGAAAAATGTATAATTATGCTGGATGCGGAAAGCTGAAGACAGGGCGCTGTGGCGCTCTTTAGGGGAGGGCTATGTCCAACAGTGGACTAATATAGCCTGATGATGATGATGATGTATGAAAAAAATGATAACTTTCAATAACCTTTATTCTACTAGTTGTAGACTAAAAGTAGCTCAGTTTTATTTATGAGCCCCAATGTCGGAGACACGCGGTGTAGGTAATATGGTAATAAATGAGGGAATGAATTATTTTGTGTTGTTATTGTGTCCCATCAGCCAGGGGACAACAGGCATAGTACGTTAGAAGAAATGTTGCACCGCATTCAACTAACACGATTGGTAGATGACCCATTATGGACGGGACATATACTTAGCTGGTACCGCAAATATTTATGCATGTGTATTTAGACTTTAAGAGTTACCTAGGGGAATGTAACCATAGCAACATGTGACATAAAATAGTTGATTGTGCCAAATACATAAAAGACAAACATCAGTCCCCATCTCCGCCGGTACGGACATTGAACATTATTAAATTGGTAAAAGTCAGTTTTTAATCGCAAACGGGTTATTTCTGGCGAACACTCAAGTTGGCGGTTGGCTACTCGAAAGGCTAGACAAGCAGCGTCTGGCTAGGGTCTACCTGCAAGCTGTGACAGTGACTGACGTTGGTTTAGACTCCTGAAGGCCTAGGCGAAGCACGTCGTTCATTCGTTGCTCTATTTGCCTCTTTATCGCTCGTATACGCAAGAGATGAAGATAGACAATCGAATTTTGACTTCGCGTTATGCCTTTGAATTGCCGTTGCTCTATTTTCCTCTTTATTGTTCGTATATGCAAGAGATGAAGATAGACAATCGAATTTTGTCTTCTCGTTAGGCCTTTGCATGACCAAAAGCTGACGCTCTCAGAGTCGATGCAGGTAGGTATGTTATGACATACGCGTACAGTCAGCAGTAACTTACTAATAGCTAAACACGACTTTATTATGATCGTGTCGAGATAAATATGGGTATATGCCCTGCGTAACTATTACCGGCTGCACAAGTGAAAAAATTAGATTTTGTGCCACTAAAACATTAGTCTTGTCATTTGTTGTATTTATTTTGACGCATTTAAAAAGTTTCAGTGATTTCAGAGTAAGGACAGGTTTAGAAATATTAGTTTCCTGATTTTATTTAATATGGTCACTATACCTTGTAGATATTGGTATTTGTAATTACAAATCTCTTTTTAGAAAACTGCAATGACTAATATTGTTTCAGCTTTTTATGTAACTTAAACATCATTTTTACAATTACCTTTCTCTTGATTTTTGATATTAATAATTTGCCGCAATTGAAAAAAGAAACTGCTTAGTACCTACAAGTTTTGCATCTTTTGCTTAAAAATCTTATATAATGTATAACTTACGTGTGTATATATTTGTATTATCTTACTACTTTTTTATGCTCAATAATAATATTATTTTAATATAATATAATTATATTAAGTACGTACGTTTTATTTCTCAAATTAGTAAAAAAAATATATTTATCGTTGCTACGGTATAGTCAGACAAAAAAATATTGCAATTTTTTTTTACAACTAAGTATAATTAAGTATCCAAGTCTAGAATAAAAAGGTCTGACTTTATAATAACATAATAATGATCCTTAGATATTGTTTCGATTGCTTTGTGTCATTTAGCGAAATTGTCACAATTACAAAATAAAACATCTTTGCTATACAAAATATGTTCAGCCCTTCGAAAGTCAAACATTAGTTTTTATTTTCAAATGTCCGAACTTTGGCTACTCGTCGCTAGGTGTCGCTAGTTATTGCTACAGCCACGTAGCTTCCAGTATCTGGTAGTACAAATGTTTTGTAAATTACTGTTAGGTACTTAGTTAGATAATATTTGACTATACCTGCAAATTAAATTTCGATCATGTTTTTAACTTTAGGTATTGTAAACATTCTATGTTTTCTTTTAATTCCATCGTACTCGGTCGGTCGGTCGATTTTTTTTGTGGTTGGCTAGTCGGCTAGAGGATAGTACTTGTTTTTATTATTATTTATTTATGATTTCATCGAAAAATATTTCTCTTTGGTGGTAGTTTTCGTAATACCTGCCTATTTTCCAACCGTAACAACAATTAATGTATTAAAATTTATTAAACTAATGCATTAAGGATTCTCTACGAGCTAAGTTCCCAGAGCTAGAAACAAAACATTTTTCGTACAGAATATAAAAATAAATACTTGATGTAGATGTACCCCTACACAAATTTACTGCGCTCCACAGTAACCTCTAAGTGTTGTTATGGGTATCTATTCAGCTAACGATATATATAACATAGACATACTTAAATACATCAACAACACCATGATCCAGGAATTATTTATTGTAAATAAATATGACTTAGCAAAGAAAACTAATCTCCAATTTATTTATTAATAATATTACTATTCGGAATAAAAATATATAATTATTAGGTGTAAAAGGTACCAATTTTGTAGAGCCTTTTGTAAATACTGTTTACAGTAAAAGTTTGTTATTTCGAATTATAATTGCAATTGGTGGTAGCTTTGTCGTATATCCCTGCCTTTTGTGATTGGTTTTATTTGTCATCATGAATCATGGTAGGTTTTGATATAGTAGTCGTAGAATTATCAATTTTTTTAATTTAGTTAAGTATGAATAGACAATTGTAAAAATATTTTTATTTGTTTTATTTCACATTTTTAAGGCTATAAACTATTTAAGTATTTGTATGTCTTCCCTGTACACGGAACAATGGTGTTCCGGACATTGGAGCCGGATCGAGCCAACACGCAGAGCACCCTTTCGATAATTTAATGATATGTAAGGGGGTACACTAAGCGGATGTTGCCCCTGTCCGTGTTGTCGGACTCGCACAGAGACAGCACCCGCTATGGTGTAAGGACAGAAATCCAAAATGTACTAGACTATTGGGTGGAAAGGATGGACTAGCTACTGGGGTATTGGATAAAACCCGGTCGCCTGCCTAATAAAATGTTGTACAATTTGATTTCCGTATACGTATTTGTATAAGTATTTGAATCATTCATATATCGTTAGCTGAGTACCCACAACACAACACTTTTGAGCTTACCGTGGGGCAAAGTCAATTGTGCATATATGTCCTGGTATCATTATTAATTTAATTATAAAATGAGGATATTTATTTATGTAGGTACATGTCAAGTAAAATTGTAACTTATTAAAAAAAGTGCATCCATGGATCTATGCCAAAGGGGCCTTATTAAACTTAGATTTTTAATTTTATTTTAGTTTATTTTTAAGTTATTTATAATTGTTTGTAGTTGAAATAAAAAAACTTCAATAAAAAAAATATATAAAGAGAAATGATTTATACCTACTAATAGAACTAAAACTTTTGGTAATATTCTTTTGTTAAATTGGTTCGGTGGATCGATACAAAATTATATTCATATCATTTTATTGTTACGTTATCAAAGCGTGATTTAAATTAATTTATATATTATAAAAAAACGCTGTATATCGATGTTTGTTTTTATTTTAACTTTGTGCGACTATTTCTCATTAAAAAATTAGGTACCTGTAAGTATTCAGTCTTTGGTAAGTAGGTAGTTAAATAGTGTATTGTCATCCATTTCCAAAGACTGATTGATTCAAAATTATATTCAAGCTTACGTTAGGTAACTATAAGCTATTTGATGACAATGCAATACTAAAGTACCTACCAATATTAACATAACAAAGACTCATGTATGCACAATTATCAAACTTTAGAAAAAGCTTTTTTTAATTTTTTATTGTAGGAGTCGTCCTTGTGTCCAGGCATGCATTATTGTGCAAAATATTAATAAGTGGGTAATCGTGATTAATGTGACAAAAATAATAAATGATGTCAAAGTGATATATTTTTTTTCTTTTAGTGTTTTGAATGCCAGAATATTGTGTAAGGGCAAACACCGGAAATCTAGGAATATATTTGCGTACAAAAAATTGGGACTGAAAGTTGCTATGCCACTCTTAGATAGTAAGTATTAAATAATTACTGGATTTTTTTTGTAAAAATTATTATGTAGTAAATGGCAATAATGAAGCCACAGCTAAGTAACTGTTTGAAAATTTGTTAAAATTAATAAGCCTATAGGTAAGGAGGTATTACTGTAACATTATGATATAATTATGAAGCCCTTACGTGTAAAGCTAAGTTTTGTAACAACATTCCCCGAAATTTGTGGTCAAAAAAATATGACAAAGAATTGCATGTCCGGTGCATAAGCCGCCGCGTTTGAAGCCGCAAACTTTTTTTGACGTTTATAATGTTTACACTGAAAGCGAGCGATAAAGTGAGCACCGACACAAAACATAGTAATCCGAGCGATGCTGTGGCAAGGATTAACCGTCTCATTTGGGCAAGATGCCGGTGCGTTTAATAGTTATTTGTAAGATGAAGGATTAGTGGCGTAGCTGTGCCGTGACAGCGCTTTTGCGCGGCCGACAGCCCGGCGGCCGCTGCATTACGCACAGAAAAAAAAAACAAAGTGTCACTGTCCTGCTACCGCCTAAACCCACCATTATACTAAGTTTACAAAACAACTCGCATTGTTATTTATTCAAGGCATATTGTAACAGGTTCAACCCAAGAAATGGTCGGCTACCTCATGATATGATATTTATTATGAAATAACACAATAGAATACAGGTAAGTAATAAATATTTTCATATGCTGGCCTTATTAATATTACCTACGTACCTCCACGCAGCTTGTTAGAAGACTGTAATGGTGTCCGAGAGTAGTAAGAATGATTGCGATATTAAACATGGCCGTCTATAAAACTATTCTGATTTGTGGCCCTGATAACGACTATATAATACACGTACCTAACGACTTCAGCCCACGTACAATAAATTTATATATATTTTGTTTTATCGCTGCAATCACCATTAAAATATTTTAAGTTTATAATTTAAGTTGAGAGCTAATTAATCTACTTAGTGAAGGTCTATAAATTATATCAGAAGTAATTATTCATCATCGAGTTGTACGCGTAAATGGAAGCGTTATGCATATCAATGTTTCGTTTTGGGCGCTGGGGCCGGAACGTTAACTAGTTTTTCGACTTTATTAGTGGACCAAACAAACAGTGAATATATTTCATAAGAATGTGAATACATTATTTCAATAGTTGGCAGATAAAACGCCGCTTAGTATTTTATAGAGCACTCATAAAACTGGCAATGAGATAAGTCTGTAACGGTGCGTTAATAACATTTCGACAGCTTGCATTTGGAGTTGTCACTATCGAAGTTCGAAACTCGAATTTTATCAAAACTAGCTATTGTTTTCAATCAGTTCTTTTTTTTAATCACATCATTTAATTTAATCTTCCAAATTATAAACATTAACTGCAACTGTAACCTCAGCTTTTTCTCAGGCATTTTTTAATGGATAATTTGATAAAACATGGAAATAACTTTGAAATATATCTACACTTCAACCAACTATTAATAATAAGTTAGGTACATGATGACAATGAAGTATTCTTGTCATAAATCAAATAATCCAAAACTAATGAAACTTTATTTAAAAGAGTATAGTGTCACCTGTACCAGGTGTGGGTACCGTTATCGTGACAACACAACATAAAACATTAGTTGCTCTCTGAAATCTGTTAATATTTTCTATTTAGATTTCATAAATAATTGAGTTTAACTTGTACCTCATAATTTCACTGATTATTATTCACTTTGTTCAACTTTTTTAACTCTATTTCTATTTTATAGTTGCAGTGTTTGCAATTATTTGTAACATTTTGTATTATAAATTTAGTATTTACCTGCATTTAAAAATATTTTTTAAACTTTGTAAGGTAGGCGACAACCCTAAGTGATATTTTATAGGGAAGCAGTAACTTTTGTAAACTACGAACTTGGTCACTTCACAAGCTGGTCCCGCTCCGCACCTACCTGCGGCGCGTGCTTCCCGCGTGTAAACGCGTTTGTTTGTCAAGTGTGGACATTCACTGCACTCTACTCACCACGTCGGGGGCGGATTTTAGTGCTCACTTTCTGATGGATGCTGAATTTTATCGTCGCTAACTGAATCATTGTCGCGGACCACGATCGGCTCTACCAAAACGTATTCACGGTAATCTCTCGTCGAAATATATTCACTGTTCCGAGATGTATGGTGGTTGTGTAGTGATGTGGACTAGGTACCGATGGAGACGCGGCGGACGCAGGCTGGCTTCACGCGCGGCATGGTGGCGGCGGCTACTGCCGGCGCATGGCCCGCTGGTCGGGAGGCACTCGCGCGGTCGGGAGCTACGGCGGACACGGGCTGCGGCCGGGCGCGCCTCTCGCCATCTGAAGCGCGACTGAGCGAGGCGGCGGGCGGCGGGCGGCGGGCGGCCAGCGCGCGCGCGCACCAGGTATACGGTTATGACAGGAGGCGGGGCCGCGCCCGGCTCATAAATCAAACTTCGCCCATTCGCACGCGTTGCACGGGCCCCTCCTCCATATTCCATATTCGGGGCGGGGCATATTTTCATAATCATAACGCCTCATATTCATAAGCGATATGTGGCGAGTGGGGCCGCGAGGCGGTGCGCGCGGTGGGCGGCGCTCGCCCGCTAGATGGCGACGCTCGCGCGCCGCGAAGCCTCCCACATCCACTAATTAAAGCTACACGTCATCTAATTTATTGTTTTGAAGTCCGTCAATCATAACAAAAAAAGTATTTTGAATAAATCGCTTGATGTTGACTTCTTTGGTATCGATGCCTCGGAATGTTGGAGCGGCTAACTGAACTTAGTGAAGGTTGCAGACAAGTTTTTTAATTTTTTTTATTTAACTTTTATCAAACTTTAACAACAATAACTCATCAGTCATCATACATTTATTATGGTAATTACCATTAAAGTCGGCAGCGATTAAGATCAAAATGAATTTAATACACCTTTAATGCCTAGTGAATATGACTGCGTGTAGGTCAATTTGAACACCTCGCCCGTTTAACCACTTCTGCTACTGCTGGCTACCTAATTCAGTAGGTGCCTACATTGTTGCAGTAGGTAGGCGACAAATTGAAGTAAATATAGCCTACCTACAAAATGATAAGTTGGTATGCCAGGTATCCTCATTAGTATTTTTCCAAGTATGGATTCCATGAATCAAATTCATCCACATTAATTATTATCAGCATTCCGAACGACAAAGAAATCAACGGCTCCGATTTTGATTAAAATATCCGAAGCATAACTTGTACTGTGACTAATCAGCCACTGACATGCGTAACTAGATCCAATTTAATTAGAAAAAAATCCAGTTATTAAGGCGGAGACCGGGAGCTGTTAGATTAAATACATAACTTTAAAAAAATCATGTCATTCGATTATAGTATTTATCGGGTCGGCTTAAGTGTTACAGGTCACCCCCGGTTTAAAGGACTCCGGAGATAGGCCTCCCGGAGCGCGGGCGGCCAATTTGCTATCTGCCAGTCATCCTAGCCAACACACGAGGTGATGAAATGACTTAGATAATTTGATTAGCGGATCCCGGGCTGAGTTTACAATTTAAACGATGACTTTACTTAATTTTGTTGGATTTGTTAGGGTAGGTATAGGTACCTACCTACAGTAACAAATCAGAACAATAGGTAGGTAGCCTATCTACCCTACCTATCTATTGTTCGTCGTACGATTATTTTTGCTGCGTTTTCCTTAATATATTTTATTAAAATGGCAACAGTTGATTTTAAAAGATCTTAGGTTACCTAAATGTATATCGACTATATTTGGTATAAAAAATATGTTACATAAATATTAAGGGTTATCAAAATATCTCTTTAGAATTATTATTAATTTAATTGGCATAGTTGTAAAGTTGTAAATACATTCTTGCTGCTATTCAAACTAAACAACGTAGCTCCCAATACTAAGGAGTATAGGTATAGAGCTCCAACCCCCTTAATGGTCGGCAACGCGTTTGTGACTCCCCTGGTGTTACGTGTGCCCATGGGCGACGGTAATTGCTTACCATTAGGCAATCCGTCTGCTCGTTTGCCACCTTTTGTCATAAAAAAACCTCGATAAGTAGGTAGGTACTACTTGCAATATAATATGGAATTATTATGTTATATAAATATAAGGTACATACATATAACGTAAGTAAGTAGTAGGCTACTAGGTTACGCACTGAGTTACAGATCAGGCACATGAAAAGAAAGATAAACTTTCGCGTATAGTTTGTAAAAGTAACAGGTTTATAAATAAACAGCAATGTGCGTTTTAAATAGGTATTGACACAATAACACCCACGGCGGTGTCAAGGTCGAGCGTTTTTGTCCCAGCGATGTGATGCGGCCCTCCCACTTGTTGACACCGCTTATCTGATTAAAAAAAAAACAAAGTATATAAAACTAAACGCTTCCTATTCAGGAAAAAATGTTAACAACTTTAGAAAAATATATCGTGAGCATGCGAATTTTAGTTACCGAAAGTACTAACGCCATCTAGTGCCAAGCGGCGATACTGAACAACAAGGAAAGCTTTTGCGGAAAATATTAGAGCCGCGTTTGGAGTACTGTGCTGTTCTTTTGTGTTTGACCGTAGGAATCAGTCGAATTCTTAATTGTGTTAGAAAAGTTAAAAAAACAATCTTATTGCTTAATTATGTATACTAGGTATGTAAACTAGGTATGCAGGTATTTTAAAAATATATAAAAAAATAGTTTTGTATTTATAAAAAAAAAAATATTGATATTTTTTCTCTCATCCGTAAAATTTAAATGTCCTCATATTAAAGAGTAAAGGAAATTATTTTTAAACTTTTTAATTAATGAATTCCAGTAATCCCGATTTAAATACGAATTAGCTTAAATTACATTGTGTAGGATTTATATTTATCACTTATTATGAATGAAAGTGTTAATGATCACTTAAAAAAAACAGGATTTAGAAAAATATGTTTATCGTTAGACTATGTGGTAGGTAGGTAGTTACATCTGTAGGAACCTAGTTAACATTCAGAAAATATAGTTTCCTAAGCCATACTAAGCCGCAGCTAAGCGATAAAAACTAAGTAAGAATGAATGTAAAAATGACAAAACGTTCTAACGGATTGAAATCCGCTTTCCCTAGACGACACCTAGGGGTCGCACCCCACTCCGGCGCCCAAGAAAACACTAGCTGTGTAGTGTCTCGCCCTTTGGTACTTTGGTTGCTAAGTTTTTTCTTTCAAATACATGTATGTAGGTATATTATGATATCCTCCAACCGCTCAGGGTTAAAATAGGTGGCCGATTTTTGAGATGTGCACTCGAATTCAAAAAAAATTCAGGGCGAAAATAATCGCTTCCAAAAGTTATTTTACCAGAATGTTATTGTATATACTCACAATTATTAAATTGTATCATTCATATTCCTAAAGTACAATGTCTTCATGTCTGACAAAGTTAAAAATGTCACGAGTCGAGTACCTGACGCTCAATAATCGACCCCTAGGTCTCCCATTTCTTTTCGACAAATAATATTGCTAATTAATTAATGCATCATTAATGCATGAAAAAATACGCAAGTAAATATAACGGGTTGGCACTGATTGACTAGCACGTTATTAAACAGCGGAAAAGTAATATTATTGTTGTTAATAATATGGACTTCCGCAAAGTAACGCCTGATTCAATTATTTAAATAATATTGCATTTCGCTTTGCAGATTTTGAACTGTGAGATTTTGTCTAAACCGATTTTTAGGCTAACTCCTACTCTACATATAGGTGCGTACTTAACTATCAAAATATTATCGTTATCTTAAATAATATTATAAACTAGAATGTTTGTATAGTGAATGAATGGATGTTAGTTGCTCTTTCATCAGAAAATAACTGAACGGATTTGTATGTAGCCATGGGAACAATGACATACATCACTCACACATCACATTGACAGGTCTGGGTTGTGTCGTTTGTAAAAGCACTGGTGACCTAGCGGTAAGAGCGCGCGACTTGCAATCCGGAGGTCGCACGTTCGAACCCCGGTTTGTACTTACTTTTTGGACTTATGTAACGAAATATCATTGGAAGGAAAACATCGTGAGGAAACTGGACCAATCCCAATAAGGCCTAGATTACTCTCTGGGTTGGAAGTTCAGATTGCAATCGCTTTCGTAAAACAAGTGCCTACGCCAAATCCTGGGATTAGTTGCCAAGCGGACCCCAGGCTCCCATGAGCCGTGGCAAAATGCCGAGAGAGGGCGAGAAAGATGAAGATGATGCTCGTTTGTTAAAAAAGGATACCTAATGGTGTTTTGTCTAGTGTTGTTTTAGTAATGACGGCTTCGAGAAACAAAAGCTTGAATTTGCCCCTTAAACTTTGTTAGACGACCGGTCTGGCCTAGTGGTTAGTGACCCTGCCTATGAATCCGATGGTCCTGGGTTTGATTCCCAGTCAGGGCATTTATTTGTCTGATGAGCACAGAAATATCCCGAAATACTTATATTTTATTTATTTTATATTTTAGTGGTTGAAAGCAGACAGATGCTCTTTATGGTATATTCAAAATTTCGTGCCGGGAAAAGATGGTAGAGATATTTTTGTCCTTTATAACCATCCCACTGAAATGTTGTTGTTTTTAACCTCAGTTGACTAAATAATTCCTGTTTATGATGACATCTAATCCCGTATGAATTAATGCAAGAAACTAAGTTTTCTGAATGGTTTCACCTAGCGAGGTGTTATTTCAGAGCTAACGGGCGGCTGTTAAACCGAAATAACTCCGTAACACGAGTCACATTAGATTTAAACACACACATTTTTGAAAACGTCTGTTTATCCAAACGAAAGCGCGTCTCCGTCACAAAACGTCGGTCTAATGTCATCGCTTGTTTACTTTACCGTTCGCCACTGTTCAGTAAGCACTCATTGTTTAGGTTATCGAGAAGTTGCGGCGGGTAAACGTTTCGATGGTTTCAAAATGTCGGCTACCGGTGAAGGGGGTTGAAAGTTTAAATTAAACGCCAAATTTATTTGTTGCGTATGGCGATCGGCGTGACCGGCGGGTCGGCGCGGGCGGCGAGCGGTGCGGACGCGTTCATAAATTTGAATATGGAAGTGAGTTCTAATGGCGTCGCTGTTTATTTTTACTGCACCCCCAGAGCCGTACGCCCGAATGCGACGCCGAATTTATTTCCATGCATTTTAATATCTCCCTCTGAATAGCTATTGCCATTTTCACGCGGTTTTATTGCGAGCTCTGTAGGTATGTTTATGTTCTCGTTTTGTTAGGCGCGCTTTACGATCGAGCGATGGACATATTGGCCGAAGCCTCGCAAGGGAACATCGGGTGTAATTAGCGGAGGGCAAGAGACGTTCGCTCGCGGTAATAAGCGAAGTAGACGTTGTAATAACAAGTGGATTTTCTTTTTTATGAAGTGGTTTCTCGGCAGAATTGTTGAGATTGCGTATGTCAAAATTAAGTCATTAAATGTGGACGTTGATTGATAGGAGCTTGTGCAAAGGGCAGGCATCACGGAAGCGCACGCAGCACGAAAGTGCTGTCGCGCCGTTCACCGACCCGCCGCGGATCGCGTCCCCCGCCGACTTAGCGGCTTGTTACCACATTGTTTACTCGCCTCCCAGCTCCGAGTCACTCAAGTGCTGGTGCCCTTCCTTGACGACTATGTACACTTCTGTTTCATAAAGTTACCTTCCAGACTAATTCGCGGTACATCGGACTATATTCAAACAAAGTTAGGTAAGAAGTGATACCTCAATGTTACGAAACTCGCGCTTTCAATTATCATTCATTACGCATATGTGTATATACCTTTATACTTACTATCTAAAACTGCTTTAAAATATATTTACGTAACGGGTCATAAATATAAATTTACGCCAGCAATATCATAAAAGGTTAGGATCTCATACTAAATTAGTAAAGAGACACGAATGAATGGTGGTAACGAGTACGTATTGGGCTGTCTAGTGACAAGTGATCTGAGAACTACGCTTTACATTGTTTCAAAGAGGACGCGCGTTACTGGCCTACATAACTGTTTCTCACCGATTTAGTTAAAAGAACAAAGAAATGCTCAGGGCGATACCAAAGTAAATTGTAAATGTCGTTCGGAGATTGCAGCTTGCGTGTCAAGTATTTATTATTTTAATGTAGCGGCACGAGAGATGAAACGTTAATGCCTTAAATTATCGAAATAATATATAGTACACATGGGCCGCTTACCGAGTTACAACGGGCATTTATACCGTCAAAACCTTGAGGGGTGAACATCTTTGCGAAAATGCATTTCGGCATCAATTATTAAGTGCCTGTCAGCGTCGTTATCTTACAGTATTGTTTACGTAATTTGTATTTTACTTAAATGTATAATTATAATTTGTCAAGTACTATTTTTGAATATTACTCGTAATGAAATGAAAAATTCTTATACACCCTATGAACTAGTTAGTTTATGAATATACATGGAAAAAGGCTTTGTTCGGTGCAAAGTTGTTAGATAAATCTTGGCAGGCGCCGGGCGCGGTGTCCGCGCGCCTCAAATATAAAAGTGTCCGACGCCGGCGTCCGGGGGCACTCCGCGGCCGGACGCTCATATTTTGTTATTTTATTTATATTAAAAGTAATGGTTCGCCGCGTGCCATAATGCTCTAGACGGTTTTTGGGCATTTCTTTTGTTTTCCCGCCCGTATATTTTCACTTAAATGACGTAGCCACGAAGTGCCCTCTCATCTTTGTTAGTTAACAATTTAGGGCGTGCACTCACAGAATCGGGAATGAACACGATACGTATTACATTTCTCGTCAGCTGCAGTAATTACGTTTTATGTCGTCTCGACAATAATTATGTTCGTACTATACCTGTCTCGCGTTAATTGGTAGAACAGATACTGTGCTCATAGTAATGTAGCTTTAAATGTATGGATAGAATTAATCCAAACATGGCTATTAAATTAAGATTAAATTACTTTATTACACAAAACTACTAATTAATACTAAGATAAATGTACATTAAAAACGGTTAAGCACCTTTGTACTTCGTAAATTACAGACTTGGCCATGTTCATAAAGTTTCACTGGTACATGGTATGTGATGATGATGTCTTATTTATGCTTATGTAGGTACCTAACATGTAGTTTAAAGCATTGTTGTTTTATAAGTAGACGACCGAACTATATAAATTATGCCATTTATATTCAGTAAACGTACACACTCTTACATTGATACGAAGGTATAAATTTACTTACCATAGTTTTATGCCATCATAAACAAGACATACAGACATCTTCACTATAATATAATGCATGGAACTGTTCGAGTTAAAACAACCAAACAGGAGCCGATGCGATCGGGATAATTTCACCTTATGATTTTTGCGTTAGAGGTGAGATTTGAGTGTTGTTTAGTGGCGTAGCATATGCTGGCTGGTAGCAATCTGCACAAGCAGAAGCGAGGTGTTGCGGTGGCACGGAGCGCGGGTCGAGTCGGTGAAATAGTCCTTGTGCTAGCAGCATGAGGGTTGGGAAAGGCTTGGGCTGAGCGGTATCGGCGTCGCTTTTCCGGGGAGGCACTATCTCGGGTGCAGCGGGAGCGCAGCCGCCACCCCATCGTAAATAACGCGCGCTGGCGAGCCGGCGAAGCACCCGTGCCAGATTCTACAGCTAGAAACAGTTAAACGCTCATAATTTCGTGCTGGTTAAGCTTATCTTTGTCTCGTGTACGAAATTCGTGGCGCCGCCCCCCTCGCGCGTTTTCGCAGGCATTATTTTATTTGTTGCGCCCGTCCGAACCAAAGTTATAATTGTCGTTCGACATACCGCTGCAGATTCTGCATAAACTTCCGCGACGTCGTTTACATTGTTTAAATAACTTTGTTCTGCTTCATTTCACAAGTTCCTGTTCCCAGTACTAGGATGGTAGGTACGTGGATAAATAAAATTAAAGTTAACAAAACTCTTGATTTTTAAACGATAACTACCGTGGAATGGGGTGGGGTTACTTTGATCAATTTCAAAATTAATTTGGTGTTATCTCTTCAATATGTAATATTAAAAAATAATAAAAAATGACGATATCGGTTTTTGCTCCTCTATCGATTTCATTATTTTTTTTTTTATTATTATTAACATATTACTTAAAAATATGTTTAAAGAGGTGATCAACTCTAAACTGATTTTGGGGTTTTTTTTGATACCCCTCTTTTTGACGGAATTGGATAGAAACCCCTTTAGGGAGTAAAACTTCAAAACCTTAAAAAAATCCGTTCGCAGGTTTAGGATTTATAAGGATTTTTGTGTATTTGGTACCATAAACGTAACAATTAAACTCAAAAACTAACTTTATACTTCACAATTTAGTAAGGCTTTTTATAAGGTGAAAAAATAAGTTGGATTTGAAAACTATTACGCCATAATAAGAATACTCTGCCTGCTCTATCATACCATTGTATTTATAATGTATGTAAATATAAAACAAGAATAGCACTCGCAGTAAAACAGGGCTTGTTTAGCTCGCAACTAACTAGCAAGCATAAGCTTCAGGCAACTTTTCATGCAGATATACGCTGAAAAGGCATTCTAGTACCGCAGATAGCGTGGTGTGGGATGGGGGGCGCTAAGCCCGTATCATCCTGCCTTATCGCATCGGGATTATAATAATTTTAGTATCTTATTCTACATCCCCACGAACACCTTATTAATTTGGAGTCGCGCAATCTCAGTATGTTGTGATGCATTCAATTCTAAGAAATAACTGTACGTGAATAATAAATAAACTGATAGTTATTTTACGAAAGAAAAATGTAGGTATAATTGGTTTAATACATCTTTTAGTTAAAAACAACCCAACTATAGAAAAATATAATAATGAAGAAATAAGTTTGTATAGAATGAGGTAAAGCCTTTATCGTTAAATTGCAGCACATTATACCTAAAATAACATTTAACATTTTTTTTACATTTTCCAAAACTTGTTTGCCTCATAAATCTCATAATACGTATAATAAAAGTGGCGCCCAACGTTACGGGCCAAGTTGAATAGCAACCGCGGACACGCCACTGCCGGATACCCGGCGCATACTTTTATAATGGCGTCTACTGCTTCCAGGATTCGCGCCTTGTTGTCACCCTTGCGTGTCTTCAATCTCGCCTACTTTATTCGATGCCAGTAGTGAAAACACTCCAGGGGTTTCGTTTACACTATTTCCTCTAGCATAGTAATGGTGCGTCTTTGGATAAGTACAATTTGAGACAGATTTGATCACATTAATATGTACATGATCACAAGTGTGACGTGTAACATCATTAAAACCATATTTAAATGCTTAGAAATAAGGCAAAAGGCGCAGAGATGGCAGAGCGACATGTATGTTCACAGGAACATGGTTTCTTTAAAAAATAGAACGACGGTGGCAAACAAGCACACTGCCCATCTGATGGTAAGCAGTTACCGTAGCCTATGGACGCCTGCAACTCCAGAGGATTCAAATGCACGTTGCCTACCCTTTAAGAACCTATACTTCTTTTTTGAAGAACTTCATACTTTAGTCTCTAGGGAAAACCTCGGCAGGTTCGAAACACGGTAGATTTTTCCATTATTAATTTATTTTCGAGCATTAGGGGTTCGTCAGCCGATATATCTGATTAATAAAAAAATAATAATCATATTAAAACTTCCCAATATCTGTTACTTTTTTATGATAATGAGTGTGATAATTACTCGATTATTTTTTGTTACCTTCGTAAATATGATAGAATTTCTTTACATGGATACCTTACTGATTATGTTGTCATTCTAAAACGTATGCATATAAAATTGCTACTTAATTTAAACTAAGTGCCAATAAATTGTTAACCTACATAATAATAATACTCTTAACTATCTTACCAAAACAAGGCTATACAGTTCCCTTAATTACCTCGAGAGAACGCTCATAAACTGTGCAAGATCAGCCAATTTGCCAAAATGGATATAATAAATGACAGCAGTAATAGAGGCGGTTGAGTGTGGCATTAATAGACGCGCCGAGGGCCCGTTCTGGCTGCCGAGTGGTTTCTACGCGGCCCTTAGATTTGATATACATTGCTTGCCTTACGAAACTTGCCAAGTTTCATATATGAACAAAGCAATTATTACTTCTAAATACTTCTTTAGTTAACTTTACCAAATATATAAGTTAACATACTTATGTTAAATGTATTAATATGAACGTGATAATTCGAAAGTAGGACATTTTTATAGGTACGGAGAAACGACGAGCCGCGATGTAAACAAAACCACCTTGCCCCGGTACTCGTCAGCGTAGGCGAGTAGGTTCGCGGGCAGGTAGGGCGGCGGTAACGAGCGTTTTTATCCAGGGCGGGCGGATGATGGATGGAGCCACTTCCGCCCGCGACGGCCGCACTCCACCGCTACGTTTGTGTATTTATCAACATTAATTTCAATGTGCTAGAGGAAATATTGCCTGGCCTGATTGTATTTTGTAGGCTCGTTTTTGCTCTAAGAAATTATGTGGCTGCTTGTGAACCAGTTAGCGAACAATCGGACTAGAGATAAGCTTAGTTACGGTGAACTACAACGATTGGTAGCGTTTACTAGTGAAATTACTACAAACTCTAGAACGAGTTTCTTCGGCCACAAGGCTGAAAGATATCGAAAGTTAAGGTTTTACGCAGAGTAACATTGTGGTTTTATTCGGCTTGAATCTACTTTTTGTCTGCTACGTTGGAACTAGGTAATAAATCGAGAACAATAATAATCTTTTTATTAATGGTTCTTTACCTCGGTAGACCTGTTTTATTGCCTTCGTTAATGGGCGATGATAAAATGTTATTGATGGTGAGGATAAATGTTCCATTTTATCTTCAAATATTGAATGGCTCGTCATGATTGTGCAACCGAATGTTTGAAGTTTAATTTTATCCGCGTAAAGATTTTCCGAAGGTGATATATTCTGTTTAAGTATCTATTTGATTTGCATATCTTCACATTATGACCTACTTAATGCATAAAACACTGGTAGTATTTGATTAGCATATATATTGATTAATTCAAATCAATATCAACAACTATTCTAATTACTACGATTCGATTATACCATTACAGATCTATTATCGGGGGCGTGGTAGCGCCTCTGCCAAGTCCAGGGAACAGAACGGATATTGCGTTGAGGCTTCTTGGGAGCAACTCAGGACAATGCCCCTGAACTTCTTTTGTAAAAACTTACTGAAGTAAGGTAAACTTTGAAATCACTAACTTTTATTTTAATATATTAATTTTCATCTTTTTTTATATTTTTCTTCAATATTATATTACTTTTTAAGCTACTTCCAATAGACCCATACAACTTTAAAATACAACAACGTAAAATGACAATTAAAATTATAAATACACAAGGCCCACACTGCCAGTTGTTTTTAAAATCCTACCTACACGTCAATTACAGAAAAAAATATTCATATGGTTGCTTGACAAATGTTATACTCTGTTTCTGAATTCTTAAAATAATATTGACTAGCTATATTTGTAATATTTGTATAGACCTGCTACCTACCTATTGTACCTAAATAATATCTAAGACCCTTTACTAACCAACATTGTACCATGTACTGAGAAATAAATAAATGGAAATTGAAGGTAATTGATAGCAAGAGCACATCGAAATATTAAAAAAATAACCTAGTTGTTACGGCTGAGTGAGAAATTGCGAATCTTGGCATATTGTTTGCAAATGACATATTATTATTGTTTACCTCATTTTAATGTTATGTTAATTTGCCTAATTATTTATAAGTCGACGTGTATTCAGATTTTGTGGTATTGAAAGTGTCGGTGCGAAACTGAGATTGATATCAAATCAATATTTTATTGAAATATAACGGAACTTCCTATAGTAAGTACTGCCTACATGCCATTGAAACCCTGTTACGCGTATCTCTACCGCGGTGACCTTATTTCATGCGTGATCGCCGATCGATGCTCCGATGTTAATCTCTTTATAATAGATTTATAATATAAACTAGTAAATTTTTTTTCGCTTAACTTTTTACTTTTGTAAATTTATTTGAATCCAGTTATAGTTTATGTTCCATATAAACAAAGAAGCTATATCCTTGTGTAATCGATATCAGTTTTCGATAATGGTAATTTACAAACTATCATATATAGCTGTAGTTTTGACGAGGTCGCGAGCCTTATGACAATGTAACCGAATAATATTGCGAAGTTATCTAAGTATAATTACTAGCAAGAATAAGGACGGAGCATATGCGGTGTGGTCTGTAACTCGAGGTATTAGAATGGACCTGTTCATATTTATGCAAATTTCAACAGATATCAGTGGAGCAATCGCGTCCATAACGTAGTTACAAAATAAAGTAGATAACTGCAGTACGGCCATAATATGTACTTACAAACGGTTTAATTGAATTTATGGCCACGTCCTCAAATGAATATGAGTAGAACATTGACTGTACTGTTAATGAGGACTTATGCTGATTACGCATTCATGGAGCTCGTCGCACGGTGAGAACATCGTAACATAAATTTCGCGTATTACTTGCGTCGACCGGCGTGCGTTATGAAATTATAATAAGTGCTTGATATGCGAGCCGTTCGAAGCAGACGTGTCTATCGCCGGCGACACGTCGGGACTTACTCCATCGAAAACGGTTTTTTAACGTTAGCTGTTCAAATGTTTATACGACGTTTAGCTTTGTTTGACCAATGTTGTGATTGAGGACTGAAGGACGCTAGCACATCACTGGCTAGTGACGGGGCCAGTGTACTGGCATATTTTCCTTTTTATGACACGAATACATTGTAATGTTGTGTCAGTGACTTACGACGATTCAATTATCTTGCTACGACTTGTCATTCCAAAATAAGTATGTGAATGTAATAAATGTTCGTTATTCAAAAAAATCAAATGCTATAAATGTTACTTTGGTCTAATACTCCTAGGTAGGTTAGTATACTGTGTGGTGTATACGAGTATAAAATCTGTTAAATTTAGCTAGGTGATACCCACCTTATTATATTATTAGAGGCGTCAACTGTCTACGTTTCGGACCTGTAAATAATTCGTTTTCATATAAATAATTTGGGGCCTAATCCGAGCAGAAAAGTGACGGACTAGTTTCGCGGACGGCCAGGGCAGTCTCGCCGAAATAAAGCGTGCCAATCAATATTAACACACCGCAAACAGCGTAAATTGTAGCCTAATGCCACGCACACACGGACGGCGGAATACGTCCGATGGAGCCCTTACATTAGCCAGGGTGTTCTTGTTCTTGTTGCGGAGGATTCGCTAAATTGACGCTCATATATTGATTTGTATCAACCTTAAAATGACAATTTTTACATATTACTATGTTTGTTACTAAAGTTTACTGTGACTTTATCGAATTAATAACAAGCAATTTTTAATTAAAGCGTACCTACATAATTGAATGATAATTTTATTTTTATTTTATGTACCTCTATGTCATATTAGCGAACCGAAATATCCGTAATCACAGGATGATGAAAACCTAATATAGTTATAAGTACTGTAAGTATAGCGTTTTTAATTTTCTGCGGGTAAAAAGTTCTTTCCAGCTGTGATGGTAATAGTTATCTTTAGTCACATGCTGTATGCCGCGCATTACCTACTTAAACAAGAAGCACACAGTCAGCAGGTATAGCCTCGTGCCCACACACGCACACAGGCGTCCGCAGCCTGTAATAACTCGGAACCACAATAAATCAATGTGATTAATGTCATTAAGCACTATGTGCCGGCCTCTCTATATTCCGTCAATATGCACTGTTTTACGACGCGCTGCGTCCTGATAATTAGTCAGCTTTGTTAGGGCCAGCGATGCTATGTCCAAACTGCACTCAAGAGAAATTAGATCAATAAAATCATGTATACAGCGGTGTCACGCCAAATGTATGCAGCGAATGATATTGGAAATTCGATGCGACATGTGAGAGATCAAAGAGGCATAACGAGACGATCATAAACACGTCGATGCAAAAAATTATCTCTGCTATTTCTCAGGCCGGTTTGAAGTGTTTTTTAACGATTACCATATTTTAGAATCAAGTATTTTATTATATATGTCCATTTGATGGATTGATAGTAATTATATCGATTAGAACGGCATCGCAAATCATGGGAACGGCTAGGACAGGCTGCGCTAGTTGACATCGTTATCGGCGCTTCACATCTCGATTGTTGGCTCGGTCACAGTGCGTTCTCCAGGCGCGGACTAGCGACCAGTTTCATACTTTATTTCATCTCTATAACTTCGCCACGATGCGTGGACATGGCGCGTCGACTGTACCTATTCAATATCGGTTCTGTGGCCTATTTAGATCGTCGATAGGGCATCTGACAGACAACATTCAAGCTCTGCTGCGTAAGATTTGAAGAATGTCTCTTGCCCAGTAATGGGTTTAGTAATACTAAATATCCAGTTAAGCTACCAGTTTATGATTAATACATTTTGTGCAATTTACATAAATGAATTGATTATATCGAATCGATAATTCCTTAATTATATGAACCACTTTAAATAAATACAAATGTATCTGGACGTAAGTGGATAGGGAACAGGCAAACCACTATTTAATAATTATTAAAAGTAAAAACAAATGTGAACCACTCGTGTCATCTGTGAACGAATCAAATCATGTTTTATTAAACAATTTTTTTTGATGTTTAAGTTATTACACTACTTCATAAATTATAAGTTGAAATGACCTATTATACTTCAGAAAAAGTAAGCGTAGGACCTGCTCACTATTTGTTCTAAGTATGTGTTATCTATTTCAATTTATAGATGTGAACAGCTTACTTTTATTGGTAATTCTATATACATATGTATGCTTTTGAATGTTTTACCTTTTAAAAGCCGATTATAACAGCCATTCTAGACATGGGTAGATTACATATATTATAAGCGTTATAAGTATATCAAGTTTCAGTAGATAACTTCGTATTTTGGTGATAGTTTGACACGTTTTAAAATTACGTAGGTACCTACTTCATAACCTCATATCATAACAATTTTTCTTAACAACGAACAATTTTTGGTAACCTCATATCATAGCAATTTTTCTTAAGATACATATTTCAATAAAGTACGTACAAGATATTTACCGATAAAATATTTAACACATGTTATATGTTTAAAATCTTTTAAAATGTTTTGGACCCCTGTTACTGAGATAAATGTTATTAAAAGGCTGTTGGGTTTCCATAGTAAGTCTGAAAAAGTTTTTTTCGTGAGTACCTCTTATAGTGGCAAATATTTGTACTGAGTATCAACACTATCAACATCCTATATACTAGTGACAGTTTTTGACTTATAATTTTTCAAAATATTTTTTTTTATGTATCTTTTTTCGGGCGATTTAAAAAAAAGGGAAACAGACCAATATTTTATTTTTTATTTTATTATGTGGCTTTGAATTATTATTACTGGGGGAATATTTTTTGCTCTAACAACGTAGCCTTTTTGTATGGAATTTTCTATGTGTAGTGCACTAACTCTTATAAGTATTACTGTATATCACCGGTTTTAAATAAATGATTAGCATTCGTCCTTTCAGTCCAATTATACTTTGAACATGCTTACTAGTTAATTTAATACGTGGTTGTACCCTATCGGCTAGTTTATAGGCTAATTCCGCGAGGCACCGCCGCTCGGATGCCGATGACCATTTCGGTTGTGCGCCTGCGCTACAAAGTTCGCAATCAAATAAATATTTCGGCACAATTAAGAAA
This sequence comes from Grapholita molesta, assembly GCA_022674325.2. Classification (NCBI taxonomy): domain Eukaryota; kingdom Metazoa; phylum Arthropoda; class Insecta; order Lepidoptera; family Tortricidae; genus Grapholita; species Grapholita molesta. Next base: position 11,438,046 of record CP053124.2, on the reverse strand, counting down.
ACGCCGGCGAGGGTAGCACTCGTGACAATCGGACAACGGGGTGCCGTGGAGAAGCTTCTTTAAAATATATTTTGAGATTTTTCTTATTAGGTATTGATATGAAAAACTAGTTGTTTTACTGGGCTCAATGATAATGTTGTGTTTAGTAACAAATTGAAACCAGTCATAAATTATTTGTGCAGATAAACAATTTTATAAGAAATAAAAGAATTGGAAACAAAAATAAATGTATACCTAGGTATACATTTATTTGTAGTATGTAGCGTAGCTAGACTGCAAAAAGTTTGTAAATCCTTCCTTGGTACATGGATACAAGATAAGATAAGATTCCTCTGGATGTTCAGGTCTTCCTTACCCTTATACAAATTTAAATCTGTACCTAATTAAAAAGAACAAATGATAAATTGTGTACGAAAAGATATATTATAAAACATATGAATATCTAGAAGAAGTCAATCCATGTGGTAAAGTAAAAAATATATTTTTTTTTACGCCAGAAAGTGATTTTAAGATTCTATTATGTGATATTAAAATATCATATCATTTATTTATTTATATTATGATGATATCGGTGTGTGTTGGTCCAATTCATATAAAAACTAAAACTGTTATTACTGTATGTACGGTCTCCTTTAGCCTAATAGGAATGCTGCTTACAAAACTGGAGGTGTGTGGTGCAAATCCTGGCAAGGTCATTTATTGTGTTTAGCACGAATATACGTACCACGGCTAATCGGGCGTTTATAGTATGTGCAGTCGTCAGATATAGGTATCGAAGCGGCCAAGGCGGATACATATATCTGAACAACGCCTCTATTGTGAAGGCGATAAACTGCATGTTCAGATATTATTTAGTGCCCACGGATGGCGACTGTACACAGTTGTGAGCTAAGCTATCTCCTATATATATGACACAAACTTTGTTTAGTTTACTGTAGGTCTACGTGATCGATGTGTGTAAGGTTAAAATATATATTTATTTATTTTTGATTTACCTGACAAATAACAACATTCTAAGTTCTAAGATAAATTTTACTGTGTAATTTTTCATTTGGATATCATGTTCCAGATAGGTATCTGGAACATGATATCTAGTCAAGTGTGCAAAAATATATTAGTTTTTAACTTCGATACTCAGTAGGTTTTTGCACACTTGTCTAGTAAACTTTAAAGTCACTATCAAGTTTACTAATTAATATATTGTATCGTACCTATAGAAATTTTACTATTTAATATAATTTCACTAATTCTTGGGATTAGGTTGCTGAGCTAATCCTACATTGAGCCGCGGCAAAGGGCCGGAACAAACGTTAGGAAGATGATGATTCCTTCGCGTCGGCAGGGTTCAGGCCCTGTGTTGGCGCCAAGAAGGTGCTCCATTGGTTTCTGTGTGCATTCGCAGCTCTGCCCACATCCGCTGAAGTATTTTGTTTATTGCTAATGCGATTTTATTTTTTATTGCTTTTTATTTATCTTTATTCTGCGATTGCGGTTTATTGTATTAAAATAAATAAGAATTCTTCACTTTTTAATTTTATTCGAGACGGAGTACACAACATCGCTGCCCGGAGAGAAAGAAATAAATTTTAATAAGCGTTTCTTTTTTAAGGCGTGATTCTTCAGTTAAAAGCGATTTATTTTTTATATAAACTTGAAGATAAACCGTATTCATTAGAGATCGACTGGAAAGGGTCTAAAATAAGAATAAATGTGAGCAAGTTGGTGTTGTCTCTGAGTTATTGTCGTTAATCAGGCGTCTTCGGGAGGCACGTTGATTGGGTCGCCGCGTATGGACGCGCGGCATTGTTCCCTTTATTAACATTTGGCTTAATTGTACCACTCATACTCGGCAGCCTATACGTCCAGCGTTGGTCACATATTTACTGAGAAGGAAGGGATGTTTTGTTTTTTTTGGGGATGATGAGGCTAAATTACTCTCCGCGTCGATTAAGATCAACTAAGAGCAACAAAGTAGGTAAATACCTACGTACATTTACCCTATGACATTAGAATAAAAAATACGAGTACGCCGATATATTATTATTTCGCTGCACTAGCCAGCTAAATAAGCTAACAATTCGTGACAGCTATTTGGATAAAATAGGTAAACCTCTCTTGGATTATCATAATATCATCAATCTATTGGACCTACGAGTATATAGCAATATTTGATCCTAAATGAACAACAAGTATTGTATTGCAATGAAAAGTTTAAAAATTGAGTTTGTAACGGCTTACCTACTATTGAAGTGGTATTGAATCCTTTATACAGAAAAAAATACTTACGTTGTAAATAATCTAAGTGTAATTCAGCTGTCGGAGAACGAATTAATTCACTTGGAATACGAAGGTGCTCGTGACGTAGGTAAGGTACACGGCGGAAGTACATAAATTATGTTTATCGATCGATCATCGCTAAGGCTTAGTGACACACTCGTTAGATTTATGCCTTCATTGTCAGCATCGTAAACTAGATCTCCATAAAAAGGGACATTTCCTATTTAAAATTTATATCAAAGACAATGGTTGACAAAAACTCGGCGCCTCGCGAGGCCTGCGGCCGGGCCACGGCGCCAACTGCCAAATCTCTATCGGACGCGCGTAAATTACGCCTTTTTACCTGGATTCCTGTTTTGACATATTTAAGGCATTAGTAATAATTATGAGTGCCCCGGTAAGTGACGCTTGTGAGCGTGCCAGTGAGTTTTGACACTATCTTAATGACGGACGTCGGGTGACAATAAATATTGAATCGTTATCGGTACCTATCCAAGCTTGCGTCATGCGGGATTTGTATCCTAAAATAGACCCCCCAAATTGTACTCATAGATGCAGTTTAACATTATCCAAATGATGACGTCTATTCTGCTGAAATGAAAAACTGCGGAATTGTGAATTGTAAGATATTGGAATTGTAGCAATGGAAGCTAATTGCGAGTAGTATTGGGGTGAGGAAGGTCGAAAGGGTCGCGCGCACATCTGCTATTGTTGTTCACCCACGCGCCGCATCTTTGTTAAACGAGTCAGCTCGATAGTTTTAATTGCAACCCGATATCTGCACTTTTATGTCATTCCCCACTTGTAAGTATTAGCTTCAAAGCTCTTCCAAAAAGTTAAAAGGTTACAACTGATATACATATATTGAAACATTGCTATATCTACCTTTTGGCAATTGGAATCTGAAATCTGCCCCTGGACTGAATCATACTCGCAGGGAAATGCAAAACGCCAGGCATGTTTGCCAACCAATTTAGGACGTCAAGCTTTCATAGAAGTTGGCAATGCTAAAACCTATTCCAGTATTTTCCATTTCCATTTGCTGTATTTTTGCAACGGACGAATACCCAACAGTCAAAACGCACGGAATAATTCTATCTAGGAATGACGTTTAAAAAAAATTCCTTCTGGTACTGAGAGGTAAAATAAAAAGATAACTGAAAATACGCTATCTGAAAAACCGATCATGTGTTCCGGGTGGTATGAATAAATCAGATATCGCGATGCGACCGGAGTAGGCGCCAGGGGAGCCAGCACAGGGAGAGCCCCCGATCGAGGTATAAAACCTTTACTGAGGTAAGCTGAAGATGCCTGCGTAAATATTAAAGGTTTACGACGGCTCATTCAGTCATTAGAGAGTCTTTTGTACCGAGTTGACGCATGGAACAGATAAGATCGAAGCCGTCGCGACTTGTCATTATTTACGTATGAGAGTTTTGACAGCATGGTCTACCCGCACTAAACTAGCATTATTTACGGCGAGTGCGGACCTCACTCGGCATACACCACACCCATAAATTACTCTCATCGAATTAAGACAAAAGCTAGTGTCGATAAGGCGCGCGATTAGGGCACGCCTCGTTGTTCTGACGAGTGCAATACTGATAGCCAATATTTTTTCCACTTTTACGACTTCACTTCGTGATTGCCTTGTTTATGTGTTTATGCTTCATACCCGTGTGTGTGTTAGGGAAATAATTTTATAACCCTCGGGACCACATTTGAATGGACGACGGATTTATTTGTTTACCTTGTCGTTGGATACATTTTTCGTAAATGAATTTATTAAGGATAGACATCCGCAAGGCATTGACAATAGACGGAAATAAAATTTATACCCCATAATAGGCTTGGAATGGTGAGGGTGGATGAAAGGGGGTTAATGATAAATCCACAAATGAGATTTGCCGGACGTCTGGCCACTCAAAACCGTTGTTCTATTGTCACTGGACACTCACCTTACATTACACAGATCAACCTAACATGGCGCGTTTATTTGCACTCTATAGGATGCTGTATAACTCATGGCAGGCGAGATTACTATCTCAATAAATTAGTTTTCGCCCATTTAGCAGGCTCTGCTTCTGGACTTATTGATTTATAATTGACATTATGATACATTAACAATCAACACTTTTTGCGTGTGGGGTTAATTAATTAAACCTTTTTTTATTCATTAAATGACATTTAGTACAGTTGAAAGTTTGAATTTAGTATGAAACAACAGGTTTAAAGGTACACTAGTTACACTACTTAAGGCTTCGTGTCTACGCTAGCTGGTGGATCTGTTAATTTATAAGACGTTTCAAAACGAATCGATCAATGAAGTTGTTCAATTGAAATCATGGTAAGTTTTATACAATTGATATGTGACTCGGTAGGACCGAATTCTCTAATCGCGAAACTCTTCTGAATGATCTGGAAGTCAATACCAATTGGTTAGCACTTTGATTATTGGTCCTCGGCATTGCTGCTTCTCAGGAAAATTTGAGATTAAGACGACGTAGATGTCGTCATGATATGTTACCAATCTCCTATTTTGGGTCAAAACATTTCACTCCTGTTTTTAGGTCTCTCTCTAAGTAAGCTTTCATTTCATATGATTTCATGTCTTTGAGAATTAGATTCCATTAAAAAGGGTCTTTGGTCATGTCTACTGGAGAATCATGAACAAAATTTTGTATTTGACCTATTTGTTAGTGTATGACAGATAAGGTGAGCACCCTGTAGGCCTGGTGATCCAGATGGACGCGGGTCAGCAGCTGCGGGGTAATTAAGAGGTGGCTGGAAGTGGCATGCGCCGGCGCACAATGCGGTTCAATTGAATGAGAATAATCTTTGCACCCACGCTTTTGTGTGGGTGGATCGCTGACCAGTGGTCGATCGACAGCGGAGTGGCTCTACTTTAATAATTTAAAAGAGAACTTAGGTATTAGTTGCAAAAGTATTTTTAAGTGTTTCCGCATGTGATTTCATTATTATTCGACTAGTGACCTTACTTATTTAACTCTTATTTGACTATTTAGACTGACTAAGAAGCTGCCAACAAAGTCAAATTAGCGAAAAAGTAATAACGATAGGAAGGTTAAAAGTTTGTCATTTTTTTAAATGATTGATATTGAATATACAATAGAATATTTAATGCGTACGTATTTTAGTAATAACAGTTAACACGTATATTTCACTTACAAGTTACGGCGCGTTAAAAGTATTATCAAGAATACTAATTTGGCTTTCCTTTTCTTCTGTAGCCATGATAAAAGTACTCAGCTAGAAATTAGGCATACTATTGGAAATCCAGTATCGTTCCATGTTACTACATACTTTTTTCCAAAAACCTATTTTTAAATAAAGTAGAGTATATTCTACGACGTGACCTTCTGGACAAAAGCAAACAATTATCGCAAAAATTGCCTTAATGATAAATTGGTGACCGTTTCCAATTGCTACTGGGGCAGAGTGTCCTCCTGCCGGAATTGAACTCGGCCGTCATAACGCGCTCCACACACAATGCGCTCTTTGTATGATTTATCTCTTAATATTGTGTCCGACTCCGACTAAGGCGGTTCTATTGAGACTAACATAATTTCATGTTTTTTTTTTGAGTTGCTTATCCAATGGAACAATTGCAATTCAATGCTAACGGAATAAGTGCAAAACTTAACTAAAGGACCATATCTAGTTGAGTAGAAAATAATAATAATAAATAATAAATAAATATTTCGGGACAATCTTACACAAATCGACCTAGTCCTACGGTAAGCTCAGTAAGGCTTGTGTTGTAGGTACTGGACGACGATATATGTAATAGATACATACATATAAATACTTAAATAGAAAACACCCATGACTCGGGAACAAATATCTGTGCTCATCACACAAATAAATGCCATGACTGGGAATCGAACCCAGGACCATCGGTTTCATAGGCAGGGTCACTACCCACTAGGCCAGACCGGTCGTCAAAATAAAACGGAACTTAATGTAAGTTACTTATTTAATAAAAGCATATAATTACACTGAATGTAGTTATATAAATAGCGTTAAGTCTAAGAAATAACCGTATTTTACTAGATTTACAACCTCACTGTGTTTGTGTAATTGCACCGATTACGTGTATTTTGTACTTAAGTAATTCTAGTAAAGAAAGTTTTTTTTAAATAAAACTACAGTAGCGGTCATCTTTTCCTAAAGGTAACATACTACCAATAAAAACAGTTAATTGAATGATTGAACATGAAGCGTAGCTAACGGGTTGGATCTTAACACTAAATATTTCGAAATGTACCTATGTATGAAATATGAGTTGATATTTACAAGAGCCCTTTGCGGTGGAGTTACCTCTGGGTTTAAAGTTCAGATGGCAGTTGCTTTTGTTAAAAAAAATGTGTCTAAGTAGGTAGACTCCAATGAGCAGTGACTAGAAAGAAGAAGCCATTCTTTATTGAACATACTTTCATATTAGAGCTATTTTTTTCTTCATATGTACCTATGTGTTCTTTTGTTTGTGACTCCTTAAATGGCCACGGGCGAGCAGGGCGCGGATCCACTATCAATATCATTGGGGGAGTAAAACCAATATTAAACTTATATTGCAAATCTTTGTCTTGGTGAAATAATGTCTACTACGGACGTCAGTTTTATTTGCAATAAAACGTATACCAAACAATACGAGTACCTATATCTTGTGTACCCGATTACACTCACGATCAATGCAAACAGGTCATTACCTTTATTCGATTCTATACAGGTTGATTTCTGGGTCGTGATCCAGAACCAGTTATTCTAACTCAGTAACTGGTAAATATTATCTTATGGTAGTATTTGATCAAAACAATGGTAATTACCGTTTCTTGTTTCTTCAATAAAAATAATCTTAAACTAACCAAATCATGATCACCGGCTTTTGACATGCAGTACCTATAGGGAGCGACAAGGCGTCACATTGAGTAGTGTGACCGAATTGTAAGCAAATATTTTTTTCTACTTACCTACCATCTGAAAAATTATAATGATTTTCGGTGATAAAGAATTAATGATTCACATATAATTAGCTTCATCTATGCATTCTGTGTGATCCCTTGTTCTCTTGCTCCACGACATCATCCGTATATGTCATCTAGAAACTTATGTAATTCGCCAAATGGTGATAGGAGGGTGTCATTTTACCTTATATGTTATAACTTTCATTTACATTTATTTTAAAATACCTAGTTAAAAAACTACATAAAAATGAACAGTTTGAATACAACAAATGCTTTATTAATGATTTGTTTCCCGCAAAAAAGAAATTATTACTACACATTGAATTCACCATTTTAAATCATTTACAGAGCCGTAATATGGAAACACATTCGTATAGTATTCAGTCGAACAAACAAGTTGACAGTTAGATATCACACTACTAGTATGAAAGCGACCTGATGTCCCTGCGACTACGTGAGGGGCTCGGATGCATGAATAAAGATATTCCGTCATTTGTAGTACAGATGTCATGTAATTTCATTGTGTCGCACAATATTTAGTGTAAACATGAGGGAGATCCGTCGGGACTAGATAACATCTCGCAGTCCCGATGCAAGTCGCGTAGCGTCGAACAAAAAACATTTTTATGGCATTCCATAAAAAAATATACTTCGCTAATAAGGGTAATAACAGAAGTTTATACGGAAATGTAAAGAGATTATCAGCTTTCATAGGCGCTTACTCAAAATAGGGTGCCGTTAAAAATAATTTTCAATAAAACTTATGGATTTGTGATGGTATTTTACCTCGATAAAATCTCCACTAATGATGTGATATTGAAAACATTGTAAGAGAAAAAATCTATTCATACATGCTATTCAAACGTCATATCGTCCCTGTTTGAGCATATTAAATTCATGCGGCCAATGAAAGCCTCGTACTTACAAGTTAATACCTTCGTCTACCTCATGCATGACACTCGAAATCATTAAGAGAGAATCGAAAGGTTGAAATTTGCCTGAATATTTTAAAACATCCTACTAAATTTTATCCACGTGTCATGCGCTGGGAAGCCCACAGAAGCGCATTAATGTTTTATTCCCCTGTCTATCTAACACTTCTAAATTGAACTACCTAATAACTGATTTCGAAGTTAATTTCGTATATAACCTTTCCGAATAAATCCACGTGAATAATCTATGCCTCGCTTCTGTTACGTTAAATTTATTCAGCGGGTTCGGCGCGTCTATAATATATGACGTTTAATAAAATCATGTCAATCGTAGGGAATCAGGACAAGCCCAACAAACATGAGCCCTCCATTAAATGATAATCCCGCCAATTTATCGGAGCAAAAAATACAGCATTGTGTCGTGAGTTGTCGAACATGAAAATTATTTTATATAAACGCATTGAATATTCCGGGGTCGACGCGACCTGCCGCGACCTCGCCTGCAGATTATGCGCTCCCCAGCCCCACTCGTCATCAGATGACATATTTTTTAAAATAGGGTGATGGGTAATGGAATAATAATAAACTGGAATTTACTTTTTGGTCATCAGCGTGAATCAAAAACAGAAAGGGGTGTGAACATATTGGTTGAAATTGGACTGTTTTCATTGTCGTCCAACGGACCGGCGCTGTGTAATCAACGGTTGGATAAAATGAAATGGAGTTTAGAGTTTGAGCTATTTGTCGCATGTTTGACAGCAATAACAGGGTTCGCCGCGCATTAGAGCCACCATATGTCGGTCATATCAAATTTATTTCTATTATTTTATTGGTTTGGTCGCCGATGATTGCCTTCATTACCTTTATTGGAAGTCAGAGTGAATTCAAATTTATGGTCACCGATAGCTTGATGACCATAACAAAGTGAACAGAGTAATAAAGCTAATAAATTGCTTCTACGATATCGTTCACCGAGTTAGATTATCCACTATGAATGTATGTATGTACCTACTTAGAGATTAATTTACTAAAATTATTACCTGTGTAGCTTTACAAATACATAGCTAAGTAAAGAAAGAAGTTCAATTTATATAACAAAAAGCATAACTGCATTAATGGAGCACAATAGCCGTATCAACGGAATGGGCTTAAAATCATCCATTTAAATAACGTTTTTAAATAAATACTGCGGATATAATAGGAACAATGCAATATTTTGTCAACTGCCGAGTCGGAGAGTGCATCACTGCGTGAAGCGGAAAATCCTCGGGATTCGAGGACATTTTTTGTGGGTTAATATCCGTACGACATTGTCAACCGGCTATTTAATACATCTAGTAACACAATACTTTAAATGTGACTAGATTTGTGCAAAATGTGAAATTGTTACGCTCACTGGCTCTGTATCGGGTACAGGATTTGTATAAATTGGTTTGCGCGGTGAATAGATACATGTTTAATGCAGGAATGATACATCATTTAACTTCATATTAGATAAAATGGTGGTATATGTGGTGGCAATACAAATTAGCAAAGTACGTACGGTATTTAACTAACTGGGGTAAAGCTTAGACTCTTCATTATATCATCATTTAGCAAAAAAACTATGCGCGCCGTTCACTACGGACCCGCAATAAAACAAGATAATATGACAAAAGTATCGGGTTTCATAAAGCTTTGGTTTCGTGACATATAATATTATATTTGAAGGACATTATTTTGCCTTTTGTGTGTCATTCGTTTCGAGGCATAATGTCGGCGAATAGCGCGGTACACACTACTCGAATTGTTCATTCAAATATTTTTTAATGACTCGGCTTTGCTTGATTTGATAGTCTCTTTGTCCCTACACATCTATAAGCTCGGATTAATCTATTTAACTTAAAACTGTAATTTTAACATCTATTCAGCTAGGGCTACATTATTGACGTACGTACAGTCAGCAGCAGAAGTAGCTAAGCGGCCGAGGTGTTCAAAATGAGCTTGACACGTATTTCTTTACTGTTCTACAGAAACAAGAGGGTGTTAACATTGTGATAACCTAGAACGCTGAGCATGGTCTGCTGCTAACTGTACCTAGTGGTGGTTATCATTCCGTGTCGTAAAACATCTAACTTTTAGCAACAATTAGCGGTAACACTTAGCGGTATTTCATGCGAATCGTACAGGTAAAAAAGCCGATGTTTCCGGATTCGGTGTTTGTAAGTACCTATAAATAATAATTTATACGATTCAAATATTTTGTATTTTGGGGCCAAAATGTATTTAGGTGAAGTAGCACACAAAATGTACCGAAATCAGAAACATCGACTCTTTTTGTTGGTCCCCTTTGCAAAAAATGCGTGTCTTTAAAACACAGATAAAGGTTAATCTCCCTGAAATATACACAAGCAAACCATTTTGGAAAGGTCTTTATAAAAATCGACCAGTGTGGTTTCATCAAGCACGCTGTTCGTAAGTACTCGTACTTTAGTCTTTAAGTACATAAACGTCTCTTATGACAACAGAAATTATTGGTAAAGAGGGCTTGGCTCAATGAAAAGGGAATAACACGACAATTATGAGCTATACACTGACAATGGTGACATATTTTTTGTCAAGCTTCCAAACAAAAAGCACACATATAATACGTGCAGTGGTATTTTATTCGAGTGGTTTAATTAATTTTTAAGAGTATTAAATGTCAACCATATCTCGGTTATTATTTGAAATTTATGTGCATGATTTGACAGGCGCCTTAATGGATGAAAGTTGCTTGATTGAAAATGGTTAATAGCTGATGCATAAACATAAATTATAAAACGTGTGAACCTTCAAGATGAATGGTGTAGGTATGTGCAGTTTGATAATACTTAGGGCCAAAACAGATAATAATTTTACATTATACCTAGTTGTAAAATGGTCGTAAAATAGTACATTTCGATACTAGTGAAAAAAATTTTTTTTTCGACGAGGGTGAACGTTGGAGCCCGAGTGAAACGAGGGTGACAATCACCCGAGTCTTAAAGAAGTTTTTACACGAGTATCGAACCTAATTTTTCATAGCAAGTGCCTGAAATTTACGCACGAGAAGCGTGCGAAAAGTGCACTTTTTACGCACTAGTTAGGAAAAGGTTTTTTTAGTGTGCTACTACGTTAGATGTGCGACTTTCACAACTTAGGAACAGAAGTTCATGCTCATTGGATACAAGTTAAACCAAGAACTGTCAGCAGGGTTACTGAAGAGTAGGTTATCTAAATGTATGTTGGTAGTTACATTGTGATTTCAATGAGATTGTGTTTGATTCAATATTTGTTATGTACGTTTCTCTGTATTCCTCTTGGTAAAAAAATAAATCATCTTGATGATTTTCAGATACATATTATATTAAACTTTTGAATATGTACCGTTTTTTAAACGAATCCTAGCCTAAACTTAATTTATTTTAGGTTATATATCCAAAATAGGTTTTAAGTTAACAGAGAGGTAAAACAGTTAATTTTGAAAGCTTCCATCACTAAAAATATAACCTCTGTAATATTTTTGAAGTTGGCATGTTTCTTCTTAATCACACGGAGATGGTGTGCGTGCCGGCGATGCTTGTAGTCCGGCCACGCGTGACAGCGCGCCGGCATGTCATCACGCGAACCTTATGAGCCTTACTTACAAAGATGTTAAAAATAAGTATTGACAGGGACCAACTTACAGACCTTTTCTTGGTATATTTCGAAATATAATGGCGGTAATGATATCGGAAAAACATGTGGTTAAAAGACGCATCATTTATGTGTGGCGAGTAGAATGTTGAACATTCGCTAAAAGTCACTCTCTGAGCATAAATATCTAAGACCCTGTCTCCCAATTAAAATAAAAAGTTATATATTATTAGCAACTGTATGAACTTAAAATAGGGTTTGATATTTTCTTATAATATTTTATCTACGTACATATCGTTAGTGCTCTAAAATTCGTCCAGAAACTGTAGGCAATGACCAGCATTACCAACCATCAGAAGTTAATAATAAAGTTAACATTACCTCCTGAAAACAGTAGGTTATGAGTTTAAATTTGGACCAGCTGTCAAACTCAAGTGGGGTGTCTATTCTAGTATCTATAGATATTAAAACAGTCATTGATACGAAACGCCAATTCGTTGTATTTTTTTAAATATAAATCGAACGACATTTGAACTCGAGTGACAATAGAAAAGGGAGTTCATTCGCTTGTCTATGGTTTAAAAAATATTTGACAGAGATACGACGTACGAAACGCCGCCATTCCAAGCTGTCACTTGTTTTGTTCGATGACTTTTTAATGTTTACAAGTAGCACTAGTAATAATGCAGACTACTACGGTCCTGAACCTATCTTAAAACACTTATGATATGTGTGTAGATAAAGTAGTGTATGCAACTATACATAATTAGGCATTACAACACTCGTGTGATGTTATTATTAAACCCACACTCTTGTTGTGCTGCCCTTCATTATGCACAGATACATAAACTACTATTATCTACACACATATGACATACAATTAAAAATCGTCAATATCCTCGTCTATGGTTTTTAGTAATAGCAGCATTACGTCTTCAAAATAATGACGTAATGAATTTCAATTTTGGAACATCTTCGGGAACCTAAACACATTAGATTGAACTTAATTTTCATAAAGTTAATATCATTAGTATAGACTAATGATATTAACCACCACAACCACTCGGGGCGATAGTTTTCTATATATTTAGATCAAAAAAGTATGACATATGCCGTCCACTTGGCCGTAGGACTGGGAAATATGAATAATTTCTGCAGAAAATTTTGTAATGAGAACACTTTTCTGCCGACGTGGCGTTAGCTAGTAATTTATGATTTAAAGGCCTATTGCCACTCGGGGTGATAGTTTTCTAGATATTAAGGTCAAAGAAGTATGACATATGCTGTCCACTTGACCGCAGTACCGGGAAATATGAATAGTTTCTTCAGTAAATTTTGTAGTGAGAACAATCTCTTGCCAACGTGGTACTTGCTAGTAAATTGTGATTTAAAGGGCTTCTGCCACTCGGGGCGATGGTTTTCTAGATATTAAGGCCAAAATAGTATGACTTACGCTGTCCACTTGGCCGTAGGACCGGGAAATATGAATATTTTATGAACATAGGTGGTATATAGCAAATAGGTGATATGCCTCCAGCATCTGAACTCCTCATCGAGTACCTACTTGAGTCCAGTGATCGTAAAACGCGATCAAATTCGATTGAAACGACTTATGACAACAAGTGACGACCTAGGCACTTCATTGAATTATGCTCGCATTTCAGGATTACTGCTTATGACACATGTGTAGATAAAGTTATGTATGGAACTGTACATAATTAGGGCTTAACACACTCGTGTGACGCTATTATGAAACGCAACTTCGCTTCGCTACGGCTCGGCTCGTTTCATAAACCCACACTCATACGCTAAGGACCTTATGGTCCAATTGCATAAACTATTATTGCATAGTTTTATTGAGTTGTCTGTTAATGAGCCTCCATTAAGTGTCTTGATATTTTACATAGTAAATTTCGCCTATTGGAATGTTCTGAATGTCATATGTATTATGATGAAGCTAGTAAGGCAGTTTATATAAGTTAATTTATAATAAAGTAATTACTCACGATGTATCACTTTGCGAATTTCGGTGTCGCGGTCAAATAGTTTCAAGATATACAGTGAATTATCTTTTTTTAGATATGACCATTCACCGGTTTCAATAATTTTTTGAAGAAACCTATTCTTCTTTTTTATAATATACTCGTCATACTTGTTTCAAAATTGTTATTAGGTGTTTAATAAGAAAAGTCTATGATGATGAATCCTGTGAAATTATTAACGAATTCAACCGATTAGCAGTGAAATTTAGGAGCAATATGCAAACTTAGTTTGTATGTAATTTAGTCAGAAATTCCGCCATAAGCCAGGCTCGACGTACAGTCATCTCCGTTGCGTGCGCAGGCTGCGTGAGGCGGGCACATTCGCCTCCTCACATCCACCCTAATTAATATAAGATCTCAATTAAATCGCGACACATAACGACGAGCCATTTTTGCACTCACCCTTTACACCGATTGACCAGGTCAATCAAATACTGTAAATTTGCCTGAGTAACCTGGTCAATCCGGTACTGTACAGTTGCCTGAGTGACCTGGTTGATCGGTGTATTATCAAGTTTATCTGGTTTTATCTGTAGGTGAAACTAGTCATTATTACAAACAAAGAAGCTTATAAAATGTAAATTTCAATAAGTTTCCAAGCTGCATGATATTGGATAGGAAAGTAATGAGGACGTTTTTACAAATAGTCCCCGATGATCGGTGTACAATATACGAGCCCGTGTTTTCTCTCTGAATAAGGCAATATTTACTAATAATCAGATTACCGGACTGGTTTGTGGGCGCCGATGTAAATACTCGTGATGGATAAATTATCGACTGCGAGAAAAATAAAATACATTTTTTTTCTTTACACGTAATTCATTTGACTTGTATCATGCGAATAAACATGATATAAGTGTATAAGATTTAGGTTTTGTTAATGAAATTATCTTTTAGGAATATATATTAACAATTAGAAGATTTGTCAAGATAATTTTGGATCTATAAACTTCAGTACCGGATATCCTATAAGTAAGAAATAAATAGTTAGCGACTTAAGAAGAGCCTAATGAAGATCCTTTTTCAACAAATATATTTTAGTATATATTACCTAACATCCTTAAAAAATACTTAAATGCATAGAAAACTCCCGTGACTCAAGAACAAATATCTTTTTTTAACGAGCAGACGGATTGCCTGATGGTAAGTAACTACCGTCGCCCATGGACACCCGCAAAACCAGGGGAGTCACAAGCGCGGTGCCGACCTTTAAGGGGGGTTGGAGCTCTGTGAACTTTACTTACCATTAGGACCACAACACTACTACATACCTTTTCAGGCAGCAGTGCTATTATGGCTGTGGTCTTCTGTACGGAGAAGGTACTTCCCCAGTTAGGTTTCCTGAGACTCAAGCATGATTGTGGTACTTCGCTGTGCCCTACCTCTCATTGTTGGACGTAGTTTAAGGACATACCCGGGTCCAAACTTGCTCATCACACAAATTAAAGCCCTTAACTGGGATTCAAATCCAGGCCCATCGGCATCTTAGGCAGGGCCACTACCCACTAGCTACACCTGTTTGTCAAAATAGGTCTCATTCTTTCAGTCAATAAGTATTCAGGTGGTTAAAACTGGCGACTCACAGTAAGTTTTTGCACCATTATATTTAATAATAAATCTCTGAACAACTTATACGAATCTATATCTTTTATAGTTTACAGCCAGACCGTAATAAAAATTATAAATTTTATTTCATAAGAAAAGGAACCGCACATTAATTTCCAGACAAGCTTAATTGACGTCGTTTTATAATGAATAAACAAATAAAATATAAAGGGTCTTGAGTTATAAATGGACAGTTTTCCCGTTAATGGTGGACACAGTTGGTTTATTCGGGATACTTGGACTCGTCGGCAGGCAAGGTTGTGACCAAGTTTTGAATCGTAATATTTTGGGATCAGATTACCCGAGTCGATAACGCGTCATCTCGCCTTCGTCCAGGGCCGCACTAGAACACCGCGATATGCAGTGATTTAATTTTAATTCGTAATTTGGGAAATGGGATGAATTTACATACTATATGTTTAGTTAATTCTTGCCTGCTGAATTCTGGACGTGATAATGTGTATCCACATTTAATGTGCAATTAATCATGTTTCTATTAAAAGTATACATATGTAAATAGGTATCTGCATGTATTTTGAGAATAACATGTATATACTGAGAATTAATACGTAGGTAAAAGACTTATTTGGGTGAATCAACAACAACAATATTTGTCGTTCTGTCCACAGTTTATTAGAAAAACATGTACCAGTACGTTTTACAAAGCCCACATTGGAACATCATACAACTACGTCAAATGGCATGATTTGTACATAAAATGCCATAAAAACGCAGTTTTAAGAGTTAACCCGGAGACTGTGGCAACGTATGACAAGAAATAGTAGTACTAATCTATTTTAGCAACGGAAATGTACCTCTAAGCACAGTACAGTCAGCATCATAGAATGAGTCAAAGTGTATAAATATATATCGTAACACATGATGCCTGCTATACAAATAAGAACCTGTACCGATATATTTGGCTACCTTGATATAAATATTATTAACCTCACAGATTTTGTCAATGAAAGCCTTTCAGCCGCAGAGTCCGATCCTGTAGCGACATTGGTAGAGGCCACACGCGCTTGGGGCGGCAGCGGGGCGCGGGTCGCGGGGGCGGTTTCATTCATGTCGTTTGATCGGTCCGCTCATAACTTAACTCCTAATTTATTCCTCACCACTTCCTTTAATACCATGAATAAAAATTAAAATAAAAGGCAGAAACACCGAATGTTAATAGACCCTTTGGAGGCTTACCTCGAATCCCGGTAATGACATTTAATTTAGAAAATTATCTTAATAATTTATCTCGACACTTTCACATTGATCGCTATTTCTATGTGTGCGCAGGAACCGAGTGGACAGAAAATGGCCGCCATGGGGCCATAGGGACATCATTGCTTGCCCTGAACGAGGTAATTGGGCAGCCATTCATAAAAGCGCTATTACGTCGTAGTCATGTGTAGGCGGCCTAATATAGTATGACTTTACGGGACAAGTCCATTTGAAAATATCAAATTTCATCCCAATTGTCAACACGGGGCTCGAAGCTGAATCAAATGTTTTTTCTCAGTATTTATGTTTGTCTTTAATTTTTACTCCAGCGCTGTCCTTTTAATATCGGACTGGTCTTGTTAACGATCACAGTATAAAATTTTATTTTAACGCAGGTTTTTTGTATTGAACATGTCGTTGGTTTTACTTTTTATTAATCACTACCGCCCAATAAATAACTAGGAACCTTTTAAGGGCATGTTTTGTTCTATCTGTATACAAAAATACTTACTTGTTGCATTCATGTAAGTTAGGCATCACCTTCCATTTCGTCGCGTTGTTACAAAAATGTGCAAATGCATACATTTTGTATTAACGTTATGTCATTATGAAGTATTAGTTTGACGTACTGAGCCTCTGAATAACTTATATGTGGCCATCAACATTCAAAAGTTATTTTTCAGCTCACTAGCTTGGAAAGAACTGTTTTATTCTTTAAAAACAGATAGCAAAGTTGCATTTTATTCACTAGAGTGCATAGTAATTTCACACAAATTGTGTATAATCGAATATTTTTATGATGTTAGTTGATTGGATGTTCTTTTATTTAATGTTTTTGAATTAAATAATGGATACCAATATCCCCCTCTCGTGCCTTGAAACCCTCCCAACGCTCAAGATTCCATTCGTTGAAATCTTTCGCTAGCTTGGATCGCAATATTAGCACCAGAAGGTAAATACTAGTTTTGCTCTCTTGTATAACAAATAACTATTTAATATAAGACAGACAACATTTTTTTGCTATGTTTTTACACATACATTTTTATTTTTATATGTTTTTATTACACATAAAATAGCTAAATTTAGTGAAAACAAATGAGCAGAATAGAAGTTGCTTAATATTGTCGTTATTTTGTTTAAGTATTAATGAAATAATAATGTTTCAATAGACTTCTTCAATCAGTTACAATAAATATTTCATGTTTCCTCAATGTAAATACATGTATGTTGTAAGCCTTGAAAAGGTCGTTATAAAGTAAACATAATACGCCAAAGTAGTCCGATAATCTACTTGACTATACAACGTATAATAGTAATAAATTGTCAACACATCGAACGCACAAAGCAAGAGTGTCATATAAAAAGAAGCATCAACAAAGGTCGCAAAGAGCGCGGTATCTTCGGGGAGCAGGCATTCGTGTAGGCTGATAGGCGCGCGCACCGGCGCGGGCGCAGCGCGGCCGGCGAGCCGCACCGACAACTACACACATTAAATATATCCATTTAATGATTACAATTTCTCGTTATAATTTATTTAGGACGAAGCATAACAAGTTTTCGAATCAAATATGTCGCCCATAAAGATGCTGTTTCGAGGGTTGGACTCCCGATCGGTTCATTCGACAAAGAACCTTTGTCCTAATGCGCCTGGATGATGAAATAACCCTTCCTTTCATGAATGTAAGAATTAAAACCGGTTGCTGACTTTGCGGCTCCAATGATCGTCTCGAAGAAGCTCGCGACAAGCTCTCGGCGAGCGAAAGGGTTTCATGAACGGACTCCGACTAAAAATGAAATATTTCTTCTACAGAATAAATTAAAGTCGATAATCCAATTCCGCTTACATCGCAGTAAGAACAGTTCTTGGTAGATCCTTAGAAGGGTACGGATAGATTGAAATCGGGCTGAGAGTGTGAATGAGAGCACCGCGAGCAAAGGGGAGGCGGAGGGTGTGGAGTAGAGAGGTTGTTGGATAATTCTTTATTCTTTATGAATATGTGAGCTCGTTATCCTCGGTCTGACGTGGCTCGAGACATTCGCGCTTATCGCAGTGTGTGTGCACCGTGGATGCATCGCGCACTTCACACAGCGGCGCTACGCGGAGCCTCTATGAGAGGCACGAGTACTGGTGTACTGCCGGTACTAAATAATACATATCGACAGGGCCGTCTGCATAGATCGGCGAGTACACGACCGGATCAACATACGGCATCGACGGCAGATTGAACGATAGTTCCCGAGGAACTGGTTATCGTTATGGGGCGACTGGCGAATGAAATTTATTGGCAGCGTGTTGGAGAAATGTAGCGAGCGGAAGGGGCTCGCGATTTTAATTAGGTAATGAATGTCGATGCAGATCTGCATATCGCTTTAACGGCTAGATTTATCGATTGCCTGTCCGTATATTCAAACGCCAACTAAATTCCCAATTTAATGAATTTGTGCACGCAGCGACAGATAGCCATCGTAACCCGATCCATTTTACATAAACATCAATACCAACAATCAAACTGAGCAATGGAATTGACTAAGTATCAGTTCCATTCTAAGTCGTCCTTAAGCTTGTTCTTGTTTTGGCAGTATCGAGAATGAGTGAATTATACAGAACGGCTAAATCACAGTCAAAAATATTCTGTTTGCGTTTATTGCTGTTATGAATACCTAAAAAACAAAAAAAATATGAAAGGGGATACGTTGGACGCCACATTTCTCTTCAAGTGACATTTTTCAGAAACGGTCGGTTTTTAACGTTTTAATTAGGGGCGCACATTACGGCACGCCATCACGTTCGCCCCTCGCTCTTTGGCTCACATTTTTGTATATTTCCGTCTATTTGGGGAAATTTTTATTTTTCGACAAATGTGCGCTATTTTTGTCCGAGTCGCGTGCAGCCGGCGGTGGCAGCTAGCCGCTAAATCTCTGTGGGAAACTTCTCTCCGCCACCAATGTTTTACTCCATTTGCGTCATTTTGATTTCTTGTTATTGTCACAATTATTGTTGTTACATTGTTGCTATTTTGTAACAAGGTGAGATTGTGCAAGATAGGGTATATACATACAAGTAGGGGCTGAAGGGAAGAATAATGCCACTATGAATTTGTAAATTCTAAAATATTGTTAAATCAGATTATTCACCAAGGAGCAATATTGGCACAATTGGATATTGGCATGGTAAAAAAATTCGGTGTTATTACTAAAATAGTGCATAAAAGCACTGTTTTATTTAAAATGCAAGACGTCAAGTTAATATAATATAGTGTGTTTTGTAAACGTAGCTGCACTGTTTTAAAATGTAATTTATGTGTCAAAGAGGACGGGAAACGAATAGCGTGACGGATAGTCGCGAAGAGTGACACCTTCCTCCCGTTTTATAAAAAATGCTTCGATCTTTAACTCTGTCGTCAACTATGCAGCTAAAAAGGTCTGGAATATATCATACTTAACGGGAATTTTGAGTCTGGTAGCATCCCGTCAAGAGACTTCAATATCTTACATTAACACCTCCATAGAAACAAATATTACCAAATGTAAACATATTATTTTTATAATATGTAGTTAAACAGCTGATTCCCAATTGGCTGGTGTAAAGATACTTCGGTTGTTCCGGCTTGTTTAAAAATAAAGTCCAGTAGCGACGCACATCAATGGTGTGTGCTCGCGGCGGCGTCACGTCACGTCATTTGTCGTCGTTAACGATGACGCATGGCGCCGCTGACCTCCTGGGCGACCCGCGCCATCGCTCTTCCAACATGACCATAACAATGCCAACTCTATGTGCCATATATAACTCATTATTAGACACAAAACCACGTAACAGGGTTTCTCTGCATTGCAATTAAACACTCTTTCAGCGGTGCTAATTTTAAAACAATTATAGTATTTCGAACCGAGCTCGCAGTCACAGGTGCCTATTACACTAAAGCTATGAGCAGATGTCGACAATCCTATTCTCAACTTTCTTTTCTTAGAACGTTTAGCTAAAATTTTGCAAACAACAAAAACCACCCACAGTGGACCCGTAAAACGTGCAGAAATGACAAAAATCTATATTTGTGTAATGATCTTGTATTGAGTAACGAGCAGCTCCATTGATAAAGTTTCTAAAGCTGATTTATGGTCAAATGCAACCGAACAATCAGTTCATTTTGACTTATGACAGTAAGTCACAAAACTTCACCAACTACCCTTTCAGTGCTTGGAGACAAACCCTTTCAAAGGGGGTAATAAATTTTTTATTATTATATTTGCGAAACTCACGAAACAATAGAATCGCACCCCGTAGCGTAGGCGACCGGAGCACCAATTAGTCATATGCAGAAAAAACAATTCTATCCGAAACAGAAACAAAAAATGCCCCATTCGTAGACTAAATTTATGACATGACCAATAAGCATTTTTTGCTTTTGTCCTAATGTCAATAAAAATTTAACACTTTGAGTGGTCATCTTTATTATGGTGTAGACGCTGCGAACAGAGCAGGTAGGAAGATATTTCTAGCTTATTGAAATGAAACGTAATGTTTGACGAACTCATTTTAAGTGGTATGTAGTTACTTGTCTCGCGTTGCGGTACGACAGACGCGTGCCTGCAGACATTTGATATGACATTATCTATTTCTGTGGTGCGAGCGAGGCTCGGGGATGCGACGAGATGCGCTCGGGTGCATGCAAATGGTGCGTGGAGATGTGTGACGTAGTACGCTGCGGCTCTACCCTTGTTACCAGCACACAGAAACACTTAGAGAGTCCTTTCCTCATTGTTTTTTGAATATAAACATATACTTTATGATTAAATTTAAGGCGTTTTTCAACCCTCAATCCTTACATTCTAATTTAAAGAAAGTGAAGTCGAGGTTTTGTTCTTGCCCTGGGAACTACAATTTATGTTTTTGTTTCTCTTGTATATAGGTATTAGTATTTCATTGCTGGTCCCCTTAAAGACTGCGGGTGAAGGTTAAAAAGGTGGTATTTTATTTATTTTCCGGACAACGTAATCAATAACTTACTGAGCTTACCGTAGGGCTAGGTCGATTTGTGTAAGATTGTCCCGAAATATTTATTTATTTCTTTATTATTTATTAATACTCATACCTACTTGTTTATTTATAATAATGTAACAATATGTATTGAAAGTAAGAAACTATACTAAGATTCTTGCAAAGTGAAATCCGTCACCAGGTATGTATAGAACCTAGTCACGGATGATAGGTATGTCACTTTGCATCATTTTAGTGAAATCTTTTTGAACCTGAATAAAAGTTAATCATCATTTATTCGCGTCCTCTAGCCTAGTTGGTGACACTGCCCACGAAACTAGAAGTCGCGTATTCAAATCATACGATTTCGTCAATTTGCTTAAGATTGTCTCGAAACATTTTTTTATTTACAATATAAATATCTTCCTATTCTACATTTAAGTTGGTTAAATTTTTAATAAAATCAGAAGAGTTTACACTACCGTTTTATACTGCTGCCGACTCTCTACCATTCGCTGATCGTTTAGTACAACCCAAAAATTTCTTTTAATTTACCGCATTATGCAAACTGCGACGTTCCTTCCATTATTCTCTGTTTTTCGATTTCATTTCCGAGACAAAGTGAGTTTTTGTCCCCGCGCGACACGCCTCGGTGGCTGCTGCATCGGTACATTGTTTCCCGCGGCCTGCGGTTTTTAACAATATCCATATCGAGTTAACTAAATGCTATTGAATTATAATAAACGCTGCGTTTGCACGTGGGCGTTAAAAGCTACTTTGGGAATTAACGATAAGTAGTCGTACACTTAAACTATAAATACATAATATTATATCAAAATATAAAATAAACTGCTCTCTTTACGAAATAAGTACTACTCGCTTCTACTGTTTTTCTTAAACAAAACAACATCAACATTACGTTCATATTAAAATCCTATGAAAACTAGTCGGCTTAAAACTGAAATATGCAGATTTCGTTCACTAACTGCCTACATCTATGATGTTTTTTTTTCTCAACTCGTGATAAGTGAAAGTGAGATCGTGTACAGAGCCCACCGCTTTGTCACACTAAATCACCATCTTTGTTATGCTAATAGTCGGCGATTTTACAGCTTTTAGGTAGAAGGGCTGCGCGTTAACTTATTGTTGGTACGTTTATTCCATAAACTCGCTTAAACATGTGCATTCTGGGAATGAACACTCTTGTTTTTATTCAAATGAGTTTCTAAGAATTTAATGATGTACTTTGGCTATTGCAGGAGTAGTAGTTTCCAACGTAAATTATTCATCATTTGTAAATTACACCAGATTTGAAAAATGCTGTAATTTGTTATAATATCCATAACATAAATATCCACTTGATATAATTAATATGCGCAGCGCAAACTTGGAGTTATTTCTTAGGAAAATTATTAAACATAGATTGTGATTTTCTTCGTATCAGTTTACTTTTGCATCAAATTACCAATTAAAATAATAAGACGGTGGAACAGTCTTTATATATTTTTTTCTTATGACACATGTAAACATTCTTCAACTTCCTATCTAATGCCCCTATCCTATCTAATCCCCTCTTATTTATTATTCTATATAACTAATAAAGTCTAAGCACACTCATGGTCGACAATTTAGGTTTTTTTAGAATATATGGCATTCAATTAAAAATTTATAGCAACTGACATATTTACGCGTCACGAATGCACATTCCATAGTTTAATTATTGTTCCTGAACTGCATTAATGCAGTAAATCCATGTTTTATGAAAAGAAAAAATGTTTCAGCATTGCATGATAAAGTAGCACTAATCAACATGGAGTTCATTAATACATTAATTAGTAGTTATTGTGATTGTTAGGTTAGGGATCCGCTATAGCCGCCGCGAGAGGCGACGCAGCGGTGCCGGCCCGGCGCGGGCGCCGCGCGGCCCGGCGTGGCGCTGCGGCCGTCTAATGAGCAGCCGTGTTCGCCTCAATTGCACACAGCACTCTTATTCACCGGCAATTTATTTCATTTTTGCCTCTGATCGCGCCTTATTGAGCGTCTTTTTATCTTTTTGCCTCCCGGAGTCTATAATACCCGGCCTGTTGCTTGCAAATGAGACGCGCGGGAACGTGTCGCCGGTGGCGCGGATGTGATGTTCCTACGAATAATTAAAGCTTTTGCTATAACTAATTTGTTTCGAATTTCAGAATTATATTCAAAGAATCGTTGAAAATCCAGGTTATTTTTAAGAAACAAAAACGTAAATTCTTATCTTTATACCTACTCATTGGTATGCCGAGAGTCTATTTTCAAATGCGAAAATTATAAATCAAAGAATACGTCGGGTGATATAGAATCTGATTTGACATTAATGTTCTGAAAGTTATGGCTTATTGAGGATATGAAAACATTTGCCAAGGCAATAGTGTTATGAGTAGAAGCGTCATTAAGATAATAACAATCTCTGATTCTCTGCCAAGTGGATGTCAGGCACACACAGCGCTTTGAGTAATGTGGCTTCTTCAAAATGCTTCGCTGAAATCTATGTGACAACATGAACTGAAACTATTTTCAGCGAAATGTGCCTATATACCTACATATTTGGGTTAAAGTAAAAATAAATAAAAGTGCGTTTGTATACTGGATATATCAATAAACCATCAAACAGGACAGTAATTTTTGCTTGTTTTTATAAAGTTTTTATTACAATTAGAATAGGAGGGTATCGCCGTAAATTAAAACGAAGATCCGTCAGTTCGGGAAGGAGTAAATCAAGGCAGACGGATTGCCCCTAATAAAAATTATAAGAGGCACAATAGCCCGAATGGGCGCCGTCCGCAGGAGCTGTAAACTCTCGCTATGTTTGTTTATGGAGCCCTAAAATACCTATGTTATAAACTAGATATGTATAATCTCAATAAACTAAAATATAATTAGCTCCATGATAGGTATGTGTACGTAAAGCACTCCGACAAGACATGTTTATTAATTAGCTTTTATATCGGCTCGTGTAAACTTATTACCGTGCATTGTGGTTGAGATACAGACCGCGGTCGTAGAAGCGGAGCGGGTTTGACAACTTAACTAATCTACAATAGATTACATTTGAGACCAACTTTAATTGATTTAACTGGGCTTTTGTTTTCTCATGGAAACAAATAAACTGAATAATAATGTACGAATTCTGGAAGAGAAGGAATAAATCCGCGGCAATATTTCTTTGTTCGCTCAGCCAATGGAGCGCGGCCGACGTTGACGTGTCTTGCTGAGCTTTTTGTGATGCTCTTATTATATTTTTTGGAGGCATTTTTAGGAAGATCTTATTTGTTGGTTCAATACCTGGTCGTAAATCTGTGAAGAGCGGGGAATGAATATGCGCAGGTGTGTTAACCCTTCCCAGTGGGGTTTATTACAGGGAACTACGTGATGCAAACTCAAGTAGAAAACGACATTTTATGCCATATAACTATTTCTCTGGATACTGAAGTACATATTTGATAATGGTTGAAAAATATTAGTATTCAAAAATGATTGTAGTATATTAAATCCAGTGCAATGTATAGATATATCCATGTAACATTTTTACAAGTAAGAACAAATACCCTTCATTTAGTTTATTGAGATGAATAAGGCAGATTATTTATCCTAGTCCCGAACTAATTCTCAGTTTAGCGTAGTAAGAGAATGCCTACGTTATATATATTTCATGGAACATGTTTTTACAAATAAATTGTTTCCAGGCGTGTTAATGTTGTATTAAGAAGAAGATGCCCCATTTATTACATTCACTAGTTCTAGTTTGAATGTAAATGAACGCTTTCGAGGTGCGCTTTTACGTGAGAATATTTGTATTTATTTTATTTATGGCGAGCGCAGCGCGAGGGCGATGTGTTTAAATATCTTCAGATTAAAATACGAGTTCACTTCGAGTAACTCAGGAATCCATTAGGTTAATATTGGTTATCTCTTGTATGGATTGGTCACGAATTTATATTTAACAGAATTAATTTGTTGGAATTTTATCGTTCGGACTGTCATCTATACCGACGTTGGTCGCAATGATAACGATAACGCAGCAATTTATCTTGTTATTTAATATTTGAGTTGCAATATATTTTTGAGGCATACAATAAGAAACAACATCGTTTAAAGAAGTACAAGTTGTGGTTTAATAGTATAATAGAGTGATTGTAGAGAACTATCGTTGATGGTCAGTTAAGTGCTTAAGGCATCGCAGTGGAGTTTTCAATTATATCACAGAAAAAGTAAGCTGTTGTGTGTATATTTTTTAACGGTTTTACCTACCAGTTTAACCGTACCCTTACATTGACATGTGTTGTATCAGTATGTATAAGGCATTTTGCAGCAGCGAGTCATTAAAATTAAGCTGAAATTGGCTTCATAAGAAGTTCTTTCTGATGTCAACTTTAAAATTTATGGACGTGAATTATTGGTTGGCGTATTTGTGACGATTACACGGGCGCTAACGAATTTATGTCTCACTTGTCTTTCGGATGCTCTGCCAGCACTGAAACGTTTGCTTAGAGAATTAATGTACCTTTATGTGAATTTAAAATGTCTGAAAGGATATCTTAAAGTTTTAGTATACTTACATTTCGTTACGGTTAGTATTTTAAGTTAAACATTATTAGTACGTTGTAATCAGTTTATTTATCTAAGATCAGATTTAAATGAAGTACGTTTGCCAGTCCTATATTTTTAGTGATACCTGACTAATAGTAAACAATCGGAGTAACGTTCATGCACGGTTCGTTGCGGACTAGTCTGGCTCTTCGTAAAACATAAATATTATCGTGTAGAAGGCCGCTCTCGATCGGACTTATTTTTCCGACTGCCGACATTTATTTCATATAAATTAATGGCGCGAGTCGTCACGACGGCGCAGACGCGCAGCTCTATTTATAAGCTGACGAATGAGACGCTCCGAGCGCACGCGCACGCGGCTCGTCATATTCCAATTACAAATAGCTGTCATCAGCATGACGGCTAACACACTTGTTCTGTTACCGATATTTTAAAGTTATTAATTCTATACTAATTAAATAATAAAATACATTCATAATGCTCTATAACTAGTATCTCGTGCAACAGTTTCGTCCAATAACAAAATTTCTCTCAAAGGAAAGAGAGATTTCCTCCCAGCTACGTGTTAGCTACGTCGTAAAGAAATATAATTATGAATTATGATGTTTCGGGCTCAGTATCCGTCTCTTTTCTGCCGGTAGTGTCTACGAAAGAGCGAATGAGATGCAGGGCGGCGCGGCGCCGCGCCGTCGTCGGAAGGGTTATTATGTATGAATTATGATGACGCCGCGGCTCCGTCGGCGGTAATATCGTTATGAATACGCTCAGTTCTCCTCGCCCATTGGTGGAAGGTAGATCCACTTCGTCTGCATGGGAACGCCTCCGGTGGGCTTTTTTATTTCTTTATTGATATTCAGTTATGCACATTGCGGGGCGATGCACAAACTGTAATATTTTGCCTGAAACAGAGTTAAGTCGGGCGAGCCGGCACCGAACATTTGGGATGCAAATACGACAGACTGTCGTATGTAAACGAACTTGTGCTACTCATGCGGCATAGGCGCCCGCTATGAGACCCACTCAGACGTTTCCTGCGTTATATCAATTTGCATTACAACAGGAATAGGTATATCTAATCATAGTCAAAGGGGTCTTTTATTCTCCGTACGTACCTATTAATATACGATATATCCTATCATCGGTGAAAATTGTTAGGTTTTGGAACGGGCTTCGATGATGTTTGAATTAAAAATAGAACACATTAATTAGTTTAATTTCCAAACTAATTTAAATCTCTATTAACGTACAGAACACTTAATCGCAAACATAAAACCAACAATCTTAAAAATCTCGTATGCATATTTTCCTAGATAAATATACATTGAAAGCGAATTAAACTATAAGACAAATTATTATCTTTATGAATAATTAACCTAATAAATTACAGCTAGCATTGAAATGTTTGTTTACAATATTATTATTAACCACACATAAGGACGTTAGTCTCAGGAAATTTGCCAAAACTGAATGAACAGTAGTTTAATCAGTGAACAAAACGGAATAAACAAACCGGTAAAGAAACCGATGACAGAGTCCAGACTCATCCATTCGAATGTCATTGAGTCGATAAAAGTGTTAATAGCTCGTATTATTAATAGTGCGAAGTTTAATCGTAACATTCTCTGTAGTAATTTTCTTAAATAGATTATTATGAATGTTATACTTATAGGTGTTTAACATTAACTATACTATAAAAATCACCTGTTAGCCAAACTCTACAAATAAGTTTTTAGTGTTGATGATATATTTTAATCTTTGACATTGACAGGGCCCGAAATTCACGAATATCGTTTTTGGCGGTAGCGCCTCAGTCATTTTTCATAAACGACGTACGTGTTAGGTTTAGATAGAACTAACATGTCGATATTATTTGTTATTATCGTTCGTCCTATTTAGTATTGGTAAAATTACAATTTGTTAGCAAGTGACAAAACTTTAACTGAGACTTTTATAAATGAGGGGCCTAGTGATTACCTTTGATTGTATTTTACAAGGGGAATGAACATATCTGCATATAACTTGTCAATTTGGCCACGGGACAACGGTTGTTGGCGCATTATAACTCGAGTAAAGCAGCATTGTTAGGTTAGAATACCTATTACAATACTGACAGGTCTTCGCTAAAGAACTTTAGGTCTTTTTGTCTTGGAACGTTAGGTCTCCGTATAAGAACTTTACTCACCGCTATTTGTGTAAGCAATGAAAAGGCACCCACGCTTTGCCAGTGCAATTAGTTTTATTTATAATTAAAATCTTTTACGGTTTATTTATAGGTTATCTTAGAATACCTACAGCTGCTTTTGATTTGCAGTAACAATATTGCAGTACATATGTACAACAGAAAGTTGATTTATGAAACTTAAATAACAATAATGAATATTAAAACTAGTGCCAAACTAGTTAAACGTTGACCCAAATACCGACATATGTCGTATAGTTCAAAATAAAATACATGTTAATCGCAGCATTTTTCATCTATCCTAATGTTATGAGCGTCACAAATATAGTCCTATAAAATATAAAGCGTTCGTATCTCTCGGCTTCTGGAAATATAAAAAATACTTTACACCTCACTAGCTCGGAAAGACCGTTTCTATCCTTTAAAAACAGATAACAAAACTGTATTTTATTCACAATGAAGAAAAGTTAGGTAGTTTTAAACAATTTTTCAACAATTTTTTTGCTGTTAGCTGAATTGGACGTAATTTTAAATGATAAATGATTATTACTATAAATTTAGTGTTATTTTTAATGTTTTAGAATAAGTTATGTTTACCTTTTCACGAGTTCTTTTTAGTGAGGTGAAACATCTTGTGTGAAACTCGACAGCAAAGTTTTGTTCCCCTCGTGCCTTGAAACCCTCCCAATGCTCAAAATTCCACTCTTTGAACCACTCGCTATGCTCGGATCTCAATATTTATCACGAGAAGATAAACACTAACTTTGCTACCATGTACAACCAATAACTATAAATAGTTATTTTAACGATAACGCATCATTCGGCGAGATAAATTTAATTACTCCGGAATTTCGATAACGATTGTTTAATATCTTGTAACATTGCAAATATGATGTGAAATTCTAATATTGGTCTTAGAGATCTCAATCATGCACTCATGCCAGCTTCAAGTTTCTGAACACTACAATTAAATATGAAATATTAAAAACTACATGACAACAAGTATTCTACAATGAGAATAAGTGATATAGAGAACGGGATATATTTCCGCGATCTCGCAAAGTGGGTTGCGTTGCGCGGTGAGTGTCAGTCGTGGCATTCACCTTGTTGGCGCCACGCCAGGCACCTGATTCACAAAACATTCTGTCCCGATTGAAAGTTCGTTTGCATAAATAGACAACGGAGTACCTACATGATGATGATAAGTGATGGGAGATCACATCTACGCTCGGTTGCTTGAGGTGAAGCGTTTGGTAAATGCTGTGAATAACAGCCCAGCCCGCTCCCGCGATCGCGCTCGCTTGCGTCAGTGCATTCGATAATATCCTATTATCAGAGAAATATGGAGGCTTCACAGTCTGGAATGGTATATAGTATATACATCATAAATACTGTTCGATTAATAATCAATTGTACATATATTGACAAATTAGTTGATCATACTGATTTTACTACCTATATCTTAAACTATAGCGCAAATTGGTGTCAAAAAGAGGTCGGTGTCAAAATATTCACACATTATAGCCAGCTAAACTATAAATATTTTGGCTAAAGGTACATAAGTAAAAATTATATTTATGCAACAATTTTAACTTTGCACGATTATTATATAGGCCTAAAAGGTACAAGTATAGCTAAAAACTCTACTAAAAAGTCTACTGATATCAGCCTGGAATAAACCATAAATGTGAAAGTTAATAATTTACATTGGAAGACCATGGCTATCAAGTAGCTAGTTAATTAATTCTCCTACTAAAATCATATTTCATAATTAATTGATTGATACATAAACATTAATTACATCTCTTATACCCTGTGTATCTCAAATGACTAAGTGAAACAGTAATTAGACTGACAATATTAGTGTGATAAGTGATAACATTAGACGTCTGTGCTTGACAGTATTCCTAAAAACAAATATTGATTAATATCAACGCTACTAGCGCCATCTGTTGATGAATAGAAAAATGCTTCCTCACACCTAAGGCAAAATTTCACCTTTCATGCTTATTTAAAATATAAGTGCATTAATGGTATTTTACGTAAATTTAATGTTTTTAATGCATGCGTAATGTTTCTTTTAAACATATGCCACTTGGGTAAAGCGAGTGAACCTTAAAACTTATAAACAATTAACGTATAAAATAAACTGACGCTAAAGCCCTGCATTTCAGATATTTACTAGTTAACCATCTAATAAACATTATTAAAAACTATTTGTCAAGCAATACCTACGATTACTGTATTTAACTAACCTTACTTTGTTGACCGCCATTAAAGATGTAAGTAATACGCTGAAAAAAGAAAATAACTGTGTTAATTAAATTAAAACCGCCATTGAACAAGTCACGCCTGTTTAGGTAAACGCTACACGGGCATTAATAAAAACTTTTATTACAACCACACATTACATATTCATTAGTCGAGTATGCGAAGCAAGTATAATAAAGCAATTTTCTTGTGCGTGTTACAGGCCGAGATGCCTCGACGGCCGTTGTGGCTTTCTTCTGGGAATGGGCGAATTTGTCAAAATTAAAATACAAAGGGCTGAAAGTCGGTAGGTAATTAACACGTACATGCAGCACTGGACCATTAGTGAGGAAAAAATCACCGTGGCTTGTCGTGGGCATTTCGGGCCCGCCACGGACTCGCCGGATCCACCGACGTAATCCAGCATGACAATATCCAACAGGTTTTATTTCTGCTAAAGCTGAAATGTTGCTAAATTATTTAAATAATGCGTAGTGAGGTCTACTGGGTGTGAAAAAGTGATACAAGATTATCACCAGATGCCGGCTTGATAATCATGTATAACGTTTTTTATAACACCCGGTATATCCTTCACCCAAACCACATAAACGTGTTTTAAAGCGCTTTTGTTAATTATATATACGAGTATATAATGTGTTATTTTAATTGAAAGCTGAAGACGTTGGATGCAGGTCGCTTCCAACCGATGCCTTTGGAAGTCCAGGGGGTGATCTATGTTAAGCAGTATACGTCTTATGGATGAAATGTCGATGATGATGAAATGAAAGCTAAAAGTGAAGTTCAACTCTGTTATTTCGTTCAAGGAAGTTTTCAGAAAAAGTGCTCCCAATTAACGTCGCGTAATTAACGTTAAATTATGCCAGTTTTGTGACGATAATTAAGCATGATCTCTGTAAGGAATTATTTTTTTTGCATTTTCTTACTGATTAAAGTTTATGAGACTGGGTCCAAGTCTAAATTTTTATATAAATTTTATACTTCATTATCGTCACTGACATAGTTAACTTTTCTACAAGTCTGACTGAAAACTCACTCAAACACCAAATAAATCATTCGAGTGTAAATCTTCAAAAATCTTTAATTTTTTTACCATGGATCAAATATTAAGCCAAGACGACTTTCATAAAAACTCTAACCAGTGGTGCAAACCGTATTAAATACACCTCCAACTACTATATCATTGTTTCTAATCCTTGTGGCTTCTAACACGTATACTGTAGTTCTGCGTATCACACATAATTGCTTAAACTGAAACAGTGCAGCAGAAACTATTTATTAAAATACTTCAGAACAATGAATACCTGTAGCTAATAATATAAAATCGATAATTTAAATAATTAGTACTTGCTAATTAAATAAACGCCTTTTCTACCGGTTCTCCAGTACCTAGCAGTGCTAATAAAACTGCAGTAGGAAAATAATTGGCCATTGTTTGTGTTTGCGCTCCCGCAGTGTTATGGCCGATCCGGGAGGTGGCATCTCGCCTCTACGTGGTTCGACAGCCTAATAATTATGATTAAAAACCAGCTTTCCTTCAACTCACAGTATGATTCGGATTCCTGCGTCTTGGAATCAATGCACAGTGATGGGGTAACTGTACAATTAGAAAGACTGCGAAATCTGAACTCTATCCTCAGGATACCTATGACATCAACATATGACTGTTCCGGTAACCTAATGATCAGGGTGAATCACTTATTTTGTGTTGTCATTTTGTCTCATCAGCCAGGGGATAACAGAAACATAGTTTGCTAGAAGAAATGTGGCACCGCGTTCTATTAACGCGCTTGACCCATTATGAAAGGGACATATAGCTACCACAACGCATATGCATGTCTTATATACTATCTATTTAGATGCCATAAATCTGTGCCATTTAGAGTGACCTAGGGGAACGTAAGCATGGCACGAGTGACATAAAATAGTTGCTTGAGAAACTAAATGTCTAATAAGAAAATTAACGAAAACCTTATAAGTATGATCTTTGTCGCAAGGAAGATAGAAACATATTTTGTTATTATTCTTAGGATGGATACGCATATTCAATGAACTGATTATCTTTAAATATGGCAGTGCCACTGTTAACCGATAAAGAAATATCAAACTTGTAACTAATCAAATAAAGAAATATACAAGTAAGCGAATGAAGTAACGAAGTATAATATTTTTATTTATCATTTAGTTCCGCGATATGTCTAGAAATTTTACCAATAGTATGGCCTAATCTTAGGCTCTAGTATGAAATGATTTGGTAAATAAGCTAAATCTGTGATCCCAAACCGTTAATAGTTAAATTCTCGTTACATTTGAAGTGCCACTGACTTGGAATATTATTAAAATGAGGGAAATATTTTTTTAAACATATATATGCGTAGCCTGATAATAAATAAATATTACAGGACATCCTCACACAAATTGAGTCCCATTATAAACTCATGAAGACTATGACATATACATACTGTGACATAACCTACAACACCTTTTTAAATAACTCTATAGGTCCAAACCGTGCGAGGTTATTGGCGGTCGGAGCCAGGGAAGGGTTACTGCCTACATGCCCATCCTTCGCCAAATATCGGTACTTTCTTGGATCCGATCTCCCTTAGACTGGCGACTGGTTTGCGCCTTGGAGTTTCGGTATGTACGCCACATACATGCTCTTGTGGCACGGACGTGGACCGACTGGGACACCATGGATTATCTTGTCAAAAAAGCGCCGAAATTTTTAAACGTAACAAATATAAAAGCCTGGGCAGAGAGTACCATTTTGTACCGTTTGGCGTAGAGACGCTAGGTCCTTGGGGTCCCAGCGCGCACAAAGTTTTTGCAGAAATCGCGAAGCGTCTGGTTGATGTAACTGGTGACCGAAGAGCTTGCGGCTTCTTCACACAACGTATGAGCATTGTGATACAACGAGGAAATGCCGGCAGCATCCTTGGTACAATACCTCAAGGGCCTTTTTTAGATTTCCCACTATAACTAGTTAAGTACTTGTAGTTATCATAATACGATTGTAATTTATATACAAATACATAGATATTAGTGATATTAAAAATTACGACACATGACAACAGAGGATGAATGATATGTGCGATATACTATACAATAAATACGTTAAAATATTAAGCTTATAAACATTATGGTGTCCATATTTAATATTTTTGTTACAATAATAATATAGCTTGCAGTATCGTAGGTTCTTCTTTTGGTACATATTACTTTTTGCACATTAAATTAATTTACAACCTCTCAATGCAAGACGAATGCTCTGCAGATTCGATCTGGCGTTACAAAGATATGGGCTGGGTACGATGGTTGTAGTTGTAGCGGGTGGCCTTGCTAAGGGCAGAAAGCAGAAAAGTCGCAAATCTGTCGTGCGTGCGTTGTGCTCGAGCCGTGTACCCTTGTACTCGTTTAGAGAAGGTATTAAATATATAGCCACCGCAGTCTTATACGTCATTGTTCTTCCAGTACTGGGTAATGTAGCCGGTGTAGCCGGTGACTTACGAGCTGCGCGTGCGACGGGCAAACACTAATCGAGCTGTTGCCACGGATAGACGACTTTGTTCGCCATAACTTACTTGCATTTCCACTTCAATAGTTGCTGCGACATCCGAGAATATCTATTAAAATTATCAAAGCGGCTCTATCATTTTGACATCGCAATATATATACCTATGTGCTCGTATTCAGACATTGCATATTTCTAATAAGACTTTTTTGGCATTTCTAATTTGGTTTAATTTACCACAATATAATTGATCTTTTAATATCGTACTATCCGTTTCATTTTCGGCATCCATTACCTAAAAACGAAAAAACGGGATATCTTATAAGATCAATTTGTTATCAGTTTGTCTATGAAGCAAGGGGTTGAAATCAAAACCACGTAAGTACCTACTAAACTAAGTTCTACGCAGTTAACCTCTAAAAATAAACATAAATTAACGTAACAAAAATATACGCTAAATTTTATAACTCGAAATAATAAAAAATAGGTACAGGAAAGGTAGGAATATGTACAATTTAGCAAGGAACAACGTATTTTTCAAGTAGCGAAAAATCTGCAATCTATTGTCATATATCATCTTGGTTTGTACTCGTCGTCTTATCACTTATCATCGAGTATTGTGGGCGAGTCGGAATCGGCAACGATTGTTTTTAACAAGGTTAAGAAACCTTTCTTAAACATTAACGTTTTTTTCTTCTAATTTTATCTTTTATTTTTAAGCGCAATGGCAACCTTAGTAGATGTTTCTGGTTACGTACATTTCTCATTAAACTGTTACTTCTTAGATTTAAAGGAATTTGAGCTTTCGATACAGAAGTTAAATATTATTTTTAAACAGTCATGGCAATAATTAAGTTAAAATTTGGATTACGTTTACGCCGAAAACTATACCTATCAATAAGTCTTTAATGATGTTATCCAATTGTTATTGCATGTTTTTAAGTTGATACAAGGTATTATTTTTACATTATACTTTTTTTTTCAATATAAATAACAAATAAATTATTTGCGACAATATTTAGATATTTTGTAATACTGGTTACGAACCCTCATATATATATGTAACACTAAGTTTCAAAAGTGCATGGACTAAATAGTTCTGAATGAAACCATTCATAAATAGTGCATGCAAATTTAAACTTGATGGTATATTTCTACATAAAACCCTGTATCTTGTCAATATTCAATTGACAAATGTTGTGCCACGTTGTGCGATGCAACTTGCAATATGATTTTTAGGTTTTACTTAAAATACATATTTTTTTCTCATAATTTTCAATCTAGTTTCATAAGAACCTACATTTTCTATTCTGGCGTGTGTTTGTGCAAAACCGGTCAGAAAAGGTTCCCACGCTATTTTCCAATCTATTATAGTACCCACGGTTACAACGGACGCTGAAATCTGCCATGAGTTCTGGTCTCTGTTTTAATATTGAAATTATATTATTAAACTGCATTTTACGTGTAAGTATTCTGACTCAATTAACTTAACAAATTGGTGCCCTTGTCAAGTACTTTATCTACCTACATTTTATGTATCCCGGCGTATGTGGGTAATTTTACGCGGCAATGATCGGAACAATTCAACTAGGGCGGCGACTGTCGGAAGTTAGCAAATTATCACTGGATCGTAAAATTAACGCTTCTTATCGACGCAGAAATGATTTTACTGTGAGAGCTCGTTCAATTATGGAACGTCCGAGCTTACGAACAGAGGTTAATGTCTACTGACACACACAATCGACAAAATGGAACTTATTTAAAAAGGTAACAAAATGTTTTCAATTTTATTACTGGTTTGATGTTAAATTCTTTAAAAAGGTACTCAAAGGTGCGTGTGTGGTGCGTATGTAATATGGCTTACACACACTACGAGCTACTAGCGTGACATGCAAATATGTTCTGTGTGTTAAGGGTAGTTGAATTGAATCCTGCGCAACAACAGAGAGATTCTGAAATTTGCCTGCTGGAAGTGGCAGTTCCGAGATAAGATCTCACGATGCCGCAATAAAAAGCGCTCGTACCTCGTCCGTTGTGTAATGTGCATTCAAATTGCATTGTGCGAGAACTAATTCGCCTTAGGCCGATTCGCAAGTTACGATAAACACATGTTTCAGTCAGTGTTACGCTAATGCATGTACTTCTACACAATAAGTAACTAGTGTTTTTTCATTACAACATGTAAATACATAATAACATGAAATAAGATTCAAGTATCTTATGTATTAAAGTCGCAAGATGATCAAGCGGTAAGATCGGTTCAAAGCCAACTTTGTGCTAGAACATTTCTCTCTCCGCTGATCTCGTATTGCTCCCATTTTTGGTTGAAACCCATTAAAATTTGAAGAACACAAGGATACTCAGCGAATGTTATTGTGCTTAAGAGAGCACTTTAAAGAGAGACAAACGTGGCGTACGAGATAAGGGTATGACAAAAGCTATTGTTCTGTAGAGCAATTACTCGCGGCTCGCGAATTACCTAAGCCTCATATATAAATTAACCGGCGGCAAACAGCGGAAAGATTTCTCTAGTTATACGCCAACACAACAATTATTCGTAAATCACTTTACTAGGTATATGTTAAAACTTACGAGAGCTCGTTCGGCTTGGTTCGGCGCCGTTTCATGCATTACCGCTAAAGTTCGAGCGTGGAAATTGAGACTTATGACAAAGGATATACGGATTGTTTTATGAACGGGCTAAGAATTCCATAGGGCTCAACATTTTGGTAGTGAGTGAGAATATGCATGGCGATTTCGTGATGAATATTCATTTCCTACGGGGCATGAAATTTATTGTGTTTTACATTTATATTCAACTCGGGTGTCTTACGTAACGGTAGTGGCAGGATTAGCGAATTGTGAACGTTCGCATTAGCAGGACAAGTATTACTTACTTCAAACGCATACTTATTGTGTTACCCTGTATTATAAATTACTTAATTTTGCTTGCTTAAGTGTTAGAGGGATAACGACACCATATTTAATACATGTGTACCTATATACTTACATGACCAGTGATCGTACCTACTTTGTCCAGCATTTTTGGTGCGATGACGTCAAATGACACGACAGCGACCTAGGGTTGTCCAATTGTATAATATGATTGACGTTTAAAATTACGTAATACATACTATGTTGTCATTGGAATGAGACATTTTTTTTACTTAATTACTTATTATAATTATACATTTATTACAAACAGTTTGATATTGGGCACTACTGACAACCCTAGCAACCCTCCCACTGCACCAAGAATGCTGAAAAAAGTACGATAACTGTATATGACAGACTTGGGTATGCTAAACATATAAAAGAAATCACAATTGTACACAGATAAAAAATAATTATAATTATAAATATTTAAATTAAGATCTTTTCGGAAACTCGAAAATTATGAAATTACTTAAACCAAGAAATAAACTGTCTCGATTAAGCCAAGTACTATTTTTTGTATGAAATAATAATTGATGAGAATAACGGATCAGCTTTAATTGAAGAAGTATATCTTGAACCTACTAGTAAAATTCTTGTCACAAGACTTGTAGTCTTGAATAATGAAAATCTTGTATTATATAAAATATTATATTAGATATCAGTGGCGGCGCGCTAATTTTTCTCTCAGGCAAGACGGAGCCGATATGGCTTATCCTTTTCTTCATGAGCCCAAGGAAATCCGTTGAACGGTAGTAAGTTATGGAAGCCGGCGGGAATCGGCTTGTAACAACGCACCGCCACTGTTAAACATATATATTTCATCAACACAAATCGAGCGTGATATTTCTGAATCTTTCCACCAAAAATTATTTTTTCTGTGTAAGTTGATTTTTTAAGACTTAACATTATAATCGAGAAAAAACTTAGGTTTCACGTTTGCGCCTCTGGGTGTGGACACGACTCTGCACGGCAGCGACTAATTTTATGGAGGCGCGTGTGTCCGCGCACGTCTCCGGCAACAGTGTCAGTGGAGCAGTACTGGGCCCAGGGTAGGTGCTCAAATTATTTGACATTTGAAATTAAATTTGGGGCATCGTTAGTCATCGGCGATCGAACCCTATCGAGTCTATCGGCTATCGACACACTTGGCACCTGTCGAATATTTAGCGCATAAATCCATAGCAACGGCTCGAACAAGTCGACTTGATGGATTCTGAGCTATATTTAATCAACGCGCCGCGACACGCCGCCGCATTGTTCTCGCGATTGGATTGCAGAAGCGTCTGAAACTTATTTTATAAGGGCGTCTAAGGCGGTCCCAATATTGCTAACAACTATAAATAGAACAAATAAATTTTGCGCGAGTACCATGCAAGAATGAAATGAAGTCGATGAATGTCACAGTCGTTTTGTATGGAGTAGCATTCGAGCTCACTTAGGTTTGCTGCGGACCGCGTAGGCCGTTATCTTGTTTAATAGTCAGTTATTATTTAATTAACGTACTTTGACGAAAGAGTTGAAAAAAAAAGACATCAGACATAATCTGGAAAAGGTAACCTTTGCTGAATGTGAAGTAGAGATAGGTCTCGTAAAATGGGTGACTCCATATCTTAGTTTACTACACCTAATCAACTAGAGAGGATGAATTTTTACCTCTACTTATTACTGTTGATAGTCGGTATACGACACTAGCTATACTAGTACTACATAGGTTTAAATAATAAGGTTAACTTCAAAGTTTGTAAACGATCGGCGCCATCGCGCGGGCAGCGTGATTGCATTGGCCGCGTCAAACAATTGATTAGTCGCATAAACTCGGTTTGGCGCGCGCTAACGATGCATCATCCCGCTGATAATTAAATTGTAAATTAGCTAAGCCGATGCTAGTTCGCTGCCCGTGCGGTGTGGTCGGCGTAGCGCCGCGCACGGCGGTTTGATGTGCGTTGCTTTGCCGGTTTCTAACTGACTAGTTAAATAAAGGATTTTTATTACAATTGTTACATATAGGATAGTTAACATTATTTTTATTTAGGCTATTAGCCAATTCACTGGAAAATAATATGACCTTCAAGTACATGTATCTAATTCAGATGTCTAATAATTATCTATAATATCGTTTAGCTTTGGCATAAAGAGCCCACAGTTATCTCAAGGAAACACACGTACCTATATTACGTCAGAGTGCATTGTACATATGTGGTATGCTATAGCAAACCTAGAAATTACATTCGTCCCGAGCAAACTCCACGCGCGCTGATTGCGAAAAATTCAATCTTGTTTCATGGAAATTTAATTTAACATACAAAATGAAAAGCTGCCCTCGGCGAAGCGGACCGAAGCCCGATACGATATGAATCGATGTCAGCTGTCTGACTGCTCGCCTGTGTTTGTGGACGCGATAGCGCTTTGTGTGCATATTGTAATCAATTGTCGAATTGTATCAATTTGAACTTGCAATTTGCAATTTTGATGCGAATTCATTAATTTGTTGGGAGAGCTGAAACAATACCTGCCTACGTTGTCTGTTGCAGCTACCGATATAAATTAGTATGTTTCGTAATTAGTATGTAATGTAGGTAAAGTGCTTTTAATTATAATTTAATGACTGAACATTTTGTCATTATGCTGCTTTAACATGCTTATTCATACGAGTCATGACTCGATTCTGATTAAATAAATAATACCTATACGAGTACATGCGTTACTTAGCTATACTTTTCCGTACGTACCTACCTACTTATCTAAATATTGTGTATAAATAATTTGTAGTTCAAGGAGTATGCGCTTAAAGTAACGTGTTAACAAAATATATTATAATTATAACACAATTCTAATGGTAATATTTGTTTGTTGTTAAATGTTAAGCGTATTTTAACACTCACTAGTGTTACTCTCTGGAATGATCTGGAATAGTAAGTATAGACTAGACCTATATATAAAAGTAATGTGAAAGTCGTAGCGCAACAATAATACAATCGCAGTGTAATTAAACAAGTGTTCCTGCAGCACGTCGATCGCGATCGACAGATCTGCCGCCACATAGTTGGTCGCGCGCGTCGTGTTGCATCGCACATAAAATTATATTTATAGCAGTTCATCGCACCTATCGCAAGCAGAATTCGCGTGCCGATGCCTTGTCAATAATCGTTAATAGATATTTCAGAAGACAATGCAATCGGCTAAGTATAGCACTAGTGACTAACGTCCCGCCGCAACCAATAGGTACCTAGTCCGCGCATAGCATCTTTGTTCATCTTATTATTATGCGAAAATTTATTTGTGATACAATCCGTTTGACAGATATGTCTATTTAATTCTATTCTTGTCGAGTCCTTTATCTTTTCATTAGCCATGAATTCGCAATTTTGATTTGACAAATTTTAAATCAAGCGACGTTTATTTGTAACGATGGGTTTGATATCGTTGGATGTGAATGCCTGAACCATTCAGGCTTAAATGTACGTA
Source organism: Grapholita molesta (assembly GCA_022674325.2). Classification (NCBI taxonomy): domain Eukaryota; kingdom Metazoa; phylum Arthropoda; class Insecta; order Lepidoptera; family Tortricidae; genus Grapholita; species Grapholita molesta. The sequence continues at coordinate 11,397,429 of CP053124.2, read as the reverse complement.
GAGAATGCAAAATGTTACAAATTTACTATAGTCATAAAATTAACCTTAACAAGAGCTTGAACAGACACCTGTCTGAAGAGCGGCCCGCTCTCTAAGGTGAAGGTTTTCGGAGCACGTAACAAAGCTATTTTTATCTTCAGTGAGATCCTAGAGTCGCGAGCCGAGCCCCTAGAAAAAATTCCGCGGAGCATATGCTTGCATGCGTCGGAAGTCGTAACTCACAGTTATGATGCGGACGACACCAGTTTCATAAACATTGTTTTTCTTCATTTCGCCCCTAATATTTATATTTATCAATCCATCTACACATTTATTTATAGTCCAAAATAGCGAGCTTCCGAGGGTGCCCAGGGGGCGCGCCGTCATTACGATTTATTGTTTTCTTTGGCCATAGCTGGATCCTTCTACCGGAGTGCTTAGCGGGATTTTAAGAGCTCGTGACCAAAAAGGGCTAAATAATGTGGGTTTACTGTGATGTTTATTGTGTTCAAAAATATATTACAGATTACAATAGGCTATTTGAATACCATACCTATCGGAAAAACTTGACTGCTGAAACAAACCTGTTGCACCCGATTAAGTGTCCATGAAAGGACACAATTTGTACTTGTTCGAGATGCGTTCATGCCTAATATTCATCTCACACACATTGTAGGTCGCTGGATTTATTGAACTTAGTTATAATATTATTATTGCCATTGCCAACGTTTTATTGAATCGGGTCAAAATAAGAAATTAATAAAAAAAATATATGAGACGATCTTTAGTTAATAGTGTTTAAAAAAAAAAATTCACCTAGTTTCTTGCTGGCGATAATCTCCTTGGGGCTAGAACGGAGGGTTAGAACCGGAGATCGATTTTTTTTGTTCATAAGTGCATTGTAATGTGACTAAATTGAAAATAAAGATCTTTTATCTTTTTTATATAGGTAGTTCAACTAGTTTTAGTTTTAATGTGATTTTTGTTTGTGTTTTAAATTATTAAAGGGAAACAGCTTCCACTTATAGATAATAAAGTTCAGTTGCTCAAAAAGACAAATTACACTTAGAAATTACTTTGTATGTATGTATACCTAAAGGTTTAACAAGAAAAAGGGTAAGTTGACAAGAGAGGTTATTAAACTTTAAGAGAAATTGAAACAAACAATTACTATCGGGAGTTAGATATTTTTATTAATTTTAGCAACTGCAGAAACAAATGTGTTCAAGGTCATGTTAAATATATCAGACTCGCTAAACTTGTCGTTGTGCTTTCTTCATGCTCTAACTAGTAGTCTAGTAACTAGTAGTAGCCGAAAGACGGGGCACCCGATTGAAAAAGATAATTGTATATGAAAATCAAAAAATTGAACAAACAACAAATATATAACTAAATAGTATTTATTTTATAAGACTCTCAGGCTGCTAAGCATGAACATGATGTCATCATCTTGCAAGGGCTCAATAGGCCCTGCTCCGCAACGAAAGCACAATATTTTTGATTAGTTTTTATGAAAGCGACTACAATCTTCTAACTAGGAAGCAAACTAGGTCGTGGTTAGGTTCAGTTACCATCTTTGTTTATTTCTCCTAAAATCGGCGAGTAGATATCATATGATAATTTGATAAAATGTTGTGCAGTTATGAGTTGTTTATGAGAGGTAGGGCACAGCGAAGTACCATCACGCTTGAGTCCGGAGAAGCCCAACTGGGGAAGTACCTCCTCCTTACAGAAGACCACAGCCATAATAGCACTGCTACCTTTCAGGTGTGTAGCGTTGTGTTCCTGATGGTGAGTAAGGTTCCCAGAGCTCCAACCCCCTTAATGGTCGGCAATGCGCTTGTGACTCCCCTGGTGTTACGTGTGCCCATGGGCGACGGTAATTGCTTACCATCAGGCAATCCGTCTGCTCGTTTGCCACCTTTTGTCATAAAAAAAAAGTTAATTATAGTGACGCGTTTAAATGTACTTCAAACAAGCCACAAAGTCACTCTCATTCCCAAATCACGCGCCAAACATAATCTTCATTTCTAAGTAACAAGAAACAGTCTGCAATAATACAGTAGCAGTGACTATATCTGACATATTTATGTACACAGTAGGTGCAGCATACGGGGACATATGGCATGGCAATTTATGAACGCAGAGGCCCATTACCATTTTAAATATTATTTTTAGGGAATTCCGTGTCAGATCTCACTCGTCGCCCGCCCGTACATTACGAGATGTGATCTCTGATTAAGTTACTGATATTTTTTAGTGCGTTAGAATTTTCTGTTAATTAAGGGAAACCGTAATGTCTTAAGTATAACTTTATTAATTTCCTACATCCGTGATTTTACGGGTACCTAGATATTTCGGTACAATGTTGGCCGAACGATGTTTTCATTATACCTATAGACAACTACCTACTTTATTAGATGATGTTTTATCTAAAATATATGTACCTAAAAAATATTAGGGTAGTAATGTAATGATGTAGTGCCGAAGGTAACGATAGATTGAGGTTCGAGGCAGTAACATCATTCTCAATAAAGTGTAACCGACTGACGGAGAAGAATGTAAGTGTACCTACTTAACTTTGACATGCTTATTTAATGTTTGTTGTAATAACAACCATATTTGATCATTATTGTAAACATAACTAACATATAACCAGTAACTTGGGGTGATGATTCATATCAGTTGCAGTCAAGCAATTAATAGTTCACCAGAATGACTCTGAATGGAGCAGTTGTCAACTCGTCTAAAGCAAACAAAGCTGGGTCAACCACGCCATTAAACTTTATGAAACGGAAGCCGTCGGCGCAGACATGTGCTCCTGCCAGCCGCTCTTCGATCTGTCAATACTGGCTACTTAGGTGTCCCGAATGAAAATTGTTATTGCTTGACTTTTATGACAGCAATGGAATCTAAATTTTATATTTATATGTATAAATTTGTACGTATCTTATGTATGAACATAATAACAACAAAGGACACATACTGAGCAAATTTTAATCTGATATATTAAAATTCGACAAGTATTTTACTGTACGTAGAAATTCGACAAACAAAACGCTCAGAACCTATAGGCAAACGGCTAAAAACAATAGACAAATGTGAAATAACTGACCAGAAATAATCACATGCATGGTAGGTTTTGTACTTAGTAAACTATAACTACATACCTTTAGGTAGGGTGGTGGTCTAAGTTAAGTTAATGAGGCAGCTATCAGACTGGGATGCTATTCGCGAAATTATAATAAATATTTCGAATATTATGCGAAAATATGTTTAGGAAACTTTTCCTTATCTTTTATACTTTACTTTTAACGCAGTTTATATAAGGCACTAGAAAAAATAGAAATCAAAAAGTACGTCTTCCATCATCATCATCAGTCGTTCCCTTAATGCTGAGGATCGTGACATCATATGCTTCTGTTGAAGACCAGGTTCCTCCATAGGCTTCTTCTTCTTATTCTTCTTAACGTCTTCCTATATAATCTATCCTTCTATAAAATCCAAAAAAAAATACAGGCATCCCCCAACACTATAAACAAACCATACCACATACCCTGGAAAATAATTAAACAAACCATACCACATATTCTGATACAAGGATATAAAATAAAAATAAATAACGGAAAATAAATGAATGTGCATTATCTAGTGTCCCAGTGAGTTGATCTGTAAGAGGCTTTCCATCACTATTAGAAACTGTGGGTATCAATTGGCACACAAACTACGAAAAAAGTATATGTCGTCGTTTGACGGTCAAAGTGTTAATACATAGACGGGATGTGTCACTACGCGTCTTCCCGAGGCGCATAAAAAAAGAAAAACTCAGAAAGATATGATGGTAAGATTTACCAAAGTTCGAGTAAGGAGTACATGGTAAATTTGTCAGGACACTCGGGCCGGTGTTTCAGGTTCGAATCTAGCACGATGTGGTGAATATTAATCTTTTTATACTAAAATTATATGTAAGCAATACAATGCTCTTATTATAGTATACTTACTATCTGATGTCACTAGCTTTCCGTCTACTAAAAATGGGTATTTAGTTTTGAAACTTATTAGTGTGTAGGATTTAGACTTTGTCAGTTATATTCAACGAAACCGAGCATAAGACAAGCTACTTTTGATTTTACATGGTTATATACTTGTCTTTTTATTTTATCTCATCACTATTGCTGTCCACATTCTAAAAGTAAGCAAAATTTGAAATTCCCTTTTAGTATTATCCCCTTGATGATAGCACTAAACCAAAATAATATAAATGCTGTCCACAGACAAATATGCGGCAATCCCTCACACAAGTGGTAAGACGACTTGAATTTTTAATGCTACACTCAGACCGCCGCAAACCGTAACAGTTTTCTTGTCATTGGTAGAGATGTGATATAAATTTTGCAGAGTGGCCCCATCTTTTCGTTTGCCATTAATTCTTAATGCGGACACGGGGCATACTTCATACGTAGCGTGTCTAATGTTATTTGTGTGAAAAGTAATGGTGCACATGTCTTTGAAATAAACATGTATTAGTACTCATAGCAACAGAATCGCGCAGACGAAGATAACATAACCTTCACACAATTTATAACTTCGTTAATCGCCGTTATAGTAATTTAAAAACCACTAAAAACCACAGAAATTGGCTGTTTGCTCACCTTGAAACAGAATAAACTTCCTCTTGGCTGATTATAATGACAAGACTAAGACAATAGTTGGATTAGTTTTATTTTGCCGAAGGCCGTGATAACAATACACTTAACAAAGTTGACGCGATCCGTCGCGCCATATAATTTCAGTTAATCAAACGCCACGTCACGAGGCGCGGTTCGGAATCGATTAAAGCGTTTCATTTCCGGTGTTCTTGTAGGGAATAATTATTGGAAAACTGTTCAAGCAATCAAGGATCGCTAGTTTCCGTCACTCTGGTAAGATTATATGAAGAAAGAAATCGATTCATAGCCGATTGTCTGTACAACCGACTGTGACCGTACCGTCAGCAGACCTTTATTTCTTCTGTAGGTATAATTTGTTTTTACATGCAATGCTCCGATTTTTTCCTGCTGGGCAGTCGTGCTCTTGTTGGCTTATGCGGTTGTCGCACCTGTCCGGTGTCCGCTCCTCCAAGCTGCTTTAATTATGGACGCTCTCGATTTTGGGGTTCAGTCCTAAATTGCCGTTCGGGTTAACACTATCGCGCAGTGTCTCGGTAGAAACCTCTACTCTAAATACAATAAAACTGATCTGCCATAATTTGCAACTTGCTCTTTGTGCTGATATTTGTTTAACTAATGCGAAATGGACTTATACAAACTTTACTGGTATAGAAATAAGTCCCTTTTAATAATTTTGTTATAAGTGAAACAACTCGCACTTGACTCGTTTTTTGTACTAAAGATTAATATTGCGACTTTAGGAAGTTGGTAGATCACCTCGTTGATTACGAGAATCTTTTTGTTGGAGTTTTTAAGTTTTAGGTAGATATGCAATGGAGCGTCGCGTTTTTTGTGTCCCGTTATTTGGTCATTATTTTTATGAAAACATTTGCAATTGCGTGTACAAAAAAGCTTCCTTATTTTTAATGCAAATGCAAAAATGCAACGTGTGTATTGTACTGTTTATCTAGGCATAAAACTTTCACTAGATACTTATTAAATAAATGATGAGCTTTAGCCAACATTTACTTGTAGATTCTAACTCTTATTTCTCCGTACCTCCTTTTTTACTTACTTTCTATACTAAAAAAACTCTCCGGTGTCCACTTGTTATAGAAAATAGTTACCATTAAATGCCTAATATGATCCAATTTACCTATCTGCCGTTGTGGAAGTCGTAACAAGATTTAATATCTGTATGGATAAATGCATACTTATTAAATATTTATAACTATGATAACTCTTACGGTATACTCAGAAAGAATAATGAAGTTGTTATATTTTGTAACAACTGTTATAAAATCATACGCCGAGAGATGTCACAACGCAGCGGCACTGCGCGCGCGCAGCGAGGCGCCGCGGACGGCGTGAAAGCACTCCTAATAGACTATTAACCTCCTGCAGCTAATTATTCATATTTTATTTTTATGACTCGCCTCTATCCAAATTTTACGACCACTTTCCGGTTGTCGTTTAATAGAGTTGACATTTTAAATGCTAAATATTTGGTTAGCGCTGATTGAAAGGTCAGCCATGCGGTCAAGCGTCAACAGACTTTATTAGTTAGTTTTATTTTTTTACTACGAATTTGTGTTTAAATTATTATGAAGAATATCGTATCATATTAATGGGTCTAGATCAGAACTTTTGATAATTATAACTTATACGAAATCTTAAATTTAATTTAATGTTTGCACAATCTAATTGGGAATCTCATTCTGAGACTTGGGCATAAAAATATTATTAGAATTGCTGCCGAGTTAAATACTAAATTTGTTATACAAATTAAACTAACGTAAATCTAAACATAACTGTTTATCAACGAGATCTTGGCGTTCTGTCACACGTGTCCTAAATCATTTTCATGCATGATCTGTCAAACTTATCCCGGCGTCAAGGGTTGACAGCAGATCGCGGCAACCGCTCCGACCTGAGGATAAACCATTCACAAAATCCGGATGTATTGTATAAATATTATTTTCAACTTTAGCTCTCCAATTGTTAGACTCATTTTGCCCTGAAAATTCAGATACAGCATGAGTCTATTCAAAAACGTACACCAGTTTAGTATTATTTCCAATAAGATAGGAATATTTAGACTGACTTTGAAATATATTCCGTAGATTCATAAGTTTAAAGCCCATTTTAGTTTGCAAGACTGGAACATTATTTGAACAACGGAAGGAATGGCTCAGTGTGTGGCTGTATATTCGAGTTATTAAATGATTTATGGGGAGGATTACTGTGTAAATTTTCCTTGTAACAATTTTGAGAGCTCCCTCTTCATGACTAGGTGCAGTTTGCTTTGGCATGGCAGCATGTTAATCATGCACAGCAGCCGTGTGTTGATCTCAAAGTAATTGAGTTAACTGACGCACTGATGACTTATTTGACAGAGTGAGTCGTCCACTTACCGTTACTTAAACTGTCATTTCGATGGCTTTTAAATATTATCGCTAAGTTGATTGGGCTACTGTCTAGTTTCTAATTAGAATATTATCTATTAATATCATTGACTTATTCCAACTGCCGTTTTGACTTTTTCTATATGGGGACCATCAAAAGTAAACGAAAAGCTGAGCCAACGTAGCATTTATAGATACGCCCAATGATGGCACATTATTTTCCCAGACCGAGATATCAAATTGATAAGTGGGGCACATTCGCAGCGCAGCGAGGGACGGCGGCGAGCGGGCTGGCGAGGCATTATGAAATTGGCCGTACGTTAGAAGCCGTTACTTCCGATAAAATATAACCGCCACGGACGCTCATATCTGTCGGACGAACCGCGGCGCGACTAGTATCTATCCGGAGCACGTCGCCCATCATTTCATCTATTAATCTTTAATTCATTAATAGATAAGTTGGGTCTGTTTCGTGTTTGATAAATTTGTTAGTGACTGCGAGATGCGGCCGGATATAACGCATTAACTATTATTAGGTTAGATTTTAAGTGAATTAAATAATATGAGTTGAACTTATGAGATGATCTGTCAGATTATGGCTTTTTGATTCGTAGGAAAAACACTGATGACTGCCATTTAAAATATTACTTCTATTTTCATATAAAGGACTCTTAAGACCGAAAACTAATTTTAAAAGGCAGACAAATGTTCCCCAATACAAATAAGTGTTTCTCGTAATACTTCTATTCGACACCGTCTCAATATGAATACATATAAACCGCCTATTATAATGACATTATGATGGCTCACGTATATGAATTATACTAAAATTTCATCATCATAATTATGACTACCAAGCTCAAATAATAGTTACCCTGCTTATGGAGCTGGATGCAGTAATTTTAGAATTGTAGTATTACTAATTACTATCCATACGAGCTCCTTCATCATACCAATATCGATAAATATAATCACGAAAATTTGACCAGATTTTAATTATAACGATCATTAACGTCATTGTCAGTTGTCGATACGTTGATATTTCATATAAAAGTTTAGAAGTAAATCTTATCAATAACAGACTGAGGTAAGTACCTTTCTATTTTATGACTTACGACCGTTTCGTCCGTATCTTTGTAGGTATTTAAGTAACAATTCCGAATATATCAGCCTATCATGATTGTAGATCTAGGTAGTTTAGGTCTATATGAACTAATCGTTTTCACTAGACCCACAACATTATATATACAGCACATCTTTCACACATACATTATTTTTTAGGTTCTATCTAAGCTCTTTATTTTGGAAAAAGTATTTCGTTTCACGATCTCTAAACCTCCATTTCATCGAAGCTTTCCGCCATAAGTTAGCGAATATGTAACCTACTTGGTACCTTAACAGTCAAAAATATCCTGTCGGGTTCGTAGGAGTGTATTTAAAAATGGATGTAAGAAATCAATACATTTAGAGCGGCTGGTGGAGGAACGGCGCGTTATGAGAGTATAAATCCTGGCTCACTGGCGATGGGTTGCCCACAGACGGCAAGTAATAGGAAGTAGGAATCATAAAACATTTTATCAATTCGATAAAATGTTTTGCTGATCATTCTGTTACTTGTTAAATAAACAAATATTACAGGACATTCTTACACAAATTGACTGAGCAACACGGTATTAAGAAGGCTTGTGTTGTGGTTACTCAGACGATATATACACCTTTATAATATACAAATACTTAAATCATATATGGACTCCATGACTCAGGAACAAAATTATGTCTGCTCATCACACAAATAAATTCCCTTACTGGGATTCCAACCCAGGACCATCGGCTTCATAGGCAGGGTCACTACCAATTGGGCCAAACCTGTAATCAAATAAAATTTTACATTTATGGAATCGGTTTTGAAAATATATCTCATTTACTTTTTTGTTCTCATCTACATCTCATTGGTTTGGCAGACTCCAACTCCAACGCGAAGCTAGGTTAGCCAATGCGTACGGCTCATGATTATGCTCCTCGTTACGTAGTGAAACTAGGTCGAGCAATATTCGCATTATAAAACGTGAGTTACCCGCTTCTATACAATAATATGTTTGAATCTTACGATAGATTGATTAATTGTGTACACACATTCTTCATTCAAGGTGCAATCGTAATCTATATGGCTCATACTTATTAACTAGACTTTCTTCATTTGTAAAATGCAACATTAGCTAACACCTTCATGAAATATTTACGAAAGTAGAAAGTAACAAAAAAAAAAAAACAAATCGTTATGTAACGGTTAGACCGCCAAAGTAGTATTTTTCTTCAGACTGTCTCCAAAACGTTTTGTTCAGAGCTGTTACGGCGGCCACTATCGCTGGTAACTAAAAAGGTGTCGTTAGTAATGGATTTTCAAACGTCATAAAGATGTCAAAGAGGCTGTTACCTGATTGTGGTTATCGGTGCAGGGTAATAGAGCGCGTAAACCGTGCAGCGTGCACTTGCCCATCGCTCGCGTCCACAACATTTTGTATGGGTCAATGTAGACTCTAGAGGTTCCTGATAAAGCAAATCTTTAGAAATTGCCATGCAGTGTGTGGGCACTATAAACATTTGTGAATTACACGTCAAAATAATTTACTTTACAGTTAAGTTTTGATACACTTTTTTTAAAATTTTATCTGCTGACGGTACCACCTATATTATCGCCTCATATGTCACCCGGGAGGTATTGTCACCGCTTATCTCGTAATTTTTGATAGTCACTAGTCACTTAACACTTCCAATTGTTACTGATAGTTGTTTATTTATTTTAATGGCATGCCTTAAAGAGCATTCCACTAATAAAGGTTAGTGCACTCTCAAATGAATATGACGCCTAGTAAAGTAATTGATATCGGTAAAAGTACCTGAAATTACTCGGTAACAGATAACTGTATCTATTCATAACTTAATCAATTAGCTTTAGTTTATTCTGGTTAGATCTATTTACAGCATTTTTAAAGAGTAAAGTTATTATGTATTACTACTATTTTAGGATTGCTATTTCTATTACTTATAAAATATTGAGTAAAAATAATTTGGCTTTTTTGTTTCAATATATTAGCATGAATCGTTTTAGTGACAGAATAAGCAATATAAGTTCTTCGAAATATTAAATTTAGATAAAAGAATCATAATGCCACACCATAAAATATTTATACAAAATTTCATTTAAAAAAATGAACGGGTTCAATATCCTTAGTCATAACACAATATATTGATCGTCCGCTCGACAGTCCCCCAGTCATATTCATGCTTGATTTGTCACTAGCATCAGCAAGCGGAAATTTTAATTTATGCGCTAGAGATTGTTTGTTTTTATGAGATTACTGTTTTTTGGGTTTCAACAAAAACTTGACTTCAATCGATTGCGGAAATAGGAAAAAATGAATTGTAACTGATCTAGCATCAACTGATCGCAGGCTTAAGTAACAAAAACAGCTTACTTCGGTTCTGTATTATCCGGATTTGTATCTATGTAGCCTACTAACGACGCCTGGCCTGCGGGTATGTTATGATGAATGATTATTACCTATATATACTTTAGTTTTGTTCTTTAGGTTAACAAGACTTTTTTTCTAGATTTTTGTTAAGGATGACCGTTTATTGGAGTTTGAGTTTAAATATTTTAATACCTTCAAGGGATGATAATACTTTTTGTTATGTTTCTTTGCCATGTGTTTTAGTATACTGGGTGTGATCTGTAATAAGAGCAATAACTTTAGGCATCGTTTCTACACCATAAACGTAGCAACATTTGTTCTACGACTTTTGAAAATAACTTATAGTATACTAAATATTAATAAAACAAGATTTTTCAAGATTGTATTGTCAAAACTATGGATTTAGGCATCAACTCGTCACACCAAAAATTTTGCTACAGCAATAATATTTGCTTACAGCAATAATATTTGTTTCAACCCGTCACAAGTAAATTTTGTTCTATTAAGTCACACAGTAGCTATTGGTCACACTGAAAATCTGTTCCTATTCGTCATCCCGTCAAAAAGTAACTAACTGGTCACCAGGAGGATACTTAAATTTCGCTACCCGCCAAAACTGTGGTACAAAGCGGTGGCTATGGCGAAAATGGAAAATTACAAACATCATTGTTAATTATACACATACAGGTACTTCAGTGAACAGTTGATGCAGTTGTTTTGATTGTTGAAATTCTTGTTGAAATTCTTAAAAAATGCATTGGTATGTACCTAGTTTATTTTCGTTCATGTAACCACGATATATACATACATAATCATAATTACTGCCTACTTTTTTTTCCAATGGCAAAATACAAGCTAAGCTAGGCATTACAATAACTACTTAACTACTCTACTAGTTTAAATCTAAAAAAGGCCCTTGAGGCATTGTAAGTACCACGGATGCTGGCGGCATTTCCTTGTTGTATCACAATGCTAATACATTAAGCGAGGAAGCTGCCAGCTTTTGGGTTACCAGTTATGTCAACCGGACGCTTTGCCATTTCTGCATAGTGTGCGCTATGGGACCCCATAGACCTAGCGTCTCTACGCCAAACGGTACAGAATGGTACTCTCTGCCTCTACATAACTATTATTTCACACACGAGTAATACTTATCCATCAAAAGTATGTATATTCATTTATAAAATTATTGTAATTAAATATAGAGCAAATGTAGCTTCTGATTCACAGAACTTAAGTAGGTAGGTATGTATATAATACCAATTACTTAATCAGTTGTTGTTAAACTATATGGATAGCAGGTGCCTTATAGTCATTGTCGGCAATGTATTTGGCATTGATTTTCGAGTGACATTCATTAATCAAGTAAAATCGGAAACTAATAAATGACGTTATACAACAAATTAGTGACGCTCGAAATTCTAATCTACGCGGAGTGACTGAGCGGAATCCATATAGCATCGGCGTAGTGCAGTTTTTAATTAAAAACTTTTATTTGCTGGATGATTTGGTACGTTTTCAATAACAACTGATAGATCAGCGCGAATTGGAGTATTTTTGCGAGTAGGATGTAGCAGTCTGACGGTGTTAAAAACCAGATTGTTGAAATGTTTATTAAGTCAATAATAATACCTAATCATTTTTCGATCTGCATTGCTTATTCATTACATCATGCTTGATCTACCTTTTTAAATAAAATATAGGTGAAAAACTTAGCTAAACTACCTGGCCTATGTAGTAGTAATGAGTCTGTAGTCTGTACACGCATGTCGGCGCGGCGGTATCTATTAAAATTAAGACGTACGTTCCATATTCCTTTCTGCACAACTATGACAGACATGCTCTCGTTAAGTTTTTCACCTATAATGCATCGTAACTAGTATTAGTTTTGCGCTATATTAAAATTTTAATTTTGATAAGCCTTCGTCTAAGTTGTGAGAAGCAGCCTATAATCTTTTCTGTTTTGCCCTAACTGATAGAGAATGCTGTTCGCGTTTTGTACTGTAAGTTTTCTTTTGTGCGATATGATTTAATAAATAAATCTATAATAAAAACTCTTAGACACCACGCCATTAGTGTTAAAATAAATCATTTGCCACATTTAGGTACTTGTAACTTTAGTACAATGCAGACCGAGTAAATAAATCAAACAACCTTGATTACATCGATTATTCTCGCCTTTTCGAAAATTCTTAATTTCGTTTTGTTTATTTTTCGAAGAGTCAGCGATAACAATATTGATTGTTTCGTGGTCAAGCGGAAGTGGAAATTTGAACCCCGGCATGGCGAGCCCCCGACCGTGACCGGAGCACAAATGTTTCATAGACTTCGCCGCACGTTTGCTTTTTACATTGTTCTTTGTTTCAATAGATCCAATGAAAATGATACTTGGCCTCGGCTTCATGGTGGTTGTACTTTCGACCGCAAAACTGACTTAAATGCCTGCCAGGTGCGAGTAAACCATTCTGCGAGGCAAAACTAAATGAACCTATAGTTATACTTACAGCTATTACACTGGTGCCACGAACACTATCTTTAGGCTTAACTCTATGAATCAATTCATAGCTATTTAAATAGTATTGGTAATAAAGTATTATTGACCCCTTATAAAAAACTAGACTTAAGTACTGCATGGATTTTACTTCACTCCCTTGAATCGTGCAAAAATAAATTCTTTACGAAAAGACATAAATTTTACGATAATCGTATGCTTTTTCTATTATATTTCTATTTTCTTTGTGGTATTTTGGTTTATAATAAATATACTTATAATACATAATTAAACTCCGCAACTTATTAATTACAGAAAACCATATGTATAAAATCGTATAAAATCCAAAGTCTTACAACGTGAACGTCAGTAAGCATATCTTAAATATTTGTAAGGTAATTTCTTGGACGTATCGCGTCGTAGTGGAACGAGCAGAGAGCAGGCGTGTCTTACAACACTTATCTAGATCTGAACGTTCCGAGAACAGAACTCTGCTTCCAAATATCATGACTGCCGTCTTACAAATGAGAAAATTTCGCTCTAATTATTTATGAATGTGTTATCGTCATATCTCGGGAGCTCACGACCCGCCGTGCAGTGGGCACGACACGAGCAAAACAGCAATTAGCAAATGTGGCTTTCTTTGTTCTCACTCGCACGTTTTCCTCGCTCTGATCTAACTACCTAACTATAATGTCTAGGTAGGCTAAGTATATGCCAGAGCTGTCCGCGTATCGTTAATAAACCTCCATTACATTCATTAAAGGCTATCAGGGTGGACAGTGGTCGTATCGAGTCGTCGCACGTCATGTTGTCGACACATAACAAAATTAAACGAGATGACGCTATCATCGCTCGCGCATCGCTCGGCTCACAACTCCGCGGCTCAGCCGCAACTCAGACTCACTTAATTGCAAAATGCGAATCAATGTCGAATATATTTAATCACTATGCCGAGCATCGGCTGAATGCGACATCGACCCGCGTAATCCTAAATCTTAAGATAGAAATGTCTACAAAAGGCATCCATAATAAATAACGCTTCAGATTATCGTATGATCCAATCGTAAATTAAGACAAGATACATAATTAAGGCGAATAAATAAAATGGTTGGCATTTCAACAGAAGCACGTTCGTTTTGCATAAGTAGTTCTCAATTTTGAGCTATCCGGCGTTCTTCAATAAAGTGTAGTTTGATTCGATGCGTTTAATTGCGATTCAATCGCCAATAATATTGAAGGCGGCAGCGGAGTGCGGGGGCGGGACGAGCACTCTCAATGTCACGACAACATTTTTAATTACGCTGAAGATATCATCTAAGAACTGCACTCCATGCTATGCCCGACATATTTTAAAATTACAATTAATTATTATTTGGTAGCTATTTGATTGAAAATATAAACATTTTTTCGATATGATTGTTCCAGACGTATAAATAGTGCCCAGTCTTGCATGCGACTTAGCTGTTACCCCATTGTTATTGCAATTAATTTTGTGTCAATTTCTGATATGAAACATTGAGATTGCTGACGTGAGATGGCAGCACTAGGCAGCAACAGTTGACAGTCAGCGCAGAAGCGCCGGCGAGTGTCGAATATGATCCGGAGTTTATTTTAGTTCTTCTAATGCATCTTCGCTGTCGCTGTGAGGACAATTAAAAATACAAAAAGTGAAACGTTTGTTTCAGTCGTTCATTGTCTCCGTTATTAATAAATTCATTTTACAGAGTTGAAGTCGACGTGTATTTTATTCGCTTTAAGTGGTTTCACATTGTTTTATATTTATGTGCGGTTATTTTCGGCGGAGACATTATAATGCAGTTTGAGGGGGAAGATGTAAAACGGCGCACTCTTGCTCCATTAGGGATATTTGAAACCCCGAGAGTGCTGTCATAAATTAACCTCCCTAATAATGCTTCTTAAAATATCTATTGTCTAAATATGACATAATAAAGTCATCTCCACATGTCGTATAGAGGCTAGGCTTAGGTATTGTTATAATTCTTCCCAACTACTAATAATACTGGCTCATGGGTGTTTTCAGTTTCACGTAAGGTAAAGCACCCAGAGGTGCTTGACACTGTCCTATTTAGTATATGTCATCTTCAAACTTAACTCATTAACAATGAAAATGACAACTGGGTGGCTACTAATGGGCATTAGCATGTCGAACATTAGTACGTTTACCTTATCTATATAAGTATTAACTTGGAATATAATGTATATTCTTAAAAAGTACAAGCATATATACCGCTTTTATATCGCTTAACTTCAAACTCAGGTAAATCCATTCTGCTGAAAAAAAAAACATCTGAAAACTATTCAACCTTTTTTTAAAATTATTTTAAAGGGAGAACAAACAACCATACGTATTACAGATAGTGTTACAATATAAGTATGTATGTACAGTCAACAACATTATCCACGAGTTACAATATATATTACGTTACATACATATTACGTTGATGAGGATAGGACAGTTATACGTAGTTATAATACAATTTTACTACGCTTAATGATAGTTTAAATGTATCTCTGCTAAATATGGCAATAAAATTTACAAAACAATTCAATGCGGTTAATTTTAAATAAAGACTATGCATATTATTATTCCTACTGTGATATATTAATTGTATAAAGGTTTTGTTTTTATAATACTACTATAATTATAAACGGTAATGTAGTTATTCAAAACCTTAGAGTAGAATGGATTTACCTGAGTTTGAAGTTAACCGACACATCGAGGTACATATGTACCTACATGTTGTCCATATACCGTCGCCTAGTTTCCAACACGAGACTCGGACGGGCCTCATATTTGATAGGTACCTAATGACTTGGATATCCATTATCTGCGATGGCACTTTTCCGGAGTAACGACGTGACGCCGCGAGCTGGCAGGCCGCGGCACGTCGCAGGCTCTAGTACTGCATTTACTTTATTGCTCTGATATTTCACAGGTAGTGCTCTTAACTTCCATAGCTTCCCGCTTTTATAGTTTAGCTCGACGCCTTATGTGGCTCGTGTCTCGTTCGGTAACTGAAATATTCATTTAAGTATTGTATCACATATATATATATACCTATATTTAATTTGTTATAATAAAATTCAATCGATACCGTTTAGTTTTTACTTACTAGCCCTTGATCATCTATTCAATCATGTATAAAATTGATTGCATGTTTTTAGTTTAAACCAACTTATTGGTGCGATGCTGTTACGATTGGATAAATGGGTTTCGTATCAATGTTTATAGACGATACAAAATATGCAATTTACACTCCAACACCCTTGGTGTAAAAAAGACAGCAACAAAGTGAAACAGGATCCACGCTACTAATCCGACAAAAGCGAGCCTTGTATCCTTTCAAATTTATTTATAAGAAAACTCTCGGACAAGTCGTTAATACCTATAAAGTAGGGGCGAGAGTGGCCCGAGCGCGTTTATAACTCACGTACCGAACTTTACTCGCCGACACATAAAATAATAGGTGTAAAAACTAACACGGGAATGTACTCAGTGAGCGAGCGAGCCGGGAGATGGACGGCGCCCTCCAAGAAGACTCGCGGACCGCGCTGCAGTGCTGAGCTGATCTATCCGGCCCACCGCATCTAACAACCATTCTGCAACATAACGTCTCCGAGCACAGCGGCTCCTTATTCCAAAACACAGCTTAATTTGAAACGTTAATCGCTACAATAGGGACGACATAAGAAATATATCTTGCATAAATCATGGTAATGAGCACCTTTCGAGCATTTCGTATCGCCATTAATTCAGATATCACTGCGGAAACAAACGTCGGTTTATCCTACCATCTGTGCGCATGCGCGCGCTGGTAATCGTTAACCCCGGGGTGATATTATTTTGAATATCCATTTCCTTCATCATTATTATACAAAACACCCTTAAGCGGACGCCCTAGAGACTACTTTAGTTTTTATTAGGGCTCCAATTTATTGTTAAGATGTATGACACAAATTTGAATTCGAAACTGATATAATGTAGTGGGCCGCGGGCAAAGGGCACGTGCGCCCGCGCACCTTGCACTCCGATTACTCTTTGAGGCTGTCTGACCGTAGAAATTATGACTATCTTATTGTTTCTCTAAAAATAACCTGTATTCAAATTACTTACTATTAAAAATTGTTAATACTTTTATTTGCAAATTTAATTGTTTTTAATAAACAGACCAAGAGCCACTGTGCCATCGTGGATGACAAACCATTTTGCATTCACAAAAACCTGTTGTCCCTCCAATGACCGAGGTCAATCAGCCTTTGCCTATATTCAAACTATAAATTTCTTTTAATAAGACACAAATAAACGTTGCTTTTGTTTTTGAATCGCGAAAGAAATTTAAATAAAACACTTATCAGATTCGACAGGTGGAATATTTTTTGTTCTACGTTTAGCTCCGCTGTAGGTTACGGATTAGTCGCTCTAATCGATACGGAAGAGGAAATACTTTTATTTGTTTCAAAATGTTTACGAAATAACTATTATTATTCATGACTTTGTTGTCTGGAGGTTCTGGTTGACTTACTACAGCTAATTATTTCTGTTAGGTTTTGGTTGACGAAATTTGTCGATTGTGGATGAATCGGGTTGCATTCTTGTGTAGCAGCTATGTAACGTTGCACCTACTTGTTTTGCGAACTATAATGGTAGGTACTAGCATTTATGTACAGAAAAATATGCGCAATAAATTTCACTTACATTACGAAGATCACTTAGTAAAATTTCCATGATTTAGTTCGGGCGAATAATTGAAAGTAAAATATCTTTTCGCCTATGTAAGTACATATTTTTGTCATATATTTGACGGCGCGCTGTCGAATATTGCACCTACTTTAGTTCCCATCATTAGATTACTTGCCAATGCTTGTAATTTAGCTGTTTGGTCGATTTTAATTAAACGTAATCATGATGTAAATTATCAAAGTAGGTATGTTACGATTCGTTAATCATCAATGTTGCTATATTGTAGGATATCTTGTTGTCTCGTTGAGAGTTGAGAACAAATTGTTTGTGTGATTGCTCAAACGTCAAAATATTGTGGTTGTTGATTCTTTTAAAGTCCAGGGTATCTCTGAAATTATCTTGACATTGACAGTCATGAAAATGTTGTAGGTAGTATTAAAATAGGAGCGGGTTGTCCCCGAATAGGGTAGCAAGATGGCGTCGACCGGTCGGCAGCGGTCATTCTATTGACAGCTGCAGACGGTGGTGCACATTTTCTAACCTATTGGCTCCTAATCCGTTTTTATTGTGTCAATCGTATGTTCTTTTGATTTAAAGTGAATTGGAATAAAATCTGTGATTTGTAAACGTGTAGTACGTGATTTTATTTCCGTGATTACACACTCTTATATCACGATGGGTGATAAGAATGAAAGTGACAATGCCAATACTCGTGACATGTTAATAAATGATGACAAACGTTCCGCTGAGCCTCCTGACGCTTCTTTATCAGAAGTGGGATTACCTGGTGCATCTCAACAGCAGTCTACAGGTCAGAACGAAACATTTTCTCTAAATAATGAGTGCGATCGATGGAAATTTCTTTTTGAAATGCAACAACGGAATTTAGCAGAGCTAATACGTGCTATACAAGAACCACGTGTCACTGAATCAAAAGTTTCGTTGCCTGAATTTAATCCTGATATTCAGGATAGCGACGCACGTGCATGGTGTGAAACAGTGGACTTGTGCTTGCAAGAAAAACCCCTGTCGGGTGGTAACCTTATAATGACTATAAGCAGAGCACTCAAAGGAAGTGCAGCAGCATGGTTAGCACAAGCTAGTTTTCCTGGAATAACGTGGCCCCAGTTGAAGGATCTATTTCTTGCCCGATTTGATTTTGTGGAAACTCCTGCCGCAAATTTATGGCGACTATTCAACGGAAACCCTAAAGAAGGTGAATGCTTGTCCGCTTATACCAGTCGATTTATGAGCGCCTTGTTAGCAAGGTGGAAGACTTTGACAACTGAACAAATCGCGATCGCTGTAACACTAGCTCATGCTGCGAAAATAGAACCGCGACTTCAAAGAGTGGCATTTACCACTGAAATTGAAAACCGCAACAAACTTCAGCAAGAGCTCATGGCTTTTACTTTTAGAAAAAGAGGCCCTCCTAATAAAGACAAGCCAACTTCGTTTGTAGATGCAAAAAGGCCACGTACTGATAGCTCTCGACGATGTTACAACTGTGGAAAGTTGGGGCATGTATCTAGTGAATGTCGAGGGAACAGTAGTCATGACACCAACACCAGCATACGCTCCGAGAGTTCAACTACATCTACAACCCAACTTTCGAAAGGAGACAACGATAACAAGAAGAAGATCACTCCAACCTGCTTCAAATGTGGTGAACAAGGTCACATCGCTTCACACTACCCTAGTAAGGACACTAAGACCAGCGATGCACGGGTCGAGCGACGGGTGGATATCTGCACCATCAAAGCAGCAACTGATCAACTCATGGACGGAACTGGTGAAAAGTTCTCATTTTGTTTTGATTCTGGTGCCGAATGCTCTTTAATAAGGAAAAGCGTTGCCAGTAGAGTCTCTGGAAAACGAATGAATTATGCTGTGAGGTTGATATGTTTAAACTGAAATATGAATTGCAATTTCCAAATTTTGTCCACAGTAACTATTCAAGGTCATTCAGTGGAATTGTTGTTTCATGTGGTACCAGATGTGCATATTACTGATGACATTTTGATAGGTAGGGATCTGCTTTTGTTGGGCTTTTCGGTTGAGATTTTTGCGCACAAACTTGTGGTTAATAAAACAAAAGTGGTATCGGTCTGTAATGTAGGACACAAAGTAAATAACTTTGAAGATATAAACAGCGATGTAATGGGGCATGAAAGAGAACAATTGATTTCGCTGCTCGAAAGTAATTCCAGTTATTTTGTTGAAGGCACGCCAACTGGTAGGGTTACTACGGGTAAATTGGAAATTAAATTGATAGATCCCAATCGTACGGTCCAACGTAGGCCTTATCGGTTAAGCCCGAATGAGAGAACTGTAGTACGTAATCAAATTAAAGAGCTTTTAGAAGCCGGTGTAATACGGGAAAGTAGTTCTCCTTTTGCCAGTCCTATGCTACTCGTGAAAAAGAAAGACGGCAGTGATAGGCTTTGTGTCGACTACAGGGAACTCAACAACAACACGGTCCCTGATAGATATCCTCTGCCATTAATATCAGATCAAATTCAGCGCTTAGTTGGAGCGAATTACTTTACTTCCTTGGATATGGCTAGTGGATATCATCAGATACCGGTACAAGAAGACTCGATTGAGCGTACAGCTTTTGTCACACCTGAAGGTCAATTTGAGTATTTATCTATGCCGTTCGGGTTACGCAACGCGCCTTCTATTTATCAACGAGCTATTAATAAGGCCCTGGGCAATCTAACTGAGTCCTTTGCTGTTGTTTACCTAGATGACGTAATCATTCCATCACGAACTATTGAGGAAGGCCTTGAGCGGTTACAAGTGGTAATTAAGGCTTTGACTGCTGCAGGATTCTCCTTAAATATCAAAAAATGTGCTTTTCTTAAACAGAGAGTCGAATTTTTAGGCTTTGAGGTGTCTGCAGGAGAGATAAGACCAAACCCGCGTAAAATAAGAGCTTTGACTGAACTGGAGCCACCTCAAACTGTTACTCAACTACGTCAATTTATCGGTTTAGCTTCTTACTTCCGGCAATTTGTCCCCGGGTTCTCGCAAAAGGCAGCCCCACTTTATGGTCTTACTTCAGGCAAAGGAAAGATTTATTGGACTCCTGAGCTTGAGAAAATTCGTAAAGAAATAATAGATATTCTTACCAGCAAACCTGTACTTACTATATTCGACCCGGATCTCCCTACAGAATTACACACGGACGCGAGCGCGGAAGGTTATGGTGCCATACTCATGCAAAAAGTTGATGGTAGATTACATGTCGTAGAATATTACAGTCGCCGGACCTCTATGGCTGAGTCCAATTACCATTCCTACGAACTAGAGACACTCGCGATCGTCAACGCTATCAAACATTTTCGTCATTATCTACAGGGGAAAAAGTTTTTGGTAGTTACAGACTGCAACGCGGTCAAAGCATCTAAATCAAAAGTCGATCTCACTCCTCGTGTACATAGGTGGTGGTGTTTTCTACAATCATTCGATTTCGATATCGAATACCGACAAGGCAAACATATGAGCCACGCAGATTTCTTTTCACGTAATCCTTTGCCAACCCGTGAACAGATAGCTAAAGTTGAACAAAAACGAATCAATTTAACGGAAATTTCTGATACATGGTTACAAGCCGAACAGCAGAAAGACGAAGAAATCAAATCTATCATTGCTAAACTCCAAACGAATGAACTCGACAGTAACATAGCTAAAACGTATGAAATTAGGCGTGGGTTGCTATATCGAAAAATTGACAGGAACAATAGGAGTCTTTGGTTGCCCATAGTTCCTCGGGTTTTTCAGTGGGCTATAATAAATCACGTACATGAAAATATCATGCATTTGGGGTGGGAAAAGACCTTAGAAAAAATCTACTGTCACTTTTGGTTTCAAAATATGAACAAATATGTTAGGAAATTTGTGGAAAATTGCATCACTTGTAGGGTTGCAAAGGGTAACTCTGGCAAGGTTCAAGCTGAATTGCACCCCATCCCCAAAGTTACTATCCCATGGCATACCATTCATATGGATGCAACGGGAAAGTTAAGCGGAAAGAAAGATACGAAGGAATACGTTTTCGTGTCAATAGATGCATTCACTAAATTCGTGATTTTATACCACACTCGAAATATTGACGCAACTAGTGCGATTAAAGCATTAAAACACAACGTATCAGCTGCTGATCAGGGTAGATGTTTCTCAGGAAAGGACTTTAGAGACTATTGTAATGCCCATAATGTTGATTTACATCTCATTGCAACTGGTAGTAGCCGTGCAAATGGACAGGTAGAGCGAGTTATGTCTACACTCAAAAATATGTTAACAGCCGTAGAGACGAGTAAGAATAGGTCGTGGCAAGATGCGTTGTCTGATATTCAACTGGCTATTAATTGTACTATAAGTAGGGTAACAAAAGCAAGTCCCTTAGAGCTTTTAATAGGAAAGGTTGCTAGACCTCTAGACATCATGACATTAGAAACAGATGAGACTGAAATTGACTTAAATTCTATAAGAGAACAATCGGCACGAGAAATAGAGGCAAGCGGTTCTTACGAAAAGAACAGATTTGATAAAACTAAAGCTAAAGTTAAAAAGTTTAAAGTTGGTGACTACGTTCTGTTGGAAAACCATGAGCGTAATCAAACGAAGTTAGACTCAAAATTTAAAGGTCCATATTTGATAGTAGAGCTGTTGGATGGGGACAGGTATCTACTGAAGGCTCTTAACTCTAATAGGACATACAAATATGCACATGATCGTGTGCGGGCTATGCCTGAGTGCTATGTTCCTTTAGAGTTAAACGCTGGGTTGGAAATCCCTATTGACCAAGCTGAGACAGAATATGCCGATGACGGCGATGGTGAGTAACACATTACGTTACTATACTTTTGCTTACAATCGCTACTAATGGTTTTCGTGATGCCTGTGTGGCATTGACTCGCCTGTGTGGCTATAACTCGCCTGTGTGGCATTGACTAGCCTGTGTGGCATCGACTCGCCTGTGTGGCATTGATGAGCCTGTGTGGCAGTGACACGCCTTTGTGGCATTGACTGACTTGCCTGTGTGGCACTGACTAATTAGCCTGATAAATGAGTGTATTCTTATTACTTTGTGTGACATCCCGATTCTATATGGCAATCATGACTTTGTGTAGTTTTGACGTGCCTGTATTGCACGAGTGTAACTCAATTTCATTTCTGGCGTATTTTGTTGGTCAGGGTGACCGAGTGGTGCATAGTGTAAAACACTATCTATTCGTTGCAGATGCTGAAGATGAGACAGCGCCAGCACACGAGGACGTGTGAATATGCAGGACGGCCGTGACGGCGCGCTGTCGAATATTGCACCTACTTTAGTTCCCATCATTAGATTACTTGCCAATGCTTGTAATTTAGCTGTTTGGTCGATTTTAATTAAACGTAATCATGATGTAAATTATCAAAGTAGGTATGTTACGATTCGTTAATCATCAATGTTGCTATATTGTAGGATATCTTGTTGTCTCGTTGAGAGTTGAGAACAAATTGTTTGTGTGATTGCTCAAACGTCAAAATATTGTGGTTGTTGATTCTTTTAAAGTCCAGGGTATCTCTGAAATTATCTTGACATTGACAGTCATGAAAATGTTGTAGGTAGTATTAAAATAGGAGCGGGTTGTCCCCGAATAGGGTAGCAAGATGGCGTCGACCGGTCGGCAGCGGTCATTCTATTGACAGCTGCAGACGGTGGTGCACATTTTCTAACCTATTGGCTCCTAATCCGTTTTTATTGTGTCAATCGTATGTTCTTTTGATTTAAAGTGAATTGGAATAAAATCTGTGATTTGTAAACGTGTAGTACGTGATTTTATTTCCGTGATTACACACTCTTATATCACGATGGGTGATAAGAATGAAAGTGACAATGCCAATACTCGTGACATGTTAATAAATGATGACAAACGTTCCGCTGAGCCTCCTGACGCTTCTTTATATTTATACCTATAGAATGTTGCATAAAGCCTACTTGCACCCCTCAGGGTTAGTTAATTAACCCGAGGTTACTCGGTGAAGTCCATACATATGTAACCTAACACTGTGTTAGTTAATTACTTTAAAAAAATAAATATTAATTGGATAAACATACTTACGAAACTTGAAGCAGAAATTAGTGGATTTCTTTTGTTTATCAGTGAATATGAAAAATATCTTAAGTAAATTTATTAATATCCTTAATATATTTACATTGAAACACATGCGATTTGACTGTTAGTGGGCTTATTAGTGAATAGAATGAGTTGAATACCGTTTGAGAAATGCGGCCTAGCCGTAATTGCCGTTGAGTGATCAGTACCTACGTAATGCGTCTCATAGGCCAGGGGCACTAAGTTTAATATTCATCAAGTCTAATCAGCCGCCGGGAGCCCACCCACGTCTGTCGCCGATGCAAATGCTTACCATTTTCACCACCATCAGTGTAGCTATCGTCATACTAATTTAGCTCAGCTTCGGCTACCAATAGACTGTGTGCAATAAATATTTAAGATTAATCCGATTGGGGACTACAGCTCGTTAGAATACTAACGATCACTAAAGAACTGTTCGTGCTGTACGCTTGTAAAACATTTATTATTGTGGGCATGTAGGGAACATTGTTAGTTAATAAAACGAAACAGTAATCTTGATAATTATTGATGCATCAAGGGACATTGGAAATTCTCCATTGGAAATTTAAAAGTGCACACTGAATAATATTTTATTTTAACACACGATTTCACTGACGTTTCTATTCTCACGCACATGACATGTTAGGTAGATTCATGAAAGTTTAATTACAATCTGTGAATAATGTTTTTTATGTCAGAAACGCACATTTAACAAGAAGTTTAGTTATCATATTATTTATTAACAGCAGCATAAAGTAACTATACTAATAGCTAAATTAGACTCGTGATTATTTTGATTTGTCTCGAGTGTAAATTGATTGGTTAAGCTAAGCTAGCTAAGGCACCTATCGAGTTACAAATTGTATATCTAAGATCGATACCGTCGTAATGAAGAGGGCTTAGCATTTAAATACATTTGCATATTAGAATGCGCTCACTCCGACGGACCAGGCTGTGGATTGAGTACCTACATAGCGAAGGCCTTATTCTAGAACGTGCATATCAAATACTAGAATTATACAGACATTTTATTAGATTCGTGCACCCACTTACTCTAACGCACAGCCATGTGGGTTAAAGAAACATTACACTGGTTTTAATATTGAGAACTAGTTTACAGGGTTTCGTAGTACGGCCTAGATCGCAATACTACGACATAACTTACTCGGCACACCATTTTGATTAGACATACGGATTACAGATAGTTGCATTTTGGTTGTGACTCCCATTCTAATTGATATAATGTTAGTAATGATAAATGTTAAGGATATATTTTATATCCGCTCGATTATGAAATAGTAAGTAAACATATGAGTACATTTGTCTCTCTAAGTAAATCAAAAACCAATGGATTGTATTTGGTTCTTACCCATAAAAATTACCAACTTTATAATTTAAGATTGGAAACTACTACTATGACTAATCTTATAGAACAATACGTAAAAGTAACATAGATATAAGATTCTCAAGTTTTTTTAATACAAGTATTAAGTCATAAAAGGTACTGGCGCTAACGCTGGCGGTGTATCCATAGAATATGATTCTTGCCGGCTCGCCAAATTTTTATACAGTTGAGTTTTTATTTGCCTAGGAAAGCCAAACTGACTTCGGTTTTCTGTAGAAATATATTGATCCGCCAAGTAATACATACTTGAAGCAAGAATCTGATGTTTAAACATTTCAGTTATAGCGCCTATTTTGTACAAGGAATAATAGGATAAAGCATTTATACTTAGTCTTATGTTTCTATTGTATGACTTTCCTCTCAACTTGAGGTGAAAAGTTAAAGGAAAACCCAGCAGTTACGACTATATACGAGTCAATAGAAAGCTCATGTATAAACAAACTTGATACATATGTAGAGTTTGGTATGGTATGGAGTTGCGATGAGCGCTCGATAGCGACACCAATTAATATGCAATGTCGTGGCACTCGTAAACTAGTCACGAACATATGCCAATATGTTGGAGTTGCCATAGTTGGCTTGCCATTTGTATAATTTTGTTTGAATTGCATCGTGGGTTGCCATCTATCCTTATATGCATGTTCTAACTGTACTTAATGAGAGACATTAAACACATATTAAACTTACATATACACATGTAGGTCTTTATGCTTTGACACTAAGAAAGATTTATATGTATTTTATTGTGTGCTCTCGATTGTTAAGGGATATACTGATGATAAACTAACTATTGTAAGTCCCACAACATAGTTTTAACGGCAGAGGTATCTCACCTAGATTTGTTTAATGTTTTGTTAAATTGATTGGCATTTAAAAAAAAAATCATGGGCTAAAGAACAGATCTACCTAGTACACTAAGCACAATAATGCTTATATTGTAGCTATTAATAGACGATATACATATTAGACAGGCGCGTATAAATTCTAAAATACATAGATAGGTTTCATAAACCAACAATTTATAGTAAATAATAACAGACTATTTAAATTAATAATCGCGATTTTACTTACCAGGATTCGAACCCAGGACCTCCGGCTTCGTAGGCAGGATCACTATAATATATCAAGTAGTTTTAGAGGCCGTTAGTCTGTGCGAGTGTAGGAAACGTGTCAGACTGAAAATATCTACTTATTTAAAATGCGTATTGTCCAGATCGCGGTATCGGTGTGGTAATGCAGTATCACACATCGCCGCCACACCACCGCCCAGAGGGCTTACCGCGAAAGTAACGAACGATTGTCTCTGTCACTCTAATTACGCCTTAACTGGAGTAAAATAGATTAATGCTGGAAAATTTCGAATTATAAATATTACAAGTTAATATTTCTTTACCTAAAATATTCTAATTAACATAATACATTTCCGTAGTGATTCGGATTTCCTCGTGTACCGCGGCGTAAACGTACGTACTATAAATATTTCTATCGAATCCGAAATCAGTTAATGTCCAAATTAAGGTAGTTTTTGAATCCAATATTTTGTGTTAATTCTTGAATGTAGTGAGACATAACATACTTATTGCGGAGTGCGACTTGTTGAACTTTGATAATTTCCTTTTATCCTTGCTATTGATACGTCTAAACAAACTTAGTAGTTGTTCTTTATTCATTCATTATTGTCGCGCAACGTAATTTAAGCTCTTTTACGTTTCACAGTTTATGAAAAAGGAATCAATTATTTAATATCAGTGCTCCGTACTCAAATGACATATATTAGTTTTCTAAAAAGAAAGGCGTGTTAAATACGATGTCGATGATCGTTGAGCAAGGTTAATTTTCTCGTTCGTGTCCCGTTTTCCCAGGATAATAAACCCCCGATGACCTGCCGCGAACCCGCGCCGACTGTAGCAGGTAGGCTCACTCGCTGACGTTAAAGCTCGCAACGCACAGCATAATAATTAGTCATTAGAAAGTAGGCAGCGAGGGAGTGGGGAGGCGGGAGGGCAGGAGGCGGGGCTCGTCTGTTTCAGCTTATCTGAAATTACATCTTTTATGGGTATCCGCGATTATACCGCGTTGCAGCGCTTGTGGCGCGATACTACGCCTGGAAAACAACTCGGCATTACCATCGGTGTTCTGCTTAATCCCTACTATTGCTTTTTATGAGAATTGCTCCTACTTTCGCTCCTCACTTGTCTCTTTTGCCGCCCATTAAGTTTTCCCATAAGATCAAATGATAAGATACTTCGATTGCTGCGATGGTATCTTTCTTTGTTGCGTTCCAATGAGACCTTTGTTTTGTTGCAATGAATAATGTTATGATATTTTATTGATTCAAGTGCTTAACATATCTTATAGTGTACTTTAACTTCCAATAATTATTTTTATTAATCTGTTAATTCAGCATTTTGGTGCTATATCTAATTTATTTATACACAAATCGTGCTGGGAATTTATTCATCCGGCTGTCGCAGTTTCAGAGAAGACAGTGCCTTGTAGAGCCCAAGATTGTTTGTAACACAAAAGCGCCGCGTACTAACAACAGACAAACATTTCAGTGGAGTTAACTCGAATTCATAATCAAGTAATTTATGTGCACGGCGAATAAATTAGCTTGAGCCCGCCCCATAACTTACCCCAATAAATTGCCCAAAGCGGCCCAACTTCATTTTATCTCCAAATACTAATAAGTACTTGTGCTGCCTACGTTCACTGAGTCGGCTTTATTCACAATTTATTTTTTACCATTCTCACCCCGATATGAGCCTTTTACGAGCTTTGTACGATTACTACCCGATAAGGAGTAGCCAATAAAAACTGTAAACTGTTGTAATTTAAGGAAGAGGTTTACGGAATTGTGGCCAGACTTTGTATTTTTATGTCTACCTCAGAAGCTATAGAGATTTCTTTAAATTAATCGAGTCTTACTATCCTATAAAACCTCTATCATTATAATGATTAACACTCATAATAACTTTAACAATTTGATACGTAGGCGGCGTAAACTGTACGAAATGCAAACTTTCTTTCTGTGCCTAATCGGCAGGATAAGTGTACAAGGTCGAGAAGAAGTCGAGCTCCACGGACGCATTCTAATAATTTATTTATTATTTGTGGCATTCATTAACAGAAGGTTAAAAACTTCTACTTTACATAGGCTGGTCCCTACGCCCTATGATATAACGTTTTACGATTTAAATTGGCGGCACAACAGGAAATATGATAAACGTGAATAGCTATTTAGAACTTTGCCCTGCCTTGTGTGTACGTGTAATAGTGAATAATTTCGCTTAGCAAATGTTTTTAACTTATTACTTTTCACGTTTCCGCTTTATTCACGTATCGGGTAACACCTGCTTTGCATAAGGCGTCATGTCGAGAACCCCAACGTTTAAAGTGTAAATTTTGCCATTAAAACGTATACAAATGTGAATAAGTAGGTGTCTATAAAGTCTGCCGTAGAGTAAATGTGTTTGTGTTTCTGTATTATGTATATGACTTACTTATGCTAAACTTTTGCCTCCTTAAAATGTTCAAACAAATTAAACAATGTAATTCACTAACACTGTAATAATAAAATGAAGAGTATAAAGAATATTACAGTCCTATACGAGTACATATATGCACCTACAATAATTTAAATGTAATAAAGAAGCAAAAATCGTTATAATTAATTATGACGTTTGATAAATTAATAGCAATGAAAATCGGTACGTTTTATACTTCTTACTTTTTTACTGTACTTATCGCGTCAAACTGCGACAGTCAACACAAATTTATATAATTTAAACCCATTTCACCCCAACAAAAATTGTCACGGTGTCCAAATTGTCCAATAAAAGTAACAATAAAATTAACATACGCCAAAGTGAGGTGTCAGGCTGCAGGAAGTATAGTGTAATTTGTAAGCTTTGTGATTAATAAAGTGTACTAAGTGTGACCCGAATAGGGCAGATTAGCGGGCACTTTATCACTTCTATTCCGAGTTAACGTCGCGTGACGGATCTCGTTCCGAACTCATAAAGAGTCCAAAGCAAATAGATAGCGCCGACTTTACGCTAGGCCCTTTTCCACTTGCCAAGTTTAGAACAAGTCGGAGGGTCAACGCGGAGTTTACTGGAGTTTACAATTATTTATAATCAAATTGCCACTCGTGTAATCGAGTTGAAGAGACTTGGGATAACTATGGAGGTTGTAGACTAACATAAAGTTCTTTTGTTTAGAGGATAGACCCGAGAGGGGTATGCTCCAAAAACCAATTTAGTTTGGAATATGTGAGTGTTAAACTTTCAAAAATATCAAACTACATACGATTTTATTATACCTAAATGTATTTACGGACGAAAGACCATGCCGAGTCGGGACCATTTCGTGGCACTCTAGTTTAGTCTGTTAGTTCTAAGTATTTAATTGTGTACGTATGCGTCGAATAAATGTCTCTTCTTCTTTTTTTTTATGTAGACTACGAATAAAAGTAAAATGTAGGATCTAAAAGGCATACCCCTTTTGAGGTTGAAAGATCAGGTCAGGTCGCCTACCTACCAAGTTTACAGGAAAAGCTAAACGAGCCACGATTTTCAAGTAGGTATAAAGAACGACTCAGCAACAAATCGTAAGTCATGTGTAGTATTTGTCGGACACAGTGTAAAACAACCTTCGCAGCTAACGCCTGCGGGCAGATTGATGGAATCGTTGTGTCGTATACGAACAAAATGCTTATAAAATGCCCTTATCAGATCTCCTCGTGACCTTTTGTGAATTACTTAGAACTGGCTACTAAGCAAAATAGTTTGTTGTAAAAACAAAAAGTATTATTGCATAAGACAAATCGTGAAAAATATATAAATTGAAGTTTTGGTAGTGTCTTATTTCTACCCGATTATAACAACTAAATAAGTAAATAAAATAGCATAGGTCATATTCAATGTAATTTATTCGGCCTAATAAGTGTAAATAAACGTAAAATATGTTTATATCACCGCGACAACGCCTTAGCCTTATCTCTAGGAATAAGTCACGTTTTCTCCCCTGTCCCCCCACAACACAGGCTTTCATAGTCTCATGTATATACGGGACAGCAGGCAGTCTCCAATTTACATAACATTTTCTGTCATTTGCTTATCGCTCACATGACAAGTCACGCGCATTCCTTGCGCATGAATAAATTTGACAAATATTAGTTGTTAGACGGCACCTCCTTCTGAGTGAAAAATTCAGGAATCTCAGCGGGTGGCCGCGTGTTACCTACCAACTACCTCTCTCTGATATAAAAGCTGCGGAATACAAAGTGAAATATGATTAACAATATACATTGGATATTTTAAAAGCCAAACCAATGTAAAAACAATTATATAAATCAAGGAAATAAATTGATTATTAAAATAAATATTTGGTAGACTATGTTACATTTTTACTGTAGCTTTAAGTCACCGGACGTACTTCTTCAGGCATGTAGCACTAAGTAAATACTTGGAATTGTAAATAGGTATGTATATTATATTTCGAATATCTACGGTTACATAACTTCATTCAATATTTTAATTCATGCAAAAGCTGCGTTATATATGCATACTGTTAAATGTAATATGTTCTGTATCTTTATGGTACGTATTTATTTATCTTACCTTACTATTTATTTGAATAATCGGTCTGTATTCAAGCGAGGTATTATATGATAATAATTTCACGGTCGAGCGCGTGCACCGGCACCCTCACCCCAGAGTCTCACCTTCCTGGAATGTGTGAAAAATATCTATAATATTGAAATTAGTCCACCAAGTTTACGTGGACAATTAGTGATATTCAAAACATGTATACTTTTATCATTTTGGTCTGATACTCGTATACCTAATGGCCCAATTGGCCGTGTGATGCCGGCTGACTAGAATAGCACCACTCCATCTCCACCCGCGGGTGTAGTAAGAGGCGACAAAGGGAAAAATCCTACGGACGGGCAGCAGCGCCCAAGATGATCCAAGTCATACTTGTGGGAGGCCTATGTCCAGCAGTGGACTGCATACAGCTGAAAGGTGTGTATGTATGTATACCTAATGGGTAGACCATTCTTTTTGTTATTTTTAATTTAATTATTTAGGCCTGGCAACAAGCAGTTTCGAGTAGTCTGATAGGTATAAATGTCACCTTGAGCTAAAATTTTTGTTAAAACTATTACTACTACCGAAAAATAGTAAAAAAAATAGTTTTTAATACTGTGGCACATTAAGTACCTAACTATCAGAATTAATGATAACATTTAAGCTAAATCAACCCCATCGTCTTTTAAACTGATTGATAATCCAAACACGACATGTAGTCAAGTGCAACACGCAAATGCTACGAAGGGGAAATAAATCATAACATCATCAAAAGTTTGGAACAAGTTTTGTTCACCTTACAAAAACATACACAAAACTTTACCTATTACGCTTTTACACTTTTCTAGTTTATTTTATAAAGTATTATCATATGAGGCACTTAATATGTCCTATTCCAATAATACTAATGAAGTAAGTACATATTTTTAGTTTTATTGCATAACATATTTTACGCTCTATAAAAACGCTAGTGCAAAAATAGTACAAAAGCACATTACGAGCATGTGCGTTTTCATACACACGTAAAAAGTAGAGGTGTCGGCATTAATGGACACTTCATAAACTTACAACGTTTAGCAATTACGAGTTAAACGCTCATAAAATTAGTAATTCATAACAGTGTTGTTTTTAGATGGTGTATCAGGTGATGAGTGTAATGTTTAATTTGCTCATAAAGTAAACTGCTGCCACGGTGCATGAGCACCCACCACTATCTGTTATGTTATGATTAATAGCGTGTAATATTAGTAGTTCATAATTATGTTACATTCGAGCAAGTTGGGGTTAAATTGGTTGGAGCGGCATGAACACAGTGAAATGTTATTATGAACAATAAAATAATTGAGTAACGAAGATGCGTAAGGGATGGTATTTTAGGTATACCATAATTCGCAATATTTAATACCTTTTTTTAAACCAGAAAACTATAAAATAATATTAAAAAGTTACATTAAACTAAAACTAATATTCTGCTCATCGAATTGTCCAGCAATTGGCAAATTCTAAAAAAATCTATGAGTAAGGAAACTTACTCTCTCAGTTATCATCGTAACGACTTTGGAGATACTCAGAGCATAAGGGCGCCATTCGATTCCATCGAATGTTGCCCTTGGCATGTTGCTTGGCATCGAGGCCCTTGGTCCGCCAAGGGCCTCGATGCCAAGCGGGATCAAATTCACCATATTGGCTATTTCCTTGGCCGGAACTAAGACCATACCGTATCTTTCAGTCAGTAGCTAATGTAGTAATGTAAGAAGCGTGGTGCAAGAGTAACTGAAAATCGGAGGGTGTCAGGGTGTCAGTGTCATGTTTCGTAATATTTTCTTCTATTGGCCGCGAGCTGTCTGACACGTTCTTTGTTGTAATTTTGGGATAGCTGGTGTTCTATAGTAAATTTGGAGGTCGTCGTCCCAACTCCTTTAGGATTTTGATCACATCAACATTCACCTATCAGCAATCACCTATGAGACTGTTGGAGCTGTGGACTGTAACAAAAATGGTATTGCTACACTTGAAATTGGGCAGACCCATGTCTCCAGGACTGCTTTCTGAGCTGGTTTCTCAATGAGATTGAATTTTAAATATTTTTTTATAGGGCAGTGAAAAAAATAGGGGATAGTTGATGATGTTTTCATTTGTCTTGCATGTTTACGTCATAAGTATGACTATTCAATCACAGCGTGTTTAAATGAGTCGCTTTTGACTTTTTTTTCCATTAATGTGTCAGGTAATTATAACGGGGTGTAATAGTTTGCTCAGAAACAAACTAACAGGCCGCATGCACTCGCCCCCGACGATTTGCTACTAATCATAATGGGTTATGGAGTGGAGTAGGCACGCACCAGCCCTTGTAATCACGCCTTGTTACTGGCAGTTGCGTGTACACGATTTGATTAATTTATTAATCTGCCGATAAAAAACAACGGTTAGCAGGTTTGCAATGTATTGCAGAATGCCAAAAATTAAAGATATTATAAACTCTGCTGGGAGGAATTCAATGAGTTGATTCCTGCTTTAGGCAGCAGGTGCCTGATATTCTTTACAAATAGGTTTATAAACAATATCAATATCTACATTACCGTGTAAAGCGTGTCAGCTCTTTAAAATTATTACATTACTATGTATACACCAACAATAAATATTGCCATTGTGTGATAGAAGCTGTTAATACAGTTTTATTAATTCGCTTTTATATCGAAATATTAGGTTAGATTCATCAATTAACATAATTTGTATAACAATGCCTACCTGCTCAAATTACTTACAATTTAATGGTTCGAGGGTAAAGACTATTTAAATTGATAAATGTCTGAAAACGTCTGGTGATAAGAGCGAACTAGATAATTTATACACTTCCTTTTAGAATGATAATGCTCGGTCTTTGTGTTAATAATATACACTTAAAAAGCGAATAGCTACAAACCTATAATTAACTACAACTTCATGCACCAGTAAATGTAGACATTAATTTCCACACTAGTTTATCTATTTGGGCGCACAACCCGCCTTTATCTGTCATCATTCTCGTCGTCACGATATCTATACAACAGTATTAGTAAAAAAAGTACCACGACAAAATGTGCCGAATGCCTTTCCACACTCGGCCACGATTCGACTACCGTTTAGTTGCCTTTTAAGTCATTTTAGAAACGCGCCCCGAGTGGGTGGAAGGCGACTTTACGTATTGCGCTTACTCGAAATTATTTTAATATGCAAATAAGAAAATGTGAAGGAGAATTGTGTTTCGACGATGTGGGTAAAGTTGGTTACGCAGACGTATTCTTTAAATTAATGGCAAAGCGAGATTAGAGTACCTACTGGTAACTGTTTTACATGGAGCGCGCTACACGCGGGCGCGCTCGTTTGTTCCGAGAAACAGACAAATGAAAGCACATAATTACTAGGCCGCCCGTTCTAAATGCAACAAGGATTAGAATTTACATACGCGCGTTAACAAGATACGCGTATGGCATTTATGACCGTCATATTTAAATCAAAGAATTGTTGAGTATATGTCAAGGCATTTTTCTCACATTTGTTTTATTAAGGTACTGCTGCTAAATAGCCTACGTAATAGAGTTTTTTTAACGCTGCTCCCAATTTAGCGGATGTCTGGCCAGTAGGGCGGCACGGGCACTCCAGTGCTGTCAGTAAGCTGCGAATATGAAGTGATGGATGAACTCCACTGCTGCTTTGCATACAATGGGAAAAATAAAAAGAACTCGGACACGTTGCTATGAACGCTAATTAAAACCGCTATGTCAGTTTTATGTCGTTTTGTAACTTCCCATATCTTGACAAGTTAAATTTCTAGTTTAATTTATTGGACAGTGAACGGATTTGGTTCTAATTTCGGGTTGTATATCTATGTTGGTAATTAAACTTGTACAGTTAACATGCTAATGTTAATGGCAAGAGATGTATTTACCCACGCCTAGAAATAATCTAACCTATTATATGATACTTAAACTTTATTTGGACTTACAAATGCGTAATACATTGTATTAACGCTGTGTTCGTCATTACTGCACCATTTATAGGATATGAAAGTATTACGCAGTGAAACTTAAGTCGGCATGTCTCGTGGTTCCCATTAAGCATTTAAATAGTCCGGGTTGATGGTCAGGACGTATCGTTGCAGTAAATCTGCGCCGAGGCCTGATAGAAGCGTGCGTTAGCGTTTTTCTCGTCAGAAATCGAAGCGTAATTATAGTCAGTGCACCGATTAACATCTGTCGACTATAAAATAAAAGATTATAAGGGTTCAATCATTGTAATCATTCTTATCCGTCGGATGTTCTCAAAGACCTCACTGGAACTCGATCTGGATAATTTTCCCATGATTCGCGAGGAAATCAAACCTATCCTACCCATCTATTAGGCAGTCATATTGTCGGAGGATTTGATATTGTAATGTCCGTAAGCTTTGTTATTTACGGTTAACTAAATTATATACAATTATGTTAATTGAACTTGTATATTAAGTTAGTTACACAAATATTAACTTGTAGCTAATAAAAATATTACCAATTTATAATATAAGCAGACTTTTATTGAAGCTTTTGTAAAACTGATGATCTGATGACAATCAACTGATATTGCATTACAATGTGTATCGTAAATACTCGTTTAGTTACTACCTCGTCATATTAGCTATACCTAATACGTTGTTCATGCAGGCATTTTTAGTGAGGTACTGCGTAGTTATATGTAGGCAATTGGAAATTGGAAAAAAAGCGCAATTTTCCTGGATTCTTACGTTGTTTGAGTACGACGGTACGCTGTGTAGGCACGGAGGAATTACCGTCGGTACATAATGGATTAGAGTGGTATTCGTAGAAGGCTCCCAATCACGTCGGTCAATCGGCTTCAATCGCTGTAATCGCACGGGGTGTTGCGGCAGGACTGTGTGAACGCAAGTGAGCGGCTTCCGATGCTTTTGTAAAAACTGCTCTTGCTAACAGAACAATTATAATATATTAGTAGGTCTTTAATTGTGCCGATATAATTACAGCCGTGGGCCGCGCATACGTGACGATATCCCGGCCGCTCTGCCCACGCCGGCGAGATATTAAGAGGAATATCTCAAGAGAGCCGATCGAATGTTTCGCGATAATGAGCGGCGGCCACGATCGAAGTGTCATTAGGAAGTCGTAACCGCCGATGTGCGCCCTTAAGTAATGTTATTTGTCGGTTGGCACGGAGATTAATGTTCATAATAGCACGCGTTCCCCGGTAATCTTTGTCTCCGGCTCTAACTTGTACACAAATGCTAAGCAAATGCTTTTTCTCTTAATAGACCATGATTGCCTTTATGCGCGTTTAGAGAACATTGAGGTCTTAATTTGTTTTGTTTAATCTTGCTGATAAACAAGTTAGTTCTAAGTGAAAGAAAAGTCTTACGTACTATATTAGTAATACGATTAAACCTAATTGAATAATTGTTTACTATAAAAGCGTACAAAGTTGAATAATAATGTTTTTCTCATGATTACCACATAGTTGTGGAGCATTTGGTTGGAGGTCCGAACGCGAAGGAGAGACATTAGAAGCAATCGGTCGTCGGCGCGGAAAACGAGGTAATTTTCTAATGGTTCAATGAGGTGACAGTTACCCATCGTGGGAAACGAATCGGACGCCACTTGTTACTTTGGTTACCTTAAACGATCAGGTAGATTCTTTGATTGTCGGATCTGTATCATATTATAATTAATATACCTACGCCAAACAGTTACTAACAATGAACATGAATTATATGATTGTGAGGAAAATATTGATTAATTCCACGTTTTATTATGAGGACGCTTATATACGTGATTAAAATGCCTTATTGATACATTGTAATTATAATGACAGCCTCGAATATAGTTAAAATGTATAATTAATACTGCTACTAAAATACAATTATACACATGCAATGTCTTAGTGATAGGTACAGTGTTCAAATGATCATATGTAAAATCTCAACGCCGAAAAACCGATACAAGCATTTTTGAGTAGGTACCTGGCATAGTACTCTAATATTGTTAATGTACACTTCATTATTCAGCCAGGCTGCTTGTGCTTAAGCGTTTCGTTATTAAAACTTTAGTTAGGCTCTTCATTCTGCGAGAGCTACAAATAAAGGGATAAAATTATAAAATTAATCGTGATAGGGCGGCACCTCTCAGTCGCGACATAGGTACTCGTCCAGATAAGGGAAAAGCGTCGCTCGCTTATAAATGACTCTTTATTAAACGTGAAAGGAGCGACGTCGCGCGTCGGCTAATGGGCCGATCATGCGCTCCCATTAACGATTATTTAATATTCAAAAGCGGCCGACGATAAATCACGATGCCCCGCCATACGCTTCTTTGACTACACTCTGCACTTTTGTTCAGACACATCCCTGTACCTCGTTTTGTAAATTTAAATGTTTCCATCCAGAATTATTTTCTGATCGAATTTGGTTAATAATGTTGAATGCCCAATTAAAAGGTTTGCTTGATTTAACTTTTACAGAGATGCATTTGTTACGAGCACAAAAGGGCAATCGGGGTGTACTAGTTGACACTCGCTAGCTAGTGTACGGTGTGTGGCCGTTCGTGATAACCATCGGAATATCTTTCAGAGAATGCAATTTCAATCTTATATGGCAGCCGACGATGCTATAACACTTGTTCCGTCAGATGTCTGCCGCGATAGTGGTCACACGGCCGCTTCTCTCTTTGGCGGAACGATTATTAACGCGACGAATCGCAGAGATCGCCACGTCTCCTGCACTAGTTTTTGCCGCATTGTGCTGTTATCATAAATACACATTAGGTAAGTTTAGTCACAGAGAGACATAGTAAACAAAGAACTGACTTAAAATGAGCTCTAGCTGTCGCGAATGATGTCAGCCAACCCTTTGACGTCATCGTCGCTCATTGCCATAAAGAACAAGTCTCATTTTTTTTGGTCAGGTTTTAAAATTTGTATATTTATTCTTTACTAGCTCTGCCCCGCGGTGTTACCCGCGGTTTATTAGGGACCATCCAGAGTGTCAGCAAACTCCATACCAAATTTTATTAAAATCGCCCCAGCCGTTTAGACGTGAAGAAGTAACAAACATACACACTCACAAACTTTCGCCTTTATAATATTAGTGTAGATTAGTTGATTACCTATTTATTGATACTAGTATTAAGCATAATAGCTAAAGCCAGTTCATACTCTAACTTAATAATGCCTCGAATTATTCACGATTGATACACAGATCCTGCTAACTGCTAAAGTACATTAAGGTTATATGAATGTAAATATTGTAACAATGATGGCATGATAGTTATAAATGGAATAATGCAGTCCAAGTTTATAAGAAAAATTTCAAAATTTGTATATCGAGTATAATCTTCTTGCGTCCATACATCGCCTTGCAGAACCACTTGTTTTTTGCGAACAACTGGCAAAACAATAATTCGTACCCTTGCGCGACTGAACTAATAACAATAAAATAGAAAGGCTCAGGAACGCGGGGCGGCGACTGGTTCAATCAACGCGAGTCAGATTTATTTTTATGAAAATTGGCATAAAATCGGGCGGGTCAGCGGACGCAGTGGCCCCACGAGACCGCACGCCCGACCGTTTACTGCATATCGTTTCCTCGCTAGCGCGGCCTCTTGCCTCGTCGTCGCTCGGAAATATTGCCAGCGGTCATAACTTTTTATATGCAGCGATGACACTGCAGAAAGTGGCGCTTGGGCTGCTTAGAGTGATTCATATACCCCTCGTATCCAGTCCAGACACATTCGTATGTGAATATGTAGGGTTCAGTCTATTTGGTATTTATAAGTTCCGTAAGCCGAAAGATATTAAGCATAACCCATTTAGCATAATGGACCTACTAGCTCAAGAGTTTTAGAGTTTGGATTGTCATGGTCAATTTTGCACGAATATTTTTTTTCGTATATTTCCAAGCTAGATAACTAAACGTATGGCATTAGATCAACGTTAAAAATACGCTCAATTTTATTTCATGTTGATACCTAGGCACTGATTACAACCTTGGTTATATTTTCAATAAAACATATTTATTTGAAAACATTATGATATTAAAAACTTCAGTTGTCACACCCAATATATTTTTGTCACACCAGCAGTCACTCGCTAGCGGCGCCGTCTCGCCTGTCGATGTAGTGTTGATGTGAGCGGGTGTCGCACTCGTAAAGCCGTTCTCTATTATCGTCCACTCCACGGAACCCTTACCTTAGGGTCGTTACAGATTGTTCCAATAATGCATAATATCTGAAATTGCTTATTGACGAGCGATGGCGGTGATGGCTCCCAATGCGTTACGATTGGGGTGTCACTTTGTTAGATTATTAATATTATTATAAAACAACATAATTGTTATAATTATTGTCTTGCTAAACTAAACGTTTATTTTAGTCAACTGTATAATTGAATATTTCAAGTACAATTTAATCGTAGCCCGACCAATAAATTGACTATAGAGTCGTCGGTATCATGATGCAAGGACCTTTTTTAAGTTGATTTTTAGTTTTACCTTGTTTTGTGTAATATCATTTTCAGAACATCATAGAAACGCTAAATTCCTTAATTAATTTATAGTAATCGTAACTTGTATAAGGCATACAATGCATAATATATCATCCGATTAGCTTAGAGTAACTCTACAAACATTCACCCAATACATATTATCAGTGCAGGCATGTACTCTTATAGTGTATGTAATCTTGTAACTAGATAAAAGTTATAAATCGCATACTTTAATCAAAACGCTCTCATGGCACCGGTGCGAGAAACAAAGCACGACATAAAGTTTTACGTGTAACATAAATCTAGAAGTTATTCTCGCGGGATGATAAGGCGATGGGCTCGCGCGAGGTTGCAGCGCTAGGGTTGGACTGACGGATTGCCCTAACTTTGTAAACTACAACCATTTATACGCCTTGGATGTTAACATAACAAATCTTAACCAAATTACATTATGAGTCAGATTCCCATAGATTTCTTGTGACATGATATAGGTATTTCTACGCATTAATATGTGTGCTATTAATAAAAATCTTAATAACACAAAATGATAAAGGTACACAAGGGGTAAAAATAATAAAATACAAAGGCGAACTTATCCCTTTAAGCGATCTCTTCCAGAAAATCTAAATATTGTATAATGTATATCAAAGTTAGAATAACTTTAAAATAAGTAAACTGCAAGTTGTAATTCCACATCAAGAGAAATGATAAACGCAAAAATCTATCATGTTTTCTACCATACGAGTACACTCGCCCATAAACTAACCCCAAACAAAAAAAGTGTCGTATTGCAAGTCGATATATTCAATAAAGCTTACCCACTTTTACTATCTCCCGGCCCGCGGCTAAATCCAACTTTTCAATCTCGGCGGTTATCATTTTACCAAAGCAAAGCAAACCTTCCATAATATTTGCTCGTCTGAGGCGCGTCTTCGAATTTCATATTTATTTGCGGGAACAAACAGGGCCCGGCCCGCACCCACGCTCCGGAACTGATATTATTGTGCATTCCGTATAATATTGTTTGTTATTTGGCACATTCTATGTTTGTCTTCGTCTTTCATATGAAAGGGGAGCTATAGACGTGCAAACAGGCGGGTGAGAAACTTCCTCGCACTTCCACTCAAGTATCGGAAAATGATGCTGCTCTCAAATGGAAATTCTATTTTTTATAAGTTGCCTACCCTATGAGATATATATATCCATGGCTATTTTTTAATTCAATTATGACTCTTATTTAATGCTCCTTATTTAGCCATAGCCCACATTAACAGAAAAAAAGTATATGATATTATTATCTTTCCTTCGTTGCGGCAATTAGTTAATATGACAATAAAGCATACTTTCATGGGGTTGAATTAACCCGATACGATAAGAATCTGTACCCTCGAAATATCAATATGACTAGTTTAATTTACTTGAAATTGTTTAATTTTTTTAGAAATTTGTAACTTTCCTTACCGTTGAACCAGATAACTGGTAGTGAAACTACAAAGCGTTAAATCACTATACGTGATCATAGGAGCGCAAACATTGTACGTTTGGAATATGAAAGAGAGCAATCCATTAAAGGAGACGTGAATGGCGGCGGGAGTCGGAGACGGCTGATAACCCATAATACGCTGATATTTTTGCGTTGCTCATATGTCGGAAGTAATGGCTCGTGCGGAGTTTGGCTTAGTGTTGATATTCGGGGACATTTGGGAGTTACAATCACATAGTTTTTAAAATTTTGTATTAAATCTTAATCACTATTACACTACTACTTTATCAGTATCACACTTTACTCTCACATTCATTTAGAATTTCGTATGATGATATTAATTAATTAAAACATACAAGTGTATGTTAATCTGTGTTCTATATGCAAATAAATGTAGCAAATGTAAATAAAAAATATTACGACTAACATAATCGTAGAACTTTATTTCATGTTTATACTATAGAATAAAGCAGTTATTATTAGTAGAATATTGGAAATATTATACAAATTCGTATTCGTCGTTCTTTAAAAAAGGTATATCCATGATATGCTTTGGCCAATATTGTAAAGCATAATATATTATATTTGGCATATAAAAGGCTCGCTTATCTAAGGGGTTTGACTGGAAACGAACATAAAGGGTGATCCTCTGTGACAAATACCCTGATATACCGAACGACAGTCGTAAGGAAAATATTTTTATAAGATGAAACATTATTATTTTTGGGGGTTGCGAGATCAGAAGTTGCTGTTATGGATTTGGCGGCGAGTTCCCTCGCTAACCCGCCGGCTTGTGGTTTTACTATGGCTTTACGTTTATGGACTGTAAAGCCAAACTGAGCCCATTAACTTACGGAATTATATATAGGCGCGCATTGTACAAATATCGTTTTGTTTCAACACAAATAGCAGACAATCGGAATGACGCGAACCAGAACAGGCGAGCAGGAAACGGTTTAACATTAAAAGTTGTTAATAAAACAAATGAGCGTTAAGCCTAAAATTGGACATGTTCAATACGAGGTCGTTAGCACTATAGGAAATTTATCCTTACGGGTATAACACTGAAATCCGTTCGTTGTATTCTGTGTCATTAAATTTGGTAGTAATTGTGAAACGGAATTGGTCTTTATGCCGGGCGGGTAGAGATGCGTTTGGATTAGTGTGAAGGGTGGCAGCCAATCAAAACATACAAGGAACATATTGATTCCGAGAAGTGTCGCTGTTAACGTGGATGGAGGTTGAAGCTGAATACATTAGGCAGCGGCGTAATGAAGTCTCGTTGCTTGTAAACAAACGGAGCGGGCTTCGGGCGGCGGCGGGGGTGCAGCGCACTAAATCGTACAGTAGGCCATCTCCACAAAATATCATTCAAAGTACGACTAGTAAGTTTCTCAATCGATACACACACACAGTACAAATTATATTATTTTAATCTCAAACTGTAATAAAAAAAATATGATTTTCAATATTGTTATTGTAACCGGAAATAATAAACCAATTAACTAGATCGTTACTATCTATCTATGTCGTTACATAGTACCTGTTTGTAACAATTATAAATTGTAATATATTTCATACACTTAAAAACAAGTAAGTTGAAAGTGACTAAGCCAGTGTCGTAAATATCAGATAAATCTTCTAACAAGTAGTTAAGAGAGCTTTCAGATCTTCCGAATTGATCAACAGTTCGCTCATAAAAAAATACTTATTTGGCAAATAATCATAATTGAACACTCTTGGATGAAACTAAATCACAATTTAATAACACATAACTTACAACCTAAATTTAGTTACAGTACGAGTATATCGTGCGAGCAGCCGTGGTTCGGTAGCGACACGAGCTGGCCTGCTGCGCGCAGTATGCAGCGTGCGAGGAGGAACGCTCGCCCCGGGCGCGCGCGCACCCGCTCGCTACAGGATTTCTATTTCCACTACAACGTCACGTGTTAATTAACTGCTCGCACCTAGGATATTGAGATATCGCCATGCCACTGTTGTTATTAGCTGACGAGGAGCTTTATTGCTTGCCTAACTCTAGTCGCTAGT
Source organism: Grapholita molesta (assembly GCA_022674325.2). Classification (NCBI taxonomy): domain Eukaryota; kingdom Metazoa; phylum Arthropoda; class Insecta; order Lepidoptera; family Tortricidae; genus Grapholita; species Grapholita molesta. The sequence goes on along the minus strand of CP053124.2, from coordinate 11,354,548 downwards.
CACACACCACTCGCAGAACACGCCTCTATTAGATACGTGCATTGTCTAGCTTTATTAAATAGATAGAAGAAACTGCTTTGATGGAAGATGTATCTGCCTATGCAACAATTCGATAGAAATTCATAATAGTGCTTAGGTTATGGGAAAATTGTACGTAATCAAATTTGTATCAGCGTCCGTTAGAGCGGTACTGCGTTGGCCAACCTACCTGCCAAGCGTGGCAATTATGATTATAATTTCCACACCACGATGATGGCCTAGGTATGTCCAGCAGTGGACATCTATAGCAGATAGTACAGTCGCCATTAGATATATTGGAGCGGTCAAGGTGGTCACAAATATGTGAACAAAACCTCTATTACACCTATATTTATTTAGCCCAACAATATTATTTAATTTTGCTATATAACCGTATTCTTTGTAAGTGATGGTGTATTTATGTGCTAATAAATGTATTTCTTTTCTTTCTATTGTCAAGGCTATAAAGTCCATGTTCCGATATTTCTGATGACGACTGTACCTAGAATCAAATAAGTAAAAAGCAAACTTGTTATTATTTAATAATAGTTGGATAAGAGTTTGACGATTGACACTACAACAACAAAAATAAATAATTCATAAAATATAGGTATTATGATTTTTTTCTAAATAGGGAAAATTACTTTTAACCGAAATTCACCTGTCCTGCATGAATAACATAGAGGCTATTAGTATAATAGGACAATGCTATTCAAAACCGCTTTAATGGGTTTGCATCTGCCTTCAAACTTATTGTTTCACGGCTATCATTACAATACCCATTTTTTTACATTCGATTATAGGTTTTTACTGGGAAAATGTCGCTTCTGTATATGGATTTTATTGGCCAAACTAGGTATCAATAGACTACTTTACTAAAGACCGACGTTTACCTATTTTGGGTAGCTAAATTTTCGGATATATAAAACATAAGCACTAACTAAGAAGTAGCATTAACTAACATTCCCATAGCTCTTCAGCTCATCACTCAACAGTCTTCGTTGGGCTCAAAAAGAAAGGTATCCGTCTTGTGTAAGAAAAAAAAATTAATAATAAACGACCTTAAAATTGGTTAGAATTGAAGTTGAGGCACTTGAGTCTGAATAAAAGTATTGTTAATAAATGGTATTACCTATATTAAACCATTCTTGGCACCCGACGCCTTAGGACATCCTAGTAGGTATCAAAAATTTCGTGTTCATAGTATACCTATACCTACGTATGGACATTTTACAAAGTGTTTCATACGTTATCAGAATCCAATTATACTTGACGACCGGTCTGGCCTAGTGAGCAGTGACTCTGCCTATGAAGCCGATGGGCCTGGGTTCGAATCCCAGTCGGGGCATTTAGTTGTTCCTGAGTCATGGGTGTATTTTATGTATTTAAGTGTTTGTATGTATCTATCTATTATATATATCGTCGTGTACAAGTCAAGCTTTACTGAGCTTACCGTAGGACTATAATTATGTCGATTTGTGTAAGATTGTCCCGAAATATTTATTTATTTTATTTATTTATACTAATGATATTAGAAAATGGCACATAGTTACATGGCTGGTGTTTACGTGTTCCAAGCAAATTATTATAGTTTTAGTTCCATTCCAAAAATAAACATGATTATTAAACTGAAGCCGTTAGGAAACCACATAAAGTGAATCCCCAGCTGCCGCACACCGCCGTTTTATGATGAAAGAAGTGATCCTTAGTACTGGCCCACTATATCATGTTTCCTGTTATAACTTCAGTTTTTAATGACCCTTTGTTGTTTAAAAAATACTTACAGCTCTAAATGCGTCTTTCGACAAAACATATAATAAAACTGTGAATAACAAACATTTAACTTTTATTAAATTACAACGACATTATTGTCGTTACCGCGGTTTTTATATTAGGTATTTTTATCGTTGTTAATAATGTTTAAGTAAAGGTTACCTGTTCAGTACCTTCGTAACCGTAGCAGTTTACGTCCAAAACGAGTTTGTAACAATGTAATTACCACTACTCAGGTTAAGTAAATAAGCTATATCAAAATATTTAATATATGTGTGGGCATAAAGGTTTACTAATTATTCACCAAAAAACATTTAGCAAATTCTTAACTCCAGACTACGTATTCCAAAGTTTTATTTGGTCAAATTTTTATTTCGCAACTCAACGGTTTGCATTGATATCTTTTCCCAATTCATGATTTAATAAATTATTGTTTGACAAAATATTACATGGGATTTTTTTATAATGTCAATTATAATTTCGTCAAATGTTTTGATTGGCATACCTTTTTTTAGCAAAATATTGAATGTTTATTCACCTCGGCCAAATCATCTACAACAGCTATGAATCTCCATTTAGTTTTTATTAATGTATCCAACAAAAGGTGCCAAAATAAGCATGCGAAACGGACGTTTTTAGGGTCATAAAAAATAAACATAACCTATCTATCTCTTTCCGGCAGCATTTCGGTTCCGTGAAGGTAGCAGTTCTAACCTAACCTAACCAACCTTTCTGGCAGCATTTCGGTTCTTTGATGGTCGCAGTTCTAACTAAAGCTAACCCACCTTTCTGGCAGCATTTTGGTTCTGTGAGGGTCGCAGTTCTAACCTAACCCACCTTTCTGGCAGTATCTCGGCTTTGTTGAGGGTCGCAGTTCTAACCTAACCTAACCCACCTTAATGGCAGCATCTCGGCTTTGTGAGGGTCGCAGTTCTAACCTAACCTAACCCACCTTTCTGGCGGCATTTCGGTTCTGTGAGGGTCGCAGTTCTAACTAAACCTAACCCACCTTTCTGGCAGCATTTTGGTTCTGTGAGGGTCGCAGTTCTAACCTTACCCACCTTTCTGGCAGTATCTCGGCTTTGTTGAGGGTCGCAGTTTTAACCTAACCTAACCCACCTTAATGGCAGCATCTCGGCTTTGTGAGGATCGCAGTTCTAACCTAACCTAACCCACCTTTCTAGTGGCAGCATTTCCGTTCTGTGAGGGTCGCAGTTCTAACCTAACCTAACCCACCTTAATGGCAGCATCTCGGCTTTGTGAGGGTCGCAGTTCTAACCTAACCTAACCCACCTTTCTGGCGGCAGCATTTCCGTTCTGTGAGGGTCGCAGTTCTAACCTAACCTAACCCACCTTAATGGCAGTATCTCGGCTTTGTGGGGGTCGCAGTTGAAACCTTACCTGACCCACCTTTCTGGCGGCATTTCGGTTCTGTGAGAGTCGCAGTTCTAACCTAACCTAACCCACCTTTCTCTTTTTTACTTAATAATTTTTTGTCATTATGTTATTTGGTTTAGCAAATCATTTGCTAAACAATTATTTACCACATAAAATTTGACGAAATAAAATTTTGCAATATAAAAACGTATCGAAATAAAAAAATACGAAGTAAAATTATGCCAAGAAATTGCTTTGCTAAATAAATCTTGGGCGAAAAGTTGGTTGCCAAATGAAATTTGACCAAACATAATTCGGCAAAAAGGCAGTACACCGGGCATAAATATGACATTAAACTTTTTCATCAAATATTTTTTACTGATACAGTGTGTGATTCTACGCTCTATTTTGTCCAACAGCTTTACGACGACTCCTCGGCTGAGGGCAGCTCGCGCGCGCAAATAAATTCACAATAAACAAATTTATACCAGAGGAATCATTTTGTATCTAGTATCGAGACGCTATAACCCGCCCGTGGTCTTCTCATGGTGCGCCGTATCATGCAAATGGAAAGCCGAGACGAACTGCTCGTAAATTTGGCTATTTGTTCTGTTTACGATAACCGTATGTTTTCCACAATACCATTTTATCGTGTATCATAGGAATGTGAGGAGTTGCGGTGACATAATGCCTAGAATAGTACAATGTAAAGTAAACAATTATTACTACTTAGTTATAAACGGATAAACTCACTTTTATATCGCACTAGGCGACATGTTCAGCTAACCCGAAACATGTCGCCTAGTGCGATATAATTACAGAATTTATCCATTTGTAACTAAGTAGTGGTAACATGGCTCACAACAGTATTAATTATATTAAACAATTATATACCTAATGTCTGTCCCACAACTAAGAACAATATAACAATGGCATCTTATGAGGCTTCGTTGTGGACTGAACATTTTGTCTCCTATAATATTACATACCCTTCAATAATAGCGAGGAGAAAATGATAAATTATTTGAGTTTTATTCTCTGAAACTTTTAGTCCATTCACTTGCACAACCAAGTCAAACATGAAAAATTCTGCCACGGGGCCAAGGTACATTATACTAAAACTGGGGAGAATCACTCATGTGTTACTTATGGCAGTTAATTAGAGGTTAAGACAATTTCACAAATGAATGAAATAACATGTCAGGTACCTAAGTGGACATTGACCAATTGCGATACAACAACTAAATCTCAATGGAACTCGCTAGGTATATGAGAAGCTTAATGATTTCTCTTTATTGGGCTATTCATGTAGTATGCATTTTATAAACAAATCCATCATAATCTCTATAAGTATAAAGATATAGGGATACTAGTATAAGGTAACTCGTACATTAATTGTGTCCTGCTAAACACGATGGGTACAAAGCACCCTCAAAACAATTTGTCATACTTTAGATCATAGGTCATGCAATATCTTTCGGTTCTTAAATGACTTGGAAAATAAAGGGCAAAGTTCATGCTCGAAAAGAACGGGATAGCTTATTCAGAAATGTATTCGACGGTAACTTATTATTTCATATCGATATCAGTAAATCGCGTCACAGACGTGGGACTGAGCTGGAAAAATAATGTCAGACTAAAACTGAATATATTTATGAAGTATACATTTTTAAGCAACCTTTGATTATGTTTACACAGAGATTATAACAAGGCAAGAACAAAAAAACATCGAATCGTAGACTAATTCTTCTGCATTTACAAAATTCATCAAGAACGATTGAAAATAAGAGAATCAATTTCCGGAAAATGTAATTAACTCTACCGTAGTTATCCATTATTTTAGTGCCGCTCGAAATATTAGCCTGAGGCAAAATTAATGCAGTGGAATGAAAATCACGACGTGTTATCGAGAATTAGTCATTCTGGCAGCGAGTCAAAGAGATTTCCATCAAATTACAACTATGTCTGATTTCGCCTATTGTTTTAAAAATAATTGCTAACACCGCGAATGTGCTGCGGGCCGGGAACCGCACATTCGCGCTGTTGCACGCCCGGCATTAAATATTTTCATTTTAAGCAATTTATTGAGATTAAGATCACGTTGAAATATATTGTGTTGTTAAAATTCCGGTAGAGGTGGCGGGTTGATGCTGACTTTTGGCACAGGGAGAATGTATAATATGCGACAAGTTTATAGTCTTCATATGTGACACATAATTGATTAGTAAGGCAGCTGTTGTGAGCGTTACCACTTAGCATACTTCCAGAAAATTTAAATTACCTACCTACCTTGAGCAACAATTAAACAAAATCATGTGCTCTGTGGTAAAAAATAAAGAATAAATTATCTGAGAGAAAACTATTCTGATTCAATTATCCGGAATCTGTTTCATTATTTATTATAATGCATTGTTTTTAGCAAGGAAGTATAGATACCGGCGGCGGGCAGTTTAGGTCAATCAGTATGGGCAAGTCTAAAACTAGAATACATACGAAAATCTGTTCTTAGGAACAATGGCTGTCACCTATTATTTTTTGTCACTAATCCTATACGAGTATAATTAAATCTATTAAGAAAAAAAAACAAGATCGAAATAAAACTATAAACTCCTTAAGACCTATATATTAGACGGTTAATGAATATCCAAATTGAAATAAAGTACATTTTATGCTTCAGTATTTCAGGGTTGAGTTCCCGAACTCAGTTTAAGTTATTCTATCTACATATATATAAATAGGATTCCTAAGTAGGTACATGTCTTGATCGGTTTTATTAAGACTTGCTTACACTGACCGACCTAAATGTGGCATACTGAATGCCTAAATAGGTTAAAACAGCTTCAGAAGACAATCGGTTCGCATTGGTGAATTTTAATAAAAGCTTGTAAAAACTTTCCGTATCCTTTGTTCACGGTTCATAAACCTGCTCTGATTATTGTTTGTATGGCAAAACTACTTATTCCTACATATTGTTTCTGCAAAACAAAGTCCGTTTATTACAATAGGTTATTGATTTTCATTCGAAAACTGAAAAGTAATAAAATGAAACATTGGACATATTAGGTACCGTAAACTTTGATAGACTCTTCTTCTATTCATTACTATAATATAGTACAGATATCTTTATATTTTTTTAATGAAAAAATATGTTAGACTAATATACCTAATGTATTAATAGATTCGAACAATGTAGACCAAGATTTTTTTATATCCATTGTAACAATATACCTAATGATTTATCCTTAGGTATATTGTTATTCTAAACATATTTACATAACTGTAAAAGTAACTACTCGTACTGTTATGGTATCTAAATATAATAATATAATGATGAGAATTGCACACAACATTACAACAGCAAAGAATTTTTAATAAACTTCCAATTTATGAAATATCAAGGATCAGTGTTTTCTGTCATTAAATTAATATGCATTAATATGTCTTTAATGACCACTTGAATTCAGATTTATGATGGCAGACAGTGGAGGAAGTCATGAAGGAAACTCTTGTACTTATTACGAGCGTGCAGCTAATAAACACATCTTAATTTCTCTTCGCTAGTGAGCTATTAAAATAAAGTTTTAAAATATGGAACGCCAGATTTTATTTACGTTCTTACAATTTATGGTGTATGGATGCAGAGCGGGCGGCGCGAGCGCTGCAGCGCGTCGCGGGCGCACCGCTCGACGCGCGTATGACAGAGCGCTGACGGTTATATTTTCCAGACGATTTATTACATTATAAGAACGGTGCCTGTCGTTAATACGCTCTCAAATGCATAAATAGTAGTGATTTTATTTTGATGTCTTACAAGACAACCGACGACATGTTTAATTGTTAAGAAGTGTTTCTTAAAAGCTCGCATCATGTATCTATTCTTAGTCAAAATATTTACGTATGATATTAATTTATTTAGTCATTATTGAGAGGCAGCAGGGCATGTGTTACTAAAGCGTTAAACGATGGTAGGTTTTTTTGAGTAGGGATGAGGATGGGTATAAGTTTTAATTAAAGTGTCGCGCGGTACGTGAAGAACGTACAAATCAGACGCTTCATTGCGCATTATTTCGCCGACAATTACGACACCTCATTGTTTTGAGTTTTTCCGACGCCGCTAAATCAGTCTCTTAATTGTAATAATATCGTTTTAGTGGCCGTCGAAAGTCGTTACACGAGTACGAGAACAAAAGCCGAATTTCGTGTTGAAATCGGGAAATATTGTAATGTTGGGGTCGTTTACATAATTATTTTACTTGACGCGTTCTGCCAAAACGAGGTCATTGGTTTACCCGTGGATATGTTTGAATACAAAGTATCTCACATTTAATGAGTGTTTTGCACCTTTATTTGTCAAACGAAGGTGTTACAGATGTTCACCCATATCCAAGAATAGAGGTGAGATAGATCAGAAATCATAGCGGGGCTCGTAAACGGCGCTAGCGGGGCGCAGGCGGCATATTTCATATCGCGTAATGGAGAATTTACAGGCTGTCGGGACGGAATGACTCCCAGAGGCGGCCGCGGCTGCACGCACTAGGGGAAAAACTGCGCTACTTAAACTTGTGTCTTCTTTCTGGGTTTCTAATTTAACTTGTATTGTAAACATGGTTGTACATTGTCTTTCACAGATTTAGACACGGATGTGAGATAAAAAATAGAAAAACTGGCAACTCACTCAAGCGTTTAGTAGCCGAATAAACAGGACTACATTATAGATATTCATTGGATATCTAGTCAATGTTTTTAAGGGCATTCCATTAGAAACGTTGGCGACGGTTTTGTTTAGTACATTCAAAAATAATCAGATTTTACAATTTCGATATAATAATAACGAATTCATTCAAAATGTGTCCATGCAATGAAATCTCACTGAAAATAGTTGACACGTTCCGTAGTAAAAAAATACAGACTCACACAAGGTACTTAGATTCCCCACAGAGGGAATCTACCTTGTTTAATATATGAACAGGCAAATCGAAAATATCAGTAGGTATCAGTAAAAATAGAACAAAAAAAAATATACGCTTTGAATTGAGAACCTCCCCCGTTGTTTTCCCCGGTTAAAATGACGAATCATGCCATGTTTTGGAGTGACCTATACTAGCGTAAGAAAAAATATTATGACACAAGACAACGCCTTCGCCAAAAACTTTATTGTTTTAAGTACGAAACATTTAGCATTAAATAAGCATGACCTAAACAGACAGAGGCGAGTAGCGGTGCTTTCCTTCGCAGGCGCGCGTCCAGCCGAGTGGCCAGCATTATTATTGATGCCCTCAGAAAGTACATTTATAACAATATCACGGCGGCCGCGCCCGCCCCAGGAAAATGATTTTCCCATTTCCCGAAGATTGCAGGTGTATTATATTTCATGATCGTTATTTATGGTGAGATTTTTATTACGAATGCGTGCAATGTCTCTATCCTCTTTTTTATTGATACTGTATTATTTGTTGGATTTCAGATTATTTTGTGACAAATAGGTCGGGCGTATTTATTGGCCATTTTTCCTGGCATTTGTGTTCTGGGATAAGAAATAAGATATTGTTATTGGTTTTTCTTAGGCCAACGTTGATTTATTAAGGACATGAAAGAAGTTAAAGGTTTCCTTAATAACTCACTTTGGATAGGATCAAGATCAGAACATATGTAACATTGACAGATGACATACGAGTATACAAAAAAGTTAGACCACGAAAAACCGGATGCAACAGTGCTTAAATTTTTGTTGTACGATTATTAATAAGCGCAGGTAATTTCATCGCATTAGTCGCTACAATTGAATACTGAACTTTACTACACAGGCACGCGAAAATATAAGGGTTCCTGGTAATTGATTCTAGATAGAAAACCGGCCAAGGGCATGTCGGGCCATGCTCAGTGTAGGTAGTTTTTGATTGGTAACTCAACAGATTTAAAAATCTTTATTAAGTTTCTTCTTAGTATTTATATTACGCAGAAACGTCTTCTAGCGAATGTCTCCGACATTTAAATTGAAAGAAAATTTCGCTAGTAGAAGTTACTGCATAATATAATAAAAAAAAATTAGAAAGAAATTCTCAATGAAAACTGAGACTTCGATGCCGTTAAGTGTTCAATACGCTTGCGGTAGATGTGTTTACATGTCACCCATGATGACGTATACCACGAGGGATAAATAGAAAAAAATGACAAGTCTAAGCGGTACTCGTATGACACAATTAGTGCACTAGGCTAGTGATCCAGTGGTTGTGGGTTAGAGTCCCACTGCGTCAAAAAATTTCTATTTCTTTTTAATGTAAGTACCTATTTATATTTTATTTAACTACCAGAGCGATTAATACATAAAATTTATCAAAAAATGTTTTAGATTATTTTTCAAATACCAATCTAAAGACAGCTCACACTTTAAGGGCTGAACCGAAAAAAAATTACCCCTAAAGTTGTGCCCTAAAAAATATGTTTATTTTTTATTTTACCACTTTGTCCGCATGCTTGAATTAGATATTCACACCAAATTACAGTTTTCTAGGACTAACGGTCACTGAGCATAGCCGGGGACAGCCAGATATTATAAGGGTTAAGGGTTTTTGGTATGCGAATCTCTAAGTTGAATACGGAACCCTAAAAAAGAGGCAAACCGGTGTCATTGAGATATTCATGAATTATATTATTTATAGTCAGCTAGTATCTGACCCCGCAAACTTCCAGCGGCTATAGAAATTTATAACAATAGAATTTCTTCTTAGTACTTGCCTACTTTCTACGTACAATTGTTTGGCTGTGCCGCCTGGGCGTTGATTTAAGTCAGTCAGTCAGTTAGCGACTTTTAATAATAAGGTACCAAGTGTTGGCAATATACGGTCTTGTGAAATCTGCTGAAGAAGTTGGGATTAGTCTTGACAAAACTACTTCAAGTACAAGGACTAAGGACGGCATTAATATTTTGGTTGACATATAAAAGGTGAACTAAGTTTTACTCTACACAGTCCATACCTTGTACCTACTTAACGTTTTTGCGCTTTATTTATAACCCATTTCTGTATTACCATAAGTACCCGGAATAAAATTCCATTCTAGTTTGCATTCATTTCAAACACGTAACGTGATAAAGATGCAAAGTTTTTTGTAGCTATATTATTCTGTTTTTTACAAAAGTAGGATATAAGTACTTATAATTGTATAATTTTTGCAAACATTGAAGTATTCCCTAAGGACGGATATATCCATCAAACGCGGACCCCCACTGAAAACTCGAAGTCCGAGGCGTTACGAGGCTCGCGGGAGTCCGGCCGTCGCTCAACTCTGTCTATAACCAATAATCGTAAATAAAAGCACCACCCCGCTCTGTCTTTTGGACGGCCTCATATGATGCGTATTGCGTATGGTGGACGCGGTTATCGATGAGATGATATCGAGATATGGCGTTAGGCTTCTTCTAATGAGTGGCATCAAAAATTCCGATATTGTTTCGTAATCACTTAGATTTTCGATTGCGTCTATTATAGCCCGCCAGCCCGGTATATATGGCCCTAGTGAAAAAGGGTACAAGTCAAATTAGCACGGCGAAAAAGGGTACTAGTGCCGTATATATTTTATAGGACTCGTGGCCTTTTTTACTGAGCCAATTTGACTTATACCCTTTGTCCAGCCCGGTATATATGGCCCTAGTGAAAAATGGTACAAGTCAAATTAGCACGGCGAAAAAGGGTACTAGTGCCGTATATATTTTATAGGACTCGTGGCCTTTTTTACTGAGCCAATTTGACTTATACCCTTTGTCACTAGGGTCACACATATATTTTTAAGGTAGGCGTGTGGTGCTGGTTGAGAGTAACACCACTTCGGCTCCTCCCGCAGATGTCGTAAGAGGTGACACAGGGAAAAATCCGACGGATGGGCAGAAGAGTCCGTGTAATCAACAGCTACTGCGGTCTCCAACCCGCCAGCCAAGCGTGGCGACTATGGCAACTAAACAAAACAAAATGATATAAGTCATACTTGGGGGAGGTCTATGTCCAGCAGTGGACGGCTGAAATGGTGATAATGATGATGTATTAAGGTGGTCCTTTGTACATAAAGTTGATTACATGTTATTCTAAAAATGATTTGAGTTGTTTTGTTGAATAGCTTGACGGCGGTGAATAGTGAATCCTGACTCTGCTTAAAAATGGGTAACACAGCTTACCCGAAACATGTCGCCTAGTGCGACATAAGTAGATGTGAGTTCATCCGTTGTAACTGAGTAGAGCTGTAAGTTATAAGGAAAACAAAAAATATATCGCAAAGAAGCCGCAATTTCATAGTATGGTTAAACGACGTTAATGTCCCGATGTAACTGTGTGTCAATGGCTCCCCACACGGCTCTTGAATTCAAATTCACGCGTCATTGAATTCCATTTTTTGTTTACCGCGCGAGTGCCGCATACGCTCAAAGTGACGAGTACCTCTAATGCTTCATTGACCGAATAACTGTGTGATACAGTTTCAAAATTACCATAGAAAGTGACACATCTTTACTATTTCGATCCCGTCCGTTTAGTAAATGAGGTGTTAGATGAAGAATTAAACAGAGGCAAAATAAATCAATGTAATTATATATTTACCTAAACGTGTAAATGTTAACCATTTAAGGTAAATTGCATACCTATATCATCAATTTCCACACGTTGTCTCGGCATTTTGCTATGACTCATGGGAGCCTAGGCTCCGCTTCGCAACTAATCCCAGGCATTGGTGTAGGCACAAGTTTTACGAAAGTGAGTGCCTTCCAACCTAAAGGGTGAACTAGGCCTTACTGGAATCATTCCGGTTTCCACACGCTATTTTTCTTCACCGAAAGGTGACTGGTACCTACATATTAAATGATATTTAGTACATAAATTTCGTGTAACTCATTGGTACGAGCCGGGGTTTGAAACTGCGATCTCCGGATTGCAAATCGCAGGCTCTTACCGCTAGGCTACGAGCGCTCTGCAATTACTAACTAGTAACTAAGTACAATAATATATTCAGTACTTGGGCATTGAATAGCAATAGTATATTTACATTTTTTTTAAATAAAGATTAATTTCCTTATAATGTAGCTCGACAAGAGCAGTAATGAATCAATAGTCCTAACACAACGAAATACCTCACTGTGATCGGTCGACAATCGTTTATTTTTACGTGAAGCCCGCAATCCCGTGCATCTCTCCCTATTAAATTTTGTTTGCATTTATTTTAAAGGTGCGACGCTCGGAGAGACGTGGTATGTGAAAAATTACACCTCAGTCCAATATTTATGGGTGATATTCGGCAGCGGTTCCTTTGTGAGATGAGGGTGTATAAATAACGCTCTTATCGCGTGGGACCTAACCCTTAAGTCGGATTTCATTTTAATTATTAATTGACAATTAGTTTCAACATCAAAAAACACTTACAATCATATACATTTTTTGTTTACCAAAGTCTAAAAACGCTACTTAAAACATTTTAATGTCCAAAGTACTTGTCGTATCATATTTTTAGAAAGCCATAATTAACGACCGAAAGCAAGGTAGTGTAGTTATTTTTAACTACGAGTATAATCGCGGAGTATGAACATAAATTATTTCTAAATTTAGGTATGGTTGTTTTGCATACAGACAGGCCGTCTGCACATGCGTGCGACATCAATCTCAATTCTGGAATATTTTTCCGTCTGTGCGGGGCGGCAGCGGCGAGGCGGCGGCACGCAGCGCGCAATGCAGCGGTTTGCACTCGCTGTACGCGTGTTGCTTGCACATTCACTTAGGTACTAAGTATTTATTTGAATGCGCTGAACGGAAGATTAAGGTCGTTACAATTCGTGGTTGATTACTGGGTGCTAAACTGTTACTTATTGACAATCTTATTGTCGGTTACCAAGTTTAGCGCACCTGCATGTTTTATAACGTCATTGTGTATAAGTGGAGTGCCGCTGGCCTAAATACCACTCCGACGGTGAGAAGTCAAATAAAAATGAGGACGTTTTACGAAAATGTGTGATCACATTAACAATGACATTTTATTTAAGTTCATACTTAAGTATGATCACGTCTTTTACCTGCAGTCAAGTCGTCGACAGCTACTTGTGTCTTCAATAATTATAAGGGCGCTAAAAGTGTAAATGTATACAGTTAATCGTTTTGATTCAAATTGTGCCATTAAATGATAGATAGATAGATAAATAGATTGATGATTCGTTTATTTGAATATTGCAATACTACATAATATCACAAAGAAAAAAGTATAGGAAACAATAAAATAACACAGATAATAAGTAATTGAGAAAACGAAAACACAAAGAAAAAACAAATGGCAAAAGAAGGGTTATTTTGTAGTTACGAGACGATGATTAAAGTACTATGTATGCATGTACAGTCAGCGTCATATAGTTGGTAGCATCCAAAGTAACCATACAAATTCTAAGGTGTACCGAACTATTTGGCTAATTTGAATGCTGCCAACTATATGACACTTACTGTACATAAGATGTATCCATAGTTCAGGAACAACTACAAGTCATAGGCACACAAATAAATGCTCTTTTATTAGCACAATATCCACGGAACCAGACGCGTTACCAGAATGCATTCCGCGAAATGTGTTGTCATACTTATTGTAAGTTTTTTCTTGTGGGTGTCGAAAACGGGGTCGGAGAGGGAACATGCGATTCAAGCACCTACTTTCCGAAGGAGCACAAGGCATAAGCATACAGCCACAGCGGGTATGTTTCACTAAAATACGGTACTTCTTCATTGAGTAATTTGTCACTTCATCTAACTCAAAATCTCGAAATAAGAATGTTGCAAACAAAGATGTGCTAAGTTAATTATATCCATAGAGATGGTAAGCAGATACAGTTTGCTAAGTTTTATGTATATAGCCCATAGATTCTTCTTCTACTTCTTCTTTGCCTTATCCCTTCATTTGGGGTCAGCTCTCGTCGTCCTTAGGCGCCAGGATAACCTATCCTGGGTTGTCTCTGTGTTCAGCTGTGCCTATTCCAGATCTTTGGCTACGGTTGTCCACCACTTGGCTTGCGGGCGCCCCTTTCCTCTTCTCTCTTTCGGGATAGCCAAGGCCTTTTTGACAATAGATTGATAATCATAATATGAATTCTGCCAGTAACGAAGAATATTGGAAACAATAAGCAATTTATCTACACTAATATTATAAAGGCGAAAGTTTGGTTGTGAGTGTGTATGTTTATTACTTCTTCACGTCTAAACGGCTGGAGCGATTTTAATAAAATTTGGTATGGAGTTAGCTGACACCCTGGATTAACACATAGGTTATGTTTTACTGCAGGAAAATAACCGCGGGTAACACCGCGGGGGGCAGCTAGTTGTACATAAAACAAAAAACTAAATTAAATCAACCTATAAATATTACTAACATAAAAAATAAAGATATTGGATATTAAATCATTTGCAACTTGTGTGACTTTTTTACTAATGTATCAATACAATATAACATTATTGTATTTTACTTCATTTTATTTAGGTTTATTTTTAGATAATAATAATATTCATGTCATGTGCATTACTGAACACTGGCTCAAACATGGTCATATGATGTTTGACTTTGTCAACTTTAAATTAGGCAGTTCTTTCTCAAGAAAATCTGCCATTCATGGTGGATCCCTTATAATTGTTAAAAACTGTATGAAATGTAAAGAGCGGACGGATGTTGTCAAATGTTCCATAGAAAGAATTGTAGAACTTGCATGTGTAGAATTGGAAAGTTATATAGTTATCTGTGTGTATAGGCCACCATCAGCTGATTTCGGCACATTTGAAAGTACCATGGAAAATGTACTGAAATTAGTGTCTAGGAGCCAAAAACATGTTATAGTCTGTGGAGATTTTAATGTTAACTTGCTTGAATCGTCTAGTAACACTGTCAAATTGCTATGTTTGTTTAAATCTTTTAATTTATTCAATTTATTTTTTGAACCTACCCGGGTAGGAGCCACCAGTGCGACATGTCTGGATAATATTTTTGCAATTGCGAATGTTTAGATAAGCAAATTTTTAATTGTTTTAATTCGGATCATAGTGGTCAAAGGGCATCATTTATAAGCCTTGGACAGAGAACTCCACAAACAATAACATTTAGACCCATTACTGGTTATCGTTTGGAATTATTCAAAAACGAAATTCAAAAAAGTCTGTCTTCATTGCCCTATTCTCATTTTACGAATCAAATAGTATGTATAAAGACCTGTTTGGTGTAATTCTTCATAGTTTTAATAAAAATTTCAAATTGAGGACTATTAGTGGGTCGAAAGTAACAACGAAAGCAAAGTTTAGTGAATGGGCTACTGTGGGCATTCACAGAAGTAGAAAGAGGCTTTACGAACTTTATGGGGAGAGGGAGCTCAACAGGAATGCTGGTTTTCTGGACTATGTTAGGAACTACTCCAAGATCTTCAAGAATGTGTGTTTAACTGCTAAGGCAAACTTTATTAATTCTAAACTCAAAGTGTCGGACAATAAAGTAAAAACAGTTTGGAATATTATTAACAGAGAAGCCGGTAAATGTAAATCACGCATTACTCAAGTGAACATTGTCTCAGATACTCAACAGGTAGTGTCAAATACCGATGTTGCCTCGGCATTTGAAGATTACTTTTCCAACGTGGCTCTAAATACAACACAGTGCCTACAATCATCATCGCCTCAAGCACATTCCTTACTTTGCGCTAATATTAAGAAATGTAAAAATATGTTTGAATTTGAATTTGTAGACTCAGAAAAAATTGTAAAGACATTCAAGTCACTCAACTTAAAGAAGACAGAAGACTTGTGGGGAACGTCAGTGGCGGTCATTAGTCATATTATAGAAGTTATAGCGCCTTATTTAGCTTTAATTTACAATAATTCCGTTTCAGAAGGCGTCTTTCCAGATCTTATGAAATGTAGTAAAGTCATTCCTCTTTTTAAGTCGGGTGAATCGAGTGATCTAACTAATTACCGTCCGATTTCAATACTCCCTGTACTAAGTAAAGTTTATGAAAAGTTAATGTTAAATAGTCTGCTGAGTCACTTTAACAGACAAAGATTACTTACAAGTAATCAGTTCAGGTTTACAAAGGGACGTTCCACAACCGATGCTGCTTCGGTGCTTATTCAACACATTTACAGTATTTGGGAAAATTCTTGTGATGCCATTGGAATATTTTGTGATCTTTCTAAAGCTTTTGATTGTGTAGATCATGGAACTCTCATTCTGAAACTAGAACATTATGGCCTATCAGAAAATGCCTTAAACCTCATGTCCTCATATCTTAGCAATAGAAACCAAACAGTCGTTGTAAATAACACCCAGTCTAGAGGAGCCTTAGTAAAATTAGGAGTACCACAGGGTTCTATATTAGGCCCGTTCCTGTTTTTGGTTTATATAAATGATTTACCTTGTATAGTAGAAAACCGTTGTGATATAGTTTTATTTGCCGATGATACATCATTAATTTTCAAGGTTGACCGGCAATCTACAGATTTTAATGTAATTAATAACACACTAGCTGATGTTCTCAACTGGTTTACTACTAACAATCTGTTGCTTAATGCTAAGAAAACAAAATGTGTTAGATTTGCTTTGCCGAATGTTACACCGGTGGATACTAGAATACTTTTAAATAATGAATGCTTAGAGATAGTAGATAAAACATTGTTCCTTGGTTTAACATTGGACAAAAGTCTACAGTGGAGTCCTCATATAACAAAACTCGCACATAGATTAAGTTCGGCCGCTTTCGCCGTTAGGAGAATTAGGCAACTGTCGAATATTGAGACAGCTCGATTAGTTTATCATAGTTATTTCCATAGTGTAATGTCATATGGTATTCTGGTTTGGGGCAAAGCAGCTGACATACAGACTATATTTGTATTACAAAAAGAGCCATTCGTTTTATGTATAACTTAAGAGCAGGTGCATCTGTTAGAAAACTTTTAAAGAAATTAATATATTAACTGTAGCTTGTCAATATATATATGAAAATATTATGTACGTTATTAAAACCTTCAGTTGTTTACCAAAAATTGTGACATCCATACCTATAACACTAGAAATAAGAATAAGCTTGCTATTAGAAAGTGTCGTGTGCGTAAAGTGTATAAATCATTTTTGGGCAATGTATTCATTTATATAACAAGTTACCTGATGATGCCTTAAAATTACCCTTCCCAATACTTAAGAATTACTTAAAAAAGTCTTTGATGTCTAAGGGCTATTACAGAGTAGAGGATTATTTGACAGACAAACATGCATGGCCCAAACCAGAAACTAACAAAACCGCCTAGCAATTAATTCAACAATTCTATGTACTTCCATATAATGTAAATGACACAGTTCAGATAAGAAAGCATATTAAAGTATGTCTATTTTGTGAAGTCGAATTTATTTATACATTATTATTTTTACTTTTATATTTTAATATTTTCTTATCTTGTAATAAACTGTTTGATATGTTTTCTTATCGGACTACGCATAATTATGTAAGTACCTACTTTAAGATTTGATGTATCACTGTATTGAAAAAAATAAGTCCCGTCATAGTTTCTTGTCGGTATCTTTTCGGGTCAGAGGTGTAGGGTTTGAACCGGTATAGATTTTTGACGTTCATAAGTGCATGTAATGTGCCTAAATTGAAAAATAAAGATCTTTTATCTTATTTTTTTTTTTATTAACTAGAATTAATAATATTTAGATAAAAATATTTTATTTCACGAAAGACAATTATTTACGTTGCAAGTTAGCATTATTTCCATTAATGTAAAACGCCAGCGCTTATAACATGGAGGTCAGGAACGGATTCCCTTCAGGGACAGAGGGTAAAATGATTGACGGCATCAAGAAAATTCATTTTGAGGCTTGTCGAGGAGCTGTCGATAACGCATCGGTAGGTACCTCTGCGGCTCGATTGCCCCGTGAAGTGCGATTGTGTTGTGGCTCTCCTCTCACAGCTCATTTCGTTCATTTTCCACCATTATGTCCGATTTTCCGAATGATCGGTAATTTGAGTGGCGTTTATCGAGATGTGCAATTGAGTTATTGTTACAGGTTTAGATTCAATTACGCTGAATAGAACTGTTTAGGTGTGTTTGAGGTACTTGTAATTTTGGTTTGATTAACAATTTCCATTGTTTTTTTTAGAGTTAGAGAGAGAGAGAGAGAGAGTGCGTTTCGTACGAATTATGCATTTCGTGCTGTTGAATTATTTGAATTAGGTGTAGCATTCTAAATTTTAATTGAAAAATCGGATAAATGTTAAAACTGTAACAATTTTGGTAGCCTATAATGGCACCGTATAACATTGGGATCCGATAAGTCTATCAGATGAAGCTGTACGACGGTTTTGGTTGGTTTGGTATATTCTGGATAATACTCGTATGTACATTACTATATTGTTTAGGTACAGTTGGTTAACCATGTATAGTTAGCGAAAATGCTACATGTTAGGCGTAGGTACTTGTAAATATGCTCAAACAATCGTTTAATATCAAAGTAAACAAACCTGCCGGACTGCAAACAAATCTTAATACGACCTTTAAAATGTTCATTCAAATGTCATATAATTTTGCATACAATATTTTCTTAGGGAGAAATGAGAACACGCCGGTGACCGGTGACAGGGGAATTTAATAATGACAAAATAATACAAGGCGAGTTTAAGGGCAGGCCTTTCTGCTGTCCGTCATACGGGATGCTATTCATGCAGGCAATATTTCTGAGATAGCTATTTGCCGACCATCTAACGACCGACTAATTTATTCGCATACTCGAGTTGTCTCAGGGCGTAACCGGCGAGTACGAGCGACCCGTGCATCTTACGCCTTTTTAATTTCGTGTCACAATTTTTTGCTGTATGATTATGTACGCGTACACACAAATACTTTTGTACCCACAATTGGACGTTTTTAAAATGTATTGAGGGAGAGAATAAAAAAATTGGCTGAATACTCTATACCGATAAAAATGTGGATCAAAAATATCCACTACATCACTTGCATTTTAACGCTCACATTTGTGAGGAAAAAATTGTGACTACCTAGTACCTATTTTTATTATGTATTATTTGCACTGTGCATAGGAATGTTTGCTAATATTTATTTATGACGTAGAATGAAAAGACTTTATCATAGGTATTATTGTTTTCACATATTCTCCTAATGTCCTTTAAAAATAAATTTGGCAATTTAAGACTGAGTCTTTTATTCTTCATATCCCCATTCATATCATAATTGAATTGATTCAATACTTACAATAGAAAGAGTCTCTCCGAGTTAATCGCGGACACGTTGACAAATGCATACCGCTTCATCTCAGCGACGAGATTAATGTGCGAGAGAGGCCGCTAGACAAAACCCGCCTGCGTGCGCCTGCGCCGACGATTCACTAATTCGGCCCGCGACCCGCCGTCCACGCGACATCCACGCATCGGCCTGTAAGCAATGCCGCTTATTATTTATCTTTTCTCCATTAGCTCCATCAAACTTAACTCGGATGACAACTATCACCGATTTATCCTTTCTGTCCTAAGTCTTAAAGATCAGAATTCACTAACATTTTCATCATCTTCGCACCTTTCGGTTTAAGTGCAACAATAATGACGTGATCTAAATGTAAGAACTATAGTTTGATCTAAAATTAAGTGAGATGAAAGAGAATCTCTGTGCGATACAAAAAATATTAATAAAGCGAGAGCATTGTCTGAGTGCACGGCTTTGTCGTCCACAACTATGTGTGTGAACACTCGAGCTCGCTCGATTAACGTCATAAATGAGAGAAATGCCGGATCAAAAGAATAGCAGGTGTGTCCTATTATTATAATTTGTCATTTGTCCTCATTCTACTTTAATGTCCTTTTGTTACTTTGGCCATATCGAAGCGTATTAACATCGGAATGGGAATAATTATTCGCTTTTAATGACTAATTTGGTTTGAATAACTATCAAATTGCTCTAAGTAACAATATGTCTGTAGTATCACCTATATATTAAATAAGTGCCTGGGTATACTAATAGGGGTAATTACCGCTGTCTAAATAATATTAATTTAATCTTTGTTTACTGGCCGGTTTCAGTAAAAACTAGGACCGATCATAACTGTTGGTTTAGGTGGAAACCTAAAACATTGAGTTAACCTGCGCTGTGGAATCATCGATCGGTTGAAATTGTCCGGTAAGAAGGACAGTAATGATTGTAATATTTTACATCGTTTTCCAAATGAGACAAACAACTGGGACCGCTTGCTGCATGATAATGACCAAATATAATCCAAATCTAAACGCCACAACCGGGCTGCCGGAATATAAATGTGTGCGTTGATCCTGGTGGCCTGTGAACCGAGGACGTGCTGCCTCGTTATTAACACAGGCCTGCATTAATAAACACATAAATACCTACTTAGCCACATTATACTTTCACGTACCCACGTCTCTCATTTCTCATTTAGTACCTGTTTACCGGGTCTCAAACGCGATCACGTTTTCGCATATTTTGTAACCATAATTCGTTTGAAACTTAGGCGTTTATACATTTTTATGGGTGCGACGTAGAAGAATATTCTCGACAGTCACAGCAGCAGTAATACCATATTAGTGAGTATTTATAGTATAAAATTATACAATTTCACTTGTAAGCCATATGTTTTATTGAAATCAGGATAATTAATCGACAATTACGATGCTGGACGTAATAATGTGGGTATACCGCTGTGCGCCCGGCCGCCGGCCGCCGCGCCGCGCCGCGCCGCCGCTGGCGCGCTGCCTTATAAATTGAACGCCGCCGTAGGATAAATATTGACATTTATGCACATATTGCTCCATATACGTTTTTATGGTTGTAAAATATGAAGCTAGGACGCCGCGTTTGTTTGACTTTTTAAGTCGATATGCCACGTAAAGACCTATAAAAATTAGCATAATTGAATGCTTTCCGCTGTAGAAACAGGTCATTTTGTACATGTAGGAAATATTTGTCCATATTGTGGTTTGTGAGTCACCACGGCTGACTTACTGCCCTTTGAGATGTGCTACAAAGATTGATTATATAATAATCTACTTGAGTCTACTGTTTATGCTTAATTATTGGTAGGCAGATATAGCCATGAACCAAAAAACGATGTTAGTAAATTAAGTTGCATGATTCCACGTTATACATAATTATATATGCTCATAAACAGTTCAAGTAGATGGTTAAATAATATGTTGTAAGATGTAGTATAATTTCTGAGTAACGAATGGCGATTCCCACGTGGCCCGCGTGTGGCGTCGGCGACCGCGCGTCGATCTGATAACGCTAGACAACATCCAGCTGCTATCAGCAGACGTGGAATCAATTGCACTCGCGGAATTATCGCATACGATACCTGACCAATGCCTAATTGGACACTTCCTTGTAGTTTGTCATGTGTATCTGCATTGATAGGCTTTGGATAATTATGGGGCAAAGCGCATCGCCTATGTTTGGCGCAGTTCTCAGGGCATAGCAAGTTCTTTGCCGAGCTGCACCATTCAAGATGGATTTAGTCATGTGGTAGGATATAAGATATTAAGTGGCTCAAGTTTTAGTTTCATGGAACTATTATGAAACTATTAACTGTATCGTCAACCCACTTAATCAGATGTCGAAAATAAATGTCACCAAAAATTTTAATCGTCATAACGCATATTAATCGTCGAGTTAATAAAAAGCAAGTTATAAGCATCCATCTACACTGTATGAAGGACCTTAATAAGTAGATCTAAAGTTCATATTTGAGTCTTCCCTTTTTAATATTAATACGGTAGCAGGAAATGCCGTGGCTGTGTCGTGTCAACAAAAAGTCTAAAAGCAAACATTATGTTGTTAACTCCGACTTAAGTCATTTCATGACTTCTGTTGTCTGACGCCACTTAATTTTATCGCATAATTTATGATACTGTGTTCAAAAGAGAATCGAACCTATACTTAAAATAACGTCACTCAGTATTGTCATACTATTTATAAGTAAAAAATGAGTAGGCAAATTATTGGTTATAAAATTTTAATCAATATCTAACTCTATTTAAATATATTATGTGTTTGGCGGTAATCATCAATAAATGAGTTCAAGCTCGCTTTACACCAGCCGGTCAGTCAGCGCACTTGACTTTGACGACAGTGGTAAGTGACGCTGCCGTTTGAGCGGACGGTCCTAGGGTCAAATCCTAGGAAGGGCATTTGTTTGTGTGACGAGCACATACATATTATGTTCCTAAGTCGTGAGTGTTTTTCTATGTAGTTGAGTATCTCAAGCCTTTCTTGAGCTTTTACATGGCTCCGTCAATTTGTATAAGAAGAATGTTCTTTTAATATTTATTTATTTATTGTTACTTGTACCACAGAGATGTGGTATTAAGAAAACACTACGAGTATTTGATGTAAAATGACCTATTATTATTATTCTAATTTCTTGGGGCTTTTTAACTTAGATTCTTACTCCTAAGTCAATTAATCTGATATGTATTAATTCATAACTAATTGTTAAATAATTCACGAAAACTGACTATATCGGTTCCTTCTACAGACTTATGCTGCATTGAAAATGTTACTTTTATACAGTATTCGTAATGCCTGATAAATGTTAATAAAATGTTATATATAAGATTTGACATTGTCAATTGGTCCCCTGAATCCAGATTCAAGCGTTTGTGTTGGTTTTTAGTAAAATTAGAAGGTATGAAATTGATACATAAGGGTAACCAAATCCCAAAAAATAGTTTTATTACAGCAGTGACGTTTAGTCTTTGTCGAGTAGTTAAGTCATGCAAAAAACTCCAAAACCTGGCTGAGTTAAGCAACTTTTCCCTATGAGCCCTAAAATACTATATCGCTACCGAGAGTAAAACTTGATTTCCACGATGGAGTGCTGTAAAAACTATCACAGCATAGTAACATTCCACTGCCCTTCGCCACCTGCGGAATTATATTTATAACTGACGGTACTAATAGGAATGCATTCTGTGAAATACTAAAAAAGAGTCATCATAACGATTAGTCACAGAGTCGCACGGGAATCGAATGCCCAAGCATCGGGATTTAATCGATTATGGAGCTATTATCGATAATCGCGAGGCGTCAATTATGCCTACATAATTCGAAAGTTATAATTGCAAAATATTGCGCACGCAAGGCCGAACAGTTTTCATGTTTATACCTTATTAGTCACAATGAAATGATAGGGATCTTAAATGTTCCTGCCACTTTTGTTTTTCAATGTAAGTGGTTCTTTTGCTCAATTTTTTGTCAAGTTAAGTTCCTAAGTAAAATGCTATTTAATTAAGTTTAAGATTTGGTAAATCAAAATAACAGCGCAGTAGGAATGGATTTTAGTACAAGACTCAGCCATCAAGGTGTCTTAATAAATTATCTTACAACTGTCAGACCACAGTGGCTCGGCAATTAAACGGGCGAGTGAAATTACCACACAATGTGGCGAGTATATCATGGAGATGACGGGCGCACTGCTCGCTGGCCCACTCGTCATACTCCGCCACTCGGCGGCTACAGGGTGAGCAATCCGGCGCAGTGAATATTGATTAAGTAACGTATATTTTCCTGGGTCATTCTTAGTGTTTCATCGAAATATAATGCAAAAACAAAAGAATACGTACTTGTATCGCCATCATCATCATATCAGCCGTAAGAAGTCCACTGCTGGAATTAGGCCTCCCGTAAATATGATTTGTATAATTTTGGGGGGTAGGTGCCATAGTCGTTACGCTTGGCAGGTGAGTTGGCGAGTAGTAACTGTTTGGTTTCGACGGACGCCGCTGCCCAACCATCTTTTTCCCCTTTTTCGCCTCTTTCGACACCCGCGGGAGGAGACGGGGTGGACCAATTCTCAACCGGCACTACATGGCATACACGGATGCTTCATTTTAAAAGAATATATTTATATACAAACTGTTTTACTACTGTAACTACAGTTAGCATCATATAGCAGTCAAAGAAGTGAAATATTTCGCAACCTGCACTTTGCTAGTTTTTGATGCTGTCGGTACTTACCTCTTCGTTGCATTATTTTTCTCTATACCTACTTTATGTTTGATATGTGTGATATAAATAAAATACATTATGCAATTAGGTTCAAGGAAAACAAATACAAGGATATTAGGAAAAAAAACTTTTATTAAAATTAAAATTTTAAGTAATACGTACATAGGTACCTATAGATAGATTATAAGTATTGCATGAACTTGTAAAAATGTGGAATTTAAATTCCACATTATCCCAAGTTTAAAAACTTCAATAAGGCTGTAGTCAAAATTTTAGTTATATGGTAACTACAACGTCTTTATAAGCTCTGTCTTACAACTAATTGCATATTCAGTTTGGCATCACATTTATGTTCAATTAAATAAATATCTGAAGTTTCCCTTGTGGTATGAAAGTTAATCCGCTCGTTCAAGCCAGTCAATCAGAAAAATATTTCCGCCGACATATTTCTTGGAACGTTCCTAGACGGCTAAAGAGTATTAATAATGGTATAAAAACACTTAGGACACAAGCTTAGAGCGAACAGCGGGGTTGTTACATAAGATAAACATTAATTATGATTAATATGCTGCAATATGTGTCACATCGGGTACATTCAAAGATGTGCCTCGTTTGAAAGTTTAGGTTTAGCTAAAGGTCAGGCATATCTGTCAATTTACGGGACAATGATTGACTATATGAGACATATAAGTGCCTACCATACCTCAACCTTATGCCTAAAAAAAAAAATTTGATACTGTTCCTGCTTATAATTAGTTGTTAAACAGTCTAATTCTACTGCTGCAAAGATCAATTCTAATGTGTAAAATTATCGCAAAACGGTCTCAAAATTTTGAAACCACAGCTTGCAACCAATATTGCAATTACCATAAAAGCGCATCGCTCTTAGCTCGTCAGCAAACAGGATCTCAGCCACCGTATGCGTCCAAGAAGCCCACAGGCCACTGCGACACGCTCATCAAAGAGCTTATTAGGAGCCGGTATGTTATCGTTATTAGTGGTTGGGGCCGAGTTTTCCGAGCGCCCCGTTGGCTCGCTTATGAAGCCACGTCGGAATGTGTTTAATGAGCCCTGCGATAACTTATACACTACACGTTCATTTACACTTTTTGGAATTTCATTCACTCCCCCTTGTTTGCTAGAAAGAAAGCGTTAAATTAATTAGCACCAGAATGCATAGAGAATGATCTACGAGCTCTGGATAATTTATTGAGAACCACGGAGCTTCTGAATTAATTATACATATTCCCTAATATATTGCACTGTTACATCCGTAAGAATATTACCATGACGTGCCATAATTACTTGATATATGACAGTATTGTTTTAAAGTATATTTCCTTTTGATTTGGAAAAATCTTTATGAGCAACATCTAAACCGTGTCTTATTACGTATTCCTTCCACAAATACATTAAGTAGTATTCTATTTTATTTAAGCTTTTTGGTATATTTCAGGTATTGGATGTGTAATCTCTGCCATATAAAACTGTTTTAAGGGTTCGGAACAACTGCTACACATTCCGTTTTATTTTATCGGTGGGATGTAAAATCTACCAATCCATTGGTTACACCGGAGCTTGTACATTGTGCTCTTCTTTTAAATCTAAATCATATCGAGCTTCTTAGTTACAAGTTATTGATTGTATGGGTACCTGTCCGCTAATAGTATCTCATCACCGTTTTGTAAGGCATTCAAGGCGAACTACCCATTATGTATACCAGTAAACCCTAGAAAGCTAATGAAAAAACAAACATATATTCTAGCAATTAAAATTATTTGAAATTGCTTGGCCTAATTGACTACGATCCTATGTTGATGTTGACCTTTCCATGCACTGCAAACACTTGAACAGAATAGATCGTGCGATTATAAACTGTTCAGTCCGCATGTATAATGTTGCATTGCATCTTGGCCTATTTGATTACAAATTCTCCGTAGACATCAGTAAGCAAATATTCAAGAGATCAGACATTATAGTAGCTGAAGAGATTCATAATAAAATGATGTGTTGGTACATGGCCGGTGCCATTATCAAGGAGTCACGTTGACGTCAACGTGGTACAACGCTCTCAGAAATTCATATCACTCCTATTACATTTTCATTAGACCTTTCATAACATATTCATGAATGAGTATTTTGTAGCACGGTCTTTTCATAAATATCCAGATTTCTATAGAACAATTCTAGAAGTAATGTTAATTCATAGTTTTTTGGGTAATTGGAAATTAAATTAATCAATATGACTTATTCTTAGATTATTTATAGGTATGCATTCGTATTTACTTACATAAATGTAGGGTTATGTAAGTACATATGAAGAAAAAAATTGGAACTTTTATATATTTTTAAAGCTCCTAGTGTTTCTTGGAAAAAGAGGCAGGTAAATATTATCACATGTTTTAAACACAAAATTATCGTAAAATTGAAACATATTAATTCTATAAAAGCGGGTAACTCACGTTTTATTATCAAGAGCCATTCGCGTCGAGCAATATTCGACTTATAAAACGTGAGTTCCCCGTTTTATAGAATTAACATTATCACATGTTATTGTAGTCAAACTCACTATTACGATTACTATTACTTGGTTTGGAATTAAATATTTTTTGGGGTGTGTGCGTACTTTGTAACTAAAACATTCATAACTCAATTTTATTTCTGTACCTAGGTACAAATATAAAACAATACAATAACACAATCCAATCTGACATCTGTCACTATACAGTCACTTAAATTCAAAAATGCGCGCGCGGCGCCTACCGCGTTCGCTTACGTTTTGCTGTTTGCTCGTTAAAATAATACCTTATAAATGGTAAACAGAGTTTAAACCTATTGAAAGTCGGTGTTAATAGTCTATACCTAATTGGACTCGTTTGTGTATAACCATTTTTATCTTCTTTACGAGAATTAGTGAAAATCAGTACAGATATTCATATTTTTATGACAGTGCTACTTCAACTTGGTTATAAACATCAAGTTAGTGTGAAGTGCGGTGTTAGACTGTCGTAAGTGACGCGCCTTTCATGGCGTTTGGGCCATTACGGTCGTGACTGGATCACCACTGATAAGAGCTCAACTGTGCTTAAGCGAAGTTCGATTGTGAACGTTACGTGGC
This sequence comes from Grapholita molesta, assembly GCA_022674325.2. Lineage (NCBI taxonomy): Eukaryota > Metazoa > Arthropoda > Insecta > Lepidoptera > Tortricidae > Grapholita > Grapholita molesta. The sequence continues at coordinate 11,327,254 of CP053124.2, read as the reverse complement.
TCAATTTAACGGTGCAACTGGGTCGCAACCGCTTTACGTCAAGATTTGTATCTGAGTGTCGGTACTCGTACTTAAGCGAAAATGAACTGCATTAAATGTAATTCCTGTCTTGCATCTGCAGACCAAATGAAATGCACTGCATGTGACGGGAGTTGGCATTATGCATGTGCAGGTTTATCAGAAAGCGAGTTTAAAAAGATTCTTCCAATGAACTTGCGCAAATGGAAGTGCCTAAAATGCAAGCCTAATAATAAGAAAAACACAGTCGCTTCTGTGACACCTAAGTCGCCCTTGTTGCTGAATGAGCGCCGGGACGGAGATGTTGACATTTTGCCGTCGATAGTTAGCATAGACACGGAGGCATTTATGAATAAAATTAACGAGAAATTTGAGAAACTTTCTAAGGATATGGGCGACTTAAAAACCATTTTCGACACTAAGCTGGATAGCCTGGCCGACAGAATTAATGGCTGGTCTACGAAATTCCTAGAGCTTGAGAAGAATGTCCAGGACATGCAGGCTGAGATGGGTACTTTGTCGTCCGCTTTGAACGATACTCGGAGAGGATTGTCTTCCATGGATACTGAGGTTGCAGAGCTACGTGAGGAAAACAAAAAACTACGGGACAATCTTAATCAATTAAATTTCCATGTCTCTCATTCAGAGCAACGCGCCAGGGACAACAACATAGAAATTCAATGTCTTCCAGAGTATGATAACGAAAATTTAGTTAAATCTCTCATTGAGTTAGGTAAAACAATTTCCTGCCATATAGTGGATACGGATCTGCTAGCTTGCACCCGCGTTGCCAAATCGAACCGCGATTCTCCGAGGCCCCGGTCGGTCATCGTTAAATTGCAGTCGCGTCGCATGCATGACAGTATTTTGGCGGCATGTATGAAGTTCAATAAAACGAACCCGTCGGCCAAACTTAACTCATCGCACTTCGGGTTTGCTGGCAATGTAACTAAAGTCTACGTCGCCGAACACTTGTCCCCTCAAAATCGTGCACTCCATGCCCAAGCGCGCATACTGAAGAAAGAAAAAGGTTATAAATACCTGTGGACTCGCGACGGACGAGTATTGCTGAGAAAGGAAGATGCATCGCCCGCAATTTGGGTAAAAAATAACGAAGTTTTGGAAACCCTTAGAGAGTAAAACTAATAAGTCTGTTTGAATTAATATTAGTTATTTAATTCTAGTTAATTTACTGTTATTCTTTAGTTTAGTTGTATACTAATTTAAGTACTTTTGCTTTACTGTCTACATTAACAATATGTCTGATTTACGCATTTATTATCAGAACACTAGAAGTATTCGGGGAAAACTAAAAGAATTGTATTTAGCGTCATTAAAATACAGTTACGATATTATAGTGCTGACCGAAACATGGTTGAATGACAGTGTTTTTGATGCTGAGATTCTCAATAGTAATTATATAATCTATCGCAAAGATCGTAGCAGGGAGTTCAGTACTAAGAGTGATGGTGGAGGAATTCTTATCGCCGTGTCCAATAAGCTTTGTTCGACTCGTTTATCCAACTTTGAAAAAGAAGACAAGGAGGAATTGTGGGTTCAAATTTCATTCACATTAAATAAAAATACCAAGTTCTTGAATATTTGTGCTGTTTATATACCCCCTCCAGTTTCGCTAGAAAAGCTAGAGATTCATTTGGATTTGATTAGTGATGTCATGTGTCAAGTTAACAATGGCACTACTTTAGTTATTGGCGATTTTAATACGGGTAGCCTAAATTGGACCCCTGATCGCGATCAAAGTGAATCAACTGCAGCCATCTTGGAAAAGGGTTCGTCTGGTTTGTGCGATCTTTTTTCCGACTTCATGTCTCTTCATGATGTCCGTCAATTCAATCTAACAAAAAATAAGGACGATAAATGTCTCGATCTTGTTTTGAGTTCCAGTTTGTCCACCAGGACACTTCTGGCCGCTCCGCTATCTAAAATTGATCCCTACCATCCTCCTCTGGAGGTCGTTATTGAATTCCCAGTTGTAAAGTTTTTGCAAAAGATAGATGTTAAGAGATACAACTTTTCCAGGGCGGATTATCAGAGTATTAACTCTGAACTAGAAGGTGTTAATTGGGAGAAAACGCTGGAGTCCTCAGTGGACGTTGATGTGATGACAGAATCCTTTTATTATACTATTAATAAAATTATTGATAAACATGTCCCACTTTCTAGCTCCAAATCAGGCAAATATCCTTTCTGGTATTCAAGTAAGCTTATTAGATGTATCAAAGAAAAAGAAAAATTACGTCAAAAAGTTAAAAAATTTAAAAACCCCATTGATGAGTTTGATTTCAAAATTTCCAGAGCGCAATGTCATAAACTTATTGATATCTGTTATTCTCATTATTTAGAATCCATTGAATCTTCAATTTCTCCACATAACATGAAAGCGTTCTGGTCTTTTATTAAATCTAAGCGTAAGAACGAGACTACGGTGCCTAGTGAAATGACCTTTGATGGTAGAAAATTAACATCACCTGCCTTAATCTGCCAGACTTTTGCTGAAAACTTTGCATCGGTTTATTTACCCAAGAGTAATACGCGCTCTGATAATGGTACAAACATGAACAATATGGATGTCAGCAGTTCCCTTACGTTGGGTAAAATTACTTTTTCTCGAGAATTAATCGAAATATATTTAAAAAAGCTGGATACGAGGAAAGGAGCAGGGCCTGACAAATTACCAGCAGTTTTTGTAGCCAACTGTGCGACTCAGCTTTCTTATCCTCTTTATCGCATTTTCAATTTTTCCAAAAGGAGGTAATGCTTCTGAAATTCAAAATTATAGACCTATATCGTTATTATCTACGATAGGAAAGGTTTTTGAGTCCATGGTTAACTCAGTACTCACAGCTCACGTTAAACCATATTTGATAGCACACCAGCATGGATTTCGAAGTAAAATGTCAACCGTATCGAACCTAGTTATGCACGTCACTAATATCTCGAATGCCTTAGATGAAGGATCTCAAATTGATGCAATCTATACCGATTTTAGTAAGGCTTTCGATAGAGTTGACCACGAAATATTAATAATGAAACTGATCGACGTTGGTGTGTTTGGTAAGTTATTGGATTGGTTCTATAGCTATCTCACGTCCAGACGTCAAAAAGTTGTCGTAGGTGGATACTCATCTGAGACTTTCGAAGCATCTTCTGGAGTACCGCAAGGTTCACACTTAGGGCCAACTTTATTTTTAATTTTTATTAACGATATGGCCAACTTAATACATCACTCAACGTTTTCCTTTTTTGCCAATGATCTTAAAATGACCAAATCCATCTATGGTCCAGTAAATTCACATCAGCTCTAAGCCGACTTAGCTCGTATCTCTCAGTGGTCATTTGACAACAAACTTCCACTTAATATCAGCAAATGCAAACATATTAAGTTTACTAAAAAACATTTCCCCTTGAATAATACGTATTTTATTAATAACGAATCTTTAGAAGAAGTATCTAATATTAGGGATTTAGGTGTCGTACTGGACTGTAAACTGTCGTACACCCCTCATATAGATCAAATTATAAGCAAGTCGAACAAACTTTTGGGCTTTATCTGGCGTAGTTGTAAAAATTTTAAAAATGTATCTGCACTAAAGGCGGCCTACTTTGCTTTGGTGCGTAGTATATTGGAATATTGTTCTAATATCTGGACTCCCCTCTACAAGTGTCACATTAACCGGATAGAACGAGTTCAAAAGAGATTTCTTTTTTTCCTTAGTGTTCATCAAAAACGACAAAAATCGCTGATTTCTTATCACGATCGTCTAACTCATTTTAAAATGTTCAGTCTAGAAGATCGCCGTTGGGTTTCCGATCAAATGTTACTCCACAAAATATTAAATGGACACTTGGATTGCCCTCAGCTTTTACATGAACTGAAATTTACTGTTCCTAGACAACGTGCACGTATTGTTAATTTCAGGCCTTTTGCTGTTAATACTTACAGAACTAATACTGGTTGTCATAGCGTTATTCCTCGTATATGTAAAGAACACAATATATTGTACAAAGTCACTAAAATTGACATTGTAAACGTTTCCCAAAGCCAGTTCAAAAAACATTTGTTTGCATACAAAGCTGATTTCAACACTTAATATAAGCTCTCAAATTAGCAAGTAAAAAGTTTAGTAATATAAATCTAAATTTGCTCAACTGTGTAGTTATTTAAAAAGTTAGTGTTAATTTAAGTTTAATGGAATTTTTCATAATAATATATGTATGTAGTTATGTAATTGCTTAACTAGTTATGTTTCTTTGCTATCTATTTATGCATTAATTTTTGTAATTTTTTTAGAGCAAAACGTAAGCGGTTAATAATGTTTGTATTTCTTTTTATTCCATGTCGTGTTTGCCTGTAATTGGGTATATACTCTATTATGACCAATGGACTATGCATTAATTCTTAAGTTACATGGTATTGTACCTGTTGGCAGACCTTTATATTAAAATAAAATAAATAAAATAAAAATAAAAATTCGATAAATTGCAAAAATAAAGTAAATGCAAAATTGTCATTTAATTAATTTGGCCGTCAGAGTACAAATTGGAACGGAAATGCCAAGCTTTTATATTTGAAACGTAATTAAATCCGTGCATATTTCCATTACTCTGCTTAATTATTAATTGTTGAAGTTGGAACATTTTTGAGACCCATAAGTACGTGTCTACTTTTCATACCACACATATACAGAATGTCTCATTTAGATCGGTCAGTATGGGGAAATCTGAAACTTCAAGACATACAAAGATCTGATCATAGTAACCATGTCCTCGGTTTTAGGGACAAGAAAAATTGGATACACAGATAAAAAAAAACCTTCCTAAGAATCTTTGTATGTCGTATAATTTCAGATTTCCCCATACTGATCGATCTAAATGGGCCATACTGTATAGCCTCTTTTAATTAACAACAATGAACATACTTCATTTTAATAGCGAAATTAACGCAATATCTCGTTTAATTTGATTTTAAAAATATTATTACTCTCAAGTACCTGTATTTACCAATACATTTTTCTTTATTTTAGTAAGCCCTGAAATAAGACTAACATACCTGAATACTATGCCACGTTAAGTATGAACATCACCCGCACTCATGGGACACGTACGCCCATCAGGCCTAGAATGTTAATGTCGTTATGCTTTGTCCGTCGATATCGGCAAACGAAACCATGTAGTCACCCATTATACCAAGAGCTCTCCGACAGAGAAGACACCCAAAACTGTTAATTCAGGTCCTTATGCGACTGATGGTCCGCAGCTCTTGTTTCACTGGATATGCCGTTCGAAGCCCCGCGACCGAGTTTACATGACACGCACTAGTTTTATTACCCTCATGTTTCTAAATGGCCCTCATTTCAATCCAAACAAATTATTTATATTTTACTACATGGACATATCGTCGTTTCCCAATCGACTGTTGACCTAAAAAGCATTTGTGTAACGCAACGAAGCGTTGACAAATAATGCCGATGGTATCGATGCTTAGCCGATTGTCATGCGACGGTCATACCTACTCATTACCTATGTTCAACGCGTTTAGCGTTATGAAAAACATACGGGCTGCGTGCTGTTTAACTTAAAATATGTCAAAATATTCTAATAATAATAAGATATATATACGCCTAGTTGAGAACTGAAACAATATCCAATTACCACTGATTTTAGTGATTGACCAAATCAAAACGTGCCTTGTACCTAAATAACCTGTAACACGTATACCTGGGTGCTTATTGAAATTATCCTGTCATAATGTAGAAATCGTATAAAACGTAAGATATGGTACGTTAAAGTTCACTATATATACCGACTCGATAGAACACAAATCTACTTATTCAACGACAATTTATCGACCCACACAATTTCTAATAAGCCCCATCAATTTCAATTAAATAAATAAAACGGTTATAAAATGTTCGAAAGACAATAAAATGTCCACTATAGCCAATCGACCAGAAGACTAATCGATTGTTTACCTCGAACGTTCCAAACTTAACAACTGGATGAATCAGAGATAATGTTATTGCATCTACTGTGTTTTATAAAACAATTTCAAACATTACATTTAGTAATAGTAATCAATATACATTATTTTCATATATTTTTAGACATATTTTAAAAACTATATACCGGTTTTGTAGGAAACTACCGGTTTGTAACAAGTTAACAACAGTTAAGGAAACAAATAAGTATTACGAGTATATTGATAAGATGAATGCTGTAGAATACTACCCTAGCATTAATTTCAACTTTAACTTGGTCGTCGCTCGTCGCTCAATTGCGATAGATGCAATCAGCGATTATATCTCAATTAACAATTAATTCATATAGACCGCGAATTAACAGATCTAAACGAAACTCCTACCGGCGCCTATGATTTAGACACAATGGCGGAGACGGGAGTTAGTGTCCGGACACAGCTGTTAAGATGTTGATTTACGTCGCTATAGAGCGCACCCAATTATCTTATTAGAGGCCAATTTATCGTTCGTCACATTATCATACGGATGGGTAAATGTTAGAAGAAACCAGCACAACGTGACCAGTATTTAATATGCGTTTAAAAAATACTAAATTGGCTTAAAGTTACTTGATCTAGTCAGTAATATCTTAATACTGAATGTAACTTAAGCTATACCTTGATCGGCACAAAACAACATATACCAATTACTAATAAATATAATCGGAATCTTTCAACTGCATGCTCCACGACGCTGTGTTTCAGTAAAGCTTAGTAGGTCTACCTAATTCAATTTTAGAACTAAATAAACATCACAGGTATGTCCTTAAACTACGTCCAACAATGAGAGGTGTAGGGCACAGCGTTGACCATCACGCTTGAATCTGGGGCAGCCCAACTGGGGAAGTACCTCCTCCTTACAGAAGACTACAGCCATAATAGCACTGCCACCTTTCAGGTATGTAGTGTTGTGTTCCTGATGGTGAGTAAGGTTCCCAGAGCTCCAACCCCCCTTAAAGGCCGGCAACGCGCTTGTGACTCCCCTGGTGTTGCGAGTGCCCATGGGCGACGGTAATTGCTTAACACGAGGCAATCCGTCTGCTCGTTTGCCGCCTATGTCATAAAAAAAAAAAAAAGGTAATGTTGGGAAAGGATATTTTAAATCCATAAGTTTTGAATTTATGGTTTCATGGAAGTTTTATCATAAAACCTATTGCAGAATAATTAATTGTTTTTATACAAATTAGTCACCACACTTACATATATAAAAAGAACAAGTTTTTTATCTATTCGAGTATGTACTAAACTAAATGTATAGTTCAGAAAAAATACACTCAAAACTTGTAACAGTATACCCTCTCCTTGGTTCCTTTTTGTTGAGAGGTTGGCCAATAATTCGCTTATTCCACTATCTGCGGGTCGATATTTTCTCATGAAGCCAGACGCTTTGTCACACAAAATAACATGTTTTATCGTACAACGCTACTTACTAAATGCTTTACAGCAATAACAATAAAGAAAAACAAAAGAATATTGTCTCGCGCGTATTTCTCTCACGGAAAAGAAAGACAATTCCGTTGTTTTATTAATATTTATTTCTCGTATCCAAAATACTTTCGCGACCTCTCATATATACCAATTACTGACATCGGGGCGCAATGCCCATGAAAGTTCGAAAGGACTCTGTCTCTTTATACATACATCAGATAATAATTCATTATGAGCAGAGGAGTGGCGAATAAATAATTTAATCATTATAGTCGATGTATTGAAATTGACCTGTAAGATTATTTAGCTGCTTGTACCTGGTTTAAGGGTTCTAGGATTTCTGCATCTAGTAAGACCCAATTAAATCGAATGTACTAAAGGCAACACTCTTAGCTGTACATTGGAGGACCTTATTATATAAGGCATAAGGTCCATCGATGTAAAGCTAAGAGTGTTGCTGTTTGTACACCAACTACTGGTAGATATCAAAATACTATTCACAACGCGAACGGCTGGTTCAGTAAGTTCAGTTAATAATTGAAATATTTTCTACAGTTCACATTCAAAACTTATTGTCACGTTGCTGTTGTGTAGGTAATGTACAGGGATTAGATTTTTTTGTATAGCAAGTTGAGATTTGTGGCAAAATACCGGGACAACGCAAGAAAGATTTTAAGTACAAGGATTGTTGAGCCACTTGCCAATGTTCGTAATTTTGTCAAGTAATAACAAATCGATATCTCCCGATGTTGTGTAACGTTCTATTTGCGCTACACTGCTAAGTTATGAATGTAGGTAAAATAGGTAAATAGCTCAACAATCCCTGTACATAAAAATGTATTCCATTATTATTTTCTTTAAACAATGACGTCGACGTTCTGGGTGTTTCTATGAAAACTAAACATTGGTCTTCTTACTTCTACACATAGCACCGAGTCAGTAGATCAGTTCTGACTCTCCGCCGATTCTCAACATCTGGTAATGATAATATTTCATATCGGCGTCGGCGCTATACCCGCTGACCGTAAACAGATCAGAGAACAACATGGTGCTCTGTGCGATTCTGTGAAACCTTCGATTGCCATCAAATCGCTTCAATCCACAGAGCTTGGTTATGCAAAATATGTGCGCAAATACATATGTAGAAAATTATTGATCTACTACTGACTTCTGTATTTAAAACTAAAACGTGCAGATGTCTTCTTGGCTATAATAAATATGTATATCTATAATTCATTAATACGATTACATCTAAAACAAGTCAAAGCACCTTATGTTTTTTTTATTTCAAATAATATACAGAATACAGTTCTAAATCTTACACAATACTTACTCTAACAGGCCCTTGAGGCCAAAGACTAAAGATGCTGGCGGCATTTCCTCGTATCACAATGCTGATATATTTAGCCCAGTATATTTTCACTTATTAATATTATACATTTAAGACATAATGCAGTCCTGCTATAAGATGGTCGGTGTTTTGTCATCTGCCTCTATAGCCATGACTTTCTAAGAAGTAGTAAGTGCGAAAGCATGCATCAGCATGACGTTACTGGCGATAATGTCGATCAAATGTTCATCCATTGTGTGTTTCATTTTTAGCTGCAGACTCTGTGCTACGCGATCGATGGGTAACATCCCCATATTTTAACGCTACATTCTATTGGAGCCATTCAAATTAATTAGCATACAATAGTTTTGTGTATTCATTTATTTGTTGATAATCAATGTATCAGATCAAAAACAAAACTGTAAGATATTATATTATTAGCATTATAACTTTCATATAAGTATTTAAAAATAGGCGATCTTTATCTCCAATTATTTAAATACGCGAAACGTAATGAAGAGATAATATTTAAACTGAAATAATTTCTGTCGCCAGCGTTACAATTCCGGAAACCCATAATGTACAAAATACAATAGCCTAAAACGTAATAAAGCCTATAACGTATTTGTTTTATTTATTATAGTCGTTCCGCAACCGTCTTTATTCGTAACCATATTTCTGTGACGCTAGTGAAAAAGGGTACGAGTACAAGTAACAACTATTATAAACTTATATTGATTTTCACTTGGGCCACAGATTTATACCTTACTAGAAAAGCAGTGAATTTTTAACATGCACCCAATCGTTAGATAATTACCGAAACATTGATAACCACAGACGAATAATTCGAGGCCTTCACTTACCTTACTTCACATATCTTGTTCAAACTACAACCAATACCCGACGTACGTTAGTGGCCTGAATAAATATGTATGTTGAATAAACTGCAATGCACTTGGCTTCCGCCCGAACATTTCATTATTTCTAGGAAAACTGTAGAAAATAAAAACCAAAATAATAATAAGTACCTACTAATGACGTGCGGTGACGCGGACGTGAACATGTACAACTGTAAAAGACAACAAAATTTAAAAAAAAAACGTGCGTCAAATATTTTGTAATATGCTGCCCCAATCCGACGCGTACTTGACTATTTTGTTTAACTTTATTGATAGACATTTATTAAGATATATGATGTCTCGTTGGCATCAATCTATAAATAGGTCAAGATTAGTTCTTTCGTAAGGCTGTTTACATAGATGTGCTACATTCCAATGCCTTACAGATACGGTTGCGATTGCGACAAAAGCACATAGTCACCCTGCATTATACTCATATCAGACAATTCAACATATGCACCTACAGTGACTTAATAGAACCATTGAGGTTAACGGCTGATTACAATACAAACACGGTCTAAGTATCAAACCACATAAAAAAATATTTTATTATTCAATGGCCAGAACGCGTCGTTGGAATCCAAAATTTTTGGGAACTTTGCCCCCCGCTAGTCTACAGTATTTAATTCACGTACGATAAAAACGAAGAGGAAGAATATCATAACTGTTCCAATGAAATATGACCGAAATATGTTTGATATTCAAATAGTAGAAGGGGCTTCCGCCGCGGTGGGAACGTCGTGCGCCGGCCTGGCTGGATCTCACACACAATCACTCGTATTTTTACGGCTACAGCCGATCTGAATAATAACACGCTACATTAGTTTCCCATTATGCCTTCGAGACAATAAAATTTACCCAATTTTACGATCACATTAATAATTTTATGAATGGAAACAAACGTTTTTAATCTCCGAACGCGAAGAAATGGATGAGACTTGTTTTGCTTAAGGCCAAACGGGGTCAGTCATTATAAAATATCGGATGCTAAACGACGAGTGTTGTTTTTGTATTGTGAACGTATTATTGCGTCAATGCAATGAATTAGAAGTAGCAATATATTTAAATATTTAAGTATAATAACCTGCTTAACAATGAAGGTAAAACAAAGAAGACGTTTTGTTACATTTTAGAATGCTCTATATCATATTACAACACGAGCTGCATGAGATTTATATTTACAATGGCAAGGAAATCTTACCATTTATAAGGGGCCTATTGCATAACAACTTGTTACTTATAAATCTTATAATATTAGCGGAAGTCCTTTTCCAATTCCTTTTATTAGAAAGAGAGTACCGCTAATATTATTAGTTGTAAATTGTTATGCAATTGGGCCCTGGTCTCAATCACAAATGTTCACAATCGTGATTTTATGGGTATTTTCAAAACATTGGTAATATGTTCTTTTTAATGTTATGTATGTTAATCACCGTTAAAATATGTGGCCAATAACTTGAAATAAACAAATTTAAATTTTATTTTAGTAATAAATACTTAGCTTTTTTTTCTTTAAGGTCAACCATGAAATATAAAAACTTAGGCACCCACTAATTGAAGTAACTGAACAAAATTGACGATGATATTACGAATCTCACAATAGTAGTAGGTACTCCCACGATTTGGCAAAAGCGTCTGCGTAAAATATTTAAAAAATCGACGTAAAAGTGAATTTTAAGAAAAAGTTTACGCTAATTAGTGTGACTTGTAGAAAAGTTAAATTATATTAATTTTGTAACTATAATTAATAATGAAATCTGTATAATAATTAAATTATTATCTTTTTATGGATTCTAATATTATAAGCATATTTTTTTTTAAACAACTTGCGCCAATTGTGGACGCGTTTTTTCTGAAAACTCCCATAAGCGTGACGCTTGTTAACTGTGGCAGCACATGGTATGACTGCAAGATATAGTTTGTAATGTAAAAAAAAAAACATTTTTTTTTAGTAGCAATATAAGATAATATGATACAAACCAACGCCTTAAAATCGCATGGAGGGTGCGGCCGCGCTGACTCGGCGATGCCGGCGGAAGACGCCGGGTTCCCAGGGTATCGCTTGCACAAACACCGGACATGAATACCTGTACCACTTGTACGGACCTGCCATTAGCCTTATCGAATTATATCGTATCAAAGATGGTGAGATGTTGATGTAAGTTAGTAATATAAGTTCGTAATATAATAGTAGGTATACATTTTAATTTACGACGGGAACTTTTAATGATTGTGCGTTCTACAAGCTTAAGAGGATAGTAAAAACACAAGTCTAAATTCATAAGCGCTGGTAGCCAACCGGTAAGAGCGTACGGTCGAGCCAGCGTAGGTCGAGAGTTCTCAAACCCCTGCAATCCGGAGGTCGAGAGTTCAAAACCCGGCTCGTACCAATGAGTTTTCGGAATTTATGTACGAAAAATGTTTTCATATTTACTAGTCGCTTTTCCGTAAAACAGGACTTGGGCTAATCCTAACAATGCCTAGTATACTATCTCAGTTGGAAAGTCAGATGGCAGTCGCTTTCGTATAACTAGTGCCTACGCCAAATCCAGGGATTAGTTGCCAAGCGGACCCCAGGTTCCTATGAGCCGTGTCAAAATGCCGGGACAACGCGAGGAAGATGATTTGGTTACGTTCATGCGTGTGAAAATATTTCTGTTTAATTTAACAACTAAGTAAGAATTATGGATTACGAAAGGTTCAATTGTTCATTACCGTTGTTCTCGCACCAGTGGCTGGGACAAGGATGTGCAAGCAAAGCTGTGTCTATCAAGTTACGCGAACGAAACCACAAAATCAGCGGCGACCACAAAACAGCGGAAGCCACTAGCGAAGGGTCACTGTCGCTCTCACGTATTCTTGTGACATATTAACATACCTATACCGAAGAGGATGGAGTAGAGCGCTGGTGGCCTAGCGGTAAGAGCGTGTGGTCGCAGGTTCAAACCCAGACTTGTACCAATGAGTTTTTCAGAATTTATGTACGAAATATCTTTTCATATTTACTAGTCGCTTTTTGGTGAAGGAAAACATCGCGAGGAAATCGGGCTAATCCTAACAAGACCTAGTTTACCCTCTGGGTTGAAAGGTCAGATGGCAGTCACTTTCGTAAAACGAGTGCCTTCCCCAAATCGTGGGACTCGTTGCTAAGCGGACCTCAGGCTGCTAAGAGCCGTAGTAATTTGCCGGGCCAACACAGGGGGACTTAATAACTGAAGAAATGGAGATGGAGTACTTAATGAAGGCATCAAGCCTCTCTAGTAGTTGTAGATGGCATAGCTGTAGTGAACAACTAAATTATATTACATTTGATGACAGGTCTGGCTTAGTGGGTAGTGACCCTGCCTATGAAGCCGCTGACTATCCTAGGTTCAAATCCCAGTGTAGAGAATTCGATAGCTTAAACAATGGGCTGAAAAAACTAAAAGGCGACCGTGGTTGAAAAATATATTGACAACTGTAAAACAATAGAATCACAAAAATATATAGACTACAAAACCAGAGACAATATGAAAAGTATAAAAACCTCGTCGACACCCAGTAAGGGCATTTATTTGTGTGATTAGCCAGGGAAAGAGGGAATCAGGGAACTCGGGAACAAATACGTGTGCTCATAACACAAATTAAATAGTAAAGTAGTAGAAAAATATTTTTCTATATTATATATGTATATGGTTGGACGAGTACCCAAAACACAAGCCTCCTTGAGCTTACCGTGAGGCTAAGTCAATTTGTGTAAGGATGCCCTATAATATTTATTTTACTATTTATTACGTATTAAATACACAAATCCAATGACCGATAACCTATTTCACATCAAATAAAATAAACTATAACAAAAATCAGTGTCAAAGTGATCCTTAGCTAATAAGGACTATAAATATACGTTTCGTTAAACTTGATTATTTTGGTATGTCATACTTCCCTACTTTTAGCAAGATAAAACATGTATAATAATTAAAAGTGTATAGTGTGTATTATACATACGTGTAATGTAGCAACATTTTTTCAAAACATGATTTGATTAGGCACCGACACGATCCAATTGACATCCATTTCTTTGTTGCAGAGAATCTATTAAATCTATTCTTGCATAAAATATTTCATGGATCCAAGCCAAATTACAGTCATAAAACTGAAGACCATTTATGGCATTATTCGGCAGGATGTCGAACAGGCGTTCCTCTTCTACATTTTACACTGTAGTGCATGTTAATTGGTCGACTCAGTTTTACTCATAACTACTATCTTTGTTTTTTGGGTGTATTTTATATGAACATCGTAGTTTTAATTTGGTAATTTGGTTTTAAAGTAACAAAGTACTTAATAAAATGTATTAACAAATATCAATATTATATCAAACTGTATTCATAAACATTTGAAATATGTAATTCAATAACTACAAGTAGGTGCCTACAAGTGGCGGTCAGACATTTTTGTTCTTAGACAAGACGGAGCTAAAATGACTCAGCATTTTCACCACGAGCCCAAGTAAAACTGCTGAACTGCGGGAAAGTATTAAAGCAGGGAATCGGCTTTTATGGACGCGCCGCCACTGGTGGCAGAAAAATCACCAAAACAAAATGTATAATCTCTGTTAAGGTCATTATTCATTCATTTATTCATCAGGTCATTCAATTACAACTTATTTATTCAGCATCCCTGATAGACTTGTCTCCAATCTTAGTTTACCCGTTTACTTGTCCGCAAGTGCACATGAGGAGTTATAGGTTTCATTTGCGGGCGATAGACGACAATTTTCAATTTTCTTGCGCGTGCGTCCCATTTGAATATTTTAATTTGGGGGGCGGCGCGACTATTTCAATTTATTTTATGAGTCGGCCCCAGAAGGGTTCGCTTCACTCTCACCGTTTCAGATTAGTAAATATTTGATAGCTTTATTGCTCGACGTGATATATTTATACTTGCTTTTAAAATGAAGTGAACTCGGAAAGATTTATTTATTGTTGCATGGGGTTGTCCTATTGCGGGATATTTTCTGACTTGAAAATTCGGTAGGTCGGTTAATTGCTATTCTTGTAGGCAATTAGCTTCTTTCGGAAACATTATTCAACTAAACGTTTTCAGGTATTAAGAAAATAATGTCTAAACAAGTGCAGTGTGATATACACGCATCAGCTTATAGCTGCTGGTGTATCAACCAATATAATATAATAATAATAACAGTAACGAGAAAAAGCTTTCCCATACAATGCCAGATACTGAAATTTCATGTCTGACAGCTGTTGGCTCTATACACTTTAGGACTTATTACTGATGTCACTAAATATAGGTATGTCAACTAATTCAATTAGTATCTTTGAGTTTCACGGTAGTGCACAGCGATGTGTTATAATATACATTGATTAAATGGGCATCTGATTGGCAAGCGTGTGCATGTGTGTGTGAGCGTGTAGTGTTATAAAGCATACTTGCTGATCTATACCAAACGCGTTCTTAGGGCTTAGACAATACAGCCGTGTGGAGATATTTTAATGCTATATTCGCTTTGATGTGGAACGGGTGAATCGGTAGCCCGGGCGCGTTGCAACGCAGTAGGGGATGTGTTTAACCTCGCAGTGCTATGTTCCATCTAATAGAATTGCGAGCTCGTTATCTGCTCAGATTAAAATATTCAGTATTTGAGTGATTTCACGAGCGAGTGAGCGGCAAAGGGTTGACTAGTCGTTTCGCCCGCTTTGAACACTTGTGGGGAGGCGCCGGGTTAGGTGGATCTACCTACTATGCATACGAGGAAGTGTTGCAAGTTAGCAAACTTATAAACTGAATCGTGGTATTAATCACACATTAATAAAATATGGGGAAATCTGTTGTTTTGTACGCTTTCCGCAAAAGCAATCAGAATTTTATTAACTCTAGGATGCCGATACCTACACCAGTTATGGGTCATTAATACTAAAGTTATATCTATGTCTGTAAGATGCAATCACCTATGATACTTTCCGTAAGTAAATTAAAAGAGTAGATTGAAAAGAATCGTGTAAATACGTATTGAGTTAATCTGTTAACTTGGGGTAGTACTAAGCTAGGCAAGCAGGTAGGCAAGTGAAGACGGCCGCGGCCCGCGGCACATACCCTCTTTTTGGAGAGTGTATTGAGATCTAAGATATTGTTTAATTAGAAACTGTCAATCACTTTTCAAAATTAACTTTGGCATAGGTACATAACACACAACGCGATTGATGAAAGGTCTCTATTAGTTATGCAATAATCCATCATTAATGTTTCATACTAACCAATCTAGAAATCTTGAACTAAACTGTTAGGTTAGATTAAGTTAGGTTAAATATGTAACATTTGTAATATTTCATAAAATTTGTCACTAAATTAATTTATTTGAAATAAGTTACTACGCCAACAAAGCCACAGTCGCTAAAACAAATGAATTGTCGAATATCGCTGGCTTTTTCCGTCGTCTGCCTCCATGAATAATTCCGTTTATATAATGGTTTTCACCGCATGAAATATTTCCTGCCGAGTTTTGCATATTTAATACTGACATCAGCAACGTCCAAAACATTTACTACTTACAGATAATTGGGACTGCGTCATTCATGGTTATTACGTTTACCCACTGCTAAGTACCTATTGATTAAAATATTTGTGAATTGATTCACATTCACAATGACAAGTTACTGATCATATGAACAATAGCGCCACGGTATTATAGCACGAATCGATCTGTCACGGGAATATTATTTTTATCAAATGGACGGAAGCTGGCAGTCGACTAATACATATTGCACTCCACCCATGAAGAGCTATTTATGAGTGAAATAAGTTGTTCACCTGTTGTTGCCATTTATTATTGAGAACACAATGCGACCGTCCGAGCGCGCCCGCCGCACCCACCTATTATTTATTAGCGGATACATGGAAAGCAATTTGTCGATTAAGACTATTGACGTTTGATAACGATCCATATTTCATTCATATATTTTGACAAAGTAAATTAGTGCAATCGTTAAATGATATTGCTCCGTCATGCTATCCCAATTTTACAAGATAACTACAATGCCACAGAGCGTGCTTAATTCCAGTATTGAGTGATTGATACTTTTTAAAATAAAAACTCATCTCACGTCCTCGTTCGAGTCCGGGCGACGTTAAGATATTCGTTTAGGCCAGATGAATGCTTTTTATAATTTTCCTAGTGGTCGTTTGGCTGGCCCATAAAATTGGTGGGGACGTGACCATCATTTTTTTAATCGCGAGCGAGCGCAACGATATGCCGATCAAACAGGTACACTATTGAGAGCAAGCTGAAACCTCAGCACGTTTATTAGCTCTTCGTGCGTTCATTTTGGTCTATTGGGATTCCGTACCAAAGAAGATAAAAACTACTTTGGAGCGACTTTATCTATTCTGTTCATTCCTCATCCGTTTGGATCTAAATGCATAAACTTCTAAGTATCCATTTTTTAATTTTTACTAAGATTGAAATATAGATAACTCAAATTGAGTACACTTTTTTCTTAAACTCCTTTATACAAGTCCCAGATTAACTCCCGTGAAACCCGGTTTCCAAAGAATAAAATACGAGATATAGTTTTGCTCAAGTACTTCATTAAATCTTAATTGCAATATTTCTAGGAAAAGTAAGATATCGATATCTAACGCTGAGGTGACGACAAGGTTGCTATTAAATGATGAGTCGCTATTCCTGTAGGAGTTCTAGTACTACATAGTATAATCGATTTATTTTAATAAAGCGGTGGTTAATAAGAAGACAATATTACTTCACTATATATTGAAAATAAATAAACTATAATCGTCGTTTTATTACAAAAATAATATTCCTTTAATATTAACTCAATTCTTTGTAAACTTCTAAACAGATAAATAATCAATAATGTTTTTTGTATCACAGAACAACTTGGCAACAACGAGTTTTTAGTAATCCTTTTGAAGTACATATGGATAATTTCTCGAGGTCCGACACTCCGTTATATTGTGCGAAAGGCGAGATTGCTTGATGAACATATAAAATAACCCCGACCCTATATGGCGCATCTAATCGATTCCGACGCGCTACTGGTTACCGAGATATTCTCTCATAAACAGATTTTATCGTTCTTTCACGAGAATTGTTAAAGATATCTAATTATACGTAAGCAATTTATTCTTAAATCTTCTTGGAGATGCGTAATTCTGAATTAGTAAAAAAGGCAGGTAATTCCGAAACTGACTTCAATACAGAATATGGAAATTTACGAGTAATTTTTTGGAATCCAACGTTTCAAATCACATGATTATACACATATTAAAGGACCGGTAAGTAAAACCGATAACTAGCAATTATTTTTCATTGGAATAAAAAAATCGCATTATGGTTCTGTAGGTAGGTCCCCAATATGGTCCAAGGGTGTACCTACATCAGACTACTTGGTTAGAAAGTTGAGTATGCTATATAGGTATATTAATTTTTGGATTGTTCTGCTACAATATCATAGGTATGTCAAAATAGATTGAATGACGCCATAACTGACAAATTTTCAGACAAGTAAATGTGTAGACGGCTCACATGTATATGATCGAGCTGAGAACACCTTGAATTACTTACTTAATTAACATTTTATTCATGTGTATTAAGTAAGTATGTACAATTTTCGTTCTGTGAAATTTAAATTCTAATTGAAGTCATTAAAGTAAGATTTAATCGTTAGAATTGAACAGAAGCACGAGGCATCCAGGAAAATGCGTAAGTCGGTTCGATAGGAGTCAATAACATTGTTACAATGAGCTAAATGCCGAACTGTCTCGCGCGGCTGGGGACCGTGACCGAGGCGGACGGGCACGAAACTACTTGATACTTGTATGCACAACCGTTCTAATGCACCTGATGGGGTTGTACTCGTATTTTTCTTTTACGCTTGTATGGTTATAAAACTTATAAATGAAATGTTACAGCCGTAGGCAGACGTAGACATAGTAACAAAGACATTCAAAACGATATATTTTATCTAGCTTTGTGTCAAAACTCAATTCCGCTTGTAATCAAAATCTTTGCCCTTTTTGTTTATAAATATGTACTTTGTAAACGTATACTTTTACCGTAGGTAAGTACCTACGGTAAAAGTATACGTTTACCTGGTATATTTTACCAATTTAATATTCTTATAATTCGTAGAATTGTTTGTCTATTTTTTTATAATATCAGTCAATTTAAAAATTAAAGTAGTTAGTATCGAAAAACTTTCAACAACATCACAAGTACCTATTTAGCAAGCAAATATCATACCTGATAGATATGATATTTGTAATTTGCATGTAAATTTTTATGTTAGGCAAGACGGAGCTCAAGGAAATCTGTTGAACAGTGGGAAAGTTAGTAGAGAAAGCCGACGAGAATCGGCTTGTAAAGACGCGCCGACGCTGGTACCTACTGTAAATATATTTGAAATATTATTAACTTTTCTTTTAACTGTAAACAATTATAGTATCAAATCACGTTGTAGACTATTGGTTGGTGAAGAATTATTATTTTCCGATCTATGGTCATTAAAATTTTTTGATTAACAACGTTCTACCCGTGTCGATAGGATGACTCTGCAAGTCCGTCCTGTGTATTATCCTTTTGCTCCCAGCCGTAACTAAACGCTCTGACCATAATTTTTCGGTCCATACAAATATCATATTATTCACTTCGGAATGCCAGGGTAGCGTGCTGCAGCATCCGATGTTCATTAACGCTTGTAATGGGCAATAAAGTCACATAAGTTCAGTGGATTGAAATCAACAATACGTTAGTGAATTTTTTTACTGTATATAATGTTCTATGTTGGTAACTAAACCGCCGTTAAAAGTTGAATATAGTAAATGTTATCAAGATACCTATTAAACCGATAATAACTATATATGCGATTTAAATATAAACTTTGAAGAACATTGAATCTAAACTTCTCAGCAGTTCGTAGGAAAGCAGTCTAACTTGGACCGAAACACATATCGATACCCATTAGCAATGAACACACTCTGTCGGAGGTATCGTGCGAATGACTCACCGACCTTCAACGCGCTAACCCAAATTCTGGCTAAAGCTATATTTCAAATCAATTGATAAACTTTATAATGTTGTATGTAGCGCTCATTACGTTAGGGCACGCCGTACAATCGGGCCCCACCTTGCACGAGCCCGGTACAGAAACTAGCCATTCGTCATCCATTATTCACGGGCTAAATTGCACAACTTTAGAGAGCCATTTCTAAATGACATCTAAATCTGTTACTGTATTAACATTGTGAATAAAATTTATACAATCAATCTACATAAATGTCCGTGAGCGTCCGTCCATTAGTCAAGTAGAGCACAAAGGGCACACGCTCTTCTCGTAAATCAGGCGCATGTAGCGTATTGAGACGGCTGCCCAAATCGCGCTCAATAACCGATGCTATGTGTGCCGCCCGCGCCGATATACAGCACAGAACTTTCCAGCCATTAACGACCCCTTACGACCAACATTTGTCATTAGCCGAGCGAGCCTCATTGCTCTGGTGAAATCATGACTTACTTAACATTGTTTCAACATCAGTACTGCGGCACAATGGCTACATCTGGACTAGAACATCGCTAAACAATAATGAGATTAACTGTCGTGTGTGACGCGTTTGTAACATCGTAATTCCTTATAATATATATAAGTATATACTATGAAGTTTTTGATTGACCACATTATAAAATAACATCTATTGAGATGTACTTGAAAATAAACATAATTTTATTTACTGCATGAATTGCGATTCTTTGTGAGGCCTGTTTGTTATGCGCTTCGGAGGTGATATTAAACCAATTACAGCTTAACAATCTAAACGGTTATTAAGATATTAAAATATTAGTGTATGACCGTGCGCAGGACGTTGCACGCGTGCGCGGCGGGGCGCCCAGCGGGGGCTCGCTACCGGACGGGGCGCAGCGCCCGCGCCGGCATGCTCCCAGGTGTTAATCTCCTGGAGTTACACAAATTATTATCACCTTGGAGCTGCTTAACACTGTTATACAAATTGAAGGCATATTTTATGACAGGAAATGTATCAGGAAACGACTTCCTATAACAACCGTGAAAATCTTTTTCCATCAGGGGTGACATATTTGCACAAAGCGAAACTTGCCTCAAGTAGTCTATATCTAATTGAAAAGAAATTGAAATGGCGTCTTTCAACACAAATTACTTTATTGTTTCACATATGGATGTATGTGATACTAACATGACGTGTTACTGAATAACATTTTTATTTAAGCTCAAGTATGAATATATTTATCCTTGAACTTAAATCGTTTAATCAAAAGAAAGAAGTGATGAAAGGATGCACAATATATTGTTTCATATAAAATACAGACGTCTGCTTGCGAAATTCATATTACAATTTAAGGCGTTCCTACTCATACACAAAAGAAATAAGTATAATATCTCTTTGACCAAATGAGCTAGTCCATGAGCTTAGTTCGACTCTCAGTGAATCCTTTCATCACTTCTTTCTTTTGTTTATACGCTTTAATCTTTAGCAACATCAATCGTGAGCGTATTGTTTTCCTTTTTCTTTTAATAATAAAATTATTAAAAAAAAAATTTAATAAAGAAAAAAAAAAAATTATAAAATGTCTTCAATCAACGGAAATGAATGTTTTACTTTTGTTGTGTGCCAACACTTGTGGGTCACTGACACCGACAAACATCTCAAATATCATACAGATATATATCTGCGTAACATATAAATTGAGCAACACTACTCCATTAACACCTACTTGGACATACTCAATGAACATCATGTATTACAATAACCCTAGAGTTAACGCTCTGTAAGTAAATACGCATGCGGCTGGCTTTCTCACACCCCCACAGTCACCACCGCTGCGTGCAGGGAATCTAAAGAACATCAATATGAAGAAAGTTGTTTATGGAATTATTATTCCCATGATTAAAAACAAAATCAAAACCTACTAATCATGCCTTCCTTCCCGCGAAGAACACAAAACCCTCAGGTATAATATCGCATTTACACAATGCTTGCAACTATTACTTCTTTATCAAACCATTGCTTTTAATACTTTCTGTCTTGATTATTATAATCTACTGCATGCATTTCCAAACACGTACTTAGTTTAAATAACAAACCTAGTAAATCTACTTACTTTACCTAGACATGAACAAATAGCTTGCATTAAAGCGCTCCACCCTATCTCTTCAAACAAATCAAACGTTTATTAACCACGGAGCCGACATCGTCGTGTTAAACCAAAACGATCACTTCACTTATGAATAATATTCAATGTTAATACGTTGGGTCGTAAAATATATTTAAGTAAAGCATCGAGTTACATCCCGGTTTAAAGAGATCTTATCTTAGTATCTGTTAAATATTGTCGTCGGATCTCAACCGGGCGAGGTGACGAAGTCCGCTTGGAAACTCACGGTATTAAACTAACGACGGGAATAAAATAAAAGAATACTTATTTATGCATAATAATGATTTCGAGTGAATAAAAATGAGGGGATCCGTACAAATATGTGAATAAAAGAGTGGGATATGATAACATAAAGCGAGAGGAATGTCCGAAGTCCTACGGCGCATTTAGATGCCGCGGGGCGATTGCGGCGGCCGCTGTGCCGGCCGCTATCACTTATATCACTTCATTGCGGCTGTTTACATTTCATTCATAAGTCTGATTGTCTTCACAGCCATGAAGAATTGTGTTTACTACTAAATGCCGTTTCAATGAGTTAATACTTATTGGATAATGTACAGAGTACACACGCATATAGTTGTGATGTACTGATCGAGTTCTTTGTGCAGTCTAAGGACGTACCTAAGACATGTTCCTATTAATATTTTAACATATTTCAATTTTTCTTTTCTATCTTTGTAAATTTAAGTCGTAGGAAATTGAGTAAGAACGAGCTTTGTTGTTCTTAGGAGGGATTTAATGAACATAATTAAGTGCGTCAGATTCGACACCACACACCGAGAACACTCAACCATCATATTTTAAATATCATTTTGGTATTTATTTATAAATAACATTCGAGAATGTCCAAGGCTCCTTTTATTGCCAAATTTAAATACTCAAATAGATCCTAATCAACTCATAACAGAGCCAAAATGTGGGAACCAAACTGAAAGAACTAAAACAGAAATAATAACGTAATATTGTGAACAGCTTTTATTCATCCGTATTAGTTTATTTTTATTTATTTTAATAAACCCTTGGCGTGTATGTGTCGCCGAAGCTCGCACGTTGCTCCTTATTTATTGACCTATTAGAGATAACATTAAGATCGAGATGCACGGCCAAGGACCTTTGTTATAAAAATGTCAGCTTCATTATTCTTAAAAAATAAAGGTGGTCATAATGTGGAATGGCCATTTACATGTTTGGTACCTATAAATAACGACGGTCATTCATAATTTAGGTATCGGTACAGCTTAGAACTAAGCATTAAAATTAATTTTATTACATGTTTACATTAATCCAATTAAATCTTTTCATCGAAACGTAAATTTCCAAGCCGGTCTTACGTTAATTTTGATGCTTACTGTATGCAATTCAGATGTCATTACTGTAATACAGTCAGCTATTTCAATAGTGATCCAAAATGTTTATAAATCATACCCCGGACTTATTTTCGTATGTGTATAATATGTGACGATTATGGTATTTTTTAATAAATACAATACCAGCGTGATACCAACATGTTGGTACCTTATATATATTACTGCAAGGATGTATTTGTATGAAATATTTTTTGTGTTGGTGCAGGAACATAAATACAAAGTGAATTTATTTTTGTTATTATGAATTGCGTACTTATCCACACTTACATCGTCGTAAGCATTCTGAAGGCGGCATCAACTCGTTAATATTTAATTTTTCCCATTTTTTTTATCCGAGCTTTTTAAATCAATACTCATTATGGTTTTTCAAAGGACCGTCATTTTGAACTTTTAACTCAAGAACAAAGAACCAGTTTTATGATCTGATATTAAAGGTATTTTAAGGTTTACGACTTTATGGGTTTTGATTAATAATGAAATACGCTGATAAATATTTAAAAACAAAAGTCTGCAATTTTGTAATTTATATACTGTGTAAATTCAACAATACTAAATGTAAGTCATAGTTTTATTATTATTGAAAATAAATATACCTACCTACTAAACTTTAACTTTGTACCAAACCATTGGTGGTCAGTTCTTTTGGATTGGTTTTCAGTATTACTGGGTGTCTGATGGTATTAGGTCATTCATAATGAATGGTTATGCGGCCATAATAGTCGGCATGTAAGTCAAATTATCTCGTAAATAAATACTATAGTTATATGTGTAAAAGGTTTAAATGATTGTCACGGTCACTCTACAATACGTCTTAATTGGAGTTAAAGAGAAAGATGCCCGAAAACTTCGATCGCAGTAGGCCCTGAAACCAGGGTCAGGGTCAGGCCATTTTGAACGTGGTACCATCATAATATATTTCTTGTTATATTAAAGGAAGAGTCATCAAACAAATGACAAGTTGTGCGCAAGGAACTATAGGTAACGGAAGTGGACTCACATAATCTGGGCCTGTGTTAACACTTATATCACCATAAAGTCGGTAATGGCCTATTATGAATAATTCCGATTCCAAGATCCCGTGGTACGCTCGACCCGGCTGCGCCCGCGCCGCTACCCGCCAACTGATAAACACAGTGGGGGGTCTTAAAATCGCTATTTTATTGGCGTTCTACATTTACGTTGACGTTATACAACTTTTATTTCCATAGATCAGTAGATCGATATAGATTAGATATATCGGTGCAAATGTAGTACAGGGATGGGAAAGCTTTATAAGACAGCACAGTTACTTTAACAAATATGTATATAGGATAACTGATATAATGGAGAGTCGGTTATATTGGGCCAGTTTTACTTTTTAATGGATATTAAAAAGTGCATATGAAAGTTTGCTTTTGATCATTATAGGATCTCACAGCCTAAATGGGTGTCGTATGAGGCGACAAAGGGAAAAAGCTGACGGATGGGAAGAAACGTCCGTCGAAACCGTATGTAGAGCTATTGCGGTCACCGATTGGCAACCGCTTGGCAACCGTGGTGACTATGGCAATTCACCCCTAGATGATACAAGTCATATTTAGGGGAAACCCATAGGCTTGAAATGATGATGATGATTATTAAATTAACATCCCCGATGTGTCTTTTTCCATAAGGACAGTCATTGTACAATTTAGCCGACGAGTTGGTTATATCGTACCAGTGGTATATAAATTATGTCAACGAATAATTTCGCATGTAAATTGTCTGATATCTCTTTAAATAGTTAATTATATATACGTATGTCAGACACTTACATTTGTTCTTTCATGTGGCGGTACAAAATACCCGAAAATTCCTTGTTATTTATTTTTGAAGAGTATAAATTAATCATTTAATTCTTTATACGTCCTAAACATTTATAAGAACAAGTACATGTATTTGTCATTAATGTCATCTATCTATCTATTTATATAAATAAAAATGAATTGCCGTTTGTTAGTCTCGCTAAAACTCGAGAACGGCTGAACCGATTTGGCTAATTTTGGTCTAGAAATATTCATGGAAGTCCAGGGAAGGTTTGTAATAAATTCGAGTAATATCCTAAAAAACGAAAATATTGTTCTCCCATATAAACTATATCAACTCAAAAAAACAGTAAGCGCCGCAGGATTTCATACATCTTACACGTATTTGCCAAAATGGCTGCTTTCGCTCGAGAAAGGCGGAAGCGCCGCAGGATCTCATACATCTTCCGCTTTTTTGCGAGCAAAATAGGTATTCTATATTATTCCAGCACTGAAGACGTTAAGGCGATAGTTTCTTACAAATAGTTAATAAATTAGCCCTTATTCCCTGAGATATGGCTGTCAAAATCTCTATTGAATGACAAGAGACATGAGCTACCTATAGTCTACATCATACATCCATAAAGGTCGGATTATCCCGTATTTACATTTAAAACATGTAAAATAATGAATAATGTGATGAACATAGATATAATAATATAACTAGATCGAGTACTAGCCCGAAAAAAGCGAGCCTAGTGAGATAGCTACCACACAGACCTTTGTCTCTTTCTATAGGGTGACCACGTTAATTTTAGAAGTTAGGAAAATTCCATTAAATACAATAGTGTTCTTATGTACTATATCGGTGTAGAGGCCACGCCGGCAGCTCTGTATCTATTTGACATACTACATGCGTTTTTTTGCTTCCCAAAAATTTTAATTTCGAATACTTATAAAATTTATTAAAAATCGTCTGTGGTATCAAATTACAAGAAATTAAATGGTAAAAGAGGTTATGACGATGATTTCTAAAATTAAAAATAAATAACCAGATGGTGAAAGAATAAAAATAAGCTCTTGCGGTGTTCAAATTTAAGAGTGTCGGTGGAGTAAACACCAATATTCTTTTCTCTCCGACAGCCTTATAGGTTATTTATATATTATATACAACAGCCTTCTTCATTAATTTTGTCCTGTTGTGTAATTGTCCTCGTCCATGTACAAGCATGGTTACCCTAGCATCTAGTTGACTTTGGGTTGCCATAGATCTAATATTATTCTAGGAATAGCATCATTCAGAAAGGGACAGAGGTCTGTGTACTAGCTGTCCTACTCGGCTCGTTTTTTTTCTTCATATTCGGCGAGCGAAAGTAAATCTTAATTAAGTGCATATAAAGCACGTTTCACTTATTGGTATTTTTCACAGGGCTTATTCCAGTTATACTAAAAATTCCTTGGTGATGAACCTATTATACGGTACCTTTATGGTTGGCAAATTTGATATGTCATTCTGTCAGTGTTTTGTCATTATAAAAACCATTATTACTGCACAAAAACATTATCTATTCTGATATGCCGAGGAAAGTGATACAAAGTTCACCGGGTCATCTAGTTATAAATAAAAATACATTTTTATATGTGGGTACACAGCATAATATAACGATAAAAACATATCATGATAAAAGTTTTTTTGAGTGTATAATATTATATTGCTGTGTGATGCCGGCTGACTAGAATAGCATCACCCCATTTTCTCCCGCGGGTGTCGTAAGGGTCGACAAAGGGAAAAATCCTACGGACGGGCAGCAGCGTCCGTCGAACACAATCTACAGCTACTGCGGTCGCCAACCCGCCTGCCAAGCGTGGCGACTATGACAACTACCTCCAAGTTGATACAAGTCAAATTTGTGGGAGGCATATGTCCAGCAGTGGACTACATACGGCTGAAATGTATGTATGTGTATGTAAATTATATTTGGACCCCGGAATTGTCCCTAAACTACCACCGAAGCAGGGGCAGCAGTGTCCCTTTGAGCGGTGGAACGTACTGCGATCTCCAACCCGCCTGCCAACCGTGTAGATGATGGCTTTACACCCCCATGCTGCTTATTGCAGTATATGGGGAAGGCCCATGTCCAGCAGTGGACGTTCGTGGCTGAATACTATTATATGTGTGTGTTATGTAATATGTTGTGTTGTTAATGTTAATGTTAATAATTACATCATCTGTTTATAAAAATACCGGTAATTCTATTTTACCATTCGTTTACGTATTCCAAAGAAAAAGCTTTCCCTATTCATTTGAACATTTCAACACTTCCCCCAAGTAAGTAAAATAAGAGCTAATAAAAGTAGCGTAATAAATATCCCAGAAAGTTGTTTTAATTTCTTCTTTACACGAAGTAGGTACCTAGATAGCCGGCGCGATCGGTAAAACTTCCTTGTTTTTAATTTTCTTTAAAACATCCGCTTGTTTTATACATTTTATTTCCAATGAGTAGGTACTTAGGTGGAAGGCTTTCTTAACTTCAGTGCTTTTTTTTTCATGAAGGATGTAAATAGCTTGGGCCAGAGTTATAATTTCTACTCTATGCCTCTTTCATAAAAGTTCAATTTCCTTGAGCAACGAAAACATTATCAACTTTTTAATTGCTACGAAGAAGGCTAACTTTGCCAGACGCTTCAATTATTTTTCTTTTGTTTTAAACTGCGATTCAAAGTAAAAATGTGATTGGAAGCCATACCTATTGTGCTTTACCTGGGCAATGAATATGCACTGAGCTGGAACAATATCGTTAGGTGATGTACCTATCGATTATGGGACTTAAAAAAACGCCATTGAATCCAAACTGCAACCTGAATCGAGAAGACAAAAATACATCGATTGGGGCTCGAGCAGGGACAATGTTAAGATTGGCGTATCGAAGGCTCGGCTCCGCGATCATGGGAAAATTATAGATCGGTTGAGAATCGGTCAGAGACGAGCGGCCCGCGAGCGTATGGCCTTATCACCGGGCCCATTGTGCACGGCATATTCCCGACGTTTGCAATATTCCATACCGTTCGACAAACGGAAGATTACAGAAGCATGA
Source organism: Grapholita molesta (assembly GCA_022674325.2). Lineage (NCBI taxonomy): Eukaryota > Metazoa > Arthropoda > Insecta > Lepidoptera > Tortricidae > Grapholita > Grapholita molesta. The sequence continues at coordinate 11,299,112 of CP053124.2, read as the reverse complement.
TTAGAATGTTTAGTGGGTTCCTACATACGGAGCGCCGACTCGGGCTTGCATATTTCTGCGTTCTCATCCTGTGCTTTACGGTGAGAACTTAAAGTCCACGGTACGGCGCTCTCTTCGCGGAATGGGAAGGTTATCTAGAATATGGACGATTCATTTCAACTCGCCGCCTGAGATATCGGAAATGAATAAAACTATGAAGATGACGGGCGGTCCATTTCTCATCGCGAGGAATTATGACGCAAAAAATAAAGAGTATTATGAATAATGGTTGCCCAGATTCCTCGGAGGCCTTCGTCTGCCAGTGAGCTATAAAAACTTAGCCGCTTATGGTTTGCGAGAGCAATTAAGTTATAAAGCTTAGTTGGCCTCCTCTGTCTTAATGAAATACCTACACAGTACTACCTATGTATTAGGTACTTAGTACCAATCCTATAGTTAATGCTAATGCGGGTCATTTATTACTTTCCGTGATAAACCACTGAGAAAAATCCACAATGTACGATCTTTTAAATTATTGATTTCTCTGATTTAATTAGTCATATGAACTCTTAATACTTCCGCACCAGACTTGATTTGTACTACTGGAATACTCCTACTGAGATTACGCTTCCACCGAGATTGGTTGAGACGACTCAACCGAGTCTGAGCCCTGAGTGTATTTTTTTAACGTAGTAATATTACTTTACCATCGCGTTAGTCTTTCCCATATAAACAACATTATCACTTACGCGCTCGAGACGTTTCTTTACGTCAAAAGTAACTTACTCTAGAGCCTCTGAGTGGTATGTAATGGTATAGAACTAATGAGAGTTTTGTCGCTGGTTCGCTAACCCTATCCCGCTGTGAAGACTCCAGCAAGAAACTCAGCTAAGCCCAACCGTTGTTGTCGTAGTGACTATCCGGTACGCGGCGGTACCGGGTTGATGTACCTTAGTGATGATAATACTAGTTTAAAGAAATAAATTGCAAATTTGCAATGATGTTTTTTTTCTTTGTACTTTAATCCTAGTTAGGTGCATGTATTAGGTAATAACTTAATACAATTTTGGCTTTAACTTATATGTATACGATTTTTACTCTACAGGCACCTGTTTGTCATTAGCACGTAGGGGAAAGTGGGCTAAAGCGACCACATCAGACAAAGCGAATCCCTTACCCACTGGAACTATATTTATCTTTGAAGAACCGCGTGCATACACGACGTTCGAAAATTCACGCGAGTGGCAAGCATCGAGTGGACGGTCAATCCGAAGTACCTACCTAGGTACGTAGTTCGTAAAATATACTATTACATTTTTCGAAAAAAAAAAATCTGATGAAAAGTTGTATTTTAGTAATTTTATGAGATTATATGAGAATAACGGCGTTACACACGTTTATCTGGTCACTCGCGCGACATCTATCGGAGGCCACTATTTTCAACCACTAATAGCGCTGAGTGTTCTTTCATAGGTAAGCTTAAATTCTCCAAAACGTTTCGCGCGGGCTACCATATAAACATGAGTAAAGTCGTTATTTTCATTTATATAATATTTACTAATGTGAGTCACGAAAGTTTAAACACCTATAAGTTATGTTGCCTAAATTGTCATGAAACTGTATTCGTATTCAAATGCATTTCCTGTACTTTTCAAACAAGATAGGGCATATAATATTCATACAAATATTAAGGTATTCATAACAACAACAGTGGGTAACATTTATAATATCCACAAATATTAAGGTATTCATTATACCCGGACTTCCCCTGCTCAGCTATAACGCGTTCCCATAAATAATACATTATAAATATGAATAATAATAAATGTTGTTTGTTTATGTTTTATGACATCAAATAGCTCGTTTTATCGAATATAATTATTTGTATCTGCTGGATATCTACATCAAATTAAAAGCTATAAAGTCATAATAATCCAAACGTTTACTTTAATGAACAACCAATGATCGAGCGATGACTCGGCGCTACTATAGGCCTATTAAACAATAATACGTTTTATTCAACTGCTTTAATTCCCAATAAAATATTGACCATGAAATATAAACTCTATGCCATTTAATACATAGTTGCATTTGGAGTTACAAAAATGAATCGGTGACAAGTTTGAGAACGTGAGCAGTTGAAGTTGTATGGACAATGGAACATTTTGGTGGTCCAACATGTCAAGGGGAAAATTCGCATGTAATTGGTAATTAGCAAAAAAATAACCGTAATATTTAATATTTCCAAGAGCCGGGCATTCAATTATGAAGTTTAATGTATGATTAACGAACATGCTCGCTAATTAATGTAAACACTGCGCAAGAGTTAATTAATTGTCGGCGACTGGCAGCGTGTAGTACGCATGAAACATTCATACAATTCATAACAGACTGCGCGCACTGGGCGCACTCCCGACCTGCCTCTGAAGAACAACTAGCACTCTTACACTTCCTGCTTTTCACAATCAAAACTGTTAACAAGTTTTACTATAAGATCCATTTGTTTTTTACCTATGCTTTCAATGATAATACCTCTTGAAACTAAGAACAAATCAAATTATTTTTTATGAAATATTTTTGATTTGCTTTGATTTTTAAGTAGTAATACTACTATATAAATTAAAAGTTGAAATAGATAACATATACTAAAGAAAAAACGACGGGGACCTCCGGTGTTCGAGACGGGATTCGAACCCGCATCTCCAGCTAGATAGAGATGCGGGTTCGAATCCCGTCTCGAACACCGGAGGTCCCTGTCGTTTTTCTTTAGTATATGTTATCTATTTCAACTGATAATACCTCTTATTGAACAAAAATATAAGTGTACTTTAAAATACTTAAAGGCAAAGTTAATTTACGTGGTATATTACGCCACGTGTTTTGTTTTAGATTGGTACGATACATTTTAGTTTGATTACTATAGGTACATATGTGTGAACATAAAACTAACCTGTTCTTAACAAAGGCAAGATTAAACATTCGTTATGATTAAGGTGCTTTAATACTGATACGACCTACAACCATAATAACAGAAATTTCAATCACCTAAGCTTTTTATACTCGTACGTTCAGAGCCATGCAGGATAATAAAAGTTATAAATTATTTTATATTTAAACTAGTTTTCTCGTGACACTTATTATAATTATATATAAACACATCACCCTTAGTCTGCGACCGACCTATCTCCAGGATCTGGTCTGAAAACCAGCGTTAAGCCGAGAGGCTTAACACATGCTGAGACTGGAATTGCCAGAAAGACTAATAATTAAAATATAACCATATTAGTTAAGCAGTGTTTAGTCATAAGTATTGTTTTTTAATTTAATTATAACTAGTCTATAAGTTCTTTCTGTGGCAATAAATAAAGGCATTCTTTGCCAGTTAGTCTAAGCGCAAAACAGAATATTGTATGCGTACGTTAGTAATAAATAAACAAATAATATTTGTATCGGTTTAGTTAAGCGATGTCTACCCGTGATGGCGGTCCGGTCCGGAAGAGCCCGCGTCCGCCACCCGCGGGGCGCAGGCCGGCGACTCGCCACAGAAAAACGATCCAGCGCCTCCACTCGCTCCCGTTCATATTTACTGCTCTCCTAATGGAACCTCCACCTACCGCGATCATGAGCGCTTTTTGTCGCCATCTACTGCATCAGCGGCATAAACGACATGCCACAACTCGACAATGTTTATTTCACATACTTGTTTCCTCCGCAAATAATTTTTATCACGCCTTTAACCAGTCGGTGCCCGAACTTTAATCGTGATTGTGGATGGTCAGTGCCCCCTAGCTGGAAAACAGTTTTAAATACTACGCATGTGGCTAGTGTAGACGCGGCTTTAGCAAGTGACGTAGTTAGTGTTGTGTGCAACCCTACATTTGACAATAATTCTCGCGATCATGAAAATGAGGGTAGTTTCTCGTCCCCGCCACCATCAGTGACAAGCAGCCGGGCCCGCAGAGCATTGGCGCGCAGTTCTCGAAGGGCCGCCGCCAGCGACGGTGCGGCACGGAGCTCATGATTATGGTTCACGAATTGGACCGAAACATATGTCGAGCGGTTTTCGACCTTAAGATACGTGAGTGACCCGTTTGTATATATTTCTAGTATGTCTGAGTCTCACGGGAGTTTTCTATTAGAAAACGCCTTTAACCCTTAATATTGCTATGACTTATAAAACACAGCTTTAATATTTCCTAAAAGCCTGATGTTTTTCTCACAAGATGTCTCCAAACATCTGCAGTGCCCGCACCATTGGCACGTACATGGTTCTGTTTAATATTTATCATTAAATTAGTATGACTAAACTAACGAAATCAATTATGTCGGTTTTTGTATGAAACTGGTTTTAATCGATGCCATTCGAGGATTGTGCAGCAACAATCTGGGGCCGTTCGCAAAAAGCGGATATAATATAGACAATAGCACGTCGTGACAACCGCTTTAGGAAGACATCTTCGAATCGCTTACTTTATGAAAATAAATCATATTTTTGGAGCTTTTTGTATATGACACCTATGTTACCTCAAAAATAAAATAATGGGGTACATAGCCAGTAACTGGCCACCTTACAATAACTGGCCAAGCTGCTACTCTAGAAAAAAACCTATACCTATTAGTAAAACAGAAATTTGTTTAAGTTTCTATTGATTTAAGTAATTGTATAATAGGGTAATTCGCTAGTAACTAATCACCCTCCAATAACTGGTTACATTATACTAAAAATGAACTCTGTTAATATGCCATGAGAGAATTCTCATTTTAGTATGGCATGGCCAGTTATTAAAGTTCTATTTGTAGGTAAACAAAATTCATATTTGGTATAAGGTTGTTGAAAAGTGGCCAGTTACTGGCAATTTACCTATATCGTTGGCTGAGCACCACCAACACAAGCCTTCTTGAGCCCACGGTAAGTCAAGGTAATTTGTGTAAGAATGTCCTGTAACATTTATTTATTAGTAATAGGTGGCCGGTTATTGAAGGGTGACCAGTAATTGAAAATGTGTTCTATTTATAGATAAACATTATAATTAATATTTAATATAAGGTTGCAAGTTACTGGTGATTTACCCCAGGTACCTGTATTTAATAAAATAAAAAAAACTGGTTCTGCATGTCACTGAAATAAAAATGTCGTAACTATGCAAGAGATGCATACAAATTACTGCGTTTTGATTAATCTTTGCAGTGCTTGCAAATTACGTAGGTCAAGGAAGGCCAGGGTGTTCGTAAATATCTCAACAACACCTCTATTACCAAGGCGATATAGTACATGTTCCGATATTTATGAATACCTTGAGCACTCCGATATATTTGATGGTGACTGTACCTACCTACTAATAACATTGTTTTATAAATGTTAACTTAACACAAATAAATAAAAAAAATCAAAGGGCCAGGTTGCATAGGTACTGGAATGATGAAAAAACCGTTAAATGCAAATAAAAGTAGTAATAACGTGAAATTAAAAAACTAAAATCACGATTTGAATTTCGAATTTCACAGTTTTTCGTCAAAATTGGAATGTTAGAGACCAGAACAAAAACCGACGCGTGCCGGGTCACCCCGTGCCTCTGCAAACATCCACGTTTTTCAGTCGCATTAGTTCGAGAAAACAAACAAATATCAGATAGGCATGAATTTTACAACTAGGACAGTAGTGTCTATACATAGCATTCCGTTACGAATAAATCTGGCATGAAACTTGATTTTAACAGGCTTGCTATGCCAAAAAAGACATTCTCAGTAAAAGCGACATATTTGTCTACTAAATGAAGTCACAGTCGCCATTAGATATATCGGAGCTGTGAAGGTGGTCACAAATATCTGAACACGAAACTTTATCGCCATGACAATAGAGGCGCTGTTCAGATATTTGTTAACAACACGTCTATTATTAAGGCTATAAAGTGCGAGTTCAGATATTTGCGACCACCTCCACAGCTCCGACATATCTGATGGCGACTGTATCTACAAGTTGATAGTGAAAAAAATCTACATTGACATTTCACTTTTTACAGTTTTCAAGAAATCGTAGGAGAAATTTTACAGTATATGAAGTCAATGACGACGTCTAAAAGATAATTTGTTAGATTATAAGTACTGATAGCATATGTTAAGGAAAAATAACAAACAACAATGTATGTATTGGTCTAGTACCAAGGATAAACAGTGGAATTAACCCATTCGATATTGATCTAGCAGTTCACACGTTGCATTCAATCAGGAACGTTATAACAGATGGAGCGACGCCAAGCACGCATTTTGATTGCACCGCGCACTGCACGCTCGCGGGTGAGTTTTGCATAGTTGCAAGTGGACACCTTACGTCAAAACAAGTGAGGTTGTAGATGTGAAGGAGGTGTCGCGCGGGGCGCGGGGCGGGGCGTGGGGCGGGCCGGGGGCGTGCAGTCGCAGCCTGCACCGCACGTGACCTCCCGCTGCAGCGCGCCGATTCCGACACGACGACGTGATGCGGAATGTAACCGGATCGCTGAGGTCGTAGCAGGATTTCAGGGTGGAAGTAGTTATGACATAGTCATTTCACGAATTGTCCTAGTTACTGAATTATACGGAATCGTATGGGGATAAAGTTGGGGCTCTACTATGTAGAAAGCTGCACTTGTTTGTTATGATCATGTGTACTTCGACTAAAAGCATGATAAACAATGAGAGGTAGGGGACAGCGATGACCATCACGCTTGAATCTGGGGCAGCCCAACTAGGGAAGTACGTCCTCCTTACAGAAAACCACAGATATAATAGCACTGCTACCTTTCTGATATGTAGTGTTGTGTTCCTGATGGTGAGTAAGGTTCCCAGAGCTCCAACCCCCCTATTACGGGTGCCCATGGGCGACGGTAATTGCTTAACACCAGGCAACCCGTCTGCTCGTTTGCCGCCTATGTCATAAAAAAAATAGTATTTTCGTACAAGGCATATTTTACAATGCATTAGTATTATGAATGCCAATTTAACTAAAACGTAGTTGGTGTTCGCCATAATAAAGTTCTCGCAGTGTCCCGGTAAGAGATAACCAGAATAAGACCGTTGTACTCCTCTTGAAGGTAACCAAGCAGTACCCTCCCTGCAAGTCTAGCTACCGCTCGTTTTGCTCTCATGCTCATATATCTGAACATTGTGTTTCTTGTTTTTATTAATGATTTATTAATTTATTACGTTTGGTACCCGACTCACTCTTTCGTTTCTTTTTTATAAATTTAAAGTTTAATGAATAGTTAGAAAAAGTATTTTATTATTGTCTAATTTTAATGTATACAAAATTTTATGTACCAAGTTCACAAAGTTGCTTATCGCAATAGTTGACTAACACACTATCCAATAGTGGGACGACTAGCGCCATCTAGCGACGAATAGCCAAACTATATGATATCTGCTAGTTTTATTTCACTTTGTTTCTTTGTCTGACTGTCGCGGTAAATAAGTACTATGTATGTCTTAAGCTAAGTATTTAAAATATATAAAAACTGAAAAACTATACTAATATAAACTAAAATACAAACTCCTAAATCAAGCTACTTAGATTGTATACTCGTACATAGGTCACTCTAGTGTAATCAATGAGCTAAGTAAAATATTATACTATAATAAAAGCTAAATAAATATACATCCATATATTGTTAGAAAATCGCAATTCCATAGAAAAATAACCGGTAATAAAAGTTATTATTTTGCATGTAAGTACAAACCGTGATTTTGGCGCGACATACGATTGTGCGCGATGTTTTGTTTATTTGTGTCTAAAATTAATATGTATATTTGTTCCAAATACAAGTTACCTACTATTTATTGTACAAGTTGATTGGTAGTCCCCCTTTTCTACACTTTTTATTTGTGGAATGAAGTTCAATTGTTTAGCTAGTCAAGTAGCTATTATTGGACGACCAGTCTGGCCTAGTGGGTAGTGACCCTGCCCATGAAGCCGATGGTCCTGGATTCGAATCCCAAGCAGGGAATTTATTTATGTGATAAGCACAGATATTTGTTCCTGAGTCATGGGTGTTTATATGTATCTGTCTATTACATATACCTATCGTCCCCTAGTACCTACAACACAAGCCTTACTGAGCTTACCGTAGGACTAGGTCGATTTGTGTAAGATAATCCCGAAATATTTATTATTATTTATGAAGTTTTTATTTACGTTATAACTAAAATGGATCATTATGAAATCAAGTTAAAATAAGTTATCAGGCAATGCAGTATAATTTCGCCGACCAATATACCTGCATTTTTTAACAACGATGCACATTACAATTTGTAATTGTAACATCCGCGGATACAAAACTCATTTACATGCAAATACTATACAAAAATGAACATCCTGTCGCGCTGTGATCGATTTGCATATTTTTTTAGTCAATAATAACAAAAGCGGTTATATTAAAACGGCATACAATTGTTAGGACTTCCGGAGCGAAATATCTAAATTATTCATAAAATATAATCAGTGTCCTCATAATTATACATCCAATGTTAATTAACTTTAATGACACAATGCTGCCAGCTTATTAATATTTCATGAGTTTGTATTATTCACAACACATTTTAGAAATCGTATTATGATAGACGTACCTTTCGAAGCTACCTACTGTAACGCCGTGACTTACTACCAAACGCAACACTCAGTATTCATATCGACTACATTATAACGCAACACATGTCACTCCGCTTGCGATGTTTTATTACAGAGTATTCACTGTATGGACTTAGATATGAAGCTTTATAGATACTTACATTGTAGCGTGTAAAATATTCTTGGACAAGCCGGGCTAGTTTTTTTAGTAGTGCCTATGAGATCCGTAGTGTCTGCAAATGAGGCTAGCTGCGCTTGTGGTAATCAGCAATGCTAATGACTTGGGTTTATTATATTTAAAGTTAATTCAGGGTGCGTTGAGCTTTTCGCGCTACTCGATTCAATCTAATCAAGGCGGCTCAGGTAAGGACGGGCGAACCGCTCGCGAATTTGGGAATTTTCGTTCATATTATTAAAAAAATGATATTTTTTACAAATGTAACATAGACGTTAAAGAAAATAATAATTTTGATGTTATAAAAAAAAAACTTACGACCTTCTGATGAGTATTTGCAACGTATTTAGTGTAGCCTATCTTTTTAGAGATCACTTTGGATGTAATTTCTATAACGCATAAATTAAGTAGGTACTCGTGTTTCTGAATCGCATGACTTATTTAGTTAATCCTTAAATATGTAACTCATGACGCACAGAGACTAAACTTAAGGATCAACTATACAAAAAAGGTATCTAACAAACAAAATTCTGCTGTTATTTCTTCGGCGCAGCCTTAAACCTCGCTCTTCTCTTTTTGAAGAAACTATATTAAGATTAAATTGACTTATAATGTAGATCATCAGTAACTAGCCACCTTATCATCATCATCATCATGTCAGCCGAAAGACGTCCACTGCTGCACATAGGCCTCCCCCAGAACGACCCAAGAAGACCGATCACGCGCCTTCCACATCCAGCGGTATCCCGCGACTCTAACTACGTCGTCGGTCCACCTTGTGGGAGGCCTACCTACGCTGCGTCTTCCAGTTCGTGGTCGCCACTCCAGAACCTTTCCACCCCACCGGCCATCGGTTCTGCGCGCAATGTGCCCTGCCCACTGCCACTTAAGTTTGGCGATCCGGAGGGCTAAATCGGTAATTTTGGTTCTACTGCGGATGAAATCATTCCTGATGCGATCACGCAGAGACACTGTGACACGCAGAGTGCCACCTTATACTGAAAATGAATTAAGTTTACTTATAATATGACACTTTTTCAAATGGGGTTTCAATTAGTGGCCACCCTTCAATAACTGGCCACTGAATACTTAAATTGGTTCTATTTGTAGGTAAACAGAATTCATTTCCAGCATCACCGCCGGTGGCCGGTTATTGAAAGACGGCCACTTGACCAGTTACCGGCGAGTTACCCTATTATCCTTAGTTTTAATTCAATAACATACTTGTACATACATGATATTGGGATTCTGAGTTCATAATAATTCCTACGGGGTTTAATAAAAAAATCTTCTCTGTTATTAAATAGTTTGCACAATGTCTTTTAAAGTACGTACTTAGATGGGTGATGACGAAAGCAAATCAAGCCAAAGAACCCCTTTAATTCCCTCGGGGTTCCTCTCTGACCAAACATCATACACTGGAAAGAAGAGTCTAATGGATTGCTTGCCACGCTCGAGCTATCTCCAAAAAATACGTGTTAAGTTATAGTCAGGTCTGTTTATTATCATAACCTAATTAGTTTCAAGTAGCATTTTGGAAAACTGAATTAGAGAATAACGAGTAGGTTATAATAGTTGTTTTTCCTGTAGACATCGTGAAAGAATTTGTACTAATATTTATTTCTACTCAATTTTATCATAAATGGCTTCTTATGTAACAATGTGAATTAAAAATAACTTGCACTTGCATAAGCCACTAAGTATTGTCCGTAGCAAATACGGTTTATTGTTTTTTTTTTTTTTATTACATAGGCGGCAAACGAGCAGACGGATTGCCTGGTGGTAAGCAATTACCGTCGCCCATAGGCACCCGCAACACCAGATGAGTCACAAGCGCGTTTCCGGCCTTTAAGGGGGGTTGGAGCTCTGGGAACCTTACTCACCATCAGGAACACAGCACTACATACATGTTTTATACAGTATCTTTCATCAAATTAAAAATATACATGAAATTCTAGAAAAATGTCCATGTACCTAAACAATATTAAAAAAAAATCCATTTAAATATATACATATCATAATAAAATAAGTCCATATAGTTTTACAATGCCTTTTAATTATGTAATATCCCGATTGTCCCATCAGTTCGCCAACAGTTTTAGGCAATTAAATACGCTCGTGTTATTCACAACATGCCGGTTGTTACCTCACCCTAGAAAGTAGTTCATCTCTTATGATAAGATCCTAAGTGGAAACAAATTCATTACGCATACAAAACAATGACGCCACAAGCTTACCTTATGTAAATTTGGACAAAACTACGCGCTGCCAAGCTTAAATACAAGTAACGTTATCTATGCGTCTATTAATTTTAAAGACATGACGTGATCCCGTATTATAATAGATACAACATTAGGAGAGTGACAAACGATGTATGTGTTGCCGCTGATATGATCACTCGTCACCTGAACGGAAGCGGCGCGGAGCGAGTCGACACAAAAACCACATTAGCTGGTTCGCCTCTATTATAATTTGTTGATAACCATGTTTACGCTACCCAAGTCACAATTATTTAAAACAGCGTTTAATCTTTACATCAAAAATTGCGTGCATCCACGGGCTTCGATATTTTTTTCATTGTCATGTCGATTTCGTATTTTATGACCACAATTCACTTCAGTTTATTAGTTTCAGATATGCTTAATATCATTTTCTGCAGTATGTCAAATAAAAGTGGGCAATGCAATAATTAAGTGAGTTCACCGAATTACGTGGGTATGTAGTATTCAGTAAGTGGCTGATATAAAACGGTGCGCACAAAAATGTTCTATAATTGGTATACATCCAGTGTTACACTACCTACCTTAATTACATAAACACATTAGCGAACTATGTACAATTATATATTATTTACAAATTACGTGTTGGTCTAGATTACAAGAGCTTGTTTGAGTTACTACTTGGTGTAGAAAAGTTAATAATAGCAGATTGACAGTTGAAAGACGAGAAAACTACTTCCAGATGTTTCAGCGCCGAATGATTTCTGGCACTATTAATCTTAAATTTCAAATAACGTATTCATGTAGGTTTTATAAACATTGAGTCTGAATAAATATACAGTCAGGTAAATCAGAATGGTAAATGACTAACTGTAATATAAATATCGGAAATAGTGAAACTAACATCGCGAGTTGGAGTTAAACAATCTTTCAGCTGCTTAACATTTTAAAATGAATTCGTTGAGGATCGTAAAATATATGAAACAGGGCGGGTGTGTTTGCTTTCGCCGGCTTTAACATTGCTATTAAACAGCCGTGAAATGGACATAAATAATCAGGTCGATCCGTTATATCGCATGATTCGCATCATTCGTATGATGCCGGCGTCCCGCGCTTTGCGACAGCTATTACCATGCTTCTCGACTTTCCACATTGATTTATCTTTACCTCACTTAACAGTAAGCGCCATAGGTCTGCAGTCACCGTATGATTTGGTCAGAACGTCCGATCAGGCTTAATTATTCTTGAGTTCTGGATTAGCAAGTGATTGTCCCTAATTTGGCATGCGCAGTGCGAGTGCGCGGAGTGACGGCACTGTCGCGAGCGCCGCTCGGTGCGGCGGCGCGGCATGGCCCGTGCGCGGCGCTCGCGCCCCGGACTGCTCCGTTTTTGCGAGTCGCGGCGCGCGCCGATTTGCCGCAGGCCTCTGCCGTCGCAGACCCTCTAATTCACTTGAGCAATACTCGGAACTAGACCTCTTCGGCCGCCATTCTTAAATTATTTTCTTTCTGCATCGCATTTCATTACAAATGTATCCTTTTATTGTATAATGGCTTGAAAAAAGATTCGTCCCCATATCCAGAGAAAGACGAGCTGAATAACTTCTTGTGAACATGAATGACCACTACTAAGATTGATAAAGGCTGGGAGCGAGGTGAATGTTGGTATCGTGTAGTGGTAGTGAACGTTTTAATCATGTGATTCAGTTGCGAAGGCATTAGCGGCGCGGCCGGCGGGCGCGGGCGCGGGCGGCGGCGGCGCGGTGCCTCCCGCAGCGAAGCCCGGCTCCGCAACTTTTTACCCGCAAATGCTCGGCTCGTGTCTTTTTCGCTCTTCCCGATTGGAATTCGTTGAGGGATCGCCGCTGCCGGTGGCAGACGTCTTGTGACATGTCAGCGGCAGTACGTGCGCTGCGTACGCGGCAATTAACCAGTCGCCTCGAATCCGCCACTCGGATGGATTCTCATCGTTGCGCTTACATGTTTCCGAGGAGCGCCGACTTTATTCAAGGAACAACCGTGAAAATACTCCGACACGGTAATTGTTAATTGAGCTCGTTAATTGATGTTTTTTTATAAGACGCTCTTAAAATTACCAAACGGGAAAATCTTCTTTCACGTATATGTTTATTTCAAAACTGTAGCCATATACATTACGAATATGAAATAGAAAGTTAAAAAACATTTCAACGTTAACATGTTACTGTTTTAAATAGGTACCTAAGTACAATATCTATTGTCAAACTTCGTAAATGCAAACCTAGCGTCCGTCTATGCAGTTAAAAAGTTTGAAGAAATATTCCGCGTTGCGACGAGGTGGTAGCATAACAATGACGTCTGTACAATAGAAACTTATGTTTGACAAAAGGAAAAAGTCGATGTTGTCGAATCGTGTGTACAAAAATCAAAAAACGAAATGTTAAATCCCGCTAAACACAAAACAGCCAAGTTTTAAGGACGTTGAAGTGTTTTTGCTAACCCCGCCTTAACAGTTTTAACTGTATAAATACTTATAATTGGGTATAAAACTGAAATGATTTATGATCAGTAAGTATTACTTAATATTAGACGAGCACATTGTTATCATCATACATTGAAAAAAGTGGATAATACGGTAGCCATAAACCTAAAAATTATTACCAATTAAAAGGAATATCTAAGTGAGTTTTGGACCCGGGTATGTCCTTAAACTACGTCCAACAATGAGAGGTAGGGCACAGCTATGACCATCACGCTTGAATCTGGGGCAGCCCAACTGGGGAAGTACCTCCTCCTTACTGAAGACAACAGCCATAATAGCACTGCTACCTTTCAGGTATGCAGTGTTGTGTTCCTGATGGTGAGTAAGGTTCCCAGAGCTCCAACCCCCTTTAAAGGCCGGCAACGCGCTTGTGACTCCTCTGGTGTTACGGGTGCCCATGGGCGACGGTAATTGCTTACCACCAGGCAATCCGACTGCTCGTTTGCCGCCTATGTCATAAAAAAAAAAAGTAGATGTCTACTTGCACGAGGCATCATTTGGGGCTAAGGAAATTATGCGTAAAGCAATTTTTAGGAGCCATTAAAACTACCGTCCATAGGTATTTACACCTACTATCATGGCTAAAACATTTTAAAAGCATAATTAATCTCAATACCTGGAGGAGAAGGTACCTAAATGTTACATGGTAGGTACCTAAACGAGCATTTATTTATATGTCCATATGTATACGCAATATTTTGTGCAAAACGACTCTACTTTTAAAAGCACAGACGGGCTACTATGGAATTCTACACTGAACATGGTCCGACATGTATAGATAGCTACTGTATGTTGGTTAATTGATAAACGATTAAATCTCAGGCGATTGACACGTGATATGTGTCAATCGCCTGAGATTTACGACAACATTATTTTTGAGAACTGGCCGATTTAAATATTTTTTTTTTAATGTGACTTTTGAAAATGAATATCCGATAAAATATCAAACTCTAAAGAGAATTTGTCAAAATATGTCTGCACCTATAGGCGTCTTACATAAGACGCTAAATAAACTGATTCTGCAGTGCAGTGACATAACACTGTCTCTAACCATAAACGAGCTTCTATACTTATACATATAGACAAAATGGCGTTTGACTAGTTATTTTTAGTTTGCAAAGAACAGACAGTTTTAATGTTTGAGCAAGATAAAAACAACAAGCTTGGACAGCTATGAGTGTTATTTTTGTATTTAGGTAATGTAATCTAATGAGTTAGGAAATTACGAGTACTAAGCTAGTTCATTATAATTACAACGGAGTATAATAATACATTATATAAACTGTAAAAAAATACACCTTACTTAGTACCATGCAGTATCACGTACAGTTCTATAATCATAGGCACCTCAAACAAAGCACATTCATAACTAAAATAACTGCAAAACTTACGACTCCCTAGTCCCATTGTTTGAAGCTATTAAAAAGAGCAAAAAGCATTAAATCGTGCTGCAACCGGATTTATTTAGGAAAGAGCGTAGTAAACAGTAAGTATAATATTGTGACAATTATGGAAAGGGCGAGGTGTCGACGCGAGAGAGTGTACACGTGTTAGGCACTTGCATAATGGATGGCGCAGGGCTACCGGCTCGCTCACTATTTAATTTTGGCCTTATAAGTCATATAATAATAAGTAAGTTATTATATATAAACGGGACTTAACAGCGTATATTAACTTTAAAATTTACCTCCGACGTTTCGAAGACGATGTTGTCCTCGTGGTCTCGGAAAATTTAAAAAAATTTTAAGTACGCGGTTAATTCTCGTTTATGTATAATAATGTGTAAAAAAGTTCTCTACAATATTTACTTAGATATATGTAGTAAGAATACCGTTTTTGTTGTATTATTTTCTACTGATGACGGTACCTACCTTACTACGGATTAAGACTCAGTCTCAATCCAGTTCCTCCAAATTAGTACAATGTGGACTTGTGGGATCCCTGAGTCTATACAGTTAATGGTAAACTGTAGATAGTTGGTGTTAATACTCGTACATTTTTATAAAATCGGCTCTAAATGGTGTGACCAAAAAGGTAAAGGTAACAAAATAAAAGGTATTTAGATACTACTCGTATCAATGTAGTATTGGAACAAGGCTCTTTTATGTCTATTGTAATTTCTTTCCATTCTCATCTAAATCTGCCTATAGTTTACCTAAGACTTCATTACATTATTAAATGGGAATACCTATAGAATTTAATTACTTACTCAAAAGTATTAACCTAAAAAAGTTGTTTTTTATGTATATAATTGTAAGTATATTCATTAAACATTTACATTTTAAGTATTATAGGAATAGGTGGAATATTTATAAGTATTTATTATTCTACTTATTCCTTTGTCTTAGTCTATTTATCACTGTTATTGTAAATTTCATCGTGTAATTTGTTTTGATATCTGGGAAATCTAAATTCCTAACAACTATCAACTGATTCACTGCACGGTTTATATGAAGAAATACTTAGGTTTGGTTCGCATAATGTGTCCATTTATAATATTACAAATAAAACATAGGCCTCAATGCCCCGGTGGCAGCCCTCCGGACACAGAAAGAAGCCGCTTGCCTTTCCATTGAATCAAATTCATATGTTTTGAGATTCAGTCGCCAATTTCATTTGTACAGTTCACAGTGTAAATAGTAATATTCATAATTTTGATATAATATATTTTTAAAGAACAGCACTTATCACTTATTAGGGTTTTACCGGTAAATTAATGGTATTTAGAACTTGCGCTTTAATTAAATAATAATTGGGAAACTAATAAGAGTTGTATGTACCTCAGCAGTTTTCCTCAGCCATGTAGATTACTAGAGTTCTATCATATTGATATCGGTTTTGGATAAAAGTGTTTATTCTATACATATAGTTATGATTTTTTAATAATAATTGTTTACGACATGTTTATTATAAATACAACAATATGGTGTTTCAAACTGTACAAACGTATATTTTTTACATGTAATTAGTTAAGTTACAAAAAGTTTATTCCATTCACTCACTTTATAAATTAGATGAATTTCTGAAGGTTCTGTGTACAGAACTGTGTGGGACTTTCCTGCACGAAAGTGTCACAGAATTATAGTACTAAAGTACATCAGGAATATTATGTCTTTACAGGGCAGCCACGACCTATCTAGTTCCATTTACTATCAACAATCACCTATTTTACAAATCACGTAACGACAATGTGTAACAAAATATAACGCCGAGTGTACATTCCGCGGATTGTTTTATTGGATTATGCGGCCAGGCCGCGAAGCAGCTATAACTATTCAGTGTCGTCTTTTGTGTTATGGAAAAACTTGTTCTTGAACCCATGTAGTGTGAAAGCATCTTTTATTTTTGCAGTTTAATGTTACATATGTACACATATTATCGCCTGCGCGACTGTCATCTCTGCGCCTGCGCTCGCGGCTCGCCGCAGTCTGCGCGTCGTTAGTATACGCGCATTCTACTTACGTTTACTTCAATTCTCGTTGTTGTTTGTATTTCTTTCTTCTTTTTGAATGACCTGATTGGGTATTTAACTTACTGAATGCTAGTAAGTTAACAATGGGCGAAATGAATTTAGATTTTTGTAATGGAAATAATATACATAGGTTATATATACCACTAGTGGTTTATTTGCTTTGAATAATATTTAATCAATTTGGAAAAAACATTACACATCGAATTGCCTAATTTAGATATCAGCCATTAAACATTTGGTAGCACTTCATCAAGACAATGATTTCATTGTCGTAATGTTTATTTTATTGTAACATAAGTGTTGCCGACAAAACCCTACGATTCAGTCGGTCTCAGACTATTGTTTATTTGGACATATTTATGGCTATAGTTCCGCTTTTTGTGCAGATGGAAATATGTGTGGCGGATCGCACGTCCGCGTGAGATTTCGGACACCTCGCTTACCTACTCGGTCTTTACGACGGCGGCGAGCCAAAAAAACTATAAAATCCCCATTGTGTCGGCGACACACGGCCGGCAGTTCGCGCCTACCGACCACTCATGAAAATTATTTTGTTTTTATCTCAAAGTGTATGTTTATGATAACACCTGTTTCGCTGATGCCTCCGCGATCGGTGTCAGTCGACGCTTGTCTCGATTTTTTGCCAATTTAAAGACTATAAAGACGCCCGCATCGTCGGCTAATTCCACCGCTGTTCACCGAATTACGCATTCGTTTGCTCGAGTTTAGCTTATTATGTTCGAAGGAAGTATTTTTGGCACACTGGCAAATTAGAAGATGAATATCTATGCGATGCAAGTACCTTTTCAAAATGTTGTCTAACATGATAATAACTCTAACAAGCGCATGTCAAATTGGGTGACAGGATTTGGTGCTTTAAGCTGTAAAATGTACATATAGTTGAACGTGTCATTGTAAACTATGGACTTTTATAAGCGTGCAATGCACCTACCTACTAGTAGCGGTACGTCCATGGGTCCCGATGCCCTCCGGTTTGACTAACTTTCAGACAGTTAAGCAGTTTTCAAAAATAAAATATACTATAATGCTGCAGCTTGTCCAAGAAAAATACAACGCGCAGCTATTCCTTCCTGTCAGTCTCGACATCTACTGCTGGACATAGACCTATTTCGTGGACCACCACAGTGAGCGATCACAGAGCTGGTTGTAATGCAATTATTACGCTTGGCAGGCGGGTTGGCGATCGGAGTATGCTCCATTATTTTAAAGGGACGCTGCTACCCGTCCGCCGGTGGTGTTTGGTCGCAGTTTAAGGAATTTAATACCTGGGTCAAAAAGGTTTTTCTTTCATAAAAAATACACTTGCGCATCATGTAGGTATATTGGCACTGTATTCTGATACAAATACAATGAATCATAATATATGTAGCTTTGGTCCATATTTTGCGGTTACATAGTTAAAAAAAAAATGAAGTGAGTGTAAGTTTTTAACGTAACTTTACGTCACGAAGGCGTTTGCGTTTCCCATATAAATAACATTATCACTTATGCGTTCGTAAACGTTTTTTTATGTCAAAAGTAACTTACACTAGAGCCTCTGATATTGTGTTTATATTATTGTGAGTTTATTTTTAAATAATTTTAAAATAAATAAATAAATATTACATTATTACACAAATTTCAATACAATACAATTACAGCACCACAAGCTCAAGAAGGCATGTGTTGTGGATACTCAGCTAACGACATACTATACCGGATGCGGTCTGTAATAGGAGCAAAAATGATGACACCCATGACTCATGGACAATTATCTGTTCATCACACAAATAAATGCCCTTACTGGGATTCGCCCCCAGGACCATCGGCTTCATAGGCAGGGTCCAATAGGCCAAACCTATCGTCATTTAAAGTTGAAAATGGAAGTAGTAAAAAATCTCCCTCGGATGATTCCATGACTTGGGAAAACAGTTACTTAAGGCACTGGTCCCACCACGAGCTAGTAAGCTATGAGATATCAGCTATTTCAAGGGACTAAAGATAATCGCTGCCGTGTAAATAAAAGAGATATCTATAGATATATATATATATATTTATAGCTCATCGCCCGGCGATGTACTACTATCGCCCGGCTGTGACATATATGTCTCTTTTATCTACACGGGATCGATTATCTTTTGTCCCTTGAAATAGCCGATAGCTCATAGCTTATTAGCTCGCGGTGGGATCGTGCCTAAAGCCCCATTTAGACCATGCAAGAACTTGTATACGATTTTCATTACATTGTGGGGTTATATAAAGCGACCGAATCTATAACGCCGATAGCCCGTAATGTAATGAAAATCTAATACAAGTTCTTGCCTGGCCTAAATGGGGCTTAAGAGCAACATTTTTAATATAACAACCAAACTGACGTAATAAATCCTAGCCCACGTCGCACATAATGACGCGACTGTCAAAGACCGGCCGCCGCCGCTGACCAGCTTTTTGCATAATTGTGCCACTGGCATCCTGCCCTATAATATGATAACAAAGAAAGATGACCAATCGTATGATTGCTGAATATTTATGGCGTCTGTGTCTGGGGATATTAGTCACCAACGTGAGAACTTTAAGGTTTTACAGTTCATATTTAATGCCTTGTCGGTTCTTCTCGTATGAAAAAATAAATGAGTTTTTTTATATTTCTGTATTTTATGTCAATATATTTTATATATCATAGCATACCTAATAAAAGTTAAGTACAAAATTTAGGAATACAATAATGTACATCTTTTATTCCTAATTTAGGGTTAGGTATTCCAGTAGGGTATTCTAAAACTTCGCCCAGCACCGCTCCAGCTCCATAAATTATAAATCTAAACCACAAAACGCTCAATTAGAGTTAAAAGTTTGTCATGTTCTTTATTTTACACTGATAGATTCATATAAATTAAATATTGTGCCCGGTATCATTATAGAAAATAGGTTCAAGTAGCATTCAAAAAATAAAATAATCTCAATGCTGCAGTTACCCAAAAAAATTAATTGGCATTTAAACCATTTGTTTTACCGTGAACTCACGCCACCTTAATTAAATAAAAAACATATACAACCGAATAACGGATAGCCAACGGAATAGAGTGAACATAGGAATTTACTTACCAACAGTGGTAGACGGCATGTTGTATAAGTCCATAAGTCCTTCATAAAAGTAATCTAATGGTTGAAAAGTAGGCAAATTTACGGATATTATGTTATATAGACTCTCATATATATAATCAAAATACCACCTCTAGACTTTCCATTAAACAACCTATTTTATTTACAAATTGGGCACCAAACATTACTCGTAGTAATATAATATAAGGCTGCGAAATATAACTGAATCTTTAGCTTTATCTCCTCTTAATATTTTTATCAAACAAACCTAACTGTGCAGCGGAGATCATGAAACTTTAAATGGTTAGAGGCCTGTTCAAACGTCATCGTTTCACTGTTATATCGCAATCAAAATTGACGTGGGAAATATGCTCGTTTGTGACTGAGGGCAGCTAGTGTCTATAAATTGTACAATGAATTATAGAACTGGTCTACTGGCACAAGCGTTGCATAATTCAATCATATTATTTGTTCGCAATGCATGCGTTAAATCAAACCGGGGTTTGAGTCTCGCAGTCTAACACCTTCATGCACATTAAAAATTATTGTGAGCTTTTTACATTTCATTACTTGTATCCTGCATATGTACGTTTATTAAAAAGGCTGTATGTTACCAGTAACTCATGCCATAACAGAAGTGGTGTCCGGTGCGCTACTTACGATAAGAACGGCAAGTCGACTTGTAGCTTCCTTTTAATTCCTGCTTTTTATGAACTTTTTACTTGCCATCCGTTGAATAATCAACGGTGAAGACCCCCTCCCTCTTACTCTCATTACCTATGCTATAGCTAGTTCATGTGTTCAGTGTATTGCGCGAGTTGCTGTGAAATGTACCAATTTCGTATATATGTAGATACCTACATTTCGTTTTAGATTAGATAGAACGATATTTATTCAACGACTATCCACTAAATATAAACGACATATATTATGCACCCAAAATTTGCATTCCACTCACGAGACAGTATGAGATGCACCGTCATCATTTTTAATAAGACAAAATGATGAATAAATAAATCTCTTTTGTTTCGTTAACGATTGTATCGGCTCAAAAAACAAAGAAGTTAGTATTTTGCATCGCGCACAGACAGACGGATATTCTCCTGGATTTATAATATATTCGTCCTGATCAGAATATATAAGGGCTCAAAGGGAACATGATTGTATTCTCTTATAAAGAGCCTGTACTTTGTTTACAAAATTGACATCCAAATCAGATTAATCCAATCAATGGAAATTTATGACGCACCCGAGAGCGAGCGGGCGAGCTCAGCCATTGAGAGATCGCGGGCTCGCTAATCAGCTCCGAGCCGACTCGCAACTATAACCGATCATGGCGCTCTCTGCACACATCTGCCCTCAACCTGTCTACATTTAATACAATAGTTTTCTTAAAATTGATAAGTTCTAAGTATTATCCAGTACATGTAAGTATACGACATTACACTCGACAACAAAAGAAGGAGACCACAGATAATTTCATGATTGCGCACCAGTATTGCGAAATCAAACCACGTAGAAACGTAATTGTCTGTCATCTGTTTGTACACCTTAAATATTCTGAAATTTGCCAATGTCTTCAAAAATCGCACATGGTATGTTTTTGCCGCAATTACTGAGACGTGCGGAGCGGCCGTCGCCGCGCTAAGGTGTCTTTGATTTATTTGTCTGCCTTCTTTGCACACGAAAGTAAAATATGAGCCTGCCCATCAAATATTCAGGCCGTTTGAGGCACAGGGGCAACTTGCACCGCTTATTATAATAAAAATGCGATAGTTCATACCGCCACACAAACATACCTTTCGATGTCAGTTCCATTTTGGAGGACGTCAAACCTTTAGGTGGTACTTCTTGATATTGGAATTTTAATAATTAACTACTTTTTTTTTCTCATAATTAACTAATCTGCTATGCTATGTGTAGCTCAATTACAATACTTAAAAATGAAGTTTAATAATCACTTGACTAACTAACCTCACCATCATCATTATCATCACCATGATAGCTAACCTAATCAGGACCAGTCCTATATGCATAGACAATATATTTCATAAGACACCAGCTGATCCCACGAGCATCTCCAATGGTATTTAAACTCTCGTTTTAGAGTAGTCGGGAAAAAGTAGCCTATACGAGAATGTTAATCAAGGTGTCTACTACCCTACATACCAGATCCAACGAAATTTCATTATTGAGTAAAAGTGCTGAACTAACAATGCTGACTTTGTTTTATTTACTTAAATAGATAAAAAAATAACACACTTACAATTAATTAATTTTAAAATAAATGTTACAAGTTACTTACAATAACTTTATGGTACTCTCTGCCCAGGCTTTTATATTTGTTATGTTAGCGTGTAAAAGAACTGGCGGGTTCCTCGCACAACGTATCAGCATTGCGATACAACGAGGAAATGCCGCCAGCATCCTTGGTACAATGCCTCAAGAGCCTTTTTTACATTTTATACTGTAACTAGTTAAGTACTTATAGTTTTCATAATACGATTGTAATATAACTTTATATGTTTTCTTTGCCATTATAACAACAAACATAAATCAAAACACAGAAAACTGTTTCAGTTTAAAAAAATATTATTTAAGGGGTCGTTTGGACCAAATCAACTGTTAAGACTGAAATTTTCTTGTATGGTTTAACAGTTACACCGCCATATGTACCTATGGATAATCAGTTCAACCCACCTTGAAAACCATACACGTAAAAATAATCGCCACAAATTGTCTATTTAAAGTTTTCTAAAGTATCAAGAAGTTTCGCTTCATTCGTGGCAGTAGGTTATATTTCATCGGGGGCTTGTTGTCACATGATCCGCGCAGAGATTCATCTTTAATTGGGTGAACCAACTTCATCTGTTCTTTTTGGTTTTTGGCCTTTATTAGAAGGCCACCTAAAACTTATGTGCCGTATAAACATGAAATAAAATAAAACACAATTTCCAATGTTTTTCGCTAATTAGGGTTGGTTGATAGAACCGGTTATTAGATAAGTTTGAAGTATTAATAATATTTAATTTGCATCAAATAATGATTAATAGCTTAAGTAATAAATTAACTAATAAATTCACACAGGAACTGGAGTCGTGAGTTGTCATGAGCGATTATCATATAGTACTTACCTATAGGTACAATAGTATCAGATTAATTTTATGTAAGTTTTTAAAGAAATAAAGATTTTCCCTTATTTTCTTATATATTCGTATAAAAGTGTAACTTTTTTTTTATAAATAGCATCAACTTCTTTCTTCGTCTGTATAGCCGCAATGATATAATTTGAGTTTTTTAATGACAAGTGTGAACGCTGTTACTGAACCAGCGTGCTACACCCTCGATCTCGTCGACACTTACCTTCAGGTGTGATTGAGGTCGAACGCTGGTCAGTCTTGTATAAAATAAATAAAAAAAACTTGTAAAAAATATGGATTTATTAAGACAGACGTTAGAGTTCGGTGCTTCATGTTCAAATTTTACATGTTATTCCATCGTATAAAAATTCCAAGTCCTATAATCCTGTGTATTATTCCAATTCGTTATTTGTATCTGCGTTGATAATAAACTTTAGTATGAACTTGTACGATAATAAATAACATGTACAAAATACATATTTAATAAAATATTCAAGTACCTATTAAAATTATTACAACAGCACAAACACAACAATGCTGTCGATGAAGAACTAATGCTCATGCTGCTGTGCTATCCTGGTATATAAAAATAATAGCTCCCATACCCAGTACGGGACTTGTAGTTTATTTAATTAGGTTTAATAGAAGAGGTTCCTTAAAGAGTTAAATTCGCTTTTGTACCTTTTTTTACTTTTATCCTTTCTGTGCCAGCTTCAACATTTAGTGAAATAACTGTTTATATATATAAAGGTAGGTACATATCCAAAATATAAGTGCAAAAAAGCAATAGGTATACTGGGTAACGTAATAGTGTGTATTCTTTAAATAACTGTTTTTTTTGTACAGTCAGCAGCAAAAGTGGCTAAACGGTTGAGGTGTTCAAAATGAGGTCAACACATCTCTATTGTCAAGAGAATAAGAGCGCGTGTAGATCATTTGGACACTTCAAACGCTTAGCCACTTTTGCTGCTGACTGTACTTAACTGCCACCATAAATAGCACAGTTTTTGAACTAATATAAACGGCCCTGTGTGGCTCTCTGCACTAAGAGACTGGATTTATTTAATCTCTTCATTCATCATGTTGATGACGGCTGTTGGTCGCGTGAGCTTATTCGCAATAAATAAAACGGGAGCCGTGCAAAATATAGCCAATTTTATTCAATTGACATTAATGACAACTAAAAATAGACAAAAATCCTAGAAAAGTAAAAATATAACATGAACAAGGTGCACTCTAAAAAAGCCGTCATCAACACTCCCCACCCTAGTGCGCAAACTAGCACTAACTAGCTAAGGGTACAGGAGCCACGCGCGCCGCAGACCGGCGCAGCACGCCTGTAGCGGTGCTGACATCCACTACTCTGATGCGGCCGTCTTTGCCAGGCAGAACACTCTTGATGAGGCCCCGTGGCCATACGTTTCTAGGTGAATCGGGGTCGACAACGAGCACAAGGTCACCGACACGGAGTGGCTTCTGTTCCTGCTGCCACTTCTTCCTCGGTAAAAGTAGCGGGAGGAACTCTTTCATCCAACGTTTCCAGTACATGTCGGCCAAACGCTGCGCTATCCGCCATTGCTTTCTTAAAGCTAGATCAGAATCATCAAACATTCCTTGTATTGGTAACACGGATGATGAGCCTAGAATAAAATGGTTGGGAGTAAGCGCTTCAGAAGAGCCAGGCTCTACAGACACGTGTGTCAAAGGTCGTCCGTTGGCTATAGCTTCCACTTCCGCTAGGAGAGTTATTAAAGTTTCATCCCGTGGCGCTCGTTCTTTTAAAATGACGCGCAGAGATCGCTTTATGGTCCTAATCAAACGCTCCCAGGCCCCACCCCAATGGGGACTGGCGGGCGGGATGAAAGTCCAACGGGCTTGGTTGTTAAGAGCTTCGGCTCTTAGACATTCTTCGTCGAGCTCTTGTATAGCATTCCGAAGTTCCACGTCTGCTCCACGTAGGTTGGTGCCGTTGTCGGAATAAATGTGTAACGGCCACCCACGTCGGGACGCCATTCGGCGGAGAGCCATGATTAACGAGTCAGTAGTAAGTGCGTGGACGATTTCTATATGAACCGCACGAACAGTTAGACAGGTGAACAAAACGCCGTAACGTTTCTCCCGACGTCTGCCGACTGTGACCTCCATGGGTCCAAATAGGTCGATTCCGCAATAGGTGAAGGGGCGCTGATGATGCGCCATGCGCGCTTGAGGCAGATCTCCCATGCGAGGCACTTGAGGAGTAGCCTTTCTTAACCTGCAGAGCATGCAACGAGACGCAACATATTTGACAGTAGGTCGCAGCTGAATAATCCAATAATCTTGTTTCAAGTCGTTAACTACTGCTTCCTGGTGTCCATGTGCTGCCTTCACGTGATAGTGTCTCACCAAAAGTCGGGTAGTAGGATGACGTCCGTCAAGAATAATAGGCCTTTTCGCTTCCTGGGGTACGTCACAAACAGCATCTATGCGGCCACTCATGCGTAAAACGTGATTTTCGTCTAAATAAGGCGATAGATTTCTCAGGCGACTATCGCGTGACAATCCTTTATCATTTTTCAATGCTTGGATATCAACATCAAACGAATCTTCTTGAGCTTGCCGCAAGAGTAGTCGCTTTGCTTGCTCCATCAGAGCGTAGTCATCAAGTGCGACACCCTTACATTTATTTACATACTTCAGGACAAACATGGTAGATCGCAGGAACCTGAGCCACGAAGAAAAACGTTCAGGGTCAGGAACTGAGAGACGTGTAGACGAAGTTTGTACTACGTTTAAGCAAGCTTCAGTGCAGTCTATATTTTCAGCATCCAAGATGTTCGCTGGCCATTGAGCTTCCTGACTGTACAGAAACGCCGGTCCTTTGAACCACTCATTCAAAAAAGACTGATAATTGAACGTCTCTCTTGTAGCAATATCTGCTACGTTAAGTCCTGTGGGTACATATCTCCATTCAGAGGCTTTTGACAGATCATCAATTTCACCTAATCTGTTGGCTTCAAAAGTCTTGTACTGGCGAGTGTTATTGCGTATCCAATGAAGTACCGTACTTGAATCGCACCAAAAGTATCGCCTGGTGACGTGCAAACGATGTGCCCTCGCTATTGAGTCAGCGAGGCGAGCTGCCAGCAATGCAGCTTGAAGTTCCAAACGTGGCACGGTTTGCGGTTTCACCGATGCAACTCGGCTTTGCTGGCAACAAACGCGACAAATATCTCACCGTTACTCTTCCAGCGCCAATACGCAACCGCTGACATTGCTTTAAGAGATGCGTCACTAAATAAATGTAACTCCAAATCATTGTAACTTTGCTCAGTCACAGAAATATTTGGAACAGAGGCGATCAAGCTATCTAATTCATTAGATTGAACTGCGCAAGACTGGTACCATCTTGGCAACCTAATTTCTCCAACCATCTTCAATAGTTCCAACCAACTACACCACTTTTTATATAAATCGTCGGGTATAATATCGTCCCAATCGATATGCAGACGCCAAGTATCCTGTAGCATAATTTTACCTTGCGTTGTAAAAGGCGTCAAGAATCCAAAAATGTCAAAAATTGACATTATCACACGCAACATGACTCTTTTCGTAGGTCTTTTTTCGCCTGTGATAACGCTGTCGGGAATACGCTTAAATGTGACATCAAAACCTAGTTCATCCTTAGTGGGATACCAGATTAGTCCAAGAGTACGCTCACCGTCCTGTTCATCCAGTCCAAACTTTATAGCTGTGTTACCTAGAATATCCTTAGGTATAGTGTCGAGCACGGTAGCGCTATTACACGTCCAGTTGCGGATCTCAAAACCTCCCGCACTGTGAATATCTCGAATATTCTTAACCATACTGATGGCGGTGGGTTCATCCGGCAGACTATCAATATAGTCGTCCATGTAGTGCTGGTGGTGTATAGCAGCGACGGCAGCTGGCAGCGTGGACTCGAACCTACTAGCGTTCTTGTTCTTAATATACTGGGCAATAAAAGGCGAACAGTTAGCTCCAAAAATCAGAGATGTCATCGCGTATGTTTTCACTGGTCCTGCGGGTTTACTGCCTCTCCACAGGAATCTGAGAGCGTTCTGATCTACAGAGTTAATTTTAATTCTTAAAAACATATCTTTTATGTCACCTGTCACAGCTACTCTATCTTCTCGAAAACGAACCATAATGCCGAACAAGGAAGCGAGTAAATCGGGACCCGTGAGAAGAAAATCGTTAAGTGACTTGCCTTGACTTTTAGCTGCTGCGTCATAAACTAAGCGCAGCTTCTTTTTATTCGGATTGTCGACTCCAAAATGCGGTAAGTACCACGTGTTAGGCGTGAGTGACGTGTCGGCCATTTCCCGGGCGAAATCATTTTCAAACAAATGGTTGACACGTTCCTCGTACCTAGATCCATAGGCTACATCGGCTAGCATCTTCTTCTCCACACCTTGCAGTCGCTTATATGCGGTAGGATAGCTGTCAGGCAAAGTGACATGCGGATCTTTCCAAGGTAAGCCCACCGTCCACCTGCCGTTAACAAGTACGGCGGACTTCTCTAACATTTCCTTCGCTCTCACATCATCGGCATTCTCTCTAGGCTTACCTGCAACACCCAAGGCGTCGATCGCAAACGAGCGGCGCACCTCATCGTGTAGCTCGCGCAGTGCGAGCGCGGCGTCGTCTTCTTCGGGCACGACGCAGAGGTTGAGTGTGGCGTGCGGCGACCGCGCGGAGCGTACGGCGCGAGACGCGCGCGTCATCTGTACCGGCCCGTGTACTGACCAACCTAAGGGAGTTCGTGTTGCTGACGGCTCGTTATCCTGACCTATACATATTTCTAAAGGCAACAACAAATTATAATTGTCCTGACCAATTAGTAGCTCTGGTTTACTAATCGTTTTAAAATGCAGTTGAGATTTTAGTTTTTTTAAATGGTCGTACTTATTGCAATCTACTAATTTAACATGTTGTTCAGGTATACTTAAATGTTGAACGCTACGTACATTTATATCATGCGTACTACCACTAACGCTAGAAATACGTAAAGTCAGTGCGGTTGCTTCGTGGACAAGCTCGTCGTCCTGCCAGGCGCCGCACACGCGCAGGGTCTCGCTGCGGCCGCGAAGGCCGGCGCGCGCAGCCAACTCGGCGCTAAGGAGAGACACGGATGAGCCGTCATCCAG
This sequence comes from Grapholita molesta, assembly GCA_022674325.2. Lineage (NCBI taxonomy): Eukaryota > Metazoa > Arthropoda > Insecta > Lepidoptera > Tortricidae > Grapholita > Grapholita molesta. The sequence goes on along the minus strand of CP053124.2, from coordinate 11,270,741 downwards.
GAATGCCGTCGCAGTGAACACGCCGTTCGGTCCATGAACGTTGACAGGAACTACTTTCAATAGTACATGCTTTTCATTACCAATAGAGCATGTCGCAGCTTCTGTCATAACCGACGATTGTTCAGAACTCGACATTGTAGGCTCCGTGATTGGCTTATTCGACTCCGACGTGGCGCTGATGCCTATATCAGCCGGGCGGGTAGGCGAAGCTTTTCTATCATTGCGGGTGTTATCAAAGTGCAACAGATTGTGGTGTGCTCCGCCGCACCCGAGTTTGTCGCACACAGGAGCGGAACATGTTTCGCGGTCGTGACGTTGCACTAGACATTTAAAACAAAGTCTGTACTTTTTAACGTGGCGCCATCTATCTTTACGCAAAGCACGTTTGAACTTCTTACAATCCGGTAAGTGATGATATTGTGTACGGCAAAATGGGCATTTATTACCTTTCAGTTCATCGTCGCGTTGCTCAGATTGCAGTAGTAGTGCTTGTCCTTTTGGCGAGGCTTTAATAGTGTCGTGCTGCTTTTGTTTATTTTGTTCAGGTCGACCTTGCAGATGAACGTTAGCGGTGGTTGAAATCTTGAGAGCTTCCATGTAGAGAAAGTCTGAAATAATATTCAAGCGTGACTTTGCTCCGTCTTTAATTAGTGGATAGCTATAGTCAGACCACTTAGAAACGAGTACTGGAGGTAATTTTGATATAAGCAACGGAACTATACTGAGCCCTTGCACGTACTCTTCGCGACCCACTGTCTTCACAGACTCCACGAAGTTTTGGACTTTGATAGAAAAGTGTACAATATCTTTCTGATACTCTAGGGACATGGGCTGAAGTTTCTTGATGTCATTAATAAGCTTGCTTATAATACACTCGGGGTCGCCGTGGCGAAGTTCAAGTGTCGCCATAATACGGTCAGGCGAGGCGGCACTCATAAGCAGAGCTGACACTGTTTCCTTAGCTTGCCCATGTAGGCACTTACGTAACCTCCATAGGTTTTCTTTCGGAGTAAATTTACAGACGTCAGTTGACTCCTCGAACGCTTGTTTGAATTGCAGCCATTCGAGCGGATCGCCGGAATATTTAGGTAGATCCCGCGGCGTACAAATGCGGCTCAAAAGGTTAGTGTGTGACTTATTTTGAGTGGAGGCGATTGTCAAATTGTTTAGTGCTGTTGCGAGTAACTTGACAGTTCCATCAGTGTCGGCAGTGGGAGCTGCCGGCTGTTCGCAGGCGCCCAAACTATATTCTTCCTCGGGGGCGGGCTGCAATTGGTCAAGTTTTCGCACACTACGGTCCACCCAGTCTTCGACATCTTGACGCGTATTTTTACTCACATGGGAACTATGACGTGTGCTATCACTGGCACTACTCACGTGTGAACTGTATTTTCTCTCTAGGTCGGCTAGGTCAGCCTCGAACTTTAAATCTAATAATTTTTTATCAATCTGTGCCTTCTCTTTCGCACGCTCATATTCTAGCCGTTTTTTAAGTGCAGACGATGATCTCGACTTATAAGATACCTTACTGTGCGTTGGCAGCGAATGTGGCGCATCGTTGTTCACCAGCGATGGCGCTGAAGTTTCCATCTGGCTGCTGCCAGCGACGAACGTCGTGTCTGCCGGTCGTTTAGCTAGAGATGCTGGCGAGGATGCAGATACTTTTGCGGTCTTCAGTAGTTTTGCATCGCGCTCTGCGCGAGTCAGACTTCGCGTTTTTACCGGGGTGCGAAACATTTGCAGCTCGGCGCTCTGTGCACGGTTCATAAATAACAACAGGACCGGCTCGAAGACCAATGTTGGTCGCGTGAGCTTATTCGCAATAAATAAAACGGAAGCCGTGCAAAATATAGCCAATTTTATTCAATTGACATTAATGACAACCAAAAATAGACAAAAATCCTAGAAAAGTAAAAATATAATATTAACAAGGTGTACTCTAAAAAAGCCGTCATCAACACTCCCCACCCTAGTGCGCAAACTAGCACTAACTAGCTAAGGGTACAGGAGCCACGCGCGCCGCAGACCGGCGCAGCACGCCTGTAGCGGTGCTGACATCCACTACTCTGATGCGGCCGTCTTTGCCAGGCAGAACACTCTTGATGAGGCCCCGTGGCCATACGTTTCTAGGTGAATCGGGGTCGACAACGAGCACAAGGTCACCGACACGGAGTGGCTTCTGTTCCTGCTGCCACTTCTTCCTCGGTAAAAGTAGCGGGAGGAACTCTTTCATCCAACGTTTCCAGTACATGTCGGCCAAACGCTGCGCTATCCGCCATTGCTTTCTTAAAGCTAGATCAGAATCATCAAACATTCCTTGTATTGGTAACACGGATGATGAGCCTAGAATAAAATGGTTGGGCGTTAGCGCTTCAGAAGAGCCAGGCTCTACAGACACGTGTGTCAAAGGTCGTCCGTTGGCTATAGATTCCACTTCCGCTAGGAGAGTTATTAAAGTTTCATCCCGTGGCGCTCGTTCTTTTAAAATGACGCGCAGAGATCGCTTTATGGTCCGAATCAAAAGTACTGGAAACGTTGGATGAAAGAGTTCCTCCCGCTACTTTTACCGAGGAAGAAGTGGCAGCAGGAACAGAAGCCACTCCGTGTCGGTGACCTTGTGCTCGTTGTCGACCCCGATTCACCTAGAAACGTATGGCCACGGGGCCTCATCAAGAGTGTTCTGCCTGGCAAAGACGGCCGCATCAGAGTAGTGGATGTCAGCACCGCTACAGGCGTGCTGCGCCGGTCTGCGGCGCGCGTGGCTCCTGTACCCTTAGCTAGTTAGTGCTAGTTTGCGCACTAGGGTGGGGAGTGTTGATGACGGCTTTTTTAGAGTGCACCTTGTTCATGTTATATTTTTACTTTTCTAGGATTTTTGTCTATTTTTAGTTGTCATTAATGTCAATTGAATAAAATTGGCTATATTTTGCACGGCTCCCGTTTTATTTATTGCGAATAAGCTCACGCGACCAACACATCATATAAAAGTCACGCATTTAATTTCGCGCCATATTCGCTTGCACATTACGAAGCAGACAAGATAAATGCCGCTTATTCGCGTCAAATCATGGCCATTTACGCGAACTGTCATCGCAGGCCGCGCACATCGCGTAATTAAAATCAATATTTATGGGCTTATTAGAAGACATAAATAAGATACGTTAGACATTTTTCTCGTTGATGTGTAGCGGCACTCCTTCAATGTCTATCATGACCTATGCACATAAACAAACTACGTAAAGACAGTTGATTCTTATTATAGTGTACAGTCTGCAAAATTTCTACAAATGAACATGCCCGGGCATGATTTGTAAAAGGATTTTGTATGTTTGTTTTTTACTTGGTGGCATTTGAACGGCGTCCAGTTGTATATTACGTGGGTAAGTTAACTATCAGACGGACGAAATGCATAGTTTCGTTGTTTAACAAAGTTCCCAAAAAAGTTACTTAATTAGTTGTAAATACATGTGTAACGACTGTGTTGCTCAGTAAATTATCGATTAACATACCTAAGGTTGGTTCTCTGAAGCATCCAGAAATGCGGTGCGCTACCGTTGTTGTATCGGGATAAATACTTGAAAAGAATTATTCCAAATCGGGATGCAGACAGTCTCTCATTCGCATATTGATCACATTAATTTGTCACATCTACGGTTGCACGTTAATACTTATGTTAATTGCTGCAAACTCAAAAGTACATATATATATAACATATATGTCGTCAATATATATTGACGACAAGTTTGGCCTAGTGAGTAGTGACACTGCCTATGAAGCCGATGAACCCCGGACGGGTTCAAATCCCAGAAAGGGCTTTAATTTGTGTGACGAGCACAGATATTTATTCCTAAGTCATGGGTGTTTTATACATGTATTTAAGTATTTGTATATTGTATATAGCGTTGGCTGAGTACTCACAACACAAGCCCTGGAGCTTGCCGTGGGGCTCAGTCAATATGAGTAAGAATTTGCTATAATATTTATAAGCAGTTTTATTTTTTCAGCTTTCAGCTCAATTATTTCAAGAAAAGCGTCTTATGAATAACATTTATTAGAAAAAGTCAATCTTTACAAGTAAAATCTTTGTTTTATTCGTTGTACAATTTAACAACACAAATATTTAGAGACGTGATTGTGTGGAATAAAAACAATTACTAATTATTTGTAAAGAACGAAATTTCATATGGATATTAATAATAGTAGATCATGATCGTACTAATTTTGTTGAAAATAAAAGTGTTGGATTAAAGCTTTATACTTGGGCACAATGGTTTTAATTACAACTAAATTTCTCTCATGGTTAGTACGACTGTGCACTAGAGGATATCGATACGTAAAAGTGCCATATGGTGACTTGCGAATTGCCTATGGAAATCATCAGCTGGCGTAAACTTTACGTCTCGCATGATTTACGTGAGAATTGACTCTGTCACGAAGGCACTACACTGGTAAAAAATAAATAATGAAATGAGGCACAACATCAAAGAATCTTTAACTAGGACGAGTTAAACGTATGATGGTAGTAAATTTCTTGCCGCTTATTCAATTAAGAATCGACGATTGAATGACATAAAACTTCTGAGATAGTGCAGTAAAATACTTGGCAATTACGGGTCAAGATGCGAAGGCTCTGCGCCTGACGACATTCCATAATGTGTTATCCCAATACTCATTTAGGATTACCCCTCAGTGTTAAGGTATCAGTGTTTCCAATGTGAATGATAGAATAAGCATGGTTTCTACGCAAGCACATGGTAAATTAGTAATTTTATCATAATATTTTTGTATAACTAATAGTCACACAACGAACAAAGCGTTGTTTGAACACGAGAGTCATAAACGCGTGTTACATTTTTCGTTGTGCATGTAAATAGAATTCAATAAAATAAAAACTCCAGGTACCACTTTTAGTCAAACGGTAAAAATAATCTAAACTCCACGGAGTCAAAATAATATCTTACCTGCTAAATATACATAAAATATTGAAATATACGGGGCTATTTGAAATCTACAACAAAGTAGGTACCTAAACATATTCGTTCATACATTATTAAAATAAAAACGTCCCGTTAAGATTAATATTTTGGCCTTTGTATGGAAATAGGAGGGGCAGAAATCATTGCTGACATGACAGCGGCTGTCAAATCGAGATAAGTTATGATATTTCTCAGTATCGGAATAAAACATGGAGGGAGCTTCATTATTATCTTTAATTATGACAGTTTGCCATATACGAATGCTTTACATGGCCGTCTGCGGTCAGCGGCTTTAAAAAACCAGCATCCGTTCTGCAGGAGTCCTATACAGAGCAACTTGAAGCTTGACAAAAAACCTTTATGGAACTTTATCTTAGATACGGGTACCGCGGTGCTAACGGCATATGATAACAAGATGAGAAATTACCCACGCATTTAACGTTTTTGCGACTATGTCGTGTGCTCGATTTGAAACGGATACTTACTACTCGGCTTTGAATATAAATGTGCCTTGCTATAAGATATCGGTGAATGTTCCGATGGATAACGTGATAAGCATACTTGCTAATTCAGTAAACAAATATATTATGCTTAATTAACTTTTATATATTATTTGATATTATCCACTGCTGGATGTTGTATATCAAAACTGTGGAATGATTTGCCGTCAGGTACTTCCTGGCCGATACGATACAACCCTCATACCTTTAAGAGAATAACGTAGGTACTCTTAAAGGCCGGCAACGCACTTGTGACTCTCCTGCTGCTGCGGGTGCCCATGGGCGTTGGCAATTGCTTACCATCAGGCAATCCGTTTGCTCGTTTGCCACCTTTATCACAAAAAATAGGCCTCCCCCAAAACGACCAACAGAATACGGTAGTGCCACCCGCATCCCGGTTCTTCACGGACGTCGGTCCACCAAGTGAGACTTGTAAATATTTTATGGTTATATTTAATTTTAATTTAATTGCAATATTGTAAAATGTAAAACGAGCCACGTTAGTCGATAAATAAATGATTTTTATTTAATCTAGTTGTATAATAAAGTATTGCACTCAATTTTCTAGTCCTACACTTTTATGTTTGTTTTATCCCCATGTTATTTATAGCATCAACATATAAATGACATATTCTTTAGGAAACCCCTAGTCTATACAACTGTATTATCCCAGAAATTAGTAATCTTAATTTTGTAAAACATTTTTTGTAATGTCCAATCAATTCCTGTGCTGAATAAAATTAAAGTCGTACGTAGTTATATTATTATCATACAAAAATAATTATCACAAACTTTTATGTAAGCTTATTTATTGACGGAAGTCAACATACGACCTCTGATCTTTGGACAAATTATTTTTTAATTTCCAACGAATTGAAGACATATCGTCACATATATGACAACGTTTTTTACAGTACTATCGATTCTTAAAGGAAACCGACGAGCAAAGAGCTTAGATCGAGACTCGGACGACCATGTTTAATTGTAGCCATTAGAGCAGATGGCTTATTCATTTGTAGAGCAGTCGGTCGTTGCGCTCGTGTCGTAAACTGGCGATTCGTTCCCGTTCTGATGTTATTGTAGCGTTTTGTCTATGCTCTGCTATTTTATTGGCCCGTTTTGTTGTCTCTGTGACGGCATGCTTGCTCGTGTTTACGTCTATGCCAAATGATCCGATTGTCCACAATTAAATCGCATTGCAGGCAATGCCACCAGATACCTTCAAGGTACAAGTGATACTATAAGTACATTGCGTGCATATAGAACAAAAGTATTGAAACAAAAGTAAGCGTTAAGTACGTAATTACAAAGTGTGTATTAAAACAACATAATTAACAATTCTGTCGTAGTTGATCGTGGAGATAAGGGCTTGTTAACAGCCTGTCACACCTTGTCAGTAGCACGCGTATGGTATATCACTGAATAAAGAGCATTCAGCAATATGGAGCGATCATTCAAACGATATAAAACATTCACGCAAATGAAAGTAGGTTGTGAAAAGAGTGATGTCAATAACTCGTTTGGAATTCCATCGCGGATTTTAGTAATAGCTGTTTTATTTATTGGCGTCCGGACGCAGTCAGGTGCGACAATTTGCGGTGGAATATGTAAGGACACTATTTAAAATGTAAAGGGACGTTTATATTCCCTTGTATTACAAATTCGTTGATTTGATATTCATCATCATTTCAGCCGCTAGACGTCCAATGCTGACGGGCATAGGCCTCATCTCAAGATCGCCAAAACGCGGTCCTGCGCTCTTTTCCTCCAGCGGGTTCCCACGATCTTGACCAGATCGGCAGGCAACCTCGTCGGAGGTCTACCCACACCACGTTTTCAGGGGTAATTTATTGTTAGAGTAAATTAGAACTTAGGATAGTAGAAAAAAATGCTAATTGCTTCTAGTCTTTTGGGCAAGAAATAACATGAACCAATGATCTACATAAATATAATATGCCAAACCTCAAAACTATCACTATGGCATATTAAGCTGCCTTGAGGGTTTTTCTATTATGAGACCCTATCACCTCCCGCAGGTGTCGTAAGAGGCGACAAAGGAAAAAAAAACGACGTATGGGCAGTAGCGTGCGTCGAAACCGAATCAACGCCCACGGTGGTCGCCAACCCACCTGCCAAGCGTGGCGACTATGGCAACTCCCCCAAAATAATTCAAGTTATATCTAAGGGAAAAATTTGTACAACTGTGGAGAGAGGGTTTTTATCTATTCGTTTCTTATTCGTAAAATTACTGCTGTAAACTCTGCAGTTAGAATCATTAAAAAAAAAAACAAATATTTCGGGACAATCTTACACAAATCGACCTAGACGGTAAGCACAGTAAGGCTTGTATTGTAGGTACTAGACGATATAAATAATAGATAGACACATATAAATACTTAAATACATAGAAAGCACCCATGACTCAGGAACAAATATCTATGCTTATCACACAAAGAAATTCCCTGACTGGGATTCGAACCCAGGACCTTCGGCTTCATAGGCAGGGTCACTACCCACTAGGCCAGACCGGTCGTCGATGATTATTATGCACAAACCAAGTTAACATATACGAGAAAATGTAGACGTTTTCTCTGTGACGTTTTGCATAAGACTATTCTGTTCTGTGATAAGTTGAATTTTAGTTTGCTTACGTGAGTGGTAAAAATAAATAAAGGCGGTTGAAGCTATGATACGGCGGGTTGCGAGTTATTAGTCCCCGCGCGCGGCCGCGGCCGCTCAATTTCTCTAATTAATTAACGATCCCATAGATAAGCGTCGCTGACAACCTTATTTGTGGCGAACAAATCTCCGAAGCATAAATTTTAGCGTACACGTTTAAAACTTGTAAACTTTATTAAGGGTAGTACGTACCGCTACCATACCGCTGTAATAAGAAACCGCTGTACCTATCTACGCAGTACAAAGTAGATAAATTATTGGCTTTTGAAAACCGAAAATGCCGCGGTTATAAAAAAAAAAAACATTAGTATTATTATGTGCACATATATTAGTATGTGCACATTCCGGTACTTCATTAATTATTATTCTTTAATCTCATTTAAATGTACCAAAATGGTAAAGATCGCCGGAATCCGCTGTATGCGGGTGGCACAAAACCGGTCACTTGTGGGTCGCTTTGGGGCAGGCCTATGTCCAGCGATGGACGTCCTTCGGCTGATATGAAGATGAAATATATAAATTTTTTTTTGCTTGTAAAATATTGTGTTTGTATGTTTTTTTATATACAACGACGGTGGCAAACAAGCATACAGCCCACCTGTATGCTTGTTTAGCTTGCACTGGTAAGCAGTTACCGTAGCCTATGGGCGCCTGCAACTCCGTAGGATTCACATGTGCGTTGCCTACCCTAGAAGTTGTTGCAGCTCTAGAGCCTTACTCACCATCAGGAAAACAACACTACATACCTGAAAGGCAGCAGTGCTATTATGGCTGTGATCTTCTGTAAGGAGGAGGTACTTCCCCAGTTGGGATTCTCCAAACTCAAGAGTGAGGTCGGTTAATTATCACTGCTCTTCAACTGGCAGTCCATTTTGCTAAACTCCGCTATTCAAATCATATATGTTACAGAGTAGCCTAAAACAACCGACACGTATTTTTTATAGCTGCTCAAACTCAACCGATTGGAAATTATCCTCTAAAGTATAGATACTAAAACATGACTAAACCTTCTAACTTCTATAGAAAGTGATGGTCAAGTAACTTGATAATGAATGCCCGGATTGATTATATGTTTGAGAAAAGGAGCATCACTATCTATAGAAGTTAGAATGCTTAGTATTTTTTTTTTGTACTTTGGAGGATAATATCTCCCAATAGGTTGAGATTGGAGAAAAATGTGTTGATTATTTTACGCTACTCTCTAACATACCTATATCAAAATAAATCAAATCTCAGCCGGACAGTTGTGTAAGATAATCCTTGTTAGCCTTAGCCTGGCTCGAAAAACCTTTTATTATCACCTATTATTAAGAATTAAGTGTTTATTAACTACTCGTATACCTATAGAGCAGCATTTCAAGTATATTTAAAAAGTGTTGCGTTTGACTTAGACCTATCACATGTCAACATTCAATGAGCATTAAAAATACCCTATATAGATAACTATCCTTCGTATAAATTAATGTATACACCAAATCTCGGGATCAGGATACCTCTACACTCATTGAACCATGACAAAAACTAGGGCAGAATTAAATGACGATTATTTTATTAACAATTTATATCTAAAAAATAAAATGAGACTCTTAAATTTGTGACGGTTCGCTTATAAAGTGTATGTTTAAAAGAGTCTGCGTACTGTGTAATGTAGGTATGTAAACCGCGAAATATAAACATCTCACGCGCATGTATCGGTACAATTTGAACATTTATTCTCAAGGTGTATGCTACGCTACATTCTATGACATATTTATTAGATACCTATGTAAGTTAGATTTTCCCAACAACACTGCACACTATAAAAGTGCTCGATTGAAGATTCAAGGAGCGTGTTTGTGTTCTGGCACTAAATAATCGTGAAAGATAGTGTTCAACTTCAATAACTCTAATCTCTTTAGTTTATATTCGAGCAAGAGGATAATGCGACCTGTGTAAGAATACCCTAATAGAACAAAAATGCGAGACGACGTGAGTTTTAGGATAATTGGCTGAATCTCGTGTGTTATAAAATGTATCGGAGTGCACAATTTATTAAAGGTTCCAGGGGTTGTAGCGCCGCTGACCGCGCAGGCCGCTATCGCCGTGTATAGGCACGCACCTATTTGTCGGCCGAAGGCTGCTTCACTATCTTTTATTGACAGTTTTTGTATACCCATTTTTTACATAGAAAAAAATATGAGCTTTTTAGGTTGAGCATACCTTTATTGCAGTAATTAAGATATGATGTTATATTTAAGCTTTTAACGTTACCTCGATTTATGCTTTTGTACCCTTTTCGAAACTTTGATTACGACCATACATTTATATTTTATTTATTGATAAAGGTCCATGTAAGAAAGTAGGATTAAGTGTTTTATATGTAACTATTGAACTCAAAGATTCTTGTAAAATTATTGATTCTCAAGTCTAGTCTCAAACCATATTGAGAATTATGGTATAGAGCAAACGTTTCTGCTTATTTAAAATTATGTTATCTAGTATGAGATAGCGCATCAATCGGTCAAGATTTTCGTATCAGGCAACCGCACGACTTAGCAAACAATAATTATTATGGTTTTAAAGAAAATTATACCGCATATTTACATCCACAAACTATCGGACCACCAAAATCTAGTTTAGATGTATCTAAGAAACTCGTACCTACCTAAGGTGAAATGCTAGTCTTTCTGTAAAACACTGGCTTCAAACAATAAATCACGCAAGTTATTGGTAACGTATTCTAATGTGAGCAACGTTGCGGCGGTCACCGCGACGGTCACACACAGACGCCTGCCGTTTCTGTGAAGTCGTTTGGAAAGCAGGCTGTGATTTGCAAGGTCACGCGTATAACACGGATGTTCCCGATATTGAAATGTACAGAGACGTGCTTATTCACCTACATATCAACACATACAATTTGAAAAGATCCCAGCCATGTAGCCGTGGCGCACTCAAAAAGGACCTTATACGGTCCACGAAAGTTACCATTTCGCATGGCGAAATCGCCGTATTTGAATGTTGCTCAATGCGACAGTAGTATGAGAATCGAATACTCATATTGAATACGAATTGGACGAACGGTACGTCAGTCGGTATGGTAAATTCCGTATTGCGAATTATTAAATTATTTAAGCCGCATATCGCGGCACTGCTACCGATCGCTTCGCCACAATATCGGGAATCCCTGTTCGCTACCTACTAATGCAATAATTTGGCGTATTTTGCAATCGCGTATTGAATATTGAATAGTTTGTAAATAGTTTATGTTTTGAACGTGGATTTCAGAGCTGATACGTGATCCGGCGCGGCGGGGCGAGCCGTTGTGAAATGGCACTACACACGGATAACATACGTTAACAAGTTGTCCTTTCCAATAAAATTTTATGCGTTAGCCGCGTTTAGATTTTATACATGATATGCAATGGATCACTGATTTGTAACTCGGCAACAGACGATAACATTTACTCTTATGTAATCTACTTACATGCAATCTATTTGAATCGCCAAAACGAAGAACTGTCTGATGTAGTGAATTTAATACCTCAAATTTTGCGATGCGATCATCCTGACTAAATTGATATTTACTGTTACCGCTTCTGCTACATTCTAGAAGGCAATTTTGTACAGAATTACCTACCCATAAAAGCGTTTATTAAACACAATCACGGCAACACGCTGTTATTTAGAAAATCATAATAGGTATAACAGTGTAAGGTAGGTAGTTGACTAATATTGACATCGCACGTAGGAAAGGTAATGGTGGACAAGGCGTAAACAAACTGACTAAGCTACACCTTTTAAGTACTTGTATTTTATCGTTGTTTATAAGTACCTAAAGGGGTCATTTTCCAGCAACAAACAGTGAAATGGTATTTTATAATTATAACCACATACTTTCAAGCAAAAATTAATATAATTCGTACTCGTATAGATCAAAATTAGGAAATAGTAAATGTTATAACTACTTAGAAACTAGACCAAAGTAGTTTATTTATTCGTATTATTTTATTATATATTTTTTTTATACAAGATAAATAAATTATATTGTAAAAGGTCCTTTAGGGTCACTCGATGTCAATGATTACCATTAGGTTTAGGTTTTTGGACCCGGGTATGTGTGTCCAACAATGAGAGGTAGGGCACAGCGTTGACCATCACGCTTGAATCTGGGGCAGCCCAACTGGGGAAGTAACTCCTCCTTACAGAAGACCACAGCCATAATAGCACTGCTACCTTTCAGGTATGTAGTGTTGTGTTCCTGATGGTGAGTAAGGTTCCCAGAGCTCCAACCCCCCCTTAAAGGCCGGCAACGCGTTTGTGACTCCCCTGGTGTTGCGGGTGACCATGGACGACGGTAATTGCTTAACACCAGGCAATCCGTCTGCACGTTTGCCGCCTATGTCATAAAAAAAAAAAGGTATGCAATTGAAGTGGCACATAATAATTAGGATGTAATAGGAAACATACATAACTACCAGTGTACAAGTTTATCGCTCAAGTTTAATTATTAGATACTAGCTTTTACTAGCGACTTAGTCGGCCACATCCATCCGTCTTTAAAGTATGGTTGCGGGATTAAAATGATCCTATGTCCTGATCCTAATGATCGTACCTCAAACTCTCTCCAAACCATTCATCCCAATTGGTTCAGCGGTTTTAGCGTGACAACAAAACAGACAGAGAAAGTTACTTTCGCATTTATAATGTTAGGAAATAAGGATAACAAAAGTTGTATGAGTTTCTTAGAAAAATTAACCTAAGTAGACCTCCTCTCCTCTTAGACTAAATAAAAATATAAAAAAATGTGCAGATTACAAAAAGGTTATTGCGTGAAGGAGGAATAAATGCTGTAACATCCATAAGGAAAAGCACGACCTTTGTCACTTTTGTCATTCAAGATTTTTAATAAACGGTTGTCGTTATACGATTGAGTTTAAATAACAACGTGCAGCATATCAACGGCTATTCCTTGTTATGATAACAGGTAACATCGCGTGCTAGCAAGTACGGGTAAAATAGAAATGATTTAATTTGACCGTAGAGTTCGAGGGGACTCTTCGAGCCGGTTACTGGTTACGGGCGGTGACTGCCGTGGCGTGACACGACCGTGTCGCCTAATGAAGTGCTAGTCAACAAATCAAAAACATTCATACAGCGATTAATCATGCAACGCGTCATACATGCTGATCCTGAACCATTAAGCATAAGCTTATACAAGTCGTGACTTGGCAACTTGGCTTGTAACAGTAAAGTAGCACGACCTAGCGACAGGTCCTGTGAACGCAATAGATGAGTAACACAAAACTATATTATCTACTGACTAGTGCGTCTGCATTTATATCTTTGACCTGTAATAGAACTTGTATAAGTTTTTGCGAAAGTCGTAAATACACCTGTTTACGTTCATTAATATTTTAAGTACGAGTAAAGGTAGAAATGGAAACAAAGGAAGGCAAGATGTAAGCAACACAACTATGTTTTAAGATAGAATACGGGTTAGAGTGAGAATAATTTATTTAAATTTGTACCCACAGCTTGCAATCCAGATTTTAGATGCTTTACATTATTTAAATTCTTTTGATCCTAAACGAGAAAAGGGTCCTCAGAATATCATAATATATTATTTATTTTCTTGATTTGTTATGTTATAACTCCGGCAAATGCTAAAAACGTAATCAATCGGAAAAAAAGCTTGGGGACTTTTATTTCTCAGTGAGTACAGGATATTCAGATGATTATTTAATCCCTATTCCCTATCCCTAAAACAGTAAGCGGTGTTTGAGTCATCTCAGCTAAGTGATTATGTAATATTTTATTGTCAACACCAAATTCTGCGTAACATTCTGCGTAACAATTACGAATTACATAAGGCCAACAATACTGTTATAAACAAAAAGGATATTCCAAAAGTATGACGGATGAAGTCCTTAATATTTAATTTACACGCTGTAACAATCTTACTATTAGAAAACAAATGTAAAATAATAAACTGAAGCGATTATTTTTCCCATGCCTAATTGCCTATGCCTAGTGCATGCACCCATAATCGCTTCCCACCGAAATACATGGCAAGAAAATGAAAAAATAAAATATCACGGGGTTCTCGCAAAGTTAACCCCGAGGCGTCCCCGAAGCCGGGGGCTCGTAATTGAAAAATAAAAGGCCGTAATAATAGAATTTACATTACGTGCTTCCCAATGACAAATTTTGCCGTTCGTCTGTTATTGTCAGGAGAGCGACATTGACTTAACATGCACAATTCTGTACACGCCCTCTTTGCTCTCTAAATACGAGTGTACCTACTACGTTGTTTCGGTATAACGGATTCTTGTTTATTGGGACGCTGCTGGTAAAACTTTAACTTAACCGAACGTCTTTTACGCAACTTTTTTCTAATTACAACTTCATAGTTTTGCTACTAATACTGAAAGTATAGAATTGATAAATACCTATCTACGTACATATAATGATCATAGTGAATCGTTAACAGACTATGTTTACAATGAATGTTAAAAAAACCCGGTCAAGAGCGTGTCGGGCCACGCTCAGTGTAGGGTTCCGTAGTTTTCCGTCCGTCACATTTACATTTTGTTACATTTTACCCGGACGGACGGACAGACATGGCGAAATTATAAGGGTTCCTAGTTGACTACGGAGCCCTAAAATGATTTAAGTCAGTTAACCATGTGATAAAAGTCGTAATTTAGTCTCTGTTCAGAGGCTAAATGACCTCTCTTATATATTTTACCTCTACATAGTCGTATAAACACGCATATTGTTGGAATTGTAAAATGAACAATTCCCATTGTAAAGCTAGGCTACTAAGCTATGTATTATCCCGTGGGTCAATAAATTTTCCTACATGCAGCATTCTTAAATAGCCATGTGTTGCCTGACCAAATAAAGTATAAGTAATACACACGATCACTGCAATTCGTAGTTCTCTAACATTTGTATGCAGATATTACGGTAAACGGTAGGATTGTTTCGTGCGGCGCCCGACATTTCCGTACAATAGAGTGGCTTAAACACAGAATACTTTCAGCCAGTGCTCTGATCGTAGCAAACTATTAGAAAAACAAAGTGGAACTAATTACAAATTTATCTGTGTAGTGTAATAAAAAAACAAACAGTTTTCTTAAAATAGTTGGATGTATAATATTTTCTACCAGCGATTACAAAGTTCCGCTTTGGTTTGCAAATTTTATTTAAGTAACCCAAACCCAAAAGTCAAACACAATTCCCAGAATCGTAGCAAACGATTCAAAATCCTCTAATACATAAAGTCATTATATAGTTGCAGCTTTACTCATGTATGAAAAAACAAGGAGTTACCTTTTTTTTGACCGTGAAATATTTAAAACTACATATGCGACTTAATTATTTAATAAAAAAGGTCCCAATTTTTTTAGTTTGTACTTGCGGTACTTAAGCAAAAGCAATATATTTAAACGTTTTAAAATTTTAAATTTCTATATATTGTTTTAATAAAATAAGTACATTTTATTATGATAGATGTTTTTAATATCATATTCATTCAACTCAGGTACAACGGAGATAGGTATTCAAATTAATTGAAAATTTTAGTAAAGGAGTAATTTATTTTGTAAACGGTATTAGGCTGTGTGTGAATATAGGGCCTAGTTAGGTGAAGTGAGATGTAAGTATCCATGCGACGCGGGCGCAGGGGTCACGCGTGCTTCTGCCGCATTGTACCGCGAAACGTGCCTACGTGGAAACTGGCACCCAGAGAAATTACTTAGGTAGACTATTCATAAAATATATACACTATTAATAAACTACTATTCTTCTCAAATTTCCAAAAAGTCTAAGTTAAAACACCTAGTTTAATAATGATTGTCATTCATAGATAGTATTTGTAGACAAGCTCTGAGAGTTCAGAGATGCTCATTACTGCACATTTTATAAACGTTATCATGTGTTAATCAATCAAGTTGATCCTGTGCCTTAACTCGAGAATTTATTGCGGCTTTTCCTTCAAATATTTGCATATTATCTTAATGATGAAGAACCGCCTCTTTGGGACTTATCGCAATATTCCAATTAATGTAGAAAATATGCGTCTGCCTCAGACGCCGCGTGTTTTATTAACCTTTCATAATGTACGCTCGATATCGCCGGCGCTGACTCACGTATAATCTGAGACTTTTCATTTTTTAATTTATTAAATGCAACTAAAGGTTTTATCGCAATATTTTACTGACACAAATACAAAAGTACTTGTATTACATACTACATAATAATTAACATTGTGCATCTAATATTTTAAATAGCAACATTAATTGAATTTGGTAAAGATTATCTAATTCTCAGTTAATTAACGAGATACCCCACATCCACAGACCAAGTACAGCCAGATATTTTATTTGTGTTGCATTCAGAACTTTACTCAAAAGCATTACAACAGTTCAGTAAAATATTACCGTCCTTATCTGAACATTTAATAGTGCAAAATGTTTATTGAACGAGGCGAAGAGGTTCGTTTAGGTATTCAGAATAGTATAGCGCAAATAATAAATAGGTTGCGCTCGCGCATACCTCGCCGCGCATATTGCAGCTCAAGACAAATATATTACGCGGATAATGTACTTTTGTCCCTTTCAAATGTATTAAACAGAGCAAGCAAGAAAGAAGAAATCATTGCGGGAATGGCGCAGACGCGTTGCCGGGTTCGAGCCAGCTCCTGCGGCTCCCGCGCCACACCTAATTAACCTGAGACGTGACATAGCCACGTTATAAATTTTAAATCTGTTGCCGCAGCCACGTTTTGAAATAAAAATAAAAGCCACGGAGTAAGTGGAAAAGAAACAGATAAATAAATTGAGATTCTGGTAATCTTTGTCGTAGTTTCAGTAAAAAGTATCGTGTAGATATATTCCTCATTATTATCTTCCTAAATATGTGAGCGCAACAACATCAAACCATTCTCGTACGATATACACGACTCGCAAAAAATAGTGTTATCTGAAATCAGTTATGATTGTTCGCAGCCATGTTTAATGTTAATCATATGTTGAGCGATGCGCCTTTTAGAGTATGACAAGGCAGAAGCAGTTCTTTTAAAGTGTGACAAGGCGGAGCGACGAATCACGCAGTTTATGGCAATCGTATCGTTTTGCATGCTATTTACAGGTTGATTACAACGCGTCGTGCCGTCCTAAATACATAGAATATCAACAATTAGTACATATATATGACGCAAGCCGAAGCAGACTATGGGAAAATACAATTAGCTTTAAATCGTGTCAATAGTATATTTATTAATAAGTATTTTGAACTATGCGACGGATCTAAAAACGGTTTTCAGCAATCTGAGTGATTCAAGGAAAACTATTGGCTATTAAAATACATTGTAAGTCACTTGATTGACTTCCGAAGTCAAAAAAATTACTTCTGCTTTAAACATACATTTAGCTATTCCTAATTTTAATGTGTTAATGACCTTCCAAATAAATAAAATCTCGGTCATAAATAAGGTACAAACCTGACCTAGTATTTATTTACTGAAATTACAATAATAATAAAACATGTATCAAGGAGTAACAAAACTAACATTGGTTAAGTGTTTTGATAACTAAATAACTTTTGGGTCGGAAACGTTAGAACGAGAGCATTTAAAACATTGGCTTAGTTTCTAATAATAACTGTTTGAAGAACAGAGAAACTACCACTGTAGACAATAGTCCCCAGAGATCGATGCTGCTAACGCCCTGTATAAGCGAACACGCTCGTCCCTGGCAGTTGTATGGCGAACGAAGTAGCAGCTACCGATCATCGAGTGAAATATATAAATCGAAGCGTTATCATCTTCGGCGATCACCGTAGACGGCTGCGCCGGCCGGCGGACACGTGAAATAAATATCCATTTCCATACTCAAATGCGATCACAAAGCCGCGCTCGCGCCGAGCCTGCGCGCGTCAGTGCGCGTCAGCCGCGCTCGCCAGTGTGCCGCTGACAGCCCGCGCACCTGATCTATAACTCCTTATTATTATGTGAATGAGATCTATTGATCCGCGAGGTGTGGAACGCGCGATCCGATCCGACGAAGATCATTTTGTTCGACTGGATCGACCGCATCTGAACTAACCTGACGTTACAATGGCGACCAGAGACGGCAATGATTTAAAATCTGTTAACAGGACGCTTCTCTTTTTAACGATTGGTATACAATTTCCATAAAGGGATTTCCCAGATTATCTGGGAAGGTATACGTTTCAGATAATAAGGAATAACTCGTCATCAACTCGTTTAAGCACTCCGCGTTTGGTAAACTAAAGCTTCTGAACACGAACAATGACGACGGGGATAATAGAAATAAGAATGAAACTGAAATCCCCATCGTAATGAGGTCCCTGTTCATTGCTCCCCATATCTCAATCTAGAGTAATTATCTCCTAGTCCGTACGAGTCGAGCACGGCACTTTATCAAGATATCGATTAATGTAGGTATAACCGCGCATACGTACAGACGCGTAATTCGCGTAGGGTTTATTGCTTTGTTTGGAAATGTTAGATAAGTTCACTACCTGCATGAGTATTTTGAAACAGAAACTGAAGGGTTACAACTTGTTTACGAGCTGCACGTAGACTAAGCAAATCAGAGGCAATCTTTTTAATCCTCGAATACTTTTAAGTATAAATACTGAGGTATAGTAGCCTGAATTACTATGGATATCTATAGTTGTAAATAACAAAATATTCATCTTATTTAGTCGATTTGGTACATATAGCGAAAATAAATTCATTACTTCGTTACATGTAAAAATTTGATAGGTGTATCTGAAGCAAGCATGTGAAAGAAGAGGCTTATCGTTTTAATCGATTTCGCTCAACCTTTTGATACTGATTTGGAGTACAGGACTTCTTTTAACTTAAATAGTTAAGTATTATGGGAGAGAATATATTGTGTGTAAGTCTAATACGGGCGAATAATTAAACCAGACATAGGATTTACCAGTATAATCATTGACCGAAAGGCTTTTTCTTTAATTATACCTATTATACATATGTAATTAATTATTGTAAAATTTCTGAGCAGTAATGTACTGCGAACATTACGCGATATGACCTTTTGAAACTAACTGTCAACGAGAGTTTAACTCGAGTGTGTCGGATTACATAGCAGGCCAATTTTTTTTATATGGATAAAATTTTAATTGTACTTCTTAGCAAAAGTTATCTAAGTAAATATATTTCTTATATCCTATTCTACCCTCCGCTAAGAGATTCGCCCGTATAAGATTTACACACTGTACTTATAATTATTTTTAAACACAAAAACTATGGTGAGACTCATTCATATTAAATATATATGTATACTTAAATAGTATAGTATGTATGTTTGCTTCTTCTTTTCTTTACTTGGTTCATTAATGAGAATTTTAACTTAACGGCAGTTTGGCGATTTTTATAATAGCTAAAAATGACACTTTTTGATCTTGTGTAAGCAATAAACTAAGAAAGTAGTTTTGTTACATTTGTCTGCCTATCTCATAAAAAAATCTGTTAAAATAAGGTTAACTTTTGCTTCATTTACATAATACAAACTATATTCCGAATTATACCTACGTTTTACCTACTAAATAAGAATATTTAAGTATAAAAATTGTTTGTTATCATAAGTGTCTAAATAATCATTATCATGATCATTTCAGTTGTAAATAGTCCAATACCATAGGCCTCTCCCAACTTGTGTCATCTGTCATCTTGGAGGGTAGTTGCCATAGTCGCCATGCTTGTCAGGCGGGTTGGTGATTATCTAAGTAATTCCGCATTTAAGAATGCACGTTATTTCATAAAACAACTAAGGGGTTCTTAAGTCGCTATCAACAAAGTTGGTCATATACCTAGTGGAGCGACCTTGCAGCGCATGCGGTGGTGAGAGTGACGCTAACGGGAGGTGCGGGTCGAGACAGTTCGAGTGGCGATCTCGTGCCAATCATCAGTGATAAAATAATGGCTTCACTACAGGAAGCGCAGTTATTCGCGCCCATCCACGCCGCCCGCGCATGGGGGCTTTTAATCAACACTTATTGTTTAATGACCCCTCGTCCAAACCTAAATTAAAAGGGTGACGGTTCAGACCCTAACTTATTGATGACTGTGTAATATGTGCGCAGATTCAGTCTAAATTTTAGAAGCTGATATAATATATAAAATCGTGCGTGTTATATCTGTAAACATGATACACAGGTATCTCTATTTCAGATAAGTATATGTAACTACGAAGTAAGTTGTATCAAGTTGCAGCATGCAATAGTGCTTATCAGTAATAAGGTTTTACAAAATTCTACCTACAATTAACTATGGTGGTGTTTGCTATCCGGACTTGAACGAACGGAATTTCTTTATATTTTAATTAGTTAACTTTATTCATGCTATTTTTTTATGTTGAAACTAGTCCAATTATACCTCCGCTCATCATTATCTTGTATGGAATTTGGATATTTAGAAACGTACTTCAGAAAGAGAATACCATTACTTTACACTTTGTCTTAATTATGCAATATATGTAAAATATATTTCTAGGAATAAAAATAATTGTTTCCTACTCGTGCCTATATGGTTTAACGTTCGCTATTTGTAATTTAAAGTTTATTATATTGCATTTAAGTATAAATGAATAAATAATGCTTGCATACTAGATACGTAGGTAGGTAACTGTAAACTATACTTAGAGGAAACCACTTTTAAACGGCTATCTTTCTAGTATTTCACATGTGTAATTAGCGAATATGAGTAGAGATTAAAGTCAGTGTGTAACAATAGGTAGGTAAGCCGTACGTAGCGTGCCTCGTGCGAACATTTTCCAATGGAGATTCCTTCGTATAATTTTCTACATTATACGTTTTAATTATACCTAACCTTACCCACCTACTCGTGTTTATACTTTCGTGAGTCATTATAATATTTTATGACGCAACATGTTTCGGAAAGCATAGGTCTCCATATTCATGTAGGTACTAAGAATGCCGAGTGTCCGTTCGCGTCGCCGCTCGCACGCCAGGCTTGGTACCCCGTGTCGCGCGAATGACTAAATATAAATGTGAGCAAAGCCGTCATTTTTAATAAATTACTTACTCGTACATCAGTATATTACGTTGAAGGTGTTTTTGAAAACATATTTAGTCGTATCTATAATGGTTCTGAAGATTATTTGACTTTTTATTTTAAATTAAACAAGGGATTAGAAAAAGCCAATTTATTAAAAACAAGCCAAAACAAAACCGACCAAAACATTTTTAATAAATGAATAATCTTTTTATACCTAAATAAGATACCGAAAATGAAAGGTATGATGTATGATATAAAATCTAACATAAAAACACATTTTTAAAAGTAGATTTACTCGGCTTATGCTAATGTAGTTTATAAAACGGGCTCCAGGTCGTATATATAATCGAAACCTTTCTACATTATACAAGTTATCACTGTTTTAAAAGAACAACAATAGGTACATTTAACTCCATTGGTTTCTTTATTCCAACACAGTATTAAAGGCATTTGATCCCTGACTTTTAATGCTTCACCCCTGGCATTAAAATTATGTGTATATTTGTATCACGCTCGCGATTGTAGGGCCTCGACGGGTACTCTTACCTACCTACAGGCCGCGTGGCGGACAGTACCCTTACCATGAGATGGGACATTGAGGTTTTCGATAACGACTATCGAGTTTACTATCTGTGCATCTCGTTCGCACTAAAATAGTACAAGCGAGATGCACAGATAGTAAACTCGATACTCGTTATCGAAAACCTCAAGGTCACAACTCATGTTAAAGGTACAGGCCGCACGGCGGACAGGCTGCGAGCGTGGCGGACGCCGTATGGCGAACTCTCGTCAATCATTCGACATTCAAACATCTAACATGCAGTATTTATAGGACTCAAAATTTTGGAATCCTACAACGCGTAGTCTAATGATTACTATAAGAGAGGATAATATGTAAGTAAAATTTGTAAAAAGCTAACACCTCCTAATAAACAGAAATTGAATAGTATTTAGTGCCGATACTTATATTTCATAACAAAAATCCACGACCGCCCTTGGCGTTAATTACTTAGAACCCGATATCATTCATTAGTAGATCCCTAAATTATTGCGCTCTGCTAAATTCTTAATTATATCTCTTAAATTTCTAAGTAAAATTTAGCCTGCGGGGCTGACAAGGGAGCAAAATGATATGTTTGTAAACAGCAAAAATTTCACCGTTAAGGCGTTAATTCCTACCTTTTCTTTTTCATTGCTTGAAATTAATATCATATTATTTAAGCTAAAATACATTATTAATTTAATAGGCTTTATTAAGCGGAATGGAAAGATAAGCGAAACTACTTACAAACCTGTTTGACCGTTAAATGAAACAATCTCTAATAAAATTTGAAATATTTGTGTGTTTTATTTTATGACGATTTTAAATATACCTATGCAATATGCATACCGCATGTGAGACTTAACTTTGGTCTTTGTTCTGCTTGACACAGAATCTTATTAATTAAATAAAACTTATTTGGAAAAAAGAGATACAACCATAATTTATGCATAGGTTTGTATGTAAACGCAAGTGCTTTATTTATGTTTAGTGGTTTGGTTATAAAAACATCAAGTACTTAATTAGACTCTTCCCAAAGCTGTTGATATGATGTGCCGAACTAATATAGCAGATACCAGAGTGGTATCAACGATATATTTATATATTTTAATTATCTTGTCATAACATCAGAAATGGACCTAAATTCTCCCAATAACAATTTTGTATTTGAAACAAAACTTTCAGACAAATATGTTAAGACCTGAAATGAGACACTTAGCCGATGGGTAATCCTCTTACCGGAGGTGTTACCAGTGTACACTTACCTATATTTAAGTGAGCATAAAAATCTACACTAGAGTGGGGATTACTTCACAAATGTCTTTACGACGCACGAGCATGAGGAAATATTAATTACGCAGTTCATAAAACTCGAGTTAAACGTTTTAGGTAACGTGTTAAAACAAGCTCATCGCCCCTCCAATTAGACGGATAATGACGGTGCTCAGAGTTATTAATTTAATAAGTGGGGGAGGTCGGGTGACGGTGTCAGGTGACTCGCAGCACGCGCGGCTCCGACCGGCTGTATCTACCGTACGCACGACCCTCGTCACCCATCATCTGCTGCTAATTTTTAATCCGCTTAAACTAGTATTGAACTAGACCGGACTAAGTTTAAATCACATATGAGTCTATACTATCCACGAAGCAAACCGATAGTCTGGTGTTATTATATTAGGTACTGTCACTTCTATAAGTTACTACGATGACGCGAATATTAAAAGAACCAAGTTGGAAGTTGGTTTTGCAAATAAAAATGAGTTTTTCACCAGTGTAACGAAAAATCTTCTTTCTATGGAGTTAAGCCTATGAACATTTTAATGGATGAATATGATTTTTAACTAGCTTAACTCGATATGGTAATTATTTTAATTATTTTAATACCTAGCATAGGAGTGATATGAGATATAGATATTGCGTTAGATCATTAATTTAAGAACATTCGTTAGGGTCAAAAGTCAGCCCTAATATGCACGGTAGTCAAGAAATAAAGTCTTCATTCATAAAAATTTAATTCACTAATTCACCCTAAAGCAGACGTTCTGAAGCAAGTAATTACAGTAAGAGGTCTTAAGCATGAATGTTATGACGGAGCTTATGAAAAGTGTTTCCTCGTGCCTACTTTGCGCCTTCTCTTCTGAATGCTTACCACAGGTAAATTGTAAGATCGAAAGTCTTTTTATAATTAGGAAAATTTGATGTAACATTAAAAGGAACGCCCAAATAAATGTTTTGCTAAATAAAGTCACGTCAGGCGTTATGAAAAAATGTGCAATTTTATTTGAGCAAACATCTCTCAGTTAGAGTTTTTCCTTGACATGATAATAACTCGGAGGGAAGAAGTCGAATTTAATAGCGAGTTAAATGATACGTGCCCTGATTGGAAAATGTATGGTTATTCAGGTCGAGCAAGGTTCGCGTCCCTCCCCGCCGCACGGCTGATTTGAAATGAATGGTAATAATGGCAACGAGGCCCGCTCGCATCGTTTTGTATGATTATTCCAGATTAATTATTTGTTCGAATTCCGTTGGCTAATTTTTTGGAAAGGGATTTTTCCGCATTGACTGACGTTTTAATTCGAAGTGGGGTGTTTGAAATAAAATGCTTATTTGTATGCTCTTGTGGATTTTTGTAACTTAAAATTATTATAACTAAGTGTTAAGAATCATTAGATTAGACTTTTATGTAGGTAACATAGAATATCTACCTAGCAAACTACCTACCTAGTAGTTGCTCTTTGTTCCCAGAGAAAGGAAGAGCCTGTGGTGTTCATAGAACATCACACGTATAATCGAATTATCTATGTGCATTTCCCATATCTGAATGGTTATACAACGTCGATCGAAGGGTAGTGCTATTGAGCCCGTCACGGAGGTCCCCTGGGCCGACTGATGCGAATATCAAATCGCTGCCACCCCTTGACTCCATAATTCTCATCCATTAGGCTACATGGAAAAAACGACACCTATATCCGTCACGTCACTTACCTCACTGTCAAAACTCATACGCGGGTAACTTTGGGCGGGTTTCCAGAGTTTTTATAGAATTTGATGAAATAAAATTTGCAACGGAGAGATAGTAGACAACTGCCTATGTACGTAATATAATAATGACAATAATATTTAGGCCAATACTAAATGTAAGTACTACAAAGGATGGGAAATAAGTAAGTAAAATATTGCCTGCATTCACATAAGTGAGACCGTAGTTAGTCGAGTAATAAGAAGTAGGCATCTTATCAATTGTTTTTAAAACCGTAATTGTGTCCGTCCCGGTAAATATAACCTAACCGTAAGTTTTCCGTTAATGCAAGCTAGTTTGTCACAGCATCTCACTCCTACGAATATTATACGGGAGATAAATAATGTATGCTCTAGCGTAGCTTAAATAATCGCTAGCAGGTCGCTAGGTATCTACGATAACTTTAACAAAACGGTTAAGATTCGTTTGTTACATACATCGACCAGTCTTAGTTCAATTAATCTAAAAGTATGCTAAGCACTTATTAAGACCCATTATTATTGAGGAGACTTATTATACTACCTTGTTCTTCTGGTTAACGGTGGCTCAGCTTGAACGGGGCTCACTTTACATCAAGACAAGAGAGGCATGCTTCTTTCCTCGGATTCTGTATTCTAACTTAAATGAGTGCGACAGGTCTAGCATTTGGGGCACAGAGCGGCTGTTTGAGAACGGAAGCACTATCCCTTTCTTGGCCCTACTGATTTAAATATTTAGATCTCAGTTTATGACAAAATTGCAATCCTATTCGTAGTTACGGTGACTGTTGAGGTACCTTTAAACGGTACTTACTGAGCACGACTGTCAAGAAATGCGACCGGGTTGGGATTGTCTATTTCTTTACAGGCTTACTCTTATTAAATGAGTAGAACAGCTGCTTTAAACAAATACAAGTTACAATTACTTTCAAGAGAATAACCTTACGAAAAAAGTTTCTAGATTCGTTATCTCAGGTAAAGGAAATCCTTCGCCGTATAATTAGTGATAGTTTAATAAAGTTATGCATTACCTATAACTACCACACATACAAATATATCAAGGTAACTACCAAACTGTAATTAAACCTGTGTATAGCATACTAAAAATAACTCATTAATGGTAGTACTTTCTTCATTTGAAGTAGATTTTGTTTTGTTTCTTATTCTGATATAAGAAAGTGAATCGTAACAACACGTGTCAGGTATGATTTTCCATCGCCAGAAGCGCGGTGTTTGTGCTCGGTACTGGACTCTCCCAAGGGGCCTGAGCTGGCACATTCTGACGACTGAACTAAGTAGAAAGATAGAACAGAATTAAGCCGGGCAATTATCCCGTATTGGATTTATTGGTAATCTCTGCACGAATGGGCGCGAGGGTGCGAACCAACTTTTGATGATGCCTCCATCGGCATTATGAACAAAGTTGTTGCAATTTTTATGTAGGAGGATTTATTGTTAGCTTTTCTTTCTTATTTTCGCCCCTGATTGTGTGCGGACAGATAAAGGACGGACCAAAACCGTTTTATTGGAAATTAATGAATCCTATTCCTTATTCCTATTCCATATAGATAACTGGTATATTAAGAACAACTTCAAATATTTATGTTTCTAATTGTTACATCAACATTATACCCCTTCTATTGCGCAAAACTCATTATTTCGAAGTAACTAAAAATACGCCTATACACGCTATCTACATTATGTTATCAACTCATAAAGTATATACACGAAAGACTTTTTTTGTAATTACTGTTTAATCTCCCTGGTTAGATTAGCCTACAAGCTATTCGACATGCGCCAGCCCATTCCCCCTTTAAATTCATCATCATTTCAATTTAATGCGCAATGTAGTGTTCTGGATACAAACCCTGGAATCACCATATAGCAAACATGGTTACTGTATTTAGTAGCTATGTGTACAAACTAAGGGAGGTTGTACCAATTTTAATTAACATACTGATCATAAATATGGCTACACACCGCTCTCATCCTCAAACGTTTTTATCATACTTGAAAATAATGTCGTTAACAAACTTAACAGTTTGTTGCAACAGACTATAATAATATAAGAGTTAATATACAAGTTGTCTTAGATACTAATACTTTACCCTTTCGATCAATCGATTGTATCATTTCCAACCGAGCTACTAGTATCATGGCTATATCGCAGTGTTTGCCATAAAGAAGGGTCATCGCAAGATTTATAAGCAGTGCCCTCGGTGACAAACAGCCCGAACCATGAAGTTCGACGGAGCGTTCCATCCCAGATGTTTTTATATCTGCTATTCAAGTAAAGTACTCATCTCTGCTAAATATTTTTTTCATATATGAAGAAGATAACAGGATACAGGCTATAACAGTTGCCATCAACTGCCTGCCTGAATTATAGATAATAATAATAAGCCCGCAGGGCAGCTTGTGGCGAGCTGTTGGGGAGTAACGACCCCACGGACCCGAGTCTCCAGAGAGTCGGTCAGGGTCTCCGTCTCCGGCGTGTCTTCGTCGGTCGGAGTGGACCCCAAGGGGACCCGCAGGACTCTCGGCTCTGGCTTGCCTTAATTGGCCGTCCAGAGAGGAGTCGTCAGAGCTATATGCTTGCAGGGTGGAAGTGAAAGATGCATAAGACGCGAGTTGGCACAGTGGCTGTTTACAGCCACTGGGTAGAAAGCGGCGCACACCTCTCGACACCTTGAGCCGCTCACATCGATGTTGCTCCTGGCCGTCTCTACGGCGGCAGTTCCAGAGGCCCATCTAGTCGGCGGCGAGTCACCACCTGCCTCGATAACATGTTGCAACATTGTTATGGCAGGTGTCCGGATCTCTTTACAAGAGCCCAATTTTCTAGTCCCGCCAAACCTCAACGCCATAGCCCAGTATTCTTTTACATTCAATAGCCCTATCACCTGCTGGGACCGGTTCACGGGTATCTATTGCTGTGCCCGTGAATGGATTCTAGCAGGTGTACTACATAGCAAAATTCTCCAAAGGGCCTCTACGTGTTGGATCTATATCCCCACGCAAGCCTTCTAAAAGACCGTGATCTATAGGCCCGAGTACCCGTAAAGGAGACACAAATAATAATAATAATATTTGGGCGTAGGGATGTGACGACCCCATCGCTCACTGGTTTTCTCCAGTGCAATCAGTCAACGCAGGGCAGCTTGTGGCGAGCTGTTGGAGAGTAGCGACTCCACGTACCTGAGTGCCCCTGGGGTGCCCTGTCGGACAGGTGGGACAGGTCCCCTGGATCAGGTGCCTCTGGCTTGCCTTCACCGGCCGTCCAGAGTGGGGTCGCGAGAGCTGCGTTCTCGAGGGTAGATGTGGAAACCTAAGTGGCGAGTTGGCTATATGTTTAAAGTCCAATGACACCTCTCTACCCTTAGCCCTATGCACCGGTGTTGCCCTTGAGCCATCTTTGATGTCGCTTTTTGTGGGGGCCCATCTCGCATATGGCGAGTCACCGTCTGCCGGAAATAAAATTGAATACCATTTTATTAGGCAGACGTCCGGTTTTTTATCCAATAGCCCAGTAGCTAGTCCATCCTTTCCACCCAATAGCCTAGTACATTCTAGATTCCATTATAACTCAATAGTCCTTACACCATGGCGGGTGCTGTCTCTGTGCGCGTCCCATGATACGGACAGGGGCAACATCCGCTTAGTGTACCCCTTACATTTCATTAAATTGTCAAAAAGGCCTCTGCGCGTTGGCTCGATCTGGCTCCGCGTACGCCTCCCAAATGTCCGGAACACCATTGTTCCGTGTACGGAAGAGACATACTAATAATAATATATAAGTAATTTTATAAGAATAACTTTTCTGCCCCAATTTTTTATTTTAATTATCAAAGTTTGTCATTGCTGAGTTTTAATGGCACAATAAGGCGCTTTGTTCGCAAATCTACTTACTTTTGAAGTTTGACCCATTTACCGTTCCGCTCTTATACATAGTTCAAAATATTTGCGTAACGCAGTCGTAATGGAAAGATATGTTCTGAATTCAGTTTAGTTTAAACCACAGGTTAGTGTTTTATTTAACTCTATGACTTTTACGATCGCTCTCTGCTATAACTATCTTATAAAACTGATTTGAAAGAGAGTTAGAATATTTTATATAAATCCGTAAAAAGTTATTCATCTTTCTACTGAATTATAATAAACTTCCCCAAATAATATTGCTCGCATAAACTTTTGTAACGTACCCATGTCATGAAAGTGCCAACAATATAGAATTTTTAGGGAAAAAACTGTCAAGTTCAGTACAAATAAAATTGATATATTAACATAAAAGCAAAAATATGTCCATAGTGTATTGGTAAAAAATCTAAGCGATACGTCATAGCCGACAGCCTCGAAAGCGTCCCTTGAGAGCTCACAACTTTTATACCCCTACACACTAGCATTATTTCGATAGAAAATAGAAACAAGTTGAACACGGCAAAGATCCTCGTTTTTTTTTTATGTCTGCTTATAGTTTGGTTTTTGATACTAAGTCGACAACAGATGTGTAGATAAAATAGTATTAATACCTACTGATGAGTACCTCTTGCAACAACAACATGTAACAATAATGATGTTGTAAATTTTTTTTTCCTTGATAAAAAAAATTGCTCTCTCCAGTCCGTTTAATTATATGCAATTTCATGGATACCATATACTCGTAATATTTATGGTAAATTAAGAATACAGGTCGCCTTTAAAACAATCTTAATGAATGTCATAGCATACATATATTTCACTGGAATGGTTGATATGCAAATTATTTTTGTACGACAATTTTTTTTAACATGAACTTATTTTTGGTAAACTGCAGAATTTAGTGGCTGTCAAGTTCTTGTATTTCTAAAAATAAAGATAGATAGTGCTCAATAATTGACCACCATGCGCGTGAAAATTAAAATTCACAATTATAAACTATCCTGCAAACAAATAAATTGCAAGTGTACGGACTAAACTAAACTATAAACCTTACTGCATACATAAGGGCAGGTATAAATAATTAATAAATAAATATTGCAGAACATCCTTGCACAAATTGGCGAGTCCCATGGTAAGCTCAACATGGCTTGTGTTATGGGTGAGTACTGAGTACCCAGCCAACGATATATAATTTAATATACAAATACTTCCATATACATAGAAAACACCCACGACCCAGGAACAAACATTTGTCCTGATCACACAAGTAAATACTCGTCCTGCAATTTGAACCCAGGACCATCGCCTTCATAGACAGGATCACTTCCCATTTCGTGAAAACACTTTTTGTTAAAGTCATCTAATCATCTTAATTAATACATGATGTATTTTTACTAACATTTTTTATTAATAGATACCTAATGTGCCTATCAGATATTCAAAACCTTTATTACACGTGGATATATCATAAATCAGTGTGATAGATAGACTAAACGTGGTTCAGAATACATATTTTATGAGAGGGAATGGCGATATTACCCTAACCTGGCCGTTAAGCTTAATATATAGATAATTATTTTAGTGAGTCTTCGTAAATATTCAAGCTGAGGCTAATCCTACGACTCTTGTAAGAAAAATATTATTAATATTTTAGATGCTTCCTTGGGGTTACAATATTAAATCTTAATTTAGAAGTTATTGCGGCTACTCGCTTATTGAATAAGAGAAAAGAAGAATATTTAATTTAGTCAAGATACATAAATTAATAAAAAGAGATTTTATAAAACTAAGACAAAAAAGGAGTGTCACTGAAAGGGTCTCCACTTAGCTTGTGTCAAGGTGCCATATGACCCCGGACGCTGATCTTCCGTGGAGAGCATTCTTTTCATATTAGTACTTAGGTACGAGGGTTAATCTAATAGTTCTTAGAATGAATTAATATTTTCTTGGGCTTGAAGAAAAAGCAAATCCATATTGGCTCCATTTTGCCTAAGGAAAAAAATGGCGCGTCGCCACTGCTATGCAAAGTAAAAGTTGTTGGATCCATATATTATTTTACTATTAGACATGCTTGTACTATGTGTGCATATCTAGTAACTTAGTCGTTATTTTCCTTATTTTTTGGTTTATTGTCAGTAATGAGAATTTCTTGAAAAGGTTTAAAATGAAGGAAAGTAATTTTCTGTAAGTAAAATACATAGTTACAGTTATAATAACAAATACTTCGGGACAATTTTACACAAATAGACCTAAGTCCTACGGTAAGCTCCGAAAGGCTTTTTGTTGTATATATAATAGATTGACGATATATATAGTTAAAATATATAAAGCTATATAGCTATATATACAGATAATATATATAGCTATAATAGATATACGATAAATAAATAAATATTTCGGGACAATCTGACACAAATCAACCTAGTCCTACGGTAAGCTCAGTAAGGCTTGTGTTGTAGGTACTAGAAGATAATATATATAATAGATTGATACATATAAATACTTAAATACAAAGAAAACACCTATGACTCGGAAACAAATATCTGTGCTCATCACACAAATAAATGCCCCGACTGGGATTCGAACCCAGGACCATCGGCTTCATAGGCAGGGTCACTACCCACTAGGCCAGACCGGTCGTCAACATAATGCCCATTACATTTCATTACATTTTCAAAAGAGCTTCTGCGTGTTGGCTCCAGCTGCCTCCTAAACGTCCGGAATAGCATTTCTCCGTGAGAAATACATACATTGCATCAATTTAATTTTATTTCTGACTTGTGATATATTTTTAATAAAATAGTTTGAGTATGATCATGAACGCTTCGTAAATTTACTATTTAATAAAAAAGACAACCAAGTCTATTTGTATAATATATTTCTCAAAACGATGACTTATTTAACGAGAAACTCACAGTTTAACTATTAAAATATGTGTTTCTGGTTCATTTTCTGAGAGGGCAGAATCTTATCATTTCTCATGCTGTTCAGTATTATTCTCAGATGTAGGTCTATCAAGTAGGGAATTAGCGACCTTGTCACGTAGTTCTCTGGAAGCTGCTGGCAACTCAGTGTCAACTCTAGTACCATTACTTTCAATCGTTTTAGTCTCATTCGTTGAAATTTCGGTATCGTTTGATTTACTTTCAGTACCTTCAGTTGTAGTTTCAGATTCATTGTGATCGGTTGGGTTTTCCGCCGTGACCGTATTCTCAGAAGCCTTCTTCTCAGAAGAATTATCTTCTTCGGTGGTATGATCATCATCATCAAGTGGGTCCAAATTGTTAGTGTTTGTCGTTTGGGCCCAAAGTGGCAACTTTGTGGTCGGTGCACCTGACTTCCAATCGTTTCTTGTGGTATTGGATTTGATTTTATGCTTAGCAATTTCTGATTTTTTGTAACATGTGCATTTACAATTTTTATCGCAATTGGCACTATTGTAGTTCAAATCCTGGCATTTTTGAATGCAAATAAAGGCTTTTTCATACTCTTGACATTCCTGTGTATAATGAAAACCGTAACGTAAAATAGATTTTCCCGGAAAATCTGTAAACAGAACAGTAACAGATAAATTACACGGTACTCTTACAGTAGTAAATAAAACATATATTATTAACAATTACCTGCAGTGAAATTTCCCGATACGTCATATATAATTATAAACAGGGAGAGAAGTGCAAAAAATGTGTACATTTTGAGGCGAGTGGAAGAATGTTATCCAGGTTTCTCATAAAAACTTGCATATCAAAAAGTGTTTAATGTAGCTATAAAAATAGCAGGAACCATAAAATTTTAGTATTTCATTAAAGAGTTTAATAATTGAAATATTTTACTACATTTACCTACAACCAAATTATCTCATCAGGGACTCTGCACTACACAATCCTTTTAATCTAGGCGCTGTTTTATTATCCTGTATATGAGACAATATGTTATTTGACGAATATTATGTTCACAATTTTTGGTAGAAATACTATCCAAAAATAATAATTTCATGTTTCCATGAATCTGGGAACAAAATAATAAGCGTAGCCTAGGAATTTATTAGAGAATCGCAAGAAGCCCGTAATTTCCAAGCTTTTTTCCAAAACCAATATAATTTTGCCGTGTTCTATATCCACACTAAATAATATTATAAATGCGAAAGTACGAGTCTATTACCTCTTCACACTTAAACCAATTGGGATGAATTTGGGTAAGGGGAGAGTTTGTGCTACGAGAAAGGACATAGAATAATTTTTATCCCGCAACTATACTTTTATACCGGCATGGCTGATCATCGAAGTCGCGAGGAATATATATTATTATATATAGGTAGGGGAGAGTGGGTAACAATGGATAATGGGTCACAGTGAATTTTTAGAAATAACTTGCATTTTGATACTATAAGCAGATTGTCCATTAAGTTGGCTCTTATCACGCCCTCCGTGTGCCAAACTAGGAAAGACACCAGGTTCAGAAAAAAATATCGTAGATATGAGCTTCGGCCACCTAGAAAGGGTAAAACTAATTTTTTACTATTTTTTAAAATTTCCCTAATTTGTGTTCGGTTCCCGATTGTGAAGTTTTTAATTTTTTTTAAATATATGAACAATGGATTTACTCCCTCGTGTCCCTTGTTTACTCTCAGGCCGAAAACTGTATTTTCTTTGATTTTTTTTCCACGGCTACACATAACAGGAAAGAGAGGATCATTTAGAGTTGGGGTACAGTGGATCAAAGAGAAAATGTGTCTTAATTTTTTTACACTTTCTTTAATGAGGAGAAGTCGTAAAATTGGAAATAAACCACCATTATAAGACATCTTTCAAAAGCAGAAACTTCTGCTACTGAAACTTTGACCTCAATATTAAAAATAAGATAACAAGATATAACTCACTAAAAGAAATAAGAACAACAATTGTGTTCATAAATACGAAATATGTCGTCAAACTTAATATGATTGACGTTTGAAGCCGTTAATAATACAACCGCTCAAACCCTTTAGTGTAATCGCACATTGCTCCATTGTTACTCGCACACGGGGAACAGTGGACCACGTTCCACTTTTTTATACCCTACCAAATTTATGTTTTAGACTTAACTACAACTTCTCTCGATGTTGCGTTAAGCAGTTAGATAGTTACCCTAGCCTAAGAAAAGTAAACTGAATAATTTTAAGTAAGCTTCGTGTGCGTAAATTTCACTTTTCAAAGCACTTGTTATGAAAAATTGGGTTCGATACACGTGTAAAAGTGTAAAAACTTAATTAAGACTCGGGTGATTGTCACCCTCGTTTCACTCGGGCTCCAACTTACACCCTCGTCGAAAAAAAAATTTTTTTTACAAGTATCGAAAATACTATTTCCAAAAATCTACTTATCAATGATTTTTATATTTCACACTCCGTTATTTTAAGCTCAATTTAGGCGCAATTGATTGGGCAGTTACGATGATCTAAGTCGATAACAAAACCGACCAAGAGCGTGTCGGACCACGCTCAGTGTAGGGTTCCGTAGTTTTCCGTCCGTCACAGTAAGTGTCCCCACTTATGAGTTAAAAAATGGGCTATTAACTCAATGTAACAACATTGAGTTGACCCTAGTTGAGTACATAACCCTAAAAACGCCCACGAAGGACGGTGCCAACTAAAGAAAGAGTTATAGATTCTAACTATACATGGAAAATTCGAAAAAAATGTCGTCTTATTCAGTCCCACCACGAGTAGTGGGAAGGGTTTGTAACATGGAGTGATGACCAGGGTCATTTCTATACCTAGATATTTTTCTAGCAGGAACGGCATTTGTTTTGTGCTTGCCACAATAAAAATATCGACAATCCTGCTATCGATAAGTACATACTACTTCAACTTCAAGATGTACACACAGTCTTATATCGGCTACCTACCTAGACGCCGCGTGTCACCGATCTTGAACAAATTAAACGTAATCCGTATACTTTTGATCCAATTTACGTTTATAATTTGCAATGAATAGTTCCAAATTGTTTTCTGAAGTAGGTATTTAAATATAAATAAATTGACTTTTATTATTGTTAGTTATTTTTAACCCTATTACCCCATATTTGTCTTTGTATTACCTGTATGGAAATTGAAGGGGTACTTATCGATAACAGGACTGTCGATGTTTTTATTTTGTCAATCACTTACAAGAAATCGTTCGTGCTAGAAAAATATCTAGGTATAGTCATTTCATATCAGTCAGTCAGTTTCAACCTAAAGTATGAGCGCACTTGCTCCGACCCCATTGATGGATTTGAGCGTTCCACGTACAGCGAGATCTATCGGAAAATTAAGTAAACTATTGAGCGCGAGCTTAAAGTATAGAATATGATTTTATGGTATAATTCTTTATTTCATAAACCGATTTCCCCCGTTTTTACTTTATCTGAAAGCACGTTATTTCATTATTATGTTGTACAAATTACAGGTACAATAAATACCTGCTTGAGAGTTTTCGAAATTTGGTACACCCAATTAGCGAAAGTTGTTAAAAAAAATTACATCACTGTCAGTTTCGTGACGACAATCAAGCATGAAATCTTTATGAATATCGACTTTTTTTCTTTAATTATGTTGTAATATCGATTGAAGTTTATAAAACGAACATCAAGTTTTTATAGAAATTTAACTCTTAATTGTCGTCACGAAACTGACAGTGATTTAATTTTTTTTAACAACTTTCGCTAATTTTGTGTACCAAATTTTGAAAACCCCCGCTTATATGGTTAAACTACAAACTTAGTACAGAAATTATTTTGTAATTTTTTTTTTTAAACTATTCAACCGTTTAAGTTCAAAATATTTTTTCTAGAAAGTTATTATGAAGTTCCATTTTTGTTTTTTTTTTCTAATTTTTAAAACTTATGGTTCATAAGATAGAGGCGGAACGCATTTTTTTTTTACTTATGGTGCGGTTATTTTAGAAAACATTTACATTATCAAAAATTATGTGAGTAAACCTCTATTTATTTTTAAATACCTATCCAACAATATATCACACGTTGTTGTTGAAATGAAAAAATAAATATTATTATATAATTACGTATAGGGGAGGTACCATAATAAAACCTTTTTTCCACTTTTTATTTTACCACTTTGTCGGCGTGATTGATATACATATTACTACCAAATTTCAGCTTTCTAGTCGATAGCACTGGAAACTGAAATTTGGTCACTGAGATTATCCGCGGACAGACGTACGGACAGACACACATGGCGAAACCATAGGAGTTCCTAAGTGACTACGGAATCCTAAAAAATGAAGTTGACTTACGTCACTAAGTGATTTCCATAGAGAATGAATGAGAATCTCTATGAAGACTACTCGATGACTATTTCAAAGATCGGACTCCAATTTGACGATATTCGATATTTAAAATTGTCGCCATCCGATCTGTTTAAAAAGAGGAATGAAAGAGTTATCTTTCGGGCTTTCACTAAAGAAGAATTTTAGTTTGCCAAATAACTTTATAGATAAATATAAATCGACTAATTACGTGAAGCAACATCACTATTTTAGCTTGCCCTTAATACGTGCGTTAGATAGGTGTAATGATTATTCTTCTTTATCTAAAAATAAAATATTTGATGTTTAGCAAATTGAACTGACTCATCGTTGTTACACTGCTCATTTATTAGAAACAAAGGACTTCCGGTACGTTTAGTTGCTAAAATATCTAGTAATTAAATTTTATATTTACTATCGACCTATTTGTGGCTGCGTGTACCATGAATCTAAAATAATCCTTTCTTTCTTTCTCAAAAACAAAATCTTTTACATAGGTTATAAATAGTAACGTAATTTCCTATTTTCTGTTATCTAATTAAACTAATTATTGCGCATAAAACACTGAAAAATTTAATTTAAAGCGTCGTTTTGGAGGTAAGATATAACGCCAATCTAAATCCGTATATATCTACTTAAATAAAAAAAAATGTTGTTGCACTTTGATACTAAACCCTTTTATTTTAATATAATAGTAAAATACACGATGATTTCTAATTTGTGATCGGGAGTAGAGAGTAGAAAATACTAATATATTGTTAAAATTAAACTTCGCCTATTAAGTTCTCACGCAAACACGTTCGCTGTTTAACGAATTATAAATTTAAATTTAATTTAGAATAATAATTACTAGATACATAGTTGTCCTACAAAAAATATTGACGTCTAGTGTATCACCAGGATATTTGACAGATCTTAAGTTATACAATATTGTTACGACTTTTATCTACGTACATGTCATAAGTGCTCTAAAATGCGTCCAGAAACCGTAGGCAATGACCAGCATTACCAACCATCGGAAAGATTTCAGTAGGTAATGTTAACATTACCTACTGAAATCAGTAGGTTATGAATTTAAATTTGGAACAGCTGTCAAATTCAAGTGGGGTGTCTAATCTAGTATCTATAGATATTAAAACAGCCATTGATACGAAACGCCAATTCGTTATGTTTTTTTAATATAAATCGAACGACATTTGAACTCGAGAGACAGTAGAATAGGGAGTTCATGCGCTTGTATACGGTTTAAAAATTTTTTTTACTGAGATACGAAATACGCAACGCCGCCGTTCCAAGCTGTCATTTGTTTTGTTCGTTGACTTTTTAATGTGTACAAGTAACCCTAGTAATAAGTCATTTCCCTACGGTTTCTGAATCCATCTTAAAACACTTAATGATATGTGTGTAGATAAAGTAGTGTATGTAACTATACATAATTAGGCATTACAACAATCGTGTGATATTATTATGAAACTCGCCTTCGGCTCGTTTCATAAACCCACACTCTTGTTGTAATGCCCTTCACAGATACATAAACTACTATTTTGATGAATCATAATGAAAAACGATTACTCACAAATTGTTAATACTATTAAATTATTCAAAAAATTGTAATAGCAGCAGTCAGCAACAAAAGTTGCTAAGCGGACGAGATGTTCAAAGCGACCTTATTTTTAAGAGAATAAGAGCGTGTCAAGATCATTCTGTACACCCGCTCGCTTAGCAACTTCAGCTGCTGACGTACAATCTCCCAACGTAATGAGGTAATGTGACAGATAAAGATTTGTAGGGTTACGAGGAATTTAGAAAAGCAAAATAAAAATTATCATACAAAATAAATCTTTGTTTGCATTTCATTATGATTATGACTTAACGTGACCGCCATACATGACTGAGTTAGAAAACAATGTTTAGACATCATTGGTATAAAAAAGAAAGGTACCAGTGAATGCGATTTTTTTTTTCTCGGGCAATTCTAAGCCAATACAAAACTGTCGAACTTCGGCAAAGTTAGTAAATCCGGCGGGAACCGACTTGCATGAATACGGTACCGCTACGCTACTAAGGTACGTAACAAGAGTTTGAATACGTGTCAAAGGAGGTCAGCAAATATTTAATAAGGAATTAAACGACATGTCAAAAGTGAAATATTTTTGACAGAGTGGTATTTGTGACATGTTTTTAACTTATCGTGTTTTTATGCTTTTTTTTTTTGGTAACCATCTAGTTTTATCTGACTTCACTGAAATTGCGTCATGTAGTATGTTCTCGAGCCAGTAGGCTGGATGAGGTTAAGCCAAGTGAGAGCCTCTAAGGGCTGATCTCAATGTGCCATTTTTATTGTATTTAAAGTGATGTGTAACTCTCTATTAGCAAATATAGTAGATTGTACAACAAGGGCATAAAATGATCTATTTTATATCCGAGGCATTTTATAGTCCGAGCGCGGCGAGGACCAATATAATCGAGGATAAAAATAGATACTTATGCCTGAGTTATAGACTCTGCTTTTCATTTCGATAGCAAGGAAAATTTTCAGTTGTAATACAATTTTAATAAAACAATATTATGATATGGTTAGAAGAGTATTTAATTAAAACGAATAAACACTCCATAGTGTAGATTTTTTTGACAATTACTCAAAATCTGTGTGAAACACACTCTACGTTAAAGTATTTACCTGCTTTTCAGATCTCCAACCCATAAAGTTTCCATATGCGTTAAGATAGAGTTGCTTTGATTTTGGCTGCAATATTCCTTCTACTTCCGTCATTATTTAAGTATGTCTAATCGTTAATAATTTTGGGAAATAATAAATTATTGTTGATTTCGTTCCTAATTAATACAACTTTTTTAATTTTAACATGTGAGAACATAGAGCTATATAGTACGTAGATACTCATTTTTTGGCCAACTCATAAAACATAAATCCTGTTATGTCTGATTTTATTTATTTAATTATAGTAAACACGAAATTTGAATAATTATAATTACCTAAAATAAAATTCAACAACAAGTTTCAGTGTTCTACGAAATTTTACTGCTCAATTTAATTTTGTTGTTTGACTGTGTTGGCTGTTCT
The DNA here is from genome assembly GCA_022674325.2 of Grapholita molesta. NCBI lineage: Eukaryota > Metazoa > Arthropoda > Insecta > Lepidoptera > Tortricidae > Grapholita > Grapholita molesta. The sequence goes on along the minus strand of CP053124.2, from coordinate 11,231,705 downwards.
TAGTTTTAGAAAAATAAAAACTTTACGCACAAGAGCCTAAAATGCGACTTTATGTCGTCCACGCACGACCTAAAGTAGAACTTTACGAGCATGAGAAATAAAAAAGACTTCATTCTTATACTTTCATCAAATTTCCTGTATAACCTACATTGTAGCCCTACATTTAAATATAAATCTAAAAAATGTTAATATTTTGAGAGTAACACTGTATACTAGGAAGGCTGTTTCATCCATAGCAAGAAGCAAGAACACGATAAAAAAAAACAACGAGGCATTTTTATACCTAAACGATTTTTGGTTTTTGTAATTAAATTAGGCGTGTATGCGGTGTGTGTGTTTTGGTTGGATTGAAATTATTTAATGCAGTGTTTATTCGTGAGTTATCTACGCGTATTTTTAAGATACGAGTAGGTTGCTTTTCATTTTTGTTTTTAATCATATCAATGAAAGCCTATTCTATTCAAACTTGTTTGTAGAAACCCGTTTATGTAAAACCAACCAACATAGTTTGCACTCCTGTTTTTAAACATAAATCCTAAGAGATACGTAGGGGGACAATATCTGTTCTAAGATGAGTACTTAATTAAAGACCTTTATTTAAGGACAAAAGTAAGGCATGGAAAAAAGACAAATTTTGAACTTAGTGAAACTACTTGGTTACGCTCTTAGATATAACGGCTTTTCACGTATAGAACAAGCATCGCAAGTAGATACATGTAGTTTATTAGCCCGTTTCGTTTTTACTTGTTTCATTTGCAGCTGTACCATTTTCACCAGTATCAGATTTGTCTGGAACCTCCCCGTTGTCTCCGGATGTTCCATTTGATGTCTGTTCTTCCGTTTGGTTGGATTCTGTGTTATTACCTTGCGGGAGTGTCGTTGTAGGTATGATAGACGGTAGACTCGGACAAGTATTATTTTCAACTGCTGTGGTTGATTCAGTAGGATGTGGCGATAAAGTACCTACTATATCGTAAAGTCTCGGGCTTCTAGTTGTGGGGAGTTGCCTCGGAGTACCGGTAGTTAACCATTTAAAATACGGCAGTGCAATTGTACTTCTCGTTTCATGACACGTACATTTGCAAGTGTAATCGAGTCTGTACACTTCATACCCCAGACTATGGCAGTTAGTCATACATTGAAATGTTTTCTCATATTGGTTACAGGGGCCGTAGAATCCGTATCCATATCGCTTTCTTGCATCCGTATCATTCGTATCAACAGAAAACGACGACTCATCAGTTTCGTTTGTGTCTACAGAAAAACAAATATTTATGTACCTACAGAATAACTTATGAAAGTAACATTAGGAAAGGTTAACATATACAATACTTACAATCTAAACAATATCCAGTTGCAAAAAATAGTACAAAAATAAACAATTTCATATGCATCTCCATAATGTTGATTGTTACATGAATTTTAAATTAATCATTGTTGTTTGTTCGTTTATTAACAAGTAGCTATAAAATTATGAGCATCGGTAATTACATTAATTTAAAATGTACCTGCTCGCCTGCATGTATTTAATTAGGTTTCGTTTTGCTTGTATTTTTATAGATTCAGTATTTTAATCTTATGTTTTTAATTGCAGCAAGCGATTGTTCGTGACCATGAAACATAGTTATACATGTTTCAGTAGGTATGTACCTACTGCGAAGGACGTTCGTAAGTATATTTTCTTTTATAAGAACCAATTAAGAAGAAGTGAAATTGTATGTTCGTATGGAAAAAATATATGTACTTACTCGTACCTACTTGAGCAAACGTAAAAATTATAAATGTATGCAGGGTTAGCAAACATGAATTAATGTAATACACTAATGTGAAGAATGTTATAATGATGGCGGAGCACATGAGGCCGCCGAGCGGCGCTGAGCCGCGGTTCTCGGAACAAGCTCTCTATGGCCACCCAAATGATGATTTCATTATCAGTATGATTTTGATTGATGCAGCAAAAGAAAGTCAGTAGCCAAATTCCTACCATAGCGCGCATATTTGCTTTGTTTATTACTTGGAACTAACTAATCTGCGGCGCCATAGTTTTTGAGTGCGCCCAAATCTTATTCTGGAATTCAGCAAATTTAATTGAGATGTAGATGCTTGTCTCTGCTGATAATTCGTTTTGCAACGAATTCGATAATCAAATAATTACATATTATTTGTAATATCATGAATACAACCAAAATCGGTTTCTTATATTTACAATCTTAAATATAGTCATGGGGTTGATTCGTCGGTAGGTCGTAGGATAGTGGCTTTTAAATAGTTGTCCCGACTCATTGTATACTAATGGAGTTATTAAAAAAATATACGTAGTATTTATCTACAAATAATATTTATTAGGTACTTACCCAAATATAACCGTAAGCATTCTTTATTGAATACGTCTGTTCCATGCCGTGACATCAGCCTCCAGATACAAAAAATGACCATTATACTGAACATCCATCCAATGAGAGCATAAACAAGATTGGAACATAATTTTGTCATCGAACGATCACCAAGGCTTTAAATCAGAAATGAGAATCGAAGGCCGATTCATAATTTACCGACTGTCTCCTACCTTCATTTAATAATTAGTTTATTGCGTCTGACGACCCGTTTTTGGATACAAAAACGATCGTAAACTGTAGTTGTTTATGTGAAAGCGTGTAATAAAATAGGCATTCAAGACAGAGACAGTCCGAGAGTAGGTAAAGGTGACAGGTCCCCTCGGCTTACGCCAACTACGGTACGAATTGCGATATTGAGCACAGGGCGTGATGAAAAAACACTAGCTGAATATAAATTAGGCGGGAGGAACGCTATAATCAATATAAACGATGCTAAAGAAGATTAGAAAAATCCGGTAAGAAAACAAATTTCACAAGATCGAAAGAAGGTATGGAAGTGCGCAGCGTAGATACTTGATAGAATAGTTAGACCTGTTGCATCTGCGGGTATATAGTTTTAGTGTTTACGTTCTTATTCCTAAGCCTAAAATTCTATTTGTTGGTCTTATTTTCACTAATCCCATATGTAATACGTGAACTTAACAATCAAACTGCGAAAGATAAGAATGCAACTAACTAAAAACCGTATATCTTAAATTGGATATATAGAACTCAAATAATAAAAACACAATTAGTGGTTAGTATAATAATTATTAAGAGTAACGCGAAACAAAATTGTACGAATTATAAATTGTACTAAACGTTATTTAATATTGTAAATAGATACTCCAAAAACACAATATTATTATTCAAGATTTCGTTCATGGAATTTATGAGAAGGTTTAAGTAAATCTAATATATTAATAATACACACTTATGTCGGTATAGTATTACAGAGACATAATCCTTTAAAAATTAGTTACGTCTTCAGGCGTGTCCACATTAATGTATTGTTCGGACGTTAAAAGAACACAGCCCTATAAAACTGTGTAAAAAATGCAAAGACGAAATTGAATTTGATTCCGATACATAAATTTTACTTAGCCAATTTGTCTCTCTCGGATCAAGCGGGAAATAAGCCCATGTTAATTAAATTTGTTAGTAGAAAACAAAGTCGCCAACTGTTTTTAATTATTTCTTTTTCGTTTATTTCTGCCTGCAGGACACGGCGATGGTACCTAAGGTTAAACAAGTGAACTTTAGTTCCGTTGTAGGCATCCTTGTTCCAAATACATCATTCCTAGTCAATGACTTTGGAAATGACTTAAAACAACAGATATAACGCTTTTATGTTTGTTATGTTTACATAAAGATTCTTTGTGTGGGGTATTTTATGGTTTTCTGTTCGACCGATTTGTGTACGAATGAAAATAGATTATAGCCAGTTTTTCCTGTTATTAGAGGCGGTAAATCATGGCCTATCTGTAACGTCTGCTCCTTGAATAAGATCTGAGGAGACTGCAATCACACAAAACATCTTAGTAAGAAGTACAGTGGGTATATCGTAATGTGGGTATAACTCACATTTATTATATCAAAAATTACTTGCTTTCATTCGCTTTATAACCATGTTGATACATGAGAACTTTCTTAGGCTGACTATCGAAAACAAGATTTTTATTTGCTTTGATTTTTAAGTATCAAAACTACAAAACTACTATACAAATTATAAATTGTAGATAATGACGAGCAATGAGTTATACTTAAGAAAAAATGATGTGCTCCTCCGGTAGGTATGCGAGGAAGGATTTGAACTCACGTCACCAGCTAACGTAACTAGCTGTCTCCTTCGCATGCATCGGTAGTAATTTTTAAAGGCACTAGCCTATATATAAGTGTCGTAGGTCGAATTGAAAAAAAAACATTAACATTTACAGCTTAAAGTCGTTTTCTCTCTTTGTTTTGTCAGATTAACTCAAACGATAATTAGAAAACAAAGCACTAAAAGTACTTATCGGTCATTGTCAAATTGCAAAATGCAATATCGCTGTACGTTAAGCAATTGGAACACGACAATGACTTTTGAACGCGAACCTAAAATAAATATCTCAATTCGTGAATATACGGAATAGCAGATACTTTTAGTGTGTTGTTTCATACGCTACTGTTGATACTGACTGTGCATGAGTGTAAGGAGTCTCATCACTTACAAAACACGAATGACCTCATTATAAAGTATTCACCGAACGGCAGCGCGCCTGTTCACTCGGAGACACCTCCCCTGGCAGAATGTTTCCTACCAATCCAAGTTAATGCTCCGAATTCAAATCTTCCGTATCGCATTAATCCGGCGGAGGGTCGCGCCGTAATAAATTCCGTATTATACGCACGACACGCGTATTAAAATAAACATATAAACATGTTACACCCTCGCGAAGTACACCCACAGCGGGATGATGATAAACCTTGACATTAAAAAGATTTTTTTTTTATCTTAATTCAACATTTAAGTTCTAAAGTGGGGAAAATGCATAGGTTGTAAATCAATTTAGATAGTTAATGATTTCATTGTATTTGTTATTAATTTAGGAAGTTATTATAATATAAATGTGTTATAATTGAATAAATATATGAATTAATGTTTATGGTTTAGATAACTATTTCAGTTTGGAGTACTCCCGTACCAATATGCAACTGTAATCTGCCTGGCAGAACCTTTGGCTTTTGTAAGTTTACTTATTAACAGATTTATTTTTACAGTTTCTATTTATCCAAAATATGTTTTTCGATATGTAGGTCAGATAAGAAGAGTAATAAGAGACCAGACCAGAAGTTTGTAATACTAAGTCCACATTTTGGTTGGTTGGGTTAAATTGAAAATGTACAAATTGTACCTTCGAGTTAAAAGTTTTTAGCGAAAGTTTTTCCACCACTACATAAAAAAATGGGCATTAGTTATAAATTACGGTCTTTCACGGGTATCAGGGGCATAATTTGGGACAATATATATTATAGTGATCGAGAGATTTTAAACTGTCACTCAAATGAAATGGTAAAACAAATGTCAAGCAAACTGAACGAATTAACAGACTTTCGACAATACATCTTGCGGGTGTACTCCTCATAGTCAGAGATGGCATTTTATTATAACAATAGGCGACGGTCCCGACAGGCTGGGGAGCAAGTGTACTCATTTACATGACACATTGCAAGTGCAATCACTCTCACTACCAACGAACAGATTAAATTTGCCCTGACTTAATACTTTAATGACCAGACACCTACCAATATTAAACTGTCAATTATTTTTGCTAAGCTTTTTCTTAGCCGCTCATAAGAACTGAACGAACTTGCTTAAGATCGTGCCAAGTGAAAACGTTTTTATGCGAGCCCTATGTACCTAATGAAAGACATCAACACAAACGTATCATGTAGCAAATACAGTAAGTATTTATGTGTAACCAAATCAGCAGCTACGCGGTCGCCAACCCGCCTGCCGAGCGTGGCAACTATTGCAGAGGAGGTCCGTGTCTTACGGGTGAAATTATGATGATAACGACTAATGCGTAAGTACAATACGTAGAAGCACATCATTCACTAGATTAAAACAATGTCGTTTTGTATTCAAGTGAAAGCAATAATGGCAATGGGTGCAAAAGTAATTAAAAACGGACAGGCGCATGATTTTGAAGTAGCCGTTTAAAAATATAAACAATTGGTAATTATATCCGCCCATTTCTCTAAGAACCGTTTAATTCACGAGAATTCCCAAATCGCGCTTATAATTTATAATAACAGGGACGTCCCTTAACGAAGACCGTTTTGTAGATAGGTATCTATCAAATTACGGCACCTTCCCCTTTGTACGCGCCCATTGTTGTCTAACACGGCAAATATTCATTTGAATATTTACTTAACATGGATAATATTTTAATCTTCCCCTTTGAAATATACATTTTCCAGCGGAGACAATTTCACGCCCGGTTCATCGAAACGACGTATCTCCCTCTTGGCGTACAATCGATAACGATCTCTTCTACTGTGCAGGAGGTGTCACTAAGAGTGAGTTTCGTCTACGACATGCGGCAATATCAATTTAACAAGATATTCCTTTTGTTAATATTCGCACACGCTTTATCAAATTCTCTAGCGGGGGTGACAATAAGCCGCTGTAAGTACTCTCTCTGACATATGGATAAAAGCTTTCATTTCACTGTTGGCTCTTTTGAGTGTGATATAGAAGTTAGACGAGTGTATATACTTATGAGTGTGTCGGTAAACATAGGGTTACATTAGGAAAATGTAAATATTTAACACATTCTGATTAAATTAACTTATTGTCTCAGATACCTACCCCGTTTCTTACTCTGCGGTATATTGTCGTTAGAATACCTAACTAACATTATTTAATGTGGGTACTTATTTTCTAACAGGTATGTTTTCCTTAAGTACTTAAAAGCGAAGCAAAATTTTATTCTAAGTACAAGCAGTAAGTAGATTCTAAGTAGGAACATTGATAAAACGTGTCGTTAATTAGAGTCATGCAGCTCAGTGCTCTCGCTTTAATTCGATTTGCTAACTATAGACTCCGCAGCCTAGACACTATTGTTGCGTCAAATTATATCATAATTCTATTGTGAAAACTGTTAACTGTCTTCTCGACGCCCTCCGCACATAAAAAATAACTCCCGGGGTCGCGCCCTCCTGTATTTAATAACATAATAGCACAATTCCCTCGCCGCATGATTCAATTTGGATTTCCTCCAGCCTCCCTCGTGCAGTCTAAAAAATGACAACTTCATTATATTGTTCGCGCCCCCGAGGGCGACTTGTTTGCCAGAAGGATTATAATGATTAATTCCGTAAAATATTAATACCATCGCACCCGACACCCGGCTGCGCTCGGCCTTCGCAAAGCCTATAAGGCGACAAGTGTTTTTTTGCAACTATTTGTCAGCTTGTCATTGTGTAGCTAGCATTTTTCAAATTAATTATCAACGCTTGGAGTTACAAATTTCTGCAAAAATGCTGAACTCATTCTGACCGTCCAGTAAGCTCGGGGAGCGGGCAGCAACACATAAACTTTAGCTTTATCGCAAAGCGTTTCTCGTTTAATGTATGACAGGTCGTGTGGAGTAAATAGGATGTACCTGTGATATAAAGTAGCGAGAACCAGTATCCCTTATTACTCGGCCAGTATTCTTCCGGGCTTTTGTCTGCGCAGAATAAAAACTTCATCTCTCTCCCCGAGGAATTTAATTTGGAGTAATGGAAGTGTTATATTGACTTAGCAGGCCAGAAGCTCCCCTTCGCACAGTTACAGTTATTAAAATGGAGAAATTTATTATTAGCATTTTGTCGTTACACTATTTACATTTTAATTTTATTTGTTTTGTGATTCCATTAGTCACGGACTAATGCATTAATTCAATGAAATAAGCCATAAAGTGATTCTATATCTTCGAGCAGAGCTCGAATGAAAGGTTGCCATAATTAATCAGTCGAATTCGAGGGAAATTAATATTGTGGTTCAACTCGTAATGGATTCGATACTTATTTTATGAATGTCATTTTTTTTACTAGGTTAAAGTGTTTCTATGTAACATTGACAAATTGATAGGTGCAGTAGGCAATAGACGAATTGAATGATAAAGGAACAAGACTTAGTAAAATATTGATGACATTATGAAACACATGATTGCCCTAATACGGGAGGGGTATAATTTTTAAAATGCGTATAACAAGAAGTGCGCACACTTGCACGGCCTGTACCATTTATAGTCCTTTTGTTGCCGAAATTATATTTACAGAAGTGAGCAGACAATTTCACGCTCTCTTCCCGCGCCCCAGCCGTGGACTCTAATCAACGGGGACGACGGGATTATGTGGATCTTCAAAAGCTATTATTAATAAATTCTGCTTGTTTATTGATTAGATGTTTTAGCTATCTACCTCACTTCAAGCAAATCGCGTATCAGATATTGCAATTTTAAGTTCATACTCATTTATTTTAAGTACGAGTATATACGACACATACATATACGAGTACCTATACAATCACGTTATGGCGACTACAGTTGTTAAATATAATATTACTAGAAGTCACTGTATGTATTCATATAATTGAAATACCCGATCTTACTTAGTTTTGTAAATTTTATACCCGTTTAAATATTAGCAAAGTAGGTAAGTGATGGTAGGTCGCGTGCCGCACGGTTGTTGGGCGCACGTCAATGCTTAGCTTTCGGCAGGCGCTCACTGGGTCAACCTAGGACCTTGCCTTGTCAAAACTTCGTCTCAATTCGTATTAACTTGCAACTTTATATTAAATACACTTATTTACAACTATCACTTAAAACGGGATAGTTACCATATTAATTTGAATGAGTTTCCTATATTTCGGCACTATTGCAAATGCCATCTTTACGGAATAAAATCGTAGTTAACTTTTTTTAAGTTGAATGGTCATGGTATGGATAAGATAGTATTCTAATATCTTCATCCAGACTAAGTGTCAGCTTTATTTTTAGAGTTGTATCTTTGAACTGGGTCAAGTGTCCGTCTGCAATACTGTAAGCAACGATCCATGTTATTCTCGCGCTGCACCCCCGTCCAATAAAAGGGTGAGCTCACACATGAGCGTGAAAGATTGTCCACATGCTCGGCGGGCGCCCCGGCGAGCAATCCGCCGCGAGCTCTGCCCTATCTTGTCGCGCAGTGATCGGCTTATCTGTACGGTGCATCAAATTAATCATCGCCTGTCATTTCCTTTTCTAATACAAATACATCACGATTTATTTCAACGCCCGATGAAGTGATTTGGGCAGTTTCGGGAATAAAAGGATGAACGTAAATTTTTCCTAGTTTTTTTTTTTTACTATAATCTTTATTTAAAATTTAAAATAATTACAATATTGTAATAACTACGAGTACCAAACTAGTTACTACTTCAAATCTAAAAAAAGCCCTTGAGGTATTTGTACGAAGAATGCTGGCGCCATTTCCTTGTATCGCAATGCTGATACGTTGTGCGAAGAAGCCGCCAGCTCTTCGGTCAACCTCTTACGTCAACCAACTTACCTAGTTATATTTATAACTTATGTCATTTTCGCCTATTTACCTGTAATTTATACCAATCGCGAAGAAAGACCTGCGTTTATGCTCAATGGGTAAACAGAATATAAAATATTGGCATTTCTTGTAATTTGCAAGTACTAATTCCGTTATACATTAACATTTTGATTTTTAATGCATTAGAAACGTCTCAATAGTTTACCACTACTTAAAAGCAGATAAATAAATAAATAAATATTTCGGGATAATCTGACACAAATCAACCTAGTCCTACGGTAAGCTCAGTAAGGCTTGTATTGTAGGTACTAGAAGATGATATATATAATAGATAGACACATATAAATACTTAAAACAAAGAAAACACCCATGACTCAGGAACAAATATATGCGCTCATCACACAAATAAATGACCTGACTGGGAATGGAACCCAGGACCATCAGCTTCATAGGCAGGGTCACTACCCACTAGGCCAGACCGGTCGTCAACAATAAAGCACATGATCGATATTTAAATCGAATGAAAAATAGGAAAAATTGACTGACATGATGACGTATACCACGAAGGATAAGAAGAAGCGGTACTCGGATAGCACAATTGGTAGTGCACTGGGCTAGTGATCCAGTAGTTGTGGGTTCGAGTCCCGCTTAGAGTCAATTTTTTTCTATTTTTCTTTCGATTTAAATATCGATGATATTCGCTAGCAGACGTTTCTGCATAATAAAAAATAATAAAGCACATGGTGACTGGTTTATATTTATACGTCTTCAAATGACTCCTAAAGATACTTATCATATTAATGGTACTTTATTAAGGAAACGTTGAAGTAACTCATCTATGAATAATTCTTAATGTTGACATCGACTTGATTTATCGGGCCGTTGCGACCTTAGTACCATAAGTCGCGTGGCCTCTTCCTGAAATTGACAAGCAAATAAATTGCGATATCAAAGCACTGTTAGAAAAACGTCGCATCGCTAGGGGCGGGATCTTGTCGTGTGTTGAGACATGAGCGCGGAAACGGAAGTGCCGCCGGGCGGCGCAGGAAGCGATGCATGGCGCCGGACGAGCCCACTTCCGGTGCGCGATGCCTTCACTTATCACAGCGGGCCTCAACAAAATTGCCCAATATTTTGATATTATAGTTATCTAAAAGCGGAAAGCATAACATATCGAGCTTCTGTGTAATACGCAGGGTCTGGGCTATTTTAGGCTGTGAAACTCATGTATGTGTACAAAAACTCTAAGCGTATTTAAGATTGAACATACATTTAAGTCCATGGTTTAGGTATTCCCTTCCTATAGCTTCTGCCTTCCTGTATTTTTCAGTAATTAATAAGGAACATGTACCTAAATTTGGCGGCCATGCACAAAGTAGGCTTAAGTATAAAAATTTACAATAGCAGTTCTGATCAATGTAATATATATATCTATATAATAATATATATATATGTCGCAGACAAATGATCAAAACAGAGATTAGAACAAATCTCTATGGGCTATGATCAAATCACGCTGAATGTTAAAATAGCGAATCCATTTCACCATTTCTCTAGAAAATTTTAGTCCTTTGACCAAATCCTTGACTCTGTTTAGTGAAATCACAAAATCGGCCAACATACACGCCGCGTTTTGTGATTTGGTCATTTCACTAGATTTGTTTAGGGATTTGATAAAATCCTTGAACCGCGTTAGTAAGTTCACGAAACTAATTCAATAAGTCAACTAGTTTTAACATTTCGCTAAACTATTTTTTTTTATACAACGACGGTGGCAAACAACCATACAACCCGCCTGATGGTAAGCAGTTACCGTACCCTATGGACGCCTGCAACTCCAGAGGATTCACATGCGCGTTGCCTACCCTAAAAGTTGTTGGAGCTCCGGGAGCCTTACTCACCGTCAGGAACACAACACTACATACCTGAAAGGTAGTAGTGTTATTATGGCTGCGGTCTTATGTAAGGAGGAGGTACTTCCCCGGTTAGACTTCTCCAGACACAAGCGTCATAGTACTTTGCTCTGCCCTGCCTTTCATTGTCTCTGTATGCATTGTACAGTCGCGTGCGTTAAGTAACCAATTTCGCAAAAAAAATCTTTGAAGATGACAAGACTTCCTTAAGTGCGTCACAAATAAATGTACGCGACCGTATGTTTGAGCACTATGTAATAAAATATGTGTATCAAAAGTTTCATTTTCGAAAATAATGTCTTACAAGAGCCTCAAGCTATCTTACCAATCTAATGTTCGTAAAACGGCTAATTACGGTCAGATAAATAAAATAGAAGTAATATGCGATTTTTATTAAAATACACCCCCTTCAATATTGTTCTGCGGTTACAACTGGTGTTCTATGGAACAAGTCGATTACTTCGGTAAATAATATTTGTTGACTCTGTAGCTATCACACTAAATTGAAATAAGTAATATAATGGGGCATATTTTGCGATTAAGATCTTAACAACTCGAAACTTAATCAAACCAGGCATAAAACCACAAAGGTATAGGAAAAGGAAATGCGGTTAATCAAGAAAGTAAAGTTATTTTACATATAACCGTCTTTGCATCGCGTGTTTCCAAAATTAATTTATTTTTAGTTTGTTATTTTTCGGGTAGTATGGCGCGGATGGCGAGCTGAGTGCGGAGCCGTGTTGTACAAACGACTTCTGTAATGAGTTCCGCTAACTGCCAGCGACATAACCAATTTCCAAACTAGTTTGTTTCTACAATTTGATAAGATCAGTAAAACTTGGAGTTTCGAACAATTTAGTAATTTTCTCTTTTATATATAAACGAAGTTGAAGTTTATTAGGTGAAGTAAAAAAACTAGATGGTAGGGTTGTGATCAATATATAAAACTTCGTAGTTGGATAATTATAGAATTCTTAATCGACAATATTATTTTTCAAGCTTGGCTTTAACCAAACGGCGATATCACCTGTTCTTGATTTATTTGGCCTCCCCTCTCATGTTATTTGAGACTGAACACATTAGCTTCACTTTGTCTGTGAATATGTTTGACGTCCTCTGGTTACTACATCAATAACATATTTTAATTAAAATTGATTCACCATCGAGAAGAACACGCAGCTCAGTGTAATGGTGAGTTTCTTAATTGGTGAGAAACTTAAATCATCAACACAGGTTCTATTTCGATTGACGACCGGTCTGGCCTAGTGGGTAGTGACCCTGCCTATGAAGCCGATGGTCCTGGGTTCAAATCCCAGTCAGGGCATTTATTTGTGTGATGAGCACAGATATTTGTTCCTGAGTCATGGGTGTTTTCCATGTATTTAAGTATTGATATATATCTATCTATAATATATATCGTACCTACAACACAAGCCTTACTGAGCTTACCGTGGTACTAGGTCGATTTGTTTAAAATTGTCCCGAAATATTTATTATTTAGGCAGGTTAGGAGAAGAGCGTATTATTCGGTTCTCTGTATAAGTAAGTCCAGTCCATCACAACTCTCTAGTTCTGATCAAGTCTCTACTTCAAATGAAGGAGAAATAATCAGATTTACAATCGAAAACACCTAATTATGCAGAATATAATCCTTATTTACCCCAAGCCACCTTAAGCCAAGAAGAGCACGAGCGTTCCTCGAGTCCACAGGCTCCACAATAAAATTACAGGTACAATATTCGTACTGACCACTATCATTATTGTTTCACGTATTTGCGGAATTGCTCGCTTGGCTTAATGCTAGGGTCCGCCATTCGCACAGCTCCGTGCCCATTGGCGTGTACCTAACAACTCTTCTTGAATGACAAGCCCCACTTCTAGCGTAATTGTTTAGTCACTCGTAAGTGTTGCGAGACGCGATTCTGACATGAAAATATGGCTTTAATGCGTATAGCCCAATCACATTTTAATGCGCGCTAAAAGATTGTGATGCAAAGGTACACACTTACTATACTCGTATCTTACTACTTGAATTAATATTCGTGAATATTGTTAAATGCATCATAATGATTTATTATTTCACGTCCAGATTGTCAGAGAATGAGTGCAAGTACTGTAATAAGAATTTATTTAAACATCTGTATCGTCATACATATTGTTATTATAATATATGAATAATTTATTGCTATTTAATATTGTGACATTTGTGACATACGAGTGTTACATTCTGCCGCTGAAATTAAATATCTGTACTTTTTTTTGGTTCCTGGTACTTCTCATTAATTAATCATCATCATTGCAGCCGTAAGTCGTCCACTGCTGGATCTGGATATAGGCTTTCCCCAAATTTAATTTGTATCATCTTGGAAGTAGTTGCCATTGTTGCCACGCTAGCCAGGCGCGTTGTCGACCTCAGTAGCTGTAGATTGAGTTTCAACGGACGCTGCTGCCAATCAGTCGATTTTTTATCTTTGCCGTCTCGTCCGACACCTGCGGAAGAAGATGGGGTGGTGGTGAGTCATTAACAACCACAATATGAATGTGAAAGTCAAACATAAAGATTTTTTCATTATGGCATTTGAAGTGATGAAAGTGTTGCACAGTATCGTGTCCTAAGAGCCCCGCAGTGAGGTACCTATGATTGGCACCTGTGCCAGGGAGACGCGCTGTGGAGGCGAGGTGGCAATACGGCACAAGATAACGCGCCGCACGCGCCTCGCAAACCAATGAGCTGAGGTACGAGCCAAATTCAAATTGCGACCAACCCGCACCATCTGCCCGTATCAAATGTTGTTTTATAGCTAATTCCCAAATTCGGTTATGGCCTATAAACGATCCACCGGTATAATTTAAATGCGAACCCGCCTGTATAATGGTCGTACTTTACTTCGAAATTAAGTATTTGTATGTAAAATGCGTTTTGAAATAGAATTCCTTGTCGGGTTTATTTCTTGTGTGCGCGGATTCCGCGAGGGATTGAAATTCGATTCACTAACGTCAACTCAATGTCCAGAGATTTTACCGGGAATCATGTTAGTTAGCGATTTATAATTGAGTGAATGGAAAGATATTCGAGTGTTGTACAACGCAGAACGTAGCCAATGAAATGTTAAATAAATAAACAACATACAAGATCTTGAGTTAAATATTTCAATTTCATTAAATTTACCGGGGTAATTTAAAAAAAAATACCCGGGTCTATTATATTCAATATCGTAAAACCTAGCCGGATCTGTAAAAGTTACGCTACATTCGATAAATAAATATAAATTAATGAACAGAAATAGTTTCAAAAAAGTTTGTACTTGTACATTATTAAATATCGCTGATTAACAAAGGTATAAATTATAGAATTCCTTTTACAGCACAGGACTACCCATAGCAATGTAACTGAGAATTTGTTTTTGTAACTTAATTTTATTCTGGATTGTCGTACAATTAATTCATTCGTAGTTGCTCTCATAATATCCGAACTAAGTACACACAGTATTACACACTCATAGTGTAGATACAACTGTATCACGATACGAGTACATTATACGGTTACTGATTTAGTTCTTGATTTTATGAACGGGAGGGAATGAGAAGCGATATGTAACAATTGATCGGTCAACGGTACAAGATATTATTGAATTGTGATACAATTCCATTTTTTTTATTACCGCGAATTATCAAATAGAGCAAAGTTCTTGGGAAAATAGTCAGTATTACAATTTATCATGTAATTTATAGTATTACATTTTAAGAAAATTAGTAACAATCCTAGCACAAAACGGATAAACCAATGTAAACATCTTAAAATAATATCTTGAAGACGTACTTTAAATTTAAAAGAAAATCACATCCCAATGCTCGTCGACAGACGACTAAAGAAAATAGCACACATATATCACTGTTATTCGGGGTTAAAGCAAATTTAAACTACATCAATCTGAAGGTCATTGACACCACAGTTAGCATAACCCTAAAAAGTTGCTATATTAAACGACTTACCTTAAAAGTTTTTCCCTGTTTCCAGGCTAATTTCCCGACAGACATTTCCGCTCATTCAATATGACCGATTGTTTATTGCTGGACTCCACTTTGCGAGACAATTGAACAAAATTACTTAGTTTAACGGAACTGTATCTACTTACATATTTCATTGTTAAACGGGAACTAATAGCCACTCTTAGTTCATTTTAAAGCTTTATTGATTTCCTTTATTATTTCATCGTTTAAGAAGAATGACTTTTATATTATATGGATAAAGTTTATTTAAATAATTATTAAATTTATTGAAAGTTGTTATGGCTTTTTGACACTTCGGCTACCGTTGTTACAATTGCCCTGTAAAGTCACACAGCTATAATACTGCTTATAAAAGATAACAGTAAGTGATATCGCCACCGAAATGCTATTTGTTGGATTATTAGACACATTTATCGTCTCCGTTCGTAACGGTGTCCTAATGGACGAAATTTAATCACGACAAATCGAATGCCACCTATTTATGAAGCCGAATGACTAAACATCTTTTTAATACGATTCACACGTTGTCGATTATAGTCGTTGAGTTTTTATATCGATACATTTCACGGCGAAGTATTGAACTCTTATTATATGAAATGTGATGCCACATACCGGCTACTGATGGGATCTATTATTGTTGATCCACGGATGAATATTCAATCATGGAGGTACTATAGGCGTGGTGGATTCTGTCCAGTCGTAAAAAACAGTCAGGTCTACTAGTTAGTGTAAACAGTGTACTAACTGGATTTAACTACACATCGATGTGTGAGATGTGATAGTAAGTAGGTACTTTTATATTTTTTTAAAGTGTTGGGTTTTAGTGTACAACATCAAGTATCTTTAAGTAAGTAAGCTAAGTTATATTCATATAAATGGCTGTGCCTATTCGTGCTTTTAACCAGTTCTTTAAAAAATATCCCATCTTAGACCTGAATCAACATTTTTTTTGCGATTAAAGCTATGAACGGCTGCTTTTCTTATTTTTATGACATATAATAAATATATATATATAATAATATATTATAATGTTATTAAACGTATCTGCAAATATTATTTATTAGTTTTTTCTGCAGCCTTGTGCCTGTACGTTTATTTATTCCGTTAATGTAATGTTATTAAAATAGCCCATAGTAGCTTCCACATGGCATCTATAGTGAGTGCAAAGTGCATACAAAATCGTGATGTAGCCTTTTAATCGGTTTCACGTTCGTTCCCGCGCTACTTTTTGTATTCGAATTTCACTCAGACTGCCAATCTGTGTGCATACTAGTGACCGGAACTCCTTGAGCCAGAGTGGAATGAAAACGTGCCTAATGGAGCTAGGATAGGACCTATTTTAGTCGTCGCGGCAGCTGGTGTACGCGATACTTGGTCGTTGGTGGAGTAGTAATAAGATAAAGAGGCGGACGCATTTTGTTTTGCAGCCAGCGCCACTCCAATTTACGCGGCGTGGTGGCCATTAGCATAAGTCCGGAGGAGCGGAGCGTGATGTGCGCGCGATTCGACGGCGCCGACGGCGCGGCGTGACGCTGCGCCCGCGCCGCATGCTGTAATTACGCCCGAGCGACACATTTGTTTAGTATTGTAAGCCGTGAAGATGCCATCGCAGCTCGACACCACTCGACTTCTTCAAATTAGCACGCTAACGCGTCTACGAGGAAACCGAAGTGCTCCTGTTAGTGCGCATTGAGATAGGTCCAAATACGTAACATGTTTTGATAGTATGAGGCAATATAGACAAATGGCTATTTTACGATTCAGATAAGCGTTTCTGTAATCATAAATTCATGCACACTGACTTTTATCCTTATATTATAAATAAGGCAACTTTCAGTGCAGTGGAAGGCTCGATTATGAAGACGTTTATCATACAAGTTATATTAAGTTTGAGTAAGAAGTTATATGCAGACTAATTCGTATAGGAAGTCAGATAGTAATCAACAACTTAAAATATTTCATTACATAATACCTAACAGCGAAAATCAATAAAAAATAAATTTTGCAACTCACACACAATTTTCCTAAATAAACAATCAGTACCAGAACGTTACCTTGCAAGTTTAACAGAGTTGAGCAACGTTATTATTAACGATTACAGACAGATATGCCAGATATATTAGGAATATGCGAGTTCAATCACACTTCGGTACCAAAACGAGTTTGCACCGAGTGTATGGCGTGGTACCGAAGGCGTAAGGTATGGTCACTACGTTGCATTAATATTGATTGATACTGCGACATACTGTCATTTGTACTATGCTCGTGTTAGTTATACATCTGAGGTGTGGCACTGGTTTTAGGGTTGTAGGTTATAACAAAATATGTTTAATCTCAGTCACGTCACGAGCTTATGGTAGTCTTTTAAAGCTTTGAATTTACAAAAAATAGTAGTCAATCAAACTCGTTAGAAATAAGTTTGTAAGTTTTCGACATATTTTATTAGTATCTACTAGAACTGCCATCTACACCGTCACCATCAAGTTATCAAATCTTGAAACCCAAACATGATGACGGTAAAAGTCATCCCAGCCGGTTTTACGGAAAAATAAAATATAAGTGGTTTGTAAATTTTTAACCATTCCTTCCCACCATATAACTACAACTTGTTTTGAAAACAAATACGCAATTCTAAAGAACCACCGAAGTAATTGATATTGTCGGCACACAGATAAACGGAAAAAAAAACTATTTCAATTGGTCCAGTGAGCGTGAGTGTTTTTATCGAAAGAGTTTAGCCACGAGTGGCAGCCCTGCGGCCGGCTAGGTACCGGCGCACGCGCGCGCTGCGAGCCATCATTAGAATGTAGCATCTCGAGCGATTTTCCTACTTTAGCCGCGGTAATGGCCGTAAAAACAGCTGCCGCGGAAAACGCAGCGCATAAAAATATTGTATCCTTGCTGCCTATAAGCTCAGACCATTTCTGAAAATCATACGGAGCGCATAGCAAAAGCGAGTCGGTGCACATATTTTGCCATACACAGCCGCGGTTAACGAATGCAAGGAGGATTTTAATGCCGCTAATGTGATTCTCGCAATACATTTATGTATCGCGCTAATACTTGCATAAGCGACTAGAATATAGACCTATGTACCTATATGCAAACTTGATGCTAATAAAGGTAAAGCATGATTTACGTTCTAAATACTTTGGACCAAGCTTTTTAAGCAATACACGTTTTAAATGGCAATATTAACTCAATTTTTAGGATTGGTAGCAGAACTGCTAATCTGATTCGCCCATTATCAGAAGGTAATAATAAATATAAGGAAATATGTATTGTTCAGATAATGAAGGAGGAGATTATGTTATAAATATTATATAATCTCCTCACTAACCTCAGTCAGAAAATGAATAAGGATACAACTATTTTCAGTACATAACATAAACATGGATCTAATATAAAAAAACAATACAGAAATGCAACGTATTTTAACAACAAAATAAGGTGTTCAAGAAAGGATTGAAATGCTACAACAAAAACTCCCAAAAACAATGGTAATGAGGCATGTGGCCTCGGGGCGGTGCATTAGCGAATAAATATATTTTAACCGTGCGTGTATAAATTATAGGAACATTAATTACCCGTTGTCGCCGTTATATCACGTCCCGTTCGCGACCGTCTGCGGCGCGGACGCAAGAAGATCCGCAAAAACCCGTACTTCAAAGTAGCTCCAAAACGGGATACGATCATTAGATCCATACCATATACCATAATCGACACATCCTGAATAGGTAGGTGGTGAAGCGTGCCCGCTCCTTGTCGTGTCCGCGCATCTGACTCGGTCAATACAATTTTTGTTCATTCATGCTTGGAATTTTATTAGAGCAATTTTTTTGGACCATTCCTCAAAAGGAGCCGGCTCGCGTGTCAGTAAGACGCGTGGAAGCTCCGACGAGCGGCGAAAATTGCTCCTCAATAGCTGAGCACTTAGACGACATGACACTATTGCCTTACTCTATTGCCCTTATATGACCTAATCGATTTGGCACATAGCTGATTTCTTATTTACCTTTATTTCTCGACATAGGTACGTAAAGTATGAAATAGTTTTAAATAGTAGTTTATGTATCTATGCATAATGAAGGGCACTACAACAAGAGTGTGGGTTTATGAAACGAGCCGAAGGCGAGTTTCATAATAATATCACACGATTGTTGTAATGCCTAATTATGTATAGTTACATACACTACTTTATCTACACCCATATCATTAAGTGTTTTAAGATGGGTTCAGAAACCGTAGGGAAATGATTTATTACTAGGGTTACTTGTAAACATTAAAAAGTCAACGAACAAAACAAATGACAGCTTGGAACGGCGGCGTTGTGTATTTCGCATCTCAGTATTTTTTTTTTTTAAACCATAGACAAGCGAATGAACTCCCTATTCTACTGTCACTCGAGTTCAAATGTCGTTCGATTTATATTAAAAAACATAACGAATTGGCGTTTCGTATCAATGGCTGTTTTAAAATTTATAGATACTAGATTAGACACCCCACTAGAATTTGACAGCTGTTCCAAATTTAAATCCATTACCTACTGATTTCAGTAGGTAATGTTAACATTACCTACTGAAATCTTTCTGATGGTTGGTAATGTTGGTCATTGCTTACGGTTTCTGGACGCATTTTAGAGCACTTATGACATGTACGTAGATAAAAGTACTTTTTAGTTACCAGACATTAGTAACCTTTTTATTTTGAGTAATTTCGTATTAGTGAACTATTGTGTTATTATAAAATATAAAATAAATGTCTTTAAACCTATATACATTTCACACGTAATTAAGGATTTAATCTAACAATAACATTTAGTACGTTTCAATCAATGCAGATATATCCGAATTGCTAACTTATGAAACATTACTGACTTGAGCTGCCCCGAGAGCCGAACTAAATTTGGTTGAGGTACGGTCTTATTTTACGTTTTATATAAGCCTGTGAAATACACAAACGTCTTCTATGATGTCGATAGTTAACAAACGCGAACCGACAATTAAATACTAACACACACGTGTTATCATTGTTAAGTAACTAACGAATACCCGTAATTAGTATTCAAGGTCTGATGTCGCACTAAAATTTACGACTATTCGAATAATTTCGTGTTCGAAACATTTGAAATGCGTGAAAAAATAAAATAATAATTAGGTAAAATGAAGATGGCGTGAGAACGAGCAGGGTGGGCGCGACGGCTTCGGCGGTTGGCATACAAATCGGGGACAGCAGATCGGCCGATGGCGCGCTGTGGTCCGCCGTCGCCCGCGCCGCTCTCACGGAAGCGATTACCGACCATAGACAATAGCAGGCAAGACATGCATTTATTACCCTTTTAACATTACAAGACTACAATTTAAATAAATGATAATGTTTTAAATTATCAAACCAATTTATATCTATATATATAAACGTGAAAGTCCTGACTGACTGACTGATCAACGCCCAGCCCAAACCGCGTATCCTAGATGGCTGATTTTTTCACAATAGATAGTTTATATACCGTAAAGACCCACTAAGAAGGGATTTTTGAAAATTCCATCATTAAGGGGGTAAAAAGGGGGTTGAAAGTTTGTATGGGGATTGCGTAAAATTCAAAGCTAGAGACTTGAAATTTTGTGTAAACACTCTTTATTCAAGCACAAGAAAAATAATTTCAGCGTTTTTTGATATTCATCCCCGAAGAGGTCAAAAAGAGGGTTCTTCTGTGCGTGCGAAGCCGGGGGCAAAAGCTAGTCGTATATATATGTCTTTTCCGTACACGGAACAGTGTTCCGGACATTTGGGAGGCGTACGAGGAGCCGGACCGAGCCAACGCGCAGAGGCCCTTTCGACAATTTAATGAAATGTAAGGGGTACACTAAGCCGATGTTGCTCCTATCCGTATCATGGGACACGCACAGAGACAGCACCCGCCATGGTGTAAGGACTATTAGTTTTCATGGAATCTAAAATGTACTAGGCTATTGGGTGGAAAGGATGGACGAGCTACTAGGCTATAGAATAAAAACCCGGACGCCTCGCCTGCCTAATAAAATGGTAAACAATTTTATCTCCGGCAGACGGTGACTCGCCCTATGCGAGATGGTACCCGTATATATGTATATACGTATTTGTAATATGTATTATTATTTATTATGAATTAAATATTGAACAGGTCATATTTCTTATTAGTTCTACCATTTATTTATACTTTTTATTATGTACAGTCTTTAAGTTTTGATGTAAACATTGAACGATATCCTTTTATTTTAACATCAACAGACGTATATCAACATTGCGTTTTACAGCTCGTGTTACATCTTAGCATCTCTTCTCATAGAGAATTTACCACTAAATACCCATGTTATCGACATTACGCGACCATATCCACCACGACTTATTTTAACTTAGTCTTAATGGTACAACACTTCGCACTGTAATAAAACAATCATTTCAATCCATACAATAGAAATATCATTTATTCTGAAATTCTGTCAAACAATAATTGCATAGGCCAAGGTGCAGGGCATAAAGCGCGGAAGGGAGCAAACAAATGACGAACACCGAAATGTACTCCGCAGCCCTCGCGCGGTAAGCCCTATGCAAAATAAAGCATACGATTGACATTTCTTTGAGATTTATTAATAATTCAACTGGCTTTAACTTAAATGGAGGGTTAAACGCTCAAGAGAAAGGATTACGTACGTAGATTTATTTCAGCTGATGTATATTTATTTGTTGCGCTTTTACATTAGTTCGAAATTAACCTATGAAATTACTTATGAAAATATAGATTGTCTTCTTAGTTATATCAAATATATATTTCAACTTAATGAACTTGCCGCTTGCAACAGAGGGGTTTTGATCCCTGCTCCTGATCATTCCTTGTGCAAAGGTTGTCCATCGCGATTCAGCGCGGTAACGCAGCGAGCGTGATGGACACCTTTGCGCCTGGTACGGCACGGGGCGGGTTGTTTGAGTAGGATAGGCTTATTTTAGTTTTTATCAATGATTGTGTATTGTTTTGTGATGTATAATTAATATTGTTTTTCTTTTTTTAATAATGACTTGATTTCTTATTTTATGTTAGTGATTATTTGTTAGGATATTTTAGATTTGAAAGTTTGTGACAATTTAGTATTTTAAGTCATGACATGTAACTTAATGAACAAGATTTAGGAGATTCTTTTATTTAATAAGTAGGATAAACAGCCGTATTGTAATTCTTAACCTTTACTAATTCTAGTATTAACTATTGAAAAAGTATTTTGGTAAGTCTGTTGTCCATGGACACCCTTTTAGGGTCATCAAACCGGTCGTGTCGTGAGCCATCTACCTTTATCCAGCAGTTCCTTACAAGCTTGGCCAGGAGCCATGCATACTTGTGATATTAGCGCAAGTCTCTTTCCAGTTCCTTTTATTAGAAAGAGAGTTCCGCTAATATTAGTTGTAAATTGTTTTGCAATAGGCCCAGGGCTATACCTATAGGTATGTATAAACCATTCTGACAAAAAAAAACGTTTCAAAGGTATAATGGTTAACTTTTATGAGAATTATGAGATTTATATATTTTGCTTCTATGTGTATGTACATATGGGTTAGGTTATTTATAAAGAATGTAAACAAATAACATGAATGTAATAACAAGTGCCCATATTGACCAATGACGTAATTCTAAAGTTAGAAAATGTACCTGACTCATTACCCTTATTACAGTAGGTATGTTTACATTGTATATACGCCTATGGAATGTACCTACTATATCTTGTACTAGCTTTTCCTCGCGACTTCGTCGGCCACAGCCATGTCCGTCTTTAATGTATGGAGAGAAAAAAACAAAAATTATCCTATGTCCTTTCTCGTAGCTCAAACTCTCCATACCAAATTTCAATTGGATCAGCGGTTTAAGAGTGAAGAGGTAACACACAGACAGACAGAGAGAGTTACTTTCGCAGTTATAAAATTAGTATGGATTTGACACTTGGTTTGAATCTGTTTGATGCATGGGATTTTACGAAGGTATACATTCACACCGAACCTTAACACTACTAAACCAAAAATATTAACTTTAAATTAAGTATATTAAATTAAAATGATTAATTGTAAGGACATTGATTACATTGACTTTCTAACTCGTATGCGAATAAAGGTTTCACACGTGTAGACCTTTTCAAAGCTGTTATCTGGTTATGATGAGGAATTGAGGAGGCGGCGCGGTTGCTAGGCAACGGGGGGCCGCGGCTCGCGGTCAGCCAGGGCGCCGCGGCTCACTCTCGGACGGACGGCCGCGCGGACACCCGCCCGACCCTGACAATTATTCTCCTTCTAAACCCTGTTAACTTTAATGTAACTTTATCTTAATACGTCTGAGCCGGCACACATTTTGAATGGCTACTACTATACTTATCCTTCGTAACTTTGTATTCGAATTAATTGTTAATTAACATTTCGTTTCATCACTTAACTTATTCACGGAAAATCCTTTACGTGGACTAAAATCAAATACCTGCAAGCTTAAAAGCGCCAATGAAGATAAAAAAAGGAGTTCATGTGTTGCAGCTGTCTCTTTTCTCCACATTTTGCCTATTTTAGCTCATTTTGTGCTTTAAACGAACGAATTCACTGAGTAGATCTTAATCGCTCGGCGGGCAAGGGGCCTCATCCGACGCTTCCGGGGCTAAATAGCCAAGGTTTATTTTGTGGTGAGCTTTAAAGAATGGGAGACAACTCGGTGCCAGTTTTTCGATTCCCTTCTGCATTATTTTCTATACGACAAGGAAACTATAGTTGCAAAAAAAAAATCTTTCCTTCGTTCAAAAATAATGCCTTATACATACAAATTCCCTACCATACACCGAAATTGCTTACCGTGGCCATATACCGTAAATACTAATTATGAACAAACACTGCGAGTATCTGAAAACAAAAATATTACAAAAGTAAAAACTTAGTATATGTTTTTATTCCAGTCGCAGTTTAGGGATAACTGGTATTGTCCATAAATTGCCACCAATAATCACAGTAAGAAAAGCAGCAGCAGTGGAACGTACTCCGATTGCCAACCCAACTACCAAGCGTGGCGATTATGGCATTAAACACTATTCTTATGGGGGAGGCCTGTTAAGTAGTGGACATGCGTGGCAGATATAGGAACGAACGAACGGATTCCAATTGTTAGTACAAAATATGGCTAGTTTTTCATAACCTTGATTAAAATTAAGGGTCACAAATACGTGTGATTGCAAAAAATATTGTTATGATTGCATGGAAAACCAACAGCTAGGTATAAAATATTTGTAGAAATATAATGGTATTCTGGAGATAATATTTTATTTATTTTTGAGAGAGAAGGAGATAAATTAGGGATGGTAGGTGTGGGTAATCAGTCGAGATAAAACGAAATACATACCTGTTACTTAGGTATATACATAAAGTGTTTATTGTCAGACCAGCATTCTGGCTCATCAGAGACTGAGTAGACTGTTATAATTTTAAATGTTTATATTGTAGAATAAAAAATGGATACTATATTTACGTGTACTTTTGTAATTGTTATTTTTTGATAGATCATGTTAAACACTTATATGTATAGGTAGACATAAAACACACTTTACAGCAATAAATATCATATTTACTCATATGGAGAAGATAATCTACTAATTTATTTAGTTAAGTATGTTGCATTCACTGCTAAAGAAATTATGCGATACCCTTATGTCCAAACATGGTTACCTGAGAAGCAGAAATTGAAGCAAAGCCACGAGAAACAATGTAAACGAATAAACGAAAGGTATCTACAATGTCTTGGATACAATAAATAAACTATCGCACTATCAAGAGTGCATTCAACTCTAACGCGGCACTATTATTAAACGGAATTCGATTTAAAGCCGAACCCTCCTCGTCGTTTGTGAAATTGACATTTATTCTTCGTTTTTCATTGTTGCTGCAGTCGGATTCGATCTATTGTTAATTAGCTTAAACGGCCCATGCGCTATGCCACGCCAAACCGAGCCTGCTACCCGAACGACGCGGCGCCACGATAATTAGCATATTCACATTCGTTTTCGGAATTTCAAGTTTTAATTTACATTCTTTGGCGTAAGTTTGTTAAGACAACATAAAACACTGACACAATACAACAAAGGAATAATCACAAATGAGAGCGCTATTAAATCGTGGCAAAAGCGGGAACTAAGACTAGGCTTCACTTACGATACTTCACATCACATACTTGTGGCGCCATCTCGTGTCGGGTAGACGAACTATACTGGTACTCCTGAGAGAATATCGCAACTGTTAACTTTACTGTGCAGTGGCAGGGATGAATTATGTTATATGAGT
This sequence comes from Grapholita molesta, assembly GCA_022674325.2. NCBI lineage: Eukaryota > Metazoa > Arthropoda > Insecta > Lepidoptera > Tortricidae > Grapholita > Grapholita molesta. The sequence goes on along the minus strand of CP053124.2, from coordinate 11,206,006 downwards.
GAATGTCACGTAAAACTGAACTAATATTTGTATTTGTACATTCATGTTGATATTTTACACTTTTTCGTTTGTGTGGTTCTATAATAAATACAGTGATTGGTTTTAATGGCTTTTTGGTGTAGATGATATGTAAAGGCAATACGAAATAATCGTTATAAAATAATAAGAAAATGTTTAACTCTTTAAACATTTAATTTTTAATTATTTTGAAACTTCGGTTTTAATATAGTTACTCGTACAATTCATTCAGGTAGGTACCTAAAGTAACTATAAGTACCTATCTAAATTCAAAATATATTACCAAAACATAGATATCAACCTAACCACTCGTATTGACATAGCAGTCGACGTTATTACATACGAGAGTTATTCGCTCCCCATCAGGGCAGAGTGCCTCGATTAAAGCCGTAAATACTTTGAGATTAATTATCTCGTAAACAGTCGCAGGGCGCGCTCGAATCGCTCACCTACGCCGTGAGCGCGATACAAATTCAACTTTTCCAATTAAATTTCATGAGGCATTAATAATTATTTGGGTACATCAATTTGTTTCGTCGCGCGCAGCGCCGCCGAGCTCCGCGGCTGAGAACATTTGGACTACACCGGATGCCGGAAGCGACAACTGTTCTCAGGATATTCCGCGACTTAGCTGTCACTAGGTTATTTCATTATCATTTTTTTTTTTTTTTTACGTAGCCTATGTTGTGTCCCACTGCTGGGCAAAGGCCTCCCCTCGCTTTAACCACTCGTCGCGGTCTAGTGCATGCTCCCGCCAATCGGCGGGAGCATGCACTATCATTTACTAACTGAATATTTATTAAAATTTTTATAACATGACGCGATAAATCTTTATATGAACTAATATATAAGTACGAGTTGCTATAAACGTAGACATTTAAAATAGGTACGTTGCATAAAAAAAGAACATAACAAAGGCATAGGAACAGAGTAGGTTACGTTCAAAATATCGACATGAAATTGGTTGCAATTTGAAATAGCAAATGACATGATGACCACATAGATATCAATATGATGGCTAGTGGCCTCAGTGGCCTGGGCCTATATAGAATAGACCACCGGATATCGTCAAGATCAAGATATCACAAGACACATCTTCAGTCTTACCGCCCTATTCGTAACAATGACTCTAACTTTGGAATTAATTAAATTTAACTTGAAAATGAAATATTAACACTTTAACGTATAAAATTTAATACCGTTAAGTTATAACGTGATTATTCAACTCCTCTGTAATTTCCAAAAACATCTTGAAAATTAAATTCAGTGAGCGATGGCAGCGCCGGCGCCTTTGAGCGAAGCTTTTGTGCGCGAGCGAGGCGGCGAGGAGCGCTCGCCACTTCGCACAGTGAAATTAATTTTCTTCGTCTTTATGTAATTTAATTATAAACATTTCAATATGGCGCTCGGGGAATTTCCGCCTCGGAGAGAAGTTAAATAGAAACGTTTGATACTTATCTCCTAATACACTTCTGGGATGATTGCGCGATTTTAACGAAATTAATTATTTCGTAGACAGTCGCGTTTTTACCCTAGAAATATTTTTACCGTTTACACTTTTGAAATTAAGAAGGTAGGTACTTTGTATTCATAAATAATAAATACATTTGTGACAATCCTACACAACCGATCTAGTATTATAACAGTAAACTAAATCACGTTCTGTTGTAGGTACTATAGATGAAGGTACATGTAATAGATATATATATTACACTCGATGTATACGTATTAAATCGCGAAAATACAAACAATGCGTTTGCCAGTATTCAAACCTGAGGCATCCTGCTTCGTATGCATAGTTATTCTTATTACCAACTATGCTTGTAGGTCGTTAAATTCAAATGATTTTAAAAGCACATTTCTATGGAGTACAGTTGTTCAATAACATTACATTTGCGAAATGACAAGTACGGCATTTAACAGATGCTGTTAACCTTCGTGCAATTTTGCTCTTAAACCGTTCACGCTCCGCCGATGAGTGGTGACATCAAACATGCGCGCAGCCTGCAAACCTTTTGCGAGCTTATCTCCCATTCGCTATCTTGATCATCCTAAAAACATCTCCAATCCTCCCCATTGTCCGATGTTTATTAAATTTCATTTTACGTTTATACAACAACACTTTTGTCGGCTGCTTTTTGTAGCGATTTGGGACATTTTACGGGTGGATTAGCCCGTGACGTCTAGTTCGGTAAAAGGCCGGCAGTGACGTCTTTTTGTGCGAGCCGGCTTTATGGTGGCTATTGCGCGCATTATGTCATAACAGAGAGCACTCGACAGACGCACTCGCTTGTAACTTTTTGTTCAACCATTTTATTCTAAATTGAATTCCACGTCGACAATATCATAGCAGTTTTTTTGTACCAACAGCATCATAAGCAGGAAGTCGATTGTAAGTTTCGGGTACCTTAAGTTGCCGTGGTTACCTACTCTATGTAGAGTTATTCATATTCTAGCGGCATTTGTTACGTATAAGTTATCACTGCAGTCAAATTGTTGTTGAGGCAATTAAGTATACGAGTGACAACCAATTGTAAACAAAACGTGGAAGCCAATAGGTACCGCTGCCAATCATTCTAAAAGTATTACCTTAGATTAAGCCATCCAGCCCTACGCTGGTACTAAAAGCTATAAGACTTACAACTCCGACCTACCAAAACAATCCTGTATCTCGGTATCTTCGCTAATGGCGCAAGTTCGACAGTCGAAGTTAGTTCGAGTGTTCTACGGCTGCAATAAAGATAAATCCAGCAATAATATGTTCGGTTGGCCTTACGTGCGGGATTGCTTGAGCACGAAATTGAATTTGCATGGAGTCTTAAGCCGGCGCTGATGGCCGGGTGCGTGTGCCGTTATTGCTCTGTGGACACTTACAAACTCAATAACATTTAAGTGATTTTAAACTTTCTATACAACTGACCTGTTCATAATAATAAAACTTGCTATTAAGCATAATTATATGAATATAATTCACGGCATTATTGTAACTAATTAACAAATTACCTACTTGTCTTCTTTTGCAAGTTGTTGCAATGTTTTCAAATATAGCCAGGTACCCAGCCAATATTACCTGTACGTAAAATACTCGAATATTATCCACACATATATGAGCACAATCACCTATTTAACAGTTAAAAATGTAATGCGGTACAATGCCTGTTTTATATATAGATTGATGTGCTCCATGTAATTACCATGAATCATCGTATAGTATTGATGTAAAGCTACGTGCCATAAGATTTTGCTTGCGGGTATGTTTTGTTGTGTGTTGCGCGTGTGTGCTTTGTATGCAAGTACTTGTGCGTTTCTAGAGACATCAGCAGACATACTAATAGCCAGGGCATGAGCAGCAATCTGCTTGAAGGGAAGCGCTCTAATCTAACGCCGCAGGGCCAGCTCAGTATGAAAGGACGCTCCTTATCCCTTGATCCCGTTGTTTACCAGACATTAAACAGATAACAAGTCCGTGCTGATACCGGCGGAGCAGATTAAAGCCCCGTGGCTGCCGTAATCCGAAGTTCGATTAATTTCATCCAATACTTACTTGCTCTTGTCCTGAATTATGGCTATGGATCTTAAGCACAATGTGCTTCTGCGACTGTTCAGGTATGTTCCCTCAATGTCGTAATTGATCTGTGGTAACCACATTGCTCTCCTTCTTAGCTTTCCTGTTTCTTTTTTTTTCTTTTTTATGACATAGGCGGCAAACGAGCAGACGGACTGCCTGGTGATAAGCAATTACCGTCGCCAATGGGCACCCGCAACACCAGGAGAGTCACAAGCGCGTTGCCGGCCTCTTAGGGGGGTCGGAGCTCTGGGAACCTTACTCACCATCAGGAACACAACACTACATACCTGAAAGGTAGCAGTGCTATTATGGCTGTGGTCTTCTGTTAGGAGGAGGTACTTCCCCAGTTGGGCTGCCCCAGATTCAAGCGTGATGGTACTTCGCCGTGCCCTACCCGGGTCCAAAAGGGTCTTTGACAATTGAACACTTTTCTGCAGCTTATGAAGAAACACACTCACGATTTAAACGCGGCTTGCCTACGAATAGTTATGTTCCGTAGCGCCCCTTATAGCCACCTCAATATTATGTTGATAAATACCTAACATAGTATCACACATTATTAAAGAAGATGTTAGGAAACAATCCGGAATACCTAATTGATTGTATTAGTTCTCGTTTAGTGTTATTAAATAAGTTTGTTGTATTTTATGCTTCGGTTATTTTTATAAACATTGTGAAATAGGATTTAATATTATCATGAAAATCTGTAATCAAAGTGTTCTATAAAGTTGCAAAATTACGTTTTTTAAATATAACTGCACTGTCTTATGTCGTAACATACCTATGTTAACGAGAAAAGTAGTATGATTTACTAAAATTATAATACATTATAACATTTGACATTTAGTTAACTTATAAAAACGACTTCAATATTTTATAACAAGCCTTTATAATATTGCCGTTACTGAATTTCCTCTTTCAATTAGATTTGGCATTACAAAAGAAATCATTTAACTAAGTTAGAAATGTTTTTTTTTTTACATGTTGTATCTTAAAATATCTTTTAAAACTTCTTTATAGGTATCACCTGTTAAATTAAACTATAAAAATAATAATAAATAGAAACTTGTCTGTTTTTGTGAGAGACGGACATTTTATACAAGACTGACCAACGTTTGACCTCAGTCGCATCAGATAGTAAGTGACGACGAGGTCGAAGGTGTAGCATGCTGGTTCAGTAACAGCCTATTCACTCTTGTCTTGAAGAGACCCAAATTATATTGCCGTAATTGCTACTTCTTTATGGAGTTAGAAAAACATACGACTGTTCACGATATAATACATCGTGAACAGTCGTATGTTTTTCTATTTTTATAGTTTGGTATAGTACGTTTTCTGTACAGGATGAAAGATAATATAATATATTACCTTTACTGCATACTGCATTTGTACCTATCAATAAAAGATTGTTTAGTAGGTAACCATAATATGTATTACATATGTCTATGTTATTGTTGGATGCACCTCATCTAGGGCGATGTGCACGCGTGTGCAAACAACGCGGCCGTGCGTAAACGCAGCATGATACCCGCACAAACAACCCCGGCAAATCATTTACACACAACTGTCACAATTTGTCATTGCTGCCCTCTTTCATTTATGGTGTATAGTTTTAATCTCAGTGACACCGGGGAATAGCCAAGTGACGGAAATATCTATGTAGCTGCGCAAGCATCTTTTTGATAAATCTCGTGGTTAAGACTCTTCATAGTAAATTTAGTAGCAAGTACATAATTATATACTTATACTGATACTATTATTGCATTTATTCATTTTAAACTAAATATGTATAACTATAATTGTCGGTTTTACCTTAACGTTGACTGGTAGAGAATGCCTCATGGCATTAAGCTCGCCTTTTTTTAAACTGTGCATTGAAGTTTAAATAATTGTATCACAAGTTCACAACAACACCAATCAAAACCCAAATACTTAATGCTTTTTGTGAATTTCGTATGTTTCTGTCACTCGTTTACATTTTTTATCCTTTTGGTTTGTTGCTGTTGATTGTTAGCTTCTGATGAGTGATCGTATAAGCCAAATTTTCAAACCAACTTCACTTCCTAATGATTATTTACATATAGTTTTGGTATGTCATTACATGTTTCCCGGGTCCGGGATGATGATGATAAATAATGTAGGCTATACAATTTTTAAATTTTCTTTTAATTTTCCTGCTGAAATTACTATTTATTACAATGGCAATTCAAGCAGGTTATTTAACTAATGCCTAATCAATGGATCAAAATAATAAACTCACGTAAAAGTCAAAACTTAGAGCTTAATGCCGCGAGGCATTCTCTGCCAATCAACCTTAAGGCAAAACAGACAATTATAGTTAGTGTGTGAAACATATACATAGTTCAAAATGCCACTACGTCCAACAATGAAAGGTAGGGCACAGCGATGACCATCACGCTTGAATCTGGAGCAGCCCACCTGGGAAAGTACCTCCTCCTTACAGAAGACCACAGCCATAATGGCGCTGCTACCTTTCACGTATGTAGTGTATTGTTCCTAATGGTGAGTAAGGTTCCCAGAGCCCCTTAAAGGCCGGCAACGCGCTTGTGACTCCCCTGGTGTTGCGGGTGCCCATGGGCGACGGTAATTGCGTACTACCAGGCAATCCGTCTACTCGTTTGCTGCCTGTCATAAAAAAAAATCATCAGCCGAAAGACGTCCACTGCTGAATTTGTGATCAGTTTTTGGATCCAAAAACACCGGTCCCGCGCCTTCCACATCCAGATTATGAATACGAAAGTAATATTATATGTGTCGGGAGCTGAATGAATAAAATTGAAGTAGTCAGTAGTGTGAGTCGGTATTAATTTTTGATTAGTACATACAAGTAAATAAAATATGTGCTTCTTTACCTACTCTGTACCTGTTTCAGTTTTCTTAATCTGGATAAACAGTACATACATAATTTGAAGCCCAACATTCCCAAACCCAAAACTTACAATTAGAAACACCTCTATTTATTTTCAGGACGGCTCAATCTAACTAGAGTTCATTACTATTCAGTTTGACTATAGTCCAGGCCTAGTCTTATTGGATAGATAAACCAAGACGCATTCAATATTTGTGTTGGTCGTCTTAAATCACATTTACCGACGTCTGTAACAGTGCGGCAGGTAGCGGGCGCCCGCACTAGGCGGCAGGCAAAATTTAGTTTACTCTAATAGAATTCAAGTCGTGTATACACAGTACTGCGAACAACCGTAACACAATCGTCAACTCGGGCGAACGCAAAGGTATTTATTAAGTACCTATGTAGTTCAGTCGTCATTAGCTGAACGGTGCATAAGGGTAAGAGATTCCTATAATAAATTTAGATTAATATATAGGCACCTATGTTACACCAAACAGTTTAATACCTATCGTTTTTTTAAGATACAGTACTTCATTTAGCTCCAAGATTGGTAGGGTATGAGAACCTTGTCATAAAATTTAATGTTAAAGGATATCTATGTCTTTTAAACGTATAAATAGTCAATACCTATAAACTGCCTTCAACTAATATTATTCGACAGGTAGCTTTGTGTGATTTAGTAAGGTGATGGAAGTAAATACAGGGTAAGAAAATATAGGGAAAATATATAATAAATTTTATGTTCTTTAATCATATATCACTAATTAACATTACTATATTATGTTATTAATGATGCAAACAAGCAGAAAACAAAAAAATACAGGACATCATACACAAATTGACAGAGCCCCACAGTAAGCTCAAAGCTCAGGCTTGTGTTGTGGGTACTCAGCCAACGATATAACTTTTAATATACAAATACTTAAATAGATAGGAAATACCCATGACCCAGGAACAAATACTTGTGCTAATCACACAAATAACAGCCCTTACTGGGATTTGCACCCAGAACTTTCGGCATAGAGTCACTAGTGTCACTACCCACTAAGCCAGACCTATCGTCAAATAAATTCAATATTGATATAATTATGAATTTCGTAGCCTAAAAACCAATTTTATTCCATTATTATTGTGGTTATTATATTTATATTTGTAATTTTTTTAATAATATTAAAAACTAAAATGTTTCATCATATTGTTTATTACTATGAGAAACCAATTCGCAAATAATAAGTTTTCACGAATCGTAATACCATTTTAACAATTCAGTATTTAAACTTTCCTACATCAGTATAGCTGTATACCTAGGTACAATCACATTCTTCAAAAGACAGCATTATTAATAATATAACTTTTGAGCCACAGCCACCGAACGACAAACTGAAAGGCGAAGTCTCAATCTGCAAACACAAATATAAAGCTAATTAAAAAGTTTCAAACTAAATTATGAGAGGGGTTGCGCCGATGGTCTCCGTACCAAGATTGTCGCAAAGATTTAATCTAAATGGAGTTATCGCCAGGAATGTTCCGCGAGTGAAGCCGGCGACGGGCGCGCGTGTCGTGTACAAGTATCGTGGTACCGTGGCAAAATGTTTGTTTGAGACAGTTGTGGCGACAAACATCGGCCTCACACTCACAGAATTCCAAATTTAGATTACATATTCATAACAGGCGCCGAGGATTTGCTCATTTTGGAAATCCCGGCGGAATTACTGTTAGTCACTTTATACGATGTCCTAACAGTTAGAACTGGATTGTTGTTTATTTCCAAATTAACTATAATAATTATGTCACTTTAGAGTGATCACGATTTCCTTTTCATCTTTGCTATTACACAGCATAGAAAGGTATTTGATTCTAAATTCTAAGTAAAGTAAGTAGGTAACAGTACCCTTACCATGAGTTGTGACATTGACGTTTTCGATAACGAGTATCACGTTTACTGTCTGTGCGCTTGTACTATTTTAGTGAGAACGAGATGCACAAATAGTATACTCGATACTCGTTATCGAAAACCTCAAAGTCACAACTCATGGTAAGGGTACCAGTTTAAAGACTACCACGATACTGATTTATACATGCAGAAATTTTACAGGATCTATATTTGTTATATTTTATAACAACTTACCGAATTTAAAAAGTATGAGACAATCATATACCAAGCACCCTCCGTTCATAAAATTTATAGTCGATCGAATTAGATAACATAGTCGACGTTAAGTGCGGCTTAGACAGTTTGAAAATTTAAATGTGAAGTAAGTTTTGTGAGATTGCGCGGTATAAATCAGCGAGGCGGGCGGCGCGGGCGCTCGTCTCGTCAGCTCCGGCGATAAATCCGCGGCTCCCTCGGGCTTCTTAACCGTGCTCCATCTTCATGTACCACTGCACTACCCGCTGTCTGTCGGCTACCCAGAGTCCCTCAAGCCGTCGACGCGTGAGAATCTACATTCGGCAACGAATAATAATATTTGCAATTCTTTGATTGGGATAAACTTGCTTATCACTTTTAGAGTTGTTCAGAATTATTGTAAAATACTATTTAGAACAGGTATGATAGCATATCATGACAATAAAAATGGTGAGCTATCTACTCAAATACTGACCAAGTAGTCATGGTAGATACTAATATTGTAAGCAAGTCCAACTTATATTTACAAGACGTTAATCGTACATGTCAGGAAAAAATATTAGTGTTTTTGTCAATCCTATGAAAGACGTCTAATTTTGTGTTTTTTTAGATGCCTATTAAGTTTTTAAAGATATTAATTGTATAAAAGCGGGTAACTCACGTTTTTCATGTCGAGTAATATTCGATTTAGAAAACGTGAATTACCTGCTTTATATTAAATATGTTTCAATCTCACGATAGTTTTGTGTTTATTTAGTTTAAAGATTATTATTCTATTTAATTCCCAAATAGATGAATTTATTCTTATTATTCCTTACGTAGTCTACTTTTACAGAAATTGATATAGGTAATACAATGTATATGTATGTTAATGTGCATTGTGTACCATTATTCGTAGTAGTTATGTATATTTTATTATTGTGAAACAACTAAATTCCTGTATTACTACTTTTTATTACACCACATTTGTTTTTATCTGTGGTGCCATTAGACTTTAAGTCCGCCAGCTGTACACAATTCAAGTATATTGTATATTCTGCAGTTAAGTTTAAATAAAAAATATGTTATTATTATAAAATATGTAAACTTTTAGTTCATTAACTTTCTTAGTATCCCGGGTATTTTCCTCGAAATTTGCCCTAATTCTTTTTCACGCTACATTTCAAGAATCTTATTTTTGTAATTACAAAAATGTCTAGTACGCCAACGTTATCCTTAATTGCTGGACATAAAAATTCCATTTAAATTTCCCTTTTAACGATCAGGGGAGAAGTGTCTAATTGCATAATACACTCGTTTGCGTATTTTTATTGTTTGTACAATAATTAGATCATAATGCTACTTTCTTTTTAAGGAGTAGCGAAGTTAATTAAACTTTTGTTTTAGGAATCGTAAAGAATATTGTGTCGTCGAGACGCGAAGGAAGCGACTGCCCTGGTACGGAGCACCTCACAGCAGGCAGCGGGGGTGGGTGGTTATTTAAGAAATGGTAAGAAAAGCAATTTACTACTTCTCAGTCCGAGCACCGACCTATAGGTCACTTCTTATCAAAAGTAACAACTGAACTTCAGAAATAGATAATAAAATAATAAATAAAGAAGTATTACAGAACATCCATACACAGATTGATTAAGCCGCGCGGTAGGCTCAAGCGGGTTTGTGTTGTGGGTACTCAACTAATGATATCATATACAAATATTTAAGAACATTCAAATGACTCAAAAATAACTATACAGTGTGTAAGAACTATACGATCGAATCTCTTAACGGTGATTAGTATAGGACATAATAAGTATAATTATTTAGATAACTTTTTCTTAGAATTACAATTAAAATGTATTCCATACAAAATAATTTGCCCTGCAGCGCACAAAGCTCAAATCGCGTATTGTTTGCAGTACATTGCTGCTCGTATTTTTGTATTTATTATTTATTTTGTAATTACGTGGCTATAATAAGTATAATTAAAAAAATAACTTCTTTCATCATTAGATTATGTTAGTAAAACTCATGTCTTGTTGAAACCAGACATAGGATTTACTACGGACGAGAACTGTGAAATAAATACAGTATGTATTTATGTACTACCTACACTGTTTACATGCGAGCAAAATTCGCATATTTTTCGCATTTCGACGACCGGTCTGGCCTAGTGGGTAGTGAAGCCGATAGTCCTGCTGGGGTCAAATCCCAGACAGGCCATTTATTTGTGTGATGAGTACAGATATTTGTTCCTGAGTTATGGGTGTTTTCTATATATTTAAGTATGTATTTATATGTAACTATCTATTATATATATCGTCGTCTAGTACCTACAACACAAGCCTTACTGAGTTTACCGTAGGGCTAGGTCGATTTGTGTAAGATGGTCCCGTTATTATTTATTGATTATATTTGCAAACATTATATAAAGATTCTATAAATAGTTCAATAAAGAGTCTATATCCACTATTTGTTTAGTATTATTATTTTATAATTATATTTGTTGCAATGCTAATTTCATTATAATCGCTTTTTAAATTACAACCAGTCTATGTGTGGTCCAGACAAAGATGCTAAATTAATAGTTTCACATAAAACAATATAGGCCGCAAGTGTTGGTATTAGGAAACATTCACATATCACTCCAAGCAGAAAATCTCACGTAACTGAATTCCTCCCCCAAATTCCTAGCTTCTATACCAGGTGTTATTTCCCCAAAAATAGATTACGTAATCTGCAAAGTTACTCTATTATAAGTTGTTTGTTGGACGAGTTAAAGTGAAATTGGTTTAAGTCGACAAATTCCGGCCGTAGTTCGACGACGCCCGCTCCGCTAACTTATCTCAGACAGCCTTCCATGACACCTACGAGAATCCGGCAGCCGTAAATAATATCCCTATAGGTAATAGGCTAAATAGTTTGTGTTCATTATACTCAAGATTCATCTGTTGAAACAAAATACGGAAACTGAACTTTTTGTGTCATGCCTACATTGAACATTTCGTGTATATAATTCATCATTCAAGTTTATTTTTAATTTTTATCCTGACGCTTAAAATTCGTGGCAGATTTGCCATGATTAGGGTTCATTGGGGATGCATTTTTGCTCGCTTCAAAGCAGGGGTGTCGGGCGTCACAACCCCGGGTCAAATATTTAAGTATCAATGCAATCGGTCGCCTATTATATTACTCACTTAAATTAGAGACATAAAGACAGATGCCCAGGGATTGTACCTACAATAGTTAAATACTTTTTACATTTGTAAATAAAATCGTTTGTTGTGACGCTCTGGTATGCTACACAGTACACATTGTTACTTATATGGTGGCCATTGATTTTAAACGTTTAATATTTAATAGCATTTCTTAAACTGAGATGTTAAACATTTTACACCTTACATTTTCCTGCCTCATTTCCTCTCGGGCCTACTCTCTCAACGCTCAAGATTCACTATTAGTATTTTCGCTTGGTTAGGTCTCAGTATATTTAAGCACGAGCTAAACAACGAGTTCGCTCCCTAATTATGTCACACAGTGCTGGATATGACACACATTAGATATATTTTAACGCGGTGATAAATAGATATAAGTAGTTGATGTATTAATCATATTCACAAATCAATCAACAACGTGACTGAGCTGGACGGTAAGGCATTCAGGTGATTGATGGTGGTCTAAAGCTAATTTTTATTTGCTGTATAAATTATTCGTAACTTAAATTTACTTCCAATCGCTGCACCTAATATAAATTCCGGCAATGTTCCTCGAAACGCTGTGTCAACCTATCAATCAGTATAAAAATACCCTGTTCATCCCCTTAATTTAATCAAAAGATCGCTTTAGCTGGTCATGGACAAGAAAAAAAACAGAACGACGTAACGACGACACGGCGATATAAAATTTTCATCGAACGGGCCGTGGGGGGTAGAGGGGCGTTCCTCCCATTGTAATATCCAAGTCGAGCGGAGTAACCAATAAATTACAATTTGACATAAACAAAACCCCACTCTAGTACCGAAGCTACGAATTATTTATTGCAAAAACGACTCTGCATCGATCGACCTGTGTCGACCTCATACTGTTGTTAAGCAATATATTTTATGTACACCTGTATGAATACGGATACTTAAATATGGGTTAAACGAATAATTATAATTAGCGAATAATGTAATATATGCTACCTATATTATTCTTTAACTATGTATTATTAAAGTAATTAAAGTTGTGTTGATGTTTATAAACTTAGTATGCTAGTTATTGGCGATTACCTAAAAGAAGTACGTTAGCTGACCTTAAGAATTATAGGAAAAGGATGCTATTTTCCCGTCCCAAATATCCCTCTGACAATACGACGGTGTCACAATACGACAAAAAATCTCCTATCACATTGCAAATTTCATTAATAACAAATCAGTGCATGCAATCTAACACTGATCATAATATAATTTTACAAAGTGTCGTAAGTAAACGCCGGGGCCTGGGTCCCCCGCAGGATGTAATAAAATTTGCATACTTTTAATCAAGGGCCGTGTCGTGGAGAAGTTTGCCAATAACGGTCGTGATCGATTCATGCCGACTTGTCCCCGCATTATAAATCGACTCTTCACCTAATTTATCACATATCTTTTAAACGTTTATATACAATGCTAATCTTTCTCTGTACACATATATATATATTTCGGGACAATCTTACACAAATCGACCTAGCCCTACGGTAAGCTCAATAAGACTTATACATATAAATACTTATACATATAAATACATATAATAGAAAACACCCATGACTCAGGAACACATATCTGTGCTCATCACACAAATAAATGCCCTGACTGGGATTCGAACCCAGGACCATCGGCTTCATAGGCAGGATCACTACCCACTAGGCCAGACCGGTCGTCATATATACATAGGTACTTAAGAAAGTACTAAAATAACAGTACCTAAACTACAGGATTCTGTTTTGCATATATGAAACTACTTGTGCACTCGTTCTACAAGTATACTGTCACTATAAAAATGCAAAATTCTACTTTTGTCGGCTCCTAGGGCTATCAATTAGTCATATAATCTTTCTCTTCCCTATGCCATGTGTGCACAGGTACTCACATTAATAAATTAGAAAATAATTTATTTGTCGTGTTTTATAGCGATAGGTAAACATTTTTCGTAGCACCTTGAACATTGTAAAGGGACTCCTGCAGCGCAGTTTGCAATAAATTAGCTGGCTTCTAATATAAAACGACAAAAAGCCGGCAGCATCGCGGCCGCTCCACCCGCCTGTCCATCTCCGCTCCGCATTAATCGTGTTTAGTTAGCGGATATTGGCGGCGGAAATTCAAATGCAATCAAATGAAAATAGAATTCGCAAAAAAGAAAAGAAAACAAGTCGACAGGCGTCAGTCTAGCGGGAGAGCGCTCCAGCGCCGGCCCCAGCGCCGCACGCTGACCGTACTTACACGATTTTAAATTGTACATATCTGAAATTCCGATCTGTCGCGCACCCACCCTGCGCTATGAAATGAAACAAATAAAAAAACTAGAACGGCTCGGTGCGCTCGGAAAAAATCAAAATCGAAATTAAAAATAAAAGGTTTTTCCGACGCCCGCCGGGAGGGAGGCAGATGCAATGTTTGCGGCCGTCATTCGATGCAGTCTGCAATAAAAACATGAGCACGATGTCTACATACAAATATGTGTGGTTGGATTGATTGGAAACGAATGTGTGTGGGTGGGAAGGCGCAGGAATCGAAGGTGAGCGCGCTAAGACCGACTGTAATCCGTTTTGCCCGGGGCGGCCGGCGCCGCACGGCACCGCAGCGCTCACAATTAAACTTTGTTAGTATATGTGTCGCTAGAGATTAGCCACAATGCTCTTTTTAAGTGGTCCTGCTGCAACGCGTATCCAATTTAAGAATGTACAACACAAGTTTGGCTATTGCCCATACTGCACCTGCATAGTTTAAGCACGAGGGAATTGCTACCACAGAACGTAAGACACGAATAATACTGTAGGTTTTATAATCTAATCTAAGACCTATACACAAGCTACTTACAGCAATTTAAAAGATGTACTATTCGACTTACCATTTACAGGATAGCAAAATTGGTACTTGTCAGCAGTCACCAGAACATGGACATACAACCGACCATTCAGTAAATTGAAGGCCTCAATCGACCTCTTAATGGCGTCGTGCATGACAGCAATCGCGGAAAATGTAGGAAAGATGTAAATGTGGCGGCGGTCGTAGATCATCGAGGGGAGCCGATTGCCTCAATTATGGCATTAGCTTTATGCTTAATTTTACTCGCTACTCTCCACCCCTCGCCGAAAAAAGGAAAGAGCTTAGTCAAGTAGTCATTTGAATTAGGTACCAGATAATGACTACAATTTACTACGATGACCAATCATGATATTAGAAATGGTCACAAATTTTGATTAACAAAAAAAAAGTGCAGTGAAAATAGAGGGAAAAAAAGGATTAAACTTATGCTTTAGGTACATTAAAGACATCATCTGCCGCCCATTCACAAGCCCACCTAAGCACTTCGATCAATCAATCACTTCCACCGACATAGAAGTTACAACCGTGAAATCTTCGGGGGCAAGACATAGATAATTCCCGTTTAACTTCCGTTTCCAACTTATCGAATAATTTAACTGAACATTTATTTTTGCACGCTCATCAATCAAGCGAGCTCGCGCTTCGCCGATAAGCCGCGCCCGACGCCGAGAAATGACTAGGCATTACATAAATCCCCTCGGATGATGAAAAGTGAAGTCTAACAGATAAGAACCGACAAAAAGTTACGATGAGAAATGAATCGCGATTTATATCCGGGCCTGGCAATTGCGGGCGGGGAGCGGAGAGCACGGGGCGGCTACCGCGCTTATCATATTTTCAGATAGGAGCACCCTATGTACTCTGCTTGTCATACCTACCATTTGGATAGTATAATATGTAGCTGTTCTACATTATGTGAAACGAACTAGTATATGATAAACACAGAACTAGTAAATATTGGGACAGAGACTGACGTACGTTGTAAAGCGCTACGAGCGTTTACTTACTACGAGCTACGATATTGCGCTACGAAAAGGAGCAGTGGAATAAAGACGATAAATTATAATAGAAGTAGGTAGGCATTTTTCTTTTTAAATAATAGTTTGAAAACGACCATCCCTCCATTACATAAATATTTGTAATCTACAAAAAAGATTGCACACTAAGCGTTTTGTCCCAAATGCTTCCACCTAAATAAAAAGTCAAAGTTTAATCGAGAGTTTTCTCCGAGCGGCCATTATTAAGATAAACAGTACAATACATAAGCCTATCTCGACATTTATTTTATCGCGGGTTCACATCACGCACCGCTATTCCCTGTTATGATACGGCCGTACCTGAGAGGAGCTGAAAGAAAAGCTATAAACCAGTTGGGAAGGTTTGCCGAGGTGGCTGGAGTACGCGCGCCGACTGGCAAGCAGCCGCCCGGCCGCGCTCGCGCCGCCGATGCCGCGATCCGAACGCACCCCCACATCGGCCGACCATATTTTCCACTTTATGTGTGACAGTTGAGGTAATATCGAGACTCTCGCCGCTCTCTGATTGGACGAAAAATACACATTAAGGAACCTGCCTGCCGCGAGCGAGCGATTCCGAGCTGTATTCCCGTGGAAAATGTCGGAAAATATTGTATTATGGGGGTGGAAAATTGCCACCCTGCCACCCGCTCGCTTGCCTCCAGCAAAAACTGTCGAGTATTTGTTTTTGATGAAAACGATTTATTATTCTACGTGGGTTGGAGGCAATAAAGATAAGCCGGCGAGGTGGCGGCGCCTTATTACGACTAACCCTCGCCTTTGTTTCCTTATAAAGAATAATAAATGAGGCCGCCACGCTTATTTACCAACTTCCTTAATTATTTATTTATGCGGAAACATTGTTGATATTTGTTACATAAATTGAGTTAGCGAAGGCGGCGGCGAAAGTGAGTACTTATTTGACGAACGCCATTCACTACTACATGTCAGTATCTGCAGAATGAATGATCCGTGATTGGGATTAAAGGATCCACTTTCATGGTGCAGTAAATCGTGAAGTATAATTCCGACGCTGCATGCTGGCAGATAGTGATCGCCATAACGCTAATGCCACAATTTGCATTAACACCCCGACCGCGCCGCCGCGCGCCGCCAGCCTCGGGATGAACCTGCGATTTAGGGTCTTATACATGGATACACTAGCCACTGTTAATGTAACATTTGCAATGTACATATGTACTTTTTGATCAGATACAAACATTTTATAAGTAAAAAATATAACATTATACATAGAAATTGTTTCTTAGTATTTACTATAACCATCATCATCATCATGTCCGCCGAAAGACGTCCACTGCTAGACATAGACCTCCCCCCAACCGACCAAAAAGACCGGTCCCTTCCACATCCAGCGGCATCCCGCCACCTTCGCCGTCGTCGGCCATCAGCCATGCCAAAAGTATTATTAGAAATTAGTAGAATAGAGGTAGGTACTTTATTCGTAAACACATACACGGAAGAAGTATCTAATCAAGGAAAGGAAACATACAACAAAATTTTTATATTAAAAAAAAAAATGTAAGTAAGTCAGTTTATTGGGCAAGTGTACCCGCATGTAAGCTAGTAACACACTTCACAGATACGATAATATTTTCTTTGTGCATAATAACACCTTAATTATTAGAAAATATTACAGACTAGGTATCTGCTGGGCCTTAATTTTTTTAAGTAACGGTTTCAATGCTTTTTATTTAATTATGATAAACAAATAGAATGACTTTGCAATGGCGTAATACCAGTCATCAAAATGAATAACTTACCTATATATAAAACGAATATTTATATTTATTTATTTTGTACGTACGTATGTCGTCGTCAATACCACGACACAAGGCTCATTAAGCTGTCTGTCTAGTAGTGTGTAAGATTATCTCTCCTATATTAATTGATTTGTTTCGTCCCACAAGGGGTCCTGCACAAAAAGTTTAGAAATTGGCAGACTTTACGGCAAGCCTCTTCTTCAATCTTATTCTAATAGGTCGTATTAGAACACATTCATTTTTATGAGCAAACGGATGTTTCCTTCTAATAAAAATAAATTGAGAATAATTATATAATTTTTAAATGTACCAAAAGCTTTAAAATGAAGTATTTTTAACTTTTTAAACCACTGCGTAATTACTATCAAGACTATTTTTAAAAGTAATACATATACATATATTATATTACATACATTTCAACCGTATGCAGTCCAGTGCTGGACATAGGCCACAAATTTTTGTATCATGTTGGGGGTAGTTGCCATAGTCGACACGCTTGGCAGGCGGGTTGGTAGTAGCTGTAGATTGGGTTTTGTTGGACGCTGCTGCCCGTCCGTAGGATTTTTCCCTTTATTGCCTCTTACGACACCCGCGGGAGGAGATGGGGTGGCGCTATTCTAGTTAGCCGGCATCACACGGGAAAACTAGTTTAAAAGTAATAAAATCTTTAAAAACAACTATTTTTCACTTTTTAAACCACTGCGTAATCATTATCAAGACATTACTTATTAAAACACTAAATAAACGTAAGGTGTCTAAACACAATTTTGGCATTTAAACACTTCTATATACATATGTAGAAAATTAGAAATAAATTATCCAACATAAAACACTACCAGATTTAACCCCAAGCATGGCGGCGCGCAGCGGCAGCGCACCCCCCGTAGGGCGCACGCGCCGCTAATTTGTCGTTTTGTCACATTTATGAATTTTATTATGGAAATGATACCAACAAACAGACAGTTTGCTTGTATGTCATCTGTTGTACTTGTCAACCACATTTTGTTCAAATGAATAGGGAGACAACCCGTTAATTTAGCAACGTCAAAAATCTTGGTGCTCTCATTTACTGTTAATATTTCAAACATTATATTATATTAATTTTTAAGACGGTTTTTAGGTTTTTCAATTATAGTTAAGTTGTACTTTGAAACTGTCGTTTTAGGTACTCGTTTCTTAGACAGATTTGGCAAACTTTATTAGCGAGGCAACTTTATGCTAGTATAGGTACCTAGGTACATCAGTTATAATAGTTATTTGTTATACAAGGGAGAAAAGTTAATGTTTACCTTCGTTAGTTTGTTTCACCTCACTACCACGAGGGAAAAATAAACTCTAAAACTTTAAAAATATATTCAAAATTACTGGCAACCATCATTTATCATTCAAAAACATCCAACCAGCTAACATCAAAAAAACACTCGATTAAGTATTAAACAATTAATATTTAAAAAAAAAAAACAGTTCTTTCCGAGCTAGTGAAGTGAAAAAAAAAATTGATTATAAAAAATTAGCAGGACATTAAAATTTATCTGTAAGAGATATTTATTTATGCAATAAAGGGTCAAATGAAAAAAAAAAAACTGTAGCATGAAAGTAAATCATGGTGAAATATTATTATAAATATTATAATATATCGAAATATTTTTTCTGATAATGATGATAATACTGTTGTCGTCTGTTAAATATTATACTAACAAATTGGTTTCCTCTTGTGTCCCTGTCTGGCGACGCAAACGTTTAAAAATTTAAATATCGACAGACAAACCCCTCCTAAATTAAACGAGTGCGGATCTGAAAAATTGTTAGTATAGTCCTATTTCTAAAAGGAATTTCTTTGATTCTAGCAATATGTGAGTTAAGTCGTTTTGGACTGCAGCTACCCGTTTGGGAATGGCGTAATGCATGAGACTTGTATCGTATATATTTCATAATTATTATTGAAAAACAAAGATAGAGTATGAAAATAAAAATCTTATTTCCTTTGGACTTTCAAGTATGATTGCCCTCATCTGTTATTTAAAGCGGTTACTGGGGCGTTGACAATCTGTTATAAATAACACATAAAAAACGTAAACAATGAATGAAAAGAATCATGTGACTTTTCGTTCTGTCAGTTCTATACATTTTTTGGGTGATAGCAATTAAACGCTTAAATTCAACTAGCTTACTATGGTCGGGTTTTTATCATTTGTCACATTATCTGTCACGCTCCAACAAGTATGAGTACGAAAGTTACGTATAGCGCGATAGACGATGCAATGGCAACCATGCTATCCATGCAGCTCATATTCAACGCTTACCGTAAACTGACCTGACGGCAGACCACAGAACGCGTCCAGTGTGGCTAATCCCTAATAACTCACATGCTATAAAATTCATATTATTAAATTATTTAATCAAGCTCTTTATGATAATTTTGGATAATATTTCAGTACCAACATTTATATTGTACTCTGCGACTTGTACTGGGCGCAACGGTCACACTTGCCGCATAATCCCATTGCATTAGGTATCTCTATTAAAAACAATAAAAACATAACAAAACATTAAAACGAATAACCAATAAACTTAGGGACACAAAGAATATTTTTACAGTATTAATTGGATGTTTCGACATTAACTGTATGTATCATATTTTACATATAATTGTGGGTTTACAAATTACATATTATTAATGACAGGCTAAAAATAGAATGTGCCTAAAAAGGAATGGAAAAATGTAATTTAAATATTTGTACTGTTTTTTTTTAACTGTATTAAAGTGACATCTACGAAACGAACTTGTGTTATATTAACAAATAACTAATTATTATTTCTTTTTCATTGTAGTAAAATCAATATCCTTAAAGAAGAAGAAACACATGATTTTATCATCATCAAGTTTTCACAAAAAATAATATGTTCCATATAAATATTGAAAGTCTCAGATTGACGAGCAGTATTGCATAAAGCGATCTATCGCACCCCTAAATGACGCGTAGCGGATGCGGTGTAAGTTAACTCGTACTATTTAACCATCCGTTCATACAGCGGCGATGAGCACCCTCCGCGCGACAGGGACGCCATCAGCAACCCCCCGGGTGCTAGACAAGGAGCCAGGACACTCAACAGGGCATAACTCATAAATAAAATACAATATGGTGAGCAAAACATTAAATTATGCTGGTATTATGGCACATTTGGCCTTTGTGTATTAGTCGCATATCGCAGGGGGAATCATATTGGATGTTTGTCGCAGTTGTTAACCGACCGTGACTTGTCGCTGGTTTGATTGCTATCTTTTGTTGAGATTTATTACCTGCCTCAAAGATAGTTCATATGTTATTATAAGATAAAATATAATTAACAATTATATAACAAATCGATTACATCTTGACCTAATGTTTAAATAGGCAAAGTTTAATATGATTATACAATTAGCTTTATTTTCGCACCTACGTACCTACCTACATACCTATTAGCCATTTACGAATTCATGTTTAAACTGCTTCTGGAAACACTTCCATTTATAAACATATACGTTCTCCTGCAAAGCCATAAAGGGGAAAACGCCGACCCGATTCAGCAAAATCATAGAAAAGCACATAAATTGGCAGGCATTAACATTTCCTTTATCCTACGTGTCGGCGTATGACGGGGGCGCCGCGCGCCGGAGCCGCCCAAGACAATAAATTTACATATTTCACCCCTCAAACAGACCTTTTTTGCCATTCCGCAGAATTACGCACATATGGGAATATTCTGTTGAATACATCAGCAGTAAGACGAGATCTCTCAGAATAAAATTTTGTTCTGTGTCGCCACATTTTCAGATAAAGAGCCTCCGTGGGGCCCTAAGCACGCAAAACATCGAGCTCCGTTATATTCATAAAGGAGATACATATACACGTCTATGAAAATATTATGGGACCTCTCCTTCTAATTACGGCATATACATGCGGAGGCAAATTCATGGATAGAAATGTAATTTTGCGGTAGAGGCACCCTTCAAAGGGTCAAATCAAAATCATTTTCACAGTCCAGTGAACCGACGTACGGTCGGCAGCGCAGTGCCGGCATCTGTACAACCAGTTAGGCTATTCTGCATTTATGTTTCTCTATCGTACACATTGCAGCGGGCATCCTGGGTCATCAAACCTAACTATCAAATTACTATAGTAATCAATTAGTTTTCAACTATACTGATTACCGAAATGAGATTCCATTCTCCTTTATCCTTATGAGATAAAACTTATACTGGAGAAGTACATAATATCAATCATATGTGCATACATTTGTATACAACGGTGATGTTATGTCGAATTAACTTTTTAAATATTTATTTTAAGTGAGAGCTCGTAAAGCAATGAATTCAAATTCCGCCAAGCATAATTAATACACGGCAGACTAAACGTTAATTTACATTTATAATATTCCTTTTCATTTCCACATTATAAAGTGAGCAGTATGAAACATTTGAGAAAATGTTAGTTACGTTTGACATTCGTAACGCCTTACAATCATAACATAATATCTAAATGTAAGATGGAAAGAAATGAAGTTAGTAACAGGCGCTCACGATTGAAATTCCATTATCAGCTAGTTACGGCGTGGATCTTTTGTTGAAATACAAGTCGGATGTACAAAGCACTTCTAAAATGCCACAAATACAATATCCAATACAATCCTATATTATTTCCTCCTTCGATTGTATCTTAGAATGTGTAGCGTTTGCTGGGAAATATCGCATTCGGTGCACGAATTCCACCACAATCGATAAGAGAGATGACCGCTGGCCGCGAGGCGGGGAGGCAGGGGCCGATGGGGAGACTGTTATTTGATTAGTCTTACCGAGAATGAGCTCGCCTCTACTTAATGGGGTGAGGGCTTGTAACTGGACTACGTATAATTTTCAGTACAACTATTTATGTTTTTGCAGCAAATATAAACTGTACCGAAACAGCGACAACACGAAGTATTACCGGCTAAATCTACTTATCTAAAAACAATTACGCGATTCACAGCGTGTAAGAGTAGACCCAAGAAACGCTCATCCCATCATCGCTTAATAGACACGCATTTCAACATAAATGAGTTTCGCTTTAAATTAATTAGTAGCACATTTTCCATTATAAGGATAAATGCAAAAGCGACCGCTTAATAGCGCGGTGGAAAACTCGCTAGTTTTCGCTCGCGAGAATAGGGCCGGAGAGAAATTGCGGATAGACATAATCAGTCTCCTGGCTTTGAGGCCGCCTCAGCGCCCTAATGTGCCGCCGCTCACCTGATGAATACGAACACGCGCATTACTCGCGCCCACCGCTGATACGATCCAATATCAACCAACCTCTCATTACTATTTCTGTTTGTGTTAACGCTGTATTAGGTAAAGCTCGCGACTGCACGCCTAAGATGCGCCTTCAGTGAATAAATAACTGGTTCATTATATGGGCTTGCATTACCGTGGTAATAAATTACTATTATATTTCAAAAAGTAGTAACTAGTTTTACTAAGTAGCGGAACTAGTTATGTACCCACCCTAAGCAGATGGTTACGCGAGAAAGTTTTGCAAAACAGGAGGTTAGTCTGAGAGGACGGGCTGTAATGACCCTGTCCCGATCTTACAAAAGGCAATTACAATAAAGTTCCATTCGCACATGCTCGTTAACTGGGCGATATATCTCAGAATCCCTCAGTCAAGTTGTCGTCCGCACTCGTTTCATCTCACCGCTTTAATACCCGATCGGATTCGACATATTCCATTTTATATTTAACCTACTAAAGCATTTCTCCATTAAACATTGTTGCATTATTTTGTAAGAAAGGGAAACTTTATTAATTTCTCATTTTTGTTGCTTTTCGTCTTGCGTCTTAGAGAACTTAGTTCTACTTAGATATTACACAAATAGTAACTAGTAGTAAGGATTTGTTTTCCAAAGGCCTTCTTATCTGAAGGTTTTAAAAACATTCTCAGGAAAGCTGTAACAGAATTAGAACCCCCGATTTCGATATCTCACCTTTGTCTCACTCGTCTGCTACTCCTTTGAATCCATCTTTGTATACTGCCATCAATAGAAAATATTGACAGGGTAGTATGTCGGTATTTAGAGATGTAGTGCGTATGTAGTGTGTGTGGGCCGTGAGCCCCTTCGCTCGCACACCTTAACTGCCACACAGCGCGCTTTACGAGCAAGGGATTAACCCGTGTAACGAGATTCATTAATTCTTGTCGTTAAAATTTGTCGTTCTCGATTAATAAGGAACTCCCAGGCGGCGGGACGTTATTATCACTCGACCGCGCGGGTGTCGCCGGCGCGGGGGTTTCGCCGCGAAACTTCCCACACCGCCCGCTTTATTTACACTATCGAGTAAATTAAACTCGCGCTCGAGTGTTGGAGAAAACTTTAACAGAACTTTGTGTGTAATAAGTGGTGCAACAACACGAGTGGAAGAGCAAACGTCGGACGCGGTCTCCGCTCCGCACTTCTCTCCCACTTAACTCTTTGGGACATATTTATTCGACCCTCCGGCGACCACTGCGGCGGCCTCGGGCCCCTTCGAAATTAACCTAACGAATCAAAGGAGCTATTTAATACTAGCGAGACAGTCGTGCGTCCAATTTACTCCGATTACGTTATGAATTGCCGCAATCGCATAGATCGGGTACCTTATACATTTTTGATCGGTAAGGGAAGGAATGGAAACAAAGAAAGTACACCTACGTTATTAGCGTCCGCTTCCTCTATCTGTTTGTATGTAATTTTTAATGCGGGGTCAATCAGGGAGCTATATCGTAGATCTCCGTCGGGCCCAGACCGTAACGATAATGAATCGCCTCTGTGAGTGCGCCGGACCGCACTCTCCAATTATTAACAGCTCTATACTCCTCCACACTACGATGGCCACACTACTTTCTTTTAATGTCTATCTTGTAAGCATTACTTTCAGTAGGAACATATTCATACATTACACGATTTAGACTTAGAAATGAGATTTTATCGTTTCATTTTGTACAGGACAGGGCATAACCAAAAATAAAGGTCGTAAAATCAATATATTTTGGGTACATTTGTGTATTTAAGACAGATTATGTTTAGGTTAGGTTAAGTAGTTGAATAAAAGTTTCATAAATGTACCCAAATGTATTTGAAAGCGGAATTGCATTTATTATAAGTTGGAGTGGTCACGTCATAGTTTGGTTTCAATTAGCTGTCATTACTAATGCATAAAGAACACCTTGCGGCAAACCTTCAAGCGGCCGCATTCCCTTGTCCTAAGATGACCCTCCCCGCCGCGGCGCAGAGGACTTGGCCACTATTTGTTTTGCCTACCTGTGACCCTCGTTCAGTTGTCCAGTGTCTAAGTGTTGAATGCTTGTAAACAGCGCCACCTCTTTGACTGTTTACTTCTAACAAATTCATTACTTCTAAGAGCACCTTCCCAAATATGTTTGACTATCATTCACGGCATTAAAAAAATAGGTATGTTATATTTACATGTAATTAATTCTGTTGATTTTTGCGTAAATGTCGTCATAAGTTTATTGGTCGATCGAGTCCCATGCGTGGAAGGAATTGATAAGGCACGATCGAAACCTTTGCGTCTATTGCACGAAATTTATTGCTGTTTTGGGTTTTTATTGTTCCGTTTTACGGCCTCCTCGTGTATAAATCGTACAGATAGAAGATGAATTCAACGCTAGAACGACCGCTATCGGTAATACTTACCTTTACATACATACTGCAGTATCACAATTTTACATACATAAAATACGTTAGAAGCGAAGGAACAGACTAGCTCTTATTTTCCGTCTAAATGAGACCCATTTTGTAACATGAAAATAGGACAATTTTCATGGAGGCGGCCTAAGCGTCTACGATATATCACCCGAAATTATACTCGGGCTGCGTTCCTGGGCCGAAGCGGGACTGAGACGGCGGGCGGCGCGCTGACCCTCGGCTCGTAATGTACGGTCCGGTTAGGTACACGACTTACGGGAAATAGGTACGTAACCTCGGACCCCGCGCCCGCGCCCGCGCCCCGTGCATGAAATGCTTATTATACGCGGCACGTATCCGCCACCCCGCGGCCGGCCGCCCGCCCGTTCTCGCGTGCCGTAAGCCCGTCCGCCCGACAGGGACACACGACCGATATTATAGCAAATCGAGGATTGTTATGTCCGGTTCGCCAGAGGTCGGCGTAAATTATGGCCACGGTATTCCGGGCACATATATTAAAAGAGAACTCTCCTCATACGAAAAGATGTGGCGCGATGGGAACAAATGGCAAGGAAAATTTTGGCGGTAAAATTCATTGTGATGGAAAAACGGGTCGAAAAATTACCATCATTTTTCAGAAAGACCATGCTGTTAAGAAAACACCCGTGAAATGAATTGTCGTACAATTACGTACGGTATTTGTGCTTAAGTACGAGTAGTTGAAGGAATGTACGATATAGTGATTTGAGATTTTAGGCAGGTCTGAATAGGTAGTCTGGGGCCAAAAGCCATGTGGCACCAGACTATAATACTCGTGTACATAATGTTTATACATTAAAGTACTATTGACTCTGACTAATAAAACGTCTTGACTAAAAACTAAAGGTAACAAAAAATCAACTAAGCGCATGTCGAGCCATGCCCTGGAGCATGGCTCGACATGCTCCAGGGCATTTCGTTCCGTAGTTTTAGATCCGTAACTGAAAAATGGTTTAACAGATAACGTTCAAAAACATTTTACTTAATAAAAATACTTAATAAGATTTCTATGACTTGCGGTTCAAAAGTCAGAGACAATTTTTCATGAAAATATTCACTTTATCAAAAAATGTTTAAGGGAAAATTCTTTTGTTAAAGCCTATATAACGACACCTCTAATTATAAGGTTGAACCGAAAAACATACCATGTACGGGTGCCCTGTCTTTTTTACCATTTAGTTCACGTAATTTATTGACATGTTCATATCAAATTCTAGGACTGACGGTCACTAAGCAGAGCCGGGAAAAACTTGAACTGTAAATATGTTTCTGAAGTTTATATTTCTGTTTTCAACCTTTACCTTCCCTATTTAAAATAGTAATCCAAATGATATGAACCTAATAATCTCATATTCATCCACCAGTACAGTACCAATAGTGATATAAAAAAAAACTAAGTACGAATTTAGTTTATTCGTAACAAATCACTCTGCATCATCAATAAAGTGACTCAATGTATATATAACACAACCTTTAGTTATAGGAAATCGCATCTGCGGTCAAGTGGATGATCGAGACAGGAGGCAGCAAATGAAGAATGATCACCGTGGGTGCAGTGCGCAGAGCGCGGGCTGTACTCGCCTCGGTATGACACGTCGCGCTAAGTGAATGATGGTACTGCGACGCTATTTCTGCTAAGAAAATAATAAGGCTGCCTTTCCACTAAAGCTACAAACTACATAAATTAAGCACGTACAGACAGTGACAAAGTTCCTCATAAGGAACCTAAGAGAGTTCAACTGTTCATTCATATCATCACTGTTAGTTCAATCATGATATCAATCTACAACGCGAGTTATAGTTAGGTAAGGAAATCACATTATGTGGACTTTATTGAATGTCTCAGAAGTGATTTAGCTTATTCAGATTCAGAGCAATAATAAAATTGTGTCTGAATGTTGATTGTGTCTCATGAAATTCTTAAATCTAACATGCATTCATTTATATATACAGGTTCATTTACATGCGTTATTATGTCGGTATTAAAATTGCAAAATTTTAATGTCATTTACAATTAGTATAATTTATTTTTATTTTTGTTATTAGGTATTTAATATGCTACTTTTATCTTTTGATTAAATAAACAAATATTTTATTCGGTTTACTTACTTATGTATTATATTTATATGCGATTACATTTTGGAACTTTATTTGAAAGTTAAACGGAAATGTCAGTTTTTTTATTAGAATATTTTATAAACTAATCAAAGTTTAGTTATTATTATTTTGTATGTCTCTTCCGTACACGGAACAATGGTGTTCCGACATTTGGGAGGCGTACGCGGAGCCGTATCGAGCCAACGCTCAGAGGCCCTTCGACAATTTTAATGAAATGTAATGTGTACACTAAGCGGATACTGCCCCTGTCCGTATCATGGGACGCGCGCAGAGACAGCACCCGCTATGGTGTAAGGACTATCGAGTTTTAATGGAATCTAGAATGGACCAGGCTATTGGGTGGAAAGGATGGACTAGCTACTGGGCTATTGGATAAAAAAACCGGACGTCTTATTATTATTATTATTGTCAAATAGATAATAATATCACAATTGTGTCATCAGTTGTAATCATGATATATTTATAAGTTTTAAAGAAGTATTATAACACAGTCGTATCAAACTAAAATATTAAATATCAATTTAGGTGCCTCTTTTTATTTCTTGTCTTTGTTTCATGTAATTTGACTAATTCATCTTCGAATCGGCAAGAGTAGTACCACTAAAAGAGTAGGTACATAAGTATGTTGTAATTCGTGTGGATTATGTGAATTATCTTGACGTAAGTATTTACTGATTAAAAATAACATGAATAATAGAGACCATAGTCGGCTTCTCATAGAAAATCGGCCTTTACAGTAAATGAACGCAGGTTTATTTGTACCGTCGCCATCAGCTATATTGGAGCTGAGGAGGTGGTCACAAATATCTAAACAACGCCTTTATTTCTAATGCGATAAATGCATGTTCAAATATTTGTTACCACCTTCGCAACTTCGAAATATCTGATGACGACTGTACATACCTAAAGTGGAGCATATTCGTGCTGTGAAAGTTTTTTTTTGTTGCCAATTTAAAAATTATGGACTTAATAAAAATAAAAAAATAGGTTACCTTAAAAAGGAAATTAAAGCTAAATAACAAAAGGATTTTTTATTTATTGTGGCGAGATCAAAATATATCAGTTAATAAACTATGGCTAAGAAACCTTTGCAATTAGCAGAAAGTATAAAAAATATTTACAATGTTTATATGAAGCAAGACTTTCTGTTATCGGAAATACCTGTTACGAAAATATTTATTATATTATTTATTTGCAGATTGAGACAGATTTGATTAATAAATAAATAAATATTTCGGGACAATCTGACACAAATCGACCTAAGCCTACGGTAAGCTTAAGGCTTGTGTTGTACCTAGGTACTAGACGACGATATATATATAATAGACAGATACATATAAATACTTAAATACATAGAACACACCCACGATTCAGGAACAAATATCTGTGCTCATCACACAACTAAATGCCCTGACTGGGATTCGAAACCAGGACCATCGGCTTCATAGGCAGTGTCACTATACCCTCGAGGCCCGACCGTTCGGCAATCAGGATTTACCTACAGCGTTTATCTCATTAACCTAGCGAAATTCAGCTGAATATCATTCAAACCATTCATATACCGAGTTCCGTTATCAGTAAAAAGTTAACAAAAAAATAGTTATGTTCTCCAATAAACAATCAATAATCATCTGGATAGTCCTTTTATGTTTTGCCCAGAATAAAAAAAAATGTGCTAAATAGAACACGGCAACGGCATCATAGGGCGTTTTTAGCAATGATTTCCACATTAGATAGTACAATAAATAATTAATAAATAATACCATAGATACTGCGGATATATGCTTTACACAATTGTGGTTTTTTTTTAGCAATAATCAGATCATTTACAAAGGTCTACTTTAGGTTACTCACGGCCATGGTGATGGCAATGGTGTCTCAACTATGAGCTCTTAGAGTACATAATATGAAGAGCTCGTATTGTGAAATGTTGTTGTGCGAGAGTCTTACTGCTTATAAATACAATCACGCCCTCGCGATAAATGTCTGGGGGCACAGTCACCCGCGCCGCCTAAACGAATTTAAATAAAATCGGGTATTAAAATCTCCAAGCGATCTCGCAAAATATAGGTATGTCAGGAGAGATTTGAACGGAATAAAAATTCCTCAGACTCGTCGCATTATCGAGGGGCCCTCCTGTTTTCTTTTATGGTTGTCGTAAGGTATAATCTCCTACGATAATGCGATTTTTAAATTCTACCAGGGAGATTAAGTTTATATCCAATTTTTCTGTAGCAATTTCCTTTAATAATTTTGCAAGGTGTTAAAAAAATCTTGTAGCGGTAACGGGGACATCTGTCGTATGTAATTTGATTATGGTAGTCTCTCTTTAAATGTTGCTTTGAATTTAAAATTGTTGTATTTTTTACCTTTCATACTCCGAGTGGGTCAATGATTCTAATTCAAACATATCATGGATGGCGTCAGGTCGCCGTGCGCGCAATGTAAACAGAGAGGGCTTACGAGGCGGCGCGGCGCGGGCGCTGCCGGATCCGTGGCACGCGCCTGCCACGCGCGACACGTCTCTAATTGCCCTCCCTTACACATTGCGACAATATTGGACAATCCAGTGAAAACAACTCCGAAATATTAGGCGTATCGCGTGAGCTGACAATAATCTCTCATTTTAATAGATAAGTGGAGGCGGAGTCGTGAGATTTACTCACGCATAACAAAGGGGCATGACAAAACTAAATACGCATTAAGTAAGAACCAAGTTTAGGGAAAAATTACTAACATTAGGGACGAATCGTAAGCCCACCACAATTTGTAGCAGTTTGAAATTAAAAGAACCCGTGACACGAGACAAACTGCCGCCTAGAGAAATAAAGAAAGCAAAGCAAATGAGAAGAACTCATTTGGGCGGCCGCTGAATTGTGTTCGAGAGGATAATAAAAAGGGAAGCCATCAGTGACACGCACAATAAGCATCAACCTCAAGAATATCATAGATAACGGCAGCCGCCGCCGCCGCCGAGACCTCATTAGGAGGCCTCAGGGAAATTAAAAAGAAAGCAAGATCTCGGACTCGATTGCGGCCCGAGGAAAACGAGCGGCCTTCCTCTCTTAACATTACATACAGCCTCCGACGATTTTCCGGACAATTATTATTTTGTGGCGCGTAAGACGGAACCGGAAAAGTAGGCGGTCGAAGGCACACCGGCTGCGGCATAAATCAGTCTGGAGCAGAGATGAATGTAATTACCGCACCGGACGAGTCGCGCCGCGCGAGGGCGCTGTGCACCTACCAGCTCCCATATCATAACTAACACTTGTTCAGCAGGTAGCTCAACATACATAAAAAATCTAGGAAATATGTTGAGTAACGGGGAAAGGCAATGAATCCTCTTTCCCCAGAACAAATTTCGATTCGTCTCGAACTTAATCAATCCCGTAGAAAGAAATCTATAGAAATCTTGCATTTTATGCAAAACAAAGGCAATCAAGGCCCGGACGAACAGAAGAAATGAGCTTCATTAAGCGACGGAGTGAAAACTTTAATAATGTAAGATGCAAAAAAGTAGCTAAAAATGCTTAAGAAAATCTGACAACATAAAGGCTGTTGTAACTGGGGACTCGCCGTAAAATCATTAAGATGCTAATAAAAACTTCCTTTTGTACGACGGCTAACTCGGGGAGCGGCGAAAAAATTCAAATAAAAACTCCATCGGGAGAGTGGAATGAGAAACGGTGGCCATGATTATTCTTCAAAACATAATGAAGAGAATTAATGTAAATATTCTTTTTGTTCGGAACTTTGCGCCCCACGGAAAGTTTTATTTTACGGCGTCGTTTAACAACCGTCCCTACTTATTGACATTCGATTTGGGGGAAATTGATTTGTCGCTTTAATTGACAAGATTTAAATCTGACGAAAGATTAGTAATTTTACTCGGTTCTGTTTGGCAATGTACGATAAATAAACAAGGTAAACTAGTGACCTGGAAATGCCCCTTCGGGTTGTAGAAGCATTGGATGGCACATTAGAGCGAGAAAGGGTGCGCGTGCATATGATTGCTGCATTATTGAACAGCCGTGCAGGCTGCAGCTGCCGCTGTCACCGTGACGTGACGCCAACACACTTAACAAATGTCAGTTTTTATTTTTTAACATGCCCTACATCGAACGGGGATATTTCTATTTTAAAAATATATACAATACCTGTTAACTTGTTTGCACGCATGTACGAATAACTATAAGTAGCTGTGTATATTTCTTTGATAAAAAAAATGTATCTATGTACAGATTTTCATTCCAAAGTTTTTTTATTTTCTTCCTTTCACGGTTTTTACACATTCATGAACGGGACTTAACCACGTACATTACTTTAAAATTTACCTCCGACGTTTCAAAGACGACGTTGTCCTCGTGGTCTCGGATTAAGTCTGAATAACCACGAGGACATCGTCGTCTTCGAAACGTCGGGGGTAAATTTAAAGTTAATATACGTGGTTAAGTCCCGTTCATGTATAATAATATTTTTCTTGCTTTTTCCTTTTTTCCTTCCAAAGTTTATACGAAATAATTCTAATACAAATCAACTATTCCGTACTCTCATTGTATTGTTAATTAAATTAAATAATACAAAACGGTAAACGACTTGTAAATCCACCTATAAATATACCTGACAAGATAAACGACTAAAGGAAGACCATTAAAACACTTGAACGTAAGCGAGTACTAATCAAGCGAGGGCTAAGTACCGAGCGTACCCTTTTGGCCAGTATTTTTCAGGATTCAGAACAAAATATCCGTAAATAATTGGAATCACTCGAGAACCTTCTGGAAGGGTCTGCAGAGGTCCGGCACCTTTTTACGGTCGATAAAAATAATAAGTCGTCCCCCCGTCCCCACTTATCCGCCCTCCAGCCGGCCGCTCATGTCTGATTATATCCTACTACGTCCTTAACTGAATTATAGACTACATCTATTAATTACTTTTATTCAGACTTATCGATGAAATAATTCAGTAAGATTTAATTCCAAGAACTTAGACATCACAGACTTGTAACATTGTAAATTAGAGTCGAGAGTCGATATATTCACGCGTCTCCGGAAAGTAGTATAGGTACGTTGTAATAGAAAAACTCATTAGAGCAAGTTACACACATTAAAAGTTCCCGAATCGACTCCTAATATGCAATCACATACTTTATACAAAATTTATGTTACCTATTACAAGATTCGCATTAAACTACCCAGAAAATCTTTAACCTAAGCTTTAAGCTTATAAAAGCTCGGCGCTAATGGCCGGATACCGGAAATTGCGCTCTCATATATCTCCGAACAGATTTATGAAAGTACCCACACATGTGGCAGTGTCTCCGCACGCACACACGGGCCCGCGTACACCTACACGCGCCAGGCACTCCTACAGCCGCAGCCGTCGGTAAACTTTGACACTTATAGATTTAAGGCAGCATTCATCTATGACTTAATAAATAACTAATACTACTAACTACTAAATGAGAAAAATTACTGACGTTTAAATACTAAACGATATGTGTGCTAAAAACCTGAAGTAACAAATGATTGACCTTACCTGAATGGTGAACTGATAACGTGACGTGTGTTTTTTGTTCGTAACGTAAACGTAAAAGTTCTGACTGACGGATTCAACCGTTGTAAGGTCCCAAGTAAATGTGCGCCATAGTAAAAGAGTCCTGGGTACATATTTTTATCACATTAAACGTATCCATATTTTCAGACGTGATAATACACAGATTACTGAAATTTGCACAATTAAAGCAACCACTAAGAAGGCATTTTTAGAAATTCAACTTACAAGGGAGTAAATTCCGGGTTAATACTTTGTAAGGCGGTATGAAGTTCGCTGAGTCTGCTAGTATGAGATAAAATTGCAAAATATTTATAACTGTATTCTTTTATTTATTTTTAAATTAAATAATTATGACTGTATCATAACAGCATCCAAACATAAATATCACCTTTAAGGCAGTAGCTCTAACCACGCGCGCGCCGGTCGGGGTGCTACGACGTAGCCGCGTAGCGGATAATCCGCGTCCAGCGGCGTACTCACACGCTTTCCGTAGCACTTGACACGACAGATGATTTTCCCAGACATGTTTTATGCATTGTTACTCAAAACATGTCACAACATACATAAGTGCACCTCCGTCATAAATACTTAATCCTGACAAAACCGTTTTAAATTGTCATACTTTTGACTAGGTATGAGATATTCGACAAGTATTGCGCTAGGATTC
This sequence comes from Grapholita molesta, assembly GCA_022674325.2. Taxonomy (NCBI): domain Eukaryota; kingdom Metazoa; phylum Arthropoda; class Insecta; order Lepidoptera; family Tortricidae; genus Grapholita; species Grapholita molesta. The sequence goes on along the minus strand of CP053124.2, from coordinate 11,172,495 downwards.
TCCGATTAGTGTATAAATTAAGTTTACCCATACAAACCGTTATTTAATAGTGTATGTTTATATTACCTTGTAAGTAGCAGTTTCTAAAAGTGCTTATAGTGTATAAGAATCTGTTTTGTTAACAGTCACTGTCACAACTCCCGAGACAAATAAATGTAAAAAGTAAACAAACAAACTTATATTGACAACGAATTAAAATTTGTAACGAAATAGTCACACAAACTTAAACATACGCAGGTAGCACGATCAGATATTCCTGACTATTAATCAGGCATTACCAGAAACCTATTTGTACTGAAGTTGCTTCCACGTACACTAATAAATTCATTTGTTCCACGTCTGTTTCAGCGAACATGGAGCTAGAAAACGAGCGTGGCTTTACTGAAATTAGAAAGATCGGTTGATAACTTCTGTAAGTCTGCAATAAGGCAATGTAAATAGATAATTTGAAATATAATTTCTGTTTGACGGAAAATATTCAATTCCCCTGTAAAATATTCAATTTCTACCAATTTCTTTGCAGTTTCCGGCCTGCTGGCTCAATTTAGCCACAATAAATAATAGAATGAAACCAAACCTTTCTCGGCAACTAAGTCAATTGTGGTGAGAATATTATATCCGCGCCTTAGCTATGTTTTTTTAGGATCGTAATCTCCTTGCGTATCCCGCCTTAGTCCGCTCCGACACGTACCGGCCATTGTGACGTGGAATCCGTCTTCCGTGGCGCTTCTTATATGAGCGTTACAAGTGCTTTCTAAATAATCTAAGTCCAGCCGAAGAGTATTGTATTGACATAGTGGAGTGGTGGCCGGCCGTATAATGCCGTGCGTCGGTGTGCGCGCGTACACACGCGGGTGCATGTGTGGCCACGCTTGATAGAATAAGCAAGTCGTCCGGCGCCGGGGGGCGAGGGAGGCGACACCCTCATAAGTATCTCCAAGACTGGACCTCCACCGCCCCCTGCCCACTACACGTCTTCTGTAGCACTTCCCGTGGCCGCATCCAACTCTAATGGGCCTTTATGTTATTATGTAACAAAACGTTATCATAATACTGACTATCCTCAAAGCATTGGTCCCGATGACACGTATACTTTTTCGGACTTCACTATCAAGCTTCTAGAAACCCGATTCCGATCTTATACAAAAATCCTTGTATATTTGGGAGTTACAAAGAGAACAAATCGTTTCGGTTTATTAGGTTGGCTGGAACGTCAGGACGTGGCTTCGATGCCGGAGCAAATCATATTACCAGGACGGCATGTCGCAGGACGGTGCAGCCCGCTATTACACTTGCTAAAATGGACCGCATGCGAATTGGTACTAAATTGTAGCAGGACGTATTTAGATACCTGCTATAGGATACGCACAAAGAAATAATATATTAAAACTTTTGTTAGACAGACCTGCCCCGAACAATGATATAAAATAACTATTTATTTAAAGACTGCAGCAGCTAAAAGTAATTTATGTATTTAAATCTATTTCATTTTTTGTTTTGTTTTTTTATAAGTAGAAAATAAATTATTAGATGACATACATCCAAAAATATTTGACTTAAAGAACCTTTTCCAACCATCCTTTTACTTGGCATATCGTATCATGTTACAATACTTGGTACCGTATTATAATAAAAACATTAAATTAAATTAAAACATATGTTACAGTATTTCCAGTGCGATACTTGGGGAAATTACATGTGAATCCCGTCAGGTCGTGCGAGTATCCAGTAAGCTTCCAAATTACCAAAGTTACTTTATATAGTACGTAACTGAAAAGCAAATTACCGAGACATAACATGAATTCGAAGAGAATGTTGCTGAGCGTACACATACAAAGGTGCTCGAGCCAAAAGTTATGTTGAAATACTTTTAACGTTCGGGCGGCTGGTATGAGTGGATTTACAATAAATACACCAAACAAAGAAAAAGGAATCTCGCTGCGGAGAAAAGTTCTGCTTTTGTGCGCTAGTACACTGCTGCGCTGAAGTGTTTGTGTTCACGTGGACCATCTGTATGTACGACTATTTGCTTTGTGATATTGAATGTTTATTCAAGTATTTACTGAGCAGGAGGTACTTTGTTTTAAGCATATTGAGCTTTAAATTACAGTTTCAATATAAATGTACTGGTTAAGATTTTTTTAAGAATTTTCACCGGCTACAAAAGTTAAAAGCAAGAAGTTTCTTAACTAAATGTATGTCATGTAACTCATGTATCAAGATCAGCTACAACTAGATACTTCGTCATATAGTCAAGTGAAGTTAGTTAGTTTATTATTTATGACAATTACCTTTTATTTTACACGTATTAAATATTCAATTCGTACCCAAAAAATCTAAAATATACTTAATAATTTCAAATAAATTGGTGATAGAATAAGTTTCCTATTTTGTTTCGAACATTGCTTGAGTGATATTACTATTTTGTTTAATATTGGTTTTTATATAATATTTTCTATAGTTATTAAATATATTTATATTTGAGCCATTCATAAGTTTTGTTAATCGTTATGGACCCGGGAATGTCCTTAAACTACGTCCTACAATGAGATGTAGGGCACAGCGATGACCATCACGCTTGAATCTGGGGCAGCCCAACTGGGGAAGTACCTCCTCCTTACAGAAGACCACAGCCATAATACCACTGCTACCTTTCAGGTATGTATTGCTGTGTTCCTGATGGTGAGTAAAGTTCCCAGAGCTCCAACCCCCCTTAAAGGCCGGCAACGCGCTTGTGACTCATCTGGTAATTGCTTACCACCAGGCAATCCGTCTGCTCGTTTGCGGCCTATGTCATAAAAAAATAAATAAATAAATAATTTGGTAACAAAATAGTACAGTTAATATTCTTAAGTAAAAATCATTTATGTGATATCTGAGAGAGAATACAATTATTTCCTGATTGCTACAGTTTATTAATTAACACATTCGCTGCCACCCCCTCCAAAAATATATGGAAATGAACGCACATGTGCGTTGGTGGCAGTGAATGCGTTAAATACTTGTACCGCTCGTTCGTTTTTCTTAACAATATTTTTTTTCCGTCATAACAAAAAATACCCCAAACAGATACTTTCGTACCAGTTTATCGTATTATATATGTTAAATAATCTTACATCGTAAACTGAAAAGAAAATTTCGTGTAATGGCAGAAGATCAAAAGCCCCGAGGTGCACATAGATCGCGTCGCTGATGGCAGCAGACGCTGTCAAGAGGTTGAGTCGGCGGCACGCGTCGCCGCGAGCGGCGCGGGCGCGGATCGCGACTTGCCGTGACACCTGTCTACCAACACTGCGATATAATTGGACTTCAAAACTGCTCTCTCACGGCAGATCCCCAATACTTACGCCTCGCTGGCTCGCCGCACGCTGCCGCCCCCCTATTTATTTTGTCTGCGTTGTCTTTGCCGCTGTCAGGATTTGCTTTTTGAACGCTATTTCTATCCGACGCATTATATTGACGGTATCAATTCCCTTCAGATAAAGCGAGTCGTTGAATAAGCGCCTTAAGAATCGTTTCTCAATGTGCGACAGGGTAGTGTTTTGATTTCTAAATATATATATTCCTCTGTTTAGTGTGTGTAGAGACTTTTATATATGATGATTGATAATTACTTAATATGAAACTTGCGTAAATTTTCCTGTTGACTAATTGCTTCAGATTGTATGTAATTTATGAATACATATATGTATGCATGTACTTTACTATCACACTTACAAAATAAATAATAGAGAATGCCTGTAAATAGTTGAAACTCAAGTAGGTTTCCTAATCCATTCTGGACCCAGCCACTAGCTTAACAAGTGAGCAGCAAGAAACATCAGGCATGTCTAAAGGCTGATGCAAATTGAAGCGTCGTTTTCGGCCACTCGAGTAACAAATCAAGAAAGAAACCAGACGGACGGTGTGCTCACGCCTCAATCAACTGCTAGCGACGAGCCTTTGTGCCACAAGTGCCCCTCTTGCGACCAACTACCGGCTTCCTACTCTACTGAACCGACATTTTGTATTACCATGTAGGTACAAGGAAACTACATGACCATCAATACATAATGGGGATCATAACTCCATAGTAAAAATGTCCGAAGTGCCTTCGATGTCTTAAGACCGACATTCCAAATATGAAAATAAAGAAAATAAGCTCTCTCCCTGACCGCTCCTCCAATCGCGCACCTCGCTTTTATTACATCCATAAATTCATCATATCCCAACGGCGGCAGCGCTCGCCATTGGCCGCGCGAGCGAGACATCGGCCGTCTCTCGCTCACACCTCCTTCATATTAATATTGAATTTTTCTCGACCCCCGCCCGCCACCCTCCGGGAGGCTCTATACTCGCTCGCCCCCGTATTGTTGTTATCTTTAATGTTGTGGAAAACGCGTTTTCTTGTGTCGTTAACTTTTATATTGCACGAGTGATACTTTTACGGGTTTGATACATAACTTATGGTGGAGCTTTTAGGCCCCGACTTTTAAAAGCAAATTCGATTTCAACTGAAAAAGAAACATCAATAAGTAAACGCATTACCATTTGCAACCCCGCAATCAGGTTCTAAACACAAACACATTAAATGATTCAGTTTCCGTCATTGTGTATACTTATATACATTACCTATCACGGTCACATGATTCTCGTACAGCAGGATATTGTACACAGTATTTACTTATTGGACAAAAAACAAATATATTTTTACGTAACCATTACAAAATCTTGGCATCACAGTCATTTTTTTTCATTAAAAGGCGAAATTTGGTTTTAAAAACATTAAAAGCAATACGTCGTGTGTTCTTACTCAAACACGCCAGTGAGAAGGTATCGTCTTACAAATCTGAATACGCCTCTAGTTGATTTTAGGCGGTTTTCCACCGACTAAGCGAGCGATTAAATGGAGTGAGAAAATGTCAACTACCGTGATAATGATAAGTGTACTTTTAACGTGAATACTGGAGACGGATGCGCATATTTAAATAGTATTGTTCAATAGATTTGATTTGGGAGATATTTTATATGTGTGACTTTACTTGTTTTCTTTATTGTTTTTTTTTTATAATGTCATCACATCATAAGACATATAATTAGATGTATCTTAAATTGATTTGATAAAGCAAACAGATTTAAATTTTCATTTCAAATCACCGGGAAGTATAGATGCAATACTGTTAAAATGCTGCTGTGCGCGTATGTGAGTATATACTTTATGTTTTTTTGCACAAGTTTATTTATTGAGATTTCAATCATTAACTAACAATTACTTAACAATATTATACATAAAACAAATAAATGATATATAATTAACACACATATAATTACTATAATTATCACACATATAATTATACACCTTGTTACTGTTTGACAACTAACTTGTCTACAAGATCTCATAGATGTATCTAAATATCAGACATAGATTTTTCTATGCATATTGTATGTAATTTGCTGTCTGAAGTATAACATTTTTTAATCACACTGTAGTCGTGTATCAGCCTATATATCTTTGGTATCGTAATAAGTAGTCTAGTTTACGTCAAGGTCATTTTGGGCCACGTTCGCAGCGGAATTAAATTTTTCTCACTTTTTTTTTTTTTTTATGACATAGGCGGCAAACGAGCAGACGAATTGCCTGGTGGTAAGCAATTACCGTCGCCCATGGGCACCCGCAACACCAGGGGAGTCACAAGCGCGTTGCCGGCCTTTAAGGCGGGGTTGGAGCTCTGGGAACCTTACTCACCATCAGGAACACAACACTACAGACCTGAAAGGTAGCAGTGCTATTATGGCTGTGGTCTTCTGTAAGGAGGAGGTACTTCCCCAGTTGGGCTGCTCCAGATTCAAGCGTGATGATCATCGCTGTGCCCTACCTCTCATTGTTGGACGTAGTTTAAGGACATACCCGGGTCCTCACTGTTTACAGACATCTAATAATCCTTGCCCGAGCTGCTAGAGTGAAGTCAAGTGAAAAAAAATCCCTACCCGTTGCCCTACCTGTTTCCCTAAATGTTACTCCATTTTCTACTTTACTACTTTGTCGGTGTGATTTACTCACATATTGATACCAAATTACACCTGTCTATTAGGACTTACAGTCACTAAGCACAGCCGGGGACAAACAGACAGATAGACATGGCGAATCTTAAAGGGTTCCTAGTTGGCTACGGGCAACCTTAAAAACGGGAAAAAAAGAAAGAATTGACGGTACGGTTTCACAAATACGAGTAAGATTTCGTCGCCATTCCTATGTTTAGCTTCGCTTTGGCTTATGTTGCTGGTGGAAGAGCACCCCATGTTTGAGAACGTACATACACGCGCTACGACATAGATGCATAATAATAACAATATTCCATACGATTTATTTTTGTGTTGTCCATATATTTTACAAAAGACCATTCCGTACTGGTAACTACCACAACAACGACAAACAGAACTCTGGAGTGACAATACCTTCAAACCCGGTATGGAAAATAAATTAGCGTAAGTACCTAATACTTATTTTTAAAATATGGATTTTTTTAAATGTATTAATAAACATTTATGTCTTAAGTACTCGTATACGTATTTTTTACACAATTTAATTTAATGAATTTATACTTGATATAATACGTAGCATGTAACTTTATAACCTATAATACATTTTCGCCATAAAGAAGTACCCACTTTATATTATTATAACCCTTATTATACTGATTAATAATATTAAGATGCGTATACATATTGACCTATTAATTCTTAGCCGATTATATAATACAGGGTGAGTCGCGAAACGTGAGCAGGTTTAACCCCATGAAATCAGTTAAAAATAAATTACTGTGTAATTTAACTGATTTAACAGTCTTAGTGAAAGTATTAAACTTTTTGTACATTAAAAAAAATAAGTTTTATATTATTTACAAAATTCAAGGTCGCCCTACACGTTGAATTCTCCCGTTAACTTAAATATCGTCAACTCATCAGTCTGGTTACATAGGTACTTTTGTAACTTTCATAGTCAAAGTTCTATAACAATCTAAGAGGATTTATTTTCATTAATTAGTTGTTGTAACCCTACAACAACTAATTAATGAAAATATACCCATATTGTATTATACCGGGTGCGGCCTGTAATAGGAGCAATAATATTAGGGATCGCTTCTACATCACGAACGTAACAACATTTGTTCTACAACTTTAAATAATTGGGTAATTTTATTACTTGTGATTTTTTCGAACAAACTACTTATAGTATTTTCAATGAACAGCATCCAATAGTCTAGTTGACGTTTACTCTGTCAGTCTACAAACTTCATAGTTTTCGCAATAGGTACATTGCTTGCTTGGAAAATCTTTTTATTAATATTTATGAAACTATTAGTTTTTCAAAGTGTATTTTGATTTTAAGCCTACGCAATATGAATTTTATTTCCTCGCAAATGTGATGAAAAACATTGTATGTACCACGGGTGGTAAGTGTATACCAAACTTGAGTCATTAAAAGCCCTCCGACTTCGTCGTCGGGCTTCTAATAGACTCGCGTTTACTATACCTTACTTACCATCCTCGTTGCACAATGTACTATTTCAACCGTTACTTCATTAATGACAATCATGACTTAAGCATGATATACTTACAACCAACGCGCCAACGAGGTATAAGTCAAGTAAGATCCGTGTTATTGTCTGCATACCGACTGAAATCAAAACAGAAACAAAGAACGTAATAAATTAATCACTTCGAAAAGGGGTCGGCCCCCTTTAATGTTCTCCTTTAGTGCATTGTCTGCTGCCAAAATTAAAAAAGGAAACAACCCGTCTAGCTTTTTAATGACATCGACCTTTTGGGCAAATGTATCTGTACGAGGATTCACTCACCTTTGTACGTCGTGTTTGTACTTACGAGCAAATAAGTGGGCATACTTTGTGTGGTAGTTACCGTGACAAGTCATAAGTGTTTTCAATTGACATGAAATACTACACAAACGGTAGGTACAGACTATAAAATCAGATAAAAAAAATTACTTAGATCCGTTTCTTAAATTAAGATCTGTTACCGGGCTATTGTGTGTTCTTACGTTGTTTTGGAACTCTTGAATTATGTTATTTAAATACTAAGAAGATTTATGTAAAAATGAATAAATTGCATACACCTACAAATAAAAGGAATTGTAAAGTTGTTTGTTTTAACCATATGGTGGCTTAAATCCAAATAGCTTTAAAACTATTTTATAGGTAAGTACTATAAAATAGTTTCAACAAACCTCAAAGCCGTCATACCCTACTGAAATGGAAAGGAAACATATAAGATTTATTTTTTTAAATCCCCTACCTTATATTTCAAAGCTCAAAAGAAATCGCTAGCAATATCTGTCTGAAAAATATATCCGATTGCTTTGTCGCAGCTTTGGAAATCGAAATCTATTTTCCTTCAAATCTAAGTGAATCCCGTGCGGATTGGAAATGTACCCTTTACCTACCGCCGGGCGAGCCAATTGATATTCCAACAATACAATGTATGAATAAAATATAAACTGAGCTCTATCAGCCGTGTTGTGAATGTTGCGATCTCCGCGCCGTGTTTTGTACAAATCTTTTGTTATGACAACAAAAGCTTCGGCTGTACGACATGCGATTCAGTTTATTATTTATTCCAAAGGAAAATGCTCGATATTACTCGTGTTTTGGTTATTGTGTCTATATAAGCCAGTTGTAGTTCCGCGCACATTTTAAGGGTTTAAAAACAAAGTAAGTCAAAGTAACGAACAAGCAAAGTAGGTAACGTTGTTTGGGCAATTTTACTTCCTAGAAGCACTCGGATATGTCTTAACTTCGGTAATATTGCCTTGACCTCCTTTACAGGTAAGAAAAAAATAAGTAAATTAATAAATTATATCATCCTCCTAGCCTAGTCGGTAGGGACTCTAGAAGGCCTACGAAGCTGCAGGTGCCGTCCCGGGTACGAATCCGGGCCGAGGATTTATTTGTGTTTATCACGAATATTTTTATCTGGGTTACGGATGATGTTTATGTATTTAAGTACAATTTATTATATAAATGTCGTTTAGTACGTATAAGTTTCTATAGAGCGGGGAACATACTGCTATGGCGAACCCGTCTGCGAAGCGTGGTGATTATGGCAATAAACCCCTATGCTCAAAGATAGCTGCCTGTGGCGGTCTATGGAGCCGTGTCCAGCAGTGGACGCCAATAGCTGATAGATAAATGGTTGTACCTACAAGACAGCACACCAATATTTATATTATTTATTTTTCGGTTGGGTTTTAAGTTTGAATGTAGCAACGTTTAAAAAGTTAGAACTGTTTTTAAAATCGTTTATAACAAAGCCAACCTCAATAAACAAAAGGTACATGGGTGCAATGGGTAGTCGGTATCGTAATTTTCTTTATTGTTTGGAGCCGGCGCGGACGTCGGCGGTGGCTACAAATCCGGGATGTTATTCGCGTCCCCTCCTCATTTAGCTGTCGGAGAGTTATTTAATACCGCGAGTGACCCCAGCCTGTGTCTTGCCTTGTCCTAAAGTGGACGTTGGAAATGCACTGCACAGTTGCCGGACATTGCTAGGTAGGCATGTATGGAAAATGGATTAAATAGTTGGTCAAGCGGAGCATGAACACGGGTGTTTTATTAGGAAAGAAGGATAAAGTTAGACGTGTCATCCGTGTTTACTATTGACCTGTGTATTATAGACGGTCCTTTTAATTTTTGATAAAAACTAAGGCAGTTACAATCAATACAAAAGATCATCATCATCATCATTGTCATATTAGCCGAAGGACATCCTCTGCTGGACATACGCCCAAAGTAACCCACAGTGATCGGTTTTGCGCCACCCCCATGAAATGGATTCCCGCGATCTTTACCAGGTTGTCGGTCCACCTTGTGGCGGGTCTGACCACGCTGCGCCTTTCGGTACGTGGTCGCCACTCTAGAACCTTTACGCCCCAACGGCCATCGGTTCTACGTGCTTTGTTCCCCGCGCCTTGCTACCTAAGTGTAGCGATCCAGATATTAAAGATTTTAAATAAAGAAAATTAATGAAAAGCCCGGTGTTTTACAAAAGGTCTTATAGACGAAAAGCAAACGCGAAGACCAGTTATCAACTTTTTAACCTTTTATTTTCATTCTTCAATATCAAGTCGCTCAACGATAATACGATACAACCATATTAAATAGTATTTTGTTTACCTCGATGTTATTGAGATGACTACTACAGTACAAACACAACGGCTGCAATTATGAAATTCTTTTTTTATGATATAGGAGGTAAACGAGCAGACGGATTGCCTGATGGTAAGCAACTACCCCCGACTATGGACACTCACAACACCAGATGAGTCACAAGTACGTTGCCGGCCTTTAAGAGGTTTATTTGTTTATTTATTTTAAGGCCTTCAACTTCATAAGATTTGCCCTCATATTTGTGCATGTCTGCTCCCGTCAATTTTGGCAATTTTATTCAATAATTTGCCGTAAAAAATGTTTAATTAATGTTTAACCTTATTTGGTTAAATTAGGATTCCTTTACGACTTTCGTTCATCAATAAGTTATATAATATTTGTACCTCGTATATCATAACGACCTACGGTTATAGGCCGCATGTCTTAAAAACCGCTAGGAGTCCACGTGTCCTAAATGTACAGTATGTCCCTATCCATTGGACATAGCCGAAATGTACGTATAAGTACATACGTATTTAGTGGTAGTTTACAAAGTATCATATCAACCGATGTAGCAGTTAAGGAGAAATTATCAATTTATGCTTTTTTACTGTGAATCAGCCTGTATGCGTTAGCTCGTGAGGTAATATATCCTCATAGAATAGTATTAAACCTCCTTCTACCTTTAGAATTCTTTATTTATGGCCCTAAAAAAAATTGACTTGATAAATGTCGTCATACCCGAATATTGACGTGACGTTAATGTATGTGTGTGTCACACAAATATGGTATTGTCAAAAATACTGCCAAATATACTTGATGATCACTTTTGTTGTAAATTTTTGGAAATAGCTTTTATTTATAAAATCTTTCATTGTCTTTTGTTTTCTTTAAGAAAAAGGTTAACGTTATAGAGCATTCCAGAGGTGTAACCCTAAGTGGGATATTAGAGATTGTGCAATGGCTAAGGACATACTGTATATTGGAAACTCTTGAATTTTATAAAAGTTTCTTTTATTATTCGTATTTAAAGATCGTGCACGTCCAAAGGGCCAGTGATGATTCCAAAGGTATCTCTTAAATAACAAAGTTGTGCATAGTACTGTATGGCCGGTACCTTATGAATTAAATATGAGCGCTTTATTCGATTCCGAAGTCCCTCGATATCTGATAATAAAACGAAATTTATCGCACACAAGGAGGCGCGGGTGCCGGCTCCGGCTTGCGAGGCTCATCGCCCGCTATTTTTTACGGCGACCTTCCGTCGACAATCACTTCATAGCGACCCCTGTCCGAGTGTTCGATGACAGAATTATTTATCAGTTTGAAAAATGACGGGAAATTGAATGTAGTCGCAATGTTTACAACGCATTTTCTGTCGTGTCCTCGGGGGCGCCTTCCCTCGCGTTCCGATGTCCACTTTTCAAAGAGGCCGCTCGGACGAGGGTCGAAAAAGTGTCCCTAGAGTAAAAAATAAAAATATATGTCTACGTAAGTATTGTATCGTTACCGAATGTTACATGTGTACGGTGGATGACAAAGAAAAAGTCGCCCGAGATGAAACGGGCGCACGCGGCAGAGGCCGGCGGATATTTTATTCATTTTGTCTCGATAATTGTTTTGCGCTCTGGGACGGCATTACGCTATGACGCAATCTATTTGAGTGACCGGAGTCATGTGCCGCCTGTTCCGGCCGAGCGCCGTCTGTTAGTAGGGGTCGATTTTCTTCTGTTTGATTGTATCGTGATGTGTGATTAAATTATTCAAGTACTAGTTGTCATTTTACTTACAAAGATTATCGCTACAGTTCGAATTTAAACTTACGCAGACTCCTGTGTACTAAATGTAAACATATTATTTTCCTATTCATAAAAGAGTACAATACTTATAGGTAAAAAAATATTTTTAGCCTAGTCAAAAATATACAAAGGATAATACAGCGAACAGATATAAAGACTGTGCACGATAAAAACTGGCCATTTATTTATATCCCAAACTTTTTGTTTTTGCTTTAATACTATGACTGTTTGTTTGTTTTTGGTTGCTATAGTAACCGTTGCAATATTTTCTATTAGCATTGTTGATAATTGTTTCATAATTATCACGATGTCCTCAAAAGAAGAAGCTTTCCGGAATCAAATCGTTTCCGAACACTTACTGAATCCGCATTTGTCGTGTCGCAAGCTCGCAAAAAGTTAAACGCAGCCAAATCAACAGTCTCTGTGGTATTAAAACGATTTGAAGAACGGTTGACGACTGCACGGAAACCAGGCAGCGGGAAAAATAGGGGTCCTGTTAGTACAAGTAAGGATAAGAAGGTCATAGATGCATTTAAGAAAAATCCGAACATGTCGGTTCGTGGGGTCGCAAAAAAGTAAAGATGTCCGCATCCTACGTCCAAAAAGTAAAAGCTAGAGCTGATTTAAAGGCTTTTAAAGTACAAACAGCACCAAATCGTCGCGAAAAACAAAATAAATCTGCTAAAACTAGAGCTCGCAAACTGTATGAACAAATTTTGACAAAACACAGTTGCATAGTAATGGACGATGAAACATACGTCGTAGCTGATTACAAACAGTTGCCTGGCCAGGAGTTTTATACAACATCGGATAAAACAAGTGTTTCGGACCAATTCAAGAAAAAAAGTGTAAATTCCCGAAAAATTCTTAGTTAGGCAAGCGTTATGTACATGTGGCCGTAAAAGTCAAAGTTTCATCACAACCGGAACTGTGAACCAAAATATATATGTAAAGAGTGCCTTCAAAAACGACTCTTGGCTTTTATACGGAGTCACACAGAGCCTGTCGCATTTTGGCCAGACCTTGCCTCTTGTCATTATGCTAAATCAGCAACAGAATGGTATAAACGCAATGATGTCATGATAGTGCCAAAATTGATGAACCCACCAAACTGCCCCGAACTCCGGCCAATTGAGACGTATTGGGCTCTCGTGAAGCGTCAGCTAAAAGACTGGCAAAGAAGCGAAAGACATCGATGACTTCAAAAACAGTGGCGTTCAGCAGCAAAATCGATATCTCAGACTACTGTGCATAACCTGATGATGAAGGTGAAGAAAGGTTCGAAAATTCAGCCGAAGCCCGTTGGAAACGTAAAATATCAATGTAAATAGTTAGGTCACATGTCAAATATTATTATTAAAGTGTAAAATAGAATTTAGCGTACTTTTATTATAGATTTATTAACATGAGAATGTGGCCAGATTTTATCGTGCACAGTCTTTATATACAGGCTGGCACATTTAAATCGGTCAGTACAAATAGTTACTAATATGCCCACAAGACATACAAAAATTTGATCTTAGGAACCATGTTTTCGATTTTAAAAACAAGAAAAACCTAAAATCGATGACATTTTTCCTAAGAGAAGAAGATCTTGGTATGTCTTACCTATAGTTACAGACATGCCCATGCTGACCGATCCAAATGTCCCATTCTGTATTTCCAATATCTTTGAATTTATCACTAATAGGTATATTGGATTGATATTGGAAATAGGAATAGTTTATAAACTCATACCCCTTTACTTTATAAGTACTTATTATGAAATTAGTTCATAGTCATAAGCTTTCACATTTATTGCCTTACCAGAGTTACACGTGTGTAAGTAATTTCCGTATAGATACGCATACTTTATTACCTGCGGCCATTTGCTGTATCTACGCATGTACATACTTACGCACATATAGGTATATATAATAACACCCATGGCCGGCCGTAAAAATGTTTTATTCACCCCATACGGCGTCGTAAAAGGCGTAATAACGCGAGGAGGCATCGTGGAAGCAATTACCGATCTGTTATAGTTTGTTACAAAGGCGCTTGTTTATTATCCTTTTATTAGCAACTCATTTACTGAACTCGGACGCCATTTAATTCAATACTTTTTATGTTCCATAAATACTATCACTGAAATTATATATGTACATTTTATATTTTTTTAACTGTGGCACAAGTCGATCGACATTGGTTTTTATTACCTTATTTACCAATGTAACTTAGACTGTTAAGGAAAAAAAATAAAAGTTTATTTTTAATCTTACATTAATAAATAGTGAGTAAATGGTCCTTAAGTGAAATTATTTTTGTTAGATTTGAAGTAGTAAAATTTCAAAACACTTGAATCTACCAATGATGCACTAAAGTAAGTGAAAACTAATGTTGCATTTATGTATCTAGAAACTACCATAGTTCAGTTCAGTTACTGTACGAAAGCTATAATGGAACATAAACATATCAGAACAGGTTTCTAGATTTCTCACAAGTCTGTGTTTCATTCTTGAACCATGCTTATTTTACAGTTTCCAGCAAATACACGGTTGCGAGCATCAATTTTACATTTCATTAAAGTTAGTATAACTAGCAGTCGGTTCGTGCAAAATTAGTTTCCTAACATAAAATAAAAGTAAACAGTTATTTTTTGATTAAGATTTTGTTTTACCAGTTTTTAGTTAGTAAATTATAATTATTAGTAGTATCAATATGAAACAAAGTTTCATACTATTTTTAAGTCATAACTTTGATCATAGAACATAGTAACTGTGCAGTATTTCTTTGCATTACAGATATCATAATTATAATACGATATATCCCTTTGCTACGACTAATTCTCAATCCATCAATACTAAATGCCTGTATGGAACAATTTAATTATTAAAACATAAGTACGTAACAATACAATTTTAATAAAAATGCCAGTAGGTTTCATTTACAGAAATTACAATCGTATTACTACAAGTACTTAACTAGTTATAGTATAAAATCTAAAAAAAGGCCCTTGAGGCCTTGTACCAAGAATGCTGGCGGCATTTCCTCGTTGTATTGATATTATTTTAGGTAGAAAACATGTTTAAACCTAAATGAATGCCTTCGTTACATGGTCTACACTTGCTTTTAATTTAAGGTATCGTACAACTATCGTAGACACAGTCTTAGGCCACGTGCCACGTCACGTACACTAAGTATACAAAATACAAGATTTAATAATACAATTACATACTTACAATACCTAAACTAGTATTGCATGAGTAAGACTATGTGTTAACCATAACTACCAGTAACAAAATGTCTAAAAGACAATAATATTTAAGTATTGAAAAATAAATGCATCATACTTAAGAAAGCGATCAGGACACAGACGTCCGAGACAGGAAACCCTCATCTTCAGGTTTCGCGGCTGTAGCCCTGATTAGACCACCCGGCCACATCAGAACCCATCGAAATTTGTCAATTCTATACAATCTCTTAAGGATTTTTACCATATCTAAAGCGAAGCAGTAAGTACGTGCTTGCACACCCAAAGCAAATTAAAAATATTTCATTAAAAATATTTCATGTGTTCCATGGCAATAATATTTTATAAATAATATTTTGAAGCCTAAAGAAACCAAATCAACATTTTATTTATATTACATTCCATGCCATACGACTAGTTAGGTATACAAATATAACTTTGTAGGGTGTTGTACCTATACAAATTCAAAGGTAGGTCAACATGTATTTAACCATTTCTCGCACAACTGAAGGCAACAAATCCTTATCTTCGTTTCAGGTCACGATTCTGCAAAATCGGCGAAAATAAAATCAAACGCTCCACGCTCCGTTCGTGGAAATGGAAAATGCGATATTGCACGTTTGCTGCCGATGCCACCCCAGATCATATTCGCCGCGGCTGGGGCTAGTCGAGACACATGACGTCGCTTGTTTAATTACCTAATGTAATCCCATAGGTATATTTTCGTTTTGAACAGGCATTAATTACTTACACACACCTAAGTGATACAACTATAATTCATTTGTAGGTACCTAGTGATCTGTTTATTTAACTCATAACTCAAACAAACTTCGTTAAGGCTTTGGATTGGAGGATACATCCCCTAAACACCCGGTTAATATAATACAATCATAACCGAATATCATAAAACCGCCCGCCCAACAAGGAAAAACTGCTGCTTGCACTCTCTTCCGCCCGCCTACAATATCATAACGCGCTGCGATTGGCCGATATGGCTGATATAATATCATATCGAGCCAGGATTGGGCGAGGCGACTCACTTCGCCCCGCGCGCCCTTATTAAAGGTTTGTGCACCGTAAGAGCCGGCCGGCGTCGTTATAATAAGTTTTATGTCCGTGTGTTCCCGCATCGCGCCCTCGAGCCTCAATAAATATGTCGGCCGCCCGCGCCCCCGCGCCGAGTATGAGCGGTAGGAAATGCCGACCGCCGCCCGAGCCGGATCAATATAATACTCGCCCATATCTGCAGTGGACTGGATCTGCTTGAGAAAGCTCGCGCCGCTCCACAAACAATAAATCATTTTCCAGCCGAAG
Organism: Grapholita molesta; assembly: GCA_022674325.2. Lineage (NCBI taxonomy): Eukaryota > Metazoa > Arthropoda > Insecta > Lepidoptera > Tortricidae > Grapholita > Grapholita molesta. The sequence goes on along the minus strand of CP053124.2, from coordinate 11,156,008 downwards.
CCGAAGCCGCCGTGAGCGCCGCGCGGCCCGCGCGTCGACTGCGTCGACTTTACGTCACGAAAGCGTTTGCGTTTCCCATATAAATAACATTATCATTTACGCGTTCGTAAACGTTTTTTTACGACAAAAGAAACTTACACTAGAGCCTCAGAATAAAAATCCCGGCTTCGTACCTTTACGAGTATAATGTTTACAAGTGCAAGGTCCGCGCAATTATTATTTGATGATAATATTAATAGCTTTTAATGATTATTATTGATTATAGTATGTAGTACCTAAGTGTGGTAGGTACGATACAATAATAAAAAAACATAATTATAATTAGAAACGTATATCACGATTTATAAGCTTATTTCATTTGTTCAATATTTTTGTGACTTATAAACATGAATAATACTAGATGTTGCCCGCAACATTGTTTGCGTAAATATTCATCAATTTTTTTTTTATGGTCACCTCAGTGATTTGAGATTAACTTCCATTAAGCTTTTAATATAATAGTCGTCCTCGTCCAACTCCATAACTTTCATCCCCTAATTACCTTTTACGTATTTACTTCTGTTTTTCGCAGTAAAGAAAAAAAAGCATTGGAGTTCTTTATTTAATATCTCTGTTTACCCCCGGTGAATAAATTCCGAGTAACGCTGTCACCAATTTTTGATATTTTTAATAATAAGTCTAAAACGAACTTTTAACTTGCTTACTTAAAAAATGGTATCTCTAAGTCCATACAGGTGCTTGACCCTTTCTAACCCCGTTTTTAGCATAGTAAAAATATTAAGTTTCATATCATCATCATCATACAGCCTTAAGACGTCCACTGCAGGACATGCAGCATCATGGGGGGAGTCACCACGCATGGCAGGTGGGTTGGCGACCTCTGTCGCTGTTTATTTGGTTTCAACGGACGCTGCTGCCCATCCATCGATAATTCATATCTGTGATTTAAATAATAACGCTATTGTATCTTTTATTGTTTTAATCAATAGTGTAAATGTATGAATTTTCAAGTCTTTCATCTTAATATTTTTCCATACACACGTCCTTTTAAAATAAAATAAATATTTAACCCCAAGGGGATACTTGAGCGTTGAATTTTTCTTTTTATATTAAACAAAAAATAATTTTAAAGTTAATAATTTAAAAATAATTCTCCATACAGACGTTCAACCCCTCTTAAACCCCGTATTGGGGATGAATTTAGAAAAGCGCTAATACAATTCCTATTATCTTGAATTAATAGTAACTTTCGTCACTAAATTAAATTTTGAAGCTCTTCCATACACACGCTCAACTCTTTTTAAAGGATTTGATCCCTCTTGGTATTTGATCTACAAATTAAAAATGCAACTTAAACTGCAACTTCCTAGCTTCAGTAGTTTTGGCTTTGCGATGATGAATCAGTCAGTCATGACAAAGACATACTCGTATTTGTAGGAAGATTATGGTCTAAACCCCAGCCCTATGCTAGAGCTATCTAGATGGGCTTACTGGCATAGGCATGGAAAGTGGAGTTTCAAAAGTTTCACTGTTTCCCGCGCGTTTTCTCTCATATCAAATAAACCATAATGACTGCGAAACAGGACTGCAATGACATGACAGAAATGTCAACACAATAAAAAAAAATGAAGATTACAAATTATATATGAGATTTATTTAAGAAATTAATCATCATATTTTTTTTTTGGTAACAAAATTAAACACTGCAGTAAAGTAATAAATCCTTATTTATACAAAATAAAATAATACAATAAAATTAAAGATCTATAAAAATATACACAGTAAAAAAAAATGTTTTAAGAAAATAATTTATTTTTTGTGAATGTTTACTTTATAACACCATGCTGACAAGCACGGAGAGACAGAGGCCAAAGTTGACGATAGATAAGTAGTGAAGGTACCTATGTACAAGTTTAGGTATATCGTGCATCAACAGCACAATATCCGCCCAGCTCATAGCAGCGCAGCGCAAGAGAAGTTTGCACAATTTATCAAATTGAGTTACTGAGGGGCAATATCGCAGAGCGAACGCAATATTGCAGCGCGTGACCGCGTCTGCAATACGCGCTCAATACATCGGCCGGCGCCGGGCCCGGCACGTCCGCCCCCACCGGCCCGTCTTCTAGCTGCCCCGAGCCCCCCATACGCCCGCCCAACTGACCACCTAGATATTTAGCTAACAATGCCTCGCCATCCCGCTCCTACACCCGCGCGAGGTTGCCCTCGACAGGGACGCCCGCGCTCGCCTCCGGTCATTGCTATATTTATTGGCGACGCTCATAAGTACGCGGGTCAGGTTATAAGTTTCAACAAAATGAATGGCCGAGGCACGTAGGAGGCGAGCGCCGGTTGCCTTTAACAAGAAAGCACCTCCATCAGAACTTGGCAAGGGGGACGCGCCACCCCACCGCGCCGTTATATCTAATTAAAAAACAAAAGAATACAGAGCCACTCAGCCTCTTGGCCGCCGCCACCGCTTCGAATTTCATGCGAAAAATGCAACGGCTGACACAAAAAATATACAAAATACAACAATTTTGTTTTTTACTTTGTCATTACAACTATTTCCATAATCATAAGTACATAGCAAACATGTGAGATTTGGGAATACTTTAGCAAGTTATTATAACACATACATATTTGTAGCTGAGAGGAGAAAGCGAGAAAGCAAATATATAACGGAGTGAATACATATATCACCTTTCAAAATGATAAGGGTATAAATTTCCAAAAATCCCTACAAAATTATTCTATTTATTTACGTCAAGGAAACAGTTTACTGGAGCGTTCCGGTCCGGGCGTCCGGTGTCCGTGCGGTCTAAATTAATCTTATAAATAAATCATCAGACCCATGTGCTCGCCGGCCGTCACAATTCATGCGGCCCGCTTCTATTACAAATACCATTACGGCGTTCGCAGATGACCGCACCGTTTTATAATGCGAAGGCATCGTCCGGTCTCCCTGCAGCCTCCTCGGCCCTCGGCTCGGGCGCCCGCTCCCTTGACCATCGACCGACAATTGTAAATGGCACATAAAATAAATGAATGTGCAGCGGGACTCGCCTCTGCAGCAGACAATATAAATTACGAGCGGACGATTATATTCCGCCGGGAATGAAACGCTTTCTTTCAGATACACTTTACATTGCTCTCCAGTCTGTATTATCTTTCATTTCATTTGTATTTTGTAATATTTCAATTTTCTTTCTAGTAATATTACAATATTTGATTACTAATAGATAAAAATTGTATTTACTTATAAATAGTTTTGATGTAACTGAAGGTTCACTAATACAAAACCCATGCATAACGACTAAAGATCACGTCACAAACCATGTCTTTCTACACTAACAATATTTAGGAAGTAATACATTATATTTCACCTGCTAGGCAAAGGGTTATTAAGGTTTTACACAGGGTGCTCCGCTATAAGGTAATGCTACAGTAACGCGGGCATGCGGGCAAGCCACTGGGATGATCGGAGCAGTTCGTAACCTAAACGCAGCCTATATGGTCTTAACTACTAAGTGACTGAAACGCCCCTATTATAATTTTACAACCTTAGAATCAGTACGTAATACGAATTTTCTTCAAAATTTTACTTCTCTCTGAGTTAAAGTTTTAAACCCTATCCATACACGTTTAACCCTTTTTTAATCATCATAGGGTCGTATTTATCATTATTGGTCCTACTTACATGTAGGATTTAAAAATGATACAATAATTCTTGCACCAAACCAATCATCCTGAAAATGACGATGACTGAAACTCAATCGCCAACCCACATATTTATGGTAGGTACCAACGCTATAAATAACGAGTGTAATAACGGAGATCAGTGTAGACTGTAGATCTCCGATATGAAACTAAACCCCAAGAATGTGGTGAAACGTAAGCTTTGTTTATTTCAAAATAGTTTTAAACTTGTGACGACCGGTCTGGCCTAGTGGGTAGTGACCCTGCCTATGAAGCCGAAGGTCCTGGGTTCGATTCCCAGTCAGGGCATTTATTTGTGTGATGAGCACAGATATTTGTTCCTGAGTCATGGGCGTTTTCTATGTATTTAAGTATTTATATGTATCTATTTATTATATATATCGTCGTCTAGTACCTGCAACACAAGCCTTATTGAGCTTACCGTGGGACTAGGTCGATTTGTGTAAGAATGTCCGAAATATTTATTTATTTATTTATTTTATGTCCGGCACACCTTGGGCACATCGGCTCAATCGCTCTGAGGGGCTAATGAAACCCGCTTGAGGCAACCGTGTCTTAAAGGGTAACTCGTAGCGCCATCTACTGTAAAAGTATTACACTTCGTCACAACTCTAAGGGCGCTTAGAGTTGAAACGAAGAACACGTACGACGCCGAATATATTATTGTATGGGGGAAAAAAATTGTAATTATACGCGAGAATTGTTTAATATATTATTTCCGAAAACAACAATCGCTTACTTACTACCCTAATCTACTGTTATAAAAAATTGATTTCAACGTAAGTCATTAATTATAACTGTGACAAGAAGCAATTTGGGTACTCGATTCTTCTTTGTCGATTTGAAATCATTGCCAATGTTTGTTTTAATACTAATGGTGGCGTTGACACTTGCGCGTAACATGTTACGCGCCAAATGTCAACGCCACCATTATTATATCCCATACATCAGAACAATCACCAAAGGTATTTATTTATTATAATTATTTTGAAAACAGCGTCACACAAAAGTTCACAAAACTAATTTCAGTAACTTATAGACCGTAATGTATCCCCAATTACAGTGGAAGAGCTAATTGGAAATTTCCAATAACATCTCATTGATCCTGTAAGTGAAATTTATGGTATAATTAGGGCGGCGGCTCGCTCGTTGAGTACACAAAGACTCGGTGACCCATGGCAGGGAGGAAATACAAGTTAGTTCGAAATACTCGTATGTAAAGAGCATGGCTGATGATTTCGTACATTTTTTCTTAAGACAATTTTTTTTTAACTAGTTTGCTATGGCCTTCGGTAGACTTCGTCATTTTCTTTATAAGATAAGGTAACTTATCTACTAAACAACTCGAGAGACGAGACTTCGAAAGCGTTTCAAAAATCTGTTAAGGCCTAATGAGAGGAACAGCACAGCGAAGTACCATCACGCTTGAGTCTGGAGAAGCCCAACTGGAGAAGTACCCCCTCCTTACAGAAGACCACAGCCATAATGGCACTGCTACCTTTCAGGTATATAGTGTTTGTTCCTGATGGTGAGTAAGGCTTCCAGAGTTCCAACCCCCTTTAAGGCCAGCAACGTGCTTGCGACTCTCTGGTATTGCGGGTGCCCATAGGCGACGGTAATGCTTAGCATCAGGCAATCCGTCTGCTCGTTTGCCACCTTTGTCATAAAAGAAAAAAGTGTTGTAGGTACAGAAATTGGCTGCAACCGTCGTATTCACGTGACGCGATATTAACTACACAGACAAACGGAAAAATATTTAACAAATCGGCCAAGAGCATGTCGGGCCATACTAGGTGAGGGTTCCGTAGTTTTCGATCCGTAACTCAAGAACTGTTCAGTTGGCATAAAATCTAATCAAGTCACGATGAGACGTACTTGTCATAACAGTAAGTATATTTTGTAGCATACACGAGAAGTTTTTAACTTGGCATGCACCAGTCGGCAGTAGACGTTGTTATCTTTGGAACCACAAACCTCGTTAAAATCATTTTATATCCGATACAATAAATTTACAATAAAGTCGGAACCAGCTTTTCTGCTAATTTTCATACCTACCTACAAAAAGAAAATAAATAGTTAAATGTGTATATTTTTTTTATGACATAAGGTGGCAAACGAGCAGACAGATTGCCTTCGATTGGGCTTCTCCAGACTCGAGCGTGATGGTACTTCGCTGTGCCCTACCTCTCATTGTCGGACGTAGTTTAAGGACATACCCGGGTCATATGTAGACGTTCGTATTAAAAGTTATTTTTTTCCTACCTGTCTGTACTCGTAACTGTAGGTACTTACTGTTCCTAATTACACGCGCAACATCGGCACATTGTCCGCACCAGTAAAGGAAGTATTGGAAAGAAGCGAAAAACTTTCAGTCACGCCACCTTTCTTTCACTCGGAGCTCGTATTAACGTAACGAGATAGTTCAAATTACTTTTATACATGAACATTGAGAAAACCACGGAGACTAATCACGGATAGAATGAGTCATTCGATATCGCAGACCAGTCATTTGGTCAGTGTCGCAAAACTAATGACACATAATGACGGCCGGGCTAACGGTCGGGGGTGTACAGCTCGGACAACGTTACTGTTGAGCTGATTCTATGAAATATGGACTTTAGGGCTAGGTGACAAGGGTTAGCCCGTGTGTATAAGCATCAGTCAAGGTTTGTTGGCTGCGAGGGAGGTCTTGTCGGGTCGGTGCTCGGTGCAGTCGCGAGCTCGACCACCTGACCAGAGCTCCGGCTAATTGCTGCTCCCTACTGCACACAATTGCAGATGTTTAACAATTGACTTTGACATCAGTGTGTCATTATTTTTACATTATAATGTAATTCACGTGACAGAATTTCTAGTTTTATGATTAGACGCGAGCAGATAATTATTAATTACTTATTGAACAATGAATAATTTTATGAGTGTCAGTCACAATCGCAAAGCAAGTAAAACATATGCCGTTTAAGTCCTCTATTTTAATGATTGTAGCTATACAATTTACAAATTTGAATTATTTAGTGGTTTATATTTTATATGTTTAATGAGTTAAATGAAATTACAATCGTATTATGATAACCAAAAGTACTTAACTAGTTACAGTATAAAATCTAAAAAAGGCCCTTGAGGCATTGTACCAAGGATGCTGGCGGCATTTCCTCGTTGTATCGTAATTCTGATACGATGTGCGAGGAAGCCGCCAGCATCACCAGTAACACCAAGTAGTGGTTAATTTTTTTTTTTTTGTGAAATGTAAAATCATCCTCAGGAATATTCAACGCAATATTTGTTAAGTTTTTTTTTTTATGTCATAGGCGGCAAACGAGCAGACGGATTGCCTGATGGTAAGCATTTACCGTCGCCCATGGGCACCCGCAACACCAGGGGAGTCACAAGCGCGTTGCCGGCCTTTAAGGGGGGTTGGAACTTTGGGAACCTTACTCACCATCAGGAACACAACACTACATACCTGAAAGGTAGCAGTGCTATTATGGCTGTGGTCTTCTGTAAGGAGGAGGTACTTCCCCAGTTGGGCTGCCCCATATTCAAACGTGATGGTCATCGCTGTGCCCTACCTCTCATTGTTGGACGTAGTTTAAGGACATACCCGGGTCCAAAATTTGTTAAGATATTATACTTTTAGTATACCTCAACGTACTTTTTAGCAAAAGTCAATGTACCACATTTGATGAAAATACACGGTTAAAGTGTGGTCACAAAAAATATACAAAAAGCAAAGCGCTTATAATGAAAACATACTTTTACTTACCAATTCACAGTTGAATCACTAGAAACATAAATAATACATTTAATGTTACGTGCAAATAAAATCACGAAACGTGATCAGAGCCAAGCTTATTATTACATTAATGTTTTCACTTTAACGTTAGTATAAAACTTGTTGTTCTAGATAAGCGAAGCCCAGAGAAGATCAGTTCCTGTTCGTGCTAGATCACGCACGGTCCCGCCCCCGTGCTCTAATTATTGCTCGTGCGCACACGTGGAGAAAATGGATGCCCGGCCGCCGCACCGTTAGGACAAGGGCAGGCCATTGAACATCATTTATATCCGCTTTACTGTCATATCGATGTCGAATTAACTATACCTTCAGGTCTATAATTGTGTTCACCAGCATTACATGTGGTAACATTTAAGACCTAATTAGATGAAAATTATAACAAAAAATAGATCACGACATAAAACATCTGCATCTAAGTATAATAATTTATAATATAAGTTAAATAGATGACTATGACTATACATGCATGCATACAATATATTGACATACCTATGATATATTGATCAGGGCGTCAGCCTTGGAAGCTGGAGATGCGGGTTCAAATCCGGCCTGGGACACCGGTGTCCCTAGTCGATTTTTACGTATATCAATTAAAGGCCCTGAGATCTTAATTATTATAAATATATGAGTATAGATTTCAATAGGTCGGTTTTCAGGTTAGTTTTCACTACATGAACAGCTAACCTTTGGCACCGTGAAATAAATAATCTTGCGATCACTTCAAACCACTGATTCCCAGTTGGCAACCTCTAGCCTCAACTCTTCAAATATTTAATAACCAGTTGTATGGAAAGCTTTGATGGAAGGTATTAATTAATTAGAAAACTCATCTCTAAACTTATCAATAGTCTCGACTTTTCATGATACCGTATAGGACAGATTAAAATACCTTAAATATCTCACAATCTAAGTTGTCAAGTGAAAATTATCTTGCATGTCTGATCTTTCGCCGGCATGCAGCAGACACGTGAAATGTCCGCGCTACATGTGAGCATTAGAAAGTGAAGTTTACTATTATCGATTGGAACTGCGCAAATGATTGCAATAATTTCATTTCAGACGGCGCGTGCGCTGACTTTCATTGGGTTACACTTTTGCTATAGCAGTCGCACTGTCAAGGAATTTATCAGTTTTACAAAATAATATTATAGTTAAATTATGCGATAGCTGGATATGCGGATTCAAATCCTGCCTAGGGCGACGGAGGAAATCGTCACTTTTTCCTAAGTGTATGTCATCTATATCTCAACATATTTAAATTATTAAAAAAAAAAAGGTTATGTAAAACCCTCCATATTAACATGGTCTGCAACAGCAGAAGACAAAAAATCTACCGAACATCATGTCGATTTGAATACTACTCCAGTTGAGTAGTGCATTTCACTGTTTCGTGAAAGTTACTGGTGCTGAGATAACGTAGAATATTCTTAATTTACAACATTGCTGTTTCTAGATGCACTGGTTTCACTAATACAATGTCAAGTTTCTCTTGATTACAATACTTGCATTTGTGCTGGCATTCGATATGTCATGTGGCCGAGCACGCCACTCGGTGAGGATTTATAACACTGTCGTGTCATACGACACGCGGAGTCGTCTCTGCTTTGGCAGTAGTGCCGCTATTTATGGCTGCGACTAATAGGGAACTAATCTATGTACTATCTGATAAACCACTTTGCAGCCTAGTTCGGAGAGCCTGTAAAACTGTATAGAATTCTACTCCACTAACTCTGTAGGGGCTTCGCGTGCTACAAAGCCTGCATAAACGTATATATGAATATTCGGTGGCAGTGTCTCACTTTCCCGCTGCACTGCCAAACGCGTGCTTAGCTAGTCAGCCTATATTTCACCAAATAATGCTTTGATAGGTATTAAGCTATAGTGATAACTCGTCATGCAAACGTTTTTGCAGCTACCTTATCTTCCTTTTTAATCCTATGTGCATGTATATTTAATAAAGTGGCTTAGAAAGTAAATAAGACGCTTATGGTTATAAATAAATACTCTGCCACCGCACTTTCAAACACAATAAAAACTAATTCCTTATCATATGCCGACGTATTCGATTAGAAGATCCTTTGTAATGGTTAAAATATCCTTTAGAATAAGGTCGTGTATATCAGTGATGTGTGGAAGGTGGGAGCGGCCGGGACGTGTGCCGGGCTAGAAATGAAATTGATGAACTTTTCTCGAGCAATAATGGCTTTGGCACGTACCAACATAATTCCCGGCAAAACTTCCTCGCAGAGACCCGCCCCGCTGTTGCAGGGTTGCTACTCTCGCCTCGCTGTAATGACAAATTTATTTAAAACTCCTTTAAAAAGCTAGCTTAATTTATTTTAAGCCATACAATAAATACTTTGTGCTGTATCTGCCATTCGGCATACACACCTTTTTGTCACAACCACGCCAGGTGATAAGGTAGGTCACTAACCCTGACGTGGTTCTACATGTAGTGTTTACTAATGGATTTAATTATAATTGGGCAGTTTCTAGTTTAATCACTTTTAACACACAAGGAATTAAATTATACTCCCTAAAATATAATATCCGCTACATTCTACCTATTGTTGGGAAAGGTGGGCCGCGCCGCAGGAGGTGAATTAAGATCTGCGCCGTTTACGATACATAATTACGTGTGTGATAGGAATATCGCAAATATAATTAAATATATAAGTAAATTGAGCCAGCCCTGTTCCAAAGGACAGCGGACGGTGGAGAGGCGGGCGAAGAAGGGAGCGTACATCCAATATAAGAAGAGAACAAAATAGGTTTATGTCGGATACTTTGACCATTCGCCCGTAAAGTAACTTCGCTATACGCTACGAGTGACGCCCGCAGCCTCATATCGTGCCTCACGCGCGCCCCAGCCTTACTTATAAAATAAAACATAAGCCGGCCAAATCGTGCTGAAAATCAATATTAACTTTTCATCATTACCTCGCCTAACCAAAACAATAATGCAACGTACAATGCCTTAAGGGCCTTTTTTAAAAGATAAAAAAGATCTTTATTTTTCAATTTAGGCACATTACATGCACTTATGAAAGTCAAAGAAAAATCTACACCGGTTCAAATCCGACACCTCTGACCCGAGAAGATACCGGCAAGAAACTATGGCGGGACTTATTTTTTCAATACAGTCATACATCAAATCTTAAGTACTTACATAATTATGCGTAGTCCGATAACGATTTTAGATTTAATAACTAGTTTAAGTACTCGTATTTTATTTTAATGAATGTAATTATTGTAAACCAAAATTGTACGTTTAAGGCTGCGCCGAAGAAATGACAGCAGGATTTCATTTGTTAGATATTTTTTTTGTAAAGTTAATCCTTAATCTTAGTCTATGTGCGTCATAAGTTACATATTTAAGGATTAACTCTATAAACTATTCAGAAATACAATTACTTAATTGAATTTTACTTTATAAAAATTACATCCAAAGTGACCTCTAAAAAGATACGCTTCACTTTATACGTTGCAAATACTCAATAGAAGGTCAAAAGTTTTAGTAACAATAACATAATTACTTATTTTCCATAACGTATATGTCTTACATTTGTAAAAAAAAGAACATTTGTTTAATATTAATAATACGAAAGAAAATTCCTAAACTCGCGAGCGGTTCGCCCATCCTTACCTGAGCCGCCATGATTAGATTGAATCGAGTAGCGCGAAAAGCTCGGCGCCCCTTAACCTTTTTAAAATGAAATCACCGAATTTATTTTAGAACTATCTTTTAGTTAACATTACATATAGTATCACTGTATGCTATTTTGAACACTATGTAAGTACTTAATAATTTACGTTTATAGCATGAGCTGAGCCGCTAATATACGTACGCTCATTCATGAGTAATCTCGAGTCAGTCAGGTGGTGGTTGGCCTAATTCGAGGCGCAGATGGACATCAAGTATTGAAGCCTGTAGTTGTAGGTGACACCTAGAGCTAGCGCCAGCTTATATAGGCTGACAGTCGCCCAGACAGGTGCCGGCACTAGCAGGGTCTCGAGGGAACCCGCCTGTCACGACTAGATGCATCGACGACCTCCATATATCCCACCATAATTAATAATTAATGTCGCTTCGTTAGACGCGCCACTTATAGACCAACAGTGACTCGAGTACGATAGTTTTTCGCCATAATTCGTATTTTTTGCTAAATATTCCAGGAATATATGTATCACTTCCTAAAACCTAATTTCAAAACTAGTAAAAGGCTAGGTATAGAGTGAACAAGTCGCTGTACACAGGCCGCCAGCGCACCGCTTAATCAGCGCTGGACCGCCCGCCCTATATTTGCGTATGCAAAGAGACGCCAGCCACATTAACGATGCCATATAGCCAGCGTAGCGTGCAGCGATTGGGCAAACACATATCTGCATTATAAACAGCAGTCCGGGCGCACAAACGCGCTCTGTGGTCGGCCTTTACCGGCGCTAGACTAATCAACGAGCTGACCTTCCGCAGCCGAACAAACGCCCGCGTCACACCGCTGCAACGCTCTCCTCGCTGGAAAATAGCTCACTAGTCCACTCATCTATTCATTTGTAATTAGGCAGCGTACCTAACTCATGTTTTGTATACACGTCGACTGCCAACTACCCATCCGCACACTACTAACAAGCAAACAGAACATTGTAACCTTCGCATTGAATAAATAAAATCAAGAGGTAGCCTGGCGTGAAAAGCAATAAATTGCATTACCTCGATGCGCAATAAAGCAGAAAAGATCATAACAAGCTACGTGCTGCACCACTATGCGTGCATGTGCAGTGAATCGATTAAAACTTTCTACTTTCCATGTTCGTACCCAGTGCACCCACATTAACGGAAAATCTCGACACATTTCTCGGACTCCTCTCCACTAGAGCGAATAAAGAAAGCGGGTTAATGCAATCAATTAAAGAGCGTATTTAAAGCAGCCTCGTGAGGGATGAACCTGCCCATCCCGGAACCATCGCTAAAATCAAGACGGCGGAAAGCCTACTTGCTCACAGAAGGAGGATGTGTGTATATTTATTTTGTTACAGATGAAAATATTAAATAATTTCCTTTAAGAAGTTGCACTAAGAGCATAATTGCAGGTAACGTTAACGATGCCAATTATTACAATGGCAGTAAACGCTTCATATATGTACAGTATTGTAACCGAGCGTCACAAAGCATGCTTATCTAACATCGCTGTAGTGATGCACCGTTAGATGCTTTCAAATTTTATTATTTTAAATAACGAGATAAAATGTTTATTATTGTATTAAGTAATTAGTTCATTCTTATAAAATGTCATCGAAAACTTATCATAGTTACATCAGACTGTCCGGAAAATGAAACCATATTCAGTGTCATGTTTTTTTTATTATCTCTTACATCACTTCTGCAATTATTTAACTTTAAACATACAACCGTAGTCACGAATAAATAAATTACACTAAATAATTTATTGACATAGATTTGACAACGAGAGCGGACGACCAATCGTCTAAGTAGGGTGTCCACAGCATGGACGGTACTTTGGTTTGAGGTTTTGTGTGGGCGAAGGCGCGGCGGGTCGGGCGGGTGAGGCTCCGCGGCTACGCGCTGGCGGGGGCCGACGTGGTCTGCTCGGCGTAGTACCGGTAGGGGTCCACCGCGCTTGCTTTTGCTGGCCTCACCACGTACATATTCCGCCTTCGAATTAAAGACTAGAATTGAAATATAAAGAATTAAAAACATTTTATCAAACCAAATTCACAAATGGACACTTCTAATATGAAATCAGGAACCTACTGAAGTAATCAGGGATCTATCGCCTAAAGACAACTGTTAAAATTAAGAGTGTGATCGGAATATTACAAGTAATTACTTGTCTGCTAAAGGTTTGTACATTTTATAGACCTTTCCTAAACAGATAGCAGAAGTTCTTGCCCGCATGTATTAGAAATGCATTGCTATATTTATTGTTTTATGGCCTGGAATCCATAAAAATACTGTTCTATTATTGTGAAAACGACGGTATTGTTTAATAAGTCTATATACAATGGACAGTCATAAAAACAGAGTATTCTACCAAAAACTTTTAAATTCAATGTGTAACTACAGACACCGGCAATAGTATCTTACTATATCAAGACCGCAAATATATTTGATCGCATCTTATGCCAAGGTTCTGTCAGAATTTTTTGCGGCCTTGACTTCATAAGATATTATTGCCGGTGACTGTACCACTTACTAATTGTAGTTATAGTCATGTATGATATGCATTGAATGTTACCTATGATGTCCATCAGCGTGCACTTGGAAGGTCGTTTCGCCGGGAGCGCCGTCGTGGCTGAAGAGTTTCTTCAGGGCGATGATACCGGCTATCGTTAGCGCGACCTTGCTGGCGATGAGAGCCTTTCCAGCGATGGCGGCCAGCGTCTTGAGGGCGATGCCTCCCACCACGCTTACGGTGGTGAAGATACCGAGCAGCAGGTAAGGGAGCACTTTCTTGCCTGAATTACATAATTATACATTTTCACGTGAGAGGTTTTATTTAAGGTTTAGAAATTAACTAAGGTATGGTTTATCAAACTCACCTCTGCCTCTACCCTCCGAAGCCAAATCCATCGAGATGGTGTACGAGTTCATCAGTTGCTCGAATTTAGTGCGCAGAGCCATGTCGAGCTTATCTTCCGTGGACATGCCAGGGAAGAAGCGCGGCTCCGCGACGGCCGCGGGAGCGTCCGCCTGCTTCACCAGGGTGAGCCCGTCCGCGAGCTGCACGCTCTCCTGTATAATACAACAAAACATTACAATGCACTCTTATTGCACAGCACACTATCTCAAGCACTTGGTTCACTGTTCACCTGTTCCACGGCCCGTGTGAGGGCGTGCAGGGCTTTGCCCTTCAAGCACATCGTCAGGTGCTTTTGCGCACTGCAGTCGTCATAAACTTTCTGCAAAACGGCGAATTCTGCCGATGGCCACCACGAGCTTTCCTCGGCCCTTCCACTGTCAATTTCGTTTTGTGCATAATCCTCGGCATCCATACGGCGGGATCTGCGGGGTCCGTGCACGTGGCCGGAGGCGACGGCCACACAGATAACTGACACGACGGCTATCCGAAAAGCGGAGCACATTTTGTTATTTTGATGTATATTCACACACTGCACTAATAACTAGAAATCAACGTATGCGAGGGTGGTCTATCGGCAACTGACAGCCAGAGGAGCGGGTGCGAGCTTATAACCGCGCGCCACTTCGCCGTCGAGCACCACCAAACATCCGCCATTCCGCACCAATTCTCCTGCACGCGTACTTACGTAACTGAACTTGAAAATGGTCGAGAAATATTTTCCAAGTGAATTTCTCCGATAGAATGCTCAGCAAAAAGCAAGACTTACTTACACCTACAGCGCATGTAGTAGATCGAGTTTGAATGTGTGCGTAAAATATAATTACATACGTCTAAGTAGCATGCACTATAAGGATCATTCCATCTTCCGTTTCACTCGTGGCCAGTAGATATTAGTTCATATGAATGTACCGTCAAATCAGTCGTAAATTAATTCAAAAGTTGCGCTGCGCTTACGCGGGGTTCGAAGTGGATTTCCGGTACTACGAACGCCCACGTCGACGGCGGCGCGCGGCCGAGGATGTAAGCGTTCCAATCCAAACGTTACATACGAGTACGTATAAGGAACTGTATCTGTTATCGACAAAAAGAAAGTAAAAGCCATAGGGAATCGAACCGTGTCGGCGGATTCACCCATTAATACTAACGCACCGTCGCTAGGCTACATTTATTCAGGTTTCCGTAAGAAACGTTATTTTATTACCTCTATTACCAGTGGAAGTCTATTTATCATTACAATTACATGTAAGTCATGTTTAAATATAGCATTGAGTAACTGAGTAGATATTCATACTTCCATACTATCCTTACTTGTCTACACTAGTTTACAGTAGGTATAATCTACACTAATATTATAAAGGCGAAAGTTTGTGAATATGTGAGTGTATGTTTATTACTTCTTCACGTGTAAACGGCTGGAGCAATTTTAATAAAATTTGGTATGGAGTTAGCTGACACCCTGGATTAACACATAGGCTACGTTTTTTCCCTAATAAAACGCGAGTAACCTCGCGGGTACAGCTAGTTAATATTATAAATGCGAAAGTAACTTTGTCCGTGTGTCTGTTACCTCTTCACGCTTAAACCGCTCAACTAATTAGGACAAAATTAGGTAAGAAGAGAGTTTGAGTTACCAGAAAGGACATAGGATAACTTGTAGTCTTGTATCCCGCAACCATACTTTAGAGACGGGAATAGCTGGCCGATGAAGTCGCGAGGAAGAATTACTTAATTACTCTGGAACGCTTTTAAATTATCATACATTGCCAAAATATTAGTATTTTGTGCAACAGTTATATAATAAGGGATCTTAGGATTTGAGGGTCGAAGTTACAAAACGAGGTGTAGCCGAGTTTTGTAATAACAGACCCGAGAATTTTAAGATGTAATTATAATTATCTACGGTGCGTTGTACGGTTACTACTTTTCTGTGACTGTAGATAACAGAAACAAAATATCTATATAACAGTAAAATATGATTTTCACCTCAGCAGCTCGAACATGTCTACTTTCCTCACTCCAGGGAGTGAGGAAATTGCGACTTTCCTCACTTTCAGAGAGTGAGGAAAGTTGCTACTTTCGTCACTCCAGGGAGTGAGACAAAGTAGCTTTTTAATTGACGACCGGTCTGGCCTAGTAGGTAATGACCCTGACTATGAAGCCGGTGGTTCTGGGTTCGAATCCCATTCAGGCCATTTATTTGTGTGATGAACACATATATATGTTCCTGAGTCATGGATGTTTTCTATGTATTTAAGTATTTATTTATATGTATCTACCTATTATAATAGGACATAATGGACCCCCTAAACACCACTAACAGGTTCGGATGCTCACAAATGAATCAAATATTATAATTATGAAATGTACATAATTATTTTAAAATGAAAAATATTTAAACAAAATATTAAGTAATGAAGCCAGTGCAGTTGCAGCTAAAACACTTAAATGAATGTGGTTAACTTGATGTTAATTTTTTTTACAAGATTTTATTTAACTTGATGTATGTATTTGTATATGTATTTATCCGGATGGAATCTTGCAACTCAATTTTGAAGCACATCTTTAACCGATTGAGCTGAAATTTAGCACACTTATGTAAGTTCGGCGACATTGCAATATTATGGTACCACTAATCTGATCTGATGCTGGAGTCAGAAGGTAGCAAAAGCAACTACTAAAATACACAAGATAAACCTGTCGTATTTTAGGCTCATTAGAATCCATTCGAAGAGTAGATGACGATTGTGAAAAAAAGTACAGTCGGCTATAAAATCTTGTACTAAAAATGATTTTTTTGGCATCTTATTTAACCTTTAATATGTTCTCACTACTGAGGTGAAAAGTTGTATGTGTCACACGAGAGTAAAGTTATTTTACATCTCGTGTTTTTGAGTGCCTCGCTACGCTCAAGATTCTAATACTAGAATCTTTCGCTTACTCGGGACTCAAACTAAGCACTCGCTAGAAAAAACAACTTTCCTCTCTTGTTGCACAAATAACTATTGCTTATATGACAAAAAAAAGAAAATGCAAAAGAAAAAGCTTAATTTTTATTTTCAGCACTTCTGTTTTAGACACTTCTATATATATATTATGAACTAGTAGAGTATAGAGTAGTACCATTATACAACTCTCCTTTTTAACATGTATTCTGTGGCTGCTAGCAGTTGTATAAAGGAGTCTCGGCGCCCCTCCCCGAAATGTACTGAGTTTAGATACTGCTCTCAGCTATATACACAGTTCTGGAGTACAAAAAGTTTACAAATATACAGTCTGCTCTGGACTAGAGGACATTTAACCCGTATTACACACTAGCGGCCGCTGCTGGTTTGCACGAGTAGATATAAGTATTAAACAAAAAATGATAAATCCGTGATGGATGAACATATTCTAATATTAGACGATTTTTTCAAATCATTGGTTTAGAAGCTTCAGAGCTTATTCAATTCAAACAATCATTTCATTTTTGGGTTACGTAGTAGTAGTAGGTAACCCTTAGGAACCCTTATAGTTTCAGCAACTTATAGTCTCTATGTGTCCCCCGGCAATGTGTGAGTGACCGTTAGTCCTAGAATGAACTACAAGTCAGAAAAACGTGAAAAAAGTACAGTTAATAAATACCCGAGGTACAGATCGAAAACTATGCAACTCGCAACGAGACGCGTCGGCAATGTGACAAGCGCCTAATCGCAATCGTCCTAAAAAAACATAATACAATATTATCTACACTAATAGTTTGTGAGCGTGTGAGTTTGTATGTTTGTTACTTCTTCACGTCTAAACGGCTGGAGCGACTATAATCAAATTTGGTATGGAGTTAGGTAACACCCTGGATTAACACGAAGGCTACGTTTTTTCACTAATTAACCGCGGTTAACACCGCGGGGCACAGCTAGTTATCCATAATTATTTTGATAAATGCAATAATGCTAAGTATTATTGTGCATGTAAATTGGAACTAAAGCTTTTAGTCATTGATATTACCCGAGCTTACATTTTTAGCGCGAATGACGTAAAAAGACGTAAAATTGCACACAGGAAGGTAAATAAAATAAGTTACGAAACTTGTTACCGTAAAACTTACGATTATTTATAAAAGATTATATATTTCAATTTAATGAATTGAAAAGTATTAAGAATGAATGTGGATAGACCTACGCGAAGAGGAAAACCTAGAAAGAGACGAATGGACTGTGTGAGAGATGATATAAAAAGAAAGAGTGTGAATGATGAGATGACGAGCAATAGAGAAGTATGGAAGGAGAAGACATGCTGCGACGACCGCAAATAAATGGGACAAGGGCCGGGGAATGATGATAATGAATTTAAAATAGACAATTTTGTAAAAAAATATCCTTGATATATAATTGTGAAACAACTAAACAATTTTAATTTTACAACAAAAAAAAATAAGGCCGAATGAAAAACCTTCTCCTTTTCTAAATCAGCCAACAGCACTTCTACGTTATACAGACGGGGCGTTGACTAATATGACACTTTTAGTGCAGTACGAAGAAATAGTAACAAAACATTATTAGTAGACTAACTACGTACGAGATTTAAGCATTTCAATATTTTATAGATACCTGGATTTAAGTACAAAATAAGAAATTTAGCGACATAAATATACCTAGTACCTCTAAATATAGTGTACCTCTAAATTATTCAGTGACCAGGCCCAGCATGGGCGTCCGAAGCAGGATTTGAAGCTTCAGCTTTCTCGACTTTTACCCTGACCAACCACCATACTCTGGTTTTATTGTTAATATAAAGCAGTTACTATAGTCGAGTTAGTATTATATTTTATACCTACTTAGTACAGCCTTTAAATAGTACAACCTTTATGTTTTTTATGAGAAACGACTCTTTAATTTAAAAATGCAGAATGTGTTTTGGTGACCTTGACCAAATGTATATATCCCCGAGGTTTGTAAGAGTTGATTCCACTTTTTATGACCTGTATTAAGTATGAAGTTTGATTCTTTCAGCCGGATAGGGCGAGATAACTTTTTGTTTAATCTAAGGAGGTCCAAGAAAGTAGTCGCGGCAGAATGATAAGCATAGCCGTGCGCAAACTCCGTAACGTTAACTGTTCTCGATCGCATGCGCGGTTCGTTCCTGTGCAGAGCGTCATGCAGTTGCGCACGATTGACTTAGTATTCTTCCGTTCATGGATTGAGTTTTTATTATAGGTACGTATACCGTTTGGTATTTTGTAGGTGTAATGACTCAGGAAACTGGGAAATAGCAAAGCTTACGCTTGCAAGCGATTGTTCAATTATCTTTACCTAGTACATTACGCTGTAATTAATTAAAGATACACCTGCTTACAGGAAATATACCTAATTCAATAGCCAGACCACACAACATGCACAAACCAACGATATACACATAAAAATATACACAAGACTATCGTGAGATTCAAACATAATAATTATAATATAAGCGGGTAACTCACGTTTTATAAGTCGTATATTGCTCAACATGTTTCACTCCGTAACGAGGAGCATAATCATGAGCCGTTCGTGTTAGCTAACGCGCTCGCTCTTTACCCTACCCGCTTCTATACAATTAATTTGTGCTTATGTTTATTTAATTGGTCGTTATGTAACCATTTCACTTAATTAACAACATTTCATATTTTTAAACACCTGAAGCAAGCAAGTATTTTACCTCCTAAACACTACAATATATTTTAATAAATTTTAATATTGCTAATAATAAAAAATAATTTACAAAATGTTGTAATTTTACGATTTAACTACGACACAATAGGCAGTATCACAGCCTTATTTAGAAAAAAAAAATACTGTCATTAGTTTGAATTTGACATTGTCAATGTAACTCCGCGTTTAGACATGCTGGCTCGTCACTCGCCTCGCTATTCGTCGAAACGTTCGACGAGACTTTTCCTATACAAAAACGCGATGCGAGGGACGCGAGGAATAGCGAGACGTCCGCGTACACATGCGTGCTCGCGTTTCGCCTCGCCATTCGCCTCGCTACTCGCGCGAATGTGTGGCGGAAGCATAAGTTCGTGTAGTATGCAACCCAACAAATGACGACCCATCAATGGGCGACCACTTTTTCGTACGCGGATTGATGGGTCGAAAATTGTTGCCCTGTACAAAACGTAGCTTGGGATTGCTGCCCGTAATGCATTTGCTGTGTCGAGCATTGTTGGGTTGCGTTTTGATGGTGATATTTATAAAATTGACGTCAGGTTAACTAACTTTTTTTCGAGACAAAAAAAATGTAAAGGCTCTAATCTACGGTAGAACTGGAGTTACGGCATTTTAGAATAAGTATAAATTAAGTAATTATAAATACTTAAATTAAATTAATGCCCCATTATATCATATTAACTCTACATTATATAAATCAGAAACAAATCCTCTATACGAGGTAAAATATGAAACATTAATTTTTACTCCTAAAGTTATTTTAGACTTAGGCATATTTAAAAATGACCCAGGAGCTAATAGTAAGCTGAATACTTTTTTGGGAAAATGGCCAGGTTACCTACCAATGTTTACTGACGCATCCAAGATTAATCCTGCAGAGAGTGTCGGAGCAGCAGTGGTAATCCCCAAATTTAATATTATTTTAATGTTTAAATGCCCTTCACATTCATCAATATTCACAGGTGAGGCAGTTGCCATCTTAGAGGCTATAACCTATGCTGAATCTCACAATATTGAGAAGGTGATCATTCTTACAGATAGCAGGAGTTGCCTACAGACTATTATGGGCAATCAATTCAAAATGAAGACAAAATACCCATTGATTCTTCGAATAAAGTCAATGTTGAGAAATTGTGAACAAAAAGGGTTGAAGATCATTCTTGGCTGGATTCCAGGTCATTGTGGCATCACTTTTTTTTTTTTTTTTATGCAAGACTGACCAACGTTTGACTTCAGTCGCACCTGATGGTAAGTGACGACGAGGTCGAAGGTGTAGCACGCTGGTTCAGTAACAGCCTATTCACTCTTGACTTGAAGAGAGCCAAATTATATCTTGCCGGGAATACAGACGAAGGGAGCGAATTCCATTCCTTAGCAGTCCGCATTAGGAAGGTAGAAGCGAATCGCTTCGTGCGAATGAATGGAATATTCACAACGTAAGGATGAAACCGCTCCCCTCGCCTGGACGTCCGGTGATGGAACGGAGATGGCGGAATTAAATCGTGCAATTCCTGAGCACACTCTCCAAAATGTATCCTGTAAAACACAGACAAACTAGCAACCTTGCGGCGATGCTCAAGGCTCTGCAACCTTACACTCACTAATTTAGGATCGCCAATGAGTCTGCGAGCTCGGCGTTCTATTGAATCCAAAGCGGCCAACTGACACTTGGCAGACCCGTCCCAAAGGTGGCAACAGTACTCCATACACGACCGAACCTGCGCTTGGTAAAGTGTTAGGAGCTGTTCCGGCATGAAGTACCGCTTCACCCTATGTAAGACTCCTAGTTTTTTAGCAGCGGATTTCGCTTTGGCCTCAATAGTGGTGCCGAAGTTCAGCTTAGTGGTAAATTTAACCCCAAGCAGCTCGAGGTGGTCTGTAATTGTTAAGGACACATTCTGGAAAGCAGGAGTCAAGTTAAAAAGGCTCCTTTTGGCGGTGAATAAACACGCCTGTGTTTTGGAGGCGTTAAACCTAACCAAGTTAGCTTCGCCCTATAAAATGGTAAATAAATATCACTGGTAACGAGTCTGCTGATTTTTGGGCAAAGAAAGCCATTGATATGGGTTCACCGGGCCATGACAGAGTTTACAGTTCTGATTTATTGAAGAGTGCACACACTGAATTATTTAACTCATGGCAAAACCGTTGGAATTCATCTCGATTAGAGGTTGGCAAACACTACGGCCAAATTCAACCTGTTATTCCACGTAAACCATGGTTCTTTAAATTTATAGCATCTCCGAAGTGGGTCACGTCAACAATTTGTCGTCTGCGCCTTGGACCAGTGTGTACACCGGTATTTCTTGCTAAGATCAGGGTACGGGACAGTTCCTTATGCGAGTGTGGTCTTGATGATGGCACAGTAAACCACATTTTCTTTTCTTGTTCGAAATACAGTTATTCGTTGTATGATGTTCTTCCAAACTATATCCCGCGGCCCATAGACTTCTGTTCAATTCTATATCTAATGGATCCGCCTTTAACTGCCATTCTTATTAAATATATACAAGAACATAATATAAAACTATAATACTATATTTTGGATTCATAATTTATCTATTTTCAACTTGTTAAGGAATATATTTAGCATTATTTATGTACTTATCATTGTCAAAAATATCTTTTTTTTTTCCCAATTCATCCGCTTTGTTGCTTGCCTAATAATCAATCATCCGCTTTCCGCTATTTTTCACGAGTGTTTGTATTCGTCATGTGTAAGTCTGTGTCGTCAATAATGTATGCATATTTGTTATAGGTACCCAACCTATCCCTTCACAAACACAAAATTTACCACCGAACAGTCATCCTAAAATAAAGTCAAAAGTCTCTACCTGACATTGGCGAAATCCACCCTGCTAAAATCGGCAAGGTGTAAAAGCCATCCAATGAAGAAAAAATTAATGCCCTAGTGCAAAACAAAAATATGAGCGTATTCCTCTTTTCAAACAAGATATGGAGAATCAATAAAATTATAGAGTCAGAAATATGAAATGTTGTCAATTTTGTTACAAAACTAATAATATGTGTCGACAGTCGACACCCCTATTGAAGTCTGATGGTAGGTAGATATGAAAACTGTTTAAACGTCAAATATGTCAAATGTCAATGTAGCATACGTAAACGTCATCCAATCCAACCGCATTTATATTACGGGGTTACTCTTTGGATTTATGGCGTAAACTTTGAAAAGTTATTTTATAGACTTTTTAAATATAGAATTTAATATTATTGCAGATCAACTTGTATATCTCACGAAAAGGGTCCTAAATTTCTAATCGGAGCCAGACTAATTACCGTTTACCGAGACGAGAATTGAGTACCTACTCATTACTGAATTCAAACAAGTTTTTTATGATGACAAGTGAAGATCTTAATCATCTGGGCAATGATCCAGGTGCTGTGAAGTTCGGTAATTTTATCAATTACTACTCCTTTCATAATGTAGAGCACAGGACAAACAACTTAAATAAACAAATGTTCGTCAAGCCTACTCCTAATGAACCATTTCTGTGCTTAGATATTGGATGCAACACAGGAGAACTTTCAAAAGACCTGTATGAATACTTAAAAATTATTCATCCAGAAGTTGATAAACATATGCTGGCCATTGATATAGACCCTACACTGATCGCAAGAGCACATGAAACCCATAAAATTCCTAATATCACATTTATGACTGGCAATATTATGTCCAATGGTGGGCAGGAATCAATTCAAGAGTATTTAAAAGGTCATCAGAAGAAGAGATTTGATGTCACTTTCTGTTTTTCTGTAACTATGTGGATACATTTAAATAATGGTGATGATGGTTTACTAGACTTCATTAAGTATATCAAAGAGATATCTAGGTCAGTTATTATTGAACCGCAACCATGGAAATGTTACAGAAATGCTCAAAGGCGATTGAAGAAATCTGGCAGCACATTTCCTTTATATGATTCATTGAAGATCAGAAGTGATGTAGAGTTTTTCATAGAAAATAAGGTCAATGAAGGCACTCATGAAAAAGTGTATGGTTCTCTGAACCCATCATGGAATAGAAAGATTTTAAGTTTTCATGACAAGGAATCAATGACAAAATAAACTATATTAAAGGTGGATAAAAAAAATATTTCCATAGTTTATTTTCAAAGGAAGTTGAACACATATTTATTTATATTTGTTCAAACTTTCTTAATTTTTACAACTTGTTACAATTAAATGGAACTTGACTATGTTGTGTGTAAATAAATTTGAACATTAGCCTCATTGTTAGAACAGCTTTGTCTAGGACAAAATTCTTTGGGACCACACAAGACCAATATAATCCTTTTAAAAATGTATATAAACAGTCAAGTCCCTAATTAAATTGTAATAGTATTAGTATAAAAATAAGGTACAATTTACACAATACAAGTACTCACTCATTTTTACAGACATACAGTCAGTGTCATATAGATCAACTTTGTATATAAAAGAAGTTGTTAATAGAGGTCAGTTGTTTAAGTAGAGTTATACTAAACGGATATAAATTCACAGTGTCTTATATGAAAACAAAACAAATGCCTGTAGTTACATCGCTAAAAATGGTTGGTTGTTATGTGTGAAGTTGTACTAAACAGATTTGACTGTATATGATGCTGACTGTACTATGAACTTTGGCTGTCACTAGTTTTGATTCAAGATGTTGCTATATAGTAATCTTGGTAATTGTTTATGATCAGCAGTAATAAAAGTTTCATTTTCCATTTATTATGGTGCTCAGATTTCATTGTAGTCTTTAAAATGTAGCTATTTTTTGCAAGTAACACAGGAAATATATATTTTTTTAAGATTTAATTTAACTTTCAGAATAATATATTAAGACTAATATTTCGAAACTGGGGGGCAATTTCGGAGCATCAAGTACTGACTTGTGACATTTTAAACTCTGCCAGAAATTAAGAAACAGTATTTTATAAACAAGAATGATAGACATTAATCATAGTGGGTATCAAAATCATACATTTCGTGAAAAAAGTGTGGTGAGAAAGCTTTGTGAGCAATTATTTTCATCCTCAAGTTTTTGAATTCAACTGCACAAATCTCAAAAAATGGCCCCCTGAACTACTTTTACTCTAATTGGGCTACCAGTTAAAGATACTTAATAAAGGATGGCTGCTTATAACTAGAAGTTGGCTGTTTAAGCTAACCCTAAGTAGTAACTTCCTCAGTGCTGGATTCAAACTCCAATTTAACTTGATTGTTAAGACCATCTCCATCCATTTCTGATTCATGAGCATTCAACATGTTTAGTGTCACCTGAAATAGTATGGTAAATTATATTAAAGTAGATTCTATAAGATACACAGACTCACTAATATAAAATATATAAATAAATACATTTGCCTGCCTTTTTATTAATTATATTATAGACACTGAACTTGCATGTTTTGTAGAATAATTAGTTAATATGAAAGCACAACAACAATGTGACTGTATAAAACACAAACCTGTTGTGATATAGGTGCTGTGTGAACATTGTGTGTTGTTTGCGGTGTGATGCCAGCTGCCACAGGTCTGTCTTCTGCTGCTTTTCTTTTCACAGGTGTTTTTGCTGGTGTGCTGAAAACATTAATATAAAAGTAGATATCAATAGTTTTGCCTCAAACAGTTTTCATTTAATGAACCAGATATGAGATAAATAAATAAATATTTCCGGACAATCTGACACAAATCGATCTAGTCCTACGGTAAGCTCAGTAAGGCTTGTGTTGTAGGTACTAGATGACGATATACATAATAGATAGATACATATAAATACTTAAATACATAGAAAACACCCATGACTCAGGAACAAATATCTGTGCTCATGAGAAATAAATGCCCTGACTGGGAATCGAACCCAGGACCATTGGCTTCATAGGCAGGGTCACTACCCACTAGGCCTGAGTGGTTGTCATTATATATTATCATCATGTCATGTCATATTTTATATTATTTCACATGTCTATCTGTGAGGCCTTTTAAGGGATATACCAATAAAATTGACTTGATTGAATGACTGTCAATAATATTGTAGTTCTATAAGAAAAGCTACAATGGTTGTATACTTTGTATCATAATACAAAATTAACAACTGAGAGGTATGTATTTAATGTGTTGACTCAGTATTAACAATGGAAATACATTTAGTATCACAAGCTTACGTTGGTGTATTTTCCGCCATAGGGTGCAGCATCATTGTCAATTCTGCCAGTTTATTGAATGCAGCCCCAGCTTCAGTGAATATTTCACCAACCTAGGAAAAGTAGTGTATCAAACAGTTTTAAAGCTGAAAAATAATCGTCAACTAATAAATAATATACATTAAATTAACATAACTTACCTTTGCAGCGGAATTATTCATTTTACAAAATGTTTGTTACTTTAAAAGGACAAATCGTTTAAAACAATTGTAACGTTTTCGTGTATTTTGGCGCGATGTGATATTCCGTTACAAGCTGAAATGATTTTAATATAATTTAATGTCTCGTGACCCTGATATAATAAACTGAATCAAATTCAAAGCCACAGTTATTGCAAAAAAAAGATAAGATCCTACTTTGTCGTCATTTTAATTATTATTTATCATAATGTGAAGTGTCACTTAATATGAAGTGTCAACTGTCAAAACAAATTGTCAATGTGAAATTAAAAAAAGCATGAACTATTCAAGTCATGATTAAAGCTATCTCTATGTAATGTTAAAGAATGTTTTACTCATCCGAGTATTCTATTCTTTGGTTAGTAGGTATTAGTGCTACAACCATAAAATATATTATTGTTTATTAGTTCTACTTCTTTTTTCTCTTCACATTCGTAATATAATCAAAAAATTAATTAAATGAAACGTTGTGTCTATATTGTACAGCGACTTGAACAGCTCGTCATTTATATGCTATCTATGGACTAATTTCTCGTCTAGCTGTCAAGTTATTATTATCCAAAAGTCTTAACTCGGCAATCGGCCATTTTCGTTGTGACTGTCTTACGACATGGTGAGTGTCTGCGTATTTTATCAAAATTTATCTTAGTAATCCCTTAACTCAAGTAGTTCATGCGGTAACATAGTAAATAATGTTATTAAAATCGAATTATGCTGTAGTTATTTTATACTTAGTAGCTAAAATTGCCCTCAAATGATGATCCAACATTTACGCTAAATACGGTTAGAACCTGAATCTTATGTGAAGATTATACTAGGGCGGACTGATTCTGTTTCGAATAGTAGAATAGCCCTAATCTCCGTGTTCCTATTAAAAACAAGTCTCTTGTTGCTTTCAGTCGCACAGGAAGTTTTCAGCACCCCGTCATGGGTCGATGGGATTCTACCCCAAGAAGAGGTCCCGTCGTCATCGTGGCAAAGTGAAGGCTTTCCCTAAAGATGACCCCAGCAAACCGGTGCATCTTACAGCCTTCATTGGCTACAAAGCCGGTATGACCCACGTGGTCCGTGAACCTGACCGTCCTGGATCAAGTAAGTCGACCATTTTTGTAGAATTTTCGTGTTAAAAACTCGTGCTCATAGATTTTTTTTTAAGATCATCTTAGTAAATAAGATAATCGATCCAAATTTATTTTATTACTCTGCTGTCTCAGTGCCATATGATGTCAATTGAACTTATTAAGTAGAGTAACATTTATTATCACGTGCCGTTTAATTTTTCAGAGATCAACAAGAAGGAGATTGTAGAGGCTGTAACCATCATCGAAACTCCACCCATGGTGGCAGTAGGCGCTGTCGGCTACATTGAGACCCCGCACGGGCTCCGGGCTCTGCTTACTGTATGGGCGGAGCACATGTCCGAGGACTGTCGCCGTCGCTTCTACAAGAACTGGTAAGGATAGCTTATTTATAGTAGATTCATAAAGTAAACATAACATCATAAGTGTTTAAGACACAGTAATTAATTTATATGTGACCTTTATTTTTATTTAAAATTATACCATGCTAGTGGATTGAGATTAATAAAAGTTGCCCTACTTTAGTAATTTATATATTAATATTTCTCATTACTAATCTTACCCAAAATCAGCTCTCCTATCGCTGGATGAGAGTAAACACAAAATGTGCCCTGGAGCATGTTGTTACCAAGTGGTCTCCGCTCAACGATGAGGCCACCTGGGTTCTCTTACAGCAGCTGCTTTACTGTGTGCCCCAATCAGGTACAAGTGCAAGAAGAAGGCTTTCACCAAGTCTAGCAAGAGGTGGCAAGATGAGCTTGGCCGCAAGTCTATTGAAAAGGATTTCAAGAAGATGATCCGTTATTGCACTGTGGTGAGGCTCATTGCTCACACCCAGATGAAGCTGCTGAAGCAGCGCCAAAAGAAAGCCCACATCATGGAAATCCAGATCAACGGTGGCACTGTTGAAGACAAGGTCAAGTGGGCAAGAGAGCACCTGGAAAAGCCCATCCCCATTGACTCCGTGTTCACTCAGGATGAGATGATTGACTGCATTGGTGTCACCAAGGGAAAGGGATACAAAGGTGGGTTTGCTTTGAAGTTGAGAACATTTCTATTAAGCAAATTTTAAATAATTTTCTTTCTCTTGTGTGCTTTTGATAATAAATTTATAACAATTGTTTTCAAAAGAATTCATTTGGTTAAATGATGTTTACAGGTGTCACTTCCCGTTGGCACACAAAGAAACTGCCTCGCAAGACACACAAGGGTCTGCGCAAGGTTGCTTGTATTGGAGCGTGGCATCCTTCAAGAGTTTCCTTTACCGTAGCTCGTGCTGGTCAGAAGGGATACCACCACCGTACAGAAATGAACAAGAAAATTTACCGTATTGGACAAGGTAATTTCATCAATTATAATGTAACACAGTAAGAAACAACCAAATAAATGGTTTTATATTATAAATGTTATAATACACCACAAATGTAATAAGTGACTAACGGAGAGTTTGGTGATGGCCCCTTTTAGCACCGTATTTTGTATTTGAATGAGGTATGGATCCTATATGATTAAAAGGCATACTCCCATTTCTTGTACATCCAGTCTATTCAGAGGTGGCAATCTGTTAGTTGTTTGACCACTTTACTCATATTAAGACTATATGTGTCTATTATTTTTTATTCTTTAACAAATGATGATCCAACTTACACGCTAAAATACGGTTAGAACCTGAATCTAAGTGAAGATTATACTAGGGCGGACTGATGTTATCAAATGAACAATATAAAATTCACTTATTTACTGATAAATTCTATTTGATACATCATTTTGTGCGTTTTCACAGGTATCCACACTAAAGACGGCAAGGTTATCAAGAACAATGCCAGCACTGAGTATGACCTGTCTGAGAAGTCCATCACCCCCATGGGTGGTTTCCCCCATTATGGTGAGGTCAACAATGACTTCATCATGATCAAGGGCTGCTGCATGGGACCCAAGAAACGTGTCATCACCCTTAGAAAGGTGAGGAGTTTCTTCATGTTGTCAATTGTTGAAAATGTGTTTAAGAACATTGATTTGGAATTAAATCAAATAAAAATCAACTGTATAGAGAAACTTAAACTAAAAATTGGTACCAGAGGTAATTTGATGTGAAGAAATACTGAGTTTACAGTTTAATGTCATTACTGTTTGTAATAGATTTCCTGAGACTTGATACAAAAAAATAATATTAAACTATTTTTTTTAGTCCCTACGCGTCCACACAAAGAGGGCTGCCCTTGAAAAGATCAACTTGAAGTTCATCGACACATCGTCCAAGTTCGGTCACGGTCGCTTCCAGACGCCAGCAGACAAGGCCGCTTTCATGGGCACCCTCAAGAAGGACCGCATCAGGGAAGAAGCCGCCGCCACCACCGCCCCGGCTGCTGCTGCGCAATCTTAAACAATTGTGCATTTATAATAAAAAAACATGACCTCACACGACCTTTTATTTATGTTGGAATAATTTTGTCCCATTAAACCAGGTTAGAATGTGGCTTTCACTAATGAAGGGAGATCACATCCGATAGTATTTATTAGTTTTTTCCTTGGAGTAAAGATACCGATCTGTACAAGTCTGGCAAGGGCATGAAACAAATGTGTACCCAATTAGCGAATACCAACTAACTTTTCTTAACAACTTGCGCTAATAGTGTAAGTACAGTCGCCATCAGATATATCGGAGCTGTGGAGTGGTCACAAATATCGGAACAACACCTCTATTGTCAAGGCGAAAAAGTGCATGTTCCGTTATTTGTGACCTCCACAGCTGCGATATATCGGATAGCGACTGTACACGTTTTAAGACTCCTGTAAACCAGTGATCATATTAAGTGTAAAGTTGTGATGACGAGAAAATCACCTTCAATTCCTCTACATTTAAGGAACTGTCCTATATAATTTACAAAGTGGCTCGCTAGATGGCGTTAACTGCCTTCGTCTTGTTTAGATGTTTTAGACATGGTTCCGTAGACGACTAGCAGTTAAACCTTGGCCAAACGGTGTGATGCGGCCTGGGACGCAGTCTGTTTGACGTCGTTATGCAGTAACGTACTATTCACATGCAGTTGCGTAGCTGCGCTACGGGCTTATACATGCCACAGAACTGGACACTCGGCACCTTTTTGTAACACAAAAAAGTGTGATAATATTGGCCAAAATCCAACGTCAAAGCTGCAGGCCTCATTTTAAAAATCTGAAATTACTTCATTAACCATTATGTACGTGTTATTGTACAGTCAGCGTCATATAGTTCGTAGCGTTCAAAGTACTCAAATAGTTCGGTACACCATACTAATTCTATGGTGTACCCAACTTTTTGAGTACTTTGGATGCTACCAACTATACGACGCTGACTGTACTATCCAGTATCCGGCTGAATACTGAATACTGCTGGATATCCATTGCTATATAATATGCATCCATACTATATAAACTATTTACTTTTACTATAATATTATAAATGCGAAAGTAAGAGTTACCTCTTCACGCTTAAACCGCTGAACCAATTGGGATAGAATTTGGTAAGAGTGAGATTTAGCTACTAGAAAGGACATACATAGTGAAATTTTAACCTTTTCCAAAGACTGATATATCGGCACCGCAGGTCCAACGCCAAAGATTAATATACATGTCACAGACCACAGAGCAAAATATACTTACAGGCACGTGAATAAAGTTCAACTTCAGTTTTGTCATTTCGGTGAAGTGGCGTCTGAGCGCTAGCTTTTACGTTTGACATGGCGTTGGAAAAGTTTAGACGGGCATGGCTACTGTCTAAGAAATATGTTCGCGTCCCAGATATTTTTTTAAGAACACGTACTGAACTCTCAAAACCAGTTACTATATAGTAGATACTTGCCTATAGTGCCTAAATGTTGTCTTAGAGCACTACAAATGATCATTATTATTCTTAACAGTAGGGGATTCACTTATATTTTTATCGTTTTCACCTTAATTAAATTTTTAATATTTTAGTCCATATGCGGTTGTCAATTTTATTAGTGTAGCTAGGCCCTACGAATAATACTAAAATGACTACTAACAGAAATGGGAAAATAATTCATTCACAATTTTTTTTTCTATATTATAGTTTTTTTTTTATTATTTCATTTGGATTTGTCAAAAAAATTGTTTTTCATTATATGTCTTATACATTGCAATACAATATTCCGTTCATGTTTAATTTCCTTATTTAATAATTTTTGTAACAGAGTGGATGGCAACTTAGGTTTGGGTCGTATGAAAGTTGGTTTCGGAGGATATTTTTCTTTAGGTTTTCTTTTATTTATGACTGGTTTAGTTTCAACATTTTCTGGTTCATTTGTTACTAGCTTGGTTACTTTTACTTCCTCTGGCCCACTGTCATCATCACTATCATTTCTTTCTTGTGAAGCTTGATTTTTAAGATTTTGTGTTTTCTTGCCACTTGCTTGATTTGATGTAGGTGTTGGTTTATTATCAGACTCAACAGTTTTGGAGGGTGCAATTGGTGCGTCAATGCTTTCATCTTCATCAGAACCATAATTGCACATCAAGGATGACAATGCAAGACAAACTGTTCCTGCAGTAGTATTTGCAGGAGCACTTGCCTCTTCTAGCTCATCTTCATCCTCAATAGTAAAACCGACTTCAGTAGGTTCATCCTGTAAGTCCTCTGTATCATTCATCTCCATCGTCAATTCTTGAATTCCTGCAAATGGTTTAAGGCTTCTAGTATCTTCTACCACAGGTAATTTTTTAACTATATTCTTCTGTGTCATTCTCCTCCTTTTGTTTGATGCCGCGTCTTGATCATCATGCCTTATGCCACTGTTATGTTTGTTAAAGGGTTTTCTTTTACTACCAATGACTGGAATAAAAATAAATATATTAATTAAAGTACTGGTAACCTGATGCATATTACAATTATAAACAAACATCTATATAAGTACTTCATATAAAATATTGGTACCTGAATCTGTATTGTTTTTCTCATGTCTTTTACTTTTCAGACCCATTTTTTCTCCTCTTTCAATTTTTTCTTTCATAGCTGCCGCTGCCTTTTCTACATTTTCTTTGGTTGGATATTTCTTCTTTCTTTCTTCTCTCCATTTTATAATTTCCTCAGGATCTTGGAGTTTACATATTTTTTTATACAAACCAGATGCATGTTGCATTTGAATATGCTTTGTTATAACTTTAGGATGTGCAATAAATTGACAGCCATCTATGTTACATTTCTGGAAAAAGGCCTATTACTTCAAAAAAACATTTCACAGATATATTTATCATAACATTATCGTTACAGTAGCGAAAATAGTAAATAAAATCATTAATAAAGATATACAGAATGATGTACCTGATGCTGTTGTTTGTGTTTTTCAAGAATATCTGGTGTCCGAAATCCTCTATCACATGTTTCACACCAAAATTCATTTGCGTACCCCTGTGGCAGCGGCTGCCTCCAACAAGGTCTTAATGCCCTTATGCCTGGCGGAGAGCCTCGTGGAACAAAGTTTGATCGCCATTGAGGACGGTTTGGTGGAGGAAAACGTTGATTATTATGATATGCCTTATAAAAGGGCACTTCCATTGCTATTAATTACTTATATCTTTCAACTAAGTAGAGGTAAGACGTGCACTAGTAACAACATTCACTTTTAATCAAAAGAATGTTCAATAGTAATTAAAATAAACAATGAATTAGGTTAGGAAGCCCAAATAACACGCATTTGCTGGCTATGCTATGACAATTGACAATAATTTGACATAATGACATTGACAAGCGTGTCACATGCTGTGTTCCGAATCACACTTATACTAGTAACAGACGTTCCGATTTGGCTGGAGCCGACCGTCCGACCACGACCAAAACGGAAAGTGTGTAGGGCGGTCGGTCCAACATAATTATTATTATTACTGGTTGGACGTGGTCGGCTCGCCGGCGCATCCGACAAGCCGACCGTCCAACCAAAACGGAACGTCTGGAAGCTTTGTTCCGACCAAAAGCAGCTCAGTCGCATTTGCAACGCCGCCGACGCAGGACGTCAACATGGAGGATGACGGAGAAGGAATGAATGCGCATACAGAACGCGAGATAATAATCAACATTTTAGAATTATACAAAAGGTTTCCTTGTTTGTGGGACTTGTCCCATTTTTAGAGGCACTAATGTAGCTGCCACAACTATAGCGGCTATCGCCTGTTTTGAAAGGGTGGCCGGCATGACGGCCGTTCACTATTCAGAGCAAAGACAACTGTAGGGTACAGTTGTGGGGACGGATGGTGAGGGACCATGAGTTGTGACATTGAAGTTTTCGATAACGAGTATCGAGTTTACTATCTGTGCATCTCGCTTGTACCATTTTAGTGCGAACGAGATGCACATATAGTAAACTCGATACTCGTTATCGAAAACGTCAAAGTCACAACTCATGGTAATGCCCGGAATACACGAGGCTAGTTTTTCAAGCCAGTATAGTAAGCTAGTTAATAAGCTAGTAAGCTAGTAAAACTGTCCTGGCTTGAACCCAGGCTAGTGCTGTCTACATGATGCCAGTAATTTTAAGTCAGTTCGAGTGCCAGTACGTTTGCAAAGTGTCGTAAAAAAAACGTCAATATGAACGTAATTCGTAAAAAATAACATAGCATGAATGAAACAATTACTTAAAAAACTATGTAAATGTGTACTAGATGAATTAGTTGAAGATATATTTAAAAAAACGTGTATGGACAAATGGCACTAGCCGGACGGATACTAGCTTCACCGGCCGCACGAAGATAGTACACAAGCCAGGCTAGCGAAATTGGTGGTGGGGGGCGCTACTATCTCACAAAATAGAACGGCAAGCTATTAAAACTATCCTGGCTTCAGCACTAGCTTACTAGCCTGAGAGTTAAGCTAGTTCTGTATACACGAAGATAGACGCACTAGCTTGCTAGCTTACTAGCACTAGCTTACTATACTGGCTTGAAAAACTAGCCTCGTGTATTCCGGGCATAAGGGTATTGACGGCTGGATAGCCAACCGTCGGAACGTCTGTAGCAATGTCGGAACGTCTGTGGAACTTTCCGTCTTGGTCGTGGTCGGACGGTCGGCTCCAGCCAAATCGGAACGTCTGTTACTAGTATTACAAAGCTAACAGCACAGATTACTAAGAAGATATTTATTATTTATAACTGCTAAGTGCTGCTAACTTAGGAGACAATGAAATTTTCGATTTTGCAGCCCAAAATATAACAGTTTACTGTAGTTTTGCTTTACAGGACATTCTTTATAACAAAAATATAAGTTTATTCTGTATTAATTACCACAATTTAGGTTGAAAATACAAGAAAACTCCAATTGTATTTGTATGTATCCCTCCAATATTGACAGTTTTTAAAGGTTAAGTTTGAAAGGGAACAAAAATATGCGTGACTATGACAAGACGGACGAAAATAGCGCCGTCTCTTCCATACCTATAGAAAGTTACATAAGACTATTCCTTTCGATCGTGGTATTATTATTAGCACGCCACGTCTAGTTAAATGGTATATCTATGCTGCTAACAGTGCTGACAGCTGAGGCGTTACCGCCAAAAACGATATTCGTATATTTCATGCATCTTCCTCTATTAATCCAATTAAGGCGCCATGAGAGTGACAGAGACAATCGTCCGAAATTTACATAGACATAGTAGATGTATGAATATCGTTTTTTGCGGTAGCGCCGCTGCACTGGTACGATTAAGTGTTGGGAAAGTGGCGTTTTGACTCGGACTGGCATGACCAAAAAAACGAATCGGACCACGGCTACTTTTTTTTTTTTTTTTTTTTCGTCCATCTGGACAGGCTAAAGCTCTAAGCCATACTGCCTTGTCATAAGTAGTTTGTTTTCTTTTTCATAAGTTCAATCCGGTCAACGTCTTCAGTAAGTACTATTCATATTAGGTCAAATCCGAGTTCAATGTCTTCAGTTACTTTTATTTTCTTATACAATTTCAGTATGTATGTATCATCCATTAATTAAGTCAAAACCGTACGTTCAATCTCATAATCCAGTTTAATTATTGTCCTTTCCAAACAGTACAATCCTGAAATATTCTAGTAGCGATATTTAGATTTATTTTAAATATATACAATTTACATTTATATGTTATCTGCATTAAGAACCTAAAATTAAAAAATTGTATTAAAATATTTACAACTTATTTATGGTGTTATGTACAAATTTATACAAAGACATATACGTGGTAGGCTCTCTTAGCAAATCTGGTACTGACAGCGGGATTATATTAGATGCCTCATAAATATTAAGCAGCTCATCCATCAGCACAAGGCGCTGAATGCCGAAGGACGGGCAAACGAAAATGATGTGGTCGAGAGACTGAACTTCATTCATTTGACAACGATCACAATAAGGAGAAGAAACTATATTTTTCGATGAAGATGAAAATTTAGGCAATAATGACCAATGCGCATTCGATTGATTATAGTATAGAAATTTCTATGAACAAAATGTTTAAGCTTGCAGAACCATGGCGTACTATTAACAGGAACGTCTAACAAAGAATATATATGAGCTTTATTTTCAACTTCTCTACAAAAATACCAATGTTTTCCCCAATTACTAATCATGCGCTTTTTAAGATTAGATATCATATCCGTATACGGCAAAGCGACATCCAACTCCTTGATGGTTAAACTTGAGCATGAATCAGAAATATTAACAATGGTTCTGGCTAAAAATCTGCATTTTCATTACCTAAGACTCCTATATGCGAAGGTACCCAAACGAATTGTACTACAGTGTCAGTTAAGGATAACTTCCACCATAATTCTTTAATAGTAAAAATCAGGTAGTTAATGTTAGCATTCATTTTGTTACTTGACAAACTTTTTAAGACACTCATACTATCACTGACTATTACCCAATTTTTGTTCAACTGATTTCTTTCCATAATATGTTTTAAAGCAAAAAGGATGGCTGTTGCTTCAGCAGTGAAGATGCTAGCATATTTATTAATTTTGTATCCCACTCCCTTATTGATTTCGGTCTGGTAAATTGCAAAGATACAGCATCATTATTTTTGGACCCATCAGTATAAATAAATTTATAATTAGTCCATTCTGACAATAACAGATAAACTTCCTCCTTAGAAGACAAGCTTGAATCGATTACAATATTCATTGCGGCATATTTACTTTGGAATGTGCCTGCATAACAAGGAAGAACATCATCGTTCAAATGTATATTAAACTCTTCAAGAGAATGAAAAGCAAGAAAAATCTTGCAAAATAAACATATGTTGCTTATAAGGAGCAGATTGAGAAGCAATTAAATTGGTAAGAAGATCATTATTAGGCAAACTATGAAGCTTCAAGATAAATCTTTCTTTCAAATAACGGAATCGAACACTAATGGGTGGCAGTTTTGTTTCGATTTGCAAAGCAGCAATAGGACTAGTTTTAAAGGCACCTAGTATTGTGCGCATACATTTATTTTGTATTTTGTCCAAACTATTCACTAATTTACTATCTCCAGCAAAACAAAGAAAACCATATTCAAAGTGACTACGAACGAGAGATTTGTATAACACTAACAATATTTTGGGATCTGCTCCCCAAGTAGTCCCGCAAACAGATTTTAATACATTATAAGCCTTGTTTGCTTTTGTTGTTATATTATTAATGTATTTTGTCCATGAGAGTTTTGGAGTAAAAGTTACACCCAAAAATTTTACTTCACTATATATAGGCAATGGAATTCTGTTATACAAAATATTAGGTGTAGCTACACATTTACGACCGAAAATGAAGACTTTTGATTTAGTAGGATTAACATCTAAATTAAGGTATGAAAAGTATTTATATAAACTGGAAAGTGCGTTATTTACAGTAGAAGCTAATTGACTTAAATCCATTCCAGATGTATAAACTACTAAGTCATCTGCATATTGTAAGTTTTTTACATTCGATCCCAAAATAAGATTCAATCGTCTAATATATAAGATAAATATTAATGGAGACAGAATTCCTCCTTGACATACTCCTAACGACGAGCATCTTGGACCATATAAATGATTATTAAATTTAACAAATACTTTTCTATTGGTCAAAATGCTTGTATCCAGTTTATTAATTGCCCAGGTATCCCTATCACTGACAACTCGTTACAAAGAACCGAAATATTAACACTGTTAAAAGCACCAGCAATATCAAAGAAAACGCATAAAAGATATTGATTATTATACAGACTGTGTTGAGCATCTAATACTAGCTGACAAATGCTTTCACGAGAAGACCGACCTCTGCGAAAACCAAATTGGTTGTAAGGTAAAAGACCATTTTGTTCTACATAAAATTCTAGGCGTTGTTTTAAAAGCTGTTCAAATATCTTTCCAATACAAGACGTAAGAGCTATGGGTCGATACGAATCCGGCAACAATTTATCTTTACCAGGTTTTAAAACTGGAACCAAACAATCAGTTTTCCATTCCTCAGGTATAAAGTTTTCCTTCCACATACGATTAAGTAAGTTTAAAAAGATTATGAGACAATTTGAGGTTAATTTTTAAAAGTATATATGGAATCCCATCTAGACCATGGGATGTATCTCTTCTAGAAAACAACGCAGAATGGAGTTCTTGATACGAAAATGGATCAGTCAAATAATTATTTCCAATATTATCAGTTTTATTATAATTTAACGGCTCATTCAAAACAAAGTCAGGAGTGTATTTACATATAAAATCTGGAATCCAACTATCATCAAGAGAATTATTAAGAGTAAATGATTTATTAAATTTACGCATGTACTTCCATACCAATGACAATGAGGTACATCTATTAAATGAGTTGCACAATTCCATCCAGCTGGTGGTTTTTTCTGTTTTAGGTATTAGTTTTTTTAAAGCTCGCAATCTCTTAAATTCAATATAATTTTCCTCAGAAGGGTTGTTTTTAAAATATATATAAGCATTCTTTGAGTTTTGAACAGCTTCTGAACACTTTGAGTTCCACCAGGGTAAACTAGGACACTTAGAATGTTTTGGTAAACAAGGTTTAGCAATATTATTACATTTATTAGTGGAGGTAGACTGTGGAATTGACTGTTCAGCAACAGAATGTATTATGTTACAAAACAAATTGTAGGATTCTGGTGGAGACATAGCATTAAAGTCAATATTTTTTAAATTTGAATCCATTAATTGACTATATATTTTCCAATTAACTAATTTGTAATTATGCTGAAATGGTAAATGTACATTATTGCATTGTATATTATTCTGTAGATTACTTTCATTTCCAACAACCAAATTTATAATTACAGGCAAGTGATAACTGCTACCCAGAGGATAATCATAAACAGACCAATCACATGAAAGTGCCAAAGATGGAGAAACTAAAGTTAAATCAAGAGCATTAGCTCGCCAAGATGAAGAACCAATTGTAGTGGGACTGCCATTATTCAAAAGAACAAGATCATTTTCATCAATAACATCTAAAACATCCTTACCTCGAGGCAGGGTGTCGACACATCCCCAAGACATGTGATGAGCATTAAAATCGCCTCCAAATATCATAGGTTTAGGAATGGACTTAAGCAAAACGTCTAGATTATTTTTATTAAATGGTGGATTTGTATTAGATGGACTGTAAAACTAACGACACTTAATTCATTGTTATTAATTTTGATTTTCACACAAACATTTTGTAAAGAACTATCAAAATGAGTTGTAATTTGAGAATGTGTTATAATATTATGAATTAAAATTGCAACACCATTGTGGTTGTTCCCACAATCATTTCTAATAATATTGTACCCTTTGATAGAAAAAATTGATGTGGTTTCAACCATGTTTCAGAGATTATGGCAATATGTATGTTGTTATCATATAAAAATTTTGTTAAAACTAGCCTATTACTAATTAAACTTTGAGCATTCCATTGCACTATATGTAATGTATCCATAAAAAGGTTAAGGTGTTTTTCTTAAAAGTGTTATCTAAAATTTCTCTAATGCTTTTAGAATTTTTGGCACATCAGGTTTTGAACATATTTCAAGCATTGCTTCAACTAATAAATTCATAAATTTGTCAGATTTAATTAAATTGGATATTTGAGTATCAATGTATTTTGAATTTAGCTGTGGAAATTGAGCTGCACTAAAAGATCAGAATATCTTGCATTTTTGCTTTTATTTTGTTTTCTTCTAGTTTTTGTTTTTAAGTGGACATGTGGTAGAAATTGCAATATGGTCACCGCCACAGTTAGCACATTGAGTTTTGGACTTGTCACATTGTTTAAAATTATGGTTGCCTGAGCAAATTGAGCAAGTTTCATTGTTTTTACAAAATTTAGCAATGTGGTTGAATTTCATGCACTTCAGGCACTGTTTAACAGGAGGAACATAAACTCCTACCTCATGTCTCCAGTGGTCTAAAGTAACATACTCGGGGAGCTGCGTTGAAGCAAATGTAACAGCAACTGTCTGTGTTGAAGAAAGGAAACGACACCTTGAGCGTCTTTTACCCGTCGCATGAAACGTCTCACACTAATAACTTTTTTACTAGAAGCAATAAGCTGAAAGATTTTTTTATTGGAATAATCGCAAGGTACAGATGTGAGAACCCCAGTGGCTTCTGTTTCGGCAGCCGGTATTGAACCAACCATCCTCAATTCGTTTAGGAGCTTTTCGTTCTTAAGAAAAACATTAGCGTTGTTAGGGAGGTCGAAAGTTATACCAATTTTGAATGCATTAATTGACCTCAGATGCATTACACCTGAAACACAATGTTTTCTGATGCCATTAGATATGGCCAACCTATCCTTATCTGTAATTTTAGTGTTATCTTCTTCGCGATTGAGGAAGACAATAAAATCTTTCTTCTGCGAGTTTTCGTCATAAAATCTGTTATAATTTCCTGCTTTATAAGGTGTGTACTTATCCTTTTCTCTTTTCTTCGCTAGTGGACGATCATTATTTTCAGCATCAGAATATGAAGTCGTCGATGATGATGAAGAAGGTAAGTCCTGATCTATTCCTTCTGTAAGAGACTCACCCGTAACTCGCGATCGTTTACGGCCGCTACGCCCCGTGCGCTTCCCCATTATGGGGAAACGCACTAACGTAATATGTACAAAACTAACACTATATAGACTATTTTACATAAGAAATATACAAAGAAATGTACAAATCTAGAATTTAAAACTAATTTACAAAATTTAATTTCAAAAGCGCGCCTATTCTTTTTAACGTTCCCGCCAAAAAAAAACCCCCACGGCTTGTATATCTTCTGCCTATCTGTGGGCAGTGGGCAGGGCAAAACCTCGGGCCCCAAGCATAAACGAAACGGCGAAACGGGACCGAAAGATTTATAAGTGGTTAATTATTCCATACACATATAATTTCATTAAGTTATAGCGTAAAAGCGAAGTGGTCCAAATATTTGAATTAAGTATGGCTGGTCCGATGGAAAGAATTACAGTTCTTGACGATATTGAAAAGGATATTATTACGTGTTTACAGTGTGCAGGTAATCCTTGATACAATAGTACTGTAACATGATTTACATGACTTCACGAAAATCTGTCGAGTCGAGAAACTAGCCTATTTCGTCCAAGCTAAAAAAGAAACACTTGGTTTGTGAATAAATTGTTTGTCATTGAGTGACTGTTTCAAATTATGAAGTAGAAGTAAATGTTCATTAACTGTTTTCTGCACTTTACAGCTCAAGCTCTACTCGAGTTAGGCAAAGAGAAATCCAGTCAAAAGCAAGCAGAGACCAACACATCTCAATTTCTGAGAACCCTCAGCCAGGTTGAGAGCAAGCTGAGTGATCAAATTAACTATTTGACGCAAGTCTCTACTGGACAACCTCACGAGGGCTCGGGCTACGCATCACAGAAAGTGCTGCAGATGGCATGGCACCGGCTGGAGCATGTACGCTCATGGGTGAATGAGTTGGACCGTCTGAAAGCTTCCCATTTAGCAGCCACTACTACTAGGAGTATAACTAGCAATGGCCCAAATGGAAATATGACTAACTCTGGAACAAGCACATGATTACAGTGTTACAATAT
This sequence comes from Grapholita molesta, assembly GCA_022674325.2. NCBI lineage: Eukaryota > Metazoa > Arthropoda > Insecta > Lepidoptera > Tortricidae > Grapholita > Grapholita molesta. The sequence goes on along the minus strand of CP053124.2, from coordinate 11,114,717 downwards.
TTTTCAGTGAAACAATTCTCTCATCATTATGATTTTATGATAGAGGATAGTGTTTTACTACTGAAAGGACTATGTAGATAAGGTTAATTGAACATTTACTGGTGTAGACATAGACATGATTGCATTAGTTACTGTGTTAAATTATGTATATTATAAAATACTATTGTAAAATTTTACTAGAATGAAGTCAGCTAAATAAGAAGTTTTTTGTTCAAAGATACTACTTACATTGTCATTTGCCAAGAATTGAATAGCTTTTGAAAACAACAATAGGTTAACTACATTTACCTATTTTTAGATGTTTATTCTAACAAAGAAAGTACTTCATAAAATGAATAAGCACTTGCAAAATGTGTCCCTGTCTGTCATGAACCAAAGTTATACAATGTTGATAATGAATTCATATTGCACAACAATACAAAAAATTAAAAAGCAATATCTATCACAGCTTTGGGTCTTTTACTCAAGACCTTAGCTGATTGTAGATATCATCTGAGAACTCAGAATATATTAAAATTGGTTTGTGTTGGACCCATAGTATGGATGTATTTCCTGATATCTGCCTTTGATGACAGCTACCAGATTCAATGGCATTATGATAACTGCCCCAACTTTAATTACGTAACAATGATTAAAAAAATAATAATAAAGGACTTCATTTTTTTACATTTTCCCTTGGTAGGCAGATATTTAAAATAAATTCCTCATTTTGTGGCCTTTTTGATAAAGTTCAAGTGCGAGTTGATCTATTTTTAACACAATCAATAGGCAGCAAAAATATTTTCAATGATAGTGGGAGTGTACAGAAAAAAGTGAACCCAACTTGAAGAAAAGTTAAATTATCCTCATTTTTACTTAACAAGTGCACTTTTCTCTGAAAACTCCTTAGTATATTTTTTCAAAATCTTTGAATGTCAATCTTTGTTAATGAAAGTTGCCCAAAACTGCTTTCAAGGGACCTAGTAGCTGCCCTGACTTGACCCATTACAAAATCAACTACATCATACATATATTGTTTACCTATGTAAATAAAAACTTGGTTATAGTTAGAACTTTAATTTACAAATAATATTGTGCATAGTCCGAACGAAACAAAGTCAAACAATATACAAAGTTGAAGAGTGAGAGATAGAGAAGAGTAAAAATACACATTTTAGGTAAAGGACTAGAAATGTATGCTGCTGATGGTAAGAAATGGGAGTTTCCTACATTTTCGCATTGGTATATAATATAGTGTCATATGAAGGTCTTCCCTTAAAATTGTAGTGTGCCGGTCATCCACGTTGACCTTACCTACTTATCACCCCATTTTATATTGTTAGTTTAAGGGAAAAACATTTGTAAGCTTTTGTTATCATATGACTTGATAGCATTGTAAAATTTTATTTAAATTGATGTTATATGATAGCATTGTAAAATTAATTAATATTGTATATTATTCTCCTGGAGAGTGATGATTTTTTTGTTTACCTTTGGACACTAAAATCAAATTGATAACTTAAAAACTTCTTAAGAAATCTCATTCCTCAGTTAGAGATTTGACCCTGATAGTTAAAACATTGTATTTATTTTATTAGGGTTCAACTAGGTACCCATTTAGTAGTACACGATTATAACTGTGAAATAAGTATTCCCCTGGGAAATAGGTCTAGTGATACATTGTCATTTTGTGTCTATTGTAGAAACAAATTAATAACTAGCGAAAATATTCTGATTGTACTATTCGATATTTTATAAAAATTGCTATTCGATTTCATTAGGCGTTTTGTTAATACCCACTTAATACCTGATTCCCTAAATATTACAATTATATAAGTAAGTATATACTAATATGATATATGTGAACGAGAGTGCTATACATCAAGTGACTTCGAGAGGATTGAATCAATTTAGTTCAATTGAAGGCCATTGAAATGTCAAGTGCAATAATAATCTGTTTTATGTACGTCACTGGGATGCCAATTGCTGCTGGATCTTATCTGGAGTGATGGAATTGATACAATACCTACTTATTATTTATCAATTCATATCACGTGCACGTGCACGTTTAACTTAAAATAAAGTGCGAAGTTAAAACACCTAATCTGTATCTAGTACGTATAGGTGCCTACCTACTATAAAAACTAAATAAACTATTTCGTGCTAGAATGGGTGAAAGTAGCACTTTACATATACGTTTGCTGGTGTCGTGATGCTGAATTGGTATGACTTGTTGGACCGACACTATCTGGAATAGATGTTTTTTTTTACAATATTTTATACAAAAATCATACATAACATAACAGGCGTGCAAATGTCTTAAGGGGTACGTTGCGGGCTTTACTGCCGCTGCATTCCTTCGTACTCGGGAGTAGACGACTGACACCACTTGATATGTCTTTAGCGAATTGTGACTATATAATATTGACTAAAATGTCCTTCGGCAGTTCGACTATCGGTTACCATTTAAATAAAATATTATTAACAAATGCATAACCCTTTTTTCTACACTCTGTATGCACATGCCTTATGTATGAGGGGTAGGTATCAATTTATTCCGGCTTCTCCCACAACTCAGTTCGACGTTGTGTTGAGATGCCTAATTCGTATTTTTTCACTATACCTAATTACCTATGCAAATGTTGTGTGAAATGCAACAAGTATCGCATAGTACCTAATGGATCAATCTTATGTTCGCCCTTGACGTAAATGTACTTTTTATGTTTACTAACATATACAACTGTTTACTCCCTTGTAAAACAATGCACTTTTTTCGTTTACTAACAAATACAACTGTTCTAATTGAAAATCATTTCCTTGAAGTTATAAGTAGGTACTATTATTTAGTCTCCTAGGCCGCTAGAGGAATAAGAATAATTATGTAGGTATAATAATAAATGCATGTAAGTATTCATGAAATTTATTACAACCGAAATGTAGGTATCTATAAATCATCAGTATTAACTTCGCATCAATATCACAATAGTTGTAAGTCAGTAAAAAAAAAACTTTGTGTAAACACTCTTTCAACAAAAACAAAACATCCATTTATAAATTATTTACAGTATGCTAACATTTATATTATTTCAAGTGGCTATCAAGCCGCTTTATCAAGATATGGAATTAATCTTTGTACCTAGTGACATGGAATAAAAGAAATTAATACCTATCTACATTTAGAGGGGGCAAGATCATATAGGTGGCAGCACCTGTTCTTTTTTACACTAGAGTATAGTTAATAGAAGCAGTGCCTTTTAAATATACCACACCTCGGGAATACAAAGCAGAAGCTAATATACAGTTGGGTATACTGATACATGTAGGACACCTTTCAGCACACAAATTATCATACAATTTACATATGTATATTTGTAACCATTCCAGAACAATAAGTAATTGTACCAGGCAACCAACTTACATTCTTTTTTAAATCTGTTATGCAAATGGTGTTCTGTATTAATATATCCCTTGGTCACTTTGATATAAAAATAAAGTTTAAGCCAACAACTTCATCAGCCTGTCGATAATTCTGCACGCTTTTAGTAGTCATCTATCATTTTATACTACTGTTTAATTAAATAAATACACAATACAATACAATTGATAATAATTTAGCAAGAGGCATTTTGTAGTGTTTTCATAATTGAACTAAAGGAGGTCCCTTCACTCCTCTTTTCAGCTGCGTTGGTTAGCATTTGATTTGGTGAATTTTTCGATATCATCTAGAGACCGTTTTGCTTTGGATGATATATCATCCATAGATCTCCGTGCAGTTGATGTAATGTCATCTAGTGACTTCTTGGTCTGTGACAATAGCTCATCTGTGCTTTTGCAGGCTGTGCTAGCCAGTTCCTTTATCTCCGAGTCTATTTTTCCAATCACCCATTCAATAGCCTGTCGTCCTTTTCCTGCATTTAGTGATATTTTATTTGCCAAAAGATCTTCCATGTAGCTACTTAGTGGAACACCCTAAAAAGAAAATAATTTAATTAATGAATATCTTTTCTCATAGGTGGTCAGGAGTAGGGTTGTCAACTGAAAGCTGTTTTTCCAAATGGATCATGTATATAATTTGTACAGTCAACAACAAAAATATGTTTACACAATTGGGCTGGATTGTAATAAGGGGCAGTGTTAAAAAATAATTATTTAAATTATCACTGACATTGATAGTGCATGCAGTGTGAGGATATTAATTTTTATAATCTAAGAAAGTTAAATTAGACACATTGTCACATTTCACAAGACTAAAAATTTTTTGGCTAACAAAATAAATAAAAAATGTGTATTTAATTAATTTTAAATGTAGGTATGCCATTTTATTTCATAAATTAATATGATTAACATAGCTCAATTTTTTTATGAATTGATTATTTTATTCTGTCCCTGAACCAACAATTCACTTTGATAAAACTGAAGATACTAAAGATTATCTATTTTTATGATTATCACATACTTGGCACAATATGAGAAATTCTATAACTGTACCAACATTTCCTGGCTATCTATAAGAACTTACATGTCACTATATAGCATGCCTTTAATGCATGATTAGTGAATTCAAACAAAGCTATAGTTTTAAAACTACCCTCAGAATTTCACAAGAGGTACTTACTTGGTTTTACAATAAATATATTTTTTATATATTTATTGTAAAACTTTTTCTGTACTATAGGTAGTTAGTGTTCGTAAATTAAGGCTAATAAATAACTTACTTGGACTGTGACCACAGCCTCCTGTGTGAGGAGAGTCTTTGAGGCATCAGATGGATGTGGGGTGTATCTCACGGTTTCATCCACAGCTATGTAATGGCAGAATGTTAAATTTCTCGTCTTAAGAGTCATTTGCCTCTGATTAGGATTGACTTCAGATTGTTCACTAGCATAGCATATTTTAGCCGTCCCGATGATCTAAAAGAAAAATTGGGTTAATTTTACTTTACCTTACTTTTTACCTAGGTTTTATAAGGAAAATAAGTTCCTTGATATTTAAAGACACAAAGAATAAGTCTTCTATATTAAGGTGACAATGGCAGTTAAAAACAGACTACAACATTTTGTTTTAGTCAAGTAGTGCACAAGAAACAGATAACAACAATATAATTAAATTAATTAAAAAGGAATTAAGAGGTACCTTATATCAATAAAGTAATTTTAATATTATATTTTCAAAATAGATTACCGCTTGCGCCCATCGGGGAAAAAACCATTTGGAGCTGACAAGTCTGTGAGTGTGTAGTACTCCATTAACCACTCTCCTTTCTACCACATCCGTTCCTATGACGGCTGGATTCATAGGATTGGGATATTTGCGCCATGCTGCTTGAGCAACTGTCTCCCATGGATGGCTGTAACACAATTTTTAAATACATAAATAATAATGAAACAAGATAATGGAAAAATGACAGATTGCGTCATAGTTACTTGAAAGTGTGTTCTGATGTCCAAATCTTCATTTTGATATTTTACTTATTCAATGCTTTGTACAATAGTTTCAAGTAGTGTTCTTCTCATGCGATTTTAGTTATTTTCCATTTCTTATCTTCTCTTACTATACTACTACACACACTGACTTGAAAGCTCTTGCGAGCGTATCGTCAGTCAAAATGGCATTTACATTTGATTTACTTGCAAAGGCAAAGGCATAAGGCATTAGGTTAGCTAACTAGTGACGTTTGATGTGAATTCGACTAATCGATAAAACTTAAACATAATTTTGATCATCGATATAATCGAACAAACTCAATATATACTGGAGCGGTACCGCGAACATCGATGTTCGTTATCTCAAACTATTTATTGTTCACAATTAATCTTACTCACAAGAATTACAATATTATACTAAATTAACTAAAAAGGGACACTTAAAACTACGTGTGTACACAAGTGTTTGGTCAAATATCTGACCCCCAGACGTTTCCCAAATCGCTCCCGTTTGGAAGGGTGCCCATGACACTGGCCACATTTCCCCTCTGGATAGCGATACTCGATGTACTTACTTGGGTTTATAAGTCAGAATGTTTTGTATTATTAATTAAGTTTTAAAATAATTAATTATATCGCAGAGTTTCATGTGTACTTCACTTTTAAAGCCTTTTATGGCTTATTTACTTATTACTCACATAAACAAAAAAAAATATATATCTTAGTGTCTAACATTCAGAGAGGCTCAGAGATGCCACAGGAGACCGAAGAGCTGGCAGCTACATCGCTCAGTATATCAGCCTTACGATTCAGCGAGGAAATGCTGCCAGCATCTTCGGTACCATGCCGCGGGGAGTTTTTTAGATTTATGTTAGTTTTAGTTGATTTTTCTGGTTAGTTTTAGTTTTAAATTATATTTTACTACGTAAAGGTACCTAACGGTACTTGTTTTTGTCAATAAAAAATGGAAAATGTTTATGTAAACATGTATATGCTCAAATATGTTTTATACCTTTATAATGTTGTCGTCTAACACCTACAATACAATACAAGACATATTAAGAAATATACTTGGATGCAAATAAAGATCGATCTATAAATCGTAACTGTTCAATTTTTTAACATTACAATTCACAATTAGTTATCCTGTATTTGATTTATACTACACCTAAGTTGCTACACCCTATCAGGGTCCATGTACATATTCATGTATTTTGGGTTGCAAATAAAAATCTCTTTCAGTAGACCAAAAAAATTGTAAACTCATCTCCCAATTTTCGCTTACGCTAATAATACGTTATAATAACCTCTATCACAACGTTTTATTCTTACGCTATTACTATTACTGATCCGGGTGGGATTAGTAAGTTAAATGCTAAGGGTGTTCTACAATAAATTACGTGGTCTCCTCACAAAGTCTCTCATAAAAGTTCTTGCCATCTCAGTTAAATACCTGAGATGATACCACCAACGTAGGAGTGTAGGCCGTGCACCCTGGAAATTTTGTTGGTAGAGCGAAGGGCATGTATCCAGGAGCATGAAATTGCTTGAAATTTCCAATGAATTCATTCATAATGTGTCGATGTAATTTTGAATCTGTGTGCACATATTTGGTGACGATAACGTGGCCGTCCACAGTAAAGTATAATAAATGCAATGCGAATAAATTAATGACAAATGTTTAAAATAAAAATTTTAATCATCGATCGAATGATCGGTAATTTTGTTTTTAACATCACTAGTATTACTACCATAGTATTGTCAATGTCAGACGATGGTATGTCTATGGTCAGGCATTATCATCTTCGTATTTTATTGTTGTTTTAGCATATTATAGACATTTCCCCTAGTGTTTTAATTCAATCTTTGTGTGTGTTATGGCTCCATCGATGGTGTCGATGATTCCGCCAACGCCCTAGTGTTTTAGCGAGTTAACTATATTGATGATTGACATTAAGCTTGTGGTATATTTTTTGTTGTGGTAACCTTATAATTGTATGTCAAACGTGAAAAGTGTCATAATTTAAACCAATCAGAACAATCATCAAGGCAAGGCAACTAAAGGAATTATCTACCTTGCTTAATACTAGCAAACCGATTGACCCATTTGTTTGACCTTTGATAAGGCTAATGTCCATGGTATTCGTCTTCAGTTACATGTCCGGTCATTTTCAATTTATTTAGCACTAATGAAACCAGTATGCCAACGTAATGCAACTGAGTATTTTGTTGTCAGTCGGACAAGATTTTGCTGGACTGTTTATCTAAATACCCGCCTTATCATTTTTAAACCGGATCTTCATAGTGACAATATAAATCGTACAACAGGTCCTTGATTTGGAGACAATACTTTTTATAAAGTTATTAGTACAGAATGGCTGCAGAATCAGAAGAAAAAGCTTTGCGTTACAGAAGAGCTCAAAGTGTTACACGGGCAGAGGAAATTACAGAGCAAGAAACTAAAGCAAGGAAATCGCAACAGGATAAACCGTAAGTCATATTTTAATAATTGTTACAATGTTATTGTAAGTTGTTTCAAGACCTTATGATTAGTTGTTTACCTTCCTTTTGTTTATCTTCAACATTTGTATTAATCTATTGGCATAGGTATTTAAAAAGTAGTGTATGTAACTTTCAATCACTGTATCTACATTAGTTTAAATGAAAGTAATCAGCGATATACTATGTAAAGTTTATTTAATGTAAATTACATTTTTTCAGAATTCATAAGCCAAGAGATTCCCTGTTCTCATGGAGTTCAGGGTTCAAGAATTTTACGGGCCTAGTGAACTGGGGATTCCTCATGCTTACCATTGGGGGCCTGCGTTTGTGCCTTGAAAATTTCCTGAAGTAAGTAGACTAGTAATATTAATGATTGGGATTTTACTTTTGTCATACAAATTTATTATACATATAAAGATATTAAATTATAAATTAAAATGGTTAGGAAAGGTGACAAAAACCATTGTTAATTTTTAATCACTTTTTAAAAATTCAATATATTGAATACCCCATGTTACCTCATTCATATTGTGGATACATAAAACTAAAATAAGATAAATACATAAATAAGATAAATGAAATAGTGTCCCAATATTAGCATCTTAGTAGAATGTGCAGAAGTTGATGTTGGTCAAGGGTATAAGCACATTATTAATAAATAACAGTACTCCTTGAAATTTGCTACAAATCCACCCAACAAATAATATTCTTGGCATGTACAGTTATTGTTTTGTAATTACAGGATTTGAAAGACAACAAAAATTCATTTTTATTTTTTCAGAAATGAAAATGTAGAGAAATATTTGTTCAACAACATACAAAATTAAAAAATTCAGCCTCTATAAAATCATGTATTAATCACATGCTTATTATACTGTTGCCCGACATCAACTTCTGCACATTCTACTAAGATGGTACTAATGGGACACTTTTGCACTTAAGTGTTTGTACTGTCACCAATCTATCAGCCATCAGTCTGCTGCTATTGTGTTTTCTTTTTACATAACCTATATATATAAATTTCTATATTATTTTAAGGCACTTGCTATGAAAAATTAGGTTCGATACTTGTGTAAAAACTTCTTTAAGACTGGGGTGATTGTCACCCTCGTTGAAAAAAAAATTTTTAGGCTTTCTGATTGAGTTAAAAGTTTTTAAAATTTAATTTTCAGGTATGGATTTCGTGTAAACCCTATAGAATGGTTTATAATTCTCACTGGCCGCAATGAGGGTGCCCAAAATGAGTTCCCATCAGTAGTATTAATAATTTGTAAGTAAAAAAAAAAACTTTGCTTTAGTTATGTTACTCTGAGAAAATATGTCTGCAGTCAAATATGGACAACTTGTGGATTATATGCAATAATAGACATGTTTCCTGAAAATCTCAAATATGAAAGCCAAGCACTTATTTTTTTTATATTTGAGTGGATGGAGGCGTTATTTCAAAGACTGATTTTTCCACTTTTGGATTAGCTAGCAGGTGGTCTTGTATGTTAGTAGTCAAAACAGGAGTCAGTTTTTAATGGTGTATTTAATTTTATTTTACAGTCTCAGTGGTACTTGTTGTTGCAAGTCTGCTGATAGAGAAGGCTATAGCGGTGGTATGTATGATTTTATTGCTGTTGTTGTGTTTTCATAAAATATTTCTTTGTTACTAAATAATTAATTGTTATAGGATATAATATCTGGAAAATTTGGAAGTATCCTACAGGCAAGCAACTTAATCACCTTGGTGACTTTACCTGTGGCTGTTTTACAATTCAAGGGGCAAGAATTCAGTGTTGGTAAATATTTCCATTAATTACTTCCTTTTTAGTTTGTATATATATCTTAAACAATTTTATGTTAATTACATTAATTTAATGTTTCAGTGGGCACAACAACAGTGTGTTTTATATATTTAATATTGTTTCTGAAATTATGGAGCTATGCGCAAACAAATCATTGGGTTCGGAAAGGGGCAAATGGCAAGTTTTCCAAGAATACTTTGCGGCGCCAGAGTTTATCAGCTCCAAATTATAGTGAGTTTTTAGTCATCAATTATTTTACTTAGTTTATTAGTACCAAAACTTGAGTACTTGAATGAGTGGTGATGAACATGAGTATCAGTAGAACATAATGGGTGAACTTTAAATTGTACTACATAATATGTTTTCTGTATCTGTAAACAACTACTAATTGAATGGTCCAAGAGGCATTAAAATCGGATATGTTTTTTTTCTAAATGTAGTTTCAGAATAAATGTAATAACTTCTTTGTAATGGTTCTGTCATTATAAAAATAATGTAAGTTCTCGCACAAAATACGGAATTTATTATTTAAGCCAAGCCGCCAAGCATTCAATTCATCAATTGTATGTACTACCAGATTATTTAAATGACACAGTTCAAGTAAGAAAGCATATCAAATAATAATATGTTTTCTTGTGGGACTACGCATAATTATGTACTTTAAGATTTGAAGTAACACGTTTTTGAAAAAAATGAGTCCCGCCGAGTGTCTTGTCGGTAATAATCTTCTCGGGTCAGAGGTGAAAGGTTCGAACCGGTGGTAGAATTTTTTTGAAGTTCATAAATGCATTGTAATGTACTTAAATTATCATTATCGTTTGTTGACCTAAATATCTCGAGAAATCAATTTATCCTGAAATAACATTATACGAAAGTAAATTATATCACTACAAATTAAATAAAAATACAATTAGTAGTTCTTTAAAGAGCCAGAAAAAGATATTAAGGCCCACTTGCACCACTCAGGGTTAGCCAATTAACCCGAGGTTAACTTGTGAAATCCATACATTTTTGACAGTAACTCTGGGGTTACCGGTTAACTCTGAGTGGCGCAAGTGGGCCTAAGTATCACCATTTAACAGTCACTCTGTATAACAAGGTACCAGGTCAAATTGGCAGATATGAATGTAAGGCTGATATCAAATCATTTTGCTAACCATACCAAATGCATGAATACGCAGTCTCAACTTACCTAATACGAGTATATCAACTCCTATGATGATGATCCCTATGCAAGTGAATCCCCATATAGCCATATAATACGTTAATGAAGTTATCATCTGAATGATTACAGGGATACGATACATCTCGATGTACAGTCACCATCAAATATATCGGAGCTGTGGAGGTGGTCACAAATATCGGCACATGCACTTTATGACAATAGAGGCGTTGTTCCGATATTTGTGACCACCTCCACAGCTCCAATATATTTTATGGCGGTTGTACAGGCTCTTTAGGCTTATTTGCATTTTGTATTTTATATGTTAAACATAGTACGTTACGTGTGCAAGTTTAAACTTGCATATATACTTGTAATCATGAAGACTTAGTAGTTTAAGATCTGTTCATTACATTTCCAGATGAACTCGTAAACGCGGAACAAGATCGTAAGTCGATTGTTGGAGTCTGATTGTTATGCACTGTATATAGTTAATTTGCACATCCTTTTGTTTCTATGTTGTACGCTTCTTGCACTCCTTTATTCTGCTTTAATACTCTTTGCAAATAATAAAGTGACGAATAACTCTTATCGCATTGTTTATTAGGTGCTATTAGGGTTGTGGATATGTACCTACCTACCTACTTGTATAGATATATGGCTCATTAAAATTGTAGCGTTCTTTCGCCTTGCGTGCGGCCGACGTAGAGATTAGTTTTACTAAGAATGAAATCTACATCGATTACCTGATAACGGTTTCATGTTTTACAATCTTCTTTATCCTGTTATTCACTGAAGTAGTTAAAAATAGATATGTCGTTAGTTACTAATTATTATTTATTTCTTCACTAATTTGCAACCTGATTATCCATAAAATTCTCTCAAAACTACTTTAGTTAAATTATGTTTTGTTCTTCTCTGTTAACTTGACTAGTGTGTTTGTAAGATATAGATAACAGTCGAAATATAAATTAACTTCAGTAGGTTTGAGAGACATATAATATACCACATATATAGATTTGGATATTCGGGTAAGTAGTAGTAGCATGTACCTTGTTAGATTTGGTGAAATGAATACCTACGCACAGTGAAGTACGCGTCATCATAGCTGAATGAGTCATATAGATTGATTAACGGCCAATACTTAACGGCCTATGTGATTAGGTACAATTTGTTTTTGTGGAATAGTGTAAGAGAGAGAGAGCGTTCTATGTTGTTATTTCATAGAATCAAACAATGCCTAAAGAAGAGATGTAAACCTACTTGATCTGTATGACCCGTAATCGGTATATGAAAACTGGTCGGAACCCGGTTTCATTCGGCAGATGGAATTGACAAAACTATAAGGGTTCCGTTTTGCCATTTTGGTTACGAATCGTAAAAAGCATTACAAAGGTGCCAAGACATTGCCTAAAGGTTGATAAAAACGATACTTATTCTGGTTCCAGTTGTAACCTGTGTGTACTGTCATGCCAGAATTCCGTAGTTATTTTTTATCGCGTGTAGGACATATTATGGAAATAGTTTCATCAGCATCACGTACCTGTTTAGGCTAATAAGAGTAACACGGTCAATATGTAAGTACATGTATTGTAGACACGGGGATACAAAATCCTTTATGTTTGTGGAACTGAAGAAATTAGTTCATATAATATAGTTAGTCACTTATTATATTTCCCCATTATTCAACCGCGTGTAGATTGTTCTGAGCAGATTGTAGTAATTGATTTTTTTTCACTTAGGAGCGTTTGCAAACTATACGATGATTGAAAATAAAGGATATCCACTATCTGGGCCAGACTCGAACTCGCGCCTCTGAGATACAAGCCTGTCACTCCGCCAATTACTCGTAAACTACCGAAACTCGCTCAAGGCAGTGAATTTTGCCATATTTTCTAAGCAGGCCTGTAGGAAAAGCATTTGTGATCGCTTGGTGTGGAGTTTTTGCATTTTGGTTTGTGGTCGCTTAACTATGTATCTATACCTACTTACGTATCCGTCTAGTGATTTAATAGCATGTGCTAACATGTAAGTAATGTCCAACAGAAACCATCGAAGAAGAGAAAGGCGACGCGTTCGCGGTCGCCGGGCTGGTGAGGTACCCCGACAACCTGAACCTCAAAGACTTGTTTTACTTCCTGCTCGCACCCACCCTGTGTTACGAGTTAAATTTCCCTCGCACTACACGGTTAGTCAGACATTCATTCATTATACATTTCAGACTAAAATCTTTCAGAAACTCTGACTTTGAGCTTTCAGAATTAAAGTTCAAAGTCGCTTAACGAGCTATGGACCGAAATAGCCCACCGGATTAGTAAGTTGAAATGGCAATGAGCACCACATTGTAGTCAATGCAGATGGCCGATGGGGTCGGAAAGTGCTCGGGTGGATACCACGGACTAGCTAGCGCAGCGTAGGACGTCCATCCACAAGATGGACAGATGACCTTATAAAGTTCGTCGGCAGACGCTGGATGCAGGTCGCTTCCAACCGATGAATATGAAGGTCCAGGGGGAGGCCTATGTTCAGCAGTGGACGTCTTATCGCTGAGATGATGATGATGATGATGACTAATCATACTTTTTTATAACTACATTTGAAGTTGGTTTGTTAACATCAAAGCTGGTTTGTTAGTTTTACTCTTAATTGTAGATTGTAGTCTTAGCCAATTTATTATTGAATGAAAATCTGTGTTTCTTTAAAATAATGGTGTAGGTACCTAATACCTACTTAAATGTAAGTTAAAGTAGAATTAATACAAAGTACCTGTACTCTTCTCTTTGGAGTAATACTAGTCTAGGATAAGAACAGTAAGATTCCTTTTATCTATTCTATAATTACTCTGCGTGAATCTATTTGACAAAACAATAATAAGAATAGTAGGTATCAATGTCAATGTACCTACATCTGATTTGTACCTAAATACCTGAACAAGGATCATAGAAATAATGGATTGCAATGTCTACATAAAATCGCGTCCCCTCATTCTGGCAAACGCACTAGCGCACTATTAACGGCATATCAGTTCTATACTAGGTCTATGTAGGTAGATATCTCGCTGTCAAAATTACTCGAGACGAGTCCGTAGATGGCGCTGCGCCTCCGTAGTACCGACTAATGGCCAGAATATTGAAAGAACGCGACTAAGACTGGCAATCCATTATTCCTATGATCCTTGTACCTGATGTAACAAGTTTTCTATAAAAGGTGTTCAGCATGTAAGGCACCGCTGTACTGGGGCCATTTGAGGCAAGTTCAATGTCGATCGATATTGATATCCTTAAGTGGCTTGTAATCGTACCCTTAGTACTTTGGTAGAAATTCGATATACCTGCTTACTGTTGTGCAACGCAAAAATAATTCTCATAGTTACGTCACCGATCCGCGTGTCATTTGTCTAATGTTTTATTTTGTAAATTGTGAAGTACCTATCTCTGTAGATTAATTATTAAATATGTAAAAGCAGTAAAAACGAAAAATAATGTATTGAAATCACAGACCGAACGACAAGATACGTGGTATTATTTTTCTTTTGGATTACGTTTCTACAACCGATTGGCGTCTTGACTAGGCTCCTGTAACATATTATAATTATGCATTCTTTTTACGCCCATAAGTAAACTTACTAGTAAAATACTCAGGTACTGGAGTTTAGGTATGCACTTACCTGGTGACACCTTGTGCAATGTTTGTTCATGATTGAACTCTGAACCATGATACAGTGGTTTGCTCGAATTCTTGTGGTTTGATGAATCATTGTCATGAGTAGCACCTTTGATAAATTAATTCATCTAATTATGTAGGTACTCGTTCACGGTCGACATGCATATTCAATTAAAGCAATTTTTAACCTTTCGAGACGGCAAAGCTACACTATCGTATTTTGTTAAGGGAAGTTGAACTTTACGGAATCCCCCATAGGTCCCTATTGCATTAACAAAGCTGACATCCGTGGCCGATTGCCGATCCATGGCATGGCTTTCCGATGTCAGCCACAGCCATCTTTGGCAGTCAAAAGTAATTTTAGAACTTTAGGCTTTGCCTTGAAAGCCGGACAAAATCGATGATGTTGATGTTGTAGCTTGTTTATGCAGTTTTCTGTAATATAATTCCAGAATTCGAAAGCGCTTCCTGATCAAGCGTCTCCTCGAGGTCGTGTTCGGCGTGAACATGGTGCTGGCGCTGTTCCAGCAGTGGATGATCCCGTCCGTCACCAACTCCATCGACACCTTCTCCAAGATGGACTACCTGAAGATGTTGGAGAGACTGTTGAAGCTTGCTGTAAGGAAACTCTAGAAATATCCTGATACAATATCAATGCGATGCCCTATAGCCGCCTAGAAATCAAAAACTGTCACGATTGATATTCAAAATGATGAGTTGGAATGGAAGACTTTTATATAGGTCTCTGGGCGGCCATTTGGATGCCATGTACCATTAAATGGGCTTTCACTTATTAGGTTATCGGAAATGCTCAGACCACGTTTGTCGCTTGAAAATATTGATTTATCTCTAATTGAAATAATTATAGTATAGTAGTAAACTAATTTAAACTTCCACCCGATGACCACGAACGCTGCTAAAGGGTTCGAAACGTCGGGATGAAGTTTAAATTAGTATACGCGATTTAATCCGTTTTAGTTGTTTTATTTCATGAGTAATTATCGCGGCAACCGAAGACAATATTATCTCTTCTTATAATACACTTTTATGACATATTTCCAGCTCTTTCTGTTTGCCTAGCAATAGTGCGCGTGACAACCCGTTCGTTTTTAATTAACATAGACAAATATGGGTACTTTATTACGCCGCGAGATACTGTCGTGTCGAGCATGTTTTTTTTTTTTTTTTTTTTTTTTTGACATAGGCGGCAAACGAGCAGACGGATTGCCTGGTGTTAAGCAATTACCGTCGCCCATGGGCACCCTCAACACCAGGGGAGTCACAAGCGTCGCCGGCTTTTAAGGGGGGTTGGAGCTCTGGGAACCTTACCATCAGGAACACAACACTACATACCTGAAAGGTAGCAGTGCTGTTACGGCTGTGGTCTTCTGTAAGGAGGAGGTACTTCCCCAGTTGGGCCGCCCCAGATTCAAGCGCGACGGTGAAAGCTGTGCCCTACCTCTCATTGTTGGACGTAGTTTAAGGACATACCCGGGTCCAAAAATGTGCTAGGCCTACACGTGCTTTCATGATGACTATATAACACATCAGGCAAACTAGATATTGAAAACTAATCGCATGGTTTCCTAATTACAGGTACCAAATCATCTTATGTGGCTGTGTTTCTTCTACCTCACTTTCCATTCGTTCCTCAACCTGATGGGGGAGCTGCTGCACTTCGCCGACCGCCACTTCTACGGCGACTGGTGGAACGCGAACAACATCGGCACGTTCTGGCGCACGTGGAACCTGCCCGTGCACAAGTGGGCCGTGCGCCACGTGTACATCCCTGTCACCGAGATGGGGTACAGCAAGACCACCGCAAGCGCCGCCGTGTTCCTTATCTCGGCGTTCTTCCACGAGTATTTGGTCAGTTTATTTTTTTTATAAAACGGGTTACTCACGTAATTTTAAGGTCGAATAACGCTCGACATATGTTTCGGTCCAATTCGAAGAGCCGCCGCCAGCGACGGTGCGGCACGGAGCTCATGAATATGGTTCACGAATTGGACCAAAACATATGTCGAGTGTTATTCGACCTTAAAATACGTGAGTGACCCGTTATATATACATATTTTAGTATGTCTGAGTCTCACGGGAGTTTTCTATTAAAAGTTATAATGTTCTAATTATAACGCCTACAGTTAATGCTGTTGGTGATATGCAAATTGGGTTCTACATAAATGGGCCATGCGACATGTGTATATAATTTGCACTGGCATGCACCAAGACCACCTCCGATATCACTATCCTTGTCTCGGAATTTTCTACGAATATGTGATCAATATTATATAACATAAGGTTGCGAAAATAACTATTTGTTCACAAATGACAGAGGCTGCCCTTAGAGGCGTTATATTTTTTATAATGTAAAGCCACGTCCATGTTTAGTCCTTGTGTTGTCTGCCATGCAGATTCGGAAGTACTTGGAAAATACTTGTATTTAAGACGAGTTAGCGACTTAAGGCGACTTATTTATGTATTATACCGTCATCTCGTATGTATGTATAACTCTAACATTCTTGACGATCTGTGATATTCATTCAAATTTTCTGTTTGAAGGTAAGCGTCCCCCTACAGATGTACCGCGTGTGGGCCTTCCTAGGCATGATGGCGCAGCCCCCCCTGTCGGTGATCTCCCGCTTCGCGGAGCTGCGCTTCGGGCCGCGCTGGGGCAACATCATCGTGTGGAGCTCCATCATCCTGGGGCAGCCGCTGGCCATCATGATGTACTACCACGATTACGCGCTCCAGCACTTTAAAGCGCAAGAACAGTGAATATATCACAAATCGAAACATTTTCTGAACTATTCTGTTACCTAGAGGATGAAAATGATTGCAGTCCTAATATTTCCGGAACAGAGGTAATAGTTTTAGTAAGTCATAAAGAGTAAGCAATTTTAGGGTTTGTTAGTACGTAATAAAATATATTTTTTAATTATCATTTTCTGCAATCAGGTTCTAATAATTGCTCTAAAAACCCTTGCATCCAATAATTAAATGAAAATATCGTTTAAAATAATGCAACAATAATTAAAAATTGTACATAGTATATATCTTTTAGTTCCCTTTAATTTCGTTATTTAAAGGAATTTATTTGAAAAAATTTACCAAAATGTTTTGAGAGATTTTTGTACCAAACTTGGTGCCAAATAATAATAAATTTGTGTGTTTTTATACATATAACAAATAATAATACTTATATTTACGATAGGAACACGTAGAAGTGCCATTCTTGGGTATGTTATACTTATTTATAGATGATTTTATGTGGGATTATGGGGTTAGGTGGTGGGCACTGGGTACTAGCTTTATTAAATAGACGCTAGTTATGATACTTGTTAGGTATATCGAGGCATTTTGGTGTAAATTTATAAGACTGAGTCTACACACCGCGTTTTGTGCCTTATTTAATTATACACGCGCTTGTGATAATATATGCAATTTCTTATATAGAATTTCATGACAATATTTTATATGTTGATATGTCAATGTGGTATTTATTTATATTTTTTATAAATGGTACATTATTTTGTATATGCGAATTTGAACTAAATAATTTACTTGAGATTATTATTATGTAGAATAAGTAAAACGTGTAATTTTCTGAATCACAATATTCCTACACCAGATGTTCGTTGTTTTGTATTGCATTTATTTATATATTTTTTATTGAATCACGTATATTTTTACTCTATTACCATATTTTCCTGATTATGATTAGGATAATCAAATCGTTGTGTTATTTATTGTATTAAATTTCTACTTACTAAGTAAGAAACATATTTTTATCTTTTGATTATATAGATTAAAAATTAACAAAACAAGAAAGATAAGCTGTCTAATATAATATGAAAGATAATATGTCTGAATGCTTGGAAACAATTTGCATGTACTAATGCATATCCTAATGAAGTGAAATGTTTTATATGGTATAATGTACGGTCGAGGTCAGAGATATCGTTACGGCCAAAGTGCTAAAATATGTGTACAATCACTTTATTGTCTTAATACTGTACATGTTATTAAAGCATGTATAGCGGCACATATATTCGGGGTTAATAGAAAACTAAAATAATGTAAACAAACTCATTTACCTTCATAGCTTAGCAATCACGCAATTTTAAAAAACAAACATGGTTTCATTTTTATTGTATACCTACACATATATTTACTATTTACGTTCTTCTTTTGTTCAAATATGTGATAAGATAATTCAGTGCAATCGAACTTCTATATTATTTTTTTGGCGTGTCAAATGTTTTTTACCAGTTGTCAGTTAGCCATATTTGTTTACGTTAATTCATTACTGACCCCGATTATACATAGGTTATACATGTATAGCAGGATTGGTGCGTGAATAGCGAGAAGCGATTTACAGGTATACACAATTCCCGTATCGATAAATCGGATCTCGACTGTACTAAGTAATACGTACTGTATATGTATAACTTTGTTATGAGAAAAGATTATAATATATAATATTTTTAACTAAAACAGTGTTTCAGTTCAATAATTAGCGCCTTTAATTTGTATTCTTATTCGACCTGACCTGGCGACATGGTCTGATTCTCATGTTCTCAATGTCGAAGCGAGGGACTATTACCGTTTCAGGTTTTTCTTTGAGTTTTCTTTTCTAACGGGTCTAACTCGTTACTAGTCGTTCCCTACTTATGGAACCGTTTGAGCAAGCGTTGTTAAGGGAAAATTAAACAGACTAATGTTCAAGTCAGGCTGAACAAGGCTGAATTGGCGCTACAAATACAGATACGGCGCTGTTTTTACCCTTTGGGTACGGAACCGTACAAACATTATATGGCCGAGGTATAAACATATCGATACGTAATAGTTATTTGTTAGACAAGGGTGCAAAATTGTATTTTTACTGCGAGTGTGGGATTGAAACTCAAGCAAGCGAATGGATTCTATAGTTTAACCACGAGTAAAGCGACTGGTTTTAAAATAGAATCCTGAGCGTAGCGAGTGTTTCAATACACGAGAAGTAAATTACAATTGCACCCGTGTGTAACACAAAACTTTTCCCCTCACTACAGCGAGGAAAGTGAAACATACAAAAATAGTAGTTTATGTATCTGTGCATAATGAAGGGCATTACAACAAGAGTGTGGGTTTATGAAACGAGCCGAAGGCGAGTTTCATAATAATATCACACGAGTGTTGTAATGCCTAATTATGTATAGATGCATACACTACTTTATCTACACACATATCATAAGTGTTTTAAGATGGGTTCAGGAACCGTAGGGACATGACCTGCATTATTACTAGTGTTACTTGAAACATCAAAAAGTCAACGAACAAAACAAATGACAGCTTGGAATGGCGGCGTTGCGTATTTCGTATCTCAGTCAAATATTTTTAATACCATAGACAAGCGAATTAACTCCCTATTCTATTGTCACTAGAGTTCAAATGTCGTTCGATTTATAATAATAAAAACATAACGAATTGCCGTCTCGTATCAATGACTGTTTTAATATCTATAGATACTAGAATAGAAACCCCACTTGAATTTGACAGCTGTTCCAAATTTAAATTCATAACCTACTGATTTCAGTAGGTAATGTTAACATTACCTACTGAAATCTTTCTGATGGTTGGTAATGCTGGTCATTGCCTACGGTTTCTGGACGCATTTTAGAGCACTTATGACATGTACGTAGATAAAAACTTTTTTTCTTTGCGTTTAGATACATTCAACATTTTTACAAAAGGTGCCTTTAGCTTGGTTAGCTTGTGGTGGCCAGTACGATTTTTGAATGTTCTACTTCGATTTTCAACTCGGTGCGTTAGCGAGGCTCGCCCGCGCCCGCCCCCGCCGCGGGGACAAGTGAGCTGTACTTCGCGAATTTAGACTTTAAACCACAGCAATAAGAGCTATGAGAAGTCAACTTACTTTAATCACTAGTGGTTAAAATGCGTTTTTACCCTCTCGTATTAAAGGATAAACAAGCGCTTTACGAGCTAGTGAGGGGAAAATATCTTTGACATTCCATAGTAACATTTACCGTTGGGGGTAGATAACGGTTGGCGTTCTATTGGGAGATGGTGGTGGGCTTTTTACCAACAAAGTCCTAACATTGGACCAACCGCGAGGTAATAATAATAAGACTAATAATGTTGTTTTCCTTACAAACGTGATGTAGGTAAATTTTACTCGGATAAATGTTTCTTTATTTATTTATAATCAGTTGCGATTCAAATAGGAATTTCAATATTCAGTTTAAATTGCTTAACTAGCCATTGTAATATCCTAAAATAAAATAAAAAAATAAAAAATCTTGCCTTTTTAGTGAGAGTCCGGGCGTTCAATTGCTATTTGTGTATAGATGGAGTTAGAAAGTCATACGTTCACGGTTTAAGTTTCACTCTGCATTTTATTTTTTTATTTTTTTGTGCAAACTGCTTGAATAAAGAAATGTACCTACTTAATTTCGGGTTAGTCTTGCACGGACTAGAACATAAAATGAGTACATCAGCTCATAGTCCATAACTCAAAATGGCAGAAACACAAAATGACTACAACACTATTAGTCGACGGAGCTCCGCTTACGCGGAGCTCCTATTTCTGGGTGCTTTGGCCCTACGGGCCGATACAAAACGAACATAACCTAAACCTACCTATAGGACAGTAGGTTTACTTTTCCGCATCTGGTGTTTTTTCGTATGTGACTAATTGTGTTGTAGCCATTTTGTGTTTCGATCATTTTGAGTTATGGACTATGAGCCGATGTAGTCATTTTGTGTTCTGGTCCGCGTGAGACCTAAGCTTAATTTCATCATAGAAGAATAATATCATTTTCATAAACATACACGGCAATGGCTTTAAAAATATTGCTGTTTAAAATACAATGTGACGTAACATTATTCACAAACTGATCTCGGTGGGCCCACTGCCTCCATTCTTTGCCAGTCCACATTATTTTTTGTATAATTTGTTAAATAAAGGATAAAATAACTCTTTGAAATATTAGATTTCGTAAGTTCAGTTAGTTTTCTCGACAGATTGGTACCTACCTGCCCAATAGAAACTATGCATTTATTATTCGATACAGCTAAGTATGCATTAAACTTTTCATCTCATTGCATTGCCAAGTTGTAATAATGTAGGTAGGTGTATGAGCTCGTATATAGTCAGGAGCGGCACCACGAGCATCGAAGTTCGTAAATTTCGGGCATCTTTCTCTTTTACTGCAATTAAGGTGTCATGAGAGTAACAGTGACAATCTTTCGAAATCGAGGAATATCGTTGTTTGCGGTAGCGCCGCTGGTGAAATAAGCTAACACCCACTTCTTTGAGGTTACAGTACTTTCGTAAGAAAAAATACAGTATTTGTATAAACAAGTACGATATAAACAATGAGATATATTTTACTAGCGAATATAAGAACGTTCTTCTGACAATAACAAAACTGGCGCTCGCGGATGCCTTCTTCGTCATTTTTCCTCCTAGTTCCAACGGGATTACATTTACAGTACATCAGAGCGTGTGATTATAAAAGGCGTTTTAATGCTATTAGCACTGTACGAGTACAACCGTTTAAACTAGGAACCGTCTAAATGAGTCTAAAGACCATCACTACATAGGTATGTTTAGATTGAGCGTAGAACATTGTATTAAACATTGTACTAGCACGCTCAACCTCTGACTTGACTATATGACATGCGTTAGATTAGAGATCGATGACTGACTACTTATCTGATCTGATACAGTGGAGGTCGGTGGGTTCGTTAATCAGACTATAATTGATTAATTATTAAGTAATAACTGTGAATGGAACATAAGGTACTAACGCGAACAATTCTTAATACGTTGATATAGGTAGTTCCATGAGAGTTGAGGCGAATGGATTACGCACACAACCATATGAAGTACTGATTGCAAAAGAGTGAACGAATGGAATGAATGAGTAATCTCCCTATCATTACATGACATGTTGTTGTGTGAGTGACTTCAACTCTCGTGAAACTACCTATACATCTTGTCAAGACCTTTTTTTTATTTTGTAACTTTTTGATAATAATAATAGTTATAAGGGAGAAAAGTTAGTATGTACCCTCTCGTGCTAATATTACTTTATTACTATGCGTAGGTATATGTCCTTTGGCTTTGGTTTACATTGTAACTTAGGTACGCCACTCGCCTTCTTCGACTTCTTTTATACCAGTGTTGCATAAAATACTATAAATTAATTACGAATCTATACTAGGTTTAATGTGTTAAAAGTGAATTATAATAAAAAATATAGCTAACATAGTTGACATTGTTCGTTCGCCGCGAGGCACGGAGCGTCGTCCGCGGGAGCACAGAATCAATTGATGAAGAGCCGTCGATAGCGCGCGAACGTGTCTAGCCTTTGGGAAACGGATAATTTTATTTTCACAACCCCGTTTCTCATTGTTTACCTGTGGAGTTACATCAATGAAGACTTTAAAAGCGAACGTTTGCTATTTGCTACAATTTAAATAAATACTACTTAGAATATTCCTATCAAAAGTTGTTACAAAATTGGTATGGAGGGATAGTTGACTAACACGTCTGGCCCCGCAGCAAAAAAAAAATCTTCAGATTTTTCCTAATCAGAACATATGATACCGATTATGCGCTTAACGGATCCCCACTATTTATGTAACACCTTGTATATCTATACATATATGTAAGTATATTAATAATAATAGATGTACAATAGCCCAGTAGCTAATCCATCCTTTCCACCCAATAACCTAGTACATTCTAGATTACATTAAAACTCCTTATAATCCTCCTCCAAATAGTCCACACCATGGCGGGTGTTGGGGTGTTGTCTCTGTGCGCGTCCCATGATACGGACAGGGGCAACATCCGCTTAGTTTTTCATTAAATTGTCGAAGGGCCTCTGCGCGTTGGATCGATCCGGCTCCACATACGCCTACCAAATGTCCGGAGTTCTGTGTACGGAAAAGATAGACGTACCAAATGACAATTGTACCAATGAATATGTATCACATGTTTGGAAACATTTCGCACATTCCCGTTAGCTTGCAGTTTTTTGCACTTGGTTATTATTTTTATATTTGGTACATACCTACTAGTTGTCAAACTCCCTGATTATTGAGATGTTTCTCATGTTTCCCTTCCAGCAGTATCAAGCAATATAGTTTGATTAGGGAGTTACCTACTCACATATAACATAGAGAACTATAAGATTGTTTTGTCTAAAATAGAGGACGAATATCGTATTATATTTCTTACTTTTGTTAAAAAATAATACAAGTTTAGGGGAGGTTTTCGGGAGGTAAGCTAAACACTCGACTAGTGGTTAATTTTGATAAATTTATTTTCTACAGGGTCACTTATATACTAAATGATTGCATTGTATTGTAGGGTAACATATTCGCGAGATCGATCGCGTGCGTCCACCTATCACAGCTCACGAGCGAGAGGGAGATACTATACTGAGCGGCGCGTGTCTCGTGGCGTGTGCGCAGGCGCGCGCCGCGGCCGGCTACCGTATAAATACGGCTCGCGCCGAAATTCAGTAGTACGACTCACACGTTTCCATTCCGGTTACGGCAGCGGTTGAGTGAGGTCGTGCTTTCTGTGCGCTCTGGCCTAATCGTTGTCCTAACCCGAAATTCGCTCCGACTCGTCTTCTCTACGTACTTCGGCTCCCCCTCGTGGTAATTTACCCGGTAAATTACCTCAGGACAGCATCGGGTGGCAGTTAAGACTTTCTCAAGTCCCCAGCAAGACCCGCGCGTCCCGGCCCCTCTGGAAATCCACGCTCGTAGTGGTCGCACAGTGAATACTTCGGTGGAAGCTGTGTGGGCTAGACTCCCGGTGCAATACACCAGGCGGATACCCGTTAGTTAAGACTTTCTCAAGTCAGACCCGCGCGTCTCTGCCCTTTGAAAAGACCACGCTCGCAGTGGCCGTTTGTGGTGGAAACGTAACAGTGCCAAACGAAGCCACAGACGGGGTGGATACCACCACGAAGCCCGATAACCTCACACCGTCCGACTCTCTTCCCGTTGTGTAGGCACACACATTTAGAGGACTGACACGGCGGACAAGTGGACACGACACGACTCTAGGACTCGTCAATCGTCGCCAATCGTCGAATCCAATCAATCCTTCGTTAGGCTTCCCGACCGACATTAGGATGGAGGCGTTGATGGTCGAGATCGCGGGCCTGAGAGCTGACATGGCGGAGCTAAAGGCCAGTCTCGAGCGGACGAAGGCCGAGAACCTCACCCTGCGGTCTGAAAACGACCGCCTGCGTGAGGGACTCGGCAGTCGTAGCACCGAGGCTGGCTCGGGCAAACCCATGAAGCCCTCAAAGCCGACGAAATCGCCCGCGCACCCCCATGCCCCTAAGGCAAGCCCGGCAGGCACTTCGTCTGCCCCCGCCCCGGCCCCTCCGGCCATGGGACCGCCTCCGCCGCCGCCGGCGAAGGCGGCTAAACCAAGCCCTCCCTGCCCCTAAGGCCGTCGCGCCGACTAAGGCCGACTTTCTAAAGTCCCCGATAAAAGGCAGCCGCGCCTGCCCCCAGCTCATCTCCGGCCCGTAAGGCCCGTCCCGCTGCGGATTCTCGCAACCGGAAATCTCGCTCGCGCTCGCCTAGGACGAGATCCTGCGTGCGAGATGAACGAGACTGCGGGCGCTCCCGCAGCAGCACTCGCTCCCCTCGACTCACATCCTCACGGATGATGAGAATCTCGCCCTCCTTTACTCAGAGGACCCCAGACAGAGATGGACGTCGACGCCTGGGAAGTAGCCCGCAGCAGAAAGGGCAAACGTTCTCGGCCGAAGTCTCCGGCCGATTCGACACCGGTGTCGAAGACGCCCAGGATCCCCGCCGTTGCAGCACCTTCAGTGCTGGCCCTCAGGCCCCTAGTGCCGCTCGGGCAAACAACGGTGGGTCTTCGGCCCCAGCCACGGAGACCCCGCTGACCCTCCCCGCAGCACACTCGGTGCAGGCCACGGCGGCCGGTAGTGCCCCTAAGGCAAGCGGAGGGGGGCCTTCAGCACCAGGGGTCGACCATAATAGGTTCGACAGCTTGGTGCTGGTTGATGTGCATCGGTGGACCACTGTTCGGGCCATCGCCCAGCAGCGGGGCATCGAGATACATCGGGCCGACATCCAGCAGCGGCCCTATTATGGATTATCGATAACTGTCAAGGGATCCGTCGCTTACAGGTCCCTGGCTCGCCTCCTCGAGGAACTTGATGTGGCTTTTAGCCGCAGAAAGTTCCCCGAGGAGAAGGAGCACAGGGTCGTCATCCGGAACGTGCCCGTCGTCGTTTCGGAGGACGAAGTAAAGGCGGATCTGGAACGTCAGGGTGTTAGAGTTCGGGAAGTTTGCCGACTCTATCACAAGAGTAGGGGTAAGTACGATATCGTACTGATCAAAACCGACATGGACCAACGTAGGGCCATCCACGCAGTCCGTAACTGCGTGGGCATCACCGTTCGTATAGAACCCCCCAACCAGAAGAAGTACATAACGCAGTGTCACAACTGCCAACGCTACGGGCACAGCGCATTTGGGTGTAGGTGCCTCCCGCGGTGCGTGAAGTGCGCCGGCGACCATTCGTCGCGCGACTGCCCCCGCCCTAAAGGTTGTAGGGACCCGCGTGGTAGGAAGTGCGCGAACTGTTTGGAGCGTAAGCTCCCCCACGGGCATACTGCCAACTGGGGGGGGTGCCCTTGCGCTCCAAAGCGTTTGAACACGACCGAAAAGCCGAGGTCCACGCAACCAGAAGGACGCGGGCAGGGCAAGACGCCAATGGCTCCCCGGCCCACTGACGCACGGGAATTCCCAGCCCTTAAGGCAGTAGGTCTAGGTGTCCGACCTAGGTCCCCGTTGCCCTCAGCGACCGCAGCCCCCCGCCCGGCGCCTTCAGCGCCCCAGTCCCAGGGGGCACCGACAAAGGGTGTCCCCGCCAGTAAAGCAGGCCGGCCCGCCCCAGGTCCCCTCTGGCGCCACTGCGGCCATGAAACTTCTGTGCCCTGAGGGCCAGAGGAGATTCATGGCTTATATGGCAGCCGCTGAAAACAGTTTTTTCGCTTCCCTGTTAGGCAGTCCGGTCGATCTTGATCAGTATGAATAGTGCGGCCCTTAAGCTTAAACCCAGTTCGCTTACCATTTGTACTTACAATGCAAATGGCCTGAGCAGAATGAAGGATGAGGTCACAAACTTTCTGCGCGATAACTCCGTTGACATATTTCTAGTACAGGAAACATTTTATAAGCCGTTTATGAGATGTTTCCGTATCCTAACTATAGGATGGTTAGGAACGATAGGATCGACGGTAGGCCCAAAGGGGGCACTTGCGTATTCTATAAAGGTAACTTACATTGCATAAGTCTCGATCCCCCTCCCCTGACAAATATGGAAGTGTCGGTTTGCCGCATATCGATGGACGGTCATCCCCCAATATCGGTTGTGTCAGCCTACCTTTCACCACAACTCGACATTCTTCAGACTGACTTGGATAGTTTAGCGTCCTTAGGGCCTTCGGTCATCGTGGCCGGAGATTTCAACAGCAAACACGTCTCGTGGGGCTGCGTCGCGACAAACCCCAAAGGCACTAGGCTCAATCGTCTCTTGCTCGAGGGCCTCCCCTTCGATCTCCTCACTCCCTTGGAGCCGACTCATTATCCCTTCGATGTAACTTTACGACCAGACATACTCGACATGATGCTCCTAAAGAACGTAGGGCTCACCATGCGTTCTATAGAAGTATTACACGAACTCAACTCCGATCATAGGCCGGTCATCTTGCGGCTAGGGCCTCACCCGGATCACACGGCCCCTACCAGAACACTCGTGGACTGGGACAGGGTACACGAAGGTCTCCTAAAGACAGACTCCCCCCTACTTAACGCCATCCCTGACAACATTACCACAACTGAACAGACCGACCAAGCGATCGACCTATTCACCAGTCATCTCAACGCTGTAAAAAGCGAATTCTCCAGGGAGGTGTCGGCCGAGGAAATCCAACGCCGTCCCCTGCCTGCGGAATTGAGAGAGCTGGTAAATAGGAAAAATCGTGCCATCCGCACCACTTCTAACTTCCCTTCTCCCGAAAATCGTCAAATCCTGAGGGACTTGTGCAAAGAGTCCAAGCAGCGAATTGCCGAATTTCGGGCGAACTCGTTCAGTGATCTGATGGGGGAAATAAAGCCTAGTCACCAGGCGTACTGGAAACTAGCTAGATTTCTCAAATCAGATACTGTTTGGACCGTTCCCCCCTTGGATCGCCCGGATCAACCGACCCCGCGTTCGAGGACGACGAGAAGGCCGAATGCCTAGCCAGTAGTTTAGAGTCCCAGTGTTCGCCTAGCCTCCTGCCCACCGACGAAGCCCACGTCGAGAGGGTAAATTCCGAGGTGGAAAGGAGATCGCGCCTCCCAGTAACTTCACCATTTTTACCGGTGTCGGCTAAGGAAGTCAGTGATCTAGTTAGGTATCTCCGCGTAAAGAAGGCCCCAGGTGCGGACGGTGTATCCAACCGTATTCTGCGACTTCTGCCAGCGCACCTGATACTAGTTTTGGTCGGCATCTTCAATGCCGCCCTGACCAACAGTCACTTTCCAGCCGCGTGGAAATGTGCGACGGTCATAGGTATAGCGAAACCCGGGAAACCGCGACAATCGCCAGCCTCCTACAGGCCCATTAGCTTACAATTAGTTCGCTCGCGAAGCTATTTGAGCGGGTCATCCTCACCCGAATTCGCCTTTTCACGGAGGAAAATTCGATCATCACGGACGAGCAGTTCGGTTTTAGGGCTGGGCACTCGTGTGTCCAGCAGGTGCACCGCATAACGGAGCACATCCTAGACGGCTTCTCGAAACTCAACGGGGCGAAGACTGGTGCGATCTTTCTCGATGTGGCAAAAGCCTTCGACAAGGTCTGGCATAACGGGCTGGTATATAAACTATATCAGATCGGAATGCCGGACAGACTCGTACTCATAATACGAGATTTCCTTACGGACAGAAGCTTTTGCTACAGACTGGAGGGAACGTTATCAGCTCCGCATCCTATTAGGGCCGGAGTCCCGCAAGGCTCCGTTCTCTCTCCCACGCTCTATTCGTTGTTCACGAACGACATACCTAGGCACCCGAGTGTCCGACTAGGGTTGTTCGCGGACGACACCGCGCTCTATACGACGCACGTTCGCTACGGTCTTATTCGGAAATACCTCCAAGAGGCAATCATTGACCTCGGTGAATGGTTTCGTCTTTGGCGTATTGAAGTGAATCCGGATAAGAGTGCAGCGATACTCTTCCATCCTACCCTCAACCCGCGCACGGCAGAGAGGAAGATGGATCCGGTACGGCTCTTTGACCAACCCATTCCGTGGGTTAGCGAGGTCAAATATCTCGGCGTTACTCTCGACCGTAAACTGACTTTCCGAAGCCACATCCGTAGGGTGCGAAACAGAGCGCTGTTCGTATTAGGAAGGCTGGGAACGATGATCAACAAGTTTAGTAAAATGTCACTTAGAAATAAGCTGACACTTTACAAAACTTGTGTTCGTCCAATCATGACATACTCAAGTGTGGTTTTTGCCCACGTGGGTATGTCAAGCCTCAAGCCGCTTCAGGTAGTTCAGAATCGTTTTCTCCGTAGGGCGACTGGTGCTCCGTGGTACCAGACGACCCTCAGTTTGCACCACGACTCGGGGCTTAACTCCGTGTATGGTTTCTTTAAGCAGGCTTCCAGGCGTTACTTTGATAACGCTCCCCACCATCGTAATCCGTTAGTTAGGAAGGCTGCGAGCTACACTCCCGTCCCTCCTCCCCTCACAGGACTGACAACGCGTCACACACTGATTAGGGGCCGCTCGGTTCGGCGGCCTAGACACATTCTCTCGGACCCGGACGACGCACTCACAGCGACCCTCGAAAGATGGGCCGCTTACACTTCGGCGTTCCCGCCGGCGGGGACGTCCACCACGCGACAACACCGACACATTCAGTCCTTTATCAACACGGTACCGCCGCGTACCGGTTAGAGTCACTCCGACAGCGGTCGGGCCTGCTGGGTTTCTTGCTGGAGTCTTTACCAGCAGGCTAGGAGTAGCGAACCAGCAATAAAACTCCCATTAGCTCGATACCATTACACACCACTCAGATCAGGTTGAGACCGTCTCAACCAATCTCACTGGAAGCGAAAACTCAGTAGGAGTATTCCAGTAGTACAAGTCAAGTCTGGCGCGGAAGGGTCCTGGATTTTCCCCAGGCTACCTTCCCCCCACACAGTCCGCCTGCTCTATCGCACCACACGTGTGCATAAAGCCCAAGTCAGGTTCCAAAAAAAAAAAAGAAATTCAGTCCTTTTCGCCGCCGGCCGCCACGCGTGCTTCACGTCGCTGCTGCTCCGTGCTCGGCTGCTACGAGTACATCGCGTCGCTGCTGCTCCGTGTCCCTCTCAGCTCTTCGCCTGTTGCTGCTATGACTGCGGGCACCGATAACCAACAGATAACTGCACTTTTCAGTGCATTTCCTGTTTCCCAATCGTTATCAATCGGTGTTCTTATCAGAACAGCTTCTGTTTCCATGTTACACACAGAGCCACGTTGACGTCTATGGTAAATAGGTAAATGTGAGGTAAATAGGTAAATAGGTAAAGGTGAGGTAAAGGTTGATGGTAACTAGGTACCCTACAGGTTCCCCCTCAAGCGAAGCGTACCGGCAGGCGAATGGCGCGTCCTTGACGAGTCGTGCGTGTAGGTACTTGCGTTGTCGATGTGTCGGGCTTGTTTGTTCGTTTCAGGTTGCTCCTTTTCTGTTGAATCTTGTTGTCTTGAGATGTAGGGTCCAAATTTTGTGATGTAGACACGTTGGTTGTAGTTGCAGGACTTGTAGGTGTTGGTGTAGTTGTAGTGGGTTGTCCGGTCGATATTGTACTCGTAGGTATTTGCGTCGTTTCAGCTGTAGGTATCTCTTGCTCGGTATCACTGTCAGCTATGATGTAGGCAGGCTTCAGGCGGTCGATTGAAATATTCATCTGGCGGTTAGGTAGTTGCAGAGTGAATACTTTGTCGTTTCGTTTCAATACTCGGTAGGGTCCGTCGTAAGGTGCTTGTAGCGGCTTCTTTACGGCGTCGACTCTTACGAATACTTGTTCGCAGGTTTGAAGGTCACGATGTACGAATATTGACTTCTTGTTACCATGTTGCGGGATGATCGGCGTCGGTGATAGGTTTCTTATTGTAGCTCGTAGTTGCTCGACGAAATCGGAGTCCATGATGACGTCATCGCGCGTAGGTACTACGAAATCACCGGGTAATCTTACACTGCAGCCGTAGGTAAGTAAGGCTGCGCTTACACCGGTATCTGTTCGTAGGGCGGCTCGTACTCCAAGTAGGACGCTAGGTATCGCGTCGATCCATGACTTGTCGATTTGTAGTCTTGCTTTGAGCGCGGCCTTGAGACTGCGATGCCATCGTTCGATCATTCCATTGGATTCTGGGTGGTACGGCGTTGAACGTGTCCTTTCGATGCCGAGTAAGCGTGTGAGTGACGCAAAAACTCGACTTTCGAACTGTCGTCCTTGGTCTGTGGCGATGGTAGCAGGGCAGCCGAAACGGGAGATCCAGCCTTCGTATACGGCTTTCGCGACGTCTTCAGCGGTGATCTCACTCAGTGGTACAGCTTCGGGCCATCTGGTTGCACGGTCGATCATGGTGAGTAGGTACCGATGTCCGGTGGCGGTGGTGGGAAGTGGTCCAACTATGTCGACGTGTACATGCTCGAACCTTTGCGTAGGCGGGAAACTCGAAATTTGACTTGCGGTGTGACGGTGAATCTTCGCACGTTGGCAGTGTAAGCATACTTTTGCCCATTTACCTATATCGGCATTCATACCGGGCCAAAAGTAACGTTGAGCGACGAGTTTTCGTGACGTCTTGATTCCAGGGTGACTAATGTTGTGTACTGCGTTGAATGCGGCACGGCGATGCTCTTCAGGTACGTAGGGTCGTAAGTGCGCAGTTGAAGTTTCGCAGTATAATTTGACTGTCGTTCCAGGAATTGCAACTTGTTTTAGCGTTAGGTTATCTTCAGTGATAGGATTAGGTAGTGCTATTTGGGGCGAATGACCTTAAATCTGTTGCGACTTCGTGGAGAAAGATTAATATGGATATGACTTACTCCCGGGATTTTTATGATTATAAAAGTAAGTGGTTATAAAAAAGTATACAGGTGCTTTTATAGCATGCAATTTAATGAAAATGTTTAGTCGATAATATACCTATAAATTAAATATGCAACGTTTACGTAAACAATAATTCATTATATACTTTATATGTTTCTGTGCTCTCACATGGACTCATCTACGTGTTATTATTTTTATTTACACGTGTTATTTATTAAACTGAAGTCAGCATTCAACCCTTTACCTGACTCCAGGTCGCTTTTCTATTGTTTACAACAATTACCATGTAAGGTGCGAAAGAGACGGAAGACGTAAGTATTTACTGTCTTTTTATGCTATCTCTTTTTGATTGAATGATAGATAGTAGATTTGCAACAAACCATTTTAAAAAAAATTGGTTACTTGTGTTCTGCAATTTGTTAAGTTCGCACGTTAGTACATACTACATACATTGACTGATTTTTAAACCTACGACTCTGGCTTGTTTTATGGACTTGAGTGATTTTCTCATTGTGGTTTGGTTCTCTGTTACCGGACTTTGAAGAGCTTTTCACTAGTATCAGTGCATTGTTGGTGTCCTTGGATTAGAGCAGTGTCAGACCCCTTGGATACGGAGATTCTCGCCAAGTTGCACTCAATATGGCGTGGCAACCCAAAGAAGAAACTATTCAAGGTTGGATTGAATCTTATCCTGATTTAATGTACGAATCAACGAAACGTTCCATATATTGCACGAAATGTGAAGTGAATATAGGCTGTAAAAAAAGTACAGTTACAAGACATATCGCGGGAGCAGTACACCAAGGATCGCTTCCACCGAAGGATGAAGATTTTTACTTGGATTTAGTTGAGTTCTTCATACTTTGTAACATCCCATGGCTACAAATTGAAAATGCAGCTTTTTTATCGTTCTTCAGCAAGTACTTACCGACCCGAAAATTACCCAGTCAATCAACTTTAAGAAAAAACTATCTCGATAAATTTTATCGTCAATAGATGTCTGCTATATATCAAGAACTGGCAAATGAAAAAATATGGATCTCACTGGATGAAACAACGGATTTTTTGGGTAGATACGTAGTTCACTTCTTGGTGAAGCCTTTAAATTCGAATGTATCTGAAAAGACTTATTTAATCGCGTGTAAAGTATTGGAAGTTGTGAATGGGGAAACAATAGCGAATTTTGTTGAAGATTGTCTAAAAAATATGTGGGGAGAATCGTACGTCAACAAACTTGATAATGTACTTTTATTGTGTTCAGATAGCGTTGCATACATGTTGAAAGCGGGGCGAATATTAAAGACAATCTTACCAAAAATGAAACATGTTACTTGTTTAGCTCATGCTTTGCATCGTGTCGCGGAAACAATTCGATCGAAATATCCGGATATCGATAGTTTAATTGCTAATTTAAAAAAAGTGTTTTTAAAATCTCCCAGTAGAGTAAAAGTACTTAAAGAAATGTATCCCAATTTACCTTTACCTCCGAAACCTGTGATTACAAGGTGGGGCACCTGGCTTTCCGCAGTGTCCTATTACGTAAAATATTTTAATGAAATAAATACGGTATTGTCATCTTTAAGAGCTACAGATGCAGTCACAATTAAAAAAGCCAAACTAGTTTTACAGAAACCTAACATTCGAAATGATTTACATTTTATAAACGAAAATTTTAATATTATCGAAGTGATTTTGACTCGCCTCCAGGAACGTCACACATCAATAATTGATACTTTAGTGGATTTTGACCAAGTTAGAGTAGTCATCAGTTGGTGTTCAACTTCAATAGAATCTAAATTAGAAGCGGTCATGGCTCGAAATCCTGATTTAGATACGATCAGAGCATACGCAGAGCAAATTTCAGATGAATCTTCAACCGAGGAAATTTCTTTGTACAAATTCGCTCCGCTTACATCAGTAGAAGTTGAAAGATCTTTTTCCACATACAAATGGATTTTGGATGTAAAAAGAAATCGTTTAACTGTAGATAATATTGAAAAATTGATGACTTGTTACTTTAATTCTACATATTCAAATAAATAATGAAAGTTATATGTATATGTGTACATTGATACCTATATCTTCTGATACTGTTATTTTTGTATGTTGATTGTTTTTATTACTCAATTCAAACATTTATTACTACCTAAATTACCAAAATGTTGCCTATTGTTATCGACTCGTACTTATTGTATTACATGTTTTGTAAAATTTATATTTATCATTTACATGAAGAAATATACATTTTTTTATGATAATTGTTTATTTTTATGTATATGAAGACTACCAGTAAATAATGTATCCTTATATATTTAAAAAAAGTTCTTGGTAGCTTTTGTTTGGTTCTTACTTTAAATAAACGTTGTACAATAATAATAACTATTGATTATTTTATAATTATTTCCCATTATTTTATAAACCCCATTAATATTTACATTACTTACGTATTATACAATTAATATTACGTATAATTATCAACCGTCAGTAAAAACCGAGTCCGGTATTTCCGGGAATCCTCACGGCATATCCATATTATGGATAGCGTTTAAGGTCATTCACCCCAAATAGCACTACCTAATCCTATCACTGGTTATCTTGCTGTGCGAGTGATCGAATTGTGTTGCTATCTCGCTCTTGCGCTTCTGCAAGTTGTTTGTAGTCGATCGGAGAGGGACAAGAGATGGCTTCGATGCGAGACAGCGCGTCGGCGGCGGCGTTTTGAGTTCCGGGAATGTGTCGTATATCGGTTGTGAATTCACTAATATACAACAGCTGGCGGGTGCGGCGCGGTGACTCGTTGTTCGTGCTAGTCTTCGTGAATGCGTATGTTAGCGGTTTGTGGTCGGTGAATATAATTAGTTCTCTTCCTTCGAACATCTTCCTGAAGTGTTTCGTGCTTAGGTATATCGCAAGTAGTTCTTATTAAAGGATGTACATCTGCAAGTTCTTTAGTCTATGATTATATATGGTTGCTATGAGATTATTGTTTTATGTAGTTGACTTTCTGACTTATCGAAATAAACAAGAAACACATTTCTTAGTAAATATTAATTTACTTTAATATGGTAGCAGAGCGTTACGGTTATTAATGATACTTTATTTGCAATCGTGGTAAATAAGCCGTGTTTCCTTTCTCGAAAATGCAATCAACATTATCGTCTGGTGTAAAAATCGAGATCGGTCGACTCGACGGAGCCACGAACTGGCAGACATGGAGATACAAAATCAAGCTCCTGTTAAGGAGTACTCCAGGTACGTTAGAAGCAATAGAGGGGACATTAGTAAAACCTATAAGTCCATGCGAATCCGCAGCAGCTGTCGAACTTACAAAGTTCAAAGCGGAAATGGAAAAGTTTCAAAAATCGGATAGTCAGGCACTGCTAATCCTTACAACTAATATGACTGAGGAGACACTACAAAAAGTGATGCGTTGTGAAACAGCTAGTGAAATGTGGAAAGAACTCCATAGGCTTTACGATGGGGCAAAGGAAGACCGTAGCTACGATCTGTGCATGAGGTTCTTCCGCTACCATAAAAGTGAAGAACACGACATGGCTACTCATATTTCCAACCTTAAAACTCTATGGTATGATCTGAACAAAGAAATAGAAGGAGATGATTTACCAGAAATGCTATTGATTTGCAAAATTTTGGACACACTTCCTGAACAATATTTCAGTTTCAAATCAAGTTGGCTTTTAATGAATAAGAAAGACAGAAACATAGAAAACTTGACTACACAAGTATGCGCACACGAGAGGTCTCTAAATCAAAAAAATTGTGAAGAAGGCGGAAGTAGTAATGAGCTACTAATGTTACGAGGAAATAAACAGCACGAAAGACAGGGATTTGGGAAGAAGAAGTTTAAGAAATGCAATTATTGTGGAGAAGGCTTTCACAAAGTCACAGCTTGCAAAAAGTGGATTGCGAACGGTAGACCTCCTAAACCTCAGAAGCAAACCTCTAATATTGCGATGTTGACTGGCCTCGCTCTAACCTGCGAAATTAAGAATACTAAGCCGTACTCCTGGCATGTGGATAATGGCTCAACTAGCCACGTGACAAATAGGAGAGATTTATTTCAAGATTTCGAATATTTTGACGAGTCTACAAGTAGAGTAATGACAGCAAACGGAGAAAAAATAGAAGCCTTAGGAACAGGTTCAGTCCATCTCGAAGCTGACATTAATGGCCACAAAGAACTAGTAATCTTATCAAACGTATGGTACATACCAAGCATTAAACATAACTTATTTTCTGTACTCGCCGCGCAAGATAAGCTGAAAAATAGTATTTTTGAGTCAACTGATCTGTCTTGCACTCTGAAGACTAACGGAAAAGTAATATTAGTTGGAAGCCGAGTGAAATGTGGTGGCTTATACAAGCTCCACGTGAAGGTATTGATGCCGAAGCATGAAGTTAACCAACTATCGGCATCCCAGAGTCTTCAACTTTACCATGAACGCCTAGGCCACCAGAACAAGAGACATGTGGCAAAACTGATACAACAAGAGCTCGGAGTAAGGTTAAACTCAAGTTCATCAGATATCTGTGAAGGCTGCGTATTTGGAAAGAGCCATAGACAGAAATTCGGTATAAGACCAAAAGTAACTAAACCTGGAGAGGTGATCAGCACAGATGTATGTGGTCCATTCCCGTTCTCGATTTCGAAGTGCAGATACTATGTTCTATTTAAAGACTCCTACTCAAAATATCGTTGGATTTACTTTCTGAGACAGAAGTCTGAAGTCCATGCACGCATGAATGATTTTATTGCTGAAGCAAAAACTTCCGGACATATCATACAAGAAATGTTAAGCGATAATGGAGGAGAGTTTGATAACGAACAAGTACGAAATACTTTGAGAAAGCATGGCATTAAACAGAGGTTCACGATGCCATACACTCCCGAACAGAATATGTCCTCAGAACGAGAAAATCGCACGGTCGTAGAGATGACAAGAGCACTGATGCACGCTCATAATAAGATTCCAGAAGGTTTATGGGCTGAGATATCCAAAGCGTCTGTTTACATCCTGAACAGGACGGGACCTACTCCTGTTGAAGGAAGGTCTCCGCACGAGCTTTGGTATGGCAAGAAGCCAAAGATCAATCATCTGAAGGTAATAGGAAGCGATTGCTACACACATGTCCCGAAACAGAAAAGAACAAGTAAGCTTGACAAAAGAGCAGAGAGAGGAATACTCATCGGGTATGACGGCGACGAAGGCTATAGAGTCTTTAATATAGAGAAACTAAAATTAATTCGATCTCGAGATGTTGTCTTCGACGAAGCACCTCTACTAGAAAAGACTGAGATCGGTACAACCTCTGAAACATCTAAGCCAGAACCAAACCCTACCTATGAACTGCCTTTACCTCTTGCTAATTCTGAAACTGTTTGTGAGAAGAGTCACTCTCGTCCACTTGAAGAGGGTATAATGGAAGATTGTTGTCGTGAAGTGAATCAACACACTCTTCCAGTACCAGCTTTAGAGACAAGCGATGAAGAGGATCATCACGAAGTGAGTCGCATTAATTCGCCTTCAGATGAAAGAGTCGAAAATGATTATAACGAAGAATGTCATGCTCATCCACCATCAGAAAGAAACTTCGAAGAAGAGTCGGAAAAAGATGAAGAGTCAACAAATTCTGATCCTCATAGAAGACAGCTACGTGATCGAAGTCAAATTAAACCACCGAGGTGGTTCAGTTTTTATAACTTTGTTAATGAGGCTATATCTATCTCTGAACCGACTTCATACCAAGATGTCTTAAGAAGTCCTGAAAAAGAAAAGTGGTTAGAAGCAATGAACAATGAAGTACAATCATTACAAAGAAATCAGACCTGGATATTGACTAACTTACCTAAAAACAGAAAGGCACTACGATGCAAATGGGTTTTTAAAATCAAACAGAATCCTGACGGTACAGTTGATAAGTACAAAGCACGTTTAGTTGCTGTAGGATATACACAAAAGAAAGGAATCGACTATGACCAGACATTTAGCCCTGTAGCTAAAATGAGCACAATCCGGATTCTGATAAGCATTGCTGCTAATGAAGGTTTAATACTGAGACAATTTGACGTTGCCACTGCTTTCTTGTACGGTACTGTCAAGGAAGAGATCTTCATGAGACAGCCAGAGGGATACGATGATGGAACAAGTCGAGTGTGCAAACTAAAAAGAAGCCTATACGGGTTAAAACAGGCTCCAAAATGTTGGAACGAGTGTATCCATGACTTTCTCTTAGGATCAGGTTTTATCCAGAGTGAAGCAGACCCATGAGTCTATGTCAGAGAACGTAACCAGAAGAAAATCCTGCTCGCTCTATATGTAGATGACGGATTACTGGAAGCTGATAACTTTATTAATAATGAATTAAAAGGACGTTTTAAGATCACCACGAAAGAGCCGTCATATTTTCTAGGGCTAGAGATAGAGAAATATGCAGATGGTACTATTAAAGTACACCAAGCTGCTTATACTAGAAAGTTGTTAGAAAAATATGGAATGACCAACTGCAAAGAAGTTGGGACACCCATACTCAAACCTTCAAAAGGAATGGAGGAGACAGAAAATTTTACATTTAACCAGTCAAATTTTCCCTATCGCCAAGTAGTTGGCTCACTATCCTACTTGATGGTCGGAACGAGACCAGATATCGCATATGCGGTTGGAGTTGTCTCACGAAATCTTGACAAACCCACTCCATATCATGTACAACAGGTCAAGAGAATTCTAAGATACCTGAAAGGAACTGCTGATTTAGGCCTCGAGTACAAAAAAGGTAAATTTAAGGGCCTAGTTTGTTACAGTGATGCCGATCACGGAGGAGACGAGGAAACTGGGTGCTCCACTAGTGGAATAGTATGCATGTACGCTGGATCTGCAATATCTTGGCGTAGTTCAAAGCAAACTGTTATTGCTCTATCTTCTACAGAGGCTGAGATAGTAGCAGCCAGTGAAGCTAGCCGCGAAATGGTGTGGTTGAAGAAATTATTTCAAGACCTAAACATTATGCTTAATACGCCCATTTTGCGTATTGACAATGAGTCCGCAATTAAACTGGCCTACAATCCTCCGTACGAACAACATAAAAAGACTAAACACATAAAATTGAAACACTTTTATGTGAGGCAGTGTGTGTCTGAAAAAGACATAACAATAGAGCAAGTACGGACAGAAAATCAACTTGCTGATATGTTTACAAAGCCTCTTTATAAACCAAGATTGGTCAAGTTATACGAAGACTTCGGTTTGAAAAAGAAGAGGGAATATTAAAGGATGTACATCTGCAAGTTCTTTAGTCTATGATTATATATGGTTGCTATGAGATTATTGTTTTATGTAGTTGACTTTCTGACTTATCGAAATAAACAAGAAACACATTTCTTAGTAAATATTAATTTACTTTAATAGTTCTCGATCGAAGGTTGAGTAGCGAGTCTGTGCATCGGAGAATTTCTTGGAAAAGTAGCCTAGCGGTTGCCACGCGTCGTTGACGAATTGATTAAGCGACGCTCCCGCGGCTTTGTCACTTGCGTCGCTGAAGATTGCTAGTGGTGCGTGGTGCGATGGATGCGCGAGCAAAGCGGCGTTTTGTATGCTCGTTTTGCACGCGTTGAAGGCTTCTTCGGCTTCGTCGTTCCAAGTGATTTCGGTCTTGTCTCGCTTCTTTGCGTTGTGTAAGTACTTGCAGAGCGGTGCTTGAATTTGAGCGGCGTTTTTTATGTTTTCGCGGTAAAAATTCAACATTCCGAGAAAACGTCGTAGTTCGTCAATGTTTTTCGGCTTCGGATAGTCGATGATTGCTTGAACTTTTTCAGTAGGCGGTCGTATGCCTTCTTTGCTGACTTCGTAGCCTAAGAACTTCACGCATGGTTGACCGAATACGCATTTCGACGGGTTGATAGTGATGCCGTAGTCTTCTAGTCTTCTTAGTACGGTGCGTAGGTGCGTTTCATGCGTTGCTTCGTCAGTCGATGCTACAAGTAGGTCGTCGACGAATGGGAATACGAAGTCTAGGTCGCGCAGTACTTCGTGAATGAAACGTTGAAACGTCTGGCCACAGTTCTTGAGTCCGGGGCACATCCGCGGAAATTCGAACAGGCCAAATGGAGTTATAATGGCGCTCTTCTCTACGTCTTGCTCTGCGATTGGAAGTTGCTGGTATGCTCGGTTGAGGTCCAAGGTGGAGAAAATTTGCTTGCCGGCGAGTTGGTAGGTAAAATCACGTATGCGTGGGATTGGGTAGCGATCGGGCTTAGTTATTGCGTTGAGCCGTCTGTAGTCGCCACACACACGTAATTCGCCGTTCTTCTTAGGTACGACGTGAAGAGGTGATGCCCAAGGGCTCTTGCTTGGCCTGCACAAGCCTTGTTCCATCATGTTGGCAAATTCTTTCTTCACGAGTTCGTATCGGTGCGGTGCGATTGGGCGTGGCCGGCAATGTAGTGGAGGTCCAGTTGTTTCGATGAAGTGCTCGACGTTGTGTTTCGGGCTGAGCTTCATGGATGTTAGACGAGTCGTTCCTGGGAAGTCGGCAAGTATGTTGTGGTACGACTGTTGCACGTCTATACTGCGCACGGTAGGTATGTTAGCGTAGTAGAGTAGGGTCTTGCCATCGATGAGTCTTCGCTTTCTGATGTCGACGAGAAGATGATGGTAGTCGAGGAAGTCTGCACCCAAGATAGGTTTCGAAACATCTGCGATGATGAATCTCCATAAGAAAGGTCGGCGTAAGTTTAGGTCGAGCTCCAGCGTTTTCTCGCCGTAGGTAGGTATGACGGTGTTGTTAGCGGCGTAGAGTTGGAATGGTAGTGCCTGCGCCTTCGTGCCTGGTGCTCTTGGTAGGACCGAAATATTGGCTCCGGTGTCTACCAAGAAAACGAGCTTGCTGGTGCGATCGCGTACGAAGAGGCGGTGTGATGTGTGCGTAACGCCGGTGTCCGCCGCAGCCAGCGTTACGTCTAGTTTTCCGCTGACGTAGACGCTGCGGTTGACGGGATCGGCTTGAAGCTGCATGGCGGCGAGCATTTCCGGGCGTCCATGCCGAAACGACGGTGGTAGTGGCAGTAGGGCAGTGGCGAACTTCGGCGGCTTCGTTCTTGCGACTGCGACGACTGTGACTGGGTTCTCGAACGCGACGGGAATCGACGATGTAAGCGACTATAACGTTGACTATTATACTCGTGCGGTCTTGATCGGAGCTCGGCGACTTCGAGAGATAGCCTTCTTATTTCGCCGATGAGGTACTGCGTGTCGAGTCCAGGTTGGTACGCAGAGGTAGATGACTGCTGCGGAGGTGGCGGTAGCGACGGCAGCACGCCTGGAGATGTAATAGCGGCGATTTGATTCGGCGGTGTCGGCGTGTGCTCCATCATTTTGTCGGCAAGCAACGCGAGATCTTCTAGCGTGGTCTTGATTTTAAATGCCTCGCTGACGGTAAGCACGGAGCGAACGTGTGGCGGCAGGTGATCGAGCCACATCATTTGCATGGTGCTGTCCGGGAACTTTTCTTTGTTTAGCGTCTGCATCCGGCGTAGCAGCTGACTCGGCTTCTGCTCCCCTAATTCTACCTGTGACAGTAGTTTCTTTGTTTGAGCGCTGTTAGATTCTTCGTAGACGGAGATGAGTCTGTTTTAATTGCCGTGTAGTAATTCTGCTCCGGCGGCGAGTATATTAAATCGCTGATGTTTTGTATGTCTTGCTTGTCCAGCTGCGCGATGACCATCTGCGCGAGCTGGGCTTGGCTTCGTTTGAGCTCCGTCGTTGCTGCCTCGAAACTGCAGAACCATAGGACCGGCTGATCGCGCCAAAATGGTGGGACGCGCAGAGACAGAGAGATTGCGGCCACGTCGTGCGCTACAGCTGTGACGAGCGGCTGGGCTTGCGGCTGGGCTTGCGGTTGGCTCGACGGTCCGGCTTCGGTTTGCGGAGTAACAGCGTCGTTGGGATTCGGAGACATCTTGCTGTGTTTTCTTCTGGTCCAAAGTCGGTGGTCACCACTTTAGGGGAGGTTTTCGGGAGGTAAGCTAAACACTCGACTAGTGGTTAATTTTGATAAATTTATTTTCTACAGGGTCACTTATATACTAAATGATTGCATTGTATTGTAGGGTAACATATTCGCGAGATCGATCGCGTGCGTCCACCTATCACAGCTCACGAGCGAG
Source organism: Grapholita molesta (assembly GCA_022674325.2). Taxonomy (NCBI): domain Eukaryota; kingdom Metazoa; phylum Arthropoda; class Insecta; order Lepidoptera; family Tortricidae; genus Grapholita; species Grapholita molesta. The sequence goes on along the minus strand of CP053124.2, from coordinate 11,072,841 downwards.
AGGGAGATACTATACTGAGCGGCGCGTGTCTCGTGGCGTGTGCGCAGGCGCGCGCCGCGGCCGGCTACCGTATAAATACGGCTCGCGCCGAAATTCAGTCCTTTTCGCCGCCGGCCGCCACGCGTGCTTCACGTCGCTGCTGCTCCGTGCTCGGCTGCTACGAGTACATCGCGTCGCTGCTGCTCCGTGTCCCTCTCAGCTCTTCGCCTGTTGCTGCTATGACTGCGGGCACCGATAACCAACAGATAACTGCACTTTTCAGTGCATTTCCTGTTTCCCAATCGTTATCAATCGGTGTTCTTATCAGAACAGCTTCTGTTTCCATGTTACACACAGAGCCACGTTGACGTCTATGGTAAATAGGTAAATGTGAGGTAAATAGGTAAATAGGTAAAGGTGAGGTAAAGGTTGATGGTAACTAGGTACCCTACACAAGTTTCCTATTCAAGTTTTATAGAAGTTGCTACGAACCGATGTTCCATGAAAATAATTCTTAACTAATTTTGTTTCCTTATAAAATAATTCAGCACGCAATGTATTGCTACTTTCTCTTACTTGCGATGGCGTGACGTCACAACTGTCGCTTTGGAGTTTACGCAATACATTGCTGCTCGAAAATAATTCAAAAATTAATAACGTTTTAGTGGTTAAGACTAATTTAAAATTACCTTTCAATATCTGTCTGGTTACGGTTTCAGGTAATATTAAATATAAGCACTCACAGTTTACCGTGTGTTTGAACGAATTTTGATTACCTATCCGTTTATGAAGGTAAATACCGAATAGAAAATTAAAAACATATTTTTTTAATAAGTTATTATGTACTGTCTAAAATAATTGACTTTCACGGAATTTGCATAAACCATTCTCTGCAAAGTGGGCAATTAACAAAGCTCGGTCAAATAGAAGTTACGTGTCGGGAGAGGGTTAATCATGTAATAACATTTGCGGTGCTCGCTAACAATGTTGACTATGGTGCGCAAACAGCGGCGGCTGCGTCAGCCACCGGCGGCCCCCGTCTATCCCGTAGCTATCTATATGTGCTCCATTCTACTGATTGAATCATTTGCATATGCTGATCTTTCCGCGGAACTGTTCCATAGTTGAACTGCTAGCCGTTGAAACTAGAAACCTTTTTTTCTATGAACTCTGTGTTAATCTGACTTTTTCGACTGTACGATATTAATTTCGATAGGTAGTGATATGAAAATACACAATTATTTTTTCTTAGAAATCAATAATTAATACAATAGACGACCGGTCTGTCTTAGTGGGTAGTGACCCTGCCTATGAAGCCGATGGTCCTGTGTTCAAATCCCAGTCGGGGCACTTATTTGTGTGATGGGCATATTTGTTCCTGAGTTATGGGTGTTTTCTATGTATTTAAGTATGTATATATATCTGTATATTATGTATATCGTCGTCTAGTGCCTACAACAGAAGCCTTATTGAGCTTACCGTAGGACTAGGTCGATTTGTGTAAGATTGACCCGAAATATTTATATATTTATTATTTACACATATATTTAAGTACGTATTTTGAGCGGAAATAGTAAGAATTATAGAAAGCCATTTTTAATTCAAAACATTGTCAAACTTTTCAGTTGTTAGAAGTTGAATGTCCCTAGGTCAGATTTTCACCTCAAACTGCTGTGCTAAGGTAATTACTAATTGCGCACTAACAGGTACCTAATCCTAGTTTACTTACGTTCATGGCCTAATATTTCATAAGTTATTCTATTTAAGATACTATTAACAATAGGTACTAATTAATAAATTTTGTTTTATAATATATGCAAGAGGGTATTTTCTTAAAGTACAATCGGTAAATATTTTCAAGCTTAACTCAACATAAAGAAAAAAAAAACGGGTTATAACCCTTAAAGTACCTAAAAAAAAAAAAATACATAATAACCTTTGCCTATTTATTTTTACTTTATTTGATGAACAGTTACAAAATGACTTTATTCATCAACATTTTGTATACTTATTTTGAAAGATTCGAGTTCGATTCGTTTAAAAAAAATCCTGTATTCACGAATGTTACATTCAGTGTATTACTATTACGTTTTTCGCGTCAATATTGATGTATAACTTTACACTTTATTATAACAGATTATATATCATTACAATTGTTCCAACAATAACGCACCGATTCGCCTATTTGCCTATAACAAGGAAGGGTTAAACGGGTCGGTGATTAAATGTGATTCGGGATTAATCTGAATGTTAACCCCTCGGCGGTCGGCGGCGCGTGAAATCATTTTGTTCCGAAGTTGGCCTCTTCGCAGCGCCTACCGCTATTTATCATAAAGAGAAAATTAAATGAACGCTTTGATTATGCAAAAGGAAATACGTGCGTACATAATTAATAAAAATGTTTTCATAAAATGTACGAGCATACATTTTTTGATGACCTTTATTATTTAATACGTTATCAGGTACTGTGGCATGTATTCTAAAGTAGGGTTGTTGTTACACTACAGATTAAGCATCCATGAACTGTGGTACGGTTGCCACGAAAGTTATATTACGTGGTAAAGCTACTATACCGTGTGTCACCGTCATAAGAGTTTTGCATCATATCATCATATTTGCGTCATAGCAACTTTGGGGATCGCTTCTGCACCACGAACGTAGCAACATTTGTTCTACGACTTTTGAAAATAACTTATAATGTACTTAATATTCAATAAAAGATTTTTTTCTAGCACGCAATGTACTGCGAAAACTATGAAGTTTGTAGGCTGACAGTAAATGTCAACTAGACTATTGAATACTGTTCATTGAAACTACTATTTAGTTTGTTCGAAAAAATCACAAGTAATAAATTAAATATATTTTTAAAGTTGTAAAACAAATGTTGCTACATTCGTGGTGCAGAAGCGATCCTGAAAGCTAAAGCTCCTATGACGGCGACACACGGTATACTCTTATACAGGGTGATCAATCCATGTAGGGGGAGGTCAGAAACTATTGAAAAACCATTGAAAACCGGGAATCGAAAGTCTTGTAAACAATGTTAGGTGTAAATCTGAAAGATTCTTCGTTGCTATTGTTGATGGTACGCAACATAAATTCATGAGTCATTTAAGTAATTGACTAAAAACCCAACAAAAAGATAATTATTTTATTTCCATAAATGTTCAAAATGGTAACCATTTTCCTGGATGCAAAAATTAATCCTTCTTAAAACGTTTGAATGCCATTATTATTAAATCCAAATTCGAAGCCATGGTTCCTAAGAACAGATTTCGCTATCTCTCATAGTTTCTGACTTTTCCCTACTGACCATGCGTTGTGCGAGGAAGCCGCGAGTTTTTCGGTCACCAGTTACGCCAACCAGACTTACTACTAATACTTGCTTACTTGTAGTAGTTACCTATACAGTGTGGAAAGTTAACTCGGGCCCTGGAGGGAAACTACCTTAAATCCTTGAGCTAGCTCATTTTACTTAAAGGAGACATTCTTTTATTTTTAAAAACAAAACTGCATTCAAAGATTTTCTCAAACTAGCTTGCCTCGCCCGGGACTCGAACCAGTAAAAATAAAAAAAACACACACATTCTCTATTTTATTATACTAATCGATAGTATTAATACTCAAGATAAAATTTCTCTAACAAACATTTGTTTACTGTTCACTTTTAACAAGTAAAAGACATTCAAAGATTTCGTATGAAGTACACGCTTGTTAATTTATCGCTAAGTATCTTGTTGAAATGTTCGATAAGAAAATCGTTTAATGGTGGTAATACCTCTATGCACATTTCAATACCTGGATAGGTACAAACGGGATGATTAGATGGCCTGCAAGGAGTCCAAACCTGACGCCCATGGACTTGTTTTTATGGGGTCATGTAAAAAATGTTATTTATGAAACTTGCTATGAAACCGTTCAAGAGCTAAGGGTTGCGGTAGAAAATGTTATTAGAGGCATACACCACAACACTTTGATGAAGGCTACAAGAAATGAATTTCAATGGCGACTAATTTTGTGTAGACGGAACGACGGGGTTCATTTCGAACAATTTATCAGTTCAATAATTTAAGTGTAACAAATTGGTAGTAAAACAAAGTTAATGTTAGATTTAGCGATTGTTTTTATTTTTAAGACCAAATGTTTTTAGAGATTTTTTTTATTGAGTATTAATACTATCGATTAGTATAATAAAATAGAGAGTGTGTTTTTTTTAGTTTGGTTGGTTCGAGTCCCGGGCGAGGCAAGCGAGTTTTAGAAAATCTTCCAATGCAGTTTTGTTTCCTTTTAAAATTAAAGGAATGTCTCCTTTAAGTAAAATGAGTTAGTTCAAGGATTTAAGGTAGTTTCCTTTCAGGGTCCGAGTTAACTTTCCACACTGTATATGTAGGTACCTATGAATATCATTATTTAATTTTGAGCGTATAGTATAAGCTGAATGGCTTTTTTATTTTCCATCATCACTATCATTAGATAATACAACATAGTATTGTTACCAGGTTACGCATATATATTTCTGCTCTATCGACCGTCATATCAATACTACAATTTAATGAGAATAAATACTTGTTAACGACTACCACAGACCATTTACAGCACGGGTTTGCTTTTGAATGTCATATTTGGCATTTATGCACCTTATTTTATATGGAATAAGGCACAAAATGAAACCAAACTTTGACGTAGTGGTACTAAATTCGTAGCAGTGCTACGACCTACGAAGTTCTACGAAGTACGAGCATAATTTTTTTATATCACGCTGCATCGTATGCCATTCCAGCTTGATAATAATGAAATAAATAATATTAAAAAGTTTCGTTGCTTTTCTATAATACATATAATTTTTTTAATGATATAGTAAAGTTTGTTTATATTGCTATAGAAAGTTAGCACATACTTCATATAATATCATCATCATTATAAAACTTATAAAAAACATCATTATAAAAAACTAAACTTTTTTTACTTATATTAAAGTTGTGGTTTCAAAAGTTATCTACTAACTTTAGTTGGTAGGGCTCCACGAGTTAATGTTAATCTATACTTTAGGTAGAATAAATAGGTATATATTGCGTTTCATGAAATGTGTGTCATGTTGTATTTATATTATATTGCTGTGGCGTTCGAGAACGTATGTTAGCGTATAACAGGCTGCAAGTGTATGCGCGCGTCGCTAAACGTCATTGGGTGGGAGGGCGGAGTCTCGCGCCGCCCTGAGCCGCGCGGCAGTTGGATCCCGGCCGGCGCGGACCTCGCACTGCCCCATGGTGGAGCACGCGCTCGTCGACTGCTCTCAGGCGAGCGCCATGCAGACTTTACCGCCGCAACCACACCGCGAGCCCGACGACGAGCATCTCGCCGACGAATATGTGCAGAACTTCGAGCTGGATCATCTCGAGGACCACCATCTTGTGAAACGTGAACCTCTGCGGACCGGCTGGCACGAGCTAGTCGAGACTCCGCCGGCATGCGCTCGCGCCTGCCGGCCTTGGCCCGATGCGGGCCCCTACCCTCAGCCCCACGTGGCGATCGCCGTCGACCCCAGCACGCCGCCCGAGACGCCGCCGGCTCCCGTCGGCCGCAGCCCGTGCCGTGCCGCTCTGGTCGACGATGTTCTGTGGCTTCCACACATGAGGGAGCCGCTGGACATGCGTACTGTTCCGTGTGGTAGTTTCGAAGAGTGGGACAGGCGTGAGTGGCGTGACGAAGGCCACCACGTGCAACAGGTCGCGCTGCGGCCGGCTAGCTCGTGTTCGGCCATGTCACCGCGCGCGAGCCAGCACACATCTTATCAACCCTCGTCTTGCGGCGACGACCTAATCAGTGATGACATGCTAATGAGTTTGAGTGTACGGGAGCTAAATAAGAGATTACACGGGTACCCGCGTGAAGACGTAACACGTTTGAAACAGAAACGGCGCACCCTAAAGAACCGCGGCTACGCGCAAAACTGTCGCAGCAAGAGGTTGCAACAGCGGCAGGAGCTGGAGCTGACGAACCGGTCGCTGCAGGACGAGCTGCACGTGCTGCAGCTGCAGGTGGCGCGAGTGACGCACGAGCGGGACGTGCTGAAGCAGCGGTTGGCGCTGGTGGGGCGCGAGCACGCGGTGCCGCACCACGCGCCACCCACGCCGCACTCCTCGCCCGAGTTCTTCTCGGAGCTGTGACGGCAGGGCGCGGCGCCGCGGGCCGGCGCCTCCGCCGCCTCCTCCGCCTGCGCCTGGCAGCGCTACTGAGGGCCCGCGGCCCGCGGTGTCCGGCGCTCGACGCCTCCATCTGCAGGCGCCCCACACTGTCGGAGCCCGCAATCCTCGTGCTTTTGTTAAGTTTGAAATTTAATTAATATCAGTTCCAGTTTTCTATAGTTTTTTATTAAGGTGGACAATGTAGCCAGGAGTTCGGACCGTGGTTACCGAGACGCCGTGTTAAATGTATGGTTGTGTCGTAAGATATGCATAGCTTCGTTAACGATTCATGATATGTATTACTAAAATTATACATAGGTTATATTGACTCAAAAACTGATTAATCGAATAATAATTGTACATAGATATATGTAATTGTAAATGACGAATATTAAGATAGGATCTGTGTTTTCCTAATAAAATATTCGTAAAAACAATGTTTTATTTGCAAGTTTTTTCCTAAATTACCTTTTTTTTAATTAGATACTGAATACAACTATACAAGCAATATAAAAATTACCAATAATGTAAGTATTATGACGTATTAACTAATTAGTATATGTTCCTATTTGAATAAATAATATTTATTTTCGTTCTCATTCATGATTTTGAACTTATAGTATCAATGTATTATAATTAAGTATAAGTTTTGAATCTGAGCTTGAATAACTTCCTTTTTGTTTTATAAAAGGGCAAAGGAAAGTGATCCAGGACGATTGTTTGTTTAAGTAAACATCACGCATGAAATGAAATAATGTTCGGTAGTAGGAATTTTAAACTATGACGGGGTTAGAGATACGGGAACCGTTGCCCAAACAAGATCCTAAGATGAAACTACCTACTTATAACATGAAAAACATGTCGCAATGAATATAAATAATATTGTATTTATGATTTATCTGCTGACTTACTTGAATAGGTTTAGTATTCATATGCTTTTCCCTTACATCGGACAAAGGTGTTTCGGACATTTGGGAGGCGTATGCAGAGTCGGAGCTAACTGACAGAGGATTCTAACGAGCCTAATCATCACGGGTTTATCTTGTGTGTTGTAGGAGTTGCTTTTGCAACCTTATGGCTCCAGCATCAGATCAAACCTGTGGTGCCATAATATTACATTGTCACCGAACTTAAGTAAGTGTGCTAAATTTCAGGTCAAGCGATTAATTATATAACGATTTTACAAGCTTTTGTTTAACTTGCATGTATGTTTATCCGGGTGGAATCTTGAAACTCAATTTTGAAGCACACCATGGTGCGATTTCAGGTCAAGCGATTAATCGTTAAGTAAGTTAAACAAAAGCTTGTAAAATCGTTGGACATTACTCATTAGGTGATATATTGATTCACCTGCTCATAAATAAACGACCTTATTTCGGTGCCATAAATGTTTAAGGACGATGATATTTTTATAATGAACAAATTAAAAACACAAGGAAACTTAAATAAAATAAAATACTAAAACTATAAATAACTAAAAACTAAACCTAAAATACCTATCTAAAATAAGAGATCCCCCCGTGGCATGGTGCCGTAAACGCTGGCAGCATTTCCTCGCTGTATCGCAATGCTTATGCTTATTTTTATAATTATGTTGTATGCACGTATAATTCTTACATTGACGGTAAGTATTTACAAACTTACCCATTTAACTACGGTCGGCTTTTAGTTAGGCACTAGCCAGCAATTTTTTCTAAATTCTCTACAGACAGGTTTGGTCTATTGAAAAAGTAAGGAGTTCTAAATTATGAAGGTAGGTATCGAATATCTACTAGCTGCACAACCTTAATGTTAAGATAGCCGTGGCATGTGCAGATTATTTTGAACTAATCTCTGTACTGTACTGTCTGCATATATTTGTTTCTGCTGACTTGTAAAGATTCGCTTAGCGGTCAACACAACATTGGCGATTGTTTGTTCATCATCAATTATTGCACAAGAGATTGGACACTATACAGATTGAGGACAATTGAAAGCAGAGAACAGGTAGGTAACGTATTTATAGGTATACAAACGTGTTTATTTATTTATTTATTTCATAATACTTAAATCTATCTTTACAGGGTACATCCTAATGCGATAAATAAGAATATAATTAGCAACTACATAATACTAATACATCACAGTGTTATTTTATCCATATACAAAAGATATTTCCATGTAATAAAAATAAAGTAAGATATAGATACTTGTTCCGTACGAGAGATATACCTAGATACTTCCGTAGCCTATGTTGTGTCCCACTGCTGGGCAAAGGCCTCCCCTCGCTTCCGATAGATACTTAATTATAAGTTTCGCGTATTATAAAACTTTTAACCTCTTGTCACTCTTATAGAGGTAAAATTTAGAAAAATCTTAAAAGGGTTTAGGTCTTAGGTTGCATAGGGATATCTTCCAATCTCTCCACTACGTTATACATATATCATTTATTAAACGTTCAATGTTGGTACAGTTATGCACAAAAGTAAATGATACCTTTAGAACTATGTGGTTTTAACGTCAAGTTCCGACCTCCATACGAATTTGCCAACTATGTACAAGCGACTAAGTGCCAAAATCATCAATCTACCTTTGATTTTGATGTTGACTGTACGGTAAATACGTAATTAGTGGATATTAAAGCCAAAAATCATAAAATCCTAAATGTATGAAGTAATTAATGAATACGTAAAAAAAAATCAAGACTTCCTTAAAAAAATCTTTGATATCTACCTATAAGGGTTATTACAGAGTAGAGGATTATTTGTAAACATGGCTCAAACCAGAAACAATAACTAAACCGCCTAGCATTTAATTCATTAATTGTATGTACTGATTATTTAAATGACACAGTTGAGGTAAGAAAGCATATAAAAAAAAGCATCTTTATTTCGTGTAGTCAAATATGTTTCATCATCATCATTATCATGTCAGGCGAAAGACGTCCACTAGCTGCTGGACATAGGCCTCCCCCAAAACGACCCAAGAAGTCCGATCCTGCGCCTTCCACATTCAGCGGTTACCCGCGACCCTAACTAGGTCATCCACTTTGTGGGAGGCCTACCTACGCTGCGTCTTCCAGTTCGTGGTCGCCACTCCAGAACCTTTCCGCCCCACCGGTCAATTAATCCACTTAAGTTTCGCGATCCGGAGGGCTATATCGGTAACTCTGGTTCTACTGCGGATGAAATCATTCCTGATGCGATCACGCAAAGACACTCCCAACATAGCCCTCTCCATTGCTCTTTGGGTGACTTTGAGCCTTCTTATGAGGCTCAGTAAGTGACCACGTTTCAGCACCATAGGTCATCACTGGCAACACAAACTGGTGGAAGACCTTCGTCTTGAGTCAAATTTGTTTATACATTATTATTTTCATATTTTAGTATGTATTTACTGTTATAACTTGTTAAAGTAGTTTATTAAACTGTTTGAAATGTATGTTGTATTGTGGGACTTCGCATAATTTTGTACTTACATAAGTTTTTAAGTTTAAGATGCGATTTATTCGGTATTTTTTTGAAAATATAAATCCCGCCGAATTGTAGGATTTGAACCGGCGGTAGATATTGTTTGTCGTTCATAAGTGTATTGTGGCAAACTTGAAAAATTCAGCTCTAGTTTCTTTTTATGAATATTGCTGGACAATTTCATAAATCGACTTAGCTTATAGTAAACTCAATAATTATTGTAAAGGCTTGAGTTGTGGGTCGGACTTTTGAGAAAATAGTGTACCTATAGTCAAGTAGCGTCAGTTGTTACCAAACTTTAATTTATGTTGGTTTGAGTGTGTGAGTGTGTGTGTGTGTGTGTGTGTGTGTGTGTGTGTGTGTGTGTGTGTGTGTGTGTGTGTTGTGTAATTTTTTTTTTCACGTTCAGATCACCAAAACCAAGTAGGTATTTATTGCTATTTAACTTCAATATTTAATATAAACGTATTTATAAGTATAATTCTTTATGAATCATATTCACAGTTAAATAAATGATGCGCATTTCATTTTTTATAAATAATGCTATCCAAATGTCTTCCATTGGGTAGCCAACATTGTTCAAAGCGAAGCCTCGTATTTCTCGCTACACTCTGCAGCAAATTTGGTCGAATGCTGTGGATTTCAATAAGGATATTGTACGGACGAATTCCCTAGGTAGTTAAGTTTAAATTAAAATGGATTTACAGATTGTATAAAAATCGTTTGTTTACTTAACTGTCAAAAACTTAGCACAATTTGTTTCTATTGAATCTGTTGAATCTTTTGATCAACGAGAATTTAAAGGTCATCACTCATCAGCTGTTAACGACATCGCCATCTTATATAATATACATAACTAAAGCCCCATTTAGAGCATGCAAGCATTTGTATACGATTTTCATTACATTGCGGGTTTGTATAAAGTGACTGAATTCGCCGTACGCCCATATAGCCCAATGTAATGAAAATCGTATACAAGTTCTTGGCTGGTCAAAATGGGGCTTAAAACTTCTAGATAACGGTTTGGGGGACCCTTTACGAAGGCTCGCTATCATTACATTCAACCAATCTGCATACATATATTATTCATCATCATCACCATTTCATCCGTAACACGTCTACTGCTGGACATGCCTCTCCCAAATATGATTTATATAATCTAGGGCTGTTGATTCGATTTCGACGGATGCTGATGCCCATTCAACGGTTTTTTACCATTGTCGCCTTGTGTGTGGTGCTTTTCTCAGCCGGCACTACGTAGTCAGTAAAAACCAAAAGGTAAATGGCTGGCTGCCCTAGAGTAGCTATTGACGACTACAAAATCATGATTGCGCCGCATATTAGATTTCTGAAGTTCTACTGTGATTCAAGACTGCCAGCATTCTTAATGCAGAAACGTCACCAAATATATAGGCCTGATATTTTAGTTAAGTCTTTCACATGTACAGTCAGCAGCAAAAGTGGCTGAGCGGGTGAAGTGTTCCAAATTACCAACACGCACTCTTATTCTCTTGACAATAGAGTGTGTTGACTTCATTTTGAACCTCAACCGCTTAGCCACATCTGCTGCTGACTGCACTAGGAGCTCTTTTGGCTAATAGGTAAACATGTGCTAGTGAGAACATGGGAACAAATGTATGCTCGAGAGACGCTTGGTATTTAACAATAGGTATAGTTTGATGTAGTTAGCTATAGAATTACTATAAAGTAAACAGGAAATCTACAATGTTGCGCTCTTGTTAGGCATGCACATACTGGGAGCAGGTGCGTGATTTATTGTTCTTAGGTATAGCTTAAAAACTTAGCTAAAGCATCTGGCCTATGTAGTAGTAACGTGTGTGTACAGGCATGTCGGCTCGAACTTTGTTCCAGTTTAATTTTCTGCACATAGACATGGTGTTAGTTTCAGTTAAGTTTTTCACCTAAATCTCGTTATCTACTAATGTTCAAGATCACAAATTTAATTGTTTCAGATATTCTACGTAGGCTATACACCTGAACAATTAATAATAATTATTCTATTACTTTGAAATAAGAAGATATTGGTAAATTTCAATAATTAATAAAATAAATTAATGAATGGGACATGTCGGTATTAAAATTAGTTGTGGGGTATCCAACGCGAACCTGCCATAACTTCGTCCATAGACATACTACGTCCACGATTGATAAACCAGTAATACACAGTGGTTTTATTTTAGATTTAGCTTCCTGTTCAAATGTTACCATGGAGGTCGAATATATTATTTAAAAGACTTGGAATCCGGTACTCTATAATGTGAAAAATGTACGTGTTGTTAGTATACCTAGTCACTGTATTAGATACTATGTATTCGGACTAGAATTAATCTATAGTATGATTTAGTTATGGCATTGATATATTGTCAACAGACTAGGTACTACAACCAAATAAATCTCTTTAGACAATCAGTTTTACTGCAGGGATGATAGGTCATAGCGTTTAGGCATTTTAGCTTTTATACAAATACCTACCTAAGAACAGTGGGACAAGTTACTTAGATCGAAGTACAAATTGTGCCTAACAATTCAACTTGAAATGAAATGCGCTTGGGTTTCCTGTTATGCGTCAAAAAATACAAAAAATAAAAAACGCTATTAGTGTGTACAAACCTTACGACAGTTACTAAGAATTAAGCGTAGGTATACCTACTTGAGTGTAATTCAATGCTCGTACTAGTTAAATGAACGACACGAAACGAAATGAACGACAATCGTCTAATTTTACTAGTTATTACAATATTATATGACGTATGTAAATACCTATGTTACGGCAATTTAATAACTTCAAAAATTTGTACATTACCGCAGAGTCCAGAAAATAAGGGATTGCCGCCCGGGTTGTTTTGAGGCAGACAACCTCTTTTCATACTATTTCTTTTCTAGTGCTGAAATTAAAATATAAAAAAAGAACTATTATGGCTGAATGTCATGACCCTGTGCTGTGTCAGAAATATACATGAAGTGGAAATTAAAAAAGAGTCACTTCACGGCCTAGGTCTGCAACTTTGTATGAAATTCCATTACAGAATTGTCGTCAAGATTCTCTTCTAGTCGTTCCGAAACGTGATTGTCGTGATACTTCTCACCCTAAAATAAATATATCATAATATCAATATTTCATTCCATGTGTAAAGCTTTAATTGTGTCGTTTATAACTTCAAACTCAGATAAAAGATTAAAAGGTTGATTAGCTTTCAGTTTATTATACATTTTTTTAGATAATCAACCTTAAAGCAGAATGGATTTACCCGTGTTTGAAGATAAGCGACACAATTTAAGGCAAACGTAATTTAAGGTATCACAAATATCCCTTGAGAAAGTAAAATCACATTGAATAATCTATCTGTGTTTTCTTCGTCATGTCAGTTGACATTTGAGTGTATTAGAAAGCCACAAAATTTTACATTGATTTTATGAACAAGGGATAAGAAGGTAGTTTCTACTGAAAGAGGATGTGACAGCTCGTTCTTTCTTTTTATAATTATGTAGTTACACTAGTTACGATCCAACTTAGACCGTTTTATTTCTTTGATTTGTTTGTCCTATATTTAGGTAGATCTTTTTATTACTTACTTTCGTGTGATAAAAATATAAAGTGTAGAGAAAAGTAGAGGAATTGTCTGAGACGAGAATCTTGTACTTTGCATTGTATTTTTTTATTATGGTATGCATTTTTAGGGTTCCGTAGTCAACTAGGAACCCTTATAGTTTCGCCATGTCTGTCCGTCCGTCCGTCCGCGGATAATCTCAGTGACCGTTTGTACTAGAGAACTGAAATTTGGTGGTAATATGTATATCAATCACGCCGAAAAAGTGCAAAAATAATAAGTGGAAAAAATTTTTTTCTTAGGGTACCCCCCCTATACGTAAAGTGGGGAGTGATTTTTTTCTTCTTTCTAATCCTAACGTGTGATATATTGTTTGATAGGTATTTTAAAATGAATAGGGGTTTACTAACATCATTTTTGGATCATGTAAATATTTTCGAAAATAATCGCTCCAGAAGTAAAAAAAAGTTCGTCCCCCCCCCTCTAACTTTTGAACCACAAGTTTCAAAAATATGAAAAAAATCTCAAAAGTAGAACTTTATATAAACTTTCTAGGAAAATTATTTTGAACTTCATAGGTTCAATAGTTTTTGAAAATAAAATAATATAAATAAAAATGAACCCCTATTTCTCTTCGTCACGCTATATCTTGAGAACGGCTTTACAGATTTGGCTAATTTTGGTCTTGAAATATTTGTAATAGCTCAGGAAAGGTTTAAGCGGTGAGAAAGTATGAAAAAAAATCGAGTAATATACTAAAAAACGAAAATATTGTTCCCCCATACAAACTTTATCAACTAGAAAAAACTGTAAGCGCCGCAGGATTTCATACATCTTACGCGTTTTTGGTAAAATGGTCTCTGCTTTCCTCGAGAAAGACGGAAGCGCCGCAGGATTGCATATATCTTAGGCTTTTTTGCGAGCAAAATAGGTACTTTATATTATTCCAGCACTAAAGTCGTTAAGGCGATAGTTTCTTACAAATTGTTAATAAATTAGCCCTTATTCCCTAAGATATGGCTGTCAAAATCTCAATTGAATGACAAGACACACTTCATCACTTCCGGCCCGGTACCGCGAACATCGAAGTTCGTATATTTTTTATTTATTTTTATTTTGTTTTAACTTTTAAGGACGAGCATTTCTCTTTTACTCCAATTAAGGCGTTAAGAGAGTGACAAAGATAATCGACTGAAATTTACGAATATCGTTGTTTGCGGTAGCACCGCCGTTTTATGTATAATTCCGCGTTTAGTTTTAATCGTAAATAAGAATCTGCACTAATATTCATCGCCCAATGCGACCGTCTCTCATATTATATCAGTATCACTTACGCATTCGAGACATTTTTTACGTCAAAAGAAACTTACACTAGAGCCTCTGTACTTTAATCTCGCGCGCATAGTTTACTTAATTTGCCGATAGATGTCGCTGTAGGTGGAACGCTCATACCCTACATGGTGGTTTTAAGATTTTTTCTGATTTATGTGGTCGGAGCATACATGCCCATACATTAGGTTGAAACTGACTGACTGACTTCAAATGACGTTGGCTGGTTATCACTCCATGTTACAACCCCTTCTACTCATGGTGGGATTGAAATTGACAATTTTTTTTCGAATTTTCCATGTATAGTTGGGATCTAGAACTCTTTCTTTACTTGTCACCGTCCTTTGTGGGCCCGTTTTTAGGGTTCTGTACCTACTTCAGATTAATATGTCAACAACAATGTATCAAATAGCCCATTTTTAACTCTGAAGTGGGAACACTTACCGTGGCAGACGAAAAACTACGGAACCCTACACTGAGCGTGGCCCGACACGCTCTTGGCCGATTTTTTATTATAGAAGCAGTCGGTGGATTTAATTCTTATTTACACCCACCTTATTCGATTCTTTTTTTTAAAGAATTTACGAGTAGGTAGGGTATATCGCCAGTCTGGTCACCTTATACTGAAAATGAATTCTATTTACTTATAAATAGAACACATTTTCTAATGGGGTTTCAATTACTGGCCACCCGTCAATAACTGGCGCGGCGGGAATCGGCCTGTATGTTATTGTTAGCGTTTCTTTTGACATTGTAATTATGGGTTCTTTTAATTATGTTATTAATTTACTACTAGTTTAAAGTATGTACATTTTAAATTTTGTACGAGTTGCGATTTCATGTTTTATATTTTAAGGCGCGTTCTGTTCTGTGAAACAAAATAAAGTACATAATATTTTTTTTAGTGCTTTATGTTGAAATGATGATTAATATAAAAATGTCTTTAACATGTAACGTTTAAACTTCATTTGTTACAGACTTTCGTGGGTTTAATTGCATATGTTAATCTTGTTGTTGGAAAAGGCAAATCCGAGTTCGTATCAAATTTCCAAGATAAGGTTGTAGATACATGTAAAACGATGTTGCAAGCAGACACTACACAAGTACCGAAGGTTCATAGACGCCGGTCGTAGAGGAGCGCGCGGCGGGAGAAGGGCGTGCCTGTTCTCGCCACGCCCGCCAGAGAGAGACGACGATAGCGCCGCCTACCCGCTCCGCAACCTCCACCAACTTACATCTGCTTTCAAACTTTGTTCACACTCCTGTAAGAGTTAAGTTATAAAGTTCAATTTCGTACAACTAATCATAAAGCGAGAGCATATATAATTATGTGGTAGTGCAGTCAGACCCGCGCACTTCCTGTCTCAGTTTTAATATGAATCATAGCTGTACATAGGTCCAGGCTGTCATGCAAATGGAGGCCTGTTAATGAAGTCAAGGAGAATTATGGCCATTGTTACTGCGGGCCGGCAGCGTAATGGCCCGTTTGTAGGCGTACATCATCATAATATATGGCACAATTACTTCTACGCTATTCCACTGCAGCACTGACCACGGATTTATGATAATTCTATACGGAATGCCTTAGTGCTTTTAGGATATTATTGGACTGTTGATAAGATTATGGAGATACTAATTATTTATCGAATTTCCATTGCCGTCAAAATTAGATATAATTTAAAGTAGTTGAGTACTTGTAGAATAAGGAAGCTTGCATTGAATTTGTACAAATTACTGTGTAAATAGAAATACACATCTAAAATGGCCATTTATTGCCTAACCTAGTAAGAGCATTTTGACCCAAATGCGACAGGTTTGACTAACTTTAATCACATAATAATTGTCATTGTTAATCATTAGTAGGTATTAATTACTACATCCAATTTTGTAAATATTTATTATTGAGATATGACTATGTAGTTGATATCCCAAAAATGGCACACAAGTCTAAAATAACCTCTGCTATCATAATGACAATCTGCAACAATAGCATATTTATCCATGGACTGAATGACTCAGTCCAGGGCATACAAAATCTTACAACATTAGGGATTCGGGAGCATTCCCTAATATTGTAAGTTTGTAACAAATAGGTATCTTAGAACTACTTAACGCTTTTAGATATAGCAAGTTTCTTTACCTACTTTACTTACAAAAATCGACCTAATCTTACGGTAAGCTCTGTAAGGCGTATGTTGTAGGTACTAAACGACGATATATATAATAGATAGACACATATAAATACTTAAATACATAGAAAACACCCATGA
The DNA here is from genome assembly GCA_022674325.2 of Grapholita molesta. Taxonomy (NCBI): domain Eukaryota; kingdom Metazoa; phylum Arthropoda; class Insecta; order Lepidoptera; family Tortricidae; genus Grapholita; species Grapholita molesta. Next base: position 11,056,060 of record CP053124.2, on the reverse strand, counting down.
TTCAGGAAGAAATATCTTGATATATACCTATAGATATTTGTTTTTTTTTTTTTTTTTTTTATGACATAAGGTGGCAAACGAGCAGACGGATTGCCTGATGGTAAGCAATTACCGTCGCCCATGGGCACCTGCAACACCAGGGGAGTCACAAGCGCGTTACCGACCTTTAAGGGGGGTTGGAGCTCTGGGAACCTTACTCACCATCAGGAACACAACCCTACATACCTGAAAGGTAGCAGTGCTGTTATGGCTGTGGTCTTCTGTAAGGAGGAGGTACTTCCCCAGTTGGGCTTCTCCAGACTCGAGCGTGATGGTACTTCACTGTGCCCTACCTCTCATTGTCGGACGTAGTTTAAGGACATACCCGGGTCCGGTGGTATACCTATTTTCCTTTTTTTACTAACACGAACTACAAGAAACAAAAAAATGAACTAAGTAATATATGAAGAAGGTAATTAATTAATAGAATAAATAACGGGGAGCATGACGGGGTATTGTCGGGCCATGCTCAGTGTGGTTTTCTGTAGTTTTCGATATGTAACTCAAACAGTTTAAGCGAACAAGTTCAAAATAATTTATTAAGTGGTGCATTCATGGTTTTTTTTTCGTTTTTTTGGCGGTTCAAAAGTTACAGAGATTTTTTTAACATAAAGGAATTATTTCCGAACATATTCACTTTACCAAAAAAATGGATAAGGCAAACCCTATTCTTTCTCAGATACCTATGTAACGACACCTTTCAGGGTTGAACCGATAAACCCCACATGTCACATGTAGGAGGTACTTACCTATCCTATAAAAATACTTTTTTATTTGACCCCTTTATTGTATGAAACCACGTGATTGATTTACATATTCATACTAAACTATAGCTATAGCTCAGTACTAAGCATAGCCGACAAACATAGCGAAACTATGAGTGTCCTAGTTGACTACCCTGGAAAAAGCAAAAAGTTTATTTCCATAAAGATTTCTTGCTTTTCACCACAAACCCGCTAGTCTATCTTCAAACAACGAACGCTAATTCGTTATACACAATATTTTTTAACGCATTCACTGCCACCGACGCACATATGCGTTCATTTCCATACATTTTTGGAGAGGGTGGCAGCGACTGTGTTAAACTACTTAGGAGTTTCTGAAATGTAAGGGACCATTTTTGACTTTGAACACAAAGTACAAAGTTTGGGATCATTATTTTGCACATAAGTTGAAATGTTTTCTAAACCATTTCTTTATTTCTGACCGACTTTTAAGCGCCAAAGTCGAGTGATGGTCCCGCTAAGTTGTTCCCTTGGGGTCTAAACTTTAGATACTTAGGATGATATAACGTGGTTTCAGTTATATAAGAAAGTAACCGGGAGCAGGGTGGATGGCCGGCGGTAGTGATGAGACAGCGCGAGGTGGCACATTTTTCCAGCCAAGGTCGGCTCCACCGCTGACGTCACCTTCACTACTTTCCATTTCCTGGGTTAGCTGAGCATTGTGTACAATACTAAGGTAGTACTTTTTCATATAATTGTTTGCTAGTTATCTTTACATAGCTACCGTTGATTCGTGGTGTCTTTCGCTTTTATGGGACTTAATTGCGTTTTATCTTTTTCCACACGGAGACTGCATTTCAGTATTTAGAGTCAATTTACCAGAATTAGAACACATGACTTCCTGCTTCGTAGATCTCTACTGACTAGACTTGCAAATCTTAGATTGGTAGGTACGTATGTCTCAATTTGTTAATAATTTGTGCAGTTAACACGGGCTTATTTTTACATTTGGTAGCTACTTATCTCTCCACTTCTGTTAAAATTATAATACAACTCTCATATAAACTCTCTACTCATCCCTTAAATAGGTACTTATATAGGTATAAACTTAAATTTTTATTTAAACTTTCGTGAGACATAATAATTGTCGCACTCTTAGTGCTTGAAAATGGATGCCTATGTTCTCCGAATCATGTCGTGCGGGTGACTAAATAAACGTGAGTAGAACCGTGTTAATCGTTAATTCAAATTTTTATTTTTATTTAGATTGAAAGGATTAAAATACTCAGTTAAACAAATATCGCAAAAGGAATGTTGCAATATTGATACAGCCCAGTTAGTACTGGCCCAGGCAACAGCTGAGTTTGGTTGCTGACTCGGGCTGACTCGGCTGTCGCGCTGACGCCGCGCACGCCGCCACCGCTGCAGGGTCGCGCCGCCGCCGCCGGTCGATATCTGAAACCATCTTGTTTTGTCTATACTCTTCCTATTCTAATTAATAGGAAAGTTTAATGACGGGGTAGGATTTTTAATGTTCTATGAAGGTATTGAATATGGTTACTTTAACTTGACATCTTTGAACATAGCGAGACATTGAATATTAACCACATAAGCATACTTTTGCAAAATCAGTCAACCACATGTGTTAAATTTCTGCAAATATTATGTATGAAATGTTTTAATTTTTTTGTGATATTTAACCTTTTCAAATAATTTCCTTTCTTATTCAAATATGCCTCAAAGTAGTTCATAACATAAAAATATTCCAGGTGCTTAAATTGACTCATATTTTTAAACGATGTACAATTGTTTCTGTGTTAGGAACTGAAAAAATATCAAAACGAAACGAAATAGGTAAATGAAGTTTAAAGAAACCAAACTCAAACTTATTCATAATTCATAATAAGCAAAAAAATAATTTTAAAATTATTATTACAATTCTGCATTTTTGTTACAAATAGTAACGACAATATTGTACTAGTCATTTACGTGAACAATCGAGTTTTACTGATATTAATAAATTAAAAGTCTATTTACAAATATTTTTCTAATCACCAGCGGTAACTCTAATCAGCAGCCACTTAAAATAAAGTTAAAGAAAATAGGTATGTAATCTTGTAAAAACAAAAGCCGCTGAAAATGAAATTGGTTGCAACGTAGAAATCCATTTTTTAATTATCATATTAGTTTCCCAACAAAAAAAATAGGGATCAAATATTCTTGAAAATATTTTTATTCACATCAATGTAAAAGTAAGCCAGGTGAAATCTTTATTCGGCGACCCAGTGCGGGAGTATCGACCGCGCGGCGCGCTGGCTCAGCAATTCAGCTACGCCGAGCGGCCTACGCCGTCAGCCCTTTTCCCGCAGCCGAGTACGGACACAACATCGGCACGTGTTTTGAACGTGACGTTCTAGTCAATGTTCATTTTCATCTGACGTAAGGTGCTTGTTAATTAGTAAACTCATTAGCATACTACTTGAAATAACAGATTTGGTATATGATAATTCAGTCAAATTTAACTTGAAGTGCTGCTAAAGCTAATATAACCAACTTTCTGGATCAATAGTTCTCAATGCAAATCATGCTTATGACTTTTTATAAAGGACATTTTGTTTGTGGACATATCCAAAGTTAAGGGATTCCATCTCAAATTTTTCAATAGACTGAAATCCGCAAGGCACCATTTCCTGTTCTATCTTATTGAATGATAAAAACAACTTAAATGCACACAAGCTGACAATATCGACCAGAGAAGAGATTAAATCAAATGAATACAATGTTGTTGACCCAAAAAAAAAGTGCATTATATATTCCATGTCAACCATTTTTTAGGTTTGAAAATTCGGTAATCACATAAATAATTAAATTACATGCAAAATTTCAAGAGATTCGAGAGAATATGAATATTTTTTTATGTAGACAGGAAACTGTCGATGCCATGTCGATGCTCGTAGACGTGTCGAATCATAGCTTTGCTATTTGCCTTTATACTTATTTAATAGGTATACCTGTTATGTGCATACGTCGCACTCCAGCGGGCAATTTGGTGGCATGTCAAAATGATAGATAAGGTTCACAAATACATCAATTCATTTTCAAATAATCAGAAGTATTTGTACTTAGTACTTGGTACCTAGTATTTATAATGTACAATTCTAAATATCTTAGCAACTAAGGTTGTACGTTAATTACGTGTTTATTTTTTAGTATTCATTAAATTTTAAATAAATATACAATTGCAAGTATGCAAAATATTTAATTTACTTGAGCAGCTATGTTATGGGAATATATTATTAATATTTTTTCTAAATTCCCGGCGGTCAACGTTCTTCTTGTATGCGACCTCTCTGTGACTTAAGTTCGGAGTGCTGTCGTAGTATCCTATCCATTGCAAATTTGCAATAAATAGATATGCAATATAACAAATAAAGCAAATCTTTCTATTAAATAGACGGCACTGCAACAACAAATATAAGATTGAACGACAGTCATAATGACAAATGTCAGCTATTTATTCGTTTTATAAGTGGCCACTTAAATAGGCTATCAGTTATCACTGCAGAGTATCTATACGTTAAAGACTAATAAAAGTAATAATTGATAACCGGTAACTAATTTTAATAAACTGTTACAAATACTAAGTACATTATAATACTTGTAAGTTAAGATTTTTTTGTAAACCTTACCTTGCCACCAAACTGCCCGCTGGAGTGCGACGTATGGATATGTGAATGCTAATTAAACCCGCTTTAAAAACAGTGAATCTTAAACTCTAATAATTGCAGCACTGACTATTACAAAATACCATTCCTGTCATCTCTTCATAAGCTGGAGCGGGCGACGGCCGGCGCAGGGCGGGCGGTGCGGGAGCGGTTTGCTAACTAGGCACTATTGCCAATCGATAGGTCGTTACTTGAGCTGGGCTCGCTCCGGCCACGCGCGACTCATCACTTTAGATGCTGCTACGTCAGGTCACTCTCCTTTTCTCGGTGTCCTTCAAATTAGCTTTGTAGGTCAGGTTTTCGCTAGATTTGAACTCCACGTGGTGTTGTTGACATGATCATTCTCTGGAGCTGTTTCAGGTTCAGCAAGTGAAATTATTTTTTGTCATCTCCCATCATACAAATCTTCCGGCACACGTGTAGGTGCATATACGCTCATCCTATATACTAAGGTGAGAACATAATTGACAGCAAATGCAACTATCAATTCTTATGCTCTCACCTTATTTCAAGATGCAAGCAGAAATCAACTAAGACTTATTAGAAGATCAGAAGATATCTAGGTACTAGTTTTGTTTGTGAAAGGGGTTTAGGTAGACGCTTTCGATTTTGAAAATCGATAACACTTTTATATACTTTTATTAGCCCCAGCGGCATTATTGTTAATAGTAATCATGATATGCTACTGAGCGAGTTGAGGATGATGATATACTCTACCTTACAATGTATAACTAATACAGGATATAGTTATACAATTCTACAGAAAAGGAATACATGGCAGATGCTATGTGTGCATGAATGTAGGTCTGATAATAACAATAATAGTTTTATATACTAGACCACAAGGCCCCCAGTAGATGTTCCATATTTCAAGTTTACAGTTTACGCTGCGTGTCGTCAGTTACTCTTGGGTACAGCGATTTTAAGATTATTTCATACACTACCGCAGACTTACACGTGTAACACTAAGTAAGTACTTACAACATAGTAATCACAATGTATTTGTGATCTTCCTGTTATCGATTAAGGTTAATAACACCATAATCAGTGCAAGTGAACGATTCTTATCGGGGTTCAAGGGAAGTCGTGTGGTTAACATAATAGCAAAATGGCTGACTTTCACTACGGCTTAGTGAATGTCAGCAACGATAAGCGCTGACGGATGTCTAGAGATGCCTTATTATTTACTGCGTAGGTGTTTAATTGGAAATTCAAGCGAGTGTAAGCGGTAGGCGGCTTCAACTGATTTGTTATGGTAGGTTATATTTATATAAGGATCAGTTAGGTAACAGGTACATATATGAATCTTAATTACCATGATTGTTTTGAAGGTCGTGTACTTGAATAAAAAAAAAATTGAGGACGAAAATAAATCGCACACAGAAGTTTGTCACTATTATTTTATACCGAATAGTATAATTTTGATACCCACTATTATGAATTTCTATCACTCATGTTTGTAAAATACCTAGTCTGAGTCTCACAGAGTTTATAATGTGACGGGTCAAGTGCTCAAGCAAGCACCGGTTAAAAATTTCGATACTCGCCTACCTACCTAAATGCCTAACGACCATATTGGTCTGGAAATAAGGTTGTGTATAAGGTTGTGAATAAGTTGCATCCGCAGTTATTATAAATATAACTTACTATAGTTACTTGATGATGAATCTACTTATTATTACATGATCCACACACTCCCAAAGCTGTTTTCATTTTATTTGACGGATTGATCAGTATGGTGAGAATATCTTCACTTCAAATCCAGTTAAGTTGGTTCCCATTTGAAAATGTATTCCACTTGATCGTTTTCCGCGAGATAATGCGCGCCCAGCCACGCGTGGCGCCGCGCGACGCCGCGCCGCGCCAGGGAAGGGTGTCCTACTGTTTACCTATGCAAAATCTTGACGAGTACATTTTTGCATTCGTCTTCCCGCATGTGTTTTATATTCGTTTACTGCGGTCGGCCGAGCTCGTAATCGCCGCGGTGTTTGCGAGGGGAGCGCTGCTGACTGAGCCCCACAAATATATGTCGTAAGATTTAATAGACATGTAATGGATATCTGGATGACTTTTAAGGATTTGAGCAAACCGAATATGTCATTTATTTCCCGTGTCATTGGAAATTTATTTGCGGGATTTTTAGGATTATGCGCTTCCCTCTCAATTCTATAACAATAAGTCCATTGTTACGGCATTTCATTTGAAAAGGTTTATTTGGTGATTTTATTGGAATGCTTACATCCGCAAGTAACAAGACGTAGGTAACCCATATTATGACATTATATGTGTCTCAACCTCATATAGTTGTACTTTGAAGTTTGACCCAATATTCAGCAAATGTCGGACACGTCTCGGACGGTGAGATAAAGTTGTGTAGCACGGGTGCGTGATTTAAGCATGATTTAAGTGAATTATGCCGCCCTCCAGCGTTGTCGCGCCGCGCCGCGCATTCGGCTCTTGTTTAACGCGTCGCGGGAGACGCATCAAAGGCATCAAGAGTGCAGACTTGTATGGAATCGGCTTCATTTGCATACTGCATTAAAAACGATAGCATGACCTAGTTACCAAGATATTTAACAGACAAACTCGGGTCACACTAAGGGTTTCTAGTAAAGTTATTTTTTACCATATGCTGCAATGTAATGCATAATGCATGCAATGTTCGGATGAAGTTTTGCAACTCAATTTTATAGCAGTGATCCTGACCCTATTGAAATAAAATTTAACACACTTAAATGTAGGTTTACTGATAATGCAACATTATGGTACCACTCATCCGATCTGATGCTGGAGCCAGAAGGTAGCCATAATAACTCCTAAAATACACAAGATAAACACGTCGTTTTAAACATGTTAGAATCCTCGATGAGACGACTGTGCCAATCAAAAAGCAAAAAACAAAAATACCAGTCTGTTATAAAAGCTTGTGCCAAAAATGACACTTTTGACAAAATCTTATTTATATTATTACCTGCTAGCCTAACACTATGGTCGGAAATGTAATCTTATGTCACAATAGCTGTCACGCTCCAACAAATATGTGAGTGCGAAAGTGACGGATAACGCGAAAAACGATAAAATGACAACCATACTATCCGTTCTGAATCAACATGGATGAACGATAATAAAGTAGTCATGATCGATGATTAGTTACGACAGATACCGATACTGCTAATGTACCTAAAATGTGCTAGGAATTAAAGTTGAAATACTACTTCAGAATAAAAAGCTCTTTTTATCTTGAATACCTTTCATTACCTGGCATGGTCTAAGTGTAGCAGCATGGTTTTTACGGATTTTATAAGTCATTCAGAGTAAATAAAACAAATAACGTCAATTTAGTTGAATATACTCTTTATATCCACTTGCACAACCCAGGTTTAACCCGTTAAATTCATGTAGTATTTAACCCTTAACTCTGAGTTGGCTAACCCTGGATGATCCTAGTGGGCCTTTTTTTATCACAGTATTACACAACAGGTGTTGTTTATGCTGACATGCACAATATGCACAGAAAAGATACGAACTAACAGATTCAGGTTCACGTAAACCTTATAATAGGTATTATACTTATAACTCCGGTATTCTGGTGCCGCATCGCATGTAAAAATACATGTAAATAATCCTTCCCATATCTAAATATATATAACTCAAAGGTACGAACTGCCCAAACCACTAGACGGATCGGGCTGAAAGGCATGCAGGTAGATGTTATGACGTAGGCATCCGATAAGAAAGGATTTTGATCAATTCTACCCCCAAGGGGATAACTACGTTTATATATAACACTACGTTTATATATAAAACTACGTTTTGAACGATAGAGTGCTAAAAATAGCTTAAAAATAACTTAAGTAAATACTTCTTAACGTGAGCAAAGCCGCGGGAAAAAGCATGTCATATATAAAAATTTGATTGTACATATATACAATTTATATAGGTATATATGTACAACCTGGCGACGGCTAATAAATAGTTCCCAGAGCAAAAGCGTACAGGTTGAATCATCACATCTCTCCATATTGGATATGCCCGATGTGTAGAAGTGAGCGTGAAGCCGCTCGCCGCGGGGAGCAAACGCGATTGTGGCCAAACGAACCGTCGCGTGCTGTTGGAGCGCCACCTGCTTTGAATGGCTAACGGCAGACCGTTCACTGCCTTACAAGTATTATGAGTTTGCGTTACCTATGTGTACATACCTTAAGAGTATTTATAGTTTATGGTTTAAGACATTTATTTCTCAAAAGATTTACATAAAATCACTTACAGAGAAAACAAATAAATAATTTGCTTAAATCGAATATAAGTAAATGAAATTATACCGTATATGTTATGATTAGGAATTTACCTAGGCTAGGCGATATATGTAGACAGTAAGAGTGCAGTCGTAGTAAATACTTCTGCTCTATAATGCTCGGTACTAATAAAGAATGATGTTAATTTGGAAATCCAATATCTACGTTAAAAAGACATTAGATCTTATATTTAGGCACATTACAATGCACTTATGACCGCCATACCTCTTACCGCCGGATCTAACCCGTAGACCTCTGACCTTAAAGTAGAAAATTAAATTATGTAATACATATTTTAAAAAAAAGTATTACATCAGATCTCAAAGTTCTGATGTAACATAAGGTTAATACAGTCGATTTTGATGTAAGCACTTAGGCAAGCGCCTACAGATATTTAACTTTTTACCAGTTCGTCAACGGAAAAACTGTTCTTAGACGCCATGACTTGTCGTGTTCTATAGTGTTGTACAGGATATACTTGTTAGTTGTATAATGCTTACAAGTATGACACCAAAAAGCGGCATATGACGTCGTGTTGTCTGGGACTCAACTTTCCGTCGATTTGTCGCCTTTTGTGTTTAAGAGGGTAACATGATGTAGTACTTTCTTTATTTCTGTAGTGTAATGTAGTCACAAAGTAGGTAATAAATTGTGTGACTGTTTATTTATTTTTCATAATTCAATAAGAATAACAAACAGCCTGACGTGATAATCCAGTGGCACAGATTCCGGCACGAGCAAAGCAACTGGCTCTTGCGTGACTTGCGTCATGCCACCACGCCACTACATTTGGATTTTATAACATCCCAAACATAAGACAAAACTTCGATTAAAATAAAAAAATAAAATAATTAAAATAATTATTTCGGGACAATCTTACACAAATCGACCTAGTCCTACGTACGGTAAGCTCAGTAAGGCTTGTGTTGTAGGTACTAGACGACGATATATATAATAGATAGATACATATAAATACTTAAATACATAGAAAACGCCCATGACTCAGGAACAAATATCTGTGCTCATCACACAAATAAATGCCCTGACTGGGAATCGAACCCAGGACCATCGGCTTCATAGGCAGGCAGGGTCACTACCCACTAGGCCAGACCGGTCGTCTTCGATTACTGACTGACTATGTTATTGTCTTGGTTTAATAAATATAATTTGTAAACAGGTATCCTTAGCAGTTCAACGCGGGAATGCTGCACGCATTATGGGAACCTTAGAGTCAGGTACGATGCAGCAGGGGGGTTACTTTAGGCACTGGTCCCACCGCGAGCTAGTTAGCTATGAGCTATCATCTATTTCAACGGACAAAAGATAATCGGTCCCGTGTAAATAAAAGAGAAAAATATACATTTATAGCCCATCGCCCGGCGATGAACTACGATGGCCCGGCTATGACATATATGTCTATTTTATTTACACGGGATCGATTATCTTTTGTCCCTTGAAATAGCTTATAGCTCATAGCTTACTAGCTCGCGGTGGGACCAGTGCCTTAGGCTAGTATTAGGTTTTTTTTTTCTTATTGTATTATTAAGTGTAAAATGATATGTGATATTGAACAATAAAGTTTGTTTTAAATAAATTATATACAGATAAATGAGATGACGATTTGTAAATCATCCTGACATAAAGTCTCTTTTAGTAACAACTACAATTGTAACCACGTGTCGAAATCTCAAAAACAATTATCCGGTTCGCCAGAAGCCGCGGATCGTGTTCACGAAAACAATATGTCGGCGCATCGGATTGCACAAGCCCAAGGTGAGCTCTAATGCCAATGGAATCCTTTTATACAAATTTGTAACCTGACTCATGTTACAAATCAACCACATTGTTTAAAAGGAAGTCTATTACACCAGCTATGTTTATAATTTACTACACCACACCATGAGTGTTCCAATTCCAACTAAGTATATGCCGTAGATAAGAAATTTGGTACCTAAAGACTTGACATGGACTTTCTCACGTAGGGTATAGACACAATCTTACATACTGTCTTTTTCTTATACTAGCTTTAACCTGAAAAACTAGGATTGAATATAATTTCCTTTCTTCTTACTGGTACTGACACATTTGGCTTATATTAGATATTATATTTTTTTAAATACATAGGTAGTGAAAAACGTATGAACTATATAACTAAACAGTTTTTGGAAATATACGAGTATTATGGCTACATAACTCAAAGCAGGTTTTCTATTGGACCGATAATCTACTTTTTTTAAGTGTGATAAATTTATATTATGGCTTCATGGAACTGCTTTGCCCAATCGCGACTAAACCGAATTGAAAGACCAACAGATTAATAATTGTTTTCAATCCCTGCACAAACTTACAATTTCGTCGTCGTCGTCAACGTATTTTGCCTAAACTCAAAAGTACGTGGATTTGACACATCAGCGGCGCTACCGCGAACACCGATATTCTTAAATTTCGGACGATTGTCTCTGTCACTCTCATGAAACATTACTTGGAGTTAACGAGAAAGATGCCCGAATATACGAATTTCGATATTCGCGGTACCGCTCCTGATATTAATTTTTAAGATATTAAATACCGACAGCGATATGAACTTTGTTCATGTCGCATTTATCGTCATTATTAGAAACCTACTTGCATCCAAAAAACACAAAAGTATATAAATGCGTTTATCTATTTAGAATCTATCTATCCATTAGACACATAAATTGTATGGCTTATCGATAATCGTGCAATAAATATTTGCTACAAATAACTAAGTAAGGGCACAAGGGTAAGGGCAGGACAGAGTAGAGGATTATTTGACAGACAAACATGCATGGCCCAAACCAGAAACTAACAAAACCGCCTAGCAATTAAATCAACAATTGTATGTACTGCCAGATCATGTAAATGACACAGTTCAGATAAGAAAGCATATTAAAGTATGTCTATTTTGTGAAGTCGAATTTGTTTATACATTATTATTTTTACTTTTATATTTTAGTATTTTCTTATCTTGTAATAAACTGTTTGATATGTTTTCTTATCGGACTACGCATAATTATGTAAGTACTTTAAGATTTGATGTATCACTGTTTTGAAAAAATAAGTCCCGCCGTAGTTTCTTGCCGGTATCTTCACGGGTCAGAGGTGTAGGGTTTGAACCGGTGTAGATTTTTTTTTTAGACGTTCATAAGTGCATGTAATGTGCCTAAATTGAAAAATAAAGATCTTTTATCTTTTTATCTTTTATGGGAGTAGGTACATATGTAATGTATCCTAAGACGTTGTTGGTTTATGGTTTTTGGTTATTATCTAAATAGTGTTTCTTTTAAATCCACTAGGTACCTATTATTATAAATCTGAGGGTTGCTAGTTTGTCTGTGTTTTACAGAATACATATTGGAGAGGAGTTGACAGGAATTGCACTATTTAATTCCACCATCTCCGTTCCACCACCAGACTTCCAGGCGAGGGGAACGGTTTCATCCTTACGTTGTGAATATTCCATTCATTCGCACGAAGCGATTCGCTTCTACCTTCCTAATGCGGACTGCTAAGGAATGGAATTCGCTCCCTTCGTCTGTATTCCCGGAAATATATAATTTGGGTCTTTTCAAGGCAAGAGTGAATAGGCAGTGTGCAACACCCTCGACCTCGTCGTCACTTACCATCATGTGCGAGTGTCAAACGCTGGTCAGTCTTGTAAAAAAAAAGTAAGGTAGTATGTTACTTCTTCAAGCTTAAACCGCTGAACTGATTAAGGAGAATCGTATATATAGTTCAAATGTCGAGGAAGGACTGGGTAGTTTTACCCGGAAATCTTCCAATATAAATTCTGTGTAGAAGAAGTCACGGTAAAACTTACTTATAAAGCTGCTTCTAAACTAAATCGATGGATTTCTTTACATAAAAAAAAATACGTTAAATAAAACAATTTTTACATTTCTTTTTACTTTTGTGAACTAATATTTATTAATTTTCTCTTCAGTCTACTCTTTTACGTTTCAGTTCAATCGAAGTATTTTGTTTTTGTTAATATAAATCCAATGTAGAGGTGAATAACCGAAGAGACACATTTACCTACATAACACAATAATGTTTTGCAATTTGTTTAAAATATTGCAATATTTCAATGCAAGCACAGCAATTATTGGATGATACCAATTGGAAAATGCAAAATATGCTTATTTTAATAAAATGTTTTATTAAATCTTCGACTTACGGCACGTTTTACATGACATATGATATCTAAAAGATTTATTAAATGATTTTCATATTTTTTTAATGGGGAACACCAAGTAGTGATGGTTAATACATAGGTAACTAAAAATAATAGTTTAAAAATAAATATGAATTTGTGCATTAGATAAGTCTGACAGATTTAAGCATAGTTATGTCTACTACAGATCTGACCAAACTAATTTTTAAGAATAACATATAAAAACAATTGAATCGTTTTAAATATCATCCCTGACTCTTTGTGGCTGAAAATGTGGTTAAATATTTAGAGACTTTTATTCGGATTAAGACTTAGCGATGGCGGTAATAATGTTTACTAGTGTTACTATTTTATTAAATGTACACAAGAATGTTTGTAGGTCGGTCTATCTGTCATCGATTCCCAAAAAAATAAGTAGCTACTCCTTACTGGCGTTTTTACATGACTCTCCGTGTTTATGGGATTCGATTACGATGCCATCTCTGCCTTTCCTCACAACGCCTACGTTTAAAAATGAACTATAGGTACGCAAAGGTGATACGGGTCGACAATCTACTAATGTTCACTTTTGGGTGAAGTTAAGGATTGAAGCTTAGAAGCATAACTACGAAACATATTATGAGGCTTGATCTAAAAGTCTCTTAATACGTTAATTTAGTTTTTGTTAGATTGTACAGATATTTACAATCTAGCGAATTTATTCTGGAATAAATAATCATTAACTTGTTTCTTAATGATTCATGTCCGAAGGCGATTAAATTTATAACAAGTGCAGATATGGGATGAGTGTGGGACTGTGGGTAGGTTATTTGAGCGTTTCTTAAAATTTTTGCCACTTTTCTCGACTTCAAATATTTTGGTAAATTTTATGTTTTTCTTGTCAAAATCAGAGCTGATTCGATTTATGCAAGAAAAAATGTGTCCCAAAGATTTTTTCCCTATTGTGTTACCTTTTCTATATATTTTCTATGGAGGTAACTTAATAGGAAATTCAAAAATGTATGGAATTTTATGGGACATATTTTTTTATTGCATAAATCGAATCAGCTGGTGATTCTAACCAGAAAAAACATAAAACTTACCAAAAAATTTTAGGTCGAGAAAAGTGGCAAAAATTAAGAGAAACGCTCATTTACGACATTCTGAGTACCTTATTGATACTCGTATAGATACGAGTATATTATTCTTTATGGTGAGCTAATGTCGCTGGTTAAAATGGAATGTAAAAAAATGAATTATTCACCCTAAAGTTATTTTATCTGTGAGGTAAACCGTACGCTTTAAAACATCATAAATATAGGTATAATCATTAGGTACAAAATTCAAAACATTTTTGATCAATTATTTGAATTATTTTGGTAAACGCTACGCAAATGGTACAAACCATTTGCGCAGCGTTTACCAAAATTTCGTAAATTCAATCAAACAAAATGTGTTAACTTTCCGTACGTGTATAGTGTGTGAATGGGGTTTGTTTCACGGGATCATTAGCGAGCGATTGTTTCGCACGAACCAGCCGGGGCTCGCCGCGCGATTAGCGTGCCCTCCGTCTGACCGCACGCTGATTGAACCCTTGTTTCACTAATTCACTATCGCTTAACCTTGATTTCTAAATCGTTTGAACTGTGTTTTCAATTAATTTTGTAGTATAAGCAGAAATGTAGCTAACAATTGGATAATGAGATAAAGGTAAAACGGAAAAATCTACGACGACGGGCGGGACTCGAACTCATCGTCGTCGGGATAGCCCCAGGCAGCTAGTTGATTATTTATAGGTAGTTTCCATTTTTCCATTTATTTGTAAATTCGCTTAATGAAATTAGAGTGAATTAAAAAAAAAACTATGTACATAATTATGGTGAAATAAAATTGAAATATACTTAAGAAAAAGCGAAGAAGACCTCCGGCATTCGATGTAGCGGGCCACCCCAACACATCCCCGGCATCGTACTCGTCGCTTTTTCTTAAGTGTATGTCTTTTATTTCAATTTTTAATTTATACCTATAGTAGTATTACCTACTAAAAATCAAAGCAAATCCAAATGAAAAATTTGGTTTGTTCTTAGTTGCATAATTATGGTGAGTTTACGACCTGCAATTAGTGAAGGTAGCAGATGATCATTTCATTCAGGTTACCGTAACTACGCAGTTGCTATTTACATAAGTTACATGCATGAAAGTGTGTAGGTGAAAGCTGTAAACATATAGTTATACGTATGGATTATTAGAAACGTCCAGGGGGTACCGGGCCCGTACAAAGTTTTTGCAGAAATCGCGAAGCGTCTGGTTGACGTAACTGGTAGCCGAAGAGCTGGCGGCTTCCTCGTACAACGTTGTGTCGCAATAAGCACTGCGATACAACGAG
Source organism: Grapholita molesta (assembly GCA_022674325.2). Taxonomy (NCBI): domain Eukaryota; kingdom Metazoa; phylum Arthropoda; class Insecta; order Lepidoptera; family Tortricidae; genus Grapholita; species Grapholita molesta. The sequence goes on along the minus strand of CP053124.2, from coordinate 11,040,716 downwards.
GAAATGCCGCCAGTATCAACAAGTCAAAAGGTACAAGGCGTCAAGGGGCTTTTTTAGATTTAATGTAATAAGTTGTTATATAGTTAACATAATATTGTAATTCTTGTATGGATTAAATAAGTACAATAAATACAATCAACACCGTTAATTTCCGTAACACAAATATATTTTTTTATAGTTATTTAAAAAAAAAAAGTTATTTTAGTAGTATTTATATATTTTATTATATTTTTACTTAGTATAATTTATTTTTAGTTTTGTTATTAGGAATTAACATTTGTACGTACATTTATTTGTTTTGTGCAAAAAAGTAGAAATAAAGTAAAAAAAATCAAATAAAATGATTAACTTAAGTCTATTGCAGGTCCTTAACTAGGTAGAATATTTTTTTTTTTTTTTTATTACATAGGCGGCAAACGAGCAGACGGATTGCCTGGTGGTAAGCAATTACCGTCGCCCATGGGCACCCGTAACACCAGGGGAGTCACAAGCGCGTTGCCGGCCTTTAAGGGGGGTTGGAGCTCTGGGAACCTTACTCACCATCAGGAACACAACACTACATACCTGAAAGGTAGCAGTGTATTTACGCAGAATATCTTTGAAGTTCACTCATAAATGTGTCAAAAATCAAAATTGTGCAGTACAAACGTAATATTAGGTACCTAAGTGTACCAAATGGTTATACGAGTAAATTAAATAAAAGCCTTAAAACAGCTAAGTGTGGTACTCAATTTCGAGGGTCCCCAAAACCGAAATGTGAAAAATGGAATTCTAATTATTTTGATATGCTTGTAGGTTTCGCCTGTAGAGCACCGGCATGAACCATAGATACTAGTTACGCAGGCAGGCGTTGAGCCGTCGCGTCGGTGCTAATCCAATCACATAATTGGACTTAGAGTAATTCATTGACCGGGTAATGGCTCGCGAACGGCTTCCACGCTTCCCCTAACATACCGGACGTTGTGTCATTGTTTTAGGAGATAATTTTAGAGTACTGCTACTTTAGAAAAACCACTTGGCCGCCGGTAGATCAATGTCTAATTGACGATGACAGGAGAACCCATGGCCGTTGGGGCGAAAAGGTTCTCGAGTAGCGACCACGTACCGGAAGGTGCGGTGTGGATAGATCCGCCTCAAAGTGAGCCGATAACTTGGTAAAGATCGCGGGAGTAGACTAGATGAGGCTAAAACTAAAATCGGTTTTATTGCGTCGCTTTAGGGTAAGCTATGTCCAGCAGTGGATATCCTTCAGCTGGGATGATGATGATGATGATACTTACAGGTGAAATAAACTAATGTTTGTTGTATTAAAAGTGTGATTTTAGTTCTCGTTGAAATCCATTTTTAAGTTTTACAAGGGCAATAAACTTCATATAAACTACAAGACCCCCACAGTAGCGCATAGCTGATAAAAATTCACACCCTCAGATAACACCTTAAACTAAACTGAAATAATAAATGTGTCATAATCATAAAGAAATTGGACAAATTAAAGTTAGATGGTCGGACTGTCAATCACTGCGTGAGCGCCGCTCCGGGGCGGCGACAGCGCAGCTGACGACTCATTAAGGGCCATTACCGCCTATATCTATGGCCGCTCGGGGACCGCTGGGGGCGTGTGCCAGTCCCGCTTGTGCTCACTTGACAAGAGTTAACTAATGATCTCTATATTACAATATTACTATCCCTTTTACCATTGTCCATTACACTGTATGTAATATTTGACCATCATGTTGCAAATTTTTTTCAATCCAATATGATTGCCACTTTTTAGTGCCATGGTGGCTTAAAAGACGTCACACCACTAAAACTACTAGTTACCATATAATCTTAAACGCCAATACCATACTCACGATACCATAATGTAATCTTATATGTTACAGATTTTAAGTAAGTTAGACATTAATGTAACCTAATTAGAAAGCAAAAGTAGCAAACAGATTTAATCAATTTACTTGCTTTTTTTTCCATATAATATAAATGGATTAACATTCTGCAATAACTACTTAACGTACAATGTAGTAACATTTAATCTAAAAAGGCCCTTAAGGCATTGTTCCCGAATATTGGCGGCATTTCCTCGTCGCAATGCTGATACGATGTGCGAGGAAGCCGCCTTTCCAGTTACGGTAATCAGACGCTTCGCGATTTCTCCAAAAAGTTTGTATATGCTAGGACTCCATGGCTAGGTCCATGGTGTACAGAATTGTTCTCGCTGCCCAGGCTTTGTATTTGTTGCGTTGCGTTTACTAATTCAGCGCAATCCGCCCCTACGACCGCATTTGCATTCGTTTGTTGTAGGTGGGACGGCGCGGCGTTAGTGTGTCTACGCACGTAGCATCCCACGCTAGCATCTGTCCCAAGCTCCAAGGAACCAAAGACACCCTATTAGGCCTCTTGTCATCAAATCTGACAATGCCGGTAGACTCAAGAAGATCAGGCACATTGATGTTGGCAAGAGGCCGATAGATTACGTCGATTTCGAGTTGCGTGTCGAGAAAAAACGGCTTGCACTTTTTTGACATTCGATGCTGTCCTAGTCGGTCCACGGCCGTGTGCCGAGCCATCCCCTACCGTTTAACCTGATCTTTTGCATAATAATATTGTCATTGATTCCGAATTTACCGAGGAGGAAACCGAATAATTTTGCCAGAGTTATCCTGACCATATTTAGAGACTAAAATGTCCAATAAACCTTTTAGAAATTCACCTCGTTTTGGAGTTACAACCCATTACAAAAAAAAAATGATTATAACTCAGCACCGTTCGCTTTCTTAAGGGCGATTTTACCACTATTGAACTGATTGTTTGTTTTCAGGCATAGTGTTCTCAATAAAATTTATTTTTTATGTCAAAAAAACGTGAAAAACGGAACAAAAAAATGTATTTTTTTTTTTGCTAGAGTTGACCAAAAGTTTTATATTTTTCACTTCTTTTGGCCTCTAAAATTATTCGGTTTCCTCATTTTATACAGTGTATATTTTGTAAGGATAAGTTATTAAGAATATTATTTAGCTACCAATCCGAATAACGACTAAGTATGTATATGTTACAAAAATCTTTAAACTGTGAAAAGGTGAGGGTGTAAAATACCCTTCCGATGCCTCCTCCAGTACGGGCGCCGGTGACGGACAAATTGCCTTCATTGTGCCCCACGTCACTTTTGATGCTATTACGAATAACTTTTAAGAATACAATATTTAAGGTAGCTTTATTTTTAAACATAATTTGACAACATTCATACTTTTCAGGAAACCCACCTCAAATGAACTGCCCTGTTTTTTGATTAAACTTACTTATAGACTACAGGTATCGTTATGCCATACTACATATAGTTATTATGTTATGTGCCATGTACATACAATAGTACATCATACACAAAAATACTGGTTAAGTATACATACCAACAAAACTTTTAAGAACGCTGGACTTTTTATGCACACATAATATGTTCACAATTCGAGTGTTTTAGTGTACAGTCAACAACACTCCTAGCTATACATTGGTAGACCTTATTATTTAAGGCATAAAGTCCACCGATGTACAGTTAAGAGTGTTGCTGTGTGTACGATGTATACCAAAACACGTAAAATAAGAATCGAATGACCCCGATCCATTACCAAATTATCTTACAAAGGAGCGTAATAAATATAGCATCGATATCGATGCAGCGAGCGGAGACAATATTTACAGGGCTACCCCCTGGCCTGCCGAACGGAAACTTATAGTTTACTTGAGGCGCCCTGGAATAAAATACTGCTGGTCCACGCATAAATCAGAACGCGCGCGGCCGCAGCCGGCGGCGGCGTCTGCCACTCGTGGTGAGCCTAGCACTACAGTAGATACATTCTTATACTCAGACCGCTGAAAATCACTTATCAGTAATTATTATTATTTACCAATATAGATACTTAAAGATGGTTGAAAACGTTTCTGGGCCCTGGTGTTTTTAACCTTTGAAATGAACAAAACATATACTTGACTAATATTTTCGGTCATTAATAACACCATAAATATTTTAGTATTTAGGTGTAAACACTTGAAATGACCCCAATCAATCAACAAAAATCAGGTATTTAAGCTTCCATAGAAGTAAGATGATACTTACATGAGTGTAAAGTTGAGATACAACCCCTGGAAGGGCTGCACTGTAATTTTACTAACACTTAGTTTATATTATACTATATCGTCACTGTCTTCTTTGAACAATACTTGTATTTTATTCTATATATTACCACATTGCATACAGAGTTACTGCAGAGTATTAGTTTCAGAGATAACACGATGTCGGTATTATCTTGAAATCATAACATGCATTTATATTTTGTGTGCCAATCGGGTGAACACGACTGCATGGAGTGGGCCTACTGTGTCGTTTATAGTGTGTCAGGGCGCCGCCCGCCCTTGCCTGACGCTCTGCTACATTTTAATAACAGGGCTCCTCCGCCGTAAATGGTCACTGACAGATTTTATTTCAACTCATATATTAAGTCTGACCATTCAGAAATGTAGAAGATATTCAATTACCTTTTTTAGTTACTTTTTATAGGTATTTGCCTTGAGACACGATATTTTTCCCTCCAGGCTCCATTATGAAGGCAGTAGTTTGGAATATTAGTGACAGGGTATTTAAACGAAGGTGTTTATATAACTGTATGTTTGATCTGATCGCGATTTTTGGTTTGGGTAAACAGCAGCGTTGAATCTAAATTATGTTAACATATTTTAGCTATAGAGTAGACTAAACGATGAATCGGGCCTAAAATAACGAATTGCATGCGCTAAATAATGATATTGGACCGCTTGATCACTTTGTTTGGGAAGTGATTGTCTGGGATTTTATGTATATACTACATAGGATATATAACGGACTGTAACGGACCAGTTTTAATTACTTTAGTACTTAGTAAAATTGCATCATCGACGAGCGTTATGATTACTTTCGAGCTTACCAATTCAATTATTTATTTGATTTGTAAACAAGACTGTATTTATTAGTTTTATTACAAATGACCAACGTCTTTGTCGTTTCCAATGCTTACATATTTTAAATCTGAAAATCTATTGTGCTCAGAGAACAAAGCTGATTCAGGTTGTTGATTTCCAGATTTCGAAACTATCATTCATTTCATATCGCTTCCTGCTAGCACCCACGGAAATTGCCTTCTTAAAAGCAAAATTATTTATTTGAAGGAAACAGAAGTTTCAATAAGTGCGGAGATATGTATCGGCGCGTCCATCGCGTTGGTTTATGGGCAGTTTTACGGCGACTGATGCTAACTGCACTCTTCGAGAAGGCCGTATACGCAATCGTCGTTTGACTGCATATGCGTCTTTCTCTATCAGTACGGCAGAACAATAATGGTGACCGCGAGGGTGGCGGGGACACCGCAGCTGTTTTTTACACGTTTTTCTACAACCTTTACCTCGGACATTAGAAAAATACCAAAAACTATGAAGAGGCAATGCTGGAAAAATAAATATTGTGTGTGAGAATTTCTCACTTTAACGACATAGTCCGGTATTGACCCTCACTACGAAGCGGGATATTACGAAGTTTAAATCCAGACAAAGGCATTTACTAGCGTTTATAGCGAATTCCTGTACCAGTACTATGAATTGTGACATTACGGTTTTCGATAACGAGTATCGAGTTTACTACATGTGCATCTCGCTTGTACTATTTTAGTGCGAACGAGATGCACGGATAGTAAACTCGATACTCGTTATCGAAAACCGTAATGTCACAACTCATGGTACGTGTACTGGGTCATGGATGTAATGTCTGTTATTAATTATTTATAACATATACAACAAGCCTTATTAGCGCACTGTTATATGTTGCCCACTATAAGTTATACATCTCGGTAAGCTCTTCTTCATAAGCGTGGAGACAAAACATAATGAAATGGATGCAACTCATAAAACGGGAAATTCAACATGAGATCTTTTTTTTGGTTTGAAATGCCTATTATGAACACACAAACTCACTCAGCGCAAATTTAGGAAGCAACAAACAAGAAGAATTCGTAATGCGAAATAAACTTTTCTCGTCAAAATGAACAATATCACAATAATTAACACACTTTTTCGATATTGTTGTTTTGGTTCAGGCTGCAAAGATCACTTCTGGAATGCTTTCGTTTGTTCAAGTTTTTATTCCACGCTTACACGTAAAATTGAACCTTGCACTAAAATTATAAAATAGATATCAATTTTTAATATAGTAGTAGATACCTAGCCCTCTCTATATATTTGCTGTTCTGAAGTGACCAGCGCTATTGCAATAAAAATATTAAAAACCGCATAAGTAAGAGGAGGTCGGCAGTTCGGCGCAAATGTCGCCAGGACACTTACATTATTCCTCACGACCCCTGGCTCCCCCGCACCTATTATCTCAATACTTTAGATAGTCACTAGAACATTCCCCGGTCCCATCGTTCCTCCAAATGACCGGCCATTTGCTGAGATCCGATTAGTCATGATTGTGTTTGCGTTGTACTGTAAAAATAAAATATAATCCTTCGGTCATCAGAGTCTGGGGAGGATGAAAAGGATTGGACGTCGTCTAAGACGCTAGAACGATGCGACGATCGACTTTGAAGGATTTTCTTGAAATTTAATCAGAACGGACGGACTTTGCAAATTAATCCAAGGATTATTTTACTTCAGTGGTTATGAATGATATCCATTTCTATCAATTATAATATATTGCTGAAATTATATTACATGCAGTTTACTATACGGTTGATTGATATCGGTTTCGAATGTTCGTGGATAAACGGTTCGTGGACCCAAATAAAAGCTAAAATTATTTAATTATAAAACAGTATTGAACAGTAAGTGCTATTGCTAGATACCATGATATTTTCTGATATCAAATTCAATATGCATTAACGTTTATTTCGTGAAACATAAAATTAAAGTCAAAGACCTACGTAACGTCTCACGGTATTCATGCTTCACCATTTCGAGCCGCAGTTAAGGTATTTTTTTTTTGTATGAATAGTGGCTTCATATATGTTAAGAAAATTCATATCGAAAAAATAATGGTTCGTTCAAATGGTTTCATTTGATAAATACATTATTTACGTGACTTGATGTATTTTGATTTAAAACAATATATAAACGTTTTTATTAATGAATGAATGAAATACTCTTTATTGTACACCTCAAATAAAACATTACAGAGAATATTAATAAAAACAAAAACCAAACCTAGTACTTAATCAAAATTAAAGACTGATTTTGCTTTTTCCTTAAGCTTTACGATTAATTTTCTTCAATTCTTATATAAGTCAATAATCTGGGCACCTGCTTTTTGCTGTGACAGTTTAGAAAAAAAAAGGAAAAAAGATAGAGTACCTACTCCATGTTTTTTCAGTTTTTCTTATATTGTAATATCATTATCGGAGCTTAATATTACTCTTAATTTCTAGTGAGATGAGAGTCAATGAATTATTTTATTTTATTTGGCTATTATAGAGTTCTTAATCAAATTAATTCTTCTTTATGCTAGACCAAATAACAGGTTCTGATAATACTGATCCGGACTAAATAAAACAACCTACTTTTCTAACCAACCAACCAACTTCCAAAATTATATCCGCAAATACTTACTATTTTTGGTAATTTTCTATAACTTATCAATTTCGCAGTAGTAATTGCATAATACAAGAGACAATATAGGCAGCTGCAGGCAGCATGCAACAGGAAACCGGGCAAAGTGCTGACTTAGCACCGCCACACGACACTCGCCCTTAGACACCTACAGTACCTACTCACATACCAATTCACGGTATTAGTATTGTTTTGCATCGCATACTGATGTAATTTTATAACCCGATGTAATTCTATATTGTCATGCTATCTTACATCCTGTACAATGTAAGACACGGTGTTTTCGTGACTGCTGTTGTATATTTTATTGTATGTTGTATATCTCAACATTATTCATAATAACGAATGTCCGTATATTTATAGACACGCCGAAACAAAAAAAATGTTTAATACATATTTTATAAAAATTCTGTAGGTCTCATTTGAAAATAATGAGATAATTACAACTTGTGATCTAGAAAAATGTATAAATATTTTGTTTAAATAAGTTTTTATTCGTACAAATGTTCATAAAGGTTCATTAAAGCACGTTAACTTTATAGTTGAATACCTATTAGAACCTACGTCTTTATTACCTCAGTACTTATTAATTGTATAGACATTTTAAAATGTTTACATGAAATATTGAACTTAGCTTATTTAACGTACCTAGTTTTTGCCTTTTGGACACCGCAATTTTATGTTTAACCGTATGTATGTTGTAACGTGATGTGGGAACCCAAATTGTTTTCATAAATCTAACAACTTAAAGTTTTATTGCCACCCTCTGTCATTTTTTCAGAGAGAAAAATAGTTTTGATTTTAGATCGCAAGTGATGCTATAAGTTTATAAAATCGATAGCGCGATTGATGTGTGTGGGGGACGTTGTTCCGGTCGGCTGTGTTTATCGGATGAGCCGATTGGGGAAGATGCGTTCTGCTCCATTATACGAGCTGTAATCCCAATTGGTAAAAACCTGTGTATATGGTGCAGGAGAACCACGGCGGAATCGTGTAGGTACTTGATGGTTTCCTAGCGTAGTCGTTAGTGCCTACGAAACTGGCAATTTCTATTTCGAATCATGGCAAAGGTATTTATTTGTGTTTCTCACGCATATTAGTACCTGGGTTGATGGACATTATCTATTAAATCATTTATTTATTATATCTAACCATGCATGTATATTATGCTCATATCTAATACCTATGACACAAGACTTATTTAATTTATTTTAGGACTGCCGATTTGTGCAAAATTATTATAAAATAAATATTTTGTTTTGGCCTTGCTCGAGGCAGTGGTTGTCTTGATTTTTCCTTTTAATTAGGTATATTGCAGAGGCCTATGTCCAGCAGTGGACGTCTTTTGGCTGACATGATGATGATTTTTTCTTTTCAATGTTCTGATTAATAGTACCTAAGTCTTTATTGTTGATAAAGTTTTTTAAGGTTATAATTTTGCCATCGGTTTTTTGCATTTTATTATCAGCTTAGATAGATAGATTGGTGTAAAGAAGCATGTCAACGTTAATATAATAACAATAAACTGATTTCTTTTACAAATTGCGTTTTCGATTCAACGGCACCTAAAAGAGTATAAAGAAGCGCTTGCCGCATTTAGAGGAACATTAATGTCATACAGAGATGTGCTCCGAGGAGTTGCTCGCAGCGTCGTCGACACGCTCTGCTGAACCCTGATCCTATCATAACGCAATCGCATATCGCCCGATTTCATACTACGACAAAGTAGTACCAAAAAAACTCACCAAATTGTCAACCTTAACTGTTGCGACCCATGATTCAAATTCGCACGATGGACTCAACTGCTACCATGTGCCAGGGAGTCGCTTGAAATCTGCAGATATTTACGTTGATAGCCTTCCAGCGAAGAAGTGGAGTAGAGACGTGAACTCGATCAGGGACTGCAATAATGTAAGGCCCGCGTTATTCGTCGATAAAAGTAACGTATGAACCCGCATATTGTAGGAGATTTGTCGAATGAAGGTTAAGCTACGAGCCACCGATTTTATTAAAAAAAGAAATTAAAGGGTGTTATTACGGTGTAGCAATTTATGCAATTTTTGAATTGTTATTTTAATGCTGTTGCTTTCAACTTTGTTTGAGTATAATTAGTTAAGCATATTCTTCTACAACTAATCTAAGTACCAAGTTTTTTTCTCATTGATTCAATAATCGATGCTTTTAGGTACATAATTTAATTATAATTTTTGGTTCATCTGAGACGTGAAAATATTTGTCATTTTTAAATTGCAAAAACTCTGGTGACTTGAGGGCGATTTATTTTCGACCCCTTCTTTGAACTCATATTGTAGCATTTAATGTAGTCAAACCCATAAGTACCTATTCAGAAATTAATACGATAGACAGGGTAGAAGTTTTAATTAAATTTTACTATCTACTAATACTACAGCTCGCTAAAATTAGTTCCTTGCAAAATCTCTATTAAATAAAAAGTCCCACGTTGCAGTTAATTAAGCGTTAAATCTATTAGACCTATTTGTATCGAGGAAAATGGAAAAATATGAAAGAAAATCCACAAAAGCCATAAAATATCCCACCCTAAGTTTCCGCTCTTCGATAATCCCTTTAGAGAGGAAAAACTTCAAACGGTAGTGCGGGCGTTGCGGGATCGTGAATTTTTGATCTCTATTAAATTGTTTCAAATCGTTTAACTTGTCGCGGCTCAATCAGTGCGAGGGTGCACCAGAAGGCTGGCGCTAGGGAAGTAGCGGGAGCGGTGCGAGTGGTGAGAGCGTTTTTCTTTGGTAGTAATTTGAGAAGGTATTGATGCCTTAAAATATGCTAGCCTAACTATTAAATGTTTTGATTAACCGGCATGCCCGAGAGAAATTATTTAATTATACGATTTCACATAATTATAAGACTTATTGCAGTGGTTAAAAAAATACATCTTTTTAAGTAATATTGTTACAATCACAATCACTAGTATTGAATGTTAGATAACAGTAGACACATTTATTTTACAAATTTCGAGTAAGTGTAAGCACAGGTTGTTGAAAAATATATAGTTGAAGTATAAAATGTATGGGAATGACAGATCGAACGAAAAGTCACGTGATCTCTTCCATACATTCTTTCCATTGCGACCCTACCCTATTACATATGCCTACGTATTACATTTCTTTAGGTAGCTAGCCTAAAGATATGTAATACGTAGGCATACAGCCTCATACTCATTTTATAGAATTATTGACTGTAGTGCACAGCTCCAGCCTTACCCACGCTGCGCTTCATACTCCGCTGCCGCTCACACGTTCTCGACATTTCCACGTCACGCCCGCATTTTCTCATCAGTGAACTATAGCGTGACTTTCTTAGTTAGGGAACCCTCTACTGACAATCCTATTATAAGTAGTACTGTTGAGGTGAGCTATGAATTTTCGACAAATCCTTAACGAAAGATATACTGAATGTTTATGAACTGCATTGCATATATGGTACTGCATTTTTATGAACCATTGTTTAACATATTAGTATAACGTCCGGGTGTTCATAGTGTCCCAGTTCATGTTTATCTTCTTCATCATCTTCAAACTTAATTTATGTCATGTCATTTTAGCAATAAAGTTGACAGCAGGCTGTCAACTATTGGACATTAGCGTATCGTGCACTGACACGTTAACGTTTAAACTATCTGCTGACTTTAATAACTAAATAACTTGTGCAAATAAATTCTAATCACTATTGTGCAAACTTTTGAATAAGTGCCACTATAATGTCCAGGGCCTACCTTCTAAATTGAATTTGTAGTTTTAATATAAACTTTAAGTAAAACTTACTTTAAGTAGGAATTCAATAGTATTCTATGTGGAAAAGTTATGGTTGCTACTTCTTGTTGATAGCACTAAATTTAAGTATATCTATACCCGTCGGTGCAGTAAAATGGAAAAAAACTATACTCTCCCTTTTTTAGTGTGAATTATCTCTTATGGTATGGTACCTACTGAACAGGATAGACAAAACTTTCTAATGGTATCAGCATGATAAAATCAGTATGATAATTCTGATAATCTCTTTTTATACTCTAAGAGTTAAGTACTTAAGTTAAATTTATAGTAATACAAAAACTGTATAGAAGATGAGGACACTACAGGTAGGTAATTTAGGTACGTAGCTCATTGGCATTTGTCATGATATGTTTTAGCAACCTGTCTATTTTCTTTGTTACAATTAATATTTTATCTATAACATGATATTCCATGATCATAAATCGTAGTTCGGCGGAGGGGACGCGGGCGCATCTGATTTATTCACTGGTGATATTTTATAGAGCAGTTTGTTCCGTTATTGTATTAGGGCGACTGCAGCCGGAGTCGAGGCCCGCCCCTTACTTTATATCTTCCAATTTTTACAATACCTGTCTTTTAAAACATTTAGTTAAATTCAGGTGGGAAGCCGATTATAGCTACTCTACTCGTAGGTGCTGTACATATTTTATGGTATCAATTTTATTTATAAAAAAAACTTACAGTGTAGGTATCTGTAAGTTTTTTTTACGTTTATTAACTTTAAAAAATGTTTGTATATATGCCATAAATACGTAGATTATATTCTGAATTACCTATGTTTATGATCTCGACTACTATAGACCAAAACCACGTGACTCAACGATTTTGTGTTGTTATTCTTCAGAAGCATAGTTTTCTAGAAGAAACAGGCCCGCGTTATACTAACACATTTGGTAAATAAATGACCCACTACTTAGTTGCAAACGGATAAACTCACGTGTAATTATATCGCACTAGGCGACATGTTTCGGGTAAGCTCTGGTACCCATCTTCAAGCCGAGTCAGTCAGCAGTGAGTGATACACCCTCATCGCGATCGGTGTGTCCTGACTCGGCTTGAAGATGGGTACCAGAGCTTACCCGAAACATGTCGCCTAGTGCGATATAATTACAGGTGAGTTTATCCGTTTGCAACTAAGTAGTAGTAACATGGCTCATAACAGTTTTAATTGTATTAAATAAATGACCCATTATAGAAAAGGCATGTAGTAACCACAATAATGTATGGTTTGTGTATTTAGGTGCCATATAACTGTTTAAGAGTGATCCGGGGGACCGTAACCATGGCAACAAGTGACACAAAAATAATAACTAACTACGGACGAAATAACCTGGGCTGTCTCGTATAAAACATGATTTTTCTCTCATTGAAACCTTCGGGCGGGTCTTTAACGTCATTTTTAGTCTATCACGTTCATTAAATTTGATGATAATGATGATAAAAATAAACTAATTTGACATGTAACACATATTATTAGCCGTGGTCCACTGCTCACAGAGCTAACAGCCCAATCCAGAAAATAATTAATCGGATCACGGCAATTACCTTAAATAAAATACCTTATTGTGATTGGTAAAAGACATGTTTTTAAACTGAACTAATATATTAAAAATAGTAAGAGTTATAATATAAGGGTCAAAACAGTTTAGTTTCTTAGGAAAAACACTTATGTCCAGTTCAGTCACAAACTTCCCTTAAAACACTCTTAAAATAGCGGTAACACGGTGATGTATGGAGACACGAAAACATTTATAAAAAGTCCATAAAGAGAGTTATAATCACAGCTTAGATAAAATGTAAGAGTATTTAGAAACGACAAGGGTGCCTGCTCCCTTGCTCTGACTTTGCGTCACACCAGTCATCCGATTAATAAACTTCAAAACTGGCTCTCTATAAAAAAATAATATTTCTGACTGTCCCCCAATTTTTTAAATTGCGTGAAATTAAATTTAGAATATACTTTTTATCCCTTTGGAGTCTGACAAATAGGCGGGAGCGGCGCGATTTAGACTCGCTGTAATTGGTTTTTTAATGCCATGGCCGCGAAGTACCTTGATAACAATAGATGAAGCATGAACAGTATTTTAACTATCAAACTGTCTAGCCTAGCAATTAATTCAGGAATTACTTAGAATTGGTCTAATAAGTTTATAGAAGCAGTAATCGTCAACCTGTACTCAGAATGTTCGCTTTAATCATATCACGTACAGTTAAAATTTACAAAAAAATACAATGTTCTTTCATTATTATTTACGATACGATACGATACCGATAGATTTAAAAGCCGAATCTTTGTTTCGTAAAATTAAAATGTATTTTTCACGAGTCATATAGACTGACCAGCGTTTGAGCTCAGTCACACCTGATGGTAGGTGTCGACGATGTCGAGGGTGTAGCACGGTACTCAGGTAACAGCTTATTCACTCTTGCTTTAAAAAAACACAAATTTTAACTTTCGGGGAATACAGTCTTGAACTTGGTTTAAATACACATAAACCTAAGTCAAATTTTGTTTTATCGTAGAGTACACTGATGAGGTTTGCCTAAGCCTCATGTGGGTTTAATCTCATAATAATTAACGGACACTTGCTTGCTTGGTCATACGATATAAAATTTTAATTAATTAAAAATGTCAATGAAAGCCAGTTGAAAATTTACTCTTATACTGTTTCTTGTACTTTAACTGTGTCTTTATCAAGTGAATACATTATCAAATCGTTAGGTCGCGGGGGCGAGCCCCATGAATAAGAATCAAATGCGTTCACACACCGCGGAGGGTTGCAAATTAGTGGTTCCGCGACCTCGCGTTTAAACGGTCCATAAATACGCATTAAACCGTAATACGAAACTGTCATTGTTATTATTGTGCTCTTAAGATTCGTTTAGTAAAAGTCAATTTGTCGCCATGATATTGTCGTCAACGCGGGAATTTTAATAACCCGGTTTTTAGACGTAGGTAAATAGTCTTTGCCTGTCTGATATTACCTTTTTTACTTTTTTATATATGTGAACTGATTTAAATAATTCTAGAAATGGACATCGACTTTTCTTTTCATTTTATCTCTGACAAAACAAGACACTAAATATAAAACGTATGTACACAATACAAAATTTTAATTAGTTGCAACAGTTTCTCAGGTAGCTTATAAGGGACCATATTATATGAAAAACTGTAAGACTGAGGTGGCCACCTTAATATGAAATCTAAAATTGTTCATGCCCACATTTCACCTTAATAATAATAAAATAAAAGTGAGAAGATAGACGAGGGTTCTACAATAACCCATTGATAGCGACGATAAGGCTGTAGTAAATTTGACAAGCGCGATATTCAAAGAGGCAGCGTTTTTCAGTTCTATTCTTTATAGGCGCCCGTTTCCACTGCACATTCAACTCCGTAATTTTGTATTTACCAGAAAAAAAGGTTTTTTAATACATCATGTACATTTGTTATGACTAAGCGTCAAAGGGAACAAAATTAAAAGTATAGTTTGCCGTTAGATTTTCTTAAGTGTTGATAATTGCTGCAGTTATTTTTGAGGGAATTATCAAAAATAAATTATTAGAAACTTACGTAGACAGTAGGTACTTTTCTTATACAATACTTAACCTTTTGAACGTTTTTCCTCTAGAATTATGACGTATTCGCCAACGTATCGACTTGGGAAGAACAAATATAAACAACTTATCAGCAGGACAATTTCTTTAACAGCATCCGCAATAGCCACTTTAATGGTCGGTGGCATGGCAGACATCATGCGACCACTTAAGTGGTTCATGGTGTTCAAAGGGTTAAAATGCTCAAAATATTATTTGGTAGCAGCAACTTAGAAGTATTCTGCTACACTCTAAGTGACGTAAGACGATGGACACCAGCTCGAACCCCGCGACTGCACATCCCGAGCTCCAGTCACGTTCGCGGCCTTACGGCGATCCTCTGCCTGCCAGTTACCGAGCCTATTCCACCTCGAATCCAAAAAGCTAACTCACGGTTTAAAGCCTACATTCTTACTGCCTTTCGACTTTAAACATCAACTGCACCCCAAGCTGCCGATTGGCTACCAGCTCATCACATAAACCCGTGTCCATTTTATGAAATCGTTAACGACACGTTCGGTTTAGTTGTTAAGCTATTACATCTTTATTGTCTCTGTCCCTTGACAAAAATCTCTGGAAACAGGGAAAGAGCGTGGCGGAACTATTTCTCCATCGAATACGGAATGCAGTTAGTGAGCGCAGCGTCGAGCGAGTCTCCGTGGTTAAGTGGCCCATTCGCGTGCAAACGAGCGCGCACTTTAAAAATAATAAAACTCCTTGAAAGGGTATCTGTGGCGCGCAGCGCCGCCCTTCGTCTTGTTTTATGCACAGATTTATGCATAGATACAACAGGGTTGTTATTCCCATCGAGCGCATCACTAGTTGCTTATAAATTTTCAAATTACAATGAGATAATTGTGAGCCCCGTTTTAGTAATAATTAGGTACACCAGCGCGTAGGTCACTGTTAATTATACAGATTTTTCCTAAGTGGATAGGCTTCTTTGTAATAATTTGGGAACAAGTTAATATTTCTATGGCACTTGAGTTGAGTAGAATTTCCAGCTATTACTTTGGTAGTCAATCAAGGTCTTGTAAAATTAACAGTTTCTCATTGACATGACAACATGATTGTTATAACAACGTGCAGCGGCTGACCTAGCGGTACAGGACTGATGGCGAACGTAAACAATGAAACGTTATAAAAAATACTAATATTTTGGTCGTACATCTTGAAATGATACATGCGGATGACGATATTTCAATATTTTTAGTGAACCCTCTGGAAAGCCGGTTTCATCATCAGTTCGTTCAGTTATGGCGTAGCATCAAGAGTACATAAAAGTTAAGCTGCAATAACGGTTAAAAATAGGTAAACGGAGCACACACATACGTATAGAGTATTCAAATTTGAAAATAGAATGTTGTTTGCGATCCCGGTTAAGTTGAGGTAATAACAAAACTATGTCACATTGTTAGAAATCCTAAGTACTATAGGTAGTTGATTAAGTATTTCGCATAAGTACCCTTTACTACCAGATAAGTGTCAGAATCATGTAATTTTCGCTCCCTCCGGACTTTATTAATTTACCGCATGTTTTCAGTTCCTCTAAACCTGGTGGTATGCAGGCTGCGTAGGGGCCGTCGTGATTGTGTTACCGCTTACCGCTGTGTGCACAAGCTATCTGACCGCGTTGTCAACACTACCTAACTAACCGTAATTCACACCCACATCAGCATAATTTAATTATATTATTGACGGCAGTTTGTCATTCTTTCTTGACTACCGGTTTTCTGGGAACATTATTTCTGAGAAAAAATCTTTGACCAAACATTAAACTTGTCACATATACTAACTTTGAACGACCGGTTGGGCCTAGTGGGTAGTGGTAGTGAATATAATAGGTTCGAATCCCACTGAAGGCATTTATTTGTGTGATGAGAGCACAGATGTTTGTTCCCTAGTCATGCGTGTCTTCTATGTATTTGTATATTATATACATCGTTGTATATTATATTATATACATTCAATTTGTGAAAGGCTGTCCTGTAATATATTTATTTAGTATTAATTTATAACTGCAGCTTCAAATAAAATGTTAAGTTCTTAAAATATTAAAACTGTTTTCGCTTGAAAGTATGTTTGTAGTATGTGTATGTATGAAGTAAACCACGTGTTACTTCATACCAAATAGCCACAACACAAAATCCCATTTTAACAAGCCGAATCTAACTGAAATACAGATCAAGGGTCATAAGAGTAATCTGTGAGCAAAAAATATGATATGCGTTGAATCAGTAAGTTCTCCTTTTGTCTTACGTTTGAAAATATTTCAAAATAAAGGCATCTTGTGTCAAGTTAATTCACAAACGTATGTTTCTTTACAGCAAACATTGGATCAATTCACAAAGAAACGGCCCGTATTTCCTTTATGCTCCGTGCGAATCTCTATATCTAGTTAGCGCGGGGGACGGGAAAAATGAAATATAGAGGCAATCCAAATAGATTGTTATCTACCCACGTGTTTACCGGCGGCGCCGCGGCACGTTCGCGCTAACAAGCCCCGCGTCCGTCCCCTTAACTCGGCCCCTGAACAATGCTCCTGACACCTGTCTAACAAATATTCTATTGTATTCTGATTTTAACCAAAATCTCCCATTCTACACTTATTTTTTCCAAATGATTTGGAAAGTAATGTCTTCTTACATGATACATATACTTCATAGTTTTGAGAGTGCATGGAAATCTCTAGACCTCCAAACGTTTGTGTTCCAAATCTTTAATGTATAAAATATTTTTTATTTTATTTTTGATACTATTGTGACATTATTATTGATATATATAAATATTATATTGTAATAATTTTACCAATAAATTGCTCTGTATTAATTAATTAATGAATTAATTATTCGATTGAGATTATATTTGTATTTGACTATTCGAAAGTGCTTGTTACTGGGCCTACTTGAATAAAAAATTAAAAATTGAAATTGAATTGAAATTGTTACATTTAAGAGCACTTCTCTAAAAAAATACCACAATCAAAGTTTTCTTATAATTTATTTTACTTAAAAAAGCGTTACAATATTTTTCTCAAAGTTTTTTTTTCTATTTTGTTACAATACCTACTACCATGGTGTTAAGTAAAAAAATATGGAATTTTCTGACACCATTTTGTTTTTGGAACCGAAAGAGCTCGTGATTCAGAACCTTTTTTACTATGGAAATATTTGCAAGACAAAAGCCCATCATAACTTAGTTTTATTATTTTCTCAAGCATTACGGACCATTCTTAATTTTTATATGTTTATACATAAATAATATTACAATATACTTACCTCATATTATACCCATTTTGCGACCCCACTTGCAAAACAACTCGTTTGTACATTTAATATATTTTAGGTGAATATTACATACTCTCTGTTTCTCATGCAATAACACATTAAAAAAATATATATCAGATTCTTATTGTGAAGATTTCTGCAACTTATTCAGAATTACGAGCTTTTTCCACCGCTATGGGTTCTCGTTTTGGCCTCCCTGAAGACGCGTAGGTATAGAAAGGATATTCTGAATGATATGATGGATACGTTATAATATCTATAGTTTGTAACACAAATACGTTAATTTGTAAATATAAATTCACACCGGGTATTTTCTTCAAACACATGAATAAAAAAATAGCTGTGAATTTCGATACTCGTACTTTAGTACAACATGCAACAAGCGAGAATGTTCTTAGCGCAGTTATCTTAACGTTGAAAGAATAAATTTGCCTCCATTAATTTACTAATGTAACAAGATAGAGGTCATAAAAATTTATACGAGATATTTCCGCAATATTAATTCGTCGGTCAGGGAAACTATAAACGGTGGTTAATCCCATGTATCATAGTGGGGCGGTCATTGATTCCCGCTATCGGATGACCGCGTTGACTTATGGGTCCCCTCGGTCCATTAGGGCTCCGCGGGCCACCACCAACCTAGGGAACCATTCCTGTCACTCGGAGAGTTCGTCTCTCGACCGAATGCGGGGAGCTAGCTTAACAACGCTCTTTGATTACTCGTACTAGTGATAGAATCTAGAGGTCATAGATACACTGGTTCGTAGTATATTTGACTCTTTAATGTTTGCGAAGCAGTACTAATATGTGGGCAGTACGCCACCTTATTCTTCAGAGGTTCACAAACGTGTAGTGACTAATTGGATGCACTTTAATCCTTATTGTCTGTACTTTATCAGCTAAAGAAATGTAGTTAATAAATGTAGGGTCCTTTGATTTTGTGAAATGAAGTCTATTAATTCCAATCGTATTTAAATAATATATCATTTATGTGTCCATAGTTTGCATTTTCTCGTAGAACTAAAGTTTAATAATATTAAAAACCACTCCATTTGTAGCTCATGTTACGAAGCGCGATAAATTTAACTTACTATTAAATATCCAAAAAATTTGGTACACCGAATTGAACTAGTTAGACTGGCTTTAACTTACAACAAAAGGTAGAGCATGTTCTTTTAGTTATAGATCAAGTATGAAGAGAATGTAAATATAATAATGTATCACCTAACAGTCTACGTTGTTTAATTAATACCTATCTTCGTCGTATTGTATTCCAGCCTGTAGGTAAGACAGCGTGATAAGAGCATTACTACGGTCCATTTGCATAATCGGAGCGCGGGCGCAACTGATAGCGGTAAGGTTCTTACGTAAATTAGGTTACGCCTTCTACGGGCGCGCTACGGTTCTACGGCGTAGCGGGTACAGTGGTTATTTCCGAAGGGCTTTTTCTAATTAGTTATTAAAATATTTTCATTGTAATTCTAGAATTTTTCGAGGTTTCAGTTTATTGTTCTAAGATTCACATATAACGTTTGGTTCCCTTAATAAATAGACTCCATTTTTAAATCTTTGACATTGCAGTCTGTTGAGATTTCACAATTTTCTTAAGGTATTGAAATTAGAAAAGATAATACTGTGTTCTTTCGGATAGAGGCAACATCCATTTAGTGATCTCTTACATATCATTAAATTGTCGAAAGAGCCTGTGCGCGTTGGCTCGATCCGGCTCCGCATAAACCTCCTAAATGTCCGGAACACCATTTTTCCGTGTACGGGAAAGACATACTGTGTTTTAATATTGCTGTAATCACCCAAACTCGCAAAGGTCGGTATATAAGAAGGAAATTCCAAAACACGGAGCCTAATATAATGTCGCAAGTACAGAAATAATCTATATTTATATATTTAGCCGCTTTATGTCTCACTAAAATAAATTGGACTAGTGTTGGACACATCAGCAAAATTTGTTTCTTTAGTATTGTTGCCATAAAGGCAGTGGTCGTAATGCGAAGGCGTGTGCAGCCGTCGAAGTCCGTGATTGGATTAGGTTTGTCCGGTTGACGAGCCCCGCGGGACGGCCACGGAGCCCTAATAACGCCATCGGCGCACGGGATGAATCGGAGTAGTAAAACTACAATCACAAAAAAACTAATAGAGCACGGCGGATTATAACCGTACCTATGCAGTATTAGGTAATACTTCAAAGTTAAAGTTCGTTAAATATATTTATTTTAGACATGAAACTTAATTCATATGCCATTAATAAATAGTTTCTGTCCAATTTTCTTAAATATAAAACGTGGGAGTATTAATTTCTCTGTAATAGTCGTAAATATAAAAAATACCGATTAACTGCAACATTCATTGGAATTAAAATGAAACAATAAACCATAAGACAGAAAATGATGCCCAACACACAAAAGGGATTACCTTAATAATGTGTCTTGGTTTACTCCGTGGTCTATTTAAAGAAATTATTAGGTGCAATTACGGATCTTGTTGCGCGTGATTGGAATGCGAGCAGGGGCGAGGGTCCGGCGACAAATTCTTACAAATTAATACATCTCGTCGTCGAAGCCTCGTGATACGCACAGAATACTTTATTATTCTATCCCGACGCAATTTTATAAGTATTGACAGTGAGTGCGCTGGAGAGGGTTACGCCGTCATACATATAAATGAAACAAAAGTGGAAATCGTGTTATTGGCAAGTAAACAAAAGCGACGTTTCAAGTGCACCTTGAAGATGTTGCGGTGAATTTAATATTTGGGACAGTTGGAGTGTTTGAGCAGACAATGCCGCTGAATTCAGTCTCTAATCTTTGTGTATAATCTGTCGCGTCAGCGAGGCACTGCAATATGCGCCGCCGCTCACACTCGTTGTTTCGAGAGCAATCGAGGCGCCAATAAAAAAGACGATCGTCGCCCCGAGCCCGCCAGGGCACCGACTTATTTACAGAACACCCTGCCATCGCTATTTATTTTATTGACTGCCATTTGCTCTGACTTTTATCGTTATCCACTTCCCTGATAAAAACAACAGCAGGTATGTGAGTCCAGCTGCAAAAAACAATGCGAAGCGGACGGGTCGCACTAACCACTAAAATTAAATACATAATATACAGAAAACACATTATCATACAAATGTGCTAAATTGGTTATTACATACAAGGTGGTTTATCAAATTATCAGTGGCGGGTCAATTTTTTTCTTAGACAAGACGGAGCCAATTTTTGACTTTGGGAAGGAAAACTATTGAACTGCGGGAAAGTTAGTAAAACTGCCGCGAATCGGCTTGTTTGGACACGATTATATTTCAGAGAGATAGGTACTTGCATAGTTATTGACTTTTGATATAAAATTATAATGATGAAGCAGAAGAAGCATAACTGAGCTTTGTAGCTGCGGGTTGGTACTTTTTGTTATGTTCTTTCAATAATTTTTTTTTTTTATGACATAGGCGGCAAACGAGCAGACGGATTGCCTGGTGGTAAGCAATTGCCGTCGCCCATAGGCACCCGCAACACCAGATGAGTCACAAGCGCGTTGCCGGCCTTTAAGGGGCGCTGGAGCTCTGGGAACCTTACTCACCATCAGGAACACAGCACTACATACCTGAAAGGTAGCAGTGCTATTATGGCTGTGGTCTTCTGTAAGGAGGAGGTACTTCCCCAGTTGGGCTGCCCCAGATTCAAGCGTGATGGTCATCGCTGTGCCCTACCTCTCATAATAAATATAAAAATTGTAACCTACAAATTTTTGGTAGGTCAGTTCGTATGAGTATTCTACCAATTAAAGTATTTATCAAAACATATTAAAGGTATTTTTTTTTAATATCACGTGTACCGTGTGTTTCGTATATTTATACTAGGTAATCCGTGCTTATGCACTATGCACAACAATTCTGTAACGGCCAACCCATCGCATATTAGAACGCTGTTTACGCTGGAACGTTTTTTCCGGAAGGTTGCGAAAGTGAAGGAAAACGACATTTATAAACAGAATACAAAAGTAGCTTCAAAATACATGGCATTAATGAAAAAGCAATATTTTTAACTTTTATTACTATTGCGCAATTTTTAAATTCATGAACATCATTTAGAAACATCGTTATTGCTACAATAACAATAACCAGCCCATGAAAGGTTTGTCAATTGTCAAGAAGCATTAAATGGGAATTGTTTAATTTATTTTATTGCCATCGGTAGTGTACCGCCGTGACGTGGGCAGTCCGAGGGCAAGGGGTGAGCCCCATTTTCCACACATCATTGCATTGGGCCGCAGATTTATTTGCATGCGGGCCGGTGACCAGGAACCATTACTGCCATTACGCTGATATCTGATCAACCGGTACAAGAGTTATGACGCTGTTGTTTTTCTTAACTACACACAAATATTCCGACGAAGGGATAAACTGAATATTTAGAATACAGAGATTTGTTCTTTAGGGTTATGGTTTCCGCTATAATTCTTTTTTATTCAGCTCGTGTATGGACCGTGGACGAATAGTTGGCCATTGGAAGCGAAGTAAGTAATCCGTAACCATATAATATCCCGTGGCAGATAGCATTATTTATTAACTGAATTAGGCAGACTCATCAAAATCGAAATTGTTTTCTGAAAAAAAGTAAATTGGTCTACTTTTCTTAAGAATGATTGTTTATTGCACCTACAAGACTACTTTGATTTTGTCAAGTAATATGCCTATAACGGGAAGTACTATAATTAATCGATGGAATGTATCTATTAAAGATTGTTCCATTCGTATCAGTCGCTCATTAAGAACTCGCTCGGAAAAACTTTCCGAACTTGTGTCAAAGTCGCAAAGTTCGGGGGCGAGCGGCTATTTACTGCGCTCCATTCAGATTTATGCCGCGCGTCCGCGTCTCAATGCGGATAATGAACGGGGCGGAAACTATAAATCTACTTAGTCGCCAAACTTGCTTAATGCAGAAGAAAGTAAAATAAACATCGGCAGCTATTAGCTCGTTTGTACGCGCTGGAATTGAGCCCCGCGAGTATTACGGAGTCGGCCGACCCCCAGCTATTTGAACCTGCTTAGTGAGGTTTCCGTAAGCGTATTAATCTAAAATTAGGTCACAGTTAACACCGTACTATTGAGTAAGGGTCAGTGCTCGTCTGTGCTGCGAAGGGCCGTCCTTGTAGCGCTGCATGCTCCATTGACATCAATTTATCATGCGCTTAGGTATACATCACCGAGCTAAGGATAATGCCTTACTTTACTAAACGGATTAAGTGAAAGTATTCTTACTAATACTACTTATTTATTATTGTCATTGACGTCTTAAAAAACCCGATGGCGTCGTTCTACTCTAAAGAAAATGAAGCCAGGCATTGGCAAGAAAACACTACTTTTAGAACATCCTTGTGTGATACAGAGATTAATATTTTATTTGTACTTATAAAAACCACCCCATTGAAAAACCACGAATTGATTTTAACTGATTAGCCAATCCTAATTTACCCATTTTGTTAAACCATCAAGCAGAATAGTACGTATTTTGGTAAGTACTTTTTGATTAGAATTGCACGCACGAATTGGAACGTTGTAACTCCAAACTAAATATTCGCGTGTGACGCCGGCGCCGACACCACTGGTCATATTTCGTATTCGAGGTGGTGGACGCGACAAATCAACCCGCTAGCTGCAATGGGAGGACAGGCCGGCCCCGCATCGACAGCCAAAGATTTATAGCTAACTAGGCCGCGTTATCGCAACAACTGTCTTCGTAACTATTTTCTTCCCAATTGTTGCGCTACACCCTATTGCTACCAATTGATCTAGCGAGGGGTGATTGTTTATTTTGCAGACTTTTTATTTTACAAGTTAGCATAGCATACATGCAATTACCTTAAAATACACCTATGTACAAAAAGTTTACTTATTAAAATTTAAACGGCTGATTAAAAATGTAACCGCCCGCCCGGTCCGGCGCGCGTTAAATTCGAGTCCTCTTTGTAGAGGACAGCTAATCGGCTGTTAACGCGGTGACCGTGGTAAATCTCTGGTAATCCGGGGCGAGCAAATATAGTTGAGAGCAGATAAGGTGCGTCCGGCGCGGGCCGGCAGCGCTAATGCGCCATTTGTATGATGATGCGCGCCGACCCCATATGCCCTGAAGGGTTTTACAAACCAGTATTAGTTCTCTCTCTGCTTGTGCATGGTTGTAATGGACGTTACAGTCGTAATTATACTGGACAGACTGAGTATTCGTCTGACCTTTACTCTGTAAGCACGAGAAACTGAAGGTTTGGACGCCCTATCCCCGAGTAGCATGGAAATGGCAACTTCGCGACAGCTGGTGATAGGATGCCTTGTAGTATAAATTAGAAATGTTGTGAAACCATATATGGTTTCGCTTGAAATACAACTCACAGCCAAAAAGTGTTGCTATGAACCATCGCTAAAATCGCTGACTATGAAAAAAAAACAGGACAAAATAGCAATGTAAAATCTGCATAAAAACCTCGAATAATTACAACAATGAAACCAGCGTTATAAGTTAAAGACCGGTGGGAATTAAAAAGAGAGTTTGATAAGCACGTTCGGTATGAGTGAAAACAGGACAAAGTACACACGGGTGACAATATTTGTTGTGTGTTTTAAAAAATGGACGGCAGTGGTCAGCTAATTTACATGGTAAACGTGCGCTTATGGGCCGACACGCGCGCCCGTAAGACTGGCAGCCTGTGTACCAAGAACACACTGCCACCTGGCCGTTGGGCAGTGTAAGTATTTCAGACTGGACTGAGGTAACTAGTGTAACGGTGACGTCAAGATCCTCAGATACTATACGGAATTGGAGATTATATTACAGTGGTTATCTAATGAACGATCGCTCATATTAGCATTTATTGCAATCGACTGCTGTAGGCGAGATTCGACATTATGGTTTAGCTTTGTATTTTGAAATATGGCTGTGATGTTGCTTCAAAGTTCATCAGCTACTATTACCTTACTGTAAAATGATTGCTATTAACATTGATTAGGCGCATAACAAGAGTAGGTTAGGACCATTAGAGGGAATCCGACTAGAGTTAAAGGTTTTGAGTAATATTATAAAGCAAAGGTGTTACAACTAAACATAATTCTCCCCTTCTGTTTTATCTCAAAGCGCCCAGGCCAGATAACAGGATAATTAAAATGCGATATAATTTAATCCATCTCGCTAGTATGGCGGATGACTCGGCGGCTCAAGGGTGTCATTAGCGGTTATCACTTCATTCCGGATGAAAAAACTTCAACAGCCCTCCTCTCACGTGCGGCGTAGATTTATTAATTTTCACCTCCGTAAATATGGTAATAAACGCAAGTAAGTATCAAGTTATGGTGCCGAATCGATACCTAACACGTGCATAATAAAATTATGAAGTAGATACGTAGGTATAGCTCGGTGAATGAATGACAAAGTTTTATCCTACAAATGATTTGAGTGAGCACATAGTATTTAGTAGTATAAACAAAAACATCTGGTTCATTCTTATTATTTTACTACTTCTATGATTTGGGTTAGTAGGTACCAGGATTTACTCGTACCTTTTTCCTTGAAACAAAAACAGAGTCTAGTCTATTAGTAAATATTATTAAAATGACTATAAACAGCTGAAGCGATACTACCCCGTGGCGCAAGACGTGAATGCAACTAGAACGACATTCGGCGATACAGGATTCGGCGATCCGTGCGAGATATTCCCATAACTAACATTATTAATTTCCCGGTTATAAAATATTTATGTTCAGTAAAATCAGACATGCAGAGTTTCGTACTATCTCCTCACATCTAGTAAACAAATACTTACTGCTATGATGGTGCTCCCGAGCTCTTGCTGTATCAGCAGTGCGTGCGGTCGATACACAATTTTAGCGCCCTACTTTACAGCTGCAACTGTCGTATTGGGTTCTAATGGGATCTGTAAGAAAAGCGGCAGCGGAATATTGTACGAGTACCTGTAATGAAAAACGTTTTATGTGACACTGGTATGTAATTGTAAAGTCAAGTAATAATCATAGAAAATTTTAAACTCGAAGACTTTTTGCTCAGTGTGTGAAGGGCCTCCTAGCCTAGTGACGATGATGCAGGAGGTTCCGGGTTCGAATCTTGGCAAGAGTATACTTGTGTGCTTATTATTTTGAAGTATGTATACCTACGTAATAATAAATAAGTATCTAGTTATTATATGTCATATCGTGGTCTACAACTGTAGGGTTAGGGGGAACTGTAACGGAGTTGCCTACTAATCATTCACTGATTATTATGTCTTTGGTTTCCATTGGAAAATAATGCGCAATGAACCTATGTAAATTTGCCAAAGCGTTCGTATATCTGTGAAATGTAGAGAACGTTTTTAGTCCTTTTGCATATATTATTATTATTAACAAGTCATCACAAAACAATCGCAACACGACAATAGAACAAGATTAATAGAATCGCATTATGTACCTACAATTTTATTAAATTATATTTTTTCAATTACATTTATTACTGCAATCCAAAATTCACCTTACGTGTGTGAAAGTATTTCCATTAACATTTTTTTAATGCTGCATTGTATTTATTTGCACAACATTTTAAATATTTATAAATAACCATAATTAAGCAAATAATTGTATCTATTTAAATTGACACCACATAACTGTTTCAAGCATGTCACTTTGACAAATCCATGACAAATATGCGACTAAAAAGGTTAAGTATTTAAATACGATAATATCTGCTTTAAATAAGTATTTAATACTAATTTAAAGTCTCGACTCTATAGAGTCTTGTTCAATGTCCATGTCTGTTTCTGCGACTACTGCCAAAAACGATATTCGTAAATTTCGGGCATCTTTGTCTTTTACCCCAATTAACACGTCATGAGAGTGACATAGACAATCGTCCGATACGAATATCGTTTTTGGCGGTAGCGCTTCTGATTATTAATCGATTGTTGGCTAGCGTTAACCCTGGCACTCCAGAGCGGGCTCCCTTTGTAGGCTCTAGTTCTCGCAGCGCAGTGCTCTCGAGCCGACGGCTGCTGATTCAGCATTGCGTGCGATCGATACGCATCTCCTGCCTATGCCCTACTTACTTTACTGCGAATTTTATCAGCCTCAGTTCAACATAGGACTATGATTAAAGAAAATGTGTATGAACTTAAGTCAGTCTGAATAAACATAAAAAAATGGAATCTGTATAGGTTATAAATTGAAGTATATTATAATACCTTATATCCTTGCCTTGTGTGATGCCGGCTGACTAGAATAGCACCACCCCATTTCCTCGCGCGGGTATCGTAAGAGGCGACAAAGGTAAATCCTACGGACGGGCAGCAGCGTCCGTCGGAACCCAATCTACAGCTACTGCGGTCGCCAACCCGCCTGTCAACCGTGGCGACTATGGCAACTACACCCATGATGATACAAGTCATATTTGTGGGAGGTCTATGTGCAGCAGTGGACAGCATACGGCTGAAATGTATGTTTGTGTATGTATGATACACAATTTTTCAATTCGCTGACTAATATGTCCAAATTAAAACTTTTGTAGACTAACTACAGCCGAATACTTTTCAATGAAGCTTACGATGAATCGCTGATCTAAAAAGAATTTGACCCATCACGTGTCGTGGGTACATTAGAAACTGGACATGAAGGGGATGGGCCCGCAGAGTCAACTTTGTAAAGTCGAATTAGAGTCCAACTATACTTGTAGTGCCATAGGTACAGGGTTGATATGATTTAAATCACTTGATTTAAATCAGTGATTTAAACCGTGATTTTAATCAAGGGATTTTTTCAATAAAATCATTGATTTAAATAATTAAATTTTTACTACAACCAAATTGGCCCAAAATTAACGACAACTATAACTGAAGAAGAATTAGCTATAATTATGCAACTGCTGATTACAGTTGCCTCCTCGACTGGGGTTTCAGTGGCAGGAAGGCAGAAGAGAAAGAAATAATATTTTCGGCATTCAATTTAGTGCACTCCAAAATAAGAAATAGATTAGGCACGGAGAAGGCAGCCAAATTGGTATTCAATTTAAAATGTTTGAATTCTAAAAAATAAATAGTTAAAAAACATAATAAATTTGATAATGTTAAAAGTTATAATAGTTATATCGAATTCAATAGGAATAGATTTATTATGTTCGTTTTTAAGTCTATAAGTTTGACTTGAAGAACTTGTTAACTACTGTATTAAAACTTTTAAAATTATAGATTTTAATAAATTTAATTAAAATACGTTGTAATCGTTTTATTATATAACTGAACTGGCTATTTAATTAATAAAAAATGTCAAGAAAATGAAAAAATTATTTTAATCAAATAAATCCGATTTAAATCAAATTAATCTGATTATTACGATTTTTTTATAATAATCATGATATTTATCAACCCTGCATAGGTATATTCAAATACTAATGTTAGGGCTATTATGTCATGTCAAATGTACCTAGAGGCGAGTTTGTAGAGCTGTATGTAATGTGTGGGTTCCCCTTATTTGGCATAATTTGTTTTGTTCGAACTTAATACGCATACCAAGTTTCGCATAATTTATTTACGCCGAATGTTAATGTCGCCGATTTTTGTTTAGCCTAATTCTTTAGTAGCCGAATACTACTTTGTCCGAAAATATATTAGCATACTATTATTGAGGCCGAATGTCCGAAAGTGTGTTAGGTTAGGTTAGAACTGTGACCACAACAGAAAAACAATTTCGGTTAGGTTAGGTTAGAACTGCGACCACAACAGAAACACACTCCTGGGAAAAAAATCGTAATAACACCATTGGGTCTTTCCAAATTATGCGTATCGACCATTCGGCTTAGTTTAGTTCTGCGTAACAGAATTCGGCAAAACAGAATTATGCGACATCAGTTTCTGCTTATATACAATTATGACAACTCTGGGTATGCGGTTTAAAATTATGACAAAACAAATTATGCGTAAACAAGGGGAACCGTAATGTGTATGTGAGCGGTATGTTTATGTAAGGTCGCATTGGTCAAATCATTTTCAGTTCTCAGAGCGTTTTTAATAGGCAAACCGGTATCTATATAAATCTTAATTTTACTTTCCCTCTGAACTTCTACAGCCAACATAACCAAACATTAAAGTCAGCAAGTAAAAAAACATTATTTTCAGATAATTATTCTTGATCATCTTGTATTTCATGGTACATGGTACAAGCTCATGGGAGCCTGGGAACCGGCAACTAATCCCAGGATTTGGCGTATGCACTATTTTTAGAAAGCGACTGCCATCTGATTTTCCAACCCAGAGGGTAAACTAGGCCTTATTGGGATTAGTCCGGTTTCCTCACGATGTTTTCCTTCATCAAAAAGCGACTGGTATTTACCAGTCGGAACTTATGTACGAAATATCATTTGATAAATATCAAATGATATTTCGTACATAAGTTCCAAAATCATAAGTACATCAAACGAACATCATACATCAATCATCAAACGAAATATCATTTGATAAATATCAAATGATATTTCGTACATAAGTTCCGAAAAACCTGTTGGTATAAGCCGGGGTTTGAACCTGCGATCTCCGGATTGCAAGGCCACAGGCGCTCTATTCTTTTAAATGTATTTGTACGCCTACCGTTGTAAAATCCCTTAACTGACCTTTTTGGAAGTCTGAGCCTGTTTGTATTGCAAAATATGGTGAGCATATTAGGTAAGGCCTCCCAAAATGGTCAGTTCGGTTAAGGTTGTTGCTGTCTGATCGTTTTCGTATTTCGCAAGGCTTCCTACATATCTCCCTGTGTCGTAAAAAGAAAAGAGATACTTTAGTTACAAAACTTAGAAAAGCAAATAAACGATTTCTGTAGGTAGGTATAATTAAATGAAAATTAAAAATTAAAAATATATAAATATATATTTTAAATTTAGATATAATACTATTAATGAAAATAAAAACACCAGCTACTAGAACCAAAATTATATTTTTATTTTATTTTTAGACGCTCGCTGCATGATAATGCAACGGGTCGATCGACCCCTCAACAAGTATGGTTAATTACGAAGGAACAAACGCCGACATCTACATGCGTTTAAGCTAAGCTAAGTTTTCAAGGTGTTAACTATATCGATTCTACACAATAGATGACAGCACTATAGACACCCCATTGTGGCTGTAGTGCTGTCACTGGCTCTTGTCAAGCAATATCGAATTAGAATTTAACTATTATTGCATTTTTCCATGTAAAAAAATTATACGAATTTATTTCAGGTATAAGATTTTTTTTCGATTCGACTGTAAAATAATCAAATATTTACTGCGTGTTTCTGAATGACCTAATGGTGACATTAAAAAAAACTTCTGGCAATCTTCAACTTCAAACGTCAAACAAATGTCAAAACTGACTGAGATTCGTGAATTGTTTGTTTTTACGAAAAAACACATTAGAAAGTGCAAGCAAACAATTTACATTTATTATTCATAGTCAATATAATGCGGAAATAATAGTTTCATTTAATCAAATCAAAGATCTCAGGAGTCATTGTGGCATTCATCTTTTAAAGTGGTTAGCCTTGAAGTAGATGTCATCTATTACGTTAAATGAGTGCTTGTTTATTTTACATTTAGTGATATTAGTTGCGAATTCACGATTATATGGCGTTGATGGTTGACTTATGTCTTGCGGCAAATCGGAAGAGGCATGTTTTTCCCACGGAATCGGGAGAAGGGAGTAGGCTTAGTCGTAGTGAGTTGGATCTGCCTAGCCGTGCTGTGCGCCGCGTCCTCGGCGCCCTGCGACAAGACGCGCAGGGTCTTCACAGATCCCAGCGGCATCATCACCGACGGACCCACCGACTCTAATTACACTCAAGTCAGTCATACATCCATTAACATGTATACTTCAACATTTCAGTCTTAAAACACACAATAATCATTGTTTTCTTATAGGACTCTCATTGTGAGTGGCTTATCAAGGCAGCTAATAAAAGTCAGTTCATAACATTGAGTTTCCTGCGTATGGGCACAGAGTGTTCATATGACTATGTGTTTGTGTATGATGGAGATTCCTTTAATGCACCGCTACTGGGAAGTTTCAGTGGAAAAACTGATCCTCAAAACGTGACTGCTTCAAGTGGATATGTGAGTGGTTTTCTACTATACTCTAACTTAAGTTTGAGTAGCTTAACTATGACAATGTGTATCATACACCTCTTGGTAGAGGTAATCAGTTTGATTCTTGTGATTAAAAAGTCATTAACACAAATTTAATTTGATATGCATTTTGTTGTGTCCTCAAACAAAGTCATCTTAACAATTTGTGTTAGTTAATAACATAAACAATATTTGTTAAAGTATATTTAGTTATCTATCCCATTTATGATGATAAATAGAATATTTTTATCGTAATGAATGTCAGAGGGGCAGGAGAGTGATCCATTAAACTTTTCTTTTTTATTCCTTTTTGATCTAGGAACATGCCTAACCACAATAGACCTCCATTTGATGTTGGTTATTATAAGTAATCATTCAGATCTTAAAGAGAATGTAAAGAGTATTTATATTAATGCATTTTATTTCCACTAACTAAAAGAAAAGTATTGTCTCTAAAGAATAAGATATAATCTTTACAAGAAATAAGATTCTTATAGTGGGAACACACACTGTGTTTGCAATTTTTATTATTATTCTTGTATAGTAAAATTAAATTGTATTGTGCATGTCTCTATTTAAGTTAATAATATATGATACAAAATGTTAGTTTGTTGACAGGAAAATTGACCTACGAATCTACATCTACAATTGTTTGTCTTGCAGATGCTAATTTTGCTTTATAGTGACACCAATTATGTTCTTGACGGTTTCCGAGCCACATATGCTATACATGACTGTCCCAACAACTGCACAGGCCATGGGTTGTGTGTGCAGCACAAGTGTTTCTGTTTTGGTACCCGTGGTGGGCAGGACTGCAGCTTGCAACTCTGCCCTAATCAATGCTCAAATAATGGACAGTGTAAAGGAGATAGATGTTTATGTAAGAAAGGGTAAGAAACTTTTTTTATAAAACACTAAACATTACTCTATTATAAATTTTCTATTTTATATTTTTGTATGGTATTATTGGTATTTGAGTGGTAATTTTACACCAATGGATCTAGACATCTAGTCCTTCATGTGTTGTAGGCACTAGAGAGAATGATATATGCAATAAATAAATATAATAATAATGTATGTAACATCCTTAACCTAGGTACAAGTAGTTGTGATTTACTTGACTCATATAACATTTAGCGGTAGAGTATTATTGTATTAGTGACTGACAGTACTAAGATTGTTGTTTCCTGACTCATATAATGATAGTTGTTAAAATACTTAATGCTGTGAAGTTACAAATTGATGCCTTCACAACTAAGGTGTAGGCATAATAATAATTAGGAAATTCATGATTTATTCCATAATTTATTGTAAGTCAACAAGTATTACGAATGACTTATGCCTATTTAATTTTACAAAGATGTTCTTATTTCTGTGCTTTATATTCATCATTGGGTATTTTAAGTTTTCTGACTTTACAATTACCTGGCAATGTAGGTTCGGTTACATTAGTAATCAAATTTTTTGCATATGTGCAATGAATACTTCAATGAAGTTATTAGGATATATTATATCTCATATCATGAGTAATAAATTGATGATGGACGCTGAACACGCGATTCCTATAACTCGGTAACTAAAACGAGTTTTAGTCTTTGTAAGTAGTTGGGTCATACATAAATATAAGATAGCGTCTTTTCTGTTGACATTGTGAAAGTTGAAATTTTTTATTTACCATCTGCATAAACGATTGCCCCCTCAAGTATTAGTGTAGATAAAATCATAACTAACCACTCCCATAAGCCGTTAATTATTGTGTACAGGAAAGGCTATTTTTGTTTATAACCTGTAGAGTACATTTTTTTTAAACTTATTTTGTTGAATGTCCGAGAATATCCCTATGTACCTAAACTCAATAAGAAGTCAAGTAGATCATTGTAATTCTTTCTCTAATATTTCCTGCTTCAATAATTATACAATGTCAGTATAAACTCATTATAAAGCAAGGCCAAGACAATGTTGTAACGTTACTGGAATAATCGCTACAATTTTCAGGTTTTCCGGCGAGTCTTGTTCCTTGAAGAAGAATGACAAGGTTGGCAACAGTTGGCATTGGCTATCTCGCTCGGAGAGCGGCATGACACGCCGCGCGGCGCATTCCGCCGTTTACGTTAACCACACGGACTCTCTATACGTATTTGGAGGATATGATCTGAATAAAGTTTTAGGCTTATTAGAAGTTTATAAGTAAGCATTTTTATTGTATTATCTATCATAGATAAATTTAAACAAAATATACCTTATTGCTTAGACCAGAAATATCAAAATGGTCGCCGCGTAGACCCTTTAGGTCTAAGCGGCGACCACGAAGTCCACGCACGCTGCGTAGGCTTCGAAACTTCGGGATGTAATTTAAATTCAATATACTCGGTTCCGATATAATCCGTGTTTAGATTTAATCCATTAATAATTATTGCGGCAACCGATGATAATATTAACTTTTATTTATGTGACACTTACTTGTTTCATACATAATATGGTAGATTTGAACTACATAAATCAAAGTGTGTGAAAAAGATTAAAAAAAAGTAAATACTGTTTATCTATAAGTATTTAACTTGGTAACTGTTTTCAGGTTTTCAACTAGTCAATGGTATGATGAAAATGGAAAAGTATTACGTAGATATCCCACTAATGAGGAAATAGATCAGTCATTTTTAACTCTGTTTACAAAGGTAATTATTTATTTTATTACCTATATGAATAGGTATGTACAGTCAAACAATTTGATTTCTGGGCCACTTCGTTCCTTGTCACAGTGAAAATCTATATGAAAGACGCAAAAGATCTCTTATGTGTCACTGTGGCAAGGTTCGAAGTGGCCTAGAAATCAAATTGGTTGACTATACCTGCGCTGTTTTACTAGCAAATTACTCCTACCTTCACTTGTTACGACGTTGACCTAAACATTAACATGACAAAGACAGGAAACTAATAGAAATTCAGTATCAATTTTAAATATATCGTATCCCATTGTAACAACAAAGCACGGCTTGTATGTGTTCTATACAAATAAATAAAACATATTTCTTTCTACAGGGCAATACAGACGGCAGCTGGCAAATAGGCAATAGGAGTTCGTTATTTAATTTACTTTTATCCTCGGTATCCCACCATGACAAAACCACGTTACCTCTAATGTATTCTCATCCGCCGACAACATATTCCGAAAGTTATTTGCATTTTACTGACAAGCCGGACTTTTCAAATGCTATTATGAAATCTAACGATACGAAGCCTGAACCGAGATATGGGCACTCCGCCTGCGCGTTCTCTTCTGGTTTTGTTTTGTACGGTGGGAAGCTGTCAGATGGTAGTTTATCGTCAGAGCTGTGGCACTATGACGCTGAAACTAATTTATGGACTTTGAGAGCGGTGAACTCTTCATTCTTACCTCCTGGATTAACTAGACATACGCTAACAGCGGTTAAAGATACACTTTATCTCTTTGGAGGTAGTACAGTAGATGGAGAGTTTTCATCAAAGTAAGTATTTGACATTGAGGTTTATCGATCATGATCTAGACTATTCAAATACTTTGGGTCTATTGCACTAAACCTACGTTACCGTCAGTCAATAGATTATGGTTTATCCTGGCGTAGTGGCTGCCATTTTAACGACATTTAATGTGTTTTTTTTTATAAATATTATTTTAAAAATGTATTGTAATAAAAGCGTATTACCTATTCAATAGCTAACCTGTTTTTATTTTCAGTATGTATACAATAACGCTGACCGATCCAAATACGGAGAGTTGGGAGAAGGTCCAAGTCCGCGGAGGCAAGGAGTTGGACGTGAGAGTGGTCGCACACACTGCGGTGTACCACTCCTACTCAAACTCCATCTTAGTGTACGGCGGCGTTGTCGCTAGTGTCGCGAGGTAAAGTGAAAAATTCTACTTGGAAATTCTACTTTATTGCGTAAACATATGGTTTATTTTAAACGACTTTTCATAGAAGATCTGTATTTTGTTTACATATTAAGTAATATTTATTTGAAAGAACGCATACAATGTATGGGTTTTAAACTTTTTATTCCTATTTACGTCATAAGCTCCCGTAATATTTTCAAAAACCCAAAAGTATAACTAACATAAACTGTTTCTATAAACATATTTCTAATCTGTGAAATTGTCTGGGTTATTATTATGGCAGTTTTCGTATATGACATCGAATTTCACATTTAAGCCAGGTTACGTCTCTGAAAAACAAAGCGATTCATAGAAACGATATGAGAATTGGGTTAGACGCGTGCCAGTCTCTGAATAAAAAAACATAATTATGGATGCTTCGAAAAAGTTTTCACTCGCCACCATTTAACATTCGGTTTGACTTCGTATGCGTTCCCTAAACTTATTACAGATGGTTTATAATAAGGCAAAAAATATAAGTTTGACGTTATTATGAACTCAGCTTCACTTGGTTTCATAAAACCAAATTCGCATTTCATTATGCATCAGTCACATAAACTTATTATGTCCTGAATTTTTTTTTTTAATTTTCTCTTTCAGATTTTCAAAACTGACTGATAGAATGTTTGCATTTGATATAGACAATAGTCATTGGAGTGAAATACACTATCCTAGAGCGCATTTACGGGACACATACGTACCCAGGGAACGTGCGTTCCACACTTCGACGGTGATCGGTAAGTTGTATTTTATGATTTCGGCTCAGGGTTGATACAAATTAGATGTGACTGACTATAAAGTATGGTAACCGCTGTGAGCCCAACTCCTACGAACACATTCCACACTTCCACGCTAAGCGTACAATTGGTTGTTACCTACAATTTTTTTAAAATTATCATTACCTTTCGTTGTTTGTTAAAATCTATATAGACATGTAATTTTGTAATAATATTTTGGAACTACCTTTTTGCTAAACTACGAGTCGAATATATCTCGCACAATAAATTCCTGTCATTTGGCTAAACGAACATTCCAGGAAATTACTTGGTTGTATTCGGCGGCTATTCTCATCGACACAACAAAGAGGAGATATGCTACGACGGGCAAATGTACCTGTACCACCTGGGCTGCCACGCGTGGATCCCCCTGGAGGTGCTGGGTAGCCCTCGCGAGTTCTACCCTAAACGGCAGGGAGTCTTCGCGCATGCGGCTGCTCTGAAACCGCCGTCGACGTTGCTGGTCGCTGGGGGTTATCATGGGAATGTCAATGGTAAATTGTAGAATTACGGCATGCACTATCGAACAAAGTGATTAATGACCCACCTAGATCGCAAGTGGCTGAAAGTGTCAAATCAATTTAATGACACTTTCAAACCGTTTGTCGGCTAAGTGGGTCGTGAATCACTTTGTTCGACAGTACGAATCGTTTAGAAATACTGCTTTACAAATTAAAAGACACAAATAAATACAACTACACTCAATAGAAATAATAAAGTAAGCAATTATAAAGTTTTTTTTTTGTATAGAAGTGACCCGTTTTTATTGCTCTTGAGTATATTGTACTAACTACAACATTTTCATATTCATCCCATTGTAGGATGTTAAAGTTCTCAAATTCAGCCTTATTTAAATAATATTTTTTTTTTACTTTTATTTTGTCACAGGTGATCTGCTAGCGTACGTGGTGCCCAGCTGGCAAGCCGGGATCAGCAACAACGACCCCGAGTCGGCGTGCCCGCGCCACCAGAGTCAGCCGGAGTGCCTCGCGGACCCCGAGTGTGGCTGGTGCTCTGCCGATGATGTTTGTACACATTTCTATATTGGTTCCGTTTTCAGGTAAAGGTTTGTCTGGTTGATAAGGTTCATTTCTATATAGTTCCTTATAGCAGTAGCGCCTTATCGACAACCGACAATAAAGTTTCTTTTAATTCAAGCGATTGCTTTCTCTGGATGTAGCTGTACCGGCGCCGAATTCTGACAGAAAACGATCTAATATTCGCTTAAAGGGATGCCTTAAAGTAAAGCATGGACGGGCGATGGCCTATTCTGTGTTCATTTATTGCACGCGTGATCTTTTGTCAGATATCGCATTGCAATTTTATATTGTTACAGACTTGCTATGGCCGAACGATTGGCTCAAACTGCACAACCAACTTACAATCCATCCGCTGTGGCGGAATATGCCCAGCGCTGGGCGAGTGCCACTCGTGTCTGATCCACGGTCCGCCGCCAGGACGGGCCGGCTCAAGGATGCCTCTTCCGTCTGTGAGCACTAAGCTGGGGCTGCATCAGTGCAGCTGGTGTGTGCAGAATGCAAGGTGCCACCATAAAGATGGTATGTTATTGCCGAGACCGGCCGAGCGATAATTATTCGCAAATATATTACAAAAGTAACATGGCATTATTTAGTCATTGGTTTTATGAACAATAATCAATAATTTATTTATGTTATTTACAGATAACTACGGCGTTTGCGGAGAAGATACTCCTTCACAAAACCCAGGTTGGTGGGGTACCACCGGCACCGAAGTTACGACCCCGGAAGAATGCAAAGATTTAGACAAGCGGCCAGGCCTCACGTTCTTACGATATCAACAACCGGCAGATTGGAACCATCCCGACGGGGTTTCAATAGTGAATGCGACGACTGTGGACTGGGCGACCGGCGGGGGCAGCAATCATATCTTTACGGGTTCAAGCGAAGCGCGGCTAAGAGGCTGGCTCAGAATACCCCAATATTGGAACGGAACGGGAGAAACCCTCCACGTGTGCGCCGGCTATTCTAACATATCGCTGGTGCTCGGAGCCAACACGGAGTCCGTAGCCAACCTCACCGCCCAGCCGTCGGCGTGTTCTCCTGTCGACTGGCCCTCGCTCTTTCCCGGCCGATTGGCTGTCGATATGCATGCGAATGACACGCTACATACAGGACTGTATCCGTCTCATCATCACGCGAAGATGGAGCTACTACATAATAAAACGACAGAGACTGCTAAGGTCGGTACCTGCAAATACTGTCTGATAGTGTGATACTAATCGACGTATGGTTAAAATATTACTTGAATACACAAGTGATTTCTGTATTATGATTTGTCCATTACGTTTCACAAGTCACATACCTACTAGTGATTTCTGTATTATGATTTGTCCATTACGTTTGTCCATAGTTTTTTTTTTCAGTCAGATCTTATAACGTGCAAGTTTTGTTGCAGGTATTCACGTTCGAGTTCCTGGAGCCGTACTCGGACGGGCAGTGCGGCAACTACGACAACTGCCTGCTGTGCCTGGCGGACGCGGCGTGCGGCTGGTGCGAGCTGACGGAGCGCTGCGAGCCGCGCGCCGCCGACGAGCGCCGCGCCTGCGCCGGCGCGCGCGGCTGGCGCTACCTCACGCTGCAGCCGGCCGCCTGCCCCAACTGCTCCAACCACATCAGCTGCGAGCGCTGCGTGGCCGGCGCGCACTGCGAGTGGTGGGCGGACGAGGCCCGCTGCGCGCGCCGCGGCCGCGCCGCCGCCGCCGTGGTGGAGCCCGGCGAGTGTCCCGCGCCCTGCCGCGCGCGCCTGCAGTGCGACGACTGCCTCGACGACCGCGGCCGCTGCGTCTGGTGCGAGGCCACGCAGCAGTGCTTCAGCTTCAGCGTCTACACCAGCGAGTACCAGTTCGGGCTGTGCCGCGAGTGGCTCGACCGCGCCTCGGCCGCGCCCGCCGCCGACGACGCCGTCCGCAAGGCCGGCCAGTGCAAGTCTTGCCAGGCGCACACCCAGTGCTCCACCTGTCTCCGTAGCATGGGCTGCGGTTGGTGCCACTCGCACGAGAACCCCATAACGGGCGCGTGCACGAAGGGTGACTTCACGCGCGCGGAGACGGCGTGCTCTTCGCTGCTCAACGTGTCGGTCGCCGACGCCGGCTGGGCCTACGCGCAGTGTCCCGACGTGGACGAGTGCGGCCTCAAGCTGCACGACTGCCACGAGCACGCGGTCTGCAACAACACGCACGGCTCCTACACCTGCAAGTGCAAGCAGGGCTACAGCGGCGACGGCCGAAAGAGCTGCGTGCAGACCTGCTACAACAACTGCATCCACGGGTATTGTGTGGGCTCCCCGCACTACAAATGCCACTGCGATTTAGGCTGGACGGGCGCCGACTGCTCCATCAATTGCGGCTGCCACAATCACTCGACTTGCCGCACCGGCGTCGGCCGCTGCGACGAGTGCCAGGACTGGACGGAGGGCAAGTTCTGCGAGTCGTGCAAGCCCGGCAGCCACGGCAACGCCACCACGGGCCAGGGCTGCCGCCGCTGCGACTGCAACGACCACGGCGACGAGGCGCGCGGCTTCTGCGACGTCGCCACCGGCGAGTGCATCTGTAAGGACAACACCGAGGGACAGAACTGCGAACGCTGCAAACCAAAGTTTTACGGCGATCCGCGGCACGGCGGGAAATGCTACTATCAATGCGAACCCAGAGGAATGCTCAACGCGTCACAGACTGAGGGCATAGGTTCATATAAGAGCGATCCGGACATAAAGATAATTGGCCCTTCGAAAGAATGTCTATGGATTATATCGGCTGGTGATATTAAAGATGCCATCATTCAGTTTACTATAAACTCGTCTACCCTAAATGTTCCTTGTGATGAAAACGCGGTATACGTTTACGATGGGTTGGGTGGTGTTCCAGATATGAGCAATAATCAGCAGAGTCAATTGCTCGGAGTATTCTGCAACGGAGCTTCGTCGGGCATCGTGGAGGCGCGCAGCGGCAATCTGACAGTGCACTACAAACAGGGACAGGTTGAGCAAGGATTTGAAGGCGTCTATAAATCGTTAGCCTGCGGTCTCTACTGCCCGTGGCCGAGAGTGTGCAGCAAGGGCCACTGCGTCTGCCGCGAAGGTTTCGGCGGGCCCGATTGTGAAGTGGACATTTGCCGCAACAACTGCAGCATGGCCGCCGACGCCGGAGTTTGTGACCCCAGCTACGGTCGCTGTCTCTGTAGCGAAGGTTTCGGCGGCGACGACTGCTCTATTAAACTGGACAAAACCCAACTCGTCTTTACCGAGCTATTCAATTCCGAATATTTATCCGACGGATTAGATCATCTCAGAAAGACGTTACCTAGATTCGGGCACAGTTTAGTAGCAGATAGACGAGGGCTTTGGATGTTCGGTGGCTACTCGTTGTCGCACGGACCACTGAACGACATCAGATTTTTTGACACAAAGAATAACACTTGGATGCAAGTTACTGTCGAAGCGACCCCCGACGCTAAAATGCCCGAAGGTCGTTATTTCCACGCATCAGAAATTTATCATTCTAAACAAAACATTTACATCTACGGCGGACTCAGCTTACAAGAAAAAAATGGTCAGAATAAGACTCTTGGAGATTTCTGGCAGTTCAGCCTAAAAGATCAAAGATGGAATATCATCAACAACAAAGAGAAACAACCTCCTCCCCTCGCGGGACACACTCTCACACTTCAAAAGTACCAAGATTATGAGAGCCTAGTCCTTATTGGTGGATTTTCGTTAGAGGAGGGGATGATGGCCGACACGTGGGAATTCGATTTGGATAATGATAAGTGGATAAAGCTAAATTGCGGCGGCTCTAGGCCAGCAGGTATCATAGGACACAGTACAGTCTATCACGCGCCATCGCAGAGCTTGTACGTTTATGGAGGCATACTGTATTCTTATAATGGAACGTCGCTTTCAAACAAGCTGTTTGCACTTCACTACCCGACTAAGAAGTGGAGCGAGCTGCCGAACTTTCCCCGGCGGAGCAACTACCATGATTTGCCTCAGCCGGCGTACCTGCACTCGGCCGTCACTACCAATGACTACATGGTGGTGTTTGGCGGCCGCAGCGATCCTGACCATAGGTCTGACTCCCTCATAGCCTACATATACAGTTGCAACCAGTGGGTCAGGCTTGTTAAAGGTTAGTACATTTCATTAATTTCATTGTAATTACGTTAAATAATGTTATAAGACAAGCATTGGGATGATCATACTGTAGTGTTTTAAAAATATAAAGTTTTCATTAATGGTTCATTTGCATGCCATTATTGGAGATTAACCAATTTGTCTTTTTGTTATATAGGTATAAGTATAGTCGGGCACCCACCACCGCCGACCATAGCCCACGCGATGGCCATCGACGTGGAGTCCGAGAACGACGGCTACATCTACATCATCGGCGGCTGGACCGGCAGCGCGCACTGCCAAGTGACCCGCATATCTCTCCCCGAAGACCTCTGCTCCCTTTGGAGCGCTAGCAAGCTGGAATGTCGCAGCCAAATGGGCTGTAGTTTCTGCAGCGCTGGCAATTACACTAAGTGCTTCTCTGTGAACAAACCTGGGTGCGAGAGCAGTGACAGAGTGTCGACGAATTCGGGGGAAGCCTGCGATATGGAGCTTGTTTCAAGGCGAGCGTGCGAAAACTTCACAACTTGCGCGTCGTGCCTGGCCGCCTGGCCGTTGTATCCTGAAGAAAAACCGGCCTGCCGCTGGTGCGAATCCTGTGCCGCTGCTGTCGGTAGGTCAACTACATTTTAGTTTCTTTAACCACTGTCAACTTAGTTGATTAAATACTTAACCAAATAACGTTTCAGATATAAAAGAGCTTCGGCGAACTGTGCCTATTCTAACTGTTCCTAAAACCTTCTTGCTCAGGTGAGTGCGTCCCCACGAACGAGTCATGCACCAGTATAAAGTGTAACGCCGGCACCACTTACATCAGCGACGTCGGCCAGTGCCCTGAGCACCGATGCGTGGCGTCCGACTGCGAGAAATGCGTCGTCAACCAGTGCTCGTGGACCCGCCATGCTAGTAGGGAAGGTGGGTTTTTATTGTTAATTACATCGGGCTCATTGTTGATCATTTAATTGTTTTCCCAAATAAGCTCTCTCTTGTTATTGATAACTTTTAAATGTAGATGTTGACTGATTGTTGCAGGACAAATGACGAGAATTTCAGATGAACCATCAGAGCTATTCAACTGGACTTGCGCCTCAATAGAAGACCTAGCGCGCACCGGCATTCGTCCAAGAACTAGAGAAGAATGCCCCAACCGTTGCCATACATATACAGACTGCCAGTCGTGCCTGAGCTCCGATGGCGCTGAAGGCGGCTTTGCTGAGTGTCACTGGGCGACATACTTGGGGAAATGCATCTCGCCCGCGTATCAGCCTGTGTACTGCGCGGGCGGCGTCTGTGGACTCGTTCTGACAAAAGCTGATAAAAACAAATGCCCAGCGCCTTGCGATACGTTTAAGCAGTGCACGGAGTGTCTCCATCACTCGCACTGCGGTTGGTGTGCCATAGAGAAAGCCAATGGCGAAGGAGTTTGCACGGAGGGATCTATAGACTCGCCGCTCGAGTACTCGACGCGAACGACGTGTGCGGCTGTTTATACTAGCGCGCATCAGCTGAACGATACCATCAATACATTTTCCTGGCATTATACTCGTTGTCCACCGGAAAATGAGTGTGAGAACAATCATCACCAATGTAAAGCGGATTCTGAGGTACCAATCATTATCTGAACCATTTTTTTATCACTACACATACTTGTACAGTCGACGTCAAAGATATGTATACACTTTTGCACCTTATTACAAAAGATTAAGGCGAAAAAGTATACATATCTTTGACGTCGAAAGTACCAACCACAATAGGGCAGTGTCGATCAAAGAGTTTGAGTTTTAATACAGTATGTTTTACAGTATATGTTATGTTATCTGAACCATTTATTTTATCATTAGATCATTACACATAGTTGTACCAACCATAATAGGGCAGTGTCGATCAAAGAGTTTAATACAGTATATATAGAAAGCTAAACTAATGATTTTGTTTAAAGTGTGTTCCTGTAAATTATACATGACCGCGAATAAACAATCAAACCTGAAAACCTTGTTCGTGGTGCGTACGATCCGAATAAGCATACTAAATATAATTTGCTATCGTGAAAGATTCGCGAATGGTCTAGAACGCATAACGCTTGTGTAATATTTAGCCTACATATATCCGTTTTGGTGTAAGTTTGTCACTAGTAAGTTTGAGCCCCATGGAAATGTACAGAAACACCATAAATAAATAAATTTTCGCGACTATCTTACACAAATCGACCTAGTGCTACGATAAGCTCAGTAAGGCGACGACAGCGTATGAACGAGGGATCGCTGTGTTCAGGTGTGCCGCGACCTGCCGTCGGGCTACGTGTGCGAGTGCGGCGCGGGCCACCGGCGCGGCGCCGACGGCTGCGCGGCCGTGTGCGCGCAGGGCTGCGTGCGCGGCGCCTGCGTGCAGCCCGACGTGTGCCGCTGCGACTTCGGCTACGTCGGCGCCAACTGCACCATCCAGTGCCAGTGCAACGGCCACGCGCACTGCGAGGGGCCCGACAAGCTGGACCAGTGCATCGAGTGCCACAACAACACCATGGTACCTCGTACTCTACTATCTGATTGGTTGCAGTGTCAGACTTCTCTATAGGATGACAGCTGCGCGCTTTAAGGATAATCAGTTCGTTGAATGTGCGTGGTCCTAAAATATGCACCTAATTGTCTCAAAAGGTACATGTATTGTGACGGTTGTCTCCCGTACAGACAGCAACGCCCTTAAGTGGCTATCAGGAAGCCTTATGCCGTTGCAATGGACTTTACAAATGTCAACAAAACTTACCATTTTTATGTGTCATCATAAACTACGTTTGTATTGTCTAATTATACCTTTTATACCAGGGCAATCAATGCGAGAAATGCAAACCGAACTTCGTTGGCGACCCTACCGACAACGGGCAGTGTATCCCCTGCTCAGTCTACTGCCACGGCCACACCAGCATCTGTACTAGCGAGGAGGCCCGGGACACTAGTGATTTGGACGAATACTACCAAAGTACGAAGGCTCGATGTGTGCGTTGCGCGAACAACACCGACGGGCCGCGCTGCGAACGCTGCATAGAGGGGTATTTCAGGGGATCGGAGAACCTTAGCGACCCGTGTCGACCGTGAGTACATTTCATCATATTATTGACATATCATCATCATCATCATGTCAGCCGAAAGACGTCCACTGCTGGACATAGGTTACCCAAAGCGACCCAAAAAGACCGATCCTGCGCCTTCCACATCCAGCGGCACCCCGCGACCTTCACCAGGTCGTCGGTCCACCTTGTGGGATGCCTACCTACGCTGTGTCTTCCATTTCGTGGTCGCCACTCCAGGATCTTTCCGCTCCATCGGCCATATTGACATGTCATTCATCGTAATATTGTTATGTGCCTAAATATTTCGGCATTTATATTTTAGAGATTTATTTTTTTCTGGTTTCACACTTTCGATTGTCATTCATCATTTGGCATAATGTATTTTCTTCTGAAACTGGAATTATCAAAACTTTTTAACGCTTCATGCTGTTTCATATATTAGTTTAGGTAAGGTATGTTTTGTAATAATCCCGAAAAAATTACATGTTAGGAATAAAATGC
Organism: Grapholita molesta; assembly: GCA_022674325.2. Classification (NCBI taxonomy): domain Eukaryota; kingdom Metazoa; phylum Arthropoda; class Insecta; order Lepidoptera; family Tortricidae; genus Grapholita; species Grapholita molesta. Next base: position 10,995,870 of record CP053124.2, on the reverse strand, counting down.
ATTGTGCAAATTATGAATTATGCGAAATGTTGAGTTATGATTATGTAAGTCTAGATAATGCGAGCCAATATGTAACCATATTTAAATTTTTCAAAAAGCTGCGAATGCCACGGCCACGGCGACACGTGCGACCCGGTGACCGGCGAGAAGTGCAACTGCGGCAACAACACCGAGAGCGACGCGTCCTGCCAGACGGCCAGCTCCAGCAAGAACTCGGCGCAGGAGTGCTGGCGCTACCAGTGCGTCAAGTGCCGCGACCTGTACATGGGCGACCCGCGCAACGGCCACCAGTGCTACAAGACCATCAACATTGAGAACAAGCTGTGCTTCGACGGCAAGTCCATCGGTGAGTTGTAATGTACAAAATAAACCGGCGTAAATCTCAATCAGAAATCAGATGGTTGCGTGTTCAGATCACGTCGGGGTCACCACTGTAATGGTAGCGGCATGATGAGTAAAGACACCGTTGACTGGTTGACTTAGACTAGTTTATTCCTTACTCACTAGTGCATAAATACGTCTGTGCTTCCTTAATATTACGTTCTTAATCTACATCTGTACAATCCTAATCTTACTGAATCGGCGCGTGATAAAACGCTATCAACCTATCGTCACGTGCCAAGATACTGCCATACACTACTGCGTACCTATCGGCACACACATTTTTGGTTTAGATTAGGGATCATCCGTACAAAATCGCGTTTTTGTTATTTAGGCAGAAGAGCTAGTGCCATCTATAGGCCTCAACGTTCTCAACATTTTGTTCGAGTATTTGACACTGTCAAAATAACTCAACTAACCTCCATAGACGGCGCTGCGCTGCAATGCTTAGAACCTGAATTTAGGAGAAACGAGAATTTGTATTCCCGTTATAATTACTATGATCCTAGTATAGCACTATGTCAACTTTCAGTGGCAGAGGCGGCTCGCCTTAAGGAGCGCTGGTGCAGTGAACTCCCATAAAGAATTATTATATCTATTATAAAATTACACTCATTAATCTCATTATATTAATAAGAATTACTATTTAAAATCTATCGTAAAAAACAACTGTACCGATAAAAGAACTACCTTCCACAAGACACCCATATGAATTTTGTTTCATTGGTGCGCTCACGATTCCGCTCCAATGAAACAAAATTCAGTACAATTCCTAATACGAAATCCAATAAGAGTGAAAGAGAAATTTAGCCAGAGTCCAGCGCGTGAAACAGAAGATTTTCTATGAAAAAATAGCAAAATGTGGAGCGCCGCTCACGCGACGTTGCCGGGTCATCCCGCCCGCGACACAGCGATTGCGCGGGACGCGACGTTGTCACTCCTATATAAACAAACACTACTAGTCAACAATGAATGCGCGCGAATGTAAATTCGGGAATTTTCTAATTAATAACCATTTAATGCGTGTTGAAATAGCCTATACTTATCAATTGTTACTAATTGTGAGTGTTAAAATGGACAATTATAATGTGGTTCATTAAAAAGTGTGAAAAAACGTTATAAATACGGCTTAAAGGCAAAGGGACCGCCACGGTCTGAACGGTGAAAAATACGCGTGTGTTTAAATCCGAACAATATGTGAAAACACCGTGGTTATGTGGTTGTGATAAGAGATAAGAGTAACAAACTATTTTGTTTTCCGTGTCTTTTATTCGAAGTGGTCGCGGCCGGCGGAGCGGAGGTAAGGCTGCTTGGACTGAAACGGGCATTGACGACCTACCTCATCTTTCAATCAAGATGAAAAAATGTTCACAATCTCGAAACCATGTTTATTTTGTTAAATGAACTGCATTTAACGTCTAGCGGACGACAAGATATTCGCAAGGCACTAGATTCCGCGTAGTTACCTACCTACCGAAAGTTTTGCATGACACAAACGGCTGATTAATCCGAATAATCCGACATTAAATTTTCACAAAAAAGTTATACTTAGATATTCTTGCACACCAAAAAGACAAACGTATGCATTTCCTCTATAAGTATTTTTTTTAAATAAATTGTAGGTACTGCTAACGCTATGTACCTATTTACATTGTTTTATTTCAAGTGAACTCCCATACAATTTATAGTATCCGCAAAACTATCTGGCCGGTCAAGTAATAAATCATCGGAATTGTGCTATCTCTTTCACACCTGCACAGCTTATGGAGAGGGTCGAGCTGCAAAAGGGCAGGTAGCGTTACGCATAAAAGGGAATGTCGATAAGGTAATGTCGACAAAGAATATAAATTACGTGTTTTATATAACAGTATTGTACAGTTACAATCAAAATATAAATAAGTATATTGATTTAAATAATCAAAATATAAATAAGTATATTGATTTAAATTATTACAATAAAATAATACTTAATCACGTATTTAGCTAATTATTTAAGAAATATGTTAGACATTTTAAATATTATTCATTAGATAACTTTAAAAACAATATCAATATCAATAACCATATAAGATTTCATTTGAAAATACAATAATTTTATCGACGATTACATTATAAGTTATCGACATGTTACGCCCCTAGCGGTAGCGGACGTTTATTACCCTACCGGCCAGATAGTTTTGCGGATACTATAGTCACGAGCCGCCTCTGTTCAGTGGCAATTGTTGTATAGCAGTGTCGCCATGTAAGAATAATAAATTCATTATGGAATTAAGAGTAGGTCATAATTCTAACGATGGTATACATTTAACCAAAATTTAATACTTCCATTTTATTTTAGATGAATGCAAGATTAAGCCTCGTCCGCTGTACCCCGGCCAGACGGTGTTCGTAGCCGTGAACCCACGATATATGAATGTAGACATACGAGTAGTCGTCGACGTGACGCAGGGCGCCGTCGACCTCTTCCTGAGTCCGAACGACAGTTCCTTCGTCGTTTCCGTGAACGCCACGCACGGCGCTCACGTCATTGAGGTCGACCCGGCGTACTTCAAACAGGAACCGTACCGAAAAATGCCGTCGTTTGACGATGACGAATCGTCGGGTATGACGTGGAATTATGAGAAGACGGTGTATGTGTTAGAGACTCACAAAGCGAAGGATCTTGCCACGTATATAACTGTTGAAAAAAAGAATGCCCTATTGCACGTGCGTGACCTTCGCAACCGCCTCGTGTTGACCCTTCCGGAGAAATACCACGAACTCGGACACACAAAGTTTTACATGATCATCCGCGCGAGGCACTCTGAGGATGGCGCTGCCAGCTTCGGGCTGGTATTCTTCAGACAAGACCAGCTGCACATAGACCTATTCGTGTTCTTCTCCGTGTTCTTTTCCTGCTTCTTCCTCTTTCTGGCGGCGTGCGTGGTCGCGTGGAAGGCGAAGCAGGCCGCGGACGTGCGGCGGGCGAGGAGGCGACATGTTGTTGAGGTAAGTAATGATATACCTTTTACTTGACATAATACGGTGGTATTACAAATAAACGGGATTTTACGGCGTATAAAAACTTTGAAAATTATCCTCTTCATTTCGAGAACGACATTGTCCTCGTGGTCTCGGGTGAAGACTGGCTAAAGTTGATATCAACATCTAAAAGCCGCGCGAGTTTTTCGAACTACACGCTCTAGATCTTGTTTATCTACTTGAACGTTTTGCGCACTAGGGATGTCACTCAGTCGACACACTACACTAACGATGTCGGTATTTGTATATTGGGGTATTTGTTGACGCCTGCATTTACTATTGACTAGATTCCATAAGGATGATGGGATTCTAAAACCATCCCTATGGGGATGAAATTACAACATTTTTGATTTCGACGCACTTTGCTACTATAAAAACGATTGCAAGCAGCGGATCTCAATGCAGCGGAGTCTATCTTATAAATGCCAGGTGACTGGAACGGAATGACGTCTTTCGGTGACCTAAGATATCCTGAGATGTAAGAAGGATAATTAAGTGTAACCAGTTTTTATAGAGTACCTCTGGAGAACTGCACCCACTTTATCCGTTACAGGTATGGCAGAAATGCCGGTCGCCTGAGCACGTCAGGGCGTTCTTCTCTCATATACCGTCTCGGTAGCCACCGCCTTACATTATACCCATTCCACCTAAATACATTCAGAATATGTGACATGACATCTGATCCTCAAAATATTCAGGGTCATTGTTCTGCACACAAGACAGCTTACTAGTGGTTGTAGGTGAGGGGGGATGATGGTGACATTGCCGTGGTTTCAGATGCTGCACATGGCGAAGCGGCCGTTCGCGACTGTGACCGTGATGCTGCACGGCGCGGGCGCGGGGGCGGGCAAGCGCCGGCGCGCGCCCGACCTGCGGCCCGTGGCCATCGAGCCCACCGGCGACGGCCGCGCCGCCGTCACCTCCGTGCTCGTCAGGTACGCAACTTGCTTAAAATCAGCACTAATATATTTTGTGAATTTTATTGAAATTTAACTTTATAAAACCCGACTAACCTGCTGCCCCTGGATGGCGGTTATGGCCGTACATCGATTTGCCCTATTCTGGCTTAACAAGTAATAATACATGTTCCTTTTCCCATGCGGACACGAGAGCGCTCGAAATAGTACATTAAGTTAGTGTAACAGCCGTGTGCCCCACAGACTGCCGGGCGGCGCGAGCGCGCCGGTGCGGCTGGCGCTGGCGTCGTCGCTGGTGCTGGTGGCGCGCGCGCCGCCCGTGCGCGCCCGGCGCCGCGCGCCGCGGGCCTCCTAGCCCTGGCCCGCGCGCCCCTACGTGTCCACGCTGTAGGCCGGCCGGCCTCCCAAGGCCGGGGACACGTTTACGTATCGCTATGTAATTTGAGGCGAACGAAATTGCAGGTAAAGCGTTACCGTTGTTGTAAAATTGTGCGTGACTTGAAGTTAGAACGTGCGAGGTGAAGGACCGTGCGGTCCTCCTAGTCTATGTACTGTATCCGCGATCCCGTACGGAGTGTACGAGTCTTCGAGCGGACGGACCGTCGTCGGTGATTGATATGAGTGCCGGCTGTCCCGTGACGCTGTGTCGACGTACGGAAGCTCCGACCCGGAGTCTACGATACGTCGAATTTCCTGACTGCTGAGTATAAATTAAATACCATTTATATTAAAATCGATACATAAGAATATTATTAAGGCGCGGTTTGTATCTGGTAATTCTAAGTAGGAGCTAAACACTATTCTGTAATATTATACGTTAAGAAATCGGTTTCCTCGTCCCAATTAATATGTGTAATTTAAATTTGTTATTTATTTACAAAAATACGTGATATTAATTATGTTGTAATAGGTACGCTGGTGAAATATAGGTGATAATGATAAATCTAACAGTTAATCTTTATTATTGTTTCTTAAAATTATAAATCATATATCACTTTTCTCGACACAAAATCGACTTGATTTGATCACAACTTCGACTGTATGGTTTCCGTAGGAGTTAAACGATTTCTACCATTTAAATGTAGCCAAGGAGCCATGTATTTATATTATACAAAAAAAAAATATGTAAAAAATATACGTATGACAGTTATTGGTAAACGTTTCATAGCATTTGTCATGAAAATAGAATCCTTGTGTCAACTGTAAAAGTCATTAATTTTAGTGACAGTTTCATGTGGCTTGGAACGTTATTATTATTATGAGTTATTTTATTTCATAAGTATGTCCCACTGATACTGATGATAAAACTCTGTTGAGATAATGCGTCGGACAAAACATAGTAAAAATAACATTCAACAGATATCATAATGTTTACATAAAGATTTTTTTGACCGTCTCAATTCGATTTCGTGTCGTTGGCGAGACCCTCGGATTGACCTGCTCAGTGACGTTGCTGTGCTCGGTCCTCGCCATACTCGGCCATGTTGATACGTGTAGTTTTTAGAATTTTGTTTGGATGTAGTGTTGTTATTTTAATTTTCTCTATATTTATTTTTATAGTAATCTATTTTTTTTTCTTATTATGCAACATGTGTCAAATATTTATAGGTGACAAGAAGATTGTATCTACCTAAATTAATAAAAAATCTACAGGATTGAGTAAAGAGCCAAAAGAATCAAAATTGCGCGCATGTAGAATGCGTGTTGTGATTCTCACTAGCAAAGGTAGTATGTTAAAATTCTAGTTGAGTGACCAGTCACCCAATATAGCACTTTATATGTTTGCTCATTCATATTATTGCTCTGACAGCTAGATTTAGACTTGCGTCTTATGATTTATCTAATTTAAATGATTGGATCAATTTAGTGGTTCATACGGATACAAACAACATATTAGTGGGTATCATGGCAGCTAATTCGATTTCATGAACCTATTCGGGTGAATCGGGTTATTCTATTTGATATTTTGTAGAAACTGATTGTACAAATAAATTTGGAGATGGAGGTCTGTCGGACTCAGTACCATTTTCTACACTGATAACTGGCAACTTGTGTCTGGTGGTCATCCAGAATCCATAAATTGTTTATAGATTATTTTATGAGATGGATTGTAAAAATGTTACGTGTAAGTTCGTATGTACAGAGCATGTACATTTTAATAAGAAAATATTAGGGATATATTATTTTGAATTTTAGCACTAATTATTATGTGAGTGATTTCAAATTATTTAATAAAGTATTGCTGTTATACCCGCGAGTAGGAAAAGCAACTACATACTTACCCTGCTTAGATTTTTCAGCTGAAATTAAATAATACCCCCTTTGTTTTTCTTGAAATAACTAAGAATTAATTTTCACATTTTTTATATAAACAAACAATTATAGAACTGTGTTCCTCGCATAAGGTGAGTGGGTAGGAATGCGAAAAGTAGAAACATGTGAAAAGAACAGATATGTTATTTTTCTACATGGGTAGATCTTATTCGATTTTATGGCATTGCATTGTTAAGTTGAAGTAACTGCTCTTAGTGGTTGATACAATTGCCAGGTTGTACAATTGATAATATCTTGGGCAATAAATTGAAATACCTGCACTTATCCCGTGTTTGCCCTTGGCATTTACTTCAACTCACTTTGCCTTACCCTCCATGTATTAAACTTGGTTAAATGTAATAAAATATGTGATATATTTTCTTGTATAAATATCTCAAATGTTAAATTTGTTATACTTGTGTACATTGTGGCTGCTCAAATGTTGGATTGTTATGAAGAACTGTCTAGAAACATGATGTGTTTCCTAAATTAATATTTAGTCACCGAGGTTCGGAATCTCCTGTTTTCCTTATTGCTCATTTGTAACAATCAGTATTGTATAAATGAATTGATCAATTAATTTATGAGTAAATAAAAATAATGAAGAGAGTGTAGGAAAGATATAATTTTAAGGTTTAAATTGTTTATTATCTAAGAGAGTACTGATACTGTTATAGCTATTTTATTAAGTTTTAAATAAAATTATCCTGGCCTGGGGTAAAAGTCCAAATTACATTCCACTTATATTATGTGTACATACCTTTTCCTATTTTCTTTATAATATTGTAACAAATAAGATCAGGTATCTAAGAGCTTTAAGATTTTAACATAGGAAAGAGTGCTCATTATTTAAATTTCATTTCTGATTGCATTTATTTTTAAAATCAATAATTTCAATTAATATTTCTGATGATAGAGTTTCAGAGTAGTGTAATAAAATAAGTTTTATGAAAGGATTGAATAATTTACACTGAAATACTAATTCTTACGTACCTAATTTGTGTGATGCACCCAACAGATTTTTATTCTATTTTGAAGTTGTTAATTAATAATTTGTAAGGTAATAACGTGTCACCCTTTTGCGTAAATAGTTAATGAGATAATTAATTATAAATCTTTTTTTGCATATAGTATTGGCTTACTACACAGACAATATATATTTTTTCTAAACCAAACTTTTAAAATAAAAAATACTACCAATCTTTTTTTTTTTTCATATCTTAATATGGATGTTTTCTATAAAAATTCATTAATTTCAAAAAGTGAATTTCATAACCATGACCAGATGAATAATTTCTTATAGAATCTTCAAACATTTTGTGTGAAAACCAAAACCCACCTTGTTGCACCTTTGTTTTATAAAATATAATAAAATGCATAATAATTTACTTGCTCAAATATATTTTTGATGTAATCAGTACTATATTAATGTACAGTATACGTACTAATATCGCTCAGTGAGTATTGTCTAGCTGTACTAATATATATGTATATATCATGAATCACTATCTTTTAGTACACATTATTCTACTTTCAAGAGTTAGAACTTTGTAAATATTGTTGTTGTATTGTTGTGGGAAGGTGCAAAGCATAGGAATCAAGTATAGGGTTTATCAGGATATACCTACAGATTTTTAATATACCATGTTTTTTTTTAATGTCATTTATTGATTTTTTGACGTTGCAATGATCCATTATTTAAAGTAAATTTTATATAAATTATAACCAATTATTTCTTTATTTGACAACCAATATATGTAATCTAAAATGAAATCAAAGGGTTGAGCAGGCTAAAGAAGAAGTTGTGGTCAGCCTGTCAGGAATATTTTCATTGGTAAATGTCAATTGTTTATTACCTCGTAACTAGTTATCATTCCTACTTTTAGCCTTCTATCTCGAACTGTCACAGAGATAATGTCTAAAATTTATTTTCTTGTAACTTTTATCTTCATAGCAACTACAGCATTGAAAAAAAAACAGTTAAATATTTCATATGTGAAAAATTAAATAAATAAATGTGACTGCTGTTTTCAACTACTTTGAAGTACAATTATGAACAAAATCATGTGAATTACTTATAATCTTAGCTACTAGCATACGAAAAATCAATTGATTATATTTGGTGCAAGATACTGAAAAAAAAAATTACCAACATATTCAAATATCAGAAATCTGAACCTAGATGACCCCTTTTGACAGCCATGCATCAAATAAAAAATAAAACAGCCTTTGATACTAGGCAACTAACATACTCATGCAGCATCCGCTACTGGAACGCAGGTGACACATGTGGTCGATGCTAAACCCTTTATTTAACTATGGAAAATGTTAATTGAAATGAGATTTGTAAAAATAATTTATAAACACATGTAACTTTTATAAAACAATATTTGTAATGACTATTAATTATACCCTAAAAGAGCCTGTTATTCCCTATTTAACACGTTGACTGCGGTACGAGGCTAATTCGACTTGTACAAGATCGTTAATTGCGATGTTAACTAATTACCACAGTCAAGGTGTTAAGCACCTTTTCATGCATACTATGAAAACTAGTTATTTTTTAAGTCATGGTTGTCAACTGCCAATAGTAATGTTAATGTTTATTTTGTTGTACAGTGTAATCTCAAGTTATATATGTATCTCTTATTCTTGTTCATTTGTTTAGTGTTGTCAACCATATTGCAGTTATAACAATGGTGTCACACAAGTCCATGACAACAGCTTTGTATGGCAAAACTTTCATGACATATATGAATCTAATAGCAGTATTATGTGTAAGCAATATTATATGTATATTTTTGTTTAATCTCGAGGTATAAATGTTTATTAATAAAATATACTGTTGGTTGTAGAATGTGTATTTATTTTCAATGTTTGAGGTGGATATAAAATGTGAATGTCAAAGTACAATTAAATTTACTAAGTGATGATTTATTGGTCTTTTTGAGTGAGCAGGTGTGTTTTTATTTTCTGAAGTAGCTCCTTCTTCACTGTGTCTGGCACGAGCGCTCTGGCTCGTGGTGTCACTCTGTTGACCAACATGTCAAATGATACATTGCCACCCTCGTTCTCCTTAACCATGTCACGGCACAGCATTCTCACTTGATCACGCCATCCACATTCAACTAATCTTCTTCTTAAAAGCTCCTTGAATCTAAAAATAAATTGGATGTTTGTAACCTATGTTAAGCATGTTAGGCTTGTTACCTTGTAGCCTTCTGGTAACATGGTCATATTACCTCTCTCGATCTCCGCTGAGTATTAGCCGTTGATGGGCAATGGTATTATTGACAGTCATTATTAGTCTGAAACAATTTATTTTTTATAAAGTCACTTTTTGTTAATTGAAATGCACGTCTACCGAATATAAACATGTTCAAGCTATTTCTCTACCTACAGCTACACTATTTTCTCTTCGCTAAAATTGTGTATTACTTACAGTTAGCAATAGTCTTTTACTCGTTCACGCTTGCCCTCAGTTTTTAAATATAACAATTTTAAATATTTAATAACAAACCAACAACACCACCGCTTATTAGCTCTAATGTCATCTGTCACCTGTCAATGTCAATTTGTCAAGTATAAGATAAACGTTCAGAAATCAGAACCTATAGTCATGCCATTTAAGGAGTTAAAACACGCGTATGCTCAAAAATAGCCCAACATAACAGTACCGCGAACATCGAAGTTCGTATATTTCGAGCTCAAGTTCATATATCTCTTTCACTCCATACAGGGTGTCATGAGAGTGACAGAGACAATCGTCCGAAATTTACTAATATCGTTGTATACGGTAGCGCCGCAGGGCCGGTACAGTGAACATCGAAAATCGTATATTTCGAGCACTTTCCTCTTTTACTCCAATGAAGGCGTCATGAGAGTGACAGAGATGTAGATGTAGTGTAGGGACGCCTGGCCGGACTCAGGCGGGCTGTCGATCGCCTGTTGCAGTCATTCGGCCCAGTTCCCTGTAGTTGGAGCTGCAGGTTACTGTTCCGGCTGCGTTCCCACACAGTGCTCCTCAAATCTTCCAATTTTCCTGCAGAACAGAAGGATATCCTTTAGGTTGATATCCTTTAGTTCGCTTTCCTCCAGAACGTCAATACCAAATACTTTGTGTCGCATCGATGCGTACATGCCGCATCGGTTATGACGTGGTTACTTGTTTCCTCCTTCCCACAGTGTGGGCAGGAGGCGCTTTCAGTCTTACCTATTACCTTGAGGTGTTTGTTCAACGAGTTGTGTCCCGTAATGACCCCCGTCAGTAGTTTTAGACCGGACTTACCTAGTTTCAAGAGATACTTGTTTCTGTTGGCATCCATTCTTTTCAGGAACATCTTCGACTGTCTATATTCAGTTTCTTCTTCCCATTGTCTGTTTGCTTCTTCCTCTTTTAGAGTGACAGAGACAATCGTCCGAAATTTACGAAGATCGTATTTCGCGCTGGCGTCGCAGAATACACGCAATACAATCTAGTGATGAATTCGAGTGTTAAAGCTGAGGTGAAAATCATTTTAGGTACATAAAATATATCCAAATGTAGGACACAGTATTATGGGACCAACACTTCAATTAGCATATATGTATTTATTCATCACATTTAATCTGTTTTAATTTATTTTACCCCTACATTTACGCTTTAATTTAAAAAAATCAAGTGTTCATTTCATCGTCCGAAAGACGCGGAATATCTACTTAAATCAATTATAAAAAAAGAACTAGGTAATAAAATTTCAAACATTCTTAGTGACTAATGACTAATGCTACAAAGTAGATTGTGTCACAAGGCAGCAAAATTAAATATTTACAGCGAGGACGTACCTTTGAATCCTGAACGAAGAGGTGTCTCAATAGTGCTAAAAAAGACGTCTGAGCGTAGTGAGGGATTCAAGTGTTAAGGGCCCAAGCTATAATAAAATAAATTTTGCTACCATGTGGGAGACTGTATTTAGGGTCCAACACTTCCATTGACATTTATTTCATATTGAATTTGTTTTAATTGTGTTTCACTCTTACCTATACCATAACTGCTTGCTAGCGAGATAGCCCTACCGAAACGTTTTATTATTAAGTATAATTTTGTATCCATATTTGTGTGCGTTTGGGAAGGAAATTGCAGGTATCACTCTTGTTTGTGACTTTTGTAACATTTTTTTACATAAGTCAAGTTAATTGGGAATCGAGTGTAATTGTTGTTGAAAATAAGTCATAAAGAGAAAAAAAATTCAAACCATAATTTCATTAGGACTTCTGTGAACAGACTTCACCTAAGGCTATGTACTCACTGACGGCTGCAGCTGGCTGCATAGTGCGTTGTATCGATTATAACGTAATTTCATCCGTAGTATGGTGGATAGCATGCGTCTAACTGGACTGTGTGTACATAGCCTAAGAGCCTAAGGCGCAAAAGTGTTTAACAACCAGAGGCAACATTCCATCAGTAACATTCATCTAAATCTACAGCACAATTCTTCCTGAGACTTGTTTTATAGATACAGTAAACACGTCTGTGCTAAAATAGGACGCATTTTTATGAAAACATGTGGAAACTACGAGCCGAATATCTGTAACTATGACTAGATAAATTCAAACAAAATAAAAAAAATTAAAAAATATATATTATTTATAAATGTAAGAGATGTACATACAGAAATATATATATTACAGGATAAAATTGATATTATGATTTATGACTATTGGTTAATACTTAATAGTAAAGAAATACCTCATGTGGCATCTGAAGCACCATGTATGTGCATAGTATGTACACATCAACATGCCATTTATACTTAAAATTAGCAGTCATATGAACCCTTCAATAGATTAATTTAAAATATTATTTTTATCTGTTAACATTTAGAAAAATTACACCTTTATCAAAATTACAATTTGATATTAAGAAAAAGATCACAGTATTCTTTTATAAGCAGTTTCTTCCAGAATCCACCATTTTTATTGCTCCAGTTCCAATTCTGCGACTCCTCGTACCATGTTAATATTAAGATAAGAAATGGCAAGAACCTAAGGCGATTCGTTTTACAGTTTCGATTGGGTGCTCTTTAGGAGCACATCTTGCATATCTTGCAGGGACTGTTCCAAGGCCCCGCGATACTTGTCGCAACTCGTCTCGGGGTTGTCGTTGAAGGCGGACGTGGCGAAGTTGACGTCGTTGTCGCGCGGGTTGTAGCACGTCGCGTAGCCGTTGCTCACCAGGGGCCCGTAGCACATGAAACCGTCGCATTTACACGCCACCTGAATATGTTAATAACGGTCAAAACCGTGTGGTGGAAATGTATATACTTAAAATTAAATAAGAGGTCCGCGTGCACAGCCACATACTCACAGGTCCTAAGAATACTATACGATGTATTGATTTGATGAGGGTATAAAAATATAACGTCAAACATCCTTACTGCTATACATAATATAAGTATCTATACCAACATATATGTCTACTTTGGTTGCTATTAAGTAGCGAATCACCTTAAATTCCAAACCAGTGTAAATAACTGTGCGACCGTATAGTCAACCATTTTGATTTCTAGGCCACTTCGACGACGACGTTCTTTTGCGTCTTTCACAGAGATTTTCACTGTGACAAGGAGCGAAGTGGTCCATAAATCAAATTGGTTGACTGTACATGTATTTTTTATCTGAGTTACGTAAGGCGCCTCTGATAAACGCCTTACCTAAAATATGACGTTATACTTAAAAGCAAAGACAGAGTCGAACGGAGACCGATGCCTCGATCAGTCGGTTCACATCAGTTGACGAGGTTAATGTTTGCATGAGCATTATAATTTATAACTGACCACTAGAAGCATTAGTTATACTACAGAGTAGATATAGGTATACCGACTTCATTTCATTTGCATGATGTATTATGTCAGTACAATCAGGGGGACACATGTGCCTGCACTTAAATTGAAATTTATTGCTTCATGTGTCATAAGTATCTATAGAAGTTATAAATATAGAAAACGTGCGTGATAGAAAGGGACAACACAGGAGCCATATGTTTATTGGCCTTCAATCAATTGTGCACACGGTGCCCCCCCCCCGATGCGCATGGTTTACGTATTGTAAATGTTTTTCAATTAGATCACTAAAGGTGAGCTACTTATAGCTGAAAAACTTAGCTAAAGGACCATGCCTATGTATTAGTAACGTTTGTGTACATGTACACGCATGTCAGCGTTCTATATTCAAATTTTCTTCTGCACAACTACATAGACAATGTTCTTCAGTTAAGTTTTACACCTTGTACTTTGTCAATTGTCTACCAACACTACTGGCATACACCTTAAAAATTGCTGAAACCTGACAGTTAAATAAACAATTACCTGACTGGTGGACAGCCGCATGTGCGCACTCCTGACGTATCCCGGGTCGGAATACAGCTTGTGTATGTCAATGCCGTTTTCCAATGCGATTAACTTTAACCCGAGAAGATGACGATCAACGCCGAGGCCTTGAAGTGCCTAAAACAAAACAAATTGAAATTACTATCTGCATTCAGGATATAGGATAGGATTCAGATATGTGTAATTACTATTTCTACATTCATTAACCAATTGGTAAAATTCAAAAACGTACGATTTAAAAAAGTGTCATCCATTGCAGTAAGGGAAACGTAGTTTTGTTTTTATAACATTTCGGGATATTATTTTTGAAATAAAACTAAACATTTTGCGGTTTTGTTATTAAAAAAGTGCATAGGCGCCTCTTCTCCTTGGTTGTATGATATTGATTGGAGACCGACTGTAAATAATCTATTTAGGTACCTATATTATTACAGGTTAAATGCATTTTGCATGGCCGCTTTCATTTTGAACAAACTCGGTGAAATCTAATCGAGTAAGCGCGAGCGAATGATATCAGTTCATTAATTAAAAAAGTAAATTGTACAGTCAGCAGCAAAAGTTGCTAAGCGTTTGAAGTGTTCAAAATGACCTACACGCGACCTCTGTTGACCTCATTTTGAACACCTCAAATGCTTAGCTACTTCTGATGCTGACTGTACCACTGTATATTGTAAGTAGAGGTATAAGAGCTACACGATCTTTCTAGTTGACCAAAAATTTCTAGTCTATGATGTGCTTGACGAATTCGGTGAACTAGTGAGCGCGAGCTAACGATCTCAGTTCATGGAACAAAAAATACCTACCATAACTGTGTAATCTTTGTGCGCGTTGATAGCAGTCTGCATAGCCGCCTTCTTCTCCTTGGCCGATCGGTTCGAGTCTAGCATGGCCTTGGCGAACTCGATAGACTCGAGTGAGCATGAGCGGATGGTTTCGGTTCGGCCGCCGGCGAACATTCGGGTGGCCGCGGACTCGTAGTGTGCGCCGGGTGTTTTGTGTAACCTGATAGCAGTGATATCATTTGAATCTGTTAATAGGGATTTTGACATTCTTGACACATATTAAATTTTGCAACAAAGTGAAATTGGTTCACAATAATGAATATAATAAATTAAAATTATAAAATTGAATATAAATACTTATTTGATTTAAAGATATCACGTTTACAAAGTTAAAAAAAAACAACATTTTTAATTTGCGATTTTTTTTATAAACCGTGGCACTGATCAAATTCTCGCGGTTTACTGCAAAATAAATTGTAAGGCAACTATATACATAAACGCAATATTTAGGGGTCCAAATAGCAATTTAATTATTTTTCCATACTTTAGAGAGCGCAGCTAGGAATAAGTGACATCATAAGTTCTCATCATTTTGTAACGAGCGTTTTCGCGGGAAATACGAATGTCAGAATTTGACGCTCATTGTTGGCTTTTGTGTAGGTAGTTTTAAGGCCATTACTCCCATGCAGAATTTCATCCCTAGAACGAAAGGGATCGATTGATAGAATAAAAAAAACACCGTCAACTAACCTATTCTTGTAAATAACCTTTTCAAACATAGACATCGACGTCCCACCCAGAGAACATTTGTTTAGCTGCACTAAGATAAAAATAAAAAATTATTTTAATTTTTAAATGCAGTTTTTACATAACAACTAAGAACTAGAGTGGGCTGGGCATACATTGAGAGCAACATACCTGTAAAACGCATACTGCATAGCCATCTGCAGGTAGCTGTCTGGACTTAGCTTTTGTGATTTTATGAAGTTCTTTCCATACTTTTCGTAAGTAAAGCAGTTCAGTTCGAGATTATTTACTAATCTGTAATAAAACAAAACAGTATTATATTAGGGATTGATTAATATTACTAGCTGTGCCCCGCGGTGTTAGCTGCGGTTTATTAGGGAAAAAATCTAGGGTGTCAGCTAACTCCATGCCAAATTTTATTAAAATCTCTCCAGCAGCCGTTTAAACGTGAAGAAGTAACAAACACACACTCACAAACTTTCGCCTTTATAATATTAGTGTAGAATAGTGTAGTATAAATTTTCTTAGATTTTCCCATGGGGATAAAATATTTTACCGCAGTAAAACGTAGCCTATGTGTTAATCCAGGGTGTCAGTTAACTCCATACCTTCAGGTATGTAGTTTTGTATTCCTGATGGTGAGTAAGGTTTCCAGAGCTCCAAGCCCCCTCAAGGGTCGGCAACGTACTTGTGACTTCCCTGGTATTGCGGGTGCCCATGGGCGGCGGTAATTGCTTACCATCAGGCAATCCGCCTGCTCGTTTGCCACCTTTGTCATAAATATACCTAGATATTTTTCTAGCAGGAACGACATTTGCTTTGTGCTTGCCACAATCAAAATATCGACAATCCTGTTATCGATAAGTACATACTACTTCAACTTCAAGATGTACACACAGTCTTATATCGGCTACCTACCTAGACGCCGCGTGTCACCGATCTTGAACAAATTAAACGTAATCCGTATACTTTTGATCCAATTTACGTTTATAATTTGCAATGAATAGTTCCAAATTGTTTTCTGAAGTAGGTATTTAAATATAAATAAATTGACTTTTATTATTGTTAGTTATTTTTAACCCTATTACCCCATATTTGTCTTTGTATTACCTGTATGGAAATTGAAGGGGTACTTATCGATAACAGGACTGTCGATGTTTTTATTTTGTCAATCACTTACAAGAAATCGTTCGTGCTAGAAAAATATCTAGGTATAGTCATAAAAAAACTTACTTATCCAAACTGCCCTTTGCTGTTTTGATCATGCCTGCCACCTCTGAGTTCACGTTAAATTTCAACACTTTTGGGGGTTTTGGGCTCGATGATGCAGGCCTCCTGGCTGCTTTTTTCTGATCTCTGCAGGATTAAATGTTTAATTAATTACAAAAGGTAGCCCTATTAAACTTCCTCAATAATACTTTGATTACATCTAACTTTTAACATACTAAAAATATTAGTAGGTACCTAATTTATAGCATAATACGTGATAGATTGTAACATACATTTCAGCCATATGCAGTCCACTGCTAGACATAGGCCTCCCACAAATATGATTTGTATCATCTTGGGGGTAGTTGCCATAGTCGCCACGCTTGGCAGGCGGGTTGGCGACCGCAGTAGCTGTAGGTTGGGTTTCGACGGACGCTACTGCCCGTCCGTAGGATTTTCCCCTTTGTCGCCTCTTACGACGTTACGACACCCGCGGGAGGAGATGGGGTGGTGCTATTCTAGTCAGCCGGCATCACATGGCATATTGTAACATTAAATGGGAATCTTACATAAAATTGATGAGAAAGTCTGTGAGCACGGCAATGGGTTGTCCCTCGGCGGGGGAGTGCTCGTAAGTCAATCCGGTCACGCCGTCAGCACCAACTATAAACTGGAATGGAATTAATAAATTTAGCACGGCACCAAGGATTTTGTCTATTTATACAGTAAGATATCAGAAGAAAAAGCTTTGCCGCGATCAGAATGGACCCTATAAAAAAATACCTACAAATATAACAAGAATGTTGGCTATCGGCGTCTGTAACGCTTAACAATGATAAACAAAATTGAACTTTACATAGTTAATCACCCGAATACTTTTGTATGTACCTAATACGAATACGTGCCGTAATACGAGTACCTAGTCCCCTAAACCCTACTAACCGAATTCTGACTGGAACACAGATTTAGATTAGGTTAATAAACTTGTAATTACACTCTTTTCTCGCCAATGACTGCACTGCAATATTCGTCAATATATATTGGAACTCAGCACCGACTTTATACGAAATTATTTTTATCGATATTTAAATCGAAAGAAAAAATAGAAAAAAGAAAAAACGAACCCACAACCACTGGATCACTAGCCCAGTACACTACCAATTGTGCCATACGAGTACCGCTTGGACTTGTCAATTTTTTCTACTTTATCCTTCCTTAACCTTTTTTACTTTTTTAGGAAGGATAAAGTAGAAAAATCGATCGGCCACCCGCGATCTGAGCCATTCTTTGTTGTACCGCCCTGGGTCCGTAATGTACTATTAATCGCCAAGACTGTTTATACAATACGGTATAAACAACCATAATGGAATGCGTGAAGGTTCATTTTAAACTAGAATCATGCACTTCTGTTGCAGTAATAGGCGGTTGGTGGTGTTCTTAAGTTAGCCGGAAGAGAACACGTAAACGGATAAGTGCGCCTTTGTACTTTTTTTATTTTTACTACTTCTGTACCTTTATCATTTTGTGCATTAAAGAGTTATCTATCTACTTTATAAGTGTATGGCGTAGGGAAAGAGTTCCTCCTTACCATTTTTCACAATGCTACAAAAACTGCAAAGTTTACTATACCTGTACTGTTTTATCGAACCAACGATTTCCTCCATTGAGTCCTGCGCCCCCTCCATGGATAGTCTGCGCGCCGGCAATGTTTTGTCGGCCATTTTTGTTCGCCGCCTTCCACAGTCCCACTGGCTTGTCCAAACAAAGTACTACTAAACTCGATTGCACGTCCTTCAAAGATTCTTTGTTTTGATTGTCTAAAACACATTGCGTAATAGGTATTTAGTTGTTTACTTGCGTGTAACTGTACTTAACTATGCTATAAAATACGTAACAATGCTCACTACTCGATAAAAAAACAGTAGAGATAACAGTAGGTATAGTATAAAAACATGTATAGCTCACAACCTTAACTTCATAATATGTTAAGCGTAATTTCTACCTTAAGACCATGCCTCTTAAGTTTGATCTTGAAAACGTCAAAAGTGGCTAGGATAAATTTGTTTCATAAACATTCTTATATCTATTTGATAATCAGATATGATATCTATTTGCTTAAGATAAGTACAAGTATGCATTTATCAGGATTATCTTGAAAAAAAAAGCAGTATGTTTGAGAATTACCCTTTATCAGCAAATCATATGCTTTTGCCCACGCATTCCTATTTTCCGAGGTGAGAATGCCGATACCATCTTGTGAGGGGGTACTGGACATCTCTATCACTTTCTGCAGTTGCTGCACAATTTGATCTTCATTCAGAACTTTATCATCATCTCCCCAGAGGTCAACATGGAAAATCTGAAATCATAAATAATAATTCTTGTTTAGGAAATAAAAAGTCACCTAGGATATGTGTCAACTTATCAGAGTTACATGCTTACATGATTGTTATGGATGATGGTAACATGTTTGCTGATGGTATTGTATGACAATGAATCTCTCTTTAGACCAGGTATCCTACAGGTTCCAAATATTTTCCTATACTGCTGCATGTCCAATGGATTCTTCCCCATCATCTCTGTTGGGATTTTGTCACTGTAACATTAACATAAGAACATAATCTTGATAGATGAAGCTTAAACCAGAGCTTACCTAAAACATATCACCTTGTGAGTATTATAGATTAGGTATTTATATAATTAGCCTCACTTGTCAATTAAGGCTTTGTAATCCAGAGCAGCAAGCAATGTCTGTGCTGCATACTGCAACTGCTCATGCTGATTGTTGAACTTCCTGAACGGAAATACGAGACCTGGGCTGGAGTACACTACTACAGGGTCCCTGTACTCCAAATAAGCTGAGTTGAGCCACCACTCCTCAAGCCAGTTTGTATGCTGCTCTGCTCTTTTTTCTAATAAACTCTGAAAATAAAATCTTCTTACAAAATAATGTAATACAATCTTGTAGTATTCTTTATGTTATTTCAGCTTACTTTTACTTCCCAGGTCCTAGTTGGTTACTCATATATATAAAGTTAAAATAAAAAAATGTGGGGCACAGGGGTCTGAAATATAACATTATTCAACAATAATAATACCTGCAAATCCTGTCCAGCTCCAGTAGCAAAATCTTTAGCAAGATTGCAAGTCACATCATACTCCTCATTGCTCAAATGGGGCTTGGCTGTCTTCAAATATTTACTTAAAGTGTCATCCAGCTTTGGCACTGGAAGCCGGGGAAGTTTCTGGGCAGTGGAGTAGGTCTTGGCAGAGGTCAAGTGAGCTGACAGCTGTAGTGAGCTGATATAGGGCTCCAAAATAAAAGCATTATGTCCACACTAAAATAAACATTATAATACCATTACCATAAGTTCCTATTCATAAGATCCAACAAATATAAATATTTAAAAAATACTTACAACTTTATGTACTCCACGAATCATGGTTAACATGAAAAACTGTCTCTCTGCAAACATCAAAGAAAGATTTTTAAACTAAAACTTGGGTCATCATTTATTGGACTTTAAACTGTGCTATTTTGACAAACAGAAAAGTTTATCTTTTGATTCCAAGTCTTAGAATGGTAACAATAATATCATTGTTCTTAAATTTTATTAAAACAAAGTTATGATATCAATGTTGAATTGATGTAGATGTTTTACAGAAGGGGATAAATTATTAAAGGTTCCGGCCAATTAGTGTCTTCAAACAGGCACTCTATTTTAAGATTTATAGTTTCGAGTTCGAGGCTGGGAGTCTTGTTTAATTTTAACGAATTGCAAGTAACTCACTCGGAAGTCGTATGATGTGGCAGTCGTAAGAATGTTCGAAGGATAAGATAAAATATAGTGAATGTGAACTCGGCTGATCAAGTGAACTTTCCTTTCCAACGAGACTTGTTTTGTTTTGACATTGACAATTTGACAGCCGGTTCATGGGTGACTAGATTTTATTTTTACACTGTTTACTCTTGACGAACAAAATTGATCTTTTCTAGTTTTAGTTGGTGAGTATTGTATTACATTAAAAGAATAACGCTTCAAAAATTGTTGTAACGAAGTACGAATCGTACTGTATTTTAATTTCACTGAAAAAGTGCTGTATGCAAAAGGTTTCGGAACGTCTTCTGAATTCTAATTGACATTGACAGCTTGATATTGGCAAATGTCAAAGTGATTAGCTTTGATATGATAAGGTTGGGTTGATTGATATGTTGAGTTTTATGCATCTAAGTTTAGTCGTTAAATACTATAGTCAATAAATAATGGCACATGTGGTAGTTCTTGATTCCATCAATGAGGATATATTTGTTTGTGGGATATGTAAGTTGGTATTTAATTCCCTTCATACTTTCTTAGACCATAAAAAATTACAATGTAGAAAAAATAATGAGCCTGCAGTGAATGAAAGTTCATCATGTGAAAATATTGCAACAACATTATCACAACCATCTGTTTCGGGAAACCTCCCAACGCCAGAAATGTGCACAAATGAAGCACCAGAAGCATCAACAACTTGCAAGTTGTGTAAAAAATCATTTAAAAAGATGAAGTCTTTGCTAGTCCATTTGAAGACTCACAATGATAAACCTTATCAGTGTCCTATCTGTGGCCGATGTTTTTTCCAAAGTTCTCATTTGCAAAGGCACATAACATCCCACAAGGTTTGGCCTGATGGCCTAACTGAAACTACTCCAAAATCCATAGAGGCTGAACTCTTAAGTTACTCTTGTGCATATTGTGATACAATATTGTCAAATTACAGTCAGTTCCGTCTCCACCTAAAAAAACATCTGTGTCATAAAAAGTTTAAATGTATTCAAGGTAATTGTAGTGGGTTGTTTGGAAGCATGGATGACCTTCTAGAACATGTCTCTAGTAGTCATGAAACAATTGTTTACCATTGTCATATTTGTAAGCTAACTTTTAATACTCTTGAAGATATAGCTGCTCATCATCAGACACACGTAGAACCTGACAAAGCTGTGCAAACTACATCAGAAGCAAGGCACAAGTGTTCACAGTGTGATGCTATCTTCAAAAATCCAGAAAAGCTATCTTTGCACCTACTCACAGAAAACCATAAGAAAATCTGTATTCATTGTAACAAGATGTTTGCTAGTGACAAAAGATTGAGATTACACTTGCAGATACACAGGAAAAATAAACCCTTTCAGTGTAACATTTGTGAGAGTAGCTTCCATATGAAAAAATATCTGACATCCCATATGTTAAAGCATGGAGATACACAATTTGAATGCTCTATATGCAAACACAAGTTCAAAAGAAAGGACCTTCTTCAACGGCATCTGAAATCACATCAAGCTAAGAAACTGTTCAAATGCCCGTTCCAGGATACTTTGAACTGTAGAAAAGAGTTCACCCGGAGTGACAAGCTGAAGTCTCATATTAAATTCCATACAAAGCGCATGATGGCTGTTCCCAGCCCGCAACAACCAGTATATGAAAATGCAGGAACAGTGGAAATATGCATTGTTCCTTTGGATAGCAGCATTATAACTAAATAGAGAATCAGAAATGGTAATAAATTTCCTAAAATTGGTGAAATTTTACATATGGATTGCACAATAATTTCAGCAATGCAAGACATAACATCAAGTATGGCTTCTTTATAGGTATGGATGGTAAGACTATTATCCAATTAGCTACAATTCCCCTACAACTGTCCAGTATTGATTCAACCTTAGCACTTGGGTGTCACATCCAATTTACTTTGTTAATTATGATTATCTATAAGAAATTGTTGTTTTTCATTTACTTAACAAAGTGTTTTTTTGTTGCTGATGTATGTTGAATAGAATGTGTTAAACATGTAAACATATTATTTAGAGATGCACTTAAATTCTGTAATGTATTGCAGACGCGGCAATTTCGAGTTACAGATCAAGTGTACTTTGATATCCAAGACGAGAACAAACCTTTGGGGAGGGTCGTCATTGGATTATTTGGTGACTTGGCCCCAAAAGCAGTGAAAAACTTTAAAATTCTTGCTACAAAGGGAATCAAGGGAAAATCATACAAGGGGACCTCATTCAACCGAATCATTAAACGGTTCATGGTTCAGGGTATGTAGATGTAGTTAAATTTTACTATTAATCTTAAACAAAAACATACATTTTGTGTCAAATCTACAACCTGCCAGTACCTGCCTAGTGATTTCCAAATTTCTATTGTATATACAGGTGGAGATGTAATATCTGATGATGGTTCAGGGTCTGTTAGCATATATGGAGAGACATTCAAAGACGAAAACTTGGATACGCAACATACCATGGCTGGATTTGTCTCTATGGCCAATAAAGGTAAAGTCACCTTCCTTTTCAAAATTCTATGTACCTGATTGTAAGTAGTCATTGAAGTAAATCATACAATTTAATTTCAGGAAAAGATACAAATGGATGTCAGTTTATTATTACAACAACTGGAACTCCTTGGTTGGATAATATACACACTGTGGTGGGGAGGGTAAGGCTTTAGACACTAAAGATTATTATTTATTTTGATAATGTTCTAAGTAAAGTTAATCTATATGTAATATGTGCTGCCAATGTCATATATTCATTCACTGAACTATCCAATAAAAAGTAAATGAAATAAGCTTAGCTTAGCAGTAAAGCTTTATAGTTTATAGTTAGATTTGTAACTGTAGGTATACTTTATAGTGAAGAAATTGGATTAAGTATGTAAAAATATAAGTATAGTAAAGTTCATAAATATGAACTCGACACTACCGAACAGAGGCTGGATGTTATCTGTGTATTATTATATATCGTCGTCTAGTAGGTACCTACAACTCAGCCTCATTTAGCCTCAATAAAAAAATATCGTAAATTGTATGTAGTTAGTACTAGCATTTCCTCGCGACATCGTCTTGTAAAGTATGGTTGCGGGATAAAAAATATCCTGTCCTTTCTCGCTGCTCAAACTCTCCATACCAAAATTCATCTGAATTGGTTCAGTGGTTTACGCGTGAAAAGGTAACAGATAGAAAGAGAGAGTTACTTTCGCATTTATAATATTAGCATGGATGGATAACCCTCCACCTACTCATGGTCTTGCCTGGCTCTCGCCGTACAGACCGAATAGCGGGAGCCGTGTTGTGGTACTTGCCTCAGGCTCTTTCTCACAAACACGTTTAAAAAAAATGTTCAGCTGTCTACAACATGTCGACCATGCAGGTGATCGAGGGCCAGAACATTGTGCATCTACTCGAGCACACGCCGACGGACGTGGAGGATCGGCCGCTCCGCCGCGTGTTCGTGGCGGACAGCGGCCTGCTGCCCACGCCCCAGCCCTTTTACATCTCCGACGATCCTTACGAGTAAGATTACTATTCCTACTCATATTACATATGTGTACAAGTTTCATATCGATTTGTTGGGACGAATATGTTAGAGCCGTTCGACTTTTTTGAATAACATGTGGAAAAAGCATGCGATTCAGCCGTACTGATATGCTTCGTTTTCACGGTAACGGCAGTATCTGGCTCTCAAAATGTTAGATTGCTTACAGGTATGGCTATGTTCTGTACTACTTGTTAACAATAAAATATACCTTTGTTGCCCTTCAAACAAAAAAAATACATTTCAAACGGCGTTTCATCAAAATTTTCTAGTGATTCTTGACACTTTTGTATAACATTTATGACTAAAAACAAGAACAAGAAGGCATATGGCTATAGTTAACTATGCCATGTTATTGCCATTTGACGTTTTCTTACACATGTGCGACAGATATTTAGAAAAATATATGTGACCGTCCATAAGAAAAGGTCCCTTATGGCAGTTTCTAGTTACGGAGATATTGACGTTTTCGTAAAACCCTTCAAAATTATCATTTTTTAGTTCTATGTAAAATAGTAATATATACAAATAGGGGTATGTTTGTACCTTGGTGTCAGCTGTGTACGTTAATTCTTTCTTTATTAAAATTGAGTTCAAAGTTTAGTAGAAAAGGTCCCTTATGGGAAATTGCATACAATAATGAAAAAGATAAAATAATTAAAATTGTTTACAAGTATTTGTTTACAAATTTTACTTATTTTGTACACTATGTCAGTGGCAAACAAGGATACGGCCGTCCTGATGGTACCTAAGCAGTCACTGCAGCCTATAAATGCGTGCAAATCCATGGGACTCATATCTGATATTATAAACAAGTTTAAGTTATATACATAAGTATAATAACAAAAAGGGCTTTAGGTACCTAAGTACCTACGATCATTTTAAATTTTACTTTACGTGTAGGTACTACATTTTTCGACTGACTTCAAAACATCTCTAGACGGCTTCTGCACTAGATGTATTACCTACAAAACGTAAAAAACCTACCTACATGTAGCTACTGTGGTGAACTCGGCCACAGGAACCGAATACGAAATGATGTTTTCTCAAACATGCAATGAAATATCGTCTTTACATTCCTTATAATAGACTCGGAAGTATGGTTTTTTTAGCGCGGCAAGTGAAGGGGACGGAAATGGAATTTCATATAAAGGCCTAGGTCTGCAAAGTAACTTTTTTTTCGTTGATTATCCATACTGAGACAAAGATGGCGGGTGTCATAGCAAACACTTAGTTGTGATTTTGCGAATTTCATTCACGCTCGCCCGGCCGTATATACCCACTTGGCCGAAAATCCTCATTTTCCCGGCTTTTGATGTAATGGAGATCAGTCAAATAAATTGGTAGTAGTTCCATTTATCGCAATAATTCCATATTCCAACAATGCGAAATAAGGGGTCTGACCGTGATTTTTGGCTCCCCCCGCCCCCCCCCATACACACCCCTACCCGGGAAGGTGAGGGGGATCAAAAATCACCTAAAATGTCCTTACGTGATTTATGAATGGTTCCTTAGTGGTAGCGGACTGTTAACAGCACAGATATTGTGGTCTCGTTCGGCTTTCAGGATCACTAGGTAGGTACTATGTGGATTATTTAACGTTAACTTTAAATGAAAATTACTCATAACAGATCAATATTTTTAGAAAATTTATAATAACATTTTTTCTTCAGATTGCTGTGTTGATACAAGATTAGCAAATAAATTATGTGAATATTGTGCCGTATTGTAATTATCAATATGTTTTGTCTATGGTTGGTCATAAGGGCCCTTTTCTCAAATGTATGGGAGCGAAATTGTGATTTTTACGTAACTTTGATCGTGTATAAATAAAAAAGTGTGACCTGTAGAATAATAATAAGGCTCTTGTGATACTCCTGTGGACTGATTAAAATATAATTTAGAACATATTATACCAAATTTGTTATTGTTCTAGGAAAGATGTAACTGATAATAATAATCACATTTTAATAAAAAAAAAAAATCGTAGCCTATGTGATTTTTGTTTCTATCCTAAAATGTAAGTTCAAATATGTTCTACTATATAAAATGGTTCTGATTACAACATATTAAAGGAAAAGTCGAAAAATATTTTTTTAATAGTTTCGTCCATATGAGCGTGTTGCTGTTTTCAAAGGCTATTTTTTCATGATCTGGAAGTCACATTAAAAAAACAATAACTGGGTTCCAAAGAAAAAACCCTTGAGATACGAAATCAATCATCATCTATGTAACTTCCAACGGGAACACACTTAAAACTAGTTTCAAACTTCTTTTGACGATTTCTCAAAAGTGCAGTTTTAGCATGTGTCAGTTTAATGTTTTTTATAAAAAAAAGTATGGGACTTAGAGTCATGATTTTTTTTGTATAAGATAGCTTATTTAATGTAGATTTAGGATCTGTGCTTAACTCAATACCTGCCATAAGGGACCTTTAGCCATGGACGGTCACATATAAATAGTTACCGACTTTGTTACGCTCCATTTAAGTTTAAAGGTTTACTTGTACACGACCAAACTGCCAAAATATTTATACATCCCCCTTATTGTCTCAGCTCTAAGGTGCAAGTATACATATTTTGGTACTTTGGTCGCATCGATGTCTTTGATCTTGACTGTAAGCGGTTAACGACTCTAATAGTGTCCAATCTCATGTAACTGTTACGCAAATAATCCAGAGTGCCTTGGTTTTTTTTTACTTTATTATAACTGCAGTAAAATGCCGTCGTAGTCCCACAATTTTTCAAAAATAACCGGTTTTAGTTCTATAACTTTTCGTTAACTGAAACGGTTGCAAGTAGTTGATAGCGTTACTGTTTATTGTTCCAGTCTGTGGGCGTGGATCCGGGCTTCCGCTGTTCCCCTGACCATGTCTTTCTCTATCCTGGGCTTCTTCCACTGGATGATAAGGAAAATGGAGATATAACTATGTTAGTACTCTTTGCATAATATGTTTTAGAAGGCAATTCAGAGTCAACCTAACTACGATTTCTACGAACAGCGCTGGTTGATCAGTAGGAGATGTAACCACAATTAGCATCCATTAATCGCCATTAGCCCATAAATAAGCCCAAAATAACTAGCTTTCTTTAATGATGGAGTTTTTCAAAATAAAAGTTTTGATTATTTATAATTATATTTAATTTCAATGTTTTCCAAATGTACAATAATCACACTTGGCTGGTTTTGCGCAAATTTATGGCTATGAATCTGCATTTAGTTTTATATATAATTCAACGCAAACACAGCTACAGTATTACAGTCATATTCTTAATAGTATTTAATACATTAATAAATTATTTACAGTTAAATAAACTATCTTCTTAAAAAACGACAATAAGACTAAACTAATTAGTCAAGATTTATACAACTTTTGGCGAAACCTCTATTTTATACTTAACTAGGTTAGATATCACATTAGTCGATTAGAAGTCTACGAGAGAGTACCTGTGTACGATATAACACTAAACCGTGATTTTTATTTCCGTTTACTTTTGGCAGTCCCATTCTTTAGGACAATTAGACAAGATTGAATTCGTGCTTAGAGTGAAATACAGTAATAGTTTATGTACATAATATACATTGACACAAATATATATGAACTATTACTGTCTCTGCGTTATTAATAAAAAGTTAATGTAGGTACCATGGAATGTGTCGAATTTAACGGAATGAAATTAAACACGGTTGATACGTAGTAGGCATACGCCTAAATATACCTAGATTAACTGCTTTAAAACGACAAGCAAGCACCTATCCTTCATAGCAGTCCTCAGGTATTTGTAAGTCTTGGGTCTTAAGACGAAGTTTATAATACGTTAAATTACAATGTCCATAGTTTTCATGTCGATTATCTGTCCGTATCGAAGTGTATAGCGCCGCCCGTCCATAGGTAGTAAGGCTTATAGCAACGTCGCGCTTACGTATCAATTAATGTGGCGCGCGAATCTATGAGCAGATGGCGCTACATTGGTTCTATACAAGATAATCGTCATCATCTGTGGGGCTTATTTTTAACCTCATTGTAGGTCGTTTATTTTTTTAATTATATTGTTAGTCGAAAAATGGACGATTCTCAAAGCAGCGTGTAGACTAGTGCTACTAGTGCCACTATAGCGGGCGCCAGCATGTGCGCCTCCGCTGCATCAGGGGCACCGCGCGGCCTGGCAACGTCGCCGCCGTCCGCGCGCTGCGCTGACACGGAGCCGCACGCGCTAGAGCAGGACTCCCACGCGCGGCACACGTCGCACGCGTGTGTCGTTATTGGCTGGAAGTACACGCGCGCCCGGTGACCTGCGATAACACCCAGATTTATATAAAGAAAAAACCTGCTTAAAGAAGTTTTCACTCGCAGTTGAGCTCTAAATATACGTAGAAGCAAAATATGATCTGATAATGTCACAAGCCCGACTTCCAAGTGAAAACGTGGACTTCAGATTAGAAGTCGCTTACAGGGAACGTGTTAAGATCGTACGACATCAATCACTATTGTCGACCTCGTTAACGCATTCACTGCCACCGACGCACATGTGCGTTCATTTCCATACATTTTTGGAGGGGGTGGCAGCGAATGTGTTAAATAGGGTAATTTAGCATTGAACTTACGAAGTGTTAGATCTGGCGCAAGTCGCCCTAATTAATCACAATGAACGGACTGTTGATATATACATGATGGAAACGCGCACACGCGCCCCAAACGAGCCGCAGTGAATATATGATATGATTGAAAATGATGTGAAATAACTGACTGGAGTCGTAGAGGTCCTCGAGCGTGGCGACGCCGGGCCGCTGGCGCGCGACGGGCAGCGCGCGCGGCGCCGCCAGCGTGGCGCAGCGCTCGGCGCGGCCCGCGCGCAGCCACGCCAGCACGCGCGCGCCGCCCGCCGCCAGCCGCGCCGCCGCCACGTGCGGCGCTGCCTGTGGGCGGGAAACCGGGCGTTTATTTAGGCCGCGCAGCCCCATGTTGGGCGCCAATGTGACAGTATAGAATTGCACTTGTGTTAACATTTTGAGTGCCGAGAAGCCGCTGGTGGCCTTCCTCTACCAAATACTGGGAGTGATTACGAGCGTAGTGCGTAGTGAACCGTGGCACGGAAAGTGCTCTAATACTCTTACGTAACTCTGGGCTCCAGTGGAATAAAGTTATTTCGTAGTAAACCGTAGTATTGTACGTGAGGCACTAATGTAACATCAGGTTTGCAGTCAAAAAATAAAACCAAAATGAGGAAAAAGTACATAGTAACCCCACGTTGAGCATCTATGTAATAATTTGAATGTTAGTCCCATGTTGGGCGCCAGAGTGAGCCGGCACTCACACTGGCGCCCAACGTGGGACTAGCATTCAAATTATAAGGCGCCAGTGTGATTGCCGGATTGTAATTGAGAAAATATTCTTTGTTACTCATGGAATAAGGGCCGGTGTCTTTATTAATATCCTGATGTAGTCCAGGGGTAGACGCTAGTGTAAAAGCTGTATTCCAGGCTGCGATTGAGTGATAGAGTTTCTTACCGTCAACTCAGTCAAGGTGTGTATATCGGCGAGGTAGCCGGATGGTAGTCGCACTGTGAGCAGGGTGAGCCCGCTCTCGGTTTCGTTGCCCAGGGCGACGAATCTGCATTAAATGGGCGAATATAATATATATATTTTATCAGCCTTCTAGACTAGTCGTTAGTGTTTCTACCAACGGATATGGTGGGACATTTATTTTTGTGTTTATCTCGAATAATTTTTCCTGGGTTATGAACGTCATACTAATATATTGACGTATTTATACATATCAATGTATTACATAAATCGTACGTCTGGTAACTATAACACAAGTCTTCTGAGCTTACTGTTGGTCTGTAAGATTGTACAGTCACGTGTAATAATATGTATACATTCTATAACGTATCTCAATTTTCGAGCCGACCATATCAAAATAAAAGGTACCTAACTATTATTATAATATTATAAATATAAAGTAAATTTTTTGAACGAGTATACATAGACTAGTAACGAGTAGATCATTAATCACGTTATTAAATTGCCCAATTTAGGTAGATAAAGTTTTATAAGTAGGCATATATATCGAGGATAGATAAAACCTATTAAATACTGACCCTATGCAAATGGATAGTTGCAAGCGGTCCTTCGTAGACACCTGGTCCACTCTGGGGTCCAAATTGTACCGTGGCCAGGCCGCGGTGACATTGGTGCTGCCTTTGGTGGAGAGCCCCACGATGGCAATGCCGCGACCTTCCGTTACTGCGCTAGCTGAACGCGCTGCACGAACCTACAACCCAAATTAACGGTTGGACCTTTTTGTGGCGACGTGGCATGTTAGGTAGGTAGACTGTGAAATAAACTACCAAAAAACGGACTTCACCCACAATTACTCGTTGATCACGAACGTTGTAAAATCTTTGAAACGTCGCTTAATATACACGATGTAATCCGTTTTCAGTTATTTTATTTCATAAAAAAATAAGCCAAAACCAAAGGCAATATTTACTACATACATCATTTGCTGTATTCGATGCAAGCGAGGCTTGAACTAGCGATTTTTAATGTAACGTATGCGGAGTGAAATTTGGACAAAATGCAATGTTGTTTTAAATAAAAAAAACACCATTATTTTTTTAAATAGTTATGTTTTTATAATAAAGTACCTAATAATGATTAATGTAAAAAAAAGTTTACTCCCATGCGAGATGCTTTACGGTAGTTCTGAGGAACTTTGTCCATCGCTGTCGAAAACATAGATGTGGGCATTTTATTCAACTCCAATTTTATTTTACGAATCAAGCTTTGCACATTTTTGGACCGAAAATTATCGCAATATACTCGCCTCTTCAGATTTGCCCAAAAATCTTCAATAGGGGGAAGTTGCGGAACATTAGGTGGATTTGATGTCTTCGGTACCTATGGGGTGTTTAGCTCCGCCATTTTGCTAAGTGTTTTTTTGGAATAATAGCTTGAGGCTAAGTCTGGCCAAAACACAGCATTTTCTCCTCTATGACTCGTATTTATGAAATCTCGCACTAATGGCAAACAACGCTCTATGTAGCGATCGGCGTTCACAGTTAAACCTGATTCAAAGAACACCGCCTTGGACATTCCGCGTTCCTGATGGCAAGCCATAGCAAAACTTTTTTAGGAAACTTGGTATGCTCAACATATTTCACGTTCTCATCAGTTGGACCATTGGTCTTCTCAAAATAGTAATTGCTTTGCCACTAGTTTCCATCTAACGTGAAATATGACTCGTCATCCATGACGCAACTCACATTGTTTTTGGCGTAAAATATTTTTTTGACCAATTTACGCAGCCGTATTTTCTGAGTGGATTTTTGATTTTCGGAGACGGTGGATTTAAATTTTCTACACCGCTTATCGATGCCCATGTCATCAAGATATTTTTTGACAGTTTTTCCGTCACATTTAAATTTTCTTCCGAGCTCTCTGTAAGATTTAGCAATACGGCCGGCGGTAATTTTCTTTAGTCGAGCTCTCTCAGAAAACTTGCTCAAGTTGGGATAATTTCCATAACCAGGCTTTCTAGCAGTGGTCCCCCCGCCCCCCCCCCATACACACCCCTACCCGGGAAGGTGAGGGGGATCAAAAATCACCTAAAATGTCCTTACGTGATTTATGAATGGTTCCTTAGTGGTAGCGGACTGTTAACAGCACAGATATTGTGGTCTCGTTCGGCTTTCAGGATCACTAGGTAGGTACTATGTGGATTATTTAACGTTAACTTTAAATGAAAATTACTCATAACAGATCAATATTTTTAGAAAATTTATAATAACATTTTTCTTCAGATTGCTGTGTTGATACAAGATTAGCAAATAAATTATGTGAATATTGTGCCGTATTGTAATTATCAATATGTTTTGTCTATGGTTGGTCATAAGGGCCCTTTTCTCAAATGTATGGGAGCGAAATTGTGATTTTACGTAACTTTGATCGTGTATAAATAAAAAGTGAGACCTGTAGAATAATAATAAGGCTCTTGTGATACTCCTGTGGACTGATTAAAATATAATTTAGAACATATTATACCAAATTTGTTATTGTTCTAGGAAAGATGTAACTGATAATAATAATCACATTTTAATAAAAAAAAAAAATCGTAGCCTATGTGATTTTTGTTTCTATCCTAAAATATAAGTTCAAATATGTTCTACTATATAAAATGGTTCTGATTACAACATATTAAAGGAAAAGTCGAAAAATATTTTTTTAATAGTTTCGTCCATATGAGCGTGTTGCTGTTTTCAAAGGCTATTTTGTCATGATCTGAAGTCACATTAAAAACAATAACTGGGTTCCAAAGAAAGGACCCTTGAGATACGAAATCAATCATCATCTATGTAACTTCCAACGGGAACACACTTAAAACTAGTTTCAAACTTCTTTTGACGATTTCTCAAAAGTGCAGTTTTAGCATGTGTCAGTTTAATGTTTTTTATAAAAAAAAGTATGGGACTTAGAGTCATGATTTTTGTATAAGATAGCTTATTTAATGTAGATTTAGGATCTGTGCTTAACTCAATACCTGCCATAAGGGACCTTTAGCCATGGACGGTCACATATAAATAGTTACCGACTTTGTTACGCTCCATTTAAGTTTAAAGGTTTACTTGTACACGACCAAACTGCCAAAATATTTATACATCCCCCTTATTGTCTCAGCTCTAAGGTGCAAGTATACATATTTTGGTACTTTGGTCGCATCGATGTCTTTGATCTTGACTGTAAGCGGTTAACGACTCTAATAGTGTCCAATCTCATGTAACTGTTACGCAAATAATCCAGAGTGCCTTGGTTTTTTTTTACTTTATTATAACTGCAGTAAAATGCCGTCGTAGTCCCACAATTTTTCAAAAATAACCGGTTTTAGTTCTATAACTTTTCGTTAACTGAAACGGTTGCAAGTAGTTGATAGCGTTACTGTTTATTGTTCCAGTCTGTGGGCGTGGATCCGGGCTTCCGCTGTTCCCCTGACCATGTCTTTCTCTATCCTGGGCTTCTTCCACTGGATGATAAGGAAAATGGAGATATAACTATGTTAGTACTCTTTGCATAATATGTTTTAGAAGGCAATTCAGAGTCAACCTAACTACGATTTCTACGAACAGCGCTGGTTGATCAGTAGGAGATGTAACCACAATTAGCATCCATTAATCGCCATTAGCCCATAAATAAGCCCAAAATAACTAGCTTTCTTTAATGATGGAGTTTTTCAAAATAAAAGTTTTGATTATTTATAATTATATTTAATTTCAATGTTTTCCAAATGTACAATAATCACACTTGGCTGGTTTTGCGCAAATTTATGGCTATGAATCTGCATTTAGTTTTATATATAATTCAACGCAAACACAGCTACAGTATTACAGTCATATTCTTAATAGTATTTAATACATTAATAAATTATTTACAGTTAAATAAACTATCTTCTTAAAAAACGACAATAAGACTAAACTAATTAGTCAAGATTTATACAACTTTTGGCGAAACCTCTATTTTATACTTAACTAGGTTAGATATCACATTAGTCGATTAGAAGTCTACGAGAGAGTACCTGTGTACGATATAACACTAAACCGTGATTTTTTATTTCCGTTTACTTTTGGCAGTCCCATTCTTTAGGACAATTAGACAAGATTGAATTCGTGCTTAGAGTGAAATACAGTAATAGTTTATGTACATAATATACATTGACACAAATATATATGAACTATTACTGTCTCTGCGTTATTAATAAAAAGTTAATGTAGGTACCATGGAATGTGTCGAATTTAACGGAATGAAATTAAACACGGTTGATACGTAGTAGGCATACGCCTAAATATACCTAGATTAACTGCTTTAAAACGACAAGCAAGCACCTATCCTTCATAGCAGTCCTCAGGTATTTGTAAGTCTTGGGTCTTAAGACGAAGTTTATAATACGTTAAATTACAATGTCCATAGTTTTCATGTCGATTATCTGTCCGTATCGAAGTGTATAGCGCCGCCCGTCCATAGGTAGTAAGGCTTATAGCAACGTCGCGCTTACGTATCAATTAATGTGGCGCGCGAATCTATGAGCAGATGGCGCTACATTGGTTCTATACAAGATAATCGTCATCATCTGTGGGGCTTATTTTTAACCTCATTGTAGGTCGTTTATTTTTTTAATTATATTGTTAGTCGAAAAATGGACGATTCTCAAAGCAGCGTGTAGACTAGTGCTACTAGTGCCACTATAGCGGGCGCCAGCATGTGCGCCTCCGCTGCATCAGGGGCACCGCGCGGCCTGGCAACGTCGCCGCCGTCCGCGCGCTGCGCTGACACGGAGCCGCACGCGCTAGAGCAGGACTCCCACGCGCGGCACACGTCGCACGCGTGTGTCGTTATTGGCTGGAAGAACACGCGCGCCCGGTGACCTGCGATAACACCCAGATTTATATAAAGAAAAAACCTGCTTAAGGAAGTTTTCACTCGCAGTTGAGCTCTAAATATACGTAGAAGCAAATGATCTGACAATGTCACAAGCCCAACTTCTAAGTGAAAACGTGAACTTCTGATTAGAAGTCGCTTACAGGGAACGTGTTAAGATCGTACGACATCAATCACTATTGTCGACCTTGTTAAATAGCGTAATTTAGCATTGAACTCACGAAGTGTTAGAATTGGCGCAAGTCGCCGTAACTGACTGTTGATATATATACATGATGGAAACGCACACACGCGCCACAAACAAGCTGCAGTGAATGTATGATATGATTGAAAATGATGTGAAATAACTGACTAGAGTCGTAGAGGTCCTCGAGCGTGGCGACGCCGGGCCGCTGGCGCGCGACGGGCAGCGCGCGCGGCGCCGCCAGCGTGGCGCAGCGCTCGGCGCGGCCCGCGCGCAGCCACGCCAGCACGCGCGCGCCGCCTGCCGCCAGCCGCGCCGCCGCCACGTGCGGCGCTGCCTGTGGGCGGGAAACCGGGCGATTATATAGGCCGCGCAGTAGCTCCATGTTGGGCGCCAATGTGACAGTATAGGATTGCACTTGTGCTTACGCGACTGCAACGTGTTTTTACACTTTGAGAACCCGATGGTAACTTTCCCCTACAAAATACTGGGAGTGATTACGAGCGTAGTGCGTAGTGAACCGTGGCACGGAAAGTGCTCTAATACTCTTACGTGACTCTGGGCTCCAGTGAAAAAAAGGATACTTCGTAGTAAACTGTAGCAATTGTACGTGAGGCACTAATGTAAAACAGGTTTGGAGTCAAAAAATAAAACCAAAATGAGGAAAAAGTACATAGTAACCCCACGTTGAGCATCTAGTTGGGCGCCAGTGTGAGTGCCGGCTCACTCTGGCGCCCAACATGGGACTAACATTCAAATTATTACATAGATGCCAGTGTGATTGCCGGATTGTAATTGAGAAAATATTCTTCGTTACTCATGGAATAAGGGCCGGTGTCTTTATTAATATCCTGATGTAGTCCAGGGGTAGACGCTAGTGTAAAAGCTGTATTCCAGGCTGCGATTGAGTGATAGAGTTTCTTACCGTCAACTCAGTCAAGGTGTGTATATCGGCGAGGTAGCCGGATGGTAGTCGCACTGTGAGCAGGGTGAGCCCGCTCTCGGTTTCGTTGCCCAGGGCGACGAATCTGCATTAAATGGACGGATATTATATATATATTTTATCAGCCTTCTAGACTAGTCGTTAGGGTTCCTACCAACGAATAAGTTGAGACATTTATTTTTGTGTTTATCACGAATATTTTTTCCTGGGTTATGAACGTCATCCTCATATATTGAAGTATTTAAACATATCAATTTATTAAATAAATCATACGTCTGGTACCTATAGGTAACACAAGTCTCCTGAGCTTACTGTTGGTCTGTAAGATTGTACAGTCACGTGTAATAATATGTATACATTCTATAACGTATCTCAATTTTCGAGCCGACCGTATCAAAATAAAAGGTACCTAACTGTTATTATAATATTATAAATATAAAGTATATTTTTTGAGCGAGTATACATAATATTAGGTAAGACTAGTAACGAGTAGATTTGCCCAATTTAAGTAGAGAAAGTTTAAAAAGAAAGTAGTATTAAATACTGACCCTATGCAGATAGATAGTTGCAAGCGGTCCTTCGTAGACACCTGGTCGACTCTGGGATCCAAATTGAACCGTGGCCAGGCCGCGGTGACATTGGTGCTGCCTTTGGTGGAGAGCCCCACGATGGCAATGCCGCGACCTTCCGTTACCGCGCTTGCTGAACGCGCTGCACGAACCTACAATCCAAATTAACGGTTACACCTTTACGTGGTAACGTGGCATGTTACAAGTCACACATTTTGTTATAGATAATCGTGAAATAAAATAACAAAAAACTGACTACACCGACAATCACTCGTTGATCACGAACGCTGCAAAATGTTTGAAATGTCGGGATATAATTTAACATACACGATACAATCCGTTTTCAGTTGTCTTATTTCTTAAAAAGATACACCGGAAACCAAAGACATTATTAAATATATCATTTGCTGTATTCGATGCAAGCGAGGCTTGAACTAGCGATTCTTAATGTATGTATGATATAATATGATCTGTTCGTGTTAATAAGCATTATTAAACAGTGATTACCAGTTGTGTCTGTATGACAAGGGCGTTTTCGTCGTCTATGTTGAACTGTCTTGCTTCTTCAGAACCGGTGACATTCACCGACACCCGAAGTTTAGTGGGAGATCCGATTGCTTTAGCGAACATCGCAAGTGAATCCAGCTGAAAAAAATAAAGGAGTTAGACATGTTCCAAGATAGGTTGAAATTTGAAAGATTTTGATTTCAACATCAAGTTGCTGCTGCAATCAGTCTACGCTGCTACTGAAAATAAAGCATACCACGTCAGGATCCAGGTCACTCTGAGCCTGCAAAAGATATCTGGCCACTGGGACTGCCTCATCAATCAGCCTTTCTGAAAGCATGGCACGTAGACCCCACGCTGCCGTCGAAGCTTCCAGGCTGTTTCCCTTCAGCCATGGGTTACGCCATTCGTTACCGATCAGCTTACGGGACCAGAACTTAGTTGCACCTGAAAATAGTAAATCGACATTGAATGCTATTTATACACGATAAAACCTAAAACATCAATCTTAAGTCTGACCTTTTCAACAATATTGAACTATATTCATATAGGAGCGAAGGCACGTAGTGTTTCGCCTTAGAGTTGGTATACGGTGCCCACAAAAACCGTTAAAAATAAACAAGATTAAATATACTTCACAAATTAAGGGTTCCGCCGTGTTGCTGGAGGTCGCTTTTTATTAAGTATATGTCATCTATTTTCAATTTAATATTGAACTAAGTCATATAATACAAGTTACAGGGCGACCCTGCCATATTTTCGCGAAGCAATAATCATAGGTATATTGCGGCAATTGGACGTGTGGTTAACACTATTATGAAGTAATCTAGTATGTTGTTACCAGAAGCGTTTGCATATCGATCCATTATCTCCAGCGCTGTGGCGGCCTGCGGATGCTTCGCGGCGGCCAAAGCCCCGGCTGCAACCGCCAGAGAGTACGCGTCTTGGTCTGGTGACAGCGAGGCCGCTACGAAGTCGGAGGTCTGCTGGACGGCGCGTCGATAGTATATGTCGTTGCCCTGAAACATGTTCATTGTGGAAATAACTTCCGCAAAATAGACGGAAATATCGTCGGATGCGCTAAAGGTGCCTCCTATATATTGCTATTACTAATTTATGCCGCGTCTACACAAACAGAAGAAAAAGGGGTTCTGAATGTCTATCTACTCGGTTGTTAAGTTCTAGTACCTACTATTTTATTTTATAAAATGTGCCTAATCAACTAGGTTTAGCTATTAATGCAATCAAATATCTTAAAGCTTTACACTATAAATCAAAATATAATATGATCAGTGGAGAATCGTCATCGAGCTTCTCTTCATCATCTTACAAGTTTCGTCATCTTACAAGTTTAAATAAACTTGTAAGACGTAAAAACGCGGGTGATTTAAACCGCGTGAATTTAATGTGTGTTCATATGGGATTTTACGAACGGATAATAATATTTTATACAACTTATAACGGGTTATGAACAATTATCGTGACAAGAGAATACAATATTTTTGAATATTTCACAAATCGAATTATAAAAAAAATGTAGATATAACCTACTATCAATATTAACGATATAAAAAAACTACCAATATTATATTTTAATATTTAGGAGTCATAAGACTAGCGTTACTTAGCGTTACATAACTTAAATACAGACAAAGAGCCATCATCATAATTTCAGCCAAAGCCATAATCTCCTCCAAGGCGATCCTCCAGTACAGGCAATTAAGAATACAAAGACATTTCAAAGGCACAAGAAACCCACCACCATACAGTAGGTACACTATACAGTAGGTACTCTACCTGCGCCTGTGTGAACGCCAGCAGTGCATACGCCGCTGTGGGTACCGCTTCTTGGGCGTGCATGTTGACGCGTTGGTCAGGCGCGCGGAAGCCGCCGTCCGGGCCCTGCGCGTCCAGCAGCCAGCGCAGCGCCGCCGCGCCCGCCGCCGGGCCCACGGCCACGTAGCGCGCGCAGCGGCCCAGCCAGCGCGCGGCTACTGCTGTCGTCCTGTTACGAATACAAATAATATCGTAGTTACGTTGAAGAAGAGCACTGGTCATAAATCACTCAAGTATCTATCCATTTAATTTTGGTTTAGCCTTTGCTGCTCAAACCCATAAAACGCAAAAAAAAGCTCTCAGTTATCAGCTACAACTAACCACACATCTCCTGTAGACTCGTCGTCTGTATCGGGAGCGAAAGAGCCGTCCGGTCGGCGGTAAGCCATGAGCCGCTGGTAGCCAGCGGCGGCGTGAGCGCGCGCCTCACTCGTCACTGCTGAGTCGTCTTCCCCAATGCTCTATGGGAAATGGAAAATATGGATTGCATTTATTTTTGTGTCAAATGGCTTATAGTAGAGGAGATATAGCGTTTGGGGTCAAAATAATTGCCACAGAACCGGAGTTTGGTGTTTTTAGTTCTTTGTGTGTATCTTTTTGACATACTAAAAATATAGAAAAATATATGTGTGCAAAATGCGATTTTCCACACGGCAAAGATTTAAAAAATTGAAAATTCCCCATATAAAACCCAAATTTTGTATGGTCTCAAAGTACAGGAAATTACACACAAAAGAAGGTTATGAGGTTAATTTAATAAAATAAACGTAAATTAAAAAGTGGTGACAAAAAAAAAAAATTTTTCAAGCAAAAATTTTTTTTTTTGTTCAAATTGATAATGAAACTTATATAGACTATATACACATCAATATACGTTACAAAAAGAAATACATGTTTAATACATGAATATTTCCTATTATACCTAAATAATATAAAAAATAGACTTTTAATTAACAAGACAAAATATAGAGCTCCTCCATAGACTGCCACATGGAGCAATCTTCAACATACGGCGGCCACTGAATACCAGCGTTAGTTTAGCGTTTGTGGATGTCCGATATTGCGCTTTCCTAGATGTAGTCGCCACTATACTAGGACTTTTCTGCCCTAACGGCCATCGACCACCACTGCCACTTCAACAGTGCAATTCTACGAGCCATGGCGGTTTTTTCTGTCTTTTTTTTACGGAACATCATTGAACTGCATCTACGTGGCGATAGTCCCAGCGGTCACGGGTCTTCCTTAATGCTCCACAGCCGAGTTTGATATTGCCTTTTCGAAGTTTAATTTGCCTAACTGGACTACAAGTCCCAGATACAAATATTCGTCAACAACTTTGACAGCAACGTTCCCAACCGATATCGTATACATGGCGACAAGGACATATTTGATGCTTCTATTATGTTAACTTTCAGCCCTACCTGTTCTGAAACTCTACTAAGGTCCTGAAGTGCTCAGACATGACAATGACATAGTCTAGGAACGGAAGGTGAGTGAGGTGTTAGCTCTTAACATTGATCCAGTACTAAAGGCATCTTCCAGTGCAGCAAACAGGTTCGGAGAATGACATCTTCCTGAAAGTACAGCCCATGTCTCGATCGAACCACGATGTAATCAGCCACTATGCTTCGCGTTTGTGGACTATGAGAAAGCCTTTGAAGAGGGGTTGGAAATAAACAACTACTCAATATGTCAATTGAGCCCTACACTAGAATTTTTAATTAATATATTAATAGTAAATATGGTCGATACTCCCGTAAACCGTATACAAATAAGTAATGTTGTAGTGGCAGATAATAATGTGTCGACATATGGCATAGAATGATTTAAATGTTCTCTATTGCTCTGTGATTTAAGATTATTAGATTTACAAATAACATTAAACAATTGGAAAAGATACATGGAAGAACTTTATAAGTCCTGTCGAGTTCGATGAAGATGATATGGAAGATGAACAGCTAATAGACTAGAGATGATAGAATAGGTTAATAGTAAGATAGGTATACATAGTTAGTAAAATAGGGATAGATTGGAAAATAATACTTGAAGAAGAGTTTTTGAAAGCCATGTCGAATATTCCAAATGGTAAAGCTGCAGAAGATGGCGGAATTCCTATTCTAAAACAGCATATAAGTTTAAATATGAAGAACACGTTAATTGTGAAATTTAAATTAATTGACAAGATTAGCAGACGACATTGCGCCATTTGCAGAGAATAGTAACAAGTTACAGCAGACACTTTAAAAATGATGAAATCTTTGATAGATTCAGCCTTAAAACTAACAGTAATACAATAATTTTGTTATTACCAAAAACCTCATAACAAATGCTGGACAGAAATCATGACTAATGGAGAGGAGACGTCTTGCAAAATTTGTTTAATACACATAAAAGGTGAGACATAGATAGGGCATCTGATGAGGTATAAGACCTTTTATTTTAAAATTTTGGATACCAAGTACGAGAGGATGACAGACCGAGGAAGGCCAAGATATGCATATCTCAGACACGTAAAGAAGAAGGCTGTTGTTATAAGGGTAGCAAAGGGAAAAGTAGACTCCACCAACATTCTTAAATATTGATGATGATATAACATATTGAACACTGCACAAGCTTATTTTTAATCTTCTACCATCTGGTTATTTAATTTTAATTTTATAAATTAACGTCATAACCTTTTTTACCATTAATTTTCCTGTAATTCGATGCCACACACGATTTTTAATAAATTCTATGAATTTTCGAAGATACAATTTTTGTGGGGCAAAAGAACGCATTTTTCACACATATATTGCTGATGTGGCAATGGGATGGCCATGTAACTCGGAGAGTCGATGGCCGTTAAGACAGAAAAATCCTCGTGGCGACTACGTCTAGGAAAACGCAATATTGGACATCCACAGGCACAAACTAACGCTGGTAGCAGTGACTACATTATGTTGAAGATTGCTCCATGTGGCAGTCTATGGGTGAGGTCTATATTTTCTCGTGCTAATTAAAATACAGCCTATATGTTTTGTATAATATATCATGTTTTAAACATGTTATTTTTATAACGTATATTGATGTGTATAGTCTATAAAGGTAAAGTTTAATTTTCAATTTAAAGAAAAAAAAAATTCTTGAAAAATGTTTTTTATTTTTATTTACCACGTTGTTATTTGCGTTTATATTATAAAATTAACGTCATTATAGTTTTTAGTGTGTAATTTCCTGTAATTTGAGACCACACAAAATATGAGTTTTATATGGAGAATTCTCAGTTTTTCAAATCTTTGCCGTGTGAAAAATCACATTTTGCACACATGTATTTTTCTATATTTTTAGTATGTCAAATAGATGCATACAAAGAACTAAAAAAAAACAAACTCCGCTTCTGTGGGAATTATTTTGATCCTCACCTACAAATTTTCGTACATCTCCTGTACTATTACCACTTCAACTATTAGTTACAAAAATGGCTGTATCATGACAGACATATTAATGGCTCAAAATAAGTAGAGGGAGCCCATAAAAATCCTAAGCATTAAAAGTATGGTATTCTCGTGAAAAGACTAAAATAACATCTATATTGTAATGCCTAATAGAATGATACCGATTATCCCGCCTTAACCCAAACATTACCTGCAAGTAGTCCAGTAGCACGCAAGCCACTGCCATCGGACGCAAGGCATGCACTGGATCCGCAGCAGGGGCAGGGGTTCCGCGCGCTTTGGACAGCGACACGGCGAGCAGGTTCCCGGCGGCGAGGAGAGACACGGGGCCTGCCCGGGTACCCGGTGGGGGATCCATTGAGACGTTTGAGCGTGCCACGCCACGGCGTCCGTCTAGCAGGCCCCAGGATGAAATCTCTTCTTCATAACCGTCCTAAAACAACAATATTTTAAGTGCACGAAGGCGAAGTGTTCGCTTTTGCATTATTTTTTTTTGCTATAACTCCATTAACAGATATTTTATACTAGAACCGTCATGTGTACTA
Organism: Grapholita molesta; assembly: GCA_022674325.2. NCBI lineage: Eukaryota > Metazoa > Arthropoda > Insecta > Lepidoptera > Tortricidae > Grapholita > Grapholita molesta. Next base: position 10,953,320 of record CP053124.2, on the reverse strand, counting down.
CCTTGACGTCAATAGTTCTGAAGAGTGATGCTGACACGCCATCACCGGTGGCTTCAACGATGATTGGCGCCTCGCCTAGCCGCGTTGCGCTCACTAGGAACGCCGTGCTGGCGGAGCCACCAGCTGGAACCGAAACCCGAAGTCGGCGGTACACTTCAATCTCTGCAAATAATACAATAAGATTATATATCGAAGCTGCTATTGCGCGTAAACTATCAGGGTAGGTAGCATTAGCAGCAAATACTAAGAAAACTATGAACCTCATTCATGATCAAAAGAATCGAAGAAGATATAAAAGAATACTCACTTTTAGCCGAGTCGATGTTGTTTTCCAACGGTTCAAATTCAAAGTACTGTTCGGAATTATGAAACGTAACTTCGACGCTTGTGTCGACAGTAAGTGTGCTTTTTAAGGTGATTACAGCGGCTAAAGCTTCCCCGCGTTGTAGGCTGGCCGGCAACTCTGCTGTTATGGTAAGGGGTATGCTGGTGGTGAACTTCTGAGGCGAAGCCAGACCTAGACCGAGTTCAGGGTGTACCGCAAATGCTCCAACCAGCCAATTGCCACTGGTTATTGGAGAGACTCGGTTCTCGGAGCCTCTACCATCATTTCTAAAACGGGCAAATAAAGTAACAATAAGTCCTGATTTAAGCAAGATAACTAAAATATACTACTATTTAAACTGCAAAGATTCGTACCCGATTGAGAAGTTAGCAACGGTCCAAGTAGGCTGCGGTGCAAGTTTCAGGTAGTATCGCGGTGTCGGCGGAGTAGGCAGGCGGCTAAAGGCGTATGGTCCCGCCAGCGGAGGCCTGGTACCGGTCTCTGGAAGACTTAGTGGTGGAGATTTACCTGTTGATAAAAAATTGATGTTAATAAAACTTAATAAAAAATAAAAGTTAAGATACTTTTTAAATATAATTACCTCTAGGATCGCTTCTCATTACAAAACCATCTGTTAAGATGACTACTCCTGCATTCTGAAATAAAAATAATGTAATTGTAAGAATTGTATTCATATTATATTTATTAAAAGTTGAAATAGATAACACATTCTTAAGAAAAAACTGATCAGCCGCGATAGCCGGAGATGCGGGTTCGAATCCCGTCTCGAACACCGGAGGTCCTCGTCGTTTTTTCTTAAGTATGTGTTAGGTATCTATTTCAACTTCTAATTTATATAGTAGTATTCCTACTTTAAAAAATCAAAGCAAATCAAAATATTTCATAGAAAATAATTTCATTTGTTCTTAGTTTCGAATCAAATTACTAAGGCACTGGTCCCACCGCGGGCTAGTAAGCTATGAGCTATCGGCTATAAACACGAACAAAAGATAAGCGCTCCCGTGTAAATAAAAGAGACACGGCGATATTTATAGTTACTCGCCCAGCTACTGAACTATAAATATCGCCGTGTCTCTTTTATTTACACGGGAGCGCTTATCTTTTGTTCGTGTTTATAGCCGATAGCTCATAGCTTACTAGCCCGCGGTGGGACCAGTGCCTAAACTAATAACTGCAAGTCAAGTTACAATTAAATATAAACTACCAATTAAACTAAAAAAGTAACAATTAACTTACCGTAAATACGTCGAATGTAGCGTTGCCTCCAAGGTCTACTCCCATGCCGGGCAAATGGTCATCATTCTTGAATATGGAATGTTTCAAGCCACTAAAGCTTTCTACTTCTCGCTCGATCTATATAAAAGAGTAATCATGCAATTATAGTTTGATAGAAGATTTTCACGCAAGGAGATGCAGAGACAGATAAGTAGATACAGTTTGGTATAATGAAAAACAACTTCTTTAGTCTCATTATCACAGTCAGACTTTTTGTCAGCATATAAACGCATTGTTTGGTATTACCGTGTGCATATCAAGCCCGCTGCCTAGCCCGTCCTCCCCAGAGAGTCCGGCGACAGTGGCCTGCGAGTCCTCCGCTAACACGGCAGCATGGGCACCGGGTTCGCCTACCACTTTCATCTCGACTGCCCCGCCTGGTCGGTAGCCTCCGCCTACTGATAGATACACCTGAAACAAGAATACATTAGTCTATTTAGGCTGAAGTATTTACATAGAACAGAGCAGAGGTAGAAAAAGAAGAATATACATAACCTTCCTGTATTCATTACGGACCTTTATACATTGTAATTGTATGTACATATATCATTGTCGTGGTAACATTTTGTTAAGCGATTAATACCACCTGTCAACCGGAATTAACGAGAGTACAAAGCAAGGACAAAGGTTAGCATGATAGGTAAGTTACTAGCATAAACGCCCTAACCGATTAAAATTAGGGCTATATAAATAGTTTCCACGGTTGTTCATAAATATAGTTACTTTGTGTTGCAGCAGATTCTTTTGCGGAGCGTATATTGCTGATGCCAGTAATATATCTTGGGTAGAGTCCAACAGCGGATACCACGCTAGCAGCACGCATCCGGGAGCCATCCTAGCTTGCACCGGTACAGAGATGTCCACACTTTTTCGAGCAGGGCTGAGCTGCAAAATAAAAGAAAACTTTGCAAAGGCTTCACGGCTTTTGAGCTGACTATATCAATACAACAAAGATTCGTTTTATTACGTTAATTATCACTTCTCTTTGAATGACTAGCTTTGAATTGCTATTAATTGCGTGCTGTCGTGCATTAGGACGCACGTAAAGCCGTTGACCCCGCCATTTACTGTTTGTATAAGATGGCAGTTGCTGCTGTTCGGGCAATTCAATATGGAAAAACGTCTCTGAGATTGTGAGCCCAACTTACTTCTACGGTCTTAGCAAGAAGGATGTCTCCACGCCCAATTACAGCATAGTGTAGAAGGTCCATGCGTTCAGTTGAGGATATTCTCGCCCGCATCTCGCCTCCGACGGAAGTATCCCGAGTTAGCAATTCCACTGTAAGATATTGTCCTTTGGATCCAGCAGATTTAACAATGTTTATTATTCGCTCTGTGACCTCTTTGTATTTTATCTGGAAGATTTAGCTTTCATTTAGACTCGCATAACATATGTAAAGTAACTTTGTATTTTATTCATGTTTTGTAATACATACCACTAAATTGAGAGTAAAAGAGGCATACGAATCAGCAGGAGTCAAAGTGTAGGTGGCTAAACCTTTTTTTAATGGTACTGTCGTCACATTAACCGGTTTTCCGTCATCCCATAACCGCTCTATCGTTACGTCATCGTCCACATCTATTATTTGTCCTGATGGATCTACCACTTCGATCTAAAAACATCAAGATTTAAATACAAACCTACTTATATTTAAACTTAAAAGGTATTGATAGACCAACCCTTAATCTGCCGTTTGTAAAATGGTAACTAAAAGTACATGGTCCATATCCAAGTTCCTTCCGCCATAGGTTTTAATTTAAATGTCCAAAAGGAAATGGCATGACTTGCTTACCTGGACAGTATACGGTAACATAGGCCTGAAATGTTCCGGAGCAGTAACCTTTAGTCTATACGGAGTCCTCAACAAAAGAATTCTCGCCGAGACATTTTGTCTTATCAATGTATCTTTTTCCTCCAACACTGCTTCGACAACTAACGGCCTTGCTGCATCTTCTGCAAGGTCTAGGTCAGTTTTGAGGTCGTAGGTCACTTGAGTGTTACCGTTGAAATCGACAACCTTTCGCGCGGGATTCGAGAAAACTGGCTGGAGAATATCAGAGAAAAATACTGCATACGCAGATAGAGTCAGTTCTCCCTGAACTGGTAAACCGGTGAAGTGGCTGAAATTACGACATATATTAAGATCTACGGTCATAATCTCATAATTATTACTTTTTAAAGTTCATATCTACCTAGATACAATAGCAATATACGAGTTAAATATTTTGCAATCAATTTACGCCACAAGGATGATGCCATGCCATCCGTAAATAATAACAATAATAGCAAAAAGTTGAATTCAGTGGCTTTTTATGCAGTCTTAAAATATTGAAGGTACATTCAAGGTTAATGATATGGATACGTTCAAAGTGCCAAAATATTTAGCTAGCTATATGCAGATTACTGTACATAATTGTCATTTTAACCGTATCGATCTCTTTATTAAGTTTGACTGTAGGTTCCTAATCTCCATTAATATAAATTCTGAGAAGGGCTGCCTATAATAGCCAAATGGCCTAAAAATAGCTCCAATGTCTTGCCGCAACATTCAATCGAAATAAAACCTAATTCCGCTGAATAATGAGTTTTCCATCATTGTTATGAATGATGACAGCTTTCTCGCAGAAAATAGAACTCCTTTGTTAACAATGGGAAGTTATTATTGATGTTTGTTTTCACTTTAACCGACCTACTGAAGAATGACGTGTACTTGGTTCTTTCTTATTTTAGTCCATATAATCAAATTACACCGTAAAAAATATAAACCAATTTAATTAATTATAATATATGTAGATTATAGGTACCTAAGTTTTAGAATACTTGAACATGCACCCAACTGCATTTGGATGATACATGGACTTAAATAGCCTTACATGCATAAAATAGTTATTTGTTATGCAAGGCTGCAAAGTGGTTATTGGGCGTTAGTGTTGAAATTGAAAGCAGAGCAAGCGAAGGAAGCTATGATTGAACCATGAGCGAAGCGAATGGTTCAAAGATAGATTCCTGAGCGTAGCGAGGCTTTCAAGACACGAGACGCCAAATAATTTTGCAGCCACGCGGAACACACATCTTTTCACCTCACTACAGCGAGGAAAATTCGAGCGGGAACAAAAACAATAAAAGAAACATATCGCGCGATTTTTCAGGGAAATCATATCGGCATCGCTGCTAGAACCACACATTTTTATAGTTCAAACATTGAGTTCAAAGAGCTTAGCACAGGACAAATCCGACAAATTTGCGATTACGTGAATTGTGATAACTTAAAACTTTTTAAATTTTTCTTTTTTTCGGTTGCGTTCAGATATTACAATATTAAGTACATGTCAATTTCTTTATCAAATAAACAATATAATTGTGTTTTATTTAATGGATTAATTAGCCAAAATATGTAAATTACATAAATACTATAACAGAAATACTATTAGTATTTACAATAAAACCAATTTGACATAAAATAAAGTGTAGGTAAAAATAAAGAAGTTAAAAATCTGTAATGAAATCAGGTTTCTGATTGGTTATTATCTATGGTTAATATGAAATCAGGCTCGGTACCGCGAACATCGAAGTTCATATATTGCGAGCATCTTTCTCTTTTACTCCAATGAGAGTGACAGAGACAATACTCCGAAATTTACGAATATCGTTTTTTGCGGTAGCGGCGTCAGTCACGCGTTGAAGGAGTTTTATATTAAAAAAAAAGTTATTTGCACCACAGAGAATTACAACAATCGGCTTCGAAATTCGAATCACTTTTCCACGCTAGTGGATAAAATAAGCTTTTCCACGCAGATTTCGCGCTATAAACTAAGGCTTTCCGAGCGAGTGAGGTGAAAATTAAATTAGCTAAACCTTGTACTTCTATTAAGTATTTTGATATCTGCAATTACCAATTCAATAGGTACCTACTGGCAATCACTTTTACCGGGTTCGTCGTGTGTTTTTTAACAAGTTTGTTAATAGCAGTTGTCGAGTTTTGTTTTTATAAGTTCTAAAATGATTAGGCAAATCAATCAATTAGGTACAGAATCAATGAATATCTGTTTCAAGATTTCATTGTAAGAGATATAAAAACTGGTTTATAAAAAAAATACGAGTTTCTGTTTTTGACTGTGTAGGTATTTATATATTTTTTTAGTATAAAAAAATATAACTTACCTAGCAGTGACGTTGACCGTAAACCGGCCCGCGCTAAACAACACCTCTTTAGGAAGTTGCATTTCCATTTGGAACTTGGGCATCACGTAGTCCGCTACCAGTATCTGGCGCGAAAACACTTGATTGCGAATTTCCACCTAAAATGATTATAACAAATGTAGGTAAAACATTTACGAAGGCACGGTGCTCGTTTTTTAACGAAATGAAGCTAAGTTTTTTTTTGCTGTCAAATGTAGATGTAAGATTCGGATATGAACTCGCGCTACTTATACATCTAGTGTGCCATGCAGTACCTCGCATCTGAGCATAGTAAATATATACTTGAAACGTGCAAATGTATGTAAATGCGTTTCAAGAATCAAAATCTAAGGTCATCATAAAGTGGGTGTTACATTCAAAGTCACGATAGCTATCTATGTTTCCGCTGTACTTCCTTACTTGGATAGTCCACTCGCCAAGCGCTGGCTCATCGGCCAGTACTAATTCGTCGGAGAGAATTCCTCGGTCCAGGAAGACAGCGCCCCATTCCCTTATAGGAGAACCTCTCGCGTCCATTACGGTCACGTCAATAGGGATAGACAAGGGCAGCAAATACCTGCGGAGGTCAATAACCGTAGTAATCACACGTTATCTTACGCGCTTTAACCGTATGTTCCCATTGCTTGTCAAGCGCAGGTGAACTGAAGGCTCAGAGTAACTGTGACCTCAGGATCTGGCATAATCATGCGTAATCCGAGAGCGAATGTATACTGGCTGAGCTTGCTTGAGCAACGCGCCTGCACTAGACAAGCTATCGAAACAATTCCCACTGGCTTTTCTCATCGCCGAAGGTATCGAAAGCGAAAGTGTCTTGTGTTACGGTGCTGATGAAATTTATACGAAGGAACATTGTTCATTAGATACGATTGGCTAACGCTAAGTAACAATGTTCGTTTTTAAGTTTAGAGGAATCGGAAGTCGAACAATGTTAGATAAAATCAGTAGTTTCTTCAGTAGTTTTTTAGTAGAATCTACATTTATTTATGATTTCCAGTTACGACTTTCAATTCTGTTCTACTCCAAAATGCTTACAGCTTTTGTAAATTATATAAATATACTTAATCATAAACACTACAGAAAAGAAAATAATGAATAATGAAGGTTGATGAACCCTTTACAATTTGAATTTATTTCAGGTTATTGAATTATAATTAAGTTATATTCGTTGGCAGGCACTAACTACATTTTTTTCGCTACCAACTATATTTTGATTGATATAATTCTATGTACCATCTATTTATAGTACTTAATATTAATTGAGTTGAGAACTAACTATACCACAATCATCCAACCACCGGCTTTGACTTACTTGTCAAGAGCGACGACTCTGAATTTGATAGTGTCGCCTGGCTGGTAGACTCGTTTGTCGGTCTGTACAAACACGCAGAAACTTCGCGGTTGGTACACCAGCCGCGCTGACGACGAGAACTGCGGCCCAGACCTCGACTGCGCGATCAACTCGTAGTTGCCGGGACCCGGGTCATCTATCTAGGATGTAAATAGAATAACTTATTATTAGTAAATTAATGACAATATCAATAGGTACATTTTTTTCAATCAATAAACAAGGAACACCTTAATCACCATACTCGTACAATCATGTTGTAATATTGCTGGATACAAGTTAGTAAGGAAGAACTATGAGTTTTGTTTTACGAGATTTATTAGAGGCAATAGTTATAAATTAAAAACGGTAAAACGCACTCAGGGAACATTGTTTGCGTGGGAAAGAGAGAGAGAAAGCTTCTCTGTTTCACATATATCTAATATATCTTATGTATAAAACAAAGACAACGGTTTTCTGTTACTGCACATCACGCAAAGAAGCATTGGTTTCCGTTTTTCAAATTGCGTAATAAAGTCGAGTATTTATTTTGCTAGACTGTTGCTTGCTCTATATGTCTAGCAAAATAACAATCGTCCGCTTACTGTCTAAAGTAGAATAATAATAGGTACAGTTAGTATCATGTACTTAGTTACAGTCATTAAGTAATTATGGACACATATATCGTAACATATCCTTACTGTTATATAAATAAAGATCTGTATCGATATATTTGGCCACTTTGGTTGTCACTAACTATTTGTCGCTGGTTGTACCTTGTACAGTCAGCGTCATATAGTTGGTAGCATCCAAAGTACTCAAAAAGTTCGTTACACCATAGAATTTGTATGGTGTACCGAACTATTTGACTACTTTGAATGCTACCAACTATATGACGCTGACTGTACCTATGTCGCAGTTGTTACCTACCTCAAGATCGACGATTCTTGAAGACGCCGCCTGGACTTGAACCTCACGTCCTTGCGAGTAGGGCTCTCCATTGCTTTTTCTGCCCTCAATCGCCACGTACACGCTCTGTGCCCGCGGCCCACCCGCCACCGCCACGCGATATGCACTGTACGGTCGGACCACTCGTGGTCCTATCACTGATAAGCTGCAGAAGAAACGTGACATCAACAGTCGACATTGTACACTGTCAAGTCGATATCAACACAAGACCCGGACTTGGATCGACACATAAATATCTGCACATTGGGAAACGGAACCATTGGGTTTTGGTTTACGAATTGAAACCCGGGATGCGGCTACTGAACGAACGTTAACAAGACAGCGCTAATGCAAACGCTAAGCGCTATTTCTTTCCCACGCAGTCGCCGCATTCGAAATTCGCAGCAGTATGACATCCATCCAAATGACTCCAATGCCATATGACCGTCCCATGTGCACCTATTTATGTCACAAAATAACTAGATATATTACTAAAGTAAGATAGATTTGACAAGAGGTCTGTCCCAGTGGATAGTGACCCTGCCTATGAAGCCGACGATCCTGGGTTCAAATCGTGTTCAAATCCCAGTACGGGTATTTCTTTGTGTGATGAACACAGGTACTTACTTGTTCCTGAGTCATAGGTATTTTCTATGTATTTAAGTATTTGTATATTATATATATCGTTGGCTGAGTACCCACAACACAACAAGCCTTCTTGAGCTCATCGTGTGGCCTAGCACAGTCAATTTTCTTATGTTGGTATATATTCTGTAATATTGATTTATTATTTAGTTAGATTATAGTGCATGACTTCCACCAAGTTACAGTGCCAACAAATATATCAGAGCTGTGGAGGTGGTCACAAATATCTGAAGAACTCCTCTATTGTCAAGAAGATAAAGTGCATGTTCAGATATTTGTGACCACCTCCACAGCTCCGATATACCTGATGGTGACTGTACTATTTCTATGTGTTGGATTGCATAATGGTTATTTTATCACAAAAAAGATCAGTGTTATTGCTAGTTAGTTATATACACGATATTACACATACCTACTTATATAACCATGCATTCCTAATACCTAAGTATAATACCTACATGAAGACATTATAGTCTCATAGAAGCAGGCAGGTGTATGCATAACGAATTAGTAGTCACATACACATTGTAGATAGTCAATGTGTATGTGACTAGGTATTAGGTACTAATTCGTTCTTTTAATCTTTTGAACGTTAAGAGTTACTAAAGGTTCTATATGCACTGCCGTGTCTACAACGACTCGACATCTAAAAGTGTCATAGCGGACGCTGTAAAAGCAACGTTCCTGCTGACATATAAGGTTTAAATTCGTTCGTAATTGGTCATGAATATCATGCGACACACACACTTCATGTAATGGTTCATAAAATATTTATATTACCCATTGTTTACGAATATAACTAAGTCGATCATTATTACTATTTTCTACTTTGATAACATATTTTTATTGTCCTCAATGTAGAAAAGGTGTTTGTGTGCAATTAATTAATTACAAGTAGATAATTTCTAAAAGGTCTGAAACGACGGTTAGTATTGGTAAGTAAATAAATGGCATCGCACAAACTTACCATTGAATAACAGCTGGAGCAACCAGACTTATGAGAAATATTTGAAATGAGAGAGAGCCCATCATGCTGAAACAAATAAAAGTTGTTAATATTAATTTAAACTTACTCTTCTGGTATAAAATAACTATTGTGTACCGATACGTCGTCGTGTCTCATATTAGGTGTGCAATTTCTAGAGTTTGGTTTCTAAGGCAACAGTTACCTATATTTTTTATTTTGTTTCGTCATGTGTTAAATACATACTCGTATGATCGAAGTACACCTAAAAAAAGTGACCTAGCATATATGTATATATGATTTATTGATAGTAAAAATTGCTCGCACTGAACTGAATAGCTACTATCTACGTATAACATCCAAAAACTTCATTGAAGCATTCAAGAATTGCTATTTATCTTAAGGATGAAAAGGAGAGGAAAATTTTGCTCCAGCTTACTTTTGAAAATGTATACCTTTCCTCATGGTAAATTTGGTCTACTCCTGACTAATTTAAATGTATTTATTCGGCAAACATTTGTATAGCGGAAGCGAGCATAGGTGTCAGTCAATTGTGAAATGAAGTACCTACGTGTTATATCGAGCATTCATGCTTGTAAACTATGATATTAAGAGACGGTTACGAGAAAGTGGAATATCATATATATGTTAAAATACTGATAGCTAGTACGATAAACGTACATGCTTATGCCCAATAAATGACACCTTTTGACACGAATGACATAAATTTCAAGACGACATGTATCTTGAAACTGTCGAGTTACGTACGTTTACCTTAGTTATGATAATTTTAAGACGCACATTCGATCTGTACCTCAGTCCGATTGACATAGCAGGCTATAGAAACAAAGAATTAATTAGAGATTTGCAAGAGGTACCTACTATTATAATTATAACAGCTGTTACACTCTTTATAAGGAAGCTTGAACAGCCTTCTGAACCACCGTGCGTGCTCAGAATGAACATGCATAATGGCGTTATTGATATTCGTTTGCACATTAAAAATAATTTGGTTGTAACATATTTCAAAATATCTCTATATATTTTTTTTATTTATGTAATAAAGTAATGACTTTAACTGCGCTAGTTATATACATACAGAGTGACTGAAACCACATCAATAGTATCTATAATGTAAATTAAATGTGAGAATATACCACCATACCACCCCAACTTACCTATACTCTTTGGACTTATTTCGAACAATCTAAAGTTGCGTTTCAGTGCTACAGAAAAAATTAGTTTAATTTCCTTCATTTTCCATAAACTCATCTTTTTGAACAACTTAATTGGAAGTAGAGTAACTTAATGTGTAAGGTTTTTAACACTAGTGGTTACGATATGAAGTCCTAAAAATAAACCGGTCGAGTAAAATGTATGAAACTTTACCAGCTTTACATGACATCAATGCCTTATGGGGTAAACATATTTTTTTATGCAAGTGAGTCATAATCTTTATGTAACTTGTGATTCATGTTTGTCATCAGCGGACTTTATATTTCGTATTGATGCTTCAGGCAAGTGCCAGAGGTATGTGTGTGTGTGTGTGTGTCACAATACCTAACTACGAATGTTACGGAAGGTGTCGTGGGCGTACTATTATGTATAAAATTCATATGTTTACGTACTGAGCTCACTGTCCTTGTGTCCCTGCTTGTCTGACTCACTAGCTGTATCAATACTAGTACGAGTGTTGGCGGAACCTCTACCAAAAATGGTAAAATGAGTTATAAGGTTACTTCGAAGGATATTAAAATTTTCAATAACTTTTTGTGAAAACTTGGTTCGAATTAGTTTCTCTCGGGGTAACCGTTTAAGTCATGTTAATTAATACAAACTGTTTAACGTGACGACAATATAGAAAATAGTATTATCAAAAGTATTTACAGAGTAGTAAACCAACTTTCTCTGACAGTAGACACACGAGTACCTATTGTAAACCGCGGGCGATGTTTACCTCTAAGAACCAAACAATCACAGCATCGTCGGAAACTATTTGATTCGTTTCTTACCTTATGATTTTTGAATCCAATACTTAGTCTTGAAACAATTCGTGTCTGACCTTTTGTGGTGACAACACTTAAGATTTGACATTTAAAAAGGACATTTTCATTAATTTCTGGTTTCCCGCTTTATATAAAAATAAAGATTTCTCATACACATCACTGTTCACTTCTGGTAATCAGAACGGAAAATCTCACCTGCGTAACACTTGAGTCATCAGTTAAACTTTATAACAGTAACATAACACTATTTGATAGATCGTTTCTGTCTGGTGCACATAGTATTTGTGGTAGCGTGACGATGCGCAGCGACACGGGGCCTGCGCGAGATGCGGTGCAACTGACGGCAGGTTGCGCGGCGGCGCCCCTCCGCTGCGTGGGCGCCGCGAAGCCTTGCGAAAATCCGCTGGACCGCGGACAGTGCCCGGCACACTTACCACATGACCAGACCAGCATAAGACTGACTTACAATGCGTATGAATTGTTATAAACCTCCGCGTCAAGTTATACAAGGTACAAGCTAACATTTACGAATCTGAATATGGTTGCTGCCGCTACTCCGTAATCCGGATCATTTGTGATCGTAACATTAAATATATGCCCCATTATGCAATTTAGTTTGTTAATGGCCTGTAGAACTAATGCTATTCAAGATTCATTACATTTACCTAATTCAGCGTTGCTTGCTGGACAAATTCTCAGTAGGATGTCCGAAGAGATAATGAACACCTTCAAATGCAAATATTAGTTACGTTGAAGACCTTGTGTTAACATTCAAACAAGTTTCCTTAGATAATGGAGGATTCCTTATTAATTAGTCGTGCGTCCCACTTATTATGCAGTCTCGAGTGGACGCCGTCAGTAGAGACAATCGGCGCTGCAAGCGGCGCACATTCCTAGGAACATGTTTTACCTCAAAGCTGCTCAATGACCGGCCGCTTGCATTCATACTTCTATTCCACTTAGCATGTGCATGTAGAAAATAACGGACGGAGAAGACTCACTACGCTACTTGAGAGTTTAACTTGACCAATGTTTACACATCAGATTAAAACACATCATGGTATACTCATTGATAGATATATCTACAGTACCTATATCGCATTCTTACCTGTTTGCATGGGACGTGCAAGTTTTGACGAAAAACCTGTTTGAAATATAAACAACCATGTCTCCTCATAGTTATTTTTTAGCGTCGATATCTTCTCGCACACGATTGTGCTGTAAGGTGCCTAATGTACTTACTGCGATTGTTGTATTAATGATGTACGGAATAAAAAGTGTAACTTTCGATCTATTCATTATGACTACGCAATCAATAAATGCGAGCAAAACCTTGTTCCCACACACCTAATTGGAATTTAGAACTCGTGTCGAATATAAACACCGTAAGAACACTTTTCTTTTGTCTTTTACCTACTTAAGGCTGATTTTTCAATCGTCAGATAAGCCTTATTCGGCGAATAACTCTATGGGTATCTGTCAGATATGTGCTTATCTGACAATTGAAAAATCGGCCCTTAGTCACATTTCTCAGGCTTTAAAATACTCAAAAAGTAATATTTTTTAAAGCTGCAGATAGATCAGTTTTCATCAGTCAGTTATAAAACTTATACTTTTTGTTTTTCATAGGTAAGTAGGTACTTATATTAAATCGATGTCACTAGTAACATGTTTACTTTAATACATTTGAAGTGCAATCAACAAGATTAAAGTATAATTATAAAATTAATTTATTTTTGGGACGTGAACTTTTAATGATTTTCCTTAATCTGCTAGGAAAGAATCAATTGGCGATATTTTAGTATTCTCATCCTTCGGAAGAGAACAGGCCGGCTGTCTGTCTGTATCTTGATGAGCGAGCGCGTTGTCCTTAGCGTGCAGCGAGGCAGCGAGCTCCGCGTTGTCAGCCAGCGCCGCGGCCAGCGCGCGCTCCAGCCGCGCCGAGCCCGCGCGCTCGGCTTCTAAACCCGCTTTGGCTACACTCAAAGCTTCCTTGTCGAGGTCCATTGCCGTTATAGAATACTCGGTCGTATTGACTGATAAACGGGTTTGGAGCTCCGCTACCAGTGTGTTAAGGCGAGTTATCTCAGCTGAAAAAAAATGGTCGTTAATTTTCAATTACTTTAGAGTTGATATCTAATTCGCAATGAAGGTAAGAAAGAAACGCATTATATTATGTATAAATGCATGAATTATAGGTATTGTGCTTGAGACAGCAGTCATAAGAATGACAGATCCAATCGTCGGAAATTTACGAATTTCGTTTTTGGTGGTAGCGCCTGTTGATTTTTGCAAGTACCATTACCATGAGTAATAGACATTAAGGTTTTCGATAAAGAGTAGGTATCGACTTTACTAACAGTGCGTCTCGCTTGTACTATTTTAGTGCGAACGAGATGCACAGATAGTAAACTCGATACTCGTTATCGAAAACCTCAAAGTCACAACTCAGGGTAAGGGTACAGGTTTCCACTATTATGTTTCATGGATTGTGCTTCAATTCGATATTGACAAGCATTTGTAAATGATACCAATCATATAATGTCAATCGTTCCTGTTTTTTGTGCTAATCAAATGTCTGTATCAGATCAATTACATAAAACTTAATATTAATAAAAACGGTCACAAATAGTGGTATTATTTTTACGTTCCTGATGCCAGCAAGTGTCAAACCATAGATGCGGGTCAGATTTGTGTGACTATCCGACAATGTCTGCGAGAAAGTTAAGGGTAGAGATTGTAAAAATAAACTACCCGTTGTATTTGTAGTTATTTTGTAGTCAACATGAGTAGAAAACGCGAAGATATATAAGTGTTATAATCATTGTTACTGTTGGCTCGTCGTAGTTCGCTGGCGGTGTGCTGCAGCTCGGCGGCGGCGCGGCGGCGCTCGCGCGCGTTCGCGGCGGCGGCCAGGCGCGCGCGCTCGCGGATCTCGGCGCCGCCGCTCGCGCACCGCTCTACTCGGCGAAGCTCGCTTTCGAGCCGGGTTGCCTCGCTTCAATATTATCCGAATTATGAGGGTTGGAAATTTAACATGGACGCCAAGTATGTGGTTGGACAAAAATGTACAAGTCTGCCTATGAAAGTATACCCCTTATTTGAAAGGTTCTTAAGTCACATATACTCAGCAGGCATATCTGTTCGTGCGTCTGTCAATTGTCTGTGTGTCCGCGGCTTAGTTTTGTGATCGTTACTTTATATATTTATTTGAATACATTCACAGCATTGCAGCGCTTCTAGCTTCAGAGTGCCCAGCTGGCCTGATTTTTGGCGCAATGTTCTTCGTTGCCGATCCTAGTCGTACATGACTCTATGACATACTACTTAATACCTCCGTGCGTCGTCAGTGGCGAGGCGCACGCGATCCTGCAGCTCGGTGTACTGCCGCTGCAGCGCGCCGTGCGCCGCCTGCAGGGGGCGCAGTTGCTGTACTTCTCGCTCCAGAGCGCTCAGCTGGCCTGACAGTTCGGCGCAACGTTCTTCGAAGAGAACGCACTGCCGATCCTAGTCAAACATGATGCTACATGATATCGGCTGCACTAGTCGACAATTTAATACTGCTAGAAATCATCTAAAACATATAAATAGATGTTTTCTCAAAACATGGTTCGAGGAGATCGAATACCTTTTCGATGATATGCCTTAGGCTGCGTATCGAAAAGAGATTAACGAGATTTTTTTTTTATGGCATAGGCGGCAAACGAGCAGACGGATTGCCTGGTGGTAAGTAACTACCGTCGCCCATGGACACCCGCAACACCAGGGAGTCACAAGCGCGTTGCCGGCTTTTAAGGGGGGTTGCAGCTCTGGGAACCTTACTCACCATCAGGAACACAGCGCTACAAACCCGAAAGGTAGCAGTGCTATTTTGGCTGTGGTGTTCTGTAAGGAGGAGGTACTTCCCCAGTTGGGCTGCCCCAGATACAAGCGTGATGCTGATGGTTATCGCTGTGCCCTACCTCTCATAAGGTTGCGTTCCGAGTTTCGAGGGATATGTTTGTTAATAAACAATATAATACTTAATTTCCCTGATCCCGGTAAAAAAAAACCCGGTAAATCATGTAATTATTTGGTGGAAACAAGTTACCCAATCTAGAGACAGTTATGATCACCTAAAGTAGCCCATTTAAAATTGTGAAGCAGATGTAACTCAATGTGTACACTTTAGTATATCTGCATTTACCGTTATATTATGTAAACTTATTTGCATTTTAACTGTGACGTCTTAGAAAACCTTGGACCGCGGCGGCGTGGGCGATGCCCGCGGCCACACTGGCACTGCCGTGCTTCGCCATGGAGAGCCTAACAGGTTTGCTTTGGGCTTTACATTACAGTGGTTTTTAAACCTTCGGTAGTGAGAGACCACTAAACCAAATTTATTTTTGGCTAAGTTCATGTGAAGACCTAAAACTCCTACATGGAAAATACAATTCAACAACATATATAAATAAAAACTTATAATGAGTCCTGTATCGCAGGATCTAGCCCAGAACAAAAGGTCATAGTTTATATTGCAATGTTTTCTTTACGCATTTCAAATTCAAAAATTCCAGGGTTCACCAGTGCTACGATTACCGGGAAGGGTGAGGTTTTAACTGAAACTAAAGCCTAAGTTACTTGTATATCCATTTGCGTTTTCATATTAGTAAGTTCGTCTTGAGCCTTTGCGAGCGCGGCGGCGGCGTGGGCGGCGCCCGCAGTGGCCGCGGCGGCGCCGTGCCGCGCCTCGCCCGCGGCGCGCTCGGCGGCGTCCCGCGCTGCCTCGGCGGCCTCTGCTCGCGTGGATTCCGATTGCACTGTTTCCCGCAAGTGCTTCTCTGATACCTATATTGATTTCATACTTAGTTGTCCAGACGCATTTAAGTACCACCTTACACAAATTCATGGAGAAGCGGAACTATATAACAGTAGTAAGCAATATGATAAGTTGATAAGTAAAACAAAGTAATGTTAAACATTCTTAAAGTGTTTTCGTTCTTATTTTTATTTTTATTTCGGTCTTATTTTAGCAGGTACATAACAGCCAAATTAAGTGATTGGTGAAATGCAATAAATGTACGTAGTTAAAGGAAGAAGAGAGGAGAAATTTAACGACTTCATTACATTTGTATTCGTGATGGCGCTTTGGACGGCAAAGTCTAACTACCTAAAAAACTACCTAGGATAGGCGTTAATTCCATATATTTTGCAATATTTAACAGTTAACCTTTTATCTTAATGTTTAACCATGACTTCAAGCCTTCTTCAAGTATATTATGTTACAATTCTCAAACTTGCTAAGTAACGATGTTTTAATATATTAGGTTACAATTAGAACTTCTTGTAATTTTTACCTAATATAATAAAGTAGTGCAAGTTTATATAGCGTAATCTATAAAATATCTAAGTGAAAATAAATCTCATAAAAACAGCGAGCTATCAGCGATGCCTACGAAATAATAAACATCGCTGGAGCACTACTCGTAGTACCTAACCTATGAAATCGGACAAACGCTTTCGGATGGTGTTTAGATATAAATGGAAACACTTATAGGCACGACATCCACACATACATATACCACACTTATAGTTAGGTATGCCCCGTTCCGCACCGACCATAGTATCATCCACTAATACTGCCATCTTACAATAGTTAGCACGAGTTAAAAGTTACAGGATATACTTACGCTAATAGATTCAAATTCAGCGACAAGTTCCAGGAACTGATGTTCAAATGTCTCAAACTCCGTACTATTTAACCCCATTTTACGATTAATATTTTATGTTGTACGAAAATAATTAAGAATTTGTTTTACTTTGCTTAGTTATTATTTAATTATATTAATAAACACGCTGGAAAGTAGTTGGTACGGATTAGTAATTACATAACTTAGTCATAGAACTATATTACACGGCACGCGGCATGACACCGATTTTTTTTTACTTTTTCCCGCCTTTTTTTCAGTGACATTGACAAGTGGCAAAACTACAAGAACTTAAAAAAGTCACGAGCCGTGGTCCGAATGACGCTCTCAGAGCATACAACGGCGCTACCACGAAAAAGGATATTCGTAAATTTCGGACGATTGTCTCTGTCACTCTCACGACGCCTTAATTGGAGTAAAAGAGAAAGATCTCGAAAGATACGAACTGCGATGTTCGCGGTACCGCTGCCTAATAGCGTGAGCGCCGTAAGCGCTGTCAAATGTTATGTCTGTAAGTCCAGAAAAAATGAATCGGATCGTCTATGACTACCTTGAGCGTGCTCAGTGGCTTAAAATTGGCTATATCTTTCTAAAAAATGTTTTTTTTTTTTTTTTTCCTTTTCGATTAACCTTCCTCTCTTTGACTAACATACAGAATGAGATTAAGCTAGATATTTTATATCCAAAAGTAAACATTTATAACGTAAATATTTCGAAGCCTTTACAAACATGTACATATAAAATACCAATAATACCAAATTTATTTCAATTTTCAACTATCTATGAATAAAACTACTAAGTCTACTAACATAAAAAGTTATTAATACATAGGTCGATTCACAAAGTTGACTTGAGTTTTGTACTCAACTGTCAAGATTTTTCGCCGCCAACTCTACTACTATTTTTATTGTATACATTACAAATGAAACAAGAATGCAAAATATATACTACCACCCCTAATAGATGAGTATAGTTTTTCTCATTTCTCATGCTCAGAAACCGGAACTTTGTTTATAACTATTAAGCGGGTGGAAAGAAATACCTTTATGTATTTCTTTGCCGCAAAATGCGCACCTAATAACAATAATAAGCAATAAGATAAGTAAACGTACAAAAGCGTATTTTAATGTATAACATTATGGAGGCATTAGAACATATCATGTTTTAGTGATTTTTCAGCTGTTTTATTAGGTATACTCTTCTAGTTGTTTTAGGGGAGGGGAATATAGTAAGTAAATATTTCTCATGCCTGGAAAGTGGGTCATCGCGTTTATCTATGAAACGGGTGGAAAGTGGTACGTTTCTGCCCTAGGACCGTAAAATGTTATGTTCCTATTCTTTTTTGCCTTGTAAGCACCAAGTAGGACAAAGTGCCGAAAATAATCTTATTTACCTAAGCTAGAAACTATATTCGAGAAAACGCGCCTAAAAAAATAGATTATGTGCATTAGGTATGATAATTATGATTATGAGGCACGTAAAACAGTTATAGGGCGGGTTCCGCGCAACTATTGAAAACACTTCGAAAGTCAACAAAGTCTAGTTATATTTTGTGCATTAATTTAGATTATTTTTATATTAAGCAGAAACGTCTGCTAGCATATCAAAGATATTTAAGTCGAAAGAAAAATAGAAAAATTTGACTCGCAGCGGGACTCGAGCTGCTGCGAGTCAAATTTTTCTATTTTTCTTTCGACTTAAATATCATTAATTTAGATATTTGATTAATCAATC
This sequence comes from Grapholita molesta, assembly GCA_022674325.2. Lineage (NCBI taxonomy): Eukaryota > Metazoa > Arthropoda > Insecta > Lepidoptera > Tortricidae > Grapholita > Grapholita molesta. Next base: position 10,934,190 of record CP053124.2, on the reverse strand, counting down.
TGAAATTTGGTGCGCAGCACAAATTGATATGACAGTGAGTTACATGTTGATGTTTTTATTAATTATCAAGTCTTTCGAGATTACTTTATCTTCCTGAAAAAAATATTCTTGGCCGAATGAAAAAAAAAATACAATTATGAGCAGAAAAGCCACTTCAAACCAATAACACGCTAATTCTTTGCGGTGGAGATAATTGCAATGTGTCAATTCTTATTACGGTGCTTTTGCAGACGTCAGTAAGGACTGTGCGAGGGGAATATTAAACAAGGGGGAGCTATTTTTCTACCCAAAAGGCCACTATAAAACCGCCTGTTGCTTCTCCAGATTCCTCATTTGGTTATCTACCATCTTCTCGGACTAACAGGTATGTTAAATAATGTTTAACGGCTATCAAGTACCTACAAATGTAGTGAAATATAACTTTATTTTCCAATTGTTATTCTGAAAATTAACTATGTAGGTACTTGCACAGAAGTATGGCATTTATAACAATAATTATTATTACCCCTTACATTTCATTAAATTGTCGAAAGGGCCTCTGCGCGTTGGCTCGATCCGATCTGGAGCGGTACCGCGAACATCGAAGTTCGTATATTTCGGGTATCTTTCTCTTTTACTCCAATTAAGGGTGTCATGAGAGCGACAGAGACAATCGTCCGAAATTTACGAATATCGTTGTTCGCGGTAGCGCCACTGGCTCCGCGTACGCCTCCCAAATGTCGGGAACACCATTGTTCCGTGTACGGAAGAGACATTATTATTTCATAGGTGATAAGTAGAAAATGAACTTTTTCTTTCCTATGTGCTGCTTCAAGCGCATAAAGCGTTACGATGTCACAAGTTCGATATTTTCTTGACGTGGTGAATATTTTTATTTTACAATTTATTAAGTACATTATAATTTTGGTAGCTGACCTTTCTATTTAATATCACAGTGGAATGACTCCGGGTGCATTTTATGTGTCACGAATCAAATACTTTTATAGTTAATTGCTTTATATAAGTAAGGGAAAGTTGTTCGAGGGGTGATATGACTAGACCAGAGTTAAACATTATAGTTTTTACTACTATTGCCAGAAAATTATAAATAATATCTACTATTTCATTCCCGCGCACTAAAAAAATAAGCGCAAAAATAAATTTAATATAGCGGTCTTAGTATTTTTTAACTGCTTTTATACCGATAGATATTATACCGTCGGGGTTCATGTTCGAACAGTAACTAGTTTTAAGATCTTTTTATACTTACACATGAAACGCATTAAAATATATGAGTGAGTATTAGTAAGTACCTACAACATATACTTATCACGAATAAATTTTAAAATTTGTTTGGGGATGTACTCATATTAAAGCGATTTGTTTCATTTTGAATGATGTTCTTTATTTAGATATGCATCGAGACCCATTAAACGAATCATAGTTGTTATAAATTATATATTATATTAATTATCAATATAATATTTTTTTCAGAAAAAAAAAATGCCTTGACAGGATTTTATTGTTAGGTACCTAGTGTAAGAGCACTTGTTAACTCTCACATTTACTTGATGGAATATCTTGATTCTTGATAAAAGTTAATAACACGAAAGATGGTTTCTTGAGATAAAAATATTTATTTAACTTGATAGGTGTGCACACTTATAGGCTAGCGAACGTGTATTAATAAAGAGAGTGATTTTAGGTACTATAAATACATACTTGGCTAATTAATTACGAAACATTATACAAAGAAAATGCTGAAGGTGCTAAATGAGCATTACTACGCGTGTAGGTAAAACGGGTGCAATGTACTCGTACACCTAGCATACTTACTGAGATAGTTTTGAATAACATACGATAATTTTGGCCCGCTATGTTACTTCTGCTGGAACCCTTCTACTTTGGTGATACGCAGAAGTTAATCAGTTAAGGCGGAGGATTCTTTAAAAATATTTAATGGAAAGGTTCATTGATTATTATTAAATACTGTTTTTAGTCATAATGTGACACTGTAATGTAACACCAACTTTCAGAAAAACAATATTAAAAATGCGGCTCACTACATTGGTAGCGCTGGCGCTGAGCGTAGGCCTAGCGACGCTGTCAAAGTGCTGCGACGCCAAACACGGGCGAGAATTCGCCATGGACGAAGAGGAGGAGTACCGACCGAGGCTGTACCGGGAGTACGCCGTGCGTTCCGGCCGCGCCGAGGACGCCTTCGACGACTACGGGCACTTACGCTTCGGCCGCTCCGACGAATGACCCATGCGTCGACGACGCGTCGCATACAAACACAGGCACAGATCGGATTATTAAATCATACTAGGTACATATCGATCATAATGTTAATAAAAAAATAAACCTGTGAAATATCTACGGCTGGTACGATGTTTCACAGCGATGGTTTAGAAATAGTAGAAAAAATATTTGTAGGTACTTAATTAAATTTAGAGTTTACCACCAAACTTGTAGTAGTCTTAACTTTGGTGTCCTACTAGTTAGTACCTTTTGAATTTTGATTTTTTTATGGTGTAGTGTATTTAGAATGTAGTTATTTATAAGGCGAAAAGGTTGATAATACGGATACACGGGAAATAAACGAATGGCGATTTATTTCAAATAATGTATTATAACCAATAAATACATTTTACAACAGTTATTTATTATAATAAATGTGTTATATTAAACATTAATATCTTAACGGATATCATTAAAGAATAAAAATAATAATCTTATTTAGATCACTGGTGTACTCTTATAAGGCATGTCTATGGCGTCAAATATTGATTACGGGTTGTATAAGTAGTATACAATGGTACTATTTATTATTAAATTAACATGCTACATACGAACCGAGCATATATCCCATGATGGCTATCGTTGTACTAAGCAACTAACAGGTGGACTGCGACTTGGCTTCTTTGCATGCCTACTTTAAATTTAGACAGATTTAGTAGGTATATGGATACTAAATTGCTCTTGGAGTTTTACAAATTTGCTTTGAAGTGTTAAGTCATACAACTTTGGTGTCGTACTAGGTAGTAATCTTTTTAACTTTTTTAAGGTATAACGTATTTATTTCCCTTAAGTAAACATTTTTAAAGGTTGTTTAAGACTATATTAGGTCGATTTCAGCATTATTGTACTCACATTATTCGTTGTATGGTTACTGGAATAGTGTACATGGACTTAATTAATTTGTATAGATTATGAGTAAGCCATAAGCTACGAGTACATATTATTTTTACTATTAATTGAAATTATCAAATAGAATTTAAATTGCTTCTATCTAGAACTACCGATCTAAATTTCTATACAAATTTATCACGGTACTTGAGTTATACTCGTATTGCAAATATTATTGGGCACACGAAACCAATGTTGATTTCTAAATTAAAATAATTAAATTTAGACGAGGAAACATTAAGACGCATCAATGTAATTGTCTGAACGGAACGACGCATATGTATAATGTGAATATTCGCATAAAATTGACTACTTTATTATATATATATAATATCATGCCAAGTCAGTTACGCGTTTACATATTTACTTTAATTTTATGCTAAATGGTGCAACAGATGACTAATTTGCATCACATGTTTAATCAAATTAGGGACTATCTTACACACACTTCCACAATTACACATTGACAAGTAGACGTTTTAAACATTATATAGGCACGCTCGATATCACTACATTATATATTAAATTAATATATGAGACTAGTTAGTTTCTTTTCTATGCTACAGTATTAATATAACATTTATATTAATTTAGCTTAAAACTAACGAAAGGATTGGTTAATTGTACTTGGTGAATACGAAGCGTATTAAAAATAAATCTTTGAAATGGATTCATTTATAAACTAGTAAATGAATTAAAGTTCATAATGACCAAGTTCAATTTGTGATAGATCTCACAAATGTAGTTAATTTACTCAATACATGTCTACAGAAATTAAGTATATTTTTCTTCCCATGTACAGAATGAACTATTTTAATTCTGTATTATGTAGAGAGTGGATCAATTAGACTCGTCAATTGTTGTTAGTGGTCGTTTAAATGATGTCCTTTTTCTGCGAGTTTCCGAGTAACGCCTGTAAAAATAAACAATATTTAAAATAAGGTACATAGTATATTAGTATACATCTAAGGCGTATTAATGGTCCCTATAAAATTTATATGACGCATTATAAAATAAACATGGATGATTACGAGCGAGTAGTGAGCATGAGCATGATTAATTCCCTAACAAGGCATTTTATTTAGAAGAAGTCATTCTAATTTATTTATATACGACGGCAATATTTACGTAAAAGTCAAGATTGATTGTAGTAGTTACCTTGTTGACAAAGTTGACGATGGCAGTGGCGGGTTGCTCGGGCTCGAGCTCTGCGAACACGTGGCACTGGTTGTCGGCGCCCGTCGTCGCGCGCGCAACGAACGCGAAGATGCGTCTGTACACATATGGAAATTAGTAAAAAGAGAGGCCCGCAGAGAACCTACTTTTTTATACAAGCGAGAGTTTGACCTCGGTCACACCTGATGGTAAGTGTTTACGACCTATCTATACGAGGTCGAGAATGTAGGTAGCACGCTAGTTCAGTAATAGCCTAATACTTGCCTAATACACTCTAGCCTTGAAAAGACCCAAATGATATCGCTCCCTTCGCCATTCATTCGCAAGAGGCGATTCGCTTCTACCTTCGGAGAACCTACCGGAGCGAATTCATTTCCTTAGCAGTCCGCATTAGAAAGGTAGAAGCGAATCGCCTCTTGCGAATGAATGGAATATTCACAACGTAAGGATGAAACCACTCCCTTTTTTATAGGTGTTTTTGTTTATAGGAGAAATTTTGTCCTATAAACAACCTTATTTTATTCTGGACAGAAAAAAGCGTGCGTTAAAACACCATTCATGTTTTGTCAATTAAGTGGGTCTCTCCAACCAATGTATTATTAACAAAAACATTGTTGGACTGTATGATCTTACCCAACAGTGGCGTGAAATATGAATAGATAGGTAATGATAAAAAAAGCTCACTTTTCATTCTTAGTGCCGTTCTCGACGTGAGCGAACCGGCGCTCGTCGGGGTCCAGGCCGGCGTACGACACGGTGGCGGCGGGGTAGTGCCGCCGGAAGAACAACTTGCGCGCCGCGTCCGTGAGCGTGATGCCGCCGCCGAACACTTTGAAGTGCACCACGTGTGCTCCACCCTGTACACAACAAGTTTAGGTTTAATTCTAGTCTAAGAACAAATCAAATTATTTTTTTATGAAATATTTTTGATTTGCTTTGGTTTTTAAGTAGTAATACTACTATATAACTGTGTAATATAGCTGACGCCTTAACCAATTTGGCCACCCGTACACGTAGTAGTGTACGGGTGGCCAAATTGGTTAAGGCGTCAGCCGCGATAGCTGGAGATGCGGGTTCGAATCCCGTCTCGAACACCGGAGGTCCTCGTCGTTTTTTCTTAAGTATATGTTATCTATTTCAACTTTTAATTCTAGTGTTTGCATAACTGTTTTAAATGTTTTTTGCATGGTGGTTTATAATAAAATATTTAGGTTTGTAAGGAAGAGGCTATAACAAATAAGAGCAAATAGGTATTTCTCGTGATGCCGGCTGACTAGAATAGCACCACCCCATCTCCTCCCGCGGGTGTCGTAAAAAGCGACAAACGGAAAAATCCTACGGACGGGCAGCAGCGTCCTTCGAAACCTAATCTACAGCTACTGCGGTAGCCAACCCGCCTGCCAAGCGTGGCGAATATGGCAACTACCCCAAAGATGATACATGTCATATTTGTGGGAGGTCTATGGACTGCAAACGGCTGAAATGTAATTTGGGTCAAGACATCGTCCTTTACATCTCAATTGAAAGCGACGCACCTTCTTTAGTATAATGTTGGTGACCGCCCGCTTGACGGCGGCCGGGCCGGTGAGCGCCTCCGTGTTCTCCGAGCCGAGCAGCAGCACGTGGCACGCGGCGCCTGTCGCCAGCAGCGCTCGCGCCGCTGCGTTCGCCGTGCCGCCGCTCCATGGATCCCTGAATCGATATATGATTATTAGCATTCGTGATAAAAAAATAAGCTAAATCGATAATGTGAACGCGAGTTATCCTTTTATTATGCAATAGGCTGATGAGCTATTGTTATAGTCTATACTTTTAGGTATTTAAAAAAAGGTAAACAATCTAGACATGTCTTTTTTATTGAAAAATTAATCATGACAAGTATGTGACAATTATGAATCATATATGGTTATTTACATTATTTTCCTTTCGTAAGTAATAGTCACTGATTTTTAAAAAGCGATTTTCAATAAAAAGAGACGTCATATTTGATTATGTCCTTATGTCAAGTATAGACATAGAGTAAGGAGCAGCATTTAGGTCCAGTAGGTAGAGTGGCATGCCTATAAGCTAATTGCTTAAAAGTTCTCGGTTCACGAGTCGGTGCAGTAGTGACCTGTCCGGCAGCCGCAGCGGCACGGGCAGCGCGAGCGGCGTGACGGTGTGCTGGTAGACGAGCGCGGACAGCGAGCCGAACACGGGCTCGTCGGGGCAGCCGCGCAGGCGCACGCCGCGCGCCGCCGGCTCCACGAGGAAGTGCCGCACGCCGCCGCCGGCGCGCACGGCCAGCCCGAACGCGCCCGGGAACGAGTTCGAGTCGCGCACGATGAATGCGCCTTCTTCGAGCTGCTGCAGGGCTGCTACCGCTGTTTAAAACGTGTGTTTATTAGTGGGACTCACACTAGACCCCAATGCGCGGCAATTAGTTCGTTTTCGATCTTATTGCCATTCACATAGTGTTTTTGTAAGTTTAAACTAGACAAAGACTATTAAGAGTTAACCATGAGGGCTGGCTTCAAAGCTAAGAATTATACAACGAATTAGGAACTTTTATATTTACATTTTTACTTCTCGCCGATCGGCCTTGAGTACCACACCATACACGGAAAAGTAACATTTTATACGGATTTGTTTTTCGGTCCATAGGCTAGATCATGAGTACCAAAGCTCACCGTCATCTCTGGAGATGTTGGGCTTGTACCAGAAGTGGCTGGTGTCCCTGGCGAACCGCTCGCGGTCTGGCGCCACGTGCTGCGGCTCCGACCCGCCCGCGCTCGAGCGCCGCGACCCGCAACTACCGTTGTAGATTCGATACTCCGATTCGGGGCTGCTTTCGCGCTCTTTTCTGTAAAAACAATATTTAGACCTTAGTTTAACAACTTAACTGAAGTGCCGCTGTTGTCTTGCGCGAGAACATTGAGCGGGTTAGTGCAGATATGGCTCGTTCGTAAATACATCGTAAGCAATCGCGCCAGACAACACTGCTGTATGTAGTTTACGATATATGTGGGTAGTTAACAAAGAACTTTTTAAGAAGATTTTTTTTAACTGATTGAATAATTGCAAACCTACTGTATCCCAACTAGACGTGCGCGCCGGTCGAAAAAAATCAGGCGGCGGCGCGCCACGAAAAAATCCACGGCGGCGGCGTAACGCCGGCGGCGTGGGATTTTTCAACTTTGCATATTAAGACGTATAATGAAAAACCACGCTTAAACGAAATAACTTTATGAAGTAAACTGAAAAGATGACTCAATAACATTAAATGACAGAAGTATTTTGTTTGCAACTTTTGGTGCACAAAAAATATTTTGTTCACCCTTAATTAACTCAGCCGGGACCTTTTAGCTGTTAAAAGCAATCCAGCAACCGAAAACGCACACTTCGCTCGGAGTGCTGGTTGCTGGAATGCATAACAGAGCCTGAGTTAAAGACGATAAACGCGGGTAGGCAGATTGTCTGGTTTGCCAGTAGGACAAAATGTCCCCGTCTTCAAGTTAGATCGTTTTCATCTTCCTTTATCACTTGAGAAACGGTCTAGTCTCCAGAGAGCTTAAAAACTTTTTCTGCCTCTTTCTCCAATTCTGGCAAACGATACCCGACTGTTTTTTCTATTTTCTTGCATTTCGTAACAAGACTTAAAACTTCGGGTGTTTTCTTTATTCCATCAACCGTAACTAAGTTATGAAGACCGTGCCCTAAGCAAAGATGGTTGTCAATATCTGCCAGCAAAAAATAATGTCAAATGTTGTGCCCACCCCAGTCTTTGTTGGGAACTCGGTACTCGAAATTGTTGACTCGTACATTTACCTAGGACAAGTAGTCCAATTAGGTAGGTCCAACTTCGAGAAAGAGGTAAACCGCCGAATCCAACTCGGTTGGGCAGCGTTCGGGAAACTACGTACCTAATGTCTTTTTGTCCGACATACCTCAAGCCTCTGCCTCAAGACGAAAGTATTCAATCAATGTGTGTTACCAGTGATGACTTACGGCTCCGAAACGTGGTCTTTCACCATCGAACTCATCTCAAAACTCAAAGTCGCTCAACGAGCTATGGAGAGCTATGCTCGGAGTTTCTCTACGTGATCGACTCAGAAATGAGGAGATCCGTAGGCGAACTAAAGTCACCGACATAGTCCACCGGGTTAGCAAGCTGAAGTGGCAATGGGCAGGCCACATTGCACGCAGAGAAGATGGCAGATGGGGTCGAAAAGTGCTCGAGTGGAGACCACGGACTAGCAGCGTAGGACGTCCACCCACAAGCAGACGACCTCATTAAGGTCGCCGGAAGACGCTGGATGCAGGTCGCTTCTAACCGGTACATGTGGAGGTCCAAGGGGGAGGCTTATGTTCAGCAGTGGACATCTTATGGCTGAGATGATGATGATGATGATTTGCCAGCTCCGTTGGCCGCTTCACATTCACGGCTGCCACCCGTTTCCCGCCATGCTCTACACGTCGCACGCGCTTTATGTACATTGATTTTAAGCTTGTACTCTCTTGCGGGTTTTGTCTCGGCGCGAATTTTAAACTACCGGCGGCGGCGGCGGCGCGCTGACTCCATATAGCGGCGGCGCGCTGCGGCGGCGCGCACGTCTAATCCCAACTAATGAACCATATAGGTACTTATAGGACAACTATAAACAGCTTTCATCTAAACTGCCTTTGCATCTAAGCTTGCAATCGTGGCCCGATATGTCCCGTGAGAAATGAGGTTCTCATATAGTTGTCTTTGGCAGCCGTGCAGATTGGCACCACTTGGCACGTAGTGCGCACTGGCTTCGAGGCTCTTCGTGGAGGTACCTGGTGACGGGCGGCGAGCGCGGCGGGCGCGCGCTGAGCGAGGGCGTGGGCGTGGGCGGGTAGGGCGTGCGCGGGTGCGTGGGGAACAGCGGCGTGCCCGCGCGCGACTCCGAGCGCGACCAGCTCTCCGTGCGCTCTCGGATCTGGCGACCAATTATGTAATAGATATAATATACGTATAACAAACTACTTAGATACCTACTTATAATTAGATAACCTGCTTACCAAAGCTACTGAAGCAACACTACTTTTCATAACCAAACATATTTGTGGTAAGCTTTCGAATAAATGCCTGTCATGATGCGGACCCGGGACATTCAGTTTCGTAGGCAGAGTTAGTATACCGATTAGAGTAATTTTTATATGCATTCGGAATAGTATTAATGCCTAAAGGGCTAAATAAATCAAATTCGTCAATGAAGATTCGACAATGATTTTTTTAATATATGATTATTACCTGGTAATTATAATTGTTCGGATTTCCTACATATTATTACATGATTGCTATGATATAGAAGAAATTTGTCTACTGTTTACTCCATGTAAACAACAACAATTATTGAACGGAAACACAACGTGGGTAGGCCTCCCACAAGCCAATCCCACCAGGATTTTGCGGCCGTCAGCCGATACCGTGAAAACAACTACCTACGGCCGGAAGCTTTAGAAAAAAAGGGTATCTACCCATACCCCAAACAACAAAGCCAATTTGTAGTCACATGATATTTGTTGAAATTTCACTATCTATGAAATGCTCCTTTTGTGATTAAAAATAATAATGAGTGATCGTAACTATTTAAATAAAGGAAATAATTACGATACTTACGATAGTGTCATTGCTCCCAGGCTCCGCTAGCGACAGAAGACCAGGCGCTGCAGTAGATGTAGGCGTATTGCTACCACTCCATTCACGCATCGTCATCTTCTCGAACATGAATTTTCTAGATGAGGTTCTGCAGAAACAAAAAACATGAGTTAGTGTCATTCGTCTTTCCTTTGCATGCGTGTAATAGTTCCTTTTTGGTTTGTAGAAGCTGTCTTCTAAACAAACATAATAAAACTAGCTTATGCCCGCGGCTTCGCACGCGCAGAAGAATCCTTTTTTTGACCCCTTAGGGGATGAATTTCAAAAAACGCTGAAATTACTTTTCTTGTATTCAAATAAGGAGTGCTTACACAAAATTTCAAGTCTCTACGTATAAATTTTACACACACCCCATACAAACTTTCAACCCCCTTTTTACCCCTTTAATGGTGAAATTTCCAAAAATCCCTTCTTAGTGGGTCCTTACGGTATATAAACTACCTATTGTGAAAAAATCATCTATCTAGGTTAAGCGGTTTGGGCTGGGCGTTGATCAGTCAGGACTTTCACGTTTATATATATAGATAACATCTGTATGTTAGTGCAGCGCAGCAGGTTACACCAGTGACAATTCGAAAACATCTAAGCTCCACCATACAAGTAAACTGCCACTTTAATTTGTTCCGAATAATGTAGGAAATAGAGTAGATTTTTTTTGTTTAAAAATAGAACGAAACAAACGAAATATGCATTGAACATTGAAGATAAGGCCCGCAGGCATTCTAAGGTTACAGGTAAAGTTAGGGGTAAGGGAAACACACGAACATCTCTGTATTTACCTGTCTGGTGCTTGTGGACTGAGGCTATCGTTTCTAAGAGGAGTTCGTAACGTGTTGACATGTAATGGAACACTGAAGTCGTCATCGTCGTCAGCAAAGGCTGTTGTATCGCTAGTGTAGCCGTCCATTCTGAAAACAACCGGCATTTTTTGTAAACAGCAACATAAGGAGATCTTTAGTAAAATCGAAAACAATGTAATTTGTTATTGATTGTGTAAATTGTGGAACTCGATTTTATCATAAAAATATGAAGTCTGTGTCATGTTAAGGACAGTACATGCTATTGTGATTCAACTGTAATGAAAGGACATCTCCGTTAGGTAATAGTTTAGTCGAAAGTCCTAAAAATTTGACCCTAAGGCGGTTGTCACACTGCTGCGAATTTCGGAGGCGACGACGGAGCGCAAAGAAGGTGCGAACGAAGCGCTCTTTCCCACGCCAGTATCATGTGTCAATATATACATTTAAATAAACCAAATATGGGTCTTTGTTTTCATATCCAGCTCTAAGGAATAATATGTAAAATATTGGGTCAAGCATTAGTGACTCTAACTACAGTTTTTGGGGCTCCTATTGAACTGCGTTGTCAAGATAATTACCGGTGACTGGCAGACCGGCGAACATGTTTGGAAGTGGCATCCCACTCAAGAGGTAGCCGTTGAACTCTCTCCCGGGCTTCCTTCCTTTCCCGTAGTTTCTGTTGTTGCCGCTGCAGCCAAGTGAGACCCGTGCTGCCATCCAGAGCACTCTCTGACCTTCGAGGTTCTCTTGCTCTTGAACTTTCGTGCCATCCTAACGTGCTTGCTGATCGCCACGCCCCGTTTTCTTCTATCGCCTTGCGAGCGTTTGGAGTTCGGTCAATCCATTCCGCGTCCCCGTTCAACCACCTAAAACAACATTAGGCGTGCTTAATAGAATAACTTAGTTATTTATTTGAAGATGAGGAAGTATATGTTTGTCTTCTAACTCTAAACTAACGCATAACTTCCTACGGATACTTAGTAGATATAAGTAGGTATTTGTACAGCTGGCAGATAATTAATGTTTGGAATTTTTTTTGCGTAGGACTTGACGATGGCTACGATTCATATATGGTGAAGATACACACGGATATTTTTCTGTATAGGTATGTAAGTATGCAAGTGGGTGTCGAGGATATCCCACAACACAGAGTACCTACACGTGATTTCATAATTAGAATAATGTCTATAAATATGCATTTTGCATATCATAAATAATTGATAACTGAAAACAATACATTTTCTCGCCATTGCTTAACAGGATCAGTGTAAATCAGTTAAGAAACGGCACTTATTTCAATATAGGCAGGCGCTATGTATGGGAGGTACCGATACCGCTGGGTGCTGGAAGGATATTCCCGTCCATTACCTAGCAACGGACGAATTGACCAGTTTATATGTGATCTTAGATTACGCATAAAAGCTACGTATCTTGAAGTAACAATTACATTGGCTCGCATGAGGCAAGTGTTCGGATTAGCACAGGCCTGGTCGTTGCTCGGTTGACAGGCGCCCGTTTATGGCGACGTTTATCTCGAAATAGCAACTTGCTCAGGTCGCGATGGCGGCGTCGCAATCACACGCCATCGCTCCAAATCAATTTCTACGAGCCGACCGACTCGACTCTCTCAAGTCGGCACATGTATGGCATACCTAACTGATTCAGTGCATTATGTTAAGCAATGTTCACATAGTCAGTTATGATTAAGACTGTGGTGACCTGTGGGAGTTGCGATAGATGTTTGTTGGTGTCGATTTACAAGTTGTCAGCAAATAGACTTTCTAAGAAAGGGCCCTGCAAGACGCAGTTTGTCTAAAGTGATCAGTCAGTAGGCGCCTCATAAATAATTCGCAATAAGCAGTTTGTCTGAGCGCATGTGGCTGCGTGTAATGTTGCGGAACGGCCGGGCCGGCCCACACCCGTCACTTGACTTAATTCACGTTTATACTTCCGGATATCAAGATACGAAGTACAAATTTTAAATAAAATATCGTTATTTAATTGTATTTAATAAGTCGTTCATCATAGTTTTAGACTAACGTCTAGTATTACTGTAATACGACATTGTACAAAATGTTTATATTACAATGCCTGGCACGTTATTATTTATGTAGGTGTTGTTCCATACAAACATACTTGAAGTCGCGTAGGTTTCTCAGGAAGCTTAGTGGGACCACGCGTAATAAAAGGTTCCGTATCAGGTAATCCGATCATATAAAAAAACATACAATTTAAAAATATATCTCCTAAAATTGTTTTATAATTTTGGATCGCGGGTTTAAAAGTTAAAAGATGAAGAAGGAAAGAACACAACAATAACGGACAAAGATATATCTTCTATCTAAAGATTTATCGATTGATGGTCATCTGTTGACATTGAGTGCAAAAATATTATTTGATATTTAGTTATATGGAGTGTATAGGTACTAACAATAAGCTGTAGCAACAAAACTAAGTAGCTTATGCATAACCTTTATCATACTTGCTTGATAAGGCTGTTGTTTTTTTCAGACGGAACCCTAATAACTAACCGTTTTCTATGAAATAAGACGTCCACTATAATGCCGCTTAGATTAATTTGACACCTCTTTGTCGAACAAAAAGCGCCATATGGTAAATATGGCTCTACTACACCTTGCGTAACTTTTAAGTGTTCCTTTGAGAATAATTGATGTGATTACAATGCGGTGTAACGTCTCTTTGATTGACAAGATATCGATCGCTATTATATTCATTTATCTTGTCTATCATAGATAGCCGACATGTGACATTGTTTGCACATTAGGCGTTAGGCGGCGGCAGTAATCTTGCATGTCGCTATGAGGTTGGTAAAGTAGCCACTTATACCAAAAACTTGTTATCCTTATACAGTTATCATCAAATTTAATGCTTAAATAAACAGTTTCATTTACCGCTATATTTAATCTAAAAGTTTATAAATGGGCGCTATGTTGACGTTGCTATTCAAAATATTCATTAGGCATTATAAGGCTGAATGAGATTATTTATAAGGTGAAAACGGGAGTCTTTATGCAACGAGCGCACAAGGAGGTAAGATAGGAGTCAATTATATGTATACATTTTTAACTTTATTACAATGGAATAAATTCTATAAGTGTTAACATAACTTAGATAGGCCACATGGCACAAGATCCGCCACACACGCGAATGGTGCAATACTTAATAACAGTAATTTGTTCCTTGTTTCTGTTGACACTTGGTGATTGGTTTTTAATGTTTTATCTAGTATACCTATATTAAATCCAGTACCATAACTATTTGCTTACGTAATACTCCATTGATAAACAGTAAAAGTTTTTTTTTCTTCCTCGCTTTGTCCCGGCATTTTTGCCACGCCTGGGGCCCGCTTGTAAACTAATACCAGGATTTGGCGTAGGCACTTGTTTTACGAAAGCGAATGCCATCTGACCTTCCAACTCAGAAGGTAAACTAGGTCTTATAGGGATTAGTCCTGTTTCCTCACGATGTTTTCTTTCACCGAAAATCGACATAATAATGTGCAAAATTATTAAAATAAAAACTATTAGGAAAAAATATAGTCGGAATTAAAATCTTTACATCTGTTTGTATGTGGGTCGGTAGGTCATTTACCTTAATTGCCTAGTTATGGTTCTTTTATCTTACGATCGCGCCTTGAACAGATGTACAATACGGCTACAAATCATTATTTAAAGACCACAACAGCAGCTTACATGGATTGGTTGCTTTTTGTTGTGATCTTTGTTCGTTATTCAATTAACGCCCACGGAATCTGGATCCCACGCAGATCAATAAATGATCGACGGGATCAAATTTGTTTAGGTTTTTTATGCTTGTCTCATTTAATTAGTCCTAAGAAACATAAAACAGTTGAGTAAATAGGGGAGAAGGGGACAATTGAGCGTGTCTCATACAATTAGTGGCTGTAGTACTGGCAAGTCAATAAAATGTACGAGATTATCTACACATCACGGGCTTGTGGCTTGATGTAATGGCCCAGATTGGTTATGGTATGGCTTTATTGCTCCTCTTGGTCGACATTGAAGTGGGTCAAGTGGAACGAAACTAAAAAAATTAAGAGACTATTCAATTCCACACCTCTTGATGGGTAATATAGAGTATTGTATATTTTGTATTGTGGGTCATTCGCTTTTATAAAAACCTTTTCTTAACTATATTAAATAGTGCTATGTAACGTAGAGTAGAAAAATATATACTAACGATATTTAAAGGTAAATTAAATAATAAATAAATAAAGTACGAGTAAACTGCAGTAAGGTGACGGCACCAGTAATGGACAAGGAATTAATCATGAACATTAGTGCTTATTTCAAAGGAGTTAAGTGTTGTGCATTTGTTGGGACATGTTCAATTTATAATTTTATGATTTTTGAAATAAGAACTAAGTGTCCATCATTGGTGCCTGTCAGCTTAAAGTGTCCGACATTAGTGCCATTACCTTAGAGCAATGCGCATATTTTTGTTGATCGTCTAATATAATCGAACTTACTTTGATCACGGTACAGTGGGGCTTTGATTATTTGTAACATAAACAGATTTTGCTAAAATTCAATGTAAATAGTGAGGTTATGAGAGTAAACAGTAGGTCGCGTTGAAGGAGCGCCGTAGGCGGCTCGCGGCCTCCAGCGCCGCGCCGCCGCCTCTGCACCAGAACACATGTTTACGTTATCCGCCAGATCCCTTTTTATTTTAACTTTACCCAACTTTTTAATGACTTTAACTATTCTGTTGCCAGAAAAATGACACCCAACGGAGAATTCGCTTTTTGAATATTAAAACAAAGTTACCTTTATCGATACGTGCACAAAAAGTCGGGTGATTTATTGCTGTTGCGCGATTGGCTCTGAATAATTTATAAAGTCGCATTAATCCTTTATCTCCATGCATCCGCCGCCTTACGAACGCTTTTTATATACCTACTCAGAGTTGATTAGATTTTATTATTTCACCATAAGATAACTTAAAATTTGCATTAATATAATTCCATTCCTTCTCCAATAGAACCGGTTCGACTGAATAATTTTACCTCACCAACTCAATTTAATTAGAATATACCGACTATCAAGATTAAAGAAAGAAAAACATACTGTATAAATGTGACACTCACCTTCCATTTCGTAAGGGAGAGGCCGGCTGTTGTGCAGATGTAGTAGTGGTGGTGACATCTTCATGCGTGAGTTTACGAAGGGTGCGCGGAGAAACAGGAGTGCGAGGCGATGGTGGTTCAGGGGTAGCGACGCGTTCGTCGTCGTCGTCTTCGATGGGCTTGTAGGAGCGGTCGCCACCAAGAGCCCGCCGCACCAGCTCGGGGCTGGCGAGGCGGTTGGGAGCGCGCAGCATGCCGGGTCGCAGGCCTGGCGCTCCGTAGGTAAAGGGAGCCGAGTCGGCGCGCGCGTGATACGGTATGTCGGGCGCACGGTCGGCGTGCGATTGCGCGGTGGGCTGCGAACCCGGCGCGTCGGGCAGCGCGCTGACTGTCCGCAGCATGTCTCCGAGCAACGCGTCGAGCTCGTCGGGCGGGCTGGGCGCCGCGCGCCGCCCCGCCGACGAGATGCCGGAGTCCATGGACGCGCTGAGCAGGGACGCAGGCCCGCCGCCCGCGCGCACCACTGTGGCGTAGATGGACCCGTCGAGGGGACCGAACGTGTGTGCCGCTTCAGCCCCCTCCCCGGCCTCGCCTCCCGACCCGGAACCTTCTGCGCTGCCGTTGTTTTCACCTACACCAAAATATTCCGTTTATGTGAAAATAAATTATATCTACTTTAGAACGCATCAATAGCTTGCAAAAGTTTACAATTACAACAAATACATTTAAGGAGAGGTGAGTGATTATTTCTTTGGTACTTTCTATCCCGCCTATTTATAAAAAGGTCTCTCAAATCTACTTTAGTTAATTATGTTTTGTCTGTATCTTACAAACATTATTGTCAAAGTGACAGATAAGGACAAAACATCATTTAACTAAAGTAGGTATGAAAGACGTTATGATTATAGACGATATGATACGCGGGTATGTTCGCGTATATACAGGAATTCAAAAACTATTCGTTCGATTCGGTTATATTTTTCTGCAAAGCTTACGGCAAACACCCGCAATTGTTCTTAAATAGGTCGCGAATTCATAATTACGCCGCTGGGTTTTATATTCTTAATTAAGTCTTGACCTCCTTGTTAATTGATAAGTGTTTTATTTCTAAATAGGCATTACAACCAACATTTTGAGACGATACCTATAGGACTGTTTTGTAACTCAAGCGCCTAGCCTAAAGCCAATCAGTTTGCTTCGGTTTAATTAATGACAGCTTTTAAATTGGATCAGACTCGCTCCAATAAGCGCCTCGGGGCCCCTCCTAATAAGCCGGTAGTAATGTGTGCAATTTCCTCTTGCATTTCGTTCAAAGACAGTTTCGTTTACATAGTAAAGTAATGAGTGTTTACAGATGTTTATCGTCAATGTGTTTTGGTTTGGTTCATTGAGTAGCGCGTGCATGCACTCGTGCTCGCAGGTGCGGTGCAACCCGCTGCTAGACGCCATAAAAGGATTAGGATAGCTTCCCGTTATAACGACTGTGGGATAACACCGTTGTACGTACGAGGGAGGAACGCAAGGAAAAACAGATTCGTGGAAAATCTCATTGGAAAAACGAGAATTTCGACGTAATGTTAATCTACATGAAGTTATATCCAATATGACGCCATTGTGGTAATATAATCATACAATAAAATGTACACTGGTGACCTGGTTACTTTCTAATTAACAGACTGCTTTTATACATTTAATAAGTTACGCTCGTATACTTAACCATGAAACTATAGTTTATCGTAAATATTAATATAGGTATATCACATGGATGTGTATATCGTGTTTGTATTAACAAAACACCAAGTATTAAACACGTTTCATAAACAAAATATAATGAATTAATGACGTAGGTAGGTATATAGTCACCATCAGATATATCGGAGTTGTGGAGGTGGTCACAAATATCTGAACAACGCCTCTATTATATTTTATTATGCAGAAATGTCTGCAAGCGAATATCTTCGATATTCAAATCGAAAGAAAAATAGAAAAATTTGACTCGCGGCGGGACTCGAACCCACAACCACTGGATCACTAGCCCAGTGCACTACCAGTTGTGCTACACGAGTACCGTTTAGACTTGTCAAATTTTTCTATCTTTCGCTCGTCTCTATTGTTAAGGCCATAAAGTGCATAATAAGATATTTGTGACCACCTCCACAGTAATTTGTCATAGTTACTTATAAATCAAAATTATATTTAATGGCAGACCTTTTTTAGATCTCTGTGCGGCTAGAGGATATCTGATAGCGACTATAATATGTATATTTTTAAATTTAAATCTAAATAATTTCTATTAAAGCAATGACTAATGATGTAATCGCAATAACCTCGAATCTATCAAATGCCTCTAAAGAAGAGAATTTTGCAGACAAGTTGACTATTCAAGGTAACTAAGCTAAATAAGGAAGTGACTTCCTAACGAAGGTACAAAAATACATCGCATATATATAAAAGAGTCTATGGTATGTAAGATACCTACTTGCTTTAATATAGGTTAACATTTATTTAAAAACAATTTAGAATTTTGGAAGTTGATATTTATAGGTATGTAAGAAAAACAACTGTCAGTTTTTATAATAACATTTTTGCAAAACGAGCTTCTAAAAGATACTCAAACTTGCCGAAAAAGTACCTACCTAAAAGCTGAATACAAATATGGGTTTATTGGGACCATCATATACATAAATATTTACCTCATCTACATAATAACTGCGTGTTTTTCGTATACTTATCAAATGTAATAATTCCATGTGTTTTTAATAGATTTAACCAGATATTTTATCAGTTGTAAGTACCCTTTCTAAACTGGCGACAAAAGTAAAAAAAAATATGTGCAGGATGAATAGATAACATTAATAAAGAGATGTATTAGAAATTGGCGTTAAATTTATAGTTTAATATCCATTCGCACTATGTAATGGTTGGTCGATTTCACAACAAAACTAAAAGTAGGGTTGTCAATAATGCAATTAGTGTAAAGATATCAACGTCAGCGTCTGGTGACCGTCGGCGTCGGCTGTTAAGGAAGATGCGGTTATTTCTGTGATGTCAACCAAAATAACATGTTGGTTCGGGCTAGTGTTACGAAATGCGCGCCGGCGCAGGAAGAGGATGTGCTCCCCACGGCTCGGCGGTGCGAGCCCTAGCGTCGCATCTCCTCGTTCCGTTCTTCTTTGATACGCATCATTCGCAAACACCCTTTGTACTTTTATTCACTACAACTACTGAACATCTTGTAACCAATCCTAACTATTTTATAAAATATTTATATATATTATGAATTACTTATACATTAAGGTAAAAATCATTAGTTTAAAAAAAAGTAACCAAAGCCAACGGTGTCCGACTCTGGAATCATGAATATCATGATAAAATATTAAAACCTATCGTCAGTTAAGTTATAGTGTAAATACGGAAAACATCATATACGGATCGACATGTACATTTATTTGTAGTTAAATACGAATTCCGCGGTGCCTTAATCTATTCTAGAAGAGTATCAGAAATAGGTAAAGTATGCAATTAACATGATCTACATAATATTATTATTCATGAGAATAACGAGTAGATGCCTACATACGAGTATATTGGTAGAGCTCGTAAATAATCTTGATAACGGTTTTAAGAACCCGAGTATTTT
This sequence comes from Grapholita molesta, assembly GCA_022674325.2. Lineage (NCBI taxonomy): Eukaryota > Metazoa > Arthropoda > Insecta > Lepidoptera > Tortricidae > Grapholita > Grapholita molesta. The sequence continues at coordinate 10,914,634 of CP053124.2, read as the reverse complement.
ACAAGGAAAACATTTAAGACGATTGACAAACCTTGAATAAGTGTGTACTCAACAAGATTTAACCGTTTCTGGGTTATAAATGGTAATATAATAATTCCGTAGGCATAAACTGCCTACGTAACTAATAATTTATGATTTCATTCCATTTTCAACACAGAGAGAAGTATTTGGAGCCCTTGATAAGGTTTCTATAGCTTGAATAGGTTAGAATCGCCACAATAGGATAGAAAGTGACCGTGTGTCAGTGGCAGGCTGAAGATTTATCGTTCGGCGTTCGTTAGCTGATGAATATTGGCGTGACCGCGGTGTGCGACGTCTGTCACGCCTACTGTCAAAACTGACGAGAGAATCACGGATACGCTGACAATTGGATATAATTTACGTCTGAAATGGTTAACGTACTTGCTAATTTCATTTAAGATTTATAGCCGAGTCGAAAAATCGGGAAATACTTTTTTATATTGATCATTTAGATTAAAAGGACGTCGTTATAATATTTTTGCCATATTATAACGCCATCCTTTTAATCTCGAATGATACGCAGTATAATGTGTGACGTACGTGTACATTTAGGTGTAGTCAGCAGCAAAAGTGGCTGAGCGGGTGAAGTGTTAAAGTCACCTACACGCGCTCTTATTCTCTTAACAATAATACAATATGTAGAGAGAGAGGGAGAGTACCATTTTGTACCGTTTGGCGTAGAGACGCTAGGTACATGGGGTCCAGCGTGCACAAACTTTTTGCAGAAATCGCAAAGCGTCTGATTGATGTAACTGGTGACCGAAAACCTGGCGGCTTCCTCGCACAACGTATCAGCATTGCGATACAACGAGGAAATGCCGCCAGCATCCTTGGTACAATGCCTCAAGGGCCTTTTTTAGATTTTATACTGTAATTAGTTACGTACTTGAAGTTATCATAATACGATTGTAATTTATGGAAATAAATGTATTAGTAATAAAATAAAAAAATGTAGAGATATATTGACCTCATTTTGAACACCTCAACAGCTTAGCCTCTTCTGTTGTTGACTGTACCTAAAGCGATTACTTACAGTTTCATAAAAACAAATCCTGTCGCATCTACGCATTAGTTTCTAAATACAAACCATTAAGGTGTGTAGAAATCAGTGCAAATAAGACGATCACATTTTATTCAATCAAAATAAGTAAGCCTTGTCCGCAAAAGTCCGTAGGTACACACAGCAACACTCATAGCTGTACACCAGTAGACCTTATGCCTTATATAATAAAGTCCACCAGTGTACAGCTAAGAGTGTTGCTGTGTGTACCTACATAACCTCGTATTTCGGCCGGTCATGATGACCTCACCGGGCCGCCCCGCCTGACCGTTCTACGAAAATCTAAGCTATCCCCGGCTAACTTGTTATTCCTTCGCCCGCCGTTCCTTAATTTTATCTGTTAGCATTTTGTTCAATTCGCAACCAGTTTTGGATCATACGTCTTTTTGCTGACCCTTTATACTTAGCATTCTTTATTTTTATGTACCTTCAAATTTGATGTTTTGAAACTTGTTTCGGACTAAATAAACATGCAATTAAAAACACATAACATAAATTTTATTTTTATTTAAGAACGTTCCTTGAAATTAGGTTTCGCAACTCTACATCGTGATATATATATTGTTATTAATATTTGTATAGTCATATCAAAGGCATACAGTAAACAGTACCTAGTCTGGTACCATTAAGACCTGCTAACCTAATGTCACATTTATATGTATAGGTACTGTAACTAAACGTAATATGTATCGTCTGTTACTTAACTAATTAGGGGGAGTGGTCCGACAATGTTAGTTAGGTTTCATGTAACTAAATGAACGTGACATTGAATTCGATCCGTTATTCCATGAGGTGACGATTAAACGAGCGTGACCTTAAAACATATGGCCGAAGTAAAGCAAACAAACCTTCGCGAGACGATGCGCGCTGTTTTGAAATCAGTGGTTCATAGAATAATCCAGAGTTAAAATTTTTAGGCACATTAGCAGTTAATACACATTAACCTTTGCACTTGCACTTTTTATAGTTTTGACATCAAGTTTTACACTGGTTTTCTAATAGAACTAATATAAATACAATTTTAAAATCGTTTATATGTGACGACACAACCTTAACTAGTACACCTGCGATATGAAGTGTTCGTCAAGCTAAAAGCAAACATGATAAAATACTCGTAATGCAGATATTTGTATACTTAAGTTGCACTGCATTTATATTTGTAACTCTGATACGAGATGAGTAGCTAAATTGATTTTTTTATTAATATATGTACCTACTTACATACAGTGTTTGTTAACTAAGTGTAAATTGTAATAATATACTAATTCTGTACCAACTTATATTAGGTAAATTAGGGTTCGTAATACTGAATCACCAATCACCCAATCACGTATCTATTCGAAAAATCTAATAATTTTAAAAACCGCTATCACACGCCTCAATATATGTAACCAGCTAGGAAAAATATTCAGAAGATATGACAATAGTCATAAATTTTATGTGTTCAGCGTAAGTTTTTAACGTAACTTTACGTTACGAACGCATTTGCGTTTCTCATATAAATAACATTATCACTTACGCGTTCGTAAACGTTTTTTTACGTCAAAAGTAACTTACACTAGAGCCTCTGGATCATGATCGACAAAGTACCGTTAAGAGTATATAGTTTACGGATTGTACATGAATTCATACAATTACATATCGATCCGTTTTAAATCTGACATGTAAATCATTTTGAAATGGAGTTTTCCTGATGCAAACATGGTTCATGTTTTCTCTATTATGTATTACATTATTCACAAGACATTTAATCCCCGTAAGCCTGAACTGCCAGTAATCGAATCAGTGACGTCAGACCAGATTTACTTTCTATGGGCAAAAGTTAACACATGAGCCGGTCCGAGTCACTGATCTCGTCGGGCCCGTCGAATCGAATTAAGTTGACGTGTGACGAAAGGGCTGGTATTCCTTATCGACCGCCGTCATCGCTGTCAAGGGATCGCTTAAGGCAAACCAACGACTGTGATCCCTGACTACACATGATTGGCATGGCTTCCTTTACTGGTTTGTATCGAACTGGTCGGGAACCGAATGCAATAACGGCGAAGAAGGCGACGCCCGCACCCGCGCCGCGGAGACGAGCGCGGTGGACATCCATCAGCGATTCACCACGCCGGTCAATTAACTAAAGCCGCAGGCGCCGCTACGCCCAGCGGAACTAATTTCCATACACAGATCTCGTTTGAACCCTTACAATGCATCGTTCGTTTCACCAATAAGCACGCCTATTGTTAACTTATGATAAACATTTGTTTATTTTAACTCAACTGCATTAGTCGTCAATGACTTATTGATTTAGAGGGCTCCGTTGGTATCGGTAATAAGAGCAGATAATTAAAGAAGTGCGTAGGTGCCGGATTGTGTAAAAGTCGATTTGTTTCAAAGTGTAAACTTGTATTGTCCCACTCACCTCGTTTCCGATAGTCGTTGAAGTATAAGAATCACTGAGCACCGAAGTTAATTTCTTGTTTAAGTTTTTATTTTTAATTGTTTTGTTTATTCGAGGTATTTTAATGAATGAATTGTTTGATTAGTTTGTTTGAGGCACGTGAGCGTACGTGCAGTGTCGGGATGGGCGCGCGACTGGGCGGGCGGCGACGGGCGGTTGGCGCTCGGCTCGGGCGGATCTGTTCACTAAAATAGCCCCACACCTGCGGCACCACAGACTGCGACCTCTCTAACTGATGCCGCCTCAAATAATCATATTGTCGGTTACCGCTCTACCTGCGCACAGGTTAATTGGATACTTTATCTTTCTGCTCCACATTAAAGTTAATATAAATAGATTGCTCATTATTTTATTTTACACGTTGGAATTATATTGACTTTGAAGTTGGTAACATTTTAATATTTAAGTAGGTATTCATGACAATACAAGCGCGGTAGGTTGGTCAATACATGAAACGATTCTGTGCAATGTTAATATGACCGCGAGTTATACGCGAATGTTACTATGAAATTCTAGTAAGAATAGACAAGCCGGCAAAATATTAAAAATGTTTAATAATATGTATTCATACCGTATATTTATTTTAACAATTACTGATTGCATCGTTCGAAATGACCAACCAGCACACATATATTTACTTACACATTTATTATAATCATAGTATGTTAAGTGTACAAAGTTTGATTCTAATCTCTTGACACATTACGATAAATTATACCTACCAAAAACACTTTAGAAATAGAGGATATACACTCAGTATTAATTAATGTTCTTCTCTATGATAGATAGGTAGTAGTGGATGTACTCACAAAATACCCCAAACAATTGAGGGCCGATTTAATAAAGAACTTAAATTATTTTGAATATGTTTATTTTTATTATTTTATTTTATTACGACTGAACCGTAGATTAAAAATAATATCTTACATTAGTACCTACAGCAAACAACAACGCCATAGGCAGCCCTCTTATTTTACAGGATACAACAGAAGTCATATATTACGTACCGTAATACTATGTACATAATTTATCTCGTCTAACCGTACTACCCCCAGGAGCTATCCGGTTTTGCTCTATGGAGAAAAAACAATATTTAGGTATCAGCGTTTTTATTTTACCAAAAACTAGACTACCCCAACCAAAAAACATTGTTTCATTAATCCACCAATATTAATTGCCGCGACTGTCAAATATAATAAAAAAAAAGTTATTTCCATTTCCTGAAAATCAGGCGAAAAATACATCAGCAATAAAACTAAAAATTATGAATTATGTTCATTGTAGCATATACAGTGTGTAAGTCTCATACTGGCGAATCTCTTAACGGATTGTATAATAGGACATAAGAAATATATTTAGATAAATTTTGCTTAGAAGTGCAATTAAAATTTTATCCATATAAAAAAATTGTCCCGTAATGTAATGCAACACACTCGAGTTAAACACTCGTTGACAGTTAGTTTCAAAAGCTTATATCGCGTAATGTTCGCAGTACATTACTACTCAGAAATTTTACAAAAAATAATTACATGTGTATAATAAGCACAATTAAAGAAAAACCTTTTTCACTTCTCATGCTCTAAAAGTGTGTCATATTATGCTTGCCAAGGCGGACTAAAGTAATTCATTTAGCCTCTTGGGAAAATATGTATACATATTTATGATATACAAAACATTTTAAATTGACCAACCAGAACACTTCATCGTATTAAATCCACCAATCACAACAGATATCGAAGTTAATCGCAACTCTAGATTCTTTTTTGGTGCGAATACTGTTTAAAAATGTGAAATCATTAAAAAAACTTTGTATAAAGTATCAACCAATCAGACAATACCACAATATTAAAATCGACCAATGAGGAAACGCAATCAAATTGTCAAAGCATTAGGTGCTTTTTGGTTCCTACTTCACAAGCATTAAAAAAAAGTTTAAATCGTTGGCAAACTCTTTGAAGCCCCGATTATACTTTGTCTATGGCATTTATTCACAGCGTATATATCCTATGTGTATCAAAGCAGTGAAAAAAATACAAAGACTGCCAAATTAAACATTCTTGACTTAGAATTCATTGCGGGTGAATAAAATTGTATTTGTTAATTGTTGAAATGTTATTTTATCTTATTTTCTCGCAATCGAAGTGAAAACTAGTATGCATAACTTGGGTCTATACGCCATATTACCCCTCGAACAATTTTCCCTCACTTCGTTCGGGAAAATAACCATCTCGTCCTACTATGGCCTACTTTAGCCCCTTGTCAAACAATCTACTATTGGTTTTTGATTATACTGGTAAATCCTATGTCTGGTTTAATTCTTCGCCCGTATTAGACTTCCACACAGTATTAAAGTAACTTAATAATATACCGTTACTTCATATTACACATGTGGGCTGATTCGTATTAGAATTCAGAAAATAGATTCGTATAAATATAATAATCGCTATAAAATTACTGCTACCTTAATTGCTAAAAAAAACCTGTATTTGGGCGTATTCTTTTTTTAACTGTCTTCCGGAACTGGAATTCGGTGGATCTAAAAATATAGGTCCTTAAAATAGCTTTTCAATGTGACATAAAAAAATTAACGAGATACCTACCCATTTTTTTTTTCAAAAATATTGGATAGGTCCTGGGCTATATCGTGTAAGTGAAATAAACACTTAAAAATGTAAGATTTCCCGATCCAACATGATTAAGAAAATACTAATTTAAATTGTATGTTTATTGGACATATCACATTTTAAGTTTCGCTTGTTAATATAGGTATACCTGTATGCCCTAAAACGCACTTAAATTACCTAAAAAACAATTTTATAAATCTCACTCATTGTGTTATTCCTGTTACAAAAGATCACCTATCCGCTTTTCTCGCAAACTTTTTTATTATGAGTGAGGAAAGCTATAAAATGCAAACGAGAGTTATTATAATTTTATTGCCGCTCTAGCCCATAAACGCCGGTAACGGTATCACTTTATAGGTACTGGATTTCTACATTGACTGATTTTACTGATTTTGGGCAAGTCAAGTAGTAAGAAGGATTAGGTTTATCTGAAACATATTGGTGAAGCCGAACGAGGTTATTCTTAATTGTGATTGACAAAAGGGAAGATACTAGTAGTATCTCGTATAAATGTAAACAGGTCTAAATACATCAATATACCATTAAGTCATCATCTTCCTCGCGTTGTCCTGGCATTTGCTACGGCTCATGGGAGCATGGGGTTCGCTTGGCAATTAATACCAGGATTTGGCGTAAGCACTAGTTTTACGAAAGCGACTGCCATCTGAACTTCCAACGCAGAGGGTAAACTAGGCCTCATTGGTTTCCTCAAGATGTTTTCGTTCACCAAAAAGTGACTGGTAAATATCAAAATGAATTTTATTACTGAAGACAATATTATTTCAGTAGGTACAAAAAAAAACATAAAATTTTGCCAAGATGAGATCATATGACTCACACAATCAAAATGTTATCAGATCTCGTGTAGAGGCAGGCTTTTGACTCTACAAGGCCGAACTTTACAAACTCTACACCTTAGACAAAATATGTCAGATCAGAAAGAAACAGATTTTTTATAGGATTTCAATAGTCTGCGAATTTCTGAGCGTATTAAGCGATAATAACTGTAGCGGAAGTTTTTACGCGATTACGAGTAGACAACTATCTGGAGATTCCAAACCCTTCGTTTGCCTGTCATCATAAGGTTTCCTGTTGTCTTTCAAAAATCGCCCTAGACTAGACACGCTGCCAGTAGGATCACCTGAAATATGATATCACTTACCAGGGTCGTCGTCGGTGAGTGTGGACAAGGGCCGCAGGTGCTCGAGGGAGTCAGCCCGCGCGAGCGCGTCGGGCGCGGCGCGCAGCAGGGCCGCCGGCGTCGGCGCCGGCGCCGCGCCACCGCCGCCTTCGCTGCGCGCGAACACCAGCTCCACCGCGCCGTCCGACGGGAACGACGGGTCTGTTCAACAAAAAAATACATTAGGAATACTGATTACATATGAAATTAGTGGAAATGAGAATTATTATATTTCTTATATTAACGATTTAACACTAACAGGCAGGCTGTCCATGTCAATTGTACAGGATGTTGTATACTCGCACATATTTATATGGTACATAAATCTGAAGCGGTGTTAACACACAATTACAAAATCAAATGGTGATGGGCTCCAAGTGTCAACGGTTATACCTATAAAGCAATAACAATAACATTACAACAATAAGTAGTACAATAAGAAACTGAATGGCTTAGAGCCTACAACATTTAACTTTTAGTATAATAAAACTACGAGTGTATACTATTGCTATTGCAACTATTTCGACCTTGAAGTTACAATGACATTCAACAACTTAGGGAATATTAGGCAAAACTCTTTGTAGGGGGCTCCACTAGTACAAGCATATTATGTCATAACTAAGTATATTAATAATTCCGTCGAGCGGTACACTAGACCTCAAAAGAATTATATGCACACAAATGAAAGAGCGTAAAAATAAGTAGTTTTTAATCGAGGTCATAAATCGGAAAAAATGTATTGTATTTATGCGTTTAAAAGCGATAATTTAATGACAAATTCAGTCTGCACGTGCTCGTGCTGCGGTCTGGCAGCAGAACATTGCAGTAATCTTCTCTATTAACACCCAATATTATTACAAGCTAGAAGGCCAAATATTTAGTACGAAACCGCAAAATTAGTTCCCATAGAGCTTTATAAAATAATAGCGTAAATTACGTCAATAGCTTCTAGATGGCGCTATCAGCTATTTATATGTATCCTCGTTTACATTCGACTTTAGCTCAACGTCTCATAAGCTTCTTCAGAGCGAGAATCATAGAAATTATGGATTGACAATGATTGATGAATGACTGATTCTAGAATATTTACTACTTTACCGTCATCTATCGCGTTTACTACGAACTGAATATCTGTCTCGCTGCCAAAATAACTTAAGTGAAGTGCACAGATGGCGCTGCGCGTCACACTCGTAGTACCGCAAACAGACAAAAATCCTGTTTTTTTAAGGAAAGTGATTTTGTAGCTTAATAAGTTTGTTGATCGTAAAAACAGAGGCGCTGACACGGCGAAAATGGATATGAATTATCTCCTATCGCTCTTGCATATGCGGGCAATAAAGAGGCAAATAGACAATAGGGTGGGTCGATATTGTATGAAAAAAATTTTTTTTGTGTAAATCGTACCTGGGGGGGTCTATAAAGTTGCTATTTTTTTTAAGCTCTTATATTCAGTTAAAATAATGTTGATTCGTTATATGATTTAGCCCTCTACAGCTGTTCAAAGTTTTAAATTTTTGAAATATTCGACGTCAGTTTAGAGTATGATTATTTATATTTTACGTAGTACTAAATAATGAAAAACACATGTATTATATAAAACATAGTCTAATTATTTATAAATATGACATTTTAGTTCCAAAATAAATGCACAATGTCGAAAAAATTTTGTTGAAAAACTTGAATTTTAACTAAATTAGCAGTTGTATTGTGCCTTATTGTCAAAAGATGGCATTACAGATCTGGATTTCAGTTTGGTCCGAATAAGTCCATCCCGTGCATTTTTTGAAGCCACAGTGATCGATGCTTCCGTCACAAGTTTTATGCACCGTTCTCCCACTGCACCTGCGTGTGACAGGGAAACTTAGAAAACGACATGTCGAACTAGCGAGACGTCATCTATTATCTTCTGCAAATCCTCCTCAGACACATGGCTCATAATCGGCGGAGGTGTAACGACACTCAGCCCAGATTATCATGTCTATATAATCAGTTGCATTAAAATTGAGCTGAGGCAATTTTAAACACTCTGACAGAACCACTGACTGGCTGACGTCTTGCTTGTAAAATTTTTCTTACAGCAAGCTCTCTCACAGATTTTTCTCTCATCCGATATCATAGCCACCAGTATGTTTTCAGGGTGTGCAAAAAAGCATTCCTCTGGATTACTGGATCAATAATAGACCTCACATTGTTATCGAAGGATCTAGTTAAACGTATTAAATTAAATACGTGGTGGGCTCCATAAATACACGACGATTTTTTCTTTATTTCAAACCAGACCGGTGCGTACACTTTGACAATGTATTCTGTTAGAATTTTCAATTTATTCGACGGTTTCTGACATCCGATATAGTATCGTAATATACGATTTGCTGTGGTAAGCCAACGAGAATGAGCCATCTTTCCAGGTTGTCTATTTGCGAGTTCTGCACTACAAATACTTTTGGTCCGTACTTAAAGATTTTAGGACATTTTGGTCTATATCAGTAATACCACTATTAATAGCTGCGTACTTTTTTACACGCAGTTTATCACAGGTTTCTAGAGCTTTTCCTATGGGCCCCGAGTACTCTTTAGGTCCACTTGTGCCTCCATCCAGCTGACAAAATAAGTGTCGTAAAGGTACTCATTCGCATGGAGTTGGCATACAAGCCACTGTAATGGTTTTTGCAACTTCAACTCAGTTAATCTAATAACTCCTGCTTTCCACCCAGTATTCGTGGCAGTCCCATCACAACCTAAACATTTTAATTCATTTAAGTCGATTTTGTGGCTTTGACAGTATTCAACGATTGAATTGCAAATTTCTTTGCCAGTTCCTGTTCGTGGTGTCGTGTGTCCTAAATATACGGAGCCTAGTTCATTTATAATATAAGCGATATATGTTCTTCTTCACAGTGAAGTCTACGATAAGGCGACCATTCAATTTTCGATAAGCAAGGGTTTTGTCCTTCCTGCCGTCAAAATAAATCGCTTCCAATTGATCATGCGACTCATATTCTCCTGCAAGTTACATCTTTCGTTATTTCGAGCCCGCCATAGTTTGTTTTTATCCACTACTAAGTTTTTGTCGTCGTGAGATATAAGTCCTACGTCTTGCAGCACAGCAGTTGCGATTGCAGCTCCGGATCGATTTGAAATTCCGTACCGATCACACGTCTTCGCCAGTTCTGGCAATCTTAGGGTGTTATAAAGTGTATCAGTCATCGGCAGTGATATTACAGGTGGAGTAATCATGATGCCATTCGAAACCGTATTTGAAGCAACCGAAGTACGTGCTATTTTTCGGTTAGGAGCTTAAACCTGGTTGAGAGTTATAAAATCCATCATACGGTTCTGCAACTTTTGCTGTCTTTCAATTTTGAGCAATTTTTGAGTCTGAATTTTGTCTACACCAGCTATAATCATTTGTCTGTGAGAGCGTTGATCTAGTAGAAATTTTTGTTTCGATGACTGGTACTTTATTTTGTTTAGCTTCAGGAACAATAATCGGTACTCAGTACAATCGTGCACTTACAGCTGCAATGTCGAAAAGTTGCGTTAAACAGCCGTTCTTAAAGCTCGTTAACTTATCCCTGTAGTTGTCGTTTATTTTACTTCTAGGGTACCGTATGATCTTTAAGTATTCGTCGTAATACTTTTTTAACAACTCTTTTATTCTCTTGGGACTTACAGTAGGAATAGAAGCGGAAGCCCAGATCTTCTCGATGTCGCAGCTCACACAAGCAAAAACATGGTTTATTGACGGTTGTTTTCCGGAATTAAGATCTTGCAAACGATGTCTTACGATAAGTATATACTTAATAGTGTCTGATATCGTCGGTAACAATCTCACATTAAGATCTGAAGGTGGTCCAAACAAAGGGCAAGTAACTTCACTTCGTGTTTTGACGGTAGATTGATTAGCACTCATATTTATGAACAAAACTTGAATAAAGTTGACTTATTATGTAGTTTACTAAATGTTCAATACGATTTTCACTTGGTTTTATTATTTTTTACTTAAAAACTATCAATAAGTTATGACAACAACTACTTGACAATATTTAAGCCATGGTAGAGGGCTGTTAGGGCTAAAAGTTATATCGGTTTTTTTTTTAAATTATTTTTCTGATGCTAAACAGACCAAAACGCAACTTTTGAAACGTACCCAGCATTAAAAATATTATTTTTACAAAATCGACCCACCCTAATAGACAAGCGAACGACCAAAGTGGTTAGCGGTAGGTCCTCTATTCTTGAAGATAAGATATTTTGGACCCGGGTATGTCCTTAAACTACGTTCAACAATGAGAGGTAGAGCACAGCGATGACCATCACGCTTGAATCTGGGGCAGCCCAACTGGGGAAGTACCTCCTCCTTACAGAAGACCACAGCCATAATAGCGCTGCCACCTTTCAGGTATGTAGTATTGTGTTCCTGATGGTGAGTAAGGTTCCCAGAGCTCCAACCCCCCTTAAAGGCCGGCAACGCGCTTGTGACTCCCCTGGTGTTGCGGGTGCCCATGGGCGACGGCAATTGCTTACCACCAGGCAATCCGTCTGCTCGTTTGCCGCCTATGTCATAAAAAAAAAGATGAATTATGTTAGATGAATGAGTTACCGTGCGCGGCGTGGTCTAACTGCTGCTTGGTGAAGGAGAGCGTGTGGTCGGCGACGGCGCACGTGTGGAATTGGCACGCGAACACGAGCCGCCGCTGCTGCGCGTGCGCCGGGCGCCGGTACGCCCGCACCAGCACGTCGCCGCGGAGCGCCAGGCGCCCCACGCCCACGGTCCAGCCTCCACCGCTCACCATGTATAAGCCTGAACCAAATAGTGCTTATAAATGTGCTGTACAACATCGATAGCCATTATTACTTATAAGTGCTAGAGTGCAAGTTATGAGGACAAACAAGGGTTAATGCTGTAAGAGAAGTCAGATTGAATTATCGGTCTTTTCTTTTCGGCTACAGTCCGAGTCCATTAGAGATGGGACGCTACCGGTAAGTTACCAAAGTTGTTCTCAAATGGTAACATTCTTCATACTAAAATTGGTAACTAACCGGTAGCGTCCCATCTCTAGGGTCGATACAGACGGTCTGCATACTAGCACTGCACAGCTTCTATACAAACAGTTGAGTCGGAGTTCCATTGTCTCAGCCCTTAATATAATTAGAATACAAGTTAGGGAATAGTAAATAAATTCATGCAGAAACATTTTTTTATTATATATTCTGAGTACAAGGATGTCATGCCAGTTTTTATGTAGAATTCCAAGTCAGATTTGTGCCTTAATGAAAACCTTATTTACCAGATGTATAGACGCAGACGAAGTTCTCGTAGATCTTCAGGAAGGCGATGGTGGGCTCGGCGGCGGGCGCCAGCGCCCCGGCCACGCTAACGTGCGTGAGCAGCAGCGGCGCGGCGTTCACGCGGATCTGCCCCGCCAGCAGCCCCGCGAAGGTGTCGATGTACCTGCGACAATGCAAAACTTTCATTACCTAGAGATAAAGAAAGAATGAAAATATCTAACAGCCTCAATAAGACACCGGCTCGCAACTCCTGGATACCTACATATACACCGCTGTGCTTACGGGGCTACCAAGTCCACACCCGTTTGCTGCTGTTTTTTTTTACTTATACCTATATCATTGCGTCTCTTGCCTAGCACATATCTACCGTAAACGTCTGAACACTTTAACAGCATCGGAATAATATTGAGAATCCACCGATATTCATAAGTTACTCCATAAAATTTTATTACCACATAATCTTCTATTAATCAAAAACTTACTTCCAAGTTAGTTCACAAAAAATATCGTTCACTGTTGTGGGGAGAAGTACTACTTTGCTAATATTTGATTTTAACAGTATTGGTTATCCAGCGGCAGTTCGGAACATGTACGCCGCTACCAGCACCCTTGACTCTCTAGGTTTCCGCTGTACGTATTATTAGCTGGTACTGTAGGTTCTCATTACTTTTGTTGTCGTCGCGGTAGCACCGTAAGGCGAAACGGTCCAGCACATGCTCGGGCGAGCCGTGGATCGCAGAGTAGTACATGTCCGCCGTTACCAACACAACACCCTCATCGCTCCTGGTGACTACAGTACATGTTATTGGCCGATACATCTAGTTCTCGTACCTCTTGTTGGACGGCAGATGGAACACGGGCACGCGGTCGTCGAGGTAGCGCCGCATGGCGTACCGGTCCAGCGCGTGCTCGGGCGCACCGCAGATCGCAGAGTAGTGCATGTACGCCGCTACCAACACTCCTAGTCGCTCTCGGTTTCCCCTGAAAGTATATAAGACATAAGTTGCAATCAGTTAAATAAGTGAACTAAATTGTGATGCATTGTTTCAAAGTTTTTAGGATTTCGTACCCGAAGGAGACAGTATTATCAGAATCGTATGTTAATGCATTGTTGTATTATCATTATCATCCAATCGCAGTCTGCTTGCCTGCATAACAGGAATACAGATGAAATTAATTAAAGATATGACGGGCAGACAAATTAAGTACGGAACTCTTAGAATCCAAGAATGGCTCGAGGCTGCCCATTTCATATGAAACACATTTTTAAATATGAATAAAGTATTAAGTTAAAAGGTACGCCATTTGAATAACCTACCTTTGTTAAATATAAGATACAAGTAACTAGACAAATAATTACCAGGCGAGTAGCACGGCAACGTTCCTCGGGTGCGCGGCCAGCCAGCTCTCGATGTGCTTGCAGGCGGCGCACAGTCGCTCGAGCGGCGGCGCGAGCGCACCGGGCCAGCCCAGCGCCCGCGCACGTCCGAATGCTGCGCGCGCATCTCGCCCCGCGCCGCTACCATCGTTACAGCTCACTTCGAACACCTGGAATGTGTAACGATTTGATCAAAAACGTTGTTTATACGAATTACTTATAAATACATACGAATAGTATTCTTGGTGAATCTTCTTTTTTAACTGACTTCAAAAAAAGGAGGAGGTTATCAATTCGGTTGGCATGTTGTTTTTTTTTTGTATAATAAAGTAAACCAACATGTAACACCACTCGAATTGTCTACTTAAAAACCCAAACTGTACATTTGCATCTTTGATTTACTTATGATTTTGTTCCCTTAGAGCAGAGAAAATTGTGAAGAGTATTGAGAGCAACCAAAAACTTAGCTGACCTAGCGCGAAAAACTGCTATTTATTTTCAGGTTTTCCAAAATACCTTTGGTTAATTATACTAGACACGCGTATGATATATTTATGTACTTATTGTGTAATACAAAATTAAAAGCTGTGGAATAAATGCGATTTCACTTGATGGCACAGGGTGCTATTATAACCGTTTGTAAGCGAGTCCACTCTCCCTCTCCAGCTTCTGCGAAATAGCGGAGCCGTATGCACTGAAATACAAAGTAGAACAAAAAGAAAAACACACACTAACCATGAAATGTTCGCCGTGCTTGTTAGCGAGCATGTGCGCCGCCTGTGCCTCGGAGTGCGCGTCGCGGCCGGGCAGGTGCAGCGCCAGCATGCGTTCGGCCACGTAGCACAAGTCCAGCCTCCCCGCTCCGCTGACGGGGAAGCTCGCGGACCGGGCCCCAGTCTGAAGAGAGAAAGATGCAACTAATGTTTTCATGCCCAGTATTTACCACTATTTACTTAAGAGCGTATATATATGAAAAAAGGAAACTAAAAAGTATCTAAGTACCTATAGGTACTTAAAGTTGAGTAACTTATGTTTTTAACGGTATAACACTTGTTTATAAAATGTGTTTTCTAACTAAAGCTCGATTTTAGGTAATACTGCGTAGTTCATAAATACCTAGTTAGTGTTGATGTGAAATTGATTTACCATAAAAATTTCTAAAGATTTAAGTAACGTTTGCTTAAACTTTAATAGTTGATATACATATAGAAAAATACATTAGGTAAAACATAAAGTTTCTTTATAATAGTTTGTTACAAGTAGGTATATGTAGATAAAAAAAATAATAAGAGAACCTCATCACCTCTCCACGAATTTATTCAGTAAATTTGGCAACTCAACATTACTGCAACTTAATTTGCCTTTTAAACTCTACGAAATCCGTCGCAGACCTAGATCTTATCCCCGAGATTACGGCGGTTTATTACGCGGCCTTGAACCCTATAGTCTCCGGGGCGTGGAAATGAGGTAGGATCAGCTGCCAGGGTACCTACTCGCGTATACCGTAAAACGGGGCGACTTCAGGTGATTTTGGGGCAACATTGATAGTTTTGAAATGGCCATATGAGCTACAAGATATAAACTTTCCAATATCTCTTTTTTTAAACTGCTCGTATAATATTTGTATACTCTTTCGTATTGCTAGAGTTTGGTAAAATCAGTATGTTAGCGAATGATTTATTAAAGTCACCTGTATTTCAAGTTCCCGGTGTACTACCTAGCTACCTAAGAAACTTGCCCTCAGTTTAGCTGCAATTTCCCGCAGATATATTATTACATCAAGTTTAAATCTTTTTAATTGGCTGAAAAACCTAATTGGATCTTCTTATCAGTATGTAGTAGTCTTCTTATTAGTTCCAAGAAATGGTATTCAAGGAGTTATCAGTCATTATTATGTTCTCTATATTTATAAACACGGAGGCCTGATGATAACATTTCATTTCAACTGAGAGGTTTTTTGGGACATCATAATTAAGTTATTTTGTTTAAAAAAAACTTTATGTAAATCCAATATGTAAAAATATATTAAATTGGTATTAACTGGTTGTAAACAATGCAATTACTAGAAACTATTTGTTTGGAGGAGTGAAAATAAGTAGGTATAAAATAAAATTGATTAATTTTCCAGTTCGCTGTCCGGCTGACTAGAATAGTACCACTCCGTTTCCTCCCACGGTGTCTTAAGAAGCGACAAAGGGAAAAAACCGAATCCAAATCAAATCTTAGGTTGTACAACTTATATTTTTTCAGACAGACAGTTTACGCTGAATTTTATAATGACCAATGAATCAATAGAAATATGCAATGTATTTATACGTTTTTAAGTAACAATAATAGATATCTATTTTAATCGCTTCATACCTACTCAATTTAGTAGCGTTGACAGCTTTCATCTAAACATGTTAATTTCCATGTTCTCGTCAACCTGTCTGCGCGCAGCGGGTCTTGACAATTACGTCTATTACAACTATTACACAACCAATTATATTGGCTCTATAATTATAAAAAGCCATTTAGCCACAAGTGAATGAGTTTTATAAATACATTGTTGGAGCTGAACTTACTTTTATAAATCTTCATTCAATTGAGATGAAGCATTGTTAATACTCAAGGTCCAAGAGCACAATGCAGTGAAACGTATTGGAACAAATATGCCAAATAGTGACACGGAAAATCTTGTATTACCATATTAATATCTAGTTAGAGTATATTTTAAAGGTCGTAGGCGCGAGATTAACTCTGAGAAAGCGACACAGGCGGTGCGTAGGTGCAGTGCTGTTGTTCAAATTATTTACCTAGTTACTACGTTAGGAGAGTCACACAATTGGAGAAACCAGTAGATAAATGCTTTTCGATTACGTATTATTGTATAAAGTCAGTATCTCTGTTACACTGGTTTGTTAGATAATATAACTCGCCGACGCACGCTAAGTAAGAAATGGGAAAATGGATAGCACGCGAAGTTGAACCTCGGACTCAAGCCTCGACGCTAATCGGATTAGCGTAGTCATACGTTCAGCTCTGGTTATGTTCGACGTAAATTGAACCCATTAGAGCATAAAGACATTCATTTAAACTGTCACCCAACTAAATAGCTGCTACGAGATAATAGCACACTACCGACCTGTGTGTGTAGTGTAACCACAATATTTTTATCTCTCTTTTTCCTGAGATGTCGCGAGTAATGACGCGCATTTGGGTTTATAATTGCTCGACGAAGTCGCGCGTTCAAAAATGATTTAGGTTGTCTTAATTAATTACTTTGAGCCATATTATATGGCACGCACGTGTTTTCAAATCAGTTCTCAAATGTATCTTCAACCTGAGTTTTGTAGGGTTCCATACCACATAAGGAGAAAAAAAGTTAAGGGACCCTTAATAGGATTACTTGGTTCTCCGTGTCTGTCTAGATGCGATTAAAGCCTGTGGCCGTTTAGGTATGCTACAAAATAAGTATATTTGTACTGTTGTGGAAGTAAATTACTATTCTTCCTTTTGTTAAAAAATAGATATAGGTTATCCGGCCAAATGTATCTAAGAATATTATTGTTATCGCCATAAAATATCCTGCCACTTATAAATAATTTAATCATAGTTTTAGATAATGGTCAGTTTATAAATAAAAATATATGTAGGTACTTAGTAATTTAATTGTACTCACTTGATCCCTCCCAAATAATGCACCGGCGGGAGTGGCAGGAGCACTGACGGCTCGTGTCTGAAACAAGAGATAATTCCAATTTAAGAACACTTTACACAATTAAAAGAAATAGCACACCTAGAGCAAATCCTTGATTAAGTTCTCCAGCAAGGTCGCAGCTGCTGTCATTATAAAGAAATCAAAAGAAGTAATATAATTCTTGAACATTTTTTGCCGCCACCCGCCGGCTTTGATCAGATAGATGTATAGCATTACACAAAGAGAATAGCGCGCATTGAAGGGTAACGACATGTAACATTCGGTTATGGTGAGAAAATATAAGAATTTGATTACATTACGATGGATATCTCCAAAATTTACTACCTTACGTATACGTCACACTAGCTTTAATGCGCTTCTTCATTATCCGTCATACAATACAAATATATTTTTCCTGTACTTAAATGATTATTTCAAGGACACAAAACTTAGTCGGTTTATAATAACCTTGATAAATAACACATACATTTTTATAGATTACGTGAATAACCAATAAATATCCTAAGATTCCTCCAAAGTTTCGCAAATGATATACCTTGATGTTAGCAGAACTTTTCCATTTAAGTCCTTCCAAAGCTAGGCTTGCACGAGCGTACACTTAATGAGAGTTATGAGTTAGATACAGTCATATCATATTTCTCAGAGCTATCTCATTAGTCTCATTATAGTGGAAAAGTATATCATACTGTAAGTTATAATAATTACAATATTACGAGTACTTAACTATTTACTACAGTAAATGTAAAAAAATCACTCCCCAATTTACGTATAGGGGGACGGGGGTACCCTAATTTTTTTTTTTTCACTTGTAATTTTACCACTTTGTCGGCGTGATTGATACATTAGTATCAAATTTCAGCTTTCTAGTGCTAACGGTAACTGAGATTATCCGCGGACGGACGGACGGACGGACAGACATGGCGAAACTATAAGGGTTCCTAGTTGAATATGGAACCCTAAGGCCCTTGAGGCATTGTACCAAGGATGCTGGCGGCATTTCCTGGTTGTATCGCAATGTTGATACGTTGTGCAAGGATGCCTTCAGCTTAACTATAAGTACCTATTTATTTTGTATAAGGCGAATTTATTTTAAAAACAAGGTTGCTAAATTAATACAGAGGGCGTCGATGCCTATCGCGATCGGATGGACGATGGAGGCAGCCCTATAAAGCTGATAAATGAGTATAGGAAAGGTGTGGCTTAAGTGATTACTGCAGTTTAAGGTCGGGTTATAGCCCCTCAGCTGGAAGTTTCATTAAGCTCCATTGTTATTACTTATTAAATACCTAACGGCAACGCTCTGCGGATCGCTGCAGGAGAAGTGACCTGGCCAAGTAATTAACTATTTAATTAAAATATTATAGATACTGATTTCTATGAACGCAATGCGAAACTGATCCGGTTATTTAAGTAAAATAACATATATGTTACATTTAACTTGAAATAAAAACAGTTCTTTTCGCTTACTATTGGATTGGGTAAGCCATAAGGGTTTATAATACCCGCTAAATACAACATTCCAGCAACATAAATAGGTACATAACACATTATTTTAGTGTAGGTGTAAAATGCATATAGAAAATTATGTAAGTATCTAATTATTTTCATTTCTAACATCTATTGTAGCTTTGAGACCTGTTAGATACAAGTAGATTATAAGCGTAGGAGTCATAAACGTTATGTTTCAAAGTGTTATTTTAACAACCAGCACAAGGCGTTAGTTATATCGTGTTTTTATTCAAACCATTGAGCGGCCAGTGTGTAGGTCGGTTCATATTTTGGGTGTAAAGTTTACGACCCATAAATACACACCGTGGGCTTCCTCCTCGGGGCAGTGGCGACGCTTCGGGAGCGGGAACGCGCCACATAGGCCTTTGTGTAGCTACGCTGGAGGTGGAACACGGCTCGCCACAGGGCGAACGCTAGCCGGTGCAGCGCGCGCGCAGCATCCGCGCCGCTCGCGGTCGGTTCCGCACATCGCAAGCGGCGCATTCTACCTATTTTTAATATCTTCCATTCTCTCACTTACTTGTATTTAAACACTTCATAACTACTATATAACCAGATATATTGCAAAAAAAGTATATCCATATATATATCCATTGTTTATGAATCATCAAAACAAAGAAATCCACGAACTATTGAAATTCATTACAATTTACAACTTCCTTCGAAACAAAACCCCACTTCCTTGGAGTAACATAAGGGTTATTATTTCGAGAGGTTCAATTGTGTTCAGACTCAAATTTTCAATTATAAAATTAGAAATATATCGTTTATTGTTTTTAGGTTGCTTAGGATATTATCACTGAAACTTGTGGTAAATACATTTTATTCTATTTTATCTTTTTTTCCACAATAACTTAAATTTTCTGCACATAAGTCAGTTACGTGGTCAGGTTCGGATTATCCCTGACTACTTTGTAGTATTGTAAAAAATACAAGGTATAGAAATACTTGCTGTTTAAAACATGGATTGAATGTTCATAGTATGATATACCATGCATGCAAACATAAAAAAATTAGGACATTGATAAGACTATTTTTTTCTACATTTCCCGTTGTTTCAAAATACACCATCATTTTCGTTGCCACACTTATTAAGTAATATTTTAAACAAAAAAAGAGGACAAACCTCCTGTTAATCATTTTTTAACTATAAGCAACTTTGAAAATAAGACTGCATCAATATGACGTATAATGTTTATCGCAAGCCATAATTATTTATCTATAATTAATGTAATAAAGGTTCAAGTTGGATTTGCGTCAAAGATCGAGCGTCATTTTCGTTACGGTTGCGACTTGGTGAGTATTGGGTAAATAAATATTATGTTTTACTGGAGCTGTGTCATTTGCAGTTAAGATATTCCATATTGATTTCATTTGCTTCAAACCTATAGGATATTTACTGCAGAGTCGCGAAAGTAAGAACTTTTCAATTTCGTGGTCATCATTTTCGTGGTGCTATGGGCCACGAAACTGATTAAAAGACCACGAAAAAGATGATTTTCCTTACAAGTAGAAAAAATACAGAACACTTTTTATAGAATTTTCTGCTTTTTACAATGTAATCGTTTATGCCGTTATGCCGTCTTTACGAGACGTTACAATGGAAAACATAAAATATTAAATAAAAATCTTCTAATCTTCTTTTTTACTTACATGACAATAATAAATACAGTTTTGCTGATAAAGTAAGTTTTCACACTTCTTATCATTAGTAACTGTTTGGGATCATCTGCAACGTGACGTTAAATTGATGTAATCGGCATGAAAAGTACCGGACCGTTTAATAATTATATATCGATGTTTCCGATATTGTTACTTTTATTCCTGCACTGATATATATATTATTATATTCCCGTGCAGGTCTACGGTAGACCCCAACGAAATTTTGTTACAACGAAACAACACAACAAAATGTTCCTCTAAATGACGTAGTTTTTTTAATATTTAGATATATACATTTCACACAATGTACGTGTGAAATAATTCTTTAAGATAGAGAGGTATTGAAAGCTGTTTGTTTATGAGTTGAAATTATTAATCTTACTTTAATCAAATTATTTTCTAGATAGTATTTAAAAGGTTACAAAAATGACAATTTGAAGTCGTCATTTTCGTGGTCAAGTTTAATTTTTTTTTATATATAGATATCGAGTGTCTATTTCTGTTGATACCTGATTAATTAAATAATACTTATTCGTTTTCTCATTATCATCGGATTTTCATTCAAATAGTACAATTATAACATTTAAAAATAAACAAAATGTTCTTTTTCGTGGTCATGGTGCTCATTTTCGTTACCGTTAAAATTTGAATTTTGCTTTTTTTAACCAAAATAAACTTTATCGATCTCTGATAATATAAAGTATGTTATCGGTATATACCCTTATGTTCAAAATAAAACAGACCACATCAAAATGTGTGTTTTTATTTCTGTAACATTTATCTTACACCTCAAATAATGACCCATAAACAAAACAAGCTCTTTAGCTGAAACCGCAGGAACGTACTGTGTGTGGGAACTAGATTATTGCTAAAGCAAGAAGGTATTAAGTTTACATATAATGTTAAGGATGTTACAGCCTTTTCCATTTAGTAGGTAGTATGAGAGCCGGCCAACACCCGGGGGCGTGCGCCCCTGCACTGCGACACCCACGTGCACATTAACTATTACGCCGACTGCATCACTTCAGTACTTCCTGACTCTTCCCGTATTACAAATTGAATGTCTCCTACAAATATGTCACTCTTATTTGCTAATGGCAATTGTGTGACTTAAAGAGAACATGCTGTACTAAGTATGCTTTATTATATTATGCGATTAAGTAATGAAAATTTATTTGAATACTAAAGCGAAAGGACATCTAAGTAACATATTATTGCCGGTTGTTGATTAGGTCCATATTTGACTGAATATTACGAGTACTTGAACACGATAAATATGTTGAATACAGCTGTTCCTGAAATTCAGGAACTTCAAACGAATTTCCCCTAGACTCTTAACACCACGCTTTACTAATAGGGTGTAAACAGTGACACGTACAACGTATAACCCTGACCTTCCTCCACGCACGAGGGGTGAACGACCTCGGGGGTGCGCCTCGTCTAAATAAAAGATCGTCACATGTCGGAGAATGGTCACAGTCTGCAGCCGAGACGTCCAATCTCCAATTCATAACTGATTCAGCGGTGTAAGCCCAGCGATCACTAGCTTTTATTTTGGTAAGTTTTGATGTATTTAGGAGTTGAAGATCGGTTTGAATCGTGACTTTAATAACGATATTCATATCAAGACTACGAAAGTAACTAAAATGCTTATATGACGTACTGGATACCTCATTACACTGTCTTCATCTTATCTAGGTAGTGTCAATAATGAAACCAGCCTCACATTTTAAGCGCCTGTCTGTCTGAGGCGAAAACTACATAGTTTAGATAGTAGGTACTGGTAATGGTAAAGTATCAAACTAAATTAAGAAAGTCATTAGCTAAGGAATCGTGTATGCACGTGAAAAATTGTGTAATGTAATTTGACGCTTATATGTACATGTATAAAGATAAAAAAGTAAATTGTACGTATAATTAATATCTTGCATATAGCCAGTCGATGAGAGTGGGAGGGATTTTTACTAGAACATCAAGTGTCAGATATTCGTAAGTATAATAATACAAAATCACGGTGAATACACTAATGTTTGTTATCTTGATAATATAATTCCCGTAAATATTACAGATACGTCAGAGAAAATCCCACTCGGTTCAAATAACGATTTAACTAACACGATGAAGTTAATTAGATACCAATTCAAGAAATAATATTTTACTGAATTACTGAAATTACACATGTTTAAGTAATTGAGATATTGTAACGTATTAAGTAATATCCCACTGTTAAATTAACTGAAGTTTGACATTCTTAACGTTTTAAAGTATTCCACTGTTGATTTTCACACTTTTTTCACTTGTCTTACGCACTGAAACTTTTTTTACAGAACTTATTACATTAAAAAAATAGTAATGACAACTTTAGC
This sequence comes from Grapholita molesta, assembly GCA_022674325.2. Lineage (NCBI taxonomy): Eukaryota > Metazoa > Arthropoda > Insecta > Lepidoptera > Tortricidae > Grapholita > Grapholita molesta. The sequence continues at coordinate 10,891,393 of CP053124.2, read as the reverse complement.
AGCGGTAGTAATTAAGAACAACGCTATTATTTTCGTCGTGCGACTACGGCGGGCAATGCGTGCGCGGAGCCGCCGCGGCGCGCCGACAGCGGACTGAGGCGTCGCCGCAGCGTCCCGGCGCTCTCGCCGCCGCGCTGGCGACGCTGCGTTGCCTAGCAACCGCATCCGACCGCGATATACCACATTTATCAAATTATCACACTGCAATCTTTGAATACAGGGTGATATTTTTACTTGATACAAAATATGTTTTTCTAACTCTATAAACAACTTGCAATGCTCCTACTCTCGAAATCAGACAATTATCTTTTACTATTTGTATTTTTTTATTTACTTTTAACTTCCCTTTCTGGATAATAACGATTTATTAGGATATTTAAATTAGTAATTTGAATGGACTGTTAATTAGTAAGTTGAATCATAGCTGTCAATAACTTTTTTTGTGATTTATGCCAGTTTGAAAAATAATTTAGTTAACTTTACATTTTAAATATTCTTTAAAAGCTGTATTGACATCATGATATCCACTACAAGTAAAAAAAAAACAGGAAGTTTAATAAAATAAAATACTAAAACTATAAATAACTAAAAACTAAACCTAAAATACCTATCTAAAATAAGAGATCCCCCCGTGGCATGGCAAAAAAAATACATAAAGAAAATGTATAAAAAATAAAATCTTAATCAGAGTTACAGCTTTCACTTGCTAGTTGATTATGGAGTTCGATAAATATAATTTGTATCATGTAAGTAATTACACCCTGTATATCACGTCCTACATAGTGCAACGCTGCACGCTGTCAACACAACACAACTTCATTATTTACTAACCGCACCCCATACCACTTGAACCTCAAATGCAACATCAATTTCATAAGTAGTAGACAATTGGAAAAAAGTCACGTTTGCATGCTTCAATAAAGTGCAAATAAAGTGTTTTTTTTTATATTGCCAATTTAGGCCCACATAACCTACCCATATAATTTGCGAAGTGTATCTATGTAGATTTTATAGAAGTGATTAGTAATAATTCATAGAAATCTTATTTAAAATGCATATGTTGAAAATGATCATAAATGATATCTTTGAAATGAGTTAGTATTTTATGAACTGCCATGAATCATAATATATATATTCTGAATATTTAGAGTCAAGTTAAACTACCTATAATTTACTTAATGTCGAATATAGTCAACAAACAAGTACGTAATTTAAAATAAACAAGTAGAAAACGGTAAATCTACAAAATCGTTTTATAATTGGCGTTTCGACAAAAGCTACCATCATCACTAAGTATACACTTTCAAGTATATCGCATGCAACTAGTTGATGCAGCCCACCGAGAAGATACATCCATGGCTATTCAAGTTTAAGTACTATCGTAACTTAATTTATAATTTGCGAACAACCTCATTGCAGAAAGTTTTTTTGTTTTATCTCAGTATTTATCATACCCAAAAAATGCAACTTACAAGTGTACAGTGTTACAAGTGTAGTGATAAGTATGTATTTTTTTACTCTTTTTGAACAGAACATGATCTCGGTTCCCACGGCACCTGAAGTACAAACATTTACCAATAAACATCGCGTTGCATAGTAAACAGAAAGACATAGTTCAGCACTGCACAAGTGCACAAGCCTCCCCACACTACGGACACTAATGGGATCTCGAAGCGACCCGTGCTTAATTAAGATAGGTTTCAAACAGGTTGGTACGTGAGCAATATTGAAATGGGCGTTTATGTACAAGTCAATAAGAACCAGCCAGTCTTTAGCGATGCTCAATTCAATTAAATTTCAATTCAATGCATATTGGTATCAGTAAAAACGACTATTAGGTTCGTACTCAACGATGTTTTCATTTTCAATATGTTTCAATAAACCATTTTCTCATCATTATGTGATAAGAATTTACAGTTATATAATTTGCTTTCATTAAAAAGTGCATAACTTCTTAAAAGCCAGAATGCATTTACTCACTCATTATTATACAATAAGTTCCGAATGTTTTAAAACATATAAGTACACGTGCAATTACTGCCCAATTTCACGCCGAAGAAATTCGATGGGAACCGTCAGTCAGTGAAAAAGTAAATAAAAAAACAAAAAGCAGTGAGCATGAAGTCAGCGCAGCTCGAACGGGATTTATTTTTATTCCCGCTTCGATCACAGATGCGCGCTTAATGCACGCCAATCGGCATTGACCGCGATACTACGTACCAATAAACTTTTAGTACTGAGCAATGCGGTACGATAAACCAAATGTATGTAGGCAACTACTCTTTGTCAAAGTTCTATGTTTCTAAATAAATTGTACATGCGAAAAAGGTATTAGTAGTATAGTTTACTCGTAATAATAATGGTAGCTGCCAAAATTCGCGAAAAAAACATTGAACGCCCCGATCCTAACTAAGAACAGATAAGTTTTTTAAATTATTGTTATTTGTCAATTCAATTAATGTTATTTTTGTTTCTACCTCAGATAAATGTATTGTTTTTATAATGACAGTCGCAGTATTGTTCAAAGTTAATATTTACTATAATAATTTAAATACCTTAATAAGCCTGAAATCATCGACAAATAAATCACAAAAAAATTGATAAAAAAAATCTTGCCTGTTTAGTTGAGAGTCGTGGGGGTCGGGGCGTTCTTGTTTATAGAGTTAGAAAACAATACTACTGTTCACGATTTAAATTTCACCCTGTATTGATTAATACGAAGTATTTATCATGAATATTTACTTGTACCTGTACCTGGGTTATGAACATTATCTATGTATCGTGGTACCACCCGATGACCACGAACGCTGCTGAAGGGTTCGAAACGTCGGGATGAAGTTTAAATTAGTATACCGATTTCATCCGTTTTAGTTGTTCTATTTCATGAGTAAATCATTATCGCGGCAAATGAAGACAATTCACAATTTTACATAAATTTAACTATACCTATATGTATATCGTCGTCGAATACCCGCAACACGAGCTTATAGTATTGAGCCTTATAGTATTGTTTGTGTAAGTCTGTCCCAAAATTACTTATATTACGCAACTGCATGCACGACATGAGGTATTACGTGTCATTGTGTCCATTCACTAGGCAGGGCGGGCGGCGCGGGCACTTCCGTAAACAAACGCCACGCGCCGCCGCGCTGCCGCCGACGCCAGACTGCGTCTCTGCTGCACCTAAACCGCGGCGCATGTGCGCGACTTAGACAGCATGATCAGCACACTTTTTTTTGCATGGCAAAATAAATTCTATAAATTTTCGGTTAATAGTCAAGTGTATTCGTGTTAGACATAGAGCGTGCTAATAATAATACCATGATCGAAAGGGATGGTCTTATGTAATCTTCCATAGATATAGCAGAGACGGCGCTATTTAATCTGTCTTTGTTATAGTCTCATATATTTTTGTTCCGCTTCAAACTGTCAAAGTTGGAGGGATAAACAAATACAATTGGAGTTGTCTTGTGTTTTCAAATTGCGGTAATTAATACAGAATAAGCTAATAGTTTTTTTATAATGAGTGGCATGTAATAAAGCCGTAAGTGGCGTATAAAGCAAAACTATAGTGATTTGTTACATTTTGGGCGTCAAAAGCAAGAATAGCTTTGTCCCTTTCTGGCGCTCGCGGATGCATGCTCCAGCCATTATTCCTCCTAGGTGTTAGATAATATTATGATCGCGCCCATTGCTCTTATGACAGCAATATAAAGTCGTAGCACCTAAGGTTAGGAGTTATTTATGAGCGTATCTGCGGATCAAATCGATACATATTTTCGCATTCCCCTGTACCAATCAACTAGAATTAATATGAATAAATATAGATAATAATTTATAATTTCTTCTGATAATAAGAGCAATTTACTAAGAGCAATAATTATATCAGAAGATAAAATCCAGTTCTTTAATTATTGATTTGCTAATAGCGTTGCTCTAATGTGAACGCGGCTTTATTTTAACAAAATAACTCATATGAATATATTGTCTTCCGGTATTGCAGCACGAGTTAACGCTGCATTTAGATGGATGCTCGGTTTATTACAGCGCTGCAGCAGGAAACCGCATGTGTTCATCTACGTACTGCATATATTTAAACCTATCTACACCTATATCTATTACTACAAGTAGATAAAACAGTGGGCATGGCGCCATGAAACAGGAATCATCATCATCATAAATTCCGTAAGCCGTTCACTGCTGAACATAGGCCTCCCTATAAGTAGTACAAAATTCCCTAATTTTTTAAATGTTTTCTTTTTTTTTATAACGCAAGAAAGTATTTATACACAGTATACTTCTAAGCCTTGGCGTTAAGCGTTTGACGAAGAAAGAAACATACGTACATATGGTAATTGGTAATGAATATCATATTTAAAACAAGATTTTTTTACCCGATTATATGGCCGAAATCTTTGCAAAAAAAATCCGAAGTTTGGTGTTAACATTATTAGTCTTAATTTTCATAACTGTACGTTTGTTATTATAATAACAATTCGAACTTAGGTATCTATTAAATACCAAAAGTACGCGTAAGTTTTCTTTATTCATATTTTTTCCGATTATCGTACCCGAAACATCCTTCTTTATTCATCCCGTTGCGTTGAAAAAGACAAGGACTGGATTTAGCCGTTGCCAGCTTGTAAAGCGCCTCGCGATCCGCGATCTACTTCCAGTAACCCCCGCTTGACCTACACCGCTTACGATATTTGCTTCGCCAACACGCTTCCTATTCACCAAAGTGGTTCCCACGGCTCCTGTCAACCGTATACGAAGTTAAGGGCCAACTCGTGCACGCCAATCACGTACCTACTAATAATTTCGCCGGCGGCTCTAAATGTTGCGAAATATACGGCAGCTTTCATAAACAAATGACTCTTGGCATAATCGGCTGTGTGACTAAGTGAAGCTATTAACTCAACATAGTTAGTCTACACGCCGCCTTAGGACATTTGTCCTTAGACAACGGCAAGATTATTTGATGTCCTACGAAAAGCAAGAACTCATTTATACCTATAGTATTCCACTAAATATCGTACTATGATCCCACTATATAACGTTGGGATATTTCAAAATGCTAAGTAATTCTCAGTTTGGCATTTCCTAGCCGTGTGTGTGTCGTAACTCGTAACTTTAGAACCTAATTACTAAATGAAGCGAGATGACGGCAAGTAAGTAGGTACACACCTACAAATTAAACAACTTTCTGAAGTATACACGAAACAAGAAGCTTTTGTATGTACCTAACTCGGGTAGGCGGAAAAGTAAATATTCGGCTTAAGAAAGCGAATGCAAGCGTAACGTCCAGCAACAACCCAAAGACCAAATATTTACACCTTAACTGCATATTTACATAACAAATCCAGGGAATAAACATTCCTTTTATTTCAGATCCATTAAATCTTTCGTACAGTTGTGTTACGCCGCATTTATTTCAAAGAAAAGGAAAACGTTTGTTAGCTAACAAAACGTTTCTTGGTAAAAGCTGCGTTATTAATCCCGCGAAAATTAAAGAGCTTGATTAGATTCTCATCGATAATCTCGTAATTATAACGAATCGCTTTTGTCCATAATCGGCTGTCAAAGAGACCGCGGGTCGGTTGTGTTAGATAACAGATTGGACCGATCGCGAACTCTCTCACGATGCCGCAGCGATACGCCGCGGCCCGCGGCGTCCCGGCGCGAGCCTACGGGGAAATATGCTGGTAGCGAGATAGAGCGGCATAATAAACAATTATGGTTATCTAGTAAATAAAGTTTACCGCATTCCTCACATCCTTACCCTATTCATTTAAAGCGGCCGCCCGCGATCTTGTATATCCGCAAAACGGTATCCAATACGATGTTAAATACAGAACATAATATACGAATTATTTTTATGTAAATAAGAGCAGTATTCAAATATAAAAAAATAGAGTTTACCCGCGTTATCAATAGAATATAAAGAACTAGCAATTCTTTATATAACTTATTATCAGGAAGATTTTTTTACGCGTGAGATCTCTAACTCAGAAAAACAAATTCGAAATATGTAAATATTACAGAATCCATAAACATCCTAGACCGTTGATATGAAACGTATCAAATTACTAACTGGAAGCCGTAATGTTTTGATTGCTGTAACCCCACTGACAGACCCGCCTATTGTAGGTGTGCAGGCGCAAAGCTTAAACCAACGTATCATGGTATTTAGATTCGTAACAATAATTCGTAATCTAAGATCAAACCGGTAATGAATAACCTGATTTGCCTTGCTCGTACTCGGTAAGCGATGATAGTGACACCACCGTATCGCGCGATCACGCTAGGGCCCTCCTTCTACATTGTTTGAGTGTCGAATTTTATTTATGGCGACGACTGCTATTTCGTGGCCTATTGCACCGACACCTGACGCTCGATGGCTATCTCTCGTCAACGGCGGGTGGTCGCGTCTCACTAAACTAGCCATGTAACGGACATCCTACGAGTTTTTAGGCGTCACTTTTGTAAATGCCAATAAAATTATGCAATTTTCTTTTTTTTTCACAGGGATGAGAACGGCAGGAAATCCTGTCGCAACGAATTAAACCAGACATAGATTTTATTAGTGTAGGTAATACCTAATTATTACGAACATGATATTTAATTTATAATTATTAAGCCATGTAATTTATAATTTTAATTTTTGAATAGTTATGTTTTTGACCTAAGGTCAATGTGGGTAAGACCGGCATACTATATTTTTAAGGAAAGTCCGTCATAATATGATACCAATTACCTATGAGATAATGTAGGAAATTGGTTGGTAGACGGTCTTTCCAGTTAAGACGGTCTTACCCACATTGACCTTACTGCTAATAAGTTTCGTATATTACGGGCGTTTGAAGGTAACTTGTGTATATTGTATTACATTTCGGGCCTTATAATTGTATTTTAAGTTAATGCAATTTTAAAATTGATTCTAAACAAGTGTTATATGACCTATACTTACGACCGTTATATGTTCGTTGACTTGTATTGGATTGAGACAAAGAAATATAAAGATATTTAATGACATTAATTTATATACTGTACCTATATATGTAGTTATAAATAAACCAAAACTTATCAGTGTAATTAATCTCGTTGCTTTGTAACGAATAAGCCACAAGAAACATTTAGCACCATACAGTACAAAAGAAGATCCTTTGTTCTTTAGCTCTTAACTAAAGAATGACATCATTTCAGTAGATTAAATTTACTACATTCCAGGGTAATGACATAATGCATACATTAGAGTTAGAACAAATCAATGTAAATCACTCGCAGATTTCTACTCAGAAGGACGAAGTTTTCTGCTTTTCACGCTACTACTATCAAACCATTAAAATTCCTTAAAGTCACCAAGTGTTGCGCTGAATAAACAAATATTGTTTGTGGTCGACGTAATTTGCAAGGCGCCGCATACGAATAGGTCTTAGATCACGCATTTGCCTTGAGTTTTGCATTACGTAACATCTTTGTTTAGGTAGCGCTTATTTCGTTTTCTTTCTCGAAGATTTATTCCTTATACTGGAAGTATTGTAAGCTATTTCTTCGACTATAACCGTGAGCATTCAGGCGAGACGCATGTTGAAACAAATAAAAAGGTCTAAGGATATCGTACCACTATCTACACGACGTTGCCACACCGGTCTAAATTATTCAAGTTCGGCTTCAGGAGCTAAAACACCGCCTGATCTGCGTATCCCTTTCTTTGAACGCATGCATTATTCATAGATTCCATGTGGTTTTCTTTGCGTTTTAATTTATCTTTTAATGTTTTTGCTAATATGCCGATTCCTTCTCACTTGGAAGTATATAAGTTTCAGGTATATTTATTTATCTTTTTCAGAATATTCTAAACAAAGACCCACAGTGCTGTCATACTATGTAACTTGAAACTTGTCTTAAACATTATTGTACGTCTGGTTGTTATGTTGTATGCCCTCGATTTGTTCCGAAACTTCAGCAATATTACCGGATCGCCTAGCGTTCCAGACTGACCTAGTTCTGCAAGTAAATACGGGTAGTAGCAGCGGTGTTCGGCAAGCTCGTACGTAGCTGACGACAGTAGCCGATCGGAAGGAAGCCCCGTCGAGCCAGTCCATCAATTACTAACGGCACAATTACACCATTACAGTCGACTAGAGCGCCATTAGAGGGCACACAGCCACTTCCCACTCTCCGGAAAGTGTCATTATATTGCAACTAAATGCTTTCAAAAGAAATGTTATCCATAACCCGAGAGAATGGAGTAGGTACTACAATAAATGAAATAGCTACATAAGTGCCGGTAATTGCGGAGTCATCAATAAACACCAAGGTTATCTTTATGTACCTACGACTCTGTGTCCGTGTGTGCGTTAAGTAGTTGAAATAAATTATTAATTTAATGGCACTTAAGGTTTTCTACAATAATATTGCTATAAACACATTATGATATTATCCACTATAAATTCATTTATTTATTTAATCTAGAATACACAAATGGAAAACTTAAAACCCAATAGCATTTTTACCGGTCAGCCACAGGGTTTAACAGAGACATTTTTTTTTTTTTTTTTTTTTTTATGACATAGGCGGCAAACGAGCAGACGGATTGCCTGATGGTAAGCAATTACCGTCGCCCATAGGCACCCGCAACACCAGGGGAGTCACAAGCGCGTTGCCGGCCTTTAAGGGGGGTTGGAGCTCTGGGAACCTTACTCACCATCAGGAACACAACACTATATACCTAAAAGGTAGCAGTGCTATTATGGCTGTGGTTTTCTGTAAGGAGGAGGTCATGTCAAAGAGGTGCAAAGAGTAAAGTTAGAAAATATTAATTACGACTAATTACAAAAATAACTAAAAAGCATAATAGTCAAATAGACTACCAATAACTAGTAGAATACAAGAAATATGTACCTAGCTATTCATAAATATACTACTATATATTTTAATTAAATTTTACATACTTACCTATTTGATGGATAAATGTTTTAATGATGAACATATCGAAAGTTATGGTTGCATGTAATGTTTTATGTAGATATCTGCTTATATACAGACTGTACATAAGCAACATAATTTTGAATAGATAGTAAATGCATCCAACGGCATCCTACATAGTTTACGAATGGTCTAGTGAAATCACGGAACATGCGTCGCGTGGGCGCCGGCGTTCAGATTCGAAACAAATGGCCATGCTTTAAGGTCCCCGGCCGCGCAGTCTCACGATAAATGACCCTAGTATCCGGCCCAGATCGTGTCAGGCCGGCGACTCTGAACTATATGTATTTACTATAGTGTCAATCAGTATTTTATTATAATAACTGTTATTTTTCATAAATCAATTGTTTAGTTACACAATCCAGGGAAATCTACATCTACACTAATTATAAAGGCGAAAGTTTGTGAGTGTGTATGTTTGTTACATCTTCACGTCTAAACGGCTGGACCGATTTCAATAAAATTTGATATGGAGTTAGCTGACACCCTGGATTTAATACATAGGCTACGTTTTATTTCCCGCAAAATTTATTTTCCCTAATAAACTACGGGTAACACGGCGGGGCACAGCTAGTATTATATAAATACTTTAGAACAATCTTACACCAATTCGTCTGTTCGTAGTTGGCTCAATGAAACTTATGTTGTCGGTACTAGACTACGATACTTATAATAGACAGATACTTATACAAACTCAAGTAAATATGCTCCATAACCCAGGAATACCTATCAGAAATTAACAAATAAGAGCCTTTACCAGCATACGACCCCGAGACCTCCCGCTCCCTATCCACTAGACTAGGAAGTCGTTGTATTGTGTAGGCAGCTGTAGATTTAAGAGATGCAAAAATCTTCAGAATGCTCGGCGAGTAAGTGTAGTTGATTTCTGTGACAAACCTCAGTTGGCTCGGGCACTAACCCTTAGTTTACGAGCGAGCTTGCACAAAGGTACCTACATTAGCTAAACAACAGGAACTCCGAGCTCGCAGCTACGCCTCTAACACTCGGCTCTCGAAAATCTAAACTCTATTACATGACAAAACGCATTAAGCAAATGGAAAGTCCGATGTTGACAATGCCGAATTTTAGGTCAAAAATCGAAATGATTTCAACCCTCAAATTATTCGTTATACAAGGAATGGGTTTATTAAGAAACAAAAACAATTACAATTAAGTATAAAAACATAATAAAGATAATAAAACCCTAACAACTTAACCTACTTAAACAAAATACATCGAAATGTTATAATGACGTGACTGAATAAAATGATGTGAAAAGATAATCTGCAAGAGCTGGAATAAAGTGTTCATTACTGTTTTCATAACGTGACTAAATACTTCTATTTCAACGGTTGAAGGTACTTAATGAGATAACCATCAATATAGGTGTAAGACGGTTAAGTTACTTAACACAGCGTAGTCAATTATAAGTATTATTGCATTTATTACCTGCTACTGATTTACTACTGTTAAAATTACTGCACATAAAGTAAACATCTAAACATGAATTACATTATACGGTGCAAATAATTAGATTCCGTGTTCTGAGCATACTTATAGTTATGTCTTATGTTTATAAAGTGAATGTACTTAGACCGCATTGTTTAGAATATTACTACGAGAATTGAGGTGGCAGTATATTAATACAATTGCTTTACCACACATTGTTCGATTTATGGACTGTAAAATGTACACTTCTTGTTAATTATTTTTGTTCAAGGGTTATAAGTCCCTTTTAACAGCATACTAAGCTACATCCAGTTACCTAGCTAGTTGATCCTCATTTTTGTTACAGCTCATTTTGAAATATATACGTATTTTTTCTTGATAATACATAGAACGAGTACCTAGATGTAGTTAAGGAATATATGAATTATGGTGCTCCTACACTGGATGTCATAAATGTTATATAACATGGTTTGACAGGGACAGCGTCACATAACACTGATTTGTTGGAGAGAGAAGACTCATGTTATATAACATTTATAACAGCCAGTGTGGGAGCACCATAACACTAAGATCTAACTTTTATACATCATATCGATACCTTAAATATGATAATTTCTGCTCACACTGATACTATAGGCCAGATTGTCCGACGACCTTAAGTATTTACGGTAGGAAATTACATATTTAATTATGACATGCGACTACATGTATGAAACGGCCAAGCGATACTTTTTACTCCATATATTCTTATTTCCATATATTTAAAGTCAGATCCGAAACTATTTTACTCGAAAGCGTTATATAAGTACCTATAATCATGCGAGTCTTAGCTGCCAAATCTAGATGAAACTAGTAATGGTGGGATTTGATATAACAGTTAATCAATTTCTTTAAATATAAACCATATGTACAAAACCCGTTTTAATACATTTAAAAACGATATCTTAATCGGCTCGTTAACTTAATACGTTTTTAATTTATTGTGTTTAGTAGACGACATGATTTTCAACTTCTCTATTTACGTTTCCGTTGATGGCTAACTAGATTAAGATTACAAACTTGTAATGGAGTCTAAAGAGGCCATAAGAAGATTGGAACCGCGTCAGTGCAATGTGTAATGTATGCGATAAAAAGATAAGTTAGAGATAAAACGTCAACGACGTTTTATGGATAAATTGAATCGCAAGCTTCAATTGCAATGAAAGATATTTATAATATTGCTTGCCTTGTTTGTGAAGTAACTAATTCAACCGGCTACTCTTTCTAGAATATAACTATATTGTTCTTACAATATAATGAAGCTTAGTTTACACTCCAGTAAACAATACGAGTAGGTCTTATCAGAAACATTAATGTTTAATGCTTCAAGCGCAGGAAGTAAAATATAGTAGCTCTTATTACCTGAGTCCGTGCCCGGTTGTATGTCTAATGTTTGTTACTCCCAGAACATAAAGTAATAGACTTTACGAGTAGACATTATTAAATACGAGTCATGTTAAAAGATGTACTGGTTAATGTATCACATTGAATACATAACAATTAAGCAGCAAAAACAACTAAATACTTAGATTTGTGCCTAATTGGAAAGTTATTTCAGTATAGTTACATGTATATTATATTACAATACCTATACCTATTACGCCGAAATATCACAAATAAGTGTATGAAATTGGCAAATACCCTTTTATTAAAAATAGTAGCAAACCCGTTTTCTCGAAATCCTTTTTCTTAATTTATATAAAATTCGTGGACATTAGCATTACATACCGTGATAGTGTCATAGATGCCATTCTGGTCGTTGCGGAGTTGTGCCTCCGGCGCGGGCGCAGCCGCCGCGGCGAGCAGCGGCGCCGGCGACGACGGCAGCGGGTCCTCGCGCCGCCACGTCCGGTGGATCTGCCAGCTGGTGTCCGAGAATCGGGCTCGGTCCTGCCAACATGAACATGTGTCATTTATTTTAATATTGTCTTCGGTTGCCGCGATAATTACTCGTGAAATAAAACAACTTAAACGGATTAAATCGCGTATACTAATTTAAACTTCATCCCGCAGCAGGGTTCGTGACTCCACCCGATGACCACGAACGCTTCGAAATGTCGGGATGAAGTATAAAATTAGTAGACGCGATTTAGCCCGATTTACTTGTTTTATTTCATGTCATTTATTTTGTTAATATCTAAATATTAAACTCACGACGTCACCGCGTTCACGAATCATATCTCCATATCGAAACATGTCGCGCAACAGACTTTATACATAGCTGCGAGTGAAGTCGTTTGTTTAATGTTAGCCTACCTCACTAAAGTTTCAATATAATGGTTTACCATTTCTATGAGCTTGGTTACATATTAGAAGTATTTTACCTACTTAAACGCAGTACCGTTTAAGTAGGTAAAATTACACTACCAGCTGGTATTGTTCATGATTTTTTGAGATACATTTAATTCTTACTATCACTACTAGCGTGTTTATTTTTTAGTAATTAAAAAGTATATAAGTATAGGTACAGGTAATTATTTATTATTTATAGATCACTCACTCCAGGCACAGAAGTTAACAAGCATTCACTATCCCCCCTAACCTGTATACATGGACCTCATGAACCGCTAATTGGTTTTGACTCAGTTATCAGTTATCAGTTATCAGTTATTTATTGCATTCATAGGTACACAAGATATTATATCACAAAGAAGTTCAGCTATGAACCCTGCAAGGGCACTACAATTTTTAAATCTAAGTTACAAACTAAATAAAAAATAGATACATCTCACGAATTAATTACACGACATAGTATGTTTACATAACAGCTTTCGCATATTTTGTTAAATTTAACAATATATTTTAACTGTACTTATTAATATTCAACTTTCAAAAAACTCTTGCATGGTATAAAAACTATTAACAACTAAATAATCTGAAAGTTTTTTGTTAAATAAAGTATCTTTTTTTTCGTTTCTAATATCACTTGGAAGTTTATTATATATTTTAATACACATTACATATGGACTAGAGCTGTGCATATTTAGATTAGAAGACGGAACAGGAAGTGTGTCTCTGGGACGTAAATTTAAAATAGTTGGGTTCTTTATAACTGGGGAAAAATTAATATTGTGTTTTCGTTTAAATTTACATATCTCTAAGATGTACAGAGAGGTTAAGGTCAGAAGCTTAAGTTTAGGAAACAGGGGTCTGCAACTTTCAGCAAAACTTTTGTCAGTAAGGATTCGTATACATTGTTTTTGTACAAGCAATAGATCGTGTATGTGTGTACTGTTACCCCACATAACTATGCCGTAGCGGAGCCAGGACTGAGCAAAACCAACTCTAAACCAACTCTAAACTTTAGAGTAAAAAGCAAACAGGCCCAGTGCCGCGAACGTCGAAGTTCGTATATTAAGGGCATCTTTCTCTTTTACTCTAATTAGGTGTCATGAGAGTGACAGAGACAATCGTCCGAAATTTACGAATATCGATGTTCGCGGTAGCGTCGCAGCATCGTTAGTAGGTACTTGCAGGCAATCCGAAAGCCTAACATATGGCAACAAAAGGATTTAGATCCGGGTTGAAACGAACACTATTCTTAAGCTTAATTACTTGGATAATGTCGTATTGTACACGTGCTTACCTATGTTGTATACAAATATAATTTTATTTTACAAAAAATTAAATATTGTTCAAATTTACATGTCATTAGGAGGTTACTGCGTCATTAGGCTAAGTATTAAAGTAAGTAATTTGAATTTTATGGGAAGGGTTATTCGCTTATGAGTTTTAATTTGGGTTAGCTAATAGGTATATTATGTAATGTGAAAACACGCTTTTATTTTTTATTTATAAATATACTTTTTTTTTATCTTTATTAAGTAATAAAATGAGTTATGTCACGTTTGAAACTATATATATGTCATGCCCTTGAGTAGGTATACTTAAAAATAAATCATACTACATCATACATACAACATGAAACTACTAACAACTAAACTTGCTCTGAAATAATAATGAAATGCTAAAAAATATGAAAATAAGATTACCTATATCTTAAAAAAATATGAGGCAACTAAAATTTCTAATGTTTTAAATTAATATTTTCGGTGATAGATACTAGGTATACTTCTCCGTATCCATGCTAGACTTAGCCTGTATGTTAAATGTAAGTTAATTACCTGCATAAATAGGTGAGTACCTAGTAAAGATGCTTGTCACGCGCGAGCCTTCTCTTGTAGACTCATTGTAGCATAAAACGTTCTAGACATGAACCATTGCTAATCCAACAAGGCACAAGTACCTATTACGACTTCCAGGCTGAGTAACCTCATGACATAGATCTTACAAAGGGATAATAGAAATTAATTTTCAATTCAATTTTCAATTTTTTATTCAAGTAGGCCTAGCAACAAGCACTTTCGAATAGTCAAATACAAATATAATCTTAATCGAATAAATAATTAATTAGTTTAGTAATTTCAAGAAGCATTACCGGTAATTATAAATGGAATATCTTTTGCGTGTTCCTTAAGTATCAATAAATGAAAAACGATTTAGTTTTTTCTGAGAGTTAAACGATCATTAACTAAACGGTTTAAACTATGAAGACTACTTGGCTTGGATCTTTGTACAAACCGCCCGTAACGAATTAATAGAGATATATGTTAAAAATTTCAAAATCTCTGCTCTACATTGTGTGAAAATAGCACAACGTATTAACGAGCAGGTAGATAAGATAATAAACAACCCACGTGTGCCGCAGCCTGCACCGTGGCCGCAGTATGTCGGTACGTCCATCGGTATTAACACCAACACACTTATCAGAGCACTGTTACAGGCCTTATCTCGTTGCGGTAAAGTTTAGGAATGGTCAGTTACTTGTGACAGCGATGGTACATCGGTGATCGAGCGCGTAGGCGCGTATGCACTTAACATTTCGTTACTACTTTCGACACGTAGCGGCGTGATAAGCCACCTCGAGGAATTAATAAAGTTATCCACGCCTCCAGCCAACCGCACCGTTCCTTGACACGCCAAATTAGATTTGTTACACTGTTGAAAACGAACGACATCTCGTATTATTATCTTTTCACGATGCTTTTGTGGTTACCTATTTCTTAGCGCGGTTGAATGAATTGGCATCGGATAGGGAAAACTTTTAAAACTTTTTGCTCTATTAAAGACTCATGTCTTGGACGCCAGCCAGTTTCAGCTACAATAAAAAGTATAACAAATTGGTATCAAAGTTAGTATACCTAATGCGTTTGTAAAAAAACTATATACCGCTGTATTACGGTGTTCATACATTTACATAATATGTCAACTTATCGGTAATCAGTGTGTATGTAGGTAGAGGTGGACACTTGGAGTGCCTTGTGTTTTCTTTTGCGGAGAAATCGTAAGACTTGGTGAGAGTAAGAACGCTAAATACATTACACGCATATTCTTCCATGAAATGTTAAGATAGCTTGCTAGAAAGATCATTGTATCTGCCACATACTAGTTGCCTAAACGTTAAAATGCCGTTAAGGTAAGTAAATAGCTAGGGAATAGGTATATGCGAAATTGCGTGCAAGCTTAAGTACCGTTATTTGAGTATAAGGCAGGTAAACATTAGAAGTGGCTTTAGAAGGCATGATAACAATGTTATCGAGCTATTATTTATCATAGTTTTAGGTAAACAACATAGTAAAAGATTCATATGCGTAATGTACAGTCGTCATCAGATATATCGGAGCTGTGGAGGTGTGTACAAATATCTGACCAACGCCTTTATTGTCAAGGCGATAAAGTGCATGTTCATATATTTGTGACCACCTCCACAGCTGTGATATATATCATGGTGACAGTACCTATGACAAGTAATAGTAAGGTACGAAGTAGTGTACATATACAGTATACTTACTGAAAAGAATTAAAAAAGTGTAATTTCGTAAAAAGCGAAGCAAAAAATGTTAATAATACTATTCAATGTTGCCAAATAAAACATATATCAACATTTCACACATTTTGTAGGTACATACGGCAAAATGTACTAAGCTTCCCCCAATAATAGGTTTGTTAGGTTATTGCAGTCAACATGAACCCGCCAATTTTGGCAACAATATGATGGTTAGGAACCATCCATATTGTTGCCAAAATATATTTTTTGTAAGCATTCTTGCATTAAATAGTTAAAAGTTACTTGCATTACTTAGTAAATGACCATTCTGGGATTTGAATACAGAACCGTCGACTTCATAAGGTCACTACCACTAAGTCAGACATGTCGTCAAGTTGTCAGAGGTGTTTTGAGAAAAGTAAGTAAAACTACTTTTTATACACTCCATTAAACTCCACCGGTATTAAATCTTTTCATATAAGTAGAATGTGTCTCAGGTCTCAAGTCTCAGCTATTATTAAACATATTTTTAAAGATTTGTTGGCCTCGTGGTAAAACGTGCAGAGTGTCGGTCCGGAAACCACCCTAATGTGCGACTTATTTATGAAGGCCAATTGGTGTAACAAGAAAAAATTGCACAGCAAGAAGTTATTGTTGCCTGCTTCCTCGGCCCAGCTGCGACCACGGAGGCGAGGAATATACATATTAATAAGTAGGGGAGAGTGGGTTACAGTGGAACACTTTTTTTTCTATGAGTTGTAGCTGTATCATTTTTACTTAAAATTATTCAGTTTACTTTTCTTAGCCTAGGGTAACTATCTAAGTGCTTAACGCAACATCGAGAGAACTTGTAGTTAAGTCTAAAATACAAATTTGGTAGGTAGTAAAAAAAAGTGGAACGTGAACCACTGTTCCCCGTGTGCGAGTAACAGTGGATCAATGTGCGATTACACTAAAGTGTTTGAGCGGTTGTATTATTAAGTCTTCAGACGTCAATATATCGTATAAAGTTTGACGATATATTTCGTATTTATGAACAAAATTGATGTTCTTATTTCTTTTAGCGAGTTATATCTCGTTATCTTATTTTAAATATTCAGGTCAAAGTTTCAGTAGCAGATGTTTCTGCTTCTCTAGGGTGTCTTATAATAGTGTTTTGTTTCCAATTTTACGACTGCTTCTCATAAAAAAAAGTGTACAAATTATAAGACACGATTTCTCTTTGATCCACTGTACCCCAACTCTAAATGATCCACTCTTCCCCGTTTTGTGTAACCGTGGAAAAAAAAATCAAAGAAAATTTATGGCCTGAGAGTAAACAAGGGACACGAAGGAGTACATTCATTGTTCATGTTTAAATAAATAATTAAAGACTTCACAATCGGGAACCGTATACAAATTAGGAAAATTTTAAAAAATTGTAAAATTAGTTTCACCCTTCCTAGTTGGCCGAAGCTCATATCTACGATTTTTTGTTCAGAACCTGGTGTCTTTTCTAGTTTGACACACGGAGGAGGTGAAAAGAGTCAACTTAATGGACAATTCGCTTGTACTTATAGTACCACAATGCAAAGTAATTTCTAAAAATTCACCGTGACCCATGATCCACTGTAACCCACTCTCCCCTACTAATATTTTGAGAAATACCCACATAATATTGTTAGGGCGTAATGTCTCAGCCGAAGCGCTCTAGAGTCTCGGTAGACTCGTATCCATAGAAGTAGTAAACCTACAGAAGGAATCCACCGATACAACGAGTTGTGACGCGTAATGGCGGCCGCTTTACATGTGTGCGTATTTCCGTGTGGTGCCAGTTAAAAAAAAAATCCCAAATTTTAGTATAAAAAATGTGTTATGAATACACATATTTGTTAAATAAAACATATTTGTTAAAAAAACGACGATATGCGTATGATTTAATAAATATAGTAAAATATATTTCAGAAGCGGCGAATTTAACGAAAAACAGAATAACTCACTAATATTAAATTGATAAAAGTACATGTGTGTGATGTAAATGTGTGTGTTTTCTCACTCTTCTCGACCCTATACTATAATTTCAAGCACTTTTACTATACACATTTATTAATTATGAGGCACAGCAATGGCCCCGCCAAGACAAAAAAAACTAATGAATTTCAAATCCTCATAGGTTTATCCCAGAGAAAATGTGATCAGTACGGGAATATAATGTACAAAAAAACAAATACACTTTTATTGTTTGACTAAAGTCTCAAATTTTAAATTTTAATGTAGTTATTTACTTAAAACACAACGAGTTGGCCATAGACGTGAATTGACGCGAGACGCGATTGAATGTTCTGACTTACCTACTTAGTATGAAACAGCCAAACCATAATTTTTCAACCAAGAAGTAATATCCTAAACTACTTAAAGATATTCATAGCCTTTATTAGCAATTTCATAACTAAGATTGCAAAACAACAGGTCGCATAGTTAAATTATGACGATTTGTCGTGACAATTTATGGTGGTAGTGTATAGGGGTTTACCGTAGTCTTTAAAAAACTTATTAAAATGAAAAGCTGGTTGCAATTACATAGGTGATACAAATAGGGTTATAATTTGCAAAAGAACACTGTGTACTTTTTTTGGTAAAGAACGTTACTTAATAAAATTATAAAATTTTAATCAACATTATTGGTATCCATTCGTTTACAGTTGTGATAAATAAAAGAACATAGAAATAAATTACAAAACAAAAATTAAGTTAAGTAAAACTAAACTTAAAAACCTGTACCTACACCAAACCCGCTCCGCGCTCATACATAATAGTTAACAAAATGGAACATCAATTACCCTACGTTCGGGAAATTTCTCCGATTTTGATTGACCCGATTGTCTGGCAACACAGATGGCGTGAAGTAAATAGCTAGCGAATTTACTAATTTTTAATGTAATTACGTGGTTAATTGTTTATTTACTGATGAAAAGTGATTGGGGGAGTTTTTTTGTGTCGATCAGTAGCATTTTTACTTGATATTACAGCATATGACGGCATATTTTAATATTTTTTGGTCCACTGCGGCGTGCTTTGACGTTCGGAGGCGACTGTTGGGAGTCCCGCGCATCAATGCCTTGCGTATGTGTGTGAAGCCCGTCAGTACGAGTCGACCGACGCCATTTGTAGTCACAATTTGTTGTTGGCAGCGTGGAGTCTAATAATATTATATAGTCTAAGCTCGTATCTTCGATGGTGATCACGGGTGGACCCACAAACCTTTCAACTCTCTACTACAATTAACTATCGTATTTAGCAACGCTGTTTCTTAATTATACCCTGATCATGATCCTTAGGAATATAATGAAATAAAGTGAAAATAGAAACATCCACTGCCCTGGGCGAGACTTGAACTTGGCGCCTCCCAGCAGATGTCGCTTGGCGCCCTCCTAAGGCGCATAATAAGTACTCGTAAGTAGAAAAATTTCCAACCAAGTCTCTGCAGCTCGGCTAACGAGCTGCGGGCAGGTGATCTTTAGTACGTAATGTAAGCGGGTGTTTTGACTGAATAATAAATTAAAGCTCTAATTTTTTCCTTAGATATATTTCAGCAATAAATTTATACAGAGAACTTGCTGAGTATTATGTAAGAAAAAAGATATAGGTGCCGTTATTCGTATCGCTTGCTATATATAAGCAAACACTAACTATAATGGTTGGTTTGTATGGCTACACGCGTTGGACAGCTGTACATGCGTCATGTTCGTGTTTTAAATGCGGTTACATACAATTACACCGATGGGTAGGTATGGATGGACACTATGGACTATGACTTCTGTTTATTTTATTACGTTCGACATTGACGAACAGGTTTCACATCTGATGAACATCTTACATCAGGCCCGTACGTAGGTCAAACTTCAAGCTTTTGAAATGCCTTAAATATTATTTTAGTGCATTTGCCTGGTAACAAGTACGTATGTTAAAGTACTGATGAGCATGTTTAGAAAGAAAATAGAAAGTATGTTTAAGTGATTATTTAACCGTTACCTTAGTTTTAACAAATAAGAAAATTTATTTTTATTGCGGAGACGCTATCATTAAATACCTACACTATGTTTACCTTGTATTAAAGAAAAAGTAATTAAGCAAGATAGAGGTAAAAATACTTGAGAATCTTCTTATCTAGATATTAATCAAACACACAAATTACCTTCGATTATTTTATCACGTGTATCTACTAAACATCAAGATCAATTTGTGCGTTAAAGACTCTATTCCAAGTATCAGCGAGTGCCAGAAGTCTTACTCGTAACTTTGTCAAACGCAGTGGATAGCGAGTGTGGCTAACTAAACTCGCGTCGCGCTCTGCGTGGCCTCTGTAGCATCGCGACGCCGATAAGATAACCTTGCCTTTCAATTTACTTCGCACAGCACAGCGGAGCTGCACACTACAAAAACTAACTGTAGCTGTAATAACATTCTTATCAATTCCATGTCGAAATACTCCGGGTCAGCCAAATGCGCGCGCAACAACGAGCTCCCTTTTATTACTTATCACCTTATCATCTAAGAATAAGGGCCCGATAATGACTACTTTTATAAATGTTTTCTTACGTATTTCTATGGAATATTTCATGTAGAGCCATCTTCATCTTAATAGATTAAGATTGACGAGGGACAAATTAATCTCAAAGATAAAGTCGGCGCGTGCTTTTGATAAAACATACAAGCGGGAGGGTAGATACAGCAAGGTGTATTGTCCGTAGGTGTGGGGTCGAGTATTCTAGGTACCTCGTGCTCAAAGGGGTCGTCTGTGCGGGAAACCCGTTTCTGTTTATCTCCGCTGAACGACAGCCTCCTCTTGAACAACTTCATCTTTTCGACGTGGTCGCCGGCGGCGCTGCGCGAACGTCACTTCAGACAGGGAACCTCATTATTTTGCAGTGGAGCCACTTTAAACATTTTTTAAACTTGAAAACATCACTTAATATGCACTGAGTTCACTTTCTACTAAAGAAAATACTCGTGAGTTATAATTGAGATATTTCGGCGAGTTAATAGTGGTTTTTAAAAAACCGCTATACTGCCGGCTTTTTCGCGCCTTTTATGTTACTGCACGTGAAGTGCGGAGTGCGGGTAGAGTGCGCGAGCACAGTGTGTGGGTGGGAGCGGTGTACGGCCGAGTCGCGCGCCCGCCGCGCACTGCCGAGGCCCGCAGCGCCGGCACCGCGCCTCTCGCGTCACCTTCACACCACGCGAACAGGAACCGGCATTCCCGCCCTTCAATATTTTTGCACATTAATCAACATCAACACCAATTTGTTTGCATTTATGCTCCTTAAAGATACTTTAACGGTTGAAATATGACTTGCAGTGTGAATTCACATTCTTGCAATACGAATCGTCGTAATTATCAACAGTCTATGGCTATATAAGTTCAATTATTGGTGGTCGTTAGCTCGCTGGGTGGACGGCGTTCGGAAGATTTGCGGGTCACTTCTGGATGCGATTAGTCTAAGGCCTAAGCCCGGGACAAATCGCCTAGGTATCTATTCAAAGAGAGCCTTAATGTTCCTGATGCGCGATAAATAGTTAAATGATGAAGTTCAGTTCAACGACAGGTTTACTTACCTAGTGAGTAGTGCTTATTAAGCTGATGGTCCGGGGTTCAAATCCCAGTAACGGCATTTAATTGTGTGATAAGCACAGATGTCCGTTCCTGAGTCATGGGTGTTTTCTATGTATTTAAGTATATCGCTGGCTGAGTACCTACCCTTGGGCGTACCGTGGAGCTCAGTCAATTAAGTAAGACTGTACTGTAATATTTATTAATTATTCGCAATATCACATTTTCCACACATGTGTGTGATTAATCAATCTACGTAACCGATGTTAAGTAAAAACCTTAACAAATTGATTTGATGTTCTAGCTAGCCCAAAGCTAGCCAATCAAAACGACCGGTTTGCGCAAACCGTCTCTATATTCGACTGAATGAACGCAGCATCCGTTGTTTCTGTAAACAATGTTCTAAAACGGACAAATCAAAGTCGACCTGCGTTTGACATGTGTCAATTACCCGCATGAAACGTGCTCAGAGTAATAATATTATTGTAATGGAATAAAAGTGAACGAGCGACTGCAGAGGTTAATCTATAGTCACCCTAAGACATGAATTACGGTACAAAAATAGTCTTAACATATTACGGGAACTATAAAATGATTATTACTGATCCAACTAATCCAACTTCACTGACTTAAATAATACAATTTTACGTAAGTATACATTTCTGAAAAAATCATGTAACATGTTAAGTATATCTGAAATATTCATTGTATAGGTACATACAATGTATGATATGTATTAAATTATCAGAGTTTGAGGACAAAATACAATCAAATTAAGTACTTATCGAAAAGATTTTCTATTTTGTCAGTCGGAAAAAATATGATTGTTTTAATTCATTTGCTTACATTGAATATACTCAAATAAAAATCTGTTTAAATATTAGTGCTATCATATTGTCACAATGAAAAGATATAGTTTGAATGTCGTGTTAATATGTGAATAGTCATCGTCATAATATATACTTGGCAGCATTCAAAATGTATGTTAAATTTAATATATGCGATGGGGTCGAAAAGTCCTCGAGTGGAGGTCTCCAAGGACGGACTACCAAGCGCAGTGTAGGATGTCCACCCACAAGAGGGATAAACGACATCATTAATTTCGCCGGAAGACGCTGGATGTGGGCCATTTCCAACCGGTACATGTGGAGGTCGAAGGGGAAGGCCAATGATCAGCAGTGGACGTCTTATGGCTGAGGTCATGATGATGATGATGATGATTCAATTTAGTCAAATAGGTACAGTCAGCGTCATATAGTTGGTAGCATCCAAAGTACTCAAAAAGTTCGGTACACCATAGAATTAGTATGGAGTACCGAACTATTTGAGTACTTTGAATGCTACGAACTATATGACGCTGACTGTACACCAAACAAATTGTAATGGTGCACCAAACTTTATGAGTACTTTGGATACTACCAATCTATATGACGCTGACTGTATTATGTCAAAACCGTAATGTATCTCAATAATCAACCAATTATAAAGAATAATGGTTAACAGTCTTTGTCTGAAGGGCAAGACATCGGCATTTATTTCAATGACAATGATCGCAGGAGGTCAAATTAACGAAGAAATAATGCTTACGCGCTTTTACACTACAAATGTGCAAGACGCCAACCGATTCGTTCTAGTTTAGGATTTACTATCTGGGCATCGAGGCGGAAAAATCCAGGTGCTTTTCATAACCTTCACACAGAAATATACTTTTATTAGTCTAGATGTTTAAGACCACTTGTATACAATACCGGTGAGCAGTTTAAAAGCCATAATTGGTAAAAAATATTGTGAAAAAAAATGGTAAATATTAATATGAAATAAAATGGTATATAATTGGGACGAAATAAGGCATTTTTTTTTTGCATAAAACATTTTTTTTATGTTTTACTAATCAGAATACGATACCAATTATATGGAACGTATCACCAGAATTGAAGTACGTAATGCCACGCACTGCCTATGTTATTGTATGATAACAATT
This sequence comes from Grapholita molesta, assembly GCA_022674325.2. Lineage (NCBI taxonomy): Eukaryota > Metazoa > Arthropoda > Insecta > Lepidoptera > Tortricidae > Grapholita > Grapholita molesta. Next base: position 10,867,516 of record CP053124.2, on the reverse strand, counting down.
TTTAACAAACACTTCTAGCCAAGTATACGAGTTAGAAGACCGTGATGTCCGTGACCTCACCTACTGAGTTCAGTTTTGGTTGTTTAATAATATTTTTGAAAAACTAATCTTATGAATCCTCGTGATCACATAGCGGCGGCGCGTCCATACAAGTCGACTCACGCCGGCTTAAATAACTTTCCCGCAATTCAACAGTTTTCCCTAAGCTCATGAGAAAAGGCTCCAAAAAAACTTACTCACCGCTATGATGATTGTAATACCTACTACCTATCTTTAAAATGGACGTGAGAAGTAGATACGATGCATCAACTTGAAATTTCGAGGTTTATTGATATTTGTTTAAGAGCAGGAAGAGAGAACCATGGAGGTCGGAATGTAGCGCCGAGCCGCGGAACAGTTGAATGTTTGAAGTGTCGTTAGCACTTTCTAAATCCTTGCCGCGGTCCGACACGGGGCACATGCTCCGATCAGCTTAAGGCTAGAAGCATTGTAATTAAACACGTCAACGTGTTGTTATCGTCGATTTGTATTGTTAGGTTCTATAGACCTTTTGTTAGGTCTATAAACATATTCGACTAGTTAGTTTAAATTGGCGATCTTATGCGCATTTGCTGGTCGGATATTTGAGCAAATTCTACCCAACAACATTTAGTTGATTTTTTTATTAAAACTACATACTTGGAATAACAATTAATAAATAAAGCTAACAATAAAATGCAACCACCACTAACATCAAGTCTAAAAGCGGGCCCTGCGGCATGGTACCGAAAACACTGGCAGCAAATCCTCGCTGAATCGTGAGGCTGATACGCTGAGCTAGGTATAGCTGCTAGTTTTTCGGTCTCCTGTGAAAGGTCCTAAACAGACAGGGCCGTCTTGGCGCCTAACGGGATAAAATTATTATTATTTAAATTATAAATAGATTCTTGATTGCACTAAATGATATTTGATAATATATGATAAAACAATTTTCTGGTTTCATTATAAATGAAAACACAGGACTTCACTTATTTCTTTAAAATTGTACTGCTATTCAACGGATAAAAGATTACTTCGGATGAACATTGAACACTCGACCGTGATTTCTAAGCAATTTTCTTAACGGTTTAATGGGTTAGGCGAAAATAATGTGAAATAAATGTCGGAACAGGCCGGGAGTTTCCCGAGCGGTGTGAAAATTAAACCGACGCGTGAGCGCCGACCGGCCGACTGCGGAGCGTCGTGCCACTTTCTTGTTCACGTCCCATAATCATAATCATAATGGGGAGTAATATCAGCAATTTCCAGCTGCAAACAGCCTCTTATGTCAGCCATATCTCGCAGCTCGTATCAGCGGATATTTTTTAACGCTGAAAGTTAATAATCTTGCTCTTTGAGCTGCTTCCGATAATAGTCGTTACAGACTCATTTATATGACGTTTTCACGAAATAATTGGTAGTAAGTGCCATTTATGGTTGGGTTAAGAGCAGAGTATGGCTTATACGTTATATCTTTAAAATTTCATTAGGTGAGTTTAACTTTACATAATTAACCAAGAATGGATAGTACGAGTAACGGTTGGGTTCATTAAGCATTCTAAAATGGTTATGATTTAGTGTATTTCTAATAGTATAATTTTATTTAATAGTTCAATTTAAAGAAAATTTATAATTATTAAACGCTTCATTACTGCAGTTTTAACAACGTAGATTCAGTACGGGTCCCTCACAAGTACCTACTATATACGTACAGTCAGCGTCAGAGATATGTGACCCCCCCTGCATAGATTGGTTGTATGCAGGGGGGGTCACATATGTCTGACGCTGACTGTACGTCTATACTAAATATATGTATTTTATTAAGATTATTTAAAGTACTACGTTAATGATTTGCTTATACATAGTGTGCTTAATATGAAGAATTCAATAAACTTTGTCATAATATTATAAAACCGTTCTCTGAAAAAATGTGTTTAACTTACAGGATTTTGCAGTTGAGCTAGAATCTGCGCAGTATTGGCAGGGTCAGCCAACTCCACAGCACCGGACACCTGGAACAAACAGTCCTCGCTCTATTAACCGGGTCAACTGCGCCCTGCGGGACTCGACGGGAACATCTAATAATGCACGTATGAGATCCGAAACACTATGTACATAGAGCAAGTTCCATAGAAAAAAAATAAAATTACTTATTGTCGTCAAAATAAACGTATGATGTAAACAACTTAAGAAGGTCAGCAGGGTTAAGGTTTATCACGCTTTTGATATTGCTTAAATACTTAGTGTACACAACTAATATGGAATTTAAGTAAAATAACCAAACTGCTGCTTACGAGTTGTCTTTTCAAATTCCGAACAATTATTATATGAGATTTTGTTTTATTATTTGGTTTTAAGCTAACTCTCATTACAACTACTAACAACATAGTTACTCTGTAAAGATGGCGGGATCTCAAAAACATAAATACCTAAACCTAAACACGGTAATATTATTACTTTATTTTATTGGCCGATCATAACGTAAAGGCAAAAGGCTCTCCGGCTGATTTCGACGGCTCCCGAGATTATTGCTTTACGTATCATGTAGGTAAAGCAAATATGCGCAGGAAAAGAAAATGATATAAAAAATATAAATAAACAAGTTCGCAATTTATTTACGAACGTAATCAGTGGTTAGCAGGATTATTATAGCAGCCAAGGCACCCATATGATGTCATTAATTTCATCATCAGTGCCAACCTCCTCGTTTACTTTAATCGGCTGACATCGCACGCCGAGTGGAGCTATCATCACCGCAAATAGATCTGCAGATATATCAAATATGTAGGTGCACAACAGACGCTGCCGCTGAGCCGACCTTGCTCTACTATTCCTATTTGCGATTCAGCCTTGCCAAAACTCTCCTGTAGGGAAGTATTGCATTCCGCTTTAAAAGCTATGTTATTGAATTTCCATAAAAAGGAAATGCATTTTAGTAAAAAACTAGACGGTATCAAGTTTAAAATAGGTAGATTTTATTTAGAATATTATTTATCTATAGAATTCTAAAAAATTCTAATGGTTTTTAAACGTACCTATTTATGGCACACATTAGTGACTTGGTACTACTTAATCAGTATTTTTATCCTGGTTACATTAATCTGATGAAGAATAAATAATAACTATTAAGCCTGTACCTAGTGAGTAGTCAATAGTGTTATGTTATTTTATTAGATCGCATTCAGGTACATGTTGAGGGCGCCATGCCAATCGCTAGCGGAGTAACGAGCACACAGTTCTTTACAATAGGCGACGAATCAGTACAATTGAATGCCCTTCTATTAAGGATACATATTATGTTCTTTAGGGCACGTTACGATAGTTCGTCCTAGAGCTCGACTCGCCACTCCCTCAAGGAGGATCGCTAAGTGCGCGTGCACAAAACAGCTCGCCTAAGGGCTGCAATTTGTAGCTATTGTCTATTATCGCGATATCTCTCCATTTGTCATAATGCCGTACACTATGGTCTCGTCTTACATTACAACATTCTATCGCACAAATATATATGTTAATTTTAACAGCCTTTCTCCAATAACTTTATTTAATTTACATATCAAACTTATCAATAGTATAGTGTCACTTTTTATGAAACAAAATCTTAGCAATACCTATTACTATTCTTTCGTACCTAATATGGCCAGAGGCGTCTGTATAGGTACTTACAATTATTAGACTTAATTCAAAGTTTCTTGTGGAATGATAAGTAAACAACCGGTTTATAGGCAATCACTGCATCAGCGTACCTGAGATTTATATCCAACACATCCTTCACGGAATCGGCGGGAGAATTTCTAAAGGCATATTCAGAATAAATTATAGTATTCGCAGGTGCTCGGCACTCGCTAGAGTCGCTAGTCGCTCGGTACATTATGGGCCACCATTATTCGCCGTCCGCTCTGTAGGTGAAACTTCGGGAAATTTATGCATATTGAAAAACACATTGTTTATGGTAAACAGTACGTTGGTGTACGGTATCGCGAATACCGTTGCTGGTCACCATTTTGTTTTAATGCAAATTATAGACTTCATTTTCAGCTTTAGAATTATGGAAGCACGTAGTTATACTTGATATAAGCAGTCGTAAATAATTTATATATTTAATTTATCTCCGTAAAAATATGTGAAAGTGTTTTCCCGGTAGACTAAATGTTAAATGTTATTGTGAATTTCAATTATGACAAATTAAACTGCATGTTGTTTGGCAGGTTTTAATTTCTGGGCGGCTAGAGGATAACTAATTTTATTTTGTCTGTCAGGATATATTAAAATATATATATATATTAAGGAGGTATATTTCAGAGTTCAAATGTCACGCCTTGCTATAACTTTTACTAAGACGTGACGTCACTAGTCAGGACCACCTGAACTTTGACGCGCTTTGATCATTATCACTCATTGTTTCATTGACAAAAGAAAAAAGTCGTGATCAGTGTTCAATACATATTTTATTTTAATAAATGTCAGACTAAATATAATTACGTTTTCTTTACGCAATCATCTTCATTATTGTGTTCTGTACTTATGGATATGGAATGAAATTATTGCTCTACATGTTCCGCGCCGTAACAACATGAAACAAAATAAAAAACCACAGCGAAACATGTCGAGCAATATTCGACTTATTAAAACGTGAGATATCCGTTTCTATACAATAAATATAGATGCGTAATTTATTTATTAAAATCGTACCTACAATAATGGTAACAGTACAAGTTATGAACAAACAACTTTAGACATATATACTAGCACATCAAGTCCCGCTGTAGCTGGTGGATGTTACCGGCAACAAACTAATAAAAGGCGTTTTGTAATTGGACCCACGTTCGGCGAGCTACAACACGGTACTAATTGCTATTCGTTCCAAAGTCGGAAATGGAAAATATTTTCCACCAATACATATCTACCAATTAAATACTCACGTTCCAGCGGATCTGGGTTTTTAAACCTTTTATTTTCGAGATGTTTTCATAGCAGTTTTATGGAAATATAACATGAAAAATCTGGTGCAACTAGGATCTCAGTACCTACGTTGTCACAGTCAAAATAGTTTCCGCATCGTTAGGAAGAAAATAGTACAAAGTATATGTTAAAAGTTGAAATAGATAAAAATACTTAAGAAAAAAAAAAAAAAAAAAAGCCGCGATAGCTGGAGATGCGGGTTCGAATCCCGTCTCGAACACCGGAGGTCCTCGTCGTTTTTTTTCTTAAGTATATGTTATCTATTTCAACTTTTAATTTATATAGTAGTATTACTACTTAAAAACCAAAGCAAATCAAAAATATTTCATAAAAAAAAATTTGATTTGTTCTTAGATTTATATGTTAAAAGTTTATAATATGAACAAAAATAATAGTTACTACCATTATTGCATTTATTCACAATAAAGGAAGGTATGGGTGTACTAGAAGTATTTACCTAAACTGTTTAGGTTTCCTTAATGTTCATACAGACATATCAAGTTTACCCAGTGAACTGTAACTAATTGTAACGTGTAAATATTTAACCCATTGACTGTATCTATTATAGATATACAGGGTGATAAGGATAAGGGGGTAGTGGAGCAAAAGAACAAGGCATGACACAGAATTCATAGGTGCGGCTAGTTATGTAAATCAATTATTTATCACCGAATATCATGATTATTTTTCATATGGTAAGTAGAAAAAACATATTTGCTTACAAATTGGCCACCCTACTCAATTTGGCGTCTTGTCGCTTCCCATAGTTTAAGATTATTTTAATTGAAAAAATAATTAACGTTGTCCTGATCAAATACTATGATAAGATAATAGTTCCTGAGTTATAAAGAAGAAATAAGAAGAAGAAGAAGAAGAAAGAAGTTATATACTTACCATCTGACATTCAAATGATAAAGTCAGAAGTTGGAAGTGGGATATAGGTAATTATTAACATTCCGGCAACCGTTTCATGTAATTCCATTAGCCGATGAAGTAACAGTGTGAACACAAACGGCCTACGATTGAATACTGAACAATGAGAGAAGCGTATAAATTTGGACGTAACGTATTACGGACATCTCTCACAGCCGGACATTTACAAATCGCGCCACTAATAACATTCACCGAAACGAGAAACCATGTTGTATTATCATTACGGGGAATGGCACTTTAACGAAGATAAGGTGTAAACTTAATGAAACGCCCTTCCTAGAAGAAAGTGACAGTACCTACTTATCTACATACTCGCATTGCCCAATCCCTAGTAAATTATTTAAACTATGCCACAGCGCCGGTTTGGCGTACTGTGTGGGTTTAAAACCAAATTGCTTCATTCATGAAACGGAATCTTAAAACATAATAATGGGTAACATAATAACGGTATTATAGTAACATATAATTTTGTATTTTTTTATTTAGTTATCAATTTATCTCGAAACATTTCCCTATTTTCTAAGTGGATGTTGTCGCATAATTAACTTAAAATAGCGTAAAGTAATACTTAAAAACGGACAATAGACTGACATTATAATAATGCTACAGAACACTTAGCTCTTCGGTATCTTTCCAGTAACTTAAAGTATCGGAATGTATTAAAGTTTCCACTCGCTGAAAACTGCAAGGAATGCATTTAATTCCCCTCTACTGGAAGACGCGTGTTGGGCACTCGTTGCCTGCCGCATTGCCGTTAAAATAAACCTATTCAAGAACCACTCCCAGTCCCATGAGGCGTTCGGCACGGCCCCATTTCTGTTGATCGACTGCAGACCCCCATTTACTGATTGTTTATATGGTCGATCAGGATATCGCGAAGTTAATACCGAGCGGTTTATTTTCATAGTTCTTGAAGCTTATTATTACGTTGCCCGCGGTTACGCGCGGCACGTGGCGAGGCGAACGAATCAAAGCGCTATCGATGACTGACGAATTACAGACTAACTTACGGATATACGTAGAGCCTATATAAAAGTTTTATAATACAGGGAAATTGCACAGAACTACGTAACTCTTATCTATCAACTGGTCAGTGCTTTAGGAATAAATTCAACAATATGTTTCAAAAATATATTACACGAATTCGTTTACTTTTTGTTTGACCCAATCTGTCATTTAAGTAACACTTGTAGTGACATATTAAGAACTTTATAGAGACCGCTTAATTACAGTGGCGTTACAGCCTTTATGTAATACAGACGTCATTTTTGTTAGTCTGTAATCAGGCGATATTTTCATTTCCGACGGCTTGTCCTATCATGCGTCGGCAGTTAAGGCACAATTTGTAGCATGTTGTCATTAATTACCTACTCTGAAATGGCGGGTCGGCGCCCTCTTCTGCTGCCCTCGTGTTCACATTTTAAATAAAAACGCAATTTTACAAAAAGTTTTATGCATTCTTTAGACCTACATACTCAACCTCTACATAAATTAAAATAGTAAAAAAAATAAAAAGGATAATAACAGAGGCATTGGGGTAAGAAATTAGTTTAGAACCTATTGTAATAACCTATTTACTACGTTTAAAAAGCATAATATTATCGTATAAAAATGTAAGCTTAAATGTTGTTGACATTAAACATAGGTGAGGTATATTATTTCCCTATAAAAAAGTAGGTATGCACATATTTGCTCTTACAATAAAATAAAGAAAATCGCAATTTTAATTTTAAATTTCCAAATTTTTAAATCAATAATCAATTAATAAGACAACTTCGTTTTTTGCTTAATTAACAATTCGGAAAATAAGGTAGTTAAAGAATTTGTTACTATTTAAAAAAAATAAATGTTAAATATTTAATACAAACTCTTAAGAGTTGGCGATTATTTTAAAATATTTCGTAAGATTACTGGTAGGGCGTAACGTGCGTGTCTCTGCGGCCATTCCCCAGTAACAGCTTAATATCCCTGCGAGATGACATCGGCTGTCTTACAAATTAAAGTGTAGACCGCGCAGATACCGACACGTTCGTACGTTCACTTCCTCGAGCCTGTCCCGATAAATCGAGAGGGGTGCGAGTACGACGAAATACTTTAAGTGAAAACGAAATGCAAAAGAAGTACCCGTTTTCGTACACGAGACCGGGTTCAAATTGCTATGGATTTATTATGCTGAATGAATAATGTATACCTTTTAACGCGGACACAAAAGCGTACCTATATACTGTAAAATAAATCATTTATTACGATTTGGTGTTACACAATTTGTTTTCAAATTTATTAAAAACCCGTTACGAAATCGCAAACAACCATTACAGACCATTAAAATTTAATTATAAGATATGTTTCGAGACAGACATTAAAGTTGTAAAAGTCGTAAATTCCGGTTATGGGAATATTATACCGGCAATACCGGTGGTACAGGCAATTCCATTGTCATTTGCGTTACATCTTTACACTATTCGTCATTACGCACGCTCCGGTGCTCAAGCTAACAGAAGTTTAACAATCCTCATTTAGCAAGATCTATTACAGTAGAATGTCCGAAAATATGGTAATCACGTCAATTATACTGCGATTAGTGTTGTTACCATAAACGTACACGTCATTAAATAATTATCTCGATCGACGGACAAAGAGTAAAATCTTGGGGATACAGGATCTCCATTCATGGTTTTGATTTCATAGTGATTTATCCATCTGTTTTAGATGGGTATAAAACATTTCATCACAAGTGAAATGATTGATTTTAAAATGTTAGTAGATAATAATTTAGCGGGAATGTGTTCAGTGTCAATCATAAAACGTTATTGCTAACAAGAAATCGATTATCGTGCTTTTATAATCAATGTCCCTGGCGTCGAAGTCGTGATGTGAACGAGCAAAAAACACGCCTGTTGTAGAGTGATTAGTGTAAATTTTTGCTAGTGTCTACAAAGAACTTGTGCAAATATAAGAACATTACTTGCGGTAAATAACATTTTAAAATATACGTACCTACATCTGGGTTATTATTTCGAGAGGTTCAATTGTGTTCAGACTCAAATTTTCAGTTATAAAATTAGAAATATATCGTTTATTGTTTTTAGGTTGCTTAAGATATTATCACTGAAACTTGTGGTAAATACATTTTATTCTATTTTATCTTTTTTTCCACAATAACCTAAATTTTCTGCACATAAGTCAGTTACGTGGTCAGGTTCGGATTATCCCTGACTACTTTGTAGTATTGTAAAAAATACAAGGTATAGAAATACTTGCTGTTTAAAACATGGATTGAATGTTCATAATATGATATACCATGCATGCAAACATAAAAAAATTAGGACATTGATAAGACTATTTTTTTCTACATTTCCCGTTGTTTCAAAATACACCATCATTTTCGTTGCCACACTTATTAAGTAATATTTTAAACAAAAAAAGAGGACAAACCTCCTGTTAATCATTTTTTAACTATAAGCAACTTTGAAAATAAGACTGCATCAATATGACGTATAATGTTTATCGCAAGCCATAATTATTTATCTATAATTAATGTAATAAAGGTTCAAGTTAGATTTGCGTCAAAGATCGAGCGTCATTTTCGTTACGGTTGCGACTTGGTGAGTATTGGGTAAATAAATATAATGTTTTACTGGAGCTGTTAAGTTTGCAGTTAAGATATTCCATATTGATTTCATTTGCTTCAAACCTATAGGATATTTACTGCAGAGTCGCGAAAGTAAGGACTTTTCAATTTCGTGGTCATCATTTTCGTGGTGCTATGGGCCACGAAACTGATTAAAAGACCACGAAAAAGATGATTTTCCCTATAAGTAGAAAAAATACAGAACACTTTTTATAGAATTTTCTGCTTTTTGCAATGTAATCGTTTATGCCGTTATTCTCGTAAAGACGGGACGTTACAATGGAAAACATAAAATATTAAATAAAAATCTTCTAATCTTCTTTTTTACTTACATGACAATAATAAATACAGTCTTGCTGATAAAGTAAGTTTTCACACTTCTTATCATTAGTAACTGTTTGGGATCATCTGCAGCGTGACGTTAAATTGATGTAATCGGCATGAAAAGTACCGGACCGTTTAATAATTATATATCGATATTTCCGATATTGTTACTTTTATTCCTGCACTGATATATATATTATTATATTCCCGTGCAGGTCTACGGTAAACCCCAACGAAAGTTTGTTACAACGAAACAACACAACAAAATGTTCCTCTAAATGACGTAGTTTTTTTAATATTTAGATATATACATTTCACACAATGTACGTGTGAAATAATTCTTGAAGATAGAGAGGTATTGAAAGCTGTTTTTGTTTGTGAGTTGAAGTTATTAATCTTACTTTAATCAAATAATTTCTAGATAGTATTTAAAAGGTTACAAAAATGACAATTTGAAGTCGTCATTTTCGTGGTCAAGTTTTAATTTTTTTAATATATAGATATCGATTGTCTATTTCTGTTGATACCTGATTAATTAAATAATGCTTATTTGTTTTCTCATTATCATCGGATTTTCATTCAAATAGTACAATTATAACATTTAAAAATAAACAAAATGTTCTTTTTCGTGGTCATGGTGCTCATTTTCGTTACCGTTAAAATTTGAATTTTGCTTTTTAACCAAAATAAACTTTATCGATCTCTGATAATATAAAGTATATTATCGGTATATACCCTTATGTTCAAAATAAAACAGATCACATCAAAATGTGTGTTTTTATTTCTGTAACATTTATCTTACACCTCAAATAATGACCCATCTACTCAACCATTGCGATGGGTTTAACGAACGAGATTAACTGCGATTGATGTAAAAATTTAATCAAATTGATATCAATTTCTGATATACCTTTCGTAAGGATTGGATTCACGAGATTTTTAATGGCTTACTCTTGTAATTAGGCAAATGGAATACTGCCAAATAGAATGTTTTTTATTTATTTATACGCTTAAGAGAATGTCCAGAGACAAGATATTTAAACTGATGCGAGGAAAGGGTCAGATACCTGAAACAAAAGCTAATATCTACTATTGCCGACTTCACAGACAACACAGTACGTGTACATACAGTTTTTTAAAAAGCATGCGAAAATATAATCGAGTAAACAAGAAGTAATAGAGAAATAGATAGAGATAAGTGCTCTATCAGAGCACAATATAACTTAATAATTCTAGTGGAGTCTATGAGATTAAGAAGAGATTGAAAATTGTTAGGCCACGGAACATTTTTCCGAAGATCGTCATCAAACATTGTTAATCAAACTCCAGAATGCGGATACTATCCAATTTTGAAAAATAACAAGGCGACAATAATGAAGGTGACAAAGAGTGGCCTACTCCAAGAGAAATTAACACGACCTGTGTTAACCGAGATAACGAGCTACAAGGACCGCTTAAATCTACTCACGGTCCGCCGCGAAATAAACTGGTTGCGACGCAAATAGAACTAAGTAAAATGGTTCGAAATTTTCAATGTCGAGCATTATTAAACAACTTATTTCGCATAATAAAATAACCAGTACAAATGTTTCCCTTGATATGAAAGCTCTTTTTAGGATCTTATTATTGTAACCTGCCTTCCTTCTAACTTAATTTACGTAATTAAATAATCACGATCACGAGCTGGAATCGCGAAATTTATTTTTTTCAATAACTCTCTACAGATAGCAATTAGTTTACCTCTTATTAACTTTTATTAATACCTACTTGTGTTAATATTACTTACCCGTGAGCATACTTTATCCTATTCATAACTAGTCTACACCTCCTATATGATTCATTTACTTTGCCTTGACTAAACTGGGGACGAAAAAACTTTACTAACGCAACATAACATTCTAGATATATTTGAAATTACAGATTGCAATGACGTGACGCTGCAATTTTTAATTTCATACCTAGTTAAGAACTTTGATTAATCCTGTCCACTTATAAATACATTTTCATGGAGATTAGACTTAAGTAGGTGTAGGTACTGCAGTGTGCTTATTAATGTCAATAAGTATTATATTATATGCGTTTCTGTAAAATGTACGTGCACACACACACTTGAAAGACGGACTTCAAGAAATGACAAAGCAAGTAAAGCACTCGCTTAAATCTTAGTTAGAATAACGTAGCTACATCCATTTCATAATCATGCAAATAAACTAACACAATATTCAAATACCACAGACTTAAAGAATCCGGCCGAACATAAATATAAGCAGCTGCGCTCCTTCCCATCTTTAGGTACAGATTTATCTCAACTGTGTCTGTATATTTCTTTATATCTCTTGACCATATTTTAAAATGTTTAAATGCTTTCTCATCTCCGCCGCTCCACGCAGATCGATTGACCCTGTGCCTCGCCAAATTCCCCAACAAGCGAAACGACCTTGCATTGTTATCGTTCCTGACTCTCGACTTGGATTCATAAGTTAATGTTTAATAATTCAATGAGATATTTGATTGATATTTGTTTTTGTCGATTAACATTAACAGGAATACCGAGAAAAAAAACTTTGCTTACGTGTAGTTACACGAATCTTTGTGGTTAAACGATACGATATGAAAAACTAAGAATGAGCTAGGTTTGTGATGTCAAGAAGGCTTTACGTCTAAGGATGGTATTAGGTACATAGCTGTAAAGTAGAGCTTGTAGCGTCAGCATGCCTTAGCGTCGCCCAGACCGGTCGACACCGTACTTAATCTCCGGCAGAAGGCAACGTACCCGGAAACTAGGTGACATTTAAGATATCGACCGCCTACCGGAACAGATATCACCCGCACCCTGCAATTTGCGTCTTACTGATGAATTTGTCAAGTGAGCCGCGAAACTCGGCCTAGTAATAAACGCATCTTAGAACATGCAATTTTATAAGCCATGTTTATCTACTTACCTTTAAGTTGATGGTGACGATTTGTTCCTAAAATATGATAGGTCGTACTTGTGTTACTTTCGTATCATACATTAGCAATTATAAGAGCAGTTTTAATATTTATATTTCCTCAGTCTTACCTTCTGTTCTGTTTATTCATTGTAAAGTGGTTGACATCTCAAAAGCTAACGGGTCATTAAAAAGCAGTCATTAAAACAAAGGGCTTTCTTCGACGTTTTGAACTTGAAAGTAAGTGTTACATAACAAAAGATTTATTTATGAAAGGCACACCCTTAGGACAAAGAGCCTGATTAATAACTCGATAGGTGTAAGAACTTTCACATTTTTATACAATTATAAGAAGGAATATTTATTGTGTGTGCGCAACATGTTATACTGTGTGTAAGTCTAATACGGGCGAAGAATTAAACCAGACATAGGATTTACCAGTATAATCATTAACCAAAAGGTTTTTCTTTAATTATACCTATTATACACATGTAATTAATTTTTGTAAAATTTCTGAGCAGTAATGTACTCCGACCATTACGTGATATAAGCTTTTAAAACTAACTGTCAACGAGTGTCTAACTCGTGTGTGTTGCATTACATTGCGGGCCGAATTTTTTTATATGGATTAAATTTTAATTGCACTTCTAAGTAAAAGTTATCTAAATATATTTCTTATGTCCTATTCTACCCTCCGTTAAGAGGTTCGCCCGTATTAGACTTCCACACTGTATTTGCATTTTAGGTAAATCCACGTATGATTCTAATTAAGTTTATTTAATTGAAACACACAGATATTATCTGAACAAAATATAAATAACACATATATTTACATAACAAGTACGTTATAATCATCAAGTAAGTACGAATAGGGTTATGTCCCACAGATTAGCGATCATTCATGTTAGGTTATAAACATATTATGTTTTAAATGAAATATATATATATATATATCTACTTCAGGCCGACGGCGCGAGCACATTCCAAGATGCTATAGACTTGAATCACTGGTGCCATTTTTGGATCCGTTCCGTCCCCACACGCAACTTTACAGCGAAGTTATCTTTAATAGCACTCCTATGTTACATCCCGCATTCATGGACGGTTCTAAGTTCTAAGCCAATAAAATCGGTTATGCTAGTTAAAGATTCTTTGCTAAACTATATGATTGTATGTTTCTATGTTTATCTGTTACAATCAGATAAATGCTTGTTATGATTGCCCTTTCTGCTAACAATACAAAATATAATATCATCACATACCTAATGATATGTGATGATTGTATGACTCTCGATGCCTGATATAAAACTATTTTTGTTAATAAATTATAATTTATAAATCTATGCTAAATGATAATAACGTTCCGGTACCAAATTATTTACACAAATATTTTTTCTCAAACATGCAATGAAATGTCTTCGTTACGTGCGTCATAATAGGCTTCGAAGTATCACGTTTAGGGCGGATCGACTCCAGAGGACAGGTAACGAATTTCATATAAAATTGAAGGCCTAGGCCGGGAAGTAATTTTTTTAAATTTTTATTTATACCTGGCGTCTGTGTTCATGAAGCCTGTTCAAACAGCTGAGTTATATTTTTTTATCATTTTTAGTGACTAAATGATTAGCGGGCTAAAAAATTATCTCGCTTATTTCAGACGAAATGGTATGAAGAGATTTATTTTATTTATCATGTAATTGAATATTCATATCATCAGGTTATTACATTATTATATTTATTATTCATGTTCTCAATTTTAAAATTGTATTGGCAACACCAAACACTACTCCACGCATGCGCGTTTTTGAACGCATTTTTGACTCAACCAATCACAGGACACTTTACTTGTTTTAATAATGGCGGAATGGAAAAGTTTCTCGGCGTGTAAAACTCTGTTTATTAAGACTAAATAGTGGTAAATGGTGTGATTCAATGCTTTGTGACTTAGATATAGTGTTACGGGTGTATAAAATTGAATAATCTAACCGGGCCCGGTTTTATTTATCTATATTTTGTTATTGTGTACCGCCAAAGGCAGATGCCGTAGCGCCATCATTTAAAAGGTAAGTGCATTTTTTTTGGTGGTTTTTCTAAATGTTGTATATAGTAATTATAGCCAGACTATTTATGATAGTCATTAATTATTACATCGAAGGCAAAAATACTACAAAGCGGGATTGGAGGGAAAATTAAAAAACTTATGTCGTGAAGCTGTTTTGTTCAGTGGTATTTTTTTATTTATTTCATTGCATTAGTTTGAGAAAAGCACTATACATGCCTAGCCGTGAAAGGGTCTTGAAGGCTTCGTATACTATCCGGCCTCCTTACAGTCGGCCGTATATACAACTCAGCCTTCAACCCCCTTTTTCCCGGCGGCTGCAGTAATGTACTATTTTATCTCAATACAAGTATATGATTCAAACAGACATAAGTAGAAAATACAATCACGTGTGCAGTAACAGGCACAAACTAACTGAACTCTAAATAATTAGGTACTGACTACTTTCAACTACGATCCGCAGTTCTAAGAATGCAACGCAAGAAGAAACATCCACCCCGCCAGTGTCAAGTGTCACCTGACCCGCGTATTTCAAAGTCAAATCGTGGTCTTGCCATTTTATTTGTTCGTCGGGCATGCTCAGTGTATTGAACTGTGAGCATGTGCGGTCGCGGCGAGCGGGCCGCGGTATCGTACCGGCCGCTGCGCTCGCGGCCCTTCTATATCATTGTCTAGAAATCTTTGACCCGCGCCGTAAGGGCACGCACAATCAATGCTGACATTGTTCCGATACTTATACTGCGTTCGTAAAAGTACGGAATTTAATCGATGTCAAAGAGGTCACCTAACACAATATTTCACACTATTAAATACTTCGGGTACTTGGTTTATATATTTAATACAAATTGTAATATTATATCATATCAGAAGTATGTACCTATAATACTGCATATTATTTTTTAGCACAGGCAGCTTATAAGCTTAAGATGTTTTTCATTAATTATTAAATCACACCCTTACATATTTAAAAACAACCTACCTAAATATACAACTAACAATAAAATGTAACTAAAACAAACTGGCTAAAACAAACAAATTTCCTCCCTGAATCGTGAGGCTGATATGCTGAGCGAGGTAGCTGCCAGCTCTTCGGTCTTCTGTGGCATCTCTAAATCTGTATGAAAGGTCCTTAAAGAGACTCAGAGTGACAGGCCCCCACGGACCGAGGATCTCGACGCCGAATGGGATAAAATTATTATTAATTGCGGGGTTAAGTAGAAGCAGAAGGAAATCAAGTAATTATAAGCATTGTTAGTACATATAAATAGAAATACGAGTAGATGACATATACTTAAGAAAAAGTGACAAGTGATATTTAATAAAAGTTAATTTCATTTGTTCTTAATTGTTAGTATATATACACAATATCGCAATTGATAATATGTTGACTATAAAAGATTTCAACTGTTTGTTTTTTACCCGTAGATCAGATGATCCACCCGAAGATGTAGAGGTGCTGCTACTGCTGCCAAGCCGCCCGTGGTGGAACATTGTCAGCTCGTTAAAGAGTGAAGTCAGTCAGTAAAGTCTGCATTCACTTATAATATTCACATCACGATCTTAGCTATGCAAGTTTACGTAAAGCTTTCCTTACTTAGCAGTTATTAGCGGAGGGATTGCGCACATTGTCTCCGCTAACCATTTCAACCGGCTTGTAATGCAATGGTGTTATTGTTGTTAGGAGTGGCGGATTACGACATAAGTATGAAAACTAAATCCAACAGTTCATGACGACAAAGTTTAATGACCAACTAAGCACTTCACTTTATTGTTAAAATGATAATATCACTAAACTAACCGAAGAGATTCAGCACCTGTTCACGACTACGTGACTTAAAGGACCTATTTTATCGATCACTGAACACACGAGAAATAGTGGCACCGACTTATCGCTTACTATCGACTTTAGCACCAATAAATAATCGTGCCTCAATTTTGGTGATAAGAGAATATCGCTGTCACCTTGAAAACTGTCTTTTGATAAACAACTAATTTGAATAACGCGCTTGCTTGCTGCTTGGTTTTGAATATTCTCCTTTAAAACAACGAAAGCAAAACAACTCTTAATTAAGTCGATAGAGTTGAATAGTTAATTTTGAACACAATATGTTTTATCTTGTTTTGATTTAGTATACATATATTGATAATGTCTCATGAAACTTGTATTTATGTTTACCTTGTCACAGTCGCAAGTATTTATATCAACTTACTCAGTTTTAAGTTTTAATACTACGCTTCTTAATCGAAAGTAGAGTCACTAATTGCTAAACACAGGCGATTGCGCGCTAATTAGATGTATTTATAGAAAGGTATAACTTTCTCAGCTTTAAAAGGAGTTTTATGTGAAATTGGTGATCGAGGTATCTGGCTCGTTATCGCGAAAGCGTTTTCGCGTGCGCGTGGGCCGGTCGGCGCGCGCTGCGGCACTGGCCGGCGTCGGAGTCGCGCGGCGCGGCGCGGCCGGCGCGCGCGCCCGCCGCGTGCGTTGCACCTGATCCTGCTCGCCGCCTCCAGCTCCAAGGATTGCTAACATCACACCAATATCAAGTCACATACCACGTGCCTACTTCTCAAAAGAATCGTTGAACTCTAATAATTCACGCTCAGTGCGTGCTTACATCTCATGACGAATTAGGGAATATATTATGAAATGGTTCACTGACACTATTTAAAAAAATAAAGCTCCCTTGATTAATTGTGGTCTCACAAGTACATTCGCTATGCAGCTAGTTAACTGCCGTGCCGTATCAAGTTCACATGTACCTACCCTGTAAAAGTACCTATCAGTAAACCTGTACGTACCTATACGCGAAGGACTTTCAGTTTTGTACATCATGCAAACTCGTGAAACATGTTATGCAAGATTGTGGGAATATAGATATATATGGCAAGAATGTGTGAATATTCTCAATAAACAACGTCGGACAGCATCCCGGCATCTTCATTTGCATTGCGCCCGCGCCGCTGGTTTCACTCACGACTACTTCCTATTCCGCGCAATCCTGTGCGGACTCCGTTCAAAGAAAACATTCCACTAAATATCACACGACCCTTACACAGCCGTGTTTAAACACCAATCAATGATATATTATCAGTGTCAAGAAAAATAGTCTTTAAAAAACACCGTTATCAAATGATAAAAAGGTCAGCGAAACATATAATATTATTGAAACAACGGCCAAACGAGTCGAGTACCATTAAATTAGCCAAACATGATAGTGATTACTGGAAATTATAATGAAGCTAATTACCAATATACAATATTCATAAGGTCTTTTATTGTTGTACACTTAGTATACAAACTTTTGGAGAGTGGGGTAAGGTTCAAGATTTAGTTCTAACATGTGTCTAATAACTTTCTACATTATCCAGCATAATCTTAAATTGATTAAACTTTTTTTAAATCCTTTGATGGCCAATCCCAAAGAAACTAAAGATAAACAATTTTCAATCATGTACATACGTTTTCCCCATACAGATGAAACATTAGTAGTATTCAATCATAGAAGTAGTAAAATTATGAATGTGTACTTTATTGATAAATCAATATTCAATTTACTGATTATTTCCTTTCCTTATTGAAACCACTTATATTGCAAGTAGCTTCCAAATACAATTTAGTCGAATTAAAATGTATCTCGCAAAATATCTCTGTTCCGGTCGACGTCGGATGGCACGTGTGCGCGCGGAGTCCAAACCAAACAGAAAAAAGAGCGAATACCTATGTGTACCCCGAATATAGTACCCATATTATACTGCTGATCGTTTGTGATAAGACGCGGGTTCGCAACTTGTTTGACACCTTAAATATCACCCGATATATTGCCCTCATTATTCTTCGATTTGTACGCCAAACTCAATTTCGCCCTTCGATTAATAACGTTAACCTGCATGAAGCTTTTATTTTATCGTATATCATATACACATAAATAGGGTTTGTTAATGTCTTGAACAGAAGGCCTAGGTATTGTTCTCACTCTTGGACGTAATACAATGCCATGTGTAGCTTTAGAATATCTTACTAACTATACTTAAAAAACATAAGTAAAGGATCGTGTCTGGTGATTAATATGGAACTTGATAATTAATATGGAACTTACGAATTACGTCAATATACCAAATATACCAATAGAGAACATGATGCTTATATAAGCACGTTACTAGTACATGGGAATTTTGTCACCTGCTTGTAAGTACGTCTTTCCCGTACGCGGAAGAATGGTGTTACGGATATTTGGGAGGCGTATGCTGAGCCGTATCAACCCAATACGCTGAGGCCCTTCCGACAATTTAATAATATGTAAGGGCTACTCTAAGCAGATGTTGCCCCTGTCCCACCCAGAGACAGCAGTCGCCATGGTGTAAGGGCTATAGAGTTTTAATAAAATCTAAAATGTACCAGGCCATTTAAGTCGAAAGAAAAATAGAAAAATTTGACTCGCAGCGGGACTCGAACCCACAACCACTGGATCACTTAAATATCTTTGATATGCTAGCAGACGTTTCTGCTTAATATAAAAATAATGTACCAGGCCATTGGGTGGAAAGGATGGACTAGTTACTGGACTATTGAATAAAAAACCGGCCGCCTGCCTAATAAAATGCTAGTATGTGATTATTACCCTAGCATTACCTACGTATCACAGGTTGTTCAATCAGTGAATTAATTTTAACAACCCTAATTAAAAAGAAGATGAAAGAACTGAGTGTAATTTAAAATGTTCATGAAACTTGTATAACTTTTTTCTGTTAGTTACACGCTATTTACAACTTTAGCAACGAACAAAGTTTTTAGCTGAAGCACAACGGGCTTGTTTTATTAGCGATGCTGTTTCGCGAAAGTTAAACCCTTTAATTAGTTTTATACGGTGCTTTATAAGCGAATTCGAAGTTTGTGCGTTTAAATACTTTAAATTATTCATTACTTATAGCGGTCCTATGTCCATAATGTTAAAGTTATAAACTTTAATATTTTTAATATTATGTTATTACGAAAAGAACGGTATCTAGTTATAAGTTTAGAAATTTACTTAATTTAATACACAAAATAGTAATCTAATAAGTAATTTGTAAAATATAACAATATCAGGGCAATGATATACATTTATTGCCCATTCGAATGAGATGCAATGCGAATGTTTTTTTTATAAATTCAATATTGATTAAATATTAGTTTTTGTATGAGAATGTACAGTCAGCGTCAGAGATATGTGACCCCCCCTGCATACAACCAATCTATGTAGGGGGGGTCACATATCTCTGACGCTGACTGTACACGTATTGTGCTGCGCTATGTACAGAAAACTATGCTCAGACTTGATTGAGAGTAACGCCATATCAATATTCGCTATGATCGCATTTTTCATAAAATATAATTTTAGTACAAATTATTATATTTATTTGTTGATGTGCAGTCACAGTATAATAAAGAGTACTAATAGTGCAGTGCAGTAAGTAGTTTAAATAAATAAAATTAATCCTTATATAGAGTTACTATTTAATTTTGTATCTATAACAAATACGATGTATGATTTTTAGTATTAAGAATTATAACTTATTTAATTATGACAGATTTAAGATTTTATATGTACCCTTAATGACAATTGACCTGTAATAAACTAGCATAGATTGATTTTGTGCTTTATGATTTTAACTGATCAAAGTTTTGCAAAATTAACTTAGCTACGTTTATGGAACACAATGATAATGTTAAATTAAGGCAAGTATGGCAGTTATCAAAATTTGGTACACCCAATTAACGAAAGTTAAAGCACTGTCAGTTTCGTGACGACAATTAAGCATTAAATCTTTATGAAGATTGACTTTTTGCCTTTATTTATGTTGTAATATCGATTGAAGTTTATAAAACGAACATCAAAACCGAAATTTTATTATTATTAAAGACTTTCCCTAATTGAGTGCACAATTTTTTTGTAAACTCCCGTATTTAATACTCGGTGGGTGTGCGTGCTTAAGTAAGTAAGTAGGTATTTGGTTACAGTAACGTAGAGGCCCAGACTTTAAATAAAGACAGCAATTCATTGTTACAGACAATTTGTTTTTATGAAGGCTCCTTTTAGAATCCAATTTAATCAGAAGTCAGTCTAGTAAGTTTGCGCTAGCACACAATGGAAGCGTAACCACCGGCCGGCCGATTGTCATCAAATGTTCTCTGGCTATACACGGACAAGCAGAACCGGAATATTATCTTTTTCGTGAATAAATTTAAATAAAGACCGTATAAACGACCGCGAAATACCTTGTGTGACCACTTTACAGATAAATACGTGACGGACTTCATTACTGACAGCGAAGACGTTTATATTACGGCTTACTAATGAAAATGATACTAGTAAATTACATTTGAAATATCAAAATACATAAAATGGTTTAACTTTTCATTACACATATGTTTTTGCACATCAAAATGCTTACAATGTTTATAAATTTACTTAAGTACCTACTAATTTTATATATTTCCTCAAGATAAGTATCAACTTATTTAAGCGTTGTAAACTTGTAAAACACAATTTATAGTAGAATAAAATTAGGGTCATTTTTTACTTCCAGAAAAGATTAGACTTAAGTATAATCGATAACGCAAACTTCCGCAAGTCGCAGCTGAAACGTGCTTTGTACATGTTTACGCCATCTAGAGGCTTTATCTGGTAAAGAATAGCGCTTTGAGCGCGCATGCGTGCTACGCAGCTGAATGACTTGTTATACTATTTATCATGCTGGCAGAGGGCAGCACGATCCCTATAATTGACAAAATCTAACGCACAGTCAACATCAAAGATATGTACTTATACACTTTTTCACCTTACTCCTGGAATAAGACGACTGTACAAAAAGCAACAACTGTAGAATCAAGCTTACAGTTCACTATAAAGGTAATACAAATTATAATAATGAAACAATGTATCCATGAATTACCTTATTATGGTGCTTACATTCACCGCCTCTAAACATAAACTATCATTTTTTAGGTAAGTATAAGTACATCACTATTTACCTACATATGAAAGTGGTGTTGATAAAAATTAAAGTTTTTCCACAAAATAGAAGAAAGGTACATTAGTAAGTACAGTTCTTTGTATTTATGCGTGATGCGTAATTTACCTACAAGAGTATTTTATTGTAATAAAACACCTTTACATTGATTTTAAGGCTTAATTTAACTCGTCAAAAACCACACATTATAAAAAATCTCAAATGCGTCATTCAGTATTTCAAAAAACGTTTGCATTTAAATATTCAAAATTATTTTAAGCAAAGTCAACACATTTTAAAAACACAATAATATTTGAGTTTTCTCTAGTCTCCGCAAAAAAATCCATTAGGCATTGACTTAATGAGTATTAGTGGAAATAGGCTTGAATTTAAAGTCTACAATTAGGTATGTAGGTACACACATAAAAACCGTTAAGTAAAATTTAGCAATATGTGTAATGTCACTGTATGACTATGTAAGTATATGTACTTATGTATATCGTAAACTTACCTTAGTTTCGCAGGAAGTGTGGCACACATATTTGCAAACTGAAACAAATATATTTATGGAATTAGTGAACCGTATATCATTAAATCATCGTTATCGCTGCGCAACCATCTAAGGTTAATGCTGAATGGATAAAAATGTAAGTTCACTTTTTATATGACTACAGTACTTGGGTACACAAGTACACATTTTCAACTATTCACTACAATCGCCAAGAGTTCTGTTAATGGTATGCAATACCTATAAGAAAGTAGATATAATTAAGTACGTACGAAAAAGTTTGTTAATACCGTAGTATGGTCAGTGTGTATAATTTGGAAAAAGAGCCTGGAACTAAATAATCCCTACACGATACTCTAAACAGCTTTTCAAGACATATACTAAATATAATTAAGAGATAATCATATAAGCAAATCTTGCTAATTGTTGAAGTTAGCATGTGTAATATATCATATGTTACTCAATTATTATGGTAGTACCACTAGTGATAAAACTGGGCACATCAGCATCAGGAATTTAGGGACAATATATCATGTGTAGGTACATTCGCCATCAGATATATCGAAGCTGTGAAAGTGGACACAAATATTTGAACATGCACTTTATCGCCTTGACTATAGAGGATTGTTCAGATATGTGTGATCACCTCCACGACAGCAATGTATCTGATGGCGTACCACAATGGGGCCTCCATAGGCCATAACCCAGTAAGGTTTTTATTTACCGACATGATGATCTCAAACTTTGTACGGTATATAATTTTCCATTAGAGTTAGTGAATTATGCATACACGTAATTATAATCTTCACAGCCAATGTCAGTCACTTGAGTAGGTAGTTGACAATGAAGTACGAGTATTGTTTACTTTAAATTACCTTGCAATTACCTAATATAGATGTAACTGATCTAAATAGCCTAGTATAGCTTACATAAGTCGTATAAAAGACATCACATGGGTAAACAGCAAAATTAGGTCTAAAACCAAGTTTGTGGAAAACATAAACCGTTGTTTTATTCAGAGATTTCGGCCTTATTCGCTGCTACACCATGAATAACAAACGCGGCCTCTGCCTGCGACGTATAAAACATTACTTGAATAAGCAAATATTTTTTCGAATGTTTACCTAACTTAAACCAAGAATAGGTACCGCGATACCGTGGCCACGTTTTGGAATTCCTCTGTTGTAAGAACATAAAACGTAGCGACGTCGTCCCCCGTGATATTTGCCGCGCATTTCACAGCCTGTTGAATTGTTGATGTCTATCTAAGCATCTGCGAGCAATTGAATTTGAAACGTGACATTTAATTTAAACATTCGTCTTGGGTTCTAGTATAATTTTGTCGTCAATGACCTTTGAATTGAATGTCAGACTGGCAACGCTAGTTTGTAACATGTTTGCACCGGCGAGAGTGCTTACCTGTAAATCTCCTTTGAACTCTATAATGAACTAAATGAACAGGCTAAACGATATTAAATTGCTATCCAGATTATAATCATTCTCATTTTTAGTGAATAATATTGTGAGAAAAATGTTTAATGGTCGGTTGATACCTCAAGAATCAAGATACTTAAATAGGTAGTTAATGATTTTCGGTTGAGTGGAGTATTCATACAATTTTATGTTAGGGTCAATTCCAGATTTATGTGCCCAAAAAAAACATTTCTTTATTATATAAAACGATTACAATATTATTATAACTACTTCACTACTTAGTGAAGTATGACTGTTGAAATTATAAAAAGGTTAATTAAGGTTTTATTGTAGATGTATTGCAAATTAGACCCTATCACTATCATTTTGAAAAGTAATTTAATTTTGTGTAGGTACTCTAACTTGGATATTACCTTCAGGCCTATGGGTTGTTCACTATCTACATGGATTATACGTAGTTAAGGAAACAAGATGGTTAAAATGATCATGTGGGCACACATACGTTATCCACATAACATCTGCCATTATAGAGCCACCGATTCCTCTATGCAAAGTAATTGTTAGTCGTTTTAGATAAAATGTGAAAAGATCGTATACCTCGACAGCAGGAGCCCTGGCCGGCGACGGGCTGGTGGCACCAGTGGCACGGCTGCGGCTTGCGGAACGATTTACTGCGGAATGCGTGCGCCTGCGCCACGCCCTCTTTCTGAAACAATATAACACAATCATATATTATTTATACGACAATGCAGTTAACTTTATGACCGCCAGCCCTTATCTATTTGCGCATTCAACCTAGAATAACAAACGTTTAGTTTCTTCGTCTAAGAATATACCTTGAATATTATTGAAAATTGAGGCGCTACCGCGAAAGACGATGTTCGTAAATTTCGGACGATTGTCTCTGTCACTCTCATGACGCCGTAATTGGAGTAAAAGAGACAGATCCTCGAAATATACTAATATCGCTTTTCGTGGTAGCGCCGTTGGCTTGGCAATAATGACAATAAGAAGTTGCATGCTCGAGATAAGAAATGCGTACCATATTAAGGTCCATTAATATATTAAATATTACAGGACATACTTATAGAAATTGACTGAGCCCCGCGGTAAGCTCAAAAAGACATACATTGTGTCGTACTCAGCCAACGATATATATAATATACAAATACTTAAATACATCGAAAACACCAATGACTCAGGAACAAACATCTGTTCTCATCACACAAATAATGCCCTTACTGGTATTTCACAGGATCGTCAACTTCATAGGCAGGGTCACTACCCACTTGGCAAGACTTGTCGTTAATTTAATATATACTAAATCACGTAACAATTCAGGCAGTTATAAAATTTACTTATTAAGCAATTTACAAATTAAGGGTTTAGATCTCGAACGAAATTCACATTTCGAATGCATCTAATACTAGAAGCGCGTGTAGCAGGTACTGGCGGCGGCCACCCATCCCGGTCTCTCATTCGACCATTCTTGGACCTTATGGTAGTAGGATTAAACTGCAGGAACGGTCAGTTCGGTACGTGAATGTTTGTACCTGGCCGCACCGAGCGCTCCGCCGACAATGCGCGGCCTGTGGGAGGCGAACCATTCAACAACACGCTCAGCAATTACCTAACTACTTTTTCTTATTTTCGTTTAGCTGCATGAAGCTTAAATGTAACATGAATGACTATTGTGTCACATAAAGTTTATTTATTATTGTATTCGCCCTAGCGAACCAAAGTTTTTTTAAACTAAAATATCTACGCACCTAAATAGTAGACTGACTTCACGATTGCATTATGAGTTTTATAGGTACTTAATTTTAATATTTTACATGGAATGTAATGACTTAGATCCCTATACTTAATTGTAAAACTACTTTCTCTTTCATGCTTTGTATTGACACCGTAGATATCATTGGTGTCGATAATACAATACAATTAAAATCAGTTAAGACTTCGGCCAACCTCGGTAATTGTCGTGAATCCCTCGTCTATCACATAGAGTTATCAATTTACAGATTTGACCTTTAATTATATAATTATGTTACTCGTTGTCTTATTGAATACAGTAGGTACAAGAACGATATGAGCAACGAAACCTCCTTTGTAGCTCAAAACTAACACAACCTTTATATTGAAATAAGAAAGATGCTAGCAAGTACTAGATAGTTTGACAGTCTGCCTTTTTAGTGTCACATAAAAGATACAGTCGTTAATGGTGCAAATTTTAGACTTTTCAACACTCGCAAAATCTACGGGGCACTTCCCGTGAATTCAGAAACTTGAAATTTGGCACGAAGCACCCAGATCAAGTAAAAATTACGAAAAGCAGACATTTCAAACAAAAAATATTTTTTTTAATTTTGAGCTTAGCTTTGTTGTTTTACTATATGAAAATGAAATATTGCCAAAATCGGCCAAGCCGTTTACGAAATATGAATAAAAAACGGTTGAAGCCTATTTTTTTTTAAATTTTAATTTTATGATTATTTTATTATCAACAGACCTCGGACAGAGTGAGCCATTTTTACGTCATTAATGTCAAGTGTTGATGTTAAATACCTCAAGATAAAATTACTAATTTTTCTTTGTTATTGGTTATTGTAATAAAGAACTATATTCTTTTCTAAATTATAAATTTTCAACCCACTTCTTCTTGAGTTTAATATCCACTTCCAGATGGAAAAAGACCTTTCTACTTCCACTGAAGTAGGCGGAGTGAAGTTGTACATTAAAATACCGTCCACATCTGTTCCTTCAGAATATTTTTCAGCATAGTCCCTAAACAGATCTGAGTCTGGGTTTCTAGCTATGACGTGATTTCGTATTACTAAATTAAATAAATACTCAAAAGAAATTCGACATCTGGACATTGTCATGTCAGGTTCATTTTTAATCCACTTAAGAACTGTTTTTGCTTTATATTTCGGCATACTCAAATTCGGAATAATCTGTTTTTTTAATTATTTATTTTTTATTAGCAAACTCAAATTGCTCACAAATTAAAATAACACAACAGACCATTAGAATAATGGCATTAATGACTTTGTCATGGTATTTCAATGTTAAATATGGCATTGTTAAATATAGTTATTGTATATCAAAGAGGTATGATATCATATTTTACTTTCATATGGATATGCTTATCATTTGAAGAAGCTTGCTATACAATTAATTTATTTTGCTAGTTATGTAAAGATCTAAATAGAATAATTTCATTCGTTGTTCAATTCCATCACATCTACCATTGAATGACTACGTAGGTATGTCCATATTATGCAAACTCTAAAACAGCTCACCCTGTCCGAGGTCTGATTATCAATGATTAATGCGACATAATATCGTACCTACTTACACCAAACAGTAAAATATTGACTCATGTATGTATTCAGCTTCATTAAATAATGAATGTTCAAATTAATGTCGCTTCTGCATAACATATTTCCTAGGTCTACCGGTTAATAATGTCATATTGGCAGGTGCTTAACATTGCGTTTATGATACTTCAAATTAAATGCTACCTAAAAGTAATCGCGGCAATGTATATCGTGTCATTTCCGACTCCGGAATTAAACGATGATACCCGAGAAAACCGAAGTCTTAACTGATTTTAATTGTACTGTAACAGTTTATCTGTTAAATTATCTATGCTTAAAGTACATTTAGACCATTATCGTGTCAATAAAATAAGTAAATATATTCCACTTAGTCAAGCTCCGAACCCCTGCAATAGTCTAGCAATTTGCATTCAATAACTAACCACTCACAACGAGATCTTATCTCTCTAAAGCTCCAACATGTTTTACACTCGTTTGCAAATTGTAACTGACAGCTACAAATCAGATCTCGTTACGTCCGTTCTTGTTTGTAGCCAGCGGAGGAAATGGGCTATTTTAGCCGGTCTTACGCTATAAATGGCATGTACGGGATAATGGCGGTGACTTTATAGGCACCTGTGCAAGTATCCATGTTGCGGAAGAGTCTAGAGATGACGTCACGGGCTTTTGCGTTGGCGCCGGCGCCACATTTGCTGCGCATGTGATCGACAGCCGCTGCGATACGAAATAAATCACTCGTCTGTTCTTATCTACGCACAATGCGCAGCCACCCGTCTGAGTGCTTTGAAATTGAGAACAACGATAATTCAATTATTTAAGTGCTTCTGGACAATTTGTTTGAAATATATTTTAAGTTAAATTCTCAATCCTTTCGAGACAAAATCTAAATTTTCTCGAAACAGGTTTTCTTAAATTTGCCTTTAACCTAAAAAAACTTGAGCACACATAACGACCTAATAACAAGGCGTGCGTGCCGCGGTCCAGACACGTGGCTTAAGGCTTGGTCACATAGGGCGCGTTTTGTGGCGTGGCGCAGCGGGGCGCGACGCTGCCGTCCGAATGTGTGTCTTATTTCGTTACATTAGCCACACCGCTGTCACGCCCCGCTGCGCCACGCTCTCAAAACGCGCCTATCTGCCCAAGCCTTTAGTTTTTTGCACCTGCTCCTGACTGGGACGCTGCAGGCTGCAGCCGCCGTCGCCCGCGCGAGCGTAACACGGTAGCTATCTGCTCACAAACACACAACAAAGGAGCACACCCGCTCCATTAACTAACCAAATCAAATTACATTGAACAGCTGGTTCTATAGCCAATTCAAACAATGGGAAATCCAACTGTCCGACAAATAGATGTCTCCATTATAAACGGAGTCCCACTTTTGATTCTAAAGTTCTGCTATTCTTCAATCGGTTTTGATCCATTACATTGTCCGTCCCTAAACCATTGACCCTGTATTTTGCAGCTACTGTGCGTAATGAAAGCTCAAACTGTTCTGGTCCACTGCGGCTACGTGGTCGGTAAGCGAAGTTAATAAGGGCCTTGCAGGCCTGCACGCGTCAATCGACTCATACATAAAGCGATGCAATCAATAACAATGCCCTCCAATGTCGGGCACCTATAAAATGTGCATGAATGGAAGTAGGTGGTGTATCGAAATGTACGTGCACAATGAGACTTTAGTGGGTTACAAGGCCCTAGTTCTTGGAATCCAATTCATTGTTGAATAATTCGACAAATCCCGACAATAAATCGCAAAAGGTCGGGAGTAGGTGGTTACCGCCCCACCGCGGGGTGCAGGCGCGGACGGCAGTGGAACACAAACACGTATATTCCAAGTGTCTGTTATTATAATGTAATAAACCAACATTGCCATGTGAAGAAACGTATTACTAATTCCAAAAACCAAACTTGTTATGCTAAGCTTCAGATGACACCGTCTTTAATTTTTTAACCTTATAAAAATATTTTTTGCCCCTAAAAAAGTGTCTCTGTTGAGTTAAGCGGTGAGTTATTTCTTCCGACGAGCCCTCCCAGTGCCCTTACGACACGAACAAAGAAAAAATAGAAGTGAAAAATAACTGAAGCATAAAGCCGATGCTCACGAGAGCTACTACTGCCGTCAATCATAACCAGAGTTTACATTTTGTTTATTATTCCCAACATTTTAGCGATCGAGTTGATTCGTGTTCGAGGCACACATACGCTCGGCATTTAGTCTGGCTTACTGGGAACACTTAGCGAAGTTTGCAGAAGGAGTAGGACGTTGCTCTGGGCCTTGGAGGGTTTCTGCGAACGGCGCATTAAGGCAAAACCACTTTACTACTATTTTCATTAGCATTTGTTTTTAACTCAAATAAACGACTCAAATAATTAGCTAAAGGTCTGTGTAGCAAAATCACTAGTTATAGCAATTATAGCTAAAAGTTTTATTTATTTATTTCCACTCCCTTGGTATATATTAAGTAATTAGCTAAACACATATAAATAATGTTTGTCCAATTAATATCTGTCGCAGTAGGATAATTATACTCGTATCTGCATATTATATAACTATAAACATAAACATAACGAAATAATTCCGTAAGTACGTAACTTAACCATAAATGTACCTCGTTATGCAGCAACTTACCTAGGTACCTACCTATATAGTTAATTAATTATATGCCTTCACATAATTAACCGTTCATAAATATTACAGGTAGTACTATATTAAGATTAATATAAACCAGATAGTTTAACGAAAAAATTAATAACTTTATTAACATGTTTATGCACGTTTGCTCACGCATTAAGTTGTCTGTCAATTTGTCAGTATGGTGACGAGAGAATACTGTTAGACATAAATTAATACTAAAGTATATAATTAATTAATTTACATCTAGGTATATACTGGTATAAACTAGGCATATACTACAGATATCGTTCCCATATGACTGCGACATACGAAATGAATGAAATGAAATGAAAAATCTTTATTTCAGACAGTTACGTCCATAGATACTTTAACATGCATACATATAGGGACACAAACAAAACAAAAAACAAGACATTACACAACATTTAAAACTTGCGCGGCGGAATAGCCACCGGCGAATGCAGTACAAATAATATAGATTCATTATATCTAATAAAAGTTAAATCAATTAACATGTATATAATTAAAAACAAAATTTATGGTTTAATTTTATTAGTGCTACATAATTTTTGTATTGGTAGTATATTTTTCTAAATTAATTATTTAAGCAGGCAATCTTACACTAATTAGAACCTTGATACATAATTTAGAAGCTCGTTTAAAATTGAGCCCTGCGGTGTGTACCGCGCCTGTCCAGCGTAGACTTGCGGAGTCATTACAGCCTCCCTCGCGCACCACTGCCACCGGACTCCGAGAGAGGCTTTATTAAAGAAAGGGTCGCGCCGTCTGCGCGATGACCTTCACCCACTCATCTATATCTAAACGTAATACGTAACTAGCTATAGCTATATTCTTCAGGGAAAAGTTATCCGTGCGTAGCACCTAAATGTTTGGTATATAGGACTGTAGATACGAGATAGACTCGTATAAGAAAGAAAGCGTTTAGAGGAGGAAAAGTTGAGCATGGTATGAACACATCACTATGTGTGTGATGACAATACGACGTACTTATAGCTACCTAGTTTAAAATAAATATAATACATTTTATTTCATTCTACCAGAACTAGTAGAATATGTAGAGGAGTTAACATTTTCTAGTAGCCTGGGAGGAATAGTTTACTTCTGGTAGAAAGCCTCGCAAGTGAATACTACAGTCTACAAGTAATAAAGTTAAAATATGTTTCATTATATAAACTTCAATTTTCAAAGTAAAATACATAATCATAATTATCATTTATATCGTCGCCATTTAGACTTTATTATTTTCGTAATAAATGGCAGCTTAATTTGCCGCCTAACTTCTGCTAAGTCGTCTTGGCTGGCAAATTTGAGAAAAAGTCTACACCATTCCCCTCGTGCTTCAAATCCGCAATATCGCCAGCAAACACTACTTTGCATCAAAATAAATTAACTACACCCAAGCTTAGAAATATTTGCTTTAGTATAATTTCATAAGGAATGTGTTTTCGTTTCAAGTGTATGTATCAGCGGCGGAGCGTCCTATAAGCCGGTTCCCGTCGGCTTGACTGTATAGCTTTGCCGCAATTCAACAGTTTTCCTTCAATTCGTGAAGAAAAGGTAAAGCTATATTGCCTCTGTCTTGAAGGTCAAAGAAGGTAATTTGAGCCTTCCATTTAGCATTTTATACAAAGATTTGTTTTTATAGAAAAAGTAACTATTGGATGCAACATTATAATCGTTTTCGTGGTAAAAAATGTTCATGTCATAAGTATTCGTTATTAACGTTCGATAAATATTATTCTTCTAAACAATCATTCGGCGAAGTAAAAGGTTCCTAAAATTTGAAGCGGATGTTTGTAACCGAAGTTTCCATCAAAGGGCACGTGGTCGATGATATGGTGGGGAATAAAGAGATTAGTTATAGATGGTACCAACGTCAACGGAAGCGGCTTCGTTTGATTATATAACTGCATTGTTTCACGGTAGGAAAATTTATATCAACCAATTTACAAAACCGAATAAGAATCTTTATACCACAACTTTTTATTTGTTGTCATATAACGTCTGTATAAATATTAAACTGCGGAGTACTGCTATTATAATTATTCAGAGCAAAGCACATGTCAACACAGCGAGTAAATATTTCATCTCCCAACTGACGTTCCATTTTCACCGTTATCTCTGTAGACACAGCTAGACATATTACGTTCTTAAGCTACGCGGCGCACGTGGAGTGATTTTGTCAATTTCATGAATTATCTTTTGGCCGGAACATTAGTATTCATGACGGGGCATTTAGTCGATACCTGCCGTCCTTTGCTTCCTTTGTAACAAATCAACAATTTTGTGAGTGAGCGATCTGTTCCGCGGGGCGCGCGCTCAAAGCGTACGTGACATCCTCCCGGCGTCGCCGGCTCTCACGGCGGTGACACGACGTGTAATATCCATCGATCACACCGCGGTCCGCATAACTCGATAATGCCATTACGAGTACGTGGCGCAGATAGGGTGCAAATATCTGCGTGGATACTCTTCAGGCTACGACGCCGACGTAGCGGTCGTACTCGTAGCATCCGGAATTTGAATAACAACGTAAAGCTCCCCAGAACTTCCAGTAGTAAATGGACAATCCAATAGCGGGGGCGCTAATTACTTTTACATGAAAACAATAGCTGCTTAACATTTCTAAAGGACCATTGTTTTGGACGCCACAATTAATTTAAGGTCTAAATGGTATTCTTTAAGTTGCAGAGAGCCATACAATCAAGTATCGTCAGGTCGTTACAAATATGAAATCACAAACTATATCAAAATAAAACCATGTCAAAAAATGAAAAGTATGTTATCTAATTTCACACGCAGTTTAAACCCACTTATAGAAAAACAAAACAAAGGATTCTGCCTCCGTCTCCTTTGATATAGGTCGAGATCCAGCGGAGCGATTGTAATTTGTTGTGGTTTTCTATTTGTATCTATTTTGGTGTCTTACCGTCACGCTTAATAAATTAAGGGACGAGGGTTACTTTAATACACGTCACCGAAATATAATTATGTTTTTATTCGGCTATTATTAATGCCTCGTGAATCTCGTGATGTTTCTGTCACAAAATATGATCATAACTTTTAACAAAATGTTTTAGTTTTTTAGGGTTTCGTATTATTATCTAAATTGAATTCATAGCCATGGCTAGAGCTTCTGAGAGGCAAATAACAGCATTTGGGAGTTTAATTATTTTCAATGGAAGAGCGCAGTTATTCGGTCAGTCACATTCATTAACTCGAGCAACTCGGCCCAATTAAAACAATCTGACCCTTCTGGAGCAGAACAGCTTTCCGGTTCCGATCGCGCCGAGCTCGTTGCATTAACCATAAACAATATTTCGATTAAGTGCTTCTAGTTATGTAAGAGATTATATATAGTGATTTCACAACATACACATAAACATTAGAAAGATTTAACTAAATATTTAGGTTGTTAATTAAATATGAGACTCAAATAAAAGATGTATAGAAATGATTGGTGAGTTTCAGTATTGAAAGTTTTAATAAATGTGCTTATCTCTAAATTAGAAACTGTACATTACGTGCCGATTTCCATAACAAAAAAGGTTGGTTTAGCGAAGCTTGTGATCCCTGATCAGCTGTATGATTTACCTATAAGTCTACATTTATACCACCCTCTTGCGACCAAAAACAAAATTGCATAATAGGCTACTTCGAATTGCTCGCCACAACCTACAGAAAAAGTGGGTTCAATTTTCTTGATCGTAGATGAAAGGTAACGTGTGTCACTTTAAAGGGAATTTGTCGTCGTGTCGTCGAATACGAGTACGTGAGACGAGTTTATAATTTACGCTTGAAGTTTATGTTTTGTTAGTACCGTTTTATGTTACGTAGCGTCTTATTTTTTAAAATAGTTACCATGGGTAAGTATAATTAATATAAAACTTCTATATTAAACTTTTTTTTTCACACAGGTTTTATGATCTTGTTACAATAAATGAAAATGGTATAACTAAATTATTTTCAATTTATCATGTAAACATCAGCAATCAATGTCATTTAGGATTCACTGATGTTGACTGATGTTTCTTTATTGACACTTTGTTTTTCTGTATTATTGTAACAAAAAGGTTTGGTTAGCAGTCAGAAGACAATATTAATTTTGAATGTGACGGAATGTGATGTAAACAAATATATGTCGTTAGGATTTTAACAATTTGTATACCACAACCTTATTTATAGCCAGGACTTGCCCTGGATTTAAATAATTGGTTTTAGTAAATTGACATACTGTATATCGTCACTACTTTGAAAAAACCTCGTAACTCATTCTGGTATCCAAAAGAAAAATGACGTAACTATGTATGAGATGAGTACAGAGTTACTGTGTTTCAATTTAGAATATCTATGTCAGATACGAGATTTTACAAAGTAGTGACGACATGTATTTGTGAGAGACGAAAGAATGAAACATGTATGCTCTCATTAAATTCAGCACTTTTACTAACGGGGTCATTATCTAATGTCACGTGCGCAGTTTGATAGCTAATTTCGTACGACCTATTAAGTAGCAGAGTGGCGCAGTGGAAGCGTGCTGGGCCCATAACCCAGAGGTCCGTGGATCGAAACCACGCTCTGCTAGATAGCATTTTGTTTTTTTTTTCTTTATTCCTGTATTATGATTGATTATATTACGTTACGACTATCAACTTTTACTTTTATTAGAAATACGATAGTTTCGTGACTGTATTGTGATGATTTAGAAGTTAATATTAGAATTATTTGATTATGTAGGGTAACATAACAAGATTGTAATGCTAACTACCGGCCTCCCCGATCATTGTGTAGTGGGGAGACGGGGTAAAAACCAAGTGTCCGGATGGACGAGGCCAGTGGTTGTCGAGGGAGACTCCCGAATAGAAGTGTTGGAATCGGAAATATTGGAGAAATAGGTATGTTTATATATTAACTATTATAATTTGTGTAATGACAATTAAGGTGACTAAAATAAAGTGTACTAATTGTGGACCCCGGAGTTTTTATTCACATTTCAGAAGTGGGATAAAGAACCGTAAGTAAAAGTGAATATGAAAGCCCATTTTACAATAAATATTTTTATTTTATTTTGAATTTTGGTTGAAAATATGTATCAATTGTTTAACCATGTGGGCTATGTGTGTGGTACAGGCTCGTGATGTCTGATACTAGCCGTATGTCCATATGTCGTATATCTGTGTGCTTTTGTGGTGTCACGTGTACGGTACAGGCCCGTAATGTCTGATACTAGCCGCGTGTCTCATATGTCGAATATCTGTGTGATTTTGTGGTGCCACGTGTGTGGTACAGGCCTGTGACGTCTGATACTAGCCGCGTGTCCCATATGTCATATAGCTGTGTGCTTTTGTGGTGCTATGTGTATGGTACAGGCCGTGATGCCTGATGCTAGCCGCGTGTCCCATATGTCAAATATCTGTGTGCTGTTGTGGTGCCACGTGTGTGGTACAGGCCGTGATGCCTGATACTAGCCGCGTGTCCCATATGTCGAATATCTGCCAGCTTTTGTGGTGCCACGTGTATGGTACAGGCCGTGATGCCTGATGCTAGCCGCGTGTCCCATATGTCAAATATCTGTGTGCTGTTGTGGTGCCACGTTTGTGGTACAGGCCGTGATGCCTGATACTAGCCGCGTGTCCCATATGTCGAATATCTGCCAGCTTTTGTGGTGCCACGTGTGTGGTACAGGCCGTGTGATGCCCTGATGCTAGCCGCGTGTCCCATATGTCAAATATCTGTGTGCTGTTGTGGTGCCACGTTTGTGGTACAGGCCGTGATGCCTGATACTAGCCGCGTGTCCCATATGTCGAATATCTGCCAGCTTTTGTGGTGCCACGTGTATGGTACAGGCCGTGATGCCTGATGCTAGCCGCGTGTCCCATATGTCAAATATCTGTGTGCTTTTGTGGTGCCACGTGTGTGGTACAGGCCGTGATGCCTGATACTAGCCGCGTGTCTCATATGTCGAATATCTGTATGATTTTGTGGTGCCACGTGTGTGGTACAGGCCCGTGATGTCTGGTACTACCCGCGTGTCCCATATGTCGTATATCTATGTGCTTTTGGGGTGCTACGTGTGTGGTACAGGCTGGTGATGCCTGATACCAGCCGCGTGCCTCCAAATTTGCAAACCTATGTGGTTTTGTGGTACCACGTGTGTGGAACAGGCTAGATATGCCTGGCATCAGCCATGTATGCTATTTGTATATAGTATGTGGTACTACGTGTGTGATACAGGCTAGGTATGCCTGATATTGGCCATGTATGTATGTGGTATTACGTGTGTGGTATAGGCTAGGTATGTCTAATATCAGCCGTGTATGCCATTTGTGTATAGTATGCGGTACTACATGTGGTGGTACAGGCTATGTATGCCTGATACCAGCCTTGTATACCTATGATATACAGCCCAGAGCGCTGTAGTGGCTAAGTATGCCAGTAATATTCAGCCCAGAGTGCTGTGATGGCTAGGTATGCCATTTATATTATACCCAGAGCAATGAGATGACCTTGGAAGACACAACATAACATGATTTTAAAGATAAGTATAACTGATCATACACAATGACAAATGTTTTTTTTTAAATACTACGACTATGTACATAGTTTAAAGAACTGAGACAAGGGAAAGAATAGGAGAAAAAGGTAGCTTAGTCAATAAATATTATTCGTTGCAGTAAGACCATGGCTTCAGATAATGACGAACGCCCTGGAACATCCTATACACCACCGCTAACGAAACGCAAGCGGAGGAAGCGACGCAGGAAGTCGTCGAGTTCATCCTCAAGTGACAGTAGTCCACAACGGAAATCAAGTCGAATGACTACAAGGGACCTCGTCAAGCTACTCGCCACCTGGAAAAGTGAACCAAGTAAGAACTTTACCTTAAACAGTAACAATATGAATAATGTGGTACCTGAATTTAATCCTACGAACAAAGCCCAGACTGTTGAAATCTGGATCAATAAGGTTAACGAGTGTAGAATCATATACGGATGGGATGAGAAACAAACCATTCATTTTTCATTACAAAAACTTAGTGGACTTGCAAAAACATGGTATGAGACTCTCCCTTCCGTTGTGTACACTTGGGAGGAGTGGCAACGTAAACTCAAGAGAGCGTTTCCCAGCGAAGAAAATTACGGACGCCTTCTTGAAGAAATGTTGGCACGCACCTCCCGGGCTGATGAAAGTTATCGCGAGTACTTTTATGCAAAACTAGGCTTGTTAAATAGATGCGAAATCAGGGGAAAGAAAGCTGTTGATTGCATAGTGCATGGTATTGGTGATCGAACAGTTAGGAGTGGAGCTCAGGCCCAAAATTGTACGGAACCGGAAGATCTACTCAATTACCTCTGCTCTCAGCGAACTGTATTTCAAGCCCCATCTTTTGTGAGTAATAAAGGTAGGGATCGTAGTGTGAACAGAAGTAGTAACTCCAGTAACACCAACAGAGCACAGTCAACTTCAAATGAGATTGCAGGAGCATGTTATAACTGTAGAGAAAAAGGGCATCCGTTCTTTAAATGTCCGAAACCAATTATTAAATGTAAAAAGTGTTTTAGGGTTGGACATGATACAGACAATTGCAAATTAGAACCTTTAAAGATAGATATTAGCCACCGCAATAGCGTTACTTCCGAAAGGAAAGTTTTAAAAATAGAAAGCAATAATAATCCAAATGAGAAGTTTTTTAAAACTATTAATGCCAATCAGACATCAGTGTCTGCATACATTGATTTCGGCGCTGCCAGCAGTCTCATACGAAGCACTGATGCTGCGAATTTAAACCTTGTCAAAAACTTTGAACACATTCCCGTCTTAAGGGGATTTGGTCATTCAGCTATCAACCCGCATTTCAAATCGTTAGTTGACGTAAAAATTGATGAAGTAGAGAAGACCATTGAAGTTTTAGTTGTAGATGATACATATTTAGAAACCGCTATAATGATCGGACAAAATTTTACAGAACTTCCTGGTATTGCCGCCTTAAAAGATAACAATAAAAATACATTAGTATTCTACGAAACTCCTCTCTCCACCACTGAATATACTAATCAATTAAAACTCTTTGTCACTGACTCGGTTTCCATTGCGCAAGGTGGTCTCGCCCCCATACCTGTCCATGTCAAAGGTAGTTCATTTACTGGCGATGTTTTGGTAGAAGGATACAGCACAACTGAACCTGGGAGAGAGTATCGCGTACTCTCGGGAGCTTATAATATTTTCGAAGGTAAAGGATCGCTTGTACTATCAAATCTATCACAAAATAACTTGGAGATAGCATCCGATACTATGATTGCTAGGTCGGTTCCTTTTGTTGAAACAAAAACTTGCCCCGTAAATAGAATTCAGTTAGATAGATCGTCCTTAGAGCCACTTAGTAGGTCTGAAATTAAGATTGGTCAGGGATTAAGCAATACCGAGGTAGAAAGATTGCATACGTTGCTTCAGGAATATCGTGACTGTTTTGCTGATAATTTAAGTGAGATAGGTTATGCCGTAGATGTAGAGATGAAGATAGACCTTTTGGACGACAAACCAATCATATATCGCCCCTATCGACTATCCTTCTCCGAAAGAGAAAAGGTTAGAGAAACAATTGAAGACTTATTACGAATTGATATAATAGAAGAATCAAATTCAAATTATGCGAGTCCTATTCTTATGGTCAAAAAAAAAAACGGGTGACCAAAGGTTATGCGTGGATTTTAGAGCATTGAACCATAAAACTATTAAAGACCGATTTCCATTACCGCTTATTGATGATCAAGCTACTAATCTAAGTGGTAACACCTTTTTCACTACACTTGATCTCGCTTCAGGGTACTATCAGATACCCATGGCCCCCGAAAGTCGTCATTTAACTGGTTTTGTTACTCCCGATGGCCACTATCAATTTAAAAGAATGCCATTCGGACTCGCCAACGCGCCGGCTGTATTTCAGCGGATGATTAATAAAATTCTAGGCAACAAGCGTTTTGAGTATGCTCTGGCTTACTTGGACGACATCCTTATACCATCAAAAAGTATCGAGGAAATGTTTTCACGGCTGCAGAGCATACTCAAACTATTAAGGGAATACGGACTAACATTAAAGCTGAGTAAGTGCCGTTTCTTTGACACTTCTATTACCTATTTGGGTTATGAAATATCATCCGAAGGAATACAACCCGGTGAGGCAAAAATAATGGCTGTCAAGGATTTCCCCGTACCCCAAAATATACATGGGATTAGGCAATTTCTTGGACTAACCGGATATTTTCGTAAATTCATAAAAGGGTATGGTGAAATTGCGAATCCCCTGACTAATTTGCTAAAGAAAAATGTACCTTGGCAATGGAACGAGAAGGAGGCCCAAGCTTTTTCTGAATTAAAAGAGAGACTAATCACTAGGCCAGTATTATCTCTCTAAGACCCGAAACTAGAAACCGAGGTGCATACGGATGCCAGTGCTATGGGTATAGGAGGAATATTGATGCAGTGGCAATTAAACCCCAGGGTATTGAAGCCTGTTGCTTATTTTAGCCGGCAAACTACACCTGAAGAAAAGCACCTGCACTCGTATGAGCTCGAGACCCTGGCAGTTGTTTGTGCTTTAAAAAAATTTAGGGTATACCTTTTAGGGCTTTACTTCAAGGTTTTTACTGATTGTGCAGCATTGCGAACTACCTTGACTAAGCGGGACCTTATACCAAGAATAGCTAGATGGTGGCTCCACATGAGCGAATATTCATTTGAGATAGAATATCGTCCAGGAATTCGAATGACGCATGTAGATGCACTGAGTAGGAATACGATCCTCCCCGCGGAATTGAATGATAATGACCCGAGTGTCACTATCTATGTCTTAGAAAAGGAAAATTGGCTTTTGACCCTCCAATTAGCAGACCCCGATGTTTCACGAATTCTAAAAATATTGAAACCAGAAGTCGATGAAGAGCATACAGATATAAAGAAAATTACACTATTAAAAATCATGCGCTATATAGAAAGGTAAATGACCGACTGTGTTTAGTAGTTCCCCGTAACGCAAGATGGCAAGTATGCAGGGCCAATCATGATGAAATAGGTCACCTAGGTTATGCTAAGACACTTGAGAGGATTCAGGAGACGTTTTGGTTTCCGAAATTACGCAAATTCGTAAAAAAGTATGTTGAGGCTTGTTTAGAGTGCGCTTATAATAAAGATAGTTCGAGTAGGCAAAAATCTGGATATCTATACCCTATCGAGAAGGTAGAAATTCCATTTCACACCATTCATATCGACCACCTGGGCCCGTTTGTGAAGAGCAGAAAAGGCAATACTCACATATTGACTATAGTAGATGGTTTTTCCAAATATGTATTTGTTAGAGCAGTAAGAGACACTAAAACAAAAAACACCCTTGCAGTTCTGGAGGCAATATTTTTTGACTTTGGTATTCCGGCTCGAATTATATCTGATCGTGGCACGTCATTTACATCAAAAGCTTTCAAGACGTTTTGCGAACGTCATGGAATAAAACATATACTTAACGCAGTCGCTTGTCCCAGGGCCAATGGTCAAGCAGAAAGATTCAATCAGACCATATTACATTCTTTAGCAGCACAGAACTCTGATGGCCACGAACGGGACTGGGATAAGTGCCTGGGAAAAGTTCAATGGGGCATCAACAACACTGTAAACGCCACAACCCATAAAACGGCGACCGAAGCTTTGTTTGGGGTCAAAATGCGCGATGATCTAACTAATAAACTAGGCGTTGATTCTTCCTCATCCAGAGTTGATTTACAGGGATTAAGACATGAAATAAGCACTAACATAAAACAAAATCAAGCGAAACAAAAGCTAAAACATGATTCAAATCGAGTACCTGCAATTATGTTTCAGATTGGTGATCTAGTAAAGATTTATCGAAACAATTACAGTAATGATGGGAAAAGTACAAAGCTTTTGTCAAAGTTTGTTGGCCCATATAAGATTGATAAAGTACTAGGTAAAGATAGGTACGTAGTAAAAGACGTTCCCGGGTTTAATAAGAAAGGCAAACCATACGAAAGCGTAATCTCTGTAGATAGGATAAGGCCTTGGATAAACGTTAAAGCTCTAGAACTACACAAAAGCGATAGTGACAGTTCAAATAAATATAGTGAATAAACTTATAAGTTGTATGATATTTTGATAATGAATATAAATGTTAAAGAGCTTTAATGATTACGCCAATAATAATTGTTTTAAAACATTGTGTGGTCACAGCATTAAGTGTTGAACTAGCGCAACCATATGCGATTCTATCTATTATATTCGATTTGCGAATGTGATGATTTCATAACTTAACAGCTATCCCACATTGTTGCAATGAGAACATATTGTTATCATATATTAAGTTAAGCAATGTCCTAAGTTATATCTTTATGATTCCGTTATATAATCAATTGTTCTTACTAATATTAATGATCAAACACATTATCAATGTTTCTAACTTACTGTATTTATGTATTACTATAATTGTTTTACTTACGTGCGCCAGTGGCAGCACGATGTCTGATGGCCGAATGTGATGATTTAGAAGTTAATATTAGAATTATTTGATTATGTAGGGTAACATAACAAGATTGTAATGCTAACTACCGGCCTCCCCGATCATTGTGTAGTGGGGAGACGGGGTAAAAACCAAGTGTCCGGATGGACGAGGCCAGTGGTTGTCGAGGGAGACTCCCGAATAGAAGTGTTGGAATCGGAAATATTGGAGAAATAGGTATGTTTATATATTAACTATTATAATTTGTGTAATGACAATTAAGGTGACTAAAATAAAGTGTACTAATTGTGGACCCCGGAGTTTTTATTCACAGTATGTACCCCAATGCCACGTAAATTTATGGTTGCATGAGTTTACTAGGGGTTTTAAACTAATATTGTCTACGATGGCCATCAGTCGAATGATGATGGCCGGGCACTCCCTTGCTTTAGGGTTATACGAGGGTCCGGCCCTCCTGCCAGGTATGAGGG
This sequence comes from Grapholita molesta, assembly GCA_022674325.2. NCBI lineage: Eukaryota > Metazoa > Arthropoda > Insecta > Lepidoptera > Tortricidae > Grapholita > Grapholita molesta. Next base: position 10,825,739 of record CP053124.2, on the reverse strand, counting down.
TGGCTCTGACTAAGTAATGGCACGTGGTAAAGGTGAACCTAATAGTAATGTATATTATCAGGTTACTTAATAGTCGACATGATAATGATAAGCGATGGCGTAAGCTATGAGATCATTTTTGATAAACTTGTGAACCGATTACCAGTGACCGTGCGTTTTGGAAACAATGAACCACATAGACAGCTCCGCAGCTAGCGTTGCAATGCCCCTCAGGGCCTTAAGTATATGTTTTATAAAATGTAATATATTTATGTTAGATATTAAGAAGCATGTATAATAAGCAATGAATAATGAAATGAAATGAAATGAAATGACATAGACTGGTTGCGTCTAGACGAGTCGTCCCGCTTGTAGTACGTGTATTGCGTGTCCGGCTTCTGTCCCGCATGCTCCCCTCACTCCAATCCAAACAAAACGCAAATTATCAAATTATTCCACCAAACGATTGTGATGATAAATAATGATCGAATTCCGGTATTTCAATGCATTATTTCATTAATATGATTCAAAACGATAAAATATCATTCAATGTGTTGTTCTAAAAATTTACTTCTACTTTTTTTTTTTATGATATAGGGGGCAAACGAGTAGACGGATTGCCTGGTGGTAAGCAATCACCGTCGCCCACGGGCACCCGCAACACCAGGGGAGTCACAAGCGCGTTGCCGGCCTTTAAGGGGGGATTGGAGCTCTGGGAACCTTATTCACCAGGTACATAGGTACATCTTATATTATTGGTATAGTATACCTATTTATGTCATATACCATATTACGTATATGTTTTTTGTGTAAAAGTTATTATATTGATTATCTTTATCTGCTGATTAATTTACACTGTAAGTAAATTTAAGTTTATTTTACCATATTTCAAACATATAATGAATATACCCTGGAGTTGTATTGTGAAAACGTAAATTGTTCATATTAGGTACCTACTTTAACCTCTAATTTAGTTAACTAATATGTTACCAACACGTGCAAATGTTCTTGGTCTTTCAATGATTATGTAGTTAAAAAAAAATAACAAAAAAAGTTTTCATATTTTATGTTTCTTATTCGCGTATATTATATTCTTGATACACGCCAAATCGTAAAACTAGATGCAATAATATGCACACCAAATGCATCACGACGCTCGTGTAACCCTGACTGTATACGGATGAATGACAGGGCTCTGCCACATCCATCTATGGCAAGTACTCGGAGAAAGTCGGAATCACGATCCACCATACACTCGCTAACATGACTTGTCTAGATACCTGTACCTACATGTCTTGGAATGGAAAGGAATTCTATGTCTAACTTCCTCCGTTTCCATGTCGTTTCGTTGCTAAGTTTCATTGCTTTACTATGTGAGTCATAGTTATGTAGGTGGAAATTACGCGCATTATTCACTTTCGATCACAAAGACAACTTTTGATTGGCTGTGTCTATACTATACACAATATAACCAAAAAAAAAACTAAATCAGAATTATTATTAATGGCGGAAAACAATGTTGTTTATTCTACGTTTGCCAAAAATCCCATCGGTGCAATGCACATATAATATCTTGCCACCAGCAATGTGCTATAGGAAAGCTATAATTAAACGAAACCAAATTATCCTTAAATGCTGTGTCGCTCTGTGTTTTATTACAATAAATCATCGGTCGATTGAAGTTTTTGTGAGTTCATAAAGGTGTGGTAACGGGTCAAATTTCAAGTGGTTTATAATTTCTTAAACCTTAATTTACAGCTTCTCAGTACTCCTCCAGATTCCGGGAGGCCACCCACACCGTGGATAATTCAGTCGCCGTTTACGTATAACCTATAACTCATGCAGGCATAACTTATAAGGCTTGTGCTCAATACGCGACGGATATTGCGGCGGAGCACCCAAACTATACCCACGAATATACCGACCCCTGACCCCTCCACAAACTAGTGTTTCACACCTCGTAAAAGTACCACAATTTATAGAAAATATGTATGCTTTCTCTATTTCAGTTAATTTTGAACTATACGCCTACTAACTATACACCTGTTTAAATAGGTAAGTAGTTTACTTAGCCAATGAGGGCTTTCACAACACTATGATACAAATTAGCCGCACGCAGCCTGAATACTAATTCTAGACTCGTATAAGTTAGGTACTGGCTACCACTTAGATTCCTGAGCTCATTAAATGCTCGCTATCCGTATTTTGTATCCATTAATCGCATGGGTAGTTAATTACAGAGCCCACCGCCGCATTCTCTGCTTTTGATCAAAATTCTATTTATCTTCATTAAACAGTGCTTATCACGGCATGCTTTTATTAAATTAGACCTTCTCATACGGGTTAATAAAATACAGACCGCTAGTTTAATGGTACTTTAACCAAATAAAGGGACGAAAGTTTATGTAACATTACTTCGACCTCCGTTAGGTGTCAGGGGTTTGATATAGATACTTATTAGTATATATACACACACTCATTATTACCTAAACTGTGATAGTTTTCTATGTTATATAAATAAACTAATAAATAAATATTTTCAGGACAATCTTACACAAATCGACCTAGTCCTACGGTAAGCTGAGTAAGGCTTGTGTTGTAGGTACTAGACGACGATATATATAATATAAACACCCATGACTCAGGAACTTTTATCGTGTGCTCATCACACAAATAAATGCCCCGACTGGGAATCGATCCCAGGACCGTCAGCTTCATAGGCAGGGTCACTACCCACTAGGCCAGACAGGTCGTCAAAGTCAGTTATGGGATAGTTTTCTATCATGAAACAATATATCTCAGCATTAGTAATATATTGAGCATTAGCAGTACAGTAAACTAACTGTTTACTGTGCACTGTGTTACAAAACGTTGTCACGGACTAAGCACCTAATTCAATGCATACCTAATAAGTTCAGTCTAATCTTAATTCCGATAAACGTTATTTTCACTTGTCTAAAAATGGGCGCACATACACCACGCCCGTGCGAGTGTCTTGCAGCATTGTTTGTCCAGTGTCGAAACTTGTGTGACGTCAAGTCGTACACCCAGAGACCCAGATGCCTTACGCAACGCAGCCTAACGCGCAATTGCCGCAAACATACATCTCACACAATGTACAGTAACCTCATCAACGTTTAAACTAATAAATTTAAAGGACATTATGTCGTTAAAATGGCCACCTTAAATGGTATACAAATGTGCCGGCGCTGCTGGCGTTGGTTTCACCGCGCCCGCTCTACTGAGTGTTTGGCGAAACCTCTTATTATCATGTCTAAATCAGTCGTAATGATAACAACTCCCAACACAATAGGAGTCATTGCCTTTTATGGAGATCGTTTAAACGTTTTCAGTTAGAAGTTTGTTTATATGAAAAAAACATGCATGGGTACATGAAACGTATTAAATTCAACTACCTACTTAGATCACAATATGTTTCTTAACTATGATTTTAGTGGCGAAAATTGTATTACATTAAAGTTAACTTTGAAATATGTTTTTTTTTTAATTATTGAGATAATACAACAGTCATTAGGTACAATTTTTTCTTAATAGTATCGTTAAACCGATGTGGTTTATCTTTCAATATAAACACCTCTTCTTATCGTTTTGGTAATATTGGTTTATTTATTCATTCATAAACAAATACAATAAAAATAAAATAAAGGAAATAAAATGTTTGGTGAAATTCGAGTTTATATGACAGAAAAAATATGATAATCAAACACGCTCGTGTTTTTTTTAAGACATGTATTGCTAAAAACACTTGTGATTCCAACCAAAATTTTAGTTATAATTATAAGCAAAAGTTATATAGTAAGTAAAGTAGTGCAACAAGGGAGGTAAGTAAGGTATAACAAACACACAATGTTTTTCATCACATTTGCGAGATAATAAAAAAATAGTTAAAAAAATTAGCACATATGTCGGGTTAAAATCAAAATACATTTTGAAAACTAAAATGAAACCGCATCCACTAAAAGAGATTTCTCAACTTTTCAATGTCTCTTCCACAGATATAATGCTAACAGCATCTTGTTTTCAAAGTTAATAGATATCCTGCCAAATTGTATCAATTATCAAAATGAAATATATTAAAATTATTTTTAATAAATACTAAACCTTAAATTGCACTCAAATTTAATAGAAAGATGTTTTATACAATATTAAAAGTTGGTTGTAGCAAACTTTTGAAGATATGAAATACACCTTGGCTGATTGGATACATACTCAGTCTCAGTCAGAAGTGAAGTTCTATATTTTAAAAGTAAACTTAACAGCCCGTGAGAGGTAAAACGGCTATAACTGCTCTGTACGCTCGCAAATAATAACGCAATTGACGAGCAAGTGCGATGAAAAATATATTTGATATGTCCTCTGCTAACCACCGTTTAGAGATTTACACGCTGTATTAATGCACTAGCCAACTTGAAAAAGTTTTCTATGTACTATTTGTTTAGAATGAAACACTGTTCCATGTCAGCATTTCCGACAATACCGCATTCAGCAATCTAACCCTTTCATGCATCCATCAAAACAAAAATATTTCTGGTTGGTGTAATAAGGGGTGATGTCTTAAACATATTTCTTACGAGTAGGTACCATAATCGTTACGTAAGTTATAATTAGAGCTTGTTCTAACACTTCGCGTTATGCAGCGCTGTGACAACTTAATTGCCTAAATTGTCAGCGGCTTGCTCTCAAAGTGAAAAGAACGGGACGTGACGAGGGGTGGGCTCGTCTGTCGTATTGGTCGTACGTCATGCTGTCAGCTCAGCCGTCTGGCGGCACATAGAGCACCGGCCAACCTCGCCGGATAGCATGGTTACCGTTTTATCGTCTATCGCGGCATCCCTTACCTTTGCACTTACATACTTGTTGGGGCGTGACACATATGTACATATCGTCACTACTTTGAAAAAATCTCGTATCTGATACAGATAATCTAAGTTGAAACGACGTAACTCTATACTCATCCCATACATCGTTACGTCATTTTTCTTTTGAAAGCCAGAATGAGTTACGAGGTTTTTTCAAAGTAGGGACGATATAATCAAATGACAAAAACCAGACCGTATTAGGCTAGCTCTGAAAATATAGGATCGTTCTGGCACTTCCTTGTTAGAGATTAGAGAAATGACATATATGATGATGATAAAAAACTCAAAAAAGAACGACCATCTTATGCTAGCGGGAGTAGCTGGTAATAGCGGTTAGCTATCAATTTCAAAATATATTAAGATTCAAACCAATATAAATTTGACAAATTTGGTAAATGTTGCGAATGTCATTTATAACGTCTGCGCTGTTGATGACTTGCAGAAATAAAATTTGATCGATTATGATTCCTCCTCTTAACACAAACAGCTATATCTACCTACATTGTAAGAGATTTAATTTATTTTGCAGGGGACATAATATCGTTAGATGATTTTATTTAACTCTAACGTATATTAAGCGTAAGTTTAGTTGTCTAGGGTTATAAGTTTGAAATATAGAAATATATTTAATTGTTACACAACATTTCTATGTTAGGAGTTTTATTAAAGACATAGGTCTTGTGACAATCGACAACTGTAGCCATATATACCGTATATATAGCCATATATAGCCATATAAGTATATACGTATCAAGTCTGAATATCACGTTATTTAACTTCATGGATTTTTGATTAAAAGTCTATCTCATTATTACGAATATTTGTTCCAGGGTTATGGGTATGTATTTATAAGTACACGGTATCGCCGTCTTGAGCTGTAACTGAACTGTAGGACTAGGTCGATTTGTGTTAGATTATTTCCGAAATATATATGTAAATACTATTATTATATTTAACTTCCTACTCCAGTTTCAAAGGTATACGAGAGACTCGCTCTTAAGAGATTATCCCAAAAGGATTACGGACAGATGACAAATTTAAGAGGCTTTGCCTTCACGGGCATGTTAGGCATAACTTGTAGGAACAAAATATTAACAGATTCCAAATGGCTCGGAAGCAGAACACGTACAGAACTACTTGGCTTATTAAATACTAGTAAATTGTTAGCTAGACAGATAACATACATTTAAATTAATTCATAAGTATCTTAATAGAATCAATTAAATAAAATAACAAAAGTCGTCGGTGTTAGTGGAACAGAAAGATGAATATCGCGTATAGTCAATCAATTTAATTCAGTTGGAAATAATCGATAGCTATCAGAGACGACCACCCACATGGCGGCTGCGGGAACTGCCGTCTACAGCACAAAGCACCCACAGTACTGCTGGGTATTTGGGATAATTGGAGTCCATTGGACACTGAATAATATCATCATTAGTCACTAACGTAGTTACAACGCTCTTCACCGAATTTACAGTGGCCATAAGCTTTTAAGTCCTTTTTTATTTATTGTTTAAGGTTTGCTTTTTCAGTTCTTTTAAAACGTGCCTTAAAGAAGCTATGGAATAAATAACCTGCTGATGCAATTTAATTACAAGCCATAATTATAAGAATTTCGGATGATTGTGTGTAGTTTATGGTGTTTTTTCATGTTTCAAAGTTTTATATGATTATTATTTACGAGCTTATCACTATAGACGATCCCCATTAATACCAGTATATTTTAACGTAACCTACGCTGGATTGCGACTACATTTTTTTTTACTTTATATCGCAATCCTATTAGGTAGAAATTTGAATTATTAGTAACATTTTGTGCCCAGTTCACATAGAAAACTTATATAATTCAAATATTTCTTCACGTAATAAATCAAATATTCAGTTCACAAGAATACCTATTATTCCAATTACTGCAAACATTTGAAAAGGATTAACTAAAACTTTGTACGGCTTCAATATCAGAATGGCAGTTTGTTGCTACTTAGTTATTTGTACAAAATTAATTTATTGCTACCATGTCGTATGTTGGTATAGGGGTACCTTACAACAACAATAAAACTCATTTAAAAAAATAGCCCGCAGTTAATAAGAATAGCCATATTATGACAATAATTTGTCCAATAGAAAAATAGTCAAGGGTTATTTTTGCGGCTTCATTGTGTCGAGCTGAAGTGTCATAAATAATGTTCCCTGCACTCGAAGTTACGACCAAGCGGCTGCACCAGGTGGCGGAACTTATATTTAGGCTCTTTATGTAGCAATATAGGGAATAAAATTTTATTACTTCCATTCATGCAGTTTCTTTAACGATAAACGATTACCAACTTCTCAATAAGTAGGCAAGTCTTTTTGCTATTGTGTTCGCCGCTACGGTCACGTCGTGAAGCGCCGCCGAATTGACGCCTAATGTAAGCAAAACATTTTTAATCACCTAAAGTAACACCAGGCAGCTGTTGAGCATGTTTCGCGAAGCATACTGCTTTTTTGTTTGGGCCAGATGTTTTGCGCGGACACAGCTAAAATTTCAGTGATGAAACTTACACCCAAGAAATCCAATACGTCGTCATTAAAAAGGTGACAACCTGTTCATATATCAAAATATCGTTAAACTAGATCATCCTGGAGTGAAATACGATCAATAGCTTTAAAGCTCGATCGTTAATTTGTGAAATGATGATGGATAACTAAACTTTATTGCTTTCGGTCGGGCGGTCAACTTTTGTGGACACACAAACTTTTGAATGTAGCTTGATTTTCCTACAAACTTACTTAGCAAGCGATAGCGACGTTTAACGAGAACACAATTCACATTTAACCAAAGACGTGTACCGTGTAGGTATATTTACTTTACCGCATCTGCGATATGAATATTCATACTAATACGTATGATGTATGAATACGTAGACCATTGTATAGAAGAAACAGCATGTATTGCGCATTTATTACCCATAATGGGTCCCTGTGTTACCGCTCCCGTGGCGCTGCCAGAACGCTGAGCGCGCGTTGTTCATTAGAGCCGTCATAAGTACCTGCGAACTGGCCGGACCACTTCCGCACAACAAACAGTTCCTACACTCGTACTGCGCAACATCCGCTCCCGGTTCCAAACCATGCATTAACAATTAATTCACAAATTAGATAATTGAACACGAATAGAATGTGGCACGCGTTTATTGTGATGCACCGTGTTGGATGTTATGTTACTTTTATATAAATTCTGAACTATATCATGTTGTTCTATTCCAGAATGTGTTTCTTATTAAGTATTCCCATTTTTAGGAATCCGTAGTCAACTACCCTTATAGTTTCCTGTTACTTCTGTATAATTTGGTATGAATAATGTAATCCCGCAGACAATGTTGTAAATATATGAGAAAAAAGTACCTACCTACCCTTATGTGTGAAGTGAGGGAATATTTAAAATAATAATCTTTAAAATAAACATTTTATTTGTGAATATTGTCGAAAACAGTATTCTAACTATTGAACCGCAAGTCCAAAAATTTGAAAGTCTAAGAAAAAATATTTTGAAGTTAATCAGTTATACAGTTTTTCAGCTACGGATTGAAAACTACGGAAACCTACACTGAGCATGTCCTGAGTGACATGCACGTGCCATGTTTCTCATCTGCATTTATCTACATATTTATCATATTTCATATTTTTTAATAGATAATTAGTTTGGTTTACGGTGAAGTAGTGAGGGAATATTTAAAATAATAATATTTAAAATAAACATTTTATTTGTGAATATTGTCGAAAACAGTATTCTAACTATTGAACCGCAAGTCCAAAAATTTGAAAGTCTAAGAAAAAATATTTTGAAGTTAATTGGTTGTACCGTTTTTCAACTACGGATTGAAAACTACGGAAACCTACACTGAGCATGTCCTGAGTGACATGCACGTGCCATGTTTCTCATCTGCATTTATCTACATATTTATCATATTTCATATTTTTTTAAATCAATAGTTAATTAGTTTGGTTTAAGGTGAATTTGACCGTAATTGTTATTCAAAGCAACGTGTCTATCAAAAAATAATGAATGAGTCAGAATTGGGCATCAATGCCATCGGCGTCCTTTCAAGTAGGTCCACCGTCAATCCAACGCTGCCCAAACATTCTGTCAAATGTACACTATGTGCGCTATAGTGAGTAATGCCCGCTCTGCCGAACAATGCGCGACAAAGCGCTCAGTCTGTCATCAGTTGAATGTGAAGTAATCTCGTTCCCATCGGCCGGCGCAGGCGCACTGGTCCTGGAGCCACAGGAATGTGCCGTAAATCATCTCGTTTATCCCTACCCACTAGGGTTGTCAGCATTTTATTCTTCAAGAACTTAAGTTGTAGATAATATCAGGTTGGCACGTTTACAGAATTCCTCTTCCTCACGTACCTATTTAATTATATCCAGGTAAGAAATTGTTAAAAAAAAAATACCAAAGTGTCACTATGCATTATAAAAAGTATAGAAAAATCAACTAGTGTCTCAAAAAAATATGTAATTAGTAAAATTACTATTAGTCTTTTTAAAGTAAAAAGATCTAAAACCGTCAACCCTATATGTAGAATCCCGCATTGTACACTGGCATCGCGTATCATATCAATGGGCAATTTAATTTCATTTAATGTTCCCATATTGAGAGATATTGTTAGTATCATTTGCAAACAGATGAGGTCAAATTTTGTACTTCGGTGGAGCATAAAAAGTACATAGTAAGTAAACCTTTTCCTTCCCTTACTGTTATTATATTCATGCACTATACATAGGAGCTTGTACTTGACATATACCTAGGTCATTCTATTCTACTATAAACTATTGCATGATAAGTATTTCTACTTTCTAGTACCTAAGTTAAAGCTAATCTGTATGCATATTATACGTATGGAACCAGCATGACTTCCAGCAGTCCGCGGCACACGTGACGACCATAAACAAACAGATTGCCGTCTAAAACTTGTGCAATATAGAAACTGTATACAGATTTACGAGTTCCTATAAACAGTTGACGATTCAATATGGAAAGTCCGCGGGGTGACAGTTCGCCCCGTGATTTGAATAACAATTGTCAGTAATTTTGTACTAAATATATTTCTGAAGCGCTAAAGATTTCACACAGTAACCACGACGACTCACGTGCTTTGTAATGTACTACAAGAAGTTAATCCCTCTGTTTATTATATTACGACATCAGTCCATGACCTTGTTAGAAGCTTTCAGAAGTCTTCTATCTGTTACTTGCTGTACCAAACATAATATCTTTGATAAACAGTAATATTTTTATTATATTTTCTAAAAACACTGTTGTAAACTACAAGTTGAGAACCTACCTTCCTTTATATTCCAAATGCTATTTCTTAAGATTTATTTGCATTGTTCATTATCAAATTGCTCTGGTTTTGACTTAAATTTACGTCATTAATTAATATTATCTCACAGTAATCAATATAGCTAAAGTGACTGACAAGGAAGGTTATCTGAGCTGGCTATCGCCCGTATTATTTTACTCTTCTTGACAGGCTGCACCGAAATCATTTTGTTACTGCGACCGGCCAACGGATCAATGCTTCTGTGTAATGAAGCAATTTCGGTATTATTCGAATTGGTGTGGTGGCGTTGGTGCGAGACCGTGTCATTATATCACCGAGCTTAAATTTAAAAAGGCGTATATTTATTGGAGTTACGAACTATTATTGATGTTCTTCAATGTTAGGTAGCGTAGCCTACAATGTTCGCGGCGTGATGTCGATATTGTCAACGCAATAATCGTGGCTGGCAATGAAATCCGAAACGGCACCATCTACGATAAGAACAAAAACATGCGGCTCTAACTGATGTTAGGTACTATGCAGTTAATAAAATACATAGGTAATGGTAACATTTTCCTCAAACAAAAAACAACATTTGTATCTCTATAACTGTGGTAACGTTAATTAAAATAAGAGTATTTCGCATCCTTGTCAACTGTTTACATAGCAACAAAACGTAATTTTATCATAATTATTGTATACCGCACCGAAAATAATTCGTTTAAACACAGCATGACATCTGTCAAACTGAATCAATAACGCTGTATTCTCATTCTACGGCAATTGTGTATCGAACAATAACGTTTAATACATAGCGAGGTTAATTAGGTGGATGCGTCAAAAGCACCGCCGCTGAAAGCCTCCATTGTACGGGCGGCGCGCGCGCACGCAGATGCTCCTAATTAACTTATAAATGTTGGATAGATAAAGTACGAGCGCGTACACTAACACAATAGTGCCATGCAGTACAAGACTTCAGCGCCGGCGCAGTGTTACAGCGATCAGTATTTTAACTCGAAGTACTGTTGATAGTTAAGCCTATAGCTGGAATCGAAAATGAATGTCGGTGACTAAAAGAAATTTAAAATCTGGCACTGCTGGAGAGTGATTTATCATCTCAAGACAATAATCAGTGTTCACTTATGCATTCGTACCCGGCGGTAACTCTCAAACGGAGTCGAGGTACTGACTACAACAATAACACTGTGGCTTTTAGTATTTACTCAGTGGCCCAAGTAGGTATGTGAGCAAATAAGATGCACGCACTCCCGGTTAAGAATACCACGTCCAGTGAACACTCAGCATCTGAATTTGAACAGAACAGATTGCTTTAATGTGGGCCATACCCATATTATATAAATATAGCTCAAGCATACGTTCGGGTAGTCGTTTCGTAACCTGTAATGAGTTTGTTAGGAAAATGGACTGTTGAGATTAGAGAAGATCGTTTATACAAGCTACAAAGAATAGGCACGAATAGCCTTAAGTATGTAAATGTCTATAATCAGCCAAAGACCTTCACTGCTGGACACACCTATGTCCACCATAGCCTGCCATAGGGAGCGATCTCTATCACACTGCAGCAACCAAATCCGAGCATTCCATAAAAAGGCATCCTTCCATATAATTTGTAGACGTCCAACTCTGAGCTTTCCTCCGCTAATACAGTATTTTTTGTTTTATTTAGATTTAGCTTTCAAGGACCAACGACATACTCATATTTCTTACTATTTCAAATCGTAATATTATTAATCGATTTTAAATACTCCACTATCAAGCGGCACCAACAACAATAGAAGACAAATCAAATCATGAATAAACCTGAAAACATAGAATTAATATTAACAACAATGTTCTTAGGTACCAATACTGAGGAACCGCCCAGAGTTTATAATATGAGAAATTTACTAGAGTTTATAAAATTAAAACGGAAGGCTAATATGGAACAATAACAAGGAAGTCAGTAGTCGTATACTAGTAGTAAATCCATCAGTAGATGGTGCATTGGGCAGGTCAGTGGGTAGATATGTAATGTTGTATAGTGACAATGAACTTGCCGACGGCGGCGCCTCGCCGTGGGCGCTGCACTTGTTCTTGCGCAAGCGCTTGGGAAGCTGCGCGTGCGACATCACACTAGCCACATTAGCATTCTACCGTTAACTCCGACGTGTCCAAGGGCGTTCTAGACTTAACGCTTGTACTAAAATGGACGCAGCCTACTAATGACAATCTATCCTAGTTCAATTAGGTGTTGTGTCTATAATTATATTATAATAAGCATAACCCATTGTAAACTTTGCTGTACTATCAGAATCTACTAAGTGGGTATCTTTATCTACTCTTTTTTAAGACCCTGCATCAACCATCTTTTGAAGAAACGAATATCCGGTCAGCAGTTTTTGCTTAAGCATGCAACATAAACCTTGTACAAAAACACCTTGATTTAACTATTTTGAGTGTCCTCTGGTATTAATTAGGTTGCTCGTAAGTATCTAAAGACCAGAATTAAATGGTTAGTACTTTAAATACAGTACTGACCAGTGTCAGTACACGACGCGATGTTTGATTAGCAATAGTAATGTTTGACACGAATGAAAGGGTCAATCATAATGGGTCAGTTAATATCTTTGTTACCTATTGCATGGAAGCCATATTTAATTTAAAGAAGAAGAAGTAACTGGTTTACTTACGGGGCAAACACATTTAAGGTCTATTCTGTGGACAGTGACTATGTCTCAATGTAATGTTACTATAATAGATATGTAAAGATCGTACTGTAAAAATTAACTCGCCCATAACTATTATATATACGTTGTCTGCCTAATTTTTTATGTAACAATACCTACTCGTATCCTGTACAATCGAACTTATAACTACTGTATAAGTACTTACGTGTGCAACTTACATAAGAAATACAACAATAGGGGTTTAATAGTACCTAACCAATAAATATTTAATAACCAGCGTGTGATAAGCGAATGGAAAGGCACTGCTATTTGAAATACCTAGCTCTTTATTATTTCTTCACATAAGTAGGTAGTTAGTTTAGGTTTGCCTGATAGTAGCTATTGTCGTGTCGCTAATTTATACATGAAATTTAAATGAGGTAAATGACAAAACAGACTAAGCCGTTGCTTATCCATACAAATATTATAAATGCGAAAGTAACTTTGTCTGTTACCTCTTCAACGCTTAAAGCGCTGAACCAATTGGGATGAAATTTAGTATGGAGAGAGTTTGAGCTACGAGAAGGGCATAGGACAATTTTTATCCCGCAACCATATTGTTAAGACGTTGGTGACAACGAAGTTGCGAGGAAAAGCTAGTAGGCTATATATTATTATATATGTACCTAATTCAAGTAAAATAATTACGAGGTTTAAGTCTATACAAATCTCGCTGCATTTGTCAAGTACGGGTACGTTATGCAAAGCGTACCTTTATACTCGCATTACCGTTAAAAAATTAATGTCCTGACAGTCTGTATGAGTATATTGAGTACGATAATGAGGGAACCCTTAACATATATTACACGAACTAACACATATTTTATTATACGAGCTGCGATATATGACACGTACAATGTAGTCACTTTAGTGAGACATTTGTAATTGTTTCAATGATACAACAGGAGACTCTTGCTTCATGGATATCAGCAGGAGACTGTTGCATATATTATCTAAGTAAACATGTTCAGTTTTCATACAATATTATCGAGTGAACCACAATTCTCATGCAAGTTAAACCCTGTTTAACTTGATGATTTGTCCCTACAAATCATACCACGAATTGATTTTTAAATTATAAAGCATTCAAGCTTAGTCACGTAAAATATGAAGACAAAAAGAGTTGTACAAAGATTGTATTGTAGGCATTGTAACGTGGAGCTTAATGTGGATCGACGGCGGTGGTCGCTCGCGGCCCTGCACCAATTATATCTCATTGTGTCTATTAGGGATGAGCTCGCGTGGGAATTCAGGATCTCCGACCTAGAAAACCTTTCGAACGAAAAAACGCTGCTCTATGTACTTGATCAAGTGTAGGCCATTCAATCTGATAAGTACTATTGATTTGCGACCGTTTGGGTAGTCCATATTATACTAGCCTTCTATTATTATGTACAAACAAGGTATGTAAACATTAAGTATCACGTATAATATAAGCATCATCTCGAATTTAAGGGATGATAAGACCGCTAACTTATTGCGCTTTGAAGTAAATGTTTGTGCTTTTTAATAAGTTTTACTTATTCTGGTTTTATTTAAATAATTAATTAATAGATAAAAAGGTTAAACTAAATTAAATAACAATTATGCACCTACTTACAGATTGGAGGATAAAATATCACAGGGAGTAATACAAGCCATGTGGAATTGTAGATATAGCCTCTGTGTGACAAATTCACACTTGAGTCAATAATACAATAAGCACAGTGTGGACTGAAGCCTAATGTAATATAACTTGCCAATTAATTTTACTACTAACTCGTGGATAACGTGTTCTGTACCTTAATCCACTGCATGTACTGCCTATGTTACTTTAAACATTTACCAAATATCTTAAACTTGAAGGTTTAGCTCATAATCACCTGAACTAGGTGCAACGGGCCACTGACTCTGCAGGTCGGTGCTGGAGGCTGATATCCCCAAAAGCAATTCCACGGCATTTTCGTAGCATTTCTTAACAATTCGCACTTATTTGCACTTGTCATCAAACATTGTTAACTTCATTTTTAAAGTTAGTAGTTTTTAAATCATCGTAGTGATCATAAATATTGTTATTTAATGGACATAGTTGTTAGACAAATAATATTACAGTTAGTATTCGAAGTCGGTTCCACGAGCGACCGCCGGCTCCGGTGCGGCCGACCGGGAGCACGGGCGTATTTTAACTGACTCGGGCCGGTAGAGCTCCGCCGTTGATACCATATATCACTAACTTTACCTTGTTAAATTAACTGCTGCACTCAATTTCGCGTAGGTACTTTGTTCTTTGTGGAAGACCGAGCTTTATTCAGATTAGACAATGAATAGTCACAAAGAATCCAGCCCTTGTTAGAAGTGACAGGAATTGTAGAAAGGTTTTACGAGGGAATCTCTTGTTACAATTTAAATCTTAGATTCCTTACCTGTTTGTTATAGCGTTTTTATTCTATATCACATTCCCTACTTGTGACTTATGGCATATTTTTTAAATTCTTTACTTTTATTTAAATGAGGACGGTTTTCTGGGTCATAGTAACTTATTAAAACAATAATCGTCATTCCTGTGGACTTTATCACTAACATTTTATGTCAATGCTACTAAATATGCATATATTTTATTTTCTTTTGCCCATAGTATGTTGAAAGATATATCGAAAAGGCCCATCTACTCCACTGGTGACCACAGAGAGCAGCTTCCTCGCGCAACGCATCAGCATCGCAATACAGCTGGGGAATACTGCCAGCATCCTCGGCACCATGCCAAAGGAGCCTAGTTAAATTTAAATGTTTTTTTTTGTTTAGTTTTATTAAAAGTTGAAATAGATCTTCTTATTCTTATTCTTAAAAAAAAAAATTTGATTTGTTCTTAGTTTAGTTTTATTGTTTATGTCTTTTGTATCTGTATATGTCTCAAATGTATAAGTTTACATTCTTTACAAGGAGTGGATATGTATATAGAACTAATAAATAATCTAACCCTATCTTACCTCTCAGTGGTTAGGTAGCCATTAAACCCTATGTGAGTACAATGTTTTATAGGTAAACCAACAAACAGCTTCCTTTATTCTATAGGCTTCTTCGGGGTGAGAACCAACTACACACAAATATCAAGTACCTGTGTTAAAAGTACCAAAAAAGTCAGTAAGAAGAAAAGATAAAAGAGTATAGATATTTTGCACTATAAGAAACTGAGCCTTTTTGCTTATCAACTGATTGATATTTAGCACAAACAATGCAAAGGAGACAGCGAAAACTACAGGTAGAGCAGGAGGCCACTTGGTTAAGGTTGACCATTTCCGCCACGCACCGGACCCTCATAAATAAAGATCCATTGTCAACCAGAAAATAAAACCTAAATTTTAGTGACACGGACACGACATTTCTAAATCAATACTGTTGCAACGGTTCAAATACATTAAATACGTTATCTTAGATGTATGTTTATGTTCTAACGCTGTACGCATTCTTACGCTCAATTTTGTACGATATGGCTTTTATGGATATGACATTAACATGCATACAGCACTTTAAATCCATTAAATCTGGAGGATTACGTCGGCTACTTTCTTTATCTCATCGCGGTCGGCTTTCGATTAAAACCGTAGGATCTTTGGGGAACGTTACAGTTGTGGCAGATGATGTTCTAGGAATTAATATAGGTACAGTCAGCGTCATATAGTTGGATATATAATAGATGCTACCAACTATATGAAGGTGACTGTTTTTGTTTGCAAGAAGGTAAAAATAAATAAAAAACTCTACTTCGACTTTTGATCCGTGCTGGTACCTACTACGCTGATACCGATATCTGATGAATAGTGATGATGAACTTCGCGTTAATAAAATCTTGTAGTACTTTTGCTCCTTATTTATCCAGTCCTAAAAATATGTCATCTACATAGGTACCGTAGCGATAATCCAACTCCAATATTTAATTATACATAAGTACTTAGGTAGGTATCTACACCTAGTTACATCCGATCTTGTAAGTAACAAATATGTTTCTATTTAGAGAGGTACTTACAATGCTTATTATGAATTTTAAGTCCTCTTCATTGAATATGCAAAATTAAAAGTAACTGTATTGTTATCGCGCGTTTTTGTGTGTCGAGACGTGACTACTGACAAGACGTCGCGGATTTAATATTGTACAGCAAAATGCGCGTAAAAAAATTAAACACCTATGATTTTGAGAATGCAAGATTAAAAGGAAGAAAAATAATCGTATTTTGAACAGTACACGGATAGTCAAAATTAATATTAAGAAAGCGAAATAGGTACCTAATTACAAACGTAAACAAACCTCATAATAGTGCAGAGGCGGGTTAGCAGGCGGCGGCCGTTGCCGCTCCTGCGACCACGGACAATTCCAGGGCATTCCTAATAACTCGCTAACTTCTCGTTTTCTGACCTCCTCGAAGTTTTATTTCCAATTTGTATCTACACTTTACAACATGCCATTAAAATCCTCGTAAAAGCACAACGATGGAAAATTGCATACATATTTTATGCACGCGGGAAATTAAGTTTTAGTTATAAATTGCGTAATCAGTTATACGGTTTTAATGCGTGAGTTAAGGATACGCGTGCAACAGGATCATCGCACGCATGCGTGCGTGCCGCCGGCCGGCTGCCTCGGGACTAGGTAGGCTCGGGATCGGGACTCGGGACTTGCGAACCCAAACCTTCCCGACGCCCCCGGGCCCGGCGAGCGCGCGCCACTTGTCAAGGTACAATGGAACGATATTGTTATAATAAGTTGTTGTGATTATAACTGAGTTATGCATTTGTGAAGTCGGTCCATGACTTGAGCATACATAGCTGTCATTGCAAGTCGAGGAAAGCTTAACGTGATAGGGATTGATAAGAACTATCTAACATAATATCCATCCGGAAGTAAGGGCCGACAACACTAATTAAGTAATTACACTTAACCTTATTTACCTATTATACAAATATGTGTTCCTACGCATAACTTTCAATCACATTAAACTTGTAAAGTGCTGCATTCAATAGGAATAATAAAAAAATCTAAATTACTAAGCAATTTGCACGTTAACCGCCGATCATCAATTTATTAAGCAAGTAAGAACAAACCAAATTCGAAGCAGCATTCCAGTATACCTAAGTAAAATTATTTTGTTTCAAGCGATCTTTAGATAACAGAGGTACCTATGGAAGACCTTCATTTTAGTATAAAACAAATATAAGGCGGAATTCAAATCAAGGGGCCATAATATTTATATGTATATAATATTTAAATGTAGATAGATTTCAATATTAAAGCTATAATGAAACAGGCGTAATAATACATCTTACTTTTAACAATAGATAGATTATAGGTACTATGCAATAAAACCATTTGGTCCATTGCATATACATCACTACCCTTGACCTACTGATATAATATAAAATGTAGTTTTATCTCTATAATATCTATTATTACCTACATAATGTGATAATCTGCCGGTCATGTCACTCTTGATAACACTGAACTGGCAAAGGTTAAAATGGATAGATCGTAGAGAGTATTTTCTGATATCGTCTCTTGGGATAAAATTATATTCATGTTTTACAGAAACATATAATTGAAACGAATATATGTATATTTAGCAATGCCCTAATTTAAACGTGGGTTATTACATATACCTACCTAACTCAGAGCAGGGATGCTCATTGAACAAATTTAGACCAATTTACGAGTACGTAATTCCAACTGACCTCGTCAATTAGTTTACCTGATCGACGGTGAATACGTTGATTAGACTACTTGTGTAAGTTCGGAAATACTTAAATAAGCAAACAATCTATCGATGACGCTGTTTCATTAAATATATGCGATAAACCATCCGTCTGAAACAGAACCGGCTCTCTTGACCGGCTAAATAAAATAAACTTAATGACCAATTTATAACTGGATGCTGGAGGACCTTTTTCAGCTGACTTTTATTGAAGTTGGACAGCGTTTTTTTTTTTATGACATAGGCGGCAAACGAGCAGACGGATTACCTGGTGGTAAGCAATTACCGTCGCCCATGGGCACCCGCAACACCAGATGAGTCACAAGCGCGTTGCCGGCCTTTAAGGGGGGCTGGAGCTCTGGGAACCTTACTCACCATCAGGAACACAGCACTAAAGGTAGCAGTGGTATTATGGCTGTGGTCTTCTGTAAGGAGGAGGTACTTCCCCAATTGGGCTGCCCCGGATTCAAGCGTGATGGTCATCGCTGTGCCGTACCTCTCATTGTTGGACGTAGTTTAAGGACATACCCGGGTCCAAAAAAAACGTTCGGAAAGCTGCATCATATTATCTTCTCATTCAATATTCCTCAGTGCCTAAAGCCCAGTCTCGAAACACACTTGTTATTGTTGCCTAAAACGTAGTTCATTTTGAACTTATCAGGCAGGTCAGTGTCACTCAATATGGAATAGAAAGAGCTCTAGCCATAGTAGCCACAAGTATAGTACCCTTACCATGAGTTGTGACTTTGAGGTTTTCGATAACGAGTATCGAGTTTACTATCTGTACATTTCGTTCGCACTAAAATAGTACAAGCCTGATGCACAGATAGTATAGCCAGCCAAACCAAAGTTTACCACTACAGCCCGCAGGATTGCAAAATTGAAGTTGCAATGTCACTGGCAGAAAAGCCCTAGTGTCGGTGTGCTGGTGATCGCTCCCTGTGGCAGTCTATGGGGGAGGCCCGTGGCTGATAGACACGTATGATCTGACTCACATCCTCTTAAATGAAACTTTGTTACTGAAATTGGATAAACAAATATTGTAGGTACTTGCGTGAAGTTCTACCTAAATATAGCACTTACCTCCAGCGATGACCCCCTGCGTTCCAATTCATAATAACAAATTAAGCACAATAGCTCTTCTTATCCAATTGCAAAAATGTTTAAAGTAGGTACAATGAATTATTAAAATCAATGATGACAATTGAAGCTAGTTAGGCATTAAATAATTTTATTGTTTAAGTATTTACTCATTTTTATTAAATTTGAAACAGTTATTAGGGTTATTTATTCGATTTTACAACGGATTTGTGGTTAAGAAATCGTAACAATTAAAACAACGTTCCAAAAACCCGGTCTTTTTATAAACATAAAACTTTCCTTACAGAAGATATGAAACCGAATTAATATGACTTACCTTATGTACCTCCGTCTTCTCCCTTGAACGGATTCGCCATAACCATTTCATAACTTCCAAGAGAGGTTTTATACAAAGTAGAAACACGACACTCCCTAGAAGTATAAAGAACGCTATATTCCAACGATGTAGATTCACACTATCCCCGACATGAAACATAGTTTATTGGAAACGATAGATGATTATCAGGCACCATGACCCTAACTATTAGGTATTAGATGTTAGCCCCGCGATAGCTCGTAATCAAATGGACGGTAGACGGTAGCGCGGATGTGTATTGTGTACTCGTAGCTTCCAAGCTACAGCTAATTACCAATAATTTCTCTTACGTAATGTAATGAGTAATATGATTGGGCCAGTAATTCAGCGTAAGCTCTGTAAAAGATTTTATTTAAAAAAAATATGTAGGTAATACTCGTTTATTTAAGAACTATTTTGATAACTCAAGGTAACTGGACATATACGCTATGTCTGCTACGAGTATCGGGTTATGACTTTGTCTCACTGTTGAAATCTTGGACCGCCCAGCTCGTCAATGGAAAATTGTGCTGAATTATACGACAGCATATGACGCTATGGCACCTGGAATAGTATATATAGTGTTTCGCTTTCTTCGCATCGCGAGCCAGATTGTATGGAATCAGCAGGCCAAAGGGTCGTAGGTATTTTACAGGCGCATGTCACAGGGCACAAGTAGATAATGCTTGCCCTGCATCCGGGGTGAGCACACTCAATACTGGCCACGGCATCAAACATCGATGCTAAGTAACCCCATCACGCAAGTAACACTCAATTATATACTTTTTGAAGGCCAAAGACGGAAAGGCGGAGCTATAGTGTACGGAAAGCTGTATCCCAAACACACCCTAAGCAGTACCAGCCAACTGATAAAGGTCTCAGTAATTGAAAGTTTTACACTTAAATTTTCCATTATTAATAATAATTTCCAGCTTAAGCCTATACAAGACTTAAGCTGGAAAATTAGGCCGTTAAAAGCCCGGATAAACGTTAACCAGCGAGTGATAATATAAATAGTTCTGTTAACAGATGACGAATGGTTATGTTATTTAACATAACCAAAATGATTATTACCAAACAAAAATGTTTCCTGTGCTGTGAAGTCTAAAAAATATCCTTCAAGTCTAGTTTAAAATAGCGTAATATTGTACCCAATATTGTACATACCACCGCTCGTTTGACGTAAGACATTTTATTTTAGACAATCAGAATTTTGATGGACCAATCATAACATTTATTAAATAGCGGGAATTTGCGAATTGGATAATTTCTAAAGTCGAGGAAGGGGATATGGGGATAACTGTCAGTAAAATATGGGTCATTTTTTGGGGCCATTTTGTACTGGAAACGAAGTCTATGTATATTCAGTCGCTGACTTTAACTCAGCATTCATAGTACAACCAAATTGGGCTCAAATCATATATATACAACTTTAATACAGAAGTTATACAGTGCTGTATATTCAATCAGTCTTTTGATGGCAAAGCACTGTATAAGTTCTGTATTAAAGTTGTATAAACTATAAGCTTAAGGCCGCTTGTACACGTCCGGTGTTTTCACCGGACAATTATCTGATATTGAGACCATATTTGTGCTACAAAAGCGAGCTGTCCGCGGCATTTATAAAATGCGCGGTCGAGCATCCGTAAGAGAAAAATTTAAAGAAGCAAATATTCTCACTGTAGCGTCTCAATACATACTAGAAAACATTATGTATGTGCGGAATAACATCCAAGAATTCAAACTTAACCGTGATATCCATAGCTTTAACACTAGAAATAAAAATCAAATTGCTGTGCCCGGCCACCGCCTCGCCAAGGTTCGTTCATCTTTCGCTGGAAACTGTACACGCTTTTATAATAAAGTTCCTGCTGATGTAGTTAATTTGCCACGAAATAAATTCAAGTCATACGTCAAACACTATTTGTTAAGTAAGGAATACTATACTCTAAAAGATTTCATTGAAGATAAAGATGCCTTTAAGCCTGTAGCTTGATACTGTAGTACAAATTATTCCATTACTATATGGTCTTTATCTACTAGTGTCCAGTTTGTTTGACACGAGACATGTTGTTCTCTTCTTTTTTTATTTTATTTGTTATAATGTTTATTTTAATCTTTAGACACTTAGGGACATTATACATCCCTAATTATTGTATTTTTATTATTATTCATGAATATTTATTTGCATAAATAAATATTTATAGCTTCTGACGCATACAAAAGTGTTATTTAAGTATGTAATAAACAAGCACAGAATGTGGCTTCTCACCAGGATGTACATGTGACTAAATTTGTTAATTGATAGAGCCTGCCAGCCTGAACATGTCATGCTCACTTAAAAGTCTTTGCTTATGGTGGCGTCGTTGATCGGGTCGCCACTTTCCCGAAGAAAGGTTGAGGGAGGCGATGGCTGAGATACGCGTCATACTCGTGAACGGGTGCTGTTTGTGGAGACCGGTCTGTTTTGGCTATTTGGGGCTATGTTTTAGGTAGTTTTCTTCTTATTGCATTTCTTCTTGTTTATTTACGTGATATACTTCATTCGGTGCTTGTTTATCTTTAAAAAACAAAAAGTGTTAGTATATTGAAATCATGACACCTGGAGACCTTATACATCTCTGAGGTTTATTTGTAATAAGCATGTATTTATATTTTTGTGTATATTTTGAAAACAAAATAACTATACATATAATATTTTTTGAAACTTTTGATTACTATTTTTGTAATTTCTAAATTAGAATAAAGGACACAATTCAGATAAGAAAGCATATCGAACGTTTTGTTAACTTCGTTCTTAGCAGTCAGATTTGGACTTTTAAGTAATTAATAATTATTTTTATTTTTCCTTTGGCAGAATTTTTTTGTAATTGTTGGATATGTTTTCTTAAAGAATAACGCATTTTTATGTAATATGTATAAGATATCTTTTGTAATACTGTTTTGAAAAAATAAGTCCCGCCGAGTTTCTTGCCGGTCATAAAAGTCGAAATGCTTCTCGGGTCAGAGGTGTAGGGTTAGAACCGGTGTAGTTTTTATGTTTTCTTCTTTTGTATACTCGACGTGTAAAAGTGCCCTTGTGGCCTACTTACTGAATAAACGTTTGAGTTTGAGTTTGAGTTATCCGTTTTACGTCACGATGTCTTGTTTTCTTAGGTGTAGCTGTCGATAGCCACATATAAGGCTGGACTTAATCGCGTAAACGGATAATTGTACGGCGAAAAAACCGGACGTGTACAAGCGGCCTAAGTGCAAAACTAATCCTGAAATCTCATTAGTGTTAAGATGATACCTTGTGGACGGAACTATTTACAACAAGCCAGTGCTAATTTGATGGAAGTCCATAATTAGAAAACTCGGTTGAGATGGTACCTATCTGTACACATGTTCACACTCATGTTTACCTTCACACCTCGGATACACGTAAAGACTGTATCGTTAAGTATAAATACAACTTTACGGGGCCGTTTTTTTTTCGTATTACATTTGTATTTAAAAATTACCTTTGTGTTTAATTAGTACTTTAATAAGGTACACATTTCGTCCCGGGGGCTCGTCGTAAAGCCTAATTTAGACACAATTTACCCAATCCTCCAGAGTAACAATAACGATGTCGGACTAGAACATTTACGGTTTTCGAACAAGGCGATGTTACAAACAAAAAAAAATGTATTATTTGAACCGCAATTACACATGATTTGTAAAGCGGAACATCTGGGCATCATTTAATCATTTCTTTTAGTTTAAAAAAAAAGTTGTGGATCGGTGCATGGTGGCCTTTTAGAGAAAATGGCATGTTACTTACAACAACTCCGACTTTGACATCCAATATAAATATCATGGAGCGTTTCTAGAGACCCGCTCTGGCGATGGTTAAACGCCGTGAATATACATTAGGCTTTGGTTTTTAGCTGATTCTTCTAGCTGTCCCCCTCATTTCGCTCTCATCAGAAATTGACGGGAATCCAGAATGTTGCGTGAAAACTAGTTTTTTGTAAAAATAAAAATTCACCACATTTATTCTGCAGATGCTTAATTCAGCAATCATGAAGAGGACACTTAGATAACATGTTTGGGCAGCATAATTAACCTTTTCTTTCTTTAAATCGTGCCAAGGAGTCAGCGAATCGTCTCAAATGAAGCTCGATAGGGTTGTTCAGAGTATACTTGCTAGACGATATTAAAAGCATCATATCAGTAAAATAATAAAAAATTTAAACCTCCTTATATCAGATGTGGCTTAAAAACATACACAGATCATAACCTAAGAACATAGTATTACAAAATAATAAACATGTCAGCAGTTATTCAAGGTTAGTTTTGTATTTATACTTAACGATACAGTCTTTATAGTATATTAACCCAATCCGGAGATCGAACAGGACACCGACCGATAGTTACCACGTAGGTATTCCACAGATTTAATTGCGAGAGATGTTTCTTGTACAGTCAGCGTCATATAGTTGGTAGCATCCAAAGTACTCAAAAAGTTCGGTAATTGTTTGGTAACTGTACAGTAGCCATCAGATATAACAATAACAATGTTTGTATTGTCAAGGCGATAAAGTGCATATTCAGATATTTGTGACCACCTCTACATCTGATGGCGCCCGTACAGTCAGCGTCATATAGTTGGTAGCATCCAAATTATTCATAAAGTTCGGTACACCATAGAATTTGTATGGTGTACCGAACTATTTGACTACTTTGAATGCTGCCAACTATATGACGCTGACTGTACGTACTGTCGCACATACGTTCGTCGTCTAATAGCTTTTACAGTGTCCGCTACAGCCACTTTAATGTGGCAACTGATGTGCATCCAACTGGACAGCATCCAATTGTTTAGTACAGTCAGCGTCATATAGTTCGTAGCATTCAAAGTACTCAAATAGTTCGTTACACCATACTAATTCTATGGTGTACTGAACTTTTTGAGTACTTTAGATGCTACCAACTATATGACGCTGACTGTACACTGACGATCGATTATACATCCATAGGTGACGTTTTTAACGCACAATTCGCGCGTCCGAATTGCGTGAATTCCGCATTACAGTGGCCAATTTGAAAAAAAAAGCACAATCAAGGAGCGTTTGGACTCCAGGTGGCGTGGCGCAGGCGCACGTTTGGTGTTACCCCCCAATATGGCCTTCCCGCGGTCAGGGGAGACGATGCGTAAAGATGTTCCCCACTCTGACAACAAAAAAAAAAAAAGGCGCACGTTTGGTGTACTTTTCTCGCATTGGCGGTCACTCCAACGTCGTCACGCCGGTACGTCCAAATGGAGTAGCGTGCTAGATTTCAATCCAAAGAAAATTAAAATCATTAAATATTAATTGCTTCGCGAGTTAATAATATTCAACTATTATATCAACAGTACAGTGAGAAAACGAATGATTTGTAACATTTAATATTATACTTCTAATCGAAATCCACGATCAGGATGCCGTTTAAAAAACTTTGTTTTTGTCATTCATGCGACTGATTTTGGAATGAGGCCACGCGATTTGGACCGATGGAAGAAGATCGCAATAGTTCATCGTAAATTGATAATTTGCAATTCAGTTGCGGCAGCCACATTCATTTACTTACCGATTTTTCATTTGTTTGTTAGCTTCCGATGCGACAAGTGCGGACTCGGAAAGTACGAAAACAATTTTAATACAAAAAAAATCTTCTTTGGGGACATATCTAAAATTCTTAACAGCAATTGAAATATTTGCAATAGTTTCAATGGCAACATAAAACAAAATTTCAAGAACTTAACCTTTTGAACGCTTTTCCTCTTTCGAAAAAATGTTACGTCTACGCCAACGTATCGGCTAGTGAGGAACAAATATCAAACTTATCTGTCAGCAGGACAATTGCTTTGACAGCGTCCGACATAGCTACTTTAGGGGTCGGTCGCGTGTTCTAGTGGTGCTTGGCGTTCAAAGGGTTAAATATGTTATCAGTTTAAATAGTTCCACGAGAATCAACGCGGCCGGATTTCGTGTCTTTATAATAATAAAAAAACATTTTCTTTTAGATATTAATATATTTCGAATCTAAAATGTACAAAAAATACAACTTAAATTAATGTAATGTACTCATAATGCCTGATCTTTTCAAGGAATAAAATTATATCGTTACTGGTTTTGTTTATCTCGGAGACAGCAAAATGTGTCAAGTTTTAGTAATTGACAAATGCCGAGAAGAAGTATGTTCTGGAACAAGCTAGGTAGACACTAGGAACAAAAGAGCTTAAGCCACACTCATACACTACTTATTTCTGTTAATTTAATTTATAATTTATATTCCTTTTAGATTTAACCGTTTTATACCAAAAAATAATAAATTCGATTTACTAATATCAGGGCGGTTGTGTAAAAGGCTTCAACGAGACATTGGATGTACCCATATACAACTGTACAGTTTTATTTGTATTTTTTCCTAAAAATAAACATAACGACCTATTTTATTTAAATTTATTATTTAATCAACCATCACTTTATAACAACTTTGGTTGCGTATGCTAGTCGTAAAAATATAATGTATTTTAGCTATTTACAGTATTATAAACATACATACATACAATGCTTAGAAATGCACAGCAACACAAGAGGCCTTAATCTAACATCTGAAGAACTAAATAACACAGACTTAACGGCCACTCGCAAAAACGATGATTGCCGGAACAAGACTAGTTGTGTAAAGAGGGTAATGTCAAACAAGGTGTGTGGAGAACCCGTATACGCCCCTGCACTGTGCAGTGCGCTTCTAAACTTAATAAAGCTCACGTTCGCAATAACCCTTTCTGCGACTGACCAACACCTAAAATCACTTTGCGTATTCTTAGAAAAACATAATTAGTTTTGTACACTAACGTATTTAACCTTAAGACATATCCACTACGGAAGGAATCATCCTTTGTTCGCAGACGACAGGCCAAGACAAGAGGGAAGATTTTATATAAAAAATAAAATCATTCATGTACGGGAATACAGACCTCATTGTGTTAGCGGCTGTCATCCTGTATAATAAATATTATCACGCGCATTTAACTCCTTATTACTTGATTAGAAATAATAGTGATATAAGAACACACGGTAAGTAAAAAATAAATAACGGACATAACAAATAACCATAATCAGAAAAACTAATTATGTTTTCCCTTTGAAACAAAGATTCCCGTACTCATCAATGTTTCAGGATTCAATATGCTCAGTGATCGAATAGAGGTCTTTTCCACAGAGTAAATTAGTTGCAGCGACGTGTCTGTTAACGATGTCGTTATTACTTACAATCCGAATTTTATATTTCTCATATTTTGGATGGAAATTTTGGACCCTATTAATTAATTGCATCTCTAATTATTTAGATTTACTCTGTGGTAATAGATGATTCCTAAGCTAGATTAAATTTAGAATGCATTATAATATATTCCAATTTAAAAGCTTCACTGATGCCATATCCGTAGCTTTCAGGTGAAATAGTTTACATAATATATCATGCCCATATAATATTTTTACAATAGGGACCATCATTCATAGATTGAAATCAACAAAGATTGATAAGTGCATAAACTAGTTCAATTGCAATAACATTTCTATCAAACGGTTAGATTCGTTTTTTAACCGTTGTGAAGGGATTTTTATATTTAATTAAATCGAATCTTTTATGCAGTGCATTCATTCCAAAACACCAAGACAATTATCGTTCTAACACTGCTTATACACGATTAATAGTTATAATCATAATCTTAAAGCCCATTTAAACATTAAAATCTTTTTTACCAAAATACATGATTTATATGTTAGGAATATATTTTCGATGACCTTTGGTTGGGTGCCAATTGTTTCTGTTAATTAAGAACGTAAAGTAAGCCATTTGAAGTAACCCTGCATATAAAGCCCATTCAACGCAAGTGATATACTTGTATATAATTTCCATCGCTATCACTGGAAGACAGGTTCCCCTGGGTCATATTTGATGGGCACTCAACGT
Organism: Grapholita molesta; assembly: GCA_022674325.2. Lineage (NCBI taxonomy): Eukaryota > Metazoa > Arthropoda > Insecta > Lepidoptera > Tortricidae > Grapholita > Grapholita molesta. Next base: position 10,797,698 of record CP053124.2, on the reverse strand, counting down.
GGTTACATTATTCGAATTTCAGACAAAGCATAGTCGTGTATAAATATTAAGCCCATTCTCACATTTTCGGAGTTTACAAGTCTACTGTTGTAGGATATTATAGATTAATAATGAAAATTTTAATTTTGCTTAACCACAGCTTATTATAATTTTACTTATTTCACTTGTATTTTATACAAGTGCGTAATTTATTAATGTAACTATTCAATATCAAAATTTATCGTTTTTGGGATGCTTAGAAAAAATATCTTTTTAATTTTTAACTCCAGGCACCTATGTTACACATGTATTTGCTGATTCTATTTTATATTTACATTTACTGCTTGTTGTGTATGGACGTGTCTTCAGATAATTTATGAGACAATATGAGGTATTCACTATTGTAGCGTAAATCTGCAAAAAATATAACTTTAGTGTACAATTTACGCTTTATGGCGTAAATGGGTGACGGCATTTCATGCAGTTCCTTCTAGCGATCCAATAAGTCCATTTTCCGTATGTAAATATATGCATGTGTAGGTGGACTGACTAATCTTCATCTATTACGGTTTAATGTTGTCGTTTATAAAGGCCATCACTTGTACTTTGTTGATTTGATATTTATCTATCTGACATTTCGCCCCCCTTAAAATAAATGGAATGAATAGAAATATTGCTATTTTACCTTTAGTATATAAAACAAATCCTATCTAATAATTTGATGAGGAAAAAAACAATCACTAGCAGTAATCATAGTTCCAGATGTAGATATTGCAGCGGGCTAGCTAGCTACCGTGAGCCGGTGTCGTCGCGATGCTAACCGAGCCGAAGTGCCTTTACCCCAAAGCTACTTTTTCAAACAAATTGGTCAGTAGTCTACATTTCCAAACTATGGTATTTTTTATTGGTAGAAAAATATTCTTATCCTATACACATTACTCGTTTTGGTTTATGGATATCTTCTACAGACTATTTGTACGTTACTCATTAGTTAGATAAAATCTTAAAACATCACAATTTACTCTTTGAAGTGATTCTACGTGCTACTCTCTACTCGTGTGTTGCTTTAAAAGAGTAAGTCTGCAAAGTAACTGTAGGATTTATGTTAGAATTGTTGGTACCCCCAAGTCTATTTAAGTACATACCTAATTTTATATTCGTTTGTTTTATTGTCATTCGCCAATGTTGTATTGCGGGTATTAGACATCGAAGACTATAGTAGTTGAGCCGCTTGAGCTAAAGTATTTCGTAAGATTAGTCGTTTGCATTCAGTCGAGGGCGATGCCGAGTGCCGCGGCATACCGACTGGGGAGCGGAACTGTGGTTGCGTTGTCCAGCCTATTGTGGTCCCGAGTGTCCGAGTTAGTGAAAAACGTCTGTACAATTTTGAAGATCATTACATATCTTAATTGTAGATAAATGTAATATTCATATTTTTAATTTAAGATAGTTATGATGAGCACAAGGATATATTACAAATACAAGGATATATAATATGAATCAATACACTTCTTCTCCTTTTTTTTACAATAAGGTAGTATGTTAAGCATTAAAGGGACATTAATCGTTCAAATTTGTTGTAGCTTTTCGACAATGACAAAAAATAAAACATGATTGTGCTTTAGTCTTTCAATGATCGCCAATTCTAGAGTGGTGCACACATCCATTATGTATAGGACCTGTATGTACAATAGTTGACAAGAAACGTGGACGTTCTTCACGCGTCGAAATCTCGTTTCACACTAGTTCGCCACTAACTTAAAGAATAGCGGTCAACCGCTCATGTGACGTCATTCTAAATATTCTGACCAATGTTCTACATTAACAATATCCTATAGATCCAAGTAGGATGGCTAACCTAGCAAATGTTATTATTCTCAAACTCTCGCTATTTGTTCAATGTAAACGAGAAACGATTTTGCACTAATGGGGGCAAACAATATTTCCAGAAACTCTTACAATACAAACAGGTACAAGACTACCAACCAATATAATAAAAATATAATCAGAATAGAAGTCTGAATAATTGTCAAATTATAAATAAAGTAATGCAATGCTGAAGAAAATAATGTACGAGAATAACATAAAATTAAATATACCATAGGCACATGAAACACAAAAAGTTAAAAAATATTTACATTAAAGCAACAATTACATACAATTAATTTAACAACACAGTATTTACACGCCATCATTATTATAATTCTTTGTTTCACTTGATGTCTCATTATGAATACAGAGTGAGTTTTTGGACGTCATAATCTAATTTCCTTTAAAATTACTTTTCTGTTGGTAGTCATTGTACAAGGAACAAATTGGTTCCATAATTGTACTATCTCACGTCAATTTGTAATATTAAATCCTCGGGTTTGTGTTAATTTGTCCTAAAACTCACTCTGTCTTCTCTAGTATACTATAATACAAATTACTTTGTCATAACAGGTAACATCTGACTTTCATGCTATATTACATTAACGTTCACAACTCCTAATATGTGTTTAAATCTATACCATATTGCACACGGTACATTTATATTTTATATGATGTACTAGGCGTACGAGTACATTGTAAAACTATGTTTTATTCCTTCGCAGGAAGCTACCGTCATAATTCGTCTCTAACCAAAATCTCGATCGAAAAAAAAAAACTACTCATAGAAATGTAAAGATCAATCGTAAACAACGTTCTCGAGGAACTTAAGACAAAAATATTTCATAAACAAAACGATTTTTACAACTCCATATATAACTAGCACTACTAGACTACATATCGACATAATTATAAGACGCTTTATAAATACGTGTACTATGATTATTCTCGCGCCGCGAGATTTACAGCCGTAGAGGTACCGCGTAGACCGTAACCGGGAACGACGACGTTCGTTACGATGGAATTTAAGTATCGTCGAGTATCGTCCACCCGAAGGATCGATAAAGTAATAAATGCAACTTTAGCGAGTGTCGGAGCGACTGGGAGTCACTGCGAGAGCAGCTTCTGCAGCAGCGAGGCCTTGGCGGAGGTGCTGGAAGCGCTGGCCGCCGCAGCCCGCGCGCCGCCCGAGGTGGCCGGCGCCTCATCACCGCGGACCGCCGCCTCCGCCGAGCCCGCCTCCGTAGTACTCTGCACATATAACGTGACACTTTACTTCACTGCCCGGTGGACGCTTACACGCACCTACCCCTGTTTCAAGCGACGTTTCCATTCCATTTCCACGATCAACCAAAAAATATACTTGTAAACGATGTATAAATATTAAACTATTTATAACTATAAAATTACATAACAACGAGCTTAACTTTTTTACAATAAATATTTTTATAACGCCCTAAACGTACAAAAAATAAAAAAAAGATTTACTCATCTAGTTTAGGTAAAAGTTACCTTTCACTTTCAAGGCGAAGTAAGTATTTAAGATATTACCTACGCGTATATTTTATGTAATGTATAAATAAATAAAACGTAATTCTCTTTGCAACGGACAATGACAAATGTTCTATGATTGCAAACTTTTAAAAAACCTTACTTAGTAGAGCAACATTTAAAAATAAGAATGCATCCTAAAGGCATGAATATTCTACAAAAAGGTAGAATCTTCTTCTAGCAACTTACCAGTGTCCTGACACTCGGTTATTTTATAGAACATTACGTAATTATTCACCACATGGTCGTATCAGTAAATTGTGTAACATTTCGTTACTAAAAAGATCCTGTTCCAAATGTATGGTCACTCTACATAAATAATTATCTTATTTCTAACGTTTTAGTATATCAGTTTCTTATCGGAACTGACAACAATTTAGATATCAGTTTGTATAAAGCATTTCCATGATCATGTAATTTTAAGTATCTAATCAAAAAGACGTTTCTAAACTTTATCATGCATTTTCAAATCATTTTACTACAGAATGAAATAAACTGCACGACTCATATGCTATAAAACATTTCAGAAGCAAACAAATAAGCATTTTCTATCGCACAACAGTATACCTAATGACGTTCGGCGGTTACTACACCACAAAACCTCCACCACACTTCACTTCGCGCATGCTTCGTGCCCCACGTACTCAACATTAAGCTTAAATGTTTTATAATAACATACCAATGAAGCGCATTAAATAACAATTTTATTTTAAGGAAAAAGTAAAGTAGTCAAGTCTGGAAATTTTTTACTATTAGAAGTAGGTACATAATGGCTTTACTAAGAATAGATAACACATCACAAAAGCGTAATTTAGTAATTTCAGAAATGTACCAATATTTTTATTATTTACTATTAAATATTTATATTCGATTCGGTCCACAGCGAATTCATCACGACAAGTATTCATAGTAGAAATTTGGCACATTTCTCTAATTCAGCATCTAAGTATCAATATGATTGAATCGACACAACACACGCTGCGGGGCAGACTCAATACGTATTCAGATGTCTACAAAAATAATGAAAACCGATACAAAGAAGTGGAGTGACTACAAGTCTGGCCGGAGCCGCAGTCCGCGGCCCGTGCTTACCGGGCTGCTCTGTGGCTCCCACGAGCCCGCCGCCGCGGCCGCGCGGCCCGCCACCACACTGCCGCCACCTACCGCACCTACGTACGTACACACGCATACATTGCCAGTGAATACGAGCGATTCACACATTTCTATGGAACCGCGTGCACATTACACTCCACTTTTAACGAGGGTCAGCTGTGATTTTAGGATTCCTTATTGAGGAACTTTTGTTTTAAACGGGAAATGTGTGTGTCGGATTGGACCTATACACTCTCGTGCCGTATGCTAGGCATTCATTGCAGTAAGTAACAGGCTCATTGTTTTTTGAAAACTGAACACTGAACCATCTCAAATATGTTATTTTATGCGCATTATTATAAGACGGACAGACGGACTCCATGTTAGGATTAGGGTTCGATATGGGAACACTGATATCTAAAAGTCAAAGTGTGTAATTTATTACTAAAGTTCGGAAAGCTATATATCAAGTGAAGATGTATCCCTACTATACTACCTGCTTAGATTAACATCAGAAAGATTTTTCACATCGTTACGTACATCAAATAACCTCGATAATATGTTCATGCAACAGTCATATCAGTGTAGGTACATTTATAACCATAAATAACAAAGCTGAGCCCGTATTCGATTCCATCACTTGCGTTACGTCGTTACCCAATCGACGATCGTTGTGATGTCGGATACAGGATGCAGTGATACATTGAAAATGCCTTGTGTCTGAAACTTCCACGAAATTTTGGCTAAATGAATCATTCGATTCAAATACAAGGCATACCCCTAGCTCACATAAAACACACGTTATGATAATACACTTTGGGTATATTATTATACCATGCGTATATTTATCATTGCCTAGTATTTCCTTTCGGTGACATCTAGTTTACGTCAATGTCTCAGTAACATACTCAAAAGTTAAAATAGTGTTAGCTAACTAATTTGACGTGTCACAATTATGTAAAAATATCTTATCTGAATGAAAGTACAATAGTATTTCTTCGCTTTCTTTGAATAAGTACCAATTAAAAATATATACAATGTCCTGTATGCAGTAACATTTTGGAGGTAATTTAACATTATAACATTTATAACCGAACATAAAAGGTAGTACATTAATTTTATTATGGCGAAGATGTTCGATCTATAATATGACGTAGGCTGCAGACGTCACCGGAAAGAGCAATACCTCGTTAAACCCGAGATAAACGTAAAACGATTATCATTCCCAAATAAACAAATGCAAATCGATAACTTAAATTAGAATGCAGGTATAAATATAGATGAATGAAACATCAAAATCGATTAGTTCCTTGTATTAACAAAACGTGAAAACACCAGATCTTCAGCTAACATGGTTGCTGACATTACTAGTAGGTACTAACCTATCAGTATCGTATTTACCATTTATGCGTAGATATTTGAGTTTTGTTTTCGGTTTGATGAGGAACTTTATTAATAGTAGATGTTGTGCATACTTTGTAAACTTAAACCACAATATTCTACATACGTATAAAGACATGATCATCAATTCATCACTGTCATCAGGCATGATTTAGTATATCTTTTTAAATACTTATAATTTTGAAGCAGCACTTTTTTATATTAATCGGTATATACACAAGCACATGAATATAGGATGGGCTTGAGCTATTGCCTTAGGAGTTACATTAAATTATTTGTATGAACAGTTTTTGAGTTAAGGATCAAAAACTACGGAATCCTACAAACCCTACACTGAGCATAGCCCGATATGCTCTTGGCCGGATTTTTATGTGATTGTAATTATTATTCTATAGTTTTATATGTACCAAGGATGATTTAATATCAAATCGATTTAATATATCGTTCCCGAATTGCTGGTTAAGGTACCAGTGCTTCTCTAGTGTTACTCAGCCGCAAATTTTTTCGCTGGCAAACGCCCGCAAAGAGACTAGAAAGTAACTAGACACAATATTCGACAGATGACGCTTATGTATACCAAAATATGCATTTAGCCAGTAGTTTTAAGGAACGCGGTTTTGTATAGGCATTGTCAATCCCTCCTTATATTATCCTTAATATTTACAGATTATTCCAAACAAGTTCTGCTGAAAAATTAGAAGTATTAAAAATATACACCACATTATGCCTGCCCGAATTTTATCATGTACAGTCTTTAAATACCTACCTACAATTACAATTTCAGTTTACTAAAATCAAAATCTAATTATTAAATTAGTATGTATAAACGTCGCTTAAATTAGTATGTCAAAACTACTTCGTCGTATTGTATAGTTGTTTATATTTGTCACCACAAATTGTTAATGTCGTTAGATTATAATATATCTCGCGAGATTAAAACCGTTTAAAGAACGTTGACTGTGGTTCCCAGGGATCACAATCATGCGACAGTCGACAACCTCGCGAGATAAAATTATGATTTAACAGCGTTTACAATGTGTCGGTGCACATACATAAATTGGCCGGACTGGCAGGAATGGGACAGCAGAGCGGGACGGATGCTTACCGCTCGGCGTGGACATGTCGAAGGTCATGAGCGGGTCGAGGTCGGGCGCGAGGTGCGGGTGCAGGTCGGGGCGCGCCGAGCGGGCGCCCACCACGGCGCGCAGCTCGTTGCGCACGTACTCCGACGTGCCGCCCGCTCCCGCGCCCGCGCCCGCGCCCGCTCCAGCGCCCGCGCCGCCGCTGCCCGCGCCTGCAACCCCAGCGACCGACCGTCAGCGCGAGCCGTGGAAACAGATATGCTTATCTGACAGTAGTGCTACACTCATTTTACAGCAGATGTCATTAGAGATAGGTAACTTGTCCTACTCCGTAAAAAGATATTATATCTCGTATTTTTACGGCAGAGCTGAATTCTTATGAAATTCGTATAATCGAGTACGGCGGTTGTATAATCCAACTAATTAAACGACATCAAAATAATCAATACCTTATGGGATGTATTCTTCACATATCAATTTTTTTTTTGAAGATTTATCAACAGCAATAGTATGTTCTGAAAGGAAATTAACGCCAGAGAAACCGAACCACATTACAGACTGATCCAAATAGAAAAACTTATAAATATCAGGAAAGTTCATGTTATTGTAGCAGCAAAGTCGGTCGAAGCGCAAAATGCATTATTAGATATAAGTATCATGCAGAATGAAAGTTAGAAAAATACTAATAAGATACAAAATTTCTATAAACTTCACTACGATTTACTTTACCTTGGAATGTTAGAATTCGAATTCGTGATTTGAATGTCGTCCTCTGAATAAAAGGTGCACATTAAATCGATTGAGATAATTATGTTATCGTATAATTAATCGGTGACAAAAGGAACCGTCCAACTAGTACTGCATAGGGTTATTTACAAATTCATCGTGTAGGTCTGGGCGCGTGATACTCACATGACAAGACCTGGTCATGGGGCGGCGGATGGACCTGGTGCGGCGTGTGCGGCGAGATGGGCGCGTGCGGGCCGTGCGAGGGTGCGGCGCGTGCGGGCCGTGCGGGGCGTGCGGCGCGTGCGGCCCGTGCGGCGCGTGCGGCAGCGGCGCGTGCGGCGCGAGCGGCCGGCGCGCGTGCGCGTACTCGCCGCAGTAGCCGGCGCCCTCGTCGTAGTAGCCGCCCACTGCCACACACCCGCGTTAGTACCCACATAGCCACGGCGTGACCCGGACCTACCTACTCTGGAGCTTGGCGCCGACGACCGATCGGGCCATCGCGAAATCGCCGTTTTACCCCCGCGGAGCGACGACTCTCCGACCGAAGTCGGCCGCGGCGCGTATGCTAAGGCGAGGGGTGCGGCTTCGTTCTAAAATTCTTACGGTCGGATCGGATAAAACTAGTATATAAATACCATAAGGTAATTACAGCAATTAGTTCGGCACGAACGCATGCGAAACTAATAAAATTATTTGGTCCGTCGTATCCCGACAGTATAGTCACGAATCACATTGAACTTGCGAGAAATTAAAATTTATTACAAGACGCGCCTGTACAAAAAAAAAATTCGGCTCTAGGAAGCGGATCTACTTCACCTTCATATTAATATCATTCGATAATTCAAAAAGATTGATTACTAAGCGTTAACATGCAATTAGTACGTATCGAGGTATCGAGAGTCGAGTCCCCGAACCAAAGAATCTAAATCTACGGAGCATGCTGAAGAATCGGCAACGGGAGGGGCATGCTTCGAAGTAAAAATAATATCGGAGGATCTAATCTACCTAAGGAAATATTTAGTATTTTAAAAGCATACCGTCACACAGAACGAAACCATTGGATCAGACTGAACACGAAACGGGTTATGAATACATTCGCTTGCGAAATCGTTCGCAAGAAACATACATACCTCGCGGGACCTTTTGGGTAGGTATAATATGTAAGGAAACGAGGCGGCCTCTCCACTGTCGTTTGAAAAATCGTGTCGTTTCGTCGTCACGGATGTCTCCAATTCGGCGGTTTCACCTCAGTGGAAGGGCAGCCTCAAAAGGACACGCGAGTCACGCGAGACAATAAACACGGGGCCGTGAGGAGCGGGGGGTGCGGGGGAGCGGGGACGAGCGGTGGGGACGGGGACACTCACCGGGCTGCGGACGCGGCGCGCGGTGGTAGGGCTGCTGCACGGGCGTGTGCAGCGCCGCCGCCGAGTGCGCTGCCAGCGCCGCGCCGTACCGCGAGCCCTGCACACACCGACCGTTACGAGTTACAACACGTGCGCTGCTGCACATTTGGAGAATGTAGCAATTATAACAACAAATCGTTTAGTGAAACGTACCGTCATGTTTTACTAACATAAATAATATTTTTCAACAAAATTATGTAGGAACTTACGGTTAGTTGTTGCGATAGCATTGGATTTTGCTGTGTCGACGTTATTTTATTTGTACCATAATTTGATCCCATTTGATCTGAAATAAAAACACGTAAATTGTGGATAGGAATCGAGAATGTCGCAACTTAAAAACGCCAACTGCCAATTTATTCGCTTCAATAAATGTGTAATAAATGTGTGTTCAGACTTAGTAAACCCAATCTGCTGTAAGATTGATTAGCTTTCAGATAATTATATTTTTTTAGAGAATCAACCATTAAGCAGAATGGGATATCGGAAAATCGCACCGACCAAGCGCTATGGTTCCCAATATAAGGTAAAAATCGTGCAACTCTTGAGCTTTTTGTTGCATTTTTTTTTAATCACCATCGAGTTAGTGTCAACGAGGCTCAAACTCTGCCTTATGTGTGTTGGCCTAGTCCAATCCAATCTCATTCATAGATAAATATACATTTTTAAACACATAAAGAATTCCCAAAACTCAAGAATATATTTCCGTGTTAAACACCAAATAATGGCCCATATCAAAGGCTGAGCTTATCTTCGTAATTATGGTCACTGCTATTTTAAATGAAATCGGCAAAAACTTATGCATAAGTCCAAATAAACAATAACAATCGTGTTTACGTTTTCTAAAGAGATGCTCGTTAAATTATATAGAAAAAACCATACGAATTTCAACCTATTTCCCTTGAAATAAGAATTACGAATGAGTGTGGCGAGAGGACGCCGGTACTCACTAGTGGGGTGAATATATCGGTGATAGTCGGTGCGCTGCAGCGTGACGTTGGGCGGCGCGCCCGTCACCAGCGCCGAGCCCAGGTCCGCCTGCGGTTGCTCGGCCGCCTACAACACACAAACGTTGTTTCAGAGGCTTTAGTGTAAGTTACTTTTGACGCAAATAAACGTTTACGAACGCGTAAGTGATAATGTTATTTATATGGGAAACGCAAACGCGTTCGTGACGTAAAGTTACGTTAAAAACTTACACTCAGGGCTCAGTTATTCATAAATCGGATTGAATCAGTCAATTTGCCAATTCAGCTCGATCAAATAATCGACAAAAGTAATAAGTTTATGTAATGTAAACCAATACAAGAGCCTACTAACATCGAACAATTTAACAATAGATTTTTTTTTTTGTATTTTGCTATTATAATATTCATAACTGGGCGTGACGTCGTTAAAGCCCGGTTAAAGAAAAACCGAAAAATATTAAATGTGTTAGCTTTATTGTTTATATTCAATATCGAAGTTGGCATCACCGCCCAAACAAGTGACGCGAGTGTTTATTCAAAATGGCCATTTGGCAAAAATAAACTAATTGAGATTCTGTTTTCTGTACTAGCATTAGGAAAAACAAACATAGGAACAGGTCGATTCACGAGAGTTGGCACGAATGGATTGAACTAAACTTTCATTGTATGAGTGGCACTTGTATCGGTATACAATCGAGCCACTATTTTATTGGTTAATGTGACACACACATAGACATTTTCATTCAGTCATTCATTCCATTCGTGCCAACTCTCGTGAATCGACCTGTAGGTACAGGTATGACATACATCATGTAGCCTACATTGTTTTTACACATGAAGAAGTAAGGGTAATCTAATCATTGAAGTTGGCTTAAATGTGTTTTAACCCTACTGGAATATACAAAAGTTCATCTTAAGCTTTAAGCGTCGTGTACTCGTAACACTCTCGTAACCAAGAACCGCCTGTCGGGCACAACGCACGTAGCCGATTACATGGGTTTCCCCGTATGTAGCGAAAATGTCGTAGCGCCGCGTAGAGCCCGGTTTCAAAAGTGTTAACCGCTACGCTCAGAAGGTTAAGTGCATGGAGTGCTCACCTCCCGCGACACGAGCATCTGCTGCTGCAACTGCTGCTGCAGCAGGCGCGCCTTCTGCTGCTGCTGGTCGCCCGCGCGCCGCGCCGGGTCCACGGTCGCGCCGCTCATGCTGTACATGGCCGAGTTGCCGCCGCTCATGCTTCCCCGCCCTGCAGGGCAGTACACACGCATCAGACACTCGCCGCCGGCCCGGGGACTATGGCGTGGGTCAGGCCCTCAGGCCGCCGCGCCCGCTGCTCGCCCGCCGAACCTTACTTACACTTACGGACTCGCGGCGGCCGTAGGTCACAGCGCAATACTAACATCCGACCCCAACTAAGACCACCTACTGTGGTTGAACCGAACGGTTGCAAAGCGCGACTCGACCGGAGGCCATGCCGCTAACATGTCAAGTTACAATTCGTTTTACAATATGCTCGGATAGTTATATGGCCCTAAGATTCCATTTCAACGTCTTAAAACATTATAACTGCTGCGGACTTTAAAACACATGTATACATACCAAATTTTGTACGGAGTACACAGACGGCGGCGGTCCGGGACTGGTCGAGACTGGGCTCTTGCTCACGGTTTCACATTGCATAAGGCTTTGTCTTATCGCATTGATCATCGCTTTGCTATCTTTCATGCCCTGCAATATCAAATATATAAATTTTAATTTTGGTTTGACCTTGTTTTCAGTCAATTATTGCCACTTAATCCAATAAGATACTTTTGCAATAATTAGAATCCATCGATCTTTTGATATATATATATAAGACAGAGTTAAGATCTCAGAACAGGTATCATGCATCTAAAAAAGCGAACAATCTAATTCAAATTAACTGATATCATTGTAAATGAATTAAAAAAGCCAAACAACTAAGAAAATGATTTATTGACATATACTTGAAAAGGTAAAAAAAAAATTAAAGTTAGGATTTATTTATACCAAGCGCACATTTGCACTTGTACATAAATTTGCCTGTTTTTAGGTTTATGTTGTGAGTAATCGTCTTTGTAACATATCGTAATACATACAGATAAATGCGATAGTTATAACAAGGATAACAGGCTGCAACCATGTATCAATTTGGACGACTCGAAGTCCAAGTGCACGCTCACTTCGGGCGGCGTCGGGTATGTTCTCAATAAACTGAATCAGAAGGGCTGATAACATGCATGGTCTACACTACAGAGACAACAACGACAACAGGCTACGCCACGTATCGACTTGCCGCATTATCGGGTTTGAGCTGGTAGGTCTCGAGGTCCAAGAGCACGCTTACGTCGGGTGCGTTGCGGTCAGCGTCGGGCATGTTCTCGATAAATTCGTCCAAGATGGCCGACAGCATGTTGGCGTCATCGCCGCAAGGGACCACGCTGTCGCCTCTCTCGCCTTGTCTACTACTGCCACTTCTGTAAACATATCTATATCTTATATATCTTAAAAACACCCGTGTCATGTATATATGAAATCTAAAAGATTTTTTTTTTATTTATGACCTTAGTAACAAAAACTTTGCGTCCAGCGTTGCTGGTCTATTGCTAAGACGCACGACTCGAAAACTGAGCCCCGGTCAACACCCACTACCGTGTATCACTGAGTTTTTCAAACTTCTGTACAACAACTTTTAGGCGAATGAAAACATCGTGAAACCGAACCTAAGTAATCTTAATAAGGCCTCGATTTCGTAAAGAATTCGTCCACTTCGAAATTTGGAGTTCGGTCGGACCCCACGCTACTGGCCTGAAAACCGCCGGAACAGAGGCCAGGACGGAGACGATGAAACGTGTAATGTAGATAAAGCGGCACTCACTGCGGCTGGTTGTTGTAGGCGTGCAGCGGCGCGGCGGAGGCGTAGTGCAGCGGCTCGGGCGCGGGGTAGGCGCGCGCGCCCTGCAGCACCTGCTGCAGGTGGCTCTGCCCGCCCGCGCCCGCGCCCGCTCCCGCTCCCGCGCCGCCGTTCACGTTGCTGGCTCGACTGCTGGTAGTGGGGCAGACAAGCATTAATCGTGACGGCACATCTCTTTTATATTCAACACACTCGCTCATACGGCATCCGTCCACACGGGAGGAGCGTAGTGGGAACTATTATCGAGGGAGGATAATCACTATTTTCAATTAGGTATGTGACGTAAGTTTGTTTATTTTTTGACAAATACCTTCCACATTGCGCGGTGTATTATAATCTCAAAAGCTAATGAGAGTATTACAAATAATATATTAACAGATTTAAAAAAAAAATTTTAACTATGTTAGTTTTCAATCCTATTGCGTATAACCGCGAGCCACATCTTACAGCTTAAAATGAACACTTGTAATGTTGCTCGGCTGAGCAAGGTGGCAAGCAAAGGTGACAAAGGTGCACAGTGCGGACACTGACCTGTTAGCGGCGAGCATGTTGGCGACGGAGGCCTGGCGCGGCGGCGGCGCGCGCGGGCGCTCGGGCGGGAAGCCGCGCAGCGCGCTGTTGGGCAGCGGCATGGGCGTGGTGGGGTTGATCTGCTGGCGCGCCAGCAGCGACACCAGGATGCGGTTCTTGGCGCACAGCGGGCTCATGCCGGCCTCGCTCGTGGACGGCGACGTGGCCGCGGCCGAGCACGTGGGCGCCGCCGACGCCGCACTCGAGCTCACCTGCGCGGTGGACACGTCTTTCATTAGTATTCATTTAGAGATGTATCGCGCGACGATATTGATACGAATTTTTAGGCTATCTACGACTACATTTATTACACAGTTAGCACTGACCTGTTGGGCCTCTGGCGTCGCCCGTTTGACGGTACTCGTGGAGCAACCCTTGTTCTCCTCGAATTTTCTTTTGACTCCTTGAAGTCTCTCGTGGAAGTAATCTCGCTCGGGTTCCGTCGAGCGGCCGTTGTTGGAGGGCCCGTTGGCCAACAGTTGCGTTAGCAGGGCGCTGGTTTGCGGCACTTGCGATGGTCGGCTCGTGTCTTGGCAATTCCTTCTGTTTTCATCTACGTCTTCGTCGGAATTGGTATGTAATATCTGGAGAGGAAACTTTATTTTTACTATGGATTTCAATAAATATTTATTAAAAAATATTTACTAAATGATTATCAGTATATTTCATTGCTTCATAGGTATAACTAATTTCACTATTTATTTACTCCAGGTAAATCAGACGGAAAAGTTACTTGGTATGAAATAATAATTAAGTTTAGTGGAAGATTACTTTAAAATATAGAAGGTCACACACATGCAGTTTAAATCTTAGATGACTCTACAAACACTGTAAGAATAGTTGGGAGTGAACCGGGCAAGTCGAAAGACGGTGGACAAAGTGAGGCCCGCTCCTCGCGGCTTGCACGTAGAATGCAATTTCAGCATTCTTGAAATTACATAGTGTCCCTACAGATTTACTAAATACATATGTATAATCATTAAATTGCAGTAAACAACGCCCTCATCTCCGATAAAAGTTTAATAACTGAATATCTCTCATTTTCATATTCTCATTCCCATAACACCACTCATCACTTACCCGTGATAAAATTTCTGATCCATTATTAATAGGCGGTTGAAGAGAGTGTAGAGACGCAGTCGACATGGCGATCTGCGACTGCATCATATGCGGAGCGTGCGGGGCGTGCGGCGTGTGCGGCGCGTGCGGCGCGTGCGGCGCGTGAGGGTGGTGCGGCAGCGCGCGCGCCCGCCGTGTGCGAGTGGTGCGGCGACAGCGCGGCCGGCGTGTGCGGCGTGTGCGGCGTGTGCGGCGTCAGCGGCGTGTGCGGCGCCGACGTCTCGCTCGACGTCGCGTCCTCCTCCTCCTGCTTCAGCAGGTTCTTGAGCAGCCGGTTCTCGGACGCGGCTTCCGACACGGGCTTGGTGAGCAGCGAGCGCAGCCGCTCGTCGGCCGGACCGGCCACCGGCGCGGGCGGCGCGTCGCCCGGCGTGGCCGGCGTGCGCGGCGTGAGCGGCGTCAGCGGCCCGGGCGAAGGGCTGCCCTTCGTCTCTTTCGACTCTTCGGACATGTCGCCCATCGCGAAGTTGGGCACCGAGAACCACGGCTCCTGGTCGAAGTCGTTGATGGGCATGAAGTCGGCGGGACTCATGGCGGGGCGGTAGGCCTCGCCGTTGGGCGCGGAGGGCAGCAGAGGCCCGCCGGCGCCGGACGGGCGGGGCCGGCGTCGAGCGGCGCGTCGTCGTCCAGCACGGTGTGCGTGGACATGATGAAGTCGTGGTCGTCGGAGGCGGGCTCGGCGCGGAACGTGCGCGTCTGCGCGATGACGCGCAGCCGGCGCTCGTGCAGGCGCAGGCGGAACGGGTCGCTGATGGAGGGCGGCGCGGACAGGCCCGGGGCACTCTTTAGGTGAGCGGCGATGCGAACGCGATCACTTTGATCCACTAGATCCAAATAACGTGTACCCACTAAGTCTTCGACACCACTTAAATCACAAGCTGTAAAAACAATAAAATATCAGTTAAATAGTATAAAAAATAAACTAGTCCTTTATCAAAAAAAATTATTAAAAAATTGAGACCTTGAAATTAAGCTAAGTGTTGTTGGTTCTTATCTTGGTAATATTTAATTATTAATTTGAACACCAGCAGTATCTGCAGAACAGGTCCTTGAAATGAGTCCCTGAGAAGTAGCTTGATCAAACTTAAAATTGTCGCGCAATATTGTTATTGTGGTTAGCAAATCTTACTTAAGATAACCAAATTGGAGTCCAATCTAAAGACGATCTGATCGTTGTGGATGTCGGCTCGGCTGGGCGGGCCGTCGGTGGGCAGGGGCGCGGGGAGCAGGGCCGACGCGTCCTCGCAGCGCCGAATGACGCACATGACGGAGCCGGCCTGCTCCGCCGGCGAGCCGCGCACCACCGCCGCGTGGATCACTGCCTCCACGTACCTGCACATCATATACCGATCGTTTTAGCCCTTGAAATCCGTTGCCATCCTTCGTCGGACACCATTCTGTTATGTATATGAAAAGCCTGCACGGAAAATAAGAAGAGTAAATTAAGAGGAACTCTTAAGAAGGTGCACCACACGAGAAAAATGAACATGCTGCCGAAAAAAGGGGTAATGACTTTAGAAAGCGAACGGCTTGTATTCTTGATTTTTTGTATAATATGGGGAAAAATACCAATGCAAATCGTAAAAATATTTGAAAAATAATTTTGGTTGTATAATACTCATGTGTAACGTCCACTTAAACGTACCAACTGGGACCTAGTTCGCATTCGCGGTGAGCACGCGGTCTCCGAACGTTATGGTTCACAATAGACCGATAGCATTTTACACCGTAAGCCGAAATGGTCAAGTCATTGTCTAGCTACGAGTATTGCAAACCGTTGCGCAAGCGTTTTGAAAACCGAAGCTCACCCAACCAACTCTTGTTACGCATTACGAAAATTGCGATAAAACTAGTAACCGTGCCTAATGACAAATCGGCTTCGGAATTTTCACAGCAATTATACGTATAATATTAAAACCGGCTTTTATACGAGTCCTAGCATCAAATTTGACTTTACAGTGTGACTGATAGTGGTGGTTCGGTTACTTTTAAGAAAAATGTAAGCATTTCTAATAAAAGTATACTTTAAACCTCGATAATGTTAGAGAATACGTATCATTAAAATCGATACGAAATAGATAAAAATATATAATATATTAGTGAACTTGAGTACTGAAAAATACTAAAGCAATACTTAAATGTAATCGACCTCTTATCGCTCCACTGACGTAAATACTGACTACATCGGTATGAAATTGCAAAATATTCGATAGCCATAACTATTGACGACATGGGGAGCCCTAATGCTAATCTCAATACGAAAATTTAATATTTTTATGGATCCATATTCAATCAATGTTCCCATGTTATACACGTTACCACATGTTAACAAAACTTATTACAGTTTTCAATTTCAGCAATATACATTCGTCTAATACTTTTTATAAAGAGTGTTTATCTGCAGATAGTAAGACGCCGACTCACGGTGATGTCGTACAGGTGTTGATCAGCCTTTTTGAACAAGTTAATTTTCGATTTTTCGGATAGAAATTGTACATTATAACCTACATGCATGATCAAAACCATTAATGTAAGACCAGGATCGAAGCGGCTCCGCGCTGCACAAGAACATGCTACATAGTTCTACACAATACTTACTCAGCGTCATCAGCCCCATTCGAGTTCTGGATGGCTAGTCTGGCTTGAATAGCTTGAAACTTGTCGGCGTCTCCCGCGGACCAGCCGAAACTTTGTATATTCTTCAATAGAGGCTTTATTTTTGCATGATCTCTGGCATGCAACAAAGAAAATATCGATTTCTTGTACAACTCTTTTCTGTCCTGCAGGATGAAGTCCTTAATATTTTCAGTTACACATACGATTTTGCCTTCCGAATTTATTTCTAGTAAAACCCAACCAAGACTGCTCGTGTAGTGTTTCAGAGCCTGCAATTAACAAAAACTTAGTGTTATTACAAAGAAGATGTTTTATATACCTACGATATTTTTCACGGATAATAGAGATTGGTTTTCGAAAGATGGAGATATATTTTTTTATAATGTCGTAGAGGCTATCACATATGTATCACGCAACTAACAAGGGGCTTACAAATGCCTGAACTATACACTCTTTTACAAAAGTGTTAAAATCCATTATGAAGTGTATAAATACAACCAGTTTGAACATCAAATGGACAGCAAAAAATATTTTTCAGTTTTTTTTTTTTTCGATGGATAGGTACGTTATTTTTTTTAACATAATATCATATCTATCAGTAGACATAAGAGAATAATTCCGCAATTCGGGAACACCAGAATTGATATTAGTGGCGGGGCTTTCAGATACAGGTTTTTTGTATAAAATATTTAGCAGTACAATAATAAAGCAGATTCCGTAACAAAACTATACCGATTGTCATAAACATCTAGTTAAAAAAACTTTCTCGCCAATATTAATATTATTATTAACACGGTGGAAGATGTAGAAACGAAATATAGTCTAATCCACTATTTACCAACACTATTGCAAAGTATGTTACGTTAAGCACAGCGCATGATCCAAGCATGTCAAGTAGAGCCTGAATGTCATTTCCACCCGTATCTTTATAGTCCATCGAAATATATTTCCCGATAATCGATAACGGTCGTGACCTTGCCATCCCTAAATAGAGGCTCGAGCCTCTACATTTTAACACATAGACACTCTCTAGGTCAAATGATTACCAATGTAATGTAATTCACGCGTTTTTCCTGTGTACCGTACCGTCGTATATACCTCCTATTGAGTAGATCAAACCATAAATAGACAATTTTGTTACCGAAACTTGGATATTATAAGGTTTTAAATTATAAGAACTTCAAGATTTTGAATGAATTGCCACCGCCATGAACAAATTAATTTTATTAAAGTATCAATTTCATCAATTCATCATCATCAATTAAGCCCATGTAATATGCATTGTGTCTAGCTTGTAGAAAAGTTGCTGTCAGATACATGTAAGTGAATATGAATAGCAATTGGTCTCATAATAATATATAAGGGATTATTTTCCTTTTTCCTGTTTTGTCATCAATGTCATCATCCAAAGCTGAGCCGTGACCTGATTTAAATCCGAGAAATGAGCTAGGTATTGATGTTCTTACGGTGTTCACAGTAAAACGAATGAGTCGCATAATAATAGGTATCCTTAATATCGAAGTCCGTGAACAAGGAATCCCTATTGCATGGCAACAACCCCCAATTGTGAATTTTTAACACTAAAATAAGTGTCATGTGCAAAAGGAACAGGCCTCCCCGTGCTCTAAACAGGAGCTGAACATTGAACAAGCGTCAGCGCATTACAACGTGTAATATGCAAAAATAGCAATGAGATATATTTTTACCTCAATAAGTGTTGTGGTTTCAGAGTAATGTTGTCCCGGAGGCGGTGGCTGCGGCTGCGTGGAGCTGACCTCGCCAGCTTGCACGGGTTCGAGGCGCGAGCGCAGCGGACAGTCGCCGGGGCACTCGCGGCGCCGGTTCAGCACCTCCTGGATCTGGCGCGTGGCCTCGCGGACGATGCCGTTCTTGTCCGGCTGTTTGACCTCCGCCAGGCACGTTCCTAACAGCTCTTCCAATTGATTTATCGTCTCGTTTTCGAGCTCCCGACGCCTTTTCTCGTTGATACACTTGTTTCTGTAAAGAAGAAGTCGTTTTTTAAACGCTACAATGACACATGGGACAGTCCAAAGTGCAAAAGTATGATTGCGTATATTAGCAAAATTACAATGTTCGATTACAATAGTAAACAGAATTTCTAACTTACTGGAGCTTAACAAATTGTGGCGATTGTGCTCTTCATTACTTAAGAAAGCTACCTTTAAGGCACTAACGTTTACGAATCTCATTATTTTTGGTAAGGTAACATATATAGGAAAGACATAGACAACAGATAAATAAAAACAAAAATAACAGATATACGATTTATTCTTCAACTTAGGCACATTAGAATGATCTGGTGATTATGGTTGGATTCAAAACTGACGTTAAGTTTAACTAACCAATTTGAAGTTTATTTTAAATCTTAACTTAATACACCGATTGCTACATAGGGCAGAACCTATTTTGTCGATTTCTTTATCGCAAGTGACGGGTTTCTGCTTACAATATGATATTTGAATTGACAACATTATTAAACTCATTGGAATGGTATCTGTGGAAGTTCTTAATTAGTATGCATAAGATAAATATGTGGCTCATAGGGTGCCTCTGGCCGTTATCCGATATAGGCAGTTATATCGTTAGTACCACATTGTCTAATTATACTTTTTATTAACTAAGTAACTAGTCAAGTAAAATCAAAAGGAGCTATGACTCAAATATTGGTAAGAACAATCTTTTGACCGCCCGTTAAGACAAGTAAACTGAAGAAATGAAATGATGAATTAATGAATACATATGGTATTGGTGAGAATCTACTTGTAAACTCTGTGTGCTTAAGTACAGTCAGCAGCAAAAGTGGCTAAGCGGTTGAGGTGTTCAAAATGAGGTCAACAGGTCTCTATTGTCAAGAGAATAAGAGCGCGTGTAGGTCATTTTGAACTTTTCAAATGCTTAGCCACTTTTGCTGCTGACTGTACTAGGGAAAATAAATAACTCAATTTCTATAAACAATGTCCGTATTTAATAAACCTTATCCTAAGTAATCAACTCAACTCTACCATTTATTGATCGCGACGTAAAAAAAAAGTATTAAAACCGGATTTCAATCCCATGTTGGCTGGTTTTAACGCATTTATATGAAATTACTAGACAAGTCTGAGATACCTAATGGCAGCCAGGCCAGTATCACGAGGCCGACCGCAAAACCGACCCGCGGACCGTCAATGCGTATGAAAATGAGTGTTTTTAATGTTCAAGAATTTAATAAATTATAATAACATTTAAAGCAGAATTTTCACGTATATATGGTTGAGATTTTTAATTAGCCTTCGTACTAACTAGCGTACTGTATACGTGTTCAGCTCAACGTACAACTTGTGGCAAAAATGATGCCCGGTAATGCCGAACTCAGACTATAATTACCTTAGAAATATTATACCGTAATAAATTATTGATAGATGTGATAAACCAAGAAGACGGTTAGTCTTTTCGGTTAGTAGACTTGGTTGATAAACAGCTGTACCTTAGACGCTGTTAATTGAAGTCTATAATTTTGGAAGTGTAATTAAACATTCTGTTATGTCTATGTCTTTAGGAGACCGTAGTCGTTTTTTTAAACCGTTTCGCTTTTTTTTAATCAATATTTGCACGTCTCATCGTCTCCATTATAAACTGCGTGTATCTGTTATTATTCCGGCGGTAATCCGGCGGCATAAAAAATATGTAATACACATGTATTTAAGTATTAGGTTATATTATGACTATAAAGTCATATTTTAAATGTATGACATTAATATATTCGTTGAGGGTAGTCCCGTTGAGTCTTTTTACAAAAGCTAATGCTAGCTTTAGTAGCTATTTCTGATGTATTCACTTTTATTCCAACATATGTTGAGAAATATTTGCACATCTTACCCATCAATGTATTTATTTCAATGGTTATTAATGCTTTAAATTTAAAAAACACATCAAGTTTTGATGATTCTAAACATAAAAAAGTTCAGTAAACGAATAAAGGTTTCATTATTTAAATATCAATGTAATTAAGATTATAGAACCTTTGATTGTTTTTAGCTAATGTTATTTTTAAACAGCGACGAGAACGACGAAGAAGGATTATACAAATTAACTAATATTTTTTGTATTTTAATGTATTAGTGCAAAAAAAGATTTTACTTTTCTACTTTTACTTACAGGCTTAAGAAGGGAAAAATACAACAAAATATAAGGTGACAATTTTGCACAACTTAAAATTCTTCATACGAATTGTGTCTTTCTGTAGGCACCTACCAAGTAATAAAATATTTGTCCAAATTATTAAATGTCACAACAATTTAGTCGCATTATTTCATTACTTGCGACTGTCTTCTTCGAATCTATCACGGACTCTTAATATTCTCTATTACAGTTCAGTCTCTATCTAAAATATATATAATATTGCGCATAGCGTCTGAGGCACGCAATTAAATATCTGATGTTAGTTCTCGAATACTCCAATTGAACGAAAGGTGATTCCAAATGTAATGTTGTATAAATGACAAATGTAGTATGTTCATGATGGACTATCGTCGGTGATGCTGATGTATTTAACGTGGGATGGATACGTACACTTGCGACTGTGGTTTACTGTCTGACTTTCTCTTAATCTTCTTAACCGGCGCTGTCACGCTCATCTTGCCTTGCATCCCCCTCCATGTGTCTCCCAGTTGGAGGTCACAGGAATCGACTCTACGGAAGCAGCAAACAAACAACTTTTAAAGTAATTATCATTTGAAGCTACATTCATATATGCTTGAACAAGAGACCGAATAATAAATTTGCTACCTGCATACAAAATTGTGTTCCTCTGCGATAACAAACTTGTTATAGATAGCGTCACTTTGGCTAGGCGTAATATATATATTGAGACTATTATTTTCTCCTCGCTTAGCATTTAACGAGGAGCGGTAGAACAACTGAAGAAACTTCACCAGTAAACTCAAAACCTTGGAACACCCCGTTTATTTGAAGGTTTTTCCTTCACGACTCTTTTAATAATACCATTATGTTTGTAGGTTGTCATAGGGTTACATAAAAAACGGGAATGACTTGTAAAGTTGACGCGATCTACGACAAATGTATTGGGATTGAAACTCACGTTTTATACGTCGAATATTGCTTATGGTTATGTCCCTCGTTATGTAGCGAAACAAGTCGTTGATCGATATACGACTTATAAAACGTGAGTTACCCCTTTCAATTCAATTCATACGTTTGAGTCTCACGATAGTTTTGTGTTTAAAATATATTGGGAACACCACTTGTATGGATGGCTGATTTTCATATTACTCGTCCCTGTTTAAACAAAAATTTCATATAAAAATAATAACAATGTAGACTTAATGCTTTAAACAAATGGTAACTGAAAACATAGGCTCGACTTTCTTTAATTCAACTCTACACACCAACCTCGATAAACATTTACAAGTAAACTTTACGTTTTGATTACTTAAGTACACAAAGAGCATGACTCATGATCACAACGTGTTTAACATATGCAGCATTTTTTTCTTACATAATCAAATTGTCAATATGTTTGAGACTGGGTACAATATATTATTATTATGCCACACGTGTCTTTTCCCAGATAGCTAAATGACATGGCTAATTATAAAATGTATGCTCAATTCTCTGCAATCGAGAGTTTAAAACGTAGCGAAGTTGTTATTAGTAGTTGTCTGTTCAGGGTAAAAGTCGGAAACTACTGGAACCGAGAATATTATAATGCAGCATTAATTAGTGGGCATGTAACTTAAATCTTAAGTTGTCCTTTGATTTTGTTTTTGATATATTGTCTTCGGTAGCCATATGAAACAAATAAAAATAGATTATATCGCGAATACTAACCTTAAATTACATCCCGACGTTACGAACACTTTGCAGCGTTCGTGGTCATCTGATATATTTTTAGTGATTATGTTTATAGAATACAGAGAAAAGACTTTAATTTTACTGTGCTTGTAAGGTTATGCAATAAGATTTAATTCGTTTATTATCAGGTCCAAAGAGAGAGTTCCGTTCAGTTACGTCACTTTTTTTCCGCTTAATGAGTGAGTTTACGCTCTCGCTGCCTTGTAGTTGCAATTTACGTTATGATAACCTTTTACAATATATTATTATAAGTACTAAATTACGTAAATATAACCTATATTAACTAGACAACTACACCAACATTTATATTTTATCTTATTTTTATTCGTTTAAATCCCGCCTAATTATGTAACTAAACTGTGCCCGTAACTCTTTGCTAAGAAATAAATTTGTTTGTTTCGACAATTATCAAAGGTTAATAAAACATATTTCCATTAAATAAATCACAATCATAAAGTGATATTCACATTGCGGCGATATTCATGAAATAATGCCAAGTACAGAACTGGCTGGAGCCTGATGTGATGCGAAAGAGACAGGGCTAGTCGACGAATGACGCCTACCGAGGAGCCCCACTACGCAACCTTACTGCGACGGCCGCGCAACCTTGAAATAATAATGTTCGGAATAACAACAACGCGCCATAAGCGTGACCAGAAATAGTACCTATATTAAAATACCTCTTGAAAACTTTGAAGCCTCTATTCAAATCCTCTTCCTGCATCCTGTATTATACATTGTAAATTGTAAAGCCCCGCTACGCAACGCGCATGCGTTAAACGAAATCCCAATAAACGACAAACACATAAGTAAACTGAGGCTTTTATAAAATTTTAATTAAGCACTCACCTTCCCATATTGTTACCTCAATGAGTAACAACCTACCGCAAATAAATTCAGTTGACACTCGCATTCAAATGGGTGAAAGTTGGTGGTAGTCGAAGGTTTCGCTTTTTCAATCGTTACTCAACGCATTCGTCACCCGTCCACGTACCTACGTTTAAACGTAAACGTCAGTTTTATTTTATCCTAGCTAAGATTAGTGAGGTGTAAGTATTATGTTTAACGCGTTACTATATTTTTTTAATAACAACAGTTGTAAATATGTTTTGGCTTTTGAATCAATATTTTCTTTTAATACACATTATTAGTTGGTATATAATATGCACATGATACCTTTGTTTTTGTTAAAGGGGTAACATAACCTCACATTCATAATGATTATTTATATATTTTACAATACAAAATCAATTTCTTAATAAGTAACTTTATTTTCTGTACCTATTTCATTTCATTTTAATAGAAAAGGGATAATGAAAATACATACACGAGTCCATGAACACAAATCCACCTTGTTTTGTTATTTTTATACATTTGAAGAAAATTAACTTAGTCCTGCGAATAAGGACGTGTTGGTCTTATACCAACTCGAGATATAAGCAATGTCAATAAGATTATCATTTTCAATGTAGTGTAACAAATGTAAAGCTAAAAAATTATAATCTCCGCAAGCGCCAACTGCAATGCGTTTAACGGGCTGTCGTATTGAATACACGAAAAGTAAACCGTCCCTGAAGCCTCCAATGAAATTTCGATCATTTCATTATTTCATAACGTGAAATAAGTTCATGAGTCAAAAGGCCAGGTAGTAAATATCTACAACGTGTAGAGCAATCCGAGGCAAACCACTTCGGTAGTCAAATCCCAAGATTTAGCGTATGCTCATATATTAAGAAGCAAAAGAAGTAAATATCTCCTTCAGGATCACGATCCTTACTGTAGAGAATTCGATAGCTTAAACAATGGGCTGAAAAAACTAAAAGGCGACCGTGGTGGTGAAATATATTGACAACTGTAAAACAATAGAATCACCAAAATATATAGACTACAAAACTAGAGACAATATGAAAAGTATAAAAACCTCGTCGACACTTACAGAATTTCATCTAGCAAGATCGAACATTAGTACAGTACAGTTCATTTCATTTATTTTAGTGACATATTCGGCAAGCAGCATGTTTCAATCGAAGCCATTCATAAAAGAACTTTCCTTGGATATACTGTTAGCATAAATTAATGCTCACGTGAAAGTGAAGTCATCACACTTACGTCGGTTTAGACGCGTAGTAACACCTATTATGTAAGTCTTTATTAAAATTTTAACTTGTATGAGGTCGGTCTTCAATAGGTAAATAAAATTAAATCACATATCTATTTTATAATCAAGCTAGTTTCATCAAATAAGTAGAGTTCTAAAAATTTTAATAAAGGTCTAAGCTGTACGATTTTACGACTATTTAATATTATATTAAAATTAGATTTATAAAATGAATGGCAAATAAAGAAAATAATCGAACGATTGAAGCGAATGATCTATTATGCCATGAAGTTAAGTTGTTTTATTAAATAGCCACCTTAAAATTTCGTCAGAACACCTCAAAACCTAAATTGCAGCTTTTATAAAAAGAATACCTATAAGACTATCCTATAGTCACTCTCCAGGCAATATAAATTTTCTTGTTTTTCTATATAATCCTATAGCAGTAAATAGGTGTGTATGTACTAACATAGTTTTAAGTCTTGGCTTTCTGGGCCTGTGTTGCTTGAAATAAAGCATTTTAATGTTTTATAAGATCTGGAGCTGTAGTCACAAGATAATAAACACACTGCGTGTGATTACGTGCAGCTTTTTCGTTTGATATGTCATTCCGTTACTTATACGTGATTGCGTTTTTATAAACGATTGTCGTCTTGGCTATGGCCCCAGCTCAGCGTAACAACACTAACAACGTTACGCTACAGCTCGTTATAATTTTGGCACTTACATAGAGTATCCTTGTTAACTTCCGGTGTTTATTCCACACCCTATGTTGATGGTTATCTAATCTTGGTTGTGGCGCGACTCTAGCACCGGATCCACCTTTGCAAAGGGACAAACCGGCCTTGCTTACCAACTATCATTACGATACCTACGCGGCCTTCAAATGTTTGTCCAATAAGACGTGCGGATTCTAAGCTCACCTGTATTTCCGGCAAAAGACTAGTTGGTTAACTATATCAGATCCTAATTTTATTTTACAACACTCCGAAAATTACATGACGTAAGTAACATTTCAAATTATTACGCAATAATGTAAGAAAGGTTCTCTTGAAAATCGTCTATACTCGTCAGTTGAGTTCTACTGGATACTTATTTGAATTACTAGATATATATGGATATGGCACATAAAATTAATAAGGCCGTTGCTAAAAGACGAGAAGTATTTTAATGAACAGGTATGCTGAACGGATGCTAAAATATGCAATGGCCATTGGGCTAGGTTGTCTAAGTGTTATTTATGGCTCATATAAATTAAATACACGCATTGTAAGAAATTACAGATGGAGGCCTCTATTTAGGAACTGTCTTATTAAAGTAAACAATTTTGTTTGTGTTTGTATGTTGACTTGCTTTGAAGTAGTTTTAAAGACATACGCGATTCTGAAATACCTATCGTTGTTGATATGATTGGACTTACGGTGATGACTGATGAGATATTGATTGAAAACCCCCAATTGTCGATATACTATTATGTATAGTTGATCAAATTAGAATTGGACCGTTTAGTATCATCAATAGCAATTTATTATAGTAGTTTTAAATGTAGGTATTCGATGTTGTTCTATTTACCTACAGGAATAATTCTTCTCATCTCACCTAAGCTCAACAACATGTTAGTTCACTTTTCAATCGAGTGATACAACCACATAGCATGCATAAATTGGTTGTTATGAACGGTCTCACGATGCTGCCAATAAAACAACGCAAATAGTTTAAAAGTATTTATTTTTTGCAGACCTCTAGTTTGGCGATGGTTACAGATAGGTATATGCTTTGTCCTGCTCTACCGCTATACTAGGTGACGCATGCGTTCATGGCCACCAACGGAAGCCAAAGCTTCGTCACTAGTCCGGTCAAGGATATTTATTTTATAACTTGCATCATGGGAATGCAGAATTATAGACAATATAAGTTTAAATTGGATATTTAGTTTGCGATAGTGTTATGTTTGTGTTTGTATAATGCATACGCGCTTGATAGCGAACAACATCTAAAGTTGTTTTCGAACTATCCTATTATCTGTTACTAATACACTCCAACCGACGATATTATCATTTAATATTCTTATTTAAGTGCATTGACTTTTAAAATACTTTTATAATTGAATGTTTAGTGAAGTATAATTTCTTGTCATCCATTACCGGCCATTTCGATGACTTCATTGTATCGCGGTCAGTGTCATGGCTTCGTGAAACAGAGCCACGAGACGGTACCAGTCTACTGCCAGTTGCCACGGACATATTCGTGGCATTGCGATATAAAACATTATCCGTCCATTGGTTATCATTAACTGCTGTATTTACTTAACATATACAATATGAGGTGATTGTGTATTAATATTTTGTAAGATGACCCAACTGACTAACAGCAGTTAAAGAACTTCGATGAGCAACTTTATTACTTTTCGCGGTATTGCGATGTTTTAATCTCCCTCAATTCTTCAATTGACTTGGTCGTATTTGCACAAATTAGGTTCATAATTATATAGCTACATAAAAGCAAACTCCCGCCGACTTAACTAACACTCCGCAGGTCAACAATTTTCTTTGGGCTCATGAACGCGCTTGTGACTCCCTTGGTGTTGCGAGTGCCCATGGGCGACGGTAATTGCTTACCATCAGGCAATCCGTCTGCTCGTTTGCCACCTTTGTCATAAAAAAAAAGAAGATAAGGGTCTTTAAAGACAAAGCCATATTAGATCCGTCTTCTTCAAAACAATCTTCGTTAGAAGTCATGATTTTTATTTTTAAGACTTATGGGGCAATTATTTCGTCAATCGAAAAATGTGATTTTCAAAGTGACATCGATTTATGTGCTACACGTTAGTATTAGTTACTTGCATGACCCCATAAAAATGTTTTTTTTTTAAATTTTCCTCAAACTACTCGTAAGTAGCGTACCATACAAAATGCACCTTGTGTTGAAATTGTATTTACATATGTTTCGGAGTAAAATAGCTGTGACATACGGACGGTCATGAAGAAACTACATGGGTTCCGTTTTAGCCAAAAAACTTAAACAAACGAATTAAATTCTTGAAGTAATCAGTTTGTTGCTTTGATGCTTAAAGAAAATATTATTTAAATAGCGTTTTTAGTAATAATTTATACGGTTTTTATACTTTGCTAATTTCGTTTCGTTAAGTTCCAGGAATAAAGTGAAAAAGAAGTTTTTGTTTACACGTTTAGCCAATTATTCTCACCACCACCTCCACCTTCACCTTCCCGCCACCACTAATGAAAAGAAGCCGGCCAAGAGCATGTCGAACCATGATCAGTGTAGGGTTCCATAGTCATGCGTTCATAGCGTATCACCAAAATAGTCAATAGTTAACCGTAATGCATTTCATTCTAAACAACGGTTAGTCACATGTTTATTTAACATGACAGATAAGAAAAGATTGTGTCAAGTAACAGTAAGTGATTAGGTGAAGATTAGATTATCTTTGATATCTTTATATTCAAATAAGTAACAATGATGCTGCATTATGCTAATGAAAGTGCTATTCTTCGTTGCATTTCTTAGCTTTTGGTAATCCAGTAGTCATTCTGGTGAAGTGGTTCTGCGGAGTAATATTTGTTGTAATGATTTCTTTCGAGTTGAACCTCAAGTCACACCAGCCGGGCAAGCACGTGATTGGCGCGAGAGTTTCCATCTTTTGTTAACATAGTTAGAAAAAGACGGGTCTTTCTTGCCGCGAGATACTGTCGCGCCAATCATGTGCTAGGCCTACAGTAAAATTACCGGTGCGAACTCATGTGCAAAATATCAATTACTATTCGCCTTTAACTCTTTGATCAAGGAAGTCATCAAAAACCCTACTGGATATTAATAAGTTATTCGTCTCCTTATTAAGAAAAAAGGTAAGATCGTAGTAACATTCGTTATAACTAGAATTAGATAGTAGAGCGAAGTTCTGCTTATAATATGAAAGCGGAATGAAGTAATATGAAAATATACATCTATTTTATGAGAACTTGACTGTCAAGCTTTATGAAGAAGTCGATTCCCAACTCTCTTCTCGATTGAAGGTTACTCGCATATGGCAGTCTACATTGGATTGCCCAGGAAAAATATTAAATGCGCATTGGAGATTTCAATTTCTTTACGATTTACTACCGTCATAGTAATTAAGTGTAGAGTATGTAGA
This sequence comes from Grapholita molesta, assembly GCA_022674325.2. Taxonomy (NCBI): domain Eukaryota; kingdom Metazoa; phylum Arthropoda; class Insecta; order Lepidoptera; family Tortricidae; genus Grapholita; species Grapholita molesta. The sequence continues at coordinate 10,768,262 of CP053124.2, read as the reverse complement.
AGTTATTATTGTTATTAATTTCATGATAACCTGCCCTAATGAAACAACTGAGTTCAGCGGGGTTCTGTATACGCGAATAATGATTGGTACACCTTGTTTTTATACGGGCCAGCCAGTTTCATGCAGTTATCAATGCAGATACGATTTATCGATTTGTTTTCCATCGAAAGTGATACCAGTATTATAATCACATAGGTACAATAAAATACGAGCTGAGGTCTTTTTTAACAGTACAGTTATTATGTATAACGGTTAATAATAATCAGACATCGGATTCCGTGGGGCGAAACTTCTTGACAGTTAGGGACTTCCTATACCGATAAAGTCATTTATCGATACTAGTTCTAAATACTAGTGATCACACAAAGGTTTGCTTATAAAATATTTTTTTATTAAAAGACTATTATATAATAAAATAAGAACACAATTTTCTTCTTCTTTTTTGAAAACGTTTTTAAAAGTTTACTCGTCACAATTTATTTCTTCATGACTGTCCCATCTATTATTGTTAAAGTAAACCACCAGAATTGTTTCCATATTTTCGGGCGTTAAGCGTCTCCGTTTTGGCTGAAAAATCCATTTCAGGTGGCTAAAAGACTTTTCAATTTCTGTGGAGGTTATAGGAGCATAGCAAAATTTCATAAAGTGATCAATGGTATTTAAATTTCATACTGGTCTTCAGAACAATAGTTACGAAAAACACACACAATTGGGGGCGGTCACTAGTATATAGAACTAGTATCGATAAATGAGTTTATCGATATAGGAAGTCCCTAGCTGTCAAGAAGTTTCGCCCCACGGAATCCGATGTCTGATAATAATAATCTATGATATACTTACTTCACAATTCTTCTAATTAAAAGACACATTATCTAAAAATCAACTTATGTATTAAGAGATAGAACGATATAGAAGATAGAACGTCCTAGAAGGGTGGAATAAATTTTGGAATGAACGGCGTCCTCTGACGGGACTCTTCTGTGATCCAAAGATGCCGATGAAAACGAAAGGCAGGGTTTATAGAACAGCTTTTAGACCAGATGTACTTTACGGCAGCGAAAAATTTGCAAAGGCTTTGCAGAAAGTTTCACACTACTGAAATGCAAATGCTGCGGATAGTCGGGTGGAGTCCCGCTCAAGAGACAAAGTGCGCAACGAATATATATCGGGTAGTTTAAAAGTAGCGCCTATCGCCGTGATACTAACGAGTCACGGCCGAGTTTACCACCTGAGATCATATTGTGTGAAGACCAGAAGAACACATCGTAAAAAAATTGCGAGGTAAGCAGAAGACTTCCTGGATGACGAATGTTCGGAGGGACTTGTCGGAACTCGGCTTAACAGACGATGCTTACCAGCGGAGCCTCAAAGTTAAGAGAACCGATCCCGCGTAACGGGAAGCGGCGAGGAAAAAGAAGAAGATTACTATTTGATTACAATCTAGACATACATTCGATAGGTTTTATTTTATAGATTGCGTTATTATCAGTTATTCAAGTCGGATAGCAGTTAACTGAATAATAAATCCGTTAACAGAGGAATAAAGTCATCTGCCCGTTCAAGAGCCAGTTAGTCCCTATCCCTATCTCTCTGTTAAGCTGGATGTTTTTACCTTTAAACATATAATTTTCACACAAAATTCCACTATAATTTGTGTTTCACAACTGACGTGACGTGACACTATTTGTTTATCAATTCTGTTCCCGTGTTAATTTAGTTTTGTGCTGTTTTGTTACAACCTTGAACTGGGTACCTAATGGATATTTTTGACGCATAATAGCAGACCAAGAATATAGTATGTAGCATAAGAAATAAAAACTATACGGCTCCATTTTAAAACTGGTTTTATTGGTGATACGTAGTCTTTCCATAAAATTCTGTGCTACATAAAATGACACTTATTTTGAAAAGAAAAGTATTAGGCTTATAAATAATTAGGCTAACTAATGTTTATAAATTATATTAGACAAGTTTTATAAAATAGTTAATTCATTCAATATTTTAACACACTTTAAACGGTCCGGTCACTCGTCTAAGACACGACATAGGTATTGGAGCCGGTGCCTGCACTAAATCTGACTTGAGACTCAACATTACGATGAGGTTTAGAGCAAGCTCTCCTCCAAAATATTCCACAGACCACAGTCCGACGGATTGATATCGGGGCTTCCGGAAGGCCAACCTTCAACCGCAAGAAACTCGGGTAAATATATCCTTTTGAAACACGCCGGGTAGATTGGTGCAAATATATGCTTGAAGAATTTGATGACGGCACAGCAATGTCCTACATCCTGACAACAATCTGGCCCCGTGCGATTTTTTTTGTTTCCCACCATTAAAAAAAACGTACGAGGGCGAAGTTTCAGCAACCTAAATGACGCAGTTGATGAATTTAGGCGTGCATTTTCGACCTTATTTTAGAAGATTCTTGGGAACCGTGAGCATATATTTTATCTTTTTGGCAGTTGAATTTTCGCTCCCCAGTAAAGATTTTGTTTTCAAACACAGACTTATATAACTAAATCGATTGATAAATGCACTTTCGATTTCTCAAAGTTGGTGGAACGTTCACATTTCTTTATTTCGCTCATTTTTCAATGAACTAATCACAAAAATAAAACGGAGTTCGTTTTAAGGCTCAATCGACTATTCTTTGTCCATCGTTGCCATGGTTACGTTCCCCTGGGTCACTCTTCAAACCACAGTTTAATTGCATATAAATACACAAAACAGATATTTGTGGTAGCGATACGTCCCTTCTATAATGGGCCACCTACCAAGCGCGTCAGTAGTCTGACGCTGCGTACTAACGCAGGGCAACATATCTTCTAACAAAGTATGCTTCAGTTGACCCCTGGCTGATGGGACAGAATAACAACAAATAAATAATACTACACTATTGTACATATATTACGAAGGTAATGTAATAAGGTTAATGTTTAGTTTAGCAAATAACGTCAAATGTCAAAAAAGCGTTGTATTGTGTTTCAGTCTTACATGTTGAAATCTGTATTCTTGCATCTTGCTCATACTTGTTTAATACGAATGAAAATTTGATTTAATTTAATTTAAAATTCAGTTAATTTTATCAGCGGGATAGCTATCTGGCGACTTAACTGGAAATTGAAAAATCAGCCTTAATTACTAGTAAATATGGCGTCACTGCGGGCGGTTCTCACTAAACCTCATGTCGACAAACAAACGACAAAATTGTTAAGTACCGAAATGTCATTATCAGTAATAGTCACAACATTGTCATGTTGTTAAAATAGATCCTAAAAATCAGTCTACGAAGGAAATACTACTGCATAAAGAGAAAGTAAAAAAAGAATCAAAGTTCTTTGTGTGTATTTCTTTGAAAACCCGAATCATGTGTCTGCAATGTCATGCGCCGATGACAAAACTAACTGACGTCACAAACAGAGAACATAACTCAAGTTGAGGTGGATAGGTCACATGGTACGAAATGGCGACGGATGTCGTGCGAGATAGACGAAACAAGTTGCCGAATAATAAGTAAGGTCGAAGATGTAAAACTGACGGTGGTAGAAGGTAAATGTAAGCCCCATTTTATAGAGGTACATCAGCGTAATTGTAAAATTGTAATTTGTGAATTGTAACTTGTACCTTTACACAGTGGTTGTCATTCAAAAACATCATTTCGTTCGATTTGAATTGACTATGCTTCGCTTTAATGCGCAAAGAGGGACATGATTGCCTTCCATGTCGACCTCCGTGACAGGGAGAGGCTTGCAGAACGGCGGACGGAATGGCATAAACGTGTTGTGGAGGGTCGCAAGTTTTCTAATGAGACCTGGTTCGCCGCACTCGCTGACAATAGGCAAAAACGACGACAAGGTGATTGAGTCCCGGTTTCCTCAAACTTCTCTTGTCAGACCTGTGGTCGGTCTATTTAGACACCAAACACGGTGTTTCTTTGGTGTTACACCATAAATCGTCTGCAATTGACGAAAAGGCTTATGGTATTCATAAAGAAAGCATTAATTATGTTTTACGGATAAGACATTCAATCGGAACTTAGTTATCATAATACGATTGTAATTTCTGTAAATAAATGTACTTTTCACAGATATAATTGATTACCTATTTAGAAATATGTAATTTTATGAGGTTCCTAATAACCAAGATTTAAAAACAACTTTACAATAAGTATTGGCTCACTCTGGGCGCCACAATGCAGTTAGTACCTAAGTAATTTTAGCCAATGTTACTTTATCTGCGGGTCACCGTAGTGACCTACAATCTTTCTAGTCTATTTGTGCTATTTTGGTTATCATTTGTGCTCACCAGTAATCTGTACTTATCTATTGGTAATTACAACTACATTATTATACCATAAACTGTAAAATGGCCGAAATAACAGGTGTTTAACTACTGGTCATTATAGTATTTATAAATATCAAATCGATTAAATAAGTATTATAGGTCAAAACGTTTTTTATATGATTTTATACCACGATTTAAGCTAAGTGCGTCATTAACAAGAAACCCTCCATTCCGATTGTGTGTCCGCGGCTTAAGTAGAATAGTAACTAAGAGCTAATTTTATTGAAAAAAGACATTTGTATAAAAATAATACGGCACTATTGAATTTTATCAATCTCTTGAATGTGTTCAAATGGTTGAAAAAATTCACAAGTCGACAGAAAGCGGTAGGAAGGAGTAGCTAATGTTTTATACTTAGTAAAGTATAATAAAATATATAACTATTAAATACATAGCAGCTGTTGCTATGGGCCAATTGATTACTGGCAGTGCTGACCGTGCTGACACTTTCACTGCGCACTCCTCGTCACAGGTAGACTCTACACTAGACTCTACACTGAGCTATGCTCTAGATTGCTACGGACTTACCTTCAAAACTCACATAGATAAACTAGAAACATTACAGATAAGATTCCTCAAACTATTGGTCAATAATAAAACTAAAATCAGCTGTAAAGATAATTACTCAAAATTATTCAAAATCTGCAAAATATTACCAATTAGCTTAAAACATAAATATCTCCTTACAGTGAATAACCATAGCAATCGAGCCCATAGCTTAGTACCGGTCGACCACTCGCATAGCACAAAATCAGCGTCTGCTGAAAAATATGACGTGCCACGAGTGCAGAACTATTTCGGTGACAGAACCTTAAAAAAAAGATTACCGTACTACCTTAACAGCCTACCCCATAAGATTAGACATGAGGCAGATAAATCCAAATTTAAAAAACAGCTCATGATATACCTGTTAGAAACACTTCAGTAATTAAGAAATTAATTAAATAATTAGTTATTAAGAAGGAAGATTCCCAAACCTGCAGACAAACCGTTCAGACGGTTTTGCAGGGACCTATGTAACAACATTGTAAAAAAATTGAATAAAGTATCCATCCATCTATCTATCAGCTATAAACCGTTTTCTCAGACCACAGCTTACAGCAAATTTCATAAGTTTTCCTCGAGTTTATTAAAGCCGAACGTTAACGAAGACAACGTACTACCAACCAACAAGTCAAACGAGGAAACATCACAAAAAATGTCTTAGCTACTCTGCAGACACCCAGGTAAAGATATATTCTAGTTTTAGCAAGCGATATCATCGGACTATCCGATACTTCTAATATTCAAGCAGCCATGACGTGATATGATCCAATCATTACACCGACACGCTCGATTTCATGAAGCCACCACTTGTTGACTTTCTTCGTCCACTGGGCGTGACATGAGCGACTTGAAACCTTTGCGAAAATAGCTATGTAATCAAATTATATTCGTTTACGTGTTTCTGAAAATACCATGCACGCATTGCTTTAAAAAATTGAACAGCGACAAAATGCGCAGCAAAAACCAACATGTTTTTTTCATGAGTACTCGATTAAATGTAGCGCTCGCTGAGGAGAGCGTTTCACTAGCTATATCTAGCTAGCTCTATATTGACAACGTTCTAAAATGGTCAGGGTCAAGGGCGTGAGATGTGTATTCTGTCCCAAAATTCGTTATCATATCATGATTGCAGTGATTTACCTTGTAAAAGTGTTAACGGCCACATCTACATCAAAGAAGATGTCTACAAGTTCGTCAACTTCCGAATGTGGCGTGAGCGAAGGCGGCACCGAGGGCGACGGAGTTGCGGCTCCGTCTATGCTAGGACCACCAAAGTCGAAAAGCACCGGCTCTGTATGCACCATTGGCAGCATGGCTACAGCAAACACCAAAACTTTGTAGTACGATTTACTAAACTACGGTCTTTCTGTATTAATTTTGCACAACACTGTTTGAATTCGCATCCAAACATACACTGCATTGCGCCACACTTATCCCAGCGCTCTTTTTTGTTCAGCGAATTCGTAGAACACTTACAAGCCAATAATTGAAACAATCCGAAGGATTCACGTAACAAAACGTCCTTTTCGGGTTTGAAAATATATTACGTAGCGATAGTGCAATTTTCTATCAATAACCGTGCGAAACGTTCACTACAAAACGACGATGAAAGTCAACTGAAAGACGAGACGTACGTATACATACATCCTTTTCGTTCGCCACTTCACATAATATCAACACGACGCGACGCAGAACGGCGGCTGACGGCGGCGGCCGCGGGAGGCGAAGTCGGCACTGGACCTGATAGCGCTGCTACGGTCACACCCGTTGCTCTTATCTTATGAAGCTCTGTAGCGATCTCGCTCGCAGTGACGACACATTCATAAACTTGACGAATGAAACCGATCATGCACGAATCTAAACGAATGGATAGACACAGGTAGGTGTTTTTTATTAGCCATTTAGACATACTATTTGTTGCGAAATAAATAGATATGATTAGTCAAAGATAATTAAATATAAAAACACTTTTTTAGTTAGCGATAAAATTAATAGTTTAATAATTTTTGTATTTGCTACGGTAACTTCATCTCCTGCAAGGAGATATAATATGTTTAATATTTCATGTAATCTTATTTAGTAGGTACACGTGACACAGCTATGTGCGTGCACATTACCTACCTATCTGCGTATGTACGTAAAACAATATCCGTGACGCACACATGAAAGTGAAATGGAACAGTACTTATTCGTGTCAAGTGCACAATTTAGATAACAAGGCCATTAGGCCATTATTGCACTATTCGATTTAATTATTTCACATAAATACAGTGAATGTTTAAAATACTTTAAATGAGTATTCGCACTGAAATAAAACAAAACAAGTTATCACTAAGGCAACATACATGTATGTACTTATATGTAACTGTATGTAGAGCACCAGTTGACACGAATGGTGAAATTATGTTAAGGTCTAGGTGAGGCACGCATGTGCACATCTTTTTATAAGCCGCGTATGAAACAAGTTCAGTATAAAAGCAACTGAACTCGTTTAATGATAGTAAAACTCGCATGACGTTGGTGGCAATGGTACGCAATACAAAATAGAAATGCATCAAAAATATGCATGTTAAAAAGAGTGCAAGCGATATTGTGGTTGGGTAGGAGCGAGAGGAAGAGGTGGCGGCGCGTGCAGATATCGGTGCAGGCGGCCCCGCGGATCTGTGTCAGTGGGTCACGGCAATGACGTGGCACATGGCCGCGGCGAGTCGCGCCGCGCACTTCATTCTAATTCCGCTTCGCCGGTGTCTTCGTAACCACTCGCCATTACGCTCAAATGAGTTAATCATACCGAATCATACACCACATGCTATTATCGCTATCGGCTGCAAACAATATTCTGTACCTCGATAACGACTCAATATCAAAGTCTCAAGACAAGCATCAATAATGAAATATACGTTGGACCTCGGAAGTAAGTGTAATAAACAGTAAGGTTAAAATACGGACAAATCAGCTGTTAATATTTTTTTTAATGCCAAATGAAATTGTATATATAAATAAGTATTTGACAAAAAGTATTTTGAAGAAAGAAATTGCGTAACTGATTATTATGCACAGCAAGCGCAGTCAAATCCAGCAGCGTTTGGGTTTTTCCTTTACGGCCAATGATGACTACTCGTGACCCACATTCGAATTCAAACTAAAAATGTCACCGTTTCCTCGTTATTTGTTTATGCGCTAGGAATATAACCCACCGTACACAATGATATTATTGGTTTAAATAAATAAATATTATAGGACATCCTTACACAGATTGACTGAGCCCCACGGTAAGCTCAAGAAGGCTTGTGTTGTGGTAACTACTCAGCCAATAATATATATATGTATAATATACAAATACTTAAATACATAGAAAACACCCATGACTCCAGAACAACATCTGTGTTCATCACACATATAAATGCCGTTTCTAGGGTTTGAACCCAGGACCGTCGGTTTCATAGGCAGGGTCACTACCCAATAGGCCAAACCTGGCGTCAAATTCCAATTGGATTGGTTCCTTCATAATAAAAGTTTATGTTGATTTTGTTTTCTCAATTACAAATTATCCATCGAAATCGACATTTATATTCAGCCTAGGTTCTCTAGTCATACCTATAATCTAAAAAACGTCTAAACCCATACTGTTCGATAATTAAAACTAGTATAAGTGTCGGTACCATACGAACTAAATTGCGTCCTTCTGCTATTTGATGACTATACCTAGATATTTTTCTAGCAGGAACAACATTTGCGTAGTGCTTGCCACAATAAAAATATCGACAATCCTGTTATCGATAAGTACATACTACTTTAACGACAAGACTTACACAGTCTTATATCGGCTACCTACCTAGACGCCGCGTGCCACCGATCTTGAACAAAATGAACGTAATCCATACACTTTTGATCCGATTTACTTTTATTATTTTCAATGAATAGTTCGAAATTGTATGTAAAATATAAATAAATAGATAGTTTTGTTATTTTTATTTATTTTTAACCCTATTATCCTGTATTTTCTTTGTATTACCTGTATGACGTTGAAATGGTATGTACTTATCGATAACAGGACTGTCGATGTTTTTATTTTATCAATCACATGCAAGAAATCGTTCGTGCTAGAAAAATATCTAGGTATATTGATGACTGCTGGTAATACTTACCAGTTACTACAATACAAGACAAAAGTACCAAGTGACCTGATATGAAAATGTTTTACACCCACAGCCATGCTTTTGTTCAGCTAGTACGTGTCCTCCCACTCAACGGCTGTTCTTTTCAATACACTCCTCCCTAAAAGCTTGGATGAGCAATGGCATATTTGCACAAGAGAATACTGTCATAAATATGACACCTTTAACACATTCGCTGCCACCCCCTCCAAAAATGTATGGAAATGAACGCACATGTGCGTCGGTGGCAGTGAATGCGTTAATGATATACCTCTTTTATAACGAATAAGACAATGCTAAGCTAACAAAAACGATACGCAATTTATACGGTAGCATAATTTCAAAATCAAATGCATCTAAATTCTAAAGCATCTGCGCTAATCTAACCAAATGTAAAAGCAACAAACAATCTTATATATACCTAAAATTGATTAGACAATCCTTATCTGCCCAATGCAAATGTATTTTTTAATACTGTCCTAATAAAATGGCTGACATACGGAACCTTAAAAATTATGCAATTAAACTGACATTTTTGTACCAGAAGAATAAGAAAAAGGATACCAACAGAATTGAATAGCATAAATTTTGAACTAAAGAGTGCTAAAAAACAATGAATAAATAGATGAAATAAATATTTTGAGACAATCTTACACAAATCAACCTAGTCCTATAGTAAACTCAATAGGGCTTGTGCTGTAGGTACTATACGGTAGAATGATATTATATAAAAAGATTCATACAAATACTTAAATAGGTACTCTTACATATACGTCTTAGATAACGTCCATATCCCACAGGAAGAAAATATTCACGATAAACACACATATAAATGTCGGTGCTAGGACTGGAACCCGAGACCTACTGCTTCGTAAGGGCCTTTTTACACATATTAAGTGCAAGTGCATTTTGTTACTAAACACAAGTGACAAATGTATGAACTCGCACTTAACACTAATCAATGTGTAATCAGTGTAATCAGGCCCTAAGCAGGGTGACTAGCCTAGTAGCAAGGAGGCCGCGGCCGTTACGACAAGTGACATCAGCTTTAAGCGACTGCCTTCTAGTGTTAAGGGCCAAGCCTGGTTTCAACCCTTACCTACATATTTTCAGTAAATTGAACGTGCCACAAACTAATACTATTTAGAATTATCGACCGCTCGTATACCAACTGATCCTTTTTACGGGCTAAAGCCCGTTTCACATCAAGCGCGGGCGCGCCGCGGGCCCGCGTTGACACGCGCCCGCGCTTGATGTGAAACGGGCTTAAGTGTTCCCCTCTCGGGCCTTGAGACCCTCCCAATGTTCAAGATTCCACTCTTTGAACCATTCGCTATGCTCGTGGTTCAATTTTGGAATTTTTCGAAAGCTCGGGTCTCAATATTAGCACGAGAAGGTAAACACTGACTTTGCTCCCTTGTATAACAAAACGATTGTACTTTCCTTCACCTGTCTCAATATTGTTAGGTATATCTTATAATGCCTACGTCATTGTAATCTATTATGAACTTATTACTGAACAATGACTGCCAACAGTTTTTACTACGTATTAGCGTTTTAATATATCAAGTTGCTGGGCGCTATATACGCTGCAAATCCTTAACTTAACTTTTGTTCTTATCATTGGAGTTTGAATGTGGACATTGTAGATGTTTTTGGCATGGTTTCTCCTGTTTTTTTCTGAAATCTTGTAAATTTCTAGTTGCAGATTTTGTATTCTTCAGTTGTTTTTTATAGGAGCCCAATAAAGCTTTATAGGGCGAAGCTCTGGACAATTAGGTGGGTTCGCTTCTTTTGGAAGTGGACATTATTCGTAGAGTAATTTATTTTAGCTTTTTGTCCATAATGGCAAGAAGCTAGATCAGGCCAAAAGAACACAGACGTATTATGTTTACGTAGAAGTAGTAGTAACCGCTTCTCCGCACATTCTTCTACGTAAATGTCGCCATTAACTGTGCCGGTAGTAATAAATTCTTCACTTTTTAGAACGCATGTGCATATGACTTGCCAGATCATACAATTTTGATGGTATTTGCTGGACATTTTATGTTTATGGTTGACATTCTCTTTTTGACTAGCGACATACAATTCTTGGCCCGGTATTTGTTTGAAGTCTCCCGACTTCCACATAAATCTCGTCGTCCATCACACAGCAATCGAACTTCGTAAAGAAATTCGTTTATAACTTCCTTGCCTTTGCTTTAGCCACTTTCTCCTTCTCAGGGGTCCTATCTGGAACTTTTTGGACTTTAAATGTTTTAGTCCACTATTTTGTTTAAACTTTTGCACCAGACTTAGTAGTACTACTTTTCGACTAGTTTTCGCTCGGAAATGTTAGTCTTATAAGCCGCATTGATTTTTTTTACGAGATTTTTGTCCTGAAACCCTCTACGAACAGAACCTGCTTTTCTTTGAACCTCTCTTTGTAGCATCATAAAACCTTTAGACAGATGATCTAGGCAGATTTCAACGTTTTGCAATTCTAACCTAACTCCAACTGGGATTTTCAAGATGCGTGAGCTTACGACGACTAATTTCAGACGATGACATTATTATAACTATAGAACATAATGACAAGATTGTACCATAAATGTTTTCTTTTATTACCTATAGGGAACGACAAAAGACGCGCGATTCTAACTACGCGGATTCCAAAGGAACTGCGTTTATGGCAAAGGATGGCCACGTCGTCGGTAGTGACTAGAAGATCGTAAGACGGTTAACGCCGACTGGTATACCACTGTTGATTTGCCACAAGTAATCACAGAGTTTCGAAAAAACAACCCAAGACGACGTATGATACTGCACCATGACAATGTAAGCTCGCACACCGCCTCCAAAGAAGACGAAAAATTTGATCCACCCACCTTACAGCCCTGACTTGAGCCCTAACGATTTTTCCACGTAGTCAAAAATTAAGCAAAGTCTTCGCGGTCAACGTTTTAGCACACCCGAAGCTGCACTTGATTTTTATAACAGTTGAACCCATCAATTATATAACAGTACAATACGGTTCGACTCTTTGTCAGTTTTTATTATACGTGTCAAGACTACTTAATTTAAATCTGTAATTTCAAAGCATAATAGATAATTCTATTAGGTATAAGAAATGCAAAGAAATATTCTATTCCTCAAAAAAAATATTACATAAAAATTCCAATTTTAAAAATGAAAACGAGAATCAAGAATATAATTTAGTGTCAACTTCAATTATCAACATAATAATATTTGAAATAAATTATTAGATCATACAAAATTGAGATTCAAACGATCTTACGCTTCGTCGAGTTTAAATAGAACTCTTCTAATATGTGTTGACAAGATATGATGAGCTGCAATCCCGCGGGAGCGTAAGTAATCTAATCAAATGAAACAACTAATGAGAATCTTAAATGGCGTAATATATTGGTTGGGGACCGGGTGGCCTGTCCCCGGCGACTGTGAACATCAGTTCGCAATCAATAAGTTTCTGGTACTTTATTAGGATTTAATAACCATACCATAATAATTGCGTTAGTGTGGGCAATATTATGAGGTTTTTGTACACAATTTAAATTTATAAGAACTAGAATTTACGTTTAGAGATATAATCTGGAATAAAACCCTATTTCAGCCTATGGTAGTCCAAATATTATAATGATAGCTATATTTAAGTGAAACATTAAACAGTTTTCTTTTTTTTTATGACATTGACGGCAAACGAGCAGACGGATTGCCTGGTGGTAAGCAATTACCGTCGCCCATGGGCACCCATAACACCAGAGGAGTCATAACCGCGTTGCCGGCCTTTAAAGGGGGTTGGAGCTCTGGGAACCTTACTCACCATCAGGAACACAACACTACATACCTGAAAGGTAGCAGTGCTATCATTCTAAAGTAGAATGAAGAATGATACACCATCAAACGGTCTGCAGATCGATTAGTACACCTCGCCCGCCTAGCAGTGTTGGAAAAAAATCAATTCGAATTGACGATCGAGGATTGACCGATCAATTCGAATTGACGATTGAGGATTGACGAATTTAATTCTAAATCTACTGATTGAATATTACTAATCGTTAATTCAAATTGATCGGTCAATCCTCAATCCTCAATAATCGTCAATTTGAATTGATGATTACTTTGTATGTACCTAGTAGCTACCTAAAGTCCTTTTCATTTAGGCCATTCGCGGTGTCTTAGTTTACCAAAGTTTTTGAAACATGTATTCGACGGCAATATGAAGGATGTCCTTTTTGGAATTTTTTTTTGAGAGATGTCCTTTTCTGGGACTTTCTAGAAATTACCCAATTGCGTTTATTTTTGAAGATATTGATTTTGAACTCAATCGGCTGATTTCAAGAAAAGTCAGCAAAATGTCCCAAACCTAAAACAGGGCCTTAAATATTGCGTCAGAAACATGTTTCGAAACCTTTGGGCACCGATATCGATATACCTTCCTAATGCGGACTGCGAAGGAATGGAATTCGCTCCCTTCGTCTCTATTTCCGGTTAGATATAATTTGGGTTTTTTTTTTTCAAGACAAGAGTGAACAGGCTGTTACTGAACCAGCGTACTACACTCTTGACCTCGTCGTCACTTACCATCAGATGCGACTGAGGTCAAACGCTGGTCAGTCTTGTATAAAAAAAAAATAACGCAAACTGTTAATTTTAAGAAATGTTCCATAAATGTCAAAAAAAAATGAAACTCCGGAAACTTTATTAGCATCGGAAACATGTTACGGAATCTTTGGAAATCTCATATCGTTTTAAAGTGCCAACGATCAATTTAAAAAAAATGACCCGATATGGAAGGGACATCTTTCAATACTCACGTCGGAAACAGTTTTCGGTACTATGGTCGACATCGATTACGAATATGAACGTAATCGGCCTATTTCGAAAAATGTGCCAAGCGCCATCAGTCAATACTCAATACTGACATCAGGAACATATTTTCGAACTTCTGGGAACCTCAGATATCGACTTTAAATCCAAATTTAAGTCAAAACCCGAGAACACCTTTGAAAAGTAATCTTAGGGTGAGAATTGATTTAATCCGAATTGGGGATTGATGCGTTAATTACAATTGATTCAATCGGATTGACGAGTCAATCAGAATTGAATCAATTCGAATTGATCACAATTAGGATTGATCAATCCGGATTGATTTAGTTCAGATTGATGCCAACACTGCCGCCTAGTACCTAACTTTTACTATTGAATATAAGTCCTTGCTGTCCCATTCAGCTGCTCGTTTAATATGAATCAACAGGTGTAATAAGCACTCGACATGAAGCATCGACGATTTGCGATGCATTCCATTGTGTAACTATTATTGTTGTGACATTGTGCGAACGGGAAGGCTATAACACTGTTTCCGATTACACTTTCATTCTGGGTTTTATATCCTATCGTTCAATTGGATGTCGTCAAATACATCAGATACTATACAATAAAAGGTAAGTATGTCTATTTATAGAGGTATATTATTATGCCAATATACCTTGTCTATATAGACTCTACATATAATATTTTGTAGTAGCAAAACTGTTCTAAATACCAATCGGAACATTATATTAAACTGACTCATGTCAAATACAATAAATTCAAATATATGACATATACTTATGCAAAAGTGACCAGGTCCAGGTTCAATATAATAGTTAGGTCCCCACAATTGTAGATTTAGGATCTAGGTCTTGTTTGTCCTACCCCTAAAGTTCTTGCAAATCAGGACACGTGAAAGGAGTGCGTTTCTGTGTAGGTATGCATACTTTGGGTATAAAATCACATACAACTATTTACGCTACATTATAGCATCGGCGTTTAGAATTAAGGTGACAAAGTTTGGTGAAGATAGTTTTATTATATTTTCATGGGTTTAATTAGAATTTATACGTAGTTTATAAATAACAAATACCTGTATTTCATAACGTACTGCTTAAATAGTGATTTTTTAAATTACTTTTTCTTATCGTTGCTTTAAATCAGCAAATTTTCTATTCTTAGTAACTTCTAAACTAAGAAAGTAACGTTTACAACGAAGATTAGATAACCAAAAGTTTAGTTAAATTATCTTTCATACCCTCAAAGTATACTATTTACAGCGTGGATTTACATTGAACATTTATCAATGTTCCAATTAACACCATTAAGAGTTAACTTATTTCTAGTTTCTCAATGTTTCCAGCAAATAGGGTTACTACTATTGGGTTCAAGAAAGTAAATACTTCTATTAATATTGAATATTGTTCTAAATAAAGGTAACCCTAAACAGACAAAACCACGTTTAATTTAAAAAGAATTAAATACTTCTTTCATTTCTTTTAAACAGATACAAAAACTTTTTTGGAGAAGGTAATATCGATGATTTTTAAATAACGACTAGTACTAAACTTACCCCGTGGCAATTTAGCTTTAATACTACTTGATGTCTTCCGTAATATTATTTAAGGTCTTCAAGTAAAAAAACAATATCTAAATGGAATTAACTGTCTAATTTTAAAAGTAATAAATAGATATAACCCTAGTTAACAGTATGCGCTTTTATACGAAAGACCAATAAATAAGTTTAAAATATCATCGGTTAGATATTTAATAAATAAATATAATAATCATAATAAGTAAGTTAATAATTAGAGGTAATCATATTAACATTATTTGTTAGAGCATAAGCCTTTTCGTTAATAAAAAAACGGAACCCATAAGGACAAGACAAAACATGTGGAACATCTCCAAAAGTAATTTCGGTTTACACGTTATTGTATTGTAGGCTCACTTACACGGGCCTCCCGGGCCTCGCACCTCCCTCTTTTCTCTCTCTCTCTCGCTATTAAAAGTGTTGCTCTTGAAAACGAACAGGCTGTACACGTGTAACCGAAGGTCAAGAGCTCTGCGTAAATTTGAAGGTTCACAATAATAACATTTAGAGTAAATCTAGAAATAACAATTTTAAACAACTTTTTAATATTATAAGTTGCTATAGGAAACTTCTTCTACGTGTAAAACATACTAAATGTCAGAGACTAGTTTTTGATTGACTAACTACCAAGGGTCGCTTGCCTGACATTTCCCTGACTTTCCCCAACTTTCAGTGACCACCTAGCCGTTCCCTGACTTTTCTTTGACTTTCATAGAACCATATTGTTAGAAAACTATTGTGATGTCAAGTACATAGCAAGTTGTCCGCAAAGAATCCTCGCAAATGTAATGCGTCACGTGGGCGGGTGGATCGATGGTCGGCGACGCGTGAGCGCGTGCGCGAACTCGATCCTCTCCTATATCGACCGTAGCTTTTTACTCGACAACGCTTTTGGGGCAGGTTAGGCCTATGCTCGGGGGTCAAGGTCACGCTCCTTCCTAGTACTGCTGAGTTTACTGGACTATCTCATTTAAATAGTTACTAGCTGCTTGGAATTGCATATCCTCGGCTGTACGGATACCAAAATGGAAAACTGTTTACATCTACTTTTTTTTTATTGCATAAGATTTTTAACTTGTAACTTACCCACCTAGCGTTAAACACGATAAAATGCAAAGCCCATTTAGGAGAACTATTATCTAAATGTTGTCATTTTTATCACTCGTCAATGACACGGGTAACCTTAACCTTACGAATTCAGAGATATGTAAGATATAATATAAATATAATAAAACATGGTATTTTCGAGTCTGCCGATTATGTTACAGGACAAGCTTAACGATCACGCATGTAGCGTTTTTAATATAAAAAATATAAGTGTTGGAAACAAAATATCAAAATTAGATTAAACGGTAATGCAATAGGCAGGGTAGTTTCTTATCTATAGTCTCTAGAGGTTACGTAAGTAAGAATAAG
This sequence comes from Grapholita molesta, assembly GCA_022674325.2. NCBI lineage: Eukaryota > Metazoa > Arthropoda > Insecta > Lepidoptera > Tortricidae > Grapholita > Grapholita molesta. Next base: position 10,751,390 of record CP053124.2, on the reverse strand, counting down.
TACATTTTTTTATTTTTACATCTGTGCGTTTTCAGCACTTTCATAATTAATATTTTTATAAAGAAAGCCAAAGAAGCAGAAACAGATAATTAGGTACATCTTCATACTTCACATCATTATTTTTACTTTACGTAACAGTACCTAGTAAATAATACCTAATAGGCTAATATCATAAATATCGTAACTCATAAATTTTTCTAAAATATTTTTCTTAGTCTTTTACTAAAGAAACGTTTAGTTTCTCGAAATAAGCATAAAAACCCTGATAGTCAAAAATATTATTTTCTCTAATATCCTTTTACACGTGTAACAATGTTTTAGACAGGTTTCTTTTGGAAGTTTTTTCCGGGGCTTGATTAGCGCAGTGTGGGGCGTTGCGCGAAATGGTATGCGCAGCCGACGGCACCAGCCGCTTCCTCGGGCCCGATTGATCGCCGGGCCCGCGGAGGCGGCCGGAGCGGAGCTCGCGTCACCATGCCAACCGCCGCTGCGTCGCCATGATAACCAGGCTCACCCAATACTACTTTATTCTTGAAAATACCTCTCAATTTACCGATTTGGAAATTGTATCACGCAATCATGTTTCATTTGTTTATCGAGATTAATATGCTCATATTACTCAGACTTACATATTTTTTAGGTATTCAATTGCATATTTTAAAATCAACGATTCCATTACATTATTAACGCGCGAGTGTATCCATTGGCGTATATACGGTTCGTTTGAAATTAATTTTAAATGCGATCCTTACAGCAAATTTCGTCTTTAGAACAGGATATATTTACCTAGACAGAGTATTCTGGCAGTTTATTCCTGTTTGAACAATTCAATGATGCATACGTAAACATTTTATGTCGAGAGCCTTTTGAAAACTAAATCAAAGTACAAATTAAGTGTCAATGTTAGTGATATGTATCATTTACCTATATCAGGATGTTCACTAATGATAGGTATAACTGAAAATGAAAATAATTAAAGTATGATGTAATTTTCTTTACAAAAATTCGAATAATCATAACAAAATTATATAAAAAATACTAACATTATGACCTCCGCTTAAAGCAACACTCGTCAAAATACTATTAGTATTTACTGATGGAAGACTAAATTTGTAACCAAATACATACCTTGCATCTTCAAAGTCCAGAACTGGCATAAATGGTTCATTGAAGAGATTCTCGCCAGGGCTTTCCGAGGTTTGAGGATCCGTGGCGTTGCATGGACTCTGTGCGTTCCCCACTTCTTAAACCTGCAACAAAGATGGTTATCATAACAAAATGTACACGTCCCCACTTTTTGCAGATCATTATTATACATGGTTCCTTCACATAGAAACCTAATTAGCCATCAATAAATCTATCCCGGTAGCCCGGTAGGGTTACTTTGGTAAAAAGAACAATATAAAAGAAAAAAAAAGTTCGTTAACGGTTTCACTAACAGAAGTGAGATAAAACTAGATACCAAATTCGTTTAATGGTTCAGCAACTTTAAATTTTGATTTGGACCAACAAGGTTCTTTTGTTTCTTAAAATGATAAGTTATTTTATTTACTACTTAAAAACTACGCTAGACATAGTATGCGTCGCTTATATAGGACACATATACTCATATACCTATAATAGGTTTGCAGTTGCACAAAGTTCTCTCTAAGCTGTTCGGACTGACAGCAAAAAACATACGGCGGTGCAAAATAGGTACTACTTAAGAACCAAATAGCTTGCATCCAACCTTACAAACCACTGAACCGACACAAATAAAAAAAACTAGATCGACAATACACAAAGGTAACCAATATAAACTTTGTAGTTTTTATGTTTTCCGCTCGTTTATAGCTGGGATACCGCAAAACATAGAAAATTTATTTACATTTCTCAATTCTGTCGTTATTTCAATATTCGAGTAAAAAAGATGCAATTAGGTTTTCCGACAGACGCAACAGATAGATCTTTTTCAAAGATAAGATAATGCCCGACTCGAGTGTGATTATAAATATATACAACTACAAAAAATTTGATTAATTATTTTATTCCCGCTATGATACGGTATGAATAATAGATATAGGTATATGCCTTTCACCATTATATACATAGTACACGATTCGAAAGAATAAAATAGCAAAACTTGGCTCTCTCTGTTCTTTCATCATGTTGCTCCACACCATTTCATTATTAGTCATTTTTAATTTAAAATTTTGTTTTGATATTTGTGTTTTTATACTCCTCAATATACATATAATATGGTCTTTAATTTGTGACAATATATAATATAAAGTAATATAAGTAGTACTATTTATGCCGGCGCAAGTAAGGCACCACTCAATGGGCTCCGGTGATTCGTATAGGTAGGTTAAGTATAACCAATAGGTTGAAATATTCAAATAGCATAAAAGTATCAGCAAATTCCAAGCAATGTAGTAAAAACCCTTTTGTGGCGTAACTACAAGAAGCTAATAGGAGTTAAATGGCGGAATATTTAATATTTTAGCATAGGTCTCAATTTTCAAGCTCTAAAGCCCGATTCACATCAATCGCGCCGCGGGCCCGTTAACACGCGCCCGCGCTTGATGTGAAACGGGCTTAAGAATGCTCTCTGAAACATATCGCGCGAGTGACTAAATAAACTTGAGTGAATGAGTAAAGCCGTAATTTTTGTACATAAATATTACAATTACAATTAATAAACACGATTCTAGCATAGGGCAGAGTAACTTCCTCTCGCGTCATCGCTGATGCTATTACCCCTTACCTACTACTAAATAACATTTCTTATAATAATTGGGATTTAGATATACATAAAGGTTTTTCAATTTGGTTCTTAACTAGAGGACTGTCAAAAATGTGTCTTCGGTTTTCTCGCTTTCGTAAAGGAGTCCCTTTCATAAATCCGATGGATGACACAATTAATTTCTCATAAGAGCGGGATTATGATGACCCATGTCGAGATTAGGGTGAGGACTACTGCTTTCCATGCTGCACAAGTGCACAGCATGAGGCAGGACAAATTTTAAAACAGGACCTAAAGGCTCCCGTCTCGCAGTTAGCTACGAGGTCAGTCTTTTCGCTTCTGGCACTTAATGGGATAATGGGGCACCAGGAAGTTTGTGGCAAGTGTCGGCCTGTTGGTCACAGACATTTTTTGTAAGAAGCCAGAGGTAGTTCGGGTCTGCTTTACGAACTGTAATAAAAGTTCTGAATAGTCTGATAATTAGGTAAGCAGGCGCCAGTGGAGCCTTTTGACAAACCCATAGATACATTACCCACTACCTATATTTTAATGGGATGAGTTGTATTAGGTATCGTTATCGTTTAACAAATTTGTAGGTAGTACCTACGAGACACTAGAACTTGCTATGGACATATTAAGATTACTAACGCATTTGCAGCTTAAGTAAGTGCCTATTAAGTATTAAGCTTAAGATAACATGGCATCCTGGGGTGAACCCTCACTGACCTTTCATCTACTTTAAAGCACTTAAAGGAAGTATTTTTCTTATGTACATGTTACATACACAATATTTTATGTTACATACACAATTTTTTAGGTACCGGAAGTAAAAAAATACGATGTAATAAAAAGTTAATGAAATGAAAAGAAGAATTAAGAAAATGAAAGGCACGAATGAAGAGAAATCTTACTTATCTTAAAACGCAGAAATAAGTAATAACGAACTGTGAAATATTTGGAGTTCTACGCTTATAAAAGAATTAACATACACTGTGACTCTTATTAAACTAAACACTGTTTTTAATCGTTTCTTTCCCATCACTAGAATCTTACCTTTGTATAAAAATAATTATTAGGTCACTAATGAAATAATGACTAATGACCATCATTATTTTATTCCTGAAAAAATCTAATTTGCTCACTGCAGCTATGTCACTGTCACTACCCTTTTTTCACTGTTGCTGTGAGTTTACATATGAAATAAAATAAAAATAAAATTAAAAGTATAAAATTAAATATAATTATACAGAAATTATATATCAGAAAAATGGCCAAGGCCACCGGTGTCAGAGGCCGAATTTGAACCAGCTTCTTTAGCTTTCGCGGCTGACAATGATAGACTACTAGTCATGGACGAACCCGTAGGTAGAATTTTCTTAGGCATATGCAGCTCTAACTCTAAAGGCTTAACATATCTACTGAAGATTCACTCATTCAGACAAACTTAATGGCCTCCTAGCCTAGTCGGTAGCGACTCTGCCTAGTTCGCTACGAAGCAGGAGGCAAGGAGGGTTGGGGTTTACCATCATGGTCATACCCCAGGCCCGGGGGGGATGCGTAAACGCATTTCCCCAGCGACAAAAAAAAAGGAGGGTTGGGGTTTGGATCCCGGCCATGGCATTTGTGTTTTTCGCGAATGTTCTATGTATCGTTGACATCGTTGTCTAGTACCAGCTTCACGAGCTTACTGTAGGACTAGTTCGCTTTGTCTAAGATTGAACCAAAATATTTATTTAAATAATAATTAGATAAAAAAATTGCTAATAGGAAGTATCTTTTGTGATGTAGTTATATACCAGCCTATTTTAAAATTTACTATTTGTTGCTATAGCAGCTACCTACTCGTATAGTAGTTTTTAATAACTCTAATTGTTCGGAATTATAATTCATTTCGTTGGTAATACCTACCCTATATACCTAGCCTAACTCGATTCCGCTATTAGATCTTCAGAAACACAAGCTTTATTATCGTGTTTACTTGCCCAGACATTTACAAAGATAATGAAGCAAGTATAATGCCTGAAATAAGTTTCAGTTTCGGAGCAACTTTAATCAAAACCCAGTTAATATATATGATATTATAATAATATAAACTTTATTTCGGACTAATATCCATCGGGTCTTAGTTAGGTACACTTTTTTACTGGTTTTCTTCCCTTGTAGTTAGGCAAAAGGAATTTTGCCAATAACGACGTTTTTTAACTAAACGCGCATGGGAAAATGTTCGGCGACATAATTCTGAATTGTAGGTTACAGACTTGACATTATTAAACCTTTTGAACGCTTTTCCTCTCGCGTCAAAATGTGACGTGTACGCCAACGTATCGACTAGTGAAGAACAAATATAAACCTTATCTGTCAGCAAGACAATTGCTTTGACAGCGTCCCTATATAGCCACTTTAGGGGTCAGCGGCAGGGTAGGTACGACCAGGGACCGGACAACCCTTTCCACGGCAAAAGCCATTAAAAGGACGTCCCTTAAACACGGCTTGTAAAGACGTACCAATTTGAACTGCTAGCCCATATATTTGACTATCCCTTACCGTACGACTTAGCCAAAAATAAAACTAGCCCTTTACAATCACTAACTGCTATCCTATATGCCTAGCTATCCCTTAAAAAGGGTTACTCTTATTACTTAGCGCTTTTTATAAAGCTTTCCCTTTAGTAATGTCGTAGTTAAGCCTTGCGTGAAAGAGACAGGTTATATGTCTACACTAGTGTTCAAAAAGCGCGCGTACCTACAACTACATCAAATCAAAGAAGTCAAAGAAAACGCCGCGCCGCCGACGATAGCTTACTATTGGATCAGAGCAATGTGTGCTTTATGAACAAGGCAGACGATTTCAATTAGCACGCTTGTATGTATGCTAAAAGGGAAGCCCTCTATTAGGCTAACCCTTATATTATAAACGATAAGTAAGGGTTTGAATGATTAGGGTTTTGTTACGGTATTGGGATAGCGCTTAGTTATAAGGGTTAGCACTTTTATAAGGGCTTTAAAAGTAAAATAAAAGGGTATGGTCGAATAAGGGTATGGTGAGTAAAGCCTTAGGTAAAACCCGTACAAAACCCTTCATAAGGGATAGCGGGCCGGTCCCTCGGTACGACATCGCGCGACTACTTTACTGGTTCTTGTCGTTCAAAAGAATAATAGTTTTAGTATGTAGGTACAATATAATACTTACATATTCATATTATTTATCTGCCTCAAGTAAGATTTTGATATCAAAGCATGCTTCGTGATTTCGGTATGTTTTTGATTAATCAACAACAAATTAACTTGTGCTGCTAAAAACCAATGGAAAACTTATCATCAAGCTATAAATAGGAAGTTTTAATTTGATTTAGTAAGAAGTAAAAGTAATAATAAAGTTAAACGAGAACAAGATATTTTGCGAAATACGGTGTAGAAAATATACTTAGATCTCTGTACTTTTCCAAGTTCGGCGATTTTTAAAAACATCAATAGACTTAACATTTGGAAATTGTCATTATATGATGTTGGCTTTTCAGCCTACTTAGAGTTAAAAGATCCTTAATCTTAATACTAATGGTTCAGAATAAGATATGAAGATTTTGAAACTGGGGTGATAAAGTTAGGCACCATATTCCTTATTTTTACTTACACCTACAAAAAAATGTTTTACTTCAACCAAAAATAATTAGCCCACAAATAGGAAGAAGGTGGAAATACTACTAAAGATAAAATAAAAATAAAAAACTTCCTATGCTCATTTATTACTACTGTTTCCATTGATTTTTAGTGTTACCATAGTTTAGTTTGTTATAGATTGCTCCTTTGTTTTTGGTTGGCAAAATTATAGCTATGTTTATTATCAGAAAGTATTGGAATTGAATAACTACTACTCACAGTTCTATTATCCTTTATTGGCTATATGACCAGATGACACAGTAACCATAACAGATTTGTCTTTAAAATAAATGGGGAATATAATAATTATTTCATCCAATCAATATTTATAGGGTTTTGCAAATCATATTCTATTATGTAATGAGCAGACATAGGAATTTGTGGGACTTCCTATATCGACAAATTAAATTATCGATGTTTGTTCTACATACTAGTGATCACCCCCAACATTATGTGGTTTTTGTTTTATTATTCAACATAGCATATTTCACATACAAAATTTATTTATTTATTTACAATAAATTAAAAAAAAAATTACAAAAAACTCCGGATACGTCAAAGGTGCAGAAGACTCGTCGACTCGACTCGAGATCACGTTATGAATTTTTTTTTTATGCCCCTATAATCTCCACAGAAATCGAAAAGTCATTTAGCCACCTGAAATGGATTTATCAGCCAAGATGGACAAGATTAATGCCCGAAAATATGGAACAAATTCTGGTTGTTTACTTTAACAATAGTATATGGGACATTCACGAAGAAAAAAATGGGGAGGAGTAAACTTATAAAATTGTCTTTAAAAACAAAGATGAGTATTGACTGAGTCATTATTTAATAATTTTTTTTTTACTTTTAACAAAAACATATTTTTACAAACCCTCGAGTGATCACTAGTATAGTAAAAGAAATGTTGATCATTTAATTAGTCAATATAGGAAGTCCCTACTCCCTGCCTGGCCACAATGCCCCATGGAATCATGTCTGGTAATGAGAAATACATTGTAAAAATTTTCTGTAAAAAACAGAGCATAACAAAATGCTTTGTTTTATACCGTAGTTAAGTTAATGATCTTTGTTAATATTTGTTATGATGAAATTGGGATGAATAGTTTTGTGAACTCTCAGTTGAACTAAATTCATCATTGATCATAAGGCTCTTGATCAGAAACTTGTCTTGATAGATTTTCCTTTATTTTAGCTACACAGCACATAGCTAGACTTCAGTTTTGGATGAGCACAGGTAAATGAAATCCTAAATCTGGACTTCCTCCTACTGTAGAACCTTTGAAGAGTGACTGTGTAAGGGATATTTGGTTTAAAGATTAGGTTAAAATCCTGCCTCGGACGCCAGAGGACCTAGTGACTTTTTCTGCAGTATAATTATGTAATCTATTTCAATTTATTAATTCACAAGTTAATATTTTGGGCAAATTAAAAGTTAAAAATTGCAAATTTATCATTTTTTGGAGGGTGTAGGTTGACATTTAGAATTATATGCAACTGTTAGCTATTTATAATTATTTTTTTACATTTATTACAACCAATGTTATTTAATAAAGGAACTCCCTGCTTGTCATTAAATTTGGCCCCAAACAACCAATCTTTGATTATATCATACATTCAGTGCTATGATACTGTTTTTAAATAAATGTGGGATTCATTTTTCTATCCATTTAAAATTTCCACTGATTTTACTGACCTGCTGAATTAGTAGTTACATTATTGGAATTATCAGCTCTACCCATTTATTTATAATGAACTCATCTCACTCCGCTTTCTCGTAGGACAGTTAAAATCATAGCGAATTACCAATTTGGTGTAGGGTTGGTAATGAGTATATTATCAAATAATTTATTATCTATTTTTATCTCTTTTGTGCAGACAGTTGGACTGTCATTGGCAGATAGCTGGATAGTACTTACTTAACCTACCCTAGAGTAGCAAGTAAATTAAAATGACTTTGGTTTTAGGTAGATTATTTATGTAGAATCTAAATACATCCAAAACATAGAATGTTATAAGGTATAACATAAAAAAATATTAAGTCATACATAAAATAAATTTGCATTTTTTTTAATATTACCATTGCCATACTGGCTTTCCTCCCCAAAAGAATATACAAAAAATAGAATGCAGAACCAATTGTTTTTTTTCACTAATAAAAGTAATAATACCTATTTGAATACCATATGAAATTTATAATAATGTGACTGATTTTGTTAAAAATATTGTGATAATTTGTGCAATTACCACTAGTAAAATATGTGCAAAATTTACAACTTCATGTAAGTCCACAATTTTTTTTTTGCCCGTGATTGTTTACTTGTATAGTATTTATTTTTGAGAAATGTTCATATCATATATTGGAATACTCTATGCCCTGTAAAATTTTTACAGAACATAAATACATCATTGTCATCTTCGTCGCGTTGTGCCATGGCAAATTGGAGCATGGGGTCTGCTTGGCAATTAATCCCAGTATTTGGAGTAGGCACTACTTTTACGAAAGCGACTGCCATCTGACCTCCCAACCCAGAGGGTAAACTAGGCCTTATTGGGATTAGTCCGGTTTCCTCACAGGGCATAAATACATATTTGAGACAATGAAATGGCTGAGATATGGTAATTTCTATACTATCTATAATTTCATCTAGGAAAATAAACTAAAACAGCAGTGGTGGCAGGTCAACTTTTTTCTTATGCAAGACATAGCCAATAAGGCAATTGACTTAGACATGGTATCGCAGAATTCTTGCACCTACCGGAAGCCTACATTTCAAAGCCTATTTTAAGAGCAAGTTAAAGTTCCAACTAGTACAAGCGATAAGGGGGTAAAATATTAAGACAGTATGGTTGAATTTCCAAGTGAGCATATTTGGTTGATATATCGCCTCTGCCTTATAAAGGATTAAGTATGGGGAGGTTAGTCGAGCCAACAGGAATCGGTTTGTATTTTGATGCAGCCTGATAGTTGCACCCTTGTATAATAAAGAACACATTTATTTTGAGTTCTCAATGTACATAAGTAATAAAAACAGTGTTTAACATGGGAGATACCTACGAGTTAGCAAACTACAATATACAATATTTCTGGTGTCTTGCAACCCTTGGTTAACAATATATTGTTAATTGTGACATCAATTACATGATAACCTTGTTGACCATCTCTATGTTTACTTATGAATAAAATAAACAAATTCTTAACTAAACTAAATTGTATCAATATAAGGGCCCATACAGATGAACTGCATTCCAACTGCAATGTGTATAGAAACAATACAGTCATGTTCCAGTTCTCATACAAGTCCAGTTGGAATCACCGACCTGTGTCTGTATGGACAAATGTATCAGACTTTCCTTAAAAAACATGTAAATAATTTTACTAAAACTGAGTCCAACAGAATCAGATGTAGTATGAGTATCTATACCAACAATTTTTTTGCCACATACTGTACATAAAGAAATTGGGGGTTAAATCCCCATACTTTAACTCCGGTTTAACAAAAAATTTAAATAGATTAGAAACACTAAGAAACAGGTTTTTTTTTTCTTTCTTGTAATTCATCTATAAAAAAAAATTGATTTGTGCTTAGTTGTCTGGTTTAACTAGTCAAACAATTTTCACATGATATTAAAAGATTTAAAAGTTAAAATCAATCTTATTAGTCAATTTGACAGATTTTTTTTTATCAAATAATAATGAAGCAAAAAGAATTCTACTTTATTTCCTTTTAATAAAGATGTAATATCATTAAAAGGGAGTGCACACTGTAATATACACTGTTACGTTTAGACTCAGTTAACGTAACTCATAAGAAGTTCAGGAATAAGTTGTACACTTTATTTTTATACTAATAGCTAAACTTTATGCTTGAATTTTTGAGTCATCATTTATTTATGTTTTATTCAATTAGTTTTAAAGCACTTCAAGGCTTTCAAACAGTGGCTCCACAGCCCAGTAAAACTGCATCTGAAACTAGAGGAGGTCCCAGGATTGGAAAACAATAATAGCATTTATTTCTTTATTTACCTGAATCTGTATTTTCTAGCAGCAATGTGGGTATGTTACAAACTTTGCTTAGTTATTAGTTAATGTATGATGGTCCCTAAACCTTTTTTAATTGGTAATTGAATAAGATAAATTTTCTTTATGAGCTTGTTTCTGTCTAAATTATGTGTATATATTATAAGCAGTTAATTTAAACAAGTATGTGTATAATTTAAATACTTAATTTGGTAATCACAGAGTAGACAAATAAAGAGAACAAAAGGATATCATGAACAGAATCTACACCGAATTCACACTGCATAGAAAACAGTAGGTTAGCGATTGTTGATAGAACAAAAAATAACCTCCAACAGGCAGGTGATCAAGGCTACACCAGAACCTTGAGATAATTTCACAAACATTGTTCTTAATGTGTAACTTGTGATAGAAATCATAGGATATTTTTGTATTTAATTGTGAATTTACTGGCGACTTTTATTTAGACCTCTACATTTTAGGAGAGAACTACCAATTCAATGACGTCATATCTTTGACAGTCAATAAACCACGGTAAACAATAGCATATTTTTAACAAGAACTCATAACTTTTCTAGAATTCGTTTCATCAATACAAGATAACATGAAACCCTAAAATATGAGGATAATAACAAAAATATACTCACGATGTTTTCAGTCCTATAGAAAAAAATGTTGGAAGTAGACTAACAACGATCAGTGGTTGACAGCCAAACTAAATAACATGGCGGCATCTCTTCGCAGCCGGTAAAGAACAAATCCATCGATAACAATAATACACTTGCAGACACACTCCACAATCAGCGACAGTTTCACTTAAGAAAATCACTTTTCACTAGAACAGCAAAATAAATGATTGTATATCACACATTAAAAACTAAATGACGTAACATTCTCAACCTTCACGGTCGCACAGTACATATTATGAAAAAATACTGTTATTTTAACTTATGTATTTTGTATGCAAACCACTATTATTTATACTTTAGAGTTCAATTGCACTTTAAATTGCGTTAACATACATCAAATTAATTTGTCAAAGCAAAATCAAACGCATTTATGCCAAAGAACAAACGTGACACGCAGTCAAGCAACTCAAGCCACAGAATGCCTAGGAAACAATAAACATCAGTACACAGACCCGTAAAATTTCTGAGAACGTTGTAGAGGTGCCAACTGTTACGACAAAAGTGCCGGAAGCACAGAATATAATGTAAAATAAAGGGGGAACGTCGAATTTCGCACAGTTCGTATATTTCAAGGATCTTTCTCTTTTACTCCAATTAAGGCGTCATGAGACTGACACAACAGTTCTAAATGTATGAACATCGTTTTTTGCGGTAGCGCCTCTGTATTCCTAGCATTGTCATACCATTTATTCCTTCTAGATTCCTAGTAGACTACAAAATCAAGATGTGACAGCAAAGTTTCATCATAAATCATAAATATCATAATACATCCCGATATTCAAACATGTTTTACCTATCATGAGAATCATTTTTTTGCGAGTAGTTGACGTGGCAGAACAATATATAAAATTATACACATATGTCAGAAATATTAAAATGACCAGTTTGTCTCGATCTGTCCGATCCAACAATAATTTAGTTATTATTTAATAACATTAATAAAAAACAACTGCTATCCAACTATACTATATAACATAGACATACCATTTTCATTATTCCTCCTAGAACTATAAATTTCTTTAGCATAGCTTTGCAAAACATTTATATCGACTACACATATGTATGTCAACCCTTTTCGTCAATCCGCTTTATTACTCTCGTCTCCCATCCCATTTATAAATTTATAATGATGACGGTAGAAAAGAAAGCTGTCTTGCAGTTTCTATTTGGAAATTATAAACCGATCGTTTTAAATGAAGTGTGAGTATCAAGTGAGTATAATATTTATTTAAGTATATAATTTTTTTTATATATATATTTTTGTTGTAAAAGGTAAAAGTCTCTAAAATGTAGCTTACCCTTTTGCAATTTTGAAGTATTAAACAAATGAATATTGACATTGTCATTACCTTATCGCTAGCGTTGTTTGTTTAACTTTTTTAAGTATTTTTATTTTTTATTCCCTATAAAACATAGGATGTCTGAAAATATGACGTTACCTTGGCACATCGCTTTAGAAGATGCCCCTGCATTAAAGAGCGAAAGCTATCCTCCTGAAACATCGTTGCTAGAACATTATTGCAAGTTAGATATACACAAAAATCCCTGTGAAGAACTGCAGACAGGTATCATGTGTGACATTGGTATCAATAATCGGGCACCTAGCAATGTACAAAGGTTAATCTGTTCAGGTATGACAATAGCTCGTCTTAACATGAGAGATTTGGAACCAAATGCTTGTACACAACTAATTCAGAGCATCCGACAAGCAGTATATAATTATAGTGCGGAATTGCAGTATGTATATCCTTTAGCGATAATTGTGGATGTTAGAGGCCCTGATATTGTAACGGGCGATTTAAAAAGTGGTCCACGCACTACAGTTGAACTCATCCAAAGCAATACTATACGCTTAACTACAGATGCTAGTTGGCGCGAAAGCGGTACCGCAGAATGTCTCTTTGTTGCCTATGATCATCTTACTGATCTAACAACAGGAGATAATATATTTATAGACAGTTTAACACAAGAAAAAGTAAAATTAGTTGTATCTAAAGTGGGTGATGATTCAGTCGAATGCTTAATTGCAGTAGGAGGGACGATTGGTGCTAAAATGACAGTTCGAATCTCATCAGGGCCGGTAACTAATTTTGTAAGTCAAAAAGATAGTCGAGAATCACTAGTATGTGGTGAGCCTACCCCAGAACAGCTCTTCGAACATATGGAGGGGCAAATTTCTTGGGCAATCGGCTCTGACGTCGATGCTATTTTAGTTTCTAATACACAGACCAGAAACGATATACGACAAGTACGTCAATTAGTACTGGAAAAAGGCAAACATTTACTTTTGTTTGCTTGTGTTGATACTTCTTTGGGTCTGGATAATATTGACGAGATTATAGACGAAGCTGATGGGATTTTCTTGGATAGAAGCATTCTTGCCACAGATTTGGCTATAGAAAAAATATTTATTGCACAGAAAATTATACTTGCAAAATGTAACAATGCCGGCAAACCGTGTATATGTAAAGCTGTTATAAATGAGCAGATCCCGACGCTCTGCGTTACCGATTTAGCAAATCTTATATTGGACGGTGCAGATGTCCTTTCTTTAGAATTTCATTATGATTCACCATTGAAAAAGTTTGCTCCTTGTTACGATGCACTCCGTATGGCAGAACACTGCGTTGCCGCTGCATCTGTTATTGGTAGGCACGCAGAACGTATAGTTTGGCAACCAAGGACTTATGGAAATGTAAATCTTATGCAAAGTCCGCTTAAGGAACCAACCCAAGCAATCTGCGTGACTGCAGTGGAATTGGCTCAGCGCTCGAATGCATCTGTTATAATATGTTTAACAAATTCGGGACGAACTGCGAAAATTATTTCTCATGCACGACCATCGTGTCCAATTGTGGCGGTGACCCGTATGTGTCACTCTGCAAGGCAGTTACGTTTCTGGCAAGGTGTTCGCTCGGTTCACTATTTCGATACTCCTAAAGACAACTGGAGATCTGAAGTAGACGCTAGAGTTCATGCTGGGTTAAACTATTGTAAAGCAAAATGCATTTTGTGTGGTGGAGACGCTTTTGTTACAGTTACAGGATCTCGTCGTGGCGTAGGATACTGCGATTCGGTTAGGCTCTTGTACGCAAGTGCCCGTGACACTATATCCGTAGAATAATATATTGTTGACGCTGTTTTACAATGTTTTATAAATATTTAGTAACATATTTATATATGTCTTTTATTTAGTAGGTCCTTTTCAAATTTTTCATTCTACATGGTTTTAGATTTTAATATTTCATCATTCATTACCACGTTTCAATGACGATGACGATAAGTCGAAAGATGGTTCGAAAGTAACATTAGTACCTAAACACAACTTTAACAAAGTTACCTACGAAAGAAGCTTGCTGAGTTTTAAAAACTATCACTCTTGTTTTGTATATAATACTTTTTTCTAGATTATATAGTGATTATATATATGTATATGATGTACCTATTACACTCGTACGTGTGCCTTCATAGGTATATTCGGTTTGCATCACGTTTGCATCCTGTATCTGATCCAAGAAAGTACCGGTATTTAGTGAATGATGGGCATGTAGCCAGTAACGTAACCAGCTTCCCGGCCTCCGACCGCCACGCAGTCGCCAATAGCTTCGCACAGTTTGGATCCCTTTTTGTATAGAGTTCACAGCCGAATAGAGTTGTTTACAAGGGTAAACATGGTTTGAAGTTGTGGTGGTATTTGAATGCAACTGTCGGTACAGGATTGACACAAGATTTTTGACATTGACAATGACAATTGACATTCAGTTATGTTGAATTTATATGGGAAAACCGGGAATTAACCATTTTAAGTGATCGACTTTTAGCGTTTAAATTGAATATATTTTTGGAATTTAAGACAATAGGTAATTACCACCAATGTGGCTATCAAAATGTCTCTTGAGAATTCTCTACAAGAAATAGGTGCTGGTCTTATATCTACTCGAGCAAATGAGAGAAAGAAGAATGCAGAGTCCTTGAAAAACTTTCTCACCGGGAATGCGGTTCCTTCCCTTCTGAGCAATAATACAATAAAGAAAAAGGGTTACAGTTGGAATAATGTTTTTGATGACATACATGAATACATTTTGAAGGTAAGATTAAAATATATACAATGAATTTTCAATTTGTTTAATAACCGTTGTAATCTCTATAAAAAATAGTGTGTGCGATAATTTTACTGCGAAAAAATCAAATAATATAGTTATTGGTAGTCACAGATTTGTTGAGCTCCACACTAGACAATTTCACTATTATGACTACTTGGTCAATATTCTTATTAAATGTAATCTGTTTGGAATAAAACCTATAGTGACAAATGCCCTAAGAAGGTTTCATTATATTGTCTTCGGTTGCCGCGATAATTTCTCATGAAATAACACAACTAAAATGGATTATATTGCATATACGGGCAATTTCACTTTCAGGGACACCCAATTAACTTAATTGTCAAATAAAAGTTAAATCAGTGGTCAGTTTAGTGACGACAATTAAGCTTTAAATTTCAATATAATCTACTGTTTTATGTTTAATCCATAAATAATACGTGTTATTGTAATAGAAAAATGCGAATAAAGATGATTTACATAAATATTTCAAGCTTAATTGTCGTCACTAAACTGACCACTGATTTAACTTTTATTTGACAATTAAGGTAATTGGGTGTCCCTGAAAGTGAAATTGCCCATACTTATAAGCTGCTAAAGGGTTTGAATCGTCGGGATAAAGTTTAAATTAGTATACACAATATAATCTGTTTTATTTGAAGGTTTCATTCGTTTTTGCACAATTTATAATAAACCTTATAATAAATAAATATATCTGTTTAAGTTATTATAAATCCCTTATATTTGGTTTTGGTAAGTATAAATGTCAAAATATAGTCATTATTTTGACATTTCCAAATTGGCTTTTAATGGGATGTCACTGAGCAAAAATAATCCTCATCAATTTGTCTTTAAAACAATGTCTTTTGTTTAAGACTAAAAGCAAATTCTATTTATAGTTTTTTGTGGGATGATTGGTGTGTTAAATACACAAATATGTATTCTTGATAAATAAAGATTGTATAAAACTATAACTTATCTCTAATTTCAATAGACAGTATAGTATATCTCTATCCCCTGGTGGATAAAAAGTGTATTTTAGGTCAATATTGTTGAGAGAGAGTATTGTGTAGAGTTGTCAGAAAATAGTGTACCCAATTACTATATGAGTTGTTAAGAAAAGTTAATTGCCGATAGTTTTGTGATGATAATTAAGCATCTTTATGGAATCAAGTTTTTGCCTTGCTATTGTAATATCACTATACAAACAAAACAAAGTATTTATTGAAATTTATTCTTAATTATTGACACAAAACTGATAGTGATTAACTTTTAACAACTTGTGCTAATTGAGTATAAAAACTCGTGTACATATATAAGACTATCTATAACTGTTATTGATGTACACACATGGCACTTTAAATGTTTGGTAGCAATATCATTATCATCATCATAGCAGCCAAAGGATGTCGACTGCTGGACATAGGCCTCCTCAAAGTAGTAAAGTGGTAGCAATATACCACAATACTATAACAGAAGTAGTGGGTTAATATCTTTGCCAACCAGAGACCTATAAAAAGGTCTCCCATTGAATGCCATTTTGAATTTTAATCATGACCAGTGATCGGCACTATGGGTGCAAAACTTTAACAAAACTCGTTAAGCGGACATAAAAGAGTGTATAGAGCCATAAAAGCAATTATATTCTTAAACCCAAATATTGATATTTCGAGATTTCGATATGAAATTAAATTGGACACTAATTTGCCAAAGTTATTCGTATTTTTCTTGATGGTAAGTATTACTATACCTCAGTTCAACAAGTTTTGTTAAAGTTTTGCACCATTAGTGCCGATCACTGATCATGACAAACCAGAGGTGCATTTTGCCTGGCAAGTTTTAACCTCTGAGCGACTAGAGGTTAAATGACTGACTTTTTGTTTCTACAAAAAATGTGTTACTAAGGGTGCCAATGCCAGTAATAGCAAGGAACCCATGAACATTATGAGTGCTTATTTTAAAGGAGTGAAGTGTTTTGCATTTGTTGGTAAACAAACAATGTTTTATTTTTGAATTAAGAACTAAGTGTCCATCATTGGTGCCATTACCCTATATCTCCATTTGATTTTGTTCATTATGGTATGCTCCACCCTGACCTTATGTTTTATTTTAACAGGAATTAGAAAAATATGAGACTTCAAAAACTTTCTTCAATGTCACTGCACCTCTGTGTACAACCTTATTGCACTTGTGCTTGGCTGGATCCAATAAAGGTAATTTTATTTAACTAAAATGTGTGGTTGCATTTAGTTGACAATCACTTGTTTTTACATAATATAGTACACAACATGACCTACACGCGCTCTTATTCTCTTGACAATAGAGACATGTTGACCTCATCTCACCTTTTGAACACCTCAAATGCTTAGCTACTTCTGCTGCTGACTGTACCACCTTTTTCTTGGTTAACCTTTTGAAAGCTTTTCCTCTCGCGTCAAAATGTGACGTGTACGCCAACGTATCGATTAGTGAAGGACAAATATAATCTTTTATCTGTCAGTGGGTCAATTCTTTTGCCAGCGTCCTCCACTTTAGGGGTGGGTGGTGTGGCAGGCACGACGTCACGCAACCACTTTAGTGGTGCTTGGCGTTCAAAGAGTTAAAGAAATATTGAATTTTAAGTTAGGTATCCTCAACTCGGAATCACGACTATTGATCTAAAGAAGGTGTGTTTCATACAAAATATGAGTCAGGATTGTTAAAGTTCAGTCCTTACAAAATTAATGTAAAAAGCATCACGGCATACTTCACGGAAATAAAGTTTTGGTTAACCTAATAATATATTAATAGTGCTCTCATTTCCGAGTAGACATAATAACTCAAAACTTGTTAAGTAAAAACAAAAATTAGACACCTTTCTGTAAATACTTACCTACCTATAGATAAATTACCGAGAGCGTAGTTTTACCATTTGCACATAGTGGTTGTACAGGAAAAAGGAAATTACAATTATGGAATGCCTCTATAAACACACAATACCACTTATTTATCTATACCTGTTTACCCTTAATAGAATAACGGATGAATTTCTTTTCTCCAAACGGGCCCGATACCGCGAACAACGAAGTTCGTATATTTCGAGCATATTTCTTATTTATTCAAATTAAGGCGTCAAGAGAGTGACAGAGATAATCGGCCGATATTTACGAACATCGTTTTTCGCAGTAGCGCCGCTGTTCTTCTGCCATGTTCTAGCGTCGGGGGGTTTCTTAGGTTTCGTCCAAAAAATAGTAAAAAATGGGTCAGGATCTCAGGCAGTATGACTATGTTCCCTAAGCTAAATTTAGTTAGTACCAACTGTACTTAGTAGATTTATTTTTATTACGAACGCAAACAGTCACATAAAAAAATGAATTTGATGTACAGTGAAGTCTACTATAATTACCAAAAATAAAACAGACCTGGAGGTTAATTTATAAATATTTACCTTACTTACATGATTAAAATCATAAGTTAAGTTATACATTACGTTTCACATACATTTTTGTTAAGTATTATCGGATATTTGTCGTAATTTAAACGCTTCAAGTAAACGTAATATGAAAAAACAATTAATTAAGTAAGGAAGTAAACAAACCCATCAGTAGGGTAATTTCGAATTTCCACACATCGTCTGTTGCTCTCGAGTGTAGAGTTCAGGTATAATTATATTAGAGTTCAGGGTAAATTGCTGGCCAACTGGCCATGTTATACTGAAAAAAAAATATTTTTACCTATAATGCCCGGAATACACGAGGCTAGTTTTTCAAGCCAGTATAGTAAGCTAGTTAATAAGCTAGTAAGCTAGTAAAACTGTCCTGGCTTGAACCCAGGCTAGTGCTGTCTACATGATGCCAGTAATTTTAAGTCAGTTCGAGTGCCAGTACCTTTGCAAAGTATCGTAAAAAAATCGTCAATATGAACGTAATTCGTAAAAAATAACATAGCATGAATGAAATAATTAGTTAAAAAAACTATGTGAATGTGTACTAGATGAATTACTTGAAGATATCTTAGAAAAACGTGTATGGACACATGGCACTAGCCGGACGGACACTAGCTTCACCGGCCGCACGAAGATAGTACACAAGCCAGGCTAGCGAAATCGGTGGTGGGGGGCGCTACTAGCTCAAAAAATAGAACGGCAAGCTATTAAAACTATCCTGGCTTCAGCACTAGCTTACTAGCCTGAAAGTTAAGCTAGTTTTGTATACACGAAGATAGACGCACTAGCTTGCTAGCTTACTAGCACTAGCTTACTATACTGGCTTGAAAAACTAGCCTCGTGTATTCCGGGCATAAGTATAACCTATTTTAGTATTAGGTGGCCAGTGATTGAAACCTCATTAGAAAACATGTTCTATTTATAGGTAAACAGAATTCATTATGTAAGGTGGTCAGTTGCTGGCGATTTGCCCTACTTATCAACTATTTTTTTATTATTTTTCAGGTCAAGCACACATCTGCTGTGAGAAAATAATAGAAGCATGTTTGTATGTGTTAAAAGATAAACGCATGGCAACTGCCATTGGGGATGCCTACTTGCAGTTGCTGTATAAATATGTCCTGCCTTATGAACACTATGTTAGTTTAATTACACCTGCAACATGGGAAGGTAACAATACATACTATTTAAGTATTTACAAATTGAGGCATTGGTCCCACCGCGAGCTAGTAAGCTATGACCTATTTCAAGGAACAAAAGATAATCGCGTCCGTGTAAATTAGACAGAGATATATATTTATAGCTCGTCGCCCGGCGATGAATAGGTATGACGGTATGACGGTATGACATATATGTACTCTTTTATTTACACGGGATCGATTATCTTTTGTCCCTTGAAATAGCTGATAGCTCATAGCTTACTATCTCGCGGTGGGATCAATGCCTGAAGGATAAACCGTTGCAAATGGTGTCTTGCTTCTAGTTTTAAATATTCGACACAAAGCCCTGAAACACGCGTATGCGCAAGAAGGACAAAATACACTAATGCGATCAATTCCAAGACACATTTTAAGACGGCTTTTAGCATACCGTTACAAGCCTCCTTAATTTAGCCGGTTTCTCTGTTCCCCTTCAATATACGTTGGAGGGTGACAAAGTTCATATTATACATACCTAGGGCCTTTTAGAGACACTATGACAAGGACGAATGAGAATAGCGCCTTCTCTGTCATACCTATTGAAAATAATAAGACCACCGCATTCGATTTTGGGTTATTATTAATTAATATCATGCCTCTTCTATTTCTAATACTAAGGTATTCGACATGATATTTATAATTTTATACATATATCGAAATAGATACTTTTTGGATCGATCGCTCTTGCAGAAATTGACCTAGTTTTACAATAAGTTTAATAAGTGTTTAACTACATCAATGTCCTTAACCCCTGGGTAACAAATGTAACTGATAAACTAACACATAAGTGTATTTCAATATAGAATTTAAGTGTAATACAATGAGCTCAAATTTCTTTAACCGGCCGCGAACTAGCCTTAGGTATGATGTGAATCGTACAATGTAATCCCATTTGAATGTTTACTAATAGAAAAGCTACGTAAGAAAAGATTTAACAAAAGCGAGGCGAACTTGAGAAATCTTCTCCAACCAACTTTATAAGTTAGCCTAAGTTTATAAGTGTTATAATTGTGTCGCTTAACTTCAAACTCAGATAAATGCTATCTGCTGTAAGGTTGATTACGTTCCAGAATATTATACATTTTTGTAGATAATCAACCTTAAAGCAGAATGGATTTACCTGAGTTTGAAGTTAAGTGACACAATTATAACCATGTATGAGGATTACATACGAAAGATATAAGTATTAACGCTTAACCTAGCTTTTATTTTCATAGTTCTATTCTTAGCCAAATATAATAATTTCTCATACTTGTTATATTTACTATGTAACCTTATTAAGATTATTTTTGTAATTTTGGGCTATCTTTTTAGTTTCAACTTTTTCAATGCGAACGATACGAACTTCGATGTTCACGGTACCGGACCAAGTACAAATAATCAACTTACAATCACATATTTATTCAAATCCATTTTGACAGTGTGCCAACAGTATTAAAGGAGACAACAAAAGTTTTGATGCATGAGAATACTCATTTGAATAAAAATATTGCACTGTTGAATTAATTATTGCATACATAATTACTGTAATTTGCATAAGTACCTTTATATTTTTACGACTCCTGCATGCTTTGTTCAGAGATTCTTATTAACATTAATATTAGTATCCCATAACTTATGCAAATAATAATTTATTACTTGTATTACTTATAAATATTTAATTAATTCCTTTTTTAATTGCATATAAAGTACAACTATTAAGACTTCCAGATTACAACTACTTACAGATATACCTTAGTTATTTTATTATATTTAAAAACTATATTACATATTCTAGCTATAAGTTCTATTACAAATCAAAAGCAATATATTTCAAGTGAGATAATTTATGTAACACAAATTTACGTTTATTTTTACACGATATATGTTATTGAATAGCTTGGTACCTACCTCTCTACTTTATGATCTCGGGCTCATTGCATAATGATTGTAAATAATAGTATTAGCGGAACTCTTTTTCGAATACACGAAATGAGTTAGAGAATTCCGCTAATATTATAAGTTACAAGTTATGCAACAGGTTTAATGGTCCCAGGACTGGAGTCCAGGTTTTTACGTTGCATAATTACCAACTGAGGAGATGAGACTCTTGGGGAGATGTTACTGCTGCTTTGATATAAATTTTTAGAGCATCAATATTGGCGTGTTGGGGCGATAACATTAACGATAACGATATTTGTCTATTAACACATTACTCTATATTAGAGTAACAGAAGTAGAACTTTTATTTTATTGTATTATTTATATATATTTTAATTTATAGCATTTGTTTTTTGTTTCACAGATTTGTTAGACGTAAGCATTATGGCGTCTCTTACAAACTACACGCAACTGGACAGCTACACCCTACTTCGTCTGATTTGTAGCGTCATCAAAAAGGGAGCTAGTTGCACACAATTCGCAGTGCCATTAAGAAACGCGTTGCCGCAATTGAAAAGATGTTTCCACAAAATAGAGAATGATAAGAAAATTCAAGAGACTGTTACTGAGATCACAACTATTCTATTAGATCAAGTAAGTTTATCAAACAAATACAGTATTCTGTTTTTTTTTATAAATGTCATGTATATATCAGAGAGTATAGTACATATATATCGTAGTCAGATCTTAAAATGTTCCATTTCTGAAATGTGTTAGGGTTGGCTACAGCCAACCTTATGAAGTAATCAATTCTAAGATCTGGTCACGACATATACAGTCGCCATAAGATATGTCGGAACTGTTGAGGTTGTAACAAATATCTGAACAAGGCGATAAAGTCCATGTTCAGATATTTGTGACCACCTCCACAGCTCCGATATATGTGACAGCAACTGTACATATTAAAACAAGACAATGTACATATATAATTTTACAACATAAAATTGAAGTTAATGTAGTTTCTTGCCTTGCGTATTCAACTTAAAAGCATAAGTAATATAAAAAGTTGAAATAGATAACATATACTTAAGAAAAAACGACGAGGACCCCGTCTCGAACACCGGAGGTCCTCGTCGCTTTTCTTAAGTATATGTTATCTATTGCAACTTCTGATTTATATAGTAGTATTACTACTTAAAAATCAAAGCAAATCAAAATATTTCATAAAAAAATAATTTGTATTGTTCTTAGTTTCATAAGTAATATAAATAAATATATTGTTTGTAATCAAACTTTCGTGCGACATTCTAATATTCTATACAGCGGCTTTACTTTAGTACCTGGGATACTTTTTGCCTTTCAGCTTTCATTTGAGGGTCGTCTGACGATGTGCGATTTTACTGAAAGCACACTACCCTTATTACTTCAACATTATGATCAAAACGCGGACCAGAAAAAGAAGGTAAAAAACGAACATAAAAAGTAGGAAAAACATTGATGGTCTAATTTTTTAATAATTCCATTTAATTTTCAGGCTTGTTTGTTTAAAGTTTTATATAAAATAATACGTCTACATCACCCAGAAGGGAAATTGGAAGGAGAGAAGGGCAGCTTAGCAAATAATTGGCAAGATTGGAACAAACACTTGAAAAATATTAAGGAAATCACGTGCGTAGAAGCGAATTGTTTGCAAAAATTAAGGAAGCACAGCGACAAGTCCGCCTATTATTACGAGTGTTACTATCCATTGGCGGCTTCAGTATATTTTCAGGTTTGTAAAACTCTACGCGTATTACCTCATTAAAGATCCTTATAATATTATAGAATTGATTTGTCTCCATTTGTCTCCAAGCGCTTTTAGAACTAGATATACCTAACGAGGTTAAAACACAGATACATTGGTGCCAGAAAAGTGGACAGAGTTTTCTATTTATGGTGTACGGATTAAATATATCCAATGACAAAATCTTTTGAATGCGCGTAGCTTTGCGCATTTATCTTAATCTATTATTATTTGCTTGAGAAAGTGTCTTTCATTGAACCTTAATTTTGTTTAGACATCGACATACCTCACCTAATATATAATACACTTGGTAGGTGGGTACGGAAATAACATACAGAGATCAAAAAAATGCATTTCTTTATGCATTAGTGTCTTTAGGTGCCTTAAAATTGTAATTGTAAGAGTGACCCAGTAAGCATGCTGACGGTTGGCATAAATATAAATATATAGTAGTTGATTTATACTTAATGTTTTGTTCTTTTAGATTTTGAATATGCCTTCGCAATCTGCAGACGAAATAACAAATTGTTCAAAGAGACAAAGAGTTTCATTACACAATTATAGATGCTTTTCTGACTTGATAGATGAGCTACGAAGCAATCATGTCCCATGGTAAGATTCTTCAGTTTGTGCATGAGTATTCATGTTTCACAAAGGTATAAAAAAAAATTCAAGTATATTGTGTATAAATTGCTGAGTCCCAGCAGATTAATCATATATGTATGTAGGTGTAATAAAAACGAATAGTAAAAGATTTATATTTAAACTTTCGTGACTCGGTGTAATATTTTATGAATGAAAATGACGTTTGTTAGTACTCGCGCGACATGTTTAGGCAAGGCGGACGGACACTTAGCATTCTTGGTGCTCCGAATAGTAAAGTACCTAGGTACTGAAAAATGTTTCAAACTATAAGGTGTATTCAGTTACTTCAAATGTATAAAACCAATAGGTAAATGGATGCTAAAAACTGTTGTATAAAACACATTTATAACATAATAAATGCCAATTTTCACAATTATCCGCCACTTTTACAGATTCGGAATTAGGTTCCCGAATACAACATACCTAGCGACAATTTTATTTTACGTCACACTGGGCGGTAAGAGAGATTTACCGCCCTAGGGCGCGACGGAAAATCTCACTTTACACCCAGATGAAGACGTAAAACTATGTACGCACCACGGGCGGTAATAAAGAAGGCCTCAGATCGCTTGTTTATAGCCCTCACCTCCGGTTCGGGCCACAAATACCCGCGATCTGAGCCATTCTTTGTTTTACCGCCCTGGGTACGTAATATACTATTTACTGTTACTAATTACCATAAAATTGACATATACTTATACCTAGATAATTATTTTTAGGTATTTAGCTATAACGCTAGGCTAACTTAGGTAAGTTTTTTTACTTTTGCGCCTTTACACAATTTTTCTTTTCTAATTTCCAGGCTTGGAGTTATATGTTCCTATATACAAGACTATGGCCGACACTTGACAACACCGGAATATGTGGTTTTACTGGGCGTTGCAGAATCTTTATTCTCGAATAACAATATTAACAGCTATTGGAATGTTTTTGAACAGTTCACGTGTTTAATTTTGGAGAAATTAGTAGAAATGACAGGAAACGACGAAAAATTAACGACAGAGCCTGTATTAGCTTTGTGGAACTCTTGTGTCAGGTAAGACCTAATACGGTAACATACATCGTGCCACACTCAACTCGTAGGTGCCTAACATAGTCCTCGCGCTCGTGTGTGTAACTGTATACAAAAACTCAGTTTTAGGGTAGGGTTTAGTGTAGGATGCTATTCAATTGAAGTCGTTGAATCATGCCAATTTACTAGTAAAATTGTACTTATCTGTTTAAGATCTAAGGGAACGCATTATAGGGATAACAAATATCCTCTATATTTCAATGTCATAATTAAGATCTTTGTCTATCTGTACGCCAAGTTTCATGTAAATCCGTTGATCAGTCATTGCGTGGTTAAGTAACAAACGTCCAATCGTATTCGAATACTTTCACATTTATTATATTAATATGATCAAAACTACATTTGTTTAACATTCGGGGGAAATATAATGTTTTTAGAAATGTGCTGCTTTACCTAGACCATGATGTAGTAAATTACACTTAGTATACAATTTTACAGGCACTCCTCATCAGTAAGCGATGCTCATAAAGCGACTCATACTATAATCCAAAAATTGCTTGAATTGTACAACTTTGAATTTAAAACTGTGCAGCCGTTACTAAAACTATATTTTGAGAAAGGCATGGCTGTCACGGATTCAAGTATAAAAACACTATGCTGTGTTTATAACCAATATTACAGCGAGTGCAGCAATGCGCAAGAAAGGAAAAAATATCTCGCGTGGCTTTTTCAAGGAAATCTAAAGTCGTTAGAAGTGGATCATATTAAGCAATTATTTCTTCGCATTATTGCAAACAAGAATTTCAACGTCAAAGAAAGCGCTTCTAAAAAACACAATGATCCTTTATACGAAATACTATTTCATTCCAATGGAAAAGACACTCTATTCAGTATAGGAGATCTGGATATTACTAAAGAAAACACAATGACAACGGATGCTGTCCCATCCTTGGATATGAACAATGAAGTGGCTGAATTGATTGAAGAACATTTGCATACAGAAATGTCAGAAATTAATCAAAAGCTAGATCGACGTGAAGTTTCTCCATTGGATTTTATCAAGTACGCAAAAGTAGCCATCGCATATATTGACGTCTCTTTGCAAACTAGCCCTATTAGGCAGTCCCAGATCGAGTCAACCCCGTTGTATATTTGCTTAAAGACTGGATTAAAAACCATGTCTCGGACCTTTTCTAAAATTCTTACAGAGAGCAAAGATGCAAGAGATAAGATAAGTATGTTGCAATGTGTGCAGGATCTATGGCTAGCAGACTATCATCCGATAGTTAGTTCTCTAGTTCGATCTTACGCTGATCAAGAGTTTTTCGCTATTATAAATGAAGTACTCAGCGTACAGCTGCCTAAGGAAGAAGATGAATATGACAATGACTCCGAATATAATCCTAGTGCTACGAAACATAATTGTATTTGGTTGCTGGCAGCATTTTGTCGGACAAACTCTGAATATAGAGATGTAATTTACGAACTTATTCTAGACCCGGAGCTATATGAACTTACGTCTCCTTGGGACATAAAATGTGCTTTCCGGTGCATAAGAATTTTGATTGCAGACACCGTGGAAGAATGTCCTCTTGGTAATTAAAGTACTTATACATATGTATGCTTTATTTTATTTGTTGTTACTTGTAGGCAAAAAAAAAAAAAAAAATTTTTTTATTAAATTTACTGGAAACATCATTTTGAATAAAAACAAAGGAGGTCTTTTATGTTTATGACCAAGAATTGTAAATGAATTACCAGATAGTGCATTTTTTTCATTTATATATTTTTTTGTAGCCTCGGTATTTTCTCTTCTGAGCAACATGTGTAGAGCGTTATTCCGAAATTCGGAAGCGACAGAGACAATACTACACATATTTTTAAACATACTGGACCGTATTTGGTCACTAGATCAGAACATAAAACAAAACTCTTTCATTATGGTCAAAGGGTACTTACAACGCTGCGAAAAGCTGTACTACCCTCCTCACGTTGCCGCTTTGATCTTTAAATGTGCCGCCAAAATGGCTGAATTGAATAATGACAATAATAACGAAATAGGTGATACTTTCCGAGATGCCCTATTGAGCCAAATGAAAGCCATAACACACAGCATACGTCTGTACACTTGCTACCTGCTGGATGTGATTACAATTAAACTTACCGACACTGATATAGATGCATACTTTACTGGCCTTCTGGACACCTTTGTTATCAATGTATGTTTATTTTTTATTTTTTTATATCATTTCTGGGACTTTCCGGATAGTATTTTAACTAACTAAAATTTACAGGTATCTGACACGAATGAACAAATTGTAAAAGATGAATCAACTAATCGTACTTTAACGGTTCTTCATAATTTACTCGCTCTGGCGCGAGTAAAGCACTCGTCTATTCACAGAGTTATTACTAATCTGCTATTAATAAAGATAGAGAAATCGTTGGATGCATCATTAGTAAAGACATTTTTAAATAAAATTACAAAATCAGTGACTTGTGGAGATATCGGGGCCTATGTTGAGGACAACATAGTTTCTGTTATTCATTTCTGGCTATCGAAAAAGAAAAAAATCGAAGAACTACCGTTCGAAGTGTTGGGATTTGAAAATCTGGAGAGCTTTTTAGACAAACATATGAAATGGATTATTTCGACGGATATTTTGTGGAACAATGAAGGCGATGTGATGAAAAGCATCTTTTTAAATAAGATGAAATTAAAATTGCGCAAAACTGAGAAAAGTATTATAGAGGTAAATATTCTCACCGTAACAGTACACCTTATAGAAATAGAAAATTGCGATACCTGAACCTTACGAGTGTTCCATTCATTTTGTAAAGAAAATATAAACCAGCTGCATTTCTTATTATAGTTAATAGAGTATTTTTACATTACACTGAGATTTTGAATAGTACTTAACAATAATATAGGAATACACATGACTACATGCCTGTAGTACCAATTAGTATGTATTGATAATGTGTTTGTTGCAGATGTGTTTCCCAAACATCATAGTGTTGTGCCTACCATACATTGTAACCGAAAAGTACAGTCTCGATTTCTCAGACCAAGACCGGGACGCATTTCTTGAATCTTCGAAGCACGCTACCAAAATGTTCAAGACAACACGACACATATTAGACAGTGATAAATGGAGTTGCTTATTCGTGGAGACGATGCCGGAGTTACTACTATCGGCCGCGATGCATTTGCGTGACCAAAGGGGTGCGCAGGCTATGTTCGGTGTGGACATACCTCCTACTGCCGTGTCCTATGTGTACCCGAAAGCTGTGTTTAATTCCATTTTAAAATATTTTGGAGTGAGTCGCTTCATTGACCCTATCTTGGAAGTTTACATTTTTCACACCTGTTTGATCGCTTTGACAGACTACCATTGAAATAAAACATCAAATGAATTATTAGCGTTGGCATCCGATAAATTCGAAACAAAGTGATTTAACATTTAAAAAAATCTTAATGGATTTAATTTTAGTTCCTTATTTATTTTTACCATTTTTTACCACTTTGTAACAGTTTATGTTAACAATAAATTAATAATTCGGGACAATACTACACAAATCGACCTAGTCCTACGGTGAGCTTAGTAAGGCTTGTGTTGTAGGCACTAGACGACGATATATATAATAGAGAGATACATATAAATACTTAAATACATAGAAACCACCCATGACCCAGGAACAAATATGTGTGCTCATCACACAAATAAATGCCCTGACTGGGATTTGAACCCAGGACCATCGGCTTCCTAGGCAGGGTCACTACCCACTAGGCCAGACCGGCCGCCAAATGCTATTGCAGTAAACACGGCAATCCGTTACTAGTTGTTACGCTTAGTATTAAAATCCGTCGTTCCATCCCGAATGCAATATGTTATGTTTTTTACAGGAATTGATTGACGGAAATATTTTGCAGTACCTGTGTACTGATCAAGCCATCACCATTTTCGACATACTGTTCAAATTATGGGAAAATGTTCTCCAAACGAAAGTGTTCGAATTCCGAGTGTTATCGTTATATACATTCATCACATTCGTAGAGTGTGTCCCCTTAGGATTCGACTCTGACTCGTTCGTGGCTAACTTCGTTTGCAATAACCTGACACATGCAATCAAAACTTCTACAAATAAAGAAGAATTACGCATATTAACTCATGTACTGAAGACTGTCCTAACGAGATTTCTACCGCAGTCAGCTGATCTGGTACGAAAACCAATTCTAAAAATTTTATCAGTACTGCTAATAAAAAAAGAATGCTTCCACAACGAATGCGAGGAATTGTTGAAGTACTTAACTGTCGATATGAAAGACAGTCTAAGGCAGGATGAGGACGTGGTCGATTTCAGCAATGCTTCAGGAGCAATGTTATCCTGCATTTCGAGCGGCGAGTTCTCAGAGAAACTTAAAGCGTACAGTTTTACTTTAACTTGCCCAAGGTAGGTTTATAGTTTTGAAAACTATCGTAAAAACAGCTTGCATTGCCTTTAAGGGTTATTTCGCTAAATGAATGTTAACCCTCGCGAGGGGTTTATGAAAAATCCAAAGCATCAGGCTTTGTAACGATGAATGTTTTGTAATTATATCAAACAATATTGTTATTATTATTTTTCCAGCCATGAATCTTTAAGTAACTTACGCAAATTCGTCAAGTTGAACAAGCATCATGCCAGGAATTTATGCGAAGAATTAAATACGAAGCATTTTTCCGAGGAATGCAAAACAAGCGTCGTTCATCAAGTCATTTACGCTCTTACTAACATTATGACATCTTCGTCTGACGATAAGGTTTGTTGCCATACATTATAATATGATCATTTCATAACACTACATTCAATGGACTTCATTTTTGGCAAGAGATTCACTCTCAACTTTTATATATCGTATCGTACATAACATATGCTAAGAATCAACTCTCTTGCACAATGAAATAATAGTGGAACGTTATAGATTAGTGACGATGATTAAAAAACATGTGATAATTTCCCTTTTGACTCGCCTTAAGTAGCGTACCTAGTAGTACAGGTAGATTCACGAGAGTTGGCACGAATGGATTGAACGAAACTTTCATTGTATGAGTGACACTTGTATCGGTATACAATCGAGCCACTATTTTATTGGTTAATGTGACACACACATAGACATTTTCATTCAGTCATTCATTCCATTCGTGCCAACTCTCGTGAATCGAGCTGTAGGTACTAACATATTAGTACTAATTTAGTTTAGTCTACCTTTATTACGTTTGATTTAATTATCAATCTGTGTAAATAATGAGTGTACATCAAAATTAATCACACAAAACATTTCTCTACAGATTATAATCGAAGCCTGCAACTGTCTAGCAGAAATCGGAACATACGATTTAAAAACCATAGTCACTGTGCCCCCACCGTACACAAAACAAATGACACACGTACCGCCAAAACGGTGGTTCGCTTTCGGTGTTGTGGCAATACTCTCGGAGGTTCTGTGCGATGAAAATCCAGCCGCTACCAACAAGGCAGTGGCGGCTTTGAACGATCTTTTCAAATATCGCGAGGGGAAAGATGCATTGGGTAAGACAACATTTAACTTGTTACTTACTAGCATCTGCGTAAAATCCGACGACAAATATTACCGGGGTATTATCACTTAAAATGATGCTTTCAGATTTTTCTCTCTTTAACAAATAAGTGTAACGCAATACAGTCCCTGTCAAACCGTGTTATAAAACATTATAAGATTTATAAGTTATAACACTAGTGAAGGAGTACCATTCATTCATTCGGTCAATATTCAACCATCTTTACAAACGTTCACGTTTATAATATTAGTAAGAGAAATAAATGTTTATTTAACTGTTTTTTTTTTTGCTTTCCATACAGAGTTACAGACCTTTAACGTATACTACTGCTACTAAAGCGCCTAAGACAGTTTTTTTCCTTTTTCTGTTATCTGTTTTTATATGGGTCCGCAATGAAGTATTAATACATTTCTATTTATCTTACAGAATTGGGGGATGTAAATGTACAACTATTAAAGCCGTTCTTGTCGCCCAATAGTAATGATAACGGCAACGCAGTCTTCAAACTCAGCAGCCGAAAATTAGAAGCCTGCTCGGATGTAGGCTTTTGGATCCCAAAGGACAAGGAAGATCATGTTCAGTGGCTAACTCGGATCACCACCGCGTTACTTGATGTGTTGGAGTCAGATACGAATTATATAAAATCTCTGAAAGATGTTTGTACCATTAAGGTAGGTTTTGCATTTTGTATGTTTTTCTCCGCCTTCCAATGGCATCATTGTCCAATTCACGTAAACCACACAGCCAACATAAATCTTACTTCAAATCTTCGTTAAAGTGTGTTTAGTAAGAGGTAATGGTAAAATTTTCGCCACTATAACATTTATGCTGGCGGTCATTGTTCGCTTTGTTTGTAAGATTCCGGTTATTCGCTTGATATTATTTTACCTATAGGTGTCATGATATAGCCCAGAAGTGTTATCGTAGCTTTAACTATTAAACATTTTTATGAAATTCATGATATGTTGGTCTATATGAGATGTATGCACGAAAAAACCTCAAATCATTCGGACAGTCTTATTTAAAAAAAATGTTGATAGATGTATTATTTTTTGTACCTATTTTAGCCGTCGATTTGCCAGCATATCCTACCAGGCCTCGTCGGCATACTTCTCTATTCATCGCCTGAATCGCACATACAACCCTTCAGCGACCAGATAAACAACTTCTTTAAATTCATCTGGAGCATCAACTTCGACGTTGAACTGGAAAACAGTGGGAGCTGTAATGGTAGCTCAAATGTGATTGGACACGATCGCAAAATCATTATTCGCTATATGATTGATATTGTGAACTACGTGCGTCTGCAGATGACTCAATACAAATCACGGTAAGTATAGACGTAATATCATTTAGCATCTATGTAGTATGATGGATCCTCGTTGTATCGTAACTGCCATGATGGAAACGTCATCGTTGTGCGGTCAGTGCAAGAAGGTTAAACATTTAGATTAATGCTAAGTTTAGAACCTTTTGAGCGGAAATTACATTTATCTGTTGACAACGCCGAACTACTTTTCTACTGGACTACTTTGTATGCTATCTTTAGAAGACATATTCAATTTATTTTATTTAAAATGTGTCGACTCATACTCGTAAATGCTATTTAGCTGTAAAATCGGAAACAATTATTTATTAGATTATTGGGTCGACTCGGTCGGACTCTGGTCGGTCACTCCTATAGTTTTATCTTCCTACTTACTTTTATTACAACTTATTCGTAAAAGTAAACTACATTGTAGTACATGATGGTTCCTATTGAGCTGCAACTGTTGCCGGCTGAGTCGGTAAAAGGGAAACTGAACCAATGCTCTTATTTCGTTGAATTATAGTTTACTGTGTTGACCCTGATACATTCTATACGTCTGTTTCCGTCTCGTTTCACTGGTAAGGCATCATCGTAAAATATATTTTTTCCAGCCCTGATCGAACACCACTAGACTCCCTGAACTATTTGAGGCTCGACTACGAAAAGGTTGCCTGGGCTGCGTGTGTGGCTGACCAGAACTTGGTCGCGATATATTACGGCGAGCTTTGGGCGGTCGCTAAGAACGGGGGTGTTCCTCCGCCTTCACCCGAGCGGACTACGAATCTTGACGGCGGTGAAAATATTCAGAGGATTTTCAGAAAGGTAATGAACCAGACAATGAGACAACCATTAGTCACGTCTTCACTACCCTAGCTGATTCACGCAGCTGCCTTCCTTTTTGGACCCAAATATTCAGGCATATTTATATCAATATGTGCTCGTAAGGTTATATTATTTAACCTAAATTATATAAAATTATAGATGTTTTTAAGAAGATATATAACAGAAGAATCCAATTGTTTACGATCTGATGGATGGATACGATTTTGCTACCATACAGTTGGTTTAGGATCGACTTTTTTGTATTTAGACGTAATCTTCGTTTCGGTATCGTTGTCAAGTATTCAAATGTTCCGATACAGATAATTGAGCTACACTTAAAACATTATGTAGAATAATTTAGTCTTTGTTATGTCGTGTTTCAGTGTTTTGTTTCTATTGGCGAAATGGATGCCGTCGACGGCTGCGGCACGGCGCATCTGACAAGCGAGGAGGAAAAACGGAATCACCTCATCAACACTGGTCAATACTCTGACGCCCTGCTCTCTCACGACATCGCCCTCTCCAGCAGTCCATCAGCTGACTTGCAGTTGGGTGTAGTCAGGTCGCTGTACAAATCCGGGATGCATCACTTGGCCCTGCAGTACATTAAATCGTTGCCGGAGAATGATCAGATTAACGATGTCAAGTATGATTGTCTAACTTTCCTTGGTGAGTTCTAGTCTAATTATCTGGGGTTTTATTACCAGTTTTTTTACATCTTATTTTTCCTCGTATCTCGCGTCAAGTTCGCGTCGGGCTCGATACTTGTGAGACCCACAATGTGTTCTTATTAGCCCACATGTTACTTACCACCCTAGTGGTGATATGCGCATGTAAACTGAAAATATGGGTGCGTAAATTGCTCTTACGTCGGCGATATAAAGTCGCAAGATAAAATGTTTATAACCATATTGATTTCATACATATTTTTACTTTAGACTATAACGAATTAAGTAATTAGTTTAAAAGATTTCTTAGCATTGTATGCATTTTCATTAAGGTTTAATAGTAAAAATAATAAATCATTATATTTTAGGGGATTGGAACCATTTCGTCGATACTCAGGATTTGGAAAAGAAAACAAAATCTACATTGAAAACCCCTCTATCGCTTATAAAAGCTTTACGCTATGCCTGTCTCAGAGACTGCCTTAATGTGCAAGCAGGGCAAAACATTGACTCTATGCATACGCTGCCGCTCGATCGAGCTAAACTAGCCGTTTCCAAATGGTGCCAGAACTTCAATATGGAAAACTGTCAAAACGTTTATAGGGTTGTATCAATGTTGCATTTGTTTGGTGATATAGAAGAATACTTTTTAGTGAGAAGCAATAAAGAAACGCTAACTAGTTTATTGAGTAACTGGAAAGTCGAGAAATTGCCGGCTTGTCACGATTTTAAACACATGGAATCATTGATATCGCAAAGGAGTTTGATACTAGAACATGCTGGAAAACACTACAATACATTTTTGAAAGATATCGTATCGCTCCAGTTACAGTACGCCGGTATGTGTGATTAAATAGATACACTAATCAAATACTGAAAAAAAACTAAATGTTATATTAATGTGTTATTTTATTTGTTTGATTGTTTGTTTATTGCGCATAAAATAAAACGGACAAATGGCGGACCTTATGCCATATGGCATTTTCTACCAGTCAACCATTGGGTCAAAAAGAAATATTAGATTGGTGCATGTCTCCATAGGATTTATTATTATTAAATTAGGAGGTATTTGCTTATTTCAGATATATGCTTTGCCATCGCGATAAAGATACATGAAGCCGCATCTCTTTTAAAATTGGCGATTCCCTATGAATAAAGATGTTAATCACAGATGATTTTAATCTAATTTTGATTATTGCTATCCATATGTAAAAATATGTACCTAAAGTCACGCACAGGGATTGTTGAGACTCATAACTTTGCCATGGAACGCGAATCGGAATTGACAATTTAAACATCGAGAGGCATCAGTCATTCACTACGCAGTTAAATGACGAATCAAGTGGCTCAACAATTCGAATCTCTAAAAAACTAGAACGTCGTGATTAGCAAAAGCAAAATGTGGTCATTATGTCTGGGATGCATAATTTATTATTGAGTTATTGCGTTTTAACTTATAGTAGCAGTGTGAGATCCAAGATTTTTTCAAAGAAGTGTATTATCACTACACACATCGATGTACTAACAGTAACCTTATGCCGTTGCAATAGGGATTACATATGGAGTGTTGGCAGTCGTGTTATGATTAAATTAAAAATATTGCAAATGATGTTACAGAATTGGGACTTTCTAATGGAAGACTTCAAATGGCTCAACGTATCCTGTCCATTGCGAAGAACTTCCAAAATTGCGACGCAGTATCTTTGGTAGAGAGCCGAGTGTCTTGGGCCAAAGGCCACAGGGACATCGCCCTCTCTCTTATTCGCATGATGGGCGACCGGACGGACGATATCGAACTTAATGCTACGTCGTTAAGGTATATTATGTAACTTAGGTTATATTTAAATTTGTAGCTAAACTGTAAAGTTGTAATTCGTATTGAAATTGTGATGAAAGTGTTGTTACTTTTAACTGTTGTTTATTGCAGGTGAAAACTGATATTTAACTATTAAAGTTGATAAGTTACGTTTTATACCAATATGAAACTAATCAGTACAGTCAGCGTCATATAGTTCGTAGCATTCAAAGTACTCAAATAGTTTTGTACACCATACTAATTCTATGGTGTACGGAACTTTTTGAGTACTGTGGATGCTACCAACTATATGACGCTGACTATACCACGCTAAGCTACACGTGTAGTACGAGTAATAGTTATAACTCATCATTCAACATACTTTTTTTTTATTTTTTAGACAATATGGAATGTGGATGGCGGAATCAAAATTTGATAATCCTAGAGACATAATAAACAAATTTCTAAAGAAAAGTCTAGATGTTTTGGCTGGAGGTGATCATAAACAAACGAGACTCAAAGTTTACTATGACATTGCGAAATTCGCTGACTCGGAATATAAACAGGTACCTATCTATAGCGTGTGCAATTATCATGAGCAAGCACAAAAATTGTTTAATAATTTATATGTTGTAATTTTTATATTGTAATTTTTTGGGATGGGGGTAAATTAATATTTTTCCTCAGTCCACGAACGCTGCTATAGGGTTCGAAACGTCGGGATGTAGTTTAAATTAGTATGTACGCAATATAATTCGTTTTAGTTGTTTTATTTCATGAGTAATTATCGTTGCAACCGAAGACAATATTAGGTATCTATGCTTAGTCTAGTTAGACAAACAAACAGCAGAACAGTTAAACTATACTCATGCTCTTTTTTGTGGCTAGGAATGGTACTTGCGTAAGAAAAAGACCGAACGATTCTCTTTTTCTATGCTCCAAGTATAAAATACCCTCGCCAGACTGTCTGAATCTTAAGTTTTATATTAAGCAAAATATTTCTGTGTCGTTTCTCGTTAAGTCACGCTACTTATCTACGACTTGTACATATGGGTAACAATTTATTTTCAGGTGGTTTCATATATGAATTCTTCAATTTTCGAACACAAACTAAAATGTATGGAAAGTATGAAGGGTGCGGCAGATTCTCTGAGAACCACTTCAACACAACAGCAGTTGACGAGGTACATATATTTTTACCGATTATTAAACATTCTTTAGAAACAAATCTCTTAAAAAAAATAGGGAGACCGACCACCGGCAATAAATATTACATTATGGAACAACCTTACACAAATTTACTTCAAAAAGGCTTGAGTTGTAGATAATAGAACACGATATTTAAAAAATACACATTTCGCATAAATATGTACTTTACTCACATAAATTAATTATATAAACGGTAATTTCTACGTGACCTTACAAGTATTTTTGTCATTTTAGGGACGAGAAAAAATATTTGGCTACTACACGTGGATTGAGTAACTTGGATGAGGCAGATATCGCAAATACTAAGGCGGAGAAGCAACGATATTTGCAACTGGCTATGAGGTGATGTTTAAACATTCAATTACCTACACTGTTTAATTAATCCTAACACTTGAATAATGCACAGTTTAAACCATCTCACTTTAAATTTTTTGGAACGTACACGTGAGAATTTTTATGAATAAGAAGTACTCAGTGGAATCAAATAGGTACAGGATGGTTCACATTTCTTCACCTATTCCGATTTATTTAATAAATTGTCTTGTCTAAATATCCTATTCGAGTTGTCACCTGTTATATATTGGGTCCTTACCTATGAAATTGGCGTTATGTCAAACAATTATTTCGAAAAAAAAAACTCAATTTAGGGCCTAATATTTCCGCTACATGTTACAGATACTATCTGCTATCGCTAAAGAATTGCGACGAAAACAACCTCTCGGTGTTCCGCGTGATCTCTCTCTGGCTGACTAACCCAGACCTGGCGCTGGACGCCGAGGGAGACAGCTTCGACACGCTCCTACGTTCGTTGCCGTCGCGCAAGTTCCTCGCGGCCCTACCGCAGCTCGTGCCAAGACTCACACAGGAAAAAACCCCATTCGCTGATAACTTGGTCAATATATTGAGTAAGTTTGGATATTATTTCAAAACGTTCTTGTTGCCAAACCACAAGACATCCTTAAAAACACCTTTTGTTAACAGAACGCTGCGCTAAAGAGCACCCGCACCACACTCTGCCCATCCTCTTCAGTCTGAAGAATTCTGACAAGGACTTACGTATTCTTAACGCGAGTCGACATGCGTCTGGCGATGCACTGACCGCGACACAAGAGCCCCCGGAGCCTCGGGTTGCAGCAGCTGAGGCGCTCGTGGCGGCGTTAGCGGCGGAAAGTAAAACCTTAGCCAAAATTATTGCACAGATGGAATGTATGTGTGATGGTTAGTATTATCAATAAGTTTTTTTTCTCACGTACAAGTATGATAAGATGTTAAAATGCTAAGCTCATTTTGAACCGGTAATTTAATTAGGTCGCATTAAACTATAGATTAAACTTTAAAAACTCCGATTTTAAATGTATCTTCCTTGCAGCCACAATAAGCTTTGCTAACTACAAAACAAAAGACAAAGCTCTAAGACAGAAGATACCGTCGGCTGAATTAATACATCGACTCGGTCGGTTGAACGCGGTTCCTGTGCCGATAGACACAATACCAGTGAGACATGATTGCGACTACTCGTATCTACCGAGTGAGTACAAACTGCTACATTTTTAACTGACCCTCAGTAGACCTTATACCGTTGTAATAGAGTTTACAGATGGTCAGTTAACTGTGTAGACGATGGTGAAATGATAATGAACTGCCTACTTTCCTTGCGAGTCAAATAGATTAGTCTTTATTAACTTTCCAAATTATTTACTATGAAGATTGTATGCGATTATTAATTAAACTATGATGAATGCATATTTGTATTGCCGGCTTAGCCATGAAGAGTGGTCTCATTGGAGATGAGTTCTCGAGGATAGATTTGGGAACATACCCTTTACATTTCATTAAATTGTCGAAGGGGACTGCGCGTTGGCTTCAGCTCCACTTACTCTTCCTAAATGTCTGTATCACCATTGTATTGAGTTCAGGAAAGTTTGGTCAGTGGTATGTCTGTTTCATAACTTTTTGGTACAGTCGCCATCAGATATATCGGAACTGTGGAGGTGGTCACAAATATCTGAACATGCACTTTACCGCCTTGACAATAGAGGCGTCGTTCAGATATTTGTGACCACCTCCACAGCTCTGATATATCTGATGGCGACTGTACCTACTAACATCATTAGCGAAACTCTCCGAGCCTTCCGCTAATTTTATGGCGTAAGCCGTCGATCATGTTACTGATGTATTTTGTTTTATATTTTGATAATTCAATTTGAATTAACATATTTTTTTAGCTATTGATTCATTTGAGAACCATTTTGAACTGGTCGGTGGGATAAACTGTCCAAAGAAAATCACCTGCAGAAGTTCCGATGGGAGAAAACGGATTGTATTAGTGAAGGTAGGCTCTGTTCATTTCTCTCATAATTTAAATAACAGCCCAAAGTTTTTGCAACCTAGTGTTAAACATGACCGATATGTAAGGATGAAGAAAAATAACGAAGTGTTTGGATCAAATTTTCCGGTCGAGGATCATAGCAGATGTTTAAATACTTTTTAACTGTTACCATTTTCGTGTCAATTGAATTTCTACCTACGAAGTCGTCTTTTGGTTCATATTAGATTGGATTATCGCAAAAAGTGATAACTGATAAATAAAAATATTAATTTTAGTAAAATGTAAATTTGGAACATTTTAGAAATTATGGTAAAACAATTTGGATTGACACGGCCTAAAATATATTTTTTTTATATTTCTTTATGTTTAGGGCGAGGACGATCTGCGACAGGACGCCGTTATGCAACAAGTATTCAACATTGTTAATACATTGTTGGAGAAGAATCCAGTTACCAGCCGCAACAAACTTCTTATACGAACATACAAGGTAACGTAACTGCCCTGCGAGTTTACCCCATGAACTCACAGCCAGTCATTACAATTCATAATTTCCACATATTCAGCATTTTCATTTGAATGCTACAATGTCACAGACAAATAATAGTCCTATTCGGATGTACGTGAAATTATTGCAACACTATAATTTTTTCTTACCGTGCATATTATCCATGACATAATTTGTATTAATAAAATAATACTACCTAAACTGCCCAATTAAACAATTTTTTTATTCTTAGAAAGAGAAATAATATTTTAGTATCTTAAAAAAAGACTAAGTATTACATTTCAACAAAGTATAACATTCTCATTGACAGGTGGTGCCAATGTCTCGCCAGTCCGGAGTGCTGGAGTGGTGTGAGGGTACTCTTCCTCTGGGTGCATACTTGGTGGGGACTGGAACTACGGGTGCACACGCACGTTGTCGGCCACAGGTAACTTACACTTCCTTGAAAGTTCAAGTGTTGTTCACATCCTGAATACAATCGTTATTCCTAATCAGAATCGTGGACACAATAGTGCCATAAATTGTACCTACAATTTTTGACTTCAAATTACAAGTGCCTATGGTAAGGGGTATCGAAAGTATTGACGACTTGGAGTGAGTGGAAATAACCAAACGATTATTTAAATGAAAACATAATTTAAAATTTACAACAATTGCTCTAGACTCCCAATTAACACGCTGTTAATAAGTGTATTTATATTCTTGTCAGTGTGTTCTTATGCCTCCATAGACCCCCATGTTATTGTCCCTGAATTGCGGCTAAAATCCTGCGCAGGATACGCAACAGCGTTCATATAGAGCGGTGGACAATACCGCGATCGCCAACCCGTATGCCAAGCATTACGATTACGGCATTGAACCCCTCAAGCTTTGTGATCACTCCCTGAAGCGGTTTATGAAGAAGGCCTATGTCTAGTAGTAGATGCTGTGGCTGATATGATGCTTCCAATGCTTCGATATTTAAGCCCGCAGTTGAAATTAACTACCAGACCTATTGCTTGTTTCAGGATATCTCATGCACTGCTGCTCGAGCCAAATTCACTACTATTCAGAATAAGAGATCATTATCAGACAAGTTGGCCATTTACATGAGCATATTAAAAAATTTCAAACCAGTTTTCCAGAACTTCTTTACCGAGCTGTATATAGATCCAGTGACCTGGTATGAACGGCGACTCGCTTACACCAAAAGGTAGGACCAGACATATAGTCATACCAAAGAGTTACCTATATATGTATATTATTCAGTCGTGACTGATTGACTATAATCATCGCCCAGCCCAAACCGGTGTAAAGACACATAGATAGCTGAAATTTTCACAGCTGTCTGTTTATATAAAGTAGGCAAGCACTAAGAAGATTTTTTTAGATATTTACCTCCTAAAGGGATAAATTAGGTGTTGATTTTTTTCTGGCGGTATCAAGGTCGAGGTATAAAATGCCTGTGTACATTACAAGGGTATAGGAGATAATAGTGTAGGAGTAAATGGTTAATTAAGGTAGCACTGAACGTTGTAACTCTAATGTGGTAATCATGTCAAACTGTACAAGTTGAGTTTAGCATAATTAAGTCATTTAAGAAATTCAACTCGATCACTCAATCGATTGTTCATGAATAAGCTCATGTCCATAAGGTATAATACAATTGTTTTAATTTTTTTCCAGTGTTGCGACATCTTCAATGGTTGGCTATATCCTAGGTTTGGGAGACAGGCATGTTCAAAATATTCTAATTGACACGAATACTGCTGAAGTAGTCCATATTGATTTTGGTAAGTATCCCTTGCTACAACATATTTTCTGAACGATGGTAGATTTTATTATGAATAAACCTAAAACCGAGACCATCGTGGTGTCAGCACTCTTGAACGAAAATGGCGCAGGATTCGGCTCTTGTCCAAGTCCGTGTAGTGCTCGTCTGAAACGAAAAAAAAAAACATAATTTATTTAGACTGGTACACTATTGTCTTGCAGA
This sequence comes from Grapholita molesta, assembly GCA_022674325.2. Lineage (NCBI taxonomy): Eukaryota > Metazoa > Arthropoda > Insecta > Lepidoptera > Tortricidae > Grapholita > Grapholita molesta. The sequence continues at coordinate 10,710,079 of CP053124.2, read as the reverse complement.
AAATTTATTGGCATAAAATGCCCTTTTAAATAATTCATCATTATCTGAAATTAGATTTTTCAAGATTATTATAAAACAAACCTTACCTTACCTATTTAACAGGATGATACAGTCAGCGTCGTATAGTTGTTGCAGCCAGTATGGCCAAATATATCGATACAGATCTTTATTTATATAGCAGTAAGGATTTTTATTGATCTATTTGGCCATATACCGATATATATATATATATATATATACTGATATAATTATATCGATACAGATCTTTATTTATATAGCAATAAGGATTTTTATCGATGTATTTGGCCATACCGACTGCAACTAACTATAATAATATGACGATGAATGTATATATGCCTTAAAAAATCCTGTAAGTTATTTACAAGAAACAACACTTTCTGCTAAATTATAAATACTGACAATATTTTTTCTTCCAGATGAGGGTAACCATTTTAAAATAAAGAAAATTAACGAATCTTTGAAATCTGAATCAATGTTTTCAGGAATCGCGTTCGACCAAGGCAAAGCGCTCCCGACGCCTGAGACGATACCGTTCCGTTTGACACAGGACATGGTCGCTGGATTTGGTTCCAGCGGTGTGGAAGGCATTTTCAGAAAGTTAATATCAATATTTGATTTATTTCTGTTTGCTATAACATAAAATCAAGTTGTCAATTCTGAAGCTGATTTCAGTAAAATCTTATATCTTAAAACAAAATCCAGTGTCCTAATTACCTTGTTAGATACATAGTTCTGTTTATTATATTTCAGGTCTTGTGAAAAAACAATGCAATTGTTACGAGACAACCATGAAACACTATTGACAATTTTAGAGGTTCTGCTTTACGATCCGTTGTACGCTTGGACCACGAAGAAGTTGAGATCGACGCAACAAGATGCAAATGGTAACTGGATTGCAAGTTTTTAATAATATCCCATCGCCCACTGGCTTTCACCAGTGTAAGCAGTCTACACACTGCCCTGTGGCGAACTGTTGGAAACTAGTGACTCCACGTACCTAAGCGCCCCTGCCTCTGGCTTGCCTTAGCCGCCGGGTCGATAGAGCTGCGTTGTCGAGGGTAGATAGATGTGGAAGCATTATGACAAGTTGGCTATATGTTTAAAGTCCAGTGACACCTCTCTACCCACAGCCCTTTGCATGGGTGTTGCTCTTGAGCCATCTTTGATGTCGCTTTTTGTGGGGGCCTATCTCGCGGAAGGCGAGTCATCGTCTGCCGTAAATACAATCACATACCATTCTATAGAAAGATTCAACTGATCTTAACAATTGATCACTTGTATTGTGTTGAATTGTTGCCCTTCGTTGACCTATACGTATGTGTTAATGCACTATCTGGTAAAATTGTGCTGGAAAAAAACCGTAAAACCGAATACTGGCCGGACATCCGTTGCAACACTAATCGTGATACTTGCTGACTGCTATACACATACCCATTTGATATTATATTACCCATCAATACATTTTGCTACTTTAGTTGCCACCAACTATATGACGCTGACTGTAATACAAACCTCTGCTCAGTACCTAAACAAAAATTCTTATTGACCTCAGTATGGGACCAGGTCTATTTATGTAAAATTGTTGCATAATCATTTATTTATTTATTAAATATTTATTTTCACTTCACTAGCTCGGAAAAAACTGTTTTATCCTTTAAATACGGATAGCAAAGTTGCATTTTATTCACAAGAGTACAAAGTAATTTCGTACAAATTGTTTAACCCTTTACCAGGCGAAGGGATATATGCCTCCCACAGCTTATATCGGTTACCGATGTTGGGTTTTAACTCCTAACCTCCAACAAAATATTTTGTATATCCCTGACAATAGTATTTTATGATCAACATTCATAACACGCTTCTAAATAGCGTAATATATCTTTGGCAGCCATTTAAATTCACTTGAACGCTAATTTCAGTAAACTACGGAAAAATTCGAACAATTTCCTTAATTTCTATGAAACAGAAGTATCATAGGTCGAACAATTTTTTTACATTTTGTAGATTTTGAGTGTTGAAAGGTAATGTAATCGTAAACATTGCTAAATATTTACGCATTATTGTGTATGACCAGAATTAGGATGTGGGTTGACAGTATCCCAAGGCCTTATTAGAGTTTAACTGTGTGGGAGCTATTGTTCCCATGGCCCGGTAAATTGTCTTGTCATGTCATAAAAACTCGCGTAAGTAATAAAACTGAAGATCATAAAATAATGGTTTCAGTGACTGATATAATGATTCGTTTGGAGTTAAACCTTGACTGTGATAACGCCTGATTAAGAATATAATAAGACAAAATCGAGTATGACAGTTAATTACTTAGACAGGTGATGGGATAACCGTAACCCACATTTTTATTTCTGATTTAAAGGAGCATCTCCGACTTTCGTAAATGCATTTTTTACAAGGCGTTCAATACGGTTGTAACAGTATATACAGTACGTATGAAGACACGCTAGTTTTTGGGCCTGGTAAAGGGTTAACTACTACTTTCCTCGCGGTGGTGAGGTGAAAAATTGTGTGTTTCACTCGGTAGCAAAGTGTGTTCCCCTCTCGTGCCTTGACACCCTCCCAATGCTCAAGATTCCACTCTTTTCAATTTTGGAATCTTTCGCATCTCGGGTCTCAATATTAGCACAAGAAGGTAAACACTAACATTGCTCCCTTCTATAACAAATAACTATTAACATTCTGCTTCAATCTTCACCAGTGGCGCGCCCAACGGGCACGGTGGCGGACCTGGCGCAGCGGGCGCTGCTGGCCGTGGGCAGCAAGTTGCACGGCACGGAGGACGGCGCCGCCGGCGGCGTGGCCGTGCCGGGGCAGGTGGCGAGGCTCATACGCACCGCCACTGACCCCGTCAATCTATGCCGCCTCTTCCACGGTTGGCAGCCTTACTTGTAACTCGATAATATGGAACAGAGATTTTCGATTAGTTTACAAGGCAACTAGAATATGTATTGTGTTTTGTTTGAGGAGATATGTGACATGATCTATGAAAAGGGACCTTATCATCCATGGCGCTTATGTCGTTGTTCAAGACGATTCGATACAAACGCAACTCGATTGGACGTAAGTGCCATTGACAATAAGGTCCCTTTTCCTAGATAATGACACATATAGTCGCTACAATGCTACGCCTCATGACTGGCAACGCCAACCAAAGTTCGAAGTGTTTAATGTTAGCTATTAACTATACAACTATGACTTGTGATATATTATTAAGCCATTGATTTTTATTTGCAATTACTGCCAATTTTGATTAAAGAATATAAGATTATACGCCGTATCTTTTTATTTCCGTTAACTTTAAGAGAATAAATCTTTAGTTATTTTTAACTTCTCGTTATCCCTCTCCCGAAAATGGCGGCCTACAATAGGCACATGCCAATGTCCCACGGGATTAGTCAATCCATCTGTTCTCTTACCATCCCACCCATTGAGGCCCGAAATATTTGCATTTACTAGCGCCCTTCGCACGATATCGTTAAAAGCATGATGGCGTACAATCCTCCCTGCACACCGACAACAATAAGGCGTACAATGGCCGTTACTCTCTACCATACCCTAATAGTGGCATAGATAAAGGTTGACAAACATCACAGCTCGGAGAGCCACAGTAGATGGATTAGATGTAGACATCGAGTTGTTGTATATGATGGTAATTAAATATGAAGAAGGCACACTTGCCTCGAAACCGCATAAATCTTTATTTTATCGACACCCACTGAGCTCGCCGAGCCAAAACTTTTATTTACAATCGATTCTGTAACCAACTAGAACCTGATCCGGCAAGTAGCCCGCGAGAAACGATATTCGTACGGACGATTGTCTTAGTCACTCTTATAATGCCTTAATTGGAGTAAAAGAGAAAGATGCTCGAAATATAAGAACTCCGACGTTCGCGGTACCAGGCCAGTCTGTTTGTTCGTGGCTAAAACTAAGTGATCAGGTTTCATAAATACTAGATAGCTAAAATTTCCTTTGATGAAACAAATTTGTATTACGCGAAAATCTGGCCTTAGCAGGTGAATGATGAGAGCACAAAACAGAAAAAACAGTAGAAGTTGCACAAGCGGTGATTAGTATGGGAACCGATGTCGCCAAACGCACACCAGCTCACGCACAAACACAACAATTTGTGATAGGTAGTTGGCTGTCAACTTGATAAAAAAGTCATTTGTACCACGACTGGGTACGATAGTTCAAACTTTAACATAAGTGGCTTCTAGCGTCAAGTAGTGGAACTACAATAATTATGGCATAGCAATTTGACAATAGAAGTCAGGATTAGCGCATATGTTCTTTCTCCCTTACACTTTTGTAGTCTTAGCAAGAGTGAGTAAGAAACCATGTAGGTAGTACATTACGGTAGAAAGATGCCATAGTGATGTCCAAGTGTCGGTGTGATATCGATAAAAAATATATACGTGGGTAATGTATGTAGGTACGTAAATGCATATTACAAAAATCATATTGATCACGCCTCTTATAATATACGAATAGATAGTACTTAGATGTATTAGATAACAAAATCAGTAGTGTAAGAGATCTCGAAATTAAACCAAAAATAAAGCGTATTGTATGATTTAGCTAGAAGAAAAAAAGAGTAAAGGGAAGTATTAAAACTTTATTAGGATGATTTTGAATATAATAATGTATACACTGGAAATATTTTTCTAAAGTAAGATGTGACATAATAAAGGTACAATATAGTTAATTTAATCAGGTAAACGTTACATCAAGGTTGTTATTCAATATTTTTAACGGAAAAAGGGGGGTCACTACATAATAACTGACCCCGCCTCATCACGGAAAGCCTCTGTTTCAGTATCCTTTATTAAGAAGTGTACTACAACACTACACGGAAATCAGACTGTAGAAATATTGTGAACATGTTTTTGAAGTTTCTTCATTTGTATTCATCATCATCTTCCTCGAGTTGTCCCGGCATTATTCCCCGGATTACGGACAAACTAACCAAGAGAGTTGGCGTAGGTACTAGTTTTTACAAAAGCGACTGTAATCTGACCTTCCAACCGAAGGTAAACTAGGCCTTATTGGGATTAGTCCTATTTCGTCACTGAAAAGCGCCTGATCAAATGATATTTCGTACATAAGTTCCAACAAACTCATCGATACAAGCAATAATTCGAAACCTCATTCATATGGATAAATAAAATAATCGTAAAAAATATTAATAGAATTAAAACTTATGGGCCTCCTAAACAAATATCGATATTCAGAAACTCGGACATTTTCCTCGCACTAGTTCGAGTAGCGTACCACAATTGACATGTTCGAGAATGTTCTGCTGTTTGATGCTAGTTGGATTTCAACCTTATTTCTTAAGAGTAAAGTTGGAATTTATATTACGCGAAATATGTCAACAAATTATTAAAATAATAATGAAATAAGATTAACTGATAGTAAATGATACCTTTGTGATCAAAATTTAAACACGATCTTTGGTTTACGTTCTCTAAAATAGCGAAATAAGCCATATTTCTATGATTATTGTCACTTTTAATGCTGATCAGTTATGCTTAGCCGCTCGTGACTAACTGAGCGCAGTCTGTGGTACGACTGCGCGCTTCTGCGCGCACTGTTGCCACACGCGCCACGCCCACATTACATTTCTATAGTTTTTATTTTTCTGTGGATGAGAGCAACGATCCTAAAACTTAGCTTGTTCGACTTTTATTATTACATATCTGTTACATATTTGTGGAGACCAGAATAATAGATGAGCTAAAATTCGTAGTCAATTGAAGATGAATATTAAGCAGCTCCAAGATTATTTTTAGTGTCCTAATACACATAAAATAACTTTTAAGGATATACGCGGTCGGCCAACTTCTGTAGTTTAGCCAAGGTGGCCCTAGCAAAAGCTTTGCCGACGATGCTAAGGAGGGATATTCCACGTTCGTCAAGGTTGTGTATTGGCACCTACTCTCTTTGGAATATTCTTTTCCGTACTCTTGAAGGTGACACCTATACACTAGATCCGATGGTCAGATGTACAACCTAGCGAGGCTTAAGTCCAAACGACACAGGAAGGACTTATATGTGGACAGCCTTCTTTTTGCTGACGATGCCGCTTTCGTCGCTCACAGTGAGATACAACTGCAGACCATCATGGACAAATTTTCAAGAGCATGCAATCTCTTTTCTATGTCAATAAATGCCAAAAAAACAGTCATACTAGCGCAAGGATGTTCAGATCAGCCAACGATCATGTTTAACGGCGCACCTCTTGCGGAAGTCAGCAAGTTTTGCTACCTTGGTTCGCTTGTGTCGAGCAATCTTTCGCTTGATGCGGAGATCGACTCCCGCATCGGCAAAGCGGCCACTACGTTCGGGAGGCTTCGTGGAAGAGCTTGGGACAATAAACATCTGACGGTAAAAACGAAAATGCTTATTTACCAAGCGTGCGTCCTAAGCACACTTCTCTACGGAGCAGAATGTGTATCGAATGGAACAGACTCGTTTACCACGTGAAATCCTGCTAGGAGAGGTTGCAGACGCAAAAAGACCAGTCGGGCGTCCAATGTTGCGCTTTAAAGATTGCGTGAAGCGTGATATGGTTGCATTTACTATCTCATGCAACCACTGGCAAGTATTGGCCAAGGACCGACCCATGTGGCGTCGAATAACCCATGATGGACAATCGAAGCACGACGATGCCTGGTTTGAATTATTAAAGGATAAACGCATGAGGCGCCACGAGCAGGCCTCCAACCTCCGCCCACCTGGGGGCGCATACACCTGCTGCGTGTGTGGACGAGGGGTCCTTTCTCGCATAGGGCTATACAGCCACGAACGGAGGTGTAATTCATAGGATGCTGCTTAAAACATCTGTTACAGATGAATAAGGCCTGTATATATATAACTTTTAAGTAAGTTATTTCTTACCATGAAATTTTTGTCAATTTTAGTTAGGTGTAAGTTGTATTTATATTTACTCTGTCTTGTTTTGAGTTTCAACTAATTATTTCTACAATTAAATTAATTATATGATAATAAACAAAAATACCAGTAAGTGAGAAACCTACAGGAAAAACCAAACGCAACTTCAAATGTCACTTTGACACTGAATAGTTCGTTGCCTTAGTAACGAAATAAATAACAACGTTAGTGTAAGATATATTGCTTCAAATGTTTCTCTTACTTTGGCGCATAACTGCATCAATGTATAGTCAATACAACCACTTAGCGGCAAAATTAATCCCATGGCCGAATTGCATATATTAGGACAATTGCATGGTGCATCAGATTTTCAAACAAGAGCTTCATTATTCTGCCGTTATAGTTTTCAGTCCGGTGAGCATAGTACCTACATTATTACCTGTTACCAATTGAATATTGCTATAGATCGTCGTTTATATATAATTAATGTTTTAGGACCAAATTGGACAGTTATTTCTGGGTGCTCAGAAGGGCAAACAGTATCGGCGAAACCTGATCACGACAACAAATATATTTGGACTCAACCGATCGATATACATTACATAACAAAGGGTATCCAAGGTAACAAATACATTGATCAATTCTACTCAATCCCCAAAGTTCTTTTTAAATTCTTCTTGTCAAGTATATATTGGGTGAGACTAAATCTAAACTGTTTGTAGGTTGGCCAAAATTAGTCTTGCAAGTAAGTTGTTTGGATTCATTGAGCCGTTCCTGGATAGTTGGCTATAGTTGCTGCAGTTTACCAGCTGTACCCGGGCATCACACCATAAAGGTGCCATGCTGGGCTCCTGCCGCCACAAATCTCAATGACAGAGTGAAACAATTCTTCCTTGGTGGATCTCATCAGCTTCTACAAAGTGATCTAATTAATCTTGGCTTAGATAGGTGAGTATATTTTTATTTAATTTTAAAGTTATTGAGTTACTTTTTCAATAATAAAATCGCAAATATTTATTTCAGGTATAAACTACATACAGAATCAAAAGGCAACATATTTATACATATAGACATTATCTTAAGGAATTTTAGCCAATTTGGTATAGAGTATAAGTAAAAATGCAGGTCATTACTTACCTTGGATTTACATTGCTCTCCATACTCATACAGTTTAGTGTTATGGATTTAATCCAAGAAAGATTGAAGCAGGATGAAAAACCAGTCATTTCTAATGTAACTAGTAATAGGAAACTGTTTCGAGAAATACTGCAGGAATATTCTAAGAAACCACATGCTCTCTATTACCGCACTTCAAATAATTTACAAGAATTGAAAAACATAACATCATCTCCAAACAATTATGATAATACTACAATAGTACAGCCGACCACTGATATTTTGAGTACTGCTTTTGAGGACCTGTTTGATGATCATACTTCCATGTCAGATATTGAAACTACAACAGATTCTTTTTACACCAGCACAGAAATTGATAATATCACTGAGTTTACATTATTTGAAAAGAAAAATAAGTCATCCATTCAACCAAATGTTAGTCCAAAGAGAAGCTTATCCAAAGAAATGTGTGACTGTAATCTATTGGTAAGATTTCTAAATCTATTAGACTATATATATCTAGATAACCTTATATATTATTAATTATTTTATTCTCCTTTACAGTGGAAAGTGTGTGATATTAATTGCTGTTGTGATAGTGATTGTTCCCAGACAGACATTAACTTGTTTGATAATTGTGATAAAGCTTTAGACGAAAAACAAGATATCTGCTATTCTCAATTCAGTATTAAACCACAGACAAATAATTTCATTGGCAACTTATTCTGCATAGCAAAAACGAATCTACCCGAGAAGCGCAACATTAATAAGGTACTGGTAGTCTGGTAACTGACTATGCCTCGTGTATGAAGAGTAGAGTGATAATTTTTCTGCATTAAGTTCACAATTTATTATATATTTCCAGTATGATCGAGAATTCGCTATAAGAACTATGAACATGACTTTAAAATGGCAGAAAAACAAAATTTCAAATGATAATATACAATTTACCAAGAATCTTTATAAGTCTGGTGATCCAATTTGGCTACTGAAAAATGGCTCTATCACTCATTTGGGTAAGTTTTGACTATTCATGTTAATATTGATACAAGCATCCTATTACATACTGAGATATAGAAACATATATTTTGGTGGAACAATCTTAATGAAAATAGGTAGAGCTACTCATTCAGTCAGTGAACATTCAACATTTCACTTACAGTACTGGTACAGTCAGCAGCAGAAGTTGCTATGCAGGCCAGGTCTTCAAAATTATCTTGACACTCTTATTCTCTTAACAACAAAAGTTCTTCATTTCTCTTAAGCTCATTTTGAAGTACTCACCCGCTTAGCAACTTTGCTGCTGACTGTACGCCAGGCACTCAGATTTTATCATAAGGCATGTATAAATAATAAGGAACCCCAAGAGAGGATGAGACATCCATGTTTCCAACCGGTTTATTACTGCCTACTTCAGGTGTAAATTTTTCTATAATAAATTTCTCTTTACTAAGGCACACTTGAGTATCTTCCTAATTTTATCTATTACAGATGTGTCGTCCCCAGAAGTAAACCATTATTGTACCGGTAGAAAAAAAATTCAATTCTTAAAAGAAGAAAGCATTCACTGCACTGTTAAGTTAACACACTTGGAAATGATACAACTATATAAAACCTTCGAAGAAACTACTATCATTAGCATCACAAATCAAACTCTTAATGCCACAAGCTTGGTACGAATTATGCTTTAAATCATTTATATATATACACCTTTTTATATCAAAATTATATTCTAATTAAACTATCAAATCAAGTCAATTTTTTTATATAACATTACTTTAACTGCATTACCTGATTTGCTTTTTTTGTTGCAGAATTGTGCAAATGTTCATTGCACCAATTGGACAGTAATTTATTGCAATGGAACTTCATGCACAAATTATAACAAATCTTTACACGAGCCATTCTGCACGGACATTCTATGCACTCATATTGCACTGAAGATAAACTTTTTATTTTACTACTATAATTTCAAAATTGTCAACGCTACGGTCCAATTGTTTACGCAAAATGTATCAATGGATATGCCACTAATGATTCAGGATATAAGTGTGCGATTTTTCTTGACTAACACTTCGATAGAGCAAGCTGTTCAATTAAGTGGAAATCCAGGTTACATTCCCAATCGTCCAGTAATTCTTTCGCACGTCGAGAGTAATCATACCGACAACTATTTCAACGCTAGTTCTTTAAAACACCATTTCATACTACCTGTTAATAAAAACGGGAAATGTACAATGTCTAATACAGAAATTCATTATTTGAAATTCGGATCAAATAAGAGGTCGAAATGTCGATTGTACTTGGAACCCAAGTTTCTATCTTACAATAGCACACACGCATGTAAAAAGATTCATGATAATATTCAAGAATATTTAGGATTAAATTATGCATCATTTGTGTCTCCGTATGGCAACCCACGAGGACAAGACGACGCGCAGTGGATTCCACTACAAGTGCAGGCTATTGAGAAGGATGCTATTTACGGGGACTTTGTTGATGGTAAATCAAATTTAGTATGTCGCAATATAGTGACAGCTGTCTCTCTGATATTTACCTACGCTGACATGATTGCAACGAGTCATAGACTTGAAAATAAAATTCTTACTGCAACTGTTCAAATGGCAGAGCGCAATGTCACTTTTCAAGTGGATGACTTCACCACTGTCTTGACTGTGGACGTAACCTTCGTTGACGTCACCAAACCTCCTGTGTACGAGTTTGCTGGTAGCCCGGATTTCAATATCCATTTGCCTGCAGACTTTTTCTTCCCATTTCCAAACAAAGCTTTCATCTATAGAGGCAATTTAATGCAATTAATTTGTGGAATACTCTTCGCAATAAAATAACTTGAAATAATAACTAATATGTTTTATTATGAAATAATTTAATTACTTTTGTTACTTCTATCACTAACTTTGCACCGGCCATTAAAGGATTGAACAATCTTGAAGTGTGACGGCCTGAAAATAAAACCCAATTGATGCTTTTTATTATAACTATAAAAAATAGATATAGGCAGAAGCCTCCCAGATACAAGGTGAAACGAATAAACAAGACAGAGCCAAGATAAGATAACACTATATATAATTGTTCAAGATTTTTTCTGGGAAAACATTCGAAAAAAAGTCTAGTTGGGTTTGTCTTGTTGTCAAAGTTGTTATAATAATAAAACATTGTTACAAAAGAGAATTTTAATATATTTGCTTCTGGAAATTATGAGGAACACTATCATAATACATTTCGAAAGGATCCAACTAAACCTACAATGGTATTTACAATATTTTTACATTGATTAAAATCTCAATGTGTTAAGAATAACTCTAAGACATATTTCCATCCGTAATAACAAAATACTATTAAATAAACTAAAGCGGACGTACACTGGAATCTATGTTTATTATAACAGTTAATATAGCGTGATCCTGTTTAAAATTATTACCTATGTCAGTTCTTTACCGACCGGAGCGCGGTCGGCGCAGCACGTTGGCTCGTGAGGCGTTCATTTAATGTAGCATAGTTCAACATTAGCACGGGCTACCACAATACACAACACTGTAAACGTATGCCCCAAATGATAACGACAGAACAATTCTTTACCAGGACTTAGGTGAACATTACAGCATCTTTCCCAAAACATATTTTATGCTAATAACACTTGTAATGAGATACCTACATTTATTACATCTGTGAAGCTGACATGGAGATTCAAATAAATAATGCATTAAGTAATTGGTGAAATATGAAAGTTTCGATAGTGCCCGGCTTCGGCAAGGATCGGCCGGAGGGTTTCATCCGACCGTCGAATACAAGAAACACGCGTCCGTCGGTCGCAGAGAAAGATGACACGGACACACGGACAGTGACACATGTTCTGGTGCACGACAATTTTGCCATTAATAAAATTTCCAATCATATAACGCAGTTCCAAAATAGTAAATATATTTTTCATTTAAAACAACTAAGATCCACGTTACAATCGAACCGGACCGGGAACCGCTCCTCACATTTAAAGTTCAACATTCACCACACGTCCCATACTGAACTATCCGAGTGCCCGGACGCAGCGCGTCGTAGCCACTAGCGGGTAGCGCCACATACGGCGTACGGGCTCGCGAGTGAATGATAAGCTCCGCAGGTGTCGGGGGATGGCAAAATCGGTGTAGATGGTGGCGCCAGCGAGCAGCGTACGCACCTATGCCACGTAGGTGTAGACCTTGCGGTCGTCCGGCGTGCGCGCCAGGTACTCGCGCTCGATGAGCCCCTCGATGCGCTTCTTGATGACCACCGGCGACGGCAGGAAGCGCGCGCGCAGCTGCTCCGTCACCTCCGCCACCAGCAGCGTGTGCTGCGGGGAATATGGCTCATTATTAACCTATTGTGCCGCGTGATGCCGGCTGACTAGCACCAAATGTGAATAGCACCACCCCATCTCCTCCCGTGGCAGTCGTAAGATGCGACAAAGGGAAAAATCCTACGGACGGGCAGCAGCGTCCCTCGAAACCCAATTTACAGCTACTGCGGTCGCCAAGTCGCCTGCCAAGCGTGGCGACTATGGCAACTACAAGATGATACAAGTCATATCAGTGGGAGGCCTATGTCCAGCAGTGGACTGCATAGGGCTAAAATGTATGTATGTATGTATTTACCTATCTGCCACGGACGTTCACACAATCAGTATGTGGGTTAAGACTGGACCGGAGCGAAGCAGCGGAGATGAGCGGATAAAATCTACCAGTTGACTTGCATAAAATATCCTCTCCTATTTAGTAGCAAAAATTCTATTGGTTTGTTATCGAACGGTCGACTCAGCCTATATTCGGATGCCAATCATCATCAGATCAGAGGCTCTAGTGTAATTTACTTTTGAAGTATAAAAACGTTTACGAATGCGTAAGTGATAATGTTATTTATATAAAAAACGCAAACGCGTTCGTGAATTAAAGTTACGTTAAAAACTTACACTCAGGGCTCAGGGCTCAGGTTTATGCAAATCAGAAATATGTGGAAGTTAAATTTAAATAAAGTATTTATAAATAAATAGAGCGCGTGGTTCCGACGGATTGAGGCTTAAACAATACGAGAGCTCGCTTGTGACATCATTGCTACCAAACTATTAAAGTGCAATGAATCCGATCAGTTAAGTACCGCAACAAATCTCGCATTCTAGTTCTCTCGCACTCCCACTCACCGGCATCTTCTTTCGCGCCTTCATGATGCGCACGATTGCCGCCTCGATCTCGTGCTTGCGGTCCTCGTCTACCTTGTTGCGCGTCTCTTTCCTCTCCGGCTCCGATTCTCCTTTCGCTGCCACTGTTTGAATCTTTACTCTGAAATACGAAAACAAATATTTAATTTTAAGGTTTAATTGTAAGTAGTTTCATTGATTTGTTTGCGGCGTAGTAGGTTACCGCATTGTCGCTTATCTCTATGTCACAACCTTATATACATTGTGTAACATGAGGAAACCGAATAATTTTAATAAACAGCGTATTCCTGAGGCCAAAAGAAACAAAATATCATAACTTTTGGTCAACTCCAGCAAAATAAAAATGTTGTTTTTTTGACATAAAAAATAAATATTACTGAGAAAACTGCCTGAAAGCAAACAACGAGTTCAATAATGGTAAAATCGCTCTGCAGAAAGCGAACGGTGTTGAGTTATAATCAAATTTTTTTTGTAATGGGTTGTAACTCCAAATAGGTGAATTTCTAAAAAGTAAAATGTTTTTTAACGACGGGGAAAAAATAAGTATAGCAGACTCAATAAAATGGCATTGGCCAAAGGTAAACGGTCAGAACCTTTAAACTTTATGCTTCTGAACTTTATATAAGCGTGAGACGATTGGAATGTTCGATCACCTGTGCAGTTTGGAGGTGAAGGCGTCGTTGACGTAGAAGTGGTGAGCAGGCTCGATGTCCTTTGTCTTGGGCTGCTTGATGAGCACGCGCTGCGTGGGCTTGCCCATGGCCAGCGACTGCAGCGCCCGCACCAGGTCTTTCTCGGGGATGTCCGTTTCGTTCAGAATTTCCTATCAACGAGGGTTCAATGGATATAGGAAACGATTGAGACATTTTATCTAAGTCGAGTCGGGGAAATATCAGCCAAAACATAGGTGATTCATTGTGAATACAACATTTCAATCGCTAATCGATGTGATAAATGAATGGTTAATTAAACGACTGCTCGTGCAAATGCAAAATTTTAATATCAATACAACTTTATTCCGTTAGTTCACTTTTGAAGTAGTACTTAATTAACGATTTTTTTTATTGTAAATTATATCAGTGACGACGAATGAGTAAATAATCTTTTAAGATGATTATGGATACCTAAGGCGATATTATTCCGTAACATCCATAAGTCGATAAAACAGTTAGGTCAATCCCTCTGACAGTTTGATTTTTGCTATGAAGAATTCCGCTCATTGGTGACGACAGTACATTTACGGTAAATGTCTTTTTAAGTTTATCTAAGTAGTGCTGCGACCTAGAAGGTCTTTTGATGGTAGATATTCTCATTTCTAATTCTATCACACAGAGATACTCCAACTAAATAAACAAAATAAAAATTCCACGTTTTGCGACAGCGGAGGCGCTCGATAACTCCCATTGTGAACGATCATGTTATAGATCCGTGGGATATAATGCTTAGAAATAAAGGAAACATTAGAAATTTGATATAAATCTACTATGTTCGTCAACGACTACGGCCGACGCTTTGCCAAACGAGCTACCGCACTTGGCTGCGAATTTATGCACCACATCCACATTTATGAGTGTATATCGTCGGGGATAGTGCAATACCGCGTAACCAATAAATGCAATAAGATACAGTTAACTCTAACAATATACCACTAGCTAATGAAAAAGTAGCAGAACACATCAGACCTCATAGGTGAGCCGCTCGCGCTTGTTGAAGAGCAGCAGCACGCACATCTGGAAGGTGGACACCTGGATGATGTGCTTGCGCGCGGCGGGAGCGGCGGCGGGCGCGGAGGCGGCGGCGGCGGCGGCGGGCGGCGAGCGCGGCGGAGACAGGTCGGCGCGGAACACGGCGTGCAGGTCCGCCGAGCCCAGCTGCGGCTGCAGCGACAGCTGCCGGCCCGAGTGCTTGGCCAGGTAGAAGCTGCGGCCAGCGGGAGCACGTTTAGTTATCGTCACCAAAACTATTGCAACTTTGGTAGGTCGTTCTAACGTTTAAAGAGATAGTTTTGTCAGACGCGAACGAACGCCCGGCTCTCTTAGGTCGACGGTTAGCCGACTAACCCAGTGTTAACCTCCTAAGGCCCACCATGCAAATAATACCCTACTCGAGTTTGTTCTTTATAGTGTAGGAAATAAAGTAGAATCTCTTTTGTGTCAAAATCGAAGGAAACAAATGAAATTCAACTCTGTTCCAATTGTATAAAATTCAAATTTCATTACAATAATTAGTACTACAGGTAGGCCCGTGGGCCTTACGAGGATGGATTAGATGTGTAAGAACTAAACTGGTTAACCTCAAGTTAGTTCTACTAATCCTGGATGCTGCAAGTGGGTAGGGGTTGAAAATGGAAACTTATGCTCTTCGAAATATGTCACGCGACTGACTAAATAAACGTGAGTGGTCCTATATTTTTTCCCTTCTCAGTGGTTGCCTAATTTATGTTTACTGCCAGTTGTCAAAGTCTGTGTCAGTAAAGTATAGAATTTATCCAAAAAAAGACTGTTGCAATGAGAAGCGGACAATCAGTTGAGCAACTTGGGCACCAAACTATGTAAATACTTATAAAAACAACGTGTCCCATGCTCACCTCCGGAACACGTCGAAGGCGTTCCTGGGCGGCGTGGGTATGTTGCACTTGGGCGTGGCGCTCTGCGTGGGCCAGAAGCCCGTCGTCAGCACCCGCACCGACAGGTCCACGCCGTGGAGGTTCGTCTGCGGGAATCACAGAACACATTATGAGCCTTCTAAGTGCCATATATTTGACATTGGTCCGAAATTATAACGTTGATTTGACCGCCCGTGTTGTTTATTGTACATACCAATACGATCGACCATCGAAGCTGTAAATAAACCTTAATAAAATCTTTTAGAATATACATAATTGATAATAAAATTGGTCGAACACATTTTTATCTAATTTGAAAATAACAAGCCAATTTATTTTATATAATAAAATTATCTATAGGTATTACCAGTAAGAATAGTAACAAAATCGTTGCCATTGTTACGTTCCCTGGGTCACTCAACTACCGTTATATTATAATGCATCTAATCAACGCACATTGTTTGTGGTGACTATATGTACATTTTATAATGAGTCACCTAGCAAGTGTGTTAGTAGATCGCGGTGCTACATTTCTTCTAACAAACTATGCTTCTGCTGTGACAGAATAAAATGGCTGATGGGACAGAATAACAACACAAGATATTTGTTTCACTAACCCCAACTATATAACTTACAATTTTTTTAATGGCACCGTGTGTTTCACTAACAATGCACATGCAATGGCTGTTCAAAATCAGCTAGTCAAGATGGTCAGGTTCTGTCACCATAGCTGTCATGTTCTTACAAGTAAGTGCGAAAATGATGCAAGACACGATGGGAAACAAAATGACAATCAGGTACAAAAGTCGTAAAGGCCCTTACAGTCGTAATTACTTACCCCCGACGAAAGCACGTGCTCCTTGAACTCCTCCATGATGGTGTTAGACACCGTCATGTCCTTGAACATGCCCTCCAGCTTCGACGTGAACTGACACCCGCACTCAGTCTGCAATACAACAGAAATTGCCAATGTGCGTGTTTATAACATTTGCGGCTGTCGGAAGTGGCGATAAAGGGAAAAATCGTACGGACGGGCAGCAGCGTCCGTCGAAACCCAATCTACAGCTACTGCGGTCGCTAACCCGCATGCCAAGCGTGGCAACTATGGCAACTACCCCCAAGTCATATTTGTGGGAGGCTTATCTCCAGCAGTGGACTGCGTACGGCTTATGTTTTTATAACTTCTCACAAAAAAATACTGATCCCACGCGAGGGTTTCGTGGTCAAACCCGATAAATCGATATAATATTTCATTGAAGTAACAATCTTACGTAATTCACGTATAGTTCTAATTTCAAAATCCCATTTACTCGACTTATCGGTAGTGTCATGAGCATGACACATTAATCTAAGACGACAGTTCTCACTAAATCGTCTACGAACTTTAGTTGGTCCTTACATGTTAAGCATCAAGAAAATCGAAGTTTCCCGTCTACAAAATTAGCTTTTGATGGTATGCCAGCCAACGTGTTGGAAAGGAAGCAATCACAAATCACCCTTACCAATATCTTATAAAATGTTATCTTTATCATAACAAAATTATAGATAGGTAACCACAATAATCGCAGACAACAAAAAACGATTTCAACTCATCTATTTCTATTCTTATTAATAAACTAGAACTAAAACCTTAGCTACTGTGCTACTAAGTAACAACCATTGATTTTAATCATCTTTAACATGGTAATAATCTACTTATATAGGTACAACTTTAATTCTTTCAACTCGTACATAGGCTGCTATTTAAATAACCGAAAACAATCCCGGAACCCGGTTTTCCAACCATTTTAATATATTCGACCTCTGTGGTACAATTAAAACTTTTTTGACGAAGTTAACCTCTCTAGATATTTTTAGTGAATATGCCGAAAAACTTTCAGAAGCAACGGAAGAAGAAGAGAACAGCACTTCTATGTACAATTTCACTCCATTGACTTTAGTAGATGTAGACAGATCTTTTTCTATCTATAAATGGATATTAAAAACTCAAGGCGAAATTCATTAAAAATTTAAAATATAGAAAAACTTAGTTATTTATAACAATAGAACAGAAAATGTACAATAAATAAAAAAAAAACTTAATAATACTAATTTTTGTAATCCATTTTTATTTAGTTTTTCTTTGAGGTGTACCCAACCTTATCCATATTAATATCTACAACTAAATGACATCAATGACGTGACGTATAAACGGCTCACCCCCGCCGACCTTTGCTTATAATTAATTACTGACATAAGGTATTAGTATTACGTATCGCGAGGTAGATGCGACTCAGAGGCTCTAGTGTAAGTTTCTTTTGACGTTAAAGAAACGTCACGTACGCGTAAGTGATAATTTTATTTATATGGGTAACTCTAACGCGATGGTGACGTTTTGTTACGTTAAAAAGTGAGTGTAAGACTCAGGTCTCTGAGCAGAAAATCTTATAACGGTTAATTGGGAATGGTACACGACGATTTTCTTGCCGGAATTATAAGAAATACGTAAAACCAGTCAGCGACGCAGAATCATGCTACAACATGACAATGTCAGCTGTCATTCGTCACGCAAAACAACTCGATTTTTGGAAGGTCAAAACGTAGAATGAACGGGTCATCCACCGCACAGCCCTGACTCGGCATCAAATGATTTTTATTTGTTCCTTAATTTAAAAAGTAAATTACGTACAAGAATGCAAAAGGGCGTTGATCACCTTTGAAAAACAATATAACAATGCTCAGCCATGTGTTTTATTTTTATTTGTTTCATTTCCGGATATATAAGTAGCAGCCCTCGTACGTAATAAATTTTTGAGAATTTTTTTTTGTAAAACGTCTACGTGTTAACGACCTACGTTCTACAATTTTTACTCGATAATCCGACAAATACTGAAAACAACTTGAGTATTGTATATGCCAAAAAAGTTCATAAAATAAACCATATATACATGGCTTAAAGTCTCACGTCTGCAAAATTCTTTACTTGTTCAGTTAGGAATCGAACTAATTGAAAAACAAATCGCAATCAAATAGAGGAAGGCAGGAACAAGGCAAAGAATTCTACATTCTTGGACTTTAAGCTAGAATTCCTCTAAAAGACTACTTAGTAATTGAGGTCCATTTACAATTGATTGGGCCCGCCTCCCTCCAGCGTATATTTTCCGTTTAATAAAAACACACGGCAACACTCGTTAAAAACAAAATAATTTTAGTTTTAAAAAATTGATTGAAGTTGTCGTACCTGTGTGAAATACAGGCCCAATTTTACTATGTAAATAGGCCTTCTGGGGGACACTTACGGTCCATAGGATTGGTAAAGAATTTTGCAGATATGAGGGATGGGACGAGGCAGGCACTAGGAACAGATTGGGTTTTCTATTTGCGACACGTCTCCGATTATACAGTGGAAGTCCCGTGGCTCTATTTCCTTTAGCAAGCCTTCGTTCTGGTAGAAACCAAAGTAGGAATACAAGTTATGAGATCATTAGGTTTGTTTTATTCAGTAGATATGAAACCAAACTCAAAACGGACAATAAATATGCGACATTAAAAAAGAATGGTTGAATCATTAGTTCATTTCATTTCAAATTGTTTAACAAGATTTTTGTCAAATTGAGTCTCGACAGTGAATATACTTATACACTTGTCATATGTATAGCTTGTTTATATAGTATGAAAACTTTAGCGATTATAATAATTAATGATAGTAGATATTTAAATCGAGAGAAAAAAAAAAATATGATAGTAGAATTGTTTCTTTCTGAAATATTAGAATAGCAGAAGCGCAGAATGATTATTCATTTGACTATTACTATTACAAATAATCTCATCAGATCTGGTCGCATATGGCACTGGTCCCACCGCGAGGTAGTAAGCTATGAGTTATCAGCTATTTCAAGGGACAAAAGATAATCGATCCTGCGTAAATAAAAGAGACATATATGTCATAGCAGGGCGATCGTAGTTCATCGCCGGGCGATGAGGTATAAATATATATCTCTCTCTCTTTTATTTACACGGGAGCGATTATCTTTTGTCCCTTGAAATATCTGATAGCTCATAGCTTATTAGGTCGCGGTGGAACCAGTGCCTAAGAGGTCACTTATAATAATTGTGTGACAGTGTAAAGCGGAAAATCACATGGTAGTGTATTAGAAACAGTTTCCCATAGACATTAGATTACCTTAAGTTTGGAGATCATGTTCTTCTCCGAGTCGTCAGAGACGGACTTGTTGAGCAGCAGCCGCTTGGCGAGGTGCTGCTTGTAGTACCGCTCGAACACGTCCTTCTCTTGTAAGAAACGGAACAGGACCATCGTCTTGTCCAGTACTCCTTCTATCTCTTGCTCGCTCATCTGTAACCGGAGCGAGAGTCAATAGGACTGGCCTAAACATGGATTCTACTAAACGAGAAATAACAGCTTCAAGCATTTGCTACTACTTTTAAAAGTAGGTTTTGATTCATTTCCTTACGGGGTACGCAGATACGATTTCATTATCGCTCGTAAGTTTAAATTCTTCGGTTACTTAGTTGGTGGTCTGTGCTTTTTTAAATGTTATCACCAGAAGTACCTACAAGCGTAAGACAAAGAAAAGTCTAAAGACTACAAAGGTGTTAAGTACTTACGCCTTTCTCGCCCTTTTTGAGTTTGCCATCAATGAAAAGAGACAAAAACTCTGGAGATTTATTGTTCAAGTTGAGGAAGTATTCGAAGTCTGACGCGATCATGTGCTTGAATATCTTGTCATTGTTGAACGAGTTATGTAGGAAGTGGTCAAATCTGTCCTTTAGGTCAAGGAGATTCTGGAAAGAAGATAAATTGATTAGAGAAAAATGTTTAATCGCAAGTTTAATAAACAAGTATATGATGTCACTTAATTTGGGAAAATTGATAAAAGTTTAATCATCTCCTTCGATACGCGTGACAGCAGCTTGCACACGTACGACAGCTCCGCCGTGCGCGTGCAGCAGCACGTGTCGATGGCGATGGCGTTGGTGTTGTGGTGCGGCTCCTGCACCAGCGCGTGCAGCAGCACGTGTCGTGTACCTGCACGTAGGCGATGGCGTTGGTGTTGTGGTGCGGCTCCTGCACCAGCGCGTGCAGCAGCACGTGTCGTGTACCTGCACGTAGGCGATGGCGTTGGTGTTGTGGTGCGGCTCCTGCACCAGCGCGTGCAGCAGCACGTGTCGTGTACCTGCACGTAGGCGATGGCGTTGGTGTTGTGGTGCGGCTCCTGCACCAGCGCGTGCAGCAGAACGTGTCGTGTACCTGCACGTAGGCGATGGCGTTGGTGTTGTGGTGCGGCTCCTGCACCAGCGCGTGCAGCAGCACGTGTCGTGTACCTGCACGTAGGCGATGGCGTTGGTGTTGTGGTGCGGCTCCTGCACCAGCGCGTGCAGCAGCACGTGTCGTGTACCTGCACGTAGGCGATGGCGTTGGTGTTGTGGTGCGGCTCCTGCACCAGCGCGTGCAGCAGCACGTGTCGTGTACCTGCACGTAGGCGATGGCGTTGGTGTTGTGGTGCGGCTCCTGCACCAGCGCGTGCAGCAGCACGTGTCGTGTACCTGCACGTAGGCGATGGCGTTGGTGTTGTGGTGCGGCTCCTGCACCAGCGCGTGCAGCAGCACGTGTCGTGTACCTGCACGTAGGCGATGGCGTTGGTGTTGTGGTGCGGCTCCTGCACCAGCGCGTGCAGCAGCACGTGTCGTGTACCTGCACGTAGGCGATGGCGTTGGTGTTGTGGTGCGGCTCCTGCACCAGCGCGTGCAGCAGCACGTGTCGTGTACCTGCACGTAGGCGATGGCGTTGGTGTTGTGGTGCGGCTCCTGCACCAGCGCGTGCAGCAGCACGTGTCGTGTACCTGCACGTAGGCGATGGCGTTGGTGTTGTGGTGCGGCTCCTGCACCAGCGCGTGCAGCAGCACGTGTCGTGTACCTGCACGTAGGCGATGGCGTTGGTGTTGTGGTGCGGCTCCTGCACCAGCGCGCGGCCCTGCTCGCGCAGGTGCGCCGACACAGCGTCGGCCACGGTGCGCAGGCCCTCCGACACGCGCGATAGCAGCTTGTACACGCACGCCAGCTCAGACGTGCGCGTGTGCAGCAGCATGTGGACTACGCCCGAGTTCTCCATCTGTGGGATTAAAATACATATAATACTGCAGTAATATGTCATGGTCAAGTAGCTCATTCGATATCCTTTATTACAATTTAGATGTTGTGACCCGGGGATCGGGACAGGAAACTGGCAGGGTCGTTCGTAATGACAGTTACCTCGACGATGGTCTTCATGTGGCGCTCGATGAGCTCGTGCTCCAGCACGGCCACGACGCGCGGCTCCGTGCTCTCGTCCAGGTAGTGCCGCGCGCGCTCGGCCTCCTCGCCGATGCGCGCCTCCACGCGCGCGATGTACACGGCCGCGCTGTTCTCCGCCAGGAACTTCTGCGATTCCATCTGCACAAACGACGCGATTAACGATTAACCCTTATGAAGGCAGAGGCGACAGGCGATTGCGACCACATACAACTATTTACATTCTGGGTCTTAGTACCTGTCCTCTAGTTAAAGTTATTAAACCAGTTGTGTTAATTGAAAATAAGTCACTTCCCAAGGTATTTTCCAGTGATTGTCAAAGGTTGGTATAATGCCGGATTAGCCAGAATAAGAAAGTTGACCACGCGATAGCTTAATAATTGACCTTAGTCAAAAAGGTATCACCCAAGGTGCGGACTTGAATATAGCACACACTGGTGTAAAAATGTTGAGAATGGCCAGCCACTCCACCCCTTCGGTCGCAAACCTCCAGCTTAATCGAATGGTCAAGGATGCAGCTTTAGCGGACGACGTGTAACACTCCTAATGCAACATACCCTGTAGAACTCAGCAGACTGGTGTAAGAACGGTTTCTCAAAGTCCTCCTCATAGACGGCGCGCGAGTTAATGCCGAGCACCATGAGCATCTGGCAGGCGTTGCGAATGGCAAGCCGGTCCACCACTTCGCCACGCCGCTCGCGGGCCACCAGCTCGAGTAGCGTCTGCCGCAAATGGTCGCGGATGCAGCCGTAGCGAACGACCTGGAAACACACAGATCAGTGTCGGTGCACAGACGCAGGCTGCTGGCCCGGCTCATATTCATATTTAAATACGTCATGAAATCAGAATCAAAACTTTTGTTTATTAGGTATTATGTTGGATTGCACGACACTAAGTGAACAAACTGATCTATGTTGCATTCAGCAACACAACAGTCCCTCCGTAAAATACCGTAAAACTATTTGTAGGGAACAAGATGTCTTGCTGATATGGGACTACTCAGGGGTATACAACCCACAGGATTGTGTATACTAACTTTTGATTAAAGCCATAATGGTGGTCACCAAAATTTCATTGATATAGGTATAATAAATATGTCCCAAACTTTTTCCTGAGAACCCTCAGGACCACAGTGGAAACCCTTAAACTAAGGTGTGTGTACATACCTGATCTCTAAAAATAATAAGTCCCAAGTTGTATACATTGTCCACCTCATTTTGCTGAACATATACCCTGTCCATGTACATAAGTATATCACGAATCATCACCATACTTGTTTGATGATCTGTCCATGCATTATTTAGTGTTTGCAGGAATCCATTGTGTAATGAGTGCAAGACATCTTCTCTGACCTATAATTAAAGGAAAACAAATACAATAAAACAGTAATAATAAATAGTGGATTATTTTGTAGTTTGTTACTAAAATATAATTGTTTCTAGTAAAACTTGTTATCTTTGCACTTTAGATTTTTAGGGTAAACAAATTTTAAAACTAATTGCAGTTGGAGAAGTTGATGGCAACCGAGCTAGAACTAGTAATAAAAAGCTAATACCTTTAGATACTTTACGAAAGAAAAATTATCTAAATAGATTTGATGGTGAGATTAACTTTTAAACTACCATGAGAAAAATAAAAGCATTCCTCAATATGGTACATGTAATTATATATTGAATGATTAAGAGAATCACTCCCAGGTCCATCATATACAACCACGGTTCCACTGTTTACTTATAATGAAATCTACTGATTATGTTGTTGTGTTATTATTGTTCTCTTAATGCACCCCAGAGATATGGAAGGCCTCCAAAAATCCGCGCCACTCTTTCTCCCAGTCAATCCCACCACTAGCAATTCACCCTTCTCTGACTATCACTGAGTATGTACTGATTAAGAATCTCTAAAATTTAAAACTGTAAAGAATGTAAGTAGAAGAAATTACTTTTGTTTCAAGGTGATGAGTGACCACTTCCTTCAAGCCGGTGTAAAGTCTTTCGCCATGTTTGTGTAGGACCATAGTGTATGCATTACGGTAGAGTTCCTCAAATGAAAGTCCTGAATTATTTTTCTTTTGTATTTCTTGTATTGCATTTTTTAGTAAAGTCCATATGTTCTCCACATACTTTTCGTCCATCGTCATCTGCAACAGAAGACAAAGTGTTTACCAATGTGGTTTATGTAAATAAATTATTATTCTTTGTAGTTGTGAGTTAGGGTTCAGCTAAGCACTAGGGACTAAATAAAGTCTAAATTATTGTTATTGTTTTGTAAATTAGGGTATATGCACTTTCTGCTTCTTTTGAACTGAAAGTGAAGCAACTTTAGTCATTGTTAAAGATGTAAACATGCACCCAAAACCCTAACTCACAGCACATCACAATTGTATTATCATTGTCTTTTACAGACCCATGTGTCTGGATACATTTGATAGTAAGGTTCTGAGTAATTCCATACTTGAAATTTTCGTGTCATCTTGAATTTATCATATGTGTTTAAAGTATTAAATAGGCATTGTACAAAATTAAAACTGAAGTAACAAAAACACAAAACAGTTATAATACGAAAATACAAATAATGGTTTGGTATTGATTAAATTTTCCGTCTTGTCAAAATATATTTTATGACATATTGAATACAAATAATTTAGTTCCAAGCCAAAATCAATATGACATTCCAATTTTGAAATATGAACACTTATGTCAATTAAAAAGTAATAACCATAAAGCCATGGGCATAGACTAAATAATTGTATGAAATAAATAGGATCAGAATATGTTTTTATCAAGACCTTATTATGCACTCAACAATATTAGAAGAAAATATTTCATGAAAATGAAAATTTTAATATGCATTCAATTCACTCAGGCACTTTACAATGTTTAACTTATGAAAATAAACAACTTGCCTAAACCTACAAATTGAATTACAGAATATTAATATGGGCAAGAAATTCAGTGGATCTTATCTTTTCTTCATAGACACAGTTCTTACAATTAGGTAGCATGCATTAAATTTCATATTCACTTTTATTTCATGAAATACAATAAATGCTATGTATACACTTATCATGGTGATTTTGGGAGTTTGTAAGAACATTTTAACTACACAAAAATACACATACATTGATACAGGTGAAACAAAGCCAAGGCCAGTTACAAATTAGAATTAGAATGGATTAAAATTATTCTTATTGGTCCTCTGTTTGCAAGTTGGAAGCAATAAGTTTGTTCATGTTACTGTTAGGGCTTTTATAGCATGGGTAGCTGTATGCTATGGTACAATAACTGTATTTACTATGATACTAGGTATGTCACTATTGTTTGTTTGTATGTGGAGACAGGAATAGGAAATAAACAGCACTTGGGAGCCATGTCAAATAAGCTTAAAAAAAAAAAAAAACTATTATCACCATAAGACTGTTATAATCGCTTCATGAATGATTAAATAATTATAATAGTATTATGGTCTGTTAACATCAGTACCAATACCAATACCAATGCATGCACCTTGTTACAACATACAAAAATCTGTTAAGGACTTTTGCCAGCTGATCAAAGAAGTGCTTCACTTCACACACACTTCACTATGTGACAGGTCTCTTTGGCGGTGAAATGCTACATCTGAACAACACAAATTTAGAGCTGTAAATTTATTGGATTGACTACTTCCCCTGATGTAGTACACTTATCTATACCATGATGAATATTCAGACAACCAGCATTGTCCCGTATACAGGAGCGTTCTGAGTGTATTTGGATCTAGGCTGTATTACAAGGAACTCACAAGTGTCACCCTAAAATGCTCCTTATAAGATTCACCCTATATTCAATGATAGATACTGCACCAATGCGGAACTTTCAGCAACCATACTTTGTTAATGCCTTCATTGCAGGATTCATTCAACCCAATTATATATTTTATTAACTATTTACAATTATTTATTATGTATTTTTAATTGTGAAGCTAACTATTTGACAATAACTAATGTGTCCAAGAACTAGGACATTAGAATAGAATATGTGACAGGCTCCACTTTATATACTTACTTGATTCATATAATGTGGCCCCTTTTATGATAATGTTTGTCTAGAACTTAAAACATCAGCCGTAAAAAAGGTCTAACAGTAGAACTGTTTAAAATTGTACCGGACTTATTTTTGTGATATTTATGTGTGATTAGAATGTAAAACTCAAAATACAAGCAGGATAACTCACAGGAAAAGCTCGGATCCTCATTTTGCCAGGTTTATCCTTAGTTAAAGTACTTTTCATCATTTCGAATGCTGGTAATTACAAACAAAACAGACACCTTTAAGGTTTCCTTTATTTAATGGTTCATTTACACAGGCAATAATTCTTCATTGTGATTCCTCATTAACATCTGAAATTAAAATATTATTAAACATAGCGAATAAGCAAAGTAAACGTCACTTCGAATGATAAACACACTGAGACTCCATACCAAAGTGCAGCTGCAGAGGCACTTTGCAATGCGATTTGTTGTTGTGTTATGTGTAATTAATAGCACTTATACATCTGATAAATGAACAATAGTATGGGTAGTGTACATTAGGAATAGTATTATGATAAATATTGCTACGAATATTACAATTAAAATTAGAATATTGAAGATTGACAGACCACTAGGACTATCTATCTCTTTCTTTCATACGTTAAATAGCAACTTCTTTTTCTAATTTTTATTCCCTTTGTAAATGACCAACATAGTCATCCGTAACCAAATTATGAGAACACGAAACTTACACGTAATGAGACTTTTGGCCGTATTATCGATCAACTAGATTACACTAAAGCGTAAAATAATTAAGTATTTTTATTCTGATATATTCTCAATTGTTTCAATTTATTTCTCTTTCCGACATGACAGTTACCGAGTTCAAGGTTGCCAGATGAACAGATGTAGATGTATTAAAATTTTTAATATAGTAGATAAAATAAAATGCCTATGTGAAATAAAGTTAATTCTTTTGATTGGTTGTGCTAATATATGATACATTTTCTTAAACTGTCATTGAAATTTTTTATTGATAGTTAAAATTATTACTCCATAATAGTGTGCGTTTTGATGTATCTTTTTTTCACGTGTATTCATCCAAGCGTTTCCTACATAAAAACCATAAATATGTATTTATAATTATGCCTTTCTAAATATTTATTAATTAAATTATTATTAATTAAGTTAATCGTAAAATATGTTATAAAATATGTGTTGCCAGGTTAATATAAATAAACCACGGTTAGTTTTTTAAAAGTTCAGGTAAACGTTAACAGATGGCAGTACAAACAATGTTTTCTACCTAACACCGTGAACTCCGATATAAAATGGATATAAACCAGCAGGCCTACCGCGAAAATCGAAGTTCGAATTTCGGGCACATGTCTCTTTTAACAAAATTGAATTTATGTAACCCATACCATAAATGATTTCAACACATGATTGTACGCCATCTGGTAAAAAACTGACTGATTAATTCGTTAGATTATTCCATGTAAGACGTAACTAAAGTGACAGAGACAATAGGTAGTTCGAAATTTCCAAACTTCGAGTTTCGCCGGTTTCGCGGTAGGTACGCTCTTAGCACAAAACAGAAAAAACATTTTTCTGTGGCTCTTAGTCCTTTTAAGTAACGTGGTTTTAATATTTTTTTTTTGTTTTTTTTTTTATGTCATAGGCGGCAAACGAGCAGACGGATTGCCTGATGGTAAGCAATTACCGTCGCCCATAGGCACCCGCAACACCAGGGGAGTCACAAGCGCGTTGCCGGCCTTTAAGGGGGGTTGGAGCTCTGGGAACCTTACTCACCATCAGGAACACAACACTACATAGGTATGTAGTGTTGTGTTCCACTACCTTTCAGGTGAAAGGTAGCAGTGCTATTATGGCTGTGGTCTTCTGTAAGGAGGAGGTACTTCCCCAGTTGGGCTGCCCCAGATTCAAGCGTGATGGTCATCGCTGTGCCCTACCTGTCATTGTTGGACGTAGTTTAAGGACATACCCGGGTCCAAATTTGTTTTATACTCACATCCAAGTCAGATCAGTTTAGGCAATAAAAAAACCAACATATTATTAACAGTAAAATTTGCGATGTTCGTTCGTTTCTCTATTTAACCTCTCTACCGCTACAACACGCAAGAGCGATATATTTTGTATAACGCTATCAACTTAGACGATGATTTTTTCTTTAGTTACGCAATGAAATGTAGTTTCGTTTAGGACAACGCTACAGAGCAGTGTTTGGTTCTCGAAAATAAATTCGAATAACAATTCATCCTCTTCATCATCATCATCAATAACATTATTATCAAACGAAGGACGTACAGTAGGTACTCTGCATAGGCTTCCCTAAAACGATCCACCGACGATAGGTTACACTACATACTGCAATCGCCAACCCACTTGCCAAGCGTATGACTTGTAACATTGAATCTCCCCTGGCTCCCATGCTTAGAGATCGCTCCTTGTAGACGGCCGTCTATGACATGACGGTCCAGCAGTGGACGTAGATAATTTGGCCCCGATATATGAGCAGCGGCGCTACCACGAATAACGATATTCGTAAATTTCGGACGATTGTCTCTGTCACTATCATGACACTTTAATAGGAGTAAAAGAGAAATATGCCCGAAATATACGAACTGTGATGTTTGCGGTACCGCTCCTGTATGTTAATGCATACGTAGGTATGCATTATAACGAGTATTATTCTCTATTTTCACAAACATGTGGTTGATCAGAAGATTGATCGTTAGACCGAGAATCGCAATTTTCATAGTCTCACAGAATTGGTTGCGAGAAATATCTAATTAATTCTTTTAAATAGCAAGCTTTGTACCAACCTGTATTTATTTTCATCATAGCGTTTTACAATTTATAAGTCGATAAATGAAATGGAACTTGCATGTTAACATTTTCGCCGAGGGTTATCTGAACATGAATGTTTCTTGTTGCGCTCGTTTCCTTCAGGTTGTCCCTGCACGTTACCAGAATAAGGAAAATCACATCAAATACTGTATCATGAAATGGACTGTAGGTATTATTACTTAAAAACAAAGTGTTCTGTAAATTCAATGCATTTTAACTTAATTTAATTTGGTGGAACTGGACATGGACGTACGATTTCGTACGACTGGAATGAGACAGGAGGAACTTGACGTTAAAACGACATGGTTTAAAAGGTATCACTTACTTTTGATGCTAACTACGCTTATCTAATTTTTATATAGACCCTTTGAACCGAATGCCTTGACTTAACTGGTTTATATATTTTAATATCATCTACATATTGTGAACGCGATTTTCCATTGCCCCGGGCGATGAATGGGGCGGCAAAATCGGAGAAAAAATGATTAATCAAAATTTTATAAATCTGTAATTGTACTCTGTTCGAACGGCGGCGAGAGCAGTGGTGCAAGGGAAGGCGACAGCGGGTGAAGTTCAAATGGCCTGTCACGAACATCGACTTTCGAAAATCAACTAGAATTATTTGCGGTTAACTAATAGCCCCTCAGAGTTCTTGTTAAACTCATAGTGCAACGCTTCGACGAGCGGACAACGAAGCGTAAGCGCATTCTGTTAAAATTTACCTTTTGAACGTTTTTCTTCTTGCGTAAAAATGTGGCATACACGCCAAAAAATCGAATGATTAAATCATACGAGTATATAAACCTTTAAGGTCTATAAGGCTGTGGGTATAATCGTCAGCAGCATGTGACGGGATAGCTGGAGTCTGTGGCTGGAGCTGTCGTCTCGTTTGAAGTCGTCCAGACGAAGGGCAACGATGTCAACCTTAATGGTTCTCGAGGCACTGATGCACTGGGACGGCCACCATGGAGGAAGGCCTGCCTTTTATGATGATGATGATGATCATAAAAGAGGTGGCATATTTTGGGATCGGCAAAACATACGATACGCTACTGTTTCTACATTAGTAGGAAATTCTCATTATGTTATGTTTCCTAATTAAAACCGACCAGGTAAGGCTTATTCATTTTCACCCTGTAATTGTCCTTTATTGACCTCTTACATTCCTGTTTGGTAGATATTTTTTTAACGAGCTTGATGATATTATTTGGTACTTCGGATATTTTATGTGTTTCGACGATCGGTCTGGCCTAGTGGGTAGTGGTCATGGGTTCGAATCCCAGTCGGGGTATTTATTTGTGTGATTAGCACAGATAGTTGTTCCTGAGTCATGGGTGTTTTGTATGTATTTAAACATTTATGTGTCTATTTGATATATATGTCGTCGTCTAGTACCTGCAACGCAAGTAGAGATGGGACGCTACCGGTAAGTTACCAAAGTTACTATGGGGAATGTTCTAAAACGGTAACATTCCCCATAGTAACTTTGGTAACTTACCAGTAATGTCCCATCTCTAAACGCAAGCCTTACTGAGCTTACCGTAGGACTGGGTCGATTTGTGTAATATTGTCGAGAAATATTTATTGATTTATTTATTATTTAAGTTTAACAGAGTCAAAAGCTCTCCTTAAATCGGTCGATACATAGCGACTGTTAGCCTTTAGATAGTGCATCGTCATCATCATATCATCAATAAACTAAGACGTTGGAATCTTATTACTACTTAGTTCCTTTACTCATGAAGCCGTGTGCGATATCTGGATATATATATATTGTTTTACTTACATTTTATGTACATTCGCCATCAGATGCATCAACAAATATCGGAACAATGCCTCCATTGTCAAGGCGATGTGTAAACATAAAGTGCATGTTCATTGCATTGATATTTGTGACCACCTCCACAGCTCCCATATATCTGATGGCGACGGTACACTCATTATTCTTCTGTACAGTCAGCGTCAAATAGTTAAGTGGCAACCAAAGTGGCCAAACCTTTATTTAATAGCAGTTATACGATATATTTATTTAATAGCAGTTATACGATATATTTCGCCATATTGACTGCAACTAACTAATATATGATACATATTTCTCTTGTGAATCGTCTGCTAAATTAGCAGTGATCGTAAAACGCGAGCAAATCGATTGAAATGACCTACGATAACAAGTGACGACCTAGGCACTTCAATGTGTTTTGCTCGGATTCTACGATCACGATTATTAGTAACCATAACCAAGGTTTGGAATACACCCCGGCTTCAAAGAGACGAAGACGGATTTAGCGCTGATACGAAGTCAGAGCACCAAAAGCTTAAATTGGGGGCTTTTTGGGTACTTTTAACCCAATAAAATGCATAAAGTATCAGCGGCGGGGAGTCTCTACAAGCCGATTTTCTCCGACTTTACTAACTTTCCCACAATTCAAAAGTTTTTCATTGGCCCATACAGAAAAGACAAAGCTATATTTTTATTAAAATGACGCGCCGCCACTGATAGGTATAATAATACTTCGATTGTTCCAAAAATCTTTATTTATTTATCCCTTAGGACAGAAATTATACAATCACTGTCCATACCATTCACAGATAAATAATGACTAAGATTTAGGGCACTAAGGAAAATAGATTTATTTAACATATATTTTATAATCATTAACAAAAATAAATTAAATTTTATTATAACTCAATTATCTGGCCTATCTATTTCAATACTTTAGTGTGCGCAAGTAGTACCTGCTTCCTTAAACTTCTTATTACATATTTATATTCCTTAACTATAAAACATGTATCCATTTCTGTAATTAAAGGCTATTGTGCTAGGTTCTGTGACATTAATTTGACTAATGTAATTTACGATAATGAGAGCATTAATGCAACTAGACATTATTTCTTTCTTTACTTATATGATAAGCCCATCTCAGAAACTTAATTATCATAATTATGTATTTTTAAACCCTTTCACTTGACGCAGTATACTATTATTACCTCGTTTACAGTTTTTTTAATAATAATCGGAGTTTGTACTATTTTATAACTAGCAATTTTAAAGGTAGCTATTTTCACGATGCGTTAAAATTTAAGGCTTATTGTTACCTCGATCTCCGCGATCATGGATATCATAGCTCTTCCAAGCTGTTGGAAAAGATCAAAGTAGCAATACCTCAATTATAACCGTGATAAGTCCCTTTTAATTATATAATTAATTGTAGTATGCCGGGTGGGCATGCAGCACCCATCTCAGGAGCAGTAGGACTACAAACGTCATGGCGAAGAACGAAACCATGACTCGCAATGTCTTCTCGGACCGCTGGTCTCGCTCGCTGGCTCGCAGTCTCTCGACCAGTCCGTTCTAATAAAAAAAAACAATAGTAGATTACTACAAAGGTCAGGAAGTAAGTGGTTGGCGGCCGAATTGAAGCCGGATTGTTACGAGGCTGACCACCCCTTTTCATGTCGAGGTATGTATAGTGATTTGCTATATCATTTAACCGACCTCCAGAAATCAAGGTTTTATTTTTAGAAAAACTAAAATGCCAAACAAAAGTACATAGTATACCAAAAAATGATTATTGTTTTTAATAGGCGCAGTGATAAAATACCATCGAAAAAAAAGAGCAAAATGTGACCAATATTTTAAAATAACATTTATAACGTCCTTAGAGACGCAAACCTAGGTTTCTGTATGAACCCTTTGTTCTGTATATATAATAGATACACACAGAAATAAGTACCTAAATAATGCCCATAATCTAGGAGCAAATCTTCGTATCATAAACACCAATAAATGTTGCAGCCGGGATACGATACCGGGGTTCCTGTTTCGTAGGTCACTACCGACTTGACTTACCAGTAAACAATACATGCTAAGAATTTACATATTATTTACTGTATGTACCTCTTTTTGTACCGTTTTTTGTATTTATTCCCATCTTATGTTGCTGTAAACACGAGCTTCTTTGTGTTGATTTAATTACTTTCATAAAAGTCATTGATATTGTAAGGAAATATGATAAAGTAGAAACGTTCGGGAAAGTCGACGTTAACGTTTCTATAATTCTATGAATAACGGTAACAATGGACTGTTTATTGAAACGATCAATGAAGCGGTGTTTGATAACGTGATAAGCATATCTCCTGGGGATCGATGAACTTTATGTTTCCAAATTTGAAAATATTAAACACAAAGGCGTATTTTGTTCCTCACCGCTTCGTTTCCTGCGCCCTACGGTCCCTGCAGTCGTCCATTATTACACTCTGGAATATTTTCCTATTCGCGATTCTGCACAATATGAATTCCATACAACAGTAAGGGCCTACCTTCGTACTACTCTACTGACTACTTTTATATAGTAGATTGTTTGACAAGGGGCTAAAGTAGTGCATAGTACCACGAGATGGTTATTTTCCCCAACGAAGTGAGGGAAAATTGTTCGAGGGGTAATTTGGCGTTTAGACCCGAGTTACACATTTTAGTTTTCACTTCGATTGCAAGAAAAAAAAAAAAACATTTTAACAATTAACAAGTACAATTTTATTCGCCCACAATGAATTCTGAGTCCATAATGTTTAATTTGGCAGTCTTTGTATTTTTTTCACTGCTTCGATACAGATAGGATATATCTACGCCGTGAATAAATGCCATAGACAACGTATAATTGGGGCTTCAAAAAGTTTGCCAACGATTTAAACTTTTTTTTAATGCTTGTGAAGTAGGAAATAAAAAGCCGCTTGCTACTGCTTTGAGAATTTGATTGCGTTCTCTCGTTGGTCGATTTTAATATTGCGGTATTCTGATTGGTTGATACTTTGTACAAAATTCTGTTTAATGATTTCACATTTTTAAACAGTATTCGCACCAAAAAAGAATCTAGAGTTGCGATTAACTTAGATATAGTGGATTTTATAAGGTGAAGTGTTCTGGTTGGTCAAATTAAAACGTTTTGTATATCATAAATATGTATACATATTTTCTCTAGAGGCTAAATGTACTACTTTAGTCCGCCTTGGCAAGCATAATATGATAGATACACTTTTAGAGCATGAGAAGTGAAACAGTTATTTGTTATGCAACGCTGCAAAGTGGTTATTTGGCGCTAGTGTTGAAATTAAAAGCTGAGCGTTCGCTACGCTCAGCTTTTAATTTCAAGGCTTTCAAGACACGAGACGCCAAATAATTTTACAGTCATGCGAAACACACAATTTTTCACCTCACTACAGCGAGGAAAATTCGAGCTGCAAGAATAACAATAAAACAAAACTTAATGCGCGATTTTTCAGGGAAATCATATCGGCATCGCTACTAGAATCATTCATTTTTATAGTTCAAACGTTGAGTTCAAAAAGCTTACCACAGGACAAATCCGACAAATTTACGTAAATTGTGATAACTTAAAACTTAAAAAAAAGTTCTTTTTTCGGTTGCGTTCAAAAACTACAATCTTAAGTAAACCTATAAGTATGTCAATTTCTTTATCAAAGAAACATTGAAATCATGTTTTATTTAATGGATTAATTAGTCAAAATATGTAAATTAAACTGAAATACTATTAGTATATATAATAAAATCTATTTGACATAAAATAAAGTGTAGGTAAAAATAAAAAAGTTAAAAATCTGTAATCAATAACATGTTTCTGATTGGTTATTATGAACCCACCGCGGTACTGCGAACATTGAAGTTCGTATATTGAGAGCATCTTTCTCTTTTACTCAAATGAGAGTGACAGAGACAATCGTCCGAAATTTACGAATATCGTTTGTCGTGGTAGCGCCCCAGTCACGCGTTGAAGGAGTTTTATACTTAAAAAAAAGTTATATGCACCACAGAATTACAATCATCGGCTTTGAAATTCGAATGACTTTTGCACGCTAGCGGATAAAATAGGCTTTTCCACGCAGATTTCGCGCTATAAACTAAGGTTTTCCGAGCGAGTGAGGTAAAAAATAAATTTTACCTATAAGTACACGCTTTAACGTATAAGTATTTATACCGGTTGTGGCCTTTAATAGAAGCAATAACTTTAGGGCTCGCTTCTACACCATGAATGTAGCAACATTTGTTTTACAACTTTAAAAAATGTGTAATTTATTACTTGGGTTTTTTCGAACTAACTAAATAGTATTTTCAATTAACAGTATCCAATAGTCTCGTTGACATCTACTGTCAGCCTACAAACGTCATAGTTTTCCCAATACATTGCTTGCTCGGAAAATATTATTTATTAATATTTAAGTTATTTTCAAAATTCGTAGAACAAATGTTGTTACATTTGTGGCGTAACACCGATGCCTAAAGTTATTGCTCTTCTTACAGGCCACACCCGACATACATATTTATATATTCCTATAGGCATTAAGTACTAACGTATGTCTTAAATTATACAAATAAATGTTATGTATGAAACTCGATTAACTTATATGTGTGATAAATCATTGAAAGTCCAATTTACCCATCCACCGTGAGCAGCAATCCAGGATCCTGTATCCTCGTGCAAGAGATCAGCAACCGCCGCGGCTGGCGCTGCCACTAATTCTAGAGCTGGTTCTCCGTCGGCTGCCTCAGCTGCTTCACGGGACAACGCCCCACAAATACAAAATACTGCTGCAATCTGGAAATAATGAAATTGACGCTCTCATTCTAGAACAATGCAGATTTCAACACCGAAATATACTCCTTCCTTAACGGGAACGTAGGCATGTCATAGCTAGTAGACGGTCTAGGAGCGATTCGCGGCGCAAAAAAAGACACAATAGTACCATAGAAGGTTGACTCCGTATTTTACAAATTTATTGTTGTCCTTGGAGCGTGAGTCTAAAGTTAACTTTACGAGTATGCTCTAGTTTAAGTTTCTTTTGACGTAAAAAAACGTTTACGATTGCGTAAGTGATAATGTTATTTATATGGGAAACGCAAACGCGTTCGTGACGTAAAGTTACGTTAAAAACTTACACTCAGGGCTCTGTCCTTTACGATAGTGGATATAAATGTATGTCTCATGGCCACCCGAGAGAAAATTAGTGTCTTAAGTTATTGACGTTGTGTTATAAAATGTATATTAGGCGAGCAAGTGCCAAAATCAACTCTTCTAAAGTTTCTTAGCGTGGAAAAGCGAGCGATAGATCGGTCGATGTCGCCGCCATTTGTTCTCAATATACATTTACTTAAATTGCTCTCGAGAACATTCTATGTATTATTATTATGAAGTAAATTATCAAAAAAAAAAAAAAACTGACCGCACGGCGCATGCAGACTTCTCGTCAGTTTGCAAGATAAGGCTAACTTTATACCAATTCTCTTAAGGCTTACCTTCGACCAAGTAATGTTATCTCTGGTAATTCGGCGCGCAAGTGCCAACGCCAACTCCGCCAGAGCCGTGTCAGAGCGCAGCATGGCGCAGGGCGCACGCGTGGCCTGCCTGGCCACATGTCGGAAAGCGTCCGGCCGCTTTCTTTCCAGAGCTGCACACAGCGCCCGCAGACCAGCGAAGACTCCGGTCTCCACGTTGCAGTTCGCCTCTTCTCCGCATTCAGTCTCGAGCATTTGTTGCACACGCTTCACTACCAGTTGCTGTTACATTGAAAACACCACACTCTAACTTATTGACAGGTATAAGTAGATACTTAAAGGGCATGGTTGATTTTGCATATGAGGGAGTTCTGTATGTATAATTATGTACTTTAAGATTTGATGTATCACTGTTTTGAAAAAATAAGTCCCGCCGTAGTTTCGTGCCGGTATCATATCGAGTCAGAGGTGTAGGGTTCGAACCGGTGTAGATTTTTCATTGACGAACGTAAGTGCATGTAATGTGCCTCAATTGAAAAATAAAGATCTTTTATTAGGATAGCGAAACGCAACGTAGCTTAAATGACATGGAACATAATGATGTTATAAATTGAACAAATCACCAGATAAAAAGCATCAAGGTTCTATCAGGAAAATTGGTACATATCGCAAATTGAGGAAAATTATGTATATTTTATGAAACTGGAGTTCTTAGAAATGTAAATGTAGGTACGTAATCAAGAGCCTTTTTTAGATTTAATGTAATTACTAGTTAGAAGTACTCGTAGTTTTTGTAATATTTTAATTATTGTAATTGAAGTTTATTTCTAAATATACAGGGTGATCACTCAAAATGGGTCAGTGGGGGAAGTCAGAAACTATGAGAGATAGCGAAATCTGTTCTTAGGAACTATGGCTTCGATTTCAGATTTAATAATAATGGCACTCATAATCTCTCATACATAACCGGGAATCGAACCTGTCAATATTCTTTATACGGCTGATGATGATGATGATGAAAAATGTAATCATGACTCATGAATTTACGTTTCGTATTATCATCAACAATAACAATGAAAAATCTTTCAGATTTACACCTAACATTGTTTACAAGACTTCGACCAGGTTCGATACCCGGTTATGTATGAGAGATTTAAAAACAAATTTGAATGCCATTATTATTAAATCTGAAATCAAAGCCATGGTTCCTAAGAACAGATTTCGCTATCTCTTATAGTTGCTGACTTCCCCCTACTGACCCATTTGGATTGATAACCCGGTATATTATATTATAAAAATTATGTGCTGGACGAGTGTCCCAGACGTAAATAGGCAGTTCACAAAACTTACTGCCATAATATATATATTCATATTATGAGAACCACTTTAAACGTTAGGATAAATAAAAAGTTAGGTACAAGTATCTAAAAATTCAATTATCGCATAGGTCGAGTTTGGTAAAAAATCTTTTATAAATATTATTAGTTTTTATACACGGAATTTTATAAAAATGCAACTGAACAAAACATTCCAATGTAACTTTTAATAGTAATAACAATTTTAAAATGTCTTTGTAAATTCATTTAGAAGTTGCCTCCATAAAACAAAATGTCAAAAGTCTAGATATCGGGGAGGTATTTCAATAATTTCTAGATTCCTGCCGGCGCCATGCTACGGGAGCTTATTTGATTGACATAGTTTAGTTTGTTTTACTAGATATTAAATCGGCCTTTATTTAGTTTATTCAAATATAAATAACTGAATGCAGACAAACAATTGACATTTCGTTCATTACGTAAATTACACAATTAAATTCGATTATCAGACGATGGATGGAATTGAATAAATTATTAAATAAAATTTTATGTTTTACGTACCTAAAGAATATAATACTTAATACTTATAATAGTAGATTGTTAATCAAGGGTAGAAAGTCACTCATTGACGACGAGGTAGTTTGGCGCTCGAATGAAGTGAGAGCGCTAATAGTGCGAGTCGGAAATCAGTGATTTTTACCCGAGTTAAGCATACTATTTTTCATTTCGAATGCGAGGAAAGTAAAATAAGAACAAGAAGAAAGTAAAAAAAATGTCTCTTAGATAATAAAATGACTGACTAAAAAACTAACCTTACCGCATCAGCTTGTTTAAGTTGAAGCATGGAGCTGAAGGTTTAAGTTGTATCGATAAATCATTGAAATATATAAAGGATCAGCACACATTCTGACAAAAGTTTCACTATTTTCTCGGACCGCCATTTCATACAAGTTAACTGATACGATAACAATACTGATACGATTTTCTATTGAAACTTGCGGTAGGACGCTTTCCATCATAAATCATAACTTGACCTTTATTTCTAATTCCGTCAGGTGTTAGGTCGATTTTAGAATCGCTTGAATAACCCGTACTTAT
This sequence comes from Grapholita molesta, assembly GCA_022674325.2. NCBI lineage: Eukaryota > Metazoa > Arthropoda > Insecta > Lepidoptera > Tortricidae > Grapholita > Grapholita molesta. Next base: position 10,671,346 of record CP053124.2, on the reverse strand, counting down.
TAATTTCAAAATATAACTAAACTTTGTTTACTATCCAAGTGTTTTCAATAGTTGCGCGGAATCCAGCCTCTAACTTTTTTCTTGCAGCATAATTGTCCACAGATAATTGTCATAACGGACAGAATCATTTTTTTCGCGCGCGTTATTAGCGAATTAATGGGTGTCTTAAACAGTATTTTAGTTTTATAGAAAAACCCAACGCTTTATTTTTAAAATTTAAGGCTTGTTTTATGTAAAAAGTAATAGAATTTGTAATAGAATGGTCCTATTCAATGTAATAAAATAATGACTTATTAAGAAAGTAATATTTCCAATAAGTATTTATGCATTCATGTTTGGCTGTATAAGTTACTGCCGTCGCTTAGCTGCGCATATTAAAGTTTAAAAAAAAATCGTAGGTTTATTCCTTTTTGTTACTGTAATATAGAGCCAAGACACTTACAAATTTGAACCGAATAATATAAATATTTGAATTAATTGACATTTTTTATGCATGATAATCGCTACAATAAATTCCTATAATTTAAGAGAAAGAACTATTGTCATGTATTTGTTTCTGGCGTCGGTAAATAAGGTTATTTTCGCCACTTTGTTCTACTGAGTGCTCACAAGGGGAGAACTAATAGGAACATGCTAAATTGCGACCCTAGGGCGGAAACGTATCACTTTCCACCCATAGTAGATAAACAATGACCCACTTTCCGAGCATGAGAAATGAAAAAGTATTTTCCTATTGGCATGGCTAACATATCAGAGGCGGTACCACGAACATCGAAGTTCGTATATTTCCAGCAGCTTTCTCGTTTACTCCAATTAAGGCGTCATGAGAGTGACAGAGACAATCGTCCGAAAACGCGCAGCTTTACCAGTTGTATTATTATTTATATGTTCTTTGTTTATTGCATGTTTTCATATCAGTAGACGGATAAGTTGAAAGGATGCACATCCTCAGACCTTGAAATACAAACGGCCACGCACTGACCGGTTTTAGATGGATATCCTTCCCCTACCGTTTCAGCCGTAGGTCTTTCATTATATAATGTAATCGTGGGGGGCTCTTTAAGAGACGACTTGATTTGTACATGTTTTAACGTGTCGATTCTACTAACCCTGCACAAAAACATTTAAAAATCTTATAGTATAAAAGAGTTAGTATTTATTTACCTATACCGTGTGATGCCGGCTGACTAGAATAGCACCACCCCATCTCCTCCCGCGGGTGTTGTAAGAGGCGACAAAGGGAAAAATCCTATGGACGGGCAGCAGCGTCCGGCGAAACCCAATCTACAGCTACTGCGGTCGCCAACCCGCTTGCCAAGCGTGACGACTATGGCAACTACCCCCCAAGATGAGTCAAGTCATATTTGTGGGAGGCCTATGTCCAGCAGTGGACTTCATACGGCTGAAATGTATGTATGTATTTATTTACCTTATTAGCACACATGGAGGATCTCCTAATCTGCGTCCTAATGTACTGTAGACACAATGCGCGACCCTGCCGCACGATCTGTGGTTTGACGTGCGTGGGCGTCGCGAGGCACCAGCCGATGGTCGCCGACAGCCGTCGCGACACGGCTGCGGCGGCCGCTGACGACACCATGGTGCTGAAGCGCCGCTTGGTGCGGTCCAGCGGCGAGAGCGAATGAGATGGCGTACTGCGCTGGGCATCTGTACATTAAATAAGTTTTCCAGTAAGGACATTAATTTAATTCAACAATTTATACAGTAAGGTCAATGTAGGTAAGACCAGCATACTTTACTTTGCTTAGTAAAATACAGAAATACGAGCCCCACATGGAAAAAATATTAAGCCTGAAACCATATGGGGTTGAAATTTTATGCCTTATTAAAAAGAAAAGCGGCAAGATCATTTTACTGCAAGCTTTTATGATCGACAGTACTTTTAGGCATAATCTCATTAATTTCTAGATATTTCTTTTCAGATATGCGTAGTGGTAGCTAGCTCAGTAGAAAACAAATCAATCACAGTTAAATAAAATACAAGATACGACAGAAAATAATAAAAACAAGTTATGAAAATAATAAAATAAAAACTTTTTAACAAAAAAAAAATATTGCCGAAGTAACGGAAAACCAAAATATAATTATCCCTAATAACTACCTATTATACTTAAGTATACAAGAGTATATGTTATTGTACATATTTCAAGTTTATCATTAATCTGAATAATCAAGTTTTTAAAGTAATGTAAGTAGGTATACCTTAGTAATTTTGAGTCATGTACCTACGTAAGTGTTTTTCTTAAACATGCAGTAAAAGAAAGCTATATTCTGCACTGAGAACTCGAGATGGTCGCTTTTAGAGCCACTCTAATCATAACCAACCGCATTTATTTCGTAATGTAGAGATTCAGATTCTTAATTTCAGCTTGCCGTGGACGTTTTAGTCTCACAATCAACTTTTCATGAGAAAGAGAAATAAAAACCTGTTTTTTAAACCAGCCGCCATCTTTGACGCTGTATGAATGACGTACTTGTAATTGTCGGAACAAAACAAAAAGTTACTTTGCAGGCTTTGTAGGCCTGAAAAGTTGTACGAAATTCCCTTGAGTTTATGCGCGGAAAGGAACAAGATAACATGTCATTGCATGTTTTAAAAAAAACTTTGTAAAAAGAGCAATAAATTACGATCAGTAAAAGGAATAATAATAATATGGAGACGACACCGCTGACTGTACAGTATTTTAATCCTATCTATCTATATATTTTTCGATTGACCTGTTGCTATTAGTTTGGTCTTATTCACTCCAATATAAAAAAAACACTTGAATCAATAAAAACTTGAATTTATACGTAAAAGTAAAGAAGAAAGTAGACGCTATCAATCAATAGAAATCCCAAGACTTTGCAACTTTAGTCGAAGACTCTATTATTTCGGCCATTTGTAACTTTCTAATATGACTTTTTAAGTTTTTACTTAAATAGCCGGAGACTTGATCCGAAAATTGGTTTGAGTAATTTTTAAGAGTAACCAAATCTTAACGTTTTTTTCTAAATCCTAAGGCGATAAAACGCCCCCATCAAGTTCTAAGGGCATTGCAAAAAACTATAGTGAATTTTTAACATTAGAAAGAAAGCTAAATCACGAACACGACGTTTTTTATACATACGAGTATAAGAAGCTTTATGCCATGTCAAATTATCTCAGACACCCGGTAAAAAGCACTTACATCATTATTTTCGAAAAAAACTTACATTATATCTAAATAACTGCTATAAAATACTAAAGAAGATCAAATTTTTATTATAAAATATTTTGATTTGCTTTGATGTTTAAGTAGCAATACTACTATATAAATTAACATTGCCGCAATAGTTTGTTATTTTAAATTTAGTTCTTCAGTTCAGGAACGGTTCATGATAAGAAACCTGAAAAGAAGAGGTTCGAAACGATCGGTTAGTTTTTTTCGCTATCATAATTGTCAACGTTCTTTTTCTTCTTTTCTCGCTAACCAACAAATTGTTGAATTCAAATTACGAGATTATTAGACGTATTATAGGAGATTATTATTTTTAAAATAGCCACTGTAATATTTAAAATTAGTTCCGAGTGCATTTTCAAAACTAAATGAAGAAACGTGGATTTCATGTATTACTTAACCATGTTAGTAACATGGTTATAAGTAAAAAAAAAACATGATAGAATCGATAACGCGATCGGAGACTTAAAAATTCATGTTGGTGAAAATCTGTTGATAACATTTTCAGATGACAAATATGTAAGTAAATAAGTGGCAGGGTGACAACTATTTTTTCTCTTTGACGAAGCACCATAACATTTAGTATTTTAACGTACATCATTTTATTTGCAAAATAAATTGCTTATTTGACGTATTTTTTATTTATTACAAAGGGATACAATCACTAATATAGGCCTATCTAATATTTGTTCAAAGCAGAAAAGGTTGACGAAGACTGCTTCTTTGTACTCGACTTCTAAATACAATTCATTAATGAATAATACGGCTTCAAGTTTATTTAGTCACACAAGGGTCTCCATTTTCAAGAACTAAGAATAACACACGAAAGTTCAAATAGAATTACTATTATATTTAGTTAACTCTTAGTCTAAAAGTGAAGAGAAGCGACTGGGGACTCGTAGACGGGCCGACTGAATGCTCTAAGGACTAGAATTAGTCCCGGATTTTAACAGATCTAAAACAACTTTACTTTAGATCTGTCTGTCGACTTTAATTTAGACTTGGCTTATATCAGGGCAGTTTAATTATACTGAAATTGCCTGGATTTGTTGAAAAAGTATTTTTTTGCTAAAAACAGCAAGTCATTAAATTTTTGATGTCTTATACAAAGATTTTCGTTCTTACAAAATACAACTTACATATTCAACATATGTCTCAGCCAACGTGTATATATTGAATATACAAAGTACCGCTTATGTCTCTATCTAAATATACTACATTCCTCTTACTCTAGCGCTGTACTTATGCCGTGCCCAATGCCCATAGTCGGATGCCTTTACGGTTAAAGGTATCCGACTCTGCCTGGAGTGTAAATACTCGTAAATGTCGCGGCTCATCAAACATCTATTAGGGAGCACTCCCACTGATACATTCGCTTATAATAAGCATTCAGCGTCGAATATTCGAAGGTTATGAACGCTTGAATACTTTTTCAACGCGAATTGCTTCCACTGTGGTCGCTCCTTAGAGCAAAATGGGACTGTGTAAGTTAGTAGGTAATTTAAAATAGTTGTGATAGTATGGTATAATATCGTGTATTTGTTATGTTTATCCGTTATGTGATTTTGCTTTTTCGATATATTTTGAGGATATGAGAAATAACTACAAAATAAATATACATACAAATATATTTGATATAGCTTTTTCTCGCGCCTTCGTCGGCCAGCCATGTAAAGTATAGTTGGGGGATAAAAATTATCCTACGTCCTTTCTTGTACCTTAAACTGTCTCCGTACCAAATGTCATACCAAATGGTTCAGCTGTTTAAGCGTGAAGAGGTAACAGACAGACAGAGACAGTTACTTTCGCATTTACAATTAAGTAATTAAGTAGTACTCAAATTAACATTAACCTACATCAATTATATTTATATTAGGGTTGTTTTTATCAACCACAAGAAAGGAAACCTTGTCAGAAAAAGTCCAATAAAAACATGTGTATACAGGTCACGGTCGATGTCTGGCACACAACTCACCTCGTCCCTAATTATTTTTGATAGAAAGCATACTACGGATTTCTAAATAAACCTCAACAACTCATGCTCCCAATATTTTTTGAATTCTCTACGAGAAGTATTCGCGCTTGGGGCTATATTCAATAGGTACTTAATAAGCACATATTCTTTTGGGTACTTTTGGGTTTCCGGTGTAGTTACTGGAATACAAACTTCAATATTCCTGACATAACTACAGAATCTTTTACGGTAAGTTTTCTCCGTCGGGATTATATTCAATAACTACACAAATATGTTTATTCTTTGAAACCCTGTTGGGTTTGTGGATCGGTTATAAATATACAATACAGTGGTAAATAAATCCTAAGTGCCTGTATATTTAATAAAATTCTAGACAAAAACAACTAAAAATCTAGACCTCGTACCTGACCAGAGTTCTGATAAGTGATAAAAATTCTCGAGCAAAAATCCCGATTTTTGTTATCCCTAGAGTTTGCAGGGATCGACTTTGCTTTTAATTCGTGCGCAGGTTTCGGTGATTGCTTTTATATTGATAAGCCGATTACTGTTAATGCGTTACATGTTTCATCCATAATCGCGAGTGGCCGTTGTCGTTTTATCGGTATGGATGTGGAAAACACATTAGATTAGGCTTCAATGTACTCTTTGCTGGTACTTGAACTGTAACTACTTCGTATTTTGGGGTCCGATACTGCTCCCGGCTTGAGTAAAAAAAAGGCGGGCCCTCATAGCCGCAGCATACGTCCCAGATATTACCTAAGAACCCAAATTCCTGATACCTACTCACAGGATAACGCTTTCGCGGTAAACAGTTTTCAGATCCTAAAGCTAAGGCCCTAAGGCCTGACTGTACTAACCCTACATCTTGGAGTAAAAATGAGGGCCATTTCATAGCGATATGGCCAATTGCATGTTATAATATTTGGAAACCTGCGACGTAATTTTCAATCCTACGTAAGCACATGTAAGCCACGTGGTTACTACCATATATGTCGTGACAATATCAAACGTAAATTGTCTTATAGGCCAGATGGTCTCACGAACATATTTACGGTAGGAAATTAGGTCACAGTTCTTCAATGTGATGAGGTGCAATAGACGTAAAACACAGTCGAGTCATGAGAACTAGGTAATACTAATGATAACAAGACAAATTACCATCTCTGCTTATACGTAATCTGTGGTTTTATGGAAATCAGTATGACACTCATATAACGAGTAAGACACACACAGGAGTTGTTAAGCAAATGTGCTTACCAACGAAGCTCCTTTAATTAAATACTTCAAATTGAGGGTTCAACAAACGTTGGTATGAAACAATCCGTCCATTGTTTGGAGGAAGGAATTCGTTGTACAGTAGAGAAGAACAACACTCGAACAAACACCCTTTTTGATAGCTACCGTGAGCTGTTATGAAAAAAAAAATTGGGATTACATTTCATCCAAATGGAAAAAGTGACATTATTAATTAAAATTTTCGGAAAACTTGAGTGTTATGGTAAAAAAAATTGTAGAAACGATACATTTTTGGAAAAGTGAAATTATTAGTACTAATCGTTAGATAAATCAATTTCGGGTAATAAACTTTAGCGAACCGACGGACAGGACACTGAAGAACAAAAATCCACACAATCGATTTTCCACATAATTTTTAGCCATATTGAGAAAGCCATTGATGACAAGGAGATGTACCTTGGCACGTTTATTGACATCGAATGCGCTATCTATAAGAGATATTAAATACAATTATCCCACGATCACAACCAGGAAAGTCTCAATCCACGTGAGCTGAGAATCTTGACTTGATCAGAAACGGGCAGGCTTCGGTCAATATCGGGTCGGATATTGTAAAAGAGTCTTAACAGTTAACGTCTAGTTGACGTCAGTTCCACTTTTAAATTAGTCAGTTCGTTAAACTTTATTGGTGCGCCCTAATTATCACTTCTTGACTCTCGATCCACCTCCAGAAGATAACAAGTAGGTACCTAAGTACTCGTAAGTAAGCGAATCTCCTTTTATCTACTTACTTTTGTTAAAGGTAGCCTTAGATAAGTAATTAAAATGCATATCACCTTAATGCTCATAAAACACCAAATAATGATTTAAACCTAATAAATGTAATATCAAACTGAAAGGCACTAAGTTTTGTACTTTTGTTAAAGTTAATTTAAGTAAGGGATTAGTTCAAATTAATAGATATTTATGAGGCTCCAAAAACTCGACACTTTAATATTGGTGGTCCTAAGTCCTAACTAAGTACTTTTTTAAATAGCTACAATTTGTACCAAAGGAAAGGAGCGTTAATAGCTAATAAGCTAGTAGTAGTAGCAATAGTTGTTAAAATACTCCACGGAAACTAAGGATACTTTTCGTCTAAAAGTTGACAATGGTGGTTTGGGAAATTTATAGATTTGGACGGAGGTTACCTATCCATAATAAATGTGTTCCAGATGTATTTTTTCGTTAGTTAGCGATGATCCGAGCCCTGAGTGTAAGTTTTTAACGTAACCAAACGTCAACATCTCGTTATAATTACCCATATAAATAACATTATCACTTAAGCGTTCGAGACTTTTTTTTACGTCAAAATAAACTTACACCAGAGCCTCAGAGGTTAGTGTTACACAAATTAACTCGTACTATATGACAATGTGGTGGTCAAGAATGTATGATATTCCCAAGGTATAATATATGTTAAATAATTTAATCCGCGGTCCATCGAGCCGACATTTTTTTTTACCTCACTAGTTCAGACAGAAAGTAAAACTACATTTTATTCACAAGAGTGCAAGTAATTTTGTATGTTTTTTTCTTTAGCTTTTATTTTTAATCATAAATTGTTTATACTAATTGCGATTAAATTTGTAATCTTTTAGTATTTTGCTCGCGGGTAGTGAACTGATATTTCGTGTTTTACCCGGCAACAAACTTTGTTTTGAAACATTGTTTCTCGTGGCTTGAAACACTCCCAACGCTCAAGATTTTACTTATTGAATTTTGGAATATTTCGCTAGCTAGCTCAAAATAGGTAACGCGTACGAAACATTTTGTACCCTCTTTTTATTGCGTCAATTTTAGCATTAAACAATTTATTTTAAAATATTTTGCGTCGCAGACAGTGTTCAAATTGTAAATCATATTTGATGTAAGTTGAGTCACTCAGATTCCACAGTCAAACAGTGCAAACAGTTTTGTGGGACTCAAGTTACCCTTAAATTGTACCTTTTTGTATAATAGACAAATAATAATAATAAAAAATTTACAAGATACAAAACCTAAGGTAAGAAAATATTTTCTAGTGTAGGTAAGTGAAGTATAAAATGATCTTACTAGGCATGCCGACGAGCAGCCGTTCAGCCGCGCCCGGCAGCGCGCTCAGCGGAGTGCTCATCTTCCTGCGGGTGCGCGCGCGCAGCGGCGGCACGAACTCGTCGTCGTCTTCTTCGCCATCGGGTGGAATGACGTGTATTGCGATGTTGTTGACCCTTTGAGTTTTTATCCCACATGATTGCCATCGCAGCTCTGTTAATTGCTCTAGTTGTCCTATCTGAAATTAAACAGATTAAGTATTAAAATTATGTAAACGCATGAACATTATAATGGTTTTCTAAATTATAAATAAAATAAAAAACGAAGTCATAAAATACATTAACAACATTACTTAGAAAAAGCTGTAGAATAAAAAAAATACACTAACAGTAAGCGCGGCCTCAATGTCAATATGTCATTTACGTCAAATAGCTTTCTGCTAATTATTAGATTTTGATAACAATACTATATTTTCGATATCCGTTATTTAAATTGATTATTATGATGTTAATATAATAGTTATATTCTTCCGCACCTTGTTTCATTTCTGTTTGTTCCGACGGTTGTAGAGAATGCCTTACACTAAAGGTTAAAATAATGTTGTATAAGGGCTTTATTAACGTTACTGTGGGATTCAATCGATTAGTAAACACATTGTGACGCAACCATCAGAAACGGTTACAAGTATAGGTACCTCTAAAATAATATCGTGACAATATTCACCTCAATTCCTGTTACACGCCAGACAGCCTGACAGGCTTATTTACAGTAGGAAATTACATCACAGCTTTTCAATATTATGACATACTTTTACACCAAGGTAAAAGGTTTTTGTTAGTTTTTGGTAAGTTACTTTATAGCTCCTAAGGCCTTGTCTTTCCTAGGATCTAACAACATACAGTAGTACATCAGCATCAAACATCGATAAAACATTATGTGACATATTCATGGTAGCCAATTGGCTACCTATAGAATTCTATCAACTCATACAACAAGCAATAAGTAAATTAAATTAGAATTCTTAATATTTAGAACCGAAATGGGCAGAGCACGTTGCTCAAATAACCGATCAACGACGGGGCAGAAAAGTTCTTGAGTGGCGACCATTTACGGGAAGACATTAGGAAGGCTGTCAACTATATGTGACATATTCATGGTAGCCAATTCTATCAACCCATACAGCAAGCAATAAGTAAATTCAATTAGAATTCTTTGTTTAGGTTAGGTTAGGTAATAATTAGGTTATTTGAGCAACGACGGGACAGAAAAGTTCTTGAGTGGCGACCTTTTACGGGAAGACATTAGGAAGGCCGCCAACTATATGATCCGGCGATCTGATAAGATTGCGGGAAATTGTTGGACCCGGATGGCACAGGACCGGTCGCTGTGAATGCCTTTGTTAAGCAGTAGACGTCTTTTGGTTGATGGTGATAATGAAATAACTACAAAAAAGCCTCACACTACAGGTACAATAAAAAAACGTGTTTTTCTTAATTGGAACTGGTTGAACAATTACTCAAGGGGTCAACCAGTTATATTTTTTTTATGATATAGGAGGCAAACGAGCAGACGGATTGCCTGATGGTAAGCAACTACCGCCACCCATGGACACTCGCAACACCAGAGGAGTCACAAGTACGTTGCCGGCCTTTAAGATCCCTATACGCTCTTGAAGGTTTAATTGTAGCAGGCACAGATCCTGGCTAAGTTGCTTGAACTTTGTACTACTATTAAATAAAAAAGCACTTTTTTCAAATAGCACTGGAAAAGTTAAGCAACAGCTAGATTGCACTTTGTCAAATGCTAGTTGTTGTTGCTTAGGTGCTCGGGAGTTAGGGCAACTCGTAGTAAGACTCTGTGAATTTAGATTACTTTCTTTGAACTTGTTTGATTTTTTTGGAGTGCACATATCCAGTTTTAATGAAGTTTTAGAAGTTCTGTTAGTGAAGCTAGTTTAAGTACGCTATATGCGCGGTGCGCTCTACATATGTACTTCGTTCCTTTACTCCGCGAGCATAAATATGATACTTCTATCATATACAATACAGAACAGCTTCTTTAATATGTGTAAAAGACAGTAGCTGTAATAAACAGCAGTTTTCTAAATAATAAACCAATTAACCAAGAGACAATATAAATAAAGAATATTAACTTCAAGGAATTGAAAACAATACTAGATTATGAATATTAAATTATGATAAGCGTGTGTTAAATCTGAAATTAGTATTGTGAACGAAAGTGCAAACGATTTACTAAACTACGTTAACTGAACTATTGAACGTTTATCAAGCGGCGTCAAGCATCACAAGCCCGCAGAAATTCCTGAGATAACCTTCACCAGCCCAGACCTTGAATATTAATGTGTATAGTTTAGTAAGGTACACCTGGAGAGACCAAATTCTTATATGCGATACCTGTTTATACTATAACGTACCAATCTACCTACGAGAGCCATGAGCTGCAACACAGGCTGAACCTCTTCAATTGGCAGAAGGTATTGTATGGAGTGGTGGAGATTTATCCGCGCGCAAATGTCATACCATAGTGGGTGGCAAATTTAAAAACAAACAAATGACAGTACCCCATTTCCATAGGCAAAGGAGTATTTAGCTTGTCTCTACTATTGCTATAGGTGAACCAGGATCTATTGAGGGTGCGCCATGTTGCGGAAATTTGTTGGTACTAATTTCTAGCAATGGCAGCAATTTTAATAATAGACAACATCTACCCTCAATGACAGTTGTCAATATTGACAATGTAAACATTGCTTTGCCTAGTTTCGTGTGAATTACTATTAGACTGCAATAATCATGCCGATAGTTTTAGATTTTACAGAGAATAAAGTTGTAAATAGTGTATATAGTTATTTTATGAAAAAAAATAACGTGCGGGAGAGTAATTTCCTCCATTAGAAAACATAACGAGATTAGCATCTGGATTGACGGGTAAGTTTCAAACATATGACAAATGTCACTATAATCAGGTCGTCACGATTTGGTTGATGTCTTGTAATAATTTGATTTGTGTATTAGGTGTATCGCATTCATCGGTATCGTAAAATTCACAAATATTATAGCGTAAAAAAAGAAATACCAACAATAAAAAAAGTGTGGACTGTTTTAAAAGAAGACATAAATTACCCAGGGGTAGAAAATAATTAAGATTTGATGACTGAAGAAAATTTAGATCCCGATTTCAACTATGCTGAATAGAACATATTTGGTACGTTAAATAATTTTATTTGTAAAATTATCTATATAAATCCTAACTTATTGACTTTACGCTATTCATTTTATCTAAATCGAGTCAGCCATTTAAGCGTAAAAACCGAAGAAATATCTAAACATCAAACTTCGCACTTATTAAAGTTGTCGGAATAAAACAAAAATCATCTGCCAATATCCATTGTCCCCACTATACAAATTGTTGCTATATAAAATTCAAAACGAGCGCCCTCTTGACAATACTCCCAAAGTTCTGGTTCACCTTTACATAGCGGATATACCAGCCTGTGATTAAGTCATACAAAAGAAGTACTTTTGATAAACTCTATACGTGAGAGGGTTGAAGGAAAGTTATAGACAGAAACTTCATAGGTTTAATCCTAGTTAACAATAAGAAAATCAAATTCAGCATTGATCAGCCAAAACGGCTTCGAATTCTTGTAGAAAAACATAACAGAGAATTCCAAGCCAAAGAATTTCGGGTATATTTAAGTTAGTTCGATAAAAATTCAATTTTCGAAATATCTACATTGTTGTCGCAAATGAATATTTTCTATAAACCTTTATCTGTACATGGAGATATTTTTATTAAAAAAATTGATTTGATTACCTGTTTGGCGCATTTTAAATCCAATCTCAATACGCCATATGACATAGTTGAGAATAAACTAAAATATAACAAACAGCCATGTTGAATAATGCGATGTCGTTAAGGATAAGACAGCTGCATCAGTTTGGTCTATGAGCTTAACGACAGGCGATTGAGTTGTAGACACGCACGATCAATCTTAGACTCACGAAGCCAAAAGCTTTCCAGTCTGCCGCCTTGTCCGGATATCGTCACATATATGAATAGGGATATGACATGACCCAACGAACGAAAGTTCACTGTCTCTACACAAAGAGTAAGTACTTAATCGGAAAATATGATGTTACAGAAATTGAGTGTCCATTTGCTGAAATAAAAATACAACGCGAAACAACAACATGGGAACTAACGCACGAGTTAAAAGCAAGAGTTAACGAAATAAACGCCTTTGTCGCCCCAGCATATAAAAAAATAATTTCAAATAATAAAAAAAAAATATATATATATTTTTTTATGACATAGGCGGCAAACGAGCAGACGGATTGCCTGGTCGTAAGCAATTACCGTCGCCCATGGGCACCCGCAACACCAGGGGAGTCACAAGCGCGTTGCCGGCCTTTAAGGCGGGTTGGAGCTCTGGGAACCTTACTCACCATCAGGAACACAACACTGCATACCTGAAAGGTAGCAGTGCTATTATGGCTGTGGTCTTCTGTAAGGAAATTGTCGTTTGGCCCGAATTACTTCTAGAAAAAAATTCACAGGTGATTCGATGACACATACGAGATGGAAAAATATTTTAGTAAACATATACCGCGAAAAAAACTGTTACTTAGCCACTTTACTGTTTCAAGTTTCAAGTTAAGCTCTTGAATATCAACCTAAATAAAACTCAAGTACTTACGTAAACGTGCTGTTTGTTCAAAATAATGACAATTGGTCTCTGCCGACTTGTAACTAATTAAAACTTATCGCTTTCGTCACGCGAACGATTTGTTAAGGAACCCGGCACATTTGTAACATTAGTAGCATTCATTCTTTATAATTATATGACTAATCACTTTTCAATTCGATGCTAAGTAATCTTTTCGACTAGGTAAATAAGACTCAAGATGAAAAATTTAATATTAACTATTTATTTTTATATCAAAATGTTAAAACCTGTAAAGTCATCGTGGCATTACTGGCATTGTGAAAAATTCAGAAAAAAAAAGATTTCCTGCGAATTTAACAAAATGAAAGGGTTGTCTTTCATAAACTGAAAATACATTAGGGACGTCGTCAAAGACGACGCGGCAATCACCCAGATTGTACGGCCGAGCGTCGCGCCGAGACAATGCATCAAAAAAGCTTAGGAACATTTAGCAAAATAAGCCAAGTTTTCCACTTTCGTTAAGTTCTGTACCAGCTGTTACGCTAATGCTCGAAATAATATTTTACAGTTAGTTTTAGTGAAAAGTTACAGTTTGATAGCCTTCAAAATTGTTGAATGTTTAAAGTTTTTTAAATCCAGCGCAGCTTTATATTGATAGGCAGTGACTTTGTAAACGGTGACCCCAATATAGAATAATTATGTTATAAATGGTTTCAGACTGATTCTTTATTCAGTGATATCCTGTAATAAAAGACATAAATAGGTCCCTAAATAATTCGGAAAGTCTTATAGTAAAGAAAACGTTTTCTTTTCTGAGAAGACTGTTATATTTATTTCAATAATGTTTAAGTCCTAAAGAGAACATCGATCTTCGAGTGTTGATAGCAGGGAGTTATGAGTGCCTGTCAATAACAAAATACCCGATGTCAACCCTTAATTATTCAACTTTGATAAATTTGAGAAAATCTAAAGATAGTCTATTTATAAGGCTACTTGAAACATTAAAGTTAATAGAAAATGAAATTTAAACATTTTCTAGTAAGTACCTAACAAAACCTTTTAGACAGTACTTGTTTGATTTCAAGTTCACTTAAGTACGGCAATATCTATGAGATACATTATAAAGGCATTATATAGAATGCTTGATTAAGTATGAATTAGGAGAAACTCTATTTTATAAGGAAAAAATCTCACAGTATATTATAGGTACATACAATTCTCAATAAATATTTCGAGTGCATTTTCAAAGAGTATTATGCAAAAAACGTGTCATACGTGATGTTTTATAGTGCTATCAGCTGGCCAGTATACTTATATTTTGCCTGGGTTCCTTTTTAGTATTCCGTACCCAAGATAAAACCGGGACCCTATTATTAAGACTCCGCTGTCCAAATATCTGTCTGACTGTCCGTCTGTCACCAGGCTGTATCTCCTGAACCATGAGCTAAACAGGTGATATTTTTTATTACGTGAACGAAAAAGCACATAATTTTCTTATTGCCCGCCTGACTGGGTTTTGATATCCGTTGTGTGGGCGGATGAGTGATGATATCCTTTAAAAAGGATGATTTGGTAAACTGCAACTGGTAAAAATGGCACAGCTACACATACATTAATTTTATTAATGATAAAACAGTTTCGTTGTGTCATCAGTATCAACTCTCATATGCCTTGCATTAAAGCTCTATTTATAACGTGCTACCTCGACCGCAGGATTAGGAATGATGAATTAGCTGTCGGCCATTTTACTTTGAGATAAAAGGGACAGCACCACCGGACCAGAACCAACCGCGACCTCATCAACCTTTCGTCATCTCTATCATGTCCATTACCATGTCTAAACTTGTTATATGATGCGTAAGTGCCACTGACATAAAGACATGGACTTCTACACGCGAACAAATTACGTAGTAAAGTATGGCTCTAAATGACATTTCTATCACGTTCCAGTTTATGCTATGAATGCTAATTTATAATCTCCCTATAGATAATATAATCTAACAAAAAAGAGCTCAGTCTTCTAATTATTAAGTATCAAACTTCACTATTGATATAGTAATAACTTTTTAGTCATTGTTGACACTTGCACTGACAGCGGTTCAAAGAAAACTAATTAAATGTACCGCCCAAGTTGCTCGAGCGGTTGTTTTTTAGAGCCATTTTTTGGGGCTGATTGTGAATCTATGTTTATTATACATCGATGGTAAGTGTGAACTTCTCAGAACTCCTGTAAGTCATTATTAATTTTTGATGTAGGTATGAGTATATTTGAGAAAAATATTTCTACTATTATATGTATAAATAATTTAATTAAAATTTTTCGATAAATTCAGACGTTTACAACGAAATCGACGGAGCAAATGTGTAGGTATACAATAACATGGTTGTTTTTTATAGTTAGGATGGTAACAAATAAATGGGTTTGATTAATTTTTTTCGTTTACTATTGACCCCGAATATACCCTCAGGTTATTGACGCTAACACTTGCAATAAATCTGCCAAAGCTTTGGCTCCCGGCGGATGTTAAAGCTCCAATACAGAAAAATATAAAAGGAAAATTGAAAATCTGACAAAGCAACCCAGTCACCAGTCTACGGGAGATCGGATCCAAAAAAGTACCGGTATTTGGCTAAGGATGGGCATGTAGCCAGTAACCAGCCTCCCGGCTGCCAATAGCCTCGCACGGTTTGGACCTGTAGAGTTGTTTAGAAGGCTATGTTTTTCATACTTAAAAATACCATTAAAAAAAAAAGAAAAAAAATAATTAACGGCAATATTTATATTTTTCGGAATACAGGTAACGATTAAATATCACTATTTAGTAGCAAAATAAAATATATTTGTTTTTGGGTGCACTATTGTATTAGCCGCGATTTGTAGTACCATGTTCCATCAAATAATACAATAACTGTTACGCTTAGCGTCACAACATTTATTGTTTAAGCTATATAAAGATCTCGGCTTGAGCATTTAATTCAACGCTTACATTGACTAAGTAAGGTTTTGTTTGGGACAGATGCGAACGCATTAACATGCTAAGTTGCATCCCGGAACACAGATGGCGACACGGAGCAAGATCCGGCCCTGAGCGCCATCACGTTGAAAATGTTAATTCAGCATTTCATTGCCGCCTGCGTTTATCAGCGACGCGCTTGAATACCTAATTGTGATACTCGTACAGAATACGAGGAAATAGCGATGTATGATTATTGAGGTCAGGTATTGTTTACATTTTCATTTTACGCAATGTTTAAAAATAGCGGTTCTAAAAAGTTACTACACTACCTTTTTCGATGCAAGTACAGTCAACGAGACCAATACATAGGCACATACCTACATTTCAGCCGTATGCAGCCTACTGCTGGACATAGGCTGCTGGCTTGTATCATCTTGGGGGGTAGTTGCCATAGTCGCCACGCTTGGCAGGCGGGTTGGCGACCGCAGTAGCTGTAGATTGGGTTTCGACGGACGCTGCTGCCCGTCCTTAGGATTTTTCGCTTTGTCAACGGCAACGAGAAGAATAGTATAATATTGCTAAAATATTTCCATACGATCATAATGGTATGTATACCGAAATGTATGTGTCATCTTCACGGACATAATGTAAAGGTTAGCTAATTATTTATAGGTCCCTTACTAAGGCCGGGCCGATAACCGATACCAGAGCATACTAATATGTATTATAGTTTCTAAGAAAAGATTTTGAGATACATATTTTTTCCTTTTATTGAATAAAATTAACACACCTACATGTTTGATATGCTTATTACAATTCATATCAATCATATCTAAACACTAATAAAAATGTAATTGTGTTGGTCAATAATAAATACACTAAGTTGTAAATATAATCAATCAATTTATTCCTAACAAGCCGTCTAACAGTTTTCCAAGTTTCAGTACCAACATTCTTATCGATTATTTCGCTTCACCTCCAACCACGAGTATGGGTTGAGCACGTGGAAGGCCTAAGAGCTAGTTTGTATTCATCTCAGTTTCCCAATGTTTGAAATCGTTTGCCGTACGAATGTAAAAGTTATAAAATAGTCGCGTTATTTTGAGTACCAAGGTGAGTAAACAAAGCCATTACAGCCAATGGGCTCAAATTGTAACAAATCAACGAATTTTCCAAATAGTAGGTACCTACTTAGAGCTACAAAGACTTGCTCAGTTGCTTTTCTTTATTATTATATTACTACGTTTGGGATTACGTAATTGAGTTGACTTTTGAAATGGTCACCAGACGAGGCGTTTTGTATAAATGTTACCTACATACTATAAATGCGATTTGGTTCGTTACGCTTCACTGGAACGTTAATATGATGTATTTGTGTGTATATGCCTATTGTTAACGTTGTGAATTTCTAGTAAGTAAATAATATATTTTTGTTTACCGACCAAATGCTCTTCAAATCGCACGAGTAAATATATCGCATTTGTATACATCTCTCTACTACTATAGATATTTAAATCGAAAGAAAAATAGAAAAAATTGACTCGAAGCGGGACTCGAACCCACAACCACTGGATCACTAGCCCAGTGCATTACCAATTGTGCTATCCGAGTACCGCTTAGACTTGTCAAATTTTTCTATCTTATCCTTCGTGGTATACGTCGTCATGGGTGACGTGTAGGCACATCTACCGTCAGCGTAATGAACACTTAACGGCATCGAAGTATCAATTTACATTGAGAATTCATCGATAACAATGTGGTGCCCCATTATTATTTTTTTTATTATGCAGAAACGTCTGCTAGCGAATATCTTCGATATTTCAATCGAAAGAAGATGACGTATATATACCACGAAGGATAAGATAGAAAAAATTGTCGACCCATCGAGGCGGCCCGGGCCCGACCGGCCCGACACTCGAATATTGACATTAACACGAGCGTCGTTCCATCCAGCTATTTGTTGCGAGTGGACACCACGTCGCCTTCCCATCACCGGGCCGAGCAGTCCCATTTTACATAGTTGAAACGGCCGTCGCACTACCGGCCCGTGCCCGGAGCGACTGACTCGGACGGCTTGGTGGTCACGTGATTAATGGCCGATGGAACGTGAGTCAACCTCTTCTGTTGTTTATGGTAAAAAACTAATTCATGCAACATGGACGCCTTACGAACACTATTATTAATATATTAATGGGATGGCCAGATTTTCACTATTAATCCCATTACATTGGCGCAGCATGTTTTTTCTACATGTTTTTGTTGTGGGTAACACTTACGCGATTAAAAAAAAATATTCGAGATAATATTTATATCCACAGCAGATTTTTTTTTATAAATAAGTTAAACATGTGACAGTGATGAGTATTTTCTGAATACCTTTCTTGTTTTATTTAGATTCATTGTTTGTTCTTGATATCGCTTGTAAATTTATAATATCAGGTATAATATAATATCAGGTAAATATTTGCTTGTGTTATATGAACTTATGCATACGCATTAAGCACAAATTTGTCAAATGATTATTTACTAAATATCGCTGATGTTATTTATTAAATTGGCATAGGTCTGAAAAAACGTAGCGAATGGTATCTTTTTCAGAGCTGTTGTTTCAAGAGCACAACCGATCTAAATTGCTTTGGATTAGATCCGCTACGCAAACTACCACAAGGGCTTTCATAAAGCTTGATGAAAACTGAACCTCAAGGAGTGGAAGTAATATCTACTTACAATACAACTAATGTATAGTTCGCTAAGTATATTTCTTCTTGTTAGCATTATTGTTTGTTAAATATTATTCGTTTAAATATATGTTTGAAAATATATATCGCCGTTGTGTGACTCGTCACAGTCTACAGTTCACGGAATATACAACGTAGGTGATCTTGACGCCCTGTGAAACATCTTGACAAAGAATCCTAAACGTACAACAATGGTATTTTCCGTACTCTGAACAATGATTTAGAGTCTTATCATCTTCTACGTACTCTTAATAATACGTATACAGCATTCAGGTTATAAATAGCTATCATTGTGTTCATAAAGTTCATAAAACATACTCGACCGACATACACGGTAAAAATGTACCAATACAAATCTAATAGTGACTGTTTGAAAATAAAAAGATTATATTTAAAATGGCGGCACTCCAGCACCTACTTATATATATATATATATATATATATATATATATACATATTGATTAGTACCGATGTAAACAAAATGTGATTCAATTGAAAGCCATAACCATAACAATCATTACATATCAATTGAAACCAGATTTTCCTTCATCAAAAGCCAATGTAACAATATTCTATAACGGGTCTTTGATTACTATTAGTGAAATAAGCTAATATGATCAGGATCACAGACATTACAATTACTTACTATTCTATTTAAAAGGGGTTCATATATTCCGTACCTATAAATAGTGTCTTTGTGAAAGACACAACCAATATACGTTTATTTATCTAGTTTTTTTTTTCAGTTAATTAAGTAGTGTGTATATTAATTCGATAGGCAATAAGCCCATAGCATTTCATTGCTAGGTAAATAGGTGATAGATTCCTACGGATATCAAGATGTGCTACATTAGGCGCAAGCTTGGGTTTTAAAAGGAGGGACCCTTTATAGGCCTAAACAAAAGAGTACATCAATAAAATTTTATAGCTAAGCTGACCGGCAAGTAAATATATGTGTTTCTAGATGGTAGGTAAGGGTTGTAATTTTGATACAATACGATGTAGGTGGGTATTTACCTACACTTTTCGTTGTAGTAAGTTCAAGTATTGTTCGACAGCCGTGACATTTATTAAAAAATACACAAAATTAGAGCTACACTCTAACTTTCAACGAAAACTAAAATCGGACAGAACACATCGCGTTACGCGTTGCTTTCGCACTTTCATACTTCTTAGAACGTGAAAGCTATTATAAAAAACGATAAATCCGACCATCTTTGACTAGCAGGAGTGTTCCGTCCTAGACAATCCACGAGGCATGTTTAAAACACTTTCGTTGGAGGTCTTAGTAAAGATACATACAAATAAAAAAAGCGACATACCTTTATTATCTAAGACAAAGAGCGCTGACTCAACTAATGCTGTGTGGCTGAGGGCTTACCCCCCATACACTTATAAGCATTCGACAAAAACTGCCGAGAGCGGCAGAATCTTTTGATTTCGATAAGAATTTAAATTGCTTAAATCGACTTAAAAATAGGCCGTGGATCTTTATCTCGTTGAAAGATTTTTGATTTATTAAGCGGAGTAATTTGTAGAATAGCAGCTGGCAGCCTGTCTCTCGAAAAAGAAATTCCATACGAGCTAGAACTGACGTTGTAGCGAGTTTCGGCAAGCGAAAGCCCACTGCAGAGCCCCTATTTCTATAGCTTACAATAATTTCCACAGAATTACCGCTATAAGTTGAGCCTTGATCGCAAGCATTCGTTTCGGGTCTCGAAATCGCAATGAAACTGGTTCACTTTCAAGTAAAATAATTGTTACTCGTCGGGAATAACAAGCCTAGCAATCTGCACGCTAACAGCAGTTCACAAAGTACTGCCTATACTGTTTTGTCTGTGTCCTACTCGCGAACTAATAGAAATTTTATAGCTGCAATTGTATCAACTTATCCGTACGTTATCGGGAAAAATCGATGACGGCAGTATTACGGTGGGATTGCTTGGCGTATTTATTGTGACGTTGTAGGTATCTGTGTGAACGTAAATGACATAGGAATTTCGTTATATTCTTTATTTACTAGATAACTCTTTAAAAACCGATGGTAATAACATGTATAATTACAGTGTTCATTGCATATTCACAACACCTAGTTAACTTAGACGACCAATCTGGCCCAGTGGGTAGTGATCCTGCCTATGAAGTCGATGGTCCTGGGTTCTAATCCCAGACAGGGCATTTAACTGTGTGATGAGTGATATTAGATATTTGTTCCTGAATCATGGATGTTTTCTATGTATTTAGATATTTATATGTATGTACAACACAAGCCTTACTGAGCTTACTTTAGGACTAGGTCGATTTATGTAATATTGTTCCGAAGTGTTTATTATTATTATTTATTTAAGTTAAAGAATTTTTATATACTGGTTTAGTATGTTTATGAATTATGAATAGAGTATCTGACGCGCAATATAAACATTAATATTATCATTTTGAATATTCTCGTACATTTTGAATGGGCACACAGTAATTATCACTAAATATATTTTTATACGTATAAACAAACTGGCCTTATGGTGTACTGATGTAAATAATATTTAAAAAGTATTCATTGTTATAATATTACAACGTCATCTTACACTCAAAAATGGGATCGTTTGGGGGTGGCCTAATTTCACGTGACATCTGCGTGGTCATGGTCGAGGTAATTAAACAGTAAGATTAGCCTTGTATGGAGTGAACACACTTATTCGGGGTCAATAAAAAACAAAAATAATGTTAACAAGTATCTATGGCTTACTCACAACGGAATTTCTAAGAAAAAATATAATAAAAAAATATTGTTTAACAATTAAAGTGAACGATTGAATTAAGGCGTTTTCTATGAATGACTTGATTACCATGAACATACCTTATATGTAAATAAATAGTTTTGGTTAAATATGACTGTATGAAACAAACTTTCTTAATAATAGTATATTACGATGTTCAGCAGCATATAATGTAACTTAGGTGCACCACAACCAAAGAGATATGAAAACATGAAATGGCTCCATGAGCAACATCTAATGTGTCTCATGATCCACCTGGATCTCACTCCAACAGCCTACATGCAGGTAAGTACAAAGTTCTATAATATACATTAATATACAATCGCTGAGTTACCTAGAAATATTAAAGTTTAACATCAACGCCATATTACCATAAATATAGACGATGACAAGTTTCAAATAAGAATGCCTGCAGTTACGAAAGTAGGTAATAACTTGCGCTATGTCGTCAGCAATTTCCAGGAAAAGACCCAAGGTTTCAATACTACAGAAATATAAATTATGCAACAATATTGGGGCGCGTTCGCGGCAAACGTAACTTGCTAACGTAATGTAGTCGCAAATTGAAGAGTTTCTGCCACCAGCCCTCCGTGGCCGATTCAAAATTTTAAATAGGTATTATTTGTTTGCGACTTCATATGTAAAACCTCGGGAAATATGTTTTCTCTTTATATTAGGCAGGGAAGTATCAAGTCTCGTCGCATAGCCGGTATGTGACGCGATTACAGATGTGTAATGAAATGTCATACAAATTTTAAAATCGATTTCACATATATTTCTGATATCATCATGGCATTCAGCCATAAATTAATTAAATAAATTAGCCATTAATTTAATAAATTGTTTTCTTATATTAGTATCATTTGTCTGTCCATATAGTCTACTGTCTAGCTTAACCGTGTGATGCCGGCTGACTAGTTAGAATAGCACCACCCCGCGGATGTCGTAAGAGGCGACAAAGGGAAAAATCCTGACGGGCAGCAGCGTCCGTTGAAAGGTTGAAACCCAATCTACAGCTACTGCGGTCGCCAACCCGCCTGCCAACTATGATACCATCTTGGGGGTAAGTACTTGCCTTGTATAAGTCATATTTGTGGGAGGCCTATGTCCAGCAGTGGACTGCATACGGCTGAAATGTAGCTAGGAATTATTCATAAAAATAATTAAGAGGTTATTCAATTTATAATTTTTCACTTCTCATGCTCTAAAAGTGTGTTATATTATGCTTGCCAAGGCGGACTAAAGTAATACATTTAGCCTCTTGGGAAAATATGTATACATATTTATGATATACAAAACGTTTTAAATTGACCAACCAGAACACTTCATCTTATTATCTTATTATCCACCAATCACGACACATATCGAAGTTAATCGCAACTCTAGATTCTTTTTTGGTGCGAATAGTGTTTAAAAATGTGAAATCATTAAAAAAAACTTTGTATAAAGTATCAACCAATCAGACAATACCACAATATTAAAATCGACCAATGAGGAAACGCAATCAAATTGTCAAAGCATTAGGTGCTTTTTAGTTCCTACTTCAGAAGCATTAAAAAAAGTTTAAATCGTTGGCAAAGCCCCAATTATACGTTGTCTATGGCATTTATTCACGGCGTAGATATATCCTATCTGTATCAAAGCAGTAAAAAAAATACAAAGACTGCCAAATTAAACATTCTGACTCAAAATTCATTGCGGGTGAATAAAATTGTATTTGTTAATTGTTGAAATGTTATTTTATCTTATTTTCTCGCAATCGAAGTGAAAACTAGTATGCATAACTCGGGTCTAAACGCCATAATACCCCTCGAACAATTTTCCCTCACTTCGTTCGGGAAAATAACCATCTCGTGGTACTATGGCCTACTTTAACCCCTTGTCAAACAATCTACTATTCATTGTCATTTGTCAAAATAAAGATCCTTCCTTTGTCGATGCTAAAATTTCGTTCAGAAACGTGCTTTCGCAATGTTTTGTAGTTAAAAGAAATATGTTTTTAATTTTCGATCTTTTATACAATCCTAGTTAGAAATAGAACGAAATAAATAGTAAGTATTAAATGTGTTAGTTATATTTTTGTCTAGTTCAGTAATTGTTTCTCTAGAAATATATTTTACACTTAAAAAAAATCATCATTTAATTTCATGTTGAGTAAAGCACGCATACACACATAGGCGTGAAAAGACGTTGTCGTCCTCAAAAGCGTACCTAACTACGAGTATATTTTTTTCGGCTAGCCACCCCTTACTTTTCGGCATCTGTAGAAATGTACAATTTAGGTTTGGAATATATTATCATAAGGCATATACAGCAAAGTTAGATTCCACTGTGTTTGTTTCTTAGGAGCCTTTTACTCGTTTATACGTAACAGATACCTTACTTATTTGTAAGCGGTCAGTGCAACTTATGGCGAAAACACAATAATGAAATGAATTGCTTGTCTACTGCTATTACTCGTACTTATAGACTGATCAGACAAATATTAAGTACCGAAATAGATATATTGTTATCATTACGGTTTGCCACTCAAAGCCGATATTACTACAATTACGCAGAGTCAGAGTAATAAGTAAGCTAGAAATAGGTAAGCTTTACTAAAAGATATAAACAATATCATTATAGTTAATTACGAATTACATTTTAGGCTAGCAATTGAGGCTTGATATTAATATTTACTCAAATAAGAAATTGTTCGCCAACCTTTGAATGACGAATACCTACGTAATCTATTCGAATAACCCTGTACGATCTGTCATTTCTTTTTATTTTTTATATTACAGGCACTTTTTGTAATAACGCTTTTTATGATTAAGCGACTGAGAATACCCAATTAATGAATTATTATTTTAAATCGAAGTGAAATTATCGCGTTAAGGAGTGCTTAATTCGCAATTAAATACCAGTGCGATATTTAGTCTGGCGGACATGTGCTTTATTGTAAATAGTAAAGAGTGTTCATACCAAAAAAATATAATAACGATGGCATTATTAGGCTGCGTTTCCACCAGAGCTAGGCAAATGAGCGGTGCGAGTTCGTGTATCGACGCTGCGGAATGTTGTAAGGGTATGCACGCACCTCACGGTGTGATTCTAGTTATTGGTTCTTAAGAGACACATCCCTCGCAACACAGCCTGGCACAGCTTTGGTGGAAACGCAGCCTTACGGTGTAAAGGGGTGACTGGGAAACACTGATGTAACTAATATTTAAAAGGTATTCATTGTTATAATATTACAACGTCATCTTACACTCAAAAATGGGATCGTTTGGGGGTGGCCTAATTCCACGTGACATCTGCGTGGTCATGGTCGAGGTAATTAAACAGTAAGATTAGCCTTTTATGGAGTGAACACACTTATCCGGGGTCAATAGAAAACAAAAATAATGTAATTAAATATGGCTGACTCACAACAATAAAACCATGTTGGTTTTTTAAAAGCGCGTGATTGCGAAGCTTTGACCGTAAATTGGTTTGTTTAAATTATTTTCGTTTTCTATTGACCCCGAATATAGGTTCACTTATTTATTGAAGTGTTAAGTGAATGTAATTATTTTGGAGTTTTCCTATTCCTAATTCTATTACCACCAACCGAGTACTATGACCTGTATAGTTACTGAGTCCTCATGTACGATTATTAAATTGAGAACTTGTTGTAACTTGTTGTAACAGTCCTACTCCTTTAACCCGTTTGCCAAATTTATCACGATAACCTACTAGGAGCTTTAACTACACTTAGTTACATAAACAATCTATCATTATTTATCCTCTCACGGGGCGGTTCTAGCTAGGAGCTACCAACCTCACCTTTTGTTACATGTAAGTATTGCTGCAATGTTCTACTACTAGAGCACGTACAAGCACATCAATAAGTTTAAGTTCTTGACGTACTAGCTATTATATTCTCTTTGGCTTAATGCCTGTAACAAGACAAAATATTGTAATAATCAAATTGACACTGACTATCTAATCAAGCCAACATGAAGACTTAAACATGGTTTCCAGACGCACCCCGCGGACCCGTCACTGTCAATCAACAAATATACTATGGCAGACGAATTTGTCATTAAATTAATACTTTTAGACGCTAAATAAAGGCTTGTCTTGGGCAAGCCTTTTAAGACAAGTTATGCGTCAATATTACTTAAACTGAAACATATCCAGAGCTACCAGGAAATAAATATGTATAGGTTATAAATATTTAAGACCTACCTAAAACCAATGGCGGATTTAGGATTTAGGTTTGGGGCCTTGAATCAAATGAGGATAGCCGCATAGGCGGTGGAAAACAGGGAATCCAGATAATTTTTTGGGGGAACTTGAGTGCCTTAGGCCCTTTGTTAAATCTACTACTGCTTAAGACGATAATGCTTATTTATCTGATGCTAATTCCAGTGCCTTTTGTATTTTCCGTATAACGAGAATTTGCCTTTGAACAAAGAATTTAAAAGAGTGGAATTTAATAAATATTCTTACTTTTTTCTTAGAATACATTTGACCTCCAACCAAAGTGACGACTAAAGCCCTAAAGCTCTTAATATGGGTAAAAAAGTCACCGAATGTAGTGAACAGTCAGCAGCAAAAGAAGCGGGCTAGGTGATCAAAATAATAGATTAAATATGACGGTTTTTAACTTTAAATAAAACTTACTGTTTTTAACTTTAAATAAATTGAGTAAGATTCCAACAAACGTATTATTTAAAATTCTGTATCGGTATGTCGACTATACTCCCAAATGCAATTAAGCCCCGTCTTATCTATATATATAAATCTCAAAGTCCTGACTGACTGACTGACTGACTGACTGACTGACTGACTCACTTAAATCAACGCACAGCCCAAACCGCTGGGTCTAAAGTTTCCAAACTCGGCACACAGGTTCCTTGTAAGGTCTAGGGGTGCACTAAGAAAGGATTTTTAAAAATTCACCCTCTAAGGGGGTGAAATGGGGGTCCAAAGTTTGTATGGGGATTTATGATTAGTTACACCAATTAATTTGAAACTTCACAATAGTATTCCTAACGACAAATGAGTAAACACGTGTTTCAGCATAGCAACCCCTAATAGGAGAAAATGGGGTTTAAAAAGTCTGAAAAACGACATGTGTATGTTTCCTATGGTTAATCGGGTCGCTGTTGACAAAAACAACAACGGTTTTAAAATATGTGCACTAAAAAAG
The DNA here is from genome assembly GCA_022674325.2 of Grapholita molesta. Classification (NCBI taxonomy): domain Eukaryota; kingdom Metazoa; phylum Arthropoda; class Insecta; order Lepidoptera; family Tortricidae; genus Grapholita; species Grapholita molesta. Next base: position 10,644,506 of record CP053124.2, on the reverse strand, counting down.
TATTTTTCAAAAAGAGGGTAAGTATATAAAAAAAGAATTACATTTCACACTCTTCACAATAGTACTTAATAAGGAACAAGATGAGTAATTTCAGAGTCATTTGATATGAAATGAGATGAGCGTTTTTTAATCGCTTATGGGGTTGGAATGTAGGTACAGTCATACGCAAATGAAGGTGTCAAAAGTCCGTATTGCCTTTAAATAAAGATGTGCTACACTGCACAAATGTGCAGTCGTTTGTAGACGTTTCATATACTTAATAGGCATAAAAAAATTGGCTAAGTGCGAGTCAGACTCGCGCGCGAAGAGTTCCGTATCATTGGTAAATAAAACAGTTTTTTATGGTAACACTTTTCATAAAATATAGCCGTCAGACAGACAGACAGACCGACGTTTTAAGTCTAAGCAATAAGGTTCCGTTCTTACAATTTGGGTACGGAATCCTAAGAAAGCGAAGTTTTACGGGAAAGTGGTTGCACAATAAGCCCACAGAGTGGTTATGCGAACAGCACGTTCTGTGTCCTAAGAATGACCAAGCTTCCATTATTAATGACTCTTTATTAAAGACATTCGAAGGCGCAGAATACCAATACAACTCTGTGGACTCTGTGGTAAATACGGATGATGCTATACAATATCCAGTGGAATTCCTCAATACACTCAACCCACCGGGACTACCAAGCCATAAACTAAGCCTCAAAGTAGGTGCTCCAGTAATGTTGCTACGAAATCTAAACCCTCCCAAGTTATGCAACGGGTTAATAAAAGCGTTACATAGGAATGTGGTAGAGGCAACTATTATTACTGGTTGTGCTAGAGGTGAATCCATGTATATACCACGCATACCTCTTATACCATCAGATTACCCATTTGAATTTAAAAGGTTGCAGTTCCCGCTTAAAGTCTGTTTCGCAATGACGATTAATAAATCTCAGGGTCAATCGTTGAAAATGGCAGGGATTGATCCAAGAGGGGACTACTTCTCACACGGCCAGTTTTATGTGGCTTGTTCGAGAGTTAGTTCCCCGAGCAGATTGGTCATACTAGCACCTCAAGGGACAACCAAAAATGTAGTGTATAAGGAGGTATTATAGGTACAGGAGCATCAAGCCCACATAGCGGATGAATGTATTGTTATGTTGTGTGTGTGTGTGTATGTTATTTTAACTTGATATGCCTTTTCAAAGTAATTTTGGGATTTTGAAAAATCCTTTCAGTAGTGTGTGTGTGTGTAGCCCATTTATAGATAAAGATATCATAAGCGAAGACCAAAAGTAACTATTCTACGCGGACGAAGTCGCGGGCAGAAGCTAGTACTTTTATATTGCCAATAAGCTTAACAATCATATTGGACAGATAATGTATCCCAAGATCTCTCTCTCGTATTAAGCGTTGACACCATCTGTGGATTTATGAGTCTTATATTTAATAAAATATAATTGTTGAGCAATGCCTCTAATATGATTCAAGGTTAAGGTTATTAATGATTTTTAACTATGAGAAGCATAAATTACCTCACTTAATCTTATTTAGAGTATATTCTTGCTAGTTGGTTGAATTATTTGATGATGCTATGCGATATTTTTGAATTATGTTAAGAGTAGAAGAAGTCGAGAAGAAAAGTTTTTAAGAAAGGAAAAAATAATAATGTTAAAAATCATAGGAGAATGTCTAAAAATAAATATTTAATCAAAGTAAGAACGAAAATTAGAATCTCATTAAAAGTTGTTTCATTGCGTGATTTGTGCTGTCCTTACAACAATTCAAGGAGTTCAGTCGATTCAACCCCACGGCGCGTAACGATTTGAGCGGAGAAGTGCTTTCTATCGTAGATATGGTTATATGATTGCCGGTTGTTTTTTTATATTATTGCAAACTATATGAAATAGGACGTCAATAAGAAGACAAATTTTAAATATTACCACATACAAGTAACTTGATTTTGAGTAAAAATTAACCATATTATATATACGAAATATTTAAAAAGATGAAACTTTTGACGCGAAAATATGCGATCGATATGACTAATGACCTAATGAGAGATCATACCTACGTTGATATACGTAAATATATATTTAGGTTTTTTGCTTGTTAATTAGATATAGGTACACACTCTGACTCTAACATAACCTTCATTTAACACAAATTAATGCCAATCAATACCCAAGAAATACTTTTATTTCCAAATAATTCTGACTTTAGGCGCTATCAGATATTTCGGAGCTGTGGAGGTGGTCACAAATATCTGAACATGCACTTTATCGCCTTGACAATAGAGGTGTTGTTAAGATATTTGTGATCACCTACACAGCTCCGATATATCTGATGGCCACTGTACCTAAGAATAGTTATTTTGGTGAAAATACTAGTTGTAATGGATAAAGTAAGTGTAAGTACTCAAATATAAAAAATATAGTAAGTAACACTAATAACATATTTCCAATATTCGTATACTACTGTATATGTATAATAGTTATTTGTAGGTATCCATATTTGGACTATTGTCAACACACAATGAGCTACTGGAACCGGATTCTCAGAGAGCGCAATACGAATTGCCAATAATTCTACTATTATACTAACTTATTGTATTCCAGAAAATTCTTGTGTCGACTAGAAGTTTTAAGATGCGCTTTAAACATTTGTGATAGTTAGGATTGTAGTGGATTTATTACATATAACATTTCATATAACTAACCTAACCTAAACTACTACTTAAAGGTTTGCGCAGACAATCAAATTGTAAAAACATTCAGTCGCGAGGTCGAGAATAGTTTATTCCCCTAGCTTGAAACGATTGTTAAGCGAAGTTGCGTGATTGTAATCTTGCCTCTAATATTTATATAATATTGCAGTCAATAAATTGATGTCACTGTGTGCCTTATGATACATATAATTACATTATTTTTTTGGGAATTCTTTCGTATATTTCTTTGATTAACTTCAAGATTCTTACGAGAACCCAATAGTTTTAAGCACGCAAATCACGTATTAATCCATACTGCCCTTCATTTTTAGTGCACATTGTATCTACACTCGCCTATTTGTATCACGCCTTGGTTACAAATGTGATAATGCATTTTATTTCAAAATTATGGAATATCATGACTGAAGTACATTTAAAACCTACTCGTATTTGTATTATTGCATTTGAAGATCACAGTTATCATTTATATTATACCCTTCTCTCAGTTGCAGTTAATTATTTACAATCCGGCACCCTTGGATCTGCAAAGACTAACTAATCTCAAATCTGTGTACATCTTCAAATGTACAATCATAAGTACATTTAGGTTGGCAGTAGGAAGGGTTACCCCCTCTGCATTTAGAAATAAGCAACCATGCACTCATCTGCTGTCTGTACGTATTACAAATGCAACTATAATATTAAGTTAACACATTAAACTTAAATTGAAACTGGTTACGGGCGCCAGATGCGTCGCATCCTATACTATTACATTAACGGAACGAACCATGTTTCGTAATATTCCGGTGCTGTTTCCGTGTTTGTCAATACTGTAATAAGTATTATATTATCTTCGGAACAGGGCTATTAATTACAAAAAAAAAACATTACTTATGCCATATTTATTACCTTTATGGTTTTCTGGGACCGGATCTAACAGAATATTGGATTTCCTCATTAGCTAGTCATAACTATTGGAATGCGACATGCGGTGCTGTTAATGGGCCAAGGGCTATGCCCCTTTAAGATAGTTGATTAAACTAAAAAATACTTCTAATCTTATTGTCTAGAAAATAAGGTACTTATTCGAATAAATAATAAAATATAAAAGGTTACTGTGACAATTTTGAGTACCTTTGGATACCAGGCAGAAGCGTCTTATACTAACAAACGTTTGCATCATATTTATGTTTAAAACGGAAAGGTAACATTAGCGGAATGAAGCTGACTCTTTCCCTTTATCTAAAACCCTACTAATGGAACTCGTAGTTAATCTGGTTATGATAGACATAACGTGAGCCGAACTCTGTGAGCTTTTCAAATTGTTTGAATATTGATGCCCGAAATGTACTGTTTACCAAATCAGATATTTGGATCTGTTGTTTGCCGCTGCACAGGCACCCTTGGCTATACAGATATGTACGTATTTGAGCTATCGAGAATACTGCACTGCGGACTAGTTATGAATTCCAAGCTTTATTATAAGCTATACAGTTTTATTGTAGCTCCTAGAAAGAGTGCATGTACTGAAAGATTAATTTGAAATAAATAATTTATGATATTCCACATTACGAGTATTGTTTAATGTATATTATGCCTATAAAGCCGATGGTCCTGTGTTCAAATTCCAGTAAGGGCATTTACTTGTGTGATGAGCAAAGATATATGTTCCCGAGTCATGGGTGTTTTATATATGTATATAAGTATTTGTATATTAACTATATACGAGGGTCATGCCAAAAGAAATTAGATACTCAAAATTTGCAGAGGTTATTCTTTATTACAGTTATCTATTTTTTTGAAGTGTTCACAATGAACACGTATATACTTTTCCATCCGTCTAAACCATTTGCAAAATACTTATAACCACTCTTCTTTAGACACCTCAGAAATTTCATAGTTACACGCAGCCAGGGCATCTTCTTTGTTCTGTAATCGCTTACCTTTTAATTTTTCTTTTATTTTTGGAAATAGGAAAAAATCACAGGGTGCTAGGACAGGGGAATATGGGGGGTGAGGCAGCATAGTGACGTTTTTGGAACTGAAATAGTCGAGTGTTCTGGCAGAAGTGTGCGGGGCAGCGTTGTCGTGGTGCCCGCGAGCAGGTGCTGAGTTCCTGAATTCGGCCGCTTATCACACTAAGCTGACAGTACCCTTGGGGCAGAAACTGTTACATACCATTCTGAATTAACTGTTCTTTGATCTTCGAGCACCACCGTAGCGATACGTCCCGTTTTGCAAAAAAATGAGGCAACCATTTGCTTCGTGCTCGGCGACATTTTGTTGGAGTCTGCTCATCTTCAACGCACGATACTGTGGACTGTTGCTTTGTTTCAGGGTCGTAATTGTATAACCAAATTTCATCACCTCTCAGTATATCATAGACGTCGTTTTTCTTGCCAGCGTCAAATTTAACTATCATAAATTTACACCAATTCACACGACGGCCTTTCTGCAAATCGTTGAGTTTATGTGGCACCCATCTCGAACAACGCTTATGGAGGGACAGTTGATCGTGAATGATGGTTTTCAATGCTGCTGATCCAACCCCCAGTTCACGCTCAAGCTCTACATATATAATACGTCGGTTCGCACGAATATTTTTTTCAACAGCTTGCACATTTTTTGTGTGACTGCGGTTAGCGGGCGTCCTGTCTTCCCCTCATCTTCAAAGCTCTCCCGTCCTCTTTTAAATTCAGCAAACCAATTAAATTCAGTTGCACGTGAACACACAAACTCGCCAAATCTTGTGACTAAAAGTTAAAAACACTCTCGAGGCTTTAAACTTTTTTTTAGTCATAATACATCGTAGCACGTAAATCACGTCAAGTGAGCTCCATTGTTGCGGCAAATTCCCGCCAAATTTAATCAGAAAAAATATTTTAAAAAAAGTACTAAGATTTTTCGAGTGTTCCATTTTTGAAATTATAAGTAAATAATTAGCGGTAACAATGGTGTATAACTTGCCACTATCAATCAAATGACCAGAGAGTATCTAATTTCTTTTGGCATGACCCTCGTACATGGTTGACTGAGTACCCACAAAACAAGCCTTTTTGAGCTTACCACCTCAATCAATTTATTTATTTATTTGTACATATATCAACAAAAACTATTAACAGTAATAGTTAGTTCGCAAAGTACTTACCAAAAGTGGCTTATAAAGTTTAGACACTCAACCTTTTTTTAAACATAACAGCTATCTAAATCAACGAAATATTTCTCGTCGGTACATTGCTAGTTGACGAATTGTCAAAAAAATACAGCCGTCTGTCTACACTATGGAGTATTTTTTCGATGTACAGTCAGCGTCAGAGATATGTGACCCTCCCTGCATACAACCAATCTATGTAGGGGGGGTCACATATCTCTGACGCTGACTGTACATTGATGTACATTTTAATGAAATACCCTTCTAAACATATAATTACATTGTTTTCCTTGCAATCGAAATGAAAAGCAGAGTGTATAACCTAAAAATAGATACTTATCTATTTTTATCCTCGAATTTAGGTCCTTGCTGAGCTCGGACCAATAAAATGCCTCGGATATAAAATAAATCACGTTATGCCCTTGTTGTACAATCTACTATTCCTTTAACACGAATTTTTACGATCCATAGAAATTATAGGTTTAAATTTTGGGAACCAAGAAAGGGACTGTACATAATACATTAAGGCAAATAATCCGGTAAAAGGAAACTCATTTTCTCGCTAAGGGCAGTTTTACCAGTATCCGGCTGTACACTTTGATGGTCAAGAGGCACCAGTTTGTATTACCTTGTTATATATAGGCCTACCATATACATAGCGTTATCTCTATACATTTCATAATAATGGGAGGGTCGAGTACAGACTTTGATGTGTAAAAGTTAAAAAACCACCAGAGGCATTAAGGTCACAATCAGTGTGGAGCCGTATATTGAGCATACAATGCTTTACATACAACCACACATTTAGGTTTGCTACGTAGATTTTAGGGTTCCGTATTTCACAAACTACCATTTGTATCTGTCAGTTTCTTCATCCTTCAAAGTCTTAGTTCCGAGATCTACAGAATACTCGTACACTTATTTATACTACAGGAACTACTCAATACTAAACAAAAACTAAGAAACCGCCATGCGAATAAAATCCAACGCTAAAAGTGATAGAATAATAACTTCACGTTGGGGTATTCTTTTTATAGTTACTTTAGCAGTAATTATTTACTTTATTTTAATTTTACTTAATATGATTTATTTTAATTTTTGTTATTAGGTCTTAATACTACTTTTGTATATGTTGGTTAGTTTTATTGTAAAATATTTATAAAAATAAGTCCCGTTTAATTTGTAAACTTCACGATTACACTTATAACGTCTAGGTAAGATTAAAAAAAAAAGGTAAGATTTTGATTAAGCAAGTCAGATAATCTGTAACGCCAAGCTATTGACATTCAAAGCAAGTTGTACAATGATGTTAGCAAAGCGTTATTGGTTTATCTGAATAAGTATGTCACATGTTTTAAACAATAGATCGCTAGTAAGTGTATACCTTCCCCAAGTACATATCTACATGACAATGCGGTACGAGGAAACTACATTTAACGGATATTACCTGTTTAGTAGGTAGCAATGCAGACGTGCCACAAAACTATTATCTGTAGTCGAGGTATCGTAATGATATACGTAATGGTAAGTTAATGACTCTAGTTACGAAAGCACCGACTTATTCCCCGTTTTTAACGCTGGTAGAATTAGTCACCAAAAATGTGACTGTTCCATACAGCGTTATCTCTTCTTTTATCCCAAAGGGAGTAGCGAGAAAAAATAGTCGACAGCAGATTTAAATACAGCTGTTTACAAAAGCATGCGTATCACATTGATCTCTCCAATTTGGTTTCATAAAAAAATCTCTTGGTCGTGTCACTAGAATAGTATTCTTTATGTGGCTACGGCGAATCCACACGTGTTACTTTGGAACGCCATAATTTCCTTTTCATTATCAAACAGTATTAGAATAAATATTAACAACCTAGATAAATGTGTGAATATAGGAGCTTCATTGAATTATTAAACCTGCGTCCAATGATAAGTAAACATCTTAACATTCATGATATACTTTGACCAGGAATGCAATTTACTTACTTTACTGGGAATCAAATAGCTGACCTCGTGATGGTTTGCTTTACGTACTTATAATGAAGTTGCTTAATAACGCATTCTGTTGTTTTATACTTTAATCGCTTTTATTTCAAAGTTTTTGTTACTTTGTATAGAAAATATTTCATTAAAACTGTCATTAATAGGCAAAGGAACATAAAACAACGAGGATTATATTACATAAATACCAGATATTTATAAGTGTTTTAAAAAGAGCAGTAACAATACTAATGTGGAAAATTTTATAACAGATAATTTATATTTATTTATAGTTTTCTAATTAAAATTAGCATACCAGTTTCTTTTTCCTGTATTCCCGGATAATTCTCAACTCGTCATCGCTGTCACTTGACTCGCTGGAGTCGTATCTCCCGTCACTATAAGTCATGACGTCGCAAAAAAATGTTCAATTCGTCTTAATTATTTTTTCATCAAACACAAAAAGCAATAAAGTTTACGAGGTTAAAATCACAGGCACAATCCACGGAATAGACAAAACAAAAACGAATAATTAAATTTAGGTGCTCGCACGATAACCTCGCATGCACAATATCAAATGATCGGAAAGTGAATATAAAAATGTCATCAGTGATATTTCAAACTATTAGTAAAGTGCCTTCATTAATTGGAGATGATTTGAACCTCGTTAACTAAATGAAAGATATTTGGAGTTGTAATAATTTGTTGTAACGATGTCCGTAAATCCGGTAATGTTACTCACCTGAGAACTTGTTAAACTATCTTAAATTATGCTAAAATTTAAAAAGCCTTAAATGCAACGGTTCCAGAAGAGCCCGTGCTTAAAAAAACCAGGTCCTATTTATGTGACTGAACGTATTTTTTTATTTAAGATTAAGTAACAACTGTTATTATATACGCTTACCTTGGGAGCAATGAAACTGGGCCACGATTACCTATGCAAGTGAGCGAGTTTCACAAAATTGCAATTTTGTAACAGCTGTAAGAGTTCTTAGCATGAAAATGTTCATAACATTTGTGAAGTTGATTTTTCCTTCCATAAAATGATACTTCTTTCTGGAACAATGAGTACGTAACGACCGGTGGGATGAAACTAGTAGATACCCCAAGGCGATTACTCCATCAAATATTGCCTTATAGTGGAATACATTTGGTTCTATCTTGTAATTCAGCGAGCCCTGCTGAATTCATATTTTATTATCTCATTAATCCTATTGGGTCAAGGGTGATGGCCTGATGGCTGAACTAATAAATCGAATGTCAATCAGATGGGTATAGGTTAGGACGAATAAATCAGCGAAAACAGTAACATGAAAAAACAATAAATATCGATGTAATCTTATCTGTACGTGTATAAAGAAATTTTAGATCAATGACAATAACAGTTACCTATATTCCAAACCTTTATTTTTGGCAGGGTTAAATGACTACTAGTAGAAACTGGAATTATGCAGGTATATCAATTATTTTCTAAAAGGGTGCAATTTGCTAACATTTTAAACTTCTTTGACTAGAATAGCACCACCCATCTCCTCCCGCGGGTGTCAATGGAAAAAATCCTACGGACGGGCAACAGCGTCCGTCGAAACCCAATATACAGCAACTGCGGTCGCCAACTCGCCTGCCAAGCGTGGCGACTATGGCAAATACCCCCAGGGTGATACAAGTCATATTTGTGGGAGGCCTATGTCCAGCAGTGGACTGCATACGGCTGAAATGTAATGTACCTATGTATGATGTTAAACTTCTTAATGCCTACTAACTTACTTTTTGCAGAAATCGCGAAGCGTCTGGTTTAAGTAAGGGCCCGTGCACACTAGCGGCGGCCACGCAACGTTTTCCTGGTTATTCCATAATAACCGGCACGATAGCGTGCTATTTTATATGTGAACGCCGAGAAAACGCGGACAGAAACGCTAGAGTGCACGCTGTAACTGGTGCCCGAAGAGCTGGTGGCTTCCTCGCACAATGTTTAGCATAGTGATACTTCGAAGATATGCCGCCGGCAGCGGTACAATGGTAAAATGCCTCAAGGGATTTTTGAGATTTAAGGTGGAGTACAGTTGTACAGTTATTGTGATGATTAGTTTAGCTTCTATATAATTTGAAAATAAAGTAAAATAAAAGTAGTAAAAACTTAAAACCAGTCACTGTGGGTCACTTTGGGGAAGTCTATGTCCAGCAGTGGACGTCCTTCGGCTGATATGATGATCGATGACGCAAAAATTGCGAGTTAGGTCTTAAAATACTCTTTAATAGTTTAATATCTTAATTTTATTGAATAACATGTCTACGGACAATACATTACCAATTACTCGTAATAGTGAAAACAATAATTAGTAACCAATTTTAAAAAGCTCTTTGTTATATATTTCATAACAATTGCACATTTTTTTGTATAGGCATTTACCGATTTAGCAATTTGATGGTCTGCAGATTACAGTAAAGTTTTTCTCTTTTACTCCCGTTCAAAAATACAGGGACTCAATTTAGCTGTTGTCATCCTCTTAATCTCCTTTAATGACGCAACTTTAAAGGGTCACGTTACGGTTCTCTTTAGTACATGTAGGTAGGTACAATGGCCATCAATTATATCAGTGCGGCCAAGGTACTCAAAATTATCTGAGCGTGCACTATATCGCCTTGGCAATAGAGGCATTGTTCAGATATTTGTGAACACATTGGCCGCTCCGATATACTCGTATCTGATGGCTACTGTACCGGGTCAATGTTTTAGGTAAGACGGATCCATTGCTTCGTGAGCCCGGGAAAAACTTGAACTGCGGGAAAGTTAGTTAGGCAAGCGGCTCAGCTTGTACAGTCAGCAGCAGAAGTGGCTAAGCGTTTGAGGTGTTCAAAATGAGGTCAACATATCTCTATTGTCAAGAGAATAAGAGCGCGTGTAGGTCATTTTGAACACTTCAAACGCTTAGCCACTTTTGCTGCTGACTGTACACAGCAACACTCTTAGCTTTACATTGGTGGACTTTATGCCTTATATAATAAGGTCCACCAAAGTACAGCTAAGAGTGTTGCTGTGTGTAAAGTTAGCAGTAAAAGTTACTAATTAGGCGAGGTGTTCAAAATGAGCTTGACCCGACTTAATTTTTAAAAGAATAAACTAAAGACCAAGACCGCTTAGCAACTTCTGCTGCTTGTACTTATACCTAATATTAAATTTTAAACACAATTTATCAAGCAATGATTTATGTATGTAAGTAGTGTTTACTATCAGTGTAGAAGTTAAACTGTTATTATGACTACAATGACGCATTTACGTAATGTGTGGACTGTGACCATAATCTACCACAATGGTTCAAATAAAATGACAGTTGTCATATGAAACAAATAAATTGCTGGGTAATTTAGAATATAAATCTACAAACAGATCTACTGTACATTACTAAGTAAAGATAGGTTGTGAATAAAACATTACGAGTTATGACTTCAGTCATAACTCACGCCTGCGAATCGCGCTACTGAATTTTTATCACCGTAACAATATTCCGTAATAATGTTCATTTTCAAAAGTACGTTTCTTTGTTGCTCGTTTAATGCGATGATAGTTTACTCAGTGCGCAGGAGTCGGTCGTAAACGCAAGCCGTAACAACATCGTAGCACAACGATAACAACATCATACACTTTTTCACATGGAGCTCGTTATGAACATTCTGTGAAATTTACTACCTGCTGAGCACAAACGGAGCCAACTAATATAATGCATTATATTAGGCATTAAACTCTGAAGTATCTACTTCATTAATCTATATGTATAAACGTGAAAGTCCTGACTAACTAACTGATCAACGCACAGCCCAAACCCCTTAACCTAAATAGCTGATTTTTTCACAATAGGTACACTACGTAACCCGTTAAATGCGAGAACGCTACAAGTCAATCAAGGCAATTCCACACTGGTTTCCTCGAAACGAATACATCTACAAATATAATAGCCAGGCAACCAGGGCATTTGGAACATTTATGCAGGGTCCGGGAATCTGTCGGCCTTAGTTTATTAGTTTTTGTATATATCTATAGTCCTCGTTTCCTTAAACCGAAAACACTACCCAACGTATTATATGTTTTTTAGTAATGATAAAGTTGATGGAGAGATCAAAACAAACTTTTAGGTACGTAGAAACCTTCCGTTGCCATGACACATTAAAAAAAGTTCAATAATTGTACCTTAAATAAAATAACTCGCCTTCCAATGTGTTCCCCATCGTAGGTCCAAAGAATAAACAAATTTAATATATCACATAAGTAATGTATTATTGCATATTTTGAATAAAATCGCCAAGTGTTTCCAATCTTTATGTACATAAGGAAGGAAAGATTGGACAAGGGTAAAACCCCATAATTTGACCATGGCTGGCATGGCCATTTGGCATGGTGACATATAGATTTTGCATCATCTCGAGACATGGTGCATCTGCACAGTCATCAAAAAGGATTTTTAATGTTGGTAATTTACAAGAAAACGAGTGAAATACGTCGCAAACATTAATCTTATCGTCGCTATTTGGCAAATTAACGTAGTTGGCAAACATAGGCGGCAGAATAAATGGCGCGGGCTACACTGTTTACGCTTGCGGATTGATGCTATTTGTAATTGAGTAATTAATTTGTGATGGCATAATAAACCCCAGAATACACATCGCTAAATAACATTGTACCTATAATATATAAGCCACGATTCTGTCAATTCATCATTCAAATTCATCAAATTGGTAAATCCCGAGCTAATTATTGTTGTTGTGAGTAAAAGTACCTAAATGTGGTTATTGTCCAATGTCGGCATTATTACGCTAGCGATGTTACATCCCTAATATTTGTGATGCGATCCAGTAGGTATTAATTCTATTGGCAATATTTGTAGGCAGTATTTGTAGGTACTTTGTACTAAGTAAATCCCGGTAATTAAATATTACTTGCTCTTTTAGTAAATCGCTGCACCAAACATATTAATTATAACTCCAGTGATCCTAATCCAAATATTAATCCTATCACTATTAAAAATTTAATCAAAATTATCCATAATAATAATTTAATAATCCTATCCGATCGATTCGAATTCCTTTAGGGCAAATTTAGGGCTGGTTGAACTAACAGCTGATAATTATTGGATTATGTACGTTCGTGAATGTTATATTATTTTACAGTTTAATGAAATTACAACAGCTTTACGTTAACTGTTCAGTCAGATGTTGTCAACGCCACACGCCATAATAAAATACGTTAGCAAGTATTTGTATATCAAGCCCTTTGTTCTGGAAATGTTCTTTTCCGATTCTCCAGCGTTGGCAAATGGCAAGTTTGTGATTACTCAAAGTAAAGTAATGCCATGTCACAGAGTAGGTATTAATTTCTATATTTTTCTCTAGTCTGCCTAAACTGACTGATATTTAAATATATTCTGCTATAAACGTCTTGAGTATTTTACGTAAAATTATCTTATTTGCTGTTGGGGCGAAACAAAACGAGTGCAATATTTTGTGTTTCAATGTTTGCTTATGACCGTCCGTGAGCTGATATTGGTTTACAAAAATTTTGTTGCTATAGTGCATTATGCATTTCCTCTGGCATAGGAAGCCATTAGAGGGAGATATGGAGGCTGAGGGATACTCCTGTCACCACGTTTTTTTAAACGAAAGGGAGAATGAGAATAGCAACAAAAACCCACTTCAGTACTTCACCCTGCAGTCAGTCTGCGAAGATGCTTCGGGGTGGGGAAGATTCAACCCCTGCGTCTTTTGGCAGCATCGCCTCTTCTTATACCAGGGTGCAAACCAAACGTGAGTGAAACACCCTGGCCTTAACTGCTACACTGAGGTGTTTAAATATATCAATATTAATATTATTTTTGAATCACACTTTGAGGTCAGAATAGTTTTTACTAGAAACTATGACATAATATAGGCGTATTCAGCGTTCGCGGATGACGCCCTGACCAACTAGATCACTCGATCCACGGAAGCAACCGTCGAAATGTTTGAAGTATATATGCAACCTCTTTGCTCTCTTAGGCAAAGCAGTACTTAACAAGTATTGCGAGAGAAATGGTGCTACTTCCGATCCCGGTTGGTCCGGACACTTTTTCTTCAGAATACCTGTCTATCTATATAACTTATAATCAAAATAGTTTTGCTGAGGTTTTGCGTGAGAGCCATCAATCTATTTTCTCTATCTTTACTGAAATAAAAACATTGTTGAGTGTACGTGTGATTTGAATATGCATGTGGGCGCTATAGAAGAGCATTTCTTTTTGAACGAGATAACTAAATAAAGCGCTCAAATATGTGAATGTTTGAATTTTGAATACTGCGGTTGTGATGAAGCATAAGGTTCCGTTCTTAGTTTTACATCATTATTGTTTCTTCATGTCGAGTTATTTTGTTATCTGTGCCTACAAATGCTGTCACCATAGATCTGATTAATGTTTGAATCGTCAAGTATACTTGTCGTTGGAAACAAGGTTTATATTATAAACCAATCGCTTTGCGAATAAAATGGCTGAACACTAAGTAACATGTTTTTATTGAGCAAAATTTTCAATACATCCTATTCGCGATTTAAAACATTATGAAGACATGTAAAAAGAGCGCTGGTAGCCTAACGGTAAAAGCGTGAAACTTGCAATCCGGAGGTCGCAGGTTCAAACCCCGGCTCATACCAATGACTTTTTCGGAACTTATGTGCGAAATATAATTTTTATATTTATTTATTATTCCTTCCAATAAGGCCTAGTTTTCCCTCTGGGTTGGAAGGTCAATATTATATAACATACCTATATATGTACACTAAGCAAAACTTTTAAAAACTAATCACTACTTTCATTTTATTAAATAACGGGAATATGATTATTAAAATTTATGTGGCCATTTATCATAAATATGGAAAAGAAATATACATTATCCATTATAAAATAAAAACTTTTTATACCTATATGTTAGAGGCCTAAATATATAATTAGAGCTAACGTAGTCACAGCTTCTACTCAACTGTACAGGGATTATTCAAATTATTTTTTGCAATGTCATTATATCTTGATAAACCATCTAATAGGAATAGGACCAGAAAACACCTCCTTAAAGAATATTATATAAATAACCTACAAATGGAGCAAGAACATCGAAATTCAATAATGTCAGATATCTGGAAGCGCAAAGCAAATATTCGTTCAGGGTTCAGGGCAAGGATCGAGTGAACAAATTCCAATTAATCTATTAATACACATTCCATATCTACATTAAATTGATACTGCATTCGATTTTTTTTTGGTAAGCAATAAATGTAATAAATGATTGCATATTTAATAAATAAAACAAATCAAGTATGAATATTTTTTTTTATGATATAGGCGGCAAACGAGCAGACGGATTGCCTGGTGTTAAGCAATTACCGTCGCCCATGGGCACTCGCAACACCAAGGGAGTCACGAGGGCGTTGCCGACCTATAAGTGGGTTGGAGCTCTGGGAACCTTACTCACCATCAGGAACACAGCACTACATACCTGAAAGGTAGCAGTGCTATTATGGCTGTGGTCTTCTGTAAGGAGGAGGTACTTCCCCAGTTGGGCCACCGCAGATTCAAGCGTGATGGTCATCGCTGTGCCCTACCTCTCATTGTTGGACGTAGTTTAAGGACATACCCGGGTCGATACTAGATTTAGTGTTTAACATGAAGATAGTATACGCGAGTTTCTTTTCATGATCATAGTCTTCAATTTTATTTGTAGCCTTTGTAGGCCCTAATAAATGTGAATGAAAACTAAGATTTACATTGAACTAAATGTTCGAAACTTACTGGAAGTTTGTTAACAAGAATTCATCATTAAGGGAACCTTGAGGCTGCTATTATTAAACTTAATTAGGTGTTCGTAGCCGTTTACATTCAAGTCTTTGTTTTCTCGAGTTCAATTTAATTAGATACTTCTGTTCGGCAAATAGAATCAGTTCTAAGGTTTCTGAATATTAAGATGTCAATTGAATAAAAAAATAGCTTTTCTTCTTCTTCTTCATTTTATGTTCTTGGAAGTTCTTGTTATGGCAAGTATTACATCTCGGGCGTGGAGTATACTTTTTGTCGAGTTCGCTGATAGTTTCTCTAGTAATATTTTATGAAGTAAAGGTTTTTTTTAATTTAATTATTTCATGGAATGATTGAGAAAAACACTATATATATATGTTTATACACATTGGCATTTACATACATTGGCGAGAAAACAGGTTGTTGGCTTCATAAGAATAAAAAGTGGCCTTACTTCGGCCTATATTCCATTCGGCCGGCAATCCCTTACTTTCGGGCCTCTGTAGTAATGTACTATTGATAGTCTGGTTTTTAGACCGCAAAATTTGGTATCGATTGCTACTCTGGTCACAAAAAACGTTGTTGATCGATGAACGTATAGTGTGGTTTTAAGAGTCTGGGATAGAAGTTACAATACAAGACGAACAGAGGTGTGTAAGGTGTTGTAATAACCACATTACTTTCTTATGTCGAACCCGTTTTTTTGAAAACAAACTGTTACATTTTATTTAAAATCGTCACAATTGTTGACGCATTCGGGGCACAGGTGATTATAATTTGTTTTGAACTCTTGTAGCCAGCAATTAGCACTACCATTGCTTCTGCTAATTACATGTTGTTTATACAGATATTTGCATGTTGTATGCTGTACTAACAATGTACATATCGCCAGGCTATAATTTAAGATGTTACGATGTTATAGTGTAATGGAGTTTTTGCTATTATTTTTTATTCTTATAAATATACAAAACAAACACTTAGTCTTATTGACTATAGTTATACTATTAATTGTTTTTTGTTCGTTCGTATAAACATAAAAACATGATAAATGTCTAACACTTACTGAGGAGGTGTATAACAATTAATTTTGACGCAGATTGTAATTTCAATTCTGAATGCTTTTCGTTGTCTATTTGCACACATTTAAACTATATGTATAACTAGCTTTTCTTCGCCACTTCCAAGAGCCATGCCCGTCTATAAAGTCTATGTCTTTTCTCGTAGTTCAAACTCTCTCCATACCAAATGTCATGCCAATTGGTTCAGCGGTTAGACCGTCAAGAGGTAACAGACAGTGAGAGTTACTTTCGCATTTATAATATTAGTTAGTATTGGTACGGATGGATAATATTAACAAGCTAAAACAACCAACCACCCTGGAATGGATCTCTATATCCTGGTCATAATTTGTAGTTATTTTATTTGTATCTACAACATATTATATGTAGACTATATGTAGGTATACTTAAACAATTTTTCCATCTTCAACTATAAGCGCAAATTTTTAGCTTTTATACCTGTTATACTCGAATAATTTATGAACACCATTAAAACAAAACAAGGCAACGTTGCTGCTGCTCGATGAACCTATATTAAATTTAAGTTAAAAAAAATATTTATTTAAAGTAACATAGCCTAGTGGCGTAAGTCAGTGAGTTAGCTTTTATTTTAAATCCAAGGCTTATTAACGAGATTACTACATGAAACAAAGCTTATTGTTTGTAATGGGCTATTTAGTTTTTGCGATTTTAATATTTTATTAGCCACTAAGGACCCTATTATCTCCAACTTCGTAAAATGCGCTCTCTTTTTGGTAAAATAATCATAAAAAGTCTGTTTTAGCTTTGGTACGGCATTGAAATGCGTGTTACATCATCGGACATTGTAGATAAGTTGGTATTATATACTATATCACTCATACGCTGACTGTAAGACATACACTTTGGCAGAGTTTAGTGTAGATACGAGTACTTGTATACCTATATTTAATGAATCGATCGCGACCGGCCGTCACGCATGAACGGGCGACACCAAACCCACGAACGCTGCGTAGTGTACGTCCATTATTCTGATATACATGTATCAGTGTCACAGCATCAATAAATCCAGCCAACCGATAAATTCAAGATTTGGTAAGCGGCCTGTTAAGGCGTTGATCACATATCAAATATCTTTGTAAATATCTATTCTTCGCGTACGTTATAAATAATTAATTTGAGTAAATTATTAAAGCAGGCGTGATGTCGGCTGACTAGAATAGCACCACCACATCTCCCGCGGGTAATGTAAGAGGCGACAAAGGGAAAAAATTTACGGACGGGCAGCAGCGTCCCTCGAAACCCAATCTACAGCTACTGCGATCGCCAAAGCCTGCCATGCGTGGTGGCTATGGCAACTACCCCCAAGATGATTCAAGTCATATTTGTGGGAGGCCCATGTCCAGCAGTGGCATGCATACGGCTGAAATGTACACAAATTGACTTTTACCTACAGTAAGCTATACAAGGCTCATGTTGTAAGACTAACCGAACCTGGGGCCTCCTGATTTACGGGTAGGCGAGCTACTAACTAGTTTAATAGGTACAAGGCATGTGTCCGATAACAACATCTAAAGAGATATTGTTTTTCTATGACATTTGTTGATTACAAGCTAGAGTATTAGTGCTACCCGTTATGTCTTATACATAATACCAACCAACCAAAACAACCATCAATATAACTAAACTCGACAAATGTTTCTTCTTAACATCCTCAGGAGATTCTGTAGATGTTGTGAATGATGTAGATATAGTGTCGACGATAACAGCAGTACAGCAAAGAAATATTATTTTTGTTTATAATATTTATGGCTCATTAGTTTCGGGAAAACCACAATTCTCTAAATACGTTAGGAAACGTACCAGTGGTCGAAATGCGAATGGCCAATGGATGACACCCTTCTATTCTGTTATCTCTATTGAATAAGACTTAACACTGAAAGTGCCATCCATTGGAACGCTGTCAGGCACCCGTACGTTTACCTTATCTGTAACCCGATTACGATACTAAATTTATGATTAGAAGTAAGAGGCAAAACCGCATGCAGGTATATTTTCATAATATCGACTGGTTTTTTTCAATGCAAATCTCTTAGAAACTTGTCTCAAGATGTTGTAACACGGTGCATCCATAAGTATGAAAACTTTACCCAACCACAGGAATATAAAATGTTCTAAATTTATAGAGATTAATCAATTTTAAATATATAGTTTGTTGGATTCTTATCTAAGTATCATTACGTACCATAATTCTAGTAAGCAAAAGAGTAATACTTAATATATTAGGTTAAAAAACAACTGGTGTCTAGTAAATTAATAGGCTGCTATTTTAGTAGTTCGAGTAATAGCGTAATAGCAAATATCTCTATAAAATAAAATCAATTCACAAATAAACGAAATAAAAAATAATAAGAGAAATTTAAAAAACGTCGTTAAAATTGGGCCCCTTTGGCATGGTGCCGAATATGCTGGCAGCATTCCCCCGCTGTATCGCGATACTGATTCGTTGCGCGAGAAAGCTGCCAGCTCTGCGGTCACCAGTGGAGTCGACGAGCCTTTTAGAAAGGTATTTGAACATGATATGGGCGCTGGGACCCCACGGGCCTAGGGTTTCGACTCCGAATGGCATAAAAATGTATTCGGAGCCGAGACCCGGTATTTGTGGTGCTTAAGCTTTTCGGCCGCTTTAGCCGCCGCACCAGCTTCTCCAATGGTTCCAGTGAGGTGAGAAGGGGCCAGAGTGTCTGTGCAGGTGGCGTCCCATACCAGCACCCTTCCCAACCTCCACGGAACCAGTGACATGCCGTCCGGTCTCTTGCCATCGTCCCTCGCAACGCCAGTTGGCTCGAGTTGAGCTGGCACATTGTCTGTTGCAAGAGACCGGCGGATTATGTCATTTAGTGCGGCGTGTCTAGAATAGCGGCCAGCACTTTTTTGGCATGATAGCCCGTGGTGTCAAATAATAATAATAAATAATTAATTTTACAATTATACCTTATTAATTATGCTGATAAAAGTTCACAAAAGTATAGGTCTATAACTTGATCCGAGTCGATAAATTAGTTACGCGATCATCATCTAATGAACAGTAACCGTTAGCTTATAGTATAATATATGGTTTACAAATGTAACCTTTACTCAATTTACCTACTTAATTTATCTTATGATCTACTTAATTTAAAAACTTAATCACGTTTCAAAATTGCTTTTAAGGGTTTTTTAATCATTATGATTTCTTACCAGTCTTTCAGCAGTGAGTGAGCTATTATAATAAATAATAATAATAAATATTTCGGGACAATCTCACACAAATGGACCTAGTCCTACGGTAAGCTCAGTAAGGCTTGTGTTGTAGGTACAAGATGACGATATACCTATATAATAGATAGATACATATAAATACTTAAATACATAGAAAACATCCATGACCCAGGAACAAATATCTGTGCTCATCACACAAATAAATGCCCTGACTGGGAATTGAACCCAGGACCATCGACTTCATAGGCAGGGTCACTACCCACAAGGCCAAACCGGTCCTCAAACACATTATATTTTGTTGTTTTAATTATGGAACAAGAGTAATTTTATCATTAGTCTGTATAATTTGATATAGGTACCTAAATATTTATTAATATGACGCTGGACCTTTTAATATTCGTAAAATTAAATTCGATTCTGGATCTGAAAGGCTATTTGTTAAATCAGTTTGCTGATAATTAATTCATAATGGAACCATATTGTTGAAAATATGTTTTGTTGGATATTTTCAGCATCTATTAGTTAATAGGTACATTATAAGGGTTCATTAATTCTAGATTTCAAAGAATAGACGAAACATACATAATTAGTGATTTAATATTATATTGTGAATGTATTTATATAGAATTAGGGTCTGTTTAGGGCCACTTAATATATAAATAATTAATCACTTTCTCATTCTAATGTTTGTACTTACCCAACAAAGAACGTACCAATACAATATTATCTTTTTAGATGTACGAGTATCTAGATTATTTAAATGTTAAATATCTGCTTTGATTTATGATATTTGTGTTAACCTACCTAGTCTACTTTGATCCTCGCGCTACTTCTTCTTAGATTATTGTAATAAACGTTACGATAAAATAGGCAATTAGTAAATGAAACATTTGTCCTGTCCCATTTTCTTGGATGGTTTCAAGACACTTAAGGGGCCATAATTGCACTTGCCGGCAACGGTGGCTAAAATTTTAATGAACAGTGACCGAAGTTGGCGGTTATTTTAGCAGGAGATTACATAGTTTTTAAGTATCTAATATACGTCACATAGTCTTAGAAAAAGATAAAATTTAATAGAGGTATAAATTATAGGTTCTCTAAGCATAAAATATGTAATACAAGGTGAACGTAATCGTAACATACTTTTGGTTGGTGATTACTGTTATGCTGGCCCGCTTGCAGTACTGAAGTATTTACTTATATACTTTTGAGTATAAAAGGTGCAATCTTATTATCATTTAGTAGTCATTTTAAATTTATTTCAATTCTCGTTTTTAAACACAAAACTGTCGTGAGATTGAAACATATTCATTGTATAAAAGCGGGTAACTCACGTCTTGTAACTCTCGGTTTTATTTATTTAATTTAAACTTTATTGCACAAAACATAATATACAAGAAAAGTACAAGTGGCGGACTTAATGCCTAAAGGCATTCTCTACCAGTCAACTGTTGAGATAAATAGAAACAATATAAGGTACAGGCATTTAGCATAAAAAAGAGCAACAAAGAAAAACACTATTGCAAGTATATAATATAATTACATGAATACAATTCAATTAATATTATTTAACAGGTAACGTTGTTTTTTTTTTTCATTTTACAGGAGTTTTCACTTAGGTATTATAAAATTCATATAAATTCATGCACTATTTGAACTGGCCATAACCGGGTGTCTGTGTATAACAAACTATACCTAATTCGGGTCTGCAAGTAAATAAGAAAGATTATAAAAAAATAAACATACAATCATTTCGTCAACACAAATTTATATGCAAAATGATACACCCTACTCTACAATCTACACATTAGACATCTTGATTTTGCATTTTAAATAGCTTGATATCTAGATAATTTCTAAATATACACTTGGGTACTGTAACGTTGGAAAATAATGAAAATTTCTGTCTCGTTATTATTTGACCATATGTATATGGAAAATATTCAACAAACCCTTGTTGAATATTTTCCATATACATATGAGCATGCACCATTTTGTTTTATTGAAACTAATTTCTTGCACTGCCAATAATTTTAATGAAATTAATGACACTCGTAGGTTGTCACTGTTGTCGGTGTCATTATGGCAATTTACTTGATTAATAAAAAAGTGTTGAACATTAAATAATTCAATTCGTATTAACAGTGAAACATTGTATATAATGCATACGATAAACTGCTTGATATGAAACACTTAGGAAAAATCGCTACTACACATAATAATACTAAACATAAGATTGATATTTGCTACTTAGAAAAAAATTAACCTTATCTGTAACCCTTTCAATCTGCAGCGTGAAATACGGCACGTTATTTTTTGACACTTTCCCGAGTCCCGACTGAGGCAAGCGATTTTTCATAAATACATAAATGCAAAATTTATTGTTTTCAAAAACAAAGGAAAGTCTCCATTACACAGAATGTGAAAGGTTTACTGGTAGAGGATGCTTTGTAGCATTAGTCCGATGTTTGTACTTATGTTTTGTGCAATAAAGATTAAATAAATAAATGTGCTCTTTACAGTATTTGAGGCTGTTGCCATCCATGTAGTATCCGATCTTTCCAGTTTTACGCATTTTGCGCTTTTTCAAGTTATAAGCAATAAAAACCAGAAATACTAAAATAAATTTTGCACAAATTGCTTGAAAATTCTACTTAGTCTATTTAGACCAAATATCATTTAGTCGTATTTTTCCTAAGAAAAATTCAAAATTGTATATGGCTAATTAAACATAAAATTTTGCCAACTAATATAAGTTTCAAAACTTGAGTAGTTCGCAAAAAAATGTAGTTGCAGTTTAAGAACCAAATATTATGGTTAAATCTACAGTAATGTAAAAGGATGTACTGAAAGAGTGTCTCGAGAAAAGAGCAGAACCTTTTATCCGAAGCCAGGATGCTTTTGTGTAATAATGGCCTGATTCAACAAGCTACCACTACAAAAAAAAAAAAAGATAATATAGAGTGGTATGTTTTAAAATCCAGTTCATTAGGGTATATAATACGAATCCTCCTAATTAACTTAAATGACTTCCTATTGAACTATTGGGCAATTCAGAAGAAAATGTTAAATAGAGCTAGTACTGCCGTAGATATCCGTCTGTGATTCAGAACACGATGAAGAATAAAGTTCTGATTTTTTAAATAAAAGGGAAGACGTTATATTTTTATTACAAAACCTGCAAGACAAATGTATATATTTTCTTTAAATTAAACTAATGCCACTTACTGTCTAATAAATAAAACATATTTTTTTTTATTGAGTACCAATTGTAAGTGAACTATGCTTTACTATCAGGCGGAGCCAAGCCAGGCGAGAAAAATACTGATAAGGATTAGCTATATGTAAGTTTTGAATTAGAACTAAGCTAATAACCTAATGTGGAGACGATCACTTCCCACAGAAGATAGATTTCGATTCCCGAAATAAACCAAACTATGACACCATTTTCTCGTAAAGGAAATAAACTTTCCTCATGAGAAGGTTTGTTATTTGCCGGAAACTATTTTTTACAAATACGACCATACATACATGCTAGGGGTACAGTCAGCGTCATATAGTTGGTAGCATCCTAAGTACTCAAAAAAATCGGTACACCATAGAATTAGTATGGTGTACCGAACTATTTGAGTACTTTGAATGTTACGAACTATATGACGCTGACTGTACAGTCAGCGTCATATAATTGGTAGCATCCAAAGTATTCAAAAAGTTCGGTACACCATAGAATTAGTATGGTGTACCGAACTATTTGAGTACTTTGAATGCTACGAACTATATGACGCTGATTGTACACTTAGGTATAAGTGGCCATTTTCCTAAGCCGTAGTAACAAAAGATGTGAAAGCACGAACGTTCTAGAAAATCCTAATAACAATACGGAAATAAAATAAAATAAATAAATAAATACATAATATGTATGAATTACCTATGTCTTATGTTCAATCGTAAAAATTGAAAATCGAAATTTTGCTAGATCTACTGAACGACAGCTAATCAATTTCCAAATTTCCATGTTCGCGGTAAGCCCTTAAATTCTGGCGTATCACCGACGTAGTTATAACCAAATTAAGAACACCAAATCGAAGTCGCTTCTGAAAATTTTGAAGATGTAACTTCCATTATAATTTACGCATATAACATGATTACTTTTTATTAGAGTATTATTATTACTGGCATTAATTAAGCCTAGAATATTATTGGAGCTGTCGAATCAATTAATCATGTGCTAGCCTGGAATGACATTTTTGTGTGGACCCCACATTTGTTGCCACTGCTAAACATTTATTTATGCTACCAAATTATCAATATTGATTATAAAAAAATGGGAAGCCTTTCTCTAAAAAATATGAAGTATTTTACTTTTAATGTTTAGTAGTTTTTCTATTAATTATACATTTTTCTAATAATATCTATAAACCTCATTTTTTTAAATGTGTATTTCTTTTGCTGGGCGAAATCGAACCATACATTAACGCACCGTTATACGTTTTACATATTAATCAATTTGATATAACTTTATCCTCTTAATATGGCGTACATATAGTCGCCATCAAATATATTGGAGCAGGCAAGGTATTCAAAAACATCGGAACATGCATTTATC
This sequence comes from Grapholita molesta, assembly GCA_022674325.2. NCBI lineage: Eukaryota > Metazoa > Arthropoda > Insecta > Lepidoptera > Tortricidae > Grapholita > Grapholita molesta. The sequence goes on along the minus strand of CP053124.2, from coordinate 10,619,983 downwards.
GCCCTGATCACCACCTTGGCCGCCCCGTAATATCTGATGGCGAGTGTACATCCTTTTTACTTTTACAAAGCGGCTATGTACACTCGGGCATAAATATTTACCAAATATAATAAAACAATTTTGAATTACTAAAATGCAGGAACATAAAAAAACTCAAATATTTTCTAATATAACCGAATAAATAATATCTTCAATGTTATATTAGTATATATATGTACTACATACGACATATGTACTACTACTATATACATATATATACTAGTTACCAACGCCCCGCCTCTCTCGCGAACCAAAAATACAGCCAGTCCCCGCTCCGCTGTTGCCGCGTTTCTACATATAAGTATATATAAAGATTTTAATATATATAAATATATATATATACCTTTGTTGGATCATTTCACATAAACGTAGAATGAAAAATTGTTAATTTAAATGCCACAAGATACCGTGGGGCTTTCTTTATGTTTCTGGTGCTGTGGTGCTTAGCAATAATTAATTTCTATAATTTGTATTGTAAACTCCCCGTGGGCCTTGTCTTGAAAATAACTTCCGTTAAAACCATTCAGATATCGTAGGTTATTTTAAAATGAGGAAAATACATGATTCATTACGATTTATATACTTACTATATGCGTTTCTACTTTTGTACTTAAGTATGTTCCGGTAAATGTCATTGTATCAAGCAGACATATGTTCTACTTGGCAAAACGTCGTTATATGCTATGTGAACATTTATTTAATTACTTATCGGAGTTAAAAAAATAAATCTGTTTTGTTATGCTTTAAATATTTATTTATTTTTATACAACGAAGGTGGCCAACAAGCATACGGCCCGCCTGATGGTAAGCGGTTACCGTAGCCTATGGACACCTGCAACTCTAGAGGATTCACATGCGCGTTGCCTAACCTAAAAGTTGTTGGAGCTCTAGAAACCTTACTCGACATCAGGAACACAACACTACATACCTGATAGTGCTATTATATGAAACAATGAAGTTTCCAGTATTAGTTGATATTGTTTTCTTAAGTACAGACTTCTCAGGCAATTAAATAAAAAAATAAAATTATTACAAGCTCTTTTTAAGACTTAACTTCGGAATAAATTTCTTTTGAGTGGATTTTGTCTACTTTGTACCTATCGGATACAGCGAAGTTCCTAAGAACTTCGCTGTATCCTACACCGCTGTATTCGTATATATATCTAAATATACAATCAATATTAGTTAAAAAATTTTTTTCTTCGCCGCACCTTTTAGTTGTAAACAAATCAACTCAAATTGAAGTAACTGTTAAAGTAAATTGAAGTAACTTTTAAAGTTAATTCTATTTGAAGGTCAGGACATATGTCTCACATAAATATGACTTGTATCAGTATGGGGGGTTGCCTTAGTCGCCACGCTTTGCAGGCGGGTTGGCGGCCGCAGTAGCTCTAGATTGGTTTTCACTGGATACTGCTGCCCATCTGTCGGTTGTTTCCGATTGTCGTCTCCTACGACACCCGCGGAAGGCGATGGGGCAGTGCTATTCTAGTTAGCAGGTACCCTTACCATGAGTTGTGACATTGACGTTTTCGATACAAAGTATCGAGTTTACTATCTATGCATCTCGTTCGCACTAAAATAGTACAAGCGAGATGCACAGATAGTAAACTCGATACTCGTTATCGAAAACGTCAATGTCACAACTCATGGTAAGGGTACAGGCACCACACGGCAAAACGTTACGTCTACACAAAACGTTAAGGGCTGTCATTTAAGTCTTGTTACAAAATTCACTAAGTTGACATTTTAGTTCCATAATGAAATTAAACTTATGGTTATGTTAAGAAAGGGAGACAAAGGGTAATGCCCTACCTCACCCCATTCAAGCTACACACATACAGTAACATACTGTATTTAGGAGTTTGATCATCATAACAAGCCGATTTGATTGATATCATTAACAAGGAAACGGAGGTACCTAAGCCTATTACGTTAATAATGTTATTTGTCCACTTAAGTAGGAAATTTGGAGATACACATTTAAATATATATTTTACCTACGCATCATCATAATTTCGAAATGGTATTTGCAATATTCGAGGCAGCTAGAAAGAGGCACAGACGGAAAACAATTCTTATTAGGATATTTATATTATAAAGGTTTTATTTATGTTCCGTTAAAACCGGTTGTATTATTTTAGAAGTTATTTATTAAATGGTTTTTCTGTATTTATAACCCTCAACACACATCTGTGATTTTTGTATTGATAGATTAGGTATGCGTATACTTAGTTAGTAACTTTTTGGCAGTAGCAGTACCAGTAGCAGCTTTGTTACTGGTACTGCTACTGCTGCTACTGGTTACTATAAGAGAAACAAATAATATTAGATTTATTCGGAACTACGAGTTAGTCCATACTAGTTATGTATTAGTACTTTTCACGACCGACGAATTTATGAATTCAAAAGGCGACCGTATATGTATGTTGTATACAACCATAATATATCAACCATAATAGATTATATATAATCTGCCACCAACTACTGCTTTTGTAAGTAAAATGGGTACTTATTTAAACCTGTCAAAGTCAAACTTTCGGGATAGTGTAAATCTATGTATAGTCAAACCTGTAAGAGAGAAACAAATATCATTGGAATCGGCTGAGCTGGCGACGATCGGTGCCGGCCGACGTTTCTCGCTTTTAATGCGAGGACAAGTCTTTTCGAGTGGCTTTAGAGCGTGGGCATACTAGCGTTTCGTCCCGCGTTTACTCGGCGTTCTAATATAAGATTGCACGCTGTGGAGCGTGCCGGTTACTCCGGAATCGCCGGGAAAACGTCCAGTGGCCGCCGATAGTGTGCCGGGGCCCTTATCGAATCGACAGATATAGGAAATCCTTATAGTTATAGTTTACGTTGACTTGGGTTATTTAACTATTAGTTATGGTCAGCTCACACGAGATTCGAGTTCCTCATGTTTCAATATTATATTATTGTGTTACTGAATATTAACTTTGTGTCTTAAAGCTGTAGTAGTGATTCCCAAAGTAGTCCAAGTGAACCCCCAGAGGTCTACGGGAAACTCGATGGCGGTATTAGGGCGTGACGAAATTTTTTCGACATTTCGGAATATGGTAAAAATGTAACAGGAGGCTCACCGGAATAAGCAAAATTTAATATTGGTATATGAGAAAAAAACTTTGGGAAACTCTATGCTCTATGTGTAGGTCTACCAAAGTAGACAAAAAGTTTCGAAGTCGCATGTTTTTACGACGCCTGTTTCTGACACAGTCAGTGGTATAGTGGTTATATTTATTTATTTATACAACATTACGTACATACACCTTTTATACATTTCAGCCCACAAATATGACTTGTATCATCTTGGGGGGTAGTTGCTATAGTCACCACGCTTGGCACTTGTGTTTCGACGGACGCTGCTGCCCGTCCGTAGGATTTTTCCCTTTGTCGCTTCTTACGACACCCGCGGGAGGCGATGGGGTGGTGCTATTCTAGTCAGCCGGCATCACACGGCACGTTATATACAAGTTTATCGAAAATGGGAACTTTTATAACGTGTGTTACGTTTTTCAAATTATATTGTTCCAGTTTAAACAAATTTAAAGCGTGAATGGAAAACTAATACGTTGGCAAAGACAACTAGGTACCATTAACAATAAATAAAATATTTTTTATTATTATCAATGGTACCTATTTTTTTCTTATCAAATAGCGCGAAGTCTGCCAAAAGCTTTATTAAAAACGGTTATGAATGGACGCTTGGAAACAAGATTACTGGGATATCTGATAAGAGGCTTCATGTGGTCTGCTTTTCAGAGATTAATTCACAGGATAACTTCGGAAATCAATATAAAAATATAATTTTCAGCTCTTCCAACTTATTCTAGTACTTTACTATAAGGCACTGGTCCCACCGCGAGCTAGTAAGCTCCCGTGAAAATTAAAGAGAGAGATATATATTTACAGCTCATCGCCCGGCGATGAACTACGATCACCCGGCTATGACATATATGTCTCTTTTATTTACACGGGATCGATTATCTTTTGTCACTTGAAATAGTGGGACCAGTGCCTAAACAAGATTTTTATCTCTTTTTTAAATAATAAGATCCTGATTCTCAAATTGTGGTTACTATTTATTTAAGAGGAATTTTCGCAATCAAATGTTTCATGTAAGTAGGTAGATGGTTCGAAAATTAAAGATTCTACATTAAGAAGAGCCTTTCACCTTGCGAAATTGACCGTTGAAAAAGATTTTTCAGCGGCTTAGAAACATCTTCAGGAGGTATTTATGTTTGCCTTACCAACTAAACATTGTGTCAAAAAGGTCATGTTTGCGTTGCTAAACAAATATTTTGTAGATAAGATATGCGGGTCAGATAAGTCGTTACAACTACAATAGTATCATGTAGTGCTCGTATCTCCAATCTCCATCTACCTATGTCTTACAGTTTCAAGTCGCTCTTTTTTTTGACTTTATTCGCTAGTGTATTTATTTATTTATTGTAGCCTTGGTAAAGTAACGCCGTAGCAGATATTGCGTTATTTTACCCCCATGTATATAAGATATATAAACGTGAATGTCCTGACTGATCAATGCCCAGCCCAGACCGCTTAACCTAGATAGCTGATTTTTTCACAATAGGTAGTTTATATACCGTAAGGACCCACTAAAAAGGGATTTTTGGAAACTCTACCATTAAAGAGGTAAAAAGGGGGTTGAAAGTTTGTATAGGGATTGTGTAAAATTTAAAGCTAGAGACTTGAAATTTTGTGTAAACACTCCTTATTCGAATACAAGAAAAGTGTTTTTAGCGTTTTTTGAAATTCATCCCCTAAGGGGTCAAAAAGGGGGTTCTTCTGCGTATGCGAAGCCGCGGGCATAAGCTAGTATAAGATATTTACGCAGAACATAAGACAGTCTACTTACCAGAAAGACAAATATGACTAAGATCCATCTTACTTACGGGAACGTACATATTAACGGTCCTTGTTTTAGACTAATTGACAATATAGGTCTGGCTTAGTGGGTAATGACTCAGCCTTTTTAAGCCGACGGCGCTGGGTTTAAATCCCATCACGGGAATTTATTTGTGTGAAGAGCACGGGTATTTGTTCCTGAGTTATGTTAGTGTTTATATACTAACAGGTATTCAGCCAGCGATATATATATATATATATATATATATATATATATATCGTAGTACCCACATCATAAGCTTTCTTGGGCTTACCGTGTGGCTCAGTCAATTTGTGTATCCTGTAATGTTTATTTATTTATATTTAATTCCACATTGAGACCGGTTTAAAATTGCTTGCTACCCATTGTTTACCTCGCAGTTTGTTTAAAGTAAATAACTGATTAGGTACCAGTCTGAATATACAGGGTGATTTATCGGGTAGTGATCCAGAACCAATTTTAATAACCTTGTAACTCGTCAATGTTATCTTATGGCAGTATTTGATCAAAACAGCATTAATATTTTTTTCCTATTTGTAAAGTATATTTTATCACAAACTAGCTAAATCATGCTCACCCACTCACTATGTCTTTTAACATATGCAGTATGGAAAGCGACAGGACGTCACATTAAGTAGGGTGACCAAATTGAATGATTAACATAACTAGCTTCACCTATGAATGATGTGTTATGCCATGTTTTCTTGCTCCACGAACCCGAAATCGTCCTGTATAAACAGGTGCCAATTTCCAACAGATATTACTGAAAATAACTAATCTGTACCATTGACTGCTATTTTGAGGTGCTAATAAATGGGCTTGTAGGTACGTCTTTCCGACCTTTTATTACTTTACCCTAAGTAAACCTGTTTGCTTAAATCGCTGTAACTTAATCCAATAAATTTAGATTTTTAGAAAATTCTTTATTTGTAATTTTCATTTATTATTTATTCTTAACATACTTATAAACTACTTAAACAAATAATTTAACAGAAGATTTTAAAGTTGAGAATTGTAATATTCAAAACTTTCTACAAGAAAACAATATAGACGAAATAAAGTACCTGATAAATCAGTCAAATACTTCCAACTTTGCAGACTGATCTGTAATGCAGTTTATGTAACAACTTTGAAATAAATAATAGAAATAGTAGGAGAAGTTATGACCTCTCCCACGACTATGGCTTATTGTTTTGTAAGCTGTGTAATATAGTTATTAAATTGACAATGATGCAATGAAAATGGGTAACTTAAAGTAAATAATATTATCTTCATATCTTCATCAAGATAAATGTAGCTGCCATGATACGTCAGGTATAACTTGACCTTAAATCGTTCTATAACTACTCCAACAATAGTTCCGGTTTCATTAACCAATTTAAAAATATGGGTGCAAACAACGTGTATCAAAGTCCCATTAGTCAGCGAAATAAAGTCGTAGGCTATAGAAATCGATATCTTTTCGCACTCGACTGAATCAAATGTGATCGAGAGGTTAAGAGTGATTTCGGCTTTGCAAGCCATCTCAAAGTTTGTGCACATGCATTTATGTCAAAAATATAATATAATGTCAATAAATTACTAACGTTAGATCAAATGTAAAAGAAAAAACTCTTACATAAAAATAATACCTGATTTTTACACAAAAAGTTGAAGTGCAATTAACTTCTTGCAGTATTTTCCATTTCTGTACAGTTAACGGTGATGCTGTTTGTACATACGAGTATCAATCGTATTGAAAAACAAATAAATACTTACATTTTGAACATAGTACAGTGCCTAAATACTCTATATGAAACGTCCAGACGATAATTATTTGTATTTATCATAGAGAAGATACAGCTTAGCCAAAAACAGTCCCACGTTTAGAAAGAGTATCTCGTGTCGTTCTTGAGTATTGCGATTGCCACCTTCTGTGCCCTCGTTTCATTTGCTTTTCAGTCTAGTATCTTAGTAAATATTTTACAGCATTTATTTAGTAAACTGGCAAATAATAAATCAGCGTCGCTTCAAAGTTTGTAGATGGAGAGGACTAAGTAGTACCTACGATTTGGAATAATTAATTTAGGTACGGCCTTGTCATTAAGGTAAGCTAATTATCTTAAGCTAAGTTTACAAATTTATGAAACGTCATAGTTCATTATGAACAAAATAATGTATACACGTATATTATTATGCAAATTCAGATATTAAAACTGGATTTCATGAAGTTTTAATGCAAAGGGAAAGGCTTTGTGCATTTTTCTCTGCCTTCTCTGCTTCTCGGCCTTCTTTTGACTACAACCTCATGAATTGTTCATTGAGAAAGTGTACAGAAATATCAATAAATTACACATCGTTATGATACATCACTTGCTCACATGTTCACTGACATTACAGCTACTACTAACTACGGGGTTAGCTGTGTTTTCAAGTTCCCGATATTTGTACACAATTGTATACGCCATCAGATCACGTCACATGTTCATGATGATAGCTCGTGTACTTAAGTGTACCGAAATATCGATACAAATAAATATCATAAATACTCCATTGGGCGCAGTTACATCTGTAGCGTGACTGGGCTGACATATCGGGAGTGGATCTATCAAAATTTATAAGTACCTACTTAATGCCTCTGTATAAATCTTATTACCTTTAACATAACATTCTTACTTCATTTCGCTTCATCTACTCATTTAAGATTGTTTTATAATTCTAAGTTATACATCAGAGCGATTAGAATACGCGCAACTTACGAGTATTTCAATTTTCTAAACCAAACTTAATTTTTTTGGAAGAAGGTAGGTAGATATATGTGAAAATCTAATCTGCTAAACCTTGCTAGGAAGGTAAACGAATGATTACGTTCAATAAGTAAACAACGTTGGACACTGCAACCTCAATCCAGGTACCAATGCGATGGTTACAAATAAACACTAAGTAAATCAAATTGCTACCTTGAGACAATTGCTAGGCAACACTGGAGAGTCGCTCGTTCCGTCGTTTGAAACAATCCTTATATCTTCAGTGACACTATAGGAGCCTTTTAAGTGAACCTGCATTAACTGATACAAGCCGGCCGGTTAATGGTGTTATGTTGTCGAGTGATAAGATTGGGACAGCGGGACTGCGTGGGCGCCGGGCACAGGCGGCGCGCGCGGCTTACGGTTATCAACTAACATGAACACGGCGACGGCCACTTTCCTCTATGCATCTTGACGAGTCGTATTGTTGATTCGTCAAGCGCACTATTTCATCTCCGTCCCGAGATTGAACTTAGGGCGACGATCTTTGAGCATTTATATTGATTTTAATGAGTAGTACGAAGTATTTACCTATCTGACGCGCAAATTATAGTTTAAAAAAGATTATTTTCAATATGATTGTCTGCCTACGCCTCATAATTTAAAAAGGCGACATCAACGTTGCCTTATTTACAGTTTTAATAATTTCTTGTGAAGTACCTATAAAATATTTTGGTTTAAATGTCACCGCCTGAAGTTTGCAACAATTACTTACTCAATACAACAAATTAGAGACCTGTGTGTGGGTAATTCTCATACTACACAAAAAGAAACAAAAAATAGATATTTTCACCTCACTCGCTTGGAAAACCTTAGTTTATAGCGCGAAATCTGCGTGGAAAAGCCTATTTTATCCGCTAGCGTGCAAAAGTCATTCGAATTTCGAAGCCGATTGTTGTAATTGTCTGTGGTGCGAAAAACTTTTTTTTAAATATAAAACTCTTTCAACGCGTGACTGACGCTGCTACCGCGAAAAACGATATTCGTAAATTTCAGACTATTGTCTCTGTCACTCTCATTGGAGTAAAAGAGAAAGATGCTCGCAATATACGAACTTCGATGTTCGCGTTACCGGGCGAGTTCATATTAATTAACCATAGATAAGAACCAATCAGAAACATGATTTTTGATTACAGATTTTTAACTTCTTTATTTTTACCTACACTTTATTTTATGTCAAATAGGTTTTATTATAAATACTAATAGTATTTCAGTTTAATTTACATGTTTTGACTAATCGATATATTAAATAAAACACAATTATATTGTTTATTTGATAAAGAAATTGAAATGTACTTAATATTGTTATTTCTGAACGAAACCGAAAACAAAAGAAAAATTTAAAAAGTTTTAAGTTATCACAATTCACGTAATCGCAAATTTGTCGGATTTGTCCTGTACTAAGCTCTTTGAACTCAACGTTTGTACTATAAAAATGAGTGATTCTAGCAGCGATGCCGATATGATTTCCCTGAAAATCGCGAGATAAGTTTATTTTATTGTTTTTCTTGCCGCCCGAATTTTCCTCGCTGTAGTGAGGTGAAAACTTGTGTGTTCCGCATGGCTGCAAAATTATTTGGCGTCTCGTGTCTTGAAAGCCTCGCTACGCTCAGGAATCTATCTTTGAACCATTCGCTTCGCTCATGGTTCAATCTTAGCTTCCTTCGCTCGCTCAGCTTTCAATTTCAACACTAACGCCAAATAACCACTTTGCAGCCTTGTTGGTGCAAAATTGTATTTTAACTGCGAGTGTGGGATTGAAACTCGAGCAAGCGAATGGATTCTATAGTTTAACCACGAGCAAAGCGAGTGGTTTTAAAATAGAATCCTGAGCGTAGCGAGTGTTTCAATACACGAGAAGTAAATTACAATTGCACCCGTGTGTAACACAAAACTTTTCCCCTCACTACAGCGAGGAAAGTGAAACATGTAAAAAAAGGTTTTGAAATTGCATTGACTTTTTCTTTGCTTTTAGATACATTCAACATTTTTACAAAAGGTGCCTTTAGCTTGGTTAGCTTGTGGTGGCCAGTACGATTTTCGAATGTTCTAATACTTCTAATTCGATTTTCAACTCGGTGCGTTAGCGAGGCTCGCCCGCGCCCGCTGCCGCCGCCGCGGGGGCAAGTGAGCTTGTACTTCGCGAATTTAGACTTTAAAACCATAGCAATAATAGCTATGAAAAGGCAACTTACTTTAATCACTAGTGGATAAAATGCGTTTTTAACCTCTCGTATTAAAGGATAAACAAGCGCTTTACGAGGTGAGTGAGGGGAAAATCATATATCTCATGTTTGCTCGACAAAATACATTGACAACCATCCATCTACAAACCTTTCTGAACTAATTTGAAGTTAGGGTTTTTTTTTTGCAAAAACCGATTCGAGCGTTGCAAAATCAGACTAATTATATGATGATATTATTTTTAATTTTAATGAACATGCAAATAATATTTCCTTAACAAATGACTATGAGAATAAAAACACTTTTTACATGAGTACCCACCTATTACAAAAACCGCTTGTTTTATCGCCGCTATACCCAAAACGTAAGATATTAACACTACATGTCATAGGACTTCACTAAAGGATTAGTTCAATAGCATCATCATTTCAGGAGTAAGGCGCCCCACTGCTAGACACGTCTTACCCCAAACATGACATGTATCATCCAGGGTTAGTATTTGCCAAGCTTGGCAGGCGATGATTCGGTTTCGACGGACGCTGCCCGGACTAAAAAGCATTGTTAATTAAAAAAAAACAATCTTAGAAAAAGGAATTGTTGTAAATTAATCGTGTGTGCATTTTTAATATTAATTAAACCTAAAGAAATAAAATAACCGGCCAAAAGTATGTCGGGCCATGCTCATTGTAGGGTTCCGTAGTTTTCGAACCGTAACTGAAAAATGGTTGAACCGATCAAGTTCAAAATATATGTATTTTCTTTGAGTTTCTATTAAATTGTATTTTCATTTTTTTTTATCTTTTTTTTTTAATTGCGGGTCAAAAGGTAGATTGGGGAGGGGTAACATTCATTGTTTAATTATCAAAGCGAATATTTACTTTATCAACAATTAAGTCAAAACCCTATTATTTATATAATACCTACTTGTCTATCGACACCTCACATTTTAGGGGTGAACCGAAAAAACTAAGGACTAACGGTCACTGAGCATAGCCGGGGATAGACAGATATACAGCCAGACATGGCGAAACTATAAATATATATACTTGACTATGGAACCTACATAGGTGGGATAAAAGCGGTCTGACTAGCACGAGACAAAGATAAAGGAACTCGAAGACAGTACGTTTGCGGAATTTCAAACAGATTTTATAAGAGTTATGAGACCTACAATTAATTTGGAAGAGATTGTTTCCAGCGGGAAATGTATTGCTTTTGTAGAAGAACAAATAAATGGAAACACATTGTGCAGCAAGTCAAGCCCATAATAACTATATATTACTTTTTGTATTTTCCGGTACTGAGTCGATGCAATAATGGTTATTAAATTAAACCTTTCGCATTCGGCACAATATTAAAACTAGTATTTAATTCGTCATTAAGAAATTACTTACGGATTACTTCAAAAAGGTCTGAAATTATACATTTGTTTGATCATATCAGGGTCTGAAAATATTAAGAAAATTACTCAAATTATAAACACTCCATCAATGGTATAGACTCAAGTATTGATTCCGGTCTATTTTGAACGTAATTTCACATTTCCTCCCGGAGAGCGCCAATTTCATGGAGTGGAATTGCTAATTAAGACCCAAAAATTATCATCCGATTTTCCTAATGAAATTGGTATTTGATCTCATTTCATGTGATTGTACGGCACCCAATATGGTCGAATTATATGCTTAGTTAAATCAAATAATTTACTTTTGTATAATGAATTCAGTGCACGACCAGTGTTATTAAATATTATTATTACTAACATGAGTTTGCCTTACGACGTACGCTTTTATTACCTGGTAATATTATGGTATTCCACAGTGATATCATTTAACACACATTGACGAAATATCAATCATTATCTCACCTTAAGGCTCTCATTTCAAAGCTCCGTAGAAAAAAATATAAAGAAAGGCTTGAGAATGGAAAAAAGAAAATGCTGAAATAAGAAACTCAATATAACTGTTTATCCTATGTCATTTGGAAGCGAAACCATTATTACATAACAATCGAGCAACCCTGCATGTAAAGTCATTGAATAATAATGTTAAATATTAAAAAAAACATAAGGTGATCAAAATAGATATTTGTTTTATTATACATAATAATATTAATTTGTAATCAATATTAGTGATTATATTTCCAAAACAGTTGGCGTTGTTGTATTTGAAACCAAATTTGGCGTGATTGAATATTACTCCGAACATATATCCTAAACACTTTTACGTAATTAAGTATTAAATATGTACGTACTCAGCACTTTTATTGTTTTGTATAAATAAATGTAACAAATGCGCAGTGTTTTTTTATTGTTACGTTGATTTATTTAGCATCCCTGCGAATTATTCTACGGTGCTTCCCTCGCACTTCTGTTTAAGAATACAGAGATAGTTTAGCTGTGTCAACCGTATAATCGAAAAAAAGTAGCCTGAAGCCGACAAAGAGGCACACTCCCCGCCGACCTGTGATGTTACTCGGGTGAAGTCAAATGTTATTCTCAAAACTAAATAGGTTTAGACCGCAAGCGGCACAAGTTGGTCCATGAAGGCACCGGCTAGATACCTATGCACTTGCGATGTGGTCAAGTAGCAATACTTGCAAACAGGCGTTACTAAACAGAGTTTTTTTATGTTATAGGCGGCAAATTAGCAGACGGATTACCTGGTGGTAAGCAATTATCATCGCCCATGGGCGCCCGGAACAACAGGGGAGTCACAAGCGCGTTGGCGGCCTTTAAGGGGGGTTGGAGCTCTGGGAACCTTACTTACCATCAGGGACACAACACTACATACCTGAAAGGTAGCAGTGCTATTATGGCTGTGGTCTTCTGTAAGGAGGATTCAAGCGTCATGGTCATCGCTGTGCCCCACCTCTCATTGTTGGACGTAGTTTAAGGACATACCCGGGTCCGAGAGTGTCTGGAAACTTTTTTCATTTGATTTTCAATGGAGGTCAGATGCAACTTACCTACCACATCTACACTACGAGTGCTTAAATGAACTGAGAACTTTAAACTTGTATAGAACTAGCAATTGTAAACGCTCAACAATGACCTTGTTTTTTACCTATCCTAGTGTATTAGTTTATGTCTCGCAGTTGTGTCGCTACGTTTGGACAAAAAACCATAACGTCTGTTTGTGAGCACTTGCTACGTCACTTAAGATAAGCCTCGCGAAGCCAATAAAAATTCTGTGTTACTGGCACGTGGCATTTGTGCATTCTAATTAAATGTACATTTATTGTTAAGAAGACAGAACATAATGTCTTCAACAAATAATGATGATGTATTAAACAATGGCGCATTTTTTTTAAACAGTGACGTTTTGTTTTAGCATATTTATACCATTTGGTAACTTGCGATTTAAATGCACAATTTTGCACGCTTAATATAGTCTCTAAATTGAATAATTATTTATTGAACGACGTTTTTTTAACTTGCCGTGCTCGAAGTGTCTCAGATTTTATAAGTTGAGATGTGTGATTTGATGCGAGTGATTTTAGAAGTATAAGTTGTTTCTTTTTTAATATCATCTTTTTAATAGGAAAGTGTAAATCTATATAGTGTGACAATATATTAAATAGACGCGTTTTACCTGAAATAAAACGCATATTAAAATACTTACCTCACTGGAAGCTTTATATTGAGAGAGCATATCCGTTTCCGTCGAATTATTATATATCGAGTGCCTTATTTTGACTTATATTTCCGGCGACAGTGGCGACACCTGGCGGACCGCGCCATTTTTACACCATGTAAAAGATGTCCGGTGATCGGTTTGTCATTGACTCAATTATACCAGGCAGAAATAAAAAGAAAGCTTCCAGTGAGGTAAGTATTTAATATGCGTTTTATTTTAGGTAAAACGCTGCTATTAAATGACTTGACCGTCACTGGAAGCGTTATAATTGAGACCTGTCTGTTATCGCCTGGTGACGCCACTGTAATTATGTTATATTTTAATTAATATAATTCAACGTCAATGTGACCATACAAGGTGTTGAATAAATAATGAAAACAACAAATTTAATTAATTATTTTTATTTATTATGCTTTATTTAGCAATTTGTATATATAATTGATACAATATAAGTAATTACTCATATAATATAAGTTGACACAAGTTAACAATCTGCCATTTAAGTAAATGGGTAAATTTAAAGATATTAACCCATTTACATTAATGAATCTATTTAAGCCTCTGCTTATATATAAATTTTACAATGTCTAACTATCGACTTATCAATAGATATAGATAGTTACATTGAAATTTTTTTTTTTTTACACAGAATCAAACAGTTGTGTTACATTTGTAGATGAGGAAGTGCTAAATCGTATTACCTCCCTCCTATAGTACTGCTGAAAAGTATTGGCTGATTGCCAATTTCCACGTGACATAATATCATCTAAAGAATGATTTTCTAACCAGCTTTTAGATGCTACAGCTGATCTGATGCTACCCGGAGTAGCGGTAATATCTGCTTCCTTAAATAACGTTTTAATCCAGTTAGCTATGACTGTGCGTGAAGCCGGTTGAGACCGACCTCTGAGAGTAATGAACAAATTCGATGAGTTCGCAGAATCTCGTCTATTTTTTAAAAGCGCAATAGTACGTTCTATCCAAAAAATAGGATTTAGTTTACGATTATTATTATTTGCCAGCAACTTCCAACCGGACTGTCTATGAGTACTAGAATCGGTTTTCGAGCCAAACTGAGGCCAAAACGTTATGCTTCCATCTGATTTTATGCAATTATCAGGATCAATTGTAAGTAAGGTCAAATCGTGTATGCGTCTTCCAGAACAAAGCAATAAGATAGTTGCAGTATGGCGTGATGTTTGAAAAATATTATTTTCGTCAACGCTATAATTAGTCATGAATGTTACTAACTTGCTTACATCCCAGACCGGAGGTTTGGGATTTTTAGGGCACTTCAAGGAAATCGATTTTAAAATATGTTTCACCAAGACATGTGAGCTCAAACAACTGGATGTTTCAGTGTTACTTAAGGTACAAACGACTGATTTATGCAAAAGTATGCTGTTATAAGATAGTTTATTTATTAAATATAAATCGGATAAAAATTGTGCCAAATGAGCACCTGTTGGATTTTTAGGATTTATATTTTTGGTTCTTGACCAATTAGCCCAACGTTGCCAAGCGGTTTTGTAAGTTTTTATGGTCGATTTTCTCCAAGAATTTTTGAGTAAGGATTGTTGTTCATTATTCCATGATTCTATCGCCTCGGACCACCCCCACATTTCCAAACCTCGAGGGTTATTTCCTCGACTTTGGGAGGAGGTAGCCCTGTCGTCGTGTCCACTAGGTTCCTCTTCAGGTTCCTCAGGGTTAATGGGGCTGTCAGAGCTCGAGCTCTGAGATCTGCCCGCCAAAACACCTTCTCCCAATGAGGTACCACTAATAGGAATATTCCCGTCGACTGATTTAGATGACACAGGACTCGGGGAATCAGAAATGGTGGTGGAAATATCCATGCGAGTGGGTAGTTCCAGGGACTGCTGAACGCATCGTGGTACAGGGCTTGAGGGTCTGTCAGGTCTCGAGACACGTAATTGTGTACCACATGAGCCGTTGCCGATGCGAACAGATCTATTACAGGCGTTCCCCACTTTGCAAATATCATCTCGACACAGTTCGGTAGTAAGTGCCATTCTGGGGGCATGCGATGGCGGGATAGGTGATCGGCATGACAGTTGTACTTGCCTGGTAGGTAATGCACATTGAAGTGTATTTGATTCTGATCTAGGAGATCTAAAATCTGATACGTTAGATTCATGAGCGCTAGCGACCTCGAACCCCCTTCCCTCCTCAGGTGAGCTACAGCTGTCATGTTGTCGCATTGAATGAGGACCGAACTGTAACGCAACAGGTGCGCGTAGCCTTGGAGAGCATGAAGGATCGCTAGCATTTCCTTCTGATTGCAATGTAGCTTTTGCTCTTCCGACGACCATAACCCTGCGAGGGCTAGATCGTTCAATTGTGCTCCCCAAGCCAAATCTGACGCATCGGTCGTTAGGAAATTTGAATGGGGGGGATAATGTAGGGGTGTTGATGCCTGACAATTCTGAACCCACCAATATAATTCGTTTATCACATCCTGCGGTATCGGAAAAGCTTTGTTTGATTGTTTTGAAAGAGTGTTTAGAAATATTAGAAGTCGCCGATGGTTGAGTCGACCCCTCGGCACAACAAAACTGGCGAAATTTAGAGACCCTACCGTTCTCTGAGCATTTTTTAAATCCAATTTTCCTTGTACGAGTACCCGATTTAGTTTTTGCTTTAGTGAAACGATTTTCTCGTGCGGTAGGGATTTTAAATTGTCCCAAGTTCGCCAAAGTATCCCCAAGTACACTATACTTTTTTGCGGACAAAGAATGGTCTTTTCGAAGTTCACTTTCCAACCGAGAGTTTGGAGAGTGTGCACAGTGATTTTGACATGATCCCGAAGTGTGCAAGCGTTTTGATGGGCAATTAAGTAGTCGTCCAGATAGACTAGTATCCTGACATTCCATCGCTGCCGTAACGTTTGAGCTATCCAATTTGTGAGTATTGAAAAGGTTTTTGGGGCCGTGCTCAAACCGAACGGGAGACAGGTCATTTCTAGCAGCTCTCCGTTGTAAACCAGACGCAAGAAGCGTCTGTGTGCCTTTGCTACTTTCACGTGAAAGTACGCTTGGGATATGTCCACTTTGCACAGCCAATCGTTTGGTTGGAGGAAGTCGGGAATGCGATGCATGTTTATTAGGTGGAAAGGTTCGGTCAGTACATATTCGTTTAGCGCTTTCAGGTTGAAAATTGGTCGAACTGACCCCTCTGCCTTTGGAACCAGAAAAAGAGGAGAAATGAAGCTTGGGGACAGTTGAGCTACCTTTAGAACATTTTGAGCCTTCATTTTTTGCACTATGACAGACATCTCTTTTGACACAGGTGTGTGGAACGGACCTTTGTTTACATTACGTACACTAATGGAGGTTTCGAAAGGAATGGTATGCGGTACCCCTGGATTAATTTTAATACTATTTCTGGCGCTCCCATGTTCTCCCACTGTGTATGAAATAGCGCTAACTGACCCGCTTGAAACGGTTGCGAGTCATTGTTTTTGTCGTTTCTGATTACCTTTATATCCTCTACTGGCATATCCTCGTCCTCTAATTGACCCACGACTGGGCCTTGAGCCACGATTTTGAAAGGAACCTCTTCCACTTGTGTGGTAAGTGGTTTGAGTTTGTGGAGGTTGAGGTTGCCACGCATAATTTGGTTGTTGAGAATTTTGGCAATGACATACACCCCGCGAGGGTGCATTATTGCAAGCCGGCATGTGCATACTTTGCATGGGCAAGTACCCAGTACTTGGATTATTACAGTTTATTCCACGCGATGGAATTGCATGCCTTTGATTGCCTTGCCCCCGCGAGGGTCGGCTATTGGCTTGATTTGTTTTTATTTGACTAAGAGCGCTTGGTTTAAGAGGCCAAAAAGCTTTTCGGACCCCTCCGGCTTTTTCGAGTGCAGTAGTAAAAGCCTCAGCATCGAATATGTTAGATATGGATGGGGGAACTTTATTAATCAGAGCTTTTACTAATGGTTCCCTAATTTGGTTTGTAATGGCGTCCCTACGCATCTCAATGGTTTCGGCGCGGTGACCACACACTAATTGTAACAAGTCAGACGAAATCTTTTGTAATTCGCCCTTTTGAAAAAGTACGTCTACTTTTTTGTTTAAATCTTCAAAACTGAAATTCATACTCTTTGCCCAAGATAAAAGACTACGAATACAGTCCTGAACTGCGAGTTTTTGTTTTAAAATACAATAAGTAATTGCTGCATATGATTTATCAGCGTAAGCTAGATAACGTAAGGTATCATACATTTTCACCTCCTCGTTTGTATCTAGGTCTATGAAACCTGGAGTATGATTGTATAGTTTTTGGGTCTCAGAATATCTAACTTCTGACCATGCTGGGTTTCCCAGACGCTGAACGTCCAGAAGCATCTTCAAAAAAATATCTGGGGTCTTAGGAACAGTCGGTTCCTTTAATTTAGTTTCAATTTGAAAAGTAAATGGCAATTCAGCTTCTTGACGTTCAGCGTTTGCTTGACTTTCAGCATCAAATACGTCATTATTTTCATACAAGTCTCCACTAACTTCCGAGAAAACCGATGCGTTATCACGAGTCAAATGTTCAAAAGTGTCAATATTTTCTACACAGCCGTCATTACTTTGGAAAACAGCATCATTACCAGAAGTAATATGTTTGCGAAGCTCACCCATTTCCTTAAATAGCTTGTCCATTAAGCGCGTGGAACGCCGAGACCGCTTGCTTTTCTTTCGTCTGTGTTGGCGGGCGCGCTTGCGACTACCCGCCGTTGAACTTGACGAGCTGCTGCCGGACGAGCTGCTGCTGGACGAGCTGCTGCTCCTAGGAGGCCTGGCTCGCTTAGACGCCAGCCCACTCGGGCCGGGCTTGGGCTCGGATAAACCATCTTGTTCCATTCTATAATAATAATTAAATGTTTAAACTACGAATAATGGTTTACCCACACACTCTTTAAACAATGTGAAACAGTATTATACTGCAGTAAAACTTAATTTGTAAAAATATGTAGTGGTCAGAACAGAAAAACTGTTAAAATGATTGACCACGTACTTAAATAAAATTATAAGTCTGGTACTCACGTGAACACCCTATTCAAAACACTTTAGTGGTACTAAGAACTTAAAATAAAATGTTTAAAGTATTTAAATGATAACGGTCGCAGGAGCTGACTCGCTGCGCACTTGTTACTTCGACGGGAAACTTAACGCCAATGACAAACCGATCACCGGACATCTTTTACATGGTGTAAAAATGGCGCGGTCCGCCAGGTGTCGCCACTGTCGCCGGAAATATAAGTCAAAATAAGGCACTCGATATATAATAATTCGACGGAAACGGATATGCTCTCTCAATATAAAGCTTCCAGTGACGGTCAAGTACTTTAATAATTTATTAAATTTGCATTCAATGTCAATACCAATATCATATATAAAATCGAAATTGTAATTACATATGTCAATATAAAATGAATAAATACGTTCATGATTGATTAATTGGCGTTCAATTATGTTATTTTCTTTGGTGTTATGGAATCCTTTAACCTCTAACACGAGTCGAACGAGGCTTAAAGTAAATCAAAGATTTATCATATAAATTATTCTTTCACTTTTGGTCTCGACATAAGGTAAAGTTTACGTTTTTGATAAAAAAGAAACATCACAGTTGTGTGTTTATTTATTTAATAATTAGAAAAGACTTATCGATTGGCGTTTATAAACACCACTAAATTAAGCAATTAATCGTTCCACTACGTTATTGAGAATTGCTTTTTTGTTCCGTAAATTATCTGTCTTCGGGAGTTGATTGTCAGTTAGAGGAACAACAAAGTGAAAGAACTTAGATAAAATATAAAGTACAAGAATTCTACGCAAGCGAAGTTGCGGGAAACAGCTATAATAATATAAAATAAACAAATATTTAAATCGAAATAAAAATACTAACAAGTAATTTTACTTTTCCGCTTCTTCTCACTAATAGCCAATCATTGCCGAGGGGCCGAAAGAGCACATTGCCGGATGAGTATTAAACGAACGACTTTTACAGTCTTATTAATTTAAAATGAAACCAGAAATGATTCTTCATGCCGAGTAAGTACCTAAAATATATTGCTTTTCTCAAACATGGTGCAATGAAATAAAAATTTTGTACAATGAGAATATATTCGAAACAAAAAAAATTCCTTGGAGACTATTTATTATATATTTTTTTAATATTCGTCTGAATTACATTTTTCTGTTGAAAATATTTTAACCTATTTGAGATGGCTACAAATATGTGATTATGAATTATAGTATTTTAACTAGAACGTGCCTTCGTGTTGTTGTAAAGTTATTATTTATTTTTTAGATATATAAAACAAAAATAATTTAAGATCCCAATAAAAGATTAAAATCAAAATATCGTTTAATTGCTTTAAATTGCTTTCGTTCCAATTATTACTTTAAAGCCCCATTTAGACCAGGCAAGAACTTGTATACGATTTTCATTACATTGCGGGCTATCGACGTACAGCGAATTCGGTCGCTTTATGTAACCACGCAATGTAATGAAAATCGTATACAAGTTCTTGCATGGTCTAAATGGGGCTTAAAGCTATGTAAAAACAAAGTAAGTAACTGGCAGTGACAAAGAACTGGTAACGACAGCATGTTACATAACTTAAATATTTTCAAATATAGTTTTGAACAAGGATTAAACATCATTATAGTGAAAATACTTACTAAACCTCATCACGGTCGGGTATATAATTGTTTTAATTTGACTTTTTAGTTCAATTCTAACATTTCATGAGTGTTGCAATATTATTTAGGTAACTTCGAGAAATAAAAAAGTAGTTGGCAAACAATTTGTCTTTGTTACAGCAGAATCACGAAAGTCCATGTGTAAGAATTGCTCGAGTCATATACACGAACCGATACAAACGAACCTGGTAAGTAGCAATTCGTTTGTGTCGGCATTCCGAGAAAATCTATGCGTGTAGGTATCGGCGCCTAGTGACAGCGTGGGAGCAATCCCGCATGTCTATGTGTTTAAGATACAACGACCCTTATATTTTCTGATAAAATTAAACATGGAGAATGGAGAATATTTATAATACATCACTAAGTATTAATTGTGAAACTTTGTCTAAATTTTGAAAACAATATAAATAAAACTGCAAACAGTAAATAGGTATGTATGAATATTATTTCGTCATTCATCATAACAATTTCAGCCGTAAGACGCGTATTGCTTATATATATTGCACATAGGCTTAAATGTGATTTTATGTTTTTGTGGGGGAGTTGTCATACCTTTCAGGTATGTAGTGTTGTGTTCCTGATGGTGAGTAAGGTTCTTAGAGCTCCAACCCCCCTTAAAGGCCGGCAACGCGCTTGTGACTCCCCTGGTGTTACGGGTGCCCATAGGTGATGGTAATTGCTTACCATCAGGCAATCCGTCTGCTCGTTTGCCACCTATGTCATTCAAAAATGCAATGAACACATGTAATGAACTATGGTATTTTTTTCAAAATTATAGGCTCAGTAATTTCGAAAATCAAAGAGGGGTAGGGATAGTCAATTTCGTCTTCTTTTATGAATAAAATCAAAACTATTTACTTTACAATAATAATATATATATATATTTTAGTACCTACCTTGTAACGCTTTCATTAGATATATAACACAGTAAGGTTAGCAAAGTTTTGTTTTTTTAATTTGCTGATTTATTCCCCTAAAATTACCCTTATAAAATATATTACTCTGTACATCTGTGTTTGGGTTACATCTTACTACCAAATTTTACCTAATTCGGTCTAGTAGGTTCGGAACCCTTCAATATCGTAGTCCGAAACGCACTTAGATATATGTAGATCTATACATTTTAACTTACTTAAGATTTTCAGGAAATCAAGGTACAGTCAGCGTCAGAGATATGTGACCCCCCCTACATAGATTGGTTGTATGCAGGGGGGGGTCACATATCTCTGACGCTGACTGTACACGTAAATGGCATATTTGGTATGCGATTTTTTTCAATATCTCTAAATTGTTTACTTACATTTTTGGAATAAGAGTACACGTTCTATAATCGTATGCGGATATAATCGTGTTTAGTTTAACATTTTGACGGCAACGGCTTTTTCGTATAACACGCAGAAGTGGACCGCTTCATTTTAAGCTGTAAGCGGTGATGACCAGGGCCATAGGTGGCCTTAAAAGCTTAAACTAGTTAATTAATGTTGGAAACTGCAGGTCTAAAAAGTATTTGGATGCATTTTAGTATATCAAATAGTTTCAAGTTTAAAACATACTATAATAAATATAATTTAAATAACCCCTTAACGCCGATGGATGAATCCCAAGCAAACTGTCATCAACCTATGCGGTGTACAACGGGTATGTGGAAATTTAATTAAGGTAATATAATTATGGGGGTGGCGTCATATGGAAATAATTAACACGACCCTCGTTGATTCAGGTACTTATATAATGCTCGGTCGAGTTTTCAAACCAAGAGCCCCATATAGCCCGCTGGAAACCCCTGAAGTTGGAGGGCAGGCATGCGCAACGCATTTTATCAACGAAAAAAAAGGAACTTATATAATACATACATATATTATATCTACATTTCTTCCACTTACACAAAACTAATAATGCAAGTATTCTTACCAGTTTAGGACTCTAATGTAGATTGGGCTAGTGTAAGTAGTCTAATAATATTAGCATAGTATATAGTACCTACATAATTTGGTTTCAGTAGGTTTAACGCAAAATGCATTGTAAGTAGGTGTAACGTAGTAAAAATTGTTAATGACTTATTAATTTTAACCTCCTAAGTCCCAAATAGCTTTAAAAAGGACAAAATGGCGTTCATGGTTGAGTCCTAAGTTTTGAAAAAAAAAAGATGCCACTATGACCGAAAGAACTTTTAAAAGGCCTAAAGCAATATAGTCATTGAGTCCTGAACTTTTAGCGGCAATTTAATCTAATTTATACGCAACTATACCATTTTACCTAGAACAAACATTATTCAGTAATAAAGAAACTTTATTTTGTACTAAGTTAATCCATACTTTTGTTCTTTTTAAAGGACTCTCGTTCTTAGTGCGTAGCAGGAAACATAATAATAGTAGGTAAATAAACAAGGACGTTGGTTACAACCTTTAGTTTTATTCAGTCTAATTACAACTAAAACAAGAAATCAAAAAGTAAAAGTTATCAAAAATATTTACCAGAATACATACGTGTACTCGTAACAATAACAATCTTAATTATTTTTTAATTCTAACATTATACAACCGTGTGATGCCGGCTGACTAGAATAGCACCACCCCATCTCCTCCCCCGGGTGTTGTAAGAGGCAACTAAGGGAAAAATCCTACGGACGGGCCGCAGCGCCTGTCGAAACCCACTCTACAGCTACTGCGGTCGCCAACCCGCCAACCCAATACAGCTACTGCCTGCCAAGTGTGGCGACTATGGCAACTACCCCCAATATGATACAAGTCATATTTGTGGGAGGCCTATGTCCAGCAGTGGACTGCATACGGCTGAAAAGTATTTTGCAACTTTGGTTGCAAACGAGCTCACATCCCGCCCGACGGTTAGTGGTAACTGTAGCCTATGGACGCCTGAAAAGCCAGTAATGGACACTTTTCACAATTGTCGCAGTGTCCACAACACGTGTCGTTACTTTATATTTAATTATTCTAACACAGTTGTAATATTTACAAATTAACTTAATAAAAATATTATTAAATTTTAGCCAAAATGATAACTAATAACAAAACACTATACAACTTTACTTTAGGTACTATGACCGAACACACTTTTAAAAGGACAAATTAATTTATCTTGAAAAATCACCGTTCACGCCGCATGATCATCAAAAATACCACAATGTAGGTATACTTTATGAATTTATAAGTGCAAACACAGTTTTGATGAAAGTAAATGTCAATATTTGGCTAAAATATGAATGGATTTACTTACGTTGTTTCTGACCTGCTGCCATTATGACCTGTTGCTGGCTACTGCAAATAAATATGGCATCTTGCTATGGTTCCATTCTATGCGTGCGAAAGGGATGACCATATAAACCTTAAGATAATGACTTTATGGTCTTAAATATCGCGGTAAATTTCGAAAAATTATATTGTACCTTTGAAAGGCATCTCGTGCTTATGACAACTCTTGCTTTCGAATCCTCAGGACTTAACAGTGGTTGCCATTTTAGCCTTTTAAAAGCTATCTCGGTCTTTATAACAACTATTTTTTAAAAGGTCAGGTCTTAGGAGGTTAAAGTGCATGGCATATTTCATATATAACCGTCAGCGAAAAAAAAAACTGTGAAACCTAACATTCAGTATCGTTTTGAAAACATCCCTCTTCTTTCCAAAGGAAAAGATAAGATACATAAACGTTAAGGTTAGCTAATAAATCTCCTGAATGGTGAATACTTTACTGTTAATATATTCAATTCATATTCCTAATAATCATATTCATTTCGTTTTATTAGCTCTGTAACCTATGGAACACTTTTTTAAGCTGCAAATGTCTTACTTAAAAACGCTTCATAAGCCTCCGTGATGCCACTTTTGACTTTTTCCTCTTGTTTCTTCATCAAGTGTATATTTTACGTAAGTCTGTTGTCGTATATATGTTGTTTACGTTTGAAACCCTCACGTCCACACACCTACTTTCAACCATTCATTTCGTATCCTTTCATTCCTGGTCTGTTTTTATGTATTAGAGACCTTATTTGAGAATTATTCACATTCATACTGACCGACCCGATCGACCGACATCGTATTTCCTTTTGTCTCTGTTACAAGAAATATTGTGATTACCTGTTTATGTATGTCTCGAGTTATTAAAACGTACGTTTCTATAATGAATGTATAAACAACCGGAAATATAAAAGACAAAGCGGAAACTCGGATCTTTTGAAAGCCCCAGGCGACCACAAAACATAATTAATTATACTATATTAATTACGGTTCATAAACCCTTTCTTTTGCCATAATATTAATAATAAAGCTTAGACTTGGCTCACGATGTAACCGCCATGTGGGAAGTTGATACGGCGATCACTGTATAACCAATTATACCAATAGGTGTTTCCGCGAACGGTCTCATAGCGAAGAGTCTCGACCAACATCTTGAGAGACTCTCGCTACGTCGTTGTGGTTTAGGGGTCTAGATTTAGAAGGCGGTAATCCTGGACACGGCGCGCATAATCCGACGGTTCCTCTCTCTGCAGCCCTAACCACGAGCAGCCTTGGCCCTGCCCCGTTGCCGGCGGAACCCTCTGTTAGGTTTTTATTGTTTTGACACAGTTTAGATGTATTTTTATATTTTACCTTAATAGAAATGTTATAAATAAAAACCTAGCCCAAGATATAAAATGAATTACACTTAAATCAATAAAGCTTAAATTTATTTACCCAACACATTGACTGGAGTGTTCAATAAAATATTTGAGTAGTAATATTACATTTTATGAAAAACTTCTTTAAGTACCTATTAAAAAAGAAATCAGTGAAAAATGTGATGGTTGGAGCTTTTTTACAATTTGTACTTTTTTGCAGAATCAGTCAATAATCAACTACACACTTTATTGAAAGGACGATTCTAAATACGATAGTTTATCTTGTGAATTTTGGAGTTGCTATGGCTACTATAACATTGCATTGTCACTGAACATACATAATTTTTTAAAATTCAGTTGCAAAATTTGACCCAAACATACATACATTGCAAGTTAAATAATATCTTGTAACAAATAAACTAATTAACATACCTGAGATAACTCGGGGCATCTATAAGTGCGTGACCAAATATTTTATCGATAAATATATCGATGTTAATGGCAACATCGAAATTTTATTAGACATATATAAATATTTTTTTTAGACATTTTTAAATAAAAATAAATAAAACGGATATGTACATGTTTATTTTAAAACAATTTTCATAAAAAACAATCAATGTTTTTTTTTTCCATTTTCGTCGGTATCAATCATTGCCGTCTAGACGAAAATATTCATTTTAAACTGCTAAATGTTCTATTACTATTACTATTAGTTACTTATCTAGTAGTGACGTATCTAGTAGTAATATATATCGACATCTTTCATCGATATCAATCCCTATAACTTGCCCCGAGTTGTCCCAGGTCTGCTAATTAATAATTAAATAAACTAATTAAAATGTAACTGAGTATATTTTTCTCAAACATATTCCGAAATGTATGCGTTAATGTCACAAATGGAGTTCCTCCTAGACCAAGAAGTAATGTAGGGAGTTACTATGACAATATAGTTGTCCGGTGCTCTAACTTTTTAAATTTGCTTACCAAGATAAGACTGCCAAAGGAAAAGTTACACCAACAACAACTTCGTCTGTTAGCATACATGCGATATAAAAAAATACTGTATTTATAGGCTGTTAAACATGGGGCTCGAATAGCTTTTTCATATGTTTAACAAAAGGCGGTAATTTATACTTTTTTGCTTATTAATTAGTAGTTTTTTAATTTTCTTTAATTGTTTCAGGAAAACACTGTACAATCCTCGGCTGGAACAGGAATTACAGGACTCGTTTTATCCGGCCTCGTCTCCCGCAATCTCGCCCTGAGATCCCTTACTTTATGGCCTCTGCTGTAATGTACTAATATGTGGGATCATCTATTTTGGATGAATACATCCAGCAGGAATACCTCCTCCATACTAAACGCATATTTTTTTTTGACCTGGGCCGTGACTGCCTCCTGGGTGATCTCATCTGGCCAACGTCACGGGAGAGCGGATATCCTTTGCCTCGCCCCCGTCAGAGTATTTTGCATGTGTGATAGGCATTTCTTCTAAATCTTGTTTACAATTTCCACGAAAGCCACGTTAGGCTCTGTTCGCTTTTTTCAGTTATAGTTCTTGTCCAAGCCACTATCTTGGATGTAGAAACTTAACGTATTAATCATATTTTAGAGATCTTTGTGGTTTTCGGATAACAAAACGATATCATCGGTAAAGCGTAAATTAGATACAAACATTGACTTTGATACTCGCACTATATATAAATACCGGTTTTTCTCATAGGTACGTATGTACCCAGTAGTATAACGTATTGAAAATTTAATACGTTTCCCAATAAGAATATAAAATTTGATTTTCTACATGCGTAATTTCTGGAACTTTTATGAATGAATGAACAGCATGAATATTATTTAACGGGGTCGGAACCGATTTACCCGCTCATGAAATTCTGTTTATATTGTAAATTGTAATATCACATTGATTCTAAATATACTATTCTGTTATTTTACATATCTTTTTTCGTTTATAAATTTAACGTACTTAGATATGAAATGTTCGATTCAAGCACACGGCATTCTTAGCTCAAATACCGAAGAACAGACGAAGTCATTTATTATTTTATCTACGTACATGTCATAAGTGCTCTAAAATGCGTCCAGAAACCGTAGGCAATGACCAGCATTACCAACCATCAGAAAGATTTCAGTAGGTAATGTTAACATTACCTACTGAAATCAGTAGGTTATGAATTTAAATTTGGAACAGCTGTCAAATTCAAGTGGGGTGTCTAATCTAGTATCTATAGATATTAAAACAGCCATTGATACGAAACGCCAATTCGTTATGTTTTTTTAATATAAATCGAACGACATTTGAACTCGAGTGACAATAGAATAGGGAGTTCATTCGCTTGTCTATGGTTTAAAAAAAAAATTGACTGAGATACGAAATACGCAACGCCGCCGTTCCAAGCTGTCATTTGTTTTGTTCGTTGACTTTTTAATGTTTACAAGTAACCATAGTAATAAGTCATTTCCCTACGGTTTCTGAACCCATCTTAAAACACTTAATGATATGTGTGTAGATAAAGTAGTGTATGTAACTATACATAATTAGGCATTACAACAATCGTGTGATATTATTATGAAACTCGCCTTCGGCTCGTTTCATAAACCCACACTCTTGTTGTAATGCCCTTCATTATGCACAGATACATAAACTACTTTTTGTATCTTATTATACTATTCAGTAAGAGTAAAGCGCAAAAAATTAACCATAGACAAACTGTGAAAACTGTTTGCAGAATCACCGTGACCCTAATATTTGCATGCTTTCTTGACTTGTCTAAAGTATTCGATCTGGTAGTGTATGATTTGTTATGGGGAAAACTCAGTAGAACTACAATGCCACTAGAATACGTGTTCTTACTAAAACATTGGTATGCCTATCAGGTCCATTAGGTAGGATAGGCTGGAGAATGGTCCAATGAGTATAAGCTAGATGTGGAGTAAGGCAGGGAGGACTGACGTGTCCTATTTATTTTATATGTGAATGAGTTGATCGGGGAAACTGCCAGTACACATGTCGGATGCCATCTTAACAATGTCAGCGTCAATAATATTAGTTATGGCGATGACATGGTACTACTTGAACTTCAATAAACATACGTCGGACACCAGCGGGCATTTTCGTGGCATGTCAGAATGATAAGTAAAGTTCGCAAATCAATCAATTCACTTTCGAGTATTAGGTACCTAGAATTGTTTATGTGAAATTCCAAATATCATAGCAACTAACTACGTTATTTATAAACGTACTTGGACTACACATTAAGTCAAAAGTTCGTTTGGCTTTATCCGTCACTCAGACAATCACAGCTGTGAGAAAGGAATACAACACAACTTCAAAGAGTATTTATACATTGAAATATCTAGGTCACTTAGTTACCGAGGATTTGAACGATGACCTGGATATTGAAAGAGAGTGAAGGGAATTGGCGATAAGGGGTAGCCGGCTCATTCGTAGATTTGCACGATACGCAAAGGAAGTCAAACTAGCACACTGACCGAGTGTACGTCATTCTACTCGTGCAGTCAACAGTGCAGGTGAAGCATACGTCAGGACGGTCAAATATAACAACTTAACCAAAGTGCCAAAATATGTATAAAATACACGTTCCGTAATAGAAAGACTATAAGGTCCGTGTATACAAAGTATGGTATGGTTTGACCGCGCTCATATTTTTGACCTTGCCTGTACAACGCAAAGATACATAGGTACACGAAACAACAATTATGTATGTTTGTATTTAAACTTACGTGAGACATGTCTGATAAATTAAACATTAACACGGCTCTACTCACGTTGGTGGTTGGGCTGTACCGCCAGCATGGAAGCCTGCCATCTATGGCAAACATCAAAACCTTAGGGAGTGTTGTAACAGTTTAGTGGACACAGTGAGTTCGGTGTGTTTAGAGTCATTGTTGGTGGACGAATCGAACCCGCGGTCTACCATTACAGCGGCTCCGGTGTCGGACCGCCCTCAACCGGTTTTGACATCAAGAGCGGCGCGAGCAGCGCGGCGCGCGTTAGTGCGCGACGGGCCGGCGACGCGATCGCCGAATCGAACGGACACTCAGCACTCTTAGTGCTTGATAATGGAGGCCTATGTTCTCCGAAACATGTCGCGCGAGTGACTAAATAAACGTGAGTAGAGCCGTGTTAATGTTTAATTTAATTATGTATGTATTAAATGATAAGAAAGGCTCTACTCACGTTTATTAAGCCAGTCTTTTTCAGGAATTAATTGGTCTACTAACTACTATCATTACTTGTAACGATAAATCAAAAATGGTTAAATCCAATAACTCAATCACACAGCATCAATTACAAGTAATTTATGCAAAGGTTTGCTATTCTCTATATAAAATAAATTTACGTAAAATTAAACTCTAAATTTGCTTCTCTACTTAAATCAAAGCTCCATTTTCGCGTGACTTTTTGCTAGAAACCCGCCAGCGTGACGATCACATCGGCCTGCCTTGCATAAAACGTACAAACAGAGGTTGAGTATGTTTTTATAAGACAATTAGACCAGTAGAATTACCAAAACCTGGACATAATTCGATAACTGTAATTTTCTTTTTCTATGAAATAAAGTATTGTTAGTTCTTTTTAAAATATAAAAAATTAAACATTTACTACTATTACTACTATTATAGCCACGGTATTGGGTCTTTTTACATTGACGCGGAACCCTTAAATAGTTATTTTTTATATTTTAAAAAGAACTAACAATACTTTATTTCATAGAAAACGAAAATTACAGTTATCGAATTATGTCCAGGTTTTGGTACTTTTACTGATCTATTTTCGTAATTTTACTGGTCTAAATATCATGTTATTAATAAGCGGCGCAATAGCGTCGATGGTAACATAACAAACGAAATATTAAATAGTTAATTGTATTTAAAACCGAAAAGGCCTTAACGAACTAAACTCAAAAATATATATTTTTTGTTCCATTCATTGACAAATATTTAAAAATTGAAATATATGACATATTCTTAAGAAAAAGCGACGAGGACCTCCGGCGTTCGAGATCCCATCTCGAAGGCCGTCATCTAATTCAATTTTTAATTTATATAGTAGTACTCGTATTCTTACTTAAAAATCAAAGCAAATCAAAATACTACATAAAAAATAATTTGATTTGATCTTAGTGACAAATACTTGTTATATATAGTGACAAATACTAGTAGATAGTTAATTTATGGAATTAACCAGTTTTTATTATTCTAATCTGTAAACTTTATAAAGTCAATAACTATATAAGTTTGTATTGTGGCAATATATGGAACTACCTACGACACCAAAGCTATTTTCATTTAAAGCAGATTCTAAAGTTTTCTCGCATTCCAAGTTTATTAAGGCAGATGCTTCCGTAATTTGTACGTAAGCATTGCTAACTGGGACTTAATAAGAGGGAGGCAGTGTAAATGGTGCGAATATTCAACAAACAACGAACTTGCTCTAGTTAGTTAGTTACCCGGTGTAAAATTTCAGGGTATCATATAATAAAATATGTAAGTACACCAATTGAACTTTAACTAGAATCCATATTTCAACTTTAATCCCCAATTATAAAGTTTATTGAGAATCACTCAGTAAAAAATAAAGTACTTTTCCATTATGTACCTAGGTGGGTGTATAAAAATGTATATAAAAATAATCTCTTGACATTAACTAGGTATTTTATTGGTGACTGATACTACGCCGACAGGCGAGGTCGTTGTTGTCTTAACGACGCTTAATTAAATCCATTTTATTTTTCCCAATTTACATTATAAAAAACTACAATTATTACTATTAGTTTAATTCTAACATTGTATAATTGGTAGTTCAATAATTTTATACAAATGTCGTTAAAGATATATACAAATATCGTTAATTTAAACTAACCTAGGGAACTCTTAATGCCTAACGAATCAACTATTGGGCCGAACAAAAACAGATATACAGTATATAAAGGATATTCAGATTTACTGTATGTAAATAAATTAAGGCCTTTTTCCTACTTGAGGATTCAAAACACGTTCCCATTTTTATCAAGCAAAGACGGGGAAGGATTAAAATATCAAATTGCTATATCAAAAAGTACCTTATGGAATGTGCATAAAGCACTTTTATTGCATAAAGGCGGTAAGAGAAAATACATATTAATGTAAATGCTTTTTTTTACTTTATCTGAAGTAGAGTTTTACATAGCGCTTTAATACACGAGAGTTCATATTGAACTTTTAATACCTAGTATGCCATTGATGATCAATAACGTGTAACATTTATGCAAATATTTTTGGAATAAACAAAATAGAAATATATTAAACTTTTCAGACATATAATTGGCACTATTTATCGGACTATAATTTGTAGAAATCATATACATCATTTGCAATTATGCCCCTTAATTTAGTTACGCTGAAAGTTACTTTAGCATAACTTAATTTCACCATTTTAGGATTAAATAATTACATAACAACTTCGGTTTTCTGGCTAGCAGTTTTTTACCTAATATCGGAAATATTCCGCTTAACTATTCTTCGTTTTCTCCATAAGATTCTAAAAATCGTCAAAAAATAGGTACATATGCTAAACCTTTTATGTGTTAAAGCACGGTATTATAAAACTTTTCTTCAAGTTAGGGTATTATCTAGCTTATATTCGAGTTCGAGTAAACCTACCAATAAAATATTTTTTAAACTGTCAATACTCCTATTTACCATTGGAAAGTAACGTTTGTAGCTATAGATCTATGAGCAGGTATTTGGGTAATTTATGCGGAGGAGAATGGTACTTCAAATACAATGAAAAAGGTAAAATTTTGATGACGTAGACATGATAAAGTATCCTTGTTTAAAATTCAAACTTTAAAAGAAAAAATTGATCAACGAAATTAATATTTGCATTCTGCTGTTTATATTGTAAATATTATAAATTGGATATAACTCAGATTGAAATAAGAATTAATTATAACTCTAATTAAGTAGACTTCTTTTTATTCAGGGTTTGTTACTAGTCAGTAAATATAAATATCATTTGCCCGCTGAAACAGTTATAGTATCAAAACAAGAAAGTAAATCTTGAGTTATTTATTTAGGAGAAACAGATAAGCTACATTATACACTCGTGACCAATGAACAAAAGCATTTGACATTTACCGGTTTTTAGGTAGAAACTTTTAAATTTCAAGTATTTTGTGATGAAATTAGTTTCCCTGAATGTTTAGCTTAAAACATAAATATTATCTATAAAATACATCCAAAATTTTACCGATTACAGCTCTATTTAACCGATTTCGATGACGTTTATATAAGAGCTTTTTAGGTTTAGCGGATCTAACTTGTTTTCATTACTTTTATTATATTACAGATATCCTAAAGTAAAAGTAACAGCACGTGGTTCTTTATGCGGAATGTATCGATGTGGGGTTCTCCCTGATTCAGGCCAACGCTCCTGTTGTACTAAAGTCTACCTTGATGATGTCGGCATCGGAGCGATGGACTGGCTAGCTTTAAGCCCGGACCTCAACCCAAGCGAGCATGCAAGCAACTAACCATCCATCGATGAACCATCGAGCACCTTGAAATGGATTAGGAGGACTGCGAGTCACAACTCTACGAGTAGATATTGAATTTTACAGCTTTTTTTGAAACACAATTGTCAGTTCTGAAGCCTAAAATGAGAAATATTCTGGTGCAGTCTATGGTAAAAGTATTGCAAGCATTCAATGTACATACATTTTTCAGGTTTGCAGGTAATTGGAAATTTTGTGAGGTAAGGTTTATTCCGTCGTTATTTATTTATTTATTATTTATTTATTATTTATTGCTTGCAAGTGTATAATACAAGCTTTTTAAGCCTGCGGATGAGGATCTGCTGGATTCCCGGACTTTTTATTCTAATCTTGTCAGTGGTTACAGACACGTGTTTGGTTACCGAACGCCAATGTTTTTTTTTTTATTCGGTCATATTTTTTCTATTTACTTCCTTATTGATTTTTAGGGTTTCACACCCAATGGGTAAAAAAACTATTACTAAGACTTCAATGTCCGTCTGTCTACTGTCTATCACCAGGCTGTGAAACGTTGCCTCATATTTGACATATAATTAAAAAAACGAACAAAAACAAAACACAAACTACGCATTTGTATTTAAAAAAGCGTTCGGTTACCTCGGGAGTAAATATTGGGTTTTAAAATCTTAATAATCAAGTTAATATTGGGTTTTTAATGATGCCTTCAGGATTCTGCTAGGGCTACCTCGCTGGTGCAGTGCATCAGGCATGTTCCTTGAAAAATAATTTAGTTCCTTTAAAACAATATTGCGGAAACGTGTAGCATCACTCATGAGGCGAGTGCGCTACGGCATCAGCCTGAATGCCATCATAGATAAGCTAGATTGCCCTGTTGTGAGGCACTGGATCCACTTACACACGGGTGACAGGTCCGTTATTCATAATGTAAAGTATTATAGGTATAATAATGTTTCTAGTTTTTATTTATTATACATACTAACATAATTTAAGTATCTCAAATTGATACTAACACATATGGACATAGTTTCTGAAATAAAGTGAAAAAATAAGAGGTTTTCAAGAGCGAAATGCCTATGTTAATCATGAAAAAAGGTAATGGATAGCTGCATACTGTTTTGCTTTACTTACAGCTCCTAAACCTGGTCACTAACAAAAAATACAATTCAGAAAATAAGATCCTGCCAGTCAGCCATGGAAAAGTCACTCCTAAACCTAAGAAGGATAGATAAAATCAGGAAGAGAACCATGTTTTTGGACTTTTCTAAACAAGTTTTCAAACTTAAGTGGCAATGGGCCGGCCCTGTACCGAGGGTGAGGGCCGGATGCTGGACGAAGGAAGCGACAGTGTGGCCTGGCTCCGGCGGTAAACACAGTAGAGACAACAAGGCCGTCGTCGGACGGGCGTGGGTCACGATAGCGGCAGCGTCACCTTTGGAAAGCTTGGAGGAGGCCTTCACCCTGCATAGGGGTTCCCATCACTAAAACCCTATTTGATCCCAGAAAATTTAGTCTTATAAGAATATTATACAGAAAGCATAAACTAAAATTACAAATTAACCCTTAATTTTAATTAATTTTACTGTAGCATGTGATAGAGTTAATAAATGCCTTTTTAATTTTATTTTATCATAAGTTACCTAAGCTGTTAATATCTTTGTTTATGCGTTATAGGACACTCTTAGCTACGTAGGTAAATGATTGGGGCTGAAGCTGTGAGTGACCTTGTGTTGGATTTGTTTAATATGGAACAGTGATAGTGGGTGTGTTGTTTTATTTTTATATTTTTGATTAGTCTGGCAGGGTCGCCATGAAATGTAGGGATGTAAAGATAACTCCAAAGACGAGGATATACTGATTCTTTATTCACGGAAAATCCTGCTTTCATTTACCATCATGCGTGTAAACAGGTGTGTTGCGCTTAAGACTTATTTTACTTTCTGTTTCCAGACAATGACCATTAAAAAAAATGAAAGAATAATTTTTAAAATAATTTTAATCACAAAACTATCTTGAGATTCAAACATATTAATTGAATAGAGGTAAGGTAACTCACGTTTTATAAAGTCGAATATTGCTTGACATGTTTCACTCCATAACAAGAAGCGTAATCATGAGTCGATCATGTTGGCTAACCGACGCAGAAAGCGTCTGCGTCGGTTAGCCAACGCGATATGTTAAGACCGATAAGGTAAATTTAATTTATTATTTTGTCTTATTTGAAAATACACTTAGAAAACTTGTCTCATCACTAATCTTTCAAGTGCTATCTAAATACCACCAGTTACCGATGTATAATTAATTATTAATGACGCTTTATATCCACAGAACACACACCAACAGAAATGTTAACCACCAACTTTTTGACAGCGAAACTTGAATAATCACGCTTTCCGTACAATGTTTGCTTTCGACACTGTAGAGTTGGCGAGATTGCAATTTAGAACAAAATACCTATTCTGAAATTGCAATGTATTTAATATTCGACAAATATTATTTGATCCATTCCATTTTTTTGGCAACGCCAAGATTACAGACGCAAGAGGGCACGCAATAAGGTCCGATTTATTCTCTCCAAATACCAAAGTGGCAGTTTGATCTGCCCCAATCTGATTCAACCTGCTCGATCCAACAGCAATTTCAACGCAAAACTATATAAATGTATTTAATTATTACTTAAATTGCCTAATCTCGACATTGTTTTTCTGCAAAACATTATTTTTGAACGTGGCGAAAATATACGACCAAAATTTCGATAAACTCAAAATTCAGCTCAGCGCTGTCCGCGAACCGAACCTGTCAGAAGATTGAGTGACACATCCTTGATTATATTTATTAATAGCAGTTTTTTCGCATTTTCTGGCTTAATACCGGTTGATACTAAGCTAAGTATTGATGTTAATATTCCACCTGAACCACGATCATTTTGAAAAATTATTCGGTTATTGATTTTAACCTATTCAGAACCAGAGTGGTTAACAACAGCTTTTACTTTTTAAAAACTCGACCCAAAATAGTCAACTATTTACCCGGAGCCGGTACGCGAGATAAAGCGAGGGACTGCAGATAGCAGTTTGCTTAGAACAGGGTTTAGACTACAAGTGGTGCAAGTTCCTCCATGAAGTCAGTGGGCACACTCGCAATGCGGTCGAGTAGGATTATTTGCAAAATACTCGCTGTGGAACAATGAGATTCAGCCAACTTTTTTCATTTGATTTCTAATGCAGTTGGAACTTACTGCAACTACACTACTTAAGGCTTTTCAGCTCAAATAGGGCGGCTAAAATCTTGTTTATGAAGTTTTAGACTTGAATAAAACAAGAAGCAATTTAAACGTTGGAACACTTATTTTTTGTTGTTCTTCGTTTACTTATTTGCGAAATACTTTGTTAAACATAGCATCAGTCTTCATTTTTCTTCTTTGATTAAAGTACCATTTATAATTAAAAACATGCGTAATGAGTCGTACCTACTTCTTTAAATTAAATTTTTTTCGATAACTTTATTCATAAAATGTTAGGGTACGTTTATAACAATAAATATTTATGCACGCGTTGTGTCTACTTCATGAGATAAATTAGCCCTATCGCTAAAGCATCTTTACACTTCTGATGTACTCGACATTTTTCCAAAACTGTATTTACCGGCAGCGCCGGCGCCGGAGGCGTAATATTAAGACGATCTTTACAATTGAGATTCTATAATCTTTAAGACATTTGAATTGATCATTGCTTCAGTGACTTTTACAATAAAATTAGAACATATTATCCCACAATTTTTGGTAATTATCCCGCTTGTCACGTTTCTCATAGGATTTTGACGGTTCATCACTCTTTTAAAGATTTTGTATTATCCAGTTAGAATAATTTCGCTAAGATGCTCTATAGGGTGCGAAATGAATTGAAGTTCCTTTTAGTTATAAATTCGTTTAAACGGTCCATAGAGCAAAATCTTAGGGAAAATATACGGTTGGTTCCTGGAACAGAAACGTGTTTATATTTCCCATCCTGCAGTTACCATCTAATACTTAGACCCGATATTTAAGAAGTGTTCAATATGGACAGTAAAGTTTTCATATTTACAATTTTATGTATTATGGTTAGGTACTTACAAAATACGGATCTTAGCAATACAAGTAACACAGTTATTCTTGTGTAGAATTCTTACATTGATATTCAAAGCCCTATCAAATGATTGAAATCATTAATTACCCCGCTTACTCATAAATGTATATCAAACCTACATTCGATAATGTATGTTTTGTCTTTATCATACAAAACAATTGTCAAATATAGCTAAATATAGCTAATAATAGCTAAATAAAGAGAATGAAGAAGCGGGTAAGTATATTTTGCCACTAGGTTACTTGGTGCCTAAAAATTACATTTAAATCATTTTCTGACCCGATATTTCTGATTGTACGTAAATTTGATTAATACTTGTATGGACAAATGGTTTCTCTTTTATTTTATTTTTTGTGGGTTTTGAAATTGAGTAAGTACGTAATTGATCTAATAAGTTAACAACGATTATGTTGATGAACTGCTTTTCGGTAAAGGAATACAAACTTAATAAAAAATATGGAACCTGTAGCTTTATGTATGTAGCAACAATGGGATGCGATTCGTTAACCGAAATCTGACAGTAAACATGGATTCAAAGTGGATGCTAAAACTATCCCATGTTCATTTGATAGTTTGTATCTACATGCGATACAAGAGGAACTTGTCTATGGGCATGGGCGCCATTTATTTGTTTTGACCTTGATGTCAAATGCAAAAGGGAATCCCGTGCAATATCAAGCGCTACTGTACCCTTACCATGAGTTGTGATTTTGAGGTTTTCGATAAAGATTATGGAGTTTACTATCTGTGCATCTCCTTTGCACTAAAATAGACAAGTATTTCTAGCGAGAGTACACGTAGAGATTCGAGTTGACATTAGATGTACCTACGCATGAACATTAGATGTAGCACGTGACCTAGGTATCCACGTTCGGATCTCAAGTGGACGTCCACATGTGTCAAATCGCGTCCCGAAACGGTTAGCATTGATGCCATTTTATCGTGCTATCCGTCACTTTTACGTACTCACATAATTGTTATATGTGACATATATAAAAGCTTGTATAAAATGTCTGTTGTCGCCATTTTACCACTCATGTGAAAAATACGAACATCTTGTCAACTTTTTTTTATGAATGATCATCTTGTATCCACGGATGACAGATGAAAATCAACTATCCGACGCGCAATGGGTCGGTGGCGTAGGGACCAATAAGACAGAAATTTTCTTGTAATTAAATAGTGCTCCCATGGCGATACAATAAATGAAAATCATTTTTCATAAGAAATATAATTGTTTTTTTTAAGTTATTAAAAGTCTTAACTCTCAAGTGAATATCAGAGAATCAACCATAAATTTAACACCAATTATAGTATCTTTCTCAAACAAATAAAATATTTTGTTCGTTGTACCTATTAATCAAAGCGATCTTCAAGTTTGAAACTAAGTAATATGTATGTAACAGCTACGGATATTAAATGGTTCTAGTTCTGAACTTAGGTCTCCCCCATATACCGCCACAGAGAGCAATCTTTGGCATTGTACCTCCAAACCGACTCCAAATATAACTGATTTCGAAAAAAAGTATTAGAAGATCTTGCCCTAATTATTTACATAGCTTTGTGTTTTAAACATTCCAAAAGCGGTAGTGATAATTACATTGTCAACAATTTATATGCGAGGTCGCTTTATGGTAAGCTAAGTGGACGAAAATACTGATTTAAGGATTTGGACTAATTTAGGATCTTAAAAAACGTTTTAACAAAGCTAAACCCTAGGAGGTACCCATTATTTTATTCTTAATTAGCCCCTACGCTTTGGCTTTTTAATAATTAAGAGTAAGTGATCCTAACACTGACCCTGAGAACTTTGTACCACCTTGCAGAGGAACGACTTCATAGTTCACACTAAAGTCTACTATGCCCCTGTATGGTAACTTACGCCAACGAATTCGCGGACAAAAGCCAGTATGTCGAGTTAGTCACACCATTTAATATGTTTGTTAGCATGTAAATATTAGTTCTCATTCCGTAAACATTACGAGTATTGTTTTATAGCAATATTAATCTAGGAGCATAAGTATATTTTTTAGCCTTCCGTTGCTGTGGTATTCACTTAACTTGTGCACGGACTCGTATTTATATTCTTTGAGGATTGACATTTTTACTAAGTTTTGCACGGGAAGTACTTTGCAATACTGGAAGAGGTGTAGAGTAACCATTTTACGACTATATCAATAAATGGCGAAATAAATATGCCAAATCAAAGTTACTCGACTTTATTAAGAATAGAATAAATAACACACAGCCGTGAACGATAAGCCGTGATAGCTTAGACTGAAAGTTACGGCTACTTTTGTCTGCATTGACAATTATCGCATTTATTGACAGTTGTCTTTTTACATTTGTTTGCACTCCTTGGATTACATTCGCCCTTTTTGTCTCTATTAGGGATGAAATCTGGCATAAAAAATATGCTGTTTTATTCAGATATGTATATAGGGTATTTAACTGAAAAGTTTCTTAAAAATTCGTTCAGTTGTTTTTGAAATTAAGTGTTACGGACATCCATCGCTACTCTCAGTTATAATAGAATGTATAGATGAACGTGATATTTATAAATTAAACTATATTCAAAATGACGCACAAAAACAAATTTGTTTCTTCGAATATGATTCGCCGAGTATTTTTTTAGAAGACTTACATAAAGCTCGAAGCTAATGTTTTACTTTTCTAAATCTCTAAATCTTTTATGATTGCAGTCTTTGGTCTGTTATAAAGTCTTATTCAAGAAACAACATTGGATTGCATTTATGCCTTTAGGCGAAAGTCAACTTTTTAATATAAATAGAGTCATGTACAACATTGTACGTAATAATAAACGTCGTTAAATGCAGCAAATGTAACAGATGGTTTGTGTATTTAAGAAGAAACTGACTATGGACATCTCGAGTAGCTGAGCTCGAGTATTGAGACATTGTTTACGCGCACCCACTTGTCGGGGGAAAAGTGCGGCTTGTGCGCTATTTACTTATTCGATTTAGTAACAAAAAATGTTAACAATTGATAACATTCAATTTCTGCAATCTACAAGTTTCTTTTTTATTGTGATTAACAAGCCACCAAGATGATTCCTACAGAGTTTGTGTTTTCATATATATGCAAAGCTGATGTGTAGCTATTTTGTTTTACCCTCTATTTTTTTTAAAGTAATTATAGCATTAATACAATTAAAAGAGCGCTGGTAGCCTAGCGGTAAAGGTGTGCGATTTGCAATCCAGAGGCCGCAGGTTCGAACCACGGCTTGTACCAATGAGTTTTTCGAAATTTATGTACGAAATATCATTTGATATTTACCAGTCGCTTTTCGGTGAAGGAAAACATCGTGAGGAAACCGGACTAATCCCAATAAGGTCTAGTTTACCCTCTGGGTTGGAAGGTCAGATGGCAGTCGCTTTCGTAAAACTAGTGCCTACGCCAAATCCTGGGATTAGTTGCCAAGCGGACCCCAGGCTCGTTTGCAAAATGCCGGGATAACGGAGGAAGATGATGATGATAGCATTAATAAAATATCGGCTACGATCAGGTAACTATTTTTAGATAAACTATCTCCACTGAAATCATTAACTTCTCGATTAAATAACTTACTCTAACTTTAGCTGTTTGATGACTGATATTAATATTAATGGGATAGCTATCGGTAAGAACATATGTTGCAAGTATGTTAATACTGGAAACTGGGTGGTCTAAGGAATTTACATTACCACTGGCAAAGCAATTATCGTTATCAAAAAAATAAAAATAAAAGCAAACGTTAGAGTAAGTTAATCTAAAATGTGATGATCAACATCTAAAGTTACATGTCGTTTAATCTCATGTAGATAGGTATGTTAAAAAAGGTGTTGCGTTACTTTTTCTTAATGTGGCAAACGACAGTAACGCAAATACTCAACAGAAACCCAGATCTCAAAATGTATTGTCGTTATTTATTTTGTCCTATTCACTTATGGGAAGATCTAGTCACCTATTAAAAGTATTTATATTTCAATATTTCTTACAAAGCTACGATTTATAAGTTCATGTTATCTTAGATAAATATGAAACTGAGTACTGTGAACGATGATTACGTTTTGGATGTGGTATTTTGTGATTTTAAAGCTAGTCGTACCTTAGTTAATTTTTTTTAATATAAACTCATCCAAAATTGACTATATACTTACTTCTTATTTCTTTTTATTTTCTGTTCTATTCATGTACTGAGTACATGAAATACTTTATTTTCAAATAAATGTACAATATCATAATAACTAGTTAACTGCTTACTAAATTATATCTAAAAAAGGCCTTTGAGGTATTGTACCATGGATGCTGTCGGTATTTCCTCGTTGTATATCAGGAGCCACTAGCTCTTTGTACTTTAGTTATTCTTTACTCTTTCGGGTTTAAATTGAGCTTAAGTTAAATATTCAAAGAGCCTTTCTTGCCTAAAGGTTCAGTAGGATTCAACCTCCCAGTTTGTAACTCACTGCTCAAACAACTGAAGATACTCAGCGAACACACAGACAACATGTTCTTGGAAGAACATAAACATTATTCGGAAAGTTGTAGTAGTCAAGTGTGAGTAACTCGCCGCGAGCGCCCGAAATATCCGGAAGCAATTACTCCACTGCTTCATGTATTGTAGTGAAATCAGAACCACACGGGGTTTGTAATGGAGTAGTATTTTTACACTCGCAGCTGGCGCGAATTTATTTTGTTGAAAAGTAGCGCAAGTAGCTTTGATTTTGGAAACTAGCTCAGCCCCATTTAGACCATGCAAGAATTTGTATACAATTTTCATTAAATTGCGGGGTTAAATAAAGCGACCGAATTCGCCGTACTCCGATAGCCCGCAATGTAATGAAAATCGTATACAGGTTCTTGCCTGGTCTAAGTGGGGCTTTAGGTTCAGTCACGTAGAAACGAATACCACTACTATGTGCACTGATTAAAATTGAATTAATTTGCCGCGAAGTTTTTTACCTCGACAACGATGTATATGTATACCTACGTCGATATTAGTAGAGGAGATATAGCGTTTGGGGTCAAAATAATTGCCACAGAACCGGAGTTTGGTGTTTTTAGTTCTTTGTGTGTATCTTTTTGACATACTAAAAATATAGAAAAATATATGT
This sequence comes from Grapholita molesta, assembly GCA_022674325.2. NCBI lineage: Eukaryota > Metazoa > Arthropoda > Insecta > Lepidoptera > Tortricidae > Grapholita > Grapholita molesta. The sequence continues at coordinate 10,578,309 of CP053124.2, read as the reverse complement.
GTGCAAAATGCGATTTTCCACACGGCAAAGATTTGAAAAATTGAAAATTCCCCATATAAAACCCAAATTTTGTATGGTCTCAAAGTACAGGAAATTACACACAAAAGAAGGTTATGAGGTTAATTTAATAAAATAAACGTAAATTAAAAAGTGGTGACTAAAAAAAAAAAGATTTTTCAAGCAAAATTTTTTTTTTTGTAAAAATTGATAATGAACTTATATAGACTATATACACATCAATATACGTTACAAAAAGAAAAGCATGTTTAATACATGAATATTTCCTATTATACCTAAATAATACAAAAAATAGACTTTTAATTAACACGACAAAATATAGAGCTCCTCCATAGACTGCCACATGGAGCAATCTTCAACATACTGCGGCCACTGACTACCAGCGTTAGTTTAGCGTTTGTGGATGTCCGATATTGCGCTTTCCTAGATGTAGTCGCCACTATACTAGGACTTTTCTGTCCTAACGGCCATCGACCACCACTGCCACTTCAACAGTGCAATTCTACGAGCCATGTCGGTTTGTCTGTCTTTTTTTTACGGAACATCATTGAACTGCATCTACATGGCGATAGTCCGAGCGGTCACTGGTCTTCCTTAATGCTCCACAGCCGAGTTTGATATTGCCTTTTCGAAGTTTAATTTGCCTAACTGGACTACATGTCCCAGATACAAATATTCGTCAACAACTTCGACAGCAATGTTCCCAACCGATATCGTATACATGGCGACAAGGACATCTTTGATGCTTCTATTATGTTAACTTTCAGCCCTACCTCTACTACCTAACTCTACTAAGGTCCTGAAGTGCTCAGACATGACAATGACATAGTCTAGGAACCGAAGGTGAGTGAGGTGTTAGCTCTTAACATTGATCCAGTACCTTAAAGGCATCTTCCAGTGCAGCAAACATGTTCGGAGAATGACATCTTCCTGTCTTACACCTCGGTGCGGCTGGATTGGCTCAGAGCTCTGGTCCTGAATATCGGTGATCGGTGAAGAAATAGAAGTACAGCCCATGTCTCGATCGAACCACGATGTAATCAGCCACTATGCTTGGCGTTTGTGGACTATGAGAAAGCCTTTGAAGGGGGGTTGGAAAAAAACAACTACTCAATATTATGTCAATTGAGCTCTACACTAGAATTTTTAATTAATATATTAATAGTAAATATGGTCGATACTCCCGTAAACCGTATACAAATGAGTAATGTTGTAGTGGCAGATAATAATGTGTCGACATATGGCATAGAATGATTTAAATGTTCTCTATTGCTCTGTGATTTAAGATTATTAGATTTACAAATAACATTAAACAATTGGAAAAGATACATGGAAGAACTTTATAAGTCCTGTCGAGTTCGATGAAGATGATATGGAAGATGAACAGCTAATAGACTAGAGATGATAGAATAGGTAGTAAGATAGGTATACATAGTTAGTAAAATAGGTAATAGATTGGAAAATAATACTTGAAGAAGAGTTTTTGAAAGCCATGTCGAATATTCCAAATGGTAAAGCTGCAGAAGATGGCGGAATTCCTATTCTAAAACAGCATATAAGTTTAAATATGAAGAACACGTTAATTGTGAAATTTAAATTAATTGACAAGATTAGCAGACGACATTGCGCCATTTGCAGAGAATAGTAACAAGTTACAGCAGACACTTTAAAAATGATGAAATCTTTGATAGATTCAGCCTTAAAACTAACAGTAATACAATAACTTTGTTATTACCAAAAACCCCATAACAAATGCTGGACAAAAATCATGACTAATGGAGAGGAGACGTCTTGCAAAATTTGTTTATTACAGATAAAAGGTGAGACATAGATAGGGCATCTGATGAGGTATAAGACCTTTTATTTTAAAATTTTGGATACCAAGATCGAGAGGATGACAGACCGAGGAAGGCCAAGATATGCATATCTCAGACACGTAAAGAAGAAGGCTGTTGTTATAAGGCTAGCAGAGGGAAAAGTAGATTCCACCAACATTCTTAAATATTTATGATGATATAACATATTGAACACTGCACAAGCTTATTTTTAATCTTCTACCATCTGGTTATTTAATTTTAATTTTAGAAATTAACGTCATAACCTTTTTTACCATTAATTGTCCTGTAATTCGCTATAATAACACGATTTTTAATAAATTTTATGAATTTTCGAAGATACAATTTTTGTGGGGCAAAAGAACGCATTTTTCACACATATATTGCTGATGTGGCAATGGGAAGGCCACGTAACTCGGAGAGTCGATGGCCGTTAAGACAGAAAAATCCTCGTGGCGACTACGTGTCGTCAAGGAAAGCGCAATATTGGACATCCACAGGCACAAACGCTAAACTAACGTTGGTAGCAGTGACTACATTACGTATGCTGAAGATTGCTCCATGTGGCAGTCTATGGGTGAGGTCTATATTTTCTCGTGCTAATTAAAACACAGCCTATATGTTTTGTATAATATATCATGTTTTAAATATGTTATTTTTATAACGTATATTGATGTGTATAGTCTATAAAGGTAAAGTAAAATTTTCAATTTAAAGAAAAAAAAAATCTTGAAAAATGTTTTTTTTTTTATTCACCACGTTGTTATTTACGTTTATATTATAAAATTTACCTCATTATAGTTTTTAGTGTGTAATATCCTGTAATTTGAGACCACACAAAATATGAGTTTTATATGGAGAATTCTCAGTTTTTCAAATCTTTGCCGTGTGAAAAATCACATTTTGCACACATGTATTTTTCTATATTTTTAGTATGTCAAATAGATGCATACAAAGAACTAAAAAAAACAAACTCCGCTTCTGTGGGAATTATTTTGATCCTCACCTACAAATATTCGTACATCTCCTGTACTATATGGCATTTTATCGGAAATCATTCCTGTTACGAAAACTACATAAAATGTGTTTTACACTTCATTTTTTTATACATGCGTTTGACCTCAGTCACACCTGATGGTGAGTGTCGACGAGGTCCAGGGTTTAGCACGCTGGTTCAGTAACAGCCTATTCACTCTTGCGTGGAAAAGACCCAAATTATATTTTTCCGGGAATTCAGACGAAGGGAGCGAATTCCATGTCTTAGCAGTCCGCATTAGGAAGGTAGAAGCGAAACGCTTCGTGTGGGTGAATTCTTGGCATAGAACAAGTAAAGCATTTTTTCCGTTTATTTATATGGAACGCAGGGGATGCATGGATGGATAGCAGACATTTATCAATTTGTTGACGCGCAGTAATGCCAGGCAAACCAATAAAGGCCACATGTAGCGTACGTGACTAAAAAACTAAGAGACAAACCTTATCTTATCGGTGATACTGCATTTTTGTATCGATTTTATAGTTTGCATTCCTCATTAAATCTAAGGATACTTTTCAGATGTGTATAACATAATGATGCAGGATCACCAGGTATAAGCGATAAGCCAAGGTTGGCTAAAATCTAATACAATGTATTGAAATACAAGTATTTTAAATAAATGCTCTTTACCCCCTCACTCTTTCCTTCGCGTGATCTGGTGGAACAGTTACGCTTTACGAGGCTATAGAGGTGAAAGTTTTTTTATAGCGATTTCAGGATATATGCCTCAATTTCTAATAGTACAAGGCTGTGGTATTAAAATTTGACTCTCGCAAATCTCAGTGCCGCTGCCATCATGAACCATACGCATTGGACGCATTACTAGAAAATTATATTTTGTTGAATTATCAAGCTATTTCAATAAGCGGCGCATCCATCTTTGAATTCATCTAATTAGCATAAAATGTATATAAATATTAAGCATTCCTTCAAGTAGCCTTGAAACTCCTTTGTGGGTTTTTAATCAACAAAAAATATTTTATATTTTTAAGTAGGTATTAGTTGAACACAGAATGCTGTGAAGCTTAGGTATTACTGTTGAAAGTATATATGGATGGGAACTGAATATTTTTTAGTGGTTTCAAAGTTTGCTATGCAATGTGTACATTGAAAACATAATAATTTAACCTGTAGATTTATAATTAATCTGCTTAGTTTTAAGTTGACATGCCTTTGTATTCTAGTATTTTACCGCGTCTTGTATTCTCCGACATTGAGGCTTTGAATGTAAGGATCGAGTTTGTTCATAAAACTGAACTAACTTTTATTTTACAACTTGTGAAAATTACTGGATTTGTAAATAAATACATACAGCTCAAAACTTATTTGAGCAAGCAATGTATGCAATATCATCATTATTTGAAGTGTGACAGACGATGTCATTTGGTTCATTGGATGTCGTACATTGAAAATAGTATTTAGTTAGTATGAAAAAAAAAAAGATATAATTAAATCACCTTTATTTGACTAGTTGTACTCTGAAAGTAGCTCATGCTTTATGAGCAAATAAAGCTCTCTCGGAGACGCACGATATATATATGGACCAAAAAATAAAAAATACATGTTAAGAAGACATTACTTTTTCTTTTCTTACCCAAATTGACTGAGTCCCCCGGTAAGCAGGCTTGTGTTGCGAGTACTCAGCCAACGATATATATAATATACAGATACTTACGTACATAGAAAACGCTCATGCTTCAGGAACAAATCTGTTCTCATTACGCAAATATTTGCCGGGATTTGAACCCACGGCCGTTATTTCTTATTGGTTTTTGAAAGTTTTGCTTAGTATATATACATAATATTGCCCTTAGTACATAATACTGACCTTCCAACCCAGAGGTTAATTGGGATAAGTTCGGTTTCCCCAATGTTTACCTTCACCGAAAAGCGACTGGTAAATATTAAATAATACTTTGTATATACTTATAAGTTCTGAAAACATCATTGTTACGAGCCGTACCTACCTATTACCAACCTAATACGTATTAAAGATACTCGTAGCTGAAATATAAGTCAGGTAGTCTATTCTAAAAATCAAGCCCGTTTATTCTTAAGGTTAACCCACTGAAGTTTTTGCTGCTCTGGGATTAATTAATGCCAAAGGTACTCGTAATTCTCTGGGCTCACCTGAATTATATACCTTTAAATAAGTTCGTCCTTCTAAATTATATTTATTTCCTTTGAACTTGGTTACTTTTGAGATAAGAATATTTAAAACAAGTTTTGTTGTATGTATTTTCATTTAAAATCAATGAATGAATAGTAGCGAATGGTTGAAACCAGACACTTTCTCAATTCGAGTGTAAATTGTTCAAGAAACGCAATTATATTCGTAAAACTTGATACACATATTAATATAGTATAACTATGAACCAATACATTAGTATCCACCATTGGGTAAATAGCGGGTAGATAGGTATTTATCCTACATATTGTAATAATATTGAGATTTTTCTTTATTTGTAGCAAGGCCAAAAAATTCAGCTTAATGCTATAATAAATTACATTAAAAGTATTGAAAATGATATTTAAAATGATCTTTAGCAGTTTTTTGATCTAAGTGCAATAGCTGGGGCTACCCAAAATATTTCATTTACCACCCTTGGTAAATGAAATGACTCCAGCGGAAATCACTTCAGCGTTTAATGATTTCTTTCACAGTGTATTTGTGCTGCCGTCTTCAGTGTATCCCCCTGCGACCTTGCTGCCACCTCAATCCGCCGCTCCTAAATACACTCCTAGCTTAAATCTAAAAATTTGAGAGATCCGTCGAGCTGTGACAATATTACTTCTTTATTCCTTGCACGACAAACTTTGACACGCTTCTCTAGGTGCTTTGTGATTGTGTACTTGTGTAGCCTTTTTCATTATATTCAACAGAACATCTGAAGGTACCTTCTTGTAGTTATGGAAACAAGCGAACATAGTACCAATACAGGTTTACAATACGTTCTACTTAAAACATAGGTCAACAGTCTCTAACCTAGCCATTTTACTGACTTCACATTAATCAAAATGTAGACGAGTGGTCAGGTTGACGTGATCTGTACTGATTTTAAGAAAGTATTTGATCGTGTAGTGCAAATTTGAGCTTTTAACCCAGAAGGAAAACTAAGCTTCAATAGGGGTATATATGAAGTGCTATTTTGTTGGTAAGTCTCACGAATGTCAACGATCAAAGGTCGGGTTCGAAAATACTGTGACCTTCGCATTGAAAGTCGCACGTCTTACCGCTACAACAACAACGCTCACCCCAAAACAAAGATACTAAATTAAGTAAATATTACGAACAGTAATGTATTGTCAAATAATGAATTAACAGCCGAATACATAAGAAAGTTAGTTCAGAATCAAGATATTAAATTTTATCCTAGGAAAGAAACCTTCATTCCAACGATCGTTTACGCCGATATGTCAGGTTTTGCCACAGTTTTATAATAACCGAGGCTCTAGTATAAGTTTATTTTGACATAAATATACGTCCCGAACGTAAGTGATCATGTTATTTATATGGGTAACTTTAACGCGATGGTAATGTTTATTATAGTAATTTAAAATAAGTATGCAGTCCTAGCGAACTACTTATTTGTCCCTCTCGCGGTGGAGACCACTGGGTACTGGTGTGTCGAAGCCCTAGTTTTTATTAGGGAGGTGGGGAGGCGGCTGAGGGAGGCTGGTCACGTACCTCGCTCTGGGTCTTTCCTGTTGCAGAGGTTATCCATTGCGGTTCAACGTGGCAACGCGGCGAGAGTAATGGGCACCTTTGCGTCTGGAGGGACACGGAGCGGGGTTAGTGTGTAGGTATTTAAGTTTAATTTATGTTTTATAATTAGATTTTTGTTAGTATTATTGTGTATATTTTCAGTGCCTTTGTATAATAATATTATAACTAAATTAACTTGTGTATTCAATGTAACAAATGTTTGAATTTACAATTATTGCAGGTTTATGTCCAAACTTTGAATATGTATTAACACTTTCATGAAATTTAAAATAAAAGTATGTGTAAATATATATACAGAGTTGTATTTAATTTGACTCAAATACATTTTCATCAAGAGCCAACGGTTTAAATATGAACAGGTTGAATGTGAATGTGTGTTTACAGTTCAGGTAGGTATCACATTAGTTCGATAATTAATTAGGTTTTGTGATCGGTGCTAACTTACCTACCCACATAATGATTAATTAAGCTCATTGCCATACTGTTTAGCGAACGCGTTTGTTAATTATGAACATACCTTATCGTTTAATCACGCATTTCATCTCACAGACATAACCGTCCACGATACGCCGTTAACATAGATGCTACCTATAAACTATAGTTATTTGTTATGCAAGGCTGCAAAGTGGATATTTGGCGCTAGTGTTGAAATTGAAAGCTGAGCAAGCGAAGGAATCTAAATCAAAGATAGATTCCTGAGCGTAGCGAGGCTTTCAAGACACGAGACGCCAAATAATTTTGCAGCCATGCGAAACAACAACTTTTCACCTCACTACAGCGAGGAAAATGCGAGAGGCAAGAAAAACAATAAAAAATAAATAAAAACATATTTAATTTCGTCCTCTAATTAACATATTAAATTAAGGATATAACACACTTAAATACAACAAAATAAAAAGACAAAAGGACATATTAAAAATTAAAAGTAATATTTTTCTTAGGCACAGTTATATTTGTGTTTGTAACCTGTGAACTACTTGACACATTAGTTGTGAATGTCATTCACAAGAATGACATTCTGATGGGGGATGATTAGTTGGCGACTCGAAAGTATTTTCCAAAGCAATTGTTTTGGAAGTTGACGGGCGGTGGGGGTCCGACCAAGATTCTTTCAGCTTGATTTCTCCTATGATGCCCTTACATATTTTAGTTTTATTTTCGATCGAATCCTCGAAATAACCTTCCGCTACTGTACTGGACTTTCCAGCCCCCATGACGCTTCAGCGTGGTCAGATCGGCACCCGAGTCGGCTAATAGCGTGGCCGAGGTCCTTCTAAAGCAATGTCCAGTATATTCCTTTGGTTCTTTTAGTTTAAGGTAAGTCCACCGCCAACCGCCAATTTTTGTGCTGCCCATAGGCTGTCGGACACATTTACCATTTCTATATTGTAAAAAAAAAACGATTAATAGGCGTATTCGTAGGGCGCAATGCCTGATATTTTGCTACAATATTTACATATTCGTCACGAATAACGAAGTTTCTCTCCTTATTGGTTTTAGTGTTAGGTAAGTTTACCAATAGTAATTTTTCAGAATGCTTCTGAATGTTTTCCGTTGTAAGATACGTCAATTCATTAGTACGGCACGCTCTATTTATGCCAATAATTAGGACAACCTGTAACGAAAATGAAAAAGTTAGTTCTAAATATACGTGTAATGAATTACTACCGCTACCTACTAGTAGTCGGGTTCAATAATACAAGCTATTATTATGATTAGGTAGGATGTGATAGTCCAATCCATTTGTTTTTTCACAACTACCTAAGTAATACTTACTTTTGTAGCAAGATACTCTGAGTCGGGTGCATCGTTGAGAAACTGTTCAATATTCGCCGCCGTAAACACTTTGGATTTATTAGGTATGTGTCCGTTTGAGGTTTTCTTTAAAAATGCTAATAGTTTTGGATAATTTTCAATATGTATGTCTTTTTTTGTTTTAATGCAGGCCTTTAGCATTGAGTAAATACTCCAAATTGTGCTTGACTTTCTTGTTTTCGATATTTCTATAAAGTAAGACAACAGTATATTCTCCGAAAAAGTTTTCGCGCCTTTAGAAAGTCTCCACGTATTAAATAAATCGTATGCTTTTAAATACTTCTCGCGCGATTTGTCAGGGAGAAAACTCAACTCGGCATTTTGTACCATTTCCATTAGTTCTGTAGGTGTTGATATCATGTCTTCATCGCTGCTAGAATAACTCATTTTTATAGTTCATAGAGCTTTAGCACAGGATAAATCCGACAAATTTACGTGAACTGTGATAACTTTCAACTTCTTAATTTTTTTTCCGGTTGCGTTCAGAAATTACAATCTTTTGTTTTAATTTCTATATCAAATAAACATTTAAATTAATTATTATTTATTTAATAATATATATATATATATATTTTTCAGTATAATTATTTATTAGAATAATAATTGAACATGTATCAAGGAAATGAAAACTAATATAAAAACCGCTAAAAATAACTTTTAACTACACTTAAAAATAAAGTCTTACAAATAACCTAAATTTGGACCCTTAGGAAGGGTCCCCATCACGCAGGCAGCGTTCCCGCGCTGGATTGCGATGGCAATCCTTTGTGCAAGAAAGCTGCCTGCGCGAGGGTCGCCTGTTGCCTCCCTGAGCCCCTTGCTAAGCTCTCTGTGGAGCCCACTCGCACCTTTGCCCCACGAGCCGAGAGTCTCGACACCAAACGCTACGAACTCGTATTGGGTGTCGAGACACTCGTACTTCGAGATTTTAATACGTTCTCGGGCGTCAGCCGCAGCGCCGGCACGTTTGCTGGTCGAAGAGAGGTAGGACGCAGCCAACGTGTCGTCGCAAGTGGCGTCCCACACCAGAGCGCGACCCATTCTCCAGGGTATTAACGACATCCCATCTGGTCGCTTGCCATCACCCCGCACAATCTGGGGTTCCAGAGCGGCGGGGACGTTCGCGCTGACAAGCGCCCTTCTGAGGATGTCGTTTAACGCAGCATGGCGGGACAGGCGCCCGGCGCCCGAGGAACATGCGAGTCCGTGGTGGCCGAGGCGGTCTACAGGGGCTCCGCAGGAGTCACAGCTGTGGTCTACACAGACATCAACCCCGAGTCGGAGACCAACGGCTATACGTAGTGTGGAAGGGTCTATAAAAGTGCCAGTGTTGGGTGATGGGTAGGCATGGAGCCAGTGGCCTGATTCAGGACTTGACACGGCTAAAAGTCTGGCTCGGTCCCTGCTTGTCGCATTGTTGATCAGTGAATTTATGATGGTGATACAGGCAATAGTATCCCAGGCCCTTTGTAGTTTAGGTCGAGATGGCAAATTTGGACTCGGTCCAGCGAGCCAGGCATTCGAGGCCTCAGCGGAGCAAGCAATCTCGCAGTTTGTAGCCGGTGGGGCTTTTAGGATTTTACCTGCGAGATCTGCAGTGCTATTTACTGAGGCCAAGAATGCCGGCAAGGCGATACTAGAAACTTTCCTTGTTCCTAAACCACCGAATCTAATAGGTAAGGTGGCTTGTGTCCATGCCTGCTCACTAAAACTTATGTTAAGTATTGATTCAATTTGGGATTTTAACAGAAGATCGATAGGTTGAACCAAAAGAGGGTACTTCCAAATGGGACAGCAGCGGAGCAGGTAAGTAAATTTAGGAACTAGTAAACAAAACTTTAGAACAAATAGGGCAGAATGACTACTAATTTTGGTTAGGCGGTCCGAATGATCATTGAATTTAGAAATTAATTTACTTAAAAGAACAGGGATGGCTTCATCAAAAATGGGTGACCCGAGGAGGTGAAGACTGTATTTATTGATGATGTTAATGTTGGGTGCAATATTTTTGAAATTTTGGATAATTTGTGACGCCGAGGAAGGATCTACTGTGTCGGAAATAAATAACTCGCATTTCGAGAAATTAGGTCCAACCCGATACCTGAAAATTTATTTTTAATTTGGTGTAAATCGGCCAGGACAGTCTGTGGGTCACCTCCTAAGGTACCGTCATCCAGGTACCACACGTTTAATTTTGAATTTAGATTGTTGATGATCGAATTTATGGCCAAACTAAATATCGCTGGACCGAGGGGATCACCCTGCTGACAACCAACGGCCGAAATAATTTCATTATTTTTGTACATTAATTTAGAAGGAGAGTGATAGCATTGTCGTAAAAGAGAAAGATGCTCTAAATATACGAACTTCGATTGCCGCGGTACCAGGCAACTCATGCGTTGAAGGATATTAAAAAAAAAGTTATATGCACCACAGAGAAATACAATCATTGTCTTCGAAATTCGAATGACTTTTGCACGCTAGCGGATAAAATAGGCTTTTCCACGCAGATTTCGCGCTATAAACTAAGGTTTTCCGAGCGAGTGAGGTGAAAAATAATTATGATTAGATTATAGGTAGTGTCGGTTAGACACATTTCACACTGCCAGCTCGAATGAGGCACTTTTCGTCCCTACTAGGAGGGAAAAAAGTGACACTTAAATACTGTTCAAAGCCATTTGTTTTTTTTTCAGCCCATTTTTTTATTTGAACGTAGTAATAAGCCTCTTTCCAATGGTGAAATTAACTACTTAGTGTAATAAGGAGACAGATAGACCAAATATTGAAATACACCATTTTAACGAAAATTAAAAGTTGTTCATCTGTCGCGCTCGCACTAATGATGTAAGAATGAAATACAATTCATCATCATCATCATCATGTCAGCCGAAAGACGTCCACTGCTGGACATAGGCCTCCCCCAGAACGACCCAAGAAGACCGATCCTGCGGCCTCCACATCCAGCGGTATCCCGCGACTCTAACTAGGTCGTCGGTCCACCTTGTGGGAGGCCTACCTACTCTGCGTCTTCCAGTTCGTGGTCGCCACTCCAGAACCTTTCTGCCCCACCGGCCACCGGTTCTGCGCGCAATGTGCCCTGCCCACTGCCACTTAAGTTTAGCGATTCGGAGGGCTATATCAGTAACTTTGGTTCTACTGCGGATGAAATCATTCCTGATGTGATCACGCAGAGACACTCCCAACATAGCTCATCGATGATAGCTCAAATGGAGAGGTCCATTGATCTTTGGGTGACTTTGAGCCTTCTTATGAGGCCCATAGTAAGCGACCACGTTTCAGCACCATAAGTCATCACTGGCAACACACACTGGTCGAAGATCACCGGGGGATGGGCAGCAGCATCCCTAGAGTGCGGTGAAAGCACTGCGATCGCCAACCCGCATGCCAAGCGTGGCGATTATGGCATAAACCCCCCTCATGAAATACAATTAAAACAGATTAAACGTGAAACAGATGTCAATTTAAGCGTTGTTCCCAAAATCCTGTGACCGGTATTTATTTTATCTACGTACATATCATTAGTGCTCTAAAATGCGTCCAGAAACCGTAGGCAATGACCAGCATTACCAACCATCAGAAATGAATTGAGATGTAATGTTAACATTACCTACTGAAAACCGTAGGTTATGAGTTTAAATTTGGAACAGCAGTCAAATTTACGTGGGGTGTTAATTCTAGTATCTACAGATATTAAAACTGTCATTGATACGAAACGCCAATTCGTTATGTTTTTTAATATAAATCGAACGACATTTGAACTCGAGTGACAATAGAATAGGGAGATTAGGGAGTTCATTCGCTTGTCTATGGTTTAAAAAAAAAATTTGACTGAAATACGAAATACGCAACGCCGCCATTCCAAGCTGTCATTTGTTTTGTTCGATGACTTTTTAATGTTTCAAGTAACACTAGTAATAATGCAGGTCATGTCCCTACGGTTCCTGAACCCATCTTAAAACACTTATGATATGTGTGTAGATAAAGTAGTGTATGTAACTATACATAATTAGGCATTACAACAATCGTGTGATATTATTATGAAACGAGCCGAAGGCGAGCCCACACTCTTGTTGTAATGCCCTTCATTATGCACAGATACATAAACTACTATTAAGTTGCGCGCAAACGTACCGTAAAATTGAGCTCAATCAATCGTCAATCATTTTTCGTATGGGATTCAAGTTGCGTCTGCGTATTTTGAGCAGCGGTGTAAGGAGCGTGCGGCAAAAACACCGATGCGTCTCTGCGGTTCCGTGCCGTCGCCGTTTTTTAAGTAGTGGTGTGGACGCAACTTTCAAACGTAGATTTTGAAAAGCAGTCACATGTCACATGATAGCAAAATTGTTTTCTCTCCGCCGGACCTTAATACTTGAATCCACTTATCTCTGCTTATTTGCTTCCTGTCATAAATATAGATAAAAATTTAAATATTGATTTCTATGAGCCAAACGTTTGACGACTGGTCTGGCCTAGTGAGTGACCCTGCCTATGAAGCCGATGTTTCTGGATTCGAATCCCGGTCAGGGCATTTATTTCTGTGATGATCACAGAACTACCTATGTATTTAAGTATTTATATGTATCTATTATATACATATATCGTCGTCTAGTTCCTACAACACAAGCCTTACTGAGATTACCGTAGGACTAGGTCATTACATGTCCCGTAATATATATTTATAGAAAAAAAAACGTATCTTAGCCTCTCGAGCACTTTCAATCCCAATAGGAGAAAAAATATCCTTAGTTTTATTATTTCATTTCGTTAACAACTTTTAAAAACCCACAAAGCAATCTATTTTTATTAAATATTATGGACTATGTTACACCATACCTCCTTTATTATTTTCTTTTTAAACCTTTTTATACAATTTATGTTATGTTAGGACTAGATCTACATCATTATAACCTGAGTTCCTACATAATCATTACTGACCATTGTTTATATGTAAACCAACCTAAAAGAAATAAGTGACTAAACGAATTTACCATTTTGTGTTGAAACTGAAAATGTAAAGTTTTAGTTGCATAATAGATTGTAGAATGTGAAAGGCAATGTTTTCAGATTTCATTCAGGCGCGGAAGTTGCTTGTACAGGTGTTGCGGCCGTTAAACCGATTATACGGCGGAAGCACCGGCACACGCCTATTCATGGGGAACCTGCAATAAAAGTTGTCTCATTAATGTTGCGAACTGCAACTAGTTGCTCAACTTTTTATCTGTACACATGGTGCGTGCTATTTCAAACTATTTTTAAATTACAATCTGTTCTTTTGAATGTGCTTAGAGTATAAAGTAATATACCTATACCGTTGTCGGACGTCAGACCGGCAACATCTCAAGCGTCTCCTGAGGATGCCTCGTAGAGAGGCGAAACACGTGTCGAGTTTTGGTATTATTGGTGGTGGTTTGTTATGTTTATTTGCGTATTTAATTTTGCGGTGGGAGGGAGGGAACATTAATGCATGAAAAAATACGCAAGTAAATATAACGGGTTGGCACTGATTGACTAGCACGTTATTAAACAGCGGAATAGCAAAGTAATATTATTGTTGTTAATAATATACCTATAGCTAATACTTTTAACACCCATTGTTGTCCAAACGCGTAAACAACCTTAACGTCTTTATATAAAATGTATACTTATTACAATCATGGCGTGAATGAGCAACTTGACAAATTTGAATTTCTGATACCAAAGAAGGAAAAAACATTTGAATTCAACTTCGCAAAAAAAAAAAACACTTTTAATTAACAATTATTTATTATTCTTTTGCAGAATAAAACTTTCTTTGTAAAAAACATTTCATAATAATTGTTTCTTGTCAGTTTGGTATCTGTCATTGTGTAATAGGATAGGCGTTTGGACTACGCAGAGGACTTTTGAGAATATATTTTTTGTATGTTGTTCAAAAACGTAGTTTAGTGTATACTGTTGATTTACTTGTTATGCAATGATCTAACGCCGAATTGTGCAGCTAATGAAGAATTGATTTCGAAACGCGTTTCACAACTATTTTGGTTTCACGCAAACTGGTACGCAAACGCAAGACCTACTTACTACCTTACCACGTCAAGCTCAAGACCAATTTTGATATGTTATTTTACTTATTTGTTTCTCTTCTTGACATTGGCGCCGTCATCGGATTTCCGGGTTGTGACCCATAAATGGTTTTTCTAACTCAGTAACTGCTAGTCTAATATGGTCGGGTTCTTATCACTTGTCACAATACCTGTCACGCTCCAACAAGTATGTGCGTGCGAAAGTGACGGATAGCGCGATAGATGATAAAATGTCAACTATGGTAAACGTTCACCACCTAGTGAGCATGTAGATAAAATGAACCACGTTGAACTGTCAAAATTCGACAGTATGTCATATTAACCAACGACCATAGTAAGCAAATCGATAGCAATTATCGACTGTCGTCTATCGTTGTCAAAAGTGTTTAACTTCGCAATAATGCGTGCAACCATAGTATGGGTTATATGATAGTCGATAAACTATCCTTTATCACGTTTTTATCATACTATCCGCGTGATAACTCCAACCATAGTAGGCCCGCTGGTCAATATTACCTTATGGTAGTATTTAAGCAAAACAACGTTAATTATCTTTTATTATTAACCGACTTCAAAAAAAGGAGGAGGTTATCAATTCGGTTGGCATGTTGTTTTTTTTTTTTTAATTAAAATAATCTTAAACTCACTAAATCGTGGTCACTTTTGCCTTTTGACTTACGTTGTATGGGAAACGACAAGATGCCGTATTGAGTAGGTAAGGTGACCAAATTGTAAGCAAATATATATATATTTTTTATATAAATAATTAATGATTCACATTAGGTTTACCTATTCATTCTGTGCCATGCATTGTTCTCTACGACCCCGAAATCACCCTGTACTGATGGAAGCCATAATATGTTAAAAGGAGAAATTGCTACGCAAATTCGATTTAGTTAATAAGAAACTGTTGTTTTACGTATATTTCTCGATTATCTGTCTCCAATTTTAGCTGTCAGTAATGATTTCATGTTCATATCTGTCGCCTTCAACCTTGTTATTGCTTTGTTTTACGAAATTTCCTGCAAATATGGAAATCAAATGCAAATCAGTGGCATATTTCATGGACGCTAAGATTGACAAAATAATTTTCTTAATGTTTGCGTTACGTGGCGTCTGGGTATGTTTAAATTGTTTATTTTGAAGTCAATCATGTGGTAAGCCTCAAATAAAACAAAAGTAATATTAAGAGGTTTATATCAAATAAGGTAAGAAAACTAACTAGGATGAAAAGATAAATAGGAGGCAAAATTACATGATATTATTCTTAAGAACCTATCTATACTACTGTCAAGTATCTAAAGCTGAGTGACATTATTGCGGAATAATTTTCATATTTTTAACTTTATAACGTAAAATGAAAATGCAAATACATTTATTATGTTAAACAGTCGCACGCATAATCCTAAGTGAAATTCACTAAAGTGACAGCATTACCCTGGGGTTTGGAGATGCCTTTGTATTTCCAATACTCAATAAAATATGTACATACCTACAACATACATCCTTGGCCAAAAATATTGAGCACACACTTTTTTCTGCAAACTCTAAAAACCATCTCTTTCTAAATACAAAAAAATATATAATATTTGACACCTTAATATACCTTTACACAACAATAGAACATCAGTTAATAAGTACGTATTAAATAAGAATACGAAAAACACCAAAAATTCGGATATCTACAACAAAGTAACTTATTGTAAATTTTCTATGCAATCACCGCAACAACCAACACCTAATCAGTTTAAATTAGTTGATAATATGTCATCAGAAAAGATGTAAAAACTTCACTAAAATATCGAGTTTTCATATAAAAAACATGGGTGGTCAATCTGTCTGTTACCTCTTCAAGCTTAAACCGCTAAGATAAACCAAATTGGAATGAAATTTGATATGGAGAGAGTTTGAGCTACGAGAAAGGACATAGGATAATTTTTATCCCATCATACCTTAATGACGGGCATGGCTGGTCGACGAAGTCGCGGGGAAAAGCTAGTTTAGTTATATTTTCTATTATAGTCCGGCGTAACCTAATAGTGCCTTCTGAGGATGTCGTTGTCGCGTATGGTGTTTTATCAAAGTGAAGTACTTATTTACCAAAAAGAGTTCACTGAACTTACGAGTACAACAACGAACATATTCTACTTAACTTTAGCTCGAGGAACCTGCCCAAAATTACCAAATAATGCGTAAATCATTGAGCAATAACCCCCACGTCGTCGCGGCGTCACTATTCCAGGAAAATTATATCTACACGTGTTGCGAATCTCTTCATTGTATGTTATTTGGCGAATAATGTATAAGTTTAAAAAGATTATTTGTTAGTATTATAATTTATATAACATAATGACACCAAATCCGCTAAACACACAAACTTATACCTGCTTACTAATACACATGTCTGAGTGTAACGTCACGGATAGCATCATTTCATCACAGCGGCGCTACCGCGAAGAACGACATTCGTAAATTTCAGACGATTGTCTCTGTCACTCTCATTACACCTTAATTGGAGTAAAAGAGAAAGATGCTCTAAATATACGAACTTCGATGATCGCGGTACCGGGCCAGTTATATCACAGTTTTTGGATTGTAACCACAAATTAGAACTAGTAAGATATTTTAGTTGTGAGAATATGACGTAATGAGTACCTATTGACGACTTTAATGAAGCATTTTCATCGTTTTATAATATATTTCTACAATTTATGCTTTCCCTGGATAATAAGTCAATCATGCTATATACACATAATAAACATAAGCTGTATATGAAATTGATAACTTCGAATTCAAATAAAGAACTCCCATAAAACCATTAAATCTTCCCCCAACTCGCCTTATAAAAATAGACATGACTTTATAATGAAGCATAAAAGTTTTAAGCCCTGTACTTTACATTTTATCTCAGTATAATAAAAGATAAGATTAATTCCTCTTATCAGCGTCTTTAAGACTAAATAAATCTTAATCTGTAATTTTTTTGTCCCCTGTTAGAAAATTGATAAAGTAGCAGCAACAGTTCCTTTGTTAGCTGTCCATTTTTGCAAAAAAACCTTACACGTCCTAAGATTTTTTTTCGTTTGTTATGACATAGGCGGCAAACGAGCAGGCGGATTGCCTGGTGGTAAGCAATTACCGTCGCCCATGGGCACCCGCAACACCAGGGGAGTCACAAGCGCGTTGCCGGCCTTTAAGGGGGGTTGGAGCTCTGTGAACCTTACTCACCATCAGGAACACAACACTACAGACCTGAAAGGTAGCAGTGCTATTATGGCTGTGGTCTTCTGTAAGGAGGATTTTGGCGTGGCATCATGGGATCTGAGGATTTAGAAAACCCATTGCGCTTGATGAACATAAAAATTTAAAGTCTAACGCGTATCTGTCGGCGCAGCGGGATGTCACGTGCCGGCGAGTCGTTAATTAACGCTCTCTATCAAAAAGCCGGACATGGCCACGGGCTGTCGCGAGTTATTTGATAAAATATTTTCCTTTTCATAAACATGAAGTCAATATATTTCAGTACCTATTGACCCAATTTTTATGAAAAGGAAATTGTTATTTGCGTTATTTCTCTATATCATACTCGTATAAATCATATCATTAAATTTAAAATTGTTTGAAATGTCTACTTACATTTTGGTATACCGTGTGTAAGTCTAATACGGGCGAAGAATTAAACCAGACATAGGATTTACCAGTATAAACATTAACCAAAAGGTTTTTCTTTAATTATACCTATTATACATATGTAATTAATTTTTGTAAAATTGCTGAGCAGTAATGTACTGCGAACATTACGCGATATGAGCTTTTGAAACTAACTGTCATCGAGTGATTAACTCGAGTGTGTTGCATTAAATTGCGGGCCGAATTTCTTTATATAGATAAAATTTTAACTGTACTTTTAAGCGAAAGTTATCTAAATATATTTCTTATGTCCAATTCTACCCTTCGTTAAGATATTCGCCCGTATAAGATTTACACACTGAATATATTCAAATTAGTATAACTTAAACATTTACAGTGAATCAGCAAGCCTTTTATCTTAATTTTTCAGCTGTCAAATTGTAAATTGCAAGAGATACTGATAGCTTATACTTGAAAAAGAAAAAAAAAACCTTGTATTTTATACGGAATCATCCCGCCAGAAAGTCAATTTGCGCCAATCTTTATTTTTTATTTTTGAGGCGGTTTTTTGAGTGTTGCGTTGCCTCCAGGCACGTACGTCACGATCCCGACTCAGCTCTAATTATGAGAAAAAAAGAACACGAGATTCAAACTACGCGACAACATAAGGTCCCGTACTTCAAATAAAGCGGGCCATTTACGTTAAAACAACTTCATTAATGTAATACATAAAAAAACAGTTTTGTTAACAATCCATCTGCGGTTTCCGTTTAAAACCGCGCTGACCTACAAACAACAATTTAAATAAAGTATCGACTATTAAAATGCATGACACTTAACTTTCATTAAAAACTCTTTGCAGAGGCTTCGTAGCTGTTTTACTATACAGGTCGATTCATAAGAATTGGCGTGAGTTTTGTACTTAACTGACAAGATTTTTATAGACATACGGCGCCAACTCTCGAGGTTTCTAAGGAGGAGAGGTAAACATTGATTCATATTAATCATATCAAGCGATATAATAGCATCGATGAAGAATAAATAATTAGTATAATCGCAAGGACTACAGTATGGGGTTCTTCAAAAAGGGTGTAAAGAGGTTTTTACGGGGTCGGCAACGCGTGAATGATACCTCGGTATTGTAAACGTCCATAGGCTGCGGTGACCGCCTACCATCAAGCGGGCCGCATGCTTGTTT
Source organism: Grapholita molesta (assembly GCA_022674325.2). Lineage (NCBI taxonomy): Eukaryota > Metazoa > Arthropoda > Insecta > Lepidoptera > Tortricidae > Grapholita > Grapholita molesta. The sequence continues at coordinate 10,558,967 of CP053124.2, read as the reverse complement.
GCCACCTTTGTGGTATAAAAAAAATCTCACCTGATTATAGTATGTGCCTTTATAATTACTTTAAAGCGTCACAGTCGAGTGCTACATATACCATTTAGATAAAATTGACACTATTCGAAACGGTATTCAATTATTCGTATAAATCTTAAAACTTTCGCGAGTTTCGTGCCAGGAGAGGAAGAGAATTCCTTGCAAAATATTTTTAAGTTCCTTTTCACCTTAACTTAAAAACTTTTTAATAATAGAGCTTATAATTTTTACATTTATTAGATTTAGAGTGAAAATGTTAAGTACCTACCAGTGGCGGCGCGACAATTTTTTTTCTTAGGCAAGACGTAGCCGATATGTCTTAGCCTTTTCTTCTTGAGCGCAAGGAACACCGTTGAACTGCAGTAAAGTTAGTCAAGCCCCCGGGAATCGGCTTATATAAACGCGCAGCCACTGGTACATCCTTTTTTAAATATAATAATATTCTAATCTATGATGTTAAATAGTTCTGCCTGTTTCATTGCTCGTATATGTTGTTCGGAACGGTTCTGAACTAATGGGGTCGGATAATTTCTCCTATACATAATACCTCCATAACCCTCGGTGTTTTACTACTTTTTATACAACGTTCACTATTAAGAGAAATAAGCTACAGTGGCTCATTATATTGTCAACTAAAAGAAAACTGTTAAATACAACAATAAACATATGTTTCAAATTGTAATTTTATTTACATTGATATCATCTTTTTAATATTTAATTTTTACTTTTGCCATTTATGTATAAGTGTAAGTACGGAAACATTCTACACTGAACGTTTAATAAAGTTAATATTATTGCGATCTTATGTTGGAGTAAACTCCGTCGTTATTGCTAATTATATCTAAAACTGTGCTGGTATACGCGAAATTAGAAATAAAGATGTTTCCTAGAAGGTGATGTGATGATGTCAAATTTTAAATACCGTAGAACAACTTACCAATAACCGCAACACAGGCTTCGTCAGCTGGCTACAAATGCAAATCCGCAACAGGCTTTGCCTCATACAAACCAATAATGAAATCCGCAACAGGCTTGTCAAATTTATTCACTAGCATAATTAGCTAAAGGGACTTGAAACAGTGAATGCACTAAAAAATAATATAGTTTTAAGATGGTTACTAATGGTTTAACATATCACAGATATAGCAATGATTGCTGATTATAATAGTAATAAATAACTGTCGTGCATGCCGTCGTCCCGGAGAATTACTCGCGCATATGATTTCCGGTTATGTAGCCAGGATTACATGCCAGCAGCTTGCTCTTAGGTACGGACTTGCGGAGTACTACAAGTACAAACATGTGCCAGTTCTCGAAAATGGTCATACCACGCTCTATTGGGATCGATCTATTATCACGGACAGGACTACTGGAGCCAATAAGCCTGATATAGTGGTGATAGATCAGCTCCGCGGGCAGTGCTCGTCAATATCACCGACTCCGGAGACGAGAACTTCGTGAGAAGAAGTCGTCGTTGTCGTCGAGAAGGGCTAGTTTAATAGCAAGTATAGGTACTTGCTAGACAAGCCTTTCTTGCAAGTTTAGGGACTTGCCTCACGAGGTAACCGCCATCGCCAGATGAGAAGTTGATTCGGCAATCATTGTACCGATAGCTAAAAAAAAAAAAATTTAAACTGTTTCCATATAAGCATAATCTAGAGAAAATACAAAGTCCATAGAAATAATCTTTTAATTTTAATATTGTGACTCTAAGAAAGTAAATAGAGCTGGGATGCAACCCCTTTAGAGGATTATATAAAGTTAATTAAATTGACATATTGTCGCTCCCGTTTATCTTTAAATTTATCAGTGCTTTTTAACAGTATTCTTAACACTATTAAGCTTATTCATTATTTCATTAATGATATCACTGGGAAGGCTGTCCAGAGCTTTAGGTAAGTAAGAGCTCCACACCCTGTTACCATATTCGTTGATATTTCTTGTGGTTATGAAATTCGGTACTTTAGTAAGACTGCGAAGGTTCCGGTCTTCTGTATCTAGACAGCTCTACCAGTCGACGTTTCTGCGAACAGTCTCATAGCAGTCATAGCTAATGGGTGGAACTAATTGGTCAACAAATTGTTTCGCAGTAAGTAATTTTGTATGTCAGCAATAATAATAAAAAAGTGTTGTCTTGAGAGCAACATGTTGAGAGACTCTTGTTACGTGGTTATGGCTGGAATTCAAGTCATTCAGTCCGGCCGGTTCCTCCCTCTGCCACGTTGCCGGCGGAATCCAAAGTTAGGTTGCTTATAATGTTTTTAGTGTTTTAATATGTTTTAGATGTATTTTTACATTTTGCTTAACCCACCGTTCAAAGTGGGGTCGTTAGAGCTGCGTTCTCGAGGGTAGATGTGGAAACCTAAGTTTATGTTATATGTCTAAAGTCCAGTGACCCCTCTCTACCCTAGCCCCTTGCACCGGTGTCGCTTTCTGCGGGGGTCCGTCTCGCAGAGGGCGAGTCACCGTCTGCCGAAAAAAAATGTACACCATTATATTAGTGTCCGGTTTTTATCCAATGGGCCAGTAGCTAGTCCATCCTTTCCACCCAATAGCCTAATACATTTTAGATTTCATTAAAACTCAATAGTCCTTACACCATGGCGGGTGCTGTCTTTGTGCGCGTCCCATGACACGGACAGGGGCAACATCCGCTTAGTGTACCCGTTACACATTATTAAATTGTCGAAATGGTGTACTTTGAGCGTTGGCTCGACACGTCTTCACATACGCCTCTCAAATGTCCGGAACTCTGTTGTTCCGTGTACGGGAAAGACATAGATACAATAATAGGTAATGGCATATAATAACCCTGTACAAACCTACGTACTTATCATATGAATTTCAATGATCTGACCATTCAGACATAATTCCCATCAAAATTAATTTTAATGAAAAAGTTTTTTTTTACAAACGAAGTAACGCACTTTAATAATACACGTACGCTATGGTTTAACATCCATAGTTGGCAATGAAGCAGTCCGTTAATTTAAGGGTAATGGGCGTTAAATCTTAGCACTGAACACGTTACAACGAATATTCAGTTCATTAAGCTAATTAGTAGTCGGTGGAAAATATCCTTTTTCACAGATTACGACTGCATGACTTACGAATGCAGTAATAAATTCCGTTTCCAGCTTGCAGGTAGACAGTTGATTTCACTTTTTAGTACCGATGAGGTTTATGTTTAAAATCAGCATTATTTCCACCATCGTATGTTCTATGCTTTTTTAATATATACAAAACTAACCAGCGTTTGACCTCAGGCACACCTGATGGTAAGTGTGGGCGAGGTCGAGAGTGTAGCACGGTGGTTCAGTAACATACTAACAGCCTATTCACTCTTGCCTTGAAAAAACCCAAATTATATCTTTACATGAGAATTTACTGTTTCAAGTAAACTACATTATTCTTAAAACTGAATGACATTCATTAGTAATCTTTAATTATTCTATATAATTACAAAGTGTCAGAACTCCTTGGAACAATAGTAAAAGTAAATTGGTTATAAGATAAATTTATCCTTGTTCATTTGCAATAGGCCCCAGATGATACAAATACTTAGCTTTTGAAATGTCGGTAAACTTAGGCGCTAACTTCTCATTAGCTATTATTAATTGGAACACTGGCCAGAGCAAGTTAGTTTCCCAAAGGTTGAATTGCACAGGTGCATGCGGTATCGCAAAGTCAATAAATACTTCAGTGTGGAACCGAACTTTTCATGAGTTACCCATGGTCAGACTTTTAGTTACTCTAACGTACAAATGTGACGTCAGCGGTTTTTGTGCTCCTGTTTACAACGTGAACTGGCAAAATGATTGTAGAACGATGTTCTTGAATGTATGTAAATATGCCTAATTGCCGAAGTTCTAATAACACTAACCCAAATAAACAGTGATGATAAATTCACTAGACCTAGTCAAAGTACACAACCTCCCAGCTATATCTAACACGTGGAACGATTCGTGATTACCGTAAACAAGCCCACACTCATTTTATATAATAACGTGCTGATTTATATAACACACACCCAACAAATTAAGTTCTACTCGTAGTAGTAAACTCGGGTTGGTACTCAATACAATTACGTAGGTTATAATTACGCTATGTGACTCACGGGTAGTATTTAACGACTAAAACCAAGTGCTAAACGGACTCACACATCTTAAAGTAACATGTTTTAAGGTTAACGTTAAGTAACTAATAAGGAAAACGAACTAATCCCAATAATGCTTAGTTTGCCTTCTGGGTTAGAAGGTCAGATAGCAGTCGCTTTCGTAAAACTAATACCTACGTCAAATACGAGGATGAGTTGCTAAACGGCTCCCATGAGCCGTGGCAAAATGTCAGGACAACGCGAGAAAAATTTAGATAATGATATCGACTAAATGTATTGTATCACGTTAAGGTATTTTTAAATATACTTAGTATCTGCTGGCCGCTTTGGATTCAATAGAGCTCCGATCTCGCAGACTCATTGGCGATCCTGAGTTGGTGAGTGTAAGGTTACAGAGCCTTGAGCACCGTCGCTGCTAGTTTGTCTGTGTTTTACAGAATACATTTTGGCGAGTGTACACAGGAATTGCAACATTTAATTTTGCCATCTCCGTTTCACTAACGGACGCCCAGGCGAGGGGAGCGGTTTCATCCGTACGTTGTGAATATTGCATTCATTCACACGAAGCGATTTCCTTCTATTCTCCTAATGCTTAGGAATGGAATTTTCTCCCTTCAGCTGTATTCCCGGAAAAACACAATTTGGGTCTTTCAAAGCAAGAGTGAATAGGTTGTTCCTGAACCAGCGTGCTACACCCTCGACCTCGTCGATCCATCAGTTGTGACTGAGGATATACGCTGGTCAGTCGTGTATAAAAAAAACTTGTTCTTGTACTTCTAATTATGCCATACGACAATAAAAATTATCAGAATCACCATTATTTACTAAATTGTATTATTACTAAATTGATTCCCTCGCTCATAATGCATAGCATACAGCCTACCCTAACGAGTAGGTTACCTAGGATACTCTTATTCTGCCTATAACCACATATGTCAGTAAATAAACTTGAAATGATTACAAAAGTATTAATGAATAAGGTACTACTACTATGACGAGCTTATTTGTGGTTTCATAATTAGTTCTCTGAACAAGTAAAGTTAATAAATAGTTTTACGATTCGCTGAATTGCCTATAATCGTGCCGACCCACCGCAAATCGGACCGAATAAGTATTTTCCGATAAGTTCACGTCCGACAAAGATTACTTCACATGTCTACAGACGATACCAGCGGATAGTGATCCTCAATGAGGCCACTTATTGGATATATTTCATATATTACACTACAAAAGGTGTGATAGGAAGGTGGATTTCATACAGAATGGCATTAATAACTGAGATAAGCATATTGGGTTTATACCTCCTTTACATAATCACGGTAAATATGCCCGTAGAGAGTAACACGTTTACAGATTTTTCCGGCGGGCATCATTTAATGCCAACAATGTGGCTAATTAAAAGAGAAGTGATGTTTTGACTTATTGTTTGTTATTTTGACTTTATATTTTATTTTTAATCAAAATAGTCCGACTTTGTATCCAACAGAATGGGACTCATTTAGAGCATTTGATACATTTATATTTAATTAATTTTGAAAAACACAACTACAACAAAAACTTCATCACTTACACTTAGAAATATATTCACCTAAGTTATTTCATTAATGACTCAAAATATTATGATGAGCCCATGCTGCTTCTGGAAAATACTAGAGCTACTAAATCTGGTAGACCTCAAAAATATGCAAATCGTAACTACAATAAATATAGTAAATGATGAATTTTCAGTCATTAGTGGTGAGTATATTTCTAAGTGTATGTGATGAAGTTTTTGTTGTAGTTGTGTTTTTTAAAGTTCTGAACATCTGCTCGATCAATCTGCTGACATTTTGGTTATGACTATGATGATGTAAAATAACCTTCCTTGCTGAATAGAAGTGAATGATTATGTAATAAAATAAACATGTGCTGGTAACGTATTGTGAAGAGATATTGACTCCCTTTCTCCCTTAATATTTAATAAATGAATACGTTACACAATTAATATTAGTTGTAGTTTTGTTCGCTAGTGCTCAATTGATTCATAATGACTGGTAAAAGATACTTAAACATTTGATTGTAAAATAGTTAATGAACTACAATTATTAAGATATTGTAGTACATAATATAACAACCTTTCCGATCCTAAACCGTGTAAGACTATGTCGTAGTATTTGTACATAAAATAACTCGGATTTTGGCCGGAATCTGGGTGCTTCAATTTCTGAGAAAAGCTTTGCAAATATTTGTACACTGTTGCCTGGAAATCAAAACCAAGCAGTCAGCCACTCGTTATAAAAGAATTACTGGCATGGTTCCCACAACACAAGTTCTATGGTGAATCAAAAGTGATATAATACCTATACATTTTCCGGTAAGTTCGTTCCTTGGCTTTGGACAAAATATTAATCCAATGTAAGAGTAGAAGCAGAGGGCACCCATGAAATAACATGTGTGTGCATGTGTGATGTGAGCGTGAGACTTGAGATTCAATCGTACGAGTACAAATCGACATCGACCGCATGATCTGGATGTAAACTGAGGGTTAAGAAATCAAATAAAATGGAGATAGTGATAGTTCGAGGGTGAAATGAGTTTTTTTATCAATGTCACACATTCACATTGTAGTTTTGTTTCGATTGTGAGGAAAGTAAAACAAATGTTAAGCTGTAATGACAAATCCGAGTTTTAAACAAACACGGATAAAAAACGTGTGCATAAAATGAAAGTACTTATTATTAATTAACTGTACATAACTATTCTCTGCACACATAATTAAATAAATAAATGTCACAGTACATTCTTACATAAAAAAAAAACAATACAATAGCAAAACCTGACATTTAGATCTGTACCATGTTTAGCCCACAATTCATAAATTATTCATTTGTTTTGTTTTTTTGTGAAGTAGGACTTCATTAAGATAAACGTGCCCGACAGCGTCCCAATGGATGCCACTTGAAGCCAATGTTAAGTCATTACCAATATAGGTGAGAGAAGGGTATCATCCATTGGGCATTCGCGTGTCGAGAACTTAATTCTATGAATTTAGAAAGTTGAATGCCGGGAAATCTATTTGAATATTCTAATTTGTCGAAAATAGGGAACCTATTCAATTTAATATTACGGCAAGCGGCCTGACGGAGAAGTTACAATGCTTTAACGAACTCAGCGTCAACCAAGAGTTATACAAGACCTAGGTAAGCCAATAAATGTGAAGAACAGATTGATAGACGATGAAATAATTTCTAAAAGATAAGTTTTATTGTCATTTTATCCAATTAAAAACTAAAATGAGATACCTAATTTAACTCACTCCCATAAATTATTATTTCAAGGAACTCAACTATTTACGTGTTTTTTTAAATCTTTAGTTTCCTATCGTTTAGTATAGTATAGTTGACAGCCTTTATGGCCTAGTGGATAGTGACCCTGCCTATGAAGCTGATGGTCCTGGGTTCAAATCCCAGTCGTGGCATTTATTTGTGTGATGAGCACAGATATTTGTACACTGAGTCGTGGGTGTTTTATATGTACCTATTTAAGTATTTCTATGTATCTATCTTCTATATATATAGTCGTCTAGTACCTACAACACAAGCCTTACTGAGCTTACCGTAGGACTAGGTCGAATTGTGTAAGATTGTCCCGAAATATTTATTTATTTTATTATTTATTTATTATCATACTCCTGAACCCACTCACACTTGGTTGCAGAAAATGTACCTATATGTATCTATTAATCTGGATTTAGTATATTCGAGCAGTGCACCATCCTCTAATACATTGATCCCAGGCGGCAACAACGCCCAGCCTCGGTTTTCGGTAGCACCGTAGGTATTCCGGGGAAGACGAAACTTGTTTGTCACTTAATTCGGACATTTTAAATGTGTTTCATGAAATTCCTCTTCAAAAGGGAATGTGAGCGAGGGGATGTTCATGTGGTTAATTAGGGATAGGTCAGACGAAACGTGCGGGTGTTGAGTGTAGATTTCACCGTATTTTATGTTGTACATATATATGTATCTTTGTCTCTTTTTTACAAGGGGACTAAAGTATGATGGCGATATTAATATGCTGATGTCTATTGAATTGAATTTAGTATTATCGTATCATAGCATAACAATATATAAAATAAAACAATGTCACTTCTCGCTGCTTGTTCCCATACATACATCTTTTCAAGTACCTGTGTAATGAATTTTCATGCGAGATTCATCAATAAACAAAATATTTAAAGAGGTATATGTATATGCCATCGATGTATTGACTGTCAAAACTGATTGTAAAAACTGGCAGATCATCAAATCCCTAGACATATTATTCTACTCGTAACAAACATCCGCCATGTCGTTAAAAACTCATCGTTTTCAAATTTACTATCTGGGTTTAGAGGCATTTCGTGAGAAGGGTGTCCTAAATATGCCTGGTTTTAGAATATTCCTGACCAAATGACTGTGTATTGTTTCATGAAATTGGGACTGTACATATTGTATATTAAATCCCTATGCTGGGCGGGTAGCTACTTATAAATACATATAACATGTAACAAGTTGATAAACACATATCTTATTTAACATTTTAATTCTAATTACATCAAGTATGCTTCTGTAACATTATAACAATAAACTCATATTGTAAAAAAACCTATTTTAAAATCTAAAGTTAATAAAGGAAACACATTACAAACATCATCCGACGGCTACCTACAACTTATCACTTTGTAAAATTCCTTATCAGTTAATAAATAATATACACGTACGTTCGACAACCGGTCTGGCCTAGTGGATAGTGACCCTGCCTATTAAGCAGATGGTCCTGGGTTCGAATCCCAGTAAGCGAATTTATATGTGTGATAAGCACAGATATTTGTTCCTGAGCCATGGGTGTTTTATATGTATTTAAGTATTTATATGTATCTATCTATTATATATATCGTCTTCTAGTACCTACAACACAAGTCTTACTGAGTTTACCGTAGGACTAGGCCGATTTGTGTAAGATTGTCCCCAAAGTATTAATTTATTATAGTTTGTAACAAATAAACGAGGTACAATGGTATTGTAACATAAAACTGTATGACTTTTCCGACTGTAACGAACAGAATGCAAATATTTCGAAGTAAGTATAATATACACATATACGGGGTAAGTATATTATAGTATACGTATACATTGACGTTACAGTTACATATTAGCAACGTGACACATTAACTTAGCTATCCTACTGTTAAAAAGTACATATCGGTAGGTAAATTTACTTGAAACGAAATAAAATCTTAGAAATGAGTATTTGGTAAAAGTTATCGCTAAAGTTACTAGAACGAAGTTCAAAGTTAAATGACATTTTTCTCATCAAAAACTTCTTTGGCTGCTTGTAATGTAAATGAATCTATGGTTATATTCGTCGGGTTATTCATACCATGGAATATAATTAATTGTAGCATAATGTAATTTATTGTAAAGAGATTAGGCTATCGTTCCTCTAGAGGATCTTCTAGGCTTGAGTTGGTAGCGTAAGCACTACCCGCATAATGCAATACATATACCTATATTTAAATTGTATAAACCTTAATATAAGCGACCAAATCTAGCGTGTATACTGCGTATATTAAGATCTTTACTTTTTTTGCCTTTTACAATGCTGTTGATGCTTCTTGTACATAGTTTACTAAGTTGCTGAACAAAGACGAGCACTCGTAACTTGGCTTTTCTTTCTTAGTAGTAGACAAAGTGTTTGGAGTTTAGTTTTAGTATTTAAGTGCGCTTTCCAAAATATCTTTGTTTACGTACTTGCATTCCTTTCTTTTATGCAGGAGAGCCATAAGCCTGTTTCTTACAGGTTTATGCAAATCGATGAACAACTTGCCTTAAGTTTTACCCTTCAGGTTTTTATTGGTCGCAGTTTATTAGCAACTCCGCCGCTCTCAGGAAAATGTCTCCTCGGCAACAGTTTATATTCAAGTAGTCAATGTCGGATTGCAAATTCTTGTTATTGTTATATTATAAACGTAAATACTCCGTGTTTCTCATAATTCCAAACTTCCAAGGGTTCTTTCAGAATATTTTTTTTGAAGGTATTTTAAGTTATAAAAATATGTATATTTTTCTTATTCTTGTGCAATATCTGATCGCTATAAATATTCAACGTATCATACTTAAATTCACTTACGCATTCTACTTGAGGTAGCTTACAATTTGAAACCCTAATATTTGGCTAAATTCAATATCATTGTTAACCAATCGTCGTATGTGATAAAACCATAATTAGTATTAGCACTCCCATGAGATGACTACTGTCCATAGAAAAAAATATGTTCTAATTAGCCTGTATGACCCTGACACGTTGTATTTTCCTTTGTCTAATTTCGTAACAAGCAAACTTTATGAAAGCTTGAGGTAATTACATCCGAGTTGACGGATTTAAGATAAATACGGTGTAGTATAAATTATAATTAAAATACATTAAGAAAGAATTGTTAATAATTAATATTGATCAATGATGTTTTGGCTTTATGCAAATAAGCTTTAATGCGATTTTGACGTTTAGTAGACCTGTCAATCAATTAATACATACTAACCTTTAATTGAATATTTTGATGACAGAAGTGTTATTCTAATTAACGACGAAGAAAACGCATAGCCGTAGCTTCACCAGACAAATTTATGTATTACTGGATCAAATATTTAAATTTGAGTAATTGGATTAAGATATAATTAACATTTTGTGAAGACGCCGTTAATGGACGGTATTTAACGCCTTGACTTTGTTTGAATTCGCTGGTACCTTGATTAAAATAAATAAATACATTATCGTAGAAACTAAGAAGCATAAAAACGAGCAGGTTATATTTGGTCACGTATTTTGATTTGAAACCACACATAAGTTTTTATGACATGACCAAAGATTTAATTATAAATATACTTAGATAACTTACCTTAACGAGTTATTATTATAAGGTGTACAGTAATGCTCTAGACTGCACCTAAATCTTCCTCTTCACTCAATTGCAAATCAATTCATACATAATAAAGAAAAAAATTGTCTTATATCTTAGGAATCTTATAGATTCGCTGTCTATCTGTCTGTTTGTCAGGGGCTACACTCAATTGTCGCTATAAAGTAGCACTTGTTCATGATATTTTGTATTAATAACCCTGACAAAGTGGTGAAAAATGGTGCCGGAAGGAGTAATCATTTAGGGCGCTGGTACTCGTAAAATGGATGGGATTCTTTTGCCAGGAACCTTTCGGTGGGTGTGGTCGATGGACATATTTATTTTAAAATGAACAGGAAAAATAATTAAAGTCTTAAAAACAAAACCTTATTTCTCATAACAGAAAACATTGTTCTTATATTCCTTACATTAAAAACCACACGACGGTTTCAGTACAATCGCGAAAAAGTAGTTAATGTTACTGCTAAACAATGTAATGAACTCGTTTGATGTTATTATGAAATTCAGCTTCGCTTCGTTTCATAAAACTAAACTTGTACCTATGCTTATGCCTAATTAATTAATTTTGTACAGTTACATATACTGCTTTATCCACACACAATATAAGCTCTCAATAATAAATTCTGGACCCGCAAATGAAAACCATTCTGGACCCGCAAATGAAAACCAATATATGTAATGGCGGTGAAAGAAAATTTGGTAGTTTTTTTTTTAATTCAGAGACAAACTATAGTTATGCCTAATTCTCACATAGTTCCTATAGTAAGTAACCATTGCTTTATTTGTCAGAGACGTTCAAAATTTAATAGTCACTATTATATCGAGTTAGATATAATAATTAAGCAATTATAATAATTATACAGATAAGAAATATGTTGGAACAAAATGTGTACGGGCCCATTATGTGAGCCGTTATTTGCTTTGAAAGCAAATAAGTGGGGTTATGTTATGTGTGTAGATAAAATAATATTATATTTGTAAAATGGAATCCGCTTAGATGCGAGATAGTATATTACAAGTTAATCAACGAGAAACTTTTTATTCTAATTTTAAGCTAGTTTTCAATGTCATCAGTTTACAGTAAAGTGCATCATTGCGTTTTACGTTGCCATAAAAGTTGCACTTCAGAACCATTTGCTGTTTAAATTATCTTCAGGGTATTTTTAGACATTTGCGACTTTAAACTTATAAAATGTATGCATTTTATACATTTATCGGTACTATTTCCTGGTAGGTACCTACTACAAACGCTTTTATGAAATCAGAAAAGTTAAACTTACACAATATGCTTTAAACTTATAAATCACAAGCTGTTGCCCCCGACGTTGAACTTTTATCTTTCTAGTAACACTACTATTTTATTAACATTTTTTTCGTATAATGTTTAGTAATAACATTTTGAAATTAGAATTTAAAAATTAGACACACTACGGCCGTCCGATCCCCAACGGACTAATAAAAAATCGGGCGGAGCGGTGGAAACCGCCTAAATTTTGAAACGTAACAAATATAAGAGCCTGGGCACAGGGTACCATTTTGCACCATTTGGAGTAGAAACGCTAGGTCCATGGGGTCCCAACCGGCACAATATTTTTTGTACAAATCGCGAATTGTCTGGTTGACGTAACTGCTGACCGAAGAGTTGGCGGCTTCTTCGCACAACGTATCAGCATTAGTACAATTCTTCAATGGCTTTTTTTTAATTTAACCTAGAGTAGTTACATAGTTACACGTGTTGTAATTCCTTGCTTAACTGTATTTCATTTGAAAACAAAGATAATAATTAATGAAAAACTACACATTGTTAAAAACATACATCTTTAGGTGCTTATTGCAAGTTAATTTTATTGGGACATGAAGAAAATCACTCGTTTCATTTCTCATTATTAACATAAGATACATTATCATATCTTTCGAGGTATATTACGTACTTTATAAACACATTCCTATTATATTCTGAAGCTTAGTAGCTTCAGAATATAGTAAGCTACTAAGCTTCGGAATATAGTAGCATATAGTAGTCTATATGCTACTCCAACGTCCACTAAAGAATATCTGCCATTTACTATTCAATTTTTTTCATTAATTTATTTTTGATCGCAGTGTTTTCATTTGCAGATCGGTCGTAGAAATCGTCACTTTAGAAATCATAGCATCATTGCTACAATTGAATATAATATAAGACGTTAGTTGTGGAAACTTTAGGCCACCATAATCTAGTTATAGTTGCTTTAGGTTTAGTCCCGGAAGTTATAGTCACGCACACATAGTTTTGTAATTATTCGTCCCATTTATTTTTATTAACTGTAAGTGGTTTTTTCATCCATAACGCTTAAATACACTCATAATAAACTTTGTTTCTATTTTTACAAAATAATACTTTTTACTAATGGTCAACGTCAGTGTTGCAATCGAATTCTAGTTCCTGCACCTCTTACTTCGCACCAGGCCATATGGTTTCGTAGTATGTTAATAATAATTTTGAAAAATGTTGTTAATTAATCTGAGTGCGTATAAGTATTCTATCCTTCTTAGACGCCCGCCTGGTAACCTTTACAACAACAACTTAACAACTTAAGTTACCACAATAACTTACGTTGTCCTCGCTTAGAGCGGCTGTAAGTAAAAATCTACTCACCTACCTGAGCCTTGTGGAGATCGTGTCATGTACTAAATCTAATGATCTGATTGTAATGGACGAGGTGTCAATTTTTTTTTATGTCATAGGTGGTAAACGAGCAGACGGATTGCCTGATGGTAAGCAATTACCGTCGCCCATGGGCACCCGCAACACCAGGGGAGTCACAAGCGCGTTGGCCGCGTGGCCTTTAAGGGGGGTTGGAGCTCTGGGAACCTTACTCACCATCAGGAATACAACACTACATACCTGAAAGGTAGCAGTTAATTAATTTCTTTCCAGCACAGTGGCAAATCATACGTTTTAACTAAGTCCAAAGTAATTTAAGTTTTGAATATTATACGAACAAATACTGTAAAACTCGACAGATCGTATTTTTTTTTTTTAAAATGGCATTAGACAACAAGTATAATGTATTTTAGTTAATTATTAAATTTAGATAACAATATTATTTTCAAATAACACAAAACTTCGTCGGTCGATGTAGGTAATACTGAGGTAGGTAATTCGCGAAATCCTAAACCGTATGTGCTAACTTTTCGTTTGTCACCGATGTCGCCTTCAGGTCCTCTCGTAAGTTTCAAAACTTTAAAGACGTAATTTTAAGGCTATTTGTACACAAGCTTCTTGACTGGAGAATGCTTTAATCTATCAAGTTCAAACTCCACACAATGGATTAGTAAAAATACTTCGATATTTCTGAGAGAAGGAGGATACAATTAAATTGCTACCTACATAACATTTCTAAATAACCTAATATTTTTAATTAAAAACCTGCTTATTTCTTTAGTTACAGTTTAACTAAAACGTACTTAATCACAAAATAAATAATAAGTTAAGTTAGTTTTAGAAAAACCCGCAACTAGTGAAAGTTTTTATTTTACCTACTAGCGTTTCCTCACGACTTCGTCGTCCATCCATGCCCGTCTTTAAAGTATGATTGCGGGATAAAAAATATCCTATGTCGTTTCTCATACCTCAAACTCTCTGCATACCAAATTTAATCTTAATTCGTTCAACGATTTAAGCAAAAAGAGGTAACATACAGACAGACAGATTTATAATAATAATGGGTATATTATTAGGTAAGTACTAGTAAGTATGGATATTAGTATGGATTACAGGGGGCCGATTTTTGAGCACTCGATGCTCGAATCGTGACATTTTAAACTATCGCAAATACAAAGAAATCGTATTTAAGAAACATGAATGATGTAAATATATAATCATAGTAATCGAAAGTATACATTTTGTACAAAAATAATGGTGAGAAACTTTTGTGTGAAATTATTGTCATCCTCAATTTTTTTTAAATATGAATGCACGACTCTCAAAAATCGGCCCCCAGGTTACTCCCCTAGTACATTTTATGGTCTAAAGTACTTTGACCCACAAGAAAATTGCCATCTCCGTTGTGGCACTTAATGTTTACGTTACAACGCATGTTTTATTACTTTTATTAAATACAATAAAACTACAAAAAAGCAAACTTAATCAAAATATAAGTAAAAAAAAAATGTAGCAACGTAATAATGTTCGTAATTAAATATAAAAGTTATACATTTAAGTTTGTTCAGGTAGTTTCTCGTTTATAACAGAGAAAGAGCAAAACAAGCTGTCTCTTACGCTAGGATCTATTACCTGGAATAAGGGATGAGTGCCTATAGTTTTATCTATCTTACTGCTCAATTCGAAACTAAGGAATGTGGTATTTTGGACTAGACTTATAGTAACACAATCCAGGCGTACCGTGAGATTCTTTTATCTAGACGGAAACGAAGATCAAGACAAGTTGTTGTGCACACAAGTAAAATGATTCTTGACTTGTAACTTCTTTCATTATTCGAGTTTTTCGATTTGTGGTAAACGTACTGCAGGGTAACTACTCGTAGAAACTACATAATATGTAAAGCCGATGTAACCTCGATAAAAATAACGTGAGGCAAAATTGAACATACAGTTTTTTACACGTAATACGTTGATATACGATACGTTACAAATAACTACGATTTTCATAGTCGCTTTACGTACTTTTTGATTCTGCCTTGAATACTACCTAACACCTTATTTATGGTTTGTAATATATTATTTTGACATGGGCGCGTAATTAATTACATGTTGGCATTTCGCGTGTCTGGCAATGCACATAATTACGAGTAGTGTTTAGCGTGATTTATTAGCTGGTGTTACACATTAGAACAACACTTTGTTAACCTAAAAATGTTGTATATTAGTGTATCAGTAAGTAGATTCAAACCAGGTTGAAGCTCTTTCTGAATTTTTATTTAATTAAATCGTTTTATAATTATATTATATTGTTTCATTTGTATATTTTTTTAATCAATCGGGAATTCACTGGTTGCGGGTGGTACAAAAACGTAACATTACTTAACATTAATTAAACCGCCATTTGACGTAACATTACCTTTGATCAAGGATGACAAGGATATTGAACATGAACGTAGAACATTGGCGATTCGGGGAAACATGTTACCTCGCAGGTTTGCTTGATGCTCCAGTAATGCTGATTAGAGAATATAGCCAATCCTTTTACTCGAACAGCCTATGGGTTAACTATGCAAAGCGAGCCTACAGTACAATAATGCATTCAGAATGCTGGTGGGTTTACCTATTAGATGTAGATCTGACATGTTTTGCGAAGCTAGAACAAACGATTTTCCGGCAAATTGCGCATGAAGATAGTGTTCCTACTAGGTCGAGTGTGAAGCGGTCCCAACAGTATTCCGAATGATATCGCTATCAGAATTGCCCAATTCTCGCTCACTGGATTGGGTAAATTAAAGGAGTAGCAACCAGCTGGTATTGAAAATTAAATATGTATAAACACTAACCCTTGACTTTAAGTTTAATTTATTGTTTAGTTTTTATTTCTTACAAACAATTATGGGGTGTGTTCTTCGAAATAAAGATGTTTTATTATTGATTATCATTATTTATTAAACTCATCGCACAATTTGTAAAGTATATTAGCGCGTCCGTCTGGGATCAGTTTTGGTCGACCAATTAAAGTGATGGTCAATTAAACCTTAATTTAAGCCTGACCTATATATTTTATTTTATTACGAGCCCATATTGTCCCACTGTTGGGCAAAGGCCTCCCTCTTGCTCTTCCACGTATCCCGATCTTCGGCAGTTTTCCACCAGTCTCTGTCAAAGGCGTCAAGCTCGTCCCGCCATCTCCGACGAGGCCTGCCGCAGCGCCTTACAGTTTGTGGGATCCAACGGGTAGATGTTTTGGCCCACAGGTCATCGGGCATACGACAGACGTGTCCTGCCCAGTCCCATTTGAGCTTGGCGGCAGCTTCAGCTACATCGCTTATTCCAGTTTTGGAGCGTAGTATTGAGTTTTTAATGCGATCGGTTAACTTCACGTTCAGAATACTACGCTCCATGGCTCGCTGACAAACCCTGAGTTTGGTTTTTTGAACCTTTGTCAAAGACCAAGTCTGTGCGCCGTAGGTAAAGACGGGGAGAATGCACATGTCCATGAGTTTTCTTTTCAGTGATATAGGAAGGTTTCCCTTCATATACTCCTTCATGGACCAAAAGCTCCTCCAGGCATTCTCGGTCCGTCTTGCGACTTCTTTATCTTGCCGCGCCTGGAAGGAGACTATTTGGCCCAGGTATATATACTCATGGACATATTCTATTACTTCCCCGCCAACTTCTACCCTTATTGGTGCACTATTGGTCATGAGCTTAGTCTTTGACATGTTCATTGTTAACCCAACCTCAAGGCTTGTCCTTGCAAGGTCTTCCAACATGATGCAAAGCTCCGTAGCTGAAGATGAAAACAGGACAATGTCGTCGGCGAAACGCAGATTTGTTAACTGCTTTCCGCCGACGTCAATTCCTTTATGTTCCCATCTTGCCGCCAGCTTCCTGAACACCTGTTCAAGGGTACTGTTGAACAGCTTGGGTGATAGAGGGTCGCCTTGCTTGACGCCTTTGTTTATGTTAAAGGACGGTCCGGGAGTCTGTAGTTTGATACAGGCGGTACTGGAGGCATAGATGTTGCGGATCAGATGAATATATGTGGGTTCTATATCTTGGTGCTGCAGTGCGGCAAATATGGATGTATGGGTTATACTGTCAAAAGCCTTGGTAAAGTCTATGAAAGCCAAATAAAGGGGGATGTTGAATTCATGGTACTTTTCTATGATCTGATTTAGGGTTTGTAAGTGGTCTGTGGTAGAAAGTCCTGGTCGGAACCCGGCTTGTTCGGGAGGTTGATGGCTATCCAATTTACCAGCAATGCGACGCTCAACTACTTTAATAAATGTTTTGTAGAGGTGTGAAACAAGGCTAATGGGTCTATAATTATTTATATCCCATTTATTGCCTTTCTTGTGCAGTAAAATGATGTTTGAATGGCAGAATTTTTCGGGGAATTTTCCTGTTTTCAAAATGGAATTGAACAGATTAGTAATATGCGGTAAGAGTGAAGGTTCTCCTATTTTCAGTACTTCAGTCGTGATGCCATCCTCACCAGGGCTCTTCCCGTACTTCATTTTTGCGAGGGCAAGATGAACCTCGTAGCCAGTTATGGGGGGAATGGAATCCGGACAAAGATAACTCATAGAAGAATTAGATGCGGGGTCAAAATTTTGGTCAGAATATAGCTGTTTATAAAAGCTAGTGCATATGTGTGTAATTTTCTCCCGGCTTCCTTGTTTCACACCTCTATCATCACGCAAGCAGGTTATCCAAGTTCTGCCTTTTGTGATGCCTTGTTTAGCTATTTTTAATGAACGATTATTTTCCAATGCTGATTGTATTAAGCTAGTATTGTATTTCCTGATGTCACCTCTAATACTCCGTTTTACTTGTTTGTCAATTAATTTGTACTGTCTGCTAGTAATATTGCATCGGTGTAGGTCACGTTCCTTGAGTAAGTTTAATGTTTCGGTAGATAATTTTTTGATTTTGTGATTTTGTTTTTTAATTGTGTTGCTGGCGGTTCTAATACACTTTTCTATTTTCGAATATTCATGGTCTACGCAGTCGATATCAGTGTCTGTTTCCAATAAGCTGAAAGCATTATGTAGCTCTAGGTTAAAACGATCTTTATTTAATATGAGAATTTCCTTGTGTAGTTTCTTAATTTTGGTTACAATTTTAAGCTGTCGATGAATTTTGGAACTAAATTTAAGTCGGATTCGGATGGGTCTGTGATCGGAACTAAACTGTATGTTATTGATTACTTCAATATCCTGTACCATTTGCTTGTTTGTTGTTGATGTAAGAATAAAATCTATTTCATTTTTAGTTTCACCATTTGGCGAAATCCACGTCCACCTACGTTGGGGTTTTTTGTAAAAGAAAGAGTTGCAGATACATAAATTTTGCCCAAAAGCGAATTGGATAAGGCGGGTGCCACGTTCATTTCGGTTTCCCAAACCATATGGTCCCATAATGCGGTCATTATCCGATTCTTCTCTTGTCCCAAGTTTGGCGTTGAAATCACCGAGTACTATGTTCCAAGTACCGCGATGTTCGTCGCAGGCTCTGTTTAATAAATCATAAAACTCTTCTATTTCTTCGTCCGGGTGCGATGAAGTGGGAACGTACACTTGGATAATTGTGATGGTTTCCTTAGCGGTCACGCGAAACTTCAGCACGGCGATCCGCTCGGAATAGGCAATGAACTCTTGTATGTTATCTTTCCATCGTTTAGCAACCATAAAGCCAATTCCGTTAAGACCACCGGCTTCCCCGCTGTAGAAAAATATATTTTCTTCGCGTTCAATAACGTCTTCTCCTTCTCTTCTCACTTCAGACAGTCCGACAATATCCCACGAGATGTTTTTGAGAGCATTTTCTAATTCTAAAATTCTTTCTTCTGTTCTTAAAGTACGGACATTATATGTTAGAATATTAAGCCTTTTATCGGTATTCCTTTTAACATTTGCTTTGTTTGTTTGACGGTTGGGAGGTATCGCCGCCTGGGGATTCTTAGCACCCCGATCTCCAACGCGATGCTGCCCACCGTCATCGGCAACACCGCGGCTGGAGCTGCCAGGCACTTGGGGCCGAGTTTTGGGTTTACGTTTCATTACTTGAGGGGTTTGGACGGTTAACCCACCACGCTCGTCCAGTGCGTGTTGGTGAGTAGACAGTAAGCCTTCTAGCTAGGCTTGTGAGCGCCGCCGTTGACGTGTCAAACGTTCTTCCGCCGCCGCTCTGAACCAGTACCCTGTCTTGGCACCGGCTGTTCCAACCTGACCGCACCGAGGTTTACGTGCGCTCGAAGTCGGCTGTACTTGCACAATAATGTGCACGACAGTTTAACGTCTTATCGAGGAGCCTGACCTATAAAATCCGAAAATAAGTCGCGGTCCCTTCGGTTCGTATAGACAAGCGGTGGGCACTTAATGCCGAAAACGTTGCGTGTTATTGTTTCTATATGACCCTAATTGCGCTTTAATAGACGTATGACAAAAAGTAGTAACTCCTACATAATTATCAACTTTTTCGTCTCTAAAGACTGTAATTATTTAAATTCATATTTTATATAGTTCTACCTAACGATTAGTTAGTTAGATTCACATAAATTATGATGGTGTGTTTTAAATTAGCTCAGTAAACAGACATTAAAACAGTATTGCTACACCCGACAATATTGTACGCCACGCGCGTTTGAATCATCTGAAGTTACAGGAAGCGTCGATAGGCTACGGGACTACTTACCGGCGCGCCTCATGCTGCTGTCTTGGATTTCGGATATCCTGAGGCAGTGATCTATTAGGGTCCAGGGCCGTACGGAAATGGGGTTGCACATCGGATCGTATGGCAATGGGTGGCCTCAGGGTTCTGTTCTCTCTGCCAGCCTCATTTTGCTGCATATAAACATTTTTCTAAATTCCGGTATCTTAAGGTATGCAGACGACAGCTCAGTAACTAAAAGATATGTTCCTGAGGCCCAAACTACCATTGGAAAGACCGAGTCCTTTAGGGAAGCTTTGGTTGAGCGGACGAACTTGACCTTTAAGGCCGCTAAGAGTGGGACGAAGCCGACTTAGTTAGGTTTTACGCTAAAAGGACCCTTTTAACTTGGCTCCTACTTTCTATAATGTATACTTAGCAATTACGGACCACCTCCAGTAAAAATAAATGACTAATTGTAAGCTGAACTTCGGTGCCGGTGCCAGTGAAATCCGCTGTTATAAATCTTGGGGTCTTAGGGACACAAGGTGAAGCGGTACTTCACGCTAGAACAGCTTCAAACACTTTACCATGTTCAGGTTCAATCGTGTAGGGAGTGCTGTTGCTACCTCTAAGCTCTTACGGGTCGGGTCTGCCAAGTATCAGCTGGCCGCTTTGGATTCAATAGAGCACCGAGCTCGCAGACTTATTGGCGATCCTGAGTTAGTGAGTGTAAGTTCAGCTAGAGCACATGAAAACACACAATGTATCATGTTCAACAGGATACATTTTGGAGAGTGTGCACAGGGATCACACGATTTAATTCCGCCATCTCTGTTCCACCACCTGACGTCCAGGCGAGGGGAGCGGTTTCATCCTAACGTTGTGAATATTCCATTTATTCGCACGAAGCGGTTCGTTTCTACCTTCCCAATGCGGACTGGAATTGCTCCTTTCGTCTATACTCCCGGAAAAATATGATATGAGTTTTTAAAGGCAAGAGCCAATAGGCTGTTACTAAACCAGCGCGCTACACCCTCGAGATCGTCGACCCTTACCATGGTGTAACTGAGGTTAAAAGCGTTTAACCAGCGGGTTAGTCTTGTGTAAAAAAATAACTACCCAGTATAAAATATAAGCTAGGTCCAGTTATTAGGGCAGTTCTCCGAACCGGTCATTTTTTATGTTCCTAAAGATATCTTTTCACAGATGCAATATTTACGCATCAACGCACATTTTTTCGATACTCCATTAATCAATAGAAAAGCTATCGGAACCATTTTAAGCTTGATCTCCTATATAAAAAGTTATCGGCCAAATATGTGAAAAATCAACCGTTTTTTACAAGTGACTAAACTAGTTGTTCGTAATGTATGTTTATTAACTTAGAAACTAACTTAAAATATGTAATATTACTTATACACAATTCGTCACCATTCGATTCTACATACAATTTTATAAAAAACATGACTAGTTAACTATGTATAATATATTAAAATTCAAATCAAAAAGTGTGTCAAAAAAAAAGTCATTGTTGACGCCAGCTTTGGTTTTGGATTTATTATGAAACGAAACGCATCGAACACCCAAAATATGGGCCCCCGATGTTCGCCCTCGCCTCTCAGTCGACTCACATTCAGCGGAACAAGCAGCAGGTGCAACGTTACGGCAAGGAGAGTCGCCAAAGATACTTCTTCCAATCTTGTCAAATATATCATCATTGTTATTGTTAAACATACATCAATAACTATGCATTATAACTAATATGTTACTTACACATATTGAAGGAATTTTAGGTTTAATCATGTTAAGATATGCTTCCTTACTCAACCTTCTAATGAAAACACGTTTTCGACAGGTTTCTTTAAATTTGTCATTGTTGGCTGCCTCATTGTCGGTAAAATTGGAAAGGATGACAATGACGCGTGTAGCCAACAATGATAATCCTCGAAGCCGACAATGATTTTAGCATCCAACAATGATGTGGGCAGAGGCACGTATGTATATAGTAACGTTAGAGCTCGAATGGTAGATTGTGAGATTAGAGAGGGCGGAGTACCGGTGGCAAATTTCACACAAAAGGTATGGAGTCGTTTTTATAATTATTATTTTAGGCTTGAATAGTAAAATTATTCATTTACCTAATGTACTTAGTATGATACCTACTCGTAAATTGGAAGTAAGTACTTAACATTTATTTTCATAAATCGATTTCAGGAACACCTAAATGTTATGTCGTAAATGTTAGGGTTATTTTTCAATTTCTTTTAACAAAGTCACCATTCATAGATATAATATTTTTTACTATATAATGCAACCTTTCTTTTCAAAAAGTTAGTAAATTATAAACAAGTCTTTAAACATGCAACCATGACATCGGTATATGTAGAGCGATCGTTTTCCACTCATAAATGGATCTTCAATAAATTAAGAAACTGATTCACTCCGAAAACCAGGAACATGTGGCCATAGTCCACTCATTTTATAACATGGATACGCACTTAAGTGTGAGTTGTGAGGAGGACCTCGAACACATAATTCCAGTCCTCAATTGTAATTGAATGGTCTTGAAAATAATATATGGTTTGGCAGGTATAACTTCTTAGTAACTAACTATTTAGTACCTAATGATAATGTTTTGATAAGAAAACATATTATTATGTATTATAGATATTAACAACATATTACATTATATTTGTATGCTCGTAAGATAATTTCTATAAGTTCCTAAAAAATATTATGCAAAATTAATCATTTATTCGTTATTTATTTAATCATTAGAATACTTAGGCGACTCCATACATTTAGTGTGAAATTTGCCACCGGTACTCCGCCCTCTAGCAGATTACTACGCCCTAATATATAGTTAGTTGCATAACTGAGTTAAAATCGAGTACCTCAGTAGATTGTTTAATAATGTTCGATAATATTGTCTTGAAGACGTCCGTTAGGTGTACAGTTGTGTCTTACACCGACCTAAATTTCTAATACCTTTCATCCTGTTACTTTTAAAACTCAGTTTAATGCATTCATCATTGTTGACTACATCGTCTACGAGTATGACTATTGTCATCCAACCTTATAAAATGTCATTGTTGACACTGCTCGTCATTGTCAGCCACAACATTTTTTTGCAAGTTGCAATATTTAGGTACATAACGTGTTTTGAGAAGTGCCAATGATTTTAAATTATAGTTCATAAGCTATTAGATCACTCAAGTGTTATACTTAAGCCCTGGCACTGAGTTGATTCTTGCAACTGAATTTGTATGGGGAGAATTTTTCTGCGGAGAACTGCCCATATATCCCTGTAATGCCTACAGCGACTAAGACGACATTGCATTGTTTATCAGTGTCCGCTGCGGTTGCGGCGGAGCCGACAGCAACGGCTCGTTCCACAGCGATTGAGCTTCGGGAATCCGGCTTATCATGTCGAATAAATAATAATAAATGTACTTCGGAACACTTTTTTTTTTATGATATAGGAGGCAAGGTACTGTACTGTACTTGTAAACTGATGGGCAATTTATCACTATCTACGAGTACCAATGGTAAGCCGCCACTTTATACGAGGGTTGCCTTTTAAGTCGTTTGCAAACCTCCCGCGGTTATTAAAAAATAAACATAAATCGTTTTTATCTTTTTGAATTTATAATTCGAAAACAAAAGAATGTTTTTTAATTGGTCGACTAGTTTTATTATAGCGTCTATTCAAAGGTGACAAGTCGCTTGTAAAAATGGAAATTTCAAAGGAAAATATGAGTCCGATAATTTTCTACAACTTTCAAAGGGGGCTAACGCGAGTTCAGTGATTTGAGGAGATCACTTCTATATTTAGTGATACAGCACCAAGTCTCAGGACAATAGATCGACGTTGTCCTTGTGGTCTCGGGTCTATCCGTTCCGTCCGTTTTAAAGTCAATATACGCGGTTAAGTCCTGTTTATTTGTAACTAGCTGTGCCCCGCGGCAAAACCCGCGGTTTATTAGGGAAAAACGTAGCCTATGTGTTAATCCAGGGTGTCAGCTAACTCCATACCAAATTTTATTAAATTCGTTCCAGTCGTTAAGACGTGAAAAAGAAATACACACTCACACACTCACAAACTTTCGCTTTTATAATATTTTTATTATTCATATTTTTTTAATGGAACATTAACAAAATTAAAGACGCATTATCGAACAAACCGTGATTCCGCGTCTTATTTAAGAACAACATGTTTATTACTCCTAAACAGTGACCCAACTCCAAGCAGTGACCTAATATCGCCCCGAACAGAAAATTTGTCCTTTTTATCCGATTCCAAAAAGGAAGACGTATTTGATTTCTTTTTTTTTACTCCACTTAAGAATTTGTTTGTACGTGATAAGATATTGAAGTTTGTTTTATTTAGAAGCTAGTGCTTTTCGGGTGGTTTGTTTCAAATTTGATAAAAATCTAACTAGTATTTTTTTAATGTCATCCTAATTAATGCATGTCACTAATATGATATAGGTTACTTATTGTTTAAAATAAGAAAGTGTCGGGTGAATAAGTAAAGTGTATAAATCATTTTTTGAACAATTTATTCATTTATATAACAAGTTTCCTGATGATGCCTTAATATGCCCTTCCTGGGACTTAAGCTTCCTAAGAATTAAACAAATCTTTGATATCTAATAATGGCTATAACAGAGTAGAGCATTATTTGGCAGAGAAACATGCATGCTCAAACCAGAAACTATAACTAAATCGCTACGCATTTATCATCATGTCTATGTATCTACTGCCAGATTATATAAATGACACAGTTCAGGTAAGAAAGCATATCAGGAATGCCTGTTTCGTGAAATGATTTGTTTACTTATTTATTATAATTTGCACGATTTGATCATTTTCTGCTATATCTATTTTATTAAACTGCGATATTTTTTTTGTATTTATTACTGTTTTAAATAAATAAGTCCCGCTAAGTTTCTTGCCGGTCATAATCTCTTACTGTTGCCTCCTTAATAATTAAGGGTTTGTGTGTTAGGTGAAGAAAAATAAACATTTATTTACTTAAAATTATTTAATGGAACGAACGACATTATTTTTCATATCCATTGTGACATAAATATATACACGAAAAATATTCAGTTAACAATGTGATCAAGAACAACTTATTTATTTTGGCACATAAACTTTAATCTAAGATTGCGGCAAGTATGACGCGCTCGTTTCGAATACTTCAACCTCCTATATTAATTATACGAACAAAATACTTACCAAGTCATGACTAGTGTGCTGAGGGTTATGCGCCTCATATTATCTCATTGGAACGGACACTAAAATTATTTGTATTCCAAATCAGTTTAACTGCTTATCGTTATAAATACTATCAAGGTAAAACAGGGACAAGATATGTTGGCTTTTTGGTAGGGACCTAAAGATTAATGACTTTAAAGACTAAATTAAAGTTATCCTAAAATTCTAAAAATAATATGTATTCGGTTAAGCTCAGGAGATCACTTGGTGGACATAAATAGACGTAAATTACTGACATCACTACACTAGAGTCATAGTCTGAATAAGTAGAAAGAGTTCTTTATTAGTCGTATAGATCACGTTTGGAGATGGTAGAGATAGTGCATAGACCGCTGCTATCGGTCACTTCATCTGTGCTCTCCGTTAATCAAGAAATGTCTACATGTTCGACTTTGTAAAGAAACCTCCGGCGTCGGGGGTCTCATGACTCTGCGTTGGGCGCCACGGTCACGGTGCTGCAGTTGGCGCGCGTCGACCGAGTAGAACTTCGCCTTAAGCCTACTCCAACCGGGTTTAACAATATTAAATTGTCACTCTTCCTTTTCCCTCGACAATTGCAAAAAACGAGCTCCCTCATACCTTTTCTGAAGTTCTTGGATAGGAAAGCGTAGAGAAGCGGATTGATGCCCGAGTTGAAGTAGGTGATGAGGAAAGTGAGTGGCGTGAATAGCGTGCTGAAGTTACCGGTGCCGTGGTAGCCGCTGGACCAACGCTGCCACATCTTGCGCGCGTGAAAGGGAAGGTTGCAAATGGCGAAGGCGAGCACGACGACGATGAGCATCCGAACGACGCCGCGGCGCGCGCGCAGCACGTTGCGTGACAGGTGACTGAGGTGGTGGCAGTTGCGAGACTCCGGGTCGCGGCAAGCCTTTAGCGCCTTCATCGCTCGCTGCAAAACAAAATGTTGCCTCAATATCAACTCTATTATATGTAGGTTTATATATAACGTGGTTTATTGAGTTCTGCCTATAGGTGTATACTTGTTGTCCAATTACGAGTAACTTAGTAGGTGTCAATGGTGTGTGAAATAGGTGTGCAGTGGATCACGTGCTAAGACCGTCACGTTACTGTACCTACTTACGAGTATATCATAATTTCAGTACAAGTATATCAATTTAACGTAACGTAACATTCCTATTGGTTTTTGCTGTAAAACGACAGAAGTAATTAAAGAGTAATTAATAGAACACAGTTGGGTTTCAGTAATTTATTTCATTACTGGAAAACAAATAGACCCATAACAGCCACGAATATGTTGTTAGTTAAACAAGTTTAAGTAAATATCGAAGTTTAAGTTTATTCCCAGTTTTGTGGTAGCTACTTATATGCGGTTCGCATAATATTTTTATTCGTTTTGACTGTTTCAGTACCGATTTGTGTCCATAATAATCACTTTTAATTTTTTTTTACTTCATACTTTTGTGTTTCATATTTTTTTATTACTACCAACGAAAAAAATTTGATATCATATTTTTTCTTCATAATTTGTTTAAACTCATAATTCATAATATTATGGTTCGTAACGAGGTCAACGGAGCTCCTATTCCTGGTAGTTGAGGCGCTTCGCGCCTTGATGACGCAACTCTAACCTAATCTAACATTCTTATGTCAGTCAAATTGACCTAAATGACATAACATGTTTTATGCGGCCAGCCTTCTGGGCACATTACCCATTGGCAGCGATTTGGGGGATATTTTTTGTTTTAAATTTTAGTTTATGCTTTCTCTGATATAATTAATTTTCATAATGTTTAATAAAATGTCTGAAATAAAGAATTTAAATCAATTTATTTAAATTATGTAAAATGTTATGAGGAACGATAATAGGAATTAAAAAGTTATGTAAGAAAAAGCGCACCCTATATATGCAAATATTTACGAGTACAATCTTACACAAATTGACCTACATCAGTGCAGTCATACGGTAAGCTCAGTAAGGGTTGTATTGTAGGTACTAGACGACGATATATATAATAGATATACTTTATACTTAAATACATAGAAACACTCATGACTCAGGTACTGTGCTAATGCCCTGATGGGATTTGAACCCAGGACCATCGGCTTCATAGAAAGGATCACTACCCACTAGGCCAGACCGGTCATCAAAATGCAATATTTTAGATATATCAAGCAAATGAAGAACGTACATCATTGATGTAAACAACTTCGTTACATAATGCAAAGTTGCATGCAACGTGTCTTTATAAAATGAAAATGTGACGCGTTTATTTGAAGAGCAGAGTTCAATCGAGCTCCCCGGCAACTCTCATTACGAGCATATGGAAGTGTCGGAAGTTACTTTATTTCATACGTGTTACTCATTCCTTAATGACTTTCCAACCAAAGCCGCTTTGGTGAAGCAGTCTTCATATAAGATACATGTGAACCAGATGCTATACTATTGTTTTCAAGGTTTGTAAGTGGTTTGGATTTTTATCGTTCTGATTGTATTATACATGTGTAATGCTATCTGGACCTCTTGTCGTAGGCGAAGTTGAGCAGCGTTGTGGAAACCATAAAATAATAAGTCGACCGAGTAACGGAAATATTTAATAGGTGCAGGGTCTTTCTAACTCAAAGACGAGAAGAAAATAATAAGAATAATAAGCAATACTGAGTTGCCCTTGCGCCATCTTTGATGTCGCTTTTTGTGGGGGCCCATCTCGCACAGGGCGAGTCACCGTCTGCCGGAAATAAAATTGGATACCATTATATTAGGCAGACATCCGGTTTTTTATCCAAAAGCCCAGTAGCCTGGTACATTCTAGATTCCATTAAAACTCAATAGTTCTTACACCGTGGCGGGTGCTGTCTCTGTGCGCGTCCCATGATACGGACAGGGGCAGTATCAGCTTAGTGTACCCTTTACATTTCATTAAAATTGTCGAAAGGGCCTCTGCGCGTTGTTGGTTCGATCCGGCTCCGCGTACGCTCCCAAATGTCCGGAACACCATTGTTCCGTGTACGGAAGAGCAATACTGCTAAAAAATAAACATACATATATACATATAAAAATACAGATACATACACATACACTTAATGTACCTTGTGTGAAATTACTACGAGGATGATGAAGAAAGCTTTTCGTGGAAATGCTTGCGAAACATGCACTTAAAACGAAACTTGGTCTGAGCTTGTCTGAGGGAGAGATTTATCTCAGGTATATGTCCATCAAGAACTTAAAAATAAAAACTACATAATTTAATCGTTCAGATTAACCGATAAGTGAAAAGAATAAAACGACACCTAACGTAATTTAGAACCATTTATTTATTCATAACAGTAGGGAAAGCCATGTTACCTGTCCTAAAAACCCTGTGCTAAATAGTTTGATGGTGCTCTGTGCCCCGTGCTTGAGTCTGACACGTACTTATATCACTTTATCCAAAGCAATAAATCTGATATTAACTCTCAAGAGAAGTAACCCCGCCAATATATGATCTTCCCCTACGTGGCACTGTCCTTATAACTGGCATTGCAAGTAAAACATATAACTAATACAAGCGAACTTCATTAATAAACTTATTGATGGGTCGTGTGATTAGAAGATGTAATTGTTAATATTGGACAATATGAAAGAGTCACTAGCACACTACTTGGAGTTTTACCGAGAATATCTATACTTATTATATCTTTGCGTAGCAATAATATACATATAGTATGTGTTCCTGAGTTATATTGTTAAATATTTATAAGTATATTTATATTATATTTATATCGTCGTCTAGTATATACAACTCAAGTCTTATTGAACTTATTGTAGAACTAGGTCGATGTGTTTAACATTATCCCAAATATCTATTTATACAATAGCTGTATGTATATTTTAAGTCGACGTAAAGCGATATGGTTTTTTTTTTAATCACATGTCTTAAAATCAGAATTATTTATTATTGTCGATAAGGCGAAGGGACACAATGGATAATTACTGTTTGAACGGATGACTTTGAGATTTTAATTTAAGAAGGGCCCAGCAACGGCCGCCTTCACGCTTAGTCAAGTATAAATAGCACTTTTCTCAAAAATGCTGCAATGAGACAATAATTGGAACAACCAAAATAAGAAAAGTATCCTAACAATTAATTTACTTTGCCGCTTCTAAATTTTTTATCTTATTTAATGGGACTCTTCTGCCAAAAATACACTAATCGTAATCAATTTGAGATAGAAAAAACGCACGGTGTTAACATTATGAATAATAGTTATTAACTGTACCTACTAATAAATAAGTTTGTATGTATTATTATTTCGAGAATTTTAGTAAGGTAACAAAATTTCAAAATCAGTATTGAGATGAAATGTTCGATGCTCTCGAATATTTTGAAAATCAATTGAGTATTTGGTACGCTAATTTATGTTAGTATGTGCGTGAAAATGCCTAAAAACATTTTTCCGTTTTATGAACCGGTTCATTTTATTCTCACGCTTGATCAAGTGGAAAAATTGTATGGTTCGTTTCGATACAAGAATGTATATTGAATGCTTCAAAGCGGGCAAAGAATTCCCAGATCGCTGTCAGGAGTTATTGTAAGTAGCTGTCCGCTCAGGCCACGCGCCTTGGCGGTTGTGCTTTGTATTCCGTGCTTTCGTTAGCCTACACAAAATTGAATTTAACCCGGCACTTCTGCATTGTTAAATTGTCAATGATAAAACGGGCCGTATTTACGTGTCTATCCAGTAAAAATAATAATAATGGAGATCACGACCTCACAACATTTTAAGTATGCCGTATGGAAATGCAGGCGGCATTTCCTTCCACCAGAAACGCTAGTGTGCACACGCATAGCACAGTGCAGGCTTTGAACAAGGGTTATACTGCAGAACTTTTTTGTTCAGACTATGCGATTAAATCACGAAACATCAAGTCAAACGCGATTGCAGACGAGATATCAGACAGTTAATATGACAGAATTACCACTACATACCTCCTGAACGAAAAACGCTATCTTGCTTTTTTAGGCATAAATTGATGGGTTATAATATAATAAGGAACATAGAGATAGGATGTTCCTAGTCTTATTTTTCTTTCATTATCGCCTACTCTTATGCCATTCAATAACATTACGGCCCTTTGAATGATTAATACGGTATGACTGCAAATATAATACTTAATAATATTTGAAGTTCCTAATATTGGAAGTTAGAATCCATTCATTGGAAACTGGATGAAGAAACTTATTGACTATAAATAATCAATAATCATTGTAAACTAATATTCAGAACAGAAATAATACCAAAGTTTCCTCTCCCTAAGCTCTTCCTAATGCTAATGAATATTGTTGAAGTACAAGCAATGAACATCCAAATGTGCACTTGTACTAACAAGGGTCGAGATCTTTTAGGTCTAGGTCCAGGTATTTTTGTGGGGCTGAGAAGGCAAGCATTGAAAGTTATATTGGAACGATAACAGGGTCAGTCAGATTATTGTGGAGTTCGGCCAATACTTTAATCATTATCATCATCATCGTGACGTGTTTCTATCTTGCTCCGTAGTTAATTCATAAAACGGTTTTACAGAATAAAAATGCAACTATTATTTTTTTTCTAAAAATAAAATTATTTGATACCATATTTTCTAGGAAAATCATATTATACATCGACCTTGGAAATAAAGTCCATTTTATTTTATACTATTGTATAAAGGGCCAGAAATTAAATGTGTTTGCTAAATGGATAACGTGACAACCACGATTGAAGAAAACTAATACTCGTAATTAACGATTAATACGGTACTACTCACGTTTATAAATTCAGTGCGCGACGGGCCGGTGACGCGAGCGGCGAACCGAACGGACACTCAGCACTCTTAGTGCTTGAAAATGGAGGCCTATGTCCTCCGAAACATGTCGCGCGAGTGACTAAATAAACGTGAGTAGTACCGTATTAATCGTTAATTATTAAATATGTCTCACGTAAGTTTAAATACAAAAAACTGATACTCGTGGTCAATAGTGACAAACTTATACCATAGTGAATGATTTTTCATAACAAGGCAACATTTTCTATATCGCTTTATTTATAAAATCAGCAATGTCTTGGAAATACAGTATCGTGGCGGTAATTGAAGACATCCCTTAGCTACCTATAAAAGAAAACAACCTTATTCCAATATTGAAAATATATTTTTATCTACACCCATACCGTAAGTGCTCTATAATGCGTTCAGATTTCTCTCGATCGTTCTCAGAGAACAGCATTACTATAACCAGTTAAAAAGCTGTTATTATAGTTGTCTGGAGCGTATCATAATGAATATTATAGCTGAATTGGAGGTATCATAGACAATCTGATATAGAAGAGTATGATCTTATAGTTCTGTCTATGTACTCGTAATTGGCAGATTAAAGTTGGCGAGTGAAAAAAACTAATATTATATGTGTACCTACCTTTGCTTCTTTGTTCCCAACGAAGGTGCGCTGTGGCTCGTAGTTGAGCGGCTGCTTCTCGGGCCGGGGGCAAGGCGTCGCGCAGCACTGAACGCGACCTAGATGCTGCAGCCCGTGTGAGCTCTGCCAAAGTCCCACAGCTATCCGTGTGTAGAGGACCTGCCGACAAAATAAACGAAGTGTATTTTTCTATAATCACTCTGCATTCTATGTAACTCTATACACCAAATTTTTCAGTGGTACTTGTTTTTTGGGAGATCAATGAAATATTTTCTGTATCCAATTTAAAAAACAAAACGAATCCAACGCATATAGAATACATTATTTATTCGATAACTTTATGTGTTATTCGCAAATTATTGATTGCTAGGTTAGTTGGTGCGATATGTAACCAGATGCGCCCAGCGAGTTTGATTTCAAATTAGATGTCTAAGTTTTTCATTTAATGTTTAATGATTTAATTAAATATACACAGTAACACTCTTAACTATATATTGATGGACCTTATTATATAAGGCATAAGGTCCACCGATGTCCAGCTATGAGTGTTAATGAAAATGAAATTTATGAATTCTAGATTTATCTCAATAACACACAAAGGACAAAAAATTGAGTGACTGCGGAGGTTAAAGTTCAAGACCAAATTCACCCCTTTGTGCCCAAACACTAAATTACATTAAAGTGACATTATAACAGATTGGATTGTTCTGTGAGGCGTGCGGCGTCTGCTAAATTTAAGTTGAATCGAAAAAGAGTTCGGTGTTTGCAGTTTTGTATAGGAAAAAATGCATGCATTTTAAAATATGATTTTAAACTTCGAATGAATGTAGGAAATTCCCTCAACATTTTTTTAGAGCTCTTTTTAATGATACGTTAGGTAGCGCACAAATGGTGATATTTATCATGTTGTATTACTAAAAGATTTATAAGTTTAAATATGTTTAATAATTAAAAAAACTGAGGCTCTAATTCTAAATCAGCACACTATAAGTATGCTTTTAAAAATATCCATTCACTGTTTGTCCTATATACTATCTTAGCTAATTCTTAACTTGCTATAATTTTAACGTTTTTGCTAAACTAATGCTTTTTGTTCCTCATCGATTACTGTGTAAATGTAGCTTTGTGTGTCTAAAATCATTCATATTGCTTTATTCTATATTTGTTGGTGTTAAATTCTTGCATGTTATTTCTTGTCGTCTAATCTACATTTTCATTGCTAATTAAGCTCGCGTATATTTTCATTTTAACAAATTATGAAAATAAAATAGCTCATTAAAGTAGACACGTGCCGTCAAATCGCGGTTTACTTCTAGGGTTCAGTTTTGTGGGTGCCATCGGGATTTTATTCCCAAGCCACCGTTTCTAGTCCGTCCGTGCGTCTCTGGGCTCTGTATCTTTGGAACAATCATATGTGCAATGAAATTTCTGCATAATAAGTATGTATTACTATGGTGATGTATTTTTAAGTGGTTCCATGATAATGTACATTTTTAGCTTAATTTCCTTTTAGTACAATCAGAAAAAAAATACGCTTACAGCGGTCAAAACTTGAAATTATAGCATAACTAATAGTCAGAACATAAAATTTTATATAGTTATAGTTTATGCAACTGGGACCTAATGTGTGTGTTAAGGCCTAATTATGTACAGTTGCTTACATTACGTTATCTACACCCAGTACCTATATCGTATTAAGTATTCCATGATCACTTGATGAGTTCAATTGCCGGAGAGACGCTACATGTATATAGGAAGGACTGTTCTCGGTAGCATTTCGCCCATCCCAAGGTTTTGTAAAGTGATCAACAGCTTCAGTCACATATCTGATATCCGCTCTGACTCGCTAATTAAATTGATACAAAATAGTAGTCAGTTCTTGGTTTAGCTACTGTAGTATTATTACATTTTTTTAAATATATACCTAATACATAAGTTTATAAATTAAAATAATACCATTGTTAGTGACGAGCATGAAACTGTAAGACATTATTTGAATGCAGAATCTTTTAAAATGTCTTCTTCGTCTTGTAAACTTCTTTTTTAATGCATGCGGTGTCTACCTTTAAGTGATTGTTGCACTTAGCAAGTAGAGATAACTAATTCTATTGTTAAAATTCAGTGCAAACTATCGTTGGTGAACCAAATAAATAAAATAAAATATAATAATTTAAGATTATTTAAGCTATGCTACATAATTAAATAAAAAAAAATTAGATGAGAAAATTGTTTCTTTTTTTTTGTATATTATGTACGTTTCTTTTGAGTTTGTGTGGATTGTACGTTACCAATAACGTTGCTGACAATGGAATCTGGAATATTCAATTGTAATCTTTTTTTTATGATAAAGGTGGCAAACAAGCAGGCGGATTTCCTGATAGTAAGCAATAACCGCCGCTTATGAGGACACTCTTTTTTTGAAGTTATGACTGTTGAGGGTCGTATCGGTCCGGAAATACGGCTGACGGCAAATTATTCCACAGTATTGATGTGCGCAGCGCTAAAAACATAAAGCCGATCTGAGAGATCCTGGCAATCGACGATTCGAACTACTCTCCGTTGGATGCGGTCTAGAGGAAGAATCTGGTATTGGAGTGCCTCTGCCCACAGATGAGAGCAGTATTCCATTTGCGGGCGTACCTGCGCCTTATAAAGCTGAAGGCGATGCGCCGGCGGGAAATACTGTCTCGATCTGTTAAGTACACCGGTCTTCTTCGAAGCCAACTTGGCTTTACCCTCTAAATGGCCGCGGAACTGGACTTCGTTCGAGATGTCGACACCGAGGATACTGATACTGGCTGTAGCAGTTAAGGGGGTGTTCTCAAGACGAGGTGATACGACGAACGGAAACATTTTAGCGGTAAACGCGCAAACCTGTGTCTTTAAAGGGTTAAAATGGACTGAATTCAGTCGACCCCATTCAGACACTTCTTGAAGAGAAATTTCGACTTCAGACACAAGTTTGTTCCGGCAATACAAGCAATGGTAATAGTACTACAAATGACATCAACAAAGACGACAATCAAAATTCTTATACGATTGTTCTTTTTTTTTAAATAGGCTAATGATACCAACCATACAAAAATAAGGGTCAATCTAATGTTTGCTTTTGGATGATATTCCAAATTTTAAATTCATTACGCATTGATTTTGAAGACGTAATGATGATTTTACTAAATATCAGACAAGAAAATTTAGTATTCTAACTGTATTTTGTAAACTTGGTCATTGCCTACAGATAGTGTGTAGATAAACGTATTGTTTGTAAAACTAATTAAAGCTTTGTACCATACCTGTACAATTAATTTCCTTTTGAGAATTAACAATTTCAAAAACATCTTCAAGGTGAACATCGTGGCTTTTCATAATGAAGTTTTTTTTTTTTTTTTTTTTTTTTTTTTTTTTTTTTTTTTTTTTTTTATGATATAGGAGGCAAACGAGCAGACGGACTGCCTGAAGTGAATAAAAGTTAGTTTTAGGTTAATGTCCGCTTAAATAAGAATTGCTTGCTTCGCTCGTGATTCGATTATAGAATTTTTAACTTGCTCGGGACTCAAAATTAGCACTAGAAACAAATACAAACTTTTGTCTCTTGTTGCAAATAATAGTTAATTAACTATTATTGTATCGTATTGTTTCAGTTCGGTTAGTATTCAATTCAAATGCATTTTATATTATCAAAGATAATATAGCAAACTTCGCTTTATCGTTATATCAATAGACTTCTCGAAAATAATATTCCAGGCAAAATTTTACTGACGAACGGCGACGTAGGTAACAACCGTGATCCTTGATTACTTGTAATGATTCTCTACCAGTCAAGTTAGTGGGAGCGGGTAGATTAATATCCCTAGAGCAGGAAAAAATCCAAAAAAATATGAATAATGTAGTTTTATAACTTATTTTAATAATTATATACAATTACACCTACGCTGCGTCTTCCAGTTCGTGGTCGCCACTCGTGTGGTCTTCAGGTTCTGGAGTGGCGACCACGAACTGGAAGACGCAGCGTAGGTAGGCTTCCCACAAAATGGACCGACGACCTAGTTAGAGTCGCGGGATACCGCTGGATGTGGAAGGCGCAGGATCGGTCTTCTTGGGTGATTCTGGGGGAGGCCTATGTCCAGCAGTGGAAGTCTTTCGGCCGACATGATGATGATGATGATACAATTACATATAAACAGTATACATTTATACTTCTAAATATATGTCTGATGTACACGTCTGATGACTAAGATAAATTAAATTCAAAGAGAAGTCAAACAAAGAACTTACCACTACCAAAGAAAGTCCGTAGCGTTTTTTATATGTCGAGGGAATCTGCTGTAAAGGCGCGCCACTTGATTTATGAAATAGTTTGACATTAAACCACGGACAGTGAAGAGGAGTGAATCATATTTAATAATATTGCCAGATTACGAAATTTGATGGACGCGAGACACGCCATAATATAGAAAGAAGTAGGAATTTGAAGTATTAGATTACGTCATTGATTAATAGGTAATACTGATTTAAACTTACACGGTTTTTACACATTATAACACATAAACGGGACTTAGCCGCGTATATTAACTTTAAAAATTATTAGTACTAACACTATTAAATAAATTATAACTTAAAATATAATGACTTATACTTAAGAAAAAGTGACCGATCTTCCGATGTCCGAGGCAGGATTTGAATCGGCATCTGCAGCTTAAGCGGCTAATGCCCTTACCAATTAGACCACCCGAACACGTCGACATTTCTCAAGTATAAGCAATCTCGTTTTTTAAACGGTTTTTGGGCACCGTAACAAATTTAAGGTGACAAATCCATACAATGTATTGGATACATGATGTAAAATTAGATTGTACTAGTATTATATCATCTTTAATATTGTTTAGTACATATCGTTCTACTTTTACCTTTACCTGCGTCTTCGTACACATAGAAGTCATTAAAATCGTCTAACCGCTTTTCACTCCTTAAGTACGAAAAGTTCCAAATCTCGTTTCTTAGTGGAGCCTCGTGTAATTTCAGAAATATGTGTTCCTAATTTTGGGTCTAACTTCAACGATTAAGGTCAGAAGACGTGAGCAGCTTTAATCCCTCGAATTTAGTAAATCATAAGCTTTTGTTTCATACATAGTCTCAGGGAAAATGCTATAAGTTATTTACAAAATGCATGGTCGCCCTAGAATTTGAGCACTCCCGCCAAATTAAATTTCATCAACTAATCAGTCTAGTTACCTACTATTGATGAAGTTCTGTCATTTATATTCATTATAGACAATTTATGTTTTTTTTTTTCAAATCAGTTATTGTTGGGTGACCATATTTTTAATGAAAAATGTACAGGTGTTCCACTTAAGTGCGATACTAAACGACACAGTATCATTTACTGTGTCCGTGGACTTGGTCCTGTTCACATCTTACGATAACGCAAAAATGTTATATATTTAGTAGATTATGCAATTTACTTTGATAATTATGAAACTTAAATGTTTCAGGATAACTCAGCGAAGAGCGCAGATTGCAGTGCAATGAGACCCAGTTTTAGTTTCGGGAACAAGTTCCAAACTTACAAGTCAGATATGCACTTTTAATAAGTTAATTTAAACTTTAGTTAGTTTTGTTTAATTGTTATCATTAGTTAAGTAAAAGGAGACAAAGTGCCTACTTAAGGAAGGAACAATGTGTTTTTCTCTCATAATCATATAGTGTGGGATCCATTTACTTAAATAGGCAATTACTCTCGTTCGCATCTCGTCCGTGTCGCGCTGTCGACGCGAAAGGGAGACTCAGCTCTCTTAGTACTTGAAAATGGAGACATCCCGCACTAGGCGACATGTTTCGAGTAACTCTGGACGTGTTATGACACACCGTTTGACTCGGCATGAAAATGGATACCAGAGCTTACCCAAAACATGTCGTCTAGTGCGATATATTTGCACGTGAGTTTATCCGTTTGTAAATATAAGTAAATAACCTTTGTGTTACTTAAAAAAATACAAAAAATCACGTAACCAAACTTGCAAACTTTAAAGGGTGGAATTTAAAAATTTGGCGATTTCATACCATACGCGGTAAATACGACTCCAATTAAAGCTAGGTCTAAATCCTACATTGTTTTTAAATTAAGCAGAAACGTCTGCTAGCATATCAAAGAAAAATGGATTAAATTAAATTGATACTGCACTGGGCTAGTGATCCAGTGGTTGTGGGTTCGAGTCCGGCTACGAGTAAATTTTTTCTATTTTTTTTTTTCGATTTAATAAATCCTACATTGTTTAATAATGTCATAAGGATCTCCACGGTTTGGCTGTGGTTCCGCACTCCACTTGAAATTTCCGAAACACCATTGTTCCGTGTAATAATTGCGTACACAATATTTAACTGGTGCGGGAGGTATATTTAATTATAATTGAAGAACCCTTGAATTCCTGGTTATATTAATCTTGAGGCTATATTACCTATTAGGGAGTAAACATATGAGTATTATATGTATAACCTCCCCACTTTCAAAGCATAACGGTAATTTTACGTAACGAAGTTGCATTGCAACATATCTAGCTTATTCGTAAGTGCTCCCTAGATTCTAGACGAACGTTATTCATGTCCTTCCTACGTTACAACCAGGAGACTATAAATTACAACAACTACCTACACATTTCAAGTAACGTTTTCTCTCGTACAAGCATTAATTAACCTTGCAATTTGTAAAAACTTTTAAAAATTTAGACGGTTGAAATCTTAGGCTTAGAAAGTGTTCCAACATACAATCGAGATTAGTATTGTCAGTGTTATGATAGATTTTAGTTTAAGGGTCTCAGAGAGGATTGCCTTAATATTGGTTTTCGTCTTAGCTACTGTATTATCTAAGTAAATGAGTCCTTTATCCATCACATAAGGTTATAAATAACGCCTACGAGTACTACCATACAATGAAAACAAAACGAACTGGGTTATTCTAATATTCGTATGTAAGTCTAATATATTATACGGATATTGGTTTTTCAAGTGTATAATAATTAAATGGATTCCATTAATTTACTGTTTCTTTTTATAAGTGGTTCATTTTCTGGATCTTTGAACTAATAAAAATGACAAATTCACGAACAAAGGATTTTCAACTAAAGGTCAGCGGCTTTTTTGCGCCTAAAACGCCACAAATTTTATAATGCCACAAATTTTCGGAGCGTTTGCTTAGTAAATTTAGACAAAGTTAATACGTATAGTTTTCAAAA
The DNA here is from genome assembly GCA_022674325.2 of Grapholita molesta. Lineage (NCBI taxonomy): Eukaryota > Metazoa > Arthropoda > Insecta > Lepidoptera > Tortricidae > Grapholita > Grapholita molesta. The sequence goes on along the minus strand of CP053124.2, from coordinate 10,519,675 downwards.
TCATCCTAATTGAAAAAAAACAGCCTGAATTTGATTTATAATATTTCTGGAGAGTAGTTGTGGAATTTCACAGGTCCATTATATTAATTAAAGCAATTTCTAAAATAATAAAACTGCCACATCAAGTGCTATTGAAATTTTATAATAGTTCATTGGAATTTCTGATAATTCTAATTAGTTAACTATTTTATTTTAAACTTTATTTTATAATTAAACGTTATATTTACGAACAGACAAAATATGTACGTATGTATACACCCGCTAGCTGTTACCCGCGATTATGTTGGCGTGGAATTTTATCTGTGTTCTTGTATATTTCTTACTTGCAATCCAAATAAAATCCCTTACACCTTTAACTCCCTTCCCTTTTCTACCAGCCACCAACGTCCGCTGCTGGACACAGGCCTCCACCACGGCCATAGATCGCGACCTGTTTACGTGTGAACTCTATTACAACCTTTTTGGGAATTATTTCCGTATTCATATCTTTTTAACCCCCATATGGGTTGATTTTTTCTTTCTCGGTTCTTGTTATATTTACGAATTAAAAATAAAAACTAAACAGAAAATAACAACTTTTCGAAAATCATAAATCATACCTAATAGTACATCACTACAGAGGCCGGGAAGTAAGGGGTTGCCGGCCGATTATATGTAGATAGGATTGTTATGCGGTCGACAACTTCTTTTCACGCCGAGGTATGTATGCTTTTCTCAAACATACAGTTATTTAAAAAAAAACTTCAAGAACGGATTAAATTTTAATTTTTAGAAAGAAAAAAGTAAAATTGCCAAATAAAATTGCAAAATTTACCATAAATCGTTTATTGTTTTATTAGTATAGTGGCAGAAAGTCATAGGACAAACCAGCAAAGGTGATTAATATATTTTAATGGCTAATCGCCAGGAAATTTACGTGGAATGGCAATTTAAAAAGAGCACCTTTACGCTGCCTAAAGCCTTGTTAACCTCTCGTCTAGCCAACCTTGCAACGACATACTTCGGATAAGGTCAATCTTGTAGTGCATGTTTAAGAAAAAGTTAATTATACCCATGTATATCCTACTTTAAAATGCTATATACATATTATGCGTAACGAGAGTTCGGTTTCAGGTTTATTTTCGCTCTAATAGTACACTAATACAGGCCCCGAATGTATCGTAGAGTGAGTTCTAGGCCGTTAACGACCGTTTTACTCGTCCGGGGACCACTCGCTGTACACGAGTAATAAGCATTGAACCGGAATGAGCCTTATTACGGTCTGCATCTATTAATATCTCACTGGGAAGAGATTGGCAAATCGGAAATTAAAAATAATATTCAGCATTATATACTCTTACTTTGAAATAAGATTTTAAAGTAAATACACCACGGGACACGAGTAAGTTAACCCAAACAAAAAAAAACTGAAATCTCACATAAGAACCATTGGAAAAATATCTTAAACTTAGGAGAAAAGTAGTATTTCCATATTGCTACAAAAAATACCAAAAATCTAAGAGAAAGAACTATTCTTATGTCTATGGTTCTGGCGTCGGCAAATAAGATTATTTTCGGCTCTTTGTTCTACGTGGTGCTTACAAGGGGAGATCTAATACGAAATTATACCATACCATATGGAAACGTATCACTTTCCATCCGCTTCGTAGATAAACAATGACCCACTTTCCGAGCACGAGAAATGAATAATAAAATACGGTCAGTCAAAATGAATGTCAAGAGACTGGTACGTTTTGAAGTAAATAAACATAGATTTTTGAACAAGATTATAAGACATTAAGAAGCAAAAATGTACGTGAGTTACATTGGTTGCGGTCCAAAAAAACATTTAAGTATAAATTCTAACTCTATTCTTATAGAAATAAACTACTAAGACTAACACAAAACGATCGTGAGACTTAACTATATTAATTGTATAGAAGCAGGTAACCCACGCTTATAAAAGTTATAAAACTACTTATAGAACGTGAGTTATTCGCTTCTATACATTTGATATATTAAAACCAAATTTATATAAAAAAAGTACTTAAATCTAACCCTCTACTTTTGGTCTTTCGGCAAGATGGCAGGCAGTATTCCCCGCGCTGAATCGCTATGGCGAGTCTTTGCGCGAGAAAGCTACGGCGCGGGGGTCGCCCGTTGCCTCCCTCAGTTTTTTCAGTAGCAATTTGTCGAATTTTTGGAGGGGTATAAAATGGCATGGAAGAGGCAGAAGATATGGAAGTTGTGAAAATAGTGTGGCGACATTAATGTAATACAAGTACGAGTATGAAACCAATGATCTCAAGATTATTAATACCGAACTTATGATTCCTAAATAGAGTGTTCGCCACATTTCGGTTTCTATACCTTATAACTTACAATAGTAAGATCACATCATCAGACGGTATTAATGTATAGTAGGTTCACGTATGTGTAAATGTACATACATATGTGAACTACACACAGCTGATGTAGCTTATCTGATATATATATTTGACGACCGGTCTGGCCTAGTGGGTAGTGACCCTGCCTATGAAGCCGAAGGTCCTGGGTTCGATTCCCAGTCAGGGCATTTATTTGTGTGATGAGCACAGATATTTGTTCCTGAGTCATGGGTGTTTTCTATGTATTTAAGTATTTATATGTATCTATTTATTATATATATCGTCGCCTAGTACCTGCAACACAAGCCTTATTGAGCTTACCGTGGGACTTGGTCGATTTGTGTAAGAATGTCCTGAAATATTTATTTATTTATTTATTATTTATTTATTTATTTATATATATGTAAATTTTTGACGTCGCAGGTGTTCATTGGTTACATTGACCGCTCACCATCGAGTGGGATGTGTGCTTGTTTGGCCCCAACATATTACTTTTAATAATTTACCGATATTTTTATTATGTCATCAATAGGTAGTACTCGATTGTACAGGTTGTGACTAGTCGTGACAATTGTCAAAGGCTTTATCACAAAGTAGTTGTTATTGTAAATCTCTATTTTTTTTAACATCAAAATAATTATATTTTTGGTAAAAAAAAACATACAGCGTGCATAATGGGAAGCGATCTCCGTAACCCGTGGACGCCTGTTACGCCAGAAACAATGATGCAAACAATATGTCGATGTCGCTCCTGTCAGTTTGGTGAAATAGGATCACAAACATACAGAGAAAGAAATAAATGAATTGTGAAAAGTGCCAACTCCAATAGAAATTCCTCTTATCTTAAGTTCATAACTAAATACAGAAATGTGCCACTCTTGAAATAAAGTTTCTTATGTTTCTTCCAACTCTAAACTTGGCAAGTCCTCAAAGCCGATAAATTGAGTCTCTAAAATATTTGGCAATTTCTTTAGTAATCGAGAACAAAACGTATAATATCTACTTAGAATTTATGATTATTAAATATGTCTACATCTAGTAGTAAATATTGCTAAAGTAAATTACATGGGTAAAATGTATCTAAGTATAATATAAAAAAAAAAGAACATTGAAGATTGATGGCGAGCCCTAATCGAAAATTCGAAAAATTGTGACATAAATCCAAGCAAAACACGCGACAACTACTCACCGCAGTATGAACTGCCGAACGAAGGCATATAGCTTTGTTTCTTTAATTATAATTTAAATAACACATTATACATATTGTACCCTGTACTCATATTAATAGACGTAAGCAGTTTGTATTGCAGTTATTTAAAGATATTTCACTCATTTAGTAAGCTGATCAAAATAAAGAAAACTATATTCGGCAAATATTAATTTAACTTTAATGTTTGGCTCAGACGAACCAATTATATTGGATTTTTCTTTGGACGCTCCTCAATGAAAGTGTGCACTTGGCAGTCAAATACTATAATTATATCGAAGCGAAATACAACATGTGCGTTGCTACACTTGAAACTAATAATATAATAAACCATATTTTCAGTGTTTGCATCAATTGCTTGATCGCTTAGACTGAATTATCTTTTCCTAGTTGATATTATGTACGTTATTTTATTGTACTTTTACTTTTCACTTAATTTATTATTGTATTCTATTCCTTTTTACCATATTTTGTGGAATATGTCTTTCAAAATATAGCACACTCCACGGTTTGCGAAACGGAGTTAGAGTCATTAAAATAAAGTAGTAAATCTCAAGGCTTCGGATAAGCTCCGTGACATAATTACAGATGGCGTTATAATCAATACTATAAATCTTGCAAATTTTATGTTATCTGTGGCACCTTTTCTTATTTTATTCCATTGCAGTGTCGCCTTGGTCGTTTAGTGCTGCCACCTATGTATAGTTCGTGCACATTCCCTATTAGACTTGATGCTTGAAATTGTTGTTACTATTGTAATTTTCTGACACGATAAATCCTTGATTCTATTAACTATCTTATTATACGTATTACCTGGTGTTTTTAATGAAATTTTATTTAATTTGCTCTTTATTCATGTTGAGAATAATTAGAAACAGTTCAATATGTTGTGTACTGAATAAATAACACAGTTAAATGAGCATGTATTAATTTGATCATTCTTTCATAAAGGTCCAATTTACATCATTTTTGACCTTAGCATACAATTTCATAAATAAAGCCTCCTTCTATTACAAGTGGACCTTTATTAGAGGCACTTTAAGAACTGAATGCTACATTTTTTCGGTCCCGGATTATTCACAAATTTCCACTAACCTAAAATACGCGGCTTCAAGCTTTCGTACATAGACTATGTATCGAAATGAAAATAAACAAGTCAGACTTTAATAATAAATAAATGCAAATAAATCGTATTATATGTATATACCTTGCTTTATTCATGCATTACATCTCTGGTCTCGCAGAACTCGGTCTGCGCAGAAGAAACTGGTGTGAACCAGTTACCACTTTCTAGACGAATAATGTGAGGGATATTCACATGGTTCTGTTTTTTCGGACTCTTAAATAAATAAAATAATTAATACAGGACATTCTTACACAAATCGTCTTAAAATTGTCAAATCTTTGCTTATATTTGTAATATTAAATACAATAATAATTGTGTAGATATATATGGTTATAACGACATTTGAAATCATTACTTGAAATACTAATATTGCATAAAAACTGTTTCATTTATTTAATGGATTAAAAGTGATAAATTTCCCGTGCAAGTGGCCACCAAGAAACAAATATTTATATTTAGCGAGAATAAATCGGTTCACAATGGTCTTATGTTAATGGAATTGATAACGATTTTAGGATGTAGTGTCAATTGCTTAATAAAAGTTTTATATTATTTACAGAATGCACGTGTAATTCACTAATCTTATTTTGAATACAAGACAAGTAAAAATTAGTGTTAAATTCGGGTTAAAAGTACCTCCTCGAACAATTAGCGTTACTACGAATGACAAAATTTTCTAGTCGGAACTGGGGTAGCGAATGTTAGAAAAAAATATAAATTTATTTTTAGCTTGTTTACTCTAGTAGCAAGATACAAACAAAATGTTAGGTCCATAAGGTCACAGAACATTAAATCTTACTGCAGCTCGAGAAACTAACGGACGTGAACGAAAGCGGCAGTTGAAAGATTTATGCTACTGCATAATCACTATGCTAACTGCCCTCGGCCGCATAAGATTCTGGCTCTCAGAGGGGTCGGTTATTTGTGAAATTTATTAAAGTCAGATGCGACAAGTACGCCCATGCGACAAAAGCGCCTTTTCCACTTGCAAAGGATTACGTCCACCGTCTATAATCAGGTATGGAAATTGCAACCACCGCCGTGGCTACGATAAAGTCTCGTTAAATACTTATTCCACTTCTATAGTTACAATGTTCATAAAAATAAACTATCAAAAACCTACAAAATATTAACTAACAAGGTAATATATGGGGTTTATGCAGAAATTCCATATACGTTCTTACAGTACAGGCAACTAGGCTTAGGTATAATTAAAAGAGAATTGTCCCGAAATATTTATTAAGTAGTTATTTGTAATAATGAGAATTACATTGTCTACAAGTAGCGAGATTAAAAATGTTCCGACCCACTTTGTTGTAACTGTGTACTGTATGGATGTAATGTATGGATCAGAATGCTGGGCGACGAAGGTGACGGATGAAAGAAGAGTGGTGGTGGAAACGAGAATGTTGAGATGGATATGTGGAGTGACGAGAAAAGATAGAATAAAAAATAAATATATACATAAGAGGAAGTTTGACAGTAGCACCAATACCGGAGAATGTGAGGAGTAGTAGGTTAGCTTGATACGGGCATGTCATGAGAGATGAATGTAATTTAGGAAAAATATTGTTAGAAATGAATTTTAGGGGGCGGAGAGGGATTGGTAGTCCAAAGAAACGGTGGATGGATTGTGTGAAAGAAGATATGAAAAGGAAAGGAGTGAGTGCTAAGGTGACAAAACATAGAGGGGAATGGAAGAGGAAAACATGTTGTGCCGACCCCACATAACCTGGGATAAAGGCAAGAAGAAGAAGAAGACTGCAACAGTTTCCTAGCTCAGTATGTAATCACTCGGTTCCGGGTTTAAGTCCTGGTCAGTGCAATTATTTGCGGCAAGAATAATTGTTCGTGGATTATTCAATTAAAGACATTGAATGCTATAAATATCTTAAATAATTAGGGTTAGTTCGTCCAACGCATTTTACTGGTCACACAGTGCGAGAATTCGACCAGTATATTTGGGACGTTTGCACCGGATACTTGCACGGTGCATCGGGCCAGGGTTTATAGGCTGGTGTTTATTTCCGTGATTTTAGTTTTTATCGTTTTTTGACGATGCATGTTACGTCAAGCTTAATCAATATTAAAACAAAAGTCATCCTTGTTTTAATATTGATTAAGCTTGACGAAACCTGTGGTGGATGCATTTTCTATGAAACAACGAAACTTGCTCTGAGGATGTGATAGAATGCAATTATTATTATTTTATGAACAAACATACTTTGCATTTATTATAATCTTTTCACGTATCTATCTATTGTATTTATCTACATAAAAAGTATATCGTCGCCTAAAACCCAGCATAGCACACGGTCATATTGAGCTTAATGTAGGAATAGGTCGGTTCATGTTACATTGTGCCATAGTAATTACTTACCTATAAAAAATATACAATTCGGTGGCAATCAGGTTTTATTAACACGCCGCTACAATTATCTACATAAATATTCAGGTAATTCAAGGCTCCAGGCTTTTCTGATTTATTTTTAGAAAAGCTTGTTTGAAACAGTTTCAAGGTTGCCTAATTGTAAATACGTTCGTGTATTACGTTAATACTAATTTTCGTAAGCAAAAACTAATTTATTTTTTAAAATTAAATAAAAAAAAAAATCTGTTAAAGATATTTCCTTATAAAGTTCTAACATCATTAAATTAAGTCTACTTGTTTGTAAGACAAAATGCGAAAAAGTGTACAATCTAATTTATTTTCTTAATTCCTGCTGAACAAATCTATGCTAAAATACAAAGTTTCCTTATTGAACTTTTGAAATTAAGGTAAAACATTTTAAAAGTTAAAAAATATTTTAAGCTTTTAAGCAATATAATGGAAACGCTGACACCCAAGTAATTAATACAGTTGCTTCCGCTTCGCTGCAGTGTTTGCTAGCGTCTGAGGTTTACTCCAATTAAGACCATAAGGAAGTGTAAGATTAATTATTCATGATTGTGCAGATTGGACACCGGCCTCAGCACAGCGCTTCTCTGGGCGCCAATTTATACATGGCACCAACCGCGCCTATTGAGATCCCTTCGTAACAGATATTTGATGAACGGATAGGATAAGCCATCTTATAGCATCATATGGCACTAGGTCCACATACTGTTTACAAAGTGATAGCTATCGTGACAGACGACAAAAAGTCGACCATCTTAGACTAGGTAGCTGATTATTTTCAATACAAAGCCCAATGAAACGGTATTTGACACACGTCTGAATGCCGTCATTACCTGAGAGTAATGATTTTTGTGTCAATACGTGGTTTTCATATTTCCATATTATGTTAATTAATTAGAAGAATATGTACGTAAATAATGTGGTAATGCCGTAATTATACAAATAAATAAAGAAAAATAAACCTTTAGAGAAAGAACCTACGTTTCGTAGTATGAATACATTACATAGTATGAATACAATACATTTCATAGTAGAACCTACTAGAGACCTACGTTTCGTAGTATTTTTTTATGTATTAGAACAGAAAAATATTACACAAACACGTTAGCTAACGATACCATAAAGCTAAAAACTAAATGAGAATGATAAAAAAAAACAAAACACGCATATAGGGTGATCAATCCAAATGGGTCAGTGGCGGGAAGTCAGAAACTATGAGAGATTTCATAATAATGTCATTCAAACTTTTTTTTAATAACTCATACATAACCGGAAATCGAACCTGTCAATATTCTTTATACGGCGGATGATGATGATGATTAAAATGTATTCTTGACTCATGAATTTACGTTTCGTATCATCAGCAATACTAATAACAAAATCTAGCAGATTTACAGCTAACATAGTTTACAAAACATCGACCATGAATGTTGAACCTTATTACTGTAACTATCTAGTTATATAAAACATATGTCAAATAGAATAGCAAAAAAATAGAGACATTGTCAAAGTCAGCAAAATAATAAATGGATGAAAAAAAATTAACCTACAATTTTTTATTTATCAATGTTATTTAACAATTAACAAACATTTATTCATGGTCCTTCGAATTAAAACTGAATCTACGCATAAATGTGGTGAAGCAGTGCATGCACATTATATGAACGAGTGAAATTCAACTTACAACTACACGTTTCAAAAAGTCATTAAGAGCCTGCAGAATGCTACTAGCAGCTAACCGTGAAGCGCAGCGAATTCAACAAAAAGGTTAAATGTGGCAGACGTAAGGCTCCGGAAGGTGGTATCATCAAAGAAGAATAAACAAGGACAAACCGAAAGAATATCAAAGAAGAATAAACAAGGACAAACCGTGAGTTACTTCATTTCATTATTACCGTTTTAAACACCACTACTTGGATTGGGATATTATTATAAGTGTCAATCATCAAGTAACTCGGTAATTACCAACCTGAAAAGAAAAGACTTTGGAGCAATTGACTATACAGAAGCAAAGTCAGGGTGAAACTAAATAGAAACAATGCATTAAGATATAGTCCAGTGTATGCAAAATACTGAAATAGATTTTCAGATTTTATTCTATGGACTTGTAAAATTTTCAGATTTTATTCTATGGACTTGTAATATTTTCAGATTTTATTCTATGAACTTGTAAAATTTTCAGATTTTATTCTATGGACTTGTAATATTTTCAGATTTTATTCTATGAACTTGTAATATTTTCAGATTTTATTTTAAAGACTTGTAAATTTTTCAGATTTTATCCTATGGACTTGTAAAAATTTCAGTAATTCGCGGGTTTTCATACTAACTAAAAAAAAAGCAAAAAAAACATTTTGCTATTTTCAAACTCTGGTTAACTTAATATAACCCCCTAAAAATGTCAGTTAATGTTGAACAAACTATCACGATGGAGGCTTTAATTAACATTCAAATCGCAGGTTTTAACCTAATAGGTAACGAATTTATTTAAAAACTACAAAAAGACTAGAAAATTAGACTAGAAAAATTAAAGGAAATGTGGCAAGAATTCTCTGCGAAACATAAACAACTGATGAAATTATATCCAACAAACCTGAATATGAAGCTATTGCTTAAGTTTCAAAGGATGTTCATGAACTCGCAGATTCATCATATTTAGAATATAAAACAGAGTTGAAATCCTCCTATAAGATGTTTCTTAATTGTTAAATAACATTGATAAATAAAAAACTGTAGGTTATTTTTTTCTCATCATTTATTATTTTGGTGACTTTGACAATGTCTCTATTTTTTTGCTATTCTATTTGACATATGTTGTATATAACTAGACAGTTACAGTAATAAGGTTCAACATACCGCCCACCAAGTGCGCCCACGAACTTTAAAATAACATTTTCACCTCCCTAGTTCGGAAAGTACTGTTTTGTTCTTTAAAAACAGATAGCAAAGTTGCATTTTATTATTTCATACAAATTATTTATTACTAATCGAGTGTTTTTATGATATTATCTGGTCGAATGTTTTTTTAAGTTTTAGAGTTTTTTTTTGAGCGGCAGTGAGGTGAAAAATTATGGGTTTCACTCGGTAACAAAGTGTGTTCCCCTCTCGTACTCTGAGAGGGAGGGCCCAATGCTCAAAATTCCACTCTTTGAACCACCGCTATGCTCGCGGTTCTATTTTGAAATCTTTCGCTAGCTCGGGTCTCAATATTACAAGGTAAACACTAACTTTGCCCCCTTGTATAACAAATAACTATTCCTATTTCAGATATTGTTTCCACAGTTAGCCATACATGTAACTTTCCTTCGCACACGGCTCTTAAGACTTTGCACCACCTCATTAGGACACCGTTTCGTCGTATACGTCCATACTTTTTGAAGCTCAAGGACCGATTTGAATGACCGCCTTTCTTTTTCAAAATGATTGTTATGACAGGCATTTTGAAAAAGAAAGGCCTCCAGTACTCTTCAATGGGTTGGAGTTCTGGACTGCTTGGCAGATTGTATATTTTGTACAATTCTATAACTTGTTTTGCCTAATGCAACTGGTTAAATCTGGCCAAAACAGCGGTTGTGAGTCATGCTTTCTTATGAAAGGCAGCAAATGTTTCTGCAAACACTATCTTTGATAAATAACGGTGGTGACGATAACGGTGGTGACAAACGGGCGACATTTTTTGGCAGCTACATAATTATAACCTGCCAAAAAAGGTATTTTTTGGGGAAATTAGATCATTTTTCTTTTTTACATTCTTCAGAAGCATCACTTCGACTTTTGCTAGAATAGAACTCTTGCTCAGGAATTTGTTTAAAGTCAGCTTTAATATAACTTTAATTTTATATGACTTAAATTAAAAAATAACGTTTGCATGTCATTGGCTAGTTCCTTGTGATCAAAAAGATGCTTAAAATACGATTATACCTACATGCCCCAGTTTTGGCGTGTTGAACCTTTACTCGGCTAACAATGTGCTCTTTCGCCTTCTCGTCAATAACGTACTATTATGTAGCCCTTGTATGACTAAAAATCGATTTCAGTTATAAGAAGAATTTAAGTAATTATTAACTTTAAAAAATAAATTATCATCTCACAAAGTAAATTAAATTATACTATTATTCAGCTATTACTGGTCTCAATAAGCTACAAGTATGAATGACTTTAATATTTTCTTAATACCATGTTAGTGGTAGCTAGCTAGCGGTAGTTTTATAACAATTTAACAAATTTTAGATAGAAAGGTAAAAAATAAATACGTCAGTTAACTTTTGCTCTCAAAATAGGGGAGATAAAAAACAAGGAAAAATTAAATAATTGGGCTAACAAATTACATGTATTAGTACCTACAGTATAACAAGATATGGATAGCCGAAATCCCCTTTCGGCATCTTATAAGGATGTAAACCAATTTAAAAGGTGTTAACATTGTGTAACCAAGTTTATTAGTCTCGTAAAATTTAATGCCTAAAAGGGAGTAATTAAATACACTCGTCCCCTTCTACACGTACGGTAAGACAGAGAGCGGTGATTGATGTGCAAGTAATTTAACGTATACACACTTATAATATATATTTTTATATAAATTCGTTTTTATTACTTCGAATGACACATAGCATTCAGCAAATACAACGCACTAAACATAACTATGAGAATATATAATTTTAGAATTTTCAGATTTGATAGATTAATATTAAGGTATTGTTACAAAATTGTTGCATAGATTTTGCAAATGTAAATGCATATAATATAATTATAAATAGAGGTCGTATTTGCCAGCTAGCCACTTAAGTTCTTAAAAATCAACTCGAAATATTAATAAAATAATCTGACTTGTTCCTTATAATTAGATGGTTAACTTAACAATTTTCCGATGCATAAATCTAAAGAATCTCCGCAGTAAATAAACGATAAGATATTAGTAAAATCTACGATCAAGTTACTAAATCGGTGCGATTATTAAGATCCGGAATTTACTAAGATTAAAAAGTAAACTTGGATTTATTTTTAACTCACAGAGCAAAAGTTTGAAATTGATTTCCTGGGAAAAAGTTTGTATTTTTTCTTTCCTTTGATAAATTTGGGTTACTGAAATAAACTTTATAAATTCGAGTATAGTAAGTTGTTAGAAAAGGGACCTTATTTGTACTTGCTGTTTTATAAGACTTGAGAGAAGACGACGGTAGTGGGTGGAGGAAATTTATTTTGGTAGTGGGTTAGTAGTCATTAAATACGAGGCGTTATTGTGCGCGTGCAATAGTATGTAAGAATTGAGCAACTTCACGCGTTGCATACAACGATTTTTAAAACCAATAATATGTGAATTTAGAATAGAGATTACCATACATAAATTAAAATACATTGAATGCCAGGAAACGGTCTGGCGGGTTGTCTATTTGTAGTGGCTGTTTGTTACATACGGAGAATACACGGGTCTCGGCGACCGTCGTGGCGTAGCGAATGGTGGCCGTCAATGTGTTAAGTTTTAGTTAGTGTTACTATCTGTAGTTTACTATTAAAAAGTATTTAAATCGAAAGAAGAATAGAAAAATTTGACTCGCAGCATGACTCGAACCCACAACCACTGGATCACTAGCCCAGTGCACTACCAGTTGTGCTATACGAGCGCCGCTTAGACGTGTAAAATTTTTCTAGCTTATCCTTCCTGCGGCGCTACCGCGAACAACGATATTCGTAAATTTCAGACGATTATCTCTGTCACGAATTACGACACCTTATTTGGAGTAAAAGAGAAAGATGTTCGACATATACGAACTTTGATGTTCGCGGTACCGGGCCTGGTATAAGTCATTACGCGTGACGTGTAGCGACCAGGAAGGATAAGATAGAAAAAATTGACACGTCTAAGCGGCGCTCGTATAGCACAACTGGTAGTGCACTGGGCAAGTGATCCAGTGGTTGTCGGTTTGAGTCCCGCTGCGCGTCAAATTTTTCTATTTTTCTTTCGATTTAAATAATATATCTTTGATATGCTAGCAGACGTTTCTGCTTAATATAAAAATAATAGTAAAAAATCAGGGACAGAACAAAAAATCATACAAAATCTGATTTTCTATATTAATTGCTGAAATTTCATCTCAACCGCTTATGTCTGCAAATATAATCATTCTTTAAATAGGTACATTTCAAAAGCGATCATTGTAAGTCCCTTTGAGGGAGGCCTTCTCGTATATCCAGCAGTGACGTTCCTCGGTTCAATTCGGTAAATAAAATTACACTCAAAATTGTCCCACGATTTTTCCACCCGTATTCCAATTTTTGACGTGATTTAAACGACAGAGTAGTTAATATACATGTTGTGAAAAAAGATTTTTCAGCGGGAAAACTCTGATCTCGATCAAATTGTCAACGAATAATATGGAACTTTATTGTCACAATTTTTCATTAAATCTGTAGGTGTATGTATATCGGACAATACAACAGCACTTTTCTATTTTACGTCCTTAACTGCTCCTGTCTTAATCATGTTCATAGAAGGGAAGGTAGGGCTGCATTGGGCATTCGGGAGACTTGGGCACCACTTTGTAAATGTCTCGATATTCACTATTTACGTTTATTTATTAGAGAATCTAGTAAATGTGTTCATTTTTCTGCGTATCCCACAAACCCTTGAGTTCTCACGCTGAGTCACCAGGCTTAGGTTTCCAAATACTCTCGAAATAAAGTCTCCAACCTGAATCAGTACCTACCCGGGTGAATTCCCGGACATGTAAGCTTATTCATAGTCTCATATTCTCAGTAACCAACTTTAATCCAAAAATAACCGTTATATATTTTTTTAAAGTTAATGCAGTTAAAACATTTAATGTATGTAACAAAATAATGTTTTTGTTGCAAATAAATGTGTACATAACGAATTCGAGGTATGTTATAAAAGAGAGGGTCTGGTGTTCCCTCGTCCTACTTTTATTATTGGCAGCAAATTTGAGGATTACTTTCGTCGTGTCCATATTTTACACGCATATATACTCGAATAAGTATTTGTAAATAAACCTTTCCCCTATATACATAAAGGAGTCACGGGCGGAACCGTATCGTTTTGATAACCACATAAAAGATAGGATAAGATTGGTAATTTTCTCACCGGATCTTAGCAGTCAATTGCTTTAATATGAACTGCCAACCGAAATACAAAAAATCAAAGATGTTTTTCCTTAAATCAACTATAATTTATGTAAAATGTCGCTCATTTTTAAAGCCAAATTTTTACCGAAAAATTCTAGGTAGTCTTTAGTCATTTGACTGTATTTACAGAAATTACAATCGTACAATGATAACTAGTCTAATTCCTTATTTCATTCTATATTAATGAGTTCCTGACGTTTTTTGGCAACACACTATTGTACTGAATATTCAGGATCAAGATATATATGTGAACAACTTTTTAAACTCTATTGTTGTTGGGAAAAAACGTGAACTGCACATTGTACTTAAGTGCTACATGTATAGGTAAATACAATTGTATCTACTTACATTCAATGGAACCAATAAATCATAGCGTGTTTGCTGTTGCGTTAATTGTCCATTTCATTGAATTCATACTTTGTTTAAAATGAATTACACCCACTTAATAAAACATGAACTATTGTTTTTATTTTTCAACGGAAGCGTGTTTTAATTAACTTATAAAAAAATAGGTGCCTGTTTAATTTAACGCGTCTCGAGAAAGGGATGGTTTAGAATTAAGAATTCTGTCTTATTTAAATCAGAAGTTATTAAAAAAATCTTACTATGTAATAAGTTATTTTTTTTCCTTTATAAAACAAAAAAATACAATATAAATAAGTTTTTCATGATTGAATGAAATTATGATATTAACCGCTTTGAAACAAGTAGGTTGTCGATATCTTTGTACCTCATTTTGTTTCAACGCCTCTGTTGTAAAAATATTTTGAAATCGTTTTTTAGAAACTTCTAAGCTTCTCAAAGTCTAAAAATATAAAGGTAAGGGTGGTTGTATTAATTACTGTACACAAACTTATGTTACCGTATAAATTCACAATCAGGCAATACACCTAGTTTTAAAATCCTTCATATATCCTCGCTATCAAGTGTTTTCCTTTAATTAGTAACCTTGTTCTGAAATACCTTGAAATATTGATATTGCGTATATCAGCCCTTTAAATAGTTGATTTTAGAACTACGTAGCTCCATTTGTATCGAGTTATACTGGTAGAAAATAATGACAAGTAATTTCTAAAACTGCTTAAAGAGGGTCTATTTTTCAATTCATGGAATAAGGTAAGTATCTGAAAACAATATTTCACATCAACTATCTACCAGGGCTACTTGAATTATGTAAGTCTCTTTCTCAGATGCTCAGCGAATGTTAAAGCGGCCTAAAATTTATTGTTGAGAGGTAGTCTAAATCCTTTGTTCTAGCTTCTAAACGAAATTGTGTTTCACGTCAGTATCTTCCGTATCAAATATTGTTTATAACCTACGGATAAATAGGTTACCATTTTTTTATATTGAAAAGCTTGGATTACAAGGATTTATTAGAATCATGGGTATAAATCTGGAGGTAAGAACCATTAAAACTGAGACTCAGATGTTATGTTTTGATTCAACTATACAACATCTGTCGATACCCAAAACATGGATGGCCGTATGGACTTCTCAATAGCAGGTACTACAATATTAATTAACGGGAAAGATAATAATTATTATCAGGAATGAAATTTTAAGAAATCTGTATTTTTAGTCGTTGCATCTGCCTAAATGCTCAGATCTAGTATGAATTACACTATCTAGCTCTCCAGCAATTAGATATTGAAACAAAAGTATCCCTTACAGTCCCCTGGAGCCCTGAGCTGCGACCAAAATGGGGTGCTCCTTTGTCTATTGTAATGTAAGCAAAATGAAGCATTGGCCTTAGTTTACATACCTAGTTAATTCGTGGCGAGACCATTATAAAGACCAGAATACTCTAGTAGAAACCGTACCCACAGCCAGTAAGTATACCCTACTAATGTTTGGGTTAGATATGTAACACAAAGGAAGTACATTATCAAATTGCATGTATGTAAATGTGAAATTAATTACTCCTCTCTGTAGATTCTGCGAGTAGTGTCTACAACGCAAGTTAATAAACCGCTCTCAAGTAAGATGTTGCAGTCGTAGTTAAAGGTTACTGTCGTTCCTACTCATATTATAATACTAGCTCTTCCTCGCGACCTCGTCGGCCACCCATGACAGTTTTTAAAGTATGGCTGCGGGATAAAAATTATCCTATGTCCTATCTCGTCGCTCAAACTCTATCCATAAAAATTTAATTTCAAAGATAAAAAAAACTCAGCCACTCGGCCCGCACACGGCTCAGTCGTGCGACGGCCGTTACAGCTATGTAATAAGGCTCTGCTCGGATCGGTGATGGGAAGGCAACGTGATGTGGACGCAATGTCGACGGGCGGGCGTGCGATAATCGTCTACTTGCAACAAATGGTTGGATGGAACGATCCTCGTGTTAATGTCAATATTCAAATGTTGGACCGCTCGGACCCGGACCGCCAAGGTGAGTGCCCCACCGATCAACGGAAGGCTCGGGCTCGGAAGGGCGACTTGTAGGAGAGGCGACGGCGACGGTGTAACGTGAGACATCCTTAAAAGCGTGAAGAGGTTGCAGACAGACAGACATAGAGAGTAACTTTCGCATTTATAATATTAACAGGGATTTATTGCACGATAATCAATTCAAACATTATTTACGATAACAATATTATACGTAAATATACTATTTTATTTTATTTATCGGTCAAACAAGTATAAAGCTAACCTTTATTTGACGGTCTCCGAACTATTACTATAAGGGCCACTTAAGTTACTATAGTTAATCCTAAAATTTTAGATATATATACTTACTTGAAAGAACTTTTTAAAAGGCAAAGCATCATGTTTAGCTCGTGCCATAGATAAACATATATTCAGGGCATAAGAGAGATTAATTTACTAAATTATTTTACTCGTATCACAAGTAATTGACTCCTGATGCAATTTGCGTGCGAGCTCGAGTTACGACTGGAAGACAGAGGTCGATATTTAAGTCAAATATTTACGACTAGCTTTTGCCCGCGGCTTCGTTAGCGTTAAGAAGTATTTAAGTTATTTTTAGCACACTAATATCGTTCAAAATTTAGTTTTGTATGCATGCATGCTTTTTGTTCGGAAAATGCCGTTTTTACCACAAGTGCCTACCTCATAGTAGCTTTATGCATGCTAAGTCTCAGCCCGATCGGTTTAAAATTGACAAAATTTAATACAAACTTTCATCCCCTATTTTATCCTCTTGGGGGCAGAATTGATCAAAATCCTTTCTTAGCGGATGCCTACGTCATAACATGTACCTGCATGCCAAATTTCAGCCCGATCCGTCCAGTGGTTTGGGATGTGCGTTGATAGATCACTATGTCAGTCAGTCAGTCACCTTTGAGTTATATATATTAAGATATGTGATTTCATTTCACCATATCACTTTAATTACACAAAGTTAATTGGATATATGTAAATTGGAGGTTAAATTGTTTTCGAAACTATCCAGAAATTACTACGCATAGGGAGCATAAACTTAGGCTTGGAGTATTTAATCATAACTTGTGTGCCAAATAACCTAATCATGGACAGTGGAAGAGCACGACCCTTTTAAGAAATACGATTCCTGTGACTTACCCGATAAGGCGTCGGAAGGCGTAGTAAGGATTATTTTACCAACGACAATTTACAAAAATCTATTTTACCAACATTAAAAGCATTTTGGAACAAAAACCCGACGTAAATTCGGGGGTTAGCGTTAAGATCACCGAATATCACCAAAGTAGATGGAGTATCAAAAGAAAGCCAAAACCGATCACATTATTTTTGGACGAGCAAGAAGTACTATTCAATATGAGTCGAGCTAAGTTGTTATATTACTATTGATTAAAATAATTCATCTGTTTTTTTCTCCAGTACCAAATGGAGATAAAGCGTTAAAAAATGGCAACTAAACGTACCCGTCTAAAAAGTAACAAGGATTTATTATGTCATTTTATAATAAATAAAGTAAAGTATTACTCTTAATTAATATAAAACGTTTAATAATGAAATGATGTCACCTTTAAATTTATTAGGTACTTACGTTGGATACAAATGGATGGACTCATGTGTACTTATATCGCTATATTTTCGGGTAAGCCTGGAAATCAAGCCATGTCAGGACACACCGCTTTGCGTGAGACATTAAGCTTTAGGACTAGAATTAAATTAGCATTAAATATCTGCCTATGATATTGCTTTCACTTATATCTATTGATATATTTTTGTTTAGATAAAATACTGACTAAATAGGCACTCGTGACTGCCACAACTAACTGTAATGTGTTAATGAGTTGATTGAATTTATATGGATAGTTTACTTTAGAAGGGATTTAGTTCTGCCAGAAATTTGGATATGGAATACAAATCAGTGTTTAGTCAAAGTTAGGGGCCATTTATGGTTAAACCTAATGTATTTGTGTACAAGGTTGGTGTCGACAGATACTCGATTTTAATATTTAAGAGCCGCTTAGGAGATTATAGTCGCACTTTTAATTTATTAAAACTCATCTTCATTATCAGCTTTAATACGAGTAGAGATTGCTCAAATTAAGCCTAAGACAAAATTTGTAGGTACCTAGAAGTTGTCTTAGCAAATTATATCCTTCGGCCAGGCATAAAGTTATTAAGTTTTGTCAGAATTATTGACATTCATATACGAGTAGTCATATAATACTGAGATAAGATAAAATAGGGCAATATAATGTTATTCTTAAGTACGCAGGGTATAATAGGCTAGTATAGGATAGTATTTATTACATATGAGCTGTCTTTTTTCTAAACTATATTTCGATATAATTAGTATCTGTACTTTATTTTGAAAATGGGTTTAATGCCTAATAAATAAATTTTACAGGACAACTTAGGCACAAAAAGGCTTGTCTTAAATTCGGAATGTGATCTAAAACTTTTTAACCAAATAACATAGCTATGCTGTAAAACGTACACTATAATACCTATGATTCTTGATGTGTGACGTGACCTTACAAGCCTAAGTGTAATTGTTAAAGGTGAGGAATGGAACTAGTTAAAGTTACATTATTCGTTGTCTGTGGCAATTTTTAATAGACTTTATTCCATAGACTTTAGAGCATACTCATATTTTACTTATCGACGGTGGAAATTTCAAATGTCGTAAGGGACATACTTTTATATGCGACTTACGACATTTGAAATTTCCACTGTCGTTATGTATCCAGATGCCGCAATACAAACGCAACGCGGTTCGACGTAAGCGCCATCGACAATAAGGTCCCTTTTGCTAGATAATGCCTCATATATACAGGCTGATGTGAGCAGTGAGACGTGATGTGAGACGTGAGCAGCACCCAGCCCACAGACACAGTAAATGATACTGTATCGTTTTAGTACCTATCGCACTTAAGTAAAACACCTGCACCCTTTTTTGCATTTTTTGTTAAGAAACAATGTCCTGCTCAGAAATTATGGTAACCCTACAACAACAAATTAGTGAACATAAATACTCTTTATTGTTATGATAGACCTTTAATTATAAAGAAAGTAAATTGTCAAAAGTAGGTAACCAGACTGATGAGGTGATGACGTCTTATTTGGCGGGGGCATTAGTATTGTAAGATGACCATGCCCTTTGTAAATAATTGAAACTTAGTTTTTAAGGCTTAAAATAAAATGAAAAAATATTTTATTTTACTAAGACTGCAACGAACAGTAGCTTATTGTTATCTGAATTCGTGGGGTTATTCCCGCTCACTTCTCCTGAATCAGCCTGTATTTATAGATATAGATATATATTAAAACTAATAAAAAATCAAGATAATGAAGCGTTAAAATTAGCTGAAAGTACCTCGACCAAGCGAAATATAACCTAACAGTCCTCAATCCATAGTTCCATACCACATTACAATATATCAAATCAATCATAATCCATAATAATATTATAAATGCGGAAGTAACTCATTTTGTCAGTCTGTCTGTTACCTCTTCACGCTTAAACCACTGAACCAACCAATGAAATTTGCTATGGAGATAGTTTGAGCTACGAGAAAGGACACAGGATAATTTTTATCCCGCAACCATACTTTAAAAACGGGCATGGCTGACGAAGTCGCGAGGGCTTTTCCTATAATATCTCTTAAAACATAATTACAGTTCTGATCTAGAGTTGGGTCGTCTTAAATAAATAACTGTAATCCGTTTGAAGTTTGAGGATGTATTCAAAGATATTACATAGTACGGCCTAAAATACGAAGTATACATATTTAAAGAAACTACTTAAATGCGTATGAAATGTTGAATGACATTTCTGTTAACGTAAGTTGATATCGTATACCATTCAAGTTAATGTGAAGGCCAAAGGAATATGAAAGGGACGAATAAATGTAAGCTTCGTCCATTACTTGAATGCTGCTACGAGAGTCTTTTCACCGATTAAAGGTAGATAAATCACAGCAAACAGCATTCGCTATAAAATTCATATATTTAATTTGCATATAATGTTATAGTACATTACTACAGAGGCCGTGAAGTAAGGGATTTAAGGACGAGATTGCGGTAGACGGATAAATTGAGTCCTTTAATCCCTGTTCAGGCTGAAGCCTGTATAGTGCTTTTCTCAAACATTTCAAGAAAATAATAAAATTAAAATAACAACAAAGCAATCAAGTAAATAACAGTTTATTTAAAAGATACTAATTATAACAATCGGAACGAGCTAAACGAACGTGCAATAATTGATGAATAAGATTTTTGAATTGCCGCCTTTTTTATTTTTTATACAAAAAAAAAAAAACAAATTCGGCAAAGCTATTCGTACACCTTTTTTAACTGCTTATAAAAATATAACTATCTATGGTTCATAGATTTCGTTTGTTTTTAATGAATTGACATTGGAAAAAGCTATTCCAGCACCATGTTTAACCGATTATTATAATACCAATTATGCTTTCAAAGAGATTGTAACTTGGATGTATGTATTTTTCCTTCGCCAGTCTAATCTTAGTTGGCAAATTTAAAAAGTTAGAGCTGCGGACAATAATTTGCTTTTCATACTAACTCCATACATTTATTCACGGCCTAGTCCATAAATGTGCAACTTCTTGGCATCATTTCGTGCCATTAACGCATACATTTCGTAGCATGTTTGAGAAATAGTACATTACTGCAGCCGCCGGGAAACAGGACCCTTTCACGGCTAGGCATGCATAGTGCTTTTCTCAAACTAATGCAATGAAGCAAATAAAAAAATACCACTGATCAAAACAGCTTCACGACAAAAGTTTTTTTTTATTTTTCCTCCAATCCCGCTTTGTAGTATTTTTGCCTTCGATGTAATAATTAATGACTATCATGAATAGTCTGGCTATAATTACTATACAACATATGGCTATAATTACTAGTTATATATACAACATTTAAAAAACCACCAAAAAAGAATCCACTTACCTTTTAAATGATGGCGCTACGGCATCTGCCTTTGGCGGTACACAATAAGAAAATATAGATACATAAAACCGGGCCCGGTTAGATTATTCAATTTTTATACACCCGTAACATTATATCTAAGTCATAAAAGCATTGAATTACACCATTTACCACTATTTAGTCTTAATAAACAGAGTTTTACACGCCGAGAAACTTTTACATTCCGCCATTATTAAAACAAGTAAATGTGTCCTGTGATTGGTTGACTCAAAAATGCGTTCAAAAACGCGCATGCGTGGAGTAGTGTTTGGTGTTGCCAATACAATTTTAAAATTGAAAGCAATAATAAATATAATAATGTAATAACCTGATGATATGAATATTCCTTTTTATGATAAATAAAATAAATCTCTTCATACCATTTTGTCTGAAATAGGCGAGATTATTTTTTAGCCCGCTAATCATTTATTCACTAAAAATGATAAAAAAATATAATTCAGCTGTTTGAACAGGCTTCATGAACACAGACGCCAGGTGTACATAAAAATTAAAAAAAAAATTACTTCCCGGCCTAGGCCTTCAATTTTATATGAGATTCGTTACCTGTCCTCTGGAGTTGATCCGCCCTAAACGTGATACTTCGAAGCATATTATGACGCACGTAACGAAGACATTTCATTGCAGAGAAAAATAATTTTATTAGATTATATCTTTTTTAAATAATATACAAGTATAAGGTACAATTTTATATTAACTATTACGTAACTACTTATTACTTTAAATCTAAAAAAGACCCTTGAAGCATTGTACCAAGGATGCTGGCGGTCTCATTGTATCGCAATGCTGACACGTTATGCGAGGAAACCGGGTGGTCACCAGTTACGTCAATCGGCTTCGCGATTTCGGCATAAAGTTTGTGCGTGCTGGGCCCCATGGATCTAGCGTTTCAAGATTTCTTTTTTTTTTGGACAATCTTACACAAATCGACCTAGCCCTACGGTAAGCTCAGTAAGGCTTGTGTTGTAGGTACTAGACGACGATATATATAATAGATAGATACATATAAATACTTAAATACATAGAAAACACCCATGACTCACACAAATCACACAAATAACTGCCTCGACTGGGAATCGAACCCAGGACCAGGCCAGACCGGTCGTCAAAAATTAATTAAGTCTTTAATTATCACAACAGTTTCGTGCCAAAGACGGTCGAAAAAAGCAATTATCTAACTCGGCCGATCGCTGCTTTCTATGGAGTATTTTACAAAATTGCCACTAGGTAGTCTAGATTCGTTTTCTTAAGGTACCTAATCAAGTAACTCAATCCATATAAAAAATACGGTGTAATATTTATTTACTCTTGTTTTCTTCTTAATCGTTATTTAAACACTGTTGTGTAGTGTTGTTGTACTTACTGCAGTACTAAACTTCAACGATAAGATGTCTAAGTGTTGCCTCGCAATCTTTTAACATATGTCATATGGAAAAAAAAACCACTTATTTAGATACTTATACGTCTGAAACATTTAACAAACACAGAGAGAGAGAGATTCGCGTCACAATATATGGTAGATATAAGATAGGATAGGCGTAAATGGGACGGCCGTGAGAATATTGATCTAATGATAATGATTTAATGTGTTTGCATAGACCTGTGTGTAACATTTTGCTGGTCAGTGGTATCTCAAAATAATGGTGGTGGTTGTGTGGTGTTAACGCAGTTTAGAGACTTTCAGAGTGACGTCCAGAGACTTTACGCTCGAAATGATGTATACTTAGGGCAAACTGTCCAGTTAGGTAGGTCCAACTTCGAGAAAGAGGTTAAAATCGTCGAGTTCGACTCGGCTGGGCAGCTTTCGGGAAGCTACGACACATCTTTTCTTTCAATATTACACAGTGTCTCAAGACGAAAGTATTTGGCTATTGTGTGTTGCTTGGTATATGGATGATAGTGGTCGCTTACTCTGGGTCTCATAAGAAGCCTCAAAGTCACCCAGGCAATCCGGAACGCTAAACTTAAGTGACAGTGGACGGGTCACATTGACCATAACTGTTGGGGAATAAAGAGTCTCCAGTGGCGACCAAGTATCGGGAGGCGTAGCGTGGGCAGACGATCGAAATCGGTCATGTAATCAACCCAAACTATGTTTCAGATACAAGAAAATAGTAACCGGTTGTACTAGAATATAGGTTTCGAGTACAACTACTGAGAGTATCATTCAAAGCTACGTTACCGGTTAAGCTAATAAATCTAGAAAATAAGTTCAATCTTACTGTTGCTAGCTGTATTAAATTTTAATACTTTAAAAAATTGGAAATCTATTTAACAGATCTGCAACGTCTTCATTTCAAAATTGTATTTCGTTGGCTACCATGTAGCACTCAATTTTGAATGTATTCCATCAAGTAACACTTATGCGCAAACTTATCAGTATGTATTAGTAAATATGTAATGTCGCTTACACACACGTAAGCCCAACAACCTTTGGTAAATAGTTTATCGATAGGTTAAACAAAAGGTTGTATAAAATTATCCATTAAGAATGTCACTCATGAAGTAATTTTCAGAAAAATCTTGTCGAAACAGTCCTGTAAGACTTATCTCTCGTCCGTCGTAGCAGAGACTACTTTCTATGTTTCGAAATCAATCGGACTAGACTAATAGTTAGCGCAACTATCAGATTGAAATAGTCTTGGTAATTGACGTGAGCGTATATATAATTAGAGCGCAATAATTTAGTATCGAGGTAATTAATTATTCGCGTATTTTTGCGTTCTTATAATGACACATATACATGATAACATACAATGCACATTTCTCATTTTAACTCTTATTTTTATAATTAATATAATTTACCTGTCATAACAGGAAAATCATTAGCAAAATCGGTTCGGTCTATTCACGCGTGATGCTGTGACCAAGGAAAATAGAATTAATTTTTATGTATATAATTTATTTGAGAATAAATCTGAGTGACTTCCGTCTCGTGCTATAGCAATAGCTAAGCATAGCTCGAAAAGTATCGGAGTATATAGTAAATTTTACTTGATCTTTTAACCCTATGGGGATCTTAAATCTATGAGTATACCTACTGAAACTGGAAAATTCTTGATCCCAAGTAAGTCATTTTCGCTTGGCTTAAAGGTTCCATGTATTGGAGATCAACCTAGATTGGGGATATACTATTTAAAGGAAAAGCTTAACTGGATACTAAGCTATTTAGAGGGTGTACTAATCCCGACGGGCTTTACATATTAATTTTATTTTCTAATAATATTCAAGGTAAGCATTATAACTACTCTACTTTCAATCTAAAACCTAGCCAAGTTCGTGTCAGACAACGCATATGAAAGGGTTCCGTAGCGATATTTTCAAAAGGTCGTATCTGCCCATGAAATAAGTTGTCTGAAAAGTGTACTTCCGTTTAGCAAAATATT
This sequence comes from Grapholita molesta, assembly GCA_022674325.2. Taxonomy (NCBI): domain Eukaryota; kingdom Metazoa; phylum Arthropoda; class Insecta; order Lepidoptera; family Tortricidae; genus Grapholita; species Grapholita molesta. The sequence continues at coordinate 10,494,648 of CP053124.2, read as the reverse complement.
TGTCTCAAAAGTACATACAATGAAATAGTGATATTAGGGTGGTTCATTTTTTTTTTTAACGGAACAACCTTTCTTTTGATTATTTAACATTAGATTAACGTAACAGTATTTTGTTTATAATTTTTGGACATCAGTTTAGGGTCACTACCACAGCTCGAATTATGTGAAATAAAATTACGCAAACTATTACATCCAAAATAAAATGAATAAACTGTTGGAAGTGGTAGTAATTGTAGCAGTTGAATTCTCTAAAGCAGACATCCTTATCAACTACGCTATCTGATCAGATGTCCATTACAATACCTAATAAAATTCACAAACAATGATAAAAGGGTGGATTTTGTACTTTTTTTGGAATTGTTTTACTATTAAAAGTAAATACTGTTTCTGGACTTCATTAGTTATTAAAAGCTTTGCTGACCGCCATCAATGCTACGAGTACCTCTCGTTTGGGGATGTCATTTACCACCCGCATAGACGGTACATTTTTTAAAGCTTTAAAGTCTTCATTATGTTCCCAACTTTCCACACCTTTACTCAAAAATTGATGAAAGGCTAAGTATTTCGAAGAACCTTAAAAAGTTGTTTGTCGATCATCTAAATGTCGATGTCAATAATCAACAAATAGTGCTATTTATTTCTCAATTTTTCTCGGTTTTCAATCATGAAAAAAACTTGATTTAAAGATTTATTATTTACTAACTTCATAGCATAGGCGTGAAAATAGTTTGTCGGCCTCATAACTATTCTATTATATTCTAATGGGTCGGCAACCCCATGCTTCCCCGCCTCTAGTAAATATACTATTTACCAAATATGACTTCCCAAATAATATATCGCATGAGTATAATTTCCAGCTGTTTAGAATAGCACCACCGTATCTCCCTCCGCGGGTGTCGTAAGAGGCGACAAAGGGAAAAAACGTCGGATGGGCACTGCGTCCGTCGAAACCTTAGACTAAATATATACAGATACAAAGTCAGGCGAAAAAAATGGCTACATTCAAACTCTAGTAATTTCGAAAAAGGATGGAGTTGGTGACTTAGTCTTTCACCGACCGGCGTCAAATAACAATGTCGTCGTGCTCGGTTAAGACATGTAAAAATAGCACAAAAAACACAAGAAGGACAGTGGGATAAGTTTTTTTACGTAAGTAATTCAAATGTATTGACAAATTATGTATTAACTCGATGCAATTTCGTGTTTTAGAATGAATTTAATTAATTGCAAGATAAAGGATTTTCATGGAAGAAAAAGGTACGGAGTCGCTAATATTTTATTTACATCTACTTACATGCGTTTTCTTATACATGTACCTATTGATGAAAAAGGAGATAGGGAGTGTACAGTAGCCATCAGATATATCGCAACAAACGAGATGTTCAAAAATATCTGAACATACACTCTAACGCCTTGACAATTGAGAACGTTATATATATAATTCGACGCTGAAAAGCAAACACGTAGTAACCCACAAAAGTCAAATTGTCCACCAGAGCCGAAAAACCATTACATTTTTGAAATAAAATTCGTAGTTTTTGTATTTATGCAGATAAATTACTGAAATTTGGCCACAATGTGTAATTTTTTTAAAGCTTTAAATGCATTTTGTTTGAAATAACGTTAAGCCATTAGACACGGAGATTTGTGGGTTACTACATTTTGATTTTTTTTTCACGGAAAGCAAACATGTAGTAACCCGAATCACTAAATGTATGGGACTGCCGATTTTCATCAATTTTATGAACAGCATAAGTGCAGTAACCCACATGAACTGGTAAAATGTTAACCAATATAATGTCATAAATGTTGGTTCTAAGACAATTGTAGAAAACAAAATGCAGTAACGCTAATTATTTTTGTTTTATAAGTCATTTAGTATGCGTTAAATGTATTGTTAGCAATTCTTATACACCCCTCTAAATATAGAAAAACACACGACTTTTCATACGTTTACCTAAAATAGAACAAATATTTTTGGGGTGTTTTGCTTATTGTTCCCATGAAAATAATACCAACTGTTAAAATAATCATCGATTTATTTGCAAAAAATGTAATAACTATTAAAAATGTTCTTCAATCACACGCTGATCCATTTATTAAAATTAATAATGATAGTAATACACGATTGGAGTTCGCAGGTACATAAAATCTAGTAGCATAAAATAAAATTTCACATTTGCGTGTTTCGCTTTAAAATAAAAATAAAATGTCTATTTTTGACACGATAAAAATAAATATAATCGAAAATCAAAATCTAGTGCTGGCTACAACGACGTTTCCAATATAAAAAGGGTAGTTTCTAATTTACTATTTTTAATATTTTGTACATCACGGCCCATCTCACGTTTATTTAGTCACTCGGGCGGTATATTTTGAACAGCTAGGTCTCCATTTTCAAGCACGACGCGTCACGGACATGCATTGCGTGCGTCCGCGCACGGAGCTCAGAACTCTTAGTGCTCGTAAATGGAGATCTAAGCTCTCCAAAACATGTCGCGCGAGTAACTAAATGAACGTGAGTAAGGGAGTTATGTCTAAAATATTATTAGAATGCTTCACAAAAGGTTAAAATTATTAATTTTTTTTTTTTTTTTTTTTAGTTATAAAATAATATGAATCACAAACACGTCAACCCACTTTCGCTGCTTGTGCCTCACTGCGGGACGGCGCAAACATCAAAGTAGTGGCAGCGACGGGCACGTTCAAATGAAATAAGCCCGCGCAAGTTTAAATCTAAGTCCAACAATAATGAAGTAACATTCATTATTAAATTATAAGTGCTCCTTGTAAACGTAGTAAAAGGCATGTATTATGGTGTAACTGCGGATCACTCACAATCCATGAGCAGCAAACGCGTAGTAAACTACACTAGCGGCAGAACTGTGGACGTCGTAAATGACACAATTTATTTTTTACAGAAAACGTAGTGCTGTAACTACAATTGTATACAAAAACTAGATTTTATTGCTATTTACCGCGTATTTGCGGTGCCAGTTTTAAAAAAACACTAGAAAATTTGAGTTCCTATTTTCGTCATTTTCTATTGTATCGGCACGTGGATTAGACCATTCGACGCAGAAAAAAATACTGATTCTAAAAATGCAAAAAAAATTTTGACCTTGTGTGGGTTACTACGTGTTTGCTTTCCGGCGTCGATATATATATTAGAATTAAGTTTTTAGTTTCATTTATACTGTAATTACTCTGTAGGTTTCTATTTTGTCAGGAAGTATTAGTTTCAAGACTCATGTCTACTTGCTATCCCGAATCCCTCCATTATGGTAATTGGAAGAAAGTATTGATAAGTGCACAAATTACTTTTTGGGTTGTATTTATCGAAATAAATATTGTTGCCGGTTTTAAAGGTTTTCACATTTGTTGTATTGGAGCCCCCTTAAAAACACATTTTATTTTGTTTTTAGTATTTGTCGTTATAGCTGTAACAGAAATACATAATCTGTGAAAATATCAACTCTCTAGCTATCACGATTCTTGAGATAAAGCCTGGTGACAGACAGATAGACGGGCGGATAGACGGACAGTGGAGTCTTAGTAATAGGGTCCCGTTTTTACCCGTTGGGTACGAAAACCTAAAAAAGACTATATTTACAACGAAAACCTAGGTATACTGCCAATTTGGCAAACAAGTGAATTTGTTTATTATAGATGTCTTAAGTCGAATATTGTAATATAAAATGTAAAAAGTGTAAATAAACTTATTTTGTTATTAGAGATTTTTTATTACTCAACGTGCCTAATATTATTTATGCGACTCCATGCATCCGATATTCTGATGACTTGGAGTTTGACATTTATTATTTTTCTAATGACGTTTCAGTAGTTGCCAGTATCGCGGTGATCGGACGAAAACGGTTTATATGTTACTTATTTGAAAACTAGAATGTCATTTGAGGCCATTTCTTCCGACTCCTTTGTTCGGGACTGTGCGTCTGTAGGTATATATTTAGTCTAAGGTCGAAAACCAATCCCCAACTCTACACCAAATTCTCCAACCTGCCTGCCAAACATGGCGATTATAGGAACTACCTTCCAAGATGATACAAGACGTAATTGGGGGAGGTCTGTGTCCAGCAGTGGACGATTTATGGATTAAATGATGATGATGTTAAATATAATTTCCCAAACGAATATTTAGCAAAGTTACATTTCCCACTTTATTAAATAGGTCAAATTATCATTGGGCGAAGTTATATTTCGTCAAAGTTTTATTATTTATTAAGCAAATGCTTATTAAGCAAATATTGTACTTTGGCATAAATTATTTTCCAAAAAAAATGCTAATGTCACTTTGCATTCTCAATTTATAGAAAAAGTCTAGCGGCCTAAAAGTCTAGCACTCGTAATGTAATGTAATTCGTGTAAAAATTCGTAATGTAATAATAAATGAAATCAGATACACTTGTTTCGGGTCAACTCCTATCAATGGATGTGTAACAATAACATGTTACATCTAGTAATTTTGCTACAAAACTAAGTAGCGACATACAATATGCATCTTATGTTAAAATGGTATTAAGTTAAGTTTCCGAGTAAAATGGCTGTGACATACGGACGTACGAACGGACAGGCGTATTGTATAGTAAGAAACGTGGTTTTGGCTACGGAACCCTAAAAGGTTAAAACATGGTACCTACCCTTTTATGTCACGATCAATCTGGATTGAAATAACAAAAGTATTTTCGGAATCACAGCAAAATTGTAAGGTTTTACAACAAAAAGTTAAAACGCCGTATTGCTAGTCTTTAGACAATGATAGCAAATATGAAGTAGTTTTACTAATATAATATTCCAATGAACTTTCTGCCAGTACAATGCTTACACAAGAAAACCTGTATAAAATCACTCGTCATATGAACTTCACGCTCCGATGGAGTTTGTCTTGTGTAACATACCTACTTAGTTAAACAAGACATACGCTACATTGATTAAAAACCAACGAAGACGTTGTATTCGAATATGAATATCTTTCCAATTAGCTCTAGCAGTATAACCTTATTCCTAGAAATTTATAGAACCTCCAGTAATCCTATGTTATGTTCCCTTATAATAAGCTAAGCTACTTATATAAGTACTTAATTTATAACTTTGCTACAAAATAAATGTTAGCGTTACAAATATTTTTTATATTTATTTAAAAAAAAATCTTCGATATAGGTTAAGCTACTGTTTATTCAACTTAATTAAAACTGGTAACTTTATTTGGAGTTGATTATAGGCTCTGTAGTTATGTCTCGCTAAGGCTACTTTGGGGCAGTGCAGTGGCGTTATAGTAGTTTTAAATATATATAAGTAGGTAGTACTCGTAGTTTAAAATGCAAATTAGGTTGTAAAATGCATTGTAACCACTAGTTAAGTAAAAAATGTTCGCATCAGAAATGATGTCATTCGCAGCAGAACCAAAATAACCGATATAGCCTTCCGGATCGCTAAACTTTAATGGCAGTGGGCGGAGCATATTGCATGTAGAACTGATGGCTGTTGGGGCGTATAGGTTCTCGAGTGGCGACCACGTACCGGCAGTAGTAGCGTCGCAGACCCCCGTAAGGTGGACCGAATACATAGTAAAGATCGCGGGAATCCACTAGGATGTGGGTGGCGCAAAATCGGTCACTGTGGGTCGCTTTGACGGAGGCCTATATCCAGCCGTGGACGTAGTTTGGCTTATGATTTTGATCATGTGCACACAATTTTTTCTACACAATTAGAAAATATTTTTCTAATACCACTATTCATCCACTTATAAATACGAGTACTCTTCATAATTGTTTGTCTTTCTCAATCATTTTCAAACATTCATAATATAGAAATTGTGAAACTGTAAAGTTAATTTTTTATATTCACATTTTTACTCAAATGAAAATATACTTTAACTCGTTGCTTGTGAAAAACCATACTAGTAATATTCTAGTATAAATTGTACATAGGACAAATTATGAATGAATTAAATAATAATTTGTCCATGCAATTATAACATATTTATACGTCTGCTAAATTAGAACGCCGAAACGCCTATTATCTTTGTCGCAAAATGACACGGGACGCTCTACGTAAACCTAGAGAAACTGCGTAGAGTTCCCTGCGGACTATTTATTACTCTTGAAGGTAGTTATGAGTAAATAGTGTAGTAACATGTCTAGTCTGAGCTTACCCGACGTTACGTGTATTGTAACTTATCTCGTTTTATTAAGTAGTAGGTAAAATTTCTATTCATTCTTATTCAAACATATTTGCTATTCGATTTGTACCCTAATCATCGTCGGGGGTGAAATCAGAAACTTTGATGTTTATTATATTACGTTTTCTATATATTACACGTTAATAATATATAGAAAACGTAATATAACTTGTTACTACCTTATGCCTTAAAGTTTCTATAAATATCACCAAAACCCTTTTAAATATGCATGGTTCTTTAAATATCTGTTTTGTAGTGCCGTCGCGTCCGCTGTACGAAAAGTATCTCTCGGTGTTTTATGTGTCCGTTTAGAATGCGGAAAACATGTTTTATTTAAGTTAATACAGCCTCTGTACTCCACAATATCTCTAACAGTTATGTAAATGGCTCGGATATGATGTAGTGTGTTCTAATTTTTAAATGCAACATTTAACTTGGAATAAGTGTCGCGACGAACGCGATATTTAACAAAATAGTAGGTAAGTGTGTACCTCAAATAGTTTGATTTGTTATACTGGCAGAACGTTTAGGAGGCTAATAACGCATCTTATTGACAGTTAAGGGAAAAAGATGTTGGCTGCGCGGGTTTGTGTGATTAGCAGTGATCGGCATTAACGGTGCAAAACTTTAACAAAACTTGTTGAACTGAAATAAAGTAATACTTACCATCAAGAAAAATAAGACAACATTGGCAAATTAGTGTCCAATTTAATTGTATATCGGAATCTCGATATGCCAATATTTGGGTTTAAGAATATAATTGTTTTTATGGCTGTATACAGTCTTTTATGTCCGCTTAACGAGTTTTGTTAAAGTTTTGCACCCATAGTGCCGATCACTGGTGATTAGGACTCGCGAGGCGGGAAAGGAGAATGTGAAGTTAGTTTCATAGAAAAATTGAAATCTGGTGATTTATAATTGGTGAGTGTTAGAAATGTAGTCTCACGATTATTTATAGAAGAGAGATGAAGAGAAAAGAAATATAATAGAATACAACCAAGAGTAAGCTAAATGGCTGTGAGTGGAAAGGGTCGAGCTATAAGGTGAGTTGTGGAGGCTCGTGTAGGAGAAAGAATCTCCGTCAAACAATCAGAATAGAAATTAGAATAAGACGTGAATTGTACTAGAATCTGGTATAGTTCTGATCAGAATATAAACACAGAAATCACTTCATCTCTCACTTGTTTTTATGTAATACGAAATATATCTTGTCGTAGTGTCTTATTAAAACTCAGGCAATGTACAATAGAAAGTATTATTCATTTTATAATAAGAATTAAGAATGTAATGTAAAGACGTCACAACAATAAGATTGCTAAACATTTCGAACATATTAATTAGACAAGAAAATATATTTGTATTAGATCAATATCGATTTTTTTGTTCCTTATTATTTATTCGCATATCATTACTGCTAAGTACAGGTTTTGTCATGAAATGCATAGGTACCACGCACAAATATTATATCTATATAATGCATTGTTGCTTTTCTGGATGAAACACATCCATAAAAAATAAACATTAATCAAATGGCGTCAAATTGTATTATCTTTCAATGAATTAACTCTCACATCTTACGGACTAATGCAGTAAACAAGCGTATACGTAGATAAAATAATATGGATATGGATAAGCAATAAGATGGTTTTAAGTATTTAGAGACAATATATAACTTAATTAGTTAAAACACCTAAGTTTTGTAGCTAGTATTGTCTAGCATAGCCTTCAAAATTGTTCAGAAAACATCAGAACGATTGGTTTCCATGTATACAACAATACGAATATGCAGTGTTTGAAGTCAACAAATAATCCAGTTTTACTGTTCCAGTCAAGGTGAAAAATTGAGAACTTCAATAAACATAACTCTTATGGGTTACTACTATTACTAAATACTTTGAGAATATGGTAAGTATAAAGATGAAGAAGTAATTCAGGCAATTAGTAACCCGTATTTTTACGTGGTAAAAATTAGATATAGACAGCCTTTTGTTCCTGGTGAACTATTTCTTCGACCTGCAATATATGCCCGGCCTCGAAAGTTTTTGACCTTTTCTCATAATTTGGCCACGTTCCAGATCGTTTTGAATCGGCCGAAATCCATATTCTATAACTTTTATCATATTTATGAATAATAAAATGTGTAAGAAAAGTTTGGACGGTTCGAAAATATTATTTAAACATTTCCTTTTGTATCCGCATAGTGTCGCTTTAATCATTTAGTTCCATTTATAGTTTCCTTATACGCTGTTCTCGATGTTTCAGTTGCAGTTTGCAAGCTTTTCTATCATTGAAAAACATGTAAATAAGAGCTTTATTTCCACTTACCGTCATAACACATAATGGCGTGACGTACAGGAATCCGAAATTCACTAAATCGAATATTTCCGAATTGTATTTTTTCAGGTGCTGTATGCATATTGTCTCCATGTGCCCGTTGTCGAGGTTATAGGTGATTGTCTCGACCCATATGAACTTCGGCGCGCTGTAAGCAGCACTCGTTATCCAAACGCCCATGATAACCATCTGCCAAAAAATGAAATTTTAACAATTATTCAAAATAAATACTACCTACTATGGGTATCGTCTATTTCTATTAAATCATATTTCGTATTCAGTAAAATTACGATTCGTCGTCGATGGTGTAAAATTTAAAGTTATTCTTATCATTAAGTCGGGATCTTCAACTATTTAATTGTAAGTCGTTGATCTCATAACTTAAACTATAAACGCATACAAGATTAGATACAAGATGTTATTTAGTTAACTAGTTGTATGCCTAGTTCACTGCGCATGTAACTGTGATTCTAATTCGTCTTCTATTAGTACCTAACCGCTTTATCAGTGTGCTATGGTAGAAACAAGCACTTCCAAATTATCAGTTACAAAGTTTATTTTTACCACTACATATTATAAGTTTAAAAAAAGATGAATTAATTTTATACAATTTTTCACCCTACTTTACCAACAAGATGTAAAATACAATTGTACCAAAAATATTAACCCATTTTTTTTTCAATTTCATTTTATTAAAGTCAGTTACAATTAATACTTAAAGTTCTTGGGAAATACTGACAGCCTCAGACTTGTGAAGTTTCCAAAGCGGCCTTGTTACTTCATTCTTCATCGTTATTCAATAAACAGTTCAGGGAATGATGTTTAACTGGGATACTTCCTAGGAAACTGTTATAAAACTTATACGTTACAATGAAATACGAGTATGTTCAAAGCGGAGTCCGTACACATGGGTTTTAAATTTATGTCAGAATTAAATGATGAAGTACCTACACAACGCTTTAGTTCATTCATAGGATTTGATTTTCCTAGTCAAATGAAAATTTCTTACATTTATAATTGTTTATACAATTTTAAAATAGAAACCTATTGTTTCCCTAATTATAGTTTGATTGTTGTTTATCTATTTTGTTCTTATGGTATTTAAATTCTTGTACATATGTTGTTTTGGAAATAAAAGCCTTTATTCTACTAATTAAAATAAATCCGATTAAAATAAAAAATAATTATTATTATTTACTATTTATATGCTTTCCTAACGTCATATATAGAGCATTGGAATATATCAACTTCGAGAAAATTTGAATTATTACTTAAAAAATTGTATGCACGCCTAAGTATTACGTGCATATTTAAATAGTTCTAGCTGATGGTGTGATGGTATTCATGCGACACATACGTGGTCTTCTGAGAGGTACTTTGAACGAAATATCTTATAGTAGTAAGGGTACACCTAAATGTAAGTTCAATACTTGTACAAGATAACGGCAAAAACATAAATAATAAAATGGAATGGAAGACTTTAGAATATAATAATAGTATAGTATTGTTACCCTTACCCTTAGTCTTGTCGACGTGAGAATTTGCTTGCAAGTTATTGGATGTATAATGGCGAAATATCTTTCAGTGCATATTACAACCAAGATAAATATAGATGCTGTGTAACTTAGTGAATGCACAAACTGATACATTTTGCACAAAAAGTCTCCAAACACCCAGCTGAAAATAAAGTAAAACGTATGAGTATTACAAAACATTGATTAAAGTATGAAAGGCGGTAATATGCAGAAGACAAACCACCCATATTGGTGACAATGTGGGTAGTTTGTTGTAGTTTAAGCCACCACGGCCTCTCATTTGTTCGAAGTACTGGAAGGATCCCCGCCACGCCAACATTAACGATGTCATGCGAAGAAACCTTGTCAGCGCCAAACTGCCAGCATTTCAGCTGGTGCCTTGGAGTATGGGCCGGCCGCTAGTTTGGGACGCTACCCGCGTTGTTACTCTGGCACCGTCCCATATTCCAAGCATTAAAATGAATGCTGGTGCTGCGGCAACCTTGGCAGACGACTTCAAACGCCTCAAGGATATTGCTCTGCGAAGTGGCTACATATTTGCGGCGTTTGGGGTCGAAACTTTGCAGCCGTGCGGCTAAGAGTGCACCGACTATACAAATATCTGTCAACGCGCCTGATAGAGGCCTCGGGTGACCAGACATCGCTATCCAGCGTGGGACAGCCCGCCTTCTAAGTAGGTACCTTACCCGTTGACAGCGATTTGGGCCAATTTTTCATCTCTAGTTTAATTTAAGTAGTTTAAGTTTTTACAGTTTTAATTTGGTTTTATGTTCTTATTGGCTAAGTAAATTAAAACAAAATTTATACCATTAATAAAACCAGCATATAAAATTTATTTCAATTTATAACATATATATAGTCATATTATCTATTACATAAAATACTTAGTGAATAAAGTGCTAAATAACGAGATTTCGTAACATCTTAATATCCCATTAAATTTAATTAAATGTAGGAACCGTGTAAGCCGTCGCTTCTGGGTTGAAATAATACCGCTATGTCTCACTTGTGAAGTGGCTTCTTTAATATTAACACTTACACGTGTTGTTTATATTCCGTTTGGTGCATATTGCTAGCAGAGTGATAATTACTTATTTATTGTCGTTAATTGCCGAATGCAAACAAAGGAAACGTGATAAACCGTTATACCCGATATCTGTGTCACTTTATCATTTTTATTTATTTGGAAAGGACAGAGTTAATTTGCAATACGGATCCTGCGACCCACGCCAGTTTTTTACTTTGCGTTACGAAAAATATTCTCTACTTAAGAGAATTCGTATTGTATTGCTTAATTAAAGTGACCTGGCTTTTTATTGGTCTCTGATTGAAACCATGATAATAACCAGTGCACAGTAATCAGGAGTAAAATACGCAGACATCACTTGATTTCTATCTACTTAGAATAAAACGCTTTTATAGTTTTATTATCCCAAAGGACGACTGGGAATTTACACTAAACACCACCAAAAACATTAAGATCAATAACCCATCAACAATGTGATTGTGTGAGAAACGGGGTAATTTGACAGAATCTGTAATTTTACCCCGGTCACTCGTTGCCTTAATAGCTATTGATAACATCTGGGTACCTCAATAACGGCATAGGAAAATAAACACTCCGCAGGGTATGATGAAATTGAATAACCTGGCGTTTGTATTAGTTACGGAAACAAATGGGATTAGAAGCTATTTGAATTAATAAAGTAAGGTGACAAAGGAAGAAACCTGTTCTTAAAATATTAGTTTTGCTGTATTGTTATTCTATCCTATTCTATTTTATAAAATAATAAAACAATGCTTTTGCTTAAAATAGACTTACTTATCAGTTTTATTAGAAAACCTGCTAGCAAAACCCATTGTTAGGCCGAATAATTTTATGCCAAAAATCTCATGTTTGATAATTCCTTATCGTTGACTAGTTTTCTGTTGTTAAACATGACGATATTACTGACAATTCCACACTAAATTATGAGACTGGAACTGTCTCATGGTTAACTTAGTCACATATCCTTAGATCCAGATAGCTCCAGTTTTTAATAGGCTTGCCAAATATCAGCTTAATAGGATGTATAATCGTACCAACAAGCGCTGGATACAAACAAACAAACATTCGAAGGGTATTCAAAGGTTGTTAATTAAGACAGGTTTCTACCTTTCCACCTACCCAAGAGAAAATGGGCAAATATTGCAAAGAAAAAATGGGCAAAAAGGTAATCTTAGTTACCATAACATAATCTTGTAGCATTATTATAACCGTATTAGTAGGTACAGACTATAAAAACAAACATTTCTAGATATTTAATTCTATATGATGAGTCAAATTTGTATTATAAGAGTTAGTTGTATTATTAAAATAAGTAAGGGTTATAAAAACAGTGATCATTTTGACGATCATATCGATATTTTTTTTACAAGCTTCTATTTGACTTGCTACGTAATCGTATGTACATATTATACTCGGGTGAAATATTGCAACTTAATTTTAAAAATCCTCAAGCGTTTGAAGAGATGAAATTTAGAAACTAATATTAATTCTCTGACAAAGCTATATTACTGTACCATTGATCTGATCTGATGCTGGAGCCAGAAAATAGCCATAGGTAGCAACTCCTACACAAGATAAACCCGTTATGTTCACGTTAGAATTCTCTCGATGATGATTGATGCAGATAAGTTAATGATTGTGCATAAAATCATAAGAAAAATCAGCCTGCAATAAAAGCTGGTGTACCAAACCGTCATTTTTGACACAAAATTATTTAAATTTAGGGACATTACAATGAACTTATGAACGTGTGTACCTACTTAAAAAGGTCGGTAGATGTTGATTTGATCTTTATGGTTAATAAATTTCTAGAATAATTGTTAAGATTTGTAAGGCATTAGCAGTAAAAGAATATTCCAATTATCAGTTTTCATGATTAATAATTAAAAGTAATGCCATTAAACCGATATATATAGAAGTAACTATAACCATTAACCATGCCACTAAGGACTACAGGAAGTAATCTTGATTGATTTACTGTGTTCGAATTCAGTACTATTAGACCCTATATCCGACTGATGCGAACTATGTCGGCATTCTATTTACTTGGCCGATCGTACGAGTACCTATAACTATTTAATATAGGGAGCGTGCACGAACTATAGTTGGCAACACTAAACGACAAAGCGACACCACATAATCTCTTTGATGTCGTAAGAGGTGACAAAGGGAAAAAATTACGAATGGGCGTGGCAAGTCATAATTGGGAGAGGCCTATGTCCGGCAGTGAACGTCTTACAGCTGAAATAATGATGATGATTGCCAAGCATACTTGAACAATAAAAGAGCATATAATATAAATATCATAAACAAAACCTAACGTTAGCGTTAGCTCAGCCAATTTCTGCACCTCATATTTTTTCTTAACAAATCAGTATCATGTTCATGTTTATTTCATTTCTCAAATTTTCACCTTAGCTGCAATAGAAAAACTGGATTCTTTGTTGCCTTTGCCGTTAAGCACTGTATATTTATAAATGTTCGTAGAAACTAATCATTCCGATGTTTTCCGAACAGTTTTATAGTTTATGATAGATTGAGAATACTAACAACAAAACTTGGGTATTTTCACTAATGATGTTACAGATTATTCCTCAATACTTAGAACCACCTTAAAACTAATAGTTGCGTGTGTTTCTTTAATACATTATTACATTTTTGGCGCACAAACATAACACAACAGTATAATTCCGTAGAAAGAGAGTTAATTTAAAGTGAATTATTTTTCATGGATGTGTTATTGCATCCAGAAATGCAACAATGCATTATGATTAGCCAGCATAGTAAAACGTAATTGGTACATTTGATTATGTTTTCTAGTTATAAATGTCAACGTTAGGTTCTAATAGCGTAACTAGTTAGAATTATAGTCACAAGAACATCCCTATAATATGATAGAGACGTATGTTTTTAGTAGTCAGCATTAACAGTAACGTATGAAATATCGTACCAAAATTATCCGCCATCCTGTGTTTTTTTTTTCTATTATATATTTTCTACACGCAGAAATCTGTCTCTCTTTGTGAAGCAATTAAAAACCGGTAAATAGTTTTAGTTCGCTGTTTCATACGCTACTATTGATGCTGACTGGAGCTATGCTTTGTATAAATATGGGCAACTTTGCCTTTACAATTTTGTACTTACCTTGGTATAAGATATATTGTAAGATTTTGGAACACACAAAATACTCCAACGCATAAATCTGCGACAGCCAGATTTGCTAAAAAAAAGTTGGTGATCGACCTCAACCGTCTCGACAATGTTACCACGAGGATTACTAGCAGGTTTCCTGAAACAACAAAATTACATGTAATGAGAAAATTTGACACAAAATCTAACTAATCATATGATAAGTATGATAACAAATCCAACAAAATCCGTGCCGTGCACGTGTTTTATCAGGCTTTATATTTAAATTAAGCGCATTCAAGCGGGTAACTATGTAGCGCTCTAATAAATTCTACCACGTAATCTTTTCACTTAAATTGTACTTAACGTAATGGATTCCAAAATGCATTCTGACTTAGTAAAAAGGCCAATATTCTGCTGAACCGATTAGATTAATATAAAAATTGAGTGATATTAAATGTCTATTTGCTCGAAGCTATCGAGAACAGAACACTAATTGCCTTAGAGTAAAGGCAGTTGAGAACCTTAGTATAACCTTCCATTGAATGCAAAAAAGGACCTGTAAGTTTTAAATCCAAGTTGCATAACAATATAAACTGATTTATATTTAGTTTTACAGATTATTACCTATATAGTTCAGTCCGTTAATTAAATCAAACGGGATTTAATTGCATATATTAAATTAACCTTACAGATTACGTCCGACGATTCGAAAACAACATTGTGCTCGTGGTCTCGGATGAAGACTGTACCCTTACCATGAGTTGTGATATTGAGGTTTTCGATAACGAGTATCGAGTTTACTATGTATCTCGTTTGCACTAAAATAGTACAAGCGGGATACACAGATAGTAAAGTCGATACTCGTTATCGAAGACCTCAATCACAACTCATGGTAAGGGTACTGGCTAAAGTTGACATTGACATCTCCCCGCACTAGATTTTGTTTATCTACTTGAAGGTTTTGAGCATTAGGGATGTCAATCAGTCGACACACTATATACATCGCCACCGTGTCTTCTTTAGCTTTAATCACAGGTTTTAATCTTACCACTTTTCAAAATATCAGTAAAACTGTTTTTTTTTTTATAAATGTAAAATATCTACTACGTGTGATATATATTATACACCAGACATCATATTTTGTAATAAGCATTTATATTTCCATTCATTTAAATAGAAAAGTGCGAGACGGCAGTATCAAAACATATTTAAATTATTTTTAACCATACGAATACGTTTAAGTATACTTTATTTACTGCAATATTTATAGTATATGTAGGTTCTTCTGTTTACATACAGTATTTACACAAATGTCACCCTAGGATAAAGTCTAACAAGATTACGTTGATATAAAAAATGATGAAATTGTTCATGGTTAGGGTACTGCGTTAGTGGGCACACCAGACTGAATGTCACGTCGCATTACCACAGTGACAAATGGCATATCTTTTGTTCAATCCATTCGTGCTAGCAATTGTGAATCGACCTAGATACAGTTAGCATCAATACTAGCGTATGAAAAGGCGCACCAAAAGTATCCATTTATTTTTGATTGTTTCCAAAAAAAAGACAGATTTCTGAATATTCATTAATTGAAATGCGATAGAAATTTTAAAACGCCAACTGTAGAAAATATCTCATTTGTAAAAAAAAAACATCGGATGGCAGATTCTTTTGGTACGTTGTTTCAGACGATGCTATTGATGCTGACTGTACGTAAGCTAGCTAGGTCTAAATAGACCGATAGATAATAAAAAGAAAAGAAAAGAGTTTCTAGTTGACCTCTAGTGTTTTTGCTTTTCTGCCAATGAATGAAATGCAATCAAAGTAAACAAAAAGCTCGCAATTCGGGCCAAGACAGAAACTAATGTAGCACATTCTTTTAAAGGGGCAATTGGACACGGGATCTTTACTTTTCCAATTAAATGGAATGACTCGTTTCTTGTACCAATTTTACTATAGGTTTTGTGTTTTTAAATGTATTAACATTAATGATTTATTTATCTTTATACGTATGCAAAAACAACTAAATACCTACAAAAATAATGAATAACTAAATCATTAAAAAAATTAAATTCAACTTTAATAAGAGTCAAAATAGAGTAAACAAAATAGATTTAATAACTATTATCGTTTGATTGTATTATATTTATAATTTAGTTAAAGAAAGAAACTTTTACAATTTCTAAACTTGACAGCTTCAAAACTACTCATTCTGTTGTTAGGTAAATAGTCAAGAAAGTTAAATAATCTTTACTAATCTATTTAACCCTTTATAAGGCAGAGACGATTTGGAAACCACTTAGTTAATAAACATTTACAAAGAAAGAACATCCTCTTTTTTATTTAACTATAATGGTATTATATAGCAAATATATCAGGCTTTCTTTTCTTATTTATATTTTTTCGGTCATAATTTAATTTTAGTGTAATTAATTAATCTATAGTTTGTGGTCAATGAATGCACTGTGCCCGTTAAGGGAAGCAAGCATTTGTCACTGTTTCCATTATACTATTAAAAATACACAAGTCGCTGTATCTAATAATTTCAATTATAGCTCTTGTAATTGCGAGTGGCGAGACTGTTATTGGTATGATAATAAGGTCTAATTTTGATAAATCCACTCTCCATCGTGAATTGCAATATTTGCAATAAGTGAACTACGTTGTTTGTAGTATCAGGAAAGTGTATCATTTGCCACTTAAGATTAATAAAATTATAAAAGATTACATGCTATATCGATAAATATTTGTAATTAGAACTATTTGCATGAAGAAGTATTGAGTATTGCATGTCACGTATCTGTCAATGAATAGGTGTATTGGAAACAGATCATCTGAAAACTCGAGTGCACTAACGGGCTGAGTGCATATAATGACCACATGTTTTTTTTAATGATTTCGGTTTTTTTTTGCCTTAGATGTGTTCCCCAGTGCATTACAAACATGGGAGTGTATTTAACGTTCACGTAGCATATCTGTATAACTGCGGCCTTATAAAGGGTTAATTCTTACCTACCATGTAACTAGTTCATAAACTCTTGTATAAAAAGATTTAGATTACTTACAGATCATTTACCGGCCTTTCTAACCTCATCTCTTTAACCTTTTACATTTTTATATAAATACTTAAGGACTCATAGTAATTTTATAATCATGAATATTATTCAAATTCCTAGACAGATTCATAACAGGACTTGAGATTTCTGCTTAATGGCCCTTTCTTACCAGGGTACTTTAATTACCTACATACCTACCCAGATTACATAATCTTAAAACATTATTCAGATTTCTTGGAATGGTTTAGATTACAGATAGGTACACAGCAAAACTAGTTTTGAGTTCAATACTGAGCAGATGATTTTCTTCAAAGGACATGTTAATTTTATACAAATACAGGTACAGTCAATTCCAAATAGATATTAGTGATCAACGTAATCACTTATGTACAGATTTATATTTTTATAGCAGTAAGGATGTGCCTACTATTATCGGCAATTGTAATATAAATAAATAAATAAATATTGCAGGACATCCTTACACAATTTTTGAGCCCCACGACCCACGGTAAACTGAAGAAGGCTTGTATTCTACTACTCAGCCAACAACATAAACATACATTGTATATATATATAAAATTATATGATGACTATTTCTTTCTCTCTTAATCGATTAATTGGTCAGTTAGTAATATCCAGTAAAACATTGTATATTTAGACGCATATCGCATGGACAAAGTTAATTGAAGGAGACTTTAATTTAAGTTTTATATAAAATTAAAATTATTTCTATAATAATAAATCACTCTATTTACGCTTCATCGAGTTTAATGAGAACAAAGAGTGACAATGATAAATTGATGGGTACTAAAATTATACAATGTAGGTAATTCAAATAAATCTTTGTTGTTTAAATATTAAAATTTAAAGTTTAATTGGGATAAAAATATTTTACCCACTTAAAGTTATTTATATTATAGATTTTTAATTTAGAGATATTTAATTTATAACTGCCTAACTATCAGTGGTAAATTAAATTATTGAATAAATTATGATTTATTTACTAATCGATCTATTTTTTTTTTGGAAATTAAAGTACAATTAGTTAATTGACTTTACATTTTTTTTCTAAGGACAATAGGCGAAGTCAAATGTTAAGGATCTACCTACTCGTAACAGCATAGATACCTAGTAAAGATAGACCTAGAAAGAATATACCAGTAAAGTTACCAAAACCTGGACATAACTCGATAACTGTAATATTCTTTTTCTATGAAATAAAGTATTGATAGTTCTTTTTAAAATATAAAAAATTAAACATTATAGGGTTCCGCGTCAATTTAAAAAACCCAAAAAAGCCCAAAAAAAAATTGGTGACAGGAAAGAATCCTACTAAAGTGACATATGATTGTACGAGTACAATGTTTCACATTTATCAGAGCGTTAAAAAAATTGCAATTTCTTTTAATTGCTACTCCGAATTCTAATTATTAATCGTCATTGAGGACATTAACAGGGCTGTCGCACGTGTAAGCAACGTATAAGTTACTGCGGCAGACTTGGGAACAAGAACACGGGGTGATTCAACTTTGTTTACGTAAAACAGCGAGGGAGCAGCACCAATAAATTAATGTAACTTGTTTGATAAGTATTGATGATCGATGCTTAACTAAATGAGAAAACACTATTTCTTCACACATCAGAAACTCGTACATCTATTTATATACCCTGTTACGCAGTACCTACGTATCAGTGGCGAAAAAAATCTAAGGTAACAGTGGCACTGGCGATATTTTTCTTATTCATAAGCTGTAGATAAAGTGCATATTTGTATTAAAATTGGGGTTTTAAGAACGAGGTGCCATTGCTACAAATATAGTGAAGTAGCTAAGTAAGTAGTACGACCTTTTTTTTTTTAATTGGGTCTATGGCACGGCTTGGTAAAATGAAATTCAACTTTTTTAAATAATGTTCATTATTTGAACACAAAACTATCTTGAGACTCAAACATAGAGAATAATTGGGAGACCATTCGCGTTGGCTGACTGCTTATTTCTTTCAACATGAACATTTTGAGCAATATTCGACTTAACGTAACAAACGTAAATTATTTAATGAATTGTTAAACGTAATTATCCGTTTTAATAGATTCATTCATTGAATTCAAAGAAACAGTGTATATTGATCATTAAAATAATGCTATTTAAATAAAGTGTATGTACTCACCGAAGAAACAACAGCAAAACACTATTGTGTAAAGAGCAATGAATATGGCTCTTATATCAGTTCTATCAAAAATATATTCATCGTCGTTTAGAGGATTACTGTTGTTTGCATTTGAAATATTCAGAATTGTATCCTTATTGTTTATTGAACTGATGGGGTTGCTTCTATTTGCGGTGACCCATACACTCCCCTGTGTATTGGAAACAATTAGATGTTTTGTCCCCAACATGATTCCTGGTGCCTGTCTTCAAGTTCCATCCATGAATCTCGTCCTATCTTATTGTCCCATCAGAAATCTGTAACAAGTAAAATCAAATATCATTACAAATTTTAAACAAAATCGGTCTATTTGGATGACGCTTTTTTGAACTAAGAATAGTCTAATTAACCGCTTGACGCCCTGTGACAAAGAAATACTCTATTATTTTTTTGAATAGGGTCTCTACATGTTGGCTCGTTCCGGCACCGCATACGCCTCCCAAATGTCCGGAATATTATTGTTCAGTGTATGGGAATAACATATACATGTGAGTAACAATAAATAATTTTGTATGAAAAACAAAAAATACATATAATTTATCAAGAAATAACGTGCCAAGTAGCGTGTCAAATTTAAAGGAAATTAAAAAGAAACAAAATTGTGTATACCTAACACATAAAAAACATGCAAACCAAACACCTATTGGGGCTTGGGAATTCGATCATACAAGATCATTCAAGTCGACGTCAAAGATATGTTTACACTTTTGCACCGTATTACAAAGGATTAAGGTAAAAAAATTTTAAACATCTTTGACGATTGTACCAATAGATAGACGAAAGCATGACATAGAGCGCGTTTGAGTTGGGCTCCCTGTAATGGGATCCCTTTGATTCCCATAATTTTATTATTCCGATTTTCGAAAGTCAGAAATTGTTACCCATATTTTTTTAAGTCATAACTATCATTAGTCATAATAGTTATCAGACATACAACTAAATAAATATAATAATTAAATGCAATAATGTTACACGTCATATAAGACAAAAGTCATAAAACTAATCAGCATAATATCGAAATTCACAATCCTACAGAAACGAACTATTACCAGAAAAATGGGTTAGGTTAGGTTAGAACTGCGACCCCACAGACACGAACTGTTATCAGAAAATGGGTTAGGTTAGATTAGAACTGCGACCCCCACAGAAACGAACTGTTACCAGAAAAGTGGGTTAGGGTTGAACTGCGACCCCTACAGATACAAACTGTTACCAGAAAAGTGGGTTAAGTTAGGTTAGAACTGCGACCCCCACAGACACGAACTGTTACCAGAAAAGTGGGTTAGGTTAGGTTAGAACTGCGACCCCCACAGACATGAACTGTTACCAGAGAAGTGGGTTAGGTTAGGTTAGAACTGTGACCCCCCACAGATCCAACCTGTTACCAGAAAAATGGGTTAAGTTAGAACTGCGTCCCCCACAGACACGAACTGTTACCAGAAAAGTGGGTTAGGTTAGGTTAGAACTGCGACCCCCACGTATCCAACTAGTATGCCTTTTGACTTTCTACCTTTCAATACAATTACTATATTGAACGTTATGACCAATAACGGTATGAAATTCAATAGTTATGACTAATGATAACGGGTAAAAGAAAATTCTGACTTTTGTAGTTATGACTAATGACAATATGGCTACCAACGAGTATGACAAACTTCGGTATGGATAAAAAAAATCGAAAGTTTAACATTATGGGAGTCAATATACACTCCTGTAATGTATCAATGGTAGCTCTTATAAAAAAGAAATGTCTGCCGGTGATACCGTGGACGTGAGTGGACGACCTCAGTTTAAGAACTTTCATCTCTACTAAGACTTACGATTTTGTGAAACTCGCATTAACAAGGTTATTTATGGTTGATTTGAATTATCAAATCAACCATAAATAACCTTTCAAAATTCCACATTCTAGTACTAAAACTATTACTGTGTTTAAGATGAACCGTGTCTCACTGTATTTTAAGAAGACTATTCCTACTCCCATCAGTCCCGTGATAGGTATATCTATCGTCTACCTAACAACCCCAATAAATTGCGTTTACTGTCTATCTGGACCTTCTTTTGAATATCAAGTTAGTTGGTGACAATATTTTACATTTACTGACAAATAAGATCACCCGAGTGTCTTTAGAAATTCATTCAGGTTACAGGTATTTTTCACTAGATTTTTATGACAACACTCGCGCTTCGAGGTACTGATAATATATAGGAGTCAAATTTAATATGTCGTTATTACACCTTATTTTCTAGAAATGCTTTTTATTAAACACGTTCGTATATCGTCATAATCCAAGATAAATAATTTAATATAATTAACAATATTATCGAACTAGTTCTATGATGAGATAAATCTGTTAAGTTTGTACCCATGTATAAAATCTCATTCTATTCAGACGGAATATTAAAGTAGGAAGATGATGAGTAGGTTTATGGCATTCGGAGCTTATAAAGGACATTTTCCATTGCATTTCCGTTAAATGATAAAGGACATATTTTCTCGGTCGTTAAGGAAATTTGCATATGCAATAATTTACATAAACGGAAGGAAACATTGGACTGTATGATGGCTTAAAAGTATTAAGTATATATTATGTAGATGTTAAAAAGTCACTAATAGGTTCCAACTGTCTTTGTGTTTTGGAAACCTGCACAGGTTTATATATTTTATCGATTTATTGCCTTTATTGGACATAACCAAACAGCTGTACATTTTTAAATGATTGCTTCAATCTCCATTACATTGATTTTTAGTCAAACACAATATGATGACAAGAAATATTGAAATGTATTGAAATTACGTTCCTACTTTAGACATAGAATCGCAACAAACTTATTGTACCGTAACTCGTATCAAAATCTATTTTTTATATCAGAAATCGTAAATAAGTAATGTTTAAACGGCGACCCGATCAGGGCACGGCTGGCGGATAAAAGCTGGGTAATATTCTTTATCGTCTAAACATTGTGAAACGAGACAAAGGCCATTTTTCGAACCACTTGTTTTCAGCTAACAAATAACCTATTTAAATATTTACTGAATTGTGTGGAAAAAGTTGGACATGTAAGTGTAAAAAATTACGCTGTATACAGTTTTTAGAACAGGTTTTGCTAAAAATAGAGTTATTATTTTTATAGATGACAACACAGTAATTGAGGGGTATATTTCTGAGGTCTACAGGTCGATTCACAAGAGTTTGTTAGTTAGAATTTTGTACTGAACTGTCAAGAAATACGGCGCCAACTTTTGTGAACCTACCTGTACAAGTTGACGTGTATAAACGTGTCCATAAAAGCACTCTATCTCACTCAGAAGCTCTGGTCTGGATGAAATGATGCCACTTTTACTATTTTATTATTACAATATTCAATTGGCGCAGACGCGGGTAAGGGCTGTTGGGACGTAAAAGTTCTCGAATGGCAACCACGTACCGGCAGGCGCAGCATGGGCAGATGCCCCACAAGGTACACTGACGACATGGTAAAGATCGAGGGAATTAACAGGATGCGGGTGGCTCAAAACCGGTCACTGTGGGTCGCTTTTGGGGAGGCCTATATTCAGAAATTTACGTCATTTGGCTGATATTATATAATGATGATGGATGTAAATGCCGCACAATAAAGAATCTAGAGAAGCAGAAATGATGAAACGTTCGGATTTTAAACGTTTCCCATGTCACTGTCAATTATTCGTATATATTTGCGCTTATCTTACATGGTAATTGGAACACAATTGTTATTGTTTTTTTTTTTTTTTGGAGTATTGCGTATTTGGTTATTATTATTTAGCATTTATTTTGGTACTGTTAATAGTTGTATGATGATTTTGATGATGTATGTTCGGTGTGTTCAAATATAATGTCTACTTCTAAGAACAAGGTATTGACTCTTATCTGCCTAATTTCTGGTTGTATATACGAGTATTATTATTATTTAGATTTAAGTACCTTACCTAACAGACATTTCGACTAACAGACACTCGACTTGAATCCAGTGAAACTAGTTATTCCTCTTAATAATTAAAATTTGATATGGTTAGGAAAACAATAGGTACAAATTTAGTATTGTGGTTAGGATTTATCGTAAATCCTGATAGTTTATACGCCTATGCTTACGCTTATACGCTTTAGAATTATTTTAAAATTTTGTAGGCATTTTATGTTTATAACCGCCGCGTATATCTCACTCAGCTCTTAATCGAACGTAGCAAAAAAAAAACAAAGCATGTGAATAGTCTAAAAAGGTGAGCAAAACTTTTAAAATAACTATTCTCTAAGGAATTTTTAAATATAAGTATTTTATTGTTAACCCATGTATTGGATTTGGTTAAAACACTGCTTCGTACTTTATTTTCTACTGGGAAATCGACCTACAATATTAAAATTCGATGTGAAAAAGTACCTACTTGTTCAATTATAAATAACTAACTTAAATCGAATCCTAACCTTAATAAAAGAAGAGCATAATTATAATGATATAAATATCACACAAAATCGGAGCACGCTTTGATTTACAAAATACTCCGGTACTAAATTTATAAACCTTGTATCATGAAGTAGCCACATCCCAAGAATGCCTCCTAGCTGACAGCCTGATAAAGAATGGGGAATGTACTCGAACAAATAGCAAAACGAAAATAGTAGGTGCCAAGATAAATCGAGTATTACGTTCATTTTTAAATGTTACTTTTGGCTAGATAACTATGTATATCTAACGTGTCTTATTATACATATTACATTTATGCATACAGAAGAACCTGTATAGAACCAGACATATATTATATGTCTGATTGAAATCGGTTCGCAAAAACAAATAGATCCAACGAACTGATCTGCAATAACCACAAGGTTTGCTAATTGTTTAAAGTGTAGTGATTCTATACCTACTTGATAAAGTTAAGTGTATTATTCACGGCAATCATGATATTAATTACCAATATAAGAATTCTTACAGCTTATTCTTAGAGGCTGTTGTTATGTGGGTATTCGTGGATATACGGGAGGGTATATGTAAAATAAAGGACAGTTGTTATTGAATGCGCGCTTAATTTTCAACAGAGATGGATTCCGTTAGCATACAACGTGGCTGATGACGCTACTCGAACAACACCAGCACAAGACATCGACTTCGACACAAGCCACAAGTGGTTTACTGGACCGTCCTTTCTATATGCACAAGAAACCTTGTTATTATGGGGCCAGGTCCCCATAATAACAAGGTTGAAATCCCCGTGTCCGGTAAAAACGCGATGTGTGGTGCGACGACTTTCCGGCAAAAGAAGCTTATACATTTACCGAAAACTGAGCGTTATTACAGTTTATCGACCTCATACATCGGAAACCCGACACGTCCCAGTTACCCGGAACAGAGTTCGTCGCGGCGGCGTGAAGAAAACGGATGCGCGCAATAAGGAACAAGACGAAACCTGGACTAAACAAGCGACACTAACCCGAACGTCGGCTAAGATTGTCCCCGCGCCAGAAATAAAAAGTACATAACACTAGAAACAACAAGAACTAGAAGCTAAGTACACAATAGCAGCCGAAAACGCAGGAGAGGGAGCGCATAGGGAACGGTTGCGCGCTAAAAAAGGACGACCGCCTTGCCTTAGTTGAGCATATATATGTATAGGCGAGAATATGGTTAAGGGACAGAATAGCGGCGAACAACGACCTACAAGGGGAAACTATACATTCTACCGATAGTGCTACACGGGAAACATCGGTATATGCAGTTATTATGGTACGAGGGCGAGTGACGCAAAGTATCCGTGCAAAAATGGCGTGGTATGGGTCGTGGACGTCGCCACAGGCAGAGGACACGTTTTGAAATGACCTAATCAACAAGATCGTTGTGGTATCAGAAGGATCGCAAGGCGACTGTGAGAGAAATTTTCACTACGAACAATAGTTATTAAAATTTGATTATAAATTTGTTTAGTTTATATGATTTATTGTACGAATACAAAATTAAAAAGTAGAAGCAAAGTTTCGATAATAAACACGGAGGTGCAATTTCGGGGAGCGGGGAGGTGTTTAAATAGAGACTAGAATAAAAGGAGCTCGCCCGGGCACAGCGGGACACATTCGATCAAGCAGCAAAAACTGGAAGGAGCTCAAACCTCACCTCCAAAAAAAAACTAAATCTGGTTGTTTGTTTCACAACATCGTCCCATCGATACCAAAAATTAAGGCCGATCGCACTCAGATAGCAATAAACAGTAGTTGTGAACCATTACACTAAAACGGTTTCTAGCGTTTCACACACACGTGTATTTATGTTTGTGAAACCTTGTTTATATTATTTTTATTTATCGTTTAATTTTTAACACATTTCCCTCCTTGAACGTTGCCGATGGCATATTAATGACAACGAAAAAGATAGATACTGTCCTTATCACAGTGTCATGTAGACAACTAGCGACCAAATATATTTTTTAAACCAATTTTAGAATAGCCCATTAATCAAAAGTTTGTAAATTTACAAGAATTTACAAATTTGAGCGTACAAATCGTTGTCTTGAAGCCGTTATTGCACAATCTTAGCACACATTTTGAATTATTATCTACGCCCAATCTCCCTTGCATAAATTTAAATTTTCACGAGCAAGCAACGTGTAATGCATAAACCTTTGCGCAAATTTGTGGTCGCCATAGTTCTCCATGTTGTTTAACCAAACTTCCGCACTAATTGCGTGGTATGATTTATTGAAAACAGTACCTATCTTTAAGACTTTTTATGACGTATTTACACTAATACTTTATAGAAATATTTATTCGTAGATACAAGTATAAATAGGAAGATAGAATTTTGACATTGATTAAAATATAACTACGAGTACGAATCTGCCACGAAATGCGTGCGCAGGGGGCGATTTTAGAGAGTCATGCACTCAAATAAATAAAAAATTGAGGACGAAAATAATCGCACATAAGTTTCTCACCATTTTTTTTTACACAAAATGTAGGTACAGTTTAGATGCCCACGACTATTAATTTCTATCATTCATGTTTCTAAAATACCATTTCTTTGTTTCTGACAGACTTTAAAATGACACGAAGAAGGGAAAAAAATATAAAAAAGAAAGTATGAAGACAGCGAAGAAAAGCTTAAAAATATACATACAAGTTTTGTACAATATTACGTACCTACATGTAAAATATTTGCCTTACCTGCCTTTTTTATAATTTCATGACACAATCTGATAACTTCCCCTTGCACCTCTTTGTAAATCACTGTTTTTATTTTTACAGGAGGTTTATGATACGATTTCCATTACTATATTTATTAATATTTAATGTAATAGCCAGGACTAGCAAAATGCCAAGTTGCCTGAAAGATTGCTTAAACGACTGTATGAATAATAAATGACGCGAAGCGACTCTAACTAGGTCGTCGGTCCACCTTGTGGGAGGCCTACCTACGCTGCGTCTTCCAGTTCCTGGTCGCCACTCCAAAACCTTTCTGCCCCACCGGCCATGGGTTCTGCGCGCAATGTGCCCTGCCAGCTGCCTCTTAAGTTTGGCGATTCGGAGGGCTATATCGGTGACTTTGGTTCTACTGCGGATGAAATCATTCCTGATGTGATCACGCAGAGACACTCCCAACATAGCCCTCTCCATTGCTCTTTGGGTGACTTTGAGCCTTCTTATGAGGTCAATAGTAAGCGACCACGTTTCAGCACCATTAATCGTCACTGGCAACACACACTGGTCAAAGACCTTCGTTTTGAGACTGCGGGATATTGGAAGCAAAGATGTGTAACTATATTTAATAAATAACAAATTTTAAAGAAAACGAGTTCAAAGAACGGACTGCTAAATTAAATTAGTTCTAGCAGGTATTCCAAATTTTTGTCAATGAATTCTACTAAATGAACTGAGAAAATTTAATTATAAAAAGATTCTGAACTAGTGAGCTGTCTTCGTTCGAGTTTTGGACTAAAATATAATATAAGGTTAAACAATTACGATTAATCGCAAACATAACGTGTCAAATAAAAAAAGAGCATACATTTAAAATAAATGATCAGCAGTCCATCATATTAATTTGTTATTGATATAATTATTTCTTCCAGGAGCATTATTTATTTATTCCTAAAAGTAAAAAAAATTTCGTATCCTAAATAATGTAGTTCGTAATCCCGAGAAATCTTCACTCTCTAATAATTAAACAGTAGTTAAATTAAACTATAAAATGTCGATATAAAGTAAAGTTCATATCAACATTTTATCGAGAGTCTTTCTCGGACCACAAGGACAATGTCATCATGGCGACATAGATATTTTTTCTATTTTATAATTAATACCATTTACTTGTTATGCTTTGTAAGAACCGTGATATTCTTAAAATGTTGAAACTTAGAATGCAGCTACACGAACGCCTGGCAGTGTTATCAGCATTTTTCTTATGCATACGTATACCGCTCACGTTCTGTTATATTTACAAATCGCACCTACGAGAGGATTTTTAGTTATTTTGTAATATACTCGCGGTAAAAAAATACGTGTGCTATGAATAAAAATTTCTCCTACGTATGTACCTAATTTATGTTATTTTAGTCGCTACATACAGGTACTAATTGGTTAAATATAGGTAGGTATAATGTTGACACAAACATTTATTTTATAAACTTTGTTTCAAAATAATATATCCATATTAATATTACCCTGTCTGTCTGTTACCTCTTCCCGCTTAAACCGCTAGACCAATTGGGATGTTTTTTTTTTTTATGGAGAGACCTTGAGCTACGAGAAAGGACATAGGATTTTTTTATCCCACAATCATATTTAAAGACGGGCATATAAGACATATTTCGGTCGCGAAGGGTAGATGTGGAAACCTAAGTGGCGAGAGTTGGCTATATGTTTAAAGTCCAGTGACTTCTCTCTACCTTTGCCGCTTTGCACCGGTGTTGCCCTTTAGCCAACTTTGATGTTGCTTTTTGGCGTGGCCATCTCGTAGCGGGCGAGTCACCATCCGCCGGAAATAAAATTGTAAACCATTTTATTATGCAGGCGTCCGGATTTTTATCCAATAGCCCAGTAGGTAGTCTATATAGCGGGTGCTGTCTCTGTGCGCGACCCACGGCACGGACAGGGGCAACATCCGCTTAGTGTACATTCCATTTAATTGTCGAAAGGGCCTCTGCGCGTTGGCTCGGTCCGAATCCGCATACGCCTCCCAAAGCCCGGAACACCATTGTTGCGTTTACGGGAAAGACATAAAAATAATTGTATCACAAACTTAGTTGTGCTTTAGATTCCACTCGGCGAGACTAAGTGTATATTATCATATATTACAACCATATTTCTAGTTATATTACCAAAATACATAGTTTAATTTTGGTAAAACAATGATGCCTTACGGAAAAATAAAAGCTATCAGAGAAAAGAGGCAAAGACAGTAGGGAACTAAGAGTGTGCAACTTCATCGGTCTGCAGTGCCAGTTTGAGTTCGTTTTAATTTTCCAGGAAGTGAAAAGATTTACAAACACTTCAATAATGAAGCTCTTACTATGAGTTTTCCTGAGATAAAAATATTCTCTGTACAACGCGGTCCGTCCGCTATTATTTTTAAATTGCTCCATCTTCGCTTTACTATAACGAGCTATCTCATCTGAGAATTATTTTTTCACGGACACAAATCTTTTTATATTATTTTAATTAATATTTGTATTCTTTGTTTCTTCGTTTCACGTACAATACATTATGAGGACAATTATTTTTTATTCAAGCGTAACGTTTTTCATTAACCAAAAAATGAAACAGACTGCTGTTTCAAAGTATCGTTTATTGAAAAACGTTAGTATCGTTTTTCATTAAACGATACTAACAACAAACGAAGAAACAAAGAATACAAATATTTTATGATTAGTGTTTAGTGTGAGTTCATACATTAGTTACCAACCACGAATACCAAATGTTTGAACTTGCACTAAACACAAACCAATATGTAAATAATAAAAATTAGAGGTTATTTTAACTTATTGCTAAAATGAATTTTCAACTATGTTGTTTATCGGTTGACCGTGTACGTGTGACAATTCAAAATAGACCATTCGGTGAACAGGTTGGCGATTACTGCTTCTATTCTGAACGAGTTTTAAATTCTGAAAAAACGTAAAAAATTGGGTTCTGTTGTAAAACCAGACAGAAAAACGATGGGCACATTAACACCACCAATCACATTTATTTCTATAGTAGTAAGGACGTGTACGATATGCTTCGCTACTCTGGTAGCTACTAAGTATTTGACGCTGACTGTACCCAAGTCATTGCATAAATTAGCCACTTTGATGGAGCTAAATACAGGACAGGGCCACATAATGCGTCATTAATATGTTTTTTTTTATACATTGACCAGAAAAAAATGGTACGTCTCATTATTTTACTCGAGTTAGCGATTTACAACAAATAAATTACATTTTTATTGCTTGTTTATCGGTGAAGAACTAAAAACAAAGTTTGTGAAATTGGTTCGGAAAAAGAAATAATGTTGTTTAGCTTGCTCATTAAAAAATAATAAGCTGCTCTTAACTTTATGTACTGGAGTACGTACAGCTTAAAAGATCTTTCAGTGAAGATTATTTTAACATAAACTAACGATAGAGGGCTTTTATTAATGACATCACAAGAAAGGTAGAGGTCTGGAAAAAAACATTACCATCAGCATCCCATCTATCGCAGTCTATGGGGAGGCTCATATCCAGCAGTGGACTGGCTGAAGTTGTATATTAAATATTCAATTTAAAATTTTCTACTTACATACCTATTATGTTTTGTCTATTTTTGTTTAAATATTTTTCTTACAAACTCGTTGTTCACTATAATTATTTACAATTTCCACATTAGTTAAAATATTCCTGTTACAACTTTAGTGATGATGAAGGATGTGGACCAATAGACGTCTTTGCAAGATTCACCATAAACACCATATGTCGAATCAAAACTGTCACGATGAAAGAAGGTAAGAAGTTGAAACTCCCGGCTTAGCTAATGACTTAAGTTTCATTGCGCTACAGAAAGTAATCTAGAACAACAACAGCATTCAAGGAAAGGCTAGTTAAGGAAGAGCTGGGGGGGTAATGTAAACACTGACATGTATGTCGCACATTTAGTTCGGCCCAAGGTAATTTTGTTTCGTACTAATTGTATATGAGACCAGGGGGCAATTTATGAAAATCGAAAATTTGGCTCTCTTATTTCATTCAGTAATTCATATCTTTGAGCGATAGGCATTAGAAATCGTGGGTATTGAAAATGAACTCAAAAATGGCCCACAGTACTAAACTTTTCACTAGATATCTCATTGTTTATTTTTGTATGTGTAAAATGTAGTTTGGTATACTTTGTTTGATTGTAAGTATAAACTCTAACCTAGAAGGCTAAGCTATATGAAAATATCCCAATCTGCGCCAACAGGAGCTTTTTAACCACGAAACACATCAACATATTAAGTATGGAAGGTCTTGTGTGGCGGTCCCTCTTTAAGCAAGTTTATCTAAATAATTGGTGTAGGTAGTTAATTCGCTCCACAAATCAAGGAGTTGAAAACAATTACTACCTGCAAAAAGTAGTGATGATTTTTCATTTATATACATGTTGGTATATTTCATCGTAGGTTCAGTAGTTTATTACCTAAATTTTATTGGGCCTTTGGAGTTAAGTACTTCCTAATTAGATCTTTTATTCACCTGAATCCATTATTCACCACAAACGGTTCTAACCATCATAGCTTACAGCTTAAATTTCGAACATGACCTATTCTTTTTTAGGCATTCGGTATACGAATATGCCGTGGCCGTCAAAAGGGTCATGTTTTCTCTCATCTGTTAGATAAATAATTTCACGAAATATATCTGTCGTTTCATAAAAAAATCTATATACTCGTATTACGAGGAACTCCGCGGAACACAATACCCGAAATACCTATTGTAGAAGTTATCAAAAACAGAGGAGCCTCGCTCACTCGCGTAACAAAGCCAATCCAAGGGCGATTAAAGTATCACGACGAACTCTGACATGCGAATGTAAAGTCATATAATCATCGTCATATTTACGAGTAGATCATTATTACATTGGCTTTGTCATTAAACGCCTGTCACCTTGCCTAAAACTTCAAGAATGTAACAGTAAATGCTAGGAATTCGATAAATTACAGTTAGTAAAACCTTTGTCTTTTACTTCGGAATTGCGACAATTTTCCAAATGCTTTGGACGCTAAATTCGCTTTAGGTTGTTACTCGTATCTATTTCAGCCTTTAAAGGTCTGCCTACGCTGTTGTGGTTTTAAGGACGGTGAGATTTCTGCACCTGAAAAAGTCCTATTTATAATTGGCCCACTTGTAAAGTACCTAATAGTATACAATATAAATATCTTTCGTGACACTCTGCCATATTAAATTGTCGCAGCAATATACGCTCGACAGTTACAGCAAAAATAACCTAGAATGACTCGACATCATTAAATCGTGTTAAAACTGTTGCTTTTTCCGAGAAGCGCATTTAAAGTGTCTACTTTACCAACGAAATGTATACGCGTCTATCATTCCTGTCATGTCACATGGCAACGTTGTATTTTTTGAATGACTCGTATTTTAAAACCATGGTATTTTCGTAAGATATCCATCACTTATTATGCTACGGCCAGACATTCGTACGAATAGCGAGGCGAATAAGGAGACGAAACACGAGCACACATGTGTACGCGGACGTCTCGCTATTGGTCTCGTCCCTCGCCTCGCCATTCACATGCTCGCATCGGAGGCGGTTTTTCCGGCGCGAGTCAAAGGAAACAAGCAGTGAAACGAATGAGGTGTTGACATATTCGCCATGGTGCCGTTATTGGCAGTGATAGTTAAGTGTGCGTTGTAATTATTTTATAAACAAATATGGACTGAATTATAAAAAAGTAACAGCATGCTCTATTAAACACAACGAACTAGTCATACTATATAAACCTGACTCGAGCTCAAAAATGACCCCACGGCTAGTGTGCCGCGAACGATCGACTGAGCCGCGGCGGAGTTTGACAGCTTTAGTAGTACAGAAGCTTTTATGACATAGGATGTCAGCTATAATATAAAATTGTTAAATAAAAAAAAAACATATAAAATGCCTTCATCTGCGATAAAATGGTACCTAAACAACTTCACAAAAATACAAGAAAATCTATGGGATCCGTTGGATTGTGTAAGTTTTGCCCAGAAGATGATAAACAATTAATTAAAGTAACATATTTATGTATAGACTAATACGCGTCGTAACTCAATACTAATTTTATAATGACTTAGGCCTTTATGATACTAAGTGACAGAATGGGGATGATGTTATGCAACATTTCTACTAGTAAGTTAAATATTAATTTTATGTTCAAGTAACGAGCAATTCCTATTATTTGCCTTTATTTAAAAAAGCAAATACCTATGCTATAAATGTTAACTTTTCGTCATTATCATTCTAGTTTCCCAAATGCCGCGGAAAGGATTTATTATGAAATATATTTTTCACGGATTTTAATTTCCTGCCCAAATGGGCAATCATTGAAATGTCGTTAGACAGTCGCGATGCCTTAAGGTCAAAAATTGTATTTCAGTAATAGGATTGAAATACTTATTATCTGTCATTGCATATTACAAATAACCTCTTTGTGAAAAATTTACATTTTCTTTTCTAATTCTGAAAGCGTGTCAGATTCTTAGCGAGTTCTTTACGACTCTGTCTACTGCGAACGTCGATGAGCGAAATTTCGTTATTTACTATCATTTGAATATTGCAAGAACGAAAAAGATGAATATGGAGTCGGTAGTCGTCTATTGTTGCCAAAGTGTCTTGACGTCCCAAAGTGCAGTACTCCACGTCGATGTTGTTAATCTTTTGCCTAGTAAACAAAACAATGCGTGCGATATATCAAAGTAACCTCTTATTCTAGCTTGTTCTTATGGTGACAGTTTGCTATACGATATTCTAGAGCGACATTATCCCGTGGTACCTACTAGATAAAGACTGAGGCAATGTCGTAACGCAAAATTGTGGGAGTGTTCTCCAATACGTAATTACTAATTACTATACCTTCTTATAAAGTATGGACAAACGTAATCTGAATAGCAAAATCGTGTCAGAATAATACTTATATAAATTGGTTCCATCTCGGTTAGTATCATCTCTGTAAGTTTGACAACGTAAGTTTGTAACGCCGCGCATGAGGTTTGACGCTTAAAACTTTTATTAACCAATCACAACTTTTTTTTAATAGCGCGATATCGTCTATTGTATAAACTCCAAGCTGCTCTGACATATTTATGAAGAGGGGATAACAGTTAGTGTCAGCGCGCCAGGGGTCAATTTTGGAAGGCATTTTCTATATAATATATTCTGTCACCGATTAAACATCAGTAGGCATGATAGTCAAGAGGGATGTTAGATTTCGTTTTGACATTAACATATGTATAAGCCTATAACTTCCTCGTTTCCGAATACACTTACCTTGGGCAGTTTCTGCAGTTAGGTAAAAACAGTTTTAAGAAGGAGGCCAAGAGCCTTAGCTGGGCAGCGTTTGGCGAACTACGCCGGATCTTCTCGTCATCCATACCGCAGTGCTTGAAAACAAAAGTTTTCAATTAGTGCCTCCCACCTGTCATAGCCTAAGGAGCCGAGACATGGACAGTGGGATGGCCATTTCCCACGAAGAACCGACAACCACTAGGGTAAACGCGTTCTTGAGTGGAGACCATGACTCGGCAAACGTAGAGTGGGGCCCTCCGACCAGGTGGGATGATGATCTGCGAAAGATATGGCGCTCTTTATGCGCTATGTCCCGTGGAGTTCTAAATAGCCTAATGATAATGATGATGATAACCTAACCTGATCTCCAAACTTTACTTTTCTAGATTTGGATATTTCGACTCTGCATTGATAAGTTAGTCAATAGGTCAGTCACCCAAGTCATGAGAATTTAATACATGTACCTATACCTATAGATTAATTCTCGGAATAATGAAGTTGAAACTCCTAAGTTCCGTAATTTAATGGTTTGTTGCTCAATGTTCGTGATCCCGTGAAGTTTAGCGCGGCAATTAACTAAAAGCCCCGTATTTGGCTTTAGGCTTCAAGCAAAGTCATTTTTAAGGCGAGGGTATCTTATAGCGTCTTAACAGGAAAGTATTATCTTTAAGATTTTTAATGTAGGAAAAATAAAGTATCAGCAATTTAAATACAGCCAATTCCTTAATGAATAAAAATTGAAATTTATTTAGGTCGATTCTTAGAAAAAATTGTTTATAGTCGATTTAGAGGTAATTTTTTTGTAGCTTACCTAATGCCTTCTATTTGGAAGTAGAAGGCACTAATGCCTTCTACTTCCAAATAGAAGGCATTAGGTATTAGGCATTAGGTATTAAAAATGTTAGATCTTATGCCTAAGCATAAGATGTAACATTTTTAAGTAGCACGAGAAGGAATTATTGTCATACAATTTGTCAGCCCCGGCTCCCGTCCATTTGTGTGTTCTGCCTATCCTTTCCTAACCTATCCTAACCTACTGTGCGCAAACATGGTTACTCACGGAGGCATAAAAAAAACAAGTTGAAGGCTTGCCAACAAACCATAGACCGCAGCATGCTATACTGGGTCCGAAACTCCGCGTTGCCTTCATAAAAAGGGATTACTGATGTTGCAACTTGAATCACCAGGCTGAAGTGGAACTGGGCTGATCACGTCTGCCGCATGCATACGCAGCGGTGGGCTAAACAAGTTACAGAGTGGGTGCCGCGTAATGCTCATCGGCGACTTGCAGGCCTAGCGGAGATGGCGGGATGAACTCGACGCATTCAGAAATATCTCGGAAACGGGACGAATGAAAGTTGAAGGGGGAGGCCTTTGTCCAGCAGTGACCTTATGACAAAAGATAATCGCTCCCGTGGGAATAAAAGAGAGAGATATATATTTATAGCTCATCGCCCGGTGATGAACTACGATCGCCCGGTGATGAACTATGACATATATGTCTCTTTTCTCTTTTATTTACACGGGATCGATTTTCCCTTGAAATAGCTGATAGCTTACTAGCTCGCGGCGGGACCAGTGCCTATAGGCTTTAAAAACATGTAGTTTCCAAAGTATGACTTACTATACAATATTCTTTATTGTTCACCAAGAACAAATAACATAATGAACAGAATTTAACTTAAGACTAGTATGTGCAGCGGTAGACAAATGGCTATCTTACAGCTAAAAAGCGATTTCTTCCAGACAACCTTTGGATGATGGAAAACTATGCACAATACTCAGCAAAGACTTACCGCCTTGTACGCGAAATTATATTTAACGTGATGTCGATCCATCAAGTTTCAGAAAAATTGTTTGTACAGAATAAACGACTAAATAATTTTAGTTTAAAGTCTTTTGATTCTTCAATCAGTGATCAAAGAAACACTATTTTAATTGATACTCGTAGCATAATTTAACGACTTTTATGACTATTGTGTCGTAAAATGCCGGTTTTAGGATAGATTTACTATAAACTATCAAACAACTATATTTCGAATTATATTTTTTAGTTTGTTTGTTCTGTTTTTGTTTCATATCTGAATGTCAGCATTACAATTCATTAATTGTTGCACACAATTATACAGAATCATATCAATCTTACAAAGCAGTGAGGCAAATTTTCACCTAACATTTGTTTTACTTAGATGTGTACAGTCAGGGCATAAATATGTATGCATTTTTCATTAACTTTATTTGTTTTGACTGTACCCTTGTTACCAATATTGCGTACTCGTAGTGGTAAGAGTAACTACGCTGCAGCGTAGCACAGCGCGCTAATGTGCAAATTTTTTTAGGTATGTTCTAATAAAAGTTCGTTCTGATTTTTGATAGTTATTAAATACTGTGTGTAAGTCTAATACGGGCGAAGAATTAAACTAGACATAGGATTAGCCAGTACAATCATTAACCAAAAGGTTTTTCTTTGATTAAACCTATTGCACACACATGTAATTATTTATACATATTTTGTAAAATTTCTGAGCAGTAATGTACTACGAACACTACGCGATATAAGATTATGAAACTAACTGTCAACTTGTGTTTAACTCGAGTGTGTTGCATTACATTGCGGGGCGATTTTTTTTATATGGATAATGTTTTAATTGTACTTTTAAGAAAGAGTTATCTAAATATATCTCTTATGTCCTATTCTACCCTCCGTTAAGAGATTCGCCCGTATAAGATTTACACACTGTATATTTTCTATTAAATATTTTTAATTGAATTGTTTTTTAGGAGTAACACTACTAAGTAAATTATAGATCTACCGCAAAAAACCTCGGTCCTGGTCTGTTTTTCTCCATATATGTCATCTATTTCAATTTATAGTTATCATTATAATTCAAATATAACACCTATGACTTAAGTACAATAAGAATGTGGAACTTATACAGAAAAATAAAAATTAACGATCCCGAAAATAAAGTATTGTATTATTTTACTGTAATAAATACCATTCGTGAATATAACTCGTTAATAAAATATTTTAACGTACTTTATATGTTTCGAAAAATATATTGTACACATGGCTAAAATAAAGACCGGGTGGCAACCCAACGTCCTGTACAATTTTGTGACTAAAATGTAACTTTTTAAACTTTTTATATGATACCTAGGTGATTTTGTCTCCATATAATTAAGTTCTGTGATAAATTTCAACATACGTCAAGTACCTAAATCATTGCTACATTGCTGGTTCTATTTTAGAATATTTCGCTTGTTTAGGTTCCAATAAGCACAAGAGACAAAACACTAACTTTCCTGCCGTGTTTAATAAGTAAATATCCATTAAATTACAAGTAAAAGTCTCCTATACTGTCCTTCTACTCTTATGTGTATGAAATTAAAGTAAATATTTTCATACAACAGTAGGTATAACATGTCTAAAAGTATACGAACTCGTTCGGGCGGGTTTAGAAGAGTTCAAAAATGTTTACGTTGATCGAATGTTCAACTCCCAATTTTTCCAGCTTCTGTTGATTATATACACCAGATGTTTTACATTGTAATTAATGAGTGTATCCATGTTTATTCACCTACTATAATATTTTATTCAACAGGATTGTTTAATCATTAAACAACATCCGTTCTTCCCGATTGAGAAATACGTGGAAAAATAGTAGGGATAAAATTACACTCAAAGACGGGAAAATATTTTTTCAAGTATATAATATGTACACTTACGCAAATATAGAAATACAAATATTAAATTGAATAGTATTTTGCTCAGGATCATGTTATTTTTTACTACATTTCTTTTGTTAGTTTTATTTACTGCGGTGATGTGAAGTAAAGTAGTGTACCACCGCATAAGAATTTTCGATTGATCAGACAATGCATCATAGCAGTGGAATGTGTGTAAAAAATGTAAATATACATTTTACATTACCTACCTACCTAAGTACTGCTACAATTAGGCTGTTTTAGTTGTTAGAAGTGTACGCGTTGTGTCCGCGGGGGACTGTGCACGCACAGAAGCCCATCTTGCGATGGTCGCTGTGAGCGCGTCGTCCGGGTCCGCACCGAGCGGCCTCTAATCAGTGACGCGTTGTCCCTACTGTGGGGGGAGGGACGGGAGTGTAGCTCGCAGCCTTCCTAACTAACGGATTGCGATGGTGGGGAACGTTATCAAAGTAACGCCTAGAAGCCTGCTAAAAGAAACCATACACGGAGTTAAGCCCCGAGTCGTGGTGCAAACTCGACTGGTACCACGGAGCACCAGTCGCCCTACGGAAAAAACGATTCTGAATGACCTGAAGCGGCTGGAGACGTGACATACCCACGTGGGCAAAGACCACACTTGATTATGTCATGATTGGACGAACACAAGTTTTGTAAAGTGTCAGCTTATTGCTAAGTGACATCTTACTTGTTGATCATCGTTCCCAGCTCTGTTACGCACCCTACGGATGTGGCTTCGGAAAGTCAGTTTACGGTCGAGAGTAACGCCGAGATATGAGTCGTACAAAGGCACTAACATAATGCGAGAAAGTAGATTGTCTCTGTCACTCTGATGACGCCTTAGTTCGGCGCCCTCGGAATTTACGAACTTCGATATTCGCGGTACTTAGGCTGGGTTATCTCGGTTACAAAAATTAAACAAATTTAAGTTAAAATTTTAGTTATAATTAACTCGGGATATAAGTACTGCCACCATAAGCAAAGACATTTTCACTTTCTCAATCTGACACCTTCACTCTTCTTTCGAATATTTTAATGATTAACGAGATGCCAAATAGGTAATTTACTTATGAAGATAAGGCCATATGGAAGAGGTTTTTGAAAATTCTGTAACTTATCACTAATCTAATTAAAACTGGTAAGAGCATGTTGGCCAATGCTCGATGTAAAGTTTCTTAGTTTCGATCCGTAATTCCTTCAAAGTCTTTATTAAACTTCACTTGATTTTTGGAACTTGCGGTTTCTAAAGTTAGACGGAGAGACACATTTTTCTAACTACTTTAAAGACCTTTACAGTTTTAATTAATTTAGAAAATATTTATTTTATCAAGTAATGTTTAAGGCTATTTTTTTTAAATAGCTATCTAATTAGATCTCGCACTTTAGG
The DNA here is from genome assembly GCA_022674325.2 of Grapholita molesta. Classification (NCBI taxonomy): domain Eukaryota; kingdom Metazoa; phylum Arthropoda; class Insecta; order Lepidoptera; family Tortricidae; genus Grapholita; species Grapholita molesta. The sequence goes on along the minus strand of CP053124.2, from coordinate 10,455,522 downwards.
GTTGAACCAAAAAAAAAATGATACCCACATGTAATTTTTCCACCTGAAAAAAATTAAACCTGTGTGATTGATTTACATACTAATGGCAAATTACAGCTCTCTAGGACCAAGGTCACTTATTATATCCGGGGACAGATAGACCGACAGACATGATGAAACGATTAGGGACTACGGAACCGACAAAACAAGACTGAAAAAAACGGCCATGTTTACATGGGTACGAAACCACATGTTTCACGTCAAACGTTATGATTTCAATTAGTTGCAGCTGTCACCAGTAATGGAGACAACGGATTAGGACAAAACGCTTGCAGCGCAGTCCTACCCAGCTCCGGCAGATTGTCTTTCCTACTACCGTCCGTAGTCTTCTGGTATGTATACGCCGAGTTTACTACTTTTAAGAGCTGCTTTAGAAGTAAGTATTTTGGCATACGACTTTAAGGATACGACCTTACGAGTGTGTAATACTTACCTTACAGTAAATATTCTGTGGTATTTACTTGTATCATGTTCACAATACCAAGACATACGGTTCATAAAAGTAGGTCCAGTAATGGTTTCGATGTAGAAAATAAATTTTATGTAGGTATTTTAACAACTTCTGGTTGTTTAATTTTCAGATATGATACGAAGGAATCTGCAATGCAAAACAGTATCGAGTATAAACAAAAGTGGAATCAGACCGGAGAGCTAAAAGCTTGTTGTTAATGTGTACCAACTTTCTCATTAGCATAAAGTGAAACAACTTACCAAAGTTTCTGAAGAAGTATTGAAATATTGTTATTGCAGCAGCTGGTTTTATTTTTGTTTATTTAAGTATCCTTGTAAGTTTGTGTGTCCATTTATTGTACGAATTACGTATTTTCTCCCTAGGGAGTCTTTAACAAGAAAATTTAAAAAAATTATTACTTTGTATATGGCCAGATTGTCAACGTATTTTTTTTTTGACTGGTAACGTCGTGTTGATGTTGTTGCAAGTAATTAATTTTAAGTGTGTCTTACTTTTAACACAGAGGAAAGAAATAAATTATTATTTGGTAAAATAAATAGTTTTCATTACATATTTATAAAACCCTGTTTATTTTATTTGTCCGTAAAATATGTTACGTTGCTTGGTATATTGACAAAACAAAAGCGAACTTCTAGTTTTTATAGTTTCTTCAATGCCAATGTTCACTGTGACATGACATTTACTCCGGCGATATAAATAAACTTTCCCTAAAATTACTGAAACGTAAAATAAAAACACGGAATATACTCTATCATTATCAAAACTAAAATTGTAGGTAAATTTACCGCTCGAAGTTCAATTATTTACATTCTACTTTATACCTCGTAATGAATTTTAGCGATATCAAAGACTAAAAAGTAAATAAAATTTAAAAATAATATTTACTAAAACACGTTATTTTGCGTAATTAGAATCCACAGCCGAGAAAAGTAATAAATTATATTTTGAAGTATAATTTATGACTACACTGTAGGAGGAAGTTAATGACAGGATGTTTGGATAATAGATACCGTTACATCACCTGGTCTCTCGTGATGAAGACATGATACAGATTGGCATCAATATAGCACAATCAAATACCAACTATAATCAATTAATGTTATAACATGCATTAATGTTTCAGTACTCTTGTCTCTCTCGCACTGTGTAAGATGGTAATGCTTAAAAACATAGTTAAGTGGTTTAATTTACAGTATATATCAATATAAATGGTTGTTACAGTGGATACGTGCTTTTAATTAAAAATCACCCCCTATTTTACCCTATAAGGGGTTGATTAAAGAAAAATCCAAAATACATAACTCATTATATTTGTTAATTCAAATATCGCCAAGGAAAAAACCTGTGATGACAGTTTGTATGATTTTTCCCCCCCTTATTTCATCCCCTTGGGGGCTGAATTTTGAAAAATTCTTCCTTAGTCGATGCCTGCATCATGCGAGTAACCCGTGTGCGAAATTTCAATTTTCTAACCCAGTTTTGGTCTGTGCGTTGATACATCAGTCAAACACCTTAGACTTTTATATAAGTATAAATAGATAGATTTGACTATTTATTCTAGCAAATACATATAAAAACTAATATACTAACAGGTTGTAGCAGTATAGTTACTTTACTGCCGAAATTAATAAATAAATCAACTAAATATTTTGGATTCCTTTGGAATCCGCGTGGTGTCTTTTTTGTCGTTTAGTACTGCTGCCACCTAAATTTGGTTTGGTTTTGGCATGTTCCCTATAGTAAGAGCTCACTGGGTGCGGTTACAGCGATATTTTGATGAGGGTCGTCTGCTGTAAGGTCGCTGTGGTCAAGCAGGGTTTTATATACTTACATATAATAAATTTACAGATTATTGTTTTCAGCCGTTTTGTCCCTTGTCAGAATTTTATAATTACTCAAAAACAATATACTCGAAAAAGTCATTATTCATAGTCATCTCATCATTAAACTCTGATCAGATAAATAAAAACCTAATTAAGATAGCTACACTAAGTCTGCTAAGAATTAGTTTCAGTAGTTATCCGCAATATGACAAAGTTTTATATTTTTGGTTAAGAAATCTTTTGTCTGGAGCTTTTGCCAATATAAAAAAACCCATATCAGAATTCATAAATTAATACAATCTTGACAAAACACTGATTATTTGTCACCAATCACCAATAAGCACATCGGGTTTTCGTTATCAATCAACATAATTATAGCTAGTAAGTATGCAAGTGCATTCTAGCTGTTGCGAGATATAATATAGAAATAATATTTTCTCATTTTATAATACTTACTTCTTAAGCTTACATAACTAATTGTGGGTACTTTATTAACAAATCATTAACGATATTTAAATCGAAAGAAAAATAGAAAAACTTGAGTCCCGCTGCGAGTCAAGTTTTTCTATTTTTCTTTCGATTTAAATATCTTTGATATGCTAGCAGACATTTCTGCTTAATATAAAAATAAACCATTAACGTTAGCATACTGATCTGTACGCGTAAACTAAGTAGCACTTTCCGGAATCATTTCATTCTCAAAAACATTAGCATTAGTTATATTTTAGAAATAATTATTTTAACAAGTACGTACATTCTCAACTTAAAGAATAACTATCTAGAAGTCCAGGGGACCATAATTTTTGCACGGAATGTGTAATGTCGATACACACGGTTATCAATTTCTATCATTTAAATATGTTGCTAAATTGCTTCGTTTATGAGGGAGTTTAAAATGTCACGATTCGAGTTCAAAAATCGGCTCCCAGGTCGATTCACGAGAGGCGGCACCGTATGTCTATATAAAGTCTTGACAGTTTAGTACAAAGCTTACATCAAGTCTTGTGAATCGACCTATACGCATAAGTACTTTATTTATCAGTAACAAAATACACATTTTTAAGTAGGTATTATCACAAACGTGCATAGCATTAGGCGATCGATCACCTCGACAACCAACAGATAGGGTGTCCCCCTAGATATCATACGCAGGACTGCAGTTTGGAGTGATTCTTGCATTTTTGTCAAGTTCTACTAACAATATAAAATAAAATAACGTAAGAACATGATAATCATAGAAATAAAATATTTGTATGAGGAGCTCAACGTTATGCCATGTAATAATTTATAGTCATTACCACTTAAAAATAATTTTAATTGTATCAGTTACCAAAATAGACCAGACCCGAAAATTGTAAAATAAGTAAACAGTTAAGTAGTCGGCAAGTCGGTTGTTTTACCCTAAACTACATTTAGTCATTAACTGTAACTTTTTTGAAATCGCAGTTTTAATATAAGTAACTTGGTTAAGTTACTTGTATCAAAACTTATACTTTTCTAACGTCTAGTCTTTTTTTGGTAGGGTCGTAGTTTTAATCTAACCGAACCGACATTTCTAGTAAATGTATGTTTCTATACAGATCTAAGTTTAAATAAACACATTCATTTAAAAAAATGTTATTTATTTGAGTAAACAATAATTTGAATTTACACTTATTTTTTTAATTAAAGTATTTTTATGGTTAGGATGAAAATAAACTGTGAGAAATCACAAATCGTTAAAAACTGTAGGCAAGCTTTTCTTAAATGTTCATTGAACTTGAACACTTCACTGCCATTCAATTAAGAAGCTGTTATATATTATTAGTGAAACTTAAGAAAGCCCTTCTCAATAAAAAAGTGGACGCCCATAAAATTATAAAAAGATTTTGAAAGCGTACTAATGCATATTCAAGGTTGCAGATTTATTGAATAGTAATTTTATTTGTTGGTGAATGCAATGATAATCTGTTAGCTGCATTAAAAGATTATACTACCGGCCATGAAAGACTTTAGGGCTTGCCTTAATCGTAGCAGTCGGATTCGCACGGCGGATTTCTTTCGAAGAAACCTGATCCCATTTCCCGCAATAAACACAAAACAAAAACAAAAAGCATACATAACTAGCACAGATTAAGTATTATGGTGTCATTGAAAAGGTCTATTATTTTGAAAACATTTGTACATTTTACCATTAGTGACAAACAAAATTGATCTCGAGGCCGGCAAAATAAGCTTAAGCTAATTTTAGTTTCCACTTTTCATAAGCTGTGAAAGCGCTGGTGGGCTAGCGGTAAGAGCATGACTTGCGATCCTAAGTAATTGACGTAATTGTTCAATCCACTTCATTGATAAGCAGACTTCAACTAATATCAATTGCTTATAAAAATAATCAAAAACTAAACTGCTATCTAAAATCTATTATATTGCTTCTTAAGTAGGAAGTTGAATTAGTAACATTGGTTTTAAATAGAAACTATACTGATTGATACAATAAGCCGATTGAAATGCCTGTGGTTTAGAGAACGTGCGGGATTTCATAAAATATATATTATTGCACGTAGGCTAGTTACTGCGGATAGGTTTGCATACGCGATGCTGTGCGCGATAGTGCAATCGGCGACGGGATGCGGTTGCGAAAGCCTTTGAGAGTCCTCTCGTACCACACTATACCTAAAACTCCTATAGTTTAGTTAGTTTACACGGCTTCCAATAAGCCACCTCTCCGCTGGGAGTGCCGGGGAAATTGATCATCATGAATATGATCATAAAAATAAAGTCACAAGTTCATGTTTTAATCGGTGCAGGTATAGGTATTTAATCTTTCGTCTGGTCGTTTTATTGGTGATTCCTACTCTTATAGTTGTTTTGCATTAATGTTTTTTGCGGAAAGTAAATTATATATGTTTTGTACTTACTGTGCTTGAAATTTCTTAACCTAGTCCCACAAAGGAAACAACAACACAATATTAATCATTGCACCAAAAAGATAACAACATTTTATGTAATAGTGCTTCGAATAGTTCGAACAAACTGTCAAAAACCTACTTAAAGCAAATTCTGCCGGTGATTTGCGAATTCTCTGAATGCGGTCCCTATTGCTAGAAATAAATGAAATAAATATTTTAAAGAATATGCATATATACGTGAATTTTGGTGAAATTGAATTTTAACTCTTGCACTTGCCATATCACCGTATTTATAATTTAATTAATTGTTTAGCAGTTGATATTTTAAAAAAATACTGGGTATTTTAAATATCAAATGCCAAGTAACATTATGTAATTGTAAATATTGTGTTTTATCAAACATATTTTAGGGGAAGAGCCACAAAATTTGTTTTAAGGCGGTAAAACAAATGTTGTGGCTCTTATACTATATTCTATACTTTTAGGTAGTTAAAAAAAGGTAAACAATATTCACGTCTTTTTATTGATATGCGTTTTTTTTAAATCACTGACTTTCTTACGAAATGCAAAATGATATAAATAACCATATATGATTTATAATTGTTGCATAGGTACTTGTAATGATAAATTTTTCAAAAGTGATTTTCAATAAATAGATAGTCAAGATTGTTTACCTTTTTTTAAGTAACTGTTTGTTTAACTTTTTGGACCCGGGTATGTCCTTAAACTATGTCCGACAATGAGAGGTAGGGCACAGCGAAGTACCATCACGCTCGAGTCTGGAGAAGCCTAACTGGGGAAGTAGCTCCTCCTTACAGAAGACCACAGCCATAATAGCACTGCTACCTTTCAGGTATGTAGGGTTGTGTTCCTGATGGTGAGTAAGGTTCCCAGAGCTCCAACCCCCCTTAAAGGTCGGTAACGCGCTTGTGACTCCCCTGGTGTTGCGGGTGCCCATGGGCGACGGTAATTGCTTACCATCAGGCAATCCGTCTGCTCGTTTGCCACCTTATGTCATAAAAAAAAAGTAACTATAGGTATATTTTCTTATAATCAATTAAAGTTTAAAGCAAATCCCTGCAAAGGGGGACAAGGTTCACGTTTGTACTACCCAGAAACGCACTGTTGAAAAGTAGACTGCGTCAAGTGGTCTCGACGCGGCTGGGAAACGCCACACGGGAAACGTGTGGAACAGTGGAAATCCTTCCTGAGTAGGGTGGTCCACGATTGTATGGGAATAATTAAAAATCAAGTTAAAATTCGTGACACCCCTTCATTTTGTTACACATGTTGTGGTGATAAAATACACGAAGTTTTGTAACTTTATCTACACTGCAAGGGGGTGCTCAACAACATTGAAGTTTTTAATGTTGTATGAAATCAGAAAAAAAAAATGTTTTATTTGTTTATTTTCATAAAAGATACTAAGTTCACATTGATTGTATATGTTATTTCTAAGTTTAAAAGTAGAAAATTATTTTTATTTGTATTTTTAATACATTTTTGAAAAAATATATTTTTTAAAAACATACTATAGCATATGCACAAACCTTATATTTACTTTTTATCTGTACTAACATAATATTAAGTGGTATTTCAAGGTATTTGGTAAGTAAAATTGAACGAAATCAGTAAAAATCAAAAAATATTAATTTTGAACCTCCAATTAAGACAGAATGACAAAGCAATATTTTAATAAAATTGAACTAGCTTTATAATGGGGATGGAAGCTAACTATGAAACATGATAAATTGTGAAAATTAGACAATTTTTTTTTACATCTTCATACAATCAGTTAATTTTCATTGGCTTTGAGCACCCTCTTCCCATTAAGTTAGGAACCTGATTTTTATTACTAGTAATAATTAGAATTCATGTAACAGATTCCGAGGGTGTCCCAATATAAAATCCAAAAAAATGGTTTTTGGACCACCCTATTCCTGAGGCTACCTTTGTCCTGATGAAAAGCAACAGGATACCATCATCATCAAAAATTACACACTTCTCGACCTAATTTATATTCCGAAAAGTCCATTTGACCTGACACTAAGAAAAAAATATTGAATATCAAAGGCACATGTTGATTTGGCAGTTGTCCGAGTCGAAAATGGATAAAGCTTATCGCAGTATTTCACTGCAGATATTCTGGATAGTCGTAATTTTGGTCCCTCGATATTTATTTTATATGTATATATATATATCGCTAATAATACATCGCTATCTAGTCTAGAACGCTTATTTTGATTTGTCAAAACTTTTCTTGCACTCTTAAATATTCATAGATATAATGAAAGTTATTAAATATGGGATATTAGAGCGTGAGGTCAATAAACAGGGTGTAATTTTTTACATGATACAAAATATGATTTTCTAATTCCATTAACAAGTTTCAATTGAATGCTCCGTCGTCCGATCCTCTCTCGCTTAAATCAGACAAAATATTTTAAATCTTTTTTTTTTCTTGTATTTTATTTGACTTTTAACAGCTGTTTTCGGACAACATAATGTTTTATTAGACTATTGAAATAAGTAATTTGATATCAAAATAGTACATTTCGATACAAGTGAAAAAACATTTTTTTTTCGAAGAGGGTGAACGTTGGAGCCCGAGTGAAACGAGGGTGACAATCACCCGAGTCTTAAAGAAGTTTTTACACGAGAATCGAACCTAATTTTTCATAGCAAGTGCCTTAAAAAGTGAAATTTACGCACGCGAAGCGTACGAAAAGTGCACTTTTTATGCACTAGTTAGGAAAACATTTTTTTTATTTATGCCAGTTCTAAAAGTAATTTAGTTATTTTTACATTTTAAATATGTTTTAAAAGTTGTATTAAATATTATAATAATATCTTAATATCTTTACAACTAAAAAAATACACAAAATGTATAAAAAATAAAAAATAATAATTGGTTATCTTAATCAGAGTTACAGCTTTCACTTGCTAAGTTGATTATGGAGTTCGAAAAACATGTTTTGTATCATGTAAAAAAATTCCGAAGACCGAAGAAATAGTTCACCAGGAACGAGGTTATTGTAAAAGGTAAAATTATCGTTAAACCAAAATATCTCTTGTGGTAAAATAAAGGTTACTTTCACCTTTAGTGTTTTGACATGACCATAGCAATAGTGAGAGTTATTACTAGGAAAATAATAAAATTAGACGCCATTTGATTGGTGTTAATTTTTTATGAATGTGTTAGTGCATCCGACAATGCAACAATACATTTTAATTAGCCAGAAAAGTATTTTTGACTGATATAATTGATTTTGTTGTCTAGTTAAAAATGTTATTATATTACGTAAGTAGTTCCGATTAACATCACCAGGCGGCGGCAGCATCGTCGTGTACCCATACTCCACTTGTATGATTTAGCCGAGCAGGCATCGGTATGACAGTTAGCTGTCACAATATGCTCAACCAAAAAAAAATGTTTTTAGTAAACAAATCAAATATATTTTTATCTCCGCCTTATCCTATTATGAAGATGACAGTGCTGCTTTCTCTCCGCTAAATCTAATGTAATCACTACACACCGGAAGCCCACCCTCAATAAAGGCCTTCACAATATAACTGTCAAGATGTATAATATTTTAAACATCTATAGATGTTTCTGTACCCATAGTAGTGTTTCTTGTTTTTCGTGGTAAGTGTAAATGTAGCCCGCGACTCAACACTTTTTAAAACTATTATGTCAGTTATGCAACAAATCCCTTAAAAACACAAAGGGTACAGCATTTTACATACAGTAAAATTTCATTTGGCCTTGACCTTCCCATAACTTTGTAAACAGCAACCTAATTAATCAGCCTTCTTTCATCCCGTCAGCAGTTTATTTAACCTAATACACCATTTCACTTACATTTCGGCAATATGAAACCTTCCGACTCCTTTCTAAACCAATAGATAAATTTACCTAACAATACTAGCGCCGACTTGTAAAACCTCCTACTTTTTTAAACTCTCAAGAAGATAATTTCATTAAGAAGATAAAAAACAAACTTAATGTTTTTAAGACAAAACATAGTAGGAATCCTCGCCGTTTATTTACCTTCTTTTAATCAACGTTGTCTTATCGCAGGACATGGCGGACACCCTCTTTGCCGGAAGGAATTACAGTTCCTCTATCCCGCACTTTATGGACCCACCAATGGCAAACCAGGCCCGAAGCAAATAAAAAATAGAAACGTTATGGAAAGTTCATATTGGGTTCTGCTGTTGAATTCTACATTTTGACCTTCCAAAAATAGAGTTGCTACGCTTGACGTGTAGAATGATTCTGCGTCGCTATTTGGTTTTACGCATTTCTTCAAATGGTTGTGTATCACTCCGAAGTAACCGTTTTATGATTTTCTAGTAGCACTGTAGCCAAAAAAACAGGCCATCATTTGTTTCAAAGTACGTTTCGCGCGAGTAACTTTCATAGGGTTCTCAGAATCGTTCGCCTATAGATCCAGGATTCGTCACATTTTATTGTATCATACATCGCGAGCCTCATTTAGCTCCTTAGGTAAGTTATGCGGTATCCAACGCCATCATTTTTTTTCACAGCGTAATTATCATGTAATATCTCATTAATGCTAGTCATACATACTCCCAGAGTCACCTCTATCTCGCAATACGTAACGAGTCGATCATGTATTATAAGTTTAGGCACAACCACAATAATTTGTGGTACAACGAAAGATTTCGGGCGAACTACTTTAACTTCGTCTTTAAGAATAATATCACGACCACGATTGAACTCACTAAACCAGTGACTTACAGTGGTTTTAGATGGAGTTTCATCACCAAATGTTGAAGTTGGTTGATCTATGCACTGTTGTTGCGTTAAACCGCGCGGAAAATACTAATAAATCATAGCACGAATATTTTCACCAGTCAATTCCATTTTTGCAGCGAGGTGAAATTTAAAACCCACCAAAAAAAAGACTAGCGCAAATAACAAAAACATATACAATGGCTTATCGTATGTAAAATAAAAACAAATTTTACTTTGGAGGTAGAAAATATTATTTAAAATTGTTAGAATCTCGGTTTCAGGTTATGTATTTTTTTTTTCATTAATAAAATCATGTTATCATTAACAGAGAAATTCAGATATCTTGTATTGCGCAGTTATTTCGAATGCTAGCTGTGGCCACTGTAATATTAAATTAATATAAAAGGTAATACTGATAGCACCAACAAAACAAACTTTTATTAGCAAACATAAATTATTGGCCGTATTGCTACTTCAGTGTGCACTATAAAGGTGCCGACTTTATATATGGCCCAATATATTGCGTATTTAACAGAATAGTTATAAAACTACTTTCATCTATATTTATCATGGCTTTTACCTACATGTCTAATTGGCAAATTATATGATTGTACCTGTCTACATATTTACGTAACAAATTATTCTAGGCAATGCTATTTATTGCACACAAATCCGTCAAGTAATCTATGAGCAAAAAAAACAAAATAAAATCTCTTTAAAAGCTGGTTGAAGCTTAAAGGTTTCCTACAGATAAAAAAACATTTGTTTTAACTTACCTACTGCTAATTAATATCTTTATTTATTTAATCTTTAAAGTTAAGTTTTTATGACAGTCAAATTTAATACTACACCTAAAACGTTTCAAAACAATGAAAACGTTATAAAAAACCTAAACTACGGTATCGCCGGCAACAGGGCAAGGCTCAGGCTGCCGGTGGCTAGGGCTGCAGAGAGAGTAACTGCCGGACTATGTGCGCCGTACGAGTATCCAGAATTACCGCCTCCTGAATCTGACCCTTGATCCAACCACAACCACATGGCGCAACAGTCGAGACTCTTCAACAATTATTATGATTATTTATTTACTATACAATATCTATACCCAAGTAAGAAAAATCGAATTATGTTTTGGGTTATTGAGTATATCCGACGTTAATAATGAACTCATAAGATTGATTTCAGGGTCGTGGAGCAAGAAAATAAGGCATTATATACCCGCAACCGCAAAACCAGGGCAGTCACAAGCGCGTTGCCGGCTTTTAAGGGGGCTTGGAGCTCTGGGAACCTTTCTCACCATCAGGAACACGACACTACATACAATTTAGCCATCTTACACAATTTGACGTCTTGTTACTTTCCATACTGCGTATGTCAAAGATCATAAGGTGTGTTTGGCAATGTTCACTTCAACACAAAGAAAAAATAATAAATGCTGCTTTGATCAAATACCGGTTCCGGATCACGACTCAGAAATAACCTGTATAATTCATTTATTTAATTACATAGGCAAAGTTACAAAACGCAAATTAGGTAGATAATCGTAATTTACATGTATATAGTGTTAAATTTACTTTTCAATTACAAACACGCGTTACATAAATTACTTTGGAGTTGGCACCAGCCCTACATTGTTCTGATTCCTAAGCTAAATTTGATAATAAATTAATTTCGTTCATGTGTAAACATGAATATCGAGGGTTGCGTGGTCAAACCCGATAAATCCAAATAATATTTAATTGAAGTAACAATCTTACGAGTCCACCCGATGACCACAAACGCTGCTAAAGGGTTTGAAACGTCGGGATGAAGTTTAAATTAGTATACGCGATTTAATCCGTTTTAGTTGTTTCATTTCAATCTTACGTAATTCACATATAGTTCTAAATTCAAAATCCTATTTACTTGACTTATCGGGTATGACCACGCAACCCTCGATATTACACTTTCGGGACGCGTTCTTTGGAATCTTACTGCACATTTAATGCCACTGCTGTCAGTTAATAAATTGCAGTCATCCATGGTATTAATCACGTCGATCTATGCAAAAACGTCAAAATAAGTATGGGACTAACTGCGTATATAAAGTTTAAAATTACCTTCGACGTTTCGAGACCAACATTGTCCTCGTGGTTCCGGATGAAGACTGACTAAAATTGACATCAATGTCTTCTATTTCTATGCGGAATATATTCTGTACATATTTTAATTAAATATTATTTTTGTTTCTTAAAGGTGTCTAATAATGCCTGGATCAAACGAAAGATGATTGGTTGGTTTTTCCCGCTAAAAAAGTATACACACGAATAGTGGGAAATAAGAACTCACTATAATAACTTAAAAGTGTTACGATAATTTCGGATTCTGCTGTGTATTTGTAATGTATTTTTTGTTATTGTTTTTATTTCTAGGAAATTAAGTACTTACCATGTATTTTCCTGCATGCCGTGCTTAATAGCTATCCCGTTAGCAATTTTAGTCCCAAATGAAGAGTCTAATGAATCCCGGATGAAAATAGTTATTTCTGCAAAAAGAGAGGAAAGTTGTTTTTTCTTGCGAGTGTTCATTTTAAGCCCCGAGTAAGCGAAATATTTTAAGTTAGAATGTTGAGCGTAGAGTGGATGTCATGAAACATATAAAATAACTCTCTTGCTCTCGTGTAACACATACAATTTTTCATCTCAATGAATATATTAAAGGTTATAAAAATCAACATCAAGTAAAGAGTTAACCACATTCATTTATGAGTTTTATTTGCAACTGCACTGGCTTCGTTACTAAACATTTTTTTCTGTATTTTTTTTATACATTTGAAACTATTTCTTAACAACTATAATATTTGGTTAATTTGTGAGTTCCCGGACGTGTTAGTGGTATTTAGGGGGTTTATTAAGAAATTTGAATTTCAAACTATGAATCGACCTCCTGTTACTTTCTGTTTTCTTAAAAAAAAGAAAGGGACAGAATGAAGTTCAAAAAAGTATTTCGAATTTGTAATAGATCCCGAACTATGTAGTAGCAGTTCATGGTTTTCACTAAATTAAGGTACTTTGTCTTACTCCCTGGAGTGTCGAAAGTCACACTTTCGTCACTGTTTATTTACAGGGAAGTTGGCTTGTTCGAGCTGCTGTGATGAAAATTATAAAACCTTATAAATCTAATAATGTGTTGTCTGATGTTTAGCTAAAACCATGCTTAAGGTTGAATAAAATACAGATTGTTAATACGAGTATAGTAATAGATATTTTCAAATACTAACATACACGGGAAAAAACTGACATTGTTTACATAATAATAATGTCATTAATATAGTAATCAGTGTACACTGTATTCCATTATATTTAACATGATGCCAGAATTGCATCCAGAGTGCACCGTTACAATGAGGTATTACTAGACAATAATAGTTATCTCAATAGCGCAGATGGTACCTATTACGGGTAATCTGTTATTAGTAGTTTTGCGATAGCAGTAAAATCGCTTTATGATATGATCGATCCACAATATTCTTGTAACATTTTAAGTATTTAATTAAGGATCTATAACGACGAAACAGCTTTCAAAATCGTTTTTTTTTACTAATTGCATTGAACAATTTAATCCAGATGCGGTAATTTTCAGTTATCTAAATACGCTTAACACATTAATAAGTTAGTAACAACATTGCGCCAATATTGAGTAATTATAATGAAGGTATATAGCTGAGGCTTGTGTCCGCACTTATTAAATGTAACGTAATTGGGTAATGCCCAGCTAATAGGTAAGATTGGTTAGGCGTACTAAGATATCCCCATTGAAGAGAAACCATATAGATACTAATACCAAACGATATAGATACTAATAATCGTCTTGTTAAGGAATAAGACTGCTGGTAATGTAATATATAGTAATACCTAGTAACCCAAAAGTGTTAAATGCTTTATATTTTCTTTTTTCGTGTGAAGGTAAACAACTCTTGAAAATAGTAGCTCGACGCTAATGACTTTTAAACTATTTTTTGTTCTACGCTTATGATGAATGTGGAATGTGCGTTTTAAAATGAACGATAAATTTAGATTTCATTCATAGATTACAAATTGTAAACATCCCGGAATCATGTAGTTGCATTTAATATAAGGAATGAGTTAGATGTGTAAGAACATTATTAATTACTTCTATATTCAACATACTTCTGTCACTAAGTCTACGAAAGAGGTCGGAAGCTCAAATATCCGGACCATTTCTTCTTTAAGAGGATCATTGGCGCCAAGCTCACTTTAATTACAGTTAAAGGATATGGAAGTTAGCTACATAATTTAAATATGCCGTCTATATACCTAAATTAAATACTGGTGGGCGAAAACAAATAAAGAATCTTTAAGAATTCTTATTACAGTGAAAAAAGATAAAGGAAATTCAGTAGGCGCAGATGATGTTTTGGATACTCGTACCTATATAATTTTTGGGATTTTCGTAACTGTCGTTTCGACTGTAACAGGTACTCAAGGAAACAGAACAGGAGACTCGCAAACTTATTGTAAACAATCAGCTTACACGAGTCAGAGATATATGTAGAGTGTACTGTGAAATCAGAAATAGCTGACGCTCAAGAAGCGTAACGGCCAAACAATAACTAGAGCATCTTACAAAATTATAATAATTCCCACTTCAAGACTCATAACACTTTCGCTGTAATACAGCAAACAGATCCAAGGCAAATCAAAACTCCTAAGCTAACCCTAATATCAACTATACCTCGGGGTGAAAAGTGTGGCTTGGCCGTCCCATCAGAAGATCTCTATTGCATCTCATAACTTTGAAACCCTGTGACGTAATTTTCTGCCTGCGATAAACCCGCCAGATTGTCCGGTCTGTAATAGGAATTAAGGTTGCTATTGTCACGATATTACAAGGTAATAAAGTCGTCCTGACGGAATTATTATATAACATAGATAATATTATTAATGGACATGGTATGGACTTCCGGAAAAACCGCCTGCTTCAATAAATTACCTTAAAGGACTTTATAACAGATAAAGTTTATCCGTCAAAAAGGTCGAGATGATGGTGTGTAGTTGTGTACGTCACATTTTGACGCAAGAGGAAAAACCTTCAAAAGTTGAAAAAGGAATTAAAATGGCTTAATCAAAGCGACAACCCAGTAACCTTATCTCTGGAGGAAGAGGATTAGAAGAGCCGACCCGAAATAGAAATGGGGTAGGCCGGAAGAAAAAGTTCTCATGTTATTTCATTATCTCCAAAAGTACACTAGAAGAACTATATATTTCAGGTTAAAACTTAAGAAACAGAGATTGGGCTCTCTGTTTTCGGTTTTGTACTTTACAGCGCTATCAATAATTCACTTGAAACGAAACCCTTTGGGTGCGAGTTTCACTTGCCATTGGACTATTTATAAACTTTTTCCAACTTTGTATTGTAAATCAAACGGAAACCTTTTCCGTGCCTTATAGATAATTACCTCTGTGTTTTAACATTTTTATTATTACGTAATTTATGCTCATAAAAGTCAGTACCTATTATGTACCATTGAACAAAAAAGGTACCATAATGAAGACCAAAGATAGATTCATCGATATCAATAAATTTAGTATTTTAAACCACGCAATGCTTACTTTCAGGAATATACATCATATAAGGTGTGTTTATAGCATTTTTTTTATTTGTGTACTTTATTACGTCATTTATACATTCATGAGCATTCATAATAGGATTAAAGAAAATTCTTTCTACTCTTACGTCACAACACGAGTGTTATTGTATAACATAACAGTACGGCGCGGCGTGCAACTTTACAAGTAGATTAGCGAGGGATTTCGCATGGCTCATGTAAATTTGGAACAGAATTCTATTGAAACCGTATTAGAAGAAAAAAATAGGTTGCGTCGAGTGAGTGCAGGAGAAGCAACAAATGCTCATAAAAGATTTAAAAAATTAAGTTTGAATAATACATCCCAAATTATTTCCTAGGAAAATACATTGTATCAAATATTCATGCTGTGCTATTCACAGATTTTCAGTCCAATTTGTATGTCTTTCCTTTTCGAACATTTGGGAGGCGTATGCGGAGCCAGAGCCAACGCGTTGGTCCTGGTCTTCTAACCGTCGAAAGCTACGATTTAATGAAATTGAAGGGGTACAAAATTATTAAGCTAATGCTAACTTTGATTTACTTATGGCCTGGAATTCACAATTATTTTTGTTACTGAACTACTTCGACTCAAGTGCCTATATTATGTAGGTACTGTTTTCCACTTAAATCGTGTCTATAACTATTCGTTTAGGCATTTTCAGTCATACACATAATATGAAAATACATAAAAAATTACTAAAATAATTTTACCGCTGCTATATTTCCTATTAATATTGTATACGTAAACCAACACACTCATTAGTAAATTTGTTGATTTTAATGTAAAAATAAATTAATGATTTATTTAAATTGATGGTTTATATTTAGGTGCAGTCAAGGACATAATATTATAAGTAAGTAGTGACAATTTTACTGTACGTATTAGAGATATCTGTCTTGAACGTTACTAAACGCGGAATTGAAAACGTTCATTATCTCAAATGGAACTTTATTGTAATTTAACTAAAGTGTAAGTACAGCTCGAAATTGCAATTGAAGTGGTTGCACTATTTGCATAAAAAGGAAATGATTAAAGTTTTTTCTTACATTAAATAAGTTTGATTTGTGTATCTTCTTAAAGTACCTATTAACCTGTCCCAAGGTGGAATAACTAGGGACTAGCTTTAAGGTAATTTATTGAAGCAGGCGTTTCTTTCCGGAAGTCCATACCATGTCCATTAATAATATTATCTATGTTATATCTAATAATTCCGTCAGGACGACTTTATTACCTTGTAATGGCGTGACAATAGCAACCTTAATTCCTATTTCCTAGTCGCATTCATTGAAATGGTGCAAGGTTTTAAATTTTCTCTTCTTGACATCCATAATATTTACTAACTTTATTCACTTTCAACATGACGACAAATGCGTTCCCAGTCCTCAGTAGTAATCATAATATCCGTTCAATCAACAACATTTGATAAGGAATATTTGATTATATAACGTTTTTCCTCCTGAACATTCATAACAAAACATTCAAAAGCATACGACAATCTTGTAATTTTTGCGACACAATAGGTGACATTTCATTGCCTTTTTGACGAGAAATAATAATCTGTTATAACTTTGTATTTGACATTATCAATTAGAACCCGGGTAAAACACGGCCCAATGATGAACAACCTAATTTGCAGACATTTTTAGAATCTCATTATTATTTATTTTTTAATAAAGATTTTTGTTTTATGTCTTGTATTTTTGCCCTATTCATACAGTGGCTTTAAATTATTGTCCCGTACTTATCTATCTCGGACCGATAAAGTAAAGCGTTAAGTTGGAATGTTCCTTACATTCCAACTTATCGCGACCACTAGTGCGCAATAAAAGGCGTCCAAATTTTACTGTTTAAAATTAGTATTTTATGTAAAACTTTATACTTTCGCGTTTTCTACACATATTTACTAAAAACTATCGAATGCTAATTAAATATAATTTATTATACACATTTTCAAATTTCAGCCGTATGCAGTCTTCTGCTGGCCATGGGCCTCCCACAGATATGACTTGTATCATCTTGGGGGTAGTTGACACAGGTGCCACGCTTGGCAGGCGGGTTGGCGGCCGCAGTAGCTGTAGATTGAGTTTCGACGGACGCTGCTGCCCGTCCGTAGGATTTTTCCCTTTTGTCGCCTCTTACGACACCTGCGGCAGGAGATGGAGTGGTGCTATTCTAGTCAGCCGGCATCACACGGCATTTATTATAATCTATCACGAATTTAATTTAGTTTATTGAATAGTTTTTAATTTATATATTATTTTATGGTATGCTTGGAAAAATAAAAGCCTTATCTTGGGGGTGTTTCTCACTGTTACTACCTTCCAATGTAGGCACAATCATTATGGGTTTGTGTATTATTAATATTAACAAATATATTATTGATCCTAACCCGATATTTCGAAGACAAGGGGCTCTTATTAATGATCACTTATTATTGAGTCGTTATTTTCGCCCCATACAAAAAGTGGCTTCATGTTATTCGTGTTTGCTACACTCCAAACTGCTTCTTTCTACTAATATACGAAACAATTAATCACATTCCATCCACTGCCTGCATTCTGGAGTCATGCATTTTCAGGAAGTGCATTATTTGGTTGTGTATTAGTGGCTCTAGACACCCGCAGTTTGTAACATTCAAACAACTTAACTAAAAATCAACGTAACAGACTGCCGCAATGTTACTAGTGTTAGAAATATTTTTCTATCGATATAAATAGTGGTGTAATAGGAGCAGAAAAAAGGTCCACTAAATAAACAAAATATTTATTATTATAACTGTTGTGAACAGCTGTTGTTTTGTCAGCTACAATCAAAACTTAGAGACTCGTTACAGCGAAAGCAGAATGACCTTTTTAGTCTTGGCTGCCAATTACATATCTTTATTCAATGGAGCATGTTTAGTAATAAATCAAACAATAACAGTAGTATTATTGCTAGCCTCATTCATCGATTGGGTACCTATAATCCCCAGAATAAAAATTAAATTTAAAAGTATCCCAGCAAAATCATGGTCGTAAAATTAACCATTACAAAAAAACGCGTGTAGTAGGTTACAAAAATAGCCGGCAGTTTACAATGCACGAACCATTAATTTTAAATGTATACAGAATAACAGACACGCAGTCACAAGGAAGATGTTTAGCGAGAAATGTTCACCGAGCTACGCTGAAGGCCAATAAACAATTGTGATAGCTGTATACCGTTAATGTTCTTTTTTATTATTACTATAGTTATTTAGATGGACCTAAAATCATTAGACTGCCTCCAATATATATCCAATATATATATATGTATGTATTTGTTGGCCAACGAATTGTTTCGCTATAGCAAAACCAGATACCTATAGAATCATTTTGTTTTTTCATACATCTACTATTATCCTCAAAAGAAAGGAAGAGTGTATTGTTCTGTGTCAGTAAGAAGTTTTGTACTTGTATTTCTTCTCTCGGTCTTTGTATAACAGGTTATGAAATGAAAAGCAATAGATTTGGCTCTATTTGTGAAACTCTTCAAAGCAACTCCTTAACATTATTCTTCTATTAATGTAGTTATGATGTAGGTAGGTATTTCTTAACTTTAAAACTAAATGCACAACTCTGCGTTTTGCGTTAATCTCAAAAGTAATTTATCAATCGGCTCTTTAACTAAAATTGAGGATTAAGCTGTTACACAAATCTTTATTTATTTCATCGAAACCAATTCATAGGATTAAGTAGTTCTTGATAGTACGGATTACCTACGGAGAAATCGCAAATCTCAGGTGTCGATAACAATTAAAAGGGGAGACAAATTTCAGTGTCTAATTAAATCCTTAAAATAAATATTAGGTAATATTATTTCGCCATTTAGTCGATCTTGTTCAAGTTATAATTTATTACTTTTGTATGTAGGTAGGGGAAATAGTTTACGTTTGCCATTTCTTTTCGTTTTTTGAATTGGTTACCAATTACACTGAAATGCTTAAGGTAGAAAGATAAATAAGAATTGATTGTAACGATCACAAAATGTGACATTATCTACGAAAAGGGACCTTATTGTCGATGGCGCTTATGTCGTTGTTCAAGACGATATAATACAAATGCAACGCGATTCGACGTAAGTGCCATCGACAATAAGGTCCCTTTTCCTAGATAATGACACAAATGATGAACAGTGCTCCGTAACGGAACAATCTATCGCAGCGGTTTCTGGGTTAAATTTATTGTTACGCGTGTAAAAGCCTTTTGGATATGTTCACTCGTTCCCGGACCGGGTGCCCTGAATAATGACAACCCTTTATTAGGAGTCCATGCTTCCACTATACAAAAGGCATAGTTGGATGTGTGCTCTTGTAACATTGGGCAATAATCTACAGTGGAGTCCTCATATAACAAACCTCGCGCTTAGAGTAAGTTCGGCTGATTTCGCCGTTAGAAGAATTAGACAACTGTCAAATAGCTCGCTTATTTTATCATAGTTATTTTTATAGTGTAATGTCATATGGTATTTTGGTTTGGGGCAAAGCAACTGACATACCGACTATATATGTACATATTACAAAAAAGAGCCATTCGTTTTAAGTATAACTTAAAAGCAGGTGCAAACTTTTTAAAGAAAATATATTGACTATATAATATTATTTATGATATTAAAAACCTACAGATTTGTTTTACCAAAAACAAAGTGTTTCTACGTGCATGTGACAGTTACACGATACGATTAAATTGAATAAGTAATGCCTAGGTTAGCTTTATTTTCGTTAAATTGTGAAATCTTAATGTTAATTGGAATGAACACATAAAAACGTAGCACTAAAAATATTAAATATATTCTCTATTTTGTATTTTTATTGCGCATTCACCTTTGGATTAACCTTTTCAACGCCATGTCAAACAAAACCATGTCACCGAAATGTCAAAACTGAAGTTGAACTTTATGCATGTGTAGGTATGTAGGTCTGTTTTTTCTATGGTCTGTGACCTAGATATCAGTCGTTAGCGTTGGACCCGCGGTGCCGAATAAATAAAGGTTGTTTTGATTGTACAACATACTTGTACAGTCGCCATCAAATAAATCGGAGCTGTGGAGGTGGTCACAAATATCGGAACAACGTCTCTATTGTCAACCGATATTTATGACCACCTCCACAGCTCCGATATATCTGATGGCGACTGTACCTATAATATTAAGGTTTTATTTGCAGATCGTTTAATTTTTATTACCTCAATTTTATCAACACAAATTCTTAATTTGGGTATTAATAAATAATAATATTCATATTAATATCATAAAGGGAACCGTTCTTATTTCCTGACTCCGATGTCCGGTGACCTCTTCTAGCTCACCGGACGTTAGCCAAGTTTACAGCCTCAGAAATAACAACCGATGACGAACACTGCAGCAACTTTGTGTTGTATGTAAACTAACACGGCCCGTTATTTAGATTTTGGAACTGGCTATATTATAGTCCCATCCTATGTATCTACAATGCAAGCAATGGAACCTATTCGCAGAAAATAAAACGTTTTTGGTGTTGTCCCTAAATTACGATCAGGGATCAGAGCGAATATCAAGGTTGCCATTTTATCGTCCATCCAGTTTACTATCTGTGCATCTCGTTCGCACTAAAATAATACAAGCGAGATGCACAGATAGTAAACTCGATACTCGTTATCGAAAACTTCAATGTCACAACTCATGGTAAGGGTACAGGAGTCCCTTAGTTCAGGCGAACATATTACAATTGTATGCCTACCTTGGCGATTACGGCATTCAACCCCTATTGTATTATGGGGGATCCTTTTAGGGGGAGGCATATGTTCAGCAATGGATGTTCACGGCTCTTATGTAACCACTCAGTCCAGTGTCGGTAGACGGAGAACGCTGGAACAGCAGTTTGTACGACACAACGTAAGTACCTGTATAACTTGTACGTTAGTACTTATATACTAGCTTTAGGCGCCCTGCGCTTTAAAGTTAGAAGAAAGGGTGGAATAATCAATACTCTACAAATCGGTCCGAAACCCACTCCATACCTTATTTGTACAAATACCAATGACGCGCCAACGATCCTTGGACTAGACATAAATAACAAACAAAAACAATCAAGTGAAACTTGGTAATAACACGTACGATCATTATCAGCGTTAGCGATCGCGTTATATTTATACGATTGAACCTAAATAACTATTTTAGTTATAAAAGTAATCCACTTAACTAAGCGCGTCTAGCTAGAGTCGTCGTTTTGAAATGTATGCAGCTTTTGTATTTAATATATATTTTTGTATTTTGTATGCGGCTTGACCCTATCAATGACGATCGTTACTCGTAATCTTGTCAGCGCTTAGTTGAATCGCACTGCTGGTACTCTCAGCATACTATTGCGTATCCTACTCAACAGGGAGGCTATTCTTTTACGCTTAATCGCATAAAAGGCATCTGTTCGCGCTTCAGCGCATTTCCCTCTGAGCATTTTAGCAGCATCCTAAGAATGTTATTGGACACGTAAAGAATTGTAAACCCTCACCCACATATTCGTGTAATAATGAGTAATAAAGTAGATTATATATAACATATATATTATACACGAATCTGGAGAGGTGGAAAAAGTAATTACAAAATATACTTAATTAATATATATTTTAATAAGAATTTTATATAGTTGCGTCCAAAAATAAAAGACTCAAAGGTCGACTTTGGCAGTTAATTGGGACGTAATACATTAGTAACAGGATGCTACAGGGTATATAATATGAGGACAAGGTAACTTATTCCATAACATTTCGTTGTGTTTAGAGGAAGTAGGTTGAAAAGCTCCACTTAGATTTTTATTTGTTGGGTTAACGAGTTTATACTTTGTAAACAGTCAGACCACTTTTACCTATATAAGCATATTATTATTATTTTTATCCGTCTCTTGATCTAATTTATACCTACAGTACGAATAGGGATGGTGCATTATTCTTGAAAAATGGGGTTAGATATAATAAATACAACAAATGTAGGTACTCAACCAAATTTCCCATTAGCCTTATTTTATAAGTAATGCCAACAATATTTTAATTTATATTTACGTTGTGTTTTAATATAACAAACAATAATGTAATGAACGGTGTTTATTGGTAACTATGGCGTAAAAAATAAATTTGACGCAAAAACAAAAATGTGTATTGATACCAAAAAGGTGTCAGTTTTCAATAAAAATGATTAATAATAAACAGGCTTAGACCCAGGCTTACGAAAATTACTACATTTTCAATTATATCAAGGTACAAATAACTTAAATAAACCTTAAATATAAATTAGTTCTGTTACATTATATTGTCTTCGGTTGCCACGATAATTACTCATGAAATAAAACAACTGAAAACGGACTATATCGCGTATATAATATGTACGTCGGAGAGGATTAGATTACAAACTTCCGTAAACTAAATAGAACACAATACGAAATACGCATTCCTCGCGGTTGGCAACAATGCTTCTGATGGATATGAAGTTGGTTTCCGACTATGTATGTGACCAAGCTTATTATATAATTTAAACTGCCAAGGTAACCTTGGATCATAGGAATCAATATTGTGAACTGTGTTAAAGGCCATATATGTAGTTTCCTTTATAAACTAACTCAACCAAAAAAATGATTTTTAAAATACTAAATATTAATAATATTTTAAAATTTTAAAACTCACTCACTTTTTTGGATGAGTTCGCGAATTTTCGATGGTCGGGAGATAGTCTTAAAAAAAAATCGAGTAATAGAATTCCACTTTAGGACCAACTGCTGCGATTTATGAAACCCATTGCTTTTAAGCCCACGGGTACATGAAGTGTAAAATTAGTCACATTAATCTATCGCTGCCAGTTAGGCAGGGGATGGTATTCAGAAACGAACATCATAACGAAGTTCCACATCAGTGTGCCACTCTCGCACACTTACAGTTATGGGTGTAGACCGAACACGCGCGTAACAAATGCATTTTTGATCTAATATCGATGAGCCAAAAGAGCATTCGAGAATAGACTTCTGGCAATATAGCCGACATTAATGGGGTCGCTTCAGCCGCTGGTGGTGAACATAACTTCGGCAAGCACTTTCGTAAACCGACAGTTTTGAATTTATTAATAGCAGCATTTGCAAGGTTGCAAATACGAGTACCGACGTATCTACTTTGAATAACTACTCTCTAATATTTTAGCGATAAATAATAATAGAAATAATGAGTTACTGTCTAATAATGGCAGCGGCCGGTGAGCGCCAGAACCTACTTTTTTTATTCCAAAATATTAAAATATATAATAATAAAATATGAAATAAAGATATGTGATATAAAGTATCTGGTAAATAATTTTTCTACATATTAAAAATCGGTGTTTTAAAAATACTTCATTTAATTATTTGATGTATTGAATATTGTATCAAATGAAAATAAGTGAAACGTTGACTTGGAATAGAATTGAATTCGATTGAAAGTTTGTCGATATTTCAAGGGTAAACCAATTTTAGTGTAAATAAATAACAACAATAACCATTGAAATATAATTATTTGCTTGGGTTATATGCGTT
This sequence comes from Grapholita molesta, assembly GCA_022674325.2. Classification (NCBI taxonomy): domain Eukaryota; kingdom Metazoa; phylum Arthropoda; class Insecta; order Lepidoptera; family Tortricidae; genus Grapholita; species Grapholita molesta. Next base: position 10,431,366 of record CP053124.2, on the reverse strand, counting down.
ATATTAAAATGTTGATAAGCTTTCGTTTTAGTTGTGAGAAGCACCGCCTACAATCTTTTCTGTTTTGCCTTAAGGTTAACTGGTAGAGAATGCCTTCAGGCATTAAGTTTCCTTTTTGTACGATAACTTTTTTTTTTGCAATAAAGATAAAATAATTAAATGACACTTCTCTCCAGTTTCGACTTAGGAAAACAACTGAACTTCGAAAGCAGATAATTTTCTTCGTCGATAACACAGCGTCATCTGTGTTCTTTTGTGTGAACGAATAAATCCTGCTATTTTATAGTATGCGTCGGCAGCGGTGTACAACGCTTAGATTTAACACAGGTGAGTATATGACAGCATATTCCCGTAGACGGAATTGCCTCATTGACCTTACAGAATTTTGGCTTTTACAGTTTATACTACTTTAGAATTAGTGACATCCCCACCATTTACGCACTAAGTTTTTTTTTTATCCTCAATAATATTTAAGTATATTAGTTTTGTTTATATAGGATATACTACATTAATAGATCCGTATAAAAGCGAAGACCGTAGGCCATTAGTTTACTAGACCTACTTAAGATACCTTGTCCTATACTATCCTATACTAAGACATTAATTAAAATGGGCCGAATATATTAAGATTGATATTTTCATGAAATTATCGTATATTCTAGACAGTCTGTCTTCTACGTTATAGGATTATAATGTTACGAGATCTATGAAACGGCCAGGAGGGCAATTTGTTGCTCCAATTAAAAATCGTAAATATCTAAATCACACATTTCGTGCAAAAATAATGGTGAGAAACTATTGTATGATATTATTTTCGTTCTTTTTTTATTATTTGAGTGGACGTCTCTAAAAATAGTGTAGTAGTGGTTACCAACGTATCCCCGCTAAAACGAACAGATGCTAGAAGCTTAACACATAATTTAAATATCTGAAATCAACCTACTTTTAATAATCTGTAAAATGTTCTTCTACCTATGCTATATTTAAATAGATTTTACCAAATGTCTTAGTATAATTTCGTGTTAAGCTAGAAGCAATTAAAGCAAGCAATTTCCGACTCCGTTATTAAATATCATAGGAAATATTCCACATTTCTCGAAACGCGAACGTTTTGTGTCACGCAAACTGCAGATAACCTGATTGCTATCTACATGATTTTATTAACTATCTTAATTATTTTAAATAATATAATGTGGATTGTCAAATTGGAAAAATCAACACGAAATATTTTTTTTACTTACATAATCCCAAATCCAATAAATTCAGTTTTTTTCAATAAATATATTTTCTTAAAAGTATAATTGAACTTGTTGCCACAGCTGTATTTTATAACAGTTGTGTCAATTAACTTTGACTGAAATGCATTGATGAAGCAGGTTATAAAACTACCAGATTAACGTAGCGTATGGACATGACTTTCTTCTCTTCTTTCTCCTGGCCATTATTAGGTTTAGTTGCAGAATTTTTGTACCTTTAGTCCCACATTTTCTCAGTGTCCTTAAACAAATGTATGGTTAACATAATATTTTTTATCAGTGTCGTTACAAATTTACCATACATACTTAATGTATTAAATTGATGTAATAAAACTGAGGAAAAATATAGGAAAAGCAAAGGTACATAAATTCTGTAACTGACCCATTACTCCGATCTCCAGTGAGGGTACGCCCTCTTCATACCATTAAGTCAGTCCTTCAATAATTAGGTAGGTACATATTAAGCAAAGTGATGATAGTGATTGACGGCGAGATGAAAGTCTCATGAAGAGGGCTGTACTGAACATACGGGAATCCGAAGCCGAGGGCGACCACTGACTACTTTGAACAGAACCGTAATGTGGGACATCAAAACAGCTGGCATTGATTGATTGAAAAGTATGACAGCAGACGCATGAACTATTTAATTAATTTGGATAGCCATATATTAAACCATGATATTTCCAGAACATACCTTATAAGCCCTTATCGACCTCTTGAGTGCGACCGTGTAAACCTCTCAAATTCAATCGCTACTCTCAAGACGTTTAGACGTGGATACATACAAAATAATCTGGCAATATCACATTTCATACTGTGCGTTCAGCAGCGGCGCTACCGCGAAATCCAATTCGTAAATTTCGAATAATTGTCTTTGTCTTTCTCATGACACCTTAATTGGAGTAAAAGAAAAAAATGCTCGAAATTAACGAACTTCAATGTTCACGGTACCAACCAGGCCTGAATAGGAAAGTGATTCATACTAATTGCTGTCAAATAATAATGGGTACATTCAAAATACTTTTTCTCAAACATGCAATGAAATGTCTTCGTTACGTGCGTCATAATAGGCTTGAAGTATCACGTTTAGGGCGGATCGACTCCAGAGGACAGGTAACGAATTTCATATAAAATTGAAGGCCTAGGCCGGGAAGTAATTTTTTTAATTTTTATGTATACCTGGCGTCTGTGTTCATGAAGCCTGTTCAAACAGCTGAGTTATATTTTTTATCATTTTAGTGACTAAATGATTAGCGGGCTAAAAATAATCTTGCTTATTTCAGACGAAATGGTATGAATAGATTTATTTTATTTATCATGTAATTGAATATTCATGTCATCAGGTTATTATATTATTATATTTATTATTCATGCTCTCAATTTTAAAATTGTATTGGCAACACCAACCACTACTCCACGCATGCGCGTTTTTGAACGCATTTTTGACTCAACCAATCACAGGACACTTTTACTTGTTTTAATAATGGCGGAATGAAAAGTTTCTCGGCGTGTAAAACTCTGTTTATTAAGACTAAATAGTGGTAAATAGTGTGATTCAATGCTTTTGTGACTTAGATATAGTGTTACGGGTGTATAAAATTGAATAATCTAACCGGGCCCGGTTTTATTTATCTATATTTTGTTATTATGTACCGCCAAAGGCAGATGCCGTAGCGCCATCATTTAAAAAGGTAAGTGCATTCTTTTTGGTGGTTTTTCTAAATGTTGTATATAGTAATTATAGCCAGACTATTTATGATAGTCATTAATTATTACATCGAAGGCAAAAATACTACAAAGCGGGATTGGAGGAAAATTAAAAAACTTATGTCGTGAAGCTGTTTTGTTCAGTGGTATTTTTTTTATTTATTTCATTGCATTAGTTTGAGAAAAGCACTATACATGCCTAGCCGTGAAAGGGTCTTGAAGGCTTCGTATACTATCCGGCCTCCTTACAGTCGGCCGTATATACAACTCAGCCTTCAACCCCTTTTTCCCGGCGGCTGCAGTAATGTACTAATTATATACAATAGAAGTGTATACTTCTCCCAAAATTACGCCAACCTATTTTAAACAACTAAAAATACGCGGTACCAAGTACGACGAGAATCGAAATTTGCAAATTTCGGACTAGGTATTGTCTCTGTCACTCTAATTACACCTTAATTATCTGTTATCTGTTTTGGCTATTTAGGACCTCGCACTTTTTTTAATATGGCTGATTCAAATATTCTTTTAAAGCTCAGGCTCTGCAAATAACGTTTATTAAATGCAGCATTGTTTTTGCGAAATTAAAATTGCAAATTCTGTAACTATTCAAGTTTTTATTTGTGTATGGAAATTCAAATTTATGTTGCCTGACATTATTTAAAAAAGTAATTTAATTCGCAACAATTTATTCTCATTACTAAAAATATGTATAGTCGTTTCACAGGCAAAATAGATTTCGTCGAGTAAAAAAATTTGGTTAGAATTTGAAACATTACCTAACATCGTTACCTAACATCGTTACCTTAATTTATTTGTAGTGAAATATGACAAAATAACTTACATTTTAACGTAAAAGTGATTTAACTACATGGTTTATGCGTGAAAGTTACTGATAGAACTAAATTAGTTGTGGACATGTACGTGATTACACTGATTACGAAATTATGAGGGTTAATCAATTTGTTTACATTATTTTTGTGTTCTATTGGTCCCCACTATAACACAATTTAGAAGCACAAAGCCATGAATTAAAGGAAAATGTATATTTTTAAGTTCCTTCTTCAAAATAAATAAACAATAACAATCGCTGGCGATACAGCGTGGCAATGCCGTGCCGCCAGTATTTTTGGCACATTTGCACCAGGTACCAGTCGTCTCGGAGAATGAGAATTTATATGTTATGCTAGTCTTAGTTGAATTTTTATTGTTAATTATTGGTTGTGTATGTATTTAGTTGTTTCTGAATAAAATATATTAATAAACAATTAAATTACTAATAGAAAGTCTTTGATTTTGTATCGTTAGACTCGTCAAACGATACTCCGTCTCAACATTAAAGTATTCATTATATAGTTTCTGATACGCCTAAAATTAATTATTAGTTTCCTACAACTGAAACACCGACTAAATAATATCAATTACACTGAATAAGTCTTGTTAATTGGGTATTTTAAGTAGGATAATAATTAAATTTACTAACAAAACTATTTACAAATTACAAGCTTACTATTATGGAAAATGCCAAAGATATATATATCGTAACAGAATTTAACGAAGTTATCCACGTGCTATAGACGAAATAATGACTAAGACTGAATAGATAAGTTTAATTGAGGTTAATTAAAAAAAAAAAGTGTATTCTTTTTATTAGAACTTCATTAACATTTTGTCACAAAATAGTGTCCAAGGGCCGTAAATAAGACGCCAATCGATTATAGAAACGCGGAGGAGACGAAAAAAATCGAATCGAATCAAATGAAAAGTCACGTGACTGTTTCCGGTCTTTTTTTAGTTTCGATTGTGTTTTTATGTAAAGCTTTCAGAGTTATGTCCGGATACTTAAAGCTCCCAGGGCTAACGAATCTCCAATCAATCTTCTTTCATGGAATCGTGGATAACCCTGCGGTGAAAGGTACGAGTATATTGCTTTATTTATATATAATTATCGCAATCAAGACCCTAATCTTGACGCGTGAGGTGTTTTGACGTTCACCCCCTTTAGGGAAGTGACATGAGCAGAAACGACCCGAGACACAAAGTTTGTCAGTTTGTATTACTATCTCGTTTACCCTCGTTTTAAGTAAAACATTCACACCCTTCTCATTTTCTATGTTTAGTGTTTCAATACAATGATAAAACCTAGATATACGTTAAACCCTTTACCTAAAATTACTCACCAGGGTCAACGCATCCCGGCAATTATAGAAACAAGTGTGAAGTAGCGTATAGCACTTAGATTTCGAAACGCTTTTATATAGGTATTTTTTTTTAATGGGTACTTACACAGAATATTCTGGTTTTGGTGTAGATGGTTTGCTGAATGTGTACCTGAATAAAAAAAAGAAGATATTCATTATTATTATTAAGCATATATTTGGTTTGGTTTAATTAATACCTTTGCTAACAGATTCTGACTGAGATAAAAAAACAATATATGTGCCTATGGGTAACGTACCTGGCAAGTATCATAATTAGGTATACTTATGAGTACACTAGGCATTTGAATTTAGCTAGAGTGAACTTTTAGATAAAATTCAAGATCATTTTAAATGGCAGTTTTTTCCGCAGCCTTTTGTTTAGTGTAATCAATTGTAAAACAAAAACACATGAAATTTGTAAACACAAACAAATTTTTGCTATATTTTTCCAATAATTTTATAAGCAATATTTTGATTGAATAATTTATTTTGCTACACTTTCGATACAAATTGGCATAGCTTATAACCGCACTCAATGAAGGCAGAATATACCGGGTGTGGCCTGTAATAGGAGCTTTAACTTTAGGCATCGTTTCTACACCAAAAACGTAGCAACATTTGTTCTACGACTTTTGAAAATAACTTATAGTATAATAAATATTAATAAAAAAAGATTGTCCAAGCAAGCAATGTATTGCAAAAACTATGAAGTTTGTAGGCTGACAGTAAACGTCAACTAGACTATTGGATGCTGTTCATTGAAAATACTATTTAGTTTGTTCGAAAAAATCAGAAGTAATAAATTACCCAATTATTTAAAGTCGTAGAACAAATGTTGTTACATTCGTTGTGTAGAAGCGATCCCTAAAATATTTGCTCCTATTACAGGCCGCACCCGGTATGTGGTCGCAGTCCTAAGCAATAAAAAGAGCGACATTAAATTTATTGAGTACCTCATCCGCTTAGCCACTGCTGGTGCTGACTTTACAAATGCTTTTATTTACACACACAATGGCGTTAATCAAAATTTAAATCACCCAATATATACAAGGCCTGGGTACTGTAACATGTTGACCTATGTTACTGCTGTGTTGAGAACACATTGGCTAATAAAATGATACATGATTGATAATTAGCCAACAATGCTCACAGAGATTTACATTAACTATAAAATTCAAATCCATTTATTAATAAAGCATAATTGATGAGATGAGGCGTAAATGCGGAACGCTGAAGTAAATGTGACGAAATTTAAACATCATTGAATTTACATATTTATTGAAGTGTAAACAAAGCTCAAACGAGGATCCTGCTCAGATCCTGCTTATCTTGATCATGAAAAAACGTGTAATAAGTTTTTATATCTAACCATTGGTCATCTAAAATAAAAACGTGACACATTAGGTTAACTTTATGGTGAAACATTTTTCAATTACTAGTAACCGGTGTACATATAAAAAATGTTAGTTTGAAATATTTTAAACTAATGCTCCTATTATTTATTGTGCCTCTTTCCTATATTTCCTACGAAGGTATCTGTCCCGGGTTTATAAATGGTATCCTTCTAACTTTTAGTTACATCTTTATTTTAGTTGTAACAAATATTATACAAAACTATTTGAAATGTTGTAACATGGCAAATCTGCTCGGTGCAGCCGCTGTGTCCAATGGCCGGTATTAAGAAAAATATATGGTATATAAATATTTGGTATGGCGAGCGGCTTTTGTTTATAGGTATTATCGGTATAAATTGTGTCAGTGCATCTGGAAAGGTACCTAGTCACGACATTTAGTTACCGAGTTACATGAGTTGAGTTTATTAGTCATTCGTATTAAAATATTGCTTGAAACTAAAGGGCTGTCACATATGTAGCTCTTTCTTTAGTATTTCTAACAACACATCATTAAACACGTGTTTGCGGATTTTGGAAAATTCAACCCCTAGAAGGGGGAAATGTGATGACAAAGTCCAAAAATCCACATTGCTATTGTTTCTTCTATATATCGGTCCGCTAATTACGAAAACAATGACAATTATAAAATACAACGCGTGGACGTGAAATACCAACCCCCTGTTGGGGGTGGAATGGGGTTGAAATCTCAAAATCGATACGAAATAATAAGATATAATTTCAAGAATAAGCTAACTACATCATTATGTTAATAATTAATTTATTAACTTGGGAACATTCCATACTGAATTTAACTTTCACGGTTTTTATACATACCATTTATTAATTATATAGTGTGTAAATCTTATACGGGCTAATATCTTAACGGAGGGTAGAATAGGACATAAGATAGTACATTTCGGAACTAATGAAAAAAAAACTTTTTTTCGACGAGGGTGAACGTTGGAGCCTGAGTGAAACGAGGGTGACAATCGCCCGAGTCTTAAAGACGTTTTTACACGAGTATCGAACCTAATTTTTCATAGCAAGTGTCTTAAAAAGTGAAATTTACGCACGAAAAGTGCGCTTTTTACGCACTAGTTAGGAAATAGTACATTTCGATGCTAGTGTGACATTTCCGCGCGTGTATCGAACGACGTTTTTTAATACAGTTGCGAAAAAACAAATAAGAAATAAAATAAAAAAACAACTACTCGTTCAACAACAAGTTTGATTATCGCAGTGACAATTTTTGACATTATAAAGAGGTGTCTTTTTTAGCTTAAATGTATAGGATTTTTTTAAGTATTACTATTAATCCATTTCCATGAAAGTTTTTAAATGTATGTATAAAATACATACATTCTTGTAAATATACAATATTTTACTTAAACACTACGTTTTTTACTATTATTTGTGTATATTTATAAAAACAATATCGAATGCTACCTTTGGAAATATAACCAGTAACCAATAGGAAAAACGCCTCTTGTTTGACAGGCTTTTCGGCAGCTGTTCCGTTTCATTCTAACAACTTTTTAAGAATGGTTTTTCAATATTAAAAATAAACTTGTTATAATCATGATTGATGAAGAGGTAAGTAATAAAATATGACATGTTTATGTTATTTCTTATTCTTACATTAACAGTAGGTTATTTGTTTATTAAGATGTTTAAAGGAGACTTATAGTATTAACACCCATTAGTAATCCATGAATTGGAACAAGTGTAAATAAAAAAAAAACTGGAAAAGTAAAAAGCACTAGTGCGCGAAATCCAACTTTCCGCACGTTAAACAGCTACGAAAAGTACCCATTTTTGAGCACCTGTATTAAAAAATATATTTAGATAACTCTTTCTTAGAAGTACAATTAAAATATTATCCATTTATAAAAACTCGTCCCGCAATGTAATGCAACAAACTCGAGATAAACACTCGTTGACAGTTAAGCCCCATTTAGACCAGACAAGAACTTGTATATGATATTCATTACATTGCGGGCTATCGGCGTACGGCGAATTCAGTCGCATTATATAATCCCGCAATGTAATGAAAATCTCAGATCAAGACTGGCTAAAGTAAATAAATATAATAAATATTACAGGACATTCTTACACACATTGACCAAGTTCACATCATAACCTTCTAGCAGGGCGAGTTTTTCGACTACCCGCACTTGATCTTGTTTATCAACTTGAACATTTTGCGCACTAGGGGTGTCACTCGGTCGACACACTACACTAACGATATCGGTATTTTTACTTGTGGTATTTGACGTCTGCATTTACTAATGACTGGATTACATGAGGATGAGATCCTAAAACCATCGTCTCGATTGAAATTACAATGTCTTTTGATTTCAATGGTTTCACGGACTTTTCTAGCAGCAGCCCGCAGTCTGCTACAACCTAGTGTTGTGCGATAAAGGCACACTGCTTAAGATCCTCGCACCCCTAACAGTAATATGTGTAAAAACCGTAAAAAAGTGAATCAGTACTTCGTAAGTGTCTGGAATACTTAGCAGGTACTCATGTGACATCCATTCTTGTGGCAACGTACTGTTTGTATTTAGGAGAAAACTATTACATTTAACCTAGTAGTTGTACTTGACGTTGCGTTAAAACATATGTCAGATACATATATTTTTTACTTTATATTAATTTTTTTGGACCCGGGTATGTCCTTAAACTACGTCCAACAATGAGAGGTAGGGCACAGCGATGACCATCACGCTTGAATCTGGGGCAGCCCAACTGGCGAAGTACCTCCTCCTTACAGAAGACCACAGCCACAGCTACCTTTCAGGTATGCAGTGTTGTGTTCCTGATGGTGAGTAAGGTTCCCAGAGCTCCAACCCCCCCTTAAAGGCCGGCAACGCGCTTGTGACTCCTCTGGTGTTACGGGTGCCCATGGGCGACGGTAATTGCTTACCACCAGGCAATCCGTCTGCTCGTTTGCCGCCTATGTCATAAAAAATTTTTTTATTAATTATTTAATTTTTATTATTTTTTTCTAAGCAGCTAATAACTTTTTTTTTAAGAGAAAATTCTCGGAACACATTTATTCGCTGCCAGCATCACTAAACTGTAATATAAAGGTGAGTTAGAAAATTCGTATTGCAGAAACGAAGTTAAAGTCAAACATGGGTCAGTGCTTTATGTGTGCGATAAACGCTAATGGTCTGGGGACCGGCTGCAGCTTTGCAAGCATTTAACTCGATCGTAATGCTTACGAACGTCCTTTTATTTATTTTTTGGCAATTGTTTGCAGAACGTGGATAATTAAATGAATCAGCAATGATTTTATCAGTATTGGTATTTTATAAATGGCTTGGGTAGGTATTATTTTAACCCTTTGGCAATAAACAATATTATGTAAGGGTGGTATACTATTCATTTATATGTTTTGTTTTTTAATAAGTTCTCATTCTTACCTAGCTTTACATTTTGTAGGATTTCAGTAACTAATAAAGTACAAACTTGCTAAGGACATGAAGAATATCAAAAAGGGTCCTCACTAAATATAATCCACAAACGTCGATCCCTTGCCGTAGTATATGAAATGAACCAAGAAAAATATTATACAACACAGTACCGTTCACAAACAAGGTACGTGTATCTACATATCCTGTCAAATTTGTTTGCTGGCCTACCTAATTCCAGTGTAGCATGATAACATCGTAAATTAACCACTTTAGTGCTCTGCCGAACAAGGCACATTAAATTGGTTTGTAGCCGCCGAAAACCGACGTTTAAACATTATTTTCTACACGTTACTAGTGAAATGAAGTGTGGGTAAATTTTAATTCTCGTTTATTATGGTTCTAAAGTTCGACTTCACAGCATTTGCACAGCACACACAGGTTGCATAAAGTAGCATCTTATGCTCTAGCGCATAAAAATTATATTTTACAGATTCACAACCATACGGGCTAAAATGGCTGACTTTATACTTTGGGGTGCAATATGCTACTAATATGGTGTGTTCATTTTATTTCCTTACAACCGAAGTGAATATTAGCAGAATTTTTGGCTTAGCATAAATTAGCCGTTTCAGTTCTACTCTTAGTTCATAACGCCTAATTCAGGTTAAGTCGGCTGCATTTTATGTGCCCTTGTTGTACAATCTTCGTGCCAGAAAATCTTAAAAATGTATACGATAGTAACTTAAATGTTGTTAAGGCAAAATCCTACAAAAAAATGCTTGTTATTGCATCAAAAGATTTTTACATCAATTAATGTCAGAAGTTCCAAGCCTGGTAACCAAAGATTTTATTAAGGTTCCCTGCTATTCTCAGTGATCTAACGGTCAGTCAGTCCTAGAGGGCTGGAATTTGATAATATGAATGTGGCAATCAATCACACACATTTTTAGGATACCTACATCGGGGGGCAGTTTTTTGGGTTACACCCTAAAGGGTGAGACGGTGAGTTGTCGTTAGATAGGTATTTGAATAATAAAAGGGGTTTGCCTAAAATATTCTTTGATTTAGTGAATATTTTTGGAAATAATCTATCTGAAAGTTGAAAAATGTGACCCCTTCCCCCAAAAGCATAAATATAATCATGTAATAAATTGTTTGTACAGCTTAATAAAGATTTTCAAGAAAAAATATTTTGTATTTATAAGCCGGTTTTTTGACAAGTAAATTTTTATCATTATTTTGGTGCTTAAATTGATTACGCGGAATTTCAGATGTAATTGGGTAACGTAACCGTTTTACGACCAGAGTACAGTGGACAATATTTTATCACAGTGTTCTCATAAGGATAATCTTTTTTTTTCACATAATGCTACTGATCGCTGCGAGTTTAGTTTGTTAAATAAATAATAAATTAAAAATGTGAAAGCGATTTTTTACTATATTATATTTTGTAAAGCAAGTAAGTACCTATTCATAACCTTGCGATTTAATTTAAAGTAGATTTTCTTTACACTTTACATGTCTCCAGAACAATATTTACATTAAAAAAAACTTATGAACTGAGCCCGAAGTTTTCACGGCAAACAAAATGCTGTCGCAATCTTACTAGCCTTAGAAACATTCGTTTATCGATAACGAGTATTTTTTTCGAATATTTTATTATAATTGGGACAGGTATTTAATTTAAAATATGCAAAGAAAAGTTGCCGTGTGGTGCCAGCTGACTAGAATAGCACTACCCTCATCTTCTCCCGCGTGTGTCGTAAGAGTCGACAAAGCGAAAAAACTGACGGGTGGCTAGCAGCGTCCATCGAAACCTAATATAAAACTACTAATGTCGCCAAACCGCTTGCCAAGCGTGGTGACTATTACAACTACTCCCCAAGATGATATACGTCATACTTGGGTTGATTGTCACAGAGAATGTCGAAAAAATAATATACTCTTTTCTAATAAAAAAATAAAATAAAAAATATATACTCTTTTCACTTTTAGAAACAAAAGAAAACGACATGTGCCGCCTTGTGTACTGATATACATTTCGAAGATCTTCTGTTTCTGTGTAAATAGTTTTATACAATCGTCACTATTCCCGGCATTTTGTAACGGCTCATGGGAGCCTGTTGTCCGCTTGACAACTAATCCCAGGAATTGGCGTAGGCAATAGCCATCCTTCAGTCATCAGTCAGCCTTCTGGCTCTCCAACCCAGAAGGTAAACTGGGCCTTATTGGGATTAGTCCGGTTTTCTCACAATATTTTCCTTCAACGAAAAGCAACTGGTAAATATCGAATGATATTTCGTCCGTAAATGCCGAGAAACTCATTAGTCCGAACCGAGGCTTGAACCCGCGACCTTCGGATTACAAATCGCACGCTGACCATAATCCACCTTACGGCCATCAGCGCTTAATACAAATTTCACGTACTTTTGACACGGTTTTGGGCACCATTTAACATCTCTGAGGCGAACACTGCATGCTTGCTACTACCTCCTACATGCCTATATGAATCACTTCTATAGCAGATGGTGCTACCATGTATGCAACTTAAATGAAATCAAATCACATTTTTTGATTAAATATTTTGATTAGCTATATTTTTTTACAAGTAGTAACACTATTATATAAATAATAAATTAAAATTCACGTATTATTTTAAAATTAATATTTTATTTATTTGTTTTTTTTTTTCTTGTATTACACAACTCTTGATATCGGTAAAAAAAATATTTCTAACATAAGTACAATTGTGACAGTCTTTTGTTTTACCGTAACTATTCCGAGCGTTGCTTCGTTCATAAATAAAGATTACTAGTGAATAGGAAAAGAATCCACACTTGACGTTATCGATGTAAGAACACCCTACCTACCTGCCAATAAATTTGGTCCTAAATTTTCATGTCTGTCGTGCAAAATCCTCGAATTTATTATACAGTATTTACTTGTTACCCAACCAGATGGTTTGGGTTATACAAATCCCTGCCCTAGAAAATATATGTTTTCATCCACTGCTGGACATAGGCCTCCCCCAAAACGACCGACAGTGACCGGTTTTGCGCACCGATCTTTACCATGTCGTCGGTCCACCTGTGTGGTCTGCCCACGCTGCGCGTTCCTGTACCTGATCCGGTACTGAGAACCGTTACGCCCCAACGGCCATCGGTTCTCGCCCACTGCCACTTAAGATTATCGAAACAAATTGTATCAACAATATTTAAGTCGAAAGAAAAATAGAAAAAAATTTTGATATGCTAGCAGACGTTTCTGCTTAATATAAAAATAATTTTAGAAAGGGGTAGCACATTGTTATCGATGAATTCTCAATCTAAATTTGAGACATCGATGCCGTAAAAAGGGTCAATACTCTTCGGTAGATGTCGCTACACGTCACCCGTAATGACGTATATACCAAGAAGGATAAGATAGAAAAATTTGACACGTCTAAGCGGCGCTCGTATAGCACAACTGGTAGTGCACTGGGCTAGTGATCCAGTGGTTGTGGGTTCGAGTCCCGCTGCGAGTCAAATTTTTCTATTTTTTTCTATTTTTCTTTCGACTTAAATATCTTTGATATGCTAGCAGACGTTTCTGCTTAATATAAAAATCAATTGTATCAACAATAGCCATAAACTTACACTACATTTCAGCCGTTACTATATAGATATCTTTTTTTTTTCTCATGTACAGTCATATATTTTGTTAGTAGCAGTCAATGTAGCCAAATATGTCGTAACACATCCTTACTGCTATACAAATAAAGATCTGTTTCGATATATTTGACTACAATGGTTGCTACTAACTATATGACGCTGACTGTACAATCAACAGAATTATTAATGAATGTAACGGTTTATATTATATGGTGACACATTGAAAACTTTATTTCATTTCCGAAAATCATGAATATTTATATAGGTATATTGTAGGAAATAAAATGAAATCTCCGGAGATTGGGGGAGCTTAATTCTCCATAATACTTTTTAACTAACTAATCTAATTTCAAAAAACCTTTATTAACAAAAACTTGTTTAATTTACACCTTAAATAGGCAGTAGACTGCAAAGTCTACCACTGGACAACCCGACATGAGGAAAAGTTTTCATACCGTTTACCCAACATAAAACTAAATATGCCAGAATAGCCGTATTAGTGCAATTTCTGCTGCCAGAGCCAATCTACAGCGACAAATACGCGACAATAGGAATTTAGCCGATATACATATGTCCTTGATTCAAAACAACTTATTTTTTACGTTCTTTCATTTGACTACGATTTATTTCGGGTCTATTTAGCGTACCCCTTGACGGACTTATTAATATGGGTATGACATAATGTATTTTAGCAATCCGTTTGTACGAGTGGTGCCGCCTACTCGTACAAAGACCTTTGCGTAATATTCCATAATAATATCGGTGCCTGGCGTGAAGAACTTGATAACTCGAATTACACGATTTTTTTTTTATCGTCGCAATGGCTTTCTAAAATATTCTTTTAGTAGGTAAAAAATTGACAACTCGATATCTACGTAACTTTTAGAGATATTGCCAGTGGTAGTATATGAATATGTCCACATTTTGCGTATTTTATTTAACTAATCGAGATATTTACGCGATGGGTTACAAAAATAATTACAATATTGTAACATATCCTCTTATCAACTTATATACAAAAACCACTCTAGCTTACCAAAATTGACAAAACGAGATATCAAAATGATGACTAACACACTATTACGTTAACAAGTGAATATATCCTTTTATCTACTTATGCTCAACTGCTGTTAACTTGATATGTCAACTTATACTTTTACATTTTGGTGAATATGGTAAATCAAAGTTGACATAAGTAGATATTAAGTTATTGCCAGCGGGTAGCTTATTCATACACAACGTAAATAATTTTGTAAGTCGTCACTAGAGGTTCAACATACGCAAACCACAAGACTTATGTCCTAAATTCACATTTTTCTTAACGTATATTTCGACTTATTAAGTTACTCACGCTTTGTACAGAATATGGTATATCTTGTTATCTTAGTAGTATTCGCATTTATAGAATGGGCCATGTCAAAATTATTTTAACATCTCGAATTGTCAACATATTCATGGAACAATGGAATAGTTTCATCTTAGTTATTTCTGGATATCATGTTATTTCTAAGTTAAGTCGGCCAACTAAAATTTGATATGTATACATGTCCAATTTTATGTTCAATGAAATAAAATATACATATCAAATTGACAAGTTACTGCCGTCGCGTGTGAGCATGCGTCTCTCTCTTACATACGTAGTAAAAACTCGTTTATCTCACAACTCCGAAAATCCGTTCATCTGTCAAAGTTTCGCGCATTTAGAAACCAAAATAATTGTATATTTTTGAGTGTTAGGAGATTAAAGTGTTTGTTGGTTGTATTAGTTATAAAGTGGTTGTATTGAAAGAAATAAAGTGAGCACTGAGGAAAAGGTGAGTTACGTTCATTAAAGTATTATATTCTAAAATAATCTAACAGAATAGGCATAGCCATTCAGCGGGGGAATGTAGCCAGCCTTATGGGCACCCTTCCGCAAGGGACAGGCTTAGGGGACTTAGGTTAGTTTATTTTTCTTTTTTTTATTTAGTTTATTATGTAATCTTTTTATAAAACACTTAGTGTAAATAAAAAAACTACTATAGGTATGTATTAACTCAAAGAAACCATGTGTTTTAAATTTCGCGCCATTTGAACCGAGCTATTTTCACGTACCATAAATTAGTCAAATAAAGTGACTTTTAAGGGCGAGTTATATAATATTGTTGTTGGCTATTTGGGGTTTATTTTCGATTGGTATATTACATATAAAACATATGTAAATACATACTTAATTATATTTTTCATGACCGATAAACACGTTTAAGATTTATATAAAAAAGGGTTTACGGCCATGTGGATCCTCTTGAGTAGCAGGTGTCGATAGGCTACGGTAAAGTACTGCTTCCCATCAGGTTCGAGTAAAAGAAGCAAAAAAGTGGCCGAAAAATAGTTAAATTTGATCCTTTTTTTGGCCATAGGTAAAAAGCGGTCGACGACTGGCAACCATGAAACCTGTTAACTAGTAACCTATTCAGGGCCGTGCGCCTAATACTCACTAGTATTACTATATAAATTTTAGTAAATTATTCAATTGTTTTTATTTTAAATAGCATTCAATCCTATGTCCTCAAGGTTGCAACCCTTTTTTATACCATAAATTAGGAGGATATTTTGTGCTCAGCAAGCCGAAATATGAACCAGATGCAGATGGCCGGTTACCAGTGTGTTTGTTAGTTTATCTTTTTTTTGTAAATTACGAACAAAAGGTCCACATACATGACATTTTAGGAAACTAGAGTATCATATTTATAACGAGACACAATATTAAGATTAAATTTAGTCTACAAGTCGGGTTAACGGCCGAAAACTTATCCTCGTACCCTGTACTCTATTCAGGCTTCCTCTATTTGTCCATTAAAATCTAAAGATTAACGAACTATGGTCCCAATCCTTACCTCGATGTGGATAATCCAGATATGAAAGGAAACATGTCTACGAATATGAAAATGAAGGATAGCCATTAATTCCACAAGTTTGATGTAAACATGCTACATATTTTTTTCTAGTTTTATATGTGAACAGAAGTCGTTTTTATTTATTTTTACCTAAATAAGTACTACAAAAAGAGTTACGTTTCCGAAATATGAAAATCTCCTAAAAAACATTTAAATTTAAATTTACAGGATTTTTTATCAAAAAAATTTAAGTGTCATTATTATATTGATACCCTATTCTATGGTGAATAAGTTGATAAGTCATGGGTGAACATGTTGATAAGTCAAATATTATGAATAATAAGATAACAACAAATATATGCATAACCATATTGGAAAAACCACATAAAATGACCCTTAAATCAATTTAAATATTTCAATTCCAGTGAAAAACTGATTTTTAGGAATTAAATGAAACAATGTTTTCACTGGTTTGAGCACTAATGTATGGGGAATAAGTTGATAAGTCTCTGGGGAATATGTTGATATGTCTAATATCTTACAAAGTAAGCAGATTTAAGGAAAATACGTACAATAAAATGAAAGATCGCGTAAATTTATCCATAAATCAAGCTAAAAAGACGAGTTAAAGATGAAAACGGATTTTGGAGAAAATGTCAAACTTTAAAATCGCTGCCCTGTAAAATTGCCATTTTAGAGTTATCAAGTTCTTCACGCCATGCACCGATATATTAGCTGGGATATTGCTACGTCCGAAAATTAGCAAAGAGCGAGAGAAGAGACCTGCATCTGCAACATTCAAATCTGTCCCTACTACGACTATGCTTACCTACTCGTATATCATGTTCATGCATAGTTTTCCAAACGAGTAAACAGACGCCGGCGAAGTAGGTACTCAGTAATTATCACTTAATATGCTGTTGTACTTAAATAATCTTTCAAACATATTCGTTTTCTGTTCCAACATTTTTTTATAATCAATGCATCGAAGTAATTAGGAAGAATAAATAGAATTATCTTAAGAATGTTTCACATGACATTGCCTACATATTCTATGAATTTGATTTGACTGAAGGTAGTTTAAAACGCGTTTGGAGTATGGCAGAACAATGTATACCATTTTATAAAAGAAACACAACTCCTTTCTCTGATACCTAACGACAACATGATTTAATAAAACAGTCAAGAAAGGCCATGCTTAGTGTAGAGTCCCGTAGTTTACGATCCATCCGTAACTCAAAAATCGACCAAGTTCAAAATAATTTTCCTCGACATTCGCTTCTTTTTCATACATTCGCTTCTTTTTGATATTTTTAGACTTGCGGTTCAAAACGAAGGGACACATTTTTTTACCTCCAGAATAATTCGACCCGGGTATGTCCTTAAACTACGTCCAACAATGAGAGGTAGGGCACAGCGAAGTACCATCACGCTTGAATCTGGAGAAGCCCAACTGGGGAAGTACCTCCTCCTTACAGAAGACCACAGCCATAATAGCACTGCTACCTTTCAGGTATGTAGTGTTGTGTTCCTGATGGTGAATAAGGTTCCCCCGGCTCCAACCCACTTATAGGTCGGCAACGCGCTTGTGACTCCCTTGGTGTTGCGAGTGCCCATGGGCTACGGTAATTGCTTACCATCAGGCAATCCGTCTGCTCGTTTGCCACCGAAAAAAATATTACTTACCTCCCGACTTTACATGTAGACCCTAATTTTTTTCCCATACTTAATTGCACCACTTTGCCTGCATGAGTGATTTGTATATTCATACCAAATTACAGCTTTCTAGGACTAACGGTCACTTAGCATAGCCGGGGACAAACAGACTGACAGACGGATAGACATGACGAAACTATTAGGATTCAGGAGGTTGACTACGGAATCCAAAAAAGTAGGAAGTATGGTACAAAATAAAATAAAAGTCAATTAGAACAAAAATACCCGTGTTACTGTTTGATGTCGGGCTATTAGTAACAAGGGTAACTAATGCCTTACACATAAATCTCCCCTATTTTCCCACCCTTAGGGTAAGATTGTTTTCCCAAATTTATATTGTACCTTTGAGGTTTCGTCCGACATACCTCAAGACAAAAGTCTTCAATCAATGTGTGTTACCAGTGATGACTAACGGCTCCGAAACGTGGTCTTCCACTATCGGCCTCATCTCAACGAGCTATGGAGAGGGCTATTCTCGGAGTTTCTCTACGTGATCGAATCAAATATGAGGGGATCCGTAGGCGAACTAAAGTCACCGATATAGCCCACCAGGTTAGCAAGCAAAAGTGGCAATTCCTGCCCATTGTACGCAGAGAAGATGGCCGATGGGGTCGAAAAGTGCTCAACTGGAGACCACGGACTAGTAAGCGCAGCGTCGGACGTCCACCCACAAGATGGACAGACGACCTCATTAGGGTCGCCGGAAGACGCTGGATGCAGGTCTCTTCCAAACGGTACATGTGGAGGTCCTAGGGGGAGACCTATGTTAAGCAGTGGACGTATTATGGCTGAGATGCTGAACTCTAAGGTATACCCTATCTAATAAAATCTGAATCAAGACTACTGTAAAAAATTATGCGTGGTTATAAATTACAATCAGTGAGTGAACAGTCAATCATTACCTATTTTCATACCCTTAGGATTGGATTTTATTCGAAGTTTATATGGGACCAATAAAAAATAATTATCGAAGTCTCACTACACTGTAAAAAGTTATCCATGGTATTATATAAGTAATAAATAGTAGATTGTTAAACAAAATGCTGAAACGCGAGTCAGAAAAGTTGTGTATTTTAAGATATCTTTCTTTTGAAACTTACGCTAGGAGGCCTACCATGACAACTTGAGCTTTTTTTCTAATTCCATCAGGCGTTGGGTCCATTTTAGAATAGCTTGTGTAACCCATAATTGTTAGTTTCAAAACATAATTTTATTATTTTTTGTTTACTTTACAAGTGTTTTCAATAGTTGCGCGGAATCCGACCACATTTTTTCTTGAAGTATAACCGTCATAACCATAACGCACATAATCTTTTATTTACGTTTTCGGCTTAATGGGTGTCTAAAACACCTTTTTAGTTTTTATAAAAAAACGCGACGTAGTCGACTTAATCAAAAGCGAAGTAATCGAATTGGTAATAAAAATGTCCTATTCAATGTTATAATGACTACATAGCTAATATTTTCAATAAAAGTATTCAAGTCACATTTGGCTGTATAAGTTACTACCGTTGCTTACCTGCACATATTAAAGTTAAAAAATATATATGGATTATTTCTTCTTGTTACTGTAATATAGAACCAAGACATTTAATAGTAGTTTATGTATCTGTGCATAATGAAGGGCATTACAACAAGAGTGTGGGTTTATGAAACGAGCCGAAGGCGAGTTTCATAATAATATCACACGATTGTTGTAATGCCTAATTATGTATAGTTACATACACTACTTTATCTACACACATATCATTAAGTATTTTAAGATGGGTTCAGAAACCGTAGGGAAATGACTTATTACTAGGGTTACTTGTAAACATTAAAAAGTCAACGAACAAAACAAATGACAGCTTGGAACGGCGGTGTTGCGTATTTCGTATCTCAGTCGATTTTTTTTTAAACCATAGACAAGCGAATGAACTCCCTATTCTACTGTCACTCGAGTTCAAATGTCGTTCGATTTATATTAAAAAAACATAACGAATTGGCGTTTCGTATCAATGGCTGTTTTAATATCTATAGATACTAGATTAGACACCCCACTTGAATTTGACAGCTGTTCCAAATTTAAATTCATAACCTACTGACTTTCTGATGGTTGGTAATGCTGGTCATTGCCTACGGTTTCTGGACGCATTATAGAGCACTTATGACATGTACGTAGATAATTTTTTTTACCGTATACCTAATCTAAATATTTGAAGTAATGACATGATAATAGCTACAATAAATTCCAATAATTTAGGATGGAAACGTATCACTTTCTTAGATAAACAATGACCCACTTTCCGCACATGAGAAGTATATACCTTATATATACATAAGTACGCGTCGAGTTGAGAACCTCCTCCGTTTTTATTCGTCGGTTAAGAAACTAACCTATGCAGAAGCCAGTTCTCCTTTACAAAGTAACAGTTTACAAAAGAAGTCATATTAATATCTAGATTGAACTAAAAGAACTTGCCGTCAATTTATTCAAGGGTCTAACTGCTATAGATACGTTGTACTTCGAGATTGGTTGCATGATTTGAGCGATTTTTATTTACCTTTATAAGGCTTTCCTTAGAATTTAATATCCTTGACCGAAGCGCCTAAAGTTACGAAAGGCCTACGTTTATTATTTATATAATTATTTTAATAGTTCTAAGTAGGTATCAATCATGGAAGTTAGGCCTCATGTATTACATTCATACATATTTTATGAACTAACCTTTTAATTTACGGACCTAAACAAATCTGTACATTGATTTATTAATGAATCCACCACATGGTGCCATTGACAGCTGTTGCATATTACTACCCGTATGAAATAAGAAATTGAGTTTCACAATCTCTCTGACCTTAACGCTGTGTAGTGTAGGTATCTACAAATAACCAAATATTAATATACTGAAAATAATTACAATGCAGGATTACAACTTTAACCTGTTTTCTATTATTACTACACTTATTTTTAGTGTATATCTAGACAGGTCTACAATAAAAATACAGGTCTACCAGACGGTAATATAAAGGTAGAGAAAGTTCGAGCTTAAAATCAATTGACTTCTATTTTTATATTTCAGCCGGCGGCTCACGTTACCTTCAAGTGTCTTGTAAATTTGTATGAAAGTAGGTACCTTAATTATTGCTATAATATTTTTTAATAATAGAACAGTAAGAATTCAGTATTCTAAGAAAGGAACTTGTTTCAGCTTGGTCATGTCCGTCTACTCGCATATACGCAAACAAGTTAGTTACACGGCATACCGTAATTCGGGGTGAGTAGGTTTCGCGGGGGGAGTTGGCTTGCGAATCCAGAATTTCTTTTTTGAGTAGTTACTTTAATTTTTGGCCTTATGTTGCTCTCAAAGTAATTTGATTATATTTTTAGACATATTTTTTCTTCTTTTCGCAACACTAAGCTACCAAATCATACAATTTTGAAACACAAATTCACTCTCAAAGTTGATGCTCGATATCGGCGGATTTTTAGTTGATTTTAACTTTGACTATAAGTGATGTTTACTATTAAAGTAAGTATATAAACGATATTCGAATGGTATATGAACACATATAGGTACCATTCGAATATCGTTTATATACTTACATGGCTTATTGGAAACAGAAAAACATATGTTATATTTTCTTTATTTATAATGGTTTTAACATAGAAAACAATCCAACCGCATTTGATGATTTTTATGGGGTGAGTAGGTTTGTACTGGGGGGCGAGTTGGCTCGACAACGGGGACAGTTGGCTCACGAATGGGAAGAATTGGTGTTACGAACATAAATTTGCTACATTAATAAAAAAAATCTCTTGACAAGTCGAGCTATTGTCTTAATCCAAAAGTGGCAACCCTAGCAATTTTTCCAACTCACCCCTTTGATAAACCATCTCACCCCAACTACGGGGTGAGCTGGTTTTGCCCACTATTGTGCATTTTTCGTAGAAACTATGCAATGTAGCAACAAACTATCATTGACAAAATAAAATTCATACCTCCGGAACACTTTTTTTGTATATATATCAATGTGCCACATATAAAAATAAACTTTTATCTAGGTTTGAACTTCGATTTCGCGCCAACTCACCCCGAATTACGGTACAAGACAAAAATATTTAAAATGTATCTGGAGTAAGATTTGTCGATTGCCCCGGAACCTCCAAAACACAGCAGTCCAACAGCGGCAGCATGCACACGATTGCACTTAAATAGTTGTGGTACTGCAGCTGCACCCTCAAGAACGCCCTAATTGGACTACTCGATAATGTACTCGGTTCAAAAGGCCAATCAGAGTCTTACGGGGCGTCTGTATGCCTTGCTTTTTCTTTCCCCTAGTGTGAATAGAGAGACTTTTACTTATCGGAAGACTGCACGCACATGAGCAAAAGAACTCTGCTAAACGAGGACTTCCGAATAGATGATGCCCACATGCGCGGGGGATGCACGGGCGATACAATAGCCATATAACTCTTTTTCCTGTGTCAGCAACATGCGAGCTGATAGAATCGGCGTTTATGGCTCTTGTTTAATGTCACCGAGTATTTTGCAAATTGGTCGAATTCGTTGAGTTCCTCGAAAATATTGAACTTGGGCCGCTTCGAACTTCAAAATAACTTGTACTAACTTGCCCGAATTAACAAACAGCGAATATCAATATTCTCAGGATCATGAGACGCCGAAGACGACGGCGACGATGGCGACATGTGGCAACTGGCACCACAACTCCGCAATCTGGAGTTTGTTTTCCTTCAAGATTTTGTCAAGATAATTCTTTTCGGCTTCATGCTCTTTCCGACCAGTGAGGTGATTTTAGTATTATGTTAACTGTAGGTTTTCGTGTGCCTCCACTCAGTATGGAGATAATACGGACTACATATGAAGAAATAAGCAGAGCAACGAAAACGAGCTGAAAATAATGCGTCCTAAGAAATCACCTAATAGTAACACAACTGTATAGAATCGTCATCGCCATAAGTATCCGGGGTCTATTTATTACATTAACATAGGGTGAGGTTACTAATATAATCGAAATCATAAACATAAATGTTAACGTTTTCGTTCAATTAAGGTTAAGTTAAACATTACATTAAACTTACTAGTGCTAATACCAATAGTTATCACCTTTAGTGCTTATAATTTAAGTTAAAAGATTCTCGTAACATACACTTATATCACCCAGACGTTTACAAGTAAGTAAGTATATTAGCAACAGGCGCCATTTTGTCAAGATTCCCAAACTCATCAAGAATGCCAAGAGGGTTTCATTTGACAACTATTTTTATGTTGGTTTAGGTAAGTTTGAGGATCCTTGTATACACAATAGTTACCTACCAAGTTTGTATCCTTTTGCTTGTATTTCTTGTGCCTTAAAAGGATAGCCGGTGAACTCTATACATGTAGGCGCTATAAATTGGTTGTGATTTATTAAGGTGAATGTTCTGTATTATTTTACAATACTGTCTTATGAGGATAGTTTCATTAGATGCAATCGTGAACTCTGTAATGAAATTGTACATGTACTGCATGAATTTCTAGTAATGATTGACTAGTCATATTTATTTAAAAACTCTGGGGATTTTGCAACAGTTATAAATATTATTTGTGTTTTGGTATATATACCACTGACATATGAGCTTTTGTAAAGTTGTACAATTATTTTGTTCCAAGTTCACGGTTAAAGATATTTACTCTCTCAGAATTACAACTTCACTCACATCAGAACAACACGAATAATTTAAAAACAAAAAACAATCTTAAATCTTAGACAACACATGACACTTAATGATAGCAACAAAACCACTTTTGTTAGTTTGCTTTACTAATTAATACTTAATCTGGCACCTGGTGAATGCTATTCATTGATGATGATGACAAGTCTGATAAGTCAAATAAAGGCTATGCCAGGATAAGCCATATACCTAATAAGTCTGTGAGCAGCGAGTTTGGGATAGTACTTTTTAAGGGGTGCTAATTTGTTAATATTGACCAAACATTAACTATGTCTTTTTACGAAGTATAATATTTATGTTTTATTTTTCTAATTTAATTCTTTTACATACTCTATACGAAAAACCACAAAATTTTGAACAAAACCCGAAGACCATTTTGTCCTTGTCACCTACGGTATAAATTATACACGCTATTGCTATGAAATTATTATGTAAGTTCATACGAATATGTTAGAATCAAATCTATGCCAAGTATACTTCACCATGACAAGTTACAGAATAATAAATATTAAATCGCTTAAAATTATCATATAAGATACAAACGTAAGATTCAATAAATCCATAAGCTTAAATCGTTCATGGTATTTAGTCGACGAAATACTCAGTCAGGTAAACCATATTGAACGGAGAAATTCGTTTTACTTAATTGTGCCTGTGGGTTTTTATTTTGGATTAAGTCGATATGATATATTTTTTTAACTTCTACATAATGCACGAGTTTTAATGGCTAACGAGGCTTAAATTGAAACACTTTTTTATTACATATGTCCTTAGTATTCTTAGATTAATGGTAGAAATGTCTTTGTTATATTTAAATAAACAGAAACGACTGACTGCCAGCCCATAATGTTTAGAAATAAAGGAAAAAAAAACACGACGGGAATGTATCTGGGAGTCGCGACTTGAAGTCTCGCCCGAAGCAGTGATTTTTTTCTATATTTATTTTGTCATGTTACCAGCTTCTTGCTGGTACTCGGCGGCTATTTTCAAAGTAGAAAACATGTTAGTAAGTTCTTTTAGAACAAATAATTTACCTACACGAAATACCTTTGATATGTTTTGTCACCCGAACTGTGTCTCTAAATTAAATGCTAGGCCGTTTAGTCATATTCTCTAGTTATATACTCTACTCGACATTCATAGTTATTTGTGCAACAAGAAACCATAGTTCATATTTGTTTCGAGTGCTAATTTTGAGTCCCGAGTAAATTAAAGATTCTAATTTTAGAATCGTAATAATAGTAAGGGACTTAAAGGCAGTAGATTGAAATAACTTTGATCTCACGTTGCTCATATAACTTTTCACTTCAGCAGTGAGAACAAATAAAGTACGTACCTACAGCTCATCATTTCCTACTGTTTGTCTTTGCTCCTCTAGAGTTAAAGCTGCTTCTTTGTCGCTAGATTCACTTATCTTTTGGACCTAAAATATTTTATACAACACAACACGACAGTTCAATAAAATATTAAAAAAAAAGAAAAAAAATATATTATTTTATGCGTGATAATATTATATTTTTCCAGTTATTTTAGTTTTAATTTGACATAAGGTACGTTCATTATTTTATTTATGGGGTACTACCTACTCTGGAAAAGTATAGTATAGTACTCCACCACGAACGTACTTCGGGCCGTTACTATATTATGAATCTGTAACCCCTAACTGTAAACCCCTGCAGTTTGAAGCGCTACCGAGAAGATAAATATTCGTAAATTTCGAACACCTCGACAGACACAATCATTGGAAATTTAAGGATATTGATTTTCGTGGTAGCGCTCCTGATATGTAAATTTCAGTAAACCACCAATTGACGTTTAAAATACATCTTTCTCTTTCCGATTACTAATAACATGAAATGGACACCGCGTATAGAGTTAAGTATTACGATTTTGTATGAGACCCCGTGGGTAAAATTATTATACATAATAATAATTTTACCCACATTTGTCCGTAATTGCTAAGCATACATTCAAGAAAGCAGGAGTCAGATTAAAAAGGCTTCTTTTGGCAGTAAATAAACACACCTGTGTTTTGGAGGCGTTAAACCTAACCAAGATGGCATCGCCCCACAAATCAACAGCCTTCAAGGTCAGGTTAGTACGATCAACCAAAGCTTCCCTAAAGGACTTGGTCTCTCCACTGGTAGTTTGGGCCTCAGAAATTGAATTAATTCCGTGAACAACTATTTTTTTTTAAATCATTGACTTGAAAGTATTTTTATGGTTAATAATTTACTAACTTATCTAAAGGGTACGAGTATTTAATCTGATCTAAGTACAATTTGCGCTACAATCTTTATTTGCTGTATGCAAATATTTATATTAGAATCCTTGCTTTTGTTGGCATAATTAACCGCTGCTTCAAATATGGAAATGCCATGGATTGAAATCAAAATTTGGATACTCTAGCTGTACAGTAATTAAAACAATTAATATGCAACCGACGTTCAATTCATTTAATTAGCGCAGTCAGCAAAAAAATGTGAGAGACCAAACTAGAATATCGACGAAGCGCTCAATGAATTCGCTCTCCAGACGTTACTTTTTTCTTAGGGCTGATTTAAGTTTTGTTTTTTATTTATTTTTTACTGTGCAGTATATTCTACTAATACGCTGATTTTGATATTAAGTTGACCCGCAATGTACGTACCTAGCTTGAAAAAGTTTTCGGTTACAATACTACTTTATAATATACATGTTTGTTGTGGCAAACAATAAAAAGAGTAGGCTACAAACGCCCTATGTTGACCACGAAACCGTATACATAACGCAATCGTTCCCTTTGTGCTGTTGCGAAAATAAACAGGCATAAAAGTGTAGTTATATTGTATTTAATCTTATAAGTTGATATTCACATTTTAGCGGCAGTCCACCAGTCCAGTTTATTGCTAGACTTTAAAATGCAGTATCTGTACAAATCTTATTTTTTTGGAGCAGGTTATTTTAGTGTAATGATTATTTGGCGAAAAATATTCAAAAAAGAGTATTCAACGCAGGGCAGCTTGTGACGAGTTGTTGGAGAGTAGCGACTACACGTACCTGAGTGGCCCTGGGGTGCCCTGTCAGACAGGTGCTAGATGGGGCGGATCTGCCTCTGCCTTGCCTTAACCAGCCGTCCAGAGTGGGGTCGCTAGAGCTGCGTTCTCGAAGGTAGACGTGGAAATCTAAGTGGCGAGTTGGCTTATGTTTATAGTCCAGTGACACCTCTCTACCCTTAGCCCTATGCACCGGTGTTGCCCTTGAGCCAACTTTCATGTCGCTTTTTGTGGGGGCCCATCTCGCATGTCGCCTCCCAAATGTCCGGAAAACCATTGTTCCGTGTACGGGAAAGACATATAATAATATTGTAAACTTTACTCAAACTTATTAAATAATAAACCTATTACAAACAAAAATAAAAATATTAGTAGGACTTAATAGAATCAGATCAAATTCTTACATACAAATTTTACTAACCAACAATATGAGAATCTTACACGTGATTTTACTAACCGCCGGCTGCTATTTTTATGGCACCCGTGTCACTAAATCGATCAATCACAGCTTGCTCTGGGGCCGTAGCCAATATGACAATTGTTTATGATGAAAAATGCCAACCGAAAGATAGATAATGTATGGGACAGATCGATTGAAAGTCACGTCATCTGTTCCATACAATATTTTCATTTCAAGTAAAAAAAATCCGTCTTAAAATTATTTTTTTTTAAACGGGAGTAATAGAGGAACACCGTGCAGCAATAACTAGGCGTATATATTATGAGGATTAAAAAATGTGCACTTATTGTGAATACCAAACAATACAGTTTTTAGTTCCATACAAACCTGTAGATATATGTATGTATAAGCAAAAGATTAAAGATTTATTTTTTATTTTTATTTTATTTTATCTTCATTGGTTCACCAAAAACTGTTTACACAAGCAATAAACAAGGTTTTATAGTGGCTGTGGTATACCAAAGCTTAAAAAAAAGTTTTTTATGATTTTACGCAAGTTTTCCTCTAAGTATCTTTACTATGTATCAGGCGCTGCTTTGGCCGCAGCCACTGTAAGACGTTGCTTCATACCAAATTTCACGATTCTGAGTACAAGGGAAGTACCCTCTAGGTTTTGATTAAGTTGCGAGTGTCGAAAATTTGAGGCATAAATTCCTGTATCTTTTGGTTGCATTTGCTTTGAAGTTTGATTATTTTACAGTTCTAAGGGACAGTAAACTTGAGTATTTCATGTGAATTTAAGCTTGATTCCTGAGTAAAATTGTCTTGACAGACAGACGTTCCTGTAATTCCTTTTAAGGTACGAAAGACTGAAAACTATTACAAATCAGGTACAGCGAAGTTTTTGAAATCAGTTTATGGAAGTTTTCAGAAATAAAAAATCACCAACTAGCGTGACTTGTAGAAAACCTAACTACCTATGTCAGTTTTGTGACGATAATTAAGTATTCAATTGCTAAAAAAAAAGTAGATTGATGCTCGTTTCATAAATTTTAAGCAGTAATACAATGCAAAAAATAAAAAATTATAATTTCCTTACAGAGTTTACTTGGGTAATTATCGTCACAAGACTGACATAAATTAACGTTTTTCACAACATTTTATTTGGAGGCACTTTTTTCTGAAAACTAAGAGGTTTTTTATAACTTTTTTAGGAACATCTAACGCGACTTTAAGCACCAGTCGACACTCATAATGTTAATATGTCTTAGATGATTCCACTGCATTTTTTTAAAAAGCAAATTACAGATCATTATGCCACCTGGACCAGTAATTGTTATTTTCCCGACCGTAACGTCCACTTAACATAAACTAGTTTTTCCTCGCGACTTCGTCGGTCAACCACGCACGTCTTTAAAGTACGGTTGCGACGTAAAAAATATCTCATATCCTTCCTTGTAGCTCAAACTCTCTGCATACCAAATTTCATCCCAATCCAAATCAGCGGTTTAAGCGTGAAAATGTAGAAAACAGATAGATAGAGTTACTTTCGCATTTATAATATTAGTATGGATAAAATTAATAAACTAGTATGAATGACAGAAAATAATCTAAAATCTGTAGTCAGAAAACTTTAGACCAATTTAATTTAACTTTGTGAAAGATGGATCGAATAAACTAACTACTTTTAATTGCGAATTTGAACATTTAACTACAAAATGTTTTACTCCGATTAAATCAAAATTTAAAATTGTAACCCTTGAGAAACTAAATAAAGTGACATTGGCAGAGCATGAATTTCAACTCAAAGCAAGGTGATTTATTTTTAAAGCATTCATCTCTAATTTAGTAACTATTCCAATTGCAAATACTTAATGTTAATTAAATCATTTACCAAATACTTCAACAAAAATTTCACTAAGGCAGTTTGTTGGACCATGATTGTCAAGTTTATTGATGAGCTTGTATGAGCTGTGTATGACTATAAAATATAAAAACAATTAAGATCTCAAAGCTTGATAAAAACAAAGTCCGTTAATTAAATATTATAGTTTAAAAAGTTAACCGAAATAAATGAACTAAATTGAATTTTCAAACATATTTCTATTCAGATTAAAATTATAAATTTAAAACAAATCTTAAGACATCTACCTATCTAAAGTAGTTTTGATACTTTTCAAACTTAGTAAAGAGATATATGGCCCAAGTCCAATGATATGTATAAAAAATATTAAAATGTACCTTATTGTCTTAATATTAAGGTATAATTATATGTATACATGTTTTGGAACTTTGACCGTACACCACATAGGTATATCCGACTCTATGGCTCGTACAGCAAGCAGCAAGCTCGGTCCAGGTACGTGGCAAATCGCTATTCACTAAATTTCATCTCAACATTTTTCCGTTTGACAGACGCTGCATGAGTGCCTACAATATTAATATAATGCTTTTATGGATTCTGATACAAATTACTAATGCCTCGAATATCTGATTGTCCACCTGAGG
Organism: Grapholita molesta; assembly: GCA_022674325.2. NCBI lineage: Eukaryota > Metazoa > Arthropoda > Insecta > Lepidoptera > Tortricidae > Grapholita > Grapholita molesta. Next base: position 10,401,485 of record CP053124.2, on the reverse strand, counting down.
AACCATCATGAAACATTTCCCTGATTTCACGGATCTTGGTAAAGGTAACTGTAAACGGTATACGTCACCACGAACATTTTCCCATTTCCGGTACAACACTATTTTGTCCAGAACTAAACTATCTCAATGAGGCATTTTCATTCCACCGTGGCTTAGTGTCCGATGATCTCCATTCTCACCCAATCCAGAATGAGCTTGATGTCACTATTTTGTTATAGTGCTTCTTCAATCGTTTTTCCAAAACAATCTGGACTAATGGTGTCTGTACGAAGTAAGCTCACGTGAGCGAGTTCTTTTCCTTAATGCCTCACGCAACATTTGCACTCGTCATGCTGTAGCCTTCTGGATAAAGGACCTGCGTTTCCATTTGAACTTTGAACTTCGTTTTAGACCAGCCATATGAAATCTTGTAAGCACTCGTTACAGGTTTCGGGTATGATCATCAAAATCCCTTCCAATAATAATCACATCATCCAAGTAGAGAATCAGGCAGGCCTCTCCAATTAGTCCAGACAGCACTCCCATCCATCAATCTTTCGAAGGTGGCAGGTGCATTATTGCGTCTAAATGTTTCGTCACACTCTGACCCTGTTTTTGCCTGCTTTTATTGCTATTATTGTAGTTCCATTCTACATTATCATATCCATTATTATACAATGAAGAAAGATTCACATATTCAACCGGTAACCCTTCACATTTTGAACCAAAATCTGAAGGGTTATGGGTTTAATATTATTAAAGCAAATATAATTATAAACTATTCGTAGTTACTTGATTTAAAAGATCTCATATTATCTACATGAATGAAATGAATACATGCCTTTGAGAAGAATACTTTGATCCGAGATTAAAAGAGAAGGGCATTTGGTATAAGACGATCCAACCTCATCCTTTTATGACGCCGTGGATAGATTCTGCTCTAAGTAGAACAGATATTTTGTTGCTGAGGAAACTGCGTTCTGACAATCCCTTTATATAAATTTAGTTTTATGATAAAAATTGTTTTGTCATCAAATTGTGAGGAATGTAGGTAATATTATGGAAGATATGTTTCATGTGCGGAACGAAGCCGCCCGGGCAACGTAGACCAACGACATGGTAAAGATCGCGGGAATCCACTGCATGTGGATGACGCAAAACCGGCCACTGTGGGTCGCTTCGGGTGCTTATGTCCAGCAGTGGACGTTCTTAAGATGATATGATAATGATGAACACTACGACCTATCTTGACAATGTTTGTTTATTTTTATTTTTTTCTTAATCGACTACTTAATCGACTAAAGGAACACATTTCACATTCGTCCCTTTAAACTTAAAACGTAAAATCGTCTTGCGATACGATAAAATTTTAGAATTTAGACTTTTCCACCCTCTTTATATTCGACCTCTATTTTGGTTGCCGCTATAAAAACAATTACTAAAAACAAAATAATATAAAACTTTAAGAGGAGCTCCCATAAAACAAAGGTTTTGTTTCTCTTGTTATAGGTACATAGATTATAGGATACGTTTTTTTTTTAGTTTTGAGCGAAATTCAAAGCATTACTTTACTTCATCATTAAATATAAAGGCTATTAATATGCGCTAAACAGCGAAAACAGCTACAAATTATGCCACGAAACATTGCTTGGTTGGTGGCTACACGTAAACATAACAGTCATATCTTCTAACTTAAAATAGAAATTCAAAATTTATTTGAATTCGATTTGTACTAGAATGAAAGCAATTTTCGCTAAAATTTATCGTGATCGAAGGCAATTTATTACAGATGTTGACAATATCGATATCAAAAAGCAAATTATTTCTTGGTAAATGAACCTGGTATTATTAACGAGTCCCAAAGGCAAATAGAATACATAAGACGGAAGGATGTCGATATTTAATAACGTTATCGACATGTTCCTTAATTACGAATTGTTGGGTAGACATAAGTACGAGGATGGGTTTATCGCTTGATTATTGAACATGTAAAATTTTCAGAAGTTTTTTTACGAATAGAGATTCAAATAATCTTAGGTACCTATTTGAAATGAAAATATAATCATTTTCAGAAACAAAAATCAGTTAGGTTGATTTTTTGTCTAGATAATATTGTTTTTTAAATTGTGAATTCACTTCACTTTAAAGCATAGTTTCCCAAAGTGGTCCATATCGCCCCCCCAGTGGGCGCTGAAGAGTTCCAGGGGGACGATAGGGGCCTCGGTAGGAACTGGGGGGCATTATTGCTGCCTAAGGGAGCGCTCCCACATGTGAAAAAAAAACTTAATTGATTGGTAGAAATAAATTTGTAAATTTCTATAAAAAGAAATACCTAAATTTAAGGTTTATCTGTGCTACTTCTCTATCATTGAAATTCTCGTATCGCAATTTATTTTAGTTCATTCTCTAAATGATAGCAAAAATGTTTAGCGAACCTCTGCATACGTCGCTCCGATATGTACCTAATTAAAGCTGTTAATAAAATAAAAAGTAATTCTTTGAATGACAGATTATTCAGCCAATTGTGTGAGGCTTAGGCTGTTTTTAACAAAAAAAAACAGACATTAACAAATTAACAAAATCGCATTAAGCACATCCTTCGCACTGAAATATTTCTGAAAAAGGCACTATTTTGGTAATATATGATAAAAAAATTATACTAGTTGTTATTATAACTTAATAAAAAAAACATCCATAATAGTTTGGATAGGACTACGTAGGTACCTATCTCTCTCTGCGTTAGGTATATAAGTCGTATAGGGTTAAGACGTCTTTGTTATGAAGAATATATGTTTTTAATGAATTGACGAAATATGTACCTTATTTTAGCTATTATTTTGTGATGGTGGGCGCTGTATATCTTGCTGATACCTAAGTGGGCGCTAGCTCAAAAAAGTTTGGGAATCTATGCTTTAAAGTTTCGTTTTGCTTAAAATAAATAATTTAGCATGGTATGTGGGCTTGATATATATTTTTACCTGAAGAAGGGTTTACGATATCACTCTTAACGGTAAGTAATATAATTTCAGTAGAACCCTTAGGGTGAAAAAGCTTTTTTATGACATTATAACCGAAACAAGTGCGAGTTGACTCCCGCATCGCGGTTTGAATAGGACTCGCACATCACGCGTTCCATATTATTAGGCATCATTGAAGTTATTAAAATAAATATTAAGTTAGTTATGAGTATAATTTTATTCATTGCTGCTGTTTGTGGAAACCACAGCAATATTGTTTACGTCAATGTAGGTCCACACCTACTTACATTGACATAAGCGACCAGCTACAAACATAAGTTTTTTAAGATTACTAATCAACATCATTATTTATAGTTTTTGTTTATTAACGTATGTAGGAATTTTTCTATTTAGTATAGTATTCTAGTTTCGCTAATGATAATTTATTTAACTTTACTTTGAAACATATTGTTACTTTATTAGATTATACCATTTGAAACATATTGTTACTTTATTAGATATATTACCAACAAGTTTTATACGAAATATCATTTGATATTTACCAGTCGCTTTTCGGTGAAGAAAACGTCGTGAGAAAATCGGACTAATCCCAATAAGGCCCAGTTTATCATCAAGGTTGGAAGTCAAATTGCAGTCGCTTTCGTAAAACTAGCGCCTAGGTACGCTAAATCCTGGAATTAGTTGCCAATGCAAGCGGACTCCAGGTGCCCATAAGCCGTAGCAAAATGCCGGGAAATCTCCGTCACCAAGAAAGTTTCAGGACAAAAATTAACCTAGTGTGGCCATGGTCTTGTTTACTACGACTAATTCTTGTAAAATGTGTTACAAAAATAGTTGAGAACCGTTTAAGGGCGTATTCGGTATCATTTTCTAATTAGGAAAGAGCAGAATAAACATATTTTAACGCCAAAAAAAAAAAACATTTTCAATTCAGCCATGACAAACTAAAGAACAACAGTTTTTCAAGTCATAAATATATTTTTTTTCCGGATTTCTATAATTGGAACATAATACCGCTATTTTTGTAACTTGTATAATAAATACAAATTAACAAGCTGCTACATAGATTATAAACTTGTTATGAATAAATACTTGTGCCATAATATTTTGTTAGACTTAATAGATGGACAAAAAAAAGTATAAACTTTAGTTGTATAGCTATACAGGTGTACCATTTTAAAAGCCATAAATTACCATCCTACCTAGGAAATCGGTCATTAATAATGGCGTACAACGAAATTTCTAAAATCTCCCTACTTAAGGACGGTCTTTTGTTTTTGTTGGCAACATTACTTCTGTTTGTGTGTGCGTGACGCTGCACGTAGATTTTCTTTCTGCTTCATTTATGACCGATTAGCTGTGTGTGCTTTGTATATTTATCAAGGTTAATTTTCGTACGGCATGATCTACGGGCAGGGACGTAAAAAAATCTGATATTTGTTTCACTTAGATTTTTCTTTCGATGAACTTTTGATTTTTTTGATATGATTTTAATTTCGTTGAATCCTCACGTGTCTTAGTAAATATAAGGCAAAAATACAACTCACTCGGAGTTGGTAATTGCGAATGCAAAGAAAATATAGGACACAAATTAGAATGTAAATTTTGTGATAGTAGTACACAAATTCATTTGCCGATAAAAGTTTGAGCGCTGATGCTATCAATATCACTTTCGTAATAAATATCGACATTTCTCGACACCGCATATCATGGCGGGATTGGCGGGCTAGGCAGCTAGCTGACTGTGATTACGCGGCAACACGGCGCAATTAGATCATAATTTCTCTTCTAATATTCACATAATTTTGGCAATGAGTAAAAATATCGAAATTAAATTAGATAGATCATACCGGGTCCAACAAAAATATCGCTTACCATCCAGCGCAGCAATGCCGCGAGCATTTATGGGACTTTTCAACTGGGTGGGGGCCGATGTGGCATAGCTTAAGTTTTAGTTAGTTTTAGTTAGCTGTAAATTGTATTTATAATTTAATCTGCATAGTTTTAAGCTGACATGTAATTTTCGCAATTTATAATAATTTATTAGATGGGATTACAAATAAATATCTAAAAAATACAAAAGAAAAACAAATAAATATTTTGAATCGATCTTACTCATATTTACCTAATCCTACAGTAAGCTCAATAAGGCTTTTGATATAGTTACTAAAGGATGATTTAGACCAAAATAAATATATAATATTCTCAGGTAAAAAAATTGTTCAAAATTTTATTTTTCCGATTTTCATATTTGCAAGCCTTTGGATTTGTTTTATTTTTTATTGATAGTTTAATAAGAAACAAGCGGCTTTTTACATATGAGATATATTAAGTTCACATTTAAATTCAATAAATTAAGAAAATGAGGAAATCAAAAGACTGGCTCAATAAAGAGAAGATTGGAAATTACTCCACCGACAAGAGCATGGGCTCTTAAATAAATGATGATGATGATGAAGATTATATTTTCAATTATTACGTCTAAAATAAAAGAGTTTATTTTTGGGTTATAAAGAAAGGTAAGTACCCAAGCCAACTGTCCGGTTCCGATTTGATTTATTTTGATATACGTTTGAGAGTAGCCTAAAATAACAGACACCTATTTTTTTAGCTGCCCAATCTCAACTTTTGGGAGAAATTGTCGTCGGAAGCCAAAAAAATTACTTAATCTACTAACTGCTATAGATAGTCATCCGGGACACATGTGTCATTAATTCGTAAGAACAAACGTCTATTGTCATAATATTCATCCTCAAACTAAAAATAATCGGCCATGTTGGGTAGGGTTCCGTAGTTTTCGATCCGTAATTTAAAAACGGTTTTGCGATCAAGTTAATAAATTAATAAATGAACTCTTTAATTTTCCGCCCAATGTTCTTATTCTTTTCTTTTATAAAAACCATCTTTTATAAAACGGATTAGCGAAATCGGTTAAGTCGTTCACACGTGATGCCGTCGACCAAGGGAAATAGGGAGTCAGATAGATATGTCGTTGACTTAGTGCTTAGAAAACTCAAGGATTTCTTAAGCTTACCGTAAGTCAATTTGTCGTCAGGAATTTTGCGACGTCTCATGGAGCCTGGGGTCAGCTTGGCAAGTAATCTCAGGAATTTGCATAGGCACTAGTTTTAAGAAAGCGACTGCCTTCTGATCTTCCAACCCAGAGGGTAAACTAGGCCTTATTGGAATTATTTCTATTGCCTCACGATGTTTTCCTTCACCAAAAAGCGAATGTCAAATGACATTTCGTACATTAGATCCGAATAAAAAAATCATAACATATAATTATGTTTTTTTTATTCGAATTTTGATTTATATAATAAAAATAGGTTTACTTTTCCTGTAACATGGAATTATTATATTTATAACAGTTAAGAAAAACCTGAAAACCTGTTACTTTTAGAAAAGTAAGAATAGAATAAATCCCGTCAATAACAAAATCACATACAACAAATATAACGTTAATACATACTAGATCTGGAAGAAATAGGTGACTTGGGATTTTAGGGAACACCCAGCTGTCAATTTGACGGAATGAAAAATCAGAGTTTACCTAGAAACCAGAATTCTGATGAAAGCCGTCTTGACAGGCGGACAGCATATCAGACACATCACTTTTCAAGCCTCAAACATTGCTCATATGTGCCATTCAATTACATATTTTTACTTAATCTTATGTTATGATTAGCAATTGGCATGTTAATTTATTTCTTAAAATAACATGTGTCTACAGGTCGCCGTTATTAATATCGAGCAAAAAAGGAAAGATTTTTTTTGTTAATGTAACCCACATTTTAAAAAAAATGTTTTACTATAGGTACCTATGTTGTTATAGCGGATACGGAAATACCTACATCATGTGTGAAAATTTCAGCTGTCTAGTGATAGACAGACACACAGACAGACGGATAGTCGAGTCTTAGTAATAGCATCCCGGTTTTACCCTTTTGGAACCCTAAAAATAACTGAAAAATTATCAAAAACCGAACTTGTGATTTAATAGAAGAAACGAAAACCATTTCATCCAAGTAAAACCATTTACACGTGAAGGTCAAATTTAAAATCTGTGTAATGAATGAGACAATTACGCACACAGTAAACCACTGTGCTTAAGCCTACACAGATAAAAAAGATGTATTGAACTAAGTAGATTATGAATACGTATACCTATAGGAGTCGATTGGGAAAACCGACGCGACGAGAAGAACGTAAGGAATCGTACCTTGTAAGTACATACTTAACCGGAATAATCCATCTTTGGGAAACCTATTGCTGTATATCTTTATTAGTAGGTAAGAGCTCGACATACGCAAATATATATTCTTTCATATGTATAGGTACATATTTGTTATTTTGTCAAAAATAACATCTTATGCACATCGTGCAATCCATATAATATAATAACTTAAACAGTTACGTCGTATAAGTAACTGTATATTCAGTATTAAAGATATCTTATAATTTATATAAGAATAACAAACAAAATAAAATAGTATTTCATCGCACGAATCTACATAGTTTTGCAGTTATTTTTAAAAGATGTAGAGATTATTTATTTTTTATTAACGAAAAAAAAAGAGGAGGTCCTGTATATTTTTTATCTATGATCACGCATAATTTTTTACACAATAATCCGATTTTCTATCTTGTGTATTTTCTGTTAAAACATGTTTTGTCTCTCCCGTACACTTTAACAACATGTTCGTTTTCCTTAAAGCAAATAAACTATTTATCTTTATTAACTTGACGGATTGTTAACTTTGGATGGATCTTTATTTTAATTAATGACTGAAACTTAAAAGTAAAGAAAAAACACTGCAATTCGTGTTATTTGATAACTTAAAATAAAACCAATTCACATTATACTAGTGAAGGACTTCGGAATGTGATAAAAAATATAACATTATTTTTTATTACAAAAGGTTAGGAATGTTTACCATAAACTAAATTTGCCATAAATTCCCTGTAAAATGATTTATATCGCAGGTTTACGTTATTATTAATGGGTTCATTTACCGTTTGAATTCTACTAATATTTTTATTATTTGTAGGTCAGGCTAAGGGTAGATCGAAAGTTATTAGCACTGTGCGATATAAATTTAATCTAGATACTTTATAGGTATATGTCGAAGATATTGTTTAGAAATTATTCATAAAAGGATTAGTTAGGCATTTAGGTAATTATTTTGAGCCTAAGAGTTTACTAATTGTCTACATTAACCGGAATCAATATCCAAAAGTAACAATCCAATTTAAATATAAAAATACTCGTCACCGTTAGGCGATTGCATCAGACGTGCACATCACTTAATAAGACAGGTAGCCTGCACTTATCAGAATACCATATGTATATCAGAAATAAGTGTACTCGACCTCATATTATATGCTGTAAAGACAGAAGTATGTACTCAAACGAATGTTTAACGATAAAGAAACAAAACGAAATAATGGATTCCACCTTTATCATTTCACTTATCTAAAATTGGTGGCCACGACCAAAACCCACGCTCTTTTCACCACTTCACACGCACTCTACGCTTTTCTTGTAAAAAAGGTACTGGACCTCAATATTTAATAGCCAATGCCCTAGGCCTTCAACCTCTGTGTATTAAGTGGGGCTTTTTTATGTCCTGCCGCTTCATGCCTAATTTCAGCTTTCTACATTTCTAGGTTTCCTAATCGTCAAAACAACATCTAACACAAAAGTTAGGTTTATGAAACTTCATACATATACCGTACCATAAATTGTTCTGGGAATAGCCTAATTGGTTTGAAAAAGGCAGTTTATTTTCCTTAAAAGAAATTAGAATCTTAAGAATACTACTTTAGATACTATACCCAGACTAAAATAAGCCGCTAACTATTCACGTTAAAATATATCATTATTAATAACCTTATTTAAACAAGTAAGTCTGTATATCATGTGTCTACTTCGCCGTCTACACAAGTACCTACATTATTTCGATAAGTAACGTTAAATTGCCTTCTTTTGTTCTTCACTCGAGTGCCGATTATTTGGAATGCTTTTAGCCTTCGACAAAATAAAAAAATAAATATTATACATTAAGTATAAGTAGATACTACGTATATTTTTATATCCACCCTTAATGTAGTTGTATACAAATAAGTATTTAAAGTACATGTAATTAAAGTACATGATGTGCTTTAAATTTGTAATTACATTGATTAAATAAGATATTGTTGAAAGAAAACAACAATTCGTCGAAAGTATTATCGTCATCATCTGATCAGTCCTGATTTTACATTTTAAGAAAATCAACTAAATATTAACAAAACAATATTCATAAAATATAAACATAATAAGTGAAACGAACAGAACAAATCATTTATAGAAATCATATTATGTGAACATCTTTACATAAACAATTCAGTCATCTTTAAAATGATAACACACGTATGAATATCATAATTTTCTGGCTAACGTTCCACATCTGAACCATATAATCTAAAAGATAACCATCCAAATGGCGCAAACACTATTACCGTGCCTCCGCTCGGCTTCTGCCTCGGTTTTGGAATATCTAATAATGTGCCTACGTTAAAATATTATTATTTGTAAACCATAATTATATTACATTAAAATGATCATTATTGTGATTCATTTCATGTTTGCAGTTTACCCATACCAAGTAGTTAAAAACGTTAGACGAAAGTAAGTAAGTAGGTAACATTAAAAATACTAAAATATAAAAATACATCTAAAACATATTGACAAAAAAAAAAAAAAAAAAAAAAAAAAAAAAGACGTGTGTCAACTGAATGTCAGTGAAAATCCTGTTGTAAAATATCCAATTTTTCCCTATTCCACAGCTATAATATATCAAAAAGTACTTTAGAAACCAGCAACGTGTTTTTTCTCGCCTGAATTACATAAAATTTCATACAACAATATTGTTAATAGTCTCAATATCACTCTAAAAGTAACCGAATAAATCTTCAGTTTTATCTGTCAAGTCACATATGTCAAAGAGACTAAGACTAAACGCATTTTATTGGTTTTCAATTAACATAAAAGCCGAACAAAGGACCCTTTCTTTGAACGCCTCCTCCTGCGGTCCAAATGTAACGGTGGCAAAAATTCCTGGATTCTAGAACGCGACGCGACGGCGCACTTGCAACGACTTAAGAAGCCCTGACATTTGCCTTTCTTCCTGTCAGTAATTTATTTACATTGTGTTGAATGTGTTGTAGTTTAAATTTGTGTTGTTTTTATTTTCTTTTATAAAATATGTTTTACAAGTAAGTTAACTATAGGTAAGTAAGTGTGGATGCAACCTTCAACACAGCCTGGTGGCAGCACATCGACCAATTTAACATGCAGCCTATGTAACAAAACTTTTGAAACTACACGAGGGCTTAATATACATTTTACCAAAAAACACAAAAAGTGCCATAGCCAAAATGCAGCTTCTTCAACTCCCAACCCACCAGTGTCACCCCTTACACCTTTGGCTGCCAACCACCACAACACTCCTTTCCATCTTCTCATTAGCAATTTAAAACATAAAACATCAATAGTTAAACGAATTCCGCGAGGTGCCAGAATAACAGTCGCATCCCATCTTTCCAAAACCATAGAAAAATGCATACAAAGTAATAGTACAGAAGACTGGCACAATCTGCTCCTTTTTGCTTATCATACGCTGCATGTTATCAAAGATGATACTCCTACTAGTTTAACTCAAAAACTAAAAAACAACTGCTCCAACCAAAATTCTACTTTTGATCCCGATTATCAACCAAAACATATCAGTTTCAATTACCGTAAACACATAGAGGCCAAAATCAGTGACGGGGATTTAAAAGGAGCAGCCCGCCTTCTATTTTCTAGCGATACGCTGTCACCAGACACCTCGGACACTTATTTGGCACTACTATCTAAACACCCCCCAGCTCCTCCGATCCCCTACTTCTCGGACCCCCCAACGGCCGATCAAACCTGTCTCAAAATAAAAAACCACGACGTACTTCAGGCAATTCTATCCTTTAAAACTGGTTCCGCAGCCGGTTTAGACGGGGTCTCACCCCAACACTTAAAAGACCTCATCTGTTACTCAGCTGGCGAGGCAGGTGACCAGCTCTTAAATTCCATAACCAAATTAATTAACATCATATTTTCAGGAAATATCAATGCAGAGATCGTCCCCATCCTTTTCGGTGCAAACCTCATAGCCCTATCTAAAAAAGATGGAGGGGTGAGACCCATAGCCGTTGGGTCAACACTTCGGCGCCTAGCTTCAAAAATAGCAGTTCGTCATATCATTTCGAAATTACAACCCCAATTTGAACCCACGCAATTAGGCTTTGGTACGAAGGGTGGGTGCGAGGCGGCAGTACATGCCCTTCGCACCTTCCTTTCGCACAGTACGTCCGAAGTGTTACTCAAAATAGATGTTAAAAATGCATTTAACTCAGTAAATAGGGAAGCCCTGCTGACAGAAACTAAAAACATAGTCCCTGAAATATACAATTATCTCCTCCTTTCTTACGCTGAACCAACAAAGTTGCTATATCGGATGAAGTCCTTATCATCGGAGGTAGGCTGTCAGCAGGGAGATCCACTTGGGCCTGCAATTTTTTCTTTGGCGATTAACTCGGTGATTAAAAAATTGAAATCTAAATTTAACGTGTGGTATCTCGATGACGGGACTCTCGGAGGAGACTTAAATACGGTCCTTTCAGACCTTGCTCTGATCAAAACCGAATTTCATAAAATTGGACTCGAATTAAATTACTCCAAATGTGAACTATATATACCCCATTCTGTACCAAATCACAACGAAATTCACCAAAAATTCAATATTTTGACACCGAATATTAAATTAATCAAAAAGGACTCTCTTTACCTCCTAGGATCCCCTGTTTTTGAAGATTCCTTTTCGACTTATATACAAAATTCAATATCGAAATTCAAAAACTACTCTGACCGTCTTCTGGAAATAAGTCCCCATTACGCTATAACAATCTTAAAATTCTGCCTTTTTGTCCCCAAATTGACCTACGTTCTCCGCTGCAGCCCTATATTTAAATTCAAAAATATCTTATCACCATTGGACGACATTATCAAGTCAACTTTAGAATCTGTCTTAAACATCCAGCTCAGCGACCCTTCCTGGACCCAAGCTTCCTTACCTATCCGCTATGGTGGGTTGGGAATGCGCAAAATCTCTAGTGTGTCCTTGCCTGCTTTTTTGTCCTCCGTCCACAGCTCAGCCAATCTCATAGGCAAAATCTTACGTGATCTCCCATTAAACTATGAGGTTGCGAGCGTGGAGGAGGCCAAAAAGGCCTGGTCAAGTGCGTGCCCAAGTACGAATTTCCCTACCCATCCAAATTCTCAGAGGAGCTGGGACGACCCATTATGCAAAATTACATATGACCATCTATTAAGCCACGCCACAGGTTCGGGAAAGGCCAGGCTATTGGCGTCGGCTTCCAGGGAGTCCGGTGATTGGCTGAGGGCTTACCCTTCGCCGAACATAGGTACCTTCCTGGGCCCCGACACTCTTCGCCTGGCCACCTGTCTGCGGCTTGAGTCCGTGTTTGTGCTCCACACAGGTGCCCTGCGGTAGCGATGTCGACGAGTTGGGTCACCACGGGCTGTCATGTCAGAAAAGTGCAGGGCGCTTTTCCAGACATGCCGCCCTAAATGACATTATCCGCCGGTCTCTTGCCACGTCCGGCGTGCCATCGCTGCTAGAGCCTACCGGCATAGCCAGAGATGATGGCAAGAGACCGGACGGGATGTCATTAGTTCCGTGGAAGGTGGGAAGGGCCCTGGTGTGGGACGCTACGTGCGTCGACACACTGGCCCCTTCCCACATTCCCGGAACAACTAAACAAGCAGGTGCGGCGGCTAAAGCGGCCGAAAAGGTAAAGCACCAAAAATACTCGGGTCTCGGCCCCGAATACATTTTTATGCCATTCGGTGTCGAGACCCTCGGCCCGTGGGGACCCAGCGCGCTCCAGCTTTTTAAAGAGCTCGCCAAGCATCTAAAGGACTCGACAAATGACCGAAGAGCTGGCAGCTTCCTCGCCCAACGAATAAGTTTAGCTATACAGCGGGGAAATGCTGCCAGCATCCTTGGCACTATGCCGAAGGGGCCCAATTTTTTAAATTTATTTTAGTTTTATATAGGTTTAATTTTTGTTTAGTTTCAATTTAATTATAATTATAGTAGTTAGTTTTATTTGCAAAATAAATAGTTCTCCTTATTTTATTACCTTTAACAAATGTAGTATTTTAGATTAAAGTTTATTTCAAACATATTTAGACATTAAAAATATTATAAAAAACCTAACCTAGGGTGCCGGTGGTTAGGGCTGCAGAGAGTGGAACCACCGGACTTTGCGCGCCGTGTCCAGGATTACCGCCTTCTGAATCTGACCCTTGATCGAACCACAACCACAACCACGTAGCGAGAGTCTGTCAAAATGTCGATCGAGACTTTTCGCTATGAGACCGTATCTTTATCATTATTATAAAGCAACCCCCATATGTTTTGCATATGTACTATCTTTAATGAAACAGGCTATACGCAATATGTATTAAAGAGCTTTATGTACCTCAGTAATTAAAATTATAGTCAATGACAGTAAATGTCGTGGGACGAGAATACTTTTCGGTAAGTTTTCCTAAAATTACAACACGGAGATTAATTTACATTCAATTACCTTACTATTTCAACCACTGCTAGACGCGGGGTCTCCCCTATAAACTGCCATAATAGGGGTTTAATGCCATAATCGCTTGACAGGCGGCAGTATATTGCCCGTTCTCTGGTGGTTTCTGGTCGCAGTTTATGAACAATATCCGAATATGACTATTACTTAATACGGGATAATAACCATGTATGTTAATTTTAATGAGTTTCCGATATTTCGGCACTGTAGCCAGCGCCATCCTCACGGAATAACTGAAGTACTGCGAGATTTAACGTTGGTCAAACCACACTCCGTAGCAATCTACCCTTTTTCGTACATGTTTTTAATGTTAGCTTAAAATTGTATAATATCCGAATATGAATTACCGTATTAAAATTTAAACAGTGTTGTTTAAGTTGAACTCAGTATGTGGGGCAGGAGGCGAAACGGACCCCACAAGGCGATAAGTAAATGCTTAAGTGAAGGCACTGCTGAAACTCGCGCGGGCCGGGCCGGCTTCGCTGGCCAAAGACATTTTTTTTTTTTTTACATCCCCTTAAATGTATTAGCTTTATAATGTAAACTTTCAGTGACCAAGTTGTAGTTAAGAAGATATAAGACGACGTCTATAGAGGTTGTTGACCTTTATTTATGCCTCTGTAAATTTTATATTTTATTTTTTCTTGAGGCGTTCTTGCAGAATAATTGCTTTGACTTTTGAAATATAGCATTTTGGGATTGCCCACCGACCTAAGCGTAGATTTCAAGTTTTGATAGGCATTTTTAAGTTAAGTAGCTAATTATCTACCTATGTAGTTTAATTAATTTTGAAGTTTACTGTTTTGAATATTCTGTTTTGCCAAATTCATTAATAAACTTATCAAATCAGGTTGAATTTATCTTATTCCGAATTGTCAATGGCCAATGTTACTTTATTTTATTTGACACCTAGCCACAAAAGATAGATATCCAGCTTGAAATAAGGTATTAAATAAATATTTTTGGAAAGTCTTGCACAAATGGACCTAGTGTAACAGTAAGCTCAATAATGTTTGTTTTATAGGTACAAGGCGACGATATATACAATTATACATGTATAACTAATAGATAGATGCGTATAAATTCTTAATTACATTGATAACATAACCCAGGAACAAAAATCCTCGTGATGCGCACAGAAATAAATGCAGGATTCTAACACGGGACCTTCTATTTTGTGTGCAATCATTATTAGTAACTAGACAAAAGCTAGCTCTTACCTCTCCCAGCGTATCGCCCTATCGGTACAGAGAGGTAACGCAGCCATCGTTATGGGGTCCATGCCGCAGGGGGACTTGCTGGATGGGGTATTCTTTTTATAGTTACTTTAGCAGTAATTATTTATTTTATTTTTATTTAGTATATTTATTTTTATTTTTGTTATTAGGTATTAAAATTACGATATCTTGCATTGTTATTTTCATGTTTTCAATACATTATGATATTATTAAAAAAAATACTAGAGTAAGAAATTGTCCCTTAAAACACCTATAATATACTAAAAAGTAAAATCTATATTTAATACCCATACAAATTGTGGTTTTGGTTTTCAGTATTTTTCGTAAATTTTAATACATTGTAACTTTGCAAATACTTCACCTTGCTACCGGAACGATTACGACGTGTTTCCGATTCAGAACGAACATCCGTCGCTTCATTGCCAATACAAACAAAGCCAATATTAGTTCATAAATAAACGCATAAAATGTCATACTAGATAACAAATTGTGTTTTGAAGACTATTGCCATTTTGCCTTATTTCCCAAATATTCCAACATACAGTCAGCACAGTAGCAAAATGACCAAATATGTCATAACACATCCCTTCTGCTGTACAAGTAAAGATCTGTACATATATATTAAACTACTTGGGGTTGTTATCTTTTGACGCGAACTATTTATTTTATATATTTGAAATACATTTCATCATCATCATAGCAGCCAAAGGGCGTCCATTGCTAGACATCGGCCTCCCACAAAGAGATTCACAATGCCAGGTTTTACGCCACCCGCATCCATTGGATTCTCGCGATATTAACCAGATCGTCGGCCCACCTTGTGGGGAATCTGGCCACGCCGCGCCTTCCGGTACGTGGTCGCCACTCGAGAACCTTTACGCCCCCACTGTCACCCATATTTAGCTTTCAGGAATCCTTCTCAGGTATTAATTACCATTGCTAAAAAAAGGTCTAGGGAGCACATTCAGCAACGTACCTACTCGTAGCACTAACAAGGTAAAAAAGTTTGCACCAGCGTTGATTTCAGATTGAGGATATTCCATTGCCCCGGTGTGGGTGCCTGCTGAAATAGCACCACCCCATCACCTCCCGCGGGTGTCGTAAGAGGCGACAAAAGGCATAAACCGACGGATGGGTAGCAGCGTCCATCGAAACTGAATGAACGCCCGCCTGCCAAACGTGACTATTCCTACGCCAACTCTCCCCCAATATGATACAAATTATATTTGAGTGAGGCCTATGTCCAGCAGTGGACGTTTTATGGCTGAAATGATGTTGATGATGGCTATTTAGTTTTCTAAGTTTTGCTAACGTTCCTGTTTTAACACTGAGACTATATAATTTCTGGATTTTAGAGCTCCAGACTGGAGGGGGAGGAAAATAACTAGTGCCTTAAAAATAAATCAAATATTTTTATGTTTTGAGTTTTATTATTTTTATTAAATTTGAGTTGTTGAGAGAGTGAGTTCTAATAAAAATACGGAATCACTCAATTGTTAATTAAAGTTTCATGTATTACTTCCATTTAAATACTAGCTACTAGTAAACGTCCTGGGCACGCTTATCCTTTTTAAATATCTCACAATAATTAACAAATAATAGTTAAATCCACACCAAAACTTAAAACTTATTAAAAGCACTACGTTAAATTACGTATTAAAAAAGTTTTACTTACCAATAAACTTTTATTTCACTTAAAGTCCGACACTTTTACAAGTTAGTATTCTCTATTATTTTGTTAATTTCATTACAAATAATCATTACATTTCACTGTGTTATTCACGATTGTAGAGCATCATTCACACGTGTGCAGCCGTACTCGGAGACGGAGATGGCGAGTGCGTCCGTGCCTCAGCCAGCCGACACGAGCACTGAAGACGGCGGAGCCCTTCGGCCGTTCAGTACCCTTACCATGAGTTGTGACTTTGAGGTTTTCGATAACGAGTATCGAGTTTACTATCTGTGCATCTCGTTCGCGCTAAAACAGTACAAGCGAGATGCACGGATAGTAAACTCGATACACGTTATCGAAAACGTCAATGTAACAACTCATGGTGAAGGTACAGGGCTCATCGAGCCTCCGTCCGCGAACACTCCGTTACATCATACAAATTCACATCCAACCAATACTATTAAATATTAATAGAATAAAATAAAAATATGTTGTGAAATTAATCATTCATTTATTCATAACATGTCAAAGATTACAAAACAATAGTCAGGAAAAAAATACATTAGTATTATGTCAATAAATAATCATGTCATTCACTATTATCTAACACCCCCAAGCTTAGGCCAAACTACCGAACTACTCAAAGCGGCCAAGAGAGTTGTTCTCGGCGCAAAGGTGCCCATCACACTCGCTGCGTTACCGCGTTGGATTGCGATGGATAGCCTTTGCGCCACTTATGTTTGTATAATTTAACTGTAAATACCCGTGTTCTCCGATTCAGCACTGTCTACGCAGTTATTGAGATATACTATAATTATCAAGTTTATGCAATCATTTTCTTGATTTATTCGCCATCAAGTAGCACGGTTTTCCTTGTTAAGAAAAAACGTATTTCTTTTCTTAAGGAAATTGGAAATTATTACATAAGAAAGTTATTATCAACACTGTAAATTTTTCGATCAGAATAATTACGTAAGTAAAAACGTATTTTTACGCAAGTAAAAATTACGGGATTATATATTATATAATTAAGTAACCACATGGTATTTTGATTAACAAGTCAATACAAAATTTTCTGGTATAGGTATGTGGCATCATAGCTCTTAAAAAAATGTGGTTAAATTCATTCTGAACTGCCGAAATTTTTTAGTCATGAGATATTCTATTTTTTTACATTAGCAAATAAAGTCACTCACATTATGAAACAAAATACAAGTTTGAACTAAGTCGATGTAATACATAGATAACGTGAAAATCTCAAAAACAAATATTCGCGATAAACACAACAAATAGATTTTCATACATAGGTACAATAAATAGGCTCGGTCCCTGCCGACGGTACAAACATTACATGCTTCGTTCGCTGGAAACGGACGCGTATAAGAAAGCCAAGTATGTAAAGACATAGCAAGTTTGTAAAGACGTTAGACAATATAATTGAATAAATGTTGCAGAGTACAAGGAGCTAGTAGGTACTCGTACCCGCTACAATGTTTCACATTTTTGACCTATAAGGCCGTCCACGTATCTGTTTAGAAATTCCGTCAGGTTACACGTATTCCCATTAGATTTATAGAAAAAAAAGTATTGCGTATAATTCGTTATTGAGATTTACGATCGGGTTTTGCAAATGATATAATAATTTGATTGAATCCCTTTTTGTAACTAAAAGGGTATAATTAGTTATAACTTAACTCGTAGTGCGTGACTCGGGCGAACGGCATTAAAACCTCGCATTAGGTACATTCGAGATAATATATATAAAAAAAAAAAAAAAAATTAAATGTATTTACGAGTATTTCAAGTAACAAATTAAGCATTGCTATACCGAAAATAAACTTACTTTTTTTTCTTTATCCTAATGTGTCCCACTGCTGGGCAACGGCCTCTCCCGTGGACTCCCACAATTCCAGGTCTTGTGCTATATCCGGCCAAGTGCTGAGGAAAGCGTCCAGATCGTTCCGCCATATCTGTTAAGGCCTGCCCTGTCCGCGCCTCTCTTATGGCATCCAATTGGTGGCTACGCACGCCCACCTATCCGGATGCATGCGACAGACGTGACCGGCCCAATACTACTCGAGTCTTCCGACCAACATCAGCTATGCGGTTTTGGAGCGGAGCGTAGTGTTCCTTATGCGATCCATTCTTTTGACACCTAGAATGCTGCGCTCCATTGCTCGCTGGCAAACCTTATTCAGTTTGGACTTCTGGTTTTCAGTGAGCAACCATGTTTGGGCACCGTAGGTTACGACAGGCAGAATACATGTGCCAACGAGTTTACGCTTCAGAGACATTGGAAGCTTTCGGCGTTCGACTTCCCTGTCTTGTCTGTGGCTGAAGAAGACTAACTGACCCAAGTAGATATACCCGTTGACATACTGTATGATCTGCCAGTCTACCTCAACCCTACGTTTCGTGCTGTTGGTCATGACCTGAGTCTTTGCACGATTCATTTGAAGTCAAATTTGAAGGCTTGCGTTGCTCAGATCTTCGAGCAATAGCTGAAGTTCGTCGGCAGAAGAGGCAAAGAGAACAATGTTGTGGGCGAAGCTAAGATTTGACAACCATCTGTGACTGACGACTATTCCCCTCTCCTCCCAAGTAACCGCCAGGGTTTTGAAAACTTCTTCAACTTCTTACCAAGTAACCCCCAGGGTTTTGAAAAACTTTTTCAACTTTTGATCTATTAATATTAAAATACATACCCAGGTAATATCGGCAATTTTCTCAGCACAACGTATCTGTACCTACGCAAAAATTTGACGATTGGATTTCATTTCAATCCTAACAGCTGCCAAACTGCTGTTAGCTTAAGTTAAATTATGCGAAAACAATTCAAATAAACTTACTATTCCCATCTTAGAGGCAACAAAAAGGTCTAATTTTAAATTACCAATAAAGACGGTTCGGTTATCTAAGAACACCAAAGTGAAGGGTTGTTCGAAAAGTTGGTTAGGGTACTTTCAAACTGCTAAGGTTAAAAATGCAACCTCACAGACAAGACTTGTTAGCAGAATAGTAGATTGTTATCCAAGGGTAGGAAGTCACCCATTGACGAGAAGGTATATAGTTTGGCGCTCGAACGATGTGAGAGCGCTAATAGTGCGAGTCGGAAATGAGTGACTTTTACCCGAGTTAAGCATATTATTTTTCATTTCGAATGCGAAGAAATTAAAATAAGAGCAAGAAGCAACTAAAAACTGTCTTAGATAATAAACTGACTGACTAAAACACAAATCTTACCGCATCAGCTTGTAGCTGAACGTTTAAGTTGTATCGATAAATCATTGAAATATATAAAGAATCAGCATACATTCTGACAAAGATTTCACTTATTTATCTGACTACCATTTCATACAAATTGTAGATTTTCTATTGAAACTTGCGGTAGGAGGCTCTCCTCCATGATAACTTGAGCTTTATTTCTGATTCCGTCCAGTGTTAGGTCGATTTTAAAATCGCTTGAGTAACCCGTAATTATTCATTTCAAAATATAATTATACTTTGTTTACTATTCAAGTATTTTCAAATTGAATTTGAACCGAAAAATATTTGAACCGAAAAATATAAATTTTTGAATTAATTGACATATTTTATGCATGATAATCGCTACAATAAATTCCTATAATTTAAGAGAAAGAACTATTCTCATGTATTTGTTTCTGGCATCAGTAAATAAGGTTATTTTCGCCACTTTGTTCTACTGAGTGCTCACGAGGGAAGAACTAAGTAATAGGAACATGCCAAATTGTGAACCTAGGGCGGAAACCTATCACTTTCCACCCACACAGTAGATAAACAATGACCCACTTTCCGAGCATGAGAAATGAAAAAGTTAGTGCGACCCTCGATAAGGACGATACGACCCTTTGTATAAGGGGCTCTCAACTCTACTTATATACAAATTGTTATCTTGTATGTGTGTAAAAATTGAGGAAATAAATATGGTACTTTAATATATTCTCAGTAGGTATCAAAGTTTAACACCTTTTACGTTCTGTTGTTTTATGGTTTCTTAAAAAAAATTCCAAATATAGAATTTAATGAAATATGCACGAGTAGCAGTGAATGGTGAGCGGTTTTAGTCAAACGATGTATGAGTAAGTAACACGTAAATTGACCAGGATATATCGAATTCGCGGAAGCCAGTAACACTGTTTAATTTCCTGCTTTCCACACAGAATCTGACGCTTCCGTCGCTTTTCGTCTCCATAACGTCGGGACGCGCCCAAGTTGACCGAAAGGAAGTAGGTACTTAGTAGCGCAATTGAATTGGATATGACGTTTTCTTGTATTAATTTTACATATTAAAAAAAATGTATCGAAAGGATAAAGATAAAAAGATAAAAGTTTTTTATTTTTCGATTTTGCACTTATGATGAACGTCAAAAAAAGTCTACCCTACATCACGATTATTACAGGCAAGAAACTCAGCGGGACTTATTTTTTCAAAACAATTATACATCAAATCTAAAAACGTGTTTAGGCGTGTTGCGTTGCCATTAAAACATATCACTAGAAACAGTTTAATAAAATACAAGATTATAACTAATTTAACTACTCGAAATAGACATGCTTTCATATCCTTTCTTATCTGATTTGTGACATTTAAATAGTATGGCAGTACGCTCGCGTGCATTTATTTGTGACCCACTTATACAAAACATGAATTAAATGCCAAGCGCTATAGTTATAGTTTCTGGTTTGGGCCACGCATGTGTGTTTTTCAAATAATCGTCTACCTTAGACATCAAAGATTTTTTTCAAGTAATTCTTAAATGCTGGAAGTATCATCGCTATACTTTTTTTATATTGCGTATTCATTATATTATACATATAACTATACACTACTATATTTTCTGAGCACAAATCATGCGTTGAGGATTTTGATCTTCGTTTCATTTGAATGATCCTACTACGTGGCAGTTGATTTCATTTTTCCTTTATTTTTAAGAATAAGTAAATACAATTAGGATATTTGCTTTGAACTTACACCGCTGTTTCAAATTTTGCTACATTCATTACATTTAGTAGTTAAAATACAATAGCACTTAATACAACATAATAACTGTCACATACAAAAAAAACGTATCACATACTTTTGCAATATAAAAAAAAAACACTAAAGCTTTCCGCACACTAAACAACTACTGACAAAATTGCTCTCAATCTACTATATTTTAGCGTGAAAATCTTTATTACGGTACCTTCAGCTTTCTTGTTTTTCCCTAAGCCCGCAGTATTGTTTAACTAAAACTAAGTCTTAACAAATAAGAAAAGAATAGTTTTAATTTACTAAAATTTAACAGAAACCCCAAGAAACTGTGTTCTGAGCGAACATAAAAATAGTTTTATGAAGCAATTACCTACAGCGTTTAAACAAACATACGTAATGCAGCAAAAGAAGTTGCCGGGCAACGTAGGTAGTTCCTTGGTATAAATAATGCAGCCAGTGTTTAGCATACCATATTTACGACACGCTAGAGAAGAAAAACATGTTCACAGAAACCAACTAATAATAAAGTGCCTGTATTTAAATGTGCAGGGAAGGCGTGCCGGCTTATCGCAAAGTTTTCTGAGCTCTGGCACGCTTTACATACACAACGTTTTTCATGTTTGTCCATCACCACTACTGATTACCCTTAGCTATGTGGGAATCTAGGTTTAACTAACAATTTGTTATAAATTCTTACTTGATTTTATTTGCGCTACAACGTTTTCTATCAACAAAGCGAGAAATTCGGTCTGTTTTTGTATTTATTTTGTTAGAGACTTGGACGAGTAACCAATATCGAGTCGAACAGTTACAATTTTATTCGTTTTAGGTTAACGTAGGCAAATACATGAAATGTAATTTCTACTGCGTTTCTTTTTCACATAAATATACAATTTCCGAAGTATTGCATTTTTCAAAAATGAGTGACTTGAATGAACACCACGGAATGTTTCGTTTTACGAGTAGGTACTTTGATTTTTCCCTATAGTTAGCTGGAAACATAAGTATTACATACAGCTGCAATAGTACATTACGAACCCAGGGCGGCTCACATCGGCAAGAATGGCTTAAATCGCGGGTATTTGTGGCCCGAACCGGAGGTGAGCCTTCTTTATTACCGCCCGTAGTGCGTACATAGTTTTACGTCTTCATCTGGGTGTAAAGTGAGATTTTTCGTCGTGCCCTAGGCCGGTAAATCTCACTTACCGCCCAGTGTGACGTAAAGTAATTTTACGTCGCATCTAGTGAAAAATACGCTACGCATTAGTGTTCGTTCTGAAACTAATCGCTTCACTGGTAATGCAGTCATAACAATTATTTCGCTATCTCAATCGGATACTCGCCGCTAAAATACAACTTTCATCCTTGTATAACTTTTTTTTATACATATGCGGCAAACGAGCAGACGGGTTGCCTGGTGGTAAGCAATTACCGTCGCCCATGGGCACCCGCAACACCAGTTGCCGGCCTTTAAGGGGGGTTGGAGCTCTGGGAACCTTAAACTAAAAAATAAGTAGTTGTATAAATAAGTGATTGTTGTACCTAGATAATATAAATATTCTGTTTAAAGGGGGTCCTCTGTCGGATAGGTAGGACAGGTCCCCTGCCACTGGCTTGCCTTAACTGGCTGTCCGGAGTAGGATCGCTAGAGCTGCGTTCTCGAGGGAAGATGAAGATGACATAAGCAACATCCGCTTAGTGTATACCTTAAATTTAATTAACTTGTCGACAGGGCTCTTGGCATTGGTTTGATCCGGTTCAGCATACGCTTCCTAAAATTTGTACGGAACACCATTGGTCCGTGTACGCGTAAGACCTACAAATAAAACTTTCTTTTTAGCAGAATTAATGACAAACTGACTGAAGGCCTAATACATACCAAAGAATCGTAAACTACGACTAGTTGCCGTCGTTTTCAGGCGCCTGATAGATGTTTTCTCGTCATTTCAGACCACTAGCAACCACTGGCACCACTTCCTGAAAACTCGTTTTCAGGCCGTTTCAGGCCTAGTTACACCCTCTTGTAGCCGAAACATTCCAGAACATGTGTGAGCAGGACAGCCTATGTGTGTGAGCGAGATAGAGGATTATACCCAAGAAGACCTCGAGTGTGTCTCCACCACACAATATATTCCAGAAAGTGTGTGAGCAGGACAACCTGTGTGTGGAAGCAAGAGAGACTTATACCCGAACAGGCTCGAACGTGTTTCAGGAACATTCCAGAAGGGAAAGAATGAGACAGCCTACACGCGCTGTGGCGACGACACTAACCGATCATGTCTCTGGAACAATCGAGAAATGTGTGAGAGAGATCGCTTTACGTGCCATATTCGAGTGAGGCCCGATACCTAAAGGTATCGAGATCACTCCAACAGTATACTGTTACCTATAGATACCTATAGGAAGGTTCTAGAAAACCTATTGCCCGTATATAAAAGGAGATCGGTAGCGGACTCTCTAGCGGACTAGCGGAGTATCGTTTGGGATACCAAACGATAAACATCGGAGAGTTTCGATTGAGATACCAAGCGATATACATCGGAGAGTTTTCAATTGCGATACCAGCGAGTGAAAAGTGATCTAAGTGTTTCAGTGTTGGTGTGTGATTAATTGATCATTGAGTGAATTCAAGTTGTTTTAAAGCACAGAGAACTACCTATAGAGTCGCAATGTTGTTCATTTTGTTCGCGATACAAGCTGCCAACACAAGAGGTGAAACGTGAGGGGCGGGAGGGCGTTAACGTCGCTGCGATAGGTTGTCTCAAGGACGACGCGCGGCCGCTTGAGCGTGTAGTGATGGGACATGTTTTTTACCGGAAGCCTAACCGGTAGTCATTTATGTTTGGTAAACAAAAGTAACTATAAATATAAATCAGTAGGTATAGTAATATTATTTTAACTTACTTCAAAAGTATAGGTTAAAATACTAAGGGTGTAATAATCTAAAAATTAAATGTGTATGACAGTAATAAGAGCTCCAGAAAAGAG
The DNA here is from genome assembly GCA_022674325.2 of Grapholita molesta. Taxonomy (NCBI): domain Eukaryota; kingdom Metazoa; phylum Arthropoda; class Insecta; order Lepidoptera; family Tortricidae; genus Grapholita; species Grapholita molesta. The sequence continues at coordinate 10,376,930 of CP053124.2, read as the reverse complement.
TACAAATTACGATGCGAAATGGTACAATTTTTGACCAAAATATCGATTATAATATTATGTACGAGAGTGGTTTGTTTGTTCATAAACCACTCTCGTACATATCATAATGTGGGTTGGAATAACTTCTATAATTAACAGCCTATTTTAAAAATGTCTTTTGAATTAATTAATTAGTTATTAATTAAATTGTTATTCTATGTAAATAGTGCATTACTGCAAATACTAGTTATCATGGATGAGTATCAGTTAGGCGACCGGACTGAAGGTGAGGAACGAGGCCAGAATATCACTTGCTGTCTAAACAGTCCCTAATTCAAAAATAGGACAAATTGTATGAATGGAATCTTGCAAATATATTAAAGTTAATACGTTATTTGTATTTTTATAAAAATACAAGGGTTTCAAATAAAATACATATTTAATCACTAGAGATACATTATTCGTATGTTGTTTGTGTAGAGTGTAGACCATAGCTGTGCCCCCTAAGGATTCTCTGTAGACCACCTCGGCCACCATGGACTCCCGTGTTCTTCGGGCGCTGGCCGCTTGTCCCGCCATGCTACGTTAAGTTAAACTATATTCTCAGAAGGGCGCTTGTCAGCGCGAACATCCCCGCCACTCTGGTACACCAGATTGTGCGGGGTCAGATGTCGTTAATAACCGTTGTTGGAGAATGGGTCGCGCACTGGTGTGCTATTCTATGACACTAGACCCAAGGACTCACCAAGTGGATTCTAAAAAGCCCCCATAACATACCTCTATCTCAAACCAGCTATGAGAGCCCTGGGACTTCCTCGAAGTTCATCAGCAGGCCCATTCTATGATACTGGACACAAGTACTTACGAAGTGGATTCCAAAAAGCCCCCATAACATACCTCTATCTCAAACCAACTATGAGTGCCCTGGGACTTCTTCGAAGTTCATCATCAGGCCCATTCTATGACACTGGACCCAAGAACTCACCAAGTGGATTCTAAAAAGCCCCCATAACATACCTCTATCTCAAACCAGCTATGAGTGCCCTGGGACTTCTTCGAAGTTCATCATCAGGCTCATTCTATGACACTGGACCCAAGGACTCACCAAGCGGATTCTAAAAAGCCCCCATAACATACCTCTATCTCAAACCAGCTATGAGTGCCCTGGGACTTCTTCGAAGTTCATCATCAGGCCAATTCTATGACACTGGACCCAAGTACTCACCAAGTGGATTCTAAAAAGCCCCCATAACATACCTCTATCTCAAACCAGCTATGAGTGCCCTGGGACTTCTTCGAAGTTCATCATTAGGCCAATTCTATGACACTGGACCCAAGTACTCACCAAGTGGATTCTAAAAAGCCCCCATAACATACCTTTATCTCAAACCAGCTATGAGTGCCCTGGGACTTCTTCGAAGTTCATCATCAGACCCCTTCAATGACTCTGGACCCCAAGGACTCACCAACCCCCTCTAGTCCACTACATAACTCTACATAAAACTAAGTATGCGTACATACATATTCTACTATTCTACTTCTATACTCGTATATATATATATATATATATATTTAGTGCGTATCCCTGATTTCTATTATATTTTGTAAATTCGGTACACCTTCGGTAATCCTAAGCACACGATTACGGTTAATACGGTAACGACATCAGCACATCACTAGAGCTACACGTGGCTTCGTAAGACAGGAATAGCACACTGTATTTACAATATGATGAAAAGAGACGAACAAACTATCTACTTCTGTAGCGACCAGTATAAATGAACTCCGCTAGGAACAAATAATTTTTCAATATTATAATCATTTTGACTTATCTGTGGAATGTTATACCATCTTTCTTGTAATTTGATGTCTTATGCTGCCGCCACACATTCGCGCGAGTAGCGAGGCGAATGGCGAGGCGAAGCGCGAGCATGCATGTGTACGCAGACGTCTCGCTATTCCTCTCGTCCCTCGCATCGCGTTTTTGTATAGGAAAAGTCTCGTCGAACGTTTCGACGAATAGCGAGGCGAGAGACGAGCCAGCATGTCTAAACGCGGAGTTAGAATTTTTACCACACCATCTTACAGTACAATGACACATGATGTCAACGTTTTTATTATAATTATCTATTTTTTAGTGTAGTAACAATGTGCACTCCGCGCAGGTCAGATACTTGGACGCAACTGAACGGCACTGCGCGCGACCGGGAATTATATAAGCCTTGTATGCCATACGGACTGATGATCGTCAGTGCCCTGCAATACTTGTCTATAGGTTTACTGGTCTGTGTTTAAAGTGAATAGTGTTTCAGTTCGTTATTTAAAGTGTAATTAAAGACAGTAGTGCATCTAATTGATTCCTTTCTGTTCATTAAATTAATTTAACGTTAACAACGGCTATTTTCTATCTAACGAACCCTACCGCTCGTAACAATATCAATATAAATATCGATTTACGAGTAAGGAGAATATCAGCGTGTAAGTACTCGTATCCTTTCATGTCTGTAGTTCAAAAGGATGAAATAGAACCTTTTTCTTCCGTCTTTTTTTACAACGTTGATTCTTGAAACTAAATACTCAATTTGTAAAATATAGCTGAACTACATAAACGGACTAGTTTTGCTCCTTACTTCATTCGTTTAGATACCTTGTTGTGAAATATTTCTAAGTCAGTGCGTGGAAGATTCAATTCCTACAAATTTTTATAACAGACTTTTAATTTGAATCAGGGACTTTTTTAATTGATACTTGAGTTTTTTTGTACTTACACATAATATGCTCGTAGTTTATATCATGGTTTTTCTTTACGGGGTTTTTTATTTCAGATTGGATTGCATTTAATAAAATTTATTACGCATAAAATTATATTTCGTTGCCGTATGTTTCTGTGTGGGATCGCAGTTCGTTGTGGGGTAGAAAATGTATAAATGTGTAGTACGATATATAAAAATGTGTTAAAGTAGGACATTCAATAAATTAATTGCAATGTTTATTAGTTGTGCCATTTAAAATAATTTGAAACGAATCAGCGATCAAGTAATTTTAAATAAATATAATAAAAAAATAAAATTTTATTGATTTAAAACCTAATAAAAATATAACAATGACAAGTTGACGTTACACCTAAAAAAAATCTAAGTAGGTATTAGGTTTGAGACAGTTCAACGGGATTGAGCCATTGTTTCCCGAACAGCCTGTGACTCAGTAGTCAGTGGATTCCTCCGAGAAAGGTACCTAAACATAGAGAAGGTACCTATTCGTTGCATAGTAGTTATTTGTAAACTAATAAGTCTCCGATGAATGGTTGTTGATGAAAAGTTAAACAAAGAGTCACCATTAGAGAGTTGTGTAGTTGTACAATACTACTTTATACAATAGTACGAGATTTAAAAGCCTAATGGAGCTTCCAACGATTGTTTATTAGAAAACGTTCTAGTGAACTAAAAAGATTTGAGCAATCGCGTCCCGTGCATGCCAGGCTAGTGCATGGAGCTAATCGAGCAGTCTACAGGAAAATTTGTAGAGCAGCTATGATGTAAAGCCATAAAACAGAGCTTAGATCAATGTAAGTCGAGCGTGTAGAGCCGTAATGTAGAGCCATAATATTTATGTAGAATCAAAGATATAGAACCTATTGTAGATTGTGGTATTGGTAGTGGCGTTCCAGATTTATCTCCGAATCAACGGACCGTAGGGTTACTATGCTATGTTCAGTGTAATTCCTGACAGCATGTCTAAGGTTCACAATGGCAGTTTCAGTCGAGAGACCAGGTCGAAATTCAAATTGTCTGCCATGAAAGTGTAAGTACGTAGTTCTTAAGTTAAGCGTTAAGCATGCTATCCATTAGGTACTGTACGTAAAGAATTTCTCGGTAAAAAAGAAAATACTACACGGTTACTTTTTCACCTCACTCGCTCGGAAAACCTTAGTTTATAGCGCCAAATCTGCGTGGAAAAGCCTATTTTATCCGCTAGCGTGCAAAAGTCATTCGAATTTCGAAGCCGATGATTGTAACTCTCTGTGGTGCATGTAACTTTTTTTTAAGTAATAAAACTCCTTCAACGCGTGACGGCGGTGCTACCCCGAAAAAAGATATTCGTAAATTTCGGACGATTGTCTCTGTCACTTTCATTCGAGTAAAAGAGAAAGATGATCGCAATATACGAACTTCGATGTTCGCAGTACCGCGGTGAGTTCATAATAACCATAGATAATAACCAATCAGAAACATGTTTTTGATTACAGATTTTTAACTTTTTTAAGGTCGCCAAAATGTCATTGAATAGATAATATTATTATCAATGTTATACCCACGGTCTTCGGTTTTTTACATTGACGCGGAACCCTAAAATGTGTATTTTTTTATATTTTAAAAAGAACTAACAATACTTTATTTCATAAAAAATGAAAATTACAGTTATCTAATTATGTCCAGCACATGTCCAGGTTTTGTTAATTTTACTGGTCTAAAAATCATATTAACGCTAGGAGGAATAATGACTGGAGCACGCACCCGCATTCCGCATACGCTAGTAAGAGACAAAGATTCTTTCGCTTTTGCAAACCAAAATGTAACAGTCCAATATAGTTTTGCTTTACAGACCACTCTTTCTTTATTATTAACTACCTTAATTACCACAACTTCGGTTGAAAACACAAAACTCCGATTGTATTTGTAATTTGTATATATCCTAGTAGGAATAATGCCTGGAGCACGCATCCGCATACGGCAGTAAGGGACGAAGATACTCTCGCTTTTGCAGCCCAAAATGTACGAGAGTTCACTTTAGTTACCAACTTTGACAGAGGAACAAAAATGTGTGAAACTATGACAAGGACGGACGTAAATAGTGCCGTCTCTGCCATACCTATGGAAAGTTACATAAGACTATCCCTTTCGATCGTGATATTATAATTAGCACGCTCCGTCTAGTTAAATGGTACCTATGTCTAGGTTTACAGGTCACTCTTTATAACAAAAATATAAGCTTGTTTTGTATATTCATTACCGCAACTTCGGTTGAAAAGACAAGAAATATCTAATTGTATTTGTTTATAGCCCTTCAAGTTTGACAGTTCTGAAAGGTTCAGTATGAAGGGGAACAAAAATATGTGCGACTATGGACTAAGGACGGACGAAAATAGCGCTGTCTCTGACATACTTGAGGAAAGTTACATAAGACCATTTCTTTCTATCGTGGTATTATTATTCGCATGTCTTATCTAGTTAAATAGTATCTCTACGTTTATTTAATTAGAGTAAAAGAGAAGGATGCTCGAAATGTACGAACTTCGATGTCCATTGTTCGCGGTACCGGGCCCCATAGACATACCATTAACCTAGACGGAGCGTGCTAATAATAATACCATGATGGAAAGGGATGGTCTTATGTAACTTTCCATAGACATGGCAGCGATGGGGCTATTTTCGTCCGTCCTTGTAATAGTTTCACATGTTTTTGTTCCCCTCCAAACTGGTCCCTTCAGAACTGTCAAAGTTGGAGGGGAACAAACAAATACAATTGGAGTTTTCTTGAGTTTTCAACCAAAGTTGCGGTAATTAATACAGAATAGGCTAATATTTTTGTTATAAAGAATGTCCTGTAAAGCAAAACTATAGTGAATTGTTTCATTTTGGGCCACAAAAGCCAAAATATCTTTGTCCGTCACTGACGCTCGCGGATGCGTTCTCCAGTCATTATTCCTCCTAGCCGGGCCCTTGACCTACTCAGTGAGCCAGAGATAACGGTTGTTTCACACGTACCACAACCACACGACAACCACAACCACACGACAACCACAACCACACGACAACCACAACCACACCACAACCACAATACGTGGTCGGGCGCATATTTTGTATTAGAAATAAATAGAATACAATTCACACGTACCACATTTTGCAGTCATTATCGACCACGTCTGTGGCAACGGCCAGCAACTACACAATTCACACGTAACCACTGCGTGACCATATTTTGACGCTGCGACGTGGTGCAACCCTAATACTGGGTGATAAATGCCCTGCAACACGTATAGCCAGTTGCATTTCCTCAACATCGCACTAAAACAGAATATAATTCAAATACATGTGAAGCACCCTTATAAGGTGTGTAATTTATTAAAAAAGTAAATGGCTCTACTCTATATACTTTGTGGTGACGACTACAAACAAAATTTAACAAATACTTTGTTGTTGATTTGACTTAAGTATTGAATTTTATATTGTGATTCGTAAATAGTTTAAAACAATTACATAGGGTTTATTTAACGTTATAAGTTATCCGTAATCAATGCCCTACATTTTGATCAGAGGTAACCTCGCATCATATGGTCATAAAAACCCTTGGCGTGTTTTGGTATCCGGCTTAAAAGGTATTATTTATACTACTTCAAAGAGATTAATTTTACTATCTTGATGTCTGAGGTGTACTTCTTTCTGCTGATATTTTATATGAATTAAAAATTTGTTAAGTTTGTTACTTTATGTACACGTTAGTAAGAAACATTTCCAATTAGCATATCCCTTGGTGACTTACTGATTAAGTATGATTAAAAAGTGTTTTTTTCATGTTTAGCTGGAGACATAGAGCAGCTGAAGAGATTTGCGTGTGGTGGCTATTGTGATGAATCTACTATTGTTTATTTGCAGCATCCCTGTGTAATACTTAGCGCACTAGAGGTGAGTTACCAATGTTAATCTATTGGGGCGTGTTCCTATATTTACTACGTTACTAGTAATTAATTGATGACGCATTGTATTTGGATATATTTTTTTCTAACAAGACTACAAATATAATATTAATACTTACCTTTTATAAATCTATATACCAAAAAGTGTTATGATGAATTTGATCTACATTTGACCCCTTTAGTTAAGTTAATATTTATAAACTGACCATGAGACTTATTGAAATATTCTTACTTGCATGTTAATATAACAGATATAACAATGTAAAAATATATCTTTAATTATAATTTCTTATTGCAAGTCCTAGGAGCTCACTAGGTCTATCTATAAATGCTATAAGTCTTTTGATAGTAGCACCTTTCCTCTATTTTTCCTTATTTATGGCAAGAAAAAACTAAGCTTGAATGAAGAAGTGTTGATGCATAATGTTTGCACTTGTAAGTTCTGCTGTACTTGATAAAAAAAAAAAGAGAAATTGTACCTGAAAGATATGTTAAATCTTTTCAGATTTAAGGAAAAATATTGACATGATTATTGTGGGAACTCTCTTATATTTGGTTGAACGACCATGGTGCATTTAAGAAGCACAATTATTAGAAAGTTTACACTATAGACTTGTCAATATTTTTCTACATTTTGAAACATTTTTTTTAGGTTTTAGGTTACAAAGTAGTTGCATCTAGCTCTACAGCAGTCAAACAAGACTATAATGAGTACATGTGGACTATGAGAAAGGAGTTTTCAGAGCCAGAACCTTCAGTCATTGTAGAGCAGGATAATATCACAAATTTTAGCAAAGAGGCTATGCATTTCAACTATCAGCAGCCAGCAAAAGATGATGAAGTATAATTTCTGAAGCAATATATTTTACTACTGTTTTTTAAATTAATATGGACACTAAAGGTAGCCAAAATCCTTCCACTACCAACCTTCACACAATACCCTTGACTGAAGAAGGAGTTGTATACATAGCAATTAAAGGTTCCCTACATGCATCTGACTGCTCTGTGTTTGGATTAGGCGATGAAGAAGTAAGAGCACTGACTAAAAAATATCCTGGATCGGGGGTTGTTGTGAATGGAGTTGCTATTAAAACAAATGTCCTTCATGCTATAAACTCGTTGTCCCAGCTTGGCTATAAAATTGTCTCAAGCACAGGGGAAAATGAGATAACCTGGACCCTACAGCGTGAGTTGTAAATGTGGACCGATATAAAATAATTGTTATTCAATGTGTTTTGGTGTCATCACATGTGTAGACATGGATCATAAGAACTGTGACCACACTCACTGCACAACTGCAAACCAATCGGTTTGTCAGACACTATCAGAAATGGAATGGGAGAGAGGAATATGGAATGCTGGTAAGCACAAGATATTTTTATACAATTATAATGAAATTATTATATTATTACATGTAAGAGAAATTGATAAATTGGGCCGGGCCTGTGCAATTAAAACAAGCTCTGAAATAACTTAATAACTTTTAGAGAAGTAATAGTTTGCTAATATTAAGGTAATACTTGTTTCAGCTTTTAATGGTGATAAAGAGAAAGTGGACATGTTAATACACAAAGCAAACAATGCCAAGGAGTTAGTGAATCTTCCTGACAATTCTGGTTACTCAGCACTGCACTACGCCGCACGTAACGGTCACGTAGACATTTGTAGAACGCTGCTGCAAACTGGTGCATATGTCGATGCACAGACTAATGGATTGGCCACACCACTGCATAAGGCTGCTGCTGCAGGTAAAAAAAAACATTACAACTTCACTTCCTGATCCTTTTTTAAGGCATTACATTTAATGATTCTAACATCTAATGAACTCCTAAAATAACCAATGGACAAGTCAAGGGCATTCGTTATTTACGTCAGACATTCAGGTCAGGAGTCTTGGCCTATATGATGTAACTTTACGTTTTGACATGGAGCAGTTTTAAATTACCAAAAATTAGGTTAAACATGATGTAACTATAATATTAGATTAGTAGTTCATTGGCACTGGTCTGGCAAAAAATCTTTATTTTTAAATTTAGGCACATTTGGCATTAATGAATGTCAAAGAAAAATCTACCATGGTTCATTATATAATTATTCAACGTCTTTTATTTTAACTTACTAAACTATTTGGCAGGTAAAGCAGCTACCTTGAAACTACTTATTCAACATGGGGCGAATGTTTTGATGCAAGACACGGATGGTCAGACCGCTCTTCACAAGGCCGTAGCTAATAATCGTACCGACTTGATCAACATCTTACTGGAAGCAGGTCCTGAGCTGGCTAATATTAAGGACAAAAGAGGTCGTATAGCAGCCATACTTTCATAGAACTGATAATTTGTTATTTGAATTGAAGTCAAATTCAACTTATCAGTTATACAATATTTCCTACTGTCGTATTTTCTATAATTGTATTATTATACGTATTAATTAAGCTACAAAAGATGTCATATCCTTGATGTTTCAGTTTGAATCTAATTTTATTTCATGGACTCAAATCTGACTTAAGGCACGTACAAGATTGCATTCTTTTATGATATTTTCTTTTATGTAAGGGGGAAATAAGTCCCAAAATTGTTTATTTCAATGTGCTTTGAGTCCGCACTCTTCAGTCTTACATGAATTGCGGTAAACTGGTGTGCAATGTATAGCAAATATGCTTACACGCTCGCCTCCGGGCGATCCTTCACTGCGGGCCATTTTTGAGCGCCGACTACTAAACTACGTGACATTTTAAACTCCGTCAACACGAAAAATGGTATTTTCGAAACACTAATTAATGATAGAAACTAATAATCGTGGGTATCGAAATTATTCATTTAGTGCAAAAATAATCATGAGTACCTCATTCGTATGCGATTATTCGTCCTCTAATTTTTTGATGCACAATTCTCAAATATCAGCCGCTGGAACTGGAACTGGCCTTATAATATATTATTTTATAAAAATTAAAAAGCCATTATAATTTTATTGACATCGAATAATGTTTTATGTTAAATAGAAAATATATAATTATGTTGCATGGAAATTACAATGATAATGCTGTATTTATGTTATTAGTCACATGTAAAGTTAGTTGTATAGTTGATTGTTATATTATTTTCGGTATTGTTATTTTTATGTTCTCTACATTTGAGGATGTTGCGTTAAGTTTTATAATATTATCAGTGATTATTATAATACTGTATGTAGGGACTGTGTGTTTAATTTTTTTAAACATACACTCCCTGCGTATACATTTATAAGAATCATCGCTTATTAAAAAATCATTGTTTATATCGCAGCACGTGAAATATATAGGTTGACTTTATTTAATAAGGCACTGAAGAACACTACATTTTAATCTTATTTTTAAGTAGTAGGTATTAAGATATATTTGACCAAAATGCCATTTTAATGGTTCAATTTTTACTTTTACGATTAATGAAGTAAAATTACACATAAAGGATTTTAGGAACAATGTTTTAAACAAAAATACCACTACACAATTTTCTATGGTGATTTATGTATAGGTTAAGATTAATAAGTAATTATATTTCGTCACTACTTTAAACAAAATTCAAATATTGACCACAGATTTGCTAAATCGGACATATATGGAGACGGAAGTGCATCATTCGGAATATTTTTTACTACATAGTTACAAACTCACGTAAAAGTAATCCGAGGTAGTAGCAAAGTGGACTCTGTGCCAATGAGAAGGTCTGTGGCAGGCTGGGTTTCTATTAATGACTTCTAAAATATATCATGTTATTTTTTTAGAAGTCAAGAATGACTACCGAGTATTTGAACTTCCCGGTGCCATTAATTATTTCATACTCTTATGCCTAGTTTACATACGACTGTTTTTTTTATTTAAATTATTGATATTGTGAAGCAGTTTGTATTTATTGAATAACTTCTTGCAAACAGCCATTTATCTTAAGTACCGCACAGCGCGTGTTTTCAATACAATGTGTTATGTTAGTATTTATAAATTTTATTTAAAACTACGTCATATGTAAACCAAGCATTTATATCAAAATTTTGAAAATATTGTAGCGATTGTCGCATACCTAGTAGAAACATAATCAAATTTTATATTTTCCACTTACACCTTTTTACTAACATTAATGTTTTAGTAATAAATAAAATGCATGAATGTACTGTTTAGTTTTATTATTGTATACTTAACCCTTTGACAGCCAAAGACGGCTGTGGACGTTATAGGAAATTCGTGCCATGGACGACAACGACGGCTACAGACGTCGGTTTTATTAATGCAATAGGGTCCCACTGATGATTCTGTAAAGTTCAATTTTGCTTATCAAAATGCGATAACGTGGCGTAACGCGCATAGGATATTTATTTTCTCATGCACTAAAATGTTGACATTGTGTTCCTTATAATAGGCTGCAAAGTATATCGTTGCAGGCTTGGCTGGACGCGAGTGTCGAGAGGTCTTAAGGTTAACATTGCCGTCCTAGGCCGCCAGGGTCCTCATTTTTAATTGCCATCCCGCATAAACTTGTAACACAGCATCATGGCGATTGGCCATTAATAAAAAAACAATAATCTTTTTTTGGTAAATTTTCACGTTCAGTTTTTCTAAAAATAAAACATTTCTTGGAGTTTTTTTAATGTCTGTATTTGCATGTTGAAGAAAAGGAGTAGGTTACATACATACTTCGGCGTAAAGGGTTTGTAGGGTTTGGTTGTCTAAATAGGCCATATACCTACCTACCTATAGGTACTCGGCCGGCAACTCGTTACTTCCCGGCCTCGGTATCCTAGTAGTGTAGTATTCTTTTTTAGGCTTCAAAAATGTTATCCCATTCGGTACATTCAACGTAAAAATCGTTATGAGTCTGAATGGTAGCGCAGAAAATATATAATCTAAAGGATTAGTTACATACTTATAATTTTGCTTTGTAGACTTGAGTTTAGGTTTGAGTAGCGATTAAAGCAGGGACCGGACAACCCTTTCCGCGGCAAAAGCCATTAAAAGGGCGTCCCTTAAACACGGCTAACACATTGAAAGACTTACCAGTTTGAACTGCTAGTCCATATATTTGAGTATCCCTTACCGTACGACTAAGCCAAAAATAATACTAGCCCTTTACATTCACTAACTGCTATCCCTTAAAAAGGGTTACCCTTATTACTTAGCGTTTTTTATAAAGCTTTCCCTTTAGTAATGTCGTAGTTAAGCCTTGTGTGAAAGAGACAGGTTTAGTATATGTCTACGCTGGTGTTCGAAAAGCGCGCGTAATCAAATCAAAGAAGTCAAAGAAAACGCCGCGCCGCCGACTATAGCTTACTATTGGATCAGAGCAATGTGTGCTTTATGAACAAGGCAGACGATTTCAATTAGCACGCTTGTATGTAAAAGGGAAGCCCTCTATAAGGCTAACCCTTATAAGCGATATGTAAGGTTTGCGGATGATTAGGGTTTTGTTAGGGTATTGGAATAGCGCTTAGTTATAAGGGTTAGCGCTTTTATAAAGGCTTTAAAAGTAAAATGAAAGGGTATTGTCGAATGGTGAGTAAAGCCTTATGTAAAACCCATACAAAACATAAGGGATAGCAGACCGAATTAAAGTACCTATTAACCCCGAAATTCAATGTTGTGCCATTTGCATCACTCGTCGACATGTTCAAAAGGTTATTAGGTATTAACGCAATAGCAAACCATGAATTCAATAAGAGCTCTAATTTTTAGTTCCTGAGGCTGGAAAACCAAATCTCTCAGTAGGTACGAGTATAAGTAGTAGGAGAAATAGGTAACTATCATAGGGTAAATTGCCAATACTGACCACCTTTCAATAACTGACCTACGTTATTCTGAACACAAATTCTGTTTACCTATACCTAAATAGAACCGATTTTAGTCGTTAGTTTTTTTGGTGGCCAGTAATTGAAACTCCATTAGAAAATGTGTTATATTTATAGGTAAACAGAATTAATTTTCAGCATAAGGTGGCCAGTTACTGACAATTTACAATACGTAATAAAAAAAAAACAATAGTTATAATTAATTTTCTGTCTATAATCGTAGTAAGAGACGAGCTACTTAAGCTACTTTTACATATGAATATATATTTCTGAGAATAATTCCTTGCGCAATTGGTAAACAATTCCTTAAATGATATTTCGTTTTATTTGCTTAGATATGAATCACATTGGCTGGTAATAAGTGGTAAATTTAGTATAGGTAGTGCCACAAGAGTTGAAACAAATGGATTACGCACTTAACTAATGTGAACTACTAATTGCAAAATGATTGAATGAATGAGTATTTTAAAGGCAACCATAAGCTGCTTATGGTGCGTAGGTATACACACGCTTGACAAGACAAGGTTAGTCCGGAAAACCAAAATTTTCTGCAACAGTAGAAGTAAATGTATAGCCGTATTCGTCATTCCTCTCTTTTAGTGGTATGGTAAGTAGTAATAGTTGTAGGTAGCTTAAGAAATTACCTACCTATAATTTTCAGATCTCGAACTTGCCTATGTGACTTATTGCCATTTTTTTTAGCATTCAAACTGTAGCTTGTCAGTAAATATCAGTAGGTAGTTAATATAATAAAACTCCTCTATGATACAGAAATAGTTGTGACCCTTCTTTACGGAACAACCAACTGATTAGTCTTAAGAAATTTAAAACATCAATAACTAAATTGTTCATTGTATTGTAAATCCATACTGTAAAAGGTGCCGTCTTATAAAGATCTAAAGAGTCAATTATAAAAACAATTGCATCAAATAATTCAAAATATTCAAATGTGACTAGAAAAATTTAAAACATTATCAATATGTCTTATGTATATACGACATACGTACGTTATGAGAATGTACTTATATTTCTTTGCCTATAAATATTTATTTGACCAATAAGACAACATAGAAATAAACATTTCAAAATAATTAATTAGGTAATAATAACAATTCGCTAGTCATTAGCGACTATAGACCTTCATCTTCCATCATTAGGAATCTTTTTAAGCTCGTGGGTAAAGGCAGTGTCGAGATATATTGAAATAGTATTTTCTTCTTAGCCATAGACCTAATTTGAATCCTACATATATCAGATAGACTGTATGGTTCTCTGCTGGTGTAATAGAGCCAGTTGGCTGTTGTGCCGGCTTTAGGGATTGCTACAGAGGCATCGGGTGCAGCTATATGGTGACCAGCCTTTATTAGCATACGAGCTAGATTATTGGAATGGCGCCTACTTGCTATTGATAAGTTATCTAGACCACAGGAATGCAAATCACAGGCATTGACGTTGGCTCCGTAGCGTATTTGCAACACCGCCGCGTGATCTCTGGAACAATGAAACAATAACTGTAATGTCCATGTGTTACAGCCGTCGCTCACGGTCACTGTTGAGCCAAACAAATATACTGTATTATCCTGCTAATAGGTCGTTACGTGAAATTGTTCACAAGCTATAGGTAGGTAAGGTATAGGTATTCGGGTTAAATCGAATGCATAACCAGAAATGGCGGATAATAACGAAAATGACACTGATTTAAACTTTTACGATTTTACACCTAATTACAAATTAAACGGGAGTTAATTGCATTAAAACTAAAGAAAAATAATTTTTCACCGAATACCTTTTTTTGTCACCGGCGAATTACCTTCTGATAAAGTTAAGGATAGCGTCAGTGTTGTGTCTTGGTCTAGGCACAACCCTAGTGTGAAAGTGGTTAATGATAACAAAGTGCGGGTATTTAGAGAAACTCGCACAGCAAGACGCTGTTGTTGCCTGCCTCCTCAGTCCGGCCGCGAACGTGGAAGGCATAGCTCTTCCGAAACGGTGGCAAAAATCTAGGTAACAATACCTTTCGTTTTAATGCGATTAAGTCCCTGTTTGTAATTAGGTTAGTGATAATAGTGATTAATTACAGTATACATTATTTATTATATCACCTGTAGGTAGGCCATTATAACTAGAGTTAATTTTCATTCCAAAATCACGAAGTTACCTGAATATGTTTGTAATTAATGACATAAATTATTTAAATATCACCTGTATAATTAAAGCCACGATATTACCTGAATACCTACACCTTATCTGCTACGATTGTATGGTATTTCTTACATAATTAACAAAAATCATAGATTACCTGGTATTGACGATGTCTATACAAAATAGTTTAGTAATACTTGGTACTAATATAAAAACATATCTATCGAAAACTACACGTGTCATACAAATACCAAAAGGTAATAAATATAAACAAAAGTTACTTACCTATGTGACTTATTGCCATTTTTTTTAGCATCAAACCAAAAGGTTATAAATATAAACAAAAGTCGGTCTCAGAAAATAATATTGGAACTTACTTGTGCAGTAGTAAAGCTCTGTTCAGGGCTGTGTCGCCGGTAAGCGCTATGGCATTCATATCTATCCTAAACTCTATCAGGCATATTAGCAATTCCTCGAATATTTTAGGGCAGTCTATACTTTCAACAGCTATGTGGAGCGCGGTGGCTCCAGTTATACTGTTACATGAATTCACGTGTGCACCTGTCGACAAACGGATTATAAAGTTAATAGTTTGCCTTCTAAGGTCCACGATACAAGAAATATGTTATTTAATTTTTATACGATAATCTAGGAAATAAAATAAACATTGTTCTAATTGCGAAAGTCTCACATTTTAGTGAAGTAAAGTAATGATGGGGGCATGTGCCCCAAAATCTTATAAAGGGACACTCTAGTTAATTAAATTCGGAGCAGGATTGTAGAACGAATACAAAAACGGCACTTTTATTTCAACGGTAAAACAAACCTTATATATAACAAATGTAACAAATTTGTATTTGAGCACTTCTTAAAAAGTTTGTACATTTGGATCAGCTCTTCGATTTTGATTAAAAGCGGTAGACTGATAGAGAAAGTTCCATACAAACTTTATGGGACATTTTGGGAATAATGAAAATATCCCGTCGTACCCTGTCGGCCACGGGAACGAAGAATAGTGTTTGAAAATGGAGACCCAGGCTCTCCGACAACGACGACGACGTACTAAAGTCACCGACATAGCCCACCGGATTAACAAGCTGAAGTGACAAATGGGCAAGCCACATTGGACGCAAAGCAGATGGCCGATGGTGTCGAAATGTGCTCGAGTGAAGACCACGGACTAGCTAGGGCAGCGTAGGACGTCCACCTAAAAGATGGACAGACGACGAAAGGTCGCCGGAAGAGTCTGGATGCAGCTCGCTTCTTCGCCGGTCTTCAGCAGTGGACGTCTTATGGCTGAGATGATAATGATGATGATGAGGCTCTCAGAAACATGTAGCACAAGTAACTAAATACCTAGGCAATTGTGAGTGAATTAGTGGTTAAGGTTTGTTAGTTTTGATTAAACACACGGCGTTTAATACGAACTTGAAACCAAAGTTGGTAGCCAAACCAACTTTCATGTCCATCTTATGCTGAATCACGTTACACACATTGGGGCAAAGTACTAAGGTAATATCAAAATTAACAAGTTAATTGCTTGCTACTGTTAACTGCCTTAGCTACTGTTAAAGCTATATTTACACTTTTGCACCTTATTACAAAGAATTAAGGTGAAAAAGTGTAAACATATCTTTGACGTCGACTGTACTTAGAACAACACTCCTTTTCCATGATTTTGCTATCAGAATAAGCATAGTAGTAAAAAAGAGCTTACCCTTATTTAGTAAAATTCTGGCAACCCCAGGTAGGGACAACCTCGCCGCCAGCAGCAGGGGTGTGTCGCCATTATCGTTGTGAAGATTCAAGCCGCCGCCGTAATTTGACAACATTTTGACTATTTCCTCCTGAAAATATTCGTTACACCTACTTTTAAAAATATGTAAAGAGTATTAGAACGTATTTTATCACCGTGGCAATAGAGGCGTTGTTGTTCGTTATTATTCTCTTTATTTATCTTGTTTCTTAACATCAAAACAATAAACATATTATAAAAAACCTAACCTAGGGTGCCGCCGGCAACGGGTCAGGGCCAGCCTGGCTGCCGGTGGTTAGGGCTGCAGAGATAGGAACCGACGGAATATGCGCGCCGTGTCCAGTATTACCGCCTTCTGAATCTGACCCTTGATCCAACCACAACCACGTAGCGAGTCTCTCAAGAAGTTGGTTGAAACTCTTCGCTATGAGACCGTTCGCGGAAACGGTACAATGATCGCCGAATCAACTTCCCACATGGCGGTTACTTCGTGAGCCAAGTCTCTTAATGGACTGGTCCTTCTCGGTCTTCACGAGGTTCACGTCACATGGGACGGTGATACTGATGTCAATGAGCATTGCTCGATGCTGCGATCGATCTATCACCACGATAGCATGCTTATTGGCTACAATAGTCCTGTCCGTGATAACAGATCGATCCCAATAGGGCGTGGCACTATTATTATTATTATATTTGAATTGAGGTTGACAATCCAATGTAAGTACTATTAACTGTGGTTATCATACCTGTCTTTGTATTATTGCATAATGCAAAAGTTTGTGAGAATGTGTTATTCGAGCTCTAGACAATAGCAGGACTTCTACTACTTCTGGAAATCTGCGCCAAACAGCCTCACAAAGAGGCGTATAACCTGGAAATAATATCCGCAATTTTAAATTTATTCCTAGCAGGTAGATAAGTGGACGCCATAACATGACATGCTGAGCTGACATGGGAGTCTTAAGATAAATGCACTAGCTCCATCTATCGCACAAAAACGGAGTAGGTACGTCGAAGTCTTTTATTTGTTCGAGGATTTCAATACAAAATAAATCAGCTTAAGAACAACAGATGGCGCTAAGCATAAATTTATAATGAACGCAAAATACCTACCGTGAATTTCTTCACCATTTACATTAGCTCCTACTGATATCAAATATTTGACAACATCAACATGGCCTCTGCCGGCTGCCAAAAACAGAGCTGTGCGGTCACTGGTATCTCTAGCTTCTAAGTTAGCACCATTGTTCACTAGTATTTTTACCTGCAATCAATTAAGAAACTGTTATTATATAATGAACCACAACTTTGTAAGTAACTAAAAACTTGGTACAGTATCAGATATATCGGAGCTGTGGAAGTGGTCACAAATATCTGGACAACACCTCTATTGTCAAGGTGATAAGGTGCATTTTCAGACATTTGTAACCACATCTATATATATGGTGGCGTACTGGACCTAGAATGTGTGGATAGATCAATTTTAAAAATAATAACATATAAAAATACTGTAGTTTCAGATGTAGCATGCAATCTAAAATGATATAATATACATTTTCATTTGACAAGAGGTCTGGCCTAGTGGGTAGTGGACCTATGAAGCGGTCCTGGGTTTGAATCCCAGTAGGGGAATTTATTTATATACGTTTATTTATATACGTTTTTAGCTGAGTACCCACAACACAAGCCTGTGTAAAGGTGTCCTGTAATATGTTTGTTTTATGTTTTATGACATAGGCCGCAAACGAGCAGACGGATTGCCTGTTGTTAAGCAATTACCGTCGCCCATGGGCACCCGCAACACCATGGGAGTCACAAGCGCGATTAAGCTATTCATTTATTATTTATACATATGTAGAAAATACTATTACATATAAAAATAAATGTGGACATGGACATAGCACGAGTCCACACACTTCCTTTGACTATTCTTATTACTAAATCCATGTCTTATTAATAATTGCTCAGTTAATTCATATACGGCTCTCTTGTTATGTTTATTTATATATATATCTAATACAGTTCTGGGTTCAATACAGTATTTTGGGTAATCATGGCCCCAACATGGATGAAAAAGATGACAATTACCAAATCTATAAATCCATTAGAAGCTGCATAGTGTAACGGCGTCATTTTTTCGTGCGTCTTATTGTTGACATGGCAGCCTGCCAGCAACAGCATTTTCACAATATCACAGTGATTTTTAATGACAGCGACATGTAGAGGAGTTGAACCATCACCAGCCATTACTTCCACTTTGCTACCTGAAATTTAAACAGCAAGTCAGATGGCATTGCTTATATCCCCTAAACTCTGTAGGTTCAATCAGCATCAAATAATAGCAACCAAAGTAGTGATGATGAAGATGAAGATGTCAATGTAGGCGAATGTCTTATAGCTGGCAGGTGGAAACACTTGGAGAAAAAGGACTAATAAAAAGGATATGGATAAGCATGGAAACATTTAGAGGAGCCCTATGCTGGATGGCAAGATTATGAGAGAAATATTTAGAAATAAAAATAAATAAGAAAAGTGATAAAATAAAATAAATAAGTAGTTATGTATTAAGGTAATGGCATCAATGTTGGACACTTTTAGCTGACAGGCACCAATGATGGACACTTAGTTCTTATTTCAAAAATCATAAAGTTATAAATTGAATATGTCCCAACAAATGCACAACACTTAACTCCTTTGAAATAAGCACTAATTCATGATTGGTTCCGTGTCCATTACTGGTGCTGTCACCTTAGGGAAAAATTTAATATTATAAATGTTGTTCAATAAAGGCTTATATTTTTATAAATATGCAGTACTCTCATCTACAGAGCTTTTAGAGATAATACATGGTTTCTTTTCATATTGTTTAGTTTTATTTATAATACACATAATGCGCTTCCTGCATTGACCACTTTTTGAGTTGGATTTATTTGTTTGTAGTTGTCTTTATTAGCATTACAGACATATCAGACTTCCAACATTACACACAAGTCATATGTGTCAGTTAACTTCAAACTCAGGTAAATCCATTCTGCTCTAAGGTTGATTAGCTTTCAGATTATTATACATTTTGTTAGATAATCCACCTTAAAGCAGAATGGGTTTCCCCGAGTTTGAAGTTAAGCTACACATATTATTTTTCCATATTTGTAATAAATTAATAAAAATAAATAAAAAATCAGTCTTACCCGCATCTAACAATAATCTGACAACTTCTGCATGTCCCCGCTCAGCTGCATAGTGTAATGCTGTTCTACTAAAAGCATCTTGCTGATCAATTCCATAGATGTCTATTGATTGAGATGCAATAGCTGCACCAGTACATTCTAATATAGATGCATACCATCTGGAAACAGGGAAATAGTCATAAGTTAACCCGTGAACACACTAAATAGATTTGGATCACTTTCTGACCTGAGGCTGTAGCAATTTGCCAAAATGAATTTATCTTTAAAGAAGATAGGTAACTTAAGTTAGAAACTGCTATTTTCTCAAACATGCACAATATTTATATTATTTTCTATAAGTATCATGTCTCAGGCACCGCTTGATGAGGGGTCTGTAATGAAATTTCATATGTACTACTGTACTATTACATGTAGTAACTGTCAAAGTTTGTTGGTAAAATACCAAATCTGTATTCAATGGCCGTTGAAAATGATCAGAGGACTATGGCATATCTCCACATAATGGGGATATCCTTAAAAATATTTTTTTGCTATAAATAAAATTCTTTATTGCTACTTACTTATACATTGATGACCATGTTTCATCTTCACTAGTAGTAGGAGCTACATTGCCAATCTCTTCATCCCATTCTAAATCATCTTGTGGAGAGGGTGTTAAAGACACTGGACTCAAAGGAGACAACAAGCTTGTAATTCTACTCTCATCACTACTTGAGCCATCACTGTGTATGAACACAAAGTATCCACGGTTTACACCTTTAGAATCCTGGCTGGGACTTAAATTTTCAAGTTGCAAGCCCATGCACCTTCTATCACTAGGGTTCTTGTACTTAGTAAGTGTTTCTTCTTGTAGTTGATCACTTTTGATCTTACGTTTATGCGTATTAATTCTCTTTCTACCTAAATGTGAGCTTTGTTTGGATTTTGATTTGTCAACCAGCAATTTGACTATATTTATGTTACCTATATTGCATGCTTCACATAATGAAGTCTTACCATGGCTTGCTATCTTATTTGGGTTGGCACCTGAAATAAAATAGAAATATTCTAATAATAACCCCTTCGTCCTGCTTCTCTCAAGTAATTTTTATATTTTTATCATATTGTCATACTATTTTTTACTTATTATTACCTTTGTCGAGAAGGCACACAATCGATCCTTGGTCTGCAGTTTGTACTGCTTTGTATAACTTATTCTCTAATGAACTTTCCATGGCATCCAGTGAGTGCAGACCAGGCCAATGCGAATAGTTAATGATGCATGTGGTGTTTGGAGAATTATTTTATTTAATGATTATTTTAAACATTAACCCACGGATAGAATCATTTCCTTTGGCATATTAAGCCAATAAAGTTTTCAAATTTTGCGTCAGTCCTCAACAGGAACAGAAACAAAAACCAAAACAAAACCATTGAATCAGGTATTATATTATTTTTTGTCAATAACATTAACATTAACAAATTGACAACAAATGATATGTCAGTGACATTTCGTTTGACACTCTTGACAACGATGGAGTTCCATTGTATAAATTTTATTTTGCACTTTCGCTGCCTCTTTTAGTATACTCGTTTGAAAGAGAGGCAAAGAAAAAAAATATCCGCAGCCGGAATCCCGCTACTTTTGGGCTTGTAGAGATTTGACCATATTTCTGTATCTGTGGAATATTTTGTCTATGTCTAGTCTATGGTATTTATTTTTGGAAGTCAAGTCAGTGCAGTGGAGTATTGAGTATGCGTGATAAATTTGAGAATTTTTGTCACATTGTATCGGTTTTAATAGTGTTACAGATCCGTTACTATTTATCTTAAAGTAATAGGTTTTAGTGTTTCGTTGCATTACTTCACAGGTCACTGCAAATTAAGAGTAAGAATCCATAAGTCACTTTGTTCTATTTAGTCTCGCAAATTCCGGAAATTGTTTGACATCCTGTCGTTATTACGTATTTTACTTGTATTTTACTCTATCAAAACCAAAGAGGATTTTCTTAAAATAGTAAGTAAACATTGTAGAATGATGAATTTCCAATACTAAGCAATACGTTATAAGTACTTGGTTTAGAATGAATGCTACCTTGAATTTATTTTTGATTAAAAGGTCTTAAATCGTTATGCCGTCTGTTATCATTTACTATTGTACACTATTCCTTTAGTTTTATTTATTATTTGAATTTGCAGCAAAATTGTAACATGGTGCTAGAGTTTCTCCACAATGTCAAGTGAAAATTGCTTAGTAAAAGCAATTTACTCTTTTAAAGGCAAGAATAATGATGAACTGTGTTTCAAAAAGGGTGATATTATCACCGTCACTCAGAAGGAGGAAGGGGGCTGGTGGGAGGGCACCTTAGGGGAAACCACTGGGTGGTTCCCTAGTAATTATGTTACAGAATGTAAAGGTAATTAACTTTATTTTTATTGAGCACATCCCTCATAGTTAATTTAATTGAAACATTTTGTTACAGTAATCAGATCACTATTTGCAGTTTACATATTATGTATATTTATAAAATATAGAAGCTGTAAATAAGTTGATATGTATAAAAGTAAATATTTTGGATTATTGGATTCTAAACCATTAACAAATCTTGGCACAAGTTTTTATCAGTAATATTGTTCAAACATACAATAACAATAAAATGGAGGAAACAGTTAATTACTGTAACATCCAAGTCAAACCAACATTTTTACAATTTACGTATAAGTGACAAATTACATTTCTAGCAAGTCCTTTGGTAGAATGTTTTTATTCTGTGGGATTAGATCAGTATATATGCTATTTTACCAATAACATGGATGGCTGAAAAAACTTCTTACTATTAATGGGACAAATATATGTTTTACTTTTTCTTTGTAGGAAACAAATGCAAAACCTCATTGCAAATAAATTATTGTTTGTTTGGATGAAGAGTATACACACAATAAATCAAAAATATGCCTCTTGCAAAGCATCTGTAACAATTCATAAATAAAATAATATTAATAACAGTAATTTATTATAGATCAAGCTGGGTCATTGACTACATCTCCTATTAGAGCTGCATCTGAAATTCAAGCATTTAGAAATGTTGTCCTCAAAGACATCATTGATTCAGAAAAAGCACATGTGGCTGAGATGCAGGGACTGGCCAGTAATTTCCTTCAACCTCTGGAAAACAGTGACATGTAAGCAAACAAGCAGATTAATTACATTGAAGCATTCGTAACATTGGGTTTCCTATTATTAATTAAAATATGTTCCATGTTACTGAAATAGTAAACTTATGTCTTAATTAAATTTATTAATGTGAGACCCACAGATGGCCCCAGGTGTCAACACTTCCAGCTTAAAATGTGGTTGGTGGGGTTCACTTCTTCAGTGTAAAGAGCTGTGGCTTTCAAAAGGTTATATGTAGCAATAATAACAAAAATCCATACCTACATATTTTTTTAGGCTGACCAGAGATGAGTTCAAGCAATTGACAGGCAACATACATGAGGTGTTACAAACTCATGAACAGTTCCTTGCCTTGTTAGAAGAATGTGCAACCAAAACTGGCCCAGACCAGAGAGTGGGTGGCCTTTTCTTGCAGTGGGCTCCTAAAATAAAATTAGTACATCAAACATACTGTGCTGGCCACCCTAAAGCAGTGTGTATCCTCGACAAGTACAAGTAAGTTCATTTTCTTTGTAAATGAATGTTAATTCTTTTAACCTTTTCAACACCATGTCAAACGCAGAAGCTATTGCTCAGACACCATGTCACCAAAATGTCAAAAGTGAAGTTGAACTTTATGCATGTTTGTGACCTGTATAGCAGTTGGTTTATTGGCACTGACCTGTGATGCCAATATCTCATATTCTTAGCAGTGGTTAAGCCTTAAATGGCAGGTTAATTAATAGTGTTGTCCTGTATTTGTATTTATCACCCTGAATGTTGAACTGTTATTTGTTTCAACTAAAATATTTTTATTGAATATTTTGATGAAAATTATTATGTTTAAGTAAAAAATTGCTTAGGTTAAATTATAGAGACAAGGGACACTCATATTTGAAGTCATATGTTTGTTTAGGGAGGAACTAAACACATGGATGGAGAATGCTGGTGCAGTATGCCCTGGAGTGTTAGTGCTCACTGCAGGTCTATCCAAGCCATTCCGACGTCTCAGCAAGTACCCGGCGATGCTACAAGAGCTGGCGCGACATGTTCATGAAGCGCATCCGGACCGGGGTGATACACATCGCGCTTCAGTTGTTTACAAAGATATCGCTGTAAGTATGGACACGGCGACGTATGTGGTGGACGTTTGTTCGTTCGACATTATACTTTTGTTGATACTTCAAAAGTTCAGAATATGGGAATAGCTTTCACGTACTTCAATTTATTATGTGAAACTTTTGAGTTGAAGCCGAAGTGATACCTTCATATTATCATCCTAATATGTATTTTTTACGACGCGCAAAACCGGTGATGGTAGGTCGCTTTGGGGAAGGCCTAGACGGGATTGGACGTCATTCGCCTGATTTGATGATAATGTTGATGTGGCGTAAAAGAAATTACATGAAAAGTTGATATATGAAAAGTTGTTGAATTGTATTTATCTCTTTTTACACTTCTTTACTTAATGACAACCACGGGTTTCCTTTTACACAAAATTCGTGTTCTTACATAATTAAAGCGAATGACATAAGATTTATGATTGTGTGAATTATTTTTTTCAATATACCTAATCGAAATACTTACACCAATTTTTGTAGAGTGGTTGCGCAGCATTGCGAAGGCAAAAAGAACTAGAGCTCCAAGTAATAACAGGCGAAGTGCGTGGTTGGCCCGGCGGCGAGTTAGCTGCGCTCGGCGATGTGTTGCACATGGGTAGTGTGGCGGTCGGTCCGTCGCACCAAGACCGATACCTCGTGCTGTTCCCTTCCGCCCTTCTTCTGTTGTCGGTCAGTAAGAGGGTGTCAGCGTTTGTATATGAGGTAAGTTAAATATTCATGTATAATTTCAAACATAGTACCTAAGTATGTCTTTACCGCGCATCGCTGTTTTTGGTAAAGGATATCACCTACCATGAGAGTTGAGGCGAATAATTTACGTAGTTTACACAACTATATGAAGCACTGATTGCGAAAAAATCAAATGAAATTGAATGAATGAGTGAATGTAAATAAATAAATGTAATCAGTGCCAGTTACTTCAGAGATGTTATAAGAGGATTTAAAAAAAAAAAAAATTTTCTTTATTTATTTGAGAGATCAATTCGCTGTTGAACTTGCTATCAATATGAAAATCTGTAATTTCAAAATCTCCTTCCCCCATTACATGAGATATTGTTGTGTGCGCGACTTCAACTATCGTGAAACTACTATATCAGCAGTTGAAAAAGTACATAACTAGGTTTATCTATTTATTAAGTTTCGTAAAACATACCCGGGCTTCTCATATACCCATTATTACTTTGCAACAGGTACTGATTGTAAATTCCATTTTAGGGTTGTCTTCCACTAACTGGCATAACAGTCTGCAAACTAGATGATTCCGAAACAAGGAAGAATGCATTTGAAATTAGTGGTCCAATGATAGACACCATAGTAGCGGTGTGTCAAACGAGAGCGGAGGCCGACAACTGGGTTAGCTTGTTGCAAAAACATTCAAATACAAGCAGCCCTGTCCATGAACCTGGTCAGCCACAGTCTCTGCCTCATGTAAGTGTAAATATACAATTTAAGTACTTGATATTTGATATAGCTCTCCATACATGTTACCAGAAAGTAGCTAAGGCCGCTAAAGAAAAAGATAAGTGTATTATTGAAAATGATAAATTTATTAGAGAAAGTTGTTTAATCAATTTAAAACAGACATATTTTAAAATTCGCGGAGATCCTGTGTTAGGATGAATATAACATCAGGCACTGTGAGTGCGGCATAGCTACTATTCTAGCGACAAGGATGGCTGGCTAAATATACCGATATTTTTTTTGGTTCTGTCAATATTAAGATATTTTTGTGATGTTTTACACAGCTGACCCGTTCTCCTTCTGAAGGGGCGCTGTCTAGCATCAATTCTAGCCGACGGAGTCTTTATCACGTAACTCTGCCACCGCCTAGCTACCCGTCGGCATCTCCGTACTATTCACTTACCAAATATTTTGCGAGATTAGTTAAGAAAAAGGTTATCACTCGACAAATGTTGCGTAAATTGTTGCATGAGCGAACCTGGGCAAAAGCCTTTGAATTAACGGGATTACCCGTGATGAGAAAACATAAGAACCATATAAGGCTAAGAATAGAAAATGACGGGACCGTTGGCACCGAGACAGATGGGTCGGATAGCGATAGTGAGAGGGAATCCGACACCACTGAATCTTATACAAATTCCACGTGTAGCGATATGGATGAGCTGCCTTGCCCCAGAATACTGAGACAAAATGCTCACGATATTACCAGCCCGAGAACGGCATCGTCTGTTAGTAGTTGGGGAAGTAATTACGGTTATGTTCACTATATGGATAGTAGTCATAGTATGAACCTGGAAGAGTCTGAACTGGTCAGGGGTGATTGCACGAAAAATATATTTTTATCAATTTCATCTCACTCTAATATTTTTCAAGCCGTGAATAACCCTGAAGACACTCCTTTACATAAATCTCAACGTGTGCAGAATTGTGATAGACATCTACTGGCACAACATTCAGAAAGTACAGAAAACTCGTCCTTTGAAGCGCGGCCGTATATGGCATGTGAAGATTTGGTAAACATAGACCAGGATATTCAAATGAATACGATAGGATATGAAAATTCCGACTTTGTTTCTACGAGACAAAGTTTTCCCTTTAAAGCAAAAAAAGATTCTGTCCCTAAGCTATGGAAATCGACAGAGGAAACACATTCTCAAGATATTATTGAAGAATATCCCATCACAGACATATTGCAAGAAATCGCACCACCTTCTCCAAAACTGAGTAACGATTTTGTTTACCCTGATCATCCAGTAATTGATCCTCCTCCAATGTTTAGAAACGAAGAAGATGACCTTAAAGTAATTAACATGAACCTTAATGCGGATATTCCATTCCGTAAGCATTCTCTTAATTCAGATAAAAGAATCAGACGTTCTCTATCAAAGTCAATGGTGGAAACGGAAAGCTTTTGTAAAAACAACGAACCTACACTTCAAAGAATGAGTTCACAGTCTGATGGAAATAAAATATGTAAGAAGTGTGAATGCTGTAACAGATCTTTATGCCCTAGCCCTAGATCTTCAGATTCAGGAGTAGTTGGAAGCTGCAACTTAGCATCTCCTGAGTTAAACTTGCATGAATATGCCAGCGGAAGCACAGGAAATGATTCTGATGGGCATGAAAAGTTAGTAGAAAATTTGTCTCAGGGTACGTTTGGTCACCGCCGTAAAAACTTAACACTCTCGGAGATCGAGGCAGCTAATTTCGAGGACCAATGCAGGTGCACATCTCCCTTCGGTTCGACAGCAAGAACTTCTTGCGTCACGAGTGTGACGTCGGAAACTAGTCTTGACGTGATGGATTCTTCAAACATCAACACGACTTCAACTTATGCAGCTACTCCGCCATTGACGTCGCCACAAATTAAGAGGACGTCAATTCGTCGGAATATAGACCGGTATGTCCCGGAAATAAAATTAAAACCTGACCCTCCACCGCGTATCTACCGCAAGCCCAGTACTCATCTAGAGATTCCAAAAAATGTTCGTCAACCTGCACCTTGTCAATGGAGTACCTTGAATATAACGGAACGTACAAAACCTAGTCTACATTACCACATGCGTATATTCAGGGAAAAGCCGGAAGATGTTAATATTGAGAGGCCATCTCGCGTAAATCAACGTCGGAATTGTGACGTATTTGATCGAGAAAAGGTCCAAGCCAAAAGAGGAGAAAGCACAACCGGTCGCAAAACTAGATCTCGCAGCGAAGACTTATCGAAAATCCAAAAGGAGTTAACGGAAGCGAAAAGTGGCTTCATGGTGTATCGTTCAGACTTGTATGCGCATTGGTGGATGAAAGCAAAGTTACCCATAACAGTGGTCACCGACTCAGGCAAGGATAATACTTTTGTAAAGAGAGACTGTTTGTACATCACTGGTTTGAAGATAATAATACTTACCGCCTTGAAGTTTTGTAACCATTAATGCTGTCATTAGTTACCCCAGTGTTGCAGTGCTTTACTTGATCATCCTTGCCTGTGTTTATTCATCTTACTAACTGAAAAAACCTACCACTGCAACTAGATACCTCATTTACTAACAGCTTAAGAAACGTGCATGGATATGCTTTTATTACTTGTGCCTAGAGGCGCGAATGTATAAAGTACTATGTGATTGTACCTACCTACCAATAAGATGTGAATGCAATCAAATCGAGATCGATTTGAATTCCATTTGAACCTGGGTCCATATAAAAAAGATCGTATTTAATAAAACAGCAGAAACCTTGAGTAAAGTAATAAAAATATAAATACGTATTGGGTACTAAGAGTCGAGTCGGGATGGAGCCGGGTCACAAATGTGGGCTATAAAGTGTGCTTTAAATAGATGTTGAGCGGATGTTGTTGATGAATATTCGGTAAACGATAATGGAACTATCTCGCATTACAATATTCCAATTAAAATAAACAAGTTCGCTGTATTTTTAATTTCTACTGTCATTCTTTAAACTGTATATACCTACCTAGATGTTATTAAAATGATGCGCAACGATTACTCAAACCTTACGAATACATTGTATTAGGATTGTTACAATCTACATAAAAGCTGTGTAGCATTCCTAAAATATGGATGTTTAGTCTAGTCGGGACTTATGTATATTTTTATTTTTTTGTAGATGGCCATGACAGACGGCAATAACCCCGATTTATCGTCAGGTCTAACCAGCCACAAAAGATCACACTCATTCAACAACCATCAAAGCTATTCGCAGCATACTCAGCAATCGTCAAAAAATAAACAAAAAAATCAGTCGGCCCGCTGGCTTTTAAATTCTTGCGACTCTATTGATCAGTCGCCTGCCAAACCAAACAAAAATGCTATTGGAAAAAAATTCTCATCCGTTGATTTCATTGACACGGCGGGAGCGAACTACAGCAATAAAGGTACGGAATAATAAATTATTGAGTTTAATGTCGTGTAGTAACCTATACATCGATACCAGTTAAAACATATATGTTTTACCTGATATCGAATACTTATCTATTTTAGGGTGGAGTATAACATGTTTGCGCCCAGCACCTCCCCTGCGACCCCAATCCTTCTCAGTGGGCTCCGACGAGAACATCGGCCCGACGCACCCGTACGCACCACACCAGCGAAAGTCAAACTCCTATGAAGAAGACGCTCTCATTCTTAAGGTCATTGAAGCGTATTGCACTTCGGCTCGCTGCAGAAACGCCGTAAGTTCTGGTGAGTACCCTGTTTCATATCGACAAAAAAAAATACGTTAGATTAGGTGTGTTGCGTTCGTGATACTAAAATATAGATTTTATAGTTCTGTGATCGTATAACTAACGGTCGACTGCGAGTTATTGCTGAGTGCATTGCAAGTTAATATCTAATAGACTCCGGGATTTTGTTTGTCGCAAGTATTAACGTTGCATTAATTAATAATCTCCTAGTACGTGTATGCGTATTGGCCATAATCATTTTGAACTCGTCCATACAATAACTAATACCTATGGTACCCGTTTCCTAATATCTTATAAAATAAAGGGTTTTACTAACATTGCTGTATATTTTATTATGCAGTACCCAATATACCACTGGAGATATTCGAGGCTACAAGGAGGAGACATGCCAAGTCAAGAAACCGTATTATCAGTTGGTTTTTAGAATGATGTGTAATAATCGTTACCCTAAACCAAACATAACGCTAGTCATAAAAAGTAGCGCTTGAACCTGTATACTTGTTCGACATTCTGTTGTTGGTGTTGTTAACGAGTGACACTCATATTTATTTCGTTACTTACATCACCAGACTCACAATAACTTATAATACTCTATACTCGTAATGTGTATGCTAAGATTGCCAAGTGAGCACATATTTTGATATTGCATGAGGTTGCTGCATGCTTAACTAACTTTTCTTATTACTTTATATGGTCATTCAACTTATTGTTAAGGGCATTATTAGATTATTTTAATTTATTAAAGTATAATTATAGGGTATTTAGAAAATGAACCTATTAATCCAATCAATCCAGTACAAAACTGCTTTCTAGTCTAGTTAAAATGTAAAAGATTATCTTATGATCAATCTCATGAAATTATTGCTTAGTTTATAGTACATTTTTTGGAATGAATCTAGTAATCCATTATAAATCTAGTATGTAAAGTAGTAAGCTATTCACGGCATTTCTTGTGATTTATAATACTGATCTATGTAGAAATGGTAATACTCTTAATGCATTCCGAACTCTTAACTGACGTAACTAACAAGCACGTTGATTTGAAAACAACTGATTTTATTTCAACTGTGTGATGTGCACCGACCTACTAGTATATGTACTCTTGAGTAACCTGGTGTATAACCATGTGCCACGGTAGTCTGAAACTTTGTATTTTGTTACATGCGGCTGCCTTTATATCGCACCTGCAGTGGACTGCGGCCACTTGTCTCTTGGTAAAGTACAATATCACGCACCCGCTTCTAACATTCTTCACTATAACTACACTAAATTGCCTATCGTCCAAAGAAGTGAAACCCCCGACTACGTAGGCTGCAGCAAGTCCTCAAAAGTGAAGCGTAACAAAAGCTCAGTCGCTGACACTTACCTGTACCGCGGCCCCGAGACGAGGAGGCTGCTCTCGGAACGCAAGTTCCAGATGAACCGTTCTAACCCAAATCTATGGGAATGTTCAGAGGAGCGCAGACAGAAGCTGTGCGAGGGTCGGGAACGGCGCAGCGGGTCGCACCCGAGCCTCGCGGCGGCGCTGCGCGCGGTCGCTCCCGCCTCCGCGCCCGCGCCCGCCCCGCTCGTAGCTCCCCGCGCCGCTCGCTCGGCGCGCTCCTCCACTTGGTGCTGCGGATCTTTCGTCAAACAACTTACCAAATCCCACCACTTCGACTGACATAAGTAGTCATTCTCACCTTTTCGGTCGTTTTGACCTTGTTCCTTGAAAGGCGTTTCCTATAGTTGTTATACATACCTACTTTATTTTATTATATTAATTCATGATTAAAAACCGCAAATGTGCGTAACCATTGACCTATTTCTTAAATATCATTACTACACTTACTACGCTGACACATACTAATAATGACATTTCATTAGGATTTTAGAAATTGATTTTTAACGTACCATTTATTTTTAATGATGTGGCTCTATAACGATTTAACGAAAGCGATATTAAAAAGGATCTTGACTTAACGTCCATCATGACTCGAATTAGAAATGAGACGGACGAACCCTACCGGGTTGTAATTTAGTACAGCAAAGATAGCTACATTTTCTAGTCAAAAAAGTATATTTTTAAGACGCTAACTATCGTCTCATTATCTATTTACATATATTGCCTTAACAAGCGTGTGTAATTTTCTAGTGATCGGAAGTGGTAGTGCCATTTTGCTAGACTTCAGTTGCGTAAGCTTAGTATAAATATATTTTTAACCCCAGGATTCGATATGAAAATTTAATACTTTGGTTTAAAAATGATTTTAAAGAAACACGAACCTAACGTATGAAAAATTTGATTTCAGGCCCTGGAATTTTGATATATTGGTCTACCACTAATACCAAGTCCTTTTGCTACTATAATTTCATAGAAAGTAATTTAATTAATGTTACTTTTTTTACTTTTGCGCTTGAAAAATATATTTTGTGGCAAATACAAGTCGGAGAATCTCAAGTCTTATCATTGTACTAAGGTACGGCGAAATGGCACTACCAATCACTGGTAATTTCTATAACGGGTGCAGTATTATTAATGTATTAAGCTTACATTTTATAGATTTGCTATTTGATTGTATATAGATATTAAAATAGTATGGTGCATATTTGGATATTAATAAAAAATGCATGCCTTAAATTGTTTATAATATTATTTATACTAATACCAAGGAAGTAGTTAGTAGTTTCGTTGTTTAAGGTTTGATGTATAGCTTAGGCATGGCTTATGAAAATGACGTCAGTATCCAAAGCGGCTCGCAGTTTCATTTCTCAGGTGAGACTATTTCGGGAGAAGTGGCAGCCGCCCGTACTATACATACGACGCGTATTAATGATTTATTGCTATAATGTCTCTCCTTACTGTTTATAACTCTAGAATGAAGCCATTACTTGAACCACAAACATACCTACTAAATGAAGGGCAAGCTGATCATGATTTTCCGTACAGAAAATTATTTCATATTTTATGTAAAGAAGATATATCGAAGATAATAGATATGTATCTACTTATATTATAAAGTACCTAAAGCACGTATAATTTTATATAAACCAGATGATAGCGTTGTTATTTTAGATATTTTAATAGAAGGTAATTGCTAATTAATATTTGTCATTGAAGCACACACGACATAATAGGTCAATAAAATTAATCCTTTGGTTTTGTCTCTCCTGTGGTCAATAGTTTACACCTTGTGTTCGTATAAGTAATGAACTTGTAACTCATTGTGATAGAATAGGGAATGGTGTCTTTGCGACTTTGGTCATGTCCACAGGAAAGAAGTGAACAAAATTTTGTTTTTAACCCTAATCTTATATGTGTAAAACATTTGAATAATATGTAATTTCTTTAATTATATTAAAGTTTCCTTGGAGTTTCCGTAGGACGTTAAAAACCATTTAAGTCTTCTTTTACAAATATTAAAATATGGCAAATCTCCGGTACAACTTTAGAAAATGTAAGATAAAAGAGAATATAAGTACAGGGTTGGGCAGATTAAGTGTCCTAGCCTTATATCGTATATTTTTTCTTAAGTAATCCTACTTTTTTACCGTATATATATGTTTTTAAAAAGGCAATATATTCGGCTTTATGATCGCTAGACTTCAACTGGACTTTTTTTTATTTTCTATTGTTTTCAACAATGGACGCGAAACGTGAGCTCGTTGTCGATTTGTTCGTGAAACATTTTCGCCCTTGCGAGATATTAAGAAAGCTGAAACATTTAAATTTCAATGCAAGGTTCATATCGCGCACCATCAAGCGATTCAGGAAAACAGGGTCTTTCCGAATCAGGCCCTAACCTGGACGCAAACCATCTGTCCGTATCAAAAAAGTGGTCAAAAATGTTCGTGAGCGTATTAGGCGAAATCCGGCTCAGAGTGCAGGTAAACTCGCGAAAGATATGTAAATATCCCGACGATCCATGAGTCGTATATTGCGACATGATCTTAGATTATAAGCCTACAAAAAACAAAAAAAATACGGATTAACGGACACCCAGAAAAAAGCTAGAGTCACAAAATGCAAGGAGCTACTAGCATGGCACGAGGGTGATGACATTATTTTTCGGATGAAAAACGTTTCTATTGCAAGATAGCCACAATCAACAAAGTGATCGTGTGTATGGCGTATCATTGAGGGACATACCAGTGGACAAATTAGCTGTGCAGCGATTTCAAAGTGCATCGGCTGTCATGGTTTGGGTGCAATATCGCCTGGAGGCAAATTACCACTGCTGTTCATCGATCGAGGAGTCAAAATCAACCAAGATTACTATATTCAGAACGTATTGCAGGGTCATTTATTAGAAAATGCCCGAAAGTTATATGGGAGTGATTACTTTTGTTTTCAGCAAGACAGTGCCCCATCTCACAAAGCCAAACGCACTCAAGACTGGTGTCGAATGAATTTGACGGACTTTATACCTTGGCAAGAATGGCCTTCTTCGTCACCAGACTTGAATCCGTTGGATTTTTCAATATGGGGATTTATGCTAAGTAATATAGGGAGAACACACGACATGAATTTAAATTCATTCAAGCATCGGTTAGTGAAGATATGGAACGATATTCCAGATGAGGTAGTGCGTGCCGCGTGTAACTCCTTCTATGGGAGAATGCGAAAAGTAATTAAAGCCAATGGAGAGAAATTTGAACTAATGAATTATTTTAGTAATTTACAGTTACTGTTTTATATATTTACTAAAAAATATTTGAAATCTATGGAGTTGTTGTCATTTTATGAAAATTTTAAAGTAGGACACTTAATCTGCCCAACCCTGTAGATACCCACGTAATAGAAACACGAGTGTACATTAGGTGTTGCAGTGGGTAATCATAGTAGGCGGGCGGCGCGGCGTGTTATTCGTTAAATATTGAACGCAAACGCGGCACTGCAACCGTGCAACGTGTATGCAAATACGCGGCCACTAGGCTACAGCAGTGCCAACTGCAATATTGCAAAATACCTAACTCTGTTGATGGTCCTTAATGCCCCAATTTGTTACAATGTAGAAAACCGGCATGAACCTCTTGGAGATTTACGCTTCTTATAGCTAAAATTAGCTATTTGTTTTGCTTATTGTCGTTTAAGATTTCAGAGTTTTCAGAAACAATGTCCCCAATTAACGTGACTAGTAGTGAAGTTAACTATGTCAGGCTTGTGACGATAATTAAGTATTAAATTTCTATAAATACTAGATTAGGTGCTCGTTTCATAAACGCTAAGCAGTAATACCTATAATGCAAAAAGGCAAAAAAATAATTTCCATTCAGAGTTCATACTTACTTACCGTGTCTACTGACATAATATTAACGTTTTTCACGTTACGTCTATTGGGGGTACTTTTTTTGTGATAACTTCCATACATGTGATGTGGAATCTCAGGTGATTTAATATACTTAACTGTGCCATAATCTTCCTAATAGTAACAAATCTCGTATTTTAGACAAGCATGTAAATAAATATGGTAATATCAACAGAAGACAGCACGTGAAAAGGACAGTAATTTTGAATTAAATATGTATCTAAATGAATATTTGAAACTACGTATTTCAGAACATAACACACTTTCTTTAACTTCCTAACATCTGCATACATTTATTGACTCTGTATTTATATTAATACTATAAAATTGCAATGAAATTGTTAATATTTCAGAATTATATTACAGCTTTTGGCAGCTAGGATTTGGATTTGAAAGATTAATGTGATTAACCGGACAATTCTCATCTTTTGTGAGGCATCTCAGACTAGTTATAATTCATTTAAAATCAGTAGATAAGAGGAAAAATATTGTCCCTTTTCCCTGTCTCCGGCGTTTGCCACGTGCTAATAACAATTAATTACCATACTGTAAAAAGTGCCAAGAAATGATAAATGCTTTAACGTCTTGTTTGTTATGACTCAAGCCCTTGCATGATGGGTGCAAAGACGATATTCGTGATATATACCTGCACTAGTATATATACACACTGCTGATCTGCTTACACAACGATGGAATAAATTGTATGGTCAAACTTTCTTACTCAATATAACTTACAGAATGTATGTTAGTTAAGACGACTTATCTCTGTTAGTGTACTTGTATTAATATATCAGCTTCCTCATATTAGGTACATAAAAATGTCGATCACCGTCTTTATGTGGTCATTAAACCAGTCAGGAATATTCAAATAATATGTTAATTTCCCTGCCTTTGCAAGAAATGATATAATCATA
Source organism: Grapholita molesta (assembly GCA_022674325.2). NCBI lineage: Eukaryota > Metazoa > Arthropoda > Insecta > Lepidoptera > Tortricidae > Grapholita > Grapholita molesta. The sequence continues at coordinate 10,341,743 of CP053124.2, read as the reverse complement.
TTTTAAAACAGTACCTATCACTGTAAATCTACATTCATCATCACATAACATTTAATTCAAAGAATATAAGTGTAATAGAGATTTCAATACTTATCTACGATAAATGATAATCGACTAATATGAACATCATACGCTGGTAATTGTTGTTATTGTTGTATATTTTGTGAACTCATGTAATTAATTCGTTTTAAATAAAATGCACAGTGGTTTTTTACTCGTAGTTTTGTCTTAAAAAAATGTTGCAAAAGACATGACGTGAGATACAATGCGAAATTGTTTATAAAACCCTATCCTATTTATTTCATAGATGAGCATTAAACTATGAATAGCATTTTATTTGAAACAATATTTATGTGCCTACTCAACTATTAGACGGAACCATTAGAATAATAACGTCCGCCAAAACTGTGTATTAATTTTATTTATGTGTATTAATCGTATATAATGTTTTAGTCAAACAATGCTACGCAGTTTTAAAAATTGCAGTAAATATACCTAACTATAAAAAAGTATAAAATATTGTTAATATTATGTAATGTATACAGTGTTGCATTAAAATAAATGTTTATTTTATAACTATTACGCATATAAATATGTATGTATATATTTATATTAACTAGTTGATAATTTATTTTTTGAGCAAATTATATGAATTAAACTTTTAGAAAGTATATACAACTTTTCTATCTTGACTCATATGGAGGTCCCAGCATGGCAAACACAGAAAACTGGTTTTATCGTCACCACTGCGACTCCTTTTCCAACATTAACACAATAAGACAAAATATCTCATAATGCCCCGCACAATTTTCTGTTATTGTTGTGCCCTGATTTTTTTCAATAATTGAATGCGTAACAATTTGCATGTACAAAACAAATAAATCGTACCATTTAAATAATATATAAACAACGAATCGGTAGTTGTTGTATCCAGCAATGGCTGCCAATCTGTGGACAAATTACACAGAACCTGGCTAGAGAAAGATAAAATATGAACATTTCACATTAACACATTTCAAAAGCCAATAATAATAAGCAGGTTAAACGTATGTCTAGCGTAATAATACTAATAAGTGGCGCATTCTTCTGAGAACAAATATTCGGTACGAATTTTCAATCGTTTCATATGTGCCTAGATTCTGTCTAATAAATCACGACCAAAATACAAGACGCTTTTTATTATGATTGCTACATAAAAAGGATATAAATGATCACTGAGTAGTAATTTTCAAAATGGCATATTTCAGTAGGTACCTACGATATAGATGTCGTAGTTTAGTATCGGATAGGAATCATTTTGGCACTTGATATGCTTAGTAATCTGCAACACAATACATGATTTTTGAGTTTACTGCAGGATTACGTCGAGTTGTGTATGATTCTCTTAAAATTGTTTGTTTAAAAAATAGGCATCATGATGTCCCTAATTATTTTCAAATATATAGATCAGATGACTGATGTTGGGTTAATTATGGAGCTAGTCTAGTGTATTCGATGGCGTAGCAGTGACGCAGTTTTATTTTTAATTCGAACATTTTCTAATCTCACCGTGCTTTACCCAGACTAATTAACAGTAGTCTTTTGTCAGAAGCTTTCTACAGTAGTGTACCTACACTACAGGGGTTGCATTTTATTAAGCTACATGAAGGCCTAATTTCACAATTTATTTTTATCTAATAACCATGTACAGTCAAGTGTAAAAATTCGTTCACTGCCAAAGTTTCAAAAATATGTACCTAGCAACTCTGTTGTACAGCAAATATTTAGGAAAGGATTCTTTCGGTACGTATTTTTGCACTTGACTGTATGTTTGAAGGGACGCAAATGGGAGTTTCAGAAAAGTGTGCCCAATTAGTGTGACTTGTAGAAAGTTACATCAGGTCAGTTTTGTGACGTTATCGTAAGCATTAAATTATAAGAAATACTTAGATTTGGTAATCGTTTCATAAACTATAAGCTATATTACAATGCAAAAACAGGCGAAAGTATAATTTTCAAACAGTAGTAGTAGTAGCTTTAAATACAGCAACCCGAGAGTTTACCTTTACTTGCTAAATGGTATTTACAAGTAACTAATATTGTTACGTTTTTGGATACACTGGATAAAGTTTCCTCGTTTCTTGATTAATGCAAATTATAGTTTACTTTTACACAGCAAGGTTAACACTGGAGCAATGTACCTGGTTTACACACGAGTTTACTCTCGGGCACTTTCTATATATAGTTACTACCGAATGGCCTTGTAGTCTATAATAAATCACAGACAATTTAGGGTATTTATTTTCACCTTTCTATCTTAAAAACGCACATGCGGCTACAAGGTGAGTATTCGATCATTACTTAGGCAATAAGAAAAAACAATGGAAGCCTGTATTCCGTTACGTTTCAATTTTGTTTTCAGAATGCGACGACGAGAGCCCATTGACGATTGAGGCTCTAGTGAGGTCGCCTTCTCTGCCTACACACCCGACTGCGGCGCACGGGTCGCCGAGCTTGTGGGCCGTTGTTATGCGATTACAAAACGAAATAAAAACGCTCAAATTGGACGTTAAGCATCTGCAGTTGCAACTGAATGAGGAGAAACAAGAAAGAAATCTTGCCATTGCTGCTTTACAAACTAACAATATTTTGAAAGATGTTAAGGAAAGTAAATGTTAATTAATCCAATGACTGCTTATTATTAGATGAATGAGTATTATTTTAACAATAAATATATCTTACATTTTATATTTCATATTCATGCATTTTTATTTTATTTATAGCAAGTAGGTTCATCATACGCTCAATAGTTTCGGTAGAAACTATTTAATGAGTAGTTACTCACCCACTAATTATTACAGACAAATGTTATTGATAGGGACTATGTCTGTCAATTTTCTAACTCGAAAACTTAGTACATAGGTACATTAGGCATATTTTTTTCCTTTATTCTGTAAATTACAGCAAAAATAATATAAGTGAAAGTATGTTTACAATTTTCTATAGGTATAAATTAGGTAGGTACTCCGTAAATTTCCTAATAGCTCGTCAGAATTACAACGTCTACTATGCATTTATAGTTCGAATTGATTTCTTCAGAAGCAACGTGCTAGAAACCGATAAACTTATCTAATTTTCGTAGCTTGGCTTTGTGGCTATTGGGCAAGAAAATCTTCATTTGTTTGAATGTCATTTGCACGTGTTCACACCGGACCCTTCCATTTCACAACCCGTCATTGATCGAGCTTTCTAAATTAGGGCCGCTTTCATCAGGCTTTTAGGATTCCGTAATTTAAGAAATAAAGTGAACCATGTTGTAGGAAGGCACATTTTAACCGTTAGGTAGTCTATTTTAATCTATTGATATCTTACTCGAGGGTATAATAAACTAAATTAATTTATGTTTGTAATTATTTAGGTTGGTATATTATATTATTATTTGAAAAATAATTTAATAATCGCTTCGGTGTTATTAAAAATATAAAAACTTATTTGGATCGGGTTCAACAATATAAAAAATATATACAGGGTGTCCAAAGAGGTAGGGGTATACTGAAGCTGGGAGGTAGAGGACCTAGAGGACTATTTGAATCACCCTCATGTATGTTCCGCGATTTTTCGTATTTTGGGAGTTATGCCTTTTTTCACTTTGATAGGCCAATTCAGTATAGTAACATTTACTATCGTTAGATCTTTGAATGGAAAAAAAATGCCATAAAATTACCCAGTATGTTCACAACTTCAAGGGTTCTTAAAAAATAAAATCACATAAAAAATTACCTGTCTTGACATTTTTTTATTCCATTCAAAGATCTAACGTTAGTAAATGTTACTATACTAAATTGGCCTATCTATCAGCTTAGCACACAATAAAAATCAAGCATCCACCGCAATAATTCACGTCACCATAAATAAAAATCTCATCGTACTCGGCGATAGGTAAAAATTAAAAAAAAAAGTCCGAAAATACGAAAAATCGTGGAACATACATGGGGGTCATTCAGATAGCCCTCTAGGTCCTCTACCTCTCTCGCTTCAGTATATCACTACTTCTTGGGACACCCTGTATATATTTTTGCTTCATAGGTACGGTCAAGGAGTTTAATTGTTGCACCATTTAGGGTTCACTTTACATTGGGCATTTCTTAGATAAAGTACTGAGCAAAAGAAAATTAGACTTACCTACTTATAACATTTCAATAATTTCTAGAGGCTCTAAAATACACCTTGCTTTATCGTATGCATGATAAAATTGATAAACGTATTATAATTTCCAATTAATTTGTTGGTTTTATAATTGAAATATTTAGCTACCGAATTATCCAGCAATAGGTCGAAGTAACCCGGTAGTCCGTACCTTTAGGCCGCTTGTACACGTCCGGTGTTTTCACCGGACAATTATCCGTTTTACGTGAGGATGTCTTGTTTTCTTAGGTGTAGCTGTCGATAGCCACATATAAGGCTGGACTTAATCGCGTAAACGGATAATTGTACGGCGAAAAAACCGGACGTGTACAAGCGGCCTTAAACTTTGAGACTATCTTAACCACATCTTTTTGCGACATTGACCCATTTCCCGAAACCGAAACTAAACAAAGTTTTCGGTTTCGCTATCCAGCTACGCGATAAACATACCAATAAACAACTTCGCTCTTAATGAAAGGCTCTTTATGTTAATTTCTAATGCGAGGGTCATGCAATATATAACTGAAACTATGCTGAACTGTTATGGTGGGTTGTGACGCCCGACTCGGTTCAGTGGGTGCCTATCGAGGCGAGTCGCCATCGCCATTCCCCACGTGAGTGCAAGGCGAGGGACAACAGCGTTGACTGGTCAACTAAATCTAACGCCTGCGGATTTTTAACGCTCATCCATTACGGGTCACCGCATGCTATTATAAACCTGTAGGGGAAATATAAAAGGACACTCACTTTAATGTAAATAGTTATAGTTACATAAAGAGCAAGGTCCTTCCTTCCCTCCTTTGGTCATTTTTATAGAACCTTCTATAGATAACGCAATAAAATATCAGAAAACCTAATACGACACAGGCTACAAAAACCAAACTATCGTAAGACTAACATAAGGACATACCTTCTTGCCCTAGGCTAGCTTGTCCACAAAATGTCACCAGACGTCATAATATCCGCAAAAGTTACGACTTGAGACTGTTATGTGATAAATGGCGCCTGGGGACAGTAGCTGGTCAGTCTTGTATAAAAAACAAAACAGATTTCCGTCGATGCGAATATGCCGCCTTTAAAAAGTTAAAATATAAGTCACATTTTTAAGTCCAATATCGCCCAATTTTTCGCTCCATAACAAGGAACTTAAAATGAGATTTTTTTTTATCAGAATACCTACGCTTTAATTTTGCAGTGTTTGTTTCATTCAGTTGGTTGAGCTGCAATCGGACCAGCAGGTAATAATAATAACTCTTGAACTATAACGTGTGGTTTGTACAGGATTAAATGGTATCTACTAGATGTAAGTTCCCAGACGAGTAGAGACCAGTTTATGGCTGTGACCTACAGTTCATGGGTTTCCATGGAGGCCACAGCGCCAGCGGACAGCGGACGCCATAAACCCATAGCTGAACTGTAACCACGCTGTAACACTCACTAACCAATTGGTTACGAGATACACTTTTAAATTTGTACCGTTGCCATGTTTCAATATAAGCCAGTCTTTAAAGTTTATCAATGAAATATAATTTGTTGGACTTCTTTCGCGTCGTCCCCGTGAACATTATGAAAGTTAAGGACTTTAAAGCTTAATTTATAAATATCATCGGCTCCTCCTCTTATATAACAACAACATAACTGACCTTACCTTATGGGAGATAAGGTATTATGTAAACACGACACAGATAAAACGATCTTTGTTTTGATCAGTCGGTATGACACTTAGGTACCTATATAAGTATATATTCTTGTAGTCAACAAGATCACAGCAACATCTAAATACCCACTATTTAATTTTGTTATTATCACAGTTTCTTAAATCCCTGCTAATTTCACATTTGCTTATAACACCGGCGGCACGTCGTTTTCGTTTTTATTAAGGTGGGTGTTGGATAAATTTAATAAAACGGTTTTTAGCCGGGTGCTTAACGCGTACGGCTTTAAAAAGATCTAATTTAATTTTGATTAAATCCGAAGAACACCGCTATGATCTCCAATGAACTTCCGTTTAACGGACCCTTGCTAATTAGTGGCTGTAATGGGTGACGTTAATTTTCGGTATGATTTATAGTGCGCGTTAAAATCGATTTAAAATTAATTAATAATACGTAGGTAGGTTACCCACCGGTAAATTTTCGCTCGACGTTAGGCTTATAGAGTTGTATTAGTTAGGTATAAGTGTAGTTTGAAACGAATAGTGTGTAGGAATCTTTAATCTTTTTTTATAAAGGTCACCGTCTTAAAATGTTAGTACTACGGCGTAGCGCTCAGAATGCTACTAGCTGTGCTTGCTTTATACGAGTTATAGGGATGTTGACGCATATTAAACTGGGTAACAAAATTTGAACTCGCATAATAACCAATCTATAGGTAATCAATAAAACCAAAATATATAAAAAACAATTCGATTTCTTACAGTTTACTGAAAAATTAATTATATGAAAACTATATACTTACATAAACGCTATTTTTCTCCGTCCAAATAGCATAACATAACATACAATATTTATTACACACCTCAAGAAAATACACAAAATGATAAAAAATGTAAAACAATTGGCGGTCTTATCGCTAAAAAGCGATCTCTTCCAGACAACCTTTGGGAGTGGAAAACTTTGTACCTAACTAATAGAAATAAGTAGGTGTTACAAGAACAAACACAATCTTGCATGAAGCATAAACTTATACAATACTAAAAGAAAGATACGCTTACATAATTCATACATACATATATACAAAGATATTAAATAAATACATACACAATAAGAAAAAGTAAACTATGAGATACCTTGACTACAATCTCATTATTTTTGACCAATAGCGTGGCTAGGAATGAGTGACGTCATAGGTTTTCTTCGTATTGTAAGTAGCATTTTGAGCTGCAATGCAGTCTTTGTCGCCCATTTCTGACTATTGTGTAGCTTTAAGGAAATTAGTCTCATACCTACCCTGATTTTATTGCTCCTAACAATGAAACTAGCCGATTGATACCATGAAAAAGCAGTCAAATACCCTGACAGATGTAGGTAGTAGCAAAAATAAACAAAAGGATTAATTTCGTATTTCTTTAATACGTTTATTTCATTTAGTATACATAAGTTTATGTACGTGTTGCTGCTCACAGCTGTTTGACATTTTGCTGCATGATTTTGGTACAAGAAATTATTGAGCACTATAACTAGAGGATTTAAACAAGATCTAACGCTTATTTAATGTCAATGTTGGATTATGAAGTGAAATTTTATAGTTTCGTTGCAAAATATGTGGCTTTAGAAAAACCGTTTTCTAATTACAATAGATCACATATACCAAACCGCAATATTTGTCCAGTAGCAACTGATTGGACTAGATGTTCCTACCATAGGCATTGAATCGTAACCCTAAGATGAGCTTACACATATCAGTCAAAATATAACAAAATATAAGTAAACAAGTAACATTCGATAAAATGTTTATACAACGAAATTCAAGTATCTGAAACTACAACATAATTATAATCTAATCGTTGTACTTACGTGTAAATATTTTTCACTATTTAAAATAGGACAAAAAATGCTTAAGAGGTATAATGACACGCATTTATCATTATTGACTATGGCCGTTTTATACGTATATGTGTACAACACTTACATAGATATACCTATACATCTGCATACCAGCATATAATGATATACATACGTTAACATAGGTACAAATTTTCTGCAATTATCTGCATCTATCAATAGCTATTACTAATTCTCGTAACATTTACAGGCTTATAAAACTTACGGCCATTCATATAGACCGGAAAGTTAATTAGTAGGTAAACCAAGGCTCGGAACATTAATAAATTCGGTAATTTGTCTTGTTCGACTAGCGTCATAAAACCATAATATCGGAGTTTTAGTGGGAAACCTGTTTGGAGGCGGTTTCCGGGTCGTGGAAGTTCTGGAAGCGACACTTCTCCCGCCACTTGCCAACTTGGTTGCGGATGCGCGTGACGTCTGCGGCGTACGTGCGGCAGCAGCCGCCGACGTACCGCACGCCCAGCTCCAGCCAGTCTTGGATGAAAACCTCCACAGCTTCGCATTTGTCGCGATCGATCCAGCTGCGGACAACCAGTGTCGAATGATGAATAATAGGCATGCCTATAAATATAACGAGTTAGCGCCTTTTACTGGAAATGCATTTCTCATTCTAAAATATGCATAAACAGTGTGCCCTAGCTGAGTCCGTCAACAGTTGATTTTATATGTATATTTTAATGTACCTATACATTTTGTTTTAAATATCTTTCCCTTTATTTTAACCTAGGTATTAGGTACCTACTGAATCTTTCTGTTCGACCCAAAAGTACCAACTTGTATTGTGTAATAAAGATTATAAAAATAATTAATAAGTATAGATATCTACTTTTACAAAATTATTAACCTTTACAATACCTAATCTAATGAAAACGTAATTATGTAGGTACCTACATTTTAAATGACGATACATTCACATGAAGAGTAATTATCATTGCAATTTATTATGTTACTTTTGGCATAAATACTACATTTATCATTTACTGGGTTGGGTTTGTAATAACTAATGGCGTTGTAATTTAACTATCTAATGCCGCCTAAATAGTCCACCGTCTGGGCCGCACTGAAGATTAGTGTCGCGGGACCAATATGAAGTATTCCGTGATATCAAACTGAATGAGGACCATTTAACTATTGTAGTTAAATATACTGATGGTAATTAATAAATGCATTTTCATTCTACTTTTCTAAGCTAGCTTTGCTGGGCACTATCCCGTATTATAAACGAATACCTAGATATTTTATTTTACTAAGAAAAAGTTGGACTATTCCATGAATAACGTAGAATTTAACTACAGCGGTCCTTTTAAAAAAAACAGTCTAAATCTAAGGATAATATAGTTTAAAGCGTTAACTTGGGAAACCCTCATTCGTAGGCAAAAACGTAGGTACCTAATACTAGATAAGTGTTGAGCGCTTAAGTACTTATAATAGGTTTTCACCATAATATGTGATCTATCACTATTAAGACGTTGGCTTGTTTGATAAGGAGTAGAAAAGTACCTCTAGTTCCATTTATATCTTCGTCTTAAAGCCCACTTTCAATGTATTTTTATACTTCACACAAAAATAGTAAGTCTTAGTTTTTTTAAGTGTTACTAGATTATTACAGGTTCGACGGAATGAAATATAGGTATATCAAATTATTAAAGGTGCTTCCCCGAAACGTTCACAATTAAAGTCTGATATTTGTTAGAAAGACTGTCGAAGGCGGCAAATTTTGTACCTACAATAAAATAACTTATCTATAGGTATATACCGTCAACACACTTGTGAATGTACGGTAAGCATACGGAACCTACACGCTACACTAGCCTGCATCGCTGTGTTAGCAAAAGTACTTTAATAAAGGACGAGTAAAGACTTAAGATAAAGCTTAATACTACCGTAGATAAAGGTCAATGTATTCTTAACAATAGGTCCTATCCGTACAACCGTATAAGGTCAGATGGCTGAAGCCGAGAGTATAATAGTTAGTTTTATCAAACTGCGAAATCTTACCCGATCTCTGGGTTGTATTTTTCGCCAGAATTGGGGTAAACGATAAGTGGGATCGGCGCGTGTGGTCGGTCGTCGTTGAACCCTTTCAGGAGGTTTTGCACGTAGGACGGCGCACAGCAGTTCACTCCCACGGCCACCAGCTGGTCTGGGTTCGTTTCCCAACATTTTTTTGCTACCTTTTGGAAACTTTCGCCGTGGGCTATGCTCTGATTGTCCTGTAAATTAAAAATAATATTATTCTATGAGTTCCGTTAGGCTGGAGTGATGTTTTTTTTTTTATATTTATGAATAATTCTTACGTTTATTAAATAGGTACGAACATAATTCTTAGACTTTTACGGTTAACACATTTACGGTAAATGTATTATGTGATGCTAAACGCCTCCTAGGCGCAATGAGGGTTATGGTGAAGAAATTCGTATTTATAATATTTTACTTTCATTGGGTAATACAATATATTGAGAGAACGTATTATAGCACATAATCCGATCGCCAACCTGCCTGCCAAGCATGGCGATTATAGCATTCCGGATCCCCTATACCTAGATATTTATGTTCAACTTAACACCGGACGCAGTCGTGGCATGGGGCCCTGAAAGTGGAACTATAACTTTACTTTTCCGCTTTCCAAAATGTTTATATTTATACGCTACACGATTAAATAAATAGCATTAAACCCCCGGATGCTGCTTATTGCAGTCCGCCGGGTTGGTGAGGCCCATGTCCAGAGGGCACTACCGCCAAAAACGATTTTCGTAAATTTCGGACGATTGTCCCTGTCACTCTCATGACGTCTTAATTGGGGTAAAAGATAAAGGTGCCCGAAATATACGCAGTCCACGTTCGCGGTACCGGGCCAGCATTCAACCTCCAATAATATACTCGTCCGTATATGCGGCTACCCGGAAATCAATCTTAAATATTACTTTACATTTTCACGAAGACCGGTCTGGCCTAGTGGGTAGTGACCCTGCCTATGAAGCCGATGATCCTGGGTTCGAATCCCAGGGTGTGTGATGAGCACAGATATTTGTTCCTGAGTCCTGGGTGTTTTCTAAGTATATATTTATATGTATCTATTTATTATATATATCGTAGTTTAGTACCTACAACACAACCTTTCCTGAGCTTACCGTACGACCAGGTCGATTTATGTAATATTGTCCTGAAATATTTATTATGATTATTTATTATTTTACATCACAAGTTTTACTACAAAGGCAATTAAGGAGTAGATTTCTAAACCCTTGAAACGCAGTAAAATACTTAAAGGCTTGATAAGAAATCCAAACTGACCAAATATATAGGCATTATTTATAAGTGGGTATGCCGCACGCTGTCAGCTTTTGTTACGGTAAATACATATATATACTTTCAGTTAAGTAGGTACTTAACTAAGTTTATTTTTTATTATAAATAATGGTGTGAATATGTTTTGAGTTAAAAAAACACAGTATTAGAAATCAACTGTTTTCTTGTCTTGATACCGGTTACAAAACAACAACTGAAACGAGTGAGATTCAAACTAGGCCAAAGTTGCGATAGCGCGGCGTTTCGAATAAAGCAGGTTGACATTTTTCTCGAGTCAATTGCCAAATTTTGACACTAAGTTGTGGCCTAGTAAAATTGGCAATACGAAAATATCACAAAGTCGTTTTTGAAAACTTGAATATTTGTATTACTATTTTAATAATAGAGACAACATCTTGCGATGAAAACTTCCTACAAAGTTCACAGCTGACAAGACTTAACTTTATCTTGCTATATTATAGAAAGTTATACATTTAGTATAACAAAAAATGTATTACTATACGAATTAAGAACAAGATATTTGGTAGGTATAAATTGTTACATGACTAAACTGAAATGAATATTAAATCCCAAAGTAGAAATAATATACCTATATACAGAATTGCTATAAAGGATAAAATTCACCTGAATAAGCAATTCATTCACAGGAAAATTGAACCGACGTTCCATTCGTGCATTACCAAAAAATATCTTGAAAAGGCGCACTTAAAAATAATTTGACGAATCGCAGAAATGACAAACGGATAAATCGTGAACTGAATTTAAAGGTAAAAGTGCTAAATTAAAAACTGTAAGTAAGGTACAAGCACAACAGGTAAATAATACTAAAATGTGTTAAATCATTTCGCAAGCAAAACATACTTCAGTAGGTACTTATAGTTCCTTTTACAACAGGTCTGACTTAGTGCGATGTTTTCTATGTATTTAAGTATTTGCATATTATATATATCGTTGGCCGAGGATCCACATCACAAGCTTTCTGAGTCAATTTGTGTAAGAAAGTCCGATAAAAAAAAAATTATTTCTATTTTACCGCTCACAAGATACTTAGGTAGTACTAAGCATAGATATTAAACAAAATATAAGGTTTATAATTACAATAAATCTGAAAATAAGGAAAGTCAGTGCCAAAAATCTTACCCTAACGGGATGATTAGGAAGAAAGTAACTTACATTAAAAACTTCTAATAAAGGTTGCGGAAAGTGATCGAAGAAAATAAATATATAAATAAATGTATTAAAATTTATAAAAAAAAATCAAATACCCTTATTTCATTTGGTATCTATACAAAAGTTTATGAACGTTTTGCTGCTCATACTCGTATCTCCGTTTCCGTACACAGAATTTAAACAAGATCTATCTATTGCTTATGCAATGACAATGTTGGATTATGAAGTGTCTCATATTTGATGATAATTATATTTTCGTTGCTAAATATGTGGCTTTCGAAAAAGCAGTTTTCTAATTACCATAAATCGCCTATACCACAAGCGCAATATTACTGGTAGTCCAGTAGCAACCGAGGGACTGGACTAGATGCTCCTACCATGGGCAATTGTATCGTAACACTAGATGAGCTTACACTTATCAGTCAAAAAGTATGAAAGTAACTTAAGTTCTGGTTCCATAATGTTCCCCTTACAAACCTAGAGATCGTTCTCGAAAAGTATAGAATAGGTTAAAGATATATATCGATACGGCCAAGATGCCAAATATGTACCTCACTATTAACAAAATAATCCTCGGGTCTCGGGTGATCTTCAGCGCCAACGCCCTCTGGCGTTTGAATGCGTGCCATTATATGTCACTTGCAATGATAACCTACCTTACAACTGAAGGCCAGCCACGCCTTCATGTGAGGGTACTCGCGGAGCAGCTCGCACAGCATCTCAGCCTCCTCCTGACAGGGGATGGTCTCCAGCGCCAGCAGGTCCACGCCAGCGTCCACTAGCGCCTGGATACGTGGTCGGTGCCATTCGCGCATTGTCTGTCAAATATATCGTTTAGATAGATAGATAGTTTAAATAAAATGGCTTCCATCAATTCTGATGATTTCGCCAGTGTCAAAGTGATTGGAGCAAGTCAATCGAAGGTATAATAAGTTTGCTCTTAGAGCATGCCAGTGTACGGTAGTAGGCCTTGCCATCTGAAAAGTGGTAGCTGGACTTTGCAGAAAGCCACGAGGCGGTCGAGGCCCTGACATTGGCGGTAGTGGGAAAATAGTGGTGAAATGTTTTGAAATCAATTCTTCATTAGCCGCACAATTCTGCGTTAGATCACTGCATTATCTATCAATGTTATCAATATTACACATTAAACTACGATTGAACAAAAAGCAAAAAATATATTTTCAAGACGACTTCGCCATTATGAGGTTCAACCGTCAATCTGTAAATATATCGTTTATTGTATTTGAAGTTTCGCGAGTCAAACATTTCGAGACGCAACGTTACGTCGACGCGAACGGAGCTCGTACGAGTAGTGCTTGAAAATCGAAATCTAGGCTTTTTGAAACTTGTCGCTCAAGTGACAAAATAAACGTGAGTGAAGCTGTGTTAATAAAATCGTTTATTATCATCAAGTCGAAGTATCGGTACCTACATAATAAATTAACACTATACATCAAATATATCTGCTAAAAAAGGTGAGTCTTTCATAATTACTAATGTACCTACCTATTATTTCATTAAAACTGACAATCGGTGTCAAAACCTTTATTTGTATAGAGGTAAAGTTTTGATGCGATATATTTGGCCACGTTGACTGCTACTAACTGTATGATGCTGGCTGTACGAATACTGCATATATTATTTATTGAAATGAATTATGATATAAAATTTAATGGGTCATAAAATAAATTAAAGTTGTCAACGTTTACGCTACATCATGTTTGTTACTGATGTTCATTTGTTCTCTTTTCGTACCTATCGTTAATTAACTGTCTGCGCCAGTCAAATGTCAGTCCGGTTCAAAAAAGAGAGAAAGGAAGAGGGACTTTTTCATATTGCCGATGTAAATTTTAATTTGCCGGCAACTTTACGGCCCTCTTTACGATTTAGCTGACGCTTTCAACCTTTATTAGGCTATGCATTCATGGCTAGGCGGGTTCTGTAGGAACGTGGTAGGAACGTTCTCAAGAATCTCCGCTTTTGTTGACAATACAATTTAAGCGTGTTGTGTCCCGGATTACTTTATATTGTAGAGCGAAATAATAAGTAGTTGTGCAGATCACTGCAATCATAATAATATGAAGTATTATGATTCGTGTTAATGAAAAATAAATTAATTACAGTCTTTTCTTAAGTAAATATACTATCTTGTTTGGACCTCCAGGAGAATTCAAATCTAAATTCCTCTCTTAATTTCATATTGCTCATCAGTCATCAGCGCATTGCAATAATTAAAAATATTTATGTGGAATCCTGAATTTTTACATCGTTACTTAACTACTATAATAAAAATACTCATTCAGAGTTTACAACTTAGTCTGTGAGCGTCAGATTAAACATTTAGGTCATTTGAATGCTATTTCCCGATTTCTGCCGCCGTAAAAGCATTATATGACGCAGTACAAGTTAGAATTGGAAATGCACTAATGAGCTTCTGTTGTGGTAAAGTTCATATATTATTAATAGATGACCTGATAGCCTAGCAATGTCGGTACTAGTTTATTAATACCTCGACTGTGGTCGTGTCCGCGTAGCTGCCATCGTACTCGGAGCCGTCGTGTAAATGAGCACCGTAAGGACCGACGGACCCCACTACCAGCGGCACGTGATCTAAATCAACAAGTACTCATTAACGACATGACATAGCATTAACAAAGAGCAATAAGTGTCAACAGCCCGCTCTATTTCATCGCAAACAGATGTTATTCCAATGGTTACCCACCGCATACTAAAATTCGTTTAAAGCGGCCAGTATTAGTACGGTAGCCGATTTTGGAAGCTTGTTAACGGGTAATACTGATGTAGTTTTTACTGGTTAACCGAGTTAGATGCTCGACAGCGCTTACAACACAAAAGAAACTTGGCACTTGCTTAATACCATGACCCTCAGCAAATTGTAATTAAGGCATGCTTGCATCCGTCCCTTATGGGACTTTGTCTCGTAAAACCTTTGTTTTGAGTGAAATTCTTGCAATTTAATTGTCGCGTTTTTGTGGCAGGCACGGGAATGATAAATCACTTCTAGCCGCGTATTATCCTTTGTAATACCCACTCGTAAACAAATCGAAATTGCCTGCTATTAAAACTTAGGTTACCTTGTTTTTTAGAGTAAAATATGTATTAGGTACCTACTATGAGCATAGAAACTGTTCTTCTGAACAGTCGCTCTTTTTCTGGTTACTTTGAAGTCATTCTAGGTCTTATATAGGACTAACTAAGTCTTTAAATTACATTAACGCCTCAAAAGTAACGGCGTACCAAGACAATGCGTGATAATAATAAGTGCGCGCATGATAGGGTTAAAGGTGTAATAAAAAAATATACTTATGGAATAACTTGTCTGAAATTAAACTAACCTTATTAAACCGTACTAATTGTATCAGAATAAAATTATTAATTATTTTAATATTTTGAAACATTTTTCGCGTAGGTATTTAAACGCAGTTTGTTAACGCCATCAGTATGACAGTATCGGAATGATAGATCCAATAGAAAAAGAAATAGAAATTATTTATTCGAGACATACACAGAAATAACAGACGACAGAAAGAAAAGTAAATTGATCTTCTCTATACATTATTATTATCGTTCCGATTGCGTTTTCTATAAACGATTGTAATCATGGCTACGGCCCCAGTTCTCGTTCACGGCCAAATGTAGCCTAAATACGAGTACGGTAGCAACTATACCTACACGCTTAGGTTACTCGAGCGTATTTACAACATGACAATAACAGTATATTTTTCTCTCAAAGCGCGGTATGACAAAGTGTCACTTGCGATATTCACGGTGATAAATCGGTCGATCTAGCGCCGTCGGCACGTGTTCACGGCGATAAATCGTCGAACTGCAAAAAGCTTAATTAATTCTTACCATTTTGCAAAAAGTTTTGGAATTCGTCGAGATAGAGTGCGCGCGCGCTTTTAGCGAGCTCGACGGCCCGCTCTATCAGCGCGTACGCCTCCTTCTCGGTCACACCCAGGTGCTCCACGAACCCGCCTATCGACGCCTGGTACGTGTTTGTGATGATCAGATCCGCTCCAGCTGCAAAAAAATATCATATTATTAGCTTACCTTTTCGTCCTGAACATATTCCTCCCACTACGTGGATCTCTCTTTGTCTTTTGATAGTACTTAGTACAGTTTAGTATATCTAGGTATAAAAATAAAATAAAATAAAAGAGGCTTGTAGTTGAAAGATGAACTCGATTCATATTGAGTAAAAATGGTAGCCCCTACTATGGCCTCGAATTAAGTTTAGGAATGGGCACGTACGGAATTTCAGTTTTCATGACATATCAATTAATACCTTTAGTAGGTATGTTACTTATTACTTATACGTTAACTAAACTACTTAGTACTGATTATTTGATATCTATATTTACTAGGCTCATTGAGCTCAAACTACTACTACCTATGTAACACGGAGAGTACAGTTCAGTTTCAAACCCTTCTAAGAGATTCCGATATTCGGGACTAGTATGAAAATTACGAACCAAAGTGACGCGTACTCATTGTTCTTAGACACAGATCACACAAATCTCCTTACTCGTACCATATCTTAATTAAAACAAATGAAACCCGATATTAATCTTATGCGAATACGCGAGCCTCCTGTCTAAAATAATCATACCGTATAAGTTTATATTAGTAAACTAACACGATAAATATCAAACTTCTGTAAACTCTGTTAGTATTAACTGAGAGCAGGGTGTGGCTAAAAGGCGCAAACAGTTAAATTAATATTATTTAAACTTAGTAACGCTCCACGAGCCCCAGTACCTTGTTAAGCAATAAGTAACTGTTTCGCAAAAGGAACCGATGCCTGCTAGAAAATAATTATGTAAATAGAAGACGGCGCACGGCTTGCGAATGAAAACGTATTAGACAGACAAGGTGATTAATGGCAGCTACGGCCTACAGCCGGGCTCTCTGCGCGGCTGCGGGCTGTGTAGCGCTACTTATAGGTAAGTTTGGCCTCTTGCCTTTTCCCTCCTGACTACTCTTACAGTATGCAAATGTGAGGCAGTTAGCAAATGTGGGAGAAACAGCGGCAAATCTTGGCAACTGCAACGAGCTTCAATCATAATAATCATTTGGAAACAGCTGGATATTACAATGCAAAATGAGCTATAAGAAAACCGAGACCAATTAAGTACGTTTGTTTTGTGTTCCTATTTTCATATTGTTTTCGAAAGTCAAGAAGAAATCAGGACACACAAAAAATACATCCACACAAAATGTAAATATGAAATTTGTGACATAAAATATAATCTTAATATTTTTCTGAATAAGAGGGCCCATTTCATGTCCTTTTCAAAATGATTACTACTATAGTAGGCAGCAAAGCGAGGCAGTAGGCTGTCTCCCTCTGGGGAGTTATTTGCATGGAGACACTTTTCAGCTTTTCCTTATGAAAAGAAACGGTCCGTTTTGTGGCGAAGAAAAGCGCTTTCAGAGGACGATGACACGACACGAGGTCGCACTCTCGCTGTTGGATGCAAGAAATGACGAGCTAAAAGCGACCTAACGTGTAATTCGTCAAAACACGCATATGTACGTAAAAGCTTACTTGTTCGCGGGCTGTGTGCGGCGTAGGAATTCATTCAAACTTTGCCTCGGTATGGAGAACAACGCAATTACTTTCCAGTTCAAAGGGGTTAGTTGTGCGTGGCAATGTCACGTTCAGGTATTGATACGTGATGTCATCAGGGTTGACGAGATCGGTGCGAAGACTACCTATAGGTATTCTGCAATTTAGCTCTTTGTACTTTGAAGTCTTTTGTTCTCAATTGACATTCTGATACGTGTTTCTCTCTAGATTGAGTTTCTAACATGGATTTTCAAGTTTAATCAAAACTTGTCTAAGGATAAAATAATTGCCTTAGCTTAAAGTTTATAGCTAAATATCATTTACTCATCTAGCTTCATTATGATAGCTTCTTTAAGATAACTACAATGTATTTATGTATTCTAATGTTCATCATTGATTTACCTCAGGCTCTGACTCTACATACATCCTCTGTTTATAATGTTCATCCTCCGGCATGTGGAATTGAAAATTGTCTTCGTTGCCCCGAAGAAAGACGGATAAAAAAAACTGTTTTTTTTTTATTTGGGTAGAAATTGTAATAGCGTAGCTAACACAAAACATATACTGTACTTACTCGTATATCTAATCGACAACAATTACTTACATTTCTGCTAACTAGCCTAAGTTAGTCGGGTTTTTATATTTGTTATAATCTCTGTCACGCTCAACGTGTGAGTGCAAAAGTGACATAGCACAATAAACGATACAATAAAAAGGCAACCATGCTATCTGTTCTGATATTAGTGTCACGCGTTAACAACTACGAATCAAACCCCTAAGTTGGTTACGGCAAAGGGAAGCCAAAGTAAACAGGAAATGCCAGGAACTATTGGCTGGTCTTTAATTAAACAGAAATAGCTAGGATTAGGTACAATACGGGCGGCGTGAAACCTTGTTTTAAATCGCTAAGAATCTGTGTAACCTATACCTACAGATATTGATTCAAAACTATGAAAAAGCCTAGCTTGGATAATGTATTAATTATCTAGGTATGGATATAATATAATTGTTCCCGAATTAAATTTGTAGTTTAATTTTTATTTATTACAACCATTTAATTCGACGTTTGACGACGTCAGGCCTATTGGGTAGTGACCCTGCTTATGAAGTCAACGGTCCAGCGTACAAATCCCAGTAAGGGCATTAATTTTTGTTACGAGCTTAGGTATTTGTGCCTGAGTCATGAGTGTTTTCTATATATTTATGTATTCGTATATTATATATATATCGTTGGCTGAGTCCCCACAACACGAGCCTTCTTGACCTTACCATGGGGCTGAGTTAATTTGTGTAAGGTTATCCTGTAATATTTATATATTTAATTCATGATTAAGAATTATTTATGAAACATTAACATACTCACTCAATTTGCTGATGAATCCCAAGATACACTTTTTCTACTCCGGTCTGTCGTGCTCATGATTAGGGTCGGTGCATATTTTAATTACGCATAGATACAAAACCAAGAATGCTACTCGAAGTAGGGCGATTGTTTTTATTTGGCATACATTTACTTGCAAATATTTTTTGTTTCTTTTCCGTATGTTACAATATAAAGCACATTCATTTTATTTCATCATTACAACATATATATAAATTTCAATTCTTCTATAAATTAACACTTTCTCTCTTCTAAACGGAACTAAACTTAAATAGGTAATGGATAGTTTATCACTTTAAAGCTCATATTAAAATGTAAGTATTTAATAGAAATCATTGGAGTCGTTTTCGAGAGTTGATTTTTAAATATCTACATTTATAGTTCTCCCAGCCAACGAAGCAGGAAGTCTCGGGTTCGAATCCCGGCCGGGAATTTATTTGCATATCAAATCACGAATATTTGTTTCAGTACCTACGGATAGCATGCCATTTTATCGTCTATCGCGCTAACTGTCACTTGTTGGAGCGTGACAGATATTGTGACATATGATAAAAACGAACCATATTAGGCTAGCTGGGTTATGCACGTTATCCTATATCTAGATGTATTTACGTATTTATAATTTTATACGTACCTATGTTTATATATATTATATATATGTATCTCTAAGTTTAAAGTAAAGGTTTATGGAATACAAAGTAACAAACTTAAATATAAATCGAATTAATGTTATATAACTTATAAATAACATACCTATACAAAATAAAACTATTTAACAACAACCACCCTGAGGTGCTCCCTATGCAAAAATGCCCATTAGGCTCACTGCGTTGCCTCGTTAATCGCACCTTTGCAGCAGAAACTACCCGGGGGACAATCCTAAAGAGAACCTGTGTTTATCACGCCTCTTAATGAACCTTTTTTTCTATTCATAAGTGATAACTGATAACCGTCTGAGTCAACAATATATTCTAAACTGTATATCAACAAGTTCGTTAAGCACAAATTGTAGTTGCTGCTAACCTATAAAAAAGAAATGCTATACCTACTGGGTGCGGCCGGTAATAGGAGCAAAAATTTTAGGGATCGCTTCTACCCCACGAACGTAAGAACATTTGTTCTACAACTTTAAATAATTAGGTAATTTATTACTTGTGATTTTTTCGAACAAACTAAATAGTATTTTCAATGAACAGCATCCGTATAGTCTAGTTGACGTTTACTGTTAGCCTACAAACTTCATAGTTTTCGCAATACATTGCTTGCTTGGAAAATCTTTCTTTATTCCTTTTTATTAAACTATTCGTTATTTTCAAAAGTCGTAGAACAAATATCGCTACGTTTGTAGTGTAGAAATGATGCCTAAAGTTAATGCTCCTATTACAGGCCACACCCGGTATAGCTTAGCTGTATAGTTTGTAAATAATGTTGTATTTAAGTATGTAGTTTTTAATTACTATTACCAACCGGTAGTTCAACATTTGTGTATTATGTATATATAAAGGTACGTAACAGCGCTCGGTAGCTTTTATTGGAAATTTGTTGTGACACCGATATATTACTATCTAAGAGCAGCTGCATATGTATACAGTGTGCATTAGGATATTCAGAACCAGTATACAAAGTACGAGTACCTATCATGACAACCGGTTTAAGCAGTTACGGAAAAATTAACAATTTTTTTTTTTTTACTTTTGGTCAGCTTGTATGTGTCATAAGCTAATATCACAAATTACTGAGTATTAAATCGTTTTTTTTCTGGATTTTGACTTTTCTGACAAATTACATCATTACCGAACATTGATGTATGCGTCGGCGTGTCACACTAATATGGTATTAAATATAAGTTTTATTTAAAAATATATTTTATAGCATTTAAAATTCTCTTAATTTGTGAACTAGCTAAGGACACACCTTAGGTATATGTAAAAAGATTACCTCAATAAATTGATTTTGAACCGTATGGTTTATTACTAGCTGGCCAATTATTTTGTGTTAATTAAATCAAACTTTCTCATAGACATTGGGTAGTTACACAAATTCTGACCCGAAGCTATTGGCACTTGCTAGGACGTGCTTGTTGTTCGTAAGAACGAGTGAAACCTGTGTCGAAAAAGTCTATGTGTTAGCACGTGTTAGGTAACAGTACCTCTCAATAAATCTAAATGCGCGTGACAACCTCTTCGGGGTTAGTGTGGAGGAAACAGGCGCTCCACAAAGAACTTGCTGGGACGCGCTCGTTGTCCGCGAATACCAGTGGAGCCTGCGTCGAAAAAAAATCTATGTGTTAAGTAACAGTACCTCTCAAAAAATCTAAATGCGCGTTGACAACCTCTTCTGGGTTAGTGTGGAGGAAACGGGCGCTCCACAAGGGGTCGCCGTCGATCACGTGGCCGACGTGGCACGACAGCTGCGAGGAGAAGCCGCCGTCCAGCACCACCACTTCTGGTGGCTCCACCACTTCACCATTCGTTGGAGTCATCACGGAAGAGAACTGTAATGAACAAATAATAAGCTTAGTGTGCTTATTGTCATAGACGACTTCATTCGTGTCTAGTTATTAACGTTCTTTTAATTCGAGTTTAACTGCATAATGTTTTGTGTTTAAAATTTTGCAAGTCATTGTGTTTTATGAACAACGGCTTGTCTAACGTTTATGTAGTCACTTGCGCCACAAGTTTTGGAGAGCATAAGTCTCTATTTTCAAGCACTGAGAGTGGAGGACGATCGCAAACAAGCACACGCTGATGGTAAGTACAGTTTCCGCAGCCTATGCCGTGGAAGTCTGCAATTTCAGTGGACTGAGACACAGATTAAAATCTAATAAGAACACTCCGTCTCTCCGTCTAATGTGTACATACAGGGAGTTGTTGAACATAATACTTAAGTATATCACCATGTAATAAATAATAAAATATGACTACTATTGTATATGTAACTCAGATGTCTCTGTTTGAAGCAATGGTTGACGGGTATAGAGTAAAATTTGGCATTTCTCCATTTGTGAATTTTTATAGTTTCGTAGTCAACTATAAGTTTTACAATGTCCACCTGTCCATTTGTTTTTTATTTACCGGTTGCTTTTGAATTAATTTAATGACTACGTATTATGTATTAATCACGCTGACATTTTGGTCAAACAAAAACGGAATTGAACATTTTAAAACTTAACCTGTCTAGTGAACCGCTATAGGACAGATGTTTTAATAATAGTAGGGAGTTTCCAAAAGTGCTCCTGTCTTTCTTTTGAACCGTGGGCCCTAAAATACGAAAACAAAACCACACAGGTTTACTGTTAAAGTAAATATTATTTTAAAATAAGTTGAGTATTTTTTGAAAGAGAGTGAGAGAAAAACATTCTACCACCGGTTCTAAATACACACCTACTCCTCTGACCCGAAAACATTATTACCGACAAGAACCTCAGTGGGACTTTATGAATTGTACGCATGTTTACAAAATATATAAGTAAAAAAATAATACGAAAGTGATGAATCATAGATAAAGAGGCATGAAGCTCAGTGAACACAATTATTCATCATCAATTACAGTAAGTTGTGCATTATCTTAAAGCATAAAAGCATTGTTAAAGATGCAGGGTGATGCGGCGAGCTTTATTCGCGAGACCAGGAAGATAAATAACGCTACAATCATGATAGCGAATAATTTACCAAACCCACTACCTACTAAACATGAATAGAGTGCTTGCTGCCTACTTATCTATTATGCACACTAGACATAATGTATAATTTAAATGATGGTTAAATTATGATGAGAATGTTGTTTTCGCCGCTCATTGCTGGCGCTTATGAAAAGCGAATGCAATGTGAAATGCAATTGTAGGTCCTAACAAATTACCACGGCTGCTAACAGAAACATAATAAACGGAAAATGTTTTTCAGATGTCATTAAAGTATGAACTACGTAGGTACGTAGAATTACTTGGTAGGTACATTTGGCTGAAAATAACTAGAGGTTTAAAGCTTTGAACAGAAAAACAACCGATAAAATCCCAGATAATGACCCTCGCTGTATCGAGCCACAGAATATAAATGATATATTGAACTCTAACAAATATACTTATAGGTACCTAATCAGTTTTGTTCCAACGACAGTATGGTCATTGTGTTTTATGCCTGTTAGGCGATTTGTTATTAAATAGGAAGTTCCTGTTAAAATTAATGTGGCTACCTTTTCTCTCAGAGTATAATGCGCACAATATCATTAGGCCTCGGAAACGCGAAGGAAGCGCCCGTCGTTATTGACAACGGTTGCGAATAATTTAAAGTACTAAGTAACGAAGGTAGATATAGGTATCTGCGATACCCTTTTACTTATTGAAGGTTTCTTGCAATCTCAAAGTACCGTTATCAAACAAAGGGTGTAAAGGGCTACAAAAACACTTTTGTTTACAGAAATAGCCATCTGAATCATTTCGACGTTGTGCTATTGCAAAACTCATTCAACTGCCTATCCTATTGTTGCTCAATAGAATCCAAAGTCAAACAAATTTTACAATGTACATACCTACATACTAATATTGATGTCAACGCGAAACGTATAAAAATAATAGTTTAGGTATGTATAAACGGCACACGTGTTATTATTTATATCCCACTGATTAAGAGACGGGAATTCATTTGGAATTTTAAAAATAAATGACATTGAACACTAGGCATACATACGCCAAAAAACAATAAACAGGCTAATGTGAACCACGCTTAACCGAACGCTCTGCGTAGGCCAGACGTAACACGTGTATTAATGAAGTGTAATAGCATATTCTACTTGACGGCCTCCTAATTTAGTCGTTTGTTATTCTGTCAACGAAGCAGAAGGGGTTCGAATCCTGGTAAGACAATTTGTTTGTGTTTATCATAAATATTTTTTCCTGGCTTATGGACGTTATCAATGTGTTTCATTATTTATCTATATTTACCTCTTATACAGGTGTCTCGTTGTCTAGCACTTAGGTACAACACACGGCTTCTAGAGTTTAAGATTGTCCTATAATATTGATTTATCATCTTTTATTTATAAGTCTCTAACTTGAAGATATGTAAGGAGTTTTTTGTATTTAAACTTTCGTGAGACATAATATAATTATTAACTATTAACACGGTTCTACTCACGTTTATTTAGTCACTCGCGCGACTAGTTTCGGACAACATAGGCCTCCATTTTCAAGCACTAAGAGTGCTGAGTGTCCGTTCGGTTCACCGATCGCGTCGACGGACCGAAACATGTCGAGCGAGTGACTAAATAAACGTGAGTAGAACCGTGTTAATCGTTTATAATATGTAAGAAGTGTTTAAATAATCCACGACGAGTTGTGTCAACATTTGCTAGTTTGATTGCATCACCAGATCCCTAGGTGAACCACAACCTAGAGCGCATTATTGAGATGATACATAAATTAATTTTCTAATCAGTCTTCGACTCATTGAATACTTCATCGCGATAGTTTATGTCAGCCTGTACTGTTTTGATATTCGTGTTTATGCGTCTTTGAATTGTTATTCTGGTATCTGAGTTACGCCGTTGTATCACCGAAATAATTAACTGTGATTAAAATTTAAACATGTTATTTATTAACATCTACCTAAGTGTGCAAGCCTTCTCAACGTGTAATAGAAAGCTTGTGACAAAATTAATAAGAAAACTTATGTATTTGTGACGATCATTAACAACAATAAAAACCAAGAAGGTAGGTTACTGGATTTTTTGTAAGAACTTACGTACTTTGACAGTAGTAGTAGTAATATTCTTTATTGCACCAAACAGAAATTGTTACAGAAAAAAAAATAAGTAGTGTAATACAGTAGGTGTGTTAACGTTCTTATTTTAGGGAATATCATCTGTTGGTTTCAAAGTGCTGTGTCTATGATTTTTGAATAGATACATTTAATCTGCACATATAATGCTGTTGTTGTCTTTATTCCAAAATAAATATAAAATCTTAGTAGGTAAAAAGATAAAATATGAAGAGACTTAGTACCTATAGTAGATACCATTTACGGTTTCTGTCTTGGCAACAGTCCTCAGAAGCCACTAACAGAATATTTACATTTGCTGCCACGAATATCATGGCATTGATACGTTTTAATGCTTATTGGAACATAATATTTATAAAGTCTGTTCAGATTTTCTTGTATGAACACAGTATGAAAAGGTGAAAGACCTTTATTTTTCAATTTAGGAACATTACAATGCACGTCAAAAAATACTACCACCGTTTCTAACCCTACACGTCTGACCCGAGAAGATTATTACCGACAAGAAACTCAGTGGGACTTTTACTCGGGTTTAATAAAATAATAATGTATAAACAAGTTTGACTACACGTAATAGGTAACTTTATTACCTCAACTGTCTCTCTCTCTCTCTCTACTTTGTGAGTATTTGTGTGTGCGCGTGTGTGTGAGTCTATGTATCTGGTACAACATACAATTATTTGTACTACCAGATTATTTAAATGACACAGTTGACTAAACAGCCTGTTATAGTTTCTGGTTTGTGCCATGCTTAAGCCATGATATAACTATAAAGGTACCCCTTTGCTCCAACTATGGATCAACCTAGTCCGTATCTAGGTATAACGTTTATTGCATTGTTCGAATAACAACAACGTTATTAACTAATGATTACAATATTTATGTAATAGCTATTGTTATTTTATCTTGTGCACCATTATCAAAGTTCTACTGGGTATAACAAATTGTCTGCTACGTGTACTCTACGCGTTATAGACAACCTTATTACCTCAACTGTTTCTCTCTCTCTCTCTCTCTCTCTCTCTATCTTTCTCTCTCTCTCTCTGTGTGTGTATGTGTGTTTGTGTGAGAGTGTGTAAGTTTATCTGTGTGTTTTTGTGTATCTGGTAGAACATACAATTATTTGTACTGCCAGATTATTTAACTGACACAGTTGACCAAACAGTCTGGCGGCGGATTAGTTATAGTTTCTTGTTTGTGCCATGCATATCCCATGATATGTTTTATCATTCAAAGGTACACCTTTGCTACAACTATGGCTATTAATCTATTCAGTATCTGGGTATAATGTTTATTGTATTGCTCGAACAACAACAACGTGATTAACTAATGTATTATTTTTTTCTTAAGTATATATTATCTATTTCAACTTTTAATGATTATAATATTAATATAATAGCTATTGTTATTTTATCATGTGCACTATTTAATCAAAGTTCCACTAGGTATATATAACTAGTCATACTTTATGCTAGCCTACAGCAGACGGCCGCTAAGTATAAGTAAATGATAAATCTTTCTGACCTACCTATCAGAAACGTGACTTGACAACGAGAGAGGGGTCAGAACACAGATCTGAGAGTAGGTTCTTATCTTTAAATTACTACTTTTATCATACAAATAAGACCACTTTGTAATATTCATATTATTCACATACAATATCGTAATCCTACTTGCGTCAACTGAATACTTTCCACCCTACCTAAACAATATTTACCTAGTTTGCCTTTGCTAGCCTGATATCCATACTAATATTATAAATGCGAAAGTAACTGTCTCCGTCTGTCTGTTACCTCTTTACGCTTAAACCGCTGAAACAATTGGGATGAAGTTTGGTATGGAGAGAGTTTGCGCTACGACAAAGAACATACGATAATTTTTATCCCGCAACCAACTTCAAGACGGGCATGGCTGGCCGACCAGTAAGGTATAGGTCTTTTTTATGTTCCAGATTAATAATTTAATCACATCATTTAGCCGTGTGGTGCCGGCTGACTAGAATAGCGACACCCCATCTCCTCCCGCGGGTGTCGACAAAGGGAAAAAACCGACGGATGGGCAGCAGCGTCCGTCGAAACCCAATCTACAGCTACTGCGGTCGCCAACCCGCCTGCCAAGCGTGGCGACTATGGCAACTACCCCCAAGATGATACAAGTCATATTTGTGGGAGGCCTATGTCCAGCAGTGGACGATTTACGGCTGAAGTGAATTTAATCACACACAATAAAAAGTAGATTTTACATGTCAGGATTTATTAAATATTAATTGATTTTCCCTTAATTACTTTTTTTGTAATTAACACACAAGACAAGTGTCATGAATGAATAGGTTTTGCTCGTTCCCGATCCGCCTAAAACAATCCTCAGCTGCTACGATATTGTCGAGAACTTCCTAAATTTGGAATGGCGAATGACAAAAAATGTGAAGGACATTCTAATTAAACATAAATCACTACACGAAAAACTCGGGAGCTCGGTGTAAAAGGCGTCGAGGCGTTTTTGCTGCTTAAGAAGAATTGTTTTCGTTGATAACGATATTTTAAGCGGCTCGACATCCCACCTGGGCGCGAGGGTGTTAAAATGAGTTACCGTCTTATACCGTTGACGACGCAACCTGAAAACTATGACATCTATAAGACGTTAAAATCGAATTAGACTAAGACCATATTTTAAATATTAGATGTTTGTGGTGATGAGACTAAGACAATATGCTGTATCAAAATGTAGCGATTTTGAATTTTTATACTTACGTTTCATTCTTAAATATTATTTTTTTAGTGTATTCTATGTAAATGCATTCTTTGTAGTGATTTATTTTATTTTATCATATTTTCTTTGAGAAAACTTGTCTCTTTGATCGATTTTTATCAACTTTGAAACGTCACCTAAATCAAAGAAATATATTTGGCAACAACGCTGATAAAAAAAAAAGAGGAGAAGAAGAAGGTTTTTAAAGTCGTAGTACGTAATTGTTTGTATGATGATTTAGCCTTTAATTTGGCAGTGTACAGCCGGATGTACACAGTATTCGACCATCTTTTCATTTTTATTTTTTGTAATTAGAATTTTTAGGACTATCCAGATTTGCCGTGGCTTGAACGCACGTTTTTATTGGCAAATTAAGGGTTTAATGTCATAAAATACTCTAACACAACTATGAGAAAAAATCAAACATACGAGTAATTGTATGAAAGACAGTAATATTAGTGATAGATATTCAAAAATGGTCTTCATCATTGATTGTTTCCTTTTTTTATACTTTCAAAGCACAGTGCATTTTTTCGTTTATATGGCTTTGTTTAAGGATGCTGGCGACATTTCCTCGTTGTATCGCAATGCTGATACGTTGTGCGAGGAAGCCGCCAGCTCTTCGATCACCAGTTATCTACATCAACCAGCCGCTTCGCGATTTCTGCAATAAGTTTGTGCGCGCTGTTTCCATCCTGGTTAGAACAGTGTCGGTAAAGGTAATAAGTATTCATTTGATTTTTAGTTTAATCGCATTATTTGGCCATAAACGTCCTAGTTCGAACATCCAGTTAATATTAAATTTTATAGTTATTTAAAATCATGAACATTTATTTTACACTTTCAAAAAGTTCACTACCTCATTTCCCGATCCGTGTGCCTTAGGCACTGGTCGGACCGCGAGCTAGTAAGCTATGAGCTATCAGCTATTTGGGTTTATTTATGTCTCTTTTGTTTACACGGGATCGATTATCCTTTGTCCCTTGAAATAGCTGATAGCTCATAACTTACTAGCTCGCGGTAGGACCAGTGCCTTAAAAAAGCGTATTCGTAATGTCACAGAACTTAATAAACAGTTTATAACATATAAAAGAACACATCAAGTTAGTTTTAAAATTGCGCGGCAATGAGTGCCTACTACGAGTAGAAGATCTTAGTTTATCGATACCTACTCGCAGAACTTTGAAAAATAAAAACAACATCGTTGCTTATGTCATTAGATTGTTTTATCATTGTTTTAACATATACTATCTGTTCCAATCTGGCCCGTATACTCTGGATAATTATTGAAGGAAGAAGTTCAGATCAAACTTAACTTTAAAGCTAGACTTTCCTACTTGAAACTTAAAAGTAGGATATAAAAGAGGTTAATTTGATGCGCTACTAAAAACAACACAAAATTAAAATGTACATAGACTAAACAGGTCATAGGTAATTTAGGGTAAACTGCACGAAGATGACTTCGGAGATAGGCGCTTCTATGTATATAGTAAGCTAATTACTATAGTACTAACACTTGCCAAGACGCTTTGATAAGCGTTCTAAAAGCGTAAGATAGAGTTTAAATTTAGTTACTTGCGTTATAGGCCCTCTAACTCTAACAGCTTGTCTGATGCAAGCATCCTAATTTCGTTTCTGACAATGACATACATTTGTCATATTAGACGAACATGTATAATTTTGTGATGTAGTACTATCCTTGCTCATTGGGTGCATACTTTTGCGTGAAACTTTTATGACATAAGTGGTTTTTAAATGTTCTAAACATTGTTGAGATCGAACAACAATACCTAACATTAAAAGCTTCTCACATGTATGCAAATGCAAACATTCACACAATTTAAGTAACGATTTAGCAAGGTCTCAAAGTAACGGCCCACGGTCGAATTAAAGAAACCTTCAAATTATTAATACTAGTTTGCCCTTCAATATGGCCTTTAGGATTTTGCTAAACTAGAGTTTAGATGGTAGTAACCCTGTACTTTTTTATTCATGTAAATATAGGTAGATAAATTTATAAGCATGAATTTGTTTGTATGAGAGTGAATGGCCTGTGTTATAGTACAAACAACGTTTAAATTGGGAAGGTAGTGGGAGCTATCTATGAGGGAATCTCCCCAAAACATTCATAATTATTTACATGAGTACATTACACTTGTTAATACTATTATGAATGTAAGCTCTCTTATAATTTCTCCAGATACTGATTTGCTAACAGTGCAAAATTCTGTTTGAATACTATGCTAATCAACACACATCACCTGATATCGCCATACAACTACCAATATAGTTACCAATATAACTAAGTCATCCCACTAAGTCATATATATAATATAGCTGTGCAATTTATCTTTGGATTTAACTGGTGACCGAAGAGCTGGCGGCTTCCTCGCACAACGTATCAGCATTGCGATACAACGAGGAAATGCCGCCAGCATCCTTGGTACAATGCCTCAAGGGCCTTTCATAGATTTTATACTATAACTAGTTAAGTATTTGTAGTTATCATAATACGATTGTAATTTCAGTAAATAAATGTATATCTTTGGATTTTAGATTGAAAATACATCGTATCTATAATCTAGTTGTTGTTTTGAAATTTATCTATATTCTAAAATTTTCAAAAGTGAACAAATTCTATCATTTTATATTTATACCCAGTAATGTCAGCCAAGTGCCAATTCGCTATCAATAAAAATCCGGTCGTTCACCTAAACAACAATTTTACTGCGATATACTTAGGTAGGTATATTTAGACTTTTCACGCACCAATGTAGTGGCTGTCCTTACCTATACATAGAGATCGACCAAAGAGATACGATGAAGCTTCTGACAATTTAACCTTAAAGGCTTAAGATAGCTATATAAAAAAGTATCTGCTCGATGTATACGAGTACGTAGCTAAGTATATGTTATACTTAGCTACAAATACCTTGAGCTGTTATGATTTAGACATAGATGACATAGTAATTTCAGAAACATATTTAACCCTGCTTTGAAAAATTATAACCTGGCTTTTATTAGGTACTATGCTTTCCACTATTTTTACAATCTAATTCAAATTCTAACCACACTAACTTGTTTCCATATAGAAGCGCGGGCGAATAAATCGATTTTTGTTCATTTTA
Source organism: Grapholita molesta (assembly GCA_022674325.2). Lineage (NCBI taxonomy): Eukaryota > Metazoa > Arthropoda > Insecta > Lepidoptera > Tortricidae > Grapholita > Grapholita molesta. Next base: position 10,310,910 of record CP053124.2, on the reverse strand, counting down.
TTTTGAGTACGTATTCGAGACACACTTAATATGCCGTTAGCAACAAAATATGTTAACCTGTGAATAAATTTGAGAACCATTGGGCGAACTATCATGTTAAATATGTGAAGTCGGCTGATAGATAACCAATATCGGTAAATATGTGTAACCGGGTGGGTAATCGATAACCAATCAATACACCGCGACAATAACACACAAGTAGATACAATAACATTCAACAAAATTTACAATAATGTATCAATCTAACGAATCTAAACATCTCATAAAAAAACACATGAATTGAAAAACGCGACATAAAGTTCCAGATGGCCTTTAGAAAACAATAACCGACTAGCTAATAGTAACATCGGCTAGATGAATTCTAATCGGGTTATTTGATTAATACATCGTTAGCAAACGAGTTCTACAAGCAAACATAAGAGACATTTGTACCTAACAATTTGTATATTTGTAGAAAAGTAAAGGCAAGTACTTACATTTCAATGTGAACTTGTTATATTTCTTGAAACATAAAAAAGGAATATTTAACGATTCTATATTTACTACAGAGTCAACAAGGCAAGGCGAGGCGCAGACAAACACTATCGCAAACACACGCGTATCGCACGTTTGTACCGGCGGATCCGCGCACAAGGTTAATCTACGCTTATTTCTGGACAAAATATAACGTTTATTTTTAATATTATTACTTGCGACCGCTCACTTCGAAGATCGCCCAATGATTGAACATCAAACCTTTACGGAGCATCTACGATATTAACATAATGAATAAATCATTATCTCTAAGGTTGAGTCAACAAGCTTAGTGACAACTCATAGACCTAAATAATAAGAAAATGATGTTTTTCACGGCTTCTGCACTGCTTTTATTTATACACTTTAATACTACGAGTTTTGAGATGTTTTAAAATATAAAAATAACGTTAACAACAATATTTTGTTAATTTACAACATAACGTAGGAAATAATACGACGTAATAAATAAAATACATCGTACTGGAGTTATTATATAATAAATCTGTCAAATTTTATTATTTCTTAAATTTTTAACTTGATCAATAAATACCAAAAACATGTATATTTTATGTATTTTGGATGTATATTGTGCAAGAAAAAAGGACAATGTCAGCATCAATAACCTTTACAATGATGTATTAGCGCGAACCATTTTTATATTTTGAAACAATTGTTGCTGTGCATTGTATCCAACAATTGTATGGATGTTCATTTAGTAGATATACATTTATAAATGGGTAAATATATTTTTTATGCCATACGAGCAAAATTTAAACGAGTTACTCTTAGTTTAGCCAAGGTCTTTAACTACATTACGTTTTTATTTTATGTTTACTTTGCGACATGCACAGACAACAGTGCATAGAAGGAGAACAAACAGTAGGGTTGACATCTGAAAAAAGAATCTTAGAATAGCCTACCTGACGCAGATTTTTAGTTTGTCAAATTTACCAGTAGGTAGTTAGGAAAACTACTAATAAAAAATATTATATGAAACTATTAACGAGGAATTAATACTACTACAAACCAACCTTGCCCTATTCTAAAAGGAATTGAATTTTATATACGCTCGTCACATGTTATTTCCACGCATGGTAGGTACTATACGTTGCGAAATTACCAATATATCAATAATCCATTGTTACCAATTATCCATTATCTACATAAAAAAAATACGTGCAGAATTGTTTATTCCAAAACTCATGCTTCAGAATCTATCACACTAATAAAAAAGTAATCTGACCCATCGGTCGTATTTTTTATTTACACCTGATCTTGTTTTTTCCCTCAATAAACATGTAGCGATACCACTGGGCGCAATACATTGCTATGGAAGTTCGTCCGAGAGGAGATAGATATTAATACAGTTATCAGCAGAGCAACACACTGTTGGTTGGCCGAAATACCTAACACGTGATAAATGAAAATTATACTGCGGTTTTTCGACAACAATTTAATGTTGTTTTTGGTTAAATCAGTCCATTTTCACTTCATGGAATAGCAGCATACATGGCTAGAAGTTTCTTATAGCACTCTTCTGTCTCAAGTCTGTAAGTAAGTATCAAATTTATTATAATAATATGTTACTTAACAAAGAAGTGCCTAGAAGATCATATGTAAGTATCTACTCGTACTACTGTATATTTGTTGTATCACCACTATAAGTATACACTTACCTAAGATGACTAATTTGAACCAATTTCTATCAATTCACATTTTCATATTACATTTCACATTTATTATATTACAAAGCCATAGAAGAGCAGTCCGTGAATATTCAGGGATTTCAACAAGGTTGGCAACAAAACTTTCGACAAGTACCTACTTTTTTACGTCGTTGGCAACCAAATAACTTTAAGTAACGACCAAGGTCAAGATTTCCTTAGACCGCAGAACTTTTGTTGCTGATCGGGTAGAAGGATCTTTATCCTGTCGATATTAAAACACTGTTTCTATCTTATAATTACCATGCACCTACTTCGTACATATTTACCTACTACCTTATTATGGTCGCTATACACTTCACTTTTATATTTCGGATACTAACATACTTTCATTTAATGTTATAAATAAAAGAGATGTAATTATGAAAAGGTTGCAGCATCAGCACAAAAATAATGAAAAACGGATAACTCCAGCTACTGTTTATTTTCTATCTTCGCTACACAAAGGTTGCCTGGACGACATCGCTCTTTTGCAACATCGATATGACTGCATGTTGCTACCTCTACATAAAGTTTTTTTGATCTCTATGTCTGTCGGGAAGTATTTATAATATTGAGGTCTGAAATAAAGAATATGATTATTATTATGTATCATAACTGCATGATGAGCATGTAATAAATTATTTTCACAAAAGACAGTTTTGGTACAACTTTTTATTGACAACTGTACTTTTTTTGAACAATCATCAACTACTCGAGGGGATTCTACCGAGTCTAAACACGGCGGGTTTATCTTGTGTACGTATTTGGAGTTTTTATGGCTACCTTCTGATTTCAGCATCAGATCAGACCAACAATACCATAATATTGCGTTGCACCGTACTAATATAAGTAATAAATAAATAACATAGTTAAGTAAATAATAAATAAAAATGTGTGCTAAATTTAAGCTAACTACTAATAACTGCTTCAAAATTGTGTTACATAATTTCACCTGCATACATTGCAAGTCAAATAAAAGCTTGTAAAAACAAGCATATACCTACCGTTTAATTGTGTTACTAATCTGTTAACTACGAATCTGGAGAACCGCGTCCACCAAAGATGATAATTTTAACCTGCCTCGTTTTTCGTGGGCTTTGAAACCAGTGTCAAATCGCTATCGGTCGTTGAGAGGTCATTCACCTCGCGTGTTTTACTCGCGTGTAGCCACAACTGTATTATTATATCATGTGGGATGTGAATTCGCAACACTTGGAACGTATTCAATGGGAATAAAATATTTGACTAAAAATTTAAGTTATGTACATATATCACAATATTTATTAAATGGCGTATTTTATTTGTGATCAGATCATCAACACTTACATATTTAAACTTGTGTGATAAAATTTGTATAATAATTAATTATGTAACAAAATAATAAGCAGAAAATACTTGCACATGTGTGATCAGTAGGTATTTCAAATCGAAAATAAAATCAGAGATATTGTCAAAAAATAGGTATAACAGTTAGCCCATTACCTAGTTACAAGTGAGCCTCAATCTAAAAAGAGGACTTAGCCACGGCAGATATTTCGATTATGAGAGCATACGAACTCATTTAGTTAGATTAGATTGCTTTTACGTATTTATCTATTTTAAAATATATACGTAGAGCTACTGCTTACATTACATCCTTCTATCATCGTAACATATTCTAACAACACTGGGAGATAGAAGTAAAGACGCAATTCGATTTTCGATGCTTGCCCTTATTTAGGCCCTCTCATATTGTCTGCTACGAGTAAGAAGCTTTAAACAACTGAAAATAAAGTCAGGCAATCACGAGCAACGCACACGCAGATTGAGTGGATTCGGTAGTGCTCAGGCGTTCAGTCGAATAATGTAAAGCCGCACATAGGTTCTATAGCAGCTCTATGAGTATGTAGAGCAGTATGGAGTCCCGTATAATGAGTGAACATGTAGGCATCTATAGTTAATGAAGTATCGAATATGTTGAGCTGACGAAAATACTCAAATCTTACTGATTGGATTTTTGAATATTAGTAAACAAAATTTTATGAACATACATTATAGTACCTAACAAAATTAAATTTAAGTATTCATTATCCTTTACATGCTCTACATAACTGATAAGCTACATAAAGTCAATAATATTAAATATTTACCATATAATTTGTACAATCATAGAACAAATTATTGTATGTATCATTTGTATGCGAGGCCGAGGGGACGAAAAAGATGAGTGACGTGGGTAATAATTCAACCTTGAAGCGAAGACCCTATGATGAATTTTGTACCTTTGTAGGTGATTTGCATAAATATTGTAACTAATTAAGGACCAGCAATTAGTCTTCAGTTAATCACTTTATTTGTGTTACAACAATTAACGATCTTGATTGTATTGTATTTATTGTACTTAATTAATACACATATATATGTAACTTAATTAATACACACTTTCATACATGTAACTTAAATAGCAACTGCTTAATTGTTGTAACACAATTGAGATGATTAACATAAGACTAATTGCAGATTACGTAGTGCCGCTATACGTTTCCGTTTAAATAAGTGCTGATTTGAAAGATCAAACAATTATAACCCACTTCCGGATATTCATCCTTATAAGTACACTTAGAACCAACCGAAGAAAATCCTGAGATACTTAATTACAAATAAATTTCATTTACCAAATTAACGAAGGATGTCTCTTTCACTCGAATACTGAAAGAGCGATAGGGATGAACAAACAGATTTACATTATTTGCGGTTGCATCTTCTAAACGAGCTGGAAACGTAGAGAACCATTCGTATTTTGCTGTATCATTCTTTGAAATATAATTTCAATTATTTGTAGGGCCGTGGTGCTATAAAAATCATAAAACACAAGTTCTGTATGCGAGATGGATATTAGATAGGTATTCTTCAATGTGTCTCTGAATGGGTACTTCCATCTATTTATCTTTCAGCCGCGGACACCCATTGCTCGATATAGACCTCCCCCATAGACCGCCCCGGGAAGCCATGTTCAGTACACTGCAGCCAGCGACCACCAGCACAGACGATATTAATTTGTTATCTTTGATTATTATTTGATTGCAGTATATTAAGCACTCTTAAAATTTGTGTATTGTAAATGCGTATGTTATACACGTAGAGTTACTTTTGGAAGCAGTCTAGGGCTAGAAACAGAACTAAAATCACAATAGCTGTCTCATGCAAGTCAATTACGTCTATCCGTTGCCAGGTTAGTTATCTGAATCTACTGATACAATATGATTTTAGTTTGAGCGAGAAACAGTTTGGACTGTTTAACATGATTACTTCATGGTGAGTTCAAATTGAATTAAAATCCAATTGTTACGCTCCCAGTCTAGTTGGTAGTCGGAGTAGACATTTAGGCAGCGAGATATGAGAAATGCCAGACGCTCGTATCAGATCAAACCAAACTATTATGCGATAACATGGATACATTATCAAAGGTAAGTTAATAAATCATTCTATATTGTAGTTACTAACTGCGACAGTTATCATATCATCGTGTATCGACTCTCTTATCAGTTGACACGAGTCAGATATAAGAGTTTCACCAATATTGGCAGTAAAAATTAACTAATAGGTTAGAACGGCGCATATTTGTGATGATTGCTCTTTTATTTTTAAACATTCAGTTTCAGAAGATTAGACCCAAAGTTGTCGACGGGAAATTCATTTAGATAACGCCGTCTTTAAATACTTAGAATTCCTGTTTAAAGTATGTTTAAGCAGAGCCTATAAAAGCATAAAGATTTAGATATATATGCTCACCGAATATTAGGTAAATAGATTACGCATATATAGGGTAAGTTAACGTAATATTATTGTGGACACATTTAACGTCTTAAGATAATTTAACAAAGTTGTTTCTCAAACGAATTGAATAAGTGATACTACTTAAATACTAACAAAAATATAATTGTAACTTCTCTTTGCCAGAAAGGACAATAAGAACCGACTTAATAATTAAATAACAAACTATATTGTTTTAAGTACTTGCTCAAACTGCTCAAGTAGACTCATTTTATTGTAAAACTTTAAATTAGTAATTACTAATTATTAAAAAAATCCTATAGCTTTTGTGTTTATAGATCTACTATGTAGGTACTATTTAGAATTAGTTTACTTACATAACGAACACTAGAGACGAATTCTCTGTGCGTATATAATTATACTAACAATTTTACAATTTTAATTTGCGAGTTCATTCACACTAACCGCCATAAAGCTAAAGTCTATTAAGCGTCATAGAACCTAATCGTTGACGCCTTGGCCGAGGGGTTGTACTCGACACTCAGGGCTGTCAAATTTAAATAGTATTATATTTATTTTGGACCTGTATATATGGTTGAGCATAAAATGAATATGTAATCATTTTGATCTGGAAAAAAATGTTAATGGTAAACGCGGTCACTATCTTGTTACACTATGTTACTAGTTTTTTTAACTCTCATACATACACACCCGGGAATCAAAACTGGTCAAATTCTCTGTAAACAATGTTAGAAATACATTTTAAAATTTACCACAGACATAATATTATATTATTGCTCTTAATATAAACTCGGTTATTGTAGGCGTAATTATCTCTCTCTCAAACCTCCCCCCCCTCTCGACTCTAGATATCGACCCTTGTTTCCAGATATCGGTACACAGGTACCTACATTCTATTAAAACTTAAGCGATGACCTGAAAAGCTGATTCACCGCAATGCCGAGTTCATTATATAGTACTAGAATTTCTTCAGACAATCCAATTTCGTTGTTTAAACAATGAAATTGAATATTGAGAAAGCGCTGTAAAAATCTATTTGAAAATGCGGAACAATGTGGAAACGGAGCAAGAGGCCAGCGCTGTGCCAGCCCCTACGCTACGCGAAGATATTGAATTATGCTTATACATACATTATTTAAGATGATGACTTGTGGTTATGTAATCCCCAGCCGCTGCGCACGTTGCAGGCTCCATTTCCAGTTACATAGCTATACGTATAAAGCTACGACATAAGTTGCACTAGGTAACTAGATATTTTTAAAGCCACTTCCCAGGGATTAACCATATATTCTAACCGATAACTGAAACATCAACAACAACAAGAAGTTAGCTACTTCTTTCCAGTCAAGTATTGCTGAGGGTCGTGTATTGCCACGTTTTTCCAGCCACTCCTATCCTGCGGCATTTGCAGGCAGTTCTGGGCCTTGGGTCCTACATATGCCTTCACTGTGTCGATCCACCGGTTAGGCGCACTTCCCTTTTACAAGGACGACTATTACAAGTACCTCTAGACTATATTCGCGTCTAGCCACGTGTCTAAAGAATCGTGATAGCTCTATAGCATAGCTCTATTTTGTACCTAAACATCTAAGACTATTACCATTTCTTTGTTCCTGATAGAGAAAATAAATATAGTTTAGATACCCAAAATTATAAATTTCTATCGTTCATATTTCTAAAATACCATTTCTTCGTTTCTGACAAAGTTTCAAATGTCACGATTCGAGTACTCGATTCCCAAAAATAGCCCCCCAGATCTTACAAAATTACGATTTCGTAAACCTTAGTTTTGTGTTTTATTTTTTAAGTTTATATTTTTTCTGTATTTGTGATATGTGTATTGTTTTTATTGTAAATATATTGTATGATTCCCATTATCCTTGTCAGCAATTCAGTTTTGAATATCACGTAGGTACCTATCACAATTTTATTTCTCTTGGCAAATGGTATCCGTGGGCGTCTTGAATTTACAAAGTTTTTCAATTATTGTTTATAGTTAGTTTCGAATTGTATTCATTATAATTTTTCTTGTTTGTGTGCTTATTCTCTTATAATCAATTAAGTCTTCAACATTAGTCTTCTAGAATAAAATTGTTTAATTTGAATGGAATTGAAGAAACGGCTAACTAATGATACGCCGACAATTTAATAGATTATAAATTTGCAGGCGTCTTATCGTACAAAGATTCGCAGACTAATTTATTCGTAGCTTATGTAAACTTACATTTAGGAGCTCAATGTTTAAATTTACGTATAGGTACCTATGTCAATCTATAATTACAGGAAATTCGGTTTGCAGTATAATCATTTCGTTATTGTAACTTGTAATGGTATAACTTTTTTATTTAAACTTTCGTGAGACATAGTACCTACAATAATTAACGATTAATAAGTATAACACTCACGTTTATGTACTCTACTCTACTCACGTTTACTCGCGCGACTGTTTCGGAGAACATAGGCTTCCATTTTCAAGCAAGACACTCAGCACTCTTAGTAACCGTATTAATCGTTAATTATTGTAAACGAGTAACATTCAAAATTTCCTATGCTTTTTGGTCTATAACATCTTATAAATTGAACAGCAAAATAAGTGAAAAAGGGACAGGAAAACCAGTAGGTTAGTGAATATTGTTGATCTGTAAATTCTGGTAAAAGTTGTACAATGGCATATTTACAGCAAACCCGTACATTTTAATTGATGTTATACTATTATAGAATTCTAATACGTATGGTGTGAAAAGCTGAGTATGATTGTAAGTAAACTGAAGCAAACGGCAATATGGTTCTAAAAATATTAAGTGGTTTCCCAAAATTTTTGCAATAGAGTTGCCATCTCTAAAATATGACATCCAGGACAAGAACGTTAAATCTCCAGATTTTGTAGCTAAGACTTGGAGATTTAACGTTTGGAAACCGGAAAAACGGTTGACGTTTCCGGACAAGTCAACAGCCATGCCCGTCTTCAAAGTATGTTTGCGAGATAAAAATACCCTAAGTCCTTTCTCGTAAGTCCAACTCTCTCCATATTAGGTAGTACCAAATTTCATCGCAATTGGTGCAGCGGTTGAAGCGTGAAGAGGTAATAGATAGACATACAGAAGAGAGTACTTTCGCATTTATAATATAGTATGGATTAGTATAAATAATACAATTTATTTTCATTTGTTTCTATTTGCGAAATCCTGTACTTAGATTTATTCCTCGCTAAAGTTCCTTGTGTTCGACTATTGGTGCAAATGGTATCTTATAAAATTAGACAAAATATGAATGAAAGTAGAATTCAATATAACACCATTATTTTCAAACATCGCTTCACGCTTTCTATTACTGATTCTATTAAGTACACCTTCATATTTGATGTTAATGAGATACTGATAAAAATATTAATTTATGTAATGATACAGATACTGTCAAACGTTAGTCTGCTAATTGTTTACGTTAGAATTTGTTCCCGTAATCCGGAGAAGCACTCTAAATAGATTTGAATTCAATACGTTTTATTCGGCGACTCGCGACTTTTCGTTGTCGTCCCACATACCGAAAATCGCCCGAATTTTGGACGAACACGACTTTGTATAGACAATCATCAGTATCATCACAACGAAATCTGTAGAACTTGAATATAAACACTAAAAATCGTATCTTCAGATATCTGGTACGTACCTAAAGGAGTGATGCTAGCAGGAGATGTTGTTTACGACTCTCATGTGACTGCGAGTACACAGTGCGGATTGCACGTGCTGCAGTGGTGATAAATATATTTCGGAAAGAAATAAAATCTTCCATTGTTATTTGAGGTTGTTATACGCCAGACGATGTTATAAGAATCCAGTATTCGTACGTATAAACGTTGATAATGAAAATTTATAGGCGCTACCACTCGTGCTCGCCTGAACAGAATTAAAACTTTTAAAAATGGCGAACTGAAAAATGGTCAAAATCTTTCGACATACTCACAGACAATACTGATTCTGAACCTTAACAGTACCAATACTTAATCGAATTAAATTATCATCGTCTGTAGAGGTAATCAGTTAGGAACAGCAATTAGGAGAAAAAGATACTTCTGGGTGGTCCAAAAATAAGGCATGGTTATTACCGAGTAAATACCTATGTTTCAATCTACAAAACAAGTTGATTATATGTGAGGTTGAAACCTCCTTCATAAATTGCAGCTTCAGTTGTTGAGTAATAAAATCGTGTATGTAACACGAGTAGATTGTTGTGGAAATAAATCGATGTGGATACTCGTGTGTATCAATCATTGATTTGATATAGAATACAAAAATGTATACGTTAAAGACTAGCAAGAAAAAGACAGTATAGATCATATTATGCCTTAAAATTAGGTATTATATTTATACAAAATTACCAATAAATCCCTTTTTAACACTACACATCATAATTACAAATTTAATAGGACTTAATCGAGTTACCAACATCTAGGTAACATATATATATATATAATATTGTCTCCAATTAATTTGCAGTTTCTGGCCCGGTACCGCGAACATCGAAGTTCGTATATTTCGAGCATCTTTCTCTTTTACTCCAATTAATGCGTCATGAAAGTGACAGAGACAATCGTCCGAAATTTACGAATATATAGTTTTTCTAACCGATTGTTAAAACTCGTAACGTGGTTCGAATCAATACTCATACTCTTACAAACATATACACACCTTCACTGTTGAACGCCCCTTTATGTATGTACGAGTAGCACCTGTATAATTTAATACCACCATTAGTCATTCCTATATGAGTACCTTAATCCTTGGATTATCTGTACGGATATCGAATCTGTGCATGCACTGAGCTATATAAACTCACATTGGTAAACAAGGGAGTGAAATTGCCGACCGAATGGCAACAAGAATGTTTACGTGGATCTGGATATTTGAAATTGTTTTCGACGGTGTAGTGCCGCAAGTCTTGGAGCCCCCGGGAACTAGGTGGAGGCAGAACGTTACTTCTTGCGAGGAATTCGAATGGGGCGCTCATTTCGACCCCACGGAAGTAATCGATGCTACGTGGAAGATATTTTACTCATGGTCTGACAGCACGGAGTTGTCACAGATCGTATTCTCCTTATTGACAACGAAGGTAAGTTTGGCTTGATTGATTGGTTATTGACATACAGCTGCACGTGTGTTACTTACTTTTAACTATGAAATAAACCAAAGTTTAATTAAGTACCTTGTCTTGAAGAATCCTGACTATAGTGTTGATCATTATACTAAAAACGGAGTCAGTCCTGGTTTGTAATACTTAGATATATTCACAAAATTCAGGTTTAGATAACACATATGTTTTATTTCATTTTATTAATTTAAGGAGTTCCAACAGCTAAGTAAAATGTCACTGACATTAGTCGACTTAAGAAAAAAGGTAGGTAGTTTTCCCCAAAATTGACGCTTGTTAATTAATAAGTATAATACTAATGAGTAAAGAAAGTCTCATTCACTTTTTCTTTTGTGTTGTTCATATGTTAATAGTAAACAAGCAACAGCAATGAAATATGTATAATGTGTGTAAATAAGACTTATTTTACTGTTTATAAACTTTGTTCATATTTCACTCTGCACATGACAGTTGAAGGGATATCTACAAAAACGATATAAATATATTCGACATGTTTTATCAGGAAACCAATAATATTATTATAGAAGTGTGCTTATTTGGTTGGTTATAAGTAACATGCGACGCGATATTGTACATAAGTTAGAAAAGTAATGACCAAGGACATGCAATAGGATGTTTTTAAACACAATCACGAGGAATACACATAAGTCTTCGTATATAGTTACGAGTATAACCTCCCCCCTTATACCTACACTACAGAACGAAGAGTTTAGGTTGTAAATTTTGAGATAAAAGTTCTTTAACATCTTCAAATTCATTGCCGTGATTGTCGGTACCACAAACCAGCAATGAATTTAAAGAAGCTGGCAGGTTCAACTTCATTTTGCCAGCCCCGTTGTAGAGTTATTCTAATTTTTGTTTTTGTCAGTTTGCATTGTTTTCAACGTTCCAACGTAATTTATGTGAATTGCGGTTTCAGCGCTTAAAAAGAATAAAGGCTGTAGTGGACTCGATAGACCCAGACTGGGGGATACCCTGGCTGGACGCTGAGTTCTTAATGGAGCCTCGGGCTGGTTTACAGATTTTGTTGCTCCGCCAGGGGACTCCGGGTGCATACCGTGCCCTCATCATCGCCGAACAACGCGATAAAGGTGCCCACAAAGTACTTCCCGCCCCGGCCACAAAACATGCCCACCTTGCGCCATTTCCGCTCTTAACTTTCCTCCGCCTTGACTCATAACGATAATAAATAGGCCACATTTTGTTAAAACATCTCTTCATTTTGTTAACGACCTTAACTGAACAGGTTTAATAATTATTTAACTAGACAGGCTTGGAAGTTTCATATATTACTAGCCGTTGCCCATAGCTTCCTAAGCGTGAATTTTTAGTAAGTTAGCCTAACATTTTAGTAGTTTCAAGCTTGCGATGATGAGTCATACTAATTAGGTAATCATTAATATCATTATAAATATGTATAGGTTCCATAATAATTAAATAACATACCTATAAACTAAAACAAATATAAAATAGGTATGTATCACTTCCTAACTTAATTCTCTCGAAAAAAAGTAGGCATTCAAACTCTTATAATTAAACTCTTAAAACATTATAAATACTTCATGTAAAATTTTGCTTTTTCTTTTGTAGTTCGACCAAACCCAAAACCAATACTAAACATGGCGGACGTGCGGATGAAGCTTGTGGGTCGCATAATGGGGCTGATGTCCTGCGAGGAGCTGACTGCGTACGCGCTGGCGCGACAGCACGAGATGCCGGTGACCGAGGCCGACTGCGTGGTGCGAGCCAACACGCTCGGCTACCGGGGCCCCGGCGGGACCTCTTACCTTCAAGTTCAGCGCATGATAAAACAAGAGCTATGAAGAGTTTGTCTATTTTCAAAAACGATGTTCAGTAAACATATTGACACCCATACTGATTTATTGCTGTGAGCTTAATGTAATGACAGAATTTTTTTTTTGTTTTTCACAGTGTTACAAAAATATTGGTGACGTGGTTGTAATAAGAAAAAAAAATATTAAAACATTTTACGAACCGAAATGTTGTACCGCATACCTATACAAACCCAGTTATTTTTCGTGTCTAATATTTGTTCGTGTTGTCTAAACAATAATCAGCATTTACGACACCAATAAGGTATGCCGTTCAATAGTAGGCAAACCAGTATTTTTTATATTATTGGGCTAGCGAGTAACACTGTAATGGAAGAAATAGTGAAACCCCAAGTAATTGATATGTCCATAAACCTCACAGATAGTTATGTTCTAAAGTATACATTCCCATTCCCATTTCCTTCCCGGGAGCCCGTAGTGGCTTTATGATGTTTTCAGTGAATAATGTGCGAGTCGGGGTATCTCAAAGCCCCGATCTGCCAATAAATCAATGATCTACAAGGCATGTTACTCTCACCGTGAGCATTTCTATTTTTAATTCCCTGCGCGAGGGTAAATGTTTAAACAGCTTAAATGTTTTAGCGGATGATTGTGCTCATGAATCGCAGCGTCTCTGTGAATCACAAAATAGTTCTCACTCCGAGCATTAAATAGGGAAAATTACTTATCCTCCCCCTTGAATACATTACTTGGCAGTTAAATTATCTGCAGGTTAAACCGAAGTTAGGGAATATTTAAATGTTCAAATAAATGTAATACTTTTACAACAGTGATGTAATACTTTTAATGATAAAAACGTCCGTCGAGATTGACAGCCAGATTAGATGGCATTGTATGGCTGCATACACACATACATACGAAAGGTAGTTCTGGTAATTAAAACAAAGTTTGACTATTCAGTTAGGTACCACAGAACTTATGGTCCCCTATTGTCACTGCCAAGTCAAACTTGAAGCGTCATAATTCCTTGTCCTTCCCACATTTATTTATCACTTTATTCTATTAGGTAACGTGATACTTTATATATTTATTAAAGGACACAATTAAAAATTTATAATTATACTCGCACGTTAGGCCGGCGGAGTAATCCCAGGACTTAACGTGTCTTTGTCCTCTCGGTCTTTGAACAGACAGTGGTTGCAAATTTTAATCAATTTATATAAGACGGAAAAGATGTACCTACTAGCTAAATACTTATTTATACTGTAAAGTAATAATTTTAATGCCGAACAAAACGAATAACGAAGTACCTAATATGTTGAAAAAACTGGAAGGGTTAGTATAGACTTATCTAGGATTTCGTTACAGAGGATTCTTAAATAACCGTTTTACGACAGAGTTTTAGAAGAGAAGTTGTCTAATAAAGTCGGACCCTCTTTCAATTCTACAATCAATACCTAACCCCTACCTAATTTGCAATGTGAATTGATTTCCCTTTTACGAATCCTATTTTCGAATGGCATTTCCTAACACTTAGTTGTATTGTTGTGAAGGCACTACGCCTGAGACAATGCTGGTCCAGGCAAACAGTAGCTACTTATATAGGAATAGCTACACCGACATGTAGGTATGTACATTCAATATGATATTGTTGGCGAGTGCTCGGAGGCTACCCATATCCACCAGAACAAATTTATTTTCCTCGGAAGCATACTAGACGTCAACAAATAAGGATTCTATTCAATAAAGAGGTTTTACTTTTTCTTTACATATTTCGTAAAGGTTGCGATTTAGAAGAGCCCTTTTAGTGTTTTATTTTGATCGATAGCCCGTAGATTCGGAGAATGTAGTTATTTTGTAGGTTTGTTTTCCCTGGGGAACTGAATACGGAGCACAGAACGAGATTTATTGTGGTGGACTTGTTATATGGAATAAACTGAACAAATCAAATTTTTTATACATCCATTATCTACATATAATAAAGTTATAGAGAGATGAAAGTCTGCACATGAAACATATTAAAGAAAAACACGTTCCAACAGTTTTTAGCATTTTTGTCTGTTATCTGTTTGTCTGTTGTTTGCGCATCAAATGAAAAAGTCTAAGCGAACTTTGATGAAAACTTTAGTGATCTATTTAACTTTATGATTACTAAAAGATTGCAATAAAATATCAGGCGCTTCATAGTTGTGACCTAATGTTCTAGCCGTTTTAAATATTTGTTATTTTACACAATTTACTGTACATAATTATAATGGGAAAATTAACATGCGTATTATTGCATAATTATTTAATATTAATTTGTATTTTCTAATCTCTAAGAATGTTTACTAATAATTATAGAGTAGAAACACGCGTATGTTCAAGGACAGACTGAACGTAAGTAACAAATTTCACGTGTCATTTGAAAATGGCTGAGCATACCGCTTTTAGCTTACTTAATATGGCCGGTTTCGCTGTTGCCCTTCAATACGCGGTGGTGGGAGAAAAATGTTTATATTGTACTTTGAGCCTTTTAGTAGTAAGCAATAATGATAATTTATAATGTGAGGCTGTGACAAGACGAACGGTAATAAAATCACCTTTTCTGTCATACCTACCTATTGAAAGTTCAATAAGATTTTGCCGTTCTATCGTGGTATTATTATTACCATGAAACGTCTATGACTAATATGGGTACTTACAAAAAAATTCAAAATAGCTCTGTCGTTTGCGGAGTAAATGTTAAACCATTTGGGATTAGCATTTTATTTGCGTTACCATGCCTTCCCGAAAAATATCGGATTTCTTCAATCATTCGCGAAAGTCTCGCCACGCATTGAAGGCCTTTGTACCTTCACTGTCTCACACTGTCTCAAGAGTCTGAAGTCCGTGGACAGACTTAGTGGCGCTCGACCCAGGCTGGCCACTTCGCTTTCAGTTTAAATGACAAGCCTGTGCGAGTTTCAAAGATTGCAAATAGAAATTGAACAAGGTAGTAACTCCATTAACACTGTCTTGGATAAAGACTACGTCACAACATACCCGCTGGAGTTCTTAAACTCATTAAGTGCAACAGGACTCACACCAGTGACATTGTTTAACCTTGTAGTATATTGCGAGAATTAAGTTAGGTACATATTGTCATTTTTTTATGAAAAGCGTACAGATACCGATTCGGTATTACTGAACCAGATTGTATGTATCACCTACTTGTATTATTCATTATATTATTTTCCTTACAATACCAGCTCATTTTCTCAAATAGATATAGGACAGAGGTTTCCGACTAAATCCATTGAGTCCGAAATGAAAATATGATTCGGATAACACCCTCTTCGCAGCACGTCCCTCCATTTACAGTGTTACGAAGGAATTCCTATTAGTGAAGGTTGTTTTTGTCTGACGGAACCATAAAAAGTTTGTGTTAAATGAATGTTTTCTCAGTCGTCCAAAACAAAACTCCGGAGAAGACTATAAAAGCTAACGCAGCTAAGTTTATTGTTATTGCTGTTCGATGTACCGAATCTACCGAATTTACCGAAGACATTAAAGCTTACGTTGTAATGAAATATAATTGAGTAACCCGTTTGCTTATGTAGGATCTCTCAAGCTTCCATCTCTACATTCCCTACCCCAAATTTACATAATTAATTAAATTATTTAACCACATTAGTTCCTATTATTAGTTATGTTATGTTGAAGAGATCACTCTTTAGCGATATGAGAGTCTATTGTTTACCTTAATTCTATATTTATAATCAAGTTTTGTATATTGTATACGATTTCAAGCTAAACATGGTCATTGAAATTACAACTATTACTTAAAACGGGATAGTTACCATGTATATAATTTTGAATGAGTTTCGGAAACTCATTCAAAATTTTGTGTATAATTTTTTTTCTGTCGTGCAATATAATATGTAATGTGAAAAATATGGTACCCATTAGTGATAGTGATTATTCAAAATAATTATCATTGAAATGTTTATATATTTATTTCAATTTTATTGGACAAAAGAAATATACATACAAATAGCGGACTTAATGCCTAACAGCAATAAATATCTTTTTAAAATTGAAATGAACATTAAAAGCTTAATTATAGTCACAAAAATGACGGAGAATATTTTTTGACAACACACGCTAATTGTGTACGTACATATACAATATTTTCTGCAAAACTCCCATCTATTAAAAATCTAAAATATTTAAATTGGTATAGTGACCAATATACAACTTAAGTTATTATCGTTAGCAAAACTAGCTACTGGTTTAAAACTTTCGATGACAGTGCGACAGTTAAGCGCCATGAAGCCAACAACTACCTCGCCTGTCGGCGTACTGTCAGCGAATGCTAGCCGCGTAGCGCTACGTAGTAGTCGATAGCATTCGTTAGGTTTAAACCTAGGTTCTCGTTAACGACAATCCTATTCACTTAGATACGACGCATTCCATACGTCGTACGTACGTACGTAAACCGGGGCCTAACTTTATCGATTTTCGGGCTTAACAATGTTTTTTGACGTTCTTAATATATCAAAAATATGATATCAAAATGTAACAATCGGTTTTTTTTTCTCTTTTTTTATTTATCCCAATGGAAAACAATAAGGTCTTATATCCAAGAAAACAAAAATAAAAACAATCAAAGTTAAATATTAAGACTACATTTTCTACTGATTATCTTAAACTAAATCTAAAAAAACAGGTGAGGATACTTTGATATTTGGTACTAAATAAAACTAATCAATAACTTCTCATTTTAAAGACGTGTAATTACGACGTGAACATTAAAAACTTCCTTTGCCATATTGATTTAAATAAAAATGTATTCCATTATTTTTAATACATTTGTAATAAAATAAAATAAATGATGACACAGACTGAAAAAAAACCTAAAACTGAAAATTGAAGATTGATACTTTGCTCCCTCCTAGCGGTGAAGACAAACGACTTATTATATTAGTGGTATCACAACGATATCGATTTCTACATTCACCTGAGCTTGGTAAAGTGTTGGAACTCCTCGGGGATCCTATTTCTGGTCAGCTTGCCTTTCGGGTATCCGAAGCCAACCCAACAGGAGTATTACGATATGGTGGATTCTACGTTTGGCCGCCGACATATGTACAGACACAGGGGCCCAATTTTCGAGAGTAACGATATTGTTAAAACTTTTATACTTTTAGACTTTAATTGACACGACAGTGAACTGAGTAAACATAACCTATCATATCATAAGTTAAAGATTATTAAATGTATATTTTAATATATAGATTTATTTAAGTGTATAGCGGGAAGATCCCACAGTTTGTCGAGGTATTTATTATACGTAGATTCTCATACTTCATGTCCTTTAAGTTTATAAGGACATAACACGTCCTTGCACCGAAAAATAATTAAATAAATATTACACGACATATTTACAAAAATTGACTGAGCCCCACGGTAAGCTCAAGAAGGCTTATATTATATATGGGTACTAAGCCAACGATATCTACAAAATACAAACTCTTAAATATAGAAAACACCTCAGAAACAAATATTTGTGCTCATTACACAAATAAATGACCTTACCGGGATTCGAACCTGAGACACACTTCCCACAAGATCAGATCTTTTTAATACTTCTGTGTCCAAGGAATAATCTTCTTTCCAAATTTTTACCAATTTCAATATAAGGCAACTCAAAAATGAACTACGAAGTAATTTCTTGTAACAAATAACAATTTCTAAAAAATCAGTCTTAAAATCAGTTTAGATAGAAGAATTAAAAATCTGAAACCTATTAATAAAATATTTGCCATAAGACTTTCAATTTAGAATTATGAAAAAATAAAATATACTTAAACCGTTATTGAGATTACCCGAAGAACTGGCGGCTTCCTCGCACAACGTATCAGCATTGTGATACAACGAGGAAATGCCGCCAGCATCCTTGGTACAATGCCTCAAGGGCCTTTTTTAGATTTCATATTGTAACTAGGTACGTACTTGTAGTTATCATAATACGATTGTAATTTCTGTAAATAATGTAAATATCTGCTAACTTAGTTATTTCACTTGGACATACAATTTGATCTTATGTCAATAGGTTGTGTCTTGTGTGCCTTTTACAAATATCATATTAGTCGCAGAAGAAAAGGAAAATACTTTCAAAAACGACCACTTGTATAATAAGCGTACACAAATTTTACGGGACGTTTAAATAATAAAATTGCAGTTATTTTATTTGACATAACTCGTTCTCATTGGGCTCATTAAAATTCGAGATGAAATATTATCGGTCCGTGTAACTAGTGCAATACAGATCGGATTCATTTAATAAATAATCTTTATTCATTTTAACCTTCTGGGCTGATATGCACATACCCTTAGAAGCCCGTTCCCAAAAGTGAGTTCCCAAAAACTCATATAAAAATATATGCGTAAGGGACACTGTCCAGTTTTTTACGACGATTACTCTACATATCAAATGCTATATACGTAAAAGCAACAAAGGGCAAACTTTCCATATAACCATTCAGATAACTTTAATCTGTTTGAGAGTTTTCCGAGCATCTGATATCTCACCGCTTTAAACCAAGTTATACTTTCGATAGCAGGGAATATTGCGAAGACTGAATAGGTATCTATTAATAACTTCAAAGATTGAACAAAAGTCTCTTTTAGATAATTTCTTGTATTATTCGATACGCTACTGAATCGGTCGGTGTGAACGTGTATTATTTTCCAAGTAGTGATTTATTCCGTATGTGCGGATTACTAGTACAGCATCTTGGTGCGTTAATTGATTATGAAACAAGCTTAAACTCATGACTGAAGGACCGTTTCGCATAAAATATGCGAATAACAGTGGGCTCTACAGATCTAAGGCGGCTTAATTATATTGATATTAAATGATCATGTTATCAAAAAATCAAATGAATCACACATGAATTCATCAAAACTCTTCTAATAGCACTTCAAAAGACTAATATGGACTAGGTATAAATACTTCTTCACAATTTCTCTGTAACTGCATTAGATACATGGTCCTCCCGGGTGGAATTTCCTCTGCGATATGTAATACACTAAATCACTTTTTCAACTTAGAATAACTCCACACACCTGCATGTGTGATCATCTAACCTATGAAGTCTTCTGGGTTTTCGTCTAGCTTGTTCACATATTGACAGAACGTAATTAACGCCACGTCCTCGCCAACTACGTGAAAGCGCTCAGCGGTCAAAAGGGTAAATTAATTTCTATAGTAAAACGTTAATTGTTTTTAATTCGATTTTCAAACTCTGCCTTTGCAGGACCCCAAAAATAAATGCCGCCATATGTGACTAACAGCCCGCGTCAGCGTTGCTCAGTAATTGGGCATGCAATTTATGTTTATTTAGGAATTGCCGCAGGGCAAAACACGACTTAAACTCTTTAACAGCCTCAGAAATTACGAAACAACAATTTTCTTACCTATAAGTAGACCACAATTTTAAAGGTAAAATTTATTCGAGGTAAAGGTTTAAGAATAATTAGTGTTCCATATACTAATGGAAGGGTAAAAACTTTCACGTCGCTAGTCAGCACACCTACGAAAGATAATGAAGTTTAGGTTATTTAGCCAGCAAGGAACGTAGCTCTCTAACTATATAAACAGGGTACAGGCGATGAACGTAGAATACAATATTCTCTTGATAAATTTACTGCTAGGCTTAGGAGGGATTAGGGTTAACTATATCCGATAAAGCGTTCGTCCTTAATAGAGTTCTAGCGAGTAAGACAGCGAGGTGTCTTATATCATTTGATATTACTTCTTATGGAACAGTCTTACGTGTTTTAAACAAGCACGGATATGAATAGCTAGCCATGCAAATATTTGAAGAGCGTTACGAACAGGCTGTGAGCATTGATATGACTGGCCACTTTACATATGCTAAGTAAAATAAGTACGTTCAGAGTTTTCTTTTAAAAAAATGTAGAAATAAACCATATTACCACGTAAAATAGAGTGTACCTATCCGCTATCTCTTGGAACACTAGGTATAGAGTAAAGCAGCCCGGAGAATCCTATGTGCTGCGCTTAACGGAAGAACGAAATAGTATATTACGTACCTAGGGCGGTAAAACAAAGAATGGCTCAGATCGCGGGTATTTGTGGCCCGAATCGGAGGTGAGGGCTATAAACAAGCGATATGAGGCCTTCTTTATTACCGCCCGTGGTGCGTACATAGTTTTACGTCTGCATCTGGGTGTAAAGTGAGATTTTTCGACGCGCCCGAGGGCGTTAAATCTTCTTTACCGCCCAGTGTGAGGTAAAGTACATAGCAAAAAATGCTCAGAAATCGCGCCCTCGAAAAATGACAGTGTTTAGTATGTTATGTAATGTGCCAAATAAAACTTTCCTTATTTTCTATAAAATAATGTATTTATTTTTCGAGGCAAGTTGAAAATATTTTGAAACAAGTAACAGTTATTTTGTTTAAAAACGGATCGTTAACCAAACCGAAGGGCCGAGTTTCGATACTAACACGATTTAGGAAAGTAAAAGTTTTTACTTCGTACTGGGCGGCAAGAGAGATTTACCGCCCTAGGGCGCGACGGAAAATTACTTTACACCCAGATGCAGACGTAAAACTATGTACGCACCACGGGCGGTAATAAAGAAGGCCTCATATCCTCCGGTTTGGGCCACAAATACCCGCGATCTGTGTCATTCTTTGTTTTACCGCCCTGGGTACGTAATATACTATTAATAAACACTAGTATCAAATATTCAACACTATCGACCGCCCTTTCTTCGCACGGGTGTAATGTAAATAATCTTTAGATTAGACATAACAATCTTCCCCCTGTCTATTGATGAAAACCTCATAGAATATCACAAGCGGTTCAAACATGGTTCAATTGTGTTACGATTTAAGGCGTTTAACAGCTTCCTTGTCATAGAACTAGATAAGTGTTAGGCATCAAAGTATTGTGAGAGAAGGAGGCGCGCCTACGTGAAGTAGCAATTGTAAAGATTAACACTTATTATCTTCTTTATTTTATTTTTTAAACTAATACATTTCGACCAACAGTCTAGATTACGTCCCCTTGAATCAATCAAAATAAAACGCTCATCGTTTGACGGAACATACGAGTATTCAAGGTCAGCCCATGAGCATAAATCAACAATAAAACTAACTTAATCTTTACATTATGCATTGTAGACTTGTATGCTCGTAGAAGTGCGGTTATGTGTTTATGCTGAAGAGGGCATCTATTGAATAATACATTTTTTTTGAGACATTGATGAAGTTTAAAAGTAGTTGAAATAATTTAAAGTTATTCGCGATTGCATTAAAGATTATTTATACACATGTTGTAACTATTTTTTTAAAGAACGATATTAGGAATTATATCTATTATACTCTGTATTGATGACATATATATTTGCAGAATAGTCAACACACCGGTTGTGTGTTGAACACTACAGGTTATGTATCAAGTACGTGGTCTGGATAACTGAATTGTGTGCATTCCATCGCCATATTCGTACACCGCAACTTGTGTTTGTACTGTTAAGCTTTATCAATAATTAACATAAACGTCCGGGTGCTCGACACTGTCCCAGTATATGACATCTTTGAAATTAAAGTCATTAGCAATAAAGGCGACCGCTGGGTGTCAACTATTGGACATTGGCGTGACGAATACTAGTATACCTTAGTACCTACTATACCGTTTATACCTACCAATAATTTGTTATTTTAATTATATATACTGCCCGTCAACGAGTCAGTGCCCGTTCCAGACCCTTAAAATAGCCAAATAATAAAATCGAGGATCATAGTCTCAGGCTTTCTAATATTTATAATTCTAACAAGTTAGTTACATTATATAATGATGGGATGGTCTTAGATCCCGTTAGAGGGAATTTCTATCCTTGTTGTTTTTTGCGGTCTCCTAGATAAATCCGGTTGTGAACCTGGCAACAGAACACAAATAAATATATTAGATCGTTTATCATGAATATTTTTTCTACGTCATTGACGGATTTTTTTATACATTGTGCCATTAATTAACAGTACATAATGTAAAACAAAGTCCTTCGCGTTAGTCCACGTCTGTCAGTTTTCACGGTGATTTCTTACTACTCATTGGATTTTGATGCTGTGTTTACTAATCGATAAGTCTGATTCTTGAAAAAAGTTTTAGAAAGCTATGCCTATAAGAAAATATGTTGTAAAACAAGGATGTTTCATTAATCCTAGTTGAATGTAGCTGTGTAGATAGTTAAATTGAACTTCCGTAGAGCCTTTTCATAATCGATTATTAATCTTGGGAAATGACAAATCCAAACTTAATATGCTACAAACATGGAAGAAAAAATATAAAATTATTTGTTCTTTGTATGTTTGTATGTAGCTACATTTTTTACGCAAAAATCTAGGTAAACATTTTATGAGATTGCTCATTTAGTTAACGCGGCATCCATCATATAAGCCACGGCCCGTTCCGTCGCAACATTTCAGTGGAAATCCCGAAGGATACTTTCAGGCTTTACGAATACCTTGCATTATCTTAATAAAATATTAAAATAAAATTTACAAAATAAATGTAATCTTTTAATTAATTGATTGTTTTTTTCTTATGACAGCACCCTTGACCTTAATACGGGGTACGTTCAAAATACTAAATTAAGTAAGTGCTTTATTACGCAACGGTGAGAGTTGATTTTTTTTTTTTTGCTATTGGCTTTAAAAACAGATAGCAAAGATGCATTTTATTCACAAGCGAGCAAATAAATTTAATACAAATTGTGACTTACGAATGTTATGTCTTTTTGAGGTTAGCTGGTTGGATGAACTTTTGATGAATGATTTAATGATGGATAACAATAATTTGGACTAAAAAGTGTGTAGATTTGGCTGTCGAGAGAAACAGAATACTTTTTCACCTCTTCTTTTTTTTATGACATAAGGTGGCAAACGAGCAGACGGATTGCCTGATGGCAAGCAATTACCGTCGCCCATGGGCACACGTAACACCAGGGGAGTCTCAAGCGCGTTGCCGACCATTAAGGGGGTTGGAGCTCTGGTAACCTTACTCACCATCAGGAACACAACACTACATACCTGAAAGGTAGCAGTGCTATTATGGCTGTGGTCTTCTGTAAGGAGGAGGTATTTCCCCAGTTGGGCTTCTCCGGACTCAAGCGTGATGGTACTTCGCTGTGCCCTACCTCTCATTGTTGGACGTAGTTTAAGGACATACCCGGGTCCAAACTCACTTCATTAACATTAGAAGAATAGGTAATAACAAGATCAATTAAAAGTACATCAATCGAGTTAACGACAAAAACACTCAAAAGATGAATTTATAAATACTATTTATATCTCTTGTAAATAAAATGCAGTTTTGTTTTATGTTTAAAAAAAATAAAAAAGCCTTTCCGAGCTAGTGACGTGAAGTTTAGTTACATAACTAGTTAAGATTTTCCTTATAACATTTATGTTTGCTTTAATTTACTTTTTTGGTCGGCACTTAGTATCACTGTATCGGAAACGTCATTTCCTCGTCGTGACGCGTTCGTCAAGCTGATGTAGGTAGGTCTACCCCATTTGCGCTCAAATGATTTCACTTATTGTATTTTATGGATACGATAAGCAGACATAAAATGCATAATACACCTTAGGTATGTATCAAACTATATACCTATATGTCATAAGCATGTTTGGATATAATTGCATATTTTCCAATAACCTTGTTTCGATCTGTTTAACTATATAACTTGGAAATTTGTTTTTAGCTAATAAATGTTTAACACTTAACGTTTTTTTTAATAGGCTAATGTTTAGTTATGTAAAACACTGTATATACGTATGTATACTCAATAACAGCTATAAGCCTTAATTATTTTTGACATATTTGCATGGTTTCCAATTTATTTTAAGTTAACTAACGTTTTACGCGTATCTTTTTTACTATGTTTTATTTAGTTTCTTTATTACATACTTATATTGGAAAATGTAGGTGTAAATACAAGCTTTATAAAAACTTGACAGATCGATGAACAGACAAAAGGCAACTTTTAGCCATTATTGAGAAAACTGTAAGATTTTTATAAATGTACATGTCAGTTGACGCGACCCCAACATCCTTTTACTCTATGCTCAATGATGTATGTAGGTAGTGGATTTTCATTCACTTTCTTTCTTACTTTTTCCCCTTTCTTGAGCGGCACCTCAACATTGATATAATATCTTGGAAAATTTTCCCCCCAATAAAACTTTAAGTCCACAAGCAACTTAAGGTACGAACGATTATCATTCAAAACTTTTTGATCGATGAGACAAGCGCAGGTCTACCTATCTACGGCATATTTTTTTCTGTATTCTAAAAAGGAAAATCATTAATTTACTTCCATAAATAAAAATCTATAGAAATCAGATGCGAACCAAATATGGGAGCATTAAATCATTCTGAAAAGCCATTTGAACAAAAAGGATATGATTAATAAACAAATGGGACTCAATAGCTGCGAGTCGCGTGGCGTCGCAGATGTAAGCTTCATGTTCAGACTACCTGTCTGCGATGACTGCGATATATCACGGCGAGCCTCATTTCAGACCCTTTATCTGCAAGAGAGCGCAAGAAATCAGAAATCTTGTTTCATTGGCCGACCACCTAGCTAAATGCGCTACTAATAAACTGGTCACGTCAACGTTATTTATTATTATCGCAACGGAGTAGAACAAAACATTCAAACCCAGCCTCATTTTATTGCTCATTTCTTATTGGATGGAGTTTAAATAAATAGGTAAGGAGTTTTTCTGAAATGTTAACTTTATTGCTTAGTATGAGTGCTCCGTTATAAACGTAAAAAAAAATTCGGCTCTCATCCCAGTGTTTTGTTAGCACTGTCATGAAAATGGACGTCCTTGGTTTGAATCCCGGCTCGTGAACTAACAATATTATTCACAACAGTTTTATTTACTTCTTTTTCTTATATGTGTGTAACAAGGTAGATAAAAATGATATCAACAATAAAAACAGAATATTTTATTAAAACACTAACAAAATAAAATGTATATACTAAACTTGGTAACTTGCCCGACAGGATACGTCAAAAAATATGAGTAGGTATAATAAAGACTGCATACAAATTTTAAATTCTGGTAATTAATGTATACATGTGTTATTTTAATTTCGTGTATGTCTGCGTCGAGCAATAACGCTGCATACCATAAAAACGCATGCCGTTGCACAGATTCTAAAATTATTTGAAATTGTGTCAACATGCGGGGCGCAGGCGGCAGGCGACGGGTGCAGGGCGCGGGCCCGTGCGGCGGGAGCAGTCGGAGCCTGCCCGTGCGGCCGCCCTCCGGTCCGGTAAACACAGCCTCCTCGCTCCGGTATGGATTATTCGCGCCGAGCGGCGAGCGGCAGTGCGTCCCACGCGCTCTTCGCGGCTGCTCGCCCCGCGCCGCACTGTTAGTGCCCCTTTTTGCCACCGCTCCGCTTATCGCGCCCGCCTGCGCTCGGTGTGCGGTGTGCCCCCAGCGCCTGAGACGAACTCTCTGCGCGGCGTTAAAAGCATGCCATTAATACGGACCTCGTTGTGTTTAAATGACGAGACTAATGTCACATTACTATATCATGAAAAGCTTCCGAGGAGCAATTAATTTATACGACTTTCGTGCGACATTATAGTGATTGTTGAACATTACCTTCAAGTGGAACAGGTAGGTTTACATTAAAGAATATATGTTAACATCCACTAAAGTTTACGATTTTTCGTAAAAGTTCTTTTCAGTAGGTAAGTATTTTTTTATCTCAAAATTCATTTGTGATTTTTGTGCGTTCTATGAAAACTTATTTACTTAAGTTATTATATAATTTTAATCACAACATATTTAACTTGTTAAATGCAATTAATTTTATTTAAATTTAGAACTAGTATCAAAGTTTATGTACACATTTATTGGTTAAAACCTAAAAAATAGTTTTTACGAAAATATACTTTCTGGCAGTATTTCCTACGGCATCGGTTCATGGGAAAAAAGACACGTTGACTGAAAAAAAAATGACCCACCTTTTCGGTCAAGTTTGGACTATTCCGGATAGCCATACAATATGCACTTATGTATATATTGTATAACTCTTGATAATGAATACGTTAACACATATAATTGTTATGTCATGTCTCGTAATTTACTTAAAGACGTAATAAGTGTAAAATATAAACGTAAAAGTTTGTGTAATGTCACACATTATAATCTAATATTTTAAATTAATTAATATTATTAATTGTACAAAAGCGGGTAACTCACGTTTTTTAGTAAAATATTACACGACATGTTTCACTCTGTAACGAGGAGCATAATCATGAGCCATTTGCGTTGGCTAACCAACGCAGACAAACGCGAATAGCTCATGATTATGCTCCTCGTTACGGAGTGAAACATGACGAGCAATATTCGACTTTTATAAGTGAGTTACCCGCTTTTATACAATTAATATGTTTCAATCTCACGATAGTTTTGTGTTTAAAATTAATCAATATTTTTCAATCAGTTATTAAATCCAATTAAATTTTCTTATTTTATACAAAATTACTGTGACGTTACAGCCAGTTTATGTCACTGCAATATGTGTGCAAAAAAGTTTTTTTTACTTTGACTTCTGTCTGCCTGTCTGGAACAATAATTTCGCTACGAGGTATGCTGCGGCTACGCAGCGTAGCAGTTAACCTCATACAGTTCTCGAACAATATTTTTTTTCTCAAACATGCAATGAAATATCGTCCTCACGTGTGTCATACGCAGCCGTTGTGTTATGTCGTTGCAAGCCTAGGCCGGGAAATCTTTTTTTAAATTTGAATTTAAACAAGGCGTCTATATTCATAAACAGGTTAAGCAACTGTTTTTTTAATAGGTCCGAACTTTATCGGACCAAAAATATTCGCGTTAATGCCTATTAAGTTCAACTCATGTTATATATGGAGTGAAAATGTGGTTAAGCATGCCTAAAATTGTCAGTATGTTTACGGCGGCTTTGAAAATACATGACTTGGCTGCACAGTAAAAACATTTATTATTTGAATGGTGTATTTATTTATTTCATTGCATTAGTAAAAAGCACTATACATGCCTAGCCGTGAAAGGGGCTTGCAATCTTTGTATACTATCCGTCTACATACATACTCAGCCTGCAGCCGCCTGTTTCCCGGCCGCTGCAGTAATGTACTAATATACAGAAGTTACGATTGATATTTTAATAAAAATTACAATCGTATTATGATAACTACAAGTACTTAACTAGTTACAGTATAAAATCTAAAAAAGGCCCTTGAGGCATTGTGCCAAGGATGCTGGCGGCATTTCCTCGTTGTATCGCAATGCTGATACGTTGTGCGAGGAAGCCGCCAGCTCTTCGGTCACCAGTTACATCAACCAGACGCTTCGCGATTTCTACAAAAAGTTTGTGCGCGCTGGGACCCCATGGACCTAGCGTCTCTACGCCAAACGGTACAAAATGGTACTCTCTGCCCAGGCTTTTATATTTAGTTCGTTGGAGATGGGACGGCGCTAGGGTGTCTACGCAGGTAGCATCCCACACCAGCATCCGTCCCAAGCTCCAAGGAACCAAAGACACTCCATCAGGCCTCTTGCCATCATCTCTGACAATGCCGGTCGGCTCAAGAAGAGCAGGCACATTGATGGTGGCAAGAGACCGACGGATTATGTCATTAAGCGTTGCGTGTCTAGAAAAACGGCCTGCACTTTTCTGACAAGATAATCCATGGTGTCCCAGTCGGTCCACGTCCGTGCCACAAGAGCATGTATGTGGCGTACATACCGAAACTCCAAGGCGCAAACCAGTCGCCAGTCTAAGGGAGGTCGGGTCCAAGAAAGTACCGATATTTGGCGAAGGATGGGCATGTAGCCAGTAACCCGCTTCCCTGGCTCCGGCTTTAACTATTTTAATAATAGATTTGGAATATGCACGATGAGTGAGGGTAACCCCTAAGATTATAACAGTGTTAAGTCTACCATATTTAGTGACTTCGTAAAACAATATATTTTTATCAATTTATATAAAAACACGAATTTAAAAACCAAGGGTTTCAAAACATAGTTGTACGATGTACGTATATTTAGTACCAATGAATATATTCAAATACAATTTAGATGCTTTTTACTATAAGTATTACAGATTGTAACATTTTGCTTTAGAAAGTATTGTGATACCAATTATTAAAAAATGTGTTTGCCTTTATTACCTATATATAGTTTAAACTCGTACCTCACGATATTAGATATCCAACCATCTACTTCCGTCTTCTAATCGCTCTAAGATTTATACAAATGTTACTGTTATGTTTATTCACGTAATAAATGAAATCAACAAGTTGTTATTTGCAAAATTTGCAGTAGCATAGTAGTAAGGTATGGAGAACCGAGACCGAAATTTTGGCCGAGACTGCCGAGATCTAAATCTCGGTCTGACCTCAAAATACATATGTTGCACAAGGTAAAATTGAACAATTACAATGTACAATTTCTTTATAATTTAGCCAGCTGAAGCCGAAGGACCCCCACTGCTGGACATAGTAGGCCTCGCCTAAAGCGATCCACAATTGCGGATTTTACGCCACCTTGAATCCCGCGATCTTTACTATATTGTCGGTCCACCTTGTTGGGGATTTGCTGCGCCTTTCGGTACGTGATCGCCTCTCGAGAAGCTTTACGCCCAAACGGCCATCGGTATGTGCAATATGCCTCGTCCACTGCCACTTAAGTTTAGCAATCTCAAATCAAATCTATATCGGTTACTTTGGTTCTGCTTGACATCATTTCTGATGCGATCGAGCAGAGACACTCCCAGCATAGCCCTCTCTAAATATGCCCTTTGGGTAGCTTTAAGCCTTCTTATGGGGTTACGTCAAGTTATACAGGTAACCGCGGTATAACTTGCGACTCTATTTGGTATTTGTGGACTATGAGAAATCCTTCGCTTACTACAATGTTTCCAAAGTAGACTATTGCTATATCGAAGTGCTGAAGCGTTTAGACGAGACCGCCACTACGAGTATGTCAACCCGACTTCAGAACCAAAACTCCAAACCTATTCCGCTGCAGCCCCCGCTGTCAGTTATGCAAAGAGATATTATTTTTCCTAGCTGTTCATCGGAGACTGTATTGAAGGCTATTTTGAAGACTGGATTAGAGGAAGATAAGCATCTACAAATCTACATTAACGGCGAGTACATCACTCACCTCCGGTTTGGGTCTTGGCTCAGACTATGAAGGGTTTGAGTTAATTGCTAGATGACTTCAGTAATATTTACCTCTGAGCGAGTTGGTTTAAAGATGAACATAGACAAGACGAAAATGATGTCTAATGTATAAGTTATATCAACTCCCATTGCAATCAGAGACTTTACACTCGAAGTTGTAGACGATAAAGTATACTTAGAGCGTGCCTAGAGCAAACTGTCCAGTACCCGTACCATGAGTTGTGACTTTGAGGTTTTCCAATACGAGTATCGAGTTTACTATCTGTGCATCTCGTTCGCACTACATTGTAGGCTGTAAACTCCCTCTTCTGATACACGACACACGAATCTAAATCTTTGTGTTTATTATATGTATGACGCTATAGATAATAAACCTCAGTCACAACTCATGGTAAGGGCACAGTTAGATAGGTCCAACTTCGAGAAACAGGTCGATCGTCGAATCCGACTCGGCTATGCAGCGTTCGGCAAGCTGCAGCACATCCTTTCTTCCAATATTCTGCAGTGTCTCAAGCCGGAAATTTTTGACCGGCGTGTGTTGCCAGACTATCCAGTGATGACATACCTATGACACTGAAACATGGCCTTAAATGATAATTGTTAACAAATCTTCGACTACACACCGCACAATAATGGAAGGAACCGATTATTACTCATTTTAATTTACATTAACCTGATGATAAGCTTTTGATAATCTCTGCTTTGTAAAGGGGGCTCAAACTTTGTGAAAAGGGCACTGATTGTTTGAGCCGTATAAATACTTTGGAGATATTTCTGTGGTTGCCTTTATTCTCAATGTTTCTCTAACTTTAAATTAAATTTCTTAACCCCATTTGTATACAAATGGAAATGTTTATATTTTAAAAGCAAGCACAGGACACTATTTAGTTACAATCAAATGTAAATATTTTAACTATTTTTTTTTAATAAACATTTTATATGTAGGAATATTTATATGACAACATAATATTTGTATGGTTTGACTTCATAATCATATACATACATAGTTCCTTTTTTATACAAAGGCTACAACTTTTTTATTTTTATCTATACAAAGTAGCAATCAACTATCATTAGTCATTACTTACATTGTTTTACTTAAATAAACCACAAGCTAAATCGTCACTTACTATAATTTAAATGACACTTTTACGTTAACAAGCTTACATAAAAAAGTATGATCAACATTTCACTATATTAAATAAAGTCAAAAATACCGAAATATTTACTGACAGTGATATGGGTAAAGGGGTAATGTTAAAAAAATGAAATTCATATTTTCGTTTCATATTTAATGTCTGTTTTAAAGTTATTATTAAATGCTTGTATTATGAAATGATTGTCTGTAAAGTTATTTAAAATTCTAAAAGAACTTAATATATTTACTATTTGTCTTTCCCGATCACGGAACACTGGTGTTCCGGACATTTGGGAGGCGTATGGGGAGCCGGATCGAGCGAGCGCGCAGAACGCCTTTCGACAATATAAAAGAATTGAGGGGTACACTAAGCCGATGTTGCCCCTGTTCGTGTCATGGAACGCGCACACAGACATCACCCACCGTGGTGTAAGGACTATTGAGTGGAAAGGATAGACTAGCTACTGGGCTAATTGATAAAAAACCGGACGCCTGCCTAATCAATATAAAAAAAAATATTTTATTTAGCACTCGACCGTCAATTACGTAGGTATTTAAATTAGTGCTTTGTTTGTTCGAGTGAATTGGGACTATTAAGGCTTACACTGGAGTTTTCGGCACTCGAATGTTTTATCACAAAGGTCCAATACAAAGTTTTTTATAAATGTGGTAGTTGACGATACAGTCAGATATTTTGCTTTTTATCGTTGCTATAAAGAAGCGGACCAAATTGTAGTTGTATGACGTCGACGGTAACAAAATATTGTGCACATTCAGGTAAGGTACAAGGGTCATCATAAACAAAATTTGTTTCACGCCTTTTCTGTTGGCTAACCAGAAGAGCCCTACATTTCCAACCCTAATTTTTTGAATGGATTTTAGACATAGCATAGACACTATTTCCTCTTACGTCTTAAAAGATGAGAAAAACATAATTTATAAACACAGAAGCTTTTAACTTTTAACCTCAGAAGTGTCCTGGAATAAAAACAATGGAATAAAATCTTATTGACCATAAGTTGATGTATTTAGCGGTCTCTGTCTATATAATAGCTGCATGATCCTGTAGATAAGTAGTTGTATAACGCTAACAAAGATAATGTACATTAGAGGGCGAATCATTCGCCAACAAACTGGATTATATACAGTTTGGCGAACCAAATGTATTTAACTTTTGACTTAGATTCTTGTTGAGTTAAACAAATAAATAAAAAAGTAGAAAAGTGACCATTCAGATATTTACCAGCTAAGTGCATGAAAGATGACTTTGGTAGCATTTGAGTATTGTTTTCAACAAGAGAACCTCTTTTACTGATTAATATGTATATATGTGATGGACATTAATGGTACAATACGAGGCCCAATGATATTATAATATAATTACGTAAAACAAATAAAACATACACGAAAGACACAATATGATGTGTAAAATTTGTACATGTATTTTCGAATTTAACTTTACATTGAACTCATTCCCGGCGCGTCTCATCGGAAATTGACTCGTGTCTGAATCCGGGCTGCTGTTGTTTGTCCCAAGAGGCCAGTTGTCTTTTGACGGTGACTTTTAGAACAGATTGTATTTGCTTGCCTCAAAAGGACGAGGTATGATATCTGCCCGTATAACTACTTAAACATTATAATTTTTAAATAAAAGTATAAATAATAGGATTATTATTTATAGTTCTTTAAATGTTCTATTTGAAATAATAAATGTTTATTCATATTTTTTGATATGTAAAAGCAGCCTTGATGCTTACTTGCAGAACATTTGTTTTGATATTGACTAAAACTAAAAATAGGTTCCTACCTATAATTAACGTTATGTTGAAACTTTAAGGCTGAATATTATGTAAAAACACATTTAAAAAAAACATTACATACGTATCTGCTTTCAGGCATCAGTAATAGAGTCTGGCTAACCAATTATTACTCGATTGTTACTCTTAAAGTTGAAAAAATAAACTATACTCATCCCTTTTTATGGGATCGTAGTGCAAGCGAAAGAAAGAGACGGTATGATTCAATCGTCTATGCTTTAAGTGAGTAAACCAATTTTTTTTCACTGGCCAAACTCTATCATCATAAAAAAAAACATTAAATGTTTGAAGGTGGATAATTATGCAAATACGAATGCAGAGTAGCTATACGTTATCATTTAGCGCTGTACGAGCATGTCGGTCATTTTGATAAGTACCCAGCCGACGAAGGCACACAAACTTTACCCACATCGATTAATCTGCGTGTCCGCGCACACGCACACATGCCCACACTGCCCATAAAGACCATTTAGTTGAAGGGAGCGAATGCGAATTCCCAGTACTCGGCCATTTCGGTCAACGAGACATCTGTTAATATGAGTTTACTAGTAACCCCTCTTTACAGCTATGTACAAAGTCAGCAAACCTATTAAGCTTATATTAGGTACCTAAAATCCTGAAGCACTGCTATTGTAAATAAGGTTTTTGTATTTCAAATAAGCAATTTTTCCTGCGTACATATGTACAAACATATTTAGATTTTAATCTACACAATTTTTATGAGTACGAGGAACATTCGGAGTAAACTTTTTATTTGTTTTAAGCAAAGTCGTAGACTTACCACAACGATACCATAATGCTTGGAAATAAAGAAAAAATGAAACAAATCTAACCCCATACTTGAACTCGCGACTCGAAAAATTGTTGGAGTAACTTTCCTAACTTAACCTTATGTGCTTCTATTTTAATTTTCTTTTAAATGTGAGCTGTCGTTCCATTTGGACTTTATAGAAAGGAAATAATCAATAAGAAGTAAGTGTTAGACTCGTCCCTCCTCTACCTTTGTTCAAGTCCAATTAAGTATTCACTGGCATATCGCAAACAATAACCTCAATTTGAGTCCCAGCAAATTGTTTTTAGAACTGATGCTGACAGTTAAAAACGATCTTCTATTCGAGTTAAAGTGAACACAAACGTGTTCTTTTTTACGAATATAATTGAAATTTTAAAAACTTGACGGTTTATTCTTATCGGCTTGCCAAATTAATTATTAATAAATAATGTAAGTTTTTGAGTAAGGTGATAAATTGGTAATGCTGGTTTTGGATTATTTCTTCATAGTTAGCAGTGTGTGATTACAGGACTTCGATTTTGTATTCACATTGTCAATCCATAATTATAGAATCATGATTTATTCCGTATGTTTTTAATACCTCGTTGAATCTCTAGTTATTGCAGTTCGGTGTTTACAAAAATAGCCATGGCGAGTTTGACAATAGTCGATTCCTGATTTATAGCTCCTGATAAATAGAAACGTTGTTGAGAAAGTCCTGCACCACAATTGTAGCGCATAATTTTTGCATGCTTTTGTAGTTTAAGGCTCCTGTTGGCTGCTTCGTAAATAATCCGTATAAGTAGCATTGGTGTAAAATTTTAGGTGCATACTGTGCTATTATAGAGTTGATATGGCTTTTTTTATCAAACATGTGCACCATATAATAGGTAAACTGTCACGACTGTTTTCAGATTAAGTTAAAGTCGTTACCTATTTTATTTATTATTTTTAAATACATGTGTTTTTTCTTAATTACTAAAACTTTCCCCCACAAAACTCATAAGTGACTTTGAATGTGGGATCAGCAGTCTCTCGTTAACTATTTTAAGTACACTAATTATAACATTTATAACTTTGTAATGCTATCACAAAATATCCTAGTATTTAGACACCAATAATTCTAGAAGTAGTTTTTTCAATGTATCTAGTTCGCAAAGTTTACAGCACACTGAGCCACTATTTTAAAGAAGGATTCTTAAAGAAATCTTAAGGGACTACTATGCAAAGCATGGAATGGTTATCGGAACATCCGATATGATACCGAACTATCAACATAATTTTTGAACTGTTTGAACACCTTTATTGTTTAAATAAAACCATCCATTATTGCCAGAATACATCTAATCTCCTTAGACCAAAAACTTTTTCCATGATACTTCTAACAAAAAGAAAGAAAACTACTGTGGAGTAAAATTATTATAAAGTGCCAATGGAGAGCACCATCACATAATTTGGGTGAATGTTCTGGAAACTAGGAAAGTTTTATGAGGAAGGTTCTACACACTTATTGTACTAAAAAGTTTGTTTCACCAAGTAGTTTCACATGTCCCATCATTTTGTTACGCTAAGTAATCCGAGGCCGCTTTTTGTTGGCGGCCGTAAAAAAGTCAGGTGTAGCCAGTATCAGTATTATTAATACAATATAGGAACAACGTCTTTAACGACCCTTTGCGGTTATTATATACCTTTAATTATTGTTCATTAAAAATGTTAACTTTTCTATAAATCTTATATTATTCGGCAATGAATTTGAAATACTTCGTATTATTCCTTGGACGCTTTAAAAAATACTTTCAGATATCGATCCCGAGTGAAAACAATTTTTTTACCAGTTCTCTGACTTTCAAAACTCGCTTGAATTACCGTTCCCCTACACAATCATTTAAAGCCCCTTAAAACCCCGTAGGGCTTTCTTTTTCATTACTTGTATTACTATTATAAATGTTATCCATTAAGAAAAATATCGGCTTTTTACATTCAATAACTGACGCCCTGGTAAAATACAAGCATTCACTTCTTTTTCCACCCTTCAGAGAAAAAAATGAAGAATGCATATATCATGTTATTTATTAACATAAATGCATATTTTCCATACAAATTTTCTACTACTTTTTACCCCGCTAAAAGGAAACTAGTTATAATTATATGATTGCAGTCCACGTACACAATTTACCAACTACAATTTATTTGGAATAGGTAATGGTGCAAGAAGTATTGTGTAATCAATGGTTCGGAAACACTGGTGTTTACATGGTGTTTCGTTTCGAGAGACGTCGTAAATAAGGCTGAGGAGCGCGCCCGAAGGTACGTCGCTAACCGTTCTCGATTATTTTTTCTGGACGAGTAAGCATTTTTCTCGGCTGCTTACAAATGACCGCTTACTTGCTAAGAAATCTCTCGCCCACATTTTATTTTCTTCGGAGTAGATATTTTTCTATTCTATTAATGGGATGCTGTTGAGGGATGCCCAAACAATGTAAGACACTTTGTGTTGCCGTACCTTTACATCGTTGTAAGGATGGGTTTCGTAATAATTGGAATAGTGTGATACAATAATATTTTCCTTGATGCTATGTAGCATAATTGCTTAACCTATTTCGTCGGTTTATTGTGAGAAGTAGGGATATTCGTACTGGTCGCCTATTGTTTGTTCCTTATTCAGGAACTTAATAATAATCAATGCTTCTTTTAAGAAACTATTTGCTGTCACGTGATGTTTAAAGGAAAATTTTAATTAACTAAGCATAGATACGCTGTAAATAACCCAGACCTATAATATGACCTTAATCTCCAGAAAATGATGATCTCCATTTACTATTAATTGTATACATTTGTGTATTTAAAGCGAATGTTCAAGACGATGTGAACAAAATGTTTGTGACTCTACTTAATAGAACAAGAAACGAGAATTTAGTTAACATCTTACTCGATGGTAGAGTCGTTAAAACAGTTATTCGTTAATTGTTAGCTTCATTTCATAAAGTACGCATCGAAAATGTACGTAATACGTAAATATATTAAATATGAGTATTAAATAACTTTTCTTGTGACTTAAGTCGTAGTGAAAGACACGTTGCAAACAACTAACCTTACAGTGAAGAACTCGTACCAAAAATGTGCTCTCGACAGAGCTGTGCAACGACAAAGCCTATTGTCGCTGTTGAGCGGTAAAACAAACATAAAAAATGGCTCACTCCCATCCGCCACGCGTCGCCTTGTCTGCGACTCGTCTGTCGAGATACCTACTACTTACATATGTCTCCTCATCGTCTCAGCTTAGGATTTTCCGCCGCTGACACAAACACTCCCCTTACGATCTGCGAAAACATGTCAATGATTATTCATACGGCGACTAGAAACGCATCACGCCGAGGAAACCGCAACCTTATAAAACTAGTGGATAAAGTACGTGCTCTTAAAGCTATATTGTTGAAGAAAAAAGAGGACATTGATATATAATCATATTATATTACAATTATATTATATTATATCATATATCAATGAAACTGTTTTTTTTTTTTTTCAGGTGTGTAATAAAATATTTGTATTTTATTGTATACAGAGATGATAGTTATATATTCAAGCACCTTTTTTCACATAGTTTAATTTAAACATAGATATAAGCGAATATCATAGATTTTTGCTATTCAAAGGGAGCAAAGTTAGTTTTTATTCTCCCGTGCTAATATTACCCTGAGCCACCGAGCTAGTTAAAGATTCCAAAATTCAAATCGAAAGGTTCAAAAGGTGGAATCTTCAGCGTTGGGAGGATTTTAAGGCCGCGATAATTACATCAGTTGGATCATCGGGTCATCGGTGGATGTCCACCCGATGACCACTAACGCTGCTAAAGGGTTCGAAACGTCGGGATGAAGTTTAAATTAGTATACGCGATTTAATCCGTTTTAGTTGTTTTATTTCATGAGTATAATATTTAGTTTTTTCTATGTATGTTCCCTTGCAATCTATGCATGTTTCTATGAATTCGAACCATTCATGAAATCAGTAATTCCAATCCAGTACCGAAGAAGAATAAGTCGAACATTGCGTACCAAATATTCGCGTTTTCGTGCTATCGATTACTGAGCTGGGAACGAAAAGATCGACAGACAATGTGTAAGGATCCATAGCTGACTACGGAATCTTTGTCATCATAATTATACTGTAAGCTTTTGTCAGTGGAGTAATTTTCATGTATATCTATCTCCGTCTGCCTTGACTGCCTGATGCGACACGACGTTTACTTTTTCCTATATTTAATCCATGTAACACTCCAGTCCTTGCATGTTTTCTAGTTTCCTTCATCTTTACCGGCAATGATGTTCATTATAATTGTACGCTATTATATTTGTCTCTATACCTATGCACTTAACTAAGTATACCCATGCTATTCGTATAGGATAATACAACAACCCTCACGTGCATATTAACCGAACCAACTCTCATGGATCCATGGAGACTTTCAGTCATTGCCATAACGTTTACATTTTAATCTATTACCGTATCCAATTATCATCAAATTATATTTTCTAGAGTTTGTCTTGGCAGTGTATCACGGATCAATAAAGCCCAGGGTCTCCGCACGTCAAAAAAATACCTAGATTTAGACTGAAAATTTTACGAAAGTGATTCTCCAATCCAGATAAAAAACTAGGTCATATATAGTATGTAGTCTGGTTTCCAGAAATTTTCTTCTTCGTATAACGATGGTCAATATCAAACCATACCGACCGCGAAAAACCATGAAAGCTTTTTTATCGCTATTTTCTATCAACTAGATAATTTTAAACTGCGCAAGTTTCGGAAGTGGCGATGTGGCGATGAATTATGTTAAGACAAAATCATAAATAGAAACTGTTGAGGCTAGAGTATTAGGAACAATTTTTAAATAGTGAGTTATGAATAAGAGAATACAAGTCTTGTTCTCACTCACGCGCGACACGCTAAAAAACCGGTTTTTAGATGTTTAATATATTAACTCGCAACTTGAAGCTGTATTGTGTAATATTTGATTGGCATCTGTCTACATTTAAACAAATTGTCTCGACAGAAATTAGTGCTATTCAACCTTTGGCTGACAATTTTCTACCCATTCAAGACGGCGCTTTAGTCCTTGGAATTTTTGGAATTATATACCCTAGTTGTCTATAATTATATACCTACTTACGCGTCTCTAACAAGTTATGCATAGTCAGCAATAAAATTTTGCCCATTTTGTGACCACATATTATATCTATCATATCAATGATTAAATATTTAATAAATGTTTACTCTATTAATAAACTGTCTGTAACGAATACCCAATATAGATACTTATCGAACACTTTTTTAATTCTCTTATATCAGACACTAGAATCCTAAACGTGATTAGTTTTATACTAAATACAGTCAATTTACACGGAATCGATTATCCTTTGTCCCTTGAAATATTTGATAGCTCATAGCTTACTAGCTCGCGGTGGGACCAATGCCTTCGAAAGAAAACTACAGGACAATCTTATAGCGTTGGTAGCCCAATGGTGAAAGTTTAAATCATTTATCTTAAAATATTAAATTGCAGGATGTTACACACTAAAAGTAACAGGAAACTGTAACTTCTTACACCTTATCGTACTTCTAGAATAAAAAATCTTATTAAGATTTACAGATAAAATCCAGTAAACGAGCATCGCAAACATATTTCAGATCATATATGTAAATAAGGGTACAAACGTCAAGCAAAAAAACTGAAGCGGTAAACTTCCTCACAGTGAAAAGGCTATCAAAAATAATACCAATAAAGTTGTATTACATATAAATATGGTTGCAATATTCGTTTGAAAAGTGAGACTTGTATTCGGTTGGGTAGCAATGTAAGTATGTTTGTGTTCACCAGTGCATGTAGACAAAATGGCTCTTAAGAAATCTGGAGTGAATCTTAAGCGATAAGAGTCTTATCGAATACCTAAAGACTACAAAAATATTAACTTATGTTATGAAATAGACAAATTTCAAAAAAAATGTTATAAGTCAGTTTACAAAAATCGAAACGTATTTTAGATCTTTTTTTTTTTAATGATGGCTTTACTCACGTTTGTAGAACCGCTCGCGCGACTTGTTTCGGTGGACCTAGGTCGTAAGTATGTAAAGCCGCCATTTTATTATGATCCCTAAAAAAAATATAGCTACCTACGAATAATAGTTCCATTAATCATTTTATCAAGTATAAATCTACTGTGCCGGTCGGCACCAAATCATATGTAGAGTCGTCATGAATAGTATTGTATAAAACAGCGCACCTAAATGTTTCTACAGGTTTTTTAATTGCTTCAAAAAAAGAGGCAAAAAGAGAAACGTGAACTGTAAAAAATATCTCATTTGTATAAAAACACACAAGATGGCAGTTACTTTAGTGCGTTGTTTCATAGGTTACTATTAATGCTGACTCTACCTCTACCTCCTGTCCTGTATTCTTATTCTTGCCGATTTTAATTACAATTGTACGTACCTAAATTATGATATTACTACTACTGGTGAGATTACTACTAAGAAAACGAATGATTTTTTACTTCTAACAAAATAATAATGTACAATAAATTATAAAATAAAACATATAACACACATAAAATTAAATGAAATCTACATAAATATAACTAATATCAGACGATATAAGATATATTATCATGATTACCAATGATAGAAGAAAATATGATATATTATAATATTATTGTCTGTAATTTGTTAATTGTCTAGTGGTACAGATATATTATATACAGTCCAGTCAGAAATATCTCCGACAGTCCTGAAATTGGGTATGTGTGTTAATTACATGTCCCGTTTTATTGTTCAGAACATTCGACGTTTGGGGACCTCAAGGACGCCAAACCCTTAATCTACACAGCCTATTCAGAAGTGATCTATATTAGAAACCATAGTATTCTACGAAAAATTTTTCAGTAAATATCTTTGCAAAAAAAAATTATCTTAGGGAAAACACTCGAAACAAACATAACCGAGGACAGACAGACAGACAGACGTGACAAAACCATAACTTTCTGTTGACTTCGGAAACCTAAAAATACCCTGCTTTAGTCTTCTTTAATGTATTTGTTTTAAACTGTAAAGAACATGAAATATTAACAAAAAAGTTCATTCACAATTGACATTTACCACCAGTGTACAATAGTTATTTATTATACAAGAGGGCATAGTTAGTGTTTACCTTCTCGTGCTAATAATGAGACCCGAGCTAGCGAAAGATACCAAAATTGAACCACGAGCATAGTGAGTGGTTCAAAGGATGGAATCTTAAGTATTGCAAGCGTCTAAAAGCACGAGAAGGGAACATACTTTACTACCGATTGAACACTACCGCGAGGAAAAATTAACTCTAAAACTTTAAAAATGTAATTAAAATTATTGGCATCCATCATTCATCATTCAAAATCATTAAATAAAAGAACATGCAACCCGCTCACGTCAAATAACACTCATTAAAGTCATTAAGTATAAACAATTTGTATGAAATTACTTTGCACTCTTGTGAATAAAATGCAACTTTGCTATCTGTTTTTAAAGAATAAAACCGTTCTTTCCGAGCTAGTGAGGTGAAAAATAATATAATATCAGATTTAATAAATATGATATTTTAACCAAATTTAATTTAGTCAATTGTTTTAATCTCATTATTCAATTCGCTATTTCTGTTTTGTCATAAACTATTTAATGTTTTTTTCTTTGATAAAGCATTTGCTAAAATGGCTAAATGTAATGTTTCGTAGTAATGTGCTGCTAAATGAATGACCAGATAAAAATTTGTGTATTGTAATTTAATATGCCAAAGATTGCATTCGCAAAAGTTTGTGTAATGACACCGAAATAATTGGCTAATTGACTAAAAAGTTACTTGGACTTACGGTCACCGAGCATAGCCGGAACAGAGAGACGACATGGCGCAACTATAAGGGTTGACTACGGAACCCTAAATAATTGCGGGTTTGACTAGTCCGTTGGTATTTCATTGGTGCTCGATTTGACTAATCTAATCTAATTGTCATTACAAACCACTAAATAACTGCCCAATTTTTCCAACCAACTTATTAATTTAGTATAAATCCGGATATTATAATGTACAGGGATTCTGAAACAACAGTTAAAATAATAATACTGTCTTGTTTTTGTATCTGGAGCCAAAAAAGAGTTTAGACTGACAACTCAAATCAGGTTTTTATTTTAAAACCACTCTCAATACCAAAGTAGACAGCTCACTTTTTATGAAACATTCCATGGGAATTCACCCGTTTCTTTGTTTCTTGAAATAGTGAAATCTAGAAATTGCCCCTACTTACAAGGAGGTAAATTTAAAGCAAACCATTAGCCTCACTCGTAAATCAATTAAATAATAATGTATCGTAAACTTACTTAGCCTAATTATAAATTAAGTGGGACTTAGTCTTCTTAAAACTTAAGGTATTATTATTACCCAGATCTTCGCAAATCAACTTTTTTATGTAAAACCGTGAAAGTTCAAATCAGTAAACTTACCGGTAATATTCTATTCTATATTAATAAGAGAAAGTTGTGTTATTTCTGGCTTTTATAACTCGAGAACGGCTGAACCGATTAAGACAATTGTGGGATCGTTGTGATCGTCTGGACCAAAAGTTTATAGTATGCTTAAAAAATAAAACAATCAATCAAATATACCCCATTTATAGACATTCAGGTGGTACAAAGTTCACCGGGACAGCTAGTTTAAATAGAATATTAGTATAATTATTCTATAGATCAACTTCCTCGCATTTATAAACATGAGTTAAGAAAACGACTCTAGTATTTTCATCATATTTGGTTACAACTTTGCTGTGAGGGAATTTCCTGTTGTCAGTAAGCGTCAGTAAGTACATACACTGTCAGGGTTTTGTCTGAATAATTCAACCGGCTTTCGTGAAGCCTTCAGACATATCAGATTTCCCAGTTCGGCGGGCCGTGGAACGTCCGGAAAACCGGCCGGATACACAGACTTTTACGAAACTGATTCAGATA
The DNA here is from genome assembly GCA_022674325.2 of Grapholita molesta. Classification (NCBI taxonomy): domain Eukaryota; kingdom Metazoa; phylum Arthropoda; class Insecta; order Lepidoptera; family Tortricidae; genus Grapholita; species Grapholita molesta. The sequence continues at coordinate 10,267,968 of CP053124.2, read as the reverse complement.
CGAGTTCTTGTACAAGGTGCCTATTCAGGAAGAGGTGATTATTCTGATATCTCTTGTTAAATGAATCCAGGTGTAGGTGGAAGCACAATTTATAATTTCAAAAATGTATTCAAATTAATTTATTAATTTAAAACATATTCCTTAATTATTTAAATTGTAAGACTAATTTACCCAAAACAAAGTATAACGGTTATTCGAGGAATTAAATCCACATAATAATAACTATTAGGAATTATATAGGGACATCCAGTATAATCAATATAACCCTCTTGATTATACTGGAAATATAATGTTACTAAAGTTGTAAAGTATTATTATACGTCTAGTTTTCGACATACTAATATCTAATAGTGAACAGTGACGCTGTGACCTTTACTGCAACTTTGTATGGGTTAATTTTCATCTAAGTTGTTATACTTTCCTGTAGCTGACAATCCGTTTTAATCTCCATTAGGCTTTTGATATGGTCTTAATCATCCTCTTCCAACCCCACTACTTCCATCCCCCTAATTACCTTTGAGTTTCCAATGTTTCGGCACTGTTGCAAGCGCCGTCTTCACGGAATAACTTAAGTAGGTATTCCTAGATTTAACGGTGGTCAAACCACATTTCGTAGTGATTTTCCCTCTTTCTGATGCGCTTTGTTTGATATTACTTTCACTACTACTGTTCGCACTCTCACTCGAAACTCGATCCCGCTCACAACATATGTACAATACTAACAGTGTAATTTCGCACGATTTGTTAACGTGTTATTAACAGACGGTTTATGAACTTACGAATCACTGGACGCCAAACACTTGGCAGTGGAAATCCATCTTCCCAGTTGAAGTTATTAAACTTTTGAATGTCTATCGCTTTTATCACTTTAGTTTATTTTATCTTCAAATATCAACTTTTTAGCTTCAGTAGTTTCGGTCCCGCATTAAACTTTCAACTTCTTTCAACCCTTTTGGGGAGGAACACTTCACCCGCTCAGCCACTTTTGCTGCTGACTGTACAAGGAACAAATATTGTTACTCGTATAAAAGCTAAAATGTTCGGCAAAGGTAAGGCAAAGTCTTATTGATTTACAAGAAAACTGATAAATACTTTAGCATTTATTTATCCAGTCTTGCAAGATTAAAAATTATTGCAAAGCCAAAAAACTCAAACAAACTAACAAAAGTTGAAATGTATCAGAAAACATCAATGGCATTTATACATAGAATAAAAAATATAATAACTAAAAAAAATGTGCCATAAATACCTTAGCTCTTCATAAACGTTGATGGATTACAATATTATCCTATACGTACATTTTACGTAACAATAGATGTGAGCAACACAAAAGGTAAACACGTAGGTATAGACATAAAGGGATAATCATCAGCAAAGTCTGACAATAAAGGTCATATGTCATATATTGTATAAAATTAACCTCGTGAAAAATATTTATTTTCCACATAAAGAAAATTGAAGTTTTTTTATCTGCAAGATATAGGAACATTATACTTAAGGGGGCGCCGAGCTTTACGCGCTACTCGATTCAATCTAATCATGGCAGCTCACGTAAGGATGGGCGAACGCCTCGCGAATTTAGGAATTTTCGTTCTAATTATAAAAAAATGATATTTTTTACAAATAAGACGTATACGTTATAGAAAATAAGTAGTTTTGTTATTATTAAAAAACTTATGAGCGGTTACTTGAGTATTTGCGACGTATTAAGTGAAGCCAGTCTTTTAGAGGTCACATTGGATGTAATTTTTATAATGCAAAATTCAAGTAATCGTGTTTCTGAATCGTATGATTTATTTAGTTAATTTTTAAATATGTAACTTATGACGCACAAAAACTAAGATTAAGGATTAACTATACCAAAACGAGTATCTAAGAAACGAAATTCTGCTGTCATTTCTTCGGCGCAGCCTTAAAACACATCTTAAATAAATAAAAAATACCCGTTTACATATTGTTTTTTTTTTCACAGGTACTACCTCTACAAAACCAAAGTATTAGAAGACTGAAGTATGCTTCAAGTAGACGGTTTCAAGAGACCGTCGCCTTCACCATCGCGGAGTTCGGTGAGAAGCGATAGCCGAGTATTCCGGCCTCCGCGCGTCATTCACGTCAATCGAGACGCCTCCACCATGGTGGACGAAGACGCGGGCGGCACGGGCGGCGCGCCCTGCTTGCCCAGCGGGGCCAGACTCGTCTCCGACTGGGAAAATGTCGAACAGAGCCCAGCAAACTTTCGATCACGCACCTTTAGCGACGGCTTCATCAGAAATACTAGTTTAGAGCTGTTACTGGGCGTCGACTGCGAAGCGTGTCTCGCTCTCGCTGCGCAACGACAGTGTTTCAATAAACACATATCGGACCATGATTTTGACTTAGTTTGCAACTGCAGCATACAGCAGAACAATTACTTGAACTGCCATCGAGATGTTGTGGATCAGCGCGGTCATACGCTTAACATCTATGATTTAGAAAGAATCAAACGCGGAGCTAACAGAAATCATCTAAATATAGCCTCACATCGCAGTCTAGACAGAAAATATACAAAGAATAAACATATTGGAGTTTCCAATTATTTTTCTAAACAACTGATTTCATATGATCAAACAAATACACTTGTGCAAAAAATAAAGAGAAAACTATCTAATTTGAAAAAGATCGGTGGCGAAGCGATGTCAAAGAAAAACCAAAACGCGGTCCAACTGGCCGAGATAACATCTGGCTCGGCGAGCTCTCTCAAGAAACTATCAATGTTGTCTGTAGTCGACAAATCGCAGAGAAGGGTTAACAGCCAAAGTTGCATTTTCACTTCGTCCGAATTTCAATCGAAAGACGAATTGAAAAACAATGCTTCTACTTATGCAAATTTTTCAGGGAACGTCGACCAATGTTTTGATAGACTTAGAGACTGCAACGTAGGTTCAGACGTTGGTAGACGGGCTCCCCACAAAATGATAAAAATGCGAAGTTTCGACAATAATGACGAAATGCTAACAAGACACTCACCAGCGCCTGAAAGGATGAAATTTTCCACTCTAGATAACCGCAGTCGATGTCGAAGTATAAGAAGGCAAATGTCATATAATGATTTTCCGAGTGAACGGTTCAGGGATAGAGGGTCAGACCTATGGACGCGTGATGAAAGCTTAGAGGGGTCAAAAAGTACCCACAACGATTTAGTAGATGACGAGGCACAAAGTTTCGTAGAAGCTGACAGGATAGCGATAGGCGGCCTGCGGGAAGCGCGCTCCCACTGCACGTGTGAAGCGGGCGGCAATAACAGGATACCTTCCATATTCTATGATACCCATGTAAGTTTAACCCGCTTACCCTCTTTTACTTAACATAAAAACGATATTATATTTTATATCTATAACCCTCACACGAGCACCCCTAAAGAACTCCGATATTGTTTATGTTCTGTTTCTGGCACATTTTCATAATATCTCTTAACATGAACTACTACATTAACTCTTACATGAAATGAACATGCAACTATGTACATGGGCAAAAAAATCGTAATAAAATTTTGCGATTAGTACGTGATATTATTCTATCTTCATTTCCTTTTAACTTTTCCGAAAGCTTTTTCCGATATATTACGGCTTTTATGCTCTTATTTAGTAACTTCATCATCAAGCATCCCTCTCAAATTATCAATCTAGTTTTCTATTCCTCTATTACATACAATTCAATGCAGTTTAGCTTCAGTTCAAATATTATTAGCTAATTAGTACGCGCGTAAATTTTACGTGATAGTTCATTTCATGCCTAATTCAATCGATAGAATCATTTTCATACATAATTAAATTGCCCATAGCAAGCCGTGCTGGTGATAGAACACGAGCTACACAGCTCTTAATGAAAATTATGGAACGATTTGATGATTATAAAATGAATGAGATATCCTCTTTATGAAATTAACGAGATATTAATGAACTTATACCTAGCTAACACGGGACGCGCAAATGGCCTTTTGACATAGGTGATTATTTCACGCATAGATTTATTTCTGCGAGTACAGGAGTTTTAAAGTACTGAGAAAACAAAACACTGAGAATATTTACAAAATAAAAAACATCTTTCAAGTTTTGAATTCAATGCAAATACTTCTTAGATGAGATCTATTGATTACACATTTTATTGCAATTATTTTGTCATCCCCTTTGCTAACCGGTTTCTCTAAGCTCCACAGCTGGAATGTATTAAAAATAATAATTAAGGAAGCTAATTAAAGGGGTTTTGTTACTCTTACTGTCATATACCTTCTGCCGAAGTATCTCCGCCTATACCAGTTCAATATACTTTTGCATCTTCACCAGAACTTTAAGCAAATAAATAATCTGCAGACTCTGAAGAGTAGGTAAACAATTCTTTATATAATTTGTAATATTTAGTACTGGAGATAGAAATATTTTGAGAATATGAGTTAATAATGTAGCTTATTTTTGGATACCTAACTAATGTTGTGCCAGCATATTAAGGTCGGGTATTTAATTAAAATAAAACTAAAGGAGCTGCAACCTCTTTTTTTCTGTTTTTTACATAAATAGACGGTTAATCATTGTGAAAAAGTAACGTCCACAGCGTGAAGCGCAACAAAAATGTCGATACAATTGTATAAAATATCCAAAAAATCTCTTGACCAGTTTTAAGATGATCCTCACAAATTGAAATAAAAAAAATAATATTCATTTATTTCAAGCACTGTTCATAGAACTAACATATTAATACTTGTTAACATACTAATCAAGATTATCTAAATATATCTCTAGTGTTTCGATATGGTAATAGTTCAAGTTTAGGACACTATGTGTCATTAACAAAACTATGTCCCTAGTAGCATCAGGCTTTTAAATTCTATCAATCTTTTCTTTATCTTTACTCAAGGGCGATTGCAGTACATTTATAATTTATATTTACCTACCTATAGGTACTTTATGATTTTTATTATAGGGCATGGCTGGCCGACGAATACAAATGTGATTATCGTTCAAAAATAAATCTTTAATAAAAGCAATTCTATATATCAATGAAATTAACTGTTACCCCTTCAGATTTACTAGCTATGCATCCACCCCGATGTCGATTAAAGCCCTACTACCTCGTTGATGTATCGAAAGTAAATATAACGATGGGGTAATAAAGAACCTAGATTTAGAGCGGTTTCCTTTTATTAAAAGGAAAACGGTCGCGGGCCCAATAAATAGAGATTTGATAAGTTACATATTATGATTTAAATCGAAACCTATGCTAATTCTAATAATTGTACATAATATAAGTAGCTTATAAATAAGTTCCATACGTCCAAAGTTATACAAAGTAATTTGAGTGAGACATGCAAACGTTATGTTAGGTACATAAAAAATGTTACCGTTATATGTTTACTCGTACACTCAGGGATTATATTATTATACAGGGAACGAAAATATTTGTTAAATATTACATGTTACTTGGAATTATAGCTATCAGACATGAAAAAAAATATTCTGAAAGTCAAAAGGTGGAATAAATTTGCGTGGAACTTTTGTTTAGTTAAGTTTCTAATATAAAATTATTGGTTTGAAAAATGACAAATATTACAAAATGTATATTTAGACATCATGGGATGGTTTAAAAATAAAACGTTAAATTATATTACGCTTAATTTATGTGGTTGCATCATTTATAATATAAAGTAGTTAATACGATTTTATGAAAAAATGCAAGAAATATACCGTTATTTACCGTTAGTTACCGGTGGTCATGACCAACTTATTCCAAAAGTCCAGTAGGTACCTATCTCCTCAGACATCTAAAAGTTTGTGTTTGTAATATAAGTTATATAAGTCAATTGAATAAACCTTTTTGTTATTGCTGCTTGAAATTATTGTTTCAGTTTATTTTGTTTACACACTTTTTTTGTTATATTTGTAATTTAAGTTTACTTTAGACGTTGACTTAGATTTTTTTGCGCATATGACGACTCAATTGATTCAAGAACCACGGCGAGCATCCAAAAGTCCCAATCCTATTCATTACACACTCTGTTGGGTAATTATTCGGTCGTTATAACCGCTCTTATGTATATTTCTGTAGAAGTGCCTGCATTATATTAAGTAGGTTTTGGTTGTCCTTTAGAGAGCACAGTTGTCTACCAGTAAACCCAAATTAACGCCAAACTGTGTGATCATTTCGTAAATCAACCTGTTATAATTCCCATCAACGCGTTCAGGGCAAGAAGCGAGCGGCACCAGCTCCAGACGTGACCGAGCGTGGGTCCATGCGGCCCGCGGCCTGCAGCGTCTGCAAGTCCCCGCAGTGGCTGTCCACGGGCACCGCGTCCACCGCCAGCCACAGTTCCACCACCACCGGCAACTCCTCTAGTAAGTCAGCCGTCCATAAACAGTCTTTGCGTATTCAAAATAAATAAATATTTCGGGAGATTCTTACACAAATCGACCTAGTACTACGGTAAGCTCAGTAAAGCTTGTGTTTTAGGTACTAGACGACGATATATATAATAAATAGATACATATAAATACTTAAATACATAGATAACACCTATGACTCGGAAACAAATATCTGTGCTAATCACACAAATAAATGCCCTGACTGGGAATCGAACCCAGGACCTTCGTCTTCATAGGCAGGGTCACTACCCACTAGGCCCGAACGATCGTCAAAGCAACTTGCAGTTGTGGATTTTCACTTTGCGATTATACTGATTATTGCATCACCACTTAATGCTCTCCAAATCGACTTAGTAACGTATCCCCGACTGCCATTGAGAAAACTAAGGTATAAGTAAACGTTTAGTAACTGATATGACAAAAATCAGAGAGTTTAAAATATATCTTATTGTTAGATGAGTTTAAATTACAACAACAAAAATATGGTAGGCAAAAAATAATATCTGGAAAAAAAGTTGTCATTAGTCAAGCCAAGGCCATTAAAGCCAAAGTGCTTCACTATAATAGCAGAAAAGCAGTAAGTGGCTACTCACATTACGGCAAAACTTCACATGAATCACAAGTCGTCAGCTTAATGCCATTTGAAAATTACGCAGATAGATAAAAAGACCTTTTGGAATTAGGTACCGCCCACTACAGCTGACCGTTACACGGCCGGGCCACATGACACATAAAATGCAGTACGTTGACTATGTATATAGTTTAAGTGTATGATGCATAATCATGCACATACCAAAATATGTATTATGTTTCATAATATGGTTATTTAAGATAGACCTCGTATTTCAATCATAAGATTAAATCTTCTTTGCTGATTAACACTGTTTGATAAAAGTAGAACTTATATGTAATTACTTAAGAATGAGGTTATACTTAGGTACGCATAATTATCAGTCACACGCATAATTTTGAGCATCCCGTAACCTATTTCTTTTTTTGTAATTGATGCGCTGTGTTTGTGGTTACGAGTGATCACGCTAAAAGTTCATTAAATATACACGTTGTCTCATTCGCTAACCGTACCCACTCCAATTTAAAATCCCACATTTTAAAAGTTTGTATTTAGTTATAACTTCAATCGGCTGACTAGTAAAACTAAGTCAACGTAAATACAATGAATTTTTCCATAGCCCTGAATGTAAGTTTTTTAAGTAACTTTATGTCCCGAACGCGTTTGCGTTTGCCATATAAATAACATTAACACTTACCCTTTTGTAAACGTTTTTTTATTCCAAAAGAAACTTACACTAGAGCCTAGAGGAGTTAAGCTACTGATATAATAATAGTATAGCGGTGTTGGCACGACTCGGACCGCCCGCCCTCCAGCAAACAGTCACGGTGAGCAATTTTCTAACGGGACGGGTATGGCACTTCAGCCGCCGCTCATGCGAATGTCTTTTAATCAATAGGCCTCACGCTTGTTTCTTCTCTTCCTCTGAGCTTTGAACGCTGACATCGTTACGTAATACCAGTATGTGTTGTGTGTGAATGTTTTGTGGTAAGCGATCCATAACTTATAATTTTTTTATTCCCCCATATATTAATTACGTACTTGATAGTGAGAAGAAAGTTACTTATTATAAGTAACTCATTTTTTTACGCGGGATCACTTATTATAATTATGAAAGAATTATTCTTTTTGAATTAATATTCCTAATAATTATCGCTGAATGTACAGCTTGACGTCAAGAACTTCACAACTTTTCTTGTAAGTGCTTAAATCAGATTTAAGCGGCGTTACCTCTTAGCAGAAGAAAGACGTAATCAACTAAAAGCGTGTTTAATTATCTTTTACTAAATACCTTTTTACAAATTAATAAGCATATCATATCTGAAAAAAGAACGTTTTAGAAACGAATTGCTAACACGCGTTAGGATAGATTAAACTGAGTGAACTAAGCATATATGCTTAACATATAACACTATAGTGTTATTTACCTGTAGAATATGCGAAACCGTTGATTTGATTGGCGTTATTGATAAGCGATTGTTATTCTGTCTATAGCACCAGATTGTCCAAAGGTCAAATCACAACGATCAACTATAATAGCTATTGTAGCCCGACGTCAGAATAAAATGTTACTCAAATTATTGTATATTCGGGGGCTTCAGTAAAGAGTTAGGTAGAACGGTATGACATCAGATACGACAGATTTTTTTCTATCAAACTTCATTCCTAACACAAAACTATCGTGTGATTCAACCACATTAATTGCAAAGAAGCGGGTAACGACTCATAATATGCTCCTCGTTACGAAGCCAAACATGTAATATCCGACTTACTCGTATAATTCGTGAGTTCACTTCTATACAATTAAACTTCATTCTTATACTAATGTTACAATTTCAAATAAATTGTTATATTTACTGTTATGTACCTGTAAATACTTACTATTACTTATGTATTAGTAAATTTTGTATAACTTGGAAATTAATATTCGTGATAAACACCCTGTCCTGGGACCTGCTTTTACAAGCAAGATAAAATGAATACAGACTAAACTTCAATACGTGCAAGTACCTACACGTATTTATAGAAAAATAAAGATCTTTAATTTCTTTATATACGTACATTTCCATACACTTATGTTATGCATTATCTACAATTTAGAGACTACTTGAAACTGACAATCAGTTTTTTAATTGATTGGTAAGTACTAATAAGATTTCAATTCCATGTACAATCAAGGATCATTGTGTAGCGCTGACGAAGTACGCTCCCGGAAGATCGAGATATCAACCAGCTGTGCAGCAATATCTGGCCATTATAATAACTGCTCAAAAGAGCCTTAGGACACAGGTAGTCTAATATTTAAAAAAAGTTAAATGCCAAGTTGAACTAAAACCAAAAGAAGTTCAAGAGCGAAATCAGTAGAAAAAGATGCCTTTTCTGAAAACTATTGAACGGATTTGAAAATTTACCATAACACTCCAAAATTATCCGTTACGAGCAATCTTTTGTTAAATATCGGCAGATATTGCGAAGCAGGGGCGGACCACTAGTATTAAATAATTGGGTTACAGTCAGAGTTCAATTTGTCGCAAAAGCCTCAGTGGTCTTATACGTAAGTAGTTATAATTCGACATAATCGAGACAAGCACCTGCCAACTCGCACCTCAAAGCCACTTTATTACCCGGTAAAGCCCTACAGAGTTCATGTGTTATGAAATGCTTTTTATTCCCGAGATACTACAGATATATACTTTTGTAGACCACCCATACCAATGTACCTACCTATACTCAGCATTTAAACGATTAGAGACGAATATGTTCTACGAGTCTTCTCCATTCTTCAGGAAAGTCGTCAATCCATCTTTCTTGAAGAATGGAGAAAACTCTCAAAAAACTGCGGGGCATGACATCGCTTAGAAGAGGCCTAAGTCAAAGACAGCCTGACAAAGAAGCCGAAGAATAATAAAAGCGGTCAAGACGAGAATGCTCCGTGCAGGTATAGAGGAAAAGTGCACGTAGATGCTGCCGCCGCCTGGTGACGCTAATCGGAACTACTTACACTATCATAACCTGACGTTGACATTGAAAACTAGAAATTAGCATCAATTTTATCACTTAAAAATAATTTTCTGGCTAATTGCGATTCGGTATATACTAACACACCCATAAAAAGAAACACAAATCAAATGGCGTCAAATTATATTAGTTTTCAAGTAATAACAGTCACATGCCATAGTTATGTGAAACGAAAAAACGGTAAAATCAATGAATGCAGTAGATTACTAATAGTTAGATTATTAACCTACATTAGCACAGTAGTATGAGTAGGGTCTAGCACTATTGCTCTGAGTCTGTGGTATTCTGTAAGGTAGAGGTATTTCTCCAGTCGGGATCTGCTCCTGATTAGAGCGATATTATTGAATATCTGTATCTGTAAGCATGTAACAAAACGTTATTTAATGACAGTGACAGCTTGTCACTTTATCATCATCCCATTCTTTCTTTTTGCTGTCCCTTTCCACTGACAACCGCCTCCGAACAATGTCGTGTCCGCGAGCCTATTTTTATAATTGTTTTATATCTAATTAATCCTGATGTGAAATACAGTGTATTTATTATAACAATAAATAACGTCATTTCCACGAGTGTCAATCCTTTTATTTGCGCCGCTGCTGCGTTGCATCAACGCCCCTTTGCAAAAGATATGACATTCGCTGTACACAGGCACAGCTCAGCAAATGCGAATAGTGTTGAAGGCCACCAAAACGAATGACATTCGCAGTTCCTATGACTCTCTTTTGGACATAGTTTTAGGACAAACCCGAGTCCAAAAAGAACGAATGAAAAAGACAAAACCAAACGCGAAGCATAATTATTTTTAAATATAATATATAAATATATTAATTAACAACGCTTTAGTAATAATTAAATAAGGTTTCATGACCATTACCATATTTTATTAAATACTTGACGTTAAAACGACATGGTTAAACGACATACAAAGGATAACTTACTTTCGACGATGACTGATATTCTGTAATTTATTTTAAACTTTGATTTAATTACTAAAGGTTTCAAATAATTAACAAAATGGTCCCAGGTCTCAGAAAGGTTAAGTCAAAACATGAATGCTTTCTTCTTTTACATATTGAAAATGAGTCATCTATTTCGAGTTGTCTATGGGCGATACATAACCCCAGCTACTCCACAATAAACAAGTGAACGGTATTAAATGGCTGCTGCGAAATAAAATGCTGAAACGATATAAAAGGCTTTTTTGCACCACACATTTTTACTAGGAAAATTGGATTTCTAAATATCGTTCGACGGACTGTGGAGCGAACCAACCGAATAGCCAACATTCAAGTTTTTTCTCGAGAAACCTAACTACAAAAAGTATTATTCAATGGAAAATAACTCAAGAAACATGAACAAGTTTCCGAAATATCTCATACCCTCAATCAAAAATCTATTAAAATTCCATTCATGGTCCATACAAGTTCGTTGAGACCATCGAATCTTTAAAATAAATTGGGCGTAAAAAAATCGAACATTCCCTTTTCGTCCGTTTTGCCACATATTGCGGCATAGAGTTGTGTTGTAGGCTACCGTTAGAAATTCAATTATAGTTCTGATATTCGATTGCAGAATTGTCGGATCATCGTCACACTCGTTATTTCGTACATCAAATGTACCTAGGTAGTAGGTATATAAGTTATCTGGTAATGTTTACGCTTGTAGTATACACATGTTGCTAATAGGTAAGTTAGATTATTGTTATTGAATTAATTATAAGGCGGTCTCTCAAATCCAATTTATAATTCTAAAAATCGATGCGTGGAATCGTTTCGAACGAACATTAAAAAAGAAAATTGTCTGACTGGTAGGTACTTACATCGCCTGAACTTGTCATATTCAAAACGTGTTTTGTTTAATTTAAGAAGAGAAATCTTTATGCACGCATCCCTTGTTAGAAAGCTAAAAGCAACAGGCTTAGTCTCGTACAATCCACATTACAAAAATAAAATTTTAATGATTTGAGTTTAGCAACTTAATCCATATTATCTAAGACCTGATAATCGAAAATCGGCCTGCTACGAAAATCGAAATCCCCAATTTTCAAACGATTATTGGTAGGTCCTTTACTTTAAATTAACTCTAGTTATGTTACAACATATTTTTAAATTATTCTGTTTGTCCAACATTTGCTTACATCTAGAATATTGCATTAACTTCAGGGCCTATATTACAACAGATATAAAAATCTATTTATTTGACCCGCTGTTAATAGCGACTAATTTTATGTATGACGCAATACTTACCTATAGATACTTCATGTAGATAAAAGGCTTATTTTTTAAAGAGTAAGCAAAATATTAATTTCCTTATGCCAATCAACATGCATTAAAGTCGGCATCAAGCTTTTACAATCAGAAAGACTCCACAGCACCGCCGAGAATGCAGCCACTCAAAGGATAAATGTGCAATGTAGTGTGCGGTTTTAGGCTGCGTTTCCACCAGAGATGTGCGAGGATGCGTTGCGAGGGATGTGTTTGTCATTAACCAATAGAAACGCTTCATTTACCTATCCTCGCTTAGCTTAGCTCTGGTGGAAACAGCTCAGAGAAGCGAGGTTTTTGTACATACAAACGAAGGGAAAGATGTGTGCGAGGAATGTGTTGCGAGGCGGCGTCGTGCGAGGTAGCTAAGCGGTGCGAGGATGCGTAGGGAGGATTCCGGGCGAGCGGGGTGCGGTGAGGCGAGAGCGGAGCGCACGCGATACTGGCCGCTGAGTTCAGTTGGCTCCCGGTTTCCATCATCGATCGGTGTGCGTAATCAGCGTAGTTATGGACGAGAAATTAATTGAAGCGGTTAAAAATTATCCATGTTTATGGGACATTTCTTCAAAATATTACAAATGTAACGAAACAAAGGATGCTGCATGGGGTGAAATTGTGGAAGAAATAAAGTTTAGAGACGGTAAGTAGAAAACTGTTTTTTTCAAAGAATATCTTATTGTACACGTGCCGGATGAATTCGTGACGAAATACGAGTATCTTGCCACGACACTTTTCCTTCATTATTAAAATAGGAACAGGTATTTTTCTCTAACTTGATTACCATCACTTGTCTCAACGATGATTGGATTGTCAGTACTGGGTCTAAGAGTACCCGTTGGAATTGTTGTTTCGATGGTAGAGAAATAATCGGGCTGTCTTTCTATTAAAAAATTATGCAACACACAAGTGGCTTTTACGACTTTGTCTACTGTTTTTACGTTGCATTCAAAGTCTTTACGGTAAACATACCATTTTCGAGCCCATACTCCAAAAGTGGTTTCCACAATGCGACGTGCCCTCGACAGTCTATATAGTTAAATATACGTTTTTGTTCATTTAACTGAACCCGCGGTATGGGCGCATAAAATTTTCCAATAAAGGGAAAGCCTCATCTCCAACAAACACAAACGGTACTGGTTCTCCTCCTTCATATAAGGGTTCAGGTTGCGGAATATTTAATTGTTTCTCTCTTAACAATCTTCCGAAAACACTATCATCGAAATTCCAGCATCACTGAATCTTCCCTGGATCCTACATCAACCATTATAATCTTTCTTTTGCATCAGCTAAGCACATTAACACTATAGAAAATCGATGTTTATAATTAAAAAAACATGATCCAGAATTTGCAGGACACTTGACATAAACATGTTTACCATCTAGAGCTCCCATACAGTTTTTAAACTGCCATTGCTCTCCAAACTCTTTTGCAATTCGTTTTCCAATCATCTTCAGTGGGTTTTGGTATGACAAGAGGTTGTAGTACCAGCGAAAGGCCATCACAAAATTCGACTACAAGCCTCGACACAGTTGAGACTCCAATTCTAAAAATTTCTGCCAATCTATGAAATGACAGACCCGTTGATAAATACCTGAAAAAAAACGAACGTGTTAAAAATATAGGTGATAATCAGTTCCGATAAAGGTCATATTGTTATCAATATGGACATGACTCCAAATTTGAATAAATAAATTAATCATTCAATCACAATTTAAAAACCTGTTTTAATTAATTTTTCAAGTCGAGGGTAATAAAGCTACTTGTGTTAGTATTTATTATAATCTGTTGCAGTTTTTTTAAATTTTGATTGATCGATTAATTAATTTATTCATATTTGACTTATGTCCATATTATTGATAGCAATGTCGCAATTTTATCCGATTTCTGGTGATAATGATAAAATATGTGTTTATAACAAGTCAATACACGTATTGATTACCAATCATACGTTTTGTTGTTTCAGTTCAAAGCGCAAAATCTCGTTGGAAACAGCTACGGGACAACCATCGCGACGCCCTTAAGAGGCAGAAAACAAAAAAAAGCGGACAGTCTCCACGAAAAATACGTGAATGGAAGTATCAAAAGATCATGGAATACCTTTTGCCGTACATGTCAAATAGAGAGAGGGACTCAAGTTTGGAGAATACTATTCTATCACAAAAAACAGATGATTCAAGTTCTCAAACTTCCAATAAAAGCAACGATGATTTAAGTCTGCGAAGTGAAATAGCGTCTCAAAATTCCAATAAAAGCAACGATGATTTAAGTCTGCGAACTAAAATAGCGTCAACGTCAGATGTTTCATCCTCATCAAAGAAGAACAAAGAAGATGATTTATCATGCATATTGAATAGACATCTAGAAAATCAGAAAAATTTTCGAAAAGAAAGACAAGAATTAAAAGAATTCTTAAAACCAACGGATCACGATGATATTGATTTGTTCTTTCTTTCAATGGCAAAAACATATAAAAAACTACCTGATTATCTACAAGTTCCTTTAAAAAGGAAACTTTTTAATATTATATCCGAAACTGAGGAATCTTACGTAATGTCATGGTATAATCCAAATGGTGGTTATAATGGTGGTTATTCTACTAGCTCTGGTAGCGATACAAATAACATGATAGGCCGGATGGAAACACCGTCGTTACAACTGGAATCTGAATTGACTAATAACGTGGTAGGCCAGATGGAAACACCGTCGGAATCTGAAGCTACTAGCATGCTGCCAAAACCAACACCACTGGGATCAGAAAAAAACCATTTCCCGTGAAGAATATAATTGATTACATCTTCTATTATAATAAATGATTATTTTTTGTACTAATTACTACGATTTAATAAAAACAAACGAATTTAAAAATAAAACGTTTTTACTTACTTCAAACATATTGCTATCCTTTCCTTAGCTGATATACAGTCTCTGAAGTGGGTGTCATTCTTCTTGATAATATTCTCAATTAAATTGAATAATATTTCAAAGGTATTTCTAGACACCCGATAAGAATTTTCGAATGTTTCATCATCAGCCGTGGCGAAAAAAGTAAAAAATTCTCCATGTTGTCGATGAAATTTTATATGGTTTCGTATCCAAAATCTGTGACGTCTTCTGTGTGTCAAAAGAGTAGAAATAAATTCTGTATTCTCTGCCTCCATTTCTTCATCGCAAATTGATAAATATAAAAGTATTTTTCTCCGCTGATCCATGCTACACATCTATCTACCTCTGAGACTGTCCAGTGACTACGCTCGTGTCCGTCGGCCAACACATCCTCGCACCGCTCGTAGCCTCTGTCACCTCCTCGTTACACAGCCTCGCGCCGCTCAGCCGCCTCGCACATCTTTGATGGAAACACTCACACCGTTACACCTCCTCGTTACACAGCCTCGCGCCGCTTAGCTACCTCGCACATCTCTGGTGGAAACGAAGCCTTATGGCGGGGGACAAGCCGCTAATTCACCGTACAATTTCCACACACGTCCGCATCGCCATAGTGCGCGCCGCCCGGCGCTTGCGTTTGACAGCAAGATTATCGGAGGCTTCCCCACGACCGATTACTATGACCCAAATTGGGTTTTATTTTGTACTTAGGTCAGTTGTTAAGATAAACGTCGATCACAATGGAGCTCTTATCAGAGAAGTGGACAGACATTATTGATTTTGCCATCTTGTACGTATCTAAATTTGTGACTAAAAGTCCGTTATTTGTCTGCAAATTCGTCCGCGTTAGTCGAAAAATGAAATAAATTCCATTTTTTGGAAGTCAAATGGAGGAATGTGAGTTATGACCACGCGAAGTTGATGGTAATCCTAATAAACCGGTAAAAGTTACGTTACCCAACATTACCTCCAATTCTGGTAAGGTGTTTAATGGGGCCAGACCGGCGTTGCATATTGTATGGAAATATAACTAATTATTTACAAAATCTAATACTATTTGACATTTAACTGTCTAAAACTTTCAAAACGCTGAGCACATAAGTAGGTACAAAACTAAACTCTCTTATTTCAAATTTGAACTCCGTTGGAAACAACGTTAGTGCCACTTGCACGTGTGACCGCTAATCCTATTTGTTAGCTGTCGTCACGTACCGTGTCATGCTAAACTTCACCAAGTCATTTCTGAACAACAAACTTTTGTACCTACTGAATTATACTAACAATTTTAATCTATAAAGTCAGTCTATTTACGTTATCCTTTCTACTACGATTCATCTTTTTCGCGATATTTTCGTTAACAGTGTGTTTTCTATTATCGATTGTCATCTCGACCTCAGTTTATTTTTAAATTGTATGCGACATATTCATTTGACATCAATATTCAAAGTCCGTGTTATATTAAAATAATACTTAAAACAGAAAATATGCCACTTTCATTTCATTATAGGTAGTTAATGACAGCAGCGATGAGCTTTCCTCTTTAAACGATCATTCAGGAAATGAAAATGATACACGACTGTTGTATGCTTACCGAATTCTTGTTTAGATCCACGGAATACTATTTGTTTTAAGATCTTTTCGAATTCGGTTTAGTAAACTCGAAAACGACTTCGTTCAAAAATAAAATGTTTCGTGTTTAAGCCAGAAACAAGATTCTGTAACAAATAACAATTTAATGATAAAACTAAATTAATTTTGACTGAAGAAGATCTTGAACATAGTAATAAAATTCTACTCGTATGCACGACTTTTCTTTCGAATTTCAAACTAAAATATTTGAGAATTTAAGCGTTAGTGAGGTTATCTTGGTCCAGGGTTTAATAAAATCTTGCATTGAGACCGGACTTCGATCTATACCCGTTCGATAATAATTGATCGAACGAACTTGAGAATATCGATTAAGGCTAAAATATAGCGAACCTGAATCTTGTATGAAAAATTACAATTTCTTTGTTTTTTATATTATTTTTACCTGCACAGGGTTCTCGGTATGGCACCGGCGCTGGTGCTGCGTGGCGATCCTAGTCCTGGTAGCCGGCACGGCGTGCGTGGCGGGCCCGCTGGCGCTCCGTGCCCCGCCGGGCGCGCCTCTGCACGAGCGCCTTCGGTTGGCGGAGCGCCTTCTTCACGAGTCCCCCCTCATCGACGGACACAACGACCTACCGTGGAATATAAGGAAATTTCTACATAATAGAATCAAAGACTTTAGGTAAGTCTACTTTTTTGATTTAAGTTCTTGTATTAGGTACTATAAATTGAAATAGATGTCAGAAAACAATTGCGAAAAATCCACGGCCGGATTTAATCCGGCGTTCCTTGTAATACTGCTCACTTGAGATACTTAGGTTTGCTGGTCAAAATATGAAGTTTTTGCCTTTAAATGTAAGTACATTATTTATGCTATCAACCTCTTTTTATTATCCTTAAGTATTTAATTTTATTTTGTTTTAAGATTATGGGAATAAGTTTATTCTACTACCTAGTATTATTTTTTAGCTTCAGTTGTATTAGCCCTCTCTGCTTCTTTGAGATACTTCGCGGCCTACTGTAGATTAGATTATATTAGATTTGTTTCTTTCTTTCAGAAAATGGCACAATATTTTACATAATAAAATAAAATGCATTCACCAGAAGATCGCCATAATTAATTACATATATTATCACGAGGGTGTCACTACGAATTTTAGGTATATTTGGCCGGCGCGCCTCTCGGGCAGGCGTGTGGCAGCGGGCTCAGCTCAATAGGGATATTGATACATACAATGTAAGTAAAATAGTTAAAAATTTATCAAAATAAGCAAAAAAAGAGAAAAAATATTTGAGGTAAAGATATCAGAATTGCAAAAATAAATCCAGTATCGACTACGAATAGTAAACCTCTTAAAATCCGTATAACATAATTATATTGTTGTATGCCGATTTCAGAATAAAAGGAATATCAAGGAATATTGTTTTAAATTCCCTTCCTCATTACTTAGCAAAAGTTACAATAAAAATTCTTAATTTATTTTTTGCACAACACAATTTATGTAACTAACTGTAATATTATTTTCGGTCAGTTCCGTGGGAATCAGACATCCTATCTCCTGATAAAATTTGAATGTTTACAGAAACAACTTTTGTAATTCATACTAATTCATCTTAAAAGTAAATCAATCTGGTAGGCACAAAAACTTCTCAAGTGTTGTCACCCGGCAGAACTGTCGCGGGCAACTCCGATCCGACACTCACAGTTCTGTCATAAAACTGCGGGGCGCAAAGGAGATTCTCGGTTCGTGCGCGGTTATAAGTTTCAATTTTGATTTTATGATATACTAGCTTTTGGCCGCGACTTTGCACGCGCAGAAGAATCCCATTTTGCCCAATCCCAAATCGCTTCTTAGTGTGTCCTTACGGTATATAAACTAGCTATTGTAAAAAAAAAACAGATATCTAGGTTAGATAAGCGGCTTTGGCTGAGCGTTGATCAGTCAGTCAGGACTTTCATGTTTATATATATATAGATATCTCTTTACCTACTACTAACCCCTTTTTAACACTTTTTTTAGTTTGTGTCTAGTAATCTACCCTACATGTATGATATTATGAAACCTTTATCTATACTTGCTATGCTCGGCTGTTTATGTGGCTCTGCTGAAATGTACCTACTATTTTAACTCATTCACTACGGACTTATTATTAATTAAATATGTTTTTGGTCTAGATAGTATCATCTAGATCAAAAACTTCGTAGCCTGCTATGGATGAATATGATACCATTTTAATTTATAAATACACGCATAGTTGTGGGTTTTATTAACGATAAAGTTTCATAAGTTTCATACCGTAGGGGGTAAACGTGTAATCTTGCTGGGTACCTTTGTAAGATTTATGTAGACAGTTTCCTATTAAGTTCGTTAGCCGAAGTTCGTTATGTCCAAAATTTGTGAGACATTTTAAGTTTGATCCGGTTTTAATTATTTCTAGGTAGGTACTTGCTTTTGTTAGGAGGAGAGATATTACTAATATAGACGATTGAGAATAGGAGAGGAAATATGTTTTGGCATTTAATACGTCATGCTAGCCACGTTAAAACTATAATACCAAAAGGGAATGTAGAGGAAAGGAGGCAGAGGGAGACCAACACGCGCGTTTATATAGCTAAAAACAAAAGCCGACCAACAATTTGAATGGCGGTTACTTATTCCACTGACAAGAGCATACCTATTAATTTTACGATCATGACTTGATTTTTTTCACCTCACTCGCTAGGAAAACCTTAGTTTATAGCGCGAAATCTGCGTGGAAAAGCCTATTTTATCCGCTAGCGTGCAAAAGTCATTCAAATTTCGAAGCCGATGATTGTAATTTTCTGTGGTGCATGTAACTTTTTTTTAAGTATAAAATTCCTTCAACGCGTGACTGGTGCGCTACCGCAAAAAACGATATTCGTAAATTTTGGACGATTATCTCTGTCACTTTCATTGGAGTAAAAGAGAAAGAGGCTCGCAATATACGAACTTCAATGTTCGCAGTGCCGCGGTGAGTTCATAATAACCATAGATAATAACCAATCAGAAACATGTTTTTGATTACAGAGGCGCTACCGCCAAAAACGATATTCGTAAATTTCGGACGCTTGTCTCCGTCACTCTTATGACGTCTTAATTGGGGTGAAAGAGAAAGATGGGGTGAAGAGAACGAACTTCGACGTTCCCGGTACCGGGCCAGGTTTTTAACTTTTTTATTTTTATTTACACATTTTTTTATGTCAAATAGGTTTTATTATATATATCTACTAATAGTATTTGAGTTTAATTTACATATTTTGACTAATTAATCCGTTAAATAAAACACGATTTCAATGTTTATTTGATAAAGAAATTGAAATATAGGTTTACATAATATTGTAATTTCTGAACGCAACCAAAAAAATTTTTTATTAAAGTTTTAAGTTATCACAATTCACAATTCACGTAAATATGTCGGATTTGTCCTGTGCTAACCTCTTTGAACTCAACGTTTCAACTATAAAAATGAATGATTCTAGTAGCGATGCCGATATGATTCCCTGAAAAATCGCGCGATAAGTTTTGTTTTATTGTTTTTCTTGCCGCTCAAATTTTCCTCGCTGTAGTGAGGTGAAAAACTGTGTGTTCCGCATGACTGCAAAATTATTTGGCGTCTCGTGTCTTGAAAGCCTCGCTACGCTCAGGAATCTATCTTTGAACCATTCGCTTCGCTCATGGTTCAATCTTAGCTTCCTTCGCTTACTCAGCTTTCAATTTCAACACTAGCGCCAAATAACCACTTTGCAGCCTTGCATAACAAATAACTATTGTTCTTAACTAGATATATACGCCATGAAATAAAACAACTAAACATGATATCGCGTACCTATAGGTTCTCAGTTTAAATTACATACCAACGTTTCTGTCAATTTTGCAGCATTCGTGTCAATAATTCATTCTTAGAAATACATGCTAAAATTAATTACTTGTTATTTAATGGATAATTATCGGGTCAACATCAGTTAACGCCAACATCGACATTATCTTCACACTTACTATTATTATTTTTAGTAATATAATCGTAGGAACGGCAGATAAATAGTAGCCATATATTATCCAAATATTTAGAATTAAAAAAAATTTGACGTAATTTAGATATATATAAATGATACAATGATGTAGGTACACGTAGCCATTCATGCACGTCTTTGAAAGCCTGTAGGCGCTCCCCATACCAATAAAAGTACGAATACATACACTCTTTCTTTGATATTTTTCTTCTCGCAATTTAATACCTTGTGTCCAGTTTAATTTGAATTTGAATTCATTTGGTTAAACATAATATTGCCAACACAACCATGATAATTGCAATATTAAATCAGTCTTTCTCTTAAACCAGAGTTGATAAGGTTTACAAACCTACAAACAGCAGTATTCGAACTGATATATTGTACTAATTCGAGTTTGTACCTGACCGTATCTTAGTGACCCATATTTTAAGCACGAACTTGTGAATCTTTTGATTGAAGTAATTTTCTTGGTCTAACTGCTTAAGAAGAAAGTTAAAATATTTTGTATCGTTTTATGCTAACGTGTTAATTTTCAAAATAGTTTAGATTTTCACGTTGTCAAGTAACCCCTAATTAAGAAAAGGGAACAGAAATCACTAATAGCTGAGGTGGACTGGATTTTAAGCAGCGTCCATCGTAGCTAAATTTTCCAGAGATAAAAATTTCTATCGCCTGGGATTTCAGTTGCTTAATTCACCTTTTTTGGTCCCTTTTATTTTATCCATCTATTGTCTGCTGATGCTGCTAAAAGTCTATAATTATATTTCATTTGTTTACTCTAAAGGCAAAAAAGTTGCTTAGGTACTTAGTACCAAGCCTTATCTCCTAATAATTACATAATATTATGTACAGGACAACGGTAATTATAACTTACATTTTATTTGACTATTCACGTTCCTTAAGATACAACATTTCTCTAGAACATTCCGTTTTTAACTTAATTATTACATATACATATAAATAAAATATAGCTACGGTAAGACGTCACTAGGGTTTCTACTATTATAGAGGTAAAGACGTAAACATCAATGGTAGAACAGTAGCTACCTATATCCATTAATCTTATCCGAGCTGGCTTATCTGGGACAAGAATGACAACTAAGGAAAATTGCAATTTACTATTTCTAGTCTCTTTTTCGTCTGCATTATCGCCCCCGCTCGCCTTAGCAAGAATACGTTATTAAGGTCTTGTCAAAGCAATGAAATTGTTTGCAAGCGTCGAGGACGTTATTACCTGGAGTTAATTGTTCTGAGATGATTCACTCCAGGTACGTCTCAGCACTACTGAGGCAGTTTTAGTATATCATGTAGTAATGCTGGAAACTCTTTTGTTAACTTAAAGAATTACACTCAGCTTAGATTCATGCACTAAATTTAGTGCAAGGTGTTTGAGGACAAACTTGAGATGTTAAAGAACTGAAAGCGTGTTCCTTAATTAACGCTTTAGAGTTGGTGTTTTGTAAAGCTAATAGTTCCTCAAAATGTTATTCCTTATTTTTATTAAGAACTTATTTCACTGGTACATACTTGTCCTTTGATAGCACCTGTCATTAGATCGTAGAGAATACAGCAAGATTCCGGGACGCCGTGGCAATGAAACCTTGCCCTAAGTGCTGAGCGTATGATAATTATGAAAATAATTAATATTGTTGAATCTAGACATTCTTAACATAATTTTTAAGGAGACGAGTACAAAACCAACCATTTTGTGTTCGTCACAGAAATATATCAAACTTAGCCATTTTTACAATTAAATGAGCATTTCTCTCTTAATGACTCTTGCTCTTAATGAGCGGTATAAAATACATGAAAATCCTTTTGGTTGCCCAGTGCCATGTGTATCGACGCATATAACATAAATTTGTTTCAGATTTGACGAGGATCTGCGAACGATATCGCCGTGGGCCACCAGTTCATGGAGCCACACCGATTTACCGAGATTAAAACAAGGAAGGGTAGCCGGACAGGTATGTAAAATTTATTATCATGGAGGTCCATTCTTAAATAAAAATATGATAGGTATATTAGAATTAAATTGGAAAAGTAACAGTCAGCGCGTGACTGTTTTGGTGAATGAGTAACGGAGTCTGCGGTGATCTAATAATGGATTTAATTTAAAGTAATAAAATATTACATCTTCTTAGGTGTCACATTTTTGTCTTTTTCATTCCTTCATTTCTTTCGTTCACTGTCAAACTTTTTTACTTCACAGCGCCAATACTCATGACTCATGTTTACTGCAAATAAGGATATTTATTTACTAAATTGCGGTATTTTATTAAATTTACCGCTTTCACCGCCGTCCATTCCGCGTCAATATTTATTATTAAACGACTAGGGCGAGCGCCCTCAGATGATTAATTTTAATCACAAGATGACAAAAAATCCCAATCTGCGTCCCTGAAATCGTGTTTGTGGCATACATAGGCCGTAATTGTTTTTACCGTACCGCTACCGTTGCAAATTCAATGTAAGAAACTCTTATTTTTTAAGAGTTCCGTATAAATAAAAACAATTGCAGTTTTTTTGAATAAGTTATAGGTGAAAAACTTTGTTAAATTAGACCTGCTAGCCTAATTTGGTCGGATTTATATCAATAGTCACAATATCTGTCACGCTCTAATAAGTATGTGAATGACAAATAGCCCGATAGACGATAAAATGTCAACCATGCTAGACGTTCTGGTCTATGTAGTAGGAGCGTGTGTATACACGCATGTCTGTGTCTGCACAACTACATATATAATGGTCCTAAGTTTTTCATCTATACAGTGGGACGTACTGTACATGACCGTAAATACAATACATATTCGAATCACTTGGCGCTTGGCGACTTGTTGTATAATTTCGATATTTGACAGTCATATAATTGAAGTATCGTGATCAATATAAAAAGCACAATTTATGAACTTGTCGACACGTCAACAAGTTAGAGTGTTGAGAAAATACCTATTCCGATTCGAATTCGAACTCGAACTCGAAGTTTTCATGATGGCAAAGGATTAGAGACGTCTGTACATGCGTAGTTTTATATTTTTATTGTAATACACCATATAAATTGTAAAAGCTCCTCCTACTTACAAAATCGTTGCAAATAGAAACAAACTTAGTACGAATTTTACAGAAAATAAGTGCACAGTGTCACATTTCTAAGCAATATTAATGCCTGTGATGTACAGGCACAAGGATGAAGATACATAACAGTGACGTAAGATGTGTCTATTTAAAGCAAAGAGGATGTCTTATTCGCATTCACCGCCATGTGGGTTCGTGCGTGATATTTAATCAAGTTTGTGTCTCCCCGCAGTTCTGGGCCGCGTACGTGCCGTGCGACGCGCAACACCGGGACGCGGTGCAGCTGACGTTTGAGCAAATTGATCTCATACAGCGGCTCACGGACAAATACCACCCGCAGCTCACGCTGTGCACCTCCGCGGACGGTAACCTGCTTATTAAATAGTTCCCTTGTCCGTTGTCATAAACGCTGCCGCTAGCTGGATAGCGTGTCATTTTGTACGCTACCTATTATTACTGGCGTAAATTATTAATCTTTGCTGCGCGCAAAGTAACTTGCATTTTGGGTAACTTATTTTATTAGTTGCCTATATACCTACTTATATACAATAAACATAATACTAACAAGTAAAGATAATCCCCAAAAGTCATTCACTACTAGAGTAATAATAAATTCTGAGTTTCCCATCTAATACCAGGCCTAGCTATGCATTTTTTTTAAGTTATTCCATTTTAGGAGTTAAAATAATAACTGAGATTTGAGAAATTTTTAATGTCCTGTAGATTTTAATAATTTAACCCCTATTACTAAGCTTATTTGTAAAATTCAACATGTGTCAAGTCAAGTACCCAATTATGATCATCGTGGGTATATTGCACTCGAGTTATTTGATGTAGTCTACAATTTTTATGGAAAATAAATGAATCAACATTTAATTGTTGTAATTAGTGCAGAATTTGTTGTGCCGAGCCCGGTCTCAGGGTGCACGCAGCGGAAGGAAATGGTTAAAAATTTGCTTCTTCCCGGAAATTAATTTTCTTATCAGATATTTTCCGTTTCAGTTATCATCAAGCCCCATGTCTTACGTAAAACCATTCTATCAATGTTTGCGGCCGCTCGGCCATTACTTTTTCACCACTGACCGGCAATCTAAGCTACAATTTCAATTCAATTTTCAATTTTTTATTCAAGTAGGCCTAGCAACAAGCACTTTCGAATAGTCAAATACAAATATAAGCTTAATCGAATAATTAATTCATTAATTAATTAATACAGAGCAATTCATTGGTAAAATTATTACAATATAATATTTACATATATCAATAATAATGTCACAATAGTATCAAAAATAAAATAAAAAATATTTTAAACATTAAACATCTTGTATATGAATACTAGTCTAGAACTGTCTAGAATAAAATCTAAATGTCAAAAGTTAACACATAAGGACAGTCATTATAATTCAATTTTGTTCCCACGGTGTATTATCATTCATGTATCTTAGGTAGTCATGTGTGCTATAATAAGCTTTAGAAATAAGTTGTTTCTTAACATAATTCTTGAATTTATTAAGTGACAATTCAGTTACTTTCATTGGTAGCTTATTATAAAACCTTACAGAATTACCTATAAATGATTTTTTAATTTTATGGAGCCGGGTGAAGGGTACTGCGAGTTTATGCTTATTTCTAGTATTTATATTGTGAATATCACAATTCTTTCTAAAATTAACAATATTTTTATGTACATACACAATATTCTCATATATATACTGGCAATGCACTGTCATTATATCAATATCCTTAAACTTATCTCTAAGTGAGGCTCTATACTTCATCTTATATATCCCTTGAATAGCCCTCTTCTGCAGAATAAAAATTGTATCGATCTCTGAAGCACTGCCCCATAGCAAAATACCATAGGACATAATACTATGAAAATAGCTGAAATATACTAAACGAGCTGTTTTTACGTCTGTTAACTGACGGATCTTGCTTACGGCAAAAGCTGCAGAACTCAGTCTATTCGAAAGATAACCAATATGGGGACCCCATTGGAGTTTTAAATCTAATGTAATACCAAAAAAAACGGTGCTATCAACTAGTTCCAATTCCTCGCCTTTCACAATGACACTTGCTAGCTCATTCTTTACATTACTGGTTACGAATTTAATGCACTTTGTCTTGTTTTCATTTAATAGCAAATTATTAACATTGAACCAATCAACTACTTTCGAAATAGCATTGTTTACATCATTGTAAGCTCGTTGCTGTCGTTTGATTTTAAATACAAGCGAGGTGTCATCTGCAAACAATACTATATCATGGTGCGTATCAGTGAGGTATGGCAAGTCATTTATGTAGACAAGGAAGAGGAACGGTCCCAATATTGATCCCTGCGGCACACCCATTGACACCAATGACCCCGGCGAGCGCTGTCCATTCACGTCAACCTTTTGTATTCTACCTTGTAAGTAAGACTTAAGTAAATCCAGTGCCGATCCTTTGACCCCATAGTAGTACAGTTTCCTGATCAATGTTTCATGACAGACACAATCAAAGGCCTTGGAAAGGTCACAAAAAATACCTAAAGCACCCCATGACTCTTCCCAGGCATCAAAAATATGTTTGATCAGCTCAACCCCAGCGTCAGTAGTCGAGCGACCCCGCGTAAATCCAAATTGCTTGTTATGCATTAAATTGTTGGCATTAAAGTGTCTTACTAATTGTCTCAAAACTATTTTTTCAAATATTTTGCTGAAAGTGGGTAGTACTGATATTGGCCTATAATTAGTGGGGTCAGAAATACTACCCGATTTAAATAAAGGAGTTATTTTACTACATTTCATTAGATCAGGAAACTCACCACAATCGACACTATTATTAAATATTTACAACTACCAAGTCGGGCGCTATTATTTCTATAAGGGATTTGACAGCGTGGACAGAGACTCCCCAGAGGTCACAAGTTTTTTTAACATTAATTGATTTAAACGCCTTTACTACATCTATGGTACTAACATGCTCAAATATAAATTCAGTGTTACATTTTGGGGCGTTATCTTTTAACAAGGTAACGGCTAACAAGGGCGATGAATTTAAATGCTTGGTTGTGGATACTGGTATATCAGTAAAAAACTTTTCAAATTCTGTGGCTACTTCTAAATTGGAATCAATGCCAGAAATGCCATTAATTTTTAACTTAAATTCATTCATTCTGTGTTTTGATCGACCAGTCTCCATATTAATCACATTCCATGTGGCTTTGACAATATCGGTGCTACTTTTTATTTTCTGGCTTTAATAATTACGCTTAGCTATTTGACAATCTATTTTAAATTTCTTCGAGCTTTGTTTGACATAATCTTTAAATTCATCACTCGTATTGAACCGCCTTTCCTCATACAAATTATACAGTGCTTGTCTACGACTATGCAACTCTGCAGTAGCCCACTCACTGAAAACTGGTGCACCGCTAACCATGACCGATTTAGAGGTGAAAATTGCGTTAAAGTGTTTCATAAAAGTGTGGAAAAATGAATTGTACATGTCGTTAGGGCTCATGTCGGGAGACAAAAGGGGTGGAGCCTGAACGAGACTTTGTTTCATTTTTGCCACACGGTCCACGGTTACCGGCACAAAAGTTCTCTTATTTCTCAAGGTATTTTCCCTCAATGCCTCAAATACAAATAGTTGGCCTAAGTGATCTGATTCTAATTTGCCAATTACACTTTTGGATAAAGGAAAAATATCTGTGAAAATATTATCTATACATGTGGCGCTAGTAGCAGTAACTCTAGTAGGCTCCATAAACACGTGGCTAAGATTAAAAGATTTAAAAAGATTCACTAATCTACTACAAATAAATTGTCGAAATTTTTCCGCTGCATGACTCCACCTAGTGTACAAATGCTGCCTCTTGAAAATTTAAGACTTATTTACACTACATTAAATGTTGTCGCTAACATGTGCTCCATTAAAAGTAAGTAATTATGCAAACCCCCGAGGAAGAAAAAGCAATGTCTGTCGACAGCAAACTCATTTTTTAGATTAACATTTCACAAAAGACGGATTGTTATAAAGGCGCAGCAGTACAATCAGATTTATATTTTTTAGGTAATCTACTCTTTGCATCCAAGCTATTTGCATGAAAAACTCGTTGTCTTGACTGTGAGACAAAAAAAAACCTTAAATGGTTTTAATTAATTTCCATCGGCGAGTTTCTTTTTGGCCCATTGTTTAGCTATTTTAATTAGTCTATTTACATTTATTTCCATTTCCTTAAGGGTATAACTCACAGGGTTTAATTTAAATAAACTAGCTGGGTACTTTTAGTTTAGTTAGGCTCAATACACTAATCATTAAATTTACGTGAATGAATGCTATATTTCATACCTGCTGCGCAGAGCATCATTTTTCCATTAATATTCAATGTAGTCTTGTGCACAAGAGCCTCTAATGTGTTTCATGGGCGTTGTTAACCATTTCATAAGTGTTTGATGAAATGCATTATAACTTTAAAAAAGCCAACACTCAAAAGTTAAGACACTTAACACCCAGTTATCTCTGAAGAAGTGTTTTTTATTTAATAAATGCAGGTGAGGAGCGAGCACATTTTTCTCTCGGACAGAGTAAATATTTTACAAAAAGTTAATGTAATTTTCATTAACGTAAATAATTCGTTACACGTGCAAAGGTTTAATTTGGAGGGTTTGTATTTAATCTGCCATTACCAAAAAATATTAAGTTTTCCTTTTAAAAGCATTTGTAATAAGTAGTTAAATGAAGCTGTATTCGCACGGTCAGTCTAGTCTGCCCAGTACCTAGATACTTGCAGATCTTTTGCCATATATAAGTCATACTACTAAGCAAAAATCGAAGCTAAAAGAAGGGACCTACATTTACATAATCATAGGATTCGGATCGTAGGTAAAAAAAAAAATTACGCTACACCATAGCACAATGACGCCTTAATACTGTCAGCATCATATCATTATTTACAAAATTGGTGAGTGTAATCATGTGTGATGACAGATATCGTAGCGGCACACGCGAACCACCGCATGTGCTCGCTGGTGGGCGTGGAGGGGGGGCACGCCATCGGCGGTTCGCTCGGCGTCCTCAGGACCCTGTTCCAAGTGGGGGTGCGCTATCTCACGCTGACCTCCACCTGCGACACCCCCTGGGCTGAGTGCGCCTCTGCCGACCGAATAGAGCCTTCGCTGCGCGGTGGACTTACGCCTTTTGGAAAGGTCTGTATCTTTATTGTTACGTCGTGTTCAAGACCCAATTATTTTTTATGTGAAGTATAGAGTACAATATTTATTCAATATGTTGCTTGGTTTATATTTTAGTACTATATTCTTATAAAAATTATCTAACCTACATAAATATTAGTCTCAAATTTGTGAGGCAAACCGTAAATTTCTATTAGTAGCACTTTTTCGATAAGTTCCATCTGATCGACTATAAATATAATATATGTACCTATTATTAAAATATGTAATGCCGTTGGTGCTAGCGCCGTTGGTGATGATGATGATGAATTTATTGGTGCAATTATTAGTTAAAAAGAGTATAGTATGTATTGTAGAGATATTAAATGTAATGAGATCGTCAAAATATTAAAATAGATGTATAGATTGTATAAAAAATGTAGTCTAGTAGTGTCTAGAAAAAAACCAAAATGACAAAAAAAATCACAACAATTTAATTAGCTATTTAGTTTTATTAATTGTTGGTAGTACATTAAAAAATATTACTAGTAGTACTTATCTGTAGATCAATTTCTAGTTTGTTGTCATCGAAAGTCATAGGTACGAACTGAAAGTTTGTTGGCTATAGTAACAGTACCAAGTCAGGAGTTTCGGAAACCGGGTTCGAACAACTGCAACATGTTCCTGCCCACGATTACGATATTCGTGATTACAGTATCCTAAAAGTATGCATTTGATCATCTATTTTGAAAGCATTAGTGACGTTACGGTTCTAGGCACATTGTACTACATTAATTGAGTTTTGATGGTTTCTATTATTATTTTTCCCTTGTATCGCCAATCCGGCTTATCTGTCTGTTGTCTTCATCTTTATTTAAGAAGTTGTAATCTCTTTTATTGCAGATTTTGAAAGAAAGCTCGTTAGGACTGGATTTATCATCCGATCCCTTTTATTAAGAGGCCGTTGTATTTTTTTTCGATTTCCTAAATTTTTTTGATACTACCCATATTCTGGAAATGCTTATTATTTACTTCTTCGCACGCGCAGAAAAATACATGTATCAATTAATTAATTATTGTAGTTTAAAGAGGCATACCAAGTTGAAAATAACGATACGCAACCTACGTGTGCGCCGATAGTGATTCTGATAGGAAAATGATTCAGTTAACCTTATTTAAAATAAGTAGTCAAGTCTATCACTTCTTGCAAAAATACCCATAGGTTAAAAGTTGTAGCACAGTGTGTAAATTTCAAATGTTTTACACACCGCGTAGAAACTTAAAACTTTATTTTATTTTATGGCGTTTTAAATTAAATAGGGTCATATTTCACTCTAGGTACTTACTCTTCTTGCAGATAGATGTAATGTCAGGTTACGAATGCATGAACATGATTATATGGAGTATCTAAAGCATAATATATTACATCAAATCTGCCAGCAACCTTACAGGAAATATCCAAGAAAGATGCGTTGCCTATAAAAGCAAGTCCCGGTTTTATGCTTCTCGTCAAAAATTGCATTGGCGACGTTAATATCAACACAGAATTGTAAGTAAAATAGTCTCATACTTACAGTAACATTGAAGCGGGTACTCAAAACGCAACCGTAAAGATTGGGACGTCGAGTACCTAGAGTGAGTGTGCCATAATCATAAACCTCCTGCCGAACCACAATATTTCGCTTTGTATCAACTCCAGCTGCTTGCGAAGCGACTCTTTGTTTTCCTTGCAACGATACTTTTCGAAATATTTTCTTTTGTTGAAACAACTCTCAGCGCGTAACGCAGGCTCGTAAGCATCACTTACGAACTTTTCAAATAACAAGTCATAAAAAACACGCATCGTTTCGTTTAGAGGCTAAAAAGTAGACATTTCTATCTTTAACGACCGAATAAAACATAGATTCTGTTATGACCTCTTTTGATAACCGAAAAGCTGTTTTAATTCTTATATATTTACCCATGTACACATTAGGAATAAGTAACCGGACAGATTTTAATATGGATTACAAAATAGAAAAGCATTATTACATTTTAGACGTTTTTAGACCTAGAGGTATCTCGGCCCCATAGAAGCGAAATGGTTCCAAAGAGTTTTGCCATGAAGGCCTGAATCAATAAACAAAATGTTTTGTATTAGATAAACTCCAGAACTCGGTAATTTTACTTCATCATCATCATCATCAGTTTGTTTTAAATCAAATATGTTTCAGCCGTTATTCTAAATGATAAAAAATCATTGATATGTTAGTTAACACTATTTATACGGACGGCCTGATGTGCGCCCGATGCAGCATCTTAAGCTCAAAATTAGGAAATCTAAAACTCGTCGTCTACATATATACAGATTTAGGAGTTGGCGGTCCTATTCATCAAAGTGGTCAAACAAAGTCAGATGAGAAGTAATATAAGTAACTACTCGTACTTATACGCTGAGAAGTTATGTTTAAGAATCTTAGTTAATAATTTATTAACCTACTCTAACTTACTACTCTGAATACCCAGGCAGAATTAAATTAACTTTAATTAACCCATTAGACGTGATTTCAGATTTATATCCATAGCTATTTCTAACAAATATTCACTATTCCCTTGATAGATGTTTTGGTAGCTTCTCTGAAATCACTTAAATCAGAATTTTTAAATTTATATGTCTTTGGTTTTCCTTTTAAGTTATGAAACCCTTATAAAGTGTAGTTGCATAGCGCTAAGCCATACTTTGTATTATATCATTGTATCCGAGTTGCGCATACTTCAATAGCAAAGAGCAACACCGAGCGTACAATGTCGATACGAGAGAAACGGAGCGCCATCAAACACCGGGCTGGCACTGGATCCTAGCGTTGCTACCCCGGGCTATTTCACTACTTGCAATGCTTTTCACATCTATTTCAGAACCAAACTTTGTAGAATGTGTGTAGGTATTGTATTCCAAGCGGCGTCTAGCAATTAATTAAACTAGGAAAACTTACACAGACGTCAGGAATGAACAATACCTAGGTAGCAATTCATTATTGCGAACAAAGAAACTTTGAATAATAATTAAGAAATAACTGTTTTTGCTGACGTTTCGGAAGTGCTGTGACTTCCATGGTCGCAGCTTTACTGAGGGGGGGTGGGCAACAACGTCTTTTTGCTGACCGATTTTTTATTAAGAAATCACTTTGCAGAGTAGGTTTGTTGTGAGTGTTATGTGAGAGTCTAAATCAGGATATAGTTAACCCCTTACCAGATCGCGAAGAACAGGCGTGTTTTAATTTATTAATGGTTTGGTACAAAACTATTATACAAAAATCGTATATTACATTACTGTAACTAAGCAAAACATTGTAGGATACGGTAATCCGCTAATCCCCCTACCTGTCTAATTAATGGCCTGACATATTCTAAAAGTGTAATCATATTTCAAATCAGGCACAGGGTGATTGTTTGAACTCAAAATCTCCTACAATACTACAATTGTAGTATTGTAGGAGACGTATTCAGAGCCTAATTAGGCTCTGAATACGTTTTCCAATAGAAACCAAAATCCAGGCGAAGTGTACGGGCGTCTGGATCTGCCGGTATACATATATATTGTAAAATCGTACATGAATTAAGGTGAATACCTGGGCCATTTTATTTATAGTTGTATACTCAACTTATTTTTTTTTTTTGTGGGCTCTAATCAGAATCATGAGTCCTTTCAAGCCTGATAGGAGAAAATAATGTGTCCCAAAATTTTCTATTACTTCCGTTCCGTCACCGCCAAATGAAATGTATGAAAAATAGAAACGGGATGGAATAATAAAATCCAAATAATAAATAAAACATATCATCCTTGCCAGGTAAAAGGTTAAGTCAGTAAATAATATGAAGTTATTGTCAGGTGGTGGTGAAAGAGATGAACCGACTCGGCATGCTGGTGGACCTCTCGCACGTGTCGGAGCGGACGATGCGCGACGCCCTCATGGCGTCGCGAGCGCCGGTCATCTTCTCGCACTCGTCAGCCCGCGCGCTCTGCAACGTCACACGGAACGTACCCGACACAGTGCTACGGCTGTTGGCCGCCAACAAAGGGCTTATCATGGTCAATTTCTACACGTCTTTTCTTACGTGCAAGGAGACCGCTACAGTGCAAAATGCTATAGGTAATCTATGGCACTAAATTAAAAATAATTATAACAAATCAGTTGGTAATCACGTGACGGTTCGATTTATTACGTACTAACTTTTTTTTTAATTTACAGCACATATAAATCACATACGAGATGTCGCTGGAGTCGATAGCGTGGGGCTTGGTGCAGGCTACGATGGCATCAACTAGTAAGTGTTTGTGTTTCTTTTCTACCTGCTCTACTAGTTTTACCTACTCTCTAAACTTGCTCCTAAATACATTGTATTCCACAGCACGCCACAAGGTCTAGAAGACGTTTCGTCGTATCCTTTACTCTTCGCCGAGCTAATGGAGTCCGGTTGGAGTATAGAAGACCTTAAAAAGTTAGCAGGTTTGAATCTTCTGCGAGTATTAGGAGCCGCAGAGCGCGTAGCTCAGGAGCTGGCTTCTGCACACGTTACTCCTTATGAAGAGGTGCCACCGCGAACACTGGAAACTCACAATTGCTCAAGTCAAGACCTCTGAATTTAATCAACACGTACCTACTACGACCACCACCTATTTGATTCGTTGCAGTAGAGTACAGGCGGCCTGATGCCTTATAAAGATCCAATTAAAGTTTGAAAACCCAAAGCTTTTCGCTCTGCATCTCATGCTATTGAGGAATCGAGTCGACGTAAACATATTTTCAAACTTAAGGGCAGCATACTTAAACTTTGATTAACTGCGGCACTGGTCGTGTTTTCCAAGCTTTAATATTTCTGTAGGTTTATTACTTCTTTCCATTATTAGTAATTATATAACATGTAGTTGTACTCCGATCATCGTCCGTTTATTACAAGTTGAACTTTTAGGGTTACTTGTGGTTATTTATGTATTAGCTTAACTACTTTAATTAAATAAGATAATAGTTGTACTATCAGTAAGTATTTAGTATCTACGCGAACATTTATAATATCAACAAAATACCAACGACTTTATGTTCCACAGTCAACTCTTAAAATTTAATGCAAATAATACAGAATACAAGAACTAAGGTACCTATAGATACTTGATGATAATGTTTCAAGTTCGGTCATGGCAAATTAATAAAGTAGAAAGTATTTGCTACACTTTAGTTTAAAAGCTTGATTAGAATTATGATTTCACAGTATTTTACCTAACTTAATTTGAGTACGAAATGCAAACTAAAATATATATGGTAGAGCCAGTTTTTTTTGGGATTTTATTTGAATGTCAGGTCATTATTGCAACAATAAAAGGTGGTCAATTAAGTGTTCTGCTATTGGAAATAGGTACATGTACTTACCTATTATAGAAATATTTAATGTTTGATCATGTTTTCGTACGAGCATGTAAAAAACTACACATTTACATTTCACAGAAAAGACTGGAAAATATTTAAAAAAAAAACGCATGCTTTATTTTCTGTTAATTTATTTATAAAAATTGTCCTAAACATTAGTCATTACCAGTGATTGCAATGACTTATGACAACATACTCGTATGATGGCCTAGGCACTTCAACGAGTTTTGCTCATATTTTCCAATCACTGGTCGTAACAAGTACACGATGTAATAAAGGATAAGCCGAAGGGCTACATTTCTAGTACTCTCAATGTTTTACATCACACTTGAAAAGAAGTCTAAAACTCTCCCTACATTTGTCCACCATCTGGCTTACTGTTAATACTGTTCGATGTAAAGGCAAGACGATGGTTCCGATATAGCAAAATTGTGCTATAATTTTTTATTAGCTATTTATAATTTTTAATCTTAAAATTTAACGAAGTAATAAAAATCAGGATATTTTATTCAAACATT
This sequence comes from Grapholita molesta, assembly GCA_022674325.2. Taxonomy (NCBI): domain Eukaryota; kingdom Metazoa; phylum Arthropoda; class Insecta; order Lepidoptera; family Tortricidae; genus Grapholita; species Grapholita molesta. Next base: position 10,233,068 of record CP053124.2, on the reverse strand, counting down.
TGACTTCATTTGGATATAGATGCATTAATCTATATGGAAAAATGGTCTATTTCTACGTATTTATAACGTTTCATGTGCAAGTGTGATGAAAATAATTGTTTCATTTATTATTACGAGGTAATTTAAAAATTGCACATATTTAAAGGATCTTCCATGTATCACTATTCGAATAGATGTTAAAATTTGTTATTTTAAAAAATGGCTTGCCCGCCGCTTAAAAGCGGTTTCAGACACCTCGATAAATTTCATACATTTTAGGTAAAACGCTAACTTTACTAATATTGTACCTACATAATTTACATTTATTTTTATTCTCTTAAACGTAGCTTACCAGTTACTTTTAAGACAACTTTTGTTGCAGCTATTTTGCCAGACGGTAATTCTAACATGACATACATACTTAGTAGGCTAATAATTAAGTTTTTTTTAAACGCGTCCTAGTTTTTGATATTTTCATAACTACTTTTAACCGGCGGGAAAGAATTACAGTAACTTGTTAATTAGTTAAATATATAAACATTGACATCGAGTTCTTTACTATTCATACTAAAAGCTAGAATAATTCCAATTTTATGTTCGCTGCGTTAATAAAATCATCCCTGATAATACAAAAGTAATAAGTGTAGCTTTACAAAGACCAAATATAGAGTTAAGTAGTTGAATAAATAATTATATTGTCCCTATGTTAGATCCTATTGCCAAATTTATTTGTATAAGTACCTACTCTAGATATCAACAATGTATATATTGATCCTGGTTAATGTGGAAATAATAGACGGATCTTAAGACTGACGATAAACCTATTATAAGGGGTGGAAGTTGCTACAGCGTTAAATAAAAATAGTTAGGTGCTATCTTAAGATGTGTTTATTATTCATTAGAACGCGTTTTTACAATTTTGTTACACGATTGTTAAACCTAAAATGTTTGCTAAAAGTTATTTTTAACATCTTGCTCTTTGAGCTAGGTGACCTGCAAGACATATCTCTTATATGTAGTGAAATTAAAGTATCTTTAAATTACTGTTTACTAATATTTTTTTTAACATACAGAATTTTAATATTAAGGAACTAAACATTAAGGAACCTATATTTAGAACCATAAACAAACTGAAAGTATACCAAACTATCTTTACATACGTACTGAGCACTCTACCGATACGCTTCTGTTTCTTATTAGGCTTTTGCAAAAGTCATTGAGATGACTGCCTTCAGTACGAGTATAAATATAAATGTCAGACACCATATCACCCTAAACACTACCACAGTTAAGTTTGAATGTTCACATCTAAAGTGCTAACTAAAAACTTCAAATTCTACAAACATTTCTTACTCATGTTGAGAGCTTCGTATTTTTTTTAAGTTATCTTGTGTAGAAGCCAGTTAGATAAGGGCGAGTGACACTTGCCTTGCTGCCCTCACTTTAAGGGATTACGCGTAGGTGAATGCCTTTTTCAGACGTTTGTAACATGACAAGGCAGGCGTGAGATAAGCATTTCCCCCACGGACCCTTCGGGCCTGGGACTGGGAGCACCTTGCAACGTCAAACACACTATTAAGCGAATGCTTAACTTAATGGACGCCATCAAAATTATAAATGATCTCAAGGTAGTTGGAAAAAGTTTGGTAGTTACGTACAGGAATTGGTGTTTACTCCAACGCATTTCATATTGATTTGTTAGGCTGAAATGATTACCCAGTGTGTTCAAAGCCTCGTTAAAAAAATAGAATTAAAAAAATATATTTGTTAAAAAATACGGCCTCACATTATTGAAAGATGTCAAATAATAATATTAGTTAGCTTTAATACGTATAAAAAAAGTTCATGTTTGAAACATAATTCCGGACATTTATATTGTAAAAAAGCTTATTTATTTATCATATCTGTAAATAAAAACGACAGGAAATCAGGAATAAAAAATGGTAAGAAACTAACTTTGATTTATAAAGTATTTATCATAGCTTATTATGTTAAAAACATAAATAACATAACATTACAGGGGCACATACCGTTTATGAGGGTTATTCTGCCATCATAAAGCTGCTGAGCAAGTGAAAGAAAATGTGGTATCTTGAGCGAAGCATGGTTTTGAAGCCACGAGAGGTGAACGAACTTTATTCGCCACAAAACATTGAAAACCTAAATCAATTTTAATGATATAAAACAGTATCCAAAATCATTGATTCAAAAAGACAACAACAAATAAGATTTTTATGAGCATACTTATCACATATATGTTAACTAACTTCACGAACACGGGAAGGAAAAAAACAAGTCAATACTTGTATAAATGGAATAGAACGCAATTTTCACAGCAGCTGCTTTTAAGGAACAAATTGCGCATTTTTCAGCGAACGTGTCGTTAAAGGCCATTTCTGGTTCTCGAGCTATTTTTCCGCGTTACACACATAAGACGCTTTTGACAAGCGGTCATGATACAGGAGCGAGATATAACGCCAACGTAAACGACTTTAAGGGCTTTTAAGTGCCTTTGTGTCGTGACAACAATAATCGTTCCAGACCCATCTCGCCAAAGTTACCAGCAAGAATACAGGTTAGGGCCTTTTTAGCAGAATGTATTAAAAGTACGCCTGACTTAAAAAATCAGGCATAGTACTAAGGCCACTAGGGCTATTGGTGACCTTGATGGTAGTGGTCAGCCATAATTATTATACGCGGATATATTTTTTTATTACTTTCACGTCACGCTTTAAAATATCCGTTGTGTATTTCTAGCGAAATTCGGAGGCCTCACATAATTACATGTCACCGTCGCCCCTTAATTCGTTTAATCTTAGCTCAGACCAGATGAAAGTATCTTAGGTAAACGTCAGCGTGATTATTGTGGGATAATTAAATTTGTAGCGAGCCTCGGCTCGGCTCTGCTTCGGTGGCTATCCCCTGCTAAATTAGATTACCTATTACGAAGATTACTCGCCACTTTGTCTACGCGAAAAATCGTAATGCCCATCACTACGCCAATTTTCTTACCGTGTTTTTTTATATTCATCGTATATTTTTGGATTAAAATCCTATACTATCCAGCCACGGAAGTCCACTGATGGACATAGGCCTCCCTCATAAATCGCCACAGGGAGCGATCTCTGAGCATGGGGGATTTAATGCCAGGATAGGCTAGAGGGTTCAAGGGAGGTTGAAATAAAATCTTTAGGAAAAAAAAACACACTTATCAAAAGGGGCTATTTTTAGAGATACGCTATAGGTAAAATTCTGGGTGCCCGACAGCGTCCCAATGCAACTTTTAATGTGTAGTCATTGCCATAGAAATATATAATTAATTAGAAATAAACGTGAGGTAATAGAAGGGTGTCATCCATTCACGTGTCGAGCACTGGTACGTTTACCTTAAAGTATCTTGAGTTAATACCAAAGTATCTTTATATTATATACATTCGGTATCTCCTTTAAGTATATGATCACTCTTATTAAACGCGGGATTAAAATATATAAAATATAATACATATGCCAAAAAGAGTTTCCAAAATATTTAATTAATAAATATCCTTCGCCTATCTTATTTTTACTGTTGCATACTCATCGAAAGAGCTTACAATCCGATATAGTCTTTAAAATAAAGTTAACGTAGTGTCCCTATATTAAATTTATTCAAAATAGCAATATAAGTTGACAGTAATTACCTACACCAAAACACTTATATGCAAATATAAATATATAATCATTTAATCTCATTCACAAACAAGGCGATATCGGGCTGTCATTTACGGGGCATTAACAAATCGAACACTAGTACGTTTACCTTAGTAGATTACTAAGTTAAACATACTACCAATAGTAGAGCACACTAGTTCATATATGGTGCTAGATGAATTCGAACACACTTACCATCTATCTTGGTGCCCATACCATTTTATTAGTATTTCAGATATACAGTAATATATTCAGTAAAATGTTTTTTATTAACAAAAATATTGACTGTGTTCTTTTAGCTAAAAATAAATTTAATTATTTCTTAATAAAGATATGTCATATATTTCAAGAACACTATTATCACTCTACCACCACGATTAGGTACTACCGACCATGATTTGCCGTTTGGTGTCCGGATGTGCAATTTGGCATATAAAGATTCCGGTGAAAATGTAATATTGAAAACTGGAAGTCCCATATGGACTTCGTGAGTTTACAATGCTAAAGCTACGCGTATTTGACTTTATTAGAGTTGAAGAGTAGATTGAATAGCAACAGTTGAAACAAAAGTATAGTCGACAAAAAAAGCACGTATTAAAAATTTGTTACCCATTTAAAACTTAGACCTCCTACTAACTATTCAAGATTACATCTGAAGGTTTATAGGTAGTAATAAATAAAGTTGTTTCAGCATCATCATTCCCTCAAGTATGGCGTTTAACGCACACGACCGGTCCACGCAATCCCCCCGACGAAACTTTGTGTTTAAGAAAAACATGTTTGCCGATTTATTTATTTTTTTTGGAAAAATGTTGAAAAAGTGTTTACAGTAAATAATCTACACAAAATCAGATTTTAAATTTAAAAAACGAATTTGTTAATTTTTTTAGTAATGTAATTAAAATGGCGCTGAGGACATTTCGATCTATGTGGTAACAAATTAAGAATCCTAACTCATCATATCCACTTAGGTTAAGATATTGAAAATAATGTACTTAAGGTAAGGTAACAAAATAAATCAACCATTAATAGTCCTTCAAGTTTCAACAACTGATTTTGTATTGTTGAAGTAATTGTAAATACTGATGGCAATAAGTACTAAACCTTTATTGTTTCGGATTAAATACGTTTTTTTTCTGTAGACACTTTTATCCTTATAATAGTTTTTAATATAGTCAATCGGGATACAATTCCTGTTGAAATAGGGCGCTGCGTCAGGGGTAAGAAGTGGGGCGGCAGTGTGCATTAAACACCGCTCACACGTAGCGACGGTACCTAGTCTGCAAGAGTCCTGCGATATTGCATTTTAGATTATAGGTACCTATAGGTGTCCCTGGTGCCTTATGGGTGGTTGTAAAAATAGTAATGCTACCCTCGGATCCTAGTGCTTGACCGAAGTTTTGTAAGTCCTGTAATAAAAAGTTAATAAACCTCGTATAGACTTTACAATTTGTTTCATTCAAACACACAATCAATTCAGAAAATTGCCATTCTTACTGAAAATATACCTATAGGAATATTGAGAATTAGAAACTAATTTTGCATAACATTTCTTATTGATTTAATGCTCTTTACTCTTATAAGTTTATAACTGAAGTACATATGTTGTTTTTCTACCCATGCTTTATAATAAATATTTTTTCGAAGATATGTCTAAAGATATTTTTTTAAACAATTTACAATAGACAATAGTTTGTGAGAACAATTATAGGTATTAAGCTGCTGACGCACTCAATAAATACCATTATACAACATCTCAACATCCACTGTACAATCACACACAAAGTTTGTTGAATCTTGTAACGAAAATAAAGAAGTTAAAGGGGCACCTATGCAAACATACTGAAAAATCTTTATTGACCTTTCATAGTTACGTTAAACAATGGAAATACTTTCAGTAGGTAGAATCGTTCAATTAATAGGCGTATCGAATGAACTAAACATTAATATATACATATAAAAAACATCACGGTCACTGGATTAATACTGAAATACTAATGATAAATGACGTTATATGACAGAGAGATTCCCATAGAATTGCAACCATTAATCTTATTTTCAGGAGACTTTCACGAAAATATCACGCGATAACATAACAAATCAAGTGGGTAGGTAAGTATCGTGAGATCGTAACGCTTTAATCGTCAAAGAAAAGTTTTATCTTTTATATAGATAAGAAAATTGAACAGACAAATTCGTATTGAATTTTCACAACGTTCATAAAACATATAAGAAGTGCATTAGTGAATGACGAACATGTTGCAATAGTCGATAGTTTTTAGGGCTTATTAGGGCTCGGCGTTTTTCTGCCGATTCCATAACAAACGTGCAATTTTATATGGAAACACCGAGAAAACGCGGGACAGAAACTCTAGTGTGCCCACGCTCTTAAACACTATCCACGGTCCCGAGTAGATAATGTTTTAAGAACCTATAAGTACCTATCTACCTATAATTCGTTCCATTTGTGCACAATTTAGACAGTCTACATATAGATAATTTATGGTAAGATTTGTCTGGCCTAGTGGCTAGTGACTCTGCCTATGAAGCCGTCGATCCTAGGTTCAAATCGCAATAAGGACATTTGTGCCATTATCTACGAAAAGGGACCTTATTGTCGATGGCGCTTATGTCGTTGTTCCAGACGATACAATAAAAATGCAACGCGATTCGACGTAAGTGCCATCGACAATAAGGTCCCTTTTCCTAGATAATGACACATTTATTTGTGAGCACAGGTATTTGTTCCTGAGTCACAGTTATTTTCTATTTATTTGTATAATATGTACGAGTGTCATCTGCTGTCTACCCACAACACAAGCCTTCTAGAGCTTACCGTGGAGCTCAGTCTATTTATGTTCCTGCCGCCACACATTCGCGCGAGTAGCGAGGCGAATGGCGAGGCGAAACGCGAGCACGCATGTGTACGCGGACGTCTCGTCCCTCGCATCCCGTTTTTGTATGGGCAAAGTCTCGTCGAACGCGTCGAACGAATAGCGAGGCGAGTCACGAGCCAGCATGTCTAAACGCGGAGTGTAAGGATGGCCTGCAATACTTACTTATAGACGATAAAAGAAAAGCAGAAGTAGGTATAAAGGAAGCGCAAGGGGATTCAATGTCGTAAAATTTTGTTATAATTGTGCTACCAAAACAATAATGAGATTGAAATTGTGCATAGTCCACTGGCCAGAATGACAAAGATAAGATACCCAAAGACTAAAGTATTCAATAAAGTATTCAATGATGCAAAGTAACTGATTACTATACACCCCTGTATTAAATATTGTTATCTACCTATAATTTGTTATAAATACTTATGATTTTTTGCAAACACGACTACTCGCAAGGAGCGTTTTAATAAATATTTCACCAATACAGACACTTGTGAATAAGCCGCGCTATCCCAGCAAAATCCCGAGATAAAAGTTTAAATTCCACTCGAATCAATGATTTTTCTCTCAATTTAGAATTATGAAGATTTCTGATATGAGTGAAATGAAAGCAAAACGAATATCAGACCTCCATCAGACTGGAAACAACATGCGGCCATCGGTACGATCGAAGGACCAAGGACAGACCGTATAGTAGGTATCTAGATTATCGTAGTGGAATTTAAGAATTTTTATTTTTAATGATAGAAACAATTCTGGGAATTGGCAAATGATGGCATAATATAACACTTACACTTATTTATATCAATATTCTAAGCTACTGGTTACGGTTTCTATGTTATAGAAGAAAACGATTTCGAACATAGAACCCACATAGCAAGGTCCTAAAGCTTAATTAAATAAAAAACTATAAATAAATAAGTATGAGGCAGCAGCTCTCTCCCAACAGGGAGAACGTTAAACCGTTTTTTAAACGACGTTAGCGCTATATTATTGATGTCCACGGTAAAATATTAAAATGATTAATCGTTTACGTTAAGGTCGGTTTTACTTACCTTCAAATTAACGTCACTTATTAGGTACCTAAAGGCTTGGGCACATAATATGCGCGTTTTGAGACGGGCGCGACGCTGCCGTCCGAATGTGTGCCTTATTTCGTTACATTACACACTGATGTCACGGGGCGCTGCAGACACTCTCTCAAACGCGCCTATGTGCCCAAGCCTTTAGTTTTAGAAAAATAACTAATTACAGTAATTAGGGTAGGCGTTAGGTATATACATCAATAAAATATTTGCTATAAAATATAGCTGGAGATGCGGGTTCGAGTCCCATCTCGAACGCTGGAGGTCCTCTTCGCTTTTTCTTAGTATATTATTATGTCATTTACTTCAACTTTTGATAATATTTATTAAATTTCCTATAGGTATTGGTGTATCTACTTACCTTAAACCTGATTACACAAAATCAGGCCGTAACTAAAATATTTTAACGTGCCTTTATTTTACCGACTCACATACGAGTAGGTATCTACATAATATATCTGAAACTAACAAAACAGTATCTAAGCTAACTACTAATGAAAATTCCATTGTTTTGTATTTCACAATAAATTACACTATTTTTATTAAGTAGTTCTAAATTGAAAATATATGACATACCTATACTTTAAAAAAAGTGACATGATCCTCTGGCGTCCGAGGCAGGATTTGAACCCGCATCTCCAGCTAAGCGACCGCTTTTGACACCATAACCAAATGGGCCAACAAGACTGCCTTGTTTTGTTTTATTTTTTTATTCGATTTCGGAACGTACTATGTCTGACTGTTGCCAGTATAAATGTTTTTGGCCGGAATCCGCATTATATTCAGAATTAACAGGTTGTAATAGGTTCAATCGTAATTTCGTAATTTCATCTAACAATGGCAACGTAGTTTCATTCTAATAATGACATCAGCCGCTTGTATTCTTTCCCATGATCTTTCATGACACGATTTGCATGAAATGAATTCATGCGATCACTATACTATTAAATGCCTGAAATCTTAAGCAGAGGCTTTTTACAAGTTTTTAGTTAACTTGCAATGTATGTATTTATATATGTTTGGGTTAAATATTCCAACTAAATTTAAAGCAGTTATCCTTGACGACGAAATGTAGCAGTAGCACACTTACGTAACTTTGGTGACATTGCAATATTATGGTACCCCTAATCCTATCTGTTTATTGTTGTGTATTCCTAAAATACACCAATTATAATAAACCCGTCGTGATTAGACCCGCTAGAATCCTTTTGAGAACGTTGATTATTGTGCAATAAAGTACCTACAGTTAGCAATAAGTCATTCAAAAATTAAATTTTTGACTGAAACTTTTTTACTTTATCTTCCACAGCGCAGACTATATTCCACGGTAAGTAATAGCATATCGTGGCTAACCATGGTTTTATTATAAACAATATCATACATTGGCCAATATCGAAAGAACGTATCGTAGACTAGGCGAACACAGTCACGGTAAAATATATGAGCTGCTCGTCTCCGCCCCATTTCAATGAAAACAGATTTTAAAGAAATAAATTCTTTCGAATCGTATGCATAAAGCTATTAACATCACTTTACACATAATGTGCGACAACCCGACAGGCGACAACACATAATTCCATTACACTCCGTTAGTTTGCTAAAAACTTTGGAAAGAGATTGAGTAAAATCTAAATATGTTCTGGCAACACTGATTTGACAGTTGTGAATGTGATGTGATGCCAAAATTCTGTATTGCTGTTGTGACTTACAGTATTTAATTTGATACTTTATAGTAAATCTCCATTTAATTACTCTATTGAAGAGCAAACCATGGGGGAAAAATCTACGCCACTTCTGGCGGTATTGCAACTGCTAAGAAAATATAACCTTAAGGTAAGTCAGCGACTAAATTACGAATAAACAGTATATGGTTTTGTGGTTAAAATCTATCGTTTTTATAGGGTACTGAAGACATACTTAGGAAAGAAGCCAGTTTGGGTGATGCTGAAATAGAAAACTTGGATTTGCCTGAAGTAGAACTTGCAAACATCTTGACTTCACATCATACAGAGAGTGATCCTTACAGTTATGAATTCGCCTATGACAGCTTAAAAAAGTTTGTTGAAACTTCTTTAGATGTTTATAAGGTAAGTTATTTTTAATAGTTTAATACTTAAATTGATTTGTGTTTAGATTGAAACACTTTCAATCAATGTATAGTAAGTAAAACCTTGCAATACATTTACTCCCGATATCCAACATAAGACAACTTAAGCAATAATATTTTATGAATATATCTTATTAAAAAGGTGATACATCTTATCAGGCATTACTAGGTAGTATATCCTCTTGGCTGACTTTACAGGAATAAAATATCTGTGTTGATCAATTCATAAGTAAAATTTCGAATGGTATCTTTAATTGTTTAGCAACCCAATCAAACATGTGCTAGTTTATTGATACATTTTTTAATATTTTAAGAGACAGCCTGTTTCTTTAGCAAATGAATTTGTTTACTACAAAAATGAATTACATAATGCAAGTATTTTCAGCCTTATTCCCTAATTCAACATTCATCATTATAAATATTACTTCTGTAGTACCAATTAAAATTTTCATGATTTAAACATTAATTTAAATAGGTACACTGCAGTTAATTGCATACAGTTACTACCATAATTATTAGCTCCTCAGCAGCCAATTTATAAATTACGTTTTTAAAAAACGAGACCTTTTTATATATTATTTGTTCACAGCATGAGCTGTCAACACTACTGTACCCGGTATTTGTGCACATGTACATGGTACTGATCCTGTATGATCACAATGAACATGCTGCAAACTTCATGGACAAGTTTGGCCCTGAACAAGAGGACTATTATCAAGAGGATTTGAGAAAAATATCAATTGTTAAAAGCAAAGAGCAAATAAAGGGCAATGAACTTGCAGAGATCTACAGGTAGTCAAGGCTTCACTGTCATGTTGACTATTATACTTTGAATTAGGAAATTTGTGTTGAATGACATTACCTCAATTAGTCTATTAAACTGTAGTCAAATACTTAGCTTTCTCCAATATAAAAATACTCTCACTGAAGAGCGTCATGTACTAAAAAATCAGAGGGAAATGGGTCTCTAATTGCTAATTTCAAATTCTAATCTAGTATGTAATTTTTTTAGCACCAACAAATTTGTAGTGCAAATGTCAAGAGATGCATCGTCGCAACTCAAACGCTATCTGCATGAACAGAAAAGTTCCACAGTGATCATAAATATCATCCATAACCACATCCAGATAGACATCCATGATGGCCCTGGCAGGACTCTGGCTCAGGTCCGTGCTAACATCGGAAGCATGCTTGGAGAAGCTCCGCGAAATGGTTTGACTTTTTTTTGTATATCGTCGCTATACTTACTCAACCTCATATCTGCAACAATCATTTGATGGAAATGTCGCTTTTGATTCATTTGGAATACGGGTGTTTTTGTCATCAAATGAGTGTTACAGATACGAGGTTGAGTAAGTATATCGGCGATATCTATTGTCACAACACTTATTGGTTACTTGCAATTGGCTTGTATGCATAATACATTCAGTGCCAGCATTTACCATAGTAAACCACTATGGTCGTAGCCGAACCCTTTATATCTCCGTAGCAAAAAACCACTACATACAGAGAACCAGCCTAGTGTGTTCCTAGCACTCAATGTGTTAGACTATTTTCATATATCAGGTTTTATCCCTTATGCATCAGGCACAAAACCTATAGGATGCTATGAACTTAGCTGTTTGCCCTGCAGTTAACATTAGAGTCAATAAGAGTACAAACATTCAATTTTAAAACATAATAACATTGACATTACAATTCTAATCTTCAGTACTTCATTCAGATGTCATTGATAATTTTTCTGTTGGTTTCTCATGGGCTGCAACATGTTATATAATAGCTGTCTGTTACTCTTCAATGATATTAAATATAAATGTATTCAGGCCCTTGTCAATTGACAAACTGACATCCAAAACACAAAGAAGTGTAATATCATATATATATATATATATATATATTAGAAATCAATATGTTGTATATATATATATATATATATATATATACACAACAATACTACAATAATAATTGATATTTCAACCTGTGTACAGTAATATTTATTTATAAATAATTAAATATTTGTGCTCTTCCTTCAATAGAAAGTTATTTAAACCTAACACTTAATGCAATGCCATGTTTTGGTTTTTGTTATAAATGCAGAGAATCGGACAAAAGTGTACTATGGACTATTAAAGGAGCCAGACATACAAGTTCTTCCTGTACCCACTGAAGATGAGGAAGAAACTGAAGAAACTCCAGACAAGCCAAAGAAGAAAAAAGCTAAAAAGGATAACATTTTCATGAAAAAGCCCAAATCTGATCCTAATGCACCTCCAAATGACAGAATCCCTCTACCTGAGTTGTAAGTAGGATTTTTTACATGTCTACCAGTGTACCTATTATCACTGTTTTTAAATTTAATTTATTTGGCACAGAGTGTCAATAAGTTTATGAACACACTTGACAAACATAAAGAAACCCCAAAGCTATATTGACTACTGTATAAAGATCATACTGGATACAGGCGCTATCAGTTCATGCAACTGCCTGCCAGCTTTAACCCTTTATAAGGCCGCAGTTATACAGATATGCTACGTGAAAGTTAAATACAGTCCCATGTTTGTAATGCACTGGGGAACACATCTAGGGCAAAAAAAAAACCGAAATCATTAATAAAAACATGTGGTAATTATATGCACTCAGCCCGTTAGTGCACTCGAGTTTTCAGATGATCTATTTCCAATACACCTATTCATTGACAGATACATGACATGCAATACTCAATACTTCTTCATTTGTCATAACTGCCACGTACGTAATACTATGCAAATAGTTACATATTACAATATTTATCGATATAGCATGTAACCTTTTATAATTTTATTAATCTTAAGTGGCAAATGATACACTTTCCTGATACTACAAACAACGTAGTTCAGTTATTGCAAATATTGCAATTCACGATGGAGAGTGGATTTATCAAAATGAGACCTTATTATCATACCAATAACAGTCTCGCCACTCGCCATCGTGAATTACAAGAGCTATAATTGAAATTATTAGATACAGCGACTTGTGTATTTTTAATAGTATAATGGAAACAGTGACAAATGCTTGCTTCCCTTAACGGGCACAGTGCATTAATTGACCACAAACTTTAGATTAATTAATTACACTAAAATTAAATTATGACCGAAAAAGTATAAATAAGAAAAGAAAGCCTGATATATTTGCTATATAATACCATTATAGTTAAATAAAAAGAGGATGTTCTTTCTTTGTAAATGTTTATTAACTAAGTGGTTTCCAAATCGTCTCTGCCTTATAAAGGGTTAATAATAAATTCGCCAAGTTTTTTGTGTACCTATTTGGTGGCGGCGGGGTAATTTTTTAAGAAAGACGAAACCATATGACCACTTTTTCTTTATGAATGCAAGAAAGACTGGGAATGTTAAGCCATCGGGAATTTGCTTGTTTGATGTACCGTTGGTATTTATATACAATCAGCGTCATAGTTAACGTTAGCAGTCAAACTACTTTATAGTAACTTACCTATACTTACTGATATACAAATAAAGATCTGTACATTATAATATTTTTTTGATTGCGTTGATTATTACTATCTGACGCTGACGTCGCTGACTGTCCCACACAAGACGAATCATCATATCAGCCACAGGACGACCACTGCTGGACATAAGCCTCCCCCAAAGCGTAGACCAGGGCTTCCCAAACCGTCCCAGGGGCGTCACGAGGCGTAGCTTGGCTGTCTTTGGGCTGTCGGTTGACTCTGGGTCCAGTAAAAATCCGGCAGCACGTATAATGTCCGTAAATTTCATGGTTTCGAGACCCTCCTCTTGAGTACCCTGTGGTAGTTAATTTTAGGCTAGAGGGGGGGCGTCGCAAAAAAATGGAGGATGGCCAAAGGCGTCGCACCAAAAAAGTTTACGAAGCCCTGCCCTAGACAAATTACTAATGTCTACCGAATTATAAAGGAACAATAAAATGTATATATTAATTGCAGAAAAGAAGCAGACAAAATTGAAAAAGGAAAAGCTCTCAGGGAGGCAGCGAAACGCGTGCAGCTGGGACCGGAGAGTCTTCCATCAATCTGCTTCTACACGCTACTCAATAGTGGGCACACGGCCACCTGTGCGGACATCTGTGACGATTCCACTCTGTTGGCCGTCGGCTTTAACAACTCCACTATTAAAGTAGGTATACTTTTATTTATATCAGGAGCCGTAGCCAAGATGACTATCTTCTATACGTGACCGAATCAACTATTTGTTGTTGTTATTCTGTCACATCAGCCAGGGGACAACTGAAGCATAGTTTGTTAGAAGACATGTGGCACCGCGTTCTTCTAACGCGCTTGGTGGGTGACTCATTATGGAATGGAGATAATGCTACCACAAATATCTGTTTTATGTATTTAAATGCAATTAAACTGTGGTTTTAAGAGTGACCCAGGGGAACGTAACCATGGCAACGAAGGACAGAATAGTTGATTGAGTCACGTAGTAAACGCAGTCGAAACAGAAAATAATGAATGGAAAATATCGCGTGACTTTTCGTTCGTGCTGTAGATAACTATCGAAACATTTAAAAGATAACCGTTGCGTTTTTTATAAAGTTATCTTAGCTACGCCCTTAGGTATGTAATATATAAGATTAATTGAATAAATTATATATTTATCCTCACTTTGAAATTATATATAATATATTTTGCTTCCCTTTTATGTTATTAAAAAGTACAATATTTTTATAACAGGTATGGACTCTGACACCTGTAAGATTACGAGGGATGAAATCTGCAGAAAAATTGCAAGACATTGATAGAGAAGCAGGTACAGTGCGCTTATTTTAGGATGACACAGTGACTTATAGTCATTTGTTTTATATCTTGAGGCAATACTCGTAAACTCGGTGAAGTAGTTAATCGCATTGCCATTTAACTACTTAACCCATATATACAATGTGGAAATACATCAGTAATTTCGAACCTTGTCATTGACGAATTTGTTTACCGGGCATGTAACAAACTGGAACTAAATCGATATTTGCATTGAAGAGTTTAATGGGCAATTTCACTTTCAGGGACACCCAATTAACTTAATTGTCAAATAAAAGTTAAATCAGTGGTCAGTTTAGTGACGACAATTAAGCATTAAATTTCAATATAATCTACTGTTTTATGTTCAATCCATAAATAATACGTGTTATTGTAATAGAAAAATACGAATAAAGATGATTTACATAAAGATTTCAAGCTTAATTGTCGTCACTAAACTGACCACTGATTTAACTTTTATTTGACAATTAAGGTAATTGGGTGTCCCTGAAAGTGAAATTGCCCTAATAAACTGGCAAATATTTCCTATTTAAATATTTTGATATGACAACCTGATTTGTTACAAGATTATGATAGGTTATTGATTTTTTACAGGAGACGTGCTTGTCAGAATGATGGAGGAAAGAGATAGAGATGCCTGCCGCACGTTGTTTGGACATTCGGGACCAGTTTTTAAAGTCGCATTTGACCCATTTAAAACTATGCTTTTATCTTGCTCAGAAGATGCAACAGGTAACCATATTATTATGTAAAATTTGTATATGCATAGATTACATGCAGACGTAATTCTAGAGCATATATTAACTTCATGCAAACAGATCAGGGAATTTCATGATTAGTATTAATCATTGTGCAACTGCTAACTCCCTACTTTTCTGTATGTCTATCGGGAAGGCGCCCCGATAGATATACAGAAAAGTATGAGAGTTAGCTATGGGATATATGTTCATCTATGGGAGCAACACCGTAATGTTTGAATCATCTCGCGATCATGTCTGGGTGAATCACCTCGTGAATCCGGGATACCTCGGGCTTGGGTAGCAGGTGACAACCAAAACTCACTAATTACTAACACAAGTTAATAGCCATAGTGAATCATAATAATACCTGAATAAGGTTGATTTTTGTTTAATTATATTTTAGTAGTTAGCGAGTTTTGGTTGTCACCTGACGATATTTTCAGTGCGACTATGGTCGTTGCAATGTTGGACATGTCTCGTGGCGTACCGCGGCCACGTGTGGCCGGTGTGGGACGTGCGCTGGTCCCCGCACGGCCACTACTTCGCGTCGTGCGGCCACGACCGCACGGCGCGCCTGTGGGCCACCGACCACCACCAACCATTGAGGATCTTCTCTGGTCATCTCACGGACGTTGATGTAAGTATCGTTATCTATACAAACGTACAAGTCTTGACTGACGGACTTATATGAACGTCCACCCTTAACCGTTGTACACACAAAGCTGAAACTTAAAAAAAAAAGATAACAGATCCTTATTTCTCAACATTACAATGCTTATGAGCGTCAAAAGAAACATGTCGAGCAATATTGGACTTATAAAACGAGAGTTTCCCGTTTCTATATAATTGATAAGATAAATCTAAGCTTGTCTCGATATTTGTATTTGAGTTGATCAGCTCCTCTCTGCTAATGAGGCAGCAGTTTTCGAATGTTGAATTTTTCGTAGAAATAGTGTTACTATCCCTGAAATTATAACCCTTATGGTTATCATTTAGCTTAGATGGTTTCTTGTACATTACAATAAGGTCTATTTTTGCTAGTTATATAAAATTGTCGTGTCATGTATCAGATACATAGATAACAGTATATTTCACTAAATGAGAAAGGTACAGAAAGGATAAAAAAAATACAAAGGTAAATAAAAAAGTTATAAAAAAAAGGTAATTTATGATTACGATTTTATAAATATTAAGGAAAGTATAGACAATTCTAAACAAAAACACTAGCAACAGCTAAATCAAGTACTTTTTAACTTTCAGTGTGTGCAGTTCCACCCAAACTCAAATTACATAGCCACGGGCTCCAGCGACCGAACAGTTCGCGTGTGGGACTGTTTGACCGGCACCCAAGTGAGGATTATGACGGGACACAAAGTGAGCACATTGTTTTGTCGATTCTTAGTGCATACTGTTCCAGTGGCGGTAGGTCGATTTTTTCTTAGACACGACGGATCTTGCCTTTTCTTCATGACCCCAAGGAAAACTGTTAAACTGCGAGACAGTTAGTTAAGTCAGCGGGAATCGGCCCGTACGAATGCGCCGTAGCTACCTCAATATTGAGACAATACAAAAATATGTACCTATACAAGAATATTTTGTCACCATGCTTTTCGTGTCGATATATTTTTTGTCCTTGACTACTATTGTACTAAAATGATAATATTATATTTCGGTAGAGCGCGATATTCACGCTCCAGTTCTCTATTTGCGGACGCTGGCTGGCGTCGGGCGGCGGGGGTGGCGAGCTGCTGGTGTGGGACGTGTCGACGGGCGCGCCGGCCGCCGTGCTGCCGCCCGCGCACACGGCGCCGCTGCACGCCCTGGCCTTTAGTCGCGACGGGACTATTTTAGCGTCAGGTAAGTGGCACTTCAAGGAAACGTGCCCATATATGCGTTTTGGGCAGTCGGTGGTACGTCAGTTTACATTTTAACTTGACGCTAAGCGCGACGAGTTCAAGGCTAGACCACCTGTGGTCAGTTTACATTGTCAGAGGGGTGCGATCTGCAGTGGGGTCGCACATTCGCTGCGAAAGTTGGCCATATGAACCACCTGACAGCACACCAGTGATGCTCTCAATGGGGAAACACAGTTACTATGATCGAAAACTACGAGAATGTTGCTGATGATTAAGAATGACAATAGATTGTGAACAATGGCAACTTTTTATATGTATTTCATTTGTTTATAGGATCTTTGGACTGTACAATCAAACTCTGGGATGTGGCTGCAATAACCGACGAAGTACCGATAGAAGATGCAGTTAATAACACTGTGGAGAAAAAGGAGGACAAGTTTCTGTTGCGCTCCTTTGCTACAAAAAACTCTCCAATAACCAGTTTGCATTTTACAAGGCGTAATCTTTTGCTAGCTGTAGGCACATATGAGGGAAGTTCTTAAAATAAAAAATATATATTTAAGTTAAATGGATTTAATTACAAATAATAAAATGACACTTTTTACACTTAAAATTGTTTTCTTCCAATAGGTTAAATTATAAAATTTGTAAGAGGTAAGACCGTTCTGAGGTTATGAACTGTATCATCAAATTTAAAATAGACTCATTACTTCTAGCAACTTGTGCTTTCATGGCCTGTTTAAAATCTTCTTTGACGCCCTTGTCTGCACCCCTAGTGCCGATCCTTCTTTGACCCAGATGCTGTTGAGAATTTGGTAAAATATCTAATGCTACACTGTTATTCTGATCATTCCACATATAACTCAGCTCCTCCAGTATGTCTATGTGTATAATATATGCTGAGAATAAATGATAGTGGAATACACCTTTTCTTTTAATGTTATCCAATATATTCATAAACACTGCTTCTTCTTGGGGCCATCCTAATTGCATTAATACTAAAATGTGGCCAAATGTTAAATCTGTAGTGTTTCCTGTGCCTAATAAAATTCTTATAAGCAATGTACAGAAATAATGCATTATGGCTACTTTAGTGAGTGGCAGAAAATGTAGATGTCTGTGAGTACCAGCTACTATCAGCTCTGTCTCCAATACTCCCTCAACTGAAGGCAGCTGTGGCAAGGATGCCAATATGCTCTCCACACATGCTGCATATTTTTTATGGAAAAAGTTTAAAGATACTCTCATTATGTTAGCGGCAAGATTGTTCCCCTGAACTGTTTGAATAGATTCATCATGTCTTCCTTGAAAAAGTGCTAATTCTTCTGAAAATCCATCAGACCAAGGTTTGATTTGCAACTGATTAGCTAACTTCATAAATTCTCTAGTTATCACCTCATTACTGTGCAACAGCTCCCAACAATTAGCTGCAGCTTGAAATTGGTTTGATGCAACTCCAGTAACTTCAATTTCTGCTTTCCGACGCTTTATTGGTGCTATATCTGGATCAGTAAGAGCTTCTATGAGGATGTGATTTCCTTTTAGTGACTTTTGTTCATAAAGTGATCTTAAGAAAAATGTGGTTCCACAATACAGCAACTGACGACAATCATCACAATTTCTTAATGTCAATAGCTTTTGGAAATATGCATCCTTATTTAAGCTATTGTTGTAATTTATCAGATAAGGATCCCAGCCAAGTTGCCTTCCAAGTAAATCCAATACACCATATAGTCTCAGCCATGGGTCTGATATATCATGTTCTGTTTCATCATAGACATAAGAGTTGTAAAAATCAATAGCTTTGACCAGTAGACGCTGTAATAATCTTGGAGATTCTAAAGAGCTAAGAAGAGGCAGAGTTTCAACAACCAGCAACCTTGCATACCTGTTGTCAGAGAAGAATTTGTCTGCATTTATTAAGGTTTTCACAAGACTGTCTACGCCAAGTTGGGGAAACTTTTTCAACAATAACACCAACAGTCTACAGTGCTCCATGGTGTCATCACTGTTTTCTACACTAGTCTTCAATATTGTTAGTTGTATGTCAGGGCATATTTTGTCAAACATCTGACTCAAAAAACTAGGTTCTGGTGTTTTAAGAGCATTAGCAATGGCCGATATTTCTGGTAAAAGGTCAGCAAGACTTTGTCGAGACAACATTAGCGATGTGAAACATTCTGCTGCTTCCTGTAAGTTACCAGATTGTTTCTCCATTAGATAAGCCTCAAACTGTATCTTGAAATTGGTGGGAAATAATGTTTTAGCTGTGAGCATCCATGCTTTAGCTGAATGTATGTTATGTTTTTGAGCATCTTTGGCTTTAGTAATAATATAATCTTCATCACTAAGTGTAGCTTCAATTCCAGGCATATTTACTTGCAGATAATGCAGATTTTGCATAAAAAAACCTTGTTCCGTTCCGTATTTATTTAACTAGTAAACAAGAATCACTTCAATCGACACGACAATCACTACCAAATTATGTGACAACTGACATGATTGACATAATATAAACCTGTGGTCCGATTACTCCATCTCCATTTCTTGCCGGAACCATGGACACTCCTCCCGTCTCTTATGCCGTGGTCCAATTCGGGGTTTGAGTAGGATTCTCACGGTCGGTCCGATTCATTATTTCTGTGCTGTGCTGAACAGTCAGCACTGTAGCTCTGCGAGCAACTGTACGTATGAGCGTGATTCGGACAAGGCTTTAGTTTAGTCTCATATTGATTTGACAAACGAAAATGTGACAGGAGGCAGGTTTTTGACGTGATGTAAATTTCTTCAAGTCGTGCTTTAGTCACATTTTTATAAAATAAAATGAAAATGATAAGATGATAACAAATCTGCTTTCTACAAACAAGCCATCGAAAGTAATGGAAAGATTAAACTACTCAATGAACGACCTACATGTGTGTGACGGATACTCAATTGCGGAGTTAGTTCCGGATCTTGTTTTGGAAAATATATTTTCATATTTATCAGTTAAAGATCTTCGGAATTGCTCCTTGGTTTGTAAGAGCTGGTACCGAATTCTTAGTGATGAAAATAACGATGTTTGGAGAATACATTGTGTTAAAAGATTGGCAGAAGAAGTCATGAAGTCAGACTTGCTTTCAACATTAACAACGTACAAGGCAAAACTTAAGGCTTTTTTTCATGCTTGGAATCCGCATGACTGTTCTAGAAACATATATGTTAAACCAAATGGATTCACCTTACACAGGTAAATTTATCTCTCTAGGTACTTGTAGTGTCTCAGCTTGTTTTAACAGTCCCTTAGGTTGTAAAACAATTAAATCGTGATGCTTATCAGTCTCTTTAACATACATATACGAATTATGTTTGTACTTAGTACTACTAGTATATATAATGTCCTTGTGTATGTATCTTAAAGACTATAAGGACTCAAATGTTAAGTTGGATATGATGAGTATTTATCCATTGATAATGTTACATTAAAATAATATGATAATATTAGTATATAGTTAATATGGTAGTATTAGTATTATCATATTATTTTAATGTAACATTAATGTGTTGTGTGTATATAGTAATGTATATAGTAATAGTATTAGTACTATTTTCGTAATCTATTTAAACAGCAAAGCTTGCTTATTATGATATTATTAACCAGCCACAAGCCCTAAAGGAGTGTATCTTCTTGTGTGTAATGTATCCATGCTGTGAGCATGTAGGTCTGAAGCTTCCTATCTGGATGGCCAATTAAGGTAATCCAGGGATAAAAGTCCCACAGGCCACAACAAATATATAATAGGAAATATTATTATATAATGAATACTGAATTCCTGTTATATTTTTTACAGAAATCCAGTAGCACAGAGTACAGATGCTTGCAGGGGTAAAATGGGTTTCAATTTTGGCAGGCATGCCTGGGAGGTAATATGGGAGGGACCATTGGGAACAGTAGCTGTGGTGGGCATCTCCACAAAAGAAGCACCTTTACAATGTCAAGGTTATGTAGGGTTATTAGGAGCTGATGAACAGAGTTGGGGCTGGAACCTAGTTGACAACCACTTGCTGCACAATGGAGATACTCAAGGACATTATCCCCTGCTAAACAACTGTCCAAAATATCAAGTGAGTGCTATAATTCTATTCATAAAAATCAACTCCGTATTGTACATGAAAAGACCTTAGGGTGCAGTTTCATTGGTCAGCCCATTAAGGAATGGCAATAAACTTGTGAAAACAAGACCACATGGGGTTCCATGGACTCCAGGACTATTTAGGAATAAGGTTTACTCTACCTGGTAACCTGTGTCCTTTACAATTTAAAAAAGTGCACCTCATTTTTATTACATTATATTTTTATTCCTATTAGCTTATAAATTTTGATTGATGTAATGGGAGTTTTCTGAAAAACTGTACCCAATTAGCGTGAGAGATAGGAAAGTTAAATTATGTCAGCTTTGTGACATTCATTCATAATCATAATAGTTGTCTGCATTACATCATTTTTTTTATATATAATGTATGTAAATTAAAAATTAGTATTTAACTAAACCTATTTAAGCTAACTAGTACATATATTTGTTTATACACTAGGTAGCTCAAATATTATTGTGCCAAGCAGTTGAATAGTGAAAAAATGTTGTGTATAGAATACTCACAAAGGTTACTTTTCCTGTTGCAGGTTGGCGAGCGCATAAGAGTTATATTAGACTGCGAGGATAATACTTTATCATTTGAAAGAAATTATGAATTCCTAGGAGTTGCATTTAAAGGTAAATATTTTAATGACTTTAATTATTATATAGCTGAATCAACTATTTTGTGTTGTTATTCTGTCCAATCCCCCAGGGGATAACAGAAGCATAGTTGTTAGAAGAAATGTGGCACCGCGTTCTACTTACGCACAATATGGAAACTTCATATGCCTAGTTGTCTTGTCACAAAAATGCATGATTAGTGTTTTTAAATGCCATAAAACTCTGCGTTTTTAAAGTAAGCAATGTAATGATAACGAGCAGACCACGAAATTTTAAGGGCATAACAAAAGACCGTTGCAATCTTACTATGGTTAGTGTAGAAAGCATTTTTCTACATATATACAAGTAGAGTATTATGAAGTCCATTACGAAACTTTACTGGAAATGAAATAAAACAACAGCTAAGCTCGTATATTACTTGAAAATGGAGTTTTAAATGGAAATGGAATGGATTTCTAAATAAATATTTTCTTTATTTTGTGGATCTTTGTTTTTCTATCAGGTACGCAACTATCGATATTGATAGAAAAAGTTTGTAACACTAGTAAGATTGCGACAATCTTTTGTTTTGCCGTAAAAATTCCGGGCTCTTATAATGAGTGACAGAAAAGTTGATTGAGCCGTATGTGCAACAAAACAAAATTAATTTTTTTGTAATAAATATGTAAACAACGATTTCTAAGAGCTTAATTCCAAAAATCATTCTCAAGTGTTAATCATTTTTTACCTCTGATATGCATAGTCATATTAGAGGTAAAGGTTCCTGAGTTCATGTGTTCTTTTAGGTCTACCCAACAAGAGACTATATCCGACTGTGTCTGCTGTCTACGGAAATACAGAAGTATCTATGGTATATCTTGGCCCACCACTAGATGGCTGATGGTAACCTTCAAAATATAGATAATGTGTTATATTCTTTTTAATTTAGTCTAGTCAAAACGAGTAAAACCAGTGTAGTGATCTAATCCGGGATATGGTTTTGGTTTTATATAATTGTCTACATAATTATGTTAATTTAGAAAAATTATATAAAACCAATGTAAGTAATTAATTGTTTATGCAAATAATTTGTTTAACGAAAGTCTATAAATATTGAAGCCTTCAACTGAAACATCTCTAAGTTTAACCATGGGGTCAAAACATTAAAGTTCCGATTTGGACATAGGATTCATTCCGTGGGGCAAATATTGTTGACAGGTAGGGACTTCCTAACAAATTAAATTACGATGTTCGTTCTATATAAGAGTACTAGTAAAAATAATGCAAGATAAAAATTTGTATCATGTGAGATGTCGAGAATTAATATTATACTTCATGATTCTTAACTTTCAACACAAAATAAATACCTGATTATATTGTCTTCGGTTCCCATGAAATAAAACAACTAAAGCTGATTATATCGCGTATAGGTACTTTCTGCGTTTATACTGCGTTCGTGGTAATCGGGCACACCGGGTGTGTATACGCGATATAAGCAGTTTCTAGATGTTTTATTTCAAAAAAGAATCTTTAAAAATGTGGCGGCATCTTTTTGTCCTGAAAGGTTTATATTGTAATTATTTCTATCTCATACTTTTAGTCCTTTGGCATGCTTGCGAACACGCAGTGACCCTTTGGAAAATTTTGCTATATCCTCCTAAAGCCCAAGATTTCGTTCTTTATTGTGTAGGATATAAAGTATAATTTATTTTGTGTCAAAATCGAAAGAAACAAATGAAATTCAACTCTGTTCCAATTTTATAAAATTCGAATTTATTTAATGTAATTAGTACTACAGGAAAGCCAGTAGGCCTTACGAGGATATATTAGATACCTTCTGGAACCCAATATGTCTTTCCCGTACACGGAACAATGGTGTTCCGGACATTTTGGAGGCGTATGCCGAGCCGGATTGAGCCAACGCGCAGAGGCCGTTTCGACAATTTAATGTAAAGAGGTATAGTAGAAATTTTCTAAAATGTCAGTATGGCCATAAAACTCTTATCTTTAGCAGTTCAAAACGAAAGATTATACATATATCAAAATAATATCCACTCAAATAGCAACCTTCCTTTGTACGCAATGAGGTTCAAATTGTTATGAGTTGACATTACCACACACCTCGCCGACCTGAGTCGCCTGCTCACACTCGAGGCGTGTGCCAAAGGCAGCTACTGTCCTGCATGCCAATTCATGATAACTAGCTTGGGTTCTTTTATTAGCCGCCTGCCTAATAAAAGAACCCAATATTATTATTATATTACTTATTTAATGGAATTGTGCTTTTATATTTTTTAACTGCTTTCGAGCTAAAACCACATTGTTTTATAAAGGTAATTTCTTTTGTACAGAGTTCTGCGTTTAAAAAAAAAGTATGAAATCGTAATTTAAGGACCAACTAAATGTGTATTAGATTTTGCAAATTACTGTTGTATGTAAGTTAACGTAATGCTACCACCACACATTCGCACGAGTAGCGAGGCGAAATGCGAGCACGCATGTGTACGCGGACGTCTCGCTATCGTCCCTCGCATCGCGTTAAAGGCATAGTTTCGTCAAACGTTTCGACGAATAGCGAGCCAGCATGTCTAAACGCGGAGGTACACTAAAACCTTACATCGAATAGTTATAGGTCCGCTAGTCAGTACATGTAACTGGATCGAGGCGGTACCTATGATTAATATCGACGGTAAACTAAATTTATCTGCTTAGCAATACTACTCCATTAACTCCATAATACGCATCCATTTGGGTTCCCAGTTGTATTACGTTGGTAAATCGTGACGGTACCGTCGACATCCACTGACGGTACAGCCGATCATTATAAAAAGTCACAGATAACATTTTGTAAACAACCATTGTTTTATATATTATGTTACTACCATTCAAGTTATTATCTGCATTTATTTATGTTGATGTATAAAATATTTGTATAGGTAGGTATATTTGATTTTAGAGAATCTTATGTGATATCTTATTTTCTTTAAGTTTGTACGAAGAATACTTTGTTCTAATAAAAGTGTAGTTTATTTTTAATGGTTAAAAGGTGGGTACTTACGAATTGTCCATCTTTTATACAATTATTTTTTGTTTTGTGCAATATCTATACTTCCATAAATTGGTACAATCGACGTCAAATATATGTTTATACTGACTAATAAGTTACACCGTAATACCTACTTTGTAATAAGTTTCCAAAATGTAAACATATCTCTGACGTCGACTGTACCTATTAATATTATAAATGCGAAAGTATGTCCTGTCTATGTCTGTTACCCCTCATCACGCTTAAACCGTTTTACTGATTGAGCTGAAGTTTGTATCGGTAGTATTACTTAACATGGACACATAAACGTACCTACATGAGATAAGAGAGTTTAAATTAAATAATAATTATGTGAACTCACATGAGACATGGATTTTATTTAAGGTAAATACTTTGGATATAACTAGTTCATTCTGTTACTTTATACCATACAATCAGTAGAAAACTTGTCCGATGTAGCTATGTATTAGTTCAACCAGACCGATAGTGCACCTAATCATTATAATAAAATATACAAAAAGCCATAATGGTACTTTCAATTGCATTTGCAACCACCCATTTGAAAATAATGTATATAATATGTAAGTTTTATATAATATGAATTAAATAGCGAACCCTTTTTAAGACAATTATAGCGGTACCGTGAATTTGTAGCGATGTTACCTCTCTCTATTCTCATAATTTTAACCGCCATGTCAAAAATCTGACGTGCGTCACATGCCAATGGAGCAAGCGAAAATAAACCTTACCTCTCAGTACGTAGGTTCAAGGCCTCGAATTGATATCAAATTCGTGGTGTGTGGGGCACGAAATAGTCCGACTTCACGTGTGGGGCACGGACTTGTGGAGATAGTTCGTCGTGACCTATGCACGGGGCACTGGACTGTGAACGTGTTGAAAGACAACACCCTTTCAACAAAACAACGGAAGCTGTTCATATACTTCAGATAACATCTTAACTCGGCTATACAGCTATACAACATTTTTATTAGTGTTCCGTAGTCCGTACCAAAAAGGGTAATAACGGGACCTAAGACTCCGCAGTCCGTCCGGCTGTCCGTCTGTTGCCAGGCTGTACCTAGTGTACCCATGTGTACTCATGAACCATGATAGTTGATATTTTCACACTTGATGTATTTCTGTTTGTATTTTTACCGTTAAATTAGAGATAATCTATAGGTACTTATACGACCATCGTGGCTCGAAGCCCCTCTCTTCAAGCGCCTTCCTAGCTGCCCCATAAAAAAATTGGCCTCGGAGCAGCAACACCCAAGGGGTCTCCACCGCCAAGTTTTTGTTTGTACCTCAAACAAAAGAATATATAATAGGGTACTTAATGTATAAAAGTGAGCCCTATTGTTGAGCCATCCCTAGATAATCAAGAGACTTTAAGGGTCATTTCACACGAACCACAACCACAACCACGTGCAAATTTTGTATTAGAAATAAATAGTACAATTCACACGTACTACATTTTGCAGTCATTATCGACCACGTCTGTGGCAACGGCCAGCAACTAGTCAACTACTCAATTCACACGTAACCACTGCGTGACCATATTTTGACGCTGCGACGTGGTGTGGTTGTGGTCCGTGTGAAACAACCCTAATTGTCTAAAATTGCTCTTTATTTTGCAAAGATGCTTGTAGGTTGTTGAACTCTACGCTGGTTCATTATAGAGGTTCTGTATAGTCTGTTTCAGTATACGTGTACTCTAACTAGATTAACAGAAATAAAAATGCACTTTTACTCAATACTTTATTTAACAAACCAGTGAATTCTTACGGTAACTAGGTAAGTTATTTTATTTCGTTTAATCACAGGCTTACCAGAATTATGTGGCAGCCAAATCTGATCATTTTAAGTTCTTCTGTTTAACTTTGATTAGCAGAGACGAACAAAATATACACATGAATATTCTAACCAGTACCTATCTATCCAAACAGAGGTGCGTTTCTCGGTTTAGAAAATATGTTGTAAATGCCATAATTTCATCCAGCTAACGAGATGTTAATCGGGGTTACGTTTTGTACGCGAGTATGAATTGATACACATTAGGTAGGTAGTTAGTTACCTATCTACGCGATAGGCGATAAGATGGTTGGGGTTTTTTATCATCTGTTACCATATCTGTCGCGTATGCAGCACATTATGTATTACAGAACTGCATTTAGAAAGGGATTGAAATAAATATCTGTCAATCCATATTGTTTTTGACGTATGTGTAACAATAAAACTTACTCAATCTCACAGCCTGAATATATACCAGAGGCCTATTTCTCGATCACTTGTAATACAAGCGGAAGTCACTTGTTGACACCTGTTGTTCGAAAGAGACTTGCGCTAGTATTACAAGTGTTCGAGAAATAGGCCCCCGAAGTCAAAGCACCATTCTACAATATGATTTACGAGTAGCACGTTGCGTTCGGTACACGCCAATTTTGGCTTTTGAGCAATTCTCAAACAGTTTGTACATTTGGATCACGTCTTCGATTATGATTAAAAGCGGTAGACTGATAGAGTCAATGATGCTGAGCAAGATCTACCATATTTCCCAAAATGTCCCATAAAGTTTGTATGGAACTTTCCTTTTTTGTTACCAAATTTCTATAGACTTTCGAGACTTTTTTTGAGAAATGCTCTAGTACTAGGCTCGTTTAGCGTGTACCGCACGCAAAGTGCAACGCAGTTAACCATACTTGTGTAGGGGTCGATCGACCTAATGAATGACGCGGCGAACGTGTTAAGCTAAAATTTGCAAATTAGATCAAAATAAAAACTTCTCAATTTATTTGGTTTATTTTTAGATAACTATGTCTTAATAAAACATATGATCCCTAAGTTTAAATTATTATATCGCTACTCAAGAAATGAGTTACATCTGTAATATACATACGTATTAAAATTGAGTCACCAGTCGCAATTTGTTAAAAAAATGTTATACCTTTATCTTGACGTGACTTATATGCTATTGTTAAACCATAGTTTAAACACCAGTGACCCAGAAGTCGATCTGAACCGGGACTAACATGTGAACATAAACAAGCATGTTTTCCTGCGTCTACGGTATAGCTGCAACAATCCCTTATGACGTCGATACACTTCTACATTAACAAACAACCCATTTTATAATTATTCCGCAACCACGTCTGTACTAGGTGTTTTCCTAATTTTCTACAAACCAGATCTAGATCCAGATCTACGATATAAACTGTTTTTAAATCAGAGAATGTGACTAGTTACTTACTAGCTATTTATTTTCTTAGACTTTCTTTATTCATTATCATTAATAATTACTTAGGTACTTACACATTTACAACGTTATGGAAACATGTTTAAAATTAAAACTTCGCATTCATTATTAGCGAAGCGAGTTTTTAGCATAAACGATCTTGTTCGAAATTCAGCTACAGTTAAGAATATTTCAAATATACATACTGATTGTAGATAGGTAGGTACTCATGGAAGCCGTAGGGAAATGACAAGCATTACTATAAAAATGTTTATCCTTCGATTTTTCTGGTAACAAGTAGTTTGTTACCATCGTGGCTATGCAGCCACCCGATCGCCATCCCGATATCCAGCGGAGCGTTAAACTGTTGTGTTGTTAATTAAAGTGCAGATTTAAGCTCAAGAAATTAAAACTGGTTATAGTAATGCTGGTCATAGCCGCGTCCTCACAGAATGCACGGCTTCGCAAGCCAATTTCCTCGCGCGGCATTCGGTAAGTGTGGTTGTGCCTCAAGCGCAGCAGAGCGCGCGTTTGCCTCGGCCGCGGCAAATTCGCACGACCACACTTACCGAATGCAGCGCGAGGAAATTGGCTCGCGAGGCCGCGCGTTCTGCGGGGACGCGGCTCTTGCCTACGCTTTCTGAACGCATTATAGAGTACTTATGGTATGGGTGTAGATAAAATATCATTTCGTCTGGGTTGAAAGGGAGAACAGAAGTGCAAATATCAATCAGAAAACTATATGTGTATTCCCAGGCAATAACATACAGGATTATGGCCTGGAAATTGTATTAGCGGTTCCATTAGTTGCTTACGTATTATGTATTAACAATAAGACTGGAATGTTATAAAAAAAAGTAATGCGTAAATAAGACTAAGCAATCAACAATAACTTAAATTAACATTTTAGAACGAACACACCAGGGTTTAACTAGACAGAAAAATACTTATATCATTGGCAGCAGTGCCTTTTCAAATAACGGCGTCAGATAAATGCTGAAAGCTCTGCACTCAACAGTATCACCTTGAATACTATGGAGATTTTCCCTTTACATGTTGAATAAAGCTTACAGAAGCAGTAGGTGACCATACTTTTTTCTACATGTTAATTATTTCTATTTTACAATACGGTAAGCGTGTTGTTTTACTTGCGGAATTTGAGGCAAACTTAAATAAAACAGCAAACATTAAAAATATGATACAGCAGATTGAGCGTTATTAAACGTATAGAACCATTATATCTTATGAGCGTTATTAATAGGTTATACGTCATTATAGCACTATAGACGCAATGAAATGAAAAAGACCCGTACACTAAATATGTTGGATTATGACCCTAAACCGATGTAAAACCTAAGGACCTCGTAACGAGCGAATGTGTTAAAATACTCGATTACGCAACCAAGGTCTATGTACGATATATCTTGCTTCTCTCTACTTCTGTGTATTATAATATAGTATTTATATATACTGTAAAGTGTGAATTCATTGAAAAATATTCAAAATAACTAACAAAGCCTTAGATAGTCAAATCAAAGCCCGCTTAGAACGTAGAATCACTTGTTCGTCCGTTTGCCTATCTATATGTCGAATATCATAAGGCGATAGAGAGCCATATAGTCAAGTTTCGAATGTTGATGTTCGTAATAGCACCCCTGAAATCCAGCTAATGCTATTACTCTATTATTTTTAACAAATATTTAATTTTGTCTATTCCTTTCTCAGAACCTAACATATCTCAACAATTATCTATTACCGGAGATGCTCATTTCGGCAGAATTAATGTTAACATAATATTGGTAGGCAAACATGATTGTATTTTGCATAATATGTTTTCTACTTATGATATTATTATAATGCAGACGTTATCTTTATACTGAACAAAACTATGACATAATGTGGGTTTCCGTTCGACTATGACGAATGTGGGCTCGATTGCGTTCTTCACTAGATGGCAGCACCATGGCGAGAGGTTTAATATTTTCTTTTAAAGTTTTTTTGAAGTGACGCTAAACAAATATATAATTGATACAATTTTAAAAGCGTCTCTAACTTACTAAAAAGGTCTCCACTCAGTTTAAGATCAAAGTATGTATCTACTTTTAGGCCCTATAGGTACCCTGACACTGGTCTTCTGTGGAGATCTCATCAATGAGAAGGTGTCACGTAGCACTGCAGTTGTTAGGGAGTTAGCATATATATTTAAATAGGTAGACTTTACCGAAAATACGTAAATTGGACGGACTAACGCAACAGGCAAACAAAAATATTCCTAGCTATATCATACCTTAGCCATACCTATACCACGGAACACTATAGCTTCATTACTCTTCCCTCTTGTAATAAAATTTCTAGGTAGTTATGAAGTTCTTTTTCATAGGAATAACCACATGTTCATCATAACAAGAGTCTAAATTAAACTCGCTGTGTGAATTGCATCGATTACATTATCTAACAGATTTTCATAAAAACGTACCCTTTAATTCAAATTTTATAAATAGACCCACTATTAGTTAGTTGAAACCATATTGGAGAAAAAAAGAGACAATCGTTAATAAGTTATCATGCTCATGCCACAAGTACAGTTCTTAGCTTTAAACTGGCCCCTATCGGCTAACTCTGGCCTAAGTCGTAGCTCTAGTATTAACTATAGTAACGTGCGTGTACACCCACATTGGCGTTATATTCAAATGTTGACGTAACTTCCATATTCATTAACTGCACAACTACAAAAATATAGTCCATAGTTTTTGGAACTATTTTTATTGTAACATGATGAAGAACACAAAAAATTTAAACAAATAGGTAGACGTAAAATAAAATAGTGGTAGAAAGAGTTCGTAGGTCAGTCGGCGTGTGGAAGGGCGGCACCATCATCGAAGCCGAATAACTTCGCTGCTGTCTTCCATTTGTGGCGGGTGCCACGAATGCACATGCTGGTCGCTCTAATTATTGAAGTAATTATACGAGCCCTCAGCCAGCCCAATACGCGAGACAGGGATCTATCCCAGCGAGATGCAAGTGCTTCCCGAGGTGTTTGACGAATGTTGCTAGTTGTGGTGCAAAAACTCCATCCACAGAGGTGACGAGAGGTGTAAAAGTGGCATGACGAAGCTCGCAGGCGTTGGCGTATTTGTTTTGTTTTTCCGACTCTGCTGATTTCAGGACAGAAGCAACAGGGCGTGAGGTGTAAGAGGGAGCGTCAGTGTCTACGACACGGATGTCAAACAACGCCTCCCTCTGTGCAACCCATACGCCCCGGCATGCTAAATCTCCTCGTAGGCCGGTTTCACCTTCAGTGACAATTGGTTCTTTTACTACATTTCCCCACGCTTGTTGGCATAATTCGCAAAAGAGATCCCTTATTTCGTTGTGACGTCTCGTTATTAGACCACCGGTTTTACAACAGAGGGCGTGATCGATGTTGAAGTCGCTATTGCCGCATCCATCGCAAGATTTTGGCATTGAGATCGGTGTTCGATGGTATCGTATTGAGAGGGCATCTCGGAATTCGTGTGGAGACAGATCAAAGTGATCTTTTCTTGTGGGTATAACGGATAGCCAATTAGAAGATTTTGTTTTCATTTTG
The DNA here is from genome assembly GCA_022674325.2 of Grapholita molesta. Lineage (NCBI taxonomy): Eukaryota > Metazoa > Arthropoda > Insecta > Lepidoptera > Tortricidae > Grapholita > Grapholita molesta. The sequence goes on along the minus strand of CP053124.2, from coordinate 10,201,346 downwards.
GTCACAATTGATCTTTCAATGGCTCTTTTGATAGGTGGGAGATTGGTTAAAATGGAATCTAAAAGGTTATCGTCATGTGCTTCTTTCAGTTTGTGGCATTCTTTACGTGCTTCGTTGAGGGATTTGTGATGCTTTGCGAGTTCCATATGCTTCATTTCAAGTAGGGAGGATGAAAGGACAGTGCAGCCTTTTTTAGACATATCATAGTATAAATTTGAAGTGGTGGCGCCATCGGATATTGCTAAGCCACCTTTATGAATGGGTAAGGAAAATAAGTCAGCTTCTAATGATGACACATCACCCCCTATTAGAGTCGGCAGAAAAGTAGTGCGTAAGGTATTTGTTAAAGGATCAAAGAATTCTGCGGCATCTTTTAGGACTCGTAACAGAAAGGACCATTGAAATTGTGTAGCTTTGGTAAGGGCAGTATAGGCAGCTTGTGGTGAGTCTTTACATATGAGAGATAATATGTCTAAGGTGGAAACCCATTTATGTATGTTCTTTTAGACGAATACATATCTTCCATCTCCAATGTAGATTCCTAGATACCGGGATCCGGTTACAATCGAAACATTAGTATTCTTAAATATATGGGTTGCTTTTTGTTTGTCAGATTCAGATACTATTAGGAATGATTTATTGCCTTGGGGAAATATCCGTAGGCCGGCCCTATGCTACTTATCTTTTCCACCATTGAAATAGGTTACTAAAATTACCTTGGGCAGAAGAGTCATCAGCATACCAACATTGAGTGGTGTTATGGTCATCTTTGAGTTTATTTATTAAAGGTAAAGTAGCAAGAGCATATAGGGGCATGGCTAGCGGATCGCCTTGGGTAACACCTTCTTTGCTATAAATTCTCGTATTCGAGTTACGAATGACAAGCTCTGCGTGGCCGTTATAGGTGTTGTAAAGAAAGCGGGCACAATGTGGCCAGTATATTCGTGCCTGCCAAAGGGCTAATTGTCTGTTGACGGCATTAAAAGCGTTATTTGCGTCCACAAGAAGTAATCCCCAGTTTGAGCTGGGTTGGCATTCTTTCTCGAATAGGTCACTCATTGCATGTATTGCACCTTCAATGCCACTGCTTAATCCACTGCAAAGTTGCAGGTTTGTGCAAGCTTCAGTAACCTCGGAACCGGTGGCTTCAATCATACATTTCGATAGAATTCTCCGAAGGCATTCGCCAATACCGATAGGTCTCACGCCAGGGCATTTGTCCAGGGCTACAAGGCGACTTGACATGAGTGCTTGTATGTGACTCCAAGGAACATATTCATTGTTTAGTTTCATGGTTAGATGAGCGATGGCAATCCTTAGGTGTAAGCTTGCTTCTCCAAAACGTAAGAGATAGTCTTTCCAATTTTCAGATGTGGTGCCTGTTGGCCCTCCTCCACCATGTAATTTCCTGGCGACTGATTCGACATGGTCGCAAGTTATGTCAACGTCGAGAAGTGGAGGCATTTCGGGAATGTTTTCGGGTAGTGTAAATAAGGATGGGTCTGGGGTAGTTGCGGCAGGGTGTTTTTCTTCTAAGACGTCTTTGACGGTTTTTCCAGAAGTATCAACTTCGTCATTAGTGTTAAGGATTTTGTTCGTATCTTTTGTTAGGAGCCAGTTGAGGGCTTCTCGTATTTTGCCTTGCAAAATTAAACGTGTGAATGTTTTAGTTACGTCATCAACATTGCCGTTTTTCGGTTATAGGCACTGCAAAGGGAGATATCTGCTTTGGTGGATTCAGTTATCAGGATTTCATATTTTTCTTCGGCCCATAATTTGAGTCGGCGATCAAGTAGTCTGGTTATGTCTTTAGCTTTCCTTATATTTTTATCTCTTTGTAACATTACGGCAATGAATATTAAGATACGTTCTGAGGGGTATTCTAATTTAACAAGAAGTTCGATTTCATCAGCTAATGTATGTATAAATTTTCTACTGACGGTGTTAGAAGGAAGATCATATAGTTTACCGTGAAGACAGCATATTTTGTCCCAACGTTTTTGCCAAGCGCCTGTTTTTGATCCAATACAGTTAAGGTAGGGCGATCCAAAAGCGTCTTCAAGGCGTGATGTGAGCACAGCTGAGTCAGAAATTCGTTGTGTGCTTGAATGGTCATCATGGGCGGCACGTATATGACGCTGTAAACCATTGCGTTTGAAAGATCTGGGGCAATGTGGGCACTGCACGGTATTTAGAAGATTTTCGTCTTGACTTGTCAAGCCGATATTTTCGGAGCGAATGGAAACCATTATAGGTTTAATTTTACATGATTAAGTAATAGTCCATAGTTTTTTACATATACTCACTCCATAAAAAAGGTTTGGTCACTTTAACCGCTTAATACATTACGACTCTGTGCAAATGGCAATAGGATTCAAAACGAACTGACGTCCGACTCAATACCAGTGAGGACACCGTAGATTAAACCTATTGTTTACAATATAGACAAAGGCTTACTAGCTACTTGCGAAGAGTTAGCCATAAGAACCAAACAATGCTAAGAACTATAGATACCAATACTGAGTACCCAGTAGCATTAGTCACAGCGAAGTGTATACGGACAATTATTCCGTTGCCAACTAATAGGTATAGGTCGATTCACAAGAGTAGGCGCCGTGTGTCGCCTATGATATATATGATTTACCTACACGCTGAGTTTTTCTATAAAGCAAAAGCAATTGAGTTCCGAGCTACACACGCTCGAACGCAATAATTGCATATTTTACACTTAAAGGTGGGGTAATTTGGCATACCTACAAATAAGTTTTACACACTTTTTAAATTAACCCGGGTTTCGGCCTATTCCTATTTTAAATATATAATAATATTAATAATTTATACCGGCAGATGTCTATACTTTAATGCAATCATATAATATACCTAATCGCTCAATTAATTTCGTCCACACTCATAAGTTCAAAACATTACCCACTAAGTATAATTTGACTTACATTAGGTACCTGATAGTTCAAACTTTAACACGTAACAAAATAATACCTACCTAAACAAGCTGGATTTATAGTCGGTGAATTGTCTCCATTATAAAACTTAAGAGGCCAAGTTAAAGAAACTAGCAAATACGACTTTAAGTCTTTAATAGAACTGAATTGGAGATTCTCCCAACAAGCAATACCGTTAATTCCAGCTAAGCTACCTATATACATTCACCTATAAGGATTGTTGAGCCTCTATGCGTAACTACGTCATGTACCTATTGTATTTTATACAAATCGGGCGCAACACAAAATTAGCAGACATCGGTTACATACGTATGAATAGGTATTCATTACACAGCCGAAATACAGACATTCGCAAGATGGCCGAGCAATCCCTATATGTGGCCTATATACACAATAGAGGCAAAAAAACCGGTTGTAAACCTCATGAATTATATATGATAGTACAGTCGCCATCAGATATATCGAAGCTGTGAAGGTGGTCACAAATATCTGACCTTGCACTTTCTCGCCTTGACAATAGAGTCGTTGTTCAGTTATTTGTGACCACCTCCGATAAATCTGATGGCGAATGTATAAGTCCCTTGTTCTATTACAAGTCTTATATTATTAACTTAGGTTGTGAGAAAGCGAAACTTTACATAGACATAGTTGGTATCCCGAAGTCGAGTAAGTCTAGCCTGATTGTTGCATTATCCTATTAGTGTTTCGTAATCAGAGAGCTTTAACGACGTCGACCCAAAACGACCGTATTCCTAATTAATGTTGTCGTTTAATACTACGCCAAGAACATCGACACAGCTCGTCGTTAGCGACAGCTGTATCTATTGGCCTCCTTATTATAAGAGAATGTGATCTAATGATTAGCTTAATATCAACAATAGTCACCCAAACGAAATGGACGCGATGAAATATTGTTCTCTAGGTACTACATTAGGCAATTTTAAAGAGCTTCTAGCTACCCTGAAAGGGATTACAGCCATAAGTGTCGTTATAAGGAAAAAAGTATCCACGATCGAGTGTCATTAAAATGGCTATCATTTTTTCTGCTAACCAGTTATCATAGCGAGTAAGAAATTATATTATTTTACAGGTAAAATAAATATTATTAGCGGAACTCTCTTTCTAATAAATGAAATTGGAAAGGGACTTCCGCTAATATTATAAGTTGTTATGCAATAGGCCCCTGAAAATAAACTTTAAAACAATTCAGCGCGGTCATACTAACGCCCACTTCATGTGGTTCACGATAGTCCTGAGTAATCTTTATTGTCAACCGACAGTGGTACTTTTTTCTTAACAACGTGACGAAAAAGAGTTTGACACGTGCCTACAACATTTTTTTGTCATCTGTTTTTTTGTCCTGTAGTAACTCTTTGAGTTGGTGTTTGACCTTGGTGGGCGGGAACTTGGTGAGGCAGAAGTCAGCGACGAGGCAGTAGGCCTTGCAGAGGAGGGGGCACAGCAGGGCTTGGTGCAGCACGGCGGCCGCGCGGTACCACGGCCCGTCGAACGGGTCCAGTAGCGCCGGGCAGATCATGTGGTTCAGGTTTACTTGGGCCGGCTGCGAAATAAAAAAGAAACACTAAGGTTAATACCACGAATATTCAACGAACTGATTCTCCTTAAACATCGCGGCGCAGCTGTCATTTTATAAACAACTATCAAACTTTTCAAAGTACTTAATTTCAACTATCACGATAACGTTATTACCTAACTTAGGTACTATGGGAAGGCTCAACTCAACCAATATAAAAAGCAATGTCAGCAGTGATCTGTCGAATCAAAAGCTTTTTGGTATGAAGAGCATACCTACCGTTATATGTGTAGTATTGTACCTACCTACCCATTATAATTTTGTGATAATGTACGGTCACCAGCATTAGTACCTCCAGCGGCAACAAATTAAATTGTGTCAAATATTTCTGCGACTTCTATTGTGAGAGTTAATATTGCTGGTGCCCTATACCTAATATTTTTTTAATATCTCATACAAATAAAAAAACTATGTTGTACAACCATACAAAACAGTTGATTTATTTATAATTTTATAATCATACTCACTATTGCTATAGCTTGTAGAATTATGAAGTGATACAATAGATTTAGGCAATAACTAACAATTGCCCAATTGAAATCACCAAGCGGCTCTACGTTGTATACACCTGAAAATTAGTTTTATGTTTACAACACATGCAATGTTTGTAGTCGTTAGCTAGTTAGTTTTTGTAAGCTTTCTTTATGATCAGTTCAGTGTCGATATCGTCGCTTACCTCCAATTCTTAAGAGATAGTACGGTATCACACACATCATGCCGTGCTGTATCCAGTACAGCGCGGCCTCAGCTGGGATCTACAAAAAGTCAAATAAATAAATGTTTGAGGGACAACCCAACAAGTAGAACTTATACTGTTGTTGCTAAGCGGTGATATATGAAAAAAGTATACCGGGATTCGAACCCGAGACTTCCAGCCAGTGACTAGGCTCCGAAGACCGTCATAATAGCGTCTACGATAATACACACTCGATTTATATTCATTAGATGAAGATTTAAGGTTAGGTATGATGGCGAATGATCATAATGCATGCAGAATTCCTTTAGGTTCTCGTCGACGGTATAAGGACGAGGGCGTGGACGTCACTTTCATGATAACTTAAATTTCAGCACACAATTCAGAATAATCTTGACACGCTCTAGTTCCATTAACATAAAGTGTCGTAGTTATTTTGCTAATTATATTGCTGACTATCTATAGGCATCGCTCACTCACGCATCACATTTGGCTGTTAATATCGATATATCCTCGAGAGACACGGTAAAATATAAAAGCGACCAAGAGGTATCAGATTTTTTACAAGCAATTTTTCAAATTTTACCTGTCGGGAGGCTGTCTCGGGAAATAAAAAAGCTAAAAGTGGTCCATTTAATAAGTTTAAGTGTATGCGAAATACTGCGGTGACTGTTTTGCTGGGTGGAGCAGCCAACAAATATATCTGAAAACATAAAAAAATATATAGCACATTTACATAAGTAGGTATACATTTAAAAAATGAATGGCACGACATTCGACTTTGAAGTAATTGCTTGTCCCATGTATGTAAGTACAATTAGTGTCTTCTGAACTTTAAAAAGAAATAACATTTTGTACCATTACTAGATTTACTAGTATAAACAATTCGCATTTTGGTGCAGGAAAACATAGTACTTAAGTAAAGAAATATGAACACATCGCAAAAAATTTAAACGTGTTTTTGAAATCCCAAAACTTTGTGTCGCGTGGGACCAAAAACAACTTATATCCCGATACTTCCACCACATATTGTCATTCAATTTAGTTCAAATTTTACATAATTGGACATACTTAGGGGAGGTTTATGTCAGGATTCAGGAAGTAAGATATCGAAACATTTACAAATTGATGCCCAAGCCTTTCGACTTTCCAATGCACCCCTACCTCCCCTAATGCCTACGAAAGTGACAATACAATATCTTGATGATCTGATAATGGAGACTGAAGAAAGGAAACTCTTAGAGGTCAAATTTCGTAACCCTTTGAGTTTAGTTTCGTCACAATCGTCTCAATAATCAGCAGTTGTTAACAGATTGGTACCTACAGTAGTGATAATTTTGTTATATAAATAAATTAAATCGCGGCAAAAACATGCAGATATGTGTTTCCCATTATTTTAGAATAATGTTCTAAAAAGTAAAATTTATTTGATTTTATTATGTCCATTTGATTCATCCATTAGGACCTGGGAATTCCGTGGCCTTCACCTCCACCTAAATTCAATTTAGCCAATTATTTGTGTGTGTTATCCCATATTTGTTTTGCTCTACTTGTTCCAAAACTATTATTATGGTATGAATATTATTCTAGGTCTCTACTTCCTGCTAAATTTTAGTTACACAATCATGCAATCATACTACCAGTATTGTTATAGACCCTTATCAAATTCAATCAAAATGTTATTTAGCCATTTGATCCCCAATGTATTCAGTAGGTAGTTCAGTATTAAACAATGATAGCTTTATATGTAAACTAAACATTTTAACCTCAATGGAATCTTCTGACCTGACAATAGCCAAGTTAGGCACAAATGTTGAAAATGAGTAAAATACATATTGTATTTATGTATTGAATCCAGTAATTGAAACAGTTGTATAATTACATTTGAATTGTTAATTATGTTGCTACGGAAATTGTCAATAGAGGCACTTACGCAAACACTCAACAACAGCATAGGTACATAAACATAAAGTTATAAATCACTAACACCTTGAATTGATTTGACTATTATGGATATATGTGACATTATCTATTAAAAGGGTCCTTATTGTCACTGGCGCTTATATCGTTGTTAAAGAAAACGCGATTCAAATGCAACGCGCTTCGACGTAAGTGCCATCGACAATAAGGTCCCTTTTCATAGAAAATGTCACATACATAATTACTTAGTTTTTTTTATGATAAAGGTGGCAAACATGCAGACGGGCTGCCTGATGGCAAGCAATTACCATCACCCATGGGCACCTGCAACACCAGGGCAGTCACAAGCATGGTGCCAGCCTTCAAGATGCTCATTTCTTGAAGGTATGAGTGTTGTATCGTTCTGGAAATACCACTCATCATAAACCAGTTATTATAAGTACTTAAGGGGTGTTATTTTTTTTATTGCAATCTGGAATAACTGACTAGATTTCTATTGTTTTCATTGAATATTATTGAGGAATGCTTAATTTTGAATTGAATGTATGAGCTATTATTTTTTGGGTAATTTATGTTAATGTAACAGCCATTTGGCTATTTTTACTCAGACGGCTGGAGATTGAAATCAAATCAAACTACTGTTATAAAACATGTACATAAATGTAGGGAAAAGAGTTAAATATGGAGTAATTATAACAGTGTTTCTTTAATTTTTTTAGGACGGGTAACTATGATTTTGTATGAATTATACCAATAATACAATTTAAATTCATAACAACTTGTGTGAGACTCCATAAATAAAATGCTGTATTGTATAACTCAGGAAAATACTCATAATAAATCTTATAAGTACATGAAATCTTATGACCAAATATTTGTCTTAATCACAAATGAGCAAATTATTCACATAGCCATCCACAACACACTTACTTGCATTAATGTTGTAACATGACAAGGGTTTAGCAAATATATTACAGTGCGAGATGCAAACTTAAATCCAATCTCCATTCCCCATAGTAAGGCCAAGAGTATGACTAGCAGCCTCTTTCCTCCTCTGTCACTTTTAATATAAACCTCGTCATGTGGTAAAGTCAATTTCGGATAAGTTTTAACCTGAAAAATATGCATATATAAATTAAAATGTAAAATGAATGTTGACAATAATGAATTTTACTATAAAATAAAATTAAAACTAGTTTACATATTAAGTACTGTTATAGTACAGGATAAGGTGCATAAGTAGAAGGCAACCAATGAATTATGACCCACATAGTAGCACTTGGTTACATCCTCATTATAATATGTAGACAATTAGACATTTATTAGATTGAGGCTAATAAGTTTTGTTAGACATGTGGTGCCGGCTGAGAATAGCACCACTCTAGCTCCTCCCACGGGTAAGAGGCGACATAGGGAAAAAACCGACGGATCGTCAGTGTCCAGCAAAACCCAATCAACAGCTACTGAGATCGCCAATCTGCCTGCCCAGCATGGTGACTATGGCTAATCCTAGGTGATACAAGTTATATTTGGGGGAGGCCTATGCCCAGCAGTGGACGGCTAACGGCTGAAATGATCATGATGAGTTTTGTTAAATTTATAATAATTAATGATATTGATACTAATTATAATTTAATTATAGCTAAAAATCATTGATGGCTTAATTAAATTAAGTAAAGGGTATTCAATACTTACTAAAATGTATGAGCACGATGCAGTAACAATAATTGTTTCAATTATTTGCCTATTATACGATAAAAAATATGCGCACTCGGGCCCCACATTTCGGGGAACGGCTCTATTAGCACCACTATAGGCCCATTCAAACATAGTTAATGTTTTAACTCTTAGTAATGTTTATACTAGAAATGAATAAACACGATATTTAAATTTTTATACACATTTCCTGTAACGAATTTTGTATGTTTTAATAAAATATGAGTAGTCTGTCTGTAAATAATTCAACGATTCAATCAATTCCCGCGATGACAGCTGACACAAGAGTTTGCTTGAGTTACCACATTAAAAAAATTAAGTGGCTCCCAACAAACCATCAATCAAAGATAATATTGATGATCGGTCTATTATATACCTATTCTAGTACGTTTAACTAGGTAAAAACTTTAGCAACATTCGTGAAATAAACTAAAACGGATTAAATCGCATATACTAATTTAAACTTCATCCCGACTTTTCGAACCCTTTAGCAGCGTTCGTAGTCATCGGGTGGATCCATTTTATTTCATGAGTAATTATCGCGGCAACCGAAGACAATATTTAGCAACATCTGGCATCATATTTAGCACACCAAGGTACAAGGCCTGCGGCGCTACCGCGAAAAAAGAGATTCGTACGCCTTAATTGGAGTAAAAGAGAAAGATGCTCGCAATATACGAACTTCGATGTCCGCGGTACCGGGTTAGGAAGGTTATGTTATAGTGTTGATCGATCACGCATGATTATCTGCATGCGGGACACATGTAGCAACCGCCAAAGTAAGGCATTGTTCAAGTGTGTCAGTTTGGCAATAGTTTGGCAGTATCCGAACCGTCCGTCTAATGCGCAAGGTCGAGTGTATGCGACTCCCGCATTCGAATAGAGCGGGAAATCTCAAACTGAGTTGTGGGATTGACGGTTGAACCTCAAAATGGCGAAGTCGTCTTGAAAATATATTTTTTGTTCAAACGTAGTTTACTGTGTAATATTGATAGCGTATTATGCAGTGATTGGTTGGTTTTGGTGTAGGTAAGTAACCTAAGTTTCAAACAGGATTTTCCCCAATTTCAAGTATTTTTGCTTAATGTTTCATTAATATTGGATAAAAATACAGCAGTAAAATTGCCGGTTGCCACACCATCTACAGTAATATATTGTATGGATGGAAGATATTAATAAACGTGGCTTAGGGAGGCATTTTTTGAGCGTAGAGTACTCAATCCGTGATGTTTTATACTCAGCCAGAAACCGAGAAATGTTATTTTAGAAACATGACAGAAATTAATAATCGAAATGACCCATCGAAATGTAACGGTGCAAAACTTTTTTGTGCGAATATTTTCGTCCTCAAAGTATTTGAATTCGAGTGCACGACTTACAAAATTCAAAGGACCTACTAGCTATGCATGCATTCGTGAAGATTGATCGCATGGGCATGCCGTAGCCATTCTAGTAAAAAAATCTATTTCGCAGCATCTGTAGTCTCAGTGTAGGTACATTCGTCATCCCATATTATATTACATATTACTCGTTATTAAAGAATTCTACAATCGTTTGGCATTTGAAGGCCCCTGTAACACTGAGATTAGTATCAGAACATAGGTATCAACATCAAACAATAGTTTGTTATTTATTATGTATTCAGGCTTAAAATGTATAAATTATAATAATAAAACATTATCTACAATGGCAGTGCTTGTATCAACATTTATCTTCACTACGCGTATTTTTCAAGGATACGAAATAAGTACCTAATTACCATTTTATTAGATACAAGATATACCTAAGAGTAGAACTATACAGGGCGTTCAAGTAGCTCAACATTTGTTTACGTATTAAGTAACAGTTGTTTTGTGGTAAAACCGGCGTGTGGTGTATTATATACAAATTACGGCACATTAAATTTATCACAAGCGTATTATATTATAAGTAATCTGGTTACAACTACCTACTTATAGATACTTTACTATTAAAACTTATGTAGTTTAATCTGGGTTAAAAGCTTTAGTGACTGTTACTATATAATATGTAATTTAATTTAAACTGATTGCATTCGAAAGTCCAAGCACTTTCTTTTTCCGTTATAAGGAGGGACCCAACACAACTGGGTCAAATTGAATTAGCTCCATATAAATATAAATAATCTATAAAAACATTTACATTAGCTCTACTTACAATATAATTCATCCTAACTATCTATTATATATTAAACAAACTTTGGTGTTTTTGGCCTTATTTATGTAGGTACCCTATTTAAAACAGGAACACTGTTGACTTATTAATCTTATCATTAAAACACACAATTGAGAATATTGAGATCCCAATTGATGCTCTTGTAAAAACAAAATGGATAGGTATATAAAGATATAAAAAAATATTATGTTTCAATATTCGAAGTTTTAAAATCATTTAGTCCGTACGAAAAATACTAGTCTAAAGCAGTGTTTCTTTATCATTTATTACACTTCGAATACGGGTCTATTTTTGATGAAATGAGTTGAATTAAATCAATGTCAATAAAATCTTGTAAAAATAGTAGGTATGTTTTCTTCGTGATCGCCTTGTACCGAGCCAGAGAGCTCGTCTCGATGGCTCACTGTGATTATTGTAACGAGGACCGAGTAAACATTTCTATAAATACAAAGCTGTAATAATGTTTGTATTGTTTAAGTTATTCTTATAATTTTAATGTGCTATCCGCACAAACTTCGAAAAGAGAATGTAACGGATTAAACATAAACCATGTTATTTTTTGTAATATTTTTGCATACACATAAGGTCGCCTTAAGTATATTGTCCACGAGTGAAAACTTATGTATACATTTACGAGTTCTTGATGCACACTGCGCATCGAGATACTTTAGAACGCGAGTTGGTCTCTCCTTTGTGTGTGCCTCGCTTCGGCTCCCCGAACGACGAGCTTTCGTCGATAACTGTGAGCCAGAAGCTGAGTAAATTCGCGAAGTGGTGGCAGGTGCCAGCCTCGCCGTTGCACTCGATGAGAGGCGTGGCGCGGAAATCTTGTAGGCACGAGCCCGGGCTAGCCAGGGCCTGGCCTCCGCCCTGTGCGCCGGCGCCGGTGTACTGTTGAAAACGTCAACTAATCAATATGGCGTACAATGAGTCATACTATAATATGTAGGTGTTTCTCTATGGATGACTAGTGTCGTTAGTATGTACAGTTGTTAATTTTTGAAATGAACGGTTGTATCTAGTCGAAAAATGAAGATATATTTTGAGATGCACCGGATCTGTTTCTCGTCTAACTTTGTATTGAAATTATGACTGAAGACAATATGACGAGCAACGATTAAGTATGAAAAACAACGGTATGGATAAAACAAAATAGAAACTTTAATGTTATGGGTGTCAATATAGGAAGATTTCCGGGTCGTGAGCAAGAAATTAAGGTGACAGAATTCATCGGTGAAGCTAATTATGTTAAACATTTTTTTTCATCAAATTTATTTTTATTTTTCAGATAGCACCTAAGTAGAAAAAAAAATGCTTACAATTGGTCAATCTACCCAATGTGACGACTTGTCGTTGCCCATACTTCGTATGCCAAAAGCCTTAATTGATGATTACTTTAATTGAAAAAATAACGTTGTTTTGATCAAACTCTATCATAAGACAATATTGACTACTTATTCAGAAAAAATGGTATTGGGTCACAACCCTGAAATCACCCTGTATAGGGGCCCATTGACATATATTATGAAATATAATACTGTAGCAAATGTTATATATATATTGTTAAAACCAGGAATCCTATAAAATTTAAGTCATTTAGAAATGAGAATTAATTAATAAACTGCAATTAAAAACAAAGACCGAGAGCATCGGTTTTGCTACGAAATTTACTATCACTGTTGATTCATTACTTTCCCTTCTATATATATATATACCATTTAGTACTTATGCAAAGTAATTCTTTGCTCAATACATGTATCCCAAGTCGTCGTTAGGATAATTTATGTGGTTATGCAATTTAAATGATATGCGTAATAACGTTATGCCAATTCGAATTATGCATATTAAATTATGCGAATTAATATAGACCTCCTTGGGCTTATTACTTAAAAGCTTATTGCCATACTTACTTAAAGTATTGAATTTAAGTGTGTAGTATATATGCATCTAAAAGTTTTTTAATTGCTATACATATATGGCTTTAGAACAAGTAGGCAACTTACCATAACAAAACTGTATCCAGTCCATAACAAGCTCCAGCCTCCTGGACATGGGGGTTCGATGTCACTTTGACTATGTACAGCGATTACATTTGTTGGTGCTTCGCAAACAACGCATCTCGAAATGTAATCCTGGATAGCATTTCCTTCCACAGGCATCATCAATGTCGGTCTTCCAGTAGCTAACCAGTAACTGCGGTCGTTTCTACTAGCGTAGTTACATGTACCACCCACGTCACAAAATAGGAATGGCATCGTACTGAATTTTCTTACGCAAGAACCAGCGTAACCTAAATCTTGATTATGGGACTTCTCATTACCATCTATATACAAAAGCGAATATCCTTCCCATAGCGTAATATGGCCAGGTTCACATTGAGGAATAATTTCACTTTGACTGTGCTTAACCAGAAGTATTCCAGTCATAAAATCTGTATTAGTACACGATTGCCCAGGAAGTCCAGGCAGGCCAGGTTCTCCAGTGAAACCAGCTTCACCACGTTCACCTTGGAGTCCTATTTGTCCAGTTTCTCCACGTGGACCGGGCGGACCCTGCGGTCCCACCATGCCCCTGTCGCCCTTCTCTCCATCTCTTCCGTTTATGCCAGGTGGGCCTGGAATACCGTTTTCTCCAGGTTTTCCATTGAGTCCAGGGAGACCAGGAGGTCCTGGTTCTCCTTTATCACCGAAAACTATTTGTCCTGACTCTCCTTTGTCACCTTTAATGCCCTGCATACCCTCTTGTCCTGGGAAACCGCTGAATCCTCGATCACCCTTTTCACCTGACAGACCTGGCTCTCCCGGTGCTCCATCACGTCCGTCTATACCACTATCACCTTTCTCCCCGGGCAATCCAGGCATTCCTGGCTCTCCTGGGGGCCCTTGATCTCCCTTTTCACCCGCGAATCCCATTACGGTCTCACCCTTTTCTCCCCTTTCGCCTTTCATGCCGGTGAAACCAAGAGTGCCAGGTAGACCTGGTGGTCCGACAAAACCTGGCGGGCCAGCAAGACCTTCCACGCCTTTGTCACCCTTTGGTCCACGATCACCCAGCCTACCCGGGATTCCAGGTAAGCCTGTAGGTCCCGGAAGACCTGTTAAACCCGTGTCGCCCTTCGGGCCTGGTGCGCCCAGGGGCCCCGGGCGGCCGTGTTTGCCAGGAATTCCGTGAAGTCCTTTCTCTCCTTTGATTGTGAGTCCAGGTAGGCCGGCGGGACCAGCGGGTCCAGTATCACCTGTGAATTAAATTTCATTCGTCAATATTACACAGGTAGTTAAATTAATGTATTGCTTTTGGATAATATTAAGCCAGGTTAACCTATAGCTTAATATTCCGCATGTATAATATAACAACGCGTTCACGGCACCAGCATCGTTCTCCTTACACCTAATCTTAGGTACTAATATCCAAATGGTACTCCCATGTACCCTAAATATATTTGAAATAGTTACGATTTGGTTATTTATCTTAATCGAGACACTTTTTGCTCGCGAGACAAACTGCTGGCAAGCGTGCAAAATCTTGCTTTTGTCGTTCGGTCAATAAGCAGGTATATTAGGAAGATATTTATTAAATAAGTGCATTTCTTGAAAGGCTGAATAGAAATTAAAGTAAATTAATTAATTTTTACCGAAAAGGCTCTTACTAAATGAAGATAAAAGTGCCTGTTTTGGTTCTAATAATAATGAAATAATGCTTATATGATAAATAATCAAATGTAAAATGAACCATTCTCAAGTATATGTCATCTATTTCAATATATAGTAGTATTACTGCTTCAAAATCAAAGCAAATCCAAATATTTTATTATTACCTTATATACAAATTAAATATGTTTTGTTTAAATATTAAATTATATTCAACAACCTACCCTTTTCTCCCTGAATGCCGTATGGTCCAGTTAAACCTTTCTCGCCCGGATATCCAATATCTCCTTTTAGGCCTGGAATACCAGGTTCTCCAGATAAACCTCTTTCGCCCTTTGCACCTAATGCCCCAGGGACACCCGGAAAACCTTGGTTTCCTTTTTCTCCTTTCACGTCTACCGCGACACCAGGCAAGCCTCTATCGCCTTTAAGGCCAGGGAACCCAGGAGGTCCTGGCGTTCCTGGGGGACCGATTGGGCCATCTTTTCCATTGAATCCATTAATGCCGTCCAGTCCAGGTTCTCCAGTATCACCTCTCTCGCCTACAGGACCAGTTACACCCGGTAGTCCTCTGTCACCCGGCTTACCCGGTATTCCATCCTTACCGGGAGCACCTGGCCACCCATTGTTGCCTGGAGGACCTACATCACCCTTGTCTCCCACCATTCCATTAAATCCACGTTCACCCGGTAAACCTGGTTCTCCAGGAAACCCTGGTGGACCTGGCATACCTGCATCACCTTTTTCTCCGACAGGTCCAGGTCTTCCAAATCCAGGGAAACCTGCATTACCCTTATCACCTTTTGTTCCGTTTCTACCTGGTATTCCTGGTGACCCATGTAGTCCAGGTAAACCTTGCTCTCCTTTCTGTCCCTTGTCAGAAGGCAAGGCAGGTTCTCCTCTAGGGCCAGCGGGTCCCGTGAAACCTCTGTCTCCTTTGTCACCTTTTGGTCCCAGAGGGCCTGGTAATCCCGGGGACCCATCATAACCTCTATCTCCTTTTTCACCAGCAGCGCCAACTAGACCAGGAAGACCGTCCACACCAGGCGAGCCTGGAGAACCAGTATAACCAGGAAGACCCCTTTCTCCCTTTTTTCCTGGTTCACCATCTTGACCGTGAGTGCCAGGTAAACCGGCTGGTCCTCGTCTTCCAGGGAAACCTCGAGGTCCATCAGGTCCTTGAATACCGGGTTCACCTGTCTTTCCAGGAAGTCCAATAACTCCTGGTTGCCCGGGTTGCCCAGGGTAGCCAGCTTGTCCTTTTTCGCCAGCAGGTCCCGACGCTCCTGGAATACCACTTATTCCTGGAGGACCTATAGGTCCAGGTTCTCCTTTAAGGCCTGGAAGGCCAGGGGGACCTACATTTCCAGGTCGACCAATATCCCCCTTTTCACCTGGATTCCCAGTCCAACCAGGTGGTCCATCATTTCCATTCTTTCCAGGGTCACCTCTGAGACCCCTTTCTCCCTTTGGTCCGTCATTACCGGGGGGTCCAGGAGGACCAGCCATAGAAAGGCCAGTGTCTCCTTTAACCCCTCTAGCACCCGGGATACCAGGGAAACCTCGTAACCCTTTATCACCAGGGGATCCTGGGGAGCCCATAATTCCCATGTTTCCTTTGTCTCCCCGAGCGCCCGGCAGGCCTCGAGGCCCAACGGGCCCTTCTTTTCCTTGAGCACCTGTTTCACCCTTATCTCCGGTACGCCCTTGATAGCCTTGGTCTCCCTTTTCCCCGGGTACACCTGTAAATATTTAGTTATTTATTATGTATACGCTTTTATTTTACATATATTATTTAAAAAATGTATGTAATACTTAAAAACAAAGACTGACTCAGGAACAAATGTCTGCTCATGACACAAATAAATGCCATTATCATGAAGCCAGCCGGATTATTTGAAGCCAGCGTCGCCATTTGAGCGTCGGCTTCTTAGGCAGGGTCACTACCCATACCTGTCGTAATATTTAAGGGTTTGCTTTTCGTTATGGAGCGAAACTTCATTATCAATAAACAACTTGGAAAACCTGAGTTACCAATGTTTAAATTCAAAAATGTTTTTTCAGTTTATGAGTTAAACCGATATCGATGAATCATTTTAAAACTACTAGGTATACATTTAGCCTCTTAGTAGAGCGTGCTTTTTACTCCGTCAACACGTTGTATAATTCATTAAAAAGGGTTATTTAGTACCTATATCATTTTTGTAAAATTCGTCAATATATCGATTTTCAGATTTTTAGACAAAATACATAAAAAATACATTGTAACGGGCTTTTAGTGTAACTTCAATGCCAATGTTTACATGTTTTGAAATTTATTATAATGAACTGACTAAGTAGGTATATTATAATAATATTTATTAGGACATTATATTATAGTCTTTCACATTGATTTAGCTGTTTAGTTTATTTATTGAATATCGGATGTGGCCTAGCTGTAATAAGGGCAATAACTTTAGGCACCATTTCTACACCACAGATGTAGCAACATTTTGATTTACGACTTTAAAAACAACTTATAGTTTACTAAATATTAATAAAAAAAGAGTTTGCAAGCAGGTATTCGATTGTGAAAACTTTGAAGTTTGTAGGCTGACAGTAAACGCCAACTGGACTGTTGGATGCTGTTCATTGAAGATAAAATAAATAAATAAATATTTCGGGACAAGCTTACACAAATCGACCTAGTCCTACGGTAAGCTCAGTAAGGCTTGTGTTGTAGGTACTAGACGACGATATATAATAGATAGATACATATAAATACTTAAATACATAGAAAACACCCATGACTCAGGAACAAATATCTGTGCTCATCACACAAATAAATGCCCCGACTGGGAATCGAACCCAGGACCATCGGCTTCATAGGCAGGGTCACTAACCACTAGGCCAGACCGGTCGTCATTAGATACTATTTAGTTTGTTAGAAAAAGTCACTAGTAAGAAATTACACAATTTTTAAAGCTGTAGAACAAATGTTGCTACGTTCGTGGTGTAGAAGGGAATCCCTAAAGTTATTGCTTCTGTTATAGGCCACACCCGGTATATCAAAAATTTAAATATAATTAATAATAATAATCTCCTAGAGAAGTTAATTATTGTAGACCTAACCGACCCATAAAGTTGACGGCATAAAAAGACACGATGAAAATTACGTTTACTTAACTCCCTCTCTTTTTTACAAAAAAAATAATTTTGATTGTCAGAAAAATACTCGCCAGCTGGTCCTGGTGGTCCTTGAGCTCCCGGTGCTCCTCTGTCGCCTTTTGTAAGCTCCATAAAATTCGCGGGGCATTGGCCGGGTTCACCCTTCAAACCCATTCTTCCTGGGAATCCCTTTTCACCTGGCAAACCAGGTTCTCCAGGTACTCCCTTTTCGCCTTGAATTGAAAGTCCTTTTTCTCCAGGGATTCCCGGTCGACCGTGCCTTCCTGGGTTTCCATCAATTCCGGGTGCACCGGGTAAACCTGCATCTCCCTTGAACCCGGGCATGCCTATTGTGCCTTTACTGCCGGGCACGCCTTGAAGTCCAATGTCTCCTTTAGGCCCCCTGGGTCCTGGAAGTCCTCGTTCACCCTTTTCTCCAGGAGGTCCTTTTACAAGATTTGATGGTATCATGGCAGGTAGACCGGGACTTCCTGGAGGTCCCATTGGACCGTCATCACCTTGTTTACCCTGAAGCAAACAATGTTTTTATATTCATTATAATAAATTTATTTCTTAATGTAAAATTTTGCGAACAATATAAACTTTACTTTAAAAAAAAACAATAAAATGTTCTTATGTCTCTTACCGGATCCCCGGGTGTTCCCGGATTACCGTGAAGACCGTCAGGCCCACGCTGCCCGGGCACGCCAGGAGGTCCTTGTGGACCCCGCTCTCCTGGTATGCCGGGGGCGCCATCGTATCCCCGGTCGCCTTTTTGTCCTGGTGTTCCTGCTCTACATTCGTTGCAAACACCGCCTTTGTCTCCTTTAGTTCCGGGCTCGCCTGGATACCCTGCCGCACCTGGATTTCCTTTATCTCCTTTTCTTCCGCGCGGTCCAACGTCTCCTGGCATGCCCGGGGTTCCTAATGTTGAATTACCAGGTGCACCTCTCAATCCTTCATAACCTCTTTCACCTTTTTGACCCTTCAATCCGGGCAATCCTGGTTCTCCACTAAGGCCCCGTTCACCCTAAAAAAAACAATAGTTACAAAAAAAAACACAATCACCCGCGCATCTGAAACAACTAATTTTAATAAAAGAAGCAGTATTTTAGGGCTGTTCGGAGAATAAAATAAAGACTATAAAGCACAAAATAACCACTAATAAATCTCAATGTAACCACATTTAGGAAATGGAGGTACCTACAGTTCTACACCATACTATTGTTGCACAAAATGTGACTGCAAAATAATAACCAGACAAGGTACTATTAAAGTGATACATGTCTCGCAAGAGCAAAAACTGAAGAATAAAGTACATCTAGAGTCTTGCTGGAATTTATGGAAGTGAAACATGGATACTGAACGAAAGAGATAGTATATACGTAATGAAACATTTGAAACGTGGTGTTTGAGGTGATTGAAAGGCAAAGGTCGGAGGCGATAACAAATAGGTAATCGAATTTTGGTGCAAATAGAGGATTTGATGCAAAACCCAAACTGTTTTTCTTGAGTAGGTACTTAGGAAATAACACACTTTGAAATTAACTGAATGCATGAGATATACGTATCATATAACTAGAGTAAACCTACCGGAATGGAAATTCCACTATCACCCTTTTGGCCTCTCTCGCCTGGGTATCCGTCTTGTCCATTGTACCCTTGTAATCCAGCAGGTCCGGGTTTCCCTTCAGGCCCCGTATTTCCTTTTTCGCCCTTCATTCCGGGTGGTCCTTCTCGACCTGGTGCACCGGGAGTGCCCTGTCCACCTGGCGGCCCGATGGGCCCGGGCAAGCCCGGTTCCCCGGGGTTCCCGTCCGTGCCTCGTGCACCCGGTGCGCCAGGATTACCTCGAGGTCCAACAGGGCCAGGAGGGCCTACAAGTGATCCTGTGCTGCCACCCGGCGGGCCGGGGACGCCGGTTAAACCTCTCAGACCTGGAGCTCCGTCTTTGCCCGGTGATCCCTTTTGACCGGGTCTGCCATCACGACCCCTTAGGCCTTCGTTGCCTCTATCACCTTTTAGTCCTCTTGGTCCACTTGCACCAAATTGACCAACTCGACCCTGTAATTGTGGTAAATAGCCTTTATTTAAAGAAAAACATGAAAAACAATGTTTATCACAGTTCAAGTCTTAATCTCTAACATTGTCGTAGATGCTTGAAAGTGAGTTACAAGTCCTATAACTTTTTCGGTGGAGACATTACCGAGACTACGGAGAGAAAATTAAATTAAAATAATTGTCATACTAATAAGATTTGCCATAATTATGGAATATAGCTACAATTCAAAGTAATATCGCATATAGCGTGAATGGAACGGTGTCTGATATCCTATAAACAACCTTTTGAAGAAGAGGTACGAGAAAATATGTTGTAACGTTTTGAATGAAAAGTCATAGTCAACAATTTCCTTTCTACGTTATGATTGGTGGAATTTCAATTAAGTCATAAGTGGCTTTCGTCATAAATTTCATAATTTTATTGACATTATTGGTTGAAGCTAGGCATTACTTTCTATTTTGAATTCGGGCTATCTTATCTATTGTCACATTCAGAAATTAAATAGTAATTTCATCATTTTACTTACTCGCTCACCAGTGTTTCCACGAATACCCTTTTCTCCTTTCGGTCCAGGTTGACCGGGTAATCCTGGTTCGCCTGTGTCACCGGTGTATCCCTTATCACCCTGTATGCCTGGTTCACCCTTAAATCCTTTGTCTCCTTTGTCACCCTGAGTTCCCAGTATTGCTCCCTTTTCCACTTCCACATGTAAAGGTTTTTCGGAACAAGCCTGACCCTTTTTACCCTGATCTCCTCTATCACCTTTGTCGCCTTTAAACGACACGCCTTTCGGGCCTTGAGCACCCTTTTCACCTGGTTTACCCGGTGAACCCTGCAAAGTTTAAATGTTTCATGTTCTAAACCGTGACGAGTGACGGGAAAAAACTTCCCCCAGCAGTGGAACATTACACAAAAATAGAGTCACGCTACGTATCTGCTGACGATAGAAGAGATGAAAAATAAATTGCTGTGATCTCTACCGGTTATAATTTTTTCAAGAGCTCTGATGCTGTAGCATCAGTCAACAGACACACCGATAGTTACACGAGTTACCCATCAAAGAAAAGTAATTTTCTATCAGCTGCACAACTTATTATAACATTTCAGGTTTAAACTATTATTGAAAGCCTCTTTTTAAGGTCTAAATAATGAAGAATGAAGGTTCAAGGTTACCGCGTATCCAGGTCGTCCTCGTAGGCCTGGCGGGCCAGGCTCCCCCGTGGGGCCTAAAGGCCCGACGGGACCCTGTTCTCCGGGACTACCAGGTTCTCCCTTGTCACCCTTAGGATATCTTCCGACTGCTGCTGACTCTCCTTTATCTCCTTTTGGTCCTGTTGAGCCCGGAAAACCGCGTGGTCCTGGATAACCTCTTTCGCCTTGAAGACCCGCCTCACCCTAATAAAGTATTATAGATTAGAATAAGATATAAAATATTAGATATGCAGTACCTATCACTTGTAGTTGAAAGTTGAAACAACGAATAATAGATAGATATATATCTTGATCATGAACACAACAAAAAAAAAACAATAATATTATTGATAACATATATATTTAGTATAAAAATATTAATAATATAACCTATATTGTAACTTACGTCTGTGCCATTGCAGCCATCTCTGCCTCGGTCACCGGGTCTGCCCGGTTCACCTTGTAGTCCAGGACGTCCTACAAAACCTTGGAATCCCTGTTGACCAGGTTTTCCTCTATCACCCTTTGGCCCTCGAGGACCTACTGAACCAATCTCTCCTTTTTGACCTTTTGGACCCTGTGGCCCTTCAGGTCCTTCGTGGCCAGGCAATCCTGTAGGTCCAGTAGGACCAAAAGGACCTTGTTTTCCCTGGAAACAATATCAGACAACAATTAGTAAGTAGGTAGGTGAGTAAAAACTAGGTGTTAATATAGTAAAATAATTGTAAATATTTAATTTTTGGTTGGTTGTCGGCTTCTAGCGGATTAGGATTAGGTTTCTGGGGAGCAATTTCTAATATAATGTAAATGGAAATATAAATGGTGTTACAGAAATGTAAATATATTTAATTGATAGATATTTTAAATCGTGGGAAAACTATAAATACTAGTGACAAACTTTCGTGAGCGAGTATTTTCAACCTGATTCCTGGATTTTGAACGCTGGACAGTAAATTACTCGTTCCTGGTAAAATAGTGGCCATTTTTATTAAGCAAATATATCTCGTTTCTGGTTGATGTTACAAAAGAGCTGACAGCTTCCTCGCTCAACGCACACGCGTTGCAGTTCAGCGTGGAAACGCTGCCAGCATTTTAGGCACCGTACCACAGGGCCAATTTTAGAATTAGTCTTTTAGTTTTCAAGATCTGTTGATTTTTCATAGTTTACAGCGTGTAAATCTAATCCGGGCGAATCTCTTTACGGACATCAGATAACTTTTGCTTAGAAGTTACCTATAATTTAAATTTTATCCATACAAAATAATTCGCCCCGCGATGTAATGCAACACTAAACACTCGTTGACAGTTAGTTTCAAAATCTTATATCGCGTATTGTCCTTATTACATTCAAAAGTTGTACAAAAATAGTTACTGTGTATAATAAGTATAATTAAAAACAACCTATTTTTTTTCCTCTCATAAATATGTAGGTACATTTATTGAAAACATGAAATTAACAATTAAAGCTATCGTAATATGAATACCTAAAAACAAAAATAAAAACAAATTATACTAAGTAAAAATAAAATAAGATAAATAATTACTGCTACAATAACTATAATGATTATCTATACTAGTAAATCCTGTCTGGTTAGATTCTTCGCCCGTATTAGATTTACACACAGTATAAGTGATATACCTACAATACCTACATAGAAGATTATGTATTTCTTTTTAATGAAAATATGTTTAAGAGTTACATTTCAAAATATAGGCATTCAATATCATCTGAATTATGTAGTAAGTAGAACAAACCTTGGCGCCTTTTTGAGCAAGACACAACGGTTGGCACGAGGCACGCGCCGTGCAGTTAGGATGCGGCGTAACGCGTTGCTTGGTGACAGGGTCGTAGTGGGCCCCGTAAGGCTCGCGAGCGGCCGGGGGCTGCGCGCTTGGCTGCTGCGACGGCGACGGCCCATAGTTGTACCCCTGATCCTGGTTCGAATAGCTGTTTTGATACGGCGGATAATTGTTTCTGAATGTGTCTGGGTATTGATCGTATGAGCTTCTAGACGTGTCTGGTCTCTGAGGGTATGTGTTCCTCGTCGGATAACCACCCGTGGGATAGTATGATGGTAAAGAATCTACATCGTTCCTCTGAGCGTACCACGCATCTTCTTGCTGTAAAATAATACATGTAATAGGTTAGAGAGTTTGTAATAATATTTCCATGAATAATTTAATATGTAAATCAATCACGCGGACAAAGTGACCCAATATAAAATGAATCCTACAAAGCATGGCCCGACATGGAGGTTCTTAAATTATATCACTTAATTTTTAACAAAAATCGTAATAACACCATTCAGGCTTTCCAAATTATGCGTACCGACCATTCGTCTTAGTTTCGTTCTGCGTAATAGAATTCGTCGAAAGAGAAATATGCGGGATCAGTTTCTGCTTATATACAATTATGACAACTCTGGGTATGCGGTTTAAAATTATGACAAAACAAATTATGCGTAAACAAGGGGAACCAAATAATTTATTAAAATTTTTAGTCCTTCTTAGCGAACCCGACAGATGTAAAATCTCTTGTCTTAAATAACTATGAATGATGGAATCGTATTGGTAAAATAAAAAAATAAAAATAATTATTTTGTTCAGAGGAAACACAACTTTTGTTTTTATCATTCCGTATGACCCCTAAACACCGCGATAGGCCAGTATTTATGGCCCATGCTCTGCACTCACTTACGTTTTGCATGCTAAATATGCAACATGATATTTCGCTGCGTAAGCTTTCTTTTGTAAACGAACACTATAGTTTCCGTATAGATACCGACAGTATATGTTGGTAGTGATTACTGATTAAGCAAAAAGTAGGTATTCAATGGTATGAAACCTTATTAAGTATTGTATAAAAATTAAGAGGTTGTTGCCTTGTGCGGTGACTACCTATAACACCGGCACGGTACTACTAACAATTTAACTTGACGTCATTGAATCCTCAAGACGATTCTAACGAAGCCTAATTCGATGAGGCTGCGTTGTACCTACTTTTGGGTGCACTGTACACTCATATATAGTCTTCAAGACGTTGGCTAGGTGACACCATCGTAAATGGATTATCAGTATGTTCTCAATTTCAATTCAACGTACATATAATTATGCATAGAAATAATTATATCCGAATTGAACCCCAGACTAAATGGTACACCCAGTACGGCTACCTAATTTCCTTTTCAGTTTATCGTAAGATTTTCTATTTATGTCAGAAACGGTAAATACGTTCCCTAAGGGGTCAGTACACACCGAGACGCGATGTGACGCGACGCGACTATACTGAAAGGGGCCAGTCTCTTCGCACTGCGCCGCGCACTGATGCAAGACGTATCGCAATGTCGCGAGGCGTACCGTAAAATTGTTAGCTGTACCGTTACCATGAGTTGTGACATAGAAGTTTTCGATAACTAGTATCGAGTTTACTATCTGTGAATCTCGCTTGTACTATTTTAGTGCGAACGAGATGCACAGATAGTAAACTCGATACTAGTTATCGAAAACCTCAAAGTCACAACTTATGGTAAGGGTACAGCGCGACGCCTCGCTGCGCAGCGAGACACCACTCGATGCAGCGGAACGCGTCTACTTGTCGCGTGCGCCCACTCCGCTGCATCACGCGGCTTCGCGAAGCGCAGCATCGCTCTTGCACGCCGCGCGTACCGCCGGCGATGCACCTCTGCGTAATTGCTGCGTGATAGTCATTGTTGCGCAAAGTTTCCCTCCACTCCCGTTCAAAAAGACAAACTGAATTTAGGGGTTATGTCAGTCCGTAAACTATGTTTTTTCATATCAGTACATGTGATATTTGGGTCGCGATCATCGGATCTGGTTTCGACCAGTTTTTCTAAATCAGTAACTGTTCAAACAACGTTAATTATCTTTTCCTATTTTTCGAATAAAAATTTAATCTTAAAACACCAAATCATGGCCACCCTTTCGACATACGTACAGTCGCCCTCAGATATTCCGGAGCTGTGAAGGTGGTCACAAATATCTGAACATGCACTTTATTGACTTTACAATAGAGGCGTTGTTACGATATTTGTGACCACCTCCACAGCTCCGATATATTGTATGGCGACTGTAGCTATGAATTCTGTTTTATGCCTTGCTCTCTCGCTCCACGACCCCTAAATCATCCTGTATAAGACTCCCTGAACGAATGTCCGAAATTTGTGACACTAATCTGTCTCGCGTGACACCTACCTACACAGACAAGTAAAATGTATGTGTATTTTTTTGCACACATTTAGGCTTGCCTAAACCTCTAAATAAGTAAACAAGACGTGGCATCGGCCAAAAAAATTTTTTTGACCGATTAATTATACGATTTAGAGCCCCAACTAATGAAATAAATATTTAACTTTATTTAAAGAGGTAGAGGTAATCAGTACTCGAATTTAATTTTATTGTTAGGTACATTTTAGGTACTATTCGAAATGAACCATAGCGCTTTGCATGGAGATGTTATAAATATTTTATCTTATACGTGGCTTATTTAATATAAACTAGTAATCGTATTTTTAGAACTCATATAAATATGTTACTTAATAAAGGTGTGTTTGCTTGCTCTTATTCCCGTTCATATTTAGTTGACAAGTTCCAGATAGATCAGATCACAGAGAACTACCTATAGAGTCGCAATGTTGTTCATTTTGTTCGCGATACAAGCTGCCAACACAAGAGGTGAAACGTGAGGGGCGGGAGGGCGTTAACGTCGCTACGATTGGTTGTCTCAAGGACGACGCGCGGCCGCTTGAGCGTGTAGTGTTGGGACATGTTTTTTACCGGAAGCCTAACCGGTAGTCATTTATGTTTGGTACACAAAAGTAACTATAAATATAAATCAGTAGGTATAGTAATACTTACTTCAAAAGTATAGGTTAAAATACTAAGGGTGTAATAATCTAAAAATTAAATGTGTATGACAGTAATAAGAGCTCCAGAAAAGAGTAATTATAATATTATGTACGAGAGTGGTTTGTTTGTTCATAAACCACTCTCGTACATATCATAATGAGGGTTGGAATAACTTCTATAATTAACAGCCTATTTAAAAAAAATGTCTTTTTGAATTAATTAATTAGTTATTAATTAAATTGTTATTGTATGTAAATAGTGCATTACTGCAAATACTAGTCATCCTGGATGAGTATCAGTTAGGCGACTGAAGGTGAGGAACGAGGCCAGAATATCACTGGCTGTCTAAATAGTCCCTAATTCAAAAATAGGACAAATTGTATGAATGGAATCTTGCAAATATATTAAAGTTAATACGTAATTTGTATTTTTATAAAAATACAAGGGTTTCAAATAAAATACATATTTAATCACTAGAGATACATTATTCGTATGTTGTTTGTGTAGGTAGACCATAGCTGTGCCCCCTAAGGATTCTCTGTAGACCACCTCGGCCACCATGGACTCCCGTGTTCTTCGGGCGCTGGCCGCTTGTCCCGCCATGCTACGTTAAGTTAAACTATATTCTCAGAAAGGCGCTTGTCAGCGCGAACATCCCCGCCACTCTGGTACACCAGATTGTGCGGGGTCAGATGTCGTTAATACCCGTTGTTGGAGAATAGGTCGCGCACTGGTGTGCTATTCTATGACACTAGACCCAAGGACTCACCAAGTGGATTCTAAAAAGCCCCCATAACATACCTCTATCTCAAACCAGCTATGAGTGCCCTGGGACTTCTTCGAAGTTCATCATCAGGCCCATTCTATGACACTGGACACAAGTACTTACGAAGTGGATTCTAAAAAGCCCCCATAACATACCTCTATCTCAAACCAGCTATGAGTGCCCTGGGACTTCTTCGAAGTTCATCATCAGGCCCATTCTATGACACTGGACACAAGTACTTACGAAGTGGATTCTAAAAAGCCCCATAACATACCTCTATCTCAAACCAGCTATGAGTGCCCTGGGACTTCTTCGAAGTTCATCATCAGGCCCATTCTATGACACTGGACACAAGTACTTACGAAGTGGATTCTAAAAGCCCCCATAACATACCTCTATCTCAAACCAGCTATGAGTGCCCTGGGACTTCTTCGAAGTTCATCATCAGGCCCATTCTATGACACTGGACACAAGTACTTACGAAGTGGATTCTAAAAAGCCCCCATAACATACCTCTATCTCAAACCAGCTATGAGTGCCCTGGGACTTCTTCGAAGTTCATCATCAGGCCCATTCTATGACACTGGACACAAGTACTAACGAAGTGGATTCTAAAAGCCCCATAACATACCTCTATCTCAAACCAGCTATGAGTGCCCTGGGACTTCTTCGAAGTTCATCATCAGGCCCATTCTATGACACTGGACACAAGTACTTTCGAAGTGGATTCCAAAAAGCCCCCATAACATACCTCTATCTCAAACCAGCTATGAGTGCCCTGGGACTTCTTCGAAGTTCATCATCAGGCTCATTCTATGACACTGGACCCAAGGACTCACCAAGTGGATTCTAAAAAGCCCCCATAATATACCCTTATCTCAAACCAGCTATGAGTGCCCTGGGACTTCTTCGAAGTTCAGCATCAGGCTCATTCTATGACACTGGACCTAAGGACTCACCAAGTGGATTCTAAAAAGCCCCCATAACATACCTCTATCTCAAACCAGCTATGAGTGCCCTGGGACTTCTTCGAAGTTCAGCATCAGGCTCATTCTATGACACTGGACCTAAGGACTCACCAAGTGGGTTCTAAAAGCCCCATAACATACCTCTATCTCAAACCAGCTATGAGTGCCCTGGGACTTCTTCGAAGTTCATCATCAGGCTCATTCTATGACACTGGACCCAAGGACTCACCAAGTGGATTCTAAAAAGCCCCCATAACATACCTCTATCTCAATCCAGCTATGAATGCCCTGGGACTTCTTCGAAGTTCATCATCAGGCCCATTCTATGACTCTGGACCCCAAGGACTCACCAACCCCCTCTAGTCCACTACATAACTCTACATAAAACTAAGTATGCTTACATACCATATATTCTACTACTATTAGTTAGTATTAAATATAATATACTATATAAACTACTGAAATATAAATATATTATACTCGTATATATATATATATATATATATATATATATATATATATATATATATATATATATATTTAGTGCGTATCCCTGATTTCTATTATATTTTGTAAATTCGGTACACCTTCGGTAATCCTAAGCACACGATTACGGTTAATACGGTAACGACATCAGCACATCACTAGAGCTACACGTGGCTTCGTAAGACAGGAATAGCACACTGTATTTACAATATGATGAAAAGAGACGAACAACTATCTACTTCTGTAAGCGACCAGTATAAATGAACTCCGCTAGGAACAAATAATTTTTCAATAATATAATCATTTTGACGTATCTGTGGAATGTTATACCATCTTTCTTGTAATTTGATGTCTTAGAATTTTTACCACACCATCTTACAGTACAATGACACATGATGTCAACGTTTTTATTATAATTATCTATTTTTTAGTGTAGTAACAATGTGCACTGCGCGCAGGTCAGATACTTGGACGCAACTGAACGGCACTGCGCGCGACCGGGAATTATATAAGCCTTGTATGCCATACGGACTGACGATCGTCAGTGCCCTGCAATACTTGTCTATAGGTTTACTGGTCTGTGGATCAGATAGATCGACAGGTTAGGTAGGTATATGCGACTGTAATTCTTAGTAATAGTAATTCTCACTAAGTGACATTCACCTCTATGTATAATAATTATTACAATCAAAAACACAACACAAGCCTTCTTGAGCTAAGAATGCCCAGTAAATAAATAAATAAATAATAAATAATTATATCGGGACAATCTGACACAAATCGACCTAGTCCTACGGTAAGCTCAGTAAGGCTTGTATTGTAGGTATTAACGACGATATATATTATGTATATAATAGATAGATACATATAAATACTTAAATGCATAGAAAACACCCATGATTTAGGAACAAATATCTGTGCTCATCACACAAATAAATGCCCTGACTGGGAATCGTACCCAGGACCATCGGCTTCATAGGCAGGGTAACTACCCACTAGCCAGTAATATTTATTCATTATAATTAATCAATCAGGCATATTTTATTCATTAATTTAATAAAAAACTATGTCATGGGTGGGTATCTTACAAAATTACCTAATCAAATTTAGGTAAGCGATAGTCTATATATGTCATAATATGTTACAGTATTCCTAAAATGCATTTTAGATAATTTAGTTTGATAACCGATCAAACAGACGAGACAGGTAGATTTTAAAGTCACTTTTTCTTAATATTTGTACGTAATCCGTGCAATATACATATAAAATATGTTCACCGAGAACGTATGGCGATGGTGGTTATCAGTCGGCAGCGCTAGGCACCCAGCCCGCGCCCGCGCAAGTGTAATCAGTTTCTGGAGATATTTATATATTTGACCTCCACTTCACATCGTATACCTAATTACATAAAAATAACGGATGTCACCATCAGATAATTACTCTATAAACAACGAAACGCATGGTAGCAAGTAATTATCATATATCTACAAGGTTGTAATTAATCTACAATGCCTACTATCCGCAAAATGGCAAAATTAAATTTGTTATAGCTCTTTTTGTCTTACTAGTTATGTAGGTATAGACCGTAGTCCATGCCCTAAGAACACAGCCGTAATATTCTCGACTTAATATATGTACAATCTTTAAAAAAGCTCTTTACACCTATTGTGACATGACTAGAGCCTCTAGTCATGTTTCCATTAAACAAAAATACATGTTTAAAAAAAACATTATGTTAAAAATATTGAAAAATATGAATCTTAGTAGTTATTTTAAATTGTATATACCTATGGTTAATTGGTTTGGAATGCCTATTGCAAAGCAAGAAAATAGTACCAGTGAATTTAGATCAATAAGTATGTTTTATTTAATTACATGACGTAGGTACTACATAATAAGTATGTTTAAAAAAACATATTATATTTTTAAGCACCTATTTAGCGTTTGTAGGTATTTATTTTACACGCGCTTTGTCAAACTGGAAATGGAATGTAAGTTTGCGCAATACCGGCGCATTACATCCGAGTATTGATAAACTTTGTCGGTCGGGGGTTTGATCTATTTAATTAATGAATCTTATTTATAAGATCAAGTGTGGCCCAAATTTACTTTTTTATAAGAACATGTTAATAATAAAAAAAATGAAAGACGCACATTGTATGAGAATCGAATTCACTGTAGTGTCCGAGGTTTGACTTTGACCAAATGTTCGCATTCGGCAGAAATTGCAAAAGGAGGAGTACAGCCGCCCGGCGGCCGCCGCGGCTGCGTCCCGGGCCCGCCGCATTCCCGCTACTTTTTATGCGATTTTAATCACTTTCACCAAATTCTAATAATATTAAAAAAAAAAGCTTACCGTATTGACTCCAATTAGGGGCAGCGCGGCCACCAAACTGCAAAATAAAATAACCATTTACCTACTTAACAAATATATTATTTATTTGTAATTCATGCTTTAAATTTTTAAACTCTATTTTTTTTTTTTCAATAAATAAATGTAATAGCTTGTTAAAGTAAAATTTTGTGATCGAAAAAAAAAAACATTTTAGTAACTAGAATTTCGTATTATCAAATTAAGTTTATAAATACGCTCACCATAGCAAGTGGACCGCCATGTCCCGGAGCGCGCAGCGCCTGAGTCCCGTGCGCGCGCGCAGTTAGTGCCGGGACGGGATACTAAGGAGCGGAGTGCTCAGGCGGCAGCGGCCGGCGCGCGGGTTGCGCCCCGGAGCCCCGCCCCGTCGCGCCGGGCCCGCGCCCGCGGCTGTCCGCAGCGCCCTGGTCCAGTAGTGCGGCGCAGCCATGTCGGGCCCGGCGCGTGCGCGCCCCTTCCTGCTACTGCTCGCGCCCTACGTACTCCTGATCATCACCTGCATCCCTTTCTCCGCAGTAAGTACCCTTATCCTCACGTGTGATAGGAAGTATGTGTTGGGCTAGTTTTCTGACTTTAGATAGGTGGTTTCGACATAACCTCTACCGGCTAAAAAGACATCAACGCGCGAATAGCGCTGAACTTAGTTAAGTTCCGGTACGTCATAACATTAACGTATTGGCAATGTATGAATGAAGAAATCATTCACTGAAACTAAAATTATAGCAAATATATCTTCATGTAGTATTACAGTAGGTAGTCATATTATTTTCAGTAATATTTTTATTTCTGTGACACAGACATGCACTGGTTTAATTTTTCTGTCATTCGTGTCGTTACTCGTTATCAAGTCTACAAATACCTATTAACATTAGGGTATAGGTACTGTATCTGTGTAAGCACTATATGATTGCAATAACGTCACTTTAACATACTTATACAGTGTGTATTTTTCATACGGGCGTATATTTTAGTGGCGATTAGTATTCGACCTCAAGAACCTATTTACATTCATTTTGTTACATAAATGAGGTTATTTTTATTTCATACATAAAAATTAAGCACGCAATGTATTGCATCCGTAGTAATTAACGTACCGATGCGTCATGTCATGTCAGTATTACTTGTCATGTCAAAATAAGTTGGACTGCGTACATTGCTGCCCGGTCAGACTTAAAAAAATGGGTAATACTATTTTATGACACTATTTAACAAAATTATTAACATAATACGAGTCGTATTACTGGATACTATATGTGGGCAACTTATACGCCCGTATGAAAAATACATACTGTACAGCAAATTGTACCCGACTAATATCACCGAAGAAAATGTACAGTAAGGACACCAAGGACTCACCATTTAAATGGATTCGCAGTTGTAACGGGCCAAGTGTGATGGATAGATAAAAAGTGTGCTTGATAGACCTTTAGGAATAGGTCTTGTTTTGATATAAATTACATGTAATTTTGTATACATTTTTGTTCCGTTATATTCTTGCGTGTTCCCAATCTATAAATAAATATTTTATTATTATTTTCTTATCCAGACATTAGATATAGATAAATAAAATGATTCGCAGCGATGTACTCGTTTATATCTATCGTCGGGAACCTGCGGAACTACTTTTATCCTGCCGTTAGCTCCTTAGCTAACCGCTACCTTTGACGAACAACTTTTTATAAAACTTGTGTTTTCTCGTCCTTGAACTGTTTTCACGATCCTTATAAATTTTACGCCGAGTTTTAAAAAGTTAAAATGACAGTGAGTCAAATGTTTGTGTGATTGTAAAAAGCGCCCATAGGCTACGGTAACTGCTTACCATCATTCGGGCCGTATGCTTGTTTGCCACCGTCGTTGAATTAAAAAAAATGTTGTTCACGATTACACCTGAAAGAACCCCCTCTGTCCGCTTCTGCATCCTTCTATTGAGAAGGACCGGATTAGGCATATTGAGCTAATGAAATCTACGCACTTTTATTAGCTGGACGAAAAGAGCACTTTAAGAGATCAGAACTTTTTTATATTGCGAGTAATTCACGCTGGAAAGTACCTGATATTTGTTTGTGCACATTATTACATTGAAAACGTGTATAATGGTCTTCAGACAAGTCATTTAGAACCTTAACACGTTGGGAGGCAGTAAATGACGTCATCTGTCATCTTAGACCGTAGGAAACAAAAACATACGCGACGCCTATAGGCGTACTGTCCGCCAAAGTGTTAAATATAACCTTAACCCATTATAATGACATTATTGAACAAATTTATGCATATTTCATTACTTGTGACCTTAGATGTACTTACAGCTTTTCTAATTAGAATATTTATAAATTATGATATGATATGACACCATACATATGTGGTTAACCATAAGGAATTACATGTTAATATCATGCCTAATTACTAGTATCGAAAAAATGTGAAAAAAGCAAGAAAGTTGTTGCATAGTGATCAAGGTCAGCATCATATACTTAGCAGTCAAAGTGATCAAACCAAATATATCGTATAACACACACATAAAACCTGTACATATTTATTTCGCTAGTTTGGTCTCTACATTTTTTTGACGCTGACTGTACAACTCGCGCCTTTGGCGTCATGTGAATGCACCGACTGAAAGCGCAAGGGATACATACATATCTTCGAGGGGCTCTGCGTATTCTGAAGTGTTAGTCCTCAAACTGCCCTTCAATCCAATGCTTTATGGCATCGACAACCATAAAATATCCGAAAGTCTTCGGAACAAAGAAAACCGCCACGGTTTGACATACGCAGTATGGGAAGCGACAAGATGTCACATTGAGTAGGGCAGACAAATGGTAATTTTTTTTTCTTTAAATAATTATTTTTGGTGTAAAAAAATATATTGAACATAATAACTAGCTTCACCTAATGTCATTCTTTGTTTTCTTGCTCCACGACCCCGAAATCTCTCCGTATAGTTATATAAATAAATATAAATATTTTGAGACAAATTTTGCATAAATCGGCTTAGCCATGATCCCTAAGCGAAGATAATAAATAAAACGTGTAAATATTTAAATACACAGCTCGATAACGCCCATGACCTAGGAAAAAACATTCGTAATAAAGACAGAAATGCATTTAAGCGAATTCAACCCGGTACCTCTTGCTTCGTAAACAGAGTCACTACCGATTTCCAAATCCGCCGGATATAATTATAGTGTAACAAACCAAAAAATTCTCAGCTTCCTAGCTCTTCTATTATATGACATATCTTTACTTAATTAAATATACCTAATTATTGAATATATTTTTCCCCGTGATTGACCAACTTATGACATTTTTTATTTGATGCAGGTATATTTGGGAGTGTTCGGAAAAAGTGTACCTACTTAATTAGCGTGCCTGCGTGAGTTGTGGAAAAGTTAAATTATGAGTTTCGTGATTAAAATTTTAAAATATTCAATTTCTATAAATACTTCGATTAGGTGACCGATTCATAAACTATAAGCAATATTAGAATGCAAAAAAAGGAACAAAATAGTTTCCATACAAATTGTATGCCTAATTATCGTCACAAAACTGACATAATTTGACTTTACTACAACTCTCTGATCGCTACTTGAATACACTTTTTATGAAAACTTCCATGTACCTAGTGACCTGCGCGCACATTTTTCTTAAATGTTTCTTTAGAGCATCGGAGTCAAAGGCAACCAGTTCTTATCAATTAGTTATCATATAAAAGTCGAAGTTGTCATCACTATTAGTATTTCATTGATACAGACTCATTAATACTTTAATGATAATATACATATCTACCTACACCAAGTAAGTTTATGTAATCTCATAAATGAAGGCTATCAAAAACTTGCCTCTGTTCCTAAATACTAACATATACATTTTTGCGCAAATATCTGCAATTTATTAATGAATAATGACCAAGCCGGAATTATATATCAAGATCATGCGCAATTAAACATTATTTTTAAATTAAAGAGTTCTGAACTATAATAATTTATCGGCTACAAAAATAGGTCGCAGAAAAGGCGAGTGAGCTATATACGGTTGGCAATGGCATTATTTAGATACTTCCATTTGTGCCTTGTGCATCGATTTCCTGTCAATTCAGTCCACAAATTAGTGAGATGAGGTGCTTCTAGCGTTCTATATGGAACAATATCCAATTCGGTTCAGAAATTTAGTCATGAAAATGCGAGAGACACACTGTACAGAGAGATTATTCAAAATAACTAATACTTAGATTTAGGTACTTCATATACAAAGCTTTCTTTGATCATTAGCCGCAGATAACCCCAGAGTACCCTGTTTTTAAACAGTGCTACATGTAAAGTTCGTTGCTCAATACACACTTTTTTAAGAAGTAATTCGTTGATATCATGTGTTACGGTAACCTTTGCACTATTATCATATATCTTTTTATTTGGTGTAAACTCATCTACTGGCAACAACATGTCCTTATCATTCCATGGCCGCGTGACCTAAAAAAGATTTTATTAAAATAAGTATGATCTAAATACTGTTGTTAATAATTTGGCAGAAAATAATCTAAGCATTATCAATGAAATTAGAAAGGTCACTGCGTAAAACTTCGGACGACATATAAATAACCTACGGCCTCAAGTGAGCTCAATTCAGCCAGTTTTTAGCCCAATCTAATAAATTATAGGCACGTCATGAACCGATAGTAATTTCGAAAAATATTAAAATAAGAATATGAGTCACGAATTTTGTTGTAAATACAAGCAACTGTAGTACTACTGACTAAGTCGATGATAATTGTGGTATCAGATAATTTATTTAGGGAACAATAGGTACCATCTAATTGCCACTGAACTCTATATGGTGAAATAAATGTAATATTAACAATCCCTTTTGTAATATTACTTATTATCGAACTAAAATATAGAAGAATGTTAACTGACTTGCATCAATCCGAAAATGACTTGCATATCTAGAACAGATAAATCGAATATATTATATATGCAAAACGTAAAATAAAATAGAGAATTTCCTCCTTTTATCAGTTCGATTTAGAGAAATAATCGTTAGTTTTACAAGGCAGCAAAGTTATTGTTTACCTTCTCGTGTTAACTTTTCATCTCACTACCGCGAGAAAAATAGTAACTCTCAAACATTACCTACACTTTGAACTCAACTTATTGGTATCAATAATTTATCATTTAAAACTTCATCTGACCAGCTAATATCAAAAATACTCAAGATTTTGCATTAAATTACTTTGTACACCCGTATTATATTTTTTTATGAGATGATATTGCGTAAAGGTAACTAAAAATACATATATATGTAATATATGTATGTAAGAAGCGCCGAATTTGTTAGTTTCATATAAAACTTTAATTCATAAAAACGGATAAGGCTGCGATAAAACATGTCAAAGGCCAAAATGATACTTCGCTATTATGTACGTATACGTAGAACAGGAGTATCTAATCTATATTACAGTAAAATACGGACTTCCTCTATTCAGAATATTTTTTACAAATTAGACGTTAGCAAGTTAGCATATTTTTAAGTTTGAGACAGTCGAAACGACTTAGCTGGCGACTGAAAGAAAATTTACAACAGAAAACGTGGAAAGCAGTGTTAACGTAAGTTAGTTATAGTAATTCAATGCATAACAAAAATTAAACTCTGCCAAAAGTGGCGGTATCCTCACATTTAGCATTTAAAGTAGTGTTAATAGCCTTGACAAGAAAAGGGTTCAAAGTTGATACCTTGGTTACTCACTGCCTCTATCATTAAGTGTATCGCACAGCGCACACATTCGCCTACAATTCTTTGAAAACATAAAACACAAAAAGTAAAGTCCGACACAGAACTCTTTATTATTATTTATTATGTTTCCAAAATTTCGTTACGATTAGGCAAGTTTTGGAGAAGGAAAGAGAAGAGATCGAGTTTTGTGATTTTACTCAGAAATTTACATCGTAGCTGCAGTTACCCTTATTGCTTGATTTTTAGTGCTTCGATCTTTTAAGAATCTCAAATCTGAAATAGGGTTCCGTTACGTCCGTTACCGTTTCCCCATAATTTTTTTCAACTAATATTGTTTTCGGTTATCGTGATGCTTATTCATGAAATAGAAGAAATAAAAAGGGATTATCGCGTATACTAAATTTAAATTTCATATCAACGTTTCAAACCCTTTAGCAGCTTTCGTGGTCAGTGGGCAGCCTTTTCTTACTTTAATTAATCTTCTATTGCTATTAGATTATATGGAGGCTATGTAAGCGCAAAAAAGTTCCATTTATAAAGTAGGTATATTCTTCTCGTTGACAACGTGATACTGATAGTGATAATGTACACATGCTCTGCCACGTGATGAGGGCTTGCAAAATTTTAAGTTAGAAGCTAGTTCATTAGAGATATAATATTAGATAGGTCCATGTTATCTAACAATTACATGGATCAAAAACATGTTTTCAGACCATAGCAACTATTAAAAGTACGTATTTAAGAATTGATTATAGACATAGCCAAACTAATTACGAAAATGTATTTAAGTGAAATTACTTGTCCTACTGTTATACCTCGTGTCTCCCAACATTTGGGCTTTAAATGTATGGACATATTTTGAAAATAAAACTCAGCTACTTTTAGTCTACAACTTTAGAAAATTACTGGATTTGTAAAAAAAAATACAGCTCAAAACTTATTCGAACATGCAATGTATTGCAAAATCATCCGTTTTTGAATTGTGATAGACGAAGTCATTTGGTTCATTGGATCTCGTACATTGAAATTAAATAACCTTTCGACTAGTTGTAGACTAAAAGTAGCTCGCCTCGGTATATTTAGATATAGGTACCTAATGCAACAATATTTTTCTGATAATATTATAACATCATTATTTACAATATTTTTATGTTATATTTCAAATAGAGCCCTGTTAATATTAACACGATACTAAAAATAGTAAAATCATATAGGAATCTTAACTATCAATACATGTATAGGTATAAAACTCTTTTTTGGTCGATATACTTATTACCTTGCTGCAGTTGTTGACATTTTAGATTTTATGTGTAAGTCAGATTTTATAAATTAGTTGGAATTAAACATTAGGTACCTTTTGATTCCGTTAACCTGACCACTTAGCCTAATGTTTTTATTGACTGTAACCATAGCTGTCACGTTCTAACAAGGAAGTGGGAAAATGATTAATGTTGCAATATATACGATAAAATGTCAACGGTATCCTATCCGTTCAAGTCCCGCGCGTCAATCCAACTTCTTACAGCACTCCGTGGAACCAAATCTGTAAGGATTTGAACCACAAATTTTATATTTCAGTCACAAATAGGTCAAAATCAGCTTCCACTGACAAAGCTTTGTATTGAGGTCGCGACACAGCAGTACATCCTATTATCGACCGACAGGAAGCCTGCTATCAACTTGTCGTTAGGTATTTCATTTAACACAATTTTTGCAATTAATTATTGCCGAAATTATTTTAACTCCCACGATTTTTATCAAAGAGAGATAATATAGGTACCTATGTCAACTTAGCGAGGCTTCATAATATCATTAATATCTCGTCTTTCATTGCTATAGAAAATTAATCTAATATGTTAACAGTAGGTAATAAAAATTAAGCAATTCAGCCTGCTAGCCTAGGTTTTTATCATTTGTCACAGTATCTGTCACGCTTCAACTAGTATGACAGTGCGTAAGTGACGGATAGCGCGATAAACAATAAATGGCAACCATGCTGTCCGTTTTGGACACGTTGGTGTTAAAATAAGGTGTATTAACATTGTTATTCTACCGATGCTACAAATATGCCGCAAATGAACTTACGTATGTTATAGGAATTAATGTTAGGCATATCTTATGCAATCGTAACAAATGAATGCGACAAAGACAGGTATTAAAATAACATAGGTCTCCTTAGTTTTTATAAGGCGTATAAAACATGTTATTTTATTTGTAAAAATTGTTTGAAATAACAATGAAGGCATGCACCTATCTGTTTTATTATCAACAACGAGCGCAGTTGCTTACATTACATAAATATACCATTTTGTTGTGACGTGCAGGGAGACCGCCGGTTGCTCCGGGGTGACTCGCCTTGTCAATGCACGCCACTACTCATCGACTAATGCTCTATTATCACTGTGACGTACACAGAACATTGAACTCAAGAGGAAGTAAACGAAGTTCCTGAAATTTTACATTGCACCGATATCGTGCTGACAAACGTATATGACGCACCGTCGGCCATACTGTTATTTTCTGATGTTGGTACTTGCGTTGCATTGCGTAGTACTAAGCAGGCTGAGCAGATAAATTTGATAATGCAATACATATTTATAGTGCAAAAGGTTTTGACTACGTATTTCTAAACATTAAACATATATGTAGTATATAACAATTCTGGTACTAAGAAATCATCACTATTCACGCACATTCAAATCCAGTTATGAAGAGAATATAAAAATAGTGTTGTACCGATTCCTTACAGTCTTTCGTACGGAATAGTTAGTCTATTAATTAAGACTTCATTTTGCGACAATATTAACATGCTCAGCAAATTATGATAGCAAACTGAAGGACCATCTATACTTATTAAAGTACAGCACATTATACCTATAAAGGCGTGTTACGGAATGCTCGCTTCAGTGCAGGTGCAGTACACTCGCGGCCTGGGTTGGTTACGCGGTGCGCCGCCGATTTTACGGCGCGAGCATTGCACTGAAAGTTATTGCTTACTTCCAGTAAAGTGAAATAGGTCAATAGTTTCAGCACGCAGTAACAAAAGCTAGTCGGACGTGCGTCCATATTCCTGTTCTAAATTTGGCCTGAGCCGCTGACAGAAATGATGCACTAGATATCTAAACTACAAGCCGTGATTACCTTGATTTAAAAAAATAAAACAACTTGACTCTTGCAGCTTTTTTAGTCATTGCTGGCACCGGTAGTAAAGTAGTTTTATTTCACAAATAATTATCGAGACATCCGAACAATTAAAGAATTAGTAAATTAAATTTGGCGAAATATGTATATACATATCTTTTTCAGGGCCTGTAATAAATATTACAGGACACCCTTACTCAAATTGACTGAGCCCCACGGTAACCTCAAGGATGCTTGTTTTGTGGGTATTCAGCCAACGATATTAAATATAATATACATAGAAAACACCCATGACTCAGGATCAAATAAATATCTGTGCTCATCGCAGAAATAAATGCCCTTACTGGGATTAGAAACCCATGACCGACGCCTTAATAGGCAGGGTCACTATCCACTAGGCCAGACCTGCCGTCAACTGTCGTATTGATTATTAAACAACTTATAGGTCAGTGTGCAATGTATATAGGTATTTATTCATGTAAGTTAGTCAGGAAATTGATCGTACCAAAGAGTTTCTCAGAAGTAAGTTAAGTACAGACTTGATAAGCTTGCATGCATATAATAAAATATCGCTCATGGTACAGAGTTCTAATAAAGGGTGAACACTATTAAATTGTCGCAGGTCGAACATGCTACAGACGACAAAATAAAAATCCAAAGTGCTCAAAATTCTTTATATGACTAATTTTATACAGCGTAAAATCATTTAAAAAAATATTAGGGCTATTTCATCGAACGACGAGAAAATTTCCGGACATTACTTTTGACGTGATTCATTGAATTTCGCACGGAATCATCGCTTAACAATTTTGTGCATTTAATCCATTTTAGTTGAAAATCTGGTAATGAAGTGGCAGGTTGGCAAGTTTTTCGCAGTTTAGTTTTTATATTAGCCCAATATTTTTCGATGGGGCGAAGTTCGGGACAGTTAGGTGGGTTACTCTCCTTAGGCACTACCTCGACTGAATTCGCCTTATACCATTCCAAAGTTCGAGACGAATAATGGCAACTTGCTAAATCTGGCCAAAACAATGTTGAGGAAGTGTGTTTCTTTATGAATGGTAACAGTTTCTTTTTCAAGCATTCTGATATATAAATATCGGTGTTAATTGTCCCGGTAGTGATAAATGGTGAGCTCCTCATGCCGCACTGGCATATAGCTTGCCAAACAAGGTATTTTTGCAAATTTTTCTACCGGGATCACCTTTTCCGATTCGTCAAGATTCGAGATGTCACGAGAGGAATAGTACTGGTTACCTGGTAAAGACTTGAAATCTGCCTTGACGTAGGTTTCATCGTCAATAATTAGGCAACATTTTTCTCAATCAACAAGGTATACAATAACCTAGAACGTCTAACCGCACGATTATATTGATCCACAGTTCTCTTGGGAGCCTTTTGCTTCTTATATGTTGTAATGCCGCATTCTTTTTAATTTTTTGGACATTTGCTTGACTAGTGCCTACTTTTTCGCCACATCCCGGGAAGAGATACTCGGATTCTTATCAAATAGCTTGCACACCTTTGATTGTAACTTAACATTAGATTTTCTGGTGGGTTGACCTTCACGCCGCTTCCTATCTATAGTTTCACCTTGTTTAATTTTTTTTAGGGTTCGTTGAACCGTCCTCCGAGTTGTTTGACAAGATTTTGCCAGATCTAAAGTTGATAAATGAGGATTTTTACTGAATTCTTGCAAAATTAATTCGCGAACATTTTTTTCGTGTAACGCCATTTTCATAAATAAAAAACAAATGAACATTTTATGGTTGTCTAATATATTACGAGCCTTCTAAATTTAAAATTTTAAAAGAATATTCAAAAAAGGTTCGATGCAACACGCTAGCAAAGTAAAAATGTAGGCGACAATTTAATAGTGTTCACCCTTTATATATATTATTAAATACTTAAGTAACTTTCAGTTAAAATAGTATTTTTACTTATTAATTATATTATTATTTGATTGTGTGTAAGTGTTTTGTTTAAAACAAGAGGTTTTATAATAATTCCACGAAACGCCACATTCATCTTGGGAGACAAATTTTATGTACAGTCAGTAGCAGAAGTAGCTATAATGTCGTTATTGTTAAAGGATCAAGAAATCATTGTGAGCACCTGGACTGCTAATCAAATTCTGCTGTTGATTGTGCGCCACTTTATTTTGTTGATTTTTGAAGGTTGTTTTTAAATTATTGAAAATATAATCGAAAACTTACAATTGGCCACGACTCCGTGAACAGATTGCGTTGAAACAGCGTCTTGTCGGTATGCTATCACAACACAACAACATTGCATAGTTTTGAACTCTCCTACCCAAATTAATATGATAGTTGCACCACCACCGGTAGGTGGATAACCAATCGAAACGTGTTGTAAGGATATTACTTACATGTGTTACAATACTAATACCTACTTAAATTCAATTTACTTCTATATCGTCCGCGGTGCTAGAATTGACAAATTTATTGGTAACGATAATAGGTGCAGTATAGGTGTAGGGGTACTCTAGTGGCTATAGTGTAAGTTTCTTTTGACGTAAAAAAACGTCTCGAACGCGTTATTGATACTTAATGTTATTTATATAGGAAACTTAAACGCGATGGTGACATTTTGTTACGTTAAAAACTTACACTCACGCCTCTGAAGAGACATACTCAGCAGAAAAATTAAAAGCGTTTGGTAAGTTTTAAAAATATAAAACCCATTAAGAAAACTTTGAATAAGTTTCGTTGTTCGTTTAAAAAACAGACCTTATAAAAATAATGAATACGCATAATCGATAAACTCAGCGTTGGTGGAGCAATGACCGGCACCATTAACTTGCGATTGCGTTACTCTCCTGAAGGATCTACAAACTGTGCTTGCCGATATACACTTCGTTAATAGCTACGTAAACTTCCGGCTAGCAACAGAAAAGCCACAGTTACAATATTCTTTTTTTATTTTCAGTTTTGCTGCTTTCATAAAGAAGGCAGCGCTATATTGCTAAATTTGGGAGGTTACGTTAATTAGAGACCGCGAGGTAACTTTAGATTGGAAAATGTTCTATACCCTATTCTTACTTCTGATCTGGCCTGTTACCGCGAACGTCGAAGTTCATATTTCGAGCATCTTTCTCTTTACTCTAATTAAGGCGTCATGAAAGTGACAGAGACAATCATCCGACATTGACGAATATCGTTTTAGGCGGTAGCGCCGCTGCGCTTATTTTTAAAAATTAATCTACGTTAACATTTAAGAACATTACATAAATATTTTAAATATATTAGCCAAAAGAATTAATCAGGAAGAAAATGTGCCTTGAAGAAGTGTATGGTTTCGTTATAACTACTATCCCAGGGGATAAGTATTATTGATAAAGGCGTGTAGAAATACGTTTCTAACTAAGTATTGTGTAAACAATTGTATGTATTTATCGATATCAAAATTTTCCCGGATTGCGACTAAAAACGAGGGTAGGGGTAGTTTAGTAGATTTAAAAACTGAAACTTAACACACCATGTGACATGTACAAATGAGGTATATGATACTTTTTAATCTGTGTGTTTTTGTATATAGCATAGGTACAGGTATTTCATTAAAATATCCAAATGGAGGCCTCTAGTTCCTAAACTACGAGTAATGCGCGTATTTTAATGAAATATATATAAGTAGGTGAGTACTTAAACTTAATGCCTAGGTACCATGGAATATACATTACTCTCCAAAATTTAAATCTATGAATTTATATTTGCCTCAAAATGTATAAAGTTGTTGCTATGAATGCATAGTTTAAAAGCGTAAAATAACGTGAAGTATAAACATTCTACTTAATATTTAATGATATTAAGAGAGGTCCTGCCTCAAATGTAACTTGCGTATTTACTTATAAGGACGAACAAATTGTTCAAGAGCTCCATAATTGATAAGATAACTCTGAAAACTGTTGAACACCGTAAATCTGACGTGGACGCACCCGAATGTAATTAATTCCTGTATTTCATTTATTAACAACGATGAAGCGGGTATTGGGAGCAGGTTTACGACCAGCGCGGGCGCAGCGGGGTCACCATCGCCGGGTTCCGGCAAACAGCTCGTAAATCCCAACCGAGCGCTCCATTTTTGACACAGTTACAGTATCTTTAAGAATAGACTATGACTGAGTTTCTTAGGACACGACAAAGGATGTTCTGTGTTTATAAGTTCAGTATCTACAGTTTGCACATGGAACTGTTTAGTTCTATGTTTTTTTTTTTGTTGCATCATCGCTAAACTTATGAGATGGCTGTGTGAAAAATGCGTATGTCATAAAAGTGGTTAATTGTGGATTTTTTTGTATCTTTTGTCCCATAATTTTCTCATATTCGTTTTACAAATGTATGGCTAATTGTTGTAACGTG
Source organism: Grapholita molesta (assembly GCA_022674325.2). NCBI lineage: Eukaryota > Metazoa > Arthropoda > Insecta > Lepidoptera > Tortricidae > Grapholita > Grapholita molesta. Next base: position 10,157,515 of record CP053124.2, on the reverse strand, counting down.
ACCTGAACCAAATAAAAGATTGCGATTTTTATCAGTTTCGTTACAAAGTTATCAATATGTTATCATAGAAATGATAAATGTTTGTTTAATTGAAGTTAATTTTTGATACGAAACTGAGAAAAAATGTAGGCCAGAAACTAATTCTGCAATTGACGCGAATATAAGATAAACTGACGTATGTTTATGTAGGAATGTGTACCCACCATTTTCAAGCCGAGTCAGGACCTAAGGAGAAACCCTGTCAGTGTTTTTGAGTATCGATATATACACATACAGTATTCCTGATAGTTTTCGCACAAAGTAATGGTTTACATTACTTTGTGCGTAAAACGTAACGTACATAAATTAAACGTTACGTACATAAATTAAACAAAAAAATAAATGAATAAATAAATATTTCGGGACAATCTTACACAAATCGACCTAGTCCTACGGTAAGCTCAGTAAGGCTTGTGTTGTAGGTACTAGATGACGATATATATAATATATACATATAAATACTTAAATACATAGTAAACACCCATGACTCAGGAACATTGTCTTTGATCATCACACAAATAAATGCCCCGACTGGGATTCGAACCCAGGACCATCGGCTTCATAGGCAGGGTCACTACCCAGTAGGCCAGACCGGTCGTCAAATCAATGTATAATGCAATTGTCCATTAATTAGTTTGGTATAGCTTGGCATTATACACATAGTATTTGTAACTTAGTACTATTTGTTGTGTAAATTGTCATTATTTAAAGTAAAAACATGGGTTTTTAGGGTTCCACAATTAAGTGTGTTTAAATGCCGCTATTTAGTTTGTAGTAAGTACTTAAAATTGTTGGATTCATTCTTTAGTGGTAGCACAACCATACGTGTAAATAATGATCTTTCCTTTACTAAAATTCAATAACAAGTTGCACATCGATCGATCTACAGGTCTTTAATGATATAACTAAAGTTGTTTTTAAGTATATAAAAAAAAAAAATATTGAAGGTGCGCCTTGAAATATATATTCAATTAATCGAAAATAACATTACCTATCGGCTAACCTGATTTCATTTACTACGAGTACATATCTAGGGAACCCTTGATTAAGCGTGGACCGACAATCACTTAGTAAGGTTTTTAATCAGTGGTGTGATCATGCTACAGGCTAGAATAAAAATACAACTTAGGCACTAGGTTTTATTCTACCAAGTTGCAGCTTCTATTAAAGGTATGCTTACATCACTTCGAACCACGAAACCTGAAGCTTACTTATTTAGACGACTCGCATATTGCTCGGTTGTCCACAGTTTTTCCATACTTAAATATAAAATTTGAATCATTAGAAACCTCAAATTTCTGTAAGTGTATGGGCTCGTGAGCAACGAGATGGTGTGCCCTGGTCGCGGGGTGCGGGGCGGGCTCGCGGGATGTGCGAATGGCCGTTATCTTCTGGGACACAGCAATGATTGTTTATCCAGCCCGTTCCTTGAATTGCAACTAATGACTCATTCGTTCCATAACCGTCCACCATTAGGATGATATCAATTATTTCACGCTGTGCGATTGCATAACGTCACTTTGTTACCTACCTGCCTTTTAAGAATACGTTTATTCCTGAATTCATTTGAACTTCACATTTCAATTATTGCAAACGTGAAAAAATTACTGTAATATTTATATTCTTCATTTGTACCATACCTACCTAATATAGGTTAGTATATGTTATATTTTTATATACTATTTTTATTGTATTCGTTTAATAAATGAATAATTCATTTCCTTATAAGACCGCATATTTCAAATAGGAAAATCAAAATAATGGTTACCTACCGGTACCAGAATCAAATACACGGTACAGTCAGTAACAATAATAGTAATTCTTAAATTGCTTCAATTCTTTATTTATTAAATTTGCTACATGAGACGTATCTCTGCATGCACGCTAAATATGTAATTAAAACGCGACTAAAACTCTTGAACATAAATTGTAAGTTTAGTTAGTGCGATGTTTGGCGTTACTATTGCTAGTGACTATACCGTACCTAAAGGCTTAAGAACGGGACCCAATTACTAAGATCCCTGTCATATGTGCCATTCTACCTACCTAGTCTACCATTAGGGTTTATCTCGTGAACCGTGATAGCGAGACACTTGAAATGTTCACAAATGATGTATTTTTGCCGCTATAACACCAAATACTAAAAATAAAATAAAATGAATATTTTAAATTGATGTATTTACAAGAAACGTGACTTTTTAGTTGATATTAAATAAAGGCAACAGGTAGACGCATATTTATACACTTAAAAATAAATAGATAATTTACAATAAAATAAATTAAGATCGGAGCCCGTCGAACACACGGACATTTTTGTCGTTTTTTTCTTCTGTTGTACAAATAATGGTACGGAACCCTTGGTGCGTGAGTTTGACTCACATTTGCCGGGTTTTTGACTATACTAAATTCTTAACCCAAATTTCATTGACCCATACAGTAAGCCATGTCTGAAACTATGTCACCCGATGCAATTACTAATCAAAAGTGCATAAAACTATATACCAGGAATCATATTGCGTCATGCAAATTTAAACCAAGTGTTTGATGACAATCGTAAATAGATATTGTCATAACGCTTTAATAGGTTGAGATGTCTCAAATTTCATTCGTACAAATTACTGGTGAAGATATTCTGTAATCCAAAAGGGTTTTTAAGGTTTACCGAAAATGCTTACACTGATTACATCTGGGTGATTAGACTGATCACATATTTACTATGAAGATATAAGCCACGTATTAAATAATTCTGATTTGTTTAAATGTTAAAAAGAAATCATTATTTTACATAGGTACTAAATTAACCTATGTTGTTCTATCATAGTTAAATAACGAATGTATGGATCTTAAATTTAGTGTTCGGATAAGGAATGTTGAAATAATACTTTATCTTTTAGATATATCAATGATAATATTTTTCACGATCAATTTATGTGCTGATATTGGAGTGGTCAGTTTTCCGGATTTTCGTTTTCATTTGGTCAACAAAGTTACTTCCAAACTCACTTTCCCTGTAACTTATGGCGCATCCCGCTCGGACCTATAAAAGCGAACGAGATACAGGGCTGTTACTTGCTGATTTACAGTGTAATTAGTGGTGGTGGACAGTGTAATTAGTAGTTCTCTTATCTCTTGCCTTGTAATAACTTAAAAGCGAATATAGCGTAGTAGAACATCAACCGCAACATCTCCATTAGGCAACTTCAATAGAATATACTTACGTGTAACAGCATGTATAATGTGCATTACTTCTACTTACACATACAGCTCTTACAGTGCTGTTTACACATGACTAATTATCTAGCACAAAAAGCTGCCATGCCAAAATTTGGGTAGGTACGTTTCTCGTAACTATTGGACACCAGTTACTTGTAGACAATTTACCCCAAGCAGTTGCTGTTTGGTGCTGAAAGTTGCTTTTAATTATTTACTCCTATTTTAATCCCACAAGGTGACTAACAGTAACTAGTTTACATAATGTTAATTGCAAAGTCTAGCTCATTACTCATTAATGACATCACCCATTGTCGTTGCTGTAAAATCCATCTGAAGCCAACACATTTAGCGTGGTAAAGCAATTGAACTCAAGCCCAAGCTATTACGTAAGCTTAAAATGATATACGACGCTTTTATTAACTAAAGCGAGACTATATAATAAGAAAATGATCACAGTGGTCTCTGTCAAACTAAAGATAGAAATGACTTAATTACTTTTTTATCTTTTCAGGCAGTATGCAATCAGACAGCTTGCCCAATCAACTGCTCCGGGATCAAAGGGGAATTGGGAGACCCGGGCTCGCCGGGACTTCCTGGATCCCAGGGTAACTACGGTGAAGATGGCCCTGAAGGTCGCCAGGGCTCCCCAGGAGAACTTGGCGATAGAGGAGAGCCAGGAGATATTGGAGACAAAGGAGAGCGGGTTTGTGTTTACATTAACACCACTGATCAAATGACGTGAATTATAATAACTATAATAAGGTTCAGATGGAGAAGACGGTATCGATTGTCTATTGATTGTGACCGTTATTATAATTTCAGGGCTCAGATGGACCATATGGACGAATGGGATTCCCTGGAAATGATGTAAGTTCCTACACGTTCATATAGTAGTTTTCACTATCTTGTATGTATATCAGTTACAAATACTATATGAATATTTTATATTTCATTTTGATTAGGGATCACAAGGACCGATTGGTATTCAAGGCATACCAGGTTTAGATGGTTGTAGCGGTTTTGATGGTTCTCCGGGTCCACCGGGACCATTTGGACTACCGGGAGAGAGAGGTCAACCTGGGCCTCCAGGAGCTAAAGGCCATCAAGGTATGGCAGGAGACGGAGGAGCCAACTCAAGAGGAACGAAAGGAGACTGGGGCGAGAAAGGATTATATGGTACAGTAGGGGTACAAGGACCCAGAGGGTATGCTGGAGAACCAGGTTTACCCGGTGAAGACGGTGAACAGGTAAATTACATCTGTATATTCTCAAGATATGTTTTACACTTCTTTTAAGTATTTGTAAAATAACAACCAGGTACTTTAAGAGGAAACTTGATGATAGTATTACCTACTCACGATTCGACATAAAAATATAAATTGTTCAATAGCAGGATTTATATAATAAAACCAATATTTTAGGGACCACCAGGACCTCCAGGGAACCCAGGTAGCTGGGGAGCACCCGGCGAAGACACAGTAGGAGATAAAGGTGAAAGAGGAGATGTCGGTCTCGATGGTGAGCCTGGATCAAAGGGTACCCTAATATATCTCGGCACCGATGAGGCGCGACAAAATGTCACCATAATATCTAAAGGATTTAAGGGCTACAGAGGGGAAAGAGGAGATAGAGGAGATAAAGGTGGACGGGGAGAGCCCGGAGCCAGAGGGCTAAATGTAAGTAAATCCACGAAACTGTTTTATTTATTAAACTTAAGTGAACATAAAGTTAAAATTGATGATGAAAAATTTTACTCGTATATTTAGACACTTTACAGTCTACAGCTCACTTGTAAAATGTCATAAAATAATGACAAGAAACAAACTGAAACGGAGTAGTAGGTAATGCACAATTGCACATTGAATAAGGCTACCGCATTATTGATAGTTCGAATAGATGGGACACCAGTGGAAAGATACATAACATAAATAGTTCACATGTTTACTTTTTGATCCAGGGACCTTTTGGCATACGCGGTTCGCAAGGTTACAATGGTGAAGAAGGAGAAGAAGGACCTAGAGGAAAACCTGGTCATCGCGGTGCACCAGGCCCAGTAGGAGCAAAAGGAGACAAAGGTGCTCCTGGATATGCAGGGCAAGACGGAAATGACGGGCTACCTGGAGAACCAGGAGAAGATGGAAGACCAGGAATCCCGGGAGAACAGGGATTCCAAGGGCCAAAAGGAAAATTCGATGAATCATTCAGCGAACCATTAAAAAAGGGTGCACGCGGTCCCCAGGGCCCTGTGGGCGAACCCGGACTGATGGGTTATCCTGGTTTAGACGGTGAACCTGGACCACCTGGTATAGTGGGAGCAACCGGACCGCCAGGCCCTCCAGGTTTTGCGGGTCGTATCGGTAATCCCGGAATTTCACCTAAAGGCGAAACTGGAAACAGTGGCTCTCCTGGTTCACAAGGACCTCGAGGTTTACCTGGAAACCCTGGCCAACAAGGAACACCCGGCCCTAAAGGTTTCGCAGGTAATGCGGTAAAAGGTGAGCCAGGTGAAATTGGATCAGCGGGCATACCTGGAATTGTTGGCCAGCGAGGAGAAAGTGGTGAAATTGGATTTACCGGACCGCCAGGATACCCTGGACGAGGAGTTTACGGGGCGGGCCCTCCTGGAGAAACTGGAAGACCAGGCCGACCTGGAGAGCCTGGGGATTCTGGGGATTCTGGGTTCCCAGGGTATTACGGACCCAAAGGACAAAAGGGTGACAATTGTCCATTTTGCCCATCAGGTAATCCACAGAATATATGTATAACACTTGAGGCCGCCAAATTTCTCCGTGTTTTGTACATCAATGACAAATTATCGTATTTATACTTTACTATTAGTTAGGCACCGTGGATTTCGACTTTATCTCCTAAGGCCAGGGAGCTAGTAAGTTATTAAATGTATGAAATGTAAGAGATTGGTGGTATACAAGTATACAGTTGCCGAGGATGTGAACATGCAGATATTCCGTTGTCTTTAAATTTAACTTGACATATTTTAAACCCCAGTTTCAAAGAATCAATACGGCTCTAAGAATCTAAGTATATTAATTAAATATACATTGTTATCTTGCTACTTTTTTATACAATATATTAATGTATAGAGACGTCCAAAAAAATTTTAAAAGTTATTTGCCGGGTCAAATTATTTTTTAAATTACCGTACAATAATAAATTAAAAATCTAATTATAAATATTATAATACACGAAGGGAAATGGTGGCATCAAGGATTTTACATACCTACTACAATGTTTACAAGTAATATCGGCGCCGCTAAGTAGTGTTATGTAAAATACTACCTATTGTTTTTTTAGGGGCACCTGGTACACGCGGAGCCATAGGAGAACCAGGTGTACGTGGGCCAGATGGCTTACGAGGCCTTGAAGGTTTACCCGGGCCTCGAGGAATAATAGGCGACAAAGGAAAAGACGGAAGGGACGGACTGAAGGGCAGCAAAGGCCCCGACGGACCGCCCGGAGCCAGAGGTCGCAGAGGTTTCCCCGGAGAGCCTGGTGTGCTACTAAGGGACGCCTACGCTCTCACGAAAGCCGATGTCGGTCCCCCGGGTGACCCAGGTATTATATTCCTTGATAGTCATTCGAATTTATACATATTTAGTATTGTTTTAATTCCAACGAAACTTGAGTACGTATAAAATTTTAGGTTTCATCGGCCTGCCGGGAACTCCGGGCGATCAAGGCATGCCTGGCTTCACTGGTGTCCCGGGTCCAAGAGGCTTGAAGGGACAAACTGGTGATATTGGTGAGCCCGGGTCTCCCGGGCGGGACGGTCTAAACGGCAGCGACGGCTTGCCTGGACGTCGCGGCATGGATGCGAACGCATATTACATTCCTTTCCTTCAGGGACAAAAGGGAGAACCAGGAATCAAGTAATTAATATTTTATTAGCTATATTATATAGATATTCGTTGAATAGTAGATTGTTAATCAAGGGTAGAAAGGCACTCATTGACGACGAGGTAGTTTGGCGCTCGAACGAAGTGAGAGCGCTAATAGTCCGAGTCGGAAATGAGTAATTTTTACCCGAGTTAAGCATACTATTTTTCATTTCGAATGCGAGGAAAGTAAAATAAGAGCAAGAAGAAAGTAAAGAAAATGTCTCTTAGATAATAAAATGACTGACTAAAAAACTAATCTTACCGCATCAGCTTGTTTAAGTTGAAGCATGGAGCTGAAGGTTTAAGTTGTATCGATTAATGATTGAAATACATTTATAAAGATCAGCACACATTCTGACAAAAACTTCACTATTTTCTCGGACCGCCATTTCATACAAGTTAACTGATACGATAACAATACTGATACGATTTTCTATTGAAACTTACGGTAGGAGGCTTTCCATGATAACTTGACCTTTATTTTTAATTCCGTCAGGTGTTAGGTCGATTTTAGAATCGCTTGAATAACCCGTAATTATTAATTTCAAAATATAACTATACTTTGTTTACTATCCAAGTGTTTTCAATAGTTGCGCGGAATCCAGCCTCTAACTTTTTTCTTGCAGCATAATTGTCCACAGATAATTGTCATAACGCACAGAATCTTTTTTTTTTTCGCGCGCGTTATTGGCGAATTAATGGGTGTCTTAAACAGCATTTTAGTTTTATAGAAAAACCCAACCCTTTATTTTTAAAATTTAAGGCTTGTTTTATGTATAAAGTAATAGAATTTGCAATAAAATGATCCTATTCAATGTAATAATGACTAACAAGAAAATAATATTTCCAATAAGTAATTATACATTCATGTTTGGCTGTATAAGTTACTGCCGTCGCTTAGCTGCGCATATTAAAGTTTAAAAAACTTCGTAGGTTTATTCCTTTTTGTTACTGTAATATAGAGCCAAGACACTTAAAAATTTGAACCGAATAATATAAATATTTGAATTAATTGACATATTTTATGCATGATAATCGCTACGATAAATTGCTATAATTTAAGAGAAAGAACTATTCTCATGTAATTGTTTCTGGCGTCGGTAAATAAGGTTATTTTCGCCACTTTGTTCTACTGAGTGCTCACAAGGGGAGAACTAATAGGAACATGCCAAATTGCGACCCTAGGGTGGAAACGTATCACTTTCCACCCGCACAGTAGATAAACAATGACCCACTTTCCGAGCATGAGAAATGAAAATAAAATAGTCGTGTTAACGTATCCAAATATTACAGATGCGTTTCAGTATAAAGCATCAAGTTATAGTTTTTAATGGACTTCAAGAAAAAGAGTCGCCTCGTGAATGATAACCAGTGTCCGTGTCGGTCCGTCGGATTTAGCAGTATTGCCAGAAAGCCCGGACTGAATAGCAGGAACGGATATATAAAAAACACAATTTATTGAAAATATTATTTTTAGGGGGAGGCACATTTTTTTACTGAGCTTTCTTGAGCGTTTATTTCTGAAAATACCTATCAAACGGGACCACACAGTTTAAGGCTACACCGAGGAAAATATTACTGATTATTGATAATTAACTAACCTAACCTAACCAAACCAAACGCAGCCTAATACGCAATCAAGTGCTACAAATAAAATGTCTATAAGTACCTACTCGAACAAACGTTATTTGTTATCTCATTAGTTAACCAGATTACTTACATACTCATAAAATGTATGAGTGGCTGACTACGCCATAGTCAAACGCTCATATTTTTGTTGACATTAGAGATTTCTGTATGTGTACGAATATTTTTACTAATTAATCGGTAAAATAGCTACACATTCAAAAAGTACCGAGATAGCAAGTTTTTTCGTAGCGCACGTTCGGAGCACTTTCGGGTCCAAAAAAAGCAGCTTTATGTTGAAATTTACCTGAATAATTGAAATACGGCTTGTTTTAGGCCTTTTTGTAATTAAAACTTGTATGTACTTTGTATGTATTTTTAACTTGAGTTAAATATATTTAAACGCTAACACGAAATATACGCATAATTATTCTTTCAGAGGTACACCCGGCTTGCCAGGAGATGACGGCGCGGTCGGAGAACAGGGTGAAGCCATTGGGAACGAATTTAATGTCAAAGGAGAGAAAGGATACACTGGACGACCGGGATTCCAAGGTATATCTTTTTTATGTCATAATAACATTTAGTTGCTTAATTCTTCTGTTTGCCACATTTCAATTGTATTAACCAAAACGTGGTAGCCCATTAGTTTGCTGTTGAAGATAAGACCGGTAGGTACAGTACATCACCTATTTCCTATACATATATTATAATTGTGAAGCGATTGATGTACTTTCCTTTTGACTTAAAGAACTACTGAACGTGTTGTTATGAAACTTTCCAGTTAAGTAGGTACCTTACTTATACTGTGTGTAAGTCTAATACGGGCGAACAATAAAACCAGACATAGGATTTACCAGTATAATCATTAACGAAAAGGTATTTCTTTAATTTTACCTATTATACATATTTAATTTATTTTTGTAAAATTTCTGAGCCGTAATGTACTGCGAACATTACGCGATATGAGCTTTTGAAACGAACTGTCAACGAGTGTTTAACTCGAGGGTGTTGTATTACATTGCGGGCCGATTTTTTTATATAGATAAAATTTTAATTGTAATTCTAAACAAAAGTTATCTAAATATATTTCTTATGTCCTATTCTACCCTCTGTTAAGAGATTCGCCCGTATAAGAATTACACACTGTATACATCAGAATAAAACATAGGCCATTGATTTGATGTCAAATGTTGAATGTAATCCAAGAAGTGGTAAAAATGCAAAAATATAACTGTCAATATATTCGATAATTGTCAATAGGAACCAAATGTACTCGTTCAGCCCACAATCTAAGCGTTGATAGCGATGGTTATTAAGCGACGTGATCCAGTTAGAGCTTTCAGATATCAAGTTGTTTTTGCTTTTTTATGAAAATATATATTTAATCCAATCCTTGATTCCATTCCCGTATTGTGAATACTTTTATGCCAGTATATTTGTTTAGTTTTTATATACATTTGTGCTTTATTTTAAATACTATGTTGGTTACATAATATAAACCAGTCTATACAATAAATATGTATTTAACTATACAAGTTAGACGCTACGTTTTAAACCAAAAATGTATCCAAATCACTTCGCATTCAAGGTATATCAGTAGCCTGCATAATTACTTTTTAATTTATTCAAATCAGACATACCATTCAATCATTGCAAAAATAATTAAATTTTTAATATTTAAGAAAGCGCTTTAAGTGACTTATGGTTTTAAATGTTTTAATATTTACGATAGAGAATAGACACGAATGTGGGTAATACTTTCTGGATGTCGTCATCTTCCTCGCGTTTTCCCGACATTTGCCACGGCTCATGTTTTATTATTATTGCTGTTTTTTTTGGGCTATTGCCTGCGCCGCATCGACCAGTTATGATCTATTGTGGCAGCCCTTTTTATAACTCATTACTGATTCTTGTTGGCAGCCCTTTTTATAACTCATTACTGATTCTTGTTGAGTCCAGAAACCTCCAGACTCTTTGGGCTGTAATGTTGTGTACAACAACCAGAGGGTAAACTACGCCTTATTGGAATTAGTCCGTTTTCCTCACGACGTTTTCCTTCACCGAAAAGCAACTGGCAAATGATACTTCGCACATAAGTTCTGAAAAACTCATTGGTACGAGCCGGGGTTAGAACTTGCGACCACCGGATTGCAAGCCGCACGCTCTTACCGTTAAGCGAGCAGCGCTCTTTAAACAAAAATGGCATTATCTGCATCTTTGTCTTGCATATGAGTTTCTCTCAAAACTTGCTTCAATAACTTGCAGGTGTAAATTCGGCTTTATATAAATTACCTTTTGATAATTTATTTTTAGTTCATAATCTAGATCAGGTTTTAATTCAATAATAACCCGCTTTTACCTATATCCAATTTACTACTATGAGTTAACTCATATGACATTTTAATAATTGTGCAGGAGCACCTGGAAGAAAAGGAGAACGAGGTGCAGAAGGTTTCGATGGATTCCCCGGACAAAAAGGCGACCAAGGTTTCCCTGGAAGTAGCCAACGCGGTGAAAAAGGCATAAAAGGAATAGCAGGAGAAAGGGGTGATTGGGGTCCTTACGGCGAACCAGGCATACCAGGCCTGCAAGGAGACGGGGGTTTTCCGGGAGTCCCTGGTCTTAAAGGATTCCGCGGTGATGCAGGGCCACCTAACATACCCGGGGAGCCAGGAATCCCCGGCATACAAGGCGTCATAGGAGATAAAGGAGAGCCGGGTTACATAGGTATACCTGGTCGTCCTGGTCAGGCGGGACTGAAAGGAGAACAAGGCCTTCCTGGCGACACTGGTCTAGACGGACCAATGGGGCAACGAGTAAGTACTACTGGTTATAATTTTTGATTTACTGCATTATTTGCAATCACTGATTAATACTTGATCGGTATACTACATATACGTAATAGATACAGAATATGTACAGAAAAAAAGTTCATTTTGAAGATTTTTCCGCAAATCAGGCGTCACTCCTATGCACAATGCACACCTCCGAGGTATCTATGCAAACACCTAGAGATGCATATGTGACAGCGCCGCCGAGGTAAGGAACCGCCATTGGTTTACATGCCACTCTAACAACGACAAGGTGCAACGCGGCGGCGTGCAGATGTGAACACAATTACTGTTTAATATTGCTTTTTTTATTCCGCTTTTGCAGTACTTACGTGCCAGTAAGTCGTGCTCTGCCTTTAGGTATAACGTATATAATTATATACTTGTGTATTATTTGCATACTCGACACGTGTTTCGAGATGGAGGAGATGTTGCCGGTCTGACATACATATGTATGGAATAATATTAAATACCTAATTATTCATTTTACAGGGTCGTAAAGGAATCGAAGGTATCATGATCCGGGGTGCCCCAGGCATACCTGGGCGAAATGGTCCAAAAGGATTGCCTGGGCCTGCGGGAACCCCTGGTTTTCCCGGTGAAAATGGACTACCTGGTATTATCGGCCCCGACGGAAAAAGGGGTGAACCTGGCAAACCAGGATTCCGTGGTCTAACAGGATTACCTGGAAAAGGTGGAGTAGTAGGCTTTCCAGGTTTAAAAGGTAAACCAGGTATTCCAGGAGAAAATGGAGATTCTGGTGATGACGGTTTACCCGGAGAAATGGGTATACCAGGTAGACCTGGTACGAAAGGTCAGACTGGCATTAAAGGAGAAAAGGGTAATCCTGGATATATGGGTCGCACAGGATTACAGGGCCCAGTCGGAGTTAAAGGAGATCAAGGAGATTACGGCTTTATGGGACCGAAAGGAGAACCTGGTGAAAGTAGTGTCAGTGGACTGAAAGGTGATATGGGAGAAGAGGGAACCACGGGCTACCGTGGTGAGCCAGGCTTAGATGGATTGGCAGGCGTCAAAGGTGACGCTGGAGATAACGGTATTGTTTACAACGGAGGTCAGGGTGCTAAAGGCGAGAAGGGTAACACTGGACAATATGGACGATCTGGGGAACCTGGTCGTCAAGGACTTCCAGGACAGTTTGGCTTGAAAGGCTTGCGTGGTGAGCCAGGAGATAAAGGATACCCTGGACAACCCGGGAAACCAGGAACAAATGGTTATGATGGCCTGAAAGGAGTAAGAGGCTCTATAGGATTTTCTGGATTCATTGGAGATAAAGGCGAAAAAGGCTTCCGAGGACGACCAGGAAGGCCTGGAAATCCTGGTTCTGATGGTCTACCCGGTTTACAAGGCCTAACAGGCGAGCGAGGGCTACCGGGAATAAAAGGAGAAACAGGTGAACCGGGATTAATTAGTTATGGGCAAGGCACTAAGGGAGATATAGGAGATATAGGGTTTGAAGGCATTCCCGGGAATCCCGGAGAAATAGGAGAACGCGGATATCCTGGGCGACCAGGATTGAAAGGTCTTCGAGGCGATAGGGGATATCCAGGACAGGAAGGCGATCAAGGTCAGCCTGGTCAAAAAGGTGAGACTGGCTACGTGGGGCCCCCAGGCATGCCAGGTTTGCATGGTGTGAATGCCAAAAAGGGCGAACCCGGTGCACCTGGTATTGATGGCCTAGATGGATGGTTTGGAGCAATGGGTCAAAAGGGCGCTCCAGGAGAATTTGGGTTAGATGGCCCTCCAGGCTTGCCAGGTTCTCCGGGACTTGTGTTTCATGGTCCAAAAGGAATAAAAGGTGATGAAGGTGCACAGGGCAGTCAAGGTTTCCCGGGAGAGCCCGGCGAACAAGGAATTCCAGGCGCTACGGGTCTAAAAGGAGAAAAGGGAGATAGAGGTGAAGTCGGATATATAATAAATCCTAAAGGAATATCAGGAGATGTAGGTTGGCCAGGTCCTGAAGGACTTACAGGAAGAAAAGGCAGCAGAGGAAATGATGGGAGAAATGGCTATGTTGGTAGACGAGGAACTACTGGTTTAAAGGGAATTGAGGGAGATATAGGTCCTCCGGGTGAAAAGGGAAGGTTAGGCCTTAAGGGCATTAAGGGTATGAGGGGTGATGTTGTTACAGCCTCTCAAATTCTACCAGGGCAGAGAGGTGACGTTGGTCTCCCGGGTATTAATGGTTATAAAGGAGAACCTGGTAGTCCGGGAGCACCTGGAAGAATTGGGTACCCCGGCCGCAAAGGAGAAAAGGGAGACATTGGTTTCCAAGGATTCCCTGGCCTGCCTGGACTACCGGGTTTCCAAGGACAAAAGGGCAGCCGCGGTTTGAGGGGCGAGCTTGGCCACCGCGGGCAACCAGGGGTTTCGGGTATACCAGGCCCTCCGCCACCAGTCCCGAAATCAAGAGGCTACTTTTTCGCAGTACATTCACAAAGCGTCATGATTCCGCAATGCCCACCCGGATCTAATCCTATGTGGGAAGGTTACTCACTGATGCACATCGTTGCTAACGGCAAGGCAAATGGACAGGATCTTGGTACGTGTTTATTTCATAATTGTTAAATAATAACCATTATTGCGGTCGTATTTATAGTTGCGTATCAATAATCAACTTGTCATTTTATAGGCGCACCGGGAAGCTGCTTGAGTAAATTCAGTACGATGCCTTATATGTTCTGCAACCTGAATAGTGTGTGCAACTATGCCGAACGAGAGGACTACAGTTACTGGTTGTCGACCAATGAAGACATGCCTATGGCAATGACTCCAATTAGAGATAATTACATCAAAAATTTCATATCAAGGTAAGGCTTTATTATGATTTTGTTATGGTAGCTATTTTATTAATCTGACATATAGCTCTATCCCTTTTTTGCCGTCTCAATGTCATTGGCCGATCGATTGTAAAACAATTTCCGGTTAACATAAATTATAATAAATAAAAAATCTCTTGCGATTTCTAGAAATCGGTTGAAACAGCTTTACCAGTCACAGAGGTTAGGAATATGTATATTTTATTTAAGTATGTCTATAAGTATATTTGAAGATTGCTTGTCACTTCTGGGTGAGATTAGCTCAGGACCGGGATAAGTGGCGTACTAGAAGAGAGGCCTATGCTCAGCAGTGGGCGATAAAGGGCTCATATGATGATGATGATGATGTCTATATGTGATTTATTAATTTCGTTTATATATGTTCGAGTAGGTCATGTAAGTATGCTAGTATTGCGATAGAGATAAGGCGTTTGTGTTATTTATCTTCCTTAGTAGATAGTTGCGCGTTACCGCTTTCTAGCGTTTGTAACTGAAACGTTTTATACGCAGGACATGGCCGCCTAATATATATAATCGTATAATTTGGTAGAAACTTTTTACTAATGCCAAATCTAATGCATAATAATTTATCTTGTAGGTTTTAGAATTAATAGGCTAGCTAAATTAGATTTCAAATATTAAATTGCATATAGCTTAGTGTGAATAGGTACATATATTAACATTTATTTCAATACTCAAGTTACGACCCGAGTAAAACAATAACCAATTGTTTAATATAGATACCTTACTTCTGAGAGTTTTGAAATGTGTAAGTTGCTATAAATAGACAATTTTTGCAGGTGTCAAGTATGTGAAGCACCGACGAGAGCCATTGCACTGCACAGCCAAACTACAGTGGCGCCGTCCTGTCCGAACGGCTGGGAAGAACTGTGGCAAGGATACAGTTTCTTGATGGTAAACAACTTTTTTATTTCTAACTGCGCGGTTTTAGTACGCGAACCTTTACACGTAATATTACATACACGAACAGTTCCGTGACGTAACTAGGTATTAATATGTTTGACGCCTCGGGTTTTCAGTGGCGCTACCGCGAAAATCGATATTCGTAGATTTCGAACGATTGTCTCTGTCACTCTCATGGCGCCTTAATTGGAGTAAAAGAGAAAGATGCCCGGAGTTTATTTGCGGTACCAGGCCTGATCTTATTTGCATTTTTGTAGGTACCTATCTATAAAACTGTCAAAATGCATTGAAAAAAACTACACGCGATGCCAGTCACGTTTGTCATTAAATACACATAAGCGCCATTTAAGCTCCGAAATGCAAAACTACGTTTAGTTTTGCATTTAAGAGCCTTTTTAATTAGCCTATTAGGAACTCAAAAATTAAACGAGCATTTTAACTTTGGATTGCTAGATTGACGCAACCAGCAACGGAATAACTATTGATGCATTCAGGGGTCCTTACATTCAAAATACAGTATGCATAGTGACCTTATTTAATATTAATCGTTAAATTAAATAATCACAATAGGTGTACCACTAAGAATTACAAGTACAACGTACAACCGTAACGTACAACTAAAAAACCTTTGATGGATGCACTGTGTCATTTATTACTGATGTAGTGCTATTCCATTATAACCCTTTCTATAGTTGAAGGTATGTATGGGAGATTAACGTATATTGTTTCTTTAGCACACCGCAGGTACCGACGCAGCTGGCCAAAGTATGGTTTCTCCTGGATCTTGTCTGCGAGAGTTCCGCATCCGACCCTCCATAGAGTGCAATGGATTGGGTCGGTGCAACTTCTTCGCTATGGGAATAGGCTTTTGGCTTTCCACTATTGACGACAATACAATGTTTGAAAAACCAAAACAAGTGACGCTCAAATCTGACTACTTCTCTAAAGTTAGCAGGTATGTAATAAAAAGGATTTTCATTGTCAAATGGTACTAATTATAAGGCTCCATCAACAGACGATTGTTCCGAAAGTATATCATGTGCCTAGCGTGCGCGTGTTGTGCATAGGGGGAGACTACAGGATTGGTTATATTTTTGTCCAGGCTTTTAATATGGGTATGACATATCAATGCATCATAGTGCCAGCGGTGCGCTTGTATGTTAATACATACTATCAGAGCCACCTACGATGAGCTTTCCGTAATCTTCCCTCAGAAAATAGAAATATACATATTCCCTATAAGTACCAAACATTTTTAAATTTTTTATTTTTTTATTATGAGAAGTTGTTACGAACTTTTCAATAAGTCAACGACGCCTTACTAATCCACGTATAAAGCTAGTATCGTTTTGTTTATTGGCAAAAATTAACCAGCCTGCCATTTCAGATGTTCTGTCTGCATGAGACGCTGGCCCGCGGCGTCTAGCCAACCACAAGGCGACGTGCGAGCCGTGCCCAACGCCGTCGTGAGGCAGAACCCGAGGTACCCGCCGTACGGCCACCGGGCCGGCTACCCGTACGCAGGAAACCGTAGACGAGTCGCCGGGTGGAGAAACCGACGTCGCCAGAACCAGCCGGGCACATAATTGTATCTTCGAAGCAATGTGATATACAATTCGAGATATTTTTGACAGGCCACTTACGTCGTTAATATTATCATTTCACACGAACACCAGCATAGTTAAGTGCCTACGATAGCTGTGAATATTATGTTATTGTATGCCAAAGTTAATCAGTAATATCTTCTGAATTTAATAAGAATTAGTAAAATTATATCGTATTAAGATGTTGATGCATTCGGGGGATGATAGTATAGAATACTATCACTTCACGACACGATAGTGTGAAATAGTGTGTTATGTAATGACTAATAGGTACCTAGGCTCTATAATAATTAGAATTATATTGTAAGTAACGATTAACTTAAAGTATCACTGCCTTTCTAAGAGAAATAATTTAATTTAAGTTATTATTTTCCTAATAGATATCCAATGCAATATTTAATAAACTATGATAAAATTGCTGAAACTCTTATTTTTATAAATAGGTATACTGCGATAGGAAATTAAAACATATTGTTACCTTAGTTCGATAACTAAGGTGGTCTCAATTTATAACTAAGTAGGTTCCAATTAGCAGTGATATACCTAGACAGCTATGTAAACCAATATTTATCCAACGAGTTAGGTAAACGACGACTTCCACTAAATGCTATCTTCTGGAACTAGGCACATTGTACTACAAGGTTTTTATTCATAAACACCGTTTGTTTTCACTACGTGTATACTTCTTAACAATACCTTTGCTTACAGAGAGCTACAAAATAGTTATATTATAGCATATAAAGAAATCCCTATAGTCCCCACTACCAAACCTAATTGATTCCTACTAGTTACCTTTCTACAAATTAAATTTTAATTTTCTAAGACATTGTTTGTACATATATTACTATAAATGAAAGTATGTATTTTGTAAATGTATTTTGAACAAATATTACAATAAAACACAGTAATAACCAAAATATTTTATTTAAAAATACCTTATTGACCTTACCACACATTTCGCTTTTTAATATCACGACATTTCTTTTTTATACTGGTGTTTAAACAGATGTTGCAAAAAATTAGATTACTATCTAGTGCTAAAAGCTGGACTGATGATTCCGATTTTAGTAATATAAAATAGATTATAAAAATATTACAGTAGACATATTAAATACATCTAATCTATGTGCTTCGATACAGAATCTAGATGTTTTAATTTATGATCGTCAAGATTAGGTCTCGCTTCATATGTACAGATTGTGACGCCGTGATTGTGGCCCGGTGTCCACTCCCCCTTCAAGCCGATATAGTAGATTTTCGTGTTGTCAGCACCGAAGTTACTCGGAAAATGCATAGTCAAGTGCGTTACCGAAGAAAATGTCACAATTCTGTAACAATAATAAAGAAAAACAAAAAGGATTAAACAATACATAATGCAGTGAAACTTACGAAAATCTATTCTTATTCAACGAAAGTTTGTACCACTAATATTTTAGAAAATATTATTACTTATTTAATATCATTAGTAATTTACGCGGCTTTTCGGTAAAAAAAACATCGTAATAAAGCCGGACCTAATCATGAAGCGTAGTTTTCCCTGTGGAACAAAAATCTGAGAAAATTCTGGGTAATAAATCGGCAGTACTATTTATAACATAAAAAAAAAGTAAAACAAAAATATGTACTTGCCAAAAATATGAAACGGAGCATTAAAACTACTAAGTATTAATCAAACTCAAATCAACGTGATCGAAGCACTCGAGTAGATACAAACTGAAACTCTCGAGTAATAAATTACTCTTAGTGCTTGAAAATGGAGATCCAGGGCTTCCAGTTGAGCCTCAAAATGACGAAGTCGTATGAGAATATTTTGGTTTTTGTTCATTGTCGTTGTTTGGTGTGTAATATTGATAGCTTATTAATCTTATTATGCAGAGTGATCAGCCGCAAAATTCTGCGCGGCTTATGATGAATTGATCTCAAAACGCGTTTAACTACTTGGTCTGCTTTCTAAGACACATTGAAAACAATAGCATTAAATTTTGAAATTTATTAACTCTGTCATCTTGTTCTACATTTATGTAGTTATCTTTATTTTTTTAACCGACTTCAAAAAAAGGAGGAGGTTCTCAATTCGAACTATTTTTTTTTGTATGTATGTTACTTGATATCTCCGAGAACCGTAAACCGATTTTTTTTTATCTTTATTTTTCCTTGTAGCATGCTATTGTCAAAATTGTCACCTTTTCCCGCTCTTTCTCTACTAAGCTGTCTGTAGATATCCAGTCCAATGTTTGTAGAGACAATAATAATACATATATATTCTGTTTTTGTTTTAGCTTACCTGACCCTATTCCTCCGCAATTTCAAAATGTATATAACCGAACATTCTCGTATGCGTGTTAAAAGTAAGAAATAAAAAATGGTTACTGGCATAGTTCCCTTGGCTAAATACAAGGGGCCATAAAAAAAGGTCACTTTAACATTCGCAAAACCATCATCATCATTGGTGAGAGCCACAATTTATAAAGAATGCTCTTCGAAACAAATCCCGCGAGTAACTGAATAAACGTGAGGTCAGGCTTGTTATTCATAAATTAGTTCTGAACTCATTTTAAACATCATCATCTGACAATCATCTTGTAAAACTTTAAGTGTTTTAGTCAAGCAGAACATATACATATAGCTGATTTGTAGGTTCATACCATCAGAATGTAATATTAACAAAAAAAATGTTAAATCATGTCACTTACTTGGGAGCATATTCTAATACACCTTCACTGTCTCTATTAAGTTCGAACACTTGATCTGGTTCCATGGCCACATCATCAAATGTCATGTTTGGTTTATTTTTAAACCTGAAATTATTATTTTTATTTATTATTTTGAACCCATTTAATTATCATATAATTTAATATCTTAATCATTTATTAGCAAACAAAAACGAATTAACTTTTAAGATAACTGCATAATTACTAACCAATCAAAACAGAATTCTATTTAATTGTAACAGAGTTGAATTTCATTTGTTTTCAATTTTTAAACAAAAGAGATTCTACTTTATTCCCTATATTGTAGAGAACAAATTCGGGTGCCATTTTTCTTGTGTAGTGGGCCTTAGGGCCTGTACACAAAACTGCGATGCGATGCGATGCGATGCGAATTCGCCATATGAGGCCATAGGAGGTTTTTGCGATGCGACGTTGCATCGCAGTTTTGTGTACACGCCCTTAGGATGCATGTAAAGAACTTGTTAATTTTGGTAATTTTGTTAATCAATGAGTTTCTCAAAACCTGTGTATAAAATATCATATAAAAATTAATTCATTCATTCAATCAAGGAAAACATTGTGAGTAAACTAGTACCACCATACAGTAGTACATCCATTGTAGAGATCTGGATAGCTCTGATGCCAATTGCATATGTAAAAGTTAAGTGTCCCCATACAGATGGAGCATGGCTAAATGATGAGATAAATGCTAGGAAGATGATATGTGTATCCTCTTATGATCATCCATTTCTATAGTTTGAGATTATGATTTCCGATTGAAATCATGATACTTACAGTCTCAATTTAGATGGGTGAGCATCTGAATTCTCTGATGCTACCTTGATGCCTTTGAGCTTAATATTGCCCGTGAAAGGGATGTTAAAGAGGAGTTCTTCATCTGCATCACTCTCCACAAACTAATAAGAGAATCACATTAGTTTCATGTATGTATTCTTTTATAGCCTAAAGAATGTCTTACTAGACAGTAGTTGCGTGTAGCATAATAGTTCAATCACCGTAATATAGTTGGCAGCATTCAAAGTAGTCAAATAGTTTGGTACACCATGTAAATAAAATGGTGTACCAGACTTTATGAGTAGTTTGGATGCTACCATGCAGCTATATGATGCTGACTGTACCTTGTTAGGTACTATTATACTGTATGGCCTCCATGAAAGCTGATTTTGTATATGTAAATATTTGTTCTTGGGGTGGTGAGTTTTCAATTATATACCTATATACCCATTTATGTATATTGTGGCATACACCCATAAGCACAAGTCTATAGTGGATAAATATGTTTCCAAAGCTGCTAATTAGTAAAGCTGGTAAAATTAATAGTATGCATGGTTTTAAAAATATATAAAATTATAATTAATAACTTTAAAACTTTGCTAATCTTATGTTGCAGTGTTGTGTATGTGGCCCTACAATGTCTACATAATTAAAAAAAATATTTTTAATAATATATTAGATTATATAACTAAGCAGTGTCTGCTTAAAAGCTTTGCTAAGTTTGCAACTAAGATGATCCATAAAAATTAATATTTATAAGATATTATTAAGTACCTTTACTATATGATATCACAAAAGACGTTTCAAGCAATGTCTAACGAGTGTTGATGGATACAGCTGAAACTGGTTAGGGGTTTCCTTTACACAATACCCATACCAGGCACACTATATTTATAGTCTCCATACATAGAAAAAAAGTGGCACCTGCACTGTTAGCACCCACTCCATGTGTGTTATAAATGGTAAAGCACACCTATTATACCCATCACAAACTACAAAATATATATATATGTGCGTTTTAAGAAGCACTTTCAAGCTACTTGTTCATAATAAACATAGGCGGATAGAATACCAAAAAATCATCATTCATAATAAGCAGAAGACTCACGTGTGTAGTATCAAGCCTTCTTTCCCATGGCTTAAATACTGTTCTACCTGACCCTTCCACTGTTTCATTCAAACACTGTAAATTCTCCTTATCAATTTTTTCGTAAAGGTTATATTGAATACCCAATTCCTCTGAACTTGAATGGTCATGATCGTGACATCCATTATGACAATGGTTATGAGACATTATTTATTAACTATTTGTTTATATTAATAATTTATATTAAAATAATTATGGCTTGTGACCCACACGGCTTTCAAACATTAAATTAAAACGTCATGTTTGTTTTGACTTGGTTTTGACATCGACACTATCTATGACAGTATTGACAGTTTTGACGGTGTTAACATTCTTCATGATCCTTCATTTGGAACTATACTAGGAGGAACGTCTATGGCACTATACTATACATTACGTGTCCCGCATGCGGGATCGATTCCAGCGGCGCTACCGAGAAACACGATATTCGTAAATTTCGGACGATTGTCTCTGTAACTCTCATGACGTCTCTATTGGAGTAAAAGAGATAGATGCCCGAAATATACGAACTTCGATGTTCGCGGTACATAGTGACCAGGGGCGCTACCGCGAACTTCGATATTCGTATATTTCGACGCTCAAACGGGCAAGTGCTACTGGGAAAACTGTCAAACTAGTTCGTTCGGACGGTTTTGGACGTCTCACGTGTATGGATCGAAGAACGTGCCAAAAGTGCTACCGGGAGGCCAACGTGACACGTAATTTTGACAACGTATATTTCGAAGATAACTGTCAAAACACACGTTAACTCTTGAGCTATCGTGTTAGTTTCGATTCCTAAAAAACTTCGTATTTTCTTAGACATTTGTGATCATAGATAACAATTTTGAATCATTTGACAGCTACGTGTTTGAATATCTTACGAGTATTTTGTATTTATTCATCATCTTGAATTTGTTTCTACGTAAGTAGACCATAATCAATCTAATAAAATATGTTTTTATTGTAAATTAGGTAGGCTTTTAATTTGTCGTTATCATTTATCTTGTTTTAGATCAAACTTTGGCCGAGGAAAGACGGAACCGCTGGTAGGAAACGGCTGCTCGAGATATTGAGGGGCATGCACATCCCAGACAATGAAATTTTTGGGTCACCCGTGAAGTGTTCGAAACCCTGTGTGCGGATGTTGCACCGTTGTTGCCGTCGGAATACTACAGCAGCCGTGAAATTCACTATGTTGGCAAGGTAGGTTGTACTACTAGGTGAAATCAATATGGTAATACAACATTATATTTTCTGAATCTTTTTGTTATTACCATCAACTTTAACTATGGGGCCAAAACTGAAATCAGTAAATAAGTATAGTATTATAAGTAGTTGTTAGTATGGAAAGGTCACAAGCTAGAAAGTTGAACTTTTCTGTTTTGGTTATATTAACAAGTAAGTAAGGGGGACTGCCGCGGACCAAGCGCAGACACTTAAGCACCGCAAATATGCTTTCCTATCGAAAGAATACGAGTTTGCGGTGCTTGCGGTAGAAACACTAGGGCCTTGCTCAAGTGACACCAAAAAATTTCTAAAAGAAATGTTGTCTAGGCTTATAGTTGCCACAGGGGACTACAGAGCCGGATCCTTCCTGGCCCAAAAACTAAGTCTGGCAATCCAGAAGGGCAACGCTGCCAGTATTCTGGACAGCATACCAGAGGCAGGGGGATTTGGCGAAGTATTTTTACATATAATTTAATTTTATTATAATACCAAGCTGTATGTTTAACAGTTATGAAAAGCAATTTCATAACCACTTGTTGTTCAACCAGAAGTACTGAAGTGGAAATAATATTATACATAGCAAATTATACAAATTACATGACAAATGTCACTCCGGGAGTGTTGGACAATTAATAGGTTCTTTAAAATTTTAACTTGTACTGTTAACATTAACTACTTCATTAATTTTTCAAGATATCATAGGCAGCTACCAGCACCTAGCACCCAGCACCTAGCACCTAGCACCTGGGTAGGGCAGAACCAGTCTCAGATCATCACAACAGCTTTCTACACAGATTCAGTGCCCTCAGTCACAGGGAGCATGGATTGTCATAAAATCTGGGTAAGACCCCTATATTCTAATCAAAGTTTGAAATATAAGCTTAATACACTTCTCATACCAAAGGCTATATAATCACCCTAAAATAAATTTGACTTTGGGGTTTAGTGAGTACCGCTTATGGTGATAATGATAACTGATAAATATTATTTTATTCAAAGTATCAGCATCCTACTAGTAACTATGTAGGATTATTCCATGAAAATAGATATAAGGTTCCATACCAATATAATTACTTGGCTGCTTTAATTGCCACTAACTGTTTGTATTTGATACTGACTGTAGGTAGGTATCTGTTATATTTGTATAAAGACAGGTACTTAAAACAAATTTGTCAAAAATAATAATAACCCTAGGTGTAGATATAACTAACAATGATGGCAGGGATCCGCCACAAGTACATATAATAATTTTGATTATGAATATTTTGTAGGAGATTATTATTACTTTATAATTATATAAATTTTTTGTATGACATGATGATTTAATTAACTTAATGATTTTAATTTTTGGTAGATATTATATATAAGGAATGTTTTTGTGTCCGTATTTTTAGTTACTATTAAGTATATTGAATGTATTTCAAATGCAATCTATGTTGCTAATGATTAATGAATTAAATAAATAAATAGTGTGGAAGCCCTTGGTAAAACTATGGATCTATGGAGTAACATAAATTGCTCTTCTGTACTGTTGGTGGCTGATAGTTGAAGTCCAGACCAAAAGGACACATGGGTATCATTTAGATAGTTATGTTGTTTTAAGAATATAATAAGACTAAATCCTGTAAACTCCACAAAATAGAACTGATAGAAGTACCTAACGAAATATAGATAGTACAGTATATGTGTAAGTTCATTTAAATTGTATTGTTTGGACCATAATTTATTATACCAATTTAATTTTTTGCAGTTTCTTCAATAAATCTTCAGTGTGGTGCTGACTGCACCAAGTCATCGACACTTATCACCAGGTGTGACTGAGGTCAAACGCTGATCAATTTTGTATATAAAAAAAAAATTCTATGCATTGACCAGAGGCCATTTAAGGTATGTTTCATGAATCAAAACACTATCCCTTAAATTTTAAAGTTGTAAAAAATGTAATGCCATATATATATGGCATAATACATTTATAACCATATATATATATGGTTCTTGGTGTCTAAGTCTTAATCAAAGTAAAGAACTTTTCCATTTGGTTGCAGGACTAAGACTTGCAGGTCAGGACTAAATAAATAGTTTTAAAAAGTACTTACTACTAGCAAGGATGAACACTGAAATTAATTGTAAAAGTAAACTACTT
Source organism: Grapholita molesta (assembly GCA_022674325.2). Classification (NCBI taxonomy): domain Eukaryota; kingdom Metazoa; phylum Arthropoda; class Insecta; order Lepidoptera; family Tortricidae; genus Grapholita; species Grapholita molesta. The sequence goes on along the minus strand of CP053124.2, from coordinate 10,132,534 downwards.
AGGGCAAATGCCCGTGCCGTTGCAAGCATAGAAGATACTCATTAAACGGGGTATATGGGGGAGACCTATGTTCAGCAGTAGACATCCTAAGTATCCTCCGCTTGTACTGTGCAATCACCAATGCGCTCAAAAACATGTTAACATGCACTTTATGTATGACGACTGTACCATAATCAAGTTATTTTACTTTATATAAATGTCAATGGACAATAATATACTTAGGGTGACGGCACCAGTAATGGACAAGGAACCAATCGTGAACATTAGTGCTTATTTCAAAGGAGTCAAGTGTTGTGTATTTGTTGGTACATATTCAATTTATAACGTTATGGTTTTTGAATTAAGAACTAAGGGTTCAACATTGGTGCCATCACCCTACCTGTTAAACAAAATATCTGGCCCCTATTTCACCACAGCGACAATTGTCACGATTCCCGACATATGTAAATTTCTAACGTTGCAGGTGTCCATTGGTTACATTGACCGCTTATCATTGGGTAGGACGTGTGCTTGTTTGCCACCAACACGTTAGTTTCAATAAAATACCGTTATTTTTTATTATATCATCCTTAGATATGTAGTAGTTAGATGAAAGGCTCTTGATAATTGTCACAAGAAGTACGACTATTGTCGCGAAATTCCGACAGAGGACTAATCACAAGTCGAAAAATATCGAAATTTCTTCGGAGGATCGTGACAATTGTCAAGAGCTAGTCACCGAACTAGTACCTATTTATTGTCGATATAATATAAAAATAACAGCATTTTATTAAAACTAACGTGTTGGCGGCAAACAACCACACATCCCCCCGATGGTAAGCGGTCAATGTAACCAATGGACACCTGCAACGTTAGCAATTTACATATATCGGAAATCGTGACAATTATCGATGTGGTGAAATAGGGGCCTGATGTTATATGATTGTTGATGTACTGGATTGTTAATATAATTGGAGTTACTATACGACAAAACTCCCTTTTTTACCAATAAAGTTTTAAAATATATACACATGTGTTTGATTATCCCTAGTAAATTCCCTTTGACCTGTATGAGATAAATATTTCTGTCTGTAATATCAACTGCTGAACTTTGCGACACCATGTGGACTTCACCTCATGTTTTGAGGTTGCAACCGCAATCCTCTTTGCTGGACTCCTTTCTAAGCTGTAGCTAAGATATCTGGAGAATACTGGCGAATATCGTTAAGTGCTGATTCGACTAAGTAAGGAGCTACAAAATTGTCTGGTGAACCTGTTAACGGGGTTAAGAGTTGTTTGTATCATAGTATTCTATAAAAGTTCAGGTACTGTAGTACCCTACTATTGAATTTTTATTTTTGATAAGGTATATAAAACAATATATATTATAAAGTACTATTGTTTCTGGCATAAAACTTAGGAAAACCAACCCAGATCAATTTGTCCACACGAACGCTTTTCGCATAGAATACTCAGGAGTATGCATTTTTCCATACAAACGCTCTTTCCTCTTAACAATATAATATACAAATATCGCTGCCATGCTGGATGGCGATACTAAATCGCTGGGCGAGGAACGAGCCAGCCCTAAGGTCCCCGGAGGACCGGATAAGCATGTAAGTTTGACTGCTCTCGGTCCCCGTGGGCCAAGTGTCTTGACAGTGAACGGCGCAAACATGTAATTGTTACAGTGGTACAGCGCCAGGGTTTCCACACATGCATGCGCCATCGCAAACTAAAGGCCGTATCTGTTGCCAGGGCACGAGAGTCCTCCCGTCGGGTCTCTTAATAATGATCACGCACCAAGCCATGAGGCTCTAATATAGCCGGCGTAGGTATTAGCGCTGACCACAGCCCGACGGATGGTTGAGGCTGGCGTAGCAGGACAGGCAGCCCGTGTTCATCGAATATATGTGGTGGTGTGTGAATATATATGGTATCGGTCCACTGTTTTACTGCAGTGGCAGCGATGTGGGGCTACTATATTAGCCCCGAGGGGCAAACCTACGGCTATACGGAAACTGGGTTCAGCCAACATTCAGACCAGACTCTTTTTTTAAATAACTCTATAATACGTGAGCCTTGTTAGAAAAAGCTGTGCAGAGGTCAGAAGTTATTTTCCACCCACTGGCATATAGGTCTGTCCCAAAGTTTATGCATTACATTAAAGCAAAGAAACACAAGACAAGTCTTAAAAACCAGAATTTAATAAAGGTAAAAATAACTATACATTTCACTTTATTAGGATGCAATTTTTATAATTTTGGGCAACCATTAATTTATGCACAGTTAAAAGGGTTTATGATCCCAATTTAAAGTATTTAATTTATCTCCATTTTTTACCCAATGTATGTACTGATTGATCTACAATGATAATAAATAACACATAGTTTTTACATGTGACCTTTATATCTTATAGTTATAATAAACCATTATGTTTTTCTGATTTTCATCTGCTTCCACCAGCAACCCGACAAAACTGCTCTGTATCCAATGGTAGGTTCAATCCAAACTGCCTGAAAAAAAAGTTAACAGTTTAAATACAGAAGTTCTTCAAAGTAGGGATGTCAAGAATGTTATGTGATAGAGTTCATAAGACCACAGGAATAGAATCTATGGGGTAAAATTTCTTGACAGGTAGTGAGTTCCATTGTCAATAAACTCAGTATTAACGCTTTTTTCATTTAAATACAAATTCTTATTATGAATAATTTTTACACATTTAAAATAAACATATTTTTACAAACCACTCCAGCTACTCTAATATGGTCGAGTTAATATCATTTGCCACAACATCTCTCATGCTCCAACAAGTATGTGATTGCGAAAGTGATGGATAGGGCTATATATACTATACATATATACGATAAAATGGCAACCATGCTATCCATTTTGGTTTGATGACAGCATATTACTTCAATCATATATGAACTCTCTAGTAGATTCCTGTCTCATAAGTGATAATATTTAATGGAATCAAAGTTAAATGATACAATAATTTGTATGATACAATTGACAATATTTGTGACATCAGAACATTAAAAGTAGTTAAGCATGTGAAGTGTGACCAAAATAACAGTTTTCTGATTAAAAGAGCAAGAGTGGTTATGCCCAAGGTTGGTATAAACATTTCGCACTAAAGCAAAGGCTGACTTCCCCTATTTATTTTCACACTCCAAACAAGTCAAACACAATTAAATAGTTTGAGTATTGCCACAATAAGCTCTCAGGGATCATACATTTATAAACAGTGATTGGCACTAATGGTGCAAAACTTTAACAAAACTTGTTCAACTGAGGTATAGTAATACTTACTTTGACAAATTACTGTCCAATTTAATTGTATATCGGAATCTCAATATGCATATATTGGTGTAAGCATATAATTGTTTTTATGGCTCTATACACTCTTTTATGTCCACTTAACAAGTTTAAAGTTTTGCACCCATAGTGCCTATCACTATTTATAACATAAACCTACCTATTGTCATTCACTACTGTTTAGCACCCTAAGCCCCTTTTCAAGCTCAGTCATGATATGTTGCCGACACTCCAGGAGCAGTTTTTGTAAAATTCTTTGTACTCAAGCGTAACACCTGAGGAGCACAGTTTCTTTTCAGTTGCTCGTTGACAAGGAAGCCATTCTGCAAAAGTAAAATGAAAAAATGTTTTAACATACAATATCTTTTTCTGCATGATGTAATAAATAATGTAAAACAGAAAAATTGTCTTAGTAATTATAACATATTTTGTACTTTATGGCTAGTTTAGAACTTGTATATTTTGTTGGAATTATCTGTAAGAAAGCTCAATGACTATCACAACAAGATAAAGATGATATTAACTCCTTACCTTTATCTTCTTTGTAATATGACATTTATCCCTGAATATGTATGTATGATTTTGCCAATATTAAAGACACATTACTCTCTTTCTTGGGCCCTCTCATGATTGTGGTGATCACCAGATAATCTCCTGTGTGTGTATAAAATTTCTCCATCGGCTTCTCTCCATGACGTTGTGTACTACAGCGAGTAGTTTGATGAATATGTGTTGTTTACTTGATGTAATCCGTCTAGTAGTGGTCTGCTTCATCGGCTTCCCTCAGTGTGATTAATAATAGTTGGGTTATCAGGCTTTCTTGAGATTAATACTTCATTTACTGCAAATTTCATTTAGTTTCTCTGTTTATTTAAAATCAAATTCTCCAAGACGAGCAACCCGCGAATCAACATGCGTAACCAGAAACAATATTTTTGACATTAATAATTTTACATAACTATAAATGATAAAGAAGAAAAAATTCAAAATGGCTCAATTAGGTATTAAATCGTATTATACAAGGTTTATTAGTCTTTAGCGTACTTGAATTCAATTATTTCTGTATATTTAACCCACATTTAAGCAAATAAATAAAATATCCGGACATTTATCCCTGCGTGTGAAGTACACTTTTCGTTTCCTTCGTTTTATCATCGTTTTATGGATTGTCTATGGTTCGAAAGAACGAAGTCGAGATCGAAGTAACTTGGCGGTTCCACCAACAATTTACTATCGTTCGGATCTAACTTCGATCGGAGCTCGTTCGATCGTTTTTCCCGGTAGCGCCCCAGGATGCATTAAAATGACTCCCACAAGAAGGTTAATTTTGTCAAGGTTTTTACTTTTTTTAATAATATAATATACAACTGGAAACAAAATGTCGGGACAACGCGAGAAAGATGATGATGATACAACAAGCATATAATTGAATAGGTATCACACTGTTAACTAATATGTATTTAATAAATAAATTGAATAGATATTAATTTGTAAACAAAATAAGTAATAACTAAAACTATCTTAAGAATAACAGAATAACAGATATACAAATAAATTATTGTAATTTAATTAAATAAAGAATATTTCTTAATAAATTTAGGTTTTTACAGCATTGATCAAAGTATTTAATCACTGTTTAATCTAGGAGGAATATGGTATGGATATAATACTCCTAAGGAGCCAGCGATCTATGTTGTTGTGTAGAGAATTTTGTATCCATGGTCATGAACAAATAAAAAAAATGTCACTTGACTAGTCACTGTCAAGGAATGACGAATCAGACGAATGTCGAAATTTTGATGCTTTGCTTGAATCGGATATAGCAAATAGGTACTAGTGATTAAAACTAATAAACTGAAAAAACGTGTATTTACATTTTAGTCCTTTTTGGAATTGACTTCATTATGTCTTTATTTAATCACTCTCGTGTTTCTATTAGTGTGATTGCGGTATTTACATGTATCCTATTGTTAGCTGATAACTATGTGGAAGCTAATGAAAATGAAGCAGTGAGTGCCTCTAAAATAGGACGAGGAGTTGGGCATATCATGAACATCTACTACTGGTGAGCATGCTTACATAATTTCTTGCGATTTTGGTAAGGGAATTAACTGTATTTAATGCTACGTTTTATTTACAGTTATTCGTGTGGATACAGAAAAGTATTTGAAGACTACGCTGGAATAATTTCCCAAAAGTATCCAGACATTTCAGTGATTGGCGCCAACTATGATCCCCCTGGATTGAACATGTATCTCTCAAGGATGATTGTAAGCAACATCATTTTATTATTTTTCTTTCAGTTTTTCTCCTTACCTCATGCTATTAATGCTAGTCTGTTTCTAAATTAGTTTATTACGGAAAAAAACATACTTTCTTCAGAACAAAATGTAAAAACTAGCCAGAATTCATAGGCAACTATAAATCCCTCAAATTAGTTGACAAATTAAATTATATAGAATTATGCAAGTCCTAATTAGGGTTAGGAAACCAAAACAGTTTCTTAACTCTAATTAGTTGATTGTTGCTAATATTTGGGTAAATTTTGTGTAAGCCAAGAATAACCACAAAGTCACTTCAAAGATTCTATATTGAGAAAATAAAACATTTCTTATCACTATTTGTTATCTTATTGGGAGGTTGTGCACATATTCAAACATACACTTTTCTTCTTATCTTTATATATTTATTGAATGTAGAGATAGATAAGTGCTAGAAATTAATGGACAACAACTATAATGTACAAGAAAGAACTTTTAAATTTATAAACTGGATATGACCAAAGCCAAAAAATTCTTCTGCTCCTAGTGCTTAATTAAATATCGACTATTCTATCAAAACCCATACAAAACTCATTTTCTCACATGTCATGTTGTTACACAATATTACATCAGGTACCTAGGTAAGCTTACATTATATATTATTTTAGTTGACTAATTACATAGGAATAGTCAGCAGCAGGAGTTACTAAGCTGGCCAGGTGTTCAGAATGATCTTAACACACTCTTATTTCTCTTAACACATGCACAGACACAGCGTGACATCATCTTTCATAGGTCAAAAGAAAGGAACTGTCCGTTAACATGTTAACATACTGATATTATCAATATTATCATAGTCATGGGAATTATTGTAATAGTAGAATAAAAGTAACAAGAAATAAACAAACAGTTTTTAATTTTGTTTGCAACAATAATTAATATTTCTGAATATCATAATGCTGGTCCAGTACATCATGCTTTTGTATTAACATCAACTTTAAAATGTGTTTTCTTGCACTATTAAGTTGTCAACACATAATTTCTTCTGTCACCCGTTCTTTGTTTATAACCAACATTAGTATTCATTAGGAAAAATCTTGTGTTACTAACATGATCAAGTGTAGTATCTAATTAATTTAAGTAATATAAAAGTGTTTCTTCTTACCTAAAAAATTTGTCATACACTTTGGCAAAGTATGAACGGAAAACATTGTATTTAGGTTTGAATAAATAAATAAAAAAGTTTTATGGTAATTCAAAAATAAACAGAAAGTCATTGATGTGGCAATTTCTATTTTATGTTTAATCTGTAATCAGTAGTCACATATATAAGTAAGAATACAGTTTTGGGTGATGTAGAGGCTACTGAAGCTGGGACAGTTGCACCAGTATTACCTCTAATAAAAACTTCCCTCTGCAGTCTGGAAGTAAATTGTAATAGCACATAAAGTCTATACCGATGTGTCATGTGTCATAGGAAACATAAGACTATGCCTCGTCTGTCAATGTGTTAAGTAAAACATTATTCTAACCCTTCAAACGCCTTGTCCCGTATCCATCACAAGCTGTTTGGACTTTAAATGTAATGTTCAAAGTCATTGTTTCAACACCAAAAATTTGTCAGCTGCATTCCAGGGGCTAAGTGTTGGCATTTTGTGGAAATAACAAGATTCAATATTTTTTTGTTACAGGGTTTTGCAAAAATGTTGCTGATCATGTGCATATTGAGTGGAGTGAACATATTTGCTTGGCTCAACAAGCCCCAGCCGGTGTGGTGGAGCTGGTGCCTGGAGAACAAGCTGTACGCCTGCATGATGATGTTCTTCCTCGCCAACATGCTGGAGGGACAGTTGGTCTCCTCCGGAGCATTTGAAATATCTCTAGATAACATTCCACTATGGTCTAAGCTAGAAACAGGTAGAATCCCTCAACCACCAGAGCTGTTTCAGATAATTGACAATACATTACAATTCTCAAAAATGGATATGCCAAAGAACTTTGCGCAATAGGGTTTAGGGTCTCAATGATAAATAGGATATCCTATTATTTGTTATTTTTCTTCTTCTTTAGTATGTAATTTCTTACTTTCAGAACAATGGTCATATATTATTATTATTGTAATTTGGTTGAACCCATACTTAAGTATTTTGTCGTAAATATATTTAATACAGGACGAGACTACTTGTAGACTACCAATTGAATAAATAATTGTAATTTTTTTACATAAATATTTACATTGTACAAGTTGAGATTGGAATTGTAACTGGTATTATTAACAATATCTCAATATTTCTAATAATTGTTTGCTCTTTATAGGACCACAAGTTATTATTTGATGTACCTACAGGCTCCATAATATTAAATTGGCTAAATAAACATAAAATAGGAACCAAATGACCGACAAGTAACATACAATTAAGTAAGTACGGAATATTTGTAAGGAGCGAATACCGGTTTCAAATCCTTGGGCTCAAGTGTAAATTTTATTTATGAATAAATTAAATCACAATGATCCATGCCTTCTATAGCTATACAATTTATCTGAACTGTTTATTGTTAAACAACCAATTATTGTTTTATTGTTCTTATTCAATGTTTCAGCAATTGGGCAAACCTGTAGTTTACTACACAATACTGTAGTATGGAGCATAAAATTTATATTTCTTTTATTGTGACATACCTGTTAGGTAATTTCAAGTATAGTAAACTTAAATTGTTTTGTTTCACTTTTTTTTACATAGGTACTCAAATACTATATTCATGATTACAAAACTATCCAATTGATTGCCTACAACTAGGTAAGTATTTTTTTTGTTCAACGCATTTCTGGTTATGTTTTTGTACAAAGTTGTGGTATTATTTATAGTAATTTCGTTTTAGTACTAGAATAATGTGATTAAGGTTCACAAGAACAGCGAAAAACCCTATTCGGCATTTGTAAAACTGAAGCCAAATGATCAAACGGGATTAGTTTTATTTAGGAATGGATATTGGAATGAAAATTTGTTATTTTTATGAAAGTATATTTTTAAAAACGTTCATGTATGCACATAAATCTTAAACTTCTTTATTTTTTGATGATCCACGGCATTTAAGACACATGTAATTTAAGACTAAGACAACAGTAATTTTCTAGTCACATTATCAACTACTAATTTCCTGTACCTACAATAACACATGTCAAACTTATGAAAACCATCAATAAAGTGATTTAGAACAAATATGTATTGCGATTTATTAAACTAGTAATTATTTTTCTAAAGCGCCTCCTTTTATTATTCTTCAATGTATCAGATCAACGGATTAACGGCGCCTACCGTTACATTTAGGCACTGGTCCCACCGCGAGCTAGTAAGCTATGAGCTATCAGCTATTTCAAGGGACAAAAGATAATCTATTCCGTGTAAAGAAAAAAGACATATATGTCATAGCCGGACGATTGTAGTTCATCGCCGGTCCATCGGGACCAGTGCCTTAATCATATGATATTCTAACCTTGATCGCCGAAAGACTCACCCCGTCAGTCCAAAGCGGTAGCTGAGTTTACTTTACGAGTTTCACCATAAGAAAGATGGTGTTCCAGAAATGCCGTCGGAGCCAGAAATTTCCCATTTATATTCGTCATGTAATTCAGCGCTACATGCGATATTTTTCCGGAGAAATATAGGGACTTGTAGGAAATTAACGGAAGTAACTGCTCCGTTTATATTTTTTAAGTTAACTTAAAACTTGATCCGTTATGGTTATGTTAACTTCGTTAATTAAAGGTCTTGTAACCAGGTCTTTTGAATTACGTATATAACTATAAAAGTAATTTGGAATACCACCCTATACGTATCATAGGTATATTAATGTTAAAGTAGAGGCACCAATGATCGACGGTTTAAGTTGACAGTTACCAGTGATAGACACTTTATTCTTAAGTCAAAGATCGTATGGTTGACAGTTGATTGACGTAACATTTATGAATGGACCTTATTTATTTATAATAAGAGTAAACGTCCATAAATGGCTACTTGTCGATTATAGGTGCCGTTACCTTAATATATCTTCAATTATTATACTAAGGACGGACTTCATCACACATGTGCGTATTTTTCAGTAAGGACGGAACATGTTAGCCTAAATCTATATACCTATACTTAGGTTACTTTTTAAAAAACTTTCGCTACAGACGTACAGCCACACAAGTACAGAGGTATGTAATTTAGCAGTGTAATAAATCGGGCCAACACTCATTTGACATCAACGGGAGATGTCGTTTAATCATTATTGCAAGTGCCTCAACTCAAAACTGAACCTGTAAGTGGCTGTAATTCGCATACAATATCCACATAGTCATGTGACAATCAACACTGGATAAGTTAATGTGACCGGTCAGCCGACACGAGGTGACGAGGCACACGGGGCACACTAGAGCGGCGCGTGGCACACGGGGCAGGCGTGGCGCAGCACCAGCTCGTGCTGCAGCGCGCGCGCGCCGCAGTGCCCGCACGGCCGCACGGCGCGCGCCGCCGCCAGCGCGCGCGCCGACACCGCGCACGCCGGGAACACCGTGTCGCAACTCGCGCACGACGCATGCCTGCAAACGGAGTACGACTCGGCCTGAACTTTAATACTCTGAAAACTGTGGGTGGTATGTGTGGATGTGTTAACTTAAAACCGAGTCACTGGCGGGAAGTGGACCAGGATCGAGACAGATGGCGTTCTCTCATTTCTGAGACCCGCTTTGAATCACTTGCGCCACGATAGTTAGTTAGATTGCATAGTATTAACCAAAATATAATTCAATATGCGTAATGCATACCTAAACTCATGCGTATTGTTAAACACGGTATAAGTTCAAATAAAATTGCCCTTAAACGAATCCTTTTCACAGGTAGCGTGGTAAATTTAAGCTAACAGTGGATTTGTTACTCACCATTCGGGAATACTAGCGGCACAATTTGGACAATCGATTTTATTTCCTTTAACATCCTTAGGTTTACATCTCGTAAACATTTCAATTGCTAACTTTTCAAAGTTGTCGGGCTGTAACAAATGTACATATATATAAATATTTGGGACAATCTTACAGAAATCGACCTAGTTGTATCTAAAGTACCTAAGCAATAAGCTTTGTGTTGTAGGTACCACACGACAATATATTTAGTAAATATAGACATAGATAACTTAAATGCATAGGTATGTATAACTCAGTTGTTGCAAATTTCAAAACTAGGTATATAACAAAATATATAACTAACACTAGTGTACCCCTTACATTTCATTAAATTGTCAAAAGGGCCTCTGCTCTGTGCGTTGGTTGGATCCGGCTCTGCGTACGCCTCTCAAATGTCCGGAACACCATTGTTCCGTGTACGGAAAAGACATACAAATAAATAATAGGCGGAAGTGAAATCACAATGCTTACTTACATCTATTGCTTCGAGTTTAATAAACGCCTTTGAACATAATTCGAACGCTCTCGCTTCAACTGCTATTGCCGCTATTGTACACCACGCCTGTAGATATACAATGATAACTTTAGTAAGTATAGAGGTACCTATACATAAATGTGACATTATCTACGAAAAGGGACCTTATTGTCGATTGCGCTTATGTCCTTATTCAAGATAACGCGATACAAACACAATGTTATTCGACGTAACTGCCATCGACAATAAGGTCCCTTTTAATAGATAATGCCACAAATTATGTACACACTAACCCGCTTATTCATAAACGTATATCAAACCTACTTTAGTCAAATAATGTTTTACAAGTACTTGTATATTCTGTATTTTATAAACACAATAGTCAGTGACAGATATAGACAATATATAATTTACGAAAGTAGGTTTGGAATAATATTGTCTTTTGTTTGCAGCGGTCATTAAGGGTTCGAAACGTCGGGATGAAGTTTAAATTAGTACACGCGATATAATCCATTTTAGTTGTTTTATTTCATAGGTTTGGGATAAGTTTATGAATAAGCGGATTATTCGTTTTTATTCAGCATGCAATCTTCAATCAACGTCTAGTATTTTTTTTATTACAGAGAAACTTAGCGTGACGAATTGTGTTGACATAAGCCGGTGTCTTTCCGCTAAGCTCAGTAAATCCTACTGTTATTAGTCGCTGTACGTATCGTATGGCTTCCCGACCGTAACCTTCTGTTTACATATCTAACTATAGCCCACTGTATGTAGCACTGAATCGTATTTATTAGTAAATTTATTTAGGACACAATAATAGTTTATTACCGCCCGTGGTGCGTACATAGTTTTTCGTCTTCATCTAGGCGTAAAGTGAGATTTTCCATCGCGCCCTAGGCGGTAAATCTCTCTTACCGCCCAGTGTGACGTAAAATAATAAAAATAACACCTTTATAAAATATAGACCAAACAAAAAAAGGAATGCCACTAGTCTGACTGGTCCTGGTGCCGTATGACCTATTCTTCTATTTGATCCCAATACATACTTACGAAAGAAACCGAAATACATTCAAGCGCGTTTCTACTTGATCCATAAAGAGTTACTTAGATTTACTTTTCGTTTGTTAACTTGAAGGGAATTCTCACGATCGGGCGCGCTCCGCCGCCATTTGGAACCTGAGCTGAGCCGCGGCCAGACGGAATCTTCGATAGGTATCTTCCCGACCCTTCGCTCCGTCTGATAATTTTATTAGTTATACCAGTCTGTATAACTAAAGTGAACACCTGGAGGTGCTGCGCAGGGTGCAGGTCGTCGAGCACGACGTGCAGGCGCGCGGCGGCCCGCAGCGCGGCGTCAGCGCGCACCGGCCGCGCCAGCGCGCGCTCCGCCGCCATCTCCAGCCAGTGCTGCGCCTCGCCCAGTCGGAAGCTCCGTGTGGCTTCCCGACCCTTCGCTCCGTCTGATTACGTTACATAAAATGTAGCATAGTACATATATTAATCCATTATAATAACGTATCAAATTATATACATACTTATGACCCGATTGAAAATCCATCCAAGGATCATAGTGATCATAGAGAACCGTATTGACAAAAGCAGTACCAGTACCAGTTTACTATCTGTGCATCTCGTTCGCACTAAAATAGTACAAGCGAGATGCATAGATGGTAAACTCTATACTCGTTATCGAAAACCTCAATGTCACACTTAATGATAAGGGTACAGTAGTAAGTTCTGCACATATGTTCGGAAACTTCACGCTAACAAAATAATTCAATACTTTCGCGGACACGAATACTATTATACCGACCTATAGAGTAATCGCGTAGACTTTTGCTTCCATTGGGGTAGAAATATGAAAAAATAAAATAAAATATTCCGAATTTTAGGCCGAATTAGCATTTAACTTAACAGTTTTTAACAGTTTATAATCAATACACTTAGGAGAACCTAAGATTATAATTATAACGATTTTAAGACGATAATCAACCTGTAGACCAAACGGAGAAACATAAGTATCTAGTAACTCGGGAGTATGAGAAAAACACTAAATAACATATTTGGCACGGGTCATTGTAGTGGAGTAACCATAAAAGGGGATTAGTATTTTTCAAGTATTGTTTTTACTGGTAACTACTGATAAAATTTGTGATTTGGATTAGTTGATTAGACTTTAACTAAATAATACTAGATTTAAGAGCACCCCACTTTAGGAATGAAAGCACTGTTAAGATTTTATAGAATTTATTTACTTACCAACAGAGGTCTGTGTGTACAGATGTCCTGCTAGGATATACAATTTCTTTATACGGGACGGCGAAGCACTTTTTGACGCCTCAATGTTGGCAAGCTAAAACATTAATGTCTGTTTTAAAACTTCGGTATAAATCGTTTATTAACATGATTTTTAATTTGTATGATTAGTACCTGAAATGCCATGGCAGCCGCTTGCATCATACGGCCAGTTTCTTTTAGCTGCATGATCCCTTGAATGGAAGGTGTTTCATTGATCATGTCAACCATCTCGTCCACATTCGTTTTCATTGGTGCGTCCTGACCAATAACAAAGACAACTTTTTATTAGAAAAGTAAATAAGGGTGTAAAGAGTCTGTTGCAATCCAGAGGGCGCAGTTTTTAAATCCCAGCTCGTACTAATCAGTTTTTCAGAACTTGTACGGAATATCATTCGATATTTACCAGTCACTTTTCGTTCGAAGGAAAACATCGTGAAACCGGACCAATCCCAATAAGGCCTAGTTTACACTCTAAGTTGGAAGGTCAGATGGTAGTCAATTTTGTAAAACTAGTGCCTACGTTAATTCCTAGGAAAATCCCAGGTAAATAAGGCTGTAACAAATATTTTAAATTTTAATTTCAAACCTTAGATTGCCTCGGCGAGCCAGTAAACAGTTTCGACAAAGCCTCATTGTCCTCTAACGCCATGTAACATTTTTTTAAACCCTCCATATTATTGGACATTGTGTAGTACTCGAGAGCTCCGGTCCTGTAAAATTAACGTAGAAACCAGAAGTTAGACAAGTAATGTCATCGTCTCTCAGGGCAGAAAGGCTGCGAATAAGGGTTCCGAACTACGGTACGTGACATTCATAGAAAATATGACATCCTGAAGAAGACATAGTTAAGCACAGTCTTCGACACTCAATCTCCCGACGAGATGGCGGAATAATCTTATTGTATGGTACAGTGAAAATATGTACAACATGCGTAGTAGGGATGTTATGCATGTTATGAGATTTATGCGGATGCAGATCTTGAACAAGTGACCACAAGAACAGACCACCGCACGCCCGTGTAAATGCAATAGGAATCTCATTACGTGTTTGTGACTGGCGAACTAATGCTAACGCCTATAACATACGGTAATAAGAAGCGACGAGTTTTATTAAATACAAGTACTTATTCTTGTCCAAATATTAAGTTTCTTCGTCCAAATATTAAGTCCGCGTATGTCAAATAATCAATATGCGCAACATCCCTGATACGTAGTACCTAGTCTTTTCACTGCATATGAGATTCACGACTTGTACAACATTTAAGCTGAATTAGATCGATTGCCTTCTTAATAATTGAAATGCAACTAATTCACACAAGCGGACGGATTTTTGACACCTTTTATTAGACAAGGATTTCCACTTGTATTACAAGTTGATTTCCGATTTTGAGAAAAAACCCTCAGTTATAAAGTAACTTACCAATTCTGCCGGTCGATGTAGTAGTCTCCGATATGGCTGTAGGCCTGTTTGACTTGCGCGTCGGTGGTGCTGGCCGATTGCTTGAGTAGCTCAACTACGCGGAACCAATGGCCGAGGCGTTTTCGGAGTGCTATGGCTAAATCTCTGGAGGCAAATCGAATATGAATGAATCAATTGTTAATTCGTCTAAAAAAGGGTATAATTTGGTGTTCCATAAATTGATGCCCATCCTTATTTTACCATAATAAATACAAGGCGTGCAAATATTATTAAAATTATGTTATTTTTATATATTTATGTTACAGCTACTATTTTTTAATAGTTCAAGCTTTTTTCTTAGTTCTCGAGCGATGTGTTATATAAGCACTATTAACCCCCTTAGTCATAAGCGTATATAATAATAAATAAATAAATATTTCGGGACAATCTTACACAAATCGACCTAGTCCTACGGTAAGCTCAGTAAGGCTTGTGTAGGTACTAGACGACGATATATGTATATAATAGATAGATACATATAAATACTCAAATACATATAAAACACCCATGACTCAGAAAGAAATATCTGTGCTCATCACACAAATAAATGCCCCGACTGGGAGTTGAACCCAGGACCATCGGCTTGATAGGCAGGGTCACTACCGACTAGGCCAGACCGGTCGTCAAATATCATATCAAACCTACATTAGTTAATTATTGTTTTGTAATGTTTATCAATAAGGGGGTAACTATTATTCTTAAGATTACAGAAAACACAAGCAAATAGCATTAGACCCTACTCATAGTGCTGTATTCGTAGGTAAGGTTGCCAGAAAACTCTAAAGGGTAGATTAGTACCATTCTGGAGTTACAGGCGTCTATAGGCAACGGTGGCTGCGTACCATCATGAGGGTCATCTGCTTGTTTGCCACCGTTTAAGTAAAAAAAAAGTTTTTGTAAACTTTAAAAGTAATTGGACTTACGTACCGTCTATCCTCGTCATGGTATATCTTTTCAGCGGCGTCAAAATCTTTAAAGTAAGCTAGTATCTCGGCCTTCTTCAGCGCGTTAGAATGCAGCGCGTTGAGTCGTGACACAAATCTGATGCCAGCGTAGTCGTTGCGCCGTACGAACGCCGCCTCCGCCGTCTCCAAAGCGGAGTCTGATTCTAGGTTTTTTAATGCGGCTTCTGCTAATAACAACCTATAACAATAATTACTATTACGTTAAAACGGATAAAGTCACGTAAGTTTATGTTTACTAATGGTCACCGCATTAAGAATCATGTTTAATAGATCTAAGCGTACTAACAGCGAGAAGCGATTTCTTTTACTATTGAAGACCCGGACCCGATGTCCCTAAACTGAGGCCAGAAACTACCGGAGGACGGAACAGCAGCGTCCCTTTAGAGCAGTGGAACATACTGCGATCGCCAACCCGCATGTAAAGCGTGGCGATTAACCCTTTTCCAGGCCCCACCAATCCGATTAGTTTTCCCAGAAATCCCAAATATATTCTAAATAGTCACGTATAGGTTATTTACTTTAAATAGATTTAAGTTTTAGGATAGCCCAATCTAATATGAACCTTAAAGTCGAATGCTTAGGTTGAAATTAAATTGACACGCATGTGGTCGAGAAATTGTAAACTATGCCTGAAGTAGTAGTATCAAAGACAGACCATAACTGTGGATGAGGATTGTCCTTGATGAAGTTTTCGGCCTCCTTCAAGCCGACCTTCTCGATGAGCTGCCGCGTGTCCCGCAGCGACTTGACCTCCACGCGCACGATGTGCTGCGGCGTGCACTTGTCCGCGATGCCGTCCAGCAGCGCTGTCGTGATCTCCAGTTCCTAAACATTATAATAGCTACCTTAAATTAACCTATTTTTCTCCCCTTTGGACCCCTTTATTCGTATCGCATAGCGAGTAAATAACTACTTAAATAATGAATGTCATTAGGCGTTCTCTACCAGTCAACCAACGTTTTATCAACATTTTCTAGTTAATTGTTTATGATTCTCTGTAATGACTATATGACTATGTACTTCTTTTACTGAAATAAATTGGGTACTCAGTCACTCAGTCTTATATATAATGTACATAAGGATACTTAAATAAGGATATAGGAAACACCCATGAATCAGGAAAAAATACCTGTGATCGTCACACAAATAAATGCCTGGGATTTGAACTCAGAATCATCGGCTTCGTAGGCGGGGCACTACCTACTAGACCACACCTGTCGCTCCTCTTTTATTAATACGGAAACAAGTGAACGAACATAACAAACGCGGAATTGTCCAAATTCCCTCCCTTTTACTTGACACTGGCAACACCGTCCTAAAGTCCATACGAAGAAAAAAAAACAAACGCGGAAGTTTGTTATGCTCATTCACCTGTTTCCAAAATAGTAATCGAGTGTCACCTTAAACGTGCACAGGTAGCCCTGCATCGCGAGGGGCTCCTCGGGCTCCGCGTCGCGCATGACGTAGAGCCTCGCTTTCTCGGCCACGGCCAGCATCTGCGGGTTGTCGCTCGCCCACAGCGCGCTCCACACGTCCTTGCGCAGCGCCTGCCCCACGCTTATGTTGTTCGCCATGTCAGTGTCCAGCAAGTACAATGAACCCGGCTGGTCGATTACGTAGAATTTGCTAAAAATTGTATACACGAGTTATAGTGTCAATTTTTGAACGATAAAGGCATATCAATATAACGGAAAGCTGTGTCCCAGGCGCAACTGTGTCATATAATGAATAAGCCATTCAATATTTTTAAACAATTATACAGATATATACTCAAATACTAAAATAATATCCATAACTCAGGAACAGAAAGATTTTGTGATAAACATACAAATAAATGCACTCGCTAGGATTCGAACCCGGCAATCCAGCCAGCTTTACAGTGTCATACTTATGTCACTTGACATTGCGCCTGGCTGTCAGACGTTTAAAAGAAACCTTACATGAAGTTTACAACATCGGATGTACAGTCACCGGGCAATAATATCTTATGATGTCAAGGCCGCAATAAAATCTGACAGCACATTACGGCCTTGACATAAGATAGATCAGATATATTTGCGGTCTTGACATAGAAAGATACTATTACCGGTGACTGTACAGTCAAGTGTTTTACATTAGTACATTAGTTCACTGCCAAAGTCTCAAAAATATGTACCAAACAATCTATTGTACAGTAAATAAGGTTGTAGGACGTCGTATTTATGAAAGGATTCTTTCGGTACATATTTTAGCACTTGACTGTACCTACCGAATAAAATGGATTGTCAAAATTGATTTTATTAAAGTACATATATAAGTATATATTTTCATATTTTATTTTTATCTTCGTTTGCCGCGATAGTTATTCATGAAATAAAACTAAACAGTTTTCACCTTGAATTTGAATTAAGTCCCAATTTGTACGGTCTCGAATTCATATTGATCGAAGTAATCTTCTTGTAATTTACGAGTGAGAAGAACAGGATCGTGCCAGAATCTTTGCCAACGAGCAGGTGGCTGTCTGAACAAGTTATACAGCATATGGTATCGTCTTGGTAGCTCACGTCACCTGATGACACCGGCGCGCCATCGGCACGAAACAAATGTTCTGTACTTCCTGCAAACATAATTATAAATTTCTAAAAGCCAGAATGACTTAGGTAATCCATAAAGTTCTACAGCGCCAATTGCTGTTAAACTCGAGGCAATATTATTTTTATGACAAAGGTGACAAACGACCAGACAGATTACCTGATGGTAAGCAATTAACGTCACCCATGAGCACCCGTAACACTACGGGAGTCACAAGCACGTTTCCGGCCTTTAAGATAGGAGTACGCTCTTTTCTTTTCATTATTCAACGAATAGTTTTGTAACCTAGTACACGATGGGAAATTATATTTTGTGATAAACTTTTCTGGAATTCGCACAGTGAGTTAGTATTTTTTATTTGTGACGCAGTCACAATATACCATTTTGATTGCTATATCGCCTCTATCGGACAAAGTTTATACATCCATATTGACAATATTATAGTGCAAACTTACTCGGTCTGGATGGCGTCGAAAACTTCCAGACTAGGAACGATTCTTTCGACGCTGCAACCACCGTAGCTTTGCTGTTGATAGCCACATATACCATTGGAATATTTACAGCCTTAGCTAAAAATAAACATTTCTATTTAGTTGTGTATTACATGTAAGTATCAAAACTATACCCTTTCTCTAAAAACCACCTCTTTCTAATGCAGTTAAACTTTATTCTGAATTGCAAACCTTAATATTATGGACACAGCAAGAGAACATCATTTAAATACCTACGTACGTATTAAATAAGAAAACAGAAAGCACCAAAAATTCGGATCTACAATGAAGTGACTTCCTCGTCAGGCCCACGGGCCTTCCTGTAGTACTAATTACTTTAAAGAAATTTGAATTTTATAAAATTGGAACAGAGTTGAATTTTAATTGTTTCTTTCAGTTTTGACACAAGAAATCATACTTTATTTCCTACACTATAAAAAACGAATTCGTGTAGCATATTACTTGTATCGTGGGCCTTAGAAGGTTAATGCAAATTTTCTATGCAATCACTAGTCACCGCAACGACCAATACCTAATCAGTTTAAATTAATCCATAATATGTCATTAGAAAATATGTAAATACTACACTAAAATGTCGACATTTGAGCACCCATTGTTCAATACTTCAGGTCAAGGCTGTTAGCGAGCAACTTCGGCTTCGCGCAAGTCTAGTCCGTATTTAAACACTGACCGTCACACTGGATCCCTTGCTGATTGGAGATAATCAGAGTATTGAGTGTGGCTATAACACAATATTCATTTGTGCCGCACATATCTATCACGTCCGGAATGTGGTTCACCCACGACTGAAATAATACAATTTAACATGAAGCAATTCACTTTTACCGTCCGACATACAAATAAATTAATAAACACATCGCTAAGCATCACCTAAAGGTCCATAACAATCACCTACTAACTTAAGCAATATTTGTTTTAATCTAAGGTTTACACTGACGTCAACACTAACTTGTAGCTTAAAACAAGCCGTAGATAAATAGGAGTCGTTGCATTTGTAAGTACATTTATATTTTTTTATTTTATCTGTAAGGTAAAAATTTAGAACCTGTAATGTAACTGTATCCCAAAATGTCACTGTCTCCATGCCAGATACGTACGCCAGCGTGTTTCCATAGAAAGCGTACTTGTGGTCCGGCTTGACGTTGGCGAAGTAGATGAACGAATCAATGGCGATAGCGAGGCGGAGGGATCGCTTCTCCCAGGATAGAGAGCGCATAGCTCCACCGGGGACCCGTAACGTGCGAATGTGCTGTAACACAAAGAACTTTCTCGTATACGCGCAGAAATGAACCGTACTCGAATGTCCGAAGGTTCATTTTAAGCTGTAAGCGTGGAGGGCCTTGAACGTCTGTGCTCTCAACAGGTTAAAGTTACGTATCAAAGGAAGTCATTATGAACAATATTCATACATTTTAATTGTATGTTACAATATACTTTCTTTAAAAATATAGATTATTGCGTTTCTAATTTGTATATCACCATAATTATGTTCACCTAATCTTTATAGACAAAAAACCTACGCTATCATAAACCCGTTAATTTAGAAAGTCGGACAAGTACCTTACACAAAGCATAGCCCGACATACTCTTGCTAGTTTATCAAACGTACCTCCCCATAGGCGCTGAAAAATTGGACCACATTCGTCTGGTCCGAGGTATACCCAGCGGCTGCAAGCACGGTCCCGTTGTGGTTCCAATGGCAGTCGATGGCCACCATGTTGGTTTCAACTACTATGCTATCTGAAAATAGTTTTTTTTCTTTTATTTTTGTCAACGCCCAATAAATATTGATAATAAGCAGGGATGATAAAATCCTCGATATAAAATCGTATGCCAGTAATCCAGGAAAAAATACTAGCGCAATTTGTCTCGTCATAACTGCCGTAGGTGCCAGACCTATAGTGATCGTGCGTGTTGGGGGGTCTGACATCTTGTGAGCTAAATGGGAAATGCACTGTTAACGTCAAAAGTATGTGCTCACTAGAGAAGACGCACGTACGACGACACAGCCTTGATTAAGTTCTACTGAGTTGGGTAGAATCTACTGAGTCTGCACTCTGCCATGTAGTAGACTAATTTGGCAACTTCTTGTTGATGTGGGCATTTCACGACAATAAACCAGTAGATCTTGTGCTTCCTTCTATAGTTCACGCCCGCTGCATGCTGTTCAGCGATTCTACGCTAGTAATACATGTAACTCAACTTAAGTAAGAGGACAGTGCACCACCTTTTAAAGAAAACAGAGGATAACCTACATTTTGAAGGAATGGGACTTATTATAGACATTGCCAATCTAGAATAGATGCGATGGGCGGCCAACCTACATCTAATCACACCATGCGTCACTTTCTTATTTTCTCTCAGCTACTTGTTAGAAGGTAACTGCCAAGGTGACAGTCTTTAAAAACCCATCATAGCCAGACAGTTTTTTCGTCGGGGTAGAGTTTCTATATTTGCACACAACAAGTGTAGTTATTAAAGTTAATAATAATAATGGAACGCCGACGCCGGCCGCCACTGTTTGCGGTGCCCCACGGGCGCACCAACCTGCTCGGGGCGGCTCCGATGACGCGCGCGATACGCACACTCAACCTAATAGCGAAACAGGTGGATTTATTTTTGTGTTCCCTGAATGGATTCACAAAGTCAGCATTGTTTATAATTTGTTATAAACGTGACATAATATATAAATAGATTGATAGTTAATAAGAGTAGTTACACTATTGTATTAGGTATAATCTGTAAAAATAGCTGTAAGAGTGGTAATGAAAAAAAAAAAGTATATATACCTTCTTCCACACAATTTTTCATCAACAGTATAAGTCCACTTTTGTAACATATCATCAATACCGGCCGGTTGGGTGGCGTTTTTCCGGCGTACCAGTCCATTGCAACTACTTCCATTGATCCTGTCACGCCATTAATAGCGACTGGCATCTGTAAAATAAATACACACCCTATTAATTTGGAGATGTATCCAATATCGTAAAAAATAACAAATTGCAATTAAATTTCGTGATTAAATTTCAATCTTATTTTGGTATACATTGAGTTCATAATTAATCTAATCATATTTTGAATGTAATTACTTAGATATATGAGTAGGCTAGAAACATAGTGATGCAGTAACTTTACTCTTTCTTAAACAAGCAATATAAACAGCTTTAACTATTGTATTTATACAATAAGTGCAGTGAAAGGTTTTTGGAAATATTAATAGGCATATTTTTATGTTCATGGAGTTATGCATACTGTTAAATTTCCTTGGTCATCATACAAGTGCAGCTCTCCACCAACCAAAGCAAACAGCAGCTGGGTGTTGTCTGGGGACCACTGCACAGCAGTTAAGCCAGGCCCTTTTATGTCTTTACCCCACACTCTAGAGCCATCCACAGATCCAACAATAACAGCACCTAAAAAAAAGGTTTGAAAATACAAATGTTTTTTGTACTTTAATAAGTGGATCATTAGATTGCACAAAATATAATCTGTTATTCTAGCAATAGTATTAAAAACTTAATTACAGTTAGTTATTAGCTAGTGTGACTTTAAATTTAAAATGAATTTAATTTATTTCTATTTAATTATGATTTTTAAAGAAACATACCATCTTCATAGGCAATACATATCTTCTGACCATCAGAACCCCAAGCCATACTTGAAACTGTAGACTTGTTTCTGTTATTTATCATTTCTTCATACCAGGAACCCTGTTGGGTAATATAAATTAATACAATTTTACAAAAGGTAATTATTATTTTAATGTTGCCTTATATAAATTATTTTTAAAGGCATTGTAGTAGTTGGCCAGGCTTTCAATGCTCCAAGTGTCAGAGTTTCTAAAATCATCTTAAACTTTTATGAGTCTAATTTTTTTGAAACCTTGCTGCATGACAAAAAAATGTGAGTTTTAATTTGAACTTTAACACACTGCCAATAGAGTTGAAAATTATAACTGCCATATATGACTTTGTATGCAGTAAAGAAGTATCCATCTCCCAAATTAAGCAACAAGTATTTATTTTTCTCATTAAGAATATCTATATAAAAACTTGATATAAAGGAAAAACTACAAAATTCAGATAAAAATATTAAACTCAAAAGTATTGTGTAGTTTAGGCAATAACACACAAGGGCACTTGATGGCTAACAATATTTGAAATGGCTAACAATATTTGAACTATTTTAATATATTTATTTGATATGTCTGAGTCCAAAGACTCTTCCTTTATCTACAACTGCATGGTGATGTAAGCAGACTTATGTATGTGCCTAAAACAAAATATAATAATGCACAAATTTACCTTATACAACATCCAAACAATAATAACTCCATGTTCATCACTAGTGGTCAATTTCTGGTACACCTCATTCCAAATGGCCACACGTAACTGTCCCGTGTGGCCCTCCAAACTCAAGTTCATGGACAGATTTCCTCCCCCACCTAATAAAAGAACCATTTTAGAATTACACATCAATAAAAAGATGACAGCAAATAATATTTTTGGCACCTTTGTGTCTTGTCTTCATATTGTTTCTACATGTTTTATTTACATTATTCTAGATATTCTTCTACCTTTTAACACTGTAAATAAACTAACTAATGATCAAATTATCATTACCAGACTCTAATTTTAAAACTTTTAACATTCCTTCTTCTCCACCAACAGCTATATATCCGGAGGAATGATTCCATGATATACAGGTAACATTTGACTGTTTGGGAATAGCAATCTGAAAACAATAATTAGGCCATAAAAAAATTATACCACTGCAGATGGCTATCTTTTTGCATATAACAGCAGGCCAACTCTTACAGTAATTAAATGAAAGAGAGAGGTAATGTGACTAACTTTCATTCATTGCTGTGAAATTCAATGATAAAATTAGTTAATTACGTTTAAGATTTCTCATTGTCTCCATAGTAACCATAAGAATAACAAAAAATAAATTACCTTTTTACTCATATAAATAAACATTTTGTAGATGATTTGACGCACAGATAGACAATAAACGTATTTATTATAATTAATATACACTTATTCCACAAAATTTGTGAATAAAGAAAATAATGAATAACGTTTTTAAATAGTTGTGGAACTTCACATAATATGCTTAAAGTTGAGGCTCGGCAGGCTTCACTTGAAGCATATTTCGAGCATACAACGATTTGGTTAACTATATTATAACTTTTAATTGAAAATCTAGCTCGTAAAAAAAGAATAGAACTTCGGCAACAACAATAACTATACAGTAGGTATGTTTTGACAATACTGACATGACAGTTGACTAATGACTTGACAGCGACAGCGGCTGTTTTTTTTTTTTTTATTAATTTATTAAGAGCATTGGCAACACAGGCCATCAGCTCAAGACAAAACAATTAAAATAACATATTTACAGTAGTATGTACACACAAGAAATAAAATAAAAGCAATTAATAACAAAGACACACCATGAGAAACACATTAAAAAATACAAAATATTTACAAACTGCCTATAGTGTTAGAAACAAACTCGTAGATTACAGGGTATAGCTTAGGATATTTCAAAAGGTCCTGCACAGAGTTAGGCGGGACATACAAACCGTTATCTAAATACATTGCAACTAACAATAACTGTTGTAAATTAAATGCAGAGCATTTAAAAAAATATGATCAAGATCACATACATCAAAATTACAGTACGGACATACAGCAGAATCACTTAGTTTTAACCTAAAAGATGCGCTGGAAAACGGCCATGACCAATACGCAATCTACACAAAGTAGTAATGAATGTTCTTTCTACATATTTTCTTTGGTATTCAAACCACGACTTGGTGCTAGGTGTCTGGACTATTTCAGCTAGCCATTTTCCCTTAACTGCTATAGATTTCGACCAGGAGTTATTCCAGCGTCTAATCATTAAATGTTTAACAAAAGGAACTAAATCACATTGAGGAACTTTATAATCACAAACTTGAATATTTATAGCAGATTTAGCAAGCTGGTCTACGAGTTCGTTACCAACAATTCCTGAATGTCCAGGAACCCAACAAAATTCTACAAGTATATTCTTAGCCAAAAGAGAACTTAAACAACTTCTTAACTTATAGACTAAATAATTAACGGATGCACGTATACATTTGTTTTAAGTGCTTGTAAAGCGCTCATAGAATCAGATAATATTAAAAACTTATTCTTACTATTCTTAATAATATAATTATCATTAATATGGTTCAAAGCATAAATAATACCTAATACTTCGGTTGAAAACACAGAGAAGTAATTGCTACATTTGAAAACTTTTCCAATATTCATATAAGAATCATAAAATGCAAAACTTGTCCTATCTTTGGATTTAGAACCGTCCGTATACAATTTAATAAAATCAACCTTACTATCAAGGAACTCCAGAAAGTCGTATTTAGATTCAAATTTAACCAAATCAACTGATACATTTCGCATTAAGTCATGATACTCAAATTCAAAACAGGGAAGCAAAGATGACCAAGACACAATATCTTGGAATTCAAAGTTTAAGTATGTTATAGCTCCACCTATAGAAGAAGAGTTAGGAAGCGGTAATAAATTATAATTTGGAATATCGAAATTATCTATATTCCTACAAGTTACTGAATTATCACGACTCACCAGCTTAAGACCATATTTGTCGGTAATGTAACTTCTACGTATAAATAGAGGAACAACGCCAGCCTCTATTTCCAAGGAATTAATAGGAGATGACATCATTGCTCCTGTAATTATTCGTAACGCTCTATTTTGGATAACATCTAATTTCCTTAGGAGATGATAACTCGCATCAGCAAAAAACATACAACCATAGTCAAAATGACTTCTGATTGTCGCTATATAAATCGTTTTCAGGACCTTAGGATCAGCTCCCCATTTTACTCCAGTTAATGACTTTAATATATTCAATCCTAGTTCAGTTCTTCTACAAATTGTGTCAATATGGGTTTTCCAAGAAAGGTCATAATCGAGATATAGGCCGAGATACTTCACATAAGGTTGAGCAGGAATAACTTTAGCGTTATATAAAACTTGAGGATAATGTAAACCATTTTGAGAAAAAAGAATTACAGAACTTTTGGATACATTAACTTCAAGCTTTAAAGAATTTTTAAATAAGTCGTGAATCGTACGTAGACAACTATTCATAATAGTTTCACCATTTTTAATATCTGTACAGTTCACATACAAAACCAAATCGTCAGCGAAAAATAAATGCCTAACAAATGATGGAATTTGTTTTATAAAAGAAACCAGACTTAGGATGAATATAAGAGGAGATAATACAGAACCTTGAGGCGTTCCCTTTGTAGAAACTTTAGAACCTATTAACAAAGATTTGATTTTCAGAGATAGAGTACGGTTATTGAGAAAATTATATATCCAATCCAGTATATGACCAGGAAAACCCAATAGTGATAAACTATTAATAAGATATGAGTGGTCTATGTTATCAAATGCCCTTTAATATCTAAAACCACAGCTAATGTGTACTGATTATTGCGAAAATTATTCTTAACATCCCCAATCAAACAGCTTAAGTTATCAATTGTACTTTTACCTTTACGAAAACCATACTGTGTACTTGGAATGAGTTTGTTATTCTCTGTAAACCATTCTAGTCTATTTTTTAACATGGTTTCAAAAACTTTTGCAAAACAAGATGTCAAAGAAATAGGCCTGTACGATTCAACATAATTCGGTTCCTTATAAGGTTTGAGTATCGGGACAACATGTTGCGTTTTCCAATCTGGAGGAATACAATTACTGTGCCATAATGCATTAAATATTTTACATAATAATTCCTTGGGCTTTCGGGGTAAGCATTTTATTATTTTATAAGTGATTAAATCTGGACCAGGTGAAGTATCTTTTTTATTATCTAATGCAGCTTCAAACTCACTAAAGGAAAATGGGCTTTTCATCCATTGAGATTCCGGAGAGCCACATTTTTCAAAGTGCTCATGAAGGTCAGTAATATTTAACGTATTATTATCACCAGAAGAAATTTTGTCCAAAAATAATGTAGCATTAGCTGGATTTTGAAATAAACTAGGTGAAGAAGAAACGGAATTGAGTTTGGCGTGCTTAAATCTACGTATATAATCCCAAATAATTTTACACGATGTCATGCGATTAAAAGAAGTACAAAGATTTTGCCAACTGGTGCGTTTTATTTCAAATAGGGTTCTTTTCTTTAAAGCATCCAGTTTTTTGTATATTATATAATTTTCCATCGTAGGGTATTTTTTATACGATAGTAAGGCAATTTTAGCTTGGAGAACTACTCGATCACAATTTTCATTCCACCAAGGAGAAGCTATCGTGTTTTTCTTTTTAAGATGGTAACATTTTTTCGGGAATGTCAATAATATGTCATGTAAAATACTCAAATATTGTATGTAGTTTTCGAGTGGATTATCTACAAATGAAAATACAGCAAATTTAGTTTCACATAAGTTCACAAATTTTGCCCAGTCAATCTTTTAAAGTTAATCTCGGCTAAAGAATTCTGATCATGTTGAAGATTTGTACCTGTTTGTCCAAATATCTTATTAGAAATGGTAGGATTACGACTAGGAGTAAGCGAGTCTATATGTACACTTATGAGCAAAGGAAAGTGGTTGCTACTTAACAGATCGTCAAGAACAGATACCGAACAACTAGAACTAAGAGCTCGTGATGCGAATACTAAGTCTAATACGTTACCTTGTTGACCGAATGGAGCGAGTGTCGTGACTGAACCGTCGTTTAAACAAACTAAATCAGAACTCTCTACAAAAGCGTGAAGAGCCTTACCCCTTCCGTCATTGATTCTCGAACACCAAGACATGTGATGTGCGTTGAAGTCACCTATTATCAGACAATTATTGTTTAGTTTTGAGCATGATTCTTTTAATAAATCTATAGTAAATTTACCATTTGGAGGTGGAGGAGCATATACACATAACACATCAAGAGAAAAATTATTAATGATAACTCTAATTAAAATATTTTGTAAATGGTACTGTGATGAGGTGTTGACAATATTAAACTTATATTTAGAACGAATTGCAATAGCAACACCACTATGAAGATGATTGGAATCTCTTCTAATTAAAGTAAAACCGGTAATTTAATAATTTTGCTTGGGGTTAGCCAAGTCTCATTAAATAGTATAATGTCTATACTCTCATCACAACTGTTCAGAAAATGTATGAGTTGACTTAGTTTTGGAAATAAACTTCTGGAATTCCAATGGAGTATTTTTAGTTGTTTAATACCCAACCTGTCCATGGTTTAAGTAGATAAACTTGTTACAAGTAACTCTTTAATGCGTTGTGAGGATATAGGGGGAGGGCTAGAAGAGGTATTTTTGGGATCCTTGTTGGTCATTAATTCTAAAATTGTTTTAGTAATTGCGTTCAAAACAATTTCAGAATTAATAATTTCTGTAATCAGTGCACGTCCTTGAGGTGTTTTAGCAGGTGCTTTTAACAACTTACTATTTGAACTACTATTACTTGAAGAGTTAGTGCTTACAGCTGTTGTAACAGCAGGGGCATGTGGGGACTTCTTGCTGATGTTATCTTTTATTGCGGAGACGTTTGCTGGCTTGACTGGACAGGAGTAGGATACTGCTGAATGAGAGCCATTACAATTCGAACATTTGAATGAATTAGGAGTAGTACAGTCCTTGTAAAAATGACCCGCAGAACAAATGGAACATATTTGTGTGCTTTTGCAAGCTCCACTGCCATGATGGAATTTGTAACAGCGGAAACACTGCAGTAATGGTTTAATGTATTCCAGAACAGGCATCCAAATGTGATCATAAGTTACATGGTCTGGTCTAGTTGAGGCCATGAATGTTACCAATACAGTTTGGAGAGGTTTGTACTGCCCATTTTCCTGTTTTTTTGCAAACCGTTTTACACCTAGAATTAAACAAGTTGATTTCAATTCTTCAAGTAAAGTCTCCTCACTAAGTTCAACAGGAGCGCGAATGATGCCCTGACACTCAATGCTATCATACGGAATTTTTGCTTGCCAGTTATTTGTTTCCATCACCAACTTATTTAACAGAAAGGAATTTGCATCCTTTGCACATCCAAAATAAACTTTCACAAAATAGTTTCCTGCCGCCTTCACATATTGAACACCATTTATGTTTCTTAACACCTGATTAACTTTCAGTATGTCCATGGGAACTTTTAGAGTTGGTTCATTATTTGCTGACTGTAAGAGTATAGGATACTCTTTTTTAGACAGATCTTCGTATATTGGGTTGTGATCTCTAAATAAACCTCGTTTACTCTTAAGATAATGCATTTTTTGTTTGCATGAAGTGGCGTCTATTTCGGAATTGTCTCTATTTTTCCTCTTTTTTGTAGTTTTGGCGGATTCTATATCCATGGGGATGGGGCCGCCGCCCTCATCCCCGTCTCCCGAGCTCATTCGAAAGTATTAACCAGAACTTCACTTTTTCTTGATATTTTAACAAGAAATAAAAATAATCGTATAGCTTTTATGTAGAAAAAAGGGCTTTAAACACAATTAAATAAATTATAATTAAAAATGCCGCCTTGCACTTTTCGCTTTCCCGCCCTTTTTTTCCGACAGCGGCTGTCCTGAGCCGTAGTCCGAATCACACTCACACTGCTTACAATGCTGACAGCTTAGTCCAGAAACACATCGGCGCTACCGGGAACAACGATATTCGTAAATTTCGGACGATTGTCTCTGTCACTCTCATGACGCCTTAATTGGAGTAAAAGAGAAAGATGCTTGAAATATACGAACTTCGGTGTTCGCGGTACCGGGCCAGAAAAAAACTGTAAGATTAGTGATCAGTATGAGCATGAATCGGACCAAAGCTCATGTGAGAATCGAGAACGGTTTACACATTCCATTTCACGTCTGAGCTAACCCTTTTTACATATTTATATAAAATTGAGCTATAATACTGACTTTGTAATATTTCAAGTGTAATTACGCATATCAGTGTAAGTGGTTTGACTTTTGTTGATTGTGTATATTCTTGAAATTCGCTGACTTATTTGAACATACAATCCTTTACACGCAATGTCCAGAAGGCCCATGTCTTGTATGTACTGTCAGTCACAAGTAAACATTCCACACCACAAATTTCAAATCGATAATCTGCTTCAGATACTGAAAATGAGATTTGTCAGTAAATACTTTTGTTTGGTTTATTTAAAATGTTCCAACTATGGGTAACGACTACAGTTGATTTTTCAAAATTACTAAGTTTAAGATTCCAGAATTGTATATAAAATATTACCATAGTAGTGCTACTACAGGAGACAAGATGCTAGGCAGAAAACAAAGTCTCAAAGGGGAACCAGTCCTCGCGGACTACGGTCCCGAAGAATCCCTTAACGAAAGTGCCGATATAGAATGGGTAAATAAGGTAGGAGAATTTATAAACTTGATATATTTAACATATATATTTAACTTTTGCATTGCAACCACTATATTGCATTTATTTTTTTCAATGCTTTTGTTTACAGCTATGGGTGAGAAGAATATTAAGACTTTGTGCTCTGATGAGTCTAGTATCTGTGTCACTGAATACTCCTAAGTCATTTGAAAAATATCCTTCACTTCAAACCATTACATTTGCTGTAGACTGCTGTGTGACTTTATTTTTCACTGCAGAAATGATTGCCAAAATGCACATAAGAGGAATACTTAAGGTAAAAATTGAAAAAAATAATCAAACTAGACCCAACATTAATTGTCTGCCCTTAACTATGATTTTATTTAAGTAGGATGCACGAATAGGTACATAAATACTATAAAATTATTTAGCTCATCTTATTTCAAGATTATTTGCATCATTTTTAGAACATTTTATATAAGAGTATAATAATTAAAACATAGTGTTACAATATTATTTTTTATCTTATTGGAAACTAATAAGAACAATACATTTTATTTTCATATTATATGGATGTATTCCTGTCTAAATGGTTAGAGTTATCTTATTTCAGAGACAGTAACATGTTTAATAAACCTTTTGGTAAATATTTGACTTAGTGATTTAGGGTTGCAGGATGCATTTGCAGAAAAAAGGCAGATTAAGCTTTTTTAATTGCCCACTTGCATGTTTATCTTATTAGATATTGATGTAATTTTTGGTGTGCCTTTCCTTTCAGGGAGATGTAGCTTATTTGAAAGATCACTGGTGTCAATTTGATGCATCTATGGTATTTTTCTTATGGGTATCAGTTTTGTTGCAAATGTTTGAGTTAACATTGATAGTGCCAAGATACAGCTACCTCAGCATTTTGAGAGCACCAAGGCCATTGATTATGATCAGGTTTCTGAGAGTTTTCTTGAAATTTTCTATGCCCAAATCAAGAATCAACCAAATATTTAAGTAAGTAATCCTACATGATTCATACCTAAATAAAGACTCAATTAACACCTTCGCTGCATGAGGTTGATTCAACCTCATACAAGTATGCTTAACTTAACTTATTGTGTATTTCAGATTTTTTATGTGTTAAAATAATTACAATAGGACACATACCTAATCTTGTTTTTGTCTTGCAGGAGATCAAGCCAGCAGATCTATAATGTGACATTGTTCTTCCTTTTCTTCATGTCATTATACAGTTTGTTGGGGGTGCAATTTTTTGGAGAACTTACACATCATTGTGTCAGGAATACAACTGATCCTAAGTAAGTTTTTATTTGCTCAAGAAATTAATTTGCTGCTTTATTACCAGTCTTGGTAGGATTTTACTACTTAGTACTTTGAAAACTAACATAACATAACTTTTAAGATCCAGGTTCTGAATCATTACATATTGCCAATGTCTGAATACTGGAGATCTTAAAAAATAAATGTATTGCTACTTCTTGTAGCTCTGGTATTTCTTTGAAATATTAACCTTATTATCCCGGCTTATCCTCCTACCATAATATATGTCATTAATAATATTTTTTTTGCACTTTCAGTGAAATAACAATAAACTCTCTAGCTATCCCAGACACATTCTGTTCTCCTGATCCCGATTCTGGCTACCAGTGTCCAAAAGGAATGAAGTGTATGAAACTTAATTTGTCTAAATACATCCAGGGGTTCCAAGGATTTGAGGAATTTGGTGAGTATTTATGAAAGTTTTTAATATATTTTGAAATACAGTTTTCAACCTTATTACAATGAGCATAAAGCCTATATGATTTGGATCATCAATATGATTTGATATGGACATTCATTCTCAATGTCCTCTTTTTTAATTGCCCTTCCCCATAAATTTGTGACAAAAGTTAATGGCCAATCTCCAAGATAATGTTATCTTGGAGATTGGCCATTAACCTTTTTCCAGGCATAGTACGATTTATCAACCCCATGCATGTCAATTTAATTTCAACCTAAGAGTTCGACTTTGAAAAAAGCACTATACATACCTCGGCGTGAAAAGGGGTTGTCGGCCTCGTAATAATCCGTCTACATATACTCGGCCGGCAACGCCTTACTCCCCGGCCTCCGTAGTAATGTACTATTACTAACTTACTACTGCTATATAGTATGCAATAACACTATGCAAGTAGTATATTAATTATTAAAAATAGTAGTAGAAAATCCTCTGTAAAGTGTACAAATGGAGTTTTCAAATATTTTATTTTATCTATCTTTAACGTTGGTAACTGTTTGGTTTCAGTTACAAGTTTATTTACCGTGTACCAGGCGTCTTCTCAAGAGGGATGGGTCTTCATTATGTACCGTGCCATTGATTCTTTGCCAACATGGAGATCTGCTCTATATTTTAGGTAAGTTGTTTTTCTAGTCATGTTCCACTATTAATCACTGAAAAACCCTTAACCTTTTGAACGCTTTTCCTCTCGCGTCAACATGTGACGTGTACGCCATGGTATCGACTTGTGAAGAACAAATATAAACCTTATCTGTCAGCAGGACAATTGCTTTGACAGCGTCCACCACACTTAAGTGGTCTGTGGCGTGACAGGTACGACATCACGCGACCACTTTAGTGGTGCTTGGCGTTCAAAAGGTTAAACTAGTTATTCAGGTTGTGTATGAAAGTGATGTACCTTCTTGTCATCCCACCTTTACCACTTATTTTTTAACCCTTCGGCCATCCGGCTTGTTGACGGGAAACTGTATATTATAATTTAAAGCTAATATGTTTCGTAACAGTAACATTAACTATATTATTCCATAATATTTCGGCTCAGTACGCCATCATGGTGAGTGGCGTGAAAAAGTGCGGCGAGTTTTAATGCTGGTCTACCCGTCTTTTAAATTTTCTGTAGCCTTTGGCGTTTAGAAGCTTTATTGTTAATGCTATTATTATTTTCTAGCACCATGATCTTCTTCTTAGCTTGGCTAGTGAAGAACGTCTTCATAGCTGTGATAACTGAAACATTCAATGAAATAAGAGTACAATTCCAACAAATGTGGGGAGTGAGAAATCCGATTACTAAGGGAAGCACCACGCAATTCTTTACCGGAGATGATAATTGTTGGAAACTTGTCACAATTGATGAAAATAAACATTCAGGTATTACTTTCAATCATTTATTACTTTACTATCTTCTGCCCGCGACTTCGTCTGCGCCAAAGTATTAGCCTAGTTTTAAGGTGGTGTGGTGGATTAACACAATATCGTTATAAATTAAAGCCTGTTTTATACTGACGTACTATGAGCAACATGAGCAACATTTGAAATTTCATTAAAATTCATTCAGTAGATACTTTTTGCGTAAAAGATTAACAAATATCCATACATACAAGTACATAACAAACATTCGCGTTTATAATATTAATCGTAGGATGATGCCCGAGTAATTTTTGAGACAAAAAAATGTATGTAGCTATAGTCAACCAATTTGATTTCTAGACCACTTCGAACCTTGTCACAGTGACATTAGTAAGAGGTCTTTTGCGCCTTTCATATAGATTTTGACTGTGACAAGGAATGAAGTGGCTATGGTGGCTGAAGTATACTTACTTAGGTTAGGTAGGCAAATTAAATAAAACAACTAAAAATGGATCTTATCGCGTATACAATACAAGCTCCGTCCACACTCATAGGCCTCCCCCATAAATCGTTGCAGGCAGCGATCCCTTAACATCGGGGGTTCAATGCCATAATTACCACGCCTAGCAAGCGGGTTGGCGATAGCAGTATGTTCCACCAGTCTAAAGAGGGTATCGCGTATAATAAGTTTAAATGTCATACCGACGTTTCAAACTTTGCAGTGTTGCTGGTCACTGGGTGACGAGTAACAAACAATTATACATATGTATAGCAAACTAATAAGATCAAAGCTAATATTACTATTACTACTATTTTTAGGTACGGCTCCAGAAATATTTCATAAAATGTTGAGATCGGCGTATTTCCGGTTGTTAGTCATGGGCGTGGTGCTAGCCAATGGCATTATTACAGCTACTATGAATTTCAAACACGACGGCAATCCAAGAGAATTTTTCTATGAGAAATATTATTATATTGAGGTAAAGCAATGAAACACCTTTCTACATATCATTAAACATTAATAAATAAACTTATTTATTTGTTAGAGCTAATATACGAATGCATTTTTTTAATTCTTTCAGATTGCCTTTACTATCTTCTTGGATTTAGAGGCATTAATCAAAATATGGTGTCTAGGCTGGAAAGGTTATTTTAAACATTCTGTCCACAAATTTGAACTGCTTTTGGCTATTGGGACTACCATTCACATTATACCGCAGCTCTACATGTCAGGCTTCACATACTTTCAGGTATAGTAAATAAAATCTGTTGACTAGTTTCTGAATAAAGAGTTTGTAATTTTTATATAGATTACTGAAGGACGGCCAACTACGGAACCCTACATTGATTGACTTATAGGCAGGCCGACATGCTCTTGGTCGTTTTTTTTCTACGTTATATCTTCTTGGCCACATTTGCAACAAGTTAGAAACCCTTTTATAAAAATTACATGTACCTAATGTGTAATAACTTTTTAATAAAAGTAAGTAATATTTCTGATTTTTTTCAGGTTTTGCGAATCGTACGATTAATAAAAGCATCACCATTATTGGAAGGGTTCGTTTACAAAATATTTGGACCTGGCAAAAAATTAGGAAGTCTAATAATTTTTACAATGTGTTTGCTTATTATAAGTTCTTCTATCTCAATGCAGTTGTTCTGTTTCTTGTGCGAGTTCACTAAGTTTGAGGCTTTTCCCGAGGTAAGCGCAAATTATACTAATAATAAATTATTCATGCGATAAAATTACCTATAATAATAATATAGTATGTCACATGAGCCCAGTTGGGGCAGAGCAGAAACCTTATAACTAAAACTTAACTGCTAAATTATCCTAGTTACAATATTTGCAGAGCTCAGACCAAAACAAACAAATAACAAACAAAACTCAGACAAATGTTCACCAAATTTAATATTATTACTATATATTTTCGTCCATAAAAACTGTTCTATATTGTAGTACCGTTTTTCAATTAGAGTCTGCTTTAACTGTTTGAGTATTTTTTTCAGCTTTTAAACTATTACTCAATTAGTAACCAAGTTGTAGAATATTGTACACATTTTATTATTATTAATATTTTTAAAAGTAATATGGAATATAATACGTTTATGTTACAGGCTTTTATGTCTATGTTTCAAATATTGACTCAAGAAGCTTGGGTGGAGGTGATGGATGAAACCATGGTTCGGACAAGCCAGACATTAACTCCTTTGGTGGCTATATATTTCATTCTATACCATCTTTTCGTCACGCTGGTAAGATTTTTTTTTGTCATTAAAACACATTCCCTTAGAATATGATATGAGTTTTTTTACCAAAAATAAAAAATGAAATCTTACGTGTATTTCAGATCGTGCTCTCGCTTTTCGTAGCAGTAATTTTGGACAACTTGGAGTTAGATGAGGATATAAAGAAATTGAAACAACTGAGATATCGTCAACAGAGTGCAGAGATTAAAGAGAGCTTGCCATTTCGTCTAAGAATCTTTGAGAAATTTCCTGACAGCCCGCAAATGACAAAGTTGCACAAAGTACCTGGAGACTTTAATTTACCAAAGGTGATTTATAAAATATTTTACGTCACCCTGGGCGGTAAGTGAGATTTACCGCCCTAGGGCGCAATGGAAAATCTCACTTTACACCCAGATGCAAGCGTTCGCTCTAGCGTTTTGCCAAGGCTTAATAAAGCAAGGGTCCGCTCAGCAACCAAATCCCAAGATGATATATATAGTATGGACACTACTATGTTCAAATGCGACTGCTGACCCTTCCCACCGAGTAGGGAAACAAAGCCTTTTAGACTAGGTCCGGTTTTTTTCTATAATGTTTTCCTTCACCGAAAAACATAACTATCAAAAATACTAACCGTCGATCATCATCAT
Source organism: Grapholita molesta (assembly GCA_022674325.2). Taxonomy (NCBI): domain Eukaryota; kingdom Metazoa; phylum Arthropoda; class Insecta; order Lepidoptera; family Tortricidae; genus Grapholita; species Grapholita molesta. The sequence continues at coordinate 10,096,340 of CP053124.2, read as the reverse complement.
GCTAGCGTTCGCTCTAGCCCTTAGCATTTCGCCAAGGCTTAATTAATAATAATAATAGGTAATTATGACAAAAAACATACACGATTTTTATTAATGTTTTTTTGTATCAATCAATTTATTTACCAACTTGGTTCATTCTTATTAGTTACTAGCTTTTTTTCGCGGCTTCGCTCGCGTTAAGAAGTATTTCAGTTATTTTTAAGTTATTTTTAGCACACTATCGTTCGAAACGTAGTTTTGTATGCATGCATGCTTTTTGTTCGGAAAATGCCGTTTTATCCACAAATGCCTCAAACGGCCACAAACGCCATAGTAGCTTTATGCATGCAAGGTCTCAGCCCGATCAGTTTAAAATTCACAAAGTTTCATACAAATTTTCATCCCCTATTTTATTCCCTTGGGGGTAGAATTGATCAAAATCCTTTCTTAGCGGATTCCTACGTCATAACATCTACCTGCATGCCAAATTTCAGCCCGAACCGCCCAGTGGTTTGGGCTGTGCGATAGATCACTATGTCAGTAAGTCAGTCACCTTTGAGTTATATATATTTAGACTAGTACACAAACTTAAAACATAAAAGATAGTGCTTCATATTTTACACTGTAATATGTTTCATAATGATAATTGTCGTCAGGTCCGCGAATCGTTCATGCGCCAGTTCGTATGCGAAGAGCTCGAGGAGGAGGCGCCGGGCGCGCAGCAGAAGCCGCGCGCGGCGGACGGGGACGCGTCGCGCCGCGCGTACGTGGGCGCCGACAAGATCTCGTTCCCGTACCGCAAGCGCTGCCTCGTCAAGACGCTGGTCGTGGCGCCGCCCTCGCAGCGGCCCAGCTCCGCGCTACGGCGACACGTCGTGGCTTCTATTATAGAGTGAGTGCGAACAAAACGTTCACTAGTTTGTTACGTTTCCGGTTGACTCATTCTAATTTTGAACTTGGTGGTGAAACAGAGTGACGTGATTTATCATTTCTATGTGCATATACGGTGAACGTCTTAGCGGCCGACATTAGATCAATTGTTGAAACCTTTATTGGCAATTACTTTTTTAAATGCCATGTACTGCGCATAAAAAAAGTTCATTAATCAATCATACATTGTTGTCAGTTTACGTAACTTTTAATGTCATTTATTGTGATTACTTGATTATGTGATTATTGTGATAAGCAGTTTATTTTTATTCATGTTTCAAATGTTTTTTATTTGTGAACACATCGCACCAAAGGTCTTATTTTTTATTTTATTTAAACAACAGGTTTAAATCCCAGAGGAATAATTTGTAATAAATAACTAATCATCATTTTGCAGAGATTCGAACAATCATCGAATGGTTTTAGGAGATTCTGCAATGTTGGCCACTGGAGGCAAATCGGGACTTAAGTCACAAGGAACTATTTCAAGTGCTAAACAGTTACGGGTTGACCAAAAGAAGTAAGTTTCGAAATACCTTTATTTATAAAAAATGATACATAAATATTTTACCACACAGCACTGTATCTACACAAATAGAATCACAAGAAGCATCATTCTTTGGTGACTGAATTAATATCAATTACTAAATCAACTCCTCTTTGGCACTTTGCCATATACGAGTATGTACAACACTATGCGATAATAAGTTAATAACATAACTAGAACTCATACAGTCTTAACTTCAGTTTTAATTAGTATGTATGGCCTTGTTACTTTTAGAAACAAATAGTAAATTCGTATGATGCCATTATTTTGTAAGTTTCGCATGTAATACTGCGCTGCGCCGCCATATTAAAGGATAATCAGTTCGTTGAATTTATTTTTTTAAATTTAATTTGGGGTCGGTTGTACCGCGCACAACCGACCCCAGAATTGCGTGGTAGAAGCGACCACAGATGTAACGTACCTCGTGAGCAGGTTCGGGTCTCGCTCGATCCGGCGGTCGGTGCGCAGCGGCTCCATCAAGCTGAAGCAGACGTACGAGCACCTGCTGGAGAACGGCGACATCGGCGCGGCGTCGCGCGTCGTGCCGTCGTCGCGCGCGCGCCCGCCCTACCTCGACATCCGGCTGCTGCAGGCCAAGCGTCAGCAGGCGGAGATGAGGAGGTATGTTCACCGCCTTATGTTCATTTTTTTCTTCTTCTTACAACGACGGTGGCAAACAAGCATACGGCCCACCTGATGGTAAGACTCCAGAGGATTCACATGCATAAAAGTTGTTGGAGCTCTGGAAACCTTACTCGCCATCAAGAACACAACACTACATACCTGAAAGGTAGCAGTGCTATTATGGCTGTGTTCTGGAAGGAGGAGGTACTTCCCCAGTTGGGCTTCTCCAGACTCAAGCGTGATGGTACTTCGCTGTGCCCTACCTCTACAAAAAAATATACCTATATGCCTCATGTACCTGCATACCATGCAGCTTAATTTTTATTTATGGAGTTAGTTTAGGTTTGTCACACATTTGTTACAAATTCTGATCGTACTCATTTATAAGTTACTGTTCGTGCGGATAGTGTGCATCGCCCTATCTCCTCCCGCGGGTGTCGTAAGTGGCGACAAAAGGAAAAGTCCTACGGACGGGCAGCAGCGTCCGTCGAAACCCAATCTACACCTACTGCGGTCGCCAACCCGTCTGCCAAGCGTGGCGACTATGGCAACTACCCCCAAGATGATACAAGTCATATTTGTGGGAGGCCTATGTTCAGCATTGGACTGCATACGGCTGAAATGTTATCCGTTTGTAACAAAGTAGTAATGTTTATGGTAATTGACGAAATGGTTGACGAATATGTTTCTAGGTCTCATATTTCACAGTTTGAGCTCAAATCATGCGACGAATTTATTATTCTAAATTTAAACGCTCATGTTTTCACTTGGCAGGAATCAACGTGAAGAAGATCTCCGCGAAAATCATCCATTATTTGACACTCCGCTGTTAATAGTGCCAAGAGAATCCCGCTTTAGGAAAATCTGCCGCGCCATCGTGGACGCGCGCTACGACGCTCGGCTGCGAGACCCCGTCACTGGTAACGAGCGGAAGGTGCACTACAAGAGTTTCCAGTAAGTTTATCATCCTGTATAAAACAGGGTGATCAATCCAAATAGGACAGTAGGGGAAAATCAGAAACTATGAGAGATAGCGAAATCTGTTCTTAGGAACCATGGGTTCGATTTTAGATTTAATAATTCGCGGGAAATACGAACGTCAGACTTTGACGCTCATTTCTGGCTTTTGTGTAGTTTTAAGGCCATTACTCCTTTACAGACATTTCATCCCTAGAACGAAAGGGATCGATTGATAGGATAAAAAAAACAGTTGACTAGCCTATTATGTGTAAATTGAATTTTGTTTCATATTATGTTTCAGCAACTTTCTGGGATTAGTGACTTATCTGGATTGGGTGATGATTATGGTCACCACTCTATCATGTTTCTCTATGATGTTCGAAACACCAACTTACAGGGTTATGGAAAATTTTGTTCTACAGGTAAAACTAAGTTGAAAAATCGTATAATCGTTCTGCAATTAATTTTTTTCTCATCACGAATGTTGTTAATTTCAGATGGCAGAATATGGATTCGTAGTATTCATGAGTTTGGAGCTGGCACTAAAAATTTTAGCCGACGGCTTATTTTTTACTCCAAAAGCGTACTTAAAAGATGCGGCTGCTGTCCTTGATGTTTTTATTTACATTGTAAGTTATAATTAAGTATATATTTATTGTTTTAACATAATCTCGTTCTCGCTAAAGTCTATGAGTGTAGGTGTCATTTTCATAATTTGTTTTTTTAATCGCGTTTTAATAGTTTAATAGATAAAGTGATTGAAGAGGAAGGTTTATATATAATAATAACATCCATTAAATAGTGGAGAAATACTAATATCAGGATTGCACCCGTGCGAAGCAGGGGCGGGTCGCTAGCATATAAAATCATTTGAACTCTATGATTTATCTAATATTGCCTTCGCTTGCTTGATAATTATTCAAGAAATAAAAAACTGAAAACGAATTATATCGCGCACACTGAACCTAATTTATATTCCCACTTTCCGAACATTGCGGCGTTTGCGGTCCTTTAATCGACCACGTAAAATAATATCCTTTGACCAAAAACGCTGTTTAAAAAGTCGGAATGTAATTTAACTTCAGTATAAACTATATCATCCGGTTTCAGAGACTCTAGTGTAACTTTCTTTTGACGCAAAAAAAAAACGTCTCGAATGCGTAAGTGATAATGTTATTTATATGGGAAACACTAACGCGATGGTAAAGTAATATTAGGTTAAAAACTTACACTAAGGGCTCAGTTGTTTTAAGGTTCGGCTAAAATTCGTAAAACGTACGGAATTAAAATCGCAGTGACGTGCCGTAATCGTCACGACTTTATAGCATGCTCTCTACACCGCTGCTCAAATTTGGCGCGGTCGCAGGTATCGTTGACGTTCCTGTGCTGGATGCCGCGGCGCGTGCCGCCCGGCTCGGCGGCGCAGATGCTGATGATCCTGCGCTGCGTGCGCCCGCTCCGCATCTTCACGCTCGTGCCGCACATGCGCAAAGTGGTCTACGAGTTGTGTCGCGGGTTCAAGGAGATATTGCTGGTATGAAATATGAATGGATCATCACCCGAGCCCGGAATTAGCCAAAAAAAGGCAGTATTTTGTTACAAACTAGCTAGTGTTAGAAACATCACATTATCATGTCGTGTCATCTCATTTTATCGACAATCTTTTGTTTTGCCGCGAAATCATTACTACATAATTGTATCCGTTCTGCATAGATAGCCTCTAAGACCCACCAATGTCACAGTAGAATAGAATCTCTTTTGTTTGAAAATCTAACGAAACTAATCCAAGTCTAATTGAATGATGCGAGTTTCTCAGCGAGAAAATAGAGGAATATTCTCAATCCTGATATTTTATAAACCTTGATTTATTATATTCATTCCTAGAATTAAGTCAAAGTCAAAATATTAGTTAGATAAATATTGCATGAATGAGCTTTATATTATTTATGTTTTCAGGTATCGACGCTTCTTATACTGTTAATGTTCGTGTTTGCTAGTTACGGTGTTCAACTATACGGAGGAAGGTACTATAATTTTACATAAGTTGACACTTTTTTTTTATTAAACTTGTTATGAATATTTATCTTTTTTGTGACAGGTTAGCGCGATGCAATGACCCCACAATTTTACAACGAGAAAACTGTGTGGGAGTTTTTATGAGACGAGTGTTCGTTACTAAGATGAAAATTAGACCCGGTCCTAATGAGACGTTCCCATCTATGCTGGTGCCGAGAGTATGGTAAGAATGGTTTAATTATAAGTAGGTACTATGTATTCGTATGGAAGTGATACGTGAATGTATTTGAAATGTAGTGAGACGAATAGAAGGCAGTTGCTAGAGATATGGTAACTAATAAGAGTGAAAGGAGAGCAATTCTGAAGACTGTTGGAAATAGCCGCGGTAAAATGTTTTTTAATTTGATACGACACGACACGACCATTTCATTAAAAATATCCCGAAGGGACGAACAAGCGAGGTAGAGAAAAGCCCAAAAGTAGCTAATTGGAACAAGTAACAGGAATAAATGGGTTCGTGACGTATCAAATAGTCAATGAGCTAGCGCAAAATAGGCAGTTTGTAAATATTCTACCAACAAGAGAATAACCCTTTTATTATGATCCCTACATACTCGTTTAACACATTCGCTGCGGCTGTTATGACCGTACTTGGTGAGGGGTCGATCGGCCCGATGCCGCAGCCAACGTGTTAAGTCGTTTACTGATCCTTCTTTTTCCTATTTTAGGGCGAACCCGAAGCGATTCAACTTTGATAACATTGGCGATGCTTTGTTGACGTTGTTTGAGGTCCTTTCATTTAAGGGTTGGCTAGACGTCCGTGACGTCTTGATAAAAGCACTTGGCCCTGTAAGTACAAGTACTTCACACATTAAATGAGATTAAAACAAGACAGTTAATAAACTAAAATATCGACTGTAACTTATGGTTCACTATCATTACTAGATCTATCATCTAAAAACAAATAAAATAATAATTTAATTGAGAAAGTTGCGTTAAGCCCCATTTTGACCATGCAAGAACTTGTATACGATTTTCATTACATTGCGTGGTTATATAAAGCGACCGAATTCGCCGTACGCCGATATCCCACAATGTAATGAAAATCGTATACAAGTTCTTGCCTGGTCTAAATGGGGCTTTAATCACATAATTGAATATCATTTTTCGGGGTTAGCCAAGATGCGCATTAATATGATATTCGTTTTCAGATGCATGCCATCTACATACACGTGTACATTTTCCTCGGGTGTATGATTGGACTGACCCTGTTCGTCGGTGTCGTGATTGCCAACTATTCGGAAAACAAGGGCACAGCACTGCTCACTGTTGATCAGAGGAGATGGTATGAATCAACTTAACTTTAGATTTGCATAATAGAATATGCGTGGAGTTCAGTTAATCATGCTTTGTTATACTAGAGAATATCTACTACAAATTATATGTCTTACAAAATGACGGTTTGAGAGCATTCTGAAAGTGGAACTTTGGAGTGTATCGGGTTGGCAAGTACATAAAATATTTTTCACCTCACTTGCTCGGAAAACCTTAGTTTATAGCGCGAAATCTGCGTGGAAAAGCCTATTTTATCCGCTAGCGTGCAAAAGTCATTCGAATATCGAAGCCGATGATTGTAATTCTCAGTGGTGCATGTAACTTTTTTTTAAGTATAAAACTCCTTCAACGCGTGACTACATAACAACGCTACCGCGAAAAACGATATTCGTAAATTACGGACGATTGTCTCTGTCACTTTCATTGGAGTAAAAGAGAAAGATGCTCGCAATATACGAACTTCGATGTTCGCAGTACCGCGGTGAGTTCATAATACAGATAATAATCAATCAGAAACATGTTTTTGATTACATATTTTTAACTTTTTTATTTTTACCTACTTACACTTTATTTTATGTCAAATAGGTTTTATTATATATAATAATAGTTTTCAGTTTAATTTAGATAGTTTGACTAATTAATCCATTTCAGAAAACACGACTTCAATGTTTATTTGATAAAGAAATTGAAACTTAATATTGTAATTTGTGAACGCAACCGAATTTTTTTTTTTTAAGTTTTAAGTTAATACTATTCACGTAAATTTGGCGGATTTGTCCTGTGCTAAGCTCTTTGAACTCAACGTTTGAACTATAAAAATGAGTTATTCTAGCAGCGATGCCGATATGATTTCCCTGAAAAATTGCGCGATAAGTTTTGTTTTATTGTTTTTCTTTTCTTGCCACTCGAATTTTCCTCGTTGTAGTGAGGTGAAAAATTGTGTGTTCCGCATGACTGCAAAATTATTTGGCGTCTCGTGTCTTGAAAGCCTCGCTACGCTCAGGAATCTATCTTAGCTTCCTTCGCTTGCTCAGCTTTCAATTTCAACACTAGCGCCAAATAACCACTTTGCAGCCTTGCATAACAAATAACTATTACCTGAAAGGATTGTTATCGACCTCAGAAACTCAGCGGGACTTATTTTTCCAAAATACCTACAGATAGAGAGCGCTATTGCATTTGTCGGAATTACGAGAAATTTGTAGAGGCTACATTTTGATATTGTCAATTTATATGTTCAAAGATTTTTGGCATAGGTAAGACTTTATTTTTAATGTATTGTTTCGTATGCAAAGGTGTGATTTAAAGAAGAGATTGAAGATTGCCCAGCCGCTTCATCTACCGCCCAGACCTGACGGGAGGAAAGTGCGTGCCTTCGCTTATGACGTCACACAGCACATCATTTTCAAGAGGTTTATAGCGATAGTCGTGCTCTTTAACAGCGCATTGTTGGTTGTTACTGTAAGTATGGCTAATTGATTAGTACGGTTAATTTGCATGTAAGTTAATGTTAAGGAAATTCAAGAAATCCGAACACACAACGGTGAACACAAAATCAAAGCATTAAAATAAAAGAACAGCTAAATGCGGTCACCTGTTTAAGAGCTATAGCTATATATATATGCCACGCACACACACGATATAGCGGTCAAACATATCTACTCCAGTGAACGTTCGCTTAGTGCTGTGAACGTTCATCTTTTTGCATGGTTAAAATTAATAATACTGTTCAACTTTCGCCATTATCGACCCATTATTTCACTTAAAATGTAAAAAAAAATAACTTAGATTTTCATAATTTAAATGTAGGGTAAATCGCTAGTAACTGGCCGCTCTTCAATAATTGGCCACGTTATACTGATAATTAATTATGTTCGCCTAAAAATAGAACCTATTTTAGTATTAGGTGGCTAGTTATTACACGGTGGCTTGTAATTTAAACCCCATTAGAAAATGTGTTCTATTTATATATAAACAGAATTCATTTTCAGTTATTGATAGGTGTCAAGTTACTGGCGATTTACTCTACCTTTTTATCTTCCACATTTTCATATTACATATGATTTTATATCTATGTAACTAAGTTAAAATTCAATATGTGTCAAGTAACTGCTGAATTCAGTGATTGAAGTGGTGGACACGAGAATTCGCGGCAATGGGGCACTCTAAGACTCATAAACAAACCCCGGACGACGGGAGCACTTTTCACTAATGCTTAATTAAATATCGACTATTCTATCGACATCCATACGAACAATTTTTGAATCGGAAATTGATTGATCAAACTTATTATCTTATATGTCTGGTTGCTACATAATATTACATTAAGTACCTAGTAGCTTTTACCATCAAGTACCTATTATATACTATCACATAGGTACTATAATTATTATCAATATTACGGGTCACGGGAATGATTGTAATAATAACATAACTACATACAGCTCATTTTAATGTTGTTTTTTAACTACCTATATTTTTTCTTAATTTTGTAACGGTGGTCCAGTCCATTGTGTTTTTTATCGACTTATAAAATGTGTGCTATCGCACTATTGCGACGTCGACACATAATTTCTTACGGGCTTTGCTCATAAACCTTGCAGTGGTCCCGTGACTCCACGCTGACGGAGCAGCTGGCGCTGACCTCGGCGCTGCTGACGCTGGTGTTCGTGGTGGAGGTCCTGCTGAAGACAGTGGCGTTCACGCCGCGGGGCTACTGGCAGAGCCGCCGCAACCGCTACGATCTACTCGTCACCGTCGCCGGATGCATCTGGGTCTTTATGCACTTCACGCTAAAGGTAATCTTTGGGACTATTACACTTGTGAATTTTTATTTATCTTGCGTGGATTATTTCAAGACGCTCAGAATATTTAATTAAAATATATCAAAATTGAATTTGACTTGACATGTTTTGATCAGTGAGCGACTAGAGGATATGAAACAATAAAAAACTGAATTAGATGACAGTTAAAAATAATGTTTAACACTAAAGGAACTGACTTCTGGTAAAAATAACTTAACTACTCGTCAGATCTTGATCTAAGTACCTATACACCAGAATTAACTGATTTCAATAAAATAATCATCAAAATTGTTTTACCTAGAAAAAAGTCTTGAGATTACATAAAAACTACCTACTTCAGTGCTGATTCTCGGGTGAGCATTGTGCTGAGATGGGTCCATTTCGTGGTAAACTTTTCAATTTTTGTTAAGTCGTAATTTACTAAAAATACGATAAGTAATAATATGTACACAATAATTATGTCAAATAATCAATACCCAATATATAACATAACTAAATGTTAGTATTTTTTTTTGAAAATTAACAGTAAATTTTTTGTCATTAATCTATATATATAAATCTCAAAGTCCTGACTGACTGACTGACTGACTGACTGACTGACTCACTTAAATCAACGCACAGCCCAAACCGCTGGGTCTAAAGTTTCCAAACTCGGCACACAGGTTCCTTATAAGGTCTAGGGGTGCACTAAGAAAGGATTTTTAAAAATTCACCCTCTAAGGGGGTGAAATGGGGTCCAAAGTTTGTATGGGGATTTATGATTAGTTACACCAATTAATTTGAAACTTCACAATAGTATTCCTAACGACAAATGAGTAAACACGTGTTTCAGCATTTTTGAGAATTCAACCCCTAATAGGAGAAAATGGGGTTTAAAAAGTCTGAAAAACGACATGTGTATGTTTCCTATGGTTAATCGAGTCGCTGTTGACAAAAACAACAACGGTTTGGGATTTTGAAAAATCCTTTCAGTAGTGTGTGTGTGTGTAGCCCATTTATAGATAAAGGCTATATATCATAAGCGAAGACCAAAAGTAACTATTCTACGCGGACAAAGTCGCGGGCAGAAGCTAGTTATTCATAAACGTAAACCTACATCAGTTAATTTATGTTTTGTCTTTATCGTACAAAAACATTTGTTTAAGTGACAGATAAAACAGAACATAAATAAACTAATGTAGGTGTGATAGATGTTTATCAATAAAGGGGTAATTTATAAATCTTTCCAGAACGATCTATCGTATTTCGTCGGCTTCATGGTGGTGATCCTCCGCTTCTTCACGATTACGGGCAAGCACACCACGCTGAAGATGCTAATGCTGACAGTCGGAGTGAGCGTGTGCAAAAGTTTCTTCATCATCTTCGGTATGTTCCTGCTGGTGTTCTTCTACGCGCTGGCCGGGACCATCGTCTTCGGGAACGTCAAATATGGCGAGGGGATCGGAAGGTCAGTACAGACGTTAGAATCTGAGCACTATAAATCGGCACCGATTTCAAACGTGTAAGGTTCAATAATGACGTTTATGGTGTTTCATATTGACGTTTATTTATTCGGAATATACTATATAAAATACCTATAACGGATGTAAAATGAAAACTAGATAAGTTCAAATCTGCTTAATATAACTGTCATTATATTATAAGATTATAACATAAGATCATTTGCTTAATAATCTAGCTTATAAAATAACATCCATATATTACGTCACAGCAATAGAGGGTACAGTGTTAAAGGGATAGGAAAAGGAGGGGTTAAAAAGTAAAAATTTCGTGTGACGCAATATGACCCCTAATTTGTCATTGATATTGTATACCTGTTTTTTCCGTACTATTCAAACAAGTACCTATTTTCTGTGAAACTTTTTTACCACACGCTTTTCTGATATGGCGTAGCTCGTTGTCTATCCAGGTGTGATCCTTAGGTTTAGTTTTATTAACGTAAACTTGCTCTTTACAGACGCGCAAACTTCAACTCTCCCATCCACAGCGTGGCCATGTTATTCCGCATAGTGACGGGCGAGGACTGGAACAAGATAATGCACGACTGCATGGTGGCGCCGCCGTACTGCACGCCCGCCGACAACTACTGGGAGACCGACTGCGGCAACTTCACCGCCTCGCTGGCTTACTTCTGCACCTTCTACGTTATCATCACGTATATCGTGCTTAATCTACTTGTGGGTATGTTACACTTTGGGACAGCTGTCTACTGTAGGTGTAAAGGGTTATTATAAAAAGGTTGTAATACGTACTAAATGGTTATGGTAAAAATTAGGTAAGAATACTTTCTTTTAGGTTTCCGTAGGAACCCTTATAGTTTCACCATGTCGTTCCGTCTGTCTGTCCATGACTTATGGCCGTATTAATAAGTAAGTAAAACAAGTACAATGCAACTGAAAGACAATATGGTGGGGTAAATTATATTTTTTTGCTTTAACCCTAAGTAAGGACCACGAGCCTACCTGTACTACTAATTACTATAATTTAATTTGAAATGTATACAATTGGAACAGTTGAATTTCATTTAATTCCTTCGACGTTGGTAAAAGAGATTCAACTTTATTTCTTACACTATAAAGAACAAATTCGAGTAGGATTTTACTTGTATGGTGTGCCTTACAAGGCTATAATTGTGTATTTCTTTATAAACCTGCTTTTCAATGAAGTCAATACTTTGAGAAAGAATCGTTCAGAAACTCCAAAACTGGGTCCTATGTAAGTTACAACCACTGACAACCGTCAATCAAATTACTATTTTAAGTTCGCCTATTGTGATGGATATTGGATGGACATCTACGGAATCCTAATCCAAAAAAATGTCACAACTTTTTTTATTACAATACATTTTACATTTTTTTTTACAATACAATGTAATTTATACTTGCAGCTATTATCATGGAGAACTTTTCATTATTTTATTCAAATGAAGAAGATGCTCTGTTATCTTACGCCGACATCAGGAATTTCCAAAATACTTGGAATATTGTAGACGTACATCAAAAAGGCGTAATACCTGTTAGAAAGGTAGGTGACCTCGTAATTAAGATTGCAATTTTTATTAACATAACGAAAACAGAGTACTTCTTAAATGAACCTTAGAACTTCCCAGTATGGTAGAAGTAAACAATAATGTATGCGTGTTATATGATAAAGCCGTGGCTATTAAAAAGCTTTTCAAAAATGCCTAGTTTCTAGATCTGCTTGTGGGTCTTTGTTTACATAGGTTTATTGTAGACTTTATTTATAAGCGCGACAATACCAACCGTACTTTGTAAATTACAGGTCAAGTTTATTTTGCGCCTGTTGAAAGGGCGTTTGGAATGCGACACACATAAAGAACGGTTATTGTTCAAGTACATGTGTTACGAATTAGAACGACTTCATAATGGGGAAGACGTGACATTCCATGATGTCATCAAGTAAGTTGGCCCGCGAGTTTTTTTAATTCTAAACACTAGCCCTGGCACAAGAAGGGTGCAACAGTATTTCAAGCCGAGGCAGACTATCCGTGCCTCGTTAAAGGATACAGTTAGAAAAGGACGGGTAGTCTATCTCGCCCCAAGATACTGTCGCGCCCTTCATGTGTAACCCTTTATAAGGCAGAGGGAATGTATTTCCCACTGTCTATCCCACTATATAACGAAAGTGATAAAGTTACATTTTCTTTCTCTTTGACATCATTATGCCTGTTAAAGGGTTAAACCTACTTAAATAGTTAAGTGTGACACTTTCCGACAAGTCAGTATAGTAACTATATGTAATTTCGGAAAAGACCTGTTTAGTTAGTATACTCCAACCTGTATGATATGATAATCGAAACGTCCCCTTAGGACATAATGTCATGAGGTCACGAATGTTTTAATTTGTATTCCATTTTATCCACAGCATGCTCTCCTACCGCACGGTAGATATTAGAAAATCCTTGCAAATGGAAGAACTGCTGGCCAGAGAGGAGTTCGAGTTTCTTATAGAAGAAGAGGTTGCTAAACAGACTATCCGCACTTGGCTTGAGGGCTGCTTGAAGAAAATACGCGCGAACAGTAGCGTGAGTATTGTTTTTATTAGTATTCTCGAAGCTACATATTTCCGAGATAAATAAATTATTGAAAATATTACTTTATCTTCTGCTCACCCTGGACAGCTTTCTGAAAAAAATCCTCAGGAACAACAATGTTACCTAAGTTTTATTGCTGCAGCTATAATAGATCATTAATAAAATGTCATTTTTATAACAAATGCGCTTAACTTTCAGAAACAGCAAACAAGCTTAATCGCCGGTTTGAGAAAGACTAATGAGCAAGTGGTTGATATGACTGAGAAACTGGAGAAAGAGAAACAGGAAGCCGAAGCACAGGTAATAAACTTTACCTTTGGATTAAACGTTTTTGTGAAAACAAATGAAATTTGTGTAAGGTATTAAACTTTTCGACGGTAGTCAGTAGTAACGTATGCAGGAGACACTTGTTGCTATAGTTACCGTATGTTTTTCAGCAGGCCAGCGCTAACGCCGGTCGCACGGAGATTACAGAGTCCACATCACAACCAGCTATATCAAGTAAGGAATTAAACTTCAGTAATTGAATAATTTTAGTTCGCGCTGCAAAATATTTTATTTGTATTTTATTGTGTATACTAACATAATTTTAAGATATACTAACAATAATTATGGATGTAACTGTGTGGAACCGAAATAAAGAAATATTTATTTATTTAAAATATTTCAATATGATTTAATTTTCAGATATAATATCGTCTTTTGATTCACAACCTAAGAGGTCTTCCACGAAGCACCCATTTAAAAGGCCGGGTCTACCGTCTATCGCGATTTTACCAAGGTACGAAGAACATTTAAGATTATGAACACACAATTTTATTGATATTTGAAATGCACTACTTTTTTAATGAACTCAAAATCACGCGGCAAACTGGCTGCAACGTCAGTTACTTCGTGATAATGGCTGCAAGTATGTCGAAATATCAGGAACTCAATCAAAATTTATATGCAAATATCCCGTAACTAATTTAATTAGTTGCAGTGGCAGTAACCATGTTAGTTTAAAATAAAATCAACTTAACCATGTTCGTATAAAGAGATAAATTATATGTTACATAGGCCTGAGAGTCCAGAAACCAAGAAGAAATATTTGCAACCGACGTTAAGTGACCCACATCCAGCTCTCAATAAAAAGTCTCCTCGTAAGTACAACCTTTAGTAGTTACTTGTTATATTTACAAGGCAGCAAAGTTAGTGTTTACCTTCTCGTGCAAATATAAAGATCCGAGAGAAGATTGAATCGAGAAGATTACATCTACTGTACTGAGTGAAATACAAACTATTTCACTTCAGTACGGCGAGGAAAATACTAACTCCAAGGCTAAGGTCTCCTATAAACGCCTATAAAAGCATAGAGTAACAATGCTGCCTATAGAGATGTACTGTTGTGGTCTCTCTCACACGTCGACTTTGGCGTCATTTTTGTTCAGGAACGTTGACGCTGACATCAGACGTAGCGTATAGCACAAGATAGGAGAATAAAGCCTGAAACATATCAAACTTACTCCAAATTAGTATCAATCATTTATCATTGAAAATCATCATTTAAGATTACATCGAATGCATCAGCTAACGGTAAAAAAAAACATTCAAAACTTGTATGAAATTACTTTACTTCCTTGTGTGTAGTGGTGTCATGTATACGACACGCACACTCTCTCATATTTATCCTTATATACTCTAAGCACCTATGCTTGCTATGCTATGTTCTGACATGTTGCCTACAACATATGTCAGAACATACTCGTACATCAAACAAGTCAGTGTTTCCTTTAACGCCCAATACTACATGGCGACCCTGCTAGTGCGACCTTATGTGGTGCACTGGCGGCGCGCTGCGCCAGCCACAGTGCAAAGTGACCTTGCTTCAATTCAGAAAATTAATAAACTATATGAACAAAAACAATACGTGAAATGTAAAAAATATATATTAATGTTTGTTTAATCAAGTTTTTTTTTAAGTTACTTTTAGAAGTACATAATTCATTGTTCATTGAAGCTGATAGATAGATAGATAATACTTGTTAGTGTAGGCCAACTTGAATAAAAGAATGAAACGAGTTCTATGGATGCGCCGCTACTGGTGTAACGAAAAGATTTATGGTTTTTCCCTCAGCCGCGGTGAAAAGCAACACGCGACCCGCGCACAACAGCGCCGCGCCGCGCGCCGAGCAGCCGGCGCTCAGCGACGTGCACTCGTGGTGGGGCGCTCAGCTCGCCCGCCACGCGCTGCTCGACGCCGACTAGTCCGCACTACACACACGCAGCCGCGGTGAGGAGCAACACGCGACCTGCGCACAACAGCGCCGAGCAGCCGGCGCTCAGCGACGTGCACTCGTGGTGGGGCGCTCAGCTGGCCCGCCACGCGCTGCTCGACGCCGACTAGTCCACACTACACACACGCAGCCGCGGTGACCAGCAACACGCGACCTGCGCACAACAGCGCCGAGCAGCCGGCGCTCAGCGACGTGCACTCGTGGTGGGGCGCTCAGCTGGCCCGCCACGCGCTGCTCGACGCCGACTAGTCCACACTACACACACGCAGCCGCGGTGACCAGCAACACGCGACCTGCGCACAACAGCGCCGAGCAGCCGGCGCTCAGCGACGTGCACTCGTGGTGGGGCGCTCAGCTCACCCGCCACGCGCTGCTCGACGCCGACTAGTCCACACTACACACGCAGCCGCGGTGACCAGCAACACGCGACCTGCGCACAACAGCGCCGAGCAGCCGGCGCTCAGCGACGTGCACTCGTGGTGGGGCGCTCAGCTGGCCCGCCACGCGCTGCTCGACGCAGACTAGTCCGCACTACACACACACAGCCGCGGTGACCACTAACACGCCTCCGGCCTAACCTATAAGATGTAGTAACTACTTATAAGATGTAGACGCACATGAAAAGAACAATTTATACCTAAATAAATTGAATTTGTTTTAAAGTTCCACTTTATGTGATCTCATTGTGTAAGATAGCACTTATTCAGATTCGCGTGTATCTGATCGTTTTAGATGTATTACTTACATGTCAAAGTGCCAGCACTCTATAGCTCGTTTTTTTAGGATTAGAAAAATCGTGCTATTTTTTCGTGCGATTTTTAGTAAAACGATGTAAAAACTGACATTTCTTAGTTTTTCACCATAACGTTGACAATGGAATCTTAAATCTTATTTAGGAGATTACTGAAATAATTAACCCTTTGAACACCAAGCACTACTAAAGTGGTCGCGTGATTTCGTGCCTGCCGCGCCTCCGACCACTAAAGTCGCTATAGCAGACGTAGACACTTTCAAAGCAATTGTCCTGCTGACGTATAAGGTTTTTATTTGTTCTTCACTAGTAGATACGTTGGCGTACACGTCACATTTTGACGTGATAGGAAAAGCGTTCACATTAATAATGAAATGTAGAAGTCTACCGTTATTTTTCTTATCTTAAAAAAACGAGGTATAACATGTTCGCAACATGTTAGTTGTTTAATTGTAGATTTTTAGAAACTGTTATTTTGTGGTACAATATTTACTTCAATGTGTATCCTCTACATACGCATAGCCTAATTACAAATCCGTACCGTTAAGTTTATTTAGTTTACTAGTAATAAAATAAGTAAGTAGTGCCAAATATAAACAAAGTTTTAAATAAATGTATGTGTAAATGATGAATTTTATTTTTTATTTGTATATTTACATACCAATCACAAAGTAGGTTACGATACATTACATGTATAAAATAACCTTACTGTCACTTTCCAGTAATAAATGTAATTAATTCATTAGCATTATAAATAAATAGAATTTGGGCAACCGAGTTAGTAGCAGCAATAGAATATAATATGAATCGTTAATAGTAAAATTAAATACATTAAATTCTATAAATGTTGAATTTACAATTCTTTAGCCCTTGTTAACGCACATAGACCACAATCCACCACAGTGGCCGTTCATACTATAGATGCAGACCGCATGCTTGTTTGCCACATTTTTTTTAATAAACTACTTTTACAATGTTGCTTTCAATGTTGCCAGAATATCAAATATGTTAACACGTTACCCTGTCCGGGTGCCCCCAATGACGGGCACGCAAGTTCTTGTCAGGATTACGAGTATATGCTTCCACTACGGATTCTCATCCACATACTAAGCACATTGTTGGACTTGTGATATTATCAGATCCTTTTTACAGGAACAGTCAACGTGTGAACATAATATATAGAAAGAGCTTAAGCCAGGGATCGTTTCAGATATTACTAAAATGTAAATATGTATTGGCGTTAATTTCTAGTTTTTGATTGATCTTCTTAAATGGTATTTACTTAGGTAAGAAGAATACAAATATATGCAATAACAACTAAGATACCGAAATTAAATACCTACTGGTTAATATGAATGAAAATAATACCGGTATATGATGCCTAACGGATCCCTAACTTAAGCTACTCAAGAGCGACTAGCCCGATGTAACAACTTTGTAATGACCAAACTCGATCCACTTGGCAACACAATATAGAAGTCTTATATAGTTGTACTTTCCCGGGAACGTTTGCCGTTGTGTATGGAGAAGATTTTCGAGCGAAGAGGCTCAATATCAAACGGATCACGTTCACGGTCGAATCGAAAATTTTGTGTGCACAACTACTACTAAATAGTGAGACGTGGCTTATTGCTATATCTGTGACAAAGGGTATAAGACAAATTGGCTCAGTAAAAAAGGCCACAAATCCCATCAAATGTACGCCACTTGAACCGTTTTTCGCTGTGTTAATTTGACTTGTACCCTTTTTCACTAGGGCCACAGAAGTGTAATGGCACATTTCCAGAGAGACCACACCCTACTAGCGTGATCGTAAGCAGCAACCAAAGGCAGCGGGGTGGGGGAACAGCTTGGCGCGGAGTCGTAGCGTCGTCGGGTACACGAGCACAACTATCATATCACTTAGTAGATCGTTTTCATTGCTAGATAGCCGTTTGGCCGTGTCGTTAAATGTAATGGCACATTCCCAGAGAGAACAGACCAACTAGCGTGATCGTGAGCAGCAGCCAGAGGTAGCGGCCGGCGACGGGGTGGTGGAACAGCTTGGCGCGGAGCCGCAGCGTGGTGGAGTACATCAGCACGGCGGCCACGTCCTCGTGCGGCGTGTCCTGGTGCAGGAAGGGCCGCACGCACAGCTCGTGGCCTACGCTCTCTGTCCGCCGGCATTCTTTTGAGAGCCGCGCTGCCTGCAAGTTTAAAATAATAGCGAGTCACCACGAGGCGAAACGTATGCTTGTCACCGACGTGGTATAATGTAAATGTTACTTTTAACGATAGAGACTGCTGACTGATTAACCCAACGCATTTAAAACCTTAAGTTGTTGTATAAAACTAGTTTTATTTGACATACTTTAATTAGTTTTATAATGGAGTTTTCAGAAAATAATGTCCTCAATTAGCGTGACTAATAGAAAAGTTAAGTATGTCAGTTTGTTAACGATAATTATGTATTAAATTGCTATAAATACTTAGATTTGGTGCTCGTTTTATAAACCTTAAGGAGTAATACAATTCAAAAAGGCAAAATAAAATAAAAAACAATAATTTCCATACAGAGTTCATGCTTAATCATCGCCACAAAACTGAGCTAGCGGCAGCTCAACTTGTTAACCTGAATGTTATTGTTCTGTGTGTTTACCGTTCCAATACAGAGGGTAACTTTAATATATTTATCAATCAGTTAGAAAATGTACTGCATGATATTACTCAGGATGATGTAAGCATTTTAATAATGGGTGACATAAATGTAGATTTCTTAAAACGGTCATTGGAGGTAAGATCAATCCTCGAGCTACTGGCAAGATATGATGTAACTTCTAGGGTTAACTTTCCCACTAGAATACAGGGGGAGTCTAGGACCAGTCTAGACCATGTTTATACCAACTTGCCGGTGCATCAGACTAAAACATATCCACTAGAATTTAATATTAGTGATCATTGTGCAGTCTGTGTCGTAATATCAACACCTAAAAACACATGCATCACCCGTCATGTTAAAAAAAGTACTACGAACAGATCGAACATAAAAAAATTTACTGAGTTCTTAGAACTATACGATTGGTCAAAATTTACTAACGCCAATCAAACTAATTTTGATGAGATCTTTAATGTCTTTTTGAATGGTTTTAGATCCCACTGTCCCTTAAAATCTATTATGGTCCGACCTAAGGACTTAGTTTGGAGTAATGAAGAAACTTTAAAAAGTAAGCAATTTCTTTTGCTACTCGAAATGCTAGCACGCTATTATCCTCTCAACTTTGAGCTAACTCAATTAAAAAATTGTCACAAATGTAAACATATTAGTTTAATTACGAGCACACGACGATCATTTATAAATAGAACTATTGAATCCAATGAAAATAAAAGTATGGCTTTATGGAGATCAATAAAATTGGAAATAAATAAAGGCCACCAGCCCGGGGACGGATTCAGTGTGCTGCGGCATGCTGTGTGCGGGCCGCAAGGCTCCAACCGTGAGCTGGCTGACGTGCTCAACCAGTACTACCTGGCGGTGGTTCGTGACACTCCTATCAGACCTGATATACCAAAAGCTCTGGACCTGTTGCGCGCGTCCATACCACTTGTACCCAACACCATCTATTTAAGACCTTTCACGATCCCAGAACTAATTAAAATTATAAAAAACATTAAATTGAAACCCACCAAGGACGTCTATGGTTTCCCTACTGCGGCTCTCCGTAATCTACCTCACAATTTCCTAGACTGTCTATGTGACAACTTTAATACATCGCTCTCGAATGGTTCTTACCCGGACAGCCTAAAGAAAATAAAAGTAACACCGGTGTACAAGGGTAAAGGTTGCAAGAAGGAACTCAAGAACTATCGCCCAATATCCTTAGTGCCTGCTATCTCAAAAATATTTGAGACAGGAATATGTGATAGGCTGGTGAGTTTTCTTAGATCGAATAGATCGTTGTGCCCCCGCCAGTATGCTTATCAGGCTGGTCGATCGACAGTGGAAGCCGTTCGTGAGGTGGTAAGGAACGTGCTTAGAAGGCTAGAATGTAAGCAGCGAGTTGCTTCAATATTTTTCGACCTATCCCGTGCTTTCGACCTCGTTGATCACAAACTGATAGCGTCTAAGCTTGAGCATTATGGCGTGCGTGGGGTGGCACAGGATTTTGTTGTTTCCTTCCTGAGCAACCGCTCACAAATAACAGAAGTGGCTGGTGACGCGTCGGATCCGGGAAGTGTTGGTGACCGTTCGGTTCCTCAAGGGTCAAACGTTGGCAACACAATTTTTCTATTGTTAATGAATGACCTACAATTCTCATCGTCTCACACGAATCTCATTATGTATGCAGATGACATATGCGCCGTAGTGAGTGGCAACAATGAGGTGGAGCTCCGCGCCAATATAGAAGCAGTAATAATCCGGCTCTTACAATGGTTTACTGCAAACGGTATGCAGCTTAACCTACAAAAAACCAACTTTCTTGAGTTCTCACTGGCCACTAATAGAACCTTAGAATCACTCCCCATAGTAGTCAATAACACTAATATTGACCCTGTGAACTGCGCTAGATTCGTGGGCTTCACGCTTGATAGAAGTCTGCGGTGGAAAGACCATATCGATTCCATGTGTGCCAAGCTGAACTCGGCGTATTACGCTGTAACCAGACTCAAGGGGTCCCTGTCTTTAAAAAATCTACTGGCTGCTTATTATGCTTACTTTCATTCCCATCTTTGCTATGGTATTGACCTTTGGGGTTTAGCTGCAGATCGAGATCGCCCTTTCATCATACAGAAAAACGTTGTCCGATCTATGTGTCGCGTGCCGCTGGATGAACCAGCGAGGAAACTTTTTATTAAATTAGGTATCCTAACGGTTCCGTCCCTATTTATATTTGAAATGGGAAAACTACTCCGTCGGAATAGGGAGCTTTTCACCATTTCTTCTACACATGATGCACCCAGACGCCCCCCGGCGTTAGTAGTACCTAAACATAGGCTTTCAAAAACTGGTAACAACTTTCAAATTATAGGACCGCGAATTTATAACAGGTTACCGTCCGAAATTAAAAATGCAACATCGGATCTCATTTTTATTAACAGTCTGAAGCGCTTTTTAATTGAAAAAGCATTTTATTCTATTAACGAATTCCTAGACGGGTAGATAATAGACGCATGGAATATGGTATTGGAATGGAACTAAATATTTCTACTAACCATTTTTATTTTATTTTATTTAATAATCGCAATACTATGTAATCTTGAATTATATAATCTTGACATTCATCTTGAAAATTATAAATGTAAATATATATCAATGACAATGTATGATTATTACAAATAAAGAATATGAATATGAATATGATATAATTTAACGTTTTTCACGTCACATTAATTGGGGGAACATTTTTCTGAAACCTCCCATATAATTGGTAGCTATTTTCCACTATGGCAATAGGGGAGACGAATCTTTTTTGTTTATGATATGAATTGATTTGTTTCCTTGTGGGGATCAAATATCGCTATGGGATCAATTGCGTAAAAGGTAAACAAGAGTCAGAAATTAGACTTAAAGCCTGAATCTCGCACTGTCCGCTCAAAACGCTCCTAACAAAATTATGCTTAACTATGACGTCACGCCTAGGTCGTAGCCCACTCTAAAGTATGAAAAAATAATGCAATTTTTATTTTGATCGTATAATAATTAATAATGCGTTTATGTATATAGTTACCGTACATTTATTTTTTTCAGAAAAATGTAAGGAGTCGACAGAATATCATTCTTTTTCTTAATTTCTCAATTTTTATAGACCTTAAAGTTTATAATTTTAGGGTCAATTATCTTCGAAACAATCCAGTAATTTTATTCAATATCGTCGTTATTAAGACAAATTGCTCATATAATATCTATTTAACTTAATTTTGTTAGTATTTGTAACATGTGTAAGTCATGCCTATTAAAATTAAATTAAGAAGAACCAACCTGTATAAATGGTACAATAGCAGCTGATATCCACAGCAACAGGTTCAACAAACTGATGCCCACGATGGGCTCCGTCTGCGTGTCGACCTTGTCCAAGCTGTACATCCACATGGCGCCGGACGCCACCCACGAGATGTTCACGATCGTGAACAGGCACACCGCCGGTGCCAGGTCGTCGTTCAAGTACTTAAGAAGTTTCTGGAACTCTGCTATTTCCTGCAAAAATCACAAATTATCGTCACCTAAGGTCCACGGGATTACCGATTACTTATAGAATAGATAGATAGAATAGAATTTTAACTTTATTTGAAACCGAGTCGAATTTCATTTGTTTCATTAAATTCTGAAACAATAGAGACTCCCTAAGGCATACGGTTCAATTATTTCAATACGAGTAGAAATTTAATTTAATATGTTTCGTACGAGTTTGAAACAAAATAGATTCTACTTTATTTTCTACACTGTGAAGAACAAATTCGAGTGGCGTTTTTCGAGGCTATCAGTAGAAACAATCATCATAATCTATGTTTGTGTGAGAGCCGTAGTTGCGTCAGGAGTTTGTCAAATAACGATCTATGAATCTTTGTTAATAAACATCTATATATATCTACAAGGTCGCGCAGCGCCATCTGTTAAGCTTGAGTTAATTTCACCGCGTGTAAGTGCCTAACAAAATAAATACTATGGAGACACATAAAACGCTACAAATTTCAGTAGTTCATTGACCTGGATAGAATAAGAACAAGATCCTTTCGGTAGTTAAGAATAAACTTCAGAAGACTTACAGAAAAATTATGGAAAGTCGCTTCGACGGCTCCAATGGTCGCCGCGTACTCCGTTTCCGAGCGGATTAGACCACCAACAATAAAGTTGTAGATGTTAGTCGAGGTCTTTCCGTCACTAAGTTATACTTGTAATGCCAAACATTATTGCAAAATGTTACATACTCGTCTCCCCATTTTTGTACAAAATACTCACGCGCATCCAGTTGAGAGGGGTGGTTGACCTATTGAGCAGCCTCTCTTTAAGGTACATGAGGTGCGCTTGCAGCAGCTGCGCCTGCAGGCAGTAGCTCGTGATGATGGTCGCCTGCACCATGTCGTGCACCAACGTGCACGCCACCAACAGGATCTTCAGGCCTAGTATGGTTTCTTTCGAACTGTGTACAAAAAAGCTTATTATTTTTCTTGAAGTACCGATACTTTTATTCATACATTCTTACACAAACTGACCGAGTCTCACTGTAAGCTCAAGAAGGCTTGTGTTATGAGTACTCGGCTAACTATATAACGTTAAATATATAATATACAAATACTCAAATATATAATTAATTTTATATCAGATTTAAAAAAACTCTGTTTTCCGTTACCTACTCTAATGTGGATGTTCCTAAACATTTTACCGGATTCGGTAGTGCAGTCAGCGTGGTATCAGCAACAATAATAGCGTCTGAGACAACGCTTTAAAAGTAAGTAGTAGTAGTAAGATACTTTTGCAGCTACATTTTTAAATTGCTTTACAAAAAGAGACCGTGCGTGTTTAAATGCAACAAAATGTGTTTAGAGCGAACTGAAGAAGATTATCGCAATATGTAAAAACAAAACGGAACGGTTGGTGCTTTGTTGCATACGTTACCAGTAATGCTGACTGTAGGTACATAAGACATACGTGATGCCGTCGGCTAACCGGATCCGTCGAATTACGATCCCTATACGTAGGTAAATGATATTAGTAATCTCTTGTACATACCTCTGTTCCATCCACCGAAACATGATGGTTCCTTCAGCCATCATCAGGTTGACCGAGCACAGAGACAAGCACATCCACAACACGCTCAGTATAATGAAGGCCCACAGCAGACGCAACAACCGCTTTGGGTTGGTCGAGGCCATGCCCTGTTGTGTATACGACGATAGGATAAAGACCTGAAAAAAACCTACATGGTTACGAATTTCTGAAAATGATAACTAACGTACCTAATCAGCTAACCAATATAACGATTTTAACATTGAGACCAGCAGGGTGTCGCAACGCGCAGCATCTGTGAAGCGCCCTCGACGCAAACTGGGCTCGGCACTCTTAGTGCGTTAAAATTGAGACTTAGTCTCTCCGACACACGAAGCCATTGTGTAAATAGAAGTTTTATTTTTAGTTTTATTTTTATTTAAAGACACACCAACAGTACATAAACAAAGCAAGCAAACAACAACAAAATAATAGACACTATTTATGTACCAATAATAGGTGTGCAACAACAATTAATCAGTTTCGAGGCTTTTACACCAAAGTTAACAAATAGATTACATTAAAAATAAAACTAGTTTAGTAAATTAATACATAAATAATAAATAATTGTTAATATAATAAATAGTTGTTACACTAACTGTTTGAAAGCCGTTTACTACTCGTATGTCTATACAAACTTTTAACTCCCTTTTCACTTAATACCTAATTAAATAATATGTAGGTTATTTTAAAGTGAATAAGAAAATTCAAATTAATCTTACTCTTTCCATAAGATTCTGCAGCTGCTCATTATCAGATATTCTAAATAGGTACAGGGCGTACAGGAACCCCAGGAAGTGCAGTATACTGGGTCCGATGTACGTCAGCGTGACGTTGCCGTAGCACACCTGCTTGTACGTCTCGTACTCCAGGGAGGACTCCAGCGCCAGCGGCACCAGTTTGTAGCAAAAACCTCGGTCTCGCCTGAAATAATACCGGAAAAAAAATTCTACTTTCTAAAAAGAACAGACTTCTTTGTAGTGTTTGCACCGCAATGGACCGCCAGCCATAACTTTAACATATACACAGCCTTCAGTTCCGAAATTCCGGTATGGTCAATACATTAATTAAAAAATGAGCAACCCCCAACGTAAAAAGAAAATCGGGCGTTTAATAACTCAATGATTACCTGGAAACGGCTATACCGAATTGAATACATGTCTAAGAACCATCGTTTAAAAACCTGCTTTTAAATACAAAAAAAATGATCGAAATTGTTTGACCCGTTTAAGAGCTACGGTACCATAAGCACATTATATACAAACATACAAACACATAGCATTCAAACTTACAACACCCCTACAAGTACCCCTACACCTTTACAAGTAGGGGTACCTAGGTACTTTGCATCGCTGGTTAGAATACCGGCAGGCAAACCCTACTATTACAACCTTGTGAGATTTTAAATTGTACGTATGTATCACATGCTGCTATATAACACTACTTGTAGATTTCCTTTTTAAGTATATCATCATTGTCATCGGTCAAACTTCTGTTGCCATAAATATTTTGTGAGGTATATAACTTATTATATAAATAACATTATTTTTTTCCTGAGAAGCTGTCAAATAAGTAAATAATAATTATAATGAAACTGAGAGATGTTTATAGAAATTGTTAAATTTACCTGAAACATGCCATGTACTGAAGAATATATCCTAAAAACATAAGCACTGCAACCTGTGCAGAGTGGAAGTGTGAAAAGCAAATAGCGATTCTTGAGGAATTTGACGTATCTACGACTGGACGCAAACCCATAATTGTTAACAGTTTAAGGTACGGAAGTAATATCTGAAACAAAACAATATTTAATTATTGCTACATAAAGAGTACATAATTACCCAGACTAACCCCGCTTGTGAAAATTACATTCGGGGAGTTAGGTACAAATTAGAGGAACAAAAACCATTTCAGTATAAGACGAGTTGGGAGAGGTGCGAAAATGGGATAAAAGATACATGTAGATACAAAAAGACAATTACCTTAGATTTACAATAATGTAGAATAGCAGACGTACTCATATACTCCGTATCTGGAGATTCAGTTATTTCGCCAATCTGAAAAGTTAGAACCAATTAAAGGAAACGCCCCTTGATATATGTAGTTAAATCCACACAAATAATAATAAAAACACAAAAGTTTCCTACATCTTGCATTTTCATCGGAGCTACACACCCTTAACTTGAAAAAAACTCAATAAAAATGGATCAAATTGGAGTTGAACCAGGAAGACATTAAACGCGATAAAGTGCAAAGAAAAAGTACAAAAGTTCAAGTGTTAAGCAGCACAATTATGTATAATTATGGCATGGTATGTACTCACGTCAACACTGTTGGCGTCGAGGCTGGACCTGGTTGATCTTTCCATCGCGGGCTCCTCCAGCTTGTCTCGCCCCAGCACATGGCTGTCCAGCAAATCACTTGCTACGAAATCGTTTGAAAACTTCACATTATCCAGTTTATTGCCCATATCTACACTTTAATGGCCATTGTGCATATTATGCGAAAAGATAACTTAACCATTAATACAACAGGGTAGTCACTCATTGCGGCGACAAACAAGCTTGAACATTTAATTAAAAGAAGGTAATCGTGACTTACCGCTGCCGTAAGATCCATTATTATTGTTCATCATAACGTACTTGTGGGCTATTAATTCCGCCATTTATGTCCATCATAATATTTATTTACTGAGTAACATTGTCTCTTTCTCACAAAGAAAATATCGAATATTAAAAAAGGATGCAGTTCGTTTAACATTAAGCAAACAATCCGAGCAGTTAATGTATCTATGCATGTTATTGTTTATAGCAACAAAAATAAAGTAGCGGTGCGTAACCTTTATTTACACTTGTATGAATATTAATAAATAATAAAGGTAAGAAAGAAAACCAGTGTTCTTAGCCACTTTACCAATTCACAATAAGTGAATGATACAGCTACTTCTGATAAAAAAAGGTTTAAATTCCTACGACACCTCACACAATAGTTGAAATGAACCTGTATTTTTCTTTCTTTTCGGTTTTTGTTTGATTATTACCAGATTTTTTGCGTTACCAATCACTAGGAGCTAGGCTGCAGGCAAGCGGACAGACGGACACAGCAAAACTACAAAGGTTCCTAGTTAACTACTAAACCATAAAGATGAGTTTATGTTTGAAAGGTTTTTTGACTTTATCGTACATTCTTCATGGTAAGGCCAAGCGACAGCAACTCGAGGGAATTCTTGACCATTCAAGCCCATTTGTGAAAATACAAGTATAATGAAAATGCTTCCACAAATAAAACGAACCAAAGGTTCTGCATCAATGTTGAACTCAGATAACCCTGAAGAGATAAATATAGAAAAAAAATGGAATCTGTTTTTTATACAATGCTCGACTCCCAGACGGTAGATAATTTGCTAATGAATTAGATGACACTATTGCCTAATGTCACCTCACGAAAAGAAATTTAATAGATCCGTAAAATCGTAAGCCAATCCTTAAATTAAGCCTTATGAAAATTCTATGACAGAACAACATTAAAAAAAAAACAATATAATAAAATGCATATATTTTAATTAAGTCCTTATAACATTGCATATGTTCTACATCTTAGGGAGTTTCTTTTTCATTAGAAATCCTGTTCGTCTGACAATTTGCTTCCTCTCTTGATAGTGCTTCTTCATTTTCTTTTGTGTTTCCGATTCCGACTTTTTGCCTCTCATCGTGAACTTCATCTCCCTGTTCCCACCTGTGCCCGCGACTGTTGCTGTGAAGTTCTCCTTCGCCAATCGGTCTCCTAAACTTGCCTTGTTTACTTTTGTAATTGCTTTGATATTTGTGGTTTTTGGTGTTTCACTGAATTCGTAAACCCTTTCCTTGTGTTCAGAGTCATCTTCGTTTTGGTGTTTCTTCCTTATAATTTTGTGTTGCTTCTTTACTTCTTTCACCCATGCGCGGTCGTCGTCCGAACTTTCGTCACTAGACTGATAAAGCTCCTTATCGGAGTCTTTGTCTTCGGGTTCATCCTCCTAAATAAAACACGATATTATAACTACGTCATACGTACAAATCCTACATCAATGTTAAATTAAATCATCATCAGACTATGAACTCGAAACGCTAGTTGGCTTAAAAGAGCCTGGGGTACACTAGATCACAAAATAATTAGTCTGATGGTTGGATTGGTAATTGAGATTGGATTGGTAAAAGAGTTTGCATTTCTCACCAATTATAATGTAAAAAAAACCTTTGCTATATGTATAAATATAAAGGTGCTTCATAATTAATAACATTAAATAAAAAATATTAGTAAAGTGTACGTATAGATACCTCCATAGGCGTAGTTTCTGTTTTTCGTTGTTTCGTTTTATCCTTGTCCAATCTAGATAACACTGGATTCAGTAATCTATACTCTTCAGCCGACTTATCCACTTCAAAGTCTGGATTTTCAAACATAGCCTGGGAAAAACCACGTAATTAAATTTAACATAAAATAATTAGGTCATTTTACTTGATGATTTTACATCTTGCGCCCCGCCATACAAGAAAAAAATGCAGTGGAATTCAAATCAATAGGGTAAAACAAACTGGAAAATAAAAATATTTTATTCAGTAGCTTATAGACAAATCGCAGTATCTGCACTAGTGCCTCTTTTTAAGTGAGAAGACACTTGTGGTAAGAGAGCACCACCCTTCCATGCACGCGGTTAGTTTACTTACAATATATCTTAGGTTGGCATATATAGGGCGACAATCATCTTAAAGTGTCCAATTTGGTGCCCTTACCCTATTTAAGTATATTAACACTAACGGAAAATGATAAATTCCAACATTAAAAACAACATTAGCCTGACATAATTATAATATATATATATTTATTATGTGTGTGTGTGTATTGTCTGTGTGTGTGTCATGTTTTGTTAAATTGCTTAGTGTGAACGGGATGTTCAGCATATGGCGCAGCATTAGTTTTGTACGAGCGACCACAATCTTCTTTTGACGTGGCGTAATGTAATAAAATAAAACTTACTTTGAAACGGTTATCCTGTAGAAGGTTTGATGGTTTCTTCTTCTTTCTTCCTTCGTCATCCATAAGTCTGGAGGCCAACTCTCTATTGACTTTAGGCAAATTGTCTTCAATTTTAATTCTTGAAGGCCTATCTTGTTCAATTTTCTCTCTAATTTTACGTTTCTTGTATTCTTCAAACGCAAATGGATCTGCTATTGATTTTGCTCTCTTGTAAAGTCGCACATCAACAAAGTATCTAAAATAATTTCAATATATTATAGGACACTTCAAATAAAATGAGTAGTCTCCAAGAATTGGTGAGTTAGGGTCTCACCAAACCAGTCGTCGCGGATTCGGCTAAAGCCGATCGTAAAAACCTCTGTGTCCTCGCATTAGCGAAACAAACATCATTCGGTCCAACCGACGCCACTGAGCGGCGCCAGGTGGTTTTTGCTCTTACTGTGTCTTTACACTTAGACACTTTATGCCAATTTCAAATATCTTTAACCTCGTAAGGCCCACCATACTAAATAAAATATTTAATATTTAAAACCAATCTTACTATGCAGTGAATAGGAATGAAATTTGTTTTGTACGAAAACTAATGTAACAAAAGAAATTCTACTCTATTTCCTTTTACAAACGATTTAAACTCCATTGAAAGGGAGTGTACATTGGAATGTACACCGGGTCTTAAGAGGTTAAAATATCGCGCTGATTACGTTTGTAATATTATATATATATTAGATATGAAATGGCTATATAAAAACATAAATGGTAAAATATCTGGCTGTCATAAACTAGCAGTTCAATTACCTAGTTACAAGGAAGTTCGTCTGAGCCTCGTTACACTAAATAAAAACATTCAAAGCTACTTTTTTTAAACTTACCCATGCATGTATGCTCTCAAAAGATTAGTGCCAAGAAGATGGTCCAATCCCAAAGAATCCAGTTCTTGTTTAGTAACAAACTTGTAGTCATCATACACCGTCTGTTTTCCTTCTCCTTCTAATTCATCTGTTAAATTGTCTAGGAAAGCACACCACCTTGGAGCAGGTCCTGCATTAAAAAAAAACTAGATGTAAAAACATATATAAATACGTAGAACGTGTAAAAACTGCCCTTAACTTTCGACGCAATCTATCACCCCACAATGCCTTTAACGATTTATGGACGTATATTCTAGTAGCAGTAAATATTTCAATACAGATTACCCATGATAACTCATGATTGGCTTTCATGTTAATAGTTAATAATCATTTTACTGTTACAATGAGGATAAACATGCCCAGGATCGCAATGAATACATTTGACCTAAGTTTCCATGTTTGAGTTTCATATTGAAATCTTTTTTATTCATACTTCATTTCCTGTTTATACTAATAGGTTCAAATGTATTGGCGATTTCAATGAGCTAGTTGTACATATGTTTCTTACGAACTTATGTATAATTCTTAAACAAAAAAATTTTGGATGAACAGAATAAAGTTAATAATCCTCATTGTCTGGCTTACCTAGTGACGGGATGTAGTAGACTTGCATCTTCTGATCTTCCACAGCCATCATACTTAGTCCAGTATTGGGAATGATGCAAAGGTCATTAAAGTCGGCAGATGATTCAATGCTTGTGTATTGTTTACCCTGGAAGATAGTTATAACTGGTAAATATTGCTTGTCTGAATATATTACACACAGCACAACAGACTTCAGCAGGCTTATTATATATAATGATAATGATTTATTTAGCAACTTACAGTGTTTTTATCCCATATTTTAACAACAGTAGAATCCATTGAATACACATATTCTTTTGTTTCATGGAATTGTACATTTTTGATTGGCAGGCCATTCATATGATCTTTTACTAAAAGTGGCTTGCTGGATCTTATGTCATACAGGAGGACATGGCCCGTACTGGTCCCAACTCCCATTCTAAGTGGACCATCAAATTGTATGGATGTAATCACAGGTAAACCATCATTTCTGAAAAATAAGAATATACTTTACCATGTATTAGACAAAAAGGATTTTTTCTTATGGAGTAGGGATACAATTCAAACACTAAGTTTTACTATACTACACTAGTGTTTTCAATATTACTATTAAATTAATGCATGTCATATGAATATAAACATGTATTTAATTTAATATACTGTGTGGAAAGATTGAATGCCACATGGATGGCAATTGCCTTAAATATTGTAAATAGCACATTCTGTGTAAAGGAGACTTACCTTTATTTTTAAAAACAATAAATTCTGCATTTATGGATTTATGAAAAATCACTTGCTTCAGTCTGGACTTGAACCAATTAAATGTGACAAAAAAGAATGTGCCATATTTTATGATGCAAATTGAAAGTGTTACTGATCAGGTTAATATTTGTTACTTAGAGAAAAATTAACCTCAGTAACTTTAATTTCAAAAATATTTAACTAACTCTACTCACTATTGTGCATCTAATTAATCATTGTATTACCTACTTTTTTGTATTGGTGTAAAACTATGATAAATATATATTTTTTATAAAAGTAAGATCTGTATTGGCCTTACCTGTATTCCGAGTCTGTACAATGTAAGGCACAGTCTAGTATGCCCTGCCTTGACTTTGTGCGTGGATCCCAAGCCTCCACATGCCCACTATCTGTGCCCGCCACAAGCAAGCCGTGATCTTCATTAACTGCTACACAATTTATTTCATGTGCCTTAGTAACATATGGTGCCATGAACTGCCCAACTTCTAAGTTTAATCTGTATATTTCCTAAAATAACAAAATATTGATTAATGAGATAAATTACACTGATAATTATGAAGTTGCAACCAAATGACATAATCAAACTTTGTACTCTTTGTCACCTAGACACCATCATAAAACAGTACTCTTGTTTTAAAAAAACTGTTTAAAGACATTTAAATCGAAAGAAAAATAGAAAAATTTGACTCGCAGCGGGACTCGATTTATTATTTATTCTATTTTTCTTTCGATTTAAATATCTTTGATATGCTAGCAGATGTTTCTGCTTAATATAAAAATAACTGTTTAAGTAAATAATTAATGACTTACAGATGAAGCACCAACAACAAAGAGGTCACATGATGGTCGATGGTATGCAATGTCCCGTCCAAACTTTGGAACCCTCAATCTGTAATGGCGGCCATGCCCAACATGAAACTCTACATATCTGTCACATTGCAAGAAGACAATCTGTAACACAAACCATTATCACACAAATCACACATAAATCATGTACATTAATATAGTTTACATAAGTTTAATATCTAATGGTTATTATGACTAGACAGGACTTATTATCCTTGTGGTCCTGAAGAATGAAGGAATCATTCAGATAAGTTTGCTCTGGAAACCTTGCAGGTAATTTATCAAATTTATATTAAGTACAAATTTATTATAAGTTTGTAAAAATCATGACAGTTTGAATAAGTGTTATAGATGATTGGTTTCTCTTTAAGTAAGTTACATAGTGAATTGGTCAAACCTTTAGATTACTTACTTGCTGCTTTAGAGATTTTTGTAATAATAAAAAATAAAGCAATATACATAATATGGAAACTTACCTTTGTATAATCATCACTCAATATTTCAAATGTGACTACTTCTGAATCAAGGCAGCGCTCAAATTTGAGAGATAAATTGTTGACATCATAACATTTTATTCTTGGTTTGTAAATACCAGTTGCCATAATATACTGTCCATCTTTAGATGCCCTTATACTGGTACTGACTCCTGGCATATCAAACTCTTGGATAAGCTCAATTCTTCTTCGAAGGTCTACATTTTTTTTCAATAGTGCTCGCTTCTTTCGTTCAGTTAACCACTATAAAAAAAGCAAAATGTGTTTTAGTTGACTAAATACCATGTTTTTAAAACACTTGATTTACAGAAACTGTACAAAACTTTGGTGAAACTTACATCTGGTAAAGATTTACCAGCACTGAGATTAAAAATCTTAACATTATCTATTTCAAGAACTTGCATGTTTTAAGTAAATATTATTATATTTCTCAACACTTTAGGTTATCATGCCATCAGCGTGTTCATGTTTACCTGTCTCGCTGTCAACTGTCACTGACAGTGTCAGTGTCACTGTCACATTTTAAATTGCATTATAAGACTCGAACAGCGTAAATACCTTAAATGAGCTGTTTAAAAACTGGCTCAAATAATAATAGAAAATTCGTATCAAGGTATCGAGCCTAGGAATAGATATAAAAAAAAGCCGATACAAAAAAAACCGTATCTATACATGTAAATCATATCTGGGTATGCTACACATTATTTGAATAATTCGTAAATTGGCAAAGTCTATTAGCATTAACAAAATAGCAGAGATGACAATAAGTTGCCGGTGCTACATTGCTTATTGTAACTCCGCGTTTAGACATGCTGGCTCGTCACTCGCCTCGCTATTCGTCGAAACGTTCGACGAGACTTTTCCTATACAAAATCGCGACGCGAGGGACGAGAGGAATGGCGAGACGTCCGCGTACACATGCGTGCTCGCGTTTCGCCTCGCCATTCGCCTCGCTACTCGTGCGAATGTGTGGCGGCAGCATAACGAGAGTAACTCCGCGTTTAGACATGCTGGCTCGTCACTCGCCTCGCTATTCGTCGAAACGTTCGACGAGACTTTGCCTATACAAAAACGCGAGGCGAGGTGCGAGAGGTATAGCGAGACGTCCGCGTACACATGCGTGCTCGCGTTTCGCCTCGCCATTCGCCTCGCTACTCGCGCGAATGTGTGCCGGCAGCATAAAACGAACTACGAATCGAATTTATTACTGTAGAGTAAAAACCGTTTATGAACGTTGCCTAACTGTCAGTGTCAAACATTTTTGTGCGGTGCGCTCAAGAGTGTGCTCGACTCAAGTCAAGACCCGAACAACGACTCAAGAACATATAGCACAGCATGGTCTACGCAGTTTTATAATATATTCAAGCTAAAGGTAGTGATTTAAATTAAACTTATTGTTCTTTTTACAGTTTATCTGTAACTTCTATTTCATCTATAAACACTTTACGTAAAAAAACATTATCTATTATGGATAGGTCAAAAAAGAAACTGCAATTACCAAAATCTGTACTAGATATGAAATTTATGAGAAAAACTAAAGAGAGAATAGAAAAAGAATTAGAAAACACCCAAGACCATGAAAATTTATATTCTAACATTATCACTGATGAGATGCGTACCGCGTCCGGTAACTATGTATTAGAGTCAAGTTTTATATTTTGTGATGATTTGCTAGAAGGAAGACTCTCATTTAAAGGAATGAATCCAGAGATTGAACGTCTTATGCGTGCTGACCAAAATGAAGATATTGATGATGGAGAGATGCAGAAAGATGTCTCTGATGAGATATTAGCCAAAAAAATGGAAGCATTTCATAAAAGAAAAAGACAATCAAGTGACAAGAAACCACAAGGACCTATCCATAAAAGGAAGAGGGTCCATGAACACTCAAGGAATGTGGACAGAACTACAAATGACGAGTCATAAGAATTAGCATTTAAAGGAGTTTCATAGGCCCTAAATAAATAAAAGATATTTAGATACCAATTATGCTACTTGTGAAATTTTGCCTAGGCAGTTTTATCTAGCAATAAAACTATGTAAAATTTTCACTATAGTACTAAAATTGGTAGTATCCATGTACTCATAATGTTATGTACCATAAGGTTGAATTTGTTATTTACAAATAAAAAAAATTACACATATTGAAAATGGTATTTAATTAATATAATCTTGGTAGTTAAATAAGTATTTGTTAGGTTTTAACATGATTTTTCAGTCTATTCAATTATCATTTGATGTCTAATACAATTGTAACTTAAATTAAAATATGTAGGTATGTGCAATAATCATTACAACTTCTTTCACAAGATACAGTACCACAAACATCAAAGTATTTTTTTTTACACTTTTTAGCTAGAAAAAAAAAACAGTAATTTAAACAGAATTATGCATTAATATATAAAACATCTCATTCTCCTTTCAGGTTTATTAATCAGTAGCCTAGAACAACTAGTAAATAATATAATAAGTAGAAGACTTAAAGCCATACACATTAATTTTCCCTTCTCTCCTTAATAGGGAAATGTCAAATTGGGGCACATGGGGCCCATATCACTATAAAAAGTGTAGTCCTTCATTCCAGAATGTATAAAATAATTAGAAGCTGTTAATAATTAATAATTACAAGCATTAGCTCAGTATACCATATATTATGTATTTTCCATACATTTGACAATGCTCAACTCTTAAGTTAGCAGCTAACCACGGATGGAGCCAGCGGCTAAGTGATCTGTAATTGTACAAGTATCAAATATTAATTTTTTTTTTTTCATTTAACTGCCAAAATTAAATGGGACAGCACTTCATGGTCATGTTGGAATCCAGCATGTATGCTAGCTAGTTAATTGTTATAGACTATGGAGTTGGTCTGTAGTTAGATACAAAATGCTAACTTATGTAATTTTAGTACTGGAATTGACTACTCTTTGTTCATGTTGTCAGTATTTTAAAGCATAGATATTTTATAATATGAGCTTCAAAAGAATATGGATAAAGTTAAATTTGTTAAATTATAAAATTATTAATACCTACTTACATCTAAAGGGAAAATCTAACTAAAAAAGGACGGAATTTCAAATAAATATTGTGTTAGACCAAACCAAATAATGATAAATAAGGTTTAGATTAAAACTTTATAATAAATTCATATTTTTAGGTCTACCTGTCCGGAAAAAATTTAGTCACATCATCTTTTTGAAGAGCTTCATGCAATATAACAGTTTTATACTTAATTACAAGGTCACTTATTACAAATGCATCGTATGTATCACAGACAAGAGCCATAGTACACGTCCGCACCGCGTCTACTATAGCTCCCGTCTACACGGTATGTGGTACGCGAGCCCGGCCGCGGTCAGTCGAGCCCCTGCTGCATCAGCGTGTGCAGGTCGCGGAAGGCGGCGCCCAGGCGGCCCTGCAGCGTCTGCCGCTTGAGGAGGAAGGCGCGCACGTCGAGCAGCAGCCTGTGGATCTGCGCGCACTTGGCGTAGCGCTCCTCGCGCGGGATGTCCACGCCCAACGTGCGCACCGGCGCCGACACGTTGGCGCGCACTACGGACGAGAAGTTGCGCACGATCAGACGCAGCGCGTTGCAGCCGCATTGCATGTACCTATGTAACAGTAATACCATAGTTAGTACCGACATAAGTACCTAGCTACCTACAGTCAAAA
Organism: Grapholita molesta; assembly: GCA_022674325.2. Lineage (NCBI taxonomy): Eukaryota > Metazoa > Arthropoda > Insecta > Lepidoptera > Tortricidae > Grapholita > Grapholita molesta. The sequence continues at coordinate 10,060,061 of CP053124.2, read as the reverse complement.
ATATCGGTACAGATCATTTATAGCAAGGATACAGTCGTGGCCAGGTAAATAAAACTACATACGAGCATGACGTTTTAAAATTGATAATAATAAAAACATAAAATATGTTTCCGCTATTTTTATTTTTAAATACTTTACTGACGGCTCCATGTTTAAATAGTGATTATAATAAATATAGATGACGAATGCTGCATCATGACCTCACAAAAATGTTTCCTCAGAAGGCTTTTAAAAGGTGTCCTTAGACTAGTTTAACATCTCCTAATATTGTGCTACCGCGCAAGATAAATGTTTTCTTTTTAATTTTAACTCGCCTCTCTAAAATACAAAGAGGTCAATTGCTCATTGGAGTCGTAAGTACCTATCTGTCATGTAGTGAAGTGGACACATTAATTATGACGTAAAGTGTCATACTTACTCGGTCGATAAAGCAGATACTGATAATTTATACTGCGCAAGCAAAAACAGATCTTAAGATGGTCAATCTTTTAATTCCGCGACTGTACTATAAATGTAGTGTACTTACGATTCATATTTGCTCTGCAGCAACTCGTATATTTTAGGTAGCATTAAAAGGCAAATATCTAAATTCCACAAGGACCTGCAAAATAAAGCCAAATATATTAAAACGTTTTACACGCTAACCTGTACAAACTTTTATGACTGACAAATAGAACTTACGGTTTATGTGCCATGACATTTAGAATATCCAAAATTACTGATGTATCTTCTAGTGCAATTACTGATTCTAAGGCAATTTTTAAATTTTTATTCATTCTAACAGAGTGGAATATCTGAAAAAGAGAGCATAAAATTTAATAAATAAAAAGTATTTATTACAGACTAAAAGTCCATACATGATCAGTACACTGAGCTATTTCAATAAAAAAAGATATAATGCTGTAACATATGTTAACGCATTCACTGCCACCGACGCACATGTGCGTTCATTTCCATACATTTTTGGAGGAGGTGGCAGCGAATGTGTTAATATACATACAAATTTATTTAGTTTTAAATTGGATTATCAGGGTTTCCTGTTTAATACATTAAGTTAGGTCTGTTTATAAAAATCCTTCAAAGATTATAATTATGTCGCCAAAATAATGGCATTCATACAAATTATGAATTATGCCAAATGATGAGTTATATAGACATGGACGACCGAGGCTCAGTAATAACTTATAACCGTCTCATTTGGCGTGTTGGAATAGTACATTACTGCAGCCGCCGGGAAACAGGGGATTGCAGGCTGAGTTGTATAGACGGCCGACCGAAGGGAGGCCGGATAGTATACGATGCCTGCAAGACCCTCTCACGGCTAGATGTGTATAGTGCTTTTCTCAAACTAATGCAATGAAATAAATAAAAAAATACCACTCAAAAAACAGTTTCACGACAAAAGTTTTCCCTTCAATGCCGCTTTGTAGTAGTTTATAGTCTGGCTATAATTACTATATACAACATTTAAAAAAAACACCAAAAAAGAATCCACTTACCTTTTAAACGTTGGCGCTACGGCATCTGCCTTTGGCGGTACACAATAACAAAATATAGATACATAAAACCGGGCCCGGTCAGATTATTCAATTTTTATACACCCGTAACACTATATCTAAGTCACAAAAGCATTGAATCACTCCATTTACCACTAATTAGTCTTAATAAACAGAGTTTTACACGCCGAGAAACTTTTCCTTTCCGCCATTATTAAAACAAGTAAAAGAACTGCTGTCGTGTCCTGTGATTGGTTGACTCAAACGTGCGTTCGAAAACGCGCATGCGTGGAGCAGTGTTTGGTGTTGCAAGTATTTCGGCAATGAATTTTAAAATTGAGAGCATGTATAATAATGTAATAACCTGATGATATGAATCTTCATGTTTATGATAAATAAAATAAATCTCTTCATACCATTTCGTCTGAAATAGGCGAGATTATTTTTAGCCCGCTAATCATTTAGTCACTAAAACTGATAAAAAAATATAATTCAGCTGATTGAACAAGCTTCATGAACACAGACGCCAAGTATACATAAAAATTAAAAAAAAAAAAAATACTTCCCGGCCTAGGCGTTCAATTTTATATGAAAATCGTTACCTGTTGTCTGGAATTGATCCGCCCTAAACGTGATACTTCGAAGCCTATTATGACGCACATAACGAACACATTTCATTGCATGTTTGAAAAAAGAGAGTTCCGCCCCTAGGATCAGTTCCAAGCGGGGGACTGGGACGCGCGGACGCACCTGCAGCGTGCGCTGGCGCGCGCCCAGCACGGCCATCATGGAGTCGTGGCCGCGCATCATGACGCCCAGCACCTCCTGCTCGCTGGGCTCCGGCCCACCGCGCGCGCCGCGCCGCGCGCCGCCGCCCGCCAGCGCCCTCTGCGCACACATGCGCGTTACTACATCACGTGAGCTATCTCACGTATTATAACTGAACATCGGCAGACGAATAGACCTTCTACCGTTGCAATAGAGTTTACAAATTGTCAGTTAAAAATGTCGGTGGTTTATCTATAATATTATGGTAATAAATAAGATATATGATTCCCACAGTGAAAAATGACAAAACAATTATACAAGGTATAAATATATTCCGTATACTGAATTTAAATTACATCCCTACGTTTTATATATTTATTACAGACCAAAATCTAATGAAAATAATCGCGGCAACCGAATACAATGTAATACAAATTTATTTGATACATTTTATTTAATATTGAAATACTTAAATATTTATAATTCTATTGGCGTTTCGTTTACATATGTCATGTATCGGCCACATTTTGAGATATTTTGAGTAAAATAAAATAAACGGATTTGCAAGACACTAACTACTGACCGAGTATATTGAACTAGATCGATTCATATCGTATCACATGAAAATAGAAATATCACGTACCGGCAAAAATTCATCGAGGTCCAGCCCGACGGGGCGGTCCGTGGCGAAGGGCACGAACTCCGGCTCGTCCGTGTCCGTGGACCGCGACACGACCACCGTCTCCCTTACCACATTATTATCTACTCTTCGCCTACAAAATAAATTAGAAAATTAGAAAAGAAACATTAACTTGTACCTATAGGTACAGTCAAAAACAAAAAAATACGTGAAAGTGACACAAAATGTCAATATTATATAATACAGGGTGAAACATAAGTCGTACACAGAGTTTTTTGTTTCTATCACAGTATTTTAAGGCGAAGCAAACAATTAAACTTCATTAATGATAATTAATAAAAGCAAAAACACCAACCTTATGGTCACCCTATTCGACAAGACTAGCTAGTTGCTGTGATTAAAGTGGTGACTCGGGGTAACGTTCTCGGAACAATTCTCGTGTTTCGATTCAATTCTCAGTACTGTTCGTTCGATTGTAATATCTTACCATATCGAAACGCTCAATAAAAGTGTAAGGATACGCAGGCGGCATTTTAAACGTGATTTAATATTTTTTTACAATTTCAATTTGTAGCGTAATGTTATGATTTTGAATTTGTCATTGTCAATTTAATCTTTTTTCAAGTTCTTACCAGCCAATTAAAAAGAGGTTGAATGAATTATTTTAGTAAAATGCTATGGGTCTATGACAGTTAGCGTAGCAGATTAGGGTGACCACGAGACTCCGTACATTTAAAACATTATTTTAACTTAACGAATTAAAAAACAATGCTTACATATTTCTGCCTGTTGTTACGTCCACATGTTTAAACTAAAGTTAAACAATAAGAAATACACAATTCTGTTTACGACTTATGTTTCACCCTGTATATGTCTGATTGTAGATGAAGCGTAGTTATATTAGTCAAAGATTGACAGTAGGTACCTTGTTGTTTCTGAAGACGTCCTGGTAAAGGAAAGGGACCGAGGTCCCAGTGATGGCGGAGCTAATGACATTTCACTATTGCTAGATCTTAACGGATTCCCCGTTGCTGAAAAATACAAATACTTTTTATACACTAATTGATTAAAGTTTCAAAACTTATTGTAAACATACAAGATTGTGGCCATAACGTGCTGCAATTTAATAGAAGGGCAAAATATTGAAATCACAGATTTGACTTTGGTGTAAGTAAATGGTTAAATATTACCACTTGATATTATACTAACTTAACTAACCAGTCTACACTTGGGTTGGTTGCACCACGTAGTAGTATAGTACATTAAATAATTTAAATATGGCGGCACAGCTAAAACTGTCACACTTTTCATAAATGATAATGTTGTGTGCAACCAGGCCTATATCTTATACATAAAATGTACAGCAGACAAGAGTTACACTTACAAATTTCAGTGGATTTAGATTCTTTACATGAGTTGTGTCGGTTAAGCGAGTTGGCTGCGTGAGTGGGCACGACATAGTCTCGGGAAGCAGGCTTGGGCGGCGCTACGAACGTGTTATCTTCTTTAGTGTTGTTCTCCACCGACCCTGGTTAAATGGCCATATAAAATACCATATGTTAATAAATTAATAAGTTAGTTAGCTCACTTACCTTCATTGCTATATGAATGTGAAATATGATATTGCTAATCTTATGATAGCCAGTCTGCTGCCCTATATATCAACAGAAGATTGTGCCGTTAACACTACGTCTATCACAACGGGCACAAATTTCTAGAACCAAAATTTGTGTAAACATAAACACATAACTTAGTAGAAAATTCATGGACTTTAATTGTTGGTTTAAATATTGCATATTGCGACAAATTAATTCAGCCACTACCAATCTACACACGTCATTATTATATATATGATGCGCCATGCCCGGTACCGCGAACATCGAAGTTCGTATTTTACGAGCATCTTTCTCTATTTACTCCTATTAAGGCGTCATGAGAGTGACAGAGACAATTGTCCAAAATTTACGAATAACACGTTTTTCGCGTTAGTACCTCAGAAGCGAGATATAGAAATAATGTTGCCGATGAAATGTGTGATATGATAATTAAATTATTAAATAAATTAGGTATTTTAATGACTGTTTTATAAAGTTATGAATCTGATTTAATGAAATATTGATAAATTTGCATGTTACACGAAAAAGCCGTGGCGGTCAAAAGGTTATTATGTACCATAGATCCCCAACTATAAGTCTTAGAACGATTTTAAATACCTAGTTGTTGGAACCGACCTCGCGTGTCGTCATCACTTGTAGTGACGTATGTTCAAATGCCCTTGCCAGGCTTTGTACGATTCGCTAAAGACCTTGTTTGCTATGCATTCCGCCCATCTCCATCAATAAAAATGCGTTGGTCGGACTTGCTGTTACGACCCGACCATGCTGTTTCAGCTCTTCTTCGCAATAGCTATAATAACATGGTTCGGCCGGAAAAATCGAATTATGAAATACGAATGATTGATAAACCCAAGAAATTTTCCGGTGCCGCATTAATAGGTCCGTGTGATGCCGGCTGACTAGAATAGCACCACTCCGTCTCCTCCCGCGGGTGTCGAAAGAGACGACGAAGAGAACAATCATACGGACGGCCAGCAGCGTCCGTCGAAACCCAATCTACAGCTACTGCGGTCGCCAACCCGCCTTCCAAGCGTGGCGACTATGGCAACTACCCCCCAATATGATACAAGTCATATTTGTGGGAGGCCCATGTCCAGCAGTGGACTGTATACGGCTGAAATGCATGTAATGTATGTATACATTCCTCATTGCGCTTTTGACATCATCACCAGAATGCTTGAGGTTTTGTGAGTTGATGGATGATAGGCCATCCAGCACCTTAATATAAATAAGTTATTGAATTTTTTATTTTATTTGATTATGTATTTTATATGTTATTGCTTTCTCAGCGCATTGGTTTATACTGTAACGCTGAGTTACATTGTTCTTGTAAATAATAAATAAATAATGAATAGGTGTGGGGATTCTCACTCGTGAACGGCTCCACCTTGACGGTGGAGGTGGGTATGCGCGAGTGGTCGGAGCGATGCCGCTGCGGCGGCGACGGCTGCGGCGCGGGCCGCGGCGGCTCGGCCAGCAGCAGGTCGCGCAGGGACGTGCTCAGCCCGCTTTCCGGCTTGCCCATGCACTCTTCGGCTGCAACATACAACGATAAATAGTTATTCTATTTTTTCTTATTGCTTGCTTGCTTCATTCATCATCATCATATCATGTCAGCCGAAAGACGTTCACTGCTGGACATAGGCCTCCCCCAGAACGACCCAAGAAGACCGATCCTGCGCCTTCCACATCCAACGGTATCCCGCGACTCAAACTAAGTCGTCGGTCCACCTTCATTACCTGAGTTTAAATCAAAATGGTTTAGAAATAAACAATATTATATTAACATTTCGAATAGAATTATGATTAGTCATCTCAGTCACTCAGTACTTTGTACTTATTACACTGATTGTCAAATTAAATTGGTTAGTAGCAAGCAAATATATCGGTGCAGATTTTTATTTATCCCCATTAGCAGTGACTGCAACTAATATATGCTGACTTTAATATTACCAACTAAACTTAATCTTTTATTTCCCCCTGAAGCCTAAAGATTATTTCCCCTTCTTGCTCCATAAGGTTTAAGTGTGTGAACGTACGCAACCGTTTAGGTATTTTATTTTATTCGGGATGCTTACTGCCTAAAAACCTATGTAAGGTTGATATACTTATGAACTAGATGCAAATTACAAGCTTCCACATGCTGTATAACAAATAATACTAAAGTCTCGAGATAGCAAGAGTTTTACACTAAATAGAATTTAGGTCGAAGTCTAAGGACACAAATTAAAATTAAAATTAATATACATACTAGGGTGTTGACAATATTCCTTTTATCTATTGACAATAATGCTTTTAACCTTTCCAATATTACTATGAAACAGATCTACATCAGACATCATTGAGGTCGTTAAATAGCCTAGTTGTTCGAGGAAAGAAGCATTTCTTACGAATGTTATTGCGAGAAAGAGGGACGAGAAGCAAAGGCCACCTGCGCAGTTGCGAACCAGGAATATTAAATTGTACTTTACTAACTAGCTCCGGAGAATCGACTTCGCCTTGGGCAATTTTCATCAGTAGACTTATGTCATTTGCCGAACATCTCTTAAATAAAGGAGCAGGGTGCAGTTTTTTGCATGACTCTAAATAGGTAAGTATTAATAATCAGGTTAAATTTGAAAGCCAGGAATCTATTAAACTTCTTTTGAATTTTCTCAATGTTGCATGCATACGTCTTAAAGAATGGGTTCCATATCTGGGAAGCTCAAGCTGGGATCTTACGTAAGCACAGTATATGATTTTAATAGTTATCATTTTTTTTAAATCACCAGCAGAACGAATCAGAAAGCCAAGTGCTTTATAAGCTTTATCAATTATACCTTCTACATGTTCATTAAAAGTAAGTTTGATATCGTGAATAACACCAAGTTCCCGGCAGGACTTTTACTACTACTTAATAGGTTATGTGATTTAATTTTGTAAACACTTTTAAAAGCAGTTCTTTTCCTAGTGAAAGTTATACGAAAGCATTTAGATACGTTTAAATCTAGCATGTTATTTTTACAATACACGTCAAGTCTATCCAAATCCTCCTGCAATAATTTCTTGTTCAATGGCTTCCAATTCACTATTAACCACTTTGAAGATTTTCATATCATCAGCATAAAGCAAAAATTTACTATTGATAAAAATTGGACCAATGTCGTTAACAAAGATTCATACTAGAGTCATAATATGTAACACAAGACTGAAAATATTGTCGATCTTATGTTTGTACAAATCATCTGTAATGTATAAATTTTTAATTTTGTAGTTTTTGTAGATGTACACTTACTACAATAGGCCATATATTAGTAGAAGATAAATGGTTTAGCGTTTTAACAAATAGTAATAAGCATATTATTGTCCCGTTCCCAGTGGTACACCAAACAGAAAAACAACAAGAGATAGTTGTTTCACATTGATTCTTACTTGGTAATGAGTAGTCTTCCGAGGATAAACTAGTTGCTGGTGGAGGGGTGCGATTTACTACAACAGAAAAATTAGTTATAAATTATAGTTCGTTGCATGATGGCTAGAAACTATAAACGTTACAGCAATTTTCAGTAAACCATGCCTCTACAAGTACTGAATTAATTATGTAACAATGTATTTCGATCAGAAAGCATGTGATATTTTATACACACGTGCTCTGGAAGGTCGAAAGATTTCTGTGTAGTCCCGTATGTTTGATATCACCGCCCCGGACTCTTCGTCCGCCTCGGTGCCAGACGTGGACTCCTCTGCCGTCTTCTCATCCAGCGGCGTTGATTTATGGATAACTTCAAACACAAGAGCAGAAGTGTGAATGACTGACAAACGTGATTCAGGTTAAAACAGCTGGGGTATATTTACCCCTCACTTCAATAATATAAGTAAAATATTTAAAAAATCGTTAGCATAATATTATCTGCAGTTGCTACGATATTTATACTGAGTTTTAATTACATGTAGCATGTGCAAGCACAATTTATTTTAATTATTTATATTATGTGGGTAGTTTTACACAGCATAGCACAGTTGCGTCGCGATTTAAATTTAAATTCAGTATATGGTTTTGGTTGTTTTATTTTTAACATGTTGTTACTTCAGTATATGTTTGAGTTTGAGTAACTTTAAATTATAATTTTATATCATTTCACTGCTCCATGATTGAAAGAGAATAAAAATTAATTTCTAATAGTAAAACTGGAAATTACCTATTACAACTACATTAAATGAATGTAATTTTAATAGGTAATTGTTTAAGTTACAAATTTTAACTGTGTTAGTTTTTTTTTTGTATTACCTTCTTTAGACGGCTTTTCTTTTGAGAAACTTTTCCTGACAGATTGTCCTTTTTGGAAGGGCGACAAATCTCGCACCGAGGTGGGCGCAACAGGTGGTGGTCCACCAAATGGATGGACCTTATTGAGATCAACTACTGACAAACACACGTAGGTTGAATGGAATGATCCAGCAATCTGTAATTTTAAAATAAACACATTGAATTCAATATAATTTTCTATAAACATTGATGTCTAAGTCAACTTTGAAGCGACCGTCAAAGACGAAAAGCTGTGTCACATCATCAACATTCATATTTATCAAGTTCTTTTACTTCTTGCAGAAATCAACATTTTCCTTCATTGGTTGCAAGTTGTGCTAAACTTGCTTCAAAGACGGTAAAAATATTATATTACAGATAGCTGATTAGTGATTACCAGTGATTGGTTATTTGGATTAGATACGGGGTGAACAACATCAATCATTAAGGATATGCCCCGGGAATCCCGGGTTTATGTTGTAAGAAAAAGCAAAAAAATACAATGTGTTTATTTTATTACACTTTAAAAGATCTAAGTAGCTGATAGACATTAGACGAGCGTACTTACTCCCAGTTCTTTTGTCCAAATCGAACAAATGAGCACAAGTGTTCACACTGACAGCTCATTTGCTGTTACCAAAGCTGCACATTTTATAGTTTAAATAAAAATTCGCCGAGTAATTAAAAAATCCCTTACAGACAATTTAAATTATTTTATTTTTGAACGATTTGTTCGGTATCGCGGAAAACTGTCGTATCTATATTAACTTTTCTACATGATATCCCGCGAGAATCCAAATGACCAATCACTGCTGATTAGTGATTACACATAGTCTTGTTACTTACGAGTTGTGTATGAGCAACTGTGATGTCATGTATTTGGCCCCAGTGGCCAGGTACAGTGTCAAACACTCGAGCAGGCTCCCAACCAATCACATGCAGCCCATCACTACCACCCCCAAGAAGTGTTGTGCCATCATCGCTGAACACCATAGACCTAAGTTTAAACAGAGTTTTGTGTTTAGTTTAATTGCTAAAATGGTTGACTACAGGCATAAGTGCAGAGAAACAATTTAGAGCATTATCACATTTGAGCCATTTGCAAGCAATAATATAAGCAATATACAAAACTAGTACGCGGTAAACTCGCGGTTTAACCGCCACCATTCAAAACTCGCTCACAAATCGCATGTGTGATATCAGCCTTAGAGGCTTGGCCAAGTAGTAGGATACTAATAATTTCTTTCATATAGTGGTAGGTAATTTAATATGATTTCTTTAACTATAGTAGGTAGATAGCATAGGGCAGTGGATGAGTAATAGCTAAACGAACATCATTTTCTTGTAGGTACATAATTATATGGTAGGCTCACCTAATAGAAGAGCCCTCCTTCTCGAACTTAGATACCAATTGAAATTTCTCCATGTCCCAGAAGTTGACAGTCCTGTCCATACCGCAGCTGGCCAGCAGGAACTCATGGGGGTGGAACTTTACACAAGTCACAGCTGCAGTGTGCTCTCTAAACTCCTGCAGGACCTTGCCTATTCTTACATCCCATACTTTGACTATTCCTGATGAGTATAAATGGTAAATGTTACACTTATTAATAGGCGCAGGAAATTCCTGCATATTGCAGCTTGTGTAGTGTGAGGAGTCTGATGCAACAAGATAAAAAGGTATATAATAATCATCAAGTCCCTACAGCAAAATGCTTATTGAGCTTATTATCCAACTGGGATGTTAGTGTAAGGCAGAGACCGGAAAACCCCTTCATTTGATTAATCATATCGATAGGGTAGCCCTATAGAAGTCTTACCGTAACAATGTGGTAAGCCTATAATAAGGTTACCCTATTGATATGGAAACCATTATGGATAGGCCTACTCGAGTTTCACATGGTGACCGAGTCGGATGGGGTAAAAATAGCTTTAATGTTTAGCGCTTACCATTTCATAGGGTTACGCTATGGGCCTCTTTTCCACGTAGGCGGATAGTTCTACCTTTCTCATTTTCTACTAAACAGGAGCGGGTGGGAATTGTTTAAATGTAAGATACTTAGTTATCAATGTTATTTTTTATTCATTTTAGAACAGTCACTAGAGCAGTCACTTAAATACGCTTGTTAAGTGCCGTAATAATAAGCCACTCGTCGTGGACACAGAGTTTAAAATCGCTTAAACACATTTGAAAAACACTTGATAGGGTAACCTTATTGCGGGTTTTTGAATTTGGTAAGCGCTTACTCAAACTAAGTCTATTAAATTGGTTAGCCTATCATCCGGGTAAGTCAATGATACACTTACCAAACTGTTAGGGTTTTTAAAACCACCCTATCAAAAACCCAGGGTAATACCCCTTATTTGGTAACCGGTTCCGGTTACTGGTGTAAGGTTGTGTTAAAATATTTTTATTAATAAAATATTTAAATAGTTACTGTGTTACTATATCTACCCTCCTTTAATGGTTCATTACATAGATAAATTCTTATTTCTTATAACAGTTTATAGCAGACAATATATGTATAAAGTGCAAATGGAGGACCTTTCTGTCTCTACCTTCCAGAATTCTCTACCAATTTATCATTAGGCCAGAATGAAATGTCATTAGGTTCAGACATTTAACAATTTTTTTTAATTCACCATGGTTAACTGGATAAAACATATTTAGTCATATTGTAGGTAACAAGTGTAAGAGGAATATATCACATTACCATCTTCACATGCTGAGGCAATCCATTGTCCATCTGGGCTGAACTGCAAACTGTTTACTGCAAGTCTATGACTGGAATATGTGACTATACAGCCTCTTTTCCGTGTGTCCCAAAGCTTAATATTATTGTCACAAGAGCCTGTAGTTAAATAATCCCCGTATGGATGGAAATCCATGCACTTAATAGCTCCTTTGTGTCCAGTAAATGTTCTTAGTAGTTTTGCAGCCTCTAAATCCCATATTTTCAGAGCTCCAGTTTGTGAGCCAGCACAGACTAAATCTTCAGAGTGACCAAAACAAACACACTCCACTGGAGTTGTGTGTCCACTCAAACTCTACAAATAATTCATAAGATTAATACTTCAAATACCATAGCCAAGACAAGAGCATATTTTATTAATTACTCACCATCAAACAGCTTTGCCTGCCTATGGCCCATAAATTAACTTTTTTGTCGTCGCCTCCAGTGGCTAAGACTTGGTTCGATTTGTGCCCCATGGCCATGCAGTTGACATTCGCCTTGTGGGCGACAAATTCCTCTGTAACATATTATCATGCTTAACGTACTTCACTTGCGTATAGTGATATTGAATTAATTTGAAATGCATACATACGCAGTTTCCATGATCTTCTGATTGAATCCATGATTATTAGTAGTAATTTTTAAAGTTCCATTCCTTTTATGGAGACGTTAACCTTGCGAACTGTGTATGGAAGAGCCAATCTGCATTAAACGGAATTAGTTATTATGAGAACCTAAATTTTCTATTAATCTTTTATTCACTTCAAATGTTGAGTAAAGTTTACAAAACAGTTGTTTTTATTTAGAATCGGGCCAAATGAAAATGGATTGGATGAATTATGACATATTTGTTTTTTAATTTATTGAAGCTTTGGCCACCGATTGACATTAACACACCACAGATATACCAAGACACAGATGTAACAACACATTTCCATTTGCGACATTAACAAAAAATGTAAAAAGTTAGAACTTATCGTTCCATTTGCCACATATATTTCTATATTTTTTATCAAATCAAATTTTCAACACAGTATACATTTCTTATATATTTATTCTTAATTCCGATTTAAGGATGACTCACGTTAGACCGTCGCGCTTCCGCTCCGAGCGTTCCGTTGTATGGAAAGAGTCACGTGACCATCGAGCCGCCCGATCCACTCGACTCGGGCACGGGGCGGACGTGCGACGGCCGTTACAGCTATGTTCAAAGGGCTGGGCTCGGCCCGGTGATGTGAGGGCGACGGGATGTCGACAGGATGTCGACGGGAGTGCGACGGTCGCCTAGTCGCAAAAAATGGCTCGGATGGAACGGTATATATGGGCCGAACAACGGAGGTTGCAAAATGTCATCAATTTGTTTGCTAAATATGAGGGGATAAATAATTCTTTCTTTAGTCGGGTTATATTACTAGTGCAGAGACGAGGAATTAACAAAGAGTGCTGAGTTGACACATTTCTTTAAAAATAATCAAAGAATAAATATTCGTTAATCATAAATAAAAGAACCGAATATTTAGGCAAAGGGCTCATAATTTATATTTTTTATATCAAAACCTCATTTAACATATAACATAAATATTTATCGCATAAAATAAATATTTAAACTAAATTTAAAAAATATAATACTAAAAATCAAAGTTCGATGTAGGCCCTAGTGGTATGGTAGGGTTTAGGTATAGGTATAGTATATGAATTTTCTTAAATACCAAATGTAAAATTCAACAAATAATTGAATCCCTTCTTATGCCCTTTCTTAACTAATTTAATTAACGCCTGTTTAATTAACCATGTGTCTACATAACCATATAACTATAAACCAGTATGAAGATAATTCGACGAATTCCTCAATAACAATAAACAGTCTTTATTATTTAGTTTTCTGTGTTTGAATAGTCTGAATTGAAATCACCAAAGAGGTTTTTCATGTATCTGAATCGGAATATACGTCAAAATTATGTGCGTTACAAAATGTCACAAATTGTTTTCTGAAATATGGATACCAAACCGACATTATATTTAGCCGGCTTAATGTGGCAACTGTTACTGTTCATAAATGTTGCCAGAAAGATAAATAATGAATAGTTTGTAAATATTACCAGATATTTTTGCATTGGAAAGAAAAAAATAATAACCGGTATTCGGACCATCTATCTATATTTGTGTCGCTTAACTTTAAACTCAGGTAAATCCATTTTGCTCTAAGGTTGATTAGCATTCAGATTATTATACATTTTTTTTACTTAACCTTAATACAGAATAGATTTACCCGAGTTTGAAGTTAAGCGACACATTTGTATTCTATGATATACGTGTACGAAGTAACGCGCCCTGTACAAACTATAGGCAGTATATTATCTCATAATATTATTTCGGGTGGCGTTAAAATTTGCAGCGACCAAGTATTAGCAGTAGAGTTTAACCAGTGAAAAAAAATTGGTTTACTCACTTAAAGCATAGACGATTGAATCATACCGTCTCATTCTTTCGCTTGCACTACGACCCCAAAAAAAGGGAAGAGTATAGTTTATTTTTTCAACTTTAAGAGTAACAATCGAGTAATAATTGGTTAGCCAGACTCTATGCGAGCACATTTGTTTCGTTGTCTATCCCTTGATTTTTCAGGCTAATTTTCACTACTAAAATAAAACAAATTAAATATTTGTAATTTTTATTGATTTTTAGATACTATTATTATCTACAAAGAACCAAGGCTCGCAAACGCGCAACGTCTCAACTGGTAAAGGCGAACATAATAAACCAGTAAAGGCGTGTCTGGCGTCCAAATGGTATATTATAGGGTATAACGGTGGGTATATGAGGTACAAAGGAAAATAAGGTTATCAATATAGATATTTGTATTTAGGCACTGGTCCCACCGCTAGCTAATAGTAAGCTATGAGCTATCAGCTATTTCAAGGGACAAAAGATAATCGATTCCGTGTAAATAAAAGAGACATATAATTATGTCATAGCCGGGCCAGGCGATGAGCAATAAATATATATCTCTTTTATTTACACGGGAGCGATTATCTTTGTCCTTTGAAATAGCTGATAGCTCATAGCTTACTAGTTTGCGGTGGGACTAGTGCCATAAGGAAGGATTGGCGAGCTATATTTGAATGCCATCTATAGGATATTAGTTGTAATAAAATGAACGGTACCTTAGACTTGATTGAATATATTGATTTTCTTGTGACCTAAAGTTAAATTACTTCTTCCTAACCTCTGAGAAATAAAACAACACGAAAACACAATTTATTGCTTTGATCAGCCTATTTACACGTAAAAGAGCTTGACACCATGTCTTCTGCAGCTTATTTAAGTTACAAACATCAAAAAAAATGTAGTAATCAAATTAAACTAAATAATAATAACTTTTTAAATATTGTATACATAAGTCATGAAAAGGATTTTTAACCTTTTGAACGCTAAGCACTACTAAATTGGTCGCGTGAAGTCGTGCCTGCCGCGCCACCGACCACTAAAGTGGCTATGGCGGACGCTGTCAAAGCAATAGTCCTGCTGACAGATATTGGATATTGGGTTTATATCTTTTCTTCACAAGTCATAACATGGCGTACACGACACATTTTGACGCGAGAGGAAAAGCGTTCAAAAGATTAATATATTACTGAAATAATTCCTGCGACTAAAATATCAATAAGTGAAATGTGTTTTATAAGCATCATTTATAGGTTTACTTTCGCTCGCCAAATATGAATGATATGATGCCCTTCCAAATATAAGATATTATAATTGTGTTTCAGTATAAAAACAATTTAAATTGATATAGGTACTTACTTACTAACAAAATTACAAATAATACAATGTCAGTAACCATAATGTCAACTTAAAACATAATAATAAAACTTAAATAAATTAAAAAACTAAAACTATAAAAAGCTAGAAACTAAACTTAAAATAACCGAAATAAAGGATCCCCGCGGCAAGGTGCCGTAGACGCTGGCAGCATTTCCTCGCTGTATCGCAATGCTTATGCGTTGAGCGAGAAAGCTGCCAGCTCTCCGGTCACCAGTAACGTCAATGTAGGGTAACCATGCTTGTACATAGACGAGGACAATGTTTATGTTTAGATAAAGTACATTAAACATATTTATCAAAATTTGTAAAATGGTTGTCATTGTATATACATATAGCAATTTGGGTCAAAATAATTTCCAAAGTGGGGTTAGATTTTTTTAGTTCTTTGTTTGTACCTATTCGATATATATTAAAAATATAGAAAAATATGTGTACAAAATATGTCATCATATTGACCCACACCTACAAATTTTCGTACCACTCCTTTACTAATAATATATTATCTTAGATATTTAAATCATCGAAGGAAAAAATAAAAATTTTGACTCGTAGCGGGACTCGAACCCACAACCACTGGATCACGAGCCCAGTTCACTACCAATTGTGCTACATGAGTACAGTCAGCAGCAGAAGTGGCTAAGCGTTTGAGGTGTTCAAAATGAGGTCAACACATCTCTATTGTCAAGAGAATAAGAGGGCGTGTAGATAATTTTGAACACTTCAAACGCTTAGCCACTTTTGCTGCTGACTGTACCGCTTAGACTAAAATAAAATGAAAAAAATACGACAAGTATCAAAATTTTTCGTAGTAAATTAACCATGCATCTAGACGGCGTAGTCTCTACACCAGTCTAGTACATAAAAACACTATTGTAATTAATGGAATTTTCCTAACTTTTAAAATGAACGTTGTCACCCCATAGAAAGAGACAAAGGTCTGCCTAGTAGCTATTTCACTCGGCTCGCTTTTTTCGGGCTAATACTCGATCTAGTTATAGTCAGCGCTGCTGTCCAGTTTGTTGAAGCTTGGAACTTCGCTCGATGTACGTCATATATGAAATTAAAACAAATTACGTTATGATATGATACTGATTATTTAACACGTAGGCTGCGAAGAGCATCACGGATGGAATATGTGGCCATGAGCATCATTCTTGGGATCAAGTCACCTTCCCCATGTGGCCATCGGCATCACGAGTGGGATCACGTTGTCTTCTCTGTGTGGCCATGAGCATCATTGGTGGGATCACAAGCTTATGTTTTTGGGTATCTGGGTATGGGATGAATGCTGCATCAATAGCATATGAAACAAAACGCACCAATATCTAACATCTGCCATCCTGTGTATTTTTTTACAAATGTCAGTTTTTACAGTTCGTGTTTCAAAGTTTATCGCATTTTTACTGATCAACACTCAGAAATATGTCACTATTTTTGAAGAAATTATAAAACGATACGTTTGGTGCGCTGCTTCATGCACTAATTGATGCTGACTATAAGGTGGGCAGCCAACGAGTTAAGCTTTTGAAAGCTCTTCCTCTTGCGTCAAAATGTGTCTAGTACGCCGGTCAAAATGTTTTTGTGTCAATAACAGAAATGTGAGAGGCGACTCTCAAGATGACACAAGTCCTATTTGGGGGGGCTGTGTCCAGCAGTGGACGTGTTACGGCCGATGATGAATTAAAGTTCGAAATATGATAATGACAACGTCCTCAATCCAGCCAAAGTAGATTCTTAGTCAGTGACGCTTTTGCAAAGTCACTCGTAATAGTGCTCAATATGAGCGATAAAAGTCCTGTGCTGTCCTGTTTATATATACTACCCTCTGCCTGCAGTATCCTGTGTGTAGAATTAGTATAAAATTATTATGTCGTCATACTTACCTCGGGTTCTGATAATATTCAAAATAGACAAATTAACCTACGAACTTAATCTAACTAACCATGCATTTGCTTCTCTTATTGATACGTACTGTACATCAATTTATAATATTCTAAAATCCTCAAATGAACGTATGAACTTAATGTACATACATACTTAACTATGCATGGCGTCTACATACACCATTTCTATCGGCTTGCCTATTGTTATCCTACCTATAAATGTTAAACCGGCCAAATGCTAGTTATTCGTTGACATAGCGGTAAGTAAAATACATTATCTGTGAACATTTTATGTAATACAGCCTGGTGACCTACAGACTAACGGACGGACAGACGGACAGACGGATGGATGGACAGACGGACAGACGACGAACAGACAGGGTTCTTAGTAATAGTAATCGCGCCCAGAACCCTTTTAGGGCTGGAAAACCTCTGCTCTCTCTGTTCTCATCTTGCTAACGACGAGAACTTGCACAGACATAAACTCGTAGCCAGGATTATACACCAACAGCTGCTGTACTACAAGTACGTGCGCACAACACACTGGCGAATAATGAGGCATGTGTTGTAGGTACTCAGAATACAAATAAATGACGTTACTGGGATTTGAACCCAGGACCGTCGGCTTCATAAGCAGGGTCACTATCCATTAGGCCAGACCTATCGTCAAATTCCCATTGTCCTGAATATATATGTTATAAAAGAACGAAGTAATCAGCATGGGTTTACAATTTAAGCAACCATTCATTAAATTAATTATATAACTCTGTCCGCACTAAGATTACCAATAATGGTCCTGACCTTGTTCCTACTCTTTTTTCTTAGCCTAGTTTGTGTCCCGTTGTTTGTTGTTGTGCCTATTTTACTCAGTTTACGTATTCGTTGACATAGCGGCAAATAAAAAATATTATCTGTGAACATTTTATGAAATACAGCCTGGTGACCTACAGAATAACGGACGGACAGACGGAGAGATGGACAGACGGAGAGATAGACAGACGAACAGATGAAGAGATAGACAGGCGGACGGACGGACAGATAGACAGACGGACTGACGGAGACATTGACAGACGGACAGTCGGAGAGATAGACAGACGGACAGACGGGTGACAGACAGAAAACAAGAACACCTTTTATAGACTCTAAATATATAGTGTAGATACCCATAAATTAAGCAATTACTAACTTATGTAATCAATGTGCATATGAAATGTGCAGCTGATGCCTTTAGGAATAGCTTACTATAATACTTTCCCATTATAATAAAGATAGATAGATATAACGACTTAGTAATAGGATAATAAGTATATTTGGGTACGGACCCGAAAAATTGGTAATCCTGTACTCCCTCCCATAACCCATTATCCTAAACTTACTTACTTACCTAATTTGACATTTAGTAGCAGTCTCATTGCTATACTGGAAAGTTCCATGTGAAGTTTTTTGTCTGATAGTATAATCCTGAGGAAGTGAAGAAACAGCACACAATTAGTACAGATATTATCAGCGATCGCGGTATAGATACACATATCCTTCTCGTCCTTGCCTATTGGCTCGCCGCTAGCTCGAAGCTATGCCATTGAAAAATATGACACAAATTGATGGTAGAAAACGGGAGTCGGCGCAATAGCGTGGGGCGCTTTTGAAAAATACCTTGTTCGCTGTATAGGGTCTATTGTAATTATTAGTACAGTGACGGCTACCGGTATTTAAGATCTCAGTGAGTTGTCGGATTACAATTGCTAACGTCAAAGCTCTATATGGAGACTGAATATTTAAGGATGTATTTATATAAGTATACATACATGCATACATTTCAGCCATAAATCGTCCACTGCTGGACATAAGCCTCCCCCAAATATGACTTGTATCATCTTGAGGGGTAGTTGCCATAGTCGCCACGCTTGGCAGGCGGGTTGGCGACCGCAGTAGCTGTAGATTGGGTTGAGACGGACGCTGCTGCCCATTCGTCGGTTTTTTCCCTTTGTCGCCTCTTACGACACCCGCGGGAGGAGATGGGGTGATGCTATTCTAGTCAGCCGGCATCACATGGCCATATAAGTATACTAGCTTTTAAACTCGTTTGACCCCCTTACTTAGACCCCACAGCGTCGATAAAATCCTAATCCAGAACTTTATTATATTTTTGACTAATGCCCCGTTGATACAGTAAAAGCTCCGTAGTCAGCGCTGCTGTCCAGTTGGTTGAAGCTTGGAACTTCTCTCGACGTACGTCATATAAGAAATTAAAACAAATTACGTTATGATATGATACTGATTATTTAACACGTAGACTGCGAGCATCACGGGTGGAATATGTGGCCACGAGCATCATTCTTGGGATCAAGTCACCTTCCCTGTGTTGCCATCGGCATCACGGGTGGGATCACGTTGTCTTCTCTGTGTGGCCATGAGCATCATTGGTGGGATCAAAAGCTTATGTTTTTGGGTATTTGGGCATGGGATTAATGCTGTAATTTAGTACTATCAGCATCAATAGTAGCATATGAAATAAAACGCACAAATATCTAAGATCTGCCATCCTCTGTATTTTTTACAAATAACATTTTTTACAGTTCGCGTTTCAAAGTTGAAACGATAGATTCGTTGGTGCGCTGTTTCATGCGCTAATTGATGCTTGCGGCGGGCAGGCAACGCTTTTGAAAGACCTTCCTCTTGTGTCAAAAAGTGTCAAGTAAGTCATCGTCTCGTCTCGACGAATTACAGCCTTATAAGTCAGCAGGAAAATAGCTTTGGCAGTGTCCGCTCTAGCCACTCTAGATGTCGGTGGCGTGGCAGGCACGACATTACTCGACCACTTTTATTGTTCTTGGAGTTAAGGCGGTTAAAATATTTTTGTATCAATAACAAAGATGTGAGTGGCGGCTCTCAAGATGACACAAGTCCTATTTGGGGAGGCTCTGTCCAGCAGTGGACTAGTTACGGCCGATGCAATGATGAATTAAAATTAGAAATATGATATTTAATGACAATGTCCTCAATCCAGACAAAGTAAATTCTTAGTCAGTGACGCTTGTGCAAAGCCACTCGTAATATTGCTCAATATGAGCGATAAAAACTACCTTCTGCTGCAGTATCCTGTGCGTAGAATTAATATAAAATTATCATGTGGTCAAATTAACCTACGAACTTAATATACCTAACTATGCATTTGCCTCTCTTATTTATACATACTGTAAATCAACTTATAATATTCTAAAATCCTCAAATTAACGTATGAACTTAATATATATACATACTTAACTATGCATGGCGTCTACATAACACCATTTCTATCGGCTTGCCTACCTACCTTAGTTAACCTGCCTACTTATAAATTAAACCGGCCAAATGCTAGTAAGAACTTGAAAAGTTCGCAACATTATAGAGCCTAATATTTTACTCAGTATAAGTATTCGTTGACATAGAGGTCAGTACATTTTATGTAATACAGCCTGGTGACCTATACATAGACTAACGGACGGACTGACGGACAGACGGACAGACGGATGGATGGACAGACGGACAGATGAACAGACGGAGAGATAGACAGACGGACAGACGGATGGATGGACAGACGGACAGATGAACAGATGGAGAGATAGACAGACGGACAGACGGACAGACGGACAGACGGACAGACTGATGGATGGACAGACGGACAGACGGACAGACGGAGAGATAGACAGACAGACAGACAGAGAGATAGACAGACAGACAGACAGAGAGATAGACAGACGGACGGACGAACAGACGGAGAGATGGAGAGATAGACAGACGGACAAACGTACAGACAGGGAGTCTTAGTAATAGTAATCGGGCCCGGAACCCTTTTAGGGTTGGAAAACCTCTGTTCTCTATGTTCTCATCTTGCTAACGGCGAGAACTTGCCCAGACTGACCTCGTAGCCAGGATTATACACCAACAGCTGCCGTACTACAAGTACGCGCGCACAACACACCGACGAATGAGGCTTGTGTTGTGGGTACTCAGAAGACTCAGAACACAAATAAATGACGTTACTAGGATTTGAACCCAGGACCATGGGCTTCATAAGCAGGATCACTATCCATTAGGCCAGACCTATCGTCAAATTCTCATTGTCCTGAATATATATGTTATAAACGAACGAAGTAATCAGCATGGATTTACAATTTAAGCAACCATTCATTAAATTAATTATACAACAACAACTTATAATGGTCCTGACCCTTTCTACTCTTTTTTCTTAGCCTAGTTTGTGTCCAGTGCTCCTCTTTAGTGCGTATTGCCATCAGTCGCTAAAAACATTTAGGTCGTCCCACCATTTCTTCTTTAGTCTGCCTGTACCTCAGCTAAATTGGGGTACACTCTATTAAAAATCCTCAACATAACCTACGTACTTAATGACTACTAGGTAAATTAAATAACTGTTAAAGGCATCTACAGATCCTACAAGCTTACTTATTATGTATCACTGATACTTTATGTAGATGTGCATGTAGTGTAGGGACGCCCGGCCGGACTCAGGCGGGCTGTCGATCGCTTGTTGCAGTCATTCAGCCCAGTTCCCTTGGCTGCTACATAATACACCTATAACATTAATAATATTATACAACAAAAATTGCAAGTAATTTGCAGTAAACCTTTATTAATATTACTAATAAGACATGGACCCGGGTATGTCCTTAAACTGCGTCGAAGCCCACCGGTATGAGCAGTAGCGACCCGCGTCTACAGTGTATTTTACTGCGATTCTTAACTTGCCTACCACACGTGGTCAATACGGCAACACCGAAGTTAAGGCCTTTGTCCAACAGTAGACGGCTCAAGGCTGATGATGATAACTGATGGAAGTCAATGTTTCTTACAAGAAAACACTAGTGGGATAAGAAGTACCAAACACTGCGGAGAACATCGTTAGTAAAATCTGATTTTATTCGCAACTAACCACCTTTGCTCGGGAAAGTATATAATATGTTGTAAATACATTACAAACGTACGCCCCAAATCGCTGTGTAAGTACCCATTATTTAGGCAACTACAAACCTTATGTAGTTAGTATTCACAGTAAGTACCTAGTACTGCGGAAAACGTCATTACACAAATAATAATTTATTGGTAGGTACTAGCAACCTCTCCTGTCTTCGCACGGGTAAGTGGTTATAGTACCAACCATATATCGGAAGGTGCGGCGTGGGCAGACCCCACAAGGTGCACTGGCGACCTGGTAAAGACAGAATGAATCCACTGATGCGGGTGGCGGTTATTGTGAGTTGCTTTGGGAGAGGCCCATGTCCAGCAGTGGACGTCCTTCGGTACGGTTCGGTACTAGAATGATTGATAAGATGATGAATAGAGCTATCTCAGGACCATACATGGATGACAGTAAAAGTAGGTACCTACATAGTACATAGGTACATTCTAACTGCTAACAGGCAGAAAAAGACGGGCAGAAAGACGGACAGTAATAGGATCTTGTCAATGTCCTGATACTTACGGTCCCTAAATACGTACATTATATTACATTATTATAACAAACAGGACCTAAAATGAATAGTCTTATCACGGAGAGTTCGCTGTATTAGATGTCTTGTTTGCTTGTAAGAAATTATGTTTTGTATGTCACTATTCAAGTAAACTAGACTAACTTACTAAGTTCCTGTAAGGGACTTACTGCTTACCAATGATTATATAACTAGGACTAACAATTTTTATCCAAAGTCGCGTTCCTTAAATTTTTTTATGAAAACCTGTAAATGAGACGAAAATCAGTGAACATATTATTATGATTTAGCAAGACGTCGATACAATTTTGCAAAAGCATTATCGGTACAATTATGTTGATGGATATATACCGTCGGCCAGATCATTGTCAGACTACAGTTGCTTTAGGCAAGGCACATTACTATGGGAAGTTTAATTTTTGAAGCGGACACGCATGTTTTACAATTAGGTTTATAATCTTCTATACGTACAGTCGTATATAGTCCTATTTGTTTGGTTGTTATGAGACCACCTTGGCTGTTAGGTCGCACTGGAAATTATTACATTACGCTGGAAAAACATTACCCTTTTGACTTCTGTATCTACAGGCACAAACTGAGCACTGTCACATCCATTACACTTATTTTATAGTTTTCTGGTGCTTGTATGTTCTAAATAGAAACGATTTACTTTAAAAACGACCTGCCCTTATTAAACATACAATTATTTAGGAACTAGACGGCTTGTCAATATTGACAGAAAGTTTTCGACTAGTAAGAAGGCGGTATATATATACTGTTATGAAGGTACAGGCAAACTAGGGTTTTTGTAAATTCCTTCACGCCAAAGATACTCACTAGTCTCACGTTGTTTCTAATCGTGTGATGAACATTATGAATTCAGTATTTTATGCACTTTATTTTATCCAAGGAGAAAATATTAAAAGATCTTTGTTATAACAGAAAGATCTACGTTTAATATTCTATCTACGAGTATGTGTGAACAAAATAATGCTCATTTTTAATTCAATAGGTCAGAAACGTACATTATTCTTTGCGGTATTGTAATATGCTTATAATACAGCAACTAATAATGTAATTTTATGGTAGAATAAGTTTATGGTCCTTTGATATTGTATTTAAAGTTTCGTGAGTCACTGTATCATTTCACAGCCTCACACACGCGAACTGCTTTGGAGTACCTTACTTATAAGATGGTTTAAATTTTCCAACACTATTGTCAAACATTGTGTGTCGACACCCGTTTGCTTCAACGAATTGCTACGCGCTGCGCTGCCTTTGCCGCTCTCGATGTTGTGGCCGGTTCACGGCAATCCTCAACCGGCGTCGTTAGTTTGCTCGGAACTATACTTTACTAAACTTCCACTTCTAAATTTGGCCATACATGCCAGGCTTCTATAGGCAGCCAGTCCAACCACCATTACGATTAAAATTAGAGCAACTATCTATATTAATCGCTTCGCGTATTTTGCGCGATACTTAACATTTTTCCCGAACCAGCATCCTTGCTTTGTTAGAAAAACGAAGGAAATGGCATGGGATGGGAATGGGATCTGCTTCGTAAGAGAGCTCTAATTTATCTCCGGAGTTGCTGTACCTACCTAAGTCATCTCGTTATATATCATTAGATACTTATTGACCAATAGAATAGCCTGTTTGGATATTATATTATATATATCTATACCGTAGCAATTTTAAGCAGGCGCGTCAGCACAGAATGTGTTTCGCACAAAGCAATCTTTGGATGAATGTCAGCAATTTTTTCAATGCATCCTCATCAAACTGCAGACTGTGTATCCTCTGTTCATATATTGTTAATTTGATGACACTGTAATCAATAAAAGTAATGCTCGTCCTAAAATTGTAAATAATAAAAAGGCTTACCAAAGACCAAGTTCTACTTCCTTTTTTAACTGAAAAATTATGAAATAACGATACGTGGCTACTATTAAACCTAATAGGCTTAAAGAGAAAAGATCACGATATTGTTTGCACTTATTATACCTATACATATATTTTATTATTTTATTATCGGTTTTACCTTAAGCAGGCTGCTAGACGATCTTTACAGGATATTGACTCTGGAGCTTTGTTTATTCATCAACCGGTGCTTAATTTCCTCGTGGTTTGGAAATTATACACAAATCGTCACGAATATAGTAACACATATTCTCTGTACTGCAAACGTGTGCACCAAAAGGGGTGTATGCCTCATTGTCTGCGTGATTTTTCTTGTTCTTCATTGGCTATTATAGCCGTGATGGCTAATATAATAACTAAATTTTTCTGTTTCTTATTTTCTATTAGTTCTGCTATTATTATTGACAAGGAATTTAATTGACATCAAGTGACAATGACTTAGACAGCTCGGCTGACGTTAGAGACGGGCGGCTCGGGTGGCTCGCGCTCGAGCCGGTGGGCCTCGTGAGCGGAGCGGCGACGCGACGCTCGTGTTAATGTCAATATTCGAGTTTCGGGCCGTTCGGACTCGGACCGTCGAGGTAAGTGAAGCGATAGGTCG
The DNA here is from genome assembly GCA_022674325.2 of Grapholita molesta. NCBI lineage: Eukaryota > Metazoa > Arthropoda > Insecta > Lepidoptera > Tortricidae > Grapholita > Grapholita molesta. The sequence continues at coordinate 10,034,809 of CP053124.2, read as the reverse complement.
ACGGTGGGCTCGTGCTCGTGAGGTCGACGTGTAGGAAGCGCGACGGTCTAACGTGAATCATCCTTTAATCGTTTGGCTGAATGCGCCTGGACTCAGGAGCGGAGAATAGTGCAATGTTAAAAAAAAAACCTATTACAGACAAGATTTATTTAAATTATTTATTTATTTTCGTTTTAAAATTTTATTAAATTAATGATGAGGGCACTATTGCCATTGGTTCAAGTATCTCGTTACTTGATTACTTTACGGAATCGGACAGTATTTCAAAAATGTATGTTGCACTATGTACAAGGTCAAGAACCAGAACCCAAAATAAGAGAATACTTTTATTACATAGATCATCAAGGGATGGTGCGTATCTATTTTTATTTTGATGCAGCTAAATAGAGATCATCATCATCAACACCTATTACAATTGAAACACAAATAACATTGTGCTTTAAAAAATTAAAACCTAAATTCATAGGGCATATTTTATTGTATGTCAAAATGCATGTATAAATATCCGTATATAATAGCAAATTCAATTGTTATATCTTGTTTCAGTTATTCCTGGATGATTCTAAAATGAAAAACTTTACATCATGTTTCAAAGAGAAGAAATTTTTAGAATTTTTTTTCAAGAGAATAAGACCGAATAATACTGGTAGATATACTGAAGATTTCCCGTTTATATCCTTATGTGGGAGAGAAAGAAATTTCATAAGATGTGATGATGTTCCAATAGTGTACACTCACATCATTACTAAAGATATGAAGGACTTTATGACTTTTGGATATGCAGGTGAATTACTCATCACACCATTTATACCTGATAAAATTTACATGTTACCCTTAACTGGCAGGGTATACCACCCTGCTGAAGACAAATACGGAGGAATTGGTTTGGTACGATCTAAACTCTCTATAGAGTTGAGTAAATATTTTGAGTTCCATAATGGTGATGGACATCCACCAACTCATTTTACATGGAAAAATGAAAAATATGAACTAAACCAGAATTGGTTTCAAGAAAAAGTAGACACATATGGAATAAAAATCAACACTGATCCTGATTAAGTTAATGTAATATTCTTATAAGTAACTGATATTAAAAATAATTGTACAAAAAGTTAACTAGTTCCCCTAAGTTTAAGGCTCTTAACAAATATAGTTAAATACTGTAAATAGTAAGTTTCTCTGTTGGCTATTAACAACAAACCAGTCATGTGATGTGTTTTTAGTTTTGGTCACTGTTGTGTCCCTGTGATAACTGAATAAACTTCTAATTGTAATACATTTGTTTTAATTATAATTAGTAAAGAAATATTACTTTATGATATAAATCAACTATATGTAATTGCTTTTTTTATCACAGGTGTTCATTATGGCTATTTTATAATTTGCATTATATTGATGAATCCTATTAATCCTCATGTTGCTTCCTCTTTGGAGAAAGGCTGATAGGATCCAGGCTGCACCCATGACATGCCTTGATTCATGCCTTCATCAGGTGGTGATGGTTTCAGCATTTGATGTCTTGCAGAATCATGAATTTTAGAGTCGTAAGGTTTAAATGTTATGTAGTGCTTGTCTTCAGTTGGGGGGTCATCATAAACATGGTCGATGCTTGCAACTACACACTCCTTCACCTTTTCTGTGAAAATCTTTCTATTTGTTTTATAGCTGAAATAATACAGAATATAAGTTTTCTTAATATAACTCCATGTGGTTCAGTAATATTACAAATATTATCACATTTACTTACGCTGCAGAAGCTTCTACATTGGTGGGAGTTTTTATGTTCAAATTGTGAAATATTAAGTGTAGATATTTCAAAATGTGCCATATATGGCTCCTTTTTCTATCCCACTCAGGGAATACTTGGCTTAAATTAAGAATGCCTGTGTTTGCATCAACTGCTGGATGATATAAATGGGATGTAAATGCTAAGACCTGAAAATATAATAATAACAACATAGTTATGTAAAAATGTGAATTAAGATATAATATAAATAATGTTATATTTATAACTTAATTCACATTATACTTTATTGCGCAAATCCAAAAAGGGCAAATGAAAAGAGTTTAAGTATACCTCAAGAAACTAAGTATTTTAGTGAAGGCAATAATACAGTGTCACAAACATAAGTCTGAATTATGCAGACTTATGTTTGTGATACTTTCTAGTATTAAATGTCTGCTCTACATCTGGAAAGCAATGTAGAAATATATCTATGCCACTTGAAAAGAAGAGTATCCCATGAAATTTTTAATATCATAAGAAAACAATTTACCACAAGAGAATCAATGATTCTAGTAAATTAGGACAGGTTTTGTGTGCTGTCTACTTACAGGAACTTCTTCATTGGGAAATTTATCTGGTAATGTAAGAGTGAACCGAAAAACTCCACCTTCATAAAACCCAGCTCTCACGAAAATAACACCAAACCATTCTGAAAATAGATATAAATGATAACAGATAATATGGTATCCTCATCAATTAGTAACGCTAATTTTTATATAAACTTCTTACGAAATGAGTTTTCGTATGATGGTATAACATAAATCCCTTCCAAATTTTCAGTTTGCAGCATGCGACTGTAAAGTAAATATTGAATTAGTTATTTATATTATCCAGTTTGTCTTTCTGTTCTATTATCTTTAATACATTCGATAAGTATACTTTAGGCAACTCGCATTTACACGCTGCTTTACTCACTATTCTGCCATAATTATGTACTCTTGATGGAACATGGAGTATAATTCTCTGATTTCTTTAACGTTACTATTTGTTTCTTCACTCATTTTTAATAACTAAGACTTAACAACACAAACAGCTCTTATAATTACTGTCATACGCCCCCTAAACTTAAACTAAACAATGAAATGAAACACAGTACTTAATTCTAAAATCAAAACTTTAAAATAAATCAAGTAAGAGTAACACTGACAAATGAAGTGACATTGACATTTTTGTTTCACAGATAACAGTAGAAATTACGTAGAGAGGACGTGTGAAGAATCAAGTTTTCAACATAACAATCACAATCGCTATTGTGACGCCATCTGTTCTAAAATTTAGAAACAGTACAGTTAGTTAAGATACTTATTCTTGCTCTAATTTTCCTGACCTATGAAAACACATAATATGTATGTATAATTTGGGCAGTAACTCCACTTAAAAAAGTACGACATAGATAATGATATTGTTAATTTATTATATCAGTACTAAACCCAAAAACGATTTTCTTTACTTCTACTGTTAATAATAAATTTGGTCTATTATATAATGTAAGAATTGCAAAACGTCATATACAATAAATTTCTAGGGGGAGGGATTCTAAAATAGACCCCTGAGCGTAGTGAGGGATTCAAGTGTTAAGGCCTGAGGCAGGTAAAATTTTGGTACCATAAATATAAAATAAAATGTGTCGGACAACTTGTATTTATAGTGGATATATCATAAGTGGAAGAAAGACAATATCAAAACTTAAATTTTTATTATATTTTGAAACTTAGGTCAAAAACGAACCTTGTTCAAATAAAATAGTATTTATTGCGATTGATCATCCGATTCGTCTTTTTCTATCACACAATTAATTTCACCGTTACAAAGAGGCGAAATAACTATGTCAAAAACAAAAAAAAAACGTACACGCTTAAGTAATTATATTTTAGAACAGAAAAGTGCCACTTTGTTCCCTCCTAGCGGGGAAAAAAAGTACCATATACAAGTTGGTGGTGTGAAAAACAGATTCTTTTCTATACAAAAAGGAAACTAACAGAGAAAATCTGATTTTTTAAGTTTCTGGCATATCAAAATTCGTTTTTATTGTAAACATGACTTAACTTCTGTTTATTTAGTCACTTGTGCTTCAGAGCTTGATTTCCATTAAAAGCGCTTATAGTGCCGAGATAATCATTTCCACTTTAATGGGAATCATTACCAGTTTTCAAAGTCGTTCTAAGTAGTTTATGTCTAACTATGTTTGTTTTGATAATAATAGTATTTATTTTCATAAACATTAATAATTTTAAAGAAAAACTAGGTATTTAAAATATTATATATTCTTTTTCAAATACCTCAGGAGGTACCCAAAGTTTTCTTTATACCGGCTAAAACTTTACTAAAGCACTCCTTGTAGATATAAGCATTCAACTTTCAATAAACTACTTTTATCTCAGTCAATCGTCAATTTGTCATGACGTCGTCGTCGCCTACCTAAATGTCATTCTTTTGTTTTAACGTCCTAGTTGTTGTTATGTTGTAATGTTGTGTCCTTGTTGTCCTTTATTATATTCTCCTTATTGCTTCTTGATCATCATTTTCTCATTTCTCTAAAATTATCGTTTCAGGTAGTTTCCTCGTTTTGAATTGTTCGACTCCTAATTGCCCCTCTGAATTGAAATTTACTTCCGGGTACACTGAATCGTATACACAAGACATTGTCAATAAAATAATGAGCACGAATAAGTAAACATTGAGTTTGCAAACCATACTTCAATGTAACTAACAAAATATAAAATGTCTATTCGCACTCATTACTAACATAGGTACAATTTGTCCTTAACTTTATTTTTTACATCATAGGCTTTAGGTTTCCTAAACCACAAATATTTTTTTTAATCTTTGGAAACATGAAGTCTTTGTTTCTTGTCCACTTCGGCCTTTCTATCGGCCTTGGAAGGAAGCGCTCTACCTACGGGAAAACCTACCTACTTTACTGGAGTGTCCTAGGATAAAGTACAAATTGTATAAATTAATTTCTGCAAATTCTATCGCTCGGGGCGGTTGAACGCGCCGGATGAGCCGCTTCAATTAGCCGAGATTATCCCACACGTGCTACGGGATTATCATTTATTGCGCGCCCTTCGTACGATAGTACCTGCGTTTTAATATCGTTTTATTGATACCTACTATTTCAATGTTCTATCACTGTAAAATCGATTTTGACCAATAGTTATGTGTCTGATTCTACTTATTAAATATATAAAAGGTATATGTAGCCACCTACTTCAATAGTACCTACGCATTTTTTAATATAAGCAATTTGCAATTTGTACTGTTTTTATACAGCTTGTAACTCTAATATGGATGAATCTAACGGCGGTTAGCATAGGACATAAGTAGGTATATTTAGATAATTTTCGGCCTGCAAATGTAATGCAACAGACTCAAGTTAGATCTAAAAGCTTATATCGCGTATCTTATAATCGCAGTTCATTGCTGTTTCTTTTTTAATTTACAAATAGTAAGTGTAATTTAGAAATAACCTCGTAGTTAATGATTATGATACTAATACCTATTTCTGGTTTAATTATTCATCCGTATTGGTTTTATACACTGTATAATGTACTTATGTATCGCGAGATACTAAATCTTAACACAAACATTGCATCAAATGTGAGCGCGGGGGTAGCTAGTATTTGCAGAAGCTGCGGAATCACACACTAATCCTCTACGGGCACACACAGGATAAGTAGTCGGGGATTTTTTCGCTTTGACGCCTGTAATGAACGTTGTATAGCCATTTCATTATCAAAGATTTCAAAATTTAACTTGAGGAAAAGTGGAATGAGAGGTAGAATGGTCTATCAAATTGACTTCATCTTGTCAGTATTTCACAGGTTACCTTTGCATTGTCGTAACTTCAAAATTAACTAATCGACATTTTATGTCTTAACATAACCCCCTTGCCGGATGTCTTAGCTCTTTTCTTTTTATTATAAACAAGCAGTTTATATTGTTATATGCAGTAATCTATACGTGTTTAACGACTGTCGTTTTCTTCACAGAAAACAGACGTTAATTCGAGGAAACATATGCGAGAGATGTTGCTACTCGTTTCAAAGTGCCGCAGGCGCGTTTGGGCTATAAACTCAGCATTTGATGTGCGCTCTGCAGCGTGTAATTTAGGACTGCCTGGATAAACAAACAGCTTTATTTAACTTCTAACTTGGCATAATTAAAATGTAGATAATTATTTATTTGTAACGATTATCCTCAACTCGTTGGTTTCATGTGTCAGAATTGTGTTTTACGAGTGTAGTAGAGATTGTTTGATGTAAGACTTTGTAGGGTCCGAGAAACAATCCTGAATAAATATCTATAAATATAATATATGTATTTATTGAAACTACAAAATAAGTGCGTTTCGGAGCCTTACAATTTTAAACACAAACACGTAACCCAGCGGCGCTACCTCGAAAAACGATATTTGTGAATTTCGAACGATTGTCTCTGTCACTGACATGACGCATTAATTGGAATAAACGAGAAACATGCTCGAAATATACGAATTCGGTGTTCAAAAATTCGGGTTCAAAAATTGATTTAATAGAATTTTTTTACATCATTTCATACTTCATAACTTGGAACGCGGCAATTGACATAGAGTAGAGCGCTATTGGCCGAGCGGCAATAGCATGCGACTTGCAATTTTAGTTGCAATCCGGAAGACGCAGGTTCGAACCGCGTTTTGTACTAATGAGTTTTTCGGAACTTATGTACTAAATATCATTTGATATTTAATAGTAGCTTTTCGGTGAAGGAAACATCGTTAGGAAACCGGACTAATATCAATAATGTCTAGTTTACCCTTTGGGTTGGAAGTAAAACTATTGCCTACGCCAAATCCTGGGATTAGTTGCCAAGCGGACCCGAGGTACTCATGAGCTGTCGCAAAATGCCGGTACAATGCGAGGAAGATGAAGACTTGGCGTAGGTCTTTCTGATTTCTTACTCTACAATAAAGAAGTCTAGATACCTGCCTATTTATTTAAATATGTTTTTTGCAAATTAACCATAAAGATTTTGTTACAAGAAATGTTATGATCTTGTGGTTTAATGTCGTATCAATTTTTATAATAGATATTCAATATAATAAGGGACGAGACGTAAACCGCAAGAAGCCTCATGCCCACCTCAGGGGCACTCACGTGTGAGACGAGCCGGTTTGCGTGTCTTCGGGAAGCCGTACGACTCCTAAGGTCCTGTCATTTAATTCACAAAAAATGTCTTTAATGTAAACTAGTCTCTGGTACCAAATTACAAATGTAGTCGAAGATCCGTGGTAAGTATTTATGATTGAAGGTCTAATTTAAACTGGTCATTATGTGTGAAATTTGCCGGAGACGTTGTGAATTAAGTACCTTAAAGAATGGTGTTGAATGTAGACAACTTTCTACGTCGGCCCAACTTAACCCTGTCGTTGAACGATTTCATGGTATTAAAAAAATAGTAGACAGAAGTTTGAAGAAACTTTAATTTATAGTTTGGTAGTTAAGATAATGTTTTGAATATTGTAAACTTAGGTATCTACGGATGTCGGGGCTCGTTACTCTCCCAGAGGATTTTAAATTTCATATATTTTTCCTGTAATGGTTTTCGAGTTAGAGGTGGGTTAGACCATTAGAGCCGATGGCGAATAACCATTGACGTTGTACAAACCACTTTGTTTAACGTTAATAAGTGCATAGTAATACTAATGACGTATTGAAAAATGTATACTTACCTGAAACTTACTTTAGGAACCTTTTTGAAAGTAGTGCTGCAAACCCCACGCCATTAATTTAACTTTATTTGGCATATAACCTATTTATATATATAGTTCAATCATTATTAACTTATTATCCCTGAAACTCTTGGGGTGACAGTTATTTTTAAAATACAATACGCCAAACTTCACGTAAATCTTATCGAGTGATTGAGTCCGACTCTAGTCAGGCGATTGATAAATGACTCGTATCTATAGTTATGTGCTGTAATCACAGACTAGTAAGACATCAGACCGCTCTCTCGGGAACTAAAGTTATGTACGTTATACAATATTATCTTATCTGTACTCCTGGTGATATATGACGTTTCGTTTTTTTTTAATTTTTAATGAACAGTGGCAAAGGAAGTAACGTATACTTCCATGTCGCACGGCTTCTTACTTAAAATTGTACATTTTCCACGTACGATTCCCGGCATTTAAATTGAACACTAACTCAATATTAGTTAGTGTTCAATTTAAATGCCAGGAATCGTACATGTCTCAATAAATGAAATGAAACAACATATTATTTATTAAACTATTTATTTCTTAATCTTTTCATATACTTTAACATGGCTTTTTTCTCCATAGCAAAGTTTCTTACACGAGCATTATCAGTGCTTTCAATAAATTAATTAATATTATTGCACCAGTTACAAATTGAAAAGTTTCTTCTCCAGTGAAAACCAATGTCCTTTCCCATGTTTCTTGCAAAGGTTGATTTGCACAGTTGTTGCATAAGGATTAATTCTTTTTGTCAATGTGTGAAATGAAGCATCCTTACTGAATTTAAAGCCTGATGGAAATCTGCTTGACTTGACGTTTTGATCTTTTATATTCATGATATATTATGAAGGAGTTAGGTTCATTAGTTGCCCAACTAACCGTCTCCTTCACTGCTTTGGCTGAACAATACCTAAAAAAAACAATAATATAAATATACAAGTTACAACTTATAAAAGTTCTAAAAGTCTCATATATATATAATATAGCGATCCAGTGGTTGTAGGGGTCCAGGGTTTGAGTCCCCTGCGAGTATGTTTTTTTATATTTTTCTTTTGATTTAAATATCGAAGATATTCGCTAGCAGACGTTTCTGCATAATATAAAGTAGAAAGGGGTAGCACTTTGTTATTGATGAATTTTCAATGAAAATTGAGCGCTCCTGGCGGTAGATGTGTTTACACATCACACATGATGACATATGCAACGAGGAATTAATAGAAAAAAAATTACAAGGCTAAGTCATACTCGTATAGCACAATTGGTAGTGCACTGGGCTAGTGATCCAGTGGTTGTGGGTTCGAGTCCCACTGCGAGTTAAAAAAATTCTATTGTTCTTTCGATTTAAATATCAAATGTATAATATATATTTTTATGTCATTTACTGACCTGCAACTGTGCTTTAAAGGAACTTCAAGCCGCAACTTCCACTGTGTGCGTTTCTTTAAGAATCCTTCAGGTTGCACCGAAGTCCAAGATTTGTTTTATCTCCCAAATTTAATTGTGGAGCATTTATTCCCATATGTGCTAAAATAAAATACCCATAAAATTAATGAAAATACAAAACTTACAAAGGATTGTATTAATTAAATAATACACACATAAATTGACTATGTTCAGTGAGATGAGTGCCCTAAAACACTCAAATAGTAAATGGCTACTGCTACTCTTTATTCCCCTCCTAATTTGAAAATGTGTGGTAATAAACACAATAAATATTATAAAGGTATAAAAAGACAGTGCTATGCAAATGAATAAACCATGGATGTTCCTACAAGATTTTAATAAGATAAAGAAATTCCCTCGTTGAATTCAAAACATAACTATAGATAATTAGATACCTTAATTACGGAACCCGCAAAACTACGATGCAGTTAAGTGTACCAACATAATTATAGTAAAATCGCCATGTAGTTGATGATAATTTGATATTGAAGTAATTTTTTGTAGATTTATTATTAAAACATATGCTATAATATACACTTAATTATTATTATATAGTTTTAATTAATACTTTTTATACACTTACCGGTATTTTTCTGTAATGGGATTCCACGCCAAATCTCATCATGTGTAAATAACGAAGAATACGCTATGGCCTTGAGACGTCGTTTTTAAGACGAAATGAAGCGTTCTTCGTAATGCTTTTCGCAAATTGAATCTTTCGAAAGTTGCTCCGGCGAAGAATAATCTCCAATGCACTTCATGAGTCTTTTCTCCAATCCAGGAAAACGACAACACGATAACAGCGCCCTTTCGCAAAGTTTTACATACACAACGATGATAATACATTTTGTCAAAGGCACAAATAATTACAGCCCAGACCTGTTATCTATTCTATAAAAACAAGTATTTAATTTGATCAACACTTTACGGCAATAGAAATAAAATAATCCAGTGTTGAAAACAAACATGGCTGACTGTTTTTTTTTTGTAAGGATATGGCGTTTGCTGCCAGGGCACTTTGCCAATGTCAAGTGGTTTAGGTATACCTGAGGAGTGCACCTACAAGTTTTGCCCAGAACTTTGGATTAAAAATAAAAATACATATAGTTAATAAACTAGTGTTAAAAATGTCTGACTGATGAAAGTGATACTCCATGACCGACATATGTGTAGGTGTGGTGTAGGTATAGGTGCCGTCTGTCACTGTGACACACACACAGGTAAGCAAGATGTCAAATTCAACCAAAACAATATGGCGGCTACGCTACACACTTCGTTGTACGCAGATAAATAGCCGTGGCTGTAATGCTGTCTAATTGCGATGGCGGGTTATTTTGTCAAGCGTGTTATTATGATTATTTTCCTTGGCATGCTCTACACCCAAAAGTAGTATTGAGTTCTCCAATACCCTTTTTCGATTTGTATGAGGAATGTTTTCCATTGAAAACATTCTCAAAAATAAAATGTCTATCTATACAAATCCAAAAATGTTATCCACAAAGTAGTATATCTACTCACTCTTCGAAAATGTTAAGTATTTCGATCCTTATACCTCAGACATAGGTTTTTATATGCATACATATTAATAGTCGTAAATGTACATTAATTACTTTAAATAACCCGAAGTGCCATTCGATTAGCCTTACTTAAATTAAATCAGAAAATCACTCATTTCGTGATAATGTTTGTTTTGTATGTTACTCGCTTTTTCTGTATTGTTTTTGTTTGACACGAATAAATGTTTTTCTTTCTTTGTTTCACTATATGTATATTATAGGTACTTACCTACTTAAGTAGGTACCGTGCTATGCTACTATGTATTTCAACCTGCTAATATTGCTCGAAGATCTGGAAGCAATATAATGCTATTGTAATTTTTATAAGGAATTCGCCTGATTCATAACATGTTATTGTCAGCAAGTCCATTTAACGCCGCTGTCTAAGTAATCTCGGGTGCCATCTATCAGTGGCACAATACAGTGGCAGTGGACTGGCGAAGATTTATCGTTATTTCAATTATTTGGAGGCTCAGAATGAAGTTGTAACTGTTTAAGGCGTTACCTTACATTTGAAATAAAATAAAATAGTAACCTGTTGATTTTATTACAATACATGATTAAGAAGATAATTGTCGTTTTGATCTGTGGACTGAACTTTGATCACTTTGACGAAGTTTTTAAGTAAGGTCATGTGTCGAATATTGAGAAATGAAACTTCCGTTTAGAATGAAATATTAGAAATTAGAATATGTTAAGAATGCATCATCGTTTTAAAATAGTGCAGGACAAAAAAAAAATGTGCTTAAAAAAATAGTTGCTCAACCGCAAAAATACCGAAATTACGAGAAGATATTTAGGAAATACAAAAGTTCCGAAAAACTCATTGGTACAAGCTGGGGTTTGAACCCGCGACCTCGGGTTTGCAAGTCGCGTGCTCTTACCGCTAGGCCACCAGCGCTCTTGTTTTTTACTTGTATTAGGTATAATTTTTGATTTATTCCTTGATTATATCGACAGTGGAAATTTCAAATGTCGTAAGTCGCATATAAAAGTATGTCCCTTACGACATTTGAAATTTCCACCGTCGATATGTATGTGCTCACGCCTTTTCCAACAGTTTTCAGAATGAAGCTTACGGAATGCCAAATGAACTTGTTCACTGTTAGCTGATGTAGGTACGTACAACGGAGCGCGATCGCCATTCCCACGCTCAGTACGCGGATTACACGAAATGCCCTTTTGGTGCTTCGCTCCGACACTGACCTGCGCTTTTTGCGCAAAAAGAATAGCCTGATAAATCACGGGTTCATTGTGCACGGGATCTGGATAGCGCTCGTTTCTGATTTCTGTTGTACGCGTCCCGAGTTTTTTGCGGTCGATCGTCAAAGATCATGTCGGCTACCTGCTCAATTTTGACGGTCAAGGTGCCGTCGATCACAATATAAACGGCGATAGTATCTCATGCGAATGAGACGACTTAGCTACTTCCGCATAAAGTGTCAAATAATCTGCAAAAATGGAAAGATAACGAAGGGTATTTTTAGGATACAGTGATATTTCATTGAAAGTTTTTTACGGTATATCTATAGGTAATGTATAACACAACAATTTTGAAATGGTAGTTCGTTGGCATAGTCTACCAATTTTATCTAATTAAATTATTACTATAGCAGTTGGACTGGGTGATTTGGTAGTAAATTATGCAGGTTGGGGATTTTTTTTAGATTGACACAGATCGGCCGTTGTTTTATATCAAAATTATATACCTATATTCGGGGTCAATAAAAAACGAAAATAATGTAATCAAATCCATTTACCTTAATAGCTTCTCAAATCGCTGTACACCTGCAGCTTGTGGACGCGATACACGCAGCGTGTCCTGAATGCGTTGCGTGTTCAGTATCACGACGTGTTCAGGATACCTACTTCTGAGGCTGCCCCGACACTGCAGCGCGTCGGGAATGTTCGCAAACGCGCACATCCGCTTCACTTCCTTTGTTGCGACCCTGTGCAGAGTGCTGCGGGGCAGCCATCATGGCCTGCTGAGTGTGGTAGCAGAGACACCTTTCTACTAACTCTGCTGCTCTCTCTCTAAACTCTGCTTCTGCTCTGTTTGCTGCTACTGCTTCACCAAGCAGTAGCTTATTAGTCACTGCTCCTCCCTTCATCATAGCCTTACTACTAACATGTGTACTACAGTATATGGACTATTGTTGTTTGAAAGAAATGCATTTTATTTTTCATTTTAAGAGTTGAGGTGGTATAGTGCCAGTTGTCAAATATAAGGCACTTTTATTTTCTGTAGACTCCTTATATAAAATAATGTTTCTGGTTAAACCACTTCGAATTAAATCAATACTTAGACCAGAAGTAGTCATCCGGTACGTAGGACCTATATAAAACAAATACAAGTAGGTACTTATATACGAATATTTATTTTACCTTTCTTTTTTATTTCACTCTACACGAATTTTGATAAAGCTAGCTTTTCCTAAGAAATACAAAGCAATATAAAGCCCTACAAATTAGCATTTAGTTTCAGTTAATTTTGATCACAGGTATCATGCTCAACGAGGCTTTGTGCGTTGGAGCAAAAAATTTTAGGGTGGTGATCCCTTTCGTGTTGCGCGCGCTAGTCAAATTAAATGCAATTAGATATCGCATGTCCCGGCGCAGGCGCAGGGGTCGCCGCTCCCGTTCCAATAAAATAAAAGTAGATAGATAGCTGTTGAGCAATTGTGTCCTGTACAAAGTGCTTCGCGAACCTTTATATTTGTATGGAATCTAGAAACGAGCACCGTTGTTTCGTTTAAGTGGTGTACCAAATCTTTAACGGCATGAAATAAATATGACTCATTCAGTTACTGAAAATGTTCATGCCCATTTTGCCACTTTTTATTAGTAACCGCTTTATTATAATTGCCATCAAAAATATCTGATCATGCTCTTCATGACCTTGACAATAAAGGCGTTGTTCAGATATTAGTGATCATCTTCGCCACTCCAATATATCTGATGGTGTCTGTAGCGACCGACAATTATACTTTTGCGATGTTTGTCTAAATGAGATAAGTTTATTTAGTTACACTTACGTTTAACCAGACCAGACCGGTTAGGATTATTGGCAACTTGTAGACCATCGTGTCATGCATCACTTTCATACTTATTGTAATCCCATGGTGACAGAAGATAAAAACCCAACGATCTCAGGCTAGCAGGATCTAGATTTATGTCGACGTTTCGGAAGTGATGACGTCAAGGATCGCGGCTGGACTGAAGGTGTGGGCAACTATAGATACGTCTTCTTTCAGAGCGAGTTGCAGTATGCACCGCTATTCACTCGGTCTTCATGCATCAATTTGTACTTTAGAGTTGTTCTCAATCCCATATACAATATATCGTTTATTTTATCGGAACGTATTGATTTAATTAATGATTATGTGTGATCTATTTTGTAGTCTGCGGCACTAACCAACGGTAGCCCGGGCGGGCTAGGCACCGGCACCGTCGTCATCGGCAGCCTAGGTTAGGTGCTACCAATTTAATAATATGTTTATATCAGATTCTATATACTAACCTAACGAACTAAATTATTACAATGAATAGTTGTTATAGTTTTGCGAAACAGACGGACGGACATCGCACGCGCCGCACCTGTGGACCTGCCGCCCCGCTCCGCCCTCGCTCATTATACGCAATTTACGCCACGGAAATGTTCACATTCATGCTCGTTGAACACTCATAGTTGATTGCTTGAACTAAATGCTGCTGTAAAATTAACGCCCGCCGTCAAGCGTCAAGCGTCTGTGAATATTGGTACAGCTTAAAATCTTTATGATAGGATAACAAAAAAAGGAAATGTATGTCAATATATATATGTACATATTTAATTTTAAGATATATCTTTATTTTAAATATAAAGCGTCTGGTTGGTGTACCTGGTGACCGAAGAGCTGGCGGCTTTCTCGTTATTGCGATAAAGTGTCTATACACTTTATCAGTTTTTATAAACAGTAAAGTCAAACTGAATGTCAAGTGGCGGCGAATGAAATCTTTTTCCAAGATATCGTAAGTTTTTTTTTATAAATTCAGAGACAATTACTGTAGTCGAACTCAATTATTGTTTCTATAGTAAGTAACAACTTGCTTTGTTTTTCAGAAACGTTCAGAGACGCGATTGTTTTTTATTTATTTTATATTGTAATACATACTCGTAGCTATTAAATTAATAGTTTTTTTATTTTTAAACAACGATGAAAAGTAATATTTTACCGTCGAGTGTATTCCATAATTGCACTATAAGGTAGTGATGGAAGTGGTTTAAAAATAGAATCCTGAGAGTAGTGGGTCCAGAACATACGCGAGCAGTAATATCTGCATCCGTTTGTAATACGCTACTTTTCACCAGGTATACGTAGATAAATGTTAATTTGAATGCATTATAGGGACAGGTATTGCGTGGTCAGTGGCGCTACCGCAAAAAACGATATTCGTAAATTTCAGACAATTGTCTCTGTCACTCTCACGGCGCCTTAATTGGAGTAAAAGAGAAAGATGCTCGAAATATACGAACTTCGACGTTCGCGGTACTGGACCAGCTTTCCGCGCGGTTCAACGCTTGCCGCTTGCCCCAGTTACCGCCTGCCCGTGTTACTGAATATACGCTCCTAATTAGTACGATCGTTTGGGTTCTTTTATACTCCCAGAGATCACCTATCATTAATAGACTGCATACATAAGTTCAATACCAACATGCATTCTCCAAGTACTTTCACTCGAATCAATCGTTTTATAAAGAGCAGAAATGTCGAGAAATGATGAACGTTGAAAATAAAAAGTCATTAAGATTTTTTATATCAATTGGATTAAGTTCGAGATACATTTGAATGAATGAATTGCTCTGTATTAATTAATTAATTTATTATTAGATTAAGATTATGTTTGTATTTGACTATTCGAAAGTGCTTGTTGCTAGGCCTACTTGAATAAATTAATTAAAAATGGAAATTGAAATATTCTACGTTTAGTTCATCTCGTCCTATTTAGTGTGTTCAGAGTATATAAATAACTTAAAAGGCAATTAATGGCAATTAAAATTATTAATTTAACAGATACCTACTTTATTGATGTATTATAAATAATTATTAAAAAAAAAACAAAAAAAAAAGGTTATTTAAAAACAAACTTTTTTCAGAGATTATCTGCCAAATGCTTTGTGAGTAATGGAAGTCTTCCACAAATATCTGTACAATTTCTTATTTGCGAAGCGTGGTTAAGTCGATGGATTAATAAAAGGTAAAAAAATTACAATTTTAAAATGACATATTTTTTTTATTTACATTACTATCACAAAAATTGTATTTTTTTCTTTGCATGTAAGTATACAATTTTCTTAAAAATAAATAACATAATATAACACAAAGTAAACAAGAACAGATACTTTGATTTAATTAAGTAGCAAAATTATACAATTAATTGTAAGTACATACACAATATTTAATTTTACCAGTACTCCATTAAACACTACATAATTTTATGAATTTAATAGGAATGAATGTAAGGTATTGTTTGTGATTTGAAAATGTAATACGCATAGAATATTTATATAGATACCGTGAAGGTTTCTGTAATAAGTAATTTATAGTGGAATTTAATAACAATTGCAGATAAAAAGACTTGTTTTCTACTATCGTATTATTTACTTAAGATCTAACATTGCAGATTTTATACTAAAGAGCTTGTCGCACGTAGGTACTGTTAAGTCATTTAATCTATACCTCAGTTATTATTTGGCGTCAGGGTATTGAGGCGCCGTCTTTCTGTTACTATACATTATCCAATCTATTTCCTTACCAATTAAATTATATTCCTTATCAACAGGTGAACATAAGATGTTCTTGAACTTGTGATACAGTCGCATAACAAACCGCTATTCATAAGTAATCTAATTCAAATTGAGTACTTTGAGGTATTAACTCTGTTGTCAGATAATGTGTAATATGACGCCATTTGGTGGTACTTAAATATATGAATATGTAATACCTACTAATTACGGACTCACAGTCAGACTTTTGGTGCTACGTATACAAGACGAGAATATACCTATGTTTCACTTATAACTTGTATCGTGAGTGTGGACATTATATTGTCACCTTGATAAGTGTCAGATGGTCATCGCTAAAACTGCGTCAAGTTTAATTGACTGCAAAACATTTTTAGCAACAATATTTGAGTATATTCTCGGCTTGTTTCTTTACGAGATGAGAGCTCCCTGCGACTTCATGTGGATGGGGTGCGAGGGGTGCGGGTGGGGGTGCGCGACGTGCGCGGCATGCGGCGGCGCGCGCGCCTGATGGCAGCGCTGCGCGTGCGCGTGCGAGTGGGCGCGCAGGTCGTCGCCGTGCTCGCGGTACACGCGCTGCTTGTCCTCGAAGTCCCGCAGCCGCTGGTTGTACCGCTCGATCTGGTCGCGCAGTGCTGCATCCTCGATAGCGGCTCGCTCTTCATCCAACTCTAGGCACCCGGCTCCGTCCAGACGCTCCAAATCAATCCAGCCTCGCCATCTTACGCATACGCCATTCATTATGAATTTGGACACTATGTGGGCCTGTCGACAAAAAACAATATAAATTACAACCTAAAACTACCGACGCAAAAAATAGGATGGCACAAAAAAGGAGCGCTGTTGGTGGCAGAATGGCCAAGGAAGAGAACGTATATAATTATAAGCCACATGTCACAGATTTTGTGAGCATCAGAATGACTGACCAAAATGGCAGATCAATGTTAGAGTACCATCAGCATTTACTACCTATTTGCTACTATTTACTACCTATGTTGACATATTTGCTACCTAAGTTTAGAAAAAGAAATTTAATAAATAAAGTGGGCAGTCATTCTGACGTCTGGCCAACTGGCCAAGATGGCAAATCAATGTTAGAGTACCATCAGCATTTACTACCTATTTGCTACTATTTACTACCTATGTTGACATATTTGCTACCTAAGTTTAGAAGAAGAAATTTAATAAATAAAGTCGGCAGTCATTCTGACGTCTGGCCAACTGGCCAAGATGGCAAATCAATGTTAGAGTACCATCAGCATTTACTACCTATTTGCTACTATTTACTACCTATGTTGTCATATTTGCTACCTAAGTTTAGAAGAAGATATTTATTAAATAAAGTGACATTAATTATGTCGCGGTTGGACCCCATAATTTGCAATTATTTATGTACTATGATTTACTACCTATTTGCTACTTACACATATATTTTTTTCAGATTTTTAAAGCATAAAAAAAATATTTTAGACACCAATCAACTTTGAAACTTATTACTTCCTAATTTATATTCATCTCCTCTACTGTCTTATTTTTTAGTACATATAATGATGCCACAGACTACGTAACAATTGATAGGCTTCAACGCGCTTGCGAACTTTTTAAACTTTTCTTAACGCTACTGAAGTAGGAATTAAAAACACCTCTTCGTGTCGTGGTCGGTGGATTTAATATGGTAAAGAGGTTTGATTGGTCAATTTCAAATGTTTAGTAAGTTATAAATTTGTATACATATTTTCCAAATATATTACTTTAATACGCCTTTATAAGCAAAATATGACATAATAAAAAAGATAAAAGATCTTTATTTTTCAATTGAGGCACATTACTTGCACTTATGAACGTCAAAGAAAATTCTACCACCGGTTCCAACCCTACACCCTGACCCGAATATAGCATTAGAAGTGAAATATTATATTTCTCAAACCTGCTTAATAATTGCCGCATTTTATTCGTAAATCGAAGTTTAAAAAGTTAAAAATCTATGATTATTTTACTCCCAAGAGTATGAAATTCAATTTTTCTCGCTGCACTTAAAGTTGATTTTACCTATCTCACAATGTAGTAAACGAACAAAAGACACTTTATCCGATTTTCGCTACAGAACTTCACTGCCAAAGCACCTGTGGGCTGGTATGCTTAGAGAAGAAATATGGAAGAAAGATCGTGGTGAGTGTAGTTGGATATTTTCTAATCACTCAGTCGAATACCAGAAAAATATTAGATGTTATGGTACCTGTAAGCAGTGTCAAGCAAAAATAGAAGTCGTAATTTATTGGCCCACTGATAAAATCGCTCGATGTGTTTGCACTATACGTGGCATCAAACTGAATTTCAAACATGATCTAAGCAAAAGGAAAATTAAACTGTCACCTGTTGAACGTACGGAACTTAGTCAGGAACTAAAACATGATTCGGCTATTACAGTTCGAAATCGTTTGACCAATTCAATAATGAACAGTGGTGATCTAGAACCAACCCATATACCAACTGTTGGTGCTTTAAGGCAAATAAAGTATGAAACTCGTAAAGCCAATTACTACGATCCTAATCAAATTATGGCTTTGTGGATAATGTCTAAATTACCCATATTCAAAAATGTCATTAGATTTATATCAGTTTTGCCATTTTGCATTTACTACTGGACATTAGACCAAGAAAAATATTTTCAATACTACAAAAAAGTAGAAAGTTTAAAAAGTTCGCAAGCGCGTTGAAGCCTATCAATTGTTACGTAGTCTGTGGCATCATTATATGTACTAAAAAATAAGACAGTAGAGGAGATGAATATAAATTAGGAAGTAATAAGTTTCAAAGTTGATTGGTGTCTAAAATATTTTTTTTATGCTTTAAAAATCTGAAAAAAATATATGTGTAAGTAGCAAATAGGTAGTAAATCATAGTACATAAATAATTGCAAATTATGGGGTCCAACCGCGACATAATTAATGTGGGCAGTCATCCTGACGTCAGAATCACTGCCCACTTTATTTAATAAATATCTTCTTCTAAACTTAGGTAGCAAATATGACAACATAGGTAGTAAATAGTAGCAAATAGGTAGTAAATGCTGATGGTACTCTAACATTGATTTGCCATCTTGGCCAGTTGGCCAGACGTCAGAATGACTGCCCACTTTATTTATTAAATTTCTTCTTCTAAACTTAGGTAGCAAATATGTCAACATAGGTAGTAAATAGTAGTAAATAGGTAGTAAATGCTGATGGTACTCTAACATTGATCTGCCATTTTGGTCAGTCATTCTGATGCTCACACAGATTTTGTAGGGTATAAATGCGGCTCCTACTAAAACAATGCAACAAAGTCTTTGTTATTGTATAAAAGCCTTAATTTCTTGAAATGAAGTAGGAAGGTATTCTACACTTTATATAGCTTAGATTGTTATTTACTATTGTGCCATAAAAACTCGATATTATAGTGTACTTAATACTTATTTATAGATATCTTTACTGATGACATATTATATATTAATTTAAACTGATTAGTATTTGGCCGTTGCGATGATTGGAAAATTTGCAATAACTCGCATCATTGTAGATCCGAATTTTTATTTTTGGTGAATTTGTTTTCTTGTTTAATACGCACTTTGAAGTATTGTTAACTGATGTTCTCTGGTTGCGTCTTATATTCAGGTTTGAAATATCAGAAAATTGTTTAACTGCATTTAGAAAGAGAATGTTTTTAGAGTTAGAAGAAAAGAAGTGCGTGCTCAATACTTTTCGCCAAGTCTGTATATTATCTTATAGTTTCTTGATGTTATTTTATCAATGAAGACTAATAGTGCGCATTTTTTATTATTAAAGCTTGAATATATTTTAAATGTTAGTCGTATTACCAAAATAGTACATTAAAACCGATGAGGCGAAGCGAAGGAGCACAGTGCAGGCTAAGTGAAACAATTTAAAATTGAAATACCTACTTCGTTTAAATTTTATACGGACAATCATGGGATTTGGGAGTCGCTTTTTAATTTAACACGAAGCCAGCAATTCCTTAAACAATGCTGAGTGTAAAATTTGGTACATCGGATATACTTGCATAATAGATCGTAAATAGATATTATATAGCACAGTTGAGTAACCCACTCTCCCCTAAATACTACATATATTATTTTTCACGTTTTCATAAAGGCCACCACATATTTTCTATTAATGATTTTGCAAATAAATATAAGTACAAGAGTCATTGGAAACAAAAAAAGCGTTATGCAACATCGTTTTAGTAAAAATACGTAAAAATGGCCAAGCAACAGAAGGCAAGCGAAGGACCCGATCGCGTGCTCTTTGTTCCGCATCCGGTGCCAACACACCTTTAATTTGAAACTGTTATTGTGGCAGATTGGATGCAATTTCGATAATTATACTTATTCTCATAATTTTTAAACCTTTCTTGTTTAAAGTAAAATAGTAGGTATATCGCTTGCCGTATGGCTTTACACGCTCTTATTAAAAGCTGAAAAATAATAGATATTGTTGATAATTGGAGTAATTTAATATTTGCTTGGTTACGTTATAGAACAAACGTTCGTAACATATCAGAGAACTAATAATGCACCTCTGGTCAGTCAATAAGCGACATTATTTAGTAAACTAAAAATGAAGCACTTAATAATATGTTCCAATAATGAACTTGCATAGAAATTCTAAATACCGGTTCCCAAACAGCCGACAAAAGTAAAAACGATGTTTAAGTATTTTTCGATTTGCATCATGTTTGCATATCTTTCGCTATTCGAACCAAAGCACGATACTGCATGTATGAAACTGTGTCAAATGAACAATGTAAAAGTAATTTATTTAAATGATCACAAGATCATAACCTAATTTTATAATCATCTACGTAGGTTTTATTTTAATCGCAGGATCTATCTAAATCTGTCTTTAGAAGCCGTTGATATATGGCATTTATTTATACCGATTAAAAAATTACAAAACAGGAGGTGGTTCTATGTTCGATTGTACGTTTGTTTATTTTTTATATATGTTCATCGTTCTGGTCAACACCCGGCTGTCCCAGGGCCGAAGCCGCCTCGTGGCTTTTTGTAAAGTCCAGCTACCACTTTACAAAACGCAAGGCGAACTGCCGTACACTGGCATGCTCTTGTTACACGTTGACACGAGTGCGAAATCATCAGAATTGATGGAAGCCATTTATTTTAAACTATCTATTCATCTATATGTTCATTGATTTTTAATGCAAGTAGCTTATAAACTTATAATTAAATAACACGCTTGTACAACGAGGGTAGAAAGAAAAGTGGGAGTGCTGGCAGCCATGATGGACGGGCGGGCCGGCGCGCGCCGCCGCGGCGCTCTCCAATGGCAACCGGCGTTTCCCAGTATCGATCTTGTATACTCGTTTTCCCTCATGCCCCCGAGGGAATTTTCGAGAAAAGCAGTAGCGCCGTTTCATTTCGATTTGGAAATTTTCCAGACTTCCTGCGTTAATAGTTCTCAGTTTCATGACTATTGTTGTACCTAAACTTTTAGTAATCAATAGTAATAAGAGACTTTCCTTGTTTTTTTATAATAAGTTTTCGAGGTTAATATATAGTTTTAAACGCAAGCCTACTTGCAGTGTAAATACTGTGGGTGCAAACTTTAATACACTAGCTAGTTAAATTAATGACGAATGCTATAAATAGCTAGTTAAAGATGAACCACTCGAAAAGGAGCAGAATACAACATACGTTTATTACAGAGAGTATAGAATTTACGTACACCTATGTAACTATATTCTATATACTGAGGCGCCGTTACAACTAGACGTGATTATGTCATACACACAAGTTCTGGAAGGAACATTACCTAAATAAATACTATAGTATAGTAATGCTTGACTTGATATCATTATTTATACAGAGGAAACTACCTTACTTTTAAATTGCCGCGATCACAACCAGCTGACCAGTTAGGAATAGATATTTTAAGTAATAAGGCAATTAAACGGTTTGTAGGATAGACGGGTATTCGAGTAGG